>OW028762.1:6735000-16735000 GCA_932294355.1 Aporophyla lueneburgensis | reverse complement strand
ATACATAATCAGCTGCCAGGACACATTCAAGTCAATGAAACACTTAGCTTCCTCTACTGTTATAGCCATCCAAATTCATACTCCTGATGAGATATTTCACAAATATAAATAAGAACTTACCGAATGAAACTCCTCATTCACAGTAATATCCACAGGCTGCGTTTTCGGAGTACTTTGCTGCATATGCTTTTCCTCAATAAACATCAACATCCCATCCGTTTTCTGGGGCGTCCCATCCCTTAACTTAGGCACAATCTTCCTTCGTTCCACCTTGTCTATCCTCGCCACATCAGGAGGAACCGTCAGATCCATATCGTGACTCCTGAACCCTGTCAAATCCTGACTTTCGGCTGTCGCAAAACTTTCCGTAAAATAAAGATTATTTTTAGAAGTATTTCTCTGAGGACTGTAGAAACCATTATTCTCGTTTGGTCTTTCATCTTCAATGCTGGACAGGCTAAGGTCTTTCTCATCATCCATTTTATGGACTTTTTTAGGGATTAAATCAGGATAATTCTCATCAGGACTCATTAGAGGATGGTTAGTGGTTAAAGTTAAGGTCGAACTAAATTTCGGAGGGCTGATCCCAAGGTTTTGGGGACGAGGAGAATCTAAGTGCAAATTCGACATTTTAGTAATCAGGCTGTCGTTGAACCGTTCTGGTTCTGAAAGCCGGAGTATTTCCGGGTTTTGGAGCCTTAGGACCGGCTCTGGGTGGTCGCCTTCGAAGTCGGAGGATAGGACCGAGTTTGGGGTGTCCTGGGACCGAAAGGACTCGGATCCTGTGTCCATCTTCTCATCTGAGGATGGTGATGTTAGTTCGTCGTCATTTGAGCGATGAGTTTTGAAGTTACTGGAACAAAAAGGGGAAAAATTACGGGCTTTTATTTATTTAAAATAACAAGAGATAGTTTGAGGGGCTAGTGGCCACAAGGTTCGACAGATCAAGGTTGAACTACGCTGGCTGCATTCGTTCCCTGGATTATTAATTCATACTGAGACTCTTCTGTGCCTCAGAAAGCTGGTAGTCCATATAAAGTACTGGTATTCAGTTGCAACCGGTTAGAGTGGTAGGCGACCCCAACATTTGGGAAAGACTAGGCGACCATACCTACCTAACTTTTAAAGTTATTTCGTTCTGTTCTACATTCACATATGTATATTGATATGGTTCAGTCAGCAAGAAAAATTAGAATCCTTCAAGTTTTGTAAACAACATACATATGTGTCATCGCTAAAAGAACACGTGTGAAAAGATGGGAATGCGCTTAGTTCAAGTTAAAAAGTATGAGTCATTTCGCCTGATGACAATGTGCCCGTGAATATTTAGAATGATGTCTTCTAATTTTGAATATGATAAATGCGAAAGTAACTCTGTCCTTTACGCATTCACGACTAAACAGATTTTGATGAAATTTGGTACGCAAAAATAAAAATGTCTGATTGACGCACCAGAAATCTTGGTCACCCTTCTGCTAACTAGCATTATCAGTTTTAAGTTCTGTAGGTCGTGAAGTCCAAACATTAGGACTTTATTCATACTGTCTACATTTTGTTCCAAATCGTATCAGTGGTGAATGAAAAAAAAAATGAATGGGACCGACTACTAAGAGAACTGCGTGGCCGCGCGGTTCTCCTTCCGACCATAAAACCTTTCCAACTTTCTGAATATTGGATCTACGAATTTGCGACTTTCAATGTTTTACAAATTCCTTCGTAATGTTGACGTAGTCGTTTTTCTTTGACGACACTAGGTCCGAGCAGTCAAAACGTACACCTTTTTGTCTGTGTAGCACGTACCCGTGGGGTAATTTCCAAAATCCACGCGGGCGAAGCCGCGGGCACAGCTAGTCTTTTAACATAATATTTAGAACATCGTAAGCCGCCTTAGCGCCGTCACCATAAAATGGATATTGATAGGGCTGCCAGTTGTCACCATCATTTATAAAATCCGTGGCCTGGTGCTTAAAGGGCCAAAGTATGTTTTTGTATGAAACGAGATCTTCATAGAAATTGCCAGTTATTGTAATACCAGTTTATTGAAAACTATGATATTTTTTGTGCTAAAAGGGCGTTAGTTTACCTACAATCTTTCAAAACTTACTATGTAAAAAAGGGCAATCTAGTGTGCTCTTTCATACAGATAAGTAAAAAAAATAAAGATAAAAGGCTTTTAGCACCAGGCCACAGAAATATATGCCGGAATTTTATATATATACGACATTTATATTTAATTTATAATTTTATTTATAACACACACATTGTTTACGCAGCGGCGTGCTCACACCCGTTTTGATAATAAGTGACAATTAACCACGAAGCTACGATGGCATGGAATTCGCCCATACATAGAGTGAAAGTGACGCAAACAATGGCGCTATGTTGCCATGTGTTTTGCTCCCAATAAATACTTTCTACAGTAACAGTCGGGGCTCGTGGCTAATTGATAAGAGCCGCACGGTTCGTGGTTGGTGGTGTTCATTCATTCCATATCAGAAACCCCTCCGTGCCTCGGAAAGGATTTTTAAACCATTGGTCCCAGCTGTTACGCGTAAATCTTGGACAGTCGTTACGGGCCGTCAGAAGCCCGAAAGGACGACCAGCCTTACCAAGGGTATTGTGTTAACTGGGTTGTGGAGGTCAGATAAGCTGTAGTTCCATGATAATACTGGTATTTCTGCATCAGGTTAGACTGCAAGCCAACCGCAACTTGAAAAAGTAATTTAATGGGATTATATGAACTTATCTTGAGAGCAGTGGTGGCACAGTGGTATCAGCCCCGAATTACGAGTTGTAGGTCATGGGTTCGAATCCAGGCAGGCGATTTACTTTGTGTATATAATTTCACGACCACTGCTCTCAAAACGGTGAATAAAAACATCGTGAGGAAACCGGCATGCCCTAGAACCAAATATTCAAAGACATGTGACATCTACCAACCCGCACTGCCGCGTGGTAGATTATGGCCCACTCCCTCTCACCGAGAAGAGGCCTGTGTCCCAGCAGTGGGAACAATATAATGATGATATGAACTTATCATATTATCCCATTAAATGAGGGTTGTATTGATGATTTTAATGAATATAATTCTGTATAGCCATAATTGTTTTGATTGCGTCAATCATTCATAGTTTTAATCAATGACACTGGCCTACAAATTGCAAAAAAATGCGACGATAGCACATACTCCTGTATATTTGTGAATTTGAATCACGTTATATCGGCTGTATGGATTTCTATGTAATTTGGCACACTGGTAGACCATAACACATAGTATACTTTTTCATCCCAGTAGTACATTCCCGTAGGATAAGTGCCAACAACTTAGTGTGTGGTACAGCGTGGAAAGATTGGTTAATAACATATTTCTTTATCGATAATCATACAAGGTCACGAGGAAATGAATGAAACCATGAATTCAGCACATAATTGTGAACCCTAGACATTTTAAGCCAGTTATTAAAAAAAAAAATAGTTGCTACATTGTATAGAAAAATGCACAGAACGTCAAAAATATAAGACCGTCCCCCAAAACGCCCGCTCTTCGCCACTTCCTAGTGCTTGCTGGGAAGAAGAATGGGCGCAACAAAGTGTACAGCAGCACAGCTGTCTGTTTAGTTAGATAAACTTGATTCTATACAATAGGTAGGCAAAGTAATTAACACAAAACCATGGTTAAGAATTGCGCTTCGATGTCCCTCTGGATATCTATCGGGTCATTAGGCCGTACACTCTTGCCAGTTGCGAGTTCTACGCATCTGACCTTTTCGAAGGACATCACCAATAAGGTCACCATATGTCATTCCCATATCAATCTAGGCCAGCAAAATCCCCACCCCGTGAATTATATAATTTCCTTTTATACATTGTATAAGCATGACAATCTAAAAAATGCATATTAGGTATAAAAATTCAATATCCTCAATGCATTTATGATTTTTTTTCTAACATTAGTATATTACATCATTTGTATATATTAATAAAATGACTAATACAGTTAGTTATGCATATAAAGGTGAAATAACAGGGAAATGCGGATTTATAACTTTTGTGACTGTTAGAGTACTTATACAAATAAATAAAATTGAAGTGTCTGTTTTTTACAGTCAAAGTAAAATTAATAAACGCATATGAAAGTCTATATGGGACTTATGACGAAAAAGCAATTTTCAAAATTCTTCTCTGTCTGGCTGTTTGTTCCAGGTAATCTCGGAAACGGCTGGAGCGATTTCGACGGAACTTTCACAAGCAGATAGTTGATATTATAGGGAGTAACATAGGCTACTTTTTATCCAGGTAGCCCATGACATAATTTCCGTGTGGGCGAAGTCAGGCATAGCTAGTATATGTTCTATGTAGCCAGTCTATCTATATAATAATACCTGAAGCAAAAACTTTGTACCCGTATTTACGAAAATAACGCGGACGAAGGAGTATGAAACTCGGCACAGTTAATGTTTATATGGAGGAGTACATAAAGCTAATATTTTTATTGAATAAGTAGCTTCTGCCCGCGACTTCGTCCGCGTAAAATTTCTTGTTCCCCCGACCCTTCCCGTCGCGTCGAATCGCCTACCCGTGTGATTTTCCCCGTATTTGCAACATTTTTCATTACTGCTCCGCTCCCCTTAGTTGTAGCGTGATGTTATATAGCCTATATCCTTTCTCGATAAATAGGCTACCCAACACAAAAATAATTTTTCAATTCAGCTGCAAATATTATGATTTTCCGACTGCGCTTTACAAATGTACAGGTACTTACTATGAACATCATGGTCACCCTACAAATTATTCTCTTACAAAAAGTTCAAAATCAATTTTCTCCTAAAGTATGGCATTTAGAAGAACGCACGATATGTTACAATTTAATTAAGAAATAGTTAAAACTCTTATTCTAATTTGCGTTAATCTATGAGGTTGAGCCTAGTCAATAAAGCCGAAAATATTGGGCTCTCAGTTCAGACGTTTTAGTCAAATTCGACTTTCATTTACATCGTAACAATTAACTATTGTGTCATTATTTCTTTTTAACTAATTTACATAGGTATCTAAGTAAAACATGTTAAAGTCGTTTTTATGTATCTCTTCGGATAAATTCATGTTTTGCAGATTCCTCACTACAGACAATAATGAAGTGAGGGCCCTACATATACAGCCATAAATCTGTAATGTCAAATTCTACAGATTTGGGAATATCTTAAAATATTTAAGAAATTCTTAACTAAATTCTCAAATAAAAATTATTAACCCAGAGATAGTACTTACTGAGATTTGGCTATGCCACTTTATGCACGCGTCTGGATTGAGGGCCCAAGTTATTTAATCATAACAGTTTTAATTCACGTTTAAGAAATTCATGGCCCTTTGCATTAAGTTTTTACTATTTTTAACTAATTTCCCTATAAGTCTTATTTCGTTTCGCAAAGGTTCAAAAAATGGGCCCTCAATCCAGATGCACATGTACCCCATGGTATATTAGTTTATATCCTACTAATATTAAAATGTGAAAGTTTTTGAGGTTTAGATTTGTTACTGTTTCACGCAAAAAACACTGAACGGATTAGGATGAAATTTAGCACACAGATAGTTTATAACCAGGTTTAACACATAGGGTAATTTTTATTCCGGGAGTAGGTTCCCGCGGGATAATTTCCGTCCTCCACGCGGGCGAAGCCGCTGGCAAAACTAGATAATGAATAAATAAGAAATCTTTTATTATACAAAATGTATGTAAAGTATTTTATCAATATTCATTATGTATTTAAAATATATTATTTTCTCCGCGAAGTTCTATTTTTAGCCGACTTCAAAAAAAGGAGGAGGTTATCAATTCGACTGTACTTTTTTTATGTTTGTTACCTCATAACTTTTGACTGGGTAAACCGATTTTGATGATTCTTTTTTATTTGAAAGCTCTAGCTTCCCGAATAGTCCCATTTTGAATGGTCTTAAATTTGCATTAAGTATTTGCGGCGACAAATGAACGAATAACGCGATTAGATTAGTGCGGAGTATCTATAATAAATAAATAAATAAATAAATAGCCATTTAATCAGATCAACAATAAACAACATAATTATATAACTTAAGAAAAATAAAAAGTTTACACTAGAACTTAGTTTATTATTTGTTGCTTAACAATTTTCTGCAGATCTGTTTGCCAGTCGGCAAAGGCCTCCTCCAACCTCTTCCATTCAGACCTTTCTTGAGCCACTCTGTTCCACATCACTCCTGCCACTAGCCTTATATCATCATCCCACCTTTTTTGCGGTCTACCTCTCTTCCTTTTACCGTCTCTGGGATACCATCTTGTCACTGTTTTACTCCATTTCTCTGGACCTCTCATCACATGCCCTGCCCATTTCCATTTGAGTCTTCTAATTTTTAAGGTTACGTCAGTCGTTTTCGTTTATTTCTAATGACACAGTTTTTTAGATCCCCAAAACTATTCTCGGCTGCATTGGAATCAATTTTCAGAAGACTTGATTGGGAACATCTCGGGATCAATGTAGACGGTGTATCACTGACGCATTTGAGATTCGCAGACGACATAGTCCTATTTGCAAAAACTTCAGAGGCATTAAGCAGGATGATAAAAGAGCTTGCGACGGAAAGCGAGAAGGTAGGGTTAACAATGAACCCGGAAAAAACTAGAGTGAAACAAACGGGATTAAAAATACGATACAATTATCAAACACCGATATCAAGTATACCGATGAATATATTTATCTAGGACAGGTCATAGCTCAAAAAGAACCTATGTGCAAAGAAATAGAGAGAAGAATATCTAACGGCTGGAGGCGATACTGGAGCTTGAGAGAGGTAATGAAAGACAAAAAACTCCATGTAAATATAAAAAGAAAATTATTTAACACCTGCATACTACCCGTTCTTGTGTATGGGTGCCAATCATGGGCTCTAACTAGAGAAATGGCAAGCAAACTCGCATCCTGCCAGTACGCAATGGAAAGGAGTATGTTGAACGTCAAGAAATCAGACAGACTAAAAAACTGCGGAGTATCTACCATAACTAAAAAGTTAAAAATAAAAACTTTTTACAAAAAAAAAAAATAACAACAGACTTCCTAAAAAAACACTACAAAGTAAAAATAACTTTATTCGGAAGTCGGTGGCAAAAAACCTTAAATACAGACCCTAAGACACCGACTTTCGAAATTCAAGTTATTTTACACTTTGTAGTGCTTTTTTAGGAAGTCGGTTGTTATTTTTTTTAAACATTATGTATACAGAGCAGTGGTGGCCTAGTCGTATCGGCTCCGACTTAATGCTTGTGCATACTAGCGCGACGCGACGGTTAAGCGCGCGATTCGGTGATTTTTTTTTAAATAATAGTAATATCGTTTATTTATAAAAATTAAGATTATCAGTTGTCGGAGTAGGTAGATTGATTTTACGTACTCGCATCATGAATAGTCATAGAAATCACAACATGGATAAACCTTTTTCCCGGGATTTCATTTTGGTACTTACGGGATTGAATCAAATATTGTGAAAGTAAGGTAATTTTTAAACTAGGTACTATATTAGAAATGTATAGAATGCGATAGATAAACATTTAAAATTGTTTTTTTCTTACTGTAGAAGGCCGATCACCTATATACTATTAAAAAGACAGCAAAAGAGTTAAACGTTTCTTATTCATATTGATGTATTCTTTATTCTACACATTACAATATTTGAAATTAATTTCAAAATCCCGGAATCCCGGAGGCATATCCATACTAATATATACGTGCCAGTTCATTGATCCCATTTCAATCTACCTACTCCGACCTCTGGTGATTATATCCGTAGAAAAATTTCTATGAAAACGCACGCGACACTCCACACAGGGGCGGCCTGTCGCGCCGCGACACGGTCATAGAAAATGTTATCCACACTAATATTATAAATGCAAAAGTAACTCTGTCTGTCTGTCTCTCTCGCTTTCCTGCTAAAACTACTGAACCGATTTAAATGAAATTTGGTACACATATAGTTTAGAGCCTGAGAAAGGATATAGGCTGCTTTTTATTCTGCGTCCGCGATAACCGACATTTACGCAGACGAAGTCGCGGGCAGAAGCTAGTAGTGTATAAATCGGCGAATCGCGCGCGACCGTCGCGTCGCGCTAGTCTACACGAGCCTATACGAGTTTATAGGTCGTGAGTTCGAACCCAGACCGGCACTTTACTTCTTGTAAATAATTTAATCAAAAGTGCTCTCGAAATGATGAAGGAAAACATAGTGACGAAACTGACATACTCTACAACTGAAAATTCAAAGTCATGAGACATTTACCAACCCGCACTGGGCCCGCGTGTTAGATTGTAGCCCAGCCCCGTTGAGAGGAGGCCTGTGTCCCAACAGTGGGAATATTATAGGCCGATTATGCAAACATTATTGTCCATTTTGGCTTGGCCGTAGTTGTGTTTCATGAAGGTTTTAGATCAGGTGCCTTAGTTTAAGTGTTCACTGGCTGTGGACCAGGACTGGTCAGAGCTGTGGACCTGTTTCCCACTATTCAAAAAAATATAAATATTACCACTCCAGCCACTATATATTTTAGAAATCTGAATTTTTATGTAACACTAGCTTTTGCCCGCGGCTTCGCCCGCGTGGATGTCGGAAATTAACGCAGGTATTTTTCTAAAATAAAAGTAGCCTAAGTTACTCCTTGTTACATCAGCTATCTGCCAGTGAAAGTCCCGTCAAAATCGGTCCAGCCATTTCAGAGATTAGCCGGAACAAACAGACAGACAGACAAAAATTTTAAAAAATGTTGTTTTGGTATATGTACCGTGTATATGTCCATATACACTTAGTAAAAAGTGGTCATTTTAATATTAAAAACAGACACTCCAATTTTATTTATTTGTATAGATGTATAGATAATAAGCTTGAATTTTATTTGCATATTTATGTTGTATCCAGACCTATGCATATGTTGTATGCAAAGAAACTATTTTCTAATAGTGTATTTTGTATGGTGGCCAAATAAACTTGCAGATTGATTTAAAACTCTTAACTTTAGGACATTTAACCCACTGAATGCCGTAATTACAAACACAATTAAAAACCATTGTGTCTTGCGTGGGTCTCCACGTTCACGGCATAGAAAAAGTTAAACGTAAATTATATCATGTTATTGCTACAAATTGACTAATGATTCTATGGATGTAAAGTTGACTTAAGTATTATGAAAGAATTATAACTATATTATTCCCTTCTTATTTCTATGACTTAATTTCATTCTTTTAAACATTTCTATAACTAATATTGCACTAATTTCCAATTTGAATGTTTTCCTGATTCACTTAATAACCCATTCAATGCGGCGCACGCCAATCGGCGTATTATTTTTTCATACTCATTATTTTAATTCTAATACTAAGCTGTGACTCTTCAGTTCTGCTTAAACAGACTAATATGTAACTTGTAATAGTAACAATTTAAAACTATTACAAAATAAATACAATAACTTAGGGGCAAAAAATATAGATATAGTTCTATCTAGCAAAAAGAAAAAAAAATCTATTGCATGCCAATTTGTAGATCTTTAAAAAAGAACTTTAATAGGTAGCTTATTTAATTTGCTTGTGTTGTATAGTAGTATACTATAGAAAATAATAATTTTGATAAACAATACGTTGTTCGTAATTTTTATATCGCTTTTCCTCAAATTAAAATAAAATAATAAAAACAAAATGTGGGTAGCAAGTACCATCATGAATTTATATAAAACCTGTTCTAGACTCACCTCATTCGACCTACGAATTGACAGACTCATTAAATACGTAAAAAAAGAAAACATTATGCACAAAATGCAACGAATTCAAGGAAATTTTAATGAAAATATCGAAAAATCGACAACTCAATTTTCAATTAGAAAATTCTCATTATCAACACACGAAATCATGTAAAATAGTGCACTTACCTCATTTGTAACTTATTCAACTTGGAAATTTTGTATTACTTTATTGTGAAAATTTTAACTGAATTTAATAAAAAAATACTTTTGTAAAGCGCTGGTGTCATCGAGTTTCTTATAGCTTTTGACACCTGACGTTTCATTTCACGATTTTACGCACGCATTCGTTGTTTACGTTATTGACGCGTTCAAGAGATTACGTTATAGAAATGGTTTTGGGGATCAGTATGTCAACTGAAAAACAGTTTTTGATTGTCTAGTAGAAAGGAATTGGTTATCATTTACATTTTTTTATAGAAGTTGTTCTTACTGTTTCTGTAATTCATAAGGAGACTACATAAAAGTAGGCCGCGAAATTCAAATTACAGCTCAGTACTAAGTTTTATGGTAAAAAACCGTTTACGCGACAGCACCAAGCACTAATATGTGTTTGCAGGATTACAATTAAATAAAACTTACAGCATACATATACCTCATTCGTTTATTCTTTCTAAGTTAGAATTGGGAGAAGTTATTATCAGAACATATTTGTGATGACATACAAAATGGTTAATAACGTTATAAGTTCTCTGAAACTATTAACCCCAACTAAAATTTCAACTAAAGTAAGCACCTAACTACGCAATTGAAACACTGGGGTCTATTTTTATTCAGGTACTTAAGGTACATTTTAACTTAACTTGAAGATACATTTATAGGTAAATCAATTATCAGTAGTATCCTCAAGAAAAACATTCACAAATAAGTACGAACAAAAAATACTCACATATAAACTTGAAACACACAACAATGAATGAGAAAGACAATGGTCAAGTTCTTAGAATGTAACCTATGCAACTGAAAACACATCGCGAAATTGACCGCAAACTCTACCGCAATCTGTTTTTCCTTCATTTATCGACAAACTTTATGAATGACTATTGTTCCGTGCTTTGTTGGAAAAATTGCTTTTTAAAATGGGTAAGTTTTAAATCAAACTAACTGTAAAATACCCTTTCTTTATCATTGCTGTTTGTGCTAAGTATACAATCATTTAAAATTTTAAGAAACGATTTAAGATATGTGTAGTAAAAAAAAATTGTTGATAGTGAATATTTGCATCCAATAATAACAGTTTTCTTTTGCGAACGTGAATATTAAAGAATAAAACTACACTGTAACTAATTCTTTATATGATTGCTCTTTTTTTGGTAACAGCTGTTGCAGTCTCACGGAAATTATTAGACTGATATTTATTTCTGCTAATTTGTTTGGCATGTTTTGAGGAAGAAAAAGTATGTTATGAAGATTAATAAGCAAAACATTCAACCCGGATCCCACGCATTATTACGTTTGTTGAAAATTTTCGCGGAAACCCGCAGGGATTGGCAAAATATTTTACTTTTTTTCGCCTTTTATACGGTGTCTTCTTGGTGATTGTTTTATAAATATTTCGCCACAAGAACTGTATTTCTAGGCCGCGTTGCTCCAATTTAAATTAGTTCGTTTCTAGAGTTCGAGCATTTAAGGTGACCAAATTAGTGTTTTATTACAGGCGAAGTTGACTCAGTGAAAATGCAACTGGGAATGCTTATTTTTTTGTTGCATCTTATATTTCCTATCACCTTTGCTGAGGATGTGAGCTGTAAGTTTTATTTTACTAAATATTCCTTTTAATTTGCACTGATTTACTGATCTATTACTCTGAAATTCAGATGTAGGTATCGGAAGCAATCGTTTTCAAACATTCATAATCCGTTTTGGTTTCTACCATAACAGCAAGTTGATAATTTCACTCTTTTTTTACCCAAATGCGGAAAGCTTGTTTCTTAGCCTATTTATGTAGTTTGTTCCTTAGTGGCACTCTAGAGACTAAACGCATGGGCCTATTTTGATAATTCATAAGTCAATCGATTTGTCATAATCTTGCGATTCTCACCTAAGACAATATGATAGTAATCAAAATTTAATATTGCGACAACCACATGCCATATTACTAAGAAAATGAAAAATAAAGAAAGACAACGAATTGTGTCAAGTGGAGTAACATTGAATATATAATTTAAAGTTACAAAGAAATGAAAATGTTTTATGTATTTGTATTTACCGTATTAGGTTTAAAGAAACTTTACTTGAGAACAATAACTATTACTTAAATTAATACTAATATTAGGTTCGACTACATCCGTCACAAACGAATTAAAAACTACCTACACGAAACCCGACCCACCCAACGCATTCATTTTTCAAATAATGTCTGGTTTGCGATTAGATATTACATATTTTTAACGTGAAAAATAATAAATACTAAAAAAAAACAACAAAACACAGTACTTTTTAAGTTTAGTCGTCAATCAACATTTGAAAATATAATTTTCTTGTTTCCTTATTTTGCAATGTAATTTTTTTGCGCAGATTTGTTTTTTATTTTAAATTAACTTTTTTTTACAATAAATTGCAAAGCATAATTTCTTGTGAGTTAAGCAGTTAAACACGGAATTACAGGCATTGTGTTCATTTATTTGTAAACGTAACAATGTCTTGGTGTTGTGTTGTGTATCTAAGTATAAACATTACACAAAGCAAGCCTATGTAACAGTAGGTACTTTAGTTTGACTGGTTCTGGACTTCTGGTAGTCTTACGCTTATTTATAAAATTACTTGAACACTACTGCCTTGTGTTGGCTGTGAACTTCACTTATCACTCTTACAGGTTTATTTTAGAGTTCTGTTCGGGGGCTGAAATATGCCGGAAAAAACGGTAGGTGTATTAATTAAAGTACGCGCTGATATTATGATAATGACTTAACCACCAATCTTTCATACATATTTTTCCACTGTTTATAAAATAATGCATCTTTATCACTATCGGTTCTTGCACACATTTTCAATGTAACGCGCATTTCAGATCAAGCCTGCGTGGATAAGTACTCAAGGAAAGGTTACCAACCGTGGCAAGAATGGTCCGACCATTATACGTGTCATCGATATAGATGCGAGATTCGGGACGGGAAGTACTTCATCGCTGCTGTTGGGTAAATATTCATTTGATTGCCAGCAATGGAGGTCTACAGGGAGGTCATAATACTAAACTTCAAAACACCTGTGATATAAGACCAAACGTCCAAGGTTTGGGCTTCGTCTAAAGTAGGGACTCGTTTTGTTATGAAACGGTGAAGATTTAAGGATAACTACACAATTCTTTCATTGAAATACACTTATCTATGGGCAAAGAGTAGTCACTATCCTATACTAGTGATGACGGGTGCGGGCACCCAGAGACCACTAATAATCGTGTTTTCAACCAACGTTCCTTGTACATCTCGGTGAAGCAGACTTTTGCTATCGTTGATTGCAATAATGTATCCTTAAACGCGTTTGTATGACTACTCAACTAAATCTGTGACTATTCCTTAAAGCTTATGTGTAATTTTGCTGATCCTTCAGATGTAGAAAACCGAAAATACCTGAAAATGCATTGGAATGTCACGAATACATTGAAGATGAAAATGTTGGTATGTATCGATACTACACCCTGGAAAGTTATTTATTTTTGACCGTTTACTTGTATTTTGTGGATACATAGTTTAATCACTCTAATTAAAACTAGATATTAATAAATGTCTTATAAAAATTCTAAACCTATTGAGATTTAATGTTTCGATGTGTGCCGTAATTCATTTGGATTGACCTTATCCTATAGAGTTTCCAACTTGCTGCGCACGTCTGAGGTGCGTCGTGGAAGTCAACGGTGAGAGGATAGTACAAACAAGAGGACAGCCCGGAGAATTGTTCCCTGACAAGTAAGATTGATTTACAGCTTGGCAAAAAAGAGTCTGGAAAAAATGAGGGCGCCTGCTTAGCAGGTATGGCCACCCTGTATACTAGGACTAAAAGTGATAAGATATTTGTTGTTTTAATCCACAAACGCGAGATCCCGGAAAATCTCATCAGTCAAGATTTCAAGACTTGATAGGCACACAGTCTTTTACTTTCATTGTATTTAGTAGATTTCACATTATTTCGCTAGAATAACCTTTTATCTAAGAGTGCCATCATAATAACATAATGCAAACTTATTCAGTTTAAAAATTAATTAAATTACACTCAGGGATTGACGATTGAACCCGATACACAAGACATAATGTTTAGCAATCGCATTTGCGGCCACCATCTAGGGTATTCACAACCATTCGATGGTTGGTATGCCTGTATCAAATTTGACATGAATGATACTGAACGAGTCCTTTTAATGCTGACAGTTTATAGTCGACAAGAAGGCGACTTACAGCTGCTTACTGTCGGAAACTAATCGGAAGTAAGAGAGTACCTATAACATGTCGCATTCGAAAGGTACAGGCAAAATCGAATAAACTTGAACAGTTGACTAATGAAGGCGTCAGGTATGTCTATGTGGGGTACATAACATTATCACTATTCACAGGACAATGAAAATGAAATAACACGCTAAAATTTAGATTTTATTTAAAAAGAAAAACGTGACATAACATCATTCTTGTATTCCTTTTCAGTGCTATGATAGATTTTTTCCATTAACACTGATGTGTCAGTTTTACATTTCTTATTTATGAAATCTAAATAGTGTAAAAATCTTTCTTACACGTGTACGGCTTCCATTACAACCTGTCTCCTCAAACTATAGGTAATATATTACGTAGAATAGGCACCTGAAAAATAATAAATATTAATTATACTTTTATTACTGTGGTATGCGATTAACAAAAAAAAAAAAAAATACTTGCCGGTTTCGTTATAGTGTTGAACTTTTTGTCTAATTGCACACATATCAAAATCGTCTAATTCTTTCTTCCGCCAACTGTTTTGGTGTTCCTCCAGGTGTAGACCAGGTGTAGAAAAAATCCTTAATTTTTGTCACCTTCATTAACAATTTCTCTAATTGTACTGTGATATTTACCTTGAAAAAATATAAAGACAATCATATTAATTCCGTGTTCAATTTCAAGTATCAAACATCAAGAGTTAACGTACACGCAATTTGTCAAACTAGAAAACATAACCTCAATAATCTATTAGCAAATGAAACAATAAATTGGCTTGAAACTTATAATACCGATAAAACTTAGTATTAGAAACGAAAAACAATGACTGGCATTGAATAAAAGATAAATTTCTTGGATAAATACCTTTCGTGTCGGCAGTTCTTTCGTAAACATTGTCAATCGGAGACAAAATTTGTTCCGCTTCAGATTCCGCTAATTTTTTTACGAAAACTAAGTATATCACAGCTCACACCACTACTCCTTATTGTTTTATTCATTTTTTATATGTTCAAAAGCATTAATAATTGATAGTTATAGAAATAAGTAAAATGCAACTGGGAACATAACACAATGACAGATTAGCTACTTGTTGATGATAAACAAAGCAGTGCTGCCACCAAAAAAATATTTTAGTTCCAATGGTTACCACGACAGACTCTTTTTTGCCAACCTATAAATTCTTAATTATGCACATAAAATTGTCTTAGGAAAAAAATATCTACAGTTTATTCCATTGTGGAGATTTCTCGCTGATAGATTTAAGATGGAGGCTATAACTCGTCTAGAAAAGAGAAGGATACAAAGTAGGAAAAACATCAAATTGTCGTTCACCAACTTTTACGTAACTTACATTGTGACGTCTTCCTACAGGCCATGGAAGGGCCAGCAGAACGAGCCTAACCCAGCAGTGGTGGGAATGAGCGGTATCCAGCAGAACACTGTCGTAGGTGAGGCCCAGGGACAACCCGCCCCAGGCATCTTCAACAGCAGAGGAGCAGGCAAGGAGAAGTTGTTATTAGCTCTTGATTAGCCCTGGCTCAAAATTAAAATTCATTAATTAAAAATCTTAGTTCGCAGTACCAACTCATTGTATTGGGTAATTTAGTCAGTAAAATGACACAATTTTAGAAAGCATGTAGTGTCTTAGAAATTATTAGTGCACTTTGAATATTCTTATTGCCAATGCAATGTAAAATATATGCTTAATGTAGTATCCTAGAAACCCTTATATTAGCCTTGCATGTAACGTAAAGTAATAGTTAGTTGTTTCTTTTGTTGGTTGCAATACTTCACAACCAATAATACAATTTTTGGTCTTACTTAAATTGTAATAAAATAAAGTATTTTCTATCCTTTCCTTAAGTTTTATTTCTATTAGTAGTAAGTTGTAATTTTGCGAATAGTTAAACGTCAATATTTTATTAATTTAGCCCCCGATATTCCCGACAGCGGATGGCAACGATATTAACGGAAGGCGCTACGTAGATCCATACCCGAACCAACAAATGCAAGAATCACCAAGAAAGAAGAGATCAACTGTCTACCCCCTGTTTGATAGGACTGTTGGACGTGAAATCAGTTCTTACCAGCCACACCATGTCAAAATACACGGATACTCCCCTGAAAGATACACTTCTTACTTTTCCAAAATGAATCTTAAAAGCTAATCAAATTCTAAATTAAATCTTAATCTTATATCATTATCTCTTTGTTACTTTTGTACTAGTGACACTTTTTCACGATCAATTTTAGGAGCACAAACACCCTGTATTTCACTTTATGAATATTGATGCAAAAGTACTGTTATACTCGTTGTTCTGTTTTTGTTATCATGCAATTTGTTAACCGCTGGATTTTGTTGAAACATCATTATTAAATGTTTTAAATGTTTAGTAATTATTTTGATTTCCTTCGTTTTAAACGTACAGAACCCATTTTTAATTATTATAAATTTATATCATAACAAATTAAAAAACAAAACGTAATGTCAATATGTGCTGTCAAAGAGAATTAGTTCTACCATTTAGAAAAACTTATTTGAAGCATTTAGTACATGCTATCTCTTTTACCTTTATGGTGAAGTCCAACACCGCTGTTTCACTCAAAACATTGTAAACTATCTCCAAAAAAGACATTTATACTGGAACGCAACGAGTTATGTTTTCCGGATTTTTGAGTGTGTGTATTTGTGAAATAAAATCATTAAACTATGTACAAAATACATTAACAACCAAACAATTAAAAAACCTAAAGTAATAATAACATACTTTTCTCATAACAAGAGAACCCAAACCTGCAGAATGTGAAACAAAATATGAAAATGTAAACAGGAAAAAACGTCTTGTAAAAGTTATCTTGGTGTTG
The DNA here is from genome assembly GCA_932294355.1 of Aporophyla lueneburgensis. NCBI lineage: Eukaryota > Metazoa > Arthropoda > Insecta > Lepidoptera > Noctuidae > Aporophyla > Aporophyla lueneburgensis. Next base: position 16,717,924 of record OW028762.1, on the reverse strand, counting down.
ACATTAAAATATAAGAAAAATGGTCGAACCGGCGAAACCATTCGCTTGTACGATGCCCGAGTGTGGCATGACGTTTACAAATGAGGATCATTTGAATGTGCACACTAAAAAACATGACATGGTGTTATCTTTGGGTTTGGAGCAGAAGGCGGCCTTTGTTGGTAAGTATTTTGCACTAAAAACTATTTTAAATTATACCTCTATGGTCTTATAGTATTATACTTGTATTCAATTGCATCTAGTTATCCTGAAACTCAACCCCAAGATGTTGGGAATTAGCTCGGTAGATAACAATGATCATACAATAGTAGGTAGCATTTTAGATTTCGATAACGGCGACCCTTTCCATATAATATTTCCTAGTGTATATTCCTAAGAAAACAATTGCGTTGACCGGCTGAGTTATAGAAATAGTTATAGGAGGGCCTAGGTCTGTCTCTCTTTGCATATCCGACGTTTTTCAGTTATTATATTAAATAAATAAATAAAATAATTTCAATTCGGACTACTAAAACACATAAATTTTTAGTAACAGTTTTCTTTCAAATGCTATTGTTAGTGCACCCAGCAACTGGACATAGCAAATGGCCACTAGGGTAAGTCTTCTGACAAATTGCCTTATTATGACAGAGGAAGTGCCTGCCACCACAGCCTTCATTATGAGTTTTGAGGTGCATTTTTCGGTAGCATAATAGAAAGGCATCAGAGGAGTCACGCGAAAATCTGTAGTCAAGTTGTAAAAAAATATTTTGAAGTTTTAATCAATCCTATTATGTTCAACATGCTGATGAATTCTTAGAATATGAGTAAAACCAGAGGCAACAACTAGTAAAAATAAAATTTTATCAAAAGACTAGATCCCATGCATTACACAGTTTTCAAGGCTAAACAACAAACATTGGACACAGACTGGCTACGATCCTTAGATCAGGGCAAAGTATATTTAGGCATTTTGATATTGAATTTTTCAATAGCAGCTGGAATCAGTGGTCTGTTTATGGTGATAGCCCCCTATTACATCGCAATAAGACCGCCCATTGTATCGCCCTACATGAAATTTCTACATTTATATCTGTCAACTTCAAGTACATAGGATACTGATCAGACGTATTTACTGACATACATAGTGTCAGATATACAGTTGTGGGCCTAGAATTGGAATACGGATAAACAAGAGAAACAGCTCCTTTAACTTCTGCACAGTTTATTGTTACAGTCACTTACTAATACTCCTGTAGTAATTAATACTCTGATCTTACAAGGAAACAGAGCAATTCTTAGGCCAGTATGTGTCAAGATCACTGTCACTCCAAGCATCCATATCAGACACCAAACTATACTCGATCCTAAATACCGCAAAACGCTAAAATAAGGCTGTTTGTATCTTATTTTAAGTGCAGAATCGTGAACCATATCTCTATAATTGTTAAAGAAACAAATGTAAGTGGTACGAGTAAATAAATAAATATTTTGTATGGTGTATCAGCTTAGCTGAAATATGGGTGGATTCAAATTAAAAAAAGTGTATTTTCTATTAATTAAATTAAGTAACAATATCCAATGACCCTGGCTGCTTATCTCTACTATGATCATACAGTTCTGCTGACCCCTTTTGGAAATAAAGTGGCGTGATTATATTTAGATTATGTAATATGTAGGTGGGAGCCCCATAACAAAGTTTCCTGGTAGTGATACATAGTTGATATTGAAATGATTGTGTTCTTATCTAATTAGATTAGATATAATTATAGTAACTAACCTAACTTCTTGGTAACAGTATCTTTAATTTGGTGAAATATAATAGCTTCTGCCCTCGGCTTCGCCCGCTTGGATATCGAAAAATATCTCACAGGAACATACTACCGGGATTAAAAGTACCCTATGTGTTGCACTGCTTGCTTTGTCTTATCCAACCCAGAGAATAAAAAGTTTCACAGAAAATTCAACCCCCCATTTCACCCTATTAGAGATGGAATTTCTAGAAACCCTTTCTTAGTGGATACCTACTCTTCACCAAGAATACATCCTCCAAATTTCATGTCTCTAGGACCAGCGGTTTAGGCTGTGCGTTGATATATCAGTCAGTCACTCACTCAGGACATTGAATTTTATATTTAGTTAAGGAAATCTGAAAGAATGCTAAGTGTAGCGAAGCGGATGCAACGAGTCAGGTAGGTCGGGGGTCAAAATTTCACGTGAACGGAGCCGCGCGCTGAGGCTAGTTAATTATAATATTATGTGGAGACAGAGTGTCAGTGACTGACTGTGACTACAGTGGTGGCCCACGACCCTGGTGCGAGCTATAGTACGGAGCGAGAGGGCATGAAAAGACGTCACCTCCTTCTGCGAAGCAGTAATGCTTGCGAATGAGGAGGTGGGGCGCGTGAGGGAGAGGCAGTCTCTGTGCCCTCACGCCTCTAGCCACCGCAGGAGGAGACGCGTCAGGCGTCGGGCATCGGGAGTCCATTGTAGACTCCCGGCCACCGTAGGCGCGAGCTTGCGGGCAGCGAGCAATGGGTAGCTCGCCGCCCGGTAAGGACTAGGCTCGGATCGACGGCGCGTTGTCTTCCACGCGCGCCTCATAGAGATGTCAGCAGTACTGAAAGGGTCTGTTAGGACCGATGCCTGCCAGGGTCGAAGATCTGCCAAGATCGGATTCGAGGCATACCGTATCCCCTGCCAGGGTCGCGAGATATTTTCGAAAGAGATACCGTGGCCCTGGCATATAGGCAACTGAATGAACACGGGTGGGTTTTAGTCAGTAAAAGTCTGACACGCCCTCCCGCTCTGCCCACAGACGTCATTTGATAAATTCTCAACCACAAAAAATGCAGGCATTTTATTCTGTGTAAATTATTTCAACACTACTGCTTTCAAACCGGTGAAGGAAAACATCGTGATGAAACCGGCTTATTCTAGAATAAAAAAATCGAAGACTTATCATCTACCAATCCTAATTGGGCCCGCGTAATGGATTACTTACGGCCCAGTCCCTATCACAGAGATGCGGCCTGTATGCCAGTAGTAGGAACGTTACAGGTTGAGTGATAGAATTACATAGAACCTCATGCTTAGAATTTACACAAACAGAACACGAGACCAAGTAAGCGGTAATTCAAAAACATTACGAATTCTAAATTGAAACAAAAGTTGACTAAGCAGTAAAATATATCATCTGGTTTTTGAATACCCTTCTACCCCTCCCTGTTCTCCCTCTAATACCCTTTACTATATATTCCATTTAGATTACAAATAATAAATTTTATATTGATTGTCACAAAGGGTACAAGGGCACAATGGGCAGTCTTATAGCTTAGGTAATAGGTAGAACGAGCTGGTATCCGCAACTCCACGTCTGAGCGCGTATTTTGCGTACAGAGTCAAAGCTTAAAGCGATTTTTATCAATAGAGCTATTAAATTAAGATCTTTTTCGACGCAACTACGACGAACTAAATTCTTGATACTTAAAATCACGCCAAATTCAAGGCATTCGAGACATAATTTAGTTTGACAGTTCTAAAGCGTCACTTGTCTGTTTCTTTCGCGGGCCGTCAGTAGGAGATAGCAATACTCTCATTTTAGTTTGGCTGGTTCTTCAGAAAAGTCAGTTGCGTAGTACTGGTAACCGGCATGTGTGTATGACCAGATGTATGAACATAGACGAAGCAAAAAGATTATGCAAGGATCGTAGCAGGTAGCGTTCTGTCTGTTTCTGCCTACCCCCAAGAGAAAAAGGCGTGAGTTTATGTATATATAGAAGAACAAAAGAAACGGCACCAGGTCTCAGTATCTAAAGCTACTTAAAACTAGTCTTTATTTTGTACGTGATAAGAGTTGCTTTAATTTTCCAGCTGACCAAACCCCGACACCAACTCGCTTCATCAGGAACTGTGAGGAGGTTGGCTTGTTCCAAGACCTGCAGAGTGTCAACCCTTTTGATGAGGGGTTCAAAAGAGCCATGGAGGCGAAGTAAGTTGAAATACCCTTTACTACCGAATTATCAGACGTATTGCAGGTTAGTCCGTGTGCCTTCACGCCCATTGACAAAAAAAAGGGTAGCATCTGAATTTGGTTGATATCCTGACCAGTTGTCCTCAGCGCTTCTCCTCCACATTCATTGTGCGCACAGCCAAAGTGTGGAACTCTCTGCCAGCGTCTGTGTTCCCTTCCACATTTAATCTGTCTGCCTTCAAAGTAACAGTGAACGGACATCTCCTGGGCGCGCTCGTTCAATCATTGACCTCATCCATCAGGTTTGCTCGAGGTCTAGAGCAGACTCATTCAGCAATAACGAAAAAAATCCACTGACTAATTATTTAATCTAGAAGTATGCAGTAGAGCTTTTTCTGAAGGACTCAGGTAAATACTACGATCATTCCTATTTATACTCCCACCAAGCCGCGGTACTGTGTTCCAGTTTAAATGATCTGGGTGAGCATGAAGTCTTGGTCCTTAAACATAACTGGCGAAGTGTGGGTGTACTGTGTACAGCTCTGCATAACCCCTCGGCGATTGCAGGTGTGATGTTATGGTCTGGGTGATTTGCTAGTTCCAAAAAAAACGATATAAAACAAACTTAGACCCGACTGCTGAGAAAACTCGGCAACAAATATGAAACAAGAAATTATCCTCATCTAAAAGCCGTGGTCGTATGCTATCTAAATAAGGAATTTGCGACATTGTGTGGGTTTCAAGCAATTTCCCAGTTCTTATATTCTTTTCGATTTCGATTCTTCTAATGAGTTCGGTTTGATTTTAGACATGGCCTCCTATCCCTGGAGAACGCCTTAGCTTCATCATCAGACGAGCTACACACTCCTCAGATGGTGTTCCCTCACATTGACGGGGATTCAGCTCTCTACAGCACCACCAACAACCAAAGAAATATTACTATAAGCAGGTAAGACAGTATTCATAATTATAGCATAATCACCCTGTAATGTTCCCATTGCTGGGACATAGGCATCCTCTCTGTGGTGTGGGCCGTATTTCACCCCGCGGACAGAGTGCGAGGTGGCCACATTAGTGGCGGATTGCCTCACTGGGCTAGTTATCGCAAGTTCGACTGCTGAGGGTTCCATGGGTTCGATCCCCAAGTCGGACCAAGCTTTATTACGTTAGTTTACCATTAAATTGTTCCATTCCATTCCATAGGAATATGTCAGAAGTAACCCGGCGTTTGGATTTATACCCAATTAATAACAGTCGTGATAGAATACTTATTTTAACATCAATATCTGGTTGACCGATTTTTTGGTAAATTGTGTTTAAAATAATAAGTTTATGTTCAAGTTGATTATCGATAAAGTTGGTCATTGAAAACACGAATAAAACGACATTTTATAAAAATGAATCCTAGGTAGATCGATTTATCGCCCCCGAAACCCCCTGTATACTACATTTCATGAAAATCGTTGGAGCCGTTTCCGAGATTCAGATTATATATATACCTAGTCTTGCCATAAATATTGTCACGAAGAAAAATTTTTTTTTTTATTGCAAATAATATTTATTACTTTTATAGTGTGTTAGTTTAATACATAAATATAAAACAATTTAAAACATAAAAAGCTTATTCGAAGTGGTTTCCATTGGCTGCAATACAGTCCTTTAAACGTTGAGGCCAGTTATCAATAGAAGCACGCACTCTTTCCATGGGAAAATTCTTCACTGCCAATCGTATGGATTGTTTTAGGGACTCCAAATTATCATGGTGTTTAGAGCAAGCCATACTCTCTAAAACTGACCATAAATCATAATCCAGCGGATTAAGATCGGGACTAGACGACGGCCAGTCTTCAGCTCTGATGAAGTCCGAAACGTTCACTTCCAACCAAGACTGCGTGGACCGAGCTTTATGACCCGGCGCCGAGTCTTGTTGGAAGGACCATACTTGGTTATTGAACATGGTGTTGTTAAGGGGCTTAACTACCTTCTCAAGAATGGTATCTTGATACACTTGTGCCGATGTTTTGATACCTTTTTCACAAAAATATGGCTCAGTCACTCCTTCATAGCTAACACCCCACCATACCATTACTGAAGTCGCATAATGGCCAGGTTGCACTCTGTTGACTAATTGGGAAGCTTCCCTAAAGCTTTGAGCATAAATACGGTGATTTTTTTTGTTAAATTGTTGCTCAATTGTAAGGATTTTCTCATCCGTAAACAAAATTTTTCTGTGACCTCCCTTTGCGTACCGCTTCAGTAGTTGTTTCGATTTTACCAGACTATTCTTTTTTAAATTATCAGTTAAAAAATGACCAGTGCGTCTCTTATAGGCTGCAAGTCCTAAGTCATCTTTTAAAATACGCTACATGGTTCTGGGTGCTATTTTCATCTCCCGAGATAAAATCTTTTGCTTTCGGACAGGATTTCTTCGAATTCTTTCCCTCACTGCTTTGACCACCTTTTTCGTACGAACACTACGTGGATGGCCAGATCTTTTTCTGTCACAAACAGACGAGGTCTCATTGTACCTATTAATAACCCGGAACACGAACATTAGACTAATACCAAGCGTATGGAGAGTTTTAAAAATTGCATTTGGCCCCATACCAACTATGTGTAATGCAATCACAACGATTCGGTTTCCTTTATCACCCCACTCCATTTTAATATAGCAAAATATTGTACAATGTATTGGCGCCAAAATTAGAAAACTCAATGAACAATCGTATAAAAATGACAGATTCCAAATTCAAATGTAATATCTTTCTTATTTTTAACAGTAACAGTATTTATGGCCAGACTAAGTATACATATATACAAGAATTGCTCGTTTAAAGGTATAAGATATACAAATTAATACTTTTATTGCAAAAATTGTGAAATTTGAGTGTACCTAATATAGGTACACCTCTGCCCAAGCCTTCGGGGAAACAAGGCGTGATATTATGCTACGTAGGTGTGTAATATTTTTATTAAGATCTAAATGTTCAGTTTGTATTACTGACTCTAATATATGTCTCAAAAAATATATTTTATCTAACAGATCATCGAGCGACGAATCAGGCGCAGTCAAAGAGTTTGAACGAACAACAATATCGAAACTAACAAACGAAGTGACCACTATAAGTCGAATCGTCGGCAAAACTGAAGAGAAACTAGACGAAAGAAATAAAGATATACGAAAAGACTCAGTTTCATACACGAATAACGTTATTAAAATCAGTAACATGGTTCGGAAAGACAGCGTTGAAAAGAATCCGGTACAAACGTTAATTTATGAAGACACCGTTATCCGGGATAGCACGGAAAAAGTACAAGAAGTACCTCCAATAATGAGTCAAAAATCTTTAGATTTTATAGTCGATAGTCTAAACACAGATTTTGAAGACACAGCTAAGAAAAAGCATAAAAACGAAACTGAAGATTATGAAGTTATAATCAAGTTACCGAATGGGAAACAAGTTAAAATGCGAGCTGTGGAGGAAACACAGGAAAAGTCAGCCAAAGAAGTATTAAAAAAAGCTTTGACAGAGAAAGTTGAATCGAAAAAGACTACACAGAAAATGAACACGGTTAATTTAATACCAGTCAATAATGTACCTATAGTGCCCGGAACGCTTATACCAATCAGTTTTGTTCCTCATATGCACGGTATGAACCACAAAATGCCTATAACTCCTTTAAATAATACGTGTGAGTTTGACAAAAGGCCCGTTAAAAGAAAAGTTAAAAACGACAAATGTGACAAAGGAGGACCTAGTGTTAGAAACAAGGAGACAAAGAATTGTGCGCCGAGAGAAAAGGATTTGGATAGCAGATCTGCTGCTTCAAGGAGATATAGGTAAGGAAAAATTAACTACAAAGTGAAAATAGCTTTAATTTCGGAAGTCGTTGACAAAAAACTAAAATACAGAAAGACAAAACTAAAGACACACTTTGTAGTATTTTTTGGAAGCCGGTTGTTTTTTTCTTTGTAAAAAATATTTTTTTATTTTTAAACTTTTAGCTATCCGAATACGGATATTTGGGGTCAAGATCCGCGAATACGGATCTTTTCTTAAGAAAGCCAACCTCAACCTCCCACCCAACCAAGCCTCCGTCCCGCCCTCCTCTTAACCTTCCCTTTTTTGGAGTTTGTTAATCAAGTCCCACTGTTTGTGGAACAGTAACACACTTTGTCACAAAACCCACCATTTTGTTATTTCCAGGGCGAGATTAAAAGAGACGTGGATACAACAAGCTCAAGAGAACAAGAACCTGCAAGAGTTAAATGATAAGCTGTTATCTGAGCGGGCTGTACTAAGAACTGTTATCACGGAACATCTGAAGAAATGTCCTGATGCTGCGGACTTGAGTAAGTCAATTGACATTAATCTAGATTTTATTTAAGAATCTGTAATGGTTTTCGAGTTTAGGGAAACCAAACTCAATGTCTTACACGACAAAGTTGAAATTCCATTGCGTTTTCTGTTAGAATCCAAGTGTTCAGTCAAAAATCAACTCAAAATACTAAAAGCTAAAGTCGATATTCGAATGAATGTACGTACATTATTCAAGATACTGAATGTAGATATTGTGTATGTGTGCGTGGACTGCGTCCCTTTTTTTGTGGGTGGGAAATCATCAAATGACATCTCCTGCTCTGGGTGGAGCCGAAGGGCGTGTCAGAGTTTTACTGACTTAAACTCACCCGTGTTCCTTTAGTTGCCTATATGCCAGGGCCACGGTAACTCTTTCGAATACATCTCGCAACTTTGGCAGGACATTTGTATCCCTACGGACCTGCGTAACAGTGGCGAAGAGTTAACCCACAATCGTAAAATAAATCCATGAAAATGACTGACCGAGATAGGCTAATATAGAGCGATAGACAGTCGCTCCAAGTAAAATACTGGTAACGCATTAACCGGATGCAGTTGCCGGTTAGACTGGAAGCCTCACCAACATAGAAGGGAGGGTGGATCGTTAAAAATCGGCCAAAGGCCATAGGCAGTGAGACTAGTCGATTATCCGAAGTCATAATCCACAGGACAATAAGGTTCCTATTTTTCTCTTCTAAAAACTATAAGTAAAGTTCCTGCCCTGCGAGGGTCGCGAGATCTGTTCGAAAGAGTTACCGTGGCCCTGGCATATAGGCAACTGAAGGAACATGGGTGGGTTTTAATCAGTAAAAGTCTGAAACGAAGAGCAGGAGAGGTCATGTGATGATTTTCCATGCACAAAAAAAAAAAAACTTCTCCACTTCGACCGGTTTTATTCTTCCCGCATCCAGCCGATCCTGCGGCCTTCACCAGGTCCACCTTGTGGTAGATCTTCCAACTCTACGTCTTCCGGTACGCGGTCTGTCCAAATAGCTAATATTAAACATTTTTTGTTACAGAAAACATATTGGAGAGGTTAAAAAACGCTGGAACGACGCTTTAAAAACCGGTAGACCTTTTGTGGGGTAAACTAGAAATTAATCTTGCCGAAATACGGTTTTCGGGATTAGATGGTAGACTAACCCCGACTAGAAAGGAGATGTAGACCATCCCAGATAATAAAGGGGATCAGCCATAATGTCACATGTTAACTGCCACCGCTAAAATCAGAAAAATAAAAAAATGTACTTAGTGTTATTTCACTTTAAATAGATTACACAGGCCAACAAAATTTAACCAAATTTCTTAACCAGAAACTAGACTATACATTTCCGAAGGTTTTCGATGCGCTGAATCCGAATCTGGCCTCAGAATCGCTCTATCACGTCAGGTTTCTGAGATATCCTAACCTAAAAGTGCAAAAAGTACAGTTTTTGCCCGATTTTGAGGTTATTTAGACTCACGAATTCTTTTTTTCGCTGAGATATCGCATTTTCAAGTTTTCATGTTTGTGAATTTTCATATACCTGAAAATTATCAGGTATATGAAAATTAAAAATATTTGAGCAAACTCAATGGCATTTGAAAGAGGAAGACTTGTTCTTTAATATGGAAACCTTTATTTTTTTTATAAAAAAATCGTCCGACATGGCAATTAACGTGTTAAAATCCAAAAACCAAGCCCATTAATTGCCCATTTTATTTTGGTCGTAGAAGTCGTTATAATTCTTCAATAATAGGTTATAGTAGTATGACAACTAATCTCTGCGAGAATTCCTAGAACTATTTTTTCTTTGGAAAATAGCTTTATAACGCTAGGTCATCTTTAATTTATTTTAGCAAATCTGTCGTTATACAACATGTAACATAATTAACGCAAGACCTCATACACTCCAATTAGCAACAACAATTAGCACTACAATTAGTGCATTGAAAAGCATGATACAATGAGCAAAACTTATTGTTTTTAAAGCTAACTGTTAATATTGAGAAAATCGTGTTGATTTATTTATTAATTTGTGCAATTAAAATTGAGTCTTATTGCCTTAAACTAAGATTGAATTTTCTTTGGCACAATCGCTGATAAGCCTTTGTTGAAGAAAAAAAACTAAATTAAAAATGATTGAAATGAATTCAGTAGACAATTGAACAAACTATTTTCAGGACTAGCGTTTATTCTGTTACACGTTGTATATTTGACTAAAATCTAGTTTTATCAACTAGATTTTTCAACTTTAGAAAACAGTTGAAGGAATATTCGTAGAGATTCGGCGGAATAGGCTTCCTCGACCATGGTAGCACTATATTATACTACTTCATTGGGCTTTGGGGCCAACTTCGTATGAAAGATGACTCATTTCCTTTGTTGTTTACCATCATACTGCGCTGTTTGAAAGGCATGGACCCCGCTGTCATCCATCACATGCTTCACAGCTTTAATGGTAAAATAGTTGTCTCGTATAGACAACTATTTTATTATTAAAGCTGTTACCATTACAGGACAATTGTCTTTGATCGGTGTGAGTCGATAGATCAATAAAACAATCGATTTTAAAATCATCGATAGTAGACCAACTGATGATCGATGCTATTTATGTAGTACGCTCTCTAAAGTATTAAAAAATGAACACTTTTATTTAAAAAAAAACATGATTTGTTGTTAACTTATTTTTTTTGGGTGGGAAACCAAATGGCGTGTCACATACTTTTACTGACTAAAACCCACCCGTGTTCCTCCAGTTGTCTGTGCCCTGCCACGGTAACTTTTTTGAACAAACCCGCGACACTGGAATACTACCTACGTAATATTTGTCATAATGTTGTCTACAGTTTGGCTTTGGAATCACATTCCTAGCTCTATTAGTTTTAGAGAACGAAAAGTTTAAAAAAATATCTGTTATCAGGACATTTTTCAAGGTTACTCAATGACAGTAAGAGCTAGGCAGTCATAAACTACATAAATAGTAATGCGAATGAGCAGGGTAGTTAACAATATCATATTCATTTCATTTGGCTCTGGGGGCACATTCTCAATACTTAACTTGCTATACCCTTTCAAGGGTCTACTTATTGCGGTTCAAAAGATACAGCCCTGTGACATGGATAGACAGCAGACCCTTAGTAAAAGGGTCCCATTGTGGGGTATGGAATACAAAATATAAATAGACATTTCTGTGTTGACTTTTAAACAATGTACAGACGAGCACACAAAGCTACTAATATCTGTCAGATTTCTATAAAAGTTTTTCAACGTTATCGCTAAAGTATTCGGTTCAAGATTGACTGGGAAAATTTGACAGTTTCGAGTAGCTTGATGTGCTGGTGTTTGTACATATATTTAAATAGTGAATAAGGTTTGAAACAACTGAAAAGACTTTCCAGGTGCAGCGTAAACTTTCAAATAAGTGTGCCTTTGATTTTTATTGGTTTAACAAATATATTTATATAAAATCGTTAGTTGGATAGTATTTATTTTTCATTCCAGTATTGTTAATGAATGACTCAAATTATTTATTTATTTTCATAAGGAATTAATGTTATTATCAAAGAATTTAACCTATTACATGGGACTAGCGAAATGTACAGACGCCAGCACGTCAAACTACCCGAAACTTTCAAAATTTCCCAACCAATCTTGAAACTAAAACTGTAGCGATAAAGTTGAAAATCTATTTAAGAAACTTGACAGATTGTTACAGCTTTTTGTGCTGGCGTCTGTACTATAGGTACACTTCTGCCCAACCCCTTGGGGAAATAAGGCGTGGTGTTATTTTAAGTAATGTGTATAATTATGAGAATAAATGGTTTTACATTTTTAAGTTATTGTTTTAATATTTCCTTTTCCTCGTGCAGCTACTCGATTAAATTCAGAGCATTTATTTCAAACTAGCTGCTGCCTGTGGCTACGCCTATGTTACTCCTAATAACATCAGCTATCTGCCAGTGAAAGTCCCGTCAAAATTGGTCCAGGCATTTCGGAGATTGCCCGGAGCAAACAGACAGACAAAATCTCAATTTAATAAAATCGTTATTTTGTTATAATATAGTACGTACCGTTTACATTTTCATATGCATTTAGTACATACAAAGCTATTATTTTGTTATTACAAATAGACACTTCCATTTCATTCATTTGTATAGATAAACCAATTAGTCACCATCAGCCTATAGCGGTCCACTGTTGAACATAGGCCTCTCCAATTGCACGCCATTCAGCTCGATTCTCGGCAACTCTCATCCAGCTGCTAGGGGCCATCCATAAATTACGTCACACGCTAAGGGGGAGGGAGGGGGTTGACGAAGTGTGACATTGTGTGACAAGGGGGTGGGAGGGGTCCTAAATTTCGTGACGTCACATTTCAAAATCAATTTTAATCTTAAGTGTTAAGTAAAACACATATTCGTATGATAGCTATTGCCCCAGTATCGAAGCATACTTGTTTAAGCAATCATCTGGCATTTGTGGTCTATATTTTACATCATAAAGGCCACTAATCAACACAAGCAAATACATAAGATAAGAAACAAGAAGTTTTGCCCATCGTGAAGATTCGTCCTCAAATAATTTCTGCTAGACGTGCCAGAGAAATTCTTTGTTTGGATGATGACGATGGTGCTGTATGGTTCGATGAGAAAAATGTGGTCACAACGAATATTCCTGACATTAACAACCCAAACGAGAACGATGTGGCTGCTATGCCATGCATATGCCTACCTATAGGGACTCAAGATGATTAAGTTTGATCTTTAATTAATATAATTTATCGTTTTTTGTTTTGTTAATTTCTTGCAGTTTGATTTGATGTTCAATTTATTTAAAAAAAAAAAAAAAACATTTAAATTTCGGAATTGCTGTTTTAATTCAATTATTATTTCAAGATGTAAAATTATAAAATTTGTGACGTTACATTTGTGTGACCCCCCCCCCCCTCTCACAAATGTGACCAGCTGTGACAAGGACGGGGGAGGGGGTCAAAAATCATGAAATTCGTGTGACGCAATTTATGGATGCCCCCCTACCAGCCACCCTGCGAAGATCGTCGCTCCATTTAGGCTGAGGGCGTCCTACCTTACGTTTACCGATTCGCGGTCTCCACTCAAGAACACGTCTACCCCAACGGTCAAAACACTAACCAATTAGTGGCACTCTTAAATCGTGAAGGGATCGCTCTGTCAGAAAGCTAGTTGCCCATTCCAAAGCGTAGTAGGATTCTGTGGGAATTCAAGCTCATCTGCGTTATAATGCTTGTCTATCGGTCTTTTATAGACTTTACTCCGGGCAGTCTGTAGTTTCCATGCGACAATGCGGAAGCGCTGCGCGTCTCTAGTCCGCAGCGTGCAGACCAGCTCCAATGCCGCTCTGAGATGTGCATCTGGATTGAGGGCCCATTTTTTTAAACCTTGCGTACTGAAATAAGATTTATAGGGAAATTAGTTAAAAATAGTAAAAACTTAAAGCAAAGGGTCATAAATTTCTTAAACGTGAATTAAAACTGTTATGATGAAATAACTTGGGCCCTCAATCCAGACGCGTGCATAAAGTGGCATAGCCTAAATCTCAGTTAGTACTATCTCTGGGTTCATAATTTTTGTTTAAGAATTTCTTAAATATTTTAAGAAATTCCCAAATCTGTAAAATATAACATTACCGATTTATGGCGGCATATCTAGGGCCCTCACTTCATTAATGTTTGTACTGAGGAATCTGCAAAACATGAATATATCTGAAGAAATACATAAACATGGGCGTACCCAGGTTCTGGGCCAGGCGGGGGCAAAGCAGATTTTTTATAAGCACTCAGTCAAATAAATAAACATATATCTACCTATTAAAGTAGGTACTTTTTTTAATTCTTTAAATATACAATAGCTATTTCAAAAGTAACTTTCAAGGGTCTTCAGTAAAACGGCTTATGACGTCTTTCGTGAAAGAATCGCCCATACTGTTAGCATATTTTCTACATACACTAAGCATACATCTTCTACGGTTTCTACGGCTAATGTGACCGGTCCATTGCCACTTCCGCTTGCTAATTCTATGAGCTATGTCGACGACTTTGGTTCTCTGCCGGATCACTTCATTCCGGATTCTGTCCCTCAGAGATACACAAAACATAGCTCGTTCCGTAGCTCGCTGACCGACTTTGAATTTATGGACCAGCCGTACCGTGAATGTCCACGTTTCGGCTCCGTAAGTCATAACAGGCAGGACGCACTGATTGAAGACTTTCGTCTTTAGGCTCTGCGGAATACACGACGAGAAGACTCGACGAAGCTTCCCAAACGCTGCCCAGCTGAATTCTTCTGTTAGCCTCGTTCTCAGGGTTGTTCTTCTCAAACTGCAGAGTTTGCCTGAGGTAAACGTATTCTCGAACAACCTTGAGGGCACCGCCATTCACAGCAATCGGTCTCGCAGTTACGTGTTCATTGAACATAACTTGGGTTTGTCCAAGTTCATCTGAAGAAGAATGCTTAAGTACAGAAGAATAAACTAATTCGAATCAGCCTGTATGACAAAGTCTTCTTCAAAACTCAAGTGTGAAATCTACTCGCCGTTGACGTTAATACCGCGTGCTGTCCAGTTTAGCATCTTAAAAACATCCTCCAATGCGTTAAAGAACAATTTTGGGAAAATTACGTCCACTTGTCGCCTCCTCGTGTTCAGTTCACTGGTCCTAAGTTTGGACGGTCATTGCCGCGTTTTCATAAAGACATCTCAGCACTTGGATGTATCGCCAGTCGACTTGGCATCACTGCAAAGACTCCGAAACAGACCAGGTCTCGATAGAGTCAAAAGCCTTTTCATAATTCACAAACGCAAGACACAGCGCCCGATTATACACTTCGGACTTCTGTGTAATTTGCTGCACTGTGTGGATGTGGTATATGGTACTGTATCCTCCTCGAAACCCGGCTGTAACTCGTCGAGTCTCCGCTCTAGACGATTCGTGACGGCTCTTAAAACAACTTATATGTATACGTGGCTCAGGAGCGAAATGGGTCTGTAGTTCTTTAAAAAAAATCTTTTATCCTCCTTTTTAAAGAAGAGTACGACCACGCTCCATCGCCACGCTTCTGGAGTTCTCCCAGAGAACAGGTCAGAATTAAAAAGCTCCTGAAGCTCTTTAAGGACAACATTTCCTACCGCTTTCAGGAGCTCAGTCGTATCCCCGTCCTCACCAGAAGCTTTTGCACTTTTAATCTGTTTTAGAGCCGCCTCTATTTCGTCTTGGCTCACTTCTGGCAGGTCTTCTGTGAAGTGGAGGGTTAAGTTGGCTCTGGAATCTTCATTTTCGGGATCAGTTTGAGATGCATGCGATGCGTACAATTGGCCGTAGAAGTTTTCGACTTCCGAAAGGATCTCCGGCTTCAAAACGACGATATGCTCACTAGATATATTCAGCTTCGTCAGATGGCTTCTCCCAAATGATTGGAGGAACACTTTCGACCCCCGATTTTGCTCAATCGATTTCTCTATAAAGCTCTTATTGGAGCATGGGAAGTCGTGTCGTATCAATATTCTAATATTATTATTGAGTGCCCGTTGTTCTAACGAAGTGACAGGTGGGTTTTCACGTCATTCCGTAATCAGAGTTTCTTCCGAAAGTTTGGACTTCTTGCACGTACGCCGCATTTTGCAAAATCTCAAGCCTTCTTCGCTGAGGATTCTCACCGGTTGTTGGAGAGCCTAGTCGACGTTATTTGTGGTTTCCACGGTAACGAATCTGTTCTCCAGATCTAGCTGGAACGCTTCAGATCCTATCATAGTTTGGAGCGTATTTGGACGGAGCCTAGACTTCATCAAACGACTTCACTTGAGCTTGAAATTGATATTCAGTGATTTTTTTAATGGATCAGAGGTCAGGTCGTCAGGGGTGGTCCGATATATATTTATTTTTGCTTTGATAGCTTTGAGTTAGCTTCTATAATGCGTATTTAATCCACTTTGTGTAGCGTGATGATATTCTAATACTTCCTGTCACTGCTATTGACTTGGTCAGTAGTGGTATACGAATGAGTGCAGGGTAGATAAAAACGTTCTTTCAAAATAAAAATACAAAACAACCAACTTCCAAAAAAAACAGTACAAAGTGAAAAATAACTTTAATTTCGGTAGTCAGTGTCAAAAACTAAAATACAGATCCAAAGATACCGACTTCCGAAATTAACGTTATTTTTGCTTGCAGCTCTGCTAGCGAGTAGGTAGAACGGACGCGTCGCGCGATTTTTTAAAGTTTTATGTTGTATTACAAATAGCAAAAAGTTATTTTTCTTAATTTTTATCGACAAAAGTAGATAGTTAGTAGGGACATTAGCAAACTCCAGGGGGGGGCAGCTGCCCCCCTCTGCCCCCCCCTGAGTACGCCCATGTACATAAATACGACTTTAACATGTTTTACTTACATACCTGTGTGAATTAGTTAAAAAGAAATAAGGACACAAAACTTAATTGTTAAGAAAGAAGTAAATGAAAGTCGAATTTTACTAAAAAGTCTGAACTGAGAGCCCAATATTTTCGGCTTTATTGACTAGGCTCAACCTCATAGATTAACGCAAATTAGAATAAAAGTTTTAACTATTTCTTAATTAAATTGTGACATATCGTTCGTTCTTCCAAATGTCATACTTAAAGAGAAAATTGATTTTCAACTTTTTGAAAGAGAATTATTTGTAAAGTGACCATAATGCTCAAAGTACCTGTACATTTTGTAAAGTGCATTCGGCAAGTCATAATTTGCAGCTAAAAGTATTATATACCTAGTAATTACAATTTGCTTCTCCTTATTTTTAATGTAATTTCTATTTATGTGATGTTACTCTTTAAGGTAATACTATGAGCCAAGTGGCCTAAAGCAAATAAAAAAAATATAGTTAAAAATAAAACTAAAAACGAAAATGGAAATGATTTTTTTTTTAAATCAGAGATATAGTTGCACTTATCACTAAAATTACTTCGCTCTCTCGCAATTTCATATTTTTATGATATAATACTATTTTAAGGTAACATATACCTATGTGAAGTAAATAGTTTTTTATAATTATACCGATCGTGTTTTATTTATCACAATGAATTTATTTGATCTGGTTCTACAGTGATCCATAGATACGATGACTACTTACATGTATAACATACTACTAGTCGGTTAGTTTGCCTTTAATTTTATGCAAACACTGTTGAAGCGAAATAAATGTTCTAGTTTTATTTATTTTTATAGAAATTACATTCATCATTTCAGCCGCAAGACGTCCACTGCTGGACTTAGGCCTCCCCCAGTTTGGGGGGCTTTGCCATAATCGCCACGCTTGGCAGGCGGGTTGGCGATCACAGTATGGTGGTGAAATACATAGAGAACGCTGCTGCCCATTCTCAAGTAAGTCCATTAGTCGCCTTTTACGACACCCACGGGAAGAAATGGGGTGGTGTTATTCTTTACGTCCGGCACCACACGGCACGAAATTACTTTAAAAATAAGGATAGCGAAATTGTAATTAGTAGGTATATAGTACTTTTAGCTGCAAATATTATGACTTTCCGAATGCACTTTACAAAATGGACAGGTACTTACTTTGAACATTATGGTCACCCTACAAATAAATCTCTTACAAAAAATTGAAAATCAATTTTCTCTTAAAGTATGACATTTAGAAGAACGAACGATATGTTATAATTTAATTAAGAAATAGTTAAACTTTTATTCTAATTTGCGCTAATCTATGAGGTTGAGCCTAGTCAATAAAGCCGAAAATATTGGGCTCTCAGTTCAGACGTAACAATTAAGTTTTGTGTCCTTATTTCTTTTTAACTAATTCACACAAATATGTAAGTAAAACATGTTAAAGCCGTATTTATGTATTTCTTCAGATATATTCATGTTTTGCAGATTCCTCAGTACAAACATTAATGAAGTGAGGGCCCTAGATATGCCGCCATAAATCGGTAGTTATATTTTACAGATTTGGGAATTTCTTACAATATTTAAGAAATTCTTAACTAAATTCTTAAACAAAAATTATTAACCCAGAGATAGTACTTACTGAGATTTAGGCTATGCCACTTTATGCACGACGCGTCTGGATTGAGGGCCCACGTTATTTCATCATAACAGTTTTAATTCACGTTTGAGAATTTTATGACCCTTTGCTTTAAGTTTTTACCATTTTTAATTAATTTCCCTATAAATCTTATTTCAGTACGAAAGGTTTAAAAAAATGGGCCCTCAATCCAGATGCACATCGCTCTGAGTATGATAGCAAATAGGTTGGACTGTCCTTATGTGCGACACTGCTGTGACAGACAAGTTACATATAGTGTCGCACGTAAGAGACTACTGTAATATGAGTTGATTATGAATTTGATTTATTTAATTTGTGTTGATGTTATGTTAATATTATATTTATATATTTTTTTTATAAAAGCCCGTGGGAGCTCCACTACCTGACCCTGCCATACCAGACGCACTGCAGGGTACGCGCTCGGTCGATATCCCTACCAGTTGTACTTTTCTGCATTCAGTATGCACACAGCCAAAGTGTGGAACTCTCTGAGTCTGTGTTCCCTCCACATTTGACCCGTCTGCCTTCAAAGCAAGAGACCTTATCCATTATAGATCTTATACATAGCTTTCTATTAGGCGTTGGCGAAGTCAAGAGCAGGCCCATTCAGCAATAAAAAAAAGAAGAACGGTCTAGACACTCCATGGACACTACTATCAAAGAAGAATCAATAAGGAAGAAAAATCAGTAAGGTTATAGTGCCAACCCGCACTAGGCCCGCGTGGTAGTTTACAGCCCACTCCCTCTTTTAAAGAGAAGGCCTGTGCCTCATCAGTGGGAATATGATAGGCTGGTTATATATGTTGTTACCTACAGCATTTGGATGTCACTAAGACACATTGAGCTTTAGAAAAAAAAAACACTACAAAGTGAAAAATAACTTTTTTTTTTCGAAAGTTTTTTTGCCACCGACTTCCGAAATTAAAGTTATTTTTCACTTTGTAGTGTTTTTAGGAAGTCGGTTGTTATTTAATTTACTAAATTACAAACAGACACTTCAGTTTTATTTATTTGTATAGATATAGATGAATCAGCACCCCTAGCCAAGTTCATAATCTGCAATCATTAACACTAGTCGAAAACTAATCAAATGTATGGGAATGAAATCATCTCAACGTTAAGTCGCGTGGTTAGAACAAACGAATAGAAAATTCGTAGCCAAGTTCACATCGTTCAAAATGATAGAATGAATTGTTATCGTTTCTAAATATTCAACGCTACATCCTTTGTTATAATGTGTTGTTTTTCTAAAGACACTGTGCTTCTATGTACGTCTGAGTTCGTTGCTGAGGCGTTACCGATTGGAGAACGGAATTCGACACGAAACGGTTGTAACTTGGCTAGGGGGGCAGGTTATATAGTTGGGAAAAGGCTAGGCATAGGTTATTTATATAATAAATAAATCAGGTTAAAGGGTTTACAAATAAAATCCATGTTTTATAACAATCTCTATAATTATGGCACTTTAATATTTGACAATAAATAATATTATATACCATAGGTTTGAAGCTATAACAACGAAAATATTGAAGGAGTAATTCTGCTCATTGAATGTTTTTTAATCAAGCACAAG
Organism: Aporophyla lueneburgensis; assembly: GCA_932294355.1. Lineage (NCBI taxonomy): Eukaryota > Metazoa > Arthropoda > Insecta > Lepidoptera > Noctuidae > Aporophyla > Aporophyla lueneburgensis. The sequence continues at coordinate 16,697,985 of OW028762.1, read as the reverse complement.
AGAAATAGATTCTATTTTCAGAATGGGCCATAACAGTATTCCATTTTTAAAACGGTTCAATTTAATATTCCATTAGGGAATTTCAAACATCAAGATTCCATTTTCAAAATAATTTTGAAATTTATAATACGTAGTAGATTCAAACCGTAAGTTTACATTCACGTTTTATGTTTACATAACCATTTACGGACTTAAATGTAAAGTAAATATTTACTTTTGAGCCGGTAAACGGTTTACAGGTATAATCATCGTGTGAAATGTGAAAAAATCTGACAAACGGGCCACAAATGCCCGTAGAACTATGAAACTAGCGACTTTGATAAAGCTTATAATATATCTTGTATATTTTTATGCTAAATTTCAATTCAATAAATTTTTACTCACGACCCGTTTCAGACAGGCAAATAAAATAATAAAAAATTGCTACCTAAAGCCTGATTTATATGGTGCAATTGAATTGCCTGTGGCATACCATATATTGAAACAATATCATTTTAATGACTTGCACCGTCTAAACGCTGTTTATACGAAAAAACAGCGTTTAAACGGTGCATTCAAACTTTGATCGTCGAACTCAAGATTTTGCGTGACGTCCGCGTTATAGATGCCGCCACAGTTGCTTAAATTTAATTATATGCCACAGGCAAGAAATTTGCATCTTGTAAATGGGGCTTTATAGTCAAAATCAAAGTCTCAAATGATTTAATCGGCTGTGGTATTTCAGTCAGCCGAGATCAGTAATGAGTTTGACAATCTGTCGGCTATTTTTATTTTGTGATTAACCTTTCAAAAATTAACGTAAAGAACGAATTAAAGTATCCTTGATACATTGCTCAACAAAAAAAATATCAAGTTTTTCAGTACCTACAAATAATGACTTCCTTCTACATTCGTTTTAGAAATCAAATTGTAGGCAAGGAAAATGTGACAGTTTTTGAAATCCAGCAAATTAGTTTATGAGTATTTTCTCTAAAAAAAATAAAACATCATTTGGAATGGTCAACGGGCACACGGTTTTTTTATTGAATTTGTGGCTTTTGATATCTTTCTTTTTTTTTGGATGAATCTCCAGTTTGTAGAAGTTTTAAAATTCTTTGCTTTACAGTCGCTAATTTCACAGTTCCCATTATAACACGGCAGATTCTCAACATTGGCCATTTTTAAGCATTTAGCTTGTTAGTGTATTAATTAAAATAAAGTGCAATAAATTCTCCATTTTGGGTAAAACGATGTCCACGGAATTTCGCTTGCGCGATGCAGGATTACTACCGCCATCTAGTATCAACTGTTGTTACTAATAGTACTTTCTATGCTCAATAGATGGCGCTAGCGGTCTTCACATGATTTACAAACTAGCGAATTATAAAAGGAATTAAACTTAGCAATAATCTAAATTTTTCATAATAAATAGCTTAGTAATAGTAGAATCATTGAAATAACTTATTTTATAACTTATATTTCACAAAATTATTGTCGAATGTCAAAGAAATGTTCGTAAAACATCGTCCTACCCTCCTTTTAGTACATGCTTTTCAAATCTATGCGTTTTCTTCTCGGGGAGACAATCCAAGCGAATTGTACGCGGATATGTAGACGATCTAATTGACAGTATTAATAGTTGATGGCTAAACAGTTCTAACAAATGCGTGATATGCATAAAATTTAGAAAAATTGTGAAGAAAGAAGAATATTATTACTATACGTGGTGGGTTATATTTTTAAATTCTTTTATCATTCATTTTGTACATCCATTTATTCGGATCCCCACTTTTTGGTGGAAAATTGGTTCGAGATATGAAAGCCTCACCACCCAACATCATTAAGAGCCATCGTCGTACGAAGACGAGATGATCACCTAAAAATTACACTTTTTATTGCGTGAACCGGAACGTGTGGTCACACTAACAGAGCGGCTTTAAGTTCGTATTAAGACGCGGCTCAACTCCAATATTTTGAGTGAAGACTGTGCACATAGTGAAGATTTGACTGTGATTTGAAGGGAAGGCTACTCAAACATATTCAGGAAATGACTCGGATGTTAAAAATGTCAAATACAGGATGGTAGAGACATCAACTCGCAAACTGTAACCATAAAGTCGGCAAATGATTTTTCATCGATTTTTAAAATTTCTACTCAGGGTGTTCAGAATCTTAGACTGAATCCGTGGTAGCGGGTTGCGCATTGATCACTGTGCTATCCTATATACCTAGAACTTTGCTTTGTTGCCACGTTTTTTGTCGACGTCGTTCGGTGGTGTGATAGCACCAATACATATAGAGAAAATGATATCAGCCGACGCTGATCGACGTTAAGAGGGTGGGCTTTTCATACCTTAATAGCAATGATTGTCAAGTGGGGAAACCAATTTAGTAATCATATAATATTTTAGGAATGGACATTGCCACAATATGGTGGCTATCGGACCTTATATTTATTTGTGTATTTTTTATCATTCAACAGTTGTCTTTGAAATATATTTTATCATCCCTTAAACTACTTAAGATATATTAAGCGTAATGATTCTAAGTATTTCAAAACTTGCTAATAATTTACCAAATTCTCATCATTCAATTTTATAATTTTTCGTAAAAAGTTTTCCATTTAAATTTTATTCTTAAAAATATAACCCACCACTACATTGCATTCTTAACATTCTAGTTAGTTTAAATTAAAGCGATCAATCTTTAAACTTTAAAGTTAATATTAACAGTTTTTTTTTTTTAAATAAAAAAATCTAATCCGTACGTAACATTGAGTCAGCTGTTATTTATCTAATAAAACTTTCATACATTTTAATATTAATCCGACAGCAAATAAACGCAAAGTTAATGGTACTTATATCCATTAAAATTATAACCTAAGTTGCTTATTCAGAGGCCTAAACATGAGCCCTAATTCGCTGCCATGAAATTAAACTAAGATCTGAAACTAAGTGGATGTCAACTTACACTTGACTAGCTATTAGGGCTCATTTACAGCCCTTTTAGCTAACATCAATAGATCGTATATTATGTACAAATCTTTAAAACTAAATATCATCGTCTATCAATTATTGCAATCGGACTAAAACCAAAATGTATTCACCATTTGGCAAAATATTATCAATATATCGTTCAGGTACATTCTGTCAATTGTTTTTAAAGTTATACCACTCGTACCACTGAGTCACAAATACCCTCATTTAGTCAAAAATCGGAAGAGAAGCGTCATCCTTCACTGGCTGTATATGTTCGACCTATCATTGTTTCACTGCAAGAGAGAGATGAAGCTATTCAGGACGAATAGCATCAATCCTTTTGACAATGTAACAAAGATAGCTTTGACACTTTTAGTTGACATTAGGCAAACTGTCATATGAAATGATTTGATTGGCTTTTGTTATTTCAGTCAGCCAATGGCAGAATTTTGTCAATCTGTCACAAAAAATAAATTTGTTAATCTGTAAACTAGTCTCGCCTTTCAGAAATCGGGCATTATTTAGTTGTTCGTAAGTATAACAGCTAACTCATAAAATGAACAATCCATATTTTTATTAACTGCATTCCAGTGAGCCGTGGTAAGCCTGTCTACAGTGCCATGCTGATCCCAATACAATTCTAGGGATCGCAGTTTTTTTATTTAAAGTAACATGCAATGATCGCAATGTTTTGATGGGAGCATCATTCGCCTGAACATTACAAGCAAACATTGTTTAGGATTATTTTTTTTGGATTATCTGTGTAATTTTTTCTCTGTGCTTTATACAATTTGACGTTGGTGTCAAATACATTTTAAACTGTAAAATATTGTCAAGATTTATTAAATCATTCCAATTTTAAAATGTATACTTAATACTTTCGATTTACATTTCATATTGTATAATTTATAATATATTCAAATTGTATAAACCAATCAGCTGCTATCACTGGCGGGATGGTTTATAATTCTTATTATAAATTATCATCTATGATATTTATAATTTATCATCCTCTTAGCATTATAATTTATAACCCAAACAATATCCGCTCGCGAATACACCTATGCAAGAAATATAAAAAGGAATTACTTTAATTTTAATTTACTAAATAATTAATAACAATTTTAGGAAGTACATAATCATGACGGTCGTTATTATTATTATTTATATATTTGTTTTTTAATTTATTATATATTTTACATATTTATAATACCTAGTATATGCTTTGCACTCCTCTTTAAATACAGCCTAAGTTTTCATAATTGTGATTTTTACGGTGTGAAAGAGTCTTAAGGCCCTTTTACTAAAAATATATAACATTTAATACTCATAATAGGTCAGCCGCATTATTTATAAAGGGTCAAATTTAATTAGCTAGCTAATTGCTGCATACGTGACGTGTATCGACATCCAAACAAGATAGAACAAAAAAAAACATATTACACACTTCAAATAAACCACTTCTAAGAAAACTCACCATATTTTTTTGTTTTATGATGTTTTAGGTGTCGAAACCCATCATGTCTGCGGAGTCCCACTAATTAATTCAATTTAACTCTATATTTTGAACTGGAATGTGTCTAGGTAAAAGGTTTTTACTGAGAGAGACTACAAAAGGCTTGCCCTTGGTACTAACAGGGCATTCGCACTTCTCAGTTTTTAAGTGATTACGTAGGTTTGTTGTTCTGGTAATTACCCAATATTTTTCATTGCTTCGATGGTTAATTGGTCGCAAGCACTCGATTCCCAGGTTGAGCAAAGTTTTGTTGGGGTTTTATATCTGTAATTTGTGAGTAGCAGTCTGGAATATGGATTTGTGCCCAGTTAATGGCAATAAGCACGCCTACATATAACTTAAATATAACTGGCACAATTTGGATGTAATATTGGTATACATCTTCTGCCTAACGCGTATCGGCAAGAGTAATTTGAGACGTATCAGCTAGATAAACCAACGATCTAAGAAGGTTGCTAGGACAGATTGGATGCGGAAGGCGGAAGACAGGGCGCTATGGCGCAGCCTACTTCCAGCAGTAGACAGCAATAGGCTGCGTTGAATGGCACCTCCGGCATGAATATCGGCTATACATTACAGTTTCAAATTGACAACTCTCTCAATTGTCGCGTTTGGGGTTATATCAAAAACTACTCGATGCATTTGAACACCGTTTCCACTAAAACTTACGTCGTTTTTTCAGGGAAGATTTCAGTGTTTTATCACTAAGGCAAGAATCGTAAATGTCACTTTGACTTTAAGTAACGTAAGGGCCTCATACGAATGTGAACTTTATTTATACGGTTTAAATGTCGATATCTGTACGAATATGAACATTATAGCCATTAAAATAACGTCAATATTCGTATAAAACACATAGTTTACCTAGCAAAGTTAGTCAAAATCTGTGAAACTTACCTTAAGCGTGCTACTTAACTAAATCACCGTAAAAATCACAATTAAGTCCTTCTATTAAAATTACTAGTAACGAAATTTTATCACTAATCTTTGCTCTTTAAGTATTGCACCCGTATCTACCCATTTAATTAATTAAGGTTTACAAGATAAATAGTTATAAAACTCTTCATAAAAAATCTTCATGATAAGTTACCGTGACGAGTCAATCCATCATTGTTTTAGTGCAAGAAAGAGATACAGAACGAATAGCACCTTAGCATATCCCTTTCTCTCAGTGAAAAAAATATGATTTTACTTTAAAATAAGGCGGTTGTTTTCAGGTATAAAATTGCGGCCAATTTTGAGATACTTATCGAAATCGACCAGTGACTGTGTACGATTTCTTTCATGATCAGTAGAATATGGCAAAAAAGAGTTGCTAAATAAATAAAGTTCACAGCATTTAGTATGCAATTTTATCCTTGAAATCCATTAAGTATCCTCATCGTATGCAGTATGCACAGCTAAAGTTCGGTCGCAATTTTTATACCCAGCTCGACCCAAGATCTGACAGCGAATCGAAATTACTAGAGGGTCTGCCTCGCTTGGTATCCGACTGTCAAGTATTTATCATATATTTTTAAAATGAAGAGTTCTATATCTCTCTAATTTGTCGCTATATTCAGCTGGTATAATGACGGACTTCAACTTTGTATTACACTTCGACGTGTCGATTTTGACGTCAAAATGTATCATTCATTTTTAAATGTATAATTATGTATAAATTGCATTCTCAGCGTTGGCTAGCGTGGGTTAATAAAAATGTATATTTTTTGTGAATTTTATAAAATTTTATTTTTATTTATTAATTCTGGTTTTTGTCGCAGTATTGTTTTTCTAGCATTTTATTGAACTAACTACAGGTCAACGATGTCTAGCACCTTATAATGTCATTGTATCATTTTTTTTTTTTCTATCCTACCCTACACAAAGTAAAATGCAAATATTATTTTAACTATCTCTAAACTTCAACGCCCTTAACTCTGCAAATAATATTTTATGACTGACAGTTGTCTAATGTCCCTTATCACCCTTTGCGAATTTTTCGAATGACATTGACAGGAAGGCGCTGTCGGTAAACATTTTGTGATATTATCTTTGGAATGTGTATTGAAAAATCAAGATGGCGGTCGATAGATGGTTTTAGTTCCGGCTTTGGCCACGCACCAAAATATCTTAACATACAAATTTACAGTTGTCGTAGTTAAGTATTGGTAGGTTAGGTATTGCATAGATTTACTGTCAGCGCATTTCTTATGAGATAACTTATGAACTATCAAATGTAGTCTGGTAATACTTTCCAAAGAAATAGTACCGTCACAGCCGTTTTGTTAGGCTCCAGTTTTGGGCTAAAAACTGGGGTCAAACAAAACATATGCACGCAAAGATAGAGAAAATATATTTCTGTCTCGTTCACTTTTACTATTGGTTCGATAACTATGGATGCTCTCATTATTATAACTATTTAGTAACTTGTATATTGCTATACTCTGTGTAATCTTTCAGTAGAAAGTTAGCCAACTCAGCTCTTGCTGACAGTCATATATTTTGGCTGCCTTCTCTCGAAGAATTATAAAATAATCTTTCTAATACACAAGCTAAGGCCATTTGCGACTGGTTAACCAGTCAAAGGATTGCTAGACAAACCCTAATGCGATAAAAACCGTTTTATACTATACATTTCGACGTCTGGCTCTGGGTTTTTATTAATTCTATCTCTAGCAAATTTATGCTGAAAAATATATTTTTGTACTAATCATATTTCGCGACTACGATATTATTTATAATCACCCTCGTTTGTTATTGTATTAGCGGTACTTTAAGCGGTATAGCTGTTCAATTATATTGAAAAATGGGTTCGATTTCACTACGATACGATCATTTGACACGATTTCAAATCAATCTAATCACGATTTTCTTCCGTTTTCGATTCGATTCCGCTCCGATACTGTTAGGCTTTCTATACGGCATTAAAAACTCGCGGTTTTTTTTTTTTTGAAGGAATATGAATGGTCTTATAATTTCACGGTATGATTTCGAAAATCGTATCCTCATTTTTGTGATATGGGTGTAAAGTGAGTTTCAAATCTACAGCGGATTTGTACAATAGATAGGTACTTCATTGACTCAAATAACCATACTGCATTCGGTAGACAATACAGAAAAACGCTGTATTGAATATTTTGTGAGAAATGTATGCGATACGGCTACTTATATATAACAAAAAAGCAGTGACAACATGACAGGCACAAACATTGGCGCCACTATCTCACTGACATGATATGTCACATCGATCTTACGTAGCGCAATTTAATATTGACGCGAGAAAACAGCGTATTTATTATTATAATTGAGCATTTACAAATATTTTACAGTCACGTGTGTTTTTGGATGCACAACAAAATTTGATGTCGTTTTTAAATCTCAGAGAGTAATCAGACATTTCAAGTCTTTTCTGTTTGTTTTTTCAATATAGGAGTTCGACATCATCGTCATAATCATTTCCGCCGTAAGACGTCCACAGCTGGACATAAGCCTCCCCAATTTGACATTACACCTGCCAAATTAGTATCTGAGTTTAAAAAAACGAACTACAAGGATCTGTTGACACTTGAACGACATTGACAGAAGGCGCTGTACGACTGTCATTTGTGATTTTATTTTTAGTAATTGTCACAGTATTGTATTGAAAAAACAAGATTCTGACTTTGGCCTCGCGCAGGATCCTTGCAGCTACTACAATAATGATTTATCTATTGTTTCTTATAAGGAATACCGCTTAAAGTTACCACCTTCAACGATTAGGGTTTAACGATCACATCGTGCATAAGTGACAAGTATCACTTGCCACCTAAAAGCACATTTTTATAACCCTACGGTATTATTATATTTTATAACTTATAATTAATGATTAAAATGTATTTGGTGTTTAATTTCATAAAATTATTTATCCTTTACACTATAATTATAAAACCTCGTACTTTGCGACTAAATTCTAGCATACTTTTTTCACTATTTTGTTTTATAATCTATGTCACCCGCAGATTAAGAAAAATAAATGTCAAATTTATAATGTAGGAACCTTAATGTTAAATTTAAAGGCTTTTAAATATATTCTAGCTTCTGATTTAAATTAAATATACCACATTAAACTTTTAAACTTATTTAAAAATATCGGTAACCATGTTTCTCATCACTGTTTTAAACACATTTAAAAAATTAGAGATGTTACAATGTTTTTTTCTATCGATAATTAGTTTAGCAAGTAAATTGCGAACTTAAATATTCTTTATCGTAAAAATGGGTTTTCATTAAAATTAACATTTGCTTTTACACACGCTAAATTAATTAAAAGTAGAACTGAATTGACAATTTCAACTACCTACGTCTCTTCAGAAGACCATAAAAACACAACCGTTTTTTAACACTAATCTCAGAAACTGATATCACCAATCTGACGCACTTACTATAACTATTCGACTATATTTCGGCAGTACACGCTAGTTTCTTCCCAATTTCGGAATTTCCCAATTTTCTTTGTTCTATCTACAGGTGCCCACTTCTAAGATTAGGTGCAACTATGAGCAAATTTTATTGGTCGATAATTGGACCAATCAGAAGCGTTCGCAGGAGAAATTAGTAACTCGAAAAACCTACTAGATGGCAGTGGGGGTTCACATTTTGAATTCTAATGGAAAAATCGAGTCACCACTGCCATTTAGTTGCAGCAAACTCACGTCTCTATGATTCTCATTATTACTAACGTGTCTAAACTGAGCTGTATGTACATGCTAAATCCAGGAAAACTTTATTAATAATTTTAGAGCAAAAATTGCTGAACATGAGATTAGCCTTAGAAGAAAAATGTGCTTAGTTTTAACACCACAAACTGGAAGCTTGAAGCTGGTAGACTATTTTTTTTAATGTTAAATTTTGATTTTCCTTAGTGAGGCTTCTCGATTTTTAGGGCCTAGTTATTTTGCATACTATAAATCAGACTTAATTTATACATTACGATTTAATTTCCTGTAGCATACCAAAACTTGCAGCAATAATAAATCTTGGTTTAAATGATGCAAGTAATTTTTTCTTCAATTTTATTGTAGATTTCCACAAACAAGAAACTTGCATCGTGCATGGGCAGACTGAATGAATTTCAAAAGCCTGCTTCTTTCATTCAATTAGAAAAAATTAACAACAATGCCAACTGTTAGCGATTACAAATTGTAATGAAAAATTCATCTAGAGTTTTTTTTTAAGTTTAATAATAAAACTGCATTTTTAATAACTTTTGAAAAGATCTAGATGGATTTTTTACGCCTATTCTTTCGTATTTAAAGACATTCTGACTACTGAGTAAGACATATAAAACTACATCTCTCAGGTCGAAAACATCTTTTAACGCATTTTCTCTCATATTTTATTCGATTTAAAAGTTGTAATATTCCTATTTTACTTCGAAACTAAAAGTTACCTCAAAATTAAGAAGCCCTCACAAAGATTTTACTCACTATATTCTCAAAAAGTTTAAGCTAAGCATTTTTGATGCGGCTTTTAACAGGAATAGTTTAACGCCGTGCTGTAAAAACTAAGCACCACAAGACTAAACTACATCTACGTTTGGACGAAAAATGTAATTAAATCTCAGCTAGGGTAGGGCCCAAAGGTACAGTCGATCGATTGTCGATTCATCGTTATTAAACTAATCGTACGCACATCACTAGTGAGCTCCGAGATAGGGGTTGACATTTGACAGTTGACACTTTTATCGATATCGATGAATTACTTGTATTGTCGGACCGGCGACATTAACACCACGTTACGTAGATAGCAACGTCATATGAAAGTGAAAAACGGACAATATTTGTCGTTCATCGACATTGATACTCGACAATCGACCGCTCGGGGCAGTCTCTACGCCTACTTCACCTCAGGCATGCGCATGCGACTAGTGTTGCGACCAAGGCCAGTGCTGCGACCGGCGCGCGCGCGGCATTGCACATATCTTCCTCACAGAAGCACATGTGGCCCGTGCCAGTACTTTCCATCATACACACGTGATCGACCATGAAGAGATTTATTTGTAGTTGTGATGTACAGGTGCGCCGGACCACCTCGTACGCTGGAATGAGAGAAAAGAATATGTTAATAAGTTTACTCATTTCGTGGTGGTGGGATTGGGCTCGAAACCTTAGTAGGTAATCGTTGTGACTTTTAAATTTTACTGATTATTTAAGTACTTTCTAAGTTTATCTGAATATGATGCTAGGAAACAGTGACCTCGTCTAGTTTTAAAACTTAATTTATTTTTGACGTGTCAAAGTGTTTTTACCTATTTACAGAAATAAATCATTTCTCATTTATTCTTTAGAGTACTGTGATATTTGCCATGATTGAACTTAGTCCCTATCCTTATATACAAGAAGAAGTGGGGCTACTGTATTGGGCAAATGGTTTCCATCACATAAGACTTTAAATTTGGCGACACACGAAACAACCGATTTTATAATGCTGTAATAAGTATATTTGGTTCAATGACCGTGCTATTTACTCTTCCTAGACAAAGTAGACAGCTGGCAGTCGTGAAAAAATATATATTGACAACCTATACTCGAACAATAACAGGATCGCCTGCTCCCATTAAAATTGTCAAGCGATGACAAACGCCGCCCGCGTTTACGATTGCCAAAAAATTAACAAACTACTTTCTGAAGATTGGCAACAAGCCCAATTGGAATGGAGTTAAAAGAAACGTTTTAATGAACGATAACATGAGAATACTAGTATTTTAAATGGGCAAATGACTAGTATCTTTCAATTCTGATTGAGATGCATGGAAAAAAGGATATGCTGCGCGGAACCTAAGTAAAATGGGAAAGTGACAGGAAGATGGTGGTTTTACAAATGGCCCAGCTTTGTTAAACTAAGCATTATTTTGTTTGAAGGGTATGGGTGCAGGTGTAATTACGGCATAATCAACCTATGATGTTCCCACTGCTGGGCTATGGGCTTCCTATCCACCACGCGGTACCAGTGCGTGTTAGTAAATGTCACATAATTATCTTTGAATTGTTGGTTCTAGGACACTCGAAATGCCGGTTTTCTCAAGCGGTTTTTCTTCACTGTTTTGAGAGCAGTGGTCACGAAAGAATAATTTATACAAAGAGAGTATCACCTTTGATCCAACTCGAAAGTCGCGGCCGTTATCAATGGCGACCACTGCTCTAGCACTCACTGCATAGGCTTACCCTATTGTGGGCTACTGCAATACACCCAAGGCAGAACTGAACAGGCACAGAGCGAAACTCTGTCTCGTAATATCCAGTATCTGGGTTGTAGAGGTCAGATAGGCAGTCGCTCCATTTAAAATACTGGTATTCAGCTGCATCCGGTTATACTGGAAGCCGACTCCAACATCATGTAGTTGGCTCTTCTTCCAGTCTATCCGGATGCAGTCGTAGCTAATTTAATCTATACTAATATTATAAAGCTGAAGAGTTTGTTTGTTTGAACGCGGTAATCTTAGGAACTACTGGTCCGAATTGAAAAATTCTTTTTGTGTTGGGTAGCATATTTACTGAGGAAGGCTATAGGCTATATAACATCATTACGTTATGATAAAAAAAGCGGAGCAGCAACGAAAAATGGACGAAAACTGCACGCAATTCGAAGCGACGGGAAGAGTCAGAGCAGCAAAAATTTGACGCGGACGAAGTCGCGGACAGAAGCTAGTACTTAATACCCACCGCTCACGCCATTGCTCGGTGGCAGACCCTGAGTTTGGACTTCTGAGTTTTAATCTAAGATTAACTCTGTGACTAAGACGGGAACAAAAGAGATGTCTATGACCTCGCGTTTGCATGCCATAGGCAACTCTCTCTTAAATACTTCCTTCATGGCCCAGTACCTCATTCTGACACGAGTTTTAAAGGCAGATGTTGAAGATACTCACGACTCTTAGAATATCGGACCATTTTGACGCAGCACCCGTTGCAGGTCTGCAGCGGCGGCTGATCTCGTGGCAGTGCCGTGTAGTTGAAGGGGTCTTTACAGCGGGGGTCCGTCCAGCTGTCACACTCGTAGCAGTATATCGTTCGTGCTGGGAACAGGTTAGAGAAACGATTAGGGATCAATTGTAACGATAGTGTATTGCTTTTGAGATTCGCTTTGAATTATATGATTGTTCTAGCCGACCAAGACAACTGACAGTTATTACGCCTTCTACAAATATTTGATCATATTAATCTGAACACGGGGCCTGAGTCTCTGAAAACGCAGTTTTCTAAGACAACTGTACGGGCACAAACTAATTATGGTGGACGTTCAAAGATTTTTGACGTATCGGTATTAAAAATCAGGTCATGTCAATTAGATTAGGTACTTTGCCCCAATAGATGGATAAGTTAATATCGGCTTCGGTAGCGTTCGTAAATTCGTCAAATGTGCAGGAGTAGAAATACTTTGGGACCTTTTAAAAAGTACGTTATCGTTATAATTGACAATGGTAGACAACGTTTTTGTAGCGGCATTCGACGTTAAATTGCTGCCTTTGTGGTGGCACAGAGCTGTCTCAAGAAATCCTAGCCTAGGCCGGAACTTCACTCAAATGAATAATTGTCTTGGTCGGCTAGTAATTATTTTGCTCTTGTAATTAATATGACTGATGCACACGACAGTGTTATTCTGTGTAAAGGAAAGAGCGATGAAGACTTTTCTTTAGTGATATAGCGATGGAAACTTCATGATATTACTGTAAGCTAGTGTAGTTGATAAGAATGACTTTCAAATTCTGTGTGTGTCTTATGTTACAGAAAATTGTAGACTTATGAAAAGGATTTCGGAAAGCGAGATGTAATTTTGTTAAATATGTGAAAAAATTATAAGTTTCTTCGATAAACCGGTTGGTGATTAGTGATCTGATCACAGTGTCATACAGTAACAACCTACCCCTGGCATTATTTATCACGGAATCGTCGCGACGGTAGCGGCTAGAGACGGCAGTACTAATCAAATTGATAGCACCGAAAATGCATTGAACGCACACTTTCACACTTCTTATCTTTAAGGAAAGTATTGATACTGCCTCCAGCAGCGGTCACCAGGGCATCTGCATACTCTGTGCCTGGCATACATATAGCACATCAAGTTTTGGAAAAAGTTAAACTTGAAATAGCGTTTTTTACCTCTGACAGTTTCACACTCATACCTGATAGTTTCTCCACTGAAACCCGATATATGGTTACTGTAAATGATACTGGGAAGCCCATGACCCATTCAAGCTTAGCAACGACCAACATTCCACAATCGATCGACCTACTACTGACTACGTTAACTGAGGATCCTAACTCAACCTGTTGCAATGCCCACCTGCCAACCGCACGATAAAAATCTATACTATGTCCTAGGCTATTTATACTAGCGCTAAATCGTGGCAAGGCTACTCAAACACGCGATGCATGTCAAGGAAACTAGTGCCAGTCCTTGTAATATATTCCAATAGCTAGAACTGAAAAAAATGCGGCTAAATGGCCCATTAGGCGCCAGTAAGGCTGTCGCCTGAATGTCTGGGTGGGTTTGAAATTCAGGCGGTAGAAACTAGGGCACTAGCAGCAGGGCCGCGAGGCTTTTGCTACAAGTTGTGTACACGTAATCAGGCTATAATGTTTGTACTGCTGGAACTCAGGCCTCACGTCTGTAAGAGGGAGAGGGTCTGGTGTGGGTTGGTGGTTCTTTTCATGGTCTAGAAGAATTTTGTTGCCTCATGAGAGAAGAAAATAGCAAAGGTAGCATTTGTACGTTAGTAAACGAATTAGCTCTGCCTAACACTTACGTTTTTCTCTTTAACTACAGTAAATGCACCGGGGTTTGGAAGGTCTTCAATGATCTACGGCCATTGTGAAACGACTTACGAGCGGCAAACAGATTTATAACGTAAATGGGTTACGAGCCCTGGGTATAAGTCAGTAACGGGTTTGAAATACCACTTCACCACTATGAAGCCTAGGAAATCTATAACGTTCAAGGTTTAAAAAATAGGATCTTAAGATACCTACTACATAAACAAACATGTTTTCGTTACTTTTTATATTTTTATACATGTGCTGCTGTTAGCTTTGAAATAAGCATGAAAAATCATGCTTATTTAAAAAAGTTACTTAATAAAGTAACTTTTTTTTCCTTTCTCATCTTGCCAGTCCTTCCCTTCATGTCAATTGCGTCTGTGAATGATCACTGCAATATCCATAAAGTTCACGTGGCACGTTTTTCCGCGTCATTCATTACGACTCTCAGTTCCCTGAGAATATAATGAAACTGTCTCTAATTAAGTTTTCCCTTGAAACGAAATTAAAGTATGGATAAATGGATATGCTACTAGCCAAGGTCCCAATATCAAATATTTTTAAGTGAAGTTTTTTCCCCATTCTTATCCATAAACACGGCTGTTTGGAAGGAAACAACAAAATTTACAAAAAAAAAAAGGAATTGTTTCTAGATGAACCAATTCTAGTTTTTTGTAAACTTTGTTGTTCAAAGTTCCATTGAATTATTTTTTAATTGGTTGAGATCAGACTTTAATAAGGAATCCCTAATCGATAAACACATTATCCTGTATCTGTATTTATCGACAATAAACCAATTGGAGATGGTTACATCACTAATCTTGCTAATGACACATGTAGGGATGCACTGCAAATATCATAAACCAATTAGTTTTATCGATTGTGTTTTACTAGCTTAACTATCTTTATTTAGAGAAAAATACCATTGCAGCGGAGGTAAGGATGGCTATCCAACCACCAAGAAAATTAAACTCTATAATTTCAGAAATGGAGCGACTGCCTATCTGACCTCCACAACCCAGTTACTGGGTGATACGATATGGGTATGCCAGTAGGTAAGGTTGTTGTCAGACTTTCAGGCTTTTGACTTCTCGTGACGACTTATTTAAGGAACTATGCGACCTACCACCAGCGATTAAGCAATTAAATGGAAATATATTTAAAAAAAAATTGAAAAAAAAAAATGTTAATTGATAATGTATTTTATTATCTGCATGAGTTTTTTGTTAAAAAATAATATTTGTAAATTTAATTCTTAAAATACTATTGCATATCCGACTTGGGTAGACTGTTGAAACCAAAAATGTAATGTTTATTAATAATACCTTAATGTACACAGTTACGCAATAAATATATGATCTTTATCTTATCTAGCTATTACTATATGTGTACTGACGCCAGTGTTTAAGATGTGCCTATGTAATTACTAACAGAATTGGATTTCATGACCTGTCAAATAAATAATTTGATTTGATTTCATTATCAGGTGCAAAACTTCTTTTTCTTCCTAAACTCGAGAATGTGCCTCCCCTTCCTTTTCGAGGGTAACTATGATCTACCTTTATCTTAGTAATACAGAGTGGCATCGATATAACGCGCAACCTGTAACCATTGATTCAGCTTCGAAATTTATCGTCAATTATTATGAAAAAAAAATATTTCCATAAATTTTTCGTCAAATTTAGTGTTTCTGTCCCTTATTAAAGAACCTCACTCAAGACTCAAGCATTATTTAAAACTAGTATCAAACTACTTTTAAGTCGCTCAGTTTTTTCAAAGCCTTTCAACTGCACCCGCCCCCCTTCCCCTTTATTCGTGCCTGTTAATAATGATCTTCCTATTTTTACCAAAGAAGAAGACTTACAAAGAGAGATACAAGAATCTTTGCTTATTTACCGAGTTTCTTTATACAAAAGTTACATTAAAATTCTAGATGTAACACAGAAACTCAGTTCAAAAGAGATCAAAAAAGAAATCGCTCATACGATCTAAACAACATTGAAAGACAGTCATTACCTAATTAAAAGCTAATTTTAAAAGTTTAAAACGTCATGATCGTAATTCCGTGTCTACGTTCGTCGCAGGCGCCGTTTTTAGATTCACGACGATCGCCGTTTATTTTTGATGCGTGGTCTTCATGTAAATTGTCTCATAACTTCGACCCATTATTTCTATAATGTGGCGTTGATAAATTCGGGCTGAGATGCTACTTTTGCTACTAGTTTATTCCCGCGTGTTTGCTCGCGAATACCTACTTCCAAACTGCGTTTGGATGTAGGGGATAATCTTGGGAACTACTGATACGATTCCGAAAACTCTTTCACTAATAGGAAGCTAGAGCTACCTTATTGCCGAGTGTCATATGATATATTTTATGTAAAAACGTGAAATTTCACGTGGACAGAGTCACGGGTAGAAGCTAGTTATGAATATTAAGCGTGGTTGTATTTTGTCCTGTATATTTTGTGAGTGATATTGAAAGCAGTAGGTACCTAGTGGTCTCAACGTGGTACTTCTAGCTGGGTTCAGTCAACCGCACAGCAAAACTTACAATTTGACATAAACAGCGCCTTTATGTCGTAACAATAAGGACGGTTTTCGTAGAGCAAGTGTTGGTTGACTGTACCAAATAGCAACTTTATTTGGCATCTGTGGTAGAAAACTTTTGCGAATTTTCCACCAAAACTAGTCGTATATAAAAAAAAAAATGGCCTGAACTGAAACCCAGCGAAGGGCACACTGAATCAAGTGATTAGTGACGTTTTTAAAAGCTGCTTTCGTAGGAAAAATGTGTATTGGTAGCTTTTGTGCATCAGTGAAGGTGTAGGTTATCGTTTTATGAATTATTTATACTTACCCCAGTAGCTATATAAATAGACACATAACACACGAAATATTACAGACAGACAGACAGACAAACATACAATCAGTCGCGTTTGAAGATATCACAGCTTTATTTAAAACTGTCTAGCACAAACATTATCACACCTGCCAGCGTCTATTCGACACTAACACCCGTTTATAATAACACTAGGCGACTCCTAAATGTATCCCTTAATAAATTCACAACGTTAGTTTTTCAACTTTCAACGTGTTTTTATTTAGGTGTCGTCTAACGATCGTGAAAATGGGCATTATGAGTAACCAACTAGTGTAATAGAAAAAACAGTTTGTTTAACGCGTATTTACGCGTTCTGTTTATGAAATTTACGTTTTGTGGGTAGTTCCAAATGGATTCTGGCAAGATGCAATTAGCAACGTGACAACAATTAATGATTCCTACATAACCAAGCTTCTACGGATCAATTGAATGACTAAATATAGAAGAAAGGTACTTACAATCCCATGTGAACAAGTTTTTTTTTGTAGAATATCAGTAAGGCTACGGTTTCTTGAAAAAGCGGTAGCTGTGACAGCTACCGCTATAACGGCCGAAGTGACACCTGTCATTAAAATTATGGCAGCGGGGTTTGTTTGTCAATGACAAAATCGGTCTCTAGGAAAACAGACTAACTTACTTTCATAAATTACGTTTTACTGACGTCATTCACCGGTAAATTGCGAAGGCTATGTGGCAACGTTTTTCTAAGAAACCGCAGCTTCACACATCAATAAAACCTTGGGTTCTATGCAGAATTACCGTCAAAAGCGAACGGGAAAGCTAGTTTCATGCACTAGAATCTAAAACTACGAAAGAGACAGAAAAATAATAAATAACAATGTATTTTTCTAATTTTACTTACATATTTTAATACATTTTTAGTAAATGATTAGCTGAAAATGTGTTACTTTTTGCAGTTTTTAAATTAATTAAACAAAAAAATCAAATAAAACAAAAAAGCTGAAATTGTGACATCTTTTGTGAAGAAAAATCTCTGCCTAATTATGTTAGCCAACCAAGTCTACGACATTTTATTCATATTTTACAATTTTCAATAATTTTGCTAAGTTTTTCTTGTGAATTGGTTTTAATGTAAGCGTAAAAGCATCTGGCGAGTGTAAAATGGCTTTTATTAGCTTTTTTATTTTATTTCTGTCAAAGCCTAAAAGCTCGTGAGTTATTGTTTTTGTAAAAAAAAAGAAAAAACAGTACTTACTTTGGCATTCCGCCTGAACAAGGGGGCTGAGACTTAGTGCCCATAATGCTGAAAATCCATGCTTGAATTAGTAAAAAAGAAAAAACATATAAGAAAAACGAAAACACTACACAGTTATCTAAATAGAAGAAGTTCCACAGTAAAAAGATACATCCTGTAAATAACTGAATTAAAAAGAAAAAATATATTATTGTTTATCTTTTTTCATGTCCATAGACTGGTTGGCTGATTGTTAGAAGGAAAAAACCTAAATAAAAAACAAAACGCTAAATGATTATTAATACAGTTAATTTTCTAAGTTTATTTCTTACCGAATCTTAATGATTTTAAAGAAATAGTAAATCTGAAAACGAAAATCAGTTATTCACAGGAAGAAAAATGTTTGAGTGTTTTTTTAGTTTCATATTTTTTTTAGAAATTTTAGTTCGTCTATTGTGACTAAAATAATGATGACATGCAATTATTGCATTCCTCAATTCCAACATTTAAACACGCATTCCTGTGGGCACTCAAACACAATACATTTATCGAGCTGCGAAAACATCGATAATTTCCCATCACTATTGGGTTAAGTCGATACTGTTATGTCACATTGCTAAGTACGTAAACATAACGTTGATGTGGAATTCAAATATTGTAATACTTATACTATTATTAACGGTATTTTTTTTCAGGTATACCTATTACCTAAGTCTTTTTTTTAAAAAAAACCTCAACACTCGATAATTTTATTTTGCAGTCATAATGTGTAAGGACTTGGAGAGATCATGAGATCATTATGGACTTTGTCGGGCACAGCAAAATAGTAGGAAGCTTTGTAAAGTTAACTTATCAGTCTCCTGTCTATTATCTCAGGTATTTTTATACTTGATGCCACCTGTGGAGGCTATATTTATCTAGTATCAATTGACAGTACACGATGAAGACCCGAAGATATCCGCGAACACCCCGGAGTTATCGACATAGCTTGTAGAGTAAGAAAGCTGAAATGGTAATGGGCTTGTTTGTTTTTCTAAGGACCAATGGCCGGTGAGAATAAAAGTCCTGAGATGGAGACGTATCGGCAAGCGTAGTCTGTGACGCCCCCTAGCGACAATGAGCCGACAATCTTAAAAAGGTAGCTGGGGCAGACTGAAGCCAGAGGATAGGGTAAGAGGTAAAGATCAACTTTTCAAAAGTGCTGAATCTCCAATAAATGACTTTCAGTTGTCTTCCTGAAACTCGATTTGTATTTACTCTTTTGTATTGCACTCAAGCAAAATAAACTAATCTCCGAAGCCACAGGGTTTAATCTAATGACCTTTGCGTCGGAAGTAGAGGACAGTTCTGTAGATGCTACCGCTATATCGCGCCGTGTTCATTGATCAAGTTGTTGGTACCTTATCTTGTCTATAATTAGGTCACTATTGTAGTTGCACAGTCCACTGGTGCGAAAGAATGAGCAATAATGCATTATACATATTGGTGCTCTGGATGAAGAGAGCGAAGGGTTTTTTTATTGGAACATTGTAATCGTTTTTCAAAAGACTAACTGGGAGAAAAATTGCAGGCTATAATGAAAATTATGGAACATCGGAGGATCTGCAGCCGAACAAGGTGGAAAACTTTAACCTATAAGTATAACTTACTTTGCGATAATTATGTTCCTTTTTTGTAGTTAAATCGTTACTTACTTGTTTTTCATACGATATAGTTACTGTAACTTGCACATTGAATCATGTTATATTTAAACAATTAATCATGTAACTTAAAGTTAACAAAAAAAAAAAAACTTCATTTCATTCAGACATTTACGTGCGGTACCCACAAATCACAATTGTATCGATATGTTCGCAGCTGTCAATACGACACTGATCTAACAACGGGTACACTATGGTACACAACACTTGTGACATTTGACACTTTTTGGTACTTCATCGCATATTACCAGTCCGTATGCAGGAGTTGGATTTAACTTGGTCCACCCCAAACCAGGACATCAGCAAAACTGGAAAAGATTAAAAGTTAATTGATTATTAATATACTGCATAGCTGTTGGTGCCTGTTGGTACTTGCATCCTAGAACGTGACAATCAATCCGGCTCGAAGGACCAAATATGTTTTGAAGATGAATGAAAATGTTCTTCTTCTTAAACTAATGATTAAGGGTTATACAAAATTAGTGATGTTTCATCGTCACCATGAGCAGCGAGCCCACTACTACTGGATGGCAGAGGAGAGGAGTGCGGGGCATGTGGTACCAAATTCCTCCATGCGCGGTGCAACCGTTGCAATAATTATCACTCGACATGCACGTCCATGAAACAACACTCATTTTGAACTAGACTTAATGGGGAACGCAGCTGTCAAAATGGCGTTAAGTATCCTAAAACTGGAAGCCCGGCTTAAACCTATTCGTAGAAAGGTAACAGTGTTCGAGGTTACATCGGAAACATTTTGAGGAACCGATTCCTCGTTTCTCTAAAATGTTTTGTAAACAAAATTAAGTTGAAAATTCGGAAACTGTCAAATACGTCATGTTTTTTATTGAATTCACCGAAAATAACAGAATCTTTAATAATAAACTGATATAATAAAGATGAATAGTTGGTTTGCTTGAACGAGTTACTAAAAGTAGGATTCAAAAATGTTTTTAATTTTGATAGCTTTATTGTTGAGGCCTTCGTCTTATATGCTTTCACATCCCGCTAGGATCCTTAGGAGCTGTGTATGAAGAGAAATAGTCAGAAAGATCGTCAAAACGAAGTTATAGCGCGGACAGGCGCGAGGCGATGCGATGTGACAGGGTGGGTCGGGGAACGCAGAAATTTGACGCGGACGAAATCACGGGCAGAAGCTAGTGGTGAAATAAAATTTAATTATTAAATAAACACTCATTGGAATGTATGGACGAAATCGGCTGTGCAATATCAAAACCCAGTATGTATCTGCATAAAACTAAATTTTACGGGAGAGCCGAAAAACGATTTCTGATTTCTTTAGATCGATTCGGTCGGGTCGGTTTCCGACTTTGTGTAACTTCGTATTTGACAAATTTCTGGGAGTTTTTGCTAGCCTAGTATATAGAGGGTGGTCTATAAGGTCGAAGAATGCAAAAACACCCGTTTAAAAATATGACAAATACTAGTTTTTAAAACTGAACAGACGAAATGTCAAATTTACTGTGGGCCGTAGGGACCTGTGGTCACGCTATTTACAATTAACATTGCCCGACCTTTGTCATTAGTTGACTTTCCGAAAAACGAACTATAAAGACGTCATAGAGAAATATAGTCGAGCTCCCAGTTTTAACAAAAATTACCAATAAGCCCACGTTCCCACGGACGTAATAAAATCCCGGCTGGATGTTTTTCGCGCACTAGTTCGTCAACGTTGTCTTACTAGAGAATAAGCAGCAGCGTTCTCTATGCATTCTATCATCATACTGCGATCGCCAACCCGCCTGCCAGGCGTGGCGATTATGGCAAACCCCCAAATTTGGAGAGGCCTATGTCCAGCAGTGGACGTCTTGCGGCTGGGATGATGAATGATGATGAGATCGTCAACGCATTTCTTAGCACCGAGATTTAAAAACCAAACAGTGTGTATTTTTGACGCGCTGGGATGCACTCTCGTTGGATGCTCAATACTTCCTCAAAATCCCACTGCGATATTTTTACGTACGAGCGAACGTGGAATAAATTGAAGCGTCATAGTTTGGCTGACGTCATATATTTTCCTTTGAGTAACTTAGTTAATGTAACATATTTTTCGACCTAGAAAGTACCATAGTGCTTAAAACCCGCCTTTTCAACCAATGTTTTATACCAATAATGACACAAAGGAAACTGTCCACTACATTCGAGTAGCACAAAGGGCCATGGAGCGAGCCATGCTTGGCATAATCATACTAGACTGAGTGCGTAACACCGAAATCCGTCGTCGGATAAAAGTCTTCGACGTCGGGATCAGGTCGATGCGCCTCAAGTGGAGTAGGGCAGGACATCTAGTAAGACGAGAAGATGGCCTATGGAGTAACGCAGTGACCGAATGGTGGCCAAGTTTAGGCCAAATTAACCAGGCCTTTCCAAAAACGCGTTGGGTTGATGATATCGTCAAAGTTGCGGGAAACATATGGATGAGAGACGCACGGAAACGAGAAGTATGACAGAAAAACGGGAAGGCAGTGGGTGATTCCGGGCTGAGATGATGAACATAGTTATTTGATTTAGGTATCAGTGCTGGCATATTCCCAATCACACTAAAGACGTCTTTCGTAAAGCCACTGTTTGAGAAAGACAAGTAATGGTTGATGGTGGATTAAAGACCGATGTCACTAAGCAGGGTGGCTGGGGCTTCACGCGCGAACTGTGACCATGGATACTGTGGGTACAGGCGCCAAAAGAGTTAAGTAACCGGGGTCGTTGGATATACTTGAAGTTTACTAAGAAACCGATGGATTTTATCGTATGAAATTTAATTTGATAAATTAACTGCTTCTTTTATTTTATTTAAATATATTTATTTACTGTTATAGATTACAAATTTAACATACATAACATCACGCCTTGTTTCCCCGAAGGGTTGGGCAGAGGTGTACCTATAGTACACTCACATTTTGCCTGTTATGTTTAAGTCCCATGTAATAGGGGGCGAGCCATCAACCGGGCACAAATCCAGACTCCGGGCTGCTACTGAGAAATTCCAGATGGAAAACCCAATAACACTTTGCCCGACCTGGGAATCGAACCCAGGACCTCGAGTTCAGCAGTAGCGCTTGCTACCACTAGACCAACGAGGCAGTCCGAAGACAAATTTAAATTAATAAAAAAAAACCTAAATTATAACCTACATAAACTAAAACTATTTACAAATTAAAATAAAGCGTCGAAAATTTCATCCGCATCGCTGTCGACTGGTAATGTACCCAAGAGACAGGCGGCATTACCACGTTGTATGGCAATACTTAGCCTCTGGCCAAGGTAAAAACCAGCCCTTGGGTCACGGGAAGTGTCCACCAGCCGTTTAGAGATATCCTTAAATAGACCAAGTGCACTCGGACCCCAAGGCCCGAGGGTTTCAACCCCAAACGGCTCAAAAATATAATTACGAATTTTATTTAAATTAAATTTTATTGGAAAATATTCATCGGTTTACGTACTAAACTTCTACTACCTATCCGACGACCCTGGCTAATTATCTTTTTGGTGACCGTACATGATTTCGAATTTCAAATTTTAAATTTTTCCTAGGTTATTCTAGAGCCCATAAGGCGCGGCCTGACAGATAGCGGGCCATGGGACCGCGGCATTAAAGTGATTATGTTTCTGTGGGTATACACGGCTAAATATCAAGCTATAAATTTCGAGTTTTAGCTGACCTCGCATTGTATAGGGATTTCGTACAATGAGAAGTCAGCTTATACTGGAAATGTATAGCTAAATTTGTCGCCGTACATACCTTTAAATAAATGTGTGACATTTATTAGCAAAATGGCAGTTTTAATGTGAATTAATAGGTATCCGTAGAAATATTATGAGGTGGCAAACAGCCAAGTCTAGAAAATTGGTAAAAATCAGATCATAAAACTAGAAATCTGGTGTCCGTATGGTGGATTGAGCAGCCATGTCTCATATTTAAACGCGGGTACTACAAAGATTAGGTAATAAATTAGCCGATTTTGTAGGCCCATACCTGGAATTTTTAGTAAAACCTATTAAAAGTTACAGGGTGTTTTATGTGGCTCCTCAATTCAGACGCCTGCATTGAGGAGCCTACCTTAGGACTCTAAAATTGCTGATGGATATTTCTCAAAATTAGGAATTAATATTATTATTTGGTAGGAATTAGTAGTCTTTACGAATTTGAGATAACTACAGTGCTTTGATTTATAATAAAAATCCATAAATTTCCTCACGCTGTTTCTTGGAAACTATCAAAGCAATTAAAACGGGTTTTTAGTATCATTTAGTACCAGTATTTGTAGTATACAAAAATGCTAAAGCTATAAAATTACGTTTATACAACAGATTTTATATGGCTTTTCAATCCTGACAGTTTTTTGCAACAAATTATGTTCGTGGCTGCTAAAATAGTTGATCAAATCGGACATTAATAGCACTAATATTTTGTAGAAATTACAATACTATTAAATATTGGCGTAATCCAATATACTACATATTCAATTATGTAAGGCTATTATAGGCTATGTAACATCACGCTGCAATCAAAAGTAGCGGAGCAGCAACGAAAAATGTACGAAAACTGGCCATTCGATGCGACGGGAAGGGTCAGGGCAGCAAAAATTTGACGCGGATGAAGTCGCAGGCAGAAGCTGGTCATTTATACAACGTCCGGACATCAATCGTCAGGCAGTTATACAACGTCCCGACATCAATCGTCAGGCAGTTATACAACGTCCCAACATCAATCGTCAGGCAGTTATACAACGTCCCGACATCAATCGTCAGGCAGTTATACAACGTCCCAACATCAATCGTCAGGCAGTTGCCCACCAGACACGACACCCGTCTGATCGGAGGATCCTTTCTGCACTACGGAGGTTGAGTGAACTTTAGGTACACCCTGTTCCTCATACCTCCAAACATTTATACTGACAACGGGTTTCGGATTTATGGACAGCGTTAAAAGGATTCCTACGATATCATTGTTTGATGATCGATTCCGAAGTCTTGCCAAGGGTTATCGTGTTACCCAGTAACTGGGTTGTGGAGCTCAGATAGGCAGTCGCTCCATGTAAAATACTGGTACTCAGCTGCATCCGGTTAGACTGGAAGCCGACCCCAACATAGTTGGGAAAAGGCAGGCAGATGATGATGATCGATTCGGAACGGAAAAGTATCGAATGGTTCTGAATAGGTATGCTGGTGAACTGTTACGTTTTTAACACGCTTTTAATAGCTTCATACGTATGTTAGTATATAACGGAAACTTTGAACATGATTTTGACCACCTTCAAAACGTCGGATTAACTCGAAATTTGGCATACTTATCAAAAACCCATGACAAAAGAGTAATTTTATAAATTTGTGCCATTATCCTTGCCGTGGGTAGCACGATAGCAAAAAAAACTGTCTGCGAAAACTACGCTGACATACATTACAAACTACGCTGACATACGTCTTAAAATTGAAAACACCCTAAAAAATAGAAAATACTTAGGGATGCTTTTTGAGGTATTTTTTAATTGACACTAAGCGCCCCACGCTTTTTCCCACTATTTTTAACCGACTTCAAAAAAGGAGGAGGTTATCAATTCGACAGTATTTTTTTTTATGTTTGTTACCTCATAACTTTTAACTGGGGGAACCGATTTTGATAATTCTTTTTTAATTGAAAGCTCGTGCTTCCCGAATGGTCCCATTTTAATTTGGTTCCATTCGCACAATGGGGTCCATGTGAAAACCATATAAGTCTTAAATTTGCATTATGTTTTTGCGCGACAAATGAACGAATGACGCGATTAGATTAGTGCGGGGTATCTACCATAACTAAAAAGTTAAAAACAAAAACTTTTTTCAAAAAAAGAACAACCGACTTCCTTAAAAAACACTACAAAGTCAAAAATAACTTTGATTTCGGAAGTCGGTGGCAAAAAACCTTAAATACAGATCCTAAGACACCGACTTCCGAAATTAAAGTTATTTTTGACTTTGTAGTGTTTTTTTAAGGAAGTCGGTTGTTCTTTTTTTGTAAAAAGTTTTTATTTTTCTACTTTTAGTTTGGTTTTCTATGGAAGCGTGGTTTTTAGTTTTTTTTTAAACTGTTATTTATTTGCCATCGTTTTTCAACAAAAAAAAAAACGAAATGTTCGCCTCTGCGATGAAACGGAAGTTTTGAATTCATGAATCTGGAGCGAGTTCTCCCATTAAATATATCATTTATGTCCCCGAAATAAACCTTTGGTAAAATTATCGTATTTCGTACGTCATATGCGAATAAATAGAGTCGTATGCGCAATAACCGTGATCTCTGCCAGACTATTAAATTATAATATTTTAATAAGTGTTCATTGAGCTACATGATTGCTGACAAATGCTTGCACTCCTGTCAGGGTCGCGAGATTTGTTCGAAAGTGATACCGTGGCCCTGGCATATGAGCAACTGAGGGAACACGGGTGGGTTTTAGTCAGTAAAAGTCTGACATGCCATTCCGCTCCGCCCAGAGCGGGAGACGTAAGTTGAAGATATCCCACACACAAAAAAAAAATGCTTGCTCTGAACAGAGGGGTAATTGCGTAATATACTGTATCAGTAGGAATTACTTTAATTTTGACATTTGCACAACATTCATGGCGTTGTTTCCGTTGCTAAACAGACATCTTGTCGAACACATGAAAGCAATGGATTAGCAATAAGCTTCAAAATGATTCAGACTCTGATTAATAGTGTGTTTCGTAATTAAGGTGCTGGGCCACACAAATCTCTGTGGTTCTTTCTTCAAAAGACTATCATCGTTATCTGTCTAGCCATTTCCCAAATATGTTGGAGTCGACTTCCAGTGTAACCATTATTTTACATGGAGCGACTGCCTGTCTGACCTCAACAACCCAGTATTTGGATAACACGATACCCATTGGCAAGACTGGTTATCAAGCTACTGACGACTCGAAACGACTGTCCAAAGATCCACGAAGGAGAGCCAGGACCAACGGCTTTTTGAGGCACAGAGGGGTCTTGGTATGGAAGTATGGGTTATGTTTATGCTGTACCATTCTACCTCATGAATCATTCACACTCACATTCACTCCCAAATTCACACACTCACACACCTTCATATTCACACACTCTCACTCACCCACTGGCATGCCTGCGTGCGTGCTGCATGCTGCAAATTTAACTTTATTTCTATTTTTTTTTTGCTTTATTCTTACCTATATTTGTATAAAACAAGTATAATATAATTATAAGTTGTGGAAGAGCGGAGTCTCCTAACACAGGCTTTTCTGCTTAAAAGGAGGCTGCAACCACTAGTTGTTAAGTTTTACTTGTCAAAATAATAAACAATTTTACATTTTGATTTTCATTTTTAGGGTTCCGTTGCCAAATGGCAAAAAACGGAACCCTTATAGATTCGTCATGTCTGTCTGTCTGTCTGTCTGTCCGTGTATGTCACAGCCACTTTTCTCCGAAACTATAAGAGCTATGCTGTTGAAACTTGGTAAGTAGATGTATTCTGTGAACCGCATTAAGATTTTCACACTAAAATAGAATAAAAACAATACATTTTGGGGTTCCCCATACATAGAACCGAAACTCAAAAAAAAAATTTCATCAAATCATACGTGTGGGGTATCTATGAATAGGTCTTTAAAAATGGTATTGAGGTTTCTCATGTCATTTTTTTCTAAACTGAATAGTTTGCGCGAGAGACACTTCCAAAGTGGTAAAATGTGTGTCCCCCCCCCCCCGTAACTTCTAAAATAAGAGAATGATAAATCTAAAAAAAATATATGATATACATAACCATATAAACTTCCACCGAAAATTTGTTTGAACGAGATCCAGTAAGTAGTTTTTTTTAATACGTCATAAATCATAAACCGCAATTTACCTTTAATTCAATCAACTCAAATATAAAAATAAGAAAAAAAAAACATTTAATTTCATAAAAATAAACCTTATGCATAAGCCGAGGATACCTACAGGTTTGTACGGAACCCTCGGTGTGCGAGTCCGACTCGCACTTGGCCGGTTTTTTTTCATTTCATTTCATCGACGACGGCCCGACTGCGGCAAGCGGAACTTAACGTGATCAACCGACACGTGCGACCAAAATACTATCTCAGACATTAACCTGCATGATCTTCATTAGGGCTTCACCAAGATTATGTCTGGACTTTTAAAGGACTTTGACCTTTGAGTTTATTTCGCCAGTTTTCCTTAGGGATATTCGTATACGAAATGTCGGTTCCATCTAGCTTATTTTAATGTGGCTTGTAAAAATGACTTTGATATTCTATTTACAGAATTAAACATTTCATTTTCGATTACTGCGTCAACGAAAAGTATTGAGGATTAATGTCGATGGCTATAAGAGTAGAGGGAGACCAAAGAAACGATGGATGGACTGTGTGAATATGTATAGAAAGGAGGTGACTACTGAGATGACGACTAATAGAGAAGTTTGGAAGAAAAGGACATGTTGCGCCGACCACTAATAAATTGGTATGACGGTAGTAGGTAGAGTGATGATTAGTGCGTCAACGAGTGTTCACCCTAGCTTCTTTATAATATACAGAGGGGTAATTGTATAACTTTCAATCAGTAAGTATCGCTTTCATACACTTCCACAACATTCATTGCAGTATTTACGTTGTTGAGCTGACAGTTTTTCCGAACATTATGACGTAATGAATTAGAAGCAAATTAACATTTTGACCTTACCTACTGCATCAATTAATATTAGTTGAAAAATATTAGCAATTTAATCAGAAAGGTCAGGTATTCGCAACGGGCGCGCGTGTGTGACTGATATATGAACGTGAACGAGGCAAAAGGAGGAGAGGATCGTAGAGGTGACGTTCTGTAGTTTCAACCTACCCTCATGGGAGGAAGACGTGAGTTTTGTATGGATGTAGTAGTTTTTCAGTTCCGTGTGATGGCGAACGTAAAGAATAACACCACCCCATTTCTTCCCGTGGGTGTCGTAAAAGGCGACTAAGGGACTTACTAGAGAATGGGCAGCAGCGTTCTCTATGCAATTTACCACCATACTGCGATCGCCAACCCGCCTGCCAAGCGTGGCGATTATGGCAAAGCCCCCAAAATTAGGGGAGGCCTAAGTCCAGCAGTGGACGTCTTACGGCTGAAATGATGATGATGATGAATTAGAAACAAACTTCAAAATGATTCAGATTGTGATTGATAGTGTTACGAAATTAGGGTGCAGGTGCCTTTTCGTGCCCTCCTATGCTAGTAGGAGCTGGGTTGTGCAGGGCAGATAGGCAGTAGCTCCATGAAAAATACTGGTATTCGACTAGCAGCTGACCCCGATATATTTTGGAAAAAAGTAGGCAGTTGATGGAGTATCCTTTAATCCTCGTCCTTTGAGCTTTCTGTGGTCACTGGCTGACGTACAGTATAAATGGTTGCGTCTGACCAGTCTCCAGAGCAGTGCTGATCTAGTGGTATCGACCCCGGCTTACGAAGTCGTAGGTCGTGTGAGTAAATAATTTTCATCAATACTGCACTCAAAACGGTGAAGGAAAACATCGTAAGGAAATCGACATGTCATAGAACCAAAAATTCGAACACATACGACATCTACCAACCCGCACTTGTGGTAGATTACGGTCCACTCTCCAGCAAATCCCATAGTCGCATTTTACGTCACCCACGGGCAGAAAAGGGATGGTGCTATTCTTTACGTTAACCACCACACGGAACTTCTACATAATTCACACCTTTTTCCCATGGGGGTAAATACAGAACGCCACCTACTACAATTCTTACATACTTTAATACTCCTTTTGCTTCAAAAATTAAAAATCAGCTCAAAGGGATACAATTTTCGTCGCCGGAAGATGTTCTGTCAGCGTAAATGATGTGTCTGCGGCGGACTGGAAAAAGTGTTTCGAAAACTGGTCCAGACGCATGAAATTTTGCATAGAGGCTAGTGGAGAGTATTTTGAAAAGATTTAATAAAAAAATATTTACCTATAGAGCACTTCTTTTTATTTTCGCAAAACTTTCTGAGTGTCACACGTATTTCATTACTAGCTTGCCCGCGACACGTCCGCGTAAATATCGGTTATCGCAGACGCAGACGAAGTCGCGGAATAAAAAGTAGCCTACATCCTTACTTGGGGTTCAAACTTTCCCCCGACCAAGTTTCATCAAAATCGGTTCAGTGGTTTAGTCGTGAAAGCGTAACAGATAGACATTGTAGTAAAGATACTATGCAGATTTTTACAAATACTATACACGTCAATCATATTTTTAAACTAAATGAGGTCGGCGTTTCCTATCTGACTATTCCGAAAAGAAAGGCTGAAACAAACTTAGAGGTCACAGTTTCTTTTAAAGCCCAGACATTATCTTGGTGAGATCATGTGAAGACCATGTAGATTGGCACCAGTCTGAAATGGTTTTTTAAGGAAGGAACCACACAGATCGAGTGGACCTGTCTAGTCATTGCACGCATTTGTCAGTGTAGGAGTAGACCTCACGGTGCGGATCTAAAATTTCATAAACATTTTATATGAAGCAGACGATGTTCATGCTACACTTTTGGGCGACCGTGTTCCGACCGAGCCTTGTTCCCTAAAAATCGAGCAGAAACGAACAGGCTAGCGACATGCACGGTCTACAATGAGCGTCGTTTCACAATCGGTAGTCGGTGGTCACTAGCGGTAGGCGCTAGGGCTTGCAAATATTCGACAATTTTGGAATTCGAATATTCGATATTTTTTTGGGGTATATTCGAATAATTCGAATATTATTCGAATATTAAATAAAACAATAAAGTTTTATAGAAATCATGTGCTTTAATTTCTAAATAGTCTTAATTCTTTAAATCAACATAATATTATTTTAACGCAGTCTTATTGTGTTCTGTTATTAGAACAGCTAACATTGAAATAGGTATAACTGCTTGCAGTTACGTTTTTGTATTTTTTTTGGAAGAATTTTAATGGTCAACTTAATAATATACTGAATATGTATCAATACACTATCAATGTTATTCTAATATAATATTCGCAAAAATTGGAAAGTAGAAACAAGTGCTTAAAATATTTTAAAACAAACAATATTTATCAAAATAAAATAATCTTATTTGGTTTTTTCACCCTGGACACAAACACAACACAGTCTTATAAAATCAGTTATGAGCATTGTAATAATATAATAAAATCAAACAAAACAATAACAAGTAAAGCAATTAAACCTTTGATGTAAAATCGTTTTCCTAATGTTAAATTGACAATATGACACTAATAATGTGTGATATTTATAATAAAACATTAAATCTTAGTGATAACAAAAATAAAAATCACGAGATCAGATCAGATCTAACAATAAGTAGCACGCTACAATTAGTAAAAAAAAATACAGGACGTTTTTAATCTTATCATAAACCTTTGTCCTTTAACGTTTTCCCTGGAAGTGAGACCTAAGGAAACTTAGCGCATCCATCGCATCGTTTAGGGCATATCTTAGATGGTTGCAAATATATTTGCTGGAAGAAAACACTCTTTCACACTCTACACTTGTTGGTGGTATACACTGCAGAAAGTCGTATGCTTGGCTCAAAACTTGTCTAGGACCTCCTCTATCAAATAGCGCCATTTGCATTAGAATTGACGTTTCCAACTCTTCTCTGCGTGATAAATTTGCGGTAGATATAGAAGAAGTTACTAAAAATGGAATTGGTCGAATATTCGAATATCGCAAAATTTCTATTCGAATATTTGAAACAGTTGATTATACGAATAATTCGAATATTCGACTATTCGAATGCAAGCCCTAGGTAGGCCACAGACTCACAGTAGATAATAACTATGCTTTTTTTTCCGGGCTCCTCATTGATGTTCAAACTCTTACTGACTTAAAAATAACTAACTTACACTGGTAAGTAATTTAAGCTTAGTTCATCATCATTATCATTTCAGCCGAAAGACGTCCACATCTGGACATAGGCCTCCCCCAAAAAAGGGGGGTTAGCCCTAATCGCCACGCTTGGCAGGCGGGTTGGCGATCGCAGTACGGTGGTAAAATGCATAGAGAACACTGCTGCCCATTCTCTAGTAAGACAACATTGACGATCTAGTGCGCGAAAAACATCCAGCCGGGATTTTATTACGTCCGTGGGAACGTGGGCTTATTGGTAATTTTTGTTAAAACTGGGAGCTCGACTATATTTCTCTATGACGTCTTGATGCTATTATTTACGTTCGGCACCACACGGAAGTAACTGCGGCCAATTCGGCTCGCTCACTTATCTGTATGTAATCGCAAATACTTTCGAAAATAAAACAATGCTAAAACAAAATCACAAAGCAAACGAAAGAACAACGAATGAAAGAATTAAAAAAAAAGCCGTTCTGTCATGGTAGCGTAGTTACTATGACCAACCGTGAATAATTTTAAAAAGTATGCATCATTAGCGTAAAGAATATCACCACCCCATTTCTTCCCGTGGGTGTCGCAAGAGGCGACTAAGGGACTTACTAGAGAATGGGCAGCAGCGTTCTCTATGCATTTTACCACCGTACTGCGATCGCCAACCCGCCTGCCAAGCGTGGCGATTATGGCATCCCCCAAAATGGGGGAAGCCTAAGTCCAACAGTGGACGTCTTTCGGCTAAAATGATGATGCATCATTAGAAGAAAAATTTTGAAGAGCTTCATTCATTTAAATAATCTCTATTATTAAAAGGTCAATAAGCGATATTTCTGTAAAAGATATTCTAAACATAGTGGTATAGAGTTTGTTTTTGTCTCGTTTAAGCCTTCAGTCTATTTTCGTCCGTGTTGACAATATACATAGAAACTTGAGCTGAGGTCAGCACTCGAGTCAGGTCAGGTCAAGTTGTCGGTTCGTAGGGCTTAGATTTGGATGGGTAACTATGCTATAATATTCTGTTTGTGCAAGGGATTATGTTAAAAGGGACGGGGTGAGTTCGTCTGCGAGTTTTGGGAACATGCCTGCAATAACAAAAATGCGAGATGCGGCTGTTTTTACTTATAACAAACAAACAAACTCTTCAGCTTTATAATATTAGTACGCCTTTATAGATTTGTGCGCCTTTCATCAAAATGCATTTAGCCGTTTTTGTGTGATTGAATAACAAACATCTTAACATGCAAACTTTTATATCTATACTAATAATAGTATTATTTGTATTTTTTATTTGTATTAATCGAAATAATCATCCATGCAATCAATGCATCTTTGCCAACGCAGTGGCAGTTTATTGATGCCCTTCTTAAAAAAATCAGCTGGACGGGAGGCAACAAATTCTTCAAAGGCATGGCCTGGCATTTTGTACTGCCTCTCGGGTATTGAATTTTTTTCCCGCCAAGAAGTTATCCAAATTCTGGAAAAAGTAGTAGTCTGTAGGCGCAAGGTCTGGTGAGTAGGGCGGATGACGGAGAGCTTCCAACCCCAGTTCTTGCAACTTGGAGACCGTCTGTCTGCTGTGCAGTATGAGGTCGCCCGTTATCGTGCAGGAGCAGCGGAGACGAGCGATTGACCAATGCTGGTTGGAGATGTGCCAGCTTCTCCATCATTGAGTTCAGTTCTTCACAGTACACATCTGCAGTAATGCTCACCAAGTTTGGTAAGAAGCTGTGATGGATCACACCGGCGCTAGACCACCAAACAGTGACCATCACTTTTCTAGGGGTAAGTTTTCGTTTAGGGCATTGTTTAGGTGCTGAACCAGGATCCAACCAACATGCTGAGCGCTTGCGGTTATCAAACAGAATCCATTTTTCATCGCAGGTAACAATGCGGTTCAAAATTCCTTCATTTGTGTGTCTGTTGAGCAGTGCAAGGCACGTCTCGACGCGTACTTCGCGCTGGCGATCATTGAGTTCGTGGGGCACCCATTTGTCAAGCTTTTTTACCTTGCCAATTTGACGCAAATGGACCAATATTGTTTTGACGCTAACGTCGAAAGCTGCTGCTAATTCAGCCGTAGATTGTGTATCATCAGCTTCCACAATCGCCTTTAATTCGTCATTGTTGACCAAAGTCTTCGGACGACCGCGAGGTTCATTTTTCAGGTCGAAATTTCCAGAACGGAAGCGAGCAAACCAATACCTGGTGGTGCGTTGGTTTGTAGTGTTAGCTCCGTAAACGTCGTTGATGTTGCGTGCCGCTTGTGCCGCGTTGCTGCCACGACGGTACTCATATTCCATAAAGGGGAGCGGTGCAGTAATGAAAAATGTTGCAAAACGGGGAAAATCGCACGGGTAGGCGATTCGACGCGACGGGAAGGGTCGGGGGAACAAGAAATTTAACGCGGACGAAGTCGCAGGCAGAAGCTAGTTTATAATATATTACTAGGATATTAGGATAATTGTCATTAGACATCGAAAAGTTCAGGTTTTTAGACCATCGTCTGTCTCCTCATAATACGCCATTTTTTTAAACAAAATACAATGCAGCTCTTTGGAAACTTGAGTTACGGAGAACGAGTAGCTATGACTAATGATATAAATTTTAACCTATTTTTTTTAATTTATGGGAATTTAAATTTTGTTAGGTTGGTAACACTGTTGCGTTTACTGTCAAAATTTAAATATTGTTATTAATTATTTATTTATTATATTCCATACAATTGTTAGTAGATATAATATTGCAATTGTGATTTTTATTTACTAGGCTACCTACTTACGATAATTTTAGAATTACGTACAGAACGAAGGAATTATAATATGTGAAACTTAAAATTTGCATTGATTTTTAAAATATTTGGTAGCACATACACAACAAACAATGAAAAAAAAAACGAATGAATGAATGATTGTATGTATGTGTGTTGGTAGCTTCTTATGTAGATTTAGATGTCAATAGGATTATATGTGGCAGTTAATTTTATTTTTATTTACATCCCTCTGCATTGTACAACATAATTAGCCACGTTCCCACGGACGTAATAAAATCGCGCACGGATATTTTTTTTATCACTGGATCTTCGGCGATCTGTTCAGCGCCAGAGTTGAAAATTGAAAACTGTGTTTTATCGACGCGCTGAGACTCACTCGCGCTTCACTCTATTGGATGCTCAATGCTCGGTTCTACCGAGACCGAAACTTTAAAATCCATTGAACGATAAAATCCCTCCGAAATTTAATTACGTCCATGTGTATGTCGACTTACATATTACAGACTATTCTATCTATCTCTTTCTTTCTCTCAACCTGCGACTGGAAGTTTCATTCGTAAATGCATGAATCCGATAGTCCTCGTAGTTCATTTAATCCTTCGTGAATATAGTCTAGCGTAATTTCTTGGAACCGGATCGTTCAGATCTGTTTCCAAGAAATAACGCTCTGTAGTAATCTTAGTAGTAGGTAGT
Organism: Aporophyla lueneburgensis; assembly: GCA_932294355.1. Taxonomy (NCBI): domain Eukaryota; kingdom Metazoa; phylum Arthropoda; class Insecta; order Lepidoptera; family Noctuidae; genus Aporophyla; species Aporophyla lueneburgensis. The sequence continues at coordinate 16,662,610 of OW028762.1, read as the reverse complement.
AGGTAGAGTGAACTGTACGTACGTCCAGTGATAGCAGTTGGTTGCACTACATCATCTTATTATCGCCCTTATTTATGACACGACGTAAATGCGTTATCAATGTCAAATTGTTATCAGTTGTGTACAATTGACTATACTCATGAATAATCATTCACAATAACCAAGTTTCTAGAATAACATTAATACTTTTATTTATTTCAGATAATTAACATACGTTGCCAAACATGTCACATTTTTTTTTTATTAATTAAAAAGTAAAATACATCGGTACGAGTTTCGTGATACGAGTGCTAAGGCGCCTTTATGCTAGGTAAAGAAAGAAAGAAAGAAAGAAAATACATTTATTTAGCACAGTTGAAAGGCACATAACAGTTAGTTATACAGCAGGAAAGAATAAAAAATAAAATAAAAAAAGTGTAAGGTGAGATGTCAGAAACTAGCATTACAGTGTGCCTCACGGCTGCGCCAAAAAGGCCCAGTTCAGCAAAAAAGCCAGACAACTAGTGCCTGACGCTGGTTTTCAACTGGACCTGAAGTGTGAGCGGACGGATGTAAATCAGTTTTATATCAAAGCTGCAACGTGATATGTGTATGCATTTATAAATGAAATAAATTTGAATCGACAAACAAATAAACACATATAATTAAAATAAAATACATAGTAACGATACGATATGTACATATTGATATAGTTAGTTAGTTAGTCAATCAATTTATTATCTAGTGTAAATAGTTGTATGAAGTATTGTAAAAAAAAAAAAAAAATTATGTAAGTAAGCAAATAAACATTTGAATGCACAGAGTAACACTGAATAAGACTGCAAATAATCGGCTGGTAAATAAATAAGCAAAGCGGATGCACGATAGGCCTCAACATGTAAAATTTAAAATTTATTTTTCGAAAAGAGTCAGAAAGCAAACTGCTTTAACCTCTAAGTCCCTGAGATACCACATTTGGTATCTACACAATGGTTTTTTAATTGTGTCTGTAATTACGGTAATTTACTGGTTAAACAATGCGAGACATCCACGATCCATAACCATATACATTTTCGTACAACACTCATCGACAGAAATACTGACACACACTCAAGTGGGTAAGTGGGTAGGTCTATACATACATCATATAATTGAAACATTGAGTGTGACCATATCCAGCTTCCGTTGCGCTTCTATGAGGTACTGACGTAAGCGCCGTTTAAAAGCGCCTATTGTTTTAAGGACTCTAATCGGTGGTGGTAAGTTATTCCATACTTTAGAAGCTGCGTAACGAAAGCTGCCTCTAAATGCGGCTGTTCCCTGAGACTGAGTCGAGAGTTGTTGTGAGCATTGCCTTCTCCCGCATTCCCGTCTACTCGCAACCCAACTTAGCTTGTTGTATAGGTAGTCCGGTTTCTGATATTTTACCACACCAAACAGAAGGCAAGCCAAGTGTAGTTTGCGTCTGGACTTCATCTTCAGTGAAAAGTGCTTGTTAAGAAAAGGTGTTACGTGGCATCTCCGAGGAATATTGTAACAAAACCGAGCACAGGCATTTTGTACCCTTTGGATGAGGCGTTCTGTACGAGCTAATAGGCGCGGACCGTAAACCGTATCAGCGTAGTTCAGCCTGGACAAAACCAGGGTCTCCACTAGCTGTTCCCGTAGTTTTTCAGATAAATAAGGCCGCACATTGTACAGAACCTTTAGACGATAAAAACAGTTTCTAACCGAGTCCGCTACGTGTTTTTCAAATCGAAGGTCCTTGTCCATTACGATGCCTAAGTTCCGCGCTTCATACACTCGCTCAATTGGTTCACCCATAAGTTTTAGAGCAAAAGTCACAGGAAGTCGAGCCAACTGCTGTCTTGTGCCAATTAATATATATTTTGTTTTTGTTGGATTTAACGACAGGCAGTTCTCCTCTGACCAGGCAGCGATTCTTTGAAGGTTATCGTTAAGATCTTTGATGGCACTATCGTACTCGTCTGGTCTGAAAGATATATAGAGTTGGACATCGTCGGCGTATATGTGGTACTTGCATCTCTGAAGGCATTTTACAATATCCGCACAATATAGAATAAAGAGAATCGGGCCTAATATAGAGCCCTGTGGGACTCCTCTGTCTACAGAAATGAGTCCAGATCTAAGGGTAGTGCCGTCACCCAAACGCAACTCAACAAGTTGCTCCCTATTACTTAGGTAGCTGCGGAACCATTGCGTAGCGCTGGGGTCGAAACCGTAATAATTTAATTTCGATAGTAATAGCGGAATATTTATTGCGTCAAACGCCCGGGAAAAAACGAGTAGAACTAGTATAGAGCACATTCCTTTATCTTGGGCAGATAATATATTATCAGTAACATCCAGTAAAGCAGTAGATGTACTGCGCTGTTTTCTAAAACCAGATTGTAAATCAGGTAGAACATTATTTTTTTCCAAAAAATACGTTAATTGGCGGCTAACGACCTTTTCTAATACTTTGGATAGACATGGTAATATACTTATAGGGCGTAGGTCTTTTAAAGTGGTTGGATTAGAATTTTTGGGCAAGGGTCTAACGGAGGCAATTTTCCATAGGTCGGGGAACGTGGACGTCATTATGGAGCGGTTAACTATGTCCGTTATAACATTTAAAGTGTGTGGCAGAGTCATGTTGATCATATCCAGAGTAATTTTGTCGTAACCTTCAGCGTTACTTTTAAGGTTGGAGAAAATGCGAGAGATGTCGTTTTCTTCCACTGGTGTTAATGTGAAAATGTCTTCACCATGTCTATGATTTTCATAATATTTTATAAGGGATGTGCTTGCTATAGGGTTGCCGGGGACAATTAAAAAGTTTTTATTAATTTGGTTAGGATCTGTAAAGTGCGACGGTAGGTCTTGTCTAGGCTTATATGGTGATAGGGTGGATTTCAGATTTTTCCATAATAATTTAGGGTTCTTAATTTTATTATTTATATTTTGCAGGTACAAAACACAGCAATTTTAGTAGCCACTGATTTTAACAGCTGATTTGTAGCGATGTAAAAATCTGTGTTCTTAGACTCGGCAGATTAATATCAAACTTAGTTAGGATCGGCTTCTATTCCGACTTTTAAGTATTTTACATGGAGTGACTGCCTATCTGACCTGTCACAGGATACTCCATGGTAAAACTGGCTGACGGACTTTTGGGCTTCTGACGACCCGTAACGACTGTCAAAGAACTACGAATGACAGGAACCAACGGCTTGACGTGCTTTCTGGGGCACGAAAGGGTCTCAATATTCTATGGATGGTCACCCATCCATGAACCGACCGCAGCAAGCTTAGCTTAACCTTCGAGCTACTGCAGCTTTTAATACTACTAAGCCGTGAGCATGCAGTGACTGAAGGGCCTGCGCCTAGTGGCGGGCACGGCACGGCAACGGTTTTATTTTTTTAAATATAGTTTAATTTAATTTTTATGCGACTAAAAGAGATGTAACTTAATAACCATATGACAATGAGCTCAAGTTTCCGCGGGCGGGCGTAATAAAATCGCGGCGAATTTACCTGCGCACTGAATTTTTAACGCACTGCGTAGCGCCAAGAGTTCAAATCAAATACTGTGTTTGTTTTCGGCGCGCTCAATGGTCGGATGACCACCGAGAGTTGAAAATCTCAACGCGATTTTATTACGTCCGTGGGAACGTAGGTTAAGGGTTTACATGAAAATGAAAATTCACTCCAGTAATTGGCGCCATTCTGACAAGAGGTTTTCCAAGAGGTTTTCGACGGTCAATATAAAATTAATTATGAATTATTTTCATTCATTTGTCCATAAGTAAGTTATACATAACTACAGAAAATAGAGACGCATTGACACTATTGACAGGTACTCGGACCAAACATCTCAGGGCTGCCACCTAGTGGACGTCATTTAAATTAAAAAAAAAAACCATTAAAATCATTTCAATGATGATGACCCAGAGGACATCGTGGCATGATTAAGGATACCACGGCATCGTAACCGTCAGAATGCGCTTGCATTTATAATGATGTCGAAGGAACCCGTGCCCCAGTCAACGCAGGCCCTTATCTAAAGTATTTAAAAAAACAAGGTCTTACCTGGCACAGGAAATATCCAGCGCATTTTTTCTATTTCTTCCTTCCGCTTGTCAACTGTCTTCAGCTTGACTTTCTCCTCATTTCCGCTTCAGTTTTATCTTAATTATTATAATTATTTTAATCGTAAGAATTTATAAACTACACGTTTTTTCATAACAAAAGATACCTACTTTATTATTATTACTTATTATGAACGATAAGTATAGAAAACACTAAAGATAAATAAGTATTGTTTTATGCTTTCGTAAAGCGATAAAACGATTATAGCTTTTGTCGATAATGGTACCGATTCCCTTGTTCACAAACTAAACTAAATTTAAGTTCAGTGCATCTTTTTCTTTGTATTTCATTAAGAAGAGGACAAAAGAAAAATCTTAGTTTAGTCCTGTCAAATTAATCAGCGCCTGTCACTACTCCATATAAGTTTACACGTGATTAAAAACTTGCTTAGTAAAATTACGTCAATTTACGTCAAGCGCTGATTAATTTGACAGGACTAAACTAAAATTTATCTTCTGTCCTTTCCTTAATGAAATAGAAAGAAAAAGATGCACTGAACTTAAATTTAGTTTAGTTTGTCTCGGGGAAGGTAATCGGCACCAATTTATGTTTTAGAAGAAAAAAGAAATACAATATTATCTATAAGTCTGACAAGTCGTAAACACCTAAAGAAAATTAAAAAAAAAATGAATTTCAGTAAAGAATTCCTTACTCCTGTTTCATTTTATCAAACAGTGAAACTCTAATAACGTAGAAATAAATATAAAACTTTAAATAGATGATTACAAGCAACGCACTTTCACAAAACTCGTCATAATGATAGGTAAATATTGAAGCGCCATCTATGGCATTTGAAATCAACTAGCATATTCTCTTATTTTTTTAAATTTTGACATTGCAGATGACAACAGTCATTGGATTATCTTTGAATTTTGACACTAAATGGCGGGAATTCTTATAATTTATTACCATTGTATGTACGTTTTCGTGATTTAGTGCCACTGCGGGTTTTAATTTCGCAAAATCTATGTAAATACGTAAGTCTGCGTACGTTGCGCTCAATAATTATTAATTTATTTGATATTATTATACAAATGCATTGCGTAAATGCGTATTTTGTCGCAGTATTATCTTTTTAGCATAGTGTATGGAACCTGAAAAAATTGTACTACAGCACGCGGGACAATGCGCGGACATTATTGATTTTACGTACCGCTACATTCCACGGTTATTATTTACCAAAAACACTGCGGGTTTATTCATTTTATGTAATCACACTATCACAAAAAAACTCGTGTATTATTCACTGAAGTAATGTAAAATTCATAGGCAACCAAAATAGAAAAAAAAAATACTGTCAACATAGAAAAAAAATCAGAAAAGGGGCTTATATATTGACGATTTCTTGACCGAAAAAATAATTATTGAATATTGTATACTATTTTTTACCTACCAATTAACATTATGATAGCCGTTTACGTGAAAAAATAAACACTAATCACTGTTACCTAATTAACTTGTGTTATAAATATGGTTTAATCATAATTAAAGGTGTGTTTTGTTGTATTTTTCTGTTTTATAACGTTATGCGTGAATGCAGCGATTTTAAGCCCATTTTACGAGGGACACGCCGACTAGACAGCGCGCGGCGGACTCACTGCCGGGGCTGCCAGCCTACATTCGAAGTTACGCAATACGCAAGGTGGAAAAACAATGGTGAAGCAATTAAAACGTCACGATTTTGCGAAAAATAATCCTTTTACGGGATTTTTATCTTTTCATAGCAATATTATGTCTCTTTCTACGTTTTTAGGATGGATTCGTAGTATAAAACGATGTTCTTATAGTGCCCTTAGAAAGACGCAGTACGTTTAATTATTCATTAATACACAATAACAAAAACCAGAGGGGTGGATCGTCGGAATTGTTTGCTGTAAGCAGTTCCCCTAATAATTATTATGCATTGGATTTGGTTATTTCTGCTAAAGCCTAGGTACTTCTTTAGGATAGCTACAATGAGTTTGTTTGTTTATGTTTCATACTTATTCAAATAAAGTAGACACAATAAGGGGCTAACATCATACATTGAGAAATAAAGTAGGTATTTTATTTTCAATATATAAAACGAAATCGCCACTGTATAGGTATTATGGGAAAGATTTCAATCGATTTGACATTGACTGTCGCTGAATAGTTTTCAAAACAAAGCAAATTTGATTATTCTAATGTGAATGTATTGTAACCACAAATCACAATAAATTCACATTAGAATATACAATATAAAAAAACTTCCCCATATTTAATTTTGTTTCCCCGTCAATATGCAGATTTTCATAATCTGGTAACCCAGTCACTCCGGCATTGGGTCTGTATTACTGCTATGCGGAAAACGGGAAACGCTCACATTTTGGCTATATACTATGAAATAAGACGATTTTCTTACTAACAACAAGTGTTATAGTAAAACTTTTTAATAATTCGTATAACGCATATTTTTTTCTTTCCAAATAATTTATTGACGGAACAATATTTTCTCAGTCTGATTTTTTTACAGCTTAGGAGATTCAAACTTAAATAAGCATTGAGAAAATCAGATTTTCAAGAATGTTTAATAATTAGTAGGTATTTGTTTTTAATTAGTAATTTAACTCATGAGACTAACAGATTTTAAAATTTCAACAAAAACCCTTCCGTTTTTAATCAAAGAATTTTAAAAACAAATCGGTACACAAAAGCTCCGTAGTTTGTTAGATTTTTCAATGCCATCTGGTGGTGGAAATGGAAAACTCTTGCTTCATTGAAAGAAAATTCCTACATTCCAATTCACGGTGTAGGATAGCAGGTTTAATTGATAATCGTAAGATGGCGCTGATTTATATTTCGGAACACTTCCTAAGTGTTGCCTTCGTTGGTCCAGTAGTCGTAGACGGTAGTGTGACTTTTGAACATGGGGTTCTAAGCTGTTTCTAAGTTAGATTTCCAGGTCGGGGAACATGGCACAGTAGGGATCATTAGGAATTTATCAGTAACAGCCGGGATATGGATTACATCTCAGTTAATGGCAATTGGCTCGCCGCCTATATTAGCGCAATGTTGAAAAGAGAAAGAGATTTCCACTACACCTATTTCTACCGTTTCGGATGGCAATTGGCTCGCCGCCTATACTAGCGCAATGTTGAAAAGAGAAAGAGATTTCCACTACACCTCTTTCTACCGTTTCGGAGAAGGCGTAATATTTACTTTGTAAAGTATTATATTGTTTTGATTATTGTGAATGTGAAGACTATATGGGTCTTATTTTTTTTTCTTTCTTTCTTAGTAATCATAATCTGGCAGTTTGAGTAATTTATGTGGCCTAAACCAAATGGCCTTTCTTTGGTATTGTTCGTCAAAGTGTTGGGCTCCTTATGTTCCGAGTTGAGCTAAACGATTAGTGACAAATGCTTGCACTGACTGGACAGGTCCACTCAATCTGTGTGGTTCTTTACTCAAAAGACCATTTCAGGTACCAATCTACATGGTCTGCACATGATGTGAAGAAGATTATGTCTGGACTTTAAAAGAGACTGTGACCTTTGAGTTTGTTTCGGCCTTTCTTCTCAGAGTAGTCAGTTAGGAAACGCCGAACTCATCTAGCTTAAAAAAAAATATCATTGACATGTAAAAGTGTTTGTACAAACCTACTTACAGAATTAAAATCATTTCTATAATAATAATCATTTATTCTCTCTTCACAAAGCTGACTTAAAGTTAGTGTGTACCTACAAAGATAATGTATCAGCTGTATTCCACCTTTGTGAGAGACAGGTGCCTGATATAGGTTTGTAGAAAAAAAAACCTGTGATACAGGTCACCAGGCTCCCTTCCACGGCTAGAATTAACTACAAGGTACAGGGATAGCGTGCAAGAGTTGCAGGCAAATAATATGCATAACAAAAATCAAAACTAAGTGGGAGTTAAAAGATATGCGTAACACAACTAAAACTAAATTATTAAGTAATAAAAGAAATAACATTAAAAAAATCTGCAGAAGTTGAGTCGTGTTGGGAGACGATATGTGAGTGAGTATTTAACTTGTGTGAAGTGTTAGAATAGTAGGAGATGAATGTGAGTAATTCAGAAGAACAGAGTGTGAGTGCAGGTTTGTTTTGTGATGTGAGTGGAGCGAGAGTTGTTTATTTGTTAAGAAGGTGAGGAACAGCTATGTACCTAAGTGTGGGGTTTGTCAATAGGTAGTAGTTTTATTTCGTGACGGTCAAAATATTCTCAGTTTAATAATAATAAAATAATAATAATATTCCACAACTATCACACAACGCCATCTAGTCCCAAGCTAAGCAGAGCTTGTGTTATGGGTACTAGACAGCTGATAAACATACTTATATATTTCTAAATACATACATATTGTAGATAAATTACACCCAGACACAGAACAAATGATCGTGTTCATCACACAAACATTTGTCCTGGGTGGGAATCGAACCCACGACCTCCGGCATAGCAGTCGGTTTTATCGTAGTCCAGGGTTTTTAAGTATTTTTTCATTTCTTTATTACAGCTTGATCGAGTTTTTGGGTATAGGTTTAAAAATGTATTTAATTTGTTATAAAGATAATGCCAAAGGAAGCAAAAGAATCTTGTAGGGAGTGTGGATTTAAATTGAGCCGTGGGGCATACCCTTCCCTTTCGACGGTTGTAGCATAGCGTCAAACTGAATTTGAGAATGTTTTTTAAGAACTGCAGTGCTATTCTGTAACCATCTCACCGGGTGAAGTGAGCGTGGAGTGAGCTATCAATGTCATTCCACCTGATGCTAGGGATGACCAATCCTCAATAAATAGGCTACTCATCACAAAAAGAATTTTTAATTCGGACCTGCAGTTCCTGAGATCAGCGCATTCAATCAAACAAGCAAACATACAAACAAACAAACTCTTCAGCTTTATAATATTATTAGTATAGATAAAGATATACCTACTTACTTACTTATGTCGTTATTATCAATAAAAAGAATATTCATCAACTGTCTCAACAGCACCCATAACTAGATTATTGATATGCCTAAATATTTTGTGTATTGTTGTTATAAGGTTTGTATCTTGAACTATTGTTTATCTAGATGATAGCTGTTTAAAAATCCTTTAGGTATGCTATTTACATATATTATGTAAATAATGTTAACGAACACATCACCAATCACTGAATACTTGCTTTGCACAATTTAATGAAGTTGCTCGATCTCACCTCATCATCTGCCTGCCCTTGTCCTGTTATTTGGTAATATGTTACCCCCTTGGTAAGACTGGTTGTCAGAGTTTCGACCTTCGTGATCTTGGTATGTAAAGATGGTCCCCATAGACGGACCGACCGAGGCAAGCGTAGCTTAGCCGGATCGGTCGGACTGTGCGGCTGTTTTTATTTAGCTACAAGCCTCTCAATTCACCGAATGCTCGATCTCACACCTCTCAAGTAAGTAGGTACCTAATATTCATTTGTTGAAAACATAATTTATAATTTTGAAATGTTCAACAAGGGTTGGAATTGACATTAAAATATACTTCATTGGCTAACTGCGAATACGTCATTGCCTTTAGCAATGACTTGAAAGGCTGAAATAAAAAAAAAACTGTCTTTACAATGACAGCGTCGGTCACCTCACTTCACCCGAAACCGTTAGTCACACGGTGTTGTTGCCATAGCAACCACACCGAATGAGTAACTGCTTGCTCGACGTGAACACTTCACGCGATTCTCGTCACATTTAGTCAAGGTGGAGTGAACTCACGCGGGCGCGCTACGCGAGTTTCATTTGAAATGTTTATTTTTGACATACCTAGTAGGTAGGTATCAAGATGATGATGATTTGATGAATATTCTTGTATTAATAATACGATTATTAAGTAGGTATACATGCATTTATATGAATGTTTCGAATACTTGCGCACTAATTATTCTCAATCCGATTACGAAATGGCTTCTGCACAAGGTGATAAAAAAAAAGTTGATACCTATTGAAAGCCTATTGATGACAGCGTCTAGCGCGCATGTGCGGCTTGATCACGCGATGCTCGCAATTTCGTTGTCATGGTAACATCACTTCACCTCACGAGCACGCAGGTGACCGTTTTGAACTATTGCATTTTGACATTATTATCAAGATGATGACGATTCGATGAATATTCTTTTTATTGTTTGCAACCAAATAGGTTACCTTCAAACATTGAAATAAATGAGTATCTAATCATTTTGTCTGAACTCTAAATATGTTCAGGCACATGGTCATCAAAACAAAAATAAAAGAAAAAAAATGTATGACATTGATGAACTAGTGGCCTAGTGCGCTTGCGCGGCGTGAGCACTTCACGCGATTCTCGTCGCATCATCGCATGTATTCTCGGTGAAGTGAACACGCGCAGAGACGCGCTACGCGATAGTCATTTGAAGCGTTGAATTTTGATTTGAAGATGATGATTTGATGAATATTCTATTATTATAGACAATGAGTTTGATGAGAGTGATGCTGATGATGATAAGTGTTTAAGTACACATGCACATCATACTTTATCTCTCATCATCGTTACCTTACCAATCAATGCTCAGACTACGAGAAGATTCTGTGTTACTACACAAGAAGTACCGTACAGCTACCTACTGGTAGATGTACGGTACTTCTTGGTATTGCATATTATTAACGTGCAGGTGTCATCACGCGATAAAGGTTAAATGAGCAGTAAGTAGGTACTTACATAGTTTAAAAAAGCGGATTAATTGTTGACATCAAAGTGTAGGTACTAAACTGACATTATACTTGTATGAAAACTGTTGTATTAAGATAGGTACATATCTACAAGAATTGAAATAAATCCCTGCGTACTAATTACTCTCTAAACCGAATACGAAATGGCGTCTCCACAAGGCGAACAAAAAAAAGTTGATACCTATTGATGACAGCGTCTAGCGCGCATGCGCGGCTTGATCACGCGATCCTCGCAATGCCGTAGTCATCGTAACATCACTTCACCTCGCGAGCACGCGGGTGACCGTTTTGAACTGTTGAATTTTAACATAATATTTTCAAGATGGTGACCATTTGATGAATATTCTTTTTATTGATAATAACGACATAAGTAAGTTAGTAAGTAAGTAGGTATATTTTTATCTACAATAAAATGTTACTCGGCACATTTTTGGACGCTGGTATTGCATTTTCCTAATGTTCTTAGTGCGCATACGTGACACGTTATAAGTTAAATAAATACCTACCTAGTAAACAAATGTCAATGTGAATATGACAGCGCCTAGATGTGGGTTCCCACATAGTATGCTCCGTCAGTCAGGCACGGCCAAGTTCTTTCATCTTTTTTAATAGATTTTGGTTAGTAACAACGCTGAAGAACGTTGCACAATCTTTAGGTACTCGAGTCGATCTACAATCGCTTATCAGTTTACAGTGGGTTCATAATAACTGACAATGTCGATTCGCATTTTCTGTTGTAGCTATCTTACCTATACATGTACATATGTCTTACTATATTCAATAATTGTTCGTGCGTGTCGCACTTGTACGTCAGGCATAAAGGGCTAGTTGAGGAAAAAACAGAAAAAGAAAACAACAATGCGTTTCTGACTTAATTTCTGTTTCGCTATTTCATTTGAAAAACTTCCCGAAACAGTAGTAATGTCAAGATAATTTACTAGCTTTGAAATACGCATAAAATGATCAATAGAATAAGCATAAAAAATATTATCAAAATCTCGATTATGATTGTAAATGTTATGTTTGGTGAATCCCTAGCAGCACTGGGATGACACTGACAGCTCACTCCACGCACCTTTTCACGGTGAGATTTTTACAGAATCGATATGCTGTACGAAGTTTGAATGTTTGTCTGACGGTGAGAGTGTCCCATTCTTTGTATAAGTCAGTAGTTGGAAAACGAAATTTATCCTTTATCATTTAATTTTGTTAAATTTAAATTGTTATCGTTTTATTTAGTGCGTATATAAGGGTCACATTTTTTGGAATGGATTGCTTTCCTTACCTACGTCTTCCACAAAACTTAAAAATGAAATTCAACCGTTTTGATGACCTCGTCCTTTTGTGAAATTAGTTAAAAAGAGATATTTATCCCAGTCTAGTCTAGTAAGTAGCTAAAAGGTGTAGGGGTTGCAAACGACTACTGTACAGGGTCCTACGTTCGATTCCCAGTCTAGCATACCAGTAGCTCATAGGTGTAGGGGTTGCAAATCGGTGCTGCGCAAGGTTCTAGGTTTGATTCCCAGCGTAGCGAACTAAGTAGCTTATAAGGTACCTGAGGTAAACAAGGCCCAGGGGGTAATAAGGCCCACATTTAAAATTTCGCGGAAAATCATTTCTATGACACTTCACTGTTTACGCACGCGTGCAAAATGTCGGTGTGAATGTTTCCGTATTGGTCCGCAGCACAGGTCCGCAGTCGCTAGCGCCGCCATCGTGCCAGTGACGTGCGATGCGTTGACGAAGTGACTGGCTACTGTGCAATTTTATAATTTTACATACCAAAAAACTGTAAGTATTGTACGTTTAATTCTATAATTGACTAATAACGCTGTATTTATTATCGTAAGTATGTCTTGTACAAAACAATGGATATGGTTTTTCCTAGCCAGAGAAAGATTTTTTTAGGTTTATTAGGTTATTTTGTAAAAACGTGGCATGAGGTTAATAAGACCCATTATAACGGTACTTAGGCCTTATTGGCCTCTTAATATTTGAGTATCAGATTGGATTTTTTTGTGTTCTAGGTCAATGTACTATGTGAATTTTACTGACAATATATGTGTCAATGTATGTGTGTGTGTGTGTGTGTTGTTACAGATTTTGTTTAAAATGCCTCCAAAGAGAGCTCAGTGGACACAGGACAATTTACGGGCCGCTTTGGCAGCAATAGAATTAATAAATAAAGGAAAATGATTAAATAAGTGAAAAAGAACAATTTACTTTTATTTTAACTTATTTCTAGGTAAATTTAGGACGATTTACTGTAAAAATAAAGCAATTTTTTATATGGGCTTTAATTTACTACCGTAGTATAATAAGGCCCCTGAGAAGGGTTTAAAAAAAGTGTATTTTCTTATTTAAAAATATGCTTTTCTTAATTGTTTTACAGCAACATGCACAAGCTACGTAAACAATATGTTTTTGACATCCTATACGCATTATACTCAGATTTAAAGCAAGTTTTTTTTAGGTGGGCCTTAATTGCCACCGGTAGGTACCTTAGGTGTACACTATCTTCTGCCCACGACTTCGTCTGCGTCCAATATTTGCTCCCCTGACCCCCTTCCCGTCGCATTGCAGCCTGCCAGTTTTCGTCCATTTTTTTGTTGCTGCTTCGCTCCTTTTGATCTTAGCGTGATGTTATATAGCCTATAGCCTTCCTCAATAAACAGGCTACCCGACTCAAAAAGAATTTGGTCGCTGTGATTAACTCAAGACAATGTTTATGTTCTTTCAATCCAGAATTAGCTTTCCTGCTGACAGTTTATATGGGTAGTTCATATAATTGTTTTTTTTTTTTTAAATTTTTTAATTTAACTGATTTTGTTAATTTATTTTTAATTTCATTTATTGTGGACATAATTGCAACATGTAGTTAGCTAGCGACCTCGTCAGCTGTTCATAATATTCTTGCCTAACCAACCGGCAGCAAGTTCGTCATGCTCCCTTAGATGTCACTGCTTGCGGTAGCGTCGGGGGTCGGGTTACCACCTTCCCTCAAATATGGCGAGGGGGGTAATGGCTGACCTTTGCGTTATGCTCGTGAACGGGTGCTTCTTGTGGTGACTGGTCGTCTTGCTGACCATGGTTTTTGTTATTGTTATTTGTATTAACTGTTATTTTATTTTACTCCGGAGGTCCTAGTTTAACTATTGTAACTTCAACTTAGCTATATGCATCAATGTATGTATATGGATCATTTTGCATCGTTGAATATGTAAGCGGGCACGCCCTTTATGCCTGGAGGCTTTATTTAGGTTTTAAGTTCTGTTTACGTTTTTGTTTTAATATTTCAGCTTGAGTTTAGTTTCAATGTTTTTGTTGGTATATTGGCGTGTGCTAGCTGACATATGGCAAAAAATGTATGTTTTGTTTTATAATATTAATTACTTACACAATATTGTATAGAATCAAGTTCCAACTTAACAGACAGCTGTGCTGCTGGGGAGTTTGTTCCGCCACTTCGTCTTCCCAGCTAAAGCACTAGGAAGCGTCGAAGGGCGGGCGTTTTGGGGGGACTGTCTTATGTAACTTTGACGTTCAAAATTGCTGACTGAATAAATGACTTTTGATTTTGATTTTTCAATACGAACCAGTAGTTCATGAGATTAGCGCGTTCCACCCCCCATTTTAGGGAAGTGAGGGGTTAGAATGAGACAATGAGTAGCCTATGTCACCCTCCATCCCTTCAACTATCTCCACTTAAAAAATCACGTCAATTCGTCGCTCCGTTTTGCCGTGAAAGACGGACAAACAGACATACACACTTTCCCATTTATAATAGGTATTAGTATGGATGTTACAAACCGGTGCTGCACAGGGTCCTAGGTTCGATTCCCAACTTAACCGACTAAATAACTCATAGGTGTAGAGGTTGCAAACGACTACTGTGCAGGGTCTTAGGTCCGATTCCCAGCCTGGCCTGGTAAGTAGCTAAAAGGTGTAGGGGTTGAAAGCGCGACGGTGTACGTCCTAAAAAAATTGTCGGGATTTGTCAAAATAGAAGGGAACAAACCAAAAAGAGAAAGAAGTTATAAGGGTTTTAAATTTGGCCACACGAACGTAACGTGGAGGATTTCGCGGCCATGGAGATCTCAGCAACGACAAGAGGTTAGAGATCTCATTCTTTTTGTCAATTGAAGACTGAATTTGTCAAAAATCTCCGTAAGCCGTACTACGCTTACCCACCTCGAGGTCAAAGTGAGTGAGTGAGTGGTTTGATTTGCAGCCTACGTGACCAAACTTAATAAATAATGTTTTTTTTGGAAGGCAAATAAAACAGAAACATAAAGGCTTAAAAATCATTTTTATTCATAACTATCGTACATTAATAATCAATAATTATTAATTATAAATTTAAATACAGTAAGTAATTACGGGTATTTGACACTGCGTCACTCGCTCAAGCGTTAATTATTATATTTAAATGCACTTCTTATAATAATTATGTTACATAGCACATTATTTTGACACTATTTACTGAAAAATCACCAACTTAAAAAAAAACTAGGTAGGTACATACTATTATTTATAAACAAAAAAATTTAAGAAACAATCCTGAATCATAATTTCCTTCAAAAACACATAGCAAAAAAGAAAACTTTCGTCATTTTTAAGTAAATAGTATCATGTATCGTTGTTTTTAACATTTTTTCCAACAAAAAGGTAAATTTTCTTTCCAATTAATAACAATAACAGGTCAATTAATCAATGAAGGAATGATATTCCAATTCCTGGGAATGTTTTCGTAATTTTTTCCCATTTGCTGGAAAGATTCCCAAGTACCCACTAATTTGTTTTATACAATTTTAATATAGATCAGATTAGAAAAGTATTTATTCTGAAGTTAAATCATACTATTTTACACACTTACTCAATTTGGCAACACCACAAAACATGAATCAGCGTATTGCCTATTTTACCGTGCCATACATACACATTTAGAAAAAATGGAAATCGAATGACATCGATTAACTATTTCGTCAAAAAAAAAAAACAGTACATTTTTATCGCTTAGCCCTTTGGCAGCGACTATGAAAATATTTTAAAGTCGTTTAAAATAAATACACGCAAAGATACTGTTACATACATGTTTATTAAAATACTTGGGAATGACAATGCCCGACACAACGATACAGAATGTACTACATAACTTGCAACAATCGGACTTCAGTGTTTTAAAACATATAGTGTAAAGCTGTGCAGGCATGCGTCATATAATTATGTCCTTTTGAATATGACGAAAATAATTGAAGCCTTTTCACAATTTGAATTAAATAAGTAGATCGATATTTCTGGCTTTTTAAGGTGAATGCGGCTAAGAGACCGGACAATTAAAATTTTCTTCCGATTTTCGCAATTTGCAGGTGAGTGTGAGGTTGTATCTTGATTAAATATGATTCGCGACCGTAATAAATATGGTTTTACAGAATTATAACCATTCAACAAACAATCTTACACAGGCCCGCAAATTGTAAAAACGGTAAAAAAAATGAATATCACTGCCTACCATGGCCTTTCCCCTTTGATACGCAGTTCCAATGCTTTTTACGGCTAAGCAACGCATCCGTATGCTTCGCTTCGTATAAAAATGTAGGCGCGATCGTCCAATCCGACCTAACGGTAACCTCCCCGATAGCATTGGAATTGCAACTTAAAAGCTTAGTAATCTCACATTCAAAAAGACATGATTAAATACGCACAAATATTTAAAGCATTCCATACAAAATGAGATTCAGTACATCATTTTAAAACACTGACGCCAGGCGTTGGTTTAAGACGTTCATATCAACAGTAAATGATAGAATCAGTTGTCTACATACAAACCAACGCACTACACAATACATAACATATATTACATCAAAAAAAGTATACAAAATGATAAATATATTGTTACATTACAAACAAGAGGGTAGTTAAAAGAAACAACTTACCACACAAATCGGTTTTTTTACAATTTGAATAACAGTTTTAGTACTTTTTACAAGAAAATAATGCTCAGAGCATTGTTAAACGAAATATGATATTCTTATTAAGATAATTACATTATATCAATCAAATTGTTGGTAACAAGCCGTTTCTGCAGAACTACCCTCAAAAATTAACCGCTTAAAGTATTACAAGCGTTATGAAAAACAAAATGTAAGTGAGGAAATGGTTTCTTTTTTAAATATAAAATAGTTTGTGAGTTATGTCGTTTTAATAACATCGATTTGTTCGACGAGATATAATGGTAACACTGGGATGTTGTGTGTTGCTAGATGTAGCTCGATATTGCAAGATTAAAGGTTTTTTTTTAAACAGAAAATTTATTTCAAATGATACAATTTCCTTGCAATATTGAGTCGTACCTTGCCAATGGCAGTGCCACAGGAAATTGAACCTTAACAGCAGTAATTTCTCGTCAAATAAACCAACAGAATTTACACAAAAAAGAGAGAAACAAAGAATTACTAACTCTGGAAGTTAAATACAGCTCTAAATAGTAACGAAACGCGTAGAACCGCTGCACGCCTTCCTAATAGCATCACAACATACAACACAAGCTCTTAAACCCTTTATACACATTGCACAGTCTCAAAAAATGTCTTTACGCAGCAAAAACGACATTTAGACGCAACGTACAATGAGACAAATTCAACTTTAATACCTATACACACGATTAAACTTTGAATGGCTCTTCAATTGGCGTGTTTGGAAACATATTCACGTCATTTTGCTTATTAAAAATCAACTTTATTCCATAACGCATAAGATACGTGTTCCATTAGCAAAATAACGCAAACATTTGTACAAACATGCCAAGTGGAATGCCATACTTTGCGAAATATGCTAAAATTAAGTTTGTCTTTTTGAACCAAGCGTCTACCGTTTTCTCTATACAAATGCCACTCTCCTCCCCATTCCAAAGATTCTCAGTATAACTAAGACTTGCTAAACAAAACATTTATTCATAAACAAAAATCGCTGCGATTAATAATCGTTATAAAAAATCGTTAGTCGTTCGTACTTTAGTGCTTTGGTCATACTGAAGCGAAACATCCTGCGCGGGAGTCGCTTTAGTATATCCAGAATTTTAGAAGACTCAAATAAAAATGCCTGTTAGGCTATTTTGAGTCAACTATATGCACTTTTTTAATCTCAGGGACATGGCAATACCATTTGGATAAAAGCGTTTACTTAAAATCCAAAATGGCGGTGAGGACCACACCTAAATATGAACAGTACAGTGACATCAGCTTCCATATTTATCCACATACAATATGTCCAATGATTTAGGGTCTCCAATCTAATCCTGGCTCCATTGAAAATGGGACCGTATTACCACAACGTTAAGTAGAAAAATAAAATGCAATCGAATCACGAGTATACGCAAAATGACTGAGTCGATATTCATACCATTTTCTACTTTAGACTATGGTACTGCAGTCCTATTTTCAATGAAACCAGTAAACTTCAGACCGGTTACGTTTCATCTGCCATTTTGTAAATAATATCAATTTATACCCACAATTATCTCTTTCTCTTGTTCATTGCGGGTTTAAACAGTTGGTTTTAACATTTTTAAATATTATTTCTTATTAATTTCTATGTTAAGGCAGACTGTTATACTATTTTGTCACTTGTTCGGAAAAAAATATGTTTCTATATTTATTTTTCGTTAATTTTGAAAATCTACTAGTATTCTATTTTGGGCCTACAGATGCCAGAATTCTCATTAAAAGGGGAATTTTTGGGCGAACTGGGAAAATTATTCCATTCAATGGGAAACAAACTGGGTTTGTATAACATTTATAGGAAATTAAGACGTCTATAGGCACAAAGAGTTCTAGCCAGAGTGAGCACTATTGTATTTTAAATTTCCTTTTACACTATAATTTAAAATATCTGTCACAGTCAGTTTGTAGAGATATTAATAAGCATAATTATCTCCTATGTTAGACAGGTAGTCCGGTCAGACAGGCTTTATACAGCGCAGTGACATAATGTAATGAATTTTGACATATCTGATACAAAATTCGTGATATTTGTCACGTACGTTAAGGCCTGCAGTACTGAAATATGCCAATTAAAGGTGAAATGACACCTGAGACCTGACATCAACAGCAGTAGATGTATAATTCTGCCTATCCCTTGGAAATAGGCGTGAATATAACTCATAATT
This sequence comes from Aporophyla lueneburgensis, assembly GCA_932294355.1. Classification (NCBI taxonomy): domain Eukaryota; kingdom Metazoa; phylum Arthropoda; class Insecta; order Lepidoptera; family Noctuidae; genus Aporophyla; species Aporophyla lueneburgensis. The sequence continues at coordinate 16,643,615 of OW028762.1, read as the reverse complement.
TTCAATGATTTCTCACGAATAATTTGTAACAATTTGTGAAAAGGCACATGTATGATTTCTGATGGAAAAACAATTTATAGTAAAAACATGATTTATACTTTCAGTTTGGGAAAATTACAGCACATGGGAAACGAAATGGGAATAAATTCCATGTATTGGAATACAGTTTCCGAATGGGGAATGATCCTAGGAATGATTTTCTATCTTGTAAATTAATACCCTTCTCAATACCTTAATTTTTTCATCGAAAGCCGATATAGATGTTTACAGCATTTCAGAATAAATAACGTTTACAGGCAGCGTCGGCGATTGATGTGAGTAAAATTACCACAGCGCGCAGATTTTCAGTTTATTCCGAATTCTGCAGAGATCAAAAGTCAGAAACTATTTTAGATGGTTGTTCCCTTAACTGGGAATTTCCCACTTACTGGTCATACTGGGAAATTTTTTAATAGGTTTTTTTATAAGTTATGGTAATTTCACCACAACCACAGCCAAAATCACAACATCGAACGCTCCCATACACATACACAAAACGTCTGTACATACACAATTTAGCTCATTTTATACAATACAGCCGACTACCTTACAATACGGGGGCGAGACTTACACCCTTAGATAAAGCACCTTTTATGAAAACAGCATTTTTTAAAACAAAATGGCGCTGATTAAAATTAAATTAGGTGTTTTATTTTTATTGTACACGAGTTATTATTTCTCCGAATGAACTATGCACCTCGCTGGAATAACAAACCTCGCTTGCCACTCATGAAGTGTCGTAAAATGTGATTTAATATTGAAAAAATTGCGCAAAAAATTTCGATATTTTTTCCTACTTCTAATATTTTGGAGGAATACATAAACCGCGAACAGTATAACTTTCAACAGAGAAGCGTCATTACCTCGAGGTGCACGGTTAATTCGACCAAGTAATAAAAAAAAGTTGGAAGCAGATACTGTAAGTTACTCGATCGTAAATATGACATATCGAGAGTAAGAAAGAGACTGTCATACGGGCATGAGTGACAGAGACGACGCGAGAGGCTGTCGAACTTATTCTTAAACTTTGTATGCCAAATTTCCGATCGGATACTGTACATATTTTTACATCTCTTATTCTGCTCAAAGATGGAAATACAAAAGTTTTACAAAAACTTTTCAAAGCCCTTTAGCGAAGCCAATATTAGTCCATTTTAGCCAACCATGATATTTTCCAGATACAACTCGATTCTAAAAATGTACTACACTTTAAATTACCAACTAACCATATTTCTCTGATATCAGTAAATTTGCTGACAAATATAATATTATTAGCTGTTGTGTTTGCCCGATTGGTATCAAAGATTTAAATCGTTAGATTCACCCTTCCGCGTCAAATAGAAACCTCCTGAACCTCCTGAAATACAGGTACTTTAACCTAGCTCTGGAGCCAGGGTCTCAAATTTTCTGTTTCCTGTTTTTATGGCATTAAAGAAATTTATTTATTTTAAAAAGATAGTTGCGTTCCACATACAATGACGTAGTGACTTCAACTGATTGTCATGAAAAAGCAATTTAATATTGTTCGGGCTTATTATTTTAAATTTAGACATTTCGCGTGACTAAGTGTGAGTTATGACCAGGTGAAGGCCACAGGAATCCGTTGGATGCGCGAATCAAAGAACCGGTCAAAATGGAAGTGCTTAGGGAAGCCACGTCCAGTAGTATTGGACGTCTTTCGGCTGAAAATATGATGATGATGAAGGGGAATTTCACCAATAAAACTGAACGGGATCAATACATTTAAAATCAAAATCGGTCAATGTCATTATTGTTGTGAAATTAAGACACTGACAACTTAACGCATTCAGTATGATTAGTGAAATTAAATCTAAGTATTGTGAGGACAAATCTAGCGATTAAAATCCTCGACTGAAATAACAACATCGAACCAATCACATATGTTGATATAATTATTTGCTAATGTCTTACCTTGATATCAATAAAAAAAATCTGGTACTCAGCTGCATCTGGTTGGACTGTAAGCTGACACCAACATAGTTGGGAAAACTCAGACAGATGATTACCTCCATATCAAATATACTGGTTCCAAAGCCACTTACAACAATAGTAGACAATTTCATTAATCTATTCTACACGAGCACATTCAATTCTCGCCCCTAAAGCCTTCACAATACAGTTCAGTTCACCGCTACGATTCCCGCACAATTTACACAGTCTTTTACACGCATGACACTTTTGATGTTTAGTCTTTTTTACAAAATCATTTTAAGGTAATTTGAAGTACAGTTTTGAATATTTAAATTCATGTTAATAAAACCAATTTCAATGTTTGAGTGAATATTATCTTAATTTAATGTGCATCAAAAAAGTGGTATAATTAATATATAAGGTGTATCTATTCATACACGAAATATTTTAAGAGGTACACCTGTAGGTGGTAAAGAAGCTATAAAAGCAAAAAGAAAATTTAATCTAAGCGTTTTTTAATTTTCGTAATTATTATAATTTTAAAACTGCTTGAGACGTTTCGCATAAAACCTTTACTCCAAATTCTATGAATGGCCCGCCTGACGCTGCGGGGGCCGCGACCGGACGGCACGAGCATGGCCGCGGTGTCTCGGGCCGTAAAAAATAAGAAGGAGCTAGGATTTTTCATGCGCGTCATATAATTTATAAATATTAAATTTTGGAGAAAATACATTCAGAAAAATATTTTTTTCGTTGCTATAGCTTCTTTGCCACCTACAGGTGTACCTCTTAAAATATTTCGTGTATGAATAGATACACCTTATATAGAGCAAAAAAGTATTAGAGATGTTTAAGAACTTGATTTGCCAGAAAAGTCAGAATGTTCCTGGACTAAGGAGAAATGCCCAAGCGCTGTGTTATACAACATTAATTTTTGTTTATGCGAAACCCGAAACACGGGTCTAGTATTTTTATGTAAAGAATCTATGAAAAAAATTTCAAAACTGTATCATTAATAATCACAAAGTTATAAGCTTGATAAGTTACCTGGTTGTCCACGCAAAAACATATGCAGATCACAACAAACAGCTAGTGTACGTACCATGTCTGTGTAATGGACGTTTGAGTACGAGAAAGACATGATAATTTTAAAATCGAAACAAAACACTAAGGCCCGCGACTTGGAAGCGTAATTAAATATTTTTGGTACAAAATATAACATGGTGTAAAAATTATTGGAATCGATTCAGTTACTGATTCTGAACAAACTATATTCAGGTTTCGCATATACTAAAAATAATCTTGTAGAGTTCAGATAGACAGTCGCTCCATGTAAAATACTGGTTTTCAGCTGCATCCGGCAGACTGGAAGCTGACCTCAACATAGTTGGGAAAAGGCTAGACAGACCTGGTATCTTTGATCACTAACAAACCAAGAGCCTAAGTACATCTCAATTATTTCTAAACTCCATTTTTTCCTACAGTACATATACTACACTGCTCGGTATTAGAAACACAGATATTTTAGTAAAGAAATACTTTCAGGAAGATCATTTGACAGTGATATTTATTTTACAGCCTATTTTTATCGTCCTTCTAAGAAAAATGGTTTGTTTTTAAAACAAAAGTCTTTAGTGAGGGATTGAATTCATTTGTGTGGAATGGCTAGCAAAAAAAGTGCCTTTTTCCAATGTGATTTTTCAGTGACAGCCCGGAATACATCGGAATTAAACACAATTTTGTATCTCGTTAAGTAGATAACCATTTTCATATAATTCTAAATTTGTTAGGCATTCCTCACAAATGTTTTAAATCCCCAATATATTAGCACTGCGGTCAACATAACTTTGAGTATAGTACATACATCCCACACTATGAGTACACCTCACAACCGCGATGGATCTGAACTCGAGTATACCTTGCACCGTTGAAACATACTTTTATTTACACTTGAATACACCTTTTAGTGGTATTTTATTAGTAGCACGGAATCTCCTGCAAGACCAGAGGGCCTGCTCCCTAAGCACGAATTCCGTAGTAACGGACATAAGATTAGTCCGGGGCAAATTTATGTAGATTCTTTTATATTTTGTGAATGTGAAAATGTTGTAGGCCTTATAGACTGTAGACTACTTTCTGAACCGTTTCCGGAACCATGCACCTAGCTTCTGACGTTACATAACTGCCCATGTAGGTATATGTGAAATAAAAATATTTTGATCTGATTTGCTTGAACTAAAAATTTATAACAACACAATTTGACTTAATTAACAACAATTTTACAGGTGTCTTTACATCCAATGTGTTTTGTCCGTCCGAAAAATTAATTAATCGGGAGTAGTGGAAGTGAATCTAAGTATAGAAATAGTTTCGGACGGGCCTATATCTTAGTTGACGGACTTAGAGAGTAAGGACCCACAGATACTATCTTTATTATAGTTATTTTTTTAAATAATAAATGCGAAAGTAACTATGTCTGCTACGCTTTCAAACGGAATTTGATGAAATTTGGTCTGGGGTAAGTTTGAACCCCAAGAACGGACATGCGCTACTTTTTATTCTGCAACTTCGTCCGCGTCCGCGATAACCGACATTGACGCAGACGAAATCGCGGGCAAAAGCTAGTTTTTAATAATATTCATACCCGAATATATTGGTATGAGGAAATGTTGGCGTTCACTCATACGCTTGTTCCTATCAGGATCCCGGTGTATCCGTGCTCTGTAAGACTACGTATACTCGAGCCCAGTCCACCGTGTAGGCGTGTTACTCAAGTGCTGTGCCCCTAGAGGGGGAGTGTGTCAGTGTGTGTCTGCGTGCTGCGCGTGCGCGTGTGTGCGCGGGCGCGCCGGCGCTACGTGCCGCCCGCCGGCCCGGCCGCGCGCGGGCCTTCCTCGCGCTGCTTGCTGATGTATACCTGTAGGGGGACAGGATGGTCAGATCCACCTACTTGATAATCATTCATCGAGGGATAAGGCACAGCCAAAACTGTTAGGATTATAAGCAATTTCAAAATTCCTCACCAAAAGGAATAAAATATGCTGATGTATACCCGTAGAGGGGGAAAGTATGGTCAAATCCACCTACTTCATATTTATTTATTGAGAGATACCGCACAGCCTAAACTGTTGGAATTAGAAGCAAGTTCAAAATTCCTCACCTAAAGGAATAAAATATGCTGATGTATACCCGTAGAGGGGGAAAGGATGGTCAAATCCTACTTGATATTCATTCACTGAGAGATACCGCACAGCTTAAACTGTTGGGATTAGAAGCAAGTTAAAAATTCCTCACCTAAAGGAATAAAATATGCTGATGTATACCCGTAGAGGGGGAAAGTATGGTCAAATCCACCTAGTTCATATTTATTTACTGAGAGATACCACACAGCCTAAACTGTTGGAATTAGAAGCAAGATCAAAATTCCTCACCTAAAGGGGTGAAATAGGTTGATGTATATCTGTAGAGGGGACGATACTATAAAATTTGGAAATGTTTTTTGATCTTGGTATCCCTGGAAACTTATACTTGGCGGTAAGAAGTCATCAAATGACGTCTCCCGCCCTGGACGGAGCAGGAGGGCATGTCAGACTTTTACTGACTAAATAAAGCCCACCCGTGTTCCTTCAGTTGCCTGTGCCAGGGTCAGTTAACTCTTTCGAGCAGATCTTGCGACCCTGGCAGGTGGACATAGGCCTTCTTAATTATTTCACCCGTGTATTATTCCGTTTTCGTTCCATATCCATCCCATTTCATCCCTGTGGGTGTCGTAAAACGCGACTAAGGGACTTACTAGAGAATGGGCAGAAGCGTTCTCTAAGCGTTTTACCACCATACTGCATATATTTTACTACATGAAACCCCCCCATTTCTTGAGAGACCTATGTCTAGCAATGCACGCTTTTTAGCTCAAAAAAGAAAACGACAATCTGAGAAAGAGACATTTTACGAAAGAGGCGTTTTGCGACTAAACCCTTGATCAATGTTCGTATCTATTAGCAACGCTTGTGAAGACCACTGACCTGCAGTAGGCGGTACTTGCTGACCGACAGATGCTTCAGATGAGGCTGCATGCGTTCCTCACCGAGCGCGAACGTGAAGGCCACCATACAGAACACGGCCGCTTTGCGAACCGCACTGTTTTGGTGGTCTGCCAACTGTAGGGAGAACAAAAGGTGTTTTTAGCTTTAGCACCCCCGAAATCCTTGAAATGATGAAATGTTTAAAAAAAAATTGCAATCGCCATTTTGGATTTCTATTTTGACCACACTATTGGCAACATTAGGAACAATATAAATAAATATGGAACTCCTATTATAAATTACCTAAAATCTAAACAGAACATCAAACTTTATGTCATTAAAAAAAAATAGGCTAAAGAAAGATTTATTTGGTTAATAAAGTTTGTTATGGTGTGAATGAATATTTATTAGAGTTAAGTAAGGGTAGTAAATCATATAATTTATATATGTCAATAATAGTACATTACGATATTAGTGCGTTATGATGGTTATAACATGCGAGGCGGAATTTCAGCACAAGCCGAAGGCGAGGGCGTAATTGAGCCGAGCATGTTATAACCAATACACACGTATATCGTGCGACGTTTTTTAACACATTTGCGAGGAAACAGAAAAAAATACGCCAATACTACATTTTCGGAAAATGTCTTGGCATTTTTAATGTTTTTCCACTTCAAGAAATTTTCATACGTGGTTATGTATCTGTCCTTGGATATTGACGGCAGCAAGCTGTCGCATGCGGTTCGCGCTTCTGTTAGTATATCCGGTGGAGTTGAAGTAATATATTGCTCATCTTCATTATTGAAAGTTGTCATTTTTAGATATTCACAATACAAGTACAAAGAAAAGAAAATTTGAGGAAAATGGCGCGAGGATTATTTTCTGCCGTGGCTGCGTGAAAATGTTGGCAAAGACGCTAGAGCATGCAGCCAAGTTTTTAAATTACCGAATAAACTGTTTTTTATTTTATTTTAAATAAACTCAATCTGTGAATGCACACTGTTGCTTTCCCGCCATTTTAACAGCACGCTAGCGCTGCCTACTGGCTGGCGCCGCGCGGCGATAAGTTCGAAATTTGAATAGCAACAGCGCGCTGCTCACTAGCTGGAGTCGTTCCGGCGGCGATCAGTTCCATATTTGAAATGGCAAATAATACTGTTATGGAATTTGTATGGACTATAACTTAACTATTTGCTTTGATAACACACGCGTTTTTTATGACCCGCTTTACATCTTTAAAACCGGCAAATAATACTGTTATGGAATTTGTATGGACTATAACTTAACTATTTGCTTTGATAACACACGCGTTTTTTATGACCCGCTTTACATCTTTAAAACCGGTGGAATTACATCAGCTTTACGAGCAAGGGTGTTAAAAATAATTTAATATTTATTTTTGTTTAAACTAGTATTTATCACGTTTTTTTTTAAATTTGAAATGGTTTAATTATGACTGGTGTATAAACTTAAGGTAAAAGGTGTATGTAAGAATCGTAGCAGGTGGCTATCAGTAGTTTCTTCTTAACCCCATGGGAAAAAGGATTGAGTTTATGTGTGTGTGTGTGTGTGTATGTGTGTATTAACGACTCTAAGCGTGACGAACTAAAAGCCCGACCACCAGCGGCAATCAATTACAATTATGTTACTGGTGCTCTCACGTGTCCACTCTGTACAAGAATGTTTGTAAGCAAAGGCGGTTTTGCTAGCCACATGAGAGCCCATGACAGACGCCAGTAGGTTAGTAATGAAACGGTCGCCGTAGCCGAAAACGGCATGGAAGGATTATTATTATTATTATGTGTGGTATGTGTGTGTGTGTATGTGTGTGTGTGTGTATGTGTGTGTGTGTGTGTGTATGTGTGTGTGTGTGTGTGTGTGTATGTGTGTTTGTGTGTAGTAGGTTACCTGCCCGACGCCCTCCATGAGGTTCTGCACGACGTCGTCGGTGAGCTCGTTGGGGCGCGCCTTGGCCACCTCGGCCGCCAGCTTCAGCGCGCACAGCGACGTGGGGTAGCCGCGCGTGCGGATCACTGGCTTTAGTAGCGCCAGCACCTGAGTTGGGTAGGCTCCAGGGTAAAAAATATAGGAATAGGTAGTACGGTTGAGTTACGAAATGCATTATACATCATCGTCGCTCTCCGCTCTTATCCCAATTTATTTAAACCAATATACATATATCACCTACGGTGCTCAGACCTGGTCTCTCACCGAGTCTCAAAAGTTCCGTCTTGAAGTTTGTCAAAGAGCGATGGAACGCAGTATACTCGCAGTATAGACTGGCCTGTTAGTCTAGTGGTTAGTGACCCTGACTGCAAAGACTGAGGTCGTGGGTTCGATTCCCACCCAGGACAAACCTTTGTGTGATGAGCACAATCATTTGTTCTGTGTCTGGGTGTAATTTATCTATAATATGTATGTATTTAGAAATATATAAGTATGTTTATCAGTTGTCTGGTGTAAAAGACAAAACAGAATTCGCGACACCACGCTGCGTTTCAAAACGGGTATAACAGACGTAGGCAAAAAGGCTGCCAGGCTCAAATGGGATCGGGCGGGCCAAATTAACCGTATGCAAGATGACCGCTGGGCTAAGATGTGTACACAATGGGTGTCTGAAAATGGACGACGCCACCGCAGTCGGCCCAGAAAGCGCTGGCGAGACGACCTAGATGCGTACCGCGACGACTGGTTTAGGTGGCGCGAGACAAGAGTTTCTGGAAGAAATTGCTGGGCAAAGGCCTCCCGCCTTTGCCCAGCAGTGGGACAGTATAGGATAAACAAAAAAAAACTTAAAGATATAAAAATTACAGGGCAATTAAATTAGCTGGTGTTGGCTATCGATATCGAAAACTAATGGGACAAAAATAAAGACGAAAAAATAATTATTTTGAAGAAGATCCATGAGAGTATTTGATCGCCTGTTTTTTTTAATTTTTCGTGGAATAAAGATATTTATTTTTTTCAAAAACTATAGAGTAAGTCATTTAGTTGCTTTAATTTACTAATCACAGTGTCATTTAAAGTTTTAAGGAATACGAAGATACAAGAAGATTTTTTATTTAATTGTTTTGGTTTACCGATAACGACCCAACACATGGCTAAGATTTGTTGAATGTTTAATTTAGCTCTGTATAATCAAAATCTATCTATACGGACAGAAACAACGAATCTAAAATAGTTCGTTCCACTTTTGTCATTTGGCTTCGAACCTCATAAAAATTAAGGACATTCATTTTACGCCTAATTTAAACACAACATTTTTTTCTTTGCTTTTTTCTGTGGAACTTATGAACATTCAGGTTGAGCAGGATGAGGTGGTACCGTATGGAGCCGGACGTAAAGAATAACACCACCCCAGTTCTTCCCGTGGGTGTCGTAAAAGGCGACTAAGGGACCGAGAATGGGCAGCAGCGTTCTCTATGCATTTTACCACCATACTGCGATCGCCAACCCGCCTGCCAAGCGTGGCGATTATGGCAAAGCCCCCCAAATTGGGGGAGGCCTAAGTCCAGCAGTGGACGTCTTACGGCTGAAATGATGAGGATGAGGTGGGAGTAGTTCTCCCAGTGTATGATCTGACCTGGTGCGCGGGCAGAGCGCTGGCGATGTGCGGCATGCCGGCCTCCACGGCGCGCATGAGCTCCTTGTTGAGGCTCTCGTACGCGTGGATCAGCTTCAGCAGGATCAGGTCGAAGTAGTCCTGCCACTGCGGCCTGGTCTCCGGACGACGACACAGCCAGATCAGGACTTTAACGGCTTCCGCTGCTGCACGTTCGTTAGCTGTACCCCAGCCTGACGGAATAATCATTGACATTCAACAATAGAAAATTATATGAATTAGCAAAAGGAGGCAGACAGAGAAGGAGGCTTTATAATAAACTAGCTTTTGCCAGCAACTTCGTCCGCGTAATCCATACTAATCCATACTTCCATACTTATTACTTATTTACTTATATACTTATTTACTTATTTTACTTATTTACTTATTTACTTATTACTTATATACTTATACTTATATACTTATATAATATTATAAATGCAAAAGTAACTCTGTCTGTCTGTCGGTCTGTCTGTCTGTCTGTCTGTCTGTCTCGCTTTCCTGCTAAAACTACTGAACCGATTTAAATGAAATTTGGTACACAGATAGTTTAGAGCCTGAGAAAGGACATAGGCTACTTTTTATCCCGGTAGTATGTTCCCGCGGGATAATTTCCGACCTCCACGCGGGCGAAGCCGCTGGCAAAAGCTAGTATTATAAATGTGAAAGTGTGTGGGTCTGTTTGTCCGTGTTGCACGGCAAAACGGAGCGACGAATTGACGTGATTTTTTAAGTGGAGATAGTTGAAGGAATGGACAGTGACATAGGCTACGTTTTGTCTCTTTCTAACCCCCCGCTTCCCTAAAATGGGGGGTGGAACGCGCTAATCTCAGGAACTACTGGTTCGAATATAAAAATTATTTTTGAGTCGGGTAGCCTATCTATTGAGGAAGGCTATATAACATCACGCTACAACCAAAACGAGCGGAGCAGCAACAAAAAAATGGACGAAAACTGGCAGGCTGAAATGCAACGGAAACGGTCAGGGGAGCAAATATTTGACGCGGACGAAGTCACTGGCAGGAGCTAGTATACATATAAACCTTCTTCTTGAATCACTCTGACGATTGCTGAAAACCGTATTGAAATTAGTTGCTTGTTTTAAAAGATATAAGCGCACAGCCAGCACGATTTTGTTTTATACTTTGGAGAGGACAGAGAATGGATGGAGACGGAAAAAGGCTAAAGAAAAGATGAATGGATTGTGTAAGGAATAATATTGAAAAGAAGAAGTGAATGGTAGCGTGACGATTGTGCAGAGAATGGAAGAAAAAAACGTGTTCCGCCGACCCAAAGTTACATGAGACCTTGGCAAGTACCCCACTACAGAACCTTCCGGCCCCAGCTACCATTTGTTCTGCGATCAATGTGCCCTGCCCACTGCCACTTTAGTTTGGCAATTCTTCGGGATATGTCACCATGGTTCTCCTGCTGATCTATTTATTTTTTATTTGATCACGTAGGGAAACTCCAAGCCTTCTAATAAGGCCCATGTGAGCGACCACGTGTCAGAACCATATATCTGCTTGTGTTCGGAGAATATAAGTATAATATAAGGTGTATAGCGAAACGAAGCTATAGCAACGAACAATTTTTTTTTTAAGTGTATGTTTTTCTAGATTTAATATTTATAAATAATTTGACGCACATGAGAAATACTGGCTCCTTCTTATTTTTTACGGTCCGAGACACCGCGGCCATGCTCGTGCCGTCCGGTCACCGCCCTCGCAGTGTCAGGCGGGCCATTCATAGAATTTGGAGTAAAGGTTTTATGCAAAACGTCTCAAGCAGTTTTAAACTTATAATAATTACGAAAATTCAAAAACGCTTAGATAAAAAAAAACTTTTTGCTTCTATAGCTGTTTTACCACCTACAGGTGTACCTCTTAAAATATTTCGCGTATGAATAGATACACCTTATATGTAAGCTGAAGTTTGGTAGAAAAATAATAAAACTCACCAGAAGTCTGTTGCGCATTGCCCGCGTTTTCCGTGTTCTCTTTATCTCCGGTCGTCTCTTCTATTGATAACGCCGCGAGCGCTACTCGCACTATGTTTCTGAAACAAATAACATCATACTTATGATTTTTATCATCATCATTTCAGCCGAAAGATGTCCATTGCTGGGCATAGGCCTCCCCCAAGAACCGCCATTTGGCCGGCTCATTTTTTTGGGGGGATTTGGCATAGTCGCCACGCTTGGCAGGCGGGTTAGTGATCGCAGTATGATGGTAAAATGCATAGAGAACGTTGCTGCCCATTCTCTAGTATGTCCCTTAGTCGCCTCTTAAGACATCCACGGGAAGAAATCGAATGGTGCTATTCTGTACGTCCGGCACCACACGAAACAAGGAAGGGCTTGTGGCTAAGTACTAACAGCCGCACGGGTCGATCGTTCAGGTTAAGCAACGCTTGCCGCGGTCGGTCCGTGGATGGGTGACCATCTTTACATACCAAGACCTTTCCGTGCCTCAGAAAGCACGTTAAGCCGTTGGTCCCCCTGCCGGGGTCGCGTGATTGTTCGAAAGAGATACCGTGACCCTGGCACATGGGCAACTGATGGAACACGGGTGGGTTTTAGTCAGTAAAAGTCTGACACGCCCTCCCGCTCCGCCCAGAGCGGGAGAAGTCATTTGATGATTTCCCATCCTGAAAAAAAAAAAAAAAAAAAAAAAAAAAAAAAAAAAAAAAAAAAAGCCGTTGGTCCCGGCTGTGTTTCGTAGATCTTGAGACAGTCGTTACGGGTCGTCAGCAGTCCGAAAGTCTGACGACCAGTCTTACTAAGGGGCAGTGGCGAAAGCACCATATAACACGATTCCTACCGGCTTGCCTTCGGGGATTCGCATTGGTAACTCTATCACTATTAAAAATACAATAGTAGGTATGTAAATAGTGGCTACTATTGTCAATAAATATAGTTACACTACGGGTATTTAATTCACCATAACATTGAAACAATAAAAAAGGTTAAGCTTTTTATTACAACAAAAGAGAAATGTTCTAAATTAACCCGGCGCCAAAACGTCATAATCGGGAACTAAAAATTCATACAACAGCGATCCCGTAATGATGTCACTTTAGGTCACGTGGCACCGCTTGATATGTACGAGAGCAAGCCGCTGTACAACGGGTTATGACAGAGACAGGTATAGAAAAATGCGTCAGCGAGAACGAGATAGAGGAATATTGCATATTTTATTCGGTTTTCAGCTGTTCAATTTAATTGCATTTAATTCATTACATTCCTATATTAATTTTAGAATGATAGTAAGTATTCTTTATTGATGAGTCAGTTAAAGCCGACTTCGCTTCGGCTTCTCTTTTAGAAAAATTTACACCTCGCCACTGCTAAGGGGTATCGTATTACCCAGTAACTGGGTTGTGGAGGTCAGATAGGCAGTCGCTCCATGTTAAATACTGGTACTCAGCTGCATCCGGTTAGACTGGAAGCTGACCCCAGCATAGTTGGAAAAAGGCTAGTTAGATGATGAACACTCGAAAAAAGTAATGCTATACTAACTTGAAGTACTCCACAGGTTTCCTACAGTCGCCGTACTTGAGTAGTTCGTGCGTGGCCAGTAGGAGGCGCTCCCACTGCTCAGGAGGAGCTTGGGACACGTCTAGCTTGCACAGCGCTTCTAGTACTTCGGGCTCTCGGAGACCGCCTGCGGAGAGAGAAATGCAATTCAGTCAAGTCTGAAATGTTCCATGTCAATCTTCATCTCATTGGAAGACAAGACGTGTGTAGTTTCAATTTAAATCAGAAGGTAACCGTCACTTTATATTTACGAAATATGTGCGTTTGTAATAAAAAAACAAACAATTGTTCAAAACCGATGTTAATCCTAGAAACAGACGAGATCCTCACAAACTAGTCTTAAATGATTATTTAAAATGAAGTTTTTTAAATGGTTACTCGAATCTGGTTTTTATAGTTTAAAAGAATTTTTAGATAAAAAGTGTTGGTGGTAAATGGTACCGATTCCCTTGTTCACAAACTAAACTAAATTTAAGTTCAGTGCATCTTTTTCTTTGTATTTCATTAATAAGAGGACAAAAGAAAAATGTTAGTTTAGTCCTGTCAAATTAACTTGCCTACTAAAATTACGTCAATTTATGTCAAGCGCTGATTAATTTGACAGGACTAAACTAAAATTTATCTTCTGTCCTTTCCTTAATGAAATAGAAAGAAAAAGATGCACTGAACTTAAATTTAGTTTAGTTTGTGAATAAGGGAATCGGCACCAATGCCTTCTTCACTTAACTTTATCATTTGCATGCTATGTTTTATCCTAGTTAAACATGTTTGTGCCATATCGTATTTAACACCAGTGTATACCATGTTTTACGCAAATAAATATTTGATTTGATTTGAAGAATAGTGATGACGTGGGTTTCGTAGTATGCGTCAGCTAAATAGAAACCATATAACACTTACATTTAGTAATAATATATCCGTTCTCGTCAGTCTCATACGGTCTAATCTTGTCGCGTCCCAGCTGACTGGAGTTGAACTCGCTGAAACAAAAAAAAAAACTATTATACATACTGATGATTGTTTATTGTGGCTTAGTAATAACATCCCCAAGGATTAATCAGGTTAAGCTACGCATGCTGCGGTTGTTTCGTACATGGGTGACCATCTCTACATACCAAGACCCCTCCGTGCCTCGGAAAGCACGTTAAGCCGTGGGTCCCGGCTGTCTTTTGTAGATCTTAGACAGTCGTACGGGTCATCAGAAGCCCGAAAGTCTGACAACCAGTCTTACCAAGGGGTATCGTATTACCTAGTAACTGGGTTGTGGAGGTTAGATATATTGGGAGACCAATAATAGATAAATAAGCGAAGTGTTAGAAACTGCAGCGTAAATTCGCTGCGGACGAAACTTTTTGGTTTCTAAATCAACCTTTTTTTTAGAAACACTGGCCTTTATATTTTTTTGTTCTATTTCAAATTTCGATCCTGTAAAATCTTACGCCAAAATTTTTGCTTGTCAACTGGCAGACTGCAGATGGGAGCTGAGCGTTTCACATCAATATTCTTATTTTCGGAACTCCCAAGTTTAAATTAACAATTTTAACTCTATAATTATATTTCTAAACCTACGTGTGTCGTATCTGGTGCTACTTTTAAAATTGTTCATATTGATAAAGTTCTTTGTGCAACTCTTCCATTTAACTGACGACGACCATACAAGCCGAATTTCGGCTTTTTCCCCCCGACGGGCTATCAGCCGTCGGATTAAACTGAGGTCAGCGGCGTGTTGCGGACGTTTGCCACCGACGCAGAGCCAGACGCCCTCATAGACGGTTGCTTGCTGCCGTCGCTGCACGCAGCACTGACTGTGTCCTGGATTGTTTTGCCCGGCTGGTTATAAGGAACCTTTTAACTTACCTATTTTTTTCTATTTTCCTGTAATAGATTATCTAGATAATTTTATATTTTTTACGCATCCCGATGTAACGTGCATTTCACGATTCAACTAGGTGTTCGTTATAAAAAAGAAACCTATAAATCGACGTGCATAGGCCTGTTTTTTAATCGATTGCAATCGTATTGGGGATAGGTCGTGCGCGAAGATAATTTCCGTTAAATCTAATTAACCACTAAGTTTGACTCATCCCTCTTTTTAAACAAAACCAAATATTTTTATAGCCACATCTGCAGTCAACCATATACTTGTTTTTTATATTTTTTTTATATTACAGCTGTATTTTTTTTTTTACTTCATGTTTCGTTGAAATTATAAAAGTGGTGTGAATATGGTGTTTTTCTTTAACCGTCTCGCTACAAAACTTATACGCAATCACCTGATATTTTATGTTAAACTTGTTCCCACACCAACAATATTATAATCTAATACTATAAAGCTACTAATATTATAAAGCTGAAGAGTGTGTTTGTTTGTTTGTTTGATAGAACGCGCTAATCTCAGGAACTACTGGTCCGAATCGAAAATATTTTTGTGTTGGGTAGCCTATTTATCGAGAAAGGCTATAGGCTATATAAAATCACGCTACAACTAAGAGGAGCGGAGCAGTAATGAAAAATGTTGCAAAAACGGGGAAAATCGCACGGGTAGGCGGATTCGACGCGACGGGAAGGGTCGGGGGAACAAGAATTTTAACGCGGACGAAGTCGCGGGCAGAAGCTAGTGATCTCATAAAACAGGGTTTCGTTCACATTATGGTAAAGCAAGAGTACTGTCAGTTTGTCTGTAAGTTGTTGTATCTCACCCGTGTTGTAAGTCGAGTCTATGGTGAGCCGGCACGGGCGAAGATTCCTTCGTACTGTTCGCCTCTTCCGAGCTGTCTGCTGACGCCGCGCGGTTCAACGCCTCACTAAGTCATAGATATTTTTATGTAATATTAAATATAGATAGTTCAATCCACGATGACGCGCCCCTCTGCGCCCCTTTCCTTTGTTTTTAACCGCTCTCAGTACAATTGTCAAAGAGTGGGGCGCTTCTTCATGCATTGAACTATCTATAGCACCCTCAATAACTACAAACATGAAAACCATTACAAACAATCACAAATTGAATTTAAATTAAGGTCACTTTAAGTACTTACGAAAATATTGAAAATGACACTCATGTCTATCAATAAAGTATTTTCAATAGCCGCCATTTTAGATTTTGAATTCCTACGAAAAATTACTTTATAATGACGGATTTATTGGCCTGTTATTGTGTGTATATTTATTTATTTATATATTATACTTCATTGTACAGCAAGCATCAATAATATCGTGACAAACAGACTGTTCAAAATGATCTAAACAACGATGAAAATTAAATATTAACTCAGTGACAAGGAATGTTTCATAATGAAGACAATACACGACAACTGTCATTCTGACAAGAACTTTATATCCAATTGAGATAAGTTTTTTCCTAATCAATAAGCCCAAAGGTAAGTTCATGAAATTTTATGCCCTCGTTTTCGTTACAAATCACTATTTCACAATTTTTTTATTTGTGTACACTGTCTCACTGTTGAGCAAAGGCCTCCCTCAAATCCCTCCAGGGCAACCTCGGCTCAACCCTTGGAGTACGCGACTAGGTTGTCTCGCCACTTCTTCTTGGGCCGAAAAAATTTATTAAATATTTAACTATATACCACGCATATTAGTAACACCCACCAATAAGTTTGACTTGCAAACACATAACCACTCGCGTTGACCAAGTGAGTAAATAGGCCGACTGTTAGGTAGATATCTCGGAAGTAGTACATACGTGTTATAATGTCCGTTGGGCACGCCGTTGTGTCCCTTATTAGACAGTGTGACATCCGACATCTGACTGATGCCCGAGTCTTTACTTGACATGTGGTTACCGCAGTCTGCTGTGAAGAGAAATGCAAGAATTTTAGCATTATATTCAGGTTTAAGAAGACTTTCCTATTTGTATGTAACAGTATCTCGATTTGTGTTCAGTTTATTGCAATGAGATCGCCGTTCATTAAATGATGGTTGAACGTAATTGAGGATTGTGGATGTACTATACAAGTTTGCCTATATCTTCAGTGAATACAAGAATGAAAAGATCCAGTAACTCTGATCGATTTGGTATTTATTCAAATTAAACTATTTTCAGGCACTTTTGAATTGCTAAGGAGTCGGTCAGTTAGACAGTTGTAGCTAGTTGCCTATTCCAAAGCGTAGTAGGTTCCTATGCAAGGAACAGGTAAGGAATTCCATACACATTCTGTCATCTATGCTCGCTGCGAAGTGCTCACTGTGCATAGTTCGTTGATAGACAGTCAGGCAAAATGAACAGGAAGACAGTGTAGGCTTAGTAGTATGTTCGGGTTCACTTCCCTGGCGCAAAATACCAGAATTTTACATGGAGCGACATGGTCAACTAATAATAACTAGGTTCTGGAGGTCTCCTAGTTACTGGTTGACACACGTTTTGGTTTCTGACTGCCCGTAACGATAGTTGATCTATGAATAACAAATGACAGACAAATGTGATGAGGTGTTTTCAAAAGCACGGAGGAGTCTTGCTTAGGGTAGTCTACGAAATCAAATATTTCTTACGTTTTTTGTAATTAGAAGGTCAGTGTCAGGATGTTTGTTGATTAAATTATGATTCATGACCGTAACAAATATGGTTTTATACAACCCTCTAAGCAAATTTGAATTTCGCCGGCTATCTTCGCGGATGCTCCTGAACCTTTGATGAGCTTGCCAAGGCAGTGTAGACAGTTCTACTCACCGTTGCTGTGCTGCGCCGTGTAGGTGTGTATCTCGGAGGTAGTCTTGCGGATGCGCGAGTACACGTCCTCCGTCGCGCAGCTCGACGCGCCGCTCACTGTACACAGCGGGCTGTATACAGTCCTACTCACCGTTGCTGTGCTGCGCCGTGTAGGTGTGTATCTCGGAGGTAGTCTTGCGGATGCGCGAGTACACGTCCTCCGTCGCGCAGCTCGACGCGCCGCTCACTGTACACAGCGGGCTGTATACAGTCCTACTCACCGTTGCTGTGCTGCGCCGTGTAGGTGTGTATCTCGGAGGTAGTCTTGCGGATGCGCGAGTACACGTCCTCCGTCGCGCAGCTCGACGCGCCGCTCACTGTACACAGCGGGCTGTATACAGTCCTACTCACCGTTGCTGTGCTGCGCCGTGTAGGTGTGTATCTCGGAGGTAGTCTTGCGGATGCGCGAGTACACGTCCTCCGTCGCGCAGCTCGACGCGCCGCTCACTGTACACAGCGGGCTGTATACAGTCCTACTCACCGTTGCTGTGCTGCGCCGTGTAGGTGTGTATCTCGGAGGTAGTCTTGCGGATGCGCGAGTACACGTCCTCCGTCGCGCAGCTCGACGCGCCGCTCACTGTACACAGCGGGCTGTATACAGTCCTACTCACCGTTGCTGTGCTGCGCCGTGTAGGTGTGTATCTCGGAGGTAGTCTTGCGGATGCGCGAGTACACGTCCTCCGTCGCGCAGCTCGACGCGCCGCTCACTGTACACAGCGGGCTGTATACAGTCCTACTCACCGTTGCTGTGCTGCGCCGTGTAGGTGTGTATCTCGGAGGTAGTCTTGCGGATGCGCGAGTACACGTCCTCCGTCGCGCAGCTCGACGCGCCGCTCACTGTACACAGCGGGCTGTATACAGTCCTACTCACCGTTGCTGTGCTGCGCCGTGTAGGTGTGTATCTCGGAGGTAGTCTTGCGGATGCGCGAGTACACGTCCTCCGTCGCGCAGCTCGACGCGCCGCTCACTGTACACAGCGGGCTGTATACAGTCCTACTCACCGTTGCTGTGCTGCGCCGTGTAGGTGTGTATCTCGGAGGTAGTCTTGCGGATGCGCGAGTACACGTCCTCCGTCGCGCAGCTCGACGCGCCGCTCACTGTACACAGCGGGCTGTATACAGTCCTACTCACCGTTGCTGTGCTGCGCCGTGTAGGTGTGTATCTCGGAGGTAGTCTTGCGGATGCGCGAGTACACGTCCTCCGTCGCGCAGCTCGACGCGCCGCTCACTGTACACAGCGGGCTGTATACAGTCCTACTCACCGTTGCTGTGCTGCGCCGTGTAGGTGTGTATCTCGGAGGTAGTCTTGCGGATGCGCGAGTACACGTCCTCCGTCGCGCAGCTCGACGCGCCGCTCACTGTACACAGCGGGCTGTATACAGTCCTACTCACCGTTGCTGTGCTGCGCCGTGTAGGTGTGTATCTCGGAGGTAGTCTTGCGGATGCGCGAGTACACGTCCTCCGTCGCGCAGCTCGACGCGCCGCTCACTGTACACAGCGGGCTGTATACAGTCCTACTCACCGTTGCTGTGCTGCGCCGTGTAGGTGTGTATCTCGGAGGTAGTCTTGCGGATGCGCGAGTACACGTCCTCCGTCGCGCAGCTCGACGCGCCGCTCACTGTACACAGCGGGCTGTATACAGTCCTACTCACCGTTGCTGTGCTGCGCCGTGTAGGTGTGTATCTCGGAGGTAGTCTTGCGGATGCGCGAGTACACGTCCTCCGTCGCGCAGCTCGACGCGCCGCTCACTGTACACAGCGGGCTGTATACAGTCCTACTCACCGTTGCTGTGCTGCGCCGTGTAGGTGTGTATCTCGGAGGTAGTCTTGCGGATGCGCGAGTACACGTCCTCCGTCGCGCAGCTCGACGCGCCGCTCACTGTACACAGCGGGCTGTATACAGTCCTACTCACCGTTGCTGTGCTGCGCCGTGTAGGTGTGTATCTCGGAGGTAGTCTTGCGGATGCGCGAGTACACGTCCTCCGTCGCGCAGCTCGACGCGCCGCTCACTGTACACAGCGGGCTGTATACAGTCCTACTCACCGTTGCTGTGCTGCGCCGTGTAGGTGTGTATCTCGGAGGTAGTCTTGCGGATGCGCGAGTACACGTCCTCCGTCGCGCAGCTCGACGCGCCGCTCACTGTACACAGCGGGCTGTATACAGTCCTACTCACCGTTGCTGTGCTGCGCCGTGTAGGTGTGTATCTCGGAGGTAGTCTTGCGGATGCGCGAGTACACGTCCTCCGTCGCGCAGCTCGACGCGTCGCTCACTGTACACAGCGGGCTGTATACAGTCCTACTCACCGTTGCTGTGCTGCGCCGTGTAGGTGTGTATCTCGGAGGTAGTCTTGCGGATGCGCGAGTACACGTCCTCCGTCGCGCAGCTCGACGCGCCGCTCACTGTACACAGCGGGCTGTATACAGTCCTACTCACCGTTGCTGTGCTGCGCCGTGTAGGTGTGTATCTCGGAGGTAGTCTTGCGGATGCGCGAGTACACGTCCTCCGTCGCGCAGCTCGACGCGCCGCTCACTGTACACAGCGGGCTGTATACAGTCCTACTCACCGTTGCTGTGCTGCGCCATGTAGGTGTGTATCTCGGAGGTAGTCTTGCGGATGCGCGAGTACACGTCCTCCGTCGCGCAGCTCGACGCGCCGCTCACTGTACACAGCGGGCTGTATACAGTCCTACTCACCGTTGCTGTGCTGCGCCGTGTAGGTGTGTATCTCGGAGGTAGTCTTGCGGATGCGCGAGTACACGTCCTCCGTCGCGCAGCTCGACGCGCCGCTCACTGTACACAGCGGGCTGTATACAGTCCTACTCACCGTTGCTGTGCTGCGCCGTGTAGGTGTGTATCTCGGAGGTAGTCTTGCGGATGCGCGAGTACACGTCCTCCGTCGCGCAGCTCGACGCGCCGCTCACTGTACACAGCGGGCTGTATACAGTCCTACTCACCGTTGCTGTGCTGCGCCGTGTAGGTGTGTATCTCGGAGGTAGTCTTGCGGATGCGCGAGTACACGTCCTCCGTCGCGCAGCTCGACGCGCCGCTCACTGTACACAGCGGGCTGTATACAGTCCTACTCACCGTTGCTGTGCTGCGCCGTGTAGGTGTGTATCTCGGAGGTAGTCTTGCGGATGCGCGAGTACACGTCCTCCGTCGCGCAGCTCGACGCGCCGCTCACTGTACACAGCGGGCTGTATACAGTCCTACTCACCGTTGCTGTGCTGCGCCGTGTAGGTGTGTATCTCGGAGGTAGTCTTGCGGATGCGCGAGTACACGTCCTCCGTCGCGCAGCTCGACGCGCCGCTCACTGTACACAGCGGGCTGTATACAGTCCTACTCACCGTTGCTGTGCTGCGCCGTGTAGGTGTGTATCTCGGAGGTAGTCTTGCGGATGCGCGAGTACACGTCCTCCGTCGCGCAGCTCGACGCGCCGCTCACTGTACACAGCGGGCTGTATACAGTCCTACTCACCGTTGCTGTGCTGCGCCGTGTAGGTGTGTATCTCGGAGGTAGTCTTGCGGATGCGCGAGTACACGTCCTCCGTCGCGCAGCTCGACGCGCCGCTCACTGTACACAGCGGGCTGTATACAGTCCTACTCACCGTTGCTGTGCTGCGCCGTGTAGGTGTGTATCTCGGAGGTAGTCTTGCGGATGCGCGAGTACACGTCCTCCGTCGCGCAGCTCGACGCGCCGCTCACTGTACACAGCGGGCTGTATACAGTCCTACTCACCGTTGCTGTGCTGCGCCGTGTAGGTGTGTATCTCGGAGGTAGTCTTGCGGATGCGCGAGTACACGTCCTCCGTCGCGCAGCTCGACGCGCCGCTCACTGTACACAGCGGGCTGTATACAGTCCTACTCACCGTTGCTGTGCTGCGCCGTGTAGGTGTGTATCTCGGAGGTAGTCTTGCGGATGCGCGAGTACACGTCCTCCGTCGCGCAGCTCGACGCGCCGCTCACTGTACACAGCGGGCTGTATACAGTCCTACTCACCGTTGCTGTGCTGCGCCGTGTAGGTGTGTATCTCGGAGGTAGTCTTGCGGATGCGCGAGTACACGTCCTCCGTCGCGCAGCTCGACGCGCCGCTCACTGTACACAGCGGGCTGTATACAGTCCTACTCACCGTTGCTGTGCTGCGCCGTGTAGGTGTGTATCTCGGAGGTAGTCTTGCGGATGCGCGAGTACACGTCCTCCGTCGCGCAGCTCGACGCGCCGCTCACTGTACACAGCGGGCTGTATACAGTCCTACTCACCGTTGCTGTGCTGCGCCGTGTAGGTGTGTATCTCGGAGGTAGTCTTGCGGATGCGCGAGTACACGTCCTCCGTCGCGCAGCTCGACGCGCCGCTCACTGTACACAGCGGGCTGTATACAGTCCTACTCACCGTTGCTGTGCTGCGCCGTGTAGGTGTGTATCTCGGAGGTAGTCTTGCGGATGCGCGAGTACACGTCCTCCGTCGCGCAGCTCGACGCGCCGCTCACTGTGCGCAGCGGGCTGTCCGAGCCTGGGGGGGGGGGGGGGGGACGTGAGAAACTCTATACTCTTCGGGGATAGACTCTCCCGTTTCTGGAAGATCCTGGTCAGTGGCGTGCATTGCACATCTATACTAATATTATAAACCTGAGTTTGTTTGTTTGGTTGAACGCTATTATCTCAAACCCTACTGATTGGTTTTTTGAAAAAATCGCCCATTTATCGAGGAAGGCTATAGGCTAGTATATAACATCACGCTACGACCAATAGGATCGGAGCAGCAAGGAGAAATGTAACGAATACGCAGGGGACACGATGCGACGGGGAGGGGAACAAGAAATTTAACACCGACGAAGTCGCGGGTAGAAGTTAGTATCCATATAAGCAGTGCCTACCATGACAAATCATTGTAAGTCTGTCGATTACATTTTAATGTGTGTCCCGAAATTAATTAAGAAACGAATTAAATTATCATACCTAAAAGAAACCCGCGTATGTCTGCCTAGACCAGAACGGTCGGCCTAGTGTCTACCTGTATAGAAAATCAAAGCACGCCACTGACGCCACGGACGCGAGTCTGTATGCGACGGGCATACGGATAAATATCAACATCAACTCTACTCAAAAAGTAAAGCATTGTAATATGAGCTTTATAGCATGTGACGTACTGCCAAAGTCACTTGACAGCGAATCATAATCAACTACCTTCAGTTGACGATGTGAGGACGACGTCGTACATTTTTAAAGTATAGCATTTTTATCTCACGAAGTGATGCGTACTTGTGGATACCAAGTTTACAAGCACGCGGGTGCTGACGGTACCGTCCAAGACAATGGCGAAGTCGGAACTGTATGTGTGTGTGTTATGTGCTGACGCTAATCGACTCCACGCACACATTCACAGCGTCTTTATTGAAATACTAGCTGACCCAGCGAACTTCGTACCGCCTCAGAATCAATAAAACCCATGTTAGGTGAGCTCCTACCAAGTTATGTCAACCTGGTACTTCGAAGACATAAAGCGTTTTCTAGCTATCACACACCCATGTTAGGTGAGCTCCTACCAAGTTATGTCAACCTGGTACTTCGAAGACATAAAGCGTTTTCTAGCTATCACACACCCATGTTAGGTGAGCTCCTACCAAGTTATGACAACCTGGTACTTCGAAGATATATTAATAAGGAACTTTTTTGAATGATTTTTTACACCTTGGGTCCGAAAAAACCCAAATATCTTACGGGGTCCGTAAGATATTTGGGTTTTTTCGGACCCAAAAAAAAATATATAGCCTATGTTACTTGCAGATAATGTAGCTTTCTAATGGTGAAAGAATTTTTAAAATCGGTCCAGTGGTTATTCAGTTTATCCATTACAAACAAACAAAAATACAAAGTTTTCCTCTTTATAATATTAGTACAGATAAGAATCTTTATAATATTTTTTTTTTTGGAATACCATTTCGCAGGTCAACCTATGAGGTTTTCGGCTGCTTAACCGGACTTGCCTGTGGCTACCTTAATAAATTAAAGGCGCCTAGCCAGAGCTTAAAAAACATAACGAGAGCGACTACTCGTTAGCAAGATAAGTGTTGCTTCGTGAGATAAAAATACTAATACACATTTCAATGCCACTTTGACTCGAGTTAGCGTTGTTCCGGTGTGTGGTAGTTTCTGTCCGTACTGTTTTATATGCAATACGTATCATAATTTCATAGTTTCTTTATTTTCCTGTATAATAATGATCATTTCAGCACTTACAATGCAGCAAGCCTGTGTGTCCCGGAGACGCTGGCGCTGCCGTTGAACAAAAAAATTCAATCTTGTCAATTTTCAAAGTAATTTAGTTAAGTTTTTAAATTAAAATTAAAGCCAATACGGTCAGATAAGCTTGCTACACTATACAGGCTGGTAACAAGGAAGCTTTTCATCATTCATCGTCATTACTCTACCCTCAATCCCTTTTTTTGAAGTGAAAACTTCTTTAGCACCGTTGTGATTTGAAAGTCTATGAAACGAAAAAGCAACAGTAAAAAGAGACAGACGCATAACAACGTCATTATGTTCTGTGTCTCGCTCTAACACTTGGGGTAGTGGATATCCTGAAGTAAGGGTGCTCCTTGAGAAAGTTTACTTTTCTGTTTGACGTTTTTCGAGCAGGCTTTTTGGACAAATAGACATTTCGCACCTTTAAAACGACAATGACGTAAGTGCAAAAATTTCAAAAACTGACCTTTTAATGGGAAACGACTTAAATACTGAATAATCTTTTTTTTTACAAATAAGCCCATATCCTTATTTATGTTTTTTTTTTTTGTAAAAAGTATAATAATAAATGTCATTCAAAAAAAAATTTCTGTTAACGTAAAAGAAAAAGTTCAAAAGCGTTTTTCTCTAAAATTATGTTTTGGCACTTACGTCATTGTCATTTTAAAGGTGCGATTTGACTTTTTTACATTCGTCTCATTATCTTGAAGCCAAAATTTTTGAAGGTTTCACTTCTACGTGTGAATTGCACACATGTTTTTTCAAAACCAAAACTCATTTATTCAAACTAGGCTGAGAGTCAGCACTTTTTGAACGTCAAAGTTACATAAGACAGTCCCCCCAAAACGCCCGCCCTTCACCACTTCCTAGTGCTTTAGCTGGGAAGAAGAAGTGGCGCAACAAACTGTCCAGCAACACAGCTGTCTGTATTTATTAGTGGTCGGCGCAACATGTCTTTTTCTTCCACACTTCTCTATTAGTCGGTGTTGAAGCTTATTTATATGTTACCTATACACACATACAGTCCACATTTCTTTATAGTAATTAGCTAGCCGCCAACCGTATTTAAATGATGTTATGATATTTTTATACTTAGTTGCTAATAAACACCATCAAAGACAGACGCTTGTTTCCTTAAGCCAACTACTCGCCAAACGAATTCAAACCTTAACGTACACAACATAATGGTCATAATCGAGCCGGATCATTAGTGAACTCAATACAAAAGATCCACATTCCATCAGAGATAAGAAGCCGGCGAGTGAATCGTTTAGCGTAAACAAGGTAATTAGGAGTGATTTTAACCAAATAAAACGTTGTTGTGATCGAGTTTTGTGTCTAACATTGAAGAATTCTGTGAAATATGTCGAAGACGGCCGATGAAGCACTCGGTATATTAGAAGATACGGCAGAATTACTAAAGAAAACACAGATTAACTTACGGAAATGTCCTAAACAACGTTTAACTAAAGGATACATACAGTCTAGAATTCAGTGCCTTGAAGAATACTGGAAAACATTTAACGGTGCGCATCAAGATTTAGCGAGGATAACACCGAGAGATAAACGTAATTTGATATCGTACTTCGTCAATGAAGAGTTTTTTATTTACGAAGATCTTTATTTGTGTTTGTTGGGTGAATTACGCGATATGTTAGAAAAAGTAACCACGAAATCATCGCAAACGATGAACATTGATATCGCGGACGAAGATAACCAACAAACCCAGGTGAGACTGCCAAGTATAACGATACCTACGTTTTCTGGATGCTATGAAGACTGGCCTGCGTTTAAAGATTTGTATGTTTCGTTAGTGCATGATAACAAGTCACTAGGCAACGTTCAAAAATTGCATTATTTGAAGACTAGCATCAGCGGTGAAGCAGCGAACCTACTTAAACATATACAAGTAACTGAAAGTAACTATTTACAAGCATGGGATACATTGAAGAACCGTTACGGCAATAGAAGATTGATAGTTAACTTAATGTTGAAGAGATTAGTTCATCAAAAAAAGGCGAGTACTCAATCGGCCAGTCAACTGAAGTCAATTTTAGATACAACTTCTGAAATTTTAGACAATCTTAAAAACTCCAACGTGAACACCGACTCCTGGGATCCAATAGTTATATTTCTGGTCGTACAGAAGCTGGACCCGGAGTCCCACAAGGACTGGGAAGAGTACGCCTACAAGGGCAATTCAGAGGATTTACCCACGTGGAAGGAGTTGAAGACGTTCCTGGATGGCAAATTTCGTGCATTAGAATTAATTACACCCTCTTCAACATCAGCTACGCGAGAAAAACCGCCTAAAGAACGCGGTACATTCCATGTTTCAGCCAATGAAAAGGAAAACACTTGTATAATGTGTAAAGAGAATCACACCCTATCTCACTGCAAGTTGTTTGCGAAGATGCAACCTTCAGAACGATTTGATTGTGTGAAGAATAACAAGCTCTGTTTTAACTGCCTGGCATCAGGACATTCGGTTTTCAAATGCCGTGTTCCAATGTCCTGTCGCATGTGTAAACGACGTCATCATACTCTGATACATCTAACAAAGAAGACGGATACCTCGGCATCATCTGAAACTGAACAACCAACGCCGACTGTTTCAACCCATGCAGATGTAGCAGAAAAGGTGCAAGTTAATACAATGATTGCGTCGTACTACAATGCCAGAAAAGATATAGGAATGTTAGCAACCGCAATGGTGATAGTAAAGAGTGAACAAGGACACACCATTGTGCTCAAGGCACTCATTGATCCAGGATCACAAGCCTGCTTTATAAGTGAGAAAGCGGCACAACTATTAAAACTTAAAAGACAGGTAACTAATTGTATTATTACTGGAATGGAATCCATGAAGGTCGCTGTCAAGCATGAAGTGAAAATAGAAGTTTTATCACGATGGGAATCAAATTTCGCATTACCTATACAAG
This sequence comes from Aporophyla lueneburgensis, assembly GCA_932294355.1. Taxonomy (NCBI): domain Eukaryota; kingdom Metazoa; phylum Arthropoda; class Insecta; order Lepidoptera; family Noctuidae; genus Aporophyla; species Aporophyla lueneburgensis. The sequence goes on along the minus strand of OW028762.1, from coordinate 16,616,584 downwards.
CCTACGTGATGACCAAGCACTTGACAATACAATTACCTGGAAATACATGGTCAACAAGCAAGTGGCCACACTTGGCAGATCTAGACTTAGCAGATCCAAAATATGGAGTATCAGGAAACATTGATCTGCTTCTAGATGTCAAGGGATATGCAAAGATTTTACAAGAAGGTCTAATCAAGGGTCCGCCGGGGTCGCCCATAGCTCAGAGAACCAACCTCGGCTGGATAATATTTGGTGAAATAAGCATTAAAACAAACACAAAAGAAAAATGTTTAATGGCGATAAATGAACAAGTTGATGTGAAGGAACTATTGAAGACTATGTGGGAATTAGAAACCGATACAAAAAGGAATTTTACTAAAGAAGAAAAATTATGCGAAGAGATTTATGAAAAAACACATGCAAGAAACAACGAAGGACGCTACATAGTTAAATTACCCTTTAAAACCGACAACTTAAAATCACCCGATGGAAAGACAAGAGAGATAGCACTAAACAGATTTCTGCAACTGGAGAAAAGGTTGAACAAAAATCCTGACCTGAAAGAAGAATACAAAAGGGTTATTGAAGAATACATAAATCTAAAACACATAGAAGAAGTACCACAAAATGAAATAAATACAAAAAGGTCTGTCTACTTACCCCACCACGCAGTAGTCCGGAATGACAAAGAAAGCACGAAGACTCGCGTCGTTTTTGATGCTTCCTGCAAGGGTTACAATGGAGTTTCCCTAAACGACGAATTACTGGCAGGTCCCGTTCTACAAGACGACTTACGAAGCCTAATAGTAAGATGGCGAATACACGCTGTGTGTTTTGTATCGGACATACAAAAAATGTACCGAATGATATTAGTAGCCCACGAAGACACCGATTACCAGAGAATATTGTGGCGAAGCGATTCGTCCGAAATCTTTCAAGATTTAAGACTCCTGACTGTTACTTTCGGTACAGCGTCAGCACCGTATTTGGCGGTAAAAACACTGATGCAACTTGCCAAAGATGAAGGTGTCAACTATCCTGAAGCTGCTAGGGTGTTACAAGAAGATTTATATGTTGATGACGTTATGTCAGGATGTGACGATTTAGAGCAAGCCATTCAAATAAGCACGGAACTGAAGAGCTTATTACAACGAGGTGGCTTTCAGCTAAAGAAATGGTCGTCAAATAATGTTGAGTTTTTAAAATCTATAGATCTAGAGGACAGATCTATCAATGCGCATATGGATTTAAATATAGATGGTACTATAAAGGCCTTAGGTGTACAATGGAACCTAGGCAGCGATCAGTTTGAATACCAACTAAACCTAGTTCCTCTTTCTGCTGTCGTTACGAAGCGAAGTATATTGTCAGATGTTCAAAAGCTCTTTGACCCACTCGGTTGGATAGCGCCATGCATCGTACAAGCAAAAATACTTATTCAAAAGCTCTGGCAAACTAAGGTAGATTGGGATCAAGAAATCACTCCAGCTGTGAAAGAAGAGTGGAAGGCCATACGCGACGATATGGAAAACGTCAATGACATCAAGATAGATCGATGGATGGGCACATACAGTTCAAAGAAGAACAGCATACAACTGCATGGTTTTAGTGATGCATCGATGAAGGCATACGCAGCTGTTGTGTACTGTCGCGTACATAACTCGCATGGCGCAGTCAAAACCTCACTGATTGCAGCAAGAACTCGTGTTGCTCCGTTGAAGACAGTGTCATTACCACGACTCGAGTTGTGTGGAGCTGTTTTGGTGTCAAGACTGTTGAAACAAATTTCAACAGCAATGAAAATCCCATCAGCGAATGTTTTTGCTTGGACTGATTCATCAATAGTCATTGCTTGGCTACAAAAGGAGCCTAGCAAATGGAAGACCTTTGTTGCCAATAGAACGGTTGAAATAACTAGCAACGTCCCGAAAGAACAATGGTACCACGTACAATCGCAAGAGAACCCTGCTGATATAGCGTCAAGAGGTGCACTAGTGTCACAGTTGAAAACTTGTGACTTATGGTGGAAGGGGCCAGAATGGCTTTCAAAAGTAGATGTTTATTTTACCAAACCAGAAACCATATCTACAGAGCTAGAAAAGAAGACTACTATACAAACATTTACAATGACCAAAAATGTACAAGAAGAGAGAAGATTAACAGAACAATTTGGAAAATACAGCTCATTGATGGAATTAATTAGAAGCATTGCATTATGTAACAGATTTTTAAAACAAAAAAGGTTAAAAGAAGACATAGATACTGCATTGACTACGGAAGAATTAGAAGCTGCATTAAACATATGCATAAAAATGGTACAAGGCGAAGAATATGCAGAAGAAATTGAGTCTCTAAGAAAAGGTAAACAAGTTAAAAGAATTAGCACATTGAAGACTTTAGATCCATACTTAGATGAGTTACAAATGCTTCGGGTTGGCGGACGCCTCAGACACGCTAATATAGCGGATCAAAGTAAGCACCCAATCATATTGGGTCATAGGAACAAACTTACTCCTTTGATCATTGCCGATGCACACTCAAGAACCCTACACGGAGGAATCCAACTAATGCTGAGTTTTTTGAGATCGAAGTATTGGATAACGCGAGCTAAAGGGCAAGTCAAACAGTATGTTCACCGATGTTTAGTATGTGCCAAACAGAATGCGACTGCTAGAACGCAAATAATGGGTGATTTGCCAAAGGTTCGTGTAACACCAGCCCGACCTTTTCTGCATTCCGGTGTCGACTTTGCTGGACCATTACAAATTCTATGGAGCAAGGGAAGAGGAGTTAAAGCACACAAAGCGTACATATCAGTTTTCATATGTATGGCTACCAAGGCCATTCATTTGGAGCTAGTTGGAGATATGACGTCTGAAGCGTTCATCGGCGCATATAAAAGATTCTGTGCGAGAAGAGGCAAGTGTGCACATTTATGGAGTGACCAGGGGAGGAATTTTGTCGGTGCAAATAAGGAGCTGGTAGCTATGTGGAAGGAAGCAAGCTTGGAGTTCTCTGGAGTAATCGCAGATACGCTTGCATCTGATGGCACGCAATGGCATTTTATTCCTGCATACAGCCCAAACTTCGGCGGCCTATGGGAGGCAGGAGTAAAATCCATAAAGTACCACTTAAAACGAATACTAACCAGTAACTTAACTTTCGAGGAGATGTCAACAGTGCTGTGTGAAATAGAGGCTTGCTTAAACTCGAGGCCATTGTGCCCTCAAGATGATTTGGATGATGCTAATATCGAGCCACTAACACCTGGACATTTTTTAATTGGAGAGGCACCCATTGTTATACCAAGCCCAAATTTACAAAACTTGAAAGTTCACACGTTATCACGTTGGCAGTATGTGCAAAAGTTGATGCATGATTTTTGGACTAGATGGCAACAGGAATATTTATCTAGACTTCAACAACGCCCTAAATGGCTCAAACGAGGAAAGGAGTTTGAAATCGGCAATATTGTCTTGATCAAGCAGGAGAATCTTCCACCAGGGAAGTGGTTACTGGGACGTATAGTGAGCAAACATCCAGGGCCAGATGGCTGCACAAGAGTTTATAGTGTCAAGAGCGGGGACAGTATTGTAAAGAGAACTGTGACTAAACTCTGTCCACTGCCAATAGAAAGTAACACGGAATAGACGAATAATTTAGCGGTTGATAATTTTGCATGTATAATGTTAGTTGCGCATTTAATGCACTTTTGAAAGGACTCATATAGTCCTTTGGTGGGCGGCTTATGTTGAAGCTTATTTATATGTTACCTATACACACATACAGTCCACATTTCTTTATAGTAATTAGCTAGCCGCCAACCGTATTTAAATGATGTTATGATATTTTTATACTTAGTTGCTAATAAACACCATCAAAGACAGACGCTTGTTTCCTTAAGCCAACTACTCGCCAAACGAATTCAAACCTTAACGTACACAACAGTCGGCATCTCGGCAGTCAGTACCTTTCTAGCCTTACCATATCACAGTTCGTCCATCGATTTTTCCTCATTCCTCCGTATCACATGACCATACCATGACAACCGATTCCCACACAACTTTTCAGTTATTGGTGCCACTTTTAGACTTCCTCTTATGTACTCATTTCTTATTCTATCCATTCGTGTAACACCACACATCCCTCTTAACATTCTCAACACAGCTGCATGCAATTGCCTTTCATTCATCCCTTTCCACCCAACATTCTGACCCATACAAGATAGCAGGTCTGACCATGGTTTTATATATCTTCCCTTTAACTTTAAGGGGGATGTGGGAGTCGCAGATTGTTGCTGACCTGTCGCCATTTCATCCATTCAGTAGTTATTCTGTGCTTAACCATCCGATCTACTTCGCCATTCTTTAGCACGAGTGAACCGAGATACCGAAAGTCGGAGTAGACCGGGAGAAACACATCATCAAGCGCTATGGCTCCAGAATAAGCTTACTACACATCATAAATACGTCTAAAAGCAACACACATCGATTGCAATAGAATTTAAATTATAAATACAAGTTTTATGTATATCACTCACTGCTGGAAGTTCTCCTGACATGTTGTTGTACCACTCCGTTGACGAGCGCCTGCGTCTCTGCCGGCAACTCGCTCATAAGCGCCGTGAACTGTGCGGAGGAATAAGTCAAATTACATTCTAAAACTGTTAGTAACGAAACGCCAAACGTGGCGATTATGGCAAAGCCTCCCAAATTGAGGGAGGCCCATGTCCAACAGTGGACGTCTTTTGGCAGAAATCATAAGCAGTGTATAATATTCCCACTGCTGGGACACAGGTCTCTTCTCTGTGAGAAGGAGTGGGCTGTTCACCACGCGGGCCCAGTGTGGATTGGTAAATGTCACATATCTTCGAATGTTTGGTTCTAAGACATGCCGGTTTCCTCACGATGTTTTCCTTCACCGTTTTGAAAGCTGTGGTGATGAAATAATTTACAAAAAGTAAAGCGCCTGCTTGGGTTTGAAACTCACAACATACTACTCGTAAAGCGGGGCCGATACCACTGGGCCACTCTGTTGAAATGATGATGATGATGAATACTCACGGGCACAGGGTTACAGTCGTACAGATGCGCGAGCGCACGTCGCGCACACACGCGCACGTCGGCGGCGCGCGGGTCGGCCGCTAATGTTGCCACCTTCACTAAGGCACGCCCAGCCACGCCCGTAGCGCCACCTGTCGACGAACATAACGGTACAGTACGTATACACAACCCGAACGACGATGATCAGAAGGGCAGTCCTGTATTTTAAATTTAAGAACGTTCGAATCAGGATTTTCTTTAAAGCAGTACCCGATGTCCCACAGTTGCGGCCCCAGGATCGAGCCCTGTGGGACCCTGCAAGCCATCTCTTGCCGGTTCCACTCTCATTAGTGACCGGGGTAGATGACGGCCCTTGTCCGTCAGATAGTTCTCGACTACGCGTTCAGCCCCTCCCGCACCAGCCACCCGACGAGGCGGTCTGCAATGACTCTTTCAAAGAGCTTGCCCACCTCGTCGAGCAGCACGATGAGCCGGTAAGCGGACGGAGTGCCGCAGGGCGCCCCGGCTTCTGATGAGGACCAGTTTCCACGTCTTCCAACGAAGTGGGAACTGGCCCCTCTCCAAGCATGCGCTTAGGAGCCCCGTTTTTTTGTGGGTGGGAAATCATCTAATGACGACACGTCCTCCCGCTCTGGGCGGAGCGGGAGGGCGGGTCAAACTACTACTGACTAAAACTCGCCCGTGTTCCTTCAGTTGCCCATGTGCCAGGGCCGTGGTATGTCTTTGGAACAAATCTTGCGACCCTGGCAAGAACACATCACTCCCTAGTGTTTTGTTTGGGCAGAAGTGTAAAAAATTCCACAACAACACATTTCTTTCTAAATACTTTTGTTTTTACACAATAGTATAAGTGCCTTCATCACATGCATACACAAACTATGGCAACCAAACATACCATTTCAGACACCAATCTATATGATCTGACCAAGATTATTTCCGGACTGTAAAAGAGACTGTGACCTCTGAGTTTGTTTCGGCCTTTCTTCTCACAGTAGAGAGTTAGGAAACACCAACCTCATCTAGTTTTAAAAATATGATAGACGTGTAAAAGTGTTTGTACAAACCTACTTTAAGAAATACAATTATTGAACCACTTAATTACAGTCTATCTGCCTAGCCTTTTTCTTACTAAGTTGGGGTTGGCTTCCAGTCTAACCGGAAAATTTATCATTTTATATTATTGATATTAATACTGGTATTGCAACTGCCTATCCACTCAACCGTCCAACCCGCGCGGCGATTATCTCCCCAACTGTCCGGGCGTCAAATTTCACTTTCTTTTTTACGACATTGCGAATTTTTTGCACAAAAACGATTACGACTGAAAAACTACTATAGCTATATTCTAATAAGAAATACTCACGGAAAGCTAATAAGATATCGAATTCTAATTGAAAAAAAAACTAAATTAATCAAACAAAAAGCTAATTAGATATTGAATTCTAATTAGAAAATAAAGTCGGGGATTTCAAAAAAATATCGTATTTATTTTTTATTTCGTATTTTACAAGAAAAGTATAATAGTTACTAGGCAAAATTATTTTTATTATAATAGTACATAATATACCCTTCAAAATGACACCAATATCTAAATATAAGTATTTAGTTTTCTATCAAGAAAAAACAAATACTTCTCCAAAGGTCCCCGAGCCAACACTAAAATCATGAATTACGAGTTGCGTTTGAATAATTTGTAGACCCCATCTCAATATATTTCGTTTGTAAATAGCTGTTATAGTGCTAATAGTAAAGTATTCTCTTATATTTAAGCATTTATTTAACAAAAACAACTAATTCGAAAAATGGATCAACAACAACCAACGAACAATGTCCGCGCGGTCATCATAAAACTTTTCCAGCTATATTATTCCATGTAAACGTTTCGAAATTGGCGTAGTAATGCATATTTCGTAAAGGAAATATCTTCACGTTTAATTTGATATACAATAACAACATAAATGTGGTATAAAAACAGAAAACTTACCATATTTTAGTTGGAGATCCACACACAAACATAGTTCACTAGACAACACGGATGAACTGTCATTTTCTTTTTTTTCTTCTAAATTTTATGTTGCCGGTCCATAGATGAAATTCACTCTACTGGATGACAAATCTCATATAGCGACATCTAGTATTTTTCTAATGTACGACTATCAAAGGACTGTAGCGATAAACACGTTTCAAGTGACGAATGACGCATAAAACGTCCATGGTTACAAAAGTAACCATGGACGTTTCGACGAAATTTTATTTGGTTACTTTTGTAACCATGGACGGTTGAGTGGCTATCTGACCTTCTACAACCCAGTTGCTGGCTAATACGATACCACAGGACTAAAATAAACTAAAGAAAACAATATATTGTTTCATGTGGTTCCAGACGTAAAGAATAGCATTAATGAAGTTACTAGAGAATGGGCAGCAGCGTTCTCTATGTATTTAACTACCATACTGCGAGAGCCAACCCGCCTGACAAGCGCGACGTTATTGCAAAACCCTCCAAGAAAATGACAAGTACTAAATGGCGGTGCCTATGTTCTGCAGTGGACGTCTTTCAGATGAAATGAAAAAAAAAAAAAAATGCACCGATCCCAGCGTGGTTTGACTCGATTAATCGAATGAAATACGAGATTCGCACTAGCCTTTGAAGCCTCATGTTAGATGGTGCTACATAGGTCATTGCATATCAAGAAGAAGACCGGGTGGCGCTGTAATGGTACGGAAGACGTGCCCATAGGATAGGAAAGGATTACGAGCCTACAGACTGTGCATACTTGAGTAAGTATTGGCCCAGTGGAGAGACGGGAGTATTTATCTATAGGATCTTTTAGAACATAACAACCGACTTCCTTAAAAACACTACAAAAGGGAAAAAAAACTTTAATTTCGGATGTCGGTGTCTTAGGATCTGTAAGATTTATGCCACCGACTTCCAAAATTAAAGTTATTTTTCACTTTGTAGTGTTTTTAAGGAAGTCGGTTGTTATTTATTTTCTATTAAGTTTTTATTTTTATTTTTTAGTTATGATCTCTACCTCGCACTAATTCCTATACCACTACTGGCCAGGTGAATAGCAGTGCCAGGACTAATAGAATATCATCACGATAAACCAACTGGATTAAATTCGTATTATCGAAGCTAAGGCAAAACTACCAAATGCAAAGGTTCACACAGTCAAAAGTTCACAAAAAAAATGCAGTCGAATTGATAACCTCCTCCTTCTTTTGAAGTCGGTTAAATATAAGAGGCTACATACCATGTAAAGCCAACGCCAAACTGTTCGGCGTGCAGTAGTCGTGTGCGAGGTCTGCTAGGAAACGAAGAGCTGCCGCCTTGGTCTTGGGAGTAGGGGCCGTCGCTCCGTCAGCTAGAAACCTGAGGGAATAAAGATAAAATATAGAATTTCCTGTTGAAAAGTGTTAAGAGTAAATGGAAATCATCAACTGACGTCTCCCGCTCTGGGCGGAGCGGGAGGGCGAGTCAGACTCTTACTGACTAAAACCTACCCGTGTTCCTTCAGTTATCTGTATGCCAGAGCCATGGTAACTCTTCCGCAAAATCCGCGACCCTTGCAAATGATTCTAGCCTTGATATTTTCGTCGGATACAAAAAAAAACAATCCTCTTTTTCGTCCACGTCAAATTTCTTGCTTTCCTGTCCCATCCCGTCACTTCGAATCGTCTGCCGTGCAAGTACTTCATATTTGTTATTTTTTATTTTTGCTCGGCTTTTAAGTGTCCTAGCGTGATATTATATAGCCTATAGCCATCCTCAATAAAAGGCTATCCAACACTAAACGATTTTTTCAATTCGACGCAGGAGTACCTGAGAATAGCGCGTTCAACTAAACAAACAAAGTCTTCAGCTTTGTAAGTATAAATACACACATAAACTAGAAAAAAATAACCCTCCTTCTGGCATAGTCGGATGAAAAACCTATGAATTCCACATCCACACGGGCAGAAGCTAGTCTTACCTAAATATATTGTGTAGCTGCAGTTCAGCCGGGAAGCACTCGTGGATGACGTCTAAAGTCTTCATGATCTTGCTCTGCACCGAACCCAGGATGTCCGTGCCGAGCTTCATCAGTAGTCTGAAATAAGGATATAATATACACAACATAAACTTATAACTACAGAACGCCAACAATCCTCCTGCCTGGATGCTTTTATTTAGGTTTTAAGTTCTGTTTACGATTTTGATTTTATTATTTATTTCAGCTTGAGTATAGTTTTTAATATTTGGTAGACAGCGTATGCTAGCTGAAATATGGCGGGTAAATTTTGTTTTGATTCTCGTAATATTAATAAATTACATAATATAGTTTAGAATCGAGTTCTTCTAACCTCTCAAGCGGCACACTCTGCCAGCGTATGCCGCGCCATGTCTTCCCGGCAAACCTTTTTTTTTTTATCTGGAGGTGGAAATCCTCCGCCCGGGAGGTGTCTGTCAGACTCTTATTCACTAAATGTTCCGTCCCACACCTACGACTCACCCTGCTGTTACGTTCCACACTTACGTCTCACCCTGTTGTTTCATCTCACCCCGGTGTTCTATCTCACCCCTACGTCTCACCCCGGTGTTCCATCCCACACCTACGTCTCACCCGGGTGTTTCGTCCCACACCTATGTCTCACCAAGGTGTTTCGTACCAAACCTACGTCTCACCCCGGTGTTTCGTCCCACACTTACGGCTACCCCAAATTTTCGTCCCACATATACGTCTCACCCTGCTGTTACGTCCCACACCATCGTCTAACCCCGGTGTTTCGTCCCACACCTACGTCTCACCCTGGTGTTCCGTCCCACACCTACGTCTCACTCCGGTGTTCCGTCTCACACCTACGTCCCCGACATATGTAGGTGTGGAACGGAACACCGGGGTCCACGGTTACCACAGAATCTGATGCGACTTTCGCGATGTCCGAATGGTTCCGGCCCGCCTCTAGTGAGTTTTTTTAGTGTAGAGTTTTGTGTTCCTGCCTTTCCACGAACATGTTATACCTGAACATGAGCTGGTAGAGCCAGACCTTTTTTTTCGTGGGTGGGAAATCATCAAATGACGTCTCCCGCTCTGGGCGGAGCTGGAGGGCGTGTAAGACTTTTACTGACTAAAACCTAAAACCCACCCGTGTTCAAGCAGTTGCCTGTGCCTTTCGAATGAATGTCGCAACCCTAGCACAACCAGCAAGGGGGGCCCCTTGCAGGTTGTTTTAACAGCCCCGTGACGTTCCAGAGTGCTCTCCCGCGTACGTAGACCCTCAAGTTACATTTTCCATGTATGTAACATTTTTGTTTCTTTTACACCATTCTCCCTGTACCGTACCTGAACATGAGCTGGTAGAGCCAGTCCTTGAGCTGCTGCCAGTGCACCAGCAGCAGTTCGCACAGCGCGTCCAGCGGAGCGAGAACACCTTGGTGTGAACATGTTGTAGTACCTGAACATGAGCTGGTAGAGCCAGTCCTTGAGCTGCTGCCAGTGCACCAGCAGCAGTTCGCACAGCGCGTCCAGCGGAGCGAGAACACCTTGGTGTGAACATGTTGTAGTACCTGAACATGAGCTGGTAGAGCCAGTCCTTGAGCTGCTGCCAGTGCACCAGCAGCAGTTCGCACAGCGCGTCCAGCGGAGCGAGAACACCTTGGTGTGAACATGTTGTAGTACCTGAACATGAGCTGGTAGAGCCAGTCCTTGAGCTGCTGCCAGTGCACCAGCAGCAGTTCGCACAGCGCGTCCAGCGGAGCGAGAACACCTTGGTGTGAACATGTTGTAGTACCTGAACATGAGCTGGTAGAGCCAGTCCTTGAGCTGCTGCCAGTGCACCAGCAGCAGTTCGCACAGCGCGTCCAGCGGAGCGAGAACACCTTGGTGTGAACATGTTGTAGTACCTGAACATGAGCTGGTAGAGCCAGTCCTTGAGCTGCTGCCAGTGCACCAGCAGCAGTTCGCACAGCGCGTCCAGCGGAGCGAGAACACCTTGGTGTGAACATGTTGTAGTACCTGAACATGAGCTGGTAGAGCCAGTCCTTGAGCTGCTGCCAGTGCACCAGCAGCAGTTCGCACAGCGCGTCCAGCGGAGCGAGAACACCTTGGTGTGAACATGTTGTAGTACCTGAACATGAGCTGGTAGAGCCAGTCCTTGAGCTGCTGCCAGTGCACCAGCAGCAGTTCGCACAGCGCGTCCAGCGGAGCGAGAACACCTTGGTGTGAACATGTTGTAGTACCTGAACATGAGCTGGTAGAGCCAGTCCTTGAGCTGCTGCCAGTGCACCAGCAGCAGTTCGCACAGCGCGTCCAGCGGAGCGAGAACACCTTGGTGTGAACATGTTGTAGTACCTGAACATGAGCTGGTAGAGCCAGTCCTTGAGCTGCTGCCAGTGCACCAGCAGCAGTTCGCACAGCGCGTCCAGCAGCAGCGAGAACACCTTGGTGTGCGCGTCCACGAACATCTTGTTGAGTAGTTCCGTCAGCCGCCGGAGTTGTTCGTCTGTTAGTAAGCGACCGCTGTTCAGGTAGTTCGCCTGGGGAAGAGAGAGATAAGGATTATATTGGTTTAAATATTACCTACGATATTCTAGTGGTCGTATGCGCAGTACTAAGTATGAGGTCCTAGATAATTTCTCAGGTCGGGCAAACTTCAATTAGGTTTGTTTGATATATGCATTTTTTTTTTGTTTAAGTGTGATTTCTCAGTGGCAGTCCTTAGTCTGGATTTGTGCCCGGTTAATAGCAATAGGCTCGCCCCCTATTAAATGTGTCTTCAAGATAACAGGCGAAATGTGGGTGTACTAAACGTGCACGGTTATAAAAGTGCGTTATGTTATGTATCAATAAAATCAGGAAACGTCACAAGGATTTATGTCTTACACGCTATTTGCAACTGTATTTTAGTTATTACTAGCTTTTGCCCGCGGCTTCGCCCGCGTAGAATGTATTAATCTATATTATACATACATAAAATTACGCATTTTTCCCATGGGGGTAGGCAGAAACTACGGAACGCCACCCGCTACGATCCTTACATATCTTGTGTGTTTGATGTACTTAAAATAAAACTAATAGTATTCAGAGTAAGAAGACTGCGACATAGGGCTGGATTAAATTGAATATAAGTCTTCCTGGTTTTTCTTAACGCTCCTATTCTACCTATATAAACACTCAGTTATTTACCAGACACCAAATTAAACATAGTTATAAGAATAGTACTTTGGCCAGTGGCTTTGCCCGTATAGCTGTCGGAAATTATCACCCGGGAAACTACTACCGGGATAAAATATCTATGGTATGCTATATATGGTAAGTATCCAGGATAAGCAAAAATCCAAATCCATCCAAAAATCTAAACATCTAAGCCATGTTTCGCGGTCTCTTACTTGGAATAATACAATTAGCTTTATTTTGAGTACTTCGAACACACATGATGGATGATATGCATTTACTATGAAGCCCAAGTAATATGAATTACAATCCTACTAATCCTGCACTACCCGACCGCTACCAAGCGAGATGGCCGGACGCGGAACGGCCCGCTAGCCGCTCTGCGGCTATTTTATTATAATCTCTGATATCTTCTAAAATATTCATTTTAATGATATGCTGTAAAACGCAATTTTGATCTACATGAAATGCACAACATATCTAATGTATTTAATTGGATAAGAATTAATGCTGTATTGCTTAAAATCGCTTCGTAAATAAGCCATTATTTCTCATAAAAATTAAAGGATAAAAAATGGTTATTGTGGGTTATCCCTAAGAGATAGACATATACCATCGCGGACTTTTTTGTAGAACTTTGTAAGGTGTACAATACTGTAGTACATTATTTTGATCTATTTCGTAGGGTTCAGCCAGCGTTCGCAATGTAAGCGAAAAAAAATGAGTTTATTTATGACATCACATTAGAAACCTCTAAAATTATCAGTGTTTCTTTACTATATTATGCATGTTATATTAGGGTGGAGTGAAATTTTTATTTTTTGATTTTCAGTATGGCATACCAGCGAAAAGTTGCGTGATAGGCACAATAAGCAAAAGCGAAAATATTTTTTGTGTTGGTTTATATTTAAAGGTGCCCCCGATAGGACTAAGTTTTGAAAAAAAATCCGAAACTTGTCAGTTTTCGATAGTGCAAAGCCAAATGCTAAACTTAATAACAAAACGTAGAAATTGTTTTTCTTTTGTTTGTGAACGCACCCAATCATTAATAAATAAGTCAACCTTTATTGAATTACCTTTTCAGTTACAAGTAAGCATTCTTGGGAAAAACTACATTTCATTGTATTAATCGTATCAAGAACAAAAACAGAATGTTGTTGAGCCATCATCTAAACAGATGCGAATAAATCTCCCATCTTTAGCTCTTGCCTGCGATCGTACTGGAGTTTCTGACAGGTCTGCCGCTATTATAGCTTCTGCTGTCCTAAAATATGCATGGCATTATTACATCAAGTGACCAATGTGATAGATCGTTCGAAGGTTTGACGGGAAAGAGCAAAGAAAGGAGCTGTTTTGAAAATATTGAGCCGCAATCAACCTATACCTGGTCTTTACTTTGACGGTAGAAAAGACAAAACTTTGATAACAGTCAAAAAAGGAGATAAATGGTATAGAAAACGGCAAATAGAAAATCATTACGTTATTGTATCGGAACCTGGGAGCGTTTTCTTTGGTCATATCACGGTGCAGACAGGATCGGCTAGGACAATCAAAGAAAGTATTATAAAATATTTAAATGATAACTCGGTTGACTTGAGTGCTTTGTCAGTAGTGGACTGTGATGGGAGAGTTTTAAATACTGGATCTAAAGGCGGCGTCATAAGCCTGCTAGAGGTAGAGATAAAAAAAAACCTTTACAATGGTTCATCTGTGCACTACATTCGAATGAATTGCCACTACGACACCTTTTGATACATTTGGGCGGTCAAACTACGGGACCTCGATGTTTTTCAGGGCCAATTGGATCTGAACTGCAACAATGTGAAAAAAAGCCAGTTGTGAAAGCCGTTATACCCACGCCACTTCCTGTTATTACGCTAAATATTTCATTGATTTAAGCTCCGATCAAACATATCTATTTGAGATAATGACTGCTATTAGCACTGTTATTTTCTCTTCTGACCTGACAAATAGAGAACCCGGTCTACTCAACCAATCCAGGTGGCTAACGACTGCGAACAGGATCTTACGATTATATGTCACAAAGACTGATCCGGAAGAGAATCTACTTATATTAGCCAATTTCATGATGAAAGTTTATGCGCGAATGTGGTTTCAAATCAAATGCAATCCTTCGTGTTTAAATGGAGCACAGCATTTGTGGTTGACGATGAATTATAGTCGCTATTTAAACGACAATTTGAAAAAAGTGAGTGATCCAGTCATACAAAGAAATAGATATTTTGGCCATCCAGAAAATCTTCTTTTGTCTATGCTTGCAGATGACAGCCCAGTGATACGGGAACTGGCATGCCGACGTATTCTGAAAGCAAGGTCAGAGAAAGTCATAGGAATCCGAAAATTTAAAGGTTCATCATTTAATTTCGATGCTCCCCATTATACTGACATTATTACTTGACACGATAGTCAGATTACTGTTACTGAGTGGCCTTTAACTAAGAGTTTATCTGCTGAAGCCTTGAAAGAAATTGTAGAAAATGGCCTTGTAACGAAAGAGAATAAAGCACTCTTTCCCTGTCATACTCAAGCCGTGGAGTGTTGCATCACACTCGTAACTGAAGCCTCAGGTGCTGTATGTGGAGAAGAAAAACGTAATGGTTATATCAGGGTTAGACTGTCATCACGTCAGATGATGCATTTTTATAACACTTAACGTGATTTTTCTACTTGATGGGCTATTTTGGTTTTTATTTTTCATAAAATAATATTTAATTTATATTAATCGAATTTTTATCATAAAATTCTTGTATTATTTTGGTTTTAAGAGGTTTTAGGGCACCATAAACTCCAAAATTTTATATATTTTATTATTATTACATAAAAATGTAGGTTTCAAGCAACAAAACAAATACTATTCCAATAGATTATTTAGGTTTATATACATCTGAATGAGGCTATCAAAAATGAACGAAATTTTACTTGTTTCAAAATTCTTTCGTGCTGGGGCACCTCGAATCATTATAATACATAAATGATATTTAACATAGTTTATTAACTTATCCATAGGCAGCTTTTTATCGCAGTGCTATTACAGAAAAACACAAAAAAAAATTCTCCATACATTTTCACTCCACCCTAATGTTATATGCATATAAACCTTTCTGTTGAATCACTCTATCTATTAAAAAAACTCGTATCAAAATCCGTTGCGTAGTTTTAAAGATATAAGCATACATAGGGACAGACAGACAGCGAAGTGACTTTATTTTATAACTAGCTTCTGCCCGCCACTTCGTCCGCGTCAAATTTTTGCTCCCCTGACCCTTCCCGTCGCATCGATTTGCCTGCTAGTTTGCGTCCATTTTTCGTTGCTGCTCGCTCCTTTTGAGTTATAGTGAGTTAACCTTAAAAGATAGACATATGCTCTCGCGGACTTTTTTTTAGAACTTTTTAAAAGGAACAATTCCGTTTTACATGATTTTTGCGTTACTTTAACCGTTTACGCAGCGCACGCAACGGAAACTCTCAAAAGGAATAAATTTTCCCAGTTTTTGCAACATTTTTCATTACTGCTCCGCTCCTCTTCGTTGTAGCGTGATGTTATATAGCCTATAGCCTCCCTCGATAAATAGGCTACCCAACACAAAAAGAATTTTTCAATTTGGACCAGTGGTTCCTGAGATTAGCGCGTTCAATCAATCAAACAAACAAACAAACAAACTCTTCAGCTTTATAATATTAGTATAGATATGTAATGATGATTAAGTTCCTTATTATTTTATCAATAAAAAGTTGTTGACCAATGTAAGCTTACCGTAAAACTGAAAGTTATTTGCAATTTTTTTTACGGTGCCGAAGTCAATAAACAGTTTATAATCGAAAATAGCGACTATTTTAGTTTGCAATTAGGATGTCATTTTAATGGCTTTTTCATCCAAATCTTAAAACATAGGCAGTTGAAATAATAGTTTTATTTTCTGTACTCCTAATTATTTTTCTATGATACAAATTTTACATTAATTCATTCACTTTTAACCAACACACAGCCACCACTTAGAAGCATAAAACTTTGCACAAAAAATAACGAGCAATAGGGAAGGATTTTAGATTTTGCTAGTGGGAATTGTAGTACATAGTTTGTGGGCAATTATCAAAGTTTCTAAGCAAATTTCGTTTAAATACTAAATGCAACAAATATGTCGAATCAACAGCTATTGACAGTTTATCTAAGAGCCATAGTAAAGAAGTAAAAGGATATAGTTGTTCGCTGCCAGACTAGACCCCTACAATAGCATTTCAATAGCGCAGTGGAAGATATTATGGTGGGGTCCAGGAGACAAGAAGTGGCTAGCAAAACCAGTCCGCCGTACGCGGAGCTGACAATACAAGTACAATTCAAGTGAAGACGCAATACAATTAACAAATGACTCACCTACAATACAACAAAAGAACTTACCTGGTGGTTGAAGGACACTGCTTCTGGGGTTACCTGGAGTTATGTATGTAAGTGAGTGTATATGTATCGTGTTGTGACGTTACGAGTATTCTTCAGGTTAGAATCCGCTGCAATAAGGCTGGAGGCAATCACAGCATGCGGTCTTCAAATCACTCGTTCCCAATAGCGTCACATTCACTTGACCTTCAAACTATTTCAACGTCAAGAAATATCCAAATTCAGCCCGTATTATTTCACCAAGATAGGGGTTATTAACACAAACAACTGGGTCATGACCTATTGTCACCAAAACGACCGGGGTAAGGGATTACTTTACAAAAAGATCGCGAGACTCAAGCGGCGACGTGCTCATTTTTCAAGCAGCAAAAATCAAGAGAGAAGTGTCAAGTGTCAAAATCAAACTGTCAAGTCAGATGCCATTCCGTTCGGGCGGCGCGTTCCGAAGGCGCATAGAGTAACAAAGTGTTCGGTCCGAAACAATAGTATTCTTACCAAATGCGTAAGTCCGTCCTTCCTCTCGGTCCAGTGCGTGCAAGCGCACAACGCGATGATGTCGTCGGGCGGCGGCGGCGGAGGCGGCGAGCCGCACTCCCAGCCCAGCCGGGACGCTGAGCCCGACCACGAGACGCTCTGGACGAGGAAAAACAGTGGTTAAGACCAGACAATGTCGATTATAAATCTTCACAGTAAAATTAGTTTTCGTTAAAATCAAGCTCGTGGTTGTTTTGATATCTTTTATTTATTTACCATAGTTTCATTTTCTGAAAAGAAAAAGTAACCAACGCGACGTGAGACCAGTATACAGGAAGATTTTTTAGTCACCGTCCAAATTTTTTCTAGACATTAGGTATCATTCACTAAATCCATTTTTGAAAAAAAAACGATACATAAAATTTTCATATTAAATCATTTTCTCGAAAGAATCATCCACTCTGCGTGGTCACTAAGTTAAACGTTAATAATATTACACTTGTCGCACAAACATCAATGGACAGGGCTGCGCGCACCCCGCTTACCCCCGCCCCGCCTCACCTGCGCGACACATCTACATCTATCATTAGTCGGCCCCGCGCACCCTTTCGCGACGCAAGCGCTTACTTCCGTGTTCCCGCGCCTCCCGCCGGCGGCGGCGGCGCGCCGCGTTTTCGTGATTACAATGTATTCCTACCGCGAGTATTATGAAATGGTGCGTTCTTACATTTTAAGTGGTGAAAGCTTGAACGGTGCCCAGAGACTGTACGAAGTTGAAAGCATTCCTCGCCTTCGCAATCAAGGGATAATAAATCCTTCCGTACCAAATCGCCAAACGATTTTAGCCGCTAATCAGAGGCTATTAGACCATGGCCAATTTACAACTCCTACACACACTCAAGGACGTGGCAGGCCGAGACTCGCAGTAGAGGTCGAAGAAGATATCTTCGATTTCTTTGAACGGAGCCCTAGATCGAGTACGCGAGATGCAGCCCGGCGCTTCGGTGTAAGCCAATATGCCGTGTGGAAACTTCTCCATATTGCTGGGTTGCACCCGTACCATTTTCAAAAGGCACAGGCCTTGAACGACTCAGACGCCGTTCCCCGTCGAGCCTTCTGCGAGTGGCTGATCGCACACCCCGAAGCTAACATTTTGTGGACTGACGAGGCCCTGTTTACTCGAGTGGGGCTGTACAATCAGCATAATGAACATTGGTGGTCATTTCGAAACCCACACATGATACGAGAAACACATCACCAAGTGCGGTTTAGTGCAAATGTATGGGCTGGAATTGTAGGTAACAGAATACTGGGGCCGTATTTCATTGAGGGACGACTGAACGGGGGCACGTACCTAGATATGTTACGGACAGTAATTGTAGATTTCATGGATGACGTGCCGGTAATCTTCCATCGAGATTTTTATTATCAACAAGACGGTGCACCGCCTCATTACTCCGCCGCCGTTCGTGATTATTTATATTCAGAACACGGTGATTATTGGATCGGTCGCGGGGGGCCCGTCGCCTGGCCACCTCGGTCGCCAGATCTTACCCCATGTGACTTTTTTTTGTGGGGCGAAATAAAGCGACGAGTGTATGTAGACGAAGCCCAAAGCCTGGACCAATTAAAAGACCAAATTGTGCGTGCATTCGACCAAGTGAAAAGTGATACTGTAGTGCTCAACAAAATTAAAAATAATGTGCAAAAACGTGCAAGACTCTGTTTAGAGAGAAACGGTATGCATTTTGAACAATTATTAAAGTACTATTGATGTGAGTGTTTATGTTGATTTTGATTAGATTTTTAATTATTTGTACATAAGTTGATTCAAATTTTTTAAATACGCCTAATAGCAAAAAGTTCTGGCACGGTTTTCGTAAGGTCTAAAGTTGGTTCTTAATTATCTAATTTATTTTTACTTTAGTTGTAATTGATTAATTCAGGATTACATTCTAAAAATAGTGAACATAGCACAAACCTTTTGCTAATTGACGGTCCTAAGCCCGTGAGAGTATGAAGGGAAAATTTGCAACTTTGTTTATTATTGTTTTCAATTAATTTCGGCGGCGCGCGGGGTGGGCCGCCGAAATTAATACCTAGCTCGGTGCGTACGCACTAGGTCGCCGCCCGCGCTATTACCTAGCGAGCGGCGGTGTCCAGAATCATCAACTTTTTATAGATAACTTTGTGATGTGATATCTCAATATTATTGTATTGAGTGATACTAAAAGAAAAAACACGTATTAAATTATTTTCGCAAAATATTTATATATCAGAATTTGGACGGTGACTAAAAAATCTTCCTGTATAAACCTGGTCGTTACTATGAGGTGATCCGCTAAATACAGGATATTGTAGGAAAATCGACATGAAAGCTGTTATTCTAGATTCAGAACATGCATCTAAACTAAAAAGTAAGGACGAAATTTTTATGACTCTGGAGAATTAAAAATTCTCATCGAAAAAATAAATCCTGTATTTCATAGAAAAGTAGTACCTAAGCAGTCAAAATGTATTGAACACCTGAATATTTTTATAGTCGGCGAAAACTACAACGTAGACGGATGCAGAATCATGTACTGAATTCATGGTTATAATTTGCGCGTCCCTGCCATCCTATTTAATGTAAATGCGTAAACACTTCATCAGATATACATATTTAAATTACAGATTGATAAGTCACTCAGATTAGACGTTATTCGCATAAAAAATAAGTATATTACTCACATCATGTCTTCTATAGGAGTCGAGACTTCGTTCTGAACACACACTAGAGGCTTCCGAGTCATCGTCACGACCGCGACCTCCTTCACACGCCGAACTGTCTTCTGGACTCTGTGAACAAGTTAGAGTCGATATTAAAATAAGAACATAATTTCACCAAACTTTCGGTTTAACAAAGAACTAAATGTCAGCAAATCTGTATAGGAATCTTTTATTTAAGCTATGTTAAAATTGAGAGAAGTATCGTGAAGAAACCGGCATGTCCTAGAACCAAAAATTCGATGACATGTGACATCTACCACCAACACACACTGGGTCCGCGTGGTGGATTACGGCCCACTCCCTCTCACCGAGAGGAGGCCTGTGTCCCAGCAGTGGGAAATGTAAGTTGATAATTGTGACATCGGTCGATACGGATAATTGTATGGTGGTGGGTAGTTTGTTATAGTATGTGAATATATCAGTCTGTCGCTAACCCGCGTCTTTCATAAACGTTCCAATAATAATATGTTAAGATTGTGCTCCCCGGTTTCGAGCTCGAACGAACCCCTTCGGATTGAGCCTAACCCGGGCGGTTAGCAATTTCCTTTAATTCTACCCCTATCTGTAGGGCGGGCAGATAACGTTGGCTCTGTACTTCAATCAATCAATTTAATTTTGATGGTATTTAAGATAATTTAATATTAGAAAATTGAAATCAGGGTCGAGTGATAATGGCTCACGCTAGAATTACCGTCTACTTATAAATCTTTATTTTTGTTTTCGTTAAGTTTACCCAAGGGTATATATACGTCCATTATTTGTTTTTAAGGGTACAGGGACAAGAGTTCCTGGCAGAAATTGGGAGAGGCATTTGCCCATCATCATCAGCCTATATTGTTCCCAATGCTGGGACATAGGCCTCCTCTCGGTGAGAGGGAGTGGGTCGTAATCCACCACGCGGGTCCAGTGCGGGTTGGTAGATGTCACATGTCTTCAAATGATTGCAACTGGGGCGCATTGGCATTGGCCTTTGCCCAGCAATGGGAAAGTATGGGCTAGAACAAAGAATTTGTGGGTACTTACTCTTAGCAAAGCCTCAGCATCTCTGGTCTGCTGCAGCAGCCTCAAGGTGGCGGCGGGGGCGCGGCTGGGCGCGGTGCGCTCGATGGACTCGCGCCGACGGACGCCTGAGCTTACCACACTACTAGATCTGCCGCTCCTGTAATAATATCATTATATGAAAATTGTCTTGGGTAGTAAACTGAAAGAAAGTGTAAAAAATTAGAAAAATCAATTGTTTTGTCAACAAGTCATTCATGGCCGTCGCACATTGAAGACAATGACAGACAGACACTTAACAACCGTAGCTAGAAATAGCATAATCAGCCTATAATGTTCCCACTGCTGGGACATGAGCCTTCTGTTTTTGAGCTTCGATTTTTTTGGTTCTAACACATGCTGGTTTCCTCTCGATGTTTTCCTTCACCGTTTTGAGAGCAGTGGTGACTAAACTATTTACACGTAAAGCAGAACTCTTTTGCAGGCAACTGGGTGCGAACCACGACCTACAACTTGTTGGACGGGGGCGTTACCACAGGACCACCAATGCTCTTGTCAGAAGTAACTGGTTATAATTGGCAGCGTATTTATTTCGTCATGCTGATGACCAAAGACGAGATTTCGCGGTAGACGTGTTCTTGAGTTGAGACTGCGAATCGGCAAACGTAAGGTAGGACGCCCTCAGGCTAGGTGGAGCGACGATCTTCGCAGGGTGGCTGGTAGCAGCTGGATGAGAGTTACCGAGAATCGAGCTGAATGGCGTGCAATTGGGGAGGCCTATGTCCAGCAGTGGACTGCTATAGGCTGATGATGATGATGACCAGAGAGCAGTAGTGGCCCAGTCGTAACATAGTTAAGTAAGCATAATTTATTTCATAATCGCTGCTCTCAAAACGGTGAAGGAAAACATCGTGAGGAAACCAGAATGTCCTAGAACCATAAGTTAGAAGACAAGTGACATCTACGAATCCGCAGTGGGCCTGCTTGCTAGATTGTTGGCTGGCCTACTCCCTCTCACAATGAGACGGCCTGTGTCCCAGCAGTGGGAACGTTATAGGCCGAGTTGTTGTTTTATGGCGACTCTGTTCTACACCAGGATGGTATGGTGGTAGACAAAAAAAAAACATTTTTATCGAAGTTTCTTTCACACAGAGCTATTACCTGGTAGGGCTGGTTTCTCTGGAGCCTGCTAAAGAGCGCGGGATGCCTGAGGGTCGTCTGCGAGCGCTCGCCAGCGACATGGGGCCGCTGCTGCGGGATGATGGCGATGAGGAACGAGATGTCGCTGTAGATAAGGAACAGTTTCATAATACATTTAAGTGGAGAAAATCAATTTTAATGTTTTGCCCAGCCTTTATAAAGTTTGTTGGCGTCGGTGTCCAATCTAACCGGATGCAGCTGAAAACCAGTATTTTACATGGAGCGGCTGCCTATCTGACCTCCACAACCTAGTTACTGAGTTATACGATACCCCTTGGTAAGACTGGTTGGACGACCCATAACGACTGTCAAAGATCCACAAATGACAGCCGGGACCAACGGCTGAACGTGCTTTCATAGGCACGGAGGGGTGCTAGTATGAAAAGATGGTCACCCATCCACGGACCAACCGCGGTAAGCGTAGCTTAACCTGAACGGTCAACCCGTGCGGCTGTTATTACTTAGCCACACGCCCCTCTAAAATAACTAACTAACTGTGAAAGCAGAATACTGACTTCTATGTCACAGGATTCACTTGTTTGGAAGTCAAGGTTTACCGTATTTGTATGATTTTCAATCAGTTAAATTATTCTAGTCTTGTTAGAGTTTTACAAAAACCTTATTTCATACAGATTCCGTGCTTCGGAAAGCACGTTAAGCCGTTACGCTCGGCTGTCATTTGCAGATCTTTGACAGTCTTCCCTTTTAATTATATTGCAAGCCGTCGCATTCGCTGTCGTTCATATTTTATTGTATACTAGCTTTTGCCAGCGGCTTCGCCCGCGTGGAGGTCGGAAATTATCCCGCGGGAACATACTACCGGGATAAAAAGTAGCCTATGTCCTTTCTCAGGCTCTAAACTATCTGTGTACCAAATTTCATTTAAATCGGTTCAGTAGTTTTAGTAGGAAAGCGAGACAGACAGACAGACAGACAGACAGACAGACAGACCGACAGACAGACAGAGTTACTTTTGCATTTATAATATTAGTGTGGAAGTGTGGATCATAACAGTGTAAGTAAATGTAGTAAATTACAACAAGGTAACCGACATAGCTCGAAACATTTTAACAGATTTTGAACAAATGGCCGATGGTGCCGAAAATTTTTTGAGTGGCGATCGCATACTGGAAGACGTAGCGTTGAAAGGCCTTCCAAAAAGTGGAGTAATGACCTGTTGAAGACTGCATGATATGAGAAGCACAGAACCGGTCGGAGTGGCGGTCCTTGGAGGAGGCAGCAGTGACCAGCAGTGGACGAGTTTCGGCTGAAATGAAAGAAGTAAATACTTACGTTGTGACTGTGACACGCCTGGCCTCGACCGGGATCGTCCAACCGACCGCTCAGGACTAGGAGGTACCCCGCTTCCTGCGGCTGGCGAACGTTTTGCTCTGGCTGGTGAAAAAAATGATAGTATTGATTGTAGATATGTTAGAAATGTCGGGAAAAGAAGTGAAAGAAAAGAGCAATTTTTTTCTAATCCGGTGTCGTATGAAACAGCGATTGTTCATAAATTCGAAACGGCATACAACAAATACAGAGTAGACGGAATATTGACGCACAAATTGTAACCGTGAATTCTGAATAAGATTCTAGACCCCTTTTTTTTCTGGATGGGAAATCATCAAATGACTTCTCCCGCTCTGGGCGGAGCGGGAGGGCATGTCAGACTTTTACTGACTAAAACCCACCCGTGTTCCATCAGTTGCCCATGTGCCAGGGTCACGGTATCTCTTTCGAACAATCACGCGACCCCGGCAGGCATCGGTCCTAGTAGACCCCTTCACTGCTGCTGACATCTCTTTCAGGCGCGCGTGGAACACTGCGCGCCGTCGACCCGAGCTTAGTCCTTACCGGGCGGCGAGCTACCCATTGCTCGCCACCCGCAAGCTCGCGCCTACGGTGGTCGGGAGTCCGCTATCTTCTAGACCCCCTTAACGTAGAATGTTTCTATCGGTTATAAAAAAAATCTGTTGCTTCATAGAAAATGCACTACCTACGCGATTAAAATGTATTGATCGCGTAGGTAGTGCATTTTCTATGAAGCAGCAAATTTTTAATTCATGGTTACAGTTTGCGCGTTGATCTCTCTACCACACCGTATAAATATTCGAAAGCAAAGAATGGTTGAATATTTGATTCCAAAAACGCGCATATGTATGTCATACATAGCTTTGTAATTTATACACATTTTTATATACTTCCAAAATGCAAAAATATTTACTGATAACTTACGGAAAGCAACTAGAATACACTTAACTTTATTCAAAAAAGCATTAATTGTACATCGTATATTCGAAGACAGTGACTGAAATGTCTACTGAACTAACTCGCAAACTGGCCTCAAATTCAGACCCCATTAGTCTATAGCACAGAACACGGAGTCGCCGCGCCAGCAGCATCTCGAGACACGGCATTCCTAGTAATATTCGTGACGTTGAAAGAGCCCTAAGGTGTACGCGCTAAGTTAGCTGCAAAATACAGATTTTCTTAGATTTTTTTGCAATTTGCAGCAATATGATTCGTGACCGTAAAAAATATGCATCATGTTCGT
Organism: Aporophyla lueneburgensis; assembly: GCA_932294355.1. Taxonomy (NCBI): domain Eukaryota; kingdom Metazoa; phylum Arthropoda; class Insecta; order Lepidoptera; family Noctuidae; genus Aporophyla; species Aporophyla lueneburgensis. The sequence continues at coordinate 16,591,969 of OW028762.1, read as the reverse complement.
GAAGGGCGCCCTCAGTTGGGACTGGTGATCTCTTAACTGGCACGGCTTATTTTTGATCTTATATTTGGAATTGGATCTACAATTAATTTTTCTCTTAGCATTGTTCTCACATATAGCTTTATGTCTATCAACAAGAATTATGGACCCAGAATTTTGAAATATCTTGATTGAAAAGAGAGTACTTGGAACTTTTTGCCCCTTCTTTTCCATAGAGATCTACATTTTGGAATAGACCACTAACTTCTTTCTGACCGACTTTTTGGGCAGTTTCAAGTAGTTCAAAAGTGCCTGTAAATAGTATAATTGAAATAAATGTTTTGTGTTAGGGTGTATTTCACAGAACACTCTTTCATAAAATAGTCATTCAATGGAATTAAATAAACTTAAGAGGTTTCTATTGATGATTTAAATTATTAAAGTTTAGTTGAGAAACGGCACCAATGACCTGCCAAGTGCAAAAAACTTAACAGACTTTAAATTTCGCAGGACACCCTGGACTTTTAAGCGCACAGCTTTTGTCACTAGACTACCAATCAAAATCAAAACCAAAAGTCATTTATTCAAAATAGGCTGAGAGTCAGCACTTTTTGAACGTCAAAGTTACATAAGACAGTCCCCCCAAAACGCCCGCCCTTCACCACTTCCTAGTGCTGCAGCTGGGAAGAAGAAGTGGCGCAACAAACTGTCCGGCAGCACAGCTGTCTGTTTTATATACGTCATTTGTAACGTATTACCGTGTCACACTTGGTTTGTATAGAAGTTTTGAGAATGCCGCCTCTTGCAGACGCTGTCGACGCGTCTCCGACCTCTATGAAATATCAAAACCCAATATTTGCATAAAACTAAATTTTACGAGAGAGCCGAAAAACGATTTCTGATTTCTCTAGATCGGTTCGGTCGGGTCGGTTTCCAACTTTGTGTAACTTCCTATCTGACAAATTTCTGGGAGTTTTGCTACTTGCCTAGTATGTGGAGGGTGGTCTATAAGGTCGAAAAATGCAAAAACATCCGTTTAAAAAAAAATACAGGTACTAGGTTTTGAAATTGAACAGCCGCTCTGTGCTATTTAGCTTCTTTGAATAAAGTATACCTATTTTAATAGCATATATTTAAAGACGTACAGTAGGATGTAATCAAATGACAGCCACATTTTTGTCAGCAAGCAAACCATAGCAGGATTTTTTCGTGTACTGACACGAAAAAATCCTGGTATGGTTTTGTTACATCCGTGTCAAAAACATCTACGAAAATAAAATAAAATAATTATATCGATTTAAAATACCTGGTTGTGATACATCTCCTTCTTCGGCATAGCATAAATTAAAGTTAATCTTATTTATAATTATTTATTTATTATTTATAATTATCCCTCTACATGTACACTTGTATTTATAATTATATATTATCTAATATATGTATACATTCTTCGTTGTTCGTTCATTCGCTTATATCTTCGTCACGGTCATATTGTGGGTCCGCTGAAATTCAAAAACTTTACTCAGATTTTTTTTTGTTTAAGATTTTTTGAAAATAAAAATAATAAAATATGATGTGGATGGTAACTTTTTAAATTAAAATGTTGGATGAGAGTGAGTAAAAGAGTAATGTTTTTGAATTCCGTTGAAGTATAAGGAACATTTTGTTTTTTTTAAATATAAACCTTTTTTGTATTGATGGTAAGGTGATTTTTGTTTGACGAAAGATTTTATATTTATAACATTGTTGATTTGACAAACCATGTTTTTTTTGTTGTAAAATATTAAATTGTTAAATATATACAATGAAACATAAAAACAGAACTCATTAGAATTGTTTATTATTGTGTTAGTTTGAGCAAATATAGCTTTTATTAAAATCATTAAATAATAAAAGATACCCCACAGAAATGTAAATTTCATTCATTCATTCACGTTTTTTTTTAAATAAAACGCTGTATGTAGAAATCGTGAGCAAGTTCAAAAACGTGAAAATAGAGATAAAGGTCCTAAAAATATGAGCGATGGCACATTCGATTCGGAATCACCTCTAGAAAATTTTTTTGAAGGATTTTGGTGCAGGTAAAAAATTGCAATTGTTATTAACAAAATAAGATTAAAAAAATAAGGTAATTTCGTTTTTTGTTAATAACTCGAAAAATATTAACATTTAAGCAATTTTGCAAAAAAACTCGTTAAAGAGGAGGAAATTTCCAATGAAAAAGTCCGAACTCCTGCAACTCTATCTCCATTATTTATAATTTTAATTTGACGTTGAAAATAAGGCTCCGCGCGGCTGTTACGGCATTCGCGCGCCGCCGCTAAAGAGAGTTCAGCAATAAAAATATTTTTTTTATATAACATAAAATGTGAATTTAAAAATTTGAAAAAATTCTAGTATCTTCTTAACACTTGAAAGAATCGAGCCCAGAAGAAAAAAAGTTTAATCACCATTTTTCAAAAAGTTATTCAATTGTTAACTAACAACAAATTTTTTCCCAATCTCCATTAGCATAAACAATGGGATGAAAGGTATAAATAATTGGCCTATAAATTTTAAACTTCGTGGAGCCCTTTTGATATATGTACTTTATAAGATCCTGCGATAATTTTCCATAAAAGTTTATTAATTTGTTAATTATGATTTTTTATAACTATTGAAAAATTAAAAATCTAAAAAATGTTGTTAACATTTTTTTTTTTTCAATTAGTATTTAGCTATGCCTGTTTTCACATAAATTTTTTTAACAACATTTTTTAGATTTTTAATTTAAAAAATGTTGATATTTTTTTTAAGGTATGTATAAATGCAGTAAACCCATTTTGCATCACGCCATACTCGTATTAGTTTCCGTGGGGTATCCTTTATAGGTCAAACCGACGTCAAAAGGACGAATGTTCGCACCAAAAAACTGCAAATATTGCGATGAAGACTAGCTCCTAGCTCAAGCAAATGTACGCATTTGTTAATAGCAAACCAGTTTTAGCGAAAAATCAAAGTTAAACAACACCTTATTGTTATTGGTATTAGGTTAAAAATGTGGAGTGAAGAGTTTAGCTGCATGTATAATGGATAACCGTCATGCTAGAGTACCACATACCTCCCTTTTTCAGCAGTCGAGTAGCTTCCAGAGTAATAATTGTTAATTTTTATGATTGCTTTCACCCCCTAGTTATTTTACCTTTCCGTAACCCTCGTATAGTATGTATTTTAAACATAGATCTCTTTAGACACTAGCAGACTACGAAAAACAGTCTCAAAATAGCTGCTTTGTTTTTTGTAATTTCTTTGTACTGGAGTGACATAAAGATCCCTGTTTAAAAACACTTTGTATAATATGACACTGTTATAAAAATATGAGTGTAATATCAGTAGCGAAAATTTATAACACGATTTGTTGAGCCAGTCGATTCTTTCAATGGCCGTCGTACACCGAAACAATTAAACACCAACTAAACTCAAAGTAAAGCATTGAAATGAGAGAATTATTTGTTACTAGCTTTTGCCAGCGGCTTCGCCCGCGTGGAGGTCGGTAATTATCCCGCGGGAACATACTACCGGGATAAAAAGTAGCCTATGTCCTTTCTCAGGCTCTAAACTATCTGTGTACCAAATTTCATGTAAATCGGTTCAGTAGTTTTAGCAGGAAAGCGAGACAGACAGACAGACAGACAGAGTTACTTTTACATTTATAATATTAAGTATGGATATTCCAGTTTTTTTTTTAGAGATCGCATTGCTTCGGTCTATTTTAACATTATGACTAGATTATTCAAACGCAAATTTAGACATTGATTCATATCGTCTGACTCAGGAAAAATTTGAAAATTTTTGGGGGAAGTATCTAGTTGACGACGGAGTTAGTTTTTCAGATAATCAGAAATGTTTTTCCTCAACCTGTTTTTTTTTTCTCTTAGCGTTATGTTGGGCAAATCATATTAAGTGACATGTTTTTATCACGGTTTTATTAGATTGGTATGTATTAATGTAACGGAATCTTTAAACATGATGTTCACCCCTTTCAAAAGTCGGATTAATTTGAAACTTTGCACACTTATCAAGGATCGATAACAATACAATAATTTCATAAATTTGTGCCATTATCCTAGCCAGGATCACAGGAATAGCAAAAACAAACAAAAAAGAAACACCCTTTTGTACTAGAAAATAAATAAAAGTTTTTTCATACAAAACCAAACTGTGGGATACTTGATATCAACTAAAAAAAACCCCAAAACTGATCTTTATTCTTTTTTTCTACCCTTTTCAATGCTTTACTCTTAAGCTCAGTTGGTGTCCAGTCATTTCAACTGACCCCAGCCACCCCGCCACCCTTCACCCCCTACACAACACACAGATACTCACGCAGACTGGCCGTGGGCGGGATCTTGTTCCTGTTCATGTGCGAGTACAGTGCGCGGGCACGCGCGCGCTGTGCCGCCGCCGCGTCTAGCGCCGACACAGAGCGGGCCGTCACGTGTCCGGGAGAACGCTCTGGAAGGGAAAAGGGGGGATATACAAAAGGTATTTGGGAGTCTCCATCATCCATCTCCTACCTAACATCTCCCAACTATGTCAGGGTCGGTTTAGTGCGCGGGAGAGCGCTCTGGAACGTAACAGCCCCCCTAGCCAAGTCGCAAACGTTTACCGTTCTACAATCGGTTGCGCCTCAGTGTGAGCAATTGTAGAAAACGATAAGTTGGTAGCCATGTTGAAGCGCCTGTGTCGGCCGCTCGTTCTACAATGTCTTTAGAAAAACGACACATTATAACAAAGGATTTAGCGTTGAACATTGTAGAAACGATAAAAAATCATTCTATCATTTTGAACGATGTGAATTTGGCTACGAATTTTCTGTTCGTTTGATCTAACCACGTGACTTAACGTTGAGCGACTAGCGTTAACGATTGCAGATTATCAACTTGGCTAGGGGTGCAGAACTGATATAATAAAGGTATTCGGGAGTCTTCGTGGTTTATCATCTGCCAAAATTTTTTCCAACAATTTTGGAGTAATTAGAAGCAGCTGAGTTCCAGCATTTCACTTGGAGACACTGTTTATATTCGACTCTTCCTGTGGTTGTCGTAAAAGGCGACTAAGGGGCATACTAAAGAATGGGCCGCAGCGTTCTCTATGCATTTTACCACAGTACTGCGATCGCCACCCCGCCTGCCAAACGTTGCGACTATGACAAACCGCCCAAAATGTGGGAGGCCTGTGCTCAGCATTGAACGTCTTACGGCTGAAATGATAAAGGCTATTCTTCATTGCGTAATACACTGCCAATAGCAATGCTATTCACTTTGAAAACGTTAAAACGTTCTTTGCGGTATTTAGGGTGTATTTTTAAAACATAATTTGAAGGAATGGAAATTTTGCTACAATATTCTTCGTGTTGTGACTTCTTCTTTTCTTCCGATCGTGTCGGGTTGCCGTTTCATCGGAATATGAGTGAGGGAAGACAGATCTGCACTCTGCACCTGAATCTGCGCCCAGAGGCCTACACCATTTCTTCTACACCGATTAATAGTTTCTACTGTGACCGCCGCGGCCAAAATTTTGATCTGGAGGGACTATTCAGGGATAGGGATGTTTTTTTTTTATTTTTGTGGATTGATAATAAGTTTAGTGATCTCACCGTCGCCCCTCATGGCGACGGGTATATGCGACACGGGCGGTCTCTCGTGCGACGCTCGACGTCTGCGGAGCGACCCGGAGCGACTGACGCCCGACACCAAGTTCTCCGTAGACGCTGTGTATACATACGTACCGACATCCGGGCAGCGTGCAACATGCCTTGGGTTAGTGAGGTATACGGAAATGGAATCCATTCGAAAATGATAAATGCGAGAATCATAAGGGGGCGTCCATTAAAAGCGAAGAGCCTCGACCAACAACTCAGGAGGCTTTTATTGCGCGGCTGGGCCTTGGGATTGATTCAGAAAGCAGTACTCCTGTTCCTTTCTCTAGAGCCTTGACCACCGGTATTTTGGTCCCAGCTCTCGATGCCGATGGGTTCATTATCATTACACGCTTTATATTAGCTTCACTTGTATGTTTGTTTGTTTGTATGTTTGTTTGTAACCGACTCCTTATAGCGCGATTTTGACCCACTTTAAACGACCAGATTTCATTCAAACTTTTCACACCTGTCAAAGACCGATGACAATGCAATAATTTCATTGCCATTATCCTTGCCAGGGTTACCAGGACAGGAAAAAAACTGTCTTCGAAAACTACGCTGTCATACGTCACAATCTTCGGTGGGTGTTTCGAATTTTGAGACGTATGTCAACGTCTCAAAATTCAAAACACCCTATAAAATTGAAAATAAATAATAGTTTAAAAATACTAAAAAACACTTTTCCATAGAAAACCAAACTAAAAAGTAGAAAATAATGGGAAAAAACCGTGGAGTGCCTGATCAATAAAAAAATACTTTAAAAAGCACCTCGCGCTTTTTTTCCATTATTTTCTACTTTTTAGTTTGGTTTTCTATGGAAGCCTGTTTTTTAGTTTTTTTAAACTATTATTTACTTTTTAAATGTTTTTGTAAGATTTTTGTAAAAAATATACTTAATATGTATAAAAACAAAAAAAAGAGAATGTTAATAATCGTTATTGAAATACATCAAACAAACATTTTAATGAAATCTCTAGCTCCTGCGCTAGTATACACTGTATTACATACAGGACCTAGTGTCTTCCCCTAATTGCTAAGTAACATGTAAATGGCATACAAAGATTACGAAGCGAAACAAGGGAAGAGAAATAATAAAATTGAAAGTTATCGAACATGCATCATTAAAAAAATGATTTAAAAAAAGTTTAGTGTAAATACGTTAATTTGTGCGTAGAATTTATTTACTCGTTTTATTTGCAATTTTACATTATTTCTTGAGGAAAAAACAATAATTACGTGGTCTTTGCGGAGACACCCCTCACCACCACGTGAGATTCGGTTTGACCCCCCCCCCCCCCGTATAGGTCTCACGCAATAAATGGACGCCCCCTAATTTTAGAGGTATTACCCCCGAATACTATTACATGTAAGAATTACACTGAAAGTTTGTAACGTAGATAGCATAATCACCAAATATAAATGTTATTAATGTAACACTTTCATATTTACTGACCTGATACACTGGCCGAAGGACTTCTGGGACTTGTGATAGCTCTCCTTTCTGAAACAACACAAATTACATTATTAATCTAAAGATCTATTATTCAGAAAGGTCGAGGTTCTCAATTCGTCTGTATTTTTACAAGCTTTTATTTAACTAGCGAAGTTTGTATGTATGTGTGTTCGGCACAAATCTTGGAAGCTAAATTAGAACCACTTTCCGATGTCTGATTGAGCTCAAATTTGGTGTACATATGTATCTTTGGTGACAATACAATAATATGGTACCATGGAGCTGTTCTGATGATGGAGCTGGAAGGCGGCTGTAGGAACTTCTTAACTAAATAAGATAAACCCATCGAGTTTGGGCTCATTTTTTGTGTTTTGGAGTATTTTTTTTTTTTTTGATTAGCTATGCTATCAGAAGCTTACTTAAAAAAATTTTTTTTTAGTTAATCTATTTCTTTATGTATGTAAATGTCGCGAAATATCCTAATAAGCCCTTAAAGAGAATATCCGTCAAGAATGAGAGCACCTATTGCTGGAAGTTCTGGCTAGAGTGATAGAAAATGCCAAGAATTGGGACCAAAGGATCATCAATTTTGGTTTTCCCTTTTTACAGTTACTAGCGTACTATGAATGATAGGCTGAGGAATGATGTGATAAGATAACGGTGTGGTTTAAAAGAAGATGTAGGGACAAAAATTGAAAAAAGTATGCTTAGATGGTTTGGTCATGTTGAGAGGGTGAATGAAGGACGGCTCACAAAAGGTATCTACAAGGCAGATGTGAGTGGAAATACCGAAAGGGGACCCTCTAGGAGGACATATAGTGACCTTATTGGTGATGTTCTTCAGAAAGGTCAGGTGCGTAGTACTCGCAACCGGCGTGTGTGTATGACCAATTATATATGAACCTAAACGAGGCAAACGGAGTGTGTAGAGATCGTAGCAGGTGGCGTTCCGTGGTTTCTGCCTACCTTCATGGGAAAAAGGCGTGATTGTATGTATGTAGCGTACTCACATGATGTCTGTTCCCAAATACAACACAAAAACAATCCCAAAACATCTTCAATTACTAACCAGTGCCAACATGATGCAGACTATCAACACTTCCGATATTCCTCTCCCGCTCTATCTGCTTCTGCGCAGCCGAGTCCAACCGAGCGAACAGTTGTTCCGCGTCTTCTGGGAAGTGACGCTTGTAGGCGGCGTATGCTCTGTGGAAGAAAATATTACATTTCATCATCACCATCATCATTATTACAGCCGTAAGACGTCCACTGCTGGACTTAGGCCTCCCCCAATTTGGGGGGCTTTGCCTTAATCGCCACGCTTGGCAGGCGGGTTGGCGATCGTAGTATGGTGGTAAAATGCATAGAGAACGCTGCTGCCCATTCTCTAGTAAGTCCCTTAGTCGCTTTTTATGACACCCACGGGAAGAAATGGGGTGGTGTTATTATTTACGTCCGGCACCACATGGTACACACAATATTACATTTAAACTTATTAAAAGAAAACCAAAGGAATTTTTGTTCATGTACATTTCGTCGGTTATGTACATTTTACCTTCACTTAGCAATGATAAATGATTTCGTTGCTGCAAGTAGATTTGTTCAAACACTTTTACACGTCAATCTTATTTTTAAACTATATGAGGTCGGCATTTCCTATCTGACTACTCTGAGAAGGAAGCCGAAACAAACTCACAGGCTTCGATCAATAATAGCACTAGATAACAAAAATAAGGCGCTCAAGTGGCCACGTTTGCACACACTTACACATTTATATTTCTTACTACGAAATATAGAAAAACGTTTCATAATAATAACAAATTCAGTTTATTATACTCCTTAACACTCTAACATAAAGCATAATTACGATTGCAAAATATTCATATTTAAGTCCTTTTGTCATCGGAGAAAGGTAAAGAGCAATAAATTTAAAATGTCCCTTAAAAATCAAAAGTCATTTTTATATAAGTACAAAATTATTTATTCTAAACTGAAACTTAAAGTCTAAGCAATAAGGTTAAAAACAATGTGTTGACAATTTCGTGCTTACTCTATTTTGGAACTAGACGTAGTTCTTGGTATTACATTTCAATGCTCAGAACACAGTACTTATTGAAAGACGTAGAGTTGCAGAATATATTTTTTTAGGTGAAAAGGCATGTTTTGATGGTGGCAAACATTTTTAATCGATTTAAAAAAGTAGTAGGACTAAAAAAGTATATATTTAAAAAAGTCTATAGTTGTTTTATTTAATTAAGTGCGGGTTAAATCAATGTGATCCACCCGTATAAAAATGAGTGCGTCTACTTTTCTATACCAGTATTTAGAAGTTAAATTTGTATTAAATCAAATTATTTTTTCATTTAAATTAACACTAGAAGTGCGGGCGTCCCAAATTTGACCTAGTTCGATATTCTTCCTGCTCTAATTAATATTTTATTATGCATATAATCGTAACTTTTTATGACTTTTCATGAAATATGATGATTATTATTATTTACTATTTATACGAGACTTCAACCACGTAATTGCAATATACATATTTTTTTATCCAAATTTACCTCAGTCTTTACGTTCCGCGCTTCTAGTGTTAAAGTTCAAATATGAATTTTTATAAGGTTTGTATATTTCTTCTCCTCTTTCTTTCGCTACAATAGATACATTCTGCACAGCGAAATGGCTCGCTAGGAAATCTACAAACAACAATAAAATATAAAATTACAATACTACTTCATGCATTCTCTGTTCCAGAACAGACAATGTTTGTTACAATAGTTGGTGCGTTGTCGCAAACATTGGTCAAACAATCATAATATGTATTTGCTAAATGATTTATATTTACTATTTGATTGTTTTTATTTTATGAAAAACACTTAAAGATTTAAACTTATGGAAAAAAAGATATTCCTTCCAAAAACTTGGTGCTACAGTGGTTATTTACACAATTTTTGAACGCGTGCTGCGGCATTTAGGACGTCTTATCGTTGGCTATCATTGGACCAAACTAATTTCAAATAAGAGCACAAAAATATTTGTGCTCTTATTTTTCGGGCCGTTTTTGAAGCGCTCATCGGGAATCTAGTACATTTTTGATCGAAGCTCAGAGGTCACAGTGGCTTTTTAAGTCCAGACATAAGAAACGTGACATAGGAAACGCCGACCTCATCTAGTTTTAAAAATATGGTTGACGTGTAACAGTTTTTGTACAAACTTACTTACAGAAATTAAACTATTTATAGGCCAGTACAGATAGCAAACGTTGCTGCCCTAATCAGCCACAGAACTTACCTCCTGCCGTAAGTCCTGCAGGTACTGTCAGCGTCGACGCAGGCCCTCCTGATAGCGTCCCGCACCGCCGCTTGTTGCTTCTCTATAGTCTGCGCCGGCCATTTTTCCAGCATTAATACCAGGACTTCACTGTAAACAAGACAATTAAAATACCGATTAATACAGATTCTTAAGATTTCGAGTAGTCTGGTTAAAAGTCTCTTCGTGTCGCAAACAGTCAGTTTGTTAATTAGGATTGGGAAGATCCAATCTTGGAATGATTTTTTTTAACGCAGATTGCGGTAAGAGTAATATGGTAAAAATAGAGAGAACGTGAGACAATGAAAGACATAAAAAAAAACTACGAACTTATTGTTTTAAAGGGTGGTGAAGACAATAGTGAGGTTAAAATGAAAATCCAAGATGGCGGCTGCGAATATTGAAGTTTTTTTATCATGGGTATCGTTTTCATAGTTTTCAAGGGCAGGACCTTTTTTATTTTAGACGAGTATTGCATAAGAAACATAGTTCTTGACGGGTCCCCCTAACCGTAAACTTTTTGTTTTTTGTTTTTATTCGTGTCACTCTGTATATTAATTGTACCTATTCAACCAAGAATAAACCTGTTTCTTAGTTTTAAATTAGAATATTTGATCGGAGTTACAGACAAAGGGCCAGATGCAAGCTAATTTAGAATGATAAGGGCAGTCGAATGATAAATTGCAACACTTGTAAAGGGCTGGTAAAACATAAGTACTTACATAACATAACACCAAACCTGTACACTTAGTTCGCAATATACGAGTTTGACTATATTTGTAACTAGCTTTTGCCAGCGGCTTCGCCCGCGTGGAGGTCGGAAAATATCCCGCGTGAACGTACTACCGGGATAAAAAGTATCGTCACTGCTCGGCACCTATGTGTTTTAGCGTTATGTTATATAGCCTATAACCTGCCCAGGAGTATTGACTACAATCATACCAAGTTTGGTTAAAATCCCTTCAGTAGTTTTTGACCTATGCGTGCACATACAGACAGACAGACAGACAAAAAATTTACTGATTGCATTTTTGGCATCAGTAGCGATCACCATTCATCCTCCAATATTAATTTTGAATATGTATATTTTCAATGTACAGAATTGACCTCATGACCAGTTTTATTATAAGTATAGATGGTTGGTTGGTTGGTTGGTGGTTGGTTTGTTTGTAATGGTTACCTGAGCGTGGAGCGGATCTCCTTGGACTTGTTGGAGGTGAGGTTGGTCATGACGACGGGCAGCAGGCGCGGCGAGTGTACGTACGACACGATGTACCGCACGCATACTGTTCCCGCAGACGATACCACCTATAAGGGAAAAACGTTGGCTACAGGACACTCGTATACAGGATAAGTTTCTAACCAGTGCGCAAATTTTAACAAATTAAACTTAAACGAGTTATAATAAACATGAAATTTTTATATATCTTAGTACAAAAAAATTAAGTAATCGTCGTCGTATTTTGGAACTGGTTTTTATGGTAAGGTGGCGAAGGTGAACGACCGAGCGTAGCTTCAAGTACCTACCAGTTCGATCGATCAAAATTCTAAGAAGTTCGAAGTACCTACGCGGTGACGAAGGTGAACGACCGAGCGTAGCTACAAGTACCTACCAGTTCGATCGGTCAAAATTCTAAGAAGTTCAAAGTACCTACGCCGGCGCGCGGTTACTGACCTATACCTATTGTCGATATCATATTACGAAATATGTAGGGTGTCCACAGTTTATTGAGGTCGGATAAAAATTAAAAAAAACAAAATTGAAAAAACAGTTGAAATGGGTTTTATTACTGATACTGAATCACCAAAACAAAAATTGCGCACTGGTTAAAAAAAATCCTGTACATTACATCTGTAGTAAGCTGCTATCTCGCTAGACGAGAAGTTACAAAGGGCACCTCATATAACATCTCTTGCCAGGTGAAATTTAAGACTTATATCGACGGTTAAAAGGTAATAGGCGCCATTTTGGTCCAAAATTACTTACGAATTCCATCCTACTTAAAATTTTCTGCTTTTTCGAATGTGCTTACTCCCATGGCTCCACGATGTCTTTAAAATTTTCACGATATGACAATAAACAAAAAAGTTATGTCAATTGTTCTACAAAATCAAACTTTAAATCACTCTCCTGAACAATTTTGTTTTTGTCGCTTATACCCTATTACCTTGTAACCGTCGATATGGTTTTCTCATGGATTCCATTGTCAGAACTGGACCAGATTATAATGGGACCACACGAGAAGTACCAGCTTTCAAATAAATAATCATCAAAATCGGTTCACCCAGTCGGAAGTTCTGAGGCAACAAACATAAAAAATACAGTCGAATCCTCCTTCTTTTTTTTTGAAGTCGATTAAAAATTTCTCCTGGACCTCGCGAAAGCTTTTGACACGGTTTCTATTTCTGTTCTGTTGCGCAAGCTTGAAGCCATAGGTATTAGAGGGACCCCGCTAAAACTATGTAAGAGCTATCTAGAAAACCGTACCCAATGTGTAAGGATTGGTAATGTTCTCAGTGATGAGCAAAAAAACACGTCCTTCGGAATTCCCCAAGGAAGTATTTTGGGTCCAACACTTTTTTTGATTTACATAAACGATCTTTGTAATCTAAACTTAGAGCACGGCCAAATTGTTTCTTATGCTGACGATACTGCCCTGCTATTCTCAGCTGACTCAGAAAACAATGTCTACAAATTTGCGCAACACGGATTTAATGTTGTTAACCCTTTGAACGCCAACGACGCTTACAAGCGACAAACGTAATCGGCCGCTAGAACGCCAACGACGAGTTTAGGCGACAAATAGATGTGCTACTTTTTAATCTAATATTATAGAAAATAGGTAACAGAATTATGTTTTTTAAATTTTGTAGTCTTCTCCGTAAGTCACTTAAATAAAATTGTACTAAAGTTAAGCTTGATCTTTTAGTATTCATTCCAAATTTGAACTTGTTTTCGGCGAAGAAAAGACCTCTAAATATACGTTCACCAGACGCCATTGTCGCTTTGAAGCGACACTAGTGATGGGGTAATTTAACTTTCTTAATTTTTTTCAAATCTAATTGTTTGTGTAATACAAATTCAAAATTGTTATGGAAAATAAACAGGATTATGTACCAATTTTTAAAATTATTTATTTGTTATCATTACTATGCCCAACTCATTGCTTTGGGATAAAAGTCGGAAAAATAAAATCGATCGATTTTGTTTCAGGATGAAACAAATCGATCGACTGTAATTTCTATTATTCTACTACACTAGAGTATTTTTTTGTGTCTATGGTTTATAGAGGATCGGATCACTCCGTGATACGTTTTAGTATTTCGTTTTGTGGAGTTAATAGAATTTAAATAGTGCCAAAAGTCTTCGTCTGACGATTTTCAAACATTTTGTATTCAGAGGTTCAATTCATGTTGGTCAAATATGGCTAACAATGATGAGAATATATAAGTTTACTATCCAACTTGCCGAAAAAAAGAAAGAAAACTGCTGAAAAGACAACTCAGTGTGAAGAATGTTTCGTCAATTACAGACGAACATCCGAATTCGAAATAGAAGTGAATGTCGATGCACTCCAACTTCCGAGATTTATCTGTGAAAGGCCTTCGGATATTAGAAACTAATATTTTGCTAGTTTGGTTGCATTTGAATTAGAAAAAATAAGGCCTGAAGAAAGATCATATGTCTATGGGCAGATCATAAATACGATCAGGAGTTGCCGTGGCGAAAATGAATTTCCGTAACTTTCCGTATTATAACAGATCCGTAATACAACAGTTTGCTATAAACGTGATTATTATATTTTATATATTATTATTATTATGTGTTTAAACATTACCACATCCCTGAAATATCCGTATTTTCTTTGAAGCCATACGCCATTGACGCTTTCAAGCGACACGTATTGACGTCAATCTCATTTTAGGGATGCGCTTTGTTCGATAAAAACTTCTTTCAGTGAAGTTTTAATTGTGAAAATAGTTTGTTAATTTGATTATTTCATGTATGTAAGTTAATTAATGCTACTATTGTAACATTTATTTGATAAATTTAACACTTTTAAATGGAGAATCGATTGTAGTAGCAGTGATAAAGGTTTATCGATATTTGTGAATACCCCATCACTAGCATTTGTAGGTATTTAATAGTAAATAATTGACTCGGCGTAGAGAGCACACTTCCTTTGAGCTGCGCTTGGCGTTCAAAGGGTTAATAAATGGCTTCAATATAATTCACTCACACTAAATGCAGACAAAACAAATTTCATAAGTTTTCGATGCGCAAGCAAACATCAACTTGCCCTACCTCGACAATATATGCTCATTATTGCGCTATGCCTACAGAAAACCAATGTGTTTGTCCTGTCATCAAAATGGCAAATACAACAAAATACCTTGGTGTTATAATGGATGAAACACTTTCGTTCAAAAAACATATTGAAGCTTTAAATAGCAGAATTCGCAAGTTGATATTTGTTTTTAAAAAGTTACGCCATATTGCTGACCCAAAAATAATTAGACAAGTTTACTTTGCTCTATGCCAATCGATATTAACTTACTGTATTACCACATGGGGTGGAGCGGGTAAAACATTGTTATTAACTATCGAGAGAGCTCAGAGAGCGATACTCAAAGTGTCTACTTTCCGCCCTTTCCTTTTCCCTACTAACCTACTATACAAATCTTGTGAAGTATTAACAGTTCGACAGCTATTTATAATGGGCATTGTATTAAAGCAACACGCAGCTCTACCCTACAGCGCTGAATTTACTAATAAAAGACGTAAAGATATAGTCTGTCCACAAAACAGAACACATGCTTTTATGTCCAAATTTTATGTGTACCTCGGCCCCCTCCTCTATAATAGATTAAACTCTATAGCACAAATTTATTCACTGAACTACACAAATTGTAAGAGAACTCTCAATGATGCTCTCCAAAGTATGTCTTACGAAGAAACAGAGAATTTATTAACTGTGCTAAAGTAAGTATTCACCTATGTACGTTAAGTATTTAATTCTATTAAACTTTAGAAACTAAGATATAAACTACTCAACATTTATATAATAACTAGCTTCTGCCCGCGACTTCGTCCGCGTCAAATTTTTGCTCCCCTGACCCTTCCCGTCGCATCGATTTGCCTGCTTGTTTTCGTCCACTTTTCGTTGCTGCTCGCTCCTTTTGAGTTATAGTGAGTCAACCTTAAAAGATAGACATATGCTCTCGCGGACTTTTTTTTAGACCTTTTAAAAAGGAACAATTCCGTCATACATGATTTTTGCGTTACTTTAACCGTTTACGCAGCGCACGCAATGGAAACTCTCAAAAGGAATAA
Organism: Aporophyla lueneburgensis; assembly: GCA_932294355.1. Lineage (NCBI taxonomy): Eukaryota > Metazoa > Arthropoda > Insecta > Lepidoptera > Noctuidae > Aporophyla > Aporophyla lueneburgensis. Next base: position 16,576,216 of record OW028762.1, on the reverse strand, counting down.
ATTTCCCCCGTTTTTGCAACATTTTTCATTACTGCTCCGCACCTCTTAGTTGTAGCGTGATATGTAGCTTATAGCCGCCCTCGATAAATGGGCTACCTAACACAAAAATAATTTTTCAATTCGGACCAGTAGTTCCTGAGATTAGCGCGTTCAATCAAACAAACAAACAAACTCTTCAGCTTTATAATATTAGTATAGATTTGACTACTTTTGATTATTTATTTATTGTATAAGACTATTTAGCCTCTTCTTGCCTGAAACACAGGATTGCCTAGTTCAGGCACGTAAATCTTAGAATATAATTAACATATAAGCAAAATTGTACATATTTTTAAGCCTTTTATTTTTGAATAAATATTATGTTATTATATGTTATTATTAAAAATAGACTGTTTTCTATCACAGAACTAATTGAAATGAAAATTAAGTATGTTAGTTGATTAATCTCACCTTGGCAGCATTCTGTATGAGATTGATAAGCTCCTGCATGATGTACAGACTGAACTGTTCGATCTTGTTCTTGAGCACCTTCGCCATGTGGGCGATCGTTATACACGCCTCGCGCACCACCTGAGGAAGTTACAACAATATACAGTTAGCTAGCATAATTAGCCTATAATGTTCCCACTGCTGGGATTCAGGCCTCCTCTCAGTGTGAGGGAGTGGGCCAGTAGACAATTTTGTTTTTTTGTTTCTGGATGGGACATCATCAAATGACTTCTCCCGCTGTGGGCGGAGCGGGAGGGTGTGTCAGACTTTTACTGACTAAAATCCACCCGTATTCCTTCAGTTGCCCATATACCAGGGTCACGGTATCTCGCTTGAACAATCTCGCGACCCTGGCAGAGGTTGATAGACATCACATTTCTTTTTTGGTTCTCTTAGAACCTACCAGAACCATGCCGGTTATGACACAGTGCCGTAACGTGGACACTGGCAGTCAGGCTAGTTCACAAAATTAAGGTCGTTCAGCGCACTATAGAGCGAGCTGCTATGCTCTAGGTTTCCTTGAAGGATTAAATCAGGGATGAAAATCTGGAAAAACTAGAATTACTGACATAGCTCGCAGAGTAGGCAAGCTGAAGTGGCAGTGGGCTGGCCATGTCTGTCGAAGGACCGATGGCCGGTGGAGCAGACGAGTCCTGGAGTTGAGACAATAGACCGACAACCTTAAACCTTAGGCTTGGCTGGGACAGACTGGATGTGGAAGTCCAGTTTCATTCAGTATAGCTAGCTGTGGATGCGATACATAGGCTGAGTTGACATGTCGGTTTCCTCACGATGTTTTCATTTACCGTTTTTAGAGCAATGTAGCTAAATCTTCAATTGGCACGTGGGGTTATCATTTAGCCAAAAGCCCCTACCCAAGTCTTGCAAGTTCAAAAGGTTCTCATAAAATAAACATAACTAGAACAAATTAGTTTACCTGACTCCTCAGATCCTTGATGACGACTAGGAAGGGCACGGAGAGCTCCTTGAGATGTGCCGTGAACTCCGCCGGGTACTGCTGGTGAGCATTTGCTGTGAGAAGGGACCGGATCTTCTTTAACTGTGAACAGAACAGAATTGGGTTTAAGTTAGAATTATGTTTGTGATCAGAATTGGCAGGACTTTGTTTTGCAGTGAGTCAATTAAAATTTAATTTTTTTATACTGACTTGAAAAACGTTTTTTTTTTGTTCGTTTTCTCAGAAGTCCGTCATTTATAAAACAGTTTGAAAAATTCTTGGTTTTATACAAATAGAGTGGTCGCATATAAATTTGTTAAAGTTCTAATTAGTGGCTTTTGAGTTAGCTTCAATCATTATTATTTTATCCGTTTGGTGTAGATGTTACAACATCCTGTCACTGTTATTAAAAAAAAAATTGAGAAAATTTAAGACAGTTGATAACCCACCACTCTTAGAAAGTTTTAGGGTCAAACCGAGGTAATATTGTGCTTTTGCATCAGTATTTTCTAAGTAGCAACGCAACCCTAAGGCAAATTCTCGAATATGAAAAAAAAAAACAAATTCAAGTCGTTTTCTCATCTCGGCGACAAGCAATGTCAAATGAAATCAAATTCGAAGCATGTATTTTAAATCTTTGAATTGTCTCAAGAGTCGATCACTCACAAACATGAAGCTAGTTGCCCATTCCAAAGCGTAGTAAATTCCTATGGAAAAGAACGGGCAAGCATCGGTCATTTAGAATCTAGTTGCCCATATCAAAGCGTAAGAGGTACTTGTAGAAAATAAAACGGTCACGGAACTACCTGGACACTCATTTAAAATAATACTCACAGCATCCACCCTCTTCTCCCAGTCGGCGCTGCGGTCGCCTAGCAACGCGGCGGCGTGTCTACACAGGTCGTCCAGGCCTCTGGGGCCGTAGATAGCGGCGGGGGCGGACGAGAGGAAGGCGGCCTCGAATGCTTCCGAAGACACCGAGCCGGCCTCACCAGGCCCTGATGTACTGATGCCGCTTGATACTGTAGAAATTTAAGTCACGGTTAGAATCTAAAGTCTTTTCGTGTCAAGAAAATTGTAACTGCGCAATTGACTCAGAAAGGACAGGTGCGTAGTACTCGCAACCGGCGTCTGTGTACGACTAATTTTATGAACCTAAACAAGGTTAGAGGAGTGTGTAGAGATCGTAGCAGGTGGTGTGCCGTGGTTTCTGCCTACCCCATGGGAAAAAGGCGTGATTGTATGTATACAAGATTATTTTTAGTATATGCGAAACCTGAATATAGTTTGTTCAGAATCAGTAACTGAATCGATTCCAATAATTTTTACACCATGTTATATTTTGTACCAAAAATATTTAATTACGCTTCCAAGTCGCGGGCCTTAGTGTTTTGTTTCGATTTTAAAATTATCATGTCTTTCTCGTATTCAAACGTCCATTACACGGAGATGGTACGTACAGCACGGCCGATTTATCTTGGCGAGTCTGAACTTCGCGAAGAAGGCTGCGCAGTAACATTTTTTAGGAACCAAATGGTGACATGAGGCGACGTGCGGGGGGCGGTGGTCTAGGCTAGAGATTGACCTTATGTTAATACAATCGACCCTTTATCGATCAAATATCGTAATCAATAAGTTTCATTTAGAATTTATTGATTTTTGTTTATATAATATATTAAACGAAACAAGATGTACAAATATAGTGAATTTTGTCGTTAATAAACGAGATTTCGGCTTAAGTAAAAAAAAAAATCCGATATCGAACTTATTTTGACCAAATCTTTGTGAGAGCGAATGTTTTGATCATTCTTATATTAAAAGTTACACTTCTCATTGTCGCGAATCGTATTTTGATCAAGTCCCTGATAAGCAAATTGCAAAAAACACATGAAAATTTGAATTTCGCGGGCTACTACGGAGGAATCGCCGTAACAACTACTTGAGTAACGACTGTTTGAGAAAATTTAAAACCTCCATATATAATTGAAAATTAATATATTTTGAGACTTAATTTCAATCGATTTGAAGATCGATTAAACAACACCCTCAGACACGCGTATTGGACATCCCTTTTTGGTTACTTCGTAAAGCTTCGTGCGTATTCGGCAATGCTCGGTACACGGTAATGTCTCAGTCTAACGTTAGCGTCGGTGTCGTGTTCGTGTAGCTATCTCTGTCTTGAGTGCAGTCGGTTACAAAAGTTTTCGTTGTTACTGTTGTTAATTTTTATTAGTATTGTTGAGTTTTTTGTTTAGTGTTTAAGATTGTTTTTGTTTTATTTGTGTTATTAGCAAGTGTCAGTCTCAATATATGAGCCAAATTTGACAAGTTTATGTGAAATAGTTTTTGAGTTATGAGGGGGTCAAAAGTGGCTTCAATTGGTTCGTATTACATACGGTGCTGCTCGCCAGTACTTGGGAACTTGGCTTGACACGCTCCCGCGTGTCTAGATAAAAAGTATTAAGTGTAAATAACATTGTGTGTATTCGTGATAAAAATCTGCCACTATCAAAAGGTGAGCTATAGAAATTAAGTTTTTAATTTATAAAATATTTTTGGAGCTTTCTTTCTCGAAGTTTTTTGATATTTATTTTATGTGTACCTACTTTGTTACTGTATTAGGTAAATTTTAGTAGAACATAGGTTTATAAAAAAAAACTGGCAATAACAGTTTTCTTCACGATTGTACATGCGCTAAAGTTCGCAGAGCCTATATTCAGACTCGCCAAGATACGTCGGCCGTATTGTACACTAGCTGTTTGTGGTGATCTGCATATGTTTTTGCGTGGACAACCAGGTAACTTATCAAGCTTATAACTTTGTGATTATTAATGATACAGTTTTGAATTTTTTTTCATAGATTCTTTACATAAAAATACTAGACCCGTGTTTCGGGTTTCGCATAAACAAAAATTAATGTTGTATATGTAAAATTGTGAGTTATCAGTGCAACAGCAAAGTTAAAGCGTATTGATACTGGGGTAAAAATTTAACCATGAATATTATAGCAAACTTCTTGTAATAAATTCGTTTCCTTCTGTTCTTTAATAATTTTATAAGCGGTATTTTCAGAAGCGCCGTTTGCAATACTTTACTCTCCATGGTCACGTTTCATCACCACACTGTTTAAAGTACTGGCTGGTACTGTGTAAAGAATAGACTGGGATGTAGCTAAATACCAGTATTTATATAGAGCGACTGCCTTTCTGACCTACACAACCCAGTAACTGGGTAACACGATACCTCTTGGTAAGACTGGTTACCAGACTTTCCGGCTTCTGACGACTCGTAACGAATTGTCAAAGAATCACAACGAGGGTACGGAGGGTTCTTGGTATCTAAAGATGAATCACCCATCTACGGATCAACAGTAGCAAGCGTAGCTTAACCTGATCGATTGACCCGTGAAAATGTATGGAACAGCATTTTTTTTTTCAGTGTCTTTTACTTAATTCAGAGCAGTGGTGGCCCAGTGGTATCGTCCCCAACTAAACTTTGGCAAGCACTAAACTCTGTGTAAATAATTTCATCACGACTGCTCCCAAAACGGTGAAGGAAAACATCGTAAAGAAACCGGCGTGTTTTAGGATTAAATATTCGAAGACATGTGACATTTACCAACCCGCATTAGAGACGCGGGGTAGATTACGGCTCACTCCCTCTCATCAAGAAGAGGCCTGTTTCCCAGCAATGGGAACGTTATATGCTGATTATGTATACTAAATTCATGGTAACAGGGGGTTGTAAGCCCCTGGCATACAGGCAACTGAAGGAACACGGGTGGGTTTTAGTCAGTAAAATTCTGACACGCCCTCCCACTCCACCCAGAGCGGAAGACGTCGTTTGATGATTTCCAACCCGCAAAAAAGGGGGGGGGGGGGGGGGTTGTAAGTCGATGTCTCTAGCACCCAGTATGATAGTAAGAAATATGATTATTTTAGTAAGAAATGAACAGAAAATTAATAATGTAATGGCAACACTTACCACTGCCCGCACTGGTCAACTTGGCAGGCGGAGGCGGCTTTCTATTGGCAGACGGCAGGCTGTACAACCCCGGGACTGTCCGCTTCGGGGCCTCGCACGCTATGGTGGGTGAGTGGTGAAAGAAAGAGTTTTGTGGGTTAGTTTTATGACAGAAGAATATGTTGGTATTTATTAAGAACTGTAGTGATTCGTGATAGAAGAAAGTTAGATTTTATGTAAGAATTTTAATAAGTTACATGTATCAATATTATATCTAAATGATTTATTTCACACCAGCTGACGTTACAGACGTGTCCTGTTTTCTAGAACTCGATCGCAACGCCACCTACTGTGTCGAATTATGAATCTAAATGATCTAGGGACCCACCCAAATACACGATAAATTTCATCAAAATCGATCCAGTCGTTTACGAAGAGTTTAGTGATACACACGTACAGAAGAATCCTACTAATATTATAAATGAAAAAAATTGTGAGTATGGATGGATGTTAGTTACTCTTTCACGCAAAAACTACTGAATGGATTTGGATGAAATTTGGAACGCAGATAGTTTATAACCTGGATTAACACATAGGGTACTTTTTATCCCGGTAGTACGTTCCCAGTATAATTTCCGATCTAAACGCGGGCGAAACAGCTGGCAAAAGTTAGTTTGATATACAGGATTTTTTTTTAACCAGTGCGCATATTTTTTATGGTGGTTCAGTATCAGTACCAAAATATAATTACTTGACATTTTATGAAAAACTTGACATTGTATTAAAAAAAGTTTGTATATTATCGAATAAAAAAATTGTTTTGTGCGGTGATCTGAACATTAATGTACTGTTAAGGAATAAGATTACTTTGGATTTGGAACACTTCCTACTAAACTATAACTTGACATTAGCTCTAAACCAGCCTACTAGGCCTCATAGTAAAACATGCATTAATAACTTTGCACATAATCTAAGAAAAGGATGTAAAACGGAAATAATTGACTTCATGTTGTCGGATCACACCTCACAAATACTTAAAATTCGTGTCAATAAAACGTGTTGCTCAAAGTTTTGGAAAACCGTGAAATAAGATTACACCAAAGAAAACCTTGATAAATTTAAATCATGTTTACAAAATTTATCTTTTCAAGAAGTCTACGAAAGTAATGATGTTAATGTAGCCTATAAGACCTCTGATATTTTCTCACTGTTTTACAATCTCTGTTTTCCAGAGAAAATTATAACTATAAACACTAACAAACAGGTTAAATGGATTTCTCATGGCATAAAAACAGGTAGTAAGAAAAAGAGACAGTTATTGTGGGCTTACAGATTACACCCAACAAAAAAAGCTAAAAGTGACTTGAAGAAATACACTACGCAGTATAAAAAAAATTGTTACGACTGACTCAGAAGGCACAAAATAACTACTTCATAAACAACTCGCAAAATAAATCCAAAGCCACATGGCAGATAGTCAATAGATCTAAAACTAACCTACCTAAAGAACAGATACTGACGGTAAGAACAGGGAGTTTGACTTACACAAACCCGAATGGCATAGCATGGCTTTTAATGACTACTTTATTGATGACATTGAGAATAATATAAAAAATTACATTAAAATAAACGATAAGTTAGATAATTTGAACATGCAATCAATGTTTATGCAGCCTGTTGTAAGCTCCGATATTATTATAGCCACAAAGACTCTTAAAAATACTACTACTACGCAAATAAAAAATTACTGACCAATAGCCAAAATTCCTGTATTTTCCAAAATCTTTGAAAAAGTTATTTATAATTCGTTGTACCAATACCTCCATAAATATAATATTTTGTGCAAATAACAAAACGGTTTTCGGAGAAATAAAACAATTAATATGGCCATTTTCGATCTTTTAAATAATTTTATGTCTGCTGTTGATAAAAAGACTCCAATATGCGCTATTTACACAGACATGACCAAAGCCTTTGACTATGTTGATCACAAAATCCTTCTAGACAAATTGCATTGTTATGGCATCAGAGGCAACATTTTAAAATTACTAGAATCATATCTAAGTAATAGATTGCAATGTACGGAAATTACTAGAGTGTGCGCAAAAACTAAAACGGAACGAACGTATGTGTCGAATTTTAGGAGCATAAAATATGGAGTGCCTCAAGGTAGCGTGCTTGGGCCACCCGTATTTCCCATTTACATAAATGATTTGCCAAAAGTGACAGAACAAAAAATGATTTTGTTTGCAGACGATAGCACTGCCATAGTAAAATGTAAAGACTTAAAAACTTATCAATTTGACATTAATAATACCCTTACTGACATAATTAATTGGCTTAATATGAATAATTTAATAATCAACCTCAAAAAAACCAAAGTAATGCATGTCCACCAAAGAATTGAAGCTCCAAAAATGTGCGTCAATTATAATGGCTACGAAATAGAAGAGGTAGCAGTAACTGTGTTTTTGGGTATCCATATTGACCATAACCTTAATTGGAAGGCTCATATGGAACAGCTGTGTAAAAAAATAAATAAATCGCCCTATGCACTTTTTCAATTGGCTAGAAAAGTAAATACAGACGCGTTACTTGTTGCCTATCATGCTCTAGTAGCCTCACTATTACGATACGGTATCATTTTTTGGGGTAATTCCACAGATAAGGGATTACTGTTCAAGGCACAAAAAAGGTGCATTAGAGCCATGTGTGGTCTGAAAACAGATGATAGCTGTGCACCGTATTTTAAAACATTGAAAATACTTACGCTACCGGCGATATACATATTAGAAATTAGTATTTTCGTAAAAACGAATTTTGAAAAATTTTTTTGAAAAAATGACAATGGTACGAAATCTTCCGATTCGCAGTCAGTATAAAAATTCTTTGAGTAATTATAAATATAAAACTGCATTAGCAAAAAAAAGTGTCTTGGGTATGGCTCCTCACATTAATAATAAAATTCCAGACGCCATAAAATAATTTAATTTTTAGACAATTTAAGAAAAAAATGAAATTGTTCTTAATTGATAAATGTTATTATACTATTGACGAATACTTAAATGACGAATTAATTTAGAATGATTAATATTGAGATTAAGTTACTGTGACATTTTAATTATTTTGACATTTTAATTATTTGGACTTTTTAATTATTTTGACATTTTTTTTTTATTTTGACATACAAATTTAGACGTTTTAATAATTCCTCATTTAAGTGTGATGTTATTAGAGTATTCACTATTTGTTTGATTTATTTTCTATTTTGATACCAATATAATGCATGACTTTAAAATATTTTTAGTTAATAATAATTTGCTATTGTCATCTAGATTTGCACACTATATTTGTACGCCTCCTGGCATAACGTAGCGCTCTCATTATCAACATAAGATCTGTACTTTTATTACCTATGTTAACAAATAAATAAACTGAACTAAACTGAACTGAACAGTAATAGAACACATTTCAATTTTACTTTTTAATTTTTATCCGGCCTTAAATCAGTAAAATGTGGACACCCTACATATTTCATAATATGATATCGACAACAGGAATAGGTCAGTAACCTCGCGCCGGCGTCGGTACTTCGAATTTATTTGAATTTTGACCGATCGAACAGCTGGTAGGTACTTGTAGCTACGCTCGGTCGTTCACCTTCGTCGCAGCGCTGGTGCCGCGCGCAAGTTACCATAAAATCCAGTTTCAAAATAATCATCTTTCGTTAACAACTTATTTTTTTTGTACTAAGATATATCAAAATAAAAATTGCATGGTTATTATAACTCGTTTAAGTTTAATTTGTTAAAATTTGCGTACTTGTTTAAAACTTATCCTGTATACAGATAAACCCACATGGCCACAGTTCAGATACACAGTTCTCACTGGACAGGAGCCGACAAGAAACTCCACGGCATTGGCAGATAGCTGATATTATAAGCAGTAACATAGGCTACTTTTTGTCTGGGTGGTACAGTCACGAGTAATAATATGTATACACATAGCCAAATTCAGAACCGATTTTCTCTTTAAATAACGATCGCAACTTTGAGATAAGGCAAATTTCGTAATAGTGTGGGTTCCAAAACACTATGTTTGTAATCAAATAAAATTACAATCAGTACAATAGGAGGAAATCCCTTTTAAAAGTTGGTAAGTGTATACATATTCGTGCTCGTGACTGTACGTCCGCGTGTCATAATTTCCGAACACCACACAGGCGCAGCCGCGGGCATAGCTAGTCCAAAAATAAACATATACAGTACAGACCTGGTGTGGATGCCCCGGAGCTGTCTCCGTCCCTGGAGCGAGAGGACGTCGGTATCATCATGGTGCGCTTCACTGTGCGGGACACGAAATCTGGCTCGTCTGCTCCTGAAGTGGCTGTAGAACAAAATATTGATTATTAAAGCTTAGATTACAGATAGATTTGATTAGATTGTTCTGTAAAGAATAGCCAGCATTCGTAGCATGACCACCGTAGCAATGGGTTTTGTCGACGGAAGAATAGACAAAATTACAGATTGTAGAAAGATTTAAAGACTGTAGAAAGATTTGTATCGTTTTATGCTGGCGTAGCATGACAATTCTATCTTTAGTCTACCTAGAATAGACAAAGTTCTTTCTATGGTGGTCATGCTACGCGTGCTGGCATACTGCCAAGTCTTGGTAACATAGCCAAGTAAAGGGAAACTTGTCAAGTATAGGGATTATTGCCAAAGACAGAAAATCACCAATGACAGGAAATATTGTCAAGCATATTGTATAAAAACTTTTTAACAAAAAATTAAACCGCCGAAAAACTGAAAAGCATAAAATAATAAACCTTAAAATTATGAGTCGGCGCTTTGAGTGTTCCTTGTTCATTGATTTTTCAGCGCCGACTCAAAATTTTAAGGTTTATTATTTTATGCTTTTCAGTTTTTCGGCGGTTAAATTTTTTGTTAAAAAGTTTTTATTTTATGATTTTTTGTGGCTTTAATGTACTAATAATACTTGGCAAGGTATACCCTATCCAACAATAAAAGAATTATCAAAATCGGACTACTCTGTACAAAGTTATGCGTGTTTATACGTTACAATCAGTGAGTGAACAATCAATCATCCCCTGTTTTCCAACCCTTAGGGTTCGATTTTGTTTTCCAAATTTATATGAGACCACCTTGGGAGTAAACCCTTTCCAATAGATGAAGAATTGTCACAATCGGACCACTATGTAACAAGTTATGCGTGTTTATACGTTACAATCAGTGAGTGAACAATCAATCATCCCTGTTTTCCAACCCTTACGGTTCGATTTTGTTTTCCAAATTTATATGGGACCACCTTGGGAGTATACCCTTTCCAATAGAAGAAGAATTGTCACAATCGGACCACTATGTAAAAAGTTGTGAGTGTCAGTGAGTGAACAATCAATCATCCCCTGTTTTCCAACCCTTAGGGTTCGATTTTGTTTTCCAAATTTATATGAGACCACCTTGGGAGTATACCCTTTCCAATAGAAGAAGAATTGTCACAATCGGACCACTATGTAACAAGTTATGCGTGTTTATACGTTACAATCAGTGAGTGAACAATCAATCATCCCCTGTTTTCCAACCCTTAGGGTTCGATTTTGTTTTCCAAATTTATATGGGACCTCCTTGGGAGTATACCCTTTCCAATAGAAGAAGAATTGTCGCAATCGGACCACTGTGTAAAAAGTTATGCGTGATCATACATAAAAAAAAAAAAAAAAAAAAATATATACGCGTCGAATTGAGAACCTCCTCCGTTTTTTTTCGTCGGTTGAAAATATTGCGAAGTTAAGCTAAAGTTCTTTCTGGTGCCGCACGTAAATAATAGTATCACCCCATTTCTTCCCGTGAGTGTCGTAAAAGGCGACTAAGGGACTTACTAGAGAATGGGCAGCAGCGTTCTCTATGCATTTTACCACCATACTGCGATCGCCAACCCGCCTGCCAAGCGTGGCGATTATGGCAAAACCTCCCAAATTGGGGGGGAGGCCTATGTCCAGTAGTTGACATCATACGGCTGAAATGATGATGATGATGATGATACATATACATCTCTGCCTACCCCATTGACTAAAAGCATGATGTTACGTTAATATGCTCACCAGTGGGCAACAAGAGCCCCGCTTCCCGCGCCTCGTCGAACTTCTGCTCGAGTAGCGCGAACTTCTGCGCCGGTAACAACTCTTTCTTCTTCAAGTCTTGTCTTAATCTTTCACCTGGGAATTAGAGAAAATATGGTGGTTAAGACCGTAGGTTCTTTACGCTTAAGAGGGGCTCGTGGCTAAGTAATAATAGCCCCAACCCCAGTGTTGATGAACTGACGACGTCCAGCAGTGGACTGCGATAGGCTGAGTTGATACGCAGATGATGGTATCTACTCACCAACATGTCTATACACGTCGACCAGTAGCTGCATGGCGGCATCTCTGACGGCGCTACTCGGGTCTCCCACTAGCGCGGCGAGGTTCGCTATCTACTCACCAACATGTCTATACACGTCGACCAGTAGCTGCATGGCGGCATCTCTGACGGCGCTACTCGGGTCTCCCACTAGCGCGGCGAGGTTCGCTATCTACTCACCAACATGTCTATACACGTCGACCAGTAGCTGCATGGCGGCATCTCTGACGGCGCTACTCGGATCTCCCACTAGCGCGGCGAGGTTCGCTATCTACTCACCAACATGTCTATACACGTCCACCAGTAGCTGCATGGCGGCATCTCTGACGGCGCTACTCGGATCTCCCACTAGCGCGGCGAGGTTCGCTATCTACTCACCAACATGTCTATACACGTCGACCAGTAGCTGCATGGCGGCATCTCTGACGGCGCTACTCGGGTCTCCCACTAGCGCGGCGAGGTTCGCTATCTACTCACCAACATGTCTATACACGTCGACCAGTAGCTGCATGGCGGCATCTCTGACGGCGCTACTCGGATCTCCCACTAGCGCGGCGAGGTTCGCTATCTACTCACCAACATGTCTATACACGTCCACCAGTAGCTGCATGGCGGCATCTCTGACGGCGCTACTCGGATCTCCCACTAGCGCGGCGAGGTTCGCTATCTACTCACCAACATGTCTATACACGTCGACCAGTAGCTGCATGGCGGCATCTCTGACGGCGCTACTCGGGTCTCCCACTAGCGCGGCGAGGTTCGCTATCTACTCACCAACATGTCTATACACGTCGACCAGTAGCTGCATGGCGGCATCTCTGACGGCGCTACTCGGGTCTCCCACTAGCGCGGCGAGGTTCGCTATCTACTCACCAACATGTCTATACACGTCGACCAGTAGCTGCATGGCGGCATCTCTGACGGCGCTACTCGGGTCTCCCACTAGCGCGGCGAGGTTCGGTACTGCGGCGCGAAGCTGTAGTTCGTTGGCGCCGTGACTGGAGTGAACAGAGGAGTTATCTATTATTACGTGTTGTGGAATTGATTAGGAAATAGTCTGAAATAAGGCATTTTATATTGCCAACCTCCATAACAACATTGTGTTGTAACAAATAATACACCAGAAGAGCAATTCTCGTAATTTTAAGAACGTTCACAGTTTGATTTCAGAAGATTTCAGATTTTCTGTGAAAATTATCTCGATATCCCATTCATTTTTGACAGGATGAGAGAGAGAAATGAGATATTATAAGATTGCGACTACTTTGTAAACGTTTAATTACTAGAATTGGCCTTCTGGTGGCCATAACATTGTAGTCAATTTCTTTATCAAAAATATCCATTTAGTTACTGTAGAGCTCCATTTTGTCACAAAACTCTCAAGTTATCGCAAAAAACTCTCAATTTGATGTTATGAATTCTCAATTTATGCCAGAAACTCCCAATTTGTTGCCAAAAACTCCCAATTTATTGCCAAAAACACCTAATTTGTGGCGAAAAGCTCCCAATTTCCTGCATAAAAGAAAAGTTTGTGTACAGAAGCACTATAGAGACTCACTGGTCTAGAAGCGCCTGCATGCTGCGCAGCGCCTCCTCGCGTGCGTATGACAATTTAATTACTGTAGAGGTACATTTTGTCACAAAACTCCCTATTTGTTGCTATAAACTCCCAATATGTTGCCAAAAACTTCCAAATTCCTGCCTTTTTGTTTGTGGGTGGAAAACCGTCAAATGAGGCCTTCAGCTCTGGTTGGAGCGGAAGGGCAAACAGGAAACCAGAAACATGTGTACAGAAGCAGTGTAATGGTGATTACTCACTGGTTGAGCAGCGCCTCCTCGCGCGCGTGTGACCTTTTAGTTACTGGAGAGCTAAATTTTGTTACAAAACTCCCAATTCGCTGTCAAAAACTGCCAACAGGTTACCAAAATGTCACAATTTGTTGCTAAAAACTCCGAATTTGCTGCAAATTGTTGTCAAATACTCCAAATTTCCTTCCGAAAAGACACATACATGTACGGTAGCATGTACTCACTGGTCCAGCAGCGCCTGCACACAGCGCAGCGCCTCCTCGCGCGCGTGCGGCGCCTTGTGCTGCAGCGCGGGCGCCAGGCGCGCCAGCAGCGCGCGCGGGTTGGCGGCGCGCCACGTCGCCAGCGACGCCACGCACGTGCGCGCCGACTGGCGGACCGCCTCCTTCGTGTCTGCGAGCCTGGGATACGGACAACGCATTACAATCTACTAGCAATGCCCTTTTTAGGGTTTCCGTACCCATAGTTCCCCTTTGGGTACGGAAACCCTAATTGAACCTTATTACTAAAACTCCGCTGTCCGTCCGTCCATCTGTCACCACGCTGTATCTCATGAACCGTGATAGTTACAGAGTTGTAATTTTCACAGATTATGTATTTCTGTTGCCGCTATAACAACAAATACTTAAAAACGGAGTAAAATAAATAATTAACACGTTGAGTGCCAAACACAGATTGATGGTTAAACCGATATGGCCACAGATTTAGATCGCATACAAAATTGTTAGTAGCAAGCACGCGATATCGCGTGATCGCCCATATTATGCAGAGCCGACGAATCACGTGATATCGCGTGATCGGCACTCGTGTTAAGGGCGTAATATAAATACGGGCGGTAAGGGTGTAATTAAAATTTGGTCGATATAGATAACGGCAACAGGTAGACCCTTGAAATATTCACAGAATATTTAGTATATATTCACTTTAAAAATAAATAGTTAAATAAATAAAAGGAGGGCTCCAATACAACAAACGTGATTATTTTTTAACCTATCTCGTGCGCGAGTCCGATTCGCACTTGGCGGGTTTTTTGATCTCGAGGTGGAAATTGTGATGGATGTCCTCCGCCCTGGGGTGGGGTGTGACTCCAATAGCTTAAACCAGCCCGGTGTTCCGTCCTACACCTACGTCGGGGATCACGGGATCTAATGCGACTCCCGCGCAATGAATGCCCTAAGCCGAGGTCCGTGCCCCAAGAGGTGCCCTTAGCGAGTAGTCGCTCTAGTTTTAAGTTTTTTAAGCCCTGGTTGGAGGCCTTAATTTAGCAGCCGTGGTTAAATCAAATCATATAACAAAAAAACATATATTTCTCTATATATATCATAAACAAGATTACTGTCAACCTATTATCGTCCGGTTTCACTTGAGCGCGTCCTAATTGAGCATTGTGTAGGACGTCACTTCCGTCTGGCATCTCAAGATGCGCGAGGACATGTCGTTTATTATAGTGGCATGTTGTTTACGGTTCGATGGAGGGTAGGCAGAGCGGGAAGGTCAAGCGTGTATGGTATAATTTCTGTTTTATTTGTCTTCGTCTAAAGAGGATTTTGTGTAAAGATCACGCCACCAAAAAGAGGGTAGGGAGGGCGGATGGCAGAGGTGTATAGGGCATAGACATCGGCTTGCAAACTGTAACCGTGAATTCAGCACATAATTCTAGACCGCCCCCCCCCCCCCCCCGTTTGCGAAGTTTTCTTTTTGTATGACCGACAAAAATTTCATCCCGTCCCCACGCATTCTTGGCGGTATTGAATGCATGAATCAAGTTCTTCTAACTGAACAGACAGCTGTGTTGCTGGACAGTTCGTTGCGCCACTTCTTCCCAGCTAAAGCACTAGGAAGTGGTGAAGGGCGGGCGTGCCGGGGGACTGTCTTATGTCATTTTGATGTTCAAAAAGTGCTGACTGTTTGCCTAGTTTGAATAAGTGATTTCAGATTTTGATTTGATTTGACATATTAAAAGGTTGCGCGTGAAAAAAAATCCACCCGTGTTCCTTCAGTTGCTTATATGCCAGGGCCACGATAACTCTTTCGAACTCATCTCGCGACCCTGGTAGGCTTCCCTGCCACCCTATACATATGTCTCTTTCGTACTTACCGGTCAATAATATGTGGGAGCACAGTTGGCACGTAGTGTGAGAACTCTGGCCCCAGGCGCTCCGCTAACGCCGTCAGCACCTCCAGGCCATTTTGAGCCACCTGCAAGAAGAAAAACGATATTAATTAAAGAACAGAAGAATATTATTGAAAGAGATGACTCCGCCCTGGGTGCTTACTCTTGATTTTAATTCCGATAGATTGACATTGGAATTTTGACCTTTCGTATTCTTAAGTTCGATGCTAGCGCCAAAATGTGTTTGAATTGGGTGTCCATTTTGGAGAACTAAGTGGAATCGAGATCGGGCGGTGTTGTTGTTCCAATGTTGACACTATTGTTTTCAAGAGTACCGAATCGCGTGTATGCAAAATTAACATTGGAATCGTATTGGCTTTAGATTGAAATTAAAATTAGGTTGAAGAGTAAGCCCCCTGGTGTGTAAATGTGATGCTGTCCCACAAACAATGCGGCACTTAATATCGTGTCCAGCGTGTTCTTTTCTCTGCACGCTACAGTTGATAGACGCTACTGAAAGTGCTTATTGCATAGCCAAATTCTGGGCTGACTGTACATGGATTGCTATCGACACGGTAAGAAGAAGAGTAAAAGAGAGTGTTCGGCTCTTCTCAATAGGAAACAATCTATTGGAACCGTGCAGCTAGTTTCTGACGGTTCCTGTAGGAAATATATTATGTATATGAAATAAAATATTTTGATTTGATCTTATTTGAAATGATAATGCTATGTCTTCAATAGACATGAACTTAATCTCTACATACGATAAAATAACTTAATAAAAGAGATCCAAAGACACCGACTTCCGATTAAAGTTGTTTGACATTGTAGTGTTTTATTGGAACTCGACAGTATTTTTTTTTTTCAAAAATGTTTTTATTTTTTATTTTTAGTTATATTATCTACCCCGCACTAATTCGTAAACCAATACTGGCCAGGACAATAGCAGTGACAGGATGTATTAGAATATCATCATGATTAACAAAGTGGATTAAAGACAACAAAATTTATATATATATTTTTAGAAATCGGTACACAGTTGGCGTAGATATATCAAAAATATGTATACAGTGGAACATAGAACCTCTTCCTCATTTAAAGTCGGCTAAACAATGACGAAGTCGAGTCAGTAGTCAATTATGAACATGAACAAACTACTTGGAGGACTTGCATCTATTCAATTACACCTTTTAGTAGTAACCTTAAAAAACTGATTCACATTGTAATTGAAGAGTTTTGCGCAATTTTAGAGTAAATCTTTCGTTTTTAGGGTTCCGTTGCCAAATGGCAAAAAACGGAACCCTTATAGATTCGTCATGTCTGTCTGTCTGTCTGTCTGTCCGTGTATGTCACAGCCACTTTTCTCCGAAACTATAAGAGCTATGTTGTTGAAACTTGGTAAGTAGATGTATTCTGTGAACCGCACTAAGATTTTCACACTAAAATAGAAAAAAAAAAAACAATAAATTTTGTGGTTTCCCATACCAAGAACTGAAACTCAATTTTTTTTTTCATCGAACCCATACGTGTATCTATGAAAAGGTCTTCAATAATGGTATTGAGGTTTCTAATATCATTTTTTTCTAAACTGAATAGTTTACGCGAGAGACACTTCCAAAGTGGTAAAATGCGTGCCCCCCCCCCCCCCCCCGTAACTTCTAAAATATGAGAATGATAAAACTAAAAAAAATATATGATGAACATAACCATATAAACTTCCACCGAAAATTAGTTTGAACGAAATCCAGTAAGTAGTTTTTTTTTAAAACTTCATAAATCGTAAACCGCAATTTACCTTTAATTCAATCAACTAAATTATAAAAATTAAAAAAAAATAATGTCGTAAATATAAACCTTATGCATAAACCGAGGATACCTACAGGTTTGTACGGAACCCTCGGTGCGCGAGTCCGACTCGCATTTGGCCGGTTTTTTTTATCAATATTAATTACTAGGTTTACAAATAGCTTAAACTTTTGAATTTTCACCCCTTCACCCACTGATGCACTTCAAACTATAGAACACTTCTGCTTACACTATGAGAACAAATGCGTTATACTATTGCACTAGTAGCGCACCGTGTCGCGGTTTGTTACGTACTGGTAACTGGTCCGATGTGGTCTACGGTCATGTTACTATTCTGAACGAATAGTTAAATAGCTTGACGAGTAGTTAACTATGTATAACTGTAACAATTTTCTTCCCGTGGAAGTCATAAAAGGCGATTTAAGGGACTTACTAGATAATGTGCAGCAGCGTTTTCTATACATTTTACTACCATATTGCGATCGCCAACCCGCCTGCCAAGCGTGGCTGTTATGAAACCCCCCACGCAAATTGGGGGAGGCTTATATCCAGCAGTGGACATCAGTCGGCGGCTATAAAACTATCTCTACCATACATTTTGATCACATAAGTATTGCACTTTTCATAGAAATCGCAGATATAACAACGAAATTTTATCCCCCAGGAGTCTAGAATCATGTAGAGCAGCTTGTGGCCAAGTAATAACAGCCGCACGGATCGATATATCAGGTAAAGTTTGCGCGTGGATATTCCACGCACCCTACTTACACAAACGAATGTACGAAAGTCGTAGGATAAAACGCATCGAGTACAAATAAACCATCTAATTCTTCAGAATAAGACTCCAAACGCAATGAAGCGTGTAGTTATATGAAGCGGTAATGTGAATCGCAATCAGAGTGTGTATGATACATCGAGAGCACGCCGTGATCTTGTCTGTGACGACGCTGAGGTGGGCAGGGACACTGGTTCAAAAGAATGTGATAAAAGTGGAAAAAACCCTTAACCCTTTTTAAGGTAAAGTCAGTATACATGCCACCAATAAAATTATTGTTTTATTCAACTGTATTCTTGACAACGATTTTGTTTTTCATTGATGATAACATATACATTTCCACAAATATCCCATCGAACTGTATGGACTGGATACTGTATGTCTTAGTAGATGTAGTTTAGAATAGTTTAAGTTATGATGAGGCTGACATGCCATTGTGGATAAAAGCCTCCTATAAAATATTAGAATTAAAAAAAAAATCCATCGTATTCCGAATTTGAAAAAATACTTAAAAATTTCATTATTAACATACTAAGAATTTATTACTATACCATGTCTAGTTTTCTCGGCCTAAGAAAAATTGTTTGTACAAACCTACTTACAGAAATAAAATCAATTAACTTATTTTTTGTGGGTGGGCATTCATCAAATGTAGTCTCCCACCAGTGTTCCTTCAGTTGCCTATATGCCAGGGCCATGGTAACTCTTTCGAACAAATCTCGCGACCCTGGCAGATCATCTTCTAGCTGTTAACGTTTTGCCAACTTTGTCTCACCTTAAAATTCCCGCCATTGAGCCACGCGACCATAGAGTCGATCAGCTGTGCGGCCACGTCGTGCGTGATCTCCGGCTCGCGCCGCACGAGGGCGGTCAGCTGCTCGCCCAGCTGCTGACGGATACGCAGGTCGGGCCGGTTGAGGAGCGGCAGCGCCGCCTCCAGGTTTGCCGGTTGAGGGAAGTGCGCCATCTGGTGGGGGCAAAAGGAAATATATTAGTTTTTGTTTACATTTTTTCGGCACCAATAGGTCAGACCACGGTCGCTATTCCCAACAATTCGACAGGCGAAATGTTGCGGTATAAGCAATGCCGGATCAAATAATTTCAAGATGTTTTTGTTGGCTGGCTAAGTACGGAATTATTCTGAAATGATTTGAGTCCTTAGTATCTCTTGACTTTGAGTTGTCTCATTTTGCATCAAGCATTGAGGTAACGACCATACACACATATTTACATAAACTCTCGCCTTCGCCACAACACGAACTTCAAGTCTTTCGTGGTGCGAATTCCAACTAATCAAATCGAGACCTTCCTCAAGGAAGAGTTTTGGCCGAAGGGTGTCGTGTATCGGCGATTCCGCGGAAGGCTACGCGACACCACGCAGCGCAACACGACGCCGTCACTTCGTGTACAATAATTTTATGTTTACATTGTTTTTATTTGTATGTATGTTAGTCTGTAAGGTATTTATGATATGGGTCTTTGTAGCCCGAAATAAATTGATTTGATTTTCCCCATAGCCAGAAACTACAGAAGCCACATGTGCAGAAGGAATTATTGCCAAACTACATTATCTTGAACGTAGTCTTTTATCTTATAACTAGCTTCTGTCCGCGACTTCATCCGCGTCAAAATTTTGTTCCCCTGACGGAAACTGGCATGCAATTCGATGCCACGGTAAGGCCGTGGCATCGAATTGCATGCCAGTTTCCGCCCATTTTTCGTTGCTGTTCCGCTCCTTCTGATTGTAGTGTGATGTTATAAATAGGCTACCCAACACAAAAATAATTGTTCAATTCGGACCAGCAGTTCCAGAGATTACCGCGTTCAACCAAACAAACAAACTCTTCAGCTTTATAATATTATAAATTATATGTAGTACTTTTGTGATAAGGACAAGTTGCCACGTTGCCCGACCCAATCGAATCTACTTGCAGCCTCCAAAAACTAAAAAGGGAACAACAAGGCAGTTTATCTAGAATTCCAGATTCTAAGTGCCTATCAACCATACTAAGGTTAATATTTGTAGGTCAGCGCAAGGCGTACGTCAATGTCAATTGAGTGTAATAGGTCAATGTCATGTGTGTCATTAACGTAGGATGACAATAGGGTTGCCAAGTTTTTATATATCAAATATTGGAAGTTACTGCCTGTAAACATACAGGATCAAATAAAATTTGCTGGCAATATTTTATCCGTTTCTGTCCGTGTGGTGCCGGACGTAAAAAATAGCACCATCCCATTTCTTCCCGTGGGTGTCATAAAAGGCGACTAAGGGACTTACTAGAGAATGGACAGCAGCGTTCTCTATGCATTTTTACCACCATACTGCGATCGAAACCCGCCCGCCAAGCGTGGCGATAATGGCAAACTCCCCGAAAAAATGTACCGGTCAAATTGGCGGTGCTTGGGGGAGGCCTATGTCCAGCAGTGGACGTCTTTCGGCTGAGATGATGATGATAAAAGATAAAACTCACCGTTGTCCGGTGTCCAGCTGTTTTCACTTGACGAAGTCAGCCCTGTTATTGCACGGAACTGTTCTCCATAATATCATCTCACTCGCACTACACTGTGTGCTATAGTCCTTACTCTGTCTAACACTGTTAATCACAGATAGGTTTAGGCACTCATCACTTTCGGTCACTGAGGATCTGGAAAGAGTTGAAAAATATTGGTTTTATTTGGAAAATTAATACATAACCGACATTAAGCCTACGTTTGCATGGACCGAAACATAAAAGCTTCTTCATACTAGCGCGATATAACAGCGCGACGCGATTGTTGATGAACAATCTCCATGAAGTTTACATAGAAATTGAAGGGTTAAGTGAACAAAGGTGTTATCTGACTTTTTTGTGTTAACACATTTGCAAATCTATACTAATATTATAAAGAGGAAACCTTTGTATTTTTGTATGTTTGTATTGAATAGGCTCAAAAACTACTGGACCGATTTCAAAATTTCTTTTACCATTACTTAGAGGGATTCTTCCGAATCCGTATAGGTAGGCTATATTTTATCCCGGAAAATAGATAGGATTTTTCGTGGTAGTGAAAATTGTGGAGTAAGGCGTCGAAAAAACTGCCGTACGTTAACGATTCTCGCGAACGCTGCCTAAATGGTTAGAGATGTATGGTTGACTTCTATAGAAAAGTTGTAGAACTCAATAATGCCTACAAAAAAGTCCGCGATAGTATAAACCAAACATTTATATTTTAGCCATTATAACCACTTTTCCATAGAATAAAAGTAATTAAAATTATTAGCCTATGTTTATTGATCATATTATCGTCAAATACTAATGCTTATCCAAATAAACTATTTATTGAGCAAGATTGTTTCAATAGCTATAAATTACTTTTTATTATTTTCCAATCGGACAATCCATTCAAAAGATATTACGAATTTAAAATTGTAATTGGTATTAAAATGAATGATGGTGTCGCACGACTCGCACGGCGAAACCGCAGGGGAGGGGGGTGCACATCTATGAAGCAGGTTGCCGCACAGTGGAACGAATGTATGGGAGCGGTTGGACGTAGACATGTCCGAAAAAAAAGAGTAAAATTATGCCAAACTAATGATGCCATCTTATTCGATTACTTAATGCCTTCATAACTTGTGGTGATGAATTTCTTCATAACTCCCATATTTCGGGAGTAATTTGAGAAAATGTGAAATTTTACTATAAAAATGAGTGTATCGAGCTCTCTCCCTCCTGATTCCGGGCTTGTTTCAAGTAGCGGTCTCTAATATCATAATGCTAATACTAAGAGCTATATTTAATACTAAGACACATAGTGCGCCAAATGTGCACTTTCTGGGATAAAGAGTGATGTTTATTTTATAACACAATTTTTTTATTTTTTGTTTATTTTGTTGATTAAAACCGTTTTTCTAAAGGTTTACCTTATTACAATAACATTTCTGAGCAGCCAATTAGAGAAGATATAAGCTAATTAGGATATATAATTAGGGACTTAAGGTTTACATATAAAACTGATGCACTAATGATTACTGATAAGAACATTGCTATTATTTAATTACTAAATGGCTCTTAATACACTAATTTAGCATGCATCATTTACTAATTATCACAATAACTAATTACCTTGCAATATTTAACAAAGGATACCTGGGATACCTGGATTTTATATAAATAGGTCACTATTAGTAACTTTAAAATCAGTGTTGATTTACACCCCGTTGTATCCAAGCTAATCTCGCAATGTATTTTCCAAATTTTAATACAAATCTTGATATTCACGTTGCTTTATGCGCACGCGCACATAAAGATTTACGCGACTTTAACTATTTGTTCAGTGTTTTAAAAGATAACAGTTGTGTTCAGTTATGTGAAAGTGCTGAAACAAGTTTAAAAGACTGGTGTCGTCGATTTTGCTACCGCATTTATGCAAAATGGACACAGTCTGGAAGAAGCACAGATAAGTTTCGGAAGAAACATGAGATTTGGCTACAGGCTGCAATTCAATGGCCGGAATTACAGAATGAAAATATGGAACCTTCTACAGAAAATATAAGTGACGTCATCGAGCCCATAATTTCTCCTGCTAAATCTGATGCTTCAACTTGTACACATCCTAGTCCTCGTAAATCTTTTGAGGACCTTAGTAACCGGCAAAAAAGAAGACGCACTGAAGATAGTCTTTCATGCAGCAGTAGCAGCGCTGAAATTATGTTTTCGGCCGAAAGGGCGCTTCAAAAGGCAGGACAAAGCGATACAGCTTATGTTATGAAATACTTGACGGAGAATCCAGAAGAGGCCTCAAAAATCAAAGCCTTCATTGAAGGTAAATCAATTCAGGTACGGGAAATATCCCCTTTGAAGGCATTGGCTCTTTATGTATCGATGAACTTATCGAAATGGCGCTATAACACTCTTCGGGATTTCAACACTCAAGAAGGAGCTCTTCAATACCCGAGTTACTACATGTTGGTTAAAGAAAAAATTAAGTGCTATCCGGCCAAAGAAGATCTCACAGTTACAGAGAGCTCTGCAAAAATCAAATTACAAGCCTTGATGGATTTAACCTCAAGAAGACTTATTAGGTCGTTAGAAACCCCTGTTGATCCCAATCAACAGCTCGTATTGACCAGCAAATGGGGTTTTGACGGATCATCTAGCCAAAGCATTTATCATCAAAGGACGAGTGAAGATGAGCAAATCGATCTTGCTAGTAATTTTATGATTAGTCTTGTACCACTGCGGCTCGTCTCAAAAGGTGTAACAATTTGGGAAAACGAGCGACCATCTTCCACTTCATTTTGCCGGCCAATATTGTTTAAGTTTATAAAGGAAACCAAAGAAAATGTGCAGAGAGAGATGGCTGAAATCGAAGCAGAGATTGAAGCCTTAACTCCATCCACCATCACTGATGGAATTAGTGTCAAACACCAACTGCTGTTGACAATGATTGATGGTAAAATTCATTCCATTATATCCAATACAGCAGCTTCAGTGTGTGACATATGCAAGGCTTGTCCTAAAGAAATGAATAATTTAGAGTTAATCAAAGATAAACACGCAAACGAGGACATGTATAAATATAGCTTAAGCACCCTTCACGCTTGGATTCGCTCAATGGAATGCTTATTACACATTTCCTACAAATTAGACATAAAATCATGGCAAGTAAGGGGTGATATAGCAAAAAGGCAAGTTGATGACAGGAAGAAAAGAGTTCAAGAGGCTGTAAGAAGAGAAACGGGCTTACTTCTCGATGTTGTGAAACAAGGCAGTGGATCCACCAACAATGGCAACTCGGCAAGGAGATTTTTTGAAAACTACACTAAATCTGCTGAACTGACCGGAATAGATGCTATGCTTTTAAGAAAAATCTGTGTGATCTTGCAGTGTATTTCATCAGGAGAGAAGATCAACGTAACTAAATTCCGAGAGTTCTGCTTTGATACTGCTAAGCTTTACGTGGAGTTATACCCATGGTATTATATGCCTTCTTCACTTCATAAAATTTTAATGCATGGGCCAGACATAGTTCAGAACATGTCAATTGTGCCCATTGGTTTTCTATCCGAAGAGGCATCTGAGGCTAGAAATAAAGATTTTAGAAAATATAGAGAGGGGCATTCTCGAAAGCATAGCAGTATCTCATGCAATGAAGATATTATGCACAATCTTTTACTGTCTTCTGATCCACTTGTTACAAGTATCCGTCCAAAAGGAAATAAGTTTGTAAAAAAATCTTCTTTTAAGGAATTTTATGAGCTTACGGATTCTGAGAAAAGTGATATCGAATTTGTTAACATAAATGATTTAGCGGACATCGATTCTGAATTTGAATTAATTGATGATGATGATGATGACGAAGATAATTAAATGATGTTATTGTTTTAAAATGTGTAACTTAGTAAATTAGAGCTTACATCTTAATTATTTATTGTACTTTTAATGAAACTAGGTAATTTATTATCAACTTACTTAAAAGTCATACTCTCATCAGTTCTTGTTAATATTTTTGTTAATATATATTTCTGTATACATATAATATATTTATAGACCTCTTAATAAGTCTGTCTGCGGTTTAAAGTAAATACAAATGGGGAAAAAACGTTTTTTTTTTTAAATTTTCATTTCCTTTTATCCCAGAAAGTGCACATTTGGCGCACTATGTGTCTTAGTATTAAATATAGCTCTTAGTAATAGCATTACGATATTAGAGACCGCTACTTGAAACAAGCCCGGAATCAGGAGGGAGAGAGCTCGATACACTCATTTTCATAGTAAAATTTCACATTTTCTCAAATTACTCCCGAAATATGGGAGTTATGAAGAAATTCATCACCACAATTTATGAAGGCATTAAGTAATCGAATAAGATGGCATCATTAGTTTGTCATAATTTTACTCTTATTTTTCGGACATGTCTACGTCCAACCGCTCCCATACATTCGTTCCACTGTGTGCCGGCGGAAACCAATATGTTTTAATGCCATCTACAATTACTACTGCGAACATAGTGTATAGTGAAGCATTAAGGTAAAGAGAAAAAAAAAAAAACAAAAAAAAAAACAAAAATAAAAGAGTTAAGCAGGTACGAAACAAAGAAATGTAACACGAATAAAAAACCTATAAAAACATACATACAAAACAATTTTTTTTTTTCAGAGAGCTTAAAAAATAAATGTCCACCCGTGCGAAGCCGGGGCGGGTCGCTAGTCTGAAATATATACTTGATTGACAGTTAACACCTTTGCTAGCGTCTTTTACTATGTAACGAATTATAATTGGTGTGTTTTAAATCCATGAATCGATTTATCATCAGTTAAAACCTATGTTCATGTATACAAGTCGGAATTTTTGATTTTGTCAGATAACACCTTTGTCCACTTAACCCTTCAATTTTTCTACGACTATCGCGTCGCCCTTGTTTGTGGGACCCTTAACGTGGCTAGATTTTATTGCTCTACGTCTAGTCTGCTAGGCGTCGAGGGATGAAAATACAACAGTATTTTCACCGCGCTGTGATGCACTTTGTTACATTCTCAACGTTCGGTTAAAAACCGAAAGTCGAAATTCCAGTGCGCAAAAAAATCCCGCTACAATGTTTATATCCATGTGAAGATAGTCTAATGCCCGTTTTCAAAAGCATACTGTTGAATTTTGAGCGCTCGACCCAGCGATTAAAGTTCAAAATCCAATAACAGCAAGATTTTATTTGGCTATACATTTTGTAAATATCGCGTAGTGTCAGTGAAAACGATCAGTGTTGTCGAAGAACTCGGAGAAAATTCTATCATTACTAGGACTTATTAAAAACAACAGAAGATAAGGACAAAACGAATAAATGCGACTTAAGTTTTAATGTAATTATAATATAATACATAACTCACAAGACAAACCACGACTATAAATCATTCCAACTCGATTTTTTCCCAAAATAATATGATGATCATCTGCCCTGCCTTTTCCAACTATGTTGGGGTCGGCTTCCAGTCTAACCGGATGCAGCTGAGTACCAGTATTTTACATGGAGCGACTGCCTATCTGACCTCCACAACCCAGTTACTGGATAATACTGTAACCCCTTGGTAAGACTGGTCGTCAGACTTTCGGGCTTCTGACGACCCGTAACGACTGTCTAAGATCTAATGAAAGGCAGCCGGGAGCATCGGCTTAACGTGCTTTCCGAGGCACGGCAGGGTCTTGGTATGTAATGGTGATCACCCATCCACAGACCAACCGGGGCAAGCGTATACGGGATCGATCGACCTGCACGCGTAGCATGACCACCATAGAAAGAACTTTGTCTATTCTTGGTGGAATAGAGATAGAATTGTCATGCTACACCAGCATAAAACGGTACAAATCTTTCTACAATATTTAATTCTGTCTTTAATCTTTCTACAATCTGTAGTTTTGTCTATTCTTCCGTCGACAAAACCCATTTCTACGGTGGTCATGCTACGCAGGCTGTAGGGTTTTAGTACTTAGCCTGAAGACCCTCTTCACTCAACAATCAAAGATAACCAAGACATAAAAATATGAACAGGCCTCACGTGGGAAGCGTTTGTCCAAAAGCTATACAAAACGATAAACCATATCCAAATCAACTACCCACACAATGTTGATGAACTTCCTAATAACTTTGAATAAATTATTCGATAAATCAATCAGTAGATTAAACATACATACATAACATCACGCCATTTTCCCATGGGGGTAGGCAGAAACTACAGAAGGCCACCTGCTACGATCTTTACACACTCCTTTTGCCTCGTTTAAGGTGAAAGCTCCAACCACCACGCGAAAATAAAAAATTAAAATTCCAAATTTCTTGCGTTTTTTGCAATTTGCAGGCCAGTGCTAGGTTGTATGTTGATTAAAATATTATTCGCGACTGTAAGACGTATGTAGTTACAGAATTATAATCATCAAAATCACCAATACAACCCTCCAACTTCATAAAGGCCTAGGAACAAAAAAAATAACAGAAAAAGTCATTCCTACAGCTTTATGAACTTAGAGCGTTATGTTGATGATTTTGATGATTATAATTCTGTAACTACATATTTCTTACAGCCGCGAATAATATTTTAATCAACATAGAACCTAGCACTGGCTTGCAAATTGCAAAAAACGTTAGACAATTTGAATTTCGCCGGTTGGTTGGAGCATTCACCTTAAGGCCCTCTTGTAGTGCGGTGTGTAGGCATGAAAACGCTTCCTCACCCCCCGCATAATAGGTATGTATCGAGCGTATAGACGCAGCGAGCGAGCGCCCGGCAGCTAGCCGATGCAAGCGTTTGAACATGCCACAATGCAGCGTAAATGCAGAAGTTAAAGTATACTGGGTTCCTTTAAATTGACGTTAGAGATTTTTTTTGTGATTCTTCTTTTATTAATTTCTTAAACTTTGTTTGTAGCGCATGGGTGGAGAAAATGGGAATGTCGATTGCAAAAAACAGTTTTTCGAACTAGGAATGCCCGATGCCTGTAGCTATGGTGCCAGTCGTAGCCTCTATGTTTGAGTCCAAAGACTTTTTCTCTTCAGTATCAGCAACATTTTCTGAACTGACTGACACAATTTCTTGGCACATGTTGGATTGTAGCTTGAATTTTGTCATGAGCCCAAATTTTCTTTCGCCCATTATTTTAAAATGCCTTTTTACATTCAAACAACGCGTTGTGCTATAGTTTCTCTTGCAATTGACGTAAGAAATAATTCGCGTCTATAGTTCGCCTACAAGCACTTTTTTCATCTGCGTTGTTATTCTTTACCTCAACAAACAAAGAATCGTCTCAATCGGTCCTAAAACAAGCGAATTTAATATATCAAAAATATTAAAAACTCAGATCGCTGAAAAAAATGGCAGTACCTAATATAATAATTTTATTTGCTTAAATTTAGTGGCTTCTATAATAAATCGATAATTATAAAGTATTATACACAAAATACATAATAATGTAAATCTCAAACAGATTTTATTCGAATTTCTACCATTCAATCGATTATTCCAAGAGGAATGTTTAGAGAAATATTTATGATTATTTGGGATATATTACCGAGAATAACCCTTGCGAATTGGGGTAGGTTGGCTGGTCTATTATAATAACGATAACTTTATTAGAAAACAACCTACTAAAGAAACGCATTATCACAACACATAGTCACAGAAAGTGTATGGGAAACTTTAATGTCTGGGACTATATTATGCAATATCGTAAGTGGAATATTTCCTTGTTCATTTAAAATATATCAAAATACAGATACATTCGTTATTTACTTATAATACATAACATAGTACGAGAGAATGTATCTATTAAATTATGGTGAACTCACTGTGACTAGTAGTTCGTTCTGAACAGAGACCATGTGACTAGATGGCGCTGGAAGTTGCAAATGTATTTCGTTGATTACTTCGTTAACTTATTACAAATGAAGGCCTTTCTTTTGACTCACTCGAACATTATACTTTCTTATATTCATTTTTTCGATCCCCTCTTAGACCGTTACCCCTGCGACCGATTATGCTCAGATTCAAACTAAAAAATTGTATTTGACTCAACCACTCCTCAAACAAAACGAAGATTAATTGAAACTGTAACTGTTGTAATGTTTTTGTACATGTGTAAATTATGTTTTGTTTTTTGACGTCATACACTTTTAGTAACTATGCAAAGATGGAAAAATCGGAACATGCATTGTGAGGTCTCAGTTCTAGGCGAACCACTAGTAATAAAGTTAAAGTACTTATGTGGGACTTTCGCATATTGCATTCAAATTTATCTAAGGAGTGACAACTACCCATGGCTTTTTTGTTCCCATTGAATCGCTGCAAAATAAACTTCATTTTACGTCGTTAGATAATTTTAATGACGTGAAACGACGTTCTATGTTCTATGTTATGGGGGTTTGGTTTCCGCACTTAGTCCTTTGAGTGGACCATTGTGCGTGGGCCATGGCGGCCGTCGGTATTCACTCCAACCAGCCCACCTCCCTCCAGAAGCTGGTTATGTCTCCTGGTCTGTTGAGAACATCTGTGTAAGATTTGGGTGTTCCGAGGGTATCTGTTCTAATCTGGGTGACGCCTGTACATTCGAAAAGTACATGCGCAACGGTTTCTTCAGCCTCCAGGCATGCCCTGCACAGGGGGCTGTCCGTTATGCCTATTGTGTAAAAGTGTTTGTTTAGCGGGCAGTGTCCTGTGATGGTGCCCGTCATTAGACGCAGATCATCCCTGTCCAGGCGTAGCAGGCGTCTGGTAAGCCTGCCATCCGGGGATGGCATAGCTTCCCTGGACTGCCTGCAGCCTGGTGCTGAGGTCCACCAGCTCTCCGCTTGTGTGTGGGTAAATTCCTGCAGCCACCTGCGTAGCTGGTTGAAGTGGATGGGCACGATGGGCTCGGGGCCGCAGACTGACGCGCTGGATGCCTTCCTGGCCAGTTCATCAGCAGCGTCATTGCCTAGTGATCCACTGTGTCCTTTTATCCATTGCAGTGTCACTTTGTTGCGATTAGAAACTGTTACCCGTTCTAATGCATTGTGACATTCTAGTGTAAGGCTCGAGGTTATGTATCGTTTGGCTAGGGATTGGAGGACTGAGGCGCTGTCGGAGAGTATGCGAATATGGGTGTCCGTGAAACGACGTTTATTTATATTATATCTTATAGTATAATAATTGATTTTGAAAAATCTCGGTATAATTACCCAGATTTTTTAATATCAATTATTTTACTATACGATATTTAAAGTTATTGAGCAACCGTAAAAATAGTTTGAACAAATTCAATCTGTTCAGTAAATCTTTACCTACCGTACTTTTTTTATATTGTGGCGCGTCTAAGCAATGATTGTAGGTAAATAATGTTTGGAACTGAACGTAACTGAAAATTATTTACCGTAAATAAGTAGATTATCTACTTAATTATTTATTTACAGTAAATTATTAGAAATTACGTAGGTACGAGTCAAGTACGAATTTTCGATATACCTTAGTTTTCAACTTTCTGTATATCCTTTTATTCTTTTTATTACCCATTTTTGTTACAAACCAACACAAGTTTTTATTAAATTGTTTATCTATTACAAAGCGCAATCGAGGGGGGAAGTCTGTGGAACAAACGGCGTGCGTCCGACCTCGAAGACGTCTCGGCGTGCACTGGCCGGTCGTTACGAGCGCTTGCACTGCTAGATTTCGTGTAAATTTGTTTCGTAGAAAAAAAATATAAGGAAATTATAAAATGTGTTCTCACCAAACCCTTAAAAACAATAAGCCCTATCTTTTGGTATAAATTTTACATGGTTTGATGATGGAATCTCTTCAGGGCACACGTTTAAAATAGTGATTTAGTGTTATCTTTATGATTTTTTTTTATCGAGTCAATTGTTTTAATTCACGTTTCTATCTTCACACAACCCTGGACAATATAATCAATTTTCCTAAACTATTTTTGTTTTTACGGAATATTGTCATTTTGCACGATTTACAGAGGTTTGAAAAAGTTAAAAAGTACTGCAACCTCGCCTTAAGTTCATAAATCTGGTCACATACGCACGCTGATTACCAGTACTACGCACCTGACCCTTCTGAAGAACATCACCAAATTAAACTTGACGAGTAATTGTGTAACAAACTGAGGGTAGAAATGGTTTTAATTTTGAAAGTTCAACAAAATTCATTGCGTTATTTACATTGGTGAGCGGACACATTCATCGAACGTATGAAGCGATGAATTTCAAATTCATTTATTTGCAAATATGGGTAAACAATATGCAAATGTTTTACAT
The DNA here is from genome assembly GCA_932294355.1 of Aporophyla lueneburgensis. NCBI lineage: Eukaryota > Metazoa > Arthropoda > Insecta > Lepidoptera > Noctuidae > Aporophyla > Aporophyla lueneburgensis. Next base: position 16,545,116 of record OW028762.1, on the reverse strand, counting down.
TCATGTAATAGATGTATAGGTATCACATCCTTGGTAACACCATATTATACCTTTCGGAATGCAAACTTCTTAGAAAGATATCACAAAAACATAAAATGAGATCAATGACACCGGTTTCAAAATAAATCTTTTACTTTATCCTGCAATTTTGTAATATCCTTCAAAAAATGATTCAGGTTCTGAGTGTAGAGTGTTATACAATAACGGTTGCTGGGTTAGTAAATAACAAAGAAGGTTGTGTAGACTAATGATTCGAAAAGATTTCGAGTACATCGGGATTAGTGATCTAAAATTACAAATAGTCGAATATCGTATCGCATCGCAAGTAAGAGATGAGAAAACCAAAAACCATTTTTTCAAATTAGGCTGAGAATCAACAAATTCTAAACGTCATCAAAAATCCTCTAAAATGCCCGCCCTGCACCGCTTCCAAATGCTTTTAGCTGGGAAAAAGTGCAGAAACTCCCCAGCAGCACAGCTGCACAGCTTAGAAAAACTTTATTCTATACAATAGCAGGTGTGCAAAATAGTTAACATTACGAGACACGGAATGTTAAATAAAATTATTTTTAACCGATTTCAAAAAAGGAGGTTTCTCAATTCGACCGCATATACCGGATAAGTTTTTAACCAGTGCGCAAATTTTAACAAATTAAACTTAAACGAGTTATAATAACGACTGAGGTACTGAGCCACCAAAAAAATTTGCGCACTGGTTAAAAATTTTTCCTGTATATATTTTTTTTTAATGTGTGTTCACGGATAAGTTCGTCGTTTATGAACCGATTTTGATGATTCATTTTTCTATAATTATGTCAGCTAGCCACGCCAATGTACCATAAAAACTCATCATGTGCCAAGCCTTTTCCAAACTATTTTGTGGTCGGCTTCCGGATCTTTACCCAGATCCAGCTAAATACCTATTTAACATGAAGCAACTGCCTATCTAAGCTCCACAACCTTGTTACTGGGTAATACGATACCCCTTGTTAACAGCCACGTACGAATGGTGGTAACACTTTCGGGTTTCTGACGATCTTTAATGACGGTTAAAGATCTGCAAATGATACACGGGACTCTAGAGGGAGGTAGGTAATGTCGCGGCCTACCCTGGCATTTCCCCTTTAAACGCATGAGCACTTAATAGTTGCTATGAACAATATCTTAATCAGGTCATACACACTATCTACCTATGCAGTTACAATTGCACCAGTAGGCCTCTGCGGTGGACCGCAATATGAAATAATTCAATAAACAAAATGGAAGCCGGGAACCGAGTGCCGTGAGCTCGGGAGAGGCTTGTCTTGGCTGAATTGATTGATACAAGAAAACACATAAAATCACAATGAATAACAGTGTTGTGCTCATAATGTTTCCATTGCCGGGACATATGCCAGCTCTCTACGGGAGAGAGTGGAAAGTAATCTACCACGTGGGCCAAATGCCGGAAAGTCACACTAAGTTTTCTCCCAAATCAGCCAGCTTGTCAGCTGCCAGGCTACCCAGAACCAGGGCCGCGGATTTGTTCGAAATAGTTACCGTGGCGCTGGCACAGGCAACTGAAGGAACACGGGTGGGTTTTAGTCAGTAATATTCTGACACGCTCTGCCGTCACGTCATTTGATGATTTCTCAAGTAGAAAAAAAAGGCTACCCAGTACAGTGCATCTAAACATGAATATTGCAGCCACCATCTAACCTCCTTTCAGCCACATACAAAAACCTCTAAAACCATAAAAAAAGAGTAGTCGTATAGTATAGCAAAATATATGTCCCAATAGATTTGACCCCTGAATGGAGTGCGCGCCCAATCCAATGCTGAATATTTTATGAAATACTAGCTTTTGCCCGCGGCTTCACCCGCGTGGATGTCGGAAATTAACGCAGGTATATTTCTAAAATAAAAGTAGCCTAAGTTACTCCTTATTACATCAGCTACATGCCAATAAGAGTCCCGTCAAAATCGGTCCAGCCATTTCTGAGATAAGCCGGAACAAACAGACATACAAAAGTTTAAAAAAAATATTTTTTGGTGTAAGTACTGTATTTACTTTATTCATATGTGAAAAGCTGTTAATTTGAAATTACAAACAGACACTTCAGTTTTATTTATTTGTATCGACTATAGAGTGTAATAAAAAAATATACCCGTGTTATCGCCCGCTAGGCGGTCGAAAATTATCGCACGGGAATGTTCCCATGTACATAAATATTGGATAAATATAGGCAGAAAGTACAGAACGCCATTTGCTACGATTCTTACATATTCCTTTAGCCTCGTTTACGTTTAATTATACATACATCAGTAGCCCTAGAGTCAGTTTCTTTTAACCATCTCGACTTTACGCATTGACCGCGTTCGGTACTCCGATTGGCCCTGTCTTGGTGAAGTTCTCTGATCATACACACACGCCAGTTGCGAGTACTACGCATCTGAGCATTTTGAAGAATATCAGAATAATATCAAATTCTTAAAAATTCGTTATCCAATATGTTTTATCTACGAAATAGGCCGAATAACGCGCGACAACCGAACACGAAATCGGATCTTCGGCTTGATCGAAGCTTCGGCTGTGGCCTAACGAAACCGAAGCTTCGGTCTGTCACTAAATATTAGTATGGACATGGATTTCCTTGGACACGTTCCAAATAAATATTTAGATTCTGCGAAATATGTATAAGCTGTACTGGGTTAAGTTAGGATCGCTTGTATTTTGTTTGCAAATAGAATTCCTACGCTGCCAAACGGTTTTATTTTTGTTTTGGTGTATCTAATTATAACATACCACCGCGGCTATATTCCCTAAGGGGTTAGCCAGAATTGTATTTTACTTATTAAACCTACAATGTACCCAACCCACTGCTGGGACACAGGCGTACTCTTTGTGCCAGGAAGTGGGCCGCAGTCACCACGCGGACCCAGTGCGGTTTGGTAGATGTCACATTACGTCTTCGAATTTTAGGTTCTAGGTCAATAGGGCCAAAAATCGGGACATAAATTCAATGTCAAAAAGCTAGACACAAAACATAAATACAAATGCAAGCAGATTGTTAGACCTTTCAGATTCTAATGTCAGTCATTCTTATCGATCCCATTCGTTCTCTCATCGATTATTTATACGTAGCCCTGTCTATTTAATCTTTTGAACCCGAAATAAACTATAGCATAGTAGTTAATCATCATTAATCTTAATAACATACTATTTGATAATACACTTGGTAGTTATGCTTCTGAATAGCTAAAGCTGTTTACATAAGAGGCTTATATGAACGTTGAAATATGGGTAGTAATTGCAGAGTACGGAACTCCTGCGTCGGCAAGAGATATTTAAACGTGATCGCTCACAATGGGCCTTGCTTTAAAGTCACCCAATGGAGTGAGCTATGCTTGGAGTTTCCTTACGTGATCGAATCAGAAATGAACAGTTCCGTTGGAGAACCAAGGTAACCGACGTAGCCCGAAGAATTCCCAACACAGTGACAGTGACAGTGGGCAGAGCACATTGCTCGCAGAATAGACGACCGATGGGGCCGAAAGGTTTTGGAGTAGCGACCCCGTACCGAAAGACGTAGAGTTGGCCACGGGTGGACCGATGACTTTGTCAGTGCCGCAAGAATCTGCTAGATGCGAGAAGCACAGAACCCGTCGAAGAGGCGGCTTTCTGAAAGTGCGTCAAGCCTTCAACGCGATCCAGTTTCAATGCGTCATTTATGACGTATTGCGAGTAAACGGTGTCACACCTGGTTTGTATGGACAGTATTGGCAATGCCGCCTCTAGCAGACGCCGTCGAAGCTTCTCCGAGCTCTATGGTGGTAATTCATCTTGGACAGAAGATAATTCATTACCTATTCAGGATTGTTGGAAAGGTATTTGCCTAGTTGTGAGAGGATATGGATTGATAGCTTAACAGTGGCAAGGGAGTAGCGGAGGCTAAAAAGCTGCGATTTAAAAATTGTAAGTCGAAGGTTCCGAACCCGGACAGGCCCTGCACTTTGTGTAAATAATTTCATCACCACTGCTCTCAAAACGGTGAAGCAAAACATCGTGAGGAAACCGGCATGTCTTAGAACAAAAAATTCGAAGGCATGTGATATCTACCAACCCGCACTGGGCCCGCGTGGTAAATCACGGCCCACTCCTTCTCAAACAGAAGAGGCCTGTGGCAGGGGGAACCTCATAGAACTGCCATCAAACAATCGCCGCTGAAAGTGTCGAGGTCATAACGAAATCCTGGGCTGCCTGTATTCAGACTGCAACCGACACGCTAAGAAGAAACAAGACCATCATCATCTGCCTGCCTTTTCCTAACTATGTTGGGGTCAGCTTCCAGTCTAACCGGATGCAGCTGAGTACCAGTATTTTACATGCAGCGACTGCCTATTTGACCTCCACAACCCAGTTACTGGGTAATACGATACTTTGATAAGACTGGTTTGTCAGACTTTCGGGCTTCTGACGACCCGTACGACTGTCAAAGATCTACGAAAGACAGCCGGGACCTACGGCTTAACGTGCTTTCCAAGGCACGGGAGGGTCTTGGTATGTAAAGATCACCCATCCAAGGGTGACCATCTTCACAAAAAAAAAAAACATTTATGAAAAAAATCAACACTATCTATTCGTAATCAACAATTCAAATGGACCATACAATCGCACCACTGCAACCGGCCTAACACATCCAAAAATAAAACCACTCCAGTAACTAGGCAACTCGTTGTTTACGAGAACTATTTTAAGAACACTTTCATCTATTTTATTTGCCGTCTGTCTAAGAGATATGCCAAACCAATACACGGAGGGGTATAGTTCCTGGTTTAGTTTGGCTACTTAATACTTGCATGTTTGAATCATCAACTGCCTATGCTTTTCCCCACTACTTTGCTAAATACCAGTATTTTATGTGAAGCGACTGCCTATCTCTGATCTACACAACCCCAGTTACTAGGAAATACGATTCCCCTGAGAAGACTGGTTGTCAGAGTTTCGGGCTTCTGGAGACCGGTAACGACTATCAAAGGTCTACGAGTGACAGCCAGGACCAATAGCTTAACGTGCTTTCCAAGGCACGGAGGCGTCTTGTTTCCATGTATATAAAGAAGGTTACCCACCCATGGACAAACAGCGACAATCGTAGCTTATCCTGATCGATTGACCAGTGCTGTGAGTGTTAATTACTTAGCCACAAGAATGATATACCCATGTGCCAAATTTCATTCAAATACCTTCAGCCGTTTTAGCGTAAAAGCGTTACAAACAAACATTACATTTTTTTTTTAAATACCTCCTTAAATATAGAATATAGATAACACTACATAAAACTTAAATATGCGCTTCCATCAAAACAAGTTTGGTTTTCTATGGAAGCGTGTTTTTTAGTTTATTTAAACTAATATTTATTTTCAATTTTTAGGGTGTTTCGAATTTTGTGACGTATTGTCAGCGTAATTTTAGAAGACAGTTTTTTTTGCTATCTTGGTAATCCTGGCGAGGATAATGGCACTTTATGAAATTATTGCATTGTCATCGGTCCTAGATAACTCTACAAAGTTTAAATGAAGTCTGACTGTTTGAAGTGGGTCAAAATAAAGTCCAACTGATACCTACTTGATTTTAAACAAACATGCATACATACAGGTGTAGCTAATAAAAGTGTGTTAAAAACAAATATAAGTATAGACAAGCATAGAATGTGCAGCAAGTCCTCAGTCTACATAAATATTAACAATAACAATAAAAGCCAATTGATCTCCAAGTCGCCATGACGTATCTCAGGTTAATAGTTCTTAATGATAAAATTACAAGATCACGCTGCGCCTGAGCATGACGTCAGAGTTGAGGTTATCAGTGTTTGTTGCTCAGACGGGTCCTTGAGATAGAATATAGGTCATTTAGTGCATACCTAGATTATGGACTAGTCTTCTAAGGTAATTGGGTTCCAACTAGGTATTTTTCTTTTTAGCGTGTCGATAGCAATCTAAATAGAGTTAGCCCAGAATTTGGCTACGAGCTTAGCATTTCCAGTAGCGTCCATCAAATCTTGTAGCGTGCAAACCGTAGGACACGCTGGACAAGGTAGGACTGGGTATTTAAAGGGCAGTATGAAAGGATGAATGAAAGACGACTAACAGAAGGTTTTTACAGAGCAGCACGCGTAGTATGACCACCATAGAAAGAACTTTGTCTATTCTTGGTAGAATAAAGATAGAATTGTCATGCTACACCAGCATAAAACGGTACAAATCTTTCTACAATCTTTAATTCTGTCTTTAATCTTTCTACAGTCTGTAATTTTGTCTATTCTTCCGTCGACAAACCGCATTTCTACGGTAGTCATGCTACGCGTGCAGATGTGAGTGGAAACGCCGGGAGAAGATTCCCTAGGAGGACATATAGTGACCTTATTGGTGATGTTCTTTAAAAAGGTCAGGTGCGTAGTACTCGCAACCGGCGTGTGTATGACCAGATGTATGAACGTAAACGAGGCAAAAAGAGTATGTTAAGGTCGTAGCAGGTGGCGTTCTGTAGATTTTCCGTACCCCCATGGACAAAGGCGTGAGTTTATGTATGTGAGTGTGTATGGGATTTCATTACTGACTTGACTGGCCTGTTAGTCGAGTGGTTAGTGACCCTGACTGCTAAGATTGAGGTCGTGGGTTAGATTCCCACCCAGGACAAATGTTTGTGTGATGACCACAATCAATTGTTCTGTGTCTGGGTGTAATTTATCTATAATATGTATGTATTTAGAAATATATAAGTATGTTTATCAGTTGTCTGGTTACCATAGTACAGGCTCTGCCTAGTTTGGGATCAGACAACGATGTGTTGGTTGTCCAAAGATATTTATTTATTTATTATTTATTACAAAAATAGTGTTATAGTCTATCGGCATCTCACTCAAATGACATGAAAATGAGAAGAACATGTAACAACGCCATATTCTCATATTATTTGTTTCATTTTATTAAGTTAATTATTTTTGATTATATGTATTTTATTTTCTCTTTATTAAACTCTTACACACGCTGTCTACATCTCTTTATCTGCTCTCCTATATCAGGTATGCTGGAAGAGATTTCTTTAGAAATAAGCATTACCTCTGTACCAATTTTTATGTCGTTTTCTTCTTGTCTGTTTAAATGGTTATTTAACCAATCATTTCTGAATCTTTCAGTGTCTTCGCGAATGTAATAAATTATATTACAATACGAAGTTTATTTCAACCGTTCTTTGTAAGAAACGACTTCATTCGGTGGAACTGTATTCAATGACTAATAGGTTATTCTTATGAATCACTATCCACATGATACGCAGTGCATATGATGCTGTTTTAAATCAACTCGAAGGAAATATGAAGAATTCTCGTTCTTCGCTCCTTTTAAATCGGCGCAGGCCATATGAGTAGAGTTCATTATCATCTGCCCTAGCCTTTTCCCAACTATGTTGGAGTCGGTTTCCATTCCAGCCAGATGCAACTGAATACCAGTATTTTACATGGAGCTCCACAACCCAGTTACTGGGTAACACGATAACCCTTTGTTATTTTCGGGCTTCTGAGTTCTGACTTCCCGGAGCGACTGACACATAAAGAATGGTTAAATAGAAATGGTTCTCATATTGTGGTTAAAATATTTGCTTTGTGTAACACCACACACATCCCTCGTAACATTCTCATCTCATCAGCATGTAATTGTCTCTCATTCATCCCTTTTGTGGCCCAACATTCTGATCCATACAAGACAGCAGAGGGGTAATAGCGGAACTTTTTATCGGTAGGAATTGGTTTAATATTCATAGTTAAACAACATTCATTGCGTTATTTACGTTGCTGAGCCGACAGTTTATTCGAACAAATGACGCAATGGTTTAGAAATAATTTTCAATCCCATTCAGATTCTGATAAATTGTGTTTCGCAATTAGGGTGCTGGTCTAATCGTGGTTTTACGTATCGTTTAAAATCATAAAATAATTCACAAAAACACATTTCAATGGTCGGCACCATTGAAATGTGTTTTTGTGAATGTGGTTTTCAAATAAGTATCAAAAACTAAAATCAGTCTACTGAAAAATAAGGCTTTAAAAAAGTGTTACACAATTTCCCTACTACTTATACCGATTGGTCTTAGTCAGTTGACAGAAAGGAGGGAAAAGAGAGTAAGGCTTGTGCTAGTGGACCAGTACGGGTTTCACACAAAAACATTATCATTTCAGCCAAAAACCGTCCACTGCTGGCAGGCGAGCTGGCGATCGCAGTATGACGGTAAAATGTATAGAGAACGCTGCTGCCCATTCTCTAGTAAGTCCCTTAGTCGCTTCTTACGACACCCACGGGAAGAAATGGGGTGGTGCTATGCGTCCGGCACCACACTGAGCGTAAAAGTATAGTCCAAGAATAAATGTCAATAGTTGAATGTCATCTGCATAGAGGATAACCATTCCCTTGTCATGATTCACCATCTAGAAACAGACCACAGCCAGGCGCCTAACAGCTGTATTATATTTATTTTAAACGACAATTTATATACAAATGAGTCATTGTTGTATGATGAGCAAGTGAGGCTAGTCAAGTTGTAGCACTTTATAATGGCAGAAGACCCACTTTATATTATACGAAAGTATCAGAGGTACGTAAGGATCGTTGCAGGTGGCGTTTCTGAAGTTTCTGCCTACTCTCATGAGAAAAAGTTGTGAGTTAACTACGTACTAGCTTTTGCCAGCGGCTTCGCTCGCGTGGAGGTCGGAAAATATCCCGCGTGAACGTACTACCGGGATTAAAAGTAGCCTATGTGTAAATCCAGGTTAATTTTTTTAGCTCAAAAGCGCATTTTCATCCGACTTGCTTCAAATTTATCGTCACTGCTCGGCTCCTATGTGTCTTAGCGTTATGTTATATAGCCTATAACCTGCCCAGGAGTATGAACTACAATCGTACCAAGTTTGTTTAAAATCCCTTCAGTAGTTTTTGACCCAAACGTGCACATACAGACAGACAGACGGACAGACAGACAGACAGACAAAAAATTTACTGATTGCATTTTTGGCATCAGTATCAACCACCATTCATCCTCCAATATTAATTTTGAATGTATTTTCAATGTACAGAATTGACCTCTCTACAGTTTTATTATAAGTATAGATATAGATATCCATACTAATAATATTATTATAAATGGGTAAGTGTGTGCGTCTGTTTGTCCTTCTTTCACGGCAAAACGGAGCGACGAATTGACGTGCTTTTTTAAGTGGAGATAGTTGATGGGATGGAGAGTGACACAGGCTACTTTTTGTCTCTTTCTAACCCCCACTTCCCTAAAATGTGGAACGCGCTAATCTCAGGAACTACTGGTTCGAATTGAAAAATTCTTTTTGAGTCGGGTAGCCTATTTATTGAGTAAGGCTATAGGCTATATAACATCACGCTACGATCAAAAGGAGCGGAGTAGCAACAAAAAATGGACGAAAACTGGCAGGCTGCGATGCGACGGGAACGGTCAGGGGAGCAAATATTTGACGCGGACGAAGTCGCGGGCAGAAGCTAGTACTATATATATATTCTTACGCTGAACTGACTCATGAGTTACTGATCGCATGCGTAACTGCTGAGCAAGAACTCCTGAGTTCGATTGTCTGGGTTAGTGGGTTATTCTATCACAAATTTGGTGGATGTCACGTCTTTGAATTTGGTTCTAAGACGGTTTCTTTAAGATGTTTTCCTTTACCGTTTGAGAGCAGTGGTGATGAAATAAAATATAACTAGTGATCGCCCATTGGTCGAAATTCGACCGTACTTCATTTGAACAGAAATACATTATTAAATGAAAAAAACATATAATTATAACAAAAAATATTTTTAAAAAATGGCTATATTTGATATTCAGTAACACTATAGACAAATAATATTAAAAACAAATATTCTCGATATGATCATAGATTTTAAAAATGAAATAGGTTATATATCTATAACCTTCGTTGTCACTAGTACCATTAACAGTTCCATGATGGAACTACTGACTGTTTTTTTTTACCACTAGTTCCATTTTAAAAGAATCTGAAAATAATGGAACTAATGTTGAATTTGTTATCACAAGTTCCGTTTTTTAAAAAATATAAAAATAATGGAACTAATGTTGAATTTGCAGATATCACTAGTTCCACATTATTGCTTTAGGCACTTGTGAAATTTTTAAGGGTAGTAAAAACATTGGAGTTAAAAACACTTAGTTTTTATAATAATTATATTCAATAAAATCAACAAATATTTTTTTAGTCTACCTTTACTTTTTTTTAATAGGTATGTAGTGATCGAATAGAATCAGTAAACATTTATTTTTTGAGAATGAATTTGTTTACATGGCTATACTTGATGAGACAGCCAGTGACATCTATCGGTCGTTTATTGTAATATCGATTATTTTTTTCCATATCGGGAGGTAGTTAGAAAAACGTAAGTTTATGTCGTCTTTGTAGTGCGAGAAATCAATGCAATGTGTTCGCAAGCAAGTTTATTCGGCTCCTCTTAAGAATACAAAAAATGAGTGCAATTCAAATAATTGAAAGGGGAAGGGGAAAAGTATTGTTATCATCAGGATGGCAGTATTACAAACATGTGATGTATAAAAATGGAACCAGCTTGTGGCGTTGCAAGCTATTTAAAAAACAAATGAAATGTGCAGGATCCGTAAAAATAAGACACGGTAAGCTAAAATTAACATACGTAAGTACATCATACAATCGAAATATTTAAGTCGAGTGACTATTCCATAGAACAATTATTTAATGTTATGCTCTGGTTTGCACAGTTACATTATTAAGAAATATATAATCAAAACGGCATAATGTCTTATCGGCCTAGGGCCGCTACTAGCTGTTACTAGATAAAGCGGTGTACCTACATACTATATTATTGAGTAATGGTATAAGTTGGGTTTTGATGAATCCGACATGTATATTTGCATAAATGACATTACTCTTAGCTTTATGTTTAAGTCGTATTGTGTATAATTTCATGTTCTTTGCTTTTGTAAATGTTTATCTGTAAATGCCCTTTAAGTCCAATAAACATATTATTTATTTATTTATTGTTTATGTATTATTTTTGCTCCCCCCTCCTCCCTTTTAATGTATGTGCCTTTTATGTACCTATTTGCTTTTTTTTGCAATGTTTGATTTTATGTTATTTTTTTAGGACCAAACAAGCATTATTAAACAAAAACCTCACGACAATAATTGTGAGCCTGATGAAACGCAAAATTTGGTAGATTTTCAAATTGAGGAAGCTTGCCTTGAAGCGGCTCAAGGCAGAGAACCGGCTCCTAGGGTGTACAAACGGGCCTTTGTGGTATAGCAAATCAAGGATTTGATTTAGCTACAAAGAATGCTGTTCCACCATTCAAAAGTAAACAGAGTCGCATTTACCGCCTAAAAAAAAATGCAAGCGTTAAAAAAATTAATACAAATGATCCAAATAAGTTGAGGTGCTAAAACAATTTGAAAAAATTTTACTAGCTGATTTCAATCAAGATAATAATAGAATTCTGGTCTTTTGTACTCCCGAGGGAAAAATGCACATAGGAAATGTTACGAATTTTTTTATGGACGGCACATTTAAAGGACAATGCCCACATACTAGAACAACCGTGGCCCACAGTGAACACTTACAAATAGTGTAAGGAATGATAGTATAAGGTGTTATGAGCACCTTCTAGTACTTATCAGTTCAGAAAATAAGTCGCCATTTGGAAATAAAACAGTTTTTAATTTTGTATAATTTTTAATTTTTTCACAAGCACTGACTTATTTTATACACTTACAATGACTTTTGAATGGTATTAACACAGTCATTGTTCATTTCAAAGTTACTTACTCATTTTAACCTTTTGAATAATAGTCACCTTCTAAGTTTAAACAGTCTGGGGGAGTACACACAAAACCCATATATTAAACCTAGAAAGATCCCAGCGAGCAGTTCTCAAAGTAATGCACAAAAAGAATTTTCAGTATTCAACGGAGCAGCTATATAAGGATTGTATGGTATTAACGATTCGACAACTTTATATCAGGAGAGTTCTGCTTATAAGCCACAAAGGCTCAACGTATGACCCGGTAAGACTGAAAAACAAACACAGAAACGACCTAGTATTTGACCTGAAACCATGTAAAACAGAATTCTTCAGAAGACAACCGTGCTATATGGGTCCATACCTATATAACACAATAAGTAAAAATACTCAGCTACATCACTTACCAATAAGTAAACTAAAACTTACCATAAATGACTTCCTTCTCTCTCAAAATTATGGAAATACTGAAAAACTTCTAGAAAGTATAAAATAATAAAATAAAGTCACACAACCCCATTCATACACATACACACAAATACACCACACCCCACACTACACATACATCACACATACATATGTTCATTCATAGATGCACACACAAGCATTAAGTAGCTATTAAGTAATTAATTAAATTATTACATTATTAAATTATTACATTTTTTACTTTTGCACCGCACCATATATTTTATTTATTAATCAATCAATACTTATCATTTGTCCCAAACAACATCCCCCCCCCCCAACAATACAAAAGCTAGGTAATGAAATAACGCTGATGTCACGTCATTACATATACGAGTATATGACCATCTTTACAAACCAAGACCCTTCCGTGCCTCAGAAAGCATGTTAAGCCGTTGGTCCCGGCTGTCTTTTGTAGATCTTAGACAGTCGTTACGGGTCGTCAGAACCCCGAAAGACTGTCAGACTTTCATTCAGATCAGTCTTATCAAGAGGTATTGTATTACCTAGTAACTGGGTTGTGGAGGTCAGATAGGCAGTCACTCCATGTAAAATACTGGTATTCAGCTGCACCCGGTTAGACTGGAAGCCGACCCCAACATAATTGGGAAAAGGCTAGGCAGATGATGATGAGCTGTAAGATTTGGTTACTTTCTCAATAAAGTAAAAGTATTTAGGTATTTAAAAATATCTTTTTTTACTTATTCAATACTAGCTTTTGCCAGCAGCTTCACCCGCCTATTATACGTATAAACCTTCCTCTTGAATCACTCTGTCTATTAAAAAAAACTGCATTAAAATTCGTTGCGTAGTTTTAAAGATCTAAACATAAGGACAAACAGAGGGAAGCGACTTTGTTTTATATTGTGTAGTGAAGTTAAATCACTATAAGCTTGCATTAGTACTGGCTATTGTTATTATCATAGTTTTCTAAAGGTATTGTTTAATGTAGGTGAGTAATACAATACTTACCTGTTGTGGAAGAACCCATTGCAGTACAATATATATTTATGAGTTGATGAGAGCGTAAGTGCCTCATATCCATTATTCAATTCGCACAGCGAACCTTGCTTGCGCCGGTTAATCCACGCGACGTGTTCGGGACAGCATAGTTACTCAGGTCCAAATTCGCGCCGAAGTAATCATTAGTAAAAGCGGGACTCCCGCAGTCCAAATGCATGCGAGGGTCGTCATAAGCAGCCAGCAGTTTTAACATTCACACTAGGGTCGTCATTCAAAGTGGAGCCACGATCCAAGTTCGTGCAAGGATTGTCATTCTGGTGATATTGATTGGAGTCCATTGTCATAAAAAACCTCACAAAAGAACACAAACTATATTTTATATCTTTAACTATTTGTTTACTGGGTGTCAAATGTCAACTTCATCATCTGTCATAGAATAATGCTGCCATATTTTAAAATATAATCGATTACGTGCATCGATTATTGGTCTTGAACAATTTAATTTTATCTAATTACGGCAAAGCCATAAACAATACAATGATATTACCATTCCATGTTTATGTATGTTTGGAGTATAAGATATCTGGTTTGAGATGTTTATGAACATAATTGTTTTGTCTTAAACTGGAGTTAGTTAGTTACGTTCACAGAAACTAAAATGGCCGTCATGATTATGACGGCGTGCCGTGTGATTACAATGCACGCCTTTGAGCACACGGATTGATTTTTATAATTATTAATTAATCCGTAATCGATTAGACGTATTCAATATACGACTCGAAATTAAATTGACAATATACTAGCAACCCTAAACTTTGCCTGACAGTCAAACTCTCAGTGATAATAATACGTTAAATTACTTATTTATTGCTTATAATGACGGCGACTTAGTTAGAGATAGAAGTTAAACGGATAATTCCTGTTTTAAAAAAATATATTTTTTAATTATCCTTCGAAACGTGTTCGGTTTGGGCCAGGAATACCATTGACCTTTGGCCCAAAACCTTTCTCACAAAATGTTTACTATTCATGCTGACATTGGCAGCAATAGTAATTTTACTAATGTCGTGCCCGTTCTATATGCGTTTATGACAAATAGAAATAAATATTCTTATACAATTTTATTTTCTCTCATAAAATCGCAGATACCCCAGTGGATTCCAAATAAAGTAATGTGCGATTTTGAGGAAGCCACAATAAAGGCTCTTTTATCATTCAATGTTGGCATAGATGTTAAAGGTTGTCATTATCATTATACTAACAGCCTTTTTCGAAAAGCAACCAAACTGGGCATTACATCGAAAAAGGGGTATAACAGTAGCAGAAAAAACAAAAGGATAATTTCTCTTTGTGGCAATTTAGCGTTTCTCCCGCTTAATAAAATCGAAGAAGGTTGGAAATATATACAACAGGAAATGCCCGAAAACGAAGATTTGAATAAATTTAAAAAATATTTCGATACGTTTTGGATGAAACCAGACGTACAAAAATTATGATGTGTTTATGGTAAGATCCATAGGACAAATGTCCTTGAAGGCTGGCATCATAATTTGAATACAAACGTCAATAAAAACGAGACAAATTTATTGCAGCTCTTACATATTCTTTATGATGATGCAATGTTAATGAAGTATAGAACTAATCTTCTACAAAAGTATGGGCAGAGTTCCCAACCTAAACGACGAAGAATTTACAGAGACAGAAATGACTTAGTCATTGAAGCCCAAATGCAGTTATTAACAGGCGAAATATCTGTGGGTCATTTTTTAGATAAACTTCGTTGAGCGCGTACTTGTAGTAAATGTAACGAATCTGAATCATACATTTAAAAAAAAATTGTTGATTTCATTGAATATAATTATCATAAAAACTAAGTGTTTTTAACTCCAATGTTTTTACTACCCTTAAAAATTTCACAAGTGCCTAAAGTAATAATGTGGAACTAGTGATATCTGCAAATTCAACATTAGTTCCATTATTTTTATATTTTTTAAAAAACGGAACTGGTGATAACAAATTCAACATTAGTTCCATTATTTTCAGATTCTTTTAAAATGGAACTAGTGATAAAAAAAAACAGTCAGTAGTTCCATCATGGAACTGTTAATGGTACTAGTGACAACGAAGGATCTATAAAATTAATTTATTACCTATGGTTATACATATATACTTGACATTCAGTAATAGTTAGGGAGCTGGCGAGCAAAATTTCGATATGATCAGCACACAAGGCAGACGTTATTAATAGTGATAATTATACCCTAAGAAACATCAAGGACCTCGGACCTCGTCTGCCACCATGGTGGTGCTGCGTTGTAAATTTACAACGTTTCAAAAATGTTTAAAAAAAAAGGTGTGCTATAATATGCGCACACGTCTGCCTCTGGGGCTGATGATCACAGTCATCCTGGAAACACAAGGAATCGAAAAGGCAGACATCCAGGGCTCTGATTTTTGTAGATTCATTTTTACATTTATTTTTATGATAAAAAAAAACTCTATATATGAAGTGCACATTTGGCAGATTTGAATTGTTCGATTAAAACAATGAGAAAACCACGGAAAAATAGTCTGCCAACATGTTGCCTCTGCATTGTCTATTGACAGTGCTCCAAAAATGTAAAAAAACCGGCCAAGTGCGAGTCGGACTCGCGCACCGAGGGTTCCGTACAAATCTGTAGGTATTCTCGGTTTAAAAATATATTTTTTTTTAAATTTTTATATTTCAGTTGATTGAATGTAAGGTAAATTGCGGTTTACGATTTATGACGTTTTAAAAAAAAACTACTCACTCGATCTCGTTCAAACCAATTTTCGTTGGTAGTTTACATGGTAATGTACATCATATATTTTTTTTAGTTTTATCATTCTCTTATTTTAGAAGTTACGGGGGGGGGGACACACATTTTACCACTTTGGAAGTGTTTCTTGCGCAAACTATTCAGTTTGGAAAAAAATGATAATAGAAACCTCATTACCATTTTTGAAGACCTATCCATAGATACCCCACACGTATGGGTTTGATGAAAAAAAACATTTTTGAGTTTCAGTTCTATGTATGGGGAACCCCAAAATTTATTGTTTTTTTTCTATTTTAGTGTGAAAATCTTAATGCGGTTCACAGAATACATCTACTTACCAAGTTTCAACAGCATAGCTCTTATAGTTTCGGAAAAAAGTGGCTGTGACATACGGACGGACAGACAGACAGACAGACAGACAGACAGACAGACAGACAGACAGACAGACAGACAGACATGACGAATCTATAAGGGTTCCGTTTTTTGCCATTTGGCAACGGAACCCTAAAAAGGTGTGCTATATTATGCGCACACGTCTACCTCTTGGACTGATGTTTGAATTCCTTATGAAAACCAAGAAAATCGATGAGGCAGACGTTCAGGCCTCTAATATTCCAAAGGCAGACCATATGTTTTTTTTTTCAACCCGACGCTCGCGCCAAACCAAGCAGGTATAAAATATCCCCATAGTTCCTTTCGTGGTGTCTCTTTTTTATTTGGGAATATGAGTGAGAACGGTATAACTCAATTCCGACCTTTTTCGTATTGTGAAACTAAATGTATAGAGCGTATATCTATATACAGCCTCCCCTTTTATTTTGCACGCTTTTCCTCTCAAAATCTACGTATTTTACACAAATAAAACGTGATTTAAAAAAGTTAAAGACTGTTCCTATCCAGATCCTAATCCTATTCAGATTACAATCAAGCATGCAATTTAAAAAAAATACTTTCTAATTAAAGTTCCAAGCGCATTTCGTTTCTGGTTGACATTGAGAAAAAAAATGATTGCATAGATTTCAGCTCCAGAAGTTTAATCGTTACCGTGAGTTTAGAGGATAATATTAAATAAAATTATAAGAATAAAACTATAAATAATAACAATAATCCCATGCAATACCCGCTGTCCCTTGATTCCGTGAATTTCAAAGAGTTATACAGCTGAAAATCAGTGAGCAAAGAGTCTGCCACATATTTTTTCGAATCCACAGGGTCATAGTGAATCGAATGGGCGCAATGAGAACCGCGTGCAAATGACTTAGAAGACCTTTTTTTAACATTTTTGCAACTCCATCCCATAATAATGCAGAGTCCTGAATGTCTGCCTCTTCGATTTTCTTTGTTTCCAAGATGATTGTGACCATGAACTCTAGAGGCATACATGTGCAAATGATTCAATACTCCGATTTTTTAAGCAACTTCAATCCGCTGTAACGCGAAAACGCAGCGACATAGGACCTTAATTGATTGGACCAAATCGATTCGTAATGATTTAAACTGCAATCCACCTCGACGTGAAACGTGTGCAAATCATATACCGAAATGCTCGCCAGCTCCCTAACTATAAGACTATAGACACAAAATAACGACAGATATTGTCAATGGGACCATAAACAAAAGAATATCTACGCATGTGTGTATTAAATACACGGTAATGAATAGTAGTGTGTGTAACGTGTTATTTATTGAAAATAATATATTTTTACGCATAATTTAAAAAAAATATTAGCATTCGTCACTTCTTCTCTGTATAAACTATAAGTGTGCGAAATTTCATACTCCTCCGTCCGCCCAATTTTCGTAAAAAGGGATCCAAAGTTTTCGCTTCACGTATTAATATATAGATACTAAGTAGTGCCTTTTTTTTTGTGAGTCTGAAATCATCAAATGACCTCTCCCGCTGTGGGTGGAGCGGAAGGGCGTGTCAGAGTTTTACTGACTAAAACCCACCCGTGTTCCTTCAGTTGCCTATGCCACGGTAACTTTTTCAAACAATTTTGCGACCACAAAGTAGTGCCTGTGTTCGGAATCCCGATCTACAACTCAAGATACGGTGCATTATTTTATGATCAGCAGGGTGGCTTTCTGGGGTCCCGTGTGGTGCCGGAAGTAAAAAATTGTACCATTCCATTTCTTCCCGTGGGTTTCGTAAAAGGCGACTAAGGGACTTACTAGAGAATGGGCAGCAGCGTTCTCTACGCATTTAACCACCATAATGGGATCGCCAACCCGCCTACCAAGCGTGGCGATTAGGGCAACCCCCCACCAAATTTTAAATCTTTAAACCCAGAAGGCCAGGTGTATTTTGAAGGTCCATTCTAAAAGTGCGTGTGAGTATGTTTGTTACCAAGCAAGTTGAGAATATAACTTCTGCATATATTTTTTTAGTGTAACATTCATTAACACTTTCATTGCTTTCAGGGTCAATAGAAGTCGCCTACACTCCTTTTGACATTTTAATTAAAACTATTGTGTCATAATGCGTTGATACCGCGTTGAAAGATTGTATTATTTTGTTTTGACTATGGTGGTGAATGGTCGAGAGAAGACAGACTCGCTGGTTGATATTTATGAGGCCATGGATAGCACCCAGTGATACTTCCTTTTCAACCGACGAAAAAAAACGGAGGAGGTTCTCAATTCGACGCGTATATGTATATTTTTTTTTGTATGACCATATTTTTTTTTTATGTATGACTACGCATAACTTTTTACATTGTGGTCAGATTGTGACAATTCTTCTTCTATTGGAAAGGGTATACTTCCAAGGTGGTCCCATATAAATTTGGAAAACAAAATCGAACCCTAAGGGTCGGAAAATAGGGGATGATTGATTGTTCACTCACTGATTGTAATGTATTATATAAACACGCATAACTTTATACAGAGTAGTCCGATTTTGATAATTCTTTTTTTGTTGGATTATTTATTAGTACATTAAAGCCACAAAAAATTACAAAATAAAAACTTTTTAACAAATATTAAACCGCCGAAAAACTGAAAAGCATAAAATAATAAACCTTAAAATTTTGAGTCGGCGCTGAAAAATCAATGAACAAAGATCACTCAAAGCGCGACTCATAATTTTTTAAGGTTTATTATTTTTATGCTTTTCAGTTTTTCGGCGGTTTAATTTTTTTTAACAATATGGTCATAAGATTTTTTGTTTTTTATTTCCGAGTTTTGAAGGTCAGATAGGCAGTCGCTCCATGAAAAATCATGTTGTGAATCCTTCGACTTTTAACTTATCATCATCTGCCTAACCTTTTCCCAACTATGTTGGGGCGGCTTCCAGTATAACGATCTAAGCGTAAAACTAAATACGAAATGCGCAAGCTATTCAGGTAAAAATAATCCTCATCCAATTACGTATTTCGCTGCCACACAAGAAGTACCGTACTTTATGTAAATGGCTGGAATTCTTCGCCGAATTCTCGATAGCGAAATACCCATTCGCGTAGCTTTAAAAAATGCTTAAAGTTAGAAGGAAAAAAATCTTTAAAACGCGGACAAAATCGCGTGTGGACTGCTAAACGCAGTTATACACTGCGACTTTTTATAGCGATATAAAGCTTGTGACTAAATTAACAGCCGCACCTGTCGATCAAAGGTTGAGCTACTCTTGCTGAGGTCTGTCCGAGAATAGGTGATCTTTGCCAATCGTTACGGGTCACAAATCTGTATAACTATGGCTATTCAAATCAAATCAAATAAATTTATTTCGGATTAAAAGATCCATAGGTGTTAGTAACAATAAACTTAGCCTAATATTAGTAATTACAATTTATTAAATTAATTTAAGCATGCGCCGGACTGAGCGCCCTTTGCATGAACACTCATTCACTGCTTCAACTATTTAAGTTGTAGGTAATATTCTGATAATAGTATCGTCGTGTCGAAACGGCTGAGCCGACTTTGAAAAAACATGTCTAAGAACCACCGCCAGAAAACCTACTTTTACATTAAAAAATCACACCCAAATCGGTTCACCCGTTTAAGAGCTACAGTGTCACAGACACACACATAGCGGTCAAACTTATAACACCCCTCTTTTTGCGTCGGGGGTTAAAAACGATATGTTAAAAGCCAGACGAGGTCAGTCTCTTTTCAACCATAATGAGAAAAATACCGTAATAAAGGTCTTTACAAGTCCAAACATTATCTTGGTCAGGTCATGACGTGACGACCATGCAGATTAAATACTCGACAGGTGTCGTATTGAGCATACCAATTAATGGCATTAAATTCACTTTGAGTATTTAGTGACGGAAATATCATCCGAATTTTTATTTTTTTTAGTTTTTTTTAAGGCTTGTTAGTCAATTCGCACGGATTTACTAGCCCGAAACGGGCGAATCGACACGTGTAATTAATATATTTTCTGTAAGTGATTCGTACGAAGGTAATTTAAATGTGGACGAATCGACAGCTCCGGAAAAGCGTATTGGCACGTTTACAATTTGTAGTTTGTTCTTAAATTTTACAGCATTAAAATTAGTAAATTCGTTTGAATCGACTACATACATAAACTGACGCCGTTTTCCCATGGGGGTAGGCAAAACTACAAAACGCCACCTGCTACAATCCCTATACTCTTTTTGCTTCGTTTATGTTCATACATCTGGTCATACACGCACGCCGGTTACCAGTAATACGCACCTGACCCTTCTGAAGAACATCACCAATAAGGTCACTATTATGTTCTCCTAGGGCGTCCCCTTCCAGCGTATCCAGTCACATCAGCCTTGTAAATACATTTTGTTAGCCGTCCTTCATTCATCCTCTCAACATGACCAAACCATCTTAGCATACTCTTTTCAATTTTTGTCACTACATTTTCTTTTAAACTGCAGCGTTGTCTTATCACTTATCACATCATCGCAATCGACTAATAAGCCATTTTTTTGTGTTGATTACGATCAATTTCGCCAAAAGCCCCATTAAGCATTTTGACGTACCGCCCAATGAATGCCCACGATGCGAAACAGTAAAAACGCCTTTATAAACATAAATATGTAAAATTGTATCAGACCACGAGGCGCCAGTGTAGCGTGTTCATTGGCTACATTTCATCTCATCAGGTAACCAATGAGCGTGCAACTTGACCGACTTCAAAAAGGATAAGGTTCACTATCCAACGCGAACTTTTTAAGTCAATTATTAAAGTATAAGGGAAATGTTAAGTTTTTAATAAAAACATGTAACAAACTATTTGGGAGGGTATATGTGGTTAAATGATAAATGATTTTATTTCTGTAAGTAGGTTTGTACAAACACTTTTACATGTCAATTATATTTTTTTAAACTAGATGAGTTCGGCGTTTCCTGACTACTCTGAGATGAAAGGCCGAAACAAACTCAGAGGTCACAGTCTCTTTTAAAGTCCAGACATAATCTTGTTCACATCATGTGAAGATCATGTAGATTGGTGACTGAAATGGTCTTTTGAAGAAAGAACCACACAGATTGAGTGGACCTGTCCAGTCAGTGCAAGCATTTGTCACTAATCATTTAGCTCAACTCGGAACATAAGGAGCCCAACGCTTTGACGAACAGTACCAAAGAAAGGACATTTGGGTAGGCCACATAAATTAATCAAACTGCCAGATCATGATTATTGAGAACGAAAGAAAACAAAACTAAAAAAATAAATAAAAAAAGACCCACAAGGTCTTCACATTCACAATAATTAAAACAATACGATACTTTACAAAGTAAAAATTCATGTCATTGTATATTATATATAAAAAATTATCAATGTCAATGTGTATATAAAAAAAAAAGAAACGGATATAATTTTGTTGGTCAGATCATTTGATGACCATGTAAGGTTCGACTTTTAATCCTATTCACTAACTTGACAATTGGAGGGATACCAGGTTTTGACAAAAAAAAGATAGTGAGGTGGTGCAAGAATGAATGAAATTGAATGAACTTGAAATAATGTACTTACATGCAAACTTTGTAATTTAAATTTAATAACTTGTTTTAAAACAAGATGTGTACTATATCGATATATACGTAGTCTATGGCTGTCAGAGGAAATAAAATGACTATAGTAAAAAAATAAGCAAAATGACATGATTTTTATATTTAGTTTTGTTTCTATCAGAAGAAAATAAAAAAAGGAAATAACTATTATTAAAATTATTAATTATTCTTATAATCCACACCTAAAAACGATTTTTTTTAAGTTTTATTTAATTTAAAACATTTTTATCATTCATTCTTTATGCGAAGTCGTTCACTACCCCGACACTATTAGTTTTAGAATGGTATCATTATTTTGCATTGAACTGTCAAGTTAGTGAATAGGATTAAAAGTTCAACCTTAGATCGGTGTCTGAAATGGTCTTTTGATGAAAGAACCACACAGATATTGCCACTAACTACTCAAACTGCCAGACCATAATCAAAAGAGAAACAATGACCCACATAGTCCTCAAATTCTCAATAATCAAAGTAATATTCATACAATTAATATTCATGTCATGTGAAATAATAAAAAATAACAAAATAATAATAATAATAACGATACTGGCTCGTATCGTGAGGAGGTTCTTGTCTCTGGAGCCCTAACCACCGGTAGCTTGGACCCTGCTCCCGATACCGGAGGTCCACTATTTTTTATATTTTTAAATGTTTTTTGCTGTAAATTTATTTTTCTAAAAATATTTAAAAATGTAACTAATATGTAGATAAAGAAATAAACGAAATAATAATAATAAAAAAACAACATTCAGTGTAGATTTATTGGAGCAGCTCAATCCCAGGCCGTTTTATCCTCAATATAGTCTTTAACAGTATAATAGGCTTTCTGACATAATTAAGCTTTATAAAAGATTTGAATTTATTTAGGCTTAGTTCTTGAATGAGGCTAGGAAGTTTATTATAAAAACGAATACATTGGCATCTAAACGAGCCACCTATTTTCTTGAGCCTGGTCTTAGGAACAACATATTTTTGTTTGTTTCTAGTATTGACATTATGGATATCACTGTATCTTTTAAAGAGATTAATATTTTTATGTGCATACAGCAGATTTTCATAAATTGACTTAATGTCATGGTAAAATTGAATACTCAGACGGAAAGTTGATTGCGGAGGTGCCTGCAAAACCTACATGTAATAATCATCAAGAAAATAGTGTTAATCCTACCTAACGGAAACCATTTTCTTGATGATTTTTAGGAGTAGGTACTTATTAGATACCTGTACTGTACACCAAGCAGACTGCTTCGTTAGTCTATTGGTCACAAGCGCTACTACTGAGCACGAGGTTTTGGGTTCGATTCCCAGGTCGGGCAAAAGTATTATTGGATTTTCCTATGTGGAAGTTTTCAATAGGAGACTGGAGTTTAGATTTGTACCCGGTTTTTTATTTATTTTTTATGAGTGGGTAATCATCAAATGACGTCTCCCGCTCTTGGGCGGAGCGGGAGGGCGTGTCAGACTTTTACTGACTAAAACCCACCCGTGTTCCTTCAGCTGCCATGTGCCACGGTCACGGTATGTCTTTCGTACAATCTCGCGACCCTTGCAGATTTGTGCCCGGTTGATGGCTAAGCTATAAGCTCGCCCCCTATCACATGGAAATTAAGCAACCGATGAAAGGTGGATGTAATATAGGTACACCTCTGCCCAATCCTTCGTGGGAACAAAGCGTAATGTTATGTGCAAGCAAATACTTAATACGAAGTAGCTTCAAGATAACTATAAATGTATCAGATGACTACAGCATGACGAACCATCATAATAATCGAAGAATTTATGAGGTGTCACCATAGCAACCAAGGCGTGGTAATAACGACCGCCATGCGAAAAAGACGAGGTATAGTCACGGGCATAAATATCTTATTCTCACTTACGCAAGATTCAAAAGCGAGTATTTCATGAAATGGACATTCTGAAGGACGTAAAGAATAGCACCTTCCCATCTCTGCCCGAGGGTGTCGTAAATGGCGACTAAGGGACTTACTAGAGAATGTGCAGCAGCGTTCTCTATGCAATTTACCACCATACTGCGATCGCCAACCCGCCTGCTGAGCGTGGCTGCTGCGTGCTGGAAGTAGGCCTCCTCCAAAACAAATTCTAATAAAAGACCTCATCATCTGCCTAGCCTTTTCCCAACTATGTTAGGGTCGGGTTCCAGTCAAACCAAATGCAGCTGAATATCTGTCCTCCACAACCTAGTTACTGCGTAAAACGATAGCCCTTGGTAACACTAGCTGTCAGACTTACGGGCTTCTGACGACCCGTACCGACTGTCAAAGACCCACAGACAGCCGGGACCAACGGCTTAACGTGCTTTCCGAGGCACGGAGTCATGGTAGTAAAGATGGTCACCCATCCACGGACTAACCGCGGCAAGAGTTGCTTAACCTCATAGCTCTACCTTCTTGTATAGCCACAGACCTAAGGAACCATTTTTTTTTGTGGATGGGAAATCGTGCAATTACGTCTCCCGCTCTGGGCGAAGCGCGGTTAGGACTTATACTGACTAAAACTCACCCGTGTTCCTTCAGTTGCCTATATGCCAGGCCCACAGTATCTCTATCGAACAAATCTCGCGACCCTAAGGAACTCTAAAATTAACATATAATACCATTTCGTTCCACATAATTTTTTCACAAGCTTTCTTTAATCATCATAGTAGTACTTAATAATTGTGAGAAAATAATTTTATAATAGGTACTAGCTATGTTGACATGTACAGATTCTATCTATATTGTTTGTGCTGTATTCATGGGATTAAGAGGATTAAGTGGTGTTTACTACGGTGATACCATTGATTATATCAGTATTTTTTAGTAATTGGCTAAATGCAGTTGGGTAACTTCTGGAGGGAGGTGAGTTGGTTGGAAAAACCAACGACCCATGGCCCGCGGTCCACCTACAGGACTAATTGCAGAAATCGAACCCCCTTTCAGTTGCCTATGCTAGGGCCATGGTAACTCTTTCGAACAAATCCGTGACCCTGGCAGGAACCAAACCTCCTAACATAAAACATAAATGCAGTTGGGTAATGAAAAATGTTGATATTTAGTGCATTAGAAAGGGCTAAGCAGAAAGTAGGTGCTTAACCAGGATGCCGATCAAAGGGGGTTAATCTTTGCTAGATAACTTATCTAATATTTGTCCAATACTATTTTTTTTTAGAGTTTGACTCCTACTGATATGAATGGCCAGCACTAGCAAAAGACAGAAAGAATACTGTGAAAAAGGGCGACGGAGGCCTTTGCCCTGCAGTGGGACAATACAGGCTAGTTAGATTAGATAGACAATATATTTAGAATCCTATACTTAGTGCAGTTACTGTTGAGAAATACATTTCAATTTTAATAGTGCTATCTTTAGAAATATAAAAAGTGCTTCAGTCATGCAGAAGGGCTTTTGCACTCATTGCCTAGGCCCCATATGCATAGGAATATACATATCACCAAATTCTAAAAAAGAGTTTGTAACAAATCTACAAGTTGATAGGAAAAAGCTGAGAAAAATAAACACAAAGTCTTTCCTACTTCGTAGACAGGACCTGTTGAATTACTATTCAACTACTATTACTATTTAAATTGATGTTGTTATAATAACTTTCTGTCACTTTTACATAGCAAGTAGTGATATAGGAATATGTGTGGGGTAGGTCAGGTACATTTAGCGTCAATAATATCAGGACCACACACTGGCTGGACTGTTCAAAATGATCTAAACAACTATGAAATTGACTCTGACTGTACCACAACCAAAAAGTGAAAGATAAACATGCCAAAAAAATAATCGCAGTTGGTGGCAATAAACCAAAATACATAACACACACTAACTTCCGAAATTAAAGTTACATTTCACGATGTAGTATTTTTTTTTTATTTAGCGAAAGAGCTTCTTACAAAGGATAAGAGAGGTAACATTGTATAACAAAAAAAAATAACATGCATTCTAAGTAGCAAACTTAGCTACTTTTTCTTAATGAATGCACAAGCACAGCGCACTATTAATCAGGTCAATAGGTTGCATTGACTCAGCCACACGTTATTGTTTTTATTAAACCAGTTGTTTTTTCCTTAAGGTGACTGTTTTGTAGCTATGTGGAATGATAATCTAATGACTTGGCTTCAATGAACAATGTTTCATGTTTTCATACATTCATGGATCAATTAAGTATAATACAATACATATAATACAGTACTTTTTTATTTCTTGGACATTCATTAAGTATTGGAATACTGTTCCTGATAGCGTGTCCTATCCTATGGTGGAATACAATGTCTGGATAGAGTGTACAAACCAAAATGACCTTTATTTATTGACACAGTTATTACTATTAGATTGTAGCTTTTGTACTGCCTTTTAATTTAAAACATAATACTCCTGAATATAAAACTTAGAAGTTTTTTTAATAAATTAGTGTATTTCGTTAAATTAAACAATAATGATTGGCTGACAATTGATATTGCACAGAAAACAATAAGAAATCCTTAAAAAACCAAACAAAGTAAAAAAACCACTTTTCTATTAATAATATTTCGAAATATTTTGATTTAAAAAAACCTGTGAACCTCTATCTAGGTGCGGCGCGTGAGGGTAGCCTATGTCTACCAGTAGACCTCTCTATCGAGGTTTGACCCTTTAGGGAGGCCTATTTCCAGCATTGGACGTGTATCGAAGAGCTAGGCTTGAAAGACGCCTACGTCCAGATTTTTTTAAATTTTTTTTTGGATTGGAAATCATCAAATGACTTCTCCCGCTCTGGGCGGAGCGGGAGGGCATATCAGACTTTTACTGACTAAAACCCACCCATATTCCATCAGTTGCCCATGTGGCAGGGTCACGGTATCTCTTTCGAACAATCTCGCGACCCTGGCTACATCCAGCATTGGGCGTCTATCTAAGTCCGACGCCTGAGGGAAGCCTATTCGGTATTGCATGTCTTGGCACTGAAATCATGATGAAGAATTTATTGCTCAGGTCAGTGCTCAAGTACTAAGTATTATCCTTTAGGTTATCTCAAAATAGCACTTGATAAACTTGAGCTCTTGAATAGATAAGAGAATATAGCTTAAAATTTAAATGATAATATTTATCTAACTATAAATATGAGATCATTTCTGACATTATTTTCGCTGGGAGGAAAATCATCATATGCCAACTTTTTTCCAACTATGTTGAGGGCAGCTCCTAGTCAGAAACCGGCCCTATGGCGCCATAAATGGTATTAGGCTCACTTCCTTTTATGTGGAACCTAAAATCGGCACGAACTAAATGTCGGCATTAATTAAATAATATTTAAAATGGTTATAATTTTATTATTTGTCATGAAGAAATAAATGGAATTTATATGCCATAGGTTATTTATTAAGCACTGAAGTTCCTCCCGCTCCGCCTAAGAGCGGGAGACCTCATTTGATGATTTCCCAGCCACAAAAAAAAAGGCTAGCATAGACTTCATTTTAGCTTTTTTCTAACTTGGTCTGTTGGTATTGGTATCTAATCTAACGTGTTGTGACTGAAATTGATATTTGACCTTAAATATGACTTCATTATTTATCTAAAAGGCTAGAACCATGAAAATTTAATATTCAAGGCTTTGGAG
This sequence comes from Aporophyla lueneburgensis, assembly GCA_932294355.1. NCBI lineage: Eukaryota > Metazoa > Arthropoda > Insecta > Lepidoptera > Noctuidae > Aporophyla > Aporophyla lueneburgensis. The sequence goes on along the minus strand of OW028762.1, from coordinate 16,517,458 downwards.
CTTAATTTTTATTTTTAGCCATAGTTTAGTATCTGAAATACAACATGCCTGTATTTAGCAAAGAAGTTGGCAGAGAAGTCATAGTATACCCACATTCTGCCTGTCATGTCCTACTAAATCATTTAGTAATCAGTTGCATCTGGTAAGGCTTGAAGCTGACCAAGACATAATTTGGTAAGGGCTAGGCAGCTCTTTCGCTTGTACTCTTTGAATGCACAGGCGTCGCTCAGATTAGGACAGAAACCCTCAGGGGGCACTCAGATCTGACAGATGTTCTTAACCAACCAGAACATACAATGGTGATGATCGACTTTTGGAGGTGGATGGGCTGTTTGGAATAACCACCGACAGTCACCATGGCCCAGACACAGTCCACCTGTAGTATTGAGTGTGGAAACCAGACCCTCTAACATACAACATAGAGGTGATGATTATCCCATGTAATTCCTATTAAAAACAATTTGACTAAGACATTAATTTTTTTTTGATGTTCATTCAACTAATGACATTGATGTAATTTCATGATATTATTATGCATGGCATGTAAGTTGAATATAGTGAAACAAAAATTATTTTACCACATTTGTAAAATACCTAAATTCTAGGAAATAAATTCATTTCATTTGACAATAACGTAGGCATAGAATATTTAAAGAAACATGTCTGTTACTGTGAATGACATATTTAAGTTTATTAATATGAATGAATAATAATAATGTGCCACTTGTCCTAAAGAATGAAACCTCTCTGTAAGCAAGTTAGGAATTCAACCATGGAATTTATTTTGCCTTCTAAAGAAATGACATTTTGTAAAGGTCAACTAGTCTTTACTGTTTATAGAAGCGTTGCTAGCTGCGACTACGCCGCGTGTTTTCACAAACTCAAAACTCTAGCATTTGTTTCAGATAAATCAATTACAGGCACTTTTAAATTGTCAAGGGGCTGTCCATTAATCACGTCCATAAAAAATCACGAAATATCACAAAGGGGGAGAGGGGGTGTAGTAATATATCACGTGTATTTATCTATATCTATATCTATACTTATAATAAAACTGTAGAGAGGTCAATTCTGTAAGTACATTAAATATACGTTCAAAATTAATATTGGAGGATGATTGGCGATCGATACTAATGCCAAAAATGCAATCAGGAATTTTTTTGTCTGTCTGTCTGTCTGTCTGTATGTGCACGCATGGGTCAAAAACTACTAAAGGGATTTTAACCAAACTTGGTACGATTGTAGTCCATACTCCTGGACAGGTTATAGGCTATATAACATAACGCTTAGACACATAGGAGCTGAGCAGTGACGATACCCGCGGGATATTTTCCGACCTCTACGCGGGCGAAGCCGCTGGCAAAAGCTAGTTTTTAATAAGCAAAAATATTTGAAAAAATTAAGATTCTTTGCAGGTACTAAAAATACGTGATATAAGGGGGTGGACTCTTAAACCTCACCATATATCACCAAGGGGAGGGGGGGGTTAAAAAATGGCAAAAAACATCACGTGATTAATGGACGGCCTCCAAGGGATCTGTCAGTCAGGAAAATTAATACAATTCTTGAGAAAGGCTATGAGTAGCGATACTTAACATCACGCTACGACCCTTTGAAGCCGATTAAAAATAGCAAAGAAAGAACGAACCCTAAGCGAAAACGAAGGATTTAAAAGCGCGGGTAGGCGGTGTGGTGCGACTGGGTACCCTCGGGGGAAGATGTTTCACGCAAACGAAGTCGCGGGCCAGATGTTATTCATACTAAAGCTGAAAAGTTTGTTTGACCACGCTACCTAATCTAAGGAACTAGCTGGCAGATTGAAAAAATATTTTTGCATTTGACAGCCCAATTCTCAGGAAAGTTTCACGCGGACGAAGTCGCGGGCTGTAGTTTCAAATAAACTAATTACGGACCCTTTTGAATTGTCTAGGCATCGGTCAGTTAGAAAGATGAAATTCGTTGCCCATTCCAAAGCGGTTCCTAGGAACTTGAAACTCTCGCGAACAAGTTACGTGTACGTGGCGTGTACGTGGCGTGTTCGCAACGTACACGCATCGTGCGCGTTAGTTCAGTATGTAGTTAGTTCATCGCACTGCCTAGCGCATAGAGTTGAAAATGGAACACGGTGTTTTCGACGTGCTTGATTTTTGCTCTTTTGAATTCTCAATGCTCGGTTCTACACCGAGAGTTGAAAATACAGTGCGTTATAAAATCGCGCTGTGATATTTTTACGTCCATATGACTTCAATCGCCTTGTCGGAAACACGCCCGCAAATCGCAAGTTATTATCGTTCAATACCATGACTTTGCATTATTAGATATACTATCTTGTTTATGATCTTAAGATCTTGTCTGAGTGCAGTTTTCAATTACAATTCTCTACACTAAACTTTAACATGATAATGGTGACTTCCAAATTATTTATGGTGTCTTGTCGTGTAGTTTTCTTCCACCAGTTTCATTTAATATTATTATTACAATTATTCCCATATACCAATAACACGTATTTTCACGCATTGTTTCCTCGAAGGGTTGGGCTGAGGTGTACCCTGTACCATGAGGTACACCTATATTCTCACACAATCACTACAAGTAAAAACCAGTCATCATCTGCCTAGCCTTCCCAACTATGTTGTGGTCAGATTCCAGTATAACCAGAATATCAGATGCATCTGAATACCAGCATATTATATGGAGTGACTGCCTATTAAAACTTTCACCGTTACTGGGTAACACAATACGCTTGGTAAGACCGGTTGTCAGACGTTTGGGCTTCAAACAACTCACAACAACTGTCCAAAATTCACAAATGACTGCCGTGATTAACATCTTGGTATTTAAAGAGGTTCACCTACCCACAGACCAACCGTAAGCGTAAGCGCTGATCAACCAAACCATTGGTTATTAGGTACTAAGGCACAAGGCCCATAAAACTCCGGGCGTCGGGAGTCGATAGCGGTCTCCCGGCCACCGTAGGCGCAATCTTGCGGGCGCGAGCAATGGGTAGGTCGCCGCCCGGTAAAAGAGATGTCAAAGAGATGTCAGCAACACTGAAAGGGTCTGCTAGGGCCGATGCCTGCCAGGGTCGCGAGATTCGTTCGAAAGAGTTACCGTAGACCTGGCATATGGACAACTGAAGGAACACAGGTGGGTTTTTGTCAGTAAAAGTCTGCCCTTCCGCTCCGCCCAGAGCAGGAGAAGTAATTTGGTGATTTCCCACCCAAAAAAAGGCTCATAAAACTGTATTTTGTAAAAACAAAAGTATCTTTTGAATCTAAACTGTGGAATGGGCAACAAGATTCAACATTTTGAATAACTAACTGATTCCTTGATAAATAAACTGCCTACAAATGGTTTCATTGAAGTAAATGCTTAAGACTCTGACTTCCTAGCCACATGACCTTATAGGGTCATAGTTACCTCAGTAATCTTTATATCAACCTACATAATAAAAGCTAACTATAACATCAATGAAACCTTGTCTTTACTTATAAATATAGTACCTACAAAGTGTACAAGTAAGGCACACACATTGAAATGACATTATTATCTAAATAACATAACATTCTTTCTATATCAGATAATAGCATGTTGATAAAGATTAAGGTATAAACATAAATAATGTTTAAAATTTATCTATTTCAAGTTCATTACTGATTATTTTAGTTAAAACTTATCTAATGATGGTTATCATTGCACAATCTAAGCATGGGGGTTGTCCTGTTACTGGCTTCCTGTATTGTCCCACTGCAAGTGAAAAGGCCTCTGCCAGGATCGCGAGATTTGTTTGAAAAGCTTACCGTGGCCCTGGCACAGGTAACTGAAGGAACATGGGTGGGTTTTAATCAGTAAAAGTCTGATACACCCTACCGCTCCATCCAGAGCGAGAGACATAATTTGTAGATCTCTCACCCTAAAAAAACGGGCAAAAGCCTCGCTTTCCTTTTTCCACTCAACTCTATACTGAGTCAGTTAGTAGCTTTCACACCAATAATGGCTAAACAATAGCAGCTGGATGGGTTGATCAGAGGTTAAGCTATGCTTTTCAACATCTGGCCTTGGATGGGTGACCATCTACTACATTTAAACCTTCTTTGCCTTGGCAAGCATGTTAGATTGGTCCTGGTTATAATTCATAGATATTTGACAGTGGTTACCGAGTCTTACGAGTTTTACCAAAGGAAAGTTACTTAGTTGCCTAGTGATTGGGTTGCTGTAGGTCAAATTTTCTTTCTCTTACTTTCTTCTTTATTATGTCTAAGTAAGACACTGTTTTTAGTGTCCTACACCAAGATAAACTTCGGAGTACAGCTTGTATTCATCCTATATCTCTCTTAGAGTCTAGGAAGAGACACACCTTATGTTCACCTATAATTAAATTGGCTATTAGATGTAAACTTATGTGTTAAAAGAGCAAGCAACAGTATGTAAGGGTCATACCAAATGGCATACTGTAATTTCGTCATGAGTTTATGTATGTATGTGTCACACATGTGTAGATTATGTTAATTATGAATTCTAGATATCATTTTACTGGAAACACTGATCCATCTAAATGTTATGATAATGGTATCAACACATAATGTTTGGTTATTTTTAAGGCAAAAAAGAGTTCTAAGTTAAGGAAATATATAAAATATTATTTACAATCCCTGACTACCTACTTCTTCTATGGAATATTGTGTTGTCCAGTGATTAGGTTGTGGAAGTCAGATAGGCAGCCCCTCCATGTAAAATATTAGTATTCAGCTGCTTATGGTCAGACTGGAAGTTGACCCAAGGTGGGAAGCTGATGATGACAAAATGGTACTTATAGGTTATAGTTAAACCTTTCAAATAGTAACTTGTACTATGTAATAGTGAAAACAGACAATTAAAGAAACATTTTTAGAAAGTCAAAGTGACCTATTTAAAATAATCCAATTAAGAAGTCAATTTGAGTACAAAAGGCTAGGTTTTAAGACCGTAATGGTCTAACAATGTAATTAATTAACGCAATGACATAATTGAACGTTTCAATGAAGTTATCTTGAGTCACTGTTGTAATAAAACTCGATTGTATGTTTATATGTTGCATGCTAAATCTTTTCCTCGACATTGTACGATGGCCTGGTATGATGTCATCGGCAATCTCCAATTGAGGCTTGTTGGCTAAAATTTAACTTGCTGTATCCTTGGCCTAAACGATTTGCAAGTCGAAAAAAAGATGACACATTTTTTTCTTAGTTGAGGAGGTTTATGCAAATATCGTGAAGGTGAAGGTTTTTATTGAATTAAAAACGTTTTAAAACTACCAAAGGATTCTCGTAAGTAATAACGAAATCTGTAAGTAAGGTGTCTGACAAAGCAACTGTCAAGCAAAACCTAGCAAACCCGTTTCACGACCGTTGCAATCTTAAAAACTCACAATACAACAGTAATAAAAGTATAAATACATGTTTGTTACCTGAAGTAACTCGATCGCTAGTGGAACAAAGCACTGGATAACTATTTCGACGCAAAAATATCATTAAAAGGCATCATTACCATGTATAGGTACGACCTTTGGAAACAAAAACTTCCTTGACCAACACTAATCAACTGATCACACGCACAGTTCGCGGAACACAAGTAATTTAACACCAGAAATAACTAAATAGAATCACTATAACTAATTTAAACAGTATTTTCACGAGACAAAACCCTCACCATTTCAAAATCACTTGAAAAATTCAGCGACATCGCGCATGTCCGACGAAAATTTACATCACGTGACCTGTCATGGCGTCTTACTAACTTTTTAATTGTTTTGCAGCATTGCTTTGGAATGTTGTCATACTTCCTCGGTGAGTTTTAAAATATATTTAATATTTCAATCTTTATTGACTATTGCTTATTGTTTATTTAACGCGGAGATTCACGAAAGTTTTTAACACATAAAAACTAGTAAAAGGATGGTTTTTTATTGTTTGCATTAGTTGTTTGCTACTGGCAATTGACCAACCATAAACCATTTAGTCAGACTTTGTATAGTCTGTGACATTACATTTCCCGCGTAAAGATGAAGTTTAATGTTTACATAATTTCGTTCTGCAGGATACATTTTTGTAAATGAATAAGGTGCTTATGAATTTTATTAAAATTTTCTCTTTGTTATAAATAGTAATACTAAAGTGTCTCCGATGTCCACTTAAATTTAAAAAAAAAAACACTGTTTCCCTATTCTTATTTGTTTCATTCATTTGATTTGTTTGTTTGTATATCATTTTAACATACGTTTATGTAAGTAATACAATTTTGTTAGGGTTGTCCACCAACTTTTTTTAAAACTGTAAAGTGAAAAATAGCTTTCGTTTCGGTCATTCAAGCCGATGTCTCCGGTTTTGCATTTTAGTTTTTTATAACTGACTTCCGAAAATAAAGTAATTTTTCTCAATGTAGTGTTTTTTTTTTTGGAAATATGTTTTTATTTTACCACGTTATAGTTGTGGTGCATACTCCACATAAGCGACAGCAGGAAGTATTACAACATGCTTCAGATAGACAAAGTGGATTAAATAAGTACTTATGTAATTATAGAAACTAAATAAAAAATACCCATGCAAAGTTAATAAAATTGATATGGGATCACTCCTGAGGTTGTACCCTAACTATTAAAAAATATTTTCGAGATCGATCCACAATTGTATAAATAACAAAAAAACATTATAAGTGCCCAAACCATTTGAGGGTTGCTCTTGGTTTTCTTGGGATCCCATCATCAGATTCTAACTTATACCTTGACTTGCCAACCAACTTTTTCTACAAATGAAAACTTAATTTAAATTCATAGTATTTTAAATTGAGAATAGCTTTTTTTTTTGGTCGCCTTCATTGGTGTATTGGTTCCAAGTGCTATCGCTGAGGTTCGGGGTTCGTTTCCCGGGTCAGTCAAATTGTTATTGGGTTTTAACATCTGGAATTTCTCAGTAGCAGCCCAGAGCCTGGATTTGTGCCCAGTTGTTGTGACATGAGTTTTAAATATAACAACTGGCTTTTTTTTTCATCCATCAGTGAGCCAATTCCGTTTCATATTATGTCCATCGGTACTATCGTTTCATATTATGTACATCCATACTACATGTTAATTCTAATATAATATGTCTAATAATAATAATAATAATAATGGCAACACCGTGTCAACATCGACTGTCACGTTTTCCAATTTTTTAATAATTTAATTTGTAAAAGTACCTAACTTTGACCCAGTTTTGAAACAGTGCTGATATTAAACGAAAACAAGAGTTATAAAATCATCCCGTAACGCAAAGAGATCAGCCACCACCATAATGTAGAAAAATAAATTAAAAACTGCCGAATCGGAGGTGGCATGACAGATGTCACCTCCGAACATAATGAAAAAATAACAATGGAAAAGTGAGAAAAATGTTGACCAGAGCCGCAGCACGTAATGCACGCCTTCCACCACCGGACTCCTCGCTCAGCTCCGCCTCGCCGCCGCCGGTACCCAGCCCCACTGCGGGCGCTGTGACAACACCGGCCGTGGCAGTTGCGTCGAGCTCGAGCGACGAGTACTTCTCTCCGCCCACGACGCCACCACCTGCTCGTCGACGGAGAGGACGCCGGCCGTCGGACGGCTTGGGACCTCGAGGCCCACCGGCCTCTGATAGGGTCCCAGCTCCCGGCGGAAGTGTGCAGCGCATGAGATGGACAAGATCCATCAATGAGAATGTCATGCGCTCATACTATGGGGCTACAGACGGGGGAAACAATCTGACCGCGTACCGTGTCCGGATGCTCTCTCTTTTTCAGGTGCTTGAGCCAGCTGTCAACGTCTCAACCCAACGACTATCGGATCAGGTGCGGGTCATCCAGCGTAACCATATGTTGGATGACACTGTACTTGATCGCCTTCGAAATGAAATGCAGAGTAGCCATGTCATCGCACCCCCGTTGCAGACTGCTGTGGTCCCACCACAGTACTTGACAAGTCAAGCTGAAGAGGGGAATGATGACAGGGCTACAAACGTAAGTACCCAGTGCAATGAGGAATTGAGGAGTGCTTTGGAGGATGCGATTCGAGAATATCGGTCCATATCACCCGAACTTAGACCACGCTTACCTCGTTTGCCCATGCATAACAAAAATAGGGCGCTGGTGGCGGCTCTGGATTCGCAGTTGTCAAACTATTTTGATGACTGCGAAGACCTCACTGATACTCATGCAATTCTGTACTGCGCGGCTGTAGCGGCATGTCGTGTAGCTCACGTCAAATTTGCTAGTGACTCTAGAGCTACACGACCAAAACCAGCCGTACCAGCCTGGCAGTGCAGAGTTGAGCGACGTATTAGTGGGGCCAGAGCGCTCATCGGCAAACTAATCTGCTTCAGGGAGGGCAACACTCGTCCTAGAGTGATGCGCTTTGTGAGACGGGCGTTCTCAGGGACTGATACCAGCCCTCAGGATTTTATGTCCCGTGTCACAGAGCGCATAGACTTCCTGAAGCAGAAAGTTTATGCATGGGCAAGCCGTATTCGTAGGTATAAGCGGCGAGTGGACCGATACACTCAGAATCGCGCCTTCCAGAGTGATGAAAGGTGGGTTTATAGGGCTTGGGAGCGACCGATCCAAGGTGTGGCTGACACGCATCTGCCGGATAATGATGCCATGTGTTCTTTTTGGCGCAGTATCTGGTCGGTGCCTGTGAGTCACACCGAAGGTGATTGGGCTAGAGAAGTCGAGCGAGCCTGCGATCCTATACCAGAAATGGGGGCTATTACTATCTGCCCCCAGGATGTTGCTCGTGCAGTTCGTCCGTTGCCCAACTGGAAGTCTCCAGGGCCGGACGGGCTGCACAACTTCTGGATAAAATGGTTTGTAGGATCGCACGCTCGCTTGGCGACTCAGTACCAGACTGCTTTGGAGTCTGGTTCGCTACCCCAGTTTCTTACAACAGGAGTTACCCACCTGCTCCATAAATCAGGTAGCACCGCGGAACCCAAAAATTATAGGCCGATCACGTGTTTACCGACGGTCTATAAAGTTCTTACATCCATTTTGAGAACTAAAATTTACAATCATATAGACACTAACTCCATCATGTCTGTCTCTCAAAATGGATGTAGGAACGGGTCCCGCGGTACTAAGGAGCTGCTCCTCATTGATATGGCCATTAGCCAACAGGTTCGTCGTTCCCGAAAGGATCTGTCGACATGTTGGATAGATTACAAGAAGGCCTATGACTCGGTGCCACATACATGGCTCATGAGGGTGCTGGAGTTGTATAAAATTGATGCAACTCTGCGCACCTTCCTGATTTCATGTATGGGGCAGTGGAGAACGGTCCTTCGCTATCCAGGATGTCGAAATATCCAAAGGAACAGCGAACCGATAAGGATCGAGCGAGGCATATTTCAGGGTGATAGTTTGAGTCCACTTTGGTTCTGCTTAGCCCTGAATCCTCTGAGCACACTGCTTGAGGATTCAGGTATAGGCTATCGGTTGAGGAGAGGTGGTCAGGTTATATCTCACCTCCTTTACATGGATGACCTTAAACTCTTTGCCCCCAACAATTTTCAACTGATGGAGTTACTGAAAGTAACTGAAACCTTTAGTAGGGCCATCAGGATGGAATTTGGTGTGGACAAATGTGCGGTCATGCATGTAAAGCGAGGGGAGATTGTGGAATCCGCGGGAACCCAACTCTCGGATTCCATAAACCTCCGAGCCCTCTCCGCATCCGAAACCTATAAGTATTTGGGTATGTCGGAAGCGTTGGGCATCAATGTTGCTGACATGAAGCAATCGTTGAGGGAGCGCTTCTTTGGCCGCCTGAAGAAAGTACTTAATAGTCTTTTATCAGGCGGAAACAAGGTGCGCGCCTTCAACGGTTGGGTCATGCCGGTTTTGATGTACTCTTTCGGCATACTCAAATGGACTCAAACCGAACTCGACGCCCTGGATAGGAGGGTCCGTACGCTGCTGACTGCATATCGAATGCATCACCCACGGTCATCGGTAATGAGGCTGTATATCCCGCGAAAGTGTGGAGGTCGAGGCTTTTTAAACGCTAAGACTCTCCACAATCGCGAGATATGCAGTCTCAGGGAATATTTCCTAGAAACCGACGTGGGGATGCATCGAGATGTGGTCGCGGTTGACAAGGGCCTCACCCCGCTCTCCTTGGCTAACGAGAACTGGCGCAAACCTGTAATACTTGACACTAATGAACGCATGGAAGTATGGCAGAGTAAGGAGCTCCACGGACGCTTTTTCCGGGCCCTACATGGACCCGATGTAGATACACTAGCGTCCGTAGCCTGGCTGCGTTTCGGTGACCTCTTTGGGGAAACCGAAGGTTTTGTCTGTGCAATTATGGACGAAGTTATGATGACGAACAATTACCGGAGATTTATTGTGAAAGACGGCACGGTTGACATCTGTCGGGCATGCCACCGTCCAGGAGAATCAATTAGACACATAATCTCCGGGTGTTCTCGTCTAGCTAACGAAGAATACTTGCATAGACACAACCTAGTAGCCAGGATTATCCATCAGCAACTTGCTCTTAAATACAGCCTTGTGGAATCGGAAGTGCCGTACTACAGGTATGTGCCCGACCCAGTTCTCGAAAATGGAAATATCACATTGTACTGGGATCGATCCATCATCACTGACAGGACTATTACCGCAAATAAGCCTGATATAGTGGTGGTGGATCGAGTAGAGCGGCGCACAATGATTGTTGACATAACGGTCCCACATGACGAGAACCTCGTGAAAGCTGAGAAAGATAAACAGATCAAGTATCTTGACTTGGCTCGCGAGGTTGTCGACATGTGGGATGTGGATTCAGCGATCATTGTGCCGATAGTCGTCACAGCCAATGGGTTGATAGCCAAGAGCCTCGACCGACATCTAAGGAGGCTCTCGTTAGGCAGCTGGGTCAAGGGCTTGATTCAGAAAGCGGTACTTCTGGACACGGCTCGCATCGTCAGGAGGTTCCTCTCTCTGGAGCCCTGACCGCCGGTAGCTTGGACCCTGTTCCCGATACCGGTGGGCTACTATTTTTTATATTTTTAAATGTTTTTATTTTATATTCTAATATTTAAAAATATAATTTATATGTTTATTTACTGAAATAAAGGAAATAATAATAAATAAGCTGGCAACACCGTGAACAAGACGTCACACATTTCGAATAGATATAATTTAAATAGTAAAAATATTTTTGACCCAAATTTATAATAGATTTCGGTTTTACAGTGAACCTAAACCTAAAAATATTACAATATCATTATTAAAAAGAGACTATATCGCAGCAAAATGAAATAAATCCGACCAAAAACTACAGGATCGGGGGTGACATGACAGATGTCATCCCCGAACTACAATAATTAGAAAATGAAAAAACCATGACGAAATGTTAACAAGATCAGCGGCTCGTCGCGCACGCCCACCACCTCCGGACTCGTCGCTCAGCTCCGCCTCGCCGCCGCCGGTACCTAGCCCCACTGCGGGCGTTGTGAAGACACCGGCCGTGGCAGTTGCGTCGAGCTCGAGTGACGAGTATTTCTCTCCGCCCACGACGCCACCACCTGCTCGTCGACGGGGAGGACGCCGGCCGCCGGACGGCTTAGGACCTCGAGGCCCACCGGCCTCTGATAGGGTCCCAGCTCCCGGCGGAAGTGTGCAGCGCATGAGATGGACACAATCCATCAATGAAAATGTCATGCGCTCATACTATGGGGCTACAGAGGGGGGAAACAATCTGACCGCGTACCGTGTTCGGATGCTCTCTCTGTTTCAGGTACTTGAGCCAGCTGTCAACGTTTCGGCACAACGACTGTCGGATCAGGTGCGGGTCATCCAAAGTCATCGTATGTTGGATGACACTGTATTTGATCGCTTGCGTAATGAAATGCGGAGTAGCCATGTTATCGCCCCCACGCCGCAGACTGCTGCAGTACCAGCGCAGCCTACCACAACTTATGCTGACGAGGGATGGGATGACAGGGCTACAAACGTAAGTACCCATTGCAATGATGAATTGAGGAGCGCTTTGGAGTGTGCGATTCAGGAATATCGGTTCATGACTCCCGAACTTAGACCACGCTTACCTCGTTTGCCCATGCATAACAAAAATAGGGCACTGGTGGCGGCTTTGGATTCGCAGTTGTCAAACTACTTTGATGACTGCGAAGACCTCACCGATACTCATTCGATTCTGTACTGCGCGGCTGTAGCTGCATGTCGTGTAGCTCACGTCAAATTCCCTAATGACTCTAGAGCTACACGACCGAAACCAGCCGTACCAGCTTGGCAGTGCAGAATTGAGCGTCGTATTGCTGGGGCCAGAGCCCTCATCGGCAAACTAATCTGCTTCAGGGAGGGCAACACTCGCCCTAGAGTGATGCGCTTTGTGAGGCGGGCGTTCTCGGGGACTGATATCAGCCCTCGGGACTATATGTCCCGTGTCACAGAGCGCATAGACTTCCTGAAGCAGAAAGTATATGCATGGGCAAACCGTATTCGTAGGTATAAGCGGCGAGTGGACCGATATACTCAGAACCGCACCTTCCAGAGTGATGAAAGGTGGGTTTATAGGGCTTGGGAGCGACCGGTCCAAGGTGTGGCGGACGCGCACCTGCCGGATAATGATGCCATGTGTTCTTTTTGGCGCAGTATCTGGTCGGTGCCTGTCAGTCACACCGAAGGAGATTGGGCTCGAGAAGTCGAGCGAGCCTGCGATCCAATACCAGAAATGGGGGCTGTTACCATCTGCCCCCAAGACGTAGCTCGTGCAGTCCGTCCATTGCCCAATTGGAAGTCTCCAGGGCCGGACGGGCTGCACAACTTCTGGATCAAATGGTTCATTGGATCGCATGCTCGCTTGGCGGCTCAGTACCAGACTGCATTGGAGTCTGGTTCGCTACCCCAGTTCCTAACAACAGGAATTACTCACCTGCTCCACAAATCAGGTAGTACCGCGGAACCCAAAAATTATAGACCGATCACGTGTTTGCCGACGGTCTATAAAGTTCTTACATCCATTTTGAGAGCTAAAATGTACAATCATATTGACACCAACTCCATCATGTCTGTCTCTCAAAATGGATGTAGGAACGGGTCTCGCGGTACTAAGGAGCTGCTCCTCATTGATATGGCCATTAGCCAACAGGTTCGCCGTTCCCGAAAGGATCTGTCGACATGTTGGATAGATTATAAGGCCTATGACTCGGTGCCACATACATGGCTCAAGAGGGTGCTGGAGTTGTATAAAGTTGATGCAACTCTGCACACCTTCCTGATTTCATGTATGGGGCAGTGGAGGACGGTCCTTCGCTATCCAGGATGTCGAAATATCCAAAGGAACAGCGAACCGATAAGGATCGAGCGAGGCATATTTCAGGGTGATAGTTTGAGTCCGCTTTGGTTCTGCTTAGCCCTGAATCCTCTGAGCACACTGCTTGAGGATTCAGGTATAGGCTATCGGTTGAGGAGAGGTGGTCAGGTTATATCTCACCTCCTTTACATGGATGACCTTAAACTCTTTGCTCCCAACAATTTTCAACTAATGGAGCTACTGAAGGTAACTGAAACCTTCAGTAGCGCCATCAGGATGGAATTTGGTGTGGACAAATGTGCGGTCATGCATGTAAAGCGAGGGAAGATTGTGGAATCTGCGGGAACCGAACTCTCGGATTCCATAAACCTCCGAGCCCTCTCCGCATCCGAAACCTATAAATATTTGGGTATGTCGGAAGCGTTGGGCATCAATGTTACTGACATGAAGCAATCGTTGAAGGAGCGCTTCTTTGGCCGCCTGAAGAAAGTATTTAATAGTTTTCTATCAGGCGGAAACAAGGTGCGCGCCTTCAACGGTTGGGTCATGCCGGTTTTGATGTACTCTTTCGGCATACTCAAATGGACTCAAACCGAACTAGATGCCCTGGATAGGAGGGTCCGTACGCTGCTGACTGCATATCGAATGCATCACCCACGGTCATCGGTAATGAGGCTGTACATCCCGCGAAAGTGTGGAGGTCGAGGCTTTTTAAACGCTAAGACTCTCCACAATCGCGAGATATGCAGTCTCAGGGAATATTTCCTAGAAACCGACGTGGGGATGCATCGAGATGTGGTGGCGGTTGACAAGGGCCTCACCCCGCTCTCCTTGGCTAACGAGAACTGGCGCAAACCTGTAATACTTGACACCAATGAACGCATGGAAGTATGGCAGAGTAAGGAGCTCCACGGACGCTTTTTCCGGGCCCTACATGGACCCGATGTAGATATACTAGCGTCCGTAGCCTGGCTGCGTTTCGGTGACCTCTTTGGGGAAACCGAAGGTTTTGTCTGTGCAATTATGGACGAAGTTATGATGACGAACAATTACCGGAGATTTATTGTGAAAGACGGCACGGTTGACATCTGTCGGGCATGCCACCGTCCAGGGGAATCAATTAGGCACATAATCTCCGGGTGTTCTCGTCTAGCTAACGAAGAATACTTGCATAGACACAACCTAGTAGCCAGGATTATCCATCAGCAACTTGCTCTGAAATACAGCCTTGTGGAATCAGAAGTGCCGTACTACAGGTATGTGCCCGACCCAGTTCTCGAAAATGGAAATATCACATTGTACTGGGATCGATCCATCATCACTGACAGGACTATTGTAGCAAATAAGCCTGATATAGTGGTGGTGGATCGAGTAGAGCGGCGCACAATGATTGTTGACATAACGGTCCCACATGACGAGAACCTCGTGAAAGCTGAGAAAGATAAGCAGATCAAGTATCTTGACTTGGCTCGCGAGGTTGTTGACATGTGGGATGTGGACTCAGCAATCATTGTGCCGATAGTCGTCACTGCCAATGGCTTGATAGCCAAGAGCCTCGATCAACATCTAAAGAGGCTCTCGTTAGGCAGCTGGGTCAAGGGCTTGATTCAGAAAGCGGTACTTCTGGACACGGCTCGCATTGTCAGGAGGTTCCTCTCTCTGGAGCCCTGACCGCCGGTAGCTTGGACCCTGTTCCCGATACCGGTGGGCTACTATTTTTTATATTTTTAAATGTTTTTATATATTTCTGTACTAATATTTAAAAATATAATTTATAAGAGTTTACAAATTAATAAAGGAAATAATAATAATAAATTCTTGTTCCTCATCTCTGGCTTGCCTTTATTGGCCGGCTGGAGTGAACACTGACGAGGTTCAGAGCTCCCACCTCATTCTTGCCTTTATTGGCTGGCTTGAGTGGAGATTCGCAAGAGCAAACGTGCTCGGGGAAAGGAAGTATTCCAGTAAGTGCTCGTAGGGACATGACCATCTTCCGGGCTCTGGGATTGTTCTGAAAGCCTTGGAATACCTCTCCACTTCTCAAGCACCTCAGGAAGTGTTGCCCCCTTGTCGCTACGTCACTATGTGCTAGCGACGTTTTCCGGGGGCCCATTATTGAGTGTGCAAGTCACCCCCTGCCTTTTTATCCGTGTATACAAAACATTGATCAGGCAGGGGCCATAGTCCTTCCATAGTTGCGGTTACCAATCCACTATAGCCATCCAAACCCATAGCCTAATTTGCTTTGTATCCATATTCTGTAATAGTTCTGCTCCAACCGGGAATTGTCCTTGGGTGCACTTGCATAGTGCATACAGGGATAATCGTCGGTTGGTGCCCCCTCATCATTTAAAATTATCTAAGGGGCCTCTGCGAGTTGGCTTCGGCCCCTCATAAGCCTTCCAAAAGACCGGGATTCCAGAATCCCGAGATTATGTTAACATATACATAAAAATAATAATAATAATAATAAAAGAGAAAGCCGAGAAAGATAAACAGATAAAGCCGAGAAAGATAAACAGATCAAGTATTTTGACTTGGCTCGCGAGGTTGTCGACATGTGGAATGTGGATTCGGTGATCATTGTGCCGATAGTCGTCACAGCCAATGGGTTGATAGCCAAGAGCCTCGACCAACATCTAAGGAGGCTCTCGTTAGGCAGCTGGGTCAAGGGCTTGATTCAGAAAGCGGTACTTCTGGACACGGCTCGCATCGTCAGGAGGTTCCTCTCTCTGGAGCCCTGACCGCTGGTAGCTTGGACCCTGTTCCCGATACCGGTGGGCTACTATTTTTTATATTTTTAAATGTTTTTTTATTTTATATTCTAATATTTAAAAATATAATTTATAAGTTTGTTTAAATGAATAAAGAAAATAATTATAATAATAATTTCTTTATTATCAGGCAACGATGGCCCATAAATAAAATACACAAAATATTCTTACACAATATAAACTAATACATAATAAAAATATCACTTATACAATCATTTGTTACGTTGGGTCGGCGACGTATTGCGCTGAGTCGTGGTTTCATGTAGCCTGCCGCGAAAACGCCGATACATGACACCCTTCGGCCAAAATTCCTCCTTCATGAAAGTCTGCAGGTGATGAGTCGGTACCCGCACCACAAAAGATTTGAAGTTAATCTTATGACGCGAGTCCAACTTTTCGACTCTCACGGTGAACTGGCTCTTCATTTTGATGTACTTCACGATGTCCTCTACCTTCGTGGTATAATGTACACGCGACACGTACAACTGCGTGGTTGGAATAGCGGGACGCAGCAACATATCGGGACCCGTCAATGCTGTACCGCACTGATTGCGACAAGTAGGCTTCTTCTTCTTCTTCTTTTCCACACGAATGAAGCCTTCTTCATCGGCCTGTTGTTGGCTTGTTACCGGCGGTAACGAGCTTCGAACTGCTTCGGAGGGCCTTTGGGTTACCCTCGTATAATTAGGTTGCCGCTGATGATTAGCGGGAGATTTAACAACGGCAGCCGAGTAACCACGCTCCGGTGCTGACGTGGTAAGATTGGTCGGTGTCCCAATGATGGGGGACACGGAGACGGCGGGGCGCACTTGTGCATCGCTTGCAGTGACGGCGGCCGGCGGCGAGTCGAATTTTGCTGACTCGAAACTCAGCTGCGATGCATTGAATGTGCTTGTTGATGTGTGCTATGGATATATTGGTTGCTAATTGAATTGGATAATTCATTATTTTTTATGACATTAATTTATTACTTAAACTCACACACTGACTTATTACTTCTTAATATTTTTGGAACATCCTATACTTACTTTTATCATGTTTGTAAGTATGTGAACACCATGTATCTAGCATATAATAAATTTATATGCCATTGCTCTATTTTTTATTTTTTTTTAACCTACTATGGTATACTCATTTTATTGTAGGTGCATTGTTTTCACATATAATTATTTGATGAATGTGCCAAAAATATTGTAAAACGTTTTTAAAGGAGTAACGTAGAGTTTCATGGCAATTATTTTCCATAAGAAACTACCTTTTGGGATGAGTAACTAGAATTAATTCTATTTTAATGTAAATGTTGACATATATTTACTTCGCGGACCCGTAGATGCGGTATACCTGTAGAAACCTATCTACCTATCTACGATATATTATATAGTTTCGTGTGTTGCCGTATATAAAGATTAACACCATCCCATTTCTTCCCTTGGGTGTCGTAGAAGGCGACTAACGGACTTACTAGAGAATGGGCAGCAGCATCTTCTATATTTCAGATTTTACCACCATACTGTGGTCGCCAACCCGCCTGCCAAGTCTAGCGATTTAGGCAAAACTTCTCTCCCATTTGGGGGAGGCTTATTTCCAGCAGTAGACGTCTTTCGGCTGAAATGACGATGATAAAAAAGACGTTTCTTGTATGGTGTACCTATCTAATTAATTTTAAGTTGATTTTATTTCTCCTATTTTTTGTTGTGGCGGAATAGTTGTTATAGGTACGTACTGAAAATTCCAAGTGTCTAACCCTTCCAACTTGTACCTATCTATACTATTATACCTATGTATGTAGTACACCCACATTTCGCCCGTTATGTTTATGTCCCATGTAATAGAGGGCGTGCTTATTGGCATCAATGGCATATTGTAACGGGTACGTATTTGAATATCGAAGATTAAAATACCTACGCTTAAAATACCAATGTTCAAAACATCGAAAATTTAAATATCGATTATATCAAAATGTCGAAAATTGTTATACCTAAGCTTAAAACGTCGAAGATTGAAATGCCGAGTGATTAAAATTTCGAATGATTAAAAATATCGAATGACATTATGCCTAAGTTCAAAATATCAACATTTCATACATCTAAATTCATAATATCTACGTTAAAAATACCTACTAGTTGAAATACCGAAAAAAAATTATATAGGCAGTATGAGTGTATTCATAAATGTAGGTAGATGTGAAATTCTCACACCCTGCAAACCCGTTGCTATTAAGAGTCATTAGTCTGTTTACTGCGTAAATGTAACGTACAGTTTATAGAATATTATAGATTTATTATGTCGGAACACGTATTATGTAAAAATAGGAAAGGAGGTTTTCCTTGTTTTTTTTGTAACCCACCTAGTAACTGATTACCATCTAGCAGCAAACAAGCATGCAGCAATCATGCAACATGCAAGCAAGCATGGTTTCTGTCACGGCTCCGGCGCTGCAGGGCTCCGGCAGTCCCACGCGAGCTTAACGTCGCAGATGGTCTAAACGCTCACCACCGCAGCTTCGGCTTGTTGGCCGGCTTCGCCGGCCAACCTCAGCTGCGGCGGCGGGTGTTAAAACCACCTGCTCCTCAGCTTGCGGGCTGCCTCGCCCCTCCGCGCATACGCGATTCTAAATTACACTCTAGGGGTAGGGCAGACAAGACTACGTGGAGTCGGTTTTGCAGCGATACGTTTCTGTCACTAACTTTAGTAGCACAACATATTGACTTTCAAGAAAATATTTTAATTTAAAGACCTAAATAATACCTTCACGATTGACCTATGCTTGTACACTAGACACTGATTTTCATGGATAAAATAGGTCAAAATTGTTCCAAAACCGAATTGGGGCACCCCGAATTTACGTAGTCTTTTGGCTGTTACCCCTAGAGTGTATATAAAAATCCGGAGGCGCGAAGGGAGGACAACCCCCGCCCGCTGTAACAAAGCATAGGCAGCGGAGGTGAACATGGGTGCCTATTCTTTGTTACGCAAGGGCGAAGGGGTTGCACATCCCGTAGCGCCGGAGACGTTGCAGAAGCAACCTTTTTCCATTCATACTACTTACATCAATTTTTTTTCGATATTTTAACTTGTAGGTACGTATTTTTAGGGTGAATTAATGAATGTATTAAATGTTGAAAATTAACCCATTTTTACACGTAGGTATATTCATTTTCGATGTTCTATGTACCCATCGATATTTAGGACGTTCGATAGTTTGTACTTCGATATTTAGTACATTCGATAATCTGTATTTCGATATTTGGATCTTTCGATGTAACTTTTGTAGATATTTAGATTTTAGATATATTGGACGTAGGATATTTAACCATTCGATACTATAAACTTTCGTTATTTTAATTTTCGGTTTTATGGTCGTTCGATTTTTCCATTTTCGATGTTATGAACATCGATATTTTAACAGTAGGTATTTTAATCTTCGATATTCAAATACGTACCCATTGTAACATCTCACACACCGTGTAACTACCAGTGGCGGATTTGCAGTCTTGGCCGCCCTAGGCCTCGTAATACCAACCGCCCCTTTTTCCGCTCCCATAATGTATAATCACTTCAATATATTTAGATTCAGAAATTTAATTATGTCGTGCAACATCGATCTCGTTATATCTTTTTGTGTCTCTCTACTGAATCTGACTGCTACTACTCGAAGCGTGTACGCCTGCTGGCCGTGGTTAAGTGGGAGTTGGGTCTGTGGGTTCATGCACTACCGTCGACGAACATAGGCACTTTGCTCCACTACACTAATTTCCGCCTTGCTGCTTCCCTAAGATTAGGAGCTCCTTGTTGTTTTCCTCATCGCTGTCACTGTGGCGAAGTTGTCACCAGTCTAGGACACCACGGCCTGTCTTGTAGCCGAAGTGCGGGTCGATTAGCGCGGCACGCAACGACATCATCCGACGAGATCTTGTCACCGTCGGCGTTTCAGCTGTATAAAAACCCAAAAGCTGTGCACGCGACGATGGCAAGAGACCGGACGGTATGTCTTTATTTCCTTGGAAGGTGAGTAGGCCTTTAGTGTGGGATGCAACGTGTGTCGATACTCTTGCGCCATCCCATCTTCCTAGCTCGACTTGCTGAGCCCGACTTCGTCCACATAAATTTTTTGCTCCCCTGACCCTTCCCGTCGTATCGAATGATAAAATAATTTACATGTTGAAATCATTTACGCAATTACGTGTGTTGGCCTAGGTGCCAACACACGAAAGATCACCATCCAACACAAGAAGAAGTCACCACAGGGTCACCTAGTTGTTACAGACAATGTAATATTTAGGTACTTTGGGTTGTTTCTTGTTATCATAGGTGTCTTTTTGGCCTTTTTGTCTGACAGGCCTGTTGGTCTAGTGGTTAGTGACCCTGACTGCTATGCCGGAGGTCATGGGTTCGATTCCCACCCAGGACAAATGTTTGTGTGATGAGCACGATCATTTGTTCTGTGTCTGGGTGTAATTTATCTATAATATGTATGTATTTAGAAATATATAAGTAGGTTTATCAGTTGTCTAGTACCCATAACACAAGCTCTGCTTAGCTTGGGACTAGATGGCGTTGTGTGATAGTTGTGGAATATTATTATTATTATTTTTGGCCACAATTGGCCGCCCTAGGCACGGGCCTACTGGGCCTTAGGGCAAATCCGCCACTGGTAACTACCTGTGTTTACAAATAAAAGTTTCTTATAATTATTCTTATTCTTATCAACCGGACACAAATCCAGATTCTGGGCTGACGAGAAGAAATTGACGACGAGAGACTGACAAATTGACGATAGAAAAACCCAATAACACTTATACCGTCTTCGAAATCGAACAGAGGACCTCGTGCTCAGCAGTAGCGCTTGTGACCACTACACCAACGAGACAGTCAAACATGACTGGCAAAATGTGGATGTACTTATAGGTAAACATTTGCCCGTATCCCCGATAGGTTGGGCACCCTTGCAAGGCGTGAGCACCCTTTGGGTACGGCAAGTTAAAAACCAGCTCAAACAAAAATATTTTTTTTTTTTTTCTTTCATATGTTATTTTTTATTACATTATGTGCGTAAGTTGAACAGATTTAACTACATTTGAATTTTGATTTCAAAGACTTAGGTATGTCGGTGTTTCAATAGTAACAGCAATCGGGGTAATGCACACCATACAACATAGGGATGCCCATACAATCTTCAAAATTTGGGTCCATTGCCATTAACCAGAACGGGATTCCATTAAGATTCCTGCGGGAACATCTTTCACAGATACATAATTCATCGTCGTCAGAACTCTCGACACGCCTAGGTCTTCTATCACCTGCAATTGGGCGGCCTCCTGCCTGCAATGGTAAGGCAGGGGCATTCTCTGGATCTGCCGAGGGCCTTTTAGCACCGGCGCTGCCAGGCCTCCCCGCGTTCCCAGGCTTCCCCGCGCTGCCAGGCTTCCCTGCGCTGCCAGGCCTCCCCGCGCCTTGTCTGCCAGAACGAACTAATTGATATGGATGAATAAAAGGATAGGGAATAGGTTCAAAAACTGGTGCTTGGAATAAAGAATCGGAAGTGCTGTCCTTTAGCGGTGTCGATCCTGGAGATTGTGGTGTGCGTGAGCTCCGTCCCACTTGGCGGGGTGTCGCATTCTGACCGAAAGTTCGCCGCGATGACATCGGGCCCGACGTTGATTCCCTCATACGAGGGCTCTGTTGGACTTGTGGGTAGCTTTTGTTCAAAGGTTGTTGTCTTCCACCAGGACTTGGTTGTGCACTTCCAGGTGATGCGTTTCGATTCACTGGATGCCTACCTGCAACTCTGTTAAGGGAGGATGGACTCTGTGCTCGTGGGGCGATGCCTTGATCAGCTGCAGAGGAGGCCAGTATGTTACCAGCTTCAAACTCTTGGGTGTTCATGGGAGATTGACTCAAATCTTGGTAAGGATGTTCTTCATTCGGACTCCACGCCCAAACCTGTGGCCCATAGGGATGCATAGAAACGGGTGTATGATAAGTTGCATCCGATATTGGAGGTGGCATTCTGAGTCTTTTTCGAGGAGTTTGATCTTGTCCTGGTAGACAGGTTCCGAGTGGTTTCGGAGAACCAGAACGACTACCGTGAATGGGACAGTATTCGTTTAAATTTGAAGCTTGACTACTAGTCATCGGAGGCGCCTTTCGTTCTGCCTCGCTGTGTTTCAACTTTTTTACAAAATCAGTAACTGTCTCGGGACTTACGTCTTTTTTCAATTTTGTCAGGCATCTAATAATATCTGATTTCATTTTCGTTTCGTTTGATGGGCTGTAACCTGACTTTTCAACGTCACACAATCTTTTAGCTAGATGTTTTGTCATTGTGTCCTTGGCATCCCCTTCAGGAATCGATTGTTCACGTAAAAATTGTTCTACTTCCCTCTTCATTTCAATTTCAGCGACTGCTTCTTTCAACGCTGACTGCGGTACTGGTATTCTTTGCAGTTCGCATAACAGCTGGTTTCGTCTTACTAAAGGATCTACCTTTTCACCCGTACCTGCAGTGTCTCTTATTTGTTCACAAAATCTTTCAACACCGTCATGGATTTGATTTTTGTAAAACTTCCTGTTTTCTTCATCATTAATGTGATAATAGTATTGTACAAAATCTTCAACGATTTCTTCCTTTAATTTATTAAATGCTGCTAGTTTATCGGTGGTAGTATCGTGAGGTTCCTTCAAAATACTAGAAACTGTATTATTGAGTGCTTGTTTATAGTCATGCCTTGCTTTTTCTTCCCTAATTAGGGGTTTGATAGACTTTATCTGTTCTTGAAGTTGGTACTTCCTTGCAGCTTTACTTTCTTCAAAATCACAGCATACAGGTAAATTGGCCAATACATTTTCTAGTTCATCATCTAATAGTTCATCATAAACTAAGTCATCGTTAAATATTTCTGAGTCCATATTAAATTCGCTTACTTGTATGATAATTCTAGTTGCTATGTTGTCTCTGATAGCGTTGTTATTTTCTTCAGTTGAGATAAGAGGCAATTCATTGCACCATTCCTCTACTATTTCGACTATTAAGTCACCAGGTTTTTTATTTGATATGGAACTGACTGCTGGACAGCACGGTTTAGCGGTAGTTGCTTTAGATTGAAGCGCACTAGTGCGACGAGGTGGAGAACTGGGACCAGGCGTTTGGCTGGTATTAACACCTTTTGATCTTTTTTTGCCCTTGGTTTGTGTTACTGGTTTTCCTTTGCCTTTAGTTACCTTTTCCGGAGGGACATACTTTCTATCAGCAGCTGTTGATTTCAATAAACTTTGCAATTGTTTTACATGTTGATCAATATTTTTCTGCCCCGGTTCTAAGGGAAGCTTTTCGAGCCATTTACGAGTTTCTTTATTTATTTTATCATCTACAGAACTTCCATTTTTTTCTATTTCATGTATTCTTTTAGCGAGTGTGGATAGAATTTGGTCCCTCTCTAGTAACTCGTTAATATTATCGGTTTCTTGTATAGGAAGGTTTTCATACCATGCGTCTACTTCACATCTCGTTTTAATTTGTTCAACTTCATCAATGACTGAGTTTTCATTAGGCATAGGGACTTTAAACAACGCACTGTAAATTTCGTTGTAAATCTGATCTTTTGTTAAAGGCAAAGCATTCTTATTTCGTGCACTTTCGAAGTGTTTATCAATTTCGTGTCTGAGTTTATTTTCGTATGCTGCTTTAACATCATCATTCCCGTGATCAAAGTTTTCTAATATGAACATGTCAGCTAAACGGTCCTTGTATATTTCAAATCCTGGATCAAATGCTTGTTCACTCTGAACCGGGTTAGGGATTGAAGCATCTATAGTGGATTCTAATTTATGTCTATAACTATCCCCTGCTGATTTTTCCTTAATAACTTTGTTAGCTTCTATAATTTGATTTATTAATCCTTCTTTTATCTTCTCCCTATTTTCCTGTAGTTCGGAATTTTGTGGAATATTTTCTAGTTGTGTTTCTAACTCATCATCTAACATTTCTCTGTAAAGTAATTCATCGTTGAAGATTCTCGGGTCAACGTTTAGTTCGCCAACTTTTTGGTATAATTGCCTGGCGATACCCTCTTTCATATCTTTAACTGTTTCTTTGTCCTCTAATTTGATTGGTAAATTGTTAGACCAGGTTTCAATTGCTTCGACAATTATTTCTGCCGGAGTCTTACCTTTAGATGACTTGGGGCTAAATGAAAAGTCTTTACATAGTTTTTTTAAATTTTGTTGTATACCGCTCACGTTTTCTTGAGATTTCTTTTTTTTTGGAGTTTTGTCGCCACTACTTACAGTTTCTGGTTTTTCCGCACTTGCTGGTGGTTGCAGTTCAAAAGATGCTCTCGGATTATATTTGTTACTTTTTTCCATCCTACTCATAAGTTGTTGTACGAGAATTGGCAAAATAATCTCCTTGCTTTTATCAAGCGGTAGACTTTGTATCCAATTAGTAATATATTCCTCTAATTTTTTATCAGCACTATCGTCGTTTGGGTGTGCTCGTCTAAATGTTTCAGTATCACACATCTTCTCTGATAATTCGCTAATCTTTTGTATTCTTTCTTCTGCATACTCAGGTTGGTTTTGTATCGGCAGCACAGGAATATTTTTCATCCAATCAGTTATTTCTTTCACATAATGAATTTTTAAGCCAAAGGCTTCAACGGAACCTGTGGTTGGTATCGGAACTGCAGCAAACTTTTCATAAATCTCTGCTTTGGTTAATGTTGCAGGGTCAGCACCTTCGTGAATCATTTTCTTTACTTCTTTCAGTAAACGTGCAGTCCACGCTTCTAATTTGAGTTCATCGTCAGCTATTTCTCTCCCATTTATGCGAATATAATCATTTATAAAATCGCTCAAATTTTGTTCTTTTATGTCGCTCATGGCAAATGATGAACTGAGCGAATCCTTACTTGGTGACTGTTGTGGTGCATGCTCCTCAGCAGGACGTATATCGACAAGTCTTTCGAGTAATTGATGTGCCATTATTGGTGTATTATCTCTGTGTTCACGTGGTATCGGTAAATCATATGTATTCATACTTGTAAGTATCGTGGAAGCTATGAGATAATTATAATTCATTGCATCGGGGTTTTCAGTTCTTTGTTCTTCTATCTCTTGAATATTTCTAGCGAGATCATTTATAAATTCGATTCGTTTTTTGTTGCCAACGGTGTTGTAAGATGGATCTATGGGTATGTTATTTAACCAGTCCGATATTATTTTTATGTATTCTAATTCATTATTCAAGCTCTCGGGCCTAAATCTCTGGTGTGTCTTTGATTGTTCGAAGTATTCGTATACTTCTTTCCTCGTAGGAGGGGCCAGTTTTCTTAACTCGGTTTTGAGTAAATGAGCAAAAGCTCCTCTGGCCATAGGGTCATCAATATCATAGTAATGTTCTATGTACTTGTCAATAAACTCTCTAATAGTTCTATCGGGATCTCCTTGGATATTTCCAATATTACTAACGTCTGCCTCCTCTTGTGGTATAGGGTCTCCTGCTATCTCTTGCCGTTTTGCTGCTTTTTTGGCCATTATTTCACGGTGTCTTTCCTCGTGCCTCTCTCCTAAAGTTTTATCTTGAGGTAGATCAATAATTTTAGCTTTGAGATCCTGAGTTAGCAAATCGATGTTTTCCCTTTCTTTAGGCTTTACAATTTTTTTGAGCCATTGATTAATATCTGCTTCAATAACAGATTCTGGATTTTTCTCTCGAAGATGATCTTGTAAATTAAGAGCTAAATCGTGAACCATTTTATTTCGTTTACCTTTATCTTTGTTAGTGTATATTTCGTCTGGTTGTTCATTCATCCATACTGATATCTGGTCTTCTAGCACGTCAATTCCTTTTGCTACATGGTCTTCGTCCCAACCACCTTCATTTTCCATGTGCTTGATAGCTTCCATCTCTTGCCGGGTACCATGTTGTGATGCTGTCAATTCTGGTACTGGAATATCTTTCAGTCTTTTTTGGAAGTCCGCTACTAAAGGCGGAGAGTCAGTACGGATTTTATTTTCTTCAAAGAATTCGAACTTGCATAACCACTTGTAAATAAGGTACTTTGTATATTTGTCTTTATCAGTGACTGAATCAGGTGCTAGTTGTAGTAGCTTCTGATGGTCCATAATGTCGCCAGCTAAGTCATAGACGACAGTTTTCTTAAAACTTGGCTCTTCGTTGTACTGCTTCGGTAAGGTGTCCATCCATACTGTAATTAAAGCTGCCACTTTATCTAAATAAATTGTTTCTTCACGATTTAATTTGGGTACATCCTTTTTTTGTTCTTTTTTTGGGGTCGATGTTGCTGGAGGTTGCCTTGATCCCCACCTGTATACCGATATTGTTCCTGATAATTGAGGCATTACGGAATCAAAGCTAGTTGTGGCAGAGTTTGAAAAATCTTTTAACCCATCTTTTACATATTCGATTATAATATTAGCTATGATCTGTGCTTTGTCCGCAGACACCTTACCAGTGTCTCGTAAAAATTGGCTTATTTCTTCGTTTAAAGTTATACCATTTCCTGAGTGTATACAACATTTTGAATCGAAGAAGGACGAACATATTTCTGTTTTAAGGTCATTTCGGTTGCTGACTGGGAGTCTGTCTAAGCATTTACTAACTCTGTGTGATACTATATCATTATAACTATAAAGCATTTTAGGTATGGGTAGCCCCGTCACATGGCTAGCTAACTGCTGGTACACAGAAGGTGAAGTCAGCCCTATATTCTTATGCCTAGCTTCGTGTTTTATTTGTAAACTCTGTAGTCTGTTAGCAAGTTCTTCAGCCAATTTGTTTAGTTGCACAGTTTTATATCTTGGGCTTATGAATTTTAACGGCAAATCATCTAAAATGTCAATGATTTCCCCTTTTAATATAAGCTTGTAGCTCGTTGTATGAAGTGGTATCTTTAGCAATGGAGATAGTTTTTCCATTAGTAAATCAACTACCTGTCGTCTGGTTACACATTTTCTTGGATCGAACTGCAACCATAGTGACCATTCCATAATTTCGCTCTCATACGATATGTGTGATTTCACATTTTCCTCTATATTTGCGTCTACAGCTTTATCATAAGTAATGCCGAGGAAATTTTTATTCAGTCCTATTATTTTATTCCAAAGTTTCTCTTTTAAACTGTCTTTGAAGAGTGTTTGTCCATGTTTCGTCCCGTGTAACCACATAGGTAGTTTATTCAAGCAATTGTCGATTTCTGTTTTCGTTTTTGCTTCGTAAGCCTCATCGTAAGCTTCTGCTGCAAGTGCATTAATTTTCTGTACTAAATCGGATACAACTTTATCCTTTATATCTTGAGTCGTAAAGTTTAATGAGAAGAACATCGGAACATTACTCAGCCAGTCCAATACTGCCATTTGTAAATGCTCTTTATAAAAGTTTCTTTGTGGTAAAATATCCCTGGTTTCAGTTTTTCTGAGGGGTATTGCCTTATTTTCGTGATCACTCGTTGGTGGGTTAACTAGCTTTCGAATAAAGAGGCGGTTTGGACTGAAGTCTCGCATGGTGATCTCAGTTTGGACGCTACGACCGCAGTCCATCACGGGCAGGTTGAATTTCGGTAGCCGCATTCTTGATATCGTCGGAGAAACATTTACCTGGGCAAAAAACAAAAAGTATTTATAGCGATCTCTTTGGCAAAATAAAAAGTAGTGTTTGATTTTCCATACGATAGTTCTCGATCCTTCTATGTATGAGGTATCTGATGCCGTCGCTCTAAACTGGAATACATTACAGGTTGATATAATATCTATTAGTACAAGCGACTTTATACTATTTAGACTAGTGAAGAGTAACGTTTTCGCATCGGATTTTGATACGGTTTTTTACTATAATTTAGAGAAATTCTCCCGAAAGTTTTATATACACATAATATTTGCACATTTTAGGAGAGAAAGGTTGAGAAATTCAAAGATACTTATGATGTCGTAGAAAACATTGTTTTAGGCGCTCACATTGCTACCGCTGGCTAAACCTTACATGATAGATGAACATAATGTATACGTAATTATATATCTGAAAAAGGTCAACAGAAAAGTACGCAATGCTATATGGCTGTCTCCTATGGAAAACCCCAACATATGTGAAATAAAATATTTTTGTGTACTTTATATTGTAAAAACTTGAGAGGTGTCAAGGGACACCCGGATGGAACGAAGTTCCTTTCCAGGATTCATTATTGTTTTTTTTAAATTATTTATTATGTACAAAATACCTGTATATTTTGCCCTGACACGCCCATCCGCTCTGGGTGGAGCGGAAGGGCGGTTCAGGGCCAGGGTACCTTTTTCGAACTGATCTCACGGCCCTGGCAGGAACACCCTCGGCTTCCTTAAAGGGGATTTTTACACCTGATAGGTATTGATTTTTAAACTTACAGCGCGATCCCGCATCCTCGCTCGTGTGCTGCAACCTAATTCAGCTTTCCTGAACTTGGAGTGATGAATACGTTTATGCTGGTTCAGTCTCTCTTGGATTATCGGACACTGCTGCTGGTCGCACGACTAGAAAAACATTTTATAGATAGTTGTAAATTATTTAATTTCTGTAAGTAGGTCTGTACAAACACTTTTGAACGTGAAGAGGTCGGCGTTTCTTAATTGACTACTCTGAGAAGAAAGGCTGAAACAGAATGTTTTCAGCCTTCCATGTCACAGGCTCTTTTAAAGTTAAATCATGGTCAGATTATGTGAAGACCATGTTGATTGGTGGTTCGTCACGTAGACTTCTTTGTCATTCAATGAAATTTTATAAATTAAATAAATAATTGCGTTGAATCTTTGCCTACATCTATACGAAATACTTACATAAGAGTTTTGAAGTCACACAAATCCTACATCGTGCAAGCAAAGTTAGCCGCGAAATCTGCATAATTTATACCAATAAAACCTGTCTGCTTGGAGAAGAGAGGAAAAGTGAGAATCTCTTGTCAATACCCGGAGTCTAGATTTGTGCCCGGCAATAGGCTCATCCCCTAGGACTTAAGCATAACTAGTGACATTTGGGTGTAGGTACTTCTGGCTAGCCCTACGCGGAATATAGGCATAACTTACAAGTAAACAAGAAGATTTAATCTTCTGTGTAATATTTGCATATTTGACGTCCATCCTGTTCGTCATTTTCTTCTGCATTACTAGCCTGTCTCGTGTGAAACAGACTTCTGCTGTCATTGAGCTGAACCTTTGCTTCTTGCTATCATAGTCTTGGAATATCTCTGGTTCTTCATGACCTCGATATTCAGTATCCCTTGTCGGATTGTTTGGATTGCACTCCTCTGATGATTTCGTTTGCTCTAAAGTTTTTAATAGGTCTGAAGATTTTGAACCTGTGTAAGCAGTACGTGGATTATTAAGAAGAAGTAAAAGATAATTGATGACAGTAGACGAAGTGGTATCGGTCCCAATTTGCAGGTTGTGGCGTCGAACCCAAGCGAACAACTTTGTATTATTTATTTCATCACCACTGCTCATTGAACGATTACGGAAAACGTAGTGAGGAAACTGCTTAGCATGTCCTAGAACCTAAACCAACAAACATGTTACATCCACCAACCCGCACTGCGACCCCGTCTGCGTTCCAAAAGTGGGAACTTAATACCTACGCTGATAATGTATGATAAGTGAAAGCTCATTATATCATTAGCTTTTGCCAGCGGCTTCGCCCGCGTGGATGTCGGAAATTAACGCAGGTATTAAAAAATAAAATAAAAGTAGCCTAAATTACTCCTTGTAACATCAGCTATCTGCCACTGAAAGTCCCGTCAAAATCGGTCCAGCCATTTCAGAGATTAGACGGAACAAACAGACAGACAGACAGACAGACAGACCGACAGTCAGACAGACAGACAAAAATGGTAAAAAATGTTGTTTTGGTATATGTACCGTGTATACATTCATATACACTTAGTAAAAAGTGGTTATCTTAAGGGGAGGCAGAGCGAAATCATTCGCAACAGTCGTCACTGTTAAAGTTTAATACAATCAATACTTTTACCACAATTACCATAAAAAATATGTAATAAACACTGCAATGAATGTGTTAACCGATTATAGTTGGCGAAAACTAAAAATATTGTATAGTTTAATAAACAAAAATTCGTAAAGTTGAACAAAAATATTAAAAAAGCATGCTCGGGTTTAGTTGAATTTTGATAGTAAACTGTAAAATTTTTTCACTAACTTGGATTCATATTAATCTTTTATTATCATACTACAATTTATAATTTTTACATTTTCAAAATGTCACTTATTTATTTTATTATTAATTTTTGTTTTGATTCCCACCCTGTTTTGAGTCATACGCAACGTACACGAGTTGAAAATTCAGTCGTCCACGAGAGCTCGGAGAGTGGTCACGTCGCATCGTGGAGCGACGCGCTGGTAACGATAATTCGCGATCTATTGTGTACGTATACGTTGCCGCAAAGAGTGAAATAGGGTAAGTCACATTTGTGTTTTTTTGAGTATGACTTATATTTAGTAGGCATAACTAAATACTTTTTGTTGTTATTTTTCTGCTTCCATATTACTATAACATTTTTCTTAAATATTTGTTTTAGTAAATATGGGAAAGCGTAAGGACAGCTATTGTAAGAAAAAAGTTGGCACTCATTTCCGTAAAAAAGCCGTTATCATAAAATGTACGTATTTATATTTTATGATATTAGTTCCAGTTAATTTTTTTTCTCTAACTTTCGATATGAGTGTCGTGACTTTTGGGGGTGGCGTTTGCAAATCTGGCATTCAATTTCAAATCCAAAATGGCGGATGTAGCTTTTTCTCAAATGTTCGATATGGGTGTCGTGTAATGGGTTTTGGGGGGTGGCGATTGCAAATCTGGCATTCATTTTAAAATTCAAGATAGCGGATATAACTTCAACTTTTTCGTTATACTCTATATAATATATACCACATTTACCTATGATTTTCGCATGTTTTTGTAAATTAAGCAAGGTTTCTATTACATTAGGTAATTATACATTTTTTATCATAGACTGGTTTTATTATTACAATACCTACCACTTACCCATCTACCCTGCCTACCTACTTTACGGAGTAAAATTCCCGGGCGTGCAAGTAAAATTCATAATGCCAAAATTTCATAGCAATCGGATGAGTAGGTAATTTCCTACTGATAATATAGGTAATTTCCTATATTGTACTATATTTATACCTACATTATCCGCTCTATAAACTACAAACGTTAATTTTTATATAATACAGATTATTAGATTTAATTTCTGGATTTATGTAGGTACCTACATAAAATCATCTAAATAATCAATATGCGTATTTTCAAGTCACTCAACACAACGAATAAAATTTTAAAAATCCTAGGTTACCACCTTTTGTCGTGCAACTGCATGCGGGCTTCGAGCAAACTTGTCAATGTGTGCGTGGCGACGCACACGACTAGCGCGCTGTAGTAAATACCTATTTTCCGCGCGCCTTGTACGGTCGGTGCAGTCTTAATATTACAAACAGACACTCCAATTTTATTTATTTGTATAGATGTATAGAATGTATAGTTGTATAGATGATACTAGTTGGTTTAGTGGTTATAACAGATAGTAATGAGCTTGGGATCGCCCTGCCCATAATCCACATGAGGACAAAGTTTTATTTGGTTTTTCCCTGTGCAGCTCGGACCCTAGATTTGAGCTCAATTCATGGCGATAGGATTGCATGGGACTTTAAAGTAAATGTGGGGTACTAGGAGTAGGTGCAACGTTTGCATTCTTTTCGGGGATGGCGTGATAGTCTGACACTAGTTAGTATACCTTCAGAACTTCTGTCTGGCGCTTCAATGAGCGTGGCAGAAAAACCAGTGCTCGATAATTCTTGGACCAAAGTGAAGACCTCATCTTTCAACAACGTCATTGCACTTCAATACCAGTGGTTTCTGATTTTTCTTTGTAATATGCTTCCCTCGGCGCCTATAATAAGTACTTATATTAACTTCATACTATGTTGTGTGTAGGTTTTACGCTTTTTTTTATAAATTTTAATATTTTTTTTATCTAAAATTACATCTTGGTGTCATGTGTGAGTGTCGGTTTTCGACATTGGAAGTTTTTTAGGATTGTCAATAGAAAGTAGAGAGAAAAGAAACTCTCAATATTGTGTCATAGATATTAACAAAGAGTAGTAAGGTTCTATACTGGGTGTAAGGGACAGCCCTCCACAAACTGATGGGGTGGATTCAGTATATCATACTAAGATGACCAGTACAAGAAATTATTTCAGGACCGTTATGGGAATCCAATGAACCTGATTTGTTTTATTTTCTCACACGCAATGTATTTCGGATCAATTCGGAAAGCCGCCTTTGTGCAATCGCCGACGACGAGTTCGATGAACTCTGTAGTTAGACGGGAAGTGAACAGCTGATTTTACGCGTCGTTCGTTAGATTATTTCAACATCCATTGCCCTTTTTTTATTTTAGCCGTATTGTTTACATAAATGGAGTGCTGCTTTCAGAGAATGTAATTTTACATTGAAATAAAACTGAAAAAAAAACGTTTATAAAAAATAAAAAATCCGGAGAAAAATTCCGGTGGAATATGATTCAAAATAAGGAGCTGAATGCACTCTGTCAGTTTGTGGAGGGCTGTCCCTTACACCCGGTATGTTTTTACACATAGATCCGTGAGTTGGCTGCATAACCACAGCAAACCATAATCGGCCTTTATTGCATTGTTGTCACTGGGCCTCCTGTCGATGAGAGGGAGAAGGCTCTTCACCACGCAGGTCCAGCGTGGGTTCTTCGATATAAGTCTTTGGTCCTGCGACAGAAAATTATGATCGTTACAATGTCACATATTTGCGAAGGTTTCGAGGTATGAGGAAAAGGGTGTAAAGTTCATTCAACCTCCATTGAAAAGGGAGGGTCCTCTGACTGGTCAGTCAGTGCAGTTGAGTAGCGTAGTTCCCATGTGGCGGTGTAGATGCCGCTACAAAGGTTAGGGATTTTAAACCGTGAAAAGTCGTAAGCCGTTGAAATTTTCACTCATTTTCAGGATTAAGAACATTTAATTAAAATGCGCCATTATTTTTCACTGACTCACCAGTAACTCAAGGAATACGGCAGGGTCGGTTTTTATGATGATTTACCATCCAGAAAAAAAGGGGTATCATGTTACCCAGTACTTACTGGAGGTCATCTCTCTAACCAGTTTCCTACTCCGTATCACCTTCATAGACATAGTCCAGGGCCCGAACTAGCAATGAAACACAATATGACAGTTGTTCTTGCACCCAATGTGTTTTTGTCCGTCCGAAAAAATTAAATAATCGGGAGTACGAAGCCCCAAACTAGACAGTTTGATTGTAACGTGGTTTTCAGAGAAGTGATTTTAGATTATATTATATGTGTGTCTTTTACTTATACGGGATGACGGGACCTACAATAATTTGTACGTTTCTTGAGCGACATTTATAGGTTGCTCTTCGTCGGTGAAGGGACAGCTGCCTCCTTCTATTTTTTTGAAAAAACTAGTCACTGCTATCCATCCTTCTTGAAAACATTGTCAACTCTGAATTCAAAAGAAAATCAAAAGAAATCTCAGTGTTATTCCGACATCTCTAGTAGATAGATGGCAAAATTCTAAATTGTTGTAAATGAAAAGTTAAAATTTAAGCTAAATTGCTGTAACATTATTATTTTAACGTGAAATTAACGCATTCTACTTAAATTCTAGCGAGAAATGTAAGTACCTTAAAAGTTTAGTATACCTATGTAGCGGCATCTATAACGTACCTACGTACCTACATGCGAATTGCGCATAATACTGACGTCACGCATTATTCCTGCATCGCGCTAGCTTTTTAACAAAGTACGGACATAAATCGTCGGGCAATTGTCCACCAGATACTACAGTGGTCGGAGGTTCACATTTTTTCTGGAGGCTTAGTGGACTTTACACCCTATTCCTCATGCCTCTTAACACCTGCAGCGGCACCTACACCTATATTCACCCTCGTTCAATGAAAACTGTTCTTTGTTGGAGATAATATCCTCATGATTTTCGGTTTTGTCTTCTCCACATGAGAAGAGGCGTTTGCCTTACAGTATAGGCTTTTCCAAAGTCCTTCATCCCATAATCCGGAGATATATAAATATCATCATCTGCCGAGCCTTTTCCATACTATATGAGGGTCGGCTTTCAGTCTTATTGAATGCAGCTCATTACCAGTATTTTACATGAACCAACTGCATTTGTGACCACCACAACTCAGTATTGGCTGTCCGACTTTCAGGCTTCTGACAACCCATAATGACTGTCAAAGATCCGTGAATGACAGCCGAGAGCTTATTGTTTTTCCGAGGCACTGAGGGGTCTTGGTATGTAAAGATTCTCACCCATCCACGGACAACCGCGACAAACGTAGCTTAAGTTGATCGATAGACACGAGCCGCTGTTATAACTTGGCCACAAGGTCCCAAGATAAGTAAACATTTAAATAATTATTAATTTTTCGCAGGCCCATTCCACACGGCGACGATTGGCAGGCTTCCTACAGGCCTGATTTGTGTTACTCTTGTCTAAGATTACTGAAGATGTCAGTAAGTATATAATAGGCACATTCGCAACTATGCCGTAAACTCAAGCACAAAGCATTTATGATCTGTCATCGCCAATCCGCCTGTCAAGCGTGGTGATTATGGCAATGCCTCCCAAATTGAGGGCCTCTGTTCAGCAGTGGACGTTTTACAGTTGAAATGATGAATGAACTGAACAGACAGCTGTGCTGTTGGAGAATTTGTTGCGCCGCTTCTTCTTCCCAGGACTAAGAAGTGGTGAAGGGCGGGCGTTTTGAGGGACTGCCTTAAGTAATTTTGACGCTCATAAAGTGTTCTAATTTGAATACAGGACTTTTGATTTGATTTAAGTGTTTTCTTCGGCAGCACATCCCCTCGGACCAGAATTGAGCTGTTACTATGGAGGGCGACGGGATGGTGGCGGTGGTGAGGGGGCTGCGGGAGGCAGGGCTGGCGGTGACGCTGCTGGACGGCAACCGACAGTATACTCTAATGCCTAACACTAGTGAGACAACTTCTATACAACTATTCAGGGCCAAATTTAACCCATTAACGCCGAGGTGATCAAAATTTTTAGTAACTTTTCAACGTGGACCAAAAAAATAATACAATGGTGCCGATTCCCTTATTCAGAAAATAAACTAAATTTAAGTTCAGTGCATCTTTTTCTTTCTATTTCAATAAGGAAAGGACAGAAGATAAATTTTAGTTTATTCCTGTCAAATTAATCAGCGTTTGACGTAAATTGACGTAATATTAGTAGGCAAGTTTTTAATCACTTCTAAACTTGTATGGAGTAGTGACAGGCGCTGATTAATTTGACAGGACTATACTAAATTTTTTCTTTTGTCCTCTTCTTAATGAAATACAAAGAAAAAGGTGCACTGAACTTAAATTTAGTTTAGTTTGTGAACATGGGAATCGGTACCAATATCTCTATTCCTACGCGAAATTTGATGCTCTTTTAGAAATTGAGCTCAAAATTTCGATTAGACACCGAGAAAAAAAATACGGCCCATGAAAACGTGAAAAACGTGAAAATTTTCAAAATAATTATTTTTTCGTATTTTTTTTTCACAGTGATACCACAAAGGTATCGACTTTTCTATGTTATGGGGGTTTGGTTTCCGCACTTAGTCCTTTGAGTGGACCATTGTGCGTGAGCCATGGCGGCCGTCGGTATTCACTCCAACCAGCCCACCTCCCTCCAGAAGCTGGTTATGTCTCCTGGTCTGTTGAGAACATCTGTGTAAGATTTGGGTGTCCCGAGGGTGTCTGTTCTAATTTGGGTGACGCCTGTACATTCGAAAAGTACATGCGCAACGGTTTCTTCCGCCTCCAGGCATGCCCTGCACAGGGGGCTGTCCGTTATGCTTATTGTGTAAAAGTGTTTGTTTAGCGGGCAGTGTCCTGTGATGGTGCCCGTCATTAGACGCAGATCATCCCTGTCCAGGCGTAGCAGGCGTCTGGTAAGCCTGCCATCCGGGGATGGCATAGCTTCCCTGGACTGCCTGCAGCCTGGTGCCGAGGTCCACCAGCTCTCCGCTTGTGTGTGTGGGTAAATTCCTGCAGCCACCTGCGTAGCTGGTTGAAGGGGATGGGCACGATGGGCTCGGGGCCGCAGACTGACGCGCTGGATGCCTTTCTGGCCAGTTCATCAGCAGCGTCATTGCCTAGTGATCCACTGTTCCTTTTATCCATTGCAGTGTCACTTTGTTGCGATTAGAAACTGTTATCCGTTCTAATGCATTGTGAAAGTCTAGTGTGAGGCTCGAGGTTATGTATCGTTTGGCTAGGGATTGGAGGACTGAGGCGCTGTCGGAGAGTATGCGAATATGGGTGTCCGTAACTCTTCTGGCTTCTATGGCATACGCCGCCTGTATAATGCCCACGCATTCCGCCTGGTAGACGGTGTTGAGCATTCCCAGCGGGCTGGATATTTTTATGTTGAGGTCGTGTGAGAAAACTCCGACTCCGGTTCCGGAGGTGGTCTTTGAGCCATCAGTGTAGACTCTTAGCTCTTCCGGGCCCGAGTGGTCGTTTTGTTCTTCTGTGAGTATAACGTTGTAGTGCTTTTGAAAGTAGTGTAGTTTTGGGGTTTTATCACAGGGTGATGCCATCATTGGTTGTCGCTTGATCGCTTCATCCCTAATGCGTGAGTGCTTGACTCTCGAGTCGTTGCTTAGGGTACCTGCTATGTTTAGTCTTAGGGCAGCTAGGGCAGCCTCCTCCCGCACGATCAGGTGTAGAGGTGGTAGCCCGAGCATTACCTGTAGGGCAGCGGTGGGTGTAGTCCTCATGCAGCTAGTGATGGCTACACAAGCGAACCGCTGCACCTTTTCAAGGTCTTTTTGGGCTGTGCTCAGGTCTGTTCTGGGCCACCAGACTATGCCTTCTATGTCAATGAAAACCGCCAGTGCTGAGCATTTATGGTCCACTGCGCATTCAATTTTGGAGACCACGCTATGTAGCGCAGACTCCGTTGATCTGCCCGTCGAGTACGCGTGCTGTTGTTTGTGAAGAGGTTTTACCCGGAGAGGTCCGTCTCGGATATGTCTATCGCAGAGTCTCTCGAGGGTTCTTAGTAGGAAGGATGTGAGGCTTATAGGCCTATAGGCCTTTGGTTGTGTATAGTCCGATTTGCCTGGCTTGGGTATGAAGATGACTTTCACCTCGCGCCACGCTAGGGGTATGTATCTGAGTGCAATGCAGGTCCGATAGATCTCCACCAAGCATGGTATTGGGTGGTCAGCTCCCCACTGTAGGAGGGCTGGAAAAATGCCATCCAGCCCTGCAGATTTGTAGGGCTGAAAGGTGTCAATGGCCCGCTTTATCCTTTCTTCTGTTACCATGCTTTGTGCCCTGGACCAATCTAGGTTTGTTGGGGTCCATTCTGGTTCAGATTCCCACGTCCTGACCTCTTGGAGGTTACAGCCGGGGAAGTGGGTTTCCAGGAGAACCTTACTGGTTTCGTGGTCACTTACTGTGTATGAGTTGTCGGGTTTTTTGAGCGCACCAAGGGTTCGATCCTGATCAGTCGAGAGGATTTTTCTTACCCTTGCGGCTTCGTTGTTGGTTTCGATGGATTCGCAGAATTTCCGCCAAGCTGCCCTTCTGGCAGTTCTGATCTGCTTTTTGTATGTGTATTGGGTTTCTTTGTATTGCTCCCAGTCGTCCGGGAGCCTGGTATTTTTGGCCCTGTTGAATTGTTTGCGTAGTGTATCTCTGAGTTTACTAAGGTTGGCGTTCCACCAGGGATTTCTCTCGCTGTTGTTTCGTGGCGCCCTTAGTTTGCAGCATGCATGGTATGCTTCGATTATTATTATTATTACCGGTGGGATCAGAACCCATCGCGCCACTCCCCTTTGGGTTCCTACGCTCTCTGGTAAGAAAACGTACTAGGGATCTACACTGTAAGCTATGGGTAGACCAAAGTGAGTGCAGGCAGGCCAAGGAAGCACTTCCCACCATCAATGCCCGCCTCACTAAACAGGTCCTCCGGTTAGACAAACGACAGCTGCGTATGGTTACGGCAGCAATAACTGGCCATGGGTCGTTTAATAAACATCTATTTGTCATAGGAGTTACAGACAGTCCGCTGTGCAGGGCCTGCATTGAGGACGACGAGACAGCAGCGCACGTGCTTCTAAACTGCCCGGCGATCGCCACATACAGGGCCAAGTACTTCGGTAACCCAGGTACCCTACGTGAGATAGTCAGCAACATCAAGGCGTTGCTGGCCTTTCTCGAGGAGCTGGGGTGGATCGAATAACCGATTTCCCACCCGTACGCAAAATACGCGCTCAGACGTGGAGTTACGGACACCAGACCGTTCTACCTATTACCTATTATGCTTCGATTAGGTATTCAGATAATTTTGTGACGGTGTATTCTAGTTGTTCGGGGTTTTTATTGTTACTCGTGATAGATGTCTAGCTAGTAGGGAAGCCAGGAGGCGTTTGTACTCGGGCACATTAGTGCGCCGCGGGTTACGTTTCGGTACGGGTTCCCTAGTGTGGGTAGCTAGTGTGAATCGGATTCTTCTGTGGTCAGAACAGGAGGGTTCATCCGAGACGTGCCAGTTTGTGATGAGGTTTTTCGCGTTTTCTGTAGCAAGCGTCAGGTCAATGATTGTTTGTCCTCGGACTGTGACCCAAGTGGGTTCAGAGCCTCGGTTAACAATGTTAAGGTTAGTAGAGAATAAATAGGTGGATAGTACCTCTCCTCTAGAGTTCGGCGAGTCGCTACCCCAGAGCGGGTGGTGGGCGTTGGAGTCGGTGCAGATGATCAGGTCCAGTTTGGCACGTTCGCAGTGCTGCACTAGGTCGGCCATCTCCTTTGGTGGGCAGGTATCGACTTTTTACTATGATCAGAGGTGATCATAGCACTCGAACATTAAGAGGATATTTTTTTTTTCAGAAAATTTCGTCGACGCATTTTTAGGGTTCCGTTGCCAAATGGCAAAAAACGGAACCCTTATAGATTCGTCATGTCTGTCTGTCTGTCTGTCTGTCCGTCCGTATGTCACAGCCATTTTATTCCGAAACTATAAGAGCTATGCTGTTGAAACTTGGTAAGTAGGTGTATTCTGTGAACCGCATTAAGATTTTTACACTAAAATAGAAAAAAAACAATAAATTTTGGGGTTCCCCATACATAGAACTGAAACTCAAAAATGTTTTTTTTTCATCAAACCCATACGTGTGGGGTATCTATGAATAGGTCTTCAAAAATGGTAATGAGGTTTCTATTATCATTTTTTTCTAAACTGAATAATTTGCGCGAGAGACACTTCCAAAGTGGTAAAATGTGTCCCCCCCCCCCCCCCCGTAACTTCTAAAATAAGAGAATGACAAAACTAAAAAAAATATATGATGTACATTACCATGCAAACTACCAACGAAAATTGGTTTGAACGAGATCGAGAGAGTAGTTTTTTTTTAAAACGTCATAAATCGTAAACCGCAATTTACCTTACTTTCAATCAACTAAAATATAAAAATTAAAAAAAATATATATTTTTAAACCGAGAATACCTACAGGTTTGTACGGAACCCTCGGTGCGCGAGTCCGACTCGCACTTGGCCGGTTTTTTCAAAATGGCGGCGTGAATGAAATATGTTAATCTATCGTTTTCTTAAAAACTATAAACTTTAGAAAAAAAAAATCAATTAGAAGAGTGTATTTAAATTAATCAAAGAACTCAATTTTTTTTAATTTTTGTCATTGTTGAAAATTCGGATTTTGAAAATTTTCGAAAATCAAAAATTGTCTCCAGTAATTCTGAAAAAAATTGAGTGTTTTTTGAATTATTTAAAGATAATTTTTTTGAGCTCAGATTCTGAAAGAGCATCAAATTTCACGTAGGCATAGAGATATAGCATATTTTTTTTTGGTCCGATAACATAATAAATAAACACGTTGAAAAGTTAGGAAAAATTCTGATCACCTCGGCGTTAATGGGTTAATTTCCTAGTGAAACTTTGGATACTTGATTTGCATGGCTGGAACTGAAATTCTCAAATTCTTCTACAATATTTTTTTCGGAGTCGACAAGTACACAAAGAGTAACTAATAAGTCGAAAGCGACGACTTTTTGTTCCGATTGCTACAATTCAACTACTTCTCATGATGTTCGGCTACTCGAATCGCGCCATAATGTAGCAATTTTGGTAGCCGAATTCGTTAAGTGGTTTCCCATCATTCTTTTTACGGCGACGATGTTCTATTTTTAGCAAAAGAGCTACATAGAGGGATATTTTTTACAACTGTCAGTGTACAAACACCCTCTTTTTCTAGCAACAGAACCAC
Source organism: Aporophyla lueneburgensis (assembly GCA_932294355.1). Taxonomy (NCBI): domain Eukaryota; kingdom Metazoa; phylum Arthropoda; class Insecta; order Lepidoptera; family Noctuidae; genus Aporophyla; species Aporophyla lueneburgensis. The sequence continues at coordinate 16,476,989 of OW028762.1, read as the reverse complement.
AAGCAGTGCCGACGACGCCTCAACGCGCTGTACCTCTCATCAGTGTGATGAACGCGGCCACGCAGCAGGGTCCGCCCAAGTGCACGGCAGGGAACTTCACGGAGCCAGTCAGCCACGGCTCAGCGGCGCAGTGCGATAAAGACGCTCAAGCCGTTGATGGGAGATACGCTTCTACGTACAAGGTACATCCCAAAAAACCCTCTATACTAATACTAGCTTTTTCCAGTGGCTTCACGCGCGTGGAGGTCGGAAATTATCCCGCGGGAACATACTACCGGGATAAAATTAGCCTATGTCCTTTCTCAGGCTCTAAACTATCTGTGTACCAAATTTCATTTAAATCGGTTCTGTAGTTTTAGCAGGAAAGCGAGACAAACAGAGTTACTTTTGCGTTTATAATATTAGTGTTGAAGTGTTGATATAGTGTGGATTAGTGTGGATGTAGAAGTGTGGATTATGAAGCTGAAAAGTTTGTTTGTTTGATTCAACGCGGTAATCTCAGGAACTGACCGGTCCGAATTAAAAAAAATCCCTTTGTGTTCGGTAATCTATTTATTGAGAAAGGCTATAGGCTATATAACATCACGCTACGATCAAAAGGAGCTGAGCAGCAACGAAAAATGGACGAAAAATTGGATGCGACGGGAAGGGTCAGGGGAGCAAATATTTGATGCGTACGAAGTCGCGGCTGCCCGCAAACGAATGAAACTATTACTACTGCAAATTTATGAAGAAACTGGCTTCTGCAAGCTAGTTTCTTCATACATTTGTCGTAGATGTGTGTTGCGGGCGAGAAGAAAAACTCTGAAGATGACGATTGATTTTTAGGTTATATTAGAACTCGCCAAACGAAACGTTGCTTGGACACTTTCTAGACACTTGTTACCGCATGAGTCAGATTCTAGCTTCTGCCCGAGACTTCGTCCACGTCCCAGTCGCGTCGAATCGTTTGCCCGTGCAATTTGTCCGTATTCGTGACTATTTTTCTTTTTTCTCGGCTCTTAAGCGTCCTAGCGTGAAGTTATATAGTCTATAGCCTTACACAGTTATTCATTTTCATTAAGATCTAGAAGGTTGGTTCTAACGTTTTCTGCTTCCTCCCAAGACAATGCACTGCAATCTGCGCGCAACATCTCCTCCGGTGCAGTTAACTGAGTTCCCCCCACAACGACCTGAACTTTATCCTGGTAAGTACACTTCTTTTTCTGGTACCCTTCTTTGGGATGATTAAAATGATCATATTCCGAATGGGCAGTAACTGCTTTTTGCTTGACAGTGTCCAGCTAATAAAACTAACTGGAAAAAATCTCATTGCACAATTTTCAAATTGGTCCATTCCTTTGAAGCTCTCTGCATTGATGGCCGAGTGGTAACTGCCGCGACTAAACACTACTTTGTGGAAATATCATCTCATCATAAAACTAATAAGGTGCTACATGTATATCTTTAACCTTACAAAGAATAAATGCAAAAAGTGCCTAACTGACTGGCTACAAAAATTAAACTATAATGATACTGAAAACATCCTTACAATGACCTAAACACACAATTCCCCCATTTCTTCCCGTGCGTGTCGTAACAGGCGACTAAGGGTCTTACTAGAGAATGGGCAGCAGCGTTCTCTATGCATTTTACCACCATACTGCGATCGCCAACCCGCCTGCCAAGCGTGGCGAGTATGGCAAAGCCCCCAAATTGGGGGGAGGTCATGTCCAGCAGTGGACGTATTACGGCTGAAATGATGAAACACACAATCAAGCACTCTAAGACCCACACAATCACCCATACACAATATCTACTAACATTCTTCTCACATGCTTAACCTAGATTTTAATCATAATAAATAAACTATAAATGTATGATTCCTTACATTCTGTCAGCGCGCCTGGTACATAATTGTGAAATGAAAATGTAAAGGGGTGGGATCCTGGTGTCCTGAAACACAGGCCACGAGCCTAACTTAGGCACTAGTCGACCACAATATATACTTAGTATACTTACCTGGATTATGTATAATTTTCGAATCTGCTACAATGTATATGTATATTGTGGTAAAAAAATAAAGTTGATTGATTGATTGATCTAAAAACGGTGAAGGAAAACATCTTGAGGAAATCGGCATGACCTGAAACCAAAACTTCGAAGATATTTGACATAATCTACCAATCCGAACTTGGGGCCCCCGTGGTGGATTACGCCTCATTCCCTCTCACCGAGAGGAAGCCTCTGTATCAGCAGTGGGAAGATTATAGGTTGATTATGCCATTCCTTTTCAAGACTCATCACGTCAGCCCAAAGACGTTCACTGCTGAACATAGGCCTCCCCCAATTTAGGCGCGTTTGGCATAATCGCCAAGCTTGGCAGGCGGGTTGACGATCCCAGTACGGTGGTAAAATGCATTGAGAACGCTCTATAAGTCCCTTAGGCAACTAACTCTACAATACAATACCCACGGAAAGAAATAGAATGGTGCTATTCTATGCGACCGACTTCACACGGAATTTTCAAGAGTACATACCGTTAAACTTAAAAACATTACATGCATTTAAAAATGTGTATTGACCTTTAAGGCCCTGAGATACCACATTTGGTATAGACACAATGGTTTTTAATTGTGTCTGTAATTACGGCATTCAACAGGTTAAAAATGAAACAATATCTACCTGAAATATATTTCTCCTGTATTTCATTTTGATGCATCATTTAACAGCACTCGGCTGTAACACGGCATATTTTAGCCAAGATTTTAATAGTGCAACAAAACAGGTTGCATTCCTAAAAGTACTACCTACCTGGAAAGAATGACATAAAGATCTTACTTTGACATTGCTGAATAATTGTATTATATTCATAATTATTGACATTTAATTTTACCACAACTATATTTTTTAATCAAGTAATAATAATGTTTAATGCATGCTAATTTATGATGACAAGGGCAGGCGAAATATAATTGCAATGCTTGTAAAAGGCTGCTAAGTCATAAGTACTAAGATAGTATAATACCAACACCATGTATACACTTAGTTCGCAATAAACGTTTTTGACTTTGACTTTGACTTTGAAAGTTTGACTTTGTACAGTGTCATTTCTGTCACGCCTCTCTCTCTATCTCTCTCTATATATATATATATGAACTTACTCCTGCTTCTTTCTCTTTCTTTTCTTTTAGGTCATGGAAACTTTATAGTGGGTGGTAATGGTAGTGGCGCTAATGGCTCTCCAATTAGGGCCAGTTCTCCAGCTAACAGTTTCCGAGGAGGCATGTGTTGGCCTGATCGTGGTAAGTGACAGTATTATATTATTATTTTGTTCTCCAACGTCCCCTGTTACTTACCATTCTCCACCGTTAGCTATCACGGTAACATTCATTCCTTTATTTTTATCGATAATATCATCTTTCATTTTACTATTCTTTATTACTTACCTGAATTTTTATTCTGCACAAATAGTGAGTGCATTGGAAAGCGGATAGCAAATCAACTCGAGTGTTTTACAGAAACTTAGAAATTCTTTGGCACAGATCTGTAGGTATTCCAGACTCCACCACCGTCATCTTGCATAACACACAGTCACAATCTGAACCATTATGACGGATTTTGCTAATACATTGCTTCATATGTTCAATATATTGGTCTGCTCGACAACATAAATAAGGTAATGAATGTTGTTGAACGGCCAAAATGAATGCCGGTTCTGCTGTTAGTCAGATACGCAATTATCATTTTTATATCGAGTCGTTATCAGTGTTGCAAAGGACTCGAGTCCTCGAGTCATAATTTTAAAGACTCGACTCAATTATGCAAGACTCACTATGCTTAAAAGGCTCGGAGTCTAGAGTCAAACCGAGCACGAGTCATTCTTGAGTCTAAAAAAGGGACTCGAGTTTTAAAAAGGACTCAAGTCTTAAAAAGGACTCGAGTTTTTAAATGAACTCGAGTCTTGTCATCAATCATTCGAAAAAACTCGAATAGCTCGTCAGATTTTTTTGTACGCAAAGTTACATCATAACCACTAATTTGAATTTATTAACTTCTTTCGAGTCTTTTCGAATGATGAGGTACAAGTTTCATCTTCATGCTCCGAGTTTTTCTTTAAGATACGGGTTCATTTTAAGACTCGAGTCCTTTTTAAGACTCGAGCCCTTTTTAAGACTCGAGTCCTTTTTAAGACTCAAGTCCTTTTTAAGACTTGAGTGCTTATCTGTAGACTCCGAGCCTTTTGAGCACACTAAGTCTTGCATAATTGAGTCGAGTCTTTAAAATTAGGACTCGAGGACTCGAGTCCTTTGCAACTTTAGTCGTTATACTTGATCTGATAACATCAGAATCATGATGAAGAAAGTACATGCAAAAACCGGTCTTTCAAAAGTTAAATTTAAATAATTTCCAGGGTCAGTCTGCTCCCCACAACCTTCCCGCGTCGTGGATGAGTTCGCCAAGTCTCTTAGGAAGTACCCTAATTGCCTTTCGCCTGATCGGTCTTCGGAAGTCATGGAGAGACTCGTCAATTACACTCAACCTAATAAGGGTGGTAAGTAATATTCTGTTAAGTTTAATTCAGGAACATCACCCATAATTTTGTTAGTATTACTCAAACTATGTTAGTATAATTAATTTATAATAATAATAATATAATAATATCTTAGAACAATCAACACAACGTAATCTGATCCCAAACTAGGCAGAGCCTGTACTATGACAACCAGACAACTGATAAACATACTTATATATTTGTATATCTAAATACATACATATTATAGATAAATTACACCCAGACACAGAACAAATGATTATGCTCAAAGATTTGTCCTGGATGGGAATCGAACCCACGACCTCAGTCTTAGCAGTCAGGGTCACTAACCACTAGACTAACAGGCCAGTCTACTAATTAATATACAATTACTAGCTTCTGCCCGCAACTTCGTCCGCGTCAAATTTTTGCTTCCGTGACCCTTCCCGTTGCATCGAATTGCCTGCCAGGTTTCATCCATTTTTCGTTGCTGCTCCGCTCCTTTTGACCGTAGCGTAATTTAATATAGCTTATAACCTTTCTCAATAAATAGGCTACCCAAGCCAAAAAGAACTTTTCAATTCGGATCAGTAGTTTCGGAGCCTATTCAATACAAACAAACAATAAAATCTTTCCTCTTTATGGTCGAACGGGATAAAAAAAGTATTCTATGTCCGTTTTCTGGTTCTAAGCTACCTCCCCACCAATTTTCAGCCAAATCGGTTCAGCCATTCTTGAGTTATAAATAGTGTTCTTTCTTTTATTACTTTCTTTTATATATATAAATAAACAAATTAGGAATATTAATTTACAATGAATAGTACGTCTGTGTATAGTATTCCCCAAGTTGTATTGTATTCAATACAACTTAAGGACTACACTATATCTATTATGCAATCTTCTGGGCACATTCGGCAACTACACATGCACGGTACACAGATGCTCCATCAGATGGCCTTCAGTTTTGTTAGCAGGAATGCACAGAAGACTAATAAGTCTGGGATATACTTCAAGCAATCCTATGCTTATTACCGATATCTTGACAATATTAGCCGATATCTTGACCATATTAACCAATATATTGACAATATTAACCAATATCTTGACAATATTAACCGATATCTTGACAATATTAACCGATATCTTGACAATACGGTTACTGAAATCAAGTTCATTTTGTTAATGAATTATGGTGCTGCCCAAACGTAGGAGACTGTATTCGTAAAACGTTTAACTTTATTGGCACCAGGTGTTCAGTACTCGGCTAGGCCAGTTTCCTTACGATGCTTACCTTCACCGAATGAAAATAGCTGAACATTATTAGGTATTCTACAAAGACCGACTGCCTCTGACATCAATCTACCTATTGAAATTGTTGCATCAAGCAGTGCCATCTATGACTCGACTGCCTGCCTCCTGTCTTCACCACCAAAACAGAAATCATTAACTACATTGTCACATATAACCCTCAGGATCAAGAACCGTTAGAAACGCCTCTTCACCAACTCGAATGTCGGAAAAATCATCCCAAAATGTCCTGGAATCGAAAGCCACATTCACAAAAGCTACTCGAAATCGTACTTACGAGCCAGATGTTACCATTCGTCCGAAGAAGATTGAGGATCCTCCTACGAGGGACAGGAAGGAGGAAGAACATCATGACAACCTTGAAAGGGGCATTGAAGTTAGATGCGTTCGGGATTTATCGAAGAGGATAAGGGAAGGGGTGAAGGCTTATATGAGTTATGTAAGTTTATTTTGTTGATTAAATGTAGCCAGTATATAAGTGTAGTAGATGTTTGTAACAGCTCGTTGGTCTAGTGGTCTCAAGCGCGTCTGCTTTTGATTTTCCTGGGTTTAATACCCAAGTCGAGTTAACTTGCTAAATCTTTCCTACTGCATCACGTTAACATGCTTATCATTGTATCGAAACAAGAGTCGCTTTTGTGAGATTTTATCATCTTATTTAAAAATATTTCAATTTATTTTTGACAGCCATACAGTCATCCAGTATGTCCTCCAACAATCAGAGAGAATCAAGACTATCACTCGTTGTCATGTGACTGTCAGAATGTGAGTGGATACCTTGATTTATTTCAGCAATAGCTAAAAATCACAATATTGTTCCCAGAGAAATACAGCGTGTGGGTGAATTTTTAAATATTAATTTAAATAGACTCCATCATAGTGAACACTATGTCTTTACAAAAGATCGTTCAACTATAGATGCAGGTGTTACTCTGCTAAAATACATTTTAACGTATGGGAGAACATGCAATATGCTATTGGAGTTTTTTGTGATCTCTGCAAAGCCTTTGATTACGTTCACCATGACAAGCTTTTGCGTAACCTACATCATTACGGTATTCAAAACGAAGCTCTCAATGTAATAAGTTCTTATTTGAAAAATAGGCACCGATGTGTTGATGCTAATGGTGTTAAATATTCCGGGCTACCAGTTCAGTTAAGTGTACTTCAAGGCTCAATACTGGGACCAGTCTTATTCTTAGTTGTATTAATGACTTACCATCTATACTTCTATATATATATATAAAAGAAAGTCGTGTTAGTTACACTATTAATAAGTCAAGAACGGCTGAACGGATTTAGCTGAAAATTGGTGAGGAGGTAGCTTAGAACCAGGAGACGGACATAGGATACTTTTTATCCCGTTCGACCGCGCGTTCCCGTGTGATGTGACATAAAACGTCAAAGAGAATACAAGTCACTATAAAACGTGGTATGACAAAAACGTTGCCTTCGAAGTACCATGTGGTCATAACTTGGTATGAGCTTATCAAACAGCAGTGTCAGCCAGAAAACGTTTTATGCCTTCGAAGTACCAGGTGGTCATAACTTGGTATGAGCTTATCAAACAGCAGTGTCAGCCAGAAAACGTTTTATCCCTTCGAAGTACCAGGTGGTCTTAACTCTGTTGGAGGTCGCCTAACCTCACACTAATTGCGCAACACACTATTAATTAATCAGAATCTGAATCATTTAGAAGGTTATTTATTGCTCATCATCATTCATATTTTTCTTTCTTTCTTTTCTTTCATATGATCGAAAAAATTGCCTGTCCTTAGCAACGTAAACAACGTAATGTATTTTGTGGAACTGTCAAAATGAAAGGGATTCCTACTGATAGTGTATTATGCAATTACCCTCTGGGTATGTGTTAGGTAGAAAACGCTTTATGCCTTCGAAGTACCAGGTTATCATAACTGGGTAGGAGCGAACCAAACATATAAGTGTCAGCTAGAAAACGCTTACCAGATCACTACCGCGTACCAGGTTGTCAAACTTGGTAGGTTTATTACAACATTTATTGAATCTGAGGCAATACGAAGTTCGCTGGTTCAGCTAGTAATACTATAAAGCTGAAGAGTTAGTTTGTTTGTTTGATTGAACGCGCTAATCTCAGGAACTACTAGTCTGAATTGAAAAAATCGTTTTGCGTTGAGTAGCCTATTTATCGAGAAAGGTTATAAGCTATATAACATTACGCTACAAACAAGAGAAGCGGAGCAGTAATGAAAAATGTTGCAAAAACTGGGAAAATCGCACGGGTAGGCGATTCGACGCGACGGGAAGGGTCGGGGGAACAAGAAATTTAACGCGGACGAAGTCGCGGGCAGAAGCTAGTTCAATATAAAGGGTATCTGTGACGTTGTACTGTTTGCTGATGATAACTCTCTTATTTAGACAAGATTGGTAGAATTAGACAAGATTGTGATGACGTAAACAGGGCACTCTCAATGGTTACGGATTGGTTTACTACAAATAAATTTATTCACAATGCCCAGAAAACTAAATTCGCCTTAACTAATGTTAGGAATCTGGGTTCCAACATCATCATGTATCTACTACACAACTCAAACTTTGTTCTGCATGACTATTATGTAGAATAGAAGTAAGATTTAATTTCTTGGTTTCAGAGTTCAAATTCAGTCAACATGGAGATCCAAGGTAAGTATTACTTTAAAAACAATTTCTTGTTACGTACCCTTTCCTTTTTTTATTTATTCTATTTATATTATCCATCTTCATAATGATTTCTGCAATCAGCATTTGATCTATAAATACCATAAGACTATTAATATGTTCCTTCATATCCACAGCTGCCGTCAAAATGATATCCAAAGAAGTTGCCACGTTACCACGAGGGGAAATAAGTAGGAGAACTGTAAGACCTTGTTTTTTTTTTAAAATAACATCGTTCTTGTATTCATTATGTTCAAAAAAGAATATTCTGTAAATATATTCATCATTTGGTCCCGTGTGGTGCCAGACGTAAAGAATAGCACCATCCCATTTCTTCCCGTGGGTGTCGTAAGAAGCGACTAAGGGACTTACTAAAGAATGGGCAGCAGCGTTCTCTATGCATTTAACCACCATACTGCGATCGCCAACCCGCCTGTCAAGCGTCGCGATTATGGTAAATCCCCCCAAATTGGGGGAGGCTTATATCCAGCAGAGGACGTCTTTCGGCTGAAATGATGATGATGATGATGATGACATATTTCATACAGTGTCACCTCTAATAAAATATTATTAAGAAGAACGTTACTGTGCTGCCAATGGCAAAAATCGTATTTGAGTTTAGTATACCTACCAAACCACCTACCACCTACCTAATCATTTATCCAGTACTCTTCCACTGCTGGGCAAAGATCTCCATAGCGCATCCTGTTAAAATCTTTGTTTCAGGTAGCTGTCCCCGAATCCCCCATCTCCTCTGCGGGTGAAGACGTCGTGGAAGGTGAATTCTACTACGTTGAAAACCTGGACATAAGAACATCAATCAAATCTATACAAACAAACTTCTATCCGTCCAATACTACTTTAAAACCTAGAAAATCTGCTCAAACAGTTTTTAGCACTATAGATTTTCATTCTACCCGAAATAGGACTATAGTTAGTAGGAAAACTAAATCACAAGAAGAGATAAAGGTGTCCAAAGATGAATTGAAAATGAGTCTCTTGCAACTTATCAATGAAATTTCTGATACTGTCTCCAAGAATACGATTCGCGATGAATTAATTAAAAAATTGTTTGCAAGTGATAATTGTGAGAGAAGTGACATAAAATGCGATTGCAGGAAAATTAAACATAATAAGTGTCTCAAATTTGGTTCAGGTCTGTGCTCAACAGTTTGTGACTATGTAGGAGATTTCCAAGAGCTCGTAGGCAAACTCAAACATCATTACGGGGATTCCCAACATGTCTTACGGTCCGAAATAAAACCGTTTAGATTAGCCGAGTATAGGCAGCTCGACTTTGTTTTAAAAGACTGGATCAGTCACCTAAACTTAAAAACGACTGACATAGGCAGGTATGTGGATAGAAGTGAACTTCTAAATTCAGTTGAGAACAGAATTAAAGAACTTTTGAAAGACTGGACAAAAGACGATTTCGATTTAAAAACTGAAATCGTAGATATTTTACAGGAAATTCCTATTGAAGTTAATAAAAGTTATGGCACTAAATCTTATTTGCGAAAACTAGTAGACGTGTTATTGAAAAGAATGAGAAACGTAATAGTGTGTCAACAGAGTGGAAAGATTAAGAGAAGAGCTTTTCCAAGTAAAACAAGGAAGATCGTAACTGAAGAAGACATGAGAGATTACGTAAGAGCACATTTGTTGGATTTCCTTAACGAATGTAACTCAAGAATGTGTGATGACACATTGGATGATTTGGAAAACGAGCTGGTGGATCTCATGATGGATTCGATCGATTGGATTTGGTGCGGACACAACGATGAAGTCATAGAAGAAATGAATATAATATTCCAAGATTTAGGAAAAATGACTGTTAAGCAAGCAAATTGTATTTCAAATATTATGCTCCATGATCTACAAGATATACTAAATAATTGTGCTTTCAACCAAACTTATACAATTCTTAACGTTAGCAATAATTCAGGGCCTTGCATGAATTCAATCGATAGTACAGATTTTAGTATCGGATCCATACGTGAGGAAGATTTGGATGCGAACCTAGATCGTTATACGAATCAACTCTGTCTACAAATTAACCAATGGTTAGACACCTTGAAGATACCCCGAATTCAAGACTCTGGCTTTAGAGAAGTCGTCGTTAATGATCTAGCAGGAGATATAGTAGATAGACGTAAGTATGTAGAACTAAATCATACTGGCAAGAATTCTGCACAGGACCAATTAGAAGCTTTAAAATATCAGATATTTAAATGGATAAACAAGTTAGTTGGGGATGAAAATCAGGAAACTTTAATTCACGCCGAAAATTTATTGCAAAGGATCAATAGCGTACCGGTTCCCATGCTTGTTAACCCTAAGCATCGGATTGGACGCCCTAGCTTTGAAATGGATAGTATTTATCCTGATACTGGTCAAGGAAGTCCAATACCTTATTCAGACATGATTCAGGGACGCAATCAATCAGAACCATGCTATAGAGAAGATTTTTATCCATACACATTCAAAGATGGTAAAGAAACCAATCAAAGTCGATACTGTGAAATGATAATTTATCCTAACCAAGGTCAAGCTACTTTGATACCTCAGGGAATTCAAGCCCACCCTAGATTTTTACCACACACAGACCAAATTGGTCTTGGTTCTTATGGCCAAGGTCCACAAACTGGTACTGCTTATCGTTCACCTCAAGGCCAAACCAGTACAAACAGCAGAGGAAGTGGACGTAGTTTTGGTTTAGCTTCACCTAGTAATCCATGGGGATCAAATAATTTTTCATCTGGGTTCGAGCCTTCTCTAGGTGGTAATCGTACACAGATATATCATGGAAATACTAGCGCTGGAAGAATGGGTACCTCCGAAAGAAACTATGGTCCTAAGGTAGACCCAAATCATCAATCACTGCATAACCCAAAACCACAAGCAAAAAGTGATTACAGCGCTGAATCTTCACCAATCCGCCACGGGAGTTCAGTCCCAGTCAAAAAATTAAACGAAGACTATGACGAATACCTTAAAGAATGGGTTAAAAAAATACCAATAGCAGCTAAAACGCCAGCGGAAAAACAAAAAGCAGAAACAACAAGATTGGCAGTCTATAACGGTATATGGAAAAGTGTAACCAAAATGAAGTTAGATCCTAACATTTTTGGCAACCAATATTATTGCCAAGATGTTCTTGAGGAGGAGATGGAACGGCTATTGGGAGGCGTTCCAAAATCACCAGAATTTGAAGCAACGAAGCCTAAGTTGAAAGCAGAGCTGCTTCAAAAGACGTTGGACATGAATGATTTGATCAAGTCCACAAACGCACCAGCTTCTTTTAAGCAGCAACTTATAGACAATATCGAAAACAATTTGCCTGTCAGGGAGCCCACTGAAAATGAAGCAGATAAACAAAATGATAAATTAGACAAACAGAACATAGCAGACTATTACATACTTTACATGAGACATAAAGATGAAGACTATGTTAAAGCGACTGTTCATCAAAAGAACTTCTTAAAAAAACTGGACGAATTCCTAAATAAAATAAAAAGTAGACATAATTTAGCAGACATGAATACAAACGCTTACGCAAACGAAATCATAGATTCTTTCGACAAAATTCCTACACCCAATCCTCCTACCATAAAAGATGAAGCTGATGATATTCTACTTGCAATGGAGGTTGAAAACTGGATATCCGATATTCCGACAAAACCTGTTACTGCAAGTCCTTTAGAATTAAGAAGAACTAGAGATGCAATAGTGAAAAAAATTCAAGAAATTGCAACAGGTGTTAGCAGTAGTGATAACGCTTTTAGAATACCATTAAAGGCAGAGCTACCGAGATACTTAGAAAAGCTACCTATACAGGAAGGGATTAACGTGGACTATATGATTGATGAACTTGCAAACAGAATCAAGAACTTATCAACATCAATGCGACGAGTGTCATTTCAAGATCCACAAAGTTATGAGGAGTTTAGCAAAAATTTGCCAGCTGCATCCAGTATGCATGAAATGTCTGATGTAACAGGTTCCTATTTAATTGTTGGAGGAAATATTGTTAAAGACCCTGGTCCTAGAAGGCCGGCTTGGGTAAGGGAACAACCGGCAGTACCCCAAGAGGATATTGAATGGCTTTCTATGGAGAAAACCCAAGTGCCATCAGAAATGCGTAGTGGGTATGGACAAGTGCCTAAGAACCTCGATGGTTTACCATATCGTGATCCAAATGCTTTAAATATTCCAAGAGTGCCTTCGCCGCAAGTATATAATCCAAATGCTTCTTATGTCGATGAAGGAAATATTCCGAGACACGCTGGTTCTAATAGAACCTGGTCGAGCGACAAAGCGGCTGTACCTCAGAAGAGGCAAAAACTTTCAATGCAAGAGAGACGAACGTCACCCAATATGCGCAACAGGTCCGGACAATCTGAAAATATGCCTACCGAACTACATAATACTGACGAATCGCATACTTCGAGAAGCTATGCAGGTCATGGAAATTTTGTGTCGCAAGGTCCTATGAAAGCCAGTTGGGGTCAAACGCCAGTAACTGAAGATGAGATTCAATGGGTTTCCATAGAAGAGGCCCAAATGCCATCACAAATGCGCAGTGGCTCAATATCTCCTCGAAATATGCGATCTTCGCAGGTATTTTATCCAAACACGTCAGGACAGATGGCTTCCTCGAGAAGTTATCTCGGGGATGCTCAAGAAGTACAAGGCCCTTATCGCTCAAATGCTCAAACTAATTTTGGTCAAAAGAACCTCGGACTATTTGACCCGGACATCCAAGCCCATGCTATGTCACACACTCAACGCCAGTTACCTTCAATCGCCCGTGGTCATTATCCCTCTAACCTCCAAGACGGTGAATTGTGTACGGGACCGCCATGTTGTCCCAATCCACTTTGTACTGACAATAGTCACAGCCCAGGTCCTGGATACTCAACTCCTCAAAGATTCTCTGGCTCTGGCAGTCCAGATCGCTATAACCAAAGTTTTGGCCCTTTTGGCCCAGTATCACCAAATATACCTGGGAGCCAACTGCAAGGACCACATGCACCTCGTCAAAGCCAAGACCCCCAAGCGTCCAATGTTCAAGGTCAAAGTTTGGGACCTGGACAACTTGTTTACAACCAAGTTGCACAAGGTGTTCCAAGTGGACAACCTTATCCAGGACCGCAATATCCAACTTCCCCAAGTGTCGGTCAAGGTCCAGTATTTAACAACAGTGGACAAGGTGTTGGTCCTTATTTTGGTCAAAGAAGCTTTGAACCACGAGGAGAAATACAGGAGGGAAGCTTAGGACGTGGAGGACAAATGCCATTCCAAGAGCACCGTAGTGCACCGATAGGTCCAGTTAGTCAAGACTCCAGCTACCCCGAGCCTAATGTTTCAGGTAGTCCTCAACTAACAGGTCAACCATCTATTTATGAGGCAATTGAGGGTAATGGCAAAGGTACAGGTGCAAAGGCACATGCACCTCTTCAAAGCCAAGGCCCCCAAGCGTCCAATGTTCAAGGTCAAAGTTTGGGACCTGGCCAACTTGGTTACAACCAAGTTGCAAAAGGCGTTCCAGGTGGAAAGCCTTATCCAGGACCGCAATATCCAACTTCCCCAAGTGTCGGTCAAGGCCCAGCATTTAACAACAGTGGACAAGGTTTTGGTCCTCATTTTGGTCAGAGAAGCTTAGGACCCGGAGGACAAATGCCTTTCCAAGAGCACCATAGTGCACCGATTGGTCTAGTTAGTCAAGACTCCAGCTACCCCAAACCTAATGTTTCAGGTAGTCCTCAACTCACAGGTCAACCACCTATTTATGGGGCAATTGAGGGTAATGGAAAACGTTTTTTGGAGCCTGATTATAATGCCAGCGCTCAAATAAGTAGACAGTCACCTACATTGAACCAAACCTCACAAAGTTCGGGATCTTCATCAGCCGCTCGTCAAGTTCCTGATCATACACCAAAGCAATATAATGTACAAAATAAGGCTAGCGAAGGCAATGAAGTACTTGACACATATCACGTACCAGGTCCTCATAATCGGTCAGTAAATGTTCCTACAGGCAGTGCAAGTGACCCAAGTGCACCTCCCGGGACTCAAGCAGAAAGAACAGACATAATTCCAGCTACAGACAACAAAAGTGTACAACAAACGGTTGACCAGAACCAAGGTGTACAAAAGTCTTTTGGCATAGCTGATCAAAACTTACAACTAGTTTGCGTACCCCCTATGTACATGGGTCGACCAAAAGGCTGTTCTGCCCCTGACAGGGAAAGATGTAAATGTATGAGACGAGGGAGAAAGTTTATGCAACCGATCAAAATGAAGCCCAACGATGGCGAAGTGGAGTACCATCCTTGTATAATGAGCCGTTATCCGTGCCATTTTTTTTAATGTGTAATTCTAAATGTTCTGTTATTTTTGCTTTTGCTGGGAGTTTCGGTGATAACTAAAATAAGCGGCCGCTAATATAGCAAATCGAATTGAAAAATTGTTGGACTTTGTATCTTCCTCACTCTTACCTTTTCGAGTCTCTTAACTTCTACATAGTATTTTTAAAGCCTGGGTACCGTATTTTTTCTTCCATAATAATGTTTACACTTTTAAATTATGAATGAAACAACAAAGAGTATTTGTAATAATGTGGAATGATTATTTGTAAAGAATGATTAATTTTGATACATCAAAATTCACTGTATACATAGGTTTTGTCAATTTATTCGAAGTTTTGTAAATAAAATTGCTTTCAATAAAATATTATGATCAGACAACTGAATTTAATATTGTTTATTTATATAATAACATTTTCTCGGGAACCGATTACTTTTCCGAATTATTTTTGTTCGAATTTCATTTCACCGAAAACTTTGACCGACGTCTGTTTTGCTATATGCATTATTTGACAATATCTGGTTGACCGAGCTTTGCTCGGTATTTTTTGGTAAATTGTGTTTAAAATAATAAGTTTATGTTCAAGTTGATTATCGATAAAGTTGGTCATTGAAAACATGAATAAAACGACTTTGTATAACAATGAATCCTAGCTAGATCGATTTATCGTCCCCGAAACCCCTTGTATACTAAATTTCATGAAAATCGTTGGAGCCGTTTCCGAGATTCAGAATATATAGGCAAGAATTGCTCGTTTAAAAATATAAGATATTTTTAGATCATCGAAGTATCATGTGTCATAGGTATTATTTTACCGAACTATGTTTCGCCGATTTACATAATAACTGTTTATTATTGGCCGAAGTCTCTTTTGAACTTTTCTCATTTGCCAAATTATTTATTTGCCATATTTTCAACATAATGAAACAACATTTTAGGGAATATTATTTGGTCTCAAATATATAGCCGGTTACTTGGTAGCGTTTTCAATATGAAGTTAAAATATACGTAGTGTCATAAAAAGTCAATATATTCTACTACAAAATTTAGTGAGACACGAATCGCTGTAAAACCGACTTTACGTAGTCTTGTCTGCCCTACCCCTAGAGTGTAATTTAAGCCCGCGTAGGCGCGGAGGGGTAGGGCGGCCCGCGAGCTGAGGAGCAGGTGGTTTGAAAGCCCGCCGCCGCGCAACAATACAAATTACGTTTAGTTACAGTTTTTTTTCATTTTTAAACGGAAGATAAAGTTAAAATTGAGGTATTGTAGCCATGCAACGCCAACATTTGACGAGGGTGGAGATGTTACGATCTGTGGGAATGCTGGAAGCTGGGTCTGTTCAGCGTAATGTTGCTGAGGCCATAGGGACCCACTAAAATGTAATTTCAAGATTGTGCACACGCTATCGTGCCACAGGTGAAGTAGCGGAGAGGCACCGGGGGCCAAGTCGCATCACTACCCCCAGACAAGACCGATTTTTGCAAATTACTGCGCGAGCTCAACCCAATGCAACGGCGACTCAATTGGTCCAAAGGCTGCGAGTGGAACACCAAGTGCTTGTGAGTGACCAAACTGTAAGAAGGCGACTGCATGAAAGCAATCTACGCTCTCGTAGACCACTCCGGGTCCCACCTTTACGGAGAGGCAATTGTGGACGACGATGAGAATGGGTTCGGAACCACGTGGACTGGGGCCGTGAGCAATGGTCCAATGTGCTGTTCACGGATGAATCCAGGTTCGGCTTCCATCCAGATTCACGAAGGACGCGTGTTTGGCGAGTTTCTGGACGATGGAGCCGTCTTCAGAACCCTCAGGAAGTTTACCCATACCAAGGAGGAACAATTATGGTTTGGGCAGGAATTCGTCTTGGAGGACGGACGGATCTCGTTTGGGTGCGGGGCAATATAACGGCAGAACGATACATCCAACAGGTGCTGGGGCCCGTAATCTTGCCCCACAGAACACAAATGGGGCAAGATTTCCTGCTCATGCACGACAATGCCCGGGCACACACGGCGAGAACGGTAGCAGCTTGGTTACATGCACACAATGTTAGGGCCTTAGACTGGCCTGCTCAATCACCAGATATAAATCCCATTGAGCATGCGTGGGATATGCTGCAAAGAAGAGCTCTGAAGGAAGTTCCTGAAAATCTGGGTACAGAAGATCAACTTTTTGCGCACCTCAGAAGGACATGGGACAATATTCCGCAGCAAGACATTGACAACCTTGTTCTGAGCATGCCGAATCGTTGTCGATGTGTTATGAACATCATGGGCGCTTTCTCAGACTACTTACTTCAAGTTTATAAACACAAATTAAATCATTTTTCTACTTTTTTTAGTTTTTACTCACAAATTAAAAGTTAATTCATATACGGTTTCCGTCTATGCTTCATTTTTTTCCATAAAATCCTGAAATTTTAATCGAAGTACCTTAACCATAATTATAAAATGGTAGAATATTAAATAACGTATCTTTTGAATATATACATGTCATATAAATAATTAACACATTGATAGTAATTCGCTTTTTTAAAAATATCCCTAGACCGTGTTGATGTGTGTAATTAATTAATTAAACAAAAGAGTAGGTTAATCTGAACGGGTCCGAGCCCATTCGTCCCCTAAGATTCGCACCCTGTGCCCACTCGTCCCCTGGAACTTTTGAGGGGCCCATTCGTCTCCTGAAGAATATTTATTTTTATTCATTCTTCTAATATAAGTACATGTATATGTGTATACTGCAGCTTGGTAGTCCTGGTACAGTCGCGCAGAAAAGGCTAAAATAAAAAATATCAGTGGTATAATGAATGTTCGGAAACATAATACTTAAAAAAAATGTTATGTCGGCTAAGTGTAACTTCGGTAAAAACTTTTTCGACCAAATAAAACGTCGGAGTAACTTAAAAAGTCGAAATGATAATAGGTCAACTGATACAGTGGCAGACGTGACTTCGATGAAGTAAAACGAAACGAAACGATAATAGTTGAAAAGTTTTAGGTGAAATGAAATTCGGTCAAATATTTTTCGAACTTATGATAGGTAACCCATTTTCTCACTACGGTAAGCATATTTTTTGTTACTAACTATTGCATTTATTTTTCAGAAACACAATCTACACATAATAAACTTGGAACTGTAAGTTCTTCTTAATACTGGATTTTAAACCTCTAATATCCGACAAACCTCCAACAATGAAAGTAGATTATGTATTTAATTTCAGGAACGAGAAGAAAACCCGCCTAAAGAACCAGAGAACAAAGTGAAGCCCTTGGATGTTAATGAAAAAGAAGAAATCAATTTTAAATCTGTACAGACTGCTTTTAGCATTATTGATTTAACCACAACCAAGTGCAAGAACTCTGAAATTAAGAGCAAATCTCAGGAAGAACTAAATAAGGAAACAAAAACGCAAGAAGTAACTAAAATAACTGATGTTGATACCAGAGACCTGAACCAAGAGGTGACCGAATGGTTAGAGAGCCACAGCGATAAAGTTAAGGTCAAATTATGGGAAGAGAAGATGAGAAAATTAGCTGAAAAGTTAAGGAAACCTGGTGGTGAAGAAAAACTCAAAAATAAAATAGAAAAGTATTTAAAACAAGCACCCGATCAATATCCAGATGCTGACGATGCGAATTTGGAATTCAGGAAACAGTTGCCCGATAATATCATACGGAAACTGAAGCAGATGTACTTGTACTCAACAGACGCTAATGTCAGTAATAACAGTATGAAAACACCAAAATACTGCAGCAGGTACAAAATAGATAACTTCAGAAAAGCAGTCCAGAATTGGACGAAAACTTTGAATATCAAGAAAAAAGATTTCTTAGGCAGAAATGTGAAAAAAGATGACGTTTTCAAATACGTTACTAATAAACTAGAACCACTTGTACTAGACAGACCACAGTCCGATTCAGAATATAAAGCAGCATTACAGTCTAGTATATCTGAAATAGTTTATGAATTGCCTTTAGCTCTGAGTAGTCATAATAAAGACTTTTACATAAACAAGGTCACAGAAAATCTGGTCGATAACATATTTATGATTGAAAAAAATATTTCTAGGTCATACATCCAGCCTACAACAGAAGAAATAAAAGAATTTGTCAATGATGAAATAACATTTTTCTTAGAGAAATGTCGCGTAGCTATAAGTACGAAAAGAATGGAATATCTTGAAACAGAATTGTGCGATCTTTTATTGGACCTCACAGATATTGCTGACATAGACAATTATTTTGCAGACGATGTAACAAAACTTTTAAAAGAAGTAGTCAAACTACCAGAGTACAAAGCGAAGTATTTCACTAATTTACTTTTGAAGGATTATAAAGAATTTTTCTTTCGTGAAAACTTCTTCCAAGTAAAAGGTAATTCAGATCATGGGCGACCAGATGTGTATTCGGCATTCCAAAATGCTTCCTGTTTAGTGGATTTCAATTCGTCAGCAAGTTTTGAAACTTACAGACAACGGCTTGTAGAAGAAATTAACAAATGGATAACTAAACTAAATATTCCTATTAACGATACGAATTTCATGGAACTGGCTGTTAAAGATTTGGCTAGCGATATAGTAGATAGATATAAGTACTTGTTATTAAATCCGAACCTCACGGGAACTGATGCTGAAGAACTTGCACATTTCAAATTTCAGATATTTAAATGGACAAATAAGTTGGTTGGTGAAGAAAACATGTCAGCCTTAGATCATGCTCAAGAGCTGATGAATCAAATTAATAACATTCCTAAACCTTCTTTACAGAGCACTAGTTTCGTCTCATCGATAACACCACTAAATACTGATAAAATAAACAGTAATAATTCTAAGTCTTACATCGATGTACTTACTGACCATATCTATGACTGGTACTGTGACTTACCTATTAACTTACATACATCACAAGATGCAAGACATAACAAACTTTTAATCAAAGAACTAGCTGGAGAAATTGAAAAAGGCCTCGAAAATAAAGAAGATGGAGTTATTGATATAGAAGTAAGCAAGTGGACAGATAAAGTATTCAGTAATAAATTAAGTAGTCATTATGTGCTAGAATTGAAAAATAGAATCAATAATGTACCGTTTACAAAAGTTAATAGGGCGAACGACCTTAAACGGGAAAAAGTTCTTATTAGATTATATGAAGATATAGTTGATGAATGGATAGAAACAGTACCGATAGCACCCATAAAGCAAGCAATATTTACCAATAATAAGAATGAAATTGTACATAATATAGCCGTCAAGATACATAAAATAAAAACGAAAATAAATCAGTTACCTCCCGACGACCTTGAAAAGAAACTACAAGAAGAACTATCACATTGGTTGAAAAAACTACCGTTGCATGAGAAAGTTGATAACCAAAATGGTAGAGACGAATACGCTGCAAAACTTGTGAAGAGTATACAAAGACATAATACTAATGATTCATTACAAAACCAGCCAAAGCTAATAAATACCGAACCTTTGGTTAATCAGCTCGAAAAATTGTTGTTTCAATGGCTCAAAAAATTGCCTTTGTACAGAGAGACAAGTCCAGAAAAAAAAATACATCAAGAAAAAACGATTAAAGGATTAGCACATAAATTAAACCAAACAATAGACGATAAAGATGCTGACAAAGATATTACTGAACGGATTAGAATACTAGATCCAGAACAAAATGATTTTTCCGTAAAAAATACGGCTTTTCAACTAAAGTCACATTTACAAAAACTTGATGTGTATAAAGATCTATGCAAGCAGCGTGAACAGGAAAACAAAATTTTGACGGATACCGTTGAAGAATGGGTATATGGTCTACCCTTACAAATAACAGACGCTAACCGATTTAATAAACAGAAAACTGATTTTATCAAAAGTGTGAAGGAGCTACTATCTGCAGGTACAGATAATGCAGTCATGAAAAAGGAAATATTAATATTCACGAGGTCCCTTCCAATAAGTCACAAGAAAAAAAACGATTTCAGATATATGAACGAAGAAGTGTTTAAGCTTATACAAAGTTTGAAAAAAATACCTATTGGTGACGTTCCTGCTTCATCTCCGCCGATTAGCACTACCACCGATCACCACTACTATGATAGCAACAACATTATTAGTCATACTATCAAAGAATGGACCAGCACTTTACCACTGACGCAAGTGCATTGCCCAAGAGAACTGCACTCTTTCATTGACGATATGAGTTCAGTAGTATCTTTGCTTTTACTTAACCCAGAACGCTGGACGGACCAAAATGATACGAAATTACATAGAGAAATTTTAAAATTTCTAAGAAGATTCCCTTTAATCTTTGAATTGAGTACAGAAAGTAATATCTTCCGAATGGCAGGAGAACTCTCAAAAACTTTGAAAAACATTACTTTGTTCCGAAACGAGAATAGTAATGTTCTAAATCATGTCACCGTTTACGGTGTTTCCGTAGGAAATAAAAGTACGTCTGCTGACTACCGTAATCAAGAAATCAAAGAAAGTAACATAAATGAAAACTTAGAGAAATACACGAAACAGTTGGTACAGCAAATCGGTGAGTGGTTAGATCATTTAAACTTGCCTGAAAGCCAACACGACGGCTTTAAAGAAGTAGCCATCAATGATTTAGCAGGAGACATCGTAGATAGACACAAGTATCTAGAATTAAATCCTAGCAACACCGGCTCTCAAGAAGATGAATTAGAACATTTGAAGTATCAGATATTTAAATGGATCAACAAATTAGTTGGTGAAGATAATCATGAGACAATCGGGCATGCTCAGGAATTAATGCAAAGGATTAACAGTATACCAGTACCAATGTTGGTGAGATCTGATGATAAAGGAAAATTACAGTCTCGTCGTCCACGTCAACAAATACATTCTTATATGGGACAACGAAATAATAGTCAAAATGTAAACAATCCCATAAAGCAAGCAAGAAATTCGTCCACTGATCAACAACCACATCCTAATCATATGAGCGGCTATAATAATATTTCTTATCCTTATTCAAAACCTTGTTGCTCTCAAGAGCCGCCACCACCACCCCCACCACCGGAAATAGGTACCAAAGACGCTGTGTACAGCAAATATGTAAAGATTTTCAGGGATCAATGCAATGCCTTACCTTTAGATGAGTCTACGCCCAATAATGCCATGTTGGCGGACCGAGCAAGACGAGCGATATATAACGGCATTCTTAAAACATTTTTCAATTTGAAATCTGATCCGATTATAGAAAATGACTATAAATTTTTCGAATTTATGCTGGAGGAGAAACTTGATGATGTTCTGGATGTTCTTCCACAGACAGAAGAAATGAAAAAAATGAGACATTCTTGGAAAATTGCCACTATGAAACACGCAATCGAAATGCTAGATGAGTTGCATAAACTTTCAGACAAACCATGTTTTAGGCGAACAGTTAAAGATAAATTCAATCGACAATTTGATCTAGATAATGAAATACAATATTGTTTCGTTCTACAACAAGGATTCTTGTCTAGAATGGCAGATGCATATATTCTACAAAGTAATTACAAAGAAAAAGATCCTGTGAAAGCTAATATTTACAGACAGAGATTAATGATGGAAGTTGATAAGTTAGCTAACCATTTATCAAAAGTACATAACGTAGGATTCAGGTTTTTTGACACGTCCAAATTATCACGTATTGCCATGCAAACATTAGAACATGTTCCGATACCTACAGATGATGTGTTACAAGAAGAGGTGGAACTTATCCATATTGCAGATGAAATAGATAAATGGTATAAAGAATTGCCCACCCGACCTTTTAGAGATGAAAGTGATGGAGTTTTCAGAAAAAGAATGACGGAGATACTGGCAAAGAAGTTAAATGATATGCATAAACGGTTAGACGATGAAGATCCATCTAAGGAAGAAAAGATGAAGCACGAAATGAGCCATTTCTTGGAGAAAAGAGCAGAATTGCAAGACAACGAAGATAAAAACATAAATTTTATGGTGGAACAATTACATTTCCGACTTAAAAACAGATGGGCACAATTAGAAGATCCGGGGGGCTGTGACAATTTTAAAAAAGCTAAGCCGTTAAGTTCCACTCGCACACACGTTGATAACGCTCAGTTTTTAGCTCCGTTAATGGTTGGTACTAAAAGTACTAGTCCAGAGTCTGCTGTTCAAAGAACACATGGAGGTCAAGAATATTTTATACAACCAGGTCAACCGAAGCAGAGTATGGGTCACGTTCCTACATCCCACCCCGGGGCGCCACAAAAAGCAGTAATCTATAGTATGAACCACAATGTTCGGAAGCAAATTCCTGATGAAACTAGAATGAGATGGGGTAGGCCCAATAAAGGGTATGTTTTTTCTCAACGAGATGTCCCAATTCAGAGCATGCAAGCACCTTTATCACCCAGAGTTAATTTAGAAAGCAGTCAACCCGGATCAACGCATCCTACATTACGTATTACTCAACAAACTCCAAATAGATCGAATTTGTCTCAACAAGGGAGACAGGCTTCCGGAGTTCGGCAAAGCGCGGATTTGATTCAGAGCCAAGCTCCTGTCAATGCAAAGAATGCACCAGGGGATAATTACATAGGAAGTCAAAGACTAGAGAATATAAATCAAAGTCTTCAACAAGTTGGATCGGTGGGCCAAAGAGGACCGCAATCCCAACGTGTCAAGCAGAATACTGGTATTGGACAGCCGGGTCCATTATTCGTCCCCAGTTACCAAGTTAATTCACAAGGACAGGCTGGTGAAGTTCCTGGGACTGTTGGCAGTCGCGGTTCTACTCCTAGCCAAAGAGTTGGAAGTCGAGGTACTACTCCTAGCCAAGGAGTTGGAAGTTGCGATCCTTATCCTTGCCAAGGAGTTGGAAGTTGTGATCCTTATCGTTGCCAAGGAGTTGGAAGTCGCGGTCCTACTCCTAGCCAAAGAGTTGAAAGTTGCGGTCCTAATGCTTGCCAAGGAGTTGGAACTACTACTCAAGCTGCTACCGGCGCAGGCGGCGCTCCTGTTTCATCAGAAGAGGATATATTGGATGGTAAGTCTCGTGTCCAATGCGGATGTTTGGAGGGCTATCGTCAAATACGAAGATCTTTGGATTCAGAGTGATAGGTTTAAGCCTTAAAGATGTTCTTATTAAATTATGTGCACATGTATTGTATTGTTTTGATGTCTGTCGTAGTTGTCAATAAATTATTTTTGAAGAGTTAATTTCTCTTTTTACTAAGGTGAAGCAGAAAGATGATTTGATCGGTATGTACATATGGGTATGTTCAAAAGTACTAATCATAATTTGCCAAATGAGTTATCGTTGAAAGCATCCAGCAGTGCTATTCTGTAACCATCTCACCGGGTGAAGTGAGCGTGGAGTGAGCTATCAATGTCATTCCACCTGATGCTAGGGATGACCAACTATCATATTTACAATCATAATCGAGATTTAGAGACCTAATATTCTTATGCTAATTCTATTGAATATTTTTATAAGGATTTCAAAGCTAGCATAGTGTCTAAAGGGAGTGGCAGTCTCTGCGCCCTCACGTCCCTAGCCGCCGCAAGAGGAGACGCCCCGGGCGTCGGGAGTCGATAGCGGACTCCCGGCCACCGTAGGCGCGAGCTTGCGGGTGGCGAGCAATGGGTAGCTCGCCGCCCGGTAAGGACCAGGCTTGGGTCGACGGCGCATAGTGTTCCACGCGCGCCTTAAAGAGATGTCAGCAGCAGTGAAGGGGTCTACTAGGACCGATGCCTACCGGGGTCGCGAGATTGTTCAAGCGACATACCGTGACCCCGGCACACGGGCAACTGATGGAACACGGGTGGGTGGGTTTTAGTCAGTAAAAGTCTGACACGAAGAGCGGGAGAAATCATTTGATGATTTTCCATCCAGAAAAAAAAGCATAGTGTCTAAGCTTGTAATTTGTGTGGGAGAAAACGACCATAATTTAAATTCTATTTTATCGCAACTACGGATTGTGCTAGATACATTTTATAAAAACATGATTATTGTCCTGAATGTGTTTAAAAATAAGAATTTAGATACAAATAATCTTAACTATCGTAATAAAAACTTGTGTGAACACTACAAAAAGTGTAAATTTTTAGAATGTGGAACCTCTAACACATACGGCATATTATGTAACAAAATAAATTTCCTTATAGACTATAATGACTACAGCGAGAACTATCTAAACCCAAGAGAGCTAATTAAGAAGATAGCGAGTAACAAACCAAGCCTTAAATTGAAAGTCAATATTAATGAGCCCAGGAAAGGAACAATTCCTTTTTATTTTCAACTCAAGAACTCAAGACCACAAACACTGAACTCTATACATCCCATAGAAAAACCACAAAAAGGAACTATTCCGTACTATTTTCGGAAAATAAATCGAAATAGCACATTTTTTCTTGCCCAAAATATTACCTCCAGTAACTCATAACCTTAAAATACTTCACCAAAATATTGCCAGCATCATATCAAAAAAAGAAATTCTAGAATTAACCCTACAAGAACTACAAGAAGAACATAACGACCCAGACATAATATGCCTTTCCGAAACCTTTATCAAAAGAGACTACGAAAGCTACATTAAAATTTACGGTTATGAGATGGCTTCTAACTACTGTAGAGAAAAACAAAGAGGTGGCAAAAAAACACCTATTATTCAAAGATTTGCCTATAATAAAAAGCTACGCCACGCAAAACACTTTCGAAGTATGCGGAATTGAACTTACGCATCAAAATTTAATAATAATTTGTGTCTACAGAACACCTCAATCAGACCCGAACCAATTCTTAATCAAATTAAATAGTCTCATGCATAATTTATTTCAACAATATAAATCTAGAATAAAGGTCGTTTTAGCGGGTGATTTGAATATTAACACCCTAAAAAAAGGCAACATTACTACTCAATTGCAAGATCTAGCATACAACTATAATCTGAAATTTCACATTGATGTACCAACACGTAAGTCATCATGTTTAAATCACATTTTGAGTAACATTCACGACGCTACTGCTGCAGTTTTGCCACTTCACTTGTCAGACCACGATACAGCACAAATGTTGACTATTCCCTTAAAACATAAAACCCAAAGTCAAGCAATATATTATACATACAAAAGAGATTATAGTTCAGATAATATTCACAAGTTTAAGGAATTCTTAAGTAATCTTTCTTGGTCTAATATACATACGGCTAACAACGCAAACTCAGCATTCAATCATTTTCATGAAACGTTTTGCTTACTTTACAATCTTTGTTTCCCTAAATTAAAAGTAAAAGTAAACTTAAATAACAAAAAGAAGCAAAGTTGGATAAGCAAGGGCTTAAAAAAAAGTTGTAAAACAAAACGCTCGCTGCGCCATCAATTATATAAAAACAAAACTGCGATTAATAAGACTAAATACCTTAAATATGCTAATCTCCTTAAAAAATGCATCTTTAATTCCAGGAAAAACGCAAATATCAAATACATAACTAAAAACGATAATAAATGCAAAGCTACGTCGAATGTTATAAAAGACGAGCTTAATAATACAAAGCCTAGACATAATATAGACAGTAACAAAAATAACAACACACTTATTACCAACCCAGTAGAAATAGCCTCTGCCTTTAATGACCATTATATCGATTCAACAACCAAATCAATGCCGCCGAACGTCACAGGTAATACTAGCAATAGTCTTACTGTTGGCTCTATGTTCCTCAGACCGATGTCGATAGCTGAAGTTAAGCAGGAAATACTACATTTGAATAACACAAATTCTGAAGGGCACGACGAAATTAACACCAAAATCATTAAAGCCTGTGTCGACGAAATTGTTGAAGTACTAACACACTTGATCAATTTGTCATTCTATGAGGGAATTTTCCAGAAGCTTTAAAGCTTTCCATTGTTAGACCACTTTACAAAAAAGGAGACAGACATGACCTAAGCAATTACCGCCCTATAACCCTAATACCCATCTTGTCTAAAATATACGAAAATTGTATCTACAAAAGAATTGCAAATTACTGTACAAAGTTCAATATTATAAAAAAAGAACAGTATGGTTTTCAAAAGGGGAAGTCTATAACATTAGCAATCTATGCCCTCATAAATGTTATATTAACTAACGTCAATGACAACAACCTAACCACAGGATTATTCTTTGATTTATCGAAAGCCTTCGACCTAGTATCACACGATCTACTAATGCAAAAGCTAGAAGCAATCGGGATTAGAGGGCCTACCTTACAGTGGATAAAATCATACCTAGAAAACAGGCAACAATGCGTTACCATAACAAATATTAATGAAAATAATGAAGTAACACAACACTCGTCGAAATATAGATGTAATAAGTTTGGTGTCCCATAGGGAAGCATACTAGGGCCGATCTTATTCTTGATATATATAAATGACATCATTAAAATTACGAAACATAAGTGCATATTGTTTGCTGATGACATCTCTATTATTGTGACATCCAGTAAAAAAAAAAATACAATTTCTGACCACGAAACTGACATTAACAATACAATTGACATTTTAATTCACTGGCTTTATGTAAATAACTTGAAAATAAACCTTGACAAATCAGTTTATATACAATTTAATAAATCCAATAATCATAAATTTAACCTGAAATTAAATATACCCAAAATTAAACCAGTAACACATACCAAGTTCCTGGGAGTAACTATTGATGTAGATCTACATTGGAAAGTGCATGTAGACAGTGTTTCAAGCAAGATAAACAAATTTGTGTATGCTCTTAGACAAGTAAAAAAAAGTACTAATCTAAAAACAGCTATATTAGCTTACCATGCATATGTGGAATCTATATTGCGTTATGGACTTATAATATGGGGTAACAGTACCGACCAGAACAGAACATTTGTCGCTCAAAAAAAATGCATTTGGGATTGTTTTTCATCCTGAGGAATCATGTCAGCCAATATTTAAGAAACTTGGCTTGTTACCGCTACCTTGTTTGTACATTAATGAAATATGCATGTTTGTATGGAAACATAAGGAATTATTTAAAATAGCTAATGATGTAAATCCTCGAAGCCGACGAGATCCTCACAGGCTCATGCTTAATAATGCTCCCAGGCTTGCTAAGTACAATAAAAGCTGCTTAACTATGTGTGTACGAATCTATTTATTTATTTATTTATTAGGAATAACAAACAGTTACACATTAAATCTTATAAACTATCTTATAGAATAAGTACAAAATACAAATGTGCAACTCACACCGTTATCCACAGCATACAAAAAAAAAGATTTATTGTTCATGAGTAGACTACAGCTTTAATTCATTAAAATTCTTTTAAGTTTTTAATCGTTTCAATAAGAGAATTACGAAACTTACCAGTAGGCTTTGTAAATATGTCTAATTCTGTGGATATTTTATTAAAATTATTACTGATACGACGCAGGGGTGCGCGGGCGCCAGCATTTGTTCGACAAGAAGAAACCGCAAAAAATGGGCGCACGCGCACCTCTCGTCTCATTACAGTTCTAGGTATAAAGAAATTTATTCTGTTAATCAGTTCTGAACAATCATATCTGTTGCTACATAAATCATGAAGGAACATCATTTCTAGGTATAATCGTCTAGACTTCAGACTCATCATATTATAATTTTTGAGCATTTCATTATACGACAGGAAGTTCCGGTGACAACGATATTGAACAGATCTTAAAAATTTTCGTTGGACTTTTTCTAAACTATCTATATATTTGTTGTAATAAGGGTTCCATATCACCACAGCGTATTCTAGCTGGGATCTAATAAGTGCTCTGTAAAGATGGATGAAACTGTCAGCACGTTTAAAATCAGTTGTAGCTCTCATCACAAACCCGTACATGCGGTAAGCTCTGTTAATTATATTATAAATGTGCTGATCAAGGTGCAGTTTACTATCGAGCATAACGCCGAGATCTCTTATAGAGGAAACTTTAGCTAAATCTAAGTTATTTAAATTATAAGTATACAAAATTTTATTTTTATTTTTTGTGAATGAGATTGTGGAACATTTCAAAATATTTAAATGCAATTTATTTTTGACACTGTACGCCGAAAAACGATCTAGATCTTCTTGCAGGTGTCGACAATCCGTATCATTCTTAATCGATTTAAAAATCTTCAGGTCATCGGCGTATAATAAGAATTTTGAATATTTGAAACAATCACCGATGTCGTTAATAAAAAGAATAAATAAAAGAGGGCCTAAGATCGATCCTTGAGGCACGCCTGATGTAACATTTACAGTGGTAGAGTGGAACCCCTTTACAACTACTCTTTGAGTTCTGTTTACAACATAAGATGTGAACCAACGAAGCAAATCACCGCGGATACCATTATATGCTATTTTTGTAAGCAGTAACTCGTGGTCCACCTTATCGAAGGCCTTTCGGAAGTCTGTATAAACAGCATCGACTTGAACTTTTTGATCCATGCTGTTGTATAAATAATCAACAAAAATAAGTAAGTTGGTAGCCGTAGACCTTCTTTTTATAAATCCATGCTGTTGTTCTAAAATAATTTTGTAAACGGTTTCGTGTATCTCGTTATACACAAGTCTTTCGAAAACCTTCGACAAGGTAGGTAGAATGGATATGGGACGGTAATTTTGTACATCTTGCTTTGGTCCGGTTTTATGTACAGGCGTTATGTTAGCTCTTTTCCATATTTCTGGAAAAGTGCCTTCCGACAGGCATTTATTAAAAATAATATGGAGTGGTGTATATATACTTATTGCAGTCTTTTTGAGGAAATATGGGGGTAGGTTATCAGGCCCTGGACCTTTAGTAGTATCTAGAGCTTTTATAGAATTTAATACTTGCTCAGCACTAAACCTTATGTTTGTGATGTGAGCAAGATGTTGGTTACTTTCTGCCGGTGGCAGCCATGTATCAATGTTAAAAGTGGAGCTCTCATAAACCGAATGGAAGAAGTTCGCGAACATATTACAAATTTCCTCGGGATCACTCGACTTTTGATTTTTATAAGTCATTGTAGATGGGATACCAGCCTTGCCCTTGCGATTTGAGATGTAACTCCATAGATATTTAATGTTTGTCTTTATGTTATCCTCTGTTGACTTAATGTAGGTATTATAATGCTCCTTTGATGCACCATCAAATCTACGCCTATATAAAGAGAATTGTTCATAATCAGAAATGTTGCCGTATGACTTCCATTTCACCCAGGCTCTGTTTTTGTGTCTAAATGTTTGAATTAATGACTTTGAGAACCACACAGGAAATTTGGATGAACGCGGTTTGGACTTAGGAGTGTGTTTTATTATAACTCCAAATATAATGTCGTAAAATCGGTTCACACTCTCCTCGGCTGATAAACCACTTAAAAGTTCATGCCAATCAATTTTGATTAATTCCTCATTAATTAAATCGTAATTAGCCTTATAAAAATTAAATTTATTTATTTTAGCATTTCTAATTGGTTGTAGAGGTGAATCATATGAAATAGTCGTACAAAAAGGAGGATGGTTATTATCAAGCGGTACTAAAAAACATGGTGGTGCAGAAGCAGAGCAGTAGTTATTACTTATAAGTAAGTCTAGAATACGTCCTCTAAAATTCCTAATAGAATTAAATTGGTGGGCGTTAAGTAGAGCGATGAAATTGTTCATATGCCTAATAGTAGGTGAACCACCCCCGCTATCACAGGTAAGTGCACCGTTGATTTCGAAATTTGGTGTAGGATGCCATGCAATATCAGGTAGATTGTAGTCACCGAACAGGTAATAATTAGTAAAATCAAATTCCTCTATTAAATGCTGTACTACTTCGAAGTGTGAAAGATAAATGTCTTCAGAGGAATTAGGGGGAATATAGACTACAGAAATGAGAAATTTACTATTTCCCAAACCAGGAACCTGAATGAAAACACTTTCAACAAGAGAATGTGTGGGAGGCTCTAGCGCTATATTCGTGCATCGTAGGGTTTTCAACACCGCAATAAGAACTCCACCGCCATCTTTCTTATTCGTGTTTTCCCGGTCCCGGTCACATCTAAAGACTGTGTACCTGTCATCTATTATTTCGCTATCGAATATTTGGGGTGTTAACCACGTTTCTGTAAGAATTATTATATCATAACAATGCGATAGTATATTCATAAATAAAGTGTTTAGTTTGGTTCGAAGCCCCCTGCAATTTTGGTAGTAAATGATAACGTTATCTAACACGAGGAAACACAAAAATAAAAAGTATCATTTCGGTAGTAAAATACCAATTGTACTGATATATGATGAGACTAAAGTGTAGATCACATGTATTGTATAGAAGTAAAATGACCATATGATCGTTTAACAACAGACTTGACTGCATACAATATAATTTAAGTATACCACAGACATAAAAGTAACGTACTAAAATATATGTTTTATGTCTAACTTTATGTGCTATTCGAATTAGAACGTAATTTATAACTATTTTAAAGCATAAGAGTTGTTTAATTTCATAATTTGAATTACAACAAGAAATCAACCTAACTAAAAAACTTACAAAGTAGAAAAAGGAACTAAAAGTGACACTAGCGTTAATTAGGGGTTGCCGGTTGCTTGGTTGGCCTAATTTTGGCGATATCTTCGGGCGATCGTATGGCAATCGATGGCTCTGAATCAATCTCTCGCACGAGGATCGTGGCATGCTTAACCCATACGTATTTGAAATTGTATTTGGTAGCTGCGTCTTTACACTGGCGAAATAATTGCTTCTTTTTTAGTGTTAAGTGTTCATGCATGTACACACGATTTGTATTTCCGACGAACCCCAGCTGGTCACATTTGAGTCCCTTAGCTAGACGAAAAGAACTGAGCATATTATCTCTTAAAATACGGGAACTTAACTTAACAATTATATTTTTTGGAGATGTACTTTGTTTATGTGCGTGTGGAACTCTGTGAATGCTAAGGATGTCTTTTTGACTCAAAGCGAATTTTATTTTAGAACTGATGTCATCTATTATGTTTAGCAAGTTCTCGTTGCGCTTTTCTGGGACGTTGCATATTTCCAGGTTACACTGCCGAGCTTGTTGTTCCAGTGAGTCTATCTTAGCTTCCAAACCATTTATTATGTTATCAAAATTTTCTACATTCTTAGCTTGATGGCAAATAGATTTTACTTGGTTCGTGAGTTCAGCTTGTTGGTCCGAAGTAAATTGGAGCGAGTCCTGAAGACTAGTGACATCCTTGGTAATAGCCAGGTATTTAGATTCTAGGTTACACACCTGTTTTCCTAAATTAACGTGATCAGCACGTAAAGAATTTATCTCAGTTTTTACTTCTGAGGTAACCTGTGTTAAGGACGTAAGCTCAATCCTTATATTAACGACATTTTCAGATATTTTTGATATGACGGAATCCAAATCGCCCTTCCAATCATCGAGCTTTTTGTTTAAGTCGTAAGAAAGTTTGGCGATGGCATCTGCAAACTCAGATTCGGGTTGTTTGCGTTTCCTTTGAGTTGTGTTTTCTACAGTAGCAGCTACAGAGACACTAGGGAGATCTGGGTTTGACTCGCACTTTGTGGGTGAACGAAGCATTGTTTGTTCAAAATATTATAAAATATGGAGTGACGTAAACGCAAGTTGGTACTGGTCACTAATTTCACTGCGCGGTTCTCACTTGAAGTTAGTCGAGTGGCTAGTGCGTCGGCCGACAAGTCCAGTAAGCGAGGCGTCGCTGGTTCAAATCACGGTCGCGCGCTGCGTGACTTTTTCTATGTTTTCAAATTATTATATTTGTCCTCACTCACCAGTGCTGAAGCAGGACGGTGCAATACAACTTCCAATATGGCGCTGGCTGTATATGCGGCTCTCCATAAGATAGTAAGAGAGGTACCGAGTTCCAAACAGTTATCTAAACGCACTAACTTGAATATGTAGAAAGAATTAATAAAACACGAGCAATAAACACGTCCGCTCACAACAAGTTCAAATGAATGAATGAATCTATAACAAATTACCTACTGATCTGAAAATGTTAAACTCGAGATATGCTTTTAAGAATAAATTGTATGTATGGCTAAATGATAACAACTTCTACAGTAAAGCAATTCCTAGAGCGAAAATAGTGTTGTTGTAATATTATAATAATAATTATGGTTGGGAAATTGTTACTACAATTATAATTTTGAATATTTGCATGCTATGTTTAATCTTGGCAAAACATGTCTGCTCTATTTTTTTTACTATAAGACCTCTTTATACCATGTTTTACGCAAATAAATGAATAAATAAATAAATAAATAACAATACTACTGTTTCGGGAAGTTTTTCATATGAAATAGCGAAACAGATATTCAGACAAACGCACTGTTGTTTTTTTTTTCTATTCTTTCCTCGACTAGCCCTTTATTGCCTGACGCACAAGTGCGACACGCACGAACAATTAATGAATAGGTATAGTAAGATATATGTACATGTATAGGATAGCTACAACAGAAAATGCGAATCGACATTGTCAGTTATTTTGAACCCACAGTGGGTTCAAAATAACTGACAAAATTTTACACAAAATTAAACTAATTAAAATTAAATACGTTAATGCAATCACATGGCCTAATCGCGATGTGTCTTAGAGAAGCGATTGTAGATCGACTCGACTCGTAAAGATGTGGCAGAGGTGTACCCTACAGTACAAAAATTAACGAAAATAAATACATGAATAATGTTGAATGTTGAAATCTTGTTAGCAAGGGAGATAGGTAAGCAATTTGTGTCTCAACGGCACCCATAACTAGATTATTGATATGTCTAAATATTTTGTGTATTGTTGTTATAAGGTTTTATAACTTGGAACTGTGGTTTATCTAGATGATAGGCTGTTCAAAAAAACTTATATGCTGTTTACATGTATTATAAATACATAATATAAATGAACATATCACCAATCACTGAATACTTGCTTTGCACAATTTAATGAAGTTTCTCGATCTCACCTCATCATCTGCCTGCCTTTGTCCAACTGTGTTGGGGTCGCTTCCAGTCTTAACTGGCTGCAGCTGAATGCACTGGTATTTTACATGCAATGACTGTCCATCCGACTCCGACTACCCAGTTATTTGGTAATATGTTACATAGACGGACCGACCGAGGCAAGCGTAGCTTAGCCGAATCGGTCGGACTGTGCGGCTGTTTTTATTTAGCTACAAGCCTCTCGATTCACCGAATGCTCGATCTCACACCTCTCAAGTAAGTACCTAATATTCATTTGATGAAAACATAATTTATAATTATGAAAAGTTCAACAATGGTTGGAATTGACATTAAAATATTGGCTATAACTGCGAATACGTCATTACCTTTAGCAATGACATATAAGGCTAAAAAAAAAAAAACAGTGACAGCTCTTAACGCGCAAGCGTGTCTGTCACCCCGCTTCACCCGTTTTCAATCGGTGCTCACCGTATGAGACACGCTTGCACGGTGTGAACACTTCACGCGATTCAGCGTCTAGCGCGCATGCGCGGCTTGATTACGCGATGCTCGCAATGTCGTTGTCATGGTAACATCACTTCACCTCGCGAGCACACGGGTGATCGTTTTGAACTATTGAATTTTGACATTATTATCAAGATGATGACGATTCGATGAATATTCTTTTTTATTGTTTGCAACCAAATAGGTTACCTACAAACATTGAAATAAATGAGTAGGTACCTAATAATTTTGTCTGAACTCTAAATATGTCCAGGCACATGGTCATCAAAACAAAGATAAAAATAAATGTATAAAATAAATAAATATCTTAGGACAATCAACACACCGTTATCTGATCCCAAACTAGGCAGAGCCTGTACTATGGTAACCAGACAACTGATAAATATACTTATATATTTCTAAATACATACATATTATAGATAAATTACACCCAGACACAGAACAAATGATTGTGCTCATCACACAAACATTTGTCCTGGGTGGGAATCGAACCCACGACCTCAGTCTTTGCAGTCAGGGTCACTAACCACTAGACTAACAGGCCAGTCAAAATGACATTAGTGCGCTTGTGCGGCGTGAGCACTACACGCGATTCTCGCCGCATTATCGGATGTATTCTCGGTGAAGTGAACACGCGCAGAGGCGCGCTACGCGGTAGTCATTTGAAGCGTTGAATTTTCACATACCTAGTAGGTATCAAGATGATGATTTGATGAATATTCTATTATTATAGACAATGAGTTTGATGAGAATGATGGCTGATGATGATGAGTGTTTAAGTACACATGCACATCATATTTTATCTCTCATCATCGTTACCTTACCAATGCTCAGACTACGAGAAGATTCTTTGCAATAGGTAGTGTACGGTACTTCTTGGTATTGCATATTCTTAGCGTGTAGGTGTCACCACGCGATAAAGGTTAAATGAGCAGTAAGTAGGTACATACATAGTTTAAAAAAGCGGAATAATGGTTGACATCAAACTGACATTATACATGTATAAAAATTGTTGTATTTAGATAGGTACATATCTACAAGAATTGAAATAAATCCCTGCGTACTAATTATTCTCTAAACCGAATATGCAATGGCGTCTGCACAAGGTGAACAAAAAAAAAAAAATGTTTATACCTATTGATGACAGCGTCTAGCGCGCATGCGCGGCTTGGTCACGCGATCCTCGCAATGCGGTTGTCATGGTAACATCACTTCACCTCGACGGGTGACCGTTTTGAACTGTTGAATTTTGACATAATATTTTCAAGGTTTTCAAGATGGGTGACCATTTGATGAATATTCTTTTTATTGATGACAACGACATTAGTATGTAAGTAGGTATATGTTTATCTAAAATAAAATGTTACTCGGCACATTTTTGGACGTTGGTATTGCATTTTCCTAATGTTCTTAGTGCGCATACGTGACGATACCTACATAATAAAAAAAAAACAAATGTCAATGTGAATATGACAGTGCCTAGATGTGGGTTCCCACATAGTATGTGTGAGATTGAATTCTATGCTCCGTCAGCCAGGCACGGCCAGGTTCACGCGTCTTTTTTTGACGTGACAACGTCTTATAAATTGGTTTGCCGGGTGACACTTCAAGAAACTGCGTTACGCTCCGCTCACGTTATGCGCTCACAATGAGAGCGAGTGAGAGGCACGCGTCCCTTCCACTCGGGCATGGTTAGCCCGCCTAAGAGCGAGAGAGACAGACATAAAAAGTGAAAGGCACGCGTCCCTTCCACTCGAGCACAGTTCTTTGTATAAATAAATGTTTTAAATTGTTACTATTATTTCATCCTTCTTCCTACTATACGAATGAATATTCACATTAAAATTATTTTACCACTCAAAGTCGTTGTCACGTAAAACTTTCGCCCGTATACCGACTTTACAGGCAACCAATTTTTTTATAGATTTGGGTTAGTAACAACGCTGAAGAACGTTGCACAATCTTTACGAGTCGAGTCGATCTACAATCGCTTCTCCAAGACACATCGCGATTAGGCCATGTGATTGCATTTACGTATTTAATTTTAATCAGTTTACAGTGGGTTCATAATAAATTAATAACTGACAATGTCGATTTGCATTTTCTGTTGTAGCTATATTATACATGTACGTATGTCTTACTATATTCATTAATTGATCGTGCGTGTCGCACTTGTGCGTCAGGCATAAAGGGCTAGTTGAGGAAAAAACAGAAAAAAAACAACAATGCGTTTCTGAATGAATTTTTGGTTTCGCTATTTCATTTGAAAAACTTGCCGAAACAGTAGTAATGTTAAGATAGTCTACTAGCTTTGAAATTAATACGCATAAAATGATCAATAGAATAAGCATAAAAAATATTATCAAAATCTCGATTATGATTGTAAATGTTATGTTTGGTCAATCCCTAGCAGCACTGGGATGACACTGACAGCTCACTCCACGCACCTTTTCACGGTGAGATTTTTACAGAATCGACATACAGGTCGCCCGGTGGTTATAGGTTATGTGTCAAATTGAATTATTAGGGCGCCTCCCTCAATATGACAAAGTCGCGTACTTTTTTTTATGATGAATTTGAAAAATGAAAGCCTCATTAACACGTATGATTTTTTTTCTATCTAAATATATAAAAAAACTTTTTAACAAAAAATGAAACCGCCGAAAAACTGAAAAGTGGTTTAATTTTTTGTTAAAAAGTTTTTATTTTATATTTTTGTGTGGCTTTAATATACTAATAATACTTGGCAAGGTATACCCTATCCAACACAAAAAGAATTATCAAAATCGGACTACTCTGTGTAAAGTTATGCGTGTTTATTATACATTACAATCAGTGAGTGAACAATCAATCATCCCCTATTTTCCGACCCTTTTTTTTTCAGGATGGGAAATCATCAAATGACTTCTCCCGCTCTGGGCGGAGCGGGAGGGCGTGTCAGACTTTTACTGACTAAAACCCACCCGAGTTCCATCAGTTGCCCATGTGCCGGAGTCACGGTATCTCTTTCGAACAATCACGCGACCCCGGCAGGCATCGGTCCTAGTAGACCCCTACACTGCTGCTGACAACTCTTTGAGGCGCGCGTGGAACACTGCGCGCCGTCGACCCGAGCTTGGTCCTTACCGGGCGGCGAGCTACCCATTGCTCGCCACCCGCAAGCTCGCGCCTACGGTGGCCGGGAGTCCGCTATCGACTCCCGACGCCCGGGGCGTCTCCTCCTGCGGCGGCTAGGGACGTGAGGGCGCAGAGACAGCCACTCCCTCACGCGCCCCGCCTCCTCCTTCGCGAGCATTACTGCTTCGCAGAAGGAGGTGACGGTTTCCCATTCCCTCTCGCTCCGTACCATGGCTCGCACCAGGGCTGGACGCGAGAGGTCGCCGCCGCCGATCGCCTGCACGAGGACACGGCGGTGCTCCGCCCAGGCAGGGCACACCTCCACCGTATGCTCCACCGTGTCCTCCAGACGATCCTCGCAATGGAAACACCCGGACGTATCCTCCCGCTTTATCCTGAACAGGAACCCACCGAAGCACCCATGCCCGGTGAGAACCTGTGTCAGGCGGAAGGTGAGGACGCCGTGGCGCCTCTCTATCCACTCCTCAAAGAGGGGACTTACCGCCGCAATTGTGGCGTGCCCAGCACTGGGTTGCGACAATCGTACCCGCCATGTCGCCATGAGATCACACCGGAGCTCTGTCCGCCGTGCCGCGATTTGTCGCGGCAGCGGAGTTTCACCCCGGCGTTTCGCCTCCTCGCGCCACTCCCACATGTGCGCGAGGTTTTCCGACCCTTAAGGTTCGATTTTGTTTTCCAAATTTCCATGGGACCACCTTGGGAGTATACCCTTTCCAATAAAAGAAGAATTGTCACAATCGGACGACTATGTAAAAAGTTATGCGTGGAGTTAAGCAATCGCCTGAGTAACATAATCGCTGACTAATGCAGCGGATGCGCCCGCGCGTCAATATTAAACTGCACAATTGCAGTTTCATAAATTATAGTAATAAGTTTTAGTTAATAGAAATATCATAATTGTAAATTAGTCTTGTAGAACATTCCATTTAATAAACATTGTTTTAATTTAAATAAATATCTTTTTTTAATAATAATCTCGTTCGCCGTAACTTAACTGGCGCAGTCGGTAGGATCGCGACACTCTATTTCGAATACAACTCTTCGGTAAGAGTGAACGGTATCTATCGTTATCTTCGCGATCGCAAATTCGAATCTACAAAGGCGAGCAAGAGCAACCTGCGGGAGTCCTGGAGAATTGGGAGCCCTGCTGTTCTACAAGGCCCGGCTAGAGATGCTGAAGACACTGTGGTGAGTGCTTGTTGTATACCCAGTTTCCTATGCTATATTTCCTGCCGTATTTTTATATAAATGTTATCCTGTGTGTTTGTTTATAGGCTAAAATCGCTATAGGCAAATTACATTAGTTATATGAGTTTATTACATTCATTTTAATTTTGGCGTTTATGTATACGTGCTAGAATCGCGGTATACATTTCGCATTTCAGCAGTTTATTCTGTAACAAGATATATTCACTTGTTTACGCATTCGCTATAATCGTGGTTCGTATAACACAATTAAAATAACTTCAAGCTAACCTTTTAGAAAGTAGGCAGTATTTATAACGAAATAATTTTTTAGACGTAATCTCAATAGTATTTTAGAGTGAGCTAGAATTTATTCCTTTTAACAAATTAAGATACGATGGCTATGGCAAGCATTGATCTAGCGACTTTCAAGTTCGTTTCAGAGCTATTGCCAAAATACGATGGCAATCCTAAAACGTTAAATTATTAGAGAAGCTGAAAATGTCATAGCATTACTGGATCCACAAGTTAGGGCAAACCCTGCTATTGTTAGTTTAATTAAAAGCAAATTAAGCGGTTCGGCGATCAGTGCAATAGCATCCGAAGAAACAGTGGATAGTTGGCAGATAATTAAGGCTGCGTTAACGCGTAGATTAGGGGAACCACGTAATGAAATACAGCTGATGCAAGAACTAACGCGTTTACGTCGTAATAAAAATGAAGATGCTGAGACGTTTGGTAAACGACTACGGGAAATTTTAGACACCTTAAACGTAGTAGGTAAACACACGGATAAGTCATACTATGAGAGTATGGTCATAGATCAATACATTAACCATTTGGACTTTCACGTTTCTATCGGCGTGCGGATCGCGCAACCTACGACTCTTGAAGCAGCTATAGTAGCGGCTAGGCAAGAAGAGGCACGTTTAGCATTCAATAGATTCAATAACAGTTTTAATACACTTTCCATCCAAAACAAACCGAAAGAAATACCCAAGCCAAACCAAACGGTATCGCAAAATAATAACTTTCCCCCGCGTAATAGCTGGAATACAGATCAGAGACAACAAAGGGGTCAAGGCATACCCCAAGGTCCCCAAGGAAGACCCGCTCCAGGTAACGTAAGACCTAGTGGTTCTGGCATTATCAGAAACTCAGGTAATTTTAGATCTCAGCCATTTGGCTGAGATCTAAAATTACCGGCATACCGGTATTTATTATTACGAGGCATATTTATGCCTCGTCAGCAGGTGAACCCGCCACAAAAAGTGTCTGACGTCACCATGAGATCAGTAAGTAAGCCCGAAGCACCGCGTTTTGCTTCCGAAGAAATGTTTTATACACAGCACAACCAAGACCAGTGTTATCCTGACTACAATGCCTACTATGATGGTGAGTATAATAATAATAATTTACAGCTTACTGGTGAAGACGGCAGCTACACACAGGACATGCCTATAGATGGACCAAGCCATCAGGATTTTCCCCAGGACGAGGAGCTATTGAACCAAACCTAGTAAAGACTGTTCACCTCAACAACCAAGGTAAAGACCAACTCCCTTATATAAAGTTGCCGGAATTTCATGGAAATTTTTTATTAGATACTGGAACTTCGCGTTGTATGATATCACCTGACGTAATAGCCGGTACTAATCTTGAACATTGCGTTGAGCGCGAGCCATTCCAAGTAAAAACTGCGCATGCTGTTACTCGTCATGAACACGTTGCTATTTTACCTTTACCCCCACTGTTTAAGACAGACATATATCATAAATTTTTACTTTTCGATTTTGACCCAAAGTATAAAGGACTAATAGGGATGGACTTATTAATAGAATTAGGGTGTAACATAGATTTTAAAAATAAGTTACTGCGAACTTATAATACCGAAATACCAATTCACTTTGATTATCCAGTAAAGAGACTTAAAATTGAACCGAATTGCGAAAAGTTTATAACAATAAAAACGAATTATGGACGGTTACTATATCTGTGACGACTTTAATTGGTTTAAAGGACTTAAGTCACCCGCCGCGGTAGTAACGGTAAAAAATGGAATTTTTAAAACATCTATAATTAACTTAACCGATAAAGAACAAGTAATTAGTAACAATTGCCATCTACCCCTTGAACCTTTACCGCCACAATTGATAAATCAAAATAAAACACACAAAATTAACAACCTTCAAACTAAAACGGACAAAGAAAATTAGAACCAGTCATATGAATGAGGAAGAAAAACGTGAGGTTACCAAAATTTGTTATCAATATCGCGACGTATTTTACTCGGAGAACATACCGTTATCTTTCACACATACTGTAAAACATGAATTAAGACTAACCGATGACACACCCATTTTTGTTAGAAACTATAGACAAGCTCCGCAACAACGTGCCGAAATTAAAAAAACAAATAGATAATTTACTAAAACATGGAATTATACGGGAAAGTATTTCACCCTGGTCTTGCCCTGTCCATATCGTCCCAAAAAAACCCGATGCTTCAGGGAAGGTCAAATGGAGACTTGTTATAGACTACAGACGACTGAATGATAGAATTGTTGAAGACAAGTACCCGTTACCAAATATCAACGACATACTTGATAGATTAGGGCGCGCACAGTATTTTACCACCCTTGATCTAGCAAGTGGCTATCATCAATTAGAAATGCATCCCAATGACATAGAAAAAAACAGCGTTTACTACAAAAAGAGGTCACTATGAGTTCTTAAGAATGCCGTTTGGATTGAAAAATGCTCCGAGCACTTTTCAGCGGCTTATGGACCATATACTTAGAGGAATAGATAACGTTTTTACCTATTTAGATGACGTCATAATTGCAGCCACCTCACTTCAGAATCATAACGAAAAACTCAAGTTAGTACTTCAGCGATTCAGAATGCATAACCTCAAAGTGCAATTAGACTAGTCAGAATTTTTACAAAAACGTGTGAATTTTTTAGGACATGAATTGACTGACCAAGGACTACAACCTAACAAAGACAAGATTAAAGCAGTTTTAAATTTCCCCGTACCACGAACACAAAAAGACATAAAGTCTTTCCTAGGATTAGTAGGTTATTACCGAAAATTCATTAAAGATTTCGCGAAACTTACAAAACCGCTAACAGCCTGTCTTAAAAAGTTGTTCACAGTAACGAATTTTTAGACGCAGTTGACAAGTGTAAACAAATTTTAACCAATGCCCCAATATTACAATACCCTGACTTTGACAAACCATTTATCTTGACAACAGATGCATCTGACTTTGCGTTAGGCGCGGTCTTATCGCAAGGCAATGTTGGTGCCGATAAGCCTGTAGCTTTTGCTTCAAGAACGTTATCAGAAACAGAGACTCGTTACTCGACTATAGAGAAAGAACTACTCGGGATAGTTTGGGCTATCAAATATTTTAGGCCTTATTTGTATGGTCGGAAATTCACTATCTATACAGACCACAGACCTTTGACATGGCTGATGTCTTTAAAAGATCCCAACTCAAAGCTAACACGTTGGAAACTAAAGCTAGCGGAATACGATTATAAAGTAGTTTATAAAAAAGGTAAACAAAACACCAACGCTGATGCATTATCCAGAGCCAAAATCTTTCATAACAGCATAGATTCTCTAGCTGTCAATTTTGACGATAACGATGACGACGAGATTATAAACAGAATATTTGAGAACGCTCGTAGACAAGCAGAGACAAATAACGACCGAGACGACAACAATGATGGACCTAGCAATAATAATACCAATGTACCCATTGACAATAGTAACGACCCTGGTAATAATAATGACGTAGAAGAAAGAAGTGCTAACCATGCCCACACTGACAACAGAACAGACTCAATGAGCATTGTTCGGACTAATTGGTCGACCCTGACCAATTAGTCTTTATCCGATGCAATAGATAGACAACTGAAACAATTCTATATTAGGTCTACCCCGGGTTCAACATATAGAGTAGACAATAGATCAACTAACTCTAGGACTGTTATTTAAGATGTTTTTATCCCCGTAAACAATACGGAACCCGAAATCATTAGGTTCCTTAAAGAGCACACAATAGCAGACCGTATCTTCCACTGCTATTTCTACGATGAAAATCTGTACTCGGCCTTCGCGAGAGTCTACACTACAATTTTTAATGACAGAGGTCCTAAACTTATACGATGTACGTCACGGGTTACCCTTGTTGAAAACAAAACTGAGCAACAAGAACTCATTAAGCGACATCACGAGGGTAAATCATCGCATAGAGGTATTCAGGAAACGTACAAACAACTCCACCGAAACTATCACTGGCCTAATATGCTTTTGTCAATTCAAAGATTCATTAATCAATGTGACATGTGTTTAAGAGCCAAATACGAAAGAAATCCTTTGAAACCCCCACTAACGTTAACGGAAACACCCACGAAACCGTTTCAACATCTGTTTATGGACCTATATTCCACTGGAGGCGCGACTTTCTTGACAATTATAGATAATTTTTCAAAATTTGCCCAGGCTGTACCGCTAAGTGCTTCAAGCAGCGTTCATATCGCAGAAGCTTTATTACAAGTATTTTCCGTACTAGGATTACCTCTAAAAATTACTACTGACTCAGACACGAAATTCGACGACGACGTCATAAAGGAAATATGTGCGTCTCACGATATTAACATACACTTCACGACTCCTTATAATCCGAATTCAAACTCACCCATTGAACGATTTCATTCTACTATTGCTGAAATAATCAGAATTCAGAGAATGACAAATAAAGATGACCCTATACAATTACTGATGAAGTACGCTATTATTGCCTACAATAATGCCATTCATTCTACAACAGGCTATACACCGCGTGAGCTTTTATTTGGTCATACAGCATCCAGAAATCCACTAGAACTCTACTATCCTAAAGAGTTTTATCAGGATTATGTCCATAACCATCGCAAAAATGCAGAAGCAGTACAGGAGTGCATAGCAGCCCACGTATCTAAAAATAAAGAGCAGGTAATAGAAAAACGGAATCAGGCTGCTGAGGAGATCACGTTCAAGGTAGGTGAAACAGTATATAAACAGGTTGCAAAGACTACGAGGAGCTACAAAACGAAACCAGTATTTAAAGGTCCGTATAAGATTATTCACCTTCATCCTAACAATGTTGCTGAAATCATAGGAAACCACCCCAACTCAAAATCCATCAGAGTTCATTTCAAACTTTTACGAAGACAACATCTTGTTCCAGGACCTTCATCACAGGAACCCTCCTGCTCTACGCAACTGCCAACCTGACTCTTAACCCCATAGATAACGTCAATGGCATACTTTTATTAAAACAAGGTCAAATTTTGAAGCAAGCAGATACGTTTAGTTTGGCCTGCGTGTATAACATATCCTATTTACACGAAACAACTTTAAAACTTATGTCTTTATATGCCAATACTAAAGCTGCTGAAAATAATGAACAACTAAATAAAGCATACAAAGATCAAATAGATAATAGCTTAAACTTAATAGGTAAGAAAATAGTTTTTATTACACCGCACCATAGGTTTAGACGTGGTTTTATTAACGGCCTAGGTTCCATCGTTAAAACTATAACAGGTAATTTAGATTATGAAGATGCTATTAAATTCGAAAACGAAATATCAATATTACAGAATTCAGTAAGTAAAATTAATTTGTCTCAAAAGCAATCATTATTCATAGCAAAACATGCAGTTGAAGAGTATAGTAAACAGATTAAGGTGTTAGACGAGAACCAGAAAAAAATAAGTCTAATGCTAAGAAATACCACTTTTAATAATAATGTTATAGTAAATAGGTTGCACTTTCTAGATTTATATATACAAATAAATTTCAGTCTGCAATTGCTGTTAGATAAGTTAGTAAT
Source organism: Aporophyla lueneburgensis (assembly GCA_932294355.1). NCBI lineage: Eukaryota > Metazoa > Arthropoda > Insecta > Lepidoptera > Noctuidae > Aporophyla > Aporophyla lueneburgensis. The sequence goes on along the minus strand of OW028762.1, from coordinate 16,432,449 downwards.
TTTAGAAGACGCCATGACTTTTGCCCAGTTAGAAGTCATGCATCCAAGCATTGTATCCCCACACATTCTTATAAACGAAACGTTAGCTATTCAGAAATCATACAATTTTAGACCAGTGGATAGCGTTACTATTAATAATATACATAGCTTAGAGAAGTCTATTAGTGTAAAAGCGTATAGCACAGATCACACGTTAACATTTATATTAGATATCCCTTCCATCGATACAAACCAATACGACCTAATCCACCTGTACTCCATTCCCGACAAGCAAAACCTGACAATTATTCCTAAATCCAAATACCTTGTACTGGGCACCAACGAGTACTCGTACCTAGAGGAAGACTGCAAACGGATCACACAAGACACACAACTCTGCACGTCGTTGAACACCCAGCCTGTTGATAAATCAGAAGACTGCATAATATCCCTTGTGAAACACCAAAACGCAAACTGCACACGGGCCAAGATAGACCTCAAACATGGAAGAATCCAGAAACTCCAAGACAACAAGTGGCTTATCAACCTGAAGGAAGAAGAGGTCCTAAGAAGTAAATGCGGAACTAAATCTGAATACAAGAGGATATCAGGAATACACATCGCCAGTATTACAAGCAATTGCCAAATGCAAGTTCTTAACCGAACACTAACAACAAACATCAATACTGGCGCAGTAGACGAAATTATACCACTACCCAGTAAAGCCGTGATTACAGTGGAGAACATCCATTTCAACCTACAATTGGAAGATATATCACTGGACAGCATCCACGAACTGATAGAACGAGCCGACAACTTACAAGAACCCACAATTGACTGGCAGACTATGATGGCTACGCCCAGTTGGTCAACACTAGGACTGTACCTCATCCTGATGACAATTCTGCTATGGAAGCTTTGGCAGTGGAATCGGCGTCGCCCAGAGAAACAGATTGAACCTCGCACCGAGGACGCTGCGGGAAGCTGCGGGACGCGCTTCCATCTTAAGGAGGGAGGAGTTAGGCAATCGCCTGAGTAACATAATCGCTGACTAATGAAGCGGATGCGCCCGCGCGTCAATATTAAACTGCACAATTGCAGTTTCATAAATTATAGTAATAAGTTTTAGTTAATAGAAATATCATAATTGTAAATTAGTCTTGTAGAACATTCCATTCAATAAACATTGTTTTAATTTAAATAAATATCTTTTTTAATAATAATCTCGTTCGCCGTAACTTAACTGTGGTCATACATAAAAAAAAATATACGCGTCGAATTAATCTCCTCCGTTTTTTTTCGTCGGTTGAAAACGAATCCCTATTTCCCTTGGTCACGCCATCACGCGTGAACGGCTGGACCAAAATCACTTTTTTTTTGTTTTTGTGTTTGTTATTGTCAGGAGTAGGTTCTTATGAAAGAAAAAATTTAAAAAATTGCGCGGAAAATTAGAAAATTTAAGAACACAATACTTAACTTTAGCGCTTTGGACAATGTGAAATGTCTTCGAAGTACCAGGTTGGCATAACTTGGTAGAAGCTCACCTAACATGGCTGTGTGGTAGCTAGAATACGCTTTATGTCTTCGAAGTACCAGGTTGGCATAGCTTGGTAGAAGCTCATCTAATATGGGTATATGGTACTTGGTGCTCTTTGCTTTGTGTTGGTGGGATCTGATAAGTTAACACAACTTTATTGATTCTCAGGCGGTACGAAGTTCGCTGGGTCAGCTAGTTTTCAAATAAAAACTAATTTCAAACCCGGCTGCTGAAAAAGTACGAAACAAGAAAATCTTCTGTTCTGACAGCCTTTGTATTACACCTATCCTTACAATACAAATACATTCCAATATTCTAATATCATAAGCTTTAGGGAATATTAGCATACGACCAAATCCAGATGAGGATATTTTCTTGTTTCTTATTTAATAGAGCGTGATTTTTTTAGTCTGGTATTACTTTTTGAACTCGGGTGAGTTTCGGGGTTTGAAAGCGTAGAAATAATTATACACAGAACATACAAAATACAAGAACACTCGATATGTAAACGCGCAGCTAAAACACTGGTATCTGCGCTGCACAGACAAAAGCGACATTAGAATAAGAAATCCGATCTTAATTGTCTTTATTCAAATTTAACACCACAATAAATATGTAGGACAACACAACACTTTTAACATAATTAATGTCTAAAATACAAATAGCTGGGATACGGACAGTGGCGGCCGCAACATTTTGAACATCGCTTTAAATTTTGCCCATCTTCGTTATCTTGCGGAAATTCCTGACTGAGACAATTTTTCGCCTGTGACCTGCCACCCTTCGGGATCAGCCTCTCTTTACACTTACATCTTATTCTTTCCTCCCTTTGCTCCCTCTCCATAACTACAGACTCATCAATCCCTTCGTCAAGAATCACACGCCGCATCGGCACACCCCAGAAGGTATCATCTTCCGGAAACTTAGTATATGGCCATTCGGATTGGTCATTAGGTCGTTTCTTCGGTCTCACATCTTCAACAGACCCTAACTCAATCACGCGCTCTTTCCGGCAACATCGGCTGCTGCCGGGCATTTGGTCTTGAAGGCCATCCCTTTTTTGCATTCGGCTTTTTGGGAAATCTGGGGAGGCTGCTGGTGAAGACTGCCGATGAAGGCCGAGCGGACTCAGGCAAGGACTAAATCGGGAACTTGGTGAGGGTCTTAGGAATGACCTTTGAGGATCCCGAAAAGCATAACGCTCAGGTAAGTGTTGGTGTTGAGATTTTGTCTGGGAGCTCGTGAACGATTGATCGCAGGGCATTCTTTGTGAGTTAGTGTTTTGCTGTTGTAATTTACCTAAACTAGAACGCTGGCAAGGTGCTGAGGTGGACTGTACGTAGGAAGATGTTCGAGTTTGATCGCCGGGCCCTGAGCCAGTTTGATGGCAAAGCGCCGGGCCGGGTCGGCGCCAGGGCGCTGGTTCAGATTGACAACGATTACTTCTGCCGCTCTGTTGTAAATCGGATTCATCCATGGTATTTTTTTCATTACGATTCCAGTCGTATTGCTTTATGACTATCTGAAATTTTGAAAGGAAAATAAAACAACATTTATGTTACTGCTAGTAGCAGGCCTTAAATTAAAATATAGTCTTCCAGACTGTATTTCGGCCACTGTGGTCAATCTTAACGGAGACTAGCCATCGGCGCGGAAGATATTATAGTGCTCAAGTGTGTGCGCAGACAAAGGAGCACTCACTCTTCCCTCACTCTCATAGTCCGATGGGACGGCAATCCGACACGACCAGAGAGAGATCAGGCGTAGGACCAATGGCTTAACGTTCTTTCCGAGGCACGGGGGTATCACACCGCCAACTACTAAGGACAACAACCATTTACTAACAAAATTCCTGAACTGCCCCGTAGGTCTCGTGGTCGCAAGCGCGACTGCTGAGCGTGGGGTCCTGGGTTCGATTCCCAGATCAGGCAGTGTTATTAGGTTTTAAAAGTTAAAATATGGGAACACGGCCAAACTTATCGTAACAATAAAATGAAAGTTAAAATTGGCCCACCTAAGTTATGCAAGAAAGCTGCCTGAGATAGCTGAGTAATGCAGGAGGGATGCTGACATCCGTCAGGGGGTGAAAAGTAGTATACTCCCGACACGTCACCACACTCCTCCGGCACCGCACGTTTATGTTAGGTACCGTTTCAGTTTAACGGTAGTCCTGTTGCTCAACACTATCACAACATAAAGAGAGATTTTTATATAGTAAACATCTTACTTTTGGTGGGGTTTCCCCTGCAGGACACTCGATATTGCTGCTTGAAATCGTATGTCTTCTCAAATGCTGACCAGATGGTGACGACGGTCTTGAAGATCCACCTGGAACTGGTCTGGGAGTCTTTTCATGGGCGGTCGGACAAAATGGACTTGTTGACGAGTTTTCTATCTCGAATGGGTCCCTCCTCGGGCGGGAATAAGGTGGCTGTGCCAAGTTCGCAGAATGCCCAGGACATGGTCTTGTTGTTATTTCATTGTCGACTGGGCAAATTGGACTTTGCGGGTTCTCCATCCCAAATGGACTTAGCACTGTTTGACTTCCAGCATCAACTGATCGGGGCCCGACTCCTGTATCGCGCTTATTTTTCCTCAAAAATGAACTCAGACAGTTAGGAGACACACAAGTTCTCCGTTTGATTCTCTCTAAATGAGCCCTGTCCTCAAGGCTTAATGTACATGGAGGGATTGGTTTGGATTCTTGGGGATAAGGTTGTCTACACACCTTGGGGGATCCACTGAAGCCACTGGATCCAGAAGTAGCCAATGGTTTATAGGCTAGATATATTGGAGCGTCTAAGCCGCTGCCGCTGCTGCTGGCAGGGCTCACATGTCCATAAGCATCTACGGTCACATTTGAGGATGCATTGTACTTTCTCGATTCTTCCGAAGCCTTCAATTTATTTATTAACTTAACAGCAAGCGTATCATTATTTATTCCAGATTCCAAAGGCATTTTATTGAGAAACTTTATTATTTCTTTCTTCATTAATTCATTGTCTGCGTTATCACCTTCCACTTCAATGTCAAACAGTTTTTTTGACAATACATATACCAGTTTGTTTCTGGCTAATACATCTATGGGATCTTGCGGTCGCAGTGGTAATTCTTTTATCCAGTCATTTATTACTTCTCTAATTCTTGCTTGTTCTACTTCGTATCTTATAGAGTCTCCTGTAGGCAGTGGAACTTTATTCAAAGCGGTGTACAGATTATTGTTAAGTGCCCGACTATTAAGAGGTGAACATGGATTTCTGTACAAGTAATCTCTACAGAAAATATTGATCGCATCAGATATTTTTCTTTTCAATCGCTCTCTTTGTATTTCATTGCCTCCGGAATAGTGTAAGTTAATGTAGGCATCTGCTAGCTGGTCTTTCAATGTTTCCATAGTTGCGTGTTCTTCATTTGATAAGTTCCGTTGATCTGGCAAAAGATTTGAGATGGTATCACGTAATTTCCGTTTGTATGCTTGCCCTGCTATTTCATCATGGGCTCTTTGCTGTGCTTCTAACACTTTTTCAATCAGATCTTCTTTTAGAGCTTGAGAGTTGTTATTAGAAATCGAAATATCCCCGAGCAGATTCTGTAGTTCATCTCTTAACACAGCTTCATAAAGAGAATCGTCGTTAAATATTTCTGGGTCAACATTCATTTCTCCTATTTTGTGGATCAAACTATATGCCATGTCTTTTTTCATGTCCTTGATTTCGTCTTCTCCCTTCGTTTCGTCATCTGTATGTATGCTACTTAACCAAGTGTCTATGAAGTTTGACAAGCCATTAAAACTCATTCCATAACGCGCTTTTTTGGATTCTGGACCTTTAAGAAAGTAATACATTAGTTTTAATTTATGGAGGCTTTTAACTTATATGGCATTAAAAAGGAGCACAAACAAAAGTCATAAACACTTTTGTTTGTCATAGTGTTTTTCAGTGTGACGCAAATCCGTCACATCACAATCACTCTTTTACCATTGATATTGTTTTATTTTTAATTAATCTATAGGTGACTTGTAATTTGACGTATTCCCTCTAGGACGCGATAGTGTGACCCCTTTGCAACATTTAAGCACCCATATAGCCGAAGCCAAAATGCAAGGGATACGAGAAACAGCAAGATTTTTGTGTTTCTGAAATCCCAAATTTCGACATAAAATATAATTTTTCTCTAAACTCCCAAGTAAAATTGCCATCAGTGCTACTTGATATAGTATTTAATACTGTTACAAAGCTTTTGACGTAACCAAGTTTTCTGAAACATGAAACAGTTAATATATACAACAAGAACTTAATTAACGGTTTTCAATAATCATCTACTACATCACACACATACACACGCGTGTACAAAATAAGACACACATGTAATGTAAATTAAGCGTACTTACATGGAATTTAATTAACTATCGAACGAGGTACAAATGAAAAAATAATAGTTAAAAAAAACTAAAAACACGCTTTTGGTTTTCTATGGAAACGTGTTTTTTAGTTTTTTTTAAACCATTATTTATTTTCTAATTTTTAGGGTGTTTCGAATTTTGAGACGTCTGTCAGCGTAGTTTGTGACGTATGTTAGCGTAGTTTTAGAAGACAGTTTTTTTGCTGTCCTGGTAACGCTGGCAAGGATAATGGCATTGTCATCGGTCTTTGAATGAAATCTGGTCGTTTAAAGTGGGTCAAAATCACGCTATAAATGTAAAAAAAACACATTTTAACATACTATATTTCAGCGACTAACAATAAAATGGGTGCCATTTGCGGGGTGTTGGATTAGTAGTACTTATAAAAGTACAATTGTCGATAACACAAACTCACGCCTTTTTCCCATGGGGGGCAGGGTAGGTAGAAACTACGGAACGCCACCTACTATGGTACATACTGCTGTAATGCTGTTGCCTCGTTTAGGTTCATACATTTGGTCATACACGCACGCCGCGGTTGCGACTACTACGTACCTGACTTTTCTGAAGAACATTATTAATAACGTCATTATATGTCCCTAGGCCTCTTCCAGCATTTCCACTCACATCCGTCTTGTACGCCTTAATACGTTTTGTAAGCCGCCCTTCATTCATCCTCTCAACATGACCAAATCATCTAAGCATACTTTCTTTCAATTTTTTCACTACTGTCATACTATTTTAGAATAGTTAAATTTTATACTTGGGTTATTTTTATATTGAGGGGGCTACGTACTTGGTTTTTGAAAATACAACCTTTGCGGTGGTAAAAAAGGGAAATTTCGCCCCTTTACAACCTATAATAATGTAATTACAAAATATTAGAAAAATAAACATTACCTGTCCCATCCATTGTTAAATCACTGTCTTCGAGAGGAATTCCATGATCTCTTGCATAATCTTCCAACAGTTGATATTCCATCAAATTCTGTCGATCCTTCAGTTGGATTCTCGCGATCAATTTTTTGGTTCTGTAAAGGAGCTTGTGTGCTAATTCTTCAGCTTCTTCGTCGCACACACATGGGCTCAGAAAAGTGAGCCGTTTAATACTATCAATCAAGTTTTCTACAATTTCATCTTGATCAGCATTGCCCTTCTCCAGTTTTATTAACTCATAGGCTATCTTTGGATGCAATTCTCTTCTGTCGCAGCATATGTTGTAATCGTCTAAAATAGCTGATATTTCTTCGTTTAGGGCAGTTCTGAATTGTTGGGCTTGTTTTGGAGTTAAACCGGTTCTTTGATCGTCTCCTTAAAATAGAGAAGGTACATTTTCTAATTGATTTGTAACCAATTCCAATTTTTCATCAGTTTTTCAATTTTGCCTCTGTGATCATTTGAATTTTTTTAGCTTTAGCTTTTATTGCTTTTGTGGTATTTAAATCGTGCGTGAACTGGTTACAAATACTTAGATAAGTTTGCTTCTGATGAAAAAGTTGTAACATAGTTTCGATGTTTTTACCATCTTTATTTAAATCGTTTCCTTATTAATTACGTGAAGGTTTGTATTATTATGTTATTATTACTTATTCGTTAGCTTGATGTTATTCTTGTTTAGTGAATTTCCGTAGTCAAAATCCGTAGTATGTATAATTTGGATCAGTTTGGTGCACTTAACTTATTTTTGACCAATTTGTGGATTGGATCCTTTTTGCTTAACTACGTCCAAATAGCCTTTTTGCTTTTTGTCGGGTGTCAAAAACCCGACTGCAAAATTGTTGAGTTCCAAAATATTCCAAAATTGGACTCCAACATTTCCCGAAAGACCCTCAAATTAAAAAATTATGGCTTAGTGCTATTCGTAGTTTTTATTTTTTAAATACTCCGATTTCGAGTTTATGTCAAACATTTTGAAGAACGTGACTAAAAGGAATAATTTAAAGTTATATATTCTGACACTTTCCATGTCAAATGCTTGATTTAAATTACTGAAATCGCTGAAAATAATGAAATACATAGTAAAAGAAAACCAAACTCATAAATGAACTTAAATGGAAGGAAGGAACGAAATGTCAAATTTGTAATTGTAGGCCGTAAGGATCTAGCTATAGTCACGCCATCTATATTAAGCGCATTTTCCACCGCGAAAGGGTAATGAGAGGGAAATGCTTAAGCGGAACTCATTTTTTTATAGTAAATCGGTTTATATTTCCACCAACAAAGAGTTGGTCATTTGATTTCCACTGCAAAATGAAAATGAGATAGAGAAATGAGCGGAGTGAGCTGAACGGAAAATGAGAAATGAAAAACGAATAGTGAATTTCCATAGAGAACGAGTTCAGTTGAAGTTAGAACTAGTCGGTGCAGGCCTTGCCGCAGCGGACTCTTTTCAAGTTCTTTTTACTCGTTCAATCCGCCCCGCTCACCACTTTATGTGTGGAAACGCTACTATGTAAATTGTAATTGCGAGTTAAGCGGAGTTCGTAAGTACTCCGCTCCGCTCCCTAGAACTGAGCGAGCTCATTTCTACTCTTTCGACACGCTCGGCTCTTTCCGTCCGACTATTTGTTGGTGGAAATACAAATATGCAGTTTGCGTTTGCGAGTTTAACGAAGTCATTAATGGGTCCGTTCCGCTCGCGGTGGAAACCGGGCTTTAGCATTGCCCGTCCTTCCTCATCATACAGGTGATTATAAAGTGTGATAAAAGCACTTTTATTATTTCGATGCTAGTACGATTTCATTGATTGTTCCAAAATACTCTCATGGATTAGTTTTGCCGCTGTTTTTATTTATTGTTGTCTCCACATGACACAAATTGGTATAGTTTTACGTGTCGGGTTTATTTTTTATGTATTTTATAATGTTTATAAAGATTTACCAATACATATTTGATAAGCATCATTTTTTTTTTGGTGGTTATCTCTTTTCGATTTTTGATTACGTTTAAACAAGTTTTCTTGACATACAACCAGTTTATAGTTAAATATGGAGGTACATTTATGACTATCTTTAGCTGTATTGACTGTATTAACGTTTTTTTTTTTTTTCAATTTACTCATTTATTATGACCAAAATTGTCTAGCCTCTTCCCAACTACGTTACTGTCGGTTTCCTGTTTAATCGAGTGCAGTTGAATTTTTTTCAGGATGGGAAAGCATCAAATGACTTCTCCCGCTCTGGGCGGAGCGGGAGGGCGTGTTTTAGTCAGTAAAAGTCTGATTACTGACTAAAACCCACCCGTGTTCCATCAGTTGCCCATGTGCCAGGGTCACGGTATATCTTTCGAACAATCACGCAACCCCGGCAGGCATCGGTCCTAATAGACCCCTTCACTGCTGCTGACATCTCTTTGAGGCGCGCGTGGAACACTACGCGCCGTCGACCCGAGCTTGGTCCTTACCGGGCGGCGAGCTACCCATTGCTCGCCGCCCGCAAGCTCGCGCCTACGGTGGCCGGGAGTCCGCTATCGACTCCCGACGCCCGGGGCGTCTCCTCCTGCGGCGGCTAGGGACGTGAGGGCGCAGAGACTGCCACTCCCTCACGCGCCCCGCCTTTATTACGACCATGGTTATCAATTTATCATTATTATTAGTATGAAATCACAAGTATTGATTTTCCACCACTCTTTGTCTTTCTACCACTTAGACACGTCATCTCCGTGGAAATCGCTTGCACTAGTATGGGAATGTGATACGGAGCAATGAGGAAAATGTCGTGAAGAAACTTTTGGATATTAATGTCGGCTATAAGGACCAAAGAAAGGATGGATGGACTGTGTGAATAATGATATGGCGAAAAAAGAGGTTATATGTAGAGAAGCGTGAAAGTAGAAGAAATGTTGCATCGACCCCAAATAAATTGGGATAAGATCTAGCGTCATTCATTAAACAGAAAAATATAATTGCCATGTGTATAACACGTAAGGCGGATCTCACACTACCACGCGCCAAGCTCTGGTGCGGGATACAAGCGCCCCTGCTCGTTTTTTCTACATACAAATACAATAAAAACGCGTTTCCGCGCGGGGCACTGGCCCCGTATCCCGCAACAAGTCGCGTGGCGGGTTGCATTGGGAGATGCAACTAAACGCACTTTCATTCAGCACGTACACGTACTTTCACCTCGAATGATTGCGGATGCTTGCGAGATGACGAATCTAAGTGGCAGAAAGACAGTTATAACAAAATGATGACGTTTCTGCGCGTAGGTGTGATTTCTCCTAGGAATTTAAAAGCTCTGCTCAAACTACGGTGAATGCAACGCGAGATGTTGAATGAAATTCAGTCGCGCCGATTAACGATGGTGCGCAGTCACGTCCCGCTTTCCGCGTGGCATTGACCGTTGTTTAAATAGTTCTTTAATATTGTTCAGATTTAAATACATATACAATGAACCCTCCCGTTCACAACTCTTGTGTAGACGCTGTAAGTTTAGTCAAATTAAGGAGAACTTCTGTACCAATAATATTGTACAATTCTTCGATTTTCTCAATATCTGGAGTCACACGAGCATCCGGATTCACTTTGTTTAATCTTTTAAACACTTGAAATCTTAGATTTTCAATTTCCTCTTTCCTTGAAATCATCTTGTCAGGTTGCACTTGCAAATATCTATTTCTATCTAGTATGTCATTAATAATCTCTTCAATGAAATTTCTTTGGGCTCCGGAATCCAAATTTATATTTAGAGTTTTTAGCCAAGTTTTTATAGATTTTGTGAGTTTGGGATTGTGTTCCGCTGTTTGAGTAGGTGTGGGAATGGGTTCGGAAGTGGGTGCGGAATTGGGTTCATAATCGGGTGCGAAATTGGGTCCGTGATCGGGTGCGAAATTGGGTCCGGAATTGTGTGCGAAAGTGGGTCCGGGAGAGGATGCAAAATTGGTTCCGGGATCAGATGCAGGATTGTATGCGGAATTGGGTCCGTAATCGGGTGCAAAATTGGGTCCATAATCGGGTGCAAAATTGGGTCCGTAATCGGGTGCGACATTGGGTACGTAATCGGGTCCGTAATCGGGTCCGTAATCGGGTCTGTAATCGGGTCCGTAATCGGGTGCGTAATCCGGTCCGTAATCGGGTGCGGTAAGAGGTTCGAAATTGTATGCAGGATCGCGCGTGAGAGTGGTTACAGGATCGCTCGCGATAGAGGGTGCGCGATTGCGCGCGAAAGGTGGTGCAGGTTTGCGCACAAGAGTGGGTGCAGGATCGCGCGCGAGAGTGGGTGCAGGATCGCGCGCGAGAGTGGGTGCAGGATCGCGCGCGAGAGTGGGTGCAGGATCGCGCGCGATAAGGGGTGCAGGTTTGCCCGCGAGAGTAAGCGCAGGATCGCGCGCGAGAGTGGGTGCAGGAGTGCGCGCGATATGAGGTGAAGGTTTGCGTGCGAAAGTGGGTGCAGGATCACGTGCGAGAGTGGTTGCAGGATCGCGCGCGACAGGAGGTGCAGGTTTGCGCGCGGGAGGGGGTGCAGGATCGCGCGCGAGTGTGGGTGTAGGATCGCGCGCGAGAGTAGGTGCAGGATCGCGCGCGATATGGGGTGCAGGTTTGCGCGCGAGAGTGGGTGCAGGATCGCGCGCGAGAGTAGGTGCAGGATCGCGCGCGATAGGGGGTGCAGGTTTGCGTGCGAGAGTGGGTGCAGGATCGCGCGCGAGAGGGGGTACAGGTTTGCGCGCGAGAGTGGGTGCAGGATCGCGTGCAATAGGGGGTGCTGGCTTGCGCGCGAGAGTTGGTGCAGGTTTGCGCGCAAGAGTGGATGCAGGATCGCGCGCGAGAGTGGGTGCAAGATTGTGCCCGAGATTGGGTCCGGGAGCGTGTACACCCTTGTGTTTTTCTGGCGTAGAGGTTTCACCAGGATTAAATTCCATGTTTGACAATTCCTGTTCCATTTCTTCTTCGTCTTCTATTGCAATATTCGTGGCTTTTGCTCCAACACCTTGTATGTCTGCGATGCCTTGTTCTTTACCCGTCTTTCGAAATTTTGGATCGTTGGTGATATCGGCTATTTGTGTATCCGACTGTGGTGTAATTCTCAGTTTAACAGCATCAATAGTAATTAATAATTTTTTCGTGTCTATTATAATTGGCTTTAATGCTTCAGACGGCACGAACGGATTTAATCTCCGATGGACTTGTAATCTCAAATATTCCAAATCATCACTTCGAGAGGGTTCTGTATCTCCATAAACTTGAATATATTTCTTCCTATCAACTATGTCACGAGTAAGATCTTGTATAATGTTATTCTTTGTAGCGGGTTCTATATAAATTCGTTTATTGTCTAACCAAGCTTTGATGGCGTCGGAAACGAACATCGTATAATCTTTCTCGTCAACGCCTTGAGTAAAAGGAGATGTTTGTTTAGTAGTATTATTGAAAGTTATCGCTTTTTCTATCTTTGCGAGACGTGATGATATTTTCCCTTTAGCGTTTTTCGAGACTGGTTTAGGAGGAGTATGTTTTCTTGATTTTAAGCCTTGAACGAGACTAGATTCTTCTGTGACTCTGTTCTTAGTGGTCATCATATTAATTTCGTCAATCTCACCGTAAACAGCTAAGTTTTCTTTTAAGAAATATTTTTCAGGAAAAGGGAATCTAGTTATTGCTTCATCAAGATTCCTGGACCACTCTTTTCTGACACTCTTACGTGTTGCTATCAATTCTTTTAATGAGTAACTGATGTTTTCACTCGATAATGCGGAGCTGGTACTTCTCTTCCTATGTTGAAGCACTGGATCATTTCCACGCCATTCAGAGGAACTCTGTTCTGTTTTAAAAAGAAACATAAATAAAATACGACAGTGATCAAAATGTATGTTTTGACTTCGTCTTTGACCAACACTCTAACTGCGTAACGCACTATTAATCACAATCTGAATTATTTTAACGGATATTACTAATCCATTACTTCATATGTTCGTAAAATTCGTCTGCTCAATAACGCAAATAACGCAATGAATGATTTTGAACTATTAAAATGAAAGACATACGTATTATGTTACGCAATTACCGTATTGGTAAAAACATATCATAAGATATGAAACCAACTAGACTAAATTACAAAAATGTATGTGTATAATTTTCTATATCACAATTTGGATTAACTAAAAAACTTATTCAAGTTTTCTTGTAAAGAAACACTTCCACTCTCCTAAAACATCATCATTACACACAGGGCCATATTATATTAGCTGGCAAACCTTTACCCACGTGTTGGGTAACGGTATCAAAAATTTATGGAGGTTTTCGTGGAACATTTGACGTGGAACATTTTTGGACCCTGTACAGTTTTTTCCTCTCTCTTATTTCATGTTAATAATAGATATGTATATATGTATATATATATATATATATTTATAATCATATATAGATAAGTTTATGCTCCTAGCTTGTATGTATACATTGTAAATGTAAATGCTATACCACTGACTACCGGTAGTATAGTCTCTTCTACTCCTTTTAAACCATCCAAAAAGATCGCTCAGTTGTAGGACCGTATTGTGTCATCCTATTTGAGAATTCTACATGTGTCTAAACTAACTTACGGTAAACACGGCCGATGACAGCTGATGACGACTGGAGCCGAATCTATCCAATTCAGTGTCACCAACACGAGCGTGATGGTGAATAAAGAAGAGTAAAAAATAAATTCCGAAAAAAATAATAGACGGATTATATACAACACTATTCTGAATACTTCAATGATCATACCGCAAAAAGAAAAACTAAAGAAGAAATTATTGCATTACTATTATAAAGAAGGAAGAAGAACGAAAGCAAAACCTGACAATGTCGATTCTAAATTCAAACAACGAAAAGACGGATGTTTAAACCACATAATTATTTCCGTTGCAGATGGTATGACGGAAAATACAGTTAGTAACCTGGAAAACAATAGTTAAGAAAATTCTTTAAAAATTACAATCAACATTTAAATAATAATCAAAGAAAATATATGACATAGGTTTGTGGCGACATCTATACCACCACACACAAATAACCCAAGACATCGAACGTCATACAAATCCTACCTCGCGCAAGCAAAGTTTACCGCTTAGCTGTTGGCACAACATTTACAAAACTATATGAGTTTGTAGCTAGAATTACTTTCTAAAACGATATAGTTATTTAGTTTTATTTTTAAGCAGTAGCGAACGTCAACTTGTAATTATAATTATATAAAATCTTAATTATTATTCGTCACATTCCAATAATTATGATATTAAAGAAGCAGTTATTATATTACAATATTATCTTCGTCCAATTATCGATCATTCGCAATTATTTAAAGGTGTTTGTTTTAATTACTTATGACTAGTATTGATTCATTTTTCATTGGATGCAAAAGCAACTTATTTTAGGAACATTTGGCCTTTGTCGTGATTTAAAAGTAAAAGTTCTATAAAATTTTAAATTAACTCCGTCAATTATGATTTATTAAACCTCTCAAGCTTGAACCTCGCAATTTCGGGAAATCCAGGGGCGGCAGTATGTCCGTGATCATTCTGTATAATTCTCCAGTTCTCTCCATAATTGGGGGTAAATCTTTAGGATCCACCAAAGTTTTCATTCTTCTAAAAATCTGATACTTTAAATTTTCAATCTCATCTTTATCGGTGGATAATGCTTCGGGATGGACTTGCAAGTACTTTTGTCTATCTAGTATGTCACTAGCTATATCTTTGGCCACAGCCGTTGAAAGTTTCGCGTCCAAATGTATAGGCAGACTATCCAACCAAGTTTTAACTATTTGTGATATTTTGCCTTCAGACATCTCGGGTGCTTCTCGCAAATCTTCTTCATCAGCTATTAATTCTTTAAAAGCCTCCTCGATTGCCTCTTGCAGTAATAATTTCAATTCGCTTTTTTTTTCTGTCGGGATCGATGATACATCGACGACTTTTTCTGAATCTTTTAAAACGTCGGCTATAAGAGCGCCTATATCATATAGGTAAGGTGAATTGTCTAGGGTTTGATTAAGTTTGCCTAATAACTTATTTCTCGAACTACTTTTATCCGGTTTGGATAAAGTAGACTGATCGACAGCGTTACTGATAGCTGCAGCGAATGCTTTTTTGTATTTTTTTAATTTTTCAACAGCATTTTCAGCTTTCATAATTTCATCAATAGCCTTCGCCAGTGCTTTGTTCAGTAACAAATTCAACTCGTTTTTTTTGTCACTCGGGATTGAAGATGTATCAACAATTTGTTTTGAATGTTTTAAAACTTCAGATTTTAGAGGTTCTAAATCATCGTAGTTAATAAATGGTTTTTTGTCCATAATTTGTTTCACTTTGCTTAATAACATATTTTTTAAACTACTTTTTTCTGGTTTAGACAAAGTAGACTGATCGACAGCATTGCTGATAGCTTTAGCAAAAGCTTTTTTGTGTAAAACTGGTTTGTCCTTAGATTGAGCAGCCGGTGGTAACGTTTGTGCTTTGCTAGTCAGGTCATCCGCGGACACACTAGCTTGATCTTCAGGTAACTTCAGCTCTCGCATTGGTTCTAATGTTTTTACGTAGCTGGGATCTAATTCATATCTTTCGTCTCCCATATCTTCTTTAAGTGCCATTTCCCGTGACTTACCAATCAGTTCATCAACGAATTCACTAGCTTCTTTTTCGGATAAATTTTGCTCATTCATTAATTTATTTATGAGATTTCCTCTTGCATTTTTGAAATCTCCACCCGTGAGAGCTATCTCTAATAATTCATCAAATTCTTCAGATAATTGTTTTTGGTAGCTAGGATCTACCGCATCGTCAAACTGAGGCAATACTCTACGAATAATATCATTTAATTCATTCCTTTTCGTATATGGCATCGATTTTACCAAATTTGACTCATTTATTAAATTCAAGTCTTCGTCTACTGCAGCAGTTAATTCACTTTTTAATTTATTTTTCTTGTCTTTTGCTCGATTCAGTTCATCAAGAATTTCATCTGTGCTATCTTCAAATGAATCTAAAGTATCATCAGATATCAATTCTTGAAAGTATTTTGTGACCATGACTTTCAGTTTATTCTTTAACTCTTTCTTTTTATCCAAAGGGATAGATGATTCATCAATAGCTTTTACAAATTCTAGTAAAATCTTCTTTTTAGTATCATTGTCTAATTCATCAAAATCTGGCAAACCGTCTTCATTTTCGTCAACCAGGTTTACTAATGCACGTTTCAATTTCTTTTTCTCAATTTTTGGTAATTGCAACTCATCTAGTACATCAGCTATGCCAATTGTTATGGTTTCTTGTACGACATTAGTACGGGCCTTATTTAAATTATTAACAGCGATTTCATACAATTTACGTTTCAAATTTTCTTTTTCCTCTTCAGGGATAGATGATTCTTCAATGATATTTTCAATTCGTTTCAGAAAACCTTCCTTTACATCAGTTTCTTCAACTTCTTCTATGGGCATAAGGCCTTTTAGCTTATCTGTCTTTGTTTCTCGAAATGTATTCTCGCTGTCATCAACTATGTTACTTTTTCTTTGTGAAATACTTTCTCTCCTTTTCAGTTCTTCAATTTCTCGCAAATTGGCAATATGTTCACCGGTCTTGTCTGTGAGCGCACGTTTCAATTTATCTTTCTCAGGTTTAGAGATTTGCAGATCATCTAATATGTCAGCTATTTCAATTTGTATTGTTTCTTCTACGTCATCTGACAAAGGCATTTTTAAATTATCAGTTGCCATTTTTTTCATTTTCTTTTTTAATTCCCTCTTTTTTTTCTCAGAAATGGCTGATTGTTCAATAATCTTTCCAATTCCTTGCGAAATACTTTGTTTCCCTTTCCTTTTGTCAACATCTCGCAAATTTGCAATAGTTTCATTTGTCTTCTTTATGAGTGCACGTTTTAATTTCTCTTTTTCAGATTTAGGGATTTGCATATCATCTAATATATCAGCTATTTCCGTTTCCATAGCATCTTGTACGTCATCTGACAAAGGCATTTTTAAATTGTCAGTAGCCATTTTATCCAATTTCCTTTTTAATTCCTTCTTCTTTTCTTCAGGGATGGCTGATTCTTCAATGATCTTTTCATTTCCTTGCGAAATGCTTTCTATTCCTTTCGTTTTGTCAATATCTCGCAAATTTGCAATATTTTCATTTGTCTTCTTTATGAGTGCACGTTTTAATTTATCTTTTTCAGATTTAGGGATTTGCATATCATCTAATATATCAGCTATTTCCGTTTCCATAGCTTCTTGTACGTCATCTGACAAAGGCATTTTTAAATTGTCAATAGCCATTTTTTCCAACTTTCTTTTTAATTCCTTCTGTTTTTCTTCATGGATGGATGATTTTTCGATAATATTTTCAATTCCTTGCGAAATGCTTTCTATTCTTTTCGTTTTGTCAATATTTCGCAAATTGTCAATATTTTCGTTTGTCTTGTTTATGAGTGCACGTTTCAATTTATCTCTTTCAGATTTAGGGATTTGCATATCATCTAATATATCAGCTATTTCCGTTTCCATAGCTTCTTGTACGTCATCTAACAAAGGCATTTTTAAATTGTCAATAGCCATTTTTTCCAACTTCCTCTTTAATTCCTTCTGTTTTTCTTCAGGGATGGATGATTCTTCGATAATATTTTCAATTCCTTGTGAAATGCTTTCTATTCTTTTCGTTTTGTCAATATTTCGCAAACTGTCTATATTTTCGTTTGTCTTGTTTATGAGTGCACGTTTCAATTTATCTCTTTCAGATTTAGGGATTTGCATATCATCTAATATGTCAGTTATTTCGATTTGTATTGTATCTTCCACGTTATCTGACAAAGGCATTTTTGAATTATCATTAGCCATTTTTTCTAATTTCCTTCTTAATTCCTTCTTCTTTTCTTCAGGGATGGCTGATTCTTCAATGATCTTTTCAATTCCTTGCGAAATGCTTTCTATTCCTTTCGTTTTGCCAACATCCCGCAAATTGGCAATATTTTCGTTTGTCTTTTTTATGAGTGCACGTTTTAATTTATCTTTTTCAGATTTAGGGATTTGCATATCATCTAATATGTCTGCTATTTCCGTTTCCATAGCATCTTGTACGTCATCTGACAAAGGCATTTTTAAATTATCAGTAGCCATTTTTTCTAATCTCCTTCTTAATTCCTTCTTCTTTTCTTCAGGGATGGCTGATTCTTCAATGATCTTTTCAATTCCTTGCGAAATGCTTTCTATTCCTTTCGTTTTGTTCACATCTCGCAAATTTGCAATATTTTCATTTGTCTTTTTTATGAGTGCACGTTTTAATTTATCTTTTTCAGATTTAGGGATTTTCATATCATCTAATATATCAGCTATTTCCGTTTCCATAGCTTCTTGTACGTCATCTGACAAAGGCATTTTTAAATTGTCAATAGCCATTTTTTCCAACTTTCTTTTTAATTCCTTCTGTTTTTCTTCAGGGATGGATGATTCTTCGATAATATTTTCAATTCCTTGCGAAATGCTTTCTATTCTTTTCGTTTTGTCAATATTTCGCAAATTGTCAATATTTTCATTTGTCTTTTTTATGAGTGCACGTTTTAATTTATCTTTTTCAGATTTAGGGATTTGCATATCATCTAATATGTCAGCTATTTCCGTTTCCATAGCATCTTGTATGTCATCTGACAAAGGCATTTTTAAATTATCAGTAGCCATTTTTTCTAATCTCCTTCTTAATTCCTTCTTCTTTTCTTCAGGGATGGCTGATTCTTCAATTATCTTTTCAATTCCTTGCGAAATGCTTTCTATTTCTTTCGTTTTGTCAAAATCTCGCAAATTGGCAATATTTTCATTCGTCTTTTTTATGAGTGCACGTTTCAATTTGTCTTTCTCAGATTTACGTATTCGCATATCATCTATTATATCAGCTATTTCCGTTTCTATAGAATCTTGCATGCCATCTGACAAAGGCATTTTTAAATTGTTATTAGTCATTTTTTCTAATTTTCTTCTTAATTCCTGCTTTTTATCTTCAGGGATGGCTGATTCTTCAATGATCTTTTCAGTCCCTTGCAAAATGCATTCTTTCGCTTTATTTTGATAAATATTTTCAATTTTCATCAGGCCTTCCCCATATATGCTGTGCTGGTCAGTTGTGTCTGCTTTTGATTTTCGTTTTATTTGTTGATATTCAGTTCCTACATCTTCTATTTCTCTCAGCAATTTGCTATGTTCATCTATGGGATTAGTTAATTCACTTTTCAGATGATTTATCTTGTCTTTTGTTAAGTTTAATTCATCAAGGATTTCATTTATGCCATTTGTAAGTGCTTCTGTATTATCATCTGCTGGTTTTTTGTAGTCTATTGTGGTCATATCTTTCAACTTATTCTTCAGTTCGATTTTTTTCTTTCTCGTTATTGGTGCTTCTTCAATGGCCTGTTCCATGTCTCGTACAATATATTCCATTGTTTTGTTTTCTAATTCCTTTAAATTCTTAATTTTTTCTATCTCGCTCATTCGTTTTTCGTCTCGTTTAACATTTGTATCTTCTTTTCTTTGTTTTGTATCTAACTTCTTAGCCAGTTTATTTGTTAAACTCCTTCTCTTTTCTTCTGGCATGTCGTCTTTAACTATGTTCAACACGTCATCTAAGATAGTATACTTTTCTTCATCCGAAAGAGATGAATCTAAATTTCTGGCTAGCACGGATTGCAGTTTATTAATTAAATGTTTTTCTACATCCCTCGGAATTGGAGACTTTTTAATTATACTGCAAATATCTTCGAATAGTTTATCTCTTATTTTGTTTAAATCGTGCCTTAAATTTAATAAAGCTTCATTAAAATCTTTAGATATAGTTTCACCAACCGTCTTTTTCAGAATATCCTTTTTATCTTGAGGTATTGATAGATCACTGACTACACCATTTATATCTTTTTTAATAGTTTCAAGGACCTCATCGGAAATATGACGGTCTTCGTTCTGTGCGAATATATCCTTTATACTCTTCTTTAACTCTTTCTTTTTACCAGTATCTATGGAAGACCTGTCAATAACATTACCGACGTGTTTTTCTACTTTATTTTGTATATCACACACACATTTAGGAAAACAAATATTCAAATGTTTCGAAGCAACAGCCGATAACATTGTTTTTAAACAACCTACAGTACTGTTGTCTTCAGAAATCGGACATCTTTCAACTACATCACTAATTTCATCTTTGATAGTATTTTTGACATTGTTAGGTAAAGGTTTGTGCATATTTTTTGTCAATGTCCCCTTAACTTGCTGCATCAAATCTCGCTTTTTATTTGTGTCTATCGAGAGTTCTTTGACTGCTTTTCTGACATCTTTTGCGATTGTGTGTTTTAAATTACTTCCATCTCTGCTTGGTCTTTTTAGTCTAGTTAACGATTTATCGAAATTACTGTTTAACTTATTACGCAATGAGGCCTGAAGTTTTAATCGACTTTCTTTAGGTATGTCTATGACACTAATAGCATCATCTATATCCTCCATTATAGCCTCCTTCACATCATCATGATCTTCTGTAGAGTTTAAGGATGACCCCCGTAAATGGTTTTCTACAATTTGTTGAACCTCGTTTCTCAAATCTTCTTTTTTACCTTCTGATATTGACATGTCTTCAATAATATCAAAAATATCGTTTAACAACGCTTTTTTTACCTGTTCTTTGTTGCGTTTGTTCGACGGCAAAAGGTTAAGTTTCTCCAGTAGTTCCTCGACGTATATACTCAAGTCAGGAGGATCTATAGAGAGGTCAGCTTCAACTAGGTAGTTTAATATATCGTTTATCAAATTTTCATTTTCCTGATCTCGGCCTTCCATTATCACTGTGACAAGTTCTTTAATGATTTTTTCTAATTTCCGTGGATGTAAATCAGAGGCGCCTGGTAAGATATTTAGCCAATCAATGCATATTTCTGTGAGTTCTTCTTTATCTAGCCTTTCCATTTCGTTCGTTTGTACAGTATTTGACAGTTGCTTTACTAACTCATCAATTAATTCATCCATTGTTTCAATCGCAATACCTACGTCATCCACAAATAGATGTATTTCATCTTTCATTTTTTCAACAACGCATTCGTCATCGATTCCTTGAGACTTTAATTTATTTAACTTTTTGGCTAAGCCCTCAATCAATTTAGGATCTTTTTTAAGCTCTC
The DNA here is from genome assembly GCA_932294355.1 of Aporophyla lueneburgensis. NCBI lineage: Eukaryota > Metazoa > Arthropoda > Insecta > Lepidoptera > Noctuidae > Aporophyla > Aporophyla lueneburgensis. The sequence continues at coordinate 16,411,410 of OW028762.1, read as the reverse complement.
CACACAAACCGCGTTCACATATCCAATCAGTTACATTCTCTTCAAACTCGTCTGTCAAATCACTCGTATCGCCTGATAAATTCACGTTTCTTGGTATACTTACTATTTCGGTTGCCAATTTATTTGCTATCCTTTTTAACATTACCATATCACCATCGAATTTTAACGCTGAATCTACAAGTAATTCAAGTATTTCCTTTCTTAATATGTCTCTATATTTAATATCACACGCGGGCCTATCAACAGCTACAGACTTAAGTTTATTGACAAATTTATCAATAATAATTTCCTCATCTATATCTTCACCATCGTCTTCAAAATCCATGTTTACAACCCATTTTTTAACAATATCTCTAAATCTGTCAGGCTTTCTTGGGACACTTAAAATTCTTTCGGTGAGCTTATCAGCTAATTGCTTTTTGAAGACCTTTTCATCTTTCCTATCTCTACCAGGATTCCAGAGTGGAAAATCATCAACCAAGCTCTTGATCTCATGTCGAGCATTTTCATCGAAGTGCTCATCATCAGACAATTGTTTTAACGTTTTCCGTAATTCTTTGATAGCTGTTTCTCTTTTCTTTTTACTATCTAAGCCTTCGACGCTGTGTACGGGGACGTATTTAAGCCATTCGGATATTTCTTCATCGATTCGTTTGTTATAGTATGCTTGGTCTTGGGATTTATTGGCACATATACAAGGCATGCCGCGACAGCAGCTTGTTTTAGTTGGAGTTGTACAGTTACAAGCTGCGGGTGTATTCGTGGAGGTGTCGGGGTTGTTGACACACTGCGTAGCCGTGCTGCAGTAGCAGTCAGTCCTCGTACATTGACATGCGGCTTGCTCCTGTGAGAAAAAATACATTATGAGCGAAGTCAGAATCAGTGTGAGTCCGTCTGGTGCCGTATGGGTCGTAAAAGGCGACTAATGGACTTAATAGAGAATGGGCGGCAGCAGCGTTATCTATGCATTTTATCACCATACTGCGTTCGCCAACCCACCTACCAAGCGTGGCGATCATGGCAAAGCCCCTCAAATTGGGGAGGCCTATGTCCAGCAGTGGACATCTTACGGCTGAAATGATGATGGAGTCACCCTTAAAAATTTGACCTTCCTGTTACATGCCGTAACAGAACTACTCAAAAATACGACTTATTTTGTTACTATTAAAACTGTGACTATCTCTTTAATCTTAGTGTTCCCGAGTGCTACTGAATGTAAGCCCTTTTTTTTCGGTGCGCAATCATCGAATGACCTCTCCCGCTCTGTGTCAGACTTTTACTGATTAAAACCCACCCGTGTTCCTTCACTTGCCTATGCCCGGTAGGTCCCATTTGTTCTATGGAACATGACGTAATAGAACAAATTGAGAAAATATTGTCCCTATTTGTACTATAGAACAGTTTGTACTTTTTGTCTCAAATTGTTCCACAGAACCACGGATATTCTTTGTTCTGTGCATAGAACAAACTAAGTATATAAGCTTCTTGAAGTTGTTATGTAAACTGGCCACTCGAGGATGATTTGCTACCACTTGTCTTAGTGGCATTGATGATTAGATGGTTACTCACCGACAGAAATTTTAACGGATTTTGAGTGAGCTGAGGGTACTCACTTCTTTATTGTTGTTTGTTTACAATGATTGGATTGGATCTTTGCTAATCGTAATGGAAATATATGTATGTCTTATATGTATATCTCATCATGGAAGAATTTGAGAAAAGCGATTCCCATTTAGTTCTGTGCATTCACAGACAAATAAAAACAGGAGCAAAAGCTACTATGTAGTTCTATAGTACAAATAGGGACAATATTTTCTCAATTTGTTTTATTACGTCATGTTCCATAGAACAAATGGGACCTACCGCCTATGCCAAGGCCACGGTAACTCTTTCCAACAAATCCGTGACCCTGGGAGGGAAATGTAGGACCGTGAGTTCGATTTCCAGGTTATTAAGATTTTCTAAGGTGGATACGCTAAACTAGCCCGCGAATTTCAAATTTTCTTACGTTTTTGCAATTAGTAGCTCAGTGACAGGTTCATTAAAATATAATTCGTGACCGTAACAAATATGGCTTTACAGAAAAATAAATTTAAAATCATCAATAAAAACCTCTAAGTTCATTTAATCCCATTGAATGACTATTTCAAGGGAAGGTCAAGAAAAAATAATTTGCGCGGGCTACCCTAGGGCTGTCCCTTACCCTTACCTACGCCTATACCTATGCCTGTCCACCCTTTTAGAGGATTTTTGGCGTTATGTAATGGAATTAAATTTAACATGCTATATTAAAATTTTGAAAGCATTCAAGGCTGACTATAATATTCTCACTGCTGGGACACAGGCCTCCGTTCTTTGTGAGACGTCACATGTCTTCGAATTTTTGGTTCTAGGACATGCCGGTTTCCTCACGATGTTTTCCTTCTCCGTTTTGAACTGCTTTCAATGATGCAATAGTTGCAACTTTCAACTTTCCAACCACCACTACTATTCGCAGCCATACCACTGCCCAAAACACTAATCTATGCAAAACTAATTAATTACACATCCATAGCTACTAATTACAAAATTAATCTAATACGAAGAATAACATAGTCACAAAAACAATCGTAAACAAAATTATGAAGATGATGATAAATCTATGAAAGACTCTGAATAAAAAGACTACACAACAAAAATAAATGATGAAAGATAGCCTACGTTCGCACAGACGTCAAAAATTGCGGCGGGAATGAATGAATGAATGAATGAGATATTTATTTGCTTTAGGATTAAGATCAATTCGCACTGACTTTAGATAAAAATGAATCTCGCATGCAATCGCATTTCTTTGTTCATGGTGACACTAGCTAGTATTTGCTACCGCACTAAAGGCAATGTTCGGCCAAATATCCGGCTATCTCTCTTTATGGTGAGTCGAATATCCGGCTATCTGTCAACAGGGTGGCCTATTATTCGATATCCGGCCAAACAGCTATCCGTTTCATCTCTGATTGATACCCATCACGTTTGTAAACTTTCGCAAGCTAATCAAATATTACCGTGTAGATCTATCAACAAAGTCTAAAGTACAATCATTATCATAAAACAAAGATACAACAACAACAACAACAATTGTTGTAAAACTTACAGTTGAAGGTAGATATTCGCTGAAAGACTGAATGATCCGCGATAAAACAGAGCCGGATGCTGTGTGCCACAAAATTGAATATACTAGTAGACTTACGAGATATATTAAAGGTATTTTCTCTAGTTATGGAACAACAGTTGTTTGGCAAAAATAGCTATTTCTATCAATTCTATATCCACAGGGCAGTGAGGGCAGAAAATAAAAATATGCATAATATTTTTTCTACTACATTGTTTGAAACTTTAAACCTTAGTTTAATATAATTTATAATAAAAATAAATTAACTAAGTGAAACTTAAGTTAAATATTGTTCAGAAAATGGTTGACCTAATATTAATAGAACTCATGCCGCCTGTGATACAGGTTTATCCTAGTACAGGCATCATACTTTGTACTTCCTATATTATTTCTAAAATATATATTGTATTTTCCCAATTTTAATTTTTTGAATAAATATTCTATTGGGGTCGACTTGTGACTAGTATTCTACATGGACCGATTGCCAATCTTTTTATTATTGATAGTCTAGTGGTTAGTGACCCTGACTGCAAAGACTGAGGTCGTGGGTTCGATTCCCACCCAGAACAAATGTTTGTGTGATGAGCACAATCATTTGTTCTGTGTCTGGGTGTAATCTATATATATAAAAATGAATCCCTATTTCCCTTGGTCACGCCATCACGCGTGAACGGCTGGACCGATTTCACTTTTTTTTTCTTTGTTGTGTTTGTTATTGTCAGGAGAAGGTTCTTATAAAAGAAAAAAATTAAAAAATTGCGCGGAAAATTAGAAAATTTAAGAACACTTATTTAAGAATACAAAGTCACCTAACATGGGTGTTTGATAGCTAGAAAACGCTTTATGCCTTCGAAGTACCAGGTTGACATAACTTGGTAGGAGCTCAACTAACATGGGTGTGTGGTAGCTAGAAAACGCTTTATGTCTTCGAAGTACCAGATTGGTATAACTTGGTAGGAGCTCACCTAACATGGGTGTGTGGTAGCTAGAAAACGCTTAATGCCTTGGTCATAACTTGGTCTAATATGGGTATATGGTACTTGGTGCTCTTTGCTTTGTGTTGGTGGGATCTGATAAGTTAACACAACATTTATTGATTATGAGGCGGTACGAAGTTCGCTGGGTCAGCTAGTTTATATATAAATATCTGGTTGACCGAGCTTTGCTCGTTATTTTTTGGTAAATTGTGTTTAAAATAATTAGTTTATGTTCAAGTGGATTATCGATAAAGTTGGTCATTGAAAACACGAACTAAACGACATTTTATAAAAATAAATCCTAGCTAGATCGATTTATCGCCCCCGAAACCCCATGTATACTAAATTTCATGAAAATCGTTGGAGCCGTTTCCGAGATTCAGATTATATATATATACAAGAATTGTCTCGTTTAAAGATATAAGATATGTATAGTTATGTATTTAGAACTATATAAGTATATTTATCAGTTGTCTGGTTACCATAGCACAGGCTCTGCCTAGTTTGGGATCAGATAATGGTGTGTTGGTTGTCCTAAAAATATTAAAAAATATTTATTTATTTATCTGACCTCCACAACCCGTTTACTGTGTAATACAATAACACTTGGTAAGACTGGTTGTCAGAATTTCGGGCTTATGACGACCCCTGACGACTGTCTAAGAAGATCTACGTATGACAGCCGGTGCCCACGGCTGAACGTGCTTTTAGAGGCACGGAGAGGTCTTGGTACTTCTGTAAAGGTCACCCATCCACGGACCACCTTGGCAAAAGAAGCATAACCTGACGGACCAACCCGTGCGGCAGCTATTACTTGACCACAAGCCCCTCAGCTTCACAGGCTTGTAACAACAGTAAATCTTCATCTACCTAGCCTTTTTCCCAACTATGTTGGGGTTGGTGGCAGCTGAATTCCAGTATTTCACATGGAATTGCAGCCTGTTTATTTTCATCAAACCAGTTACTGGTTAAGACGGCACCTGGTAGACTTTTGGACTCTCATAGCAGAAATTATTACGTAGAATCGAATTAATCAGACGTACGGACTACACCAGCACGCGTAGCATGACCACCGTAAAAATGGGTTTTGTCGACGGAAGAATGGACAAAATTGTAGAAAGATTAAAGACAGAATTAAAGATTTGTACCGTTTTACGCTGGCGTAGCATGACATTTCTATCTCTGTTCTACCAAGAATTGACAAAGTTCTTTCTATGGTGGTCATGCTACGCGTGCAGAATATGGTCCTAACTATAGTCTGTTCTAAAAGAATCTCACGCCAAAGACAAATTATAAAAATACAAATTAGAGCCATTTCTTTAAATGGATCTACCTAACTTCTATTGCCACTTTACAAATTAAGTGTATTGATTTTATTATCCCGACATCCTTATTTTAAATCAATTTTGAGACATTTTTCATATGATAAGGTTAATTTTATAAACCCAATTTTCGTTGGTGATTCATCAATTCTAATTTTTTTAGCAATGAAGACAGGGGGAGCAAACAGGGGGCGTCTTCAATAAGAGTCTTGTATATAATTTACAAAGAAATTTATTCTTCGGTAAAAGTCATGTACGCACGATCCTGCTATATTATAGCACACTGGCGACAGCGGACGAGCGATCTTTTTTAGAACATCTCGCGAGCGAACAGGCTTCTGGAGTCAAGCAACAGATGTCGCTTCTAATCATCTATGGATCATAGATCTCTCGAAAGCCGACAGACTGCGCTGCTTGACGCAACAACCATTTATCAATGATAATCAAATAATAATTGGGGGAAAAATTGGTGATATTCCAGCTGAAACTTTGTAACTTTTGGGCCTAGGCCTTACCGGGTGGCGAGCTACCCATGGCTCGCCGCCCGCGCCTACGGTGGCCGGGAGTCCGCAATTGACTCCGGACGCTCGGGGCATCTCCTCCTGCGACGGCTAGGGGCTTTAGGGCATAGCATAGTCTCTGTCACAAATCCGTTTTAGTGAATGACTGTGTAAGAATTAAAATTGAATGGACTTTGTTTACACTTTCAACAGATAGTTTGGAAACTACTAAACGTCAAATGTCGCGTAACCTCAAAGATACTTGCGAAAAATCAGCTAATAGGAAAAAAAAGTCATTGACAAACCCAGAGCAATAAAAACACAGTGTTCGTTCTTTTCAGGGTAATATATAGAAATAAAAACTGGAACAAGCCATTCCTGACCCATAGTCAACAATGACAAAAAAGAGAATGTCAGTGAACATGTTTGTGTGTGATGTGATTAAGGATCATAATAAATAGAGAATTATGTATCAGTTATCAGCGCCTGCCTTAACATAGTGATAGTCTGTGGCAAGCAGTGGCGTGCATTGCTTTTCTATATAGGTAGGCACTAAGCCGGCCTGTTCTAGGCAGACAAATGAGGGTTTCTTTTAGGTATGATAATTTAGTTCGTTTCTTAATAATTTCGGGACACATCATCATCATCTCATCATTAGACTTATGGTGTTTTTTTCTCATCATTAGACGTATGGTGGTGGCAACTGACTCATAAACTTGATCTATTTAATAAAGTCGGTTAATACTTTCTAAAGAAACCAGAGAAAATGTTTTCATAGGATATATAGAAAATATACAATATAATACTTCTGTCGTTTACTCTAACTACTGGATCTTATAAGTGTGGTATTGTCATGTGTTAGACTTTTACTGACTAAAACCCACCCGTGTTCCTTCAGTTGCCTGTGCCAGGGCCACGGTAACTGTTTTAAACAAATCCGCGACCCTGGCAGTATTCTAGACCCCCTAGTGAAGAGTCTTATCCTCGGTTAAAAAAAAATGCTGTTTCATTGAAAAATGCAAAACCTACGTCAAAATATATGGAACAGCTAACTTTTTTGTTGATAACCAACGCATAATTTTCACGCTAGGTAGACGAACTTCTTCAAAGTCTCAGAATCGTGTACTGAATCTATGGTAACTAGCTGCGCGTCATGTCCCTACCAGAGCGGAGCGAGCAAGGCCCCTGACATAGGCTGGAGTTACGTATTTTATCACACTTTTTGCTCCAAACTGTGATAAAAATGTGTGCCTATCACAGGAGGCCGTGCTCGCACTGCAGCCTGGATAGTGACTTGTCTATTCGCACCTTCAGAATTAAAGAGACCAAATAAGAAGAGAGCGAGCGAGAGCGAAAGCCTTTTTTTATCTATACAAATAAATAAAATTGGAGTGTCTGTCAATTCGATGCGACGAGAAGGGTCAGGGGAGCATAAATTTGACGCGGACGAAGTCGCGGGCAGAAGCTAGTAGTAATATAAGGCTCTGTTAAGAGTTTTATCATTTTACGAGTCAAAGTTGAAATTTTATTACTTATTAGGTCTCTATAATTCATAAGGTGCTCTGTGTATAAGGCATGTTTATGTATTTTGTTTATGAATAAAGTATCAAAAATTATAGCTACCTTGTTCCTCCTCTGGTTCAACACCCTGAAAACAAGACAAAGTAGATATGTATTATTCAGGATCCAGGAATCAAAATATAAAGTATTGCTATCTACGGTGATTCATGGCTATCCAGCTCGACCCTTGCTACCCTCTTCAAGCGATGCCCTAAGCCAGGATCTGTCCCACACAGGGGGTGCCCTTAGCATGTAGTCGCTTTAGTTTTATGTTTTTCAGCCCTGGCTGGAGGCCTTCATTTATTACAATAAATTAACCAGCCTACAACCTCCTAGGTTGACCTGCGTGACCTCATTTCCAAAAATAAAAAAAAGTTTATGACTAAATGCCGTACGGGTCGCTAGCCGCTGTTTGTTCTTGGATGGGTTCCCATCCAATCCAGATCCCTCAGTGCCTCGAACAGCCCGTAAAGCCGTTGGTCGGGATGACATTCGAAGAACTTCGGCAGTCGTGACGGGTAGTCTGAAGCTCAAAAAGGCTTATTCAGACCGGCGCGACGCGACAGCGCGACGCGATTCTTGTAGAACAATTTCCATGAAGTTCACATAAAAATTGTTCTGTTGTAAAAGATCTAAGGGGCTGTCTCCACGAGCGAGAGAATCGCGACGGATCCGCGCTTCTATCGTCGGGTCGTCTCCACGAACGAGCGATTATTCCGCCAGCGTATCGTCGCGACTGGTAACGGAATCGCCGCGTGCCCGCGACGACTCGTAACGGAATCGCCGTGTTTCCGCGACGAGGCTTTGTGCAATAGTTTTTTTGAAAGAGTTCAGTTAGGTGCCACACGAGAGCGAAATAAGTAGTGTCACAGACTCACAGTCAATAAATTACATTACAGCGCGCCCGCCGCGCGCTCGCTGCGAGAGCGCCACGTTCTGCGGCGAGCGCGCCACCAGTAGCGACGATACCGCGGCGATACGACGACGTTACGCGCGCACATTGCCACTCGTTGCATCGCCGCGATAACATCGCCGTGTGGAGACGCGTTCATAGAGAGTGTATAGAAATAGATTATAGACATAGATTCTCTCGCTCGTGGAGACAGCCCCTAAGAATGGCACGGCTTACTTCCTAAAAAACTTTTATTGAAGTTTTTACATACATACATATACTCACGCTTTTTTCTTATGGGTGTAGGCAGAAACTATGGAACGCTACCTGCTACGATTCTTACGAACACACTCCTTTTGCCTCATTTATGTTCATACATCTGGTCATACACACACACCGGTTGCGAGCACTACGCACCTGACCTTTCTGAAGAACCTCACCAATAAGGTCAGTATATGTTCTCCTAGGGCGTCACCTGCCAGCGTGACCAGTCACATCTGCCTTGTAAGCCGTCCTTCATTCATCCTCTCAACATGACCAAACCATCTAAGCGTACTTTTTTTAAATTTTTGACAGTTTTAACCATTTGACTAAACATCAAGATTTCTTTAATTGTATGTAAGTTTAATATTAAAGTATTATCCATAAACCCTCCGGAAGAAATTCTCTAAATGAACCGCATCAAAACCCGTTGCATAAGTAAACAAAATAACGCGGTTACTTCACAAAAATGAAAAGCTGCGTTAGATATAGACAAAAGTGGTAAACACCTAGTTCGGATGTATATAGTCCCAAACTAAATGTATTACCAACGTTAAGCCATTACTTAGTGTACCTATATTGTAATTTTACATTTTGTATGTAATACGTGTTCTTATTTTGGTGACCAAAATTATTTTTTTATTTATTTAGATATAAATGACGAAACTTACCAGCATGGCGTCAGTGGCCCTATCATTCTTGTTAGGGCAGACCTTCTTATGCTGGTTGTACCTGGACTTGAGCTTCGGACACACTTGGAACACCTGCGGAAATCACTATTATATCTTAGACTTCTCAAACGGAACTTCGACTGGTGTGAAAGTATAGACAATTATGAGGAACAGGGTGTGAATTTCACAGATTATCCATAGAATCAACCAAACCAGACGTTTATTCTATCTGGTCAGCAAGTACCCTTTTCTATGGAGAGCAAAACTCATACGTTGCACAAAGTTCACAACAATTATGAATAATGAGTAAAAATCTGCGAACGTAAATAGTGGATGTTCACAGACATTTTAATTTAGGGCATTATTTGTAGACTCTACTCTAGCGCCCCTATCGGCAAACACAAGCACCCAAGCCTCATTTGTTCTACGCTACATACTCATTAGTTATCTGTGGCTTCAAACTTCTGACTCTGGGTTATGTAAAAAGAAAATCTTTGGAACTAGTTTTTTAGGAATGGCACCTAGGATCTATAATAAAATCCCTAAACGTATTAAAGAAATAAATAGGTAACATACACGATTTTAAAAAGGCTTTACTGAAATTATTGTATGAAAAAACTTATTATACGGTGAACCAATATCTAACTGACATATTATAATTACGTTATTTTTATTATTTATTTGACATTTTATACTAGATGTTTGGTCCCGTTTAAAGTAGTTTCGGAACGCGCCGTCGAACGGAATGACATCTGACTTGACGTTTTGATTTTGACACTTGACAGGTCCTGTTGATTTTTGGTGGGAAAAAAGGGAACACGTCGCGGCTTGAGTCTCGCGATCTTTTTGTAAAGTAATCCCTTACCCCGGTCGTTTTGGTGACAATAAGTCATGACCCTTGTTTGGATTGTTAATAACCCCAATTTGACGTAATAACACGGGTGGAATTTTGGATATATCTTGACATTGAAGAACTTTGGAGGTTAAGTGATTTGAAGACCGCATGCTGTGATTGCCTCCAGCCTTGTTGCAGCGGATTCTAACCTGAAGAATACTCGTAACGTCACAACACGATACATATACACTCACTTACATACATAACTCTAGGTTGGCACCAGAGCAGTGTCCTTCAACCAACAGGTAAGTTCTTTTGTTGTATTGTAGGTGAGTTGTTCTCTTATATATTGTCTGCTCCGCGTACGGCGGACTAGTTTCGCTAGCCACTTCTTGTCTCTAAAGCCCCACGGTTAGCACGCTTCCACATAATAATTAAAACCCTTATGGGGGTCTAGTCTGGCAGCGTACACTAGAACTATGACATATCTTTATTTTATTATTTAATGATTTGACATTTTACTAGAATTTATTATTATTTTATTGTATTGGAATGTTTTATTACATTGATAATAATTAGAATTATTTAATAACTAGCTTCTGCCCGCGACTTCGTCCGCGTCAAATTTTTGCTCCCCTGACCCTTCCCGTCGCATCGATTTGCCTGCTAGTTTTCGTCCATTTTTCGTTGCTGCTCTCACCTTTTGAGTTATAGTGAGTCAACCTTAAAAGATAGACATATGCTCTCGCGGACTTTTTTTTAGAACTTTTTAAAAGGAACAATTCCGTAATACATGATTTTTGCGTTACTTTAACCGTTTACGCAGCGCACGCCACGGAAACTCTCAAAAGGAATAAATTTTCCCCGTTTTTGCAACATTTTTCATTACTGCTCCGCTCCTCTTAGTTGTAGCGTGATGTTATATAATCTATAGCCTCCCTCAATAAATAGGCTACCCAACACAAAAAGAATTTTTCAATTCGGACCAGTAGTTCCTGAGATTAACGCGTTCAATCAAACAAACAAACTCTTCAGCTTTATAATATTATATAGTACTATATAGTATATATAGTATATAGTATAGATGAGTGATAATGTTTGATAATTTATTATAATCATCGTGTTTGTAGCATTTTAATATTTTTTCACCGATGACGGCTAGACATAGCGTTCCTTAATAATTACAACATCTGTACCTAACCTACCTATGTGCAACAAATAAAAACATTTGTATTTTTTTATTGTGTTTTTTTTTTCAAAGGCTTTTCAATGTAAGTGTTGCCAAAGAAAAAAACAGTTAAGTACTTACAACTGGCCGTTCACTGCAAATCTGCCTGATGGTATTCCGTATATACTTGGACATGTCGCTCAGGCTCAAGTCTCGGACAGAGTGCTCGAACCGTATAGACCGCGTCGTCCTGTTAGCACTCCTGAATCCTTCGGTACTCTTGAAGCGCACGGGACTTCGGGACACCTCTGGACTCTTAAACCCATCTGTACTTCTAAACCTCTCTGGGCTCCTGATCCGTTCTGGACTGCTGGACTCTACTGGGCTTGGGGAGTAATCGGAGCAATTGGACCGTCCATAGGGAGATCCCCCAGCCTTTAAGTAGTCATAACTACTGCTGAGCGTCGTTTCTCTGAGTCGATTTCCTCTGGAAGACAAGAAAATTGTGTTTGAAAATTGATAGCTGTCCAATCATGGTAACAGATTCATCTTTCCCACAAGGGCATGACCTATTCTCATAAATTTGACTTGGAAGAAAGCCTTGCTCCATTTTCATCACTTCAATAATTAATTCCAGTTTTTAACTAAGCCGGCAGATAATTTCCTTCATTTTACAGGGTGTTGCGATGCAGGCAGGCTGAAAACAGCCTTTCTTGTTAATACTGCTGAGACACAGACGACGCCGTTATCACTGACCTGTGGCGGCATATATGTCACGCAAAATCCTTCATCGTGCAAGCATAGTTTACCGTGTGATTAGTGTTTAAACAACGTCCCGACATAAATTGTAGGGTATACCAGACACAGCACCCATTTTTTCCGAAGAACCTTCCTTTTATTTGGAGAATGAGTGAACTTTACACCCTGGTCCTTATACGTCTATACGTGGGACGTTATAAAAATGGTAGTCACGCGGTCAACTTTGCTTGCGCGAAGCAGGACGTAATTTTGCGGGACATCGATACATAGTTCACATGTGGCGTAGATGCCGCCACAGGGCCGCCGCGGATTTCTTTGTTCCTTCATTGCAGCCGAAAGCAGAGCTTGGTAACGTTACCAAAGTCACACTATAAGTATCTTTAAGTAACGTTATTTTCATAAAGTTAACATTTTAACGGTAACACGGGTAACGATACTTTGGTATCGAGTCTATAAAATAACGGTACCAATTAACGTTACAAGTATCGATACTTTTATCGTTACTTAATGCGTTGTTGTCAACCCGCGCAACATAAGGGATGCAAGCTAGTTGCAATTTTTAATGTAACAAAATAATGTATGTAATTTCGAAAACATTCCGCAGCGCAAGTGTTTTTGATCTGAATACCAATATGATTAACCAAACCAGTACTGCAATAATGAGGCGAAAGAAAGAGATGAAAGAAACTAACGTTTTTTAACGGTACTTTTCGTATGTATTCGGTAACGTTATCAAACCCTAGGCTATAGTAACATTGCTATTTACCGATAAAATCTTCAATAACGTTAAGTCAGTTTACCGGTAAAACGTATGCCAAGTATCGTTACCAAGTATAACGCTACCTCTACTAATAACGTTATCTTCGTCCGATGAAAGTACCGATACCAAATTTTTAACGTTATTCAAAGCCCTGGCCGAAAGACACCCACTGCTGGGCCTACTGTAGGCTCCGCCATTTCGACCGGTATGTACTGAGCTTCCCACATCCAGCAGATTTTTCAGCTTTCACAAGGTCATCGGTCCACCTTGTAGAAGGCCTTCTAACTCTACGTCTTCCGGTACGCGGTTGCCACTCCAGAACTTTTCGGCCTGATTGGCCATCTGTTTTGTGAGCAATGTGTCCTGCCCTTACCCCTGCTCTATGCCCTTACTAAACATTGTTTGCGTCTTACCTGAGGTTTCTGCTATCACTCACAGGTGAATACAGCTTAAAATTCCTGGTCCTCCCTCTATAACCGACTTGTACGTTGCTATTAACAAGGTTGACGTCCTGTCTTCTAGTGTAAGTCTGCTGGTGTTTAGAAGCTTTAGCCATTTCATAAGCATCAGGAGACCTTTGCTGTCGGAGCGAGCGCATGCTTTTCGATGAACGTGACATTTCTTGAACTGCGGAAATACAACTTTATGTGAACTTCTAAGGGTAACTGAAAAAGCTCGCCGCCCGGTAAGGACCAGGCCTGTGTTGACGGCGTGTAGTGTTCCACGCGCGCCTCAAAGAGATGTCAGCAGTATTGAAGGGGTCTTCTAGGACCGATGCCTGCCAGGTTCGCGAGATTAGTTCGAAAGAGTTACCGTGGCTCTGGCATATGGGGAACTGAAAGAACACCGGTGGGTTTTAGTCAGTAAAAGCCTGACGCACCCTCCCGCTCCGCCCAGAGCGGGAGACGTCATTTGATGATTTCCTTCCCACCCACAAAAAAAAGAGTAATTGAAAAAACAGATTAAAAAACAATTATATCACCATTTCGAAAAACGTTTATATGAAAGCAACCAAGTGTCCCAATTGTGACTAATTAGATTTGTATTCATATAAATCGACATAGTATACGGGACAGAAGCGTTTCTTCAGCTTTTCGAGTTTTAGGGGAAACAAATTTTATGAAAATTTGCTGAAAATATGGCACATAGTTTTAGCATATACATGAATACTTTGTATATCCGAATACAAGCAGATAAATGATTGCACCCTAGGATACGAGTTGAAGAGTGCTAAAGCACCCCCCGGTGTAAGTATGAGACAGAACACGGGTTGGTTTTACTCGGTAGAAGTGTGACAGACCCCTCCGTCCGCCCCAGGGCGGCGGACATCGGCTCTGTGAGCAATGTGCCTTGCCCACTGCCACTTAAATTTGGCAATTCTTCAGGCTATGTCGCTTACCTTGGTTTTCTTCATATCTGATTCGATCACGTAGGGTAACACCAAGCATAGCCCTCCCCTTCCCCTTTGGGAAAGTTATGCTGCACTAATGTCAAAAATAATGAACGTTATTTCTGAACTGTATCTTGGCTTTACTCCGCGTTTTCTGACAAGGAAGCTACATATTTTCTATCGTGTGGCTAGTTGTACTCACAATTTTTAGCCTGTGTATACCGAATGAGCTTCTCGATGAGGTCAGTAGACACGGTCCGGAACGGAGCCATGCTAGGGTATTTCCGCAGAGAGTGCGCAAACGAATCGGTGTCCCGGTTCGACTTGCAGTATCGGTGGGAAGATCCTGCAATGTGGGGGGTTTGGGATTAAAAGTAATCACACTCTATATATTTATTACTCTAGCGTATGGCACTCGTGGGTTGCTGCTGAAAATTAGGGTCAGATGGCACACCTTGGTGTTGTCATCTGACATTATGCTGAGCTGAGGCCCTTTTGGCATTATTTTCATCGTTTTGTTTTCTGCTTTTTATAGCTTTAAGGATAATAATGCCAAAAGACATATTTTCTTTCTCTCTTTCTTTAATCAATCTACCTAGCCTTTTCCCAACTATGTTGGGGTCAGCTTCCAGTCCAACCGGATGCAGCTGAATATGAATGTTTTAGAAGAGGCGACTCTCTATTTGACCTCGACAACCATGTTACAGGGTAATACGATACCCCTTGGTAAGACTGGTTGTCAGACTTTCGGGCTTCTGACGACCCGTAACGACTGTCAATTATATACAAATAACAGCCGGGACCAACGAATTAACGTGCTATCCGAGAGACGGAGGAGTCTCGATATGTAATGGATGGTCACAGATCCACAAACCGACCGCGGCGAACGTAGCTTAACCTGTCACTATAGTCACGAGCTCCTCAACTATCATTCTTAGACAGTTTTATGTAATGGCTATAACATTTCAAATTGACGTGGTGATAATTTGAGAAACAATACACTGTCCAGACTGGACTTTAAATGGCAGGTTACCGTACCTTTTTCACCCCACGTCTGACTCACTCCATGGTGCTTGACTCTTGACGACGAGACCCTCACTTTTCCGCTGCTGTGAGCACTCCCATGACCCCCGACTTCAAAGTTTCCCTGATCTGTAGAATAAACGGTCTGATAAATGCGTTACGATTGTCGCAACCCAGTGCTGGGCACGCCACAATTGCGGCGATAAGTCCCTTCTTTGAGGAGTGGATAGAGAGGCGCCAAGGCGTCCTCACCTTCTGCCTGACGCAAGTTCTCACCAGGCATGGGTGCTTCGGTGGGTTCCTGCCCCCCTAGCCAAGTCACAAACGTTTACCGTTCTACAATCGGTAACGCCTCAGTGTCAGCAATTGTAGAAAACGATAAGTTGGTAGCCATGTTGAAGCGCGTGAGTCGGCCGCTCGTTCTACAATGTCTTTAGAAAAACGACACCTTATAACAAAGGATTTAGCGTTGAATATTGTAGAAACGATAAAAAATCATTCTATCATTTTGAACGATGTGAATTTGGCTACGAATTTTCTGTTCGTTTGTTCTAACCACGTGACTTAACGTTGAGCGACTACCGTTAACGATTGCAGATTATCAACTTGGCTAGGGGTGCTGTTCAGGATAAAGCGGGAGGAAACGCCCGGGTGTTGCCATTGCGAGGATCGTCTGGAGGACACGCTGGAGCATACAGTAGAGATGTGCCCTGCCTGGGCGGAGTACCCCGTGTCCTCGTGGAGGCGATCGGTGGCGGTGACTTCTCGCGTCCGGCTCTGGTGCGAGCCATGATACGGAGCGAGACAGTGGTCTCGAACCTACCGATTTTTCGGTAGGTTCGAGACCACTGGCTCTGTTCTACCGAAATATAACGAATATTCTACGATTTCACAGTACACATGGAAATGTCATTTACCGATTTTGGGTACAAATATACCGTTTTAATTGGCAATTCTACCGATCTCGCTCTATGACGTTCGAGACCACTGGAGCGAGAGGGCATGGAAAGCCGTCACCTCCTTCTGCTAAGGTGTAATGCTTGCGAACGAGGAGGCGGGGTGCGTGAGGGAGTGG
This sequence comes from Aporophyla lueneburgensis, assembly GCA_932294355.1. Classification (NCBI taxonomy): domain Eukaryota; kingdom Metazoa; phylum Arthropoda; class Insecta; order Lepidoptera; family Noctuidae; genus Aporophyla; species Aporophyla lueneburgensis. The sequence goes on along the minus strand of OW028762.1, from coordinate 16,395,069 downwards.
CAGTCTCTCAAGAGGAGACGCCACGGGCGTCGGGAGTCGGTTGCGGACTCCCTGCCACCGTAGGCGCGAGCTTGCGGGTGGCGAGCAATAGGTAGCTCGCCGTGAGACAGAGCACCAGCGCTAGTTTTCAGTGACAGCCGGCGCTGACGTAATGACGTCGACCGGTGCAGCAAACAAACAGTACAATAAATACCAGTCACAAAGTGATCATGACGGTATTGTTTTGCATAATTTTATAGAACTACCTCCCTAAAATCTAGTCGATTCTGACTGTGAAATGACTGACAGACTTTTTATTCCAAACGTTGTTTTATGAGATAAAATTAATAAAAAATGAATTGTTTATCAAATAATTGTTAATTTAAAAAAAGTTTATCGAATAATTATTTCCATAAGTCAATTATTTCACAAACTTGTTGCTGTTTAGTGGTGAAATGACAAATCATGTTTTTGCCAATCGTTGCTTGTCAAGTAAATATTTGTTAATTAATAGACACCCAAAAATCCAGATTCCCGGTTGCTACTGACCAAGCCTTGATGAACAAACCCAATGACACTTTGCCTGACCAGCAGTAATGGCATACCACGCCATCAATGATATTTTATTTTTGGGTTCCCTCTATCTGGCAGAAACTTGATGCTCCGAATTTTATTTGGCATAACACACTTGGAATAATCTTATTTAAACAAATATTTGTAAGGCATAATTTTTTTTTTAGCATAATCATTGTTTGGCCGAATGTTTATATGCTCGACTTTACGCTGGCATACATTTAAGATGGCAGAATTTTATTTCGCTTAATTACCTTTGGCAGACTTAAAATTCCGCATAATTTCGTTTAGCATAACATTTATTTAGAGCAATGATTATTTGGCATAATTTCACTTGTCATACTATGAAGATGGCAGAATTTCATTTAGAATAATTTTGTTAGGCATATTTTCATTTCTATTAAATTGCATCTTAACCTTAAATAAAATGAAATAGTGTCTCAAAAAGTCAGTATATGTTGTGCTACAAAAATAATTCACAAAAACGAATCGCTGCAGAAACGACTCCACGTAGTCTTGTCTGCCCTACCCCTAGAGTGTAATTTAAGCCCGCGTAGGCGCGGAGGGGCGAGGCGGCCCGCAAGTTGAGGCGCAGGTGGTTTTGACGGTCGCCGCCGCGGCTGAGGCTGAGCCGATGCCGCGGTGGTGAGCGTAAAACCATCTGCGACGATGAGCTCGCGTGGGACCGCCGGAGCCCCGCAGCGCCGGAGCCGTGACAGAAACCATGCATGCTGCATGTTGCATGCTCGCCTGCATGCTGTAAGCTTGCTTGTATGCTGCATGCTTGCTTGCATGCTGCATGCTTGTTTGCTCCATGCTTGCTTGCTGCATGCTTGCTTGCATGCTGCATGCTTGGTTGCTTGCATGCTGTATGCTTGCTTGCATGCTGCATGCTTGTTTGCATGCTGCATGCTTGTTTGCATGCTGCATGCTTGCTTGCATGCTGCATACATGGTGTATGCTTGCTTGTATGGATGTCTGCATGTAGGGTTTTAACTGTATGCATAGTGTATGTTTGTTTGCATATTTGCATGCTTCTGATAAGGAAATAAAAACCACATATGTTGACAATCAAATGTTTTATTGAATATTCCTACATGCAGAATGTGTGAATGTGTGTTAATTATTATGGATATGAAATGTATGCCAAAAGATGATTCTAAGTTAAAAGTTTCTGAAATATGATAGTTCTGCCTTTTAATAACTATCGATATGAAATTATGCCAAGAGACGATTCTGACTGCGAACTTTCTGCGATATGATGGTTCTACTTTTTAATTATTATGGAATAAAATTTATGCCTAAAGATGATTCTGACTTATAAAATTATGCGTTGTGAATGTATGATAAATGAGTGTATGCCAAACGATTTTCTGCGAAATGAAGTTTATGCCATCCGCTGTTATGCAAAATAATATTATGACGAAAAAAATTCTGCCATAAAGGGTGGACCCTTTATTTTTACATTCAACACAATTCATTGCGTTCTTCACATTGTTGAAAAGACGAATTTTTAAAACACATTAAGCAATGGATTAGCAATGTCCTGCATCCCTTATAAATAAATGGTGACATAAATGTCTTACTGCGGCAAGGTTCCTTGCGCTGAGGTGGAAACTCCGACACCACTTCTTGTGGTGAGGTTGGATTCACCATGCAGTGGGCCATCTGTAAAAAAAATAAATAAAGGGAAGACAGACACTTTTGAATAGTCAATGGGTGGGTCGGTCAGATATATAAAGCTAGTTGCCCATTCCAAAGCGTCTTAGGGTTCTATTGAAAAGAATGGGAAAAAAATTCCAAGAGCACTCGTTTTAAGTCAAAGTATTGTTACAAAAAATTGGTTAAGTACTTACATCATTTATATTGACGTGCACATTAAAAACGAAAAATGTAATAACTCAGAAATTAAAATAAGCTGTGGCACCTAAGATATTCACAGATGATACTGTCCCACAAACAATGCGGCACTTAATATCGTGTCTAGCGTGTTCTTTTGTCTGTACGCTACAGTTGATGGACGCTACAGAAAGTGCTCCGTAGTCAAATTCTGGGCCGACTGTATGTGTAGATTGCTATGGACATGCTAAAAAGAAGAAAAAGACATAAGTACCTTGTAACTACTCGCGTATCTGCCATCGCAGATCTGAGAACTTGTGGTTTGTTTCGTGAAATCTGTGCCAGTGCTCGTATCCACAGAAGAAGCAGGCAGCGTGTTTGATCTCTGATTAGCAGTGGTTTGATTTGGGCTCGCGATTCCTGCGTTTATCTCTGAAACATTTATAGCACATGTAGTTTCCCTCTGCTAAGACAAAGGGCTCCTCTCTGTGAGATCGAGGGGACTGTAATCCACCAGGTCCAGTAGAGGTTGGTACAAGAAACATGTCATTGAATCTAGGACTTGTTCCTGTGATTTTTGACAAATTTGCGAATGGCGAGACCATTTTGTCAAATCAATCCTTTTTAAGGCGTTTTATCACTGATTTTACACGAGTAGCCTGTGAGTGTCACTCACGATGAGACTACAACTTCCTACGTAACAACATAACATAACATCACGCCTTGTTTCCCCGAAGGGTTGGGCAGATGTGTACCTATAGTACACCCACATTTCGCCTGTTATGTTTAAGTCCCATGTAATAGGGGGCGAGCCTATTGCCATCAACCGGGCACAAATCCAGACTCCGGGCTGCTACTGAGAAATTCCAGATGGAAAAACCCAATAACACTTTGCCCGACCTGGGAATCGAACCTAGGACCTCAAGTTCAGCAGTAGCGCTTGCTACCACTAGACCAACGAGGCAGTCCGCAACTGCGCAACTTCCTGCGTGTTTTGTTTAATATTGCTTTTAGGATGTTGTTGGGACTGCTATAACAATGTAGCGCTTCGGGAATGTAACGCTGTGTATCGCTGTGTAGCGCTGTGGAAGCCAGCACAGATGGTTTCAATTAGAAGTTGTAGGTAATATTTTGATCTAAGATCATCGTGTCAAAACGGTTAAACCGATTTTGATAAAACATATCTAAGAACCACCGCTAAAAAAGCCTACTTTTAAATTATAAAAAAAAACAACCCAAGTCGCTTTTTTTTTTTTCGCGTTGTTTAAGAGCTACGGTGCCACAGACAGACACACAGGGGTCAAACTTATAACCCTCATCTTTTGGCGTCGGTTAAAAACAGTTCTATCAAATGACTCACGTATCCTGGGTCTAGAGGGCCTCCTCCTATCCGAGTTATGCCTGGACCTGTTGCAGACCGTGAGGGTCACTCCGGAGGTGTCCAACCCCTCCACTATAGCCACAATACCCTCACCGTCACCTTCCATTCTTACTTTAATTCATTTGTAGAGGTATATGCTGGAATAAAGATTTGAATTTTATTTCCCTTGGGCTAAAGTTGAAAGCTCCTCCGTGCTTCGGAAAGCACGATAAGCCGTTGGTCTCAACTGTCATTCGTGGAACTTTGTTTTCCCATACTTATGCAAATAAATGATTTGATTAAAAGAACGGGAACTATCTCCACATATTTTTTTGACCAATATGGTCGAAGGACACGGCATGCGGTGCCATTCGACCATATGGTCGAAAAAATATGTTAGTACTGCGCTTACGCAAAGTGTCAGCGTCTACCCGTGACAGTGGTCAACGGTACACTACCGCACGTCGCGTCGCCCGCGCAGGGGACTGCAATGCAGTCCCCTGCGCGGGCCTATAAATCTGAACGAAACGGCATGCAGTCATTGCATGCCGTTTCGTTCAGATTTATAGGGAATACTTATTTTTATTGAAAAATGTACTATGATTATTTCAAAAAAATCACAGATAGAATTATTGATAATAATATAATCTGTTTGTATAAAAAAGTATGGTATTGAAAGAAATTTTGTTTTTATATTTTGAGTAGACCTTACTTCCTGAATTTATTTCAGATAGTATTTAACTAAAATATTCACTGATAGAATTGATGTGTATGCGGTAGACCGCATACATATCAATTCTATCAGTGAATATTTTATTTTGTTACGAAAAAACTAGAGTTTTACATATATTTTTTTTCGTAACTAACGTGCAGTATTTGAAAGCGTAGCAACAGATTCAAAAGTCACGAAAATCATGTATCCTTAAGGGAACGATATATAAAACCAAGATCTGCTGTCTTGTATGGGTCAGAATGTTGGGCCACAAAAAGAATGAATCAATGTCTACATTTCTTTTGCATTTCTCCTTTCGCAGATCTGCTGGGTGAAATTTCTTAAGAAATAAGCAGTACCTTTGTACTCAATTGTTGCTTATGTTGAATCACTATATACTTTACTGTGTGTACAAAAATTATTAAATAAATAAATAAAAGCCAATTGCATGTAGATGAGATGAGAATGTTAGGAGGGGGATATGTGGTATTACATAACAAATGAGTACATTAGAGGAAGTCTGAAAGTGGCACCTATAGCTAAAAAGCTGTGTGGAAATCGGGAATGGTATGAGGACGTGATACGGAGGAATGAGGAAAATGTCGTGAGCAAAGTTTTGAGTATAAATGCCGATGGGTACGGATCAAAGAAACTTCTATCCGATCCTGACGATCCCACTACTCTCCTCCAGGAGAGTCGAAAAGAGACCAGTACAGTGAGCAAACCACACAGACACAAACCGTACCGACCTCGCCGCCGAGGTCCGTCGTCGCGACCCCGACTTAATAGTCCCTCCCGACCCTTGCAAGAGCCAGCCCGCGATGCTGCGCCATTAGCTTTAAATTAGTCCATAAATAATTTTAACCCAGATCCAGCCAGTCCCTTGCTGTCCCCCCACCAGTGATTGCCTAAGCCGAGGTTCGTACCCCCCTCGCCCTCGGAGTAACCCTTAGAGCTTTCGCTTTAGTTTTAAGTATAATAAGCCCCGGCTGGAGGCCTAAAAAGGTAACTTTTTAGAAGTCGCCGGGCTACCATCCGTTTAAGTAGTAAAAATCTTTTCAGGTTAACTACGAGATGTCATACAAAAAAAAAAAAAAAAATCAAAGAAACGATGGATGGATTGTGTGAATTTGAAGTCACTAACGAGAGGACGACTAATAGAGAAGTGTGGAAGGAAAAGAGATGTTGCGCCGACCACAAATAAATTGGGATAAGGGCAGAAGAATCAAAACCAAAAGTCATTTATTCAAACTAGACTGAAAGTCAGCACTTTTTGAACGTCAAATTTACATAAGACAGCCCCCCAAAACGCCCGCCTTCGACACTTCCTAGTGCTTTAGCTGGGAAGAAGAAGTGGCGCAACAAACTGCCCAGCAGCACAGCTGTCTGTTAAGTTAGAAGAACTTGATTCTATACAATAATATGTAAGTAATTAATATTATGAAAATGATGAATGATGATGAAATGATTTGATTTGTACCAGAGTACTTACTGTCATTTTGAGCAGTCTAAGAATTGAGTAGCATATGTCAGGCCTGTAACAGCCCTCCCAATCGTCGCAGGTAGGTACTGTCCTGAAAAAACATCATACTTCAACTGAAGAATCTGAATTCGTTGATTCAGTGGTAGCAAGCGCTATAACTGCCGTGTGGTGCTGGACTGAAAGTGCTATTCTTAAAGAGACAGTACCACTCTTATTTCAGTTTAGGTGGTGAACAAAAAAATTGGCAACGCTGTCTCTTAGAGACATATCTGGTTGAAAAATAATACCACGAACTATTTGCATTGAGTAAACAATTGGTCAATAGTTTAGAATGCCTGTTGTTACAATAACAATCAAATATGCTGCGGTTTCTATTGACTATTATTTATTTAAATGCATAGATAGGAGCCCATGGTGGTGGGGTCAGGGTGGTGCCGCACGTAAAGAATAGCACCATTTCATTTCTTCAGTGAGTGTCGTAAGAGGCGACTAAGGGACTTACTAGAGAACGGGCAGCAGCGTTCTCTATGAATTTTACCACCATACTGCGATCGCCAACCCACCTGCCAAGCATGGCCATTATGGCAAGCCTCCCAAATTGGGGGAGGTCTATGTCCAGCAGTGGACGTCTTTCGGCTGAAATGATGATGATGAAGCGCTACTGCTGAGCGTTAAAACCTGGATTCGATTCCCGAGTCGCGCAAATTGCTGTTGAGTTTTTCCATCTAGAATTTGTCAGAGTAGACCGGAGTCTGGCTTTGTGCCCGGTTGATGGCAATAGGCTCGCCTCCTATTATTATAATAATAATAATGGTCACAGCCAATGGGTTGATAGCCAAGAGCCTCGACCAACATCTAAGGAGGCTCTCGTTAGGCAGCTGGGTCAAGGGCTTGATTCAGAAAGCGGTACTTCTGGACACGGCTCGCATTGTCAGGAGGTTCCTCTCTTTGGAGCCCTGACCGCCGGTAGCTTGGACCCTGTTCCCGATACCGGTGGGCTACTATTTTTTATATTTTTAAATGTTTTTATTTTATATTCTAATATTTAAAAATATAATTTATATGTTTATATACTGAAATAAAGGAGATAATAATAATATATATAAATAAATAAATAATAATATATATATTTCAGGGCGACAGTCTGAGTCCACTTTGGTTTTGCTTAGCCCTGAATCCTCTAAGCACACTGCTGGAGGATTCAGGTCTAGGCTATCGGCTGAGGAGAGGTGGTCAGGTTATATCTCACCTCCTCTACATGGATGACCTAAAAGTCTTTGCCCCCAACAAACTGCAACTGATGGAGCTACTGAAGGTAACTGAAACTTTTAGTAGCGCCATCAGGATGGAGTTTGGTGTGGACAAATGTGCAGTCATGCATGTAAAGCGAGGCGAGGTTATGGAATCCGAGGGAATCCAACTTTCGGATTCCGTATACCTCAGATCCCTTTCCTCATCCGAAAGCTACAAGTATTTGGGTATGTCGGAAGTGTTAGGCATCAACGATGCTGACATGAAGCAATCGTTGAAGGAGCGCTTCTTTGGTCGCCTGAAGAAGGTATTAATTAGTCTTCTCTCAGGCGGAAACAAGGTGCGCGCCTTCAACGGTTGGGTCATGCCAGTTTTGATGTACTCTTTCGGCATACTTAAATGGACTCAGACAGAACTCGACGCCCTGGATAGGAGGGTCCGTACAATGCTGACCGCAAACCGGATGCATCACCCACGATCATCGGTGATGAGACTGTACATCCCGCGGAAGTGCGGGGGTCGAGGTTTTTTAAATGCAAAGACCCTCCACAACCGCGAGGTGTGCAGTCTCAGGGAGTATTTCTTAAAAGCCGAAGTGGGTATGCACCGTGATGTGGTCGCAGTGGACAAGGGACTCACCCCGCTCTCCATGGCTAAAGAGAACTGGCGCAAACCTGTAGTACTTACTACCGATGACCGCAAGGAAGTATGGCGAAACAAGGAGCTTCACGGGCGCTTTTACCGGGCTCTTCATGAGCCCAGTGTAGATTTCTTAGCGTCCGTATCCTGGCTACGTTTTGGTAACCTATTCGGGGAAACAGAAGGTTTCGTCTGTGCAATTATGGACGAAGTTATCTTGACGAATAACTACCGGAGACATATTATGAAGGACGGGACGGTTGACGTGTGTCGGGCATGTCACCATCCGGGTGAGTCCATCAGACATATTATCTCTGGTTGTTCTCGTCTGGCTAACGGCGAATACTTGCACAGGCATAACCAAGTAGCCAGGATTATTCATCAGCAACTTGCTTTGCAATATAAACTAGTGGATTCTGAGGTACCGTATTACAAGTATGTGCCCGACCCAGTTCTCGAAAATGACCATATCACGTTGTACTGGGATCGGTCTATCATTACTGACAGGACTATTGTCGCCAATAAGCCTGATATAGTGGTGATAGACCGGTTAGCGCGCCGCACAATGATAGTCGATGTTACCATTCCGCATGACAGCAACCTCGTGAAAGCTGAGAAAGAGAAACAGATGAAATATCTCGACTTAGCACACGAGGTTGTTGACATGTGGAATGTTGACTCGGCTGTCATTGTGCCGATTGTCGTATCAGCCAATGGGCTGATGGCCGATACCCTCGACCAACACCTGTCGAGGCTATCGTTAGGCGGTTGGATCAAGAGCCTGATTCAGAAGGCAGTACTCCTTGACACGGCTCGCATTGTGAGGAGGTTTCTGTCTCTGGAGCCCTAACCACCGGTAGCTTGGATCCTGCTCCCGCTACCGATGGACCGCTATTTTTTATATTTTTAAATGTTTTTGTATATTTATTTTGTAAAAATATTTAAAAATGTAACGAAACATGTATGAAAATAAATAAAAAAATATATATAATAATATTCCACAACTATCACACAACGCCATCTAGTCCCAAGCTAAGCAGAGCTTGTGTTATGGGTACTAGACAACTGATAAACATACTTATATATTTCTAAATACATACATATTATAGATAAATTACACCCAGACACAGAACAAATGATCGTGCTCATCACACAACCATTTGTCCTGGGTGGGAATCAAACCCACGACCTCCGGCATAGCAGTCAGGGTCACTAACCACTAGACCAACAGGCCTGTCAAAACATGGGACATGGGACTTAAACATAACTAACGAAAAATGGGTGTACCTACCTACTATAGGTACATCTGCCTAACCGTCAAGAGAATATAGGCGAGATGTCATGTTAGTTAACATGTAAAAGCAACAAATATATTGAGTACTAGCTTTGCTGGCAAAAATGGTCCCACGGGAATGTATTACCGGGATATTACGTATCCTCTGTGTTAACATCTTTGGCCCCTTCTGTACTGGCACTATATGAGCTGTGTTCTCCACAGGCAGGGACAGATGCACTCGGCTAACGACTTTTGAAATAATAAAGCTATATGATGTGCGCAATTGTGAAAGAAAATAAATAATAGTTTAAAAAAACAAAAAAACACGTTTGGTTTTCTATGGAAGCGTGTTTGTTAGTTTTTTTAAAACCATTATTTATTTTCTATTTTTTAGGGTGTTTCGAATTTTAAGACGTATGTCAGCGTAGTTTTCGAAGACAGTTTTTTGCTGTCCTGGTAACCCTGGCAAGGATAATGGCACAAATTTTTGAAATTATAGTATTGTCATCGGTCTTTGACAGTTGTGCAAAGTTTGAATGAAATCTGGTTGTTTAAAGCGGGTCAAAATCGCGCTATAAGGAGTCGGTTACAAACAAACAAGCATACAAGTGAAGCTAATATAAAGCGTTTAAAAGGAGGTAGTCCATCGTTACCGGGACATTTTCTTGTAACCAACACGCACAAGGCTTCAATACGGTGTATTTAGTGATAGAGAGGTTAGTCCATGTTATAAACTATCTGTGTGCCAAATTTTATCCAAATCCGTACAACCGTTTTTGCGTGATAGAGTAACAAACATACATACTTTCAAATTTCAATTTTGGTAGGATTGAGTATGTATTGGCTGGTAAGTTCACTTGCCTCTGGTAAGACTGGAAGCCGACCACATTACGGAAATATGCTAGATTCTTTATGATAACTATCCAGCATTGTCACCCTATCATTATGTGCGTAGTACTCGCAACCGGCGTGCGTGTATGACCAGATGTATGAACGTAAACGGGACAAAAGGAGTGTGTAAGTAAGTATTGTAGCAGGTGGCGTTCTATAGTTTCTACCTACCCCCCATGGGAAAAAGGACTTAGTTCATACTTACATTATAGATAACCTAATAATTTATATAAATGATCGTACAAAATAATTACAAAACACACACACACAATTTCTAAAAATAATATATAATAAAAAAGGCTTGCAATTTAGAATTTTTGTAGCACCAACGTCATTCTGACAATGCCTTTGATTGTCTTCTTTTAAATTTATGTTTAAAAAGGAGAGTAAATAGCTTTTTTTTGGTGTTCTATACTTCTTGGTCTCTTAAGGGGACTCGTGAGGAATGTTATAGACTGATTATGTATGGCTTAATTGGTAAGACATAATGAATTGCACATCTACATTCTCAACATCGTCAAATGTATCTATTTATATCCACGTTCAGAAATTAATAAATTGAATTGAACTAAACGATATGATGTTATGCTTACGAATCGCGTCATTGCTAAATTACTAAATAAGATCAAAGAAAGACAAAACTATTTAGTCGTGATTTCTTGTCCAATTAAGGATTTAAAATCGTGATTTTAAATCAAGGTGTCAAGGCTGAATCAATTAAAGTCACAAGTAAAAAAAATACAAACGTCATGTTGTTTCCTGTCAAAGTGACAGCTGTCAGTAGCGTCAAGCATTTTGGCGCCAAACCGCCATATTGCGCTATTGCAACAGAAGTAGTAATGCGTGAATGCTTTTTATTGACCGTAATTGGAATTTTATGCAATAAAAGAGAATTGTTTCAGTTTATAGGTCACTTTTATTTGTTAAAAACAATTTATTTTGCGGTTAAAGCAAGGTCAATGGTTCAGGTATATAACAATGGGCAGTATTATGTAGGTACACACTGGTGGCGCAATTTGTAAATGTTAATTCGTTGCAAACACGCTTTTAACACTCTTTTATTTAAGTTCAAGGTCGCTCAGAGCGCTATGGATATACTAGGTTTTATTTTAAGGATAAGATCAGAAATGAAATGAATGAAAGAAACTGGAGTTACCGACATAGGCTGGCCGAGTAAGCAAGCTGAAGTGGCAGTGGCCTAGCTACGTTCGCCGAACGACTCATGGACTAAAAATTTTGGATTTCATGGTCTACACCGGAGTTTCCACCTTAAACAACAAGTCATTAGAAATTCATAAATGTATGCACTTCGTGCTAAAACATTCGAACTGAGTAAAAACGAAAGTAAATAGTTTGTTCCACTTTCGTGCCTCTACGGCGGATCTCTACAGACAGGCTTATTCATAGAAAATCATTGATATACTCATATGGTAATTATAGTTTCTACGTGACGTGACTTTATAAATATAGGTACTTCATGGAAAATGCCGCAGAAAATCTCTTTGATCATAATATTGTCCGTACTTAAGTGTAAACAAAGGATAAGTAATTTAAAATCCTAAAAAACACATATTAAAAGAAAACCAAACAATTTCTAAATCCTAATTCAAAACTTATTTTGAATTATTTCATTAAAATTTATTTTGAATTATTTCATTAAAATTTATTTTGAATAATTTCAAATAATTTTAATTTAAAAAAGCGTGTGATAATTATTTACAAATTTTTTTGTTTTTTACTTTGGCTAGCTATAAAACTGTGTTTTTTTGTTTAAAATTGATTTTTCTTTTTTAAGTCCCGTATATGCTTTGACATGCATTTAGAATTTTAAATTACAAACAAACACATCAATTTTATTTATTTATAGATTTGGTACGGAAGCGAATCGTAATCCAGTAGAAAAACACTAGTGGACCAACTGCCAAACTTCAAAAAGTAAACAAACCACTTTTTCATTTATAAACAGCCGTTTGTTACCGATTAGCAGTTCGTCTGATAAATTATATCATTGAGTAGATCCAGGCCGGCAGCCGGCAGCGACCGTTGAGTGTCTCTGTGCCGGTTAGACAATTGATAACGGTCTTCTCTACACGTTACGTTAGTGGTACAATCTTTACACTCTCTTAAACAGCATGTTGATAGGTTTTTCTTAGAATTATTCGTCAGATCATCAATGTCACTGAAGTTTTTTTTATGTTATTACTAGCTTCTGCCCGCGACTTCGTCCGCGTCAAATATTTGCTCCCCTGACCCTTCCCGTCGCATCGCAGCCTGCCATTTTTCATCCATTTTTTTGTTACTGCTCCGCTCCTTTTGTTCGTAGCGTGATGTTATATAGCCTATAGCCTTTCTCAATAAATAGGCTACCCGACTCAAAAATATTTTTTCAATTTGAACCCGTAGTTCCTGAGATTAGCGCAAAGACAAAAAGTAGCCTATCTATGTCACTCTCCATCCCTTCAAATATCTCCACTTAAAAATCACGTCAATTCGTCGCTCCGTTTTGCCGTGAAAGACGGACAAACAGACAGACACACTTTCCCGTTTATAATATTAGTATGGATGTGTGTCCTTAGCACTACTAAAGTTGGGTTTTCTAATACCCACTAAGGGTGTGAAAAATTAGGTTTAAATTGCATAAACCCATTTATGTAACTAAAACTTATTTTTTTAAAACAATGTTTGAAAAAAAAATTGTTTTAAATGTCATTCAGTATTTCATATTGCCTCCGCTAAGTCAAAAGGCCTAAGTTCTGGATACAGGCATCGGCCCTAGCGGACCCCTTCAATTACTGCTGACATCTCCGGGAGCCCTGTGGTCCAACGAAACGGCCTCTAAGCCAACCACGGCTTGATTCAAACAATTGTTAAAAATCTACTGTTTTGTTGGTCTCTAGACCAACAAAACAGTAGATTTTTAACAATTGTCCAAAGACCTGGGAATCGAACCCGAGACCGCTATAGCGGTCTCGGGTTCGATTCCCAGGTCTGACAAAGTGATTGAGGTTTTCTATCTGGAATTTCTCAGTAGCAGCCCGGAGTCTGAATTTGTGCCCGGTTGACGGCAATAGGCTCGCCCCCTGTTACATGGGACTTAAACATAACAGGCGAAATGAGGGTGTACTATAGATAAAAGCCATGTCAACAAAATTCAGAAATAGTTCCTTTCTTTGGTATTGTTCGTCGAATCGTTGAACAATTAGTGACAAATGCGTGCACTGACTGGACAGGTCCACCAACCTACATGGTCTTCACATGATGTGACCAAGATGTAGTCTGGACTTTAAAAGAGACTGTGACCTCTGAGTTCGTTTCGGCCTTTCTTCTCAGAGTAGGAGCGCATCTTGTTTAAAAAACCGGCCAAGTGCGAGTCGGACTCGCGCACCGAGGGTTCCGTACAAACCTGTAGGTATCCTCGGTTTATGTACAAGGTTTATGCTTATGAAATTAAATGTTTTTTATTTTTATATTTGAGTTGATTGAATGAAAGGTAGGGTAAAAGTGGGATAGTTGCCCTAGGAGGATAGACGCCCCAAAATTCAAATTGTGACTTGTAAACGTACTACCATCGTACTTAATACTTATAAGCAAAGAACACCCCCCATCCCCCAAGTGTACGAGCGCCAGCCACTCTGATCAGACGTATTGTGTGTAAATGGAGAAAGTTCGACGGGCTCGCTCACAAAGATCGCGGATTACGTAATCGACTGTTTCACAAACGCGTGGAACTTTTGATTTCCAAGGGTAAGTGATATTATTTGATTGTTATTTGCAAGTGTATGGTTTGAATATTATCGTCAGTAAAACGTTTTGTAATTTTTGTAAAGGGATCTTTGTTTTTTTATAAGGGCATCTATCCCTATTGAAAAGGATAGACGCCTCGTTTTTTGTGAGTATAGATGCCCTTAGGGGCATCTATCCCATATGGCTTAAGTTAATGTTTGCATGTCATGTTCCCATTTCTTCTTTTCAGAAATGCCTCGCAAATATATAAGGAAGGTTGGAGTTCGTCCGCGAGCTGAATGGACGCAAGAGGCATTAATAGCTGCAATGCATGAAATATCGAGAGGCATTCTTGGTGTCAACGAAATTTGTCGTAGATATGGGATTCCATCTAGAACATTTCTTTGAACATTTTTTCGGACATTTCTTTGAATAACCAAAGGTCTGTAGAAGTCAATGCAGTTCAAAATGATGCTCCAGAACAGGAACAAGATTCACCTAATAGATCAACTCCTGTAGTTGATAGAGTCCTTTCTAACATTACTACTATTTATATGGATATTTTTTATACAAATGAAGAAGCTCTTGAACAGGAACCAGGTCCATCCAATGTATAAACTCTCTCTAAAAATATGAAAATTAAAACAAAAGTGAAGAAGTTTTTTTTTTAAGCTGATTAATGTTAGAATATGAAAATTTTAACCAAAGTGTAATGTGCCATTATGAAATATTAAAATAAAACTTGTTAATTATACTTATGCTTTGTTTTATACCTAAGGGCAACTATCCTCATAGTGAAAACAGCATCGGGGCATCTAACCCATATAAGAGGCATCTATACTCAGAAGGAGTACTGTAACTTTTCTTATTTTTTGTTTATATAAGCAACAGCTGCATTGAATTTCTTTTTTAAATATAATAAATAATAGACCAATGTCCCATTAAATCGAAAAATCTGTTTAAATATATATTTTTTTCTAGGAAAAAAAAATCAATTTCAAAATGTGGGGCAACTATCCCACTTTTACCCTAAATTGCGATTTACGATTTATGACGTATTAAAAAAAACTACTTACTGGATCTCGTTCAAACCAATTTTCGGCGGAAGTTTACATGGTTATGTACATCATATATTTTTTTGAGTTTTATCATTCTCTTATTTTAGAAGTTACGGGGGGGGGGGACACATTTTACCACCGCAAACTATTCAGTTTAGAAAAAAAATGATATTAGACACCTCAATACCATTTTTGAAGACCTAATCATAGGTACCCCACATGTATGGGATTGATGAAAAAAAAAAAATTGAGTTTCAGTTCTAAGTATGGGGAACCCCAAAATTTTTTTTTTCTATTTTAGTGTAAAAATCATAGAAACAAAAAACAAAATCAAAAAACAATCAATCAAATCAAAGAACACAATCAGAATCAATCATAGAATACATCTACTTACCAAGTAACAACAGCGTAGCTCTTATAGTTTCGGAGAAAAGTGGCTGTGACAAAAAACAAAAAACAACGGCCGGCGGCGGCGGCTGTGACATACGGACGGACAGACAGACAGACAGACAGACAGACGCACAGACAGACAGACAGACATGACGAATCTACAAGGGTTCCGTTTTTTGCCATTTGGCAACGGAACCCTAAAAAATTCATTGCCGTGTAAAAGTGTTTGTACAAACCTACTTACAGAATAATAATAATTTATTATTAAAATATCTTACAAATTCAGCGTTGAACCACTCTTAAAGTTCAGTTAGTTCAAGGCCTCCGCTGGTCAGTGATGCGTCATCTGATTCTTTAACTTGACAACGATGTCCAAATGTCGTTTACCTCATGTTTTTTCTGCTTCCGTAAGACGCTCTTTAATTCGCTTTGCTTCACGCCTGCCTATTCAAAAGTTAAGAAAACAGGATGTAAGGGGTTCGGTCTAATTATTTTCTTAATAATTAGTGTGAACTGTGAAGAACATGTCGACGGTGAAATGACAAGAAAATCTATCGTCTGAAGTTCCGAAGTTACTGAAAATCCGCCAGAACCGACACGAAGCTTTTACTACCACAATATAATATTTAGCACTACATATTTAAAAACAACCGACTTCGAACCCACGTTACACGAAACAAGGTGAAAGATAACTTTAATTTCGAAAGTCGGTATATTTTTGTGAAAAAAAAAAAATGAGAACCTCCTCTTCTCAGAAGTCGGTTAAAAAAGAACACGTTTCTTGTATGAGGACCCTTTAAAAATTGTAACTTCATTTTATTTTTATTACTTTTTATTATAGCGATGACAGAAATACATGCTTTTCACAATCCTACTAATATTATAAATGCGAAAGTTTGTGAGTATGGATGTATGTGTATGTGTATGTTTGTTACTCTTTCACGCAAAAACTACTGAACGGATATGGATGAAATTTGGAACACAGTTAGTTTATAACCTGGATTAACACATAGGCTACTTTTTATCCCGGCAGTACGTTCCCGCGGGATGTTTTCCGACCTACACGCGGGCGAAGCCGCTGGCAAAAGCTAGTTTCAACTCCTTAATACAGGCTATTTTATAGCCTAGCTAGGAGAACAGTACGTCACCCACTTGATTGTTTAGATATTTTATTTTATACTACCTAAATAAAGGGGGTTAAATAAAGAATTATATTAAAGAATTAACTATGTACCTATAACGGTTCATGAGATACAGTCTGCTGACAGACAGACGGACGTACAGCTGATTAAGAGTTATAGGGTTCTGTTAGTACCCTTTGGGTAACATGCGAATTTGACCTTTAAATTCCAAACTATAAAACAGGAATTTCGTGAGAATTTGGTGGCAGGAGATCGTGTCATTTCATCGTCGATATAGTAATAATGTCTTATCCCATGTAACTGACGGCAAGCTTAATGCCATCATAAGACCTACAACTAGACTTTAGACTGCTTCTGAGAAACTTCAATAAGCATATACACATAATCAGCCTATAATGTTCCCACTGCTGGGACAGGCCTCCTCTCTTCGACAAGGAAGGGTGATGTTGCCTGCAGATTGGTAGATGCCACGATTTTTTGATTCTAAGACATGCCGGTTCTGGAGGACACGGTGGAGGTGTGCCCCGTCTGGGCGGGGCACCGCCATGTCCTCGTGGAGGCGATCGGCGGCAGCCACCTCTCGCGTCCGGCCCTGGTGCGAGCCATGGTACGGAGCGAGAGGGAATGGAAAGCCGTCACCTCCTTCTGCGAAGCAGTAATGCTCGCGAAGGAGGAGGCGGGGCGCGTGAGGGAGTGGCAATCTCTGCGCCCTCACGTCCCTAGCCGCCGCAGGAGATGCCCCGGGCGTCGGGAGTCCATAGCGTACTCCCGGCCACCGTAGGCGCGAGCTTGCGGGTGGCGAGCAATGGGTAGCTCGCCGCCCGGTAAGGACCAAGCTCGGGTCGACGGCGCGTAGTGTTCCACGCGTGCCTCAAAGAGATGTCACCAGCGCTGAAGGGGTCTGCTAGGACCGATGCCTGCCGGGGTCGCGTGATTGTTCGAAAGAGATACCGTGACCCTGGCACATGGGCAACTGAAGGAACACGGGTGGGTTTTAGTCAGTAAAAGTCTGACATGCCCTCCCGCTCCGCCCAGAGCGGGAGAAGTCATTTGATGAATTCCCATCCAAAAAAAAAAAGACATGCCGGTTTCGTCACGATGTTTTCCTTCATCACCCCATACTTTACTTACTTACTGTGTGTTATTATTCCCACTGGAAGTTAGTGGCTTTATCACATTCATCAATATTAGAGTATGCGCAGTTTTAACTCCTCCAAAGACATCCCCTTTCTCAAAAAGCGCCTAAGAATTAGTTTATAACAAATTGTTATTTTTATCACACATCTTAACCCGTTAACAAAACAACAGACTTTTAAAAACCGGCCAAGTGCGAGTCGGCCTCAAGCACGAAGAGTTCCGTACCATTATCTATAAAAACGGACAAAAAAACATCACGTTTGTTGTATGGGAGCCCCCTCAAATATTTACTATATTCTGTTTTTTTAGTATTTCTGTTATAGTGGCAACATAAATACATCATCTGTGAAAATTTCAACGGTCTAACTATCACGGTTCATGAGATACAGCGTGGTGACAGACGGACGGACGTACAGCGGAATCTTATTAATAGGGTCCCGTTTTACCCTTTGGGTACGGAACCCTAAAAAAGAAACTGTACAAACAAAACGTGAAAAATATATTGCCTTTTTTGTAATCAAGTTTTTATTTTTCACTTTTTAGCTATGGCTCCTAATCTAATCTAACTAGCCTATATTGTCCCACTGCAGGGCAAAGGCCTCCCTCTCCCTTTTCCACACATTTCTGTCTTTTGCTAGTGCTGGCCAGTCTGTGGTTGAAAAATTATCAAAAAAAAAAAAAAAAAATGTAAATCTATTAAGTAGCTTTCATGTTGCGTTGGTTTTTTTTTTAAAATCTATTGTGGTTTCGTAAAAAAAAAAACAAGTTAGGGGTTGCAGCCCTTATTTTTCAAAAAAAAACCGGCCAAGTGCGATTCCGACTCGCGCACCGAGGGTTCCGTACAAACCTGCAGGTATTCTCGGTTTAAAAATAAATGTTTTTTTTTTTTAATTTTTATATTTCAGTTGATTGAATGTAAGGTAAATTGCGGTTTACGATTTATGACGTTTTAAAAAAAAACTACTCACTCGATCTCGTTCAAACCAATTTTCGGTGGTAGTTTATATAGTAATGTACATCATATATTTTTTTTAGTTTTATCATTCTCTTATTTTAGAAGTTACGGGGGGGGGGACACACATTTTACCACTTTGGAAGTGTCTCTCGCGCAAACTATTCAGTTTAGAAAAAAATGATATTAGAAACCTCATTACCATTTTTGAAGACCTATTCATAGATACCCTACACGTACGGGTTTGATGAAAAAAAAAAACATTTTTGAGTTTCAGTTCTATGTATGGAGAACCCCAAAATTTATTGTTTTTTTCTATTTTAGTGTGAAAATCTTAATGCGGTTCACAGAATACATCTACTTACCAAGTTTCAACAGCATAGCTCTTATAGTTTCTGAAAAAAGTGGCTGTGACATACGGACGGACGGACAGACAGACAGACAGACAGACATGACGAATCTATAAGGGTTCCGTTTTTTGCCATTTGGCAACGGAACCCTAAAAATGAATGAATTTCGGGGTTTAATAATTGGCCCAAAATTGTTTTCAATAACTAGCATCCTAATGACGACCAATGTCAAAAAAGACGCCAGTGCAGATTTCATATGGAAACCCGGTGAGACCCTTTTCATACCCCGGGCTAATCGTTTCTTAAAGAGTAAACCCAAAAAAAAAAAAACATTTGTGTCAACTTCCAGTCTAGCCAGAATTACGTCATAGACAGCCCGACCTTGTTTATAAAAAAGACGTTATCCTTGTACACAAATACCAACCGGTCCACACAACAAATAAACTTTGACCGTTAAAAATACGTTAATTTAAATATAGCCGTTGAGAATTCGCGATAGTGACTTATCGGTTGCTAACAAGGAGTTTTTATTACTCAACTTTGTGTCTACATTTATTTTTATGTAACTACTCAAGTAAATATTGAATAGTGGTGGCCTAGTGGGAACGGCCGTGACTAACGAATAGGTCGTAGATTCGAACCTAGGCTGGCACTTTATAAAATACTAGCTTCTACCCGCCATTTCGTTTGCGTTAAATTTCTTGCTACCCTGACCCTCCCCGTCGCATAGTCCTCGCCTGTCCGTGCGAGGTCTTTGTATTCGTGACTATTTTCTTTTTGCCCAACACCTAAGGGCCCTAGCGTGATGTTATATAGTCTATAGCCATCCTCGGTAAATGGACTATCCAACACTAAACGTAGTTCCTGAGATTAGTACGTTTATCCAAACAAACTCTTCAGCTTTAGAATATTTAGATTTGTTTACAATTAAAATAGTTATAGTGAGCCAACCTTAAAAGATAGAAATATGCAGTCGCGGCCTTTTTTTAAGAACTTTTAAAGAGTAACAATTCCTTCGTACATTATTGATGCGTTACTTTAACCTTTTAAAGGAATAACTTTTCCCCGTTTTTTGCAATATTTTTCATTGTTGCTCCGCTCATAGTGGTCATAGCGTGATTTTATACATAGATATAGCCTATATAAGGTGTATCTATTCATACACGAAATATTTTAAGAGGTACACCTGTAAAGAAAATTTTTATCTGAGCGTTTTTGAATTTTCGTAATTATTATAATTTTAAAACTGCTTGAGACGTTTTGCATAAAACCTTTAGGATTATTATAAATTGTATATCAAATAAATAATCGCCTATCAATACATACTCATCATTTATATTCTTTTTTACACCAAATAACTTACTTCACTACAAATAAACTAAATGTTTAAGAAAACTCAAACTGCAGATAATTCGAAATTATACATCATTATGACATAATTTTTTTCCTCATAATGCAATACAGTTAAATTTATTTTTGTACAAAAATACTACATACATAGCATAAATACTGACTGCATAGCAAATTTTCAATATTTCATAGCAAAATAACTATCCCAGTCGCATATTAATCAGTAAGTAAAACAAAACCTGTTCATCATATTTGTCTTAATTTTCAAGAAGCCATGCTCGGCAAATTTAATGATTATTATAACAAAAAAATCCTGTCACATTGCATTATTCCTAAAAGCAGAACAAATTAACTGAAAAAGAAATACAAGAGCGAGCGAAGCGAGCTCTGGACTCGGGGCACCCCGACTCGGACAGGTTAGGTTAGAAGAGAAAAAAAAATATAACCACGAAGAGGATGGCGGGGTCTTTGACCCCGCCATTCTCTTCGTGGTTATTTTTTTTTAGTAATTATTATAATTTTAAAACTGCTTGAGACGTTTTGCATAAAACCTTTAGGATTATTATAAATTGTATATCAAATAAATAATCGCCTATCAATACATACTCATCATTTATATTCTTTTTTACACCAAATAACTTACTTCACTACAAATAAACTAAATGTTTAAGAAAACTCAAACTGCAGATAATTCGAAATTATACATCAATATGACATAATTTTTTTCCTCATAATGCAATACAGTTAAATTTATTTTTGTACAAAAATACTACATACATAGCATAAATACTGACTGCATAGCAAATTTTCAATATTTCATAGCAAAATAACTACCCCAGTCGCATATTAATCAGTAAGTACAACAAAACCTGTTCATCATATTTGTCTTAATTTTCAAGAAGCCATGCTCGGCAAATTTAATGATTATTATAACAAAAAAATCCTGTCACATTGCATTATTCCTAAAAGCAGAACAAATTAACTGAAAAAGAAATACAAGAGCGAGCGAAGCGAGCTCTGGACTCGGGGCACCCCGACTCGGACAGGTTAGGTTAGAAGAGAAAAAAAAATATAACCACGAAGAGGATGGCGGGGTCTTTGACCCCGCCATTCTCTTCGTGGTTATTTTTTTTTAGTAATTATTATAATTTTAAAACTGCTTGAGACGTTTTGCATAAAACCTTTAGGATTATTATAAATTGTATATCAAATAAATAATCGCCTATCAATACATACTCATCATTTATATTCTTTTTTACACCAAATAACTTACTTCACTACAAATAAACTAAATGTTTAAGAAAACTCAAACTGCAGATAATTCGAAATTATACATCAATATGACATAATTTTTTTCCTCATAATGCAATACAGTTAAATTTATTTTTGTACAAAAATACTACATACATAGCATAAATACTGACTGCATAGCAAATTTTCAATATTTCATAGCAAAATAACTACCCCAGTCGCATATTAATCAGTAAGTACAACAAAACCTGTTCATCATATTTGTCTTAATTTTCAAGAAGCCATGCTCGGCAAATTTAATGATTATTATAACAAAAAAATCCTGTCACATTGCATTATTCCTAAAAGCAGAACAAATTAACTGAAAAAGAAATACAAGAGCGAGCGAAGCGAGCTCTGGACTCGGGGCACCCCGACTCGGACAGGTTAGGTTAGAAGAGAAAAAAAAATATAACCACGAAGAGGATGGCGGGGTCAAAGACCCCGCCATCCTCTTCGTGGTTATTTTTTTTAAACCACACAGAAGTAGGAGCCCCGCAAAGCGGGGCTCCGTCGACTTTCCTATAAAAAAAACTATACGCGCCCCTACTCCCAGATGGCCCATAATGGAAATTTTAACCCCTATTCGTTTTACTCGTCAATCCCACACTTTCCGGCCTTAAAATCGATGTCGATACACGAAAATTCGAAAGTGAGGTTAGAATCAATATACAGGGTGATTGGAAGATGGGTGCAAAGCTTTAAGGCGAAGATAGTACAGACAATTTAGAACCATTAAAGCCATGGTTGTCTTAGACGAAGTCTTACCAAATATTTTTAACCAAATTTTTAAGTTTTTTTTTTCGGAAATTCTCAAAATTTAATGTAAACTGCATAATTATGGCCAAATTGAATGATAAATGAATTCATTTTTTATTTATTTAATTAAAGTAATGTGTAAGCAATCAAGCAAAACATGTTTAAGGCTTCTGTGTCATTAGACATTTCTTTACAGACATTTAAAGCTCAGAAAAAATAAAAAAATTGTACAATACGTCTTTTAAACCTTATTTAAAAAAAAACGGAGGGTGCTTTTTTAGCTCAAACCTTTTTGAAGCCATGCTTGATAATCGTTCTTTCTTTTGAGGTATCATTTATGCGGATATCTTACAAATTATTGAAATTAGGGCCTACAAACCAATTTGAGGGAGAAATTTTTTATTTTAGGCAGACTAATTCAAACAACATTTGAATTAAAATTATTTATTTTTCATGTTCAAAATGACGGCCGTGATTCCTAATACAAGCACGGCCCCGTTTTCTAACTTCTGTAGTCGTTATTTTCAACATCATCTCCTGCTTCATTGTCTCAAACGCTGAATTTATTCTTTGTATCAATTCTTCTCTAGTATTTATTTCTATGTTGTTATACACCAGTTCCTTGGCCCAGCCCCACACGAAAAAGTCCAACGGGGTCAGATCTGGGGAGCGAGCGGGCCAAGGGATGGGTCCATCCCTGCCGATCCAGCTATCAGGAAAGCAATTGTTGAGGTGTTCCCTTACATTTAAAGTCCAATGCGCTGGACAGCCGTCTTGCTGAAAGATGACTGTTCAGTCTCTTTCGAAGATCGGGACACCTGATTCCTTTACCAGTAGTGGTAAATCAATTTGCAGAAATTGCAAATAATTTTAACCATTCAATGGATCAGGCAAAAAGTGGGGCCCAATCAATGTTCTGCCAATTATTCCAGCCCATACATTCACAGAGAATTTCATCTGAAATGACACCTGCTTCTTAAAATGTGGATTGTTGTCTGCGTCGGTCCATTCATGGATGTTGTGAAAGTTTGTAATACCTTCCCTTGAAAATTTACTTTCATCCGTCCACAAGATTGATTTCAGAAACCACGCATCTTCGATGTCTCTGTTGAGGAGGAAACGGCAGAACTGAATTCTTCTTTGAGGATCTTGCTCTACTAGACCTTGCACACTCCTGCCATGGAACGGATACTTATCATTTTGGTGCATTGTATGCCACACCTTCCATTGAGAAATGTTTAAATTTCGAGCTACTGCTCTAGTACTGGTAGTAGGATCCGCTTGTAATGCTGCTAAAATGTCTTCGTCGACGGCAGTTTCGTGTCTGCCCAGGTTGACTCCAGGTTCCACGCGGTGAAACCCATCTTGGGCAAGACGACGAAACGTGTTGTAAAACACTCGGACATTCGGTATCCTGCGATTCGGATAGCGCTCTTGATACATCCGTCGCGCCAAAGATCCATTGCCGTCTGCTCTACCGTACATAAATACGATATCCGCATATACTTGATTGGAAAAAGTAGCCATAGTCACTTAACAATTAAGAAAAACGGCGTAGGAGCGCACTAAATGTCAACTCAACACAATTAAGTCAAAAATCAACACGTGCAGGAGCGCGAGGCTACGACTAGACACGGTGAAACAAAAAAGTTCAAAACTAACGCAAACAACACGTGCAGGAACGCAAAGGGCTACAACTGAACACGGTAAATTGTGAATCAACACGACAACGTCCACTCACAAGGGCAGTAGTTTGACTAATAAGTAAAAGATGTAACGGCTTCGTCACAGACCGACTGACCCTGACTAAAGAAAAACGACTTTGTTGCCTCAGTAACTAAGACCATTTTGCTGTAAAAACCAACTCTTATCGCTTTTTGCTATTCATTGGGCGTTCTACCTGGAAATGCCGTCACACCGCGCTCGGTGGCCATTGTTTAGAGAATCCCCTCAATGGGTTCCCCTCAATTGGTTCCTGCATGTGCCAAAAATTCTTAGAATTGAACAATGTTATCATTTCGAGCACATAAAGTATTCTTTTAAGCAAAAATTTTGTGTTTTGTTAGACTGCCTAAAATTTAAAATTTCTCTCTCGAATTGGTTTGTAGGTCCTAATTTCAATAATTTGTAAGATATCCGCATAAATGATACCTCAAAAGAAAGAGCGATTATCAAGCAAAAAGGTTTGAACAAAAAAGCAACCTCCGTTTTTTTTAAAATAAGGTTTAAAAGACGTATTGTACAATTTTTTTATTTTTTCTGAGCTTTAAATATCTGTAAAAAAAAATGTCTAAACACACAGAAGCCTAAAACATGTTTTGCGTGATTGCTTACACATTACTTTAATTAAATAAATAAAAAAATAATTCATTTATCATTCAATTTGGCCATAATAATGCAGTTTACAATATATTTTGAGAATTTCTGAAAAAAAAAAACTTAAAAATTTGGTTAAAAAAAATTGGTAAGACTTCGTCTAAGACAACCATGGCTTAAATGCTTCTAAATTGTCTATACTATCTTCACCTTAAAGCTTTGCACCCATCTTCCAATCACCCTGTATAATAATTAGGGCATGCAAACCGGTTACCCGGATAACCGAAAAAAACGGATAACAGACTGATTTAAAAACCGGGTTTTTTAGGATATCAAAACCGGAGCTTTCGGTTTTTTCGGTTAATAATAATCATTTTTCAACTACTAAATCGACGGCAACTACAACTCAGGAAAACTTAGACTATACAGTAGTAAATGTTTCATGGAACATCAAGGACCAACTCGGACAAGAAATAAAGAAGACGCTCAAACAACATACAGAACTTGATTTAGAAACTAAAATCAGGGTGGATATGGCACTTTACGACGGTGAAGGAAAAATGGGTGAGCACTTAATAAAAGTATATAAAGCTTTGGAATCTATACCTCCAACAAGTGTGGAATCAGACAGAGCCTTTTTATCAGCAGGTCTCATCTATACTATCTATACTAATATTATAAAGCTGAAGAGTTCGTTTGTTTGGTTGAATGCGTTAATCTCAGAAACTACTGGTTCGAATTGAAAAATTCTTTATGTGTTGGGTAGCCTATTTATAGAGAAAGGCTATAGGCTATATAACATAACGCTGCAATCAAAAAGAGCAGAGCAACAACGAAAAATGGATGAAAACTGGCAGGCAATTTGATGCGACGGGAAGGGTCATGGGAGCAAAAATTTTACGCGGACGAAGTCGTGAGCAGAAGCTAGTGTGTAATAAATTCGTAGTACTCTAAATGATGACTCCTTGTAGCTTATTTCAGTGTGTAAAAAATACATATTTTGATTAGACTTCAGCATTTTCATTTCTATAAAGACATATTTCTCATTTATTTAACAAAAATTAAAAAAACCCGAAAAAACCGATTTAACCGGTTTCACCGGTTTTGTTAGCAAAAAAACCGAATAAAACGGTTTTCTTAAACAACCCGGTTTTTGCATGCCCTAATAATAATCAATCAATCAATCAATAATCAAAATAAATTACAATTTTGTATCTAATTTTATATTTTTTTTTGCTGATCTCATTATGTGGTAATTAATAAATAATAAGACGACTGTGACTAATAAAATGCTGTTTTATTTAGAAAAACTGCTGTAAATAATATAAAAATAGAAGCTATATTTAAAAGAAAAAGAGTTAACATGTATAATGTGCATTAAGATTATTAGCTGTGCATTGATGAAAAAGCTTTTGCTCTGGGAAAAATCGCTGTACGCTGCGAAAATAAATTGTAGTGTGTTTAGTGATATTTTGAGTTGAATATTTTGCTGTGCAATCAGTAATTTTGATGGGAATTCGGAATCTTATTGCATAGAAAAAGGATATTTTTTGATTTGCGTTTAAATACTACCCAAACCTTTACTTCAAATTCTATTAATGGCCCGCCTGACGCTGCGAGGGCGGTGACCGAACGGCACGAGCATGGCCGCGGTGTCTCGGGCCGTAAAAAATAAGAAGGAGCCAGTATTTCTTATGTGCGTCAATTAATTTATAAATATTAAATTTTGAAAAAAAATACATTTAGAAAAATTTTTTTTTTCATTGCTTTTGCTTCTTTACCACCTACAGGTGTACTTCTTAAAATATTTCGTGTATGAATAGATTCACCTTATATAGCTTAAACTGATCCATCCATCTATGCGGCTGTTGTTAATTAGCCACTAGTCTTGTATACCTATCTAAGTTAAATTATGCCACCGAACAGTCGTGTATTCAAGCAATCTCGTATGCCTTGAAATCAATAAAATATAAATATTCAGAGAATCCCGTCTGCCTGCTTGAGGACACCTTTTACGGAGGCGTCTAATTAAATCTTAATTCATTCATATTTGTATGAATATTGCAAGTTATGTAACGAACACAATCTAAGCTATAGTTGTGGCCTGCGGTTTCACTTTTATCTTAATGTAACTACTACACGTATCCGGATAAGAAGTACCTATACAACTCTATCTTTGGTATTGTTCGTCAAAGTGTTGGGCTCCTTATGTTCCGAGTTGAGCTAAGCGATTAGTGACAAATGCTTGCACTGACTGGACAGGTCCACTCAATCTGTGTGGTTCTTTACTCAAAAGACCATTTCAGGTACCAATCTACATGGTCTGCACATGATGTGAAGAAGATTATGTCTGGACTTTAAAAGAGACTGTGACCTCTGAGTTTGTTTCGGCCTTTCTTCTCAGAGTAGTCAGATAGGAAACGCCAACTTCATCTAGTTTAAAATAAGAAATAAATTTATAGTTTAAAAAATACAAATTCAAATTCAAATTCAAATTCAAAATTCTTTATTGTGAGACAGTGGTTACAGAGTTGTTGTTGATATTTTGGTGTGCGTTTACAATGCTCTACCATGTTTGGCATACAATACAATTACAATACACTAGTTATTATAGTTTAAAATAAATTGTCATCTTAGACCTAAGTTTATGTACTATATGTAAATTCAACAAGACATTTAAATAGAATTAAAGTTAAATTTTTGCATCAAAACATAAAAGCAGTTTGGCGCTAGCTCATCACGAATCTGTCGGACAAAAATTCATGGACTGTATAATATGGCCTATTTACCAAGAAGTCATTTAATTTTTTCTTAAAAATATTAATATTTTCGATTTCTCTTATTTGTTTAGGAAGCTTATTATAAATTCGTGAAGACATTCCGAAGAAACTTTTAGATAGTAGGGCTGTTTTTGAGGGCATAATATTTGCTATTTTGTCGGCATGTCGACGGCAGTGCAGGTTTTTAAACTTTTCCCCATTGGTTTTCACGAATGTAGCGACTTCATAGATGTAGAGGGCAGGAAAGGTCAAAATCTTTAGCTTTTTAAAATATGGCATACAACTCTCTGGGGCACGTATGCCACAAACAGCTCTAAGACATTTCTTTTGTGCCCTAAAAGCGAGTTCCCTGTCTAGAAACACACGCTTTTATAAATGCACGTAAAAACCAAAAACTTAATCGTGGTCAAAGTTCATTACAAGACCTTTCTAACAAGTCCAAACACGGCTATGTTACGATATTCCATCATGGAGTGCCAGTGCCTTTCTTCCAGCTTCATCATCAGACCTTAAAACCTAATCGTGGTCAAAGTCCATTACAAGATTTTTCTAACAAGTCCAAACACAGCTATGATACGATGTTCCATCACGAAGTTCCCGTTCATATCTTCCGACTCCATCATCAGATCAGTTTGACAGTACCATATTATTGTATTGTCATTAGAACTACATACAGCTGCCAATTTTCATGACGCTACGATCCTTGGAAGATGGTTAAATTAGTCACCTTAGATTCCATTACATAGTTAGTTACATACAGGTCGTCCTAATAAAAGCGTGTTAAAAATATGACTGACGTGTAAGTGTTTCTACAAACCTACTTACAGAAATAAAATCATTTATCAACATGTATACACACAGAATTTTAGTACACAGTACACAGGTGGACATTTTTACCAGAAAGCTAATACACTGTCAGTAGGAATCGGTTTCATTTTGATAGTTGCACTACATTCATGGCGTTGTTTACGTTGATAAGTAGACAATATGAAAGAACACATGAAAGAATGGATCAGCAATAAACATCAAAATGATTCAGGTTCTGATTAATAGTGTATTACGCAATTAGACTGTATGATTAATATGATTATCGTAAAAGATAAAAATATAATCAAAAGTCATTAATTCAAATAAGGCTGAGAATTACCACTTTTCGAACATCAAAAAGACATAAGACGGTCCCCTAAAAACGCCCGCCCTTCACCACTTCCTAGTGCTGCAGCTGGGAAGAAGAAGTGGCGCAACAAACTGTCGAGCAGCACAGCTGTCTGTAGTTCAGTTAGATAAACTTGAGTGTATACAATAGTCATAGTGGGTAGGCAAAGTGATTAGCATTAAGATTCTCAGAACATTAATTTCAATTATCTGCCATATGTCAGATAGCCATGCTACCATAATCAGCCTTTGTTCCCACTGCTGGGACACAGGCCTCCTCTCGGTGAGAGCGAGTGGGCCGTAATCAACCACGCGGACCCAGTATACGGGTTGGTAGATGTCACATGTCTTCGAATTTTTGGGTCCGGTTTTCTCACGATATTTTGCTATACGCGACTACTAAAGTCTTTAGATTGTAATTTAAATAATCCATATTGAAGTTCTTTACATTACATCAGCAATACATAACTTAGACTATCCACAAGGTCACTCGAACAATGACAAGGTCGAACAGTTCTCACGAGTTTCCTAATTGCAGCTCCTAACTAATTGTAGCAAAACATAGCGCCTTATGCGTCGTGAGCGCATATTATGTCAGATTGTCAGAACACGCTAACGACCTCGGACTGCAAAAACTCGTAATACTGCAAACTGCGTATAAGAAGAGAAAAAAACGAATAGAGTATGCTTTGTTTTTTTTTTTTAATGTTCTCGCAAATCAACCTATGAGATTGTCGGCTGCTTAACCGGACTTGCCTGCGGCTACCTTAATAAATTAGAATCTCCAGCCAGGGCTTAAAGAGTTAAAACTGAGCGACTACTAACGCTAAGGGTACCCTATGGGGTTCGGACTAGGGATGTTATGGATATGAAATTTCGGATATGGATTGGTTACGGATGTAGGAATGATTATTATACCGGATACGGATATGAAATTATTTCGGATTATCCGTTGGTTTCGGATAATTTCGGTTACGGATATTGAACTTTTAAGGAATTTCAAAGTAAAATACCAAAAGCTAATTAAATGATATTATTTATATGTCACCATTTGGTAGGAATTACAATCAGTCTGTGAGTAATTATTACAGCTATTTAAAATAAAAATGATTATAAATATATAAGGTGTATCTGAAACACACCGTACACCGTGCACCGTGTGTATACATGAAATATTTTAAGAGGCACACCTGTAGGTGGTAAAGAAGCTATAGAAGCAAAAAGAAAAAAAATATCTAAGCGTTTTTGAATTTTCGTAATTATTATAATTTTAAAACTGCTTGAGACGTTTTGCATAAAACCTTTACTTCAAATTCTATGAATGGCCCGCCTGACGCTGCGAGGGCGGTGACCGGACGGCACGAGCATGGCCGCGGTGTCTCGGGCCGTAAAAAATAAGAAGGAGCCAGTGTTTCTTATGTGCGTCAAATAATTTATATAATATAAAATTTTGAAAAAAAAAAAAACCTTTAGAAAAAAATTTTTTCGTTGCTGTAGCTTCTTTACCACCTACAGGTGTACCTCTTAAAATATTTCGTGTATGAATAGATACACCTTATATATTGAGTGTAATATCTAATTTATCGAAAATAAAAATGTAATAACAAATCCGATATTATCCGAAACTTTTATTTCGGATTCGGTTACGGTTACGGATAAATTTTTATATCGGATATCCGATACTTTCGGTTACGGTTACGGAGCTCCCTAACATCCCTGGTTCGTACCTTGGCTTAGGGCGTCGCTGGAACAAGAAACGGGCTGGATCGGAATGAATGAAAGGCGTCTAACAAAAGGTATATTTACAAGGCAGAATGTGAGAGGAAACGCCTGGGAGGGGACGCCCTAGGAGCATGTACCTTATTGGTGATGTTCTTCAGAAAGGTCAGGTGCGTAGTACTCACAACCGGCGTGTGTGTATGACCACATGTATGAACTTAATCGAGGCAAAAGGAGATGTAAGGATTGTAGTAGGTAGTTTCTGCCTGCCCAAAGACAAGAAGGTGTAAATTTATGTATCTATACTTATATATACTACCAGCTTTTGCACGCAGCTTCACCCGCGTGGAAGTCGGAAAATATCCCGCGGGAACATACTATCGGGATAAAAAGTAGCCTATGTCCTTTCTTAGGCTCTAAACTATCTGTGTACCAAATTTCATTTAAATCGGTTCAGTAGTTTTAGCAGGAAAGCGAGATAGACAGACAGAGTTACTTTTGCATTTATAATATAGTGTGGATGTGGATAGTGTGGATTTTAATAATGACGGTTTCTTCACGTGATTTTTGCATCACTGTTTTTTGAGCAAGCAATATGCACGACGAATTAATTTGTCTGGTCACTCAAAGTTAGTTGAAAGATGTTAAAATACACTCATTTTTCAAACTATTTTAGCATTGAAAGAGAATTGCTGGTCAATAACGATTAGATGCAGTTAAACAATAACTTTGACTGGCCTGTTAGTCTAGTGGTTAGTGACCCTGACTGCTAAGACTGAGGTCGTGGTTTCGATTCCCACCCAGGACAAATGTTTGTGTGATGAGTACAATCATTTGTTCTGTGTCTGAGTGTAATTTATTTATAATATGTATGCATTTAGAAATATATAAGTAAGTTTATCAGTAGTCTGGTTGCCATAGCACAGGCTCTACCTAGTTTGGGAATAGATAACGGTGTTTTGGTTGTCCTAAGATATTATTATTAACTAGCTTTTGCCCGTGGCTTCACCCGCGTGGATGTCGGAAATTAACGCAGTTATTTTTCTAAAATAAAAGACTTTTTCTAAAATAAAAGTAGCCTAAGTTACTCCTTGTTACAACAGCTATCTGCCAGTGAAAGTCCCGTCAAAATCGGTCCAGTCATTTCAGACATTAGCCGGAACAAACAGACAGACAGACAGACAAAACTTGTAAAAAATGTTGTTTTGGTATATGTACCGCGTATACGTTAAATTTCTTGTTTCCCCGCCCTCCCCGTCGCGTAGAATCGCCTACCCGTGCGCTTTTCCCCGTTTTAGCAACATTTTTCATTACTGCTCCGCTCCTCTTGGTTGTAGCGTGATGTTATATAGCCTATAGCCTCCCTCGATAAATAGGCTACCCAACACAAAAATAATTTTTCAATTCGGACCAGTATTTCCTGAGATTACCGCGTTCAATCAAACAAACAAACTCAGCTTTATAATCTACTAGCTTCTGCCCGCGACTTCGTCCGCGTCAAATTTTTGCTCCCCTGACCCTTCCCGTCGCATCGATTTGCCTGCTAGTTTTCGTCCATTTTTCGTTGCTGCTCGCACCTTTTGAGTTATAGTGAGTCAAGCTTAAAAAATAGACATATGCTCTCGCGGACTTTTTTTTAGAACTTTTTAAAAGGAACAATTCCGTCATACATGATTTTTGCGTTACTTTAACCGTTTACGCAGCGCACGCAACGGAAATTCTCAAAAGGAATAAATTTTCCCCGTTTTTGCAACATTTTTCATTACTGCTCCGCTCCTCTTAGTTGTAGCGTGATGTTATATAGCCTATAGCCTCCCTCAGTAAATAGGCTACCCAACACAAAAAGAATTTTTCAATTCGGACCAGTAGGTCCTGAGATTAGAGCGTTCAATCAAACAAACAAACTCTTCAGCTTTATAATATTATATAGTATATATATATAATATATAATATATATATAGATAGATAACATAGATAACATTACGCTACAATTAAAAGGAGCGTAGCAGCAACGAAAAATGGGCGAAAATTGGCAGGCAATTCGATGCGACGGGAAGGTTCAGGGAAACAAAACTTTGACGCGGACGAAGTCACGAAACAATCAAATCTTTCCTCTTTATAGTCGAACGAGATTAAAAAAAAGTATCCTATGTCCGTCTCCTGGTTCTAAGCTACCTCCCCATCAATTTTCAGCCAAATCGGTCCAGCCGTTCTTGAGTTATAAATAGTGTAACTAACACGACTTTCTTTTATATACTCGTATATAGATGCCTATCTGGGTTCGATTCAGACAGGAATGGCTTTAAAACGACAAATTGACATAGGTGTCAAATTGCTTAACAATTAATTCTCCTGACTATCATCACCATCATTTCAGCCGTAAGACGTCCACTGCTGGACATGGGCCTTCCTCGATTTGGTAGGGTTTGCAATAATCACTACGCTTAGCAGGCGGGTTGGCGATCGCAGTATAATGTTGTTGTTGGGGATTGTTTTAGTTGGGGAACATATGTTTCTTCCCAAAAAAAAGTAGACATGTATTAGCTACTTTGTTAGCTTACAATATACACGCAGTTATTGATAATTTAACTGAGACTAGGTTAAGTGACGAAACAGTAATATCTAGTACTTCTAATAATACTGTAATTGACTCTTTAAACTTTTAGAGGTGACAAAAGAGAAGCATAATAAGAATATTTTACTGTATCATCAAAATATAAATCGCTTTTCTGGCAAAATCCTAGACGTGGAAATGTTAATAGATAAATATCATATGGATATCTTATGTTTGTGTGAAACTTGGTTAAAACCGGATAGAATGTTGTTTAATATAAATAATTTTTCAGTGGCCAGTGCGTACAACAGGTCTTCAATAGGGGGTGGTACCTTGATATTATGCAACCGTTATCTTAGATATAAAGAAAGAAAGGATATCACTGCTTGCTCTGTTGATCGCTTATGTGAGGTAGCATGTGCAGAGGTTGAGGGCCATACTTTCTTATGTATTTATAGGCCACCAGCCTCAAACTTGTCATCATTTTTGATCATCATGGAAGAAATATTAGGTAAACTTTTTGAAGAGAATAAATTAGTTTTCGCTAATTCACCCGAAAAATGCAAGCTTATCTCATTGTTTAAATCATTCAACTTAAAATGTATATTTAATGAACCAACAAGAATAACACCGACCTCGGCTTCATACATAGACAATGTATTTACCAATTGCAAAATAAAAGAGTCATCCTTAATTAGTGGCGTTAGGTCGGACCATACTGGTCAGCTTGTATCGTTTGATTTAGACACAAAGTTGCATTTAGATAAAACCATTCAACTGCGACCCCTTACTCAAAATAAATTGAAAATGTTTAATAATAATGTTCTTAGGAATCTCTCAACAGAAAGTTTTGATTCACAAGACCCCAATATTAATTACGGTACTTTGTTTTCTACGGTATGCCAAGAATTCAATAAAGCATGTCCTGTGAAAAAAGTTACAATCAATATTAAACCAAAATTTAGTGAATGGGCTACTACTGGCATTAGAAAAAGCAGAGATACTTTATATAATTTGTATCACGAAAAATCATTGACTCCTGATCAAGCCCTTCATAATTATGTAAGAAAATATTCTAAGGTTTTCAAAAGAGTCTGCGCTCAAGCTAAATCTAAATTAATAAGTAACAAAATTAGTACTTCCAACAATAAAATAAAAGCTGTGTGGCAGGTAATTAATAAAGAAACTGGAAACACAAAACAGCGAGATCAGAATGAATTGTCTCTAAAAATTCATAATGAAACCATTTCAGATAAGTTAAAAGTTGCTGAGACACTAGAAAATTTCTTTACCAATATTCCAATAGAAGTTACAAAATCTCTTCCCTCTTCATCTATATTAGCTGAATCTCTTCTTAAAGAAAACTTCAGTAAGGACATTCCTAATTTTGAATTCAAACCCATTTCTATTGCCACGATTAAAAAATCATTTAAAAGTCTTAACATAAAAAACACAGAAGACTTATGGGGTATTTCGGTTAAGGTTCTTGAAGATATCATTGACACAATTGCTCCTGTCCTGACAGGCATATTTAATCAATGTTTAGACAGCGGTACGTTTCCTGATTTAATGAAACATAGTAAAATAGTACCAATTTTCAAATCGGGTAGTAAGACTGATCCTTCTAATTATAGACCCATATCTGTGCTACCAGCAATGAGCAAAATTTATGAAAAAATCATGTTGGACCAGATGTTAGCTCATTTCAACTCTAATGGGATTTTACATAGTCGGCAGTTTGGTTTCACGAAAGGTAGGTCGACGACTGACGCGGGAGTACAACTCATCAGTCACATTTTGGAATCCTGGGAAAAGTCCCAGGATGCAATTGGCATCTTCTGTGACCTCTCAAAAGCGTTTGACTGCGTTGACCACAATACTCTGATCTGTAAATTACACCATTACGGAATTCGTGGACAAGCTGCTGATCTTGTCCTTTCCTATTTATCAAACAGGCAGCAAAAAGTAAATGTTAACGGGGTGACGTCCTCGGGGTCTCTTGTTAAGATGGGCGTACCCCAAGGTTCAATTCTTGGCCCTTTCTTATTTCTAGTTTACGTTAATGACCTTCCTTACATGATGGCTAACTTTTCGGATATAATTTTATTCGCTGATGATACTTCTCTTATTTTTAAAATAGATAGAAAAGATACGGATGTCTTACATGTGAACGAGGGTCTAGCTGTTCTTTCAAAATGGTTTGCATCTAATAATCTCTTACTTAATGCAAGCAAAACTAAATGTATTAAATTCTCATTACCAAATGTACCCCAAGTAGATCTAAATTTAAAACTTGACGGCAATAAACTAGATATTATTTCGGAAACTAAATTTCTAGGAATTACGTACCCGATATATTATTTTCCTCTATGGAATTACGTTAGATTCAAAGTTGCAATGGGGTGCCCACATTACAGCAATTTCAGGTAGATTAAGTTCAGCTGCATATGCAGTAAGAAAAATAAGGCAGTTGACCGATATAGCTACAGCTAGATTAGTGTACTTTGCTTATTTCCACAGTATTATGTCTTATGGCGTTCTGCTGTGGCGTTCGGCAGCTGACGTAGATTCAGTTTTTATTTTACAAAAGAGGGCAATCCGCGCAATCTATAAAATGAAGCCTCGCGAGTCTCTTAGAATCAAATTTACAGAAATTGATATACTGACTCTACCTTCTCTTTATATTTTAGAATGTATCTTGTATGTTCGCAAAAACTTAGGCCTCTTCAAACTAAGAAGCGATTTCCATAATAGGTATAAATACTCGAAGTAAAAATGAAATTGTGATACCTAAATTTAGATTAACCAAAACTAGTAAATCATTTCTTATAAACAGTATCCGCTTCTATAACAAGTTGCCAAAGTCGGTTACTGAACTTAGTTACGGAAAGTTCAAATCACACATTAAGCGTGTCCTTATCAAAAATGCATATTATAAGATAAAAGACTACGTTCAAGACAAGGAAGTTTGGCAATAACTCCGTCTGCACATGTGGCTTCCCTGGTAGCTCATTACAGGATGACCATGTAAATGTCTATTAACTGCTCTCAAATGACGATGTACATTATTTAAGATTTTTTTTTTTACATTCTTCTTTGACATACTCTATTCATAATTTGACATTATATACTTACAATTCTAATTTGACCTCTTTATTATTGGTTGTCATAACAACAATGACATTTGGTTTAAATAGGTTATTATTATTTATAGGTTAGTATTTATTTTATTTATGTAATACTATCATTTAAGTAAATTCTTTTATATTTTGTGAATGTGAGAATGTTGTAGGTCTTGTAGACTGTAGACAATTTTCTATTTTATTAAGTACCTGGTTGGTTGGTGGTTTTAGTAGTACTTGTTGACAGTCCTGCACTGTTCTCGCATACCTATTAAAACTGTTGTTTGAAAATATTTTTTTTAAAAGAGTAACCGTGGAGTTACTTGCCGGCTCTTCTCCATAGGAATCATCAATTTGGAACCATGCACCTAGCTTCTAACGTTTCATAAGTGCCCTTGCAGGCTTATGTGAAATAAAAATATTTTGATTTGATTTGATTTGATTGAATGATAAAAACTTTTTACAAAAAAAAAACAACCGACTTCCTTAAAAAAACACTACAAAGTCAAAAATAACTTTAATTTCGAAAGTCGGTGTTTTAGGCTCTGTATTTAAGGTTTTTGCCATCGACTTTCGAAATTAAAGTTATTTGCATTTTTAACCGACTTCAAAAAAAGGAGGAGGTTATCAATTCGACTGTATTTCTTTTAATTTTAATTTTTTATTTTTTTTATGTTTGCTACCTCATAACTTTTGACTGGGTGAACCGATTTTGATGATTCTTTTTTTATTTGAAATTGGTGCTTCCCGAATGGTCCCATTTTAATTTGGTTCCATTCGGACAATGGGGTCCGTGTGAAAACCATATAAGTCTAAAATTTCCATTAAGTATTTGCGCGACAAATGAACGAATACCGTATGTTTGTTACCTCATAACTTTTGACTGGGTGAACCGATTTTAATGATTCTTTTTTTATTTGAAAGCTGGTGCTTTCTGAATGGTCTCATTTTAATTAGGTTCTATTTGGACAATAGGGTCCATGTGAAAACCATATAAGTCTTAAATTTTCATTACGTGTTTGCGCGACAAATGAACGAATAACGCGATTAGATTAATGCGGGGTATTTACCGAAACTAAAAAGTTGAAAATAAAAACTTTTTACAAAAAAACAACAGACTTCCTTAAAAAAAAGCACTACAAAGTCAAAAATATCTTTAATTTCGGAAGTCGGTGGCAAAAACCTTAAATACAGATCCTAAGACACCGAATTCCGAAACTAAAGTTATTTTTGACTTTGTAGACTTTGTACCCACGAAGTTCATGAAATCATTGCATGTTTTTTTTTATTTAAAAAATGCCCTCTAACTTCACAGATAGCTGTTTTTCTGGACAGTTGGTTGTGCCTCTTCGTCATCCCAGCTAAGGCACTAGGAAGTGGTGAAGGGCAGGCGTTTTGAGGGACTCATAATTTCAGCCGTAAGACGTCCACTGCTGGACAAAGACCTCCACCAATTTAGGGGGCTTTGCCATTATCACCACGCTTAGCAGGCTGGTTGCCGATCGCAGTATGGTGGTAAAATGCATAGAGAACGCTGCTGCCCATTCTCTAGTAATTCCCTTATTCGCCTTTTACGACACCCACGGGAAGAAATGGGAAGGTCTATTCTTAACGTCCTGCACCACACGGACAACTTTGGGGGATTGTCTGATGTAATTTCAACGCTCGAAAAGGTATGACTCACGGCCTAATTTGATTTTTGATAAATGAGTTGATTGATTTTGCTACCCTGGTTTCCCCTTAAAATTCTCAAAAACCTTGGAACAATCTATGTATTTAAAAACCTAGATATATAATACTAGCTTTTGCCAGCGGCTTCGCCCGCGTGGAGGTCGGAAATTATCCCGCGGGAACATACTACCGGGATAAAAAGTAGCCTATGTCCTTTCTCAGGCTCTAAACTATCTGTGTATCAAATTTCATTTAAATCGGTTCAGTAGTTTTAGCAGGAAAGCGAGACAGACAGACAGACAGAGTTACTTTTGCATTTATAATATTAGTATGGATTAGTATGGATAATCGAAGGTCAATACCACATACTAGGTGAGATCACCAAGCCTTATATAAGGCTTACGAACCATTAATTTAACCAGTATAATTCTAAATAAGGGGATATATCCCTTATGAAGAAACCCGCTTGACCCAAATTACCTAATAGAGTATATAACTAATTCTTTTGAGCGTAAATCCTACTAATATTATAAATGTGAAAGTTTGTGAGTATGGATGTATGTTTGTTACTCTTTCACGCAAAAACTACTGAACGGATTTCGATGAAATTCGGCACACAGATTGTTTATAACCTAGATTAACACATATGATACTTTTTATCCCGGTAGTACGTTCCCGCGGGATAATTTCCGACCTCCACACGGGCGAAGCCGCTGACAAAAGCTAGTATGTACTAATAAATTATTTTAGAACCAGTTTATTAGCAGCAACAGCTTACAGTCAAGAAAATCGTGGCATAGGTTTCATCCTAATATTACTTACAAAATCTGCCTAGCCTATTCCCTGTTGAGTTCAACTTCCAGTCTGACCAGATGGAGTTGAGTACCAGTATTTTACATGGAGCGACTGCCTATCTATCCTCCACAACCCAGTTACTGGGTAATACGATGCCTCTTGGTAAGACTGGTTGTCAGACTTTCGGGCTTCTGACGACCCGTAACGACTGTCTAAGATCTACGAAAGGCAGCCGGGACCAACGGCTTAACGTGCTTTCCGAGGCACGGCAGGGTCTTGCTAAGTAAAGATGGTCACCCATCCACTGACCAACCGCGGCAAGCGTAGCTTACCCTGAACAATAGTAGTAGTGATTCGCGGATTCTGGCGCAAGCGCCAGAGCCCGCGCTTGCACCAGAGCCCGCGAATCTGTAGCACCCATCGTAAAAAAAAAAAAAAAAAAAAAAGGTTTTGGTGTGCTCTGATCTCAAATCTGTGGTCCATTTTAGCGTAGGATGCGTGGTTCTGGAGTTATGCAAATCAATTAACTGTTATCTCATTGATTTCCGGTGGTCCTGCACCCTCATTAGCATTCCATTGTTCGCCTAATCCTTTTATCTATTATACTTCGAACACCCCATTACGTTGCGCCAGAACCCACGAATCTGTTGCCCTACGGTTGATTTGGCGTTCTTATCTATTACTCATTGTATGTCTGCTTTTCTATGTCATCAATAAAACACATTCATTTTTATTTCAATATTTTATTACTTTTTTCTACAAAATATGAGCGGAAGATCTCATCCACAAAAATATCATTGTGCAGTGTGTTCCCTGTAAATATGTTCGTAAAACTATGCATTGAACATCCCTGAAACTAAATAGCAAATACATTAAGCAATATTCACCACAAACTGAAGTCCAATCATTCTGAATCCTATCAACATTCCAGTCCCATCTCTTACAATTCCTTTTCAAAAACTGGAGATGATATCGCTCAGGTGTTCGTCCATATGAATCAAAATATTGACCGATACCATTCGTATCGATATGTACAGCTACCCAGTGTGAACCTGGTTTATCATCCGCATCCAAATTGCATATTATATACGTTGGTACATGTGTATACATAGGTAGTCTATTAGCAGCATAAACATTATTTTCTAGACTGGGATGAATCTTTTTCATATGTTTTTGTAATTCTAGTGTATCCATGATATTACTGTTATTAGCAGATTATTACAGTACCAATCTATTCAATGGTTGTCATAGGAATGTTCAATTATAGTGATTTGTAAATATTAAATCGCATTCTTTGTGGGAGTCACAAAGCTTAGGATTATCATTTTGCTGCAGCTAATTTAAAGTTTGTTATATGGGTCTGATTATATTAAATAAAACACTCTTGAGTACATAGACATTTTTAATTAACTGTTCAACACAATAATTATTAAATAAATACATTAAATACAGACATATTATTATCAAAATACCATTTTCTAATACACACAGCATTATTCAATGCACAATTCAATTTATGGTTCACACAATTAAAATCAGTTTTATTTTTACAGAACTTTTTTTTTAATGTCGCAAAATTAGGACATCCCTTCTCACCTATGTCAATCACTTCACAGTTTGCACATAACTCTTTAATCCACGTAATCTTTTCCAAACCCTTTGTCATAATTTTTTTATTTTCTAAATATGGTAAAATAACACGTTTAAACTCTTTGTAGTCTATGTAGCCTTCACTCCAGTAAATTCCTCGATTTCTTTCTAACCATCTCACCTGCTTTTTTTCTTCTAGTGTTAGGTAATGGAATGAATATGGTGGTTTCACCAAGAACGTCTGTGTATGATCATGACTCGCAATGGCCAATTCTTTGATAATAAAATGATTTAAAGAATCTTTAAATCCTTGGAGTTCCACTATAAGGGTGTCCGTCTTCATGATATCTTCTTAACAATGTTACTTAATGGTTTGTATTCAACAATGCAATCGTTCAGAATGAGACAATATGCTGAAGTTTGATCTGGTATCTCCGAATCACTTTCAATTTCTACTCTCACGTCCACAACTGGCCCTGTCTTTAGATTATCCACTTGTCTAGAGCAATCAATGACAAACAGCGGTGCTAAATCTCTAAACTGTTTTTCGCTTAATATGGGTTCCGGTCGACGTCCGTAATACGACTGTTGAAATCTGGTGTATTGCTCGTTGTAAATATTAAATCGCATTCTTTGTGGGAGTCACAAAGCAGGTTGATGCCTGTTGCGAAGGAACGTGAGATAAGTTTGTTGACTCATAGAGTTACAATCAGTTTCGTATGTGCTTATGTAAAGTTTAAACTCGAACACTGTTTTGTATAAGATTAAATAGGAGAGGTTTATAAAGAAATAAAAAATAGTATATTGCATACAATTTGTTTTATTTAATTTTATAATGTTATCTTTAGTTACACACACACAAAATGCATTAAACATAACACATATATCTAAAACACAACACACATTATAATCCTAACTACTATAGTCTACAGTAACATTTCTATTTTTATCTATTTCAATAATATTATCAAACTCAGCATAAACAATACAGTTAATTGTTTGTATTAGTGAGGATTCAAATCGTACTTCTAATCTTACACTACCATGCTTTATGAGATTCCAATGGGCTGATGAGTTAGCTGATAAATCAGGAGTTAAATCAAATGCTAAAAGACAGTAACCTTTGGCATACTGTTCACGAGAAATTGCATTTCCTTCATTAAGAAAGTGAATACCAGTCCCCGAGAATAGAGTATGATATGCTGATGTAAATATATTATTATTAAAAGATGGTTGCAAAGCTTTGGAAGGTATTTGTTGACCATCAATATATAAGCTGAAAGAGTTAATACCATAGTTTTCAAAGTTAAATGGATTTTTAGTAAGTGAACCATTAAATGCAGAATTATTCACAAAACCAATAATACATCTTTTGGGTACCTGTCCTAAGAATATATTATCAAGAGTTTTTCCTTGAACACCCGATGCAATTGTTAAAACTTTAACTTCAGCACGAGTAATAGGATATTTAGCAGTGGTAGAAGCTAAAACTTTCTGATGTGCGAGTAATACACTTGGATTAATTCGTGCTCTTCGAACAATAAGAGTTGCGTCCGTAATGCAAACTTTAAACTTTACATCATTTGACCCAGCAATTAAATTAAAACTCTCTCTTGACCGAACTAATTTTACACTCATTTCAACGCCATTAATTAAAAATTTATCTTGATTGAAAATGTCACCATGAAGATGACCAATCATTTCTATTTCCCTGCTTTCATTAACTAATTCCTGTCTTTTAACAAATCCTATGTTTTTACCATCTGTGGAATCCATTTTTCCTGCTGTATCATCATACCAAAGACTACAAGTAAGATGAGATTGTTTAGCAGCAGGAGCATAGTTTAAAAGGGTTTCCATGTATGCTCGATAGGCATAGGTATTATTAGGTGGTGATACAAGTTTTTGGTTT
Source organism: Aporophyla lueneburgensis (assembly GCA_932294355.1). Classification (NCBI taxonomy): domain Eukaryota; kingdom Metazoa; phylum Arthropoda; class Insecta; order Lepidoptera; family Noctuidae; genus Aporophyla; species Aporophyla lueneburgensis. Next base: position 16,353,301 of record OW028762.1, on the reverse strand, counting down.
AAATAAACATCGAGTTGACTAAAAAGTGAATGCAACCAATTATTTACAGGTGCTACTGCTGTAGCTGATATCAAGTTTGTTGAATCTTGATTTAATACTTTTGCCTTTATGTGGAGTAATGTATGAGACAAATCTATGTAGTCATCGCCTGTTCCAGGAACTTGAAACTCGATAGGTCCATCATCAGCAAGAGATGAAATTGGTTTATAGTGAATCCACAATCCATTTTCAATGCTTGTTTGTGTAGACGGTAATGCAAACAAATCTAATTCTGACTTAACGCACTCACAAGAATGATTATGAAGGAAAGACATACTTAATTTGAAAATATATCTTTGATGTTTTTTGGTTTTAGACCAAGTTTTTTCGTAGCTTTCACTTTAGCTGTTAGTGGTGGAATGAACGAGGCCAATCGTTTTCTTTTACTTATATACCCAGATCCTGTCATGTTAAATCGATCAATTTTGTCATCAGCCTTTCGTTTTAAGTTTGTACTAACTTGCTTTAGACGATCTTTTATTGAGGCTTCCATAGGACGGGCTTGAACCATATCCGATAAAAGTCCTACTCCAGCGTTTAATGCCTCCTTACCAACCACTCGAGCACCACTTGAAAGTAAAGGTAAAACTGATCTAAATAACCCTCCTAAGAAGCTCCCAATACCATGACCGTGTTGGTATGGTGAACCCTTATAAATTACTCCAACTCCTGATCCAGCTTGATGTGAATAATAATTTTCATATGGACATTTATGATGATCATGAGGAGAATACATTATTATAATTTGCGGAAATGTAGTTTAACACACACGGTTCCAAACTGGAATGGTATTTTTTGTCCTGTGCTCGATCTTATATCTATTTCCAGCGTATCGAACTCTCTTCGCATAACAGGTAAGTAGTGAGGTGGAGAGAAAATGTACATTTTATTCGCACCATAAATGTATTTTGAAGGATCTAATGAAATGACTCTTAATAGTGGAGTCATAACATCACCCACAATCTGAGGATCGATAATGTCGCAATATAGAAATAGTTGAGATGGTAACCCTAAGTGTAAATTAGCAGGACACTTCCCAAAATTTCTGTCTAGGAGATTTGTATTTGGTTCATAACCTAGTTGTAAACTTAATTTGGGTGATAATGTTACGGATGTTATATTTTTATCCAAAACAGAAACAGACACAAATTTTGTTATTTCATCATAACGAAATTTCAAGCTCTCTCTGATACCATTTAACGCTCTTAAAATATGTTCAACGTTATCGTAGTTGGTAGCGGGAATATGTTTTTTGTAGTACACTGTTGATGGTTTATCTTCATTAGGCATTAACATGGTTTTTGTGATGTATACAACATTTTCATGATCTTGAACAGTAAACATGGTGCATGGATATTGAAACTCGACAACTCCAACCGACCATTCACCTTCTAATTTCATAGCTTTTGGTAATTTTGTTGAAAAATTTGTGGTCTTGTTATCAGGAAAGTATTCCATTGAACTATTGCTGAGCAAAGTTAAATAAAAACTTTCTTTATTCATATTTCTTTTAAACTAGAAGCTAAAATCCAACTGTTAAATTTATCTGGATAACCTTTCCACTTCACTAATACTTCTTTTCTGTTACCCGAATAACGAGTGCCAATTATTTTATCTATTTTATATTGTGAGGTGGGGTTGTAAGTGACCTTCTGTAATTCTCTTTCATAAAAAGTACCAACTATTGGTTCATTTTGTAAATCTGTTATTGTATAAACAACCCATGGAGATCTATCAATTATTGAAGATATAATAAATATTTCATCACTCCAATTTGATTCATATCCTTTTTGGAAAACATGTTTATATTTAGTTATTCGAACATAATCACCCACGTTGAAATTTGGTTTTGGATTTTCTAGAGAAAGTTTGTTTGACCCTCTATCATAAAGATTAGTCCAAACTGTCATAATATTGTTGGAACTTACATCACATGGGCACATCTTAATACTCGAGTGAATGCTGTGATTATAAGAGTATATTAAATCTTGTAAAACATCTATAAGTATTATTATGAGTGAAATAACGCCACATTTTCATTTTTAGAGTTCTTTGAAATCGTTCAACAATACTAGCCTTAATATCAGGATTGTTAGTGGTATAGTAATTTATCTTTTTGGATTTAAAGTATTTTTGTACATCTTTTGAAACAAATTCTGTACCTTTATCAGATTGTATGTGAGTAGGTGTTGTATTACTTTCAGTAAATATACTTTCAAAACATTCTTTAGTTGTTTCTGAGTTTTTCTTTTTCATTGGTCTTGCAAAAGCATATTTACTAAATACATCAATAACACAAAGTATGTAGTTGAAACCATCATTATATTGAGAATAAGTTCGCATATCACTTAAATCAGCTTGCCAAAGCTCATTAATATTTGATAGAATGTACTTATTACGCGGGAATTTTTTCCGAATGGGTTTATGTAATGTATATGTTTCTTGTGATTGTAACCATTCCTTTGCTTGCTTTTTATCCATTTTACCCTTCATAGCTTTTGATAATTTATCAATACTACCAAAACCAGCGGGGTTAGATGGATCATAATAAATCCTGTTAATTTCTTCTAGTACGGGGTCCATTTTTCCCAATCGATCTTTTTATGTATTTTAGTTATAGATCTTTTATCTCCACTGCTCGGTGTAGAAAACTCTTGAACTTCAATCTCAGAGGTTTTGTTCAGATCTTTTACTTGAAGTTGGTTAATAAACTCACATCTCTTTGGATTTCCAATATAAGTAAGTGGTACTTTAATATCTTTTAATGCTTTAGCAAATCTATCCCACCCTATCGGATCACTTTTTTTTAAGGGTCTAAGTGAATCATTTATTAAATCAACAATATTACTTCCTGGAATTTTTTCATTATCAATTATGACTGTGCCTTCATTATCCCAACGTATTTTACTTGTTCCAATTAAGTTTAATAATGACTCACCTTTTTTATTATAAGTTTTTGGTATTAAACTGAGTATTTGTGTTGATGAATACAGTGGATTTGCCTCACTTTCTATACTTTTAATAGATCCTTTCTCCTCCAACAAAGATTCAGCATCAACTGAACTTTTTAGATCTCTATCTTTATTTTTAAAACCAATTTTAGACCCATTTGAATCTTCATTAGATGTATCAGAATAAATTGGTAATCTGAGTGGTTGACGATCCTCTTCGGTAAAGTGAAGGTATCTTTGTAGTGTTTGTAAATATAACATCCACTTCTTTCGGTCTTCCGTCTTACTATTCATAATATTTTGCATTTCAATATCTAATCGAGACAAATTACTAGTAACCTTATTTTCTTGTTTTAATTTTTCAATCAATCCCGGTTCAATAAGTATCATTTTCTTAGCATTTTCCATGTTAACTGGCTAGTCCACTTACTAATCCACTCAATATTGCACCTAATATTATTGGTAAGAAAGCCCCTCCTTTTTGTATAATAATATTTTTTCTTAGTTTATGTTTACACTTATGCACCAGTTTACGGAGTATATTTTTGTGTTTATTCAATTTTTGTTTATCTTGATCTTTAAGAGGTATCTTTCCTTGTAAAACGTTATGAATACATTCACAAATACAATTTATTTCTTCTTCATCACACGTTTTAAGTAACGCTCTTTGATATTTTGGTTTAAGCGTATGCAAAGCGTTTAGCAAATGTTTATGCGTTGTGAGTCGACGATGCATCAATTAGAAATGATTTGAATTGTTTGATTCTTGGTGTATTTAAACTGCAAAGCGTTTAGCAAATGTTTATGCGTTGTGAGTCGACGATGTATCATTTAGAAATGATTTGAATTGTTTGATTCTTGGTGTATTTAAACTCTTTCGTGGGGACGTAGACTGTGCAGTAACCATTAAATGGGAATACATTTGTCTTGATACGACAAAAATCATTTGTATTCTGTTTTAAATCTACCATTAAATATCCATGCGCTTCTAAAGTTGCATCCCTGTAGGCGTCTTCAATGAATTTTGGGTTATCTGGTGACACTTGTCGTGCTAAATATCTTATTTGAGTTTTATCTCGAGGGTTTTTAAAATAAATTATATAACTTGAGTTTAAAGAAATGTCTCTTTGACCTTTACCTTGATGAAATAAATTTTGTGTTAAATAAAATACACTAAGATTCCTGTGATGACTACCTTTTGTAAATATATCCACAATTCTTCCATCAGACTCTCTCATTAGATCATCAATAATAATAAGGTGTGGGTTTTCACCATCAAACATATTAAGATTTGGAATTCCTTGATGATAGTTAACATTTGGTAAATTATTTAAAGCCTGCATTTCATCAAAGCACCATGTGATCTGATTAAAATCACAATTACATATTTCTTTAACTGATTTTATGAAATTTGTTACAAAATTTGACTTCCCACATCCACTTGGTCCTGCCACAATAGCAGTAAACGGATGGATAAAGTGAAACATTTCACACGTCTAGAGTTTTAAAGGGATGAAATAAAAATGAAAGTTTTGGTGTAAAAATTAAATATATATATATGTCGGAGATGGCTGTCAAATACAAATTGTGGGTAGTCCGCATAATTTGCTATCCATTGTTTTTATTATCATTAATTTACGTGATTTTTCTATCAGATTGTGTCTAATAAATTGGAACTTAATTTATTGAGTACTTGGTGTCTCACTAATTCATTTTTGGTAACTTATTTCGATAGTTGTAACCGGTAGTTATTGTTCAAAACAATAAATGACATGTCACTTTAAATTTTAAAATGATTTACGTAGTGAATTCATCATTTGTTATTTACGACAATTATTCTCATATTGTTTGATTATTTTACAATGTAAGTCTTATTTAGTTAAGCATACTTTAGTGTTTTGTATCAAGTAAACACGTGGCGTACTTCCGCGCGCCATTGGACTGAGTTGTCATAGATATTATGGCGGGACATTGTCCTATAAAAGAGCTTGCATTCAGTGAGCAAGTCAGTCTATCTTCGGATTAGACTCAATACAGAGCTTCTGCTCCCGACACTGTCGGTTTACCTGGTACAGCGCTGCTGTATATTCACATAGCTGTATTGACTAGCTGATAGCGAAAGATACACTTTGTGTTTGGGTGGCTTAGGCCTCTATACGAACTGCAACCTTAAGGGTTTGTTCGTTGTACTGTATTGTTATTACCTACTTTATCTTGTAACCGTTTTATTGAAGTTCTTTCAACGTAACAGACAGCTGTGCTGTTGGGGAGTTTGTTCCGCCACTTCTTCTTCCCAGCTATAGCACTAGGAAGTGTCGAAGGGCGGGCGTTTTGGGGGACTGTCTTATGTAACTTTGACGTTCAAAAGTGCTGACTCTCAGCCTAGTTTGAATAAATGACTTTTGATTGTGTTTCTCTTTTATCATTTAATTAATATTGTAATACAACTTGGTAGTTGTTCATAATATTGTTTGTGGTTTTAATAATATTGTTTATCCCAATAAAAATGGCAACTCCAAATCCTGACGATCCGACATATATATATTGCTAAAATTATATAAAACATGTAATTTGTGAAAAACAGAATGATCTGTATACTATTTCTAACACAATTAGTACTTATCAGAATTTCACAATCACCTCAACGTCAAATTTAAGCACACAAATAAAAACTACAATTATTTTACATTATTTACAATCAAACAATAAATTTTAAATATGTAATAAACTATTATATAACATTACAGTAATATCATAATTTTACAATCAGTACAAAATTTGTATATACACACAGAAATAAAAGTAAAAAGTATTACACTTAGCGTAATTTATAATGTCCCCAAGCCAATGTATCAATGTTGTTGTTCATAATACATCGTTTGGTATCATTATATGATAAAGATGTTTTATTTATTTTTTGTGTAAAAATAGTGTGTTTGATTGACTTAAATCGAAGCATACTACAATATAATACATTTTTATTAAACAAACACGATTTGTAATTTTCCATATTCATTTTTTTGGTAACACTTTTGTTAACCCCTTTTGCCTTTGCTATAAATTTATCTTCTATTTCTAAGGCATACATTTTTGATCGCAACCCTACAAATTCCTTCAATACTTTACCATTATTCTCATCTTTAAAAAAACCTAACTTTTTTTTATTTATTTTTGGATATCCGTAAATATTATTTTCCGGGTAATCTGATGTATCGAAATAGTGAAGTAGATCTGGTTTTATATCCTCATAAAAATTGTCTGTAAAAATTTGATATATCAAACTATCGGTATCGGTGTACAATAACTGAATTTTATTATGAAACTTTTTAATCATGTAGTTATAATGAAATTCATACATAAGGGTCTTAGATATATCTAAAATACAAAATCCTAAATAAATCGGCTTATCATAAATTAATTTTGTTTTGTGTAATTGTATTGCGACTAAATGTTCTGAAAATATTGATAAACTATGGAATTCTGGTTTTGCAATCCAATCCTGAGCACCTAAAACTTTACCACGATTATCCCAGTGAGTTAGTAGTTTAACGTTTACTCTTTTTTCAATATTTTCCATAGTCTTACCGAAGACAGAATTGTTCATTAATTTAAAAAAGTCTTTTTCAAAGTTTGATGTAGCTAACGTTCTCAAACTAGTATTTAAGTCTATGTATTTCTTTAACCAAGAACTCTGTTTAAATTTTAAAATTCTATGTACTTTCATTAATTTAATCCCCATTTCAATGCATTGTTTTAAATTCCTGTAGTGAATGATGTATTTATTTTTATTATTTAAATTAGGAACTAATTTAGTTTCTTTAGTATTACCCACACATATGTTTTCAGGACATAACGGAAAGTCAGAATGCAAATTATGAAGTTCATCAGGATATTCCAAATCAACTTCTAAAACATAACCGAAATCAGAGTTATCCGACACATTATAATCTGTATTAGAATCTATCCATTCGAAACCACCAACAGGAAGAGATTGAGACATTGCCCAACCATATAAATTATTCGCATCAAAATATGTTAGATATGAATTAGGTTTTTCACTATCATAATCTTCCATGAATTTATTATTTGCTCTAGCAAAACGATTGCTACACTGAGATACACCCCCTCTAATACCAGCTTTAAAAAAAGCAATTTTGTCATAGTCCGTTAACAATTCTAATTCTATTTTGGTAAATTTTAACATTGCATCCCAACTTAAACCTGGGGCAGTATAGTAATGAGCAGGATCTAATCCATAAGTTTTAATACAAAGCTTTCTAAAGTTTTCGAATACATCAGTCAAAAGTAAAACATCAGTTTTTAAATATAAATTGGAATAATCAGACATACTACTACACTTAAAATGTTGCCAAATATCTTTTGCGTGATTATAATCATCATTTGAAATATTTGAATCTGTGAGTGAACTATAAAATTGGTGTTGATCAGGAAGTGATGGATGTTTCAAGCAATCACTATTACACATAAATTCATAAGGATAAATACCTTTCCGTCTTAAACGTGAAAAATCTTCATTATTAGGATAGTTCCTTTTTAGTTCTGTAAACTGATCATCATTAAGATTTTTAGCTAGTTGATCTAAACTACACGATAAAAATTTCAATGAATCTATGAATCTTAAACTTACTGGTTGATTATTTATTGTTAACTGTTTTGAAAATGATATGTATCGTTCTTTATTTTGTGGAATAACTTCAACTTTGTCATCATCGAGGTTTAATGCATGGATAATGAAATGAGCATCGTAATGACTGAGGTTATGTAAAAATATTGGAATATGACGAGGGGTTCTGTACTTAGAACTACACACTTGATGTGCAACACCCCTAAAACTGCCAGTGTGCCAATCAAAATCGTAAAAAAGATCTTCATTTAACTCAGTTTCACAAATATGACATATGTTTGAATTTGAAATTTTAATTTTATCTTCATCTGATAATGGAACGAGACATTTTTGGAAACTATTTTTTTTAAATATTGTTTTCACATCTTCACAAAGGCGATTCATAAACACTTGTGCACAGTTTGACCCACTATACGTCTCATATTTTGATAATCTGTTATCATATGAACATTTAATGTAATATCCAAAACTATACACTTCATGTTTTTGAATATTAATTGTACTAGGCTTGGATGGATCGTTACTACATGATTCTATTGGGTTCAAAAATGCCTCAAAGTCTGCATAAACCACAAAGGGCATTTTCAACTTTTTCACGAATTTATCAAATTTTAATTTATTATTTGAGGTTGCTTTACCAAACCAATCCTTTTTGGAATCCTCACCGTTTGGTAATTCCGTACAAATGTGAGCGCAATCATATTGTTGATGGTTATTAAGTCTTTCCTCCGATGGGAAATGAAGTAAACATGAATCACATATATAAACTGCACAATGATGTCTTGATATTTGTGAACTAACTAATCGCGATAAGTTTTTAATATAACAGTAATGATTGTTAGTACCATTCGATATATATAGTAGGTTAATATGATTAGGTGTACGACATTTTGTTAAATATAAAGGACCTACAACAGAATTACACTTTTTTTCTTTATTATACTCTAAGCCAAAAACATTAATACTAATATTGTTTAATTTCTCTACTTTTGATATATCTGCAATTATAACCGGAAAAGAAATACCAGTAAATTTTAGTTTATTTCCATGAATTGCGTAAGATGCTACCCGATCTACACTTTTACATACAGGATATAAACCAGAGAGTAATGCCCATTTGAAACACATATTATCATTATTTTTAACATTGATTACAGCTTTTTTTGATTTAATATCTTGAGGAAGGTCGATATATGAACTACCACGTAGGGGGTTGAATTTGTTAACATTCATATCTATGTATTTAATTTGATTAAGACTCCAACCACTATCTTTTTTTTCAAATTGACAAATTTTACCGACTACAGTGTCTATTAATGATGAATAAAAAATATTTAAGTCATCTCCCTGACAAATTATGTAATTAAACGTTTGAAAATCAAACGTATTTTTAATATCTTTAGTTTGTTGTATGAAATCAGCATGCAATATGAAGTTTATTTTAAAAATTGTATGTTGTTGAATACATTCATTTATCAAAAATAAGATATCAATTTTTAGCGAATTTAAAAACGATTCCGGTGTTTCAAAATATTGTCCCGATTGAAGTGTTTTACTATTAATTCTATATGTTAAAATTCGATTGCCAAAAGCGGTTTCAACAACTGTAACATTTGTTAATGAATTATGTGATTTTAAAAGATTATTTTTATGTGAATTGCTTTTTAAATGGTTGTTTAGATACCTTTTATTAATATAAACATGACATGTATCACATTCCACCTTATTGTTGTCCACGTCATTGGTTTCAATTGATGATGTAGAAGCTCCTTCATCAAATTTTGCTTTCTTGGTAACCTTATTTTCATCAGTAGTGATACCTCGTTTGATACCTCTTCCAACTTGTTGTTGACTGTAACAAAAAGAAAATTATTAGGCAAATCTTAAAATAAAACATTACTACAATAATATTTCTTATTGAGTTTGTACTTCTAATACTTACATCAACTTTGTTTCAACCATCAAACATTGATTATACAACTCATCATCATACGATGAATCGAACAGTTCATGCTTCTCTATTTCATCACAAACTTTAGACAGCTCCTGATTGAATTCGCTGTTGGATTGTTCTATATTCTCTTCAATGGGCGCGGAAAAGAAAGCACTGGTGCACATTTCACTGAAGTTTTCCATCTTTATAATAAAGAAGAAAGTATGTAGCACAGTAAGTAACAGTTAAGTGTTGGTAGAGCAACTGATACCCAATTTCAAATAATATCCAATATTCATAGTCTAGCAAAGGATTAGGAAAGTCATGTAAAATCTAATGAGTACACAGAAGTACTTTAAGTAAACAGAATCACATTCACTAATCCACTAATGAGTGTCATTGTTAAAAAAGTATTTTTTAACTTTTTCACTTTCTGCTATTGTCTTTGTAATATTGTATACGAGGCCGTTTGTGTTGTCGTAGATGCTATCCTTATTATTCTTTATGTAATATTTAATCCTCGTGGTAGCGTGCTTCCAGTGATCACTAGTTGGAATCTTGGATAGTTTCTTCATATCATACATTTCAATTTTTATGAGATGCGTCGCTTGGTCTCCGTCGTCAGAATTTGTAGAGATGTATGATACGCCATCTCTAGCAGCTCGTGTCACAGTCGAGGATAGCAGCTTCTTCCTTTTTATTTTTGGTACCACTTCAAAAAATTGATCAATCGGTTGCGATTTCCTTTTTCCACCATCGTCTGTGTTATTAACGACGATATCATCACTCTCTTCTTCGTGTTGAGGAGAGAGTGGCGAGTAGTAATACTGTTTATAGGTATTTTCATTATCGTCTGCGAAGCTGAATGATCTCTGCAACAACAGAGTTATCACGTTAATATCAATTTGTTTACACTTAATCACACACGTTAGGAAACAACAACAGAAATACAAGTAAGTTTGTCAATAGAATAAACACTTACCTCCATGGCCATTGATGCGTTGAAGTAACACAAACGTAGTATTGGTAGACGTATACAATCCACTATGGTCAAACGACCATAGACTGACTGCATGACTGCAACTGTTCGATCTTATATAGCACCATTCTTATCTAAAGCAAATTACTAAGCACATACGAAACTGATTGTAACTCTATGAGTCAACAAACTTATCTCACGTTCCTTCGCAACAGGCATCAACCTGCTTTGTGACTCCCACAAAGAATGCGATTTAATATTTACAACGAGCAATACACCAGATTTCAACAGTCGTATTACGGACGTCGACCGGAACCCATATTAAGCGAAAAACAGTTTAGAGATTTAGCACCGCTGTTTGTCATTGATTGCTCTAGACAAGTGGATAATCTAAAGACAGGGCCAGTTGTGGACGTGAGAGTAGAAATTGAAAGTGATTCGGAGATACCAGATCAAACTTCAGCATATTGTCTCATTCTGAACGATTGCATTGTTGAATACAAACCATTAAGTAACATTGTTAAGAAGATATCATGAAGACGGACACCCTTATAGTGGAACTCCAAGGATTTAAAGATTCTTTAAATCATTTTATTATCAAAGAATTGGCCATTGCGAGTCATGATCATACACAGACGTTCTTGGTGAAACCACCATATTCATTCCATTACCTAACACTAGAAGAAAAAAAGCAGGTGAGATGGTTAGAAAGAAATCGAGGAATTTACTGGAGTGAAGGCTACATAGACTACAAAGAGTTTAAACGTGTTATTTTACCATATTTAGAAAATAAAAAAAATTATGACAAAGGGTTTGGAAAAGATTACGTGGATTAAAGAGTTATGTGCAAACTGTGAAGTGATTGACATAGGTGAGAAGGGATGTCCTAATTTTGCGACATTAAAAAAAAAGTTCTGTAAAAATAAAACTGATTTTAATTGTGTGAACCATAAATTGAATTGTGCATTGAATAATGCTGTGTGTATTAGAAAATGGTATTTTGATAATAATATGTCTGTATTTAATTTATTTATTTAATAATTATTGTGTTGAACAGTTAATTAAAAATGTCTATGTACTCAAGAGTGTTTTATTTAATATAATCAGACCCATATAACAAACTTTAAATTAGCTGCAGCAAAATGATAATCCTAAGCTTTGTGACTCCCACAAAGAATGCGATTTAATATTTACAAATCACTATAATTGAACATTCCTATGACAACCATTGAATAGATTGGTACTGTAATAATCTGCTAATAACAGTAATATCATGGATACACTAGAATTACAAAAACATATGAAAAAGATTCATCCCAGTCTAGAAAATAATGTTTATGCTGCTAATAGACTACCTATGTATACACATGTACCAACGTATATAATATGCAATTTGGATGCGGATGATAAACCAGGTTCACACTGGGTAGCTGTACATATCGATACGAATGGTATCGGTCAATATTTTGATTCATATGGACGAACACCTGAGCGATATCATCTCCAGTTTTTGAAAAGGAATTGTAAGAGATGGGACTGGAATGTTGATAGGATTCAGAATGATTGGACTTCAGTTTGTGGTGAATATTGCTTAATGTATTTGCTATTTAAGTTTCAGGGATGTTCAATGCATAGTTTTACGAACATATTTACAGGGAACACACTGCACAATGATATTTTTGTGGATGAGATCTTCCGCTCATATTTTGTAGAAAAAAGTAATAAAATATTGAAATAAAAATGAATGTGTTTTATTGATGACATAGAAAAGCAGACATACAATGAGTAATAGATAAGAACGCCAAATCAACCGTAGGGCAACAGATTCGTGGGTTCTGGCGCAACGTAATGGGGTGTTCGAAGTATAATAGATAAAAGGATTAGGCGAACAATGGAATGCTAATGAGGGTGCAGGACCACCGGAAATCAATGAGATAACAGTTAATTGATTTGCATAACTCCAGAACCACGCATCCTACGCTAAAATGGACCACAGATTTGAGATCAGAGCACACCAAAACCTTTTTTTTTTTTTTTTTTTTTTTTTTTTTACGATGGGTGCTACAGATTCGCGGGCTCTGGTGCAAGCGCGGGCTCTGGCGCTTGCGCCAGAATCCGCGAATCACTACTACTAACAATCAACCCGTGCGGCTATTATTACTTAGACAAAAGCCAGAAAACTAATCAATCTTAGAAAAACAATAATAAAGATCACCCATACACGGACCAAACGCTTCAAGCGTAGCTGACATTTCTGTTTATAGCTGATAATAATATTAATAATGAGAGACCGAATAATAAACTACATGAAACCTGATCGGAGGCTGCAAATAAACCAGACATTGTGAGCTAAATAAAGCACTCAATAATCAGAAGTTGCCGGCATGAAGCGCATTTTGATTAAGATCATTAAGACCGTTTATAAATGACTAAATAAATTAGAGCGCTGACACACAGACACAGACTCTTGTTCCGTGTTTCGCCGGACGTAAAGAATGGCACCATCTCATTTCTTCCCGTGGATGACGTAAAAGGCGACTAAGGGACTTACTAGAGAATGGGCAGCAGTGTTCTCTTTGCATTTTATCACCATACTGCGATTGCCAACCCGCCTGCCAAGCGTGGCGGTTATGGCAAGCCCCCCACATTGGAGGCGACCTATGTAAACAGTGCACGTGTTTCGGCTGAAATGAATTGATGAGGCAATGGAGTAAGAATATCCCTAAAAAATATTAAGATTGATAGTGTGTAACACAATTAGCGTGCAGTCTCATCTGAGGGGTATTTGTGTAACACAACAAAATTAGACAATGACTTTAATTTTGACAACTCGACAACATTCAATGCGTGAAGGTACATAACTAACTGCCCTTTCATATAAGGAAACAGAGAACCTGTTTATGGTTCAGAAATAGTCTATCCCATCAAAAACATAAATGTGAAATGAGAGCCAAGTTTAATATTATGATATATATGCCTTGGTAGTTGACTTCAACGACAAAAGAAGTGAGATCTAAATGGGTGCCAAGTTCAATGGTCAGTCCTGAAATTTATGTATAACTACATAAAATATTATTTCTTCTTATAACTTAGCATAATATATTGTAGCCTAAGATCTGACTTGGCTAGTTCTCATATACGAATTATTATATTCGATGGCAAGTTTCTACCAGCAAGCCAAATTTTCGGAATAATAAAATGAGAACCGACAAGTAACAGGTTTGGAACTTGCGAAGGCTATAATATAATTCGTATATGAAAACTAGCCAAGTCAAACCATTGGCTACAATATATTATCCTAAGTTATAAGAAGAAATAATATTTTATGTAGTTATACATAAATTTCAGGACTGACCACTGAACTTGGCACCCATTTAGATCTCACTTCTTTTGTCGTTGAAGTCAACTACCAAGGCATATATATCATAATATTGAACTTGGCTCTCATTTCACATTTATGTTTTTGATGGGATATCATTACTTTTTGTACATAAATTATTAGTAGGTACTTATTTATAACAAATTTATCACAAAATTAATACCAATGGTTTTTGTTATAAGTGTTCCTAATAGAATCAATTAAGTGAAAAATTATAATAAAATGATAAAATTTTACCAGTTTCTGATTTATTCCTTTGTATTCATCTAATTACCTATCTGCAAGCCAAATTTTAACTTTCTAGGTCATCTGGAACTTGGTTAGAGTTTTGATCTATAGGTCAGTCAGTGATAAAAATGACGATTTTTGGACGTTCATATCTAAATAACCATTTGAGATGTGCTTATCAAAATTGGAACACTTATGTATCTTGCAAGTCTCACTATATTTGCCAAATTTGACACGTTTATGTGAAACAGTTTTTGAGTTATGAGGGGCTTAAAAGTGGCTCCAAATGGTTCGTGTAATATTACACACGGTGCTGCTCGCCAGTTATGTTCTTGAACTTGGCTTGACACGCTGCCGCGTGTCTAGATGTTATTGACAATTACACCATTTTATTTTATTTTTTCGGTAAGACGTATTTACACTACCCAACACCATTTTTGTATTTTGCTATTGTTATATTAGTTAAGATCATTCATATATTTGCATGTCATATGGGCTAATATGCTTTTGTCAAATTTGAGGGGACTGGTGCTGTATGTCGAGATACAGGACTCGTCTTAGTTCGATTACAGATGCTAACATGTTATGCACCACCAAGTACTAGCCCATAAGTATGTATAATCCACTGTATTTTCTTTTTTTTTCGGTGAAATAAATGTACGTATGTATAAAAATATGTGCTCATGTAGGTTTAGGTGAAATAAAAAAAAATATTAACGTTGTGAGCTGACAAATTTTTCACATCTCAATTAGAATGTGTTTGTGTCCCAGAAGCGGGAACGCTTACACTTATTTATTTTTTTGGGAATGACATTCGCAGGTCAACCTATGAGATTGTCGGCTGCTTAACCGGACTTGCCTGTGGCTACCTTAATAAATTAATACTGCCAGCCAGGACTTAAACACTAAAAACTAGAGCGACTACTCGCTAAGGGCACTCCCTGTGGGGTACGGCGGACCTCAGCTTAGGGCATCGCTGGTAGACGGCAGCTAGAGACAAGTTGGATCGTTATGACCGCTATACCGCATAATGCATATTTACAACCGACGAAGAAAAAAACGGAGGAGGCTCTTAATTCGACGCGTATATTTTTTTTTTATGAATGAACACGCATAACTTTTTACATAGTGGTCCGATTGTGATAGTTCTTCTTCTATTGGAAAGGGTATACTCCGAAAATAGCCTCATATAAATTTGGAAAACAAAATCGAACCCTAAGGGTTAGAAAACAGGGGATGATTGATTATTCACTCACTAATTATAATATATAACCACGCATAACTTTATACAGAGTAATCCGATTTTGATAATTCTTCTTTTATTGGGTAGGGTAAACCTTGCCAAGTATTATTAGTACATTAAAGCCACAAAAAATTATAAAATAAAAACTTTTTAACAAATAATTAAACCGCCGAAAAAAATGAAAAGCAAAAAATAATAAACCTTAAAATTTTGAGTCCGCGCTGAAAAATCAATGAACAAAGATCACTCAAAGTAGGTACCGACTCATAATTTTAAGGTTTATTATTTTTTGCTTTTTAGTTTTTTTTAACATTTATTTTCAAGGTAATAACTAATGAGGAAACATTTTAAGCTTTGATAAGCAAATAAATTAAAAATATGCATGTAGATAACAATCATGCTTGTAAAATAAGGTACTTAAGCACTTGTTTGTTTAACATTTTTATGTAGGTATCAACACTAATTATGATGTAGCAAGCAATGCAAGGAGTCTCTGAATAACATTAGCGGAAATGCTTGATATTACGGTAGTAAATTATGATAGAACCATTTACAGTTATTCTTTTGTTTCATTACTGAGTATTTAAGTTGTTAATCGAATGCAAAAATAAGTAATTTATGCATTCCGCGGAATTTATGTACCTATTCCGTCTGACTGGCACAGCTGGATATCTCAACAACTACTGATGCTATCAACTTGAAATTTGGAATAGTCTTTATTTTTTTTTTTTCAGGATGGGAAATCATCAAATGACTTCTCCCGCTCTGGGCGGAGCGGGAGGGCGTGTCAGACTTTTACTGACTAAAACCCACCCGTGTTCCATCAGTTGCCCATGTGCCAGGGTCACGGTATCTCTTTCGAACAATCACGCGACCCCGGCAGGCATCGGTCCTAGTAGACCCCTACACTGCTGCTGACATCTCTTTGAGGCGCGCGTGGAACACTACGCGCCGTCGACCCGAGCTTGGTCCTTACCGGGCGGCGAGCTACCCATTGCTCGCCACCCGCAAGCTCGCGCCTACGGTGGCCGGGAGTCCGCTATCGACTCCCGACGCCCGGGGCGTCTCCTCCTGCGGCGGCTAGGGACGTGAGGGCGCAGAGACTGCCACTCCCTCACGCGCCCCGCCTCCTCCTTCGCGAGCATTACTGCTTCGCAGAAGGAGGTGACGGCTTCCCATTCCCTCTCGCTCCGTACCATGGCTCGTACCAGGGCCGGACGCGAGAGGTCGCCGCCGCCGATCGCTCCCACGAGGACACGGCGGTGCTCCGCCCAGGCAGGGCACACCTCCACCGTATGCTCCACCGTGTCCTCCAGACGATCCTCGCAATGGAAACACCCGGACGTATCCTCCCGCTTTATCCTGAACAGGAACCCAATGCCCGGTGAGAACCTGCGTCAGGCGGAAGGTGAGGACGCCGTGACGCCTCTCTATCCACTCCTCAAAGAGGGGACTTACCGCCGCAATTGTGGCGTGCCCAAATTTGGAATAGTCTTAGATGACGTTTGCCCAACTATTTTGCAAAGAAAGATTTTTTTTTGCTAGCCTGCACTGTCCCACTCCTGGGCAAAGGCCTACCTTCACTTCTTCCAACTATCGCGAAGCCGCGCGTCCTGCTGCCAGTTTTGATGGAAGAAAGAAGAAAGAAATAATAATATGTATTTTGTTTTTGCAACAGGGGCTGAACGGGACCACCGTTCAGCCCCAACAACAAAATACATATTTTAAAAGTTCGAAGTGGGGTTATATGAAGCCCCATTATGCTCTAGACGTATAGCATATGGAGTTTCATATGAAAGAGCGCCATTTGCAAATTTTATGATTGTATGATTCTTAATTTTTGATTGTATTTTTTCTCTTCTACTATTACAGACGTTGTCTACATTTCTTTTTATCTTCTCTCCTATCGCAGGTAGGTATGCTGGAAGAGATTTTTGTTGAAATAAGCACTGCCTTTGAACGTTTTTTTCTGTTTCTTCCTTCTTGTCTGTTCATATGTGTGTATAAATGGTTAAATAAATAAATAATTCCCTTACAAAAGTGTTAAGTAATCACAATCAGTTATTAGGGCATTAAGTCCGAACAACTTTCATTGTTTATGTTTATAAATACTTAATCTCACCTCGTGAGCCGCGTTCAAGGTGGAGATCTCAATCCGACGCCCTCAGCCTACATTTAAGAAAAAAACTGTTAACTTTACATTTGACTCCAAGGTCTTACAGAAAGAAAGATTGTTCTCTTAAAATAACTTGCGATTTTGTTTGCTCCCATATTCTGATCTGCTGTCTTGTATGGGTCAGAAAAACGATGAAAGAATGGCATGCAGTTGAGATGAGAATGTTAAGAGGGATGTGTGGTGTTCCACGAATGGATAGAATAAGAAATGAGTACAGAAGAAGAGATCTGAAAGTGGCACCGGTAACTGAAAAGTTGTGTGGGAATCGGTTGGTTTTTTTTTTTGAATATGTTTTTATTTATAGCCATCCTCATTAATGCATTACACTCAAGTCAATAGGACAACAGGGCATCGAATTCACGACCTCGCGATGAATCAGGAATTTCTTAGTAACAGCCCGGAGTTTGGGAGTTGACGGTGTGATACCCCCGTGCTTTGGAAAGCACGTTAAGCAGTTGGTCCTGCGCCTGATCTCTCTCCGCTCGTGTCGTGTGTGAGGGTAGAGAGAGTGCCCCCATGTCTGCGCACACATGTCTGCATTATAATATCTCCTCCACCTATGGTTAGTCTCCATTGATAAAAATAAAAATTAGAATAAATTTATTTAAACAAGTTTACATTCATATCGATTGAGTTCCTGGACCTCACACTAGGATTCCCTGTGTTGTGAGATCCAGGCTACTTCGTTCAGTTTACATTTTTGTAGAATAAAGTACTTACATTATTTAACTTAATAATAGGTACATTTGATATTGATATTGGTCGCCTTGGCCGAAATACGGTGTGGAGGACTGCTTAATAGGTACCAAGGGGTATCATGTTACCCTGTTACAGTAACAGGTCTGGCAATTCAAGTTATTGATGCGGCCTACCCAAATGTCCTTTCTTTGGTATCGTTCGTCAAATCGTTGAGCTCCTAAAGCTCTTAGTCGAGCTGCATGGTTACTGACAAATGCATGCACTGACTGCACAGGTCCACTCAATCTGTATGGTTCTTTTCTCAAAACATCATTTCAGACCCCAATCTGTCTGACTGGACTTTAATAGAGACTGTGACCTCTGAGTTTGTTTAGGCTTTTCTTTTCAGAATAGTCAGATAGGAAACGCCGACCTCATCTAGTTAAAGAAATATCATTGACTTGTAAAAGTGTTTGTACAAACCTACTTACAGAAATAAAATCATTTATCATATTCATTATCACTTAACTGCGTTCTGGGTACCAGATAAATATAGGCAGTCAGGATCGTAGGTAAAAGATAATAATTACGAAACAAATGGACACATAGTTCATACAACTGTAGTTTACCTATCATTAAAGTCAAAGTTAAAGCATTTATTTCAATTAGGCCCAAAAATGGCACTTTTGAACGTCAACTGTTACATGAAAATAGAATTGATTCTAGTTGCCCCTTCCACAAAGTAGATTCGTATGAAGAACAATGGGCACGAAACTCCACCGTTACTCTTTTAAAATAGTTTTCAGTATTTGTATACAATATTTATACAATTATATGTGAAGACGATGCACCTACAATAAAAATTACCATATCACAACAGGTAAAAGAACTAAAAATGAAGCAATTAATTATATGATAGATACATGGTGCTCACATATTTACAAATACATTGCAAAGGCAAAAATACGAATTTCCTAATATTTTTACAAGTTACAAGTCAGTGTACGAGTTACAGTAATCACAGAATGTCATAGAAGAAAAAGATAAATATTAGCTATACAATTAGTATACGCATAATCAGCTTATAAATATTTTCCCCATTGTTGGGACACAGGCGCCTCCTCTTCTCCGTGAGACGGAGTCTTGCTTCACTACTATTGGGAACAATATTCCTCCGCCGATAAGGAATCTCCAATGTCTTGGCACTTTCAGAGTTCGTCTGCGGCAATTTCTTATCGAATCTCAGAAACAAGTGGGTATGACTGTTTCGAACACGTCCATAATATAACTGGCTGCCGTGTTCTTCCTAATTCGTCCTGTTTTCAATTCGCATCTTCGTCACGCACCTGTAAACGAATGAAGTATTAATTATTGAAAATTCCATTGTTGTTAGATCTATGTTACATAGATACTAGTTATAACACATATACCGAGTTTTATTTACTGCAAACACATTTCAATCCAGTCAAAATGATTATTTATTCACATATACTCATATTTTGAATATTCATTTATATATTACACGTTACATATTACATTACACATTTATATATTTAAACAATCAAGTTATCAAATAAACAAGCATCATCGAACAAGAATGTCTCCAAATGCCGTATTATCTTTACCGTAGTATACATTGTATAAACATTGTGGGTACTTACATAATTTCACCCCGCAAGTTCCGCTATTCACAACATCGCTATTAATGATTCCCGTTTTGATCTCATCTGCTCGATGTCCGTGGGTCACTGCAGGGATCCAGCAGAATATCAGCGTCCGGTATATTTACCTGACACATGCTGAGCTGGACTCCCATTTGGTGCAACTTTGAGACGCACACCGCACTTTTGTACTCCACCGCACATTATTTTACTTCTGAATTTTAATTTGTGTCACAAAGTGTCATCATTACTATATCATGTCTTCCTTTCTTCTTTTTTTATCTTTGTATATTGGCATTTTGTACCTAGTTCGTTAATTTGTTATCACAATCAATTATTGTTTCATCGTGCTTTGTATGTTGTGTTGCGTCTTTTGTGTGCATCGAATAAACGTTCTATCTATCTATCTATCTATCTACTACTATGTTGGAGTCAGCTTCCTCTCTGACCATATACAGCTGAGTATCAGTATTTTAGATAGAGCGACTGCTTATTCATCTACAACAAAGGAATGACAGTTGTATCTGCCAGGGTTGCGGTTTTGTTCGAAAGAGTTACCGTGGCCCTGGCACAGGCAACTGAAGGAACACGGGTGGGTTTTAGTCAGTAAAAGTCTGACACGCCCTTCCGCTCCACCTAGGGTTACCAGATGAACAAATCAAAAGTCCGGAGAAAAGGCCTGATTTCCATTGAAAAATCCTGAGGTTTTTTACAGTTTGAGAATTTTCCCTCAAACGTACTTAACAATTTAAAAAAAGTCGTAATATTATCGTTTTTATACCCTGATAAAACTGATTAAGTACCTACTTGGATAAATAAGTATTGATTTTAATTGTGCAATTAATTGCAATTAATAATGATTACCAAAGAAATATTATTTTTAGTTTGTTTAACTTTTTACTAAAGAGATCTTTAAAATGTAAGCTGAATTTTATTGAAAATTCTAAAAATCCTGAGATTTGCAAAATCCGGCCGCAATCCTGGGAAGAGTCCAAAAATCCTGAGATCTCAGGACAAATCCTGAGATATGGTAACCCTAGCTCCACCCAGAACGGGAGACGTCATTTGATGATTTCCCAACCAAAACAAAAAAAAGTTCCAAGGCTTTACTTTTTGTTAATTTTTCCATCACCACTGCTCTCAAAACGGTGAAGGAAAAAGTGAGGAAACCAGCATGTCCCAGAACTAAAAATTCGAAAACTGTTTTCATATACCAACCCGCACTGGGACTGCATGCTTTACAGTTCTCTTACATAGAGGAGTGCTGTATCCCAGCAGTGGGAACATTATCCATTGGCTGATTATGCTTATACGGTCGGCAACTATTTTCCGATCATTATGACATCTTTCTATTTCATCATCATCATCATTCTAGCCGAAAGACGTCCACTGCTGGACATAGGCCTCCCCCAAACTCCGTCACTTCGAACGGTTTTGTGCTTCCCGCATCCAGTAGATTCCTGCAGCCTACACAAGGTCATTGGTCCACCTTGTGGGAGGTCTTGCAACTCTACGTCTTCCGGTAACGCCACTCCAGAAAAATGTCGGCACCATCGGCCATCTGTTCTGCTAGCAATGTGCCCTGCCCACATGTTCTTTTTGTTTTTTAAACAATAAATAACACGTAGGTAGATCTGCCTACTTAATCCACGTAACGTAGGTATTTGGTAATCGCAAAATGCAGTTATTATTGGAATTAACTTACCTACTAAATTAGTGCTTATTAGCAGTAAAGCCGGCATTTATTCTTTAAGCATAATTGGTCGTAAAGTCTAAAGACAATAGTGAATAGACACGTAACCAAAACCTACTTAATCAAAATGATTAATTAATTTAATCTAACTCGCTTTATTATTAAAATCTCTGTCTATTATTCTTAAAATATCGCTTGCATATCATTTGCGTTCCCACATCAGCTAACTAATTTGTTAGAACAATCAGAATGCACTTTCGAGGAGCTGAGATTTATCGTAAAAACTGATCGCGTGCACTTACCTACTCCATTCAAGCTAAAACAAACGTAGAAACTAGTATTTTACCGTTTGTAAACTGCAATAACTTCGATTGTAGCCCGTATTGGAAAGAAATAAGGATTTAATTTGACTACAACGAATTTTCAAGATGGCCGCGCTCGTAAAGTTGGTATGGCAATTGTTGTCCGTTGCCAACTTCAGTGCGCTACCAACCGCGGACCGGGACGGTCACGTCGCGCGCAACGGAAATAATAAAACAAAAAATACAACGTTAAAATTGCAAAAACAATAATTCCCAGTGAGTTTGTGGTGTGACAATCCAAGTTTTTATGATAAACAGTGGTTTTAAGTGTGTTTTGTGGTAAAAGAACGGTTAAACGTCCATTGTTCTAAAGAAAACGTTGAAATTGTTGTAAACAATGATTGGTTAGCCATTATGGAAGACGTATACACAATTAAAGTTAAAACGAAACCTGATACGAGGAACTTATATCCGTCGGAGAGACGGTATTCGGCGTCGACAGTGTCGGGACTAGCGTGGGTACATATTGCATTGGCTGCAACGTCCTTTCTTCTCGCTTGCTTGGCGTTAGTCAACCCGAATTCCGATCTACACCCTGTCAACAATAGTACAGCTCCAAATGGCGGAATCCGGAGCGAAAATAGCCCCATATTTAAGGTACAAAATGAGAACGCAAACGTATATATGAATGATTTCGAAAATGAGAATGGAACTCAACAGAATTCGAACAATGATTCGAATTCCAATTTGAGTGGGAACGGAAATCCGTTAAATTCGAATGAAACAACGGAATTTAACGGATATAAAAATGACAGTAATTACATATTGGTTTTGGCGCCCGCTTTGATAACGATATTTGGGTTAGCGGCCGGTATTGCGAGCATTCTAGCGTCGGTTAGATGGTACATAGACCATAACATAACATGGCTATTCGTTATCTCGTGTCTCTCGACGTTAGTTTCTCTTACATCCTTCATCATGATCGCTGTTTGGTTCATAACCACATCAGATGGCGATATAACCGAATTCTACAAGGACAAAGTACCTTTCAAAGACTATTTTGTCGTAAAACACACCGATGTTATTATACGAAACGCATCTCATATGATTGTTGCTTTAAACACAACCGTGAATAAAGATGAAACACCGAATTTGTTTACAAAACGAGTGCTGTCTATCAACATATTGATAGCTGCCTTTCTAGAACTACTGTGGTCGATTTTAAGCGTGAAAATCTCTTATAAAGGCATGAAAAATACTTATAAAGAGGATAATGAAAGACGAGGCAACTGCATATCAGTTGTTACAAAAATAAAAGGAAATGACACGAGAAAATTGCCCAGAAACGGCAAGCTATTACCTCCAAAACCCGACTTAATAGACCACTATCCGAGCAAAAAGATTAAAAGGATATTCCTGGCGCAGTCTGACAACGGTTTTTATTTGAAAAATCAAGGGAATAAAGCGAAACAACAAAACACGGAAACGAGCTCAGAGTTCTATAAAGAACGAATGATGAACTTTTTGAACCGTTGCGCTTCTTTAGAAGGTCATTCGAACCCAGAAAATACATCGAGTGTGCATTCTGAAGCTCTGAACTCCATCCCTGAAGGGGTGACAGTCGAGGTCAATATTCAAGAGCCTGTAAATGAAGTTAGAGATCGAATGACACCGGTCAGCTGGGGGGACACTCCTGACCATACAGTTTATAACCAAAACAATTTGAATCTTGACAAGATATTTAAATTTAAACCGAAACAGAGTAAAAATGAGAGTGTGAACGGCGAATAGTGCGTGTTAGTGAAATTGACAATAAAATTAGTGATTGGACACGCGAACTACTAGTGTTTTTGATGCCGATTGTGTGTAACTATCTTTAATATAATCTTGTACTATATTCGTTTGTATAACACGAAAGTATTGAAAGTTTTGTATTTTCTAGGACTTTTTAAATTGACATATATTTTTTTACAAAATCTAAAATAGTTTCTAGTACGCTTGAGCGTTTTGATTTAAACTGACAGGTTTCATACTAGTTTTGACTCAAATGTAATTTTAAACTGCATCGTTATTGCGCACACGATCAACGACAATCTGAATCATTTTGACGAATCTTGCTAATCCATTGTGATCGAAATTAACGCAATAAAAAAAAAGAAAAAAAAAAATACTTTATTTCAGACATTATTAGTCCATAGGTTGTTTAGCTGTCAAAATCAAAGCCATTCCTATTGGCACTGTGGTACGAAATTACCACTCTGGTCATACTTATGATTGAGTATAGTTTATCTCAAGAATGCGGGCTTGCCCTTGGCACGGTCACTCACATACGCACAGATATGTTTGGTATGTATAGATGCCAGCACATCAAGGTACCCGAAACTGTCAAATTTACTCAATTCATTTTGAACTTAATACATTAGCAATAAAGTTGGAAACTTATTAAAGAAATTTGACAGATTTTCGGAGCTTTATGTGCTGGCGTCTGTATACACACATATCGCTCCTTTAGAATTAAAGAGACCACAATTATGAAGTTTTTAACTTAAGCTCATAAAATGATAAAACTCTTATTTTAATAAAGGCCTGTGTGATATACTTAGGCCTCTGTTTTAATAATAGTCGACAAAGATGGCGAAATGACCTTGCATGGGTCATTTTATGATCAAGTCAAAGATGATATCTTAAAATTTCTAATTATAAGTCTCTTTAATTGTAAAGGTGGGATATTTGCGTAAAGCTTCCCTAAATTCTGACAGAAATGGGTATACTGCTAGAACCATATTTCGGCGCTCAAGTGACGTCAATAGGGGGCGCTGTTGGTAAACATTTGTGCAATGTGTTCAAAATCAAAATGGCGGAGTTAGTTCCAAATTTGCTTACGCCAATAGGACCTTGTAGCGCTAAATGTGAAGACTAGCTTTACGCCCGCGACTTCGTTCGCGTAACTACTACTTTAATCAGATGTGCCTCCAAATACGATCAATTGTGGTATCTTTAATTTCTATAATCTTTAATTTCTAAAGCAACGCTATCCTTAAGTACCATGCTTAAATATGTCTCAATTACTAAACAAACGCTGTCATTTAATATTAAAGCGATACAAAAGAAACAAACTCGATTATTTGTACAAGATTTTTAGTAAGAGCGATATAATTTTCATTCATATCTTTACCTCATGGGTGAAGTTGCTCTTCGAATGTAAAGATGCCACGGTACTCAAACGCACTTAATGTGTCTTTACTATCTAAGGTATTCTTAATAGTAAAAAGTATTACCATCGCTACATTCACAGCATGGTTGCCGGAAAGCATACGGAGCATAGATTAAAAAAAAAAGATATTTGTCAAAATATATTTTAGAAAGTCTACCCAGTCAGTTTATAGAATAATCAGCGTATAATGTCTCCACTGCTAGAATTCGGACCTCATCTAGACATTCAAAAGAGAGTGGGCTGTAATCTACCACGCGGGCCAAGTATGGGTTGGTAGATGTCACATGTCTTCGAATTTTTGGTTCTAGGGCCGTAATCTACCACGCGGGCCAAGTATGGGTTGGTAGATGTCACATGTCTTCGAATTTTTGGTTCATGCTGGTTTCCTCACGATGTTTTCTTTCGCCGTTTTTAAGAGCAGTGGTGATGAAATAATTTACACAAATTAAAGTGCCTGCCTGGGATCGAACCCACGACATACAACTCCTAAGTCAGGTCTCCACTACTCTTATTATTGTAGAACAGTCCCCACTCATATGACTTATCAGTACAAATGAAATGGAAGTTTTTGAACTAACATTTCTGGTAGACTGATGAATTGATGATGATGATGATGAAACCGAATACACGAAATGCATTCGGCGTTTGACCAGAGTGTTAGCCATACGATGTTACCCAGTATATGTATCCAGCATAATCATACTATCTATATATATATAAAATTCAAAGTCCTGAGTGACTGACTGACTGATATATCAACGCACAGCCTAAACCGCTGGTCCTAGAGACATGAAATTTGGAGGGTGTGTTCTTTGTGAAGAGTAGGTATCCACCGATAAAAGGGTTTTTCACGTGGGCGAAGCTGTGGGCAGAAGCTAGTCAGCCAATAAAGTTCCCATTGCTAGGACACCATAATGCATCCTTTCTGTGAGAGGTAGTGGGTTGTAATCCATTACGCGGGCCCAGTGCAGGTTGGCAGATCAATGTCACCAATGTTTAAGTATAGGTAGATAATCGTTTTATTAATCATTGAGGTTCTATGTCTGAAAACAACTGGTTTTGCTTACAAAGGTAATATTTTTTGCCCAAACTGCACCTTAATTGCGAATCTTTGTTAATTAATCTGAATCATTAGAGGGATATTGGTAAACCATTGCTTCATAATCTTTATCTTTACATAGTATAAAACAAAATCGCTTCTCGCGTTTGAACGCTTTGACCTTTTAAACTACGCAACGGATTTTAATGCGGTTTTCATCAAGAGACAGAGTGATTCAAGAAGGAGGTTAAGCTAACTTATACCCTTTCAAACAAAAGAAGATTTTATCAAATCGATTTATAAATAACTGAGTTCTGAAGTAATACAAAAAACAATTCTGAATTTCCTCCTATTCTAGGAAGCCGGTTAAAAAACAAAAGTCTCTCGTTGAGAATTCCTCAGAAACCAATCAACACTCGCTTCTTAAGACCCCTCTAAAAAGCTAGACATGCCTATTTCCAGCATCCAACCTAGATTGTCTTAAATTAAAACAAAACAACGGCCAATCAGCGAATATTGAATTCATTGCTATCACAAAAATAAGGCCAGGCGAAACTCAAACAATGATTAATTTTTATGGTACGTTGCCAATCAAAACAATTTGCAATGGTAAAGCCGTGCGCACACGCAGACCAGGGTAGACACGCTTACTCTTTATTTTAATTCCGATCGATTGACATGGGAATTTTGACGTTTCGTATTCTTGAGTTCGGCGCTAGCGCCAAAATGTGTTTAAATTGGGTGTCCATTTTGCAGAACTAAGTGGAATTAGGATCGGGCGCTGTTGTTGTTCCAATGTTGACACTATTGTTTTTAAGAGTACCGACTCACGTGTATGCAAAATTAACATTAGAATCGTATCGGCTTTAGATTGGAACTAAAATTAGGTTGAAGAGTAAGCCTCCCGAAGGCCAATTCTCGTAATTAAAAACGTTTAAAATCTAGTCGCAGTCTCATCTCGGCCACAATCAAATGTCAAAAATTTATGGAAACTCGAGATATTTTTGACAGATTGAGACAGACTGTGCACGTTCTTAAAATTACGACAATTGCCGCCTTTTTTTGTGGGTGGAAAATCACATGACGTCTCCCGCACTGGGTGGAGCGGATGAGCGTGTCAGGCTTTTACTGACTAAAACCCATCCGTGTTCCTTCAGTTGCCTATATGCCAGGGCCACGGTAACTCTTTCGAACAAATCCGCGACCCTGGCAGGACGAGAATTGCCGGTCAGAGTAATATCACTTGTGCCTAGGAGCGATTATTTAAAGCGCACTGGATTTTGAAATTTCTTATCATAGTTTGAAAGTTGAAAATTGAACGGTGTATTTTTTTGACACGCTGGTATGTACTTTGTTGAGATTCTCAATGCTCGGTTTAACATCAAGAGTTGATCCAGAAAGCGATAAAAATTGACGATTACAAAATCTCTCGTGCGTATTTGGACAAACAATATTGTTTGTAATAGACAGAAGAGTTTTATTTTGACTGTCAGCAGTGTTTTTTGTAGTTACTTTGCCGATGTTCTAAGCGAGCGTCCGTAACCCACGATGCCACGAATTTTCAATGCTATTATAATTCAGAAAACATTATCGGATTTTTAAATGCGTTTTTTCGTTTTTTGTGTTTGTAAGAAAGTACGCAAAAAACTAATTATGTTATAATTACTTTGATACATTATTTTTTTCATAGTTGCACATGAAAAGGAAGTAGGTACCTTTTCATATAGACGAAGTTACTAAAGAATAAAATAGTTAGAGAATAGGTATTTTTATTCCTTTTTCACGTGTGATATAAATCCCATCAAAAACATAAATGTTTGCCTTGGTTGGTGACTTCAACGACAAAAGAAGTGAGATCTAAATGGGTGCCAAGTTCAATGGTCAGTCCTGACTTGGCTAGTTCTCATAGACGAATTATTATGTTCGATGGCTAGTTTCTACCAGCAAGCCAAATTTTCGGAATAATAAAATAAAATCCGACAAGTAACAGGTTTAAAACTTGCGAAGGCTATAATATAATTCCTATATGAAAACTAGCCAAGTCAGGGCTGACCATTGAACTTGGCACCCATTTAGATCTCACTTCTTTTGTCGTTGAAGTCACCAACCAAGGCAAATATCATAATATTGAACTTGGCTCTCATTTCACATTTATGTTTTTGATGGGATATCATTACTTTTTGTACATAAATTATTAGTAGGTACTTATTTATTAACACTTATTTATTAATTTATTAACATTAACAAAATTAATACCAAATGGTTTTTGTTATAAGAGAATCAAATAAGTGAAAAATTATAATAAAATGATAAAAATTTACCACTTTTTGATTTATTCCTTTGTATTCACCTAATTACCTATCTGCATACCAAATTTGAACTTTCTAGGTCATCTGGAACTGGGTTAGAGTTTTGATCTATAGGTCAGTCAGTGATAAAAATGACGATTTTTGAACGTTGATATCTAAATAACCGTTTGAGATATGTTTATGAAATGTAGAGCACGTGTGTATCTTGCAAGTTTCATTATATGAGCCAAATTTGACACGTTTATGTGAAATGGTGTTTGTGTTATGAGGGAGTCAAAAGTGGCTCCAAATGGTTCGTGTAATATTACACACGGTGCTGCTCGCCAGTTCTGTTACTTGAACTTGGCTTGACACGCTGCCGCGTGTCTAGATAATACGGAACCCCCAAAAAGGTTTTTAGCTGGCTGATGCACCAAATAGTGTGCCATTATTCTTAAATTAATTAAAACTTATTTTATTATTCCTATTTAGTCAAAAATAAGTTTTATAGTATTGCTATCGTAATGGTATTGTTTTTTTTTTTTATATAATAGCATTGTAATTTTAATTACTTCTTTACGGTTATTCGAATAACGATGAAAATTGTAATAAAATTCGTAACTGAAACTGATTAAAGTGGAACCGTTGTAAATCGATTTTTAGTAATTATAGAGATTATTGCTTATGTAAATAAGTACCTACTTACTTGATACATGAACGTGGCAGTATTTTTTTGTAATAATCAGCTACTTTGCTGCCCCACTTTGCTGCTTCATAGTATGTGTGTCATAGATGTCTGGTTAAATCCGCCGTGTTACATTTAAGCACTAACTGAGCTGTTTACCAAACGACTGGCTGTTTTACAAAACGACTGGCTGTTTTGTAAAACGGCTAGCTGTATTGTATAACGGCTGGCTGTTTTATAAAATGGATGGCTGTTTAGTAAAACGGCTAGCGGTTATGTAAAACAGTGGATTTCACAATCCATCTGCGGCAGGTGGATCGTCCGGGTGGACTCAACTATTTGCTTTGCTTTGCTTTAATCGAGGCTTAATTAGACGAGCATACCGTGGTCGTGGGTTGCTGTAGGGCGACGCCTTAATTCTCGCGGAGTATGATGTCACCAATTATAAAGTTTTTGCCATCGGCTTTGTCCGCGTATAGGACGGAAACTATCCCACGGGAACATAGTACCGGGATAAAAAGTATAGTATAGGTAATGATCTATCTGGGTGCCAAATTTCAACAATCCATGCGTCCGTTTTGCGTGATTGAGCATCCAAACACACGAACTTTCACATTTATAATATTAGTAGGACAAACGTAAATTCCTGAAGATTTTTCAGAATATCGTAATAATACATTAATACAGAAGTTTATCTGTCAAACTGTTATTTTATGATCTTAATTGCAATTGTTAGCGAATTAATGTAATAACGCAATAAGTTACGATTTCCTTTAGCCAGGCTGTTCTTGTGGCTTTATGTCGATTTGCACGAAACAGGCGAACCTACATTTACAGTAATAAATTATTTTCTGTTGGTCTAATGGGCAGAGGTGTATAGGACAATCACATTTCCTCAGTTATGTTTAATTCCCATTCAATAGGGGCGAGCCTATTGCCATCAACCGGGTACAAATCTTAACACAAGCCTTGTGTGTTGCACAGGCAACTGAAGGAACACCGGTGAGTTTCAGTCAGTAAAAGTCTGACACGCCGGAGCGGAAGCGCTCCACCCAGAGCGAGAGACTCATTTCCCACCCAAAAAAGGGCTGCAACTGAGAAATTCAACTGAGAAAAATAATATATTACTTAAATGTAGATTCGCCCATTTCGGGCGAATAATGTGCGAATCAACTAATTACCCGTGCGTTTAGATAATACCTAGCTACTTGTTATACAAGTTTCTTGTGATTTTTCACACGTAACATGAGTCAATGTTTTCTCTGGTACCGGCGGTTATTCAATTAAAAAAGTGAAACCTAGTTGTTTTTGGACATGGGAACCTAGAAGTCTATTAATTTTTGTCATCATTGTGGGTGAATGAACAGTGATGCCCTCATGCACGGATAACTAGATTCATCATCAGAACAGCCGAAAGACGTCCATATTGGGGGGTTTGCCACTATTGCCACGCTTGGCAGGCGGGTTGGCGATCGCAGTATGGTGGTAAAATGCATAGGGAACGCTGCTGCCCATTCTCTAGTAAGTCCCTTAGTCTTACGATACCCACGGGAAGAAATAAGAAATGGATTCATCATTGCGGTCCAATTAAGTCGTGTTTTGAGAAAATTCATTATCTCAATCTACTCTTAATCTACCTAGCCTTTTTTCAACTATTAAATCAAATTATTTCGGGCTACAAAGACCCATAATATCATAAATACCTTACAGATTATCTATACTTATTATATAATATTATAAAGCTGAAGAGTTTGTTTGTTTGTTTGTTTGATTGAACGCGCTAATCTCAGGAACTACTGGTCCGAATTGAAAAATTCTTTTTGTGTTGGGTAGCCTATTTATCGAGGAAGGCTATAGGCTATATAACATCACGCTACAACCAAGGGGAGCGGAGCAGTAATGAAAAATGTTGCAAAAACGGGGAAAATCACACGAGTAGGCGATTTGACGCGACGGGAAGGGTCGGGGGAACAAGAAATTTTACGCGGACGAAGTCGCGGGCAGAAGCTAGTCATACATACAAATAAAAACCACTATGTTGGAGACTGCCTCCGGTCTAACCGGCAGCTGTATTTTTCACCAGTATTTTACATGAAGCGACTGCCTATCTGGTACCCCTTGGTAAGATTGGTTGGTTGTTTTGAGAAAATTACGGTGCAGAAAACATCGTGAGAAACCGACATGTCTTAGGATAAAAAATTCGAAGACATGTGACATCTACCAACCCGCACTGGACCTGCGTGCCTGCTCTGTGTGTGTGTGTATCTGAAAAGATCCTAATCTTTACAGGATGGTTATGGTTATGCCAGAAATAATACATAGGCGATGAAATCAGCCTTAAAATATTTGTTTAGCAAAAAATAAACACTATTTACTTCATGAATAGTATTAATTATTGTTCTATTTCTTGTATTAGGTATTTTCTGTTTTTTTTTTTTACCGTGATCCTGATCAATCACTTAAATAATGTGGATGTGGTAAGATAACCCGCAAAATTTTAATTTTCGTACGTATTTACAGAATTATAATAATTAAAATTATCAAAAGGTACGAACATTTTAATTTCCCGGCCTACCGTGACGCATCCAGTTTGTAGATATTATAAATTATTGTGTTCATTTATTACTATGTTCATTGTAACCATACAATTTGATTGTAATACATTCAGATCTGTTTGCCTCCTTAACATTTGTAAGCGTGAAAATACTATGTGAAATGATTGATATTATAAAACGAATTTAAATAATCTCTTTAGAGTTAAGAGACTGATTTTTATACTCTTGTATAATAAAATTGTAATATTATGATTTTTGTTTTATTTAATCTGTGTTCCCTTAAACATTTCGATGGTCCCTATTAACAATGTCGGTTATGCATTTTTACCAATTTTCACTTTTTTAAATTAATAGAATCACAATAAAAAGATCTATCGCACGTATTTTTTTTTTTGAAAATCATGTTTTGGCAGTTTTAAAGATAATATTGTCGGTTATATTAACCTTGTCCGCGCAACAGTTTTAGTAGTAAAACAAACTTTGAACTGCTCTACTGAACAGTACCTAGTCTTTTTGCAGAACCGACATTGTTAATAGGGACCATCGATTAACTGAACAGGCATCTTCTGAGCACGCTCGTTCCATCATAGACCTTATCCCTCGCTTTCCATTAGTCATGACTGGGGTCGTGAGCAAGCCATTCTGCATTAACAAAATATGAAAATATATTTATTTTGTCAATATTTCTTTTTATTTTGAGGTTTTATTTACAATGAAAACCATCTAATTCATCAGACAATAGCTCATTGAGTACAAGTCATACACGACCAATTTTTCTTTAAAAAAAATGTGTGCGGTCGTGGGACCTCCATCAGGAACTTGTTTCTTATGCGATACTCCGTCCGAAGTCTCAGGCGCCCCAAGGGAACGCGAGAAATCGGTGTCGGAGCTTTTTGGCCCCAATGAGGCGTGGGCCGCTCACTTCTTGGAAATGAGGAACCGTCTTTGCCCCCACGCCTTACCGCATAAAGGGTGGGAGGATGGCTTGTAAGCACACCTCATCCACCATCACTACATCCCAACACCGAGGGGAGGCAAACCCTTCGGCGACTGCCGACTGACGAAGAGTTTGCTTCTCCTCGGCGTTCTGTGATGTCCCTGGGGTATGACTGTAAGATTTCCCGAAGTGCTTGTTGGCGCCCGAGCGAGGCCCCTGTGGGTGAGATCCCTAGTTCCCTAGCAAAGCCGTCAGGGCTTTGCTAGGGAACTAAACTAAAGAGCTGATCAAGCAACAATGGCGTCGGTTTCGGTTGGCACTCGCCTACAGTGGATACTGTCCCCACCCCCAACAACGTAACCAGATTTAGCCGGTAGCGCCGCAGGGTGCGGGGCGTTGTAGTGTGTGTCGAGCGACTTGAGGTGTGTGTACGAGTGTCGTGTGGAGCATCTCTGAGTTTACTCTAGAGCGTAAATAGTACATGCGTGTGCCGCGCTCGCCTCTGCGGCCTCTTCACGTTAGGGGGGAGTGAGGTGTTAAACTCTCCCCCGGCCCCTCGTACATCACAGAGAGGCGCCTAACCAGGCAACTCTGAAGTAGGAGTTGGCACGTTAGAAAACTTCCATTCCAAAAAATGTGCATCCGGATTGAGGGCCCATTTTTTGAAACCTTGCGTACCGAAATAAGATTTATAGGGAAATTAGTTAAAAATAGTAAAAACTTAAAGCAAAGGGTCTTAAATTTCTTAAACGTGAATTAAAACTGTTATGATGAAATAACTTGGGCCCTCAATCCAGACGCGTGCATAAAGTGGCATAGCCTAAATCTCAGTAAGTACTATCTCTGGGTTAATAATTTAGTTAAGAATTTCTTAAATATTTTAAGAAATGCCCAAATCTGTAAAATATAACATTACCGATTTATGGCGGCATATCTAGGGCCCTCACTTCATTATTGTTTGTACTGAGGAATCTGCAAAACATGAATATATCTGAAGAAATACATAAATACGACTTTAACATGTTTTACTTGCATACCTATGTGAATTAGTTAAAAAGAAATAAGGACACAAAACTTAATTGTTAAGAAGTAAATGAAAGTCCAATTTTACTAAAAAGTCTGAACTGAGAGCCCAATATTTTCGGCTTTATTGACTAGGCTCAACCTCATAGATTAACGCAAATTAGAATAAAAGTTTTAACTATTTCTAAATTAAATTGTAACATATCGTTCGTTCTTCTAAATGTCATACTTTAAGAGAAAATTGATTTTCAATTTTTTGTAAGAGAATTATTTGTAGGGTGACCATAATAATCAAAGTAAGTACCTGTCCATTTTGTAAAGTGCATTCGGAAAGTCATAATATTTGCAGCTAAAAGTACTATATACCTACTAATTATAATTTGGCTTTCTTTATTTTTAATGTAGTGTAATGAAGTTTTGTGTCCTGAATTTCTTTTTAACTAATTCACATAGGTAGGTAAGTAAAACATGTTAAAGTCCTATTTATGTATTTCTTCAGATATGTTCATGTTTTGCAGATTCCTCAGTACAAACAATAATGAAGTGAGGGCCCTAGATATGCCACCATAAATCGGTAATGTTATATTTTGCAGATTTGGGAATTTCTCAAAATATTTAAGAAATTCTTAACTAAATTCTTAAACAAAAATTATTAACCCTGAGATAGTACTTACTGAGATTTAGGCTATGCCACTTTATGCACGCATCTGGATTGAGGGCCCAAGTTATTTCATCATAACAGTTTTAATTAACGTTTAAGAAATTTATGACCTTTTGCTTTAAGTTTTTACTATTTTTAACTAATTTCCCTATAAATCTTATTTCGGTACGCAAGGGTTCAAAAAATGGGCCCTCACTCCAGATGCACATTTCCAAAAACTATTCTGCAGTTAAAGCGTGCAGACATCCAAACTTCACGAGGTCCTGAGTTCGATTCCCGGAGCGGGCGAAGTGCCAGTGACGACCCGAGTTACAAACTCGATGCGACAAATGATAAACTAGGACCATCGACGTAAAATCAATTAAACAGGTAGGTAATTAATAACAATATCAACATCAAGGTCAGCAAGACGACCAGTCACCAAAAGCAGCACCCGTTCACGAGCATAACGCAAATGTCAGCCATTACCCCCCTCGCCATATTTGAGGGAAGGTGGTAACCCGACCCCCGACGCTACCGCAAGCAGTGACATCGAAGGGAGCATGACGAACTTGTTGCCGGTTGGTCAGGCAAGAATTGAATGATCACTTGTCGAGGTCGCTAGCTAATCGCAAAATAATACAATACTGCTTGCCGATGCAACGATGCTTGCCGTATTATAATGAGTACATTATAATACGGCAAGCATCATGTCAATATCAAAAAAATGACAAACAATTATTGAACCTAAATTACCTATTATTTTGAGGTATTTTTTTTTTATTGATATCAAGCACGCACGCTTTTTCCATTATTTTCTACATTTTAGTTTGGTTTTTTATGGAAGCGTGTTTTTTAAACTATTATTTATTGCGTAGAACTGTCCCGAAACCTTCTGTACGTGCCTCCATGAACATGGCGGACGCGCTTCAAAATGAAGGGAGTCTCAAACAAAGACAGAAGAAAAAAAACACAATACTTCAAAAAACAATTTTATTTGGCGACAAAAATAGTTGTAAAAAAATGTACTCCTTACATTTCAATTTTAATAATACTTATAGTAAAAAAATCATCTAAAAATAGAAATTGTTATTATTATGAGAGATTGAGAACCATTTAATTACTAATACGATTGTTTCGTCAAATGCACCTTGAACAATGGACTTTTACAAAATTATTCAAAATGGAGGTAGTTTTTACGCGTAGCTTACGTATTGTAAGAAGATCCAGTTCAGATAGAATAGCTCCATTGAAAATAGGACCGTATTGTCATAGCATTAAAGTAGGAAAAACAAGAACAATCGAGTCACGAGTCAACTGTGTCGATATTCATACAATTTTCAACTTATATAATATTTTCAGGTTATGGAAATACGGTCCTTTTTGCAATGTAACCAGAAAATTACTCAGACATTTTTTTGTTCTGCCTGAATTGACTTTTACTGTCTTAAAACAATGTCTTTGCAAATACTAAGTTTCCGAGTGGACTATCAAAGCAAAATATTCGAGCTGCATAATTCAACTTTCTTACTTTCTCCTAGGGCGTCCCTCCCGGCGTCCCTGGTCCATCTGCCTTGTTAGACGCCCTTCATTCATCCTCTCAACATGACCAAAACCATCTAACAATATACATAATGTAATGTATAATATAGTTTCCCTTAAGGCACTGCCTTTAGCTGCATATACATAAACTCAAGTTTTTTTCCTACTGGGGGAGGCAAAAACTACGGAAAGCCATCTCCTACAATACTCTCAGAAACTTTTACAGACGTCATTTTGTATAATTTTGTAAAGGAAGCCATCAAAATATTAATTACTAGGCTAAATATTTAATAAATGTACTACAGAGGGGTTGGGCGTTTCATACGCCACAAAGTTGCCAAAGTCCACTTTCAAAAGGACATAAAAGTATCGCGCACTGCATTTTAAACCCACTGCTAAGCGTAGAAAGAAGAAAATCGTTTAGTCAGTTTTTTCGTGACTGAGTGGGTCCGTGTGGACGTAAACAATAACACCACCCCATTTCTTCTCGTGGGTGTCGTAAAAGGCGACTAAGGGACATACTAGAGAATGGGCAGCAGCGTTCTCTATGCATTTTACCACGCCTGCCAAGCGTGGCGATTATGGTAAAAACCCCCCCAAACTAGGGAAGACCCATGTCCAGCAGTGGACGTCTTTCGGCTAAAAGACGAGATTTTACGACGCGCTGGGATGTTGGACACTCAATCAGTTCAAAATTCAGAGCGCCATATAATCTCTTCTCGATATTTTTACATACGTGCTAACAGTCCTGACATGCCGGTTTCCTCACGATGTTTTCCTTCACCGTTTTGAGAGCAGTGGTGATGAAATTATTTACACAAAGTAGAACGTGTCCGGGCTCGAAACTACGACCTACAAGTTGAAAGTCGCGACTGTTTCCCACTGAGCCACCACTGTTCTCTCTACTACTTTATATTTATTAATTTCCCTGATTGTACCATCTTAGCACGTTAAATGCCATGGTGAAAATCGGAAAAAGTCAAAAAAATGTACTTAGTGTTATTTCACTTTAAATAGCTTATTTATTCCAAAATTACATTATAGCTATATTTTCATAATTTAATTCCTTACTTTAATTTTCACTTCATACTTTCCAAAAAGTGTATGAGAGTAAATGTAAACAAAAGTTATATAGACACAGTAGTGTTTGTGCTCTACGAGACACTTAATATAGTTGAAAGAGTAAATAAACATGGCCGCCAGCACGCGTAGCATGACCGCCTAGAAACTGAATTTGTCGACGGAAGAGAAGACTAAATGATAGATTGTATCGTAGAAAAATTGTGTAAAACTGAAAAGAAGAGATGTTTCTATTCTTCAGTCGACACGAGTACGATGTCAAGTATGCTGACTATTTTTCTGATGAGATAGAAACATTTTTACAGAATTAAAATACATAAGGAACTTTTTTTGTTCTTGGTAGAATAGATATAGAATTGGTCATGCTACGCCGGCAGGCAGCAACGACATGTTCAGATTTTGTATGTGTTGTCGGTCATATAGTCCGACAAGGCCTGAATGGAACAAAAAGTGTCGGATACATAGTCCGACGTGGCAGATAACGTATTAACGGTTTCTGAGGCCCTAGTACGAGTTTCATACAAACATCTCAACTTAACGCATAGACCGCGTTCGATGCTTTAAATCTATATTATCGGCAGCCTATATTGTTCCCACTGCTGGGACACAGGCTGCCTCTTTGTGAGAACGAGTGGGCCATAATCCACCACGCAAGACCAGTTGGTAGATGTCACAATGAGGAAAGTGTCGTAAGGAAAGTATAGAGTATGAATGTCAATGGCTATAAGAGTAGAGGGAGACCAAAGGAACGATGGATGGACTGTGTGAATTATGATATGGATAGAAAGGGGGTGACTACTGAGATGACGACTAATAGAGAAGTGAGGAAGAAAAAGACATGTTGCGCCGACCACAAATAAATTGGTATAAGGGTAGGAGAAGATATGGTTAAAGAAACTTGCTACAGCCATTTTATGCTAAAGTAAAATTGGTGGGTTTAGCCTAGTTTAGCCCAGCTGTGGGCTTTGGGATTATGTGAGCGGTTCGTCTGTAAAGTACGGATGTTCTAAGCAGTCTAACGCAGTCAGACGTTTTGCAGGATCGAAGATCAGCATGCCCTGTAAATAAAGGAAAATGGAGTTATTTTTGGTAAAATAAGTGATCATGTTCTGTCTAGCCTTTACAAAACACACCTCTTTTCCTGAATTTGTTACTTAAAAAACTAAGACGCTACGACCAAAAACAGTTGGCCGCTAGAACCGCCACTTGCCGTAGTGATCGTCCGTGATTACATAGAAACTAAATAATGCAGATAGGCGAATGATACATCAAAAGAAAGGTCTTAATTTGTTGTGTTTGTTGTTGTGTTGTTGTTTGTGGTGGAAACAGGAAGTTTTGACCCAAACAAATAAATAACAAACAGGGTAAGCTAAAGCAAACCGTTTAAAAAAATGGATGATCCGATTTCTGCCGAAAAGAATCTTGTGGCGTTGTACGAAAGTGAATTTTTTATTACCTTTATAAGTTCTAGTGCATGTGGGTGTATCCTGGGTATGATTTCTCCCAGGTCCTGCGCCTGGTACTCAGGGAAGCTGTCCAACATAATAGACACGTTTTCTGGCCAGTCTTGTCGTGATGGTCTGCCTATTAACCTGGAAATCATAGAAAAGGATATTATTGTATGCTATTGGTAGAATTAAAATAAGGAATTTCGCATTTAAAGGAAACTAATTTATACTAATATTATAAATGCGAAAGTTACTCTGTCTGTCTGTTATCCTTTCACGACTACACCACTGAACCGATTTTGATAAAATTTGGTATGGGGTAAGTTTGTACCCCAAGAACTAATACTACTTTACGGCGCGGCGTCTACTAATCGGCTACTTTTTATTCCGCGACCACGATAAACGATATTTACGCGAACGAGGTCGCGGGCAGAAGCTAGTATTTGTTAGATGTGTTAGTATTAGCTAGTTTGTTACGGTAGAAACCAAAAACCGTCAAATTTCATTCTAATCCGTTTAGCCGTATTAGTGAGAACACTAATAAGGCTAAACGGATTTGTATAAAATTTGGCACCATGACCTAAATTAGGACATGCTACTTAGTATTCCGGTGAAATCGCGGGGTGGTGGTTCATCATTGTTGTCGTTTTCATAGTTTTCAAGGGTGCTGAAACCAATATAATGAGGAAACCTCAAGATGACGGCTGTGAAAGTTTATTAATGTTTCATCATTTGTTTGTTTTGTTTGTTTAATAAGTAATTGTCAATGTAGTAACAGTATAATGTACTCTGTGGTCGTAACGCTTAGCTATCTGTATTGTCTTTGGTCCGCCGTAGCCATGACATTAACAAGCAATGGACAATATTGTACAACCTTTTTAAGCTTGAATACGGGGCTTTTGGCTACTTTGTACGTGTGTATTTTTAGTTTTTTTTTTACTATTTTATATGTATTGTGCGTTTTGTTTGTCCAGAATAAACAATTTTTCTTTCTTTCTTTTTTTTTCATCACCAGTGACGTTTTCATGGTTTTCTAGGATCCTGAAGCCAATAGTGAGGAAAAATGACAATACAAAATGGCTTTTAGCTTGATGAGAGTTTCTAGAAACTTGTAGTTAAAAGACGTGTAAAACTGATTCCGATATCCTATTTAAAAAGTAAACAATTTCATTTCACTAAAGCATTACCTGAATATTTCGTGGAGCTGGTCAGAGTCGGACGCTCCCGGCAGCAGAGGTTTCCTACAACAGAATATATTTATTAGCTCAAAAACATGGCGGAGAAGTTCCTTTCAACAGTCCAAATACGCTGCGTAAGGGCATGGCTTGAACTTAGAAACAAAAAGGGTTCGAAAAAAAAAACTCAATTAAAATCATAAATTCACTGCCAGATAACGCAGAGCCCCCAGGTAAATAAGCTTGAATTTTTGCACAAGAATCTCTTATATCAAAGATGAGCATTTAAGATGGATTTTTGAAAATGTATCCCCTAAAGGGGTTAAGTAAGTGATGTAAGTTTATGTGGAAGTACGTAATTGTTCAACATGTACATAAATGTACGTAGACAAGCCGTGTAGTTTATTTGTGTGTGTAAAGTGAGAGCCTGAGAACCGCTCTGTCCTGGGACGGAGTAATAAGTCCCTTTGATATGTAGTTTTATATGATTTTATGTTTGATCATAATTCAGTTTATTATACAGTCGATTTTTTTTTACTTTTCATTACTACATTAGTATTGTATCTGGGTACCAAATACTTGTGTAGTTATGCTTTTTGAGAAATGAACTTTTTACTTTACTTTTACTAGTGTTTAATTATCTTTTTTTTTTTAATTCTTTTCATAGTGTTTATATTTATACGTTGTTTAGCAGTTTTGACTACCGCATTATTAATTAATAGAATCACCTGGTATGTAGTTGTGCTAGAACGCATCCTGCTGACCACACGTCCACCGCGGTGTTGTACGATGTACCTAGCAACACTTCTGGGGGGCGGTACCACAGTGTTACTACCTGGAAAAAATACATTAATATTAATGCTGGCAACACTAACTTATTATCTTTATTCGCCTAGCCTTATCCCAATTGTATTGGGTTCGGTTTCTAGCTTAACTGGATTGCAGCTCACACGGACCAGTATCTTACACGGAGAAATAAAAAGTAAAATAGATTTATTTGTCACAGAAACACATGCCTACAAAAAGATAAGATCACAGATAAGAAAAAAACTGTTACTGAGTCGGTAACTAGACTACTCCTTGGTAAGACAAGTTGTCAGACTTTCAGTTTATCCGTCTGACTGGTCAGACAGATAGGTACTATATACATAATCGAAAACCACTTACCACGCTAGTTAACTTCATATCTGTGTCGTAAGTCTTAGCCAGGCCGAAGTCAGCGAGCTTCACGCGCCCCCCACATGTCACCAGCAGGTTGTGAGGCTTCAAATCTCGGTGCACGATCCGGTGAGAGTGTAAGAAGTCGATGCCTGACAGTATGTCGAAGGACATGCTCTGGAACAAGGTGTATACATATCAAATTAGTATTTCAAATGTTTTTTTTTGTGGGTTGGAAAATGGAAATCATCAAATGACGTCCTCCGCTCTAGGGCGGAGCGGAAGGGCGTGTCAGACTTTTACTGACTAAAATCCACCCGTGTTCAGTTGCCCATATGCCAGGGCCACGGTATCTCTTTCGAACAAATCTCGCGACCCTGGCAGGCGTCGGTCCTAGCAGACCCCGTCAGTACTGCTGACATCTCTTTGAGGCGCGCGTGGAACACTACGCGCCGTCGACCCGAGCCTCGTCCTTACCGGGCGGCGAGCTACCCATTGCTCTCCGCCCGCAATCTCGGGCCTACGGTGGCCTTTCTGTGGCGGCTAGGGGCGTGAGGGTGCAGAGACTCCTCTCCCTCACGCGCTCCGCCTTCTCCTACGCAAGCATTACTGCTTCGCAGAAAGAGGTGACGGCTTCCCATGGCCTCTCGTTCCGTTTCCTCCCGCCTTATTCGGAATAGGAATCTCCCGAAACAGCTATGTCCGGTGAGCATCTGCGTAAGGGGGAAGGTGAGGACGCCGTGGCGCCTCTCTATCCACTTTTCAAAGAGGGGTGGATAGAGACGCGCATCCAAGGTTTAGAAATAGTTTTCTTTTGATTTAGATTTTCTTAGTGATTTATTCAGATGTTAAGAAGCATTTTTGGAATGAAATTCTTTACCGCGGCTTTCGGTAACGGTTTTTTTTATTTTTTCTCTCTCTAGAGAGAGTTAGTTTCCTGGTTTTCGAGGGTGCTGAAGACAATAGTGAGGTCAAAATGAAAATCAAAGATGGCTGAGCGAAAATTTTAATATTTCTCTTCATAGGGTGTCGTTTTCAAGGTTTTCGAGGATGCTAAAGCCGATAAAGAAAATCAAAGATAAGAACGTATACTAGTTGGCTCTGTATTAAAACGCCTATTAAATTCACACATTCTCCCTCCATGTAGCACAATCTGCCTGTAATTTTCCCACTCCTAGGACGTGGGCTGTATTCCACCACACGGGCCCAGTGCTGGTTTCTTAAAATTTTTGTTTCTTGGACATGCCGGTTTCCTCACCTATTAAGAGCTGTGGTGATGAAATTATTTATGCGAAGTACGATCTACAACTCGAGGACCACCACTGTTCCAGAAAAATGCTTGATTCCTGTGATATCAATCACAAGGGGAAGCTACGAATAAAATCAAGAAATCAACTCACCCTTATGGTATTCTGAGATAAAGGTGATAGAGATCTCTTAAGAAAAGACTCCAGGTCCTGATCAACATGCTCAAATACGAGGAACAGGACTAGTTGCTGGTCTCTATCCATGGATTGACCACCGTGACAGACGTCGAGGAGTCTGAGAGGAAAAGGTGCTGTTTTAAGAATAAGTTCATAAGGTAATCAGGTAAGTAAAAGGTAGTCAGAAATTCAGAAGACAAATATTTTATTGCAAACTAGCTTCTGCCCGCGACTTCATCCGCGTCAAATTTTTGTTCCCCTGACCCTCTATTTGCCTGCTAGTTTTCGTCCATTTTTCGTTGCTGCTCGCTCCTTTTGAGTTATAGTGAGTCAACCTTAAATGATAGACATAATGCTCTCGCGGACTTTTTTTTAGAACTTTTTATAAGGAACAATTCCGTCATACATGATTTTTGCGTCACTTTAACCGTTTACGCAGCGCACGCAACGGAAACTCTCAAAAGGAATAAATTTTCCCCGTTTTTGCAACATTTTTCATTACTGGTCCACTCCTCTTAGTTGTAGCGTGATGTTATATAGCCTATAGCCTCTCTCGATAAATAGGCTACCCAACACAAAAATAATTTTTCAATTCGGACCAGTAGTTCCTGAGATTAGAGCGTTCAATCAAACAAACAAACAAACAAACAAACTCTTCAGCTTTATAATATTATATAGTATAGTATATATAATATATAGTATAGATTTAGCTGGACGCAATTTCAGACAGAAAATGCAGACACTTTGACACATTATTTTGAAGGATGACTATGAATAGGACTTAAAAATCTACATTCTAGCATTTATGATATTCTTAACTGATTAAGCCGCACATTATATGCTTAAAAGCTTTCTTTTTACAAATTCAAAACATTTATTTCAAATAGGCACAAAAAAGGCATGTTTGAACCTCAACATTTAAATTAAAATAGAATTGATTCTAGTAGCCAAGCCGTTCCAAAAAACATACATTTCGTCAGTTATGTTTCAAGTCTCATGTAAGAGAGGGCAAGTCTATTGCCATTAACAGGGCACAAATCGAGACTCTAGGCTACTACAGAGAAGTTCGAGATGGAATATATAGAAGAATCTCACTAATCCGGCACTATTAAAAACCAGAGGGTGCCGGATTATTGGAATGTTCGGATTATTGGATTATATAGAAAAAATCATAATAAATAAAATAAAGAATTTCATAAAGAGAATAATATATTTCTATTAATGTTATAAACGTCTTTATTATACCTGTAATGTATCTCACAACTAAATAATTACATAGTTTTAAAACAATTCTTGATTAAGTTCTGTAAGTAGATGCGAGTGAGGCGTGGGCGGAGGGTATCGGTCTATTGAAGTGCCAGATTAGTGAGATTCTACTCTGCTTCTCTGTAGTAACCAGACACTGCCCGACCGGAACCGACAGCAAGACCTCAATCTCAGCAGCAATGTTTGTGACCACAGCTATGAGATTCTCTATCATGCGGAATATTATTTTGGAATAAT
This sequence comes from Aporophyla lueneburgensis, assembly GCA_932294355.1. Classification (NCBI taxonomy): domain Eukaryota; kingdom Metazoa; phylum Arthropoda; class Insecta; order Lepidoptera; family Noctuidae; genus Aporophyla; species Aporophyla lueneburgensis. Next base: position 16,309,683 of record OW028762.1, on the reverse strand, counting down.
AGAGATTGGAAATACTTTCCAACAAAAGTTTCAACTAAAAAAGTACCTGACGATATTAGGGTGTCTATAAGCTTCCAGCTGTCTCAGCAACGCTATTTCCCTCAAAGTAGATAGCGGGATACCGTCCTCAGTGAGGGCCACCTTCACTTTCTTCATTGCTACGATGTTACCTCCATTGTGGAGATCACGGGCTTTGTATACTGTGCCGTATGCTCCTGTAATATAAGAATTATGTTTTCACACCACCTGCTTACATTTATTCCCCCTATTCCCTTATTTTATAGGGGTTTGGTTTCCGCACATAGTAATTTAAAAGGACCATAGTGCGTGGGCCATGGCGGCCATCGGTGTGTATTCCAACCAGCCCACCTCTCTCCGGAAGTTGATTATTTCTCCCGGTCTGTTGAGAACGGCCTTCTGGTCAGAGCGTCATGGCCTACTGATCCGCTGTGTCCCTTAATCCATGTTCCCATTACTGGAACACAAGCCTCCTCTCTGTGAGAGGGAGTGGATCCTACATGGCAGCCCTATGTGAGACTGGTTGATGATATAATATCTCCAAATTTTTGGTTTTAGGACAGCAGTCCTTTGGTTGGGCATAAGGTTTATTTGAAGAGTTTCTCAGTAGTCTAGATTGTTGTATATTGCTTATTTTTTTTTACTAGTTACATTTATTTATCTCAATTACCTACTAACATATTCAAATCGGATAGAAAGTTGGCTTAAACTTAATATTAAAAAAATACCATGAAGCCATAAAGGCAATGTATGAAAAATCTGAGACATGACCCAATATTCAGAATGTTGTAACTGAATTATTTCTTTGAAAACCAAGTAAGCCGAGTTTCGTAAGTAATTAAATAAACACTTTACAACGAAAATAAGAAAATAGTAACTCAAAAACCATCCTACATGTCACCAAAATATTAAAAACAATAAATAAACAAACAAAAAGTTTAGTTCCACACGTAAATTGCGCGAAAAGCTTATCAGCCGGCACATGTGAAATTAGGTTATTTACAAAGTAATTTTCTCTCGTACCTGTTCCGATGACATTTAGTTCCTCATATTTCTTGGCATTTTGAAATAATGCACTAACATCACTGATGGAAGCCATAGGCGGTGGACTTTGCGAGGTACTGGCTCCTGACATCATTTTTAACTAAACTTTTCACTATAGAACAACTTTAAAGGCCTGTCCATTCACTTTTAAACAGTTTTGAGCCCGTAATTAAAGAGTAGAAGCATTATTTTATCAAAAAACACGTGTTTAAAACTGCTTGTTTTGTCTGTAAACTTTTTATAGGGAGAGAGGGGAAGGGAAAAGTCATTGACCAAATCCAGACACCTGCTGGCTATGCGGCCGATTTAGAAAGTACCGATACAAACAAAACGGTAGTTTACATTCCATGCCTACTTTAAAAGGTTGAGTTTTTATGGACTCGTATTTTGTTGTTGAGTTCAACGCCATCTCTCGGTTTATACTTATAACATCTATGGTAGTTGTTTGTGTTGATACTAGATAGCGCCACTAAAAATATTTTATTTTTTGTGTTGGTCATTGCAGGCATTAGAAAAGTAAAAGTAGTAAGAAATAAATAAGTGCATCTTGATTTAAGATTTTAATGGAGAAAATGCCAAGATGAGTTCGATTTATAGAACGGCAAAGTTCTATTTATGTTTTTGTGCTAACCCCATCATAATATCATATCATTGCCAAATATATTTTAAAGTTAATCATAATGTTGTTATCCATCTAAAAAACAATGATTAGGTAAAATTGTAAAAAGAAGAATTTAAATCCTTCTACGGGCTCGTCCGGGATTTGAACCCGGGACCTCTCGCACCCGAAGCGAGAATCATACCCCTAGACCAACGAGCCGTGTTAGTGATAAGTGAATTTAATGATTATAATTTCTTAGCGATGACGTCAACAGATACGTCCAGAATTTACAGACGTCTTGAAAAATTGATAAATTTTCAGGATAATATTGTAGCCTGAAGGACAACCACTAAAACTAACACTTGGTCCAATTCAAGATCACATTTTGTTAATAATAAATATTTATAGGTATTATAAATTTACAATTATTTTTTTGTAAAAAAAATTGCACTGGGATACAGAATAATATTATTTAGATATTTGATCCTTGAATTTTGATATCAAAACAATTTTTAGCACCAAAACAAAATGACGGAACACCTCAAGGCGTTTTAGAAAGTTGACGCGCGAAAGGAGAAAAAAATTACCGCTACATGACACCCTCTAGCCGTCTCTGTCTTTATTACGGAAAACGTATTAGCTATCTCGTTTACACGTATGAATCGGAGTAAATTTCGAGTCGCCGCGTCAGTTGACTTCGGACAGTACTGCGCGCGCATGTTTGAATAAGATGGCGGTATTTTTGAGTAAATAAAATACACTACACTAACTTTTAAACGTAAAATAAACGATTAACGATTTTTCTTTAATTTAAAATAGTGTTTTAAATACTGTAAGAGTATTTCTGTAGTAAATAAGAAAGAGTGGACACGGAAATCGCGTGTGGAAGTGTGTGGCAAAATGTGAAAGTTCCTTCATATAAGAAAACAGTGGATCGTTTTTTTACGTGGTATCCTACATATTTCTTGTTTCTGCAGCTGTTTCGCTGTTTATAAATCAGTAAGTGTATTAATTAGATTGTTTATAAGATTTAAAACTATTATTGTGACATATATTTTAAAAGTTCCTTACGGATCTGAGAAAAGCGTAAATGAAAGTGGTTCCTGTTTTGATTAGAAGGATCAACGAATGAAATTGTTTGAAAGCAATCGAGGCAGAGATTCTCAACGATTTCGAGTTTTGGCCCGTCTATTGTACCAACTAGCCCAAAAGCACAACCCTAAGACTTACGCTACATAAATAGTACCTAGTAATTAAGTTCTTTATTGTACACCAAAAGTAGTAAAAAGCTAGCAGATACTAAAAAATGCTATCTAATTAAATCTAATGAAATATTAATGCATGCTATTCTTTACAAAACTCGTTGATAATCGTTCTCAATTTTAGATCCTCCTTAAATTAAGTCATCCACATAATTCTACATTCCATTTGGTATGTGGTAACGATGGATCCAGCTAGGAAATATGGAACTACTTTTTCTAGTCTATCTAGCCAGAACTATGTATAATGAAAGCTGAAGACGTAAAATTAATAAATTATGAAAGAAATAACTAATTTATTTGCTTTAAAAAGCTAATGGATATCGTACAATGCTATTTCATACAAAACACGTTGATACTCGTTCTCAATTTTAGATCCTCCTTAGATTGAGTCATCAACTTAAACGATTCTTAATTCTAAATTCTATTCGGTTTGTGACTACGAAGAGCATATTGCATATTTTATAGGTGGGCACCTATAAAATATGCAACATGTTTTTATAGTCTAGCTAGACATTATAACAGCTACCTATATACGTATACCTATAATGAACTGCGATGACGCGAAATTCATAAATTACGAAAGAAATAAATCTTTTATTCGTATATGTTTGAAAATATACTTCGTTCATATAATATTTAGGCAGTTTTTAACCCGACTGCCAAGGAAGGGTTATCATCATCATCAGTTCAGTCGAAAGACGTCCACTACTGGGCATAGGCCTGCCCCAAGCACCGCCACTTCAACCTGTTCTGTGCTTCTTGCGTCCAACGTAATCCTGCGGCCTTCACCAGGTCAGGCAGGGTTATGTTTTAATTTATTTTTTAATTACAAAAGCATTGTCCCAAATACTTATATGACAAAGGCAATACAAATGCGTCACAAAACCTACGTAATCAAATACCTTTTTAGGGTTCCGTTGCCAAATGGCAAAAAACGGAACCCTTATAGATTCGTCATGTCTGTCTGTCTCTGTCTGTCTGTCCCTGTCTGTCCGTCCGTCCGTATGTCACAGCCACTTTTTTCCGAAACTATAAGAGCTATGCTGTTGAAACTTGGTAAGTAGATGTATTCTGTGAACCGCATTAAGATTTTCTCACTAAAATAGAAAAAAAACAATAAATTTTGGGGTTCGCCATACATAGAACTGAAACTCAAAAACTTTTTTTTCATCGAACCCATACGTGTGGGGTATCTATGAATAGGTCTTCAAAAATGGGAATGAGGTTTCTTAAATAATTTTTTTCTAAACTGAATAGTTTGCGTGAGAGACACTTCCAAAGTGGTAAAATGTGTCCCCCCCCCCCGTAACTTCTAAAATAAGAGAATGATAAAACTAAAAAAAATATATGATGTACAAGATTACCATGTAAACTATCACCGAAAATTGGTTTGAACGAGATCGAGTGAGTAGTTTTTTTTTTTAAACGTCTCAAATCGTAAACCGCAATTTACCTTACATTCAATCAACTGAAAGATAAAAATAAAAAAAAAACATTTATTTTTAAACCGAGAATACCTATATGTTTGTACGGAACGCTCGGTGCGCGAGTCCGACTCGCCCTTGTCCGGTTTTTTTGGAATCAACTGTTGAGCTTCCCTGCAATGAATGTCAAAATTTTGCTCGCTTCTAACCAAACAAGCATTCGAAAAACAAATGTAAGAATTAGACGAAAGATAAAAACGCGCAGAATGCCTGTAACGGTCGACTTCTCGTCATTAATTGCTCGGAGATGTAGCTTCACGCTAACCTAGTATGTGGGTGAGCAGGTAAACGTATGCCGAGGAACGGAAAGCCACGAATTCTTTTGGCAATCGGGCGCTTGTTGATTCTGTTGTTCTTTTGGCGCGAATTTTTGGACATCTACACATTCTACACAGAATGACATGTCAAATTTAAACTGAAGTCTAGTGATGATTGGTTGTTGATAAATCAAATAACCAATCACAGCTCCGGATTAGCACGTCAGTTGTATAATGTTGATTAGTCCACGTCTTTTTGCCCCCTGACCCTTCCCGTTGCATCGAATTGCCTGCCAGTTCTCGACCATTTTTCGTTGCTGCTCCGCTCCTTTTGATTGAAGCGTGATGTTGTATAGCCTTCCTCAATAAATAGGCTACACAACACAAAAAAGATTTTTTAATTCGGTTCCTGAGATTACCGTGTTCAACCAAACAAACAAACTCTTCAGCTTTATAATATTAGCATAGATCAGGGGTTCCCAAACTTATTTTGTCTACTGCCCACTTTGAGAATAAATTAATTTTTAGCGCCCCCATTTTAATAATAATCGCCCCCCGAAGCCTCTACACAAAGCCCCCATTTTTTTTCTGGGTCTCTTACCACCCCCCTTTAGGCCTGCAGCGCCCACAAGGGGGCGTTATCGCCCACTTTGGGAAAGGCTGGTATAGATTAAAATATGATTTTGGACCGTAACAAATATGGCTTTATAGAATTGAAATCATCAATACCACCCTCTCAACATCATAATTTCAACCATAAGACGTTCACTGCTAAACAGAGAAATCCCCCAGAGGGTTTGCCATTATCGCCACGCTCGGCAGACGGGTTGGCGATCGCAGTACGGTGATAAATTGCATAGAGAACGCCTCTGCCCATTGACAGACCTGTTAGTCTAGTGGTTACTGACCCTGACTGCTAAGACTGAGGTCGTGGGTTCGATTCCCACAGGACAAATCTTTGTGTGATGAGTACAATCATTTGTTCTGTGTCTGGGTGTAATTTATCTATAATATGTATGTATTTAGAAAATATATACCTAATAAGTATATGTATATTTATCAGTTGTCTGGTTTCCATAGTACAGGCTCTGCCTAGTTTGGGATCAGGTAACGGTGTGTTGGTTGCTTAAGATATTTATTATTTATATTTATTCATTCTCTAGTAAGCCACCTCATTTAATACCATCACTTTCATGAACAATAGTTATTCATGGGATTAATATAAATAAACTCAATAGGGTTGTATTGATGTTTTTATTTCTGTAAATACATAGGTAAATACGTATTACGGTCACGAATCATAACACAGTCTGTCATTACGTAGCACACTAACACTAGAAATGGCGTCCATTTTGACATTTCAACACGTTCAACACCATTCATTACGTTATTTAGGTACGTTTTGACCAGACATTTTTTTTCGAAAAAAATAACATCCGACTTCCTTAAAAAAAAACACTACAAAGTCAAAAATAACTTTAATTTTGGAAGTCGGTGTCTTAGTATCTGTATTTAAGGTTTTTTGCCACCGACTTCCGAAATTAAAGTTATTTTTGAGTTTGTAGTTTTTTTTTTTAAGGAAGTCGGTTGTAATTTTTTTGTAAAAAGTTTTTATTTTTAACTTTTTAGTTATGGTAGGTACCCCGCACTAATGTATTCGCGTTATTCGTTCATAGCTTCTGCCCGCGACTTCGTCCGCGTTAAATTTCTTGTTCCCCCGACCCTTCCCGTCCCGTCGAATACCCGTGCGATTTTCCCCGTTTTTGCAACATTTATCATTACTGCTCCGCTCCTCTTGATCGTAGCCTATAGCCTTCCTCGATAAATAGGCTACCCAACACAAAAATAATTTTTCAATTTGGACCAGTAGTTCCTGAGATTAGCGCGTTCAATCAAACAAACATACAAACAAACAAACTCTTCAGCTTTATAATATTAGTATAGATTTGTCGCGCAAGTACTTAATGCAAATTTAAGACTTATATGGCTTTCACATGGATCCCATTGTCCGAATGGAAACAAATTAAAATGGGAGAGAAAAAAGAGGGTGAAAAGTTATGAGGTAACAAACATTTAAAAAAATACAGTCGAATTGATAACTTCCTCCTTTTTTGAAGTCTGTTAAAAATATGAAGCAATGCATTAGTAACATCTTTCAAAATTATTCACATAGATATTGATACGCAATTAGGGTGCTTATGTTAATCAAAATAGTGTTCAAATTAATTTCTTCTCAAAAGTATCTATAGTTTACAAAAGTTGCTTCTGTAATCTGCAATTAAATAAATCGAAAGCCACTCTCGTATAACGTCTACAGGTATAATTTGTATACCTATACCCACAAGAAGAAAGTTAAAGCCTGCTTAGTGCTTAGTCACCTGGCGAATCGGTCTTAGAATTATGTAAACCTAAGCCAAAGAAAACGATTTCATTTTGTTTATACTCTTTATAGCTTAGACTTTTCTCTAAAAATCTTATCTATACTATCTATACTAATATTATAAAGCTGAAGAGTTTGTTTGTTTGTTTGATTGAACGCTCTAATCTCAGGAACTACTGGTCCGAATTGAAAAATTCTTTATGTGTTGAGTAGCTTATTTATTGAGGGAGGCTATAGGCTATATAAAATCACGCTACAACAAAGAGGAGCGGAGCAGTAATGAAAAATGTTGCAAAAACGGGGAAAATGTATTCCTTTTGAGAGTTTCCGTTGCGTGCGCTGCGTAAACGGTTAAAGTAACGCAAAAATCATGTATGACGGAATTGTTCCTTTTAAAAAGTTCTAACAAAAAGTCCACGAGAGCATATGTCTATCTTTTAAGGTTGACTCACTATAACTCAAAAGGAGCGAGCAGCAACGAAAAATGGACAAAAAATAGCAGGCAAATCGATGCGACGGGAAGGGTCAGGGGAGCAAAAATTTGACGCGGACGAAGTCGCGGGCAGAAGCTAGTTTGTAATAATCCTAATAATATTAAATCAATTAATATAAATGCGATTTTAAACAAAACGTCTCCAGAAACAATATTCGAAATATTATAAACAGTTTTTTTTTTTTGTAGAAAAATGATTTCCCGCTCTAGGCGGAGTGGGAGGGCGTGTCAGACTAAGCCCACCCATATTCCTTCAGTTGCCTGTGCCAGGGCCACGGTTACTCTTTCGAACAAATCTCGCAACCCTGGCTGAAGCTGAAGAAACCTGAAAGGGTTTTTATGTACAATATTATAGTTTCTGCCTGCGAGTTCTTCCGCGTCTTTCATGATCTTCCGACCCACCCCGTCGCATCGAATCGCCCGTGCGAGGTATTCATATTCGTGACTTTTTTCTTTTTGCTCTGCTCCTAACGGTTATAGCGTAATGTTACATAGTACATACTTTTCTCGATAAATTGGCTATCTAACACTAAATGTATTTTCAGAGATTAGAACGTTCAACCAAACAAACTTTTCAGCTTTATAATATTTAGATTTGATTACAATTAAAATCTTTATAGTGAGCCAACCTGAAAAGATAGACATGCTATCGCGGACTTTTTTTAGAACTTTTTCAAGAGGAACAATTCCCTCATACACCATTTTGCGTAGCGCACGCAACGGAAGCTCTCAAAAGCATTACAGTTTCCTCGTTTTTACAACGTCTTTCATTGATGTTCCGCTCCTATTAGTCATAGCTTAACGTTATACAGCCTATAGCCTTCCTCGATAAATAGGCTATCCAAAACTAAAAGAATCTTTTAATTCAAACCATTAGTTCGACAGATTAGCGCGTTCAACAAAACAAACAAACTTTTCAGCTTAATAATATTACAAAGTATAGAAAATAATGATTGAACCGACAAGAGCCAACAAAATACTTAACCGCGACAGACAGACCTGTTAACGTAAACAAGTACAACTGGGCAAGGGCTCCAGTGACCTGCATAGCGCAGAACCGGTTGCTGAACGAATGACCGCGAGTTCGAGGAATGTGTGTTGATGTGGCGATTAGAGTTTTAAGGTTTTTTTTTATTGGAACCAATGTTTGATGTTGGTGGAGATATTTTTTCCCATACTGCAGACGTAGCATGACCAATTCTATCTCTATTCTACCAATAATAGACAATTTTTTTTTCTATTCAATTCGACATCTCTACGTCCCGGGTTTCTATGAAGTCAGACTCGGGTTTCTATGAAGACAAAGACAGTTATTCTTTCCATAGCAAGAGAGTGGTAACTAATGCAAATAAGGTGAATCCGCTAAAGACTTTTTCATTGAATAGTCATACAGTGGGATTAAACGATCTTAAAGTATTGTATTGATGATTATAATTAATATAAACCTGTAAAAAAACTTACCCCCAACTGAAACTCCAACTCAAAACTAGAGAAAAATTTGTCGCCATACTCGACATCGTAGAATTTTGTCAACTGAAGAATAGATATTTCCTCTCTTCAGTTTTAACATCGTCGTGCATTTAGTCTATTCTTCCGTCGACAAAACTCGTTTCTATGGTGGTCATGCTACGCGTGCTGGTGAGGTAAGATGACGACTAATAGAGAAGTGTGGAAGAAAAAGACATGTTGCGCCAACCACAAATAAATTGGGATAAGGTCAGGAGAATTGGCCGAATGTTTATATGCTCGACTTTACGCTGGCATACTTTTAAGATGGCAGAATATTATTTCGCATAATTACCTTTGGCAAACTTAACATTCCGCATAATTTCGTTTAGCATAACATTTGTTTAGAGCAATGATTATTTGGCATAATTTCACTTGGCATACTATGAAGATGGCAGAATATCATTTAGAATAATTTTGTTAGGCATATTTTCATTTCTATTAAATTGCATTTTAACCTTAAATAAAATGAAATAGTGTCTCAAAAAGTCAGTATATGTTGTGCTACAAAAATTATTGACAGAAACGAATCGCTGCAGAACCGACTCCACGTAGTCTTGTCTGCCCTACCCCTAGAGTGTAATTTAAGCCCGCGTAGGCGCGGAGTGGCGAGGCGGCCCGCGAGCTGAGGAGCAGGTGGTGAGCGTAAAACCATCTGCGACGATGAGCTCGCGTGGGACCGCCGGAGCGCCGCAGCGCCGAAGCCGTGACAGAAACCATGCATGCTGCATGTTGCATGCTCGCTTGCATGCTGTAAGCTTGCTTGCATGCTGCATGCTTGCTTGCATGCTTGCTTGCTGCATGCTTGCTTGCATGCTGCATGCTTGGTTGCTTGCATGCTGTAAGCTTGCTTGCATGCTGCATGCTTGCTTGCATGCTTGCTTGCATGCTTGCTTGCTGCATGCTTGCTTGCATGCTGCATGGTTGGTTGCTTGCATGCTGTATGCTTGGTTGCTTGCATGCTGTCTGCTTGCTTGCATGCTGCATGCTTGTTTGCATGCTGCATGCTTGTTTGCATACTGCATGCTTCTTCGATATGAAACGTATGCCAAAAGATGATTCTAAGTTTAAAGTTTCTGATATATGATAGTTCTGCCTTTTAATAACTATCGATATGAAATTATGCCAAGAGACGATTCTGACTGCGAACTTTCTGCGATATGATGGTTCTACTTTTTAATTATTATGGAATAAAATTTATGCCTAAAGATGATTCTGACTTATAAAATTATGCGTTGTGAATGTATGATAAATGAGTGTATGCCAAACGATTTTCTGCGAAATGAAGTTTATGCCATCCGCTGTTATGCAAAATAATATTATGACGAAAAAAATTTTGCCATAAAGGGTGGACCCCTTTTTAACAAGTACAAACACGGCTATGATGCGATATTCCATCATGGAATGCCAGTGCCTATCTTCCGGCTTCGTCATCAGACCTTGAAACGTAATCGTCAAAGTTCAGTACAAGACTTTAATAATAAGTCCTAACACAGCTATGATACGATGTTCCATCATGCAGTTCCAGTTCATATCTTCCGGCTCCATCATCAGATCAGTTCGATGGTACCATATTATTGTATTGTCATCAGAATTACATACAGCTGCCAATTTTCATGACGCTACGATTCTTGGAAGATGGTTAAATTAGTTACCTTAGATTCCATTACATAGTTAGTTACATACAGGTCGACCTAATAAAAGTGTGTTAAAAAATAATTGAATAATATTCCGGTATAGACAAAACACATAAAAAAATTCAAGTTTGGGAAAAATAGGCGTCACATCCACACAAAATGAAAAATTGCGGTGGAAAAAAAAACAAAAATAAGTTTAAAAGTTTGCGGAAAATAAGCGTCACATCCAGGCAAAACGGTCATCGCTCAGCATAATGCTGTGCCCTATGCGAGACACAAAGAGTGCACAGCTTCATGGTGATTAGGTTTCGCTAATAGAATTAATAAGATTTTTAAGGTGAAGTTAGTCTTATAGTTTATTCTATACCTACCTAATATTATAAGAAACCTATACGAATCAAATTATGGAACTTACTTGAGGAACCTTGAATAAACTTTGAAAAAATTTATAATAATTTTAATTTTTCATAATTACAGTAGGTTTTTCTTAAAAATATGTTGATTGCGACTAAAATTAGCTACATAGCTACTAAAATCTATCGAATATCTTATTAAATCACAGCTTATTTTTTAGCTTTTAGAACAACACAAGCACAAACATAAACTCACACCTTTCCATAGGTGTTGGCAAGAACTACAAAACACCACCTACTCTAAGAACATTGCATACTTCTTTTGCTTTACAACAACAAAAACAAGAACCTAACAAACATACCCGTTTGAAAACGGGCATGTTTTGGCCTTGTTTTTTAGTTACAACTAATTACCACACCATCGCATCGCCCGCGTTGGGCGCTCCGATTGGCCCTTCACTAATCCTGGGCCCTTTTTTGGACGTTTGACTGCCTCGTTGGTCTAGTGGTAGCAAGCGTTACTGCTGAGCATGAGGTCCTGGGTTCGATTCCCAGGTCGGGCAAAGTGTTATTGGCTTTTTCCATCTGGAATTTCTCTGTAGCAGCCCGGAGTCTGGATTGGTGCCCGGTGGATGGCAATAGGCTCGCCCCCTATTACATGGGACTTAAACATAACAGGCGAAATGTGGGTGTACTATAGCTACACCTCTGCCCAACCCTTCGGGGAAACAAGGCGTGATGTTATGTCCGGAAAATTCCGGACGTATGGCAACCCTAATCGTAACCAGCCTACCGTAACGTAAAACCCACTGCATTTTAGCATCGTTTAGTACACGGATAACAACCTTATCTTTACGCTAAGTGACACGTTTTGAAATATGGCATAATACGACCGTTTTCACTTTTCAACCGACGAAAAAAAACGGAGGAGGTTATCAATTCGACGCGTATATTTTTTTATTTTTTTTTTATGTATGACCACGCATAACATTTTACATAGTGGTCTGATTGTGACAATTCTTCTTCTATTGAAAAGGGTATACTTCCAAGGTGGTCCCATATAAAGTTGGAAAACAAAATCGAACCCTAAGGGTCGGAAAACAGGGGATGATTGATTGTTCTCTCACTGATTGTAATGTATAAACACGCATAACTTTATACAGAGTAGTCCGATTTTGATAATTCTTTTTGTGTTGGATAGGGTATACCTTGCCAAGTATTATTAGTACATTAAAGCTACAACAAATTATAAAATAAAAACTTTTTAGCAAAAAATAAAACCGCCGAAAAAACTGAAAAGCAAAAAATAATAAACCTTAAAATTTTGAGTCGGCGCTGAAAAATCAATGAACAAAGAGCACTCAAAGCGCCGACTCAACATTTTAAGGTTTATTATTTTTTGCTTTTCAGTTTTTTCGGCGGTTTTATTTTTTGCTAAAAAGTTTTACTGTTTTGTTGGTATATTGGCGTGTGCTAGCTGACATATGGCAACTCATTTGATGTATGTTTTACTAGCTTTTGCCAGCGGTTTCGCCCGCGTGGAGGTCGGAAAAAATCCCGCGGGAACGTACTACCGGGATAAAAAGTAGCCTATGTGTTAAACTAACTGTGTTCCTAATTTCATCCAAATCCGTTCAGTAGTTTTTGCTTGAAAGAGGAACAAACATCCACACATCCATACATACAAACTTTCGCATTTATATTATTAGTAGGATTTTGATAATTATTAATTACTTACATATTATTGTATAGAATCAAGTTCATCTAACTTAACAGACAGCTGTGCTGCTGGGGAGTTTGTTGCGCCACTTCTTCTTCCCAGCTAAAGCACTAGGAAGTGGTGAAGGGCGGGCGTTTTGGAGGACTGTCTTATGTAACTTTGACGTTCAAAAAGTGCTGACTCTCACCGTAGTTTGAATAAATAACTATTGATTTTGGTGCGGTAAATAGAGATGGTTTAAAGAAACACACCCTAGGGCCACTGATCCTTGATCCATTGTAACCAGCCTACCGTAACGTTAAACCCACTGCATTTTAGCATCGTTTAGTACACGGATAACAACCTTATCTTTACGCTAAGTGACACGTTTTGAAATATGGCATAATACGACCGTTTTCACTTTTCAACAACTCATACGACAATCCATTTCAATGCGGGAGTGATAAGGGATTGCATACTATTCGTACTTTTACCTTTACACAATAATATTTCTGTGTGGTGTCGGACGTACAGAATAGCACCATCCGAATTCTTCCGCGTGTGCGCGAAAAGGCGAAAAGTGTCGCAAGACGCGACTAAGGGACTTACTAGAGAATGAGCAGCAGTGTTCTCTATGCGTTTTACCACCATACTGCGATCGTGAACCCGCCTGCCAAGCGTGGCGATTGCCTATGACTTATGTCCAACAGTGGTCGGTTTCAGCTGTAAAGATGATGATGATGATGGATAACTACCATATTTCAAGAGTAATATTGCAGTGTACCCAAATTTCCTTTCTTCAGTGTTGTTCGTCAAATCGTTGAGCTCCTCAAGTTCTGAGTTCAGCTGCATGAAAACTGATAAATGCGTGCACTGACTAGACTTCAACTCAATGTGTATGGCTCTTGGTTCAGGTGTCAATCTAGATGGTTTTCATAAATATGATTAGACCAAGGTTGGCTGGACTTTCAAAGAGATATTGTAAACGTGAGTTTGTTTCAGCCTTTATTCTCAGACTCATCCTCACATAGAAAAGGGAGGGTCCGACCAAACGAATGTCGTGACTCGTGACTGGTGGGATCCGTAGTTGGTGTACGTATAGATGCCCGTACAGATTTAACACTTCTAAATGTAATATTGCCAATACACACAAACTCACACCTTTTTAACCGACTTCAAAAAAAAAGAGGAGGTTATCAACTCGACTGTATTTTTTTTTAATTTATGTTTGTTAGCTGATAACTTTTGACTGGGTGAAACGATTTTGATGATTCTTTTTTTATTTGAAAGCTGGTGCTTCTCGTGTGGTCCCTTTTTAATTTGGTTTCATTCTGACAATGGGGTTCATGTGAAAACCATATAAGTCTTAAATTTGCATTAAGTATTTGCGTGACAAATGAACGAATAACGCGATTCGATTAGTGCGAGGTATCTACCATAACTAAAAAGTTAAAGTGGTAAATACCCCGTACTAATCTAATGGCGGATCCCATTGTCCGAATAGAACCAAATTAAAATGGGACCATTCGGGAAGCACCAGCTTTCAAATAAAAAAAGAATCATCAAAATCGGTTCACCTAGTCATAAGTTATGAGGCAACAAACATAAAAAAATAATTAAAAAACAAAAATACAGTCGAATTGATAACTTCCTCCCTTTTTTGAAGTCGGTTAAAAATAAAAACTTTTTACAAAAAAATAACAACCGACTTCCTAAAAAAAACACTACAAAGTGAAAAATAACATTAACTTCGGAAGTCGGTGGCAAAAAAACCTTAATTACAGATCCTAAGACACCGACTTCCAAAATTAAAGTTATTTTTCACTTTGTAGAGTTTTTTTTAGGAAGTCAGGTGTTATTTTTTTGTTGTAAAAGTTTTTTCTCAGGCAGGCACAACGGAACGTTACCTGCTACGAACTCTTTTGCTTCGTTTAGGATCATACAATTGGTCATACACACACGCCGGTTGCCAGTACTACGCATCTGACCTCTCTGAAGAACACTAGAGTTACTAGAGTTACTGTGAATTAACTTTTTATTATTCTTAAGCGAGAATATTAGATTGAGCTAATAGGTAACGGTTAGCCAGTTACTGTTATCAATAGTGAAGAAATGTTGAACAAGGATTCTACTGCCCATCCATTTAACAGAAACCGTTACTTAGCTGTTTTCTATGAAAGTAAAATGGTCGTTGCCAAAAACTTGACATCTAAACTATGATGTAATACATTTTAAAGTGGTAAAATCTCTTTGTTTTTAATTTAGTGTGTATTCTCTATGACAAGTGGGGTAGAACAATAATTTTTGCATTACATATCATTGCAAAATTAAATCATCAATTCCCTAAGTTCATTTGATTATTCATGTTACACAATTAGGGTGTAGGTCTTTTTTTATGGGTGAGAAATCAAAAATGACTTCTCCCGCTCTGGGCGGACCAGTAGGGCGTGTCAGTCTGTTACTGACTAAAACCCACCCGTGTTCCTTCAGTTGCCTATATGCCAGGGCCACGGTAACTCTTTCGAACAAATCGGCGACCCTGGCAGATACAAGATCACCCTGAGGCATACATTATTCATTAACATCAAATTAAATGCAATAATCAGCTTATAGCGGGATAGTTGCGTAAAACACTAACAGTAGGAATGGTTTTCATTTAGATAGATACCTACAGGTACAGGTCTGAGTTTGTCTCTCAAAAGGACAGACTCAATGCACCTCGTTTTGTTCGCAGCTGTTAACATTACTTACATTTTATTTATTTTACTAGCTTTTGCCCGTGGCTTCGCCCGCGTGGATGTTGGAAATTAAAGCAGGTATTTATCTAAAATAAAAGATTTTTTTCTAAAATAAAAGTAGCCTAAGTTACTCCTTATTACATCAGCTACCTGCCAATAAAAGTCCCGTTGAAATCGGTCCAGCCATTTCAGAGATTAGCCGGAATAGACAGACAGACAAAAGTTTAAAAAAAATCTAATACCTTTAAACGAGCAATTCTTGTATATATATATATAATCTGAATCTAGGAAATGGCTCCAACGATTTTCATGAAATTTAGTATACAGGGGATTTCGTGGGCGATAAATCGATCTAGCTAGGATTCATTTGAATAAAATGTCGTTTTATTCGTGTTTTCACTGACCAACTTTATCGATAATCAACTTGAACATAAACTTATTATTTTAAACACAATTTACCAAAAAATAACGAGCAAAGCTCGGTCAACCAGATATTGATTTTTTGGTGTAAGTACCGTATTTACTTTCATATGCATTTAGTGAAAAGCTGTTAATTTGAAATTGCAAACATACACTTCAGTTTTATTTATTTGTATGTATATGTATAGATTAGCTAATTTAATTTGCTACTTGTCAATCAGTTTCTCTAAACCAAAGAATCAAGAAACAGCTCAGCACATAAAGAAAACAGAAATCGAATGGTTAAATAACACAACGTTAAATACTCACTTTTACGACAACTTCCAACGTCATGGAAACTAGTGTGCAGTTCAATGACTCGGAACCAAACGGTATATTTTTATTTTTTATCTATTTTAGTGAAACATGTACCTATAAAATATGCTAATGTTATATACGAGCTTAACTTCTCATAAGCATTCGACAGGGTATCGCATCGTGATTAAAATGAATAAATAAATAATAAAACATTTCTTTTAGATTATAATTACACACAGACAAATATACCTTAAAAACTCACATCATCATGAATTTACCCAAAGGACTTTCACTGTTGGACATTGGCGTCCCTCAAGCACCGTCACTTCGACCGATTCTGTGCTTCTCGCATCCAACAGACCTATTCATAGATACCCCACACGTATGGGATTGATGAAAAAAAAAAAAAAAATGAGTTTCAGTTCTAAGTAAGGGGAACCCCGAAATTTATTGTTTTTTTTATTCTATTTTAGTGTGAAAATCTTAATGGGATTCACAGAATACATCTACTTACCAAGTTTCAACAGCATAGCTCTTATAGTTTCGGAAAAAAGGGCTGTGACATACGGACGGACAGACAGACAGACAGACATGACGAATCTATAAGGGTTCCGTTTTTGCCATTGGGCAACGGAACCCTAAAAACCCGAGTGCAACTTAAAGGCACCTTCAAACAGGCGCGACGCAACTCCCGTAGAAAAATTTCTACGTCAATTTTGTGGGAATTGTTCTACAAGAGTCGCGTCGCGCGTCGCACCTTTCTGCGGAAGGCGCCTGTCTGATGCATTTGGAACAAATACTGTTGGCAGTATCTGATGTAACCTAACTTAGCAAATGAAAAATAAAAACGGTTCTTATTTACTCTCACTTCCCGCCATTTCAGCTTTCACTGAGAGAGTATTTTCGGTAACGAATCTGAAGTGACAAGAAGAGAGAAACAAACTGTCTATAATTTAATAAACAACAAATTACCTCCTACATAAAAAATAAAAATATTTTTATTTCACATAAACCATAGGCACATAAGCAACGTCAGAAGCTAGGTCTACGGTTCCAATTTTGTTGATTCCTATGGAGAAGAGCCTGCAAGACACTCCACGGCTAGTCTAATATATAAAATTCTCGTGTCACAGTTTTCGTTGCCATACTCCTCCGAAACGGCTTGACCGATTTTGATGAAATTTTTTGTGCTTATCCGGTATCTATGAGAATCGGCCAACATCTATTTTTCATCCCCCTAAATGTTAGGGGTAGTCCACCCCTAATTTTTATTTTTTTATTTTTTAGACAAAATTTTTAATTTCTATTTTTTTATGATACAACATACAAAAATACATACAATCCTCAATTTTCACCCTTCTACGATCAACCCTTATTTTTTAATAGCCATTTTAGTAATTTAATCATTTTTCCTCTCCGGTCGAAAACTGATCAATCGTCATTTAATTAGTTATCCCCGCCTAGGAAATTATTTATATGGCAAAACAACGTTTGCCGGGTCAGCTAGTCTTTTATAAATATTTGGCTTTTTCAATGGTTTCAAATCAGTGTTATAAGTGTGAGAGGACAGTGTAGGCTTGTCAACAAGTACAAGGTATTTAATAAAATAGAAAATGGTCTTCAGTCTGAATCTGTCTACAAGGCCTACGTTTTCCCATTCAATTCAAAATATAAAAGAATCTAAATAAAATAAAACGAAAATTGTTATATGTATAAGACAACAAAAATATTTTTAGACTTTGATTAGCTTCAATTATCATTTATCATTATTTCAGTCGAAAGACGTCCACTGCTGGGCATAGGCCTCCCCCAATTTGGGGGCTTTGCCATAATCGCCACGCTTGGCAGGCGAGTTGGCCATCGCAGTATGTTGGTAAAATGCATAGGGAACGCTGCTGCCCATTTTCTAGTAAGTCCCTTAGTCGCCTTACTACACCCACGGGAAGAAATGGGGTGGTGCTATTCTTTACGTCCGACACCGCACGGAAAAGCACAAATTTTGAAAAATAACAACACTTTTTTTCTTCGATATTTTTTTTGTTATTGTAAGAATTTGATACGTTATTTCTTACTCAAAATACTTGGTAGCTTTCAAAATAAGCAATGACCACAAGCATCGTCATCAGACCACATTGCTCTCAGATGACTCCAAAACAATTTTTCTTCTCCCAATCTTTCGAAGAGCTCTGCCTTCTTTCGTATCGCATCGTATCCGCGTCTCAATCTAACGGACGAACAGGTGTTGCGGTGACCCACATAGCTGGCTTTACCGTACCTACCGCCATGCGCAAGCGCCATTCAATGGTATATTTGTGTGTGTGTGTGAGTAATAACTGTGGGGTTTATGTGTGCGTTGTGTAGTAAGATGGTTTTACGTTATCCACTTTCGCGTGTCTTCGTGGCTGCCTCGTCGGGATGGTCGCAAGCGTCTAGTGTTTGATTCCCGGGTCGGACAAAGTCCTGCCAGGTCCTGGATTTGTTCGAAAGAGTTACCGTGGCCCTGGCACAGGCAACTGAAGGAAAACGGGTGGGTTTTAGTCAGTAAAAGTCTGACCTGCCTCCCGCTCCGCCTAGACCGGGAGACGTTGTTTGATGATATCCCATAATTCATAATATCAGCCGAGAGACGTTCAATGCTGGGCATCAGAGTCTCCCATGCGCCGCTAATTTGACCGGCACATTTTTGGAGGCGTTTGCCATCATCGCCACGCTTGGCAGACGGGTTAGAGATCGCGTTAGCGTTTTTTAGTTAAAAAAAAAAACTACAAAAACACGCTTTCAAACTATTATTTATTTTCAATTTTTTAGGGTGTTTTCAATTTTGAGACGTATGTCAGCGTAGTTTGTGACGTATGTCAGCGTAGTTGTCGAATGTCAGCGTAGTTTGTGACGTATGTCAGCGTAGTTGTCGAAGACAGTTTTAATTTTGCTATATTAGTAACCCTAGCAAAGATAATGGCACAATTTTATAAAATTACTAGCTTTTGCCAGCGGCTTCGCCCGCGTGGAGGTCGGAAATTATCCCGCGGGAACATACTACCGGGATAAAAAGTATCCTATGTCCTTTCTCAGGCTCTAAACTATCTGTGTACCAAATTTCATTTAAATCGGTTCAGTAGTTTTAGCAGGAAAGCGAGACAGACAGACAGACAGACAGACAGACAGAGTTACTTTCGCATTTATAATATTAATATTAGTGTGGAAGTGTGGATTAGTGTGGATAGTGTGGATAGTGTGGAAGTGTGGATAGTGTGGATTATATTGTGATCGGTCCTTGATAAGTATGCCAAGTTTCGAGTTAATCCGACGTTTTGAAAGG
This sequence comes from Aporophyla lueneburgensis, assembly GCA_932294355.1. NCBI lineage: Eukaryota > Metazoa > Arthropoda > Insecta > Lepidoptera > Noctuidae > Aporophyla > Aporophyla lueneburgensis. Next base: position 16,290,175 of record OW028762.1, on the reverse strand, counting down.
GGTCAAAATCATGTTCAAAGTTTCCGCTAAATACTAACATACTTAAGAAGCTTACAAAAGCGTGTTAAAAAGACATCTTCGGGTCTTTCCGTCAGTATTTCGCAACTCTGCCTGCGCCGACGCTGCCATGACACATTGTTAACGTTGGTTGCACAACCGCAGTTGGTTGCACGACATCCTCCTCTGACTCATAAGTAATCACTCTGGTCTACTTATAGCCCATCCGGCTGGGGATTTCTGTTTATGTAATAGCTGGTTGTTTTGCGAGGTCAAGTTGATTTGCTATGGGGGTCATTTATGACGTCGTGGACAAAGTTCCAATCAACGAAGTCCGTGTCTGGCTGACTGCACATAACATGCTTAACAACATCACGCCTTGTTTCCCCGAAGGGTTGAGCAGAGGTGTACCTATAGAACACCCACATTTCGCCACTTATGTAAGTCCCATATGTAATAGGGGGCGAGCCTATTGCCATCAACCGGGCACAAATCCAGACTCCGGGCTGCTACTGAGAAATTCCAGATAGAGAAACCCAATTAACACTTTGCCCGACCTGGGAGTCGCACCCAGGACCTCAAGCTCAGCAGTTGCGTTGGCGACCACTCAATCGAGGACTCACGATGATGGAGTGAAATTATTTATTCTGTTAACTAGCTTCTGCCCGCGTCAAATTTCTTGCTCCCGCGACCCACCCTGTCGCATCGAATCGCCTGCACGTGCGATTTACTTCGTGTTCGTGATTTTTTTTTGTTTTGCTTGTTGGCTCCTAAGGATTCTAAGTGATGTTATATAGTCTATAACCTTCCGAGATAAATGGGCTATCCAACACTTCAATTCGAACGAACTCGTCCACACAAACTCCTCAACTTTATAATATTACAAGACTTCCTCGGTTTGGGGAAGACAAATATAACCCTTGAAGCCCAGTTTTTAGACGACGTCATCATCATTATCATCATCATTCCAGCCGAAAGACGTCCACTGCTGGACATAGGCCTCCCCCAAGCTCCGCTACTTCGACCGGTTTTGTGCTTCCCGCATCCAGCGGATTCCGTAGAGTTGGACGATGTAATAATTAAATATTATGATGATATACTGTTTGATAAATAAGCGATTGTTAAAAGTATACGTGTGCTTTTTTTCACACATTCTAAAATAATGTAGGTAGGTATTTTATATGATTAGTTTTACTATAAAAATATACTCGGGCGAGAATAATGTGATAAAGTCATTAATTTAATTAATCATAATTATCACTTTATTCCATAGTATCGTTAAATTCAGAAGAATTAAATTATTAACTTAAAACAACTATAACTTTTTTCAGAGTGCTTATAATAGAAAACCAATTATACTATTAAATTCTTTAATTATTTTTCTTCTTTATGGTAAATCGTTAGGGTAATAATGGCGTAAAAAAGAAATACCCAAGAACTTCAGACTTACCAAATTTTAATACAGATAACATTTTTACAATAGCTTTCGGCGGGAAAGTGTTTTTTGACAGATAACAAACCAGTGTTGCCAAATCATAAATGGTGCCTTATAAATATATAATGGTGCCATATATTTAAAAAAGGTGATGGAGTAATATCAATGAAATAAGTATAAAATTACACTAAAATAACAATTGTTTAATTGCTAAACTACTTACTTACCATTATCCTAAAACAAATTTAACAATTTGGCGTTTTTCTTAGAACATTTAAAATTATTAGAGAAACTTAACATTTTTGATGTATTGTTTTATTATGCTATTAAATAATACATATTTAGAGAAAGACAAATATAATTATGTATACTATACAGATCTTACTATTTAACTCTTCTTGCACATACTTATCTATTCTTAAACAGTTGTCAGGAGTTTCACTTTCCTGCCAGGGTCGCGAGATTCGTTCGAAAGAGATACCGTGGCCCTGGCACATGCAACTGAAGGAACACGGGTGGGTTTTAGTACCACGGTATCTACTTCGAAAAAATCTCTCGACCCTGGCAGAAATAGTGGGGATCAAATGCAATCTGAGGTACAGGCTTACCACCTAGTTTGTATGCAAATAGTCCCGAACTTTATGTATTACAAAAAGCCATTACTTAGTGTAGGTACCTATACCTATTGTCATTATTCTATTTTGTAATACGTGTTCTTATTTTGGTGAGTAAAGTGGCACCAATTACTGAAAAGTTGTGTGGGAATAGGTTGTCATGGTTTGGTCACGTAATAAGGAGGAATGAGGAAAATGTTGTGAGGAAAGTATTGAGTATGTATGTCGATGGCTTTAAGAGTAGAGGGAGACCCAAGAAACGATGGATGGACAGTGTGAATTATGATATGGATAGAAAGGGGGTGACTACTGAGACGACAAAAGAGTTTTGTTATCTGTGTTCACAAATTATTATTGACTAGCTTTTGCCCGCGACTTCGTCCGCGTCAAGTTTTTGCTCCCCTGACCCTTCCCGTCGCATCGATTTGCCTGCTAGTTTTCGTCCACTTTTCGTTACTGCTCGCCCCTTTTGAGTTATAGTGAGTCAACCTTAAAAGATAGACATATGCTCTCGCGGATTTTTTTTTAGAACTTTTTAAAAGGAACAATTCCGTCATACATGATTTTTGCGTTACTTTAACCGTTTACGCAGCGCACGCAACGGAAACTCTCAAAAGGAATAAATTTTCCCCGTTTTTGCAACATTTTTCATTACTGCTCCGCTCCTCTTAGTTGTAGCGTGATGTTATATAGCCTATAACCTTCCTCGATAAATAGGCTACCCAACACAAAAAGAATTTTTCAATTCGCACCAGTAGTTCTTGAGATTAGCGCGTTCAATCAAACAAACAAACAAACAATCAAACAAACAAACAAACAAACTCTTCAGCTTTATAATATTATATATAATAATAATAGTATAGATTGAGTGATTGATTGTCGACTAATAGAGAAGAGTGGAAGAAAAATACATGTTGCGCCGACCCCAAATAAATTGGGATGATGGCAGGAGAATGATCATTTTGGTGGGTAAAATAACTTATTATATTATTATCGTAAGAAAATTTTAATTTCGTGATCTATTTGGCGTATCTTTCTTAAACCTGTGAATCAATTGCCGGTTCCGGTCGGCTGTCAGCCATCTGTCGATTAATAGCTCTCTCATGCATACTAATATCCGGACGCCTCAGTTTTACTAATAACCTTGGTTTTATTTTATACACATAAAACTCATACCACACTTCCCGATTACTTCGTACAACAACCAAAAATACAGACAAAAGTAATGGATTAAGAAATTCGAAAAGACTATAAAACAATCTTGGGTAAGTGAACCATTCGAAAATATAATATGACAGGAAACCGACATCACCTAGTAAAAATATCAATGTAGCGATGTACAAGCGACGCCATTTACTAACAGCAGAAGGTGTACTTGTATTGGAGCTACGGAAAAGTGAAAATACCATTACAAAATAAAGTAAAGTATTAAGTAACATTGGTAAAATTACAATAGAAAACTTAACATATCTGGAAGTTTTTACACGAAACATAAGTAAAATATCATAAATGGTTCCAATTAGAGACGCCACCCAACCAAATAGGCTACTTTTCAAGTATCTTCTTCTGGTATGCCCATCAAACACTTTTACTATGTCTATGTAAAACATATGGCTAATAACGATTAGCCAATGGTTTTTCGCTGTTGCAAAGTAACTGTTTAAAGCGAAATAAATTTCACGCACCAAAAAATACCTTTTTGTTGAAGTCATATTGATCATCAACATGATATAGAATGTTGAATGATAAGTTGTTGAAAAGTATAACAGGTTTGCTAACACTGCGTTAAGGCACACATAGTTTCTGTAATTACGGAATTTCTTTATTGAACACCACGACAACAGTCCGTAGATCAACGCGGTTATAGTCAGCACGTAAAGAATAATTTCCATTATTTTAATTAATTTTACTTCTGGATCGACTTCCGCCTTCATAGTGGTCACTGGCACAGTTTTTAATGATTCACGAAATATTTTTTATTAACACTTTCTCACAAAGCACTGCCACGTAACTAATACAAGTGTTGTCTCCAAAGCTGCTGATGAAACAATATTTTTACGTTTTTTCCGCTTCAAAATGAATGCAATAATTTTTATTATTTTACTTCAGAGAGAACTTGTTTTTTCCTGTTTTTCGTACGTATGAGGTATTCAACCGCAAGTCCATGATAATTATTATACTTTAGACTGACAGCGCCTTTATTGCATAGCAGTAGAGGTGGTTTTCGTAGTTTCCTTTGTGACGTACGGCTGGCCGTGCAATTTATTAATAAGACTGTAGTCATGACTAGTGATAAAGAAAGAACGTCAGCAAATTTTTGCCTAAAGACAATCGGCAAATGTTCTCTAAATGTCAACCACAAAAAGCAAAGAAAGAAAAGACTTATTTGATGCAGGTTACGGCACACAAGAACACTACAAAAAAAGAAAAGGAACTTAAAATATAAGTATCTTTTTCTTGTGTGCCGTAACCTGGATCAAACAAATTTCTTTTCTTTCTTGCTTTATTCTTCTTAGGAAAATATAGTGTGCTTACTAAAAGAGAACTATATAACAGTATATCCGATTAATTGAGAAGTATTTTTACCAAGAGACCAATGAATAAAAATCTGTCACTAAGAAGTTGTCGCTAAAGGAAATCGAACTAAATATATTTCTTTTTACATACATATGATGAAATGTCAGATGCTAGGTGCACGGTTCCAATAAATTGCGCTTATCCTATAAAGAATAGCCGGCAAGAAACTCCACAGTTACTCTCTTAAAAACAATTGGCCTTTACAATGTTTACATATTATTGTGTTAATAGGTATGGGGGAACAGTGTAGGCCTGTCAATAAGTAGCAGGTACTTACTATAATAGAAAATAGTCTACAACTTTATCAAGGCTAAGGCTACAAGGCCTACAATGTTCTCCTCACATGCACAAAATATAATTACTTTTGATCGGTTCTGTACTTCTTGCATCCAACGGATTCCCGCAGCCTTCACCAGGTCATCCGTCCACCTTTTGGAAGTCCTTCCAACGCTACATCTTCCGGCACGCGGTCGCCAGTCCAGAACCCTTCAGCCCGATCGGCCATCTGTTCTGCGAGCAATGTTAATACTAATAGTATAGACAAATTCTATAACGGTTCTCTTTAGAAAATAAAGACTTAAAATATTTTAACAATATTTATAGCTAACGGCATATATTTTAAAAGCAGGGTTTGTTTGAAGAAGTTTAAGTAGATATGCATAACAGGACCCCGAAATCAAGTTCTTCTAACTAAACAGACAGCTGTGTTGCTGGACAGTTTGTTGCGCCACTTCTTCTTCTCAACTAAAGCACTAGGAAGTGGTGAAGGGCGTGTCGGGCGACTGTTTTATGTAGGTAATTGTGACATACAAAAAGAGCAGATTTTGAGCCTAATAATTCAGACAGACGTCCACAGCTGGGGGGGGGGGGGGGGTGCCATAATGCCACGCTTGTCAGGTGGGTTGGATTAGCGATCGTAGTATTGTGTTAAATGCATAGAGAACGCTGCTGCCCATTCTCTAGTAAGTCCCTTAGTCGCCTTTTACGACACCCACGGGAAGACGTTGAGAACGCTGCTGCCTATTCTCTAGTAAGTAAGTCCCTTTTTTTTGGATGGGACATCATCAAAAGACGTCTCCCGCTCTAGGGTGGAGCGAAAGGGCGTGTCACACTTTTACTGACTAAAACCCACCCTTGTTGCTTCAGTTGCCCATATGCCAGTGCCACAGTAACTCTTACGAATAGATCTTGCGACCCTGGCAGGTAGTAAGTCCCTTAGTCGTTTCTTACGTCTCTTTCTCAGCCTAATTAGGTAGAAGAAAAGGTAGATTTTGTTTGCTATATGGTAAGCCCATCAAACATTGGCCCACATACGCCAACGTTTGGCCAACCGTTCCGCTATACTCCGCGGATAGAATCTACAATTAATTTTATGTGTTGTTAGGAATATCCATTGAAGTATTCAGGTCTTATTGTTAAATCTAGGTTGAACACCTGTACCTAGATTCTAATGCTATACGTGGATAGAGAGCTAAGCTGTTTTAGGTGGATACGCTAAAAAGTCCGCGTAATTCAAAATTTATGCTTAAACGGTTTGGTTATGTGGAGAGGATGAATGAAGAGCGGCTTACAAAAGGTATTTACAAGGCAGATGTGACTGGAAACGCCGGGAGGAGACGCCTTTGGAGGACATATAGTGAACTTATTGGTGATGCTCTTCAGAAAGGTCAGGTTCGTAGTGCTGGCAACCAGCGGGCGTGTGTATGACTGTGCGTGAATTATGATATGGATAGAAAGGGCATGACAACTGAGATGACGACAGAACAGAGCAGGATTGGAACACAGGCATATACAGTGTGGAAGAAATAGTATGTTGCGCCGACCCCAAATAAATTGATATAAGAGATGATGATATCCAAGTAAATGCAATAATTACGATACCAATGGAACCGCAGAAAACAGCTTGTATAACAGAAATTATGCCATAGGTACCCGAAAATATTTGAGTGACCGACTGTCAGACAGACAATAGCCAGTTACCTAATTAAACAAAACGTTATGCGGTATGTGGGACAAGTTGTCACCTGAATATTAAACACATAACAGCTCACTTCGCGTGTGGTTAAGTGTAGCTGATCAGCTGTGGTGAGTTGTAAGTTAGTTGGAGTAGGCTAATGGACTGGGCGTGTTTTGGCACTCAACCGTGATAGCTAGGGTCAATTCGCCCGATACGTGCGAATCGACTTATACCCCTTTTTTGGGTGGGATATCATCAAATGATGTCTCCCGCTCTAGGGTGGAGCGGTGTCAGACTTTTACTGACTAAAACCCACCCGTGTTCCTTCAGTTGCCCATATGCCAGGGCCACGGTAACTCTTTCGAACGAATCTCGCGACCCTGGCAGGCATTGACTCTATACTCTTTATACTGAGTTATAACTAGCTTCTGCCTGCGACTTCGCCCGCTAAAAATTTTTGCTCCCCTGACCCTTTGCCTGCCAGTTTTCGTCCATTTTTCGTTGCTGCTCCGCTCCTTTTGATTGTATCGTGATGTTATATAGCCTATAACCTTCCTCAATAAATAGGCTACCAAACACAAAAAGATTTTTTCAATTCGGACCAGTAGTTCCTGAGATTACCGCGTTCAACCAAACAAACAAACTCTTCAGCTTTATAATATTATATAGTACAGTATAAGTATATATAAAAATATATTTTTTTGGATGGGATATCATCAAATGACTTCTTCCGTCATCTGGGCGGAGCGTCATTTCGAACGAATCTCGCGACTCTGGCAGTTAGTATAGATTACTTTAGATAAAATTAATTTAAATTGAGCAGCAATATTCTCAGAATGAAGTTAAAAACACGGGCGTGTGGAAAGCTAAAAACAATGTTGCTCCCAAATTCTACACACGGTCTTATCACGATGTGAATCTGACGTGAACTTGACCTTTTAAACTTAATCTACATACCGAACCGTAGTAACCTACTTGTTTGGACTTTGTTGAAAGGGGCTGGTGGCCCACCTGATGGAAATCTACCTTCATTCCCAAAACAAAAACATAAAACATGATAACTCTAAAAACTTATGTAGTTTGCTATGCCACGTTGGAATTGGTATCGACTTCCAGTCTTACCGGGCTGAATACCAGTATTTTACAAGGAGCGGTTTCCAATTTGACCACCACACCGTAGTTGGTAGGTAGCTCGGTGTCGCCCTTGGTAAGATTGGTTGTCAGACTTTTGGGTTTATGACTACACGTAACGAGTGTCTCCGAATGATGCCGAGACCAACACTCTGGATGTCTTCGATGATCTTAGCGGATCTTAGAGGGGTTTCCCAAAATGTTCCCAAAATACTATAGAAAGATACATCTTACTAAAATGCGTCACTAATATCTCTAACTAAGAAAATTTCGCGTTATTCGCGCACAGTTTCGAGCGTATGACACGCACATAGGTTTTATTTACGAAGGTATTCAAATTTGCTGTTGCCCGAAAGTCTGCCAGAGTCTTATCAAGGGATATTGCGATATCCCTTGGTAAGACTGTTTGGCTTGGTAAGACTGAGTACCTAGTGCAGTCACCTTAAGAAAATATGATATTATTTAGAAGTGACTGTTCGCCCGATTTGGTCAAGTACATTCGTGCGAGTCGACCTGAAAGAAAGAAAGAAAATAAAAAAAACAATGTTGATTCCACACAAACACTACTACGACTAATAAGCCGACCCGGTTTTCTGCATTTAGGTACTAACTTTTTGTATTTAGAAAATACCACTAAGTAACCTATCCATTTCTTGTTACAGATCCAACACCAAATAAATGTGATCAACAACTGAAGAATAAACACAAAAACAACAGCAACAAAGTGCGAGTGTGTGTGTAGTGTAATAATAATGTGAATTGGAATGCACAACGTATAGTTTCGCGCCAAACCAAGATGGCTGCCGTCATAAAATGGCGGTCGCGGAGCATCACTGCTATGATGCTTCTGATATGTATACACGTTGGAAATGGTGAGTTCTTTTATATTTACTTTTATAATCATACTCTCGTATGTTATGAGCAGTACCCAGTGTCATTTGGAGGATATTTCGTATCCATTGAATCATATGTTGGTCAATGTTGTCTGCTGAATAACGTAAATAACGCAATGAATTTTGCTGAACTGTCAAAATGAATGGTATTCCTATTGTTAATGCGTTAGTCGACGTACACATAGACGTAATAATATCGACGTGGGATTCTTCTTGCACTGGATTTTGAACGCTCTGCTTAGCGCCTAGAGTTGAAAATGAAGTGTTTATTTAACACGCTGAGATGCACTCTGTTCGATTATCAATGCTCAGTTCAACACTGAGAGTGTAAAAAACGTAAGAATAATTATAATATAATATCTTAGGACAACCAACACACCGTTATCTAATCCCAAACTAGGCAGAGCCTGTACTATGGCAACCAGACAACTGATAAATACACTTATATATTTCTAAATACATACATATTATAGATAAATTACACCCAGGCACAGAACAAATGATTGTGCTCATCACACAAAGATTGGTCCCTGGGTGGGAATCGAACCCACGACATCTGTCTTAGCAGTCAGGGTCACTAACTACTAGACTAACAGGCCAGTCATTCAAATATGGACTACTTTAGCGCGTCCTACTAAACATACATACATAAACTTACGCTTTTTTACCATGGGGGTAGGCAGAAACTACAGAAACCCAATCTGCTACGATCCAAATATACTCCCTTTGCCTGGTTTAAAGCTAAGTCCAGCCCTAAAACTCAACAAGCGGATGTGAAAAATAAAATCTGTTACAAGCCATTGTCTTAGTATTTCGCTATGGGTCAATGGGTTGGCCCGGAAGGGGGTCAAGTGACGTCAGCTGTTACAAAAATATGACGTGTTTGTCTCGACTGAATAATGTTACGAAATATCTAATAATTTTAATGTAATTTACCCCTAAATGTAATTGGATAGTTAGGCGTATTAGTCGATTCGCACGAAATAGGGCGAATCATCAGTTTTAAATACTAAATGTAATATTTTCTATAGGCGACTCGTATGAAGTTGATTAATTTGTGGGCGAATAGATAATTTAATACTAATTACTTATAGTACTAATTTGGACCTTGTCAGTCAGGACAGTCTAAAAAAATATTTTTGTTGATGGTGGTATCTCATTGGTTTTCATTGGGTTCCCATCTGTAAAAATAAATGTAAGTGGTAATAGTAAATAAATAATATAAATTAATAAATTCCATGAATACGTATCCTGGGCACTAGGCAACTTTCACGTTTTTAATAGAACTTTAAGAAAACAAGAACAACTTTAAGGAAAAAGTATTACACTAACTTTATTACATAAAATACAAAACGTGCAAATTGCCTTCTACGTATTTCTGGAATTATCGATTCGCACAAAATTTATTTTCCCCTTGCGAGTGGCCTATAGAAAATGATTATATATTATTTACTATTAGCACTTTGCCCGCGACTTCGTCCGAGTGTTTATAGCTCATATTACTCCGGAATAATGTAGCTTCCCATAGGTGAAATAGTTTTTTTAAATCGATTAATCAGTTTTGAGTTTATTCATTACAATCTATTTTACAAACTATCAAATCATTCTTCTGTATAATATTAGTGTAGACAAGTGATAATTCGTCCAATGAGCGCGATCAGCGCTTTTCTTATACATTTATCCATGCGTACTTAGTCATTTTTCGTGTCTATCGGAATGACCGCGTTTTTCTAAACTTCGCAGCCGATTTTGATGTGGTCTTCACCATCATTATTATCATTGATAAGTCGTCCATTGCTGGACTTAGGACTCCCCCAATTTGGGGGGATTTGCCATAGTCGCCACGCTAGGCAGGCGGGTTGGCGATCGCAGTATGGTGGTAAAATGCATAGAGAACGCTGCTGCCCATTCTCTAGTAAGTCCCTTAGTCGCCTCTTTCGACACCCACGGGAAGAGATGGGATGGTGGTATTCGTAACGTCCTCCGGCAGCGGCACCACACGGAACACCAATAGCGAATTGAGTGGTTGTGAATATCAATGCTTATTTTATACATTTATCGATACATACTTAGTTGCTTTGCTGTCTGTCTAAATAACCGCGTTCTTCTAAACTTCGCTTAAAAACTATTCTTAAAAGAGTTGTATTGCTGATTCTAATTTTAACTCTTTATAGCCTTAATTGTTACGGTCGTGAATCAACATCGATACCTCCCATGTAAGTTGTTGTATCTTCAAAATTGTAATTTTACACTAGGGAGTTTTAAAGAGAAACACTCGCGCTATTATACGCCGCCGTTGTAATGATGATACAACTTTATAAGTAAGTCTGGTAAACATAGATTAAAAATTTTTTTTTTTTTAGTCTTAACACTTAAAGTAGGTAAAAATAGGCGGTTTGGTTTAAAAAACATAAACATGTATATTGTGGGTTACAACAACTTACGTGGGAGGTATCGACATACAATCTTGTTATTTTTTTTTTGGGTGGGAAATCATCTGTCTAAAACCCACCCGTGTTCCTTCAGTTGCCTGTGCCAGGGCCATGGTAATAACTCTTTCGAAATAATCTCGCGACCCTAGCAGGATCAACATAAAACTTGTAAGAAACATAAGTGAATTACACAACCTACTTCAGAACATGTACCTTAATAAAAACTTACCTCGTCTCGATCAAGGCTGTTCCACGGGCTTCGTGCAGTCAAGGCCTTGAGGTCATTCGCCTCAATTTCGGTATTAGATGACGCCTCTACAGACGATGATGTTTAGGGTGTATTCCGAATAGCGCTGTAATTGATTTGAGCTTTTTGCTTATACCTGTTCCGAATTAGTGTGAGCGCGATAAAAATGTCTTGATATAGATTGAAGTTATAACATGCGCCACCTACTTTACTATCAACACCACTTACGCCATCCGAATACCGACCATGCCTAAATTAATATCATCGTGTGCTGTCATTTTCGAAATTCTGCTAAGGTTTCAGTCGTCGCCAAACTAAAAAATCTTAATATCCAATTCGGAAAAAAAATCGTCTTGTTTGTTCGACTAATCTGTGAAACGGCTGGGCCGATTTTACTTATGTCCCGGTAGCCCATAACTACGTCGACGTCCACGTGGGCGAAGCCGCGGGCACAGCTAGTTTTTCATATTATTAAACAAATTTGGTGAGTCTACAATCGTGTTGAAATGTTTACAAAGAAATGCCTCCATTACACTGAGAAATTGGAATTTATTAACTTTCACTGCCAAAGAAGAACACTTTCATTCATAACGTCCATTGCGCTATTTTAATGAGACTCGCGAAGTATTAGTGAGATTAAAAGTGCTATGTACTGCGTTTAATATGTACTCATCGTCATCTGCCTAGTCTGTTCCCAACTATGTTGCAGTCAGCTTCTAGTCTTACCATCATTCCAGCCGAAAGACGTCCACTGCTGGACATAGGCCTCCTTCAAAAAGGGGATTTGCCATAATACCCACGCTTGGCAGTCGAGTTGTCGATCGCAGTACGGTAGTCAAATGCATAGAGAACGATGCTGCCCATTCTCTAGTAAGTCCCTTAGTCGCCTCTTACGTCACCCACGGGAAGAAATGGGGTGGTGCTATTCCTTACGTCCGGCACCACACGGAACACTGACTGACCTGCAGATTGCAAAACGAAATATATCTATACTAATCTATACTATAATATTATATAGCTGAAGAGTTTGTTTGTTTGAGCGCGCTAATCTCAGGAATGACCGGTCCGAATTGAAAAAATATTTTTGTGTTGAGTAGCTTATTTATTGAGGAAGGCTATACGCTATGTAACATCACGCTACGATCAAAAGGAGCGGAGCAGCAATGAAAAATGGTCGATAACTGGCAGCAATTCGATGCGACGGGAAGGGCCAGGGGAGCAAAAATTTGACGCGGACGAAGTCGCGGGCAGAACTCAGAAGCTAGTTTAGAATATTGGGGACTTACTCAGCGAGAGCAGTGTTGGCCCAACGGTATCCCCGATGGCCCCGACTGCCGAGTCGTACTCGTGGGTTCCAACCCAGGCCCTTTACTTAATGTAAATAATTTCATCACCACTGCTCCCATAACGGTGAAGGAAAACATCGTGAGGAAACCGGCATGGCTTAGAACCAAACATTCGTAGACATGTGACATCTACCAACCGGCACTGGGCCCGCGTTTACTAAGGCTCATTCCGTCTCATAGAGAGAAGGTATTTGTCCCAGAAGTGGGAACAACATAGGCAGATTATGGTGACTTAGCCCATCTACCGCATCCTCCCAAAATTGAAGCGTATGAGAATCAAACTTACAGCTTCGCAATCTATTTCGCGACTTAACCACTCACGCGGCTATAACTGCTTTCTTTTATTTATGTAAGTAAGTTTTCTGATGTACATAAAGGCTGTTATGCAATACATTATACAAGAAGAAAATTGGTGTAAAATCTCTCCTAATTTAATTACATACATACGATCGAAAGTTCTTTCCATGTTAATCTTACGTTATTATAATATTTAAGTTGAAGAAACTTGATGTGGTTATCAGAATGAGATTAAATTGATACTTAAAATGTAACTTATATTAACATCACGCCTTGTTTCCCCCTCGGGATGGGCAGAAGTGTATTTTTTTTTTTTGGATGGGAATTTTATTGTTGTGGTTGTTTGTTTGAGACAACCTTACGAGTGTATAAGCTGGCTATAATTACTTTAATACATTCGAAAAGTCAAACTAATTTATAATAGGATACAGAAAAAAACAATTTACGGGAGATCGGACTGACAAGCCAAAGAAGGAAGTGATAAAAATAAGGTGGTAGACCGATTTTTAGGAATATAATTAACTACGTTCCTCCATTAAAAGATTGCTTTATTGTTTTATCCCGGTACGACCTCAGTACTGCGGTCTCAACCCACGATATTCCCACATTTCGTCGGTTAAGTTTAAGTCCCATGTAATAGAGAGCGATCCTGTTGCTATCAACTGGGCACAAATCCAGACTCCGGGCTGCTACTGAGAATTACCAGATAAAAAAAAAACCTTAAAACACTTTGCTCGAATTGGGAATCGAATCCTGGACCCTGTGCTCAGCGATTAATGCTGCTATACATTCTCTAGTAAGTCCCTTAGTCGCCTCTTACGACACATGGGAAGAAATGGTATGGTGCTATTCTATACCTTCAGCACCACACGGACTGTCAGCTTGCCAGTTTTGCAATCGTGCTTGCCGAAGCACGAGGACTTTCAGTATGTATTGATGTTTACCCATCCATGGACCAACCTCGACAAGTTTAGTTTAACCTGAACGATCGATACATGAACATGTGCTTCTAAACTGCCCGGCGATCGCCACATACAGGGCCAAGTATTTCGGTAACCCAGGTAGTCACGCGAGATAGTCAGCAACATCACGGCGTTGCTGGCCTTTCTCGAGGAGCTGGGGTGGATCGAATAACCGATTTCCCACCCGTACGCAAAATACGCGCTCAGACGTGGAGTTGCGGACACCAGCCCGTTCTACCTCACTTTTAACCGATTCGTTGCGATGTCGAATTTGTCAGACTTATACCTGTGGCGCTGAACAAAAATGACGTGAAACGGCTGCCGTGCCAACTTAATTTACGTGAAAAACGAAGATAGTTTTGTTTCGAGTAGATCTCCCGTGCCTAACGCCACATGCAAATAAAAACTTTTTTACAAAAAAAAAAAACAACTGACTTCCTTAAAAACACTACAAAGTGAAAAATAACTTTAATTTCGGAAGTCGGTGTCTTAGGATTTTTATTTGAGGTAATTGCCACCGACTTCCGAAATTAAAGTTCGGTTGTTTTTTGTTTTTGTAAAAAAGTTTTTATTTTAAAATTTTTAGTTATAGTATCTACCCCGTACTAATTCCAAACAAACAATGCATATTTATGCGATAGCAGAAATCGCGGTTGATTTGCAGTCATTTTTTAAAGAGTTCCGGTGTCTGTCTCCGGAACTCATCATCAGATCTATATGAAACTTATATGGGACCATTTCGGAATAAACCCCTTTCGAACAAAAAAAGAATTTTGCAAATCCGTTAATATACGACGGAGTTATGGCCGAACATACATAAAAAAAATATATATATAAACATCCGAATTGATAACCTCCTCCTTTTTGAAGTCGGTTAAAAAGAATGATGGCATGGGAGACGTGCCATCCGCAACGAATTGGTTAATATTTAGCAGTAAACTTGTTACAGTAAGATCGCGTAATATATCCCGTTTAGTTTTACTAACTGAACATTTGATAGATTTATTTTGAGGAAAGATCAATTAATTTATTTGAACAATCGAACTGTTTCTTTTTTTAATGATTTAATTTCGTATTTCCGATTCTTGTTCCTTCCGCGATTACGGTTGCCAAGCGTCGCGAGAAAGGTTTTTTCTCTCTCATTGGTTAGCCAGATAAAGTAGTTTTTTTTAGACTGATTCTCACCTAGATGTAGGCAGAGATGTTATCAACCGGGTTCAAAACCTCTTGGGTCTATCAAAAACATCAAAGAAACCAACGTGAGGAAACCGACATGCGACATGTCCTAGAACCAAAAATTCGACGACATGTGACATCTACCAACCCGCACTGGGCCCGCGTGGTAGATTACGGTCTACTCTATCTCACCGAGAGGAGGCCTGTGTCCCAGCAGTGGGAATAATGTAGGCTGATTATGTGTGGATCGATCCATCTGGTTAAGCTACGATGGCTTTTTTTTTTGGATGGGAAATCATCAAATGACGTCTCCCGCTCTTTCGTGTCAGACTTTTACTGACTAAAACCCACCTGTGTTCCTTCAGTTGCCCATGTACCAGAGCCACGGTAACTCTTTCGAACAAATCTCGCGACCCTGGCAGGCATCGGTCCTAGCAGACCCCTTCAGTTTTGCTGACATCTCTTTGAGGCGCGCGTGGAACACTACGCGCCGTCGACTTGCGCTTGGTCCTTACCGGGCGCGAGCTACCCATTGCTCACCGCCCGCAAGCTCGCGCCTACGGCGACCGGGAGTCCGCAATCGACTCCCGACGCCCGGGCCGTCTCCTCCTGCGGCGGCTAGGGACGTGATGGCGCAGAGACTGCCACTCCATCACGCGCCCCGCCTCCTCCTTCGCGAGCATTACTGCTTCGCAGAAGGAGGTAACGGCTTCCCATGCCCTCTCGCTCCGTACCATGGCTCGCACTAGAGCCGGACGCGACAGGTCGCCGCCGCCGATCGCCTCCACGAGGACACGGTGGTGCTCCGCCCAGGCAGGGCACACTTCCACCGTATGCTCCACCGTGTCTTCTAGACGATCCTCGCAATGGAAACACCCGGGCTCCCTCCCGCCTTATCCTGAACAGGAACTCACCGAAGCACCCATGTCCGGTGAGAACCTGCGTGAGGCGGAAGGTGAGGACGCCGTGGCGCCTCTATATCCACTCCTCAAAGAGAGAGCCAGAGCCGCCCAGAGCGGGAGACGTCATTTGAAGATTTCCCTCACAAAAAAAATCCTTACAAACAGTCATGAGTAGAGATCGGATATATTCAGATAAAGTTGAAATGTTCGCTAATATGGAATCAGCATTTTTACCGTGTTTTGTGTATTGTTTTAACTAACACATCTGGGGTTAAACATTCATTTGAAGTAAATATGATGATCCAAGAAACCCGGCTTTAATTAAAAATACGAAGTCGATTCCGTGCTTTCACAGCTAAATAGTAACATTAGGTAAATATGCATCCGAATATCCGATCACTGGTCATGACCTAGTTTCGTGCCCTTTTACTTAGCAAGGATAATTAATTATTAGTTTTGTTCCGTTTATTAGTACGTTCATCACGGTACCACTATCACACACGCGTAGAGTTCTAACGGTATTTTAACCTACATAGTTGCCAAGCCTTTAACATCGTTACGTGCATGTTTATAGATTTTTTACTACATATACACACATAAACTCATGCCTTTTAGTCAGGCTAAAATGCCGCCTGCCGAATGCCACCTGCCGTCCTTACATGGACATACGAGTATGAACATAAACGAAGCAAAATTAGTATTTTGCTTCGTTTATGTTCATACCCGTATGCCGGTTGCGAGTACAACGCACCTGACCTTTCTGTAGAACATCAACAATAATAAATAAAATAAAATAAAATTGTATTGACATAAAACATTGTTACATTTATATATTAAAGCCCTGACTCGAGCTAGGTTGTAACCTGTGTTACAAGAATCAGTGTCTTCTCCCATTTTTTGGTACATTAACATTTATGTAATAAAATTTAAATAATCATGAAATCATGCAATCATCGAAGCACTTGTATGAGAGAGCGTGTGCGTGTGTGAGTGAATGTGGGGATGAGTGTCTGTGCGTGTGTGCGGTGTGTGTGGTGTGCGTGTGTGGGGTGTGTGTGTTTGGGGTGTGTGTGTGTATCAGAGGTATGTATATAATGAATGTGGTTAGGGGGATCTAGTTGTGTTATTGTTTATATTAATAAGTTTTCTGTTTGTGCGTAATCTAATGTTTGTAGCCAAGTGTTGATTTTATTTTTCTTTTCACATTTAGAAAGTGAGTTAATTAGCAGGGCTCTGTTAATTTTATTATAAATATGCGTACTTAGAAAAAGATGTTGTCGCCTAGCTGAAGCAGATTTACATTTAACATGTTTACAGACACTAAGGATGGTGCGTTTGCTTTTGTATTTGTTGTTTACTGGTGTAATTTTGTGTTGTTTCAATGTGAGATTGAGAAGATATAACTATCTCACTGTTAGCACTTTACAGTTTTGGTATAAGGTTACAGTCGGAAACCGATACGGTTTAAAGGTCATGACTTTGAGCAGTGATCTTTGAGCTCTTTCAAGGTGAAGCATAATAGTTTTACAGGCACCTCCCCACACCGTGATACAATATCCCACTATTGACTGGGCTAGAGAAAAATAAACAGTGCGAAGAAGATTCCAATCGGCCACATGTCGAAGTTTTCTAAACGCTCAAATAAGTTGCCTAACACGAGAGCTGGTTAGCTCGATATGAGGACGCCAACTTAGTCTTTCGTCCAGAAGTACACCTAGGTATTTTATATAGGTATTTGCTTTTTGGGAAATTGAAAGACATGAGCACTGACTATTGTTGTCGGGAAATTTGCAAGAGTGAGTTTTGTGACTTGTTGACATAGGTTCGGTTTTGGCAAATGTGAACTGCAGGTATGAGGTCTTAGCGATGTTAAGGGTAAGTAAGTTATCTTCCAGCCATTGACTGACTTTACGTAATCTCAGCTCAGCCGTGTGTCGTATCGTACCTCCTCCCAAGTCTGTCCATGAAATATGAGCGCAATATTGTTGACATAGTTGAATATTTTACCTTTAGAAAGAGAATGCTGGCATAAATTATTCACATATATCAGGAAGAGACTCGGAGAAAGGCAGCTACCTTGTGGGATACCACAAGTGACGTTGGCTTCCTCACTAACTAGTCCACCTATCTTTACTTTTTGTGTTCGATCACACAGAAAATCGGTAAATATACTGAGAGCTTCTCCCCGTATCCCAATATGGTCTAGCTTCTTCACAAGGGTGGAAATACAGACCGTGTCAAAGGCTTTCGCAAGGTCGAGAAAAACACGTATGCATTTCAGTTTAGCATCGACTTTCTTGGCAACGTGATCAACGAGTTGACTTACTGCATCTTCAGTGCTTTTTCCAGACCTAAAGTCAAATTGAGCATCAGATAGAGTTTTGTTTCGTTCTAAAAAACTAAGGAGTCTAGTGTTCAGCAGTTTTTCTAATATTTTTGAAAGAGCCGGTAAATCAATAAGGTCACTATATGTTCTTCTAGGGCATCCCCCTTTTTTTTTGGGTGGCAAATCATGAAATGACGTCTCCCCCTCTAGGGTGGAGCTGACGGGCGTGTCAGACTTTTACTGACTAAAACCCACCCATGTTCCTTCAGTTGCCCATATGCCAGGGCCACGGTAACTCTTTCGAACGAATCTCGCGACCCCGGCAGGCATCGGTCCTAGCAGACCCCTTCAGTATTGCTGACATCTCTTTGAGGCGCGCGTGGAACACGTCGACCCGAGCCTGGTTCTTACTAGTACCGGGCGGCGAGTT
The DNA here is from genome assembly GCA_932294355.1 of Aporophyla lueneburgensis. Taxonomy (NCBI): domain Eukaryota; kingdom Metazoa; phylum Arthropoda; class Insecta; order Lepidoptera; family Noctuidae; genus Aporophyla; species Aporophyla lueneburgensis. The sequence continues at coordinate 16,271,453 of OW028762.1, read as the reverse complement.
ACCCATTGCTCGCCGCCCGCAAGCTCACGCCTACGGTGACCGGGAGTCCGCTATGGACTCCCGACGCCCGGGGCGTCTCCTTCTGCGGCGGCTATCGTATTGGCTTTAGATTTGAATTAAAATTAGGTCTTCAACCTAATTTAACTAAGTTCTGTTCCGTGGCAAGTGTAGCAAAAACCTGATCGATGGTTCCATGTAGCTGTTATGAGCCATAAGCCCCTTAATTACTTAGCTACACTCCATGAAGATAATTACAGACGTTTATAAGCTATGCTGTAACAGATACCCAGTCAATAGCGAGGTAACTGCTTCCGATGCAGTTAGGTAGCGCTTCAGTGAAACTGGGGGTCAGAAGTACGGTAAGGAGCTGATTGGAATAGTTTCTGACTGTTTGGGATGTAGTGGGAAGTGTTCCTGCCATTTTTTATCTGATTACGGCAAAGGAAAAAGGAGGGTTATGGTTTTGACCGATATGTAGGAAATGCAGGGAGGGGAAGCCATAAGAGGACGTATAATCCTCATCATCATTTCATGGACATAGGCCTCCCCCAGTTTGGGATGGAGTTTGCCATAATCGCCACGCTTGGCAGGCGAATCGGTGATCGCAGTATGGTGATAAAATGCATAGAGAACGCTGCTGCACATTCTCTAGTAGCAATCTTAGTCGCGTCTTACACCACCCACGGGAAGAAATGAGATGGTGGTCGGCACGTACGGTACCACACGGAACGTAGAGTGACCTTATTGATGATGTTCTTCAGAATGGTCAGGTGCGTAATGTTCGCAACCATGGCGTGTGTGTATGGCTAGATGAAGGAACGTAAACGAGGCAAACGGAACATGTAAGGATCGTAGCAGGTTGCGTTCCGTAGTTTCTGCGTATCCCCATGGGAAAGAGGTTCATGTGTTCCTTGATAACTTCTAAACTATTTAACGAAATTTGACGAATAATGTATCACTGGAAGCGTCTTTATCATCAGCTGGTTACAGGCTAAGTGACATTGAATATGGCGCTCTCTGAAAATCAAAGCAGCTAGCCATATACAACGTCCCGACATCAATCGTCTGGTCGGAGGGTCCTCCCTTTTCTATAGAAGATGACTGAACTCTATACCCTGTTCCTCATGTTTCAATACAACTATTCGATACAATGTGTATCAACCGTATTGGTATTAATCGTTGGAGTCCTATTAACGCTGTTCACAAATCGAAAACCTCGAATCCACACCCGCGAATTGACGAATGATCACTGATATCATTATGTTAAGGTGAATGCTCCAACCAACCCGCGAAACTCAAATTTTCTAACGTTTTTTGCAATTTGCAAGCCAGTGCTAGGTTGTATGTTGATTAAAATATTATTCGCGACTGTAAGACATATGTAGTTACAGAATTATAATCATCAAAATCATCAACACAACGCTCTAAGTTCATAAAGCTGTAGGAATGACTTTTTCTCTTATTTTTTGTTCCTAGGCCTTTATGAACTTGGAGGGTTGTATTGGTGATTTTGATGATTATAATTCTGTAACTACATATGTCTTACAGCCGCGAATAATATTTTAATCAACATACAACCTAGCACTGGCCTGCAAATTGCAAAAAACGCAATAAATCTTGAATTTCGCGGGCTGGTTGGAGCATTCACCTTAACAAAAAACACTCGTTAAGCTCTAAAAGCGTCAATATATTTTCTATTACGTCCAACCAGGCGTACCTACTTGCTTAGTTAGCTGGAGCGTGTCCCGACGCGCACCGTGACCGACTCGCGCCTAACGAGAGGAGTTGCAATACTACTTGAGACATATCTTGTTGTCTGCTGAGTCGGACTCTTTTGAAAGATTCAATGAACACTCGGTGGGTTTTGTGATTGCAACATCTTTGCAATAACCGATTTAGTGTTTGCTAAAATGTTTTGAATTATTCCAAAGCTTGAAATGTTTAAGAAAAAGAAAAGTTAGAAATTACGTTTGTTTGAGGAAAATATGACGCAAAAAAAGACACACATTAACATAAAAAAAACTGGGGTAAAAATGCGTCACATCCACGCAAAGCGGTCATCGCTCAGCATAATGCTGTGAATCTATGCGAGGCAGAGACCCAGCGCTGCTTTTCAGCGACAACCGGTCGTCAGTGCCAAATGTCGCTGGTGTCGTCGATCGGTGCAGCAAACAATGAGTAAAATAAACACAAATACTACACATATAAAAACCTCTAATCAATTCTATTCTTATCATTCCCTTAAATTTTTGCTCTAACATTCCATGAACAAATGGGGCACATCTTCAATTATTTTGTCGCAAATTTTACAACTAGGTTCTACCCGCGACTTCGTCCGCGTTAAATTTCTTGCTCCATCGACCCACTCCGCCCATCGAAACGCCTATTCGTGCTTCTTCTTCGGTCTTCGTATTCGTGACTTTTTACTTTTTGCTCGGCTCCTATGAGTCCTAAGCGTGATGTTATATAGTGTATAGCCTTCCTCGATAAATGGGCTATCCAACACTAAACGTAGTTCCTGAGATTAGTACAAACGTAATAAACAAGGTCTTCAGCTTTATAATACTTCGATTGGATTAGAATTGAAAACGTTATGCCTAGTTAACCTGTCTCTTAAGATACAGGTTTCCTAGTTTAAGAGACAGAGTTCATTATTTCTCTTGTATGCACTTTTTCTTTTTGTAGACCTAAATCTTTTGTACACAAGCTATATTTTTTATTTTTTTTTTATCGCATTGTTTTGAACTGTGTCTGTGTGTATTATTTATTGGGATAAATAAACATTTTTTTTATTTTTTATTATAGCCAACCTTAAAAGATAAACAAATGCTATAGGTTTCTATTTTTAGAACTTTTTGGAGGCACATTTCCGTCATACATGATTGGTGCGTTATTTGAACCGTTTACGCAGGGAACGCAACGGTAGCTCTCAGGAGTAGTGATGGTAAATTCCCGAGAATATTGTCGTTGCGAGAACTTTGCTGTTAAATTCTCGAGAATATTCTTTTGGAAGGGAATTTACGAGAACTTAAAAATTGGATGACTGTATTGTACTTGTATTGTGTATGCATTCTTGGAGTAATAGTTTTGAGTGCATTTGAACATTTTACGAAGTTTAGGTTAAAATAAACTACTCTACAACTTAAATTGTCAGTAAATTCTCCTGAGCGAGAACAGTCCCGAGAATTTTTCCGAGAAAATTCTCATAAATTCTCTTAAATTTCGTTTGGTATAAATGTTAAATTAGGATTTCTGTGTTAAAACAAACTTTGTGAGTTACAAATAATGACAAGAAAAACAACATAAGAAAGAAAAACACAAGAACGGTTTACGGTGTAAATAATTAAAAACAAAATAACAATCACAATCCCAACAATTCTTGAAATAAAATTACTTATACTATTCGTTCATCGACAACAGTTGATCCATGTCATCTAAATTGATATGGCCTGTTTCCGTCAATATTTCTGGCTCATCGTCTGCTTCTTCTTCAAATGTGCTGTCTTCTGCTTCTAAATTGTGTGTAGGCTCTTCTATTTCTCTTATGGGAGACGTACTTGGTTGTGGTTCTTCGGACTCTTTGTTTATTGATTTTTGTTTATTTATGATTTTCCAACTGTGAGCAATCAGGCAAATTTTGCCTGCTCTTTCGGTATTGAATTTATTACGTTTTTTTGAATGTATATTTGAAAATGTGGAAAAAGAGCGTTCCACAGAAGCACAATTTGCTGGAGCAGTCAAAATTTTCACGGCCATCACTCCTAATTCTATTTTAGGATATAATGTTTGCCACCACGCAACTGACTTGACTTTGTTAGCAATTTCCACTCCGAAATCTCATACAGTACATAATAATCACATACCTTTTTCGAGTAAAGTATAAAATTACAACAAAAGAAGTTGACTTTAGACCTCGAAATCAATATATTGTATAAAAATTTAGCAATTTTACTTCCGACTTTAAATTCTCGTAAATTCTCTGTCAAAAAGAATATTGCAGAATATTGCAGAATATTCTCGATCCGAGAATATTCTCAGTGAGAGAATATTCTCTCGACCCATCACTACTCAGGAGCCAATTTTCCCCGTTTTTGCAACATTTTATATTTTAATTTGATTCGGGGGCCCTCCGTGGGTATCCAAAAAGAAGGAAAAAATGGTTACCTCCCCCTCCTCTCACGGGGCAACCTAACAACATTAATACAATTTTAAGAGTCACTCCAAGTCATTGGCTTGTGCAATGCATGACATAACAATAGGCCACACAATGGAAGAACAGAAAGACTGACAGAACTTTCACTGCGAGCTGACGGGAAACGTACCGTGACTTTATAACTATGGCTATAGTTCTGGTGGTAATGATATTAAATGATTTTTTTTTTCGGTAAAATAACAGCCGCACTGGTTGATCATTCAGGTTAAGCTACGCTTGCCGCGGTTGGTTCGTGGATGGGTGACCATCTTTCCATAAGCTCACGCCGTTTTTCCATGAGGCAAAAACTACAGAATGCCACCTGCTACGATCCTTACTTACACACTCTTTTTTGCTTCGTTTATGGTCATACACGCACACCTGCTACCAGTACTACGCACCTGACCCTTCTGAAGAACATCACTAATAAGGTCACTATATTATATGTTCTCCTAGAGCGTCCCTCTCCTGCCGGGGTCGCGTGATTGTTCGAAAGAGATACCGTGACCCTGGCACATGGGCAATTGAAGGAACACGGGTGGGTTTTAGTCAGTAAAAGTCTGACATGCCCTCCCGCTCCGCCCAGAGCGGGAGAAGTCATTTGATGAATTCCCATCCTGAAAAAAAAAAAAAAAAAAAAAAAAAAAAAGAGCGTCCCTCTCCAGGGTATCCAGTCACATCTGCCTTGTAAATACCTTTTTGTAGCCGCCCTTCATTTATGGTCATGTTCTCAACATGACCAAAACATAAGTTACATTGATATGTTCTATTAAATAACTTTATTAAGTCTTTATCAATGGTTTATTAAAAATTTGTAGTACTTACTTCACTTAATTGATCTAACATTAATTTCAGTTAATCATATTTCATAATAGGTACATGGCAAACTGATTTAGTCAATATGTCTGAACGGTACCCCTTCGCTGAAACAATTTTTTTTATAAAAAATGGTGTTCACTACGTTTTAAGTGTACGAAATTGCACTTTTCCATGAAACAGCACATTTTTGTAATAATAGGTTGTGCGTCGGATAACCCTGTATATGTGTTGTGTATGCATTTCATCATCATCATCATCATAAATATATCTACCAGTGGACCTGACAGATTGTTCTGTTTGAACAGGTGACGCTGTACTGGATCCAATTGTGGGACCCACTCAACCACCCACAAAAAAAAAAAACATAAATCAGTCCATCCGTTTAGGAGAAGTTCAATGACATACACACGTATCGAAGAATTATATGCATAAAATATATACAGTAAAACCATTTAAATAGTGACTTAGGTATTAAAAAGTTATGAGCAAGGAAAGTGAAGACCCAAACATGAAACCTGTTTTCTGTTTGGGTCAAAAGCAACAAACGGTCCTTAAACAAGCAATAGGTCACGTCAATGGAAGAACTTCTTTTGTTAAACTATTACTGCATAAGATGTTTTATCTCAAAGCGTTTTTAAGTTCATCTGCTGTCTCAAAAAACTCATATATGTCCTTTTCTATTACAGGATACGAAGAGATATACACCATATCGCAGTTATCACCAAAATCGGCGATAGCAGACCAGTTCCCACAAGATGCGGTGATGCAGACCAGTCTACCAGAAAACGTAGGACTTAGCATAGAACCTAGCGTGCAATTTGAGAAAGAAGAACCACGTGTGATCACTCACGAAGACTTAGAGGAGCATATTATGATAGCAAGGTCAGCAGATCCTGTTAGAGAATCCAGATCGATTAATATTGATGAAATTCCAACGTCGAACAACGAAATTGATAATCATTTAGAATTGCATAACAAAAGGAAGTACTATGATATTCATCCAACGAAGACCATGAGTTATTTGAGGAGTGATGATGACGTTATATTGTCTTCTGAAGGGTTCGGAGACAGGCTAGAGTTTAAGTTTCCGGGGGAAGGGAAGAGGGTTCCAAAAGCGCGCGCACTGGCGCCTATGGGACCCAGAATACGGCCTACTGCAGTGCAGCCGATCTTTGCGACAGCTACCCCTAGAAGGGATGAAGGGAGGCAGAATACTGAAATCCAAAACATTATAACAGGTCTTGTCAAGTTACTAAATGGTAACGTCAATGTCCAACAAGCCAATTCTCAGCTTTTAAGGCCAGGAAGGCCTATGGCATCGAGGATCAATAACAGAGGTCCTCCGAAGATATCTGATGTTCCAACGCTATCAGATTTCGATAAGCCTATAACTCCACCTCCTCATCATTACCATCCTACAAAGACGCCTCCTCCATACCCATTCGATAGGCCACCGGTCTACGTCAACCTGCCTGAACAAATAGTCCCTCCACTGAACAGGCCAGGTTTCCATCGGCCAATGCCTCCCTGGCAAAGGCCGAGACCTAGACCTCCGAATAGAAGACCTAACCCAGGTCTGCCTATGTATAAACCTAATTTCCCAACTCTGCCAAATATGCCAGATATTCCAGATGTGCAAACGAAACCAGAGGAAACAGTTAGCGAGAATGAGACGACACATTCAGAAAGTAACCATCTGCATGAAGAACCTGAAGCTCCAGCAGTAACTGTAGAAGTCAATACAACAGAATCTGATACAACTAAAGAAGAAGAGAAGGAAGAAACAACAACAGTTGCTGACACAACAACTTCATCCACTACCTCTACTACCACTACCACCACCACAACAACAACAACTACAACAACAACAGAGAAACCCACAACTACTGAAAAACCCACAACAACTGAGAAACCGACAACGACAGAAAAACCTACAACGACAGAAAAACCGACAACCACAGAAAAACCTACAACTACAACGGAGAAACGGATCGAAAAGCCGAAGCAAGACAAGAAAAAAGATACAGTTTTTGGTGAAAAAGAGAAACCTAAAGATAGAATCAAAATTGATGATAAGCCTTATAACAAAACAAATGCAGAAAAAGACGATTTTCTTGATCAAGTGATTCAGATTATTGAACCGTCTTTGCTTGATATCAAGTCTACTAGTACTATGTCTACTAATATACCAACTCCTACTGAGGGTTTGGTAAATCATTCTCACTCAGTCACCGTGGAGACCACTTCATCTTCTGCAGTAGAAGTTATAGAGACGTCTTCAATTAATACGGAACCTTTGCCAAGTAAGTTATGATTGATTTTTATTAATTAATTACTAAATAATACATGTAATATCGAATTTGCCAAAAGCTAATACGTTTTCTCATTCAGTTATCCAATAACATTTAAATAGTGATATTTGTATAGTGCCATTTCTACATGGATTGTACAAAAATATGTCTTTTATGCAATAGAAAACATCACAGAGAATAGTCGAAATCATTTTCATGTACCACATATCTTTTGTCATCATTTACTGTTACCCATATTTGCAAAATATAAAAACTTTTTTACAAAAAAAAAAACAACCGACTTCCTTAAAAACACTACAACAAACAAACAACTTTAATTTCGGAAGTCGGTGTCTTAGGATTTTTATTTGAGGTTTTTGCCACCGACTTCCGAAATTAAAGTTATTTTTCAGTTTGTAGTGTTTTAAAGGAAGTCGGTTGTTTTTTTTTGTAAATAAGCTTTTATTTTTAAATTTTTAGTTATCTAGACACGCGGCAGCGTGTCAAGCCATCTAGACCAATTCCAAGTATCGCCATCTAGCCAAGTTCAAGTAACAGATAAATAAGTACCTACTAATAATTTATGTACAAAAAGTGATGATATCCCACCAAAAACATAAATGTGAAATGATAGCCAAGTTCAATATTATGATATATGCCTTGGTTGTTGACTTCAACGATAAAAGAAGTGAGATCTAAATGGGTGCCAAGTTCAATGATCAGTCCTGAAATTTATTTATAACTACATAAAATATCATTTCTACTTATAACTTAGGATAATATATTGTAGCCAAAGGTCTGACTTGGCTAGTTTTCATATACGAATTATATTATAGCCTTCGCAAGTTCTAAACCTATTACTTGTCGGTTCTTATTTTATTATTCCGAAAATTTGGCTTGGTGGTGGAAACTAGCCATCGAACATAATAATTCGTATATGAGAACTAGACAAATCAGACCTTTGGCTACAATATATTATCCTAAGTTATAAGTAGAAATGATATTTTATGTAGTTATAAATAAATTTCAGGACTGATCATTGAACTTGGCACCCATTTAGATCTCACTTCTTTTATCGTTGAAGTCAACAACCAAGGCATATATCATAATATTGAACTTGGCTATCATTTCACATTTATGTTTTTGGTGGGATATCATCACTTTTTGTACATAAATTATTAGTAGGTACTTATTTATCTGTTACTTGAACTTGGCTAGATGGCGATACTTGGAATTGGTCTAGATGGCTTGACACGCTGCCGCGTGTCTAGATAACTAAAAATTTAAAAATAAAAGCTTATTTACAAAAAAAAACAACCGACTTCCTTTAAAACACTACAAACTGAAAAATAACTTTAATTTCCAAGGCATATATCATAATATTGAACTTGGCTCTCATTTCACATTTATGTTTTTGGTGGGATAGTATCTACCCCGCACTAAGTCCAAACAAACAATGCATATTTATGCGATAGCAGAAGTCGCGGTTGATTTGCTGTCATTTTTTAAAGAGTTCCGGTGTCTGTCTCCGGAAGTCATCATCAGATCTATATGAAACTTATATGGGACCATTTCGAAATAAACCCCTTTCGAACAAAAAAGAATTTTGCAAATCCGTTTATATATGACGGAGTTATGCCGAACATACATAAAAAAAAAATTATAAACATCTGAATTGATAACCTCCTCCTTTTGAAGTCGGTTAAAAATTATCTTTATCATGTTTTTTGACGTGGAGATCAAACAATTTTTCTTACTTGTACACTGTAAAGAATATCCCATCAAAAACATAAATGTTAAATGAGAGCCAAGTTCAATATATGCCATGGTTGTTGACTTCAACGACAAAAGAAGTGAGATCTAAATGGGTGCCAAGTGCAATGGTCAGTCCTGAAATTTATTTGTAACTACATAAAATATCATTTCTTCTTATAACTTAGGATAATATATTAGCCTAAGGTCTGAATTGGCTAGTTCCCATATACGAATTATTATGTTCGATGGCTAGTTTCTACCAGCAAGCCAAAGTTTCGAAATAATAAAATAAGAACCGACAAGTAACAGGTTTAGAACTTGCGAAGGCTATAATATAATTCGTATATGAAAACTAGCCAATTCAGACCTTAGGCTACAATATATTATCCTAAGTTATAAGAAGAAATGATATTTTATGTAGTTATAAATAAATTTCAGGACTGACCATTGCACTTGGCACCCATTTAGATCTCACTTCTTTTGTCGTTGAAGTCAACAACCATGGCATATATTGAACTTGGCTCTCATTTCACATTTATGTTTTTGATGGGATATCATTACTTTTTGTACATAAATTATTAGTAGGTACTTATTTATAACAAAATTAATACCAAATGGTTTTTGTAATAAGTGTTCATAATAGAATCAATTAAGTGAAAAATTATAATAAAATGATAAAAATTTACCAGTTTCTGATTTATTCCGTGGTATTCACTTAATTACCTATCTGCATGCCAAATTTGAACTTTCTAGATCATCTGGAACTGGGTTAGAGTTTTGATCTATAGGTCAGTCAGTGATAAAAATGTCGATTTTTGGACGTTAATATCTAAATAACCGTTTAAGATGTGTTCATGAAATTTAGAGCACATATGTATCTCGCAAGTATATGAGCCAAAGAGTCAATATATGAGCCAAATTTGACACGTTTATGTGAAACAGTTTTTGAGTTATGAGGGGGTCAAAAGTGGCTCCAAATGGTTCGTGTAATATTACACACGGTGCTGCTCGCAAGTTCTGTTACTTGAACTTGGCTTGACACGCTACCGCGTGTCTAGATAACCGTTTAAGATGTGTTCATGAAATTTAGAGCACATATGTATCTCGCAAGTCTCAATATATGAGCCAAATTTGACACGTTTATGTGAAACAGTTTTTGAGTTATGAGGGGGTCCATCTAGTCGAAGGATCCTCCCTTTTCTATAGAGGATAAGTGAACTTTAGACCCGTTTCTCATACCACTATAATCCCCACAATATCAGTTTGCTTACATAATATAAGGATTTGTTTTAACCAGTGCGTAAATTTTCTTTGGTGGTTCAGTATTGGTACTTCGAACTTCTTAGAATTTTGACCGATCGAATAGCTGGTAGGTACTAGTAGCTACGCTCAGTCGTTCACCTTTGCTGCCGCGTTGGCGCCGCGCGCAAGTTACCATAAAAACCGGTTTCAAAGTAAACATCTTTCGTTAACGATTACTTAATTTTTTTGTAGATATATCAAAATAGAAATTGCATGGTTATTATAACCAGTTTAATTTTAATTTGTTAAAAATTGCGCACTGGTTAAAAAGTTGTAAACCATTTTGTGAAACTAATAATTTAAGTCTGTAATCTTTTTTGGAAATAAATAAATTATTATTAATAAATTATAATTAAATTATTATTTATTAGTTATCCAGTATTTATCGCATAAACCACTCAATAATCATCTCCTCCTTTCCAGCATCTCAAGACACAATTCCTTACCATCCGTACCGGCCCCGGCCCGGCATAGTCCTCGATGACACGGACTTCAAGCCACACGGTTCCCGCTACCGGCCCGTCGCTGAGGCATCCGTCATTACCGCGCCGGAACCTCGGCCGCCAGGATATGGGGAGATATTTGACGTGACTGTGTCGGCTATACAGGGGTTGGGAGAGAAGGGGGGTGCTGCTTCAGGTGAGTTACTTGTCCATCATTATCCTTGAACTCATGAATTAATGTTGTCATTTTATTTGTAATCCTGGTCATCTTAGTTTGCATAATCGTTAAGTTCCCACTGCTTCTGTGATTCAGGCATCCTCTCCTATTTGTGAGAGGAATTGGGACGCCAAGCAGACACAGTTTGGGTAGGAGGAAATCGATTGTCGTTATCTCTAATGTTTTCTTTACAATATTTTAAGATTTCTGACATCTTGCATTTATGTGTATACTCATGTTTTAGAAAAATAAATATCTTGTATCTCTTGTATCTTCTACACTTGCAGGTAGATATCAGGTCAGGTCTTAACGCGATTGGTCCCCGATAGCCTATCTTTACATACCAAGACCCCTCCTTGGCTTAGGAAGCATGCTAAGCTGTTGTTCTCGGTTTTAGGCTGAATAGGTTAGCTATATGGTTCCTTGAAGAGTCAACTTCAAAAATGCGAAGACATGTCACATCTACCAACCCGCAGTGTATCCACGGAGTGGATAACGGCCTACTCTTTCTCTCTGAGAGGAGCCCTGTCTCTCTGCAATGGAAACGATATAGGCTTATAATTCGTTTTTAAATGATTTCAGTGCACATAGAAAACGTGAACCTGGCAGGCCACGAACACGACGACATTATCGTGTCCCCCTCGGGGGCGCAAGGGTTCGTCTCCATCGATGGCAAGAGGACGTATCTGAACCTGTTCGATACCTCCACTCCAGGGCCCAGCATCAGACCTACTAGGGTGCAGAGTTTGCCGCAATCTGGTGAGTAGCTTTAAACCACCTTCTGGCACATTTACCAACTCCTAGAACCTTGATCTACTATAGGCCCATGGCTAAGTAAAGACACGTCTGCTGAAGTCAGTTCGTGACAGGTGACCATTACAAACCGAAGGGGTCTCTTCGTGGCTAGGAATTCTGAAGACATGTCCAATTGTTGGTCCCGGATATCATACGCAGAGCTGATAGTCTTTAGTTAGTAGCCCAAAAGTTTGTCAGTTTGTCAAACTTTCGGGCTTCTCAAAGAGAATTGTGCTACCCACTAACAGCTGGGTTGTGAAGATCTGATAGGCAGTCGCTCCATGAAAAATGCTGACATAGTATTCAGCTGAATCTGGTTAGACTGGAATCCAACTATAGGTAATGTGGTTGGGAGAAGGCAGTGGCGTGCACAGGGTTTTATGACCGGGTAGGCAGTTCAAAAAAAAAAAACGTCTTTCGTAATTGCTCAAGTTAGTGAAGAAAAACTCACTAGGTGGTTTAAAAGGTTGAAATGGCGGTTTCCTGATGATGCTAGTAAATGATTTCGGCCAACTCAAATATCTAATCCAAGTGAGTGATAGTTACAGATCACGTCACTGTTAAGAAATCCGATGTGGCCTTGAAAAAGGCCCTTCATGTGATTCGTATATGTAAATATATTTAATAAGTAAATTAAGTATGGGTAACAGTAAAAATAATAAAGTAAACAAACTCATTTATAAATGACATCTACGCGCCTATATTTTTTTAAATATGATTTTAAATCATCGTCATAAGAAGGTGGTATGCGTCTTCATTCGACCAATAATAATTATTTTTCCGTCGAAAGCACAGAAAGATGTGTACTTGTTGTTGACTTTGTGTGTTTCTTAAATAGGTACGTGAGAATACGTTTTAACAAAGACATTAAATAGACGGAACATAACGAACAAACTCGTAATCCAATACTTGTGTCCTAGTGGTCATATGGCGTTTAGTCTAAGATGGCATGTCTGCATGTCAACACGCATTTGTGTCCGTTTAACAAGAAAAGAAAAACATTTCTTAAATAAATATGCCGAGTTGCGCTTTACGATATTGCAAATCACGCTATTGTAAAACGTCTGGACCTAACTTCGGCTTGTTTTCGTAAATATTTTTCAGTAATTTAATTAAATAATATTCATCGATGGTTCAAGAATATACGATAATTTTGTAATAAACGCCCTCTATTGCTGAGTAGCTTTACTACTGCCTTGCAGAGATGTTATGATGTTTATCGACTTTGTTATCGATAAAATTTAATTAGGTTGATAAAATTCAAAATATTTGAACTTATTTATGTAATTTTAATATCAATTTAGCAACAATAGTGCTGTTTGCTCACGTAGATATTTATTTTAGAACTCTGTATGTATATATTATGTTTGTGTTTATGTACCTATGTAAGTATTATTCTCATATTATTTGTTTTATTTTTTTAAGTGAACTGTTTTTTTATTTTCTCTTTTACTTTTACACACGCTGACTACATCTCTCTCATCTCATCTACGCTGACTTTATCTTCTCTTCTATCAGAGGTATGCTGGAAGATTTTTTTTTTAAATAAGCATAACTTTTCTATGCACATGTATTTTGCTATTCTTATCTGTTTGTATATGTGCGTACGTAAAATTGGTTTCTGTTATTTTAGGTTTCCGAATTTAAATAAAGTTGAACGTGAAAAGTGGATACAGTTTGTTCAAAAAGATCGTAGAGAAGTAAATTGGCTTCCATCTGCTTCGTCAAAATTATGTTCCAAGCATTTTAAAAGCGGAGACATTTACTTTGGAAAGACGGGTCGATCAATTTAAAAAAAAGGATCGGTACCTTGTACTACGAGAGAAGTTTATACATTTTTCGTAGTCGTTCATTATGTATGTATGGTAAACTAGAACATTCCCTATAATTCCCACTACTCACTTGACTTTTGATATCTGTCTGCTCCACTATTTTAGGCCTTTTTAAAAGTTAACAAAACTGATTTTATTTGATGGGACCTAACTTAGGTCCCATCAAATAAAATCTATTTTGTTAACTTTTGCCTTAATTTTAATTAAGCTTTAATTTTAATTTATCACATTGACATTAGTGATCGGTGAAAGAGTCTGTGAGGTCACAGACTCTTTTCTGAGTTTGTTTCGGCATTTCTTCTCAGAGTAGTCAGTTAGGAAACCTCATCTAATAAAAAAAAAATAAGATTGACGTGTAAAAGGTTTTAGACGTTGGCACGTCTAAAAACTTTTACACGTCAATCTTATTTTTTTTTCACTTGACAGTGCCCATAATAATGATAATTTAGTAATTAGTATGTAAAAAGATTTTTATAAATAAATAACTTGTAAACATTGAATCTAGTAATCATTCCAAATTGTCTGGTATTTTTCAAATGTGAAAAAAATGTAGTCACTTTTCAATATTATCGATATATTATATCGATAGAGAATTGATGAAATCAGCCTTAATCAAGTTTTTGTATTCGAATGTTTCCTATTCAAAGCTAGATGGCGTTAATGTCGCTGGAGAGTAAAATTTTGTACAAAAATGTTTTTCATAGCCGTTCTAATTTTGCTATACCATGCTAGATGGCGTTTCTGAGTCATGGGATCACAATTTTTCTTTGACATTTCTTCAGATGGCCTCTCTATTTGTCTTAAATCTCTTTGCGTTTTAATGAAAATGAACGTTCTGTCGATGCGCTGCTTGCTTGGATAGTAACAATAAACTTCGCTAAACGTAAAACTTCTTCGTAACACTTCTCTCAATACGATAATTAGCAAATGTATTTATCTTTGAGCAAGCCGCGGGATAGAAATCATATAAATCTGCAAATCGCGAACAATTCCACACTGTACTCGAACTACTAAACTAGCAAGGAAAACAAAATAATTTAAATGTGTGTAAACAACAACACAGCCGGTTTTATGTTTCTTAATTATTACTATGAAACTTACGAGTTGCATTACCTCTTTGCTGGGTTAATTCTCGTACACATTTCCCTTTAGATACACTTTTTAACAAACACACATTTTCAACACAAACCTCACAATCGAACAACATTTTGAAAAAAAAAACAAACAAAAAGCGTGATACTTAAGTAAATCGAAAAACTAAAACAGTTCAAAAAAACTAGTTGAAATAAGCAACAAATCGACCTAAATATTAACGTTTGTAAATTAATTAATCACAACAAAACTGAGTCAAAATAAAAACATAAAACAGCGCGCTCCACATGAAAGAAATCAATATGGATCCTTTCGTAAACAAACGATTTCTAAATTTTGACAACTAAAACGTTGACAAATAAAATTGTATCATTGCGAATCAGAATTTTCTTGAGGCTTTTTACAGTCAACGGCCAGAAGTCCACTTACACCGCAATGACCATTATCGCCTGCGCTATACGAGCTGCAACGCCTATACACACATACGCATATTTATGTGTGAGTGATGTTCCAACGCTAACAAATTAACATGTCGTGTAGCATCGCGCTACGAGTAGTTATAGATGTTGTCAATGCTAGACAAGGATGACAATATCAGTAACTTGTTTTTTTATCGCAGTCTGATTATTTTTTTCATCAAGTTAACATTAGCTAGATCGGTAACGAGGCTGCACTCGCTAATGTGATCCGGATAGATGTGAGTTCGAATCCCTAGTTGGGCCTATTATTATTTGTATGTTTTAGTAATTTATTTTAGTAAATTACTTTGAACAAATAGATATCACATTATAGGTAATTTATTATTATAATATGATAATAAATGAAACAAATTTTGATATGGTAACATTGTAATATTTTTTATACAAAAGAAATCCTTTACACTTAGTTATGTTATTATTTTAGTATTGAATGTTAAAAAAACACATTTTAGGTTACATATAGATATTATGAAAATTCTGATATCATTTAAGAGGTTATAGCTTAATTATTCATTTTCTCAATGAAAAGAGGATTGAAACTTAACCTTAATATTACAATAATATAAATACTAATTTGTTAAAGTTACAGCCACTATGTCCCCTGACACAAAATTACCCTACCTGTCTATGATTTTTAATATTTCGTGTGACCTCCGTTAGCCTCGATACAGCTAATGAGACGTCGACGCATAGACGCCACAATATTTGCACAGATATTTGTGCCGCGCAAACTATCCCATAACTGCATGCAATGGGATTTGAGTAGCTCAGGGCATCTTTCGTCCCGAGCTTCCCATCTTTGCACCATTAAACCCCATATATTTTCTATGGGGTTTAAGTCAGGGGACCGAGCTGGCCAAGGAATAACTTTAATTTCCGGATGATTGCTAAACCATTCGCGAACATTGCTGGCACGGTGAATAGGACAATTGTCTTGAACAAAACTTATCTCGTTTAAGTCTTCTGCGGGGTAGACATTACGCACAGTAGGCAACATTATATCGTTCAACACTTCCACATAGTTGACACTGTTGGCTCGCGTCGATATATAACTTAATTCACCGGGCCCTTGAGCACTTATCCACCCCCACATATTCACACTGATTCTGCCTGACTCCGTATTTGGTCTGACATTGCCTTCAGACCAACGCGTGTTATTTTTACGCCACAAATGCAGCCTTCCTTTTTGGCACGATTTAAAAGATTTTTCGTCGGTGAATATTGTCGTCGCCCAATCAAAGTCCAAATATGCCCGGGCAAAACTTAACCTCGCCTCTTTATGCCGTTGCGTTAAAAACGGTTTTTTAGCTGGCGTTCGGTGATGAAGACCTTCGGCATGGAGTATGCGGCGAACGGTGCGTACTGATGTGCCGAACTCATCGACAGAACGCCTTGTTGGGATGAAACCATTCGTCTCATATTCAGCTACCATATAACGTCGCTGAGGCTGGCTAATAAGAGGTGGTCTTCCGCTCCTCTCACGACTCTTCAGGCTACCTTCTTCCTCAAATCTCTTCACCCAACGACTAACAGTCTCTCTCTAAAAAAAAAAAAAACAATTTTACACACTTGCAACAAGCGATTTATCTACCATTATATTTTGAAGGTATCATCACATAAAATAAAAAAAAAAAACTTACACATAAGCCGGTTTCATTCGATATTTGAGATATATTAAGGCCATTCGAATATAGGGTCACAATGGTGCCGATTCTGTTGTACACGAACTAAACTAACGAAACTATCTCTAAAATTCCTTACTTTTGGCTATGAGAATTGTAACGCTATTCTGCAAGGAAAAATATCTAAATTTAAAAATTATTTTGACACGACTTTTGACAATCGCGACTCAGCGTGGTATTTTTTTTTCTTTTGGTTTCGCAACGTTGTACTTGTGTGTGCATTGCGTAGAATGAATTTTTTGAGAGACGAAGGCGCGTGCTTGGGGGGCAGCCTCAAAGTGTTTTATATGGAATTTTTCACTTTTGTTTGAAAAATATAAAAAAAATATTACCCACGTGTTGAGATTTAAAAGTGCCGAGAACGATGTGCCTAAGGGGGCCGAAAATTTCATTATTTTTGCGATAGGACACGCCATTTTCAAGATATAAGCAAAAAGAAAATAAAAAATACAGAACTGTTTTTGCACGTGAAGGCGAGGCGTTGTTGAGAATTTTAGTTCATGACCACTAGTTTTATTCCACACCTTTTTAATCGCGATTAAAAATAGTCAGATTTAGTTAAAATAAATTATTATAGTCAAAATTTTTGGTGAAAACCGGCAAACTCAGAATAGCAAAATTGACATTTTCACTAAACTAATAACTCAGTGCAATCTTAGTGCTGTCAAACTAAAATATAGTTAAGTTGTGTCACTTTAGTCTATTTCAGAATAGGAAATCGTCGTTTGACAGGATTAAACCAAATAGTGATTTTTAGTTTAGTTTAGAGAATTTTGTGACAACAGAATCGACACCATTATTTGCCTTGGCTTCAATACTAATATTAGCCTGCATATTGAATTCAGAAGAATACTAAAATAGCAACAACAATATAACACAAACGCTCGTAACTATGTTCACCATCCAACAACAGCGAATAGTGGAATAATTTATGTAAACTAGTAAAGTAGTTAAAATATGAGAGTAGATTTACAAAGTGAAATTATCACTTTGTTTCAAATCTACCCTCATATTTGAATAACGACCCTAAGATTGAAAATAATGTAAAACGAAAGAATCTTCGTTTAGCTGTGGAATATTTAATATATTTGTTAGCAACTCAGCATTCTTATTTCACATGTCATACTTAAAAAATATTTTTCATGTTTGATGTGAGACTCGAAACTGAACGTTCGCCATGCGAGGCACAGTGCTGACCACTTTAGCCACCGTAACGCTTACTCAACTGATTGAAATTTGTAATAAAAATCATAAGCGGGCAACAAGTTGCCAATGTGTAGTGTTGTCAAACGTTCTTAAAGAAGAAGGTCATAAGTAACAACTGATATGCCTATGCCATAGTTTTGTTAGATTGTAAGTCGACTTTTGGCTGTTATAGTACATAATCTAACTTGATCGCATAATACTCACAGCGCGCCAATAATGGCGCAGGGACGCCTGTGATTGGTTAGCCTGCGGCAGGAGTTCGCTTTATGTGCGCAATGTATAGACACGAAAATGTAGAAGAAATTACCACTACATGCGTACATTTATGAATGAATTGTAGACACTTTCGATCGCTGCCTGCTTGCACCGCGATCTGTGAACGCGTTGCCGTCGTAAATTAATAGAACGGATGAACGTTGCTACTTATTTATATTAGACGTTTAAACTTTTTGAATAATTTTATTACTTAGCATATTTTTTTAATTCTTGAAATATTAGTAACTAGTCCAGATCTACGTCTAGGGTCTGCAGTGTCTTTTTGCCTATATGGACCGCACGCCAGAAGGCTAGGGAGATAGTTATAAAGCTAATACAAAAATGTGGAAGTTACTACGTTGCAGTATTTAAATTAAATGTATTAGCCATTACTGGATCATGTAACGTTGGGAGGCCACCCCCAAGATGGACCGATGACCTGGTGAAGGCCGCAGGAAACCGCTGGATGTGAGAAGCACAACTGCACAAAATGGCAATGCTTGGGGAGGCCTATGTCCAGCAGTGGACGTCTTTCGGCTGAAATGATGATGATGTTGATATTTATTATTCTAAAAATATTGAATTCCTCAAAAACCTCTTCTGATATTTTCTCATCTTCTCTTCCAGTACCGCCATTACCACCACCGCCCCTAGCCCCAACTCTAGGCACTGGGGAAGCTATTCCAGCGGATGACATCCCACTGCCACAGCCACCACCCAGGAGACCAGTTCATCATCCACAGCATCCAACACACCCAGGGGGACATCCTCAGTTGCATCGACCGCAGCAAGGACTCAGAAGGCCGCAGCCAACTGTCCGGTAAGCAGTCGTAAAATTTTTGGGTTTTGGTTTTGGTGACCAGCTTTTTTTTGTGGATGGGAAAGCATCAAATGACGTCAATCCAAATTCAAATTCAAAATATTTATTTGTAAGAAATACATCATTTCAAGGGAAATCTTACAGCCTTAAAGTTATTGTATTCTGCCTGCAAGCAAGCGTGCAAATTATTTATGTTTAAATGTCAGACCTGATTATCATGCAGATTATATTATTAGAACATTATTATTTTATAATTATTACATTATTTCCACACATTATTAGTACATACAAATTTCATAAAATAATTCATAAAAGATATTAATTAATACTCTAATCAAATATTTTTAAATTCTATAAATTCCTTAATACTTTAGAAACACTCTTCTCCCGTCTCCCGCTCTGGGTGGAGCGGGAGGGTGTTCCAGACTTTTGCTGACTCAAACTCATTCGTGTTCCTTCAGTTGCCCATATGCCAGGTCCACGGTAACTCTTTCGAACAAATCTCGCGACCTTGGCAGGTTTGGTGAGCAGCTGACATCGCTGTCCACGTCCCACACTTCTGATTTGTAATGGTGATTTCTACCTGTTCCAGGATCGACACTTGCATTGTTGGTGATGACTCCACTTGTGACCAGGCCCAGAATGAGAAGTGTAGAACAGAAGCTGGTGAGTTTAACTTAAAACCATCTCAATAGAAAAAGACTTTTAGGTCCAATCTTTAACCTTCGATACTGTTTTTGTATTTTCCACTTTATTACGACTTGGTTAAGGTTCTTTAATGTATAAAATGATGAACAGAAGAACCATCGAATCTGTCAGTCAATATGTTTGTAGCGGCATCTACACCGCCACATGCGAACTAAGTATCACGCTGACGTCATGCAAAATCCTGCAGAGTTTACCGCGCAACTAGTATATATACAACGTGCGGACATCAATTCTCAGGGGCTCCGTCATACCGACCTCGCCGCCGAGGTCCGTCGTCGCGACACTCCCGACTAACAAATAGTCCCTCCCGACCCTTGCATGAGCCAGCCCGCGTCGCTGAGCCTTTAGTTTTAAATTCGTCCCTAATTAACGACCACTCAGATCCAGCCTGTCCCTTGCTGATCCCCCCCACCAGTGACTCCCTAAGCCAAGGTTCGAACCCCACCGGGGGTGCTCTTAGGTCTTAGTCGCTTAGTTTGTAGTTTTTCTTTAGTTTGTAAGCCCCTGGCTGGAGGCCTTAGATTCACGTTTAAGGTTATTCAGAGGAAAAGCCCGGTTAAGTAGTGAAAACCTTCGGAATAACTACGAGAAATCCTTGTCAAAAAAAAAAAAAACCATTCTCGGGCAGTTGACCACCAGACACGACACCAGCCTGGTTGGACGATGTTCCCTTTTCTTCAGAGGTTGAGTGGACTTTACCCCCTGTTTCTCATACCTCCAAAATCCCTTAAATTTTCATCTGATCCCCAGGTATTTCAAGCTGTCAGTGCCGCCCCGGCTACGCCCGTCGCATCCACCGGGACCCCTGCAGGAGAGTGGTGTCCCTACTCCTCAACTTGAGGGTCGACAGACTCTATGAGAGAAAGGTATGCTTCAACATCTTTGTAGACTAGTAGAAGATCTCTTTGTGATGGACCTCGTCCGGGAAGTAACAAAAAATATGCGCATTGGGATTCTTCGTGTTTCCGAATTGTCGTTTCAGAGTAACGCTCTACATAGCCAATAACTTTTGAGTCATTTATTCAAATTAGGATGAGAATCAGTACTTTTCGAGCATCAAAATAACTTAAGGCAGTCCTCCAAAACGCCCCTCTTCACCATTTATTAGTGCTGCAGCTGGGAACAAGAAGTGGCGCAACAAACAGCACAGCTGTCTGTTTAATTAGATAAACTTCTACACAATACTAGGAAGGTAAAGTAATTAACATTATAGAACATGTAATAAATTATTTGCCATATGTAATTTTGCCATGCCAGTATACCAACCTTTGATTATATTATATAATCAAAGATACCAACAGAGAGATACACGATTATTGATGCATACATGTCATCTGTCGGACAGGTCAGCTCAAAACTGTAATGGTTCTTCAAAAGGCTCTTCCAGACATGGCCTTGCATTGTTAGGCTCACATAAAATTCTAATAATACTAGTGATCGCCCATTGGTCGTAATTCGACCGTACTTCATTTGAATAGAAATACATAATTAAATGAAAAAATAAATATAATAATAAATATGAAAAAAATAGATGGTTATATTTGAGATTCAGTAACACTATAGACAAATAATATTAAAGACAAATATTCTCGATATATGATCATAGATTTTAAAAATGAAATAGGTTATATATCTATAAAAAAATATTTATTACCTATGGTTATACTTGACATTCAGTAAGACTATAGACACAAAATATTAAAGACAGATTTTTTTGACAGGGACCGTCAACAAAAGGATATCTATGCATGTGTGTATTAATAAATACACGGTAATGAGTAGTAGTGTGTGTAACGTGTTATTTATTGAAAATAATGTATTTTACGCATAATTTAAAAAAAATATTAGCATTCGTCACTTCTTCTCTGTATAAACTATAAGTGTGCGAAATTTCATACCCGGCGGACGGAACCGCCCAATTTTCGTAAAAAGGGATCCAAAGTTTTCGCTTCACGTATTAATATATAGATAATGTTTGGACTTTAAAAGAGACTATGACCTCTGAGTTGGTTTCGGCATTTCTTCTTAGGGATTAATCAGCTAGGAAATGCCGGCGCCATACACGGAAACATCGTGAGGAAACCGGCGTGTTCTAGAGCCAAAAATTCGAAGACATGTGACATCTACCAACCCGCACTAGGCCCATATGCTGGATTCTGGCCCACTCCTTCTCACGGAGAAGAGGTCTGTGTCCCAGCAGTGCGAACGTTATAGGCTGATTGTGTGACGATTCTTCTTAGATTTTTCTCATTAATGTTGCATTTTTCAGGTGGCATGGGACGCGAAACTGGCAGATAAAGATTCGGATCCATATCAACAGCTGAGTTATGAAGCTGTGCGAGCTGTAAGTATACTATGCTGTTTTTTTCTGCCTCCCCCAAGTCTTTCCAGGAACTCTTTAACCACCATTAATCAGCCCTCGCGGTTTGCGTCCAGGTCATTTCGCTTTTGGGCCGACCGTCCTGCCGTTTATCTTCAAGTGAGTGCTTGAAGACTGGAGTCAGACTGGGTCAGTTCAGACAGCGGAAATTTTCTAGCTCTCGAGGCTTCTCTGGCCGCACTTCAAAGTTTTTTTTGGGAATGAAATCTCACAGTTCCACCTATGAGGTTGTTGTTGCTGAACCTGACTTGCCTGTGGCTATCTGAATAAATTAAGGCCTAAGGCTTAATAACTTAAAACTAGAGCGACTACTCGCTAAGGGCACCCCTTGTGGGCTACGGACTTCCGCTTAGGGCATCGCTGGTAGAGGGCAGCAAGGGACGGGCTGGAATGAAATGTTTATCTATTATTACTAGCTTCTGCCCGCGACTTCGTCCGCGTTAAATTTCTTTTTCCCACGACCCTTCCCGTCGCGTCGAATCGCCTACCCGTGCGATTTTCCCCGTTTTTGCAACATTTTTCATTACTGCTCCGCTCCTCTTAGTTGTAGCGTAATGTTATATAACCTATAGCCTTCCTCGATAAATAGGCTATCCAACACAAAAATATTTTTTCAATTCGGACCAGAAGGTCCTGAGATTAGCGCGTTCAATCAAACAAACAAACAAACTCTTCAGCTTTATAATATTAGTATAGATTTAGGGACAAATTTAAGGCTACTGGCCCTAGCGGTGCGGGCTGGCTCGTACAAGATCCGGGGCTTGCAGTTTGAACCGAGACGCGAATATTTTTTTTTCTTTAGGCTACGTACGGTAGTAATTGCTAAAAAAAACAAACTTGAGATCATCCAAAGGTTGTCTTTTTAGCGATTGTGTCACGTTAAGAGACAAGAAGAGACAGTACCGAAGGTAGTTTGTGATGTACAGACGCCAGCACTTAAACCTACTACATCTGGCAAATTTCTTTGATAGATTTTCTACTTAAACGCTAAAGTATAAGGTTAAAGATTGATTGGGAAAATTAGACAGTTTCGGTTAGCTTGATGTGCTGTCTGTACCACACTGTGTGAAACTCGAACAATATTCAAAGGAGACTCGGGTGCCGATTTTGATGATAGCTAAAACGGTAAATCCAAAAATAAAAAAGAAAATCACACAAAATTGTTTACGTCTGCTCTTTGACAACACTGGTGTAATGCTAAATTTCAATTTTTAACTGATTTCAAAAAAAGGAGGAGGTTTTCAATTCGAGAGTTTTTGTATGTTTGTTACCTTATAACTTTTCACTGGGTGAACCGATTTCAATGTTTATTTTTTATTTGAAAGCAGGTGCTTCCGTGTGGTCTCATTAAAATTTTTAGGGAAGTCAGTTGTTTTTTTTTTTTTTTTACTTTTTATAATTATCTTTACAGATCGACTCGGCATTCTCAATGACGCCGTTCTCGGATGATTTCGTGAGCGGGTCGGTGAACTCCGTGCACAAGGGGGACGAGGACAACCGTGGGGTTTATGTGAACCTCACTATTTTGGTGAGTGCTTACCTTGTTTTTTACTTAGAATTGTATAGCACTGCTATATAAATATACATTTTAATACTTCAACTGAAGGTTTGTTCACTCTAATTAAGTACTTAAGCATTCTATGAAGGTCTTCGTCTTTATTTTGTAGAAGCGCTAGGATACAAGTGCAAGAAATGATAAATGATTTTATTTCTGCAAGTATGTTTGTACAAAAACTTAAAATTTTACACGTCGAGCTCATTTTTAAAACTAGATGGCGGCTAGTCGGCGTTTCCTATGTGACTACTCTGAGAAGAAAGGTTGAAACAAACTCAGAGGTCACAGTCTCATTTAAATCAAATACCGTGTGCTATTTCTTGAGGTAACTGATTATAATATTGAGATGATCGATGTGTGCGCACGCGCAAAGTCGGCGAGCGACTGGGAAGGGGGGTTTTTCTGATTTTCGTGATTTTATAGACAAATAGTGTTTATACTGTATTTCTATAAGTTTTATTGTACCATATTATGAAAGATCATCGGAGAAAAAACATTTTTATTACGGAAGTTCGTTTCTCTGGAAATATATTTTAGTTTTTTGTCAGCGATTTCCGAAATTAAAATTATTTTTCACTTTAGTGTTTTTCGGAAGACGGATATTTTTTTTGCAAAAGCTTTTTTCTTTCAGGACTCTTTTGGGATCTTTATTACTGTAAAATCTCACAAATATTTACCTATTCTCCAGATGCAAGAGACGGCAGAAACCCTCCGACCGCAAGTAGGCACGGACATACAAAAGCACTTACTAGGAGTCATCCGCAGACGATCCAACAACGTGGGCGCCTCGGCACTCTTCGTCGACACTCCGGCGGGAAGCGTACTGCCGCTACATGGTAAGTTTAGACCAATAGGGATTATTTTATTTTATTTATTTTGGACAAAAAACAGTTGCACATCACAGCATTAACAAAAGCATTTATATTTCAATCGAAAAAACGTATAATCCACAATATTGTCCACAAGGTGACATCAGAGTATGAAAGGGAACGCATCTTACATGAAACAGAAAAAAGAAATGTACATAATTAGATGAAAACACTAATAAAACACACACAACACTAATATGCATGTATTTTTGGAGTTTACTCCTTAAGGATCGATTTTCATAAATAAGTCCGTGGTATGAAAATTTATGGGGAGTAAAATCAAAACTTTTCCGTTACATTACGTTATGCGCTACGTTACGCCCTACGTAACGTTATGCGTTACGTTACGCGTTACGTTTAATTATTTTCGCCGGAATTGTGAGTTAAATGCACATTCAGTATTATCATTATTTCATCAGTCCACTGCTGGACATAAGCCTCCCCCAAGCACCGCCACTTCGACTGATTCTGTACTTCTCGCATCCAAAGATTTCCTGCGGCCTTCACCAGGTCATCAGTCCATCTTGTGGGAGACCTTCCAACTCTACGTCTTCCAGTAAGCGTTTGGTTCCATCGGCCCTGCCCACAGCCACTTCATCATTTTAGCCGAAAGACGCCCACTGCTGGACATAGGCCTCGCCAAAAACTGGGGGTTTGTCATAATCGCTACGCTTGGCAGGCGGGTTGGCGATTGCAGTATGGTGGTAAAATGCATAGAGAACGCTGCTGTCCATTCTCTAGTAAGTCCCTTATCGCATTTGCGATACCCATTGGAGAACAAGATGGTACTATTCTTCTCAGCAGCAAGAGATCAGTTCTGGCTTTTACTAAAATTGTGTTTTGTTCCAGATGTGGACGAGTGCTCATCTCCGGACTTGAACGACTGTCATCAGCTAGCATCCTGCACCAACACTTGGGGAGGATTCCGGTTAGTCAGATCTTACCAAGAACTTCTTCTTAGCGTGTCGATAGCAATCTAAACATGGTCTTTGGCACATGCACCGACAAAAAGTTTTGGTGGATTTGGTGGTTCATATGCTATCTTTCGCGAGCAGTGGTGGCCCAGTGGTAATGGCCGCGACTTACGAGTAGTGGGTCGTGTGTTCAAACCCAAGCAGGCGCATTACTTTGTGTAAATTATTTCATCACCACTGTTCGACGCCAGGCCAAGGCCCCGGCCATAGGATTTTATTAGCGCAGTGGAAGCTATGACGGTGGGGCCCTGGGACAACAGTGGCGAACTGTCCGCCGTGCGCGGAGCTGATCAATACAAATATTCAAAAGACTCACCTGGTTGAGGTAAACTGGTTCTAGAGCCTACCTGGATTTATGTATGTAAATGAGTGTATATTGTATTGTGTAGTGACGCTGTAAGTAGGTCCAGGAGACAAGGCCGCTCCAAGACGCTAGGTTTTCATAGCACGCGGGTCAATCACTATAACCTCAAACTATTTCAATCAAAGTCCAAAGATTAACCCGTTCTATTTCTTCAAAAGGGGTTGGTTACACACAAAACAATTGGGTCACGACAAATTGTTCACAAATCGACCGATTCAAAGGGATTAATTAACAAAAAGGTCGGAACGCAAAATTCAACGACCGTCCATCTTTCCAAGACCAAACCAAAAAGAGTCAAAATCAAACTGATAAGTGACAGATGTCACTCCGTTCGATACGCTCCATTAGGCGCACAGATTAAATAAGTCAAACGGGACGGAACAACCACTGCTCTCAAAACGGTGAAGGAAAACATCGTGAGGAAACCGGCATGTCTTAGAACCAAAAACTCGAAGACATGTGACATCTACCAACCCGCACGGGGCCCGCGTGGTGGATTATGGCCCACTCCCTCTCACCGAGAGGAGGCCTGTGTCCCAGCAGTGGGAACATTATAGGCTGATGATAATGATGATGATGATGATGCTATCTTTCACCCATAAACCCTAAGATCCCTCCATCTTGGTATCTAAAGGATGGTCGTTTTGGGGAACTTACATATCAAGGCTTATGTATAATTTTGACGTTCGAAAAGTGCTAAATCTTAAGTCTCATCGTCTCATTACTTTTGATTTTGAAAGATGGTCAATATGGTCACCCATCACACACCAACCGCGGCAAGAGTAGCTTAACCTGATATCGATCGACCACACTTGTATTGCACTCTATACTATAAGTACTAACTGCTATATCCTCCCCTAGATGCCAGTGCCCGGACTGGACCCTGGACGCGTCCACATCCCCCCTGAAGTCAGGCCGCGAGTGTCGCTCGTGTGCGTCCTCACACTGTAACGACAGAGGCGCCTGCAAGTATGCGAATGGACAGCCCTATTGCAGGTATGTGGAACTTTATGTTATACAACATCATATCAAATCAATCAAATATTTTTATTTCACATACACCTACTTGGGCTTATGAAACGTCTGAAGCTAGCTTAACCGTACACCTAGGTGTACGGTTCCAAATCGTTGATTCCTATGGAGAAGAGCCGGCAAGAAATACATCGGTCACTCTTTTATTGTTTTACTAGCTTCTGCCTGCGACTTCGTCCGCGTTAAATTTCTTGATCCCCGACCCTTCCCGTCGCGTCGAATCGCCTACCCGTGCGATTTTCCCCGTTTATGCAACATTTTTCATTACTACTCCGCCCCTCTTGGTTGTAGTGTGATGTTATATAGCCTATAGCCTCTCTCGATAAATAAGCTACCCAACACAAAAAGATTTTTCAATTCGGACCAGTAGTTCCTGAGATTAGCGCGTTCAATCAAACAAACTCTTCAGCTTTATAATATTATAGCTTCTGCCCGCGACTTCGTCCGTGTCAAATTTTTGCTCCTCTGACCCTTCCCGTCGCATCGATTTGCCTGCTAGTGTTGCTGCGCGCTCCTTTTGAGTTATAGTGAGTCAACCTTAAAAGATAGACATATGCTCTCGCGGACTTTTTTTTAGAACTTTTTCAAAGGAACAATTCCGTCATACATAATTTTTGCGTTACTTTAACCGTTTACGCAGCGCACGCAACGGAAACTCTCAAAAGGAATAAATTTTCCCCGTTTTTGCAACATTTTTCATTACTGCTCCGCTCCTCTTAGTTGTAGCGTGATGTTATATAGCCTATAGCCTCCCTCGATAAATAGGCTACCCAACACAAAAAGAATTTTTCAATTCGGACCAGTAGTTCCTGAGATCAGCGCGTTCAATCAAACAAACAAACAAACAAACAAACTCTTCAGCTTTATAATATTAGTATAGATTAGTATAGATTTACATGTCCCAAAATTAACACACACTACCGACTACACCTATTAGAATATTATGTTCTAATTAGGTATAATGTATATGTCACCGTGAAATTGTAAATACCGTTAAATTATAATATAGCTAGCGAGATTGGAAACTGTCGGAAGATTGTGAATTGTAAAAACCATTTACAATTAAATAAATTATTTTCGATAGATTATGATCTATCCAAGTCAAACTTTTGAATTGTGAAATGGCATGCGACGGAACGCACTTCGTGTGCTGATTGGTTGGTCGTTATGGGAGAAATGTAGATAGCCCGTGAAATTCAAATTTTCTTATGTTTTAGCGATTTGTAGATCAGTGACAGGCTGTATGTTTAACAAAATATGATATAACTTGCAAATTGCAAAAAATTGCAAGTTATATCAAATTGTAAAAATGATAAAATAAGATATTTTATTTTTGTTACTTATGGTACAACGTGTTCATCTTACTACGGTACTATAAGCTTTAGAAAAACACAGAGGTATGAATGATAAAGACGATCACAATTTTAATTTTAGTTATCGTAATACGAGTGTATCAACAAAAATAAACAATTGATTTGATTGACTATTTTAAAGACACAATCTCTTTTTGCCGTCAATAATGTTCAAGCTTTTATTGTTTAAGTAATCTCTTCCGCAACTTTTAGCCCTGGGTCTTCGTTAAGAAGCTGTTATATTTTTTTCAACGTTCTCACATTCACAAAATATAAAAGAATCTACATATAGCTTAGTAATTTGTTATATGATTTCAATGTGTGTTACTAAGTTTCTTGTTTGCCTCCAGCTGTTCGTCAGGCTACTACGGCTCGACGTGTGAGGTGGACGGCGAGGTGGTGGGTGTGGCCGTGGGAGCGTCTCTGTTGGCCGCGCTGGTCATCGCTGTCACGCTGGCGGCTCTCATGTCCTGGAGGTAAGGATGCCTAGTTGTTTCCAGTTGGTACAGGAGCTCCAGGAGGTCCAGAGAATAGAACATTGATTTTGCTAATATATGTACCAGTTATTCCGTGTGATGGCGGACGTAAAGATCGGGCGACTAAGGGACTTGCTTTACTTTATCAGTTTTTTTTTCTGAATGGTAAACCATTAAATGACCTTCTCCCGCTCTGGGCAGAGCGTGAGGGTGTGTCAGACTTTTACTGACTAAAACCCACCCGTGTTCCTTTAGTTACACATATGCCAGGGTCACGGCGCTTGAACAATCTCGCGACCCTGGGAGGACCTTATCAATTTTGGGTGTATTTCCTTTTTTCCTTAGTTTCCAATAGACAAGTTGAACTTAAATCAGTTTCACGTTCGTTACCCGTACATTTTTGGTCCTTCGAGCCGGATGAACCAATGATCTATGTATTCGTTCTAAGATTCATTGCTGGTACACAAGCCTGTTTGTTCCGTGCGGTGCCTGGGCGTAAAGCATAGCACTATCCCATTTCTTCACCTGGGTGTCGTAAAAGGCGACTAAGGGACTTACAAGAGAATGGGCAGCAGAGTTTTCTATACATTTTACCACCATACTGCGATCGCCAACCCGCCTGCCAAGCGTGGCGATTATGGCAGACTCTCCCAATTTGAGGGAGACCTACGGCTAGCAGTGGACGTTTTCCAGCTGATATGATGATAATAATTAGTCCTGATCCCTCACGGAGTCACAAAAATTCCACCTTGGAGTTTGTCAAAGAGCTTTGGAAGTATAAGGAACAGGGTGTAAAGTTAACCCTACCTCCACAGAAAACTAGAAAATGGTTAACGCCAATATAACTGTA
Organism: Aporophyla lueneburgensis; assembly: GCA_932294355.1. Taxonomy (NCBI): domain Eukaryota; kingdom Metazoa; phylum Arthropoda; class Insecta; order Lepidoptera; family Noctuidae; genus Aporophyla; species Aporophyla lueneburgensis. Next base: position 16,241,713 of record OW028762.1, on the reverse strand, counting down.
AATCATATTTTTTATTTCAAATATAATGGTACTTCGATACATTGAGGAAAAATGTTGTAGTTGTCTTTAAAGACTTGTTTTAATATGAATAAAAACTCAGAATAAAAAAAGATAAATAAAAAACACACAAAAATAGATCAAAACATAGAGAGAGAGAGAGAGAGAGAGAGAGAGAGAGAGAGAGAGAAAGAGACATAGCGAGAAAGAGAGAGACAGAGAGAGTTAAATTATATTCTATTCTAAAACAGTACAAGCCAATCCGTTCCTGATCTATACTCAAACGACGATGCCGACCCTAATGTGACTCAGAGAAATCTTAAGAGGAAGCAACCGGAATGTGACTTGAGACAGGATATCTCTGCACTTGCCGAGGAATTCAAGAGATCAATAAGCTCTCTGAGTACTGAAATACGCGACCAGTTTTCCGACATCAACTCGAACATCAGTAATCTTCGAAACGAATTTAATAATTTAGCAACTACCTCTTCTCAAATTCAATCCGAGTTGAAAGAATTACGCAGTGATTTTTCGAATACAAAAAAGGATATATCTACTATAAACACAAAACATCAAGAATTATCGAAGGTTGTCGATGAGTTGAAGTCATCGGTGGAATTCAACTCTGCGAGCATTGTTGATACCATAAAGCGTATGAATGAGATGGAGTCGAAGATCGTTACCTCTGCGTCTGAGTCTGTATTTGCACTGACTAATAAAGTGGACCGCTTGGAACAACAGGCTAGGCAGTGCAATATTGAAATTGGCAACCTACCGGAAAAACGAGGCGAAAATCTAGTGGCAATTTTTGAGTCAATTGCGGCAGCTACTAACATAACTATAACACAGAAAGACATAGTGGCTATTCACCGTGTTCCACACGCACACACGCAAAATCTACGCCCAAAAAATATCATTGTGAAGTTTACTTCCCGACTACTCCGTGATAACGTGCTGGCCGCTTATCGACTGTCTAAAGGTATTACGTCGGATCTTATAGGACTAGGCGGTACTCAATGTCGTATCTATATGAACGAACACCTGACGCTTCGTAACAAGGAGTTATTTCGAAAATGCCGTGACACTGCCAAAACAAGCAAATTTAAATATGTGTGGGTCCGTAATGCTACTGTACTGGTCAAAGAGAATGATGACTCACCTACGATTGCGATCCGTTCAGAAGACGACATTTTTAATAAGTTTAGGTCGAATAATTCGCTCTAATACGTTGATGGTATTTACTATAAAACGATTACTTTATAACATAATGTACCCATATAAAAATACCATCTGTTTACATGTTTGTTTATCATATTATTTTGCAACCAGCTGTGTGCTTATTTTGCTTATTACATTACACTATTTACAATATTTCAATAACTTAGTACTATCTGTCGCGTATAAAGATAATATCTGTTTAACTGTTCATTGGTCATATTTTCGTGCAAACTGTTGTGTGTATAACTTACTTAGGATTACAACGAGTTGTTTACATTATTTTCTTACCGCTTCAAATGTTATATACGATGATAAAATGAGTGCGTCTTACATTCGAATCCTAAGAACGATCCTTATATTGTTGCTTGAGGTTTTTATCATTTGCTCTGTCGATTACTTGTTAATGTTGTTTACCGAGAACGTAAAACGTTCAGCGTTGGTTTGTTTTAAGTATACCTATGACTTTCAAAGTATATGTTATTTTGTTTTTGGTTTCCTTTGTTGTACCCTCAGACTTATGTATGATATTATAGTTGTGTATGACTTGCATGTTTTAAGTATACTTATGAGTGCTAAAGTTAATATTTTTTTGCGTTTGGATAATTTTCGTGTACCCTCAAATTTTAGAAATGGCTAATAATAGTAAAATATCCATTTATTATCAAAACTGTCGAGGAATCAGGACTAAATTGAATACCCTATATTTAAATATAATGTCGCATGCATATGACGTCATTATCTTGACCGAGACCTGGTTGACGCTAGACATATCTGATAATGAATTTATAGATCAACGCTATTTGGTGTTTAGATGCGATCGTAACCGTTTAATCACCAACAAAAAGGATGGAGGTGGTGTCCTTGTAGCCGTATCTAAAACACTAAATACCTGCTGTATTTCATTCTCGCCCCCGTTAACCCTGCCTGAGCATGTCATAGTTAAAGTGCCCGGGAAAAATAATAAATATAATATAATTTGTGCTACTTACATACCCCCTTACGCTCATGATGATACCTACTTGACTTTTCTTAATTCCCTGTCAGTGTTGTGTGATGACTCTTCTGTGGAAAACATTATTCTAACAGGTGACTTTAATTTACCCTCTCTTGCCTGGGTTAAAAAGTTGTCATACATGGAATATGCATCAAACCACAAACTCACAAACATAACACGTTTCTTATCGAATTTCTGTTCACAACATGATATGAAACAATATAACCACCTTTTGAATTCTAGCGGACGCATCTTAGACTTATTTTTTTGTAATATTCATGCAGACACATTCTCTCCTGATGCCCCTCTTTTACCTACTGATACCTATCATCCAGCCTTCTATGTACACATTTATTTTTGTCATCCCTCACATATGCCTAAACGTACACTTGACAACAAACTGAATTATCACAAGGCTAACTATAACAAAATAAATACTGATATAAGTGACGTGGATTGGAATGACTTACTGGATGACTTAACACCTAACGAATCTGTTTCTACTTTCTATGAAAAACTTTATGAAATAATAAAATCACACACACCTACATGTCGATCAAAAAATATTAATTTCCCTAATTGGTTCTCCAAATCTCTCATATATACCTACAAAAAGAAAACAAGCTTGGATAAGGTGGAAGAAGTATGGGAATTTATTTCATTATGAGGTGTTCTCGAGTAATAGGAAAAAGTTTAAAAAACTAGCTGACGTTTGCTATGGTAAATATATTAATGCAATTGAAGACAATGTTGCTACCAATGCTAAGACATTTTGGACATACGTCGCTAACCGTAAAACTACAAATAAAATCCCATCCACGGTTCATTACAATCAAAATTCATCCACTGATCCTATTACTACTTGCAACTTGTTTGCTACATTTTTCCAGTCCGCATATGAGCCCTCAACATTTGACTTTAACTCATGGGAACCACCATCTAGAAATGCTGGCCATGATGTCTTCCTATGCCAACTGCAACTGTCTCTTGATGAAGTAAATAAATAATTAAAATCACTTGATTCAACCAAGGGTCCTGGTCCTGATGGGATTCCTTCGGTTTTTCTGAAAAACACATGTGATACGTTATGCTATCCTTTACATATACTATTTAATAAATGTTTATCATGTGGTATTTTCCCTGAAGTTTGGAAACATGCAAATATTGTACCAGTTCATAAGAGTGGTTCCAAGCATGATGTGGCGACCTATCGACCTATCTCTATACTTTCTGCTTTTTCCAAGCTGTTTGAGAGACTTGTGCATAATAAATTATATCCGGCTGTTCACAGTGTTTTAATAAAAGAGCAGCATGGATTTGTTAAAGACAGATCTTGCATTAGTAATCTCCTCATTTTCACGTCCCAACTGTTTGACAGTCTCGATAATGGACAGCAGGTTGATGCGGTGTATACAGATTTTCAGAAGGCTTTCGATATACTTGACCACACACTACTACTACTACTACTAAATTGCTTACAATGGTATCAGAGGGGACCTTCTACGGTGGTTTATATCTTACATAACCAACAGAACACAAAAGGTAGTTGTTAATGGATTTGAATCTGGCTCTTTTCGGGTCACTTCCGGTGTACCACAAGGTTCCATTCTAGGCCCTTTATTATTTATCTTATACATTAATGACATAAAAGACTGCTTTCAAAATTCAAAATTTCTTCTGTACGCGGACGATTTAAAGGTCTATAAAATTATTTCTGATAAAGTCGATTGTTTTAACTTCCAGCAGGATTTAGACCGCTTCTCTAGTTACTGCTCTTCCAATAAGCTTTACCTTAGTCTTCCAAAGTGTCATGTTATAACATTTACCAAAAAGAAAAATATTACTGACTTCAACTATCGTCTTGCCAATACGCCAATTAGTAAAGTAAGTTTTCTCCGCGATCTTGGTGTTCTGCTAGATTCAAAACTCCATCTGGATGCTCATATAGAAAAAAAATGTTAACAAAGCCTACCAAATGTTTGGTTTCGTAATGAGATCTTCCAGAGATTTTCGTCGACCTTCCACCTTTTTACAATTATACAAATCAATAATCAGGCCACAGTTGGAGTTTGCTGTACCTATTTGGAATCCTTTTTACGTGAAATATAGTGAAAGGCTGGAACTGGTACAACGTAAATACCTTCGAGCTATGAATTTTAGATGTTATCGGAATAAAATGTCATACCACTTACTCCTTAAAAAGTATGATCTTCTGACCTTACAGTCTAGACGGAAACTTTTGGATATTATGACTCTGTTCAATGTGTGCCGAAATCATTTTGACTGTCCGGACTTAGTTAGGAGTCTGTGTTACCTGGTTCCTCGAACAGTTCATGTACGTGAGGTACGCACTCGACGTCTTTTTGCTACTAGCCTCTGTAAATCCAACGCTGGCTCGCGTTCACCACTTCATCGTTTGGTTGAGACATATAACGTTGAATTTAACTCAATCGACATTCTTTTCCTCAGTAAAAATGCATTTAAGAAGTTAATCCGAGCAACCCTAAAGGATCAGCAAAGTAGTTTGAAATAGCGCAATATAATTTAATCTTGTATAAATATAATTTAATCATGTATGCACACAAACTCACTTTTTCTTACTTTTACTTTTATAAATTTCAAAGTCCATATCCAGAGTTCTAGGACAATGGCTGTTGTTTAGGCATTGTACCTGTGCTACCAGCTAGTTTTATATACTTAGCATTGTAATCTGTGGAAAACGTTGTGGGTAGCACAATTGTTCAAAATGTAATATTTAAGATAATATGTCTATCTCTTATTGTGTTACTGTTTGTTTTTCCTTAAATAAATAAATAAATAAAAATAACCAATAATTTTTTGTCAGACCTGGGACTCGAACCCAGAACCTCATGCTCAGAAGTAGCTCTAGCGATCAACGAGGCACTGTTCCAAAATATAACAATTACTAATATTTTCTTCATCCGCAGTCGCAAGTGGTCCCGCGAGCAGAAAGCTGCCGGCATGGGCTCTCCAATCTTCAACTACATGGCAGCCAACACCATCAAGACGCCGCCTGTCGGACAACCGCCCTACCAGGTAACTTACCTTTATCATTATCAGCCTACAACGTTCCCACTGCTGGGACAAAGGCCACTTCTCGGTGAGAGGGAGTAGGCCTTAATCTACCACACATGCCCAGTGCGGGTTGGTAAATGTCACAATGTCTTCGAATTTTTGGTTCTAGGTTTTCCTTCGCCCTTTTGAGAGTGAGAAATGTTGAAACAAATTACACAAAATAAAGCGTCTGTTAGACTGTGGTGGACCAGTGGTAGCGGCCGCGACTTATGACTTGTAGGTCATAAGTTTGAATCCAGACAGGCGCTTTATGTAAATAATTTCATCACCACAGTTCTCAAAACGGTGAAGGAAAACATCGTGAGGAAACCGACATGTCTTAGAACCATTTTCGAAGACATGTGACATCTACCAACCCGCACTGGGCCCGCTTGGTGGATTACAGACCACTCCCTTTCACCGAGAAGAGACATGTGTCCCAGCAATGGGAACATATATATCGTAATTTAATACCCTATTTTCTATATGTATGACACGAGACATGTAGCATAGCATGCAGACATGCGAAGTAGGTATTGGTTTCTCAGCTGTAGGATTTCTGATGCAACATAAAATAATAATATAATAAATATCTTAGGACAATCAACACACAGTTATTTGATCCCAAACTAGGCAGAGCCTGTACTATGGCAACCAGACAACTGATAAACATACTTATATATTTCTGAATACGTACATATTATAGAGAAATTACACCCAGACACAGAACAAATGATTGTGCTCATCACACAAAGATTTGTCCTGGGTGGGAATCAAACCCACGACCTCCGTCTTAGCAGTCAGGGTCACTAACCACTAGACTAACAGGCCAGTCAAAAAGTATTAGTACTGATTTCTATTCTTATTTCCAGGTGACATTAGAAGAACGAATGCGCTGGGCGCAGATAGCTGAGGCCATGGCACAAGCCAGCCATTATGCGGTGAGTTTACATAGTTTTTAAATACAAAAATCCATATTATGTAGTTTTCAGAAGGCTTTTTGACATAGTATACAAGGTGTTACTATTGAGTTGGCAAAAAAAAAAAAAACAAAAATAAGAAAAGAAAAGTTTTGTGAGAAGGACAATCACTAAACATTAATTTGGGGATGTCCTTTTCACAATAATATTTATTTATTTATTCTATGTAATTTTCTATTTTATTTTACCTACTAACACTAGAGTTGAACTTTTAATCCTATTCACTAACTTGACAGTTCAATGCAAAATAATGATACCATTCTAAAACTAATAGTGTCGGGGTAGTGAACGATTTCGCATAAAGAATGAATGATAAAAATGTTTTAAATTCAATAAAACTTTAAAAAATCGTTTTTAGGTGTGGATTATAAGAATAATTAATAATTTTAATAATAGTTATTTCCTTCTGATAGAAACAAAACTAAATATAAAAATCATGTCATTTTGCTTATTTTTTTACTATAGTCATTTTATTTCCTCTGACAGCCATAGACTACGTATATATCAATATAGTACACATCTTGTTTTAAAACAAGTTATTAAATTTAAATTACAAAGTTTGCATGTAAGTACATTATTTCAAGTTCATTCAATTTCATTCATTCTTGCACCACCTCACTATCTTTTTTTTGTCAAAACCTGGTATCTCTCCAATTGTCAAGTTAGTGAATAGGATTAAAAGTCGAACCTTAGTATTAAATTGTATTAATGTTTACTAACACCTTGGATCATTGTTGTCCGATAATAAGGAATATAATATATTAAAACCCCACTTATTGGGTAAACTATCAGGAAACGCATGGATGAGAAACGCACGGAGTCAAAATGTATGGCGGAAAAAGGGGGAGGCCTATACCCACCAGTGTGTGAATCTGGGCTGAAATAATCATGATGATGATGGGTTATATCGAAGTCTAAAGAAATAAAAAAAAAAAAAACAAAAAAAAAACGTTTTTTTCAACATTCCATCTGTTGTTCAAAACTTTAAATGGCAATGTACATACGCCAGCACATCAAGCTACAAATCAAATATGTCAAATTGCTCTAATAGATTTTCAACTTTATCGCTAAAGCATTGGGTTCAAGGTTGACTGGGAGAATTTGACAGTTTCGGGTACCTTGATGTACTGGCGTCTGTACGTTTAGGCAACCAAACGACTGTTGTAATAGGTTTTTGGTAATTCGTAAATATCTATATTCTACGAAAAAATGTTAAAAGTTCTGATCGATTACGCGCATGTTCTATTCTTGTGGTGTTAGCTTTATTAATTTGACCCTTTATAGTTCCTGCCAGGGTCGCGAGGTCTGTTCGAAAGAGTTACGGTGGCCCTGGCACACAGGCAACTGAAGGAACATGGGTGGGTTTTAGTCAGTAAAAGTCCGACACGCCCTTCCGCGCCACCCTAGAGCGAGAGACGTCATTTGTTGATTTCCCACCCACAAAAAAGAACCCTGTATAGTTTGAGAAACATGTATTACTAGCTTTTGCCAGCGGCTTCGCCCGCGTGTAGGTCGGTAAATATCCCGCGGGAACGTACTACCGGGATAAAAAGTAGCCTATGTGTTAATCCAGGTTATAAACTAACTGTGTTCCAAATTTCATCCAAATCCGTTCAGTCGTTTTTGCGTGAAAGAGTAACAAACATCCAAACTCAAAAACTTTCGCATTTATAATATTAGTAGGATTTAAATTCAACATTCATCGATTTCTCATTGCAGAATTTATTTTTGCAGAGTAGTTCGTCATGGTGACTACCCTTAAATTGTTAGTAATAAAGTTATATTGTTGTTAACACAATTACACAAGGTTTTTTTTTATTGTGTATTCATGTTTTTTTAACAATATGTTAATTGTATTTTCATGTTAGAAATAAGTGAAAAGATATTTTGTAATAAAAATACATACACTGCTGATACCCTTTTGTAATCGTAGCGTGATGATAAAACTTAAAACTTTCATAACAGTAGTCACAACATTGTTTAAAGTGAACATTGTAAGTTGCGCAAAGGCGCACAGATATCAGTTTACGACATAGTTTATAGAACCTAAATGATGTATAAGCAAATTCTTTGTAACTTGTAGTACTGTTAGTCAGAAATGTGTTTGGAGATGTTATTTTATTACATATTCGATTTTAGAATGATGATAGTATTTTGTAAAAAAACCTTTTGTTTTTTTAAAAAAAACAGGGAGCAGTAGTGTTGTGGACGCTGACGCTTCATTTTGTATTCGACTTAAATGCGCAGTGCCCGGCGACCGACAGTTCGCCCGCAGACATCATAGCCTATAGACGCGCTTACGATCTTTATACCAAATTCCTCAATGTAAATCCTTTCGTGAAGTAAAGACATAATTCAAATCTAATCCGCATTTGATTTCTCTCCGTACACACACACCTAAAGACAATATACACGCACCCACAAAAATATTTTATCTCTGTTACAGCCGGAAGCAGCGCAGATGGCGACTCGTCCATCATCAGCCATGTTTGGTGGATACCCCACACTGCCACCGGTGCCGTTACCCAGGTAAACTATCCTTTAAAAGAAGGAGTAACCGTGGAGTTTCTTGCCGGCTCTTCTCCGATTCTGACGTATCATGCATGTGTTATATTAAGCAGTATATAACTATAAGTGTATATATATACCAGTTGTCAAGCTTTGAATGTCAGAATGGTAACGGCTTATTTACAGGCAAGGATTTTAATAGTAAAGGGTTTCAATAAGTAAAACATAGAAAGACAAGACTAGACATTTATTTCTATTAGGCTTGTCAGCAATTAATCAGAAAGCTAGTCGTCCGATCCAAAACCAGGTCTTCATGGAGAAGAAAGACAAGAAACTCCATGGAAACAGTATTGAAGTATTATACCAACACATTTCTTATATTGCCATAAATTATCGTTATCTTAAATACATTAATTCTATATCTTGGACAATGGTCCAAGAGATAGAATTAATAAACGCAGAATAATATCAACATTTATTTAAAACATTAGCAATATTGGCAACAATATAAACAGAACAACAACATTGTCATAATGGGCAATAATTAGGATATAATACCAATTACTTACGTGATCTCTGGTGATCCTTTCCACACAGCAAAACAGCACTAGAACTAACCAACTGGACATCTACCAAGCAACTGCCTGTTCCACTGTGGCTCGAGTCTTTTATACCCGTTAACAAGCAAGTATGATTCAAAAGTGACAGCTGAGTCAAATCAGTGTTTGACTAATAAAAAATTAGTTTATAATTAAAATCATTTACTAAGTACAATAATTCAGTAATAGACACATAATAATTACATATATCATATGCATTGTTAGACTCACATAAAATTCTAATAATATAATATTTATACCATGATGTTTAGAGCCATTTTGGCACACTTTAATGCTATTATCTGACATCGCACTTTAAACAATTTTTTGCTGCATTATATTGTATGGCTTATAATCTGTGGTATATGTATGTTTTTCTTTCTAAATTTATTTACCGTTTTAATTTTCCACAGGTTGGGAATGCACGGCGGTCATCACAACGGTACCTTGAATACTGTAGCTTCAAGGGCAAATACTGCAGCTTCCCATCATAACTTATATGGTAAGATGATACGTTAAAACCAAACTGACGACTACATTGGCATAATAATATAAATGGATTGCATTTAGAGCAGTGAAAAAATTTAAAACAGTGTGTGTAGATTAGTTAGAGGTTGTTCCGTGGATGCGTGACCATTTGCATACCAAGCCCATTCTGTACTTTGGGAAGCTCGAAAGGCCGTTGGTCCCGGCTGTCTTTCGTAGATCTTAGACAGTCGTTACGGGTCGTCAGAAGCCCGAAAGTCTGACAACCAGTCTTACCAAGGGGTATCGTATTACCCAGTAACTGGGTTGTGGAGGTCAGATAGACAGTCACTCCATGTAAAATACTCAGCTGCACCCGGTTGAACTGGAAGCCGACCCCAATATGGTTGGGAAAAGGTTAGACAGATGAGTATGCGTATATTAGATGGTTTGGTCATATTGAGAGGATGAAAAGGTATTTACAAGACAGATATAAGCGAAAACGCCGGAGTGGGACGCCGTAGGAGAACATATAGTAACCTTATTGGTGATGTTCTCCAGAAGGGTCAGGTGACTAGTACTGGTAACCGGTGTGTGTGTATGAGATCGTATTTTGGATTGATATATAAATATGTTTTTTTCTCTACAGGATATACGAACCACATGGCAACAGAATCTACCAGCTCTGAAGCGTCTTCTCACGTCCAAGAGAGAGCTGACCTGTTGGTGCCGCGACCCAAGTCTAGAGCGAGGAGTATGCATGTAAGTAATATCGCTATAGCCGAAAGACGTCCACTGCTGGACATAGGGTCTTCCCCAAGCACCACCATTTCGATCGGTTCTGTTCTTCTCGCGTCCAGCAGATTCCTGCAGCCTTCACAAGGTCATCGGTCATCACTCCAGAACTTTTCGGCCCCAATTATTGAAATTCTATGCTTAAAGGGGGTTGAATACCTTAACCCAATGCCACGGTAATTATATCTATACAGTAGTCTATCTTCATACAAACGCTCGGAACGCAAGTCATACCTACGCGCCTCGAGTCTGGTACACTCCGAGTACATTCGCAGTCGCGTACGCACCGCTTTGACAAACGGATGGCGGGCGGTGTGATTGATGGTTTTGTTTGTAAGCAGTTAGCGTGTGATTTATGAATATTTGATAATAATCAGTGCAAGATGATTACCATGGTAGTATTATTTTTTTAAATTACTTGAAAACTCCGAAAGGAAAGACTAGATTTTTTATATACATACCTACTAGTTCGAAATTTGTTTATTTTTTTAATACTTTTCCACCAAGTAAAATACCTGGATTATTGAATAAGTAAGTGGATAGGGTGAAAAAAGTGACACACGAGTGACCTACCTACGCTCGTAGTAGTAGCAGGTAGTTTCCTATCTGGGGTACCCAATCTTTTGATTTGAATCGATCCTTTGGATCGAAAATCATTGAATCGATAGACGATCTAGATCGCAGGATTTGAATCGGCCCAGCGAAGATCATATCGTAATTAAAAATCAATAAAAGTTGACATAATTTACATCTTCCACCCTTGTCACTTTTAATTAAAAACGGTCCAAACATTTGATTTTTTAAATAAAAATATAATATTTACAATCAAAGAAACGCAAGTAGGTAGATGAAGTTAAAATACTTGATGCGGGCAGCCCTCCCGCGTCTATCGCTTGTTTACGTACCGCACGTGCTGTAGGTAATTATTTCTAGGATAAGGCCGAGTCAAAATACTGTGTAGTATATCTATACTGTGCCAATGCATTCTGTGCGGTGCCGGACGTAAATAATAGCACCACCCCATTTCTTCCCGTGTGTGTCGTCATACGCGACTAAGGGACTTACTAGAGAATGGGCAGCAGCGGTCTCTATGCATTTTACCAACATACTGCGATCGCCAACCCGCCTGCCAAACGTGGCGATTATGGCAAAGCCTCCCATACTATATTTAGTGAATGCCTGTTGGCTGTAATGATGATGAAGATGATTTAATGCATTTAAGAATTGTGTCTATAATTAAATTTCACAAGCATTTGCCAGCGACTTCGCCCGCGTGGAGGTCGGAAAATATCCCGCGGGAACGTACTACCGGGATAAAAAGTACCCTATGTGTTAATCCAGGTTATAAACTAACTGTATTTCAAATTTCATCCAAATCCGTTTAGTAGTTTTAGCGTGAAAGAGTAACAAACATCCAAACATCCATACATACAAACTTTCGCATTTATAATATTAGTAGGATTTACATAACATCATGCCTATTTCCCCGAGGGGTAGACAGAGCTGTATCCAAATTTTGCCAGTTTTGTTTAAGTCCCATATGATATGTCTGTTGTGGTATACATTTAACATACATGCTATTTATCTTTCAGAACCAAAACGGAATATACTACGATGTTGAATACGAAAACGCGCCTGAAGCGATTTACGGAACTAAGGGGATCCCCCTATCTACCTACACGGTGAGTAGGGGACCCCCCTTCTATAGGACATAGTATTTGTAAGTATCGTTGGCCTCACTTCAAACTTACTGTGAAAAATGGTGCTTAAACTTTAAGGAAATTGTGGCTTCAAACAATAAGTACTTTAAAAATTTGCAAACTATTTTGACTTTAAAAAAATAGGACATAAAACAGTATAAAGTAAATATAAATTATTAAACATGTAAAAAAACAAAAGTGGCTTGAAAAATTTAATATAGCTTGAAAGATAAAAAGTTACAAAAAATTGTAGCTTTAAAAATAAGACGAAACATTTTATATTTTGGCGAATTAACAACAATTAATTTTTATATGGATGTGGATTTGTGGACAACAAAAAAAGTTTTAAATATAAATTATTTTGATTAAAATGTATCAGATTATTGGGTCTTAATTTATCCTGTTGTTAGGAAAGGAAATCAACAAATAAATGCATTTATAAAATTGTAATATGAATGAATAAATAATGTAGGTATGTTTTTTTTAAAGAACAAAGCCACAGCATTTAAAAAATATGATTTCAATTATTTTTTTAAATGAACTTCGAACTGTACATAAGACTGCTTTCAACGAATATGTTATAGCATAATATTATTTTCTTAAATTAATTATTGTGATTTAAACGAATTTAGATTTAAGATAAAAAAAATATTGTGTGTGTCAGCTCCGACGCACGACTGAAGTTTACTCCTTAAGAACGATTATCCACACTAATATTATAAATGCAAAAGTAACTCTGTCTGTCTGTCTGTCTGTCTCGCTTTCCTGCTAAAACTACTGAACCGATTTAAATGAAATTTGGTACACAGATAGTTTAGAGCCTGAGAAAGGACATAGGCTACTTTTTATCCCGGTAGTATGTTCCCGCGGGATAATTTCTGACCTCCACGCGGGCGAAGCCGCTGGCAAAAGCTAGTAAAATATATAGATAAGTAAACATACCATAACGCATAACGTAACGTAACGTAACGCGTAACGCATAACGTAACGTAACGCGTAACGTAACGTAACGCATAACGTAACGCGTAACGTAACGTAACGCATAACGTAACGTAACGGATAAAGTTAGATTTTACTCCCCATACATTTTCATAGTCCGGGTTTTTATATAAATTTCGATTCTTAAGGAGTAAACTCGGAAAATGGTTAAATTGAATTATTTCCACTTTTATAAAATAAAACGAATTGTCAATTTATCTGCAGAGACAAAAAAAAATACATTTATAATTTTAATTATATCTCTACTATTACAATTTTTAATTAAATTGTAGTTTATGTACGACTTCTAAACGCACGAAATTACAACGAATTTTAAAAGCTTTATTCACACGAAACTATATCACATCATTTTAACCAGTAAATCTCGAAATTGAACTGAAGATTGTGGTAATTCATCAGCAGCCTATAATGTGCCCACTGCTGGGAAACAGGCCTCCTCTCGGTGAGAGGACAGGCTTATTACACTATCTGTAGGTTCTGTAGTTTTCAGTACTTTTCGAGATGAAACTGGCAATGCATACAAACATTTTAATTAATATCTCTGTTTGTATAAAATATGGCAAAAAAGTATAATTAGTGGAAATAATTCTTAAAGCGTATGTTTGACCCAAATTGACCATGATATTATTGTTTCTAGAATTTTCGCTATCATCTTCTTTCGACCGCCTTTATACTGATCTATTTGTGGTCGGCGCAACATGTCTTTTTCTTCCACACTTCTCTATTAGTCGTCATCTCAGTAGTCCCCCCCTTTCTATCTATATCATAATTCACACAGTCCATCAATCGTCTCTTTGGTCTCCGTCTACTCTTATAGCCAAATACTAAATAAAATAATATTATGGTCAAATTGGCTCAAATTTGTTTTTTTTTTAATTGTAAATACATATGTTAGGTGAATAATAAGTTTTATATAAAAAAAAAATATATTTTAAAACATTAGTCAATATTTCATTATAGGAGTTTTTAAATTATAAAAACGAATATCACTGATTTTATTTTCCATTTTTTACGGGCCATCGATATGCATTTTGTAAATAATTTACAACTATAGAACTTTTTAAATAAAAATCTGTAATCATGTCATTTAAATAAGTACTCCAAATATTTGTTATCTTTTTTGGTATCTATACGTTTTTAATAAAAGCTAAAATCATTTAAGAAGATACTTACAACGAAAATTGTAATTCGATAAGCATTTAAAAGATATCAAGTTATACTAATATTGAGTATGGTCCTTAATAGAGCTAACAAATCAGTCAGTCATATAGTTGAAGTTTAGTAAAAAACCGTTGGATTCCTAGTTAAATCCCATTTCTTCCCGTGGTATCGTAAAATGCGACTAAGGGACTTACTACAGAATGAGCAGCAGCGTTCTCTGTGCATTTTACCACCATACTGCGATCGCCAACCCGCCTGCCAAGCGTGGCGATTATGGCAAACTTGGCAGTAACTCCCAAATAGGGGGAGGCCTATGCCCACTACTGGACGTTTTTCCGCTGAAATGATGATGGTCATGACGATGGATAGTTTTGAATAAAATTTAATTTAATTAATAGAAAAAGGAACAGTTTATTTATAAAAGTAAATACCATTAAAATATATGTGTCTACTGGTTTTTACTAAACTTCAACTATACCGAAAGACACTGGTTATTTATCTTTTTTGGCGATTGTATGTTCTATCCTTTTGACCGGATAGTATCCAAATTGGATTCTAAGATAACAGACTTGGGTAAACAAATATTGATTGTTAATAAATAGTCATGAAAAATCACAATTATTTTTAACTAAACATGTTTATTGAAATAAGATCTGATATTTAAATAATAATAAAATAATAATTGTAGATAATATTATTTAAAGAAATAAGCCGCGGTTTACTTAAAAACGAAACTTTTTATTGTATTTAAAATTAATTAAAGAATAGTCATATTTTTAGTATATTTAATAAAATATAAGTCTTAACTATTTTTGATGTAACATTTTGTGGACAAAGTCAATTTAGCCGGGCAAAGTACATAGCTGGGTAAAGTTGATGCTGATCCGTCCAAATATTGTAATTGTAATGTATTGAAGAGAATCCTGTTATATTTTTGTACTGAACATTTTATATATTATGTAAATTATAGTAACTTAAACAACGAAAAATTGTTTTGTTTTATTTATTTTTTTAAATTGTTCAATCATTCATCTACCTTCTAGCCTTTTCCCAACTATATTTGGGTCGGGTACCAGTCTTACCAAATGCAGCTGAATACTAGTATTTTACATAGAGCGACTGTCTGTCTGACCTCCACAACCCAGTTACTGGGTAATACGATGCCTCTTGGTAAGACTGGTTGTCAGACTTTCGGGCTTCTGACGACCCGTAACGACTGTCTAAGATCTACGAAAGACAGCCGGGACCAACGGCTTAACGTGCTTTCCGAGACACGGAGGTTTATAATTTAAAGAT
Organism: Aporophyla lueneburgensis; assembly: GCA_932294355.1. Classification (NCBI taxonomy): domain Eukaryota; kingdom Metazoa; phylum Arthropoda; class Insecta; order Lepidoptera; family Noctuidae; genus Aporophyla; species Aporophyla lueneburgensis. The sequence continues at coordinate 16,225,926 of OW028762.1, read as the reverse complement.
TGGTTCAATATATCTGCTGAACTATCAACCTCAGCATCCCAATTGAGTTTTACACAATCACAATCCGAACCATTTTCTGAGAAATTATTCTAAGTTTACAGAGCACACACACGCACACACACACAGACACACACACACACACACATACATTGTTACTAACACTATGAGTCTTGTTGCTCGAGTTAAATGAATAAATCTATACTAATATTATAAAGCTGAAGAGTTTGTTTGTTTGTTTGATTGAACGCGCTAACCTCAGGAACTGATTTTTTCGGAATTGATTTTTTTTTGTGCTGGGTAGCCTATTTATCGAGGAAGGCTATAGGCTATATAACATCACGCTACAACTAAGAGGCGCAGAGCAGTAATGAAAAATGTTGCAAAAACGGGGAAAATCGCACGGTTTTCCATTCGAAGCGACGGGAAAGGTCGGCGGAACAAGAAATTTAACGCGGAGGAAGTCGCGGGCAGAAGCTAGTAAATAAATAAATTAGTGGCCCAGTGGTATCGGCCCCGAATTCCGAATTGTAGGTCATGGGTTCAAACCCAGACAGGGTAACGGACGGGTTTACTTTTCGCCGTTTTGCCATATTCCTTATATGCATGTATTGTTTTTTACCTTTTTTTGAGGGCGGTTCTAGTAAAAACCATGAACCACGTCTTGTTGTAATGTTTCAAGTGTCTACACTTCTGCATTTTTGAGGATCTAATGCACGTCTACTAATGTGGCCAACTTTTTTTTGTGTCTGGGAAATAATCACATGTGGTCTCCCGCTCTGGGCGGAGCGGGAGGGCGTGTCAAACTTTTAGTGACTAAAACCCACCCGTTTTCCTTCAATTGCCTATATGCCAGGGCCACGGTTACTCTTTCGAACAAATCTAGCAACCCTGGCAGGGAATAGGTCTACCCCTGTTGGGGTCCACACCAAAACGTCCACTGCTGGACATAGGGCTCCCCCAATTTTTAGGGTATATGCCATAATCGCCACGCTTGGCAGGCGGGTTGGCGATCGCAGTATGGTGGTAAACGCATAGAGAACGCTGCTGCCCATTCTCTAGTAAGTCCCTTAGTCGCCTCTTACGACACTCACGGGATGAAATGGGATGGTGCTATTCTTTACGTCCGGAACCACACGGAACAAACAGGCCTGTGTACCAGCAATGTTCATATCCGGCTCGAAGGACCAATTGAGTTTTACACAGTTACAATTCGAAACACTTCGTAGGAAATTAGTCTAAGTATACAGAACAGTGGTGGCTCAGTGGTAACGGCCCCGACTTACAAATTCTTAGTCGTGGGTTTGAACCCAGGTAGGCGCTTTACTTTGTGTAAATAATTTCATCACCAACTCTCTTAAAACGGTGAAGGATAACAAAGTGAGGAAACTGGCGTGGCTTACTACGAAAAAAATGAAGACATGTGACATCTATTAACCCTCACTGGACTCGCGTGGTGTATTACAGCCCACGCTCTCTCACAGAGGAGGCCGGTGTCCCAGCAGTGGGAACAATATAGGCTGATTATACCGTATTGGGAAATTCAGGTTTCTGATGACAATCAATTCCGAAATCAACATGTAAAAGATAATAAACAGAATGACAAAAAAGTGTAAACATGCAACTGTAAAGGTTGTTTTACCCAATTAACACTTTTGATTTTGACACTTTTTATGGTCTACTATAGAGTGCATTTAACCACCGTTAGCAACATGGTGTAATCATGAACTAATTGTATTATGTGGCGATGCGTGCTTTTTTTGCCACCTTTTTAATTTCACCTGTCCCGTATTTGTCTGTCAGTGATCAAAGTCCTGCCAGGGTCGCGGATTTCTTCGAAAGAGTTACCTTGGCCTGGGACAGGCAACTAAAGGAATACGGGTGACTTTTAGTCAGTAAAAGTCTGACACGCCCTACCTCTCCGTAAAAGCGGGAGACGTCATTCGAGGGTTTCCGTACCAGAAAAAAAAGATCTAATCTTGCAAGTTATATTTGACCCAGTAGGTACCCGGTTTCCGATTGAGTTAAAATTTTGCAAGCATATGCAAATCGGATGACAATGTATTATAACATGGAGCTGATCTGAAGATGGAGCTGGAAGGTGGCTATATGAACTCTGTTGTAATAAAAAAGACGCAACCCCATCGAGTTTGGGCTCGTTTGATTCGTCTTGAAGAGGAATCTGCTCTAAGAAGTTATGAGGAAAAAGCTTGAGGCGTAAACGTCCTTCTTACACTTAAAGATAAGGTCAAGCGTATCATTCAATATTTAATTTCTATGTTTACGCAGTGTACGTTACCCTAGCAAGAAAGTGTCTCCTAGAGTTATATGAGTAGAACGTATAATGTGTGCCTTATCTGCTGTAAATGTGCCCCCAAATAAAAAATGTGTGCCCCCTGTCGTTTTGGAAAAAAACGGAAAAACGATTCTTGCTGGGGTAACGTTTTTTTAGCAGGAAAATTCTAAACTGGAGAGAGAAAAATTGTGCATGGCCAGAGAGCTTATATGTGTGCCAAAATGTGCCCCCAAAAATAAAATCTGTGGCCCTTCAGGTTTTCGAGATATTGCATTTCCTGCTGGAGTAATGTTTTGATGAATCGTATATCTCTAAAACCATTGCATGTGCCCCTGTAGAATAAACATACATGAGTAGCCTTAATGTGTGCCTCTTAGTGCCTCAATTAGATTTAAGAAAATATTTATAGTTTTCAAGTTATCGCGGTTTTACGAAAATCCGAAAAAACATCGCAGCGCCTAAATGAGACAACGCACGAGTTCGCTCAAAAGTGTATTCGGTCCTTCTTGAGCCTAATAATATCCACACAAAGTTTCAAAACTGTTCATCTATGCGTTTTTGAATAATCTTGCTAAAAGTCAAAACGATGGTGTCATAACTTTGACAGCAAAATACAAGGAACTGGCTCAATCCTAGATGTGTAGGTGTTAACCAAAATCTTGTGCCTTTAGTCAAAAATATATGGTGAAAATATTTAGCTTGGAATGTTTCGCATTAAGTAAATATAAACAAAAAACCAAAATATGTAAGCAACGGCTGGTTATCCGACCAAATTTGAATGACTACTAAAAAGCGACGGTTTCATACATATCGATGACCTTCTTTACTTTACTCACTAACCGGTTCACACGTGTTGTGCCTGAGTACACTGAAGTAGAAAAGTAATCCATACTAATATACTAATCCATACTAATATTATAAATGCAAAAGTAACTCTGTCTGTCTGTCTGTCTCGCTTTCCTGCTAAAACTACTGAACCGATTTAAATGAAATTTGGTACACAGATAGTTTAGAGCCTGAGAAAGGACATAGGCTACTTTTTATCCCGGTAGTATGTTCCCGCGGGATATCTTCCGACCTCCACGCGGGCGAAGGCGCTGGCAAAAGCTAGTAAGTAATAAAATAAAGCTGTAATTGGATTATATTCTACTAGCTGTTTCTATGACCATAAACATTATTAAGTACATTATAAATAGTAGCCTAAGTGCTATTCCAAGGTAAGCTATCTTCTCCATTCTAAATTTCATTAAAATACCTCCAGTAACCGGACGTAAGTACCGTGTGGTGCCGGACGTAAAGAATAACACCACCCCATTTCTTCCCGTGGGTGTCGTAAAAGGCGACTAAGGGACTTACTAGAGAATGGGCAGCAGCGTTCTCTATGCATTTTACCACCTTACTGCGATCGCCAAGCCGCCTGCCAAGCGTGGCGATTATGGCAAAGCCCCCCAAATTGGGGGAGGCCTAAGTCCAGCAGTGGACGTCTTACGGCTGAAATGATGATGATGACATCCAGTAATTTATGTGTGAACGAAAGATATGGCAAATATCCAGATATTTGCCATTTGCCAGGTCTTTGACTCAAAATTTGATTGGTCCCGAAGTTTAAAAAAAATATAGTTCATGAAATGTGTGATGAATACCTAGAGGTAGTAAGGTTGTACAACCTAGCACTGGCTTGCAAATTGCAAAAAACGTAATAAAATTTGAATTTCGCGGGTTGGTTGGAGCATTCACCTTAACGAAATAAATCTTGGTACCTACAGTTTTGAGAGTTGTATTTAGTGTATTCCTATAGTCAACCGCACAATGATCTGTGTTTCAACAACGTGTTTCCATTTTTTATGTCGCTTTACGTACCTATGAGGGATTTATAATTATATTTCAGACTTACAAGGAGACCGCCAAGATTGTCCGCCTCCGATTTCAGTGATTTTTATATATGTTGTTATGTTTGAGTAACTGAGTAATAACCCAAAAGGAATTCACGCAACGTTCAATAGTTTCAGAGTTGCTGCTACCGAGCAACTTAAATATAAGTTCAGTATAAAAACTCAAAAACAATTGCAACTCTATTTGTAGAGATATAAGGTTCAAACTTGCAATGTTTGATTTGATGATAATTTTATTAAAAAACATTTAAATTGAAATTGCATAGCGGTGCGTAGCCTCGTAGGCAGGGTGACGTGGCTGGCACGCAGATGGTCAGGGTTCGATTCCTGCTAACGTTTTTTTTTTCATTTTTTTTTTCTTATAAAATTAGAATATTTATCCATCAAGAAACATACAAATTTGCAAGAAAGGCCCTAGGGGTATAAGCATAGTGAATTTGCCCTTGAAAGATATTGGCACGATACTTAGAGTATTTTTAGGTATCAACAAGATAATAAGATCCTGAAAGTTTCAGATCTCTAACCCATTTGGTTTTTGAGAAAAAGAAAAAAAAAGAAAAATCTGACAAAATCAGAAAAAAATAATTTTCTCAAGAACGCGAGAATCGATTGATTTGAATTTTGGATATGTTTTGGAGGCTAATAGTAGCTTCTAGGAAAAAAATTAACACTTTTAACGGTTGATAAGAACCTAGAAAAAAAAATGCACTTTTTTTTAATTTTGATTTTTAACTATGATACGATTCTGGCACAATCATGAAACTATTTTTTTTTAATTCCCCATTCATTTTTCTATAGACTCACATGCTTTTAACATTTTAAAAAAAGGTACGCCATATTGCAAATAAATAAAAACCATTTTTTGTGCAAATATTTACTTCATGTATTTTAACCCTGCATCTTTATTTGTGACACTCGTTTATGTCTTTTATTCTTATTTAAAGTAGACATGTCTAAACCAATAGTTAAATCTTAAAATATCAGTGAATATCAACTAAAATATTATAAATATTGTACACAAAGCGACAAATCGAACATTTCCAGTCAAAGTGGACTTCTCATTGTACAATACGAAAAGCCTATACAATAGGAGGTCAGCTAAAACTGGAAATGTATAGCTTGATATGTAGCCATGTATACACTTCTAAAATAAGAAACAGATTTTAATTGATAAATTATAAATAAAAACAACAAATGTTTGAAAGGTATATTTGCAAAAAAGTTTATAATCACATTTTAGCGGTCTTCATCACTATCATCTTCAATCACAGGCGACCTGCCAGGGTCGCGAGATTTGTTCGAAAGAGATACCGTGGCCCTGGCATATGGGCAATTGAAGGGGGTGGGTTTTAGTTAGTAAAAGTCTGACACGCCCTTCCGCCCAGAGCGGGTGACGTCATTTGATGATTTGCCACGGACAAAAAAACACAGGCGAAACATTGTCTGCATCAAATAATTTGCTTAGTATTTCAGCAGGCCTCAGAATCTGTTCAAATATCTTTCGTGTGACAAATAATAAACAATACCAGCAACGTGAGAGTAGCATCTAATTGTTCTAAGACCATTTGCCCACTCACAGATATGCCTCAATATGCTTTTGGGACCAATAGCGTTTTTTTTTATACTCAATAAAACATCTATAAACCTTCTTATTGATATGACGAGACTGAATTTGAGCTTCGCGTATGTTTGAGTGGTCTTTTACGTATTGAATGGTATGATTACCTGTTTCATCAAGCATTGCTGCTATCGCTTAATTTGTCGCCGTGCGTACAATGTTTATAATATTTTAGTTGAAATTCACTGATATTTTAAGATTTAACTATTGGTTTAGACATGTCTACTTCAAGTAAGAATAAAAGACATAAACGAGCGACACAAATAAAGATGCAGGGTTAAAATACGTAAAGTAAATATTTGCACAAAAAATGGTTTTTATTTTTTTGCAATATGGCGTACCTTTTTTTAAAATGTTAAAAGCATGTGAGTCTATAGAAAAATGAATGGGGAATTCGAAAAAAATAGTTTCATAATTGTGCCAAAATTGTATCATAGTTAAAAATCGAAATTAAAAAAAAAGTGCAATTTTTTTCAAGGTTCTTATCAACCGTTAAAGATGTTATTTTTTTTCCTAAAAGCTACTTTCAGCTTCCAAAACATATCCAAAATTCAAATCAATCGATCCACGCGTTCTTGAGAAAATTATTTTTTTCTGATTTTGTCAGATTTTTCTTTTTTCTTCTTTTTCTCAAAAACCAAATGGGTTAGAGATCTGAAACTTTCAGGATCTTATTATCTTGTTGATACCTAAAAATACTCTAAGTATCGTGCCAATATCTTTCAAGGGCAAATTCACTATGCTTATACCCCTAGGGCCTTTGAACCTGATATCTCTGCAGATAGAGTTGTAAATGTTTTTGAGTTTGTATACTGAACTTATATTTAAGTTGCTCGGTAGAAGCAACTCTGAAACTATTGAGCGTTGCGTGAATTCCTTTTGGGTAATTACTCAGTTACTCAAACATAACATCATATATAAAAATCATTGAAATCGGAGGCGGACAATCTTGGCGGTCTCCTTGTTAGATGAAAAACGGATCTGTGATTTAAATAATAATGACTACACAACGTGCAAATAATTTCTAATACTTATAGGTAGGAAATTTAATCTGTGATTTGATGCAATAATTACTTTAAGAATTAAAATGAAGGGAAGAAAAATAATAATTTCCACATCAACAAGCTGTTTCATATAATATGGTCACAAGGTGCATTTAATATATTTTTTAATTAGCCCCCAAAACTTTTGAACGCGACTGTACGGACAACAGCTTAGGTATAATACGTCCAATAAAGAAAGTCATCGATGTGTATGAATCAGTCACTTTTTAGTAGTCATTGGAATTTGGTCGGATAACCAGCCGTTGTTTACATATTTTGGTTTTTTGTTTATATTTACTTAATGCGAAACATTCCAAGCTGAATATTTTCACCATATATTTTTGACTAAAGGCACAAGATTTTGGTTTACACGTACACATCTGGGATTGAGCTGGATTCTTGTATTTTGCCGTCAAAGTTATGACACCATCGTTTAGACTTTTAGCAAGATTATTCAAAAACGCATGCATGAACAGTTTGAAACTTTGTGTGGTTATTATTAGCGTCAAGAAGGACCGAATACAGTTTTCAGCGAACTTGTGCCTTGTCTCATTTAAGCGCTGCGATGTTTTTTCGGGTTTTAATAAAACCGCGATAACTTGAAAACTATAAATATTTTCTTGAATCTAATTGAGGCACTAAGGGGCACACATTAAGAGCTACTCGTGTATGTTTACTCTACAGGGGCACATGCAATGGTTTTAGAGATACACGATTCATCAAAACATTACTCCAGCAGGAAATACAATATCTCGAAAACCTGAAGGGGCACAGATTTTATTTTTGGGGGCACATTTTGGCACACATATAAGCTCTCTGGCCATGCACAATTTTTCTCTCTCCGATCATTCGTTTAGAATTTTCCTGCTAGAAAAACGTTACCCCAGCAAGAATCGTTTTTTCCGTTTTTTTCCAAAACGACAGGGGGCACACATTTTTTATTTGGGGGCACATTTACAGCAGATAAGGCACATATTATACGTTCTACTCATATAACTCTAGGAGACACTTTCTTGCTGGGGTAACGTACACGTTTACGCAAGCTTCATTTAATAATAACTAGCTTTTGCCAGCGGCTACGCCCGCGTGGAGGTCGGAAATTATCCCGCGGGAACATACTACCGGGATAAAAAGTAGCCTTTGTCCTTTCTCAGGCTCTAAACTATCTGTGCACCAAATTTCATTTCAATCGGTTCAGTAGTTTTAGCAGGAAAGCGAGACAGACAGACAGACAGAGTTACTTTTGCATTTATAATATTATAGTGTGGATTAGGGTAAAAAAACATGAAAAGCAAAATACGTTTTCGAAATGCAAACAAACAAAGTTGCAGGTACGTCTAGTGTAGAAATAGGCTCAAATGATACTAGTAACTACTATGAACTAGCTCGCTACGGAGACTAAAACCTGTTCCTGACCTAATAGGAGCAGGTTCGATACCTGGTAAGTACACATCGCTAACTTATGGTCAAGGAAAACATTGCACGAAAACTTTAGAATACGTTTGCACGGACGTAAACATATGGCAATTGATGTTATTGCGCCTCTCGGTGCCTATCAGAACGTTGGAAATCCAGGGCAAGCAGAACAGGTCAGCGGCCGTTTTATGTGGTTGCACACGCAACCAAAAAGCCTGACTGTATCCGGCTTATCCAGATGCCCTTTTTTCTGGTTGGGAAATCATCAAATTACTTCTCCCGCTTGGGTGAAGCGGGAAGGCGTGTCAGACTTTTACTGACTAAAACCCACCCGTGTTCATTCAGTTGCTTATATGCGAGGGCCACGGTTACTCTTTTGAACAAATCTCGTGACCCTGGCAGGTTATCCGGACGCCTGGCAACGCTACATGCACATACGTGAGGACCTAATGGCTGCGTCAGTGAACGGGATTCGTCTTCCATCGCGCTATTTGTAGTGCCACGTACAAGTTGAAATAAAAATATTTCATTTGAGACACGCACAGGAAATACAAACAATAAAGAAGAATAATAAAACTTATAAGATAAAAAATATAGTAAAAATTTGATTGAGAGGTTTTTTTTTTAATTGTTAAACACTAATAACTTAATTTCTCACCAGAGTGATATTTTTCATTTAATATTTGAAGTTATTTTTATAGGCAGACTCAATTTACGTTCATCCGTAAGACGTGCACTGCTGGACATATGCTTCTTCCAATTTGGGGGCTTTGCCACTATCGCCACGCTTAACAGACGGGTTCGCGATTGCAGTATGATGATAAAATGCATAGAGAACGCTGCTACCCATTCTCCAGTAAGTAATTTCCTTAGTCGCTTTTTACGACACACGCGAAAAGAAATGAGATGGTGCTATTCTTTACATCCGGCAGCATAAGGACAACCCACAAATTAATTTGTAATCATGTAAAATTATTATTTAATCGTGCTTTGTATGTTGCGTTATGTCTTTTCACCAAATAACCAATTTATTTTCATCCCCCCATCTCGGAAAGAGTATTTTTGCCCTTCGATACCTGAGTGCAAAAGCCGTTTTTATCCACTAGAGGATAAAGTAAATTGAATTTAGAACATCGTGTGCACTAAGTTTGTGAATTCAAAACATCATTAAATCTATTTACTTCTATCTCCATGGTGCCGAATTTATCATTCAACCTTTTTAGGGTTCCGCTGCCAAATGGCAAAAAACGGAACCCTTATAGATTCGTCATGTCTGTCTGTCTGTCTGTCTGTCTGTCTGTCCGTCCCTATGTCACAGCCATTTTATTCCGAAACTATAAGAGCTATGCTGTTGAAACTTGGTAAGTAGGTGTATTCTGTGAACCGCATTAAGATTTTCACACTAAAATAGAAAAAAAACAATACATTTTGGGGTTCCCCATACATAGAACTGAAACTCAAAAATGATTTTTTTCATCAAACCCATACGTGTGGGGTATCTATGAATAGGTCTTCAAAAATGGTAATGAGGTTTCTATTATCATTTTTTTCTAAACTGAATAGTTTGCGCGAGAGACACTTCCAAAGTGGTAAAATGTGTGTCCCCCCCCCGTAACTTCTAAAATAAGAGAATGACAAAACTAAAAAAAATATATGATGTACATTACCATGTAAACTACCAACGAAAATTGGTTTGAACGAGATCGAGTGAGTAGTTTTTTTTAAAACGTCATAAATCGTAAACCGCAATTTACCTTACATTCAATCAACTGAAATATAAAAATTAAAAAATATATATATTTTTAAACCGAAAATACCTACAGATTTGTACGGAACCCTCGGTGCGCGAGTCCGACTCGCACTTGGCCGGTTTTCTAATTTGTAAAACTTAGACTCGAAACCTTCTTGATATACTTTTTTTTTAATTTGCTTTGCGCGCGCCATTTTACTTTTCACGTCACCAACATTACAGTACCTAACAAAAATATTACACTCGACTTAAGTAACTGTAGCAACGTTACTTTCAATTTTTCTTAATTATACCTAAGTATCATTTGAAATAATTTAAAGATTATTCTGTAATACTTACCTATCATAATGTAGTAGGTACATAATAAATGTTAATACCTAAACTGAAATAAAAGTATCTTGTGATTGAAATGCTTTTTTTTCATATTTAGTCATTTCCTCGCTGAGGTGGGATGAAAAGTTACGTGTTGCACTCGAGTGCAAAGATTTTTCACCTCGTGCTCTTTTGATTCCCTCGCTAACGCTCAGGATTCTAATTTTTGAATCACTCGCTGCACTCGTGATTCAATTTTAGAATCCTTCGCTTGCTCGTTCATCAAAATTGAGCACGCGGTTAAAAAGCAACTTTGCACTCTTGTATAACAAATAACTATGTATTTAAACCCCGTAGTTAACGTCTATTAATAAGAGTCTAGTACAAATTACTACTTACCAAAAACCCATCACTCTATTTACCAACCTATTACAAGACAAAAAACCTTCATATCCAGTAATTATAATACAATAATAAAGAACCGGTCAAGAGCGAGGCGAACTCGCGCACCGAGGGTTCCGTACCATCATATATTAATATTTTACAGTATTATATTATTGTGCTTCCCGCATCCAGCGGATTCCTGCGGCCTTCACAAGGTCATCGATCCACCTTGTGAAAGGCCTTCCGGTTCGCTGTCGCCATTCCAGAAACTTTCGTACCGGTCGAGGTGGCGCAACTTTGTTGAACTTCTATCACATGGAATAATTACAGATTTTTCTCAATGCAAGCTTCGGCGATAACTGAACGGTAATTTTTGAATTTTCCGTCATAAGTCGAATACTATGCGGATTAAAAGAAAAAAAAAAAATGTTTGCGAACGGTTCTTTCATATGATAATCCACATGTCCTGAATCCTCCTGTCCTGTCCTGTCCATGTCCTGTCTTTGAATTTTTAAGACAATCGTTCAGTGCCTATTGCAAAAAAAATCTTTCTTATTTGTAATATAGTTGGGCACACGTCATCTTAAACAATTCATAATTTCAAATATTGATACCAGGAATAAATAGTTCTTGACATATCCAGCGGTGACAAACTGAGTCGCACCATTGGGGTTCCTTTTTCAAAATATTTTTATGTCTCATAAACCAACATGGGCGCTTATGAAACGTCAGTAAGCTAGGTGCATGGTCCCAAATTGTTGATTCCTATGGAGAAGAGCCGGCAAGTAACTCCACGGTTACACTTTTAAAAATAATTGGTTTTTACAATGGTTTTAAATTAATTAAAAAAAAAAAAAAAAAAAAAATCGAAAATTGTCTACTTTTATCAACAACGTTCTCACATTCACAAAGTATAAACGAATTTACTTAAATGATAGTATTTCATGTTTAAGATATAAGATGTATTATTACATTTTACCATCTTGGTACGGAACCCTAACAACCTAACATACAACAAATAGAACTTAGTATTCGTAGATTTTCGACAGCGCGGTGCATTGGCCTTTTGCGTAATATTTGTATTTGACCAACATCGAGGAAATGTTTGGCTTCATACTTGAGAATTCGTTGACTTCTACGTCTATGTTAAAGCATGTGGGATGGGCAGAGTTATAAGGTATGTGTTTCATTGAGAATGAGGGAAGCAAGTGCAGTATTGTTAAACTGTATTTTTATTGATTTAAATACGGGGCTTTTGGCTACGTTGTATATGTGCATTTTATGTAAAAAAATATCTCGTAATGTGTGTTTTGTTTGTGCAGAATAAACAATTTTTCTTTTTTTTCTTTCATTCCTTTCTTTCTTTTCTTTCTAAGTGTCAAAAATTTCGTTACGTAACTTTCGACAATCTGCAACTTCTGTAGGCGTGTTCCAAAAGTTTGCAAAGCGGAAATTTAGTTTAGCATCGTTACCTGGATGTTTCTAGAAAACTATAAAAGAGATACGGCACATAACACCACGCCATTTTCCTCGAAGGATTAGGCAGAGGTATACTTATAGTCCACCCACATTTCGCCAGTGATGTTTTAAGTCCCATGAAATGGGGGGCGAGCCTATTGCCATCAACCGGGCACCAATCCAGAATCCGGGCACTAAGAAATTCAAGATAGAAAAACCCACTGACTTTTTGCCCGACCTGGGAATCAAACCAAGGACCTCATGCTCAGCAGGAGCGCGAGCGCAAGTGTCAGGATAGAAAAAATTTAAGCGGACGAAGTCGCGGGCAAAAGCTAGTTAGTTAATATACAGATATAAAAATAAATGGCGGGTGGCGTTCCGTGGTTTCTGGTTACCCCCATGTATATAAAAATAAATGAGTGTATTTAGTTGGTTCGCCTAAATAAATAAATTAGGAACAATAATAAACAGTTAAAAGTAAATCTATGTATAGTAAACAGGTATAGTACTCCTCAAGTTGCTCCTTTTTTCAAGGCAACTTAAAGAACACCATATCTATTATGCCATCTTCTAGACACACCCGGTAACAATACATGCACTACGCACAGGTCCCATCATATGGCCCTCAGTTTTGCTAGCAAAAATCCTCAGAAGACTGCTGTCGCCACATCCGACGCAATAATGATGCGGATCTTTTACGCATGATCGCAAAAAAAAAACTGCGTAACGTAGGTAGGGTTGCCAGCTCAGAAAACCGAAAAGCCGGACAGACCTGCCAGTTTAGCCGGACATTTCGGTAAAAAGGCTGGACATCTTTAATTTTTTTAGTCTAAACAAAAGATTAATGAACTAAATACACTTTAAAATCATTGTAACATAAACTAATTAATATTTTTGGTGGGCAGACACTTCCCTTAATAGCTCATTGTCCTTTAAAATTTAGTAGTAATAGTAATAACGCAGAGAGGACAGTGCTAGCAAAGTGAGGCGGGTGAAGACAAAAATTATCATATTTTAAAAAGCTCAAAAAAAAGCTGGACAGGCCGGACACCATCTAATTTAGCCGGATATGCAACTAAAAAGCCCGACTGTGTCCGGCTTTATCAGGACGCCTGGCAACCCTAAACGTTGGTATTGTGTAGCTTAATAATTACCTACTTTAGCAAATGTTTCTACAATTAAGCAATTTGCCTAGCCTTTTCTCAACTAAGATAGGTTCATGATCATTTCAGCCGTTAGATGTCCACTGCTGGACATATTATTATTATTATTTTTATGTATATGTTAACATAATCTCGGGATTCTGGAATCCCGGTCTTTTGGAAGGCTTACGAGGGGCCGAAGCCAACTCGCAGAGGCCCCTTAGATAATTTTAAATGATGAGGGGGCACCAACCGACGATTATCCCTGTATGCACTATGCAAGTGCACCCAAGGACAATTCCCGGTTGGAGCAGAACTATTACAGAATATGGATACAAAGCAAATTAGGCTATGGGTTTGGATGGCTATAGTGGATTGGTAACCGCAACTATGGAAGGACTATGGCCCCTGCCTGATCAATGTTTTGTATACACGGATAAAAAGGCAGGGGGTGACTTGCACACTCAATAATGGGCCCCCGGAAAACGTCGCTAGCACATAGTGACGTAGCGACAAGGGGGCAACACTTCCTGAGGTGCTTGAGAAGTGGAGAGGTATTCCAAGGCTTTCAGAACAATCCCAGAGCCCGGAAGATGGTCATGTCCCTACGAGCACTTACTGGAATACTTCCTTTCCCCGAGCACGTTTGCTCTTGCGAATCTCCACTCAAGCCAGCCAATAAAGGCAAGAATGAGGTGGGAGCTCTGAACCTCGTCAGTGTTCACTCCAGCCGGCCAATAAAGGCAAGCCAGAGATGAGGAACAAGAATTCTCCCGGGAGATAGGGTCCGTGGGGTCGCTACTGCCCAACAGCTCGCCACAAGCTGCCCTGCGGGTGTTTATTATTATTATTATTAGCCGTTGCTGTCCCACTGCTGGACATAGGCCTCCGTAAATTTGGGGGGGTTTGCCATAATCGCCACGCTTGGCAGGCGGGTTGGCGATCGCAGTATGGTGGTAAAATGTATAGAGAACGCTGCTGCCCATTCTCTAGTAAGGGGCCATCCATAAATTATGTCACCCAAGTTTCATGATTTTTTGACCCCCCCTTCCTTGTTACAGCTGGTCACATCTGTGAGACCCCCCCTCCCTAGTGTGACGTCACATATTTTGCAATATTACATCTTGATTTTTTTTAAATTTTCCTTTCATATTTCTTGTTTTACTCTTATACCTTTAAACGAGCAATACTTGTAATCTCGAAAACGGCTCTAACGATTTTCATGAAATTTAGTATACAGGGGATTTTGGGGGTGATAAATCGATCTAGCTAGGATTCATTTTTATAAAATGTCGTTTTATTCGTGTTTTGCAATGACCAACTCTTGAAGATAAACTTATTATTTTAAACACAATTTACCAAAAAATACCGAGCATAGCTCGGTCATCCAGATATTAGTACTTTAAATATGTATATTCAATTTTAAAATGTGACGTCACAAAATTTAGGGCTCCTCCCACTTCCTTGTCACACAATGTCACAATTCGTCGACCCCCTCCCCCTTTAACGTGTGACGTAATTTATGGATGGTCCCTAAGTCCCTTCGACATCCACGGGAAGAAATGGGATGGTGATGTTCTTTACTTGCAGCACCACACAGAACAAGTATGTAGGTACCAGTAGGCAGTAAGCGGTAGGCTGAATAAGTATGTACCAGTTTTTATAAGGAGCGACTGGCAATCTGACCCCCACTACTTAGTTTCTGGGTAACACGATACCGCATGGTAGGGATGCCCGATCTGAATCGATCTTTTCGAAGATCGATTCAGATCGGCGGACTTTGTAATAGAAACTATTAAGTAGATTAAGCCAGGCCTGTCTCACTTGCATACAAGCGGCGCAAAATCCCCGAGATATTTACCTACTGTTCTGGAAAACAACCTAATTTCAACCTTTTGCATTGCGTATAGCGTTCAAAGTACAATAACTGTCTGCCGTCTCGCTTCAATCTGCTAGGGATGTCAGAGAGGTACTACTTTATATCTTTTTGTCTTTTTTGTTTTTTCTGGCGCCTCCATCACTCACGACACAGAACTGATTAGATTTCCAACATACTAACAGCATAGAATATACAATAGTAGGTACTTTACGGTATTAACAGTTTACTTTTGATCCGCGGGTGCGTGCGCTGCGTGTGCGGCAAGTCGAGCGAGTGCAAGCCTATTGAGACTAGTACGGTGGCCGGACGCTTGCGTTTATCATACCTAAACTCGGGAGTGAAACTTCTGTACCGTAAGGTACTAATATATATTCTGTGATTAAGCTAAAATAAATAATTTTGCATGCATATTGTGCTTTTCATTATTATTATTTATTTTTCTACATATTTCATTACATTTTTAATTATTTTTACAACAAAAAGAAAAATACAAAAAATATTTAAAAATATAAAAAATAGTGATCCACCGCTAGCGGGAGCTGGGTCCAAGCTGCCGGTGGTTAGGGCTCCAGAGACAGGAACCTCCTCACGATGCGAGCCGTGTCAAGGAGTGCTGCCTTCTGAATCAGGCTCTTGATCCAACCGCCTAACGATAGCCTCGACAGGTGTTGGTCGAGGGTATCGGCCATCAGCCCATTGGCTGATACGACAATCGGCACAATGACAGCCGAGTCAACATTCCACATGTCAACAACGTCGTGTGCTAAGTCGAGATATTTAATCTGTTTCTCTTTCTCAGCTTTCACGAGGTTGCCGTCATGTGGAATGGTAACGTCCACTATCATTGTGCTTTTCATTATTATTATAAAATTACGATACGATCTTCTGAGATCGAGTAAGATCGATTCAATACAATACGATTAAGATCGTGAATCGATTCACGAAGTTACGATCCATTACGTAAATCTTAGAATGTAATTTACATATAAGCAAATTTGTACATATTTTTAAGCCATTTATTTTTGAATAAATATTATGTTATGTTATGTTATAAATATGAATTACGATCCAGAAGATCGATTCAAAGCAAAGAATCGGACATCCCTACCGCATGGTTATACTGGTTATCAGACTTTTGGGCACCAGAAAGGCTATTTAAAACCACGCTACAACCATTACGAACCGAACAAAAAGAGAAAAACCCAGAAAGCATGCTAAACGAAATTGATGTAACAGCGTGGGCGGGCGATGCGATGCGACGCAGGTAGAAGCTATATAGTGAGCAATGGGGGCTCAGTAGCATCGGCCTCAACTTAAAAGTTGTAGGTCGTAGGTTCGATCCTAAACAGTTGCTTTACTTTGTGTAAATTATTTCATCACCACTGCTCTCAAAACGGTGAAGGAAAACATCGTGAGGAAACCGGCGTATCCTAGAACTAAAAAGATTCAAAGACATCTACCAACCCGCACTGGGCCCGCGTAGTAGATTACGACCCTCTCCCTCTGACAGAAAGGACGCCAGAGTCCCAGCAGTGGGAACATTATAGGCTGATATTACTAGAAGCTGGTTAAAGATTAAAATTAAAAGCCTTAAAAGTAACTTTGCTCAACGATGTCAGATGAAAGTCGAAAAGTCTCAATTGCCTGGAATTTTACAGTTAGATAAACTTAACAGTATCTTTTAAGACACTTTTATTATACCTTACGTTCCACTAAACCAGTAACCGAACCCATAACTCTTCTTTTACGAGAGCGGTCGGTTAAATCTGTATTTAAACGACGAATCTTTGTACACAGCGGCAGCGGAGGAAACGCTTTTAGAATATTTTAATAAATTGTGTTTTTTTTTTTTATAAAAGGTAGTTTTGTTTGTGCTGATGTTTGACTCGGGTATTGAACCCACTTTAAAGAGGTCCGAAGTTTAAACCTACGGTAGGTATGTATACTATAAGGTCCTGGGTGCTTACTCTCGAATATAATTCCAATAGATCGACATTGGAATTGTCAGTCAAACGTCAGGGATTGGCTGGACTCACTGAGTCTAGCCAATCCCTGACGTTTAACTCAACCAACTGACGTTTGACTAATGTCGATCTATTTGAATTATATTCGAGAGTAAGCACCCTGGTCGGAGTTTGGAACTTGGCGGAGTGATACCCCCGTGCCTCGGAACGCACGTCAAGCCGTTGGTCCTACGCCTGATCTCTCTCCGGTCGTGTCGGATTGCCGTCCCATCGGACTATGAGAGTGAGGGAACAGTGAGTGCCCGTGTGTCTGCGCAAACACTTGAGCACTATAATATCTCCCGCGCCGATGGCTAGTCTCCGTTGAGATTGGCCACCGGGGCCGAAATACGGTCTGGAGGACTATATAAGGTCCTATATTAGCCAGTCTTTTACTATTTTAACATGCTTTTATAAACTTGGTATATACATAAGTATGTATGTATGTAACGGAAATTTTGAACGTCATTTTTACCCCCTTCAAAACGTCGGATCAACCTCTAAGTCCCTGAGATACCACATTGGGTACAGACATAATGGTTTTTTAATTGTGTCTGTAATTACGGTAATTGACTGGTTAATTTGAAAGTTTGCACACTTATCAAGGACTGATGAAAAAACAATAATTAAAAAAAAATTGTGCCATTATCCTGGCCCGATTACCGGGAGAAAAAAAAAACGACGAAGAACCCGCCTTTGTAGCTAGCCGGACTAAAACATAGCAGTTAAAAACTAGCTTTAAAACGAAAAAAAAACACGCTTTCTTAGAAAACCCACTATTTTCTACTTTTTAGTTTGGTTTTCTATGAAAGAGAATTTTTCAGGTTCTTAAACTATTATTTATAGATCTTTTGCTGGAGAGTACAATTTGCCTAGCCTTTTCCGATTGGGGTTGTCTTCCAGTCTAACCGGATCCAGCAGAACACCAGTATTTTACATGGAGCGACTGCCTATCTGACCTACACAACCCAGTTACTGGGTAACACGATACTTGACGATACCGTTTACCGTGTGGTGCCGGACGTAAAGAATAGCACCGTCCCATTTCTTCCCGTGAGTGTCGTAAGAGGCGATAAAGGGAATTACTAGAGAATGGGCAGCAGCGTTCTCTATGCATTTTACCACCATACTGCGATCGTCAACCCGCCTGCCAAGCGTGGCGATTATGGCGAACTCTCCCAAATTGTAGGAGGCCTATATTTTAAGCCCTTGACGTCTTTCTAGAGACTAGTTAATGTTTAAACTATACTTATTCATAGATATACAAGCGTTCGAACAGCTTGCAAGTTTAATAACTTTTAATTATCTTAGTCACAAACGAGTTTCTATGTATATTTATGATAAATTACACCTCTCATATTTTTTCTATGTTGGTATGTCTGTTTGTTGTAATCCTCACAACTAATGACTGCCTTTTTTATATAACAGTAAATATTAGAGGTCAGAGCCCTGAGGAGGTAAATAGATTAAGTATTGATGTATTTGCCCACCATTATTGTAGTACAACCGTACGGTGGCCTGGGAGAGTCCTATGTCCAGCAGTGAACTACGATATGCCGAGTTGATTGATTGTCTTATATAAGGTTGATTACTAATTTGCATAATAATAAAATAATTACACCTGAAGAGGCTCTCGTTGGGCAGCTGGATCAAGAGTTTGATTCATAAAGCAGTACTTCTGGATGTGGCTCGCATTGTTAAGAGGTTCTTCTCTCTGGAGCCCTGACCGCCGCGCGCCGGTAGCTTGGACCCTGTTCCCGATACCGGTGGGCTACTATTTTTTGATTTTTTTAAATGGTTTTATACTTTTACAGTCTAACAAAAATATACTTAATTTGTAAAAAACACAATTTACAAAAAAAAAAAAAAATTACGACCAAAGCTCGGGTATCCAGGTGCTTATAAATAAACTAGCTTTTGTCAGCGGTTTTGCTCTCTGTCTATTGATGAAAACCGCATTAATATCCGTTGCGTAGTTTAAAAGTTCTAAACGTACAGACGCTGGAAGCGACTTTGTTTTATACTATGTAAGAAGAAGATTAAAAAGATCTGAAAGTTTGTGATGTTTCTTACTCAATCATGCAAAAATAACTAAATGGATCTGAATGAAATTTGGCACACAGATAGTTCATCATAACCTGGATTTACACATAGGAGTTTTCAACCTTGACACGACCGAAGCCGCTGGCAAAAGCTTGTCTAATAAAGTCCAGTAAGATGCGAATTAGTTGAATTCACCTTCATTAAAGCTTGCTATAATATATAATAATATCCTTAGGACAACCAACACACCGTTATCTGATCCCAAACTAAGCAGAGCCTGTACTATGGCAACTAGACAACTGATAAATATACTTATATATTTCTAAATACATACATATTATAGATAAATTACACTCACAGAACAAATGATTGTGCTCATCACACAAAGATTTGTTCTGGGTGGGACTCGAACCCACGACCTTAGCCTTAGCAGTCAGGGTCACTAACCACTAGACTAACAGGCCAGTCACTTATGTATTTGCTGTAGTTATAATGTTATATTAGTTGTAAAGTTTATGAACTTTAATTAGGTATTCTCAAGACCACACACGATGCAAACTGATTCAATTTAAATAGCAAATTACTATTACTTTCGACTACACCACCCAGGACAGGTGATTTGGTATGATTGATTAATTTTAATAAAAATACAACGGCTTAGGACCACCATCTGTCTAACTTTTTCCCAACTAATGTTGGGGTCGGCTTCCAGTCTAACCAGATGCAGCTGAATGGTATTTTATGCGTTTCTGACCTCCACAACCCAGTTACTGGGTAATACCATACACCTTGTTTAGACTTCCGGGTTTCTGACGACCCGTAACGACTGCCAAAGATCCACAAATGACAACCAGGACCATCGGCTTAACGTGCTTTCCGAAGCACGGAGGGGTCTTGGTATGTAAAGATGGTCACCCATCCACGAACCAATAACCGTGGCCAGCGTAGCTTAACCTGATCTATGATTAATTATTACTTAGCTACAAACCAGGGATGTTAGGGAGCTCCGTAACCGTAACCGAAACTATCGGATATCCGATATAAAAAAAAATCCGTAACCGTAAACGAATCCGAAATAAAAGTTTCGGATAATATCGGATTTGTTAATACATTTTTATTTTAGGTAGATTAGATAACACTCAATATATATTTATAATCATTTTTATTTTAAATAGCTGTAATAATTACTCACAGACTAATTGTAATTCTTTCCAAATGGTGACATATAAATAAAACCATTTTATTAGCTATTTGTATTTTACTTTTGAAATTCCTTAAATGTTGAATATCCGTAACCGAAATTATCCGAAACTAACGGATAATCCGAAATAATTTCATATCCTTATCCGTATCCGTATCCGGTATAATAATCATTCCTACATCCGTAACCAACCCGTATCCGAAATTTCATATGCATAACATCCCTACTACAAACCGCGCCAACATCAATTACAATAATTACAGAGGGAAAAAAAAAATTGTAATCCACCACGTGGGCCCAGTATGGTTTGGTAGATTACTATGTGTATGTCTTCGAATTTTTTGGTTCTATGACACACCGGTTTCCTCACGATGTTATCCTTCACCGTTTTGAGAGCAGTGGTAATGAAATTATTTATACAAAATTGACAACCTGTCTAACTCACCCCCTAAATACATGGATCAAATATATAACAGACGAACAATGTCACTCTGCCTATATTCTTTCGGGAAATTGAAGCGTGATGTCTGGTCGTAGCAAAATAAGCTTTCATGCAAAAAGACGTCTAAAACGAGGCATCGCAAACTTAATCTCTTCCTTTTTAGCAGTAGGATCAAAAGGCATCATCGGATAAAAATGTAACCAATTAGCTTTTGCAAGCGGCTTCGACTGCGTGAGGATCGAAAATTATCCCACAGGAACGTACTGCCGGGATAAATCATTATCATCAACATTATTTCTGCCAAATGACGTCCACTGCTGGACATAGGCCTCCCCCAATTACGGGAGATTGGCCATAATCGCCACACTTGGCAGGCGAGTTGGCCATCGCAGTATTATGGTAAAATGTTTAACAGAATGGGCAGCAGCGTTCTCTACCGGGATTAATAGTTTTAGTATATTAGAAAGTACCTGTGAGCCAGATTTCATCCACATCCGTTCAGCCGTTTTTGCATCATTACTTAGGTAACAAACATCTAACCATTCACACAAAAAATATGAGCAGGATTAACTGTACCAATTAACTTCATTCTCTGCTGACCCTACTCCTATGACGTAAAAATCATGTTTACGTTAATCCAAAACCGTTACTCAAAACCGGTGTGATCAATATTAACTAACCCGATATCAATTGACTCTATAAAAAGTGTTTGTAAATCGTGACTCGACATTTTGTACTTCCACTTAAGTGGTTAAGTTCAAGTTGAATGGCGATAACTTCACTTAATTGTAGTAATTTATGCGGCCTACACAAATGTCCTTTCTTTAGTATTCTTTATCAAATCGTTGAGCTCCTTAAGTTCTGAGTTGAGCTGTACGAATATTGACAAATGCTTGCACTGACTGGACAGGTCCACTCAATCTGTGTGGTTCATTCAACAGACCATTTCAGTCACCAATCTACATGATCTTCACATGATTATGTCTGGACTTTAAAAGAGACTGTGACTTCTGAGTTTGTTTCTTTCTCCTCAGAGTAGTCAGGAAACGCCGACCTTATTTAGTTTTAAAAATATGGTTGACGTGTAAAAGTGTTTGTATAAACCTACTTGTAGAAATAAAATAATTTATGATAAAAGACCAATTCTCAGATACAGAGATATATAGTGTTTCACCTTTCAGTATCTAGGAATAAATATAACATAAATTGTACTGGTACAAAAATTTGTTCCGTTTGTTGCCGGACGTAAAGAATAGCATATCATACCATTTTTTCTCGTGTGTGTCGTAAGAGGCGACTAAGGGACTTACTAGAGAATGAGCAGCAGCGTTCTCTATGCATTTTACCACCATATCGCGATCCCCTACCCCCTAGCCAAGCGTGCCGATTACGGTAAACTCCCTCCCCCATTTTCTCTCGGCTGAAATGAAGACGACCCTACCCACTCGGGTCGTAAGAAGTTCAAACCTAACCTGCCTTACCGATGAAGATAAGCGAACCGTGATAATCCCTGTCTAATCAGTGCAAACCTTTCACCAGTAACTGCCATGATAAGCTCGCTTCACTCATCAGATTGAGCGTGAGTGTTTCAGTTCCAATCAAACCTTTACCAATGGATAAAAGGACACAGCGGATCACTAGGCAACCATGCTGCTGACGAACTGGCCAGAAGGACACCCAGCGCGTCACTCTGTGGACCCGAACTTATAGTGCCCATCCTCTTCAACCAGCTACGCAGGTGGCTGCAGGAGTTTATCCACACACAAGCGGAGAGCTAGTGGACTTCGGCACCAAGCTGCAGGCAGTCCAGGGCAGGCTGACCAGACGTCTGCGTACGCCTGGACAGGGATGATCTGCGTCTGAAGGCGGCGACCATCACAGCACACTGCCCGCTAAACAAACAGTTTTTCACAATAGACATAACGGACAGCCTGTGCAGGCCCTGCATGGAAACTGAAGAACCCGTTGCGCATGTACTTTTCTAGGGTACAGGCGTCACCTAGATTAGGACAGATACCCTCGGGACACCCAGATCTTAAACGGACGTTCTCAACACACCAGGAGACATAGTTAACTTCTGGAGGGAGCTGGGCTGGTTGGAATAACCACCGACGGCAGCCATGGCCCACGCCATGGCGGCCGTCCAATCAAAGGACCAAGTGCGGAAACCAATAACAAAGAACCTTTACCTTTATAGAGGGCTCGAATCTTACTTAGTCTACTGCCGTTGAAAGCTCCGTTGTTTTAAAGCTTTCCATTAGTACCTTAGCTTTTTAAACAAGTTTTTTCTATAATAGTTTTTACAGTAACGCTCAGATTTACAGGTACCTTGAGGCGAAATATTACGTTTTACATAAGTATTTTGTAATAAATTCGATCTTAATAGTGCTTCGTCAATTCTTGACAATGACACTAATTCTCGTAATTGAAACGAAAAATCAAGTCGCAGTGTTACTTTTGGCGAAAGTAAAATGTCACAAACTTATCAAGATTGTATAGAAACTCGAGGTACTTTAGGTCAAAAATAAAAAATAACTGAATTGACCGTCTCCTTTTATTGAAGTCATTGACCAACCTGAGGATTGAACCCGGGTACTTCATACTCAGCAGTCGCACTTGACCACTAGACCAACGAAGCAGTAGTATAATAAACGAGTAGTATTTTTTACCTACAGCACTCGGTAAAGTAAATAGAATAAAACGTTTAGTTGGCGCTAAAAAGGCCCTTGATCTCTTGTTGTTTAAATAACGGTCACCCATCTTATTTTGACCGCAGTGTAGTGCTGATTAACCTTGTAAAACCATTGAACTTTTGAAGTAATCTACCTTCAAGATAACAGCTGTTTATTTTTTGCTATACTTAACTATTTAGACTAGGTATTAAATTAAATTACTGACAATTAACTC
Organism: Aporophyla lueneburgensis; assembly: GCA_932294355.1. NCBI lineage: Eukaryota > Metazoa > Arthropoda > Insecta > Lepidoptera > Noctuidae > Aporophyla > Aporophyla lueneburgensis. The sequence goes on along the minus strand of OW028762.1, from coordinate 16,202,143 downwards.
TACAAAAAGAAATTCAAAAACAAGAAGACTATTTTATATCTCATTATTATCTTCTGCAATTAAAATCATAAATATATGATTATATTTCTGTAAGTAGGTTTGTAGAAACACTTTAACATGTCAATCATATTTAAAAAAATAGATGAGATCGGCGTATCCTATCTGACTACCCTGAGAAGAAAGGCCGACACAAACTTAGAGGTAACAGTCTCTTTTAAAGTCCAGACTTAATCTTGGTCAGATCATGATCAGATCATGTGAAGACCACGTCGATTGCTGTCTGAAATGGTATTTTGAGGAAAGAACCACACAGATTGAGAATACCTGTCCAATTAGTGCACGTATTTGTCAGTAATTGTGCAACTCAACTCACAAATAGAGAAGAAAAATGAAGTTAGCTCTGTAGCTGTTCTGTCTTTTCTAGTTAGGTGCAAGAGCCTTAGCACTGGGGGGTTTGAGTATAAGAAACAAAAATGGTTTCAATCAGTAGGGCCCGAATGCTGGCCTACCTATCTAGACAAAAAAATCAGCATCGCCATCCAACGCGGAAACGCAGCCAACCTTTTAGGCTCTGTTCCATTTAGTAACATTTAACTTAATTACATCCCATTGAATAAGTTTTTCAAGACATGGTTATGAAAATTGCAAAAGTAAAATAATAATATTTCAGGTCAACATTGCCAAGTCACTCGCAAAATCTAAACGACTGACATGACAATTATTCTGGCACCTGCATCTCCAGATTCTAAGCATCTCTACAAAGATGGGAGAAAACACATAGTCTTGTGTGGGATGAGCGACAGGCATTTTGTTTTTCTTTCTATCTAAGATTATGGCACGTGTATAAAGGCATACTCGTATGCATAGGCACAGGTTGGCGCTGGAGATAGTTTAGGGTGAGCTTCCAGTGTCGGCGAAGCTTTAAAAGCTTTGGCTGCTATTATGGTCGGAGTTGAGATAACCATACTCTTCCATTTTCATATCATCATGTGCCTAGCCTTTTCCCAATGATGTTGGGGTTAACTTCCATTCGCCTAACCGGATCCAGCGGAATGAAGCGATTGCCTATCTCATCTCCAAAATCCAATGGGACACGAGATACCCCTTGATAAGACTGGTGGTCAGACTTTCGGGTTGGACCGTAACGACTGTCAAAGTCGGTTTTATTATTTTACACATTAATATTAAAACCATGGATAAAAATAATTGCATCTTGGTAGTAACAGAAATATTCGTTGTTAAACAGAGTATCTGGGGAGATACAGGGATGCTTGGGATCCATAAAAGTACCATGCTACCTACCTTAAAATAAAACTACCATGCTACCTACCTTAGAATAAAAGTACCATGCTACCTACCTTAAAATAAAAGTACCATGCTACCTACCTTAAAATAAAACTACCATGCTACCTACCTTAGAATAAAAGTACCATGCTACCTACCTTAAAATAAAACTACCATGCTACCTACCTTAGAATAAAAGTACCATGCTACCTACCTTAAAATAAAAGTACTATGCTTCCTACCTTAAAATAAATTACTGTAATCTGACTTGAAGGAGAAGAGGAAGTAATCAGTCAATCAAAATATTTTTATCTCACACAAATCTACATGGGCACTAACTTATGAAACGTAAGAAGCTACAAACTCACGTATCATTCGCTTTCGTTCTTTTCAATAGGTTGTGTTAAAGAAAATGATGCAAATTATGCTGCATCTCTGCCCTGTCCTGTCCTCTAGGCCCCAAAACTTGCCTGGGATAATTTCCGATCTCCACGCAGGTGAAGCCGCTGCCAAAAGTTGGTGGGTGGCATAAGCATTATCAGCCTATAATATGCCCACTGCTGGGACACGGTCTCCTCTCAATGAGAGTTGTGGGTCGTAAACTACCACGCGGGCCCAGTGCTGCAGCTGCGGTCATTATATTTTTGAGCTGTTTGGGGTTTTAACCCTCGGGCCATGGGGTCCGAGTGCTCTTGGCCTATTTAAACAAAGCTCTAAACGGCTGGTTGACACTTCCCGTGACCCAAGAGCTTGTTTTTACCTTGGCCAGAGGCTAAGCATTGCAATACAAAGTGGTAATGCTGCCAATCTCTTGGGTACGTTTTAGATAAATAATTTACTAAATGCCTTGTTCTCATGTAAGTGACTTTGTGTCTTTTGAGACTTAATACCTGAACCTAGGATAGCTTTTTCATCAGCTTTAAAATAGATAGCTTTAAAATGGCATATCTCTCTCTGTGCGACAAGCTTTCGTGTCGCAATCTGTTCACGTAGCGGTCTTCCCAGTCTCTATATAAGATGCTGCGTTGCATAACTTTGACACTTCCGCAAACACGCCGCTGGACCTCACACGTAAGTACTTCTGGATTTTTTACATATATATATCTCTCTAAACTAGCTTTTGCCCGCAACTTCGTCCGCGTAAATGTCGGTTATCGCCGACGCAGACGAAGTCGCGGAATAAATAGTAGCCTGTGTCTTATTTTGGAGTTCAAACTCACCCGGTACAAAATTTCATCAAAATCTGTTCAGTTGTTTTGTCGTGAAAGCGTAACAGACAGATAAAGTTACTTTCGTATTTATAATATTAAGTATAGACACGCTTATGCATGTGTGAAAAATTTTAATGGAAATTATTTTCAATATTTTTGGTTTCTTTTATTAATTGTAGGGTGTAGGTAGTTGTTTTAATTTTGTTTTTTTGAGATAGTTGAGCAACGAAAAGGTTTAAAAAAATCAGAATTCGGTTTGAAAACACCAACTATAGGAATCAATCGATGTAACAAAACATTTCGCCTAGTTTCGCCAAAGTATTGGCCACATTTCACCAGATATGTTTAAGTTCCATGTAATAGGGGGCGAGCTATTGCCATCAATCGGGCACAAATACAAATTCCGGACTGCTACTGAGAAATCCCAGAGAGTAAAACTCAATAACATTTTGCCCGACCAGGTAATCGATACCAGGAATTGGACCAAACTGCATTTTAAATTTTAGAAATTTTGCCATTCAAAATATAACTAGGTGCAAGACAGTACCATTTTAATTGCAATAACTTTGTTAAGGACTTCTCAAATCCATACTATATTTACCATATATATTTATATATCCACACTAATATTATAAATGCAAAAGTAACTCTGTCTGTCTCGCTTTCCTGCTAAAACTACTGAACCGATTTAAATGAAATTTGGTACACAGATAGTTTAGAGCCTGAGAAAGGACATAGGCTACTTTTTATCTCGGTAGTATGTTCCCGCGGGATAATTTCCGACCTCCACGCGAGGGAAGCCGCTGGCAAAAGCTAGTTATTCATATTTTTAACAACACGATGTGAAAGCGCTAATGCTGAGCGAGAGGTTTCTGGGTTCGATTCCCGCATCGGGTAAAATATTATTGGGTTTTTCCATTTGGAATTTCCCAGTAGCAGCTTCGGGGTTTGGATTTGTGTCCAGTTGATGGCAACAGGCTTGCCCCTTATTACATGGGACTTAAACATAACAGGCGAAATGTGGGTACGAAAGGTACACCTCTGCCAAACCCATTAGCAGTTACACGCGTGATGATATATTAAGAAGCTCTTATTGATAGCAGTTTTTAGTGATCAGAAATTTGATTTGATTTAAACGAACTTGGACAGTTTTATTATAAATATATTGTTAATTAAAATGAAAATATTTTATTTCAAAGTCGATGCATTTATTTCAAATAGTTACATTCAAATATGTAGAGTTGAATTTTAGACTAGCATTTCGCCCGCGACTTCGTTCGAGTGAACATAGCTCATGTTACTATTGAATAACGTAGCTTTCCGTATGTATTTTTTTTTTTAAATCGTGGAAGTATTTTTTTTAGTTCCTCTTTATAATATTAGTGTAGATAAGCCTACATGAGCACTATTGAAATGTCAGAAGCTGGGTGCGCGGTTCCAATTTGTTGATTCCTATGGAGAAGAGCCTGCAAGTAACTCCACGGTTACTCTTTTATAAATGTTTCCTTTTTAACCGACTTCAAAAAAAGGAGGAGGTTATCAATTCGTCTGTATTTTTTTTTTATGTTTGTTGCCTCATAACTTTTGACTGGGTGAACCGATTTTGATGATTTTTTTTTTATTTGAAAGCTGGTGCTTTCCGAATGGTCCCATTTTAATTTGGTTCCATTCGGACAGTGGGATCCATGTGAAAACCATATAAGTCTTAAATTTTTATTAAGTATTTGCGGCGACAAATGAACGAATAACGTGATTAGATTAGTGCGGGGTATCTACCATCACTAAAAAGTTATAAAATAAAAACTTTTTACAAAAAAAAAAAAAAAACAATCGACTTCCTTAAAAAAAAAACACTACAAAGTCAAAAATAACTTTAATTTCGGAAGTCGGTGGCAAAAAACCTTAAATACAGATCCTAGGACACCGACTTTCGAAATTAAAGTTAATTTTGACTTTGTAGTGTTTTTTTAAGGACGTCGGATGTATTTTTTTTTTTGTAAAAAGTTTTTTAATTTTATACATTTTAATAAAGGTACCGAATAGGGTTACCCGATTCTTTGCTTTGAATCGATCTTCTGGATCGTAATGGATCGTAACTTCGTGAATCGATTCACGATCTTAATCGTAATGTATTGAATCGATATTACTCGATCTCAGAAGATCATATCGTAGTTTTATAATAATAATGAAAAGCAATACTGTGCTTTTCATTATTATTATAAAACTAGCTTCTGCCCGCGACTTCGTCCGCGTTAAATTTCCCGACGCGTCGAATCGCCTACCCGTGCGATTTTCCCCGTTTTTGCAACATTTTTCATTACTGCTCCGCTCTTCTTGGTTGTAGCGTGATGTTATATAGCCTATAGCCTTTCTCGATAAAGAGGCTACCCAACACAAAAACAACTTTTCAATTCGGACCAGTAGTTCCTGAGTTTAGCGCGTTCAAACAAACAAACTCTTCAGCTTTATAATAATATTAATTAGTATAGATTACGATGCAGAATTATTGACTGAAACTTAATCTTCTTAATAGATCTATTACAAAGTGATCCACGGACGCCGTCATGACCGATAGCCGTAATATATGCGATTCAGACAGCGACTTGTTTCAACTAAAACCTAAACAGTACGAACTACAACTTGTCGGGTATATTAGCATTCCCTTCCGAACGTCTAATAAAAGCGTGTTAAAAATGCGGATAACCGCGCCTTAACCGACACTCAACGTAAGTTTAAACATAACCTCTAAACTTAACTGTCATCTTATATTACAAATCCCGCTAACTTTTAGTTCTAAAGATATAAAACTTTATAGATTTCTACATTCTATGTGCTATTGTCTAGAAACGTGCCTAGCTGTGCTTTAGAACTGTTAGGTGACATTGTAGTGGTAAACTTTCAACCTAGGTAGAAATGTAGGTAAAGGTAGTGAGTATCATCATTTGCCTAGCCATTTCCCAGCTAGGGTTGCCAGGTCTTTAAACCGAAAAGCCGGACAGACCAGTCTGTTTAGCCGGACATTTGGGTAAAAAGGTCTGACATCTTTAATTATTAAATTTTAAAACTAAATTAAACAAAACACTGATGAAATAACGTTAAAATAAATAAGTAACATAAACGAATTAATATTTTTTATTGGCAGACACATGCTTTATAAGCTAATTTTCCTTTAAAATTGAGTAGTAATAAGGCGCGGATGACAGTTCGCTCATTTGCGCTAGCGACACAAGGTGAGGCGGGTGGAGCGGAAACCAAGGCAAAAATGGTCAAATTTGAAAAGCCTAACAAAAGCCGGACAGGCCGGACTCGGTCTAATTTGGCCGGGCACACAACCAAAAAGCCTGACTGTGTCCGGCTTTATCCGGACGCCTGGCAACCCTATTCCCAGCTATGTTGGGGTTGGCTATTAATGTTACCTGATGCAGCTAAATATTATAACACTATTTTAAAAAGCAAAATATTTTTATTTCACATAAACCTACATGAGCATTTATGAAATGTCAGAACCTAGGTGCAAGGTTCCAATTTGTTGATTCCTATGGAGAAGAGCCGGAAAGAAACTTCACGGTTACTCTTTTAAAAATAATTGGCTTTTACAATGGTTTCAAATTACTGCGTTAATAGGTATGGAAGAACAGTGAAGGACTGTCAACAAGTACCAAGTACTTAATAAAATAGGAAACATTACATTTAACACTAGCTTCTGCCCGCGACTTCGTCCGCGTCAAATTTTTGCTCCCCTGACCCTTCCCGTCGCATCGATTTGCCTCCTAGTTTTCGTCCATTTTTCGTTGTTGCTCGCACCTTTTGAGTTATAGTGAGTCAACCTTAAAAGATAGGCATATGCTCTCGTGGACTTTTTTTTAGAACTTTTTAAAAGGAACAATTCCGTGATACATGATTTTTGCGTTACTTTAACCGTGTACGCAGCGCACGCAACGGAAACTCTCAAAAGGAATAAATTTTCCCCGTTTTTGCGACATTTTTCATTACTGCTCCGCTCCTGTTAGTTGTAGCGTGATTTCATATAGCCTATAGCCTCCCTCGATAAATAGGCTACCCAACACAAAAAGATTTTTTCAATTCGGACCAGTAGTTCCTGAGATTAGCGCGTTCAATCAAACAAACAAACAAACTCTTCAGCTTTATAATATTAGTATAGATAACATAACATCACGCCCTGTTTCCCCGAAGGTTTAGGCAGAGGTATACCTATAGTACACCTACATTTCGCCAGTTATGTTTAAGTCCCATTCAATAGGGGAGCGATCCTATGGCCATCAACCAGGCACAAGTCCAGACTCCAGGCTGCTACTGAGAAATTCCAGATGGAAAAACCCAATAAGACTTTGCCCGACCTGGGAATCGAACCCAGGACCTCATGCTCAGCAGTAGCGCTTGCTACCACTGGACCAACGAGGCAGGCAGGCGAGGCATTTAGTGACTCCACAACCCAGTTACTGGGTAATACGATACCTCTTGGTAAGACTGGTTGTCAGACTTTCGGGGTTATGACGACCATTAACGACTGTCAAAGATTCATAAATGACAGCCGGGACCAACGTGCTTTCCAAGGCACGGAGGAGTCTTGGTATGTAAAATTGGTCACCCATCCTTTGACCAACCGCAGAGAGGGTAGCTTAACCATATCCGTAATTGTGCACTTTACTACTAGAGTTATTAATGATTATTCCTACTTCGCGGATGTTTGTTTACTAATAATCCGTTCACACAGAATCCTGTTTATTTTGACATAGATATTGAGTTATTTTTATCTGATTTAGTTATTAATACATAATATATTTAAATTAGCGTCCGGTGTTTCTATTTTGAAGTAAAACCAGTTAGAAACCAGAAGGAGTTTCCTCAAGATGTTAATAAAGTGACTTATCTATGTCAAATAGGTACGGTCACCAAAATAAATAAATAACCAAGTCATCGAATATAGTTGAAGTTTAACTAACTGCCAAGGGTAAAATCAGAAAACAACAAAAAATGTACTTAGTGTTATTTCACTTTAAATAAATTATTTATTCCAAAAACATGGCCGCCAGGCAGCAACGATATGTTCAGATTTGGTATGTGTTGTCGGTCATATAGTCCGACAAGGCCTGAATGGAACAAAAAGTGTCGGACACGTAGTCCGACACGGCAGTTAACGTGTTAATAACAATTTATTATACTGAATTTCGTAAAACAGTGTCATCTATAATAGTAGGTAGTCGTGGTGGAAATTTGTCCGATATAATTTTTCATTCATCATTGCCAAGCTCAATCTTTCTAATATCACAATTTAAATCTTGTTCAACAAAATTCTAAGTTTTACTAAAAAAACAACAGTAGGCTTGTGGCAAAGCAACTACACGTATCGATAGATCAGGTTAAGCTACACTTACCGCGGTTGGACCGTGGATGGGTGGCCATTTAAAAAGCAAAGCATGTTAAGCCGCTGGTCCCAGCTGTCTTTTGTGGATCTTTTTACAGTCGTTACAGGTCGTCAGAAGCACAAAATCAGTCACTTAAACTCCCAGTAAAAAAGGCGTGTAACTTCTTACCCCTGTAACAACATGCCCCGCGCTCTCCTACCTAGTAACTGGGTTGTGGAGATCAGATAGGCAGTCGCTCCATGTAAAATACTGGTACTCAGCTGCATCCGGTAAGACTGCAAGCCGACCCCAACATAGTTGGGAAAAGTCAGGCAGATGATGATGATGATGATGACTGAATTTCGTAAAATAATGCTGTTGAAAATTTTGATGAAAGAATCGACATCTGTGAACGTGTCCCATTTCATCCCGTGGGTGTCGTAAGAGGCGACTAAGGGACTTACTAGAGAATGGGCAGCAGCGTTCTCTATGCATTTTACCAACATACTGCGATCAACAACCCGCCTGTCAAGCGTGTTGATTATGAACCCTCCCAAATTGGAGGAGGCGTATGTCCAACAGTGGCCTACTTTCGGCTAAAATGATGAATGAAGAGCGTAGTCGTGAAGGACTTTTGTCCGATTTTATTTTTCATTCATTATTTACAAACTTTAATATTTGTAATACAAAAAAAAAATTGAATTACATAATTTCATCAAAATGTTTTAACAAAAAAAAAAACCCTAAGGCACTCATCAGAGGGCCTTATCTCCACAGCCCAGTTAACACTTCGCAACACTGATTATTTAATCAGACAAAAAAAAAACTCTTATTGGTACATTTGTACCAATTTTTTTGTAACAGTTCTTTTGTGTAAGACTAGTGAAAAAATCGATGGCAGCAAAGTAGAAACGGACATATACGTTTTGATAAAAATGCTTTTTTTACAAAAATGAGCTTATAATCAATCCAAAAATCCAATTCATGGAGGTTATTTTACGGTAATTGACTGGTTAATGCATCATAGATTTCATGTTAATCGGTCCATAACTCTCGAAATTACCTTTATTTTTTACTAAATCTGCTCTCCTGTTAAATTGCGATTTTGTAGATGTTCGTTTCTACTTTGCAGCCATTGAAATATACCGATAGAAAACTGAACATTGTAGGTAGTCGGCAATCGCCAATTCTCGTTGGGCAAATGTGACGATAAAAGCTCTCAATTCGAGTAAGAGGCCTTTGCCCTGTAGTGAGCCAAATTCGAAACCAATAACATTAACATTTAATTTCCTCAATTCCGTAGATTGAGAAGAAATTAAAAAATACCTTTTAAAAATAACGGTTGTTCGTTTAGCGTTGCGTCAGAAACCTCTACACTTATAACTTTACCGTTTTGAGAACCAGTTTGTGGTAATAGTTTGTGGAAGCAGAAAGGCGTTGGGAGATTAGATAGAACGTCACTCAAAATACGTATAGATTAACTAATGGTAGGAAGTATAAATTAGGAACCGATAATTTCATTCATTCATTCGTTCATTCAATGACAGACGACGTAAAGCGTAAACCGTTGGGAGAAGTTTCTAGATGTATGAAATTTTGCGCAACAGTAAATTCTAAATTATTATTCCGTTTTAATAGGCCTGTTTAGCCAGTATTTTAGCGTCATGTTAAATAAGCTATAGCCTTCCTCAAGAATTTTGCAGTGATTATGCTCTAAATACAAACTTCAAACAACTTTCGTCTTTATAATATTAGTTTATTTAGATAACATGGAGAGCAGTAGTAGTCTAGTGGTAACGGCCGCGACTTACAAGCTATAGGGTCGTTGGTTCGAACCTAGACATGTGCTTAATTTGTGTAAATAACTTCATTATCTCTGCTCCCAAAACGGTGAACGAAACCGTCATATCCTAGAACCAAAAATTTGAAGACACGTGACATCTACCAATCCACACTGGGCCTGCGTAATAGATTACTCTCACTGAGAGGAGGCTTGTGTCCCAGCAGTGGGACTACCTTCCAATCCAACAAATTTTATCTCTTTATAATATTAATTAATTAATTAATTTAATTAATTAGCCTTTTATTTCATGCAAAGGATACATACATTGTTTAAAGAAAATAAAAAAATATATAAAAATATTGATATTGTTTGCACGTTCTTCACTTGTTTTAGAAAAAAAAAAATATATAAATATAATATTAATAGGTGCCTAAAGCTTAAATTTTTCTTGTCACATATTTAATGCTTCTAACTTCCTCAATCATTTTACAAGGAAGCTCGTTCTTCAAAACGGTCATAGAAAATATAATTACGTTCATTATAACTATGCTTGGCAAAGCAATATGTTATTATTCCGTAGGCTGGTGCTATTTCCCGTTGACATCAATTTTCTACCTTGAAAGTACCAATGATTAGAATCTTGGAGCAAACCGGTTGATGGGTTATTGAACTTATTAGTTATTGGTTTAATAACTGTCGTATATAAATTGGTTTTAAAAGCTCTTTCGCAATCGAGTGTGGGTTTTGTGTCGCAAGAATTGATAATTTGAGAATTTTGAGAAAGATGCATTATTTATTTGACGGTCATAGATGAATGGACCTGAAGGCTTTTATTTTGGTATTATACTTTGTTTACATTTGTATTATATTATCTTATTTTTAATTTTGTTTTTGCTTGAGTTTCTATTTTATTAGGGGGCAGATACATGATTTTTGTGACTTTTAAATCTGTTACTACGCTTTCAAATACTGCACGTTAGTTACGCAAAAATATATGTGAAAGTAGACCGCATACACATCAATTCTATCAGTGAATATTTTAGTTAAACACAAGGGCACCTCATGCCATTTCGTTCAGATTTATAGGGAAAATCTATACTAATATTATAAAGCTGAAGAGTTTGTTTGTTTGTTTGATTGAACGCGCTAATCTCAGGAACTACTGGTCCGAATTAAAAAAAATCTTTGTGTTTTGGGTAGCTTATTTATCGAGAAAGGCTATAGGCTATATAACATCACGCTACAATCAAGAGGAGCTGAGCAGTAATGAAAAATGTTGCAAAAACGGGGCAAATCGCACGGGTAGGCGATTCGACGCGACGGGAAGGGTCGGGGAACACAAAATTTAACGCGGACGAAGTCGTGGGCAAAAGCTAGTTTATTATATAATCTGTTTGTATATAAAAGTCATGAACATATCTTAAGAATTTTGAAAGAAATTTCGTTTTTATATTTTGAGTAGACCTTACTTCTTGAATTTATTTCAGATAGTATTTAACTAAAATACTAAAATATTCACTAATAGAATTGATGTGTATGCGGTCTAGTTTCCCCATATACTTTTTGCGTTAACTAACGTGCAGTATTTGAAAGCGTAGTAATAGATTTAAAAGTCACGAAAATCATGTAACTGCGCCTTAACCGACTTCAAAAAAGGAGGAGGTTCTCAGTTCGACTGCATTTTGTTCTGGTATATTGGCATGGCTATTCGACATATGGTAAATGATTTAATTTAATGTTCTGTGTCTCATAATGTTCATTACTCTTTACCTACCTGCTATTCTATAGAATCAAGTTTATGTTCTAAAAAAAAGTTCGCAATAGCATACATCTATCTTTTAAGATTGGCTCACTATATCGTTTTGCGATTGTAATCAAATCTAAATATTATAAAGCTGAAGAGTTTGTTTAGTTGAACATGAGTACGTTCAATTAAACAAACTTCGTTTAGTGTTGGATAGCCCATTTATCGAAGCTACTATATAACATTACGCTAGGATCCTTAGGAGCCCAGCTAAAAGAAAATACGAAGACCTCGCTTGGGCAGATTCAATGCGATGGGATGGGTCGGGGGAGCACGAAAAACGTGGACGGATTAGCGGGCAGAATCTAGTTTTCAATAAACCTTTAAATGTTAATTTGATAACAGAACTCCAAAAATGAGAGTATAATATAATTAGGTAGATACTTGTATTATATAGGCGGTTAACATAAAATTCAAGTAAGTAGTTCATGATTCCAGTGTTAACGTTTTATCATGGCCGACATTTCGACTTATAACGGTTATTTTTAAATCATCTTGTCTTTTATGCATTTTATTTGAATTTAGTGCATCATAAGTACTGTTTTAACTGTGACCATTAATTCGAGACCCTGTTTATCTCAGATAAGTATTTGTTACAGTTACTTTTTTACCGACTTCAAAAAAGGAGAAGGTTCAGATGTATATCTTGTATCTTTAAACGAGCAATTCTTGTATATATGTATATATTTAATCTGAGTCTCGGAAACGGCTCCAACGTTTTTCATGAAATTTAGTATACAAGAGGTTTCGGGGGCGATAAATCGATCTAGCTAGGATTCATTTTTATAAAATGTCGTTTTATTCGTGTTTTCAAAGACCAACTTTATCGATAATCAACTTGAACATAAACTTATTATTTTAAACACAATTTACCAAAAAATACCGAGCAAAGCTCGGTCAACCAGATATTATTTTTTTATTGTATGTTCACCGATTTCTCTCTGCTAGAGTTGCTGATGCGAACCTTCAAAAGATGCAATCAGGAAAAGCATATTACAGGAATATTTTAAATTGACAAGCTAAACTCCGCAGACGTGCATTCCAATTTTTTTCTAATATTATGTAAAATTAAATATGAAAATTCTATGATTGGATGTTTGTTACTCAATCACGCACAAACCATTAAATTAAATTAATTTAATTCATTAATTTAAATTAATTTAATTCATTAAATTAATTAATTTAAAATAAATTTTCTTTATTCCAGAAAATCCAAGATGGCGTTACACCGACTCGTTCGCGCGCTACTAATATGCGCTGTCAGTTACACCAGCGCTTCTGTAGTGGACGATGGACTAAGTTATAGAAGTAAGTAACTGTTATGTTACATCCACTTACTTACTTATTGTTTGCTGCACCGGTCGACGTTATCACGTCAGAGCCAACTGTCACTGAAAACCAGTGCTGGGGCTCTGTCTCGCATAGAGCCACAGCATTATGCTGTGTCATGGCTGTTTTGCGTGGATGTGACGTATGTTTTCCCACACCGTATGCCGTAAATAAACGTATTTTCTTTCTTTCTTTCTTTGTCTTTCACTTGCAAGGCCGTTAATGTCCACTGTAAATTTTGTTAGGCTGTCGAATTCCGGCAGTCCAGCATTGGCTGGACGGTGGGTTTGGTTTCCTCCACACTTCTCTATCAGTCGTCTTTGGTCTACCTCTACTCTTTTAGCCATCAACATTTATACTCAAAACTTTCCTCACGACATTGACCTCATTTCTCTGAATCACATGCATACCAAGACAAGCAATTCCCACACAACTTCAAGTTACTAATGATATTAGAGAAAATTGAACCAACTAAACAAATATCCAAACAACTTTCGACTAAGCCGTTCATTTATTTATTAATTTAATTAAAACTACAAAATTATTTTAATTTTGTTTGCCATTGGCCGTTCAACTAACGCTTAACGCATCACTGTTTTAAACCTCATTTCATGTCGTGATTGTTAAATATAAAAAAAAATCTTTAATTTTAATTTAAGATATACGAAACGTTACTGGCTATGAGAGAAAGAAAATGTGTGCTTGCACCTCTCTATCTTGCCCCTACAGTAATATACGAAACGTAAGTCTCTCTCTTTCTATCTTCAGTAACTAATATCTCCCTCTCAACTTCCGTTCGCCTCATCCGATCACACCTTTCGTAACGCTCTCGTCACGCATTCACCAGCTTACTCCCCTAAATATTGCTTCTTACAGCGTCTTAATGATTATTTCATTCCTACAGTGGGTCGTCAGTCACCAGCCAGTATCTTCACGGTGGGCAACGGCGAGCAATGCCAAGGCAATGACAGGGCAACCGGCGGTGTTTGCTTGTCCAGAAACCAGTGCAACACCCAGGGAGGCAAGGCTATTGGCTTCTGTGGAGTCTTCGCTACTTGTTGTTCTTGTAAGTGCCTGCCTAACTATAGTATCTAATGTTCCACTGCTGGGACCCAGGTCCCCACTGTAACGGCATCTACTACTATACATGCTAGCAAATAAGCATCAGACTGACGTCACTCAAACTCCTGCACCGCGCAAGCGCAAGTTTACAGCGCATAATATATACAACAGGAGGAGAAGCCCAGTGGTATCGGCTCCGACTTACGAGTTGTAGGTCGTGGATTCGGACCCAGGCAAGCGCTTTACTCTGTGTAAATAATTTCATCAGCACTGCTCTCAAAACGGTGAATGAAAACATCGTGAGGAAACCGGCATGTCTTAGAACCCAAAATTGGAAGACATGTGACATCTACCAACCCGCACTGGGCCCGCATTGTTCAAGAGGCCGCCTGTGTCCCAGCATTGGGAACGATATAGGCTAATTATGAATATATACAACGTCCCAACATCAATCGTCCACTAGACACGACACCCGTCTGGTTGGCAAATTCTCCCTTTCCTTTGGAGGTTGAAGGAACTCTACACCTTGTTCCTCATGCCTCTAATCCACCATCATATTTAGTAACTATTGTACCCGGGCATCTACTTACTCAGGTCTACCAGGTCAGGTAGTTTGATTACGATTCCAATGAGTGAATTCTCGGCAGCAACCCGGAGCATGGCTTTGTGCAGTCAAATTCAATGGCAGTAGAATTGGTACTTACAACATAATATAACCACAGGGCCACCACTGCTATCTCTAGGGGAGGCCAGGGTTCAAACTGCCGATTTTCAAACAACCCTAAAAAAACTGTTGAAACCAAGTCTGATCTCGAATACTTTTGGGTATGTGGAAGCAGAATGTGTTCTACTTTTAAATGAAATGGCCATATTTATTACGTAAGGTAAATCTTTCGGCCAGAAACATACCCTACAGTTTTTCCATCTGATAAGTGTAACTCGCATGTAAAAAGCTGTAAAATTGATTGTATAAGAACGATAATCTATATTTAAGTAACAAATATGCACCACCAAATAACGCGTCTAAATGGCTGCCGAAGAAGCACGGTGGTACAACGCACGTTCAGTGATGCATTTCTCATTTACTGCTACCTCTTTTCTTAACCAATTTATTGTTGGTGGAACAATTTACCCCAGGCACTTTGAACCCCGACCTCATCTACTCTGTGTTTGAAGAAAAGGCAGCATATATAGGATGACCAACGAAGCAATAGTTCCTAATAGAAATCCTTTCTTTTCCAGTGAACGCCTGTGACGTCCGCACCAACACAAAAGTAGCAGTTTTCATCAACCCCCCTCTGAACAGGGAGTCTTCTGGTCTTGAGTGCTCCTACAACATTGAGATCAACAACAATAACGTTTGCCAAATGAGAATCGACTTTGAAACCTTTAACCTAGCTCCACCTACCACTGTGAGTATTATAAACAGTCTACAAGGTTCATTTTAATTCATAGATCTGTAGCGACATCTACACCGCCACATGCAAACTACGTACACACTGACGTCATGCAGAATCCTGCATCGCGCAAGGAGAGCTTACCGCGCAACTAATATATTTACAACGGCCTAACATCAATCGTTGGGCCCATCAGACGAACCCGTCTGGTCTGAGCATCCTCCGTTTTCTATGGAGGATGAGTGAACGATAACCCCGTTCCGCATGCCTCTATAGACCTTTGACAGTCAGTACTGATAGTCAGAAGCTGGACAACCAGTCCCTACTATGAATATTGTGGTACCCAGTCAAAAGTCGTGGTGGACCGAAAGGCAGTCGTTCTATTTAAAAAAAATGACGTGTGGCACTCGGGGACTGCCGCGGTAAAGCTATTGCATAGCATTTTTAATAAAATTATGCAATAATATTTTTTTTTTCTATTTGACCGATAAGATAACATTTTTTTTTTCTTTTATTGAATAAATGAGAAGTTACTGCCCCCGCTTTTTAAATCTCTGATATCTTCTAAGATCTTCATTTAAATTACTTGCTGTAAAGGGACATATTGATCTATATTAAATGCACAATGTATTTAAGGTACTTAATTGGATAAGGAGTAATGCTGTATTGGTTAAAATCGCTTCGTACATAAGCCCTTATTTCTCGTAAAAAGTAAAGGATAAAAAAATGGTTATTGTGGGTTATCCCTAAGAGGTAGACATATACCATCGCGGATTTTTTGTAGACCTTTTTAAGGTGTACATTATTTTGATCTATTTCGTAGGGTTCAGCCAGGGTTTGCAATGTAAGCGCAAAAAAATGTGTTCATTTATGACATCACATTAGAAACCCCTAAAATTATCAGCGTTTCTTATAACATGCATAATATAGTAATATTATGCATGTTATATACATACAAACCTTCCTCTTGAATCACTCTATCTATAAGAAAAACCCGCATCAAAATCCGTTGCGTAGTTTTAAAGATAAGCATACCTACATAGGGACAGACAGATCGGGAAGTTACTTGTGTTAGGTTTTTTCGTTACAGAATTTCTTGAATCGGTCGCCGCGCTCAAAGCCCGCGATAAAAGCTATACTAAGCAATAGCTTAATAAAACAGATTCCCAGAAGGACATTCGTTCTAACTATGTTCAAAAAAAGAAATACCAACGAACTGTCACAATTTTAAATATTTAAAATTAATAAACTGTCATTTTCAGGTTGATCCTGTAGAGAATGTGACTCAGCGTCCAGGCTACACCTGCAGGAATGATATCTTCCAGGTGACCAACCTGCAAGCTAACTCCGACTTCATGCCTCCCCTATGCGGAGACAACAATGGACAGCATAGTGAGTATCCTATCCTTTCCAGTAACCATGATACTCCTGCCCTCATCCTTCATTTCCTGCTCCTCATTTGGAGGCAGCGGAGAATATCTTCTCCTCCCATATTGATATGTCTATTAGCGAGTTACCCATCTGAGTATTTCCTATCCTTTCTCTACTAGAGATAGGATAGAAATAGGATAGAATAGGATAGGAACAGGGTACTAAAAGTTGAAGCTAAAATATACATGGGCGTCCAACCAGACTATGAAACTTGGTGAGTCCTGGAGATTATTATTCAACTTATGAATTGAATCTTAGTCGCATACAAATATGTAGTTTTTAAAAATAAAAACGCTTCAATAGAAAACTAAACTAAAAATAGTTTTTAGAATATTATTTATTTTTGACTTTTTAGTTCTATTAACCGTTAAAGTGGGGTTTTTGTTAAAATAGCCGCGAGGAGGTAATTGTCACGCTGGTTGTGGTATCCGTTTCTCAGGTAACATCTCTAAAAAATTCGATGACTCTGGTCGGCACAATGGACAAACTTCATAATTATTATTGCATTGTCATCAGTTCTTGATAACTATGCAAAATTTCAAGTTTATCTGACATTATGGAGTAGGTGAAAATGGCGTTCAAAGATTTCGTTACCTACAGTCCTGTTTCCAGTTTTATACATAGGTACCTAGTTAATATAATAAGTAGCAGTAACTAGCACAGTAGTCATGCACATGCCTACGTCCAGGCAATATTTCAATTGTGAATTCCTCTACTCCTCAGATTCCGAACTTTTATAAATGTTTTACTCATTTTTCTTTTTCAGTATACGTCCGCGTGAACGCGTCGACGAACAGCCGCGCCATCCGCATCAACTTCAAGATTGCTGATCGTAGCACACAGCCTAACCTTCCTCAAGCTACATGGAAGATCAAGGTCACCCAGTTGGAGTGCTTCAATACTCTTGGGTAAGTCACTGTTAGCGTCATTTCGATTAAGTCAATAACATAACGCATAACGTAACGTAACGCATATCGTAACGTAATGCATATCGTAACGTAACGCAAATCGTAACGTAACGTATATCGTAACGTAACGGAGAAAGTTTGATTTTACTCCCCATAAATTTTCATACCCTTTTCTGAAGAATGATTCTTAAGGAGTAAACTCTAAACACAGTTGTCCAACTGATCAGATATAGGAAAGCCCATAACGTATAGAAATTTTATTGTAGGTACATCATATGTCTACACATACAATTTTAATGGAAACAAGATATTGTAAAACAATTATAACCAGTCTATTACCGTAACTACAGACACAATTAAAAACGATTGTGTCTATACTAAATGTGGTATCTCAGGGACTTAGAGGTTAAAAGAGTAACAATGGCTCTATCTTTATGTAATCTTTGCTTGCGCGATGCAAGCAAAGATTACCGTGCCACCAGCATATTTCCTTTATCATATTTAAGTATTTAAAGTTGGTACAGACGCCACCACATCAGATTTCTTTGATAGATTTTCGACTTTATTTCTAGAGCATTAGGTTCAAGGTTCATTGGGAAAAATTGACAGTTTCGGGTAGCTTGACCTGGTGGCGTCTGTACATAGCAAATACATTTTAACTCCAAAATTTTAAAGAAAATGGAATTGAGTCTCGGTACCCTATAAAAGCAAGACGAATTGGGTGTAAAGTTCACTCATTGTGCATGGAAAAGAGACGACTGTCCGAATATATAGGTATGGACCAGTTATATGACGCGATGGAGGATTATGCATGACGTCATGACACTGACGCGTCAGTGTGATTCGTATTTCGCAGATGACGAGTTAGATGCCGCCATAAGATAACGTATCCGTTTAGTTAAAAAAAATAGTTTAGAAAACACGCTTCCATAGAAAACCGAAATTTTTAACCAAGTTTTCTATGGAAGCGTGTTTTTTAGTTTTTTAAACTTTACGTTTTTTAATTTATTTTCAATGTTTTAGGGTGTTTCGAATTTTGTGACGTATGTCAGCGTAGTTTTCATAGACAGATTTTTATTATTATAATTTGGTAACCCCGGCAAGGTTAATGGCACAAATTTATAAAATTGTTGTACTGTCATCGGTCCTTGATAAGTATGCGAAATATTGAGTTAATCCAACGTTTTAAAGGGGCTCAAAATCATCTACAAAGTTTCCGTTACATAGGTACATACTAACATGCGTATGAAGCTAGTAAAAGCGTGTTAAAAATGCATTTTTTCTATCTCCAGTAAATACCAGGACGGAATTCTCCAAGCCCTCACAATGTCCCTACCATCAACGCCATTCAGTTCGTCGGCTGACAGGGACGAGTACCTCATTGGTAAGTTTCTTTTATTCGTAAATCTATTCACAACAAAGTTTCTATTACCAATTCTTTTCCAAAAGAATTTCATAGTAATAATAGTCCTCCACACTGCGCTTCGGCCATGGCGACCATTTCAGCGGCGACCAGCCTTCGGCGCGGGACATATTATAGTGCAGGCGTGTTTACGCAGACACAGAGGCTCTCACTGTTCCCTTATTCTTATAGTCGGATGGAACGGCAAGCCAGCACGACTGGAGAGAGTGTTAGCCCAGCGGGTTAACCGCCAATTTCCAAACTCCGGGCTGCAACTAAGAGATTCCTAATGGGAAAACCCAACAACACTTTTACGGACCAACGGGGTATTCATCTCGGCAGATGCTGTTAGATACTGCACTTACCAAATAGAACTGTTGTCGTAGTGTGACGCAATCCAAGCATAGAAACTGAAGTTTTTAAACGGAGTCCCTAACTTGACAGAATTTGAGCAATTAACGCTCTTGCGAGGTCACGAATATTCTTAGTGGGTACTGCTCTGTAAATACTCTGTGATTTACTTACTACGTTTTGGGATGGCCAATCTTTTCTCCTGTCGTTTTTAATTCAGGACTTCCATAACTCACTGGATGCTCAAATATGATTGATATTTTTTCACCTCCAGCACCGCCCGGTTGCCTACAATACTACCCGGACCGCTCAGGATCCTTTGAATCTTTCAACTACAACAGAGGCGCTGGCCCGTACATCGCAAACCTGATGTACGCCACCTGCTTCAAGAGGACTTCTGATGTCTGCGGTGTCAAGTGAGTTCATTATTTCAATTACTGTAATGCGAAAGTATGGCCACCAGTGCATCCAGCCTGTCATATGGTGTCAAAACGTGGATACTGTCCGTTGGGCTGGTCCACTATTTAAGGTCACTCAGCGCGCTATGGAGTGGGCGATGCTTGGAGTTTCTTTGAAGGGTAAAATCAGAAACGAAGTTATCCGGAAATGAACTGGAGTTACCGACATGGCTTGCAGGGTAAGCAGGTAGAAGTGGCTGTGGGATGGCCATTTTTGTAGAAGGACTGATGACCGATGGAGCAGACGACTCCTAAAGTGCAGACCGCGTATCTACAAACGTAGTGTGGAATGCCCTCAGCTAGATAGACCGACGCTCTTAAAATGATGGCTGGGACAGACTGGGTGCTGAAGACGCAGGGCAGAGTGTTGTGGCGCTGCATGGGAGACGCCTTTATCCAGCAGTGGACTGCGATAGGCTGACTTGATTGATCGATTGAAAGTATGCAATGACTTTGGCTCTTCTGGCTCTTTCTAAGAGTGATTGAGTTACCTGATTCAGTGTCACCTATCCAAGGGTAAGTGACACTGAAAGACTGGCAGCCACTAAAAACTACTACAACAACAACAACAACAACAACAACTACTAAAACTTCTACTATTTGGACTAAAATTTTATTGTGTCAGCGCCCTCTATAAAATAATTGTCTCTCATTTCTTAACCATCGTCTTTCTCAGGCTAACCACAGCGAGTTTCAATGTTGCCTACCGTGATGTCTCCAACTTATACGTTGACACGGACTGTCAAGTCAACCCTGTCACTAGAGGGGTTGCCCAATCAGAAGACTATTTGTTTATACCAGAAGCAGAGACTGTTGACGGATTGAGAGGATCCAAGTTCTGTGGAAACAGTGCGGCCAATCAGATTATTGCTTGTAAGTATTTGAGACGCATTCGCTCCATGTAAAATATCAGAAGGGGTACAGAATCATGTACTGGATCCATTGTGACTGTTTGCTCACCAATGTCTCTGTCACCTTGTATTTAAATACATTATGTCTCAATGGGACTACGGTCTTCCACAGCTGAATAAGACTTGTCGGGTATCAAGGTAAAATTAAGTATGATTGGAAAGGTAAATAGCCAGTATTGGACTGCTAAACGCAGATGGTGATGATGATGTCATGGGTTAAAATCCCAGGTTACAACTTTTCTGGGTTTTAAAATCAGAAATCTCTGAGTTATAGTCCAGGGCTTTTTTTTTTGTGGGTGGGAAATCATCAAATAACGTCTTTCGCTCTGGGGGGAGTGGAAGAGCGAGTCAGACTTTTACTGACTAAAACCCACCCGTGTTCCTTCAGTTGCTTATATGCCAGTACCACGGTACCTCTTTCAAACTTATCTCTCGCGACCCTGGCAGATAGTCCAGGCTTTAGATTTGTATCTGGTTGGGTACAGCAAAAGGCCCTTGAACATGGAAATTTCATAAACTGTTGAAACGTGGGTTTACTAATCCGCCAAACTGAAAACAGGCCTGTTGTTATCTTATCTTATTGAATGATAATGATATTAATGAAGTATTTTTATTACAGCAACACCACCTGGACTCCCCTACATCTATTTCCACTCTGATAACATAGTAACTGATGATATTCCAGAAGACGGCTACAGATTTAACTATAACGTACTGAATAACTGCTACAATAAGTCGTAGGGTTTATAACCGTTATTTTGAAAGTAGCCGCTACGGAATGAACGAATGATATTTTTTTATCTGTTTAAAGATTGCTCGTAAGAATGAAACATTTTGAAGTATTGAGTTAATGTAATTTTTATTATGATACATTTAGAGAAGGGCGAGTAGTTTATTTATTTTTGTTTTGTGTTGTTTTTTTCATATTGAGTTTTGTTTAAAATGGAATGTTAAGAAAATACTTAAGAGTTGTCTAAATAGTCGATTGTAAGAAATGTTTCCAACAACAACAACTTGTGAGGTCTTTGTTGTCAAATTGACTGCTGTATTAAAATACTGACATTAGATATCAAATAGTTCAAAATGGCCAATAAATTTGGCTTAAAACAGCTCTTGTTCAAAATATCTCGGTAGTGGCGCTAATGTTCATTGGCAACAGTGGTGTTATTTTTTATTTATGTAATTAAAAAGCTGTAGTGGTTTTAACAACTAATATTTATGTAATTTTAAGCGAGAAAATGTATTTATTAGTTTATTGATCGAGGGCATTTAATTTGCATTTATAGATTTAATAAATAATTATACAAAATGTGTGTTTATTATTTTGAAACCATACCGACTGTGTTGGTTCATTTGTTGATAAAAATGTAACTACTGTTGGAATTTTAATCCTATTCACTAACTTGACAATTGGAGGGATACCAGGTTTTGACAAAAAAAAGATAGTGTGGTGGTGCAAGAATGTATGAAATTGAATGAACTTGAAATAATGTACTTACATGCACACTTAGTAATTTAAATTTAATAACTTGTTTTAAAACAAGATGTGTACTATATCGATACATATGTAGTCTAATGGCTGTCAGAGGAAATAAAATGACTATAGTAAAAAAATAAGCAAAATGACATGATTTTTATATTTAGTTTTGTTTCTATCAGTAGAAAATAAAAAAGGAAATAACTATTATTAAAAATTATTGATTATTCTTATAATCCACACCTTAAAACGATTTTTTAAAGTTTTATTTAATTTAAAACATTTTTATCATTAATTCTTTATGCGAAATCGTTCACTACCCCGACACTATTAGTTTTAGAATGGTATCATTATTTTGCATTGAACTGTCAAGTTAGTGAATAGGATTAAAAGTTCAACCTTAGTGTCTATCTTTGGGGCTAATATTGTAAAATTGCATAGACAGCGCCATCTATGGGGCGATAGCAAAATATGATGAAGCGTTGCTCACTCAAAAAAAGTCTTTTGGCTTGCCAGCTTTCAAAGAAGTTTGGAGATAAAATTACAGATGGCGTTATAGCCAAGTTTAGTAACTTCACGTTCATGTTACTATGATCTTAAGGGCAAGCAGATGATGAGGAGAGAAACCAAACTCTTCAGCTTTATAGTATTAGTATAGATTACACAGACCCACAAAAAAAAATTGTACTTGTTATCAAACCACATGGTCTTTACGTATTTTGAGCTGCCGAATCCGAATCTCTGGACACAGAATTAACCCTACACCCCCCAGTAAAAAAAAAATGTACTTCTTATTAAATCACATTGATAAAACATTATTAGGTACAAGATTCTTAGATTTGTAGTTAGGTCATTAAGTGCACGTTTTCTTGCGAATACGTTCAATATTTATACAGAAATAAGATTCTTCGGTTATAAATTTGACCTTCTGACTTTTGTAGGTCTTTTTGTATCATATTGAATGTCATATTATCATTACTGCAAAATTCAAGAGCTTTATTTTTCATTCGGATTCGGCAGCTCAAAATACGTAAAGAGCAATGTGGTTTAATAACAAGTCCAATTTTTTTTTTTTTGTTGGGCTGTGTTATTATCTACGGCCAATACGTTGTCAGAAAGCATATCGTTCGTATCGTTCGACAATCAATAAGTATTCGTTCGTTACTATTTGAGAACAGCCGTGCCAACAGTGCGATAGATATTAATTACTTAACGGTCATGGCAAATTAATATTAGCCAAGTTTAAGCAACACTTGCCGAGGTCGGTAGTGGGATGGGTGACCATCCACTACATTCAGACTCTGTCGAGCCCTCTCACAAAATTTGAACGCTCGAGTTTAGGTAAAAGACGGCAATCTTATGTATGTGTGCGCAGCTATCCACACATGCACAATACAAAAGTGTAACGCGAGTGTCGAGCCGGTCTAAACAATCTTGATCCGTTAGAATTATAATGCGGTATTTAGATATTTATGAAAATACTTATTTTTATTTATCCAGTCTAATAAAGATTTCTAGACTAATAAAAAAAAACAACTATATGTTATGTAAAGTATACAATAAAAATAAAAAATGAAAACAATTACATTTTGGTGCGGATTCTGTTGTACACCGAACTAAACTAACAAAACTATCTCTAAAATTGCTTACTTTTAGCTATGAAAATTGTTACGCTAGTCTGCAAGAAATAATCTCTTTTAAAAATTATTTTGACACGACTAAAATCTAATTTGACAATCGCGACTCAACGAGGTATTTTTAGGGTTCCGTTGCCAAATGGCAAAAACGGAACCCTTATAGATTCGTCATGTCTGTCTGTCTGTCTGTCCGTATGTCACAGCCACTTTTCTCCGAAACTATAAGAGCATGCTGTTGAAACTTGGTAAGAAGATGTATTCTGTGAACTGCATTAAGATTTTAACACTAAAATAGAAAAAAAAAAACAAAAAATTTTTGGGTTCCCCATACTAACTGAAACATAAAAAAAAAATTTCATCAAACCCATACGTGTGGGTATCTATGTCTTCAAATATGATATTGAGGTTTCTAATATCATTCTTTTTCTAAACTGCACCCCTAGCCAAGTTGATAATCTGCAATCGTTAACGCTAGTCGCTCAACGATAAATCACGTAGTTAGAACAAACGAATAGAAAATTCGTATCCATGTTCACATCGTTCAAAATGAAAGAATGATTTTTTATCGTTTCTACAATGTTCAACACTATATCCTTTGTTATAATGTCGTTTTTCTAAAGACATTGTAGAACGAGCGGCCGACTCAGGCGCGTCAACATGGCTCTCAACTTATCGTTTTCTACAATTGCTGACACCGAGGCGTTACCGATTGGAGAACGGAATTCGACACGAAGCGATTGTAACTTGGCTAGGGGGGCTGAATAGTTTGCGGGAGAGACGTTTCCAAAGTGGTAAAATGTGTCCCCCCCCCCGTAACTTCTAAAATAAGAGAATGATAAAACTAAAAAAATTATATGATGTACATTACCATGTAAACTTCCACCAAAAATTGGTTTGAACGAGATCTAGTAAGTAGTTTTTTTTTAATACGTCATAAATCGTAAACCGCAATTTACCTTTCATTCAATCAACTCAAATATAAAAATAAAAAAAAGAACATTTAATTTCATAAACATAAACCTTATGCATAAACCGAGAATACATACAGGTTTGTACGGAAACCTCGGTGCGCGAGTCCGACTCGCACTTGGCCGGTTTTTTTCTTTTAGCTTCGCAACTTAGTACTTGTGCGCTACGTAATGAACTTGCTGAGATACGAAGGCGCGCGCAAGGGGGCATCCTGGACGTGTTTTATATGGAATTTTTCATTTTTGTTTGAAAAAAAAAAATATTACCCACGTGTTGAGATTTATATGTGTGGGGTCTTATAAAGGGGGTCGAAAATTTCATTATTTTTGCTATAGGACACGCCATTTTCGAGATATAAGCAAAAGAAAAAAAATACAGTACTGTTTTTGCACGTGAGGCGAGCCGTTGTCGTTGGTGTGAATTTTTGTTCATGACCACTAGTTTTACTCCACAGCTTTTTAATCGCGATTAAAAATAGTCAGATTTAGTTAAAATAAATTATTTTAGTCAACATTTTTCTACAATCTATTAAAATAATGCTTTACTTGATAATTAACGAAACTCTTATACAAAAAAAAAAAATGCGTAGAGTAGCAAAATGTTGTAGTCGTAGTTTATTTTTGCGTTCACGATACGAGTACCCGTAAACTGAGACGCGGGAAAACACAGGTCCTTCCCCGTTGGGCGCTTGCGCCGTACTAAACGCTGCCCGCTTGTACATCGTAATTTATTCTAATTTAGAGTGATTTGAAAAACGATATTATGTCTAATTAAATAAACAGATTTAAATAAAACTTGAGAATTCGATTTGTTATAGAGCATACTTTATATTGACATGAATTTTTTAATGTAATTATGCTTTATTCAAACCAAAAAAAGCGATAAACTTGCGAATAAATCGTAAAAATTGCCATAAGACTTAATTTTTTTATTAACTAATGTTATTAAAAATCAATATTCTTGTACTAAATGTAACAACTAGATTATATGTCTGTTGTTTTGTGTATTTTTTTTACTCAAATTTCTACATATTAATGATAGAAATAGGAGTCTGAAATTGACCCTGCGCTGATTTTTAAGAAAACTAGTTGTGGGAGATTAATTACTACAAAGTAAAAAAATAAGTTTTTGTAAATATTCTACTAAAAGTAACAAAAAAAAAAGATTGATCTATTTTTTACATGTATTCGTCAATGCCAGAGAATTTATAATGATGAGATGAGAGGTAAATAAGGCGACTAAAATCTTAGATATTCGCGCAAAAATGTAAAATGGCTCTTCGTCGATCTTCGACAGTCGTATCGGGTAGTCTGCTGAAACCCGACAATCAGTCTTGCCAAGAGGTTCCGTGTCTCCCAGTAACTGGATTTTGGGGGTCAGATAGGCAGTTGCTTTATGTAAAATACTTGATTCATCTTGATTCTACACGATGACTGATACATACATGCCGTCTGTTGGGACAGGTCAGCTCAAAGCTGCAATGGCTCTTTCTTCAAAAGGCTCTTAAACATTGCCCTGCATTGTTAGACTCACATCAAATTCTAATAATATAATGTCTGGACTTTAAAAGATACTATGACCTCTGAGTTTGTTTCGGCGTTTCTTTTCAGTGAATAGTCCGATAGAAAATGCCAGCGCCATCTAGTTTTTAAAATATTGAAGTTAAAAATAGTCTTTTATGATCTATACCTACTTACATATACAAATATTTCATTTTATCCGGTGATACTGGAACGTGACCCCAACAGAGTTGGGAAATAGCAGGCGAACTGCATAGGAATCGGACCTACATACTGAAATACCTTCCCCAATGGATAAACATTTATGATTCTTACATAATCAGCTCATTATATTGCCACTGTCGGGATACAGGCCTCCGCTATGTGAGAAGGAGTGGGCTCCACCATGCGGGCCCAGTGCAGGTTGCTAGATGTCACATGTCTTCGAATTTTTGTTTCTAGGACATGCCGGTTTCCTAACGACGTTTACCTTCACCGTTTTGAGAGCAGTGGTGATGGCATAATTTGAACTATTGAAGCACCTATCTGGGTTTGAAACTACCTACAACAATAATAAATGATTTTATTTCTGTAAGTAGGTCTGTACAAACACTTTAACATGTCAATGATATTTTATTTAAACTAGATGAGGTCGGCGTTTCCTAACTGACTACTCTGAGAAGAAAGGCCGAAACAAATTCAGAGGTCACAGTCTCTTTTAAAGTCCAGAATTAATCTTGGTCACATCATGTGAAGACCATGTAAATTGGTCTATTGAGGAAAGAATCACACAGATTGAGTAGACCTGTCCAGTCAGTGCACGCATTTGTCACTAATCGTACAGCTCAACCATAATGTCTGTAGTGAATCTCTTCCATAGATATGTAGACACTATCTCATGCACACAAGCGGAGGCAGCTGCTGTCACTAATGTCATCTGTCAGTCAGGAGAATGGCGGGAAACAGAGACGATGAAGCAGGTCTGCACAGTAGCGCTTGATGTGGCGGTGAGCCAGTGAAGTGATATTATTCAACTTAAGTACGGAATCAACAGGAGTCTACAATCTCTTAAACAGAAATCTCACAGTCACATCGCAAAACCATAAAGGTCTTTTTTTTTGGATGGGAAATCATCAAATGACTTCTCCCGCTCTGGGCGGGGCGGGATGTCAGACTTTTACTGACTAAAACCCACCCGTGTTCCTTCAGTTGCCCATGTGCCAGTGTCACGGTATCTCTTTCGAACAATCCCGCGACCCAGGCAGGCATTGGTCCTAGCAGACCCCTTCAGTGTTGCTGACATCTCTTTGAGGCACCATAAAGGTCTAAGAATAATGCCCACCTCTCTACCGACCCCCGAAACTCGAGCAAGCGTGAAGAAGGCGAGCTAGCACTAACACAAGTCTGCGGCCGCTCTTAAGCACTAGGATTGAAAAGAAGCATAATATCTAGAAATGCATATTTTAATCCCAAATTATTACTGCTTGTGATATCTCTATAGAGCTGGTAATACGGCTTGTTAGTCGATTCGCACGATTTTATTCGCCCGGGTCGTGTGAATCGAAACTTTTAGTTTTATTTTTTTATTGGCGATTCGCACGAAGTTAATTTATTATTGGGCGAATCATAAACTCCAGAAAAATGTAATGGGCCTGGGCACGTTTTGAATTGTATGTACTTGAAGTACCAATTTATCTCATAATTTTACTGTAGATATGAAATTCAAAACGTGCCAAGTGTCTAAATCGTTTTTCTGGATTCAACCATAAATAAATTAGCTAGCCGCCCTCAGAAAGTGATATATTGTTTAAAAGTGTCCAGTCGCACAATTTGGGCGAATAACGTGTGAATCGACGAATAAGCCGATAATACCAATATGTTTTTAAGTGAAAAGACTAGACAAATGATAATGGGTGACAAACACGCAGGCTGGAGAATCATGTGATGGTAATTGATCACGGTTGGTCCGTGGATAAATGACCTTGTTAACTTATTGAAACCCCTCCGTGCCTAGATAATCTGAAAATTTGACAACCAATCTTATGAAGGGGTTTGGTATTACCCAGTTACCGAGTTGTGGAGCTATGGTACCAACAGGATCACAAGTTCAGAAGTCACCCTAGCGATCGCTGGAACAGTCAAATACAACTGATCATTTAATATTTTATTCGGCGCTGCGGTATTATCCTCTCTGCTAGATCCCGCGCCGCTGCTCAGTGATACCGCTACTTGCCACTCAGTGCGCAATAACACTGGATTTGTATGTACCTGTCGCAGGCAAACATGGAGTGTAAGGAGATATTGAAAATGTCTGGGTTTAGTGTTGAACAATTTTGTTTTAAGTTAGTCTGGTTGCCAAATACAGTGTAGGCACAGCATAATCAGTCGATCCCAGTGATTGTGTTTCATCTTTCAGGATTTAGGAATAAATATAAAAATGATTATCTTGGTGCCAAAATCCTTCATTTAGTTAATTTATTTATTATTTATAGTTAATTAACACGGACAATGGATGGTTAATGTTGCAGGGACTTCCCAAGTCCAAGTTGAAGTCAAAGTCAAAGCAATTAAATTACCTCAAATAGGCATATCATAACTTCTATTACTCATGATTTGCTGCACCGTTCGACGTCACACGTCAGCGCCGGCTGTCGCTGAAAACCAGCTCTGGGGCTCTGTCTCGCATAGAGTCGCAGTATTATACTGAGCGACGGCCGTTTTGCGTGGATTTGACGCATATTTTCCCCAGCTATTTTTAAATATTTTTGTTGTGTTTAGTTTTTCTTTGCGTCTTATTACCGCAAGTAAACGTATTTTCTTTCTTTTTTTCTTTCATAACCAGTCTATATTTTTTCCACTGTTGGGATACAGGCTTCCTCTCAGTGAGTGGGATTGGGCAGTGCGGGTTGTTAGACGTCACATGTCTTCGATTTTTTATTTTTATTCACGAAGTTTTCCTTCACCGTTTTCAGATCCAGATTTTTTAAAACTACATGCGGTTTTCATCATTAGACAGAGTAATTCAAAAGCGACTTTACCTATACAACATTAGTTTTTGTTTATGCGAAACCCGAAACACGGGTCTAGTATTTTTATGTAAAGAATCTATGAAAAAAATTTCAAAACTGTATCATTAATAATCACAAAGTTATAAGCTTGTTACGGTACCTGATTGTCCTCGCAAAAACATATGCAGCCTACCGGAGGGCACCACGCCAGCCGCGCGCGCGGCTCTCACTCTCACCCATTGATAATAATTTGCCACAGTGATTGTTTATGTATTAGTTGGTGATAAACATTTTCCATCACGCTTGCAGGCTTTGGACTGTCGTAATGGTCAAGTGTAGGTAGATATTATTATGTAATTTATTCGTAAATGCAGTAGTAAGTGGTAAAATGTAATCAATGCCATTTGTTGCACCTTATGTCAACAACTTAAAGTTCAAAATGGATGAAAATTGTTAAACATCGCATTACTGAACCACAGCAGGCTGTAAACAAATAATAAATTTGTACCCTTGACTATTTTTGCGTGTTTAAAAATGTTAATCATCACTATCTACAATAATTGGCGTAATCACTATTCACTCAAACAAACTGAAGCAACTGTTAAAAAAGGGCCCGTCTTTCTCATAAGCACTGACGCACTGCCACACCACCACAAACAGCGAGTGTACGGACGTTTGAGTACGAGAGAGACATGATAATTTTAAAATCTAAACAAAACACTTTAGCCAGGGCTCACGGCGGTCGCGCGCTCGCCATACGTATGCATCGATCGATGGCATTCGGGCGACTGAGGAGCGCCGTCGCCGCCCCGCAGCAGTGCGTACACGCCGCCTAGCCCGCGCTATGACCTGTCGTGAACTCGGGACCCGTGTGCAAACAGATGATTGCGGATACTAACTTTTAAGCGTTATTAAATATTTTTGGGACAAAATATAACATGGTGTAAAAATTATTGGAATCGATTCAGTTACTGATTCTGAACAAACTATATTCAGGTTTCGCATATACTAAAAATAATGTTGTATATAAAAAACACCTAGCTCACTTATCATTATCAACATCACCAGATTCCCAACTTCCCCCGCCACATATCCAGTATTACAGCTCATGATCCGAGTATTATTGAGAATGCAAGAACCTCGGCGCACAATTTGATAGCTCGCTCTCATTCAATACCACAATGGTCTGATATGAATGAATGAGTGAACGAGAATGAATGTAAACGAAACGCATAGCTTACTGAAGTTATTTGCCTAAGATTTGAATGAGACTTAGGTTTTGTTTTACGGGATAAGTTTTTATACAGTGCGCAAATTTTAACAAATATAACCATGCAATTTTATTTTGTATATCTTAGTACAAAAAAAAAATAAGTTATTGCTTATTTTGAAACTGGTTTTAATTGTAACTAGCGCGCGTTGCCGCCGCGCCGGCGCGGCGGTGAAGGAGAACGAGCATAGCTACAAGTAAGTACCAGCTGTTCAATCGGTCAAAATTCTAAGAAATTCGAAGTACCTACGCCGGCGCGCGGTTACTGACCTATTACTATTGTCAATATCATATTACGAAATATGTAGGGTGTCCATAGTTTACTGATTTAAGGTCGGAAAAAAAAAAGTATTGAGAAAATAATTGAAATGTGTTCTATTATAGATACTGAACCACCAAAAAAAATTTGCGAATTGGTTAAAAAAAATCCTGTATTGCTAAAAATTTGTGTTTAGATAGAGAAATATGAGTAAAGGATTTAATTTGGAATATGTGTGTGACCGTGTGGTGCCGGACGTAAAGAATAGCACCATCTCATCTCTTCACGTGGGTGTCGTAAGAGGCGACTAAGGGACTTACTAGAGAATGTGCAGCAGCGTTCTCTACGCATTTTACAATCATACTGCGGTCGCCAACTCGCCTGCCAATTGTGGCGATTATGGAATAGCCCCTCAAATCGGGGCAGGCCGATGTCCAGCATTGGACGTCTTTCGGCTGGAATTATGATGATGAAGTTTTGTAATAAATACATCAAACTTCATGTTGAACTAAATACCATAGCTGTGATGTTATCTCTGCTATTATAGGTATGTGATACGTCGTTGTTAAGACCACATCTGAATTTAAGTATTGACAGCAAAGGTAGCTACTACAGTGCTTAAACTGAGCACGACTGAGGTAGGTAAGTAGGGGTTCGGCAGTCAACTTCGCTATACGCAAAAAAGAGGGGTGTTATGAGTTTGACCGCTATGTGTGAATGTCTGTGGCACCGTAGCTTTTAAACGGGTGCACCGATTTGGGTATAGGTTTAAAAGAAATTAAATAAAAACCTTTAATGCAGACTTAAAACTTATGAAACTATCTAGAAGTAGTACATTTAAAAGTAGGCTTTCTAGCGGTGGTTCTTAACCATGTTTTATCAAAATTTGTTTAGTCGTTTCGATACGACGATTCTTTGATAAAAATAATTATATTGCATTGGTACGCAATAGTAGGCATTGGTCGGTTTTGTTTTTAATCGACTTCAAAAAGGAGGAGGTTCTCATTTCGGATGTTTATTTTTTTTAATGTATGTTTTAGGCCATAAGTCCGTCATATATAAACGGATTTGCAAAATTCTTTTTTGTTCGTAAGGGGTTTATTTCGAAATGGTCCCATTTAAATTTCGTATAGATCTGATGATGAGTTCCGCAGACAGACACCGGAACTCTTTAAAAAATTGCAGCAAATCAACCCCGATTTCTGCTATCGCATAAATATACATTGTTTGTTTGGAATTAGTGCGGAGTAGATACCGTAACTAAAAATTTAGAAATAAAACTTTTTTACAAAAAAAAAAAAACAAACAACCGACTTCCTTAATATCACTACAAAGTGAAAAATAACTTTAATTTCGGAAGTTGGTGACAAAAATCCTTAAATACAGAGACACCGACTTCCGAAATTAATGTTATTTTTCACTTTGTAGTGTTTTTTTTCTAAGGAAGTCGGTTATTATTTATTTGTAAAAAGTTTTTAAGGAAGTCGATTGTTTGTTTTTTTTTTTTATTTGACATCAGTCGTCGGGCAATTGCCCTCCAGACATGACACGCGTCTGGTCGGAACGTCTCCTCTCTTCTAAGGACGTTGAGTGAACTGTAGGTAGGCACACCCTTTTCCTTTTCCGCACAACTCTAATGTGTGTTACGAATTTTGGATGCTGGTCATTTTAAAACTTCACCATACTATAAACACAGACAACAATTAATCGACATTAGAATTTAACACGCTTCTCCTTTTTTTGGATGGGAAATATCAAATGATGTCTCCCGCTCTGGCTGGAGCGGAACGGCGTGTCAGATTTTTACTTACTAAAACCCACCCATATTCCTTTAGTTGCCTGTGTCAGGACCACGGTAAATTTTTCGATGAAATCCGCGACCCCGACAAGATCGCTACACCTGCCACTAACATACCTGCCTTACATCGTGACGCTGCATGCATACGTGCCAAATTAGGTAATACACACACAGGTCACAAAAAAGTCTTTCGACTTTCAGTTCGTGTAGACCACGCTTTAAAATAGTTATTAGAATTTAAAGGGGACGTGTTTTAGTAACCATTTTTGAAACAGCTCGTCGGGGGATGAAACGAAATAAATGTTTATTTATGTAAGTAGATCTTATAAGACACTTTTATACGTCAATAATTTGCTGATCAATATTTTACAACTAGATGGCGCCGCCATTTCCTAGCTGACTGTTCTGTGAGAAGAAACAAGTGTACTACGTGAGCTCGACAAATGGATGTGCGAGTAACACTTGTGCGACAAAACTGTATTGCGACTCACCATAGTTCGAATGCACGCTTGTGCGACACACTCGAGCTCGGCAAAGCTGCTGCCCATTCTCTAGTAAGTTTCTTAGTCGCTACTTAAGATTCCCACGGGAAGAAATGGGATGATGCTGTTCAGTGACGGATTAAGACTACTTGATGCCCTAAGCAATCCACGCCAGTGGGCCCCCCTATCTATATGTCAATTAGAATCGGTCTTTAAACCTTTACCGCCTAAAAACATTAGTTTTTTTGTAAAATAAGCTGATGACATGTAACGTACCTTAGAAGTGGAGTAGATGCGATAACAATAAAAACCAAAGCATCATTTATTTATTTAATGAAATGCTCCTTGCGGCTTTTCCGGGCATTGAATTCACGCAAGATAGTATTAACGTCTAACGTTTTTAACATATCGGACTCTATGTATAATATTGATAAATTATCTAGCCTTTCTTGTATCATAGTCCTTATTTCATTTTTTTAATATTTTTAATTTTGAAAAAGAACGCTCCGCTGAGCAATTTGTAATCACTAGCTTCTGCCCGCGACTTCATCCGCGTTAAACTTGTTCCCCCGACCTTTCCCGTCGCGTTGAATCGCCTACCCGTGCGATTTTCCCCGTTTTTTCAACATTTTTCATTACTGCTCCGCTCCTCTTAATTGTAGCGTGATGTTATTTAGCCTATAGACTTTCTCGATAAATAGGCTACCCAACATAAAAATAAATTTTAAATTCGGACCAGTAGTTCCTGAGATTAGCGCGTTCAATCAGCTTTATAATATAAGTATAGATATATTAATACGTGAAGCGAAAACTTTGGATCCCTTTTTACGGAAATTGGGCGGACGGAGGAGTATGAAATTTCGCACACTTATAGTTTATACAGAGAAGAAGTGACGAATGCTAATATTTTTTTTAAATTATGCGTAAAAATACATTATTTTCAATAAATAACACGTTACACACACTACTTTTCATTACCGTGTATTTAATACACACATGCATAGATATTCTTTTGTTTATGGTCCAAATCTGTGGTCCAATCGAGAACATCTGTCTTTAATATTTTGTGTCTATAGTCTTACTGAATGTCAAGTATAACGATAAGAAATAAATTAATTTTATAGTTAAATAACCTATTTCATTTTAAAAATCTATGATCATATCGAGAATATTTGTCTTTAATATTATTTGTATTAGCGACGATATGAATTTAATTGAGATCTCTATGAAATATTTTTTGTGGTTTTATGGGGAGTGTCAAGTATGGAATTAGTAAGTTTCCCATACAAAACTTAGTGTCGTGTGCAAATTGTAGAGGTTGTATGCCTCACGATTGTACAGGCTGGTTATAATTATGACATTTTGAACTGTCCTAATTAATTAAAAATAATAGGGAAAATTCTATAAAAACAGAGCTTTCTGTGATAATTCATTCTATATCCAGCAGTTAAGAAGTATTAAGAAAATAAAGAAGAGAGTCCTGTAGAAGTATTCTTTACTCATTACACCTACGTCCTGGTCCTGACCATCACCATCCCGCCAGCGAACCCTCTCCATAGTAGTACAGCGTCAACAATTTGTCTGTAGTGTTACTGAATGTCAAATATAACCATATTATTTTTTTATATTTATTATTATATATTTTTTTCATTTAATAATGTATTTCTATTCAAATGAAGTACGGTCGAAGTTCGACCAATGGGCGATCACTAGTTAAGTATAGATAAGCGATAAAAATATACGCAGGGCTGTTTCCACATTAGGGAAAGCTGATTCAATTTTATCATCATGTATTATTTTATACAATTGTGCGTGAGTTTAACGTAAACTTGTGCGAGCCGAATCACTGGGTCTGGAACTTATTTTACTTATAACATGAATGAAACTGTTGAATTTCTGTTATTAATTCGGTGTTAAGGTCTTCTGGATATGTGTTTACTAGATTTGTACTGTGCTGACTGTACCTATTCTGCGGTTTGATCGGGACACATAATTTTATCAGCATCGGGTATTTTATTCAAGAATGAAAATTTGTTTGCTTTGTATATCTCTCCTCTTTTTCGCATCTCTGCATTTAATTTATCAATGATGCTATACTAACACGTTATTTTGAATTGTTCTCTTGGGCTGAAACTTACTTCAGGAGCTGAACCATCATTGGGCATTTTCTTTCTTCGTCTTTGACGGGTGTCGTTGTATTCCACATCTGGTAGCTTTTCCTTTGCGCGGGCTTCTAAAGAATTAAAGTCGCACCGTAATTTTTCAAAAAAATCCACGAGTGATTTGTAGAAATTAGCGCAAGTCTCTAGAGTAACTTCTGGGTCTTGTAATATCTTGCTGATTTTTCGGAAGGTTTGCAAAATTTAGTCCCATATGACCAACATGAGTACGAACTATTCTTGTAGTTTATTTGACAAATAAGCTACTTCTCTTCTGGTTTCTCCTTTTTGAAATGAAATAAATACTTTAGATATTTTGACTTTGGACATTTATATCAAAACAAAACAAAATAAAACTGTACGTAGGTACCAAAACGAACACAATATTATGAACAGAACTTGAATTAATTGTTGACAAACACACTCACACTAATTTGTGCTGTGTGACTCACACAGCACCGTAGATTTTTAGTTTACTGAAACTATTGACTTACTTATTAATTATCAAATTAATTGTATTACGTATGGATAGAAGCCGGCTGGCACAATTAGTCAAAAACAAAACATTTGATTGACACAGATTTGCGGGGGGCACCCGGGGAAGGGGTGGTTTGTGATTGGCTGATCGCAATTCCGGTGCATTCGAATTGCCGAATGCACTAGCGGGAGCGGAGTTGGTGTGGTCGGACTCTGTGTCAACTTGAAACGCGCGAATTTTCAAATTAGTCCTAGAAACTTTTTTTGGTGTGGTTTTTGGTGACGTGAGAGTGAGACGTGATGCCCTAAGGACGGATTTTGTTTTGTGCTTCTTCTGGTGCCCCCCCAGACGTGATGCCCTAGGCAATTGCTTAATTTGATTAAAGCTTAATCCGTCACTGATGCTGTTACGTAAAGAATAGCACACAATTTCTTCCCGTGGGTGTCGCAGAAGGCAACTAAGGGGCTTAGTAGAGAATGGCCAGCAGAAAAAAAAAAAACTTCTTTATTTCTACAACTTATGTAAACAACAATATAATTATAGGAAGTACCTTTTAAGCAAAGCATTGCTTGTATTAGGTACTACCACTCTTCTGCTTTTAATTAACTATAAATAAGTGAGGAATTAAACAATAAATTCAGTTACAATATTAAAATAAAATACAATAAAAATCAAATAAAATAAAAATAAATCTAAAAGCAAAATTAAACTTACAATCAAAATAAACAATGAATTCAATTGCAATATTAAAATAAAATAAAAATTAAATCTAAAAGCAAAATTAAAATTACAATCAAAATTAAACAATACATTCAGTTACAATATTAAAATTAAAATAAAATAAAAATTAAATTATATCAAAAGCAAAATTAAAATTACAATCAAAATTAAACAATAAATTCAATTACAATATTAAAATTAAAATAAAATAAAAATTACATTAAATCAAAAGCAAAATTAAAGTTACAATCAAAATTCAAAATAATATAAGACGAAATCAAATTATTATTCAGATTAACATTAGAATAATTAATAACAAAATCAAAAACAAACAACAGCAGACCCAGCAGTGTTCTCTATGCATTTTACCACCAAACTGCGCCTGCCAAGCGTGGCGGTAATGGCAAACACCCACTTTGGGGGAGGCATTATTGTTTATTTCTGACAGTGGAATTCTTTCGGCTGAAATGATAAAATACGATTTTAAGTTCGGTTTGCTTTAAAATAAGTTTTGTGCTAGGGCCTTCTTGTACTCATGAAAATAAGGCCTACAACAGAACATTTATGCCACAACATTGGTACTCTGTTTTTGTTTAATTAATGGTCTAAATAAATATCGTAACAACAACTTCTCCGGAACTTTTTCCATCTTACCCGCGTAGCGACATTTCAGGTGGTCGGTCGCACCAGTGTTTGGTGACAGTTATTTAACCAGAGGTTTAAATAGATGCGTGTGAAAGATTAATTCTTACTTTTCTTACAGTTAGGTATTATTATCATCATCCAATGTTTTTTTTTGAAAATTGTCTAATTTTACGTTTTTTGTTAATATGTCATCATAACATCGTTATCAGCTTATGTTGTTCCCACTGCTGGGACACAAGCTTCGCCTCATTGAGAGGGAGTGGGCCGTAATATACCACGCGAGCCCAGTGCGGGTTAGCAAATGTCACATGTTTTAGAACAAGCCGGTCGGTGCGTTTATATCCACACTTCCACACTATCCACACTAATCCACACTAATATTATAAATGCGAAAGTAACTCTGTCTGTCTGTCTGTCGGTCTGTCTGTCTGTCTGTCTGTCTGTCTCGCTTTCCTGCTAAAACTACTGAACCGATTTAAATGAAATTTGGTACACAGATAGTTTAGAGCCTGAGCAAGGACATTGGCTACTTTTTATCCCGGTAGTATGTTCCCGCGGGATAATTTCCGACCTCCACGCGGGCGAAGCCGCTGGCAAAAGCTAGTAAGTATATAAATAAAATTGTAATGTAGAAATAACAGCTCTGTTAAATGATTCTTAACAAAAATTAAACTACTTTTTGTCGAGATAGCACAATCCCGTCGGATAATTTCCGACATCCACGCTGAGCGAAGCAGCGATCAGTAAATATAGAAAATAATGAAATGGTGTTGTATTTTACAAACTTAACCATTTACAATACATCATTTGTCTGTACCTGTCCAAAGGCTTGAACTGCGAATAAGCAGTCGGAATAAAAGTTCGTGTATTTATCACGACACGGCTTGTAAATTGCAAAAACACGAAAAAGATAATAATTTCTTCAAAAAAAAAAAAAATTCATTTGAGTCCATTTGAATCTGACAAGCACTTTACAATGCTCTACATATGTCACACTTTAATTTTAATCAGACCTAATAAATAAACCACAGACAATAGGTATTTCTATTTAAAAAAACAATACCTATATCAAATCCACAATAAACATAGAAACTGTTCCCAAACACAGCCAATTCTCACGTTATCTAACCCCTCGTTAACTACAGTTAACCACGAATTGACTGCAGCAACTAAGGGCCGTCTAACTGCCGTTAGCGCAGTGGCACCCGCCCGGCTCAGGTGTTCCGTAATACACTTTGAGTGACTCGTCCTTTCTCTGGTAAACGTAGCTTTTACAGTTTATACATATTTATACAGTTTGGTATAATTATACAGGTTTATGTTCGTGAAGAGGAGACGTAATTAGTTGTATAATGTAACTGTTGTATTGGCTAGTCTAAGTGATAGTCTTGGGTTACCTAATAACACAGGCCTACAAATTTTTAACCCAGAGACTAGAAAGTAACCCCCCCTTCCCCTTTTAAACCTATTTGAATTTTTTGAAATATCTTTTTTTATCACCAAAATATCCCTATTTGAAATTTTACACTTTAGCGTATTAACCCGACACCTTCTGTCGAGTAACCTCAAAAACTGCAAAAAAACGCGTTTTTGCTCTTTAAAAAAAAAAAAAAAAATGAAAAAGCGTTTATTCGTGTGAAAACCAGACGTATAGGAGCGATTCTGAACACGGAGTCGGATTCAGCGCATCAAAATCCTTCGTGTATGTTAGGTCTGGTCTCTGGGTCTGGACTTTTGTTAAATTTTGTTGTTTTGTTAAATTAAAAATTAAATAACCTAGTTAGGTTATTTAAGTTTTTTGCCCGTTCTTCACCATAGTTAGCTACTACGCTTTGGAATAGGCAATTAGCTTCATATTTCTGTCTGACTTATTCCGTGTGGCGCCGGACGTAAAGAACTGCACCACCCCATTTCTCGTGGCTGTCGTAAGAGGCGACTAAGGGAGTTACTAGAGAATGGGCAGTAGCGTTCTGTATGCATTTTACCAACATACTGCGATCGCCAACCCGCATACCAAGCGTGGCGATTATGGAAAATCCTCCAAACTGGTGAAGGTTTATGTCCAGTGGACGTTACTCGGCTGAAATGATGATGAATCCTTGGTAACCAAAAAATAACTTTAATTTCGGAAGTCGATAGCAAAAAACCCTTAAATAAAGATTAAGACACCGACTTCCGAAATTAAAGTTATTTTTCACTTTGTAGTGTTGTTTTTAAGGAAGTCGGTTGTTATTTTTTTTTTTTGTAAAAAGCCACTCTGTACTTTACTGTGTGTACATAAATGGAACCCATTGTCAGAATGGAACCAAATTAAAATGGGACCATACGGGAAGCACCAGCTTTCTAATAAAAAAAAGAATCGGTTCACCCAGTCAAAAGTTATGAGCTAACAAACATTAAAAAAAATACAGTCAAATTTAGAACCTTCTCCTTTTTAGAGTTCCGTTGCCAAGTGGCAAAAAACGGAACCCTTATAGATTCCTCATGTCTGTCTGTCTGTCCGTGTATGTCACAGCCACTTTTCTCCGAAACTGTAAGCTGTGTGTTGAAACTTGGTAAGTAGATGTATTCTGTAAACCGCATTAAGATTTTCATACGAAAATAGAAAAAAAAAACAATAAATTTTGGGGTTCCCCATTTTTTCATCAAACCCATACGTGTGGGGTATTTATGAATAGGTCTTCAAAAATGGTATTGAGGTTATTAATATAATTTTTTTCTAAATTGAACAGTTTGCGCGAGAGACACTTCCGAAGTGGTAAAATGTGTGTCCCCCCCCTCGTAACTTCTAAAATAAGAGAATGATAAAACTAAAAAAAATATATGATGTACATAACCATATAAACTTCCACAGAAAATTGGTTTGAATGAGATCCAGTAAGTAGTTTTTTTTTAATACGTCATAAATCGTAAACCGCAATTTACCTTTAACTCAGTCATGTAAAATATAAAAATAAAATAAAAAAATATCATAAACATAAACCTTATGCATAAACCGAGGATACCTACAGGTTTGTACGGAACCCTCGGTGCGCGAGTCCGACTCGCACTTGGCCGGTTTTTTTGAAGTCGGTTAATAATGCCTGTAATTTGTTGAAAAATGCTTTAAATTTGTATTTGCGTTAGGATAATAGTTCTGGGAGCAGTGGTAGCCGAGTGGTATCGACCCGTAGGTTGTAGGTCCTGGGTACGAACTCAGGCAGACGCTTTAATTTGTGTGAATCATTTCATCACCACTGCTCTCAAAACGGTGAAGGAAAACATCGTGAGGAAACCGGTATGTCCTAGAACCAAAAATTCGAAGACGTGATATCCACCTGCCCGCACCGCGCCCGCGTGGTTGATTATGGCCCACTCCCTCTCACTGAAAGTTGGCCTGTATCCCAGCTGTGGGAATAATATAGGCTGATTATGAATGGGTCTGGGCTACATTGTGAATTTACTAATTAATTTATCAAGCAAGATAACGCCATCTTTTGTGACACGCCATCTTTTGTGACTCCCATTTTCAATAGTGGATAATAAGCATGACTTAGCTTTTTCAGACAGTCCGCTGTGCAGGGCCTGCATTGAGGACGACGAGACAGCAGCGCACGTGCTTCTAAACTGCCCGGCAATCGCCACATACAGGGCCAAGTGCTTCGGTAACCCAGGTACCCTACGTGAGATAGTCAGCAACATCAAGGCGTTGCTGGCCTTTCTCGAGGAGCTGGGGTGGATCGAATAACCGATTTCCCACCCGTACGCAAAATACGCGCTCAGACGTGGAGTTGCGGAGACCAGCCCGTTCTACCTATTACCTATTATGACTAGGCTTGTGGCTAAGTAACAGTCCTAGCTGGCCTCGCCGTGGTTGGTCCGTGAACGGGTGAGCATATTTTCATAATAAAACCCTCCGTGCCTCGGAAACCACGTTAAAGGCTCCTTGCAGACCATCGCCATGTGCCTTAAGAAGATCAATTTCCGTGAAGTTTTCATAGAAGTTTTACTGTCTGTGGGTATCACCCAATAACTGGGTTGAGGAGGTCAGGTCGGCAGTTGCTCCATATCATCATCATTCCAGCTGGAAGATGTCCACGGCTGGACATAGGCTTCCCCAAAAAATGGGAGGGTTAGCCACAATCGCCACGCTTAGCAGGCGGGTTGGCGATCGCAGTATGGTGGTAAAATGCATAGAGAACGCTGCTGCCCATTCTCTAGTAAGTCCCTTAGTCGCCTCTTACGACATCCACGGAAAGAAAAGGAATTGGGATAGGTAGTAGTATCTTCAGGTAAAATACTGGTTTTCAACGTCATCCGGTCAGACTAGAAGCCGACCCCAATATATGTAGTTGAGAAAAGGCGTAGATGAAGATTATGATGCATGACTGAATACTTCGTCAATATGAAAGTACTAAGCTCACAGAAATCAAAGGGAGTTCCAATTTCAATATGTGAACTAAAAAATATCAAGTATTTATATAAATAAAGATAGTATTGGCGCGGAAATGCTTTGATAAAAAATATATTTTTCCTTTTAATTTTTGCAACGGAACAAGTGTTTGTAGACATGGCTAAAGTGTAAAATATGGAAAAAAATATTACTTTTTTATTTCGAAATCATGAATGAAAATATTTTGCGAACGCGCCCCGTAGTTGAGAGGTCGAGGACTAGTGGTGGGACACGGTGTCGATAAAAACATTTTTATAAATAAATAATCGACTTTAAAAAATACTAAAAACTGATTTCTTTCTGTTTGTTTTTTTGAAAGCCACTTGTTAATTTTGTCAAAAACTTTATTTTTTCACATTTTAGTTATGGTACCCACCTCACACCAATTCGTCTGTATTTTACTTGCTATGTAAAGAAAAAAGGAAGTATCAGAGTTTCATCAATATACACACGAGTGGTTTAATACGCAAATTAGGCCCGAGCAAAGACAGTAAAACGTATATGTGACCACTTCTAAGGCATACC
This sequence comes from Aporophyla lueneburgensis, assembly GCA_932294355.1. Taxonomy (NCBI): domain Eukaryota; kingdom Metazoa; phylum Arthropoda; class Insecta; order Lepidoptera; family Noctuidae; genus Aporophyla; species Aporophyla lueneburgensis. Next base: position 16,160,088 of record OW028762.1, on the reverse strand, counting down.
CTGGCCATAAAAAAAAAAACAAAATCGGTTCACAATTGCCGGTTAAAAATATATTTTTTGTTTCTGACTAGTGTGCCCGATCTTGTACTTGAAAGTAAGTCTCCTTTGTTCTATCATGGAATGCACTTCGGTGAAATTTACATGCTAGATAGATGATCCAAAGCTAATATCTAATGGTAGGCCCAACTCGCTGATTACTTTTCATAATACGATCATGAAACGAATATAATCATTGCACTTCGGTGTCTTCGTCAATCAGTGTGTCCTTTGACACATATACCTCTCCCAGGGTCATCCATTTGCCTTGATCTCGTGGATCTCTAGTCCACAGGACACCAGCTGTCCCGACTATGTCGTCGTCCCAGCAGCGTTTGCGTTGTCTTTCTCAACTTCTTTTGGATCTTATTTTCCATTTCGTTATAGCTTTGGGATCATGTCAGAATCGTGAGTGTCAATTATGACAATGACTGGCCTTTTAATCTAGTGGTTAGTGACCCTGACTACTAAGACTGAGGTTGGGTTCGATTCCCACCCAGGACAAATGTTTGTGTGATGAGCATAATAATTTGTTCTGTGTCTGGGTATAATTTATCTATAATATATATATGTATTTAGAAATATATAAGTATATTTATCAGTTGTCTGCTTAACATAGTACAGGCTCTGCCTAGTTTGGGATCAGATAACGGTGTAACCTCTTTAGTATCTCTTTTAGTATCTCTTCACCACCCTTGGTTGTCTGGTAGAGAATGTCTAAGCCATTAAGTCCGCTTTTGTGACAATCTCCGATTCTGTTTTTTTGTATGGAAGGAAGCATCTTTTAGTCTGGTAAATTTGCTCAGATCTTTAGCTCTTTCTTTTATCAAACGATAAAAAGCAGCTACCCACAAATGATAAACAATTATTATTTCTGTAAGTAGGTTTGTACTAGCACAATGATATTTTTTTGAACTAGATGAGGTCAGCGTTTCCTAACTGACTACTCTGAGAAGAAATTCAGAGGTCACAGTCTCTTTTAAAATTCAGACATAATCTTGGCCACATAATTTGATGACTATGTATGTAGATCGGTGTGTGAAATGGTCTTTTGAGGAAAGAACCACATATTATGTTTGAGTTGACCTGTCTAGTCATTGCACGCATTTGACAATTATCGTGCAATAAAAAAAAATGAATCTATCAATAATTTAAATTAATATTTTTATCGATGCAGTCCCGCCACTACCCTCTAATATGGAGTGAATGCCGAAAGTTTGCATATTTGTATATTTTCCGGCGGAAAACCTTTTATACTATTACTTTAACGTGAAAATACTTCATCTTCATAGTTACACAAATAGCCACGCTGTTTCATATAGAGCACTCCAGGTTTCATTTGCATTTGGTGCAGTAAGGCATACAAAAACACAAAACATCACGGTTGTGTACGTTGAAGGGTTAGGTAGAGGTGTACCTATAGTAAAAATAAAGTCCTCCAGACCGTATTTCGGTCATGGTGGCCAATCCCAACGGCTATCGGCGCGGAAGATATTATAGTGCAGGCGTGTGTGCGCAGACACAGGAGCACTCACTGTTCCCTCACTCTCATAGTCCGACGGGACGGCAATCCGACACGACCGGAGAGAGATCAGGCGCAGGACCAACGGCGGTGACACACCGCCAACTTTCAAATATTTGCTGACTGTGGGGTTGTGTGTTAGGTTCCCAGGTCGGGTAAAGTGATATTGGGTTTTTCCATTGAAAATTTATTAGTAACAGCCCGGAGTTTGACTTATAGTACCCCAAATTTCGCCAGGTCTGTTTAAGTCACATGTAATAGGGGACGAGCCTTTTGCTATTTTCGAGGCTGAAATATACTACTATACTTCGGGCCCTATAACCCGAACCGAGAATCGAAACTGCACATCTTGTAATAGCCATACTAGCCACCACTAGATATATGGCAAATCATTTAATTGAATGTTTTGTGTCTCTTAATGTTACCTCCTCACAATTTGATTGTATAGAATCAAGTTCTTCTAACTTATCAGACAGCTGTGCTGCTGGGGAGTTTGTTGTGCCACTTCTTCTTCCCAGCTAAAGCACTAGGAAGTGTCGAAGGGCGGGCGTTTTGGGGGGACTGTCTTTTGTAACTTTGACGTTCAAAAAGTGCTGACTCTCAGCCTAGTTTGAATAAATGACTTTTGATTTGATTTTGATTTTGTATTGATGAAAAGATACAGAGGAATAAGGAAAATGTCGCGAGGAAAGTATTGAGAATGAATGTCAATGGCTATAAGAGTAGAGGGAGACCAAAGAAACGATGGATGGACTGTGTGAATTATGATATGGATAGGAAGCGGGTGACTACTTAGATGACGACTAATAGAGAAGTGTGGAAGAAAAAGAGATGTTGCGTCGACCACAAATAAATAGGGATAACGGCAGAAGAATAATGATTGATGGAAGAGCGGAGTCTCCTAATACAGGCTTTATACGCTTAAAAGGAGGCTCCAATCACCACCGATGTAAGTTATAACTTGTTAATGCGAATAAACCCTTTTTCATTTTTCATTTCATTTTTCATTCAACTTCTTACCGTGGGTGTCATACGAGGTGACTAAGGGACTTACTAGAGAATGGGCAGCAGCGCTCTCTATGCATTTTACCGCCATACTGCGATCGCCAACCCGCCTGCCAAGCGTGGCGATTATGGTAAAATAATCCCTTTTGGGGAGGCCTATGTTCAGCAGTAGATATCTTTCATCTGAAATGATGTTGACGATGATGATGAAGGTGGAAATGCCTGTTTATTTGGTTCGTCTATGTGCAGGTCAGTATCAGGCTGAACATATATGTATACATACACTAGCTTCTGCCCGCGACTTCGACGGCGTCAAGTTTTTGCTCCCCTGACCCTTCCCGTCGCATCGAATTGTCTGCCAGTTTCCGTCAATTTTTCTTTGATGCCCCGCTCCTTTTGATCGTAGCGTGATGTTATATAGCCTTCCTCAATAAATAGGCTACCCAACACAAATAATTTTTCAATTCGGACCGGGAGTTCCTGAGATTGTAACGTTCAACCAAATAAATAAACAAACAAACTCTTCAGCTTTATAATATTACTAGCTTTTGCCAGCGGCTTCGCCCACGTGGAGGTCGGAAATTATCCCGCGGGAACATACTACCGGGATAAAAAGTAGCCTATGTCCTTTCTCAGGCTCTAAACTATCTGTGTACCAAATTTCATTTAAATCGGTTCAGTAGTTTTAGCAGGAAAGCGAGACAGACAGACAGACAGACCGACAGACAGAGTTACTTTCGCATCTATACTTACTTAATATTATTTAATATTATAAAGCTGAAGAGTTTGTTTGTTTGTATGTTTGTTTGTTTGATTGAACGCGCTAATCTCAGGAACTACTGGTCCGAATTGAAAAATTCTTTTTGTGTTGGGTCGCCTATTTATCGAGAAAGGCTATAGGCTATATAACATCACGCTACAACTAAGAGAAGCGGAGCAGTAATGAAAAATGTTGCAAAAACGGGGAAAATCGCACGGGTAGGCGATTTGACGCGGCGGGAAGGGTCGGGGGAACAAGAAATTTAACGCGGACGAAGTCGCGGGCAGAAGCTAGTTTATAATATTAGTGTGGATAGTGTGGATACTATAGATAAACTCACGCCTTTTCCCCATGGGGGTAGGCAGAATAGTTTCTGCCTACAGAACGTCACCTGCTACGATCCTCACATACCTTTTGCCTCGTTTAAGTTCATACACGCACACCGGTTGCGAGTACTACGCAACTGACCCTTTTGAAGAACATCACCGATAAGGTCATATGGTCTCCTAGGGTGTATGTTGAACAAATATTATTCACGACCGTAACACGGAATTATAATCATTAAAATAAATCAATTGAAACCCGCACATAGAAAATACGTGGAAGATTTTTTTAAAACGCTTTTATTAGCTCCATACGTATGTTAGTATGTGCCTATGTAACAGAAACTTTGAACATGATTTTGACCCCCTAACTCGAAATTTGGCATACTTATCATTTTATCAAGGACCGATGACAATAAAATAATATTATAAATTTAAGCCATTGTCCTAGCCGGGGTTACCAGGATTGCAAAAAAATACTGTGTTCGAAAACTACGATGACATACGTCATAAAATACGAAAACTACGCTGAATTCGACACAAAATTAGAAACACCCTAAAAAATTGAAAATAAATAAAAGTTTAAAAACACGCTTCCATAGAAAACCAACCATTTTTTAAACTATTCATCATCAGCAGCCTATTGTGTTCCCACTGCTGGGACCCAGGCCTCCTCTCGGTGAGAAGGAGTGGGCCATAATGTACCACGCGGGGCCAGTGCGGGTTGGTACGTATGTCACATCTCTTTGAATTTTTAAACTATTATTATTTCCAAATTCTTTTAAAATACTTTCAGTGAAGTAAATATACATACATAGATTCTTAGCATTGTATCAATAGTTATGTTGATACACAATATTCCGCAGGGTTGCCGCTCCCGCCGTCAGCTCTTGCTTGACAACAATGCCGCGCTAAACGGAAGTCTCTAATTGGTACAGCCCTAGGCGTTTCGAAGTCGGGTGAAGAATTTTTCCGAATAACGAAGACATGGCGATATTATAAGTTATAATGATTTTAGTTTCGTATTCACTGGGCTTAGAGAAAAATGTTTTTTCAAGAAAATATTTTGTTGTTGTTAAATTTTTAAAGTAATTCTTTATTTGAAAGTCTGGGATTAAAAATAATGTCTGGGAGTTTTGGTATGTGGTCTAATGTGGCTTCTTCAAAGTAGTGGTGTCCTTTCAAAGTTAAAAGAAGGAGAAAATTCGTTTTTGACTGAATTGATTGTTAGTTTAATTGTCTTATTAATTATTTTAATGATTTGACTATACCATTTCTCCCCGTGAGTGTCGTAAAAGGCGAGTAAGAGACTTGCTAGAGAATTGGGCAGCAGCGTTCTCTATACATTTTACCACTATACTGCGATCGCCAACCGGCGGCCAAGCGTGGTGATTATGACAAACTCTCTCAAATTGGGGGAGCCCTATGTCCAGCAATGGACGTCTTTCGGCTGAAAAAGAAAAATTATGAATGCTATTCTATGTCTTCATCTTCACATATAATAGTAACATAAACAAAATATAAAACTATTTGCGTGTACTACGTGAGCTCGACAAATGAATGTGCGAATAACACTTGTGCGACAAAACTGTACTGTGACTCACAATAGTTCGAATGCACGCTTATGCGAGACACTCAAGCTCACATAGTACACTAGGTTAGGTTAAAACTGTGACCTCCTACGCACGAGCCGAGCGAGCGAAGCGAGCGTTGCCGCGGCAGCGGCCGGCGAGTCCTAGAAACGACTAGATTCAGTGTGTCGCACAAGCGTGCATTCGTACTATGGTGAGTCGCAGTACAGTTTTGTCGCACAAGTGTTATTCGCACATCCATTTGTCGAGTTCACGTTGTACACTCAAACTATTTGGAGCAGCGTTAGCCCAGTGGCAATGGCCGCGACTTACAATTTGTTAAGTCGTAGATTCGAACTCAAACAGCCACTTTGTGTAAATAATTTCATCACCACTGCTCTCAAAACGGTGAAGGAAAACATCGTAAGGAAACCGGCATGTCTTAGAGCCAAAATTCGACGACATGTCACATCTACCAACCCGCACTGGGACTGCGTGGTGGATTACGACCCACTCATTCTTACAGAGCCTGAGTCCCAGCAGTGGGAAAATTATAGGTTAATTTTGCTACTAAAGCTACATTTCAATGTTTCAAAAATTGTTGTATTAAAATGAGGTTGAAAAAAGACTTTTTTTAATACCCACAACTACATTTTAATATTAATCAATGTTATTTGGAGGTTGAAAAACGTTTCTTTTTTTTATTTCTTTTTATTTTGACAGCTGCTCCGCGCCATCTTGTATTCTGTCTATCAAAGCGTTGCGTATGTTTCGCCGACTCAAAAATATATATTTTGTATACTTTTTATTCATTAAGATATCCAGGAAATATCACGTGTTTTGTTTGTTGGTAAATACATACATCAAATATATGTATATTTTCTGTAATGTGTGATTCCGATTGATTGTTTGGCATTCAACGCATACAGACGTGCTCATAAATGCACAATATCAGTAAAATAAATTAACGCTTACGTAAACAGTGACCCAGTTTAGTGTGTTATACCGTGTTTTTCAATAAATATTACAGTAATAAGTTACAATAATGAACTGACGATAATATAATCCTATAAATTGGTATATGGACGGCAGCCCCTTTACTCGCAGCGCCATGATACGACGTAGTCCGCCACCAACTCCGACCCCGGTACCAACACCGGCAAGGACACCACCCCAACAACCAAGACAAGACCAAGATGACGCAGTTGAAGTTATATCCACTCCGAAGATTCAAAACTGGATGACGTCTATTGAGCAGTGCCTGAATGAAGTAGTTGCTACAGCTTCTGAGGGAAAGCTAAACGCTGATCAGAAGCTGAAAATAAGCAATCTTTGCCGGAAAGTTGGACATGGAGCTTCACAAATGGCTGTGCAATACCAGTCACTAAAACAAAAAGCAATCCAAACACATACCACCCTTAAAACCATGACCGAAGCTCGAGACCTATCAGATTGTCTAACAGAGATGAGCCGGACGATTCAGGAGTCCTGTACGAAGCGGGAAGCAACTTCATCGTCATTTGCAGATATGGTCAAGAAGGGGTCCAACACCTTTGTTCGTCCGAATACTTTTAGCTCCGTGGCCATTTACCCAAGTGACAACTCAAAGACCAGTGACGAAACCAAAAACATGGTCCAACAAATCATATGCCCTGGAGAAATGAAGCTGAAAGTACGAGGCGTACGCAAAATTGGAAAAGGAGGCCTTATAATAAGCACGGAGACTAAAGATGACCTAGATAAGCTCAAACAAACTGTCCAACTTGCTTCGTCAGGGCTTACCGTCGACGAACCTAAAAAGCGCAAACCTCGCATAATAGTTATAGGAGTACCGTCATCGATGGCTGAAAATGAGGTTTATAAATGTATTTATGAACAAAACTTGGCCGACAAACTGCCCACTTTATCCTTAGATACATTTTTGACCTCAATAAAACTAAGCCACAAATCAGGCAGGAAAGATGCTGAGAACTGTAATTATATTCTAGAAGTTCCAGCCGTCGTACGCAAGGCCCTCATTACACAAGATCGAGTATTCATAAATTGGACGTCCTGCCCGGTACGAGACTTCACACTGGTAACGAGATGTTACAAGTGCCAGCAGTATGGTCATGCAGGCAAAACCTGTAAAATTGCTGTTCCTACATGTGGACATTGCGGTGAAGAAGGACACGCAATACAAGACTGCGCAAAAAAATCCGAATCGCCTAAATGTGCTACGTGCTTGCGCTTTAAAAAACAAGCCAACCACAAGACGGGAGACGTAGATTGTCCGGCCAAAAAAGCTGCCGAAAACAGGTACATAAACTCAATTGATTATGTAGGCGCCTAAGAGCGCCACATCTTGTTTATATTATTGACCTAAGTTTTATTGTTATTTTCTTTAGTTTTAGGATGGATCCTAACTTATTTACCGATATAGACAACTCATTTTTAACTGTGTCAAAAACATGTGACGTTGAGGATTGCAGACAATATCTTTCCGATCATGAAAAGTCACTAACTATACTAACCCAAAACATTCGTAGTATTTTTAAGAATATAGATAGCTTTAAAATTTTCCTGCATAGACTTAATTTTGATTGTGATGTAATTGTACTAACTGAGTGTTGGCTAGCTGGCCGCTTAGATAATCTCCCAGTAATACCTGGGTATAACTTATTGTATACCACAACAAACAGCAATCAAAATGGTGGTGTGGTCGTTTTTTCTAAAGAATGTTTAAAGGCAACAATCGAGGAACCTACTCTACAAGACTGTATGAGTAACTGTTTAGTCATTAAAATTGGTGTGACTACAGCAATAATCGCTATGTATAGGTCACCCTCCACGAGAAATCTGGATTTCTTTCACAATTCCTTAAACCAGATATTTGTATCGTTAAGCTCGTTTAAGAATGTTATTCTAACAGGGGATTTAAATATAAATATTGCTTCCGAAAACTGTGATGCAGGGACCCAAAATTACCTTAATATTTGCTCATACCATGGCTTTCTCCCCGCTCACACATTGCCTACTCATCAAAGCGGTTCCTGTCTCGATCATATGATGATCAAAACCAGCTTATCATATATTACGCTTGTTACTAACGCAACAATTACTGACCATCACGCTGTCCTACTTTCCGTAAATTTAACGCTGCCGAAGCTAAATCGTCCCTTGACTAAAAGCAAATTAAACACAAATAAACTTGAATATGACTTACGCAACCTCGATTTATGTTTTGTTTACAATACTGCTGACGCTAATTTGGCTTTATCGTACTTAATAAAACATGTCCAACAAGCAATATTACATAACACCACTGTTTCTATAGTGGATAAGAAACGTTATAATATTAAACCTTGGATTACTCCTGGACTAATTCGATGTATAAGACACAGAGATAAACTCCATCAGAGAACAAAAAGATACCCTGATAATTTAATCATTCATACCACCTATAAAAGATACAGGAACTTCTGCAACAATCTGCTAAAGAATTTAAAAAATAATTACGATAAAAACGAATTAAGCAGAGCAGGTAACAATAGCAAGCAACTTTGGAAACATATTAAAAACGTCACCATTATGTCTAAACCGCGTGAATCAAATTCAAGTTTACTGCTTACTAATCCTTTGCCACTCATGTCAGCTAACAATGTTAATAACTTTTTTGTCAATGTTGGGAAAACTCTTGCCGAACAGATTCCGAAACATTGTTGCGATCAACCTCTCCAAAAATCAAGCAAAATGTGTCACTTGAAATCTTTTGCTATGCTCGACACCGACGAAGACGAAGTAACCCGAATTATTTCTGGTCTAAAAATGATTGTGCTGTTGGATGGGATAATATAAGCAATAAGATCCTTAAACTCTATAAGCATATTTTGGCACCTCCCTTAACGCACATATTTCGAATCTGTCTTTCCAATGGAATTTTCCCTAGATGCCTAAAGAAGGCAGTTGTAATCCCTGTGTTTAAATCTGGAAATAAGGACTTAGTTAATAATTATAGGCCAATATCGTTACTCCCCTCAATATCAAAAATATTAGAGAAAATTATAAACAATAGACTTGTGAAATATCTCGAACACAATAACTTCTTATCCCCTGCACAATTTGGTTTTAGAGCTAAATTTTCCACAGCCGATGCGGTACATAGTTTGACCGATTACATTTCAAAAGAACTTGACAAAGGGAACCAGACCCTGGGTGTCTTCCTTGATTTAGCCAAGGCCTTTGACACAGTGTCTGTTTCTGTTCTTCTGGATAAATTACATACTATAGGAATAAGGGGAACGCCACTAAAACTATTCGCTGACTATTTACATGACCGATACCAATGCGTTAGAATAGATACAACCTTGAGCGATGAGCAGAAATGTACGGGTTTTGATGTTCCTCAGGGAAGTATTCTGGCCTCAACGCTCTTCCTGATTTATATTAACGACCTGTGTAACCTTAATATTAAAGCCGGCAAAATTATATCATATGCCGACGACACGGCGTTAATATTTAGCGCTAAAACCAGTACCGAACTCTTCGAAATCGCACAACTAGGTTTTAGTACTGTGACAAATTGGCTTCAAACAAATTTACTAACATTAAATGCTGACAAAACAAAATTTATTCACTTCTCCATGCGCAGGCCCCAACTTAACTTTACTAACCCTCACCTATATGCCCATCAATGTGGTAACCGCTCAGTCAACATATGTAATTGTCCTTTTATCCTCAAAACAAACAACATTAAATACCTCGGCGTAATAATAGACGACACTCTGTCCTTCAGAAAACATATTGAAAGTTTCGTTAAAAGAGTGCGCAAATTAATATATGTTTTTAAAAAATTACGTACATTCGCCGATTCCAAATTAATCACACAAGTTTATTTGGCCCTCTGTCAATCAATAATTCAATACTGCATCTCTGGTGGGGTGGGGTGGCGCTCCAAAAACGAATCTACTTCCTCTTGAAAGAGCACAGAGAGCAATTTTAAAGGTAGCAAATTTCCATCCCTTTTTCTTTCCCACAGATCTGCTATATAAATCCTGCAACGTGCTGACTGTGCGCCAACTTTTCATAATGCACTTAGTATTAAAACAGCACACCATGCTTACCTACACTGCTGACAATATTAACAAGAGGCGGAATGATATAGTATGCACATCTAATGCATCCTCAAAACATGTTTTTGTAGAAAGATTTTTTACATTCTTAGGTCCATTTCTGTACAATAGGTTAAATAGAAAACTAACTATCTTTAAATTAAGTTACTTTAGCTGTAAACAAATTATACTTAAATATTTACTAACCATCGATTATGCACAGACAGAAGATCTACTTGTTGTTTGCAAATAGAACGACTAACATATTGCTATTTCACTTTTACTTTCCTAATTTTAATTTAGTTTTTACTTTATACTCCTTGTTAATTTATTAAACTAAGTATTTATGCACTTACTAGCCTGAAACACAGGTTGAACCTAGTTCAGGCAAATGAGCAACTGTGCTCTATTTTAATTATTAAGGTAACTTTGTAAATGTGCCCCTTTTTATAAATAAACGATATTATTATTATTATTATTCAATAAGAGGAACATTTTTTAAAAGGAAAAAAAAAATAAAAATTCCATTTTTTTCTGGTTATCTTTAATACTTATTTTACAATAAAATCATTCCATACGGTTAATATTTTAAGATTATTTCTTTCAAATGTTTCGCCATAACTAGTGTTGCAAAGGACTCGAGTCTTCGAGTCGTAATTTTAAAGACTCGACTCGATTATGCATGACTCAGTGTGCTCAAAAGGCTCGGAGTCTAGAGTCAAGCCGAGCCCGAGTCATTCTCGAGTCTAAAAAAGGGACTCGAGTTTTAAAAAGGACTTGACTCTTAAAAATGACTCGAGTCTTAAAATGAACTCGAGTCTTGTAGCTCATCATCCGAAAAAACTCGAATAACTCGTCAGATTTTTTTCTACGCAAAGTTTCATCATCATAGAGCAACACGGACCAGAGGGGAGTAGCCATACGCAGGCGTTCCCCTCTGTCAAAGTACAAGTCCACGCGGTCCTATGCGTACAATAAAACTAGTTGCAGCCGCACTGCTCGGTAGACTAAATCTAGTTGCGCGACAAAATTGACCTCCTACAAAAATGCCGAATTGTTCTGTATTTTGCTGCAAAAAGAGATCTGCCACGTCAAATTTACAAAAAGATGGCGTTACCTTTCATATGTAAGTAATTTTTAATCACATTATTTCTATTTACTTCTATAAAACTTAAAAATTACAAAATCATCGGTCGTGTTGTTTCGGATTTGTTTACCAACACAGGCCGCTCGCCCTCATACAATATGCGGATCGGTCGAGCGACTGATCCGAGTCTATTTCCGAGAATACACTGTCACCGAGCGATAGTGTTGTTACTGGTTTGTTAGTAGATAGTTATCGATAAATTTGGCAAAGGAGTCTATATCCATACAGAGACATATTTGAGATTAAGTTTTCTGATTTATTTAAATTATTATATTGTAAGCTGTATATTAATATACATAGTTGTATAAAAAAAAGCGTTAAATTAAAAATATTATAAAACGTACGAGTTAACACATTTTATTAAAATTACTTATTGTGAACTTCAAACATAATATTTTTTAATTTATTTATTGAAGGTTTCCTAAAGATCCAAATTTAAGGGATATATGGAAGAAATTTTGTAATAATAGACTAACCTGGAGTCCCACAAGAAATAGTGTCATTTGCTCAAAACATTTCAAGACCTCTGACTTTCATGTGTTGTCGAACAATAGGAGGAGATTAGTCGAGGGCACCAAACCAACTCTAACACCACACAGTATTTGTCCCGTAAGTTTTTTTTTATATCACGGAAAAGGTAAAACAGCCGACCTGATGTAGTTCACATTAGTTATAGTGGTGAAATGAAGTTTAGATTTCTCAACTTGAAAAATTAATAGTTTTAAATCTAATTTTCCAGAGTCATCAAAAATCATTCAGTCTACCAAATGACAGACTATCATCTCATGATGCCATTAGTGCCACTCTCACTATTCCTGAGTATATTCATACTCATTACTGAATATACTGCTTAAATCATTGAAAAAACCTTTTATTTTACCTATCATTCACTTACATTGTCGCAGCACTATGCAAACCATGCCCCTGTACTGCGTTTATACTACTCATGTACCACTATATTTTTCTATCGTAATGGTATAAAGTTGATTTAGACAATGTACTTCAATAAAACTACATTGGCGCATAACATTTACTTTCATGTGATAAGAAACACCATGGTTTCGCAGATTTGTAGTAGCAGATCGATTTTTACAGCTAGAAACTGCACAATTAACCATTTTTGGAGAGAACTTATTTTCGACACAATACGATATAATATATAATGGCGGCGGCCGCGCATTCAATTAGTTTTATATAACGTGCATGGTATATATAAATGCTCTAAGGTGATAGATACACATCCACTCGTTTTTAAAATGACGTAAACCTTAATTTTATTTGTTAAATGATAATTATTGTAGTACATAATAAATAAAGTCAATCTTTATTATAATATCTATCTTTGTATCACTTTTTAAACCTAATATTCCGATAAAAAAAAATAAAGTCAATCTTTATTATAATATCTATCTTTGTATCACTTTTTAAACCGAGTTCTTGAATTTATCGATAATGCGTATCGACAGTAGTTGCAACCACGGCTGTAAGCAACTTGTCAATGTAGTTGCGTCATCTCATTGTACTGTAACGACACATAATGTATCTATGTGTGTATGAAATTGTTAGTGTATGCTTTAATTTTTATGTGTGAGTTTCGTAGCAACAGACGATTATTTTTGTGTGAGAATTTGAGAAAGTGTGGGTAGAGCAGATTTCCCCCCGCAAAAAATGACAGACAGTTTTGTATCGGGAAAAAACGCTATGGCGTCTCCCCTCCGGTCCGCCGGTGGTCCGTGTTGCTCTATGTTCATCATAACCACTAATTTGAATTTATTGCCTTCTTTCGAGTCTTTTCGAATGATGAGGTACAAGTTTCATCTTCATGCTTCGAATTTCTCTTAAAGACTCCGGTTCATAATAAGACTCGAGTCCTTTTTAAGACTCGAGTCCTTTTTAAGACTCGAGTCCTTTTAAAGACTTGAGTCCTTTTTAATACTCGAGTGTTTATCTGTAGACTCCGAGCCTTTTGAGCACACTGAGTCTTGCTTAATTGAGTCGAGTCTTTAAAATTAGGACTCGAAGACTCGAGTCCTTTGCAACTCTAGCCATAACTGCGGTTTACATGGGCCTTTCTGAAATTCCAATTATCTATGATGAGTACAAAGAATGTTGGCTTCCAATTCCTCAATCGTACCCGGCTCATCCGGCGTGTGGTGCTGGACGTAAAGAATAGCACCATCCCATTTCTCCCATTACTAGAGAATGGGCAGCAGCGTTCTCTATGCATTTTACCACTATACTGCGATTGCCAACCCACCTGCCAAGTGTGGCGATTATGGTAAATCCCCCCCAGGTTTGGGGAGGCATAAGTCCAACAGTAGACGTCTTTCGGCTGATATAATGAGGTACATCGCAGGTAACCAATCGGAAACCCCGAGTTCTGTTAAGGTTTGTGTTACCATGGCAACGGAAAAACAACTCCCACGTGTAAAGATTTACCCCAATTATCGTTTAGAGGGTGTGGTTTAAAAGAAAACAACCTATCAATTAGTTAATAGAGGCCTAACTAATCCTGCCAGGGTCGCGAGATTCGTTCGAAAGAGTTACCGCGGCCCTGGCATATTGGCAACTGAAGGAACACGGTTGGGTTTTAGTCAGTAAAAGTCTGACACACCATCCCGCTCCGCCCAGAGCGGGAGAAGTCATTTGATGATTTCCCATCCAAAAAAAGGCCTAATTAATCTCTCTATTTTTCTGAATGTCTGATTTCAAAACTGATCGATAAATCTCTTGTTGGCCGTTGCCAAATTTCTTTGCTGTCAAACAACCATTTGTTTTAATAGGTATGTTTTTGCACACATACATACTCCATCTAGATCTCAGAATGCCCACCATCCAGCAGTTCATGAAACGCCTTTCCAAGCGTTTCTTTGACTCTGCTGTGAAGCACTCCAATCCCCTGATCGCGGCAGCCGCCCGCTACACTTCCTCCCAAATTAGTTCGATTAGCCGGTCGAGGCATACCCTAACCATACCCAATGACGCTACAACCCTTCTCCGGGAGAGTAGTAAATTCACTAGCACTCTCAAGACACCATCACAGACTTCCGTCCTTTCGTCCTCGCCGCCGAGGCACGCTGCGACGTCCCAATCCTTGTCGGCCCCGACCCTTGCTCGAGCCAGCCCACGCCGCTGAGCCTGTAGCTTTAAATTCGCCCCTAAATAATAATAATTCCGATTCAGCCCGTCCCTTGCTGCCCTCTACCAGCGATTCCGCCGAGTTCCGTACCCCACAGGGGGTGCCCTTAGCGAGTAGTCGCTCTAGTTTTAAGTTTCTTAAGCTCTGGCTGGAGGCCTTAATTTATTAAGGTAGCCACAAGCAGTTCTAGTTAAGCAGCCGAGAACCACATAAATTTACCTGTGAGATGTCATTACAAAAATAAAATACACATACAGACATAAATTCACGCTTTATTCCCATGGGGGTAGGCAGAAACTACGGAACACTACCTTCTACGATCCTCCTTTTGCGTCGTTCCCGTCCATACATCTTGTCATACACGCACGCCGGTTACGAGTACTTGACCTTGAACTTTCTGAAAAATATCACCAATAAGGTCACTACGTTCCTCCCGGCGTTTCCATTTATATCTGCCTTGTAAATACCTTTGATAAGTCGTCATTCATCCTCTCAACATAACCAAACTATCTAAGTACAGTAGAGTCCGTTTAGTACAATTTCGCATGTAACGACCAACCGTTTTTAGCGACGTAAGTATAGGCGTGTGTTTGGTTTTAATATGAGCCACTATGAAAGTAAGTATATCCGTTTAGTCGCTTACAGCGACCAACCGCTTCTAACGACGGAATTTCACATAAAACTGTCCGGTTACAACGACGACGAGCGTTGACGTGTTTAGAAATAAATCGTAGGTAAGAAACTATCTCCGCCCCGCGCTTCTCCCTTGCCTGCACGTCGCTGATTCGAATGCGACTGTTTAGTTTACGGCGTTAATTTGCGGGTGATGCGTGATTTCGCGTACAAGAATGGCTTCTACAAAACGAAAAAGTTTCTCTGTTGAAGAAAAAAGTGTCATTATTATTATACATTATGTGAAATAAATAAATATTTTGATTCAAATGTTTTTTTTCTTCTCTTAGTCACGTAAATATTATTAAATACATTATGTATGTATGTATCTATATACATGTGATTTGAATAAACATCAAAAATTGTCATTTCGTTTAGTACGACTTCCGGTTAGTACGACGTAATATCACCGGTCCCTTCACCGTCGTTATAACCGGATTCCACTGTATACTCTTTTCAATATAATTACCTTTTACCGCACCGTTGTCTTATCACATTATTCCTCATTATTCATGGTCACACTACACAAGGTTCGCAAGTTACACATTTCCACAGCATTTATTCTTATTTCATGCTTCTTTTGCCACATCCAACGAGCTTTTTGCAACCGGCACAAATCCCGACTCAAGGCTGCTACTGAGAAATTTCACATACAAAAACCCAATAACACTTTAACCGACCTGGGAATCGAACCCAGGACCTCATGCGCAGCAGTAGCACCTGCAACCACTAGACAAACGAGGCAGTTGAATGAAGTCGCGTGAAACGTTAGCTAGAAGACAGAAAAAAGAAAAAATTTTTACTTGCGGTAAACATGACGTAAAGAAAGACTAAACGCAACAAAAATATAAAAAAGCTGGGGCAAACATGCGTCACATACACGCAAAACGGTCATCCAGCATAATGCTGCAACCCTATGCGAGACAGAGCCCCAGCGCTGGTTTTCAGTGACAGCCAGCGACGTCATCACGTTGATGACGTCGAAAGATGCAGCAAATAATGAGTAAAAATAAGTACAAATATAAAATCATAAATGGAATAAACGTAGTAGGGTCGTTCTACTTTTTTACCAACAACGCTCTGTCCTTCGTCTTGTTATGGCATCTCGTTGGAGTATTGATATTTACGGTTTTTTTTATTTGGTTCAAATATATGTCCGTATTTTTCTTATCTATTATTATTATGTCATTTTTATTTTCTCTAACCAGCATATTGAATACGTCTTTTTCCCGTAGAATGCCGTGACAGAGTGGTAAGCCGAAATGTGGTCTCCACAGAGAAAGGCCACTCTGTCACATTATTTTTTTCTAAAACAAACATTAAAAAAAAATACTAGCCGGAAAGAAAATTTTAATTAGTCCTAATGAAAACACAGATGGAAAAAAATTAAAGCTTCGTTTCACTGTCGGTAAAAAAGAAGAACGACCCAGTATTAAAAGGTGGCAACATTTCGTTTGACCACACTCGAATGCAATAACTCGTGCCCCACGGCCGAAACCCATTAAATTGACAACCAATTAAAGTGTATATCGATGTAATTGAATTCAATTGATATTATCATCGGTAAGCCCTGAGGCTAAACGCTTAATGAATGTGTCGAAATTAATTAAGTATGTACAGTAATGAGCATAAAGAATAGGGCAGAATACTGTATATTGCATTGGGGGGTGTTGAGGGGTTGTGGCTTAACAGCTGCACGGATCGATCCGACGTACAGAATAGCATCATCCCATTTCTTCCCGTGATTGTCCTACTGGGACCTGGGACTAAGGGACTAACTAGTGAATGGGAAGCATCGTTCTCTATGCATTTTACTACCGAAACTTTACGCCTGCGAAGCGTGGTGATTATGGCAAAGCCCCCGAACTGGGGGAGGGCTATATCCAGTTGGGGACGTCTTACGGCTGAAATGACGATGACGATGATGGCAATAGACTCGCCCCCTATTGCATGGGACTTAAACATAACTGGCGGAATGTGGGTGTACTTGCTATGCCTATTTTAGCCTTTCGGGAAATATAGGCGTGAGACTGTGCACTAAAATTACTAGTTGTTGTCTTGATTTGATGGCTTTCTAAAAGAGATTTATCATTCTCATCATTTGAGCCTAAACGAGTCCACTACTGGACATAGGACTCTCCCAAACACCGCCACTTCAACACGTTTCTTGCATCCAGTGGATTCCTGCAGCCTTCACCAGGTCATCCAAAGGACAATGGAGAGGGCTATGCTTGGAGTTTCCCTACGTGATCGAATTAGGAATGAAAAGATCCGCTGGGAACCAAGGTAGCCGACATAGCCTGAAGATTTGCCAAACTTAATTGGTAGTGGGCAGTGCACTTTGCTCGCAGAACAGATGGCCGATGGGGTCCGAAGGTTCTGGATTGGCGACCGTAGAGTTGGCAAAGATTAGTCTAATTGAAATTGTCAATAAAAATATTTATAGTCCCAACACTCAGTAAATGATACAAGTCAGGTAAATACTTATAGCTATTTTCGTAAAATTTTAAATTATTATTATTTTGAACATGCATGACCAACCAATGCCCCAAGATATGGCTGTCCACTCTGTCCGACACCACGGTCAGAAGCGTGTTGGTGCTACCCTTTATCCGAGACTAGGGTTGCCAGGTCATAAAACCGAAAAGCCGGACAGACCTGCCGTTGAGCCGGACATTTGGGTGAAAAGGCCGGACATCTTTAATTTTTTAGTCTAAACAAAAGACTAATGAACTAAATACACTTTAAAATCTTTGTAACATATCCGAATTAATATTTTTGGTCGGCAGACACCACCTTTAAAAGCTCATAATCCTTTAAAATTGAGTAGTAATAACGCGGGGAGGACAGTGGTAGTTCGCTCGCTTGCGCTAGCGATACAAGTTGAGGCGGGTGAAGACAAAAATGATCGTATCTAAAAAGCCTAACAAAAGCCGGACAGGCCGGACACCATCTAATTTAGCCGGACATGCAACTAAAAAGCCTGACTGTGTCCGGCTTTATCCGGACGCCTGGCAACGCTATCCGAGACCACAAAATAGCCGTTCTTCTGCAAAGCACCAACTGAAAGCCGTCTGTGCTGTGGTCTGAGAACATGCTGGAGGCATTGCACCACCATGAGAGCCTAAACCCTGAAACTAGCTGTTATATTGGACGCGATGAGCATTGTAGGCATATAAAATTGATTGGCGATTTTCTACCTTAACACCATGAAGTTATTAGATAACCACACCCACTTAAACGTAATTGGATAAAACTAAAGCTCATGGGAATCTTGTTGCCATGGTAACGGAAACCATAACAAAATTTGGGTTTTTTCTATTGGTTGCCTAATATGCACTAGTTGATAAAATCAGCTTGCTTCTTCTGGAGAGGCTATAAATCGTGGGTACGTAATAACAGCCACACGGGTCGATGGAAAGTTAAGCTACGCTTGCCGCGGTCAATTTGTGGATGTGAGTCCATCTGTAATATATCGAGCCTTGGAAAATACGTCAAGTCGTTGGTACCGGCTGTCTTTCGTAGATCTTAGACAGTCATTACGGGTCACGACCTCGGAAAATACCTGAGGCCATTTCTGGTAATCAAAAACGTTCAAAATCTAGTCGCAATCTCATCTCGGCGACAATCAAATGTCAAAATTTTATGGAAACTCAAGGTATTTTTAACAAATTGATCAGACTGTGAACATTCTTAAAATTACGTGAATTTGCCCTCTGTTCTCATTAATTATGGTTTTCAAGAAGCTATCCAGCAGGCGTTGCATGACCAATTCTATCTCTATTCTACGAAGAATAGACAAAGTTCTTTCTATTCAACTCGACATCTCTTCGGCCCGAGCACGGGGCGACCTGTAGACTCGGGTTTCTATGAAGACAAAGACAGTTATTCTTTCCATAGCAAGAGAATGGTAACTAATGTAATTAAGGTGGATACGCTAAGGACTTTTTCATTGAATAGTCATACAGTGGGATTAGGCGATCTTAGAGTATTGTATTGATGATTATAATTAATATAATCCTTTAAAAAAATGTACCCGCAACTGAAACTCCAACTCAAAAGTAGAGAAAAATTATAGTCGCCATGCTCAATATAGTAGAATTTTGTCGACTGAAGAATAGAAATATTTGCTTTCTTCAGTTTTAACATTGCCGTGCTTAAGACGGTAGAAATCTTTCTACATTCTGCCATTTTGTCTATTCTTCCGTCGACAAACCCCGTTTCTATGGTAGTCATGCTACGCGTGCAGGCGTTGTTTTTAACTTATAATAGGAAGTGTTTTTACAACATTTTTCATTACTGCTCCGCTCCTATTGGTAATAGCGTGATTTTATATAGCCTATAGCCTTCCTCGATAAATGGGCTAGCAAACAAAGATAGGCTACCAAAAAAAAAATTAAGATCAGTAATTGATATAAAAACTATCCTATCTTTTAAGTTGGATCAAACTGCACACGGTGTGCAAATTTGATTAAAATCGGTTAAATAGTTTAGGAGTCCATCCCGGACAAACAACGTGACGCGTAATTTATATAGGTATATTAAGATTAGTAAAGAGTAGCCCACTGGTATCGGGAACAGGGTCCAAGCTCCAAGCTAGGTCAGGGCTCCAGAGAGAAGAACCTCTTAACAATACGAGCCGTGTCCAGAAGTACCGCTTTCTGAATCAAGCTCTTGATCCAACTGCCCAACGAGAGCCTCTTCAGGTGTTGGTCGAGGCTCTTGGCTATCAAGCCATTGGCTGTTACAACTATCGGCACAATGATCGTTGAGTCCACATACCACATGTCGACAACCTTGCGAGCCAAGTTAATATACTTTTATCTATATTATTTATTATTGTTATTGGGTATATGTTTTTGTCTCTCAGCTGTTTGACTGGTTTCAACCATATTTACGGGCCAAGCTAAGTAAATGCAATGTGGTGTGAAAGATCATATAAATGTTTAGCTATTATGATACCTCCTACTTCCTCTTCTCATCACCATCTGCCTAGCCATTTCTCAACTATGTTCGGGTCGGCTTCCAGTCTAACCGGATGCAGCTGAGTACTAGTATTTTACATGGAGCGACTGCCTATCTGACCTCCACAACCCAGTTACTGGGTAATACGATACCCCTTGGTAAGACTGGTTGTCAGACTTGCGGGCTTCTGACGACCCGTAACGACTGTCTAAGATCTACGAAAGACAACCGGGAGCATCGGCTTAATGTGCTTTCCGAGGCACGGAAGAATCTTGGCATGTTAAGATGCTCACCTATCCATGGACCAGCCGCGGCAAGCGTAGCTTAACTTAAACGATCAACCCGTGCGGCTGTTACTATTTAGCCACAAGCCCAACTTTTGCATACTTCGTCCTCTTTTATCTGCATGAACTGCCTAACCATTCTGTAGGTGTTAAAAATTGCGGCTTTTTGGAGTATTATACAGGGTTATTTGTAAATCATCGGCAACCTCTCAGAACTATGTTACTAACATCATAATCAAGTTGTGCTCTATGACTTTAAAAAATTCATCATATTTTAGTTAAACTAAAATAATTATGATGTTTTTTTTTACAAATAACCCTGTAAAAAAATGTAAATTGACTCTTTCAATAGTTTAAGGCTAATAGTTTAAGGCTCTGGTGGAGATGATTGGGTATAACACCCGTCGTTGAAATAACAATAGGTACTATGTAGACTTTTCCTTGCCTTGAAATTCTGGACACTTCTTCTTTCAGTTCAGCATATTTACCAATTTTCTCACCTATCATCATCAGCCTATAATGTTCCCACTGCTGGGACTGCTGGGTTCCTCACGATGTTTTCCTTCATCTATAGATTTTGTAAATTATGTGTATTAGGGACTGCAATATCTATGAAGTATGTGACTTTATTAACTTTATATTGAAGGGTTATATCTTGTCTATTATTGTGAATGGCCCTGTCGGTTAGTATGGCTCGATCATAGTAGAGTTTGTGTGTGGTATTTTCTAGAACTGTTTGTATTGTCCTCCAGACCGTATTTCGGCCACGGTGGCCAATCTCAACGGAGACTAGCCATTGGCGCGGGAGATATTATAGTGCTCAAGTGTGTGCGCAGACACACGGGCACTCACTCTTCCCTCACTCTCATAGTCCGATGGGACGGCAATCCGACACGACCGGTGAGAGATCAGGCGTAGGACCAACGGCTTAGCGTGCTTTTCAAGGCACGGGGGTATCACACCATCAAATTCCAAACTCCGGGCTGTTACTAAGGAATTCTTAATGGAAAAACCCAATAACACTTTGCCCGACCTGGGAATCGAACCGAGGACCCCACGCTCAGCAGTCGCGCTTGCGACCGCGCAACCAACGGGGCAGAACTGTTTGTGGTACATACTTGTAATAATGAGTGTTTGTATCTTGTATGAGTTGATATTTGAGAGCTAGTTTTTGATGGATGACGTTTGCTACCTAATTGTGTCTGTATACTGGGTGTAAGGGGCAGCCCTCCACAAACTGATGGGGTGGATTCAGTATATCATACTAAGATGACCAGTATAAGAAATTATTTCAGGACCATTATGGGAATCCAATAAACCTGATTTGTTTTATTTTCTCACACGCAATGCAACTCGGATCAATTCGGACAGCCGCCTTTGTGCAATCGCCGACGACGAGTTCGATGAACTCTGTAGTTAGACGGGAAGTGAACAGCTGATTTTACGCGTCGTTAGTTAGAGTATTTCAACATCCATTGCTGTTTTTTTTTATTTTAGCCGTATTGTTTACATAAATGGAGTGCTGCTTTCAGAGAATGTAATTTTACGTTGAAATAAAACTGAAATGCTGAAAAATATACAAAAAATTTGAGAAAAATTCCGGTGGAATATGATTCAAAATAAGGAGCTGACTGCACTCTGTCAGTTTGTGGAGGGCTGTCCCTTACACTCTGTATATAGTCTGTTTGTGTGAAGGTTGTGCATGCCCCTGTTATGTTTTGTATGGGTTCTGGTTTGCTGTGACATTTGCGATTATTATTATTTCATATCATTATTTATTAACCAGTAATTTTATGGGTTACCTATTAATAATGATATAGTGGAGAATATTTTGAAATTAAAAACAATATTATTATAATTGTGAAGACTTTATTTTCATTAAAATACATTAAAATGGTACAGATATACAATATGGCACAGAATTCATAAACGTTTTTATAATTTAAAATAAGAGATACATGGGACAATAAACCTTTAATATATCTAAGTTTATACATGAATAGTTTCAAAAAATGTTTTTTATGTAGAACACAGGTGAGGAAAAAATACATATGTCAAAATTTAAAAAAAATGAACGCTTTCTTGCAGTCAATGGCAAATTTATAACAAACAAATAAAAAAAATAACAAATGTCATTGAATAATAATTTGTGATTAGGTATTATGCTTTTATATCTAACCAGCTTCTGCCCGCGACTTCGTCTGCGTAAATGTCGGTTATCGCGGACGCAGACAAAGTCATGGAATAAAAAGTAGCCTATGTCCTTTCTCAGGCTCTACACTTCATGTGTACCAAATTTCATTTAAATCGGACAGACAGACAGTTACTTTTGCATTTATAATATTAGTGTGAATTAGTGTGGATTAAATTACTAGCTTTTGCTAGCAGCGTCACCCACGTATAATACATACCTATAAACTTTCCTCTAGAATCACTCTGTCTATTGATGAAAACCGCATTAAAATCCGTTGCGTAGTTCAAAACATCTCAGCGTAGGTACAGACGCCAACACATCAAGCTACTACAATCTGTCAGATTTCTTTGATAGATTTTCGACTTTATTTCTAGAGCATTAGGTTCAAGGTTCATTGGGAAAAATTGACAGTTTCGGGTAGCTTGACCTGGTGGCGTCTGTACAAACGCGGGTTCGACTTTGTTTTATACTATGTAAAGATAAAGATAAATTATGAACAGCCATATTGAAATAATGTATTTAGGTGTGTAATGTATCTATTATTGAATTGTGTATCTTGTTATATATTAATACACAGATGTTTCAAATTTCTGACAAATGGCTTGCTATGAATAAATAATGCAAATGTAATAAAGATTCCGGTGACAAAATAATTTCAACACTCAAAATATATTTCCAAGTTACTTTTTGATATACCCACACTATCGATTTTTTTACATAGTAAAAAACAAAGTCGCATTTAGTGTTCGTACGATCTTTTAAACTAGGTACGCAAGGGGTTTTAATGCGGTTTTCATCAATAGATAGAGTGATTCAAGAGGAAGGTAAAATACGCGGGCGAAGCCGCTAGCAAAAGCTAGTTGAATATATGTAAATGGTTGACCTAAACGAGTTCTGAACAGCAAAAGAGAAACATTTGAAAAAGACACAAAAAAAAACATCACAAAAAGATCTTCAGTTCTTCAAAATCGCCTTCATATGATGATTTTGTATAGGACATGCCCTTATCAGTTCTCCGTCCAGTAGTCTTACGCACACGGGCAAGAAGAATGACAAGGGCACGGCAAAATACATTTATCTTGCTTCTGATCTTCTGGACTCTTCTTTCTTCATAGTAAAATATCATGAACAATGACACAAGTAACGCTATCTCTTGGCGAGTAGCAAGCAACTTTTAGTTTAGTAGTTTACTTAAAGATGGCGCGGTTTACAACTCCTGCATCCTAAGTGTAAGTAAATTCAGGATTTGATTACAAAGTAAAATGCAGAAATTGAATTTTCTTCTTTTGTGGTAGTTGGTTCTTCTTGGAGCGATGGACACCTAAGAAAATATTTTAAGGTAGCATTAAATGAAGGTAATACAAAAAAAAATACTTATTTTTACATTACAAGAACAATTATTGAAGGAATTATTAAAAACAGACGGGTATAGATATAGAAACAATGAAAAAGAATTGAAAACTTATCCCAAACAATGATAGACAGACAAAATACTCGTAGGTTACTTATATTATGATTCTAAACAAATCAAAATTCACTTTTCTCTTGAATCGAATTATTTACTAGTAAACAGCCGAGTACCTGCAACAAAAGAACAGACGATTAATTATAATAAAAAGAAAATGGCGGCCGTCCAAAATGGGGCCAAAACGTGAGACCTATTGTACTAACAACCATATTTTAATTAAATTTGTCAAAAAAAGCTGTGTTTTTTTTTCTCGCTTTCTCTTTAGTATTTTAATAGGCATCATTATGCGTATTATAAAGGTATTGTGTGTTTTTTCTTTAAGATATCTCGCTGGGTCAATTGTGAGTTTGCTCTGAAGAGTCTTGTATATTGTTTTGTATTTTTGTTCTGCATTTTCGTGCTAGTTTTTCTTTGAGAATATTTATATGTTTTACTAGTGATCGTTAAATAGTAATAGGAATAATAATTTATTTTCTTATACGTACCCCAACTTAGTTGGGAAAAGGCTAGTCAGGTGATGATATTATAAAATTGTTTTAAATATACATGAAAGGGCATACAAGTTTTACTTCATGCAGATATTATATGTAGGGTACGTTTAAGACTGTTTATCGCTAGTAATTTCTTTTATGCTGTTAAAATTTTAAGTGTTTAACCATTTATGTAGTTTTTAAGAATCAAAGGTCTAACTAAAGTTTTAAAATAATTTAGAATGTTATTAAGTATCCTAACACACATAGCTCTACAACTATAACTATATTTAGCCAGTTTTGGTAATTATTTACATATGTGGTATTCAGTACCTATTAAAATAAATCAATCCCTAAGTTTATCTTGGATTGGACATAACTGACATCAGTGAACAAAAACATTGTAAGGAAACTTGGACTTAATGGTTGATAAAAGTCTGCAATCGCAAACCTGTCTTGAGCAAGCGTGGGATCAATGTTCAGGCCTTCTCTGTGTAAGAAAAGCTGTTTGCCCAGCAGTGGGACAGTTAATAGGCTTGCATTATTATTCCCTAACACTAAATTACATAATCATTATCAAAGACCTGCCATCATCTTTGCTTGGCGCGTTTGGTCTCCTACACATTTCCTGTCTAAGTAAGAAGTGTGTTGGAAGGCAGACGCACAGTCCTTGTAGCTGTTATTTTGTGTACTAAGCTTTTTTACTGTGGTTTTAATCATAATTAATTTTGTTGTAGCTGTTATTTTGTGTACTAAGCTTTTTACTGTAGTTTTAATCATAATTAATTTTGTTGTAGCTGTTATTTTGTGTACTAAGCTTTTTACTGTAGTTTTAATCATGATTAATTTTGTTGTAGCTGTTATTTTGTGTACTAAGCTTTTTATTGTAGTTTTAATCATAATTAATTTTGTTGTTGCTGTTATTTTGTGCACTAAACTTTTCACTGTAGTTTTAATCATAATTAATTTTGTTGTTGTTGGTCATGTTGTGCGATTACGCTTTAGGTGATAATCCGGTCTAAACCTATAATGTGAACCTCGTGAAATATTGTGATTGTTACCTGTTGTAGTTGCTTTGTGAATAAATAAATAAATTTATAAAGAACGATGAATTTAGCTTTTAATTCCCCAAAAGATTATTGGCACTTCAAAAATAAGTGTAGATAAAAGAACTTTTTCCAAAACACTTTTCGAAGATTTTATTCTTTCATAAATACATACATACATAAATTGACGACTTTTGGGGATAGACAGAAACCACGGAACGCCACCTGCTACGATCCCTACACACTTCTGTTGCCTCGTTTAGGTTCATACAATTGGTCATACACACACGCCGGTTGCGCCTATGCTTTCATCAATGTTAAAATTGTCAGAGAATCTAAACAATCAACAGTTTATCAAAAATATAAAACAAAATCTTTACAAACTCCTAACCAGACCTCATAAACTAAACAAGAACTAAACTTAAACCCACAAAATAACATTTTTATTACATTCCGATTTAGAACGGAATCGGTTAGACATTACGCCGAGGACACAGCCGGCACAATTTATAAAAATAAAATCACTCGACTATGTTTAGAGGAGGGGGTGAGGTGGGATGAAATTTTTCATGTTCCGTGTCATTGGAGACCCCTTGGGGTCTGTTCGTGGCATGTTGCAGACGATGGGAATCAAGATTAGACCGGTTCTTGGGTATCTTGTTAATTGATAGCAATGGAAGTTCGAGGTTTTTATTGAAGACGGCAAAGGCTAGCTTTCCAATACAGTTTTTATTTGTTGTAATTATTGCTTAGATATGAAATGGGAAGGTTTTTTGCAGAACTCTTCATCGCTCATTTGGAGTATATCATGTAAAAAGGTATTTGGACCGTAGTCAACTTATTGACTTTTTAATTGTCAATTGAATGGTTACTTAAAACTTAAACTACGTTTCCGTATGGTGCCGGACGTAAAGAATACCACCATTCCATTTCTACCCGTGGGTGTCGTAAAAGGCGACTAAGAGACTTACTAGAGAATGGGCATCAGCGTTCTCTATGCATTTTATCACCATACTGCGCTCGCCAATCCGCTTGCAAAGTGTGGAGATTATAGCAAAACCTCCCAAATCGGGGAAGACCTATGTCTATCAGAAGACGTCTTACGGCTGAAATAATGACTTAAAAGTTATTTCAGTTCAAAATCGTCTATGTTATTTTGTTTAAATCTCGTGGAAGTATTGTCTGGTTGCAGTTTCTCTTCACTTCGCCCACTTTCACTATTACAACCAAAGATGGCCATGTGCAATTTTTATCCCACCTATTTTCTTCTGTAAAAAATCATATCCAACCCTCGCCTCACCACAAAAAAATCAATTGGTACATTCGCGGAACATGCCACGACCGGTCGATTAGACCCCAGATTAACGCTTGGCTGGAGTGGTCACCGGCTACGGGTCGTAAATCTAGACGTGGTCCATTTGACCAGCCGTCGGAGCCTCACGCCAATTTTAACTTTGTGTTTGAGGGTTAAAGAATAGTAACCGTTTTGTGGTCTTAATTTGTTATGATTTTGTTGAGAACGGTGGTGAGTTTGATTCGACGTTTACTAAGTATTTTAAATTAAAAAATTAGATGACGCATTTGATATCTACCTTCACTTTTAGAAATGTAAAAAATCCTGATTAAACGATATCTGTAGAATATGAGCTATAGGATTTCTTGAACATTTTAGAATTCCTTTTAATTCTGTAAATGACAACTAAAATTTGAATAGTGAAATATTTTTTTCAATATTTTTTAGCACGGTCTTTTTTAAAAACGCGTGGGTAGGTAGTAAAGTGATAACTAAATATAGTAAGAGCATAATAACTATGTATATATCATTCACAAATTTATTTAAAATTACGAAAAATTTACTAAAATTTTAACGAAACACTCAAAGACACTTTCCTTCTTAACAAACTCCAAAATATTTAACGGTCCCATTTGGGCGCCAATAACAGAAGCTGATAGATAACTGTACCCTTGTCAGTTACTGACTGGGAATTGAATTCTGAACCTCTCGCGCCCCTTCCCATCACTCACGGCGCCGTTAAAATTACTATAGTTCGGTTATGAACGCTCAGAACGATTAATGAATTCAGACAGCGTTTACAAGCTAAATTGAAAGGCGAAAATTAGTGGCAAACGCTTGTCTAACTATAATTTGTGGATATTTGGATTTTGGAAAGGTAGTCTATGATATTAAGGCTGTGTACGATGAGCTTATGAACTACATTTTAAGTAAGTAATAAACTTAGCAAAGAAAACGCGAGCGCGCGCGCGCGCGTTTAGCGTATTTAATCAAAGTGGCCACTGTTTGTCGAACAAAATAATGATTCGTTCAAATTTTCAAGTTAATACCGGGTTTTTGTAAGCTTAGTCATTATGAATTTGTAATAATTTATACAAAATTAAAATAGATTAGTAGTGGTCAACCAATAATAAGGCTGCATTCCGAGTTAAACTAACATCGATTTGAGATTAAGGTGCAGCGCAGACTATCCGTGACGCGTGACTTTTTAGTCTGTGAAAATAGAACCTATGCAATTATATGCAGTAACGCACACGACGCGCAAAAAGTCCGGCGTTATGCTGTTTTGTTTTGGGACGCATCATATCTTTAAACTATATTTTATTTATTAGAAATTGTGTTTCAGCAAGCAATGTTAGCGCCGTTAACGGGCGTTTCGTATTTTTGATAAAAATGACAGCTCTCAACTGTTATAATCGTGATATTCAATTTCTGATGTGGGCGTTGCCGTTGTAACTTACATGTTCTAATTCGGAAAACAGCCTAACAATATCAAATAATAGTAAGTTATTTTAAAGTTAATATTTAGTACCTAACTCAGAAACAAGAGAAAAATAACAGTACCAATTTTTCATTAAACACCGAAATCACTTACAAAAAAATCTCTACCGTACCTTTCCTCTAAAAAAATATAATATTATCACGACAATTAATAACATGAGGTAGTTAGCAGCGACAGAAAACTCATAAGAGGTCGTTATTAAGCCCCCGAATGACCCAAACGGGGCTCGTTAGAGACATTATTGGGAGCGAAACAGCACTAAATCAATTTTTAATTCTACCCCCAGTTTGTACACTTATCATTAATTTAGTAACTCTTTTAAAGTAAATGGGGGTACTCTAAAAAGCTGAAAGTAAATGCTGGTATCAAATTTTGCGGACGGAAGTGTTTATTTATCGTTTACAAGCGACTTTCCACGATTCAAACGGTTTTTGAAACTTCACAAAACATTGAAATAAATATAGTTTAATATTGCCGGACGTAAAGCCCATTTCTTCCCGTGGGTGTCGCAAGAGGCGACTAACGGACTTACTAGAGAATGGGCAGCAGCGTTCTCTATGCATTTTACCACCATACTGCGATCGCCAACCCGCCTGCCAAGCGTGGCGATTATGGCACACCTTCCCACATTAGGGGAGGCTCACGTCCAGCAGTGGACGTCTTTCGATGATAATGAAGAGCTATCAAATGAAACACCTGGTATAGTTCTAAATTCGCCTACATAACTTTTTGAAACCATTACCTACATTATTTATTTACAAAATGCTGTCGAAAGCAAAATCAAAATGGCGTAGTGCTGAGTATTACCTAGACCTTAATTATTTCTGTTTTAAAGATACTTGTGACAAGTGTGGGTGGTATTTAAACACTACTTTTTCTCTTTTTCATTCACTATTAATTAGCAACCTACTTGCATAACACGGTCACAATCTTAATAGCTGTCATTTTGACAAGCCAAAACATTAATTCATTCTTTCATTCATCTTCAACGTTTAAACCACGAACAACAATTGTGCATATTTTATCTGCACTAATATTAAAAAAAGAGGTAAAATTTGGAAGTTTGTTTATAGTCTTCTGATAATTCTTCTAATGGGATGCTAGAGTATTGCTGGAAGTCTATTTCATTTTTATTTTATTTGTTTAGTGTGTTTAATGTAAAACTAAGACCTTTTACACGGCCGATGTGGTGGGCAGAAACTATTAACAGATAAATATGACAAAGAAAATCTGTAGTAGAAATGTCACAAATAAAAAACCTACATCTTTGTTTTGATAGCGTAAGACTTGATAATTGATATTTCTCAAATTGTTTACAAAACTAGAAGTGAAACATTCAAAAACTTGTGAATAAAATCGAATTTCAGGAATACGTAATTGAAATATTGAATGAAATTCAGCCATCATAAGGGAAAAAGATAATAAAAACCCTAAACAATGCTCGCAAAACATCATAAATATATAACCTTTTATAATTATCCAACTCACTTAGGTAAAGTAAACGCAATAATCGTATAAAATATTTAATCGTAAACAAACTAGAGCTATCTATTGTCGGGTAGTACACAACATTAGCTAGTCCACTCACCGACAGATGGTGCTGCACTCAATAAATACCCATACGCACTGTCCACAATGTTTGGTACGGACAACAGAATATTGCAGAAGAATTTTAATATTTATTTTATTCATGCTTTTGAATACATACATTTGTAGAACATGTTTTTAGTTAGTGAAGAATTGTGGCTTAAAAAAAAGTGGCAAAGAGAAAAAATAATTTAAAAGGCACAATTTATAACTCTCAATCTATTTTAAATGATAAATGACTTTATTTTTGCAAGTAGGTTTGTACACACACTTTTACACGTCAATCATATTTTTTAAAACTAGATGAGGTCGGCGTTTCCTATCTGACTACTCTGAGAAGAAAGGCCGAAACAAATTCAGAGGTCACAGTCTCTTTTAAAGTCCAGACATAATTTGGTTAGATCATGTGAAGACCATGTGGATTGGTGTCTGAAGTGGTCTTTTAAGGAAAGAACCACACAGATTGAGTGGACCTGTCCAATCAGTGCACGCATTTGTCAGTAATCATGCAGCTCAACTCAGAACTTAAGGAGGTCAATGATTCGACGAACAATACCAAAGAAGGGACATTTGTGTAGGTCGCATAAATTACTCAAACTGCCAGACTGTGATAAAAAATAAATGATAAGAAAAGGAACCTAGAAAAAAAAATAACACCCACTTAATCTTCACATTTACAATAATTAAAACAATATAATACTTTAAAAGTAAATATTAATGTTATTGTATAGGTAAAATTCATCAATGTCAATGTGTATATAAAATCAGGAGATAGTCGCTGTCTGATAATTTGAGGATCATGTACATGGAGGTGTCTGAAATGGTCTTTTGAGGAAAGAACCATACAGATTGAGTGGACCTGTCCAGTCAATGCACGCATTTGTCAGTAATCTTTCAGCTCAACTCAGAACATAAGGAGCACAACGATTCGACGAACAATACCAAAGAAAGGACATTTTGGTAGGCCGCATTAAGTTCTCAAACTGCCAGATTATCATTAAAATGAAATGAGTAAGTATAAAAAAAAACAAACATCTACATAGTCCTCACATTCAAAATTATTAAAATAATAATAATAGTATACTCCTCAGAGTATATATTCATGTCATAGTTAAGCAATAATCAAAATGTCAAAGTGTATAAGCAATAATCAAAATGTCAAAGTGTATATTCCCAATAAATAATTAATAAAAAAAAGGAAAGTAATTAATAATAAAAAAATAAAAAATATAATTCAGTACAATAATATTTTAAAAATAAAAATTGGAGCAGCGGTTTTAAAAACTATAAACGTCAGTTTCCGGCCTGGTTTTAAGTGGAGTTAATATCGTATAAATCTCTCCATATTGAAATGTATACAATCCATGATCTGTATACATTAATTCTATATAAATACATTATTTGTATACATTATTTAGTACGTACTTTGTCTCAGCGTTATTGCTATTACTGTCACGCATCTGTCAAACTATTAGTGCAAGATAGAGGCGAACACAATGTCTAATTAGAAGCACGAGCTAAAGTTTAATAGATTTCGGCTCAAGTTACCATCACAAACTACATTATTTCAAACCCAACCATCTTCAAATTTAACTGCATCTCCACATCCAAAATCAAACAACATCAGCCTACCCTAGACTTCACATCTCTGCTCACCCCCTTATCCCACTATAACGACGTCTAGCTTGTTCTGCTGACCGTACATAGCCATAAACAAACATGTCTGCACCACTCCGTATTGCACGACGCAGATACCAATTGATGTGTCCAAGCCCTTTTGTGATATCCATCCACAGGAATTTCAACCTTATGTTGTAGAAGCTAGGGTTTCTGTTCATATGTGTGCTGTTTTGTATATAGGTGAGTTTACATCTCCAGAACCACTGGCACAATTGTTATGAGTATGTCGGTATTGTGTAGATATGATGCGGTTGTAATTTTGAAGGTGATAGCGTAGTTTGTCATTCGTTTATGGGGGGGATTGTTAGCATAATGGAGGGGGTTTTGATCTGGTAACCGTAAATGTGGTTTTCTACGGCAAGATCTGGCTTCCAGAATATAATGATGAGATATTCTGCATGAAATTTCAAAAAAGACGACGCTAAGATATCGTAAAAAAGAAATGAAAATTGAAAAAATGTCTAATGAAGTCAAATTTTTAGCCACTGTATGATTAAAATTGAGAAAAAATATGGAAACGAAGAATATATAACCTGTATATTTTTTGAAAATTACGGTGAATTAACAACAATAGTTCAGAAACGTGTGACCAAGAATTTTTTTCCTGTATTGTATGATCATTAAGTTAAGTAATAGGTAGAGCGGGGTGGTGTCCGCACCTCCACGTCTGAGCGCGTATTCTGCGTACGGAATCATTAATATTTACTTATCAGTCGTGTCTGAAGATATAAAATTAATGTCTACTTGATCGGTGCGATCTCAAAGATCTATAAATATCACCATTTAATGATTACTGATTCCTACCATTAATGATGTCATAAAATCGTCTAAATGATTACACAAAAAGCAATAAAATTTACTCGTAAGTGCCATAAAAAGCTCCTAATGATGTTTCATTTTGGATAAACGACAAAATACATATTATTTGCGAAATTAAATTTGATTTATATATTCAGATCATTATTTGGACATTTTCTGTTAAATTGAAGTCTGTTACGTAATAGGTAATTATTAAAAGAGCAATGGTGAAATGTTGTATTTTTTTTTATAAAATCTGTTTCCTACACAATTAGGTTGATGCAGTAAGTTATAGAACAGTTACGGGTTTCGTTTTTTTGGACGGATTGAAAATTTTTGTTGGTTTTAGAGTAATTTAACTCTGCTTTATACTGTAAACTATACATTCCAAAGAATGATTGAGAAGTCTATTCAAGTCATGTTAAGTCAAATCATTTATTTAAAGTAGGCATTTAAAGGCACTTTTAAACTTCACTTCACTTTTTTTTTTAATGTCTTTAGTAGACAATACAGCCAAATATAGCGTAAATCACGTGTAAGATCGAATCTGTGTTGATAAATTATATTTATAAATAGCACTATCAATGAAAATACCTCAACACCAAATTCTATTACTAAACTCAACTGCAGAATCAACTAGTAAAACATTCATACACACTCAATTCCGAAAACAAAAATAATATTCCCGCCAAACTTCCAACCTAACAACACTAGCACAGATAAAATAAATAAAAGCCCGCGAGAAAAAGTTAACCAAACTCTGTCTATACTTCATTAAGGCGGGCACAAAAGCCGTTACCTTGTTGCTGAATATTTTACAAGTCATTCCGAGCGAAACGTTAGTAATTTTGATGATATATCCCGCTAAGGGAGCATGATATGATGCGTTCTATGTACTAAAATATGCATGGGGTTAGTATTGACGTCTTGTCGATTGTGTACAGCGGCATCTGTTGGAGAGTTAGGGAAGCTGTTATTTCGCTACTCGCCGTTAGACGGTGTTGATGTTAATGTTTTAGTGGTTGTGAAATTGGGCTTTTGATTTATGTTGTTGGTAAATTGGGCTGTTAGTAACTACTAGTGTGATTGAATTTTATAAGAGAATATAGACAAGAATGAATGTGATAGCGCTGTATAAAATATTATGCAGCATAAAATATATTGGCTACATTTTATAGTCGAAGCGCACACACGCACCGACTATCAATCACGTCCCCATTTTATAACGTTGCGCTCAGCCAACCTCATTAACGCGTAAACACACAATTCCATCCAATTACATCATCGCGTCATCAATAATAAAATTTTAGTTCCGCTACTCCCCGCTGCGAGCGCTCCGTAATCTCATTACGGACGAGACAGATATTATACAACCGATGCGATGCAGACGAATGAAAGAGCTAAAACGGATGGAGGGTCGCTGAAAAAGCATTTTCATTCGCTAAAAATCAGTGCCGTGATAAAAAAAATTCAATACAGAAACATGAAAGGCATCTCTGCTCCCATCGTCGATTGTCAGAAGAAAATTTTTACGAATTTTTTTAAACGTCGGGAATGGTTTTTGAAACAAAAGATTCCCCCTTGTTATCTGTTTTTCATTGTGTTTTTTTGAGTTCACTCGCTCGCTGATATTTGAGAGCGTGTTTCACGTGGATTTTTAGATTATAGTGCGCAAATTTTATTAAATTTCGGCTCGGGATTGCTACCTGCATGTTTGCCCTATGTACAGCTCAAAAGCACAGTGGTACGTGAATTTTAATTTAACTGGCAAAATATAGGTAAATGCAAACAAACATCTCCCGTTATCTCTTTAACATGGACATTGGTAATCGTTTTTGGATAGAAAGGTATAGTTCTATGATAAGGATAGAAAGACGGTGACTACTGAGATGATGATTAATAGGGAAGTGTGGAAGAAAACAACATGTTGCGCCGATGGTGATGATGATGAGGTATTGGGATAAGAGATACAAACCTCGCCTAACCACAATACTGACCATAATATTATCTCAGTTCACAGATAGACACACAATGCACAAAACATTAAGCACTATGACAACAGTTTCACAATCACAGCAAACTTTAAAACCTAACCTCAAAAAATCTAAACTCAAATAGGTACCAACACCACATAAAGGTCTTCTGTACTGTTTGCTATGTTTCTCGTAATTAGCAGGGTTGTATCGTTACCGCAATAATGTGTTAGCACCTGAGCCCAACTGATTAAGCCGACCACCGGAATTAAGGGGGGATTATACAATGTGTTTTAAAGCTTAACGTGTTTAGTAAGTGATTTAAGTATGTACTAGGACTTTGTGGAAGATGTACGGGTTTTTTTCGTGTTTTGGAAAGCGCTGGTTAACTTTGGTTGTGAAAATAAGGAAAGAATTGAGACTGCAGATGTAACAAACACCTCGGGTCACAAAATTTGTTCGAAAGAGCCATATAGGGAATTGAAGGAACACGTGGGTGGGTTATAGTCAGTAAAAGTCTGACATGTCCTCCCACTCCGCCCAGAGCGGGAGACGTCATTTGATGATTTCCTACCCAAAAAAAAAGATGTAACAAACAATTGTAAAAAGTGTCATAAGAGCAATCAACTGAAACATACGGTGTTATTTAGTGGAATTTTTTTTCGTAAATGCCGTCAGAGGCTGACAAATTAAATAATAGCAAAATTATAAAGAAATTGGTTTGACAAAAATTTAAAAGAGTATGCTTAGATGGTTTGGTCATGTTGAGAGGATGAATGAAGAGCGGCTAACACAAGGCAGATGTGACTAGACATGCCGGATAGGGAAGCTCTAGGAGAACTTATAGTGACTGAATTGGTGATTTTCTTCAGAAGGGTCCAGTGCAGTGTACTGGTAACCGGTGTGCGTGTATGGCCAGATGTATAAACGAGCCAAATGAGTAAGTAAGGATCGTAGCAGGTGGCGTTCTTTAGTTTCTGCTTACCCCTATGGGAAAAAGTAAGAGCGAACGTGAGTGTATGTATGTATGGTGGGATATATAACATCGTATTAAAGACATGGGTCAAGAATCGGACCTTTATCAAGCGGCTGGGAAACAAAATGACTAAGCATCATAGCCAAATTAAGCTTATCATCATCATTTCAGCCGAATGACATCCACTACTGGTCATAAGGCTCCCCCAATTTGGGGGGCTTTCCCATAATCGCCACGCTTGGCAGGCGGGCTGACCTGCGATCGTCAACCCGCCTGCCAAGCGTAGCGATATGGTTGTAAAATACATAGAGAACGCTGCTGCTGAGACTGGAACCGGCGAGAGATGTCGTGCGGTGTCCCACAGGGATCGGTCCTGGGGCCGCATCTGTGAGACATCGGTTACGACTGGGTGCTGCGCGCCGACCTCCCTAGCGGCGTCAGCGTAGTTTGCTACGCTGACGACACGCTGGTCCTTGCGCAGGGGAGGTCGTACGAGGCGGCGGCCGAACTGATGACACGCGGGGTTGCGACAATCGTCGATAGGATCCGGCAATTGGGCCTCGAGGTGGCACTGCACAAGTCCGAGGCCATGGGTTTTCATGGTCCTCGGAACGCGCCACCTGCGGGTACCCAACTTACGGTAGGAGGGGTTCACATCGGCGTCGAGTCGACGATGAAGTACCTGGGACTTGTCCTCGACAGCCGGTGGAACTTCGTTGAGCATTTCCGACGTTTGGCTCCCGGATTGGAGCGGGCTGGGGCTGCATTAAAGCGGCTCCTGCCCAATCTGGGGGGTCCAAACGGCTCCTGCCGGAGGCTCTACTCGGGGATCGTGCGGTCCATGGCCCTCTACGGGGCACCGGTGTGGGCGCCCTCACTGAGGCTGCGCCCAGCGCGCCGGTTGTTTGCGGCCCAGAGGGTCATGGCCATCTGGTTAATCCGGGGATACCGCACGGTCTCGTGCGAGGCGGCGAGCCTCCTTGCTGGAGTGCCGCCATGGGATCTGGAGGCAAAGGTCCTCGCGCACATGTGGGAGTGGCGCGAGGAGGCGAAACACCAGGGCGAAACTCCGCTGCCGCGACAAATCGCGGCACGGCGGACAGAGCTCCGGTGTGATCTCATGGCGACATGGCGGGTACGATTGTCGCAACCCAGTGCTGGACACGCCACAATTGCGGCGGTAAGTCCCCTCTTTGAGGAGTGGATAGAGAGGCGTCACGGCGTCCTCACCTTCCACCTGACGCAGGTTCTCACCGGGCATGGGTGCTTCGGTGGGTTCCTGTTCAGGATAAAGCGGGAGGATACGTCCGGGTGTTTCCATTGCGAGGATCGTCTGGAGGATACGGTGGAGCATACGGTGGAGGTGTGCCCTGCCTGGGCGGAGCACCGCCGTGTCCTCGTGGAGGCGATCGGCGGCGGCGACCTCTCGCGTCCGGCCCTGGTGCGAGCCATGGTACGGAGCGAGAGGGAATGGGAAGCCGTCACCTCCTTCTGCGAAGCAGTAATGCTCGCGAAGGAGGAGGCGGGGCGCGTGAGGGAGTGGCAGTCTCTGCGCCCTCACGTCCCTAGCCGTCGCAGGAGGAGACGCCCCGGGCGTCGGGAGTCAATAGCGGACTCCCGGCCACCGTAGGCGCGAGCTTGCGGGTGGCGAGCAGTGGGTAGCTCGCCGCCCGGTAAGGACCAAGCTCGGGTCGACGGCGCGCAGTGTTCCACGCGCGCCTCAAAGAGATGTCAGCAGCAGTGTAGGGGTCTACTAGGACCGATGCCTGCCGGGGTCGCGTGATTGAAAGTCTGACACGCCCTCCCGCTCCGCCCAGAGCGGGAGAAGTCATTTGATGATTTCCCATCCTGAAAAAAAAAAAAAAAAAAAAAAAAACGCTGCTGCTCATTCTCTACTAAGTCCCTTAGTCGCTCTTACGACACCTACGGGAAGAAATAGGATGGTGTTATTCTTTAAGTCCAGCACCACACGGAATTAAGCTTATAATAGTGTATAATTCTTTGCCCGAATAATTTTTCCCAAGTCTACACGAAATTACTAGATACCAGTAAAAACCGCTCCGCCAATTATCTCGAAACCAGAAAAAAAGCTCAAATTCAAACACCACTAACCTACTTCCTCTGGCTCGGATGATAACGACACCACAGCAGGCGAGTGTATTAAATTTTATGTTATTTACACAGGACGACATGATTACGGTCGAAGGCGTGGACAAACAAAACTTGGGATAGCGGGGGCAGACGGGGGACAGACGGGGGACGGCGACAATAGGGGGACAGGTAACCGTGTCGTTTACAATGTAAGCTTTGAGCTCTGGTTACTTGACAATGCTGGAATTTGTTGGTCATTTTGAGCTTGGGGGAAAAGCAGATGGAGGAAATTGTGTAGGGAATGTTTTGGGTAATGCAACTTGGAAACCTGTTAAAGGCAGTCTTGGGTTTTTTTCCGCGTAGGATTTCTTACGCTTTTTAA
Organism: Aporophyla lueneburgensis; assembly: GCA_932294355.1. Classification (NCBI taxonomy): domain Eukaryota; kingdom Metazoa; phylum Arthropoda; class Insecta; order Lepidoptera; family Noctuidae; genus Aporophyla; species Aporophyla lueneburgensis. The sequence goes on along the minus strand of OW028762.1, from coordinate 16,122,114 downwards.
CAGACTTCAAAAAAAGGAGGAGGTTTCTCAATTCGACCGTTTATATTTTTTTTTTATGTGTGTTCGCGGATAACTTCGTCGTTTTTATGTTGAGAATTAATGAAACTGATGTCGTACATAGAGTATCTACTTCTGGTAGAAGCTAGATGAGCCTGCTAAAAGCGAGTCCTTCATTCTCAGTGTCATCAATTCCGAAAAACGTCCACTGGGTAGGTATAGGCCTTCCCCAAGAATTTCCATATTGATCGGTTCATTTTTTGGAGAGTTTGCTGTAATTACCAAGATTGACAGGCGGTTTGGCGATCGCAATATAGTGATAAAATGCATAGGGAACGCTGCTGCCCATTCTCTAGTAAATCCTTTAGTCGCTAGTGCTTTACGTCCGGCACTACACGGAAACATGTTTCTCAGTATCAATATTTCCATATTCTATTTTTTATTACGTCATCATTAAAAGACAAATTTATACCAATTCAAAACAACACGGCTGGGGTCTGCAAAAAAATACTGTTTCCCTCAAAATGTTTTTCCAACTTCACAATTTTTATTGTGTGAATCCCCCATTAAGGTTGGCCCCCATTCTGTGTTGATTTCAAAATGCCCCGGGCATGGCATTTAGGGTGGAACCGTTATAATTGAGTGTGTACATTCACGCCTAAGGTTAAATAGGGGTTAGTAGAGAATAATTGATTGTCATCTTCGCTTCGGAGTTGATATTGTATGATGATGAACCGAAGATATCTTGTTAGGAACGAGCAACAATGCTTATCTACTTGTTCATTAATACCATTACAGTAGGAAACGATGAGAAACAAAATAGCTAGAAAAGCGAACATCATATCATCTAGATAAATCAAGATAACGCCTGTCAAAGCGTCAATATTACTGAGTAGATAATATAGGGGCTTAATTCTTAAGTTTTAGATAGATTAGACGTTAAATGTGTCAATTTTGTTTATTGAAGTTGACAAAATCCTTCCTACTAAATCACTACATAGTGTAAAACAAAGGCGCTTCTCTCTGTCTGTCCCTATGTATGCTTAGATCTTTAAAACTACGCAACAGATTTGAATGCAGTTTTTATCAATAGATAGAGTGATTCAAGAGGAAGGTTTTTAGGTACAATACGCGGGAGAAGCCGTTGGTAAAAGCTAGTAATATTATAATTGTGAAAAAAAAAAATTGCTTGGATGCATGATACACAGATAGTTTATAACCTGAAATAATACATAAGATACTTTTAATTCCGGTAGATATATACCGTGGGATAATTTCCAACCTCCACGCGGGTGATGCCGCTGCTGGTCAAACTTAATAATAAAATAAAAGAGATTTGAAATAAGAGAACTAGTTGCATTGATGACGAATCGTAATCTCTAATCTTTCCCTAATTACCTAAAGAATCTTTAACAGCCCCAACTTATTATAAACCATCATTGCTTCGTCTAGTTTCGCTCTAAGTATGAACGAGTTACCGACCAATCCCTTGGGTGTCGTTAGAAATGAGCTAGGGAATGAAGCGAGCGAATAGACAACAGAATAATAAATTAACAACATCAAACTACGTTAATCTGGTTTAGATTGCAGAAGGTCAGCATGAATTTTGATGTTATTTAAGCTGGAAAATGTCAATGTTGCAAAAAATATCGTATTAGAAAAGAAGCTACTACTAGCGCTATCTAGTGAGAGAAGTGAATACTACAAATACCAAGTGCAGCTTTTCTTAATGCCAAATCACTAATTGTATTTTGTGATTATCAAAATCAAGGATCAATCATTAATTTGACCCAGATCTCGAATAATTGCAACCCTCTGACTTAAATTACTGGAATACAAGCTTGAGGGTCGAAAAAAATAAAGTAATCGCTTTAAATAGGGGTGGTCCTGCCCGCATTTTAAAGGGCTTGGGGTGTGTGATCGCATCAGTAACGTTAAGCTCATGATGAGTCATAGGGGCGGATTTGATTAGTTAACTACAAAATTGTTTTCAATTAAAGTCAATGCTTTTGCTATTCGACAATAGATGGCGCTGCCTATTAGCCAAACTGAACTGAGGAAACAAAAATTATGCTCGCTTAGTTTCAATGGGAGTTTATTAAAAAAAACCGATAGCAAAATTAGATCGGTTTAATAATAAAAAAGATGACCAATAACTAGTTTCATAATAAAATTACGAAGCACTAAACAAAAAGTTGTCGCTACTCTCTAGTAGATGGCGTTAACGGCGCGCTAATTTCCCATCAGACTTCTCAGTCGAGTGGAAGTGTTTAATTAATTCATTAGGCCGCGTCTCGGCCCGAGGGGGGGTAGGCAGGGGATAGGGTTCGCAGTATTTATGTGAATAATGTATAAATATGTTTTTGATAGACAGACAACATGGTTGTTATGTAATCTGACGTTAATTTTAATAACGTTTTCAGAATGTGTATGACGTGTTTAATTTTGAATAATTTCAATTTGTTTAATGAAGATTTATTAAATGTGATTTTATGTTTATGTGTGCGTTCCATTTATTTTTAATTTAAATGTGTATTTTTAATATTACATTTTAGTTTGAATTGCAACAATTTCGGTGTTTTTTTTTTTACGAAAATTAATTTATCATCGTTCTTTTTTTTACAGAATGACTTGTCCAATAATGGAACCGGCCAATACAGAAACGTTTATTAGTAAAAAACCAATACCTGACCCAATTTAATCAATACACGTAGCACGTACTCCATTATTTACTAAAGCCAACAATATTTGTGAACACAAACCAAATATCACGGGAATTGCGAATCAATCTGAAACAATTTTGGTGGACCCCAATCGTAGTAAATAGTCGGTAATGTAAGACTTTTGTGCAATAAGCAGTGATCGGAGTAGACAGACTGAAATGGGATCAATGAGCTGGCACGTATATATTAGTATGGATATGCCTCCGGGATTCCGAGATTTTGAAATTAATTTTAAATATTGTAATGTGTAGAATAAAGAATCTATCTATACTTATAATAAAATTTTAGAGAGGTCAATTCTGTACATTGAATATACATTCAAAATTAATATTGGAGTATGATTGGTGATCGATACTGATGCCAAAAATACAATCAGTATTTTTTTTTGTCTGTCTGTCTGTCTGTCCGTCTGTCTGTATGTGCACGCATGGGTCAAAAACTACTGAAGAGATTTTAACCAAACTTGGTACGATTGTAGTTCATACTCCTGGGCAGGTTATAGGCTATATAACATAACGCTAAGACACATAGGAGCCGAGCAGTGACGATAAATTTGAAGCAAGTTGGATGAAAATGCGCTTTCGAGCTCTTAGTAGTACGTTCACGTGGGATATTTTCCGACCTGCACGCGGGCGAAGCCGCTGGCAAAAGCTAGTAGGTACATCAATATAAATAAGAAATGTTTAACCCTTTTGCTGTCTTTTTAATATTATGTAGGTGATCGGCATTCTAGAGTAACAAAAAAAAAACAATTTTAAATGTTTATCTATCGCATTCTATAAATTTCTAATGTAGTATCTAGTTTAAAAATCCTTACTTTCACAATATTTGATTCAAGCACCCGCCGTGCTTGGGAAAGCACGTTAAGCCGATGGTCCCGTTGTCATTGTCATCTTTGATAGTCGTTACGGGTCGTCCAACCAGTCTTACCAACGGATATCGTATTACCCAGTAACTGGGTTGTGGAGGTCAGATAGGCAGTCGCTGCATGTAAAATACTGGTGTTTAGCTGCATTCGGTTAGACTGGAAACCGAACTTAGCATAGTTAAAAAAAATGTTGTGACATAGCCCTAAGAATTGCCAAACTTAAGTGGCAGTGGGCAGGGCACATTGCTCGCAGAACAGATGGCCGATAGGGTCGAAAGGTTCTGAAGTGGCGACTGCGTACTGGAAGACGTAGCGTTGGAAGACCTCCCACAAGGTGGACTGATGACCTGGTGAACGCAAGATGCGTCTAGTACACAACCGGTCGAAGTGGCGATGTTTGAGGGAGTGTCTGAGTACTATGTCCAGTAAGAGTTTCTGAACAAATACGTTATTATTTATGTTATTGCAATTAATTTTTATTCGAATCCAATTACTCAGTATAGATGGCTTTCCAGCCATCATGCGCAAGAAAGCAAACTCGTTGCTGATGCGTCTACGAAGCAGCAGCAACAGCATCTTAAATGTGATTGCTGCCCGTTTTGACTGTCCTTTCCAAAATCATTGGATAAGGACAGCCATTGGCATTCGTTAGATATAGGTACTAACAATACTAATATAATTTTAAGTCCAATTTTTGTTACTAACACACTAAGTTTTTATGATTTTGTAACGTTTTATGTATATTTATGGAGATTTTCTCTGAATAAATTGAATTGAATTGAATTGAAGTATCGTATAATTTTAATTTTTAATTACTAAGATTTTGATTTATTTTTTTATTTAGTTATTGCAATTAATTTTAATTTTATTAGAATCCAATTAATCAGTTTTGTATAATTTTAATTTTTAGTTTCTAAGATTTTGATTTAAAAAAAATATATATATAGAAATACAAATTAACAATACTTTTTGCTGTGCCCTAACAGGGTCTACAACGGCTCTTAGCTTTAAGCTTTTTGTTAACACCTGTTTTACCTTGTGGAACGCAAATATATGAATATGAATATGAGTCTTTTGACAACTGACACAATGAATTTGTCGATCCACATTCTATAGACCAAAACGATCGTGATCATGACACTAACCTGCCAAGGTCGAGAGATTTGTTCGAAAGAGATACCGTGGCCCTGGCATATGGGCAACTGAAGGAACACGGGTGGGTTTATTTGATGATTTCCCACACACAAAAAAAAAAAACATGACACTAAAGTTTGACAACTGTGCTCACCCCGTAGACACACAAGCGTAATATTGTCGTTATGTAGAAGTATGAAAGTGGATATTGACCTAAAATTGACACAGCGGTAAGGTCGCCCGGCAGACAGGCTTGGCGATTCTGGATGTAGAAAGAATGGAAGAGACACTTTTAATGCATAATAATTAGTAATCTGACCCGACTGACATGGTCCTGTCCAATAAGTATCATGTTCCCACTGCTGGGATACAAGCCTCCTCTCTGTACGAGCGAGTGGGCTGTAATCCTCTGTAGGGTTGGTAGACGTCACATGTCTCTGAATTTCTGGTTTTAGAACAAGCCGGTTTCCTCACGATGTTTTCCGTTACCGTTTTGAGCGCAATGGTCTGATTTTAAATACACAAAGTAAAGTTTCTGTCTGTGGTTTAAACTCACGACTCACGACCCGTCAGTTGGGGTTGATACCAATGGCCTACCATTGCTCTGTGCATGTAGTGTATTCGTACAAAAAAGGACATTCAGTTTTTCTCGATTTGCTTTTTTCGGGAAACAAAAAAAAACATCCATGCGAGAATGTTTAGATGTTAGGTTGTGCTGAATTATCCTTACCATCCTATCTATGTAGAAACTTTAAGTTCGTACCAGGGCTGTAGCTAGACTCGAATTTGAGGTAGGGCAGCATTGGCTACAGGTAGGGCGGAAGTAAAAAATATATCATAATTGATCTGCTCTGAAGCACGGGCTCCTAAATCAATCAACATCACCTCTAGGTTACAGGCGCGGTCACAGCCCAAGATTTTTGGGGGGGCGGGGGGTCACCATAAGTGATGAGAAATATTTTGAGGAAGGTATACCTTGGTTTAGTGGTCACATGCGCTACTACTGACCTTGAAGTTCCACACTTGACAGTTTCAGGTCGGTTAGTGTTATTGGGTTTTTCCATAAGAAATTTCTCAGAAGCAACCCGAGTTTGAATTTGTACCCGGTTCATGGCAGTGAGCACGCCCATTGTGACATAGAACACATAGATAACTGGTGAAATTTTGGTTTACCATATAAAGGTAGCTGAATGGTTATTCATTATTCCCGGAGGGTTCTCCGGGAATAAAAAATTGATGTTATGTACATCTTAAGTTTGTCATTAGTTAAGGTATTCAGGGACACCGCTTTTACATGGGGGGTATTAAAGATTGCTGTCAAATTGGTCGCAGCACTTGTTGATAAATAAATAATTGGCATTAGGACAGCAGACTACTTAGGGCGAAAATAGCGAGCGGAGCGAGCTCGACAATTTTAACAACCGCTTCGTTCTGGTTAGGTTTGTTATATATTTTTAAACATAAAAAATAGCAGTTACACTGTCGCCTTTTTGCTAGGATATCCCTGCCAACCATGAGAATGATTAATGCTAGAGTGAGCGAAGCGAGCTCGAAAATTTTAACAGCTCGCTTCGTTCAGGTTAGGTACTTTTTTGACGTTTTCAAATAGAAATAGGAGTTACATTATCGACTTATACAGGATATCCCTGTCAACCATGAGAATGATAAATGCTAGAGTGAGCGAAGCCAGTTCGAAAATTTTAACAACCCGTTAAGGATAGGTTTTTTTGATGTTTTCAAACGGAAATAGGAGTGACATTGTTGACTTATACAGGATATCGCTGCCAACCAGGAGAATGATGAATTCTAGAGCGAGCGAAGCGAGCTAGAAAATCTTAACAACCCCCCTCGTTCAGGGTAGGATTTTTTTTTTATGTTTTCGAACAGAAATAGGAGTTAAATTATCGTCTAATGCCAGAACTGCCCTAGCAACTATGAGATTGTTGAATACAAAGGCGAGCGAAGTGAGCTCGAAAATTGTAATAACTCAACTCGTTTAGGTTCAGTTTTGTTTTATATATTCAAAAAGACCTAGGAGTTACATCGTCGACCTATGCCAGGAAAATTATATGTTCGGAAAAGTGTAGATAAGTACCTATTGCTACATTTTTTTATCTAAAACTATAAACATACAATCCCATTCTAATAGGTTATCTTCGTTTTTGGAATTTTTAAGGTAGGGCATTGTGATTTCAAGGTAGGGCATTGTGATTTCAAGGTAGGGCATTGCCCCACAATGCCCCCCCCCTAGCTACGGCCCTGGTTCGTACATACATAAATTCACGCCTTTTTCCCATGGGGGTAGGCAGAAACTACGGAACGCTACCTGCTACGATCCTCACATACTTCTTTTGCCTCGTTTAAGTTCATACATCTGGTCATACACACACGCCGGGTGCGAGTACTACGCAACTGACCTTTCTGAAGAACATCACTAATAAGGTCACTATGTATCCTCCTAGGGCGTCTCTTCCGTTACCACTCACTTTAAGTTTAAACTTTAAATTCGTTCTAGATTTCAGAGCCAGTTTTTCCGTTAAGTACTTTAATGGCGCGTCATTTGGAATGATGCCATTTCTAGTATTTCCACATCTTTTGCTAAAGGATATTAAAAGGACAGGAAATTGTATTTTTTTAGCTCACTCATAGTGCACCTACCTTAATATTACATAGCTTTGTATTTGTCATAATGACATCTGTCATTTACAACGTCCTAATGTCAAAACGTTATGACATCTGTCATTGGCAATGTTCTAATGTCAAAATGACGGCGACACCTACTTTGACGTAATTATTGACATATACGATATTCACTGTTTCTTTTTTTTTTGTCGAGGTTCATCATCACCTGCCTAGCCTTTTCCAACTAAGTTGGGGTCGGCTTCCAGTCTAACCGGCTGCAGCTGAATACCAGTATATTACATGGAGCGACTGCCTATCTGACCTCCACAACTCAGTTACTGGGTAATACGATACTCCTTGGTAAGACTGGTTGTAATGACTGTCAAAGTTCCACGATTTTTTTTTTGTTGAGAATAAAATAATAATATTGTTTCAATACTTACAAGATCGTAAGCCATTTTTGTTACTGCATATCTTCTTATTGTAGAAGCTCGCACACATCTGTAAAGAAACAAATACTTTTATAAATAAACGGTCATCTATTTTTAGGTTAGGAAATAATTTAAATTTCTTTTATGTAATGCTTTGGAAGGAAAATGTTACATTGTTCAGGGTTGTTAAGGAAAATCAAGAAGTAGGTGCAGACGCCAGCATATCAAGGTACCCGAAACGGCAAATTCTCCCAATCAACCTTGAACCTAATGCTTTAGCGATAAAGTTGGAAATCCGTTAAAGAAATTTGACAGATTGTAGTAGCTCGATATGCTGGCGTCTGTACATACACTCGGTAATAGAATGAAATCCTTTAAAACTGTGTTTTTTTGGAATTTGTTTTTTTTTCAGTTTGCCGTCTCGTTGCGCCATTCTGTGGTAACCTTTATGATTTAACGATTTGTATTTATTGTGTACTCAAAACGGTGAAGGAAAACATTGTGAGGAAATCGGCATTACTTAGAACCAAAAATTCAAAGACATGTGACATCTACCAACCCGCACTGGGCTCGCGTGGTGGATTGTGGCCGTCTTCATCTCACAGAGAGGAGGCCTTTGTGAACATTATAGGCTGCTGATGATGATGCTGATGATTTACTGGGAAAAAACGACCTATTTCGAAAAGTCCCGACGGATGACAAATCGGAACAAATTTGACCGGTTTTTAACCCAAAATATGATATAACGCATTTGGTATAATCAAAGGTCTTTGATATCGGAAAGCGTATTATAGAACTCAAATGGAGTTTGCAGGACATCTGGCAAGGCGCAGTGGCATCCAAGAACTGGGTACTTACTCTTGATTTTAATTCCGTTCGACTGACATTGGAATTTTGACGTTTCGTATTCTTAAATTCGACGCTAGCGCCAAAATATGTTAAATTGGTTGTCCATTTTGGAGAACTAAGTAGAATCCAGATCGGGCGTTGTTGTTGTTCCACTGTTGACACTATTGTTTTCAAGAGTACCGAATCGCGTGTAGGTATGCAAAATTAATATGAGAATCGTATCGGCTTTAGATTCGAATAAAAATTAGGGTGAAGAGTAAGCTCCCTGGAAGATGAGATGTCTGGCGTCCGGCGATGAGATGGGCGGACGACATTGTTGACATCCCGGGAAAAATCTGGATGCGACCGGAGCGTGGGGATTGGCACAAGATTAGAACAGCCTACGCCCAGCAGTGGGCAAATGCCGATGATATCCATCAGATAAAATGCTTATAGAGTAGAATAACTCACAATGGAACTTATAATAAAGGCGATGACGTATAAGCATTTGACATTTGACATTATGTGAATTGAAATTTAAATACGGTGCTTGTCAACGTATTTATTTAACGTTTTAAAATAAATTCTATAGTATTGAAAGTGTGACAACCACTCTTACCTTACTGAAGCGTTTGAATAATTAGATACTGTGTAAGCCTGGGTAAGATAAATAATTACTTAAAACCAAATATATAAATACCATAAAAGCAAATAATTATATTTTAATGATTCTAGATCAATTGTCACCGAGGATGGTCAGATTGCTGCCTTTTGCATATTTTTAACCGACTTCACAAAAGGAGGAGGTTCTATGTCCCGCTGTATATTTATATATTTTTACTGATTACTCCGCCAACATTGGACCGCTTTCAAAAATTCATTTTTTAATGGATAGTTAATGCTTCAGGGGTAATCCCATATTAATTTTATTGACTTTGCTTTGGTTTGCGTTAGGTTCGATAATAGGTATTTTATCCATTTTGTTTATCGTGATGATACTATAATAGTTCTTGTCACTGCTATTGACCTGGCCGTTAGTGAGTATACGAATTAAAAAGTAAAAAAAAACACAAGCTACTTCCAAAAAAACACTAAGTACACAGTGAAAAATAACTTTAATTCGGTGTCGGAAGTCGGATGCAAAAAAAAAGTAAAATACAGATCCTAACACAAACTTCCGAAATTAAAGTTATTTTTCACTTTTTGTGTTTTTTTAGAAGTCAATTTTTTTATTCTTTAATAAATACAGAATTCAAATTATCTCTCATTTATTACTATTTTCAAAACGGCGCTAACAAATCCTACTGTACTGTATACAAATCAGGGCCCTTCTCGACCTTTCAAATGATTTCGTCAAGATCTTTGAAGAATAAATGGAAAACTTTTTTACATGTGTGACGGAATATAGGACAAAATTATCATCAGGGTGACCATGTAAAAAGGTTGAATATATCAAGACTGACAGACAATGCATCCTAAGTAAACAGCTGCACTTATAAATATGAAATGAAGGAAAATAATTATGTAAATTATTGTGTTAACTTTGTGTAAATTATTTCATCGCTACAAAACAGTGAAGGAAAACATCGTGAGGAAACCGGCATGTCTTAGAACCAAAAATTCGAAGACATGTGACATCTACCAACCCGCACTGGGCCCGCGTAGTGGATTTATGGCCCACTCCCTCTCACCGAGAGAAGGCCTGTCCCAGCAGTGGGAACATTATAAGCTGATGATGATGATGAATTATGTAAAAGCGCATTGACAAAGATTTGAAATACGAAATTATTCAGCTCAAAAGTAATATTTTCTGATTAAAATATTTCTCATAATATGATGTTTCAAAATGTTGCAGTCAAAGTTTCGTCGCATTTAAAACAAATTAAGTACAGTTTTTGTATAGTATTTTTTTACTTATAGGTACAGTCAACGTCTATAAAATCGGGACGAACAGACTGATACAAGGAATATTTCAGAATAAAGACAGTAGATATACAACTGTCATTCTGACAAGAACTTTACACAACTGAGATACAAGTTTAATTTTCATAGTTGTTGAGATCATTTTGAACAGTCTGTTGGCCCCAATATTTTTGACGCTGGGTGTACATAAAGTTTTAATAAATAAATAAAGTCTTCCATGAAATATTTTAAAGGACGATTAAATAATACACGGTAAACGATCCATGCACGTAGAGGCAAGAAAACATCTTTCAGGAACGTATACTAGACACTGTTTGGTCTCCAAATTGTCGTTACACATGGTAACACCACTTATTAACAAATCCGGGCATCACACAACACTACCATTGAACCGAACAACCGAGTCTTTATCAACAACGTTCCAAATCTGAATTTAAATTTCAAATCTCGAACACGACCGTTAACGATTCCGATCTTATGTTTTCAAAAGTGAGCTTCGACTTTTGAATTTAAAATTTGGATCTGTATGTGTCCCAGTTTTTGTTGAATTTTAAGTATTATTTTTTAAATTTTTGTTTGTATTTTTAGTTCGGTTTTGCATGTGTTTGGTATCCTTGCTTTTGGGGGCCAGATGGAAAGATTACGTCATTTTTGTAGACGTATTTCATTGATCAATTTATAATGTATTCGGGTCCTCGACGTATTTGTGAACGAATGTATGTTGTATAATTTTTTTCAATGTGTTTGACATTTACGTAGAAATAAAGGACGATAGGAAAGAGAGAATTAGTTAGGAAATAGCGAGCTGATTGTTTCCTTTCCGCTCAAGTCCAATTGCTTTTTCTTTCCGCTGTGTTGTAGTGTTTACTAGTCATTTAATTATTTTCTAGCTTTTGCCAGCCGTTTCGCCCGCGAATTGTACATATTAACCTTCCTCTTGAATAACTGTGTCTATTGATGAAAACAGCATTTAAATCTGTTGCGTAGTTTAAAAGATCTAAAAGCGTATAAACGCGGGAAGCGACTTTGTTTTATACTATATAGAGATATATGACTTGACAAATTTACTGTTTGACTTAATCGTCTTGCTAATAAGCGATTTGTCAAGTATGTTTACTTGACATATCGCTTATTGGCAAGACAGCTATAACTAAAAAATCTGCAATTTCTTGGTAAGTAAGTATACAGGTGAATGCGGTAAATTTTATTCTTTTTGCTACAAAAATGACGTTACGATAAGCCTCGTAATGAAAGAGCTAGGGAGGTTTTGTCTTACCGTTGATTTTACTTCTAAAACATCCAAAAATTGATTTTATTGAATTATCATGAGCTTCTCGCAAATGAATGAAATTATATTAAAATAAATTGATTATTAGACTGGAGCTTAGTTGATACCTTTTACTACACTGATTTGGCCATATACTTTGCACAGGAGGAAAAAAATCGTATGTTTTTAAAGTCAACGTATTTTTAGGCATAATCAAAAATATCAAAAATAACATCAAGATCTAAAAATTAATGGCACTAACATATACGCTCCTTATTTTACCCGATTTAACCCAAAAGTAGATTTACGATTTTAACATGCTATGTAGTTATGTATTTTTGTGTTACTAGAGATGGAAATTATTTAAATAAAAATCTTTCCTAGGAACATTTAATACTACACCGAATATCACTTAGAACATTAATTTTATGACTAAAAATATATAAAGTTTAGGTACAGACGCCACCAGGTCAAGCTACCCGAAACTGTCAATTTTTCCCAATGAACCTTGAACCTCTAGAAATAAAGTCGAAAATCTATCAAAGAAATCTGACAGATTGTAGTAGCTTGATGTGTTGGCGTCTGTACATTTTTATCACACCATAGTCTGTCCCTCTACGAAGTGCGTCAGACGCGGGAACAAGCGCGATTGGCCTCATCCGGCGACAAATTGAACTTCCACGGATGTCCGCCATTGCGTTCTGTATTTAAAACATTACAATTCAATGTCTACGGGGCCTTTATACGGTCAGGTTTGGCCTTTAACAATGGGTTTTGATTTTCGTGTTAGATTTTTGAAAATTTTTGTCGACGTAACCTTTCGATTTTTGAAAATGTTCATTTAGCTGTGTTCGAATTTTGAACGATGTTGTTTTTTTTTTAAAATCGTAGGTGTTTTTTCTGCTTAAATCCTTGCATTTATAGCACTTATTTACTGTTACAATTCTCAAATAATACTTTATTTATGTCTATCCCAAAACATTGAGGTACTTAATAAATTAATAATGAAAATGCTATAATTATAAGTAACATCTGTATTTAAGTATTAAAGTTAATGAACAAAGAAATATAGCTAATAATCTTATAGAAAGTTACAAATAGCTATTATTAGTCAGAGCCGAACCCATAATTCATTTGGCTTTTAAAATAAACAGGACGGAGAGAGTTATTTGGTCTTATTAATCTCAAATTGGAAACAAATTATTTCAGACAGTTTTTGGGAAGAAAGAGGAGTTCAAGAATGGTCGTGGGCAATAGGTATAATGGCCTATAAGACAAAAGTATTGTTAAACGTGTTTTTTGTTTTGATTTTTTTGTTAGGTTTCCCACCTTTTCGTGTTTTATATGTTTTTTTTTTGGCAGGGTTTAGGGCACTTTATGAAATGATTGTATTGTCATCGGTATTTGATAGGTGTGCCAAATTTCAAATTAATCTAATGCCTTGAAGGGGGTAAAAATGACGTTCAAAGATTTCGCTACATAAGTACATACAATTTCTTGACTATGTAGGGGTTGGCTTTCAGTCTAACCAGATGCAGCTGAATAACAATATTTTACGTGGAGAGACTGCCCGTCTGACCTCCACAATCCAGTTACAGGGTAATATAAAACGATACCCCTTGCCCCTTGGTAAGACTGGTTGTCAGACTTCTGACGACCCGTAATGACTTTCAAACTTTGAAAATGGCGGAAATACGGAAGGTAAAATGTAGCCAAAAACGGTTCGTTACTTTTAGGAATCGTAGAATAACCCTTCAAAAACCACAGGTAAGACATTATTCCAACTTCGCAATTCGAAAAATGAATCAAACAAAAGCAATTACTTATCCGTAACCGTCAACAATAGCTTCTTAAAAAAAGAACGCATTCAAAACTTGAATCTCGAATGCGGCTTCCATTTTGGAAATTAGAGTTCTTTTTTTTTTAATTAAAAAGGTCGTTCGTTCCACGATATGATCGCGCTTTGTCATTGGTTTTTATTTACTCTTTTTTTCCCGTTTTTCGGCGCATATTTAAAGAAGCGGTAATTATAAGAATTTTTTAGGTAATGTTTGAAGAGGTCTGTCCTTTGACAGAGGTCGCGCTAGCTCGCGTAGATGGTGGAAATAGTTAGTTTTGTTGGTTCATTTTAATTTAAAAATTGTATGCTTATTTTATTTAAGTTTCAGGTCGCTCTCTAAAGGCTGCTGAAAGTTGCTCAGGGTAAGATATTTTATTGCAACAATTTCAAATTGTATAAGGTATAATTTGACTGTACCAATATTCTGTGGAGGTAGATAAAGCTAGCGGGGCCTGTGGCTAAGTAATAAAACCTATTGATCAGGTTAAGCTAAGCTTGCCGCGGTTGGCCTGTGGATGGGTGACCATCTTTACATGCCAAATCCCCTGCGTGCGTCGGAAAGCGTCGTTGTTCGCAGCTGTCATGCTGTTACCCACTAGCTAAGTTGCAGAGGGGGCGTATAGTGATAGGAAAAAATCTGATATTCAGCTGAATCTAGTTAGACTGAAAGTTGACTCCAGCATAGTTGGGAAAGGGCCTAGGCCTAGGCCCAATGCATACTTTGGGGCACAGAGGGCAAGATCACACATAACAGTGGCACAGCTCCACACCTTGTTTCCGTTCCGTTGATGTAGCCCCACATTACGGGGTTCGACTTAAACCTTCCTATTTGGGTTCGGAGACGGTTCAGGGACTTCCAGGTAGACCACGGTAGGTTACACCATGCAGAAGGATGCTCATTTGCTGGTAGATAAAGATAACCATAAAACTATTAACTTTTTAGTTATTAAAATCGTCTTTTAGATGGCAGGAAGCTGGCTGGCTGGATGACAAGAAACAGAAAAAAAAAACATGTGTGCAATTCACACGTGGTAGAAGTGAAAACTTCAAAAATTTTGGCTTCAAGATGATGAGACAAATGATATAGGTTTTAGTAATGATCATAGTGATACAAAGTATGATAATTATTTTACATTTTATTCGTATATTTATATTACATAGATTTATTCAGACGGTAAACACGAGTGGAGGGGGTACAAAGCAGAGCACACAGAGAACGACAAACATGAGAAACACTGTATAATGCTTCCTATCTCATTTTCTTCCACGTTAAATCTTATGAATTTATGTGTCTGTCTCTTTTACTGTCGCTTTTTCGTTTCATAGACTTTCAAATCACAACGGTGCTAAAGAAGATTTTACTGCAAAAACTTTTGTTTGACATTGTTGTTAAATTCTTTATTTGAATTTCCGAACATCGTTATAGTTTCCTTTGCTCACGACGTCAGTTTATTTAGATTTTTAATTATTTAAAGCGGCCATATTGTTTGTATGGGTGGGAATCGAATTCGTTATCGGGTCGAGGTCAGCCCTTGCTATCTTTTACCGACTTCCGTTCAACATATTTTGTAATATTGAAACTTTGTGTGGCCGCCCGGATGAGTGGCTTTTTTGTGGTTACATGTTTTTTTTTTAATTCGTGGAAAAATTTTGATGTAGGAGAATTTTGTGGATAAATTTTTTTCGTTGTATTTATGCTGATAATACCGCATTCGTGTATTAACGTTAGTTTAGTTTTTATCTAAGTTAAATTTATTTAATTTTCAGTTTGTTAAAATTTGAACATCCTAGGATTCATCTAGGAGGGTCTACAGT
The DNA here is from genome assembly GCA_932294355.1 of Aporophyla lueneburgensis. Classification (NCBI taxonomy): domain Eukaryota; kingdom Metazoa; phylum Arthropoda; class Insecta; order Lepidoptera; family Noctuidae; genus Aporophyla; species Aporophyla lueneburgensis. The sequence goes on along the minus strand of OW028762.1, from coordinate 16,106,666 downwards.
TATTAATATGCATGTCAAATGACAAACTGCCAAATAATTTTATGTGCCTTTAAAAATCCGTGTAACTGGGTCCCCAAAATAATTTCTTGCAACAATGTCAAAAGGGAAAATAAATACTAAACGTCACAATTAGTCAGAATTAGCCTATAATGTTCCCACTGCTGGGTACCGTGTGGTGCCGGACGTAAAGAATAGCACCACCCCGTTTCTTCCCGTGGGTGTCGTAAGAGGCGACTAAGGGACTTACTAGAGAATGGGCAGCAGCGTTCTCTATGCATTTTACCACCATACTGCGATCGCCAACCCGCTTGCCAAGCGTGGCGATTACAGCAAACCCCCCCAAATCGGGGGAGGCTTATGTCCAGCAGTGGACGTCTTTCGGCTGAAATGATGATGATGATGCTGGGACAGGCTTCCCTTCTTTGAGAATGAACTATTTTCCTTCACTGTTATGAAAGCAGTGGTGATGAAATAATTTACACAAAGTAAAGCGCTAGTCTAGGTTCGAATCTATGACCTAACAACTAGGTAAGTCGTGATCGTTACCACTGGGCCTCCACACTAAGGCAGATGTCCAAAAACATACAAGTGTTTTGACAGCCAATGTCAAAATGATGAGATTTCTATGATTGCCGTTATCTATCAAATGACGTCCACCGCACTTACAAGAAATCGTAGATTAGTTCAATGCTCCCAAAAATAACAAGTGTCAAAAAATCTAAACGAAAACGCATCATTATGTTACAAAAATCTAAAATATACCTAATAAACCAATACGGCGGAACCGCTTCGGCGAGATTACAACCATATTTGTCCGAACGTCGGCAACAGAATCAAGATTTGAAATTGGAATCAATGGCGGGCCAGATAAATTGTAAGAGCATGCTACTGGCAGTCTTGTGGACTGATATTTTATAAATTTTCAACGGCTTTTTAGTTTAAAATTTCATTTTAGTTGGGAGAAAGACTGTTTAAGATACAACTGAATTTAATGGTGGATACACATACTCGTATAAGACACTAGCTTCTGCCCGCGACTTCGTCCGCGTCAAATTTTTGCTCCCCTGACCCTTCCCGTCGCATCGATTTGCCTGCTCGTTGCTGCTCGCTCCTTTTCAGTTATAGTGAGTCAACCTTAAATTATAGACATATGCTCTCGCGGACTTTTTTTTAGAACTTTTTAAAAGGAACAATTCCGTCATACATGATTTTTGCGTTACTTTAACCGTTTACGCAGCGCACGCAACGGAAACTCTCAAAAGGAATAAATTTTCCCCGTTTTCGCAACATTTTTCATTACTGCTCCGCTCCTCTTAGTTGTAGCGTGATGTTATATAGCCTATAGCTTCCCTCGATAAATAGGCTACCCAACACAAAAATAATTTTTCAATTCGGACCAGTAGTTCCTGAGATTAGCGCGTTCAATCAAACAAACAAACAAACTCTTCAGCTTTATAATATTAGTATAGATTTTAAGACCTATCAACAGTTTTTTAGTTTTATGTTTTTACTCTGTAGGTAAATAATAGTCTGGAAGTCTGACAACCAGTCACCCATCATATTACCCAGTAGCTGGGTCGTAGAGGTCAGATAGGCAATCGCTTTAGCCGCATCCGGTTAGACTGGAAGCTAACCCCAACATCGTTGGGATATAACAAGGCAGATGATGATGAGGTAAACAATTTCTAGTGTCAATGTTTTTAATGCAGCAACATTGTAGGAAAAAAAATATCCCATTTCCTCATTGAAATCATACAGGACCCAGAGTTGAATCAACATAACAACAACGTAGATACATATTTCATTCAAAAACTAAATAAAATATGCACTGAAGACGATTGAAGTAAAACGGAATAAGGTCAAAACTCATTAAGTTTTCATTGATGTCGCATAATTCTGTAGTCAGGGACACGACTTTTATGTAAATAACGTATCTATGAAGTATCTAGCTTGTTTTAGTAGCACTGACCTCTATCTAATACGCTGGACTGGCTACCGCTATCAATTTATTGTGCCTATTTGAAAATCGCCATTTTGGCGCTGACGGCAGCAGTGAGGGGGAATGGAACTAATACTAGTGATGTACAACAAATGGTTTGTTATCGATAAAAACTTCTCTGATATCGACTACAATGATAGAAATATTACCAACGCTATTTTTGTTACTATTTTCTATAAATTAAATTGGTTTAGATAATTATTAACATGTAACATTCGTGTTGTCTTCTAAACGTAATGTTTTTAAAACGTGGAATACGTTTTATAACATAAAATACGTTAGGATTTACTAAAATCATAGATAATTAATTTAAAACAAGTAATATAGGCATATATTTTGTTACTAAAACACAAATAAAAAGACATGTCTGCACTAGTTGAGTACCTAACTAAACCAATGAACGGATAGTCGTAATAAACAGATATTTTACATATAAAACATAACTTGAAATAGCAGTATATAGTACTGTTTATGGACTGTAATTCATAATAAGTTGACCCCTTCCTTGTTCTCCTTAGGGCAGATTTTAGCAACGTCAGATATCTTTTATCCTGGGAATTAAATCGACGTTTGACAGTTTCAGTACGAATGAACTGTCAAAAATTCAAAATGTATTCTCTGGATATGACTTATTCTAGGTATAAAAGTTTGGTGAAATTCGCCCTTTAACGGATAAAAGTTAACTATCGGATCAATAAATAATTAAATTCTGTAAAATAGTAAATTAAGTACCTCTAATTGTCTTATCGTGCACTCTTTAAAGGAAGGGATTATCTTTTACTAGTCAGATACCGTATGTCGCCATGTGGTACGAGACACAATAAATTTTTATTAGGTCTGTAATTAAGGTAATTAACTTGTAACAACTTAATTACCGCAGGGGAGGGGGACAGGGAAATAAAAAAGCATTCTGAAATCACATATTTTATTAAATTAAAACTTACTGTCGAGCCCATATTATTTGCCGAGTCAAAAAATGTCTAACCTTCTCTCCAGTTATTAATAAAGAATATTTTTTTGACACTAATAAGATTGCAAATGGCCGTTGTTTGTTGTATTTGAGCTAAGCGTCTCTGCGAAATAAAAAGTTTTCCAATGCATTGTTTGGAAGTCTCATTAATATTAGAGTCGGGTATTGCCCAAAATATATGTAAAAATTCACCTAACTCGGTTTGTAACGAGGATGGATCATCGTCGTCAAGGCGGTATTTCTTCGTAGTACGCATATTTTCAGCATTCGTAAAATCATCAACATTAAATTTATTTATTTTAGCACGCTTTGCACTAGAATTAGTTAATATGGATACATTATTGTCCTGAACGTTGCCGGTAGAAGTTTTTATTTCGTGATGGATTAATAACTGTTTAATTAAAACTTACTGTCGAGCCCATATTATTTGTCGAGTCAAAAAATGTCTAACCTTCTCTCCAGTTATTAATAAAGAATATTTTTTTGTTTCTGCGAACAAACGGATGTTTACATATTTAGTTATTATTTCTTTTAAAAGAATATTTAAATGACTGTGAAAATTGTCTGAGACATAACTATCTCTAAAATGATCTTCTAGCTCAGGAAACAGTTCATTTGTTTTTGTTAAGAGGTTCCTTATTACCTTTGCAGTGAGTACTGCAGGAAAATTCAACTCTATAGGTGGTTTATTTTTATTATATTTACATGCTTGTCGGAATAATGATTCCACCATAAAACAAATATTGACTACACTCACAGAGGGCACAGTTAAACCACCTCTCTGCTTTTGGATAATAAGTGCTACCCCATTTCTCCTATTTGACACTGCATCTAGTGGTACAGCTTCACAGGCCATTAAACATTCATCACATTTAATTTTTTTTCGAATCGATCGAATTACAAAACCTGCAATATAGCCAATGCATTGTTTGGAAGTCTCATTAATATTAGAGTCGGGTATAGCCCAAAATATATGTAAAAATTCACCTAACTCGGTTTGTAACGAGGATGGATCATCGTCGTCAAGGCGGTATTTCTTCGTAGTACGCATATTTTCAGCATTCATCACATACCAGTTTTCTTTTTTTTAAATCAGCAATTACAGATCTTAAAGTAGACACGGTAATTTTCATACGTTTCACATTTTGAGACAATACTTTAATTCGGGCTTGTGACATTTTCAAGGCTCTTTTGACCCTTTCCAATTTAATTTTGGAAGATTTTGGGGTGTTCTCGTAGCGGTGATCTAATTTTACACTAGAACAGATTTCCGCTAAAGTTCTAGATATCTTTGGTGTACTACAGTTGCTTGTGTTGTAACTTGTGCTTGGAACTGTAACAAGAAATTATATTTCATTACTTATATTATTCAAAGAAGGATGATTAGATAGTGAAAATATCATTGAAAATAATTTGGAAAGGTATGTCATCATCATCATTTCAGCCGAAAGACGTCCACTGTTTGACATAGGCCTCCCCCAAGCGTCGCCACATCGGATTCTAGTGACTCTCATCAGGTCATCGGTCCACCTTTACGTTTTCCGATACGCAAAGAACATGCGATATGAACGCGTATATTTAAAAAAAAATTACACAAGGGCACAAAATTAAACATTGTTTAGTATTAGTATTTAACCACTGTTAGTCGCCAACTTAGTACATCAGTAAACCATGTTCAGTATTTTAGATATTTTTTTTTTACATAACTACCTGCATGGGCTTCACATGGCAATATTTCTTTTGGATTAACTTCAATATATTTGCAATCATAATTTGTTAACCCGACTTGCACAGGTACTAAAGGTAAATTAAATTTATCCAAGTTCATTTCAATATCACTCTGGCATTGGTATCTCGTTGGTTGGTCAGCGTCTTTAAGCATCTCAGTTTGTACCAAGGACAAATTAGTTTCTGAGAAAAACAAAAGTTTTATTTTATTAAGATAATCAATAATATTTCTTGGATACCGACAAAGTATTTACTTAGGTACTATGAATGTACACTCACCAAGAAATATTGTGGGGATACTGCATTTTTTCAATGTAGTCCGTGACTGATGTTTTATGAAACATCCATCCGTGAAGTGTTTAGAACAAAGATAATGATACATGGTTGGAGTCCAATTGACAACCTTCATATTTTTTAACCAAAGTTTGAGAGTGTAATCGGAGGGGAACCTGTAATTAAAAGAAACATTATAGTAGGTATGGGTAAAAAATTAAAATAATATAGTATATCTATAATTATATAGAACACTTAATGAGAATTATGAATCATAGGTGTTAAATTATTTGTTATTGACTCTAATAATAATAAACCTTAAAGTGTTTTGCTATTATTACAGATCATAATAATGTGCGTATTATTATTTTAACAAAGATGATAAACATTATTGTTAAGCATGTTTTTTTTTTACATCTTAATATAATATTACGAAAGTATCGATATGAATTTTGACATCCCTAACAAAAGTTATTGGTTAAGTAAAAATGTTCGTAAAATCCCGTAAACTCGAACAGAAGCAGTGTATTTTTACAATAATAAACGTAAACGTTTATTATTGTAAAAATACACTGCTTTAAGCGGTTTTCTAATAAGTATTTATGATTTAGATACACTTACTTGTGAAAAGTGACACCACTGCCTTTTTCGTATCGTGTTTTACAATATACGCACGATTTCATGTTGGACGAACAATACAAGCTATGTTATAATCACTGTCATTATTATAACACTTTAATCTAAATCACAATCACAGTAAATACTTTAGAAAACTTTTTATTTCGCAGAGACGCTTAGCTCAAATACAACAAACAACGGCCATTTGCAATCTTATTAGTTCTTAGAACTCTCACTGGGGGCGCTTTGAATCGGCACAGCAAATAGTTGTCATTTTGTATGGGATAGCCAGTCCAGCGTATTAGATAGAGGTCAGTGTTTAGTAGCCAGAGGAATTTGAAATAAGAACATTGCTTTAGTTTTTATCTCAAAATCAAATAAGGTTTCATTGGAGTTTTGAGTTGTCTATGGCATGGCAATGACATTTAGTTTCATCAAAGTTGGTTTGTATTTTTTTGAAGTGTACAATGAGAAACTGATTTTAAGGTTGAAATTAATATCTAACGTATCTATGAAGTATCTTAGATCTTAGCTTGTTTCAGTAGCCAAATGGATTTTGAAATCAGAACATTGGTTTAGTTTTCATGTCAAAATCAAAAATAATTTCGTTGGAGTTTAGAGTTGTCTATGGCATGACTATGACATTGTCATCTAACTTGGTTTGTTTTTTTTTTATTGTGTATAATAAGCAATAGATTTTAAGATTGAAAATAAGCTAGTTTAAAACGGAGGGAATAAATTACTTCCATATAAAGAGAAACTCCCAGGGTAGTTCACGAAATTCAAATCTTACATTTTGGGAAAATTGCAGATCAGTGTCAGACTCTATTTTGACTAAAATATGACTCGCGATTGTAATACGTATGTATGTATGTACAGATTTATAATAAATAAAATCATCAATACAACCCTTTAAGTTCATTTAATCCCATTTAATGACTATGTCACCAAAAAGCCTTAACCCTTAATAAACCTCTCTTAAATGTTTGAAATTCTATTTTTTTTTCTCCATGTGAAACTTAGTACGTATTTTGAATTCCTAGAGTTACACATCCTCTGCCAGGGTCGCGAGATTTGTTCGAAAGAGTTACTGTTGGCCTGGCATATAGGCAACTGAAGGAATTCGGATGGGTTTTAGTCTGTAAAAGTCTGACACGCCCTTCCGCTCCACCCAGAGCGGGAGACGTCATTTGATGATTTCCCATCCACAAAAAAAAAAGAGTTATAGGTACATCTTCAGACTAAAGCTACAACTGAGCAAAATAATATCTACCTATAACTTTCAACGTAAGATAACTCCATGAAAAAGCCAAACGACAATACAATATCATCTTCACAAAAACAAAAAAGAAAACACAATCTGGTGATGAATTCTCAAACAATTGGCACAACAGACAGACACTCCATTCCCTGTCCACTTAAAAAAAAAACACAAAGCCCCAAACAGCCAATAGTCGACGTTCCCGCCGAAACGCGTTCCATTTCCAAATTATTTCAAACATGGCGGCCGTAACGAGGCGAATGGGCAAACAGCAAATTGACCCCAATTTTCTGGCTAATGGTGCTTCTAACGCACGGGCGGTAGGATGTCGTATGACATTAATATTTGCCACGTCGCTGGATTCGTATCGGTTTTAGTTTCATTATTTGTATTGTTCTTTTGTGGATATATTTTTTTTTTAAGTGTCTGTTGATGGAAATGTTCCTCGGAAATCACATAATCCTTGGCTCCGCCCGACTGTCATTCGTAGAGTTTTGACAGTTGTGACAGGTCTTCAGAAGCCCAGTCTTACCAAGTGATAACGTGTTAACCAGTAACTGGGTTGTGGAGGTCAGATAGGCAGTCGCTCCATGTAAAATACTGGTACTTAGCTACATTCAATTAGATTGGAAGCTGCACCCTAATTGCGTGCGTAAAGGACTATCAATTAGAATCCAAATCATTTTGTAGATTATTTTGTATACATTGCTTCATATGTTTCTAAAATCTGTCTGCTCAATACCGTAAATAAAGCAATGAATGTTGTTGAACTGTCAAAATTGAAGCAATTCTTTTGACAGTGTGTCAATATTTCACACAATTTATCATTTGACCCCAACATAGTTTTTTGATTTGCACAAATCCGATAATAATAATGTGCAAAAGAATTAAATTAATAGGACTGTTGCTATGTAAGTACTTCTAGTACGTAATAAATAGAATAATACACTCCAATATATTCCCATGTTTTCCTATATCCTTGTCATTAATAAGCAGGATAAAAGTTACTGAAATTGTACAATTAAAATAATCAAAATCGTATGTATTTCTGATAAACATATGTGTTTTACCTGTCCAAAGATTTATAAAAACTAGTAGTTTCCTTGTGGTCGAAATTCAACCATAATTCAGTTAAAACTTAATGCGTATAAAGTCCCTCCCGAAATTAATTACAGAAAGTAAAGTGCGTGCCTGTATTTGAATTTACGACCGTAGCACGTAAGTCGAGGCCGATACCACTAGGCCACGATGGCTCTCCTTTTATTTTAAGGAATCTGGAATGTGAAAAGAGACATCCGATATTCTTTATAACCCACGACACAATCCAAAATCCAGTTTGACGTAACGACATTTAATTGCCAGACCAAAAAAAACTACTAATAATAATTTTTGCACATGGCAACCCCCGAAATACCGTTACCAATGAGGTCCAGACTATTGTCGTTTAACAATAAAATCCTAACTATTGTATAGAGTGCAGCTGTAGTAGGTATATTGTATTTTGTAAAACCGTTCCCTTTATCGTATTTCGATCGTGTCAGGGACTAAGGTAGGGCTTTGCAAAAACTGTTTTTTGAATTTTGGAAACTGGTTTGAATTTTGACGAATTTTATTGGCACTCAGAGGGGCTTGTAGCTATTTGATAAAAGTCACACGGGTTGATTGACGGTACTTTTGCCGCGGTTGGTTTGCGGATGGGTGACTATTTATTTTATAAAATCAAGCCGTTGTTGGTCCGGGCTGTCATTCGTAGACCTTTGACAGGCGTTACGTGTAGTTGTAAGCTCAAAAGTCTGACAACCAGTCTCATCAGCTTATATGTCACAGTCTCTCCATGTTACTGATATTCAGCTGCATACTGGTATACTGGAACTACTGGAAGCCGCCCTCAATCTAGGAATATTATGATGAAAGCAAATACATGCCACATAATGCGTTCTTTTACATAACAGCAGTCTGCAGTCTGAGTCAGTTCGATTACTGCTGAAGACGACTGGAGCCGGGTATACGCGCAGGGCGCGTGAGGGAGTGGCAGTCTCTGCGCCCTCACGTCCCTAGCCGCCGCAGGAGGAGACTCCCCGGGCGTCGGGAGTCCATAGCGGACTCCCGGCCACCGTAGGTGCGAGCTTGCGGGTGGCGAGCAATGGGTAGCTCACCGCCCGGTAAGGACCAAGCTCGGGTCGACGGCGCGTAGTGTTCCACGCGCGCCTCAAAGAGATGTCAGCAAAACTGAAGGGGTCTGCTAGGACCGATGCCTGCCGGGGTCGCGTGATTGTTCGAAAGAGATACCGTGACCCTGGCACATGGGCAACTGAAGGAACACGGGTGGGTTTTAGTCAGTAAAAATCTGACATGCCCTCCCGCTCCGCCCCGAGCGGGAGAAGTCATTTGATGATTTCCCATAAAAAAAAGCCGGGTATACGCGAACCAGTGCAGAGTATGCGCGATTCAGTTTCACCGACCGACTAGGTACAGAGAATCGACTACTTTCTAGAGAATGGGAAGCATCGTTGTTCATAGATTTAGGCCTGTTGGTCTAGTGGTTAGTGACCCTGACTGCTATGCCGGAGGTCGTGGGTTCGATTCCCACCCAGGACAAATGTTTGTGTGATGAGCACGATCATTTGTTCTGTGTCTGGGTGTAATTTATCTATAATATGTATGTATTTAGAAATATATAAGTATGTTTATCAGTTGTCTAGTACCCATAACACAAGCTCTGCTTAGCTTGGGACTAGATGGCGTTGTGTGATAGTTGTGGAATATTATTATTATTATATTTATTTCACCATCATACTGCGACCGCCAACTCGAATGCAAAGCGTGGCGATTATATCAAACCCCCCCAAATTGAGGGACTCCTATGTCCAGCTGTGGACATAAGACTTCTCCGACAGACAGTCGGCAAAAATAATTACGTTGATGATAAAGCGACTATAGGAGCTGAGTATACGTTTTCCAGCGCCAAGTATACTTCAGTTAGCGTCCTCGACCGACTGGAGCCGAGTATACCCGATTCAGCATCACCGATCCGAAAGTGACGGTTCCGTTTCGTTCACTGTTTAGACAGAGCACAAAGGATGCCTTCATTAATGTTTTCTTCAAAATCAGCCATATCTAATCACTATATTTATACCTACACCCACTTATACCTTGCCATGGAATAGATGTTTCATTGTATGCACAAAATTATAAGCCAGCACATTCTCCAGTCAAAACTCACCGATAAGCATGGAATTAGTATGTACTAAATACCGATAAGAAATGTTTTAATAAGTGTCAAATCTCAATCAGTCAGCTACTTAAACATAAAGTTACAGTTGATTTGAAAATAACGAACGTTATTTCTATTATTTTATGAAATGGCAAGTAAAGCCGTGTCGACTATTCTGCCAATGTCTAAAGTGAGTTGAGGAAAATAACGTTATTTAGTTCCCCGCCAATTTTATCAAAATCAAATGACAGCTGTCAATAAAAATTTTAAAAACCCCCGACACAAAAAACAAATTTCCCTTTAAAAAGTAAAAAATAATAAAAAAAAAAAGAACTTAATCTTAAAGTACCTAAGAAAGTATTAATAATTCAAAAAAAAAAAAAAAACGCCGCTTTGGAGGACCGCTCCAAACCTAACAATTTAATTACAAATAGTCTATTACCTAACTAAGCAGTCAACGACGTCTGCCCTCGCGGAGCGGTCCCCCAACGCGACGTTTTTTAAATTTTAAATTTAATTTTTATTTTATACTTTTTAGGGTTCCGTTGCCAAATGGCAAAAAACGGAGCCCTTATAGATTCGTCATGTCTGTCTGTCTGTCTGTCTGTCCGTCCGTATGTCACAGCCATTTTATTCCGAAACTATAAGAGCTATGCTGTTGAAACTTGGTAAGTAGGTGTATTCTGTGAACCGCATTAAGATTTTCACACTAAAATAGAAAAAAAAACAATAAATTTTGGGGTTCCCCATACATAGAACTGAAACTCAAAAATGTTTTTTTTCATCAAACCCATACGTGTGGGGTATCTATGAATAGGTCTTCAAAAATGGTAATGAGGTTTCTATTATCATTTTTTTCTAAACTGAATAGTTTGCGCGAGAGACACTTCCAAAGTGGTAAAATGTGTGTCCCCCCCCACGTAACTTCTAAAATAAGAGAATGACAAAACTAAAAAAAATATATGATGTACATTACCATGTAAACTACCAACGAAAATTGGTTTGAACGAGATCGAGTGAGTAGTTTTTTTTTAAAACGTCATAAATCGTAAACCGCAATTTACCTTACATTCAATCAACTGAAATATAAAAATTAAAAAATATATATTTTTTTAAACCGAAAATACCTACAGGTTTGTACGGAACACTCGGTGTGCGAGTCCGACTCGCACTTGGCCGGTTTTTTTATAGGTACATACTTAATATAATGTAGAATCAAACGAAGCTAAGAACACTCGATTAATTCATCAATATTCTCTTTCAGTGCGCTTTCATTTGAGACCCCACTCCAGTATATTTGCTGACATTCGGTCACTCTTCCCGACTTTCCCCCCCACAACTTTTAAACGGCTCAACCGATTTTCATCAAATATGTCTAAGAACACTTGCAGATAAGTCACCTTTAATACATATTTTTTTTTATTGAAATCGCTTCATCCGTTCGGGAGCTATGATGCCACAGACAGACAGACACACAGATACGTCAAACTTATAACACCCTTCTTTTTGCGTCGGCGGTTAAAAAAGTTCAATGGAGAATGTAGGTACTTGTTAGTCACCGTTATTTTTAAAAAGGGAACATATCGACTACAATAAATTTATGATTCAGAGTTATTATTCACAATTAATAAATAATAAATCTAGTACTCTCTTGTAAGTAAACATATTGAAAGTTTTTCTAGAAGCTAGAGGCGAACCTCACGGTGTAACTTCTTTGAGTGGTGTATAGTTTCTTTGCAGTTTCCTTAGTTTTAATAAAAGGTTTCTCAACAAGTCTTTCTATGCAAATTAATTATTCAGTACCTCAATATTATCTCATTTCTTCAGAGGATAAATTCGACGGTCCCTATTAACAATGTCGGTTCTGCAAAAAGACTACTTTAACAGTAGAGCAGTTCAAAGTTTGTTTTACCACTAACAATGTTGCGCGGACAACCGACAATATTATCTTTAAAACTGGCTAAATATCATGATTTTCAAAAAAAAAAAAAAAAAATACGTACGATAGATCTTTTTGTTGTGATTCTATTTATGTAAAAAAGTGTATATTGGTAAAAATGCATAACCGACATTGTTAATTGGGACAGTCGAATTGCATATCTTTTCCATACCAATAATATCTAAAGAGGTAAAAAAATATGTTCCGATGTGTGATTTAATAGAAGTACTGCGCCCTTATTACGTAACACACGATCAATCACAATTTGAACGATTTTAAGGGATATTGCTAACCCATTGCTTTTTAAGTTTGAAAATGTTGTCTGCTCAACAACGTAATTAACGCAATGAATATTGTTAAACTGTCATAATGACGTTCCTTCCTATTAATAGTGTCTTAGGCAATTACCACGCTAATCCTATTTCAAAAAAAGTACTTCACAAGCAGAAAGCTATTCTAATGCCAAAAGCTATAGGGTATATTATTGTACAGTTGATTACAATTCGGGCGAAGTCGTAGACCGAAGCAAACTAAGTATCAAATAAGTCTACCAAAGGGAAAGCCACAAAGGGTAAAATTCCCACTTCCACCCCGAAAATACATTCAAGAGCTCTCATATGGGCTTAGCCTACAAAAAACGAATACCTATCGGATCCGTCAAAGGAGGTCCAAGGAGGGAGTTTACAATTTTCGCAATAGTAACGACCCAATTTTCGTGTTTACTATCTTTGTTAAATAGCAGTAAGATATATTAAGTCAAACCTCTGATAAATTAGTCTACCAATTGTGAAACTTTCGTTCAGATCGATTTGGTCGTTTTTCAATTACATTATATAAAATTAAAATTGTAAAAAGGTCTTTCAAGAAATGTTTAAAAACAATAAACCTTTTTTAACAAGTGGCCTCTTTGGTCTGTTTCAAAATTAGGTCTCTAATATTGCATTTCCAATTTTGAATAAAGAATCGTTCCGCCATTTTTAAAACCTCGGTCTCCAATAATACCATTTTATTGCGTAGTTACCTACTTATTTTATTGAGACCAAGATATTGCTCATAATAGTATACATATATTACGACGAAACTGATACTTCTTTATCTATTTTGGTTTTATCATTAAACAAGCAGCATTCATTCATTAATTTCGGAATGTTATACAAAGGATATTACTCACTTTTATAGATATCAAAACACACCAAGCAAAATGTTGAATAAAAAACACTAACATTTTAAGGGGAATTTCGATAGCTTCTATAAAATTGCAGAATAATTTGAACAAATAAAGTTAAAATTATAGTCCCACAGTTGGGCAAACGTGATCACTTCGCTTTCTCAAGACGGTCTGGCAATTTTAGACTTTATTTCAGGTAAAAGTCTAGGTTTCCTCATGATGTTTTTACTTCACTGAGAAAGTATGTACATAATATGAATTGCAAAAGTCACATTGGTAGTTGCTAGAATTTGAATCCAACTATATGATATTTGAATGAATAAATCTAATCATATTTCGAATTACATTCTTCATATCATTAACCCTTTTTCGAGCTAGCTCTTCTAGAATGCTTTGTAAAATATCTTGGAAATGGTAGTGGGTTGACTCTTAAATTATAGATGAAACAATGTATCGACTGAATTGCATGTCGTTCTATTCTTGGACCAGTTTATTGATTTTAATGACGTTCATTATTTTATTGTGTGCGACAATGTCTGTTAAAGCTAACTGGCCAAAAACATTCGTAAAGTAATATTAACTTTAAGTTGAAAAAAAAACCGGCCAAGTGCGAGTCGGACTCGCGCACCGAGGGTTCCGTACAAACCTGTAGGTATTCTCGGTTTATGCATAAGGTTTATGTTTATGAAAATAAATGTTTTTTATTTTATTTTTATATTTCAGTTGATTGAATGAAAGGTAAACTGCGGTTTACGATTTATGACGTTTTAAAAAAAACTACGTACTCGATCTCGTTCAAACCAATTTTCAGTGGTAGTTAAAAAAAAAAATATGATGTACATTTCCATGTAGGAAATGTACATCATATATTTTTTTTTAGTTTTATCATTCTCTTAGTTTAGAAGTTACGGGGGGGGGGGGGGGGGGACACACATTTTACCACTTTGGAAGTGTCTCTCGCACAAACTATTCAGTTTAGAAAAAATTGATATTAGAAACCTCAATACCATTTTTGAAGACCTGTTCATAGATACCCCACACGTATGGGTTCGATGAAAAAAAAAATTTTGAGTTTCAGTTCTATGTATGGGGAACCCCAAAATTTATTGGTTTTTTTCTATATTAGTGTGAAAATCTTAATGTGGTTTACAGAATACATCTACTTACCAAGTTTCAACAGCCTAGCTCTTATAGTTTCGGAAAAAAGTGGCTGTGACATACGGACGGACAGACAGACAGACAGACAGACATGACGAATCTATAAGGGTTCCGTTTTTTGCCATTTGGCAACGGAACCCTAAAAACATAAAATACAACTGTTTTCTTTTCGAACTTTGACATTTAGCTGTCAGATGAAATTGACACTTCGATTTTTTTTGACAAGCAATGGTTTTCACATCATTTCAGCCGAATGACGTCCACTGCTGGACAAAGGCCTCCCCAAATTTAGGAGGTTTGCCATAAACGCCACGTTTGGCTGGCGGAATGGTGGTAAAATGCATAGAGAATGCTGCTGCCCATTCTCTAGTAAGTCCCTTAGTCGCCTTTTACGACACGGGAAGAAATGGTATGTAGTCTTTACGTCCGGCGCCACACGGATGCAATGAATATGGTCAGAAGCTATTTAGTTTTTTTTTAACAGAGATTTTCTGTCCGTATTTAGGCTTGATCTAACATTGGCTAATACCGCGTATCAGTCAGTTATCGGGGCCCATGTTATCACTGGGCGAAGGCCATCCCTTATCTGTCAAACGTAGCATTGTATAATGTTATCTTGTATTTGATATTATATTACTTATATTCAATTTTCGGCTAACATTTTGTAATAGTTGTGGGTGTTCATATTAGGTAATTGAGTTTATTGAGAATGACCTACCTACCAAGGTACCTACCAAGGTACCTACCAAGGTACCTACCAAGTTTATTCATAATAAAATCTAGGAAGTTTGTTGCGCCACTTCTTCCCAGCTGCAGCACTAGGAAGTGGTGAAGGCCGGGCGTGCCGGGGGACTGTCTTATGTAGTGTTGACGTTCAAAAAGTGCTGGTCCACAGTCTAATGTGAATAAATGACTTTTGATTTGATTTGTAAATAAAATGCACATAAAGAACAGCATATAAGCCATTTATTAATAAATATAATTACAGTCATAATCAGCTTGTAATATTCCCATAGATGGGACACAATGACACAAGCCTAATCTGTTCGAGAGTGAGTGGGCCATATCTTGTGTAATTTAGGTTAGGATATTATATTGTAATATAATATCCTAACCTAACTAAAATATAGCGACGAAAAACTTCTCTGCATCGCTGTCGACTGGTAATGTACCCAAGAGACTGGCTGCATTACCACGTTGTATAGAAATGTCTAGCATTTGGCCAAGGTAAAAGCCAGCATTTCAGGTCACGGTAAGTGTCAACCAGCCGTTTGCAAATTTGGTTGGACAGACCATGATCAGTCGGACCCTACAGCCCGTTGGTTCGTCCGTGTGTGTCGGACGTAAAAAATAGCATCATCCTATTTCTTCCCGTGGGTGTCGCAAGAGGCGACTCAGAGACTTACTAAAGAATAGGCAGCAGCGTTCTCTACGCATTTTACCACCATACTGCGATCGCCAACCCGCCTACCAAGCGTGGCGATTTATATGGCTAATCCCCCCCTTTGGGGGCGGCCTATGTTCAGCAGTGGACGTCTTATGGCTAAAACGATGAAGATTTTGATACAATGTTAGGTTGTCGAAATAGATAGTGTTGAAAACCCTATTCAAACATATCCAGCATTTTCAGAGGTTAGCGCCCACAAGCGAACACATGGTTTCATGATGTAATTGTTTTAAAAAGCTTACTTAAACTACTAGGAATGTTTTTGTTCAGTTGCAAAGTTATAAAAATCATTAAATTGTAATGGCAGCTGTGGATGACGTCACCGGCGCCATTTTGGTCTAGTATTCCGACCTTATGTCATCATAGTAGCCATATTTTTTCATGTTTCAGCTTCCTAAGTTAAACAGATGTAACTGACATCAATGTTTTAGATGTAACGACAGATTCTTAAGTTTATTATTATTAATCATTTAATTCAGAATATATTCCATACAATTGTTAGTAAATCGTACTTAAAACTAGGTAAGTAAAATTATTATACAAAATTATAAAATTCAAATAAAATTAAAAAATAATGAATACTAAGTTTTTGAAAATCGAAGCAAAAATAATACTAACAGACTCACTATATACAGCAGAAAGAAAGACAGTAAAAATGTCATAAAAAGGTATATGTAGAGTGCGATGTTGGAAACTAACTTTATAGTGTGCCTAAAAAATGCCAACTTCAGCAAAAATATCAGACAACTAGTGCCTAACGTTGATTTTCAACTGGAACTGAGATTGAAATCAAAATATTTTACCTTTTCTAAGATATATGCCAGCCATTTCCAACAGTAATCTATACTAGAATGAGTACCCCTCTGTCTGTCCCGCTATGTTTAAAAGCGTGATATTCAGTCGATCAGTATTTCTTCCCCTAGTATGAAGTTATTGATCCTAGCATATACACTGTGGTGTTAGTCATAAGATGTAGCGATTTGGACTGTTCATAAATGCTACTCTGAATGTGTAAGATTTATTTATTCGGTAGGTATTTCCATCGAATGTAGACTTAATAGTTTCTCCAGGTAATCTCAAAAGATTGCTATTTTGAAAGGGGTAAAGTGGAAATGTCTCTCATGTCAATAATATGACGCTGTCACTCATACCTTTCAAATCGTAACACGGCAATGCTTGTCGCAGAAATACGTATGACGTCATGATGGTAGCTTTGAACAGGGTTATTTCACTACTAGTGCCTTAGTTTCGTACGAGTAAAACTAACAAATGGTGAAATTTCTGTGCTAGATCTTAGTTAAATATTTATGTATTTCATACATCAAACTTAAAACTTACGTAGTCAAAATGCTGTTTAAATATGTGTATAAAGTGACATTCTTCTGTGACTTGCACCATACAAGGGTGTGGTCATTCAAAAATCCATAGGCCGGATCACTTACGATAAATTGGAGTTACATTAACTTCATTTAGACAATGATTCCGCTAAAAATATTCAGTAAAAGCACTCAAAATATTATCCATAATGATATTAATGATTGATAGGCGATATTTCTGTTTTCGTTGCTGAGGCCAGACGGTATATTCTGTCAAAATTTCAGCTCGAAAACGTGGGTGAAGTGATCTGTCAATAGTGTCAAAATGACAGCTAATTTCACAGCTAGGTTTTCACGGTGAGATTTAAACATAATACATAGATTGGCTGGTTAAAAAATAAACCATGGCATGGCATGTTAAGCCCATAATTGTTTCGTTACAAAAAAAAGGGATGGTGCTATTCGTTGTTTATAGCTCCATCTCTCTCTAGCACAGTGATAATGATACTGCTTGCTAGTGATGTGTGGAAACGGTACTTCTTTAAAAAGAAATGGCTGAACAAGAGCTGTCAAAAACAGTAAAAATGTCGCAGTTTTTTTTTTTACAGTGGTAACGTAAAATTTAATAATATTAATTTTGTCTGCTAACAAGAAAATTACCAATAACGCAATACATTGCAAGTAATCTTTTCTAAAAAAAAAAATATATTCAATAAACAAAATAGGTTGAGCATGATTTTGAATAAGCGAAGGATATGGTCCTTTTGTGGGGCTCACAATAGACCCGGATGTTGTATGGTACAGCTGCTGGTAGGATGGTGACAAGATGTGCGGTGACCATGCTTTGGGTTGGGCGTAGGACCCTTTTTTTCCCTATTTTTTTTTGTTTTTCTATGTGTGAGTTTGCTTTTTTTCCGATTTGGGAGTGAGTTTATTTGGTGAAATATCACTTATGGATATTTACTTAATTATACACTGTATAATTGAGTTTATTTTACAAAACAAATTACAGACCTGTTTGTAGGACAAAAGGTAATGACGGAATCTTAGTCAAAATAAATGGTTTGTCTTAAGTCAATTAATTATTTGATTAAAAGACCAAAAGAAAAAAAAAGTAATATAATAGATGTGTAAGTATGATTGTATGTTTAGATGTTTATTACTTAATCAGGCAAAAACAGCTGAATGGATTTTCCCTGTAGTTTGTTCCCGTGGGATAGTTTCTGACCTATACGCGGGAGAAGCCGCTGGCAAAAGCTAGTATGGAATAAAATTAAGAACTTGATATTCAAAAGTGATGGTCAAAGTGAATTAATATAAATAAAAAATAAGTATGTCAGGAGTGGTCGGAATAAAAATAAAAACATTGAAATCAACCCAGCGCCTTTTATGTCAACCTAGACACATACCACAGATACACGACAAAAATGGCGTCGTTGATTCACACACATTGATTCAGCCACAGCTGTGCCTTATCTTCAATTAATACTGCGAATCAACAATCTAATAATAATACTTTACAAACAATTTGCCGTGATAATGTATCAAGAGTAATTTAATATAACAGATTATATAATTTGTATGGTGATAGAGTAATATAGTACTTAGAAGCGACTAGAGGTATATCAGATTTTAAAACTCTAAAATTAATTAAACGAATCACAAGGAGTATGTAAGGATCGTCAGGTAGCGTTATATAGTTTCTGCCTGCCGCCATGGGAAGAAAGCGTTAATTTACGTTTGTAAAATACGACCGTTATGATCTGTTTCAACTAATCTTATTTGTGTTTTGTTTTTAATGACATAATAAAATAACGAAAATTCGCACGAACAAAAAACAAACAGACATATTACAGTCCAGTTAATTCTGATGATGGCAATGACATAAAAAAACACAAGCTTGCAAGTTAAAACCACAAAAAAAAAACCGCCACATTTTTCAAAAACTGACCACGTTCCACGAAATATGACCGCGGCTTTGAAATTCAAATCTCATGGCCACCTTAGTAAACTAAAATAAACTCGGGCGCACATCTGCTGTACACGTGGTCATACAAAGGCATGGGGGCCACGAGACCATGGGAACAAGCTTAATTGCCTATGTGCAGATTCCATGGGGTTGGCAGAAGTGGACGAAACTACAAATTGTTTACCCATTGATTTGTTGTAGGGTCCGACGATTATAATACCATGATGACCAGTATTGTACAATTATGAGTTGTAGATAAGAATTGATGACTTAAGGGAAAAAAATAGTTGAAATTGATGTTTGCAATCTCTGCTCGATTTTTTTTTGAAATTCAAAAATAGAATGCGTATATTCTTAAAAATACGAAAAATTTCCACTGATTTTTGGAATTGATTTAATATTTCAATGTTCGTTATAATATCTCCGTATGAAAAGCGGCTAATTCGGTACTGGCTGGTAATAAAAAAAATATGTGATGCAATAGAACTTACTTGTATAGAATTTGAGTAAGTTTATTCTATAAATTGTAATTGATTTGTTCTCGGCTGAATCCAGTTACTTATTGTTTATTATAATAAAATAAAACCGAATTGAAGAATGATGTGCCTAGAAAGGGTGATTACCGAGATGACGACTAAGAGAGAAGTATGGAAGAAAAAGACATGTTGCGCCGACCCGAAATAAATTGAGATAAGGGCGGGAGAAATATTCAGATAAATATGCAAAGGGGCCATGAGTAATTCTGAAATATACATTTGAAAAAGCTATCCATTTGAAACGTACATCACTAATTCGTTTTAAGAATAATAAACTATAAAAAAATCAACAAACAAAAAACTGCCATTCTAAATTCAAACACCACGTGTCGACCAAAATGGCGGGACAAAACACGTGTAACGGCTAAATATAATTCGAAACTTAAAATTAATCAACAAAATAAGTTTTTAGTTCAATGAAACATTAATGAGCGATAAAAATACGGGCATACGTGTTCCCTTATCAGTCGGGTCATAGGCCACGGAACAAATAATAAGTATGTATTGTAGTACAAACTCTGGACTTGACTAATTATGTTTTTAATTATTTACCTCGAAGGAATGTAAAGTTCGTTATTTTCTATGTAGAACAGGATTTTAGATTAGTTACTCCATAAGGTTTTTGTGAAATAGAAACTCGTGTGTGAATATTATTTGTTTAAATAATATCTCTCTTTTTATTGTCATTATCAGCCTACAACATTCTCATTGCTGGAACACATGTCTCTTCCCGGAGAGAGAGAGTGTGCCGTAATCTACCACACGGATCCAGTGAGGGTTGCTGCATACAGCTATGAATGTGTGTAAAATATTAATAAATTACTCAACCTTTCTAAGCAGATGGAACAGCTCAATAATTTTTCAGATCACAAATAAATCACAAAACTCATTATTTTGCATATAATTCTCTTGACGTTACCAGTACCATACTACACTGAAAACCAATTCATACATTCACTCACTACACACACATTCACTCACTACTCACACATTCACTCACCAATTAAAAGTGCATCGAAATAATTGCACTCATTTGCTGCATTATTATAACTTTAACGTTTAGTCATGTCATTAAAATATCAGATAATTAAGAAATTACATGCATATTCCCTATTTTCACTCGCGTCCCTACATTTTTGAACACACGCGGCGTCACGTCCCTGTCGCGTCCCTATCACGTCTTCACTACGTCCCCATCCCGTCAGCATACTCCACATGCCTCCTTTGAAATTAAACATTCAACTATTCGCCATACACAGAGGGGACGAGGCTTTAAATTAAAAAAGTACACGCTAGGGTCACAACGCGTTCATATTTTGGGTGAAATCTCTCGGAATTAGGAATAATAATGTATACTATGAGGGTAGATTGATAGGTAGTGTGTTTAATTTTGTTAATGTGATGTGTGAGTTAGTTAATTAAGTAGTGAGGTCGATTTTGAAGAGGTGGTTGAACTTTCTGCCAGGTTTTGAGATGGTAGAGTGGAATTTGCCGTTAATGATAGTGTTAAAGAAGTCGATATGGTGTTTTCATCAAGGCCGGTTTGATCCTGCCAGGGTCGCGAGATTTGTTTGAAAGAGTTACCGTAGCCCTGGCATAGGCAACTGAAGGAACACGGGTGGGATTTAGTCAGTAAAAGTCTGACACGCCCTCTCACTCCACCCAGAGCGGGAGGGCGTCATTTGATGATTTCCCACCAAAAAGGATCGGTTAGATCACTTTTGGGCTAGACAGTCGATAGTATATGGGTGGTTTAAGTGCAATTTATTGTTGAAAACAGAGACTAACTATTGTCTGGGAAACTGATATAAACGTGAATGTGTTGTTTTACAAAAAAATATCTACCAATAGCCTCGTAAGACTGATTAACTGACACTTGAGTTACAAAAATCTTTTTTCAAATTGACATAAGCTGTGGTAATGTAAGTCTATCAATCCCAACAGCGTTTGTAAGATTTGTCAGCAGAATTAGTAATCAGCCTTGCAGAAAATCAGACGACATATCAATCTTCTAACATAATCTAGCAAGTAAGAATGATGATTACTATAATGATATTGCGGCCATCAATTTTATACGTATTCAAACGAACACTATCCCTCTCAAGCAAAGACATTCCAGACAAGAAAACAAATTAACACAACTGGCGCTAATTCAAAGGAATGTGGACCTTAAACAGTTCATACAGATTGCATTACTATAGACACAATATCATATATCACATAGAGTACAATATCGAATGACAAGGAAGGACGGATGGCGACTGGAAGGCGCCATTCTGAGAAATTAGACGACGAATCAGCGATACTTATTTATTTTGTATTTGAAGGTTTGGAGCGTGGAACCGTAATAGAGACGTGTGAGTAGTGTCTTGAAAAGATGGATGAGAGGCCTTCTCATCCAGAAGATTTGAAAGAGATCAAAGATAACAGGAATGTACTACTTTACATCTATCTCACAGACGTGATTTCTAGAACCCACGACCCTATCCAATCTTTGGTAGCATTTGATGACCTGTGAATCATTATACAATTTCCTATTGATGCAATCAAAAGAACTGTGATTACTGACAAATACGTGAACTGACTGGACAGTGCCAATCAATCTGTGTGATTCTTTCCTCAAAAGTCAATTTCAGACACCAATCTATGTGGTCTTCACATGATCTGACCAAACTTTAAAATCAATGTCTAAACTTTAAAAGAGACTGTGACCTCTGATTTTGTTTCGACCTTTCTTTTCAGAGTGTTCATATAGGAAACACCAATCTCATGCAGTTCTGTTTTTTAATGTGATCGACAAATAGGAGTGTTTGTTCAAACCTACTTACTTCTCACATAAACTATGAAAAGAATCAGAGATGAAATCTATTCTGGAGGTAGGTAGGATATCTTCTTAGGATTATGGTGATACAAACCAAGATATTTAAGTTCTACAGCCAAACTAATTGGTCGTAGATTTGCAGACACTACGCCGTTTTACAGTTTACTTATCTAAATCCACAAAAGCAGCGAAAAAATCAAAGCCTCTTTCAGAATAATGTCAATGGCTGAAACCTAAGAGTAATAATATTTATGAGGCAATCCTTCAATTCTTTCCGCAGCTCATTCCCTCATTCCTAATAATGACTCATGGGAAATAAAACAAAAGACGTACTAGACTTGATTAAGCTTAAGACACGTGACTGTACTAAAAATTGGCTGAAAATACCAATACTTATTTTAACAGTAAAAATTCTAGTCTAGTGTCTGTGTGGTCTCGGACGTAATGAATAAGTAGTCTTCCCATTTCTTCCCGTGGGTGTCATAAGAGGCGACTAAGGGACTTACTAAAGAATGGTCAGCAGTATTCTCTTTGCATTTTACCACCTTACTGCGATCGCCAGCCCGCTTGCCAAGCGTGGCGATTATGGCATAACCCACCCCATACCTTAGGGGAGGTCTATGTCCAGTAGTGGACATCTAGCGGCTGAAAAGGTGATGAATGACCAATACATATTGTAATACTATAAATTCTAATAATATTAGAGTCTATGGATATAGCAAAAAATTATCGGAACGTCTTAGTTATTCTGTGAATTGCTAAAATACGAGACGAAAACTAAATTACTATAAGATCTTCTGAATGAGGAAACTTTGTGATGATTTTGAACCTTGTGGAAGCCCAAAGGTTTGTGGATACGCTTTTAAAGGACGTGGTTATAACTGCCAAAGCCATGAGCTTTTGAAGTCGTTTTCAGACGCCATCGCCAGTGCAGATGTAGCATATTGGTGAAAAATTTTGGTGGATAGTTTGAAATCCCCAACAACTATGACTAGGAATACTATCGTTGCCCAATGAGCAAATACCTACATACCAATAATGTTAGCATCTAGCAATCAATGAAGGAGGTCTTATGCAATTGCATTTGCGACCTTAATCAATATTTTTAAGTAATTATATCACACATATTCCACTAACCAAAGTATGACTGGTGAAATATAAGTTCAAAATGTTGTCACAATCTAGCTGACAAATCCAACTGCTCAACGTATCTTTTTCACATGCACCCTTGACAATCTGAACAACGCTCAATAATGTGACCACCTATTTGAGCCCAAACAAAATAAGATACATAAATATACTGTTAATACTCCTCCGTGCCTCGGAAAGCACGTGAAGCCGTTGGTCCCGGTTATCATCTGTAGATCATTGACAGTCGTTACGGGTCGGCAGAAGCCTGAAAGTCTGAAGACCAGTCTTACCAAGGGATATCATATAACCCAGTAACTGGATTGTGGAGGTCAGATAGATAGTCGCTCCATGTAAAATACTGGTATTTAGCTGCATTTGGTTAGACTGGAAGCTGACCCCAACATAGTTGGGCAAAGACTAGGCAGATAATGAAATGTACTGTTAACACGTCAAGTGCCGATCACGCGATATCGCGTGCTAGCTACTAACAATTTTGTATGCGCTCTAAATCTGTGGCCATATCGGATTAACCATCAATCTGTGTCTGGCACTCAACGTGTTAATGCGAAAAGAAGATGAAGAAGAAGGACTGATTCCTACCCACGCTCTTACGAAATACAAGTGAGAAGATGAACGAACTACTAACGTATAAAATAGAGTTGTTTTTATGTCCAATTAATGGCGATGTATCACGCATTCTAAGGCGTGGAGTGTTACTATCGCCATATTGTGAGAATGTGCTCTTGACATTGTTAGTACGTATTTCAGTACGTATTGTGTAGGTTACTAAGTTACTGAAATAATGAAAGTATTCGTTTTAGTGAAGAGAAATTATTTTTAATTTTTTTTTTTTAATTATGTCCCGGGTTGGCTGACTGTTCCATGAAGAGAAAAATGTGCAAACAAACTTAGAGGTCATGGTTTCTTTTAAAGTATAAACAATATATTTATACTAGCTTTTGCCAGCGGCTTCGCCCACGTTTTATACGTATAAACGTTCCTCTTGAATCACTCTATCTATTAAAAAAAACCGCATCAAAATCCGTTGCGGAGTTTTAAAGATCTAAGCATACATAGGGACAGACAGAGGGAAGCGACTTTGTTTTATACTATGTAGTGATTAGATGTGATTCAAACAATACGCCCTGTATTGTATTGTTTGATGTCGTCTTTATTTAACATTTTAGAGTATTTAGTTTGAATATAATGTTTCAAATCACTATATTTTAGGTATTTTGCTGACACACGAAATCATCAACGGAAAATTATCCGATACGATGATTTAAATGACTGTTCAGTGTTAAACGTTATGATAAATAATGCTACAAAAATGTATGACAAGAAACAGGAAAACTATTAAAATGACTAACGTAACCAGTCAATTACTATAATTAGGAAATGTCCTAAATACGTCGAACGCACGGTCATACTACACGAACCGAAACAACCGCCCGGCAACAGCACGTAAACGTTCTAAAAAAATTACAAACAAAATAAAAACTATTTTTGAGACATTACTCACCGTTTTCCTACTGTTATTACAGGCACAAACCGTAAACACTCGCGTCTGAAAAGTAAAAAAAAACACTATTCGCCCGCCATTTTGAAAGAAATACGTCAAAAACTGATACACACGCGCGAAATGGGCTCAAACGTTCTAATTTTGAAAAAAATATGTCATTTCTGTTAAAATGTTGGGAAGAACGAACGACCGACGCTGACGGAGAGCAAAATCGCACTGAACTGAAATGTTATTTGAATGGAGCACTGAATGACTATCAGAAATAGTCGAAGGGAGGAATTGGGTGACATGTGTTGGCAGCGCTTTCATCGCTTCTGACAGAGCGGCGCGTTTCAATTTTTATTTTTGCTTTGAGTTTTTTTGATGGTTGAATTTATAAAATTCCGTTTGGTGACATTTAAACTGAATATTTTGTGGCTCACCGGTGTTCTAAAATGTCTGAATTTCAGTTTGTAAAATCAGTCATGTTGTAGGTATTATTATTCTGTCTTCCTACACAGCTAAAACCAGTACACTAATAAATGGTTTATCTTTATAAATATTCATAGCTGGTATATGAGTTCTTGAGGATTCCAGTTACCTTTTAGTTTGATAAAGGTTTAAGACACAGTATGGGGCAAATACATCACTATTAAATTAGATAGTAATTTTAGGTTCCTTAATTTCATATTTTACCAATGCCAACACTTAAGGAAACAAACCTAATAAAAACGGTCAAAGATTCACACAAAACAGAAAAAATTATGTGAAATAAATTATAATCATAAAGCGCTTTATTACGATAAAGCGATGCTTGGATGGAAGTGTCGCTGATACAGCCGACCAATCATGAAGCGTCGTGCGAACTACAGCGATTCTTAAAGTTCTGGAGTCGCAATTTATATTGGTACAACAACAATACAGTTGTAAATGCTAATATTCATACGCATGTAAGTATACGGGAATATAGCCCTTAAGTTGGAGAAAGATTCTGACAACCGTTGCCATTCATAATCCAAATTTGAATTGGTGGAATTATTTTCGATTTTTTTTTTTTTTTTTAGGAGTTTCTCCAGTATGACTTTGTGTTCGTTTGATGGCAATAGACTCGCCTTCTTTTACATTGGATGTACACATATTTTTCAAAAACATTGCAAGTAAAATTTTTTCTACGATAAATGAATTTGTGATTGTAAGTTAGAGTTTCAATATTAATGGGTATAGCATAGCAGTATTTACTTAAACTCATTTTCCTACATGACGTCATAGGATCACGAGTACCCCTGAAGTACCCTTTCAAAGCGTGGGGGGCGATTGCATCATCTCTCTTTTTGTTGCGTAATATTATGGCGCCCTTTTTTCCATACATTGACAGTTTTATAGTTTACTAACGTTCTGACAGTTCTTCTTATAACATCAGTAACAATATAGTACTATGACATTTGGTTATTATGTTTTATTTATGAAATACCAGCATGTAGATTCTTTTATATTTGGTGAATGTCAGAACGTTGTAGGCCTTCAAGTAGACTATAGACAATTTTCTATTTTATTTTATTAATTACCGGGTACTTGTTGACAGTCCTACACTGGTCTCCCATACCTATTAACAGTGTAATTTGAAACCATTTTAAAGCCAATTATTTTAAAAAGAGTAACCATGGAGCTCTTGCCGGCTCGTCTCCATAGGAATCAACCAATTGGTACCGTGCACCTATCTTCTGATGTTTACACATGTAGGTTTAAGTGAAATAAAAATATTTTGATTGATTGAGTAGTTCTGAAAATTTCACCCCCTACATAAAAACTCACAAAATTAACCTCTATATAATATTTTAGTACAGAAAACAATTGCACAGTAAAAAGCAGTATCATGTAAAATTTCACCCCCTCCCATAAAAAGCACGACAAACGAACAACCCCAAAAATTCTTGAGCTGAAACCGTCTTTTATGACATAAACGTTTACTCAAACAGCGAAATTTTTTGACATAACCTAAAAATGCTTAAGTTGCGACATCAAAGTGAGTATTTTAATAAAAATTAAGTTCTCAATGTATGTTTAAGAGAACAATTTGAGCGTTGCGCGGTATTTGTCATACAATTTTGTACCTTTGTTGGGTTGAAAACGGGCTAGGGGGTTGAAATTTGCAGCTGCTCTGTTACTGGACAGTATTTATTATTATTGAGGAGTCTGTTGCTAAGCGGAATTTGTAGGGCAGTGGTTTTTGAGTGCCAATTTTGATTTATTACAACGTGACATTTTGATGATCTGTCTTTTTATTTGATTTGACAGCGATTCGGACGAGTGTGGCATGCCTAAGTGTAATTTTGTTTCTGTTTAAACATAATTTGTACTTATAGTTAGTCTATAAAGTACGTAAATAAGATCTAGTATCTAATTAATTAATAAAATTGATAAAACGATATACTGACTTAACTAAAAACGACAAATTCGCAAACTAAAATATAGCGTCGAAAAATTTTACGCATCGCTGTCGACTGGTAATGTACATACCTAAAATAGTTAGTTGGTAATATAAGTTGTAACTTATAAGAATTTTAATTAATCTATATCTTTTAAAAATTAAAATTATAAAATTTGATGTTTACTTCCTTTGATAAATGGCATATTAAAAAAAAACATTGTTCAGAGTATTTGGCCCGAGATGAATAAATATTTCTGAGCACGTGTTTTGGATTAAATATGTTGCCATCTCTATCTTGCATTTGTAGTTTGAGTAACAGACATTCACAGGAATAATGTTAAGCCAAAGTATGTGCTAAGTAAAAGTAACGATTATTAATCTGGGCCTAGTTTTTAAATTCTATGTGTGTTTTCTTGGCCGACTCTCCAGATTCGTGTACCTATCTACCATTTTATTTAATAAAAAATATTAAAGTCTATTTATCCAAATATAAATCCTACAGAACAAATAACATACTGTTATTCACTAAATCGGAATCATTTTGAAAGTTATAGCTAATCCACTTCTTCACATGTGGGCAAAAATTGTCTGGTCATCAATACAAATCACGCAATGAATGTCGTTGAACTATCAAAATGAAAACCATGTTACGCAATTACCCCGCTAGTTAGATGTCCAAGAAGTGTGAACTATGAAATATGAAGAAAATTAGTAATAAGTAACAAGTTATTAGTGAATAAGTCGTTGGAGTATGTACCTTATATAAATAAATAAAATAAATAAAATGAAATGTTGTACCGACCCCATATAAATTGGGATAAAGGCAGAAGAATTATGAAATAGACGTGCAAAATTGTGAAACATTATAATATTTAGAGTGTATAGATTTTCAACCGCAGAAAAAAAAACGAAAGAGGCTCAACCAGGAGCTTAAAAACAATTTTCTTAAAAAAAAAAACACCCGCCATAAAAAACTTTAAAAGAAAAAAAAAGCGGGATAGCCAATAGGCGGTCGAGAAAAAAAGTCCTTTTCCATGTTCTTGTACACAGTTGGAGTGTCTTCCAGTGTTACCAACTTTCAGAACGGTTAGACTTTACGTACTTTTTTTGCGGGTTGAAAGCAACTCTCTAATAATGGGGCCAACCAATTGGGGGTGAAACTTTGTTAAGGGGTTGAAATTTTTTAACCAAAAAAATTATTGTAGCCTTTTTTCTTGTGTTGTGAGTTTTCGTTCTTAGAAAGTTTTTTAAAGGGATTCTTTTTGTGTATAAACACGTGAAGTCATGCTTTTTGTTCATGTTTTGCGTTATTATTGTGAAATATGTCCCTATTGCAGTGGTGGCCCAGTTGTAACGACTGCGACTTACGAGTAGTAGGTCGTGAGTTCAAACCCAAACAGGCGCTTTACTTTGTGTAAATTATTTCATCACTACTGCTCCCAAAACGTCGAAGGAATACATCGTGAGGAAACCGGCATGTCCTAGAAACAAAAAGTTCGAAGACATGTGACATCTACCAACCCGCACTGGGCCCGCGTGGTGGATTATGGCCTGCTCTCTCTCACCGAGGGGAGGCCTGTATCCCTGCAGTGGGATCGTTATAGGCTGCTGATGGCGTCCCTATTATTTAACAGTTGTATTTATGTAAACTATTATTTCTATTGCGGCATGTGCGATTAATCAGAAGTGGGATAAGCAGGGTCTTGTGGCTTCATACAGATCAAGATCAGGTTAAGTTGCGCTAACGCAGCTAGTCCGTGGATGGGTGACCATCCTGACCGTTCCGTGCCTCGGAGAAGACGTTAAGCCGTTGGCCCCGGCTGTCATTTATGGATCTTTGGCAGTAGTTACGGGTTGTCAAAACGCAAAAATCTAGACATTTTCTCATAGTCTACAAACGCTAAGCAGACAGGCATGCATTATAACCTGCCTTCTACCATAAATCTAACTCCTCTAGCTTCAAACCGCGATTTCGTCCGCGTGATCATACAAACTTACTAAATTTATATCATCATCATCATCATTTCAGCCGAAAGACGTCCACTGCTGGACATAGGCCTTCTCAAAAAGGTTGTGTATGCTTTAATCGCCACGCTCTGCAGACGGGTAGGTGATCGCAGTATGGTGGTAAAATGCATAGAAAACGCTGCTGCTCATTCTCCAGTAAGTATCTTAGTCGCCTCTTATGACACCAACAGGAAGAAATGGGGTTGTGCTATTCTTTACCACGCGGACATTTTATCTTTACAATATTGGTATTAGATACCAAAAAGATAGAATCCGCACAATATATATAAGTTGTATCTATTCATATACAAAATATTTTAAGAGGTATACCTGTAGGTGGTAAAGAAGCTATAGAATCAAAAAGAACGTTTTTATCTAAGCGTTTTTGAATTTTCGTAATTTTATTATAATTTTAAAACTGCTTGAGACGTTTTGCATAAAACCTTTACTCCAAATTCTATGAATGGCCGCCTGACGCTGCGAGGGCGGCGACCGGACGGCATGAGCATGGCCGCGGTGTCTCGGGCCGTAAAAAATAAGAAAGAGCCAGTATTTCTTATTTGCATCAAATCATTTATAAATATTAAATTTTGAAAAAAATACATTTAGATTTTTTTTTTTCGTTTCTGTATCTTCTTTACCACCTACAGGTGTACCTCTTAAAATATTTCGTGTATGAATAGATACACCTTATATATGCTGCAGTATTATTAACAATTATAATTTCAATTAACCTAAAAATAATCTGTATTCTGACATAAAAATCAGTAACTACCCGACATCATCACAAAAAAGAGCTTTCTAGCTAAAATATACTCCACAGTACTACAAATTCCCATTTCTAAGCCATAAAATTACATTAAAAAAGCAATATTTCCGTCTGGCAACACACGTAGGACACGGTAAAGCAAATACAATGTTTGCTGGAAAGCTGCCTCGTAATTATACTCTTGGGCTGTGATGTGGGGTGAGAATATGGTGATGAGCGAAGCGTATATTTATTTATTCAATCATTTAATTCGAGCAACAAGACTCATAGTGATAGTAACAATGTGCTTACAAACTATGTTAGTAACACACTTAAAAAGACAAAAACAGAAACAGATTATGATATCACTGCTGCAAAGTGACAGGCCCAGCTGAAACCTTGCAGCAGTGGTTCACAAACTCACTATCCAGCCTACTTGCTATCATGGATAGGATAGTATAGCGGGCGCATACAGCTTTCGCGTTTTACTTCTCTTATGTATAGACTAGCTTCTGCCCGCGACTTCGTCCGCGTCAAATTTTTGCTCCCCTGACCATTCCCGTCGCATCGATTTGCCTGCTAGTGTTGCTGCTCGCTCCTTTTGAGTTATAGTGAGTCAACCTTAAAAGGTAGACATATGCTCTCGCGGACTTTTTTTTAGAACTTTTTCAAAGGAACATTTCCGTCATACATGATTTTTGCGTTACCTTAACCGTTTACGCAGCGCACGCAACGGAAACTCTCAAAAGGAATAAATTTTCCCCGTTTTTACAACATTTTTCATTACTGCTCCGCTCCTTTTAGTTGTAGCGTGATGTTATATAGCCTATAGCCTCCCTCGATAAATAGGCTA
This sequence comes from Aporophyla lueneburgensis, assembly GCA_932294355.1. NCBI lineage: Eukaryota > Metazoa > Arthropoda > Insecta > Lepidoptera > Noctuidae > Aporophyla > Aporophyla lueneburgensis. The sequence continues at coordinate 16,075,581 of OW028762.1, read as the reverse complement.
CCCAACACAAAAAGAATTTTTCAATTCGGACCAGTAGTTCCTGAGATCAGCGCGTTCAATCAAACAAACAAACAAACAAACAAACAAACAAACTCTTCAGCTTTATAATATTATATATAGTATAGATATGACTTGAATTTTGACAGACCAGTATGTAGCCACTTGGACATTAACGTATTCAGCCTATTGTGTTCCCACTGTTGGGACACAGGCCTCCCTTCTGAGAGAGGAATTGGGCTGTAATCTATCACGCGGGCCCAGTGCGAGTTGGTCGATGTCACATGTCTTCGATTTTTTTATTTCAGGACATGTCAGTTTTCTCAAGCAGTTTTCCTTCACCGTTCTTAGAGCAGTGGTGATGAACTTATTTACATAATGTAAAGCGCTTGTCAGCGGTCGAATCTGCGACCTACAACCAAGTAAGCAACGTATGTCACGGCCGATTCTACTGGGTCACCACTGGTCATTGGAGCCATAATCGGCGTGCACTGACAGTCTAGTTTAAATCCTAAAAGTTGCGCGTCGTTGTGCACGAACTATGCAGCCATTACAATGAAAAAAGCGTGTGGAATTTGTCAGTAGCAACCCAGAGTCTTGATTTATGTCGGATTTATTTATTTATTTATATAAGGCACTCCAACAACTTATTCACTAATAACATTTTACTTATTATGTGGATTGATGGCAATAGGATCGCCCCCTATTATATGAGTCTTAAAAATAATTAGCGAAATGTAGGTGTACTATAGATACAACTCTGCCTAACCTGAGACCTGGGGAATGCAGACGTGATGTTGCTTTAAGATTTTACATCTAACATCAGGTACATGCAGTGGTCTCGAATCTACCGATTTTTCGGTAGGTTCGAGACTTCGTTACTTAAGTATGATTGTTATAAATTAGTCTGTAAGTTTTTTTAAATAAATAAACGAATTTGATTGTCTTTTTTTTGTCATTTACCGATTTACCGTTTTTAGCTGGCAATTCTACCGATCTCGCTCTATGACGTTCGAGACCACTGGGTACATGAATTTCTGTTCCCGCTGCCCGCTCCGCTCATCAACAAGTGCGCAGCCCGCGACCTACATACCAAGGTATGATCTTTTAACGCGGCGCTTTGTCTTTCTGCAAATGTGTTCAGCGGCTCTAATAAGGCATAATGTATGCTTGTGACGTAATAACGATGACGTCATGATGTGAGGTGAGCTGGAGAGGTAGTCTTTGTTTGGTAGAGTCTATTATAATCATAGGTTTAGGGATCAACATTATTCTATTTGACGGCCAAAAGTTAAGAACTTTAAAAAACTAGTCTATTCTAAATGAGAATGATAAATGATATAATTTCTGTAAGTAGGTTTGTACAAACACTTTTACACGTCAATCATAATTTTACAACTAGATGAGGTCGACGTTTCCTATCTGACTACTCTGAGAAGAAAGGCCGAAACAAACTCAGAGGTCACAGTCTCTTTTAAAATTCAGTCAGAAGTAATCTTATTCGTATCATATGAAGACCATGTAGATTGGTGACTGAAATGGTCTATTGTAGAAAGAACCACACAGATTGAGTGAACCTGTCCAGTCAGTGCACGCGTTTGTCACTAATCGTGCAGCTCAACTCAGAAATTTATGAGCTCAACGATTCGACGAACAATACCAAAGAATAGATAGATTGAAATTCTCTCTCGTGCAGTGGTAAAAGTCATTTCTTGAGGAAGGTTATAGGATATTTAACATCATGCTACGACCTTTTGGCATATGATTCACAAATGCCAAGAAGTGCGCTTAGGAGACTTCTTGGCATTTGTGAATCATATGCCCTGTCACATGGACTCAAATATAATGCTAGTAAGAGTGTTCTCATGCTATGCAAAGCAGGGAACAAGGCTCCGTCGAATTAAGATCGGTGGAGCGGCACTAGTGAGAGTAGCTAAAGTTAAATATTTGGGTCACATGCATGCTGGGACAGATCGGCTACAGGACCATGAAGACTTAGAGAGGGAAAGGAGGGCGTTGGCAGTCCGCTGCAAAATGTTGGCCCCCAGATTCGCACGATGTACCACAGATGTAAAACTATTACTTTTTAGAGCCTTTTATCAGTAATTCTACACGTGCAGTCTGTGGATCAACTTTACGCGGCGGGCTTACAACGCCCTACGTGTTCAGTACAATGACGCTCTGAGGGCAGTGTTGAGAAAACCTCGGTACTGCAGTGCGTCCGCAATGTTTGCGGATGCTGCCATCGATGATTTCTTCTCCATAATTAGGAAAAGAACTGCATCGATGATGGGCAGGGTCCGTGGTAGCACCAACACTGTCCTCAGAACGTTAGCGTGCAGAATTAACAGTCCATCTACTGTGTTGTGTACTGGGCAAGTGTACACCTACACAGAAATAGGAAATAGTCTTAGTTATTATTGTGCACCTTGTTTTGTTTACTAACAAATTACTAACACCTTTTAACTTTTTTTTTTTGTGTATTACTAACAACCCTACTAACACTTTTCTTTGTAAAGATATATAGACGTATGTCTGAAATAAAGGTATATTATTATTATTATTATTTAGGAGTCGAGCAAATTGACAAAACTCGGAAAGGACAATAAGTAAACGGAGTAATAGCAAAGGGTCGGGGGCCAAAATTTCACTTGAACGCAGTTGCGGGCTAAGTGCTACTTCATATCTTGGAATAACTATTTGAGACTCTAGTTAGGCGTTTGGCTCAAAGACCTGATTTAGAAGACAGTCCTCCACGATACGGCTCGCATCGTGAGAAGGATGTTGTCTCTAGAGCCCTAACTATAGGCAGCTAGGACCCTGTTCCCGATACCAGCATCGAACTATTATATTTTTAATTTAATAATGATTTCACACGTACCATAAATTGACTAAATTCTATGCTAGTCTATTTTAGTACTATGAAAACAACAACACGGAATACGAAACAACGACATAGAAAACAGTTGAATCCCACCAAAAGATGAACCGATGAAGCTCGACCTGCCCAAGACGACGTGGAAAGGTCCCTTCCTATAGATAATTACCACTTGTCTCTCCACTAGTCCAATGCTTACTTAAGGATGCATATCCATTAGGCATCCTTTCCTATCGGAAGGGCACGTCTTCCCTACCATTGCAGCGCCCCCTGGTCTACTTCTTGATATGCAATGACCTATGTAGCACCATGAAACATGAGGCTTCAAAGGCTAGTGCGAATCTCGGGGTACATTCGATTAATCGAGTCTGGTCAAACCACGCTGGGATCGGTGCAATTCATTTCATTCCATTTCATTTAAAGACTCCCAGCAGGCATAGCACAACCAATTCTATCTCTATTCTACCAAGAATAGACAAAGTTCTTTCTATTAAATTCGACATCTCTTCGCCCCGAGCACGGGGCGACCCGTAGACTCGGGTTTCTATGAAGACAAGGACAGTTATTCTTTCCATAGCAAGAGAGTGGTAACTAATTTAATTTAACCAGTCAATTACCGTAATTACAGTCACAATTAAAAAACGATTGTGTCTATACCAAATGTGGTATCTCAGGGACTTAGAGGTTAAGGTGGATCCGCTAAGAACTTGTTCATTGAAAAGTCATACAGTGGGATTAAACGATCTTAGAGTATTGTATTGATTATTATAATTATTAACATAATCCTGTAAAAAAAATGTACCCCTAACTGAAACTCCAACTCAAAAGTAGAGCAAAATTAGTCGCCATGCTCGACATCGTAGAATTTTGTCGACTGAAGAACATAAATATTTCCTCTCTTCAGTTTTAACATCGTCGTGCCATTTTGTCTATTCTTCCGTCGACAAAACTCGTTTTATGGTGGTCATGCTACGCGTGTAGGTTATAGCTATACCTAAAAACTCTGATAACTTACCACAATTTAACGAAACGCTAAGATTAAAATAAGTCCGTTTTAACGGCAAATTATTTAGTAAAAAACCTGGAACGAATATCTAGTTTAATATAACAACGAACTCAGTGGGAGCCTTCATTAAAGTGAAGGTAAAAAACAATGTTTTTCTCCGTGTAATAACTAAGGAATATTGTGGTTATAAAAATGTATAATAATAGAGAAAAATTGAGTTGTTTTTCTTCCTTGTTTTTTTGGTGAAATTCTTTGTAGGTGAATATTAGATGGTAGCTGTTGTCTCAGATTTCATCTGTGTGTATTTTGTATTCCATCATCTTTTCTAGACACCTCTAAGCGTTTTGGTAGAGTATTCACGTTACTAGAGAGCTGGTCTATTTTTTGGCCAAAGATTCAGCTGCTGCCAGCCTTTTGGGCAATTTCCTATGGAGAGCAACACCCTGTGATTCTTTTCTCTTTTTTTATATATGTACTTATTATTAATATTATCTGAAGTCTGTTTGCTTAAATATTATAGTCATTGAAAATAAAAAAACACATCTACTACATTCACGGTAAAATCCTACTTCCTACTTATCCTACTAATATTATAATTGCGAAAGTTTGTATGTATGGATGTATGGATGTTTGTTCCTCTTTCACGCAAAAACTCCTGACCCGATTTAGATGAAATTTGGCACACAGATAGTTTATAACCTGGAATAACATATAAGATATTTTTTATCCCGGTAGTATGTTCCCGCGGCATAATTTCCGATCTCCACGCGGGCGAAGCCGCTGGCAAAAGCTAGTAAAAAATAATGTTAAGTCATTTTACCTATGGTTAAAAAATTTAACAGTGTTCGTTGGTAAGCTTAACGCTGGACCTAATTGTATTTCACAATATTAGTCACATCTATACTATAATTACTATAATAATATTATAAAGCTGAAGAGTTTGTTTATTTGTTTGATTGAACGCGCTAATCTCGGGAACTACTAGTTCGAATTGAAAAATTCTTTTTGTCTTGGGTAGCCTATTTACCGAGAAAGGCTATAGGCTATATAACATCACGCTACAACCAAGAAGAGCGGAGCAGTAATGAAAAATGTTGCAAAAACGGGGAAAATCACACGGGTAAGCGATTCGACGCGACGGGAAGGGTCGGGGGAACAAGAAATTTAACGCGGACGAAGTCGCGGGCAGAGTTGTAAAATAAAAAGCAAAATTTCTTTCAAATCCTTTATCCTCAGCATCTGGCTGCCTTTTCCTAACCATTTTGGGGTCGGCTTCCAGTCTTACTGGATACAGCTGAGTACCAGTATTTTACATGGAGTGACTGCCTATCTGACCTCCACAACCCAGTTACTGGGTAATACGATATCCCTTGGTAAAACTGATTGTCAGACTTTCGGGCTTCTGACGACCCGTAACGACTGTCCAAGATCCACGAGGCACAGATCGATCTTAGTATGCAAAGTTGGTCACCCATCCACGGGCCAGCCGCGGCCAGCGTAGCTTAACCTGATCCATCGAACCTTGCAGCTGTTGTTACATAGCCAGAACCCCCCTTAAAATCCACACGGATAACAATATCGATAAAAACGGATGTAATTGGAAAACCCTTTACGGTAATTTTTATAAGGGCTATATGGAGCTACAAAATTTTATGTATATGTAAGTACATATACGTAAAATGGAGTATATAATACTCTATATCTTTTATTGTATGTAAATATTGGCCTCTGTTTTATAAGATACTAGCTTTTCCCCGGTTTCATCCGGGTAGAGGTCGGAAATTATCCCGTATCTTATTACCAGGTAATGACTGGCCTGTTAGTCTAGTGGTTAGTGACCCTGACTGCTAAGACTGAGGTCGTGGGTTCGATTCCCACCCAGGACAAATGTTTGTGTGATGACCACAATCATTTGTTCTGTGACTGGGTGTAATTTATCTATAATATGTATGTATTTAGAAATTACATTTATCAGTTGTCTGGTTGCCATAGTACAAGCTCTGCTTAGTTTGGGATCAGATAACGGTGTGTTGGTTGTCCTAAGATATTATTATATAAGAATTATGCTTTATCTTGACTTAGGTCATGGTCTACCCTTTTATCTGGGTGGGAAATCATCAACTGACTTCTCCCGCTCTGGGTGGAGCGGAAGGGCGTGTCAGACTTTTACTGACTAAAACCCACCCGTGTTCCTTCAGTTGCTTATGCCAGGGCCACGGTAACTTTTTCGAATAAATCTCTCGACCCTGGCAGGCATCGGCCCTAGCGGACCCCTGACAAAATAAGATGGTGGAGTTAGTTCAGAATTTGGCTACGCAACAAAATAATTTTAGGCGTCGTTTGTGAATCAACAATATGTACTTAATTTATTAAAGCGGAAGAGATTGTTTGTTTGAACGCGCTAATCTCTAGAACTCATAGTCAGATTTGTAAAATTCTCATTTCTATATGATAGATCAACGGATAAGATAGATAAGATACAATCTTTAGGAGACGACCAAAATGAAGAAAACTCGCTATGTGTAAATGAAGTTACAGCAAGGTCGGGTGGTGGGTACGACGCGACGGGTCGGAGGACAAAATTAACGCGAACGAAGTCGCCATCAGAAGCTAGTATTTATCAATATATATCAATATTTTGATGGTCCCTATTAACAATGTCGGTTATGCATTTTCACCAATATTCACTTTTTTACATAAATAGAGTCCCAATAAAAAGATCTATCGTGCGTATTTTTTTTTTAAATCATGTTATTTTGCCAGTTTTAAAGATAATACTGTCGGTTGTATCTTATATCTTTAAACGAGCAATTCTTGTATATATATATATATAATCTGAATCTGGGAAACGGCTCCAACGAATTTCATGAAATTTAGTATACAGGGGGTTTTGGGGGCGATAAATCGATCTAGCTAGGATTCATTTTTATAAAATGTCGTTTTATTCGTTTTTCAATGACCAACTTTATCGATATTCAACTTGAACATAAACTTATTATTTTAAACACAATTTACCAAAACATACCGAGCAGAGCTCGGTCATCCAGATATTTAACCTTGTCCGCGCAACAGTTTTAGTAGCAAAACAAACTTTGAACTGCTCTACTGAACAATAGTCTTTTTGTAGAACCGACATTGTTAATAGCGACCATCGATTTGTAATAATTATTGGTTGCATCATAAATTTTGAAGCTCACTTTAAATATCAAAAGCTTGAGAACCACTATCTTTTCTACAATATGTCTGTTATCACACGTTATGACGAAATATAACACAGACATCTGTGTGCGTCTGATAGTCCAAATAATAATGATAATAACTCACAATAATAATTACTAATACTGTCGGTCTTTAATTGCCCCATTGCAGGGCAGAGGATGCTTCGAGCAATAATCATCACGATACTGAAAGGGTCTGCTAGGACCGATGGAGTCGAGTCGCGAGATTTGTCCGAAAGAGGTACCGCGTGGCCCTGGCATATGAGCAACTGAAGGAACACGGGTGGGTTTTGTTCAGTAAAAGTCTGACACGCTCTTCCGCTCCACCCTAGAGCGGGAGACGTCGTTGGATAGTTTCCTACCCACAAAAAAAAAAAAAAATACCACGATTGCTCACTATGTATTGGAGATTTCAGACTAGAAACGAAATCACATAAACGGACGTAAAGAACACTTAACCTCTAAGTCCCTGAGATACCACATTTGGTACAGACATAATGGTTTTTTAATTGTGTCTGTAATTACGGTAATTGACTGGTTAACATGGGTGTCGTAAAGGCGACTAAGGGACTTACTAGAGAATGGGCAGCAGCGTTCTCTATGCATTATACCACCGTACTGCGGTCGCCAATCCCGCCTGCCAAGCGTGGCTATTATGGCTATATCCCACCAAATTAGGGGAAGCCTAGGTTCAGCTGTGAACGTCGTTCAGCTGAAATGATCCTGATTTTTTCACGATTTTTAACTTTAAAGTCAATCCACCATGATTGACAGCAGATTAAATTAAATGTCTTGGTTTTTAGGAACAGGGGTGAAAAGTTTCATCATTTATCAATTTAGTCGAAATACGCTCCCTGTTTGACATAGATTTCGGGTTGCTACAATTGCCATGCTGGGCAGGCAGGTTGACGATCGCAGTATGGTATTAAAAATGTATAGAGAACGCTGCCGCCCATTCTCTAGTAAGTCCCTAGTCGCCTTTTACGACACCCACGGGAAGAAATGGTAAGGTGCTATTGTCCGGCACGACACGATACTTTATTTAGTTATATTTTTGGGGATGAAACAGGAAATATTTGTGGGGGTGAAATAGAAAATATATTTACTACTTGTTTTTATCATTCACAACAACAATTTTTGTTTAGTATTTACATAAAAAAACCTATGTATGTATATAGAATATTTTTCATGATATTTCATGGATTCTATTAAACCTTATCTAAATTAAAGATGGCGAAGCTACAATAAAATGTACTTAAACCCTTGTTTAAAGGGTACGGAAACGACTCGATAACGGCACGACTACTACACGAGTCCGGGGCGGGCCGGATGTGACGTAATGCTGAGGTAAATGTTGCTAGATTATAAAATATTTGCACAGATAATGTTTCGGGGAAAATTTACCCTTGTGAGGGTTATTTTAGATTTTCGTAACATGAAATACTGCTTGATTTATAAATGCTGAAAGATATGACTAGTTCTTTATTTCTATCCAAAAACCCAAAGCATTTTTCTACGAATAGTAATTTTCCCAAACCGAACATTTGTCTTGAAAACTCTATATTTATTCTTAGAAATTGCATTTATTTTTTCCAAATTGTGATACCTGAATCCCCCTAGCCCTAACCCTAGTCCAAAAACGACTTTCGTTTTTCCCCTTTCTACGTATTTTTCTAACTTCAGATACTTACCAAAATAAATAATAAACAATTTAATTTAGACTATCAAAATAACTAACAAACAATTAAATTTAAATTAATAACATTAAAAAAAATGACAAACTAAAAAATATGGTGTCGAAAAAATCGTCCACATCTCTGTCAACCGGTAGACTATGAAATAACTAACAAACAATTAAATTTAAATTAATAACCTAACAAAAAAAAAAAAATGACAAACTAAAAAATATGGTGTCGAAAAAATCGTCCACATCACTGTCAACCGGTAATGCACCCAAGAGACTGACAGCATTGCCACGTTGTATGGCAATGCCTAAGGCGCTCCACCCACTGCACCGCGTTCCGTCGCGTAGCGCGGGATGGCAGATTTTACCATTGTATGCAAGTATCTCAATTTATATAGAAATTACGCCTAGCACAACACACTGCCGACGCGTAAATGCGCGGGAAGGCGCCCCATGCGTTGTACGTCGCTCCGCGCACCGCGGCGGGACGCATCTTCAGTGGGTGAACCGCCTTATACGTCGCTCCGCGCACCGCGGCGGGACGCATCTTCAGTGGGTGAACCGCCTTATACGTCGCTCCGCGCCCCGCGGCGGGACGCATCTTCAGTGGGTGAACCGCCTTATACTCCTTTTCTACTTGCCCGTCTAAATATGTATGTGTGTACATTAACCCTCCAACATTTCATAACCTACTTTCAACGTAAAAATCAGCAATTCCTCCGCAAAAAAAAACTCAGTGCATAAATAATAAATTGGACTCACCTAGCCGCATGATCTCGTGTGGGCAGCCTCTGTAAATAAAAAGGGGAGTATGTGAGTAACCCTTATGAGTAGGGGAAGCATGTTACTGGACGAATATTCCCTGGCTGAGATAAAACTGTGTGTATTGTTGAGCTGTTGATCTCGTTTCCTGATTTTAATTATTGATGGAATGGAGTTAGGGGTGGTTAAGTCATTAATGTTGTAGGTTAAAGCCATTTTATTTACAAAATTAGTACAACCTCTAAATTGTACCAATCTCTTTCAAACACTTAATCCATAGTTACTGGATTAAGTATTTGAAAGAGAGAAATTTACTTAAGTGTTTTAAATAATGTTAATAATCGACAATAAACAGGCTGAGGCTACAGGAAATTGACAAGCCATTTTGTAGCGCAAAGAAAGAAAAGAAAATTTTTTTACAGCCTCTTAAAAAACGTATAATTTTGACAAAGATATAAAAAAGACACATAACAAAGATATATAAATATAAAAAAGTGAATAAGGATGAATAAATGCCGATTTGTAATCTGCATTTCAAATTTGCTTTTATTTCAGATGAAAAATCAAAAAAAAATAACGAGTCAAACTTAGTGGTTAATCAAGTTTTACTAAAAGTAAAGAGAACACAATTTTAACTGGTTGATAATAATCAATTTTCCTAATAACTGAAAGTTGTGCAATGATTACCAGAAAATGGCTGCATAATTGTCGAAAAAACCTAGCTATCCGAAATAAAGTACCTACTCTAAAAAACAAAGTGAATTAAACCCTCTTAAAAAAACGTTGCTAAATTGTAACACGTAATTAGGTACTAGTACAATCATGCGAAAACCTTCCATTTTCCGTACAAACCCACCTACATCTCCAACCCCCACACATTCGTTTTCACCCCTTTATTTGCCCAATTTCACCCCCCTTTAACCCGAAAACCTCATTATCTTTATACCTCAAACATTTAAAACGACCGCATAAAAACGCATGGACGCCCTACACCGAGTTGCGGTCAGTGGAAACCCGGTAATAACCAGTTTTAACCGCTTCAGTCTGGTTCGAACCGGACTTCAATGGTACTTTGTTGTTAGATCGTTGGTAATTTTCAATTTTGCGAACTTTAGAGTATCAACGTTGGAGATTACTATTGCGGTTGGCTGGAGTGTGTTTTTTTGTGATCAGGGCTTTGAATGTTTTGTTTCATGTAGCAAATAATTTGTGGTTATAATATCAGACTGTTTCGGTGCAAAATTACCTCAGTGCAGGGAAAAGTTCTCCTAACTAACTAGGCGTCAAGCATAGATTTAACTCTTGCTTACGTATCGCGTGCTAACATATAAATCCAGATTTTCTCACAATGTTTTTCGTAACTTAGCTATGGTATGTAGTCATATTTCATTTTATAAGGGTTATGTTTATTTTATTTATTTATTTATTTAAATTTGGATCTCCAACAAAAGATTTACACAATACATTGACACGTAAACAAGGGGTAACATGAGGTATTAAGTAGGTGTACTCCTTCACTTATAGGAGACCGCAGCATGCACAAAAGAGTTTACAACTAAGCTAACAAGATTAAAATATTAATTATAGGTAAAATTTGGTAACAGTTTAAACATTATTAAAGGATATACACTAAAAAGAAGAATATGAAATACATTGAAATAGTTAAATGAACACCTAGAGATATTTAAATTAAATTAAATCTACTAAACAATTTTTATATTTAGATAGAGACTCACAGATGTCTAAATTCATAGTTTTGGCTAATATGTTATATTGCCTACAAAGTCTCGGAACAGCGGCGTAATGACCGAGGTTAGTTTTTGAGCCAGGGATGTAAAATAAATTGTATGTGTTAGGCCTGGGAATCCGAGTTGGAATTTTAATCTTTAATGAACTCAAAAGTTCACTGCAATGTATCGTTCCATTTAATAGTATGTGGAGGATGACGCAGTCCAATTTTTTCCTACGACTGGTTAGTGTATTCATGTGGTAGTGAAATGAATGTTGTTAGTAGTTAAAAAATGTTTCAGATTTCCATCTGATAAGTAGTCGTAATTACTACTGTCAAATTATTCAACATTTAAGTATGTCTTATTATCGAGAAAATTTATTTTCCTTATAGGTAATTCTGTGGTCGAATGCCTGTCAAACTTACAGAAACTAAATTATTGTAAAGAAAAGCATGCTTTCCCGACGACGCAACACAATATTCTCACTTAACTGAACATAACTACGAAACTTAATAGCATAATCATCATCAATCTATACTGTTCCCACGGCTGGTATACAGGCTTCCTCTCTCAAAGAGGGCTTAATCCATAAGCCCAACATAAGTTCCGTTCCCAAAACAATAAAAAGGCAAATAAATAAAAAAACCGTCAGCCCTAATTTCAGGTAACAACAAAAGACCCTAATCAACTAGATTCAAACTCAAACTTACAAACCCTAAACCGGCTGGAACCGGTTAAAACTGCTTTCAACCGCTTAACGAACGACGAACAGACTGGACATTTTTTTTTCTATTACACCCCCTTTTTCGTGAATTCTGTCGCCAATTACGGACCTTTTCGCGAACTTTAATTAATAACTGCGAATTTTCAAGGAGTTTCATGTTCGCGAAATAGCCGGGGGTACCTGTAATTGGTAGTTTTGTGTTACTTTAGAAAATATTGTCGATTGAAATTTTAGTACTCCAGTGAGAGACGAACTTTAAGGGGGCGGGTGGAGTTTGACGACTGGTCTTTGAAAGAGGAAGTTAAATTATTGTGTTTATTGCGAGTGATTTTATTTTGATTTAATTAAGTTGGCAAAATAATTGATTTAATTTCTTGCAAGTAGAGAGTTAGAAATAGCAGTTTTAACTATAATAATGTTAACTACGAAATAACGTCCAGAATATTTTCTTTTTATTATTAAATATAAACTTAAAAATAATAAACATTTATAATGAACAAAGAAATTAGGTGGGTTCTCACTAATAAAGTATATTATTTCATGTTTCCACCATTTTTCCTATTTTAAAACCATTCCTGTAGGTACTGTTTCATTTTAAATAACATTCTACTATGTGACCTTGTACAGTATTTGATTATTACAGACTTAAGGACTTATTATTGACCAATAGTAATCAAGTACCCAAAAATAGTAACAATATATAACAATCAACTACTTCGACGTTTCTCATAACCGGGGGCGTAGCTCAGATGGTAGAGCGCTCGCTTAGCATGCGAGAGGTACCGGGATCGATACCCGGCGCCTCCAAAAGTACTTTTTGTTTTTCTTACATTATGTTTGCAGTTTTCATTTTCTACATTTTTAAATAACTAAGCGTGTTCACTGGGTAGGAAATAACATCTAAACGCGTATTCTTATAATCTTTTGCGGTATGCATTTGCAAACGGAGTTATTCACATAGAAACTGATAATGCATTCAAGAGAATGTATGAAATGCTTTTTGCTATTCGATAATAGATGGCAGTATATTAAAGTTTACTTTGTCTTGATATTTCTTTTATTCTGCCTGTTTTATTTATATTTATCGTAAAAGGGATAGTGAAAATGGTGGAATATTTTTCTAATTTTAAACATGTCGTAAAAGGAGTTTAAAGTATTATTTTATGCTCAAACTTTGTACAAAAGAGCTAATAGTAGGTATCTTATCTATAAATACGATTACGTATCGTAGACGTTTCAAAATTTGGAACTGAAAGTTCTAACCCAGTAAATACTTTTTAAAGGTATTTTTGACTAGAATATTTCTGTCATTTTACAGTTAGAAAAAGAAAGCCAATCCAACTCCTTTCGGTATATTCCGACTCCAATATTTGTTTAATCAGCTTTTGAAATCTACAAAAAGAGATTTGTTTTACGTGTTACGAATTCTCCAAAAAAAGCGGGCATTTTAAAATGGCTTCGATTCGGAGCGATTGACAGTTTCACATCAGATTTGGCGGGAAATCTGACATTTGACGAGCAAATGTCGTTACTGAATATTCATTATCATACGACCGCGGACCGTGACGCCCGCTTTGGTCGATTTTGTTTTTTTTTTTTTGAGTCAAATATTGGTCGGCGTGCGTGTCTGAACCACACACGATGTATGGTAGAAACGACGAAACGAAGCTAAATAAGTAGTTACCTATGTCAGGATCGTAGCAAGTGGCGTTTTGTAGTTTCTGCCTGCCCCTATACTTAAAGGCGTGAGTTTATGTATGTATGTAAGACGTTGAGCTGTATCAAATACAAGTATCTACTAGAAAATAAAAGTAAAGTTCGAAAGCATATTTAATTTACCATCGTTAGAACCGGTTTTCTGTTTAATTTTCTTCTTGTAGTTTCATAAGCTCCCAAAAAACATCAAGGCAAGTTCTGCCAAAGACCAACTAACAAAATAATCTCCAACCACACATCGCGACAAACAGAATCAGAAACCACAACAGAATCCTAAAACAGACCACAAATCCGATTTTTGCTATCTCAGCCCAACCACAATGTTCCAACCAATGTTGCCAACACAACAACGTAAGTATTAAAGGAAAACTTTAATCAACTGTTGCCAAACTTGTAAACTTAGACGTCTAAAGCATCTATAGACATTATTATAGCATAATTTCAAAGTTTTGGCCTAAACGGGCACGCGAGGTATTCCATTGAGAATAGTTGGCATCAGAATTTGTGTACAGCGTCATCTAGCGGCGGATAGCGCGAATAGCTTGTTCGAAGAATGCACGTTGATTTATTGTAGGTAAAAATGTTTGGCGGGCAATTTGGCGAATAATTTGGGGTCGGAAACTCGGAATGGCCGCATTGATTGTTTACGGTATTTAGTTGATAATTCTATCAGTTTGGTGGTTGGAAATACTGGAGATATCGGAATCATTGATTTTGAATGAAATTTTGTGGTAACTGAAATCTGAGGACTGAATTTTTTTCATAGTTTTTGTCTGCATTACCTAACTAACTATTATAAAGACATATTTTAATATTTATGTAGGTAGGTATGAATTGTATATCGAATACTAGCTTCTGCCCGCGACTTCGTCCGCGCTAAATTTCTTGTTCCACCGACCCTTCCCGTCGCGTCGAATTACCAACCCGTGCGATTTTCCCCGTTTATGCAACATTTTTCATTACTGTTCCGCTCCTCTTAATTGTAGCGTGATGTTATATAGCCTATAGCCTTCCTCGATAAATAGGCTACCCAACACAGAAATAATTTTTCAATTCGGACCAGTAGTTCCTGATATTAGCGCGTTCAATCAAACAAACATACAAACAAACAAACTTTTCAGCTTTATAATATTAATATATATAGTATAGATTTAAATAGACTGATTTTAGTGCTCTGACACCAACAAAACAGTTGATTATTTTTGATCATCTCTACTCTACATAGTATAAAAAAGTCGATTCCTGCGTCTGTCCGTTTAGATCTTCTAAACTACGCAACGGATTTTAATGCGGTTTTAATCAATAGACAAGAGGAAGGTTTATATGTATAAAACGTGAGCGAAACCGCTTGCAAAAGCTAATAATCGATAGATTTTATTCAGAAGTATTTACTAGGTAGATAGGTATCTACTTTTCGATGAAACCTAGGTTATCAAAGCGAAACTGTTTTTTTTTGTTTCACTAGCTTCTGCCCGCGACTTCGTTGCGTAAAATTTTTACTCCCCTGACCGTTCCCGTCGCAACGAATTGCCTGCCAGTTTTCGACCATTTTCCGTTGCTGCTCCGCTCCTTTTAATCATAGTGTGATGTTATATAGCCTATAGCCTTCCTTAATAAATAGGCTACTCAACACAAAAATAACTTTTCAATTCGGACTAGTAGTTACTGAGATTAGCGCGTTCAACCAAACAAACTCTTCAGCTTTATAATATTATATAGTATATATAGTATAGAAGTATAGAAAGAAGATGAAAATAAAAAGTACCTATTAAAAAAAAAAACTATGAAATCATAAAGACCTTAATCCAAGTCGTATTTAAACAACATTATTCATAATTATAAGAAATAACTATTTAAAAAATATATAAACAAGAAACCGATTTCATAGGGGAGTATTTGACATTAGATGACATTTAAAAGTCATAGTTTTCACAATGGCAAATCCGCTAATAGGGTTGACGCCATTTTGGAAATGCCATGGTGCCCTTTAACCGTCTTTAAGGGAATTTAATAGCGTGTTTATTATACGGTAGCTTCTGCCCGTGACTTTTTGTCTGCGAAAGATTCTACGATACTCGACAGTCAGAAATGAAATTATCCGGAAAAGAATCGGAGTTACCGACATAGCTCGCAGAGTAAGCAAGCTGAAGTATCAGTGGGCTGGCCGTGTCTGTCGAAGGACCGATGGCCGGTGGAGTAGACGACTCATGGAGTGGAATCGTGTATCGACAAGCGTAGTATGAGACGCCCCCCATCTAGATGGACCGACGATCTAAGGAAAGTGGCTGGGACAGACTGGCTGCGGAAGGCGGAGGACAGGGTGTTGTGGCGCAACATAGGAGAGGCTTTTGTCCAGCAGTGGACTGCGAAAGGCTGAGTTGATTGATTGATTGACTCGGCAATATCTACTTACTGTAGTTTCCCATTCGTGGAAGTATGTTCGGAAATGAATAAGTTCTTCCGAAGAGTAAAATTTGTGAGTTGAATGTAGGGGGTCTAGTTTTTAAATATTATATTACAGAAGACTATGGAATAAACCTTAAAGTAGTTAAGAAAGTGACCCCATTGATAGGGAAGTTCTGTAGCAATTCGATATCATGGTATAATCATGTGATATGGAGTAATGTGTAAAATGTTGTAGAAACGTTTAAAGAGTCAATGTGAATGGCTCAAAATCAAATTCAAAAGTCATTTATTCAAACTAGGCTGAGAGTCAGCACTTTTTGAACGTCAAAGTTACAAAAGACAGTCCCCCCAAAACGCCCGCCCTTCAACACTTCCTAGTGCTTTCGCTGGGAAGAAGAAGTGGCGGAACAAACTCCCCAGCAGCACAGCTGTCTGTTAAGTTAGAAGAACTTGATTCTATACAATATTGTGTAAGTAATTAATATTATAAAACAAAACATACATTATTCGCCATACGTCAGCTAGCACACGCCAATATACCAACAAAAACATTGAAAACTAAAGTCAAGCTGAAATAATAAAGATATAGGATAGAGGCTATAAGAGTAGAGATATTTTAAAGAAACGATGGATGCATTGCGTTTCAAATACGGTCAACAAGAAAGTGATTTATGATCTAGATAATAAGGTTCATAATGTCATCATCATCGCTATCATCATGTCAGCAGAGAGACGTCCACTGCTGGTCACAGGCTTCTCCAATTTCGGGGTATTTACCATAATTGCCACGCTTGGCAGGCGGGTTGGCGATCGCAGTATGCTGGTAAAATGCATAGAGAACACTGCTGCCCATTATCTAGTAAGTCCCTTAGTAGCCTCTTACGACTCCCACGGGCAGAAATGATATGGTCCTATTCTTTACGTCCGGCAGCACATGGAGATATAGTTCATAATGTAATAAATATTAAAATGGCGGTTTATAGAGATGGATTGAAGAAGAAAACATGCTGAGCCGAGCACAGATACATTGGAACAGCAAAAATGAAACATATAATTTCAGCATTGCCATGCAACGAGGCGATACTGACAGCCTTTTGCTGTTGAAAACGATGCGCAGGTTTTTTTTGTTGCGCTATGATTCTTTTCTTTCAATAAAATTGCATTATTATTATTTAAAATGATTGTAAATATGTACATAAAAATAATCAGTTACTAAATGTCTGTAAAAATATATTTTTGTCTAACCTTTTGTGAAATATAGACGCGGTGGTTCGTCTTTACTAATATTTAGTGGAGGTATTTTTTTTGTAAGCTTGTGTAATTGTATGTACCTAGGTCTTAATCTCCGTTAGTACCATTCGGATTGGGAAAAATATTTCTGCATTTTTTAGCCTAATTCTTTAGGAAGCTTATAGCTTATTTAACATCACCCTTCGACTCTTAGGAGCCGAGTAAAACAATAAGAAGAAATAAACGCGGACGGGTATGACGCGGCGCGGCGGGTCGGGTGTCAAAGTTACTTGATATATTTCAAACGAATTCTGCTATATATTTGTGATACCTCTGGACACAGAGTAACCAATCGCAGACCCGAAAAACATCATTAAATTCACATCAACCGACATATCAATCATCTTACAAAGATTTAAAAAAATATTTACAGAATAACAGATACGACACAATCATAAAAATGTTCTTTACAAATTTGACAAAGACATTTTTTTCTACGTAGGTACCTATATTTTTTTAATACTTTATATTTTTTTTTTATACACAATGTATTTATCTTTTAATCGTTGTTGTGCTTTTCATTTACCTGGGGGTTCAAAGGGGGCGATCCTATTGTGTCGGACTGTAATTTGCAAAGGGAGGGTACCTCGCGACTTTTATTCCGCCTAAGAATTTTCGCAAGAGCTCTGAGATGTAAAAATGTGTTTTTTTAAGTTTTTTATAGGACTATTTTGTTTATGGTCGGTGATTAAGGAGTTTAGTTGTAGTTGTTTATTACATTCTGGTCTGTTAAAACATGGCTGGTTTTATGACAGTTGTTTTTTTTTTAGCTTCATTTGTATTTCATCAATTTATGTAATGGAATCTTTGAACGTGATTTTCACCTACTTCAAAACGTCGGATTAAATTGAAAAGCACACTTATCACAAACTGATAACAATACAATCATTTAATATCTTTGTCCCGTTATTGAGACAAAATCTTCAGGAATAGCGATTTTTTAAACTTAAATAACTGATTCTGTGTCGTCATTTTACGTAAAACTTTGTGGTTCAATTTCTGTATGAATGATTTAAAGAAAATCTATAACTAATGTATCCTTAGTGGGACGTTGTACCATATTGAAGGATTTAGAACCTTTTTTTCTGGATTGGATTATTTGTGTTTAAAGCCTGGTCATCAGCCAGGGTCGCGAGATTTGTTCGAAAGAGATACCGTGACCCTGGCACATGGGCAACTGAAGGAACAAGGGTGGGTTTTAGTCAGTAAAAGTCTGACACACCCTTTCGCGGAAGACGTCATTTGATGATATCCCACCCACAAAAAAAAGTATGATGGTAGGTTTTGTTATCTATATTTCATAGTGATAACTCACAAGAAGGTGATGTTGATACCTATGCAAGTTCAATTCTATGTTGTGTTAACCTTTATAAATATGTGTACCAATAAAAAAGGTATTTATTTAAATAACGCTGAGAATCAGCACTTTTTGGGCGTCAAAATTACATAAGTCGGATCACACACAACAACGCGCGACGCGACGGAGCGCGGGAAACGGAGCCAAATTCCCGCGTGGAAACGGTTTTTTATTGAATTTGTATGTTAAGATACGTTGTAGTGTGAAATTCGTCTAAGACAGTCCCCCAAAACGCCCGCCCTTCACCACATCCTCGTGCTTTAGCTGGGAAAAGGTGGCGAACCAACTTCCCAACAGTTAACAGTATCTTAAGATCAGCCAAAAATATTCCCACTGCTAGGACCTCCAGACCTCCTCTTTGTGAGACGGTCCCGTAATATAGGTACCACGCGAGCCCAGTGAGGGTAGATGTCACATGCCTTCGAATTTTTGGTTCTCGAACAGGTCGGTTTTCTCACCATGTTTTCCTTCACCGTTTTTAGAGCAGTGGTGATGAAATTAAACACACAAAGTTAAGTGCCTTTTTCTTTTGTGGGTGGGAAATCATCAAATGACGTTTACCGCTCTAGGGTGGAGCGGAAGGGCGTGTCAGATTTTTACTGACCCACCCGTGTTCCTTCAGTTGCCCATATGCCAGGGCCACGGTACCTCTTTCGAACTAATCTCGCGACCCTGGCAGGAAGTTAAGTGCCTGACTGGGTTCCTAGATGGATACCACTGAGCTACATAGCGCTTGTTAATTTAGAAGAACTTATTTTATTGGTAAATGTTTTGCAATAAACATTTTACCTCATCATCAATTCAGCCGTAAAACTTCCACCGATGGACATAGGCCTCTCTCAATTTCGTTAAGCTTGGTAGGCGGGTTAGCGATTGCAGTATGGTGGTATAGTGAAAGAAAGAAAGAAAGAAAGAAAGAAAGAAAGAAAGAAAGAAAGAAAGAAAGAAAGAAATAAATAAAGATAGAAAAATATTTTATTTGGAACACGCACAGGACATAAAAACAATGAGAATAACATAGAAACATTTACATTTAAGATACAAATAAAAAAAAAAATACAGATCGATATAAAAAAAAAAGAGTAAGACCTGTGCGAGGCCAAAAGGGCTCCTATCTCAATATAGTAGCATAGTATAGTTTAATGCATAGAGAACGCTGCTGCCCATTCTCTAGTAAGTCCCTTAGTGGCCTTTTACGGCAGCTACGAGAAGAAATGGGGTGTTAAAACTATTTTTTAATTTATGTTTTGTTTGAATTTTTTTTTCTATTTTAAGGGTGTTTCGAATTTTGAGAAATTCGTATGTCAGCGTGGTTTTCATATTTTGTGACGTGTATCAGCGTAGTTTTCGAAGACAATTTTTGTTGCTATCTTGGCAAGGATAATGCTACAAATTTATAAAATTATTGTGTTGTCATTGATCCTTGATAAGTATGCCAAATTTCGAGTTAATCCGACGTTTTCAAGGGGTCAAAATTATGTTTAAAGTTTCCGTTACATAGGCACACGAATTCACTAACATACGTATGAAGCTACTAAAAGGGTATAAATATTATAACCAACACAAAACACGGCCATATTCTTCGCTAATTCTACCGGATAAGGATGTAAAGGTACGCAACATAAATAATATGGTAAGGTCCCCCTCTCTAAAGACACGCACACACGCACGCTGCGACACTGTATGTGTGCGTTCATCTATGTGCATAGAGTATGAAGGGGGGGCTCAGCTAGTGATGGGCCTATGTTGTGTCGATGTTTTGGCTGTGAGTGAAGATTTTTGGTGAATGTAATTGAATGAATATTAATGTCGTTATTTCGTTTGAGGTTAATGCCAAGAAATGTTTTGAAATTGGGTTAATTGTTATGTTGAAAAAATAATAAAGGTGTACGAAAATTCGTGTGACATTTGTTAAAATATAATTTTATAAACTGTAAATACAAATTGCCAGGTGGGCAGTGTGCGTTATAGAGTATTCGAAATTATTTTTGTTTATTTGTTAAACTATTTGAATATTTCTGCAAAAATGACTTTAAATTAAAATTTTATTATTTTAAAACGTAAAACAAATAACAAACTTCTAGCAGGAAACTGTTATTTAATTAACTTGATGATGGTTTTATGTATATAAATACATATATATATATATATATATATATTTAAATAAGTACATATATCAGTAACCAACAATATTCCATAAAAACCGCGTAAACCAAACACAAAGTACAAGCTAGGCGTGAAAACTCAAATGTCACAATCTTAATTGACAGCGAAGAGCGGGTAGGTCTATAAAATGAACGAATGAATTGAATTAAGAACACCCCTTTTCAGCAGTCGGCTATTATTTACTGCTTTTACACAAAGTATTGAGTTTTATTGAATATGAAATCTAGATGGTTTTGAAGCGTTTCTTGATGCTTCAAGAAAATGTTTTCGGCATTTCAATGTTTCCTGTTTGAGGGTTCTTTGTTTTAGGTTTGTTAAACTTAACTATACTTATTGGTTTTGAGCTGTTTACTAAACATTTTATAGAAATTTATTAGGTTTTGCCAGCGGCTTCGCCCGCGTGGAGGTCGGAAATTATCTCGCCGGAACTAATCTAGGTAATAAATTATCTGTATGGCAAATTTCATCTTAATCTGTTAAGTCGTTTTTGCGTGAAAGAGTAACAAACTTCCATACATTCTCACAAACTTTCACATTTTTAATATTAGTAGGATATTGCTTGCTTTTATTACTGACAAATGCGTGCACTGACTAGACAGGTCCACTCAATCCGTGTGATTCTTTCCTCAAAAGAGCATTTCATACTCCAATCTACATAGTCTTCACATG
Organism: Aporophyla lueneburgensis; assembly: GCA_932294355.1. NCBI lineage: Eukaryota > Metazoa > Arthropoda > Insecta > Lepidoptera > Noctuidae > Aporophyla > Aporophyla lueneburgensis. The sequence goes on along the minus strand of OW028762.1, from coordinate 16,053,978 downwards.
ATCACACCATGATTTTGTCTGGACTTTAAAAGAGACTGTAACCTCTGAGTTTGTTTCGGCCTTTCTGCTCAGAGTAGTCAATTAAGAAACGCCGACTTTATCTAGTTTTAAAATATCATTGACGTGTTAAAGTGTTTGTGAAACCTACTTACAGAAATAAAATAATTTACCATTTGCTTATCAAACAAACAGTTTAAGCTATTTGCTACTAGATGTTACGTCTCACAATCTTAATTTAACCAAAAATGTTCATCGAATTTTCGGCCAAAATCATTCCCGAATTCACTTAACACCTCACCACTCAAAATTTCGTCACTTAAAACACCCATAAGACGATGGTCTACTAACTCTATCGCCATTAAGAAAATTTAATTTGGCCGGAGCCGCCATATTTTCCAATTAAATTATGTTTAGTGACGGAAAGTCCATCAAGTCAGGTAATAACTTGAAAATTACTAATAGGTAGGGGTTAATTAATGGTGGGGGGGAGTAAAGTGATGGGAGGTGGACAGTGGCAGTTAGCTGTGAAAGTGTTAATCGTATTGTTGACTAGGTTCCCGATCCAGCCCATCGCATCGCATCACCTATCCTCATTAATAATTCGTTTTGAATTACCGTTCTATCTGACTTTTTTTGCTCTTTGGCCAGCTTCTAAGGATCATAGCGTAATGTTGAATAGTCTATAGCTTTTCTCAATAATTGCACTATTAAATGCAAAAAGAAATGTTCAAATACGACTGTTAAATCCAGAGATAAGCGCGTTCTAACAAACTCTTAAACTTCATTATTAATATAGATCCAACCATGATGATGTTAAATGATAAATGACTTTATTTCTGTAAGTAAGTTTGTACAAACACTTTTACATGTCAATCATATTTTTTTTTAACTAGATGAGGTCGGCGTTTCCTATCTGACTACTCTGAGAAGAAAGGCCGAAACAAACTCAGAGGTCACAGTATCTTTTAAAGTCCAGACATAATATTAGTCACATCACGTGAAGACCATGTGGATTGGTGTCTGAAGTGGTCTCTTATGGAAAGAACCACACAGATTGAGTGGACCTGTCCAATCAGTGCACGCATTTGTCAGTAATCGTGCAGCTCAAATCAGAACTTAAGGAGGTCAATGATTCGATGTTAATTATCTTGCTAGAGTGGTATATCTTCATAACCTAACACTATCACGGCTGTATTTCTCGTAGAATTAGGCAGTGATGTACTCTTAGAACTCGCATTTCGCCAGTTATGTTTAAGTCACATGTAATATGAGGCGAGCCTATTATCAATAACCTGGCACAAATCCAGACTCTGTGCTGCTACTGAGAAATTATAGATACAAAGTCCAATTATACTTTACCCGGATCCGGAATCCTAACCCAGGATCTACTGCTCAGTACCTAGTAGCGCTAGTGACCATATAACCAATGACCATGACTTAAATTTAAAAGAGAGTCCTTGGAGGTTCTTGTTCATTATTCGCCATATAAGACCTACGTTTTAGAATTGGCAACTAGCTTCATATTTCTGACTGTTCAAAAGTGCCTGTAAATGGTTTGATTGAATTAAATGGTTTGAGTTTCAGTGTTTCAAGAGATGTCTTTAGTAGGACATGATTTTAGTAACAGTATACATACGTATAATGGTGGTGCCCTGAAACAGTGAGGCGATGTCGCGGCATACCACGTAGGAGATGGTGAGACCAGCTGGACAGATTCCGTGAAAACTGGAAGGAGGACGCGCGGGCTCGCGAAAGATGGAGTGGATCGCCTTTGCCCAGGAGAGGAAAAGTGGGGGCTAACAAAAAAAAAACGTATATATGACACTAATTCTCTTTGAGTCCACTTTTACAGTTAGGTAAATAAATTGTTTAAAAAACTGACAACCTATGATAATTTGCCGTGTCATAGCCGTTTCATACAACTTTCAAAGTATGACAGTTGTAATTTGATTACGCGGAAAAATTAAGTTGGTAGTCAATTGACTTAAAAATTTATATATTACCTAAACTAAAACCTACCTTAGGAACATAACAATGAAAAAAGAAAAACCACCTGCTGAGTTCTTAACCAATTATGTTGGTGTCAACTGCCAATTAACTGGATGCAGCTAAACACCAGTGTGTTTCATGAAACGACTGGTTATCTGATCTCCACAATCCAGTGAAACACGATACCCCTTTGGCAGGATTGGCAAAAATGGATGAAGAAAAATTTCAAATCAATTGGAACAGTGATTCTCAATCGCACTGTTTATCGAAAAGGAAGAGAGCTTAGTATCTAAAGATAAATATAATAAGATATCTTTCATATATAAAAATCTCGTGTCACGATGTTTGTTATAGGTCAACTCCGAAACTAATGAACTGATCGTTAAGTCAAGTTAAGCCGTCCAACTTAAAAGATAGGATAGTTTTTTCTCAATTATTGATATCTAATATTTGCAAATTAAATGTTTTTATAGGACAATGTGTGTACTCATTGGTTAGTTCTTTGAATTCCTAATAGATGGCAGTGAAAGTTCGGCACTACTCTCTAATATCGTTTGACATCTTGGTGCGTAGAGATCCAGAAGATGGCGTTGAGTTTCGATTTCTAGATAAGCTTCATAGCATAAAACGTAACTAAATAGTATAAGCTGGCGAAGCTGCTAGAAAAAGCTAGTTTTTGTATAAAACTATTTTTCCGAAAAGAAAGCCGTTTGATCAAAATAATATTGCTAAATTAGATCCACCTTCTGCGCAAGATTGATTTTCAGGGTCGACACAAATATTTGTAAGCTCTGATATATTTGATTAGAATTCGATCGCGCAAACTGGATTTGTGCCAGGGATATTTTGTATTAGCATCGAAGACTTAAAGAAATTTTTGTTTACTCTGGAAGTGGTCAAAGAGCAGAATTCCTCACACTTTATTTTCTTTAACACTGATATAAAAAAAGAGAAAATAATCACAGGACATCAAAAATTCGTATGCATCGGTATCAATAGGAAAATTGCTCAAAAGGCTGGCCACATTGCTTCGTTGTATAGTGCTGCTGATTATTTTGCCAAAAAGATAAGCCAGCTTTCTGGTCATGTGAACAGTCGACCAATGGTTTAGCGATGTTTCGAAAAACCAAGTGAATACTTGGATCCTATGGCTTTAGAGTTTCAACCCCAAACAGCTCGAGTATATAGCTTCCAATTATATTGGAATATAGTAAAACCTTACTATATTTTGATGAGGTTATTCTCACACTGTATAAGTACCTAGTTAAATTATCTAGGGCATGGTCTATCTCATTCAATCTGCTTAACCGTCATTCAACTATTTTGGGGTCAACTTCCAGTCTAACGATATACGGCCCCTGCCAGGGTCGCGAGATTTGTTCGAAAGAGATACCGCGGCCCTGGCATATGGGCAACTGAAGGAACACGGGTGGGTTTTAGTCAGTAAAAGTCTGACACGCCATTCCGAGCGGGAGAAGTCATTTGATGATTTCTCACCAACGAAAAAAAAAACATACACGGCTGAATACCAGTCTGTTATATAAAACGACTGCTTCTATGACTTCCACAGCTCAGTTACTTTACTGGGTACCACGATACTCCTGGGTATGACGTGGTGTCAGAGTTTTTGGCTTCTGACTACCCGTAACGATAGTTGTTGCGTCCTGTTCGATTAGTTACTCTATGCGCTTTCGGAACGCGCCCGAACGGAATGACATCTGACTTGTCAAGTTTGATTTTGACACTTGACACTTCTCTTGGTTTGGCGCTTGAAAAGGTCCGTCACCGTTTTTGGGACCTCGCGACACGTTTGTTGAAATTAATCCTTTTAAATCGATCCGTTTGTGACAATTAGTCGTGATCCAATTGCTTTGATTGTTAATAACCCCAATTTGACGTAATAATACGGGTTAAGTTTGTTGAAACTGAAGTACTTTGAAGTGAAAGTGACCTTATTGGAAACCGCATGCTGTGATTGCCTCCAGCCTCAATGTTGCGGCCTGCATCCTGGAAAACCCATTAACAACGTCACTACACGATACATATACACTCACTTACATACATAACTCCAGGTAGGCACCAGAGCAGGTGTTCGTCTACCACCAGGTGAGTTCTTTTGTTGTATTGTAATTGTTTGATTTGATTGTTCTGCTCCGCGTACGGCGGACTAGTTTCGCTCGCCACTCTTGCCCCAGGGCCCATCATCACGCTTCCACATAATAATTAAAAACCTTATGGGGGCCTGGCCTGGCAGCGAACAATAATTAAAGGTCTAGGAATGACAGCTGGGTCCAACGGCTGAACGTGGTTTTTTAAGCGAGAAGGCATGGTCTATCAAAATATTTATCACCATTGCAAATCCTTCTATTGTGTGGAATCAAGTTCTTCTAACTTAACAGACAGCTGTGCTGCTGGGGAGTTTGTTGCGCCACCTCTTCTTCCCAGCTAAAGCACTAGGAAATGGTGAAGGGCGGGCGTTTTGGTGTCTTATGTTAAACTGACGTTCGAAAAGTGCTGACTGCAGCCAATTTGGATTTGAAGAGACTTTTGATTTTGAATATATTCTGCAGTATGCATGGTTGAGTCGTTCAAGATTTCAGCTGAAAGACATACACTGCTTGACATAGGCCTCTCCCAATTTGGGGGGGTTGCCGTAATGTCCACGCTTGGCAGGCGGGTCGGCGATCGCTGTATGGTAGTAAAATGCATAGAGAACGCTACTGCTCATTCTCTAGTAAGTCCCTTAGTCACGTATTATGACACCCACGGGAGGAAATGGGCTGGTGATATTCTTTACGTCTGGTTCCATATGAAAAGAGTGGTTGAGTATCAAACATATTTGAGAATATTTCGAAAGAGTGTAATAAAATAGTCTTAGAAATAACTATTCAACATTGCTATACATTTAAAACTGTAAATGGTAGTGTTTTTAAAGAAAGAAACCAAGTAAAGTGAAGAATAAATGTAAGTGATACTGAAATAAGTGCAGCTACAATAAGAACGGAAGGAACGAATCCCAAGGAATTAAATTAGAGCTTCCTCAAGAGGCGGAAAAATACAGGTGGCCTTTTGTTGTTGCAATATACTTGTATATAGGGCGAGTCTATATTTTATTTCTTAGCTGGATAAATGTTTAGTTTGCAGTAATTTCTGTTTGCCAAAAACTGCACTAGCATTACTTATCACATCGCTAAAGTATCAAAAATCTTCTCCAACACTCCAACAAATCATTATCAACTACTAAATCACTATAAAGTGGAAGTCATTAACTATAAATTGAGACTAACTATGAAATTAATTATCCCAATCATTGTTAGAAGGAGGTTCGAGCCACTTAGGCCTGTCTACTCTATGATTTATACGTCAAATAAGTTAGACTTCGGATTTTGCTTCGTCTAAAATTTCAGCCTAAATTTTAGGCTAAAACTGACCTTATTAAATGCTTGTTAAAGAGTATTTTTGGTGATAAGACGGCCTTTTTAAATTTTTATTTTCTTGTAAAAAAAGTTGCAAATCTTTGACTAAAAATATTGGCAAGAGTATGTTTTCTAATATTTTCGTGCCAAAAATGTTAGAAAATAAAATGTTAATCTAATAAATATTATTTCATAAGTATATTAAATGAAAATATAATATTTATCAAATACTAAATTGTGATAAATATTATATAATATTTGATAATAATAAATAATATTTCATAGATATAATATTAGAAAAAATATTATATTACATTAAAAATATTGTATGAATAAACTTTGTGTTTTAACAACAGACACTACACCTTTCCTACTTATAAATAGAAATGCTTGTTTCTATAAAAAGACGAATTCCCATCCACCATAATAAGAAAAGAAACAAAATAAATAAAACTCAAGTACTATATTTTATCGACAACGCGCCGCCGCGCCGGTCGCATCACTAGCCGGGCACAGACGTCCCTATCGATCCAGCATCCGAGGTACGTACCTCTACACTATCGGTCGATGACCCCGTGACCTATTCTGAATATTATAACGCCTTTTAGACCTTATATATAAGCAGAGAATATCGTGTTATTTCAATAAGAATTATATACCAGAACAAGAAAGAACAAACTATAAACATATTTTCTTTTTATAGAAATATCTAAAAAGAATAGACTGCTGTGTATCAGTATTCCAATAAAATATGTCAAAAGTGACAGCTGTCAATGTCAGAATTATAAATATCTTATAACTAAATATCTTAGGATAACCAACACACCGTTAGCTGAGCCCAAACTAGGCAGAGCCTGTACTATGGAAACCAGACAATTGATGAATATACATATATATTTTCTAAATATATATTGTTACATATTATAGATAAATTAAACCCAGACACAGAACAAATAATTGTGCTCATCACACAAAGATTTGTCCTGGGTGGGAATCGATCCCACGACCTCAGTCTTAGCAGTCAGGGTCACTAACCACTAGACTAACAAGTCTGTCGAATTGTTTTGATTTTTGCACCCCGGAGTTTGTGCCCGGTAAAATTGTAAATGGCGATTCCGATCTCCGAAGTCGCCCTGTATGAATTATGTCGAAATGTCAGTGTACTAGTTCTTCACATCTCTGCCTATGTTTTTAGATAATAGAGGGATGATATTGAGATATTTTTAGTCTAAAATGCACCTGTGTTCTGGGCAATGCTAAACACGTTGGGCTATTTTTGGTATATAGCCCGTCTGACCCCTATGACCTCTCAGCCTAACAGTCTGATCGAAATTGCCCAATTTGGGTTGTGGGGGTCGGATGACTGTCGCGAAATATGAAATTCAGTTATATCTGGTTAGACTGGAAGACAGCTATTGGCCTTTTTAACCGACTTCAAAAAGGAGGAGGTTATCAATTCGGATGTTTTTTTTTTTATGTATGTTCGGCCATAACTCCGTCATTTATAAACGGATTTGCAAAATTATTTTATTGTTCGAAAGAAGTTTATTTCGAAATGGTCCCATATAAATTTCATGTAGATCTGATGATGAGTTCCGGAGACAGACACCGGAACTCTTTAAAAAATGACAGCAAATCAACCGCGATTTCTGCTATCGCATAAATATGCATTGTTTGTTTGGAATTAGTGCGGGGTAGGTAGATACCATAACTAAAAATTTAAAAATAAAATCGTTTTTACAAAAAAAAAAAACAACCGACTTCCTTAAAAACACTACAAAGTGAAAAATAACTTAAATTTCGGAAGTCGGTGGCAAAAATCTTAAATACAAATCCTAAGACACCGACTTCCGAAATTAAAGTTATTTTTCACTTTGTTGTGTTTTTAAGGAAGTCGGTTGTTTTTTTTTTTTGTAAAAAAGATTTTTAGAAAGACATGTACCAAAAAATCATTAGGAAATCTAAATTTAACTATTTCCGTGGGTTGCCGGAGGTAAAGAATAGCACCATACCATTTCTTCTCGTAGATGTCGTAAGAGGCGACTAAGGGACTTACTAGAGAATTGGCAGCAGCGTTCTCTATGTATTTTACCACCATACTACGATCGCCAACTCGCCTGTCAAGCGTGGCGATTATTAGCAAACCCCCCTTAATTGGGGGAGGTCTAGATCCCACAGGGGACGACTTTTGGCTGAAATGACATGTACTTTTGGTGAAAGCTTTGTTGGTTGTTTTTAAATAAATAAAAGTTTCTATAGAAGTCCATCAATTTTGCTGATGGGAAACTAAATTGAGCACACCGCGTGAAGAACATAATTGTAACTAGATTTGGCCCGCGGTTTCGCCCGCGTTGCTGTCGGAAATTATGCCACAAGAACGTAATACCAACACATAAATTATCCCATGTGTTAATCCAGGTTATGAACTATATATATTTACAAGCTCCGCTTAGCTTGGGACTAGATGGCGTTGTGTGATAGTTGTGGAATATTATTATTATTATTATCTTTATGCCAAATTTTATCAAAATTCGTTTACCATACAAACTTTAACATTTGTAATATGAGTAGAAAGGAAGACAGTAGAATTTACAGTCAGACCACACCTGTTCACTTGCTCCAGTTTGAGTAAACATTCATCTCTGCCTTACCCCTTTTTAAAATACAGCCGTTATATAGCAAGGGGGACCTCAATATCTAGTTATTCAATAACCATCAATCTATAGGAGTTTTACATAAAATATTCCATAAGAGTCTATTGGTATTACCATATAAAATAATCTAACTTTTTCCTTGTTTATATTGTGGCGTAAATTGTTTGTTTTCTTTACCTTGCAAGACGGATATAGGATAATACCAAAGAGAAATTGACCAAAAGGAATTATTGTGTAATACACTTACAGTAGGAATCGCTTTTTAACTGACGAAAAAAAAACGGAGGAGGTTCTCAATTCGACGCGTATTTTTTATTTATTTAAGACCGCACATAACTTTTTACAGAGTGGACCGATTTTGATAATTCTTTTTTTATTGGAAAGGGTATATCCCGAAAGCGGTCCCATGTAAATTTGGAAAATTCTAAACTTAAGGGTAGGAAAACAGGGGATGATAGATTGTTCACTCATTGATTGTAATGCATTACTTCTTACAGAATAGTCCGATTTTGCAAGCATGTAGTAATTAGTAGATTATAGCTATAAAAAAATATAAAATAAAAACTTTTTAACAAAAAATTAAACCGTCGAAAAACTGAAAAGCAAAAAATAATAAACCTTTCAGTCATTTTGAGTCGGCGCCAAACAATCAATGAACAATGAACAAAGATCTCTCAAATCGCCAGTTTGACAGTTCAACAACATACATGGCGGTATTTACGTTACTGAGCAGACTGATCTTTCGAACATAAGAAGCAATATCCTTCAAAATTATTCAGATGCTGAATGACTGATAGTAAATGGTTTTGGAGATAAAATAGGCAGACACCTTGTAAAATATCGGTCAGCTGCATCCGATCAGACTAGACTAGACATCAACATAGTTGGTGAGAGAAATGACCAAGCAGTCAAAGTCAAAGTCAAAAATGTTTATTGCAAACTAAGTGTACAATGTTGGTGTTATCTTATGTAAGTACTTATGACTTAGCAGCCTTTTACAAGCATTGCAATTATTATTATTGCCCTTATCTTATACCTTTAAACGAGCAATTCTTGTATATATATATATATATAATCTGAATCTCGGAAACGGCTCCAACGATTTTCATGAAATTTAGTATACAGGGGGTTTCGGGGGCGATAAATCGATCTAGCTAGGATTCATTTTTATAAAATGTCGTTTTATTCGTGTTTTCAATGATCAACTTTATCGATAATCAACTTGAACATAAACTTATTATTTTAAACACAAGTTACCAAAAAATTCCGAGCAATGCTCGGTTATCCAGATATTCATCATAAAATAGCATGCATTAATCATTATTTTTACATAATTCATAGGAAAAAAAAATCATAGGAAATCATAGGTCAAAATTAAATGTCAGTATCAATGAATATAATACAATTAGTCTTTCTTACTAAAGAGAATCATGTTACCCAGTAACTGGGTTGTAGTGGTCAGATAGGCAGATCACCATCATCATCAGTGCAGCCGAAAGATGTCCACTTCTATTATAGACAAAGGCCTCTCCCAATTTGGGAGCCTTTGCCATTATCGCCACGCTCAGGAGGCGGGTCAGCGATCGCAGTATGGTGGTAAAATGCATAGAGAACGCTGCTGCCCATTCTCTAGTAAGTCCCTTAGTCGCCTTCTACGATGTCCACGGGTTGAAATCTGATAGTGCTATTCTTTACATCCGGCATCACACAGACATAGGTATATAGGCAGTTGGGCCATGAAATATACCGGTATTTAGCTCTATCCAGGAACTTGACCCCATGAAAGTAGTTATTACCGTGATGACAACTAGAGAAAAAAGAGACGAGAGAAGTATTGAAGAAGAAATGTTGCATCGACCCAAATATATAACGCACTAGGTTCTGCCCGCGACTTCGTCCGCGTCAAATTTATGCTCCCATGACCCTTCCCGTCGCAACGAATTGCCTGCCAGTTTTTATCCATTTTTCGTTCCTACTCCGCTCTTTTTAATCGTAGCGTGATGTTATATAGTTTATAGCCTTCCTCAATAAATAGGCTACCCAACACAAAAATATTTTTTCAATTCGGACGAGTAGTTCCTGAGATTAGCGCGTTCAACCAAGCAAACAAACAAACTCTTCAGCTTTATAATATTAGTATAGATAAAGACAGAAGCATGACGATAAATGGTTTTATTTTTGTAAGTAGGTTTATACAAAACTTTTACACGTCAATCATATTTTTTTAAACTAGATGAGGTCGACGTTTCCTATCTGAGTACTCTGAGAAGAAAGGCCGAAGCAAACTCAGAGGTCACAGTCTCTTTTAAAGTCCAGACATAATCTTGGTCACTTCATGTGAAGACCATGTAGGTTGGTATCTGAAATGGTCTTTTTGGGAAAAAACCAATACCAAAATAGTATAAAATATTTTTATTTTAGTTTTGTGTTGCAACTTATCTGTCTAGCCTTTTTCCAACTATGTCGAGTTCGGCTTCCAGTCTAACCAAATGTAGCTGAATATCTTGCTTCCTTTGCCATGTTTATAAATATGTGAGCACCATGTTTCATGCTCCATTTTTTAAATTCTTTTCACCTACTGTGAAAGTAATTTTATTCTAAGGTTGGACTTTTAATCCTATTCACTAACTTGACAATTGGAGAGATACCAGGTTTTGACAAAAAAAAGATAGTGAGGTGATGCAAGAATGAATGAAATTGAATGAACTTGAAATAATTGTACTTACATGGAAACTTTGTAATTTAATAACTTGTCTTAAAACAAGATGTGTACTATATCGATATATATGTAGTCTATGGCTGTCAGAGGAAATAAAATGACTATAGTAAAAAAATAAGCAAAATGACATGATTTTTATATTTAGTTTTGTTTCTATCAGAAGAAAATAAAAAAAGGAAATAACTGTTATTAAAAATTATTAATTATTCTTAGAATCCACACCTAAAAACGATTTTTTAAAGTTTTATTTAATTTATAACATTTTTATCATTCATTCTTTATGCGAAGTCGTTCACTACCCCGACACTATTAGTTTTAGAATGGTATCATTATTTTGCATTGAACTGTCAAGTTAGTGAATAGGATTAAAAGTTCAACCTTAGGTGCATCGTTTAAACATATAATTATTTAATGAATGTATGTAAAATATTAAAAAAAAAAGAAAAGGTGGAGTTTCTTTCCCATTCTTGTTCATAGAAAACTACCTTTTGGAAAGGGCGACTACAATTAATTCTATTTTAATGTTGACGAGTGAGTGACTGCCTATCTGACCTACCAATAGGCCGGTAACACGATAGCCATTGGTAAGACTGGTTGTCAGACTTTCAAGCGTCAAGACAACGTAACAACTATCAAATATATTCAGATGATCAACGGCTTAACGTGCCATCCAAGGCACGGAGGGGTCAGTATGTAATGGATGGTGATCAATCTACTGACTGATGCGGCTGCGATTATTTAGCGCACCCTCATTGATTGTCATGTTTCATTATTGTAAGTTGACTGATAAATATTTTGCTTTGAATTCTTTAGCTAATACATTTACGAATGATGTGATAAGACAACGGTGTGGTAAAGATGTTGTAGATGAAGTGTAGATGAGATGGTTTGGTAATGTTGAGAGGATGAATGAAGGATGGATTACAAGGCAGATGTGAGTGGAAACACCGGGAGGGGACGCCCTAAGAGGACATATAGTGACCTTATTAGTGGTGTTCTTCAGAAAGGTCAGGTGCGTAGTACCTACTCGCAACCGGCGTGTGTGTATGACCAATTGATTATGCATGTATAATCAATTGGTCATATACATTTACGAAACAAACTCAGAGGTCACAGTCTCTTTTAAAGTCCAGACATAATCTTGGTTACATCATGTGAAGACCATGTAGACTGGTGACTGAAATGGTCTTTCGAGGAAAGAACCACACAGATTGAGTGGGCCTGTCTGCATTTGTCAGTATGATGTTTTATAGCTCTCTTTTTGCTTTGTTTATTAATCTAGCTTTTGACGTAACCTTTCCTCTTAAATCACTCTGTCTATTGATGAAAACCGCATTAAAATCCGCAGACGCGGGACGCGACTCGGTTTAACATACAGCATATTAAAATTACTTTTTTTATGGGTGGGATATCATCAAATGACGTAGAGACATAGAGTTGAAGGGCGTGTCAGACTTTTACTGACTAAAACCCACCCATGTTCCTTCAGTTGCTTGTATGCCAGGGCCACGGTATCTCATTTGAACAAATCTCGCGATATTAAAATTACTTGCATTTCAATTCTCGACTATCAAAACTCCATAATTTGATTTAATTGAAATAGACTGCCTCGTTGGTCTAGTGGTTGCAAGCGCTACTGATGAGCATGAGGTTCCGGGTTCGATTCCCAGGTCGAAAAAAGTATTATTGGGTTTCTCTATTAGGTATTTTTCAGTGTCCGCCCGGAGTCTGGATTTATGCCCGGTTGATAGCAATAGGCTCGCCCCCTATTACATGGGACTTAAACATGACTGACGAAATGTGAGTGCACTAAAGGTACCTAAACCTCTGCCTAACCCTTTAGAAATTACAGGCGTAATGTTACGTTGTGTTCAAATGTCCTTTCTTTGGTATTGTTCGTCAAATCGTTGAGCTTCTTAATTTCAGAGTTGAGCTGCACGATTAGTGACAAATGCTTGCACTGAGTGGACAGGTCCACTCAGTCTGTGTGGTTCTTTCCTCAAATGACCATTACAGACACCTATCTACATGGTCTTCACATGATGTGACCAAGATTATGTCTGGACTTTAAAAGAGACTGTGACCTCTGAGTTTGATTCGGCCTTTCTTCTCAGAGTGGTCAATTAGGAAAAGCTGGCCTCATCTAGTTTAAATAAATATAATTAACGTGTAAAAGTGTTTGTATAAACCTACTTACAGAAATAAAATTATTTATCATTTATGATTTTTACTAAATTGTCTTAGAAATGGATGTGAGTTGTTTAAGCATCAATATACTTCCACCATTTTTATTAAATAGTTTGCTAGGTATCTAAAATATAGAGATGTCAGCAAAACTGGAGGGGTTCGCTAGGACCGATGCCTGCCAGGGTCGCGAGATTTATTCAAAAGAGTTACCGTGGCCCGGGCATATAGGTAACTGAAGGAACACGGGTGGATTTTAGTCATTAAAAGTCTGACATGCCCTCCCGCTCCGCCCAGAGCGGGAGACGTCATTTGATGATTTCCTACGCACAAAAAAAGGTATCTAAAATATGTGCCTTTCTCTAAGGATACCTATTTATTAAAGTTCTATTCATAGCCTCGGACCTCGGTAAAATAGAGCATAACTCTAGGTATAAGTTGCTTTATGCAAAACTTATTCTTTTGAAATATTAGGTACCGAAGTTGCTTCTCAAAGCACCTGTCTATATCAATAACGAGGTCTGCTATTCATAGTCCGGAACTCTGCAGAAAGTAGGACAACATGTATTGATATATAATTAAACTTTATGATGATTGCAGCATGATTATTTTTTCTTTGCAGTAAAAGCTGCATTCTATTGAGTTTTTTGCCTATTCTTCTCCATATGAATATACTTATTGGTATCAATAAAATTTTCTTGGAAATTTAGAGTAACAATTTGCCCGGAGTCTGGTTTTGTGTCCGGTTGATGGGAATAGACTTGCCCTCCTACATAGGACTTAAGCATGACTGGCGAAATGTGGGTGTACCTACTCTAGGTATACCTCTGCCCAACCCTTTGGGAATATAGGCGTGATGTTATACGCAATGTTGACTTTAATGAGGGCTTATTTGAAATAAATTATTTGACTTTGACTTTGTGACTTTTGCTAATCCTATAAAGAATTCCGAGATTAATCTTTATAAAGGTTACCTCTAAAATAAATTGGAATTGTACCAATAATATTGTAGGATTCCACAGATTGAAATATCTACTTCGTATAATCAGCCTATAATGTTCCCAACGCTGGGACACAGGCCTCCTAGCTGTTAGGCGTACTCTCTGTACGCCGTAATCAACCACGTGGGCAAAGTGCGGGTTGGTAGATAAGTTTCAACTTCCTTTACTAATATTATAAGGCAATAAGGTACTGATGGTACCTGCATGGTGTTAGCGAAGACTTTTGTACTACTATAGCTTATTATGTCACCATTCTGTTGGCAAAATACGCGCTCAGACATGGAGTTGCGGACACCAACCCGTACTATCTACCTAAGTCACCATTCTACCTGAAAAACACCTAAAACTAGATTCAAACGAGTAACTGTGGAGTTTTTGCGCATTCTTCTCCATACGAAACTACTTTTTGAAAGAGACGACTAGAATTAAATCTATTTAAATGAAAACGTTGACGTTCCAAAGTGCTTTTCACGTGCCTATTTGAAATAAATGCTTTGACTTTAACTACATCTGATTACAGCCTGATATTGAGCCTAGGTATTCTATTAATAGTTTAGGTAGTCCAAATTGCTTGGCTTGGTATTCTATTCACAGTCCAGACAGCCCCTATAATAGGAACGGCTTTGGTCAATACTTCTGTTCTATTTGAAGAACTAGGCTGACCACCTTTTTTGACTAAATCTATCTGTCTAATCTATTTCCAACTGTGTAAGTTAAGGAAATGAGTTACCTACTCGTTTAACTGGATATAGCTGAATACCAGTATTTTATATGGAGCAGCTGCCTATTTAACCATCATAACCCAGATAATGGGTAACACGATACGCTTTAATGAGAGAAACTAATCTCATTCTCAGATTTAAGTATACTTACCTTTGTTTTTAATAAAATCATTTATTGGCGATTTTAATTGTCAAGGTATTTGTTTTAATTAATTGTTACCTTTAATATCTGAGATTTTAAATTAAAATTGAAATTCTGTCATAGGCTCTTATATTTATTTTTTTAATATAAAAGGCCGTGATATAGAAACTATTTGAATTTGTAATAGCTATGATTTGTGAAGAAAATCCAAGTTATATAGATATAGATACCCTGGATTTTTTTCACAAATTGGATGGATTTTTGCAAAATTGCAAAGTTATTTTTAAAGTTAAGATCCCATATCATTTTGTATGAACTACGGATGTATGTATATGAATTTGCCTAGTTCATCATTTAAATTATAGAGTAAAGCTTATTGAATTCGTATTTTTGACTCATATACTATGTACTTCATTTTTATTCAGCAATAACTCATTGTATGGGAAATGACAATTGAGCCACGTGGTCTCAAGTTATTTCAACGTTAACCGTCCCACTACTGGGAAAAGGTTTATAAATTGAAACGGATTTAATCCAGATCATGTTATTGAATTTTCTTTTTGGTATTTCTTCAGAAAAAAATGTGAAGATTTTAATTTTACTGGAAGTAATTTATTTTTATATGTCAGGTAAAATGCAAGGCTATATTAAGCCATAAAATCAGCATCGCCATCCAACGTGGCAGTGCTACAAGCCTCTTAGGCACTTTGCCCACTGAAAGCGATTTTCGATACCCAATGAGCTCTTTGCCTTTTTATAAACTTACACATAATATGAACTTGTATATTATATTTGAGATTTCTCAAAATAAATGAGAAACTATCAGAAAAAGATGGAATATAAATTACCAATAAAACCTAAGCTTGAACGAGAAACGCAGAAAATTATGAGTTCCCGCACAGGGTTTGAAATATTGGTTTCATTACGACTGCAGGCAAAATTATTGCTTTTCTTAATACCTTGAAACGAAAGCCCACGTAATGGAAAATGTTCCTACTTATGCTATTTCCCTGTACAACGTAGAATTCGTACACCTCTTCAATTTAGAAAACGAAGTTAAATATAATTTCCCTTCATACGTTGAAAGTCACCGTTGATCTCATGTCGCAGTGATTGCATATCTACCCTTTAAATCTCAACACGTGTTACAAGTAAATGATTGTAACTAATACATCACACTTGTACTTAATTTCCTGTTACCTAAAACGTTAATAGACTGACAATTTCCGAAGTAATGGCTGCCTCTGCGCGAGCAGTCTACCTAGGTAACATTGACGCGGGAATACAGACTCCACCGTATCCCCTCCATTTAGCAAAATATGGACGCCGTCAGTTTTGCCTGGGCGTGAAATAGTTGCCGCCCTAAAGGCTAGAAGCCTACAGAATCACGTTCAGCTTTTTCTAGAAACCGAGAATGTCCGCGGCCTATTTCTGATCAGGATCGGCGCAAAAATTGTACCAAGATTTAATATTAATTCTCCAACCCACAAGTGCCATAAAAGCAATAAGTAAAATAACCGTTCGAGGTATAATAAACCTTACTGTCTTCAGAATACAGTCGGCTTTTGTACGAGTAGTCGGAGAGGTGTTGGTGCTATTTTTACTCCCCTTCGCATCTGCACCGAAATCGATAATCATTGCACGTGTTTTAAATAATGTAGCCTATTTGAAGAACCGCGGTTTTAAGATAAACACCAAAATCTCTGAAACAAACAAATGTGATTAGTGCACTTACCTTTGACGAGCAGCTTCGCACCGACCACAGGAAAAAAACAGAAATAAAAATAAAACAAAATAATAATGAGGAAAAAACAGAGTTTAATGTTAGAGAATGTAACAAACAAAACGTTGGTGTAGGAAGACGGGAGAGGAAAATAAAAGGAAATTAAATTTTCCGAAATATCGGGAAATGCAAAGAAAAACGCGATACGCACGCCTTTGACGAAGGTAGTGGCGCTCTGGACCAAAGCCTTCGGGGGCCCGTTTATATATCCGACCGCGGGTGGAAGGGGGAACGGGGCGGCGGCCATCTTTGCCGTTGCCATGGTAACGAGGAGATGGCCTATTACGGGAGGGTGGTGCAGATTAGGCGTACGATCAGCATCCAAAGCTTATGAGATGATATAAAAAAAATAATTTAATTCCTGTTTGACAATAAATTAATTAGTATTAATCCTTGTGATTTAATTAGTGAGATTTTCGGGTATTTTTTCATTCTTTCTTGGGTTAAGTTAATTATTTCGCCCTGATTTTATAAAATATTCTTATTTAGGTGAAAGTTTGATTAAATTAGGTTAAGCAGTTTCTGAGATTAGTCTTTATAAACGGGGTAATCCGGTGGAAATGAGGAAGCTCTGTTATTATTTGAATTAAAAAACATTATTTATGCTGTGGTTTTCATTTAATTTTAAAGAAAATATTCTAATATAATCTTGTTGGCCCATGTTGGGCGCCAAGTTATTTTTGTTCCTTGCGGCTAATTAACTTGTGTTTTAGTTAAATTAAAGCAATTTGTTTTTTTTTTTGTAAAACAAACACCCACAATTTGAGATACTTACTGATTTAAATTACTTTGTTACCCCATAACCTATTATCATAATAGATATAATATACTTGTTTAATGTGAACAACCAATACCATGATCTTTTTTTCTTTGTAAGTCTTATTTTTTGTATTAAAATGAATTATTATCTGAGCCAACCTGTCATTACTTTTTTCTCTTATTAAATAGATAAAGCCGTCTGTGTAACATGCTGGGTGCCAATATAGTTAAAAAAAGTAAAGTAAAAAATGTAAAGTACTAAGTGCACATAATATGAAATTATGAATTCATCTTAGATTCCAGAAATCGCTGTTTCTGAAACCCATACGAAGTTGCTGATAATAGTTTATTATACTGCTGTCCCTTTTTTACCTAACTAAATTGCCAGGCTAAGTTTTTGTTACAATTTGGTTAAACTATCTCTCTAGCTCACATAAAGATGTCTTATACCGATTCTTGATAAAGATGCTGATTGCTATATTATGTTGGTAAATAATAACTTATTAAAAGGTACTATATTAACAAAATGACTATTACCACTCGTTACAAAATTAATTAAAGTATAAAATAAGATTTTTTTGCTGCCACTACCGCTCGCTGCGTCCGTTTCAACCCTCCGCTCACACACACAAACAGAAAACTGCACACAACCCCACACTCCGGCTATGAATACGGCACACAACCTCAGAAATTGTAGCTTTCCAACTACAAACACAGATGGCGTTGTCCTCAAGAATTGTAAAGGAACGCCCGACGTTGTGTAACACTCTGTGTCTCTGTGTCTCAGTTGTAATGTTCTATTGTTTCACACACAGGATGCCATATCGACGAATACTGCTGTCCTTTTCTCACACTATAGAGTTACATGTGCTGTCTCGCTCGCTTGCACAGCGGTTGACAGATGTAAATTCGCAGGAAAAAAATTGATTTTCCTCTCGTCATTGCAATTTCATTTTTGTAAAAAGTCATTTTGTTGATTTTGGGTTCTTTTTTGTTTGGTTTCTTAATATTGTAGAAACTAAAATTCTCTTAGCTTTAGTAAAGTTATTTTACATTACACGTCTGAATTCGTTTCTCGTTCTAAGAATTTTCTTTTTCAATAGCAAAGCAAAACGATATACCTATTTCATCGTCTACAGCCTTAAATATTTTAGCAATCTTATTCCTTGATGTCTTTGCCAAATTAATAATTAACTCTACCACTTTGAATACAAAGTCGAATTTCAGTTGCACGTGCCATTTTTGTAACATTGTAACTTTCTGCCCGCGCTGAATATTTTATACAGGGTTGTGGTTTGTGCTACTCGATTACAGATGGCGTTAGTGAGCTGCTTAATTATTTTATTCGTACATCTTGGTCTAAAAACGTTTATAAGGGCAAGGCTGGAGAAAATAATGTAAGTTATCCTGCATTTATTGTATTTCCATGCTATTACAGCAAACTTACCGGTACCCAGAATAATTTTAGTTTCCGCTACTCGGTTCAAGATGTCGCTACTTACGTTAGAATTAATGGCCCGGAAGTTAAGTTTCACCAATGTAATACTCATTGACTACTTATAATAACGAACTATCAGTGACCATATTTATTTTATTTTTATTTTTTTAATCAAATCATTCTTTAACACTATGACAACAATTACCAATAAACCATTTATGTAGTTTGGATTTAAGAGGGGAGGACTTAATGCTTTTGGATTATATCGAGTATTTTAATTGATTCCGCGTCGGACGTAAAGAATAGCACAATCCCATTTCTTTCCGTCGATGTAGTAAAACAGCACTGCCAATATTGGCACCAGGAATATTATATACAACAGTTACATATGTAATTGGTTCTTTCTTACTTAAATATAGCTACAAAACTAAACACCGTGATATTTTAGTCGCCTTACAAAGGTTGTCCACTCAATGTATCCGACATAATATACCTCTAGGCGTGATTTAAATTTTTTACCATTAATTAAGACACTAAGGTAATAAGAAAAATAAATAATTAATTAGAATTGTGAATAATGTTTACGTGTCATACGGTAGAAAAAGTACCTACCCAGTGCACGAGTCGACTAGATCATTCCATCTCCATTTTCCATGAGACAAAATATCAATTTAAAACTAGGTCCTGCGTCATCATAATGAATAATATAATAATTTTTTAGTTATTAAAATTTTTAGTAATTCAAATAAACATTTTTTTTTTTAATTTATTTTACATTTTCATCAGATACTGTTGGCACAGACTATACACCGTGAAATTTTTGTCGTCTTACAACGGCAGCCCACTTTATGTAACCAATGACTATTTATTACACATCCATAAGAAATAAAATTACATTTGAATAACTAAAAAAATAAAATATTATTCATTATGATGACACAGTGAATGTGATTTCTGTCACTTTGTTACAGAATTCAGGAGGAGTTTCTCAATTTATCCGTAGGTATGTTTTTTTGTATACTCCGAAAATTGGTTGAAGATTGGTTGTCCTCATCAGTTCCATATACATTTTATTAAGTTTGCTTCGGTAGTTTTTGCGTTAGCTTCGATACTACGTTTCCAGTCCACTCTGTGTGTCTTGATATTCGAATAGTTTCTGTTATTGTTATTTACAAATTAAGTAGTGGTATACGAATTGGTATGGAGTAGGTACCGTTACTAAAAATTGAAAAATACAATAATTAACATAGCCCACTTCCTAAAAAACACTACAAAGCGAACAATAACTTTAATTTCGGAAACCGGTGGTAAACACTAAAACAGATCCAAAGACAGTGATCTCCGAAATTGAAGTTATTTTCCCTTTATGGTGTTTTTTTTTATGGAAGTCGTTTCTTTTTTTTTGCATAAAAGTTTTTATAGACATATTTTCTCAGCATGCGACGGCAATAATTTCTCTGCTGGCCGTCGGCTTCGCAAGCAGTATTCACACATCAGTTATGTTAAAATTCTTTGTATTCCAAGGCGAGTCACTTGCAACTGCCACTGAGAATTATAAAACGTAAAAAACCGATGACACGTTCCACGATCAGAGGATGAATTCCCGTATTTTTAAGAAACTTTACTGTCTAATTGTGGTCTCAAACTGTCAAAAATACTTTTATATTTCCAACATTTTTGGTGTTTTTTAAATCAGTCAAATCATAATATTTCATTTCCTATAACCCTCCTTCGCCACTTATAAAACGTCAGAAGCTAAGTGTGCGGTTCCAATTAGTTTTTCTCTATTAAGAAGAGCGGGCACGGAACATTCATTCATTTATTTATTCATAACAATTAACAATTGTGTTGAACATTACATTAATTTAATAAAATTATCACATGCACAAAACAATACATTAAAAAGCCTATTTAAAGTTAAAAAGAAATGTGAGAGTCAAATTAATTAACAAAAAAAAAATGTCAACAAATAAATATAATGTCAAATTAATGTCCAATATTATTTAAAATTCAATGTCAAAAAAATAAATTAAAAATGCACTGGAACTGCACGTTTACTTTTGTATTTTTCTATAATGGAATATTATATGAAATTTAAATAAAATATATCAACCAGTTTGACACAATCTATTCATTATTTGACATTTTAAACCTACAATTCTAATTCATCATCGTCTGCCTAGCGTTTTCCCATCTATATTGGGGTCGCCAAACCGCATCTCTAATAGTGGTTGTCGTGGCAATAGTTGATTTTATATTTTACTAGCTTCTGCCCACGACTTCACCCGCGTCAAATATTTGCTCCCCTGACCCTTGCCGTCGCATCGCAGCCTGCCAGTTTTCATCCATTTTTTTGTTGCTGCGCGGCCCTTTTGGTCGTAGCGTGATATTATATAGCCTTCCTCAATAAATAGGCTACCCGACTCAAAAATAATTTTTCAAGTCGAACCAGTAGTTCCTGAGATTAGCGCGTTCCATCCCCCATTTTAGGGAAGTGGGGGGTTAGAAAGAGACAAAAAGTAGCCTATGTCCCTCTCCATCCCTTCAACTATCTCCACTTAAAAAATCACGTCAATTCGTTGCTCCGTTTTGCCGTGAAAGGCGGACAAACAGACACACATATTTTCCCATTTATAATACTAGCTTTTGCCAGCGGCTTCGCCCGCGTGGAGGTCGGAAATTGTCCCGCGGGAACATACTACCGGGATTAAAAGTGGCCTATGTCCTTTCTCAGGCTCTAAACTATCTGCTGTATTGCATTTATAAAATATTACACTATTACACTAATAAGTGTGGAAGTGTGGAAGTTTGAATCTGGATTTCACGTAAGTTGATTCTTTTATATTTTATGACTGTGAGAACATTCTAGGCTTTGTACACCATTTTCTACTTTATAGTATTACGTACTTGTACGTAACATACGATACGAACTTGTTGACAGGTCTACACTGTCCTGCCATTCCTATAAAACTGTCATTTAAAAACATTGCAAAAGCAACTTTCGTAATAATAATGTTATACTACGCCACAACTCTATAATATCTAACTTAACCATCACAAAATGAACACACTGTAATCTGAAAACGCCTACCGTTCAAAAACTAAAAAAAAAATCCTAAAAACAAAACAGATCTCATTTTCCCAACAGTTACCAACTATGTGTTCATTAGAATCGTTCCATCCGTTTTGTAGACTCATAAACACTTGATGCACATACTTTCAGCATGGCGGCCATTTTGAATTTTTCCTGCATACCAACATACAGGTGAATATTAAAAAACTTAAGCGTATGTTGTTACAATTGGGGTTCCGTACTGGAATTCGGAGTAGATGCATTTTCACTTGATTAAGTCCTGAAGAATAAATGCTGTGGAAATGCGTTCCTTGGGAAGCATGTGTGGTGTGACTATAAATGATAGGCTGAGCAATGATGTGATAAGACAACGGTGTGGTTCAAAAGAATATATAACTAGTGACAAAAATTGAAAAGATTATGCTTAGACGGTTTGGTCATTTTAGAGGATGAATGAAGGACGACTTACAAAAGGTATTTTCGTGAGTGGAGACGTCGAGATGGGTCGCCGTAGGAGGACATATAGTGATCTTATTGGTGATGTTCTTCAGAAAGGTCAGGTGCGTAGTACTCGCAACCGGCGTGTGTGTATGACCAGATATATGAACCTAATCGATACAAAAGGAATGTGTTAGGATCGTAGCAGACAGCGTTTCGTAGTTTTTTGCCTACCCTCATGGACAAAAGATGTGAATTTATGTAGGTATGTAAATAAAATCAATGGAATTTTTCAGTAGCAGCCCGGACTCTGTACTTGTGCCCGGTTGATGGCAATAGGCTCGCCCCGTATTACATGTGACTTAAATATATCTGGCGAAATGTGGGTGAACTATAGGTACACCTACCTTTCGGGGAAACTATGCATGATGTTATGTTTTGCTATATGGAATCATCGATATGAGGAAGAAGAAGATTAAAAAATCTTTTTAACGAAAAATTAAACCGCAGAAAAAACTGAAAAGCATAAAATAATATACCTTAAAATTATGAATCGGCGCTTTGAGTGATCTTTGTTCATTGATTTTTCAGTTTTTTCGGTGGTTTAATTTTTTGTTAAAATTAAACCACCGAAAAAACTGAAAAATATTTTATAATTTTTTGTGACTTTTATATACTAATAATACTGAGCAGGGTAAACCCTATTCAACAAAAAAAGAATTATCAAAATCGGAGTACTCTGTATAAAGTTATGCGTGGTTATACATCGCAATCAGTGAGTGAACAATCAATCATCCCCTGTTTTCCGACCCTTAGGGTTCGAGTTTGTTTTCCAAATTTATATGGAACCACATTGGGAGTATACCCTTTCCAATAGACGAACAATTGTCACAATCGGACCACTATGTAAAAAATTAAGCGTGGTCATACATAAAAAAAAATATACGCGTCGAATTGAGAACCTCCTCCGTTTTTTTCGTCGGTTGAAAAGGAGATTTATAAGGATAGATAGCATACTAGTTTCACTACAAGATTGTTCCATGAAGTTTTTTGTTTGATATTGTAGCTGTTCGTTGTTCCTGGGAAAACATGCTAAGCCGTTGATCCTGACTGTCATTCGTAAATCTTTGTGAGTTATTACAGGGAGATAGAAGCCTAATATTCTCAACAAGACTTACCAAAGAGCTAGTAACTGAGTTTTGGAGGTCAGATACTCAGTTGTTCCATTTAACATACTGGTATTCAGTTGCAACCGGTAAGATTGAAAGATGTCACCAACATAGGAAAACGGTAGGCAGATTGATTACCTTGATATTTTCTATGTCAGAATATAGTCTTCATTTTTATACGACTAATAAAAAATAAAATACAGTATGATGCAGTTCTGCATACTCATTGATACTGATTCAGGCATAGAACCTTTTTTTTCTTTTGGTTGGGAATCATCAAAACCGTCTCCCGCTCTGGGTGAAGAGGAAGAGCGTGTCAGTCTTTTACTAACTAAAACCCACCCGTGTTCCTTCAGTTGCCTGTGCCAGGGCCACGGTAACAGTTTCGAACAATTCCGCAACCCTGGCAGAGGCATAGAGCCTGAGCTACGAACCACTGCTACGAGTATTTGCTACGAGGATTTGCTACGAACATCTGCTACGAGTCTCTACGAAATCTGCTACGAAACCGATTTAGCCAAAATCAAGGGTTAAAATCATTTTCATTTTAAACCATGACCACGTGGGGCTTACATTGATTACGTATTACTTTAAAAAGTAAGTTACTCGTTAAAGGTTAATAAAAATCAGTCGCTATTTTTGTTACGATATTATGTGAAGTTATGTATACATAACTTCACATAATATCGTAATAATCGTATTTTTAGGCTTCGACAGACTGAAACTATTTAGATATGCGAATTTAAGCAAATAGACATTTTGAAAATATATTGTAGTTAAATCGATTAAAATTTGTCTAGTTAGGTTGTTATTTAGCCATCATATTTTTATTGTATATTTACATTATTTTATTTTACTTGCCCTTGATATCTCCTATTTTTTCATTATTTTATTTGCCCTTGATATCTCGGTGATCGGGCAATAGATGTGGTCAAGATCAACAAATATTTACGAGAACTTTTTAGAACATTTTAATCTGCTAAATATATTGATAGTTTAAAAGTTAAAATCCGTTTTAAATCCATAACAACGACCATCTGCTCCGAGCTGAGCACTTTTAATGAGTTTGTGCTACATTATTTCCGAGATTGTCGTAGCAGGGGCTCGGTCTACGGCCATAAACTCGACCTCTCGGAGTACAGTTACAGCAAACACTCATCATCACCATTTCAGCCGAAAGACGTCCACTGCTGGACATAGGCCTCCCTCAATTTGGGGGGCTTTGCCATAATCGCCACGCTTGGCAGGTGGGTTGACGATTGCAGTATGGTGGTAAAATATTTAGAGAACGCTGCTACTCATTCTGTAGTGAGTTCCTTATGACACCCACGGCAAGAAATTTGAAAGAGAAAAACCATTATAATATAGCCCGTCTCACGCTTGACCATACGTGGATATGAAGTCCAGAACTCATACCAGAGATTACTAAAAACAGACGGAATAAAAACCTGGATAGGCTTAATATACCGTTGTGAAAAAGAGTAATGAAAAACAGGCTCGGAATAGTTGCTGAAATACACGGTATTTTGCAACCAACTTTGGAATGAAGGGAGGTTTTGAATGCGATCGTTGTGTATTGATTTACGGCCCGCATATCTCTGGCAGTTCTCGGTTTTTGTTGTTGTTTAAAAATGTGCATTGCTTGTAAAGAAATATCTTACTATCGTATTAATATTGAAGTATAATTGTGAAGGCTGTAGGAATCCGCTGGATGCGGGAAGCACAAAACCGGTCAACGTGGCGGAGCTTAGAACTGAGTCCTATGTCCAGCAGTGGACATTTTTCCGCTGAAATGATGATGACGATGATGTACTAATATTATACATGTGAAAGTGAACATGTTCTGAATGACAATTCTTATAATTTTGAGAACGTTCCAATTTAATAAGACTTTTATTTGAGGTTCCCAAAAAGCGGTTCAGTTTAGTTTTTTTTTTTTTTACCAACACAACGTTATCTGATCCCAAACTATGCAGAGCCTGTACTATGGTAACCAGACAACTGATAAACATACTTATATATTTCTAAATACATACATATTATAGATAAATTACACCCAGACACAGAACAAATGATCGTGCTCATCACACAAAGATTTGTCCTGGGTGGGAATCGAACCCACGACCTCAGTCTTAGCAGTCAGGGTCACTAATCACTAAACTAACAGGCCAGTCAAAGTCACATTCTGTTGTTTTAGTGATTTTTCAGTTCAGTTTATTTATTTGTTGACATAGGTAAAAAAATACAGATCTTATGTTAATGAAAAGAGCGTTATATTATGCCAGGAGGTGTACAAATATGGTGTGCAAATCTAGATGACGATTAAAAAATACCATTTACTAAAATCATACATTATTATGTCATCAGTCATGCAAAATAGAAAATAAATTGAACAATTCAATACTCTAGTTATGACAGACCTAAATGAGGAATTATTGAAAAGGTCCAAGATTGAGAACGACGGATGGTCGATGGATTGATGAATAGATGGTGGATTTGAGA
Organism: Aporophyla lueneburgensis; assembly: GCA_932294355.1. NCBI lineage: Eukaryota > Metazoa > Arthropoda > Insecta > Lepidoptera > Noctuidae > Aporophyla > Aporophyla lueneburgensis. Next base: position 16,027,989 of record OW028762.1, on the reverse strand, counting down.
GTTCAATATTTTTTTTTTTGATAAACCAACAGTATATTATTTGAAGTTCCAATAAAAACATCTATACATGTCTGTCTTTTCGCTTCGGAAAACTTAGTCGAGATTTTGCATTTGTTTTTTGTCGAAATCATCTACCAATACAAAACACGCTTTTACTCCGCCAGTTATTTTCAATTTTCTAACTTTAGAACAACAATGCACTAAACTGCTGCTGACCGTCCATGTTACAGTTATCGTTTTGTGTCTAACTGTACCTCCCGGCTGTTAATGAACATTTTTGTGCATACTTTTGTGTACAGGGCGAGGCGGGACTGGATCTGAATGAATGAATGTTATACACCTCAGCGTGGTTTGACCAGACTTGTTGTATATTGATTTATTGCAAATAGGCCCAAAAAAGGCACATTTGAACGTCAATTTATCGGATACATAATGAATAATATAACTTTATTTGCACTATAAAAGTACTGTGATATTATATTTCTCACCTTTCTAACGTTTTATAAATGTTGTTCGTTAAGTACTTATAATATATTATTAACGTGAAAACTTTATTTTAAACCAACCTTACGGTGGTGGCTATAAAAGCGGAGAGCCAGCACTCGCCCCTCTCTGGCTAGATGTTTTTAGGTCAACGAAGACTGCCACAACATAGTATGATTAAGTTACGACCTCTCAAGGTCATCTACGAGATGCCATACAAAACAAAATTATTCGCCCCTGACTTCGTCTCAATCAGCCGTCGTGATAACATCGTTTTTCTAACATTGTTTAATATTTTAATCAAAAAGTATATTTTATAAGTCTAAAGTTATATTGGTTTTAAATTGATTATTGTTTACGTCATATCGTTCCTTTTTAAAATAAACTTGTTATCAACCGCCAATGGTACATAATCAGCTTATAGTGTTATTACTGTTGGGGCACAGTGTCGAGATTAAAAAATCTACCAGTTCGGAAGGTAATTGCAAGAATAACTGCGTAGAATGAGCCGAAATAGTTAAAGTTTACATTTTTTGTGTCACACGAAAGTTTTTGAAAGATATAATAAAAGACTAAGCACCAACTATCAGCTTAGTTAAAAACAATCAAAATATAATAAATCACACTAACCATAATTGTCGAAATATCGATAAATAATTGGGTTAGAATAATAAAAACTTTTTTATATTTTATTTGATTTTTACTACAACACGTAACAAAACTTACAGAAAACAATAGGCCGTTGAGTCTTCGACTATAATTTTATGGATGAAAACTGATTTATTTATTTACTAAAACTTAAACCATCAGCATAGAAAACTGTCAGGAAAATGTCAACAAATAAATTGGCATTTCAGATTTTGACAAAAATTTAAACTAAAACTTCATATTTATTTTCAATTATGACCTATTTCTACGTTTAATATAACCAATATAGAAAATTGTCAGGAAAAACAACACCTTTAATAATGACCAAAATCCTCTTTCTTCTGCCCCTGTACCTCGTAATGAAGTACTCAACTCATTTGTCCGTTCGTTTGTCTGCAGCTAAATCAGTTGCTCACAGCATTTAACTAAATGACTCGGAAATATTCTCGTTACTGTCTAATACCACCTTTGCAGGCAAAACATTATTACTCATGTGTTTTTTTAAACTCTTTTTGTTGAAAAGTCTGGAACATTAACATACAAATACGTGGAAAAAGAGTCTTTATTTCATTTTAGTGAGTCTCTCATCCTTTCAGCGGAAAGACGTCCACTGTTGGACATAGCCCCCCCCCCCCCCCCCCCCCCTAAATCACCACGTCGCGTCAACCGGTTCTATGCTTACTTGTTGACGTTCAAAACTGCCTTTTTGTGCCTATTTGAAATAAATGCTTTGACTTTGACTTTACTTCTCGTATCCAGCGCATTCCTGCGGCCTTCACCAGATCATTGGTCCACCTTGTGGTAGGCTTTCCAATGCTACGTCTTCCAGTACGCATTCGTAACTCCAGAAGATCAATTCTCGTAATTAAAAACGTTCGTAATTAGTCGCCTCTTCTCGGCGACGCACAGTGTTTTATGAAGACGATTTTTCGGACATTGATTTTTTATATAAAAAACGAATAGTTTAAGTTATTTCAATGCAATATTTTGTATCTCCATTGCACTAGTATGTTTAGTTTTTGAGATATAATTTTTTGAAAATTGTCTGTTTTTCTACCAGCTATTTAGAAAATAAATCATATCTCGGAAACTAAATGTGATACGCAATTGTGACCTTAAAAACATCAACGGCGTTTTTATGTTGCATATTTTAGAGTACAAATAAACCTAGAAACTTCGTTAGATTCAGACTTATACGAGGTTTTTTGTTTTTCGTTTTTATTTTTTTTCTCGGTAATTCCGTCGTATTTGGAAAAGTTATTTATACTAAAATTATGCCTTTTATCTTTTCTATATACCACAAAAATAACACATCCTAATTGCGCGGGATCTAGAAACCAAATTTTTTTCAACTTTGATCCGTATCCTACGTCGTCAGGGTTATCACGCATTTAGATTATATTAGTTCATATCCGGATCTGAAGCTATCTCTATATTTAAACCAAAGTTATCAACACAATCAGAAGAATCGTCAAACTTAACGGGCAGTAGGCAGGGCACATTTACATTTTAATGTCATTTTTGATTTTCAGAACTACCTCCACTAGAACAATTTAGGGGTTTTTAAAGATCGTATGAGGAATCTTATTTCTTAGATTAATAAACTTAAAACTTAGCACAAATTCTTATCAAAATAAAGATTGTCATTGGTGCCGATTCTGTTGTACACCGAACTAAACTAACTAAACTATCTCTAAAATTCCTTACTTTTGGCTATGAGAATTGTAACGCTGTTCTGCAAGAAAAATCTCTAAATTTAAAAATTATTTTGACACTACTAAAATCGAATTTGACAATCGTGACTCAACGTGGTATTTTTTTCTTTTGGCTTCGTAACGTGGTACTTGTGTGCGCTACGCAATGAATTTTTTGAGAGACGAAGGTAGGGGGCGGCCTGAACGTGTTTTATATGGAATTTTTCACTTTTTGTTTAAAAAGTGTAAAAAATACTACCCACTTGTTGAGATTTATATATGTAGGGGTTTCATAAAGGGGGTCGAAAATTTCATTATTTTTGCGATTGGACACGCCGTTTTCGAGATATAGGCAAAAGAAAGGAAAACATAAAATACAGTACTGTCTTTGTACGTGAAGGTGAGGCGTTAGTGAGAATTTTAGTTCATGATCTAGTGATCCTACTACTAACTAGAAACTAGTGAAACTAGTGTTTTATTCCACGCCTTTTTAATCGCGATTAGAAGTAGTCAGATTTAGTTAAAATAAATTATTATAGTCAAAATTTTTGGTGAGAACCGGCAAACTCAGAATAACAAACTTGTAATTTTCACTAAACTAATAATTCAGTGCAATCTTAGTGCTGTCAAACTAAAATATAGTTAAGTTGTGTCACTTTAGTCTATTTCAGAACGTCATTTGACAGAGATAAACAAAATTTAAGTGATTTTTAGTTTAGTTTGGAGAATTTTGTAACAAAAGAATCGGCCCGTTATTCGTTTTTCAAAACTACCGTCAAAATACGGTTTTAAAGGGTATTAAAGTTTTTATGAAAACATGCGCAAACGAAGATGCTGGCAAAGTACTAGTTTCAGTATAAATAACATATCCTAATACTACGGGATTATCGGAATTATTATTATTACCAATACGTTCCATTAAATAAAAATTGAGTCATCAAAATTCAGATTCGAAAGTGACAACCCTAGCAAAAACAGTTAATTTGGAATAACTTCTAGTTTCCACGTAATTAGGATGTGTTATTTTTGTGGTATATAGGGAAGATGAAGGGCATACTTTTTGTATAAATAACTTTTCCAAATACGATGGAATTACCGAGAAAAAAAAAAAAAAAAAAAAATATGTTTTTTTTTCTAAATATCCGGTTAAAAAAAGACGATTTTCAAAAAATTATATCTCAAAAACTAAACATATTAGCGAAATGGGGATACAAAATATTGCAAAACTATCAGTTTTTTATGTAAAAATGCAATGTCCGAAAAATGGTCTTCATAAAACACTGTGCGACGATCAAATGTAAAAATGTATGGAGACTATTTTTGACAGATTGTAAGACCGAGATCAGACTGTGAACTACGAATTTGTGAATTAATACACCCTGTTCCTCATACGTAAGCTGCCTTAATTTATTGAGGAAGCCACATGCAAGTCAGTGAAACGGTCGACCATTTACTCGGTTGACCTTTGATATGTCATTTCCAATAAAAACGCCGTTACATTGTATAAAAATCATTTTTATTGTTGAATTTGGATAGGAAACATTGTGTATACATTCCAAGACTGCAATTCTCTGCTTTCCTGATCATCATTGATAACAAAAGACGAGACAATATCAGTAATGATGAGACCAATACAACACTGGATAAGGCGGGGACTGTTGAACCAACAGGCGAGGAATAGGAGAAAACTGGCCAAGAAGGGAATCCACGTCAAATAGTTCGCTGAGGTCTGAGGAGTGCAGTAGTTGGGGTCGTTGTACCATAACTTTGAAACGTAGCCTTCTTGCCCTGTGAAGAAAGAAAAGATATTGTGAATTTTAGTAAGCAGCATCGGTGATTGGATCATCAGGAGAGCAGTGGTGACCCTGTTGTGTTGGTTCGAACCAAGGCAGGTTTACTTTGTGTAAATAATTTCATCACCTTTGCTCTGAAAACGGTGAAGGAAAACATCGTGAGGAAACCGGCATGTCCACCTACCCGCACTGAGCCTGCGTGGAAGATTACAACCCACTGCCTCTTACCAAGAGGAGGCCTGTATCCAAATAGTGGGAACAAATACAGGCTCATTAAGCTATGTAACATTTATTGAACCTCATATTTCAAGCTAGCGCAAGTTTTCAATTTTATTCTGTATATATTCTCAGCAGTACTGTATATGATGTTGCCATGGGCTTCCTGGAAGTTTTTTAAATAGACTTCGGAGTTAGGTCATCATTCGTCATTTCAGCTTGAAGACGTCCACTGCTGGACATAGGCCTCACCCAATTTTGGGGGTGGAGTTGTCATAATCGCCACGCTTGGCAGACGGATTGACGATCGCAGTATGGTGGTGAAATGCATAGAGAACGCTGCTGTTCATCCTCTAGTAAGTCCCTTACTCGTCTTTTACGACACCCACGGGAAGAAATGGGGTGGTGTTATTCTTTAAGTCCGGCACTACACGGTACGGAAGTAGGTAGGCCGAAGTAAAGAAAACCTGCTCAGGTGGAGATTCACAGATGACTCCGTTCTAGAGTGTAAATGTGGTGCTGTCCCACAAACAATGCGGCACTTGATATCTTGTCCAGGGTGTTCTGTTGTCTGCACGCTACAGTTGATGGACGCTACTGAAAGTACTAAGGTCGTAGCCAGATTCTGGACTGACTGTATTTAGATTGCTATCAATACGCTTAGAAGGAGCAGACTGGAATCTGGCTTTATGCCCGATTGATGGCCATAGCTTCACGCCCTCCTGTCAGGGTCGGGGATTTGTACGAAAGAGTTACCATGGCCCTGGCACAGGCAACTGAAGGAATACGGGTGGGTTTTAGTCAGTTAAAATCTGACACGCAGTGGGAGGACCCACTCCACCAAGAGCGGGAGAAGACATTTGATGACTTCCCACCCTTAAAAAAGTCTCACCCCCTAAGACATAACTTTAACATACTTATCCACTGGAAAGAAAGCGGTAAAATAATGTATAAAAACACAAACTTACCAACAAAACCATATTTTGCGTTGGCAATGCCAAACATAAATGAAACAACGATACAACAGAAAGACAGAACGATGTTGTAATTTTTCCAAGACCTTGAAAAAAATGAGTAGCTCGGTTTAACCATTCTTGCTGTGATCCCCAAAAGGGGTATATGTAAAACCTATGACGTGTGATCTTGGCCAAATTGTCAAAGGTAGAATAAATGGCCACGTAGAAATGTTCGAGAATTTTTACATTTTGTCTGATTTCATTTATGTTTGATCCTGCAATGTTTACAAAAGATTTTGACTATCTCTAAAAAGTGCTTTGTGATTTTGACAACACACTGACAGATCATATTTTTTTAAACGTCTGGCTAAGGTTTTTTAGGCAGCATTGTGCATTTGATCTCACTTTGCATATACACATAATAGAATGAAAATTTGAAAGTCTGACAACCAGTCGTTGAACGAATGACGAACAGAGACAGCGTAGATGTCGCTAGAAGTTTTGCTATTGTGCTAAGGAGTATCGTATTAGCCCGTTACTGAGTTGTGGAAGTCAAATAGGCTGTCGTTTCATGTAAAATACCGTCTGCTGTACCCAGTTACACTGGAACCCAATCCCAACTTAGTTGAGAAAACAATAGGCAAATGATTTTGTTTATTGGCACGCACTTTTTTTAGCATAACATAGAGAAAAGATTCTCACAAAAAGTTAAAAAAAAAAAACTGATTTCCTTAAAAAATACACTACAAAGTCAAAAATAACTTTAAGGAAGTCGGTTGTTTTTTTTTAATACAAAGTTTTTATTTTTTATTTTTTAATTATGATAGATATTCTGCAATAATCTAATCGCGTTATTCGTTCATTTGTCACCGAAATACTTAATGCAAATTTAGGACTTATATAGCACCAGCTTTCAAATAAAAAAAGAATCATCAAAATCAAAATCAAAAGTCATTTATTCAAACTAGGCTGAGAGTCAGCACTTTTTGAACGTCAAAGTTACAAAAGACAGTCCCCCCAAAACGCCCGCCCTTCGACACTTCCTAGTGCTTTAGCTGGGAAGAAGAAGTGGCGGAACAAACTCCCCAGCAGCACAGCTGTCTGTTAAGTTAGAAGAAAATCGATTCACCCAGTCAAAAGTTATAAGGTAACAAACATAAAAAAAATCAGTCGAATTGATAACCTCCTCCTTTTTTTGAAGTCGGTTAAAAAGTAGGCTTAATGACAAAATATCTTGACGTAAAACTTGAAGAATTAAAAAACAACCTGTCACGATCTGTCAAAATATTAGAGCAACACTCTGTGTAACGGAGCAAAATAGTTTATTCAACGAATCAAAATTGAAAACAATTTGTTTCAATGATAAGTTTTAGAGCAATTACCAAGGGGAGTCATGGTACCCGGTAGCTGGGTTGTGGAGGTCAGATAGGCAGACGCTCCATGTAAAATACTGGTATTCAACTGTATTCGGTTAGACTGGAAGCTGAACCTAACATAGTTGGGAAAAGGGCATATTGAGTTTTCTTGTTTTAGAGAAATTAATTCATAATGCCAGAAGGGAACCGCCAACATCGCGATACTTGGAGAATCTTCACTGTTGGGACATGTTTGTTTGTCATATATGTTTCTTTTATGTTTGGACCATTGAATACCGTTATGGTGAGCTTAGGATTTAATGAAGGTAACTTTTTTATAAAGCTTTTTAAAATAAAAAATCTATTTGCAAAAAAAAACTCTGCAAAATACAATTAGTAAATCGGTAGTAAACATTTTTAATAAACATCAGCGTCCACGTCCCAACAGCGTATAGGAACATATACAAAACCAATGTTTGAACGAGCCAGATCTTGGTGGCTGTTGTAAGATCTCTGTTCCAACAGATCTGTTTTAGAGTCTCCATTGATGATTTGATTATCGCACTACGTCTCTTGATATCGTCTATGCACCCATCTCCTTTTGAGATTAACTCTCCAAGATAAATATAGGACTGCACCATTACACAGTTCGCAATTTTCGAGATTACGGGCGAGTTGTTGTTTCCTTGGTCCACGATTTATAACCTTAGGTATTTTTGCGGTTTGTCTATAGTCCGAATTTGAGGCTCACACTCTCCATTCTGATGATGATGATGAGATAACAAATATCTAGTGTGGTGTCGTCAGCGTATCACAGATTCAAAATTTTGTATGAACTGATTGAGACACCGTCTATTCAATTCTCCAGAGTATTGCGCATGATGAATTCGGTGTAAACATTTAAAAGGAGCGGTGATATTATGCAACCCTGACGGACACCTGCACTAGGACGGACATTGTTCGTCAAGATTCCATAGGTTCAAACTGAAGCTGTACCTTTCTCGTATAACATTCTTAATAGATGCACTAGGTGTTTCGGCGTGCCCATTTATAGTAGAGTGAGTTGTAAATTATTCCATATCATTGGCCACTTCACTGAATTGAACGCCTTGGAGAAATCCACAACGCAGATATAGATCGGATTGTTAAATTCTCTGGCTTTCTCTTTCCCAAATCCAGCTTGCCTCGATGCAACCTCTTTCGACAAGTAGGCTTTTAGACGTTCGTCAAGAATATGAAGCAGTATTTTGCTGGCATGTGAGGTGAGTGCAATAAGGAGGTAATTGGTACATATCTTCATGGAGCCCCTTTTATGTAACGGAGTAAAGACTATCAGTAAATTCCTCCATACTTACATTAATCTTCTAACATATTTCGAAGACGATATTGGTGCCGATTCTATTGTACAAAATTCTCTAAACTAAACTAAAAATCACTAAAATTTGGTTTATTCCTGTCAAACGACGATTTCCTATTCTGAAATAGACTAAAGTGACACAACTTAACTACATTTTAGTTTGACAGCACTAAGATTGCACTGAGTTATTAGTTTAGTGAAAATGATAATTTTGCTATTCCGAGTTTGCCGGTTTTCACCAAAAATTTTGACTATGATAATTTATTTTGACTAAATCTGACTATTTTTAATCGCGATTAAGAAGGTGTGGAATAAAAGTAGTGGTCATGAACAAAAATTCACACCAACGCCTCGCCTTCACGTGCAAAAACAGTGCTGTAATTTTTTTCTTCTTTTGCTTATATCTCAAAAATGGCGTGTCCTATCGCAAAAATAATGACATTTTCGACCCCCTTTAATAAACCACACAAATATACCTAAATCTCAACACGTTGGTAATATATTTTTTATATTTTGCAAACAAAAAGTGAAAAATTCCATATAAAACACGTCCAGGCTGCTAACTTGCGCGCGCCTTCGTCTCTAAAAAAATTCATTATCAGGCAAAAGTAAGGAATTTTAGAGATAGTTTAGTTAGTTTAGTTTGGTGTACAACAGAATCGGCACCATTAACTACCTGCTCTCCTAAATCTTTTATTGTCTAAATTGAGACTGCATCTTAGCCTGTAGCTTTGCCATCCTTCAGGTGTTTAATGGCCGCTATGACATCTGAGTTCAGTATGTCTCGTCAACAACCCTCTAATCCACACTAATATTATAAATGCAAAAGTAACTCTGTCTGTCTGTCTCGCTTTTCTGCTAAAATTACTGACCCGACTTAAATGAAATTTGATACACAGATAGTATAGAGCCTGAGAAAGGACATAGGCTACTTTTTATCTCGGTAGTATGTTCCCGCGGGGTAATTTCCGACCTCCACGTGGGCGAAGCCGCTGGCAAAAGCTATTTCATTTAATCCTATTGCGTTGAATGACTTTTTCATTAAAAACGATTGAATAAAATCGAATTAAATTAACTAAGAGGGATGTGTTCATAAAAGTATTCATAAAACAATATTGGTTACGTTCGCGAATCATATTTTAAGCCTAAATCTTACACTGACCTGAATATTGCAATAAACGTAAGAAAATTTGCATTTCACAAACTACCATGAAACTCCCACCTCTCTACCTGTCTCTCCCCTTTTTCTGCGTCCCTATTAATAAATTCCCTTGTCCACAGCCCATCACCACAGTTTTGAAAATCTAAAGAAACCAGCATACATAAATCTTGTATCTGTCATGGCTGGACTCATGTGCCAGCTCTTCTTTACCAGTCTTACCTTACTTGTGTGCATTTTGACCAAAAAGTACAGTGCCATCGGCTGCTGCGTCATCATGATTATTATTAACATGATCCTAGCTGGAACCACAGCCATTTACTTCTTAATTTACTGCACAGCCCATGATATTCATTGCTTGGGCCATTCAAAAACGAGTGACGTGCCTGAAGCGTTGCTACTGAATGGATTTTGTATCGTGTATCTATTGATTTTGAGTTTGTTTTTATTTGTTTTGTTTAAGTACAGGCGTGAGGTCGCTGTTTTGTTTTGTTTTCTTTTACACACACATACGTAAACTTACGCCTTCTGTCCATGAGGTTAGGTAGAAAATAGAGAACGCCACCTTTTTTTTTTAATTTTTTTCTGGGTGGGAAATCATCAAATGATTTCTCCCGCTCTGTGCGGAGCAGGAGAGCGTGTCAGACTTTTACTGACTTAAAACCCACTTGTGTCCCTTTAGTTGCCTGAGCCAGGGCCACGGTAACTCTTTTGAACAAATCCACGAACCTGGCAGGCGCCCTAGCGGACGCCTTCAATTGTACTGACATCTCTTTGAGGCACACGTGGAAAACAACGCGTTGTCAACCCAGGTCTGGTCGTTACCGGGCAACGAGTTACCTATTGCTCGCCGCCCACATGCCCGCATTTACGGTGGCCAAGAGTCTGCTATGGACTCCCGACGACCGGGGCGTTTTCTGTAGCGCCTGGCGCGTGAGGGCACAGAGGTTGCCTCTACCTCAGGCACACCGCCTCCTTCTTCGCGAGCGTTACTGCTGACCAGAAGACGGTGATGGCTTCCCATGACCTCTCGCTCCGTACCATGGCCTGGACCAGGACCAGACGCGCGAGAACATCGCCGACGATCGCCTCGGCGAAGAGAATCTCGTAAGCGGTGAAAGAAAAAGCGGTGTTCCACCGAGGCAGGAATTACCTCCACTGTATGCTCCACCGTGTCCTCCAAGCGATTTATATAGTGGTAACACTCAGATGTTTCCTCCTGCCTTATTCGGAACAGGAACCTCCCGTAGCAGCTGTGTCCGGTGAGGACCTACATAAGGTGGAAGGTGAGGACACCGTGGCATCTCTCCAGCCACACCTCAAAGAGGGGACTTGCCACCGCAATTGTGGCGTGCCCAGCACTGGGTGGCGACAATCGTACCCGCCATTTCACCATAAGATCCCACCGGAGCTATGTCAGCCATGCCGTGATTTCACGCGGCACCGGAGTAACGCCCCGGAGTTTTGCATCATTGCGCCACTTCCACATATGCGCGAGGAGTTTTACATTCATATAGCTCACTTGAAGTAACAAATGTTAAACTAGTATCTTCGGAGGAAAATAAATTAAGAGTTAATACTATTAAAAATAACAAAAACCGTGGTCAGCAAGACGACCACTAATCACAAGTAGACAGAAAGACCAAGTTATTCTTCTATTTGTAATTTGAGGTTGGAAGCGGAAAAACCTAACCTCTAGAACTGTCTAAAAGTCTCTGTGGAAGAAATTCATAAAAAATTAACCGTCATAGCATTGTCAAAATTTACACGTCAAGCGAAGTAAACTAAAAATGTAAAAAAATATCGCCCAAAAAACTATACAAGACATAATACTACCTCTGGAGAATTACCAAAGCCATTTTGCCCCCTTTTTTGGCACAAAACTGTGTTAGAAAGAAATAGTTATCATGTGCAGATTTCTACCATCCTTCCATGGAGTTTGGAGGACCTATAACTTCATTCTGGCTATATGCTGTTTAGTTGTATCTGGTCTTCTAGGCCCTGTCGTCAACTTAGCATATTATGCTGGTGGTAAGTTAACCTTATGGTCTTCTCTTGGACTTAAACATAACAACTTGTGAAATGTGGGGGTACTATACCTTAAGTTCTGAATTGAGCTGCATGACTGATAAACGCGTGCACTAACTGAACGTTCCACTCAAAACGACTGGTTATTTCCTCAAAAGATCATTTCAGATACCAATCTACATATGGTGACCAAGATTATGTCTGGACTTCAAAAGAGACTGTGACTTTTGAGTTTCTTTCAGCCATTTTTCTTAGAGTAGTCAGATAGGAAACGCCTACCTCTCTAGTTTCCAAAATGAAAAGCCGAAACAAACTCAGACATCTCAGTGTCTATTAAAGTCTAGACATAATCGAGGTCAGATCATGTGAACACAATTGGTATTTGAAATGGTCTTTTGAGTAAAGAACCACATAGATTTAGTGGACCTGTCTAATCAGTGCACGCATTTATCAGGGATCATGCAGCTCCACTCAGAACATACACATGTTTACTTCGATTTTGGTCTTTATTTTTGGCGTATCGACGTCAAAATGATAAACTCCAATGCTTGTTCCAGGTTCTGATGGAGACCTTGCAACGTTATGCAAAAACGAACCTGATTACTGCATTCTTCTGACTTACATACACTATATAATGTGGATATTCTTCTTCTCCAGTGTTCTTCTGTTCTTTGCTTGCTGGTACAACAGTATCTGCCTCATACACTGTTCCATGGGCCTCGTTGTCCTGGATATAGTGTTATCTGTGATCCTTTTCACAAAATATTTGGTTTATTGTGCGTTTTTCGACAATCAATGTCTGAGTCATAAAAATAATGATGTTTACATTGTAGCGAATTTGTTTCTCATAAATTTTTTGTATGTTTTGTTCCTTGGCACTGCTTTGTTTTTCATGGGGGAATATAAGACGAGTTTGCTACATAGATATATTGGTTTTGTTTTATTTAGAACTTATTGTACAGACTGGGAAATTATGCTACGTAAATTTGTCGTGTTATAGCTATTTTTCCTGTGGATGTTGCAGGAGGTGACTAAGGGACTTATTAGAGTATGGGCAGCAGCGTTCTCTATGCATTTTTACCACTATGGGCGTCTTTCGGCTGAAATGATGGTAGCCATTTCAGACATCTATCAAAGAATGACACAGTCTTGTGATTTCAATATACGGACATTTCGAGTCAAAAAGCTCAACAATAAATTAATTCATTTGTATGTTGGTTAGACTCTTCGGCTTCATTTGATCCGTAACGATTGTGAAAGATCTACAAATGACTGCTGGAACCAACAACTTAACCTTCTTTCTGAGGCAAGGAGGGGTCTTGGTATGTAAAGATGGTAATCTAAATATGGACCAACGGAGTGATCCGTGACGCTATTATGAGTTCTCCACAATGCTTTTTTTTTTTCAGGATGGGAAATCATCAAATGACTTCTCCCGCTCTGGTCCGAGCGGGAGGGCGTGCGAGACTTTTACTGACTAAAACCCACCCGTGTTCCATCAGTTGCCCGTGTGCCGGGGTGCTTAAGTATCAACAACAATCACGTCTATTTTCTAGCTATTTTAATTTAACTCTGTCTGGTAGAGAAATCTACACGGCCACATACGAATTACGCATCACACTGACGAAACTAAAAATCCTGCATCTCGCAAAATCTTGCATAGCGCAAGCAGATTTGACCAGCATATTTTCTATCTATATAAAATTCAAAGTCCTGACGGACTGACTGACTGACTGACTGAAATATCAACGCACAGCCTAAGCCGCTGGTCTTAGAGACATGCAATTTGGAGGGTGCGTTTTTTGTGAGAAGTAGGTATCCACTAAGGAAGAGTTTTTTGAAATTCCATTCCTTAGACGGTAAAATGGGGGGTTGAAATGGTGAATTTTTGGACATCCACGCGGGCGAAGCCGCTGGCAGAAGCTAGTTATAATAGCTAGTGATGATTCTACTGTACGTGTGTATGTCACTGAACTCCTCCTAAACGGCTGGACCGATTTGAATGATTTTTTTTTGTATGCGTTTAGGTGGCACCCTGGATGGTTTAGATTCACTATTGGACCCGGCAGGTGGCGCTGCTATCGAGTTCTAGGAAACAGGACAACGTCTGTCCGGTCAGCAAGTATATATAGTCCTCCAAACCGTACTTCGGCCATGGAGGCCAATCTCAACGTACCTATACTAGCGCGGAAGATATTATAGTACTCAAGTGTGTGCGCAGACATTGGAGCACTCAGTCTTCCCTCATTCTCAAACTTCGATGGGACGACAGCCCGACACGACCGGAGAGAGATCAGGCGCAGGGCCAATGGCACCGCGCAACTAGTATATGTGTATACAGTGCCCCGACATCAATCGTCGGGCAGTTGACCACCAGATATAACACCCGTCTTGTCAGAGGATCCTCACTTTTCTAAGGAGGTTGAGTGAAATTTACACCCTGCTCCTCATACCCCCAAAGTCTAAAATATGCCAGCTGTGGAGGCCATTTTAATACACTAGTATAGGCTTGAGTTCCTTTGTAACGTGAAAGGGAGCGGTGTATCAAAAATATTGGCATGTAGCCAAGCCACTATTGCTGCAAACGACATTCAATTTTCCGAAGTTAACGGTTTGATGAATATCATTTAGTTACCGTCACTTGGTTCAGGCAGGGGTAATAGTTGTGACATGTTTATTATTACTACTATTACTTAATATATACGAGTACTTATGTTACAAAGCTGAAGAGTTTGTTTATTTGGTTGAACTCGGGAACTGCTGGTTCGAATTGAAAATATCTTTTAATGTTGAGTAGTTCATTTAACGAGGAAGGCAATACAGGATTTCTTTTAACCAGTGCGCAATTTTTTTTTGCCGGTTCAGTATCTGTAATAGAACACATTTCAACTATGTTTTCAATACTTTTTTTAATTTTTATCCAACCTTAAATTAGTAAACTGTGGACACCCTACATACATATTTCGAACCTAATATGATATGGACAATAGGAATAGGTCAATAACCTCGCGCTGGCGTAGGTACTTCGAACTTCTAAGAATTGTGACCGACCGAACAGCTAATACCTACCAGCCGAGTACCTACTCGTAGCTACGCCCGGTCGTTCACCTTCACCGCCGCGCCGGCGTAGGTACTTTGAACTTCTTAGAATTTTGACTGATCGAACAGCTGGTAAATACCTACTTGTAGCTACGCTCAATCGTTCATCTTCACCGCCGCCGCGCGCAAGTTACCATAAAAACCAGTTCCAAAATAAACATCTTTCGTTAACGATAACTAATTGTATTTGTACTAAGATAATGCAAAATAAAAATTGCATGGTTATTATAACTCTTTTGAGTTTAATTTGTTAAAAATTGCGCACTGGTTAAAAACTTATCCTGTTAACAACACTCATAAAAAAGTCACAAATACATAGACCTCGCAGGGGCAGGTGATTCGATCGACGGTCAGGGGAGCAAGAAATTTGACGGGGATGAAGCCGCGGGCAGAAGCTAGTTATAATTTCAGCCGAAAGACGTCCACTGCTGGACGTAAAGTTCCCTAAGCTCCGACACTTCGACAGGTTTTGTGCTTCAGAAGAGTCGGCAAGAAATTCTAGGTTACTCTCTTTAAATAATGATGCCAAAGCTGTATGTAGGTAGGAAAAGCAATTCCTTATTTATAAGCTAGTCCGCTCAATTCAATTCCAATAGCCAATTTTCCAAACAAAATCGGAGACTTGAAACCAATAAAAACAGTTCAAAACACGTGTCCGGTCCGGCTCAATTCTGTGGACTACAAACAGAATGGACAAACTAATAAAATTGTTTATTGTGACCACGCGTGTGTTTAGGATAGGGGGTAGGCAGGTCACACTGAATATAGTATTGCTGTCTGAGATTTTGAATGAAGTACCTAGTGTCTTGGGGCTTTCAGATGAAACACTGACAGGGACAAAGTGAGGTATCAAAAATTTGTGCTGAGACCGGTCGTTATATGTATAGCCAAAAAATTAACCTTGCCATTCAAAGTGGCAATGCTGCCAGTCTTCTGGGCTCGCTTCCAGATAACAGCGATGCGGACGAGTACTTTAACGCCTAAGTGTCCTTTTGTTTTATATACATAGTTAGAACCCAGTGTAAATAGTTAGCGTAATCATCTGATAATGTTCTCACTGCCGGGACAAAAGCCTTTTCTCTTCAAGAGGGCGTGTGCCGTAATCCACCACGCGGGCCCAGTGCGGGTTGGTAGAATGTAAGTATACCTAAGTAATTTTGAGTCGGCACCAAACAATCAATGAACAAAGATCACTCAAAGCGCCGACTCAAACTTAGGTATACTTACATTAGTTTAAAAACTTAGTTATTAAGTTTAAATAAAAAAGATTTATAATTTTTTGCTTTTCAGTTTTTTTGTCGGTTTATTTTTTTTTTTTATTAAAACGTTTTAGGTATTATATATTTTTTGTGGCTATAATTTACTAATTACTACATGCTTAACTTTTGATTAATTTTAAAATGACTACCTACCTTACTTTAATTATTTACTGTTAAATATTCCTACTATTATTTGTTATAGCTTCTGCCCGCGACTTCGTTCGCGTTAAATTTCTTGTTCCCCCGACCCTTCCCGTCCCGTCGAATCACCTACCCGTGTGATTTTCCCCGATTTTGCAACATTTTTCATTACTGCTCCGCTCCTCTTTGTTGTAGCGTAATGTTATATAACCTATAGCCTTTCTCGATAAATAGGCTACCCAACACAAAAATAATTTTTCAATTCGGACCAGTAATTCCTGAGATTAGCGCGTTCAATCAAACAAGCAAACAATCAAACTCTTCAGCTTTATAATATTAAATATAGATATAGATGTCATTCATCGTAAGGTTTTTATTTCTATTCTATTTTCCCACCCTTAGGGTAGAATTTTTATGGAATCAACTTCGAGTTATACCCTATCTAATAAAAAATAATTACCAATGTGAGAAGGATGTAAAAATACGTGAAAATAAAAATTCAGAAATTAAAATAAGCCGTGCCCGCTAGGAGATGACCAGTCCCTACTGGCGGCGTGCGTTCACGAACATGACATATGGATCAGCATCTTTTAGTATAACCATTTTGAAGGGAACTTAATGATCCAACACACGCCACCACCAGCGAGACATTTGAGTGAGCATGACAAACTCGCAGCTAGCAGCCCTAGGACACAGTATCTAGTCGATTCAGAGTAAACTATACAAAATTCAAGTCTCCCGTTTATTCCTGTTAGAAGTTGTACAGTCAACAGTGTGTAGGTACAGTCAACAGAACAGAGTCATGGAAACAATGGTGTCTGTTCACAATAGACAGGTGGAAATTGAATACGCGATGTTTTACTTCACGGCTTGTATCGGTTAGCTGTGGAGTTGGGATATTTTCGTTTTGTACTCATTTATAATGGTCTACTTAAATTCTGAGTTGAGTTGCACGATTAGTAACTAATGCTTGCACTGCAGTCAGTGCAAGCATTAGTTACTAATAGAGTGGACTTGTCCAGTGACAAGTCCACTCTATCTGTGCGGTTCTTCAAAAAAATCCACAACAAGATTTTGCAATAGTTTCGTAGCACTCACTTGGATTATTTCGAGAAAAAGAAAAACAAAATCATTCAAAATCATTGCTTGGAGCTAAAAGTGCCCTTTTATAAGCCATGAATTACTCAAAAACTAGAAAAATAAGTATCACCTAAGTTAATAAAAATATTATTTTACCGTACTCCACAATTTAACCAGTCAACCCAACCACGCTAACTTTAAAACAATAAGTTAAAATAAGTGATTCACTTGGCGGCAAGCGTCGAACTATTAACAAAGAGTATTATCGCGCTATTGTTGTAAGGAGGTGGGTAGAATTGAATCTGTTGGTGTATTGCATATGGTTTCGGATTCAGTTTGAAGTTTTAGTTAGTTTTTGTGGATTCATTTGTTTGGAACTAATATTAATTTTACTTTTTGACTTAATCTTTGACATTAATGACATGGTCAAAAGTGGCCCAACACGCGTAGCTTGACCTCCATAGAAACGAGTTTTGTCGACGGAAGAATAGACAAAATGGCACGACGATGTTAAAACTGAAGAGAGTAAATATTTCTATTCTTCAGTCGACAAAATTCTACGATGTCGAGCATGGCGACTAATTTTTCTCTACTTTTGAGTTGGAGTTTCAGTTGGGGGTACATTTTTTTTACAGGATTATATAAATTATAATCATCAATACAATACTCTAAGGTCGTTTAGTCCCACTGTATGACTATTCAATGAAAAAGTCGTTAGCGGATCCACCTTAATTACATTAGTTACCACTCTCTTGCTATGGAAAGAATAACTGTCTTTGTCTTCATAGAAACCCGAGTATACGGGTCGCCCCGTGCTCGGGCGAATATAAAGAACTTTCTCTATTCTTGGTAGAATAGAGATAGAATTGGTCAATCTACGCCTACTAATCTAACTTACCAGTTGTAGGCTGTAGTTTCGAATCCTGATGGGCGCTTTATTTTTTACACGCTTTATATTAGCTTCACTTGTATGTTTGTTTGTAACCTACTCCTTATAGCGCGATTTTGACCCACTTTAAACGACTAGATTCCATTCAAACTTTGCACACCTGTCAACGACCGATGACAAGGCAATAATTTCATAAATTTGTGCCATTATCCTTACCAGGGTTACCAGGACAGCAAAAAAACTGTCTTTAAAAACTACGCTGACATACGTCTTAAAATTCGAAACACCCTAAAAAATAGAAAAAAAATAATGGTTCAAAAAACGCTTTTTTTCATTATTTTCAATTTTTTAGTTTGGTTTTCTACGGAAGCGTGTTATTTAGTTTTTTTTAAACTATTATTTATTGTAAACTATTTCATCACACACAGCTCTCTAAGCGATGAAAGAAAATTACGGTTATACTATCATCAGTTAGACTTTCGGGCTTCTGACGACACCGAACGACTGTCAAAGATTTCTACAGATTGCAGTTGGAACTAACGGGTTAACGTGCTTTCGGAGGCATGGAGGAATCCACGGTCCAACCGAGGTATGAGTAGCTTAACCTGCTCGATCAACCCGTGCGGTGTTACTTAGCCACTCCACAAAGTTTTATAAATATATACATATACATATATGAACTAGTTTCATTATTTTTTCAATTCAAACCAGAAGTTCTTGAGATTATAGCGTTCAACCAAACAAACAAACTCTTCAGATTTATAATATTAGTATAGATAAAGTCTGCTACCGAGGTACCAAAGAATGTCTTATCAGTTCACTTCAGTGCCTCTTTCAACAAAAGACACCGTTTGTAAATCGTAGGCGCCTACGTCGTAGACAGTTCGTAGCACCGTAGCACGTAGTGCTACTGAGAAGTCCTACTTCTTACTATATTTTAAATTTGAAAGTTTTTATGTTTAGATGTTTGTTACTCAATCACGCAAAAATAGCAGAAAGGATTTGGATAAAATTTGGCACACAGATAGTTTATAACCTAGACTACCACATAAGATACTTTTCTGCAGTAATTAACTTTTATGTAATATGTGTACTTTAATGTATAAAAGAGCAAGCGAGGTCAATGCCATGCAGTGGGACAATTTGGGCAAAAACATGACTAATTAATTTTAATTTTATTTTGTACTAGCTTTTGCCAGCGGCTTCACTCGCGTGGAGGTCGGAAAATATCCCGCGTGAACGTACTACCGGGATAAAAAGTAGCCTATGTGTTAAACCAGGTAATTTTTTTTAGCCCGAAAGCGCATTTTCATCCTGACTTGCTTCAAATTTATCATCACTGCATCAAACCAGCTACTCATTTTGACATGAATAAAAATAAATATAAAATAAATAATAAAATTACTTCAATGTTCATGTCGCCTACAATACCACCAGAAATACACCAAATTATTATTTCGCAAAAAATACATCTAGCACGGGGTATGACGATATAAGTACAAGCATTGTTAAACGGGTATCCACAACAATTGCTCCAGTGTTGAGTCATCTTGTCAATATGTGCATATGCCATGGTTACTTTCCAGAAGAATTAAAAATAACAATTATAAAACCTCTCTTTAAGAAAGACAATAGAGAAGATATGTCCTGCTACAGACCTATAGCATTAGTACCGATTTTTTCGAAAATATTTGAGCAAGCAATTTGTAATCAACTAACTTCATACTTTGAAAAACATTGCCTATTCGTGGATAACCAGAAAGGTTTTAGGAAAAACAAATCCATTGAAATGGCCATCTACGATTTCCTACATATGGTTAGCAGTAGAGTGGATAGGAGACTACCAACTCTGGCGTTTTATATGGACATGTCAAAAGCTTTTGATCGCGTAGACCATAAAATATTGATAAGTAAACTGAATGCATACGGAATAAGAGGAAATGTTTCAAATTTAATAGAATCTTATCTTTGTAATAGGCAACAAATAACTACTGTTTGTAGGATTTCTAAAAAAACCCAACTTACATATAAATCTAGCCAGAGAACGGTAAAATATGGAGTACCACAAGGTAGTGTAATTGGACCGCCCTTGTTTATATTGATGACTTCCCGACAGCATCATTGTATCCTATGACAATGTTTGCAGATGACAGCACCTTACTTTTTAATAGTGACGACGTAAGTACATTAGAGGCTGAGATAAATTCTACCTAACTTTCAGTTGTGGATTGGTTGCAAAATAATAATTTGATTATAAATCTTGATAAAACAGTTTTAATGAATTTTCAACAAAGAGTAAATTATAACCTGGTCTTAAATATTAAAGTTAATAATTTTGTCCTTGTATTTATACAAGGACAAAATTATTAATGAAACCAATGTGACTAAATTTCTTGGACTAAACATTGAAAACACTTTAAAATGGAATTCACATATTGATAAAGTATGCAGCAAGCTAAACCAACACTCCTATGCTTTGCACATGTTAATTAAAACGGCTAACCGAGCCACAGTCTTGACGGCGTATCATGGTCTAGTAGCCTCAACATTGAGATATGGGATTATATTTTGGGGCAATTCCACGGGTAAAGATATAGTATTTAAGTGAAGGTACATAAGAGCTGTATGTAATTTGAAGATAACAGACAGCTGCAAACCCTTTTTTAAAAACATGAAAATATTAACAACGCCGTCATTGTATATCTATGAAACGTGTTTGTTCGTCATAAACAATTTTCATAAATTTGCTCGAGTACCAAGTCAGCGTCGTTGTGATCGCCTACAAAAGTTGCATCTTGTACTGCACTATGCAGAAACAGTATTTTTGTGATGGCTCCAAAGATCTATAATAAATTACCAAAATGTAGGAGTGAAGATAGTGTCAGCAAATTCAAAGGTCAATTGTATTTCCTAATAGATAAGACGTATTACTCTAACGAAGAATTTTTAAATGATAAAATATGACACTACCAGTCCAGAGAATTATTACCAGTCCTTTAATATAATTTACCATTGACATGCATGCAAAAGATAAATTTTATTTGATTAATTATGTACTAATAATACATTTTAGTGACATTATTTTAATATGACATTACTAGCCCTTTTATAAACTTTACTATTGACATGCATGAAAAAATAAACTATAATTGATTAATTATCTATTCAAATACGAAAAATTGACATTATTAACACGAACGTGACATTGCATTATATAAATTCAGATTGATTACTACAAACTTAATATATTTGTACATCAATTTTTATTGGTAGGGCATAGAGCTCCACTAGAATGTATACATAATACCTTTATTACCTGTGTTCACAAATAAAGAATGATTGATTGATTGATTGACTGCTCGGCTCCTATGTGTCTTAGCGTTATGTTATATAGCTTATAACCTGTCCAGGAGTATGGACTACAATCGTACCAACTTTGGTTAAAATCCCTTCAGTAGTTTTTGACCCATGCGTGCATATACAGATAGACAAAAAATTTACTGATTGCATTTTATGTGCATCTGGATTGAGGGCCCATTTTTTGAACTCATGCGTACCGAAATAAGATTTATAGAGAAATTAGTTAAAAATAGTAAATACTTAAAGCAAAGGGTCATACATTTCTTAAACGTGAATTAAAACTGTTATGATGAAATAACTTGGGCCCTCAATCCAGACGCGTGCATAAAGTGGCATAGCCTAAATCTCAGTAAGTACTATCTCTGGGTTAATAATTTTTGTTTAAGAATTTAGTTAAGAATTTCTTAAATATTTTAAGAAATTCCCAAATCTGTAAAATATAACATTACCGATTTATGGCGGCATTTCTAGGGCCCTCACTTCATTATTGTTTGTACTGAGGGATCTGCAAAACATGAATATATCTGAAGAAATACATAAATACGACTGTTCGCTGCCAGGCTAGATCCCTACCATAGGATTTCAATAGCGCAGTGAAAGTTATGATGGTGGGGTCCAGGAGACAAGAGTGACGAGCGAACTAGTCCGCCGTGCGCGGAGCAGACAATATATAATTCAAATAAGTACAATACAACAAAAGACTCACCTCATGAAGAACACCTGCTTCTGGGGCCTACCTGGATTTATGTATGTAAGTGAGTGTGTATTGTATTGTGTTGTGACGTTATGAGTATCTCCAGGTTACAATCACGGCCGCTGCAACTCGCCAGAGATTTTCTCCAACACGCGGTTCAATAGCGTCACTTCAAACTATTCAAACAAAAGATATTTCCGAACTCAACCCGTATTATTACATCAACTTGGGGTTATTTATAATCAAAGCAATTGGATCACGACTAATTGTCACAAACGGATCGATTTAAAGGGATTAATTTCAACAAACGCGTCGCGGGGTCCCAAAAGGCGACGGACCTTTTTCAAGCACCAAAACCAAGAGAAGTGTCAAAGTCAAACTTGACAAGTCAGATGTCACTCCGTTCGGGCGCGTTCCGAAGGCGCACAGAGCAACCAACCTAACGGGACGCAACAACGACTTTTACATGTTTTATTTATATACCTATGTGAATTAGTTAAAAATAAATAAGGAAACAAAACTTTATTGTTAAGAAGGAAATGAAAGTCGAATTTTACTAAAAAGTCTGAACTGAGAGCCCAATATTTTCGGGTTTATTGACTAGGCTCAACCTCATAGATTAACGCAAATTAGAATAAAAGTTTTAACTATTTCTTAATTAAATTGTAACATATCGTTCGTTCTTCTAAATGTCACACTTTAAGAGAAAATTGATTTTCAACTTTTTGAAAGAGAATTATTTGTAGAGTGACCATAATGTTCAAAGTACCTGTACATTTTGTAAAGTGCATTCGGAAAGTCATAATATTTGCAGCTAAAAGTATTATATACCTACTAATTACAATTTGGTTTTCCTTATTTTTAATGTAATTTCTATTTATGTGATGTTACTCTTTATGGTAATACTATGAGCCAAGTTGCCTAAAGCAAATAAAAAAATTATAAGTAGTTAAAAAAAAAAAACATTTTTTTTTAAATCAGAGATATAGTTGCACTCATCACTAAAAATTACTTCGCTCTCTCGCAATTTCGTATTTTTAGGATATAAGACTATTTTAAGGTAACATTTATGTGAAGTAAATAGTTTTTTTATAATTATACCGATCGTGTTTTATTTATCACAATGCATTTGTTTGATCTGGTGCTACAGTGATCCATAGATACGATGACTACTTACATGTATAGCATACTACTAGTCGGTTAGTTTGCCTTTCATTTTATGCAAACACTGTTGAAGCTAAATAAATGTTCTAGTTTTATTTATTTTTATAGAAATTACATTAAAAATAAGGAAAGCCAAATTGTAATTAGTAGGTATATATTACTTTTAGCTGCAAATATTATGACTTTCCGAATGCACTTTACAAAATGGACAGATACTTTGAACGTTATGGTCACCCTACAAATAATTCTCTTAAAGTATGACATTTAGAAGAATCAATTTTCTCTTAAAGTATGACATTTAGAAGAACGAACGATATGTTACAATTTAATTAAGAAATAGTTAAAACTCTTACTCTAATTTGCATTCATCTATGAGGTTGAGCCTAGTCAATGAAGCCGAAAATATTGGGCTCTCAGTTCAGACTTTTTAGTAAAATTTGACTTTTATTTACTTCTTAACAATTAAGTTCTGTGTCCTTATTTCTTTTTAACTAATTCACATAGGTATATAAGTAAAACATGTTAAAGTCGTATTTATGTATTTCTTCAGATATATTCATGTTTTGCAGATTCCTCAGTACAAACAATAATGAAGTGAAGGCCCTAGATATGCCGCCATAAATCGGTAATGTTATATTTTACAGATTTGGGAATTTCTTAAAATATTTAAGAAATTCTTAACTAAATTCTTAAACAAAAATTATTAACCCAGAGATAGTACTTACTGAGATTAAGGCTATGCCACTTTATGCACGCGTCTGGATTGAGGGCCCAAGTTATTTCATCATAACAGTTTTAATTCACGTTTAAGAAATGTATGACCCTTTGCTTTAAGTTTTTACTATTTTTAACTAATTTCCCTATAAATCTTATTACGGTGCGCATGGGTTCAAAAAATGGACCCGCAATCCAGATGCACATTTGCATTTTTGGCATCAGTATCGATTACCATTCATCCTCCAATATTAATTTTGAATATATTTTCAATGCACAGAATTGACCTCTCTACAGTTTTATTATAAGTATAGATATAGAAGATGATTTTTTCAGACAAGTCCACTGTGAAAACGTTTTTGTGGGGTACTTAGATATGTATTTGTTTTAATCATACCTAATAAGTAATATAATATTCCTAGGCAATCCATTGTAAAAGTACACATACAATTCCAAAAATCGGATTTAATGGCGAGAAAACGTGAGATGAATCATATCAGCCCCAAAACAAGAAATCGCATGAGGACCACGACCGCTCTCACAAGAGTGTTACGAGGAACAAGAAGAGGAAATTCCTAAATTAATGCACGAACCCGCATTCTAGCCAGAGCGCCACGCCTCAATTAGCCCCAGAAGTTCGTTGCGCTCTTAAAACTATTCCTTTTTTTCGATGCACTTTTTAATACTTACTAGAGAATGCTAAGGGACTTACTAGAGAGTGGGCAGAAGCGTTCTCTATGCATTTTACCACCATACTGCGATCGCCAACCCGCCTGCCAAGCGTGGCGATTATGGCAAACCTTCCAAATTGGAGGAGGCCTATATCCAACAATCTTTTGGCTGAAATGATGATTACTTTTAAATACAAGTTAACTAATTAATTTAAAACTTTGCGTCACATAGATGACATCACGAACAATACCACACTACGTATGACCCACATACGCACCCTTACCTTCAAAACGTTAATTTAAAACATGTCCTCGTATCTAAACAAGACAGAACATGTTATCAACAATACCAGTCTGCGGTTCCGACGTTTGGCGTACCGTTGCGATTTGTGGGACGCTACTAAGTGTTGCTATCGAGTTCGGGGAGGGAAGTGAGTAGTGAGTGAGTTTTTGTCGAATGAATTGATGATTTGTGAATTATTGACTGTTATTTCAATCAGTTCTTTTGGGACTCTTAGTTTGTTTTTATTTTAAGTTTTCAGCTAAACTATTTTCACCAACCTTTTGTTTGGATGGGAAATATCAAATGATGTCTCCCGCTCTAGGTTGAGCGGAAGGGCGTGTCAGACTTTGACTGAATAAAACCCACCCGTGTTCCTTTAGTCGCCTTTGCCAGGGCTACGGTAACTCTTTTGAACAAATCCGTGACCTTGGCAGGCATCGGGCCTAGCGGCCACCTTTAGACCCCCGACGCCTGGGGCGTCTCTTGCATCACCTACCTACCTACATTTACAAAACTGTTATACCTTAACGGATAATGTATGTGTTTACCTTATAAACAAATACATTATCCGTTTTATGAAATTATTCATTGCCGCTTCCACGAAATATTCAATATTCGTATTTATGATAGTATAAAACCTTAGTTAAGTTTAAATTTATTGAAAACTAGCTCACACACACAGCGTAAGTCTTTATCCCGTAAGAATATCAGGATAAAAATAAATCTCTGTCCTAATCCAAATTATGGTCTACCCATGTGCAGAATTCATTTAAATCTGTGCAGCCGTGTTTAAGCATTAAAGCGTAACAAACACAAAGATAACAAATCTTTCCTCCTTTATTAGTATTATTTCCTTTATTCATTTGTAAACTCTTATAAATTATATTTTTAATATTAGTACAGAAACATATAAAAACATTTAAAAATATAAAAAAATTGTAGCCCACCGGTATCGGGAACAGGGTCCAAGCTACCGGCGGTCAGGGCTCCAGAGAGAGGAACCTCCTGACAATGCGAGCCGTGTCCAGAAGTACCGCTTTCTGAATCAAGGCCTTGACCCAGCTGCCTAACGAGAGCCTGTTTAGATGTTGGTCGAGGCTCTTGGCTATCAAGCCATTGGCAGTGACGACTATCGGCACAATGATTGCTGAGTCCACATCCCACATGTCGACCACCTCGCGAGCTAAATCAAGATACTTGATCTGTTTATCTTTCTCAGCTTTCACGAGGTTCTCGTCATGTGGGACCGTTATGTCAACAATCATTGTGCGCCGCTCTACTCGATCCCCCACCACTATATCAGGCTTATTTGCGACAATAGTCCTGTCAGTGATGATGGATTGATCCCAGTACAATGTGATATTTCCATTTTCGAGAACTGGATCGGGCACATACCTGTAGTACGGCACTTCCGATTCCACAAGGCTGTATTTAAGAGCAAGTTGTTGATGGATAATCCTGGCTACTAGGTTGTGTCTATGCAAGTTTTCTTCGTGAGCTAGACGAGAACACCCGGAGATTATGTGCCTAATTGATTCTCCTGGATTGTGGCATGCCCGACAGATGTCAACCGTGCCGTTTTTCACAATAAATCTCCGGTAATTGTTCGTCATCATAACTTCGTCCATAATTGCACAGAAAAAAACCTTCGGTTTCTCCAAAGAGGTCACCGAAACGCAGCCAGGCTACGAACGCTAGTAGATCTACATCGGGTCCATGTAGGGCCCGGAAAAAGCGTCCGTGGAGCTCCTTACTCTGCCATACTTCCATGCGTTCATTAGTGTCAAGTATTACAGGTTTGCGCCAGTTCTCGTTAGCCAAGGAGAGCGGGGTGAGGCCCTTGTCAACCGCCACCACATCTCGATGCATCCCCACGTCGGTTGCTAGGAAATATTCCCTGAGACTGCATATCTCGCGATTGTGGAGAGTCTTAGCGTTTAAAAAGCCTCGACCTCCACACTTTCGCGGGATATACAGCCTCATTACCGATGACCGTGGGTGATGCATTCGATATGCAGTCAGCAGCGTACGTATCCAGGGCGTCGAGTTCGGTTTGAGTCCATTTGAGTATGCCGAAAGAGTACATGAAAACCGACATGACCCAACCGTTGAAGGCGCACACCTTGTTTCCGCCTGATAGAAGACTATTAAATACTTTCTTCAGGCGGCCAAAGAATCGCTCCTTCAACGATTGCTTCATGTCAGTAACATTGATGCCCAACGCTTCCGCTTCCGCTTTCATACCCAAATACTTATAGGTTTCGGATACGGAGAGGGCTCGGAGGTTTGTGAAATTCCATCCTGATGGCGCTACTGAAGGTGTCAGTTACTTTCAGTAGCTCCATTAGTTGAAAATTGTTGGGGGCAAAGAGTTTAAGGTCATCCATGTAAAGGAGGTGAGATATAACCTGACCACCTCTCCTCAACCGATAGCCTATACCTGAATCCTCAAGCAGTGTGCTCAGAGGATTCAGGGCTAAGCAGAACCAAAGCGGACTCAAACTATCACCCTGAAATATGCCTCGCTCGATCCTTATCGGTTCGCTGTTCCTTTGGATATTTCGACATCCTGGATAGCGAAGGACCGTCCTCCACTGCCCCATACATGAAATCAGGAAGGTGCGCAGAGTCGCATCATTAGTATTATTTCCTTTATTCATTTGTAAACTCTTATTAATTATATTTTTAAATATTAGTACAGAAACATATAAAATCATTTAAAAATATATAAAATTATTTGTATTATTATTATTAGCGGTTTCGCCTGCGTGGAGGAAGAAATTATACAACGGAAACGTACTAACCGAATAAAATGTATCTTGTGTGATAATCCAGAATGAAATCTATCTGTGCGCCAAATTTTATCCAAATCCGTTGAGCCGTTTTTGCGTGGTTGAGTAACAATCATCCACACAATCTAACTGTCGCATTTGTAATATTAATAGGATTTGTTTGTGTTAGTAGTAGTAAAACCATTATAGGCCAATTGAAAAGTCCCCGGTCTACCATAGTAAAACACATTTTTTTGGCAAAATTCGATTTTATTATTCAACATAGTTGCCTTCGAGGGCGATACAGCAATTATAGTGATCTTCCAACTTTTCGATACCATTTTTGTAGTACGATTCGTCTTTTGCTTCAAAATAGGCCTCAGTTTCGGCGATTACTTCTTCATTGGCGCTAAATTTCTTTCCAGCGAGCATTCTTTTGAGGTCTGAAAACAGGAAAAAGTCGCTGGGGGCCACATCTGGCGAATACGGTGGATGCGGAAGCAATTCGAAGCCCAATTCATGCAATTTTGCCATTGTTTTCATTGATTTGTGACATGGTGCACTGTCTTGATGAAACAGTAGTTTTTTCTTCTTCAAATGGGGCCGTTTTTTAACGATTTCATCCTTTAAACGATCCAATAACGCTATATAATAAACGCTGTTGATGGTCTGGCCCTTTTGGAGGTAATCAATAAATATTATACCTTGCGCATCCCAGAATACTGATGCCATAACCTTGCTAGCTGACTGTTGTGTTTTTCCTCGCTTTGGATTCGGTTCATCGTGTGCAGTCAGCTGACTGTCGATTGGACTCCGGAGTAAAATGATGGAGCCATGTTTCATCCATTGTCACATATCGACGCAAAAATTCAGGTTTATTGCGCTTGAACAGCTTCAAACACTGCTCAGAATAATTAATACGTTGTTGCTTTTGATCGATTGTGAGCTCGCGCGGCACCCATTTTGCACACAGCTTTCTCATGTACAAATATTCGTGAATGATATGATGTACACATTCAGATGATATCTTCACAATGTCTGCTATCTCGCTCAACTGCACTTTACGGTCATTCAAAATTATTTTGTGAACTTTTTTGATGTTTTCGTCGGTGACAGCCTCTTTTGGGAGTCCACTGCGTTCACCGTCTTCGGTGCTCATTTCACCACGTCAATGATGGTTGATTTTCCTGGTGCACACCCCGGAAACTCTTCATCAAGCCAAGATTTTGCTTCAACTTTATTTTTTCCCTTCAAAAAGCAATATTTTATCAGCACACGAAATTCTTTTTTTCCATCTTTTTTCAAATAACAAAAGTAGCTACACTCACAACGCAATATCTCACAAACTAATGGTCGGACTGCTGTAAAATTTTGACAAGTATCGTTTGAAGGTTGGTACTAACTAAAAATAATATGGATTTAATACTAGCACCACCATCTGTGTGTCAGACCGGGGACTTTTCAATTGGCCCAATAAGGCACTAGTTAGGAAAAGTAGGTTGAACAACAAAACAAAATATCACTAGATTCTACACAAATCTAACTTCGAGTTCCATTAGTACCGCCCTTTCCCGACGATATCGCGACGTTTCCTGTGTGCCCGTTTTGTTTTATCCCTATTTACACCCTCCACATGTTCGAATGTGACCAAGTATTGTTGAACACACCCCCGGTAGATAGATCAGGGCGTGTGGGAAGACATGTCGTGATGTCTGTCAAAATTAATATTATTAACATGTGTTTAGGAGAAATATTTGATGAGAAAAGTTTTAACTGATTACAGTCATTTTGATAAATGTCTTATAAGGTATCGGTTCTTAACTAGATTGTGTTATGATCTTCAAATTATGATGGAACATGTGTCTTAACTTTCGTACTATCTTATTTTTAACCGACTTCAAAAAAAGGAGGAGGTTCTCATTTTATCTCTATTTTTTTTTGTTTTTGTTACCTCAGAACTTGTTGTGAACCGATTTTCATGGTTATTTTTTTGTTATTTGAAATCTGGTGCTTCCCGTGTGGTCCCAATTTGGTCCAGTTCTGACAATGGCATCCATGAGAAAACCATATAAGTGGTATAGGAATTAGTGCGGGGTAGATACTACCATAACTAAAAAGTTGAAAATAAAAACGTTTTTATTACAAGCTTCTGTTTACTTTACAATGTTTGTATGTATATATTTTTCTTTGGGTCAAATCTTGCAATTTGAATTAAAATCACTTCGTCTTATCCTGCGCAGCTGAAATTTCGCAAATTGATTTTGTTCCTAAGACAATGCATTTTTGAAATTATTTTGACAGTAAAGCATAAAATCTAATGACTTATACTGACAAATATGTGATCAAAGATTCCAGTGTTATTTTTTACGTTGTCATTATTAAAATAAATGGTAGCTGACTGTGGATGTGGTTACCATGCAGGCTACATTGAATACAAGATTGTCTGGTGTCTGGTGGTTTTGAGTATTTTGTTGTTTGGCCTACGCAAATGTCCTGTAGATTTGGTAATGTCTTGTAATGGGTCGCTGAACCCCAAAACAGGGTTCAGCTACACGATGACTGATACAAACATGCTGTCTGTTGGATCAGGTTATCTAAAAGCTGCAATGGTTCTTCCTTCAAAAGGAGGGGCTCAGACATGGCCCTCCAATGTTAGCCACAAACTTGAAATCCTAATGAACTTTAAAGAAGACCATAACCTCTGAGTTTGTTTCGGCATTTTTTCCAAGGGATCACTTAGCCAGGAAATGCTGGCTCCATCTATTTTTATTTAATATAAATTAACCAACACACTTTTGACGTGTTAAAGTGTATCTTCTTTCATAAATCTACACTTCGTATTATTTGAAAGTTTTGCTAGTTGCTTAGTTTATCATTTTACAATGGTTTATAAAAAATATTTCTTGATCAATGCTACCAGATATTTAAAAACGATCGCATATATCCCATCCCAATAATTAGCTTCATTTCATACATATCCAATAACCAGAGGTTATTTTCAAACAAACAAAACCCGTGATAATTTCCGCAGCTCCCGTGGCCAGCGACACGTCCGCTCTCAACAAAAGTCTGCGGCGGAATGGCGCTATCAGTTCGAAATTCAAATTTAACGGTTGACCGGAAATGCGGTGTCGGACGCATCCGGCGGCCGCGTTCCGTTGTCGCGTTTAGATTTTGCATTTGCGGTGTGATGTGGGGGTAGTTTTGTGTTATTTAGATGAATGAAGATGTCTCTATTTAGATTGGTCAAGTAAATGGGTAGGCAGGTACGTAGTTTACATTGTATTTACTGTTGACTCTAGATCATTTTACTAGCTTTTGCCAGCGGATTCGCCCACGTATTATATACATATAAAAAATGAAAAATCAAATAAGTTTAAACACACAAAATACCTTTGTATATAATACAAATACATTTCACATTGGTATGTATATTCGATTATAAGAAAAATTCGCTCGAATTGTGAAAAACTTTATATAAACCTTTCTCTTGAATCACTCTGTCTTTTGACGAAAACCGCATTAAAATCCGTTGCGGAGCTTCAAAAATCTAACCAAACAAATGCGGGAAGCTACTTTGTATTATAGTATGTAAAGAAAAGAAAAAGTACCTGGTACTTGTTGACAGCCCTACACTGCCGTCCCATACGTTTCGTATACTCATAAACATACACACATATATACCGGTCAAAAATATCATAACCTTCTATTTGCTGTACGCCGTAATCTATACATACATACATAAATACATACAAATAAATAAAATTGTAGTGTCTCTTTGTAATATCAAATTAACAGCTTTTCCATAAATGCATATAAAGTATATACGGTATTTGCAAAAAAAAAAAAAAATTTTGTCTGTCTGTTGGTTTGTTCCGGCTAATCTTCAAAACGGCTGGACCGATTTCGACGGGAAATGCACTGGCAGATAGCTGATATTATAAGGAGTAACATAGCCTGTATTAATATATATATATATATATATATATATATATATATATATATATATATATATTGTCTGGGTAGTACGTCTCCGTGTGATAATTTCCGAACCTCACGCGGGTGAAGCCGCGGGCACCGCCAGTCGGATATAAAAACTGTGCATTTTAAGATGATTCTGATAATCTTGTTACAGAATCTCATAATGATAGCTATTATCTTAATTTCTTTAACAATATGGCCTCTTAACAACCGTCTATGATAGGGTTATGCTTTCCCGCCAAATCGACCTGTCACTTTTGACAGATGACAGCAGTTTTCGCGCCAAACGGTGTTGGAAGATGGCGGGTGCGTGCCTTATCGCGAAATCGGGACTTGTTTTCATTGTGGCACGAGATTTTTAAACCACACGCTAAAATATTTTGTAGCACTTGATATTCCCATTGAAGTGTTAACATTCATTTTAGATTTTTGACTGTTTCGTTGTTTCCTTAACGATTATTCATTGATTAAATGTTGCAAAAACGGGGAAAATCGCACGGGTAGGCGATTCGACGCAACGGGAAGGGTCGGGGGAACAAGAAATTTAACGCGGATGAAGTCGCGGGCAGAAGCTAGTATGATATAAAATAATATGTATTTTGATGGTTTAATATTGTTGTATTGTCGTGTATTCAAACTCCTAAATTTTAATATAATGTACAAACTAACACTAAAATAAATGTATTACGTACAATTAAATAAAGCTAAAAAGGAAGAGCTCACTGGGCATCAAACAATTCGTCCGCATCGCTGTCGGTGGGAAAAGTTGATTGCTTTTTTTTAGCATCTTCACGAAGCCGCCATGAACGCATTCTGTACGTTATGTAAAAATAATTAATGGGAAACATTTTAAATTTCATCATTGAAAATTTGCTGTTTACGGTTTGGGTTAGGTAACACTCGCCAAACATGTATACCTATATAGGCATGTGATGACCTGCACCCATAACCACAGGAATTGTGAGAGTATTTAAAGTAGAAGTTTTAACATTTTAAACAAATCAAATAGTCAAAGTAAAAACGTTTATTGCGAACTAATGTACAGTCGCCAGCACATCAAGGTACCCGAAACTGTCAAATTCTCCCAATCAACCTTGAACCTACCGCTTTAGCGATAAAGTCGAAATCTATTAAAGAAATTTGACAGATTGTAGTAGCTCGATGTGCTGGCGTCTGTACAGTGTTGGTGTTATGCTATTTTAGAACTTATGACTTAGCAGCCTTTTACAAACATTGCACTTATTATTCGCCTGCCCTTATCATCATAAATAAACATGCATTAATCATTATTAACCTCTAAGTCCCTGAGATACCACATTTGGTATCGACACAATGGTTTATTAATTGTGTCTGTAATTACGGTAATTGACTGGTTAAAAAAAACATCATAGTAATTATTTTTTTTCTTTTACATTAGTACTATTAAATTGAGCACAAACAAAACAAACAATGCAACACAATGCAATTGAACACATGTGGAATGCAATAAAAGTATTGAGTACTGAGTATTGAAAAATCATAGAAAGTCAAAATTAAATGTCAGTAATAATGAATATAATACCTACAATTATTCAGTAATGTTAAAGCAAGATTAATATCATTCATTTCAGCTAGCATACATTTTAATTGGCCCATTGACCCATTTGGCTTTTATTACGTAGAAATTCCTTCAATCGTAAATCTCTTGTAACAAAACACAAGATGCTAAAAACCGTATAGGTCATTTTCCCGCATACAATGGAAACACACCCAATAATCCAGTCTCAATACGTTAAGATTTCAATTTTAAAATATAAAAGGAAATTGCTTTTCTACTAGTTTGTCGCCATTAAAGCTAATGATATGTACCTCCACACGGTGATTCTTACGTGTTTTAAGATAGTATCTTTACCAGACTTTCTTCAAAATAATATATATGCACTTCTTTCGTTCTTCTTTTATTTATTTTTTTTATTTAATACTTTACGCACACAAATGTACATAGGCGGACTTAATATGCCATAGGCATTTTCTACTAGTTAACCTTTGGGTGATGGAGAGACATACAGTGGTAGGTGCATTAATTTTGGTGAATAAATATTTAAAATATAAACGCATAAACCTAGTTAAACCATAAATACTTACAATATATATATTGTACCGTGTGGTGCCGGACGCAAAGAATAACACCACCCCATTTCTTCCCGTGGGTGTCGTAAAAGGCGACTAAGGGACTTACTAGAGAATGGGCAGCAGCGTTCTCTATGCATTTTACCACCATACTGCGATCGCCAACCCGCCTGCCAAGCGTGGCGATTATGGCAAAGCCCCCCAAATTGGTGGAGGCCTAAGTCCAGCAGTGGACGTCTTACGGCTGAAATGATGATGATGATGATGATATATTGTACCTAAATATATACAAATACTAAATAAACTAAACTAACTAATAATCCTTCTTTTAATTTTGTCGACCAGCACACGATCGTAAAAATATCGCAACGGTATTTTTCACTGGGTGCAGTTTTGATAATCACTATCACTATCACTACATAGTATAAAACAAAGTCGCTTCCCTCTGTCTGTCCCTATGTATGCTTAGATCTTCAAAATTACGCAATGGATTTTGATGCGGTCTTTTTAAATAGATAGAGTGAAGAGGAAGGTTTATACGTACCTATAATACGCGGTCGAAGCTGCTGGCAAAAGCTAGTAAAATTATAAATAAGCTAGATTCGTCACAGATTAATTTGACTTCAGTACTCTAATATCATGTCTAATATTAGTACAAATATTAAAAAAAAATCGAGTTCGATATTAGTTAGGATATATTAAAAAAAAATATTGTATGTAAAATTGTCTACTAGATCTGTATCTTAATCCACACTGATATTATAAAGCTGAATAGTTTGTTTGTTTGGTTGAACGCGGTAATCTCAGGAACTACTGGTCCGAATTGAAAAAATATTTTTGTGTTAGCCTATTTATTGAGGAAGGCTAAAGGCTATATAACATCACGCTACAATCAAAATGAGCGGAGGAGCAACAAAAAAAAAATCGACGAAAACTGGCAGGCTGCGATGCGACGGAAAGGGTCAGTGGAGCAACTATTTGACGCGGACGAAGTCGCAGGCAGAAGCTAGTAAAGTTATAAATAAGCTAGATTCGGCACAGATTAACTTGACTTCAGTACTCTAATATTATGCAATTAAAAAACAATCATCATCATCAACAATAATATTGTTCCCACTGCTGGGACACAGAAAAATTATCGTATGTAAAATCATCTACTAGATCTATATCGTAATAAATAGTATATGATCAATCAATTTGCCTAGCCTTTTCCCTACTAAGATGTTGGCGTTGGCTTCCAGTCTAACCAGATGCCACTGAATAAATCAATAAATATCTTAGGACAACCAACACACCGTTATCTGATCCCAAACTAGGCAGAGCTTGTACTATGGTAACCAAACAACTGATAAATATACTTATATATTTCTAAATACATACATAAATAAATAAATTACACCCATCACACAACAAATAATTGAGCTCATCACACAAGGATTTGTCCTGGGTGAGAATCGAACCCACGACCTCAGTCTTAGCAGTCAGAGTCACTAACCACTAGACTAACAGGCCAGTCAATATGCTAGTCACTAGAATACCAGATTTTTACATGAAGCAACTTCCCATATGACCCGTACAACCACGTAACAGGGTAACACGATACTCCTTGATAAGATTTTTAGTCAGACTTTTGGGCATCTGATTACCTGTCATCGTCATCATTTGATTTGAAAGACGTTCCAACGACTGCTGGATATATTCTTCCCCCAGGCGGGTTGGCGATCACAGTATGGTGGTAAAATGCATAGAGAACGCTGCTGCCGATTCTCTAGTAAGTCCCTTAGTCGCTTTTTACGACACCCACGGGAAGAAATGGGATGGTGCTATTCTTTACGTCCGGCAGCACTCGGAAGATGGAGAATGATTACCTGTAACAACTGTCAATAACGCGAGGTTCAACGTCATTTCTGAGGCACGATGAAGTTGTTGATTTGTAATGGATGGTGAGACCATCCACGGATTTACCTATGCAAGCGTAACCTTTGATAGAGTCGTGCGGCAGTTATAATCTTGCCTCGAGCCCCTCCTGAGTTCCCGAGTTCTTTGATGATACAATTGCTAAATCTAAACTATCTATCTATAGGTACTAATATTATAAAGCTAAAGAGTTTGTTTGTTTGTAGCCTGTTTATCGAGAAAGGCTATAGGCTATATAAAATCACGCTACAATTAAGAGGAGCGGAGCAGTAATGAAAAATGTAGCAAAAACGGGGAAAATCGCACGGGTAGGCGATTCGACGCGACGGGAAGGGTCGAGGGAACAAGAAATTTAACGCGGACGAAGTCGCGGGCAGAAGCTAGTTCGGTATATGCTTACTCCAGGCTCCATCTTATAGATACTTCATCTACAAAAATACTCTTGCAAAACATAACCGACAGACTACATAAAAATCCAAGAAAAAGTAACAAAACCACTTCAAAAACAAATAAAAGAAAAAGCGTTACACAAGAAAACAAATGCATGTCGTATTTCTGAATGAGTAAGTAGAAACAAAACACTGCTAAAGAGTGTATAATGTTAGTATAAAAATTAATATAAAAGTGTAGGAGAGTTATTAAATATTCCGGTAGCGACAAATAATTGGTATTTTATACAGATCTCCGGGGTACGCCGGGTGCAAGGACTAGTGCAGGCTAATGTGGATACGACGATATTGAATTTTTAAATTTTTTCGTGAGTTTTATAACTGATTTTATTTCTGTAAGTAGGTTTTTAGAAATACTCTTACACGTCAATCATATTTTTAAAACTAGATGAGGTCATCATTTCCTATCTGATTACTCTGAGAAGAAATGCCGAAACAAACTCAAAGGTCGCAGTCTCTTTTAAAGTCCAGACATATCCTTGGTCAGATCATGTGAAGACCATGTGGGCGATTGTTTCAAAATGGTGTTTTGAGGAAAAAACCACACAGGT
This sequence comes from Aporophyla lueneburgensis, assembly GCA_932294355.1. NCBI lineage: Eukaryota > Metazoa > Arthropoda > Insecta > Lepidoptera > Noctuidae > Aporophyla > Aporophyla lueneburgensis. Next base: position 15,991,168 of record OW028762.1, on the reverse strand, counting down.
TGAGTGGCCACGTCCAATGAGTGTAGGTATTTATCAGCAATTATGCAGCTCAACTCAGAATTTAAAGAACTCAACGATTTGACGACAATACCGAAAAAGGACATTTGTAAAAGTAACATAAATTTCTCAACTATCACTCTATGATTAAATCCAAAAGAGAAAAAAGACACCCACTTAGTTTTCACATTTACAATAATTAACGCAATATTTAACACTTTAAAAAGTAAATATTGATATCGTTGTATTAAAATTCAATCAATCAAATCAATGTCAATGAATAAAAATCTGAAATAAATAATTTTGTACCCAAAAAAAGTCGGCTGGAAAAGAAAAACTGTTTTCTTACCCTCTCTTAGTGCTTACTTTATTATATTAAGTCTTATGAAAATACATTCCCGCTCTCGGTGCAGCGGGAGGGCGTGACAAACTTTTGCTGACTAAAACCCACCCGTGTTCCTTCAGTTGCCCATGTGCCAGGGCCACGGTATCTCTTTCGAACCTAAACCCTTGTTTAAAAAAATAAGATTATTATTTAACTAGATTGTAGTTAAATCTATGATCGATTTTAACTCCCTCTTTTATACCCTTTAAATCACTTTCCTAGGGCGTATCCACCCTAACGCGATCGCCCTCATATTTTTAACCCCCGCTTACTCGTGCGCGGCTTACGGTCGACTCTGACAAACAGACACAAATACAACCGTTTTTGTTATTAGTTTAACGTTACTTATACTTGTTACTTTTTTATTTGTTTTTCAATGTGGAGTTGTTTGTCTGAGAGTATCGGTATTTTTAGAGTTACCGATATTGGCTTCAGGGTGCTGTTGAGGTTGCCCGGGTTTTGCAGCGCGTCTAGCATGTTAACTGACGACTTCTATGCTATTATGAGGAAAAAGACCGCATCCTTATTAAACAAAATGAGGGCTAGCAGCAACAGTATCCTGAAAACCCTAGCCGAACAACACGATGCACTAATACTGAGACACTGCCAGGTTGCTCGTGCGGCAGGTACAAATATATATACTATATTATTCTAATTAATAAATACTAACCCTTAGTTGATAAGTCTTTACTAACCAGTGGACCAATGTTGTCTAATCAAATAAATAAATAATAATAATAGCTTGCTGAGCAAGCAGGTTGACGTGGCAGTGGGCCAGCCTTGTTTTTCGAAGAACCGATGGCTGGTGAAGCAGACGAGTCTTGGAGTGAAGATCACGTATCAGCAAGTGTAGTGTGGGACGCCCCCCAGCTATACGGACCGATGACCTCGATAGGGTGGCTGGGACAAACTGGATGCAGAAGGTGGAGGACAGGGCGTAAAGCAAATCAGAAATTACTTCTATTAAGAGTACATTCTTTACCTAGTCTTTTCCCATCTATGATTGGATCGGCATCTCTAAACACACAACTAACCAAAAATATCATACAACTAACTAACGTTTGGGAATCTTTCAGAAGACGAATTTTTTTGTGAGAAGGTTGTTGGTAACGGTTATACAGGATCAGTTTTTATCCAGTGCGCAAATTGTAACCATGAATTCAGCATATCATTCTAGACTCCCAAAGCAAAGAAAAATTTCAACTGTTATACAAAAAAAAAAAAAAAAAACAGCTGTTCCATACATTTTGACCCCGTAGGTGTTGCATTTTTCAATGAAACAGCTGATTTTTTTTTGCAAAACCTACGAAAAATTTCTGCGCAAGGGGTCTTGAATGATATGCTGAATTCATGGTTACAATTTACGCATTGGATAAAAACTTATCCTATATGTATAAAAAATATTAATTATATTATTGACAAGCATCTGCTCAAATATTAATGAAGTTATGAATGTCCAGATATTAATGGTAACTTGTATGTATGGAACTAATACTTTAGAACAATTTGAAATGTCAACAAGACATTTCTAGTTGTTCTGAAGTATTTGCTCACTTTGTCAGGTACAGTATATGTGACAGAGACTGTAGCTATGTTTAAAAAAACACTTATTTTTTTTTATTATTTCTCAAACAATACAGACAGCTCCATATTCCAACACTAGTCTAAACCCATAACTATTAGATATTAAACGTATAAAAATGTAATAACTATGAACTTAACTGTAATGTCGCGAAAGACGGTTAGCATACTAATCAACTGAACTTTTATTGGTACTTAAAGAAATTTTAAATTTAAATTATTTTTAAATAGTCTTGCGTTAAGATTTTTATAAGTTTACTGTAGGGGAATGGCGTAGTAGTTGAATTTTAATAGTTTTGTGTTATGAAAATACAGAAATATATTTTTTTACCCTCTTCCAAAAGGGAGAGGGTGTATTGTTTTTGTTGTATATTGTACATCGATTTCATTTTTTTTTAATGGATAGAGTAGGGATACCTCCAGGGATGGTTCCATGTAAATTTTATTCATTTTACCTGGGTAGTTTTTTGCGTTAGCTTTGATTAATAAGTAATTTATCGTCTATATGAATAGGTGTTTTAAAACTTTTATTTTGGAAGGTCGGTGCCAAAACCTAACATAAAGAGCCAAAGACACCGAATTGCAAAATCAAAGTTATTTTTCGCTTTGAAGTGTTACTTGGAAGTGGGATGTTTATTTTTGTGTAAAAAGATTTATATAGTTTGTTCGTTTTTATAATTATAACACAGTCTATAACTGTTGAAGGATGCTCTTTTCTAGTTAAGAAAGTCACTACTACGTAAATGAGGTTCAAGAACAATAAAATAATATAAGGTTACAAGTACGACTGTATTTTTCGTAGGTTACGGCAGAGGTGTGCCTACAGTACATCTACATTTTAGTTATAAAAATAATCTGCTGGTCTCATTGTTGTTTGTATCATCATAATTTCAGTCGTAAGATATCCACTGCTGGGCATAGGCCTCCATAAAGCTCCGCCACTTTAACCGATTGTATTTCCCGCATCTAGCGGATTCCTACAGCCTTCACAAGGTCATCGGTCCATATTGTGGAAAGCCTACCAACTCTACGTCTTCCAGTACACGGTCGCCACTCCAGAATCTTTCGGCCCCATCCGCCATCTGTTCGCAAAACTCGACATAATGTATGGATCAGCAGGTTTTTGTATTAATTGTTTGCTACTATTGCTTATAATCAAGTTTATCTAACTTAACAGACAGCTGTGCTGTTGGGCAGTTTGTTGCACCACTTTTTCTTCCCAGTTAAAGCACTAGGAAGTGGTGAAGGCCGGGCGTTTTGGGGGACTGTGTATTGTAATTTTGACGTTCGAAATATGCCGATTTTCAGCCCAATTTGAATAAATGGCTTTTGATTTTGATCAACATTGTTTATTTACCCCTTTTATGGATTAAAACGATCAGAATTCAAATGAGTTAATGGCTATACGAAAGTCGATGTTATTTTTAATTTGACTGTCTGTGATTTTGATTTAATCTTTGTAGTTATTAATTTATTTAAACTTCTCGCACACAAAAAGGTACAAAGGCGGACTTAATGCTTTAGGTATTCTCTACCAGTCAACTGGTCAGACACAGAAGAGATTAAATAGCAGGTGCTTTGGTTGAGAGGAACAATATTTGAAATACTATTAAAAAAATACATTCTATATTGAATTATAAATAAGATGGGAATACTAGTATGTAAATAGATTATAAACTTATAATACACATACACACATACATTTTACTAGTAGGCTGGTTGGTTGGCTGTAATTTGTCCTGGTTGTTTTATTTTTCTAAATTAAATGTAGGTTTGTGTCGCTATACATCATTTTCTTTTTAAAATACCTTTCTCTCTGACTCCAGATACATGTCTTTTACGTACGTTTTTGCTTGTGGCAGTTCGTAAACCTCCCCCCCTATCGATACATTTAACGAGCTCGTATGCATTTTATTTCAGCCAGCCTTGTCGTAAAACAAGGACAAACTCATGCATTTCTTATAATATTATTTTTTCTGTTAAAGTTTTAGACTTTCGGTACGTAGGTAGGTATTACAAACTAAAGTAAATAATTTCTGTTTGTCTAAACTACTCAATGGATTATGAAACAGTAATCACCAATTTTTATTGCGGAAGGGGATAATAGTAATATTAAATAATAAAATAAAAGGTTTATTTCAGAAACTTGTACAACTTTTACAGTAAATCTAACATAGGGGCCTTATTTTAAGTAAACAATATACCTGTGTTAGGATGTCACGGAATCTTAACAAATATTATCAATGCGAAAGTAAGTTTCGGATTTGGATGAAATTGGCTGCACAGATATATCATGATCTAGGTATGCACATATTTCTAGTCGTATTAGCCGTGCTAAGAATTGGCGGGTCGATAGTTTTCTACATTTGTTAAGTTTTTTTTTAGCAACCACATATCTAAGCTGTATGTATGTCTAAAGTTTTTGCCTAGGTATAGTCAGCCTCAAAATATGTATCCAGATCAAAAGTAATATATTCGACCTAAGCACAGCACTTTTCGAACGTCAATCACATAAGACAGTCCCCCGGCACGCCCGCCTTTCACCATTTCCTAGTGCTTTCGCTGAGAAGAAGTGGCGCAACAAACTGTCCAGCATTTTGGAGGATGTCGCTAGAAAATTGACAGGGAAGGCTATTGACATTTGGTAACAATTATAGATACCTACTACTACTAGCTTCTGCCCGCGAATTCGTCCGCGTTAAATTTCTTTTTCCCCCGACCCTTCCCGTGCGATTTTCCCCGTTTTTGCAACATTTTTCATTACTGCTGCGCTCCTCTTAGTTGTAGCGTGATGTTATATAATTTATAGCCTTGCTCGATAAATAGGCTACCCAACACAAAAAGATGTTTTCAATTTGGTCCAGTAGTTCCTGAGATTAGCGCGTTCAATCAAACAAACAAACAAACTCTTCAGCTTTATAATAATAATAATATTATATATTATATACAAGCTTTTGCCAGCGGCTTCACCCGCGTGGAGGTCGGAAATTATCCCACGGGAACATATTACCGGGATAAAAAGTAGCCTATGTCCTTTCTCAGGCTCTAAACTATCTGTGTACCAAATTTCATTTAACCCCTCGCGTGTTTATGATGCACACGTGTGCATCATGTTATTTCAATGCCCAACTGTTTATGATACACCATGTGCATCATGTAAAATACATTTCAATTCCCGCTGTTTTTTTATTGAAAACATGCGAGAGTTAAATCAGTTCAGCAATTTTAGCAGGAAAGCGAGACAGACAGACAGACAGACAGACTGACAGACAGAGTTACTTTTGCATTTGTAATATTAGTGTGGATGTGGATAGTGTGGATGTGGAAGTGTGGATAAGTATAGATTACCTATTCATTACAAAAATAATATGAAATGAAATGAATGAAATGAATTGCACCGATCCCAGCGTGGTTTGACCAGACTCGATTAATCGAATGAACCCCGAGATTTGCACTAGCCCCTGAAGCGTCATGATTCATGGTGCTACATAGGCCATTGCATATCAAGAAGTAGACCGGGGGGCGCTGTAATGGTAGGGAAGACGTGCCCATTGGATAGGAAAGGATTACGAGCCTACCGACTATGCAGCCTTAAGTAAGCATTGGACTAGTGGAGAGAAGGGTGATATTTGTCTATAGGAGGGCATCTTTTCACGTCGTCGCCGGCATGTTGATCCAGGTCCAGCTTCTCCGATGCATCTTTTGGTGGAATTAACCGTTTGCTTGGCTCTTTTCTATGTCGAGGCTTCGCTATGTTCCGTGTTGTTGTTTTCTTGGTCGTTTTCTGAGTTCTCGCTGAAATCAGTTTCTGGTTTTTTTTGTAGATATCACTAGCCGCTTTCTTGATCTTATTTCTGTCTCCAGCCGTGTCCCTCAAAAACTGGATATCCTTGTCGAAGTATTTCATGTCCTGTTTTAGGTTGTCATTTCATTAGTAAATAGGTCCTCCGACCTTCTTAGATTTGGGCCTGTACTGCATTGCTGCATGAAACAGGTGTGGTTCAGAGCATCTGAAAATGTGTCGCACATCCTGTGGTTCTTGATGCGTTTTGTTATGGTTTTCCCGTCTAAGATTTGATGCATTTTCTCTGTCTCGGTTTGTTGATCGAGTCTCTCATGATAACTCGTTCGTATCTTCTCGGTCTTGATCGGTTCGCCTTTGTGAGTGCTGATACTTTTAAGTCATATATCATACAAGGTACGATAATATCTCCAGCTTTTCCATCCTAAACTTGATTCCCATGTCGAAGTACTCGTATTTCATGTCTTGTTTTAGGTTGTCGCTCCATTTGTAAGTAGGTCGCTCGACCTTCTTAGATTTGGCCTTGTACTGCATTGCTGCATGCATGCGTGGTGTGGTTCACCGTGTGCTAGGTAGCACATCCTGTGGTTCTAGACGCGTTTTGTTACGGTTTTACCGATTTAAATTTGATGCATTTTCTTATGTCCGCAGTTTCCTGGTTTCCTTTTTTCCTAGCTTGGTCAATCAAATCATGACTCAACTCGTTCATTTCTTCTGAGCCGCAATAATGTGGTATTGGATTCGTTTTAGTTCTTCCAGCTCATCTGTAATGAGGATAAGGTCGTCCGCAAATGATAATACTATCGGGAGTGTTGATGATTTCCTTTGTTTCTTTCGTCGTCGGTCGAAGCGGGCCGAAGGCCCTTGGACCTTTTTTTTTCTCTCATTTGGATATCGGTACCCTGCTTTTTTTCGGTTTTGTTTGTTTGTTTTTTTTTTCCTGTGGAATGTGTTGAGCGTTTGCATGTGTTTTGCGGGGTGATTATTTTTTTCCCTAGTTCGGTGAAGCATATTTATCACGTGTCTGCATGTTTCTTGTTCTGATATTTAACCTTTTGGAGTGTTATCTGGCTTTCTTTAACGTGATAATAGATATTGGAGTTATTTGGTTGCTTGCTTTGTAGAAATTTGGCCTTCTGTAGGTTAAAAAGGGCTAATCGGTGGTCCCTTGATTAAATCGTCTGAAGAGTCAGAGTTACCTCCGTTATAATGTTCCAGGGTACTTCGATGTTTTCATTCGTTGAGGTGATTACTACATTTGCTAGTTTTTTGTTATACAGTCTTGGTATTTTGGTTTGGTAGGATTTCTATTCAGCGCGGCACAGTTGCATTGTTTGACATAATTGGTCTCAACCGTTGTTACATTCGTACCATGTAATTGTTTTTGTGTTTGTTTTTTTTCCCCTTTTTGTTAACTGTTCTATGATATTTTGATCTTGGCAGTCCCCAAATTATTTTATTGTATTCTATTTGAAGTGTTTCCCTGTTAGCAATATTAATTAATAGTTCGCCATTTGTAGTTGGAATCTTCATGCTGAAGCGTGTGTTGCACCGAACCTTTGCGTTGGGTACTTCGACCTCGACCAATATGGGCGTTGAAGTGTTGTATTTGCAGCGCACCTGTCCTTGTTTTTCGTCTAATCAAGTTTAGTACGTTTGTGAAGGATCTGATTGCTTTCTAAGTACAGCTGTACGGTTGTGTGTGGTTGTATGATGCGTTGGTTGAACTTTGCGTTTTGTTTATCCAGTTGTTCTTGTATTGTTACTTTGATCAGGACCCAGCTATCATAGTTCTTCGTGTAGAGGATGTGTATATGTATTGGTGGGTTCTCTCGATCGCCGATCGGTGTTTTTCTGCGTTCTGTTTATGTGTACATTCATATTTACGAGTTACAATTCGGACGCGGTGATGATTAATTAATTGCACGGTTATATATTTTGTTATCCTTTGTTCCTGGAAAAGAATGCTGTTGGGGAGAAATTCCTACATATTATTTAGAAGTGCTAGGCGAATTCTATCATCCTGTCACTGTTCCAAATCATATGTAGCGAGATTTTGACGGATATTCTTGTGATCAAATGTTATATGGTGAGATATCTTAGTAGACAAACAGTTCCCGTGTAACAGTTCCCATCTTTTGTGATGGGTACGATTATAAAGATTGTTATTGCTTTTGTTTAGTCAAACACATTTGTGTCAGTAAGGGGCTGAAGCTGTCTAATTTGTGAGCTTGACCTTTTTTTTTGTTTTGTATCGTTATCTGTAGAGCAAAAACGTCTGGTGCAAACTTAAGAGTTCGGGGTATTTTTTTTTAATTATCTCTTCAGTCCACATGTATATTTACATTCCGGTGACCGTGGCCTTTTGCAAAACAAATTGAGGAATTTGTTACCATGGTACACACGTCGACAAATCAAGCCATTCATTTCTCGTATAAACTGACTTCTCTTTGCACGGAAAGCCTATACAATGCGAGGTCTGTTAAAACTGGAAATCCATAGCTTGATATGTAGCTTGTGTGTACACTTATAAGATCTTTAGGTAAGGCATCTTTAACGATATCACATTTAGTGTTAGAATAATAGCGTGAATTTGTTTGTGTGACGACACTGGTCCGCAACGGCTGCTTGAGATGACGTTGTGTGCGCGCGCGCGCGGCATATCTAGGCCCGTCTACGCAGTTTAGCTAACGTATCCCTGTAATATTAAGAACGGTCTCACCGGGTCTAGCGCCATGGGTTACTCGTCCTCCGGCAGTCAGTCTTTTTTTTTTTTTTTTTTTTTTTTTTTTTTTTTTTCAGGATGGGAAATCAACAAATGACTTCTCCCGCTCTGGGCGGAGCGGGAGGGCATGTCAGACTTTTACTGACTAAAACCCACCCGTGTTCCATCAGTTGCCCATGTGCCAGGGTCACGGTATCTCTTTCGAACAATCACGCGACCCCGGCAGCGGCAGTCAGTCTTCACTACAGCCTGAGCTTATGACACTTTTGCACAGTGAGACACACACAAAAAACGCGTTTTGATTTCGAAGTCGGCCGAGCCAACATGTGTTGCGCGCGCTCACAGACGACCGCTTGCGACGAGGGTTCAGCTTGAACCCTATTCATTACAAAAATAATAGTTTAAAAAAACTAAAAAAGTTTAGTTTTTTTAAATTATTTAATTGTACTTAGTTTGGTTTTCTATGAAAACGTGTTTTATAGTTTTTTTTTTAACTTTTATTTATTTTCTATTTTTTAGGGTGTTTCGAATTTTGAGACGTATGTCAGGGTAGTTTGTGACGTATGTCGGCGTAGTTTTCGATGACAGTTTTTTTGCTGTCCTGGTAACCCTGGCAAGGATAATGGCACAAAGGAGATGGCTAAATGAGTACCCTCAGAATGTATTGGAATCTCACATTAACTCATAATATTAAAAAAATCATTAATGAATTATTTAGTGTTTATTAATTTCCAAGAACTTTCGTGAACTGTTTAGCATAAAAAAGTATCTTAATTGCTTTTTATGCTTTTTGATTGACATGTCAAGGGGAAATAATACAGTACTGCAAGCTAGGGAGGGGTCATAGCGCTTTTCAGAATGTCAAATGGAAACTGATTCGACTTTTGATAACTGCTATTAAAACGATTTACTGTCTGAAACTAAAGAGTTTTTGGCGGGAATCAACGGCGTTAAATTCGGTGTCCTGTTTAGTGATTTGTTATTGTGTTTTCAGCAGTTTTTGATTCGGAAAATAGGGTAGTTTTTAAAAAGGCACATTCCAATTCAAGGCACACTCCATTGGGCATGCCACAATTGCGGCGGTAAGTCCCCTCTTTGAGGAGTGGATAGAGAGGCGTCACGGCGTCCTCACCTTCCGCCTGACGCAGGTTCTTACCGGGATAAAGCGGGAGGATACGCCCGGGTGTTTTCATTGTGAGGATCGTCTAGAGGACACGGTGGAGCATACGGTGGAAGTTTGCCCTGCCTGGGCGGAGCACCGCCGTGTCCTCGTGGAGGCGATCGGCGGTGGCGACCTCTCGCGTCCGGGCCTGGTGCGAGCCATGGTACGGAGCGAGAGGGAATGGGAAGCCGTCACATCCTTCTGCGAAGCAGTAATGCTCGCGAAGGAGGAGGCGGGGCGCGTGAGGGAGAGGTAGTCTCTGCGCCCTCTCGTCCCTAGCCGCCGCAGGAGGAGACGCCCCGGGCGTCGGCAGTCGATAGCGGACTCCCGGCCACCGTAGGCGCGAGCTTGCGGGCGGCGAGCAATGGGTAGCTCGCCACCCGGTAAGGACCAAGCTCGGGTCGACGGCGCGTAGTGTTCCACGCGCGCCTCAAAGAGATGTCAGCAGCAGTGTAGGGGTCTACTAGGACCGATGCCTGCCGGGGTCACGTGATTGTTCGAAAGAGATACCGTGAGCCTGGCACATGGGCAACTGATGGAACACGGGTGGGTTTAGTCAGTAAAAGTCTGACACGCCCTCCCGCTCCGCCCAGAGCGGTAGAAGTCAATTGATGAATTCCCATCCAGAAAAAAAAAGACACATTCCATTTCCAATTTTTCATTCAAGGAATGTGCCTCGTCTTTTAATCTTACTATCTATATTGTTTAGAAAAATATTAAGTAATAATAGTAATAGTGGACGAAAAAACTGTTTATTTTCAACTCTTTCGATTATTTTATCGATTCTTTTACACATGAAGTTCAATCACATCTCTATCATAAAAAGCAAACGTCAGATGTCAGACGTCGTTTGAACGCTTTCCCGTTTGCTTGTTCGTTGTGTTTTTTTATTTTGGATTTTCACTGATCCACGCTTGTTTATTAGACTTAATTGTGTGTGCTCACCTACCTACTGACCTCTTGCTACCTACTCTACACGGGCTTGACTTTCAATAAATTCATCATGCGATACATAAACTGCGGTAATACAAAAGCTACGGGTGATGTTTGTTTATTTGGCCATACCATGGTGTGCATAAATTGTGGCCGCTCTGTGAGAAGTGTACAACGCCATGCAGTGGAAAGAAACGATTCAGTGATACAGAATTTATCAATTTATCAACGTCACATCCAGTCACATCAAAATCGGGTAAATCTGCTTGGACCTGGATCTAAACCTGAACCAATACCTGAACCAGTACCTAGACCTTTATCAGAACAGATATTAAACCTACCAAATTAAAAATAATGGACTGCTAACACCTCTAGACACTATGTGTTTGGGGCATTGAAGAAGATTCATAGATTAAAGAACAAATAAATAAATCATATTTTAGTTGTTTTATTTCAATATATTATATGTCCTTGGTTACTCACTGCGTTCGTTATCTAGTATAGGCCTGTTTTATTAATTACCACGCAGCAACGCGCGCAAGAAAAGCACTCAGGCGAAAGGATTTTCCTAAATTGATTTAAATCTGTTTGTTGATACATCAGTACAAATAGACTGACAAAAAACGCACCAGGGGACTTAGATTAGTTAGATTTAAATAATGTGTAATACTTAGCAGAATTGTTTACCTACCTCAAATACAAAAATCATACACTTGTTTGGGTCAGTTAATATTAATCCTTATTTTCACACGTGCTTATCATTTCAGCCACTTATTTATTTTTTCTGTGAAAACTGTCTTTGTTTCAACTTTTTACAAGAGTATAATATGTACTATACACGCGAGCGGGAGTGGTTTTCGCGCAGATTGTAGAAAACGTTTTGTGTTATGTTTTTGGTGCAATTACCTCTTTGTTGATATTTACTCAAGTGCCACCGTGCGCAATGGGAATGGGGCGCTAGTCAAAAATACAATATAATCCAGATACAACAGATGCAGATACGCCTAGGTAAAAATTCATAGCAATGTCATCTGTTTGCAGTTTCCATACCTATTGACGAAGGAGTTACACGATAGCGATTTTATTTTTAAGATTGTAAAGAAATGAAAAGTTCCTGAAACAGTGTTTATATGAAATATTAATATTCAACTATTCAGCTTTACATATTGCTAGGTACCATATTTAATTTTATAACTTGCCAGGATTTCGCCTATACTTCAATTTAGCCATGTCCTTTATGAAATTGTTGCATTGTCATCGGTCTTTGACAGGTGTGCAAAGTTTGAATGAAATCTGGTCGTTTAAAGTGGGTCAAAATCGCGCTATAAGGAGTCGGTTACAAACAAACATACTAATATACAAACAAACATACAAGTGAAGTTAATATAAAGCGCGTAAAAAGAAGGTAAAACACACTTAATTATGTACGAATCCAAATTACAGGAAATTAATAAAGCTAAAGAGTTATGTATGTTTGTATATCTCCTGATCTGTGAGTGAAATAGGAAGAGTTGATGAGTGTATGTGAGTAAATGTGCATGTGGTGGAAATATGATCATCATCACCATCATCACCTGCTTAGACTTCTCCCAACTATGTTGGGGTCGGCTTCCAGTCTGACCGGATGCAGCTGAGTACCAGTATTTTACATGGAGAGACTGCCTATCTGACCTCCACAACCCAGTTACTGGGTAATACGATACCCCTTGGTTAGACTGGTTGTCAGACTTTCGGGCTGTCGACGACTGTCTAAGATCTACGAAAGATAGTCGAGACCATCGGCTTAATGTGATTTCAGAGGCACGGAAAGTTCTTGGTATGTAAACATGGTAACCCATCCACGGACCAACCGCGGCAAGCGTAGCTTAACCTGAACGAACAACCCGTGCGGCTGTTATTACTTAGCCACAAACCCTTTTGTTGTGTGTGTGCCTATGGGAATGAGTGAGTGTCTGCTTTGGTAACACTTCACTTTGTAGAGTCAAGTCAAGCTAGACTTTGTGCTGTCCTGCGCTACTTGTGCGCGGAAGTGATGGAACACTAGGACCTACGTCCAGCAGCCATATGTTTTCTATTCTAGCTTCGTGATTTTGAGGCTGATAACTTAACAGAATATTTGCAGCATCCCTGCACTCGTAGCAAGACCACCATAGAAAGAACTTTGTCTATTCTTGGTACAATAGAGATAGAATTGTCATGCTACGCCAGCATAAATCGGTACAAATCTTTCTACAATCTTTAATCTGTCTTTAATCTTTCTACAATCTGTAATTTTATCTATTCTTCCGTCGACAAAACCGATTTCTACGGTGGTCATGTTACGCGTACTGGTGTAGATCACATATAGATAGGATTGTTAGAAACGTTGTTTCAAGTTAGGGAATGGTTTACATACCTATACACATTTTTTTTTCTACTTTAAGACAGCGTTTGACAGTTGGCAACATCTCCATTGAGACATTTCATCATAACTTAGCTTCTGCCCGCGACTTCGTCCGCGTCAAATCTTTGCTCCCCTGACCCTTCCCGTTGCATCGATTTGCCTGCTAGTTTTCGTCCATTTTTCGTTGCTGCTCGCTCCTTTTGAGTTATAGTGAGTCAACCTTAAAAGATAGACATATGCTCTCGCGGACTTTTTTTAAAACTTTTTAAAAGGAGTGAGCAATTCCGTGATACATGATTTTTGCGTTACTTTAACCGTTTACGCAGCGCACGCAACGGAAACTCTCAAAAGGAATATTTTTTTTCTCGTTTTTGCAACATTTTTCATGACTGCTCCGCTCCTCTTAGTTTTAGCGTGATGTTATATATATATCCTATAGCCTTTAGCCTTTCTCGATAAATAGGCTACCTAACACAAAAATAATTTTTCAATTCGGATCAGTAGTTCCTGAGATTAGCGCGTTCAATCAAACAAACAAACTCTTCAGCTTTATTATAATATTATAAGTATATAAGTATAGATTTGAAGCCAATTCTAATTCTGCAAATTCGTAAATGATGCAGCCGCGAATCATTAGATCAACGTAAAACGTGACACTGACGTGGAAATAGCAAAAAAAAATTTTTTTAAAAATCGTGTGCTTCCTTAGCACATTCCGCTTAAGCAACGTTTAATAAATCCAGTTATGAGTCTGAAATTGAACTTTTACTTAATAGATTAAATTAAAGACTTCTTACTTATGGTAAACTTAGATGGTTCGCCTCTGGTAGACATTATACCAGAATCGGGGCAACAATACTTTTTTAAATTGATATGTAATTATGTCTGACATGCACACCACAACTGGCCCAGAAGGCTCAGACGGCCCCAACTTACATAGATGTTCGATCCCAAACAGACACAATACATGTAATTTGTTTGAACTGCTGGTACGGTAAGGGATGCCAGGGTCGCGAGATTTGGTCGAAAAAGTTACCATGGCCCTGGCATATGGGCAACTGAAGGAACAGTAGTAGTCTGAAACGCCCTTCCGAACCACCCAGAGCAGGAGACGTTATTTAATAATTTCCCATCCAGAAAAAAAAAATACGATAAAGGAAAACATCAAGAGGAAACCGATATGTCCTAGAACCAAAAAATCTATGAAATGTGACATCTACTAACCCGCACTGGACCTGCATGTTGGATTATGACCTACAGAGAGGCAGCCTGTGTCTCAATATAGGACACATTCATAAGCTGATTGTGTTATGTACCCACGACCGGGCCTCGATGGTCCCGACTTTCATGGAGGTCGTGGGTTTGAACCCAAACAGACAAATTAGGTATGTATGTATTTCATTACTACGACTCTAAAAACGGTGAAGGAAAACATCGTGAGGAAACTGGCATGTCCTAGAACCAAAAGTTTGAAGACATGTGACGTCTACCAACCCGCACTGGGCACGTGTGGTGGATTATGGCCCGCTCCCTCACACAGAGATGAGGCTCATGTCCCAGCAATGGGACCATTATAGGCTGAATATGTGTACGATATTACAAAAGATGTAGGAGAAAAACATCTTTTAAGACAACAAAGTGTCTCACAGAGCTTTACTAACAACAAATTTTACCAGCAAAAAAAAAACATTTTCAATCTACCTTCGCTTCACAAGAACCCTATAACCATGCCAATCCACTTCCTACTTTACCAATACCAGAAAAAATATGACACAGCCGTACCCCCTGAGGCGTAGTCGTAATGATAAATCCTGGACGCCGGGACCATAAAACGTAGTACCAGGTAGAATCAAACATTCATGTTACAAGCTAGAGGAATATTGATTTTTGAGTAACATTTCAGCGACCAATGAGGCGGCTTCGGGACGCCCACTTGAAGTTGTGGTGGAGGTATGAAGGGAGTGAGCAGACTTGGGAGCGTACCATTATGTCTTCATTGTCAAGGTCGTCTAAAAAAGGACTGAATTTAGTATTGGTGATTTATAAATGCATGGTTAGTCCGTGTGCTGCCGGACGTAAAGAATAGCACCATCTCATTTCTTCCCGTGGGTATCGTAAAGGGCGACTAAAGGACTTACTAGAGAATAGGCAGCAGCGTTCTCTATGCATTTCACCACCATACTGCGATCGCCAACCCGCCTGCTAAGTGTGGCGGTTATGGCCTAAATTGGGGAATAGGCATTCCACAGTTTTTGTCCAGCAGTGGACGTTTTACGACTGAAATGATAATGATGATGCTAAGAAAGAACACTTCAACATGATACATGACAAATCCAAGAAGTTAAGATCATCAGGGAGTCCATTGTTTTTGGAACGCACCTGCGTGGCGCGCCATTTGTATAGCACTAGCTTCTGCCCGCGACTTCGTCCGCGTCAAATTTTTACTCCCCTGACCCTTCCCGTCGCATCGAATTGCCTGCCAGTTTTCGTCCATTTTTCGTTGCTGCTCCGCTCCTTTTGATTGTAGCGTGAATAGGCTACTCAACACTAAAAGATTTTTTCAATTCGGATCAGTAGTTCCATAGATTACCAAGTTCAAACAAACAAACATATCATTTATAACGGATACTTTTAATGTGCACGTCTTTCTACATCGTTCTTACATGTCAATATTTTAAGGAATTCAGAAATCGTTCTTCGTTTATCAAAATAAAATATACTGCTTCATCCAATACTTCGAGGAAAAATATTTCCTTAACTTTGATCCTTGTTTGGCCCAAAACTCAGCAACAGGAATCTCATTCGCTGACGTGTTCGTGGTCCTTACGTATGCAAGTGACACAAGATTGAAGGTGGGCAATTGTCTATGGAGACACATCGCACCGAGGTCTGAGCTAGCCTTGAACTCGAACTTGTGAAGGATGTGACCCTGAAATGGTAAAAAAAAATCAATTTTACGTGAAGTGAGCGTTCATTCCACCCGACGAGATTGGTACTATTGACAACTCACTTTAAACTCACTTCACCTAAGTTCTCACGTTAAGATTTTTACAGAATAAATAGCCTGGCAGACTTGAAGCTCACGGACCGGAGGTAGACCGTAAAAGCAACACTGTAGAAGCCCACAATAAAAAATAAACAGTGGAAGACAACTAAGTCGTTTTGAAAACGAGATCAGCTTAACTGCTGTCTTAAATCGTAGCCAAATAGAACAAGACGAAGATAAATGGGCATCAATGGAGGAGGTCCTTACCCAAACTAGGGTTTTTGCAGAAGAAATAGAAAAAATAACACATTAAACAATACAGAAATTAAATTAAACTTAAGTTATAGTTAAATATTATACCTACTAGAAACTAGAAATAAGTAAATCGTGTAAAATAAAGCAGGACTGGGAGCTGTAGCATATTTTTTGTGGATTATGTGAACAAAAATGTAAGTATTAGATGGATCCTCCCATTTCTAAAGAGGATGAGTAAACCTTACACCCAGTTCTTCATGCCATTTCTCAACTGGTGACCACGTACTTAAAGACCTTACGTTGGAAAGCCTCCCACAGAGTGGACCGATGATTTGGTGAAGACCACAGGAATCCGCTAGATGCGAAAAGCACTGGTCGATGTAGCGGTCCATGGAGGAGTCATTTGAGTCATCGACTGGCCTGTTAGTCTAGTAGTTAGTGACCTCACACAGAACAAATGATTGTGCTCATCGAACCCACGACCTCAGTCTTAGCAGTCAGCTGCTAAGACTGAGATTGTGGGTTCGATGGGCACAATCATTTGTTCTGTGTCTGGGTGTAATTTACCTATAATATTGTATGTATTTAAAAATATAAAAGTATCAGTGGCGAAAGCACCATATAACACGATTCCTACCGGCTTGCCTTCGGGGGCATTGGTAACTCTATCACTATTAAAAATACAATAGTATGTAAATAGTGGCTACTATTGTCAATAAATATAGTTACACTACGGGTATTTAATTCACCGTAACATTCAAACAACAAAAAAGGTTATTTATAGCTTTGTATTACAACAAAAGAGAAATGTTCTAAATTAACCCGGCGCCAAAACGTCATAATCGGGAACTAAAAATTCATACAACAGCGATCCCGTAATGATGTCACTTTAGGTCACGTGGCACCGCTTGATATGTACGAGAGCAAGCCGCTGTACAACGGGTTATGACAGAGACAGGTATAGAAAAATGCGTCAGCGAGAACGAGATAGAGGAATATTGCATATTTTATTCGGTTTTCAGCTGTTCAATTTAATTGTATTTAATTCATTACATTCCTATATTAATTTTAGAATGATAGTAATATTCTTTATTGATGAGTCAGTAAGTTAAAGCCGACTTCACATCGGCTTCTCTTTTAGAAAAAATTACACCTCGCCACTGAAAAGTATCTATGTTTATCAGTTGTCTAGTTGCCATAATACAGGCTCTGCCTAGTGTGGGATCAGATAACGTTGTGTTGGTTGTCCTAAGATATAATAAAAATTATTATTATTTGTACAGCAGAGGACGATTTTCGGCTGAAATGATTGATAATGACCTCCCAGTTCTCCTGCCTTGCCTCCCAGTCTGTATGCTTCCTTGAGGTATGGTATTTTTTCCAGATTCACATTTGTTTCAATAAATATAGACAAATATATATTCGGACCGTTTAGTATAGTTCAATCGTTCCATTGAAAAAGCCTGGTTAAAAATAAGTTAGAATCAACAAACCCTACCGTTCCTGTTTGTATTCATTCTAATCTTATTTTCAATCTGTCAACTAAATAATTTTGTACCTGTTTTTTCTATAGTATTGTGAAAGGCTATGGAGTACTGGATTCCTAAAGGGTTTTTATTTCCTACTTATAAAGAATTTAAATATTTGTAGCAAAACAGAGTATAAAGCATTCTATAACAGCGTGCCATAGAGATCCTACTGTTTAGTTACTAACAAAACCCAAGGAAAGGAGACTGATCTCCGACGCCTTCTTTTCATAGTACCTATTTTCTTTGCTTACCTTCACCCAAATATATACCACATCTTCCTTAACCGACATCGTGCACACTTCCCGACACGCCCACAACTCACCCCGCCCACTTGAGGCGTGGTCTAAACACGGAAAAGATAAACTATACATAGGATGGGTACATAGGCTGTCAGGCAAGTTTCCTTTGTCTATAAAACAGTCAGTTTCAAAAAGTTTCCTTGGCAGCCATTTTAGCTCTGTGATAGAGCTGTTGGTAGCGTCTTTTTTATTGATTCGTTTTACGTTCCTGTATGCTTTTTGAGGTGCAAAGACCGGTAGTTACGGGTTTTTTAATCAACCTTTAAATGTTCTTGAATAGGTCTTCAATAGTATAAAACAGGATTTATGTATTAACAAGTGACACACAGATTCCCCTGACTGCTTCTTTGGTCTAGTAGTCGCATACGTTACTCATGAACATTTGTACCTCGTTCCTCCAAATTTTTACAAAATTCTAGCAAAATGTTATTAGATTTTTCCATCTGCAATATTCGGTGTGGTGCCAGACGTAAAGAATACCACCATCCCATTACTTCCCGTGGGTGTCGTAAAAGGCGACTAAGGGACTTACTAGAGAATGTGCAGCAGTGTTCTCTATGCATTTTACCACTATACTGCGATCGCCAACGCGCCTGCCAAGCGTGGCGATGATGGCAAATCTCCCGAAATTGGAAGAACCCTATGTTTAGCAGTCGATGCCTTTCGGTTGACATTATGATGATGATTATAAATGTCTTGAACATGAACGGGCCTTCAATAGGATATTTATTTCAAATCAAATCAAAATATTTTCATTTCACATAAAACTACAAGGGCACTAATAAAACGTCAGAAGCTACTTAGGTGCGCGGTTCCAAATTGTTGATTCCTATGGAGAAGAGCCGCGAAGAAACTCCACGGTTACTCTTTTAAAATTAAGTTGGCTTTTACAATGGTTTCAAATAACGGTGTTAATAGGTATGGAAGAACAGTGTGGGACTGTCAACAAGTACCAGGTACTTAATAAAATAGAAAATTGTCTACAGTCTACAAAGCCTACAACATTCTCACATTCACAAAATATAAAAAAATCTAATTATATGATAGTATTTCATGAATAAAACATAATAACCTATTTAAACTAAATGTATGTGTAGTGTATTATCTATCAATTAACACACAAACTCTTCCGTCTACCTTGATGGTCTAGTTGTCTCATGCCCGAGTGCTGAGCATGAGATACTAAGTTGGATTCCCAGATCGAGCAAAGTATTATAAGGTTTTTTTCATCTACAATATCTCAGTAGCAGCCCGGAGTCTGGATCTGTACCCGGTTGATGGCAATAGACTCGCCCCCTATTACATGGGACTTAAAACATAACTGGCGAAGTGTAGGTGTACTATAGGATGATCTCTGTTTAATCCTTCGGAATATAGGCGTGATGTTATGTTATGCAGATTCAAAGTGGATTTATTTGTAAGTCGAAGTTAAACATTTATTTAAAATAGCCACATAATAGGTACTTTTGAACGTTAAAAACTTTTTACAAAAAAATAAACAACCGACTTCCTTAAAAAAACACTACAAAATTAAAAATTACTTTAATTTCGGAATTCGGTGTCTTAGGATCTGTATTTAAGGTTTTTTTTGCCACCGACTTCCGAAATTAAAGTTATTTTTGACTTTGTAGTGTTTTTTTAAGGTTGTTTTGTTTTGTAAAAAGTTTTTATTCTTGGCTTTTTAGTTACAGTAGATACCTCGCACTAATCTAATCGCGTTATTCGTTCATTTGTCGCGCAAATCCTTAATGCAAATTTAAGACTTATATGTTTTTCACATGAATCCCATTGTCCGAATAGAACCAAATTAAAATGGGACCATTCGGGAAGCACCAGCTTTCAAATAAAAAAAGAATCATCAAAATCGGTTCACCCAGTCAAAAGTTATGAGGTAACAAACATTAAAAAAAATACAGTCGAATTGATAACTTCCTCCATTTTTTGAAGTCGGTTAAAAATGAAATAGAAATAGAATTGATTTTAATCGCCTATTCAAAAGGAAGTTTCAAAATTTTATCCACCGTACTGCGATCGCGATAGTTTGAATAAATGACTTTTGACTTTGATTGTAGTGGTTCACATCATTGACCTCCTTAAGTTTTGAGTTGAGTTGCATGATTACTGACAAATGCGTGCACTGATTGGACAGGTCCACTCAATCTGTGTGGTTCTTTCCTTAAAAGACCACTTCAGACACCAATCCACATGGTCTTCACGTGATCTAACCAAATTATGTCTGGACTTTAAAAGAGACTGTGACCTCTGAGTTTGTTTCGGCCTTTCTTCTCAGAGTAGTCAGATAGGAAACGCCGAACTCATCTAGTTTTAAAAAATATGATTGACGTGTAAAAGTGTTTGTACAAACCTACTTGCAAAAATAAAGTCTTTTATCATTTATCATTATCATTTATCACAAACACGCAGTCTAGCTTACCTACTCACTACTTAAATCAGTATACAGTTGGCGTTGGCCCACAGCCTACGGGCTGAGGATCATTTCTACTTGATCGTATTGAAGCGTTCAAAGCAGATGCGGACATTGCAGATGCGCTGCAGTATCAGGGTTGCCCTGATTAGGGGGTTTCACATTGGTCTTTTGAGACGTAACTGAACCCCTTCCATGCGTAGATGGTGACCACCGGGGTGGTTTTAGTGAGGCAAAAATCCCACAATCCCCGAAGCCCGGGCGCCGTATAAGGTCTCCCCCCTAAAACAAAAAAAGGGCTGCCTTGATTGGGCACGAATAGCATGAATGCAGGAACTAGCGAACTTAATCACTGAGAAACCAGCCGTTCAAGAAACGATCAGAATATAGATGCATAGATGAATCGGTTATCACGTGCCACAAAAGACAAAGCACGTTGAAATAATAACTTATTACAAGAATATTAGGAAATAGCTAATTGTAAGATAATTATGTGCTTTGGACTATGCCGCACATGAAAATGAAATAATACACGTACGAAGTGCGGTATATGTGTCAAGGTTGCACCAAATGGGAGTCCAGTCTCAGCATGTGTCAGGCAAATAGGTACCAATAAAAAAAAAATGTAGATGCTGTCGCATCTTCTTGATCTTCGTCACCTACTAGGCTTAAATCACCCCTCCTTTTCTTCGCTGAATTTCAGATGCAAAGTATTGTAAAAGATTATTGTAGAGTTCTCGAGAAAATCAAGTGGAATAATAGGACTTGCTGGTAAGTAATAACACAGTCGATTGATAACATTAATCTACATTTGCTCTCTTTGGTCCGTGAATAAGAGACCATCTTTGCATACCAAGACTTCTACGTGGTTTGGGAAGCACGTTATGCCGTTATTCCTGACTGTCGTTTCAAAATCTTTAACATTCGTTATTGGTTGTCAGAATCCGAAAGGCGAGTGGAAGTCAGACAGGCAGTAAAGTACTGGTATGCAGTAGGAATCCGACCACAACGTCATTAGGAAAAGGCTATGCAGATGAGATCTTTTCTGTGGCAATATTTCCCTCATCCTGTAGGGCATTAATACCCAGTTATAGACTCCGTACCTCATAGAAAAGGGTGACTACTGCCACTAACTCTTCACATGGAAACCATCATTCTCCAAATCTCATATACACAGTCTTTGTGTCTTAAACAGCACCCTGTGCCAATTGTCACACACTATTAATTAAAATCTAAATCATTATAAGTTCGAATTTGTCTGCTCAACAATTTAAATAAAATAATTAATGATGTTAAACTGTCTGTTATGCCATTAAAATGCTATTATTTAAAAAATAATTAATGAAAAATTTCTGAACTAGGTAAACCGACGATAAATTTCAAAATGATGTACTGACTCCATGGTTGCAGTTTTTTGTACAGTTGACGTTGTTGCTGAAAAAACTATTTCACATTGTAATAACTTGATTACTTTCAATCAAATGAACCGAGCTTTTTGTAAGTTAGCCTAAAATATTGCGTAAATCATAACAAAAACGTGCACAGAATATATGGAAACCAGATTTGAAAAGCGCAGTATAAAACAGCTTGAAAATTGATTTACGATACTTTTTTTATTGTAAAATAAAATGATCTAAATATTTATTTATATACGTAGATCTTTTAAGACACTTAAACACGTCATTTTTGTTTTAATTAGCTGGCGTTTGTATTAATATTTCGGCTGACTGATCCCTAAGAAGAAACACCGAAACAAACTCAGAAGTCATAGTCTCTTTTAAAGTTCAAACATTATATTATAAGGATTTTATGTGAGTCTAACAATGCAGGGCAATGTCTAGAAATGCCTTAAATTATGAACAAAGAACCATTGCAGTTTTGAGCTGATCTGTCCCAAAAGACGACATTCTAATAATGATAACCTCAAAAAAAATATCCTTCATCCCATTTCATACAACCAATTTAGCAATAACTTCTTTCAAAAACATCCACTTACATCCCTCTATGCAGCTACACCCTGAACATTACTGCACTATGTTTACGACTGACCACAGAGGGGTGGGCACAGAGGGCAGTCAATGTTAATATTTTATTCGTCTGCCAACGACTTTTATCGTCCAAGACTTGAGGTGAGACAATTGGTACTGCCACCCTAATGTGGTTTTGGCAGGTCGGTTTTCGGTGTTTCTACACTTGTTTAGTTTTTTAAGAGTAATGTAAAACGATTTGATTTGGATTTTTAGTGGCTCTGATGGCTATTAGATTAAAACCCCTTTTTAACCGACTTCAAAAAAAGGAGGAGGTTATCAATTCGACTGTATTTTTTTTATGTTTATTACCTCATAACTTTTGACTGGGTGAACCGATTTTGATAATTCTTTTTTTTTTTGAAAGCTGATGCTTTTTTTATGGTTCCATTCTAATTTGGTTGTATTCGGACAATGGGATCCATGTGAAAACCATATAAGTCTTATATTCGCATAAAGTATTTGCGCAACAAATGAACATATAACGCGATTAAATTAGTGCGGGGTATCTACCATAACTAAAAAGTTAAAAATAAAAACTTTTTACAAAAAATAACCACCGACAAAACAACCTTTAATACAGATCCTAAGACACCGACTTCCGAAATTAAAGTTACTTTTCACTTTGCAGTGTTTTTTTTTAGGAAGTCGGTTGTTATTTTTTTTGTAAAAAGATTTAGATGATAAATAGCAATATTTTTCTGATGATGAAATGTTAATTTCTAGACCATGAATAACTGAATTACTATTTTATGAAAAAGTAATTCAATGAGATTAAATGATTAATTAGAGCATTGTATTGATGATTTGAATGATTATAATTATGTAGAGCCATATTTCGTATGGTGCTGGATTTTAAGCACAATACTATTTCTTCTCGTGGGTGTTGTAAGAGGCGACTAAGGGACTTACTAGAGAATGGGCAGCAGCGTTCTCTATGCATTTCACCACCATACTGCGATCGCTAAGCGTTGCGATTTTGGGTGGCGGCCTATGTCCAACAGTGGACGTCTTCTGGCTGAAATCATCATGATGATGCCAATTTAACCTCCACAACCCAGTTACTGGGTTACGGATATACACTGAGAAAACTGACAATCATAAAAGAGGTGAATTCAGCTTAAAGTATGATGAATTCACTCAAAGGACGGAGCATAGTGATTCACCAAAAAGAACGATGATAATACTGATGTTGATGATAACAGTATTTAAGATGATGTGTCACCATGGATTTAGTTTTAGTTACCTACTATTTTTCGATGCCTTCCTCATATATCCAGTTATATCCTATTAGTTTTCCTACAATTTTTCGGTGACTTCCTCACATATTCAGTTATGTCATACAATTTTTCCAACTATTTTTCGGTGCCTTCCTTATATATCCAGTTATATCCTATTATTTTTCCTACTATTTTTCGGTGACTTCCTCACATATTCAGTTATATCATACAATTTTTCCTACTATTTTTCGGTGCCTTCCTCATATATCCAGTTATATCCTATTATTTTTCCTACTATTTTTCGGTGACTTCCTCACATATTCAGTTATGTCATACAATTTTTCCTACTATTTTTCGGTGCCTTCCTCATATATCCAGTTATATCCTATTATTTTTCCTACTATTTTTCGGTAACCTCCTCGTATTTTAGGTTAGGTCCTCTTACTTTTCCTACTATTTCCTCATATCTCTGGTTATAGCCTATTATCTTACGGAGGTCGCCCTCAATAGGAGGATTGTGTTTTTTAATAAACCAATTAATATCTCTATAATACACCAGTGATTAGTTGTAGTTCTACTCATTCTCCATCAGTAGGACTACAACTAAATACTGGTGGATTACACAGAAATTGTTTGGATTATTAGAAATCACAATCCTCCTATAATTGAGGGCGCCACTGGACTTACATGATCCCCTTATTTTTAAGTATCCAATATTGGTTCTTTCCTTTTAAATATTATTAGGTGTGAGCTCAACATTAAAAAAAACTGAAGAACCCTAAACTTGAACCTTAAAAAAATGGAGAGTAAGTAAAAAAAATAGAAAAAGTACCTTGGCAAGAATGGTAAGAAGGTGAAAAGGGATGTATGTATAAATTAAACAGAAAATTGAATGGTATTTTTATTTCCATAGTATGAATGAATAATTATTATATACTCTAAACATTTATATTCAGTATAAAAGAAGACTGTTTTGTTTAGAAACATCCTCGCCTTAATGATTACAGTATCTATTTGTCGGTCATTATAAAGAATCATTATATACATTATGTTCAATAATTCTAGTTTTTACAAATTAAAATAAAGGTTGAGACGAGTAGAAATTTAATTTACAAAAAATAACAAACTTTACATTAATGTACCTATAACTAAAACATTTTTGCCCTTAAGGTGATTGCTTCAGGGTAGCCGTTTTTTGCAATTTGCAGGCCAGTGCTAGGTTGTATGTTAATTAAATGTTGCACGCGGGTGTAAGTACATAAGTTGTACTACATACGTCTTACACCCGCGTCTAACATTTCAATCAAAACCTAGCACTGGCCTGCAAATTGCAAAAAACGTAAGAAAATTTGAATTTCGCGGGCTACCCTGACGCTTTCACCTTAAAGCTGCATACAATAAATTGGTTATATTATTATAGTAAATATCTATTTTCAAGTAAAGTGCTACTATAAACACTCCGATGAGACTAATCTATCCCTCATACAAATACTTTACTTTAAAATCTATTACTAAAGGTGAACGCACACTTTTCAGAGCCGAAGGAGGCGAAGAATCGAATTTTAGAATTACTTGTATGAAATCCTATGGAACCTCGCACACTTACCGAATCGGACGAATAAGGTCGTACGATTCGGTGCGGATAAGTGTGCGAAGTTACATTGGACTTCATTTAAGTAATTCTAAAATTTGATTCCTTCGCCTCCTTCGGCTCTGATAAGTGTGCGTTCACCTTAAACCAGCTATTGGTGCTGGCTCATACCATTACTTTATGCGGACACCGTTATCGGGCCGTCTTTATAGGATATCCTAAAGGGATATCCGATAAATACCGTAACTAAGGGTAGATTACTAGTTGAGCGCACTCTGCTATAAAAAAATAACTGCCCTTGGACTCTGCAGTGCCTCAAACTAGCAACGCCGCGTACGGTATAAGTACATAATTAATAACTATGTAAACGTTTCCAAAAAAAATTGATATTACTGGATTCAAAATAAAAACATCTTAAAAATGAGCAAACGAGTTAACTCGTTTGCGCATTTTCAAGGTATTATAGCAGCGACCGTAAGCCGTTAGAATACCTACAGAATTTTGAAATTTTTACTCTAGGTACCATCTACTTGTAATATATGACGTGTTACCTCGCATTAGAGTGAGCGTGTTAGGACACGGAGAAACGGCATTTTGGCAAGGAAAGCACAGATAATCATTACCACGTTTAACTTCATAAGAATTGTAATGAGAATTAAATTCAATAGTTTCAAACATACAGCAACGGAAAAAAACCTCTTCAGTATCTGTCACCAAAATTGCATCAATTTGGCCAAAAGTGGGTAAGAATTGTTCATCATCTATATCTACAGTAACAATAGAGTTCCGCTGCCATATAACACCAGCTATTGTAGCGGAAGTAACCGAATATTTGAGGACAACGCCAGTGCCGAGAGAAAACTTGACAGTGTCTCCTGAATTTAATGCAGATTTTTTTCCTAGTATTTTTGTTGTAGGTATTGTATTTTTCACAAACAAGTCATTGAGCATAAGTTGACATTTTATTGCTAGAGTCTTGCAAACATTGACTCGATTAAAAGATGATCTAGCCACTAACTTAGATACCCTGTGCTTGGCTTCAAAACGCATAGCCCACATGTTACGTACGGGGCCGAACTTCATTAGCATGGTAGGATAATGAGTCAGAAAATGAAACTTTGGCTGCAGGGGTGATTTTGTTAGCTCCGTGTACAATTGATTAAATTCTGCTATTATAACCCGGAGTTGAATATTGGTGTCACTGAAGACCCTATGACTTAATAACCTGTCGGTGATTTGCCGCAACATAATGTATAATTTCCATACTTTATTTTCTAAAGGAATGTAAAACCCGGCTATTAGGCTGAAGTATCTAATAAGGGTAAGCATTTCTGATGCTGAAGTTTTCAATTTTACTTTCGAACCTTGGACAACTAAACAATTACTTGGTTTTGAATTCCTATCTGGTCCATAATCAAATGAAATTATTCTTTGTTGCAATACTGAGATCTTTAAAAGACCTTCGGCAAGGAAGTGGTTTATGACAAAGGTCATTACATAACGAGCTACACCTTCTAATATATCATGCATTGGGTCTACTGCTACATTTTGAAATAAATCAAATCCTGTCACCTTAAGCCAACAGCATGATTCTTTAATGCCCGTGTTAGGTGTATCGTTTTCTTGCAATTGAGCGTGGTCTGAAGTCATATTTCTAAGCAAGTTACTGTTTTCATATAGAGCAGTTTGCAAACCTTTCTTGTCAATGTTACAGATTCTGCAACACTTGTTAGCTGAAAAACTTTCAGTAAACCCGAGAATTGAATTCAGGCCTAAATTATCGCCAGTTATAGCAACAACCTTCAATTTTACGGTTCCTTTAAAAAACTTATTTTCTATAAAAATTCCTTTGTTTTGCAAGTAATTCAATTCCTCAATAACAGGGTCAAAAATAACTTTGTTTCCATATTTAGTTTTGTCAGCAGAATGGCAAATAGCTAACAGCAAAATGTTATTCAACAATGAAAATAAATGTGGTGGGAGTGCTGGCAAGGAAACGTATACACCACCAAGCTTATGCACCCCAGCGTGGCTCCCCAAAGGATTTCCAATTTCAAAATCATCATAGTATACTACTAAAGGAAGAATAATGTCCGACGCCTGCGGTGTACACATTGCCAGCCATACAGATCCCTGCATTACATTTTCTAGACACATTGGCCTCATCGGATTTTCTTCACGGATTATTAAATTACCCCTTAGGTGGTTCAAATAATCCGTTACATCTTTCCAAATAGTGTCAATGGAAAAAAAATTCTTCAAAACCTGGCGAAGTTGAATTACTTGCATTGTACGTGGCTTGGTGTGTAATGTTAAAGTGTTACTCCTTTGTGAAATGTCAGGACAATAACCAACGATTACTTCATGTGGTGGTATAAAAGAACCTAATAAATTCAATTCTCGGAATCTCAAATATTCTGAACGAAACGGAAAAAAGATGCCCTTCAAAGCTGTGTTGAACTTATGAAGTCGTTTATTAATTTCGCTTCCAGACATGCTTTCCTCATCAGCTAGCACAGGGCCGAATACGGACATTAAAGACGGTGCGATATTGTCAAGAAGGGTTTGCAAATGACTAACCATAGCTTGTACAGACGATCGAGATACAGAGGGATTTACATAGAGCGTTGAAATAAATTTCAAAACTTCTTTATGAATAATACTATCAGCATTATCAAGGACTTCCGGTTCACTATCAGCTTCAATGTATATGTGCTCAGTTGCTACTTTGGTAGTCTCTGTTTCACACATAGGAACTACGCAAGCCTCGTTTGAGGTGGATGGCAAATAACGAGTGTTTACTTTATTCAAATGTTTTAAGTTAACATGTTTTCTAAATTGTCTAACGTCCGTGAAATACCGGTAGCATGCGTCTTCACCACATTTATAAACTCCAGTAATATCAATTTTTTCACATTCTTTCCTTATGTGGGTAATAAGTGAAGAAAACGTGGGAAAAGTCCTTTTACAACTGTGACACTTCATCTTAATTTAAATTGTGACTCCGAGAGTAACTAATATCTCCTTCACAGATTGTGACATACGATCGTACGATGTTTTGACTTTGTAAAAACCAATTTGGATAATAAGCCAAATGTTATAGCTTTCAGTAGGATATTTAGCCGCAGTAGCATGAAATATTTTAAAAGTCACATCAACAGCCTCAGTTAGTGTTGTGAACTTGTAAAACGTATTGTCACATACTGTGAAGGAGACACCTGACTGGCGGCACCAAATTATAAATGGTTGGAGGCTAATACCTAGGTTTTGAAGCTTTTGGCGACGCTCCTCAATTACCACTTGCACGTCTGCGTCATCATCCACGATGGTCACAAATCCATCCAATATCTCCGCTCGTGAAGCTTGCCAGTCTTTTCTAGATCGACGGGCAGGAGGAATATTAAAGAGACAGCCGAGTAGCAATATCGCTGCTATTAATTTTGTCTCCGGTTGTTCATCTGGAAAGAAAATAATAATAGTATATTTGACACAACACATCATCATTAACTGAGCAAATAGGGAAAAGTATCAGAACAAAATAAAATCTATCTATATAAGTAAAAATGAATTGCCGAAATGTGTGTCCGCCCGCCCGTTACTTCTGAACGACTGCACCATGTTAGATAATTTTTAAATTCTTTTTTGTCTATATATTTTATAACGGGTTCACCGACCCAGGGAGGTCGAGCACCTAGAACTATATAACAGAATCATTTCCTTACCGTCACAAATTGCCAATGTATCAGCTATTTTTCGACGAAGAAACGAGTCCTTTGTGGTGTTAAGCTTCTGCTGAGCAGCTTTTAGTATGTTTTCCGATGAAGCATCCAAGGCGTCGAGGCCCCCGGATTTATCAGGGAACAGTGCTTCGTAGTCATGAGTCAGGAGTCGCCATCCATCACTTGACTTCAGGATAGGATACTTATTGAAGTACTCCTGTAATGTCCCTTCCTCGTAGTACAAGTACCGGAGGCGAGCTCGCACCGTCTCCCGCCACAGGGCACTGACCTCCTGCCACGGACCAGCTGAAGGACTTGACAGCTGCTCTAATGCTGACGCTACGTCCTCCACTTCACCTGCACACAAAAATTAAAACGATTAATAATTAGTACAATGACAATAACGGTTCTTAGATTCAGATATTTTGTAATTTGTAACGAAAATTTATACTAATTCAGATATTTTTCTCAATAATTTTGTTCTTGATAATTTAATTCAATCTGAAAACATAAAATTTCTTGAAAAGGAGTTACCTTCTTTAAGTCCGGTCAGGTCGATTCCAGCGAGTGGAGGGGTGTCTAGCCTAGGACTGGACTTGGAGCGAGAACGTGACTTGGGCTTTTCAATAAGGCCCAACGAAACTAAATGCTGCCGTCGAGCCCTTCTGGCGGTGACTAACCAGCCAGAGATATTGCGCTTAGCCTGGTAAGCATCAGCCGGCAGGTACGGCGCGTAGTATAGGGGTGGTGACTCCTCTTTAAATAATCTGCCAATGTCGTAGGATAGAGCAAGCAGCTGCGAATCTGTCAGAAGTACCGGGTTTTCGGCCGTAATGAGCTTCTCCATAAGCAGCTTGCATAAACGCCCACGCACGTTTGAGGGTAAGGTGCCCGTTTTCTGCCCAATTGCTATTATTTGTTTTCCCTCGACTGATGAATTCAGTATGGTATTCACCTGAAACACAAATAGTATAAGTATGGCATTACAAACTAAATATGCAAGGTAAAAGTAAAAAAAAAATGTCACTAAAATGTTGAAAATACAGGTTCAATACCTACCTTCCATTCAGTATAATGATCAGTTGGAGTCGGTGCCAGTCTAGGCATCATGCATTTAGTTGTTAGTTATAGCTGTCACCAACTCCAAATATATTACTGATCTTTGTGACATATAGTATAGCTCCTAAACGGCCGTCCGTACACACATACAGGACAGGACAGGTACAGACGTTAAACTTATCTGTTTACGCCGGGGGTTAACAATATTGAATGTTAATTTAAATTCCTTATCAAAAGTACAGGATAATAGGCAATAACTTACTAAATTGCTCCCGGTGGACTCTTGTCTAACTGCTTCACCCACTGACGACGACGAGTCCAGTGGTATCACCAGTATGTCACCATCCTAAAATAATATTTACTTTGAGACAATGTTATAATAGTACATGTAACAAAAAGGTGTGATAATATGAGTATGTACGGTCAATTAACCTCAATAATCGTTGAAATAATCACTAAATGTGTCCGAGTGCGACCGTTAACTAACAGGCTATAGCTAGCCCTAGCCGGAGATAACTCAAGGGAAGTGTTATATTTTTTTACTAGTAATCGGTTCAGCATTGCAGGTGTGAACGGTCCTGCCCTCGTCCCTTGATCCGGCCCTGATAAAAACTAATCGATCAAGATCAGGACTGATCCTGGTCTCAAAGAATGTCTATACCAAATTTTGCATCGGTTCAGTGTCTTAGGTATGAAAATGTGAAAAGGTCCTGCCCCAGCCGACAGATAGACAGACAAACTTACTTTCGCATTTATAATATTAGTATGGATGTAATTACAAATTAATACATATTGCTCTTGAACCAAAAAACAGTAAGTACGAGTACTTTTCTACAATTTTGCAGAACTTACCAAATTTTCCTGGTTAAGTCCTGCTTCGCAGTCTTGGTTGAGGATTGAGCTTTGCAGTCCTTCACACGGTGGCAGAGGCTCTAAGTTACAAGGTAGACTAGTTAACAAGTCATTCCTCAGGACCTCTTCAAAGAGTGATGAATTGTAGGAGTTATCCTGAAATTTAACAAGAAATTTAAAAAGGTAATAATAATGTACTTAGTTGGTAAACTAACAAGACTGATGAAAAGTTATGATTTTATTCCACTTTTTAAATAAATACTGCACCGGTTAAATTGTTAGGTATCTTAAGAAGACTTTAAAATAATAAAAGTTAATAAGTAGGTACCTACCTACCTACATGCAAGTAGGAGAATGTGCATTTAAGCGACGCAGGGCATGTGTAAGCAAAAAGTTTAAAACAAAATTTACTTTTTTGAAATACAATTTAACATGAAAACAAACCATATCTTTTGGTTGGTCGCTTTTTAACATGGCCAGAGCTGCTTCAAACCGGAGTCTGTCCCCTATTTGAGGGAACATACTATGTATGTCTTGTTTACTAAGCATCTGCATTGTTGCGATATCAATTCTTTCAGCTGAAAAAAAAAGGTAAATTTAACAGCGCCCTGATTGCAGCTGTGAAATGCACTACGTCGCATCGACTTTATAAAATGTAGGTTGGTAGAGCTCGTCTAAGCTGAAATGACGCGCCCCACTACTTAAATTTGTATACGTACACTACGGTAAATGCGGTAGTGGGGCGCGTCATTTTAGTTTAGACGCACTCTACCTATTTGTTTTTTTTTGGGTTGCAGTTGCACATCGAATCTAGTGTATAATATAAATATGAACGTATATCTAGGTAGGTGGGTAGGTACCATACGACAAGACTATTCTTGGTTGGAGTGTACAGCGGCCAAAAAAGTGTTATTTTCGCAAATCGTTTATTTTCTCGATTCTATAGTATGTAACACCTAGAAAGGCTAAAAGTGTCTGGGTGTTTTTTGTCTCCGACCAACCGTTTGTCGTAAAAACGATGTCGAAGGGATCCATAGGTAAGGTTATGTTAGAACTGTGACCTTGAAATTGGTCGCGAAATTTTTTTAAGTATATTTTCATAGTGCCTCTAAGACGACACTCTGACCCTATTCTTGCTAGAAATTAGAATGTGTGAATGTAATGTGTGAGCTCATGCTAGCAACTTACTAGGTAGGTTTGTCAACTTACTTTCAAAACGATCGATGTAGCGTTCCAAATTCCACTTCTTCAAAAGATCACGCGTAGCCATATCCATTTTTGCACTGATCAAACACGTTCACTGGCACTAATGGAATTGTTATTGCTATTAATTAAACGAGTCGTGAGTCGTGACTTGCCGGCTGTAGCGGTGAAATACAAATGGCCGACCGAAATGGCGCGGCGGCGGAATGAAGTGAGAGAGGGAGACCTCATTATATAATGCCGTCACCTTAAATTTGTAGGACATCATTCAAATGCTACTCATAAATGGGTCTCTGTAATAATAATTTAGTAGGATATACATAAAATAATATGACTATATTATTGAACTTTGATGCTTACTCTAAAAATATGAGATTATTTAATCGTATTATCATAGGATTCACATAAAATAATATGACTGTAATATTAAAAAATGATGCTAACTTTAAAAATATAAGTTTAAAGCATTATAATTTAATATAGTACATTAGGGGGAGGTCATCGTATTTTTAGAGATACTTCTTCATATTAAACTATGAAATCTATTTATATTACGGTGACTGTCATTGTGTTTTTTAATTAGAATCTTATTTATAATTATCATACTAATTTATGGGACAGTGGACCATTTTCTATTACATTGTGTTATTATTTGAAGAAGACAATGTTATTTCATAATTACAAATTTTTACGATGACAAGTATCATAATATTGCATTATTTACCCAAAAAATTCGATTCCATCTTAACACATTTCAGTTCTAGCGTAATATTTACTTATTATCAACATATTATAAGACAACGCATCTATTTTAAACCAACGTCACGATATTTTAAGATTATGCCAAAATGACATTTTTCTCAGTGTATAAATATAAATAAATATCTCAGGACAATCAACACACTGTTATCTGATCCCAAACTAGGCAGAGCCTATAGGTACTATGGCAACCAGACAACTGATATACAATATATTCTTCTATTAGACCAGGGTTGATAATTTTTGAAACCAAAAAACATCACGTTATATTTAGTTGTAAATACATACATATTATAGATAAATTACACCCAGACACAGAACAAATGATTGTGCTCATCACACAAAGATTTGTCCTGGGTGGGGATCGAACCGACGACCTCAGTCTTAGCAGTCAGGGTCACTAACCACTAGACTAACAGGTCAGTCAATATCTTGGTAAGACTGATCGTAACACTTTCAGTATTTTGACGACTCGTAACGACTGTAAAAGATCCACAAATGACTTAAATCAATTTATTTAACCTAATCCAAATTGTTTCTAATTAATTAAATGTGAAAATAGACGTACAGACTCAGGAAGGCCGAAGCAAAGAAAACCTGCTCAGATGGAGATTCACAGATGACTCCGCCCTGGAGTGTAAATGTAGTGCTGTCCCACAAACAATGCGGGGCACTTGGTGTCTTGTCCAGCACATCCTGTTTTCTGCACGCTACAGTTGATGGACGCTACTGGAAGTGCTAAGCTCGTAGCCAAATACTGGGCTGACTGTATATAAATGATAAATGATTTTATTTCTGTAAGTAGGTTTGTACAAACACTTTTACAAGTCAATAATATTTTTTTTGAGCGGCGTTTCCTATCTGACTACTCTGAGAAGAAAGGCCGAAACAAACTCAGAGGTCACAGTATCTTTTAAAGTCCAGACATAATATTGGTAACATTATGTGAAGACTATGTAGATAGCTGTCTGA
Organism: Aporophyla lueneburgensis; assembly: GCA_932294355.1. Taxonomy (NCBI): domain Eukaryota; kingdom Metazoa; phylum Arthropoda; class Insecta; order Lepidoptera; family Noctuidae; genus Aporophyla; species Aporophyla lueneburgensis. Next base: position 15,957,304 of record OW028762.1, on the reverse strand, counting down.
AATGGTCTTTAGAGGAAAGAACCAAACAGATTGAGTGGACCTGTCCAGTCAGTGCACGCATTTGTCACTAATCGTGCGGCTCAACTCAGAACTTGAGAAGCTCAACGATCCGACGAACAATACCAAAGAAAGGACATTTGGGTAGGCCGCATAAATTACTCAACCTGCCAGATCATAATTACAACATACTTGACAAATAAAGAAAGATAAAAGAAAAGAAGAAACATACCCACACGTCTTCACATTCACAATGATTAAACAATATAATACTTTACAAAGTAAATATTCATGTCATTGTATAAATAAAATTTATCAATGTCAATGTGTATATGAAAAATCCGGAATGGATCTCGGTCTAATCATTTGATGACCATGTTAATCGCTGTATGAAATGGTCTTTAGAGGAAATAACCGCACAGATTTGAGTGGACCTGTCCAGTCAGTGCACGCATTTGTCAATAATCATGCAGCTCAACTTGGAACTTAAGGAGCCCCACGATTCGACGAACAATACCAAAGAAAGGACATTTGGGTAGGCCGCACAAATTACTCAAACTGCCAGACCAGAATCGAAAGTAAAATAATGACCCACATAGTCATCAAATTCACAGTAGTTAAAATAATATGTACATATAGTAAATATACATGTAGCTGTAAAAAAACAAAAAAAATAAATAAATAAATAAAATCAGAATAAAGTAGCAAAATAATATATAAAATCAACATTCAGTGCAGTTATTGGATAGATATAGATTACTATCGACACGCTAAATGTGAAAAATCACTCGTATTTTTTATTAATTGAATATCATCATCTGCCTAGCCTTGTCCCAACTATGTTGGGGTCGGCTTCCAGTCTAACTGGACACAGCTGAGTACCAGTATTTTACATGGAACGACTGCCTATCTGACCTCCACAACCCATTTACTGGGTACTACGGCACCCCTTGGAAACACTGGTCAGAGTTTCGACTTCTGACGACCTGTAACGACTGTCTAAGATCTACGAAAGAAAGCCGGGACCAACGGCTTAACGTGCTTTCCGAGGCACATATCAAGAACCCTCCGTTCTTGATATGTTAAGATAGTTAGTTACCCATCCACGAAAATACCGCGTTAAGCGTTGCTTAGCCAGATCAATCGATTTTAGTTCATTGAATAGAACTTTTAAATACTTCATCATCGTCAGCAGCCCATAATGTTCTTACTGCTGGGAAACAGGCCTCCTCTTGGTGGGAGGGAGTGGGCCATAATCCACCACGCAGGCCCAGTACAGGTTGGTAGATGTCACATGTCTTCGAATTTTTGGTTCTAAGACATGCTGGTTTCCTCACGATGTTTTCCTTCACCGTTTTGAGAGCAGTGGTGATGAAATTATTTACACAAAGTACAGCGCCTGCTTGGGTTCGAACTCACGACCTACTTACTAATCGCAAGTTATACCACTGGGCCACTTGGGCCTTTAAATACTTACTTAACTGAAAAAAGTCTTTTATTTTTGTAATTGGTACTAACTTTTTAAATATTCCTTCAGGACCCTAACAAATACAAGCAAAAACATAGAGATATACACCCTCAATTGTTTTATAGTACAACTTTCCAGGCCCCATGTGTTTTCAGGATTCAGTTATGAAAACAAAATGAAACTTGAAAACTTTTGTATTGGACAGTGTAGGAAGATTACTTGGGTTCCCTCTGTGGGGGCCTTTTTTATTTTTATTGGGGTTATTACGTTGGTTTGATAAGTTCAAACTTTATGTTAATTAAATAAACGCAATAAAGAATTGAGGATATTTGTTTAGATTTTACTACGTCTTTTAGGAAAAGATCAATAAAACTTAGGAATTGCGATACAAAAAACCATCGTCTTTTTCTTAACACGTTTTTATTAGGTTCATACCTTAGGTTAGTATGTTTGGGTCAAACACAAAATCAAGTTGAAATTTTTCGGAAATAAAAAGTTGTCGGTTTCTTTCAAAATCAGTCTTTATTATTAATTATTAATCAAAATATGAAAATTATCATTACAAACTAGATCGTTTTGTAGAAATGTTAAAGATATGGCACTTTAATTATTTTGCATGACCACAGAAATGACAGATTTTCGACAGAAAAGAACATAATCACACTTAAAACTAATAATACTCACAATACTCGTAAACGAGAAAAACACAGCATAAAAGAAAATAAAGTGTCAACACAAAATTTTATAAATTTGTTGATCAGTGCAATATTGTTGAAATTAATTTGTTTCCACAGAAAATAGTCCACAGGAGATAAAATAAGGTTTAAAAAATGTTCTCATCACTTTCCTCACTGCTATCAAAGAGTTTTGGTAGTCTTTTGTATTTTTGGGTGGTGTCAATGATACAGAGTCATCTGAGTAGATATCCTCGAAGTTAAGCCTCTTTCTAGGAGCCAATGGTTGACGTTTGTTTAGTGAAAATTCCGGTGATGGCGTATTTACAGGAGATCGCACCGAGAGTGGTGTTCCTGGTCCAGTTATTGTAGAGACCGATGCTGTTCTAGGAGAAGGGGATGGAGTTATTGTTAGGGTCAGTGATGCGTAACTTCCAGCCAAAGATTGTGTCTCGGAAGGGTCGGAGGCACATTGAACTTGAATTTGCCCAATTCCAAAATTAGGGCATTTAGTATGCGCTGCGCATTCAATACAACTCAGTGGATAACATTATAATCTATTATTTTATCAGAACATTGTAAACATTTACGCTCTAAGCACAGAACATTCAGCATATTGTTGCAACATAGTGATTTGGCAACATCAGTAGAGGAAGAATAGCGTATAATTTTCGCTTGGTGTAGGGCATGAACTATATAATCGTTATTGGTATGCTTAGAACATAAAGACGTGTTTCTTGAAGCAACTTTAGGGAATAATACCCAAAAGTTTTTTTACTTTACGACGCGTGTTGGTCTCTTTTTTCACAGCGGTCAGTCTGCTATTCTCGTCATCGAGCATGAAGTCGTAGATTTTTTTTTTATGCTAATTTTTGCACTTTGGTTTTGTGCTTTCTTCCTATTTAATCTCACTATTCGCATTCTATATTTAGCCAGCTTCTTCTGTAAAATATTTAATCTATCAGACAAAACATTTCATTTTTAGCCTTCAATCTGCGCCTGTACTGTGCACTCACTGCTCTTCCAGCGACAATTCGTGAAAACCAAGAACGAGGGCTTGAGGGTGGGGTATTTTCATTTATTATTTCTTCCGTACGTTTTCTTATTTTCTCTTTCTCACGTCTAAGTTTAGACTTTTCCCGCCAATTTTTTCGTATCTGGCGCTGCTCTCTAGCCGTAAAATCTTTTATAGTCTTCACTAACCCATCTTGTTTTTTTTCGGTGGTATCTTTCTTTGTCTTTTCGGCACCTTTCTTCAATAGCAGCAGCATCTAACTTAGCTCGAGCTCGGCGCATGCTCATTTTTTTTTTGCTCTCGTCACCTACTCGATTTTGAACGAGGCATGGCAGCTGAAAAAATAAATATTTTATACAATTTTCACCCACATATCAGATACGCTAGCCGTTTCCTATATGTAAAAGTATTGTATTAATTCTGTACATGCCTGCATGCAATCCAAACGATTAATTATAAACATTGCTTGGTATGCTCCTCATAAGGTTGAAATAATGTTTACTGCACAAAAGAGATTATTAAATCTTTGGTGGACATTTGTATCTCGTGTGGACATTTGAATCCACAGAAAAGGTGTCCACAGAATGGTCTTTCTAGAATAAAATGAACAACAATAATTTCTATTTTGAGGTTAGAAAAGTACACAAGCAGATACAAAATATACTCCTCAAAAAGCATTGCGGCCACGGATTTATGAGTAAATTATATGTGTACTTACCAAAATATACCAGCTCCCCTAGCCAAGTCACAACCGTTTCGTATCGAATTCCGTTCTCCAATCGGTAACGCCTCGGTGTCAGCAATTGTAGAAAACGATAAGTTGGTAGCCATGTTGACGCGCCTGAGTCGGCCGCTCGTTCTACAATGTCTTTAGAAAAACGACACATTATAACAAAGGATTTAGCGTTGGACATTGTAGAAACGATAAAAAACCATTCTATCATTTTGAACGATGTGAATTTGGCTACGAATTTTCTATTCGTTTGTTTTAACCACGTGACTTAACGTTAAGCGACTAGCGTTAACAATTGCAGATTAACAACTTGGCTAGGGGTGCAGGAACAGAAAAGTAGCACTGATCTTGACAAAATACTTAAAAAGCAGAGGGAATTGTATATTTTACTAACGAAACTATTTCGAAATGGTGACTGACAGATTGTTGAGCGTTGCCAGTAAAAAAGTGTATATTATGTACAGTTGGTTTGCTAGGTAGTAATTTAGTGTGTTATTTTAGGTCCACAGAATGGTCGAGGAGTCGTGTAACCGTATGTTTAATAGAAATTTTGACGAAATTATTCTCTGTTATTTTTGCTTGATTATAATTTATAACAGTTCATTATTTATCACAATGAAATATTAAAGGTTTCTTAAAAAATATTGAAATAAATTAAGGGAATTTGCTATTTAAACATAGTTACTCCGTTGTTGAACAGTCCACTGAAGGGTTTTTAAACACATAAATTTAATTTTTTTAATGAATATATTTTTTATATTTGTAATTTCGACTAGCTCTGTTCATGAAGCAGTTACTCTTTTAGCATTAAAAAATATAAAGTTGTGTGCTATGCCATTAAAATTTGTGTAACAATGCCTGAACATGTCTATGTGTTCCGTTCCGAACCCGTTTATATGTTAGTATGTGCCTATGTAATGGACACATTGAACATGATTTTGACCCCCATTCAAGGGTTGGAATAATTTGGACATTCTCAAAATTTGGCTTACTTATCAAGGACTGATGACAGTACAATAATTTTATAAAGTGCCATTATCCTTGCCAGAGTTACCAGGAAAAAAAAAAACGAAACCTGTTTTCTAAAACTACGCTGAAATACGTTTCAAAGTTGTTAGGTATTATACGTTAAAAAGTTTTTTTTTTAAATTTTATCGCGTTTCATTAGCGATACCCACAATGTAATTATTACATTGGGTTGGCTAGCTGACATATGGCAAATCATTTGATTTAATGTTTTGTGATGTTACCTACTTACAATTGTATAGAATCAAGTTCTTCTAACGTAACAGACAGCTGTGCTGCTGGGAAGTTTGTTCCGCCACTTCTTCTTCCCAGCTAAAGCACTAGGAAGTGTCGAAGGGCGGGCGTTTTGGGGGGACTGTCTTTGACGTTCAAAAAGTGCTGACTCTCAGCCTAATTTTAATAAATGACTTTTGATTTTGAAAAAAATTAAGTTAACGAAACTCCACAATATCGTTAGATATACGTATTTTAATGTCACATTTGTTATAAACAGTACAGCAAAGCCCAAATTACCATTTATTGATTCCAATTTTTCAAGCCTTATCCCGCGTATAATATTAAATAAAATCTATCCATTTCAGAGTGACGTATTGGTTACAGATCTGTATAAAACGATTGGGAATAACGTTGGTTTACATATAGATAATTTTATTGGATAACTGGCTTTTGCCTGCGGTTTCTCCCGCGTATTATACATAAAAACCTTTGCTCTTGAATTATCTGTCTATTGATGAAAATCGCATTTAAATCCATTGCGTAGTTTAAAAGATCTATGTGGACAGACGCGGGAAGCGAATTGTTGTTTTAAACTATGTAAAGATGTACCAATGATTAATTTATCATTTTTGATCAGCTTCTGCCCGCGACTTCGATTGCATCTTTCTTGATATCCCGACCCACCCCGTCGCATCAAATCGCCTGCTCATGCGAGTACTTCGTCTTCGTAATATTTTATTTTTACTCGACTCCTAACGATCGTAGCGTGATTTTGTATATCGAATAACTTTCCTCAAGAATTGGACCATCAAATGAAAAAATAATGTTTCAAATCCGACTAGTAGTTCCAGAGATGACAGCCTATAAAAAAACTTACAAACTGCAAATTTTTGTTTTGTATAGTGAATTTGGTCTGCCTTTATTTTTATTTTTATATTAATCTTCACTGATATTTTTTGATGTCATCAATAGCAGAACATAGCGCATCATTCAGGTAATTATTAACACCTTGACCTGTAACCTATGTTTCACAAATAAATAATTCTGATTCTGTACCTCTTTCCCATCAGCCGTAACGATGACTCATTGAGTCGACGTCACACCAGTTGGATTTAATGCGAATTACCAGTGTGGAGTATAACTTTCCTGCTCTAACTAACACAGAGTGTAGGAAAAAGAACAGGAAAGGAAAATAACATAACTTGTTAAACATCTAACAACAATTCGACGCGGAATGTTGCAAAAGAAAAAAAAATCAGACTCCAAAAAAAAAAAAAACACTCGTCAACATCATTTCAGCCGAAAGACGTCCACTGCTGGACATAGGTCGACCACAAAATGGGAAGGTTTGTAATCGCCATGCTTGGCAGCCCGGTTGTCGACAGCAGTATGGTGGTAAAAGTATAGAGAACGCTGCTGCCCATTACTCCTTCTACGATACCTGCGGGAAAATATGAGATTTGTCACCACACGGAACACGAACTGACAAATTTATAATATTAGTAGAAAGTAAGATACATCCAACTGAGAACCTCGTTCTTGGGAGATGGTTAAAAATACAATTTCGTTCACAGCAAAATCCGCATTTTCAGCTAGATAATCAATAAAAATTCATCTTTAAAACCCATGTAACCTGTATCTTAGCTTACCTTAGATTCTTGTCACGTACGCGTACCGTTTCCGACCAGACACGGTATACACCGTGTATACATGTATACATATTATATACAAACATTTATATATACACTTAGCCGCGGAGCCGAATGTACGGATCGCATCAAATTTAAATATACATGCTGACTATACGTGCTCTCTCATTATTTGTGTACAGGATGTTGTAAAATTGCTATTCAAAAATCTTTTGACATAATCCATCAACAGTCCTGTGGACTGGACATAGACCTCTCAAATTTCACGCCATGCAGTTTTATTTTTAGCAACTCTCATCCAACTCCTACCAGCCACCCTACGAAGATCGTCGCTCCACCTAGAAGGCGACAGTTTTGTTAAAAGTATTTAATGATATTTTTATTATGGCAAGCACAGTCGATTTCGACCATTTTGTCAATATCTAAACTATCTTTGCTTGAGTATGGTTTTCATTTTATTTGTTAGTATAGCTAGCTGACATATGACAAATGATTTAATTTAATGTTCTGTGTCTGGTAATGTTAATTAATTTGCCTACCTAGTATTATATAGAATCAAGTTTATCTAACTAAACAGATAGCTGTGCTGCTGGATAGTTCGTTACGCCATTTTTTCATCCTAGCCTTTTTTTTTTTTTTCCAGGATGGGAAATCATCAAATGACTTCTATGACTTCTCCCGCTCTGGGCGGAGCGGGAGGGCGTGTCAGACTTTTACTGCCTAAAACCCACCCGTGTTCCATCAGTTGCCCATGTGCCAGGGTCACGGTATCTCTTTCGAACAATCACGCGACCCCGGCAGGCATTTCCTAGCCTTCTTCCTAGCACTAGGAAGTGGTGAACTGGGACTGATTTATGTAGTTTTGTAGGGGGGTAGGCAGAAACTACGGAACGCCACCCTCTACGATCTTTACATACTCTTTTGCCTCGTTTATTTTCATACATCTAGTCATACACGCACGCCAATGGCGAGTACCTTCTACGCATCTGACCTTTCTGAAGAACATCAACAATAAGGTCACTATATGTCTTCATAGGGCGTCCCCTCCCGGCGCTTCCACTCAAATATGCCTTATCTATTGCTACAATAGGTACTAAAGTATGAAAAATAATTAATGGCAGATATATGTATAATGCATTAGTTATTATAATAATATTAATTTGCCCCAAATACAAACGGCTGTGTCATTTCTCGAACCCAAACCCCCGATATTCAAGAAAGCTTCGAAACATACTAAACGATGTGTACAAATTATTCTACAAATGAAAGAAAAATGTTTATTTGCAAAGAATTTATTGATTTTCTGTTTATTTATTTTTATTGGGAAATGGGCCTGCTCTTGACCACGGTCTTCCACAAAACGTTTATTAAAACTTTATGTTTGTGCTCCTTATGTTCTGAGTTGAGCTGCAAGATTACTGACAAATGCGTGCATTGACTGGACAGGTCCACTCAATCTGTATGGTTCTTTCCTCAAAAGACCATTTCGCCACACCAGGTCAAGCTACCCGAAACTGTCAATTTTTCCCAATGAACCTTGAACCTAATGCTCTAGAAATAAAGTCGAAAATCTATCAAAGAAATCTGACAGATTGTAGTAGCTTGATGTGTTGGCGTCTGTACATGGTCCTCAAATGATCAGACCGGGACTATTTCCTGATTTTATATACACATTGACATTGATGAATTTTACTTATACAATGACATGAATATTTACTTTATATTGTTTTAATTACCTATTGTAAATGTGAAGACGAAGTAGGTGTTCTTTTTTTTTGGTTTCCTTTTCTTCTAATTTAATTTTTTACATTGTCTGGCAGTTTGAGTAATTTGTGCGACCTTCACAAATGTCCTTTCTTTGGTATTGTTCGTCGAATCATTGACCTCCTTAAGTTCTGAGTGGGGCTGCATGATTACTGACAAATGCGTGCACTGATTGGACAGGTCCACTCAAGCTGTGTGTTCTTTCCTTAAAAGACCACTTCAGACACCAATCCACATGGTCTTCACATGATCTGATCAAGATTATGTCTGGACTTTAAAAGAGACCTTTGAGTTTGTTTCGGCGTTTCTTCTCAGAGTAGTCAGATAGGAAACGCCGAACTCATCAGTTTAAAAAAAAGAATTGATTGACGTGTAAAAGTGTTTGTACAAACCTACTTGCAAAAATAAAGTCATTTATCATTTAAACTCATGATTATTATTTAGCCACTAGCTTCTGCCCGCGACTTCGTTCGCGTCATATTTTTGGTCTCCTGACCCTTCCCGTCGCATCGATTTGCCTGCTAGTTTTCGTCCATTTTTCGTTGCTGCTCGCTCCTTTTGAGTTATAGTGAGTCAACCTTAAAAGATATAAGCTCTCGCGGATTTTTTTTAGAACTTTTGAAAAGGAACAATTCCGTGATACATAATTTTTGCGTTACTTTAACCGTTTACGCAGCGCACGCAACGGAAACTCTCAAAAGGAATAATTTTTCCCAGTTTTTGCAACATTTTTCATTACTGCTCCGCTCCTCTTAGTTGTAGCGTGATGTTATTTAGCCTTTAGCCTCCCTCAATAAATAAGCTACCCAACACAAAAAGAATTTTTCAATTCGGACCAGTAGTTCCTGAGATTAGCGCGATCAATCAAGCAAACAAACAAACAAACTCTTCAGCTTTATAATATTAAGTATAGATAGTATAGATAACTTATTTCGTTAAAAGTTTGCTCGAAAATGATCTTCATTTTAAAATATTAAAAAAGCATCAGCCTGTAGCTAGTACAGTTGTGAGTTTGTATCGAAAGTAACCAACGCGGTAAGTGCTGTATTTTGTACGAAAATTATAGCATTGGAACTGTTTAGTGATGGGGAAGTCGATGCAATGGTAATCGAAATCGATGTTTTTTGAGGTCACTATTTGGAGTTACGACTTATCGTAACGTCTTATCGTTCGCTGCTTACAACGAAGTATTTAATTCTTATTATAAAACAAATATTTATTTGTAAAAAAAAAACTCAGTTTATTCCAAGGGTGATTTTACATTTTCATTTGTTTACTTATCTTCTTAGTACCTATCTACTTAATGACTACGAAAAAAATCATATTTAACAAAATTAAACTTATTGAATATCTAAAACAGACCAACAAACAACAAACACATATTATCATTATTACATTCAATTCAAAATTCATTCGTATCGTATTGTATCAAAAAGAACACTTTTTCTTCTTAGCGTACATTAGGACAGCAAGTTCCCAAAATACAAGACTTTTCATTTAAAATCGCTACTAGCCACGTCACTAGCCTAATAGTCGCACCAAAGTGCAGTCTCGACGTCATAATGTCGATAATGTACTGCACTAATTATCGTATACAAGTCGTCGCGTATCGATATCGTATTTAAGTTACATCACTATTTAGTCTGGATACCTTTAGGTGCATTTCGGCACTAATGCATAAATAAATGCTAGACTGTTTAGTGAAATAACATAACTTTACGCTTGTATTTTCTGGACGGGTAGGCAGGGGTGTACGGATAGTACATCTACCTTTCAAAATTTATAATAGGGGTTAATGTATAAAATTGCCGATCGCCCGCGTGGAGGTCAGAAATTATCCCGCGGGAACGTACTACCGGAATAAAAAGTACCATATGTGTTAATCCAGATTATTAACTACCCGTGTTCTAAATTTCATCTAAATCCGATCAGTAGTTTTTACGGAAAGAGTAACAAACATCCATACATCCATACATAAAAACTTTCGCATTTATAATGTTAGTAGGATAGCAGGAAGTAGGATATAATTTGAATTGACATTAAACCTTCATCATCATCATTTCAGCCGGTTAACGTCCACTGCTGGACCTGGTCTTCCCTAATTTGAGAGAGTTTGTCATAATCACCACGCTTGGCCGGCGGGTGGCGATCGCAGTATGGTGGTAAAATGTATAGAGAACGCTGCTGCCCATTCTCTAGTAAGTCTCTGAGTCGCCTCCTACGACACCCATGGGTAGAAATAGAATATAAATAAATATAAATATCTTGGGACAGCCAACACAACGTTATCTGATCCCAAACTAGGCAGAGCCTGTACTATGGCAATCAGACAACTGATAAACATACTTATATATTTCTAAATACATACATATTATAGATAAATTACACCCAGACACAGAACAAATGGTCGTGCTCATCACACAAAGATTTGTCCTGGGTGGGAATCGAACCCACGACCTCAGTCTTAGCAGTCAGGGTCACTAACCACTAGACTAACAGGCCAGTCAAGAATGGTGCTATTCTCCACGCCCGGCATCACAAACATGGGAAAAAGGCATGAGTTTATGTGTACCTACGTAACTTATTGAGATATTATTTTGAACCGGTAATTTCTTTTAGTTTTAAACTATAAAACAAAAATATTTTCAATTCAACAAGAAACCACTTACCTTATAAAAATAAGAAAGCTAGACTATCCACGTCGAATGAATTCCCCGGGACACGGCGTAATGTTTCAGAGATCGCGTGGGACAAACTATAAACATTTGTCAAGAGCGCTCAGTGTGGGGTGACAATGTATTAGGTAGAGAGTGAGACAATCCAGAGGAATAATTTCGTAATATAATGTCAGTACTTACACAATGCACATACATTGACTTATACAATGACATGAATTACTACTACTACTATTATTACTTTTAAAGTATTATATTGTTTTAATTATTGTAAATGTGAAGACGAAGTGGGTGTTCTTTTTTTTTGGTTTCCTTTTCTTCTCATTCAATTTTTTGCAATGTCTGGCAGTTTGAGTAATTTGTGCGATCTACACAAATGTCCTTTCTTTGGTATTGTTCGTCGAATCATTGACCTCCTTAAGTTCTGAGTGGCGCTGCATGATTACTGACAAATGCGTGCACTGATTGGACAGGTCCACTCAAGCTGTGTGTTCTTTCCTTAAAAGACCACTTCAGACACCAATCCACATGGTCTTCACATGATCTGATCAAGATTATGTCTGGACTTTATAAGAGACTGTGACCTCTGAGTTTGTTTCGGCGTTTCTTCTCAGAGTAGTCAGATAGGAAATGCCGACCTCATCTAGTTTAAGAAAAAATAATAATTGCCGTGTAAAAGTGTTTGTACAAACCTTGCAAAAATAAAGTCATTTATCATTTAGTAGGAATCGCTTTTATTTTGACAGTTCCACAACATTCATGACGTTGTTTGCGTTGCTAAGCAGACAATTTTTTCGAAGATATGAAAGAATGGATTAGCAATAAGGTTGAAAATGATTCAGATTCTGATTGTTAATTTGTTACGTAATTAGGGTGCTATTTATCATGCCATGGTTGCGAATTTGTTTGAAATAGTTACCGTGTCCCTGGAACAGGCAACTGAAGGAACATGGGTGGGTTTTAGTCAGCAAAATTCTGACACGCCCTCCCGCTCCGGCCAGAGCAGAGAAAAAAAAAAAAAGAAAAATAGCGTGCTACTTATGATGGCGGGTGGTATTTGTGACTGGATTCTATTCGAAGCTGACAGTTCAATTTATGTAGCAATTGATCTGTCAAATGTGTGTGAATATAAATTATCTAATCCGGTGGAAGCGACGAGCTCTGAATCGGTCGAAGAGGCGGTGCTTGGTGGAGGCCTGTATCTAGTCGTGGACGTATTTCGGCCGAAATGATGATCATGAATTGTTGAGACACAACATACACCGTCTCACTGCTATACAAGGTCACTCAGACCTATGTTCTGTACTGTGACAGTGTAAATTAAATAAAAATAATAAAGTTATTTATTTGTGTCGTCCGGCTGTCATCCGTGAAACTTTGACAGTCGTTCCGGGTCGTCAGAAGCCCGAATTTCTGATAAACACTCTTACTAAGGGGTTTCGTATTACCCAGTAACTGGGTTGTGGAGATCAGATAGACAGTCACTCCATGTAAAATATTGGTATTCAGCTGCTTCCGGTAGACTGAAAGCCGATCCCAACATAGTTGGGAAAGGCTAGGCAAAAGAAGATGAAGATTTATTTGTGTTGTAAGTTTAGACAGTATAATTATATGTATCATTACTTAAATCCAACAGATATTTCGCTTTATAATACTCAATATCTGGATGACCGAGCTTTGTTCGGTATTTTTTGATAAATTGTGTTTAAGATAATAAGTTTATGTTCAAGTTGATTATCGATAAAATTGGTCATTGAAAACACTAATAAAACGACATTTTATAAAAATTTATCCTAGCTAGATCGATTTATCGCCCCCAAAACCCCCTGTATACAAAGAACAATGTCAGGTTTCGGCCTACACAACTTTTAAAACTAAATTCACACGGACACAAAGTTTTTACCTACAGCAATTAAAATGTTTAATTTCAGCTTATTAGAAAATATATATTTCTTTTCGAGAACTTTTCGAAACGAAAATCATTTTAATAAGTATTCATTTTGTTTTTCTTTTTTAAATAAAAATTCAGGTAGTTACCTATTCTGCCACTGTAATCGATTATTCTAAATAATTAAAGCGATTTACTCTTTACTTTTTATTTCACACCTCACAATTGTGTTTTTTTTTTAAACTAAATAATATGTTCATCGTGTTTATTATAAATACATTTGGTAGTTTATAGACAATATTAAAATGAAATTCAATAAATCGATTTTCCTGACCTGTGGTCGATGACTTAACCGTTATGAAATGGCAACCCTGTTAGCTTCTGTCAAAATCACGCGCTTAAACTGACAGTGAGTTGATGCAAACATCTTGTTGTGTTTTTGCCGGTATTTTTTTTTTGTGTACAGTTGTTTTCTTCTCGAATCCCTCTTATAGACTTATCATGTTATAATCCATACAACACATTTTGTGTCAATGTCCCAACAACTACGTTGTATTAATTATGGTAGTATTTTTTGTTTAATTTACTCTGTTTAAAAATGCATAACCTCCAATTTAAAATGTCTGAATAACTTCTTTTTTAAAAGTTCAATTTAAAAGTGGAAATCACAGGAAAGCTTTTGAGATTAAACTACACAAAAATACGTAAGAATTTTCTCTGTCCATGACAAATTAATAGTGAGCCAAAGTTACAATGGACATCTGACATTGTTCTTTCATAAAAATCGTTGGAGCCGTTTCCGAGATTCAGATTATATATGTATATAAATACAAGAATTGCTCGTTTAAAGATATAAGATAAAACAAAAGAAACATATACTTTTTTAAGTTAACAAGCTTCGTCAAAATGTCAGCGTCTATCTTTTAGCCTTTCATTGTTCGACTCGTAAGTTCACGTTTATAGAAAAGTCCCTCCTTCCCCAGAAACAAGGTCACCCTATTTTATGTGCAATGAAACCGTTCGAAGGGTAGTTAAGTACACAAAATGGCGTGTAACCGCCCGTCAACTGAATTACATCGACATTAAAGGTTTTAAACATTTTTTATTTTATAGACTTTTTCGTCAGAGAATAACATGAAGTGAATTATGTTCTACGTTTTGACTGCTAATAAAGACAAACTATACTAAAAGATCACCATACATACCTACATAAACTTACGCTTTCTTTTTTTGAGGGTAGGCAGAAACTATAGAACGCCACCTGCTACGATCTCTACACACTCCTTTTGCCTCGTTTAGGTTCATATATAATTGGTCATACACGCACGCCGGTTGCGAGTACTACGCACCTGACCTCTCTGAAGAACATCACCAATAAGGTCAGTATGTCCTCCTAGGGCGTTCGTCCGGAATTCTCACTGACATCTGCCTTGTAAATTACCTTTTGTCTCTGTCTACGCTTTTGTTAGTCACCTATCGCTCATTCTCCGCAATATGTCCAAACTATTAAGCGTACTCTTTTCGATATTTTTCAGTACATTTTCTTGTAAACCGCACCGTTTCCTCACCACGTAATTCCTTAACCTATGATTCAACTAGTCCAATGAGAGTTTTCTCGCTACCTATTAAAAAAAAAATGGAAAAAAGCGTGGGGTGCTTTTTAAGGTATCTTTTTATTGATATCAGGCACCCCACGCTTTTTTCCATTATTTTCTATTTTTTAGGGTGTTTCGAATTTTGAGACGTATGTAAACGTAGTTTGTGACGTATGTCAGCGTAGTTTTCGAAGACATTTTTTTGCTGTCCTGGTAATTCTACAGATATCCTCGATAAGTCTACAGAGTTTAAATGAAATCTGGTCGTTTAAAGTGGCCCACAATTGCGCTATAAGGAGTCGGTTACAAACAAACATACAAACATACAAGTGAAGCTAATATAAAGCGTGTTATATGTTGGTATTATGTCCTGAGACAGTGAGGCGAGGTCGTGGCAGACCACGTAGGAGATGGTGGGACGAGCTGGATAGGTTCCGTCAAAACTGGCAGCAGGACGCGCGGCTTCGCGATAGTTGGAAGGAGTGGAGAGAGCCTTTGCCCAGCAGTGGGATAGTGCAGGCTAGCAAAAAAAAAAAACAAAAAAAACCCTATAACACTTTGCCCGACATGGGAATCGAACCCAGGACCCTACATTCAGCAGTCGCCTTTACGTCCACGGAACCAAGGAAGCAGTTTACCCAATTTACATTTACCTACTTTTCACCATTTGTCTTGTAATAGAGGGCAAGCCATAAACCAGGCACAAATCTGGATTCCGAAACAGTTAAACCCCAGTTTTTCCCTAAAACTACCCACCATAAACTTTTTAATCTCACTCCCAGACGAAACTAGTTAATAATACAGGGTGTGCCTGCATTTTATCACCGGAACATACAGGGTGGTCCGTGAAATATAATATTTAGAGACGAATGCTTTCTTGCTATTATAGTGCAGTTTATTGCACTTCTGTTGGAAATGTATTAGTTTGTTACTGGACGTTTAAATGTAGCTTTCAGATGTCCCTTGGGTTGTAAAGGAGTTGTTACATTTGTTCGGAGAAAATGATTTATTAAAAAAAGGCTGAAACAAACTTAGAGGTCACAGTCCCTTTTAAAGTCCAGACATAATCTTGGTCAGATCATGCGAAGACCATGTGGGTTGGTGTAAGTTTTTTTTCGTGGTGGGAATCATCAAATGACGTCTCCCGTTCTGGGTGGAGCGGATGGGCATGTCAGACTTTTACTGACTAAAACCCACCCGTGTTCCTTCAGTTGCCCATATGCGAGGGCCACGGTACCTCTTTCAAACTAATCTCGCAACCCTGGCTTCGGTGTCTGAAATGGTCTTTTGAGGAAAGAATGCCACAGATTGAGTAGACCTGTCTAATCAGTGCTCGCATTTATCAATAATCATGCAGCTCAACTCAGCATTTCTACTGTTTGTTAGTTATGCAATCACCCCGCTGGAGCCATTTTCAGAAACATAGGATGGCACGGTAACCATAAATTCATCATCATAAATTCATTTTAGATCCCGATACGTTGAAATTTTCGCTATTTATAAAAAAAAAACGACTGTTTCGTGGAAAAGTGCAATGCATCTCACAGGGTCAAAATATTTGGATGGCCTATTTTTATTTTTAAAATAACCGACGACAGTTTTCTACGCACCGGAGCTCAACAGTTAGCGCGTGGATATCAATAAGGTCACTGTTCTTAGGGCGTGCCCTTCCGGGGTGTCCAGTCACATCTGCCTTGTAAATATCTTTCGTTAGCCGCCTTTCATTCATCATCTCAACATGACCAAATTCTTTGAAATTTTTGTCACTACATCTTCTTTTAAATCGCACCGTTGTCTTATCACATTTTGACTATTTCTCTTCCTGACACTCACCGGTTCTGCAAACTATAATCAGCTCTCTCTAGCGTTCTTACTATCCGTACAAATATGTGCATTCCTTAAGTCACAAGGTAAAAGTAATAGCCGCCATATTTCAAGATTGGTTCAGTTGCGTTTATATTCGTCTAACAAGAAAATTGATAGTTATAAAGTAACAATCTTCTTTAGAAAGTTAATAAATAAAAGTTTAAAAAACTAAAAAACATATTTTCTTAGGAAACGAAACTAAAAGTAGAAAATAATGGGAAAAAAAAGCGTGCGGTCCTTTTACGCTTTTTTTTAAAACTATTATTTTTAGTTCGACGCTTAGAAGCGGTCGATCGGTTCTGTGGCTTCCGCAGACAGGTGCAACGGTCTGCTGTAGCTACAGAGCCGAGGGCGTTGGAGGAGACGTGTTCCTGAGTTCCGACCGTGAATCGCCAAATATAGGGTAGGACACCTCAGGCTATTGTAGCGACAATCTTTGCAGGATAGCTGGTAGCAACTGGATGAGAGTTGCCGAGAATCGAGCAAAAAGGCGTGCAATTGGAGAGGCTTATATCCAGCAGTGGGCTGCTGTAGGCTGACAATGATGAACATTATAACTTTCGTACATTTGTTTTCTTCGTCCGTGTGGTGTCGGGCTAAATAAATAGTACCACCCCATCTCTTCCCGTGGGTGTTGTGAAAGGCGACTAAGGGACTTTCTAGAGAATGGCCAGTAGTGCTCTCTATCCGTTTTTAAAAACCATACTGCGATCGTCAACCCACCTGCCAAGCGTGGCGATTACGACAAAATCTCCCGATTGGGGGAAGTCTATGTCCACCATCCACTGCTGGACATAGGCTTCCTGGCATCTTTCAGCTGAAAAGATGAAAACTTTCATACTACAATGAATGTATAGAATTACCGAATTAAATACGAAAAACAAAAACTGTAAAATACTTATAATTCATAATTTATTTTCATTTTCTTCATTGGTCTCGTAAATCCTACAAATAAACTCTACTACAAATAATGTTACTAAAAAACGAATATTTTAAAACATAATTACAAAGTCACGATCAGTATTTCAGGACATAAGAATCTGGTAGAGAAAGGAACGGCACATTACGATCAATCTACAAGGTTTAGATAGTAATTGAAATAACAAAAAACTCCTAGGGACTCATTCTACATACTCAACATGAAATCGCAAAAGAAAATCGCAGCTTTTCCTTACATTCGAATGACGCCGTGCGCACTTTAGACGCATTTTCATACGACTTTTATTCGTGCGAACACGTATGAACACGCAAGAACGATCCCGACATTCGCAAGTCCTAATAGAGCTCACTGACTGAGTGCGGGTTAGTCGGACGTAATACATGTGGTTTCGACGTCCGAAAACAATCCGACTTGTTACTATTAACTTTGTGCGTTTACGTACGATATAAAATCGCGTCCAAAGAGCGAGTGGCCTAATTTGACAAAACATTTGGAGAAATTATTTTCTCGATTTCATAGTTATTCATAATAAAAAGTACAATGACCACTTTGGGGATTTTTAGCTATTTCAGTTACATCATACATAGAAATTCTTAGAAGTTTTAAAACATATCATATACTTATTGACATTGATAAACGATAAAGTTGATAAATCCGCAGTAATAGACCAAAATCGACGTCGCATTCGGATCCCAATGAAAATAGATCGGTCTCGCATAAAATAACAAAACGTTCAGTGTTGATCGATCGATGTCGATCTAAGTTGTAATATCCCCGTGTCCTAATGACGTTCGGCTTGGTTAAGACGCAGCCTAAAGCATCGTATGCCCTATCACTGTAATAGTTTCCAAATGATTACTATCATCTTTCTTATGAATAATTTTAGCTGAAGAAAACTTTTTAGCATCTGCAATAGCTTTATAGTACACATCTTTTAGATTTCTCTTCGTCAATTTCTGATGAACGTTTTTATCGGAAGCCGAGTGTATTAGTACAATGTTTTCATTATCAATTGTTTTTCTGTTCACAGCTATATCTGTGACTTGAGCTTCATCATGGTAACCGGCTGTGGTTCTCGTGTGCTTTTTCCCAAAGTTTTTGATATATTTGTGTGGTCTTCGTCTTCTTCGCGGTTTTTGGGTTGTTGAATGATGTCTCATTATGAAAATGTCTCTTTTCTTTCTGTTTATGTCACTTTTGTCGAAAAACTGTAAGAAAATTTATAAATTTTGAAAGTGGAGCAACTGGAGTCAGCAAAAGTGTGTTTCAAAAATGAGTGGTCATATTTAATAGTGTGGTACAGAAGTCAACCTGAACCACTTTCGCCATGAGACCAATATCATGATCACAAGAAAATATTCCGCAGTCTCTTATACGCCACGTGTGTCGGGAGCGATAAAGTTTTGTATAAGATAGTTTATATCCTATCTAGTATCTTTAATTATAATCCTGGCGAGGGGGCGCCTATTTGTAACGCAGTGCTCAAAATCAAATCTTGGTTTGATATTCCGGTGAAAGAGCATCTATTTGTAATCGAAATTTGAATTAAACTCCCTATGAAGGAGTGTCTACTTGTAACGCAACACTCAAAATAGAAATTTGGATTGATATCCCGGCGACGGGGCACCTATTTGTGACGTAACCTCAAACTAGAATCTTGAATTGTTACATTAAAGGCGATGCTCCCGATGAGAGAGTGTCTGTTTGCAAAGTTGTACTCAAAATTGAATCTCGGATTGTGATCCCGGTGAGGGAATTTCTATTTGCAACGTAATGCTCAAACTAGAGTCTTGGATTGTTAAAGTACAGACGAATGCTCCCAGTGAGGGAGTGTCCATTTGTAACGTAATGCTCAAAATTAAATTTTGGTTGCATTACAATTAGATGCTATCGGTGACGGAGCGCCTTAAGCAACCAGAATTTAATGTCAGGTTGTATGCTGGGCACAGATCATTCCAATCCTACTCGTTCTTTGCTTGCCCTCTACCAGCAGCGTTACTCTAGGCCTGTACCCCACAGGGGTGCCCTTAGCGAGTAGTCGCTCCAAATTTTTAAGTCCTTGCTAGAAGCCTTAAGGTAGCTACAGGCAAGTCCGGTTAAGCAGCCGATAACCTCAAAGGATGAACTGCGAGAAGTCATTCCCAAAAAAAAAACAAAAGCTGGCTAAAGATTAATACTTACAGTATAAAGATCATATGCAGAAATCTGCTGATTTAGGAACTGTAATTGTTTCTCCAGATAACCTCTCACACCTAACATTTTACTCTGAAACAATAGACATTCTACTAAGTTCTGGGTACTAAAAAGTTTTCACCATCATTTGCCTAGGCTCTCGGCTTTCTGTCTATCTGAATGTAGCTGAGTACCAGCCCCCCTAGCCAAGTTACAACCGTTTCGTGTCGAATTCCGTTCTCCAATCGGTAACGCCTCGGTGTCAGCAATTGTAGAAAACGATAAGTTGGTAGCCATGTTGACGCGCCTGAGTCGGCCGCTCGTTCAACAATGTCTTTAGAAAAACGACACATTATAACAAAGGATGTAGCGTTGAACATTGTTGAAACAATAACAATTCATTCTATAATTTTGAACGATGTGAACTTGGCTACGAACTTTCTATTCGTTTGTTCTAACCACGTGACTTAACGTTGAGATGATTTGAATCCCATTTGATTAGTTTTCGACTAGCGTTAACGATTGCAGATTATCAACTTGGCTAGGGGGGCAGTACTTTGCTTAAGCCGTATGGTGCCGGACGTAAAGAATAGCAGCATCCCATTTCTTCCCGTGTCGTAAGAGGCGACTACGGGACTTACTAGAGAATGGGCAGCAGCGTTTTCTATGCATTTTACCACCATACTGCGATCGTCAACCCGCCTACCAAGCGTGGCGATTATGACAAGCCCTTTTTAAAAGGAGAGGCCTATGTCTGGTAGTGGATGTCTTTCAACTGAAATGATTATGACATAAAGTGACCTATCAGAACCTCCACAACCCAGTTACTGGTTAACACACAGTATCCCTTGGTAACACTGGTTGTAAGACTTTTGGGCTTCAGACTACCTGATAATGAAAACCAGAACCAACGGCTGAACGTGTTTTCCGAGGTGTGTCGTTCTAGAGGACACGGTGGAGCACACGGTGGAAGTGTACCCTGCCTGGGCGGAGCACCGCCGTGTCCTCGTGGAGGCGAAGACCTCTCGCGTCCAGCCCTGGTGCGAGCCATGGTACGGAGCGAGAGGGCATGGGAAGCCGTCACCTTCTTCTGCGAAGCAGTAATGCTCGCGAAGGAGGACGCGGGGCGCGTGAGGGAGTGGCAAACTCTGCGCCCTCACGTCCCTAGCCGCCGCAGGAGGAGACGCCCCGGGCGTCGGGAGTCGAATGCGGACTCCCGGCCACCGTTGGCGCGAACTTGCGGGCGGCGAGCAATGGGTAGCTCACCGCCCGGTAAGGACCAGGCTCGGGTCGACGGCGCGTAGTGTTCCACGCGCGCCTCAAAGAGATGTCAGCAGCACTGAAGGGGTCTGCTAGGACCGATGCCTGCCGGGGTCACGTGATTGTTCGAAAGAGATACCGTGACCCTGGCGCATGGGCAACTGAGGGAACACGGGTGGGTTTTAGTCAGTAAAAGTCTGACACACCCTCGCGCTCCGCCCAGAGCGGGAGAAGTCAATTGATGATTTCCCA
Source organism: Aporophyla lueneburgensis (assembly GCA_932294355.1). Classification (NCBI taxonomy): domain Eukaryota; kingdom Metazoa; phylum Arthropoda; class Insecta; order Lepidoptera; family Noctuidae; genus Aporophyla; species Aporophyla lueneburgensis. The sequence continues at coordinate 15,936,114 of OW028762.1, read as the reverse complement.
TCTCGAAAAAAAAGGGGTGTGTCGTTGTTGGTATGTAAAGAATAGTCACCCACCCACGGCCAAACTCGGCAAGCGTGGTTTAACCTTGAAGATCTATTCGTGTGGCTGTTTTTATTTATTTCAATTGACCGTCAATACGTGTATGGTAACTAGGCGTTTCATGTAAAATTCTAGTATTCAGATACATCCGGAAGTCGATCCCTTGGGAAAAAAGCTAGACATTGTTAGTACGGGTAACTATGCTTGTTCTTGTTTACCTTCTCATCAGCATTAAAATCATCATACTGCTCCATCAGTTCCTGGACGGACTGGATATTGTCCTGGTAACGAGCTCTGTCGTTAACTGCTGTATTTGGAGTAGTTGTTAGTCTCATTTCATCTGGATATTCCAATTTGACTGCTATAAAATGAAACAATAATAATTCATTATCTTTAGTAAGCCGCTAAAATCATTAAATACTGAAACTTGTACAAATGTTCGCAAGTACCATGAGGTTAACTTGCACAAATGTTTGCAAAGGCTAACTTGCACAAAAGTTTGCAAGTATTTTGGAATAACCTGCATAAAATTTTACAAGTAGCTTGAGGCTAACTTGCACAAAAGTTTGCAAATAGCTTAAGTCTTACTTGCAAAAATATTTACAAGTAGTTTGAGGCTAAATTGCACAAAAGTTTGCAAGTAGTTTGAGGTTAACAACTTGTACAAAGTTTACAAGTATCTTGAGGCCAATTTGCGCAAATGTTTGCAAGTAGGTTGAGACTAACTTGCACTAAAATTTGCAAGTAGTTTAAGGCTAACTTGCACTGAAGTTTGTCACTCAAAGTAGTTTACATAAATGCTTTGAGTTTCGTTCACCTTGTTTGTCTGGAAAGTCCTCAATCAGCTCGTCATCTTCATGGCCAGGCGCCTTAAAAATAAGGTCAGATTGATTATCAGATTCCTCTGACTCGTCCTTGGAGTAAGTCAGCCATTCCAGGAAAGATTGGAGGTCTGTTGGCAGTTCTGTAAGATGGGCAGAGAAAAAGTGAGTTAGTTATGTTGGAAAATGGATCAATGTGATTTTTTGCATTTGAGAGTTAGTTTCACCATCTTCATCCTAGTTATTTCCTAACTATTTTTATGTCTTCTTCTAGTCTTATATAAATTTGACGTAGAGCGACTGCCTATCTGACTATCAACCCAGTTTCTGGGTAACAACACAATACACCTTGCTAAGACTGGTTGTGACACAAACGATTCTGAACCCAACTGCTAAGGTCTGTACACAATGGGTGTCTGAAGATGGATGTCGTCACCGCGGTCGGCCCAGAAAGCGCTGGCGACACGACCTAGATGCGTACCGCAACGACTGATTTGAGGTGGCGTGGGACAAGAGTTCCTGGAAGAAATTGGGAAGGCCTTTGCCCAGCAGTGGGACAGTATACGCTAAACAAAAAAAAAACCAAAGAAAAATTTCTACACAAGGGGGCCTAGCCTCATGTGCTGAATTTATTGTTACAGTATCGCGCCATTGTCTCTTCCATACTGTATTTTATTTTTCTAACCAGAAATTTCACGGGATCGAATTCGCGGACAGGAGCCAGTAAGAATGATAAACTAACTAGTGCAGGTTTTCTGCTGAACCTGGTAGTCCACTAAGTCTGTCAGAAGACGCACAAGCTGCTGCATCAGAGCATTCGCTATGGAACCCTGTCTGGATTCGTCTCTTGCTCCTCCTGAAAAATAAGAAGAACTAATTTAAAGCGCCGAGAAGACATATCCTCATTGCGTAACGTTTTTGAATCCATTTCTTCATATGTTAAAAAAAACATCTATTTGACATCGTAAATAACGCAATAGGCTACGTGTCTCAGACCTAGAAGACCTGGGTTTGATTCGCAGCTGGGGCCAAAACGTTCTGTTCGCTTTGGTTGGCAGTGGTAAGGCGTATTCCGTGTCTTGCTGGACGTAAACAATAGCACAATCTCATTTCCTTCCCGTGAGTGACATAAAAGGCGATTTAGGGACTTACTAGAGAACGGGCAGCAGCGTTCTCTATGCATTTTACTACTATACTACGATCTCCAACCCGCCTGCCAAGCGTGGCGATTATGGCAATCCCTCCCAAAGGCCAACTTCCAGCAGTAATCATCTTTTGACTGAAATGGTGATGATGTTGAGGGTTTGTTAACACAGCCTTATCAAAGTCTGTCGCCATAACAACAATGTTAGAAGCATTGTTTTGCTTCGGTATTTAAATGTAAGATTGCCAGTTCCTTTGTAGAAGACGATACCGGGTAAAGCTCGCTTCCACCTTCGGGCCCGATCATCACTTGTCACCAGGTATGACGAGAGTTTATCTGGTCTGGATAGTCGTGCTCTTCAGTACTCCTACTGGGCAGTTTGTTGCGCCACTTCTTCTTCCCAGCTAAAACACTAGGAAGTGGTGAAGGGCGAGCGTGCCGGGAGACTGTCTTATGTAACTTTGACGTTCAAAAAGTGCTGACTCTCAGCCTAGTTTGAATAAATGACTTTTGATTTTTATAAAAAAAATGGTTACCGCTTGTCTTCGTATTATCTGACCAGTTTTCTGCGTTCCTCGTCTGCTGGACTGCTTTAGCTGCCTTCTTGCATACTTCCTTCATGTTAACAGATAATGCTGCGAATAGGGACTTCTGGTCCACGTCTGGATAATCTTCCTAGAAATAGTATTTAAAGTAAGGGACAGTGCAGAATGAAACGAAAAAGGCAGTGTCTTCGCGAAGAGGAGTCAAAAACAAAAGGCAGGTGCACTACCTACATGCCAGGGTCGCGGATTTTCTCGAAAGAGTTACCGTGACCCTGGCACAGGCAACTGAAGGAACATGGGTGGGTTTTAGTTAGTAAAAGTCTGACATCCCGTTCCGTGAGAAGTTATTGGAGGATTGCCCACCAAAAAAGGGGGCACTACCTACCACCTTTGCATCAAAGAGTTTTATTAAAAAAATTAATTTCGCGGCTAACGTAGCGCTTCAGGAAACAATTTAATCTGTACTAGTGAAACGCTATGATCTCAGGAACGGCTGATTCTAATTCAAAATTTATTTTAGTGTTGGTTAGTCCATTTATCGAGGAAGGCTATAGGCTATATAACATTACGCTACGATCAAAAAGAGCAGAGCAGCAATGAAAAATGGACGAAAGCTGGCAGGCAATTCGATGCAACGGGAAGGGTCAGGGGAGCAAAAATTTGACGCGGACGAAGTCGCGGGAAGAAGCTACTTTTAGGATGCAATAAAAAAAAAACTTACCTCTATTTCATCTCTATCGTCTTTCTCTTTCTTACCAACACGGTCATCAATTCTGTAATATGTTTGTGGGATTGTTTCCAGTCTGAAAAAAATTAACCACATCGTTCTATAATAACTAAAAGGCTCTAGAACATGGCGTGTTGCCAGACGTAAAGAATAGCACCATCCCATTTCTTCCCGTGGGTGCCTGTAGAGGCGACTAAGTGCCTTAATAGAGAACGGGCAGCAGCGTTCTCTATGCATTTTACCACCATACTGCGATCGCCAACCCGCCTGCCAAGCGTCAATGGCATGGCGTCGGAGGCCAGGCAAATCAAGTTACCGATATGTGTTATTTTCGATGTCCCTGTCGAATGGTTGAGCAAAACAGTCTTACCAAGAGCGTGTTAAATCATGTTCTTCATTTTAACCTAGTTACTGAAAAGTGGAGGTCAGATAAGCAGTCGCTACATGTAACACAGTGGAATTCAGTTCACTGCATCCAATTAGACTGGGAGCCGAACCTAACATAGTTCTAAAAGACTAGCCAGATGGCAGATGCTATCGCAGTGTCTAAAGACAAAAGTCTTTGACCAGCGCGTGTTGCCAGTGATAACATATGGCACTGAGACGTGCTCGCTCACAAAGGGCATCATAAGAAGCCCGAAAGTCACTCAAAGAGGAATGTAGAGGGGTATGCTTGGAGTTTCCCCACGTGACCGAATCAGAAATGAAGAGATCCGTAGGAGAAACAAACTAACCGACATAGACCCAAGAATTGTCAAACTTAAGTAGCAGCGGGCAGGGCATTGTGCTCACTGAACAGATGGCCGATGGGGCTGGAAGGTACTGGAGTCGCGATTGCGTACTGGAAGACGTAGTGTTGGAAGGCCTCCCATAAGATAGCCCGATGACCTGGTAAAGGAAGCAGGAATTCGCTGGATGCGAGAGATACGGAATAGGTAGAGGTTGCGGTGCTTTGAGGAGGCCTATTTCCAGCAGTGGACGTCTTTCGACTGAAATGATATCGCAGATGATGATGATGATGGTCAATCTTCTTCTTAGCGTGTCGGTAGCAATCTAAATATAGTCAGTCCAGAATCTGGCTACGACCTTAGCACTTTCCGAGGCATCCATCAACTCCTGTAGCGTGCAAACAGCAGGACATGCTGGACAAAATATTAAGTGCCGCATTTTTTGTGGGACAGCACCACATTTGCTCAATGATCAATTATGATAGAAGACTTACCCATCCTTCTTGTAATTAACAATGGATCTCGGAACCCGATCTTTGGTTTCCATTCTCTCTGGGGAAATAGTATGCTCATCATTTGAGTGTGGGTTGATCTTCAAGTTCTTAGCAAACCTCCTTATTTTGTTTTGGACCCATCTTCCTGGAAGCGAGTCACTATATTATTTCGAGCTTAAAGAAAAATGTTGTATGACTGGCCATACTTTTCACGAAGATGATAAATAATACTTTTTCTCACTTTGACAAGTCAAAAATAAACCATGATTCTTAAACTAGGTGAGTTCGATGTCTCCTAAATGATTACTCTGAAAAGAACGGCCGAAAAATTCTCGAAGGACAAAGTCTCGTAAAATCTTCGGACTTCATTCGTAGATCTTTATAGTGGTTACCAAGGTTGAAATTTAATTTCCTCCTTACTAGAGAATGAGCAGCAGCGTTCTCTATACATTTTACCTCCGTACTGCGATCGTCAATCTACCTGCCAAGCGTGGTGATTATGGCAAGCCCCCAAATTGGAGAAGGGTTATGTCCAGCGATGTACGTCTTTCGGCTGAAATTTTGAAACAAGAAATCATTAGCTGCAGTGGGCCAGCTTCTTTACCTACCAATTACATAAAAGTCATACCTGATCTTTTAATAAAATCTTTCTTTATAACAGATTGCTTGACCGTTACACTATCATCCAGTTTTCCCTTCATATAGTTATCCATTTTATCCGTTTGTATTCCATACTCATCATCATATATATCATTCCAAAATATCAAGTTGTTGCTATTGTCAGCATTTCTTTTAACAACTGCTTTGGTTCTGGTTTTATTGGCATTCTTTTGTGTAGGAGAGGTTTCTTTATCTGGGCTCTTTGTAGTGGTTATATTGATTTGGATGTCAGTTATACGTGTTGCCGACGTGGTTCTGTTATGAACTGCTAAAATGGTTTCATTAAAATTACCATTGCTGTTAAAAACAAGATGAAAATAATGAAGATTTTCTTAGGACGGCGATAAGAAATTATGTTATAAGGAAAAGAATTGGAGATTCTGACAAAGTCGTAATGTTAACCTAAGGTTTCCAAAGATAGCGGCTAAAAACGTTATCTAAGAAGACACATTTTTTTTACGTTTCTGTTACGCAAGCTTTAGCCAACATAAATGGCAGTTTGTCGGCAGCATATTTGAGGACTGATGGTTCAAGGACTAGACGAGTCCTAGAATTGGAATACGCATTTGGAAGCGTAGCGGAAGACGTCCCAGAGCTAGACGGGCCAGCGATCTACAAAGATGTTATGCTGGAGAACCGGGTAGAAATGGAGAATGTTGAGAAGTTACGATCCTCAATACTGAGAAACAGATTTAAGGAGGAGGAGGAAATACGGTAAAAATTTAAGTCTAACATACCTACCATTACCTTCGGCGGCAGATGCAGCAATGGTTACTTCGGTAACATTAGTAGTGTTAACTACTCGATTCTCTTCAGTAACGTTGCTGACATTCTCCTCAACAGAAAGAAGGACCCTGGATCTATGGCCGATGTTCTCAATCATGTCCGAATCGTACATGGGGTAGGCAGACTCGGTGCTTCTAACGTTAGGCTCATTAGTGATGTTGCCGTTAATCGTTAGTAACAAATCCGTAAGACCAGAGCTGAAAAGAAATTTGAAGTTATTCGTTTTGTATCATGATAAACATGGCATCGTTTCAGCTGCAAGAAGTCCTCTCTCTCTTGTGCTTATTCCTTCCAGTAGGTTCCTACTACCTCCACCAGATTATCAGTCACTCTTGTGCGACAACCCTCATTAGGTTAGATATTGTATGTCAAATTCACTCATTTGGCTTTGGAGATTACTTTCGGTTGTTGAATGAATTTATATGATAGAACTGATGTTACTACGCGTTTTGTATGATAGTGTAGCTATAATTATAATATTGAAGAATGTCTGGTAGCAGCGAGATGAGATGAGAGCAGCCTTTCGATTGGAAAAGCCTTTGTTTAGCAGTGGACTTTCATGGACTGAGTTTGATACTATTGTGATAGGAATAGGGATAAATTATATTTATTAAAAGTAGTGTTTAGTTATGAGAGATGCTAATGAGCCGACATACTGGTGTGACCGTAAAACCGATGACCATTGGAGTAGACGAAATCTGTAGTGGAGACCACGAATCGGCAAACGAAAGGAAGGATGCCTTCAGGTTTGGTGTAGCAACGATCTACACGAGGTGGCTGGAAGCAGCTGGATGAGAGTTGCCAAGAACAGAGTTTAATTGAAGAGGTTATGTCCAGCTATGTACTGCTGAAGGCTCATGATAACTGGTGTCACACCCGAAATAATCCTACCTGTACCTTTTCAGCAAAATCATAATTAATTAAAAACACTTACCCTGAACTGTTCCTTGTTGGTTTATCTTGTTTCCCATATTCAAGAGCTCTGAACCAATTAGCAACGACGGTGAAAAATTCACTGAGTGTCATATTATCGCCTATAGGCGCCGTACCGTTCGCACTACGACCAGGTTTTGAACTAGAGTTTGAAGTATCAGATCTATTGGTGTTAATCGCTGCTAGGGTTACAACAGGAGCTGCAGTAAATGAAGTGTTGATACGATTTGACATAATACCGGGTATAATAGTAACTTCAGTTGTAATCTCCGACGAATGTCCGGCAACATTAAAGTCTTTTTTTGTACATTCTGTAGCTTCAGTAATATCAAGCCAAGTTGCGGTTACATTAGTCTCTCTCTTGGGTCTATTACTTTTACTTTGAACAAACTCATCAGAACCATGATTAGGATAAGAATCCACCTTTGAGATTTGTGGATAGATTGTAGACTCATTGTTCATATTAAATTGATTATAAATGTTAGGGTAGTTTACATTGTCACTCATCAACATGAGTTCGTCCTTGAAATTTATTAATAAAGGTACATCGAACATTAGATTAAAATTTTGCGCTCCAAAGTCAGGATCTTTTACAGTTAAAAGTATTTTTCCAAAGTAACTATCGTCTGTTTCAACTTTGACTACACTATTATTAATTGTAACATCAGAGTCTTCAGCACTAACTTTTGGCATATCAACAAGATCTTTTGACATCTCAATAGGATCCGTGATCGGTTGACTCATTTCGTTAAACGTATTCATTGATTCACTGATATATCTAGACGAACTGAGAGATGGACCTGGCGTGCTATAAATTTTTATATTCATCTGTGTAACCCCTTCTATGTAGTTTTTTAACGCTTTCTCATTCTCCGGATTTTTGTTCATGTGAAGTCTGTGAACAAATCTGTCAATACTGCTCCTATTACGTTCTGTATTACCTCTGCTATATCCAAAAGAATCTTTGTAATCACGAAAATTACTAGAAGTTTCGGAACCAGTTGATAGTAATCGTCTATTACCTTTAGTAATGGACAAAGGTGATCCTCTTTCTCTTTCTAACTCATCAACACGTTTGAGAACTGTCGTGGAATATGTGGAAATTTCAGATTTGTCTGGTTCTGTTTTTGCAGCATATATTAATCCATTGGGGTTTGTTGAAGCGAGGGTAGAATGAATAAAATTGTGATAAAATCCTCTAGTATTTTCATCATATTTATTTTTTAACTTAACATGTTTCGAGACCATTTTTATAATAGTTTCAAAGTTATTTGTGATGTCTTCCCTGGTTTTGGTTGTGGGTGCCATTTCAATTCTTATGCCTTCCGATGCTGATAGGCGCTGGTTTGGTGAACTTACGAGTTTTAAATAATTATTAGAGTTTATCCCGGTCTGTGCTGGTGACAATAATTATTATGAACGTTATAAAGCTATTACACAGTAAAACTTAAAACGTTTAAAAAGTATCGTATTCTCAAATATGATACTTTTTAAACGTCCTTAAGGATCTTTATGGACCAACCCGCACTGGGCTCGCGTGGTGGATTATGGCACACTCCCTCTCACCGAGAGGAGGCCTGTGTCCCAGCAGTGGGAACATTATAGGCTGATGATGATGAAGGATCTTTATATCATGTACAGTCTACCTTGGAAACAATTCGACGTTTTTTGTGCTTCTTCTTGTCGATGTGTTCCCGTGGATACATGCGTTTGACTGGATGAAGTAAAAACTAATGGAGCAACATTTAATAATCTACAATCTCTAGCACTTATCCCAATTTATTTGAGGTTGACGTAACATGTCTTCTCCATCCATATTTTCCTATTAGTCCCCTTTCTTTCTAACCATAATATCTCCCACACGGTCCATCCATTCGTTTCTCTTGTCTTCCATTTCTCTTCCAGCCATCTGCATTTATACTCAACAATACATTATAGTAATAAAAAGAGGCGAACCTGGCGAAGTAACATCAATCGCACTTATGAAGGGACCTTGTCTTTTGATCTCTGCTTTGCTTGTCACGACTCTTGGCACTCTACCTTTACGAAAAAAAACATATTTTAATTCTGCATCCAGATCATCTCCCTAGCCTAACTTGTGCCAGTCCCAACTATGTTAGGGTCGTCTTTCAGACCACCCGGATGCAGTTTCGTCATCAATTTGGGGGCGTGGGGATTATGGCAACCCCCCCCCCCCCCCAGGCCACGCTTGACAAGTGGGTTTGCGATTGCAGTATGGTGGTAAAATGCAAAGAGAACGCTGCTGCCCATTTTCTAGTAAGTCTCTTAGTCGCCTTTTACGACACCCACGGGAAAAAATGGGGTGATACTATTCTTCACGTCCACCACCACACGCAGCAGCTGCAGCTTAATTATATTATATTTTACATAAAGCGTTTGCCAATTTGACCTTCAAAACCCAGTTACTGGGTAATGATATAATCATCGGTAAGACTGGAATTCTGCATCCAGATATTGGCTGTAAAAGACGCTTAACGGAGTCACTTGTATTCCCCTTATTCTGATTTTTTACTATACATGGCCATACATATAGAGCGGTGGTTGCCCAGCGGTAACTAAAACGTATAATGTTCCCACTATGAGAGGGAGTGGGTCATAATCCACCATGCAGGTTGGTAGATGTCACATGTCTTCGAATTTATGGTTCTAGGACATGCCGCGGCTTCCACACGATGTCTTCCTTTACAATTTTGAGAAGTGGTGTGGTGGGCAGGGCACATTGCTCGCAGAACAGAAGGCAGATAGGGCTGAAAGTTTCTAGACTGGCGACGTGTACCCAAAAGACGTTGAGTTGGAAGGCCTTCTACAAGGTAGATTGATTACCTTGTGAAGGCCGCAGAAATTCGTTGGATGCGGGAAGCACAGAAACGGTCGAAGTGGTGGACCTTGGAGGATGCCTAGCCTATGTCCAATAGGGGATGTCTTTCCGCTGAAATAGTGTTGTTCACTATGAAACCGTAGCTAACGCGAAATGCCAGAAAAATAAAAGTTAAAAGAGCAACGCAATTACCTCTTTTAGCCCTCCCGAGTAATCCAGCTCTATTAAAATTTTCATCTGCTAATAATTTAATCTTATGATTAGTAGCACTATCTGCCGTTGGTGAGTCCTTCTCGTTTCTGGATTCTTTCTTTCCATCTAGTACTCCATAGTCACTGTAGGCTTGAGCTTGCTGAACCAGTTTATTATATTTATTCGATAGATAATCTTCCACGTATTCTATGTCGGAGAGATCTCGGCCTCTTCTCGGAACTTTTAAGAGATCTTGAAAATGGTATGTTGGTTTTGGGATGTCCACCTGTGTGTTAAAAAAATCATCATTGGCTATTATGTTTTCGACTTTGTTAGGGTCGACGGGAGCCTGAGAAATTTTTCGAAGAAATAAGATTAAAAAAAATCTGAATGCATCTAGCCGTTATGCGGATGCCTAAATCTTACATAACATACATAATCAGCTTATAGCCGTTCCCACTGCTGGGACTTAGGCCCCCTCTCGGTGAAAGGGAGTGACCGCCATTTTGCGGACGGCTGGACGGGTGACTCTTACATACCATGCATAATCAACCTATAGCCGTTCCCACTGCTGGGACTTAAGCCTCCTCTCTGTGAGAGAGAGTGGGTCGACCCTTACACCATGTATAACTTGAAATAAGCCACCAGGTGGAGTAAAAAATATTACTAACTGTGAGACTCTTAACAGTAGGATCTACCTAGACCTTTCCTAACTACGTTAGGATCGGGTTTCAGTCTAAATGGATGTGGCTGAATACCAGTATTTAACAAGTATCACCTGCCCATCTGATCTCTACATACCAGTTAGATACCTGGATACAAAGGAGAAGAAAAACTTTGGTAGCATTGGAGAGTCGTTGAGCTCATAAGTTCTGAGTTGAGCTAAACGATTACTGAAAAATACTTGCAGTGACTGGACTTATCCACTCAACTTTATCATATAGTTCGTTGTGAATAGTACATGTCAGGCACCAATCTACATTGTCTTCACAAGATCATGACCAAAATTATGTCTGAAGTTTAAAAAAGACTTTGACCGACTTATTTTGCTATTTCTTCTTAGGGGTAGCCAGACATAAAACGTAGATTCCATCTAGCTTTACTTTTTCTTTAATATAATTTGACATTTATAATTTGTGTAAAAGTGATTCCTAAATTCAATTTAAAAAATTAACCATTTAATTTCATTTATATTCTGGGTCTTCTTCAATCTTTCATTTTATTCTTCTGACTATTTTTACACAGCCCGTCAGGTCCTATTGTGATAGCCTATGTTACCTTTATATCTATAAACTAGCACTTCACTCGCGCTTCGTCCGCGTGATTGGCAAAGGTAAAAATTATATGGAGAGGGAGTACAAAAAGCCAATATTTTATATAATACGTGGTGCATAAGAAATACTTTATTTGTGCTATGTATTCCATACATTCATACTCCTGCGTCCTCGTATTTTTTGCTTCACGTATATACCAGTATTCGTACCTTATTTGCAATCATAGAGTTAATTTCATCCGGATATAGCGGCATAGCGCCCTTCCAATTTGGATTGTGGATAGAGGGAGGTGGGTTGTACTTCGCATATTTCGGCAGAGTTTCAGATGGTTCCTGTGAAGTCAAAAACAAATGTAAGAAAGGTTGCTCTTTTTTGTTTAGTGATGATATTTTGTTTCTTATGGTTCTGGACGTAAAGAATAGCACCATCTCATTCCTTCCCGTAGGTGTGTAAGTGGCGACTAAGGGACTTACTATAGAATGGGCAGCAGCGTTCGCTATGCATTTCACCACCATACTGCGATTGCCAACCCGCCTGCCAAGCGTGGTGATTATGGCAAATTCTCTCAAATTGGGAAAGGCCTATGTCCAGCTGTGGACGTCTTACGGCTGAAATGATGATGATGCTGATGATATTTAAGCCAATAAGCCCATCCGGAGTTGACTACTCTGCTGGCAATGGACATGAGGGCCACAAAACCTTACAAGTCATTTACAACACATTGCGTTATATTTTAAAGGTATGAGGAACAATGTGTAAGTTCACTCATCCTCTATAGAAAAGGGAGGATTTTCCGACCAGACGGGTGTTGTATCTGGTGAGCAACTGCCCAACAACTGATGTCGGCACGTTGTATATATGTTAGTTGCGCTGTAAACTCTGCTTGCGTGATGTAGGATTTGCATGACGTCAGTAGATGCGTAGTTCGTATATAGCGGTGTAGAGCGCGCAACAAATTGGCTTAGAATTCTAAGAGTTTCGATGGTAAAAAGTCGAAACATATGGAAGGTGTGCCATTGTCTGTGGAGAGGTGCCGCATATTTATTTATTTATTTATTAGGAAACTCAACAGCTTGATATTTTCGATGACTGTGAACCCTTCTTTTTTGTATTGCTGAATAGGCCACAATTACCCCTGATAGAAAGCGGTGGATGAGATCTGTGACGGAACGAGCTTGCCCAGAAGATGCCTGTTCACTCTTGCTTTGAAGGTAGACGGGCTAAATGTGAAAGAGAACACAGACGCTGACTGACCGACCCAGCTTCCAACCGGTCCCTAATTTGCTATATCTTTCATGACGGCGCATTCATTAATCTGTCCATCCATTTTGTATTTTGTACCCTCAGGAATCAAACTAAAGTAAAATTATTTGCAAAGAGGGAAATGAACTTTATACGCACAGGTCCTCATTTTCCTGTATGTGCATCCTTTTCTGTCACTCAGAATATATATTTAGTACAGCGAGAAACTCAAACAAAATTAAAAGCGTTATTGTTCCATATGTTTGCGAGCGGACTTCTTGCTCCAGCAAATGGCATCTCAACGATACAGAAAAAGACAGAGATACAGAAAAACTGTGTGTTGTGCAATTACACACAAGTCAAAAAACAACATACATTATCTCTCCTTTTCCGATATACAGGCTTTTCAAATTCATCATGATTATCCATGTTATCAGTCAGAACTTCTTTGAAGTCCTCATAACCCAGGTTCTCTTCATCTTCACTTGTTTCAAGCTGCATCAGTCTCCGCAAGTTAGGTACTCTGTCTGCAGCTGGCGATTTCGTTACTTCAATTCCAACTGATGTTCTTTTGCTTAGTTTTTGTAAATCTGGATTCCTGGAAAAAAGAATAAATAAAATCATTGGATTCCTCCTAAGGTTGAGCAGAGAGAATAGTACAACATTTATTTTGTAACTTATGATAAGTCCAGTGTAATAAAGGACATCAGCAACACAAGGCGGGTATCTACAATATGCCATCTAACCATGGTCTGGAAAGGCTTATGATACTCAGTCAGGTGGAAAAAAAAAACACCCTAAAGAGAGAGCACCAGCAAGACGGCCAGACACGGTCAAGATGGGTGTTGGGGACAGCATCTACCGAGCGGTTCACACTGCAAAAGACCGCATATGTTGGAGACGCTTCTAGTCACGATCCTCAGCATTGAAAGAACGATGAATGAGGGACAAGCCTTTTGCAATTAACTGGGGACAAATCCAGACTCCACGCTACTACTCAGAAATTTTTGATGTACTAATACCTTACTTAATACCAAACTCTTAATTGAGTACACTAATTTGTCGATTGCGGACTCCCGGCCACCGTAGGCGCGAGCTTGCGGGCCAGGGCCGGGTAAGGACCAGGCTCGGGTTGACGGCGCGTAGTGTTGCACGCGCGCCTCAAATACATGTCAGCATTACTGAATGGGTCTGTTAGGACCGATGCCTGCCAGGGTCGCGAGCTCTTTTCAAAAGAGTTACCGTGGCCCTGGCATATGGGCAACTGAAGGAACACAGGTGGGTTTAGTCAGTAAAAGTCTGACTCGCTCTTGCGCTCCACCCTAGAGCGGGAGACTTCATTGGATAATTTCCCACCCATAAAGAAAAAAAAGCACCCTAATCTTGTAATATACTTTCAATCACAATCCAAAAAATTCTAAAGATAATTGCTTTATTATCTTCCTAGACTTTTCTTAACTAGGTTGGAGTCGTGATCCGGGAGGTAGCGTTGCATTTTAGGTAGTGTTTTTACGCCGATCGGTTGCCATGTTGTTCAGTAGATGTCGTAGGACTGATAAGTAAACCTAGCGTCAGCTGACGCACCCGCGGTGGGTGTGGGATTGAAAGGTTACGGAAGTGGTGAAAACAAAAAAATATTTAAGTCATAGTACGCCGGCTGAAATTTATTTCGTAAATATTTTATATCATACTGAGCTAAAAAAAAATAATCGTCAGCTGCATGGTGGAGGGGGATTATGCGTCAGCCGCTCGCATGAACTTGTAAAAGAAACACGTAAAATAAAGTTACAGTATGCCGGATGAAATTTAACGAAGTTATTGTTTAAATTATCAAAAGTACGAAAACAACAATCAGCTGCGTGGGTAGCGGTGGAAAAACCGTCATCTGACGCACTATGGATATAGATTATTCGATTAATGCACAATTTCTTTCTGTCTCCCTGTTTCTGTGTTCTCTTCATCTTTCTCGTGCTCCTGATCTCGATCCTCTTCTTCGTCATCTATAAATGAACATGTTAATCATTAAATTCTGGATACCAGAATATACACACTCAAAGAATGTGTCACCAACAAAAATTTCATACCAGCAATATTTTCGCTGATATCCGTTATACAGCCGACTGATGGGGGTACTTGATATCGGCGGCGGCGACCTCTCGCGTCCGGCCCTGGTGCGAGCCATGGTACGGAGCAAGAGGTATGGACTTAAGGTGAACCCTATAAAGACGCAGGTTATTGTGGTTGGCAGTTCTAGGACTGTCTCAAGAATTGACTGGACAGCTCTTCCCCAGGTTACCTTTGACAATTCTATTATCCCTTTCAGCGAAAAAGTTAAAAACTTGGGGATTTTCATTGACAAAAACTTCACTTGGACTGCCCAGCTACAGGAAGTTAGCCGCAAGCTATTTGCATCCGCTGCATCTTTGAATAGACTGCGTAATTTTCTGCCGACTGCCACCAAGATTGCGCTTGCACAATCACTTCTGTTACCCATCCTTGATTATGCTGATGCCAGCTATCTTGACCTTACCCAGGACCAACTCGATAAACTTGAGCGGCTTCAGAATGTTTGTATAAGGTTCATGTTTGGTTTGCGCAAATATGACCATGTATCCGAATTTCGTGTGAAGCTCAAGTGGTTACCAATTCGCCTTCGCCGGAATGCCCATATTCTTTCCCTTTTATATAATGTGCTGTTTTCCCCTTACACCCCTCTCTATCTTAAGAATCGTTTCCAGTATCTTTGTGACTCCCACACAAAGTTGTTGAGGTCATCAGATAACTTAAAGCTTAAAATGCCAATGCATTCTACAACTTTCTTCGATAAATCCTTTTCAGTTCAGGCTGCTCGTTTGTGGAATGCATTGCCAATTCAAATAAAACGCCCCCAATCTTTACCTGTATTTAAAAGACTCGTGAAGGAGCATTACTTGTTGTCGTGATCTTGTTTTCATACCTGTCGTAGTCGTATTTTATTTTCTTAGCTTATATATTTAGTATGTATGTATATAAGTATTTATTATACAGGATATATATAATTATATCTATGTATTTATTAAAATAAATTGTATTTGTATTTTACACCAGTGACAACCCCATTTTTATGTCCACGCAATCACTGTCCATACCAAGGTTGCCTGGAAGAGATCGCAGTAAGCGATAAGGCGGCCCATTGTATGTTTTGTTTTTTGTTAAATTTTCTTGTTGTAATGTATTTTCTGGTGTACAATAAAGCATATATAAATAAATAAATAAATACGGAGCGAGAGGGAATGGGAAGCCATCACCTCCTTCTGCGAAGCAGTAATCTGCTCTTCGGCTCGCGAAGGAGGAGGCGGGGCGCGTGAGGGAGTGGCAGTCTCTGCACCCTCACGTCCCTAGCCGCCGCAGGAGGAGACGCCCCGGGCGTCGGGAGTCGATTGTGGACTTCCGGCCACCGTAGGCGCGAGCTTGCGGGTGGCGAGCAATGGGTAGCTCGCCGCCCGGTAAGGACCAAGCTCAGGTTGACGGCGCGCAGTGTTCCACGCGCGCCTCAAAGAGATGTCAGCAGCAGTGTAGGGGTCTACTAGGACCGATGCCTGCCGGGGTCGCGTGATTGTTCGAAAGAGATACCGCGACCCTGGCACGTGGGCAACTGATGGAACACGGGTGGGTAAAAGTCTGACACGCCCTCCCGCTCCGCCCAGAGCGGGAGAAGTCATTTGATGATTTCCCATCCTGAAAAAAAAAAAAGAAAAAAAAGTGGGGGTACTTGATATCCCTCGAACCATTTGAAAACATATTTGTCTTCTTTTTCTTCCCATCTCCAGTCAATGGGGCATCATTGAGAAGGCTCTTGAAGGTGAGCATAGCTCCAAAGGTGCGCGATGTATGAAGTTCGCAGTAAATGCTGGCGTAGCTCCGATTTACATGGTGGAAAGATAACTCCATCGATACGATTTTTCTACTTCAGTATATCGTTCTTATCATTACTTTCGTAGTTTTTAATAAACGTGGCGACTTGTGTAGCGTTGACATCGTTTATCCCTTCGAATCCGTACAGACGACAAACAAATTCTTCAATTGTTGCGAAGACGTTGTCTATTATACAATTCGGGATATTTGCAATATTACTCAATGTTTGCATGTATGCCTGAGATTTTAGCAACAATTGTAAAGGCTTATTTTTCCCTTTCCTGTAAAATGCAGGATTAAAATCGCAGCCTGTGAGAGCATGAAACCCTGGCAACGCAGAGCACAAATTGGTTCCCAATTTTTGGTTTAATTTCGTAATATTTACGAATCTTTGGGAATTTCCGGAACCAATGTGCATGGTGATTTTCAAACTGATTGTGTACGACAGAGACACGAAGATATTCCTTTGAAATTTTAGGGGGAGAGGCTTCGGTAACCTGAAGGTCGTGTTATGGGCTCAGGCAGTTCCAGAATCTATCTCGAAATATGTCTTTAAAAGGAGACAGCGTAGTAGCAATGCTCCAATATTTTTAACATTTACTGCGTCAGCTGACGATCTTTCCACCGCCACCCACGCAGCTGATTGTTGTTTTCGTACTTCTCATAATTTGAACAATCACTTACTTAAATTTCATCCGGCGTACTATAACTTTATTTTACGTGTTTCTTTTACAAGTTCAAGCGAGCAGTTGACGCATTATCCCCCCTCTACTATGCAGATGACGATTTTTTTTCAGTTCAGTATGACGTAAACTATATATGAAAAAATTTGCAGCCTGCGTACTATGACTAAATTTTTTGTTTTTTTTTTTTTACCACTTCCGGAACCACCCACACCCGCACCCACCGCTACTTGAGTAGCTGACGGTTTGTTCACTAATTGGTCATATAAAATCAACCATTGGACAATATCAGCCGGCTTACTATGACTTTTTCATTTGCAACGCTACCTCCCGGACCACGCCTTCCAGCATAACCGGGTACAGCTGACTACCAGTATTTTACATGGAGTGACTGCCTAACCTCCATAACCCAGTTACGGGGTAACGCGATACCATTTGATAAGACTGGTTGTCAGACTCTCGGGCCACTGACGACTCGTAACGACTGTCAAAAATCTACAAATAACAAACGGAACCAACGTCTTAAATTCTTTCTGAACGAGGAACGGAGGGGTCTTGGTGACCCGTCCACGGAACAACTGCAGTAAACGTAACTTAACCGGATCGATCGAACCGTGCGCGAAGCCACAACACAAAGCCATTGAAGGAAACTGGTCCAAATCATGTTTAAAAAAAACTTTTTACAAAAAAAAAGCAACCGACTTGTTGTTTTTTTTTTTGCTAAAAGTTTTTATTTTTAACTTTTTAGTTACGGTAGATACCTCGCACTAATCTAATCGCGTCATTCGTTAATTTGTCGTGCAAATACTTAATGCAAATTTGAGACTTATATGGTTTTCACATGGACCCCATTGTCCGAATGGAACTTAATTATAAATGGGACCATTCGGGAAGCACCAGATTTCAAATAAAAAATAATCATCAAAATCGGTTCACCCAATCAAAAGTTATGAGGTGACAAACACAAAAAAAATGCAGTCGAATTGATAACCTTCTCCTTTTTTTGAAGTCAGTTAAAAATGATATCTGGTGAGCAACGTAAATAACGCAAATAATTTTGAGGAACTATTAAATTAAAAGGCGTTGCCATTGTAAAAGTTATGTTACGCAAATACTTGTAGGACCTCATACTCAGTACCAACGGGTTAATTATTTTATTCTCTTTAAAATAAATAATGTAAGACTTACATTATTGTCGAAACACTTAATAAAACTTCAAAATCATTAGGACTCGCAGTCACAATCTTCTTCTTCTGTTTCCCAATCATTTTCACTTCATGATTGAAAAAATCTCTTTCGTACTGCGTCGAGGACTCGGGTCGTAACACCTTAAAAAAATCTGTAGTGGTAGTAAATTTATCTTCTTTCGTTTTTTTGGTCTTAAATTTTGGTTTCGGTATTTGGTCTACTAGTTGTTCGTCGTTGATAATATTAACATTCTTATGTGGTTTGGGATGCTTGCATGGTTTATTAGATTTTTCATGTTTGAAAAACTCATCTATACCAAAGGGATCTGACATAATTTCTGGTAGGTTTTTGTTGAGAAATTTATCTAGTAACAGGTCTAGTCTTTGTGTGTTTTTGTAGAATGGATGCATCATTTGTTTTTCGTGGGCATGTGTCCCTGCTGGAGCGTGTTGACATTTTTTAACAGGTATCCTCCGCTTTCCTGTTGGCTTATATTGTACCAGTACTTTTTTCTTCTCAATTATAAACCCAGTTGGTTCTTCAGCGTCATTATTGCCTCTTTTCAGTCTCGTCTTATTACCAAACCTTGTTCTTATATCACTGGTTTCATTAACTTTCTGGTGTTTTCCATAAACAGACCTTCGGCGTCTGAGGACACGGTATCTTTTTGGATAATGGTAAAGTTTCAATGATCTTCTAGATCTTTCTGGTGACTTTTGAATGTCTTCTCCTACGTAAGATGACTCATCTTGGTTAATCTTTTTTAGGGATTTTATTTTTGCATCTGTTTGAACTAGTTTCTTGTAGAAATCTGAAAATAATAATGATTTTAAAATGGATAGAAATAAATATCCTCCATTTTTGTTGCTGTTCCGCTCCTTTTGATCGCAGCGTGATGCTATATAGCCTACAGCCTTCCTCAATAAATAGGCTACCCGACTGAAAACATCTTTTTCAATTCGAACCAGTATTTCCTGAGATTAGCGCGTACCACCCCCCATTTCAGGGAAGTGGGGGTTCTAACGAAAGAGACACAAAGTGAGCCTATATCACTCTCCATCCCTTCAACTATCTACGCTTAAAAAATCACGTCAATTCGTCACTTTGTTTTGCCGTGAAAGGCGGACAAACAGACACACACAGTTTCCCATTTATAATATTAGTATGGATTTATATTTTTTAGGTGTCAAAGCATACATTTAACACTTCAACACTTCCTCAGAACTGCGGGCGAGCACGTCCTACTATGACAAACTTGAGTCACACATTTTATCACAGTTTGGGAGCATGTGGTGCTTTTCTGTAACTAGTGAGGCAATTAGAGTTAAGATTGTAATGTACAAATTATAAAGTAACAATGTACTCATTGTTGAGAAGCTAAATAAAAAAATAAAACCGTGATTTATTTATTTATGGGGGTAGGCAGAAACCACAGAACGCCACCTGATACGATCTCTACACAGTCCTGTTGCCACGTTTAGGTTCATACAATTGGTAGTACACACACGCCGGTTGCGAGTACTACGCACCTGACCTTTCTGAAGAACATCACCAATAAGGTCACTATATGTCCTCCTAGGGCGTTCCCTCCCGGTGTTTCCACTCACATCTGCCTTGTAAATACTTTTTGTGAGGCGTCCTTCATTCATCCTCTGGTTTCTGCCTACCCCCATGGGAAAAAGGCGTGATTGTATGTATGTATGTTATTTATTTATTTTGGCCAACCAACAACTGTATATACTCATAGAATATAAACATGTTTTTCTATTAACTAAGGTTAGTATTACAGGTTATTATAGGTTAGCACCGCATGCCCCATAAAAGTAAGAATTAAAAGAAGTAAAATAAGATAAAATGCATGACTCAAGACTCAAATGTGACACAGGCCGTGCTTATCCCACTTTTGATTGTAATCAATTATATACCTCGTAGTTTTTCACTGTTCTGAATATCTTCCATACTGTCAGCATCCAGAACGTTTGATAGATCCATGACATTCGACCGTTTGTGCCCAGATTCCTCCACAGAATTCTGTAAAGATAAAAAATATATATAAATACGGTCGAATTGAGAATTCTCCTCCTTTTTTTGAAGTCGGTTAAAGAAAATTTAAACAATATTAATTAAACTGAGTATTATAAGTGTAGCTTTTTTTTTTGGGAAATCATAATATAACTTCTCCCGGTGCAGGTGAAGCGGAAGGGCGTGTCAGACTTTTACTGACTAAAACCCACCCGTGTTCCTTCAGTTGCCTATATGCCAAGGCCACGGTAACTCTTTCAAACAAATCTCGTGACCCTGGCAGGTTTTAATTTATGCGGTCGCTGAAAACCGGCGCTGGGGCTCTGACTCGCATAGAGTCGCAGTATTATGCTGAGCGACGGCCGTTTTGCGTGGATGTGACGCATGTTTTCCCTAGCTTTTTCTTTTTATGTGTTTGGTCTTTCTTTACGTCATGTTTTTCGCAAATAAACGTATTTTTCTTTTTTTATTTAGAATCGAAGGCAAAAATAAGATATTGCTAATCCATTGTTCGAGAAACTTGTCTTCTCAATAACGTAAAAAAAAAACAATGAATGTTGTTGATAATGTGTTACGTGATTAGTTTGCTACGAGTATATCCGTCATCGTATATATTCGTAGTGGCCTGGCCTGTTAGTCTAGTGGTTAGTGACCCTGACTGCTAAGACTGAGGTCGTGGGTTCGATTCCCACCCAGGACAAATCGTTATGTGATGAGCACGATCATTTCTTCTGTGTCTGGGTGTAATTTATCTGTAATATGTATGTATTTAGAAATATATAAGTATGTTTATTAGTTGTCTGGTTGCCATAGTACAGGCTCTGCCTAGTTTGGGATCAGATAACGGTGTGTTGGTTGTCCTAAGATATTTATTTATTTATTTATCAACCGTAGTGCGTTCGAAATGATGTTTTTGGTTTGGAACGCTCTCTACAAGATTTTGTGTGAAAGGAGGATCAGACAAAATGGTCCCCACGACCAATAACAACCGCATATACCTACGTCATTAGATAGGCATTTTCATACAGAGCAATAACTTCTATGGCGATTTGTTTCAAATCGCTGTGTGAAAAAAGTTATGGCGATATTTTGCAAGTCGTACTGGACGTAAAAGAAAACTTGAATCCAATAGTTAATCACTTTTAGTGGTGTTTGTTTAAATTCTCCAAAATGTAAGCATTCCGATGATAATAAAATAATATGGTACCCTCCAGCTGGTCTGATGATGGATCTGAATGCTAGATAACGGAACTCTTAAATAGCTACTAGTAAATCCATCGAGTTTGGGCTCATTAGATGTGTCTCAACTAGTCTTGTTCATTGACCTGATGACGATGACCTGAAAACTGACCTGAACGGAATAAAACGGAACCTTTGAATAGCTACTAGAAAACATATCGAGTGTGGTCATCCAGCGTCCAGGTCAGTTACCAGGTCATCGTCATCAAGCAAAATGAACAGGGCTCGTTAAGACACATCTAATGAGCCCAGACTCGATGGATTTACTAGTAGCTATTTAAGAGTTCCGTTATCTAGCATTCAGATCCATCATCAGACCAGCTGGAAACCCATCGGTTTACTAAAAGCTACTCAAGAGTTCCGTTACCCATCGTCCAGGTCAGTCACCAGGTCATCGTCAGTAGGTAAAACAAATAGGACTCGTTGAGACAAATCCGATGAGCCCATACTCGATAGGTTTACTAGTAGCTATCCAAGGATTCTGTTATGTAATGACCATGTCCATAACCAGACCACCTCGATAGTACTATATTATTGTCTTATCATTGGAATTAGTACATTTGCAAATATACAAACCAAGACCACCAAAGTGATTTACTCTTCCACTGCTCCATTTCGTCGCCGTCCAAAACTTACGTTCTACCAAAACATCTCCACAGCTTTTTCCACATAGTGAACTGATATGAGCCGCCATAGTAGCTATTGTTATTCATTAAATACCTATATGGCATATGTGTGGTTGTTATTGGTGCTGGGACCAGTTTCCATACATCTTTGCCGATTCTCCTTTATATACTGAATGGCATAATGTCACCATAGCGTATCCTGTACGTACTTCTAAGTTTTAAAAGAATGATAAACCTTCATTGCGGACGTCAGACAATCCAAACAAAATGTCATTATTGAAGAATCCTTCAATTATTATGCTATTATCTTGGAGTTTGTTAAAAAAATGAGAAAGATTTTATTTGTTCCGATATGGGTCAGAATATTAAGCCACAAAAATAATGAATAAAAGGCATTTAATTACATGCAGCTGGGATGAGAATGTTAAGAGAGATGTGTGATGGAGAAGGAATGAGAAGAGGAAGTTTGAAAGTGGCACTGATAACTGAAAAGCTGTGTGGAAATCGGGTATGGTCACGTAAAATGTCGTGAGGAAAGTATTGAGTATGAATGTCGATGGCTATAAGAGTAGAGGGAGACCAAAGAAACGATGCGTGGACTGTGTGAATTATGATATGGATAGAAAAGGGTGACTACTGAGATGACGACTAATAGAGAAGTGTAGAAGAAAATAACATGTTGCGCCGACCCTAAATAAATTGGGATAAGGGCGGCAGAATGATGTTTATCTAAATTAATTAATTCAGAACTTAATTATTTCAATAATTATTAAAGGAACAATTCAAAATGTCATAACACTTAAAAAACTCGCCACAAATTCACTACACTAATTTATAAGTCGGTCAATTATCCCTTAAAACGTCGCCCGCCATTAGCACTCTAAAAGGGGTACTTTGCGATATTAACCCTTAACAATAAATATGTCAGGGTATATTTAAAAGTGCCCAGGTGGTACCCGGGACAGTTTGAGTTACGGTACCGTTTATAGGCGGTTGTGGGGTTAACTAACAGAGCGTGGCGTGGAGTATTGAAGGAATGAAGAGCCCAGAATAATATAATAATAAAATAATAATAATCCTCTTAGCACACTGCTGGAGGATTCAGGTATAGGCTATCGATTGAGGAAAGGTGGTCAGGTTATATCTCACCTCCTGTACATGGATGACCTAAAACTCTTTGCCCCCAACAATTTGCAACTGATGGAGCTACTGAAAGTAACTGAAACCTTCAGTAGCGCCACCAGGATGGAATTTGGTGTGGACAAATGTGCTGTCATGCATGTAAAGCGAGGGGAGATTGTGGAATCCAAGGGAACCCAACTCTCGGATTCCATACACCTAAGATCCCTTGCCTCAATCGAAACATACAAGTATTTGGGTATGTCGGAAGCGTTAGGTATTAACACTGCTGACATGAAACAATCGTTGAGGGAGCGCTTCTTTGGCCGCCTGAATAAAGTATTAAAAAGTCTTTTATCAGGCGGAAACAAGGTGCGCGCCTTCAACGGCTGGGTCATGCCAGTTTTGATGTACTCTTTCGGCATACTCAAATGGACTCAGACGGAACTTGACGCCCTGGATAGACGGGTCCGCACACTGCTGACCACAAATCGAATGCATCACCCCGGTCATCGGTAATGAGACTGTATATCCCGCGGAAGTGCGGAGGTCGAGGTTTCTTGAATGCTAAGACCCTGCACAACCGTGAGGTATGCAGTCTCAGGGAATACTTCCTAGACGCTGACGTGGGGATGCACCGAGATGTGGTCTCAGTGGGCAAGAGCCTTACCCCGCTCTCCTTGGCTAACGAGAACTGGCGCAAACCTAAAGTATTAGATACTATTGATCGCAAGGCAGTATGGCAAAGCAAGGAGCTTCACGGACGCTTTTACCGGGTCCTACATGGACCTGATGTAGACCTCTTAGCGTCCGTATCCTGGTTACGATTCGGAGATCTATTTGGAGAAACCGAAGGTTTTGTTTTTGCAATTATGGACGAAGTTATGATGACGAACAACTACCGGAAATATATTGTGAAAGATGGCACGGTTGACATTTGTCGGGCATGCCACCGTCCGGGGGAATCAATCCGACACATTATTTCTGGCTGTTCTAGTCTGGCTAACGGAGACTACTTGCATAGACACAACCTTGTAGCCAGGATTATCCACCAGCAACTTGCTCTGAAATACGGCCTTGTGGAATCAGAAGTACCATACTATAGGTATCTGCCCGACCCAGTTCTCGGAAATGGTAATATCACGTTGTATTGGGATCGATCTATCATCACTGACAGGACTATTGTTGCCAATAAGCCAGATATAGTGGTGATAGATCGATTAGAGCGTCGCACAATGATTGTTGATATAGCAGTACCGCATGACGAGAACCTCGTGAAAGCTGAAAAAGATAAGCAGATAAAGTATCTTGACCTGGCTCGCGAGGTTGTCGACATGTGGGATGTGGATACAGCAGTCATTGTGCCGATAGTCGTTACGGCCAATGGCATAATAGCTAAGAGCCTCAATCAACATCTCAGGAGGCTCTCGTTAGGCAGCTGGATCAAGGGCCTGATACAGAAAGCAGTAATTCTGGACACGGCGCGTATTGTTAGGAGGTTCCTCTCTCAGCAGCCCTGACCACCGGTAGCTTGGACCCTATTCCCGATACCGGTGGGCTACTATTTTTTATATTTTTAAATGTTTTCATATTTTTTTTAATATTTAAAAATGTAATTTATATGTATTTAAATGTAATAAAGGAAAAAATAATAATATAATAAAAGTTTATTTATTTCTCTCAATGGTTTGTAGCATAACAGTTTTGACTACTTATAATAATATTCACATTGTGAGAGCTGGTGCCTGATGTAGGTTTAAGAAAAACCTGTATTACAGGTCACCAGACCCCATTTTATGGCATGATACAATATGGAGGTAATCACTCGATCACACGATTTCGGCAGCCTAGATTATCTCAATGGAAAACTATAATAATATTCGAGATGGAGCGGCATTATAGTCATTCATCTCAGCATGCTTCTACAGAGTCGTGATGTCGACGGCGAGGAGGACATTCAGAGTCTGATCGCAGGAGAGTTAAGACGTCGCGGAACTGTACTCGATTCGTTGTGCTCAGTAATTATAGTAGTGTATAAAGTAGTGATTTGTGAGTGAGTTTTCATTGCACGAAACTAATCTGCTGCCCACATAATGTCTGAATCTATCGCGGTAAATCCTGACGATCCGAAATATTTATAAACAAATAAAGAAATTCAAGTGACTGTTTGTAATATCAAAATTACGACCTTTTACTAAATGTTTATAAAAGTAAATCATTAAGTTAATTGAAACAAAATCTTTTTTTTTTTCGTCTGTCATTCTGTTTATTCCACCTAATCTCCGAAATAGTTAAACCGATTGTGGTAAAACTATTTCTGGCACATAGCTGAGATTTTAAGCAATAATATAGGCTAATTTTGTCCCAGTTGCATGTTCTAACTATCACGCGGGCGAAGCCACGGGCAACAGCTAATGTGAATAAAAATAAACTACATCAAAATCGTCAATGATAATTGAACACGAGCAATAACGCTCAAAACTCAATTGCTTTAACGTGTTATAACGTTTCTTTTCTCTAACCCACCCGCACTGGGCCCGCGTAGTTGATTACGGTGCACTTCCTAACAGAGGGAGTTTGGCCCACAATTTGCACTTACGTGGCAATTTGCTTCTGGTGGTCAGGATAAAGTGGAGCCTACTGACAGTGAAGGTGGAGCGCGAACGAGCCGCCTTTAGGTGCTCCCTGAAAGTCAGGTGGTCATGGATAACACCAAGTATTTGGCTCATTTCTTCCAAGGGATCGGCTTGCCATACATAGTAATCCGACTGGGGAGAGTGAGAGAGAGTCCGCGTGGTTTAGAACTGACTAATTGACTATGTGCATCTGGATTGAGGGCCCATTTTTTGAACCCTGGCGAAACGAAATAAGACTTATAGGGAAATTAGTTAAATAATAGTAAAAACTTAATGCAAAGTGTCATGAATTTCTTAAACCTGAATTAAAACTGTTATGATGAAATAACTTGGGCCCTCAATCAAGACGCCTGCATAAAGTGGCATTGCTAAATCTCAGTAAGTACTATCTCTGGGTTAATAATTTTTATTTGAGAATTTAGTTAAGAATTTCTTATACATTTTAAGAAATTCCCAAATCTGTAGAATTTGACATTACAGATGTATGCCTGTATATGTAGGGCCCTCACTTCATTATTGTCTGTACTGAGGGAATCTGCAAAACATGAATTTATCTGAAGAGATACATAAATACGACTTTAACATGTTTTACTTAGATACCTATGTAAATTAGTTAAAAAGAAATAATGACACAAAAGTTAATTGTAAGGAAGAAAATGAAAGTCGAATTTGACTAAAATATCTGAACTGAGAGCCCAATATTTTCGGCTTTATTGACTAGGCTCAGCCTCATAGATGAATGCAAATTAGAATTAGAGTTTTAACTATTTCTTAATTAAATTGTAACATATCGTCCGTTCTTCTAATTAAAAATAAATTGTAATTAGTAGGTATATACATAGTACGTTTAGGTGCAAATATTATGACTTTCCGACTGCGCTATACAAAATGTACCGGTACTTACTTTGAACATTATGGTCACCCTACAAATAATTCTCTTACAAAAACTTGAAAATCAATTTTCTCTTAAAGTATGACACTTAGAAGAACGGACGATATGTTACAATTTAATTAAGAAATAGTTAAAACTCTAATTCTAATTTGCATTCATCTATGAGGCTGAGCCTAGTCAATAAAGCCGAAAATATTGGGCTCTCAGTTCAGACATTTTAGTCAAATTCAACTTTCATTTACTTCCTTACAATTAACTTTTGTGTCATTATTTCTTTTTAACTAATTTACATAGGTATCTAAGTAAAACATGTTAAAGTCGTATTTATGTATCTCTTCAGATAAATTCATGTTTTGCAGATTCCCTCAGTACAGACAATAATGAAGTGAGGGCCCTACATATACAGGCATACATCTGTAATGTCAAATTCTACAGATTTGGGAATTTCTTAAAATGTATAAGAAATTCTTAACCATTGAAACGTCCGGGCGACTATGGTCGCCCAAATTTTTTTGGCGTTTGACGTTAGGGCGACTATAGCAGCCCAGGTGCCTCACCCACTTTAAACGTGTTTTATCTGTGACAACGTTTAAGAGGTTCACGAGTGTTCCGCTAGATGGTTCTTTATTAAATAACGCGTCTTGGTCACTAAAACAGCACGCCATCGCCAAGCGACAGCAAGATTAAAAAAAAAAATTGTTTACAAACTTTATGTCAAGTGCGTTGAATTGTTTCGAAGTGTCTGTGAGCGCCGCCTTTAAAATGTGAGTAATAATGTATTTATTGTATGATTGCATTCGTGTTATATATTAAAATAATTCTGACGATTCATTCTTTCAGAATATATACAAATTCTAAGCTTCCACAGTCTGATAAGATGTTTTTAAATGAGTTAAAGTCGACAAGCAAAATCTTTGCCGTTGTGTGGTGGTTTTTCCTTTTTTCGTTAAGTTTTTGTATGATATGTTATATATTTTAGTAAAATACTTCTTGTAATTGGAAAATAGGTTATTATTAATATCTATGTGGACGTAAACGAAAGGAATTATGTTGAATTACTCATTTTTGTATCTTGCCGTGATTTCGTCATCGTCCGCGCGCGCGCGGACGTTCTAAGCGGTGGCAGCTGTCAAACTCGGACGTTTCAATGGTTATCTAAATTCTCAAATAAAAATTATTAACCCAGAGATAGTACTTACTGGCATCTGGCTATGCCACTTTATGCACGCGTCTCGATTGAGGGCCCAAGTTATTTCATCATTACAGTTTTAATCCACGTTACGAAATTCATGGCCCTTTGCATTAAGTTTTTACTATTTTTAACTAATTTCCCTATAAGTCTTATTTCGTTTCGCAAGGGTTCAAAAAATGGGCCCTCAATCCAGATGCACATGAACTGACTGGCTCTTATCTGGGGTAAACCTCGTTGCAAGCAGTGACAATGAAGGAAGTCAACGGAGTAGTTGCGTCCAGGTTTAGTACCCTGACACCCCTCGCCTTTCCGCTGTCAATCATGTGCGCTGAACGGGGTTATTATAGCCTGATAATTTTGCTTTTACGAAGCTACATCTTCACACTTATAGTAACTTCTGTTCCGTGCGGTGCCGGACGTTCGCACCATCTCAATTAGGGACTTACTAGAAAATGGGCAGCAACGTTCTCTATGCAATTCACCATCATACTGTTATCACCAGCCCGCCTGCCAAGCGTGGCGATTATGGCAAACCACCCAGCGGACGTGTTTCAGTTGAAATGAGCTGACACTCCATTTTTGTTTACTCCGTGTTTTGTAGTGACTTACTTTTAAAAAGCAATTTGCGTTGTGGCAGTTAAGAGTAATTTTAAAATAAGAATAGTATTGTGGTTTTGCTTATTTCTTCTAGACAAAACTCACAGCCTTAGTATTTTTTATCAAGAAAACACTTTATGCAGCGTAGCAAAAGAAAGAAAAAGGTCATCAATCATTGTAGCACGAAGGTTTTAATCGTTTCTGCCTAACCCCTTGGAAAGACGGTGGCGTGAGTTTTAAAATGTGTCATGAAGATAATACTAAGATAATAAACAAAATCTTACATCAAGTTGTATTCTGTATTATTTATCTAAAATTAAGGGCAATAAAGACATGTGAGTCAAGACTAAAATAGTAAAAGTCGAAATCACTTTTACCCGCCAATCAATTTGCCTAGCCTTTTGCCAACTATGTATGAATCAGGGGGTCGGTTTCCAGTCTAACCGGATAATAATAATATCTTTAGGACAACCAACACACCGTTATCTGATCCCAAACTAGGCAGAGCCTGTACTATGGCCACCAGACAACTGATAATTATACTTATATATTTCTAAAAACATACATATTATAGATAAATAAAAAAAAAAAAAAAAATGAACCACCCAGGACAAATGTTTGCGTGATGAGCAAATGATTGTGCTCATCACGCAAACATTTGTCCTGGGTGGGAATCGAACCCACGACCTCAGTCTTTGCAGTCAGGGTCACTAACCACTAGACTAACAGGCCAGTCAATGCAGCTGTGATACCAGTATTTCACATGAAGCGACTGCCTATCTGACCTCCACAACCCAGTTACTGGGTAATACGATACCCTTTGGTAAGACTAGTTTGTCAGACTTTCGGGCTTCTGACAACCTATAACGATTGA
Organism: Aporophyla lueneburgensis; assembly: GCA_932294355.1. NCBI lineage: Eukaryota > Metazoa > Arthropoda > Insecta > Lepidoptera > Noctuidae > Aporophyla > Aporophyla lueneburgensis. The sequence continues at coordinate 15,906,728 of OW028762.1, read as the reverse complement.
CAAAGATCCACAGATAAAAGTCAAGACCAACAGCTTGAACGTGCTTGCCGTGGCACGGAGGGTCTTGGTATATAAAGATGGGTCAATCGCGTAACTTAACCTGATCGATTGACCCCAGGAGCTATTATAACTTAGCCTCAAGCACTTTATACATCATGTTAACACGAATTAAGAATCGAAACCTTTGTTGGTTTCGCCATTTTTTTCGCTCAATGCATCTTTTAAAGTCCATACATAATCTTGATCTAGCCAGGGTAACATACACTTTGCATACCCAAAATTTTAAAAACAATAACTTTATTAATATAAAATTAACTTCCCAACACAAAATACCAATAAACAATATTTACTACTCTCCCAAAGAAACCCGGAAACACACACGGTACAGTGTCGAGTTGGTACAAATTATAATTTGTAATCAATGAAATAAGCAATGGATGAACGTAATGGCGGCTGACCCGAAACTTTGTTAAGTTAAAACTTAAAACACACTTGAAATTAACTTGGATAATAACTTGTGTGGATTTTGTTAAGGGGGAGTGTTCTTGTAAGCCGAACTTGCAAACGAAAGCCTGTACGACTGACGTTACTTCACCATTTCAAATAAGCCTCCCCTAATTTTGGGGGTTTGCCATAATCGCCACGCTTGGCAGGCGGGTTGGCGATCACAGTATGGTGGTTAACTGCATAGAGAACGCTGCTGCCCATTCTGTAGTAAGTCCCTGAGTCGCCTTTTCGGGAAGAAATGGGATGGTGCTATCCTTTACGTCCGGCTCCATAAGGAAACCGGACGTTCGCGTAACTTACTAAGTACAAATTTCACTAACGATATCAAAACTCAGTTATACAAATAAGACCTGGAATCAGCACTTTTCGAACGTCAAACTTATAAAACACAGTCCCGAAAAACGCCCGCCCTTCACAGCTTCCTAGTGCTTTAGCTGGGAAGAAGAAGTGGCGCCACAAACTGTCCAGCAACACAGCTGTCTGTTTACTTAAATAAACTTGATTCTATACAAGGGATCCTTTCCAACAGAACCGAACACGATCGTGGTGATCGTGTTCAGTTCTGTTGGAGCACGGAGGATTAAGAGCACCAAGTTTAAGAGCTGTTGTGAGCTGTGAGTGTTATTATTTTCGGTTGAATATTGACACTGGCAGCTCATGAACGCGATTTTAGTTTCGTATTTTTGTTTAGTTGTAAAACTTCGCACTAAGCATCTTCACTACATAATATAAAACAAAGTCGCTTCCGTCTGTCTGTCCCTATGTATGCTTAGATCTTTAAAATTACGCAATGGATTTTAATGCGGTGTTTTTTAATAGATAGAGTGATTTAAGAGAAAAAAAATATGCGGGCGAAACTGCTGGCAAAAGCTAGTTTTTATCCTACTAATATTATAATCGCGAAAGTTTGTATGTATGAATGTAAAGATGTATGAATGTTTGTTTCTCTTTCACGTAAAAACTACTGACCCGATTTAGATGAAATTTGGCGCATAGATAGTTTATAACGTAGAATAACACACAGGGTACTTTTTATCCCGGTAGTATGTTCCTGTGGGATAATTTCCAACCTCAACGCGGGCGAAGCCGCTAGCAAAAGCTAGTAGCATAGTATAAAATACGGATTTTAGTGCGGTTATGGTATAATACGCAGGCGAAGCTACTGGCAAAGCCAACAGTTTTTGAAAGGAGATGAATCTGTTCTACTCATTTCATGTAGCTTGGACTAATGTTACCACAAAAGCGTAGCAAAAAACTTTAAAACACGCAAACATTTTGAATAACTACCCTCCCCTTAACAAATCTCCTTTATTAACCGGTCATTAGGAACATGTGACGGGCGCCGAGCTAAATCAAGCTCTATCTCACTCACTCACTGAAGAACAGAGTGAGAGGAAGCAAACGAAGTAACATATTGAGTGAGTTAATGTTTTGTCGCTTTTCTTGTGACTGTGTGGGGGTGGGGTTACAGTGTAAGCTGGGGGTGGGTTGAAAAGGATATAGTAAAATATTTACTGATCTTAAGAACGATTTCTGGAAGACTAGGTTACTCACGGATTGGAATAAAAATAAATAGATAAAGTATTTCATCATCATCAGCCTATATTGTTCCCACTGCTGGGACACAGGCCTCCTCTCGGTGAAGAGTGGGCCGTAATCCACCACGCGGGCCCAGTGCGGGTTGGTAGATGTCACATGTCTTCGAATTTTTGGTTTTCAGACATGCCGGTTCCCTCACGATGGTTTCCTTTACCGTTTTGAGAGCAGTGGTGATGAAATTATTTACACAAAATAAAGAGCCTGCCTGTGTTCGAACCCACTACCGTAAGTCGAGGCCGATACCACTAGACCACCACTGCTGTCATAATAATGATAAAGTATTTATTTCACACTAGCTTCTGCCAGCGGCTTCGCCCGCGTGGAGGTCGGAAATTATCCCGCGGGAACATACTACCGGGATAAAAAGTAGCCTATGTCCTTTCTCAGGCTCTAAACTATCTGGGTACCAAATTTCATTTAAATCGGTTCAGTAGTTTTAGCAGGAAAGCGAGACAGACAGACAGACAGGGTTACTTTTGCATTTATAATTTAGTGTGGATAAACAAAACATGGGCACTTACGAAATGTCAGAATCTAGTTCCTCATAGGTGCACGGTTCCAATTGGTTGTTTCCTATGGAGAGACGTCAACAAACTCCATGGATACTCTTTTACCTGACAGGGTCGAGGATTTGTTCGAAAGTGTTACCGTGGCCCTGGCTCAGGCAACTGAAGGATCACGGCTGTGTTTTAGTCAGTAAAAGTCTGACACGCCCTCCCGCGCCGCCCAGAGCGGGAGAAGTCAATTGATGGTTTCCCACCCAACAAAAAAATGGTTCCTCTGTTCCAAATAATTGGCTTTTCCAATCTTGGAAACAATTCTAAATAAAAAATAATCTAGTAGTTAAGAGCCAAAAACGAACATTACCGAGCATCTAAGAATAATGATAAAGAATGTTAGAATCCTTTACAAAAATTATCTGACATAACATTACTCTCTTCTTCTCCTCATTTTCTGTAACAAAACAAACAGTGGGACCACACCCACTCAATAACACTTCTAATCCTTTCACCATACGCCTGTTTCTAACTTTGTTTATAATTAAACAAAAACAAACAAGTTATCAAAATAAACACTTCATGTTTATGTTAATCAATACTCACCCTAGCGTAAACATAATCAGGCTATAATGTTCCCACTGGCGGGTAAAGAAAGAAAATCAAGAAAGGACGTCAACGGTCAAAACCCAAAGTGAAAGAAATGCAACGCAATACTAAAAATATATAAGGAAAACTTGAGGAGAAATGTGGCTTAACTCTTTCGCAAATTAGTCAGTCAATGTGTGGTCCCATTTCAATTTAGTTCAGTTCTGACTTGGCATCTATGAGAATACCATATAAGTCTCAAATTGGCATTAAAAATGTACGCGACAAATGGACGAATTACCATAACTAAAAAGTTAAAAATAAAAACTTTTTACAAAAAAAAAAAAAATAGAACCTTTTTCCTTAAAAACACTACAAAGTGAAAAATAACTTTAATTTCGGAAGTCGATGGCAAAAAAAACTAAATACAGATCCTAAGCCACCGACTTCCGAAATTAAAGTTATTTTTCACTTTGTAGTGTTTTTAAGGAAGTCGGTTGTTATTTTTTTTTAAAGTTTTTTTGGGTTGTTAATAAGGGGGCAAACTTTGAAACTCTCTATCGGATTTGAAAAATTGTTATTGCATCTGATAGCCCAGTTATCAAGAAAGTTATCAAAAAAGTTAACATCACGCTACAACACTATAGAGCCGAGTAAAAAAGAAAGTAAGCGAAATCTACGTAATATCAGGGGCGGCCATTGCGATGCTTAGGATAGGATGGAGAAGAGGATTTTTTATCTTAAACCAGACATTTCACGTGGATTAACTCGTGGGAAAACCCTACTTTTTAACCGACACCAAAAAAGGAAGAGTTTCTCGATTTGGTTGTATTTTTAATATTCGTAACCTCAGACCTCCCGCAATTTATAAATCGATTTGACAAAATTCTTCTTTTATTTGGAAGGCGTCTATGAAGACACATTTGTTATGGTCGCGTATCGTATTTTATACAACATACAACCTGAAACTGACCTACAAATTGCGAAAAACGTCAGAAAATTTAAATTTCCCAGGCTACCTTATCACATCAATTTTAAGTTTCCATAGTGAGATTCTTATAGAATACATCGGCTATATTTTAAATGGAGTGACTGTATCTGACCTCCAAAAACCAACTACTAGGCAATATGATACATACATACATAACTCACGCGTTTTCTCATTGACCAGTACTACGCACCTGACACTTCTGAAGAACGTCACCAATAAGGTCACTATATGTTCTCCTAGAACATCCCCTTACGGCGTGTCACGTCACATCTGCCTTGTAAATATCGTTTGTAAGGTGTCCTTCATCCTGCCGGGGTCGCGTGATTGTTCGAAAGAGATACCGTGACCCTGGCACATGGGCAACAGATGGAACACGGGTGGGTTTTAGTCAGTAAAAGTCTGACACACCCTCCCGCTCCGCCCAGAGCGGGAGAAGTCATTTGATGATTTCCCATCCTGAAAAAAAAAAAAAAAAAAAAAAAAAAAAAAAAAAAAAAAAGGTGTCCTTCATTCATCTTCTCAACAGGACCAAACCATTTAAGCATACTTTAAAAAAAAATTCTCACTACATCTTCTTTTAAACCGCAGCGTTCTCTTATCACATCATTCCTCAGCCTATCATTCAACATGATACCCTCTTAAAGCACCACTTAATTATACTTGTGTCTTAAGCATAGACAATATACTTAAAGGTACGCGCACACAATCCCATCTAGCAGTTATAAAGGTGCAATTACACTGTCGCCTTATGAATGGCATATCTATCAGGTCCCCGTAATTATGTAAGGACCATAAAATAGCGGCTTAGTTGGGAGGGGGAATCAATTTATTTTGTTTAATTACGTTCGTGGGGTAGGCAGAGTTACAGGTGTGTGTATTTTTAAGTTATGGTTTCTGGAGGGGCTCGTGGGTAAATAATGATGGTCGCAAATGCAAGAACTTAACAAGATGTATTTGGAGAGGAGCAGTGGTGGCCAATGGTAACGTACGCGACTTACGGTCGTGAGTTCAAACCCAAGCAGGCACTTTGTGTAAATTATTTCAACGCCACTGCTCTCAAAACGGTGAAGGAAACTGACATTTCTTAGAACCAAAAATTCGAAGACATGTGACATCTACCAACCCGCATTGAGCCTACGTGGTGGATTATGGCCCACTCCCTCTGACCAAGAGACCAGGCCTGTATCTCAGCAGTGGGAACATTATATGCTGCTGATGATGCTGATGATTTGGAGAAGAAATTATTAGAGGAAGACTAGGTTAAAAATTTACTTCATCTTCAACATCTGCCAAGCCTTTTCCCAACAATGTTAGGATCGGCTTCCAGTATAGCCGAATGCAACTGACAACCAGTATGTAACATGGAGCGACTGCCTATCTGACCTCCATAACCCAGTTACTGGGTAATACGACACCCCTTGGTAAGAATAGCTGGTCAGAATTTCGGGCTTCTGACGGCCCGTAACGACTGTCTAAGATCTATGAAAGACAGCCGGGACCAACGACTTAGCGTGCTTTTCGACGCTTGGTATTTAAAGATGGTCACCCATCCACAGACTAACCGCGGCAAGCGTAGCTTAACCTGAACGGTAGACCCGTGCGGTTGGCTGTGGCTAATTACTTAGCCACTAGCCCCTCGTTAAAAACTCATAGCAGTCTCCGAAAATAGGGAACCTATGTGTGCTAGGGTAAGATTCTAAATGTCACCGTCATCATTTCAGCCAGTAGCAGTATAGTGGTAAAATGCATAGAGAATGCTGCTGCCCATTCTCTAGTAAGTCCCTTAATCGCCTTTTACGACACCCACGGGAAGAAATGGGGTGAATCAATTCTTTACGTGCGGTACCACACGAAACAAACAAACCTACTTACAAAACTACAATCATTTATCTTTCACCACTTACTCCCTACTTATTCAGTCAAAACGCAAAAAAAGAACTACTATTAAAGTTCTAGAATGCCCAGCGAAAGTAAAACCAACAACTATCTACCTAGATACATGGCTATGTCTAGATTTTTCTCATCATGATAACAACAAGAAAATTTTTAATCTACGAGGTGCCTCAGGGATGCTATTGTCCACAACAGACAGACGGACGGTAGCCCTTTGTTGCTTTTTATTATATATGTGTATGTGGGTAGATATAGTTACAAACTGTGTGGGTTTATCTGGCTTGCAGTGTAAGTGTTTTGTATGGGAAAGTAATTTTGAAATATGAAGAACGAAAATTAGTGAGGGAATGTCAAGAAATTATTTATTAATAAAATTGGTGAAGAAAAAAAATATGAATGAAAGATGTCACGATTTATGAAATAAAGTAAAATGTTTGATTTTTGTGTGTGTATGTGTGCCAGGAGGCATTACAGTGTAGGATGGCCAAATGTCATGATTTTCAAAAATTAATAAGATTTATATTTATTTTACAACCAGGATGGGTAAATTTAAATTTTCTTACCTTTTTTGGATTTTGAAGGTCAGTGTCAGGTTGTACATTGATAGAATAGAATATATTTATTGTAAATCATGAGAATACATCAAATAATATGTGTAAAGCTGGCTTCCCACGGTGCGTGATATTGCGGATTGCAGACGGACGCGGACCAGCCCGCACCGACACTGACGCACTCACGGTCCGTGATATCGCGGACGTACGCGGACCATCTCGCACGACACACCGTGGGAAGGGTCTCGTCTGTGGTAGCACGCGACGTCTGTGGACCGCGTCGTACGCACTCGGATCGCGTCGCACCACACCTTTGAAGTTACCGCCTCGCGACGGATAGGGCGCACCGCCACAGACGTCCTATGCTACCACGGACGAGACCCTTCCCACGGTGTGTCGTGCGAGATGGTCCGCGTACGTCCGCGATATCACGCACCATGGGAAGACAGCTTGAAAGAGCCCTGTCTGTGTACGTTGTCGTCCGTGGTCGTCAGCTGTCCGTGACGATCCGCAGAATCACGCACCGTGGGAATCCAGCTTTAGATTAAAATATGATTCACGACCGTAACAAATACGGCTTAACGGATCCCTTTCGTTTTAGTAGCAGTTCAAATAATCCCATCGTTTGACTATTTGATGAAAAAAACCAGTTTTTTTTTTAACGTTGGCAAAGGCTGGCCCAGCCTTATAATAATTCTATTCTATTTTATTAGCTGGGTGTATATCACGTTAGAGAGATATGTGTAGACTAGGATATAAAAGTAGGCCTTTACAAAAACAGCAAAGAAGGGGGGTATTTTATTATTTATAATCATAATTAAATAAATTTGTTTGCCAGTCTGAGCTGTATGTAGGCGATAATCTCTGGAACTACCCGTCGGATTTGCACTTTGGAGTTTTTCCTCTTACAGCCAAATTCTTGAGAAAGGCTATTTAACACAACATTACGATCCTTAGGGTCGGTTCGCGTCTGACGGAAGATGCGTCGAGCGTATCATCGGTCGCGTCTATTCGGTCTAATAGTGTGTTTTCATATCTGACGGAAGATGCGTCGAGCGTATCATCGGTCGCGTCTATTCGGTCTAATAGTGTGTTTTCATATCTGACGGAAGATGCGTCAGGCGTAACTTGCACTTCCGTGATAAATCGTTCTGTATCAAACATTTTCAATGCAAAAAAGCTTCGAACGGTCTGTACACAAACGATCTCCGCTGATATTCCGCCTAGTCCGAATGCATCAGTCAAAATACAGGTGGCGGAACGTTGTCGCTCTTTACGTCGGCTGACAATGCGTTGACGGAAACGGAACAGACGCTGTACGCTCGACGCACTAACGCATCATCGGTTAAGTGTGAAAGGTTGAATGTTTTCTCATATAATTGTCTGTTCTGGCGTTACGCGACCGATGACACGCGACGCATCTTCTGTCAGATGTGAACCGACCCTTAGGAGCGGAGCAAAAATAAGGATCGCCAACTAACAGTGTGGGTACGAGATGGGATGCGACACGATAAGTCAGCGTACCAAATCACAGGCAGAATCTTATGAAAGCAACAAGAAGAACTCTTACTACTCTACCAGCCAAAACAACACTTCCAAAAGTGTTTACATCATCAGGACCAATCTGCTAGTCTATAATATTTCTAGAATACTCAGCGCTTACAGACCACAGGAGCAACAATAGCACAACATCAGACTATCATTACGTCCCTCACAAAAGAACAGGCGAGGTATAAAAAATGTCGGCCGAACTCGGTTCAACTTGCATTCGCGACATTATACTGTAGACTAGGAGGTAGGGAGAACTTTTCTTTCACGATCATTTAAATTTACACATTGAAATTAAAATAAAAAGCAAATGTCGTTTAGTCAGATTATGCAGTACTTTTTGAATGAATGAATTACACTGGTGTTTTATGTTAGAAAGAAAGAAAGAAAGAAGGAAAAATTGTTTATTCTGCACAAACAAAATGCACAATATAAAATAGTAACAAAAAATAAAAAACTAAATATACACACGTACAAAGTAGCCAAAAGACCCGTATTCAAGATTAAAAAAGTTGTCCATTGGTTGTTGATGTCATGGCTACGGACCAAAGACAATACAGATATGCATTACGACATTGAAAATTTCTTAATAACAAACAAAACAAAAACAAAATTGCCGAATGCAGGGTGCATTATTGGCTACTTTTGTGATAAACATACCATAAAACTAAGAACAATTGAGCCGTGCGTCGTATCTGTGCAAGAACAGGTCGTTGCTCAGCAAAATACTGTGACTTCAGACGAATCTATCGTCAACAGCGCTGATTTTCAGCAACTACCTGTTGCTGAACCATGTTGTTATTTAATTTATTTTTTATTTTATTTATTAGGGACAAAAGACAGTTACATGCTTAAATAATAAATCCTTAACTTAGAATTAAACATGTAACCCACACCATTGTCCACAGATTAATAAATAGATTAAGAAGGAGTGAAAGACAATGTATACAAAGAAAAATATGCGTGTGATAGCTAATAACATAAATTAATTGAAACTAGCCTCCATTAATATTACATAATTTTAGACATATATCTTTTTGAAAATGGCTTTTTTCTTGAAAACTTGGTTTGAGAGAATGAATATGTCCAATTCCATAAAGTAAATATTGTATGCCCTCTACAAGGCGACGAAGGTAATTGTTATTCCGTATGTCGGGTCAACCAACCTTCTTTGATTTGTTTGAGTGTCAAAATTACATAGGATAAGTCCTTAAAAAGTCCCCCTTTCACCAGTTCAAAACGCTTGAAGTTTTTTAAACGTCTTTTTAAAACGCGAACCATAACGATTCACTGCTCTTTGTAGCATATAATACTGCGCTATTTATGGTTAAAAACATTGCTAAAAAATATATAAGAAAAAAGCTTTTATAAAACCGACCAAGTGCGAGTCGGACTCGCGCACCGAAGGTTCCGTACAAACCTGTAGGTATTCTCGGTTTATGCATAAGGTTTATGTTTATGAAATTAATTGTTTTTTTTTTTATATATATTTGAGTTGATTGAATGGAAGGTAAATTGCGGTTTACGATTTAGGACGTATTAAAAAAAAAAAACTATTTATTAGATCTCGTTCAAACCAATAAGAGCACAAATATTTTTGTGCTCTTATTTCAAATTAGTTTGGTCCAATGATAGCCAACGATAAGACGTCCTAAATGCCGCAGCACGCATTCAAAAATTCTGTAAATTACCACTGTAGCACCAAGTTTTTGGAAGGAATATCTTTTTTTCCATAAGTTTAAATCTTTAAGTGTTTTTCATAAAATAAAAACAATCAAATAGTAAATATAAATCATTTAGCAAATACATATTATGATTGTTTGACCAATGTTTGCGACAACGCACCAACTATTGTAACAAATATTGTCTGTTTTTGGAACAGAGAATGCAGGAAGTAGTATTGTAATTTTATATTTTATTTTTGTTTGTAGATTTCCTAGCGAGCCATTTCGCTGTGCAGAATGGGTATCTATTGTAGCGAAAGAAAGAGGAGAAGAAATATACAAACCTTATAAAAATTCATATTTGAACTTTAATTTAAATGAAAAAATAATTTGATTTAATACAAATTTAACTTCTAAATACTGGTACATAAAAGTAGACGCACCCATTTTTTATACGGGTGGATCACATTGATTTAACACGCACTTAATTAAATAAAATAACTATTATACTATTTTTGTCCTACTACTTTTTTAAATCGATTAAAAATGTTTGCCACCATCAAAACGTACCTTTTCACCTAAAAAATTATATTCTGCAACTCTACGGCTTTCAATACGTACTGTGTTCTGAGCATTGAAATGTAATACCAAGAGCTACGTCTAGTTCCAAAATAGAGTAAGCACGAAATTTTCAACACATTGTTTTTAACCATATTGCTTAGACTTTAAGTTTCAGTTTAGAATAAATAATTTTGTACTTATATCAAAATGACTTTTGATTTTTAAGGGACATTTTAAATTTATTGCTCTTTACCTTTCTCCGATGACAAAAGGACTTAAATATGAATATTTTGCAATCGTAATTATGCTTTATGTTTGAGTGTTAAGGATTATAATAAACTGAACTTGTTATTATTATGAAACGTTTTTCTATATTTCGTAGTAAGGAATACAAATGTGTAAGTGTGTGCAAACGTGGCTACTTGAGCGCCTTATTTTTGTTCCTGATCCTTTATCTAGTGCTATTATTGATCGAAGGTTATGTACATCATTTATTTTTTTAGATTTATCATTCTCATAATTTAGAAGTTACGGGGGGGGGGGACACATTTTACCACTTTGGAAGTATCTCTCGCACAAACTATTCAGTTTAGAAAAAAATGATTTTAGAAACCTCAATACCATTTTTGAAGACCTATTCATAAATACCCCACACGTATGGGTTTGACGAAATATTTTTTTTGAGTTTCAGTTCTATGTATGAGGAAACCCAAAATGTATTGTTTTTTTTTCTATTTTAGTGTTAATATCTTAATGCGGTTCACAGAATCCATCTACTTACCAAGTTTCAACAGCATAGCTCTTATAGTTTCGGAAAAAAGTGGCTGTGACATATGGACGGACAGACAGACAGACATGACGAATCTATAAGGGTTCCGTTTTTTGCCATTTGGCAACAGAACCCTAAAAATGAAATCGACTTAAATAGGTGATGTTAAAGATAAAATGATGACATTTCCAATTCTGCATAATTTTAATTACAGCGATTTCTTTCAATCAAATGATGGGTACAATACAAGCGTCATATGATGTAGAATTCAGCTTAGAAATTAGCTTTAAGTACAGCTTTTTTAGAATCATAAAGATACAAATCTACTGATATCCTACTAATATTTTAATTAATAAAAGAAAACATTTTTAATTTTTAAAGTGTGTTAGTTTGGATGTTTGTTAATCACTCATGCAAAAAAACAGCCGACCAGATTTTGATACAATATGGCATACAGATAGTTTATAACCTGGATTAACACAAATTATACTTTTTATCTCAGTAGTACGATTCCATAGGTTAATTTACGACCTCCACGCAGGTGAAGCCGCTAGCAAAATCAACTAAATAATATTGATGTGAACCAAAACATATCCATCACATTACAAAAACATTAATAGTCTGTACTAATATTATTAAGCTGATGAGTTTGTTGGTTTGGTAGAACGCGGTAATCTCAGGAACTACTGGTCCGAATTGAAAAATTCTTTTTGTGTCGGGTAAACTATTTATTGAGAAAGGCTATATAAAATCACGCTACATTCAAAAGGAGCGGAGCAGCAACGAAAAATGGACGAAAACTGACAATTCCTTATCTACTTTCACTGGCAGACAATTAGATGCGACGGGAAGGGTCAGGGGAGCAAAATATTGACGCGGACGAAGTCGCGGGCAGCATCTAGTTTAGGTAGGTATATACTTATTTACATTTGTACGGCATTTCTCATTGATAGTAACTCCTTTTAACATTATTAAACAAAAGTTTAATTCACAAGATGACAAAACAAACCAACTCCCTAGCTCCCAAACCGCGACATTACGACGAAATCAAAAAAATAAACACTCGCACAGTCGTTTCGGTAGCACCAGACGCTTCCATTTACCGCTGTGTACCTTTAAAACGTTTGTATTACTACTAAATACTTGTTCCAAAGGAGGGTAGTCGGAAATGTCCGGTGGAGTTTGATAAGGATTGTGTGGCTAATGATGCAGGAGTGTGAGATATGTCGCGATAGTCGACAGTGATATGATGTAGTCAACATTAATTTTATTATTTAGGTGTATGGTTAGAAAATAACGAAAAAAAAATCTGACATCCACGCAGGCAAAGCCGTGGGTAAAAGCTAGTTAAAAATTAAAAAAAAAACGAATTCAGATTGTTGAGTTTGATGTTTCGTTTACGTAGGAAGGCACATTTGATCCACCTAACTGTAGTTTTATTTTTTGTGTTTCTTTGGTTGTATAAACATATTGGAATAGTCATGAGTACGGGATGTCAATTGACAATGAAACGCAAGTGTGAAGTTGGCGCGCTTTGACTGAGTCTATCCTGACGTTCGTGCGAGTTGACAAGAGCGGCTACAGGCAGCGTAGTGCAGCTCTTTTGACCATCAGACATCGTGCGGGCAACAAGTGTCAAGAAAATTTCCAGCGTTTCGTTTGGCAAGTTCAATTATAACCTAAAAATCGAAAATCACCTTCAGAGTTATTCTTCTCACCCGCAACACACATCTACGCCCAGTAAAATGTTCAACGATAAAGAATCCAGCTTTAATCGGCCACTTGTTCCGAAATATATGTATATATTTTTTTAAGTCGGTGTTCAGGCGCCTCCGACCACTCGGCGATCTTCGGCTGCTGTCGGATGGCGGCGGGCGACGGCGGGCGGCGGAGAGATGTGCGGCGTGCGACGTGCGGGACGCGGGCCACGGCACTTAACTACCGATCTCTCAAGGCGACGCGCGCGCACTTTCCATACATTTACCGACATTTTATTGTACCTATTTTGGAATATATTATTATAGCAATTTACAGTCCACTGCTTTTAATCAAGTCCTTAGTAAGGTCCCTAACAAATGGTCCTTCGAGCCGGATTTTATTAGCTTCACCTATATGTTGACTACATATTATTTTTGTTTACGGACTCCTTTGACCCTCTCCAAACGGTTAGATTTCATTTAAAATTTGTAGACTTATCGAGGATCGATGACAATACAATAATTTCATAAAGGGCCATTATTCCTGCCAGGGTTACCAGGATAGAAAAAAACGATAATACACTACAATAAAAATACTCTTTTAAAACTAGCCGAACTAAAAAAAATGGAATTAATATTAGTTTAGAAACTTAAAAACACGCTTACATAGAAAACCAAAAGTTAATTTTTTTTTTTTATTTACTATACAGTTTTTAACATTAGCATGTCGTAAAGTGCACATGTCGTATTTTGAAACTGCTGTTAAAATGTTTACATCTTATTTTGTACAATGGTGCTTGCAACAACTATACCAGCAGGAAAGTCTTCTAAACTTAACTTTTCCATAATATACCTTTTCAATCCCATACCCAAAGAGAAAATAAATCTAAACAAAAAAAAAAAAGAGTTAGTATCGTCTAGTGACTACAAATCATTTAAGGCCTCCTCCACACGGGACGGCAAGTCTTAAGGTGTCGCGGCCGAGCATGATTTGTAGCCGCCCTTAGAGATACAGGGTGTTACAAGATGACAAGTTTTCTAATTGGATTTGAGGACGTGATTTAATATACTTTTGTGGAATGCAAGCTGAGGCAGTTGGATGCATCGATCGGTCACATAAAATTTGTTACAGAAACTCCGCAGCCAAAAAAAAGTCAGTTATTCTAACTAAGCTGAGAATCAGCAGTTTTTGAACGTCAAAATTACATAAGACAGTCCCCCGGCACGCTTTTCACCTCTTCCTAGTGCTTTAGCTGGCAAGAAGAAGTGGCGCAACAAACTGTCCAGCAGCACAGCTGTCTGTTAAGTTAAAAGAATTTGATTCTATACAATAATATGTAAGTTATTCATCATCAGCCTATATTGTTCCCACTGCTGGGACACAGGCCTCCTCTCGGTGAGAGGGAGTGGGCCGTAATCCACCACGCGAGCCCAGTGCGGGTTGGTAGATGTCACATGTCTTCGAATTTTTGGTTCTAAGACATGCCGGTTTCCTCACGATGTTTTCCTTCACCGTTTTGAGAGCAGTGGTGATGCAATTATTTACACAAAGTAAAGCGCCTGCCTGAGTTCGAACCCACGACCTACAACTCGTAAGTCGAGGCCGATACCACTGGGCCACGACTGCTCTTAAGGTAGCTCTGCATGTAAGTTATTAATAATATTACGAAAGATGGCGGAAATCAATGTCTAAACATGATTATGATATTTCAAACAAGCAAATGGAACTATCTGAACGTAGGTAAGTGGTCATCTCCATTTAACATCAGATACAGCTAAATTACCATCATCATATAATTCAGCCGAAAGACGTCCACTGCTGGACATAAGCCTCCAAGCCTCCGCCATCTCGACTGATTTTGTGATTCCCTCATCCAGCGGATTCCTGTTGCCTTCACAAAGTTATTGGTCCACCTAGCGGGAGACCTTCCAACTCTACGTCTTCCGGTACGCATTTGCTACCCCAGAACCAGTTGAATACCAGTATATTTTTACATGGATTGACTGCCTATCTGCTTCCTCCATTGCTGTCTGATCTCTCTCCGGTCATGTCAGATTGCATCACATCGGACTATGGGTGTGAGTGAGAGAAGAGTGCGTGACCTTGTCTCCACGCGCACATTAATGCACAATATCTCCCGCGTCGATGGCTAGTCTCCGCTGAGATTGATCATGGCCGAAATTTTATAAGGAGGTCAATTAAAAGGATAGGTATATCCCGAAGAATTGCCAAACTTAAGTGGCAGTGGGCAAGGCACATTCCTCGCAGAACATATGGCTAATGGGGCCGGAAGGTTCTGAAGTGGCAATCAAGTACTGGAAGACGTAGCGTTGGAAGGCCTCCCACAAGATGGACCGATGACCTGGTGAAGGCTGTAGGAATCCAATGGATGCGAGAAGCAACGAACCAGTCCAAGTGGTGATGCTTTTGGGAGGCCTAAGTCTAGCAGTGGACGGCTTTCGATTGAAATGATAGTTACAATGACAGTTTAATCTTACCTACAAATCCTAGGGTACCCTTTTAGTAGCACTGACTGTTTATGCAAATTAATTAAAAATAAACAGCCTGTATAAACTTAAGACGTCTACCAATTGAGTCTCTCCTGCCTCGAAGCATAATGTACCGATATTTATCGCATATAAGAGGGTAGCTTTCAATTCTACCAACTTATTCATACTACCCACATTTTTACCACTACCTTACTCGTCTCAAATTTAGGTTCAATTTCGCTTGACAATGGACTACAAAAACGACGACATGGTTTTCAACTTTATTTTCGAAAAGTTAAGGTAGATATTTGAGTGAGTTTTTTGTGTGAACTGAAAATGTAACTTTGTAAAATTTATCAATGGGATTGTAAAGTGAATTTTGCATAGATTCTTGTAAGTACAAAATGTGTTTCCCATGGTGTACTGTGCTATGACACTTTATGGTATTATAAGTGTTTTTAGAGGTACGCGTGAGTTATGGGATTTTAAAGTTTTTTTTTTTGTATGGGGTGGGTGAATCCTTGCGGTTCGTCGCAACGTAAGGTGGGGATTACATAGATAACTTAGTTTTTGTCTCGTGGGTGTCGTAAATGTTGATTTAGCGATATTTATTAAGGACTAGCTTCTGCTCGCGACTTTGACCGCGTGCCTTATCCCTCCGACCCCCCTCATCGCATCGCATTGCCTGTCCGCGGTATTTGTTCGTTTTTACTTAGCATTCTTTCGTTTTGCTTGACTCTTAATAGACTTAGTGTGATGTTAAATATCCTATAGCCTTCATAAAAATTTTGCTTATCAAAGATATTTTTTTTTTTAATCTGACTCTTGGTCCCAGACGCGAACGCGTGAAATTAAACAAACAAACGACAAATCAAACTCTTCATTTTAATCCATAAAACGGAAATATACTTGACACCAATTAAAAAAAAACCGGCCAAGTGCGAGTCGGACTCGCGCACCGAGGGTTCCGTACAAACCTGTAGGTATTCTAGGTTTAAAAATAATAAATGTATAATTTTATGTGGAGATTTTAATATTAATATTTTAGATGTTACTCCATTAAGTATTAGACTGCTCAATCTGTTTAGGTCTTTTAATTTAATAAACTTGTTCCTTGAACCAACTAGGATCACGGCTTCTTCGTCGACTTGTCTCGATAATATATTTAGTGATTGTGATGCCAAAAATAAGTTAGTTTTAAGTGACTTAACGTCTGACCACTGTGGATTATTAGCCAGCTTCCCTTTGCCACTACTTAAAAAGCCGCATAAAATAGAATGCAGGCCTTATACAGCTAGTCATTGTAATAAATTTAAAAATAATATAGCTCATAGGATTACACCATCTATAGTAGAACGCGAGAATCCTAATGAAATCTATGAAGCCCTTTTTGATATTGTGCAAAAAGAATACGAATCTACTTTCAAGACCAAAACTATTGACATTAATAGCACTTCCGTTAGCTTCAACCAATGGGCTACTCCAGGAATTTATAAAAGTAGAGCAAGACTATACGAGTTATATGGTTTGAAAAAATACAGATTTGATACTCCTTTTCTAGAGTATGTCAGTAATTATTCAAAATTATTTAAAAAGATCTGCGCTTTAGCTAAATCAAAGTTTTTAAGCGATACCATAAAAAAAATCCAATAATAAAATAAAAACCACTTGGAAAATTATTAATAATGAAACGGGTAAACCGGTTAAACAGGAAAAACAACTAGAGATTATGATTAACAACAAATTGGTTAATAAAGCAGCCGACATAGCTGAGGCATTTAATGAGTTTTTTGCCAACATACCTATAACTACGACCTGCTCCTTAAATTCGTCCCCGTCTAAAGCTGAAAACCTTTTGCATAGTAGTGTGCCCGGATGTAGTCGCTTATTTAGTTTCGAACATGTAACGCCTCGTGATGTGATTAATATTTTTAACACACTCAAGTCAAAAAACACTGGTGATTACTGGGGCATCTCTGTTAAACTGTTAAGTAATATAATAGATATCGTAGCCCCCTATCTGGCTGTAACTTTTAATAAATGTGTTGATTTGGGATCTTTTCCTGACCTCATGAAGAGCAGTAAAGTCATACCATTATTTAAATGAATGAAATGGCAAACACACATTGATACAATATGTAAAAAATTAAACCAATATTCGTATGCCTTGTATAAATTAGCTAAAGTAGTAGACCAATCAGCTGTACTGACAGCATACCATGCATATGTGGCATCAACCATTAAATATGGTTTAATATTCTGGGGAAACGCCACTAATACAGAGTACGTATTTAAAGCACAAAAGAAATGTGTGCGTGCTATAGCCAATATTCATGTACCAGACTCATGTAAGCCTTTCTTTCAAAAGTTAAAAATTATGACTTTTACATCTATATATATTTATGAGGTAGCGATTTTTGTTAAAACGAACAAACATCTGTTTGCAAAACCGCAATCTGTTAGGAATGCTTTAAAGATTTCTTCGCTACCTCACAGAACTGCCCTTTTTGACAAGAGTTTTTTTAGTATGTCAACAAGAATATATAATAAACTACCAATAAAAATTTTGAAGACAGGAGATTTACAAGATTTTAAGAAAAAATTGCAAGTATTTTTATTCGATAAGGCTTACTATACTATATCAGAATATCTAGATGATAACATTAGATAATTTAGTTGAAAAAGTAGAACAGAGTTTAATAATTATAATTTAAGATTAATGTTTTTATGTACACTATACTTAAACCTAATATTTGTACGCTTTACTAGCAGGACATAGTGATACATTTATTAATATTAAGCACCAACTTGTTAACCTATGACCACAAATAAAAGACTTTGAGTTTGAGTTTGAGTTTGAGTTTAAAACAGGTAATAAAAATAACAAACATGTATGTATGGCAAATAATGTATGTTTTGTTTTATAATATTAATTACTTACACAATATTGTATAGAATCAAGTTCTTCTAACTTAACAGACAGCTGTGCTGCTGGGGAGTTTGTTCCGCCACTTCTTCTTCCCAGCTACAGCACTAGGAAGTGTCGAAGGGTGGGCGTTTTGGGGGGACTGTCTTTTGTAACTTTGACGTTCAAAAAGTGCTGACTCTCAGCCTAGTTTGAATAAATGACTTTTGATTTTGATTTTGAAATGTTTTTTTTTTTTAATTTTATATTTCAGTTGATTGAATGTAAACTAAATTGCGGTTTAAGATTTATGACGTTTTGAAAAAAAAGTACTCACTCGATCTCGTTCAAACCAATTTTCGGTGGTAGTTTACATGGTAATGTACATCATAATTATAATTTTTTTAGTTTTATCATTCTCTGTTTTTAGAAGTTACGGGGGGGGGGGGGCACATTTTACCACTTTGGAAGTGTCTCTCGCGCAATTACCATTTTTGAAGACCTATTCATAGACCCCACACGTACGGGTTTGATGAAAAAAAAAATGTTGAGTTTCAGTTCTATGTATGGGGAACCCCAAATTTTTTTTTTCTATTTTAGTATGAAAATCTTAATGCGGTTCACAGAATACATCTACTTACCAAGTTTCAACAGCATAGCTCTTATAGTTTCGGAAAAAAGTGGCTGTGACATACGGACGGACGGACAGACAGACAGACAGACATGACGAATCTATAAGGGTTCCGTTTTTTGCCATTTGGCAACGGAACCCTAAAAAGAATTAATGTTATTAAAATAACGTAACGTACTCAGCCTACAAACATGGTACACAGGCCTCCTCAGAATGAGAGGAAGTGGCCCGTAATCCACCACGTGAACCCAGTGCGGGATGGTAGAGGTCCCATTAGAGTTGCAAAGGACTCGAGTCTTCGAGTCCTTATTTTAAAGACTCGACTCAATTATGCAAGACTCAGTGTGCTCAAAAGGCTCGGAGTCTACAGAAAAGCACTCGATTCTTAAAAAGGACTCAAGTCTTACAAACGACTCGAGTCTTATAAAGGGCTTGATTCTTAAAAAGAACTCGAGTCTTAAAGAAAAACTCGGAGCATGAAGATGAAATTTGTACCTAATCATTCGAAAAGACTCAAAAGAAGGCAATAAATTCAAATGTGTGTTTATGATGTAACTTTGCGTACAAAAATATCTGACGAGTTATTCGAGTTTTTTCGAATGATGAGCTACAAGACTCGAGTCGTTTTTAAGACTCGAGTCCTTTTTAAGACTTGAGTCCTTTTTAAGAATCGAGTGCTTTTCTGTAGACTCCGAGCCTTTTGAGCACACTGAATCTTGCATATTTGAATCGAGCCTTTAAAATTATGACTCGACGACTCGAGTCATTTGCAACACTAGGTCACAATAGGGCTTTGAATTTTTGGTTCTGGTTGCGGTTCGCATGGTGGTTCTTTCACGATGTTTTCGTTCACACAAAGTAAAGTGCCTGCTTGGGCTCGAACTCACGACCTACAACTCGTTATTTGGAGCTGAAACCACTGGGCCACCACTGCTCATTAATAAATAAATCATCAATATTAAAACTTCACAAAAACATTCAGGTTCAGACTCTGATATGATGATGCTGATGAAACAATTAGCTTAAAAAACTGTTTTCAAAAAAATTACAACCGACTTCCTTAAAAACACTAAAAAGTGAAAAATAAACTTTAATTTCGGAAGTCGGTGTCTTAGGATCAGTATTAAAGTTTTTTGCCACCGACTTCCGAAATTAAAGCTATTTTTCACTTGTAATGTTTTTAAGGAAGTCGGTTGTTATTTTTTTGAAAAAAGTTTTTATTGTTAACTTTTTAGTTATGGTATGTACCCCGCACTAATCTTATCGCGTTATTCGTCCATTTGTCGCGCACATACTTAATGCAAATTTAATGCAAATTTAAGACTTATATGGTTTTCTCTGGATGCCATTGTCAGAATTGAACTAAATTGAAATGGGACCACACGAAAAGCATCAGCTTTCAAATAAATAAAGAATTATCAACATCGGTTCACCCAGGCAAAAGGTCTGAAGTAAAAACATTTAAAAAAAATACAGTCGAATTGATAACCTCCTCTTTTTTATGAAGTCGGTTAAAATATAATTGATCTCCCAGACATCACAATGCACTCAACAACGAAAAAACCCACCAAAACAAAACACAACCAACAGATCTAAATGTAGACACAAACATCAAAACACTGTCGACCAGTCAAACAGTACAAAGACAACGCTAGGTAATATTTTAAAGGCTTCAAATGAGGCTGGCGACTAATACATCACGCAGACAAAGGGAAGGGGGCCGGCAGATATAATACAGACTACAATGATCTTTAGTGACGAGGAAAAACAATGAGTTTGTGGGGTAGTCCGAGTGTTGAGGATTGGCGGAGGGGCTCATTTTTTGCAAGAAAAATTATGAGTTTTGTATGATAGTTTTAAATACGTGTGTTATTAAGCATCGGAATGACTGCTTTCACATGAAACTAGCAGCATCTCACATCGTCACATGCGGACTTGGCATCACATCTCGTCACGCAGAATCCTGCATCGCGCAACTAGCATATATACAACGTCCTGACATCAACTATTAGATAATAGCCTACTGTGTGTGGACTTACTTTGATTCTCATACTTCGAAAAGACATTTATTTTACAGATTAATGACATAACCGAAAATTAAGTAATGGGGCTCAAAAAAAATTTTTTCAAGATTGACAGTGTCAATCGTTTTGACGTTTCCACACAGGTTTTTATTTTAAATAATCTTTATTCAAATAATGAAATTATATTTATTAACCATAGGTACTGATTTACTTAAATTTTAAATAGAAATGAAGAAAAATAATTACAATTTACACACATGATTCTTCAATATAGGTAATTATAACTACAAAATTATAACGCGGAAAGTACGCACAGCTTCAAAATCGATAAGTCTACAATTTGTGTTCTCTAACACAATAAGTATCTATGTAATGTGTAATAGTAATTTTGTGACTACTCATTCATACAAAGATTTTGGACAATTAAAAGAAATCTTGTCAGAAACGAAACACAAACCGTTGCTTTTCAAGTCACGCATAACAATAGCCAACACAAAACAAAACAACTATACCCAGCTTGGTCGCCACCCTCAGTGAAGGGATGATATTACAACGACTGTTTGTCGGAGGGAGAGTTATGGCCGATTTGTAGGTCAAATTTAAAATAATAATAGTCATGTTAATAATATCTTATATCTTTAAACGAGCAATTCTTGTATATATATATATATATATATATATATACAATCTTTTTTTCCTTTGTGGGTAGACATAGAACTAACATACATTTTTGTGTGCTCTTGATAAAATAAATTTCAAATATAGTAATATATATTATTTAATGAAATAAATCAGTTCATTTTATATTAGACCCCCCCACACACGCTGTCTATTGTTATTAAGTCTGTGGCACCTGTTTCTCGTTCACTTTCACACACACAATATGGACACTAAACTTGCTGCCAGCATGGAGGATCTCGAGCAGTTGTTTTGCTCCCGGATGAAGGAATACGAAGCAAAATTGCAGCAGGCTACCACTGGTACCACTTCACCTTCACCAGATATTGCTTCCATTGCACGTGAGTTCTCCGAGTTTAAGCTGTTTGTCTGTCAAGCACTCTCCACGTTAAAAACTCAAATTGATCTGCTGGCTGCTGGGTTTGATAGGCATGAAACCATCATGCGAAGAAAAGTCCTGCTGTTCCATGGTGTCCCAGAGAAGGACAATGAAAAGTTACTCGACGTGGTCCACAACATCATATCCAACCAAATTAAGTTGACAGAGGTATGTAAGGACAAGAATGTTATCCATGTTTGTCATAGACTCGGATTCTCACAGCAAAAGGCCCGACCCATACTAGTACGATTCTTCAAAATGGAGCACCGGCAACTGGTGTGGGAAAGCAAGAAAGCTCTCAAGGGTACCGGGATCACCATCTCCGAGTTCTTGACACAAATTCGGCATCGTGTGTTTGCAGCAGCTCGTAAGCATTTCGGTATGCCAAATTGTTGGTCCATGGAAGGCAAGATTGTTGTTATTTGCCCAGACAAATCCCGCCGAAAGATCGAAACGGCAGGCGAACTTCACAATCTGATAGCCAAATTCCCGTCTTGTTCAGTCGACACCGAGGATTCTGCACAATCTGAAGAACCCGTATCTCCTAAAGCGGCAACTTTGGATACTCCTGCTAAGAGAACGAGAAAGACGCGTCTGCGCAAGTAACACTTTCGTCATTGTTTTTGTTAGTCCATTTACTGCACAACTTCTCAACTTGGCCGTTTTGCATGTCAATAATCTTCATGGGCCGGTATTTAAAAAGTAATATAATTAGCGTCTCACTTCTAATCATTTTACTTTTCACTTTTATTAGTGCCGGTATGTACGTAAACTTTTATTAGAGGAGTCTAAAGATCTTATGTCAAAATTGACAGTATGACGGATGTTAATGTCAGTTTCACAGCTCCTACCTATTCGCCTATGTGTCGCGTTCCATTCTACGTACATACAGTGCGATGTTTACATTACATTTTTTTTTATTTTTTTTTTTTCATTCTGTTGTGTAACTTGGTTTACTATTGTAAAATTTCTACCAATATACCAGCGAGTGGGGGAGGTTTTTCTCAAAGGAAAATCTATAGTAATTAGTAATTTGTTTTGTATTTAAGTTATTATATTACTCTTGTAGTTTAAATATTTATATTATTTTTATATTAATATTATAATTTTAGTATATTTATGGATGACGTAGCTGATCTTAACGATAGCTTCTTCTCGTGCTCTTCATCTACTAGTTTCGTTAGTGCGGACAGTGACCCTTCCTTACCTCTTACTTTGAATGATAAAATCTCTTCTCTTTTCTCCAATGACCCTAAGAATCTGCATATTGCTCATATAAATGCTCAGAGTGTTCCTGGTCACTATTCTGAACTTCTGGCATCCTTTAGTAGTGTTCACCTGGACGCGCTTTTGATATCGGAATCCTTTTTGAAGCCATCTCTACCCTCTAATCAATATTCACTCCCCGGCTTCGTCTTGATCCGCAATGATAGGACCGGCAAAGGTGGAGGAGGTATTGCTATGTATTTGCGTGCTGATTTACCTTACAAGGTGGTTAGTTCATCTCCTTCACGGTATTCTGAGTCGGCTGAATACTTGTTTCTTGAAGTTACTGTTCATCACACAAAAGTTTTGCTAGCAGTGCTCTACAGTCCTAATCTTCACATTGACTACTTCAGTTCCCTCGATTCAACTCTCAGCGATCTTTGCCCCATGTACGAGCACGTTATTTTAATGGGTGATTTTAATACTTGCTTGATTAAAAATGACTCTCGCTCCCTCAAGCTCCTTTCACTCTTGTCTTCTTACAATCTTCAAGTTTTGCCTCTTTCTGCAACTCACTATTTTCCTAACTGTACACCTTCTTTCCTAGATCTTATGATCGTCTCCTCTCCTAATAATGTTTCTTACCATGGTCAACTTACGGCTACTTTTTCATACCATGATCTCATTTATCTCTCATATCGCATCCGTGTTCCTAAGCGTAAATCTCAGCTTTTATATCTCCGTAACTACAAAGGCATAGATCTGGAGGCTTTGCAGCGGGATGCCGCAAACATTGATTGGACCCCTCTGATCGAGAGCGAAAACATCGAGGATAAGGTCAAATGTTTTAATGCAACCGTCCTCGCCTTATTTGATCAGCATGCCCCTATCCGACGTATCAAAGTAAAACATAACCCAGCACCATGGATAACGCAACAAATTAAAGTGCTTATGGGGCGTAGGGATAAAGCCAAGAGCAGATATAAGCGCAGACCTTCAGAACTGAATCTCTCTTATTACAAGTCCTTGCGTAATCGCTGCAGTCATCTGTGTCAAGACGCTAAGAGACGCTATTTCCACGATCAACTCAAAAACCGCAATTCTTCCGATGTTTGGAAATTCCTCAAATCTGTAGGCATAGGCAAGTCACCGGCTAACCAGTGTAAGGATGTGAACCTTAATGATCTTAATAAACATTTCTCTCTCCTTCCCTTTTCTCTAGATCCGTCTGTCAAAGCTACGACACTACAGAGTCTAGCTAGTTTGCCGTTACCTCAATGTTCTCCCTTTGAGCTTAGCAATGTTACTGAGGATGACGTTAAGAAATCTATTCTTGCGATTACTTCTTCAGCAGTCGGTAATGATAAGTTGTGTTCAAGAATGATAACTCTTATCCTTTCCTCGTTACTTCCTGTTCTCACTCACATATTCAATCACTCATTTACCTCTTGCTCTTTTCCGTCAGTCTGGAAACAGGCTCATATTATACCTTTACCTAAAACTAATAACCCTACTTTATTAACCCACTTTAGACCTATTTCTATTCTTCCATTTCTCTCTAAAGTTCTTGAGCACATAGTTCATAGACAAGTATCATTTTTCTTGGCGTCAAACTCGTTAATTTCCCCTTTCCAATCCGGTTTTCGCTCAGGTCATAGTACTGTAACCGCGCTTCTTAAGGTAACTGACGACATCCGCTGGGCAATGGAGAATAAGTCCCTGACTGTTCTTGTATTGCTCGATTTTAGTAGCGCCTTCAACTCTGTGGATTTCGACATTTTACTAGGTATCCTCCAATCTATAAATTTCTCTTCTCCCTCCTTAGCCTGGTTCAGTTCTTATCTCCGGGGACGCTCTCAGTGTGTTCGCCTGGAGGAGTCCTTCTCTGATTGGTGTTGTCTCACTGAGGGTGTTCCCCAGGGTAGCGTTCTCTCTCCTCTTCTTTTTTCAATTTTCATAAACCTTGTTACCACGGTTATTTCCTCTAATTTTCATCTCTACGCAGATGACTTGCAGCTTTACCGGCATTTTACTGTAGCTGACGCGGGCTCTGCACTTGCTGCAATGAATCGTGACTTGGCTTGCATCAGTGTTTGGGCTAAGTCATTTGGTTTGCAAATTAACCCATCTAAATCTCAGGCCATGATCATAGGCAGTCGATTTGTTCGCAATGCGGCTGATGTTGCATCTCTGATGCCTTTGTATCTAGATGGTGTTCGTATTGAGTATACTGAAACCGCTAAAGATCTGGGTGTAGTTATTGACTCCTATCTTTCGTGGCGTGCTCAGGTCAATGAGGTCAGTCGAAAGGTACATTTCTCCTTTCATTCGCTGAAATGCCTTCAAAGTCTCTTGCCCTTGAAGACTAAAATTTCTTTGGCACAAACACTTATGCAGCCGATTATAGATTATGCTGACGCCTGCTACTTGGATGCTACTGAGGAGCTATTAAACAAGCTTGAGCGCCTGCAAAACCTGTGCATTCGCTTTGTTTTCGGTCTTCGAAAGTATGACCATGTTTCTCACCTTCGCAAGGAACTCAAGTGGCTCCCAATCCGCCTTCGCAGGAACACTCGGATTTTATGTCTCCTCTTCAACCTCCTACACAACCCGTCTTACCCTTCCTATCTGCGTGAACGTTTTTCTTACGCTCGCCCTAGCGATGCACCGTGCAGATCACACCTTAGATCCCTCCTTAAATCCCAACCTCATAAAACCAGTTATTATTCCTATTCCTTCTCTGTTCATGCTGTTAGATTGTGGAACTCACTTCCGCCTAGCATTCGAGATCTAAAAACTATTTCCCTTTTCAAATCCCGAGTAAAAGAGCACTACCTTTCCTCATAATTGTGTGTATTTATATATATATGTATACGTATTTATTTGTATATTTTAGCTTTATGTATTTATTTAAGTATATGTTAATTTCTTGCATTATATATGTATAAGTATATTTTAGTTTAAGACTTCACATATTCATATCTTCTCTTCTTGTTTTCACACACTATTGTCTACATTTCTTTTTCATTTCTCCTTTCGCAGGTCTGCTGGAAGAAATTTCTTAAGAAATAAGCAGTACCTTTGTACTCAATTGTATTAATATGCCTTATCACTCTGTTTTTTTACTGTGTGTACATAAATAATAAAATAAATAAATAAATAAAATAAATATATAATCTGAATCTCGGAAACGGCTCCAACGATTTTCATGAAATTTTGTATACAGGGGGTTTTGGGGGCGATAAATCGATCTAGCTAGGATTCATATTTAGAAAATGTCGTTTCATTCATGTTTTCAATGACCAACTTTATCAATAATCAACTTGAACGTAAACTTATTATTTTTAACACAATTTACCAAAAAATACCGAGCAAAGCTCGGTCATCCAGATATTGTAAAATTATGTGTAAGGGTAAAAACCATCCTAGTGTGACCTCGTTTCGATTTTTTGTGAGAAATTAAAACGAGATACTGTAATTTCCTCTATTGGAATACTTTTGCATCACCTTGGTGACGCAAAAGTATTGCAGCACCCGATGTTCTTTGGGTGTAATTTTTGATACTGCATTTATATTAGGTTTATTTGATGTCTTTTATTTCCATTATTTTGAAAGTGATATCAGCTAAGAATGAATGAATATGAATTGGACCCAAGTCCGATTTATGGAATTCTCCATCAATCTTGACAGAACTTCCAGCGATAGTTCCTCTCATTCTTAATATTTGAGGGTTAAGTTAGTTGACTGAGACACATGACTTAAAAAAAAAAAAAACCTACAAATAAAAGACTGCATCTGTTCAAACAGCCGATGGTAGTGCTAATCGCCAAAACGGGATAGAATGTGGACTCAGCTATGATTACGAACAGCCAATGGTTTGATAGCTAAGAGCCTCGACCAACACCTGAAGAGGCTCTCGTTGGGCAGTTGGATCAAGGGCTTGATTCAGAAAGCGGCACTTCTGGACACGGCTCGCATTGTTAGGATGTTCCTCTCTCTGGAGGCCTGACCGCAGGTAGCTTGGACCCGTTTCCGAACCCAGTGGGCTACCATTTTTATATTTTTTATTCTTAATTCCAATAATTTAAAAATATAACATTAATGTATGTTATGAAATAAATGAATAATAATATTATATACGTATAATAATTATTTATATTATTTTGATTTCAATAACTTAAAATTAGTAAGTTACTGAAATCAATTCCGAAAACTCGCGTAAAGTTTTGACTATCCACGAGAAGCAGTTATCCATATTTATCCCACTAAAACTCGAAAGACAATTGCATTATTTAAAAACAAATAACGTTTAAAATACCTATCAAACTAACACACCCACCTCTTCACCCAAAAAGATCCAACACTAAAAAACACACAGATTGAGAAAAATGCTTCCCAAAACTGCCATGAAATGCGTGTTATTTACTGGCAACACTGTAGGGAATTCAGAAGGTGTTGCTATTGAAAATAATGGCTGGTTTCAAGGGTTTTAGACGCTTTTCTTTGGTGACGGATTGGTATGGTATTTTGTGTTTTTTTTTAGTATTTGTCTGCTGTTTTCGCGGTATCTTGAGTTTTTAATAATTTCTATAAAAAGTAAAGAAAGTAGATTGGAATTCCTTTGTGAAAATGTACATAACTGGTCTCTTTTTCATTTTATAAATAATTTTGTATAAGCACTAACCTATTTATGTAAAAATAAAAAAATAAACTATATGCTTAACCCTTAATAAGGTAGAGGCATCATACATGCCACCAATAAAATTATTTGTTTTATTCAACTGTATTGTTGACAACGATTTTATTTTTATTTTTTTTAATAACATAATAGGTATTATATTATGTACATTTCCGCAAATATCCCATCGAATTCCCAATTTGAAAAAATACTTTAAAATGTCATTATTAACATTCTGAGAATTTATAACTATACTATGTCTAGTTTTCTATGCCTTATAAGGGGTTAAAAAAAATGAAAATGGAAAAATATCACTCACCAGCTCACGAAAACTGGGGCCAAAATCTGATAAAAAAAGAAAATTTACTATTAATAACTATAAAATATATTGTAATTCAATTGTATTTGATAACATCCATCGGTTTTTTACTATTTAAACGTAAACTATATCCGAAGACCCTGACTACTTATCTCTTTTGGTGAACGTACTATATTAGAATATAAATAGAAAACTTTTAGGTATTTCAAACACGAGACCTTGCATCATTTCAGCCAAAAGAAGTCCACTGCTGGACATACGCTGGGGGGTTTGCCATAATCGCCACGCTTGGCAGGCGGGTTGGTGATCGCAGTATGGTGGTAAAATGCATAGAGAACTCTGCTGCCCATTCTCTAGTAAGTCCCTTGGTCGCCTTCACGACACCAGCGCGGAAAGAAATGGCTTAACGGAAAATTCCTTAGTGTTAATACGTAACGTTACAGATAAAAGAAAATAAAAACACTTTTATTTCAATTATTGTACAGAGTTTCATTATATCAGCCGAAACATGGCCACAGCTCGACATAGGCCTCCCTCGAAGGGAAGGGGTACAGTGTTTTTTTATTGTTTTTATTTGAGAACCTCTTAGATAAAGACCTCCTACAGATAATACTATACTTCTCCAGACTCAGATAAACATATGCAATTAAAATTAAGCTTGGAGTTGCATCTACCTCCGCAACGGAGCAGCATTAGGAAATCCCACCAGTATTTTTTTTTTGGGTGGGAAATCATCAAATAACATCTCCCGCTCTGGGTGGAGCGGAAGGGCTTGTTAGACTTTTACTAACTAAAACCCACCCGTGTTCCTTCAGTTGCCTATGCCAGAGCCACGGTATCTCTTTTGAACAAATCCGCGACCCTGCCAGGATCCCACCAGTCTACGATCTTTCTTTTGTACGGATTTGTTCATATCAAATAATTAAGATAAACATACACACCTATCCCAGCTACTCCAGGTATACCTATGTTTCCAGCCAGTACATCGTTATAGCCTTTACTGTAAACAAAACAGTCGATTAGTCATCACAACTTGAAAACCCGAAGAAATACTAAAGTGGAGCGTGAGCTTATAATGTTCCCACTGCTGGGAAACAGGCCTCCTGTTTGTAAGAGGGAGTAAGTCCTGCGGGTCGGTGGATATCACATTTGTCTTCAAAGTTTTCGTTTTAGGACATGCCGGTTTCCTCACTGTTTCGAGAGCAACGATATCAAATACACAAAGTACTATCCTGGGTTCCAACTTGGCAACAACTGCTTTCGACACAGCTAACCCGAAGAAATACTAAAGAGTAGCAAAATCAGCCGATATCAGCCGTATCGCTGTGACATAGAACTTTCTCTGTGTGAGTAGGTCGTAAAACACGATGCCTAGTGAGGGTTGGTAGATGTCACATGTCTTCAAAGTTTTGGCTCTAGAACATGCCGAATACTACACAATATTTTCCTTCATCGTTGATGAAATACACAAAGTTAAGTGCCGTCCTGGGTTCGATCTCACGACTCTTAAATCGAGGTCGATATATCGCTGAACGACCACTGTCAACTACTATTATTATCGATGTCTTCTTTGCAAAGACCTTGTGAAACGGATAGCTGAAAAGTTGCGCGGACATAGGTTATCATGGTATTTGGCACGTGATACGGAGCAATGAGCAAAATGTCGTGAGGAAAGTTTTCGAATATGAATATCGATGGCTATAAGAGTAGGAAGAGATCAAAGAAACGATGGATGGAATGTGTGAATGTTGATATGGATAGAAAGGGGATGTCTACTGAGATGACTACTAATAGACAAATGTGGAAGAAAATTACATATTGCGCCAATCCTAAATAAAATGGGTCAAGAGCAGGAGAATTATGAGTTAATATTCTGGATTAATACATAGGATACGTTTCATCCCGGTACCATGTTCCTGCAAGATAATTTCTGCCCTCCACGCGGAAGACATTATATTAAACTAGCTGACCGAACAGACGCTGTCCTGTTTCCTAGAACTCGATAGCAGCGCCACCTACCGGGTCCAATAGTAATAATAATAATATTCCACAACTATCACACAACGCCATCTAGTCCTAGCTAAGCAGAGCTTGTGTTATGGGTACTAGACAACTGATAAACATACTTATGTATTTCTAAATACATACCTACATATTATAGATAAATTACACCCAGACACAGAACAAATGATCGTGCTCATCACACAAACATTTGTCCTGGGTGGGAGTCGAACCCACGACCTCCGGCATAGCAGTCAGGGTCACTAACCACAAGACCAACAGGCCTGTCAAATAGTAAAAATAGTAAATCTAAACCATCCAGAGTGTCACCCAAACGCATAAAAAAAATTCTATCAAATCGGTCCAGCCAGGAGGAGTTCAGTGACATACACACGTACAGTAGAATTATATATATAAAGATAATACTTACTCATCATCATTCTTCCGAAACTCATTGACTCCAACAAAACCTTTCTTCATTCTCTTATTGCTGAGCATCTCAATCTTCCTCTTTAACCTCTCGCTGTCCACGACCCCTTTGAACTCCGGACATGTCGGAGTTGTAGACCCAGTTCCAGAAGTTGAATCCTTGCAGTCTTTGCTGTCAATGACCTTGCAGTCTCCACCGATATTTGGGACGTTCTTGAAGACCACGAGAAAGGCAACTATGATTGAGATGGTGAAGAGTAGGAGAAGGCAGCCCACGCAGGCGTATTCAGAGCTGACGATTCTTTTTAATCTGTGGGAAAAGGTTCATTATCATCATTTCAGTCAAAAGATGCCCACTGCTGGACATAGGCCTCTCTCAATTTGGAGGTATTTGCCATACTCGCCACGCTTGGCAGGCGGGTTGGTGATCGCAGTATGATGGTAAAATGCATACAGAACGCTGCTGCCCATTCTCTAGTAAGTCCCTTAGTCGCCTCTTACGACACCCACGGGAAGAAATGAGATGGTGCTATTATTTACGTGCGGCACCACACGGAACAGGGTACCTTAGTAAATACATCCTCGTTAAGAAATAAATAAAAAATAATATTTTTTGACAATAATCTATAGTTTCACCAATAAATTTAATTTGATCAAAATCAAAAGTCATGTATTCAAACTAGGATGTGAATCAGCATTTTTTGAACGTCTAAATTATATCAGACAGTCCCCTGACACGCGCGCCCTTCTCCACCTCCGGGTACTATACACCATGACATTTTTTTAATCGTCTGACAACGGCAGCCCACTTCATGAATCCAATGACTACTACACATCCATAAGAAAAAAATGAACATTTGAATAACTAAAAAATAAAAATATCATTCATTATGATGACGCATGACGTAGTTTGTTTGATAATAATTTGTCTCATGGAAAATGGAGATGGAATGATCTAGTCGACTTGTGCGCTGGGTAGGTATGTATGTTCTCTACCATATGATACGTAAAACATTATTAACAGGGGGTTTCATAATTCTTATTGCATTATTTATTATTCTTAGTACGTATTTTCTTAATTGGTAACAATTTTTGAAGTGAAAACTTCTTTAGAGGCGTTGTGGACTTTTTTTGTAATGGGTAAATAATGTTAAACTCGCGTCAGGACACGTGACCTGATCGAAAATTCGTAAGACGGACGGAGAGTAGACAGCCGGCGCGGCATAGGAGAGGAAGTATTCCCCTCCCTTTCTACGGCGTGCGGCGCGGCGAAAATGTATGCCTGCGCCTGCTATTTCGTTTAGGCGGCGAAGGTCGCTTGCGCGAATGTTCGTGTGTGTTTATGTTACAGCGTGCCACGCGCATCCATGGATGGTGACAGCTTAAGGCTCGACCGTCTGTACAACGTTAATATTCAAGTTATCACTTCTGCCGGCACTCCCGGAGTGCCACCCGTCGTTTCTTTTAATCATGTCTAGAGGTGTATTATGTCGGATACATTGAGTGGACAACCTTTGTGAGACGACGAAAATGTCACGGTGTATAGTTGGGAAGAAGAACAAGCGCAATAAATTCCTCGACACCACAGGTGTCTGCCCTTCCATTGCTAGCCTACGGTATACGGCAGCTGAAGTATACAGACATTTTTTCTTGGCAGTGAAAGACTTAAAATATAGAAACTTATAGAATTGACTCACGCGCAAGAAACACAAGAACAGCTCTGTAGGTCTTCTGTCTTCTTCGGTGGAGTATTATTTTGCTGTGAAACAAACGTCTGCACATTTTTACTATTTGCTGTTGTAAAATTTCATAAATATTTGTGGATTCCATATATAAAATTTGTGGTATCGTATTACCCAGTAACTGGGTTGTGGAGGTCAGATAGGCAGTCGCTCCATGTAAAATACTGGTACTCAGCTACATCCGGTTTGACTGGAAGCCGACCCCGACATGGTAGGGAAAAAGCTAGGTAGATGGTGATGATATTAAAATTTGTGAGCAGTGCGTGTTGCCAGTGATGATATATGGCACTGAAACGTAGTCACTCACAACGGGCCTTATTAGAAGGCTTAAAATCACAACAGGGAAATTAAAAGGGCTATGTTTGGAGTTTCCCTGTGTGATAGTATTAGGAATGAAGAGATTCCGCAGGAGAACCTAGGCAACCGACATAGCCCAAAAAATTGTCAAAGTGGCAGTGTGCAGGATACATTGCTTGCGGAACAAATGGCCGATGGGGCATAAAAAGGTTCTGGAGTGGCAACCGCGTACTGGAAGACGTAGATTCGGAAGACTTCTCAAAAGCCCGACCGATAACCGTGTGAAAGCCGCAAGGATACACTGGATGCGGGAAGCACAGAACCGGTTGAAGTGGTAGAGCTTGGGGAGGGATCTCTTGAGACACTGCAGTATTTGGGACGGGAAGATTTTGCAAAGCTTCCCGAAGGCTGCCCAGTCGAGTTGGATTCGATGATATATAAATAATAATAATTATATATCTTTGTACAACCAGCACACTGTTATCTAATCCCAAACAAGGCAGAGCCTGTACTATGGTAACCAGACAACTGATAAATATACTTATATATTTCTAAATACATACATATTATAAATAAATTACACCCAGACTCAGAACAAATGATTGTGCTCATCACACAAACATTTGTCCTGGGTTGGAATCGAACCCACGAGCTCAGTCTTAGCAGTCAGGGTCATTAACCACTAGACTAACAGGCCAGTCAAATATGTATGATACATGTAGTAGAAATGGGTGTAAGTCAATGTTCCGTAAAAATATTGCAGCAGGATTTTTGGAATTACAACCCACTGCCTAGCGAGAGCTGAATATTGGAGAGAAAGTTTTATCGACGAGTTCGGATGCACTTTGTTGGATTCTCAATCCTCGGTTCAACACTCAAGAGTCGAAAATCCAGTGCAGTATGATAAAATCCCGCTGCGATATATTTACGTCCCTGACAAAGTGGTTTAACACTTACCCAAAACCACCAGCTGTCCTTCTTTTCATTTTGGAAAGGCTGTAACAATGACTAAATATATGTCAGAATCAAAATGTACAATTATATTATCGTGCTTTGCAAGGCACGGAAGGGTTTTGGTATGTAAAGATGGTCAATAATCCACGGATCAATCGCGGCAAGCGCGTCTTACCCAGATCAGTTGACGCTACGGCTGGTATTGCTTAGCCACCAATTCCCAAGTGTGTAGTTCCACAAGTTATTTAAGCTGCTGATCCCTTGCTTATCAGTTTAACTTACGTGAAATTTTGTATCAATCATTATTACATTTTGATATTCATTACGTCTGTGAAAATTGGCCATTAATGAATGGAATGAATGAAAATTCAGACTAGGCTGAGACTCAGCACTTTCTGAATGTTAAAATTACGTAATATAGTCTACCGAAAGGACTTCACCCCTTCACCACTCCCAAGTGCTATACCTGGGAAGAAGTGGCGCAACAAATTTCCGACCAGCAATTTATATATACAGTACAGTATTAAAAATCTGGTTCTTCAAACTTATAGACAGCTGTATTTACTTAGCATACTACTGTTTGCAAAGAAATTATCATTACAAAATAATTGAGATTTACACTAATTATAAAAAGAGAGACAGTAAATAATCTCTGGAACTACTAGACGCAATAAAAAAATCTTTTTGCATTTAATAGCCCAATTCTTAAGGAAGAATAACATTACGTTACGACCCTTAGAAGCTGAGCAAAATATTGGGTTAGTAGTAACAAATAACTCACTATGCTCTGACTCCTGGTTTTATTGTGAAACTCCGCCCTCTGCTCCGTGGAGGATATCTTGTAAGGAGAACCTCTCTTGCGATGTTCTGAACTGCTGGACTCACAGGACCTCTGTGAATGAATTCATGGAAATATTGTATAACGATGATCGGATATGTAATATTAATTTTTGAACATACTATGGTAGTAATAGGCATAGAGAACGCTGCTGCCCATGCTCTAGTAAATTCTCTAGTCACCTTTTACGACACCCACGGAAAGAAATAGGGTGATACTATTTTTCATCTCCGGCACCACACAGAACCGACTAGTATTTACCATAAAGCAATCAACGAACAACATAACTTTAAGGTAGATGAAATGGCGTAAAGTCACAGGTATAACTTGCGACCCTCAGTTGCTCCTCAGGTAAAAGGGGAAAATTTAAAAGTCCGTGATAAGGCCTTTTGTACTGTATGTATTGGAATGCTAGACCCTGAAGAAGATGGATGAAAAGAGATTAAATGCAGAGAAGATGAGAATGTTGAGATGGATATGTGGAGTGACGAAAATGAATAAAGTTATAAATAGTGACAAAGTTGAAAGAAAACAGTTTGGCTAGGTATGGGCATATGATGAGGAGGCGAGAAAGGCAATGAATAAAAGAGTAATGAATTTAAGTGTTGAGGGACTAAGGAAGACCCAAGAAAATATAGATGGATTGCTATAGGGAATTATATAACAGTGAAGGGAGTTAATGATAACGCAATGGTTGACACGGGACAATGTAAAAAGAGACGTGTTGCTTAGACCCCAAGGAACAGGAAGCAAGGGTAGGAAGAAGATGATGATGAATAAGATGAAAACATATGAAACATTGTGCGACACTCGATAATGGTTTCGATCTCTGTCAGAATAAGGACAGACTTGAAAAACAAATCCTAGAAAAGACAACTGTAAAACTAAAAACAAATTTACTTGTTATTGGGACATACCAAAATCTAACAAGATACAAAGCCACCGATTTCAGTGGCTACTAAGGATTGGCACCGACTGGCTTGTTGTCAGATCGAACCCAGGTAGGCACTTCTCTTTGTGTATTTAATTTCATCACCACTGCTCTCAAAACCGTGAAGGAAATATCGTGAGGAAATCATGACATCCTTGAACTACTACTATCCCGGAAACTACTAACCCGTGCTGGGTCCACGTGATAGATTACGGCCCACTCCTCATAAAAGACAGGCCTGTGTAGGGTATAGGTTTATTTTGAATTGAGACTTACACGATCAGCTTTGTTCCTAGATCCGGAATACTGTCGTCTTTTCTTTTCTTCTTTTGGTTCATTTAGGAGATTCCTTTTTTCTGGATCACTGCAAAGTTAATAATCTCATATAATGTAAATACATCACTATTAATAGTAAAAGTAATATATGTATCATTTATTTGTTTCAAATAGAGTTAGTTCCTGGAACCTCCTCAGGTGGAGATACGTGGACTAGACAGTGTAAATATGGTACTGTTTCAAAAACGATGGGAGTCTTGATATCATGACCTGCGGCTGTCCTGTCAGCTGCACTTTACAGGAACTGATGGCGCCAAACACGTAGCCGAAATATTGAGTCAAATTATAAGGTCATCAACACGCTGAGAATGTATTAATAAACGGCCTGATGAGTGGCCACCTTCTCTTATAGATATGCAATTAAGATATAACTTATATTCATTCGATGACAGAAGACGCACAGCTTTAGCCACTCTATCTATACTAATATTATAAAGCTGAAGAGTTTGTTTGTTTGTTTGATTGAACGCGCTAATCTCAAGAACTACCGGTCCGAATTAAAAAAATATTTTTGTGTTGAGTAGCCTATTTATCGAGAAAGGATATAAGCTAAATAAAATTACGCTACAACTAAGAGTAGCGGAGCAGTAATGAAAAATGTTGCCAAAACGGGGAAAATCGCATGGGTAGGCGATTCGACGCGACGGGAAGGGTCGGGGGAACAAGAAATTTAACGCGGACGAAGTTGCGAGCAGAAGCTAGTGTAAAATACTGGTATTCAGTTGTATCCGGTTAGGCTGCAAGACTAGCAAATAAGGAATGCTGAGACACTGGTGTGGCTCCACAGTAATGTTTTGTTTAATCGGAGTTGTACGCAAAATACGCGCTCAGACGTGGAATTGCGGACACCAGCCCGTTCTACCTATTCATCGGAGTTGCACTAGAAGTGGCCGATCAACGGAAAATTTCGTAACCTACTAATAGTACGAATAGTTTTAATTTTGACAGTTCAACTACATTCATCGCGATATTTACATTGTAGAATAGACAAACTTTTCGAACATAATGAAGCAATGGATTAACAGTGTCCTTGGAAATGATTGCGATTATGTTTGATAGTATATTAAGCAATGTGTGTTGGTCGTTTTGTGGTTCGAAAGCAGTATATACGTTTCTATAAAAAATGTTTTTGGTGTCTACAGAATTTTAAAAAAAAAAATGTTCTTACTCTTTTTCCCTTGTCATGATTTCTTTAAAAATGTTCAACAATGGTGACTGTGTTTCTTTATCGATCTTGCCATGGCTGAAACAAACCTGCATCTGTTGAATATTTTCTGTTTCTTGTAGATACAAAACTAAATTTTAATTATCATTTCTTGTATAAACTATAACGTGATGCACCAAGATTTTATTATCAACGTCAGTATTAAAAGACATATTTTTGTTGGCCTCATCCTCATCATCATCATCATTCGGCCGAAAGACATCCACTGCTGAACATAGGCCTCCCCAAAATCCACCACCTCGATCGGTTCCATGCTTCCTGAGCATACAGCGTATTCCTGCTGCCTTCATAAGGTCATCGGTGTACCTTATGGAAGGCCTCCCAACTTCGTCTTCCAGTACGCAGTCGGCACTCCAGAACCTTTTGGTTCCATCTGGACTAAGTTTTCTGGTCTATCTATTGAAATGTACTCGTTCTTCACTGGGGACGAATGTCCCATGACATATGTCCTGAAATCGCTCGAATCTGGGCAAATATCGAAAACTAAACTATAAATTGCTCGAGCAAAATGTTGATCAATGTCGTTCGATGTGTCGCGATGTCTAGGGACACGTGTCACGGCACATTAGACTTTAATCGAATTCTTGGTAGCACTTTTGACTTGACTATGTTGTTCGTTGACTAAACTGACAACTGCCAAAATATTGGCTAGCCATTATGTTTTTGTATTTCAAGTCATTTGTAAACGTAAACTTACATAAGCTTGCTCTTAGATACCCTGCTTTATTGACCAATTAAACTACAAACGTATAAAGCTAGATTATTGACAAGACACTGCCAATACGGTGCCAAAATCGACAGCCATTCTTACATTATTGTCACAACTCGCATGCAACAGTTTACGCTAGAGTTACCAAAGAAATTGTTAAGAGCTGTTTATTTCGTAAAAATATTTAAATCACATACCTTTTTTCCCTTGTTAAAGTTAGAAGAAAAAAACTTACCTATTATCGCATATACCCATATTCGTTATGACATTTGAACGTTACTTTTTTATGTTGTTAAATGGCGTTTTGATGGCAAAGAGTTTTTGACACAAGAGTGAAAAGTTTTTTTTACCAAGATTTCGTGATGTAAGATTTTATAGTAAGTGATGGTACAATAGGTCTGGTTTATGTGATTACTAGCATTTGCCCGTTGCTTTGCCCGCGTGGATAACGAAAACAAAATGTAAACAAACTGGAATGTTTGGTAGTCACATCTGTATGATATTATTTATTTTTTAAGATATTATTAAGAAACAAAATTATAACCTGAATTAACTAAAACAATTTACAAATAAAAAAATAGCGTCGAAAAATCATCAACATCGCTGTCGACTGGTAATGTACCCAAGAGACTGGCGGCATTACCACGTTGTATGGCAATGTTTAGTCTCTGGCCAAGGTAAAAACCAGCCCTTGGGTCACGGGAAGTGTCCACCAGCCGTTTAGAGATTTGCTTGAATAGGCTAAGAGCACTCGGACGGCCCGGTACCAGCACAGCACGCCCTGCCAGGTAGATGGGATGGCGCAAGAGTATCGACATACGTTCCATCCCAGGCCTACCCACCTTCCGTGGAAATAAAGACATAAATTAATGTAATTACTTGTTTATATACAGAAGTACTTCTGTGAAATTTCGAATAAAAAAGTCTATATAATCTTGTTTCTCCATACAACCTTTGGATACTGTGTACTATCTGTTTGACTCTGTGTGTGAATTTTGGAAAATCCTTTCTTAGAGGATGCCTACGTCCTGTATCTATCTGCGTGTCCAATTTCGGCGTAATCCATTCAGTGGTTTGAGCTGTGTTGAAAGAGAAGTCAGTCAGTAACGGTTGCCTTCTTTATCATATACAAGATTATTTTTAGTATATGCGAAACCTGAATATAGTTTGTTCAGAATCAGTAACTGAATCGATTCCAATAATTTTTACACCATGTTATATTTTGTACCAAAAATATTTAATTACGCTTCCAAGTCGCGGGCCTTAGTGTTTTGTTTCGATTTTAAAATTATCATGTCTTTCTCGTATTCAAACGTCCATTACACGGAGATGGTACGTACACTAGCTTTTTGTGGTGATCTGCATATGTTTTTGCGTGGACAACCAGGTAACTTATCAAGCTTATAACTTTATGATTATTAATGATACAGTTTTGAATTTTTTTTCATAGATTCTTTACATAAAAATACTAGACCCGTGTTTCGGGTTTCGCATAACAAAAATTAATGTTGTATAAGGTGTATCTATTCATACACGAAATATTTTAAGAGGTACACCTGTAGGTGGTAAAGAAACGACAGCAACGAAAAAAAAAATGTGTAAATGTATTTTTTTCAAAATTTAATATTTATAAATTATTTGACGCCCATAAGAAATACTGGCTCCTTCTTATTTTTTACGGCCCGAGACACCGCGGCCATGCTCGTGCCGTCCGGTCGCCGCCCTCGCGCCGTCAGGCGGGCCATTCATAGAATTTGGAGTAAAGGTTTTATGCAAAACGTCTCAAGTAGTTTTAAAGTCATAATAATTACGAAAATTCAAAAACGCTTAGATAAAAATATTATTTTTGCTTCTATAGCTTCTTTACCACCTACAGGTGTACCTCTTAAAATATTTCGTGTATGAATAGATACACCTTATACACCGTGACATTTTAATCGTCTTACAACGGCAGCCTACTTCATGTAACCAATGACTACTACACATCCGTATGAAAAAAATGAACATTTGAATAACTATAAAATAAAAATATTATTCATTATGATGATGCATGACGTGGTTTAATTTTGATATTTTGTCTCATGGAAAATGGAGATGGAATGATCTAGCCGACTCGTGCACTGGGTAGGTATGTTCTCTACCGTATGTTACGTAAA
This sequence comes from Aporophyla lueneburgensis, assembly GCA_932294355.1. Classification (NCBI taxonomy): domain Eukaryota; kingdom Metazoa; phylum Arthropoda; class Insecta; order Lepidoptera; family Noctuidae; genus Aporophyla; species Aporophyla lueneburgensis. The sequence goes on along the minus strand of OW028762.1, from coordinate 15,866,935 downwards.
CATTATTAACAGGATGTTTCATAATTCTAATCCATTACTTATTTTTCTTAGTACTTATTATCTTAATTAATGGTAACAATGTTTAATCATGTCTAGAGGTATATTATATCGGATACATTGAGTGGACAACCTTTGTAAGACGACTAATATGTCACGGTGTAAACAGAAGATGCATTTTTTGCCATTTGCAGCAACCATTTTCTATTCTATTGTAGTTATGATATTATTTGATACCATTGTTATATGTGGATGTTTTCCATGCATTATTAAAAGGCATGATGGAGGCTGAATTGATAATTTTCTGAAATAGAGCAATATGACATATTGCTGTGTCTTCAGTAAGAAGTGTTTTTGAGCTTAAATCCTGTTCCTAATACTTCCGTAGACAAGGGAGGCTCCTCTGACCAGACGGACGTGCCATATACAAGATGCAATTTTGAACCTGCAAAACATTTCAGGAGGTTGTTATGAGAATCGTAAATAACCATATAACAATACGATACCAAGTCAATAATCAATAATACTTTTCATTTTAGATTTTTAAATTTTATTCTTTTTGCTATCTTGATCTCTTCAAAAAATCTATGAAAGAAATGTCGGTTGCGTTTGTTTGTGTGTGTGAAAGCGCAGTTTAAGGACACGTACAGACTGGCCGCGTTTTAAAAAAGGGAGTTCACACTTACCAATTTCCGTAAATCTTATATCTTTGAACGAGCAATTCTTGTATATTATGTATATATATATAATCTGAATCTCGGAAACGGCTCCAACGATTTTCATGAAATTTAGTATACAGGGGGTTTCGGGGGCGATAAATCGATCTAGCTAGGATTCATTTTTATGAAATGTCATTTTATTCGTGTTTTCAATTACCAACTTTATCGATAATCAACTTGAAAATAAACTTATTATTTTAAACACAATTTACCAACAAATACCGAGCTAAGCTCGGTCAACCAGATAGGTATTAAGAATAAAATGAAAAAAAAAAAATCCTGCCCATTTTATTGTTTATTCGGGTCGAGAATCACTAACATAATTACCTCCTAAAATGTTTTGCAGATCCAAAACTGCACCTTTATGTGAAATAAAAATATTTTGATTTGATATTTGTAAGTGTTCACATCGAATATTTTTTTTAAAAATTGTTTCACTATGGCCTGCTGTTGACCTCGAAAATAGCACTTTGAAAATGATAAAATTTCAGATTATTTTATCTAAATTCACCTCCAGTTGGAGGTAACTACGTAGATACCCTACTGAAAAACGTTACAGCAAATAAAAGTACCAGTAAAGTCCTTAGCAATTGAAATAACAGAATTTCAAGAACGAAGTTCTGAAGTTATATCTTACTTTTTAGTACGATTTCAGGTACGGTCTGTGACAGAACGGAAGCGTGGCGGGCAGATATTGTTATAGTCTTCATAATCAGCCTATATTGTTCCCACTGTTGGGACAGAGGCACCCTCTCTTCAAAAGGGAGTGGGCTACAATTTACTACGCGGCCCAGGTTGGTAGATGTCACATGTCTTCGAATGTTTGGTTCTAAGACATGCCGGTTACCTCACAATGTTTTCCTTCTCTGTTTTGAGAGCAATGGTGATGATATTATTAACGCAAAGTAAAGCGCCTGCTTGGGTAAGAACTCACGACCTAACAACTCGTAAACCGGAGACGATATCACTAAGTCGCCACTGCTCTCAATTTTTTACGACAATCTATACTTAAATACTTATAATATTATAAAGCTGAAGAGTTTGTTTCTTTGAACGCGCTTATCTCAAGAACTACTGGTCCGAATTGAAAAATTATTTTTGTGTTGGGTAGCCTATTTATTGAGGAAGGCTATAGGCTGTAGCATCACGCTACGATCAAAAAGAGCGGAGGAGCAACGAAAAATGGTTGAAAATTGGCAGGCAATTCGATGCAACGGGAAGGGTCAGGGGAGCAAAAATTTGACTCGGACGAAGTCGCGTGTTGAAGCTTGTGATTTTGTATTGTGCTAAAGGCCTTGTAGACTGTAAATTGTAGAACTTTTTCTATTATAGTAAGTACCTGGTACTTGTTGACATTACATTGAGGACAGTGGCCTACACTGACCTCCCATATATAAGGTGTATCTATTCATACACGAAATATTTTAAGAGGTACACCTGTAGGTGGTAAAGAAGCTACAGCAACGAAAAAAAAAAATTTCTGAATGTATTTTTTTCAAAATTTAATATTTATTAATTATTTGACGCACATAAGAAATACTGGCTCCTACTTATTTTTTACGGCCCGAGACACCGCGGTCATGCTCGTGCCGTCCGGTCACCGCCCTCGCAACATCAGGTGGGCCATTCATAGGAATTTTAGAGTAAAGGTTTTATGCAAAACGTCTCAAGCAGTTTTAAAATTATAATAATTACGAAAATTCAAAAACGCTTAGATAAAAAATTTCTTATTGCTTCTGTAGCTTCTTTACCACCTACAGGTGTACCTCTTAAAATATTTCGTGTATGAATAGATACACCTTATATATTAACAATGTAAATTGAAACCATTGTTAAATTCAATAATTTTTAAAAGAGTCACCATGGAGTTTTTTGCCGGCTCTTCTCCTTAGGAATCAACCTACCTTCTAACGTTATATAAGTGCCCATGTAGGTTTATGTGAAATAAAAAATATTTTGATTTCTTTGATTTGATTTCGAAAAATTGAGTAAGGACCTTGTATGGATTATCATAGTCATTATTTTATCCGAAACATGTCCACTGCTGGACATAGGCCTCTCTCAGTTTGAGGATGTTTTGCATAATCGCCACGCTTGGCTGGCGGGTTGACGATCACAGTATGGTGGTAAAATGCATAGAGAACGTTACTACCCATTCTCTAGTAAGTTCCTTAGTCGCCTACGACCTCTTACGACACCCGCGAGACGAAATGGGACATGGATTATGCCATTTCTTTATTCCCGCTATCGCCATATCTAAGCCCATAACCTAAAAACGCCATCCCCTTCAATTTGTACATGTTTACCGCTCGTACATCAAAAACTAAGTGCACAAGTTATAAAAACGAGTTTTTTAAGATCACTCAAGAATATTGCCCGGTACCTACGCTTTATGTGGGTAGGGCAATAAAAGTATATTTGATATGTTGCGTTTGCCCGCCAAAATAATTGCTCCACGGATGTATTAGTGGGCACTGGGGGAAAGTAATGTCAATTTGAAGAGTTGTAGAAGAATTTATTGGTAGATAGAACCTTATCTTTAAGCAGTAAGGGTGAATTTCGCTGATGAAAGTAAAAGTTAATGAACCCAAGCTGCTGAAGAGGTTTTTGCGCCACTTCTTCGTCTCAGCTAAAACACTAGGAAGTGGTGAAGGGCGGTCTTTTTGGAAGTCTGTCTTATGTAATTTGAACGTTCAAAATACATTAAAGCAGTAACTGGGTAACACGGTAGCCCTTGGAAATACTGGTTGTCAGACTTTCGGGCTTCTGACAACTCGTAACAACTGACAAAGGTCCCTGAATGTCGGACTGTACCTACAGCTCATCATGCTTTTCGAAGCACGAAGGGGTCTCGGTACCTATATAAACATGATCACTCATCCACAGACAGATCACGGGAAGCGTAGTTAAACAGGCTTAATGCCATGATGAAAATCAGAAAAAGTCAAAAAATGTACTTAGTGTTTTTTCACTTTAAATAGATTATTTATTCCATAAATACATTATTTATTCCAAAAACATGGCCGCCAGGCAGCAACGACATGTTCAGATTTTGTATGTGTTGTCGGTCATATAGTCCGACAAAGCCTGAATGGAACAAAAAGTTTCGGACACATTGTCTGTTATGACAGTTAACGTGTTAACCTGATCGTTTGACCTTCGCAGCTATTATTGCTTAGTCACGGACCCCTCAATTATACATTTATAATGTCAGAGCAAAAGCAAATTCCAATTGCAGCTCAGAGTCTGGCATTGTACCTGGTTGATAGCAATGGGTTCGTCTCTTATTACATGGGACTTAGACATAACCGGCGAAATGCTTTGACACGCCTATGCTTACCCTTTTGCCAATACTGGTTTGATGCTATATTGTGACAACAAAGTATTCATCAGCGTCATTATGATCTTGCCAATATTCTTTTTTTTTTGGAGTCATCGCAACACATCTTTTTCTTCCATACTTCTCTATTAGTCGTCACTGCCCAGTTGGTCTAATGGTTGCGCGACTGCTAAACGTGAAGTCCCGGGACTCGATTCGCAGATCGGGCGCCTTTTTTACATTAGGAATTTCTTTGTAACACATAGCTCGGAATTTTGAACTTGACCCCCGTGTCTCGGAAAGCACGTTAAGCCGTTGGTCCTACGCCTGATGTTTCTCCGGTCGTGTCGGATTGCCGTCCCATCGGACTATGAGAGTGAGGGAAGAGTGAGTGCTCTTGTGTCTGTGCACACACGCTTGCACTATAATATCTCCCGCGCCACCGTGGCCGAAAAATGGTCTGGAAGACTATATTAGTTGTCATCTAAGTAATCATCCCCTTTCTATCCATATCATAATTCACACAGTCCATCCATCGTTTCTTTGGTCTCCCTCTACTCTTAAAGCCATCGACATTCATACTTAAAACTTTCCTCACGACATTTTCCTCATTCCCCCGCATCACACACCCAACTTCTGAATCCTAGTGTTGAAGAAAATGGAAGTTGACATCAATGCAGACAAAAAATACAGGGTAGCAACACCAATTCTCATCCCCAGTTTCGTAATACCTGTCTACTTCAATTTTTTTTCTCTAGAATTTCAGAGATCCGCATCGCGAAGGGTGTGCGGCTAGGGGTGGCCCCCGCAGAATGTAAATGTGACCCGTTGATAAATAAAGAAAGAGGTTAAACTGTTAGAGGTGGGCTGCGTAAACATCGTCTTGCCAAGGGCTGGCACGTTACAGAAAATGGAGATGAGAATGTTGGTTTTTACTTTTATCTTAAAGAGTTTTGAGTTTTCTGTTCGGTAATGTTTCAGGCTTGCGTTAATTGATATTGTTGTTATTAAAGCAGAAACGGTAAGCTTTTATGAATCGGGGACTGATTTTGTTAATCTCTTCAACCAAAAAAACCTCGTGAGTGAGCATACGGAGCAGACGAAAAAAAACTTTAATTACAAAGACCAGCATAAAGACATCAACGATTATTGCAAAAACCTAGGAGTGACTTTCCGCTGTTTTGAGAATACGCGCATACGCAGTAAGCGGCCCCCTTCACCTCCTCGGGTAAGCGAGACAAAATTATTTTTTTGCTCTTTCACACCCGCGGCGGCGCGAGCTGTTTGAAGCAATATTACACATAATTGACTCATAAATATCCGCAGTACGAAAAATAATCGTCTAGCATGAGTCTAATAAGGTCTCCGCAAAAGAGCGGTGGATCGCAACCTGACACGACAAAATTAAAAGATGTTGCAGACCTTAACATAACACAGCGCAAGCGTAAACAGCCAGGGACGGATTGTGATTGCAATACCGAATTGGTCGAGTTCCGTAAGGAAATAAAAAGTTTTTTTGAAACTTTCGTAAAATCTCAAACAGAAAGTTTTACCACCTTACGTGAAGACATATCCCAAATCAAGTCAAAAGTGGACAACGTTCAAGCCACTGTCGACCACCTTGTATTGGAGCACAAAAAAATTATCAGTGAGGTTTCTGAATTAAAAAGCAAAAGTCTTGAGACCGATGACAAAATTGAGAGTTTGCAGAATGATCTCATACAGTTAAAAAGGGAAACGGTTTCACATACTTCAACTAATATAGTTCAATCGGAAGAAAGTCTTCTTCAGGAGATTCGAGAACGCACAGAAAGAGAAAAAAATGTCATTATTACTGGTATCATAGAAATTGAGGACAAGGACTTTGAAGAAAGGCAGGCATACGATAATAGGGCATGTATTAATGTACTAAAATCTGTAATGAAAACTGAACCGCAGCCCATAAAAGTTATGAGACTTGGAAAACACAACCCGGGCTTAAACCGCGCCCTGAAAGTATGCTTTAATTCAGCAGCAGAACCTAAAGAGATCCTCCAGAATAGAAGCAAAATACAAGATGAACAAATTAAAATATTCTCAGACAAAACCCCTACCCAACAAGCACGCATGAAACAATTACGGGACGAACTTTTAAATAGACAAAACCGCGGAGAAAATAATCTCAAAATAAAATACATTAAAGGCGTCCCGAAAATAGTCACATTTACAAAAAACTAAGAGATTTAACACAATCTATTAATACTAAGAGCAAAGATAAGATTACATACCAAATATTACAGAAATATGATGATCTGGAGACGGAAAGATGTTCCTTTAATTTTTTCTACTGTAACATTAGAAGTATTGTAAAGCCTGGTAAACTGGATGAACTTAAATGCGTCTTAAAATCGTTCAGTGTCGAAATACATGCTGTACTTTTGACTGAAACATGGATTAAATCTGAAGAAGAAGCAACTACTATGGAAATTCCGAACTATTCACATTATTACAATATTAGAACAAATAAAAGAGGTGGAGGAGTGTCGATATACATTCACAATAACATCAAACACTCCTTGAGTCAAGAAACATATATTAACGGAAATAACTTTCTATGGATACATACAGAAAAGTATAATATGGATATTGGTTTAGTATATAAACCCGGAGACACAAATACAACACATTTCCTAGATGAATTTGAAATTCAACTACAACAGAGGAGTCGGGCTCTCATATTTGGTGACTTCAACATAAACCTATTAACAAACGATAAATCCACTGAAAAATATAGAGAAATAATACAAGAAAGCGGATATTACATTATGAATAAGATAGACATCACATATTCAACTCGAACAACAGCCACCACAAGCAGCATTTTAGATCATATTATAACAAATCTGAAAGACAAAACATTTAACGTGGCAGTGATGGATTCGGCGATTTCTGACCATCAACAAATTATTCTAGGGTTAAAAAACCACAAGCCTGAACCACCAGCCAAATTACAATTCGATAGCATTAACTACGAAAAACTTTACCAGCTAGCTAAAGACTCATTTACAAAAGAAAGCCACAATTACAACACGATAGAACAAACTATCAAAACCTTAATAAAGGCAAACACGACACAAAAAACCAAAATTCAAAATTTACCACAAGACGACTGGATTCATAAAACTATATTAACTAAAATAAACACAAGGAATCAATATTGGAGAGAACTAAAAAAGAATCCGAATAACCTAGTTTTAAAAAGCTCTTTCAAAAAACACAGAAATGAAACTATTGCATTAATTGCTAAAACAAAAAAAGACTACTATTATCAAGCATTTAAAAAGCTAAATAACGATCCTAAACAAATATGGAAGCTTATTAATACCTTATGCAAAAATACAGTTAAACCAGACCCTAGTCCTCCAAAACTAATGACGATCGCAGGTTTAGTTACTGAAGGTGACGAAATATGTGAGCAGTTTAATAATTTTTTTGCCACAATAGGTCCCCAATTAGCAATGCAAATTCCCCCAAAATATCATACTAATAATTTTTACCAAGATGGCAAGTCAGATGAAGAAGTAAAATTAGATAATTTGACACCATGTACTGAGGAAGAAGTCGCTAAAATAATAAATGCCCTAGACTCAAATTGCAGTATAGGTATAGACAAAATCAGTACAAAAGTAGTAAAATGTATAAAAGAATTTCTCATCCCAGGCTTAACTACAATTATAAATGACTGTCTACGCGTAGGCCACTTTCCAGACGAGCTCAAAATAGCAAAAGTCACTCCCATATATAAATCAGGAACAAAGACAGATCCTAGTAACTACAGGCCGGTGTCAGTGTTACCTGTAATTTCTAAAGTTTTTGAGCGAATTGTCTATGATCGATTAAGTAGCTACTTAAACAAAACAAATTTCCTTTTTGATCGACAATACGGCTTTCGTTCAAAATCAAATACTTTATCCGCTACTGTAGACCTTGTAACCAAAATCAGAATGCACATTGATAGAAAACAATTAGGCCTAGGCATATTCATAGACCTCAAAAAAGCCTTCGATACCGTGAGTCATTCCCTCCTTCTAAAGAAGTTGAAACATATTGGAATCACCGATAATGCGCTCAAAATTTTAGAATCATATCTATCTAACCGCTTTCAAGTCGTAAAAATTGGTAAATATCAAAGTACTACCCAGCCTATTACATGCGGTATACCACAAGGCTCAATTATTGGGCCTTTGCTATTTTTAATCTACGTAAATGACATATGTCAGGTGTCTTTAAATGGCGAAATCAGTCTATATGCAGATGACACATGTATATTTTATTATGGTTCCTCCATAAGCGAAATGATGGCATTTGCACAAAAGGATTTAGACATATTACACGATTGGTTCCAGTATAATTTACTCACAATAAATATTTTAAAGACGAGTTATATTATATTTAAGGCAAAAAACAAAAAATTACAAAGCTATCCCAAGCTATACATTAATAGCATTCCACTAAAGGAATCAATCGAAGAGAAATACTTAGGGCTAATTTTGGATAGTGGATTAACATGGAAGTCGCATATAAATAAAATAAGATCTACATTATCATCATTATCAGGGCGTCTTTACAGTATTGTTCGATGTTTACCACGACAGGTTAGACTGAATATCTATCATTCCCTGGTCAAATCACATTTAGATTATCTTATAGAAATATGGGGTAGCGCAGCTAAAACTAACTTAAACTGCATCCAAAGAATACAAAATAAGCTAATAAAAATCTTATTTCATTATGACTTTCTCACACCAACAAACAAAATTTATTCCGATACCAAATTAATGAATATAAAGCAAATTTATTACTATAGTACATGCATCTTAATAAAAAAAATTAAAGATAAAAAACTACACTCGGAACTAATTTTCAAAACTAACACCGAACAAGGATTAAGACCTCTTCGTAGCGCTAATGATATCTGTCTGGCGAGAACACGTAGCAATTACGGAAAGAAAAATATAACATACGAAGGGGCCCAGATGTTCAACAAACTACCACAAGAAATAAAAACCTCTAAAAGTTTACAAATATTTAAAAATAAACTAAAATCTTTTATAATTGACAAAATTTAAGTACGGCCCTGGTTTATGTTTTAAACTTACCCACAAAATTTGATTTTTTTTTCGCATGAATCTTTTACTGCTACCTTCATGTCTTGTTGTCTGCGTTAAAATGCTTCTGTCTTCGTTTAATGTTTGTGCATGTCTTATTGGCTCTGCTCACGAATGTAATTATTATTATATAGTTTAAATATTTCTCATTAAGTGAAATTTGTAGTAAATTTCTTTTGAGTAAATAAAGATTCTTTAACCATAAAAATCGAATACAGTATATGGCATCTACTAACCCACACTGGGCCCGCGTGGTGGATTATTGCCCGCTCCCTCACACTCCTCCCTCCACTGTTAGGACATAGGCCTCCTCTCTTCGAGATGGAGTGGGTGGACCTTGGTGGATGTCACATGTCTTCGAATTTTTTATTCAAAGACATTTTGCTCTGCTGGTTCCTCTCGATGTTTTCCATCACCGTTTTGAGAGTAGTAGTGATGAAATTGATACACAAAGTGCCTGTCTTTGTTCGGACTCACGACCTACACAACTCGTAAGCCTGCTTAAGCTGCCTGTTTTCAAGTAATTTTAATTCTTCGAAAATGAAGTACTTATTCAGTCGAAAAAATGGCAGTTAACTCATCAATTTCTTACCATACTTTTAGTTAATATAACCTATCACAATCCACTGATTAAGTGCGCCTTTCTATAATTGTGATAAAAATTAAATTTCGTTGCTTCTCACATTCAATCAATATATTTGCAAACAAAACTTATGTATAAAACGATATCTTATTTTTCTAAATTTTATCTTACTTATTTTCTTAAATTTCATCAAATGTCTCGTTTTATATAATTCAACCTAATTTTATGATTGTATGTGTGAGAAGTTGTTTAGACCAATAACTTGTATTTGTGGTACAGACTGTAGACATAATGAAATGATATGAGATATATATTTTTTTTTATGTAAGAAGATCTTTTAAGACACTTTTGCACATCAATATTTTGTTGATTAATATTTTCAAGCTAGATGGCGCTGATATTTCTTAGCTAACTGATCCTTCAGAAAAAATGCCGAAACCATCTCACAGATCATGGTGTCTTTTAAAGTCCAAACATCAAAATTGAAAGTGAGTCTAACAATGCATGCATCAGACATTGTTACCTTATTAATTGGTTATTAATTATCATCAATATAATAATTTCAGCCGAAATACGTCCACTGCTGGACATAGGCCTCCGCGTACTTGATGATACGTCTTCAAAGACCAATGACCTAGTCATCATCAGCAGCCTATAATGTTCCCACTGCTGGGACACAGGCCTCCTCTTGGTGAGAGGGAATGAGACATAATCCACCACGCGGGCCCAGTGCGAGTTGGTAGATGTCACACGTCTTCGAATTTTTGGTTCTAAGACATGCCGGTTGCCTCACGATGTTTTCCTTCACCGTTTTGAGAGATGTGGTGCATAATTTACACAAAGTAAAGTGCCTGCCTGGGTTCGAACCTTTGACCTACAACCCGTAAGCCACTGCGCAACCACAGCTCAAGTTGGTTATTAATAAATAAATACAATATTCCGTGAGTTTTCCGCTCTGTGGCAACCCTGTCAGCTAATATGTGAGTGACAGATGGTCATAAATTACACACGTCACTAGATGTGTCCCGGGCGACGGGATCAAATGTTACAACTGTGGGGGCACGGTTCCGTATGTTTATTATTTTATTTTATTATTCTAGAGTTTTTAGAGTTGATTAGTTAGTAGATGTGTTTCCAGATTGATATTAATATCTAAGCTTAGTTTTTAGGTGTCGTAGATATTTCTTACCCATTGGAATCTCAATCTTACTAGATGTTAATTAGTAGAACCTTAGAAAAATAGATTAAGTATTTTGTCCATAATTCTTAGAATGCCTTACCCAATACAACTCTAATATTGGGCCTTCGCTGACCGTCCTTACGTTCATCTGTCTGCCAACGGGTTGTATGTCGCAAGAAGATAATAGGTAAATAGTTGAAATTTTCACAGAGTGTGTATTTCTATTACTGCTATAACAGCATATAATAAGAATAAAATAAAGCTAAAAATAAAATGGGTTCCCACGGGAGTTCACATTGTTTAAAATGTATTGTTATATTGTAAGTTAGTTCGAAAGCCTTTATGTACGAGTCCGATTCGTATTTGACCAGTTTTTAGTTACAAAGGTCTAAAAACTATGTTAAAGAAACTGTTAATGAAGCTGTTAATGAAGCTGCAATATCCTCTATAGTAATGGGTTAAAAATATTGAAAAATGTTTATTCACACAAATCGTCATTCCGTTATGTTAAGTGACTTTCATACAAATGAGTTTTACTAGTAGGTAAATAAATTCTCTGCATGGAAAATTTTAAAGGTTTTCATATCCCACCGTTTCGTACGGAACCCAGCATCTCAACGCGACACGAAGTAAGGTAAACAGGTTTATGAAGGTCTCGTCCCGCGGGCCACATTTAAGGGCGCCGTGCCCCGTGCCCATAACTGGTGCGCTCACCCTACGTTAATGATGTTCGATGTTCGATACATGTGTAATTTGTATTACTGATTCGTGGCTTTGGTGTGGAATAGGTGCACTGACCCTATGATGAAAAATCGTTTTTTCTTTGGAAATATTATAAACAATAAAACAAATATTCTCTTTAATATAACATAATCTTCATCATATAAATTATAAATTCTTAATAAATTAAAATCATTTACTATTAAATATATTCTTAAACGAAGAGTGTAAAATATAGTTCATTAATTAATTTTTTTATAAGATAAAATTATATTTTAAGGGATAAGCTTTAATTTAAATTTATAAAAAAAATTTTGAAATTTAATTAAGATTTTTATGATTTATATTCTTAATAAATTTTAATTTATTATAAATAATTTTATTGAAAATAAGATTTAACTAATTTTTATATTGTTTATAAAAAAAAAATAATTTATTAAAAATTATTTAATACATACATACATACATAAAAACACGCCTTTTTCACACGGTAGGCAGAAACTAAAGAACGCAACCTGCTACGATCTTAACATACTCCTTTTTCTTTGTCTATGTTCATACATCTGGTCATACACGCACGCCGGTTACTAGTACTACGCACCTGACCGTTCTGAAGAACATCACCAATAAAGTCACTGTATGTTCTCTTATAACGTCTTTTTCCGACGACGACATTATTTAATGTGTAAAACATTAATGAAACCACAAAATATGAAATATTTTTTAAGGTTTGTGTGACCACGCATCGGTAAATTCCTTGGTATTTCTACCAATTTATTCTGATAATAATATCAACGTGAGACCTTAAGAAGTGACCCCTCAATAGTATCAATCCATCCCATAGATTTGAGTATACAGGTTCAAACGAAATAGCCACCGAAACTCCGCAGATGTTCAGGGTAGGTATCTAAACACGATCCAATAAAAATTAAAACTTTAAAACCCTCGGCAATTTTTATTTATTTCAATAGTTTAAAGATTTAAATTTATTAAGAAACACAATTATAACCTAAATTAACTAAAGCTCTTTACAAATTTAAAAATTGGGTTGAAAAATCATCCGCATTGCTTTCGACTGGTAATGTACCCAAGAGACTGGCGGCATTACCACGTTGTATGGCAATGCTTAGCCTCTGGCCAAGGTAAAAACCAGCTCTTGGGTCACGGGAAGTGTCCAATAGCCGCTTAGAGATTTGTTTAAATAGGCCAAGAGCACTCGGGCCCCACGGCCCGAGGCTTTCAACCCCAAACGGCTCAAAAACATAATGACCAATAAGGATATTATACTAACGCTACTTGAGATTTTACAAACTTAAAATGGATGCTTTTTTGGAGGTCAACGAAACTTGGTGGTCCCAGATCTTATTTGTGCACCTTTAACAGTCGGTACGGGTCCTCAGAAGCCCGAAAGTCTGACAACCAGTCTTACAATGCGTTGCGTATTACCCAGACTTATGAAGATCGGACATACAGTCACTCCATGTTAAAAAAACTGGTTTTCAGCTGTATCGGATTAGACTAGAAGCCGACTCCCAAATAGTTGGGGAAAGGAATCTAAATCAAACGTCATTTATTCTAATTAGGCTGAGGGTCAGCACTTTTCGAACATCAAAATTACATAAGATAATCCCCCGGCACGCACGCCCTTCACCACTTCCTAGTACTTTAGCTGGGAAGAAGAAGTGGCGCAACAAATTGTCCAGCAGCTAAGCAGATTGATTTACGTCAGTTTAGAACTCACGCCATTGACTCTTAGTCAAAAATATTAATGTCACTTTACATATTAGGGTAACTGACTATCATTTAGGTAATTAGTTATCCAAAGGTGATATGTGTGAGTGACTGCTAGGGTCGCGAGATTAGTCCGAAAGAGATACTGTGGCCCTGGCACAGGCAACTGGAGAAACACGGGTGGGTTTTAGTCAGTAAAAGTCTGACGCGCCCCTCCGCTCCGCCCAGAGCGGGAGACGTCATTTGATGATTGTTCTCAGCGTATTTATGCATCTACATCCAGGTCTCTAGAGACCAGTGAAGAATATGATGCGCGACTGTCCGCTGATCGCGAACGTTATGATTACCCAGTTGAGTTTCTCAATTCACTTACAGCGAGTGGTCTCCCTGCTCATAAAACAAGACTTAAAGTCGGTGTTCCCATAATGCTGATGCGAAATTTAACTCCGCCAAAACTGTGCAACGGAACCCGTCTTATTGTCAACGCTTTACAACGTAATATAATTGTTGCTATAATACTCACTGGGTGTGGTGCCGGTGAGACTGTGTTCATACCGCGCATACCACTCATCCCCAACAATTTCCCCTTTCAATTTAGGCGCACACAGTTCCCTGTGACTACGTGCTTTGCCATGACAATAAACAAGTCACAAGAGCAGACGCTTAAAGCCGCTGGTGTTGACCTGGCAACCGACTGTTTTTCTCATGGCCAACTTTATGTTGCTTTTTCAAGGGTCAGCAACGCTTCCGGTCTTTATATATTAGCTCCTGAAGGAAAAACCTCAAATATAGTTTATAAAGATTTTTTTTAAAGTTATTTACAATATTATTGTTAATTCAGTGTACCCTTGGAATCCACTGCGGAGTAACGGGAAGAAAAGTTTTTTTGTTGTAAAGGTATTAAGTCAGGGCAACATATAGGCTATACATAATTTATTTTGGAAAATGAACACCTGATGCAGACCGCAACAGACCAGCTAAAGTAAATATAAAAGATATAAAAATGGTGCCATAGCAAAATAAATTATGTATAGCCTATACATAATTTATTTTGGAAAATGAACACCTGATGCAGACCGCAACAGACCAGCTAAAGTAAATATAAAAGATATAAAAATGGTGCCATAGCAAAAAATATTCCACGTGAAGAGCATTTTCTGCTGTGAGAATACATTTGAAGATCTGGAACACCTGTTGTGGAAATCTTAAGTAAAACTCTTAATAACATATTAAGGAATGACGTCTTAGCAAAAGTTGCTTAGTCTGATGGGCATTTCCTATTGACACACAAAAATGAAAGATCTGGAACGACTCCAATCGTCTCGCTCATCCCGTTGTTTTCCCTTCCCCGGGCCTTAGAATTCTACATCAGACTTTTCAGTCTTTTCAATCTTCGATTTTGACGACCCCGTTGTCGCTGGCATAAGCAACAGGATCCGCGTACGAAGTTGCGGGCAGAAGCTAGTTTTAACATAAATTATGTAACAACTTTTGATGGAAAAGTTTGTCCATAGAGTTACTTGCCCGTTCTTCTCCATAGATACCTACGCAGTAGTAAGGGCAACTAGCTTTATCTTTCTAACTCACCGCCACTTGACAATTCAAAAGTGCGTATAATTGTCATCATCATCATCATTTCAGCCGAAAGACGTCCACTGCTGGGCATAGGCCTCCCCAAGCTCCACCACTTCGACCGGTTTTGTGCTTCCCGCATCCAGCGGATTCCTACGGCCTTCACAAGGTCATCGGTCCACCTTGTGGGAGACCTTCCTAATTGCCATATTTGTAAATAAATGCTTTGAATTTGTGCTTCAATATATGAAACATCGAATACTAATAATCATTTTGGTAATACCATGTCCAAATTCTACCTATAGCACTTCCAACAAAACAGCGTGACACAGGAATATTCGATGCCATTCAATTACCGACAACATGTGATACAAATAAGCCAGGGTATTCTAGGGTATACCAGGGTACGCCAGGGTACAGCTCGCCAATCCCGCTGTTACGGGACACTCGTAAAGTCACCCAGATCGGGAATACACGCTATTAGCTAGTGTGTGGTCTGAAGCATAGGCGGAAGCGGGTTGTAATAACAATACAAGAAAAAAAAAATAATTAGAGCACATTTTTTTTTTGATGGTTCAGTATTATAGTAGGTGGTACACATTTCAATTATTGTTTCAATACTTTTTTTTTATTTTTATCCGACCTCAAATCAGTAAACTGTGGACACCCTACATATTTTGTAATATGATATCGAAATAGTAATAGGTCATTAACCGCGCGCCGGCGTAGGTACTTCGAATTTCTTAGAATTTTGACCAATCGAACAGTTGATCACCTTCACCTTCGCCGCAGCGCCGGTGCCGCGCGTAAGTTACCATAAAAACCAGTTTCAAAATAAACATCTTTCGTTAACTATAACTTAATTTTTTTGTACAGACGCCAACACATCAAGATACTACAATCTGTCAGATTTCTTTGATAGATTTTCGACTTTATTTCTAGAGTATTAGGTTCAAGGTTCATTGGGAAAAATTGACAGTTTCGGGTAGCTTGACCTGGTGGCGTCAGTAGGATATTATTGGGCATCCTACTCCACCTTCGTTCCTTCGGCTCACTCCGTTCGCCTCGTCACTCTCGGTGGATAGAATGCCCAATAATATTAATATTTCTGATATCGATGGCTGACCTCGTGAGTCGATGGAACTGAAGGTGGAGTAGAATGTTCAATAATATTTCTGATAAAGATGTCTTACCTCAAATTCAACTGTCGGTTCATTTCAATATACTCACCAGCTTAAAAACACCTACCCACCTGCTTTAAAACTTTACACGTTAACATAATCAGGTCTATATCTGAACGAACCAGTTATCTAAAATTCAGGACAGATTGTCTCATGTCTCTCCACATACTTGGGGATGGTGCATTGTGGTTTAGTGACACACATACCCGGTATCGTGACCAGATTGACTCGAGAACATCTGAACTTTAGGATACCGCATACATTAAACTAAATTAAGGACCGATTGTCTCATGTCTCTCCACAAAAGTAAAATAGCGCGCACCCTTAGGTTCACACACATTTATTCTGTGACCAGATTGGGTCGAGGACATCTAAATTTAGTTTAACACATTACAGACGATACATACTTTTATATCAATACACCCATCTGCTTTAAAACTTTACACGTTAACATAATCAGGTCTATATCTGAACGAACCAGTTATCTAAAATTCAGGACAGATTGTATCATGTCTCTCCACATACTTGGGGATGGTGCATTGTCGTTTAGTAACACACATACCCGTTTTCGTGACCAGATTGGCTCGAGGACATCTGAACTTTAGATACCGCATACATTAAACTAAATTTAGGACAGATTGTCTCATGTCTCTCCACAAAAGTAAAATAGCGCGCACCCTTAGGTTTGTACACATTTATTCTGTGACCAGATTGGCTCGAGGACATCTAAATTTAGTTTAACACATAACAGACGATACATCCTGTTACATCAACACGTAAAAATCAAGTGGCAAGCGCGGTCCCACGGATAGTCGATCCTTGTCCAGTATGCATAAAGCTAAGGCGCTGATACACTTGACAACGGCAGCCGGATCAGAAACGCATCGACGGTTAACAATCATTAGTGCTTATATCAGTTTTTACGTAACACTATTGATTCATAACCGTCGGTATCTCACATTATTCAATCTGGTGTACAAACTGTATGTGGATCCGCTGTTGTAGTCTGTTCCGTAGACGGTAACCGTACCCGGTGGTTGTCAGTTTTATGTATATAATCAGCTTTATGTATAAGTCAGCTTTATTAGTTCGAATCGGCAAATTTCAATGACAATGGAATGCATGCTTCCCACGTTCACATAAATTGCATTCCATGCATTTATATTGTTAAGTAATATGACCATCATGTTGTAAACACTAAATTAGTCTTTTATAGAACTTCCTACATATTATTTTCGTAAATTTATAAAGTTTGTAATCGCTTCTAGTTTTAACGTGTTTCATTCTTCTACGTACTAAGATTATATATTTTTATTTATATGAATGATATATTTTGTATCAAGTACGACACGAATTATTGGTCGAACCATCTACCACTTGTTATCGAGTGTGATTTAAAATTAATTAAGAGACCTTGAAAAAAGAGAACACTGAGGTTATTAGGGATAATAAGAGTAAAGAATAAATGAATAAATACATTGGAGAAGCATTGAAATCCTAGAGTTAATGTTATTATTGATAAATTGGATAACTATAAAACTATAACTCAGTCACGTACTTCCGATTCCTACACGATACCTACAGTTTCTTGGTTTCTTTCATTCCAAGTGTAAGTGATTATTTAATAATACGAATGAAAATGTTATTAGTGAGTAAACTAACTTACTCTGCACTAGTTTTTATATGATGATAACAACTTCCGAGTTTAACTGCAACTTAAAATTACTTGGGATCGGGTTCACTTTGTCGGCTTTATTTTTCAATTCTCAATACTTATGACACAGTAAAAATAAAAGAAGCAGAAGTATGTCTCGGCAGTGACATTGAAAGAAATTCATTCAGGTGCCATTTAAGCGAATGCCTAATGTGGAATACGTCGAAATGCCGACTGAGTTGATAATGTAAAAAATGATATTTCTGGTTTCAATATTGATGAATTCAAACACACAACACTGAATAATACAATTGATAATTTCGTGTCAAATTTCAAGTAACTAAATGTTGCACCCTCCGCGTATGTGCGTAACTACCACCCTCCGAGGCTGTTGCGTATTGTGCACACTGAAATTTCGAAGCGCGTCATCTCGACCGTTTTCTATGAAGTTAAACTACTGTAATTTTTTATTCTGTGTCAATTAACAAATTACAATTTAGCAAAATTGATATGCAATCAATACGGTTAAATATGAAGTAAACGTCATTTTTTTTATACAACTGTAAGACTTGTACTTAGAGTTTAAAATTGAAATTATCTATTTTTGTGCTGAAATTGTATTTTTTGTGTATATAAACGAATTAATTTCAATCAATAAATTACATTCGCTCCGGAATCTTCAAAGTGACAAGTAGTACTAGTGGTACTTTAATATCGACTTTCTAACATGTAAGTGAGTACTTATTAATTTTTTAATTTGAAGTTATAATGCTCAGCTACGGACCTGGTTTTGCCTGCCGGCTGTTGTAATTATCATGCCCTATTTATCCATCGTGACTGCTACTCAGCTACGTACCTGGCTTCTGCCTACCGGCTGATGTAACTGTTATCGATCTGTCATAAATTGATAGATTTCTTATTTATTGTATTTCAAAAAAGACCTTGTAGGTTTTTGTTTTGTTATATTAAACATGTCTTTTTTTGTTGTACATTAGGTCTGACTCCGACGTTTCCCGTATGTCTGACTACATAAAGAGCCCGGCAACTGATACAAAGGTCGTGTCGAGAAGGACCCTGCCAACGAAAAAAACTACAAAGCGCAAAGCTTCGTCGGTCGTAGAATCAGGATCAAGGTAGTTTATCAATACTCTTTACCTGACTTATCCCTTTTCATTAGTCTCACTTATTATATTATAACATAGATCTCAATAGAGAACTTTTATTTGTAACAATAATTTTAAGTAAATATATACTTACTTATTTTATCATGCAACATAGTTTGTATCTAGAAAAGTGTTTCTTCTAGATTATTAAAATAAAAATTTTAATTGTTTACAGTGACCAGAAACCGGGGAGCACCGACCTTTTCGGTTTGGAAGACTTTGGTGGCCTTCCTCCGAAGTCGAAGTTAGGATCATCCTTGCTGTCCCGCGTAGCCAACGGGAAGGTACGACGGACAGCAGATCTAAGCGGTGCCTTTTTTGTGGAACTGAAGGTATTCCATAAAGAAAATATCATCTCCATTGCTCCTGAGGAGCGTTGGAAGAAGGCAGAAGTTGCTTTGAAACTTCAACTGGAGAAAGGTAGTTCACAGTGGAACTCACTACAAAAATTCATGCATAAGGCTCATGAGTTGTTCAATGACTCAGAGCCTGTATATTATAGTGATAAGATAAATTTTAAATCTAGTTAGGTAATCACTTAAAATTTAAATTGGGACACCTAAAATTAATGTTTATTTTTAAACTTAGTAGGTAGAATGTCTTAAATTCTTGTTCAAGGCTTAGGAGTTGATCAAAGACTCAGAGGCTGTATATTATTATAGTGCTAAGATACATTTTAAATGCACTTAGGTAATTAATTTAAAATTAATATTTAGGACATCCTAAATAAATCTTTATTTTTAACTTAGCCGGTAATTAATTACGTTAGAATGCCTTTCTGCACTGTTTGTAACACATCTGTTGAGCGCAGTCACTGGACAGGTCATCTACGCAGTACCAATCATAAAAATAAAAATATTTCATACGTTTGCGAAGGTGTTGAATTAATTAATTCTGCATTCCGAAATCGTATAGCTTCTTATAGAATTATTGACACTAGTGAAAATTATTCTTTGGATTCGTTTTTGAGTAATAATCAAGAAAAAATCAAAACATTAATCAACAAATCTCTGAAAGATCATGTATGTCTAAAAATTAATTTTGAATATTTTGCTTTGTTTTTGATGGTTAAAAATGATAGTCAGGAGATGAAATCATTTGCTACAAAGAATTATGTGGTACATCAGAATTATGAATATGATTTATTGACATCTCAGGTTAGAAACACGTTGAAAAAAAAATTAGAAGAATTTCAAGATCGTGACAGTGGCTGGACATTTTTAAACAGTTCGCATTTGGAAGTTAATGTTAACAAATATCAACCTTTACGCGGCTCAAGCTTTATCGAGTTGCCGACCGTAGTTAAATCAAAAAAAGCATGTATTAATATTCGCAATAAAGATAATTATTGCTTTTTATGGTCAGTTGTTGCTGCTTTATATCCAGCAAAAACTCATCCTGAAAGAGTATCGTCTTACCCCAATTTTCAAAGTGTGTTAAACATAAAAGACATTCAATTTCCATTGAGTTTCTCAGATATTGCTCGATTCGAATTAAATAATCCCGATATTTGTATATATATTTATGGCTTAAAAAATAATACCGTGACTGGACCGCTTTATAAACCAAAATTTTTGAAGGAAAAAGTGATTCATTTACTTTACTTAGAAAAAGATGATTTATCACATTATTGTCTCATTACGGATTTACCGCGTCTTGTTAAAAATCAAATAACAAAGCACCACAGTAAATTATACTTTTGTGATGTTTGTTTAATGTTCTTTGATAGTTGTGATAATCTTACTTCACACAGTTGTGGAGGAGTTGCTACTGAACTACCACCAAAAGGCTCTTTCATTCAGTTTGAAAATTATGGTAGAAAGCAATTTGTACCATTTGTTATATACGCCGATTTTGAAACAATGCTAGAGCGGTACGACTCCTGCGACCCTGACCCAACTCAGGCGAGCACCGTTACGAGACAGCGACATGTGCCCATCGCTTTCGCTTATCATATTACGTGCACTCTAGATGAAACCTATAATCGTTATGTCTCGTATCGTGGTTCGGATTGTGTTTCAAAATTTGTGAAGTCTATCTATAAAGATACCAAAAAAGTTTATAGAATTTTAAATAATACCGTTCCCATGATTTACACGAATGAGAATGCTCTCGACTTTGAAAACTCTGATACATGTCATATTTGTGACAATTTCTTGCTAGGTGATAGGGTACGCGATCATTGTCATTTGACTGGTAAATATCGTGGCGCAGCTCACAGTTACTGTAACCTGCAATATAAAATGCCTAAGTTTCTACCTGTATTTTTTCATAACTTATCGGGTTATGATTGCCATCTTTTCATAAAAGCATTAGGTAACGCTCCGGGATCTATTAAAGTCATACCTAAAACAAAAGAAAACTATATTTCTTTCACGAAGTATATTCCGATTTCCGATAATGAAAGCATACAGGTACGATTTGTAGATTCATTCAAGTTTTTAGGAACTAGCTTAGAAAAGTTAGCAAGAACAATGAAAAAACAAGACTTCAAGCAATTAAAATCTTATTTTCCTGAAAAAACACAATTTGATCTACTTACCCGTAAAGGAGTGTACCCATACGATTACATGTCTCAATGGAAACATTACGAAGATATATGTTTACCATCTAAAAATCATTTTCATAACTCCTTGACTAATGAATCAATTAGTGATGAAGACTATAAACACGCTCAGACCATTTGGTCAGTATTTAATATTAAAAATATGGGTATGTACACAGATTTATATCTTAAAACCGACGTTCTTTTGCTAACAGACGTGTTTGAAAGTTTTCGAAAAACTTGTAAACAATACTATAATCTGGATCCCGCGTTTTATCTTACAGCACCAAGTCTTTCATTCGATGCAATGCTTTTGAAAACTAGAATTAAATTAGAATTGATAAGTGATGTTCAAATTTTTAGAATGATACAAGAAGGCATTCGTGGAGGTGTTTGTATGTGTTCCAAAAGACATGTCAAAGCCAATCATAAATACTTGGATTCTTACGACTCGTCTCTGCCGAATTCATTTATTATTTATTTAGATTGCAACAATTTATATGGTTATAGCATGTGTCAATATTTGCCTTATTCGGATTTTAGATTCATGAGTAGACAGGAAATAGATGATTTGCAATTGAGCTTAACAGATATAAGCGATACCGCGGAAAACGGCTATATTCTTGAAGTTGATTTATTGTATCCTAAAACATTGCACGATGAACATAACGACTTTCCATTTTGTCCAGAAAAATTTGTTGCACCGGGTGGTAAGAATAAAAAATTAATACCGAATTTGTATGACAAATACCACTACGTTATTCATTACGTTCATTTAAAAAAATGTTTACAACATGGATTGGTGTTACGAAGGATTCATCGTGCAATTGTTTTTAAGCAAAGCTGTTTTTTAAAACAGTACATCGATCTTAACACTCAACTACGACAAAAAGCAGAATCAACGTTTGAGCAAGATTTTTTTAAATTATTAAATAATAGTA
Organism: Aporophyla lueneburgensis; assembly: GCA_932294355.1. Lineage (NCBI taxonomy): Eukaryota > Metazoa > Arthropoda > Insecta > Lepidoptera > Noctuidae > Aporophyla > Aporophyla lueneburgensis. Next base: position 15,844,483 of record OW028762.1, on the reverse strand, counting down.
TTTTTGGGAAGACTCTGGAAAATGTTGAACAAAGAGTAGATGTAAAATTAGTTAACAAATGGTGCGATTCAAACAATAAAACGAAAAAGACTATTTGTGCTGAGAAATTGATAGCCAGTCCATATTTTCATAGCGCTTCTGTGTTTTCTGATGATCTAGTAGCAATACAAATGAAGCCTTCGCGTGTTATACTTAATAAACCAATATATATAGGGTTCACAGTGTTAGAATTATCTAAGACCCATATGTACGATTTTCACTACTCTGTCATGAAACCTTTTTATGGTAAGCGAATTGAATTGTGCTATACTGACACAGATAGCTTAATTTATGATGTCTAGAGTAATAACGTTTATAAAGATTTCAAGCTCAATTTTTTAAAATATTTTGATACCTCTAATTATGACATAAACAATGAATTTCACTTGCCCATTAATAATAAGAAGATCCCAGGACTGTTTAAGGACGAAATGGGTGGTAAAGTTATTAAAGAATTCGTAGGACTGCGCTCGAAACTTTATTGTATTAAAACCTTAAAAAAAACAATTAAAAAAGCCAAAGGTATAAAAAAATGTGTAACGAAACATTTAAATATGATTGATTATAAAAATGTTTTGTACAATTGCAATGTCATTCGTAAAAAAAATGTAATGTTTAGGTCAATAAAACATGAAATATTCACTCAGAACGTAAATAAAATAGCACTTTCAAGCAATGATGATAAACGGTTCCTATCATTTGATAAAGTATCTACTTTAGCTTGGGGTAATGCAAATATATTTATGTAATGTATTACCATACTTAAAAATGTAATTAGGAACTTACAATAGTTTCTATCAAGACATTTCTATCAAGTATTTTATTGATTGTAAAACATCCTAAATGGAAAGTCAGACAATTTTATAACGTAGCTACTATCTTACTTACTAATTTAAAAAGTTTGTTAATCTTTAAATATGAAATATAATATTGTCCTGTAATTTAATTCAAATAGTATCGTCTGAAGTAACTTTTGAACCCAGCTATAATATTATAGCTGGTATTATATCTATGTAATTCTAAAATGTGTGTATTCTTGGTGTCCCTTGTAATTGTAGTTTTTATCTGTATGTACCTACTAAATATATACTTAAATAAATAATATTTTATGATTTTATCTCTGTTTCATTTCCATTCCTGATTGATGACAAAGCATACAGGGCTTACACCATGTTGTGCACGAGGATACAGGTTCCAACTGGATAAAACATGCAATGTTCATTTTTGATGACATAGCACTCATGGCTCGAAGTTCACACGCGCGGTGTAGAATATGACACCGATCAGGTGCTCGTGCACGAGCTCGAACGTGTTGAAACTTGAAATTGAATCACAGCGCTTTAAGGCTTTATGGAGTCTCATTACACATTAACCACGTTCCACAGTCGTATTATTGTGTAGAACATTCATTATTAGACAGTTAGCCGGAGCGGTCATATCACGTCGAATAAGAACGAAACGAATTGTAAGTATTGTAGAACTACCCATATATTTATAACGTTAATTCATCATGTTTTTATGTAATTATATTTAATTATTATTTCGGTTGTTTCAGATCATTGATAATGTGTGATTCACCAGATATTATCGACTTCTCGCAATACGCGCAAGGTTTTCCGACCCCGAGTTTAAGCTGGCATATCCCAGAACAACAAAGACCTGTTCACAAGGAGCCTAGAGCAAGACAAGACTGCGGACCTGTCAACAAGAAGCCTAGAACAAGACGGGAGTGTGTAAAACAGAAGTCAGCTCTGCCTACCTGTCAATCATTCGTCATAAACAATGAGAAGAAAAAAGGATTACGACTGATCCAGGTACAAGTGTTGGACATCAGTGAACAACTAGAATCTGCAAGTGACAATGATGATGTGGTAATTTTAAGTGCGCAGTATATAGTGACTGAATCGGTGGACCATGTTATGGAGGAGACGCAATCGTTAATTAATAAAATATCAAAAAAACTTTGTGGGGACAGTTGTTATTACTGATGAACTATTAACTGGTGTCATTATTTTGTAAGTATCTACTATATTGTTTAAGTTTTATAGTAATAAGCAATAATAAATTATGTAAGTAATATTATAGTTATCAGACTATATTATTATTAGGTATATATAACATTTATTTGCTTTCTTATTGTTTAGTGTTTAAACATTTGTGGTTTTTATGGTGTGTAAGTTTTGAATGTATACATTTTTAAAATAACAAATATGTAAGTTTTATTTTAATTAACTTTTGTATTTTATCCTGTACATACCTAGTCTAAAAAATATAATAAAGTTAAATACATATAAAAAGAAAAAATATGTAATGTAGATTTCTTTGATTAATCTAGTTGGGCTACTGTTCAATCATCACAAGTTTTTTAAGTATGTAGGTAACATTAAATAAACTATGTGGGAACAGCTATTATTATTATTATTGGGTAGGTAGTTATAATTAGTTTGTAATAATTGTAAATAATGTAAAAAGTAAATAAATATAAAATGAAAAAATATGTACTTAATGTAGATTTCTTTGATTAATCTAGTTGGGCTACTGTTCAGTCATCACAAGTTTTTTAAGTTAAGTATGTAAGGTAACATTAAATAAACTATGTGAGAACAGCTATTATTATTATTATTGTGTAGGTAGTTATAATTAATTTGTAATAATTGTAAATAATGTAAAAAGTAAATAAAAATATTTTGTAGTTTAAATTATGTTTTATTTTGTATTACTTATAAATACTCGAACTTTAAATTAGCTCTAGTGTAATGATATACATATAGGTTATTTGCTTTCAGAATGTTTTATTAGAATAATTCGTTTAGAATACCGTATGTACCTATATTTGAAATAAAATTTATTAGGATTATCATTTTGCTGCAGCTAATTTAAAGTTTGTTATATGGGTCTGATTATATTAAATAAAACACTCTTGAGTACATAGACATTTTTAATTAACTGTTCAACACAATAATTATTAAATAAATAAATTAAATACAGACATATTATTATCAAAATACCATTTTCTAATACACACAGCATTATTCAATGCACAATTCAATTTATGGTTCACACAATTAAAATCAGTTTTATTTTTACAGAACTTTTTTTTTAATGTCGCAAAATTAGGACATCCCTTCTCACCTATGTCAATCACTTCACAGTTTGCACATAACTCTTTAATCCACGTAATCTTTTCCAAACCCTTTGTCATAATTTTTTTATTTTCTAAATATGGTAAAATAACACGTTTAAACTCTTTGTAGTCTATGTAGCCTTCACTCCAGTAAATTCCTCGATTTCTTTCTAACCATCTCACCTGCTTTTTTTCTTCTAGTGTTAGGTAATGGAATGAATATGGTGGTTTCACCAAGAACGTCTGTGTATGATCATGACTCGCAATGGCCAATTCTTTAACAATAAAATGATTTAAAGAATCTTTAAATCCTTGGAGTTCCACTATAAGGGTGTCCGACTTCATGATATCTTCTTAACAATGTTACTTAATGGTTTGTATTCAACAATGCAATCGTTCAGAATGAGACAATATGCTGAAGTTTGATCTGGTATCTCCGAATCACTTTCAATTTCTACTCTCACGTCCACAACTGGCCCTGTCTTTAGATTATCCGCTTGTCTAGAGCAATCAATGACAAACAGCGGTGCTAAATCTCTAAACTGTTTTTCGCTTAATATGGGTTCCGGTCGACGTCCGTAATACGACTGTTGAAATCTGGTGTATTGCTCGTATAATAAAGCGATTTTGTTATTAGCAAAACTCGTATTTAGGTTTTCATACGGAAAATAAGTTGAATTGAGATACACTCTAACGTCTCGAACATGACAGTGATCGAATTGAGACATGTCCGAACTTGCATTGCTTTTCCTATTTGTTTGTAACCCGATAATAATGTACCTTGGTTTTTCTATTTGAGATGAAGTTTTGATTGACCAGGTATGTTTTGTAGTTTTAGGTAAAGCTGGATATTCGTACAGATCCCAATTTCTGTATACCATTTGAAGTGATCTATCTTTTTCTAATAGTTTTAACAAAGTTATTTTTTCTTTGTCTGATACTTTAACATGCGGTACGCGCCATATAATTTTGTTGATCTGAACGTCGTCCACTATTTCGCCGGTGTTAAGTTTTACAGCGTTCAAATTAGTATTACTTCGTAACAATATCAGTTCATGTCTGCTATTTATCACAACTTTTTTATAATCTTCAGCAAACCCGAGGATGTTACGTAATGGAATAGAAACAGAAAATTTTCCACCATTAATATTTTTTATACCATCGATATTCCAGCCCCAAGCATTAGACATTTTTGATTCACTTTCATTCATTGATATTAATGATTTCATGGTTGTAGTTATACCTGCATTTTTTATTTTATCAATCTCCACTCCATTTAACTCATACCTAATATCTTGAAACAAGTACAGTAGACCATTGTTTGTGAAATTGATACTAGTAGCTTTGTCTTTCGTATCTTTTTTGTTTACGATAACAGTGCCTTCTAAATAGAGTGTGCTAGCTGAAGGAAGTATGTACAAATCCTGTTGGTTGATGGGAATGCGGATTTCATCGTTCCTGTTGAAACTCGTTACGTACGGCTTGTAGGAATGAAATTCGATTCCTTCTATAGTATTATCGTAAGTTGGAGCGGATAAAACGTCTAAGATATTCATTTTAACAATCCGATCGCTCTAAGGAACGCTTTATTGCCTTTAGTTAATTTTATTATCTTCTTAGAGAAAGGTCTTCTTCGATAGGTAGCTCGGGCAGAACTGATATTCTTTACTTGGTGAAACACATTTTTATTGTAGTCAATCATCTTTTTCTTCTAAGATGCAGATATACCTGCACTTCTTCACCACGTAAATTGATTAATCGTTTGTTTATATCTAACAGTCTGATATGTATGCAGCTTATGTTGTTTTGATTGATTGGAAAGTATATTGCGTTCTTCGGGATTTCTATGATCCTGTATCCTGGCGGCACATTAAGTGCAAATTCGTGAATAATATGACTTGGTTCACCGTTCACAAATGAACCGCTTACAATATCACATTCAATCCTGACTACGGTCGTAGGTAGAATGTTGACTGGAGACTGTGACACATGCCATTTATTTGCTGTTAAAATTTGTTTGTTAAACCCTAATAGTCTTCTAAAAGAGTCTCCTTTGATAAAATTAATGTCTTTTGTACAGAATATTGTAGTTTTTAAAGTATTATTATTGCACCGTAGTTTGATCGCTGCATCTTTTATTTCAGATTTTAAATAATCGCTAATATCTTGTAATTCATAAGTACCTTCCGGTACTTCAATAACTTCATTAATGCCATAATAGAACTTATTATTACTTTTGTCAATGTTTGGAATAGAATTAAATGTTGAAAAGTGCAATAAAGCACACTCATACTCTCCGTCTAGTTGTAAAGTATTAGGATAGTATGTAGTTAACACTGACGAGTCTCCAGTTATCGACAAAGTGAGTGACATCTTGCAAATGATTGATATAAAAGAAAAGCATTTATTTTATAATACATTTTTATTCCAAAAAGTCAACAAATAATTTAAACATAAATGACCACAATTGACTGCGTTTAATTTTTGATATCCTGTGTAGTTATATAACACATCACAATTTTTGAAATATTGCATCAATTCCATTGGAGGTTTTAAATTTCCATAGCTATCAAAGTATTCACAGTGATTGTATACTTTAGCATAAGCTACCCAATGCGTTCCTTCGTTCTTAGAATCGTCTAAGTTAACGATACCACATTCAATGTCTTTCGGCTTTGAAGGTAGTCGATCCTTCATGTAGACCCCCCGAAAATATGGAATGTGTCTTGAATACTTTCGGATGTCTACATCAGTTAGAGGGCGATTGGGTAGCATATTTTTCAGTTTTTTGAAGATGTTATAAACAATCCTTTACCACTTTTATACGGTCTAATGTATAAACCCTTACCCAACACTAAAGCCTCCATAGCTTTATTATGTCGCTCTGTTTCTTGCAAATTTTGTTTGCTTGCTTTGTAATCATTAACGGTTTTTGCAATGCCAGCTGCACCACCAGCTAAAGTTCCTAAAGCCGATAAACCAGCGAAAATTGGAATTAAAGGTAGAACTCCTCCAGTCTTTGGTATGGGTATTACTCGGGGTACTCGAATTCGATGGTGAATGTTTGGAAATAACTTTTTTGCGGTTAAGTAAGCTGCTTTTATTAAAGTCTTATTATCTTTGTGTTTGAGTTTCTTAATTTTTGATTTTATTTTCGAAACTAAGCTTTTAAATGTTTTAATGCCTGATCCAGACTTTAGTTTCGCTTTCATAACTTTGCTTACCAACCAGGAGCTTAATTTTTCACCTTTCCCCGCATCTTTTGATTTAAGTCTTTGTTTAGCCATATCAAGTAGTTGTAAATCAGCTTTGTGACGATTTGATACGTCTGTATGGTTTGTATATGCAATGTCGTGTTGCAAGCAAGCTTCGTCTAGCTTATTTACACCTCGATCACCTCGCGCTAAGCGTTTATGAAGTTTGGTTCCTGGTCCACAATAATTGTATCCTGGCAAATGCACTTCGAATGGTAGATTATTAATTATGTTGTTAACTAGTCCACCCCCTTGCATTACTCAAATTAGAATGATATGATTTCGAATGAAAATGGTTTTATAATAGTTAGTTCATTAATGCAGCTTTTTCAATCCAACTGTTTTCTGCACTGCTTAGACCTAACCATTTAACATACAATTTATTTCCTTTCTTTTTCAAAACCTTTTCTATCAAATACACATCAGGATAATTAGATCTTTGCAGTTCTTGTTCGTAAAAAGCTCCTAATATGTTTTGGTTTCGTTGATCTTCTATGTGATATGTCACTGGTAAGGTTTTATTTATCTTTTTTATAATAAATAATTCAGTTGACCAATTAGGAGTGTAACCTTTCTCAAAATTATGTTTGTATTTACTTATACGAACACAATCACCAACTTTGAATTTAGGCTTCCACTGAACCAAATCATGTTTGTTTATTTTTTCTATATTTTCTTTGATAACTTGTTCATTACATTTATTCACATCAACCGGTTTAAATTGAATAGTACGATGTTTGGTGTTGTTATATCTCTTCAATGTGTCTTCCAATGGTAGACCTAGCCACTTATAGTTTCCATTGAGACTAAAATATTTATATAATTTATTTTTTAAAGTTCTTATCAGTCTCTCTACAATTGATGCTTTTTTAGTAGAAAACGATGAGTAATGGTTAATGTTGTGCTTTTTCATAAGCGTTTGAAAAGTGATGTTATAAAATTCGGTTCCCATATCAGTCTGTAAATTAACAGGATCATTACAACTACTAAGCAGTATATGTTCGAATGCACGAGTAACATCAAATTTATTTTTCGATTTTAACGGTTCAGCCCAGGCATACTTTGAGAAACAGTCAATCACCACAAGGATGAAATTATAACCTTTGTTATATTTCCTCAGGTTTTGCATGTCCATCAAGTCTGCTTGCCATAAGTCATGGATTCCTTTCAGAATAACAGAACGACGAGGGAAATTTCTTCGTGTTGCTTTGTGTATTTCATTTACAATTTGCTGTTTTACCATTATGGAGTTTTCTGAAGTAATTTATCTACCTCTGCTTTAGTATAAAACTTATCTTGCAAATGAGTTGAAACCTCAGGTAACCTTGCTTTTAAAGTAGCTTGAACTGTACCCTTTGCATCTTTTATGATTTGAGTACGCAATGTAGCAATCAGATTATTAAATTCTTTAAACATATTAGCATTCAACCGATCTACATAATCTTTATTCACAGCCAGATTATTTAATTCTTTTAACGTGTTAGCATTCATTCGATCTACATAATCCTTGTTAACAGCATCGTTTGCTTCTATTGGAGATGTAATTCCTGTCAGTCTTGATGTTTTTAAATCAAAATCTCCTTTTTCTGATTTTAACAATGCATTTTTATTAAAATCAAATAACTCTGATAAACGCATTCTTTTGTGAATGTAGTGTCCGAATTTATCTACGTTCATGTTTAAGGTGTATTTTATCGAGAGGCTGATGACAAAATAAACATATTTTCAAACATTTATTTATTTATAATCTTACATTCACGCAATTCTTCAATGATAGATATAATTTCATTATCTAATCCTGTGTTGCCAGCATCTCTAGATGCAATTAATAATTTCAACCTTTCCACTAGTTCATTAGGATTATCCCAGTACACTAAATCTACGTCTTTTCTCCACTTTTTTAGTAACGGTAGACCCTTTCCCTGAACTGTATTCTTCAGTTTAAAAAGAGGTTTAATAACTTGTAAATATTTTTGTCCTTTATTACTTTTTATTGGCTTACTGGGCTCAAAGTCTCGACGATGTGCATTTGTATCAAGTAGCATCAACTTATAATTTTGCATATCACTATCTGTAACCAAGCTTAAGTCTACATCTTTCTTAAGCAACAACTGTTTTAATCCAGGTGTATTTCGGTATTTACGTCCAGCCACGGTGATGTATTGATCGTTGAGCGTTATGCAAGCAGAACCTAAAAGCAGTTTCCCGCGGTCTGCTCTAACTCCAAATGGAATATCTACCAATGCTTCTGAAGACACTGACCAGGATGACGTATCATAATCTTGGTTACTTTCAACTACTGATTCATAAGAAGAGTCACTGTTGATATCGGATTCATATTTGTCTTCACCGTCATTATTATCATTACTTCCTGCGCTATCAGTTCTTTGTTTCTGCATTTTTTCGTTAACAAACGGAACATCAGCAAAATCATCACTAACACGCAGGAGAGGACTTTGCTTACTAGCATTAGCAATTATGTTGAGAGGTTCTGTTACAGGTTTGAAAACAGATTCCAGTGCTTGTTTATTGTTAATCTCAGTATCTCTCATTTTTCGTACTTTTATCTTTACTGCTTCTGCTGCATCAACAATTTGACGTTTCAATGTTTTTTCCATATTGGTAAAACAGGTTGTAATTGATTAAGCGTCGTACGGAGAATAATAATGTCAGACAGGTTATAGCCTTATATAGGTATAAAGTCATGTTCTTAATCAAAGACTACAAACGTGTCAAATTTACTTCTATAACATCCTTTGTTTTTGGAACAATCTTTATTAATTACAACATAATTGAAAGGTATACTCCATATTTTTGAACACATTTCCCGAAATTCAATCCATGTCATGTCAGTGTTGACGTGTTCTTCATACACATGTCTCATATTTCTTTCATCTTGTTTAAAAAGTACGATTAGATTTGCGTTGTCTCTTACTAACTGCTTAGGGATTTTACTATACGTCTGATTTAGATAAAAACAATCGATGAACTTGTGTCTCCCCATAGCAAAATAATCACGCATACTATTTTGATTTTCACAAGCAACATCATCAAATACGATTACAGAATTTGGTTTTGCGGTCTGAACACTCAACACTTGTTCATTTTCGTGATATTTCTGAAATGAAATGCCTGGTACGCGTTGCAAGACTTTTTCTAAAAACACGTACTTAGGTTGTTGCAAGGTTTTAGAATAAACATAAACATTTTGAAATCTTAAACCATTCTCATGTATAAGAAGACCAATTAATAAATTAGTTTTTCCGCAATTTGATGGCCCACAAATAATACATCGTACCGATTTAGGTAATAATTCTCCATGACGAAAACCAGTCTCCTGAGAATTAACATAAAGTTTGTTTACATGTAACGATTGTGGTTGTTTTACAAATTTCATGATGACTGCTTGAAACGGTTAAATTAATAATGAGTCAATTGTTGTTTTACATTAACCTTTATAACTCATAATCGCTAACTGGAATGAATGTACGAGCAACCTGACCATGGACGTCTTTCAATATAAAATAGTGAGTGTTATGGTAAAATAAGGAAAAAGTAATATTGAGTTTTAGAACTAAAATAGTGGAAAAGACGTTGAACCATAACATTTCATTTATATTATTGGGCATTCTACTTCGCCGAGAGTGACGAGGCGAACGGAGTGAGCCGAAGGAACGAAGGTGGAGTAGGATGCCCAATAATATCCTACTGGCGTCTGTACTAAGAAATCTTCTTCTTATATATATATAATATTTATATAAAAATTAATCCCTATTTCCCTTAGTCACGCCATCACGCGTGAACGGCTGGACCGAGTTCACTTTTTTTTTCGTTGTGTTTGTTATTGTCAGGAGAAGGTTCTTATGAAATAAAAAATTTAAAAAGTCAAAATAAAAAGTGAAATTGGTCCAGCCGTTCACGCGTGACGGCGTGACCAAGGGAAATAGGGATTCATTTTTATATATAAAGATACCAATTCGAATTAAATCGTTATCGTTAAGACAGGACAACGTCTGTCGGGTCAGCTAGTATCAAAATAAAACTTGCATGGTTATTATAACTGGTTTAAGTTTGTTAAAATTTACGCACTGGTTAAAAACTTATCCAGTATAAAACTAAGTCGCTTCCTGCGTCTGTAACGCACGTAGATCTTTTAAACCACGCAACGGATTTTAATGTGGGTTTCATCAGTAGACAGAGTGATTTATAAAGACGGGCGAAGCCGCTGGCAAAAGCAAACAGAAAAACTCTTAAATATGTCCACCATAATAGTTACAGACAGATAGGTATGTGAAAAATAAGGAGAGAAAAAGGTGAAAGGGAGGGGGGGTACAGGGCGCTTTAAAAATGAGTGGTGTTCCATAGAATAGAATAAATATGATTTACTAGCTTTTGCCAGCGGCTTCGCCCGCGTGGAGGTCGGAAATTATCCCGCGGGAACATACTACCGGGATAAAAAGTAGCCTATGTCCTTTCTCAGGCTCTAAACTATCTGTGTGTCTCATTTAAATAGGTTCAGTAGTTTTAGCAGGAAAGTGAGACAGACAGACAGAAAGACAGACAGACAGACAGAGTTACTTTTGCATTTATAATATTATATAGTATCTAGTATATAGTATAGAAGTATAGATTAGTATATATTGTTAAACAGTACTATTATTTCCATTATATTACACTACCACACTATTACCCTACTATTATACTACCATATTATTATACTATTATATTTAAAGCTAGTTAGTCCCGTGTGGTGCCGGAGTCCCGCGTGTGTGGTGCCGGACGTAAACAATAGCATCACCCCATTTCATCCCGTGGGTGTCGTAAGAAGCGACTAAGGGACTTACTAGAGAATGGGCAGCAGCGTTCTTTATGCATTTTACCACCATACTGCGACCGCCAACCCGCCTGCCAAGCGTGGCGATTATGGCAAAGCCTCCCAAATTAGGGGAGGCCTATGTCCAGTAGTGGACGTCTTACGGCTGTAATTATGATTTAAAGCTGGTCTTACTTAGACAAGTGTTTATTTAACACAACATAAACATTCCATAATGCAATAATTTTTATAAAGCGCTAATCTTGTTCAGAGTTGTGGTGACGTTTTGCAAAACAAGAAAACAAAATATGTGTCTGTGCGTAGCGTCACAACAATAGACGCTGTGCTACGGCGTAGCAAGCGTAGCACCTAAATTCATGAAAGATTTCAACTCAACGAGATAATCTTTCTTATGTAGTTAGACGCCGCCGCGGTCGGCCCAGGAAGTGGTAGCTCGAGTATGCTGGATCGAGTTGGTGCCAGAAAAGACTTCCTGGAAGACTTTGGAGAAGATCTTCGCCCAGTAGTGGAAAAGTATAGGCTAAACAACAAAAACAAAAAAACAAAGTTAGTCTGTGCATAGCGTCACAATATTACTAGCTATGGGACGACATTAGCAAGCGCTGCACTTGTCACACACTGTAACTTTTCTATGTTCGTAATATCCTATGTAAGTCCCAATAAACAGTTGTTTTTCTAAAAAAAAGTCGTTTTATCATTTTGATCGCAAAGGTATTGTCTTGTCTATAAAACAGCAGATTTGTTTTATAACCGACTAGCTTCTGCCCGCGACTTCATCTGCGTTAAATTTCGTGTTAAATTTTCCCCGTTTTTTGCAACATTTTTCATTGCTGCTCCGCTTCTTTTGGTCGTAGCGTAATGTTATATAGCGTATAGCCTTCCTCGATAAATGGACTAAGGAACACTATAATACATTTTGAATTCGAACCAGTAGTTCCTGAAATCATAGCGTTCAACAAAACAAACAAAATTTTCAGCTTTTTAATATTAGTAGGTACCTATAGATTTCCGATGCAAGTCCCAATAAACAATTTCGAAGGAATCGTTTTTTTTTTTAAAAAAAACAGCAGTTTTTTTTTTTCAGATAAACTTTGTCTACGCTAAGCAGGATGTCTAGAATTATGTACTGAATTTATTACAACAGTTTGTGTGTTGCTGTCATTGCCACCCAGACTATTCAACTGCGATTTTATGATGTAATACCGATACCGCTACCGCTCGTCACTGGTACCGCCGCACCCTATTCAGGTATCGATGGATACCGCGAGAGGCGTCGTGGTATTTTTACGGTTGTTAGCTTTTTATGGTGTCATCTATAGTCGCATTGCAGTGTATTGGCCACTGCATGAATAAAAAATAAAAAAAACACTAGGTGTTAGTATCTGTATGAAGAGAGATTTTTACCTTGTAGAGACACAACTTATTAAAAATCCAAAGGATGAGAAGGAAATGGAGTCCCACATACCATACTGAAAGGAGTTTGTTGAAAAAAAAAATATCCACTTTACCTTGTATTATGACCTAGCTTGTTTTGCGACGTTTAGAGGCTACTGAGGCACCTGTTAACTTACCTGGCATGTGCATGATTTCATATTAAATTATTTTTAATCGTTTGGATTTATCTGGTAAGCAGATTCTTTCCTAACACATTTTTTATTACCGCATTGTGCCCGCAACTTAGTCCGTGTTAAATTTCTTGTTCCCCCGACCCTTCCCGTCGAGTCGAAGCGCCTACCCGTGCGATGCAGCATTTTTCATTACTGCTTCGCTCCTCTTGGTTGTAACGTGATGTTATAAAGCCTATAGCCTTTCTCGATAAATAAGCTACCCAACACAAAAGACTTTTTCAATTCGAAAAAGTAGTTCCTGAGATTACCGCGTTCAATCAAACAAACTCTTCAGCTTTATAATATTATAGTATAGATAACGACCTCGGCACTAATATGTTTGCACATAAATGCTCGTAACTGTATTGAACCAATGGGACCAAGTTAAGCATCCCTGCCGTCCTATTAATACATAGTGTAGATATTCGAGAAAACACAACCGTTCTTCGCAGTCGGGTAACATAACAGTGGCCAATCCTCCACACAGACTACACCAAAACATCTTCTAATACAATTTGACATGAGAACATATACCTCAGTTTTGTTTACAGCCCTGCTTACTCCCTTATTACATAGGATTTGTTATATCTAATGTTATTACTCGGAGCGAGAGTTCGCGAGGCTATTTCATTGAAAGAGGTACCTAAGAAAAAAAGGCTTTCTTATTATTACAGGTATATTATAGGCCTGTTCTCTGTCGGACGTTAAGAATAGCATCATTCTAATTCTTCCCGTAAGTGTAGTACGAGGCGACTAAGGGACTTACTAGAGAACAGGCAGCAGCGTTCTCTATGCATTTTACGCCGCTAACCCGCCTGCCAAGCGTGGCGATTATGTCCAGCAGTGGACGTCTTTCGGCTGGAATGATGATGATGATTCACCAGCAACCTATAATGTTCCCACTGCTGGGACTCAGGCCTCCTCTCGGTGAGAGGGAATGGGCCGTAATCTACCACGCGGGCCCAGTGCGGGTTGGTGATGATGATTATAGGCCTGTATTCCCGGAAGACATTTTTATATCGATCGATCAGGTTAAGCTACGCTTGTCGCGGTTGTTCCGTGGATGGGTAACCATCTTTACGTACCAAGACCCCTCCGTTCCTCGGAAAGCATGTTAAGCCGTTGGTCCTGACTGTCATTTGAGAATCTTTGTCAGTCGTAACGGGTCTTCAGAAACCTGAAAATCTGGTAACCAGTCTTACCAAGAGGTAGAGTATTACCCAGTAACTGGGTTATGGAGCATGAAATAGGCAGTCGCTTCATGTATATAACAATCCGCTGCATTCGATTTAACTGGAAGCCTACCCCAACATAGTTGGAAAACCAGTTATGTAATTGGGGGCGACCCTATTGCCGTCAATAAATATAATAAATAAATATCTTAGGACAACCAACACACCGTTATCTGATCCCAAACTAGGCAGAGCCTGTACTATGGTAACCAGACAACTGATAAACATACTTATATATTTCTAAAAACGAACATATTGTAGATAAATTACACCCAGACACAGAACAAATGATTGTGCTCATCACACAAAGACTTGTCCTGGGTGGGAATCGAACCCATGACCACAGTCTTAGCAGTCATGGTCACTAACCACTAGACTAACAGGCCAGTCAAAATCAATGAGATGCGTAGTTCGCATGTGGTGGTCTAGATTCCGCTACAGGTTGACCTGGGAATTGAACCCAGGACCTCATACTCAGACGACGCAGACCGAAGAAAAATCTAAAAATCAAAAAATACATGTCAATCTGTCCACAACGAACCGTCTCAAAAACAGCTAAACCACTCGAGATTCGGTTTAAATTCATTAATAACGTTACTTTAAACTTCATCCCGGGGGAGGGCTCGTGAGGATATTATCGCCATCCTCTTCTCATCCCCGTAATCTGAGCAGTCACGGTCTGATTGTGTTGGGGCGTGGGGATGGTGGTGTGTCAGAGTGAGACAGGAAAAATAAATAATTTTATTTATCTTTACTTAGTATAAAACAATCGCATTTTGTGTTTGTTCGCTTAGATGTTTTAAACTACGCAACGGATTTTAATATGGTTTATACTGTTATTACTTAGCCACAAGCATATTATCATCAACATAAATAGTAATTGGAATAAATACATATCGATGGTCCCTATTAACAATATCGGTTATGCATTTTTATCAATATTCACTTTTTAACAATCCATAAAACGATCAGTGCAACTTTGAACATCCAAAGTCATAATTTTTTTAATCGCAAAAACAAACTTTGAACTGCTCTACTGAACAGTAGTCTTTTTGTGGAACCGACATTGTTAATAGGGACCATCGATTTATATACAAAAGTGAGAATTGGTAAAAATGCATAACCGATATTGTTAATAGGGACCATCAATATTATTGTAGCTCACTCAAAAACCATTAATCAGAACTTGACTATATAAAGATCAAGATCTATGCAAAAACTCTTTCAAACATAAGAATACATTTTCAAATCGGGATTTATTTTTCTTTTGGGATTGGGAATTTTCAAATGACGCAGTCCTGCCACAAACTTTAAAAAAATTAGGCCCAGATAGAAAACCTCATACTTTTTTTAAAGTACCTAAGTTAAAAAGAATGCATACTCCACTGCCTATCAGAAGAGTTATGATAAAACAAAAATATAAGTATAGAAAACAAGAACTTTGAACCGCTTAGTACAGTAGCCGGAATCACAATGAATACAAGATAAAACCAACAACATTATCCAACCGATTAACATCTAGATACTTTGATACTTAAAAACAGGAAGTTAGATATATCTAAAAACATGTTATATCCATTAAATATTACACGATTGGCTTTACTGTAACCGGCTTCTGCTTTTTAGAAATACCCAGTCTATCAATCATGTTTTTCTTGAAATTATTTAAGCCTGTGATCGTTTTACTGATGAAGAGACGGGTGCACATTGGCCGGATATCGTTTTTATTTTTTCTTCATGGTCATTTTAATATATTTTCGCCAGTAAGATAACAGAAACAATACCGTTTGCTTTTCCACTGCTTCATCCATTGTAAAAAATCGCTCTTGTGGACCACGTAAATTAAGCAATTAATGTTTCAAAATTATGTTAGCGTACAATGCTGTCACTTTCTGAAAGAATAACCTAATATATGAATAACCCAAATATACTTTACCTGACTTGTAAACCGAACTCCGGATCCCATGCTAAGTCGGCTGCGTCTAAATAATAAAGACGTAATCAAAGAGAAAAAGAACTGTAATTTGGAAAGTCTACGTTAAGTTTACCTACTGGACACAAATTCGTATACCTCCACTATCAAAGTAAATAACACTGACAGAAAGATGTTTTTAATAGTAGAACATCTAGATTTATACCCTTTTAACACTAGAAGTGCGGGCGTCCCAAATTTGACCCATTTCGATGTTCTTCCTTCTCTATTTAAAATTTTATTATGCATATAATCATAACTTTTTATGACTTTTCATGAAATATGACTGATTGAAATTGAGGGTAGGTGTAAAAAAGTTAAGACACATCTTCATAATTCTATTTTAATTAAAATTATAAATAAGTACTTTATTTGCTTTCAACTTTAGTATTTGGTGCATAAACTGCTAAATAAGCTGCACTTACATTGGTGAAACAATCCATGTTAACATAAGCATTTTATACTACACCACCCACCAGCTTCTCACAAGTAAGTCACAGTCACTGCAAGTTCTGCACACTTCACCATGTCATCTCAACTGGATGATATCCAATCGGCCCAGAAGAGCCTTGAGGAGTGCTTCCTTAAAAAGATGGGCGAGCTTGAGGCACAGATTCAATGTGCTGGCCTCGCAAAGGACACTGTAGCAAAGATTGCTGAAGAGTTCCGGTCATTTCGTGAGCTTATGTTTGGTGTGCTGGGACTGCTCAGGAAGCAGATCACGGAGTGCTCCAGAGTGGTTGATGGGTTGGAGACCAGATCTCGTCGGAAAGCCCTCATTTTCACTGGGTTTGCTGAAGCCGACAAGGAGGATTGCAAGGCTCTTGTAATGGATGTTTTGAAGAAAAAACTGGCACTCCCTGACATCACTGTATCTTCCATCAAAGTGTGTCATAGACTTGGAGCATCCAGCAAAGGACCAACAACCAGCAGACCAATATTGGTAAGATTTTCCAATGTTGATCTAAAATCCACTGTTTGGAAGGCGAAGTCTGCATTGAAGGGTTCCACAATCACAGTCAAGGAGTTCTTGACCAGGTCTAGGCAGACGGTATTCAGCAGGGCGCGCGTTCACTTCGGGATGCCGGCATGCTGGACCCTGGACGGGGTTATTGTCATCAGAGCCCCCGATGGAACACGGCACAAGATTTGTTCTTTCGACGAACTCAATCCTTTGCTGTCAAAGTACCCTAAGAAGGCTGGAGAGTCATCTGCTGGAGCTGCAGGCAAACCCTAGGCCAGTGATGAAATCGACCGTCTGGGATAAAATTTTGGAATCCAAAGGACAAGTGGTTGTGAAGTGACGGTTGATGTCATCAAGGCCTATTGTATTGGGAAATTCCACATGCCGTGGTCTGCCGATACCTAGAGTACCAAGGAACTTCCAGATATCAGCAGATGAAGAAGAAGATATGTTCCAGTTATGTTCTCGAGAATATGGCGGCGTTTAGCGTTGCGTATCATCTGATTACACCGGTTAGGAACCGGCAGCTTTGAAAAACTTGTGATTTTCTTCACTGCGATCTTTTTTTAAATTTACGGCAGGCCCGATCCCTGCGCCTCATCGACATTCGAACTCCTGTCGTCATCCAAGGAGCAGGAGGATGCCGAAGTTTAACCTTTTTAACAGGAGCGTGTTTGTCGTAGAGAGCAAGGACCGACCGATTGAAAATACACAGTTTCTCGGGTCCCATCATAGAACCATTTCACTTCTCTCCGGTCACCTTGGACGAAATTAAAAAGATTATCCTTTCTATAAAATCCAAGGCTGTGGGATACGACGGCATCAGTCGTAGTATGGTCGTTTGGATCCTTGACAGCCTTCTCCCTCCGATTACCCACATTATCAATTTTTCACTTGATTCCGGACAATTCCCATCCCTGTGGCGTATGTCCGCCCACTCCCGAAAATTCCGAATCCCTCCCTACCCAGTCACTTTTGACCCATTTCTATTCTCCCATTCCTGTCTAAAGTGCTTGAGGCCTGCGTACACAAGCAGTTTACGGGGTTTGTTCATCAGAACAACCTTATAAGCTCTTTTCAGTCTGGATTCAGGCCTGGGCACAGTACAGCCTCCGCGCTCCTTAAAGTGACTGGTGACATTAGAGAAGCAATGGAGGATACCAAAGTTACCGTTCTGGTATTAATTGATTTCTCTAATGCCTTTAATGCCGTCAGTCACGATATTCTCCTTTCTATCCTCTCTCATCTTATGGTTTCGCCCGAGGCTCTGGAATGGTTCTCTTCTTATCTTCGGGGACGTCAGCAGTCGGTTCGCGTTGATGAGAGTTCATCGAGTTGGCGTGATCTGGATGCTGGTGTTCCACAAGGTGGTATTCTTTCTCCATTATTATTTTCTATCTTCATTAATTTTATCACTCATTGTCTTCGGTGTTCGTATCATCTTTATGCTGATGATCTTCAACTGTATACATCTGAGCGGGTGGAAAGTTTGTCGGACGCTATAGCAGATGTAAACCGAGATTTGGATTCGATCAAAAAGTGGTCTGATAATTTTGGGGTGTCAGTCAACCCCTCTAAGTGTCAGGCCATTGTAACTGGAAGCTCGCGCATGATGAGTAGGGTGACGCTTGGTTCTCTTCCTCCTCTCATTTTTAATGGTACCGTCATACCCATTACCCCTACTGTGAAGGATCTCGGATTACATCTAGACACGACTCTTAGCTGGCAACGCCAGGTCTCTAGTGTTAGCCAAAGGGTCAACGGTACTTTGCGCTCCCTGTATCGTTTGAGAAGCTTTTTACCCGCTAAGACAAAAGCCATGCTTGTGCAGACTTTGATTTTCCCTATCGACTATGGTGACGTGTGCTATTTTGACTTGAATGCGGTTTTTCTGGATAAGCTCGACAGACTGCTCAACAACTGTATACGGTTCATCTACAACCTTAGAAAATATGACCATGTGTCTAGCTATAGGTCTGAGTTCAAATGGATGCCCATTCGCCAAAGAAGAAATATGCGCGCTTTGACCATGCTTTTCTCTCTTCTCAAATCTCCCACTCCTCCTTCTTATCTCGTGTCTCACTTTCAATATCTATGTTCTTCTCACGTCAAAAATCTGCGTTCTTCTAACAATCTTCTCCTACTCTGTCCTTCTCATACCTCTGACTTTGTTCATTCGTCCTTTAATATTCAGTCCATTCTTCTTTGGAATGCGCTCCCTCTCGATATCAGGACGGCCACCACTCGGTATGCGTTTAAGCGGAAATTGCGGAGTTATTTTCAAAACAAATAGCGTAGAGTCATCTCAACATCTCTCTCAGTTTAATCTGTGTATATTTATATAAATATATATGTATGTAAGTATATATTATAGTAAATAAGTATGTGTGTATTATAAGTTTATAGTCTATTTATATTTCCCATCTTATTTATAATTTGATATAGGATGTATTTTAATAGTATTTTTCAATAACTGTTCCTCTCAATCAAAGCACCTGCCATGTAATCTCTTCACCACCCTTGGTTGACTGGTAGAGAATGCCTAAGGCATTAAGTCCGCCTTTGTACCTTTTTTGTGTGCGAGAAGTTTAAATAAATAAATTGACTTTCAAAGTTAAAGTTCGCGAGCACATTCACAAAAAGTTGGCAGTTTCATTAAAACGGTAATATTTCAAAGTCAAAGTCAAAGTATCTTTATTGTGGGCATATTTAATTTACAGGTCTTAACAATATATTAAAGTATCAATATGTCCTGCCTTATTGGCATAAAAAAATTGGAATTATTATAGATGGTAAGTTATTATAAATGTAAAAGTATTATTTGTTATTGTTGTTTGTTTTGTTGTTCTTTGTTGTTGTTGTTTGGTATTGTTTTTTATTTGTTGTGTGTTTTGTTTGTTTGTTTTTTTTTGTGTTTATGTGTTTTTTTAGTGTTATTTTAGTCAATTCGTTTATTTATATATATTTATGTGTGTATATATTTATATACCGGATGACATTTTTGATGGTCTCGACCTTCATACGGTGTATTGTGTAACTAGAATAGAAGGCAGGAAGGCCTTCAGATCATCGCAGGTGACTAAAGGAGCGCGGGACGCGGGCTGACGGGGATGCGTGTGCGGCTTGTGCGCCTGCGAAAGATCAATTTGGCCGCTTATCGGCCGGCTTCAAAGGGTAGGACCGCGCTACAGAATCATTGATACATGTCGCGCATTGAGTAGGGTGCGTAGGATTTTAGTTTCGATAGATTTTAATTGATTTGTTTTTTCTAAATTACTGTTTTTGTTGTTCTAGTATGAAAATGTTACTTTCAATGTGTAGTATTTATTGCTAGATCAATTTCATTTCATGTTATTCGAAAATAAAAATAATCAAAATTTCTATGCCAAAGGCTTCTACTCCGTTCACCTATTACACCCATTTTTTTTCAAGACGTTAAAAAAAGTCACCCGGTATAGTTAGGTATATATATTATATTTATGGTTTAAATAGGTTTATGCGTTTATATTTTAAATATTTATTCACCAAATTTGTTGCACCTACCACTGTTTATCTCTGCACCACCCACTGTAGTTGGTTGACTGGTAGAAAATGCCTATGGCATTAAGTCCGCCTATGTACATTTGTGTGCGTGAAGTATTAAATAAATAAATAATTTAATAAATATGATGATTATAATATAATATTTATCTATACTTATATTACTTATATATAATATTATAAAGCTGAAGAGTTTGTTTGTTTGTTTGATTGAACGCGCTAATCTCAGAAACGACTGGTCCGAATTGAAAAATTCTTTTTGTGTTGGGTAGCCTATTTATCGAGGGAGGCTATAGACTATATAACATCACGCTACAACTAAGAGGAGCGGAGCAGTAATGAAAAATGTTGCAAAAACGGGGAAAATTTATTCCTTTTGAGAGTTTCCGTTGCGTGCGCTGCGTAAACGGTTAAAGTAACGCAAAAATCATGTATGACGGAATTGTTCCTTTTAAAAACTTCTAAAAAAAAGTCCGTGAGAGCATATGTCTATCTTTTAAGGTTGACTCACTATAACTCAAAAGGAGCGAGCAGCAACGAGCAGGCAAATCGATGCGACGCCGACGGGAAGGGTCAGGGGAGCAAAAATTTGACGCGGACGAAGTCGCGGGCAGAAGCTAGTTATTTATAAGAGACTTCAACCAAGTAATTGCAATTTACATTTTTTTTATCCAAATTTACCTCAGTCGGTATGTTCAGCGCTTCTAGTGTTAAACAGAAGAAGTATTTTTCTAATCGTTTTATAAATGACGGAATTCTGAAACATTAAATATTAAAATTAAACAAACTGCAAATTTTGAAGTCGGGTAAATAAATATTCATATTAAAATACCCAAATACAAGGACATTTTTTTCAGTAAAATTGCTTGAAATACAATCACTTACAGCATACCGCCATCCAAACAATAGCGGTGCGAAATCCAAAGCTTTTAAATTCCATTTAGCGCATTACGTGATGTTATACTGTAAATATTTTGTAAATACCTCGTCACTGCACCTGGGCGCGTCTGCTATTGAAAATACAAAGCAAACCTAGAAAAAAACTTATTACAAAAATATAACAAACTTCTACCGACTTCTACAAAGTCAAAAATAACTTTAATTTCGGAAGTCGGTGTCTTAGGATCTGCATTTAAGGTTTTTTGCTACCGACTTCCGAAATTAAAGTTATTTAAAGGAAGGCGGTTGTTTTTTTTTTCAAAAAAGTTTTTATTATGAACTTTTTAGTTATGGTGGATACCCCGCACTAATCTAGTCGCGTTATTCGTTCATTTGTCGCGCAAATACTTAATGCAATTTAAGACTTATATGGTTTTCAGATGGACCCCAGTATCCGAATGGAACCAAATTACAATGAGATCATTCGGAAAGTACCAGCTTTCAAATAAAAATAAATTCATCAAAATCGGTTGACCCAATCAAAAGTTATGAGCTAACAAACATAAAAAATAATACAGACGAATTGATAACCTCCTCCTTTTTTTGAAGTCGGTTTAAAAGAAACCGGCCAAGTGTGTTAGACCTCACACTATGAAAGTTTCTGGGTTTAAATGGGATGAAGGACATCAATCAGGTTTCTAACTAAAAGTTAAAAGGCCAGCGTAAAAAGAGTACGTTTTTCTTTACGGGAAATATCAACCTCAACATTTTTACTATTGCAGCGATAGTATACAACTATGTACATATATAATAGGCTGGCAGAATAGCACTATCCCATTACTTCCCGTGGGTGTTTCGTTAAAGGCGACTAAGGGACTTAGGTACTAGAGAATGGGCAACAGCGTTCTCTATACATTTTATCACCATACTGCGATTGCTAACCGTGGTGAAAGGTGTCTTGAATCGTCGTTTCCGAGAACGGTGACGCGGCACCACGCAGCGGAACACGACGCCGTCATCATTACATTGTTTTATAGAATACTAGCTTCCGCCCGCGACTTCGTCCGCGTTAAATATTTGCTCCCTTGACCCTTCCCGTCGCATCGCAGCCTGCCAGTTTTCGTCCATTTTTTTGTTGCTCCGCTCCTTTTGATCGTAGCGTATTGTTATATAGCCTATAGCCTTCCTCAAAAAATAGGCTACCCAACTCAAAAAAAAAAATTCCATTCGAACCAGTAGTTCCTGAGATTAGCGCGTTCCACCCCCCATTTTAGGGAAGTGGGGGGGTTAAATAGAGAAATAAAAGTAGCCTATGTCATTCTCCATCCCTTCAACTATCTGCACTTAAAAAAATCACGTCAATTCGTCGCTTTGTTATGCCGTGAAAGACGGACAAACAGACGCACACAATTTCCCATTTATAATATTAGTATGGATGTAATTAATTTATAGTTATTGTTTTATTTTGTTTATTTATTGTGTTTTTATCGGCCTAAGTTGCCTGAAATAAAGGATTGTATTGTATTGTATAGCAAACCCCTCCAAATTCGAGGAGGCCTATGTCCAGCCGTGGGCGACTTTCGCCTCAAATGATAATGCTTATGATAATGAGACACAGACCTCCCCTCTATGAAAGGGGCCGTAATCCACCACGCTGGCCCAGTACAGGTCGCGGGATGTCACAACATATCTTTGAATTTTTGGTTCTAAGACATGCCGGTTTCTTCACGATGTTTTCCTTCACCGTTTTGAGAGCAGTGGTGATGAAATTATTAACACAAAGTAGGTAAAGTGCCTGAGAGACACTAATCTATACTAATACTAGCTTCTGCCCGCGACTTCGTCCGCGTTAATTTCTTGCTCTCGTCGCGTCGAATCGTCTACCCGTGTGATTTTCCCCGTTTTTGCAACATTTTTCATTATTGCTCCGCTCCTCTTAGTTGTAGCGTGATGTTATATAGCCTTTCTCGATAAATAGGCTACCCAACACAGAAATAATTTTTCAATTTTGACCAGTAGTTCCTGAGATTAGCGCGTTCAATTAAACAAACAAACTCTTCAGCTTTATAATATTAGTATTATAGATTATAAAGCTGAAGAGTTTGTTTGTTTGTTTGATTGATTGAATGCGCTAATCTCAGGAAATACTGGTTCGAATTGAAAAAATATTTTTGTGTTGGGTAGCCTATTTATCGAGGAAGGCTATATATAGACTATATAACATTACGCTACAACTAAGAGGAGCGGAGAAGTAATGTAAAATGTTGCAAATACGGCGAAAATCGCACGGGTAGGCGAATCGACGCGACGGGAAGGGTCGATGGAACAAGAAATTTAACGCGGACGAAGTCGCGGGTAGAAGCTAGTTTACTTAATAATAACTCAGAATTGAGTGTGCATTCGAAGTATTGTAAGTCGCAGTACAGTTTTATCGCACAAGTGTTATTCGCACATTCATTTGTCGAACTCACGTAGTAGGTACACCCCTCAGAATTACAGTCAAAAAGACTTCCAAACGCCATATTACGTTAGACAAGAATAATGTTGTAATGAAGCTTAGAAGCAGAATAATTGGGTCAGACATTATTAAGTTATGCACCTAGCGAACTATTTTGGAAGTTGCTCGCTATCGGGGAATATGCGAGGTTCCTCTAACATCGAATAACGATGCACAGTCTGCATTCTTCAGAAACCATGTCTTTTGGCAACACCTACCGAACTGGTATTTAAATCTATAGGTCTCATATCACAGCCCTCTATTAAATGCATAATACGTACGTAATTACTGAACTTCTTCTTTTGTCATAAATATTGTTTAGATTTATGTTATTTACACAAAATCAAATCTATCTTCTTTTGTATTGTAGAATGACATACCATAACTCAATTTAATTATTAACTTGATAAAACATGATTGTAATTAATTTCCTTATTTTATCTTAATTTTATTTCACTTTATATTAATTATAATACCTAGATTTTTATATATTTTATTTTTATAGTTTTGTTGTGCCCCTTCCGGGGCCATATTTTGTACTTAGCTTCAAGCCTTTTGTAACATCTTTTCACAATATGGAATGCAATTAATAAATAATATGAAAGTAAGAAAATATAGGTACACCGTACTTATAACAAAAAAGTTTTATTTTTTTATTTGTCCGTCTGTCTATTTGTTATTTATTTTTAAAGAAAGAAAGAAAAAATTGTTTATTGGCATTATATCGTAAAAATAATACTTTAAAACTTAAAAAAAGCAGAAAACAAAACAATGATAATGATGCCAAAAGGGCCTCAGTTCAGCATAATGTCAGATGACAACACAAGGTGTGCCACCCTGGGCACGCCACAATTGCGGCGGTAAGTCCCCTCTTTGAGGAGTGGATAGAGAGGCGTCACGGCGTCCTCACCTTCCGCCTGACGCAGGTTCTCACCGGGCATGGGTGCTTCGGTGGGTTCCTGTTCAGAATAAAGCGGGAGGATACGTCCGGGTGTTTCCATTGCGAGGATCGTCTGGAGGACACGGTGGACCATACGGTGGAGGTGTGCCCTGCCTGGGCGGAGCACCGCCGTGTCCTCGTGGAGGCGATCGGCGGCGGCGACCTCTCGCGTCCGGCCCTGGTGCGAGCCATGGTACGGAGCGAGAGGGAATGTAAAGCCGTCACCTCCTTCTGCGAAGCAGTAATGCTCGTGAAGGAGGAGGCGGGGCGCGTGAGGGAGTGGCAGTCTCTGCACCCTCACGTCCCTAGCCGCCGCAGGAGGAGACGCCCCGGGCGTCGGGAGTCCATAGCGGACTCCCGGCCACCGTAGGCGCGAGCTTGCGGGTGGCGAGCAATGGGTAGCTCGCCGCCCGGTAAGTACCAGGCTCGGGTCGACGGCGCGTAGTGTTCCACGCGCGCCTCAAAGAGATGTCAGCAGCAGTGTAGGGGTCTACTAGGACCGATGCCTGCCGGGGTCGCGTGATTGTTCAAAAGAGATACCGTGACCCTGGCACATGGGCAACTGATGGAACACGGGTGGGTTTTAGTCAGTAAAAGTCTGACACGCCCTCCCGCTCCGCCCAGAGCGGGAGAAGTCATTTGATGATTTCCCATCCTGAAAAAAAAAAGGTGTGCCACCTGACGCTGGCGCTTTTAATTGAAATCAAGCACCCCACGCTTTTTTACACGCTTTATATTAGCTTCACTTGTATGTTTGTTTGTAACCGACTCCTTATAGCGCGATTTTGACCCACGTTAAACGACCAGATTTCATTCAAACTTTGCACACCTGTCAAAGACCGATGACAATGCAATAATTTCATAATTTTGTGCAAAAAAAAACTGTCTTCGAAAACTACGCTGTCATACGTCTCAAAATTCAAAACACTTTAAAAAATAGAAAATAAATAATAGTTAAAAAAAAACTAAAAAGAACACGCTTTCATAGTTTGGGTTTCTATGGAAGCGTGTTTTTTTAGTTTTTTAAACTATTATTTATTTTTCTATTATTTTCTACTTATTAGGTTTTGTGTGTGTTGCATGAAAATATGTTTTTAAACTATTACTTATTTTCAATTTTTAGTTCGGCTAGCTACAAAAGCTTGTTTTCTTTTTGCTATCCTGGCTAGGATATTGGCACAAATTTAGACACCGCGCACTTTTTTTCCTTTTTTAGTTTATTTTTTTATCAAAGAGTGTTTTTTAGTTTTTTAAACAATTATTTATTACAGAATACACCCGGCTGGTACCTATTTCAAAGCGAGTGCCTGTAAGATTACTCTCTTGAGATTAGGTCAAGTTAGCCGGAATAGGTTATGTAACAATGAGATTAGGAGAACAGCTCGACTCTGATTGTACATGTACCTGACTGCTCCAGTTTATCTAGTTTTATGAATTAACGGGGTTATTTCAATTCGGCTTGGCGTTTTGGTGGTTGGTTACATTTTAATTGTGTTGTAGTTGAATCTATACTAATCTAATCTAACAAGCCTGTATTGTCCCACTGCAGGGCAAATGTCAAATTCAAATTCAAAATATTTATTTGCATGAAATACATAATTTACAAGGGAAGATCTTATAGCCTTAAAGTTATTGTATTCTGCCTGCAAGCAAGCGTGCAAATTATTTATGTTTAAATGTCAGACCTGATTATCATGCAGATTATATTATTAGTACATTATTATTTTATAATTATTACATCATTTTCACATTCTATTATTACCTATAAATGTCATTAAATAATTCACAAAAAATATTAATTAATACTCTAGCCAAATATTTTTAAATTCTAAAAATTCCTTAAAACTATAGAAACACTTTTTCTGTAACCACTCTGTCAATTTTGTTTTAAAACATTACTCTGCAACAATTTGAAATCGTTTGGTAAGGTATTATTTTAAATTAATATACTCATCTCTCATCGTCTCCCTCTGCCTGCCGGGGTCGCGTGATTGTTCGAAAGAGATACCGTGACCCTGGCACATGGGCAACTGATGGAACACGGGTGGGTTTTAGTCAGTAAAAGTCTGACACGCCCTCCCGCTCCGCCCAGAGCGGGAGAAGTCATTTGATGATTTCCCATCATGAAAAAAAAAAAAAAAAAAAAAAAAAAAAAAAAAAAGTCGTCTCCCTCTCCTTTTTTCACCAGCCTTCTGTTTTTTGCTAGTGGTCGCCAGTCCTATCGGTAGGAGTCAAGCTCGTCCCGCCATCTTCGTCTCGGCCTGCTGCGATGTCGTCGTGCGTTTAGTGGGACCCATTAGCCCATTTGTCATCAGACATGATCCGGTAGACATGTCTGGCCCAGTCCCACTTGGGCTGAGCAGCTTTCTGGGTGACATCTGTGACCTTGGTTTTGGCGCGCAGTGTTGTTTTCCTTATATGGTCTTAAAGTCAAATACCCAAATCTATACTATATTTTAAAATTATAAAGCAGAAAAAGTTTGTTTTGTTGAACGCAGTAATCTCAGGAGTTGATTTGAATTATATATATTTTTTCAAATCTTGTGGCGAAATTAAATTAAATCAAATTATTTGGTACAAAAAATGTGAACCAGTAACACCCGGCTCCCAATCTAGGTTTATGGCCTGTGTCTTGGGAGTCAATGATTCTGCTGGGGAGTTTGTTGCGCCACTTCTTCTTCCCAGCTAAAGCACTAGGAAGTGTCGAAGGGCAGGCATTTTGGGGGGACTGTCTTATGTAACTTTGACTTTCAAAAAGTGCTAACTCTCATCCTAGTTTGAATAAATGAGTTTTGATTTTGATTTTTTGATTCCTGCTTAAAAATGATTATAAAAAAATTTCGCGCGCATACAATGAGCCTCAAATTCACCAACAGACTACCAAACTACAGAACCATTAAAAATAATGGTTATTAAGTGCTCATATGTTTCGCGCAACGCGCATCCTAAAATACTTCGGACACGTCTCGAGGCGTGATGGTGACTCGTTAGAACGCCTTGTCGTACAGGGTAGAGTGGAGGGCACTAGACCACGTGGACGGTCACCCATGAGATGGACTGACCAAATAAAATCCGCAGTGGGCGATCCATTATATAAGTGCACCCGCAATTCTAAAAATGGGTGGGTTTGAACCCAGGCAAGCGCTTTACGTAGTGTAAATTATTTCATCAGCATTCCTCTCAAAACATCGTGAGGCAACCGGCATGCCCTAGAACCAAAAATTCGAAGACGTGTGACATCTACAAACCCGCACTCGACCCGCGTGGTAGATCACGGCCCACTCCCTCTCACCGTGAGGAGGCCTATGTCCCAGCAGTGGGAACGGTAAAGGCTGATTTTGTATGTATGTAAGCCCATTTATCGAGGAAAATAATTATTTAATTTTTGCCCTTACGAGCAAAGCAAAAAGAACAAAAAGTCACAAACACGAAAACCTCGCACGGGCAGGCTATTCAATGCGACGGAGTTGGTTTGAAGAACAACAAATTTCACGCAAAAGAAGTTGCGGGCAGAAGCTAGTGATAAATGATTTCATTTCTGTAAGTAGGTTGTACAAACACTTTTACACGTCAATCATATTTTTAAAACTAATTGAGGTCGGCGTTTCATATCTGACTACTCTGAGAAGAAAGGGCGACACAAACTCAGAGGTCACAATCTCTATTAAAGTCACAAATATATGAAATAGTTATAAGTTGGATAGACTATCTCCAAAAATGATTGAAGCAGTTCATTCTTTTGTTTACTAAATGCCACAGGACATTTTTAATTCGTACAACATAATAAAAAGTAAGATACAAAAATATAAATATTAATAACATTATGTTAAATCCGTCACGATGAGGGGTAGCCAGCGAGTGAGGTAGTGAGACAAATCTTATTCTTATTGTATCGCGGGTAGGGTGGCGGGGACTGTTGTTGTCCGTGTTGTTTATAGATTTGTTTTGATATGAATTGATTTTTGAACGGTTTTTTTTTAGATAGGTTTATTTTATTTTCTTGATACTTTTGACATTTTATTTTGCATAGAACAACGAAAAAATATTCTATCCGTGTACCCTAATTACGTAACATACTATTAATCAGAAAATGAATCACTTTGAAGCATTGGCATAACCAGCCTATAATGTTCCCACTGTTGGGACACAGGCCTCCTCTCTTTGAGAGGGAGTGGGCCATAATCCACCACGCGAGCCCAGTGCGGGTTGGTAGATGTCATAATGTCTTCGAATTTTTGGTTCTAAGACATGCCGGTGAACTCACGATGTTTTCCTTCGCCGTTCTAAGAGCAGTGATAATGTTTTTTTTTTTTTACATAAAGTAAAGCGCCGGCCTGGGTTCGATCCTGCGACCTGTAACTTGTAAGTCGGGGTCGTTACCACTGAGCCACCACTCCTCTCAATCATTGGTTACTGCTAATCTATTCTTTCGCATGTTCGAAAGAATTGTCTGCTTAGTGACGTAAACAAAGCTATGAATGTTGTGGAACTAAAAAATGAAAGCGATTCCTACTGATAGTGTATGACATCATTACCCCTTTGTTTATGTAAAAAGAACTTGATTTTTAACCGACTTCAAAAAACAGGAGGAGGTTTTTAATACGACTGTATTTTTTAAATGTTTGTTTCCTCAAAACTTTCGACTGGGTGAACCGATTTTCATAACTCTTATTTTATTAAGATACAATGAGTATTTGCTCGGGTAGTCTTAAACTAATCTGAATAGATATTTTAAGCTGTTGAATTCACTGCTCCCTCAAGACGTTAAAAGGTAAAGAAATATTAGTTTGTAATATTTGTGTAGTTTTGTATTCT
This sequence comes from Aporophyla lueneburgensis, assembly GCA_932294355.1. Classification (NCBI taxonomy): domain Eukaryota; kingdom Metazoa; phylum Arthropoda; class Insecta; order Lepidoptera; family Noctuidae; genus Aporophyla; species Aporophyla lueneburgensis. Next base: position 15,814,786 of record OW028762.1, on the reverse strand, counting down.
GTAGGTGTCTAAGTGGTAGGCTATTTAATTTGCGCCGTACGAGCTTTGCTCTGAGTATCAATTGAAGTCCGTCGGGAGCAATTTCGTAATATCAAAAGCCACAAAATACAGTTAAATACCTAGTATATACTCATAAAAAATAGCATACTGTCAGTTACAGAAAGCCGATGATACACATTATTCCGTAAAATGTTCGTAGAAAATTGTAAACTTGTAAAATGTATAGGCCTATGGAGTGAGTCGTTTTCTCACACAATAATAAACAGTACCACCGACTTCCAAAAACAAAAAACACTGCAAATCTATACTTACTTTAATATTATAAAGCTGAAGAGTTTGTTTGTTTGTTTGTTTGTTTGATTGAACGCGCTAATCTCAGGAACTACTGGTCCGAATTGAAAAATTATTTTTGTGTTGGGTAGCCTATTTATCGTGGGAGGCTATAGGCTATATAACATCATGCTACAACTAAGAGGAGCGGAGCAGTAATGAAAAATGTTGCAAAAACGGGGAAAATTTATTCCTTTTGAGAGTTTCCGTTGCGTGCGCTGCGTAAACGGTTAAAGTAACGCAAAAATCATGTATCACGGAATTGTTTCTTTTAAAAAGTTCTAAAAAAAAGTCCGCGAGAGCATATGTCTATCTTTTAAGGTTGACTCACTATAACTCAAAAGGAGCGAGCAGCAACGAAAAATGGACAAAAACTAGCAGGCAAATCGATGCGACGGGAAGGGTCAGGGGAGCAAAAATTTGACGCGGACGAAGTCGCGGGCAGAAGCTAGTTAAGAAATAACTTTAATTTCGGAAGCCTGTAGCAAAAAATAACTAAAATACAAAACGTAAACCGACCTCCATCCATCTTTTTGGTTTTTGTACTAAGCCCAAATAAATTCGTATAAAGTAAAAATACTTGCTATGTAAGCAACATTGTCAGAAAGTTTTATGATATCATCAACAAAGACAGTGTGGAGTTAAACACGTACTATCGAAGTTGATTCCGATACTACCAAAACAAATTTATTTTGAAGCACCGGGTGAGGTTCCTCTACCAAATGTATAAATAACAATGTGTTGACCCAGTAATCATGTAGAAATAGATGTACACACATTTAAAAAATACGTACAGACCATGTGTCGGAAAACACGTTATTCATGGATCTCTGACAGTCTTTCCGGGTCGTCAGAAGCTCGAAAGTCTGACAACCAGTCTTACCAAGGGGTATCGTATTACCCAGTAACTGGGTTGTGGAGATCAGATAGGCAGTCGCGCCTTCTAAATTACCTTTACTAACTGCATCTAGTAAGATTTAAGTACATAGGTACTTGCAATATTTCAATGAGACTATGGTGTTCAGTTTCTTAGATGGCTTGAACGTTGTTATGTAAACGAGAACCTATTATTTATTTAGTTAAGTTTATATTTAAGTGAACTGTTATTATTTTGTTATTTGAGAAATAAACGTCTGTAAAACGAGACTGGAAGTTGATCCCAACCAACATAGTTACGAATACTAGGAAATGGTTAGGCAGATGATAACATACAGACAAACATAGTTTCTCCTCATTTTTGAAGTCGGTTATAAAGACATCGTCATTATCAAGCTGGTTAAAAAAATATATATAATATGTTACGACAGCCAACAGTACCTCCTACCCCACAATAATGAGATTCTCTTGTAAACATCTGTTGGAGATAGGATTAAAATATTATTCCGCCTGGTCCACCGCGGCTCTTGAGAATCACTAATTTGTCTTTTGTTTGATTCCGAGTCTTTATAGCCGGTTATACAAAAGGGTGTGAGCAGAAATGCAAGTACAGTCTCTTCAAGTACAGTTTTATTATCCGACAAAGCGACGCGTGCAACATTTGTGGTAAGCAAATATACAAACACGCTGTGATTGTGAGCAGCTAAAGCGTCAGGATATAACATAAAACTACCACAAAACATGCATCATCTCAGAGGTGATCTTTGGCCAGGGTCGCGAGATTCGTTCGAAAGAGTTACCATGGCCCTGGCATATGGGCAACTGAAGGAACACGTGTGAGTTTTAGTCGTCAGAGACGTCATTTGATGATTTCCCACACACACACAAAAAAAGGAGGTGATCTTTTTACCGATATCAGTTTTTCGACTTAATGTGATAAATTTTACACCTAAAAAAAAACTTTACGTGAAAATAGGGCCCTTTTTTTTCATTTCTGGCTAAATGGCAGCAAATTTACATTATATAACTTGAGGTTCTGTGTGGTGCCGGACGTAAAGAATAACACCACCCCATTTCTTCCCGTGGGTGTCGTAAAAGGCGACTAAGGGACTTACTAGAGAATGGGCAGCAGCGCTCTCTATGCATTTTACCACCATACTGCGATCGCCGATCCGCCTGCCAAGCGTGGCGATTATGACAAACCCCTCGAAAGTCGTAGTTAGGGAGCTGGCGAGCAAAATTTCGATATGATCAGCACACGAGGCAGACGTTATTGATAGTGATAATTATACCCTAAGAAACATCAAGGACCTCGTCTGCCACCATGGTGGCGCTGCGTTGTAAATTTACAGCGTTTCAAAAATGTTTAAAAAAACAGGTGTGCTATATTATGCGCACACGTCTGCCTCTGGGGCTGATGATCACAGTCATCCTGGAAACACAAAGCATCGAAAAGGCAGACACTGGATGTCTGCCTTTGTCTTTTGTAGTATTCATTTTTTTATGATTAAAAAAACTGTATATGAAGTGAACACTTGGCAGATTTGAATTGTTCGATTAAAAACAATGAGAAGAACTACGGAAAAATATTCTCGTTTTTATTGTAGATTTTTATTTTCATTGCAAAAAAAATGGAGTCTTGGTTCAAAATCTACGTATTTTACACAAACAAAACATGATTTTAAAAAGTTAAAGACTGTTCCTATCCAGATCTTAATCCTATTCAGATTACATTCAAGCATGCAATTTAAAAAAATTACTTTCTAATTAAAGTTCCAAGCGCATTTCGTTTCTCGTTGGCATTGAGAAAAAATATGATTGCATAGATTTCAGCTCCAGAAGTTAAATCGTTACCATGGTAACGATTTAACTTCTGGAGCTGAAATCTGAAATAGTTTAGAGGATAATATTAAACAAAATTATAAGAATAAAACTATAGAGAATAACAATAATCCCATGCAATACCGTGAATTTCAAACAGTTTTACAGCTGAAAACCAGTGAGCAAAGTGTCTGCCACATGTTTTTTCGAATCCACAGAGTCATAGTGAATCGAATGGGCGCAATGATAACCGCGTGCAAATGACTTACTAGAGCTTTTTTTTTTAACATTTTTACAACTCCGTCCCATGACAATGCAGAGTCCTGAATGTTTGCCTCTTCGATTTTCTTCATTTCCAAGATGATTGTGACCATGAACTTCAGAGGCATACATGTGCAAATGATTTAATACCCCGATTTTTTTAAGCAACTTCAATCCGCTGTAACGCGAAAACGCAGCGACATAGGACCTTAATTGATTGGACTAAATCAATTCGTTATGATTTAAGCTGCAATCCACCTCGACGTGAAACATGTGCAAATCATATACCGAAATGCTCGCCGGCTCCCTAACTATGGGAGAGGCCTATGTCTTTCGATTGAAAGTAGGAAACATAAAGGACATTAACGTGTCCTGGAAACCTTTCACGAGATCGTGAGCTATAGGATTCTGAAACCTTGACGGTGGATGGTTTACTTACTGTTGAAAATCTTGACAGACATTTTAATAAATTATCATCTTCTGTCTAGCCTTCGAGACTTCGACTTCTTATTCGATACTTTAATTTTTACCATATAAACCATCCTATCAGTACGAGAAAGGTGTGTTAGGTTACCATAGCGCCGAACAGTTCTTTTGACATACCAACTTTATTGAAACCAGTCAAGTGAAAAATATATTTTGTTTTATGTATGTTCGTCGATATTGTCATCAAATATGAAGCAATTTTGAGAAATATGATTCTTTCATTTGTTATAGGAAGTTTCCGCGATGGTCCCATAAGATAAGTGTCTTTGCTTGGGTAGTTTTTGAGTTAGCATCCATAATGCGTATTGAATCCACCTGGATAAACTAAGTTGATGATGTGATAAAACTTCCTGTCACTGAAGTTACCCCCATAGGAATAAACCCCATAGGAAGTTACCATTGGGAGTATGGTACACTTTCGTGTACCATACTTCCTATGGTAACTTCCTATGGGGTTTTGTTTTTTTTTTTGGATGGGATACCATCAAATGACTTCTCCCGCTCTGGGCGAAGCGGGAGGGCGTTTCAGACTTTTGCTGACTAAAACCCACCCGTGTTCCTTCAGTTACCCATATACCAGGGCCACGGTAACTCGTTTGAACAATCTCGCGACCCTGGCAGGATGGGGTAAAAAGCTATTAATTTGACATTATACTACAGACTTTTTTACTACTGAAAATTATTTTGTTGATAGAAATCGTCATTATAATTTGCGGCCGTCCGTCGATATATATGTCGCAGGTATATTGTCTAAGCTTAAAGTAATTTCACTAGTGATATTATAATTTAACGGTAGGTAGATTGTCAAACGACTTCATTTCTTACAATTTGACGGCCTGGTATTAGTGACTTTGTAACGTCACGGCAAAACTATAGTGATATTTTAATAAATCTAGGTATATCATGAATGAAGTTGGCAATAGGAAACGTCGAGCGTTCTGATTTCCGATATATATTGCTGTATAAAGAAAAATATTTATTAATCATTGATGGAAGTCTTATCATCGATCTTTACATAGATATCAAAATTTATTTAATATTTTTCATTACAATAAAAAATAATGGGCACGCACGGGTCAAGTTAAGCTACGCTTGCCGAGTTGATTCCGTGGATGGGTGAAAATTCATTAAATTTTGACAGTCCTCTGTAGCTCAGAAAGCACGTTTAGCCGTCGATACCGGCATTAAATCTTGGCAGGTTAGACTGAAAGCTTAACATAACATGGTTAGGAAAAGGCATGGATGATGACATTACCATTTCAAGACAATAGGATGACTGTTTTTTCATTTTACCAAAAACAAAAACTACTTTTGACATATTAAATCAGTTTCGATACTAGGAAGTGGCACCATCTATTATCGAATAGCAGAAGCATTTTTCTTAAACATTAATTTTACAATGTGAAAATCACATTTCTTGGCTAAGTAGATATGGCCCTATTGCTTAAATAAAGCCTAAAAAATAAATAAGAATGACTGAAGTAATAAAAATTACAAATAAAGTAGATTCTGTTATTTTTACGACAACGCTCATGCAAGTTATAGACTGCTAGCGACATCTGGTGGAGTTTTCTGCCTGAACCTTCAACCTTTTCATTAAGGGATGAACAGTGTTCATGCTACTAACCCTACTTATATTATCATTGCTTACAATAATAGAACACCTTGCCCAATCTTTTATATGTCATCATCAAGTCTAGCCGATTTTCGGGCTTCTGACCAGCAGCAACGACTGCCACACACACTGCCATCCACAAATGACAGCCGAGACCAACGGCTTAGCGTGCTTTCCGAAGCACGGAGGAGTCTTGGTATGTAAAGATGGTTACCCATCCACGAACCAACTGTAATTAATCTATAATATGTATGTATTTAGAAATATATAAGTATGTTTATCAGTTCCCTGGTTACCATAGTACAGGCTGCCTAGTTTGGGATCAGATAACGGTGATATTTTTATATTAAGCTACAGTTAGTGTTGGGATTTTATCCGGATAAATACTCAAAATTGATAAATACTCGATAAATATCCGTTTTTACTGAGTATTTATCCAAAACAGCGGATAAATACTATTTTATGTTTTCGTAACGTAAGTTTTGTCATTTTACTAACAAAAGGATTAAAATTAATGAAAAATAAACAATGCAGATTGGTATCGTACCTTATTAATCATTTTAACAATTACAAAACGCCGATATTAACAATAATTTCATTCAATTATGAATACAGTTAGTCAATCACTGTCAAAGTTAGATTAAATTATACATTTGTTAATTGGTTTTTCACATACATACATGAACTCATGCCTTTCTCCCATGGGGGTAGGCAGAAACTATTTAAGTAACGCTTAAATCATAGCAATAATAACAAAAATTACCTCGTGGAAGTCGAGAAAGATAAACAAATCAAATATCTTGACTTGGCTCGCGAGGTTGTCGACATTGTAGGATATGGATTCAGCGAGCAATGTGCAGTTTTGAGACCAGTGATGATGTAATTATTTACCACAAGTAAAGCGCCTGCCTGAGTGCGAACCCACGACCTACAAGTTGTAAGTCGGGGCTGATACCACCGGGACACCACTGCTATCGCCAATATGAAAAGCATGTCAGACTTTTACTGACTAAAACCCACCTGTGTTCATTTAGTTGCCTGTGCCAGGGTACCTCTTTTAAACAGATCCGCAACCCTGGCAGGCATTGGTCCTCGCGGACCCCTTCAATATGTAATGACATCTCTTTGAGGCGCGCGTGGAACACAATGCGCCGTTGACACGGGCCTGTTCTTTACCGTGGCGAGCAATGGGTGGCTCGCCGCCCGCAAGCCCATGCCCACGGTGGCCGAGAGTCCACAATGAACTCTCGACGCCCGGGGCGTCTCCTTCTACGGTGGCTAGGGACATTCGCAGAAGGAGAGGACAGCTTCTTATCATGGCCTGCACCAGGGCCGGACGCGAGAAATGGCCGCCGCCAATCCCCTCTACGAGGATACGGCGTTGCTCCGCCCAAGCAGGGCAAACCTCCACTCTATGCTCCACCGTATCTTCCAGGCGATCTACACAGTGGTAAAATTTACTGAAACCTGCTTTTAGATTTTCTCAAATCCAATGACTCATTATTAATATCTGTCTGTAAATATAACCCATTTTGTGTTGATTTCATATCCTTAAATATTATTAACACTAGAAGGGCATTGCATTTGTTGGAATCTTGTTGAAAGACAGGTTCTGTTATGGGTTCAAAAACAGATATGCATTGATATACCTAATCCCAAAAGTCATCATCAAGCAAAACTGCTTGTAGCATTTGACTTGACGATATATTTTTCTTTTACGCTGAGAGAGCGGCTTTTTTATTTTTCATACACGTGTGTGTGTGTGTGTGTGATCGAGTGATCGTAGATAGCTGCCCTATCTTGTGTAGCATGGCAGGTTTAACTTTTCTCCCGTTACCTTTTGTTTTACGATTTGTTGTAGCTTCGATCGTGGTTTTTGGGTTTAGTTCTTGTGATTTTTTGACTGTCTTATAAATCGATGAACACTGGCTGCAAGCACGGAAAAGCATGACTCATTGTCACGTTCCGCCTTAACCGAGCGTGTAAGCGAGAGCGCGAAACAAGCGATAGAGAGGCACGATCTCGGCCTTAGCGTTCGACTTGCGAAATCTATCTCTCTTCCACTACATCGGCCAACACGTCCGAGTAAAAGAGACTTAGACATTATCACGTAAAATTATCGTCCGTATATCGACTTTACATACAACCAATTGTTTTTATTAAAGATTTTATCATATCTGCATAGTTTATAAATTTTTGAAACTACCGCATTGCAGTGCACCATGACTCCATGAGCCAGTAAATTACTAGTGTGTGCTGCGCAGTTTAAAGGCTCAACACCTTTAACTAATTGAAAAGCCCTTTGCATGTTTATAGCGTTGGCAAACAACAACAACAAACCTGTCTTCGCCGCATTTTTCTTGACTTTTAGAAGCTCTTCACAGAGATAATCAATTATGTGGCTATTCTCTGCACTCTCAACAAAGGTAGATTCTAAATTTGTATCTAAAGAGCATGCTCTATTAGAGATGTTTGGGCTTCTGACACAATTACAGCCCTGGCAATTGACATTAGAACTAAATAATGTAATAACGTAGTATTTTGAAAAGCCTAAATAACAAATAAAAGTCATTAAATTTTAAAATAATCATCCGATGCGCAAAAAAGATATTTATCCATCATTTTGAGTATTTATCCGATAAAAATGAGTAAAAACGAGTATTTATCCGTTTCGGATAAAAACTCGAGTATTTATCCTCCGAGTATTTATCCACTGCCCATCACTAGCTACAGTGGTTCTTCTTCGAATTCTTTTGATACTATACAGTTTGGCTCTGAAACAGCCTTCTTCATGATATTTTTGATAACACACGCTTCCCAGCTATATCAGCTACCATTCTAACCGGATCAAGCTGAAAACCAGTATTTTACATGGACTGGCTATCTAACCTCCAAAACCCTATTACTAGGAACACGATACGCCTTGGCAAGACTGGTTGTCAGACTTTCGTGCTTCTGACATCCCGTAACGACTGTCTATGATCTACAAATGACAGCCGGGTCCAACGGCTTAGCGTGTTTTTTTTATCAACAATATAACATTGATAATATAATCGTCAATAGGATATTAAAGTAACGACAATAGGTACTGATAATAATGATAAGAACACTAATCAGTTATCGCGAATCGGTTTGCTAAACATGGTGGCAATTTAGGTACATCTCGATTGTGGTACCTACCTACACATTTACACATAGAACAACATAACGTGTGGTGCCGGACGTAAAGAATAGCACCATCCTATTTCTTTCCGTGGGTGTCTTAAGACGCGACTAAAGGGCTTACTAGAGAATGGGCAGCAGCGTTCTCTCAGAAATTTACAACCATACTGCGATCGCCAACCCTATGGGCTTGTGGCAAAGTAATAACAGCCGCACGGGTTGATCGTTCAGGTTGAGCTACGCTTGCCGCAGTTGGTCCGTGGATGGATGACCATCTTTACCAAGACCGTGCCTTGGAAAGCAAGTTAAGCCGTTGGTCCCGGCTGTCTTTCGTAGATCTTAGACAGTCGTTACGGATCGTCAGAAGCCCGAAAGTACAACCAGTCTTACCAAGCCCATCTGACCTCCACAACCCAGTTACTGGGTAATACGATACCCTATTACCCAGTAACTGGGTTGTGGAGGTCAGATGGGCAGTCGCTCCATGTAAAATACAGGTAATCAGCTGCATCCGGTTAGACTGGAAGCTGACCACAACATAGTTGGGAAAAGGCTAGACAGATGATGAATGCGATCACCAACCCGCCTGCCAAGCGTGGCGATTATGACAAACCCCCCTTATTGGGGGAGGCTTACGTTCAGCTGTAGACGTCTATCGCCTGAAATGATGATCATAATGATGACAATATAACACCTATATCTCTGAAGGATTAGGCAGAGGTGTACCTTCAGTACACCTAAATTTCGCCAGTTATGTTTAAGTCCCATGTAATAAGAGGCAAGCCTATTTCCATCAACTGGGCACAAATCAAAATTCCGAATTGCTACTGAGAAATTACACACATACATCCGGCTCGAAGGACCAATGTTCGCGCGGGGAGCAAATAAAAGAATGGACTGTATTATATAGGCAATGGTTTATTGCCGTACTAACAATAAAGATTAAGTTTTCTGGACAAACAATAAGTAAGGTTAGGAAGGAGAATCGTCCGTCACCAGTTATGTTTAAGTCCCATGTAATAGGGGGCGAGCCTATTGCCATCAACCGGGCACAAACCTAGACTCTGGGCTGCTACTGAGAAATTACACACATACATACATAAAGTCACGTCTTTTTCGCATTGGAGTAGGCAAAAACTACAGAACACCACCTGCTACGATCCTTAAATACTCATTTTGCCTCGTTTAAGTTCAAGTTGAATAAAGGGCGGCTGACAAAAGATATTTATAAGGTATGTGTGACTGGATATACCGAAAGGGGAAGCCCTAGGAAAACATATAGTGATATTTTTGTTGATGTTCTTCAGAAGGGTCAGGTGCGTATTACTGGTAACCGGCGTGTGCGAACAGATGTATGAACGTAAACGTGGCTGAGAAATTATTGAAAGAATAATCCAATAACACTTGGCTCTACCTGGGAGGAAAAATCCAATAACACTTGGCTCTACCTAGGAATGGAACCAAGAATCTCATTCTCAGGGAGACAGTTTTTCAGTTGAGAAGGTGGCTTTTCAATTTTGTGGACACAGACTTAAGAAAGGAAAGAAAGCATCGGAAAGAAACTATGACCTACAATAATATTATAACAGACTAGTTAGCGACTTCGTCCGCGTCAAATTTTTGCTCCCCTGACCTTTCCCATCGCATCGAATTGCCTGCCACTTTTCGTCCATTTTTAGTTGGTGCTCCACTCCTTTTGACGGTAGCGTGATGTTATATAGCAAATAGCCTTCCTCAATAAGTAGGCTACCCACCACAAAAATATTTTTTCAAGTCGGACCAGTAGTTCCTGATAATACCGCGTTCAACCAAAAAACAAACTCTTCAGCTTTATAATATTAGGATAGATTCATGCGGTGTGACTTTTTTTTTGGATGGGTAATCTTCAAACAGTGAGAGGGCGTGTCAGACTTTTACTAACTAAAGCCCACCGTGTTCCTTCAGTAGCCCATATGCCAGGGTCACGGTGTCTCTTTCAAACAATCTCGCGACCCTGGCAGATGCGGTGAGACTGGAAGTCTTTCCAAAGATAGTTGGGGAAAGTCTAGGCAGGTGATAATGATGAAGAATATTTTATGTACCTAATGTAGTCGAATCGCCATCTGTGTATTCAATCAATCAATCAACTCAGCCTATCGCAGTTCACTGCTGGACATATGCCTCTCCCGTGTTGCGCCACAACACTCTGTCCTCCGCCTTCCGGATCCAGTCTGTCCCAGCCACCTTTTTGAGGTGGTCGATTAGCTGGGTGGCGTCCCACGCTACACTTGTCAATACGCGTCTCCAATCCAGGACTTGTCTGCTCCACCGGCTATCTGTCCTTCGACAAACATGGCCAGCCCACTGCCATATCAGCTTGCTTACTCTGCGAGCTATGTCGGTAACTCTTCTTTGTTTCTCTGAGTATTAAGAAAGAACCAATAAACTCGCCCCTGAACTGCAAGGAGGTAAGCAGAGACTATAAAACAAAACGCCACGAACTCCGAATACTAATTCCCGTAAATAAAAACGTTCAAATTCTAGTTTCAAACTCATCTTAGCGATAATAATTAAATCAGAGGTATTTTTGATAGATTAAGACATATTCGAATGACAACATTTAAAAAAATACTTGAATTGCCGTTGTAATTAATTCTATTGCTCTTTCCACCTTACTACAACTAACGCCATCTATGAACAAAGAAAAAAAACAAAAGACTGCATCAAGTTATTCGGAGTTTAAATCAAGCCAAGCAAGCAAAGCTAGACTGTGACTGTAGCCTATCTACGCAACGCCAAAACCTGCGTAGTTCTTACACCACTCCAGAGATGGCGCGGATAACGATATCAGAAAGACAGTTGAATATGGGGTGACTATACTTTGACTTTTAATAGTATTCAGTTATCTGACAGTTCAAAGAAAAATGATGTTACCATACTAAATCTAATAATAATATATATTAGGACAACCAACACACCGTTATCTGATCCCAAACTAGGCATACTACCTGTACTCTGGCAACCAGACAACTGATAAACATACTTATTATATATTTGTATTTAGCAACTATAATATGTATGTATTTAGCAATATATACTTAAATTGCTAAATACATACATATTATATTGTAGATAAATTACACCCACACAGAACAAATGTTTATGCTCATCACACAAAGATTTGTCTTGGGTGGGAATCAAACCCACGACCTCAGTCTTAGCCTAACAGGCCGATCAAAATAGTGTTGGGTAGTGAACGATTTTGCGTAGTGAACTAAAGCTGCTGTCGCTGTGAGAAACGAGTACTTGCCAGCGGCGTGTACAGCCAGCCTACCTTGACTACATGGGACCTACAATCTTTCGTATTTTTCTTGTGCAAGAAAATCGGTGATGTTGCTAGTCCCTCCGTCCTCGGTGTAAAGTTCACTCAACAACGTAACTCACGATGAGTTGGAAGTTGTAACTGTTTAAGAAGATGCCCCAGTAGGAGTGGTGCTGCGTTATGCTCCAGTGCGTCGGCTGTGGTAAAGCGCCGGGTTGAGGCTCACTGCTGGCGTAAATGGTCACCATCACCTACTGTTGTACCTCTCGTCACTTGTCTAAAGGTTCATTAGAAAACCACCGTCAGACTGCATCTGGCATTATTTCTAAATTGAACCTTTTTGGTGCAGCCGTGAGGCACAGGCTGTTGTTATTTATTTATAGTCAGCATTGTTGAACAACTGGAGTCGAGTATACCCGATTTAGCACCACCGACAGACTGGATCCGTGTATACCCGATTCAGTGCCACCGACCGACTGGAGCCAACTAACCCGACTCAGCGTCCACGATCGACTAGAGCCGAGTATACTCGATTCAGCGCCACCGACCGACTGGAGCTGAGTATACCCGATTCAGCGTCATTGACCCGAACGTGAGGCTTAAGGCGGAAACATATTTACGTGTCGTGGCGTGTCGTGACGCGCCAGAAGCATATCAATTTCATACATTTAATATGATTAGGGACATATTTGCATGGGGTGTCGTGTCGCAACACGTTCTGTCGAATGTATGAAACTGATATGCTTCTGGCGCGTCACGACACGTAAGTGTGTTTCCGCCTTTACAGAAGTTTTCACTAAAAGATTAAACGACTAACATCCAGCGATTAGAAACGTCGCTAAGTGCTGAAAACAAAGTAAAAGGAAAACAGTCTTATTTTATTTTACACACATAGAAGATTTCAATGAAAATAAACACTACCTTTGTACATATTTTTCTGTTCCTTTCTTTTTGTCTATTTATATGCGTGCATAAATGGTTAAATAAATAAGACTTTCCTAGATGTAAAATGATAAAAGCCACACGGGTCGATAGCAGGTACCTTAGCCGCGATCAGTTCATATACGGGTGACCATCAATTACATTTATATAGTAGCCGTAGCTCTTTAAGCCGTTGGATCGCTTCAGTCTTTCATTGAGTTTGAGTTTCGATCTTTGACAGTCCTTACGGGTCCTTAGAAGCCCGAAAGTCTGACACGAAGTCTCACCAAGGGTCATAATGTTACCCACTAAGTGGGTGGTGAAGGTCGGATGATCAGTCGTTCCTTAAAAGTACTGGTATTCAATCGCATCCAGTCATTCATTAGGATCTGGACATCTCTTAGTTGCCACGACTTATTTTAATTTATGAATTGTTATTTTATTTTTAACCCCCGACGCAAAAAGAGGGGTGTTATAAGTTTGACGTGTCTGTCTGTCTGTCTGTCTGTCTGTGTGTCTGTCTGTCTGTGGCATCATAGCTCCCGAACGGATGATGCGATTTCAATAAAAAAAAAATGTATTTAAGGTGACTTATCTGCGAGTGTTCTTAGACATGTTTGATGAAAATCGGTTGAGCCGTTTAAAAGTTGTGGGGGGGAAAGTGGGGAAGAGTAACCGAATGTCAGCAAATATACTCGAGTGGGGTCTCAAATGAAAGCGCACTGAAAGAGAATATTGATGAATTAATCGAAAGTGTTCTTAGCTTCGTTTGATTCTACATTATATTAAGTATATACCTATAAAAAGTACAAAATAAAAAAATAAATTGAAAATATAAAAAACCCCCGACACAAAAACCTAATTTCCCTTTAAAAAGTAAAAAATAATAAAAAAATAACTCAATCTTAAAGTACCTAAGAATGTATTAATAATTCAAAAAAAATACGCCGCGTTGGGGGACCGCTTCAAATCTAACAATTTAATTACCAATAGTCTTGTAGCGGAAACAATATTAATTTAAACCGCTACTCGAACTAATAAGAAAACCGCTGCCGCTTATGAAGTGGCACCATACCACGAAATCAGGTGATCCTTTGTTCGGCGAGGGTTCGACGGCCGCACGGTTACACGTGCCGCCCGCACACAGCGAGCGCGTGACATTTGTACCGGCCGGCGTGGAAACGACCTTGAGCGCCGGGCCGATGGCGTGCACACGAAACTACCTGCGCGCGCGCCGAGAGTCGACCACCAGTTCAGTCTCGACTAGCTACCAAACTACTCGGTTCGCGACGCGCTTAATATTGCTCTCTGCTTGTATAGAATCGCTGTGTTCCGCTTGTAATTTAATTTCAATAATATAATATTAATAATCGTAATAATATTCTTCATTTCTTCTCTCGGCTTTATTCATTCTCACTATCACATCCTTCCGCTACGCTTCACTCTAATCTATCAAACATTAAGTTAGATACCGGGTTCGATTCCCAACTCGAGTAGAATAGTCAACCCGACCATTCTACATTGGTGACCCCGACGTGATCACACCTTCAAGACTGAAGACTCCAAGACGCCAGTCAATCCAGAACACCAGTGGAACAAGAAGAACGAAGCCTGGAACCATTTTGTTCGTGTTTATTTCCGTTGCTGACGTCAAATCCGTTGAGGTGGGGTCTCAGTTTTAAGCGGTGAGCGATTTTATTAATTTTTATTTTTTGCAATGGCGGAAGCTGATGGTTTCGTTGATTGCAAGGATGCTCCCGTTATCTCAGGAGAGGTAGCGGGGGTTGGAATGCCATTGCGTTGTCCACCATTTTGTCCGGAAGAACCGGCTTTATGGTTCGCGCAACTAGAGGGCCAATTTATTATGTCCAGAATTACGAGTGACAGTACGAAGTTTTATTATGTGTCCTCGCAGTTGGAAGCCAAGCACGCCTTGCAAATAAAGGATATTATCACCAAGCCGCCAGAGAACAACAAGTACGAGACTTTAAAAGCAGAGCTCATTAAGCGATTATCAGCGTCTCAGGAGAAACGCATTAAACAACTCCTCTGCCACGAAGAGCTAGGCGATCGTAAGCCGTCTCATTTCCTGCGGCACCTTCAGAACCTAGCTGGTCCAACGGGCGCTTCTGAGTTTGTGAAAAGTATCTGGACGAACAGGTTGCCACCGAATATACAGACTGTCATTGCCTCACAGATTGATGATTTGCAGGTCGAGAAGTTAGCTGACATTGCAGATAAGGTGTTCGAGATAGCCCCGATGACCCCGCAAGTTGCTAGCACCTCTGCTACCACCGGCACGGCTTCATCCGACCTGGCAAAGCAAGTGAGCGAGCTGACGAAGCAGGTAGCTGCGCTCACTTCTCGCATGAACGACAGAGGAAGGAACCGCTCACGCTCGAGATCCCACAATCGCAATCGAAGGTATAATCGCTCCAATAGTAGACCGCGGCAACCACCTCCTGACCACCCACACTGCTATTACCACTTCACATACGGGAATAAGGCGAAGAACTGTAGGTCGCCCTGCACGTTTCCATCGGAAAACAGGAAGGGCGGTCGCAAGTAGCGGCCAGCGACTGCCCCACGTCTTCAGGCCGTATATTCGTGACCGACCGGACATCAAAGTTACAATTTCTTGTGGACACGGGTTCCGACTTGTGCGTTTTTCCCCGCTCTGCCGTCAAGACGCCCTGCATCCAATCAAGGTACGATCTGGTAGCTGCTAACGGTACGGTCATACACACTTACGGGCCTACACAGCTCCGGTTGGATTTAGGCCTCCGGAGGAACTACAGCTGGAGCTTCACCATAGCTGACGTTGGGAAACCCATCATTGGTGTGGACTTCCTCAGCCACTACAATCTGCTGGTCGATTGTAGGAACCAACGACTGATCGACAGCTTGACATCCTTGTCGGTCTCCGCCACACACTGCAGCACCATTGACATTGCATCTGTGAAGGCCGTCGTTGGTGATACCGGCTATCACCACATACTGCGTGAGTACCCAGAAATAACACGGCCACCAGGCAAACAGCTACCAGGTACTCACAACACGATGCACCACATAAGGACGACACCAGGCCCGCCGGTGGCATGCAAACCAAGACGCCTTGACCCAGCTCGACTTCAGGTTGCCAAGAAGGAGTTCGAAGAGATGTTGGCAAGCGGGGTAGCGAGGCGTTCTGAGAGTGCTTGGTCAGCACCACTGCACCTAGTGAAGAAGAAGGACGACGGATGGAGACCATGTGGCGACTACAGGGCACTTAACGCCAGAACAGTACCTGACAGGTACCCCATTCGTCATATTCATGACTTCTCTCACCAGATATCAGGCTGCACCGTCTTCTCGACCATCGATCTTGTAAAGGCCTACAATCAATTGGCCATCAATCCAGACGATGTACCAAAGACGGCGATTACTACACCATTCGGTCTTTACGAGTTTCCTTTCATGACGTTCGGTTTGAGGAACGCGGCACAAACCTTCCAAAGGTTCATCGACGAGGTCCTACTTGGCCTCGATTTCTGCTATGGGTACGTAGATGACATCCTAGTCTTCTCAGCGTCTCCTAAAGAGCACGAGGCCCATCTACGTCAGTTATTCAATCGCCTGAGGCAGTACGGCATCGTGGTCAACACAGCTAAGTGCAACATCGGACAGACTGAGGTTGTTTTTCTAGGCTACCGCGTGTCGGCGGAAGGGACGAGGCCAGTTCAATCCAAGGTCCAAGCCATACAGGAGTACCCGGTTCCCAAGACCGTCAAGGAGCTGCGCCGATTCCTTGGCATGGTCAACTTTTATCGCCGATTCGTCCCGAACGCAGCCAAACTTCAGGGACCGTTGAACGCTGTCCTTGCCGGACCCAAGGTAAAAGGCTCACATCCAGTACACATGACTCCAGAATTGCTGAAGGCTTTCGAAGACTGCAAATCTTCGCTGTCCAAAGCGACACTCCTGGCTCACCCTGATGCATCCGCAGAGTTAAGCATCGTGACAGATGCTTCTGATACGGCAGTCGGCGCCGTCCTTCAGCAGCGGAAGGGGGACAACTGGCAACCACTAGCCTTTTACTCGCACAAGCTTAGTGAGGCACAAAGGAAGTACAGCCCATACGACCGGGAGTTACTTGCGATTTATGAGGCAATCAAGTACTTCCGGCATATGGTCGAGGCAAGAACCTTCGCCATCTACACAGACCATAAGCCGCTTACCTTTGCGTTCAGGATGAATAGGGATAGTTGCTCACCCAGGCAATTCCGGTACCTGGACTTCATTGGGCAATTTACGACAGACCTGAGGTATTTACCAGGCAGTGAGAACGTTGTCGCCGATGCATTGTCGCGCGTGGAGGAAATATCAGCAGCTGTCGACTTCGAGGAACTTGCAAGACTCCAGGATACAGACCTAGAACTGCAAGACCTAATTCAACATGGCTCCACGCTGAAACTTCGAAAGGTAGCATCCACCTACAGCAATGACCTACCAGTCTATTGTGACACCTCTACGCCGACAACACGCCCCTATATAACGCCTACCTTGCGAAGACAGGCATTCGATTCACTGCACAACCTACATCATCCTGGAAATGCAGCTACAGTGCGACTGGTGACACAACACTTTGTTTGGCCAGGGATCCGCAAAGATTGTAGAGAGTGGGCGAGGCAATGTATACAATGCCAGACGTGCAAAACTGCACGTCACACTAAAGCTCCACTTTCAACCTACCTTACTCCTTCTTCCCGTTTTTCCCACATTCACCTCGACATAGTGGGACCCTTAACCCCTTCGTCTGATTTCAGATACTGCCTCACAGTCATTGATCGATTTACGCGATGGCCTGAGGCGTACCCCTTGAAAGACATCACGGCGGAGACCTGCGCAGCTGCCCTGGTTTCTGGCTGGATAGCCAGGTTCGGCTGTCCCGCACGGGTCACTACAGACCGCGGACGCCAGTTCGAGAGTCACCTCTTCAAGGCTCTCACTACCTTGGTGGGTGCACATCACTACCGCACCACCGCCTACCATCCAGCAGCGAATGGCATCGTAGAACGTCTACATCGGCAGCTGAAGGCTGCCATCATGTGCCACACTTCCTCACAGTGGACAGAAGCCCTTCCACTGGTACTTCTCGGCATGCGTAATTCTTGGAAGGAAGATATCCAAGCTACGCCTGCAGAGCTGGTCTACGGTGAAGCACTGCACTTACCCGCTCAGTCCCTGTCCCCTAAAGACGACTTCACTACCACAGATGTCACGGAGTACGCTGCGAACCTGCGAGTCCACATGGCCAAGCTTGCACCAAAACCAACTTCGTGGCACACCAGCACCACTACTCCCTTCTACATGCCTCGAGACTTACACTCTTCCACACACGTCTTCGTCCACCGAGATCATGTTCGAAGATCGCTAGAACCGCCTTACGCTGGACCCTACAAAGTTATACAAAGATATCCGAAATACTTCGTGGTCGAGGCGAACGGAAAACCCAATAACATTACTGTGGACAGATTGAAACCTGCCTACATGACACGAGAGGAGACGGGGGTTCCAGCTGAGATACCAACGGCCCCAAAACCCACGACTGAAGCAACCGGTGAAGGCGCAGAGCAGAGGACGCGAAGTGGGCGGCGTGTCAAATTTCCCGATTTTTATCGACCGTAGTCACGGTCTGGCCAGGGGGAATATGTAGCGGAAACAATATTAATTTAAACCGCTACTCGAACTAATAAGAAAACCGCTGCCGCTTATGAAGTGGCACCATACCACGAAATCAGGTGATCCTTTGTTCGGCGAGGGTTCGACGGCCGCACGGTTACACGTGCCGCCCGCACACAGCGAGCGCGTGACATTTGTACCGGCCGGCGTGGAAACGACCTTGAGCGCCGGGCCGATGGCGTGCACACGAAGCTACCTGCGCGCGCGCCGAGAGTCGACCACCAGTTCAGTCTCGACTAGCTACCAAACTACTCGGTTCGCGACGCGCTTAATATTGCTCTCTGCTTGTATAGAATCGCTGTGTTCCGCTTGTAATTTAATTTCAATAATATAATATTAATAATCGTAATAATATTCTTCATTTCTTCTCTCGGCTTTATTCATTCTCACTATCACATCCTTCCGCTACGCTTCACTCTAATCTATCAAACATTAAGTTAGATACCGGGTTCGATTCCCAACTCGAGTAGAATAGTCAACCCGACCATTCTACATTGGTGACCCCGACGTGATCACACCTTCAAGACTGAAGACTCCAAGACGCCAGTCAATCCAGAACACCAGTGGAACAAGAAGAACGAAGCCTGGAACCATTTTGTTCGTGTTTATTTCCGTTGCTGACGTCAAATCCGTTGAGGTGGGGTCTCAGTTTTAAGCGGTGAGCGCTTTTATTAATTTTTATTTTTTGCAATGGCGGAAGCTGATGGTTTCGTTGATTGCAAGGATGCTCCCGTTATCTCAGGAGAGGTAGCGGGGGTTGGAATGCCATTGCGTTGTCCACCATTTTGTCCGGAAGAACCGGCTTTATGGTTCGCGCAACTAGAGGGCCAATTTATTATGTCCAGAATTACGAGTGACAGTACGAAGTTTTATTATGTGTCCTCGCAGCTGGAAGCCAAGCACGCCTTGCAAATAAAGGATATTATCACCAAGCCGCCAGAGAACAACAAGTACGAGACTTTAAAAGCAGAGCTCATTAAGCGATTATCAGCGTCTCAGGAGAAACGCATTAAACAACTCCTCTGCCACGAAGAGCTAGGCGATCGTAAGCCGTCTCATTTCCTGCGGCACCTTCAGAACCTAGCTGGTCCAACGGGCGCTTCTGAGTTTGTGAAAAGTATCTGGACGAACAGGTTGCCACCGAATATACAGACTGTCATTGCCTCACAGATTGATGATTTGCAGGTCGAGAAGTTAGCTGACATTGCAGATAAGGTGTTCGAGATAGCCCCAATGACCCCGCAAGTTGCTAGCACCTCTGCTACCACCGGCACGGCTTCATCCGACCTGGCAAAGCAAGTGAGCGAGCTGACGAAGCAGGTAGCTGCGCTCACTTCTCGCATGAACGACAGAGGAAGGAACCGCTCACGCTCGAGATCCCACAATCGCAATCGAAGGTATAATCGCTCCAATAGTAGACCGCGGCAACCACCTCCTGACCACCCACACTGCTATTACCACTTCACATACGGGAATAAGGCGAAGAACTGTAGGTCGCCCTGCACGTTTCCATCGGAAAACAGGAAGGGCGGTCGCAAGTAGCGGCCAGCGACTGCCCCACGTCTTCAGGCCGTATATTCGTGACCGACCGGACATCAAAGTTACAATTTCTTGTGGACACGGGTTCCGACTTGTGCGTTTTTCCCCGCTCTGCCGTCAAGACGCCCTGCATCCAATCAAGGTACGATCTGGTAGCTGCTAACGGTACGGTCATACACACTTACGGGCCTACACAGCTCCGGTTGGATTTAGGCCTTCGGAGGAACTACAGCTGGAGCTTCACCATAGCTGACGTTGGGAAACCCATCATTGGTGTGGACTTCCTCAGCCACTACAATCTGCTGGTCGATTGTAGGAACCAACGACTGATCGACAGCTTGACATCCTTGTCGGTCTCCGCCACACACTGCAGCACCATTGACATTGCATCTGTGAAGGCCGTCGTTGGTGATACCGGCTATCACCACATACTGCGTGAGTACCCAGAGATAACACGGCCACCAGGCAAACAGCTACCAGGTACTCACAACACGATGCACTACATAACTAATGTAGAATGGTCGGGTTGACTATTCTACTCGAGTTGGGAATCGAACCCGGTATCTAACTTAATGTTTGATAGATTAGAGTGAAGCGTAGCGGAAGGATGTGATAGAGAGAATGAATAAAGCCGAGAGAAGGAATGAAGAATATTATTACGATTATTAAAATTATATTATTGAAATTAAATTACAAGCGGAACACAGCGATTCTATACAAGCAGAGAGCAATATTAAGCGCGTCGCGAACCGAGTAGTTTGGTAGCTAGTCGAGACTGAACTGATGGTCGACTCTCGGCGCGCGCGCAGGTAGCTTCGTGTGCACGCCATCGGCCCGGCGCTCAAGGTCGTTTCCAAATTATTTTACCTATTACCGGCGGCGATTACCTAACTAAGCAGTCAACGACGTCTGCACTCGCGGAGCGGTCCCGCAACGCGACGTTTTTTTTTTTATTTTTTTATTGTTTTAAATTTTCAATTTATTTTTTTATTGTTTTAAATGCGGACGGTTTTAATGTGCTCGTCTCTTTACATCGTCGTCACATTGATAATTTCAAAATAAATGATGTGCCTAACCAACTTTTTGTTACAATTTTTTTATTGGACAGTGTGTCCATGAAGATTCTTACCCGTTCTTCTCCATAGGTACCTACTACGCTTTGGCATGGCAACTACCTTCATCTTTCAGACTAACCAAACCCCTTGACAATTCAAAAGTGCCTGGTAACGGTTTATTTGGAAAAGATGCTTTGAGTTTGAGTTTGAGATTACTGAAAGCTGTCAAAATTTGTTGTTGGATAAAGGCTAGCTAGATGACGATGGCTGGATGATGATGGCCGGTGAGAAAAAGAAACCACACTCACAAATAAAACACACGCAGCAATCAAAAATTTTACGAGTCACGACATGTCGAGGGACAGAGTACAAAGAACAGTATCTAATTATAATTTTTAATATTACAAACATGATAGTATAAAGGAATTTCAAGATAGTAAGGTATTTCACGAAATAAGATTATAATTGTAGTATATTTGCGTACAATAAGTTATTTGTTTTCCTCGTTTTGTTTTGGCATTGAACGCCGGAATTAAGGATTAAGAACTTCGGATTTAAAACGATACGCCATATTTATCAGCACGTATACTAGACTATACTAGATTAGAGACACAATGCAATAATAAATGTTATCATGATTTTGTATCACAGTATCAAACTTATAAGGGAAAGAACCTACGATTTATTGCGCTAGAACATGACGCTAAAAAAACACAAAAAGAACAAGTTGGGGAAAACAAAGTCTAAGTCATCAAATGACGTCTCCCGCTCTGGGTGGAGCGGAAGGGCGTTTCAGACTTGTATTGACGAAAACCCACCCGTGTTCCTTCAGTTGCCCATATGCCCGGGCCACGGTATCTCTTTCAAACGAATCTCGCGACCCTGGCAGGATTCGTATAACTTCACTTACTAAGTAACTAATAGTGATATGAAGTTATTCAAACATCATCGGTACGAATATTTTTCTCAAATTGGTCCATAAATGATGTAGTTCTGAAGTAGGTGACAAACATTTAAAAACAAAAAATATCGAAAAAAAATTAAAAACAATCGAATTAAAGAACCTCCTCCTTTTCTAAACAAGGTTATCAAGATGGCGGTTATTTCTCAGTCTGAAAATCTAGTTTTTATTAATACCCGGCTAATACTGGTAAAAAATTGTCATGCAATTTCATGATTTTTTTAAAGTGATGAGTCAATATTTTTTATCTTAAGTCGATATGAATTGAATTCTCATATACCGGAACTACTTAACAATTAATATTTAAAAACAAAGAATACAACTAAAACCAAGTCATACATTAAACCGATGACATCATACGCTTCATTCGGTCGAAAGTACATTTCTAATTCATTCGGCATTTTATTGTGAGGAAATGCAGCCGACATTCAGGCTATATTTGTGCTGCAGAAACGAGCTATTCGAGCAAGATCTGGTAGCGTCTTGTGACGGGTCGTTGAGCTCCCTACAATAGGGTTGAGCTACACGATGACTAATACATACATGCCGTTTGTTGGGACAGGTCAGCTCAAAGCTGCAATGGCTCTTTCTTCAAAAGGCTCCTCCAGACATTGCCCTGCATTGTTAGACTCACATAAAATTCTAATAATATAATGTATGGACTTTAAAAGAGACTATGACCTCTGCGTTTGTTTCGGCATTTCTTCTCAGGGAACAGACAGCTAGGAAAAGCCGGCGCCATCTAGTTTGAAAAAAAATGTTGACGTGTAAAAGTGTCTTATAAGATCTACTTAGAGAAATAAACATTTCATTTCATTTCATTCCATTTGCACCCAACAACGACTGAAGTACACAGGAATGAACGTTTATCGAAAGTCTTTGACCAGTGCATGCTGCTAGTGATGACCTATTGCATCGAAACGTGGTAGCTCACAATGGGCCTTTTTTAGGGTTCCGTTGCCAAATGGCAAAAAACGGAACCCTTATAGATTCGTCACGTCTGTCTGTCTGTCTGTCTGTCTGTCCGTCCGTATGTCACAGCCATTTTATTCCGAAACTATAAGAGCTATGCTGTTGAAACTTGGTAAGTAGGTGTATTCTGTGAACCGCATTAAGATTTTCACACTAAAATAGAAAAAAAAAAACAATAAATTTTGGGGTTCCCCATACATAGAACTGAAACTCAAAAATGTTTTTTTTCATCAAACCCATACGTGTGGGGTATCAATGAATAGGTCTTCAAAAATGGTAATGAGGTTTCTATTATCATTTTTTTCTAAACTGAATAGTTTGCGCGAGAGACACTTCCAAAGTGGTAAAATGTGTGTGTCCCCCCCCCCCGTAACTTCTAAAATAAGAGAATGACAAAACTAAAAAAAAATATATGATATACATTACCATGTAAACTACCACCGAAAATTGGTTTGAACGAGATTGAGTGAGTAGTTTTTTTTTAAAACGTCATAAATCGTAAACCGCAATTTACCTTACATTCAATCAAACGAAATATAAAAATTAAAAAAAATATATATATTTTTAAACCGAAAATACCTACAGGTTTGTACGGAACCCTCGGTGCGCGATTCCGACTCGCACTTGGCCAGTTTTTAAACTCTAAAATCACCCAATGGGCAATGGGGGGGGGGGGGCTATGCTTGGAATTTCCTTACCCGATCGAATCAGAAATGACATTTGTAGAAGCACCAACGTAAACGACATAGCCCAAAGAATTGCCAAACTTAAGTGGCCGTCGGCAGGGCATATTTCTCGCAGAACGGATGGCCGATGGAACAGAAAGATTCTGGAGTGGCGACCGTGTACCGGTAAACGTAGAGTTGGAAGGCCACAAGGTGGACCGATATCCGCTGGATGCGAGAAGCATAGAACTGGTTCAAGTGGTGGCGCTTAAGGGGGGCCTTTATCCAGCAGTGGGCGTCTTTCGGCTGTAGTTATGATGTCATTCATCTTCTTCTTCGTCGTTACACTCTTGACAGAGTGGTCGTGGTCGTCACATCTGGTGTGGTGGCGAGCTTCACAATCCGTCGCCATTCCTCTCGTACTGCAGCAACTCTCGTACATTCGTGAAGTGGACCATTAAGTGCAGTCTTGACCTAATCGGTCCAGTGCATGGGCGACCTGCCACGAGCTCTTGTGCCTTCAACTTTTCCCTGCACGACAAGTCGTTCCACCGATGTGTCGTCTCGGCGTGTGATGTGTCCAAAGAAAGCGAGAATACGACTTTGGACGATGGTAGAAAGACGCTGTTTGATGCCAAATTCTTGGAGGATTGAAACGTTGGTTCGAAACTGTGTCCAGGTTATGCTAAGCATTCTTCTCCAACACCACATTTCTAAAGCGTCTATCTTCTTTTTCTCGCTTTCCCTTAAAGTCCATGTCTCAGCACCGTAAAGAAATATGGGAAACACTAATGCCCTGACATTTCATTCATCTGCTTCACTTAATTTTTTGATCAAGCCTAGTGAAAGATGCCGAATGCCGAAATCCGTACAGGTTTGCTAACAAATTCATTTTTGATTTTTAATTCATACATACATACTTACATAAACTCACGCCTTTTTCCCATGTGGGAAGGCAGAAACCACGGAACACCACCTGCTACGATCTCTACACACTCCTTTTGCCTCGTTTAGGTTCATACAATTGGTCATACACACACGCCGGTTGCGAGTACAACGCACCTGACCTTCCTGAAGAACATCACCAATAAGGATATTTAGTCTTTTAATTCATCTAGTGTCACTTTTCAGTTCAAATGAAAAATGCCGAAAGAAAGACAACAATACACAAATAGTGATGCATCTGTAATCTGCTTTATGATGTTTAATTAATCAGTAATTAGCCGATAAAATTAATCTTTGTTTAACCATTCCTGTAAATATGTTATCAGACAACCGACCGGTGTGGCCGACGGGATTTCCCAGTGGCAACTTCTGTTTAGGAGCTTAAGATTGTTAGAATATACTCGTATGCTCATTTAAACGAAACCATACATAAATTGCGACATGACTGATGTCATTTGATTTTGACATGACATATGTCTTCCGTTTTTTGGTTCATGGTTTGCATAGTTCTCTTCATCATTTCAGCCGAAAGACGTCCACTGCTGGACATATGCCCCTCCTAATTTGGGGGGGTTAGCCATAATTGCCACGCTTGGCAGGCGGGTTGGCGATTGCAGTATGTGCATAAAGTGCATAGAGAACGCTGCTGCCCATTCTCTAGTAAGTCCCTTAGTCGCCTTTTACGACACCCACGGGAAGAAATGGGATGGTGCTATTCTTTACGTCCAGCACCACAAGAAACCATATCGTTTACTAGCTTTTGCCAGTGGCTTCGCCCGCGTCGAGGTCGGAATAATCCCGCGGGAACATACTACCGCGATAAAAAGTATCCTATGTGTTAATCCAGGTAATAAACTATCTGTCTTCTAAATTTCATCCAAATCCGTCCAGTAGTTTTTGCGTGAAAGAGTAACAAACATCCACACATCCACATATCCATACATACAAACTTTCGCATTTATAATATTACTAGCTTGTGCCCGCGACTTCGTTCGCGTCAAATATTTGCTCCCCTGACCCTTCCTGTCGCATCGCAGCCTACTAGTTTTTGTCCATTTTTTGTTGCTGCTCCACCCCTTTTGATCGTAGCGTGATGTTATATAGCCTATAGCCTTCCTCAATAAATAGGCTACCCGACTCAAAAAGATTTTTTCAATTCGAACCAGTAGTTCCTGAGATTAGCGCGTTCCACCTCCATTTTCGGGAAGTGGGGGTTTAGAAAGAGACAAAAAGTAGCCTATATCACTCTCCATCCCTTCAACTATCTCCACTTAAAAAATCACGTCAATTCGTCGCTCCGTTTTGCCGTGAAAGACGGACAAACAGACACACACTTTCCCATCTATAATATTAGTATGGATTACATCTTATACCTTTAAACGAGCAATTCTTGTATTATATATAATCTGAATCTCGGAAACGGCTCCAACGATTTTCATGAAATTTAGTATACAGGGGGTTTCGGGGGCAATAAATCGATCTAGCTAGGATTCATTTTTATAAAATGTCGTTTTATTCGTGTTTTCAATGACCAACTTTAACGATAATCAACTTGAACATAAACTTATTATTTTAAACACAATTTACCAAAAATACCGAGCAAAGCTCGGTCAACCAGATATTATATATAATATATAAGTAGGAAGTAGCATAATCGTTGTAATTTGTTTTCTTTTTTTGCCAAAATAGAGCGTAGTTTCGATCCTAGGAAATATCAAAGAAAGATAACTTACCAAAAAGACACAACCGAAGTACCAAAGTAACTCCCATATTATTCGTGCAGTCAAAGCATTTACTACAGTTTAAAAAATGAACACCCCTCATTGATTTTTTGCTAGCTGTTTGGCGTCCATTAAATTAGTACCACTTTATCTAAAAACTGTAGTTTCTGATGAATCCTTATAGTAGTTGTTCATGCATTATGCCTATGCAGGTATTTATCCAGTCAATTACCGTAATTACAGACACAATTAAAAACCATTGTGTCATCAGACATTGGTATCAACCAAATGTGGTATCTCAGGGACTTAGAGGTTAATGTAATAGTTTAATTTTACGCTTCGTTAGTCACTTACATACTTCATTGCAATGTTTATAACTCGCACAAAAATACTCTATTGCTATCTGTGGAGGTTTGTAAATGGCATATCGTGAATCACTTTACTACTAATTGTATGTTGTTAACTTTAAGCCACACAAACATAATAAAATAAACAAATAAATAAGACAATGACACAATTAACTTTTACTGATAAATGTAAAGAAGCCGACAGGAGGATCCAGTTGAGTAGGGCAGCGTTTGGAAAACTACGTCAAGGCTTTTCGTGTCCTATCCCGCAATGCTTGAAGACTAAGTGCCTCCTGCTCGTTATGACTTTGCCCGCGGCTTCGCCCACGTGGATGTCCAAATATATCCCAAAGGAACATACTACCGGGATCAAAAGTACCCTATGTGTTAATCCAAGTAAACAATGTCTTATCGCACTACTTGCTTTGTCTTATCCGACCCAGAGAATAAAGAGTTTCACAGAAAATTGAACGCCCCATTTCACCCTCTTAGGGATAGAATTTCAAAAAACCCTTTCTTAGTGGATACCTACTCTACCGTGTGGTGCCGGACGTAAAGAATAGCATCACCCCATTTCTTCCCGTGGGTGTCGTAAGAGGCGACTACGGGACTTACTAGAGAATGGGCAGCAGCGTTCTCTATGCATTTTACCACCATACTGCGATCGCCAATCCGCCTGCCAAGCGTGGCGATTATGGCAATGCCCCCCAAATTGGGGGAGGCCTATGTCCAGCAGTGGACGTATTACGGCTGAAATGATGATGATGATGATGACCTACTCTTCATAAAGAATCCCGCTGAATTCCATGTCTCTAGGACCAGCAGTTTAGGCTGTGTGTTGATATATCAGTCAGTCACTCAGAACTTTGAATTTTATATACACTGGCGACGGAAAGTTTCCGGACAAGCTTCTTGTTTACCTTTTAACTGAAATATGATACATAAGCACATTAACTTGATCTATAACAAAAACACTAAGTTAGTTTGATACGTAACCAGTCTCTTTATCACTTAAGTTCTGGAAAACCAAACGATTAAAATCTGTCACTGGGATAATAATTCCATCAACTGTTTTGAGAGATTTTATCGAAATTATTGAGTTCGTTATCTAACAGGAACACCGTCGACCCGAGCCTGGTCCTTACCGGCGGCGAGCTACCCATTGCTCGCCACCTGCAAGCTCGCGCCTACGGTGGCCGGGAGTCCGCTATCGACTCCCGACGCCCGGGGCGTCTCCTCCTGCAGCGGCTAGGGACGTGAGGGCGCAGTGAGTACCACTCCCTCACGCGCCCCGCATCCTCCTTCGTTCAGCTACAGTTGTTCCTGAATCTTGAGATCGGGAACCCGTTGAATTTCTCTTTCAATAAATTGTCTGTTTTTCTGTCGGTATGACTCCTATTAAAATCAGAGCTGCCAATCTCAGGAACGTTCACAGTTTGATCTCAACAATTAACACAATACAATATAATTGTTTATTTCAGGCAACTAAGGCCCATAAAAACATAGTACGTGGGACACTCAGAAAGTTTTGCGAAAATAAAAAGAAGTGTTCTATATAAAAATAAATATTTACCATATTTATTTTTATTAAATCTTTTCAAAATACTCTCCACTAGCCTCTATGCAAAGTTTCAAGATCTCAATCTTCCCCCCGCTTCTAGATCGCTTCACTTTGATAGGCGTTGGTTCATTCGATTCGATTTCATTTTGAAACACCCAAACCGTCGACTGGCGCTTCGTTTCTGGATCGTATTGATAAATCTCATCACCTGTGATAATGTCGTAAACACGCCGAGACGAGCCTGCTTCAAATTTGTTTATCATATCACGGCACCATTCCACCCGGGCCTGTTTCTGAGCATCGGTGAGGTTGTGCAGCACCCAGCGTGAAACTATCCTCCACACGCGCAGATGCACGTGTAGAATCTCGTGAAGGCTTCCCGATCTAATCTGCAGTATGTGTTGAATCTCCTGAAACGTAATTCGCCGTTTTCCTCCGTAACAGCCGTCAAAGGGCGACCACTTCTTTCTTCATCCCCTAAAGTTAGTCGACCACGTTTGAATTCGTTATACCAACCATACACAGTTGCCTTGGAAGGGCCTTCATCCATGAATGCAATTTGAAGTGTATCATATGAAAAATGTTCCCGGTGCAAACCCATTTTCCAATAAGACACGATAATTTAATTACCTCGCCAAAAAAGTGGAGGGAAATTTTGAAATTAGAACGTACCTATTTTTACTCTTAAATAATCTGTATTTTTATAATAGTTTATATTTAACTGGCCAGTCTCTTATACAAAAAAAAAAAAACTTTTTATCGCAAACCTTTCTGAGCGGCCTGGTACATAAATAATATAAAACAATAAGTATAAACTAATACATATTCTTCAACGCATACGCATTGTCAGTCCTGGCAGAAACTACGAATCCAACAGTTACAAGAAATACTTATTTTGGAAATGTATACCCACTGTTAAGTTATGGTGTCATATATTGGGGAAACTCGACAAACGTACAATCCACATTCATTCTCCAGAAAAAATGTCTTAAGACAATATATAATATGTATAGTACCAATTCATTAAGAGATGTCTTCAGAACGGAGGGTTTCCTGACTCTGACTGGTATTTATATACTCGAATTATGTTTATTTGTTAAAAACAATATGCAATACTTTAATTTTAAATCAAATTCTAAAAGAAACATTCGGAAACAATATAAATATGACATTAATTTACCTGTTATTAATAATATGATGTATTACAAAAGTACCTATGTTACTGCTATTCGTGTGTACAATCAGTTACCACCAGCAATTAAGCAATTAAATGGAAATATATTTAAAAATAAATTGAAAAAAATGTTAATTGATAATGTATTTTATAATCTGCATGAGTTTTTTGATAAAAAATAATATTTGTAAATTAAATTCTTAAAATACTATTGCATATCCAACTTGGGTAGACTGTTGAAACCAAAAATGTAATGTTTATTAATAAGACCTTAATGTATACAGTTACGCAATAAATATATCTTTATCTTTAAAAACAAAACTTAAACTACAAATAAACACGTAATGATGACGGCGTCGTGTTCCCCTGCGTGGTGTCGTGTAACCGTCCTCGGAAACGAAAAAAAAATAATATAAAAGAAATAATATTCGCTTTATACAACACAACGATGGTTTTAGTGATAAATTAAAACAGTATTACTCAAATCTTAAAACATTGTATTACTTAAAACAGGTAATTTGCAATCTAAAATATAAAATGAGCTCAGGAAAAAAGCTGTTTTCTCTGAAAAATATACTTGTGAAAATTTTTCGCCGGGGTTTTCTTTATAATTGAATTTAAAAACACTCTTAGGGCGAATTTCACCAAACTTTTATACCTAAAATAAGTCATATCCAGAGAATACATTTTGAATTTTTGACAGTTTATTCGTACTGAAACTGACAAACGTCGATTTAATTCCCAGGATAAAAGATATCTGACGTTGGTAAAATCTGCCCTTAAGCGGTCAAAATTACTTTTAATTAGTAAAATGAAGTCAATGTACTTTTGACTGAACAGGTTGGTCAAAAGTAGTTTTGACTGGAAATTTGCGGTTAAAAGTTATTTTGACTGACACTTATAGTCAAAACTACTTTATACAGGATCTAAGGGTAAACACCGTCAACGGTGGACGCCATCATGCGCGTGCGAGCCCTCACGACGGGGGATGCAGTGGCCCGGGGTGGGGTCACCTTGGCGGTGTCTCTTGACATCGCCAATGCCTTCAACACCCTACCCTGGAGTTGCATTAGGGAGGCACTCCGGTATCACCGGATGCCGACCTACCTCTGTCGCGTGGTCGAGGCCTATCTGACGGATAGGGCCGTTATCTACCCCGGTCACCAGGGAGAGTGGAACCGGCGAGAGATGTCGTGCGGTGTCCCACAGGGATCGGTCCTGGGGCCGCATCTGTGGGACATCGGTTACGACTGGGTGCTGCGCGCCGACCTCCCTAGCGGCGTAAGCGTAGTTTGCTACGCTGACGACACGCTGGTCCTTGCGCAGGGGAGGTCGTACGAGGCGGCGGCCGAATTAATGGCGGGGTTGCGACAATCGTCGATAGGATCCGGCAATTGGGACTCGAGGTGGCATTGCACAAGTCCGAGGCCATGGGTTTTCATGGTCCTCGGAACGCGCCACCCACGGGTTCCCAACTTACGGTAGGAGGGGTTCACATCGGCGTCGAGTCGACGATGAAGTACCTGGGACTTGTCCTCGACAGCCGGTGGAACTTCGTTGAGCATTTCCGACGTTTGGCTCCCAGACTGGAGCGAGCTGGGGCTGCATTAAAGCGGCTCCTGCCCAATCTGGGGGGTCCAAACGCCTCCTGCCGGAGGCTCTACACGGGGATCGTGCGGTCCATGGCCCTCTACGGGGCACCGGTGTGGGCACCCTCATTGAGGCTGCGCCCAGCGCGCCGGCTGTTTGCGGCCCAGAGGGTCATGGCCATCCGGTTAATCCGGGGATACCGCACGGTCTCGTGCGAGGTGGCGAGCCTCCTTGCCGGAGTGCCGCCATGGGATCTGGAGGCAAAGGTCCTCGCGCACATGTGGGAGTGGCGCGAGGAGGCGAAACGCCGGGGCGAAACTCCGCTGCCGCGACAAATCGCGGCACGGCGGACAGAGCTCCGGTGTGATCTCATGACGACATGGCGGGTACGATTGTCGCAACCCAGTGCTGGGCACGCCACAATTGCGGCGGTAAGTCCCCTCTTTGAGGAGTGGATAGAGAGGCGCCACGGCGTCCTCACCTTCTACCTGACGCAGGTTCTCACCGGGCATGGGTGCTTCGGTGGGTTCCTGTTCAGGATACGTCCGGGTGTTTCCATTGCGAGGATCGTCTGGAGGACACGGTGGAGCATACGGTGGAGGTGTGCCCTGCCTGGGCGGAGCACCGCCGTGTCCTCGTGGAGGCGATCGGCGTCCGGCCCTGGTGCGAGCCATGGTACGGAGCGAGAGGGAATGGGAAGCCGTCACCTCCTTCTGCGAAGCAGTAATGCTCGCGAAGAAGGAGGCGGGGCGCGTGAGGGAGTGGCAGTCTCTGCGCCCTC
The DNA here is from genome assembly GCA_932294355.1 of Aporophyla lueneburgensis. Classification (NCBI taxonomy): domain Eukaryota; kingdom Metazoa; phylum Arthropoda; class Insecta; order Lepidoptera; family Noctuidae; genus Aporophyla; species Aporophyla lueneburgensis. The sequence continues at coordinate 15,782,981 of OW028762.1, read as the reverse complement.
ACGCCCCTAGCCGCCGCAGGAGGAGACGCCCCGGGCGTCGGGAGTCGATTGCGGACTCCCGGCCACCGTAGGCGCGAGCTTGCGGGTGGCGAGCAATGGGTAGCTCGCCGCGCCGCCCGGTAAGGACCAGGCTCGGGTCGACGGCGCGCAGTGTTCCACGCGCGCCTCAAAGAGATGTCAGCAGCAGTGTAGGGGTCTACTAGGACCGATGCCTGCCGGGGTCGCGTGATTATTCGAAAGAGATACCGTGACCCTGGCACATGGGCAACTGATGGAACACGGGTGGGTTTTAGTCAGTAAAAGTCTGACACGCCCTCCCGCTCCGCCCAGAGCGGGAGAAGTCATTTGATGATTTCCCATCCTGAAAAAAAAAAAAGAGCGAGTTAAAAAAAATAAAAAATATATTTTCCTAAAAAGGTTTAGAACGGATTTTATCCCACACCGCCCGCAAAATCATGGATATGCGCATGAGTGACATAATCACCACAACGATCGCCGATCGCCGTCCTGCCACCCAAACAACACATAAATACACATTACCTGAGATGTAACTTTCCCATCATACTTTTCCTGGCTTAGGACAAATACCTACCTTAGGTTTTGCGTGACGAGTCTAAATGTAAAGATTCGAAATGGCTTTGGATTCTAAATGATTTGACAACATTTTTTTTTTTAAATAAACCAAACCATTGGGTAGGTACTTTTGGCGTATTTAAAAAGTTAATCACAATTTTATGTACAGTTCAATTAAAAATTAAATTAAATTTACACTGATTGAATAAAATATCAACACTTACCGACGTACATTAACCTCAACACGTGTTCAAAATGGGTTCCGTCCGACATTCCCGCCCACACGTTTACGGAAAAACGATGTAAAAAATACTTTTTCTTTCTTTCTTTCTTTCTTTCTTTCTTCTTTATGTTGAAAATTATTTTCCTGTATTTGGTGTTCATTTACCTGGCTCCAGTAATGTTCATTATGAGCATTGTAAATCCCCGCCCTCGTAAACATTGCTTCGTCCGTAAACAAAATGGAAATGTTATCGAGGTTATTGATAAGCCACTGCGAAAATACCATCCGTGGTATGCGATCTTTAGCATTTAGTTCTTGGACCGGCTGAAATGATATGGATGTTGACGATCGATGAGGAGAATTGTCCATAGTGTCCAGTGGGAAACATTGAAAATTGAACCGCCGCGCGCCGGCACAGTGAATTGGCCGTAGGTACGTAGTCTTTGTGTCGCCGCCAACATCGTTTCACGATTTGGCACAGGTTGTCCAGGGAACAATTCTGCGTACATCCTACGCGCCCCGTTCAGATTATTACCCGCAATGGCGTAAAGCCGAACCATTTCGGTTCATTTGTGTAAGACATTGTAACACACAATTCACTTGCGAGAAATGAGCGACGCTACGACGCGGTGTTACGTGCGATCGCTAGCGAGACTGACAGCTGACTGACTGGGGTCACGACCCGTGCGTCGGCGTTGTGCAACGTGGCGTGGTTCCCGAAGTTTATTGCCCTCGCGTTTAGGGTGAAATGTTCTTGTGGAAAAATGCAGATTTTCTTTAAAAAAAGTTGTTTTTTTTTTCATTGATTTTACGTTCTATTAACGAAACCAAATCACTGGTTTCAAGGATAACGGTATTTACACTAACATCCTGTATACATTTAAAGTAGGATAGGATAGTGTGTCAGGACTGTAGGTATGTACTATCCTAGTAGGATTAAATTAAACAGAATTTAGGATATGAAATAATTTTCCTACAAGAAAAAAGGGCCTTCAAATCTATGCTATTTTTGGTTAACAGCCATGCGTAAACATCAATCACTGATTTGTCAAACATTTTTATATCAGCAAATCTCGCTTCCTTCTCAAAGTAATATTGATCGTATTAGTTGATCTACATCCTATTGATTACTTTGATTGTTAATTAATTATCAAACCGAAGGTGAGCATAACTTATGAGAGCGAAACCACACGATACGTTGCGATGCCGGAGCAGTGACGCTACGTCATCCTACAAACCACAGACATGTCATACAAAGCGTTGCGATCACATGCGACGATGCAACGCACGCTCGACGAACAAGGGGACCTGACAAACGAAACGGGGAGGGTAGGTTCAATGCAATTCTAAGCGTGGGAACAACGTTGCAGCGCATTGCAGTGCTGTCTGTACGGTTAAGAAGACTGTAAGACCCAACATCAAGACGCTGCGATGTTGTAGTAAGAGGTTTTGCGTTGTGACACCGTATTGCCAATGTGACCCTCAGTGCATTGAAATTATAGCGGCAGCAGTGTCACCTCACTCTAAGAGAGATGCCACATTGGCGTTCCCGATGCGCTGCGTTGTTGCAATGCAACCCAGTTCTAGTATTAAGACTCCCGCAAACAGCGCGGAATTATCCGGAAAAAGAACTGGAGTTACCGACATAGCTCGTAGAGTAAACTAGCTAAAGTGGTAGTTGGCTGACCATGTCTATCGAAGGATCAAGAGCCGATAGAGCAGACGAGAGTTGGTGGCCCCCAGCTAGGTGGACCGACGACCTACAGAAAGTGGCTGGAGTAAACTGGATGCAGAAGGCGTAGGAGAGTCCTATGTCCAGCAGTGCACTGCGATAGGCTGAGTTGATTGATCGAAACAGGCGTGATCCGAAAACGCGACGCGATTTTAGTAGAAAAATTTCATAAAAAAAAATATGGAAATCATTCTTCAATGGTTGCGTCGCCTCTATTTGTAGAAGCCTTTATATCTGGTTTTCAGTCGTTACCCGTGTGATAACCAATATGTCGAAATCGCGTTGCGAAAACGCAATGAACCGGTAATTCCTGTGTGACATCTCCCTAAGATGCGCCGTTCATTTGCGGCCCGCGCGGGATAAACGCTCTTAAAATACTGACCAACGAGTCGAGTATGACTTCTGTGATAGGTTTGAGTCAAGCTTTTTATCACGGTTTCTGTTCCCAAGCTGTGATAAAAATGTGACTCAAGAGTATCACAGTGGGCAGTGTTCGCCTTGCTTCGCCTGCCCTTACCCCAATTTATTTGTGGTCGGCGCAACATCTCTTTTCCTTCCACACTTCTCTATTAGTCGTCATCTTAATAGTCACCCCCTTTCTATCCATATAATCATTCACACAGTTCACCCATCGTCCCCCATACTCTTATAGCCATCGACATTCATACACTAAAAGAGTTTGTATGTAGGTACAATATTTAAATTATACTATAATTTTTGATTCTGTTTTCCTTTCTACTAGTACACACGTTGTCTACACACTCTTCATATCTTTTGTCCAATCGAAGGTATGCTGGAAGAGATTTCTATAGAAATAAGCGTTACCTGTCTGTTATTATGAGTGCTTATTTGGTTAAATAAATAATTAATATTTCCAACCCACCAAACGGTAAGCTATACGTAGCCCTATATCTACTAGCATCTGTCAATTAGAATGCATATCGACAATGATCAACGATTGTACCTATATCTAAATTGTTCCACCTTATCATACAAATCTATTTGTTTGCCACCGCCAGATTTGATGTATCTTATGCGGAATATTTTGTATTTCGTCACGATATAATTATTGTGATTATTAGGCTATTTTTAAATATACGTGATCTGCAGAAATGCGTTTTTTCTTCATAACAGGAAAATGTGCTAAAGTAGACAAAAGCAAATATAAAAGTTACTAAAGTAGACCAAATGTCCCGCAGATCTGGTAGCGTCTTGTGACGAGTCGTTGAGCTCCCTAAAATAGGGTTGAGCTACACGATGGCTGATACATACATACCGTCTGTTGGGACAGGTCAGCTCAAAGCTGCAATGGCTCTTTCTTCAAAAGGTTCTTCCAGATAAGGCCCTGCATTGTTAGACTCACATAAAATTCTAATAATATAATGTCTGGACTTTAAAAGAGACTATGAACTCTAAGTTTGTTTCGGCGTTTCTTCTCAAGGAACAGACAGCTAGGAAAAGCCGGCGCCATCAAGTTTTAAAAAACATTGACCAAAAACTGTTGAAGTGTAAAAGTGTCTTATAAGATCTATTTATAGAAATAAACATTTCATTTCATTTCAAAGAAAAGACGGTTGAATTGTGTGTTACGTTTCGTTCATGTCGACAATCCGACACGACCGTAGAGTGATCAGGCGTAGGACCAACGGCTTAATGTGCGCACTAAGGCACGGGGGAATCACACCGCCTACTTCGAAACTCCGGGCTGTTACTAAGAAATTCCTATTGAAAAAACACTCAGCTGTCACACTTGCGACCACGAGACCAACAGGCTAGTGACAATAACATGAACAGTGTTTATATTATTAGGTATGTCAGACTCTAGGAAAGTTGAACGACTTTGAGTGCAAACAACGGTAATCTAAGTGTTAAAGTAATTTTCAAGTGAAAGTTATTTATGTTGAATTGCGTATTAAATAAGTCATAATAATAATTAAAAATTCAAAGAAACATTCAGCTTTTATCCCCCTCCCCCCCCTTCTTCTACACTTTGTCCTGCTTTGTAATTTATCCGAAGTTTCCGATGAGAAATGAAAAAATAAGATTACTTAATAATATAATTATCCAAAACAATTTCTGCAAAAATTGACTGTCACTTTTTAAATTTCGAAATAGTAGCTCTATGGACCGAATGCGCTGCAATGTCGACCATTTTGTATTTTAAAGTCAAACGTGGTATATCTGTAGTTTGTGTCTTTCACTCACAAGTGTAACTCATCATCTTCTGCCTAGCCTTTTCCCAACTATGTAGGGGTCGGCTTCCAGTCTAACCGGATGCAGCTCAGTACCAGTATTTTACATGGAGCGACTGCGTAAGGAGTGACTAAGGAAATATATGACAAAAGATTCTTCAAGAGATAAATGTAATTTAAGCATTCATTGTACAATCAAACATGCTTACTGCATTTGAATCAATAAAAGCATCTCATGATCTTTTGTGATAATATCATTTAATTATAATTGTGATAACGGTGACATGAATTTACCTGTTACAAGATGTCGTTACGAGTTTTGTTTTTGTAGGAAAAATTATGAGGAAAAACGAACGTTAAAATTGTTTTGAAAATTCAAACTCAAAGTAGTTATTTCAAAATAAATTACAGGCACTTTTCAATTGTCAAGGTGCAGTGAATCAGAAAGATGAAGTTCGTTGCCCGTTCCTAAGCGTGGTACGTACCTATGCAGAAGAACGGGCAAGAAACTCAATGGAATTTCTTTTAATCCAAACTATTTTAACATAAAGTTGGTTGCATCATACATAAAGTTGGTTGCATCATTTGTGTTGAAATTATCAATGTGAGAACGGTGTAAAAAGTCGTGCACATTAACAGCGTTCGCAATTAAAACAAATGTGCAATAACAATTCGGAAATTAAATAAGTCGTGGCAGTTATGAGATGACCAGTCCCTACTGATGGCGCCCGTTCACGAACATGACGTATGTATCAGCACCATTCAGCTCAAAGTCTGAATAACTCTAAGATTTGATTATCGCTGAGTTTTAGAACCAACTTCTGAAACTATTTCATAAATAAAGATAAATTATGTTATCATAATTGTCGTCACTGTTGGGCAGAGTACGCGGCAGCAGCAACGAAATTCTGAGGATAGTTAATTTGTTGGAAGTTAACCATGCCTGGACCAAATCAAAGCCCTGCTGAAAGCTGTTGTAAATCTCTTGGCATGTGTCACCCTGGAACGAGAGCATCGGTGAAAGAAATAATCCTCCCATTAGACATGTTCAGATCGCAAAGGTCTTTGATGTACGTTAAAATAACGTGGGACCGAGTATGCTATCCTGCGGGACTCCATGCCCAATGGAAATATCTCGGCTAACCCATTCTCTCACCCTGACCTTCTGGAATCGGTTTTGCGGGTAGTTGGAATACAGATCCAGCTGATATCCTTTACCCCCCGCCACTCTAGCTTATTGAACAGTATCTAGACGGAAACCGTGTTGAAAGCCTTAGGCAGATCCAAGATTAACAACCTTTTGATTACTATAGAGATTACCTGAGATAAATTTGTCAAATCAGTGCATGGCGTTAATGAAAATAATTTACTCGTACTTTTCAATTAAATTTACACTCGTATTCAAGAAAAATAAAACCATTAAGTAATTAATTAAAAAAAAAAAAACATATGCCAGTTGATTCTTTGACTTGGTCTCATTAACACTTTAGAACACGTTGTATAAATAGAGATACCTCTTAGTAAGACTAACTGTCAGACATTTGAGCTTCTGATGACCCGTAACCACTGACCTGTGTGATCGAGGATACGTACAAACAAAAGCTCACCTTCCATCCTGTGCGTGTGCATGTCTTCTGTGTACTTGATGATCTTATGACCTACGTCAGTGAGTGGAGTTCGCACAAAAGAATTTTGGATATTATTTTTTTTAAATACGCTATGAAGCACGGGACAGAAATAAACGAATTTAACTGAGCGAGGTGCGAGCTATAGGTATTACCAAGTAGATTAATGTTCTTTGGTTTTTCTGTCTATCGTAAGTAGAACATTTAATTGTCTTTCGAAGCAAACGTGTGGCCCACCTGATGGTAAGGTGTCCGACTTTGGCCGTCTGCAAGAATAATAGTCCTCGACAGACAAAATTACGGCCAAGGCGACCAGTCGAAGCGAAGCGCCTTCAGCGCCGGGGTTATTATAGTGCACAAGCAAACGTATGCGAAGACACATGTGCAGTCTGTCTAACTGTCATACTCCGCTGGGACGGTAACCGACACATAACGGAGAGAAATCAATGGCCCTACTGTGAGTTTCATTTAACCATCTCGAATTAAAGCATTGACCACGGGTGCCAAAGAAACGCTGAAACCTGCTGAATCACTTCTGTTAGCCCTTTACCAAACCAGGGCCAATTAGGGGCACCGAACACGATCGATGCATAAAGTCGAAGAAACTCATACTAGGGCGCAGGATCAACGACTTTACGTACTTAACCAATAACACTTTATCCGACCTGGGAATCAAAACCAGGAAGGACCTCACGCTCTGGAATTTCGCTTGTAACTACAAGACCAACGAGGTAGTTTGGGGCTGGGACTGCAATACTAGAGGCATGGCAGTTTGTTTGCCATCACAGAGACTAATCAAGTCTATCTGCAAGAATTAAAGCGAGTGTCTGAGATCCACTTTTTTTGACGTGTTTTTTTTGCAAATGAATTTACTTAAGTTAGGTGTTAAGGTACCGCGTGGGGTCGGACGTAAAGAATAACACCACCCCATTTCTTCCCGTGGGTGTCGTAAAAGGCGACTTACTAGAGAATGGGCAGCAGCGTTCTCTATGCATTTTACCACCATACTGCGATCGCCAACCCGCCTGCCAAGCGTGGCGATTATGGCAATGCCCCCAACTTTGGGGAGGCCTATTTCCAGCAGTGGAAGTCTTACGGCTGAAATGATAATGATGATGAGGTGTTAAGGACAATTAGGCAGTGATCTGTTACTGCCGACCGTGGTCGAGTCGACAGTCGGCAGCGAGGTGTCCTGGGAAGCGGTGGTATCCTTCTGCGAATCAGTCGTGTCGCAGAAGGAGGCAGCGGAAAGGGAGCGGGAGATATCTTCCGCGGACAGAACACCGGGGTGGTTTTAGTCAGTAACAGTCTGTCAGACCCCTCCGCCCACCCGCGGGCGGAAGACATTCATGACGATTTCCACCTCGAGATCAAAAAAAGGCATTAAAGCCAATAATTTAAGAATGATGAAAACAATAGGTGATTACCATCGATGCCTATTCAATGGTTGGTGACGTACAGACGCCAACACATCAAGCTACTACAATCTGTCAGATTTCTGTGATAGATTTTCGACTTTATTTCTAGAGCATTAGGTTCAAGGTTCATTGGGAAAAATTGACAGTTTCGGGTAGCTTGACCTGGTGGCGTCTGTACATACCAAATAACAATCAAAATTATTATTGTTTTTGTTTTCGTGTGCTACTCAACATATTATTGAAAATAGCCTTCGAAAGTGATACTTTGAACAGCGATGTAAATAAAAGGGATTTTTTATGCCTATACTGTCCCAATGTTGGGCAATGGCCTCCCCTAAGTTCTTCAAGGAACTTTTTTCCCGCGCCACCTCGAACCGGCTGTCGCAGTTCGCATCCAGGTCGTCTCGCCATCACTTTCTAGGCCGACCAAGGTGACGTTGTCCATCTTCAGGCACTCACTGTGTTGAAAATAGAACAAAAAGTTAAATTTAAATTAAAAAACCCCGACCAAAACATAACTTTTTACATAAGGTAATGATTAACTTGGACAAAGGACTGCCGGCTGTGGCACTGTACATGGACATGTCCAAGGCTTTCGACCGAGTGGACCACAAGATCCTCTTAAGAAAGATGTATGCATATGGTGTGAGAGGTAATGTGTACAAACTTATAGAATCATACCTTAACAACAGACAACAATTCACAGAAGTACGGAGGCTAAATCCTATTACTAAAACAGAAGAAATATATGCTTCTGAATATGGAACTGCTAAATTCGGCGTTCCTCAAGGGACTATCGTGGGTCCTTTATTCTTCCTTGTTTATATAAATGACATGCCTTCGGTAACAAATCATGACATAACATTATTTGCTGATGATAGCACTATTTTATTCGTTAACGATAGTACAATTGATCTAGAATCTGACATTAATCAAACAATATTATTAATTATAGACTGGCTTAAAATGAATAATTTAATGATCAACATTGACAAAACCAAAATAATGAATTTTAAAATACGAACTCGACGTACGGGTACTTTAAAAATCCATTACCTAGATAGTGACATTGAAGAATCTGAAGTTACCAAATTTCTAGGGTTATATATTGATAACAAACTTAATTGGAAATTACATATTGACCATGTATGCAAAAAGCTGGGACAGTTTTCATATGCACTTCACAGATTACGTAAAACAGCAAATCAGAGTACTTTACTAACAGCTTACCACGGCCACGTTAGCTCTATCCTCAGATACGGTGTGATATTCTGGGGCAACAGTACAGACAAGAAACGTGCCTTCATTGCTCAAAAACGTTGTATCAGGGCTATATTGAACTTAAAAGAAACTGAATCCTGTAAGCCATTTTTTAAAAAGATGAACGCTTTAACATTGCCATGTGTATATATGTATATTCGAGGCAGCAGTATTTGTCAAAAGTAATATTGGTATGTATAATTACTACACACGTATACGGCGTAAAGACAAATTGCGCACAGTAGCGAGCAAGACGCATCTAATGCATGAAAGTATCTTTTGCACAGCTTCATCTATCTTTAATAATATTCCGGGGCCTATTAGAATAATTACGGAAATGGAAAAATTTAAAAAGAATCTCCATGATTTATTAGTAAACAACTGCTATTACTTTGTAAAAGACTTCCTATCCGAAAAATCTCTGGTCCAATATAGCCCCCCTCAGTCATGATGCGTTCAGTTTAGTTTTTATCTTTTTGACTCTTTATGTAATTTTTTTATTGTTAAATCTTGAATTTGTAAAAATAATGTAAATAATATTGCATGTAACTATTGTAACTATTGTATGCCCTAAGGGCGGGATGTAGCTGATCTCAACTTAATTATTTTAAGACCTGTGTTATACATCTACCTATGATCCACAATAAAGATTAAATTGAAATTGAAACAAATCCTCTACTTAAGTAAAAAAAAAAAATTACATGTTGGCCCTTTAAGTTTAATCAGAAGTAACATTTTATCAATAGATCGTCATATTGAAACGGCTGAACCGATTACGATAAAACAGGTATTGAAGAACCACCATTAGAAAGCCCACTTATAAATAAAACGCACCTGAATCGGTTCACCCGTGGTGGCACAGACAAACACACAGCGGTCAAACTCTTCACGAACAAATCTTGAGTCACTTTTTTACATTATAATAGAGAAATCTCTCTTTGCAGGCAGTCATCTATACTAATATAATAAAGAGGAAAAGTTTGTATTTTTGTTTGTTTGTTTGTAATGGATAAACTCAATAACCACTGGACCGATTTTAAATTCTTTAAAAAAAAATCTTTCACCATTAGAAAGCTACATTATCTGCAAGTAACATAGACTATACTTTATTTAAAACAAAAACAGGGGTCCGTAAGATATTTGAGTTTTTCGGACCCAAGGTGTAAAAAATCGGTTCACCCTTGTTTGATAGAACAACGTTTGATATAATATTACTAAATCGAACAACGTTTAAGAAAATCATCACTTTGTATAATATCGTTTGACAGAATTTTCAGTTCATCGAATATTTATTTGCTATAACAACATTTGCGCTAATGACCAAAAGGTATAATGTTCATTTGATGTAATGTTCAGATGGTATAACCATGTATTTTATCGAATATTCAATTGGTGTAATGCAGAAAAAAAACATTGTAAATATTTGAAAAAATATTTATTTTGAACAAGAAAACAGTTAATGTTCGCTGCCAGGCCAAACCCCTACCATAGGATTTTAATTGGGTAGGTGGAAGCGTGATGCTGGGGCCCTGGAGCAAGAAGTGGCGAGCGAACTGTCCACCGTGCGCGGAGCTTATCAATACAATAATATAATTCAATAAGTACAATTACAATACGACAAACAAAGGACTCACCTGGTTGAAGAACAGTGCTTCTGGGGTTACCTGGATTTATGTATGTAAGTGAGTGTGTATTGTATTGTGTTGTGACGTTATGAGTATCTCCAGGTTACAATCACGGCCGCTGCAACCCGCCAGAGATTTTCTCCAACATGCGGCTCCAACTGGTCACATTAACCTCAAACTTTCAACAAAGATATATCCAAACTCAACCCGTATTATTCCGTCAAATGGGGTTATTAAACACAAAACAATTGGGTCATGACTTATTGTCCGCAAAAACGACCGATTCTCAAGGATTAATTTACAAAAACTCGCGGAAGCAAAAAACTATCCGACGCTTTCAAAGACCAAAACTAAAAGGGAAGTGTCAAGTATCAAAAGTCAAACTTGACAAGTCAGATGTCACTCCGTTCGGGCGCGTTCCGAAGGCGCATAGAGTAACCAATTTAAACGGGACTGAACAGTTAAACTAATCTTAAATTACTTGCAATTGCTTTTAGGAAATCCAGTTCTGTATACAGCGTGCAAGCAGGCATGCAGCAGGCAAGCAGCAAGCAAGCATGCAGCATGCAAGCAAGCATGCAGCGTGCAAACAAGCATGCAACATGCAAGCAGGCATGCAACATGCAGCAAGCATTGTTTCTGTCACGGCTCCGGCGCTGCGGGGCTTGGGCGGCCCCACGCGAGCTTATCGTCGCAGATGGTTTTAATGCTCACCACCGCAGCTGCGGCGGCGGGCCTTCAGACCACCTGCTCCTCAGCTCGCGGGCCGCCCTACCCCTCCGCGCCTGCGCGGGCTTAAATTACACTCTAGGGGTAGGGCAGACAAGACTACGTAAAGTCGGTTTTACAGCGATTCGTTTCTCACTAAATTTTGTAGCACAATATATTGACTTTTTATGACACTACATATATTAAATTTACTATTGAAAACGCTACCAAGTAACCGGCTATATATTTGTGACCAAATAATACTCCCAAAAATTTGGTTCACTGTGGTGAAAATATGGCAAACATCAAATCTCAATATTGTTCCACTTCATCTACTTGATGGCGTTAGAAGTACGGCGCGCGGCGTGGCATTAATTCGATAGGTGAAGAACAATGTTAGTTTATAGACGACTATGAAAGAAACGAATTATTAATGAACTAAATATTCGATACGATCTTTCGACTAAATCATTATTAGTGTAGTGAAACATTAGTTTAAATAAAATTAGTGCATTTGAAAATTCGGCGAAATGAAATTAGTTCAAATGAAATTAGTTCAAATAAATAATTACGCTAAATAAAAATTTACCAATGAATTATTCGGTCAAATGAATAATTCTTCGAAATGACTTTATTGCAACTAAAATTCGATTTAGTAATATTATATCAAACGTTGTTCTATCAAACAAGGGTGAACCTAAAAAAAATCCTTATTAATATGTCTTCGAAGTACCAGGTTGTCATAACTTGGTAGGAGCTCACCTAACATGGGTGTGTGATAGCTAGAAAACGCTTTATGTCTTCGAAGCACCAGGTTGCCATAACTTGGTAGGAGCTCACCTAACATGGGTTTTATTGATTCTGAGGCGGTACGAAGTTCGCTGGGTCAGCTAGTTATCAATATTAGAATTATTTGTTCCATGACATAGGCCTTCCATTGACTACTACAAACACAGCCAATGTAGGTGTGACTTTATTGATAAGACGTATGTAGGTACATTGTTATCATCACCGTACTATCTATCATATAGGATACAATAATTATCACATTTTGAACGAATTCTTATGATGATCTCATATCCTGATTTATTAAAAAAATCACTGTTTGCTGCTGACCGTTCGAGAAGAATTTATGTATATACATAAACTCACGCCATTTTCCCATAGGCAGAAAATACAGAACACCACCAGCATACTTCTTTTGTCTCGTTTAAGTTTATTCATCTGGTCATACACACACGCCGGTAGTGAGTACTACGCACCTGACCCTTCTGAAGAACATCAGCAATAAATTCAAATTCAACATTTTAAATCAGACCAGGTATCCACAGTGTTAATAAGAACTTAGTCTATGTTAGTAAATTCAAACTTAATAAATAAAATAATGACACATTAATTAGGTACGTGAACATGTGCACGCACGTGCCTGCCAGCCCAGAGCCTCATAAATGGACCATCAACCTTGTCCGCCAGTGTAGCTATTATACTGTTAGGGCTACCCCTGAATCGCCGCAACATCGATGCTCACCGTTTGCGCATTAAGGCATGAAAGTCATCTATTCGCGCGTCCGCAAACATGCCTGATGCACTGCAAAACCGAGGCAGCCCTAGCAATATCTGGAACACATTATAATACTGTACGCGCAGAGCGTTGTAAGCCTTCTGCGTATATCTAACCCACAAGCTGGGCGGATCTAGAGGGCGTGTCAGACTTTCACTGACTTAAATCCACCCGTGTTTCTTCAGTTGCCTGTGCCAGGGCCACGGTGACTGTTTTAAACAAATTCGCAACCCTGGCAGGCATCGGTGCTAGCGCAGAGAGACACAAGGTGGAGTGTTCATCGGACAGGATATTAGCTTACGGGCAATGACACTTCTTAGACACACAGTACCTAATGGGGAGTCCTTGTCCACACCCCAGGTGCACCGTCCCGGAGATTGGCCTGCCCCCCGGACGTATCCATAAGGGAACTCCAATTCACGAGCACGCGGGGAGGTTTCCTGTCCAAGTACCCCGTGTGGAGTTTGGCTACATGATGAGCCTATAAATCTTTCCACTGCTAGGACTCAGGTATTTTCTCGGTGAGAAGAAGTGGACCGTAATCCAGTACACAGGCTCAGTGCAGGTTGCTAGATGTCACATATCTTCGAATGTTTGGTTCTAGGAAGTTTCCGTTTTGAGAGAAGTGGTGATGATAATAATTTCAAATTTGTATTTTTTTTTTTTTTGTCAACTAGCAGTAGGTTATATCATTTGTTTTCTTTTTATTTCTCTATTGTTTCAGTCTTATCCTAACTAAGTATTTTTATGTTCTTTTTCTTTAATTAAGACGATGTTTTTTTTTTTGTTTTTGTACTCACAACATAATATTAATATAAGAATAATGTATATACGTGAGGACTTATAATTGGCTTTCGGATGACTATGGTTTCCTTTTTTCTTTGTTTTAACTAGTTGTAAGTCCTCCATGTAGTAAATAAATAAATTTACACAAAGCGTCTGTTTGGGTTCGAACCTTTTTTTTTTGTGGGTGGGAAATCATCAAATGGGCTGTAAGTCCAGCAAGCTGCGAATTTTTGGTTCGAGGATGTTTCCATTTTGAGAGAAGTGATGATGAAAATATTCCACGCATCTGTTTGGGTTCGAACCTACCATCAACAACTGGCAGCCGTTACCACTGGGTCTCTACTGTTCGACTTTACCTCATAATCATTTCAGCCGAAAAACGATCACTGCTGAACATAGCCGTCCCCCAATTTGAGGGGGTCTCGACTTTACCTAGTAGTTTTCATCATCATCATCATCATTTCAGCCGTAAGACGTCCACTGCTGGACGTAGGCCTCCCCCAATTTGGGGGGCTTTGCCATAATCGCCACGCTTGGCAGGCGGGTTGACGATCGCAGTACGGTGGTATATTGCATAGAGAACGCTGCTGTCCATTCTCTAATAAGTCCCTAAATAAGTCTCCACGCGTTCCCGAGATTGACAGACAGACGGACGGACAACAAAGTGATCCTATAAGGGTTCCGTTTTTCCTTTTGAGGTACGGAACCCTAAAAAAATACTAACATTCGTTTTATGTTTACTTCGCTAACACAATTGTATGGATTAATTTGTGGTTTGATAATATAGGTTTATTGTTATTACTGTATTGCCATTAATAGGCCACATTATTATTTATTAACACGATTTTATTAGCTTGATATCTTTGCACAATTATCAAGGACCGCAATACAATAAATTCTTAAATTTGTGCTAGAAAAAAAAACAACGAAAAACTCGCGTTTGTAGCTATCCGAACTACAAAACAGTAGTAAATAACCGAGTTTTCTGAGGTATTATTTAACCGATATCAAGTAGGTACGCCACGCTTTTTTCCATTATTTTCTTCTTTTTACACGCATTATATTAGCTACTTGTATGTTTGTATGTTTGTTTGTATGTTTGTATGTTTGTTTGTAACCGATAGCAATATGTTTGTTTGTTCCTTATAGCGCGATTTTGACCCACTTTAAACGACCAGATTTCATTCAAACTTTGCACACCTGTCAAAGACCGATGACAATGCAATAATTTCATAAATTTGTGCCATTATCCTTGCCAGGGTTACCAGGACAGCAAAAAAACTGTCTTCTAAAACTACGCTGATATTTGTCACAAACTACGCTGACATACGTTTCAAAATTCGAAACACCCTAAAA
This sequence comes from Aporophyla lueneburgensis, assembly GCA_932294355.1. Lineage (NCBI taxonomy): Eukaryota > Metazoa > Arthropoda > Insecta > Lepidoptera > Noctuidae > Aporophyla > Aporophyla lueneburgensis. The sequence continues at coordinate 15,767,922 of OW028762.1, read as the reverse complement.
TATAGAACATAAATAATAGTTAAAAAAAAAACTAAAAAACACGCTTCCATATAAAACCAAACTAAAAAGTAGAAAATAATGGAAAAAAAGCGTGGGGTGCTTTTGAGGGTATTTTTTTATTAATCAGGCACCCCACGCTTTTTTTCCATTATTTTCTACTTTTTAGTTTTTTTTTTTTAAACTGTTATTTATTCGTTTGGTTTTCTATGAAAGCGTGTTTTTTAGTTTTTTAAGCTAGGTATTATTTTTTACACTACAAAAAACGAAGCACAAACACGTAAACACAAAACCAAAGAAAACGACTTCCGAAATTAAAGTTACATTTCATTTTGTAGTGTATTTAATCAGTAGTTTTTATTTTGTTGATGTAAAACAGTTAAACAAATTGCAACTACCTTTCTGACCTCCCAACCTAGTAGCTGGGTAACACGATAATTCTTGGTAAAACTGGCTAAAATGAAAGCAGTTTCCTTAAAAATCACGTTTTAAAATTGATCCAATTTTAATTCTTTCACAGTACAAGAGACTATCATTTCTTAGAATTTCCTGTGTTTTACAAACAGTTGATATCGGTTCCTGCTGATACGAGGAAATAATATTATAATAGAATGGTACAATCTTTAAAATTGAATTGTTTTAATTATAGATAGAGAGTAGGGTTCCGTTCATAATTTTATGGGTGTGAAAGACATAAATGGCGAGTAGCATAGCCCAATCAGCCTATTATATTCCCACTGCTGGGACACAGGCCTCCTCTGTGAAAGGGAGTGGGCCATAATCCATCACACGGGCCCAGTGCAGGTTGTTAGATGTCACATGTCTTAGAGTTATTAGATCTAGGACATCCGGTTTCTTCACGATGTTTTCCCTAAGCGTTTTGAAAGCAGTGCTGATGAAATTATTTTACACAAAGTAAAACACCTGCACCTGCTGTACCGTGTGGTGCCGAACGTAAAGAATATCACCACCCCATTTCTTCCCGTGGGTGTCGTAAAAGGCGACTAAGGGACTTACTAGAGAATGGGCAGCAGCGGTCTCTTTGCATTTTACCACCATACTGCGATCGCCAACCCGCCTGCCAAGCGTGGCTATTATGGCAAAGCCCCCCAAATTGGGGGAGGCCTAAGTCCAGCAGTGGACGTCTTACGGCTGAAATGACGATGATGATGATGAAAGCACCTGCTTGGGTTCGAACTCATGACCTTCGACTCGTAAGTCGGGGCCGATTCCACTTGGCCACCACAGCTCGAGTGTCGAGTAGCATAACCTAATCAGACGAAAATGTTCCCACTGCTGGAACAGAGGTCTCCACTCTGTGCGACGGAGTGGGTCGTATTCCAGCAGGCAGTCCCAGTACGAGTTAGTAGATATCATCATCATCATCATCATTTCAGCCGACAGACGTCCACTGCTGGACATAGGCCTCCCCCAAGCTCCGCCACTTCGACCAGTTTTGTGCTTCCCGCATCCAGCGAATTCCTGCGGCCTTCACAAGGTCATCGGTCCACCTTGTTGGACGCCTTCCAACTCTACGTCTTCCGGTACGCGGTCCACTGAAGAATTGCTAAAGTGATGTGGCAGTGGGCAGGGCACATTGCTCGCAGAACAGATGGCCGATGGGGCTGAAAGGTTCTGGAGTGTCGACCGCGTACCAAAAGACGTAATAGATATAAATTAAAATTATATAATATGTCTTCGAAGTTTTAGTTCTAAGACACGTCAGTTTCCTCACGATATTTTTCTTCACCGTTTTGAGAGCTGTGGGTGATGCAATCATTCAAAAATAGTAAATACTGTCTGAAACGACGACTTGCAAGTGCAACTCGAAAATCTTTACGGTTACCACTAGGCTACCACTTCACGTCTTATTATTCAACACGGAATAAAGTGACAGCCAGTATTATGAACTTCAGATTGACCATATACAGGATAAGTTATTATCCAGTGCGCAAATTTTAACAAATGAAACTTAAACGAGTTATAATAACCATTCATTTTTTATTTTGATATATCTTAGCACAAAAAAAAAAATAAGTTATCGTTAACGAAAGATCTTGATTTTGAAACTGGTTTTTATGGTAACTTGCAAGCGGCGGCGAAGCTGAACGACCGACCAGCTGTTCGATAGGTCAAAATTCTAAGAAGTTCGAAGTACCTCTGCCAGCGCGCGGTTACTGACCTATTACTATTGTCAATATCATATTACAAAATATGTTGGGCGACAGTTTACTGATTTAAGGTCAGATAAAATTTTTAAAAAAGTATTGAAAAAATAATTGAAATGTGTTCTATAACTGATACTGAACCACCAAAAAAAAATTGGCGCACTGGTTAAAAAATCCTGTATTTTTAGTGGTTTACGTTTGGCTTAATTCTCCAACACATTTTGGATTTGATTTAAAATTGCGTAATGGAAAAATTCTTTCATGATCGTTCCGTGGAAAAATAATATATAAGCTTTGGATAATAGGTTAAATAAAAATAGGAAAACAGTAGGCTAGATTAACCGTATCAAATCTTGCATCAAATCAAGATAATGTAATCGAAACAAAGATCAGTGTTTTTCTTGCTACCCGCGGAACCCGCAATCATTATCACACATGTTTACAACTACATTGATTGTTTTATAATCACTAATTATCATAGATTACCAAAAGATATGGGGTATAAAATATATTTCACTATTCAGACTCAATGCATTACTAAAGTGGTCTAGTGACTGTGTGTGCTAAATAATATAAAACACCCAAATAAAGGAATGATAAGTAAGTCCTATTTTTAAATATTATACTTCTTACCAAAAATAAGTTGGTCCCAGTTGTCATTTGTCGATTTTATAAGTTGGTCCCGGCTGACTTTCGTAGATTTTATAAGTTGATCCCGGTTGTCGTTCGTAGATCTTATAAGTTGGTTCCGAGCGTCATTCGTAAATCTTATATTTTGGTCCCAGGTGTCATACGTAGATCTTATATGTTGCTCCCGGCAAACATTCTTAGATTTTACAAGTTGGTCCCGGTTTTCATTTATAGATTTTATAAGTTGATCCCTAGTGACATTCATAGAGCTAATACGTTGGTCCCGGGTGTCATTCGTGGATTTTTACCGGTACGGGATACGGGTAGTCAGAATCCTGAAAATTACCCAGTTACTGCGACAGGCAGTGCCGTCTCAAACAAAATACTGATATTTTGATTACCTGCATTCGATTAGAATGGAAACCGACTCCAACATTATTGAGAAAGGCGAGGTAAAAATGATTAGGTATGTGTGTAGGAATATCTACCTACCGAGTTAAATAATACATAATTAAATCATTTAATATCTAGATAGTTTAAATTCTTAAAAATCAATTAGATAGATGATTAGTTATTTCCACATTGTATAATGAAGATTCTTGTCTCGTTGTGGATTAACACAGCTGATTAACCAGAATTCAAGTGATGGTCAAGGTTTTCGTCTAATATACCATCGTTAACGTTTCTTTTCAAATTAACATTATCTTGTAACTCAGGACCCTCTTCTCTCAGAATCCTATCTCTATTTAAGATTGTGCATTTTCAAATGAAAAAATAAGAACTCGAAGTCGACTCAGAAATCGGTGACAAAAAGTGAAAATACAAAACAAGATACCGACTTTCGAAATTAAATAATTTTTTTAGTTTTTTTTTTTTTCTTGAAAATGTTTTTATTTTTTTCTTATTAGCTGTGTTACCTACCCCACAAATTCATATACGTACACTTCCTAAGTATCTTAAATAACAGTGACAGGAATTTATTATAACATCATCAATATGCACTAAGTGTTTTGTAAGTCTATTTAAGTTAGTTTTTTTAGCCATATTCTCTTTCAAACCACTCCATCCATTATTTCTTCAGTCTTCTCCTACTCCTATACAAAATTCTTATCAAGTGGGAATATTCTAACCAACTTCAAAAAGAAGAAGGTTATTAACTTATACGTCAACTATATTGAGAACCCCAGACCAGGTGTCTGAACACCTATCTACATGGTCTTCACATGATGTGATCAAGATTATGTCTGGACTTTAAAAACGACTGTAAGCTCTGAGTTTGTTTCGGCTCCTTTTTGTTAAAGCAGTCAGATAGGAAACGCCGACCTCATCTAGTTTGAAAAAATATCATTGATGTGTAACTGTTTGTACAAACCTACTTACAGAAATAAAATCATTTATCATTTATCGTATTTCAGTCCAATCGTATGCAGTATAATACCAGTATTTTACATTAAACAACTGCCTATTTTACTTTTACAACTTAGGTTTTGGGTAAAACGATACCCGTTGGTAAAACTAAGTAGTCGGTACGGAAATCAATCAGGAAGCTTCTATTTTGATAATAAATAAAATAAATTATTGCGACATAATTATATGACGTCTTAGTAATTAAACATATCTAAGATATTTCTAAGATAAAAGAAAAAACTTGTACAAGAATGATTCATTGATATCTACGCTTACTTATCGGATTAAGATTTTAATTAACGCACGTAAATGCTTAGTTGTAACTTTTTCTGTATTAGTTTGTAAACAATAATAATTTTGTTCAAGTTTGTACTTTACATACCATAATGTAAAGTACAAACATACAATCACGCCTTTTTTTCATGGGGGTAAGAAGAAATCACGGAACGGAGCTACAATCTCTACACACTCCTTTTGCCTCGTTTACCTCATACAATTGGTCATACACACACGCCGGTTGCGAGTACTACCTACGCACCTGACCTTGTACTTTATTTTCAAAAAATAAATAAGATTCTTAATCAATATGTCGAATTGCACTGAGCGATATTTCATACTTTCATTTCGTGATATATATTTACAAATGAATAAAAACAGTAAATTAATATTTGACAATAATTTACGATGTTCAATTTTCACAATTAAGAACGATAATTCAGTGGGGTTTCATAAAAAAATTAAATACGTTTGTTATAAAAAATAGTAAGACGTCATGTTGATAGTGATACAAATATTAGATATGTAAAAACTTGACAACTAAAGGCTCTCGCAAACAGGCGCGTCACGAAAGCGCGACGCGACTTTTATACAACAAATTCCATGAACTTTTTATAGAAATAGTTCTACGACATTCACGCCGCATGATTCACAGTCGCGTCTGTTTGAAGGAACCGTTAATAATAACCATTTTTTTTTAAGTTTCATGTGAAAATATTGTCAAAATAAACAAATAGCACTGAAAAATTAAACACGCACATTCATTGACATTGAATTTAATTTGACCTGTAAACATGGTACTCATATATCACCTTTTAACCATATCATCAATCACACAGTCCATCCATCGTTTCTTTGGTTTTCCTCTACTCTTATAGCCATTTTCATTCATGCTAAATAATATTGATAAAAAATATGTTATTCACATTAGTGATGCAATACCTATAAATAAAACAATTGACAAAAACACCGGTAGTCTAACGCTAATCAATTACAAAACAAAATGGCGATATACGTATATTAAGATTATATAATCTTTTACACGTATTCCTATTTTATCTAACGACAAATTTTGTTGTTGTAGATTATAAAGATTAATATTGTTATCATTTCATTAACATTATTATTTTCAACCGACGAAAAAAAACGGAGGAGGTTATCAATTCGACGCGTATATTTTTTTTATTTTTTTTTATTTATGACCACGCATAACTTTTTACATAGTGGTCCGATTGTGACAATTCTTCTTTTATTGGAAAGGGTATACTTCCAAAGTGGTCCCATATAAATTTGGAAAACAAAATCGAACCCTAAGGGTCGGAAAACAGGGGATGATTGATTGTTCACTCACTGATTGTAATGTATAAACACGCATAACTTTATACAGAGTAGTCCGATTTTGATAATTCTTTTTGTGTTGGATAGGGCATACCTTGCCAAGTATTATTAGTACATTAAAGCCACAAAAAATATAAAATAAAAACTTTTTAAAAAATAATTAAACAATTTTGTTAAAAAGTTTTAAAAGCAGTTATTAGCGCGATTATTACTATATGGTACCTATAGAACTTAACGTAACGGTACGTTAAGAATAGCACCAACCCATTTCTTCCTGTGGATGTCGTAAGAGGCGACTAAGGGACTTACTAGAGAATGGGCAGCAGCGTTCTCTATGCATTTCACCACCATACGGCGATGTCCAAGCCGTCTGCCAAGCGTGGCTATAATGGCAATGCCCCCCAAATTGAGAGAGGCCTATGTCCAGCAGTGGACGTCTTATGGCTGAAATGATGACCTATTTATCCACGGCATGCTGACATATGGGATAATCTGCCTATAACCTCCTCACAGCGTATGGAGAGCCATAATCCACGCAGGCCCAGTGCGGGTTAGTAGATGTCACATGTCTTCGAATATTTCGTTCTAGAACATGCCTGTTTCAAAGTCAGATAGTCAGTCGATCCATCTAAGAAACTGATATTCAGATGCATCAGGTTACAATGGAAGCCGAACCCAAAATAGCGGGCAAAGACTAGCCAAACAATATCTTAAGACAACCAACACACCGTTATCTGATCCCAAACTATGCAGAGCCTGTACTATGGTAACCAGACAACTGATAAATATACATACTTATATTATTTCTAAATACATACATGTTATAGATAAATTACACCCAGACAGAACAAATAATCGTGCTCATCACACAAAGATTTTTCCTGGGTGGGAATCGAACCCACGACCTCAGTCTTAGCAGTTATGTTCACTAACCACTAGACTAATAGACCAGTCAAAATGAACTGAATCAGAATCACAAGTCACTAAGTAATTAAAAACACAGAAAAGGCAGGATTTTTTTCCAGGTAGGAATACAACTCCTACCAATTAGACAAGAAGTTGACCGCAACATAGTTAGGATTGCGCTAGAAAAATCCTGCCAGGGTCGCGCATTTTTTCCAAAGAGTTACCGTGGCTCTGGCACAGGCAACTGAAGGAACACGGGTGGGTCTTAGTCAGTAAAAGTCTGAAACGCCCTCCCGCTCCCAAGAAAAAAAAAAGGCTAAGCAAATGATGACCTCTACTAATGTCTTAAGGGCCCAATTGCTCATAAGCTTTAGCTTTGGCAGGACAACTATGACTAACCTACTCATCTCTTTCAGAAACCCTAGTCCTCCTGACAGCGCTTGCGCTAGTCCAGGCCCGTCCCAGCGATGACGCAGACACGACCAACACCAGGATATATGAAGTCCACGAGGACTGTCCTCCTGCAGAGGTCCACTTCTTGCTTCCTCACGAATATGACTGCACCAAGTTTTACTACTGTGAATATGGCTTGAAGTGGATTGAACCCAGAGACTGCGCTCCTGGGACTGAGTTCAATGCTGAAATCCAGGTTAGTCTTCCTTTCCTTCTTTTCTTCAGATTATAAGAATAGCTGATCCCACTTCTGAAGCTGGGATACAGGCATTTTGTTTATGACAGGATAAAAAAAAGTTAAAATGTAATAAAAAAAAAATTGTGAAATAATTGTCCATATTTATTTAATCTAAAGCCCATATTCAAATCATATATGCGAAAGTAATTTTGTCTGTAGGTATGTCTGTCATCAGCTTTTCACGCCCCACAACATTGCAACGAGGGCTATTAAATTGACGGACAGGTTAGCCTAAAGACCTGGCAAAGGTCATAGGCTACTTTTCATTCTGTATTGCAGACGTTGCGTCTAGTCACGGGCAAAAGCTACTACTTAACAAAAAAAAAAAAAAAACAATTGTATTATCTTCGACGCATTTCTAGAATGTCTTTCAAGTTCATAATTTTATTTTCTTTTCCATAGGTTTGTGTCCACCCAGCCTCTTCGGGATGCACTTTACCAGGATTCTCCACCTCACCAGTACCAGACCAAGGAACAACGTTGCCAACTGCTGCACCATCAACTGTTGCACCCACAGCTGCACCCACAGCTGAACCAACAGCTGCACCAACAGCTGCACCGACGGCTGCACCCACAGCTGCATCAACAGCTGCACCCACAGCTGCACCGACGGCTGCACCCACAGCTGCACCAACAGCTGCACCCACAGCTGCACCCACAGCTGCACCAACAGCTGCACCCACCACTGCGGCCACGGCTGCACCCACGGCTGCACCCACTGCTGCACCCACGGCTGCACCCACCGCTGCACCCACCGCTGCGCCCACGGCTGCGCCCACGGCTGCACCCACGGCCGCACCCACGGCTGCAACCACGGCTGCACCCACGGCTGCACCCACGGCTGCACCCACGGCTGCACCATCAACCTCAGGTAGAGCATTTTCCGATCAAATGAAATCAAAATATTTGCATTTCACATAAATTTACATGGGCAGTTATGAAACGTCAGAAGCTAGGTACATGGTTCCAATTTGTTGATTCCAATGGAGAAGAGCCGGCAAAAACCTACATGGTTACTCTTTTAAAAATAATTGGCTTTTACAATCAATCTCTTAATACCATACCTGTATTTGCTGAGGTGAAACTTTGAACATAATATTCTTTCATTTTGAAGCTAATTAGATACCATAGTAAGACCCACTATATTGTTTATACAAATTATGGAACCACCTTACGCAATAACAGTGCAGAACTGATATTTGTAGTCTCTCGTATGTTCTCCAATTAAATAAAACCCTTCTTCTCCTTCTCAGCTCCTGCCCCAACAGCTGACCCTGATGATTGCATAACCTTAGACAACGGTTGCCCTGCTGACTTTGACATTCACAAGCTTCTTCCTCATGAAGAGTGGTGCCATATGTTCTACTACTGTGACAAAGGTCAACTGGTTGAGAGGTACTGCGCACCTGGAACGTACTTCAACCCTAAGCTCGGGGTTAGTAAATAAATCTATATCAGCATCATCAGCTTATAATGTTCCCACTGTTGAGACATAGGTAGGCCTTCTCTTTTCGAGAGAGAGTGAACTGTAATCTACCAAGCCCAGTGCAGATTGGAAGATGTCATTGTGTTTTCGAAATTTTGGTTCTAAGACATTCAAGTTTCCTCATATTTGTTACCTTTAACCATTTTTGAGGAAAAATTATGTATGCAAAGTAAAACCTGCTTGGGTTCGGTCGAAGAATTTGCACAAAAAAAACTCTTTCGGCAGTTGTATTCTTATCAAAGAATATGAGAAAAATTCTGGTAATCCTACCATGAGATACTGCCAAGAATCAGGAATCATGTTACCCAGTAACTGAGTTGTAGAAGTCAGATAGGTAGTCGTCCCTTGTGAAGAACTGGTATTCAGCTGAATTCTGTCAGAGTAGGAGACGAACGCAACGCAGTTCGGAAAAGGCTAGACAGATGATATACGGGATCCTTTTAAGCGGCTAGCACTTAAAAGGTAAACCTTTAAAGTTAATAAAATTATTGTATGTTTAATAAATAATAAAGCCAGACTAGCTTTATTATTTATTAAGGCTTCAGTACTCAATCTTTATTAAATAAATCCAAAAACACAATATGACTGTCATAAATTTTATAACTTTGTGGAAATCAGCAGTCATTTCTAGTAAAATCCTGATAACTCTTATAATATTTTATGACAACTCCATCACTGCGCAATATTGGCCTTGTGGCAAAAAATTTGGTACTATTATCATTTTTTATGGATTAAGTACTCATATAATTTTATTAATTTATTATAACAGATTAACCGGTCCATAAATCTGTAAGGCTAGATTCGAAAGGGGAAGCCCTATAAGTTGTTCTACCTTGAACTCATTTGATAAAGTCAATAAGGAAAATATTATTTAAATTGATATGTTAAAATTGAATGACTTTAGCTTTACTACTAGAGTTTAGGACAATCTACAAACATAGGTGGTATGAAAGATGAATTCCGCAATATGCTACAAAACAGTTTTGTCTTCATATTTGAAAGGGAACATGAAACTGTTGAACCGTGTAGATAACATAAATGAGTCGACAGTTTGGCAGACCAAAAAATTTGAAAATAATCGTGATCATAATAAAAAAGTAAGTATAATTATGATAGAAGAAAAACAGCTAGGAAAGCGGACACAAGGAAAGTGGTCTATATACAGCAGTGGATGGAATAAAGTTGCTAATGAAGACAATGATAGTGGAATAAATCTTTGAACATAATCATGAATCTAATCAAACTCTCAATCTTTTAAAGGCTTGTGACTGGCCCGAGAACGTAGACTGCGTCAATGATGGCTCCTACGAATACCCAACTACCTCTGCCCCCGCAACTAAACCTCCCCCCGGAGATGATGACAACGGCATCGGAGACATCCTCGACAACGGTTGTCCCGCTGACTTCGACGTACATCACCTCCTTCCTCACGAAACTGAGTGCAACAAATTCTACTACTGCGTCTTCGGTGAAAAGGTGGAAAGGACCTGTGCTCCCGGAACTTATTTCAACTATGAGATCCAGGTTAGTTTTTCGTTAAAACATAAGAAGTTACCGAAGCATTTTATGACTCTTTATCTGTGTGTTGACTGTTCTAATTTAAAAGAATAAATTAGTTTGCTGAAATTTGATGCTTCCCGAATTGATGTTAATTTTAGTTTCGTTTTCGGGCACACAACACCGATAGAATGACATGGAAATTAACGTAATGATTTATTTTGACCACACAAAATAAATCATTACGTTTCATTTTTAATAAAAGATAAAAATGAACAATCCGTGGAGCGTCTGATATCAACTTTGTCAACTGTCTTGCTTTACCATCTACGGGTATTTTCTGGCATATACATATTATAGTTTAAATACTGTTCTGTTTTTGGGTTTATCTGATTGATGCTCTATCTGGATACTGTGTAATTAGCCCTTATTGTTGATGAGTCACTGTCATATTTGTTGTACATAATATTTATTGCTTTATTTTCTAGCTCTGTTACAAAGTTGTTTTTCCTAATAACTTCCAAAGCTTTAACTAGATTATTTGCATTCCTATATACCTATATATTTTTTAGTATTCCTTCAGTTAAATTTGCAAAATCCTTTTTGAAGTTTATCATTTTTTTACTCTTACTTGTCAACAATACTAAAGCATAATATGTATTAATTAATAGGTTTGTTAATATCCAAAACTCTATGGATAGTTTCATAAATAGATGAATACAAGTATACTTAAAACATGACTTTTTAATTCCCTTATTCATTATATAAGACTAGTATGAAAGTTATTTTGTTTCTACTTAAAATATATCCTATGACGCTCGTAAATACTGTAGCTTCACATAATTGAAAGTATTTACGGAATCAAATCAGTGATTCCAAAACCTGCCCCATATATACGGACACTCTCAAAAATCGAACATTACCTCTTTCGAAAATTTGAAAAAAAAAAAAAGAAATTGTTGTCAATCCAAGGCTAATTTGACGAGATCTTCAAAATCATTGCCAAACTCGTATAACTGATAACAATGCATCAAAACATATTTTTAACAATAAAACATTATTTTATTAACTCCTTGTAAAAATACTCAATGCCCCGATAGTGACTGATACGATATCTTTCTGTATTGATTTCGTTTTGCGCATTATCCAAGTCATAAATTTAATATTTTTATGCGTCTTTCAGGCCTTAAATCTTAAAATGAATCTGTTTTTAATTCTTGGCTTATCTGGACAATACACTTATCTGACAGCTATACAACATTAATTTATGTTTATGCGAAACCCGAAACACGGGTCTAGTATTTTTATGTAAAGAATCTATGAAAAAAATTTCAAAACTGTATCATTAATAATCACAAAGTTATAAGCTTGATAAGTTACCTGGTTGTCCACGCAAAAACATATGCAGATCACCACAAACAGCTAGTGTACGTACCATCTCCGTGTAATGGACGTTTGAATACGAGAAAGACATGATAATTTTAAAATCGAAACAAAACACTAAGGCCCGCGACTTGGAAGCGTAATTAAATATTTTTGGTTCAAAATATAACATGGTGTAAAAATTATTGGAATCGATTCAGTTACTGATTCTGAACAAACTATATTCAGGTTTCGCATATACTAAAAATAATCTTGTATAAGAGTTACCTAGATTGTCAAAAATTTGTTCAACAAAATTCGAAATAATGCTTACTAATTTCTAGTATGCATTAATGGCAAGATATAATAAAAATATACTTGTTCTAACATAAATACAAGAAAAAAAGCCTTGTTTCCCTGAAGGGTTGGGAAGAGATGTACCAATAGTCTATAGTATACCCACATTAAGATTAGTCATTTTAATGAAATATTTTTTCTTCTAAGCAGTGATTATTATAGCTTTGAAACTTCATATTAGATGTGCCAGCACGTAACAAAGACTCTCAATGCAAATAATGATACACTCAACTGACTTAAAGACTAAATTAAAACAACACGAAAGAACAAGCTATTCGGTAAAATTATTTAGGAAGAATGAAATAAATATTTGATCAACAAGAAATAAAATTCTAAATTCATCGTCAGACCAAAAAATTACAGCATCGAAGTAAATAAGACCAAGTGCTTTTTAAAAGGATAACGGCCATCTATTTTCCTGTTAAAAAAAGTAATTCTAAATATTTGGGTGAGAAATCCATTGAAAATTATATACTCGTATCTCGTCATGATTTTATTGCAGTGATTTCTATACAAAAATAGATCAGCTAATAAAATTAATATAGCAAATACAATAAAACTAGCAAAAACAATCAAATTCATATAACGTGATAAATCACGGATTCGCGGTAGATAACGAAATATCTATGAAACAAAGGAAATAAATAGGTGAGTAGATAAAAGGATTAAATCAAATATTTTAGCATGACGTAGGTGCTGAAATAATGTTAGCGATTAAAATTAATATAGATAAAATAGTCAACAAGTATTGGATATTTTGGTGATGTCATATTGAAGATACATGACAGTACCTAATAATAATAAAAACAATATTGTGAACGTAAATTACCTAACTACCTTTTTAGTGGAAATTATTAAAAAATATTCGATTCATAAATATATAATACGGTAACCAGTAAAATTTCGTCTATTTTTACAGTGTCGCTTTTATATAACATAAAATTTGATATAAAATGATTTCATAAACTGCTTTCTAATTTTACTTCATAATAGCTAAGAGTTAATTTTCACAAAATTTTAGTTCTGTTCCGATTCTAATTACCTAAATACTTTGCCTAAAAATAAAGATACTGACTAAAGGAGACTGTGCATAATTTTTAATTTTAATGATAAATTTATGATGACGAATTAAACAGTAGTTACCTATTAAGATGTTGATTTATGATAATTAAATTAACAGTTTTTGATAATTACTGATGTTAATGATAAGGTATTATCGCCTACCGGAAAATGTGAAGCACAATACTGCGTAGGCGGCTTGATAAAGATCAACAAATTTAAAAATATTAATTAGTCATTTATGATTTCCAAGTGCCAATGGTAAAGTCATTCTACTTAATCTGCCTACCTATTTTGTAAAATTATCTCAATGTGAAAACAAAGGTGAAGTAACTTGGTGCTATAGGGATTGACACTCTTGACAGATAACTTCACGTTTACTTCACCTAAGTTTTCACGGTGAATATTATAAAAAAATAAACATATCTTAATAATTGAGGCTTTTAATATACAAGACAAAGGTTTTCATCTCTAAAATAAAAAAAGTAGACCGTCATTCTTTTTCATTTATGAAAGAGATGCCAATACATTTGCACCTCCATCTCTTTCTGTCAACAAGTTGGTAACGACTTACATAATGATTAATTCTGCAAATAATAATTTCATCATCAGATAATAATTAAGATCGTAAGATACAATATCAAGCGTCTTGAATTAAGTAGTTGGCAAGATTTTAATCAATTTGATTAATAATAAAATAATTTAAAACAATTGTGTTTTGCCGACCTCAATTAATAGAATAGGAAGCGGCCGTTTTATTTTATATCAATCTCACCGTCATAGCTTGAAGTGAAGTGATCTGTCATTAGTGTCAATAGCTAGCATCAAATGGAATGACAGCTCACTTCCACCTCCCCTAAATAGACCGGAATATATTTTTGTCATAATTTTTTACTTGCTTTCCATAAAGAAACTGATTGATCGTATAGGTAGAAGAGATTGCCTTAAAAAAACAAAATTATATTCAAGATATTATAACGGGTATTTTAATTATATGTATATCCAATGTTCTTCCAATGTCACTTTTAATAAATAACTTTATATTTGTTTCTAAATATTTTCAAGCAAATCATTAATCCTGCTACATTTGATATACTAAGATTCTCCTTTTTTAAAAATAAATTCGACCAGAAACTAATCAATACGTATTTTTCCTTGTTAAAAGGTTACTGGCCTGCATACCTTAGGTTTCATAAATCTAATTTCCATTGTATCTGTTTAAAATTACACTATTATGTATTATTAATTATTTTAGGGTTAGATCGAAGGAAAATCTAGGATAGGGTAATGATACAGTCAATGTTCGTCTATTTATTTGTGGAGCAAACTGACGTCCTTTTCAAATAATTTCTTCTAATCATACAAAAAATAAACATTCTTCTAAAATTACTATTGTTTCTTTCCAGGTTTGCGATTGGCCTTTCAATGTAAACTGTGCCTCATCTGGTACCACACCAGGTGTAGCTACAGGTACCACACCAGCTGGAGATGGCACTACCAGCAGTGAAGAGATACAACTCCCAGCTGATCCAGTCGAACCTGAAGACCCAATCGACTGGGTTCCTCTTCCCAACGGTTGCCCTGCTGACTTCGATGTCCACCATCTCCTACCTCATGAAATTGACTGCGACAAGTTCTACTACTGCGTTGACGGACAGACCATTGAGAGGGGATGCCCTCCTGGAACTCATTTCAGTCCTAGCCAGCAGGTAAATATTAAAAAAATTATAAAGGATCATTCATTCAGACACCCCTCCGTGTCCTAGAAAGCACGTTGTACCGTCAGTCCCGGTTGTTATTCCATAGATTATTGATAGTAGTTACTGGGTAGGTAATTCTTAGGTTTGCTCGAAGCTCGAAAATCTGACAATAAACTAGAAACTCTGTCTGGACCATGGGTATCGTGGCTTTTCTAGAGACGTGTGATGTAAAATGATCTGTAAATAAAAGATGACACTAATCTAAATTATATTTAGGGCATTGAAGCAATTTAGAAGTAACCTCGATAGAACATGTACACAATAAAAATATTAACTTTTGAATGAATGTAAGTTTAAGATATTTTGCAATATTTCATCTTTATATACGTACTTCAAAATACATTAAGGTAGTAGTGGATTGGGTCTCAAGTTTTCATCAAATAAAAAGTAACAGTCAGCTTATAGATCAATTAGGTACATGCTTATTTTGGATAATTAGACAGTAGGCTTCTAAACTTTACAAAACATTAAATTGTAAATTAAGAATATTTACACGTATTATTTTATGGGGTAGCTCACCAAGTAAATCTTATAGATCTTCTTTAAGAAAACAATAGGACTGAAGTGATCTTTGTTATCAATACATACAGTGAAAATAGGAACTCACTTTTTAAAAGAATATCCATTATAAGCCAGATATCTTCCATAGCAACCCTGGGTGATCTTTTTTTTGATCGATTAGTTAAACACAATCTGCTTACAAAAGGCCTGTATACTACTTCAAAGCAAAATGTAAACTAAATTATTTAAAATCAAGTACAACCTTTAAATGCGGCATTTATCATCCAATTAAGCATGTCTGATAAGACATCATATTTTAAACTAGCAATGCCATTATTAATTGCTAGAGATCTTTTTCTTTGATTTATGATTTGTATCTTTTGATATTTGGTTTTTCCCCTTCCGGAATAAAACACCAGCAATACTGAATAACCACGTTCCGTAATATCCTTCTAACTAATACAAAATATAGTAATTGTATTTCAAGTAACCCACCGATCATTCTTTTCATAATTATATCAAATGGTAAAATTCTTCTACAGCGTAGCATATTAGCGCGTTGTTATTTATTTTTACAAATTTTTGGGATGGTTGATTTCTGAAACCCAAGGACTACTTTTGGATATCAGTTTCCTCCCAGTTACATCTCAACAATAAAAATAACCAAAACTTGTTGTATAACTTATTGTTTGACAAACTGGGCTGTCAACTTTCTCTTGTCACTATTGAACTGCCTTAGTCACTGTACTTGATATTAAAACTTACATTATATTTTTTTCATAATTACAGATCTGTGACTGGCCTCAATACGCTGGTTGTGAACACTGGACTGGTGGTTGCACTGGCCCAGGAGACGACAACGGTGGCTGCACCGCTACTCCAGGCGGTAATGACGTAACGACCACTACTAGCGGCGGTAATGATGTCACCACTCCTGGTAATGTCGTCACCACTCCTGTCAATGACGTCAGCACTCCTGTCAATGACGTCAGCACTCCTGTCAATGACGTCAGCACTCCTGTTAATGACGTCACCACTCCTGTCAATGAGGTCACCACTCCTGTCAATGACCTCACCACTCCTGTTAATGACGGAACAACCGCTACTCCAGGTGGTAATGACGTCACCACTCCAGCTAATGACGGAACAACCGTTACCGCAGGTGGTATTGACCTCACCACTCCTGCTGATGACGGAACAACTCCTGCTCCCGGAGGCGGGACAACCGCTGGCCCCGGCTGTGATGGCTGCCTGCCTGTAACACCCGCAGACAAATGCAAGAGCGGATGCAACGTTCTGCCATTCGTCCATGACAACGACTGCGACAAATACTGGATATGCAACGGAGATCAGCCCCTCCTGGTCACCTGCTCTGAAGGTCTTCATTTCAACCCCAGCACTTACACTTGTGACTTCATCTGCAATGCTGGATGCTTGAGGGAAAACGTGCAGATTACAACCCTGAATGAAGGTGTCAAGCTTTTCCTGCCATGGGGTAGCATTACCAGTGAAATGATGAGTTTGTTGAACGACCAGATAAATGGAGATTTGTAGACCCTCGTTATGGAAAAACATAAATTATTGAAAATGTTCTGTGAAAATTACGGTGTTATTATATTATAAATTATTATTGTTTAATAAATGAATTAAAAAAATATGAAAAATTATTTGCTTTGATGATTGTATAGAACGTTTCTTTCTTTCTTTTAACTTATTTTTCTTTCTGCCATTATACCCTTATTCAGAAAAATGTTACGTTTATAAACCATTTAAAAATGCCTCTCTTTATTATTGGATTGTCAATGAGACGAGAGGAGAATTTCACTAAATATTTAATTTTAAATCGTTTAAAAATGTTATCATTTTATGAAGACAAGGGTTAATTCAAATTTAGAATATGTATCTATAATTTTACGTAAAATTCAGGAATGTAAATAAAAAATAAAATATCTTTATCAAAAAATATTATTTCATTTATTTTGTAAATAAATATAAAATTTATAGTTTTAATCGCCTCTTAGTGTTATGTCTTATATTAAGTTTATCCTAGATTAAAATTACATAAGGCACAATAAACATTATGTTTAAATAATTTTCAGTTTCTTTTTATGAGGGGTCCCTTTTAAAATGGTGTGACATGTCGTATATAGAGTTGTTTTAGACCTAACATAATACAACACCATGCCTGCGTTCCCCGAAGGGTAAATGAACCTACAGGAAAGAAAAAAAAACAAAACCGCAAACTGTAACATTCAGCATTATTATTCGCGATCCCCTAGTGTAGAAATTTAGCAATCTAAAAGTATGTATGTTACAGCAAATTTTTCGTCGAAATCTTATAATCTCTCTGAATCCATGAAAAATAATGTATGCACTGATTTAAATTTTGTCCTCTATAGATATAAAGTCTCTTATGTAATAGAGGATGGCTAAATATATAGTTATTTTATGGACATCGGCAAGTAAACAGTGTGTTATAGCGCTTTCGCGAGCGACAATAGCTACAGTTCTTTTCATAAACCCAGATGCTAATTTGACAGGTGTAATGTCAAACTCCTATACTAAAAGACAGAAGACTTGAAATGTCAGATTATTCGCTGGGATTAAATAACCAACTACAGGTAAGTTAGACAAACCTCTGTTCTGTGGTTTGGCATACCCGAGCATATTCACTGGGAATTATTTTACAACATGAGAGAGTAGAATTATTTAAACTGTATTGAAGTATAAGTTGTTTTCGTTTTAGATTGTCAAATTCTAATTCAAGCATCTTATGTTCAAATTACAACCAGCAGCAAAATTACGTAACACGATCTGGATCATTTTGAAGATTTAGTTCTAATCCCTCCATATGTTCGAAAAATTGTCTGCTCAGCAACGTAATTAACGCAATGAATGTTGTTGAGCTGTAAAAATTAATGCGGTTCCTACTTTTAATGTTTTACGCAACTAACCCGCTGTATTATGTTTTATACTTTAAATTCATGCACGTTGACATGTTTGATAGTGTCAGTTGTATGGAATTTTTCACACATAAAATGATAGCCCCATTTAGACATTACTAAGTTATATTTAATTGAAACGAATGATAGGTACAATAGTTAAGTATACTTTACTAAACTGCCCAGTACTAATTTATTCTGCAAAAATCTCACCGTCAAAACTAAAGTGAAGTGAGCTGTCAATAGCGTCAGGAGGAATGACAGCTAATTTCACGTCAGTTTTCACAATGAGTTTTTTAAAGAACAGAATGTCGAGCGTCACTGTGTCTTTTTTTACCTGACTAAAAACTTATTCTTAAAAATATTGCCAACTCATCAGACTTAGTAAAAATATTGAGCCAAAAATACATAAATGCCAACTGCACATTTTATTTCAACCATTTTAACCTATCGAGACTACAACTGTGCCTACAAAAATACCTTCCAAAAAAAAAACTAGGGTCAAAATTACCCCAAAAGTCTAATAAAAAATTATACAATTCAATATTGCTTTGGACCATTGCTCTTACTAAAATTATCAATACAAAAGCCGTATAACATGATTCTTAACAAATTAATTAACAACTTTCATTTAAAAATACTAGAACTGGAATGTTTTGTTTTAATTTTTCAATTTTGACAGCTGTCACTCTTCTTTTACTGACTGTCGGCTGCATCGTTTGCTTCCAGTACCTGAAAATATTAAAAATAAGTTCTGTAACCATACCCCGTAAATATTTATGCTATCATCATCATCATTTCAGCCGTAAGACGTCCACTGCTGGACTTAGGCCTCCCCCAATTTGGGGGGCTTTGCAAAAATCGCAACGCTTGGCAGGCGAGTTAGCGATCGCAGTATGGTGGTAAAATGCATAGAGAACGCTGCTGCCCATTCTCTAGTAAGGTACCGTGTACCGTTGCACAGTGGAACGAATGTATGGGAGCGGTTGGACGTAGACATGTCCGAAAAAAAAGAGTAAAATTATGCCAAACTAATGATGCCATCTTATTCGATTACTTAATGCCTTCATAACTTGTGGTGATGAATTTCTTCATAACTCCCATATTTCGGGAGTAATTTGAGAAAATGTGAAATTTTACTATGAAAATGAGTGTATCGAGCTCTCTCCCTCCTGATTCCGGGCTTGTTTCAAGTAGCGGTCTCTAATATCATAATGCTAATACTAAGAGCTATATTTAATACTAAGACACATAGTGCGCCAAATGTGCACTTTCTGGGATAAAGAGTGATGTTTATTTTATAACACAATTTTTTTATTTTTTGTTTATTTTGTTGATTAAAACCGTTTTTCTAAAGGTTTACCTTATTACAATAACATTTCTGAGCAGCCAATTAGAGAAGATATAAGCTAATTAGGATATATAATTAGGGACTTAAGGTTTACATATAAAACTGATGCACTAATGATTACTGATAAGAACATTGCTATTATTTAATTACTAAATGGCTCTTAATACACTAATTTAGCATGCATCATTTACTAATTATCACAATAACTAATTACCTTGCAATATTTAACAAAGGATACCTGGGATACCTGGATTTTATATAAATAGGTCACTATTAGTAACTTTAAAATCAGTGTTGATTTACACCTCGTTGTATCCAAGCTAATCTCGCAATGTATTTTCCAAATTTTAATACAAATCTTGATATTCACGTTGCTTTATGCGCACGCGCACATAAAGATTTACGCGACTTTAACTATTTGTTCAGTGTTTTAAAAGATAACAGTTGTGTTCAGTTATGTGAAAGTGCTGAAACAAGTTTAAAAGACTGGTGTCGTCGATTTTGCTACCGCATTTATGCAAAATGGACACAGTCTGGAAGAAGCACAGATAAGTTTCGGAAGAAACATGAGATTTGGCTACAGGCTGCAATTCAATGGCCGGAATTACAGAATGAAAATATGGAACCTTCTACAGAAAATATAAGTGACGTCATCGAGCCCATAATTTCTCCTCCTAAATCTGATGCTTCAACTTGTACACATCCTAGTCCTCGTAAATCTTTTGAGGACCTTAGTAACCGGCAAAAAAGAAGACGCACTGAAGATAGTCTTTCATGCAGCAGTAGCAGCGCTGAAATTATGTTTTCGGCCGAAAGGGCGCTTCAAAAGGCAGGACAAAGCGATACAGCTTATGTTATGAAATACTTGACGGAGAATCCAGAAGAGGCCTCAAAAATCAAAGCCTTCATTGAAGGTAAATCAATTCAGGTACGGGAAATATCCCCTTTGAAGGCATTGGCTCTTTATGTATCGATGAACTTATCGAAATGGCGCTATAACACTCTTCGGGATTTCAACACTCAAGAAGGAGCTCTTCAATACCCGAGTTACTACATGTTGGTTAAAGAAAGAATTAAGTGCTATCCGGCCAAAGAAGATCTCACAGTTACAGAGAGCTCTGCAAAAATCAAATTACAAGCCTTGATGGATTTAACCTCAAGAAGACTTATTAGGTCGTTAGAAACCCCTGTTGATCCCAATCAACAGCTCGTATTGACCAGCAAATGGGGTTTTGACGGATCATCTAGCCAAAGCATTTATCATCAAAGGACGAGTGAAGATGAGCAAATCGATCTTGCTAGTAATTTTATGATTAGTCTTGTACCACTGCGGCTCGTCTCAAAAGGTGTAACAATTTGGGAAAACGAGCGACCATCTTCCACTTCATTTTGCCGGCCAATATTGTTTAAGTTTATAAAGGAAACCAAAGAAAATGTGCAGAGAGAGATGGCTGAAATCGAAGCAGAGATTGAAGCCTTAACTCCATCCACCATCACTGATGGAATTAGTGTCAAACACCAACTGCTGTTGACAATGATTGATGGTAAAATTCATTCCATTATATCCAATACAGCAGCTTCAGTGTGTGACATATGCAAGGCTTGTCCTAAAGAAATGAATAATTTAGAGTTAATCAAAGATAAACACGCAAACGAGGACATGTATAAATATAGCTTAAGCACCCTTCACGCTTGGATTCGCTCAATGGAATGCTTATTACACATTTCCTACAAATTAGACATAAAATCATGGCAAGTAAGGGGTGATATAGCAAAAAGGCAAGTTGATGACAGGAAGAAAAGAGTTCAAGAGGCTGTAAGAAGAGAAACGGGCTTACTTCTCGATGTTGTGAAACAAGGCAGTGGATCCACCAACAATGGCAACTCGGCAAGGAGATTTTTTGAAAACTACACTAAATCTGCTGAACTGACCGGAATAGATGCTATGCTTTTAAGAAAAATCTGTGTGATCTTGCAGTGTATTTCATCAGGAGAGAAGATCAACGTAACTAAATTCCGAGAGTTCTGCTTTGATACTGCTAAGCTTTACGTGGAGTTATACCCATGGTATTATATGCCTTCTTCACTTCATAAAATTTTAATGCATGGGCCAGACATAGTTCAGAACATGTCAATTGTGCCCATTGGTTTTCTATCCGAAGAGGCATCTGAGGCTAGAAATAAAGATTTTAGAAAATATAGAGAGGGGCATTCTCGAAAGCATAGCAGTATCTCATGCAATGAAGATATTATGCACAATCTTTTACTTTCTTCTGATCCACTTGTTACAAGTATCCGTCCAAAAGGAAATAAGTTTGTAAAAAAATCTTCTTTTAAGGAATTTTATGAGCTTACGGATTCTGAGAAAAGTGATATCGAATTTGTTAACATAAATGATTTAGCGGACATCGATTCTGAATTTGAATTAATTGATGATGATGATGATGACGAAGATAATTAAATGATGTTATTGTTTTAAAATGTGTAACTTAGTAAATTAGAGCTTACATCTTAATTATTTATTGTACTTTTAATGAAACTAGGTAATTTATTATCAACTTACTTAAAAGTCATACTCTCATCAGTTCTTGTGAATATTTTTGTTAATATATATTTCTGTATATATATAATATATTTATAGACCTCTTAATAAGTCTGTCTGCGGTTTAAAGTAAATACAAATGGGGAAAAAACGTTTTTTTTTTTAAATTTTCATTTCCTTTTATCCCAGAAAGTGCACATTTGGCGCACTATGTGTCTTAGTATTAAATATAGCTCTTAGTAATAGCATTACGATATTAGAGACCGCTACTTGAAACAAGCCCGGAATCAGGAGGGAGAGAGCTCGATACACTCATTTTCATAGTAAAATTTCACATTTTCTCAAATTACTCCCGAAATATGGGAGTTATGAAGAAATTCATCACCACAATTTATGAAGGCATTAAGTAATCGAATAAGATGGCATCATTAGTTTGTCATAATTTTACTCTTATTTTTCGGACATGTCTACGTCCAACCGCTCCCATACATTCGTTCCACTGTGCGTTGTACCGTGTGGTGCCGGACGTAAAGAATAACACCACCCCATTTCTTCCCGTGGGTGTCGTAGAAGGCGACAGGGATTTATGCTATGCTACATATAAATAACGAAGCAGAAATCTAAGCAGTTTCTAGTACAATCGTTTTTACTGGCACGAGGCCGCGTAATTTGTCAATTCCCCACTGATGGACACAGGTCTGCTCTCTGTGAGAAGGTAATCCAGCAGGTGGGCCCATTGCAGGTAGGAGATGTCACATGTCCTGGATTTTTTAGTCCTAGGTCATGCTGGTTTCCTCACGATGTTTTCTTTCACCGTTTTGAGAGCAGTGGTGATCAAATTAAAGACACAAAGTAAAGCCTGGATATCACTGCGCCACCAATGCTCATTGCGTCACGTCAATATAATGCAATTTAAACGAAAAAAGTTTTGACGTTTAAAATCGCATTTTATAAGAACAAAGAAGGTAAAGATGCCAGCACATCGACCTACTACAATCTGTCAAACTTCTTTAATAGATTTTCAACTTCATCGCAAAAGCATTAGGTTGAAGGTTGATTGGGCGAATTTGACAGTTTCGCCTGTCCAGTCCAGTCCAGCCTGTACATAATTCTCCATAATACAGGTTTCTATAACTTTGCACAGATCGCGCACAAACCGCGTAGAAATAATCCTAATTTTGGTTAAACTGTATTTTTAACGTGTGTAACTCTGTATCCTCTGTCTTGTGTTAAGCAACTATAATAAAGTCTAAAGGGGTCAAAATAACCCCAGTAGTATGAAGTTTTTTTTTGCACTGCCAGATTAATATGCGAAATATATACATAACCAGTCAATTACCGTAATTACAGACACAATTAAAAAACCATTATGTCTATACCAAATGTGGTATCTCTTTTTTTCGTTGCCAAATTAAGGGTTAAACTCTAAGGTTTAATAACAATTTAATAAAATTCATACACACCCTTTTTATTTTCTTCCCGTACATAGACCAGAAGGTGACTTTGACTTCTGTAGGTTTTCCGGTCCTCGCGTCGAACACGCGACAGCTGTCAAAGGGAGGACAGTAGAGGTGTAGGGAGACAGCTCCGTCCACGTGGGACGGGTTCTCAACACGATGGAGGCCTAGTGCATCTGGAAGATAAGGAGAAAATTATTAGTATTTTCAACATACATACATAAACTCACGCGTCAATGTGACTTCTGAGTTTGTTTCGGCGTTTCTTCTCAGAATAGTCAAATGGGAAACTTCGACCTCAACTACTTTTAAAACTGTTTTTACAAACCAAATTACAGAAATAAAATCATTTAAGCATCCAGTACAGCATCAATTTTTTCATTTGGGTAATCATTTTTTTTTTAGAACGTGTGAATACGCCTTCTGGCGTTCTGTAATTACTACTATAGCGGCTATTCTTTTTTTATAGCTCGAGTCGACATGACAGCAACACATTGCTGCTATTAACTTAACAGGCAGCAATCGTACCTCCTATTGTTAATCTAAAAGCAAAACCACATTATACAAAACAAGAAATTATATTTTATCAGGCGTTGTGTCCAACAAAATTGAGAAAATACCTTTATTTGGAATGACCATTATTTAAGTTTGATGTTGATTCTATAAGTACACATTCGCATATGTTGATGCGGAAATCCGATTCATTATCACCATCATCATTTCCGCCGAAAGACATCAACTAGAGGACACAAATCTCCATGAAATGGCAGAGTTTGCCATAATCACGCTTGGAAAGCGGGTTGGCGACCGCAGTTTGGTGGTAAGATGAATAAAAAACGCTGCTGCCCATTCTCTAGTAAGTCCCTTAGTCGGCTCTTACGACACCCACGAGAAGAAATGGGATGGTGCTATTCTTTACGTCCGGCACCAATCGAAATATGGCTAACCCATGTTGCGCCGTCTTATTAATTTAGTAATTAACCCATAACATTGCAAAAATGTTTACATCAAAACACAAACCCTACCAATGTCATTGAGACGGCTAAGAAT
Organism: Aporophyla lueneburgensis; assembly: GCA_932294355.1. NCBI lineage: Eukaryota > Metazoa > Arthropoda > Insecta > Lepidoptera > Noctuidae > Aporophyla > Aporophyla lueneburgensis. The sequence continues at coordinate 15,743,145 of OW028762.1, read as the reverse complement.
CCTTGTAGAAACTAGTTTATAAATAATAAATATTGTTTATTTCTGCACATATAAATAACGTATTATTGCATTTCTAAGGTTAAGCGCGGGTTTCCTATTTATAAATCGTTTCATCAGACAATAATAAAATCTATTAATTACTTTGACATTTCACGTAAACTCACTGGCTTGTTCTTTGGCCAAAGAATTAGCATTTTTGCAGCATTTTTGTGTGTGGAAAATCATCAAATGACGTCTCCCGCTCTGGGTGGAGCGGGAGGGCGTGTCAGACTTTTACTGACTAAAACCCACCCGTGTTCCTTCAGTTGCCCATATGCCACGGTATCTCTTTCGAACAAATCTCGCGACTCTGGCAGAATGCTGACAGTCTTCTGTGCACGTTTTCGGATGACAGCGATACGGACGAGCACTCCGACGCCTAAGTGTCATTCTATTTCTGTATTTACATGTAGGGATAGTTCGTTTGTGCCTAGTAATTTAATTTAGTACCTAGTGTGAATCGTTTTTTAATAGTATAAGTTGATTTTCTCATCATCTGCAACTTTGTTGGCTTCAGCTTGCGGCCAGACTAACCGGATACACCAGCTGAATACTTGACCTCACTGATTGTTAGACTTTCGAGCTTCTGGCGACCCTACGATACGCAAAGATCCCAACGGCTTAACATGCGGAATCACCCAGGCAAGGGTAGCTTAAGCTTATCGATCGACCCGTGCGGCTGTTATTACTTTTCCATAACAAATTACTTGCTGAACTAGACTACAATACAAAAATATTGTGTGTATATTAGATACTAACCATTTATATAACAAACGTCATTGACTTCCATTCTTGACCTCCCCCTCACTTTCATATCCACTGCATCGTACCCCTCCTCTTCACTATCATCTTCATAACCATCCTCCCGCCTTTCCTTACAGCTGTCACTTTCCGTCTTTTCGCAGCTGTCACTTTGTCTTCTCTTTTGACAGCTGTCACATTCACAACTGTCACTTTGTTGACAGCTGTCATCGTCGATTTTCAGTTTGGATACGCTGTCCGGTAAGTCTTGGCTCTCGGAGCAGCATTTTCTTCTAGATTTGTTGTTGTTTAAGATCTTCATCACTTCCGGTTGCACGTTTTCAGGCCACTCGTATCTGTAAATCGTTAATTAATTTTAATTAGTTAAGTGATTAAGGTTATTGTTAAAACAAAAGAAAAATTAAGTTTGCTAACATTTCGTTATTGAGAGTTGACGGGTAAAACCCATTTCATAAACGTATAATTTATTAATTTAGCTCTTCAAACATGTATTTATATGTATAGTATATTAAGGTGCTATATTTCATTAAAAACATCTAACGGGCCCCTAGGAGCTGGCTTCGGCTCCTGGTAAGGCTTCCACAAGTCCGAGAGTAAAATTAATACTTTAGACTGTTCACGCGTCCAAAGGGCTGGCCTATTTTTGGGCAAAGTGCCTATTCTTAGTCACGTTGTATGGCAATGCTGATTGCATTGCCATACAACGTGGCAATGCTGCAAGACTTTTGGCACCTTTCCTGTTTCCTGACAACGATGCAGACGAATTTTTGGATGCGCTATGATTCTTTTCTTTTTATATATATTTGCACATTTGCACATATTGTTTTTAAGACTTAGCTTTTAAACTATGTAAATATTTAAAGATAAAATAAATTCCACAGTGTCCGCATCCTTCGAAAAGTACAACGAACTTCATTGTAATCAATAACATAGTTACTTATTAAGTAAAAACCAGTTAAAACTGCCCTCCATCTTTATCATCGAGAAGTGAATACCGTCCATTGTATAAAGTTATAAACAATAAGGTCTGATAACTGTGAAACAATGACAGGTCTTGGAACTGACCTTTAGTAAGACAAACAAACAACTTTTGCTAAGTTGGAACTTTGAAGAAGATGCTAGAAGTTCTAGACTGATCTAGGCATGTTGACGGCCATTGACGTCCATTGCTAGACATAGGCCTTCCCCAATTTGGGTGGTTTGTAACAATCGTTACGCTCGGCAGGCGGGTTGGCGATCGCAGTACGGTGGTAAAATGCATAGAGAACGCTGCTGCCCATTCTGTAGTAAGTCCCTTAGTCGTCTTTTACGACATCGCACACGAAATGATATGGCGCTATTCTTTACGTCGGCAACGCACGCGTGGATAAAGTCAGCAACCAAATAACAATTTCTCAAAAAATGGACCCTCAGAAATGGAAGTCTTGAAGTCACTTGTTATCATCTATACTTATCATAAAACTGTAGAGAGGTCAATTCTGTACATTGAAAATATATTCAAAATTAATATTAGAGAATGAATGGTGATCGATACTGATGCCAAAAATGCAAGCAGTAAATTTTTTGTCTGTCTGTTTGTCTGTATGTGCACGCATGGGTCAAAAACTACTGAAGGGATTTTAAACAAACTTGGTACGATTGTAGTCCATACTCCTGGGCAGGTTATAGGCTAGATAACATAACGCTAAGACACATAGGAGCCGAGCAGTGACGATAAATTTGAAGCAAGTCGGATGAAAATGCGCTTTCGAGCTAAAAAAAATTAACCTGGATTAAGAATAGGCTACTTTTTATCCCGCTAGTACGTTCACGTGGGATATATTCCAACCTCCACGCGGGCGAAGCCGCTGGCAAAAGCTAGTCTTTAATATTGTTCCAGCAAAGTCTGACAATTAGTTTAACCAAGGAGTATTTACACTTTCGAAACTAGATTGTGCCGGAAAATTCTAATTGTCTGATCCCTGAGAAGAAATTCCGAAACAAACTCAGAGATCATAGTCTCTTTTAAAGTCTAAACATTATTATATTCAAATTTTTTTGTGAGTAAAGAGCCTTTTGAAGAAAGAGACATTGCAGCTTTGAACTGACCTATCCCAACAGACGGCATGTATGTATCAGTCATCGAATTGTCATCATCATCAGCCTATAATGTTCCCACTGCTGGGACTCAGGCCTCCTCTCGGCGAGAGGGAGGGGGCCATAATCCACCACACGTTTTATCGTATTACCCAGTAACTGGGTTGTGGAGGTCAGATAGGCAGTCGCTCCATGTAAAATACTGGTACTCAGCTGCATCCGGTAAGACCGGAAGCCGACCCCAACATAGTTGGGAAACAGGCTAGACAGATGATGACTCTTTCTATAATGTTCCCACTGCTGGGACACACCACATAAGCCCAGTGCGGGTTGGTAGATGTCACATGTCTTCGAATTTTTGGTTCTAAGACATGCCGGTTTCCTCCCGATGTTTTTCTTCACCATTTTAAGAGCAGTGGCGATGAAATAATTTACACAAAGTAATGCGCCTGCTTGGATTTGAACTCACGACCTTACTACTCGTAAGTCGCGGCCGTCATTGTATAGCTAAACCCTATTTTAGGGAGCTCAAGACTAGAACAGTTGAAGACGACCCCAACATAGTTGGTAAAAGCTAATAAAATGTTGGTGATTGCATTGTTGCATTTCTCAAGACGAAAGAAAGCTGATGCATGATAACCTCATTCAAGAAATTCTGTATAAAACAACAATATCACATGCGCAGATAAAACATTAAAGATAAAAACATGAATATATCGATAAAGAAGAAGTCAAAATTATGAGGTCAGGGGACTGTCCCATTTAATACGTCAAGAAATAAAGATATGACGTAATGTTAAAGATAAGAGAATATAATAACAGCTGATATTGTCAACAATAATATTATTAGAATCATAAATCACGTCATAATTTGACTATAAGCAGAATAAGCTCAGGGTTGTACCGCTTTACCTATTTCCGCTGATAAGCCTGTATTCTGAGTATCAAGCTAAACTTCATCTGATCTTATTCAAATACTAGCTTTTGGCAGCGGCTTAGCCTACGTGGATGTCGAAAATTATCTCATGAGAACGTACTACCGAGATAAAAAATATTCTACAAACATTTAGACATCTAAACATTCATACTTACACATTTATAATATTAGTATAGTCTGTGCCAGATGTGAAAAAAATAAAAGTCGTTGACACCCGCCTTCCAATGTATTCAAATATTTCAAAACGGTACGAAAAAATTGTAAAGAAACTGTCGCCAGCACGGTCAAATCGGTAATTTGAATACAATGGTAGGCAGGTGTCAACTTCTTTTATTTTTTTCACATGTAGCACAGACTATGGTAGGATTGTAGTAGTAGAAATAGAACTTTTAAAAGGGGTAGGCCGAATATTCGTTTTATTTTCAGTATTCGGCATAACCGCCAGGTTTACCGAATATTCGTATTCGGCCAATTATTTGGCAAAAATGCGAACATTCAACCGAATCATTCTATATTAAAAACGGGTTCCCTCTATCTGGCAGAAACTTGATGCTCCGAATTTTATTTGGCATAACACACTTGGCATAATTTTATTTAAACGAATATTTGTAAGGCATAAAAAATGTTTAGCATAATCATTGTTTGGCTGAATGTTTATATGCTCGACTTTACGCTGGCATACTTTTAAGATGGCAGAATTTTATTTCGCATAATTACCTTTGGCAGACTTAAAATTCCGCATTATTTCGTTTAGCATAACAATTATTTAGAGCAATGATTATTTGGCATAATTTCACTTGGTATACTATGAAGATGGCAGAATTTCATTTAGAATAATTTTGTTAGGCATATTTTCATTTCTATTAAATTGCATTTTAACCTTAAATAAAATGAAATAGTGTCTCAAAAAGTCAGTATATGTTGTGCTACAAAAATTATTGACATAAACGAATCGCTGCAGAACCGACTCCACGTAGTCTTGTCTGCCCTACCCCTAGAGTGTAATTTAAGCCCGCGTAGGCGCGGAGTGGCGAGGCGGCCCGCGAGGTGAGGAGCAGGTGGTTTTGACGGACGCCGCCGCGGCTGAGGCTGGCCGGCGAAGCCGGCCAGCAAGCCGAAGCCACGGTGGTGAGCGTAAAACCATCTGCGACGATGAGCTCGCGTGGGACCGCCGGAGCCCCGCAGCGCCGAAGCCGTGACAGAAACCATGCATGCTGCATGTTGCATGCTCGCCTGCATGCTGTAAGCTTGCTTGCATGCTGCACGCTTGCTTGCATGTTGCATGCTTGCTTGCATGCTTGCTTGCTGCATGCTTGGTTGCTTGCATGCTGTATGCTTGCTTGCATGCTGCATGCTTGCTTGCATGCTGCATGCTTGTTTACATGCTCCATGCTTGTTTGCATGCTGCATGCTTCTTCGATATGAAATGTATGCCAAAAGATGATTCTAAGTTTAAAGTTTCAGAGATATGATAGTTCTGCCTTTTAATAACTATCGATATGAAATTATGCCAAGAGACGATTCTGACTGCGAACTTTCTGCGATATGATGGTTCTACTTTTTAATTATTATGGAATAAAATTTATGCCTAAAGATGATTCTGACTTATAAAATTATGCGTTGTGAATGTATGATAAATGAGTGTATGCCAAACGATTTTCTGCGAAATGAAGTTTATGCCATCCGCTGTTATGCAAAATAATATTATGACGAAAAAAATTCTGCCATAAAGGGTGGACCCATTAAAAACAGTCTTATTAGCTTAAATGAAGAAGCACAATTTAAAGTACAAGTAGGCACTTTTAACATAATTAAATGTCTTATTTATAACACAAGGGCAAGATGCAAAATGAACTATACTAGGTAATGCAATAATAGTTCAAGCCGTCCAATGGGGAGGGGGGGCACGGGATCGGCGTCAGCAGGAAGAAGGACGTGCGCTTTAAAGCGCTCAATAAGCATAGACTAGATTTTTCGAGATGCAATTTTTGCGCGCCATATCCTGGTGAATATTCGACCTAATATTCAATTCGGTAAACTTTTACCACATATTCGGCATTACCCGTATTCGGCCTAACAATTTTTTTTTTGTTAGTGTCGACTTACCTCCCTAAATGCTAAATTGAGTCAGTCAGCTACTAACAAAATGACTTTGATCGCTATCCTAATGAAACAGTTACTAACCTGCATAATTATCTATTTTATTTGCCAACTGTACACAGAATATTATTTTGAACTTGTTATCATAAACTAAAGTCTGACGATATTGCATCAGTCTGTTATTGCACTTGTTGCTATTCTAAATAATAAAGGAGACTTTACAAATGACGATACTAAGGCGTGACTTGGGTAGCTCGCCGCCCGATAAGGTCCAAACCCAGCACGTGCTACCACCATAGAAAGAACTTTGTCTATTCTTGGTAGAATAGAGATAGAATTGTCATGCTACGCCAGAATAAAACGGTACAAATCTTTCTACAATCTTTAATCTGTCTTTAATCTGTCTTTAATCTTTCTACAATTTGTAATTTTGTCTATTCTTCCGTCGACAAAACCCATTTCTACGGTGGTCATGCTACGCTTGCAGGTCTATGTGGCGCATTGTCCCACGCCCGCCTCAAAGAGATGTCAGCAACACTGAAGGGGTCTGCTAGGACCGATGCAGGAATTCGCGGAATTGTTCGAAAGAGTTACTGTGATCCTGGCACAGGCAACTGAAGGAACATGGGCGGGTTTTAGTCAGTAAAAGGCCCACTTCGGCCGGAGCGGGAGAAGTCGGGAATAAGGTAGGGCATTCAAAAAAAAAAGCGGGACTTCACAAGTGATAGAAAGGCCCATGCAATTAAATTATGACAGTGTGATATTAAGTTAGCTATACACGGCAGTGGCGAAGGCACCATATAACACGATTCCTACCGGCTTGCCTTCGGGGATTCGCATTGGTAACTCTATCACTATTAAAAATACAATAGTATGTAAATAGTGGCTACTATTGTCAATAAATATAGTTACACTACGGGTATTTAATTCACCATAACATTCAAACAACAAAAAAGGTTATTTATAGCTTTGTATTACAACAAAAGAGAAACGTTCTAAATTAACCCGGCGCCGAAACGTCATAATCGGGAACTAAAAATTCATACAACAGCGATCCCGTAATGATGTCACTTTAGGTCACGTGGCACCGCTTGATATGTACGAGAGCAAGCCGCTGTACAACGGGTTATGACAGAGACAGGTATAGAAAAATGCGTCAGCGAGAACGAGATAGAGGAATATTGCTTATTTTATTCGGTTTTCAGCTGTTCAATTTAATTGTATTTAATTCATTACATTCCTATATTAATTTTAGAATGATAGTAAGTATTCTTTATTGATGGGTCAGTAAGTTAAAGTCGACTTCGCATCGGCTTCTCTTTTAGAAAAAATTACACCTCGCCACTGATACACGGTCATATTAAGTTTGCTGGCAATAATTTACCCACCAGTTATGGAGCAGTGGTGGCCCAGTGACTTACGAATTGTAGGTCGTGCTTTCGAACCCAAGTAGGCACTTTACTTTGTGGAAAATATTTCATCACCACTGCTCTCAAAACGGTGAACGAACGGGAGGAAACCGACATGTCTTGGAACCTTAAAATTGTAAGACTGCGGGCAGATGGCCGGACAAACGATAAGGATTCCTTGTTGACTACGGAACCCTAAAAATTAATCATCATCATTGCAGCAAAAAGACGTCCACTGTTGGACATGGGCATTCCTCGATTCGGAGGGTTTTGCCATTATCGCCACACTTGAAGGCGGGTTGGCGATCGCAATATGATGGTTGTTCAAATGCATAGAAAACGCTGCTGCCCATTCTCTAGTCAGTCCCTTAGTCGCCTTTTATAACACTCACGGGAAGAAATAGAATGGTGCTACTCATTACGTCTGGCACCACACGAAACTAAAAATGAATAGCAATCTCCTATTCAAAGCTTTTAATAATAAAAATATAACGTTAATGAGAACTCTAGATAAGACTAGAAGATTTCATGAAAACACGCGACAACCTCGTCACAGAAATAACATAAACATAATCACGATACAAGTAATATATTAGATTATTATTGCAATAATATTTACACGCTTTTATCATTGAGAGCTTAAAAATAGCCTACACGAGTAGCGATCTCTACGTATGGAGGAAAAGATATGGAATCCCTCTCACCTCTCTTCAATCCTTCTTATTTTTTTTTTTTTGCAATTTGCAGGTGTATCATGATAATTTCGGCTATGAAATATCAAAACCCAGTATCTGCATAAAACTAAATTTTACAGGAAAGCCGAAAAACGATATCTTATTTTTCTAGATCGGTACGGTCGGGTCGGTTTCCGACTTTGCGTAACTTCGTATTTGACTAATAATAATTTCTGGGAGTTTTTGCTAGCCGAGTATGTGGAGGGTGGTCTGTAAGGTCGAAAAATGCAAAAACACCCGTTTAAAAAAAACAGATACTAGGTTTTGAAATTGAACAGCCTATTTGTGGTCGGCGCAACATGTCTTTTTCTTCCACACTTCTCTATTAGTCGTCACTCTCTGTCTATCCAAATCATAATTCACACAGTCCATCCATCGTTTCTTTGGTATCCCCTACTCTTATAGCCAACGACATTCATACTCAAAACTTTCCTCACATTTTCCTCGTTCCTCCGTATCTCATACCCATGCCATGCAACCGATTCCCACACAACTTTTCAGTTACCAGTGCCACTTTCAGACTTCCTTTTATGTACATTTTTCTTATTCTATCCATTCTAGGTCAGTGTCAAGCTGTATTTTGATTAAATTATAATTCGCGACCGTGACAGTTGCTAGGACATTATAGTTATAGTTTTTGACATTATGATTTATATTTTTGACATGGCATATATCTTATACGTTTAAACGAGCAATTCTTGTATATATATATATATATATAATCTGAATCTCGGAAATGGCTCCAACAATTTTCATGAAATTTAGTATACAGGGGGTTTTGGGGGCGATAAATCGATCTAGCTAGGATTCATTTTTAGAAAATGTCGTTTTATACGTGTTTTCAATAGTCAACTTTATCGATAATAAACTTAAACATTTTATGTTTTATTGGAAGAAAATAACAAAATGTAATTAGTATTTAAATATAATTTCCAAAAAAACACAATTTTACCAAAAAAAAATTAAATAAAATACCGAGCAAAGCTCGGGCATCCAGGTACTTTTTGATAAAACAATTAATACTTCTACATTATAAATAATGCATGTACCTATTTTATTATTTAATACTTCTACGCCAGCAATGGTAGTAGATACGTGTGAAACAATGTTAGATATAAGATCTTAATGTACCATATCCAGAAATAAATGAATTGAATTGAATTGAAAAAAAAAGAGTCGCCAGAAGCCTGAAAGTTCTAGTAACTGGGTTATGGCCCTACCCACCTGCACTGGGCCTACGAGATGGGTTACGGCCCACTCCATCTCACGAGAGAAGGCCTGTGTCACACCAGTGTGAACATTTTGGACTGATATACTGATGGTGATGATGGGTTGTGGAGATCAGAGCCTGTCGGTCCAAGTAAAATATTGGAATTGAACTACATCCGGTTAGACTGCAAATCGACCCGAATACAGTTGGAAAAAGACTAGGCGCACTGATTGCTAATCAACTGCTCCTATCAATCAATCAATCAATCAAACAAATCATTTATTTGCAACAAATGTAGGTTACATTAAAATACAGGTGAAGTGGATAAAAGTGAGCCATGTACATTCTGCCTGGAAATAGGCACGCTAAAATGTATTTAGTTTGAATGTTAAAAAAAAATGTTGAGAAGCTATCCTTATATCAGAACAATAAAAAATCACAGTTAGAATTATTATAAATACACATACAAAAATTAACCGGTCAATTACCGTAATTACAGACATAATTAAAAAACGATTGTTTACATACCAAATGTGGTATCTCAGGGACTTAGAGGTTAATAATGAAAATTTGTTAAATCAAATTGTTACTTTAGAATAAAATAAAATAAATAAATATGTAATATTACGTAATACCTATCTAGTACAATTCTTAGAACAGTTTATTTTTAGTGACACGCTACTAGGATTGAGAAAGAAAGTCACGGCAACCATGAGGTCTTGGGTTCGAATCCCAGGTCTAGTGTTATTTGGTTTTTCTATCTGAAATGTCTCATAGTCGCCCGGAATCTGGATTTGTGCCCGGTTGATGCCAAAGAGGTCGCCCCCTACTACACGGGACTTAAAGATAACAGGCGAAATGTTGGAGCACTATAGGTACACCTCTGCCAAAACCTTCTAAAAAACAAAGCGTGACGTTATTATGTTCCTTACCTGACTTCATCAAGATTCCCACTCAGCAGTTTCATGAAACAATGCGAATCAGCGTGGTCGTGGATGGCAGACGCATGTCCAGGGCCCCAGCAGAGGATCATAATGTTGAAGGCTCCATTACCAGCGTCGACCAGGTTCCTAGTGTACCTGAAAGAAAGATGTGGAGATTCTGGGTTATTGAAGGGAAGAAAAAGAAGGTAAGTGAAGATCTGCGCTGGCTAGCTGATAGTAGATGAGATTAGTCGAGGATTGAGACGAAAGGCGTCTGCCAGAGTCTTGAGATTTGTTCGAAAAAGACACCTTTTGAAGCCGCAACCACATTCTTACCATTTCCTCAAGAATGGAAGGAGTGTTAAAATGTGAACCATGATGCATTGACAATATTCCTCAAGGTAGTGATGGTGAGCCATGTAAAGGTCCAGTTGGAAACCAGCGTCAGGCACTATTAGTCTGGCATTTTGCTGAACTGGGGGTTTTTGGCGCAGCCGCGATACTATAATGCTAGGTCTAGACTTCACACCTTACACTTATTAAATTTATTTTTATTTAACTCTTTTCAGCACGCGTAGCATGACCACCGTAGAAATGGGTTTTTGTCGACGGTAGAATAGACAAAATTACAGATTGTAGAAAAGTTAGACACAGAATTAAAGATTGTAGAAACATTTGTACCGTTTTATGCTGGCGTAGCATGACAATTCTATCTCTATTCTATCAAGAATAGACAAAGTTCTTTCTATGGTGGTTATGCTACGCGTGCTGGTGTATAACTATTGCATGCGTTTTAAAATATGTTAAATTAATGTATTTTCTTTCTTTCTTTTCTTTATATGCGGAACTTCTAGGCGTCTGACATCTTATATAGAGGTTTAAGACCTCGGAGAGGGCACTCACCCAAGTCTTAATCTTCACTTCGTAAAGGATGATCAGTTGATCACCCATCGACCCACAGACCGCGACAAACTCTGCTTAACCTCATCAATCGGAAAATAAACGCTGTTATTAATAAACTGCGACCCCCAACGAGGTTATAAAAAAGATAACAAATTCTCTACTAGCAACAATGGCAGTTGCTATGCCTGTTATCAAGACTCAGGTAATTTGCCCTTATCCGGGTGACAAGATCAAACAGTACAGACAAAATTTGTTGAAGAAGTAAATAGCTGATAACGGAGGAAAACGATACGTATGTTTATTTTTGAACGTCTTTATGACGTGCCTCTGGAAGCACGTTAAACCGTTGATTTCGGCAGTTATTTGTAGTTCTTTGACACTCGTTGTCGTTACAAAGTCAGAAACCTGAGAACCTTTCTTACCAATGAGTACGTTCCTCATCATTATCAATTCAGCTGAAAGACATACACTGCTGAACATAGGCCTCCCCCAAGCTCCACCACTTCAACCGGTTCTGTGCTTCCCGCATCCAGCGGATTCCTGCGACCTACACAAGGTCATCGGTTCACTTTGTGGGAGGCTTTCTAATTCTACCAGATCATTTCGTCCTCATCAGCCATCTGCGAGCAATGTGCCCTACCCACTGCCACTTAAGATTGGCTATTTTTCGGGTTATGTTGGTTACCTTAGTTTTTGAGCGGATCTCTTCATATCTAATTCAGTTCACTCAGTTTATAACCTGTATTAACATATTACTTTTTATCGTAGTAGTAGATGTTCCTGTGCAATAATTTGCGACCTGCACGCGGGGTAAGCCGCTGGCAAAACCTACTATTTTACTATCTACCTCTACGAGGCGCGAACTCATGTTTAGTTGAAGAAAATTGACTTTGTCTTTTTACCAACTACTAGTTGACCGTATATACCAGTGATGGGCAAAGTACGGCCCGCGGGCCAACTCCGGCCCGCGCAAGTATTTAATCCGGCCGCCAAGGGTCCATCGACATGGACAGTATACGGCCCGCTCTAATTACGAATCAAAAACAATTCCATATGTCTCACACGCCTTCCATGGCAGGGCCTTCGAATAGAAGTTAATTTAATTATTATTTAAGGTAAATGCTAATTTGTAACATTTGTGTGTGCACTGCAATGTTTTTAATATATTATGATTAAAAGCTTTACACAAAATGCATTTTTTTCTATAATTCTGGCCCTCCTCTAGAATTTTTTAAACTTTTTGGCCCATTCAAAAAGTTTACCCACCACTGGTATAGACGTTGTTCTGTTTCTTAGAACTCGATAGCAGCGACACCTACCGGGTCCAATAGTGAATTTAAACCATTCAGGGTGCCACCCAAACGCATACAAAAAAATTCATTCAAATCGGTCCAGCCGTTTAGGAGGAGTTCAATGACATACACAGTATACACACGTACAGTAGAATTATATACCGGGTGACATTTTTTAACGTCTTGAAAAAAATGGGTCTTTGAAATAGAAATTTTTATTACTTTTATTTTTGAAAAACATGTAATAAAATTGATCTAACAATAAATACTACACATTTAAAGTAACATTTTCATACTAGATCAACAAAAACAGAAATTTGGAAAAAAAAATCAATTAAAATCTATCGAAACTCAAATCATACGCATCCTACTCAATGCGCGGCATGTATCAATGATTTCGTAGTGCGGTCCTACCCTTTGAAGCCGGCCGATAGGCGGCCTCATTGATCTTTCGCAGGTGAACGAGCCGCACACGCATCCCCGTTAGCCCGCGTTCCGCGCGCCTTCAGTCACCTGCGATGAATCTGAAGGCCTTCCTGCCTTTTATTCTAGTTACACAACACATCATATGAAGGTCGAGACGGTAAAAAATGTCATCCGGTATATGAAGATATTTGGTCAGCATCCAGTGTTACTCAATGCAGCTGAATACTATTATTTTACATGGAGTGACTGTATATCTGACCTCCACAATAGACTACCCTGGCTGGTTGCCGGACTTCCGGGCGTCTTACAACAGTTACAACCGGTACCGAGTGTCAAAGATTCACAAAACGCCATCCGGCAACACGGTGTAACGTGCATTCCGAGGCACGAGGGCTCTTCGTATTTAAAGATCCATCCACGGACTAACAAAGCAAGCGTAGGTTACCCTGGTCAGTCAACCAGCCCCTGCCCAGTTAGACTCCTAACATGTACGTCCTATAAAGTTTGCCGCAGTGAAAAACAGAGTGACTCACTGTTATATTATTTGTGTACGTAATACAATCGTGTGATTGTCTTTATCTATACAGAAACCTAATTTTCCACAGTTTGCCTTATCAAAGCAGGTCGTTGGGGGCGTTATTTGATAGGTAATATTTTCTTTGCAGAAACACGGGCGAATTTTATACACAACAATCAACCAACAACCTACACCTACCTACCTTTTTAACAACCTATCCTGCCAGGGTCACGAGATTAGTTCGAAAGAGTGACCGTGGCCCTGGCATATGGACAACTGAAGGAACACGGGTGGGTTTTAGTCAGTAAAAGTCTGACACGCCCATCCGCTCCACCCTAAAGCGGGACACGTCATTTGATGATTTCCCAGCCAAAAAAAAGGCCACCAAACGATTGTTATGTTATGGTTTTTGAAAATAGGTAAAAAATATATGTTTCACTAAAAATTATAAAAATCTGATCGATAATATTTTTTTTAAAGTATTTTATTGTTTCTTTCGTTTTCGATGTCTTTAACGAACACGTGCCCGCTAATTTAATTTGACCTTGTTTGAAAAAAAAACATGATAACATTCAGCCATATCGCCAATTAGCTGTTCATGTCTGAAATTATGCCACAAGGATCAGGAAAGTGTTACCGGATCAGACTTTACTCCTTATAACATCAGCTATCCGCCAGTAAAAATCCGTCAAATTCGTTCCATCCGTTTCGGAGATTAGCTAAAACATGGCATTGTGCTCAAAACTTAATCTTTTTTTTTCCTGGTACGTAGACATTCGCTTTGAATGTGCCTACATCTACACCAAGATAATATTTGTGATATTTTCCACCGGCGATTTTTCCACTGGTGATTTTTTCCACTGATGATTTTTCCACCGGTGATTTTTTTCGCACATTGGATTTAACCGTATGTTTTCTCGGAATGCATCCTGTTAGATTCTCAACACTACGCTCAACACCGAGGGTTGAAAATATAGTGCACGATATTTTTAACTCCCGTGCGACCGTGGGCTTTCTGTTGCTATGCTTATCAATAACAACAGGTGTTCTTTTATCAGTCGTTTACTTTGTTTAGGTAAAAGTTTGCAGGCTAATTATACCACTAGCTGCTGCCCGCGGCTTCGCCCGCGTGCACAAAAAGTAGCCTATGTATTATCTATTATAATATCAAATATATAATAATAATAAAAATAATAAATTTCTTTATTGCTATGAAAACAGGTTACAGAAAATTTGAGACCCTGCCTCCAGAGCTAGGTTAAAGTACCTGTATTTCAGGAGCCAGTGACTTCTTCCATTTAGGTTGTTAATATACATGTTTTATGCAGCAAATGGTGACAAATTTGCATTACTTAAAATTACATTCAATTCTAATCATTTAAATAAAGCACTAAAATAAAATTGTACAAGCAAATTAAAGAAAATTTGTCAATCTCAATAAAATAAAATGTAAACAATTAGGTATATATTATTAGAATTATTATAAATATTGATAAAATATGCCAGTGAAAGTCCCGTCAAAATCGGTCCGGCCGTTTCAGAGATGAGTCGGAACAAATAGACAGGCACACACAGAAAGAAAATAGATTTTTTGATATTAGTACCGTATACACTTTTCATACGCATTTAGTGTAAAGCTGTTCATTTGAAATTACAAAGAGGAACTTCAAATTTATTTATTTGTATAGATTTAAACACTTAACAATTGCGTTTGCTACCTGCTAAGTACAGTTTCCTATATTCATGTGTATTTACATATTTCAGAACCAAATAAATCGCACTGATAATAAATTCTCTCAACATTTTAAAGGGTTTTCCAATAAGGACTTGACAATTTTGAATTTAGTTTGTGAACGCACCTTTTCACTTAACATCGAACTGTCACTGTGAGTTTATTCAGGAGACATAACCTTCTCATCATCGTGAAGTACACGAACGAACAACGTCTGCAAATCTTAATTTACTACAGAAATTCAGAGTCGGTGGCCGCTACTTTAAGAGCGTTAACTCCGATTTTCGGTGGTCGCCACGTTACTGTGAATGGTGATCGTTATCACGCCATGATTATCGATTATTTTTGGCCCGAATTGGAATATATGGACTTGGACAGCATGTGGTTTCAACAGGACGGCGCCACAAGCCACACAGCACACGTTACAATCGATTTATTGAAGAACAAGTTTGATGAGCGTGTTATCTCAAGAAATGGACCAGTCGATTGGCCGTCTCGTTCGTGCGAGCAAACGTGCCCGCGGTGGCTATATGAGCGAAGTCGAGTTCCATTCATAAATGTTTTTAATGTACTTCAACACGATAATAAAGTTTTTGAAATATCTCAAATGATTTTCATTTTATTTTGAAAAAAAGTTGTCAAGTCCTTATTGGAAAACCCGTTACAAGTTGATATAGTAGGAAACAATAATGTTACTTTGACATTTTGTCTCTCTCGTGTAGTAAGTAGTGTACTTTTTTTAGGATTCCGTTTATTAGAAGGAATACCGTACCTAGCTTTATCATGGTTCTTGAACCGCACCATAATAAAACTAGTCTTGCGGTTAACTGCGGGTGTACTATCAATACCTCTGCCTTATTTTTTGAAGAAATGGCGTGATATTATATAATATTTAATGTACAAACTCACCTAAAGCGATCAAACTTCGCGAACTTGCTCCAATCTTTGGGGTCAGACTTATACGCAGCCATCAGTTTCTGAACATCCTGTACATTGACGTGGTCGCGGGAGAACACCCTGTGTAACTCTCCAATCATATTTTCCAAGCCGGTAATTTCCCTGTGAACAAAATGTAATCGATAAGTTTATATTTATACGGGCGCAATAATATCATCATGTGCTTAGCCTTTTGCCAACTATGTTGGGGATGGGGTTGGCTTCCAGTCTTACCGGATGCTGCTGAATACCAGTATTTTACATGGAGCGACTGCCTATCTGACCTCCACAACCCAGTTACTGGGTAATACGACAACCCTTGGTAAAACTGGTTCGCAGACTTTCCGGCTTCTTACAACCCGTAACAACTGCCAAAGATCCACAAATGGCAAACAGGACCAACGGCTTTTTTTTTGTGGGTGGGAAATCACCATATGTCTTCTCCCGCTCTAGGATGGAGCGGGAGGGCGTGTCAGACTTTTACTGATTAAAACCCACCTGTGTTCATTAAGTTGCCTATATGCCAGGGCCACGGTATCTCTTTCGGACAAATCTCGCGACCCCGGCTTAACCTCGTAAGGCCCAACGTGCAACATATTGAACAAAGTGACATGCAGCATTCCCGCCCAGACTTAAAAACACAATCTTCTAAACGCCCAATGTACTTTTAAACAAGCACGAAATATCAACTTAAAAGTAGTTGTGTTAAATACCTCTCTAACTAAGATTACCCAAAAAATTAAGTTTTTCTTAAAATAAACTACTTAAATGTGCTTGGGCCGGAACCATGTTAGACGATATTGTTCATTGTATTGTACATTGGGTGTTTTAGCTCATCATGGGAAACTTAGCTTGGGCCTTACGAGGCTAATGTGCTTTCCGAAGCACGGAGGGTCTTGATATGTAAAGATGGTCATCTATCCATGAACCGGGAAGGCGACGCGGCAAGCATAGCGTACCCTGATCGATTGATCTTTTCGACTGTTATTACTTAGCTACAAGGCCCTCGAAATAATATTGCGATGGAATTTTTCCTTGCACTGGAACTTCAACCCACTGCTTAGCGCCTAGACTTCAAAATCGAACAACGTGTTTTTTCGAACCGCTGGTATGTACTCTGTTGGATTCTCAATGCTCGGTTCAACACTGAAAGTTGAAAATCGAGTGCAAGATGAACTCTGCGCTGCGATATTTTTACATACTTGTGAACGTCAAATTATAATATGGTCAAAAGAAATCAATTATCTACTTAATTGAAAGAGATGTAGCGACATCTACATCGCCACATGCGAACTACGCATCAAACTGGCGTCACCAAATCCTGCATCACGCAAACAGTTTACCGCGCGTCGGGTTTCATTCCGATCCAGCCCGTCCCTTGCTGCCCTCTACCAGTAATACCCTAAGCCGCGAGTAGTCGCTCTAGTTTTAAGTTATTTAAGCTCTGGCTGGAGGCCTTAATTTACTAAGGTAGCCACAGGCAAGTTCGGTTAAGCAGCCGACAATCTCATAGGTAGACCTGCAGATGTCATTAAAAAAAAAAACGACGGGTTGCACTCCGGGAGTGCCGGCAGAAGTGAAAACTTGAATATTAACGTTGTGCATTTTTGATATTTTGGAATGGTTAGGGAATAATTTTGCACGAATTGCTTTAATTATTAGTATAAAAGTACTATAATTTATGTGGTAGAATACAATATTTATTTATTGCGCTATCGTACTCAAACATGACAATTTATATTACATTAAAAAGTTTATCTCTCAGAAAAATCACTCTCCGTCCGTTTTACAAATTTTCGATCAGGGTTACAAAAAAAGTGCACAACGCCGCTAAAGAAGTTTTCACTTCAAAAAAATCGTCGGGTAGTTGCCCAAAAAGAGATAATGTTATATCAGTCAATTAAAAGATGCAATGATTGATAAAATTAAAATTATATTTAAGTGATAATGGCAATGTGACCTTTTATTATCTTAGGTACTTTGAACTTAGCTAATTTTGACAAACAGTAAAAATATTTAAAGAAGCCTCTACTGTCACTCAAGCCTCAAGACTGCAGGTCGTGTGAAATGTTACTAGGTTTTTGAAGTGAAACTTCTAATGAGACTTCCAACAAGGTTGCGTTAAACGTTTAACGCTACGATTCATACCCCCTCCGGGTATGAAAGCACAGTTGTGTTCAAATGTGAATTGTAAGCAATAATAATAAAGTTTGTCTTAAAGAAACAATATGATTTCACTAAAAATCAATTTCTACCCCTTCCTATTTTCATTTCCTCATTACGAAGTTTCACTTCTTCCGCGCGGAGGGACTCCACGCACTATTATTTTCTATTAGGAATTTCCCAGTAACAGTCCTAAGTTAGGAAGTTGACGGTGTGATACCCCTGTGCCTCGAAACGCACGTTAAGCCGTTGCTCCTATCCGGTTAATCCGGGGATACCGCACGGTCTCGTGCGAGGCGGCGAGCCTCCTTGCCGGAGTGCCGCCATGGGATCTGGAGGCAAAGGTCCTCGCGCACATGTGGGAGTGGCGCGAGGAGGCGAAACGCCGGGGCGAAACTCCGCTGCCGCGACAAATCGCGGCACGGCGGACAGAGCTCCGGTGTGATCTCATGGCGACATGGCGGGTACGATTGTCGCAACCCAGTGCTGGGCACGCCACTATTGCGGCGGTAAGTCCCCTCTTTGAGGAGTGGATAGAGAGGCGTCACGGCGTTCTCACCTTCCGCCTGACGCAGGTTCTCACCGGGCATGGGTGCTTCGGTGGGTTCCTGTTCAGGATAAAGCGGGAGGATACGTCCGGGTGTTTCCATTGCGAGGATCGTCTGGAGGACACGGTGGAACATACGGTGGAGGTGTGCCCTGCCTGGGCGGAGCACCGCCGTGTCCTCGTGGAGGCGATCGGCGGCGGCGACCTCTCGCGTCCGGCCCTGGTGCGAGCCATGGTACGGAGCGAGAGGGAATGGGAAGCCGTCACCTCCTTCTGCGAAGCAGTGATGCTCGCGAAGGAGGAGGCGGGGCGCGTGAGGGAGTGGCAGTCTCTGCACCCTCACGCCCCTAGCCGCCGCAGGAGGAGACGCCCCGGGCGTCGGGAGTCAATTGCGGACTCCCTGCCACCGTAGGCGCGAGCTTGCGGGTGGCGAGCAATGGGTGGCTCGCCGCCCGGTAAGGACCAGGCTCGGGTCGACGGCGCGCAGTGTTCCACGCGCGCCTCAAAGAGATGTCAGCAGCAGTGTAGGGGTCTACTAGGACCGATGCCTGCCGGGGTCGCGTGATTGTTCGAAAGAGATACCGTGACCCTGGCACATGG
This sequence comes from Aporophyla lueneburgensis, assembly GCA_932294355.1. Classification (NCBI taxonomy): domain Eukaryota; kingdom Metazoa; phylum Arthropoda; class Insecta; order Lepidoptera; family Noctuidae; genus Aporophyla; species Aporophyla lueneburgensis. The sequence continues at coordinate 15,723,839 of OW028762.1, read as the reverse complement.
GCAACTGATGGAACACGGGTGGGTTTTAGTCAGTAAAAGTCTGACACGCCCTCCCGCTCCGCCCAGAGCGGGAGAAGTCATTTGATGATTTCCCATCCTGAAAAAAAAAAAGCCGTTTCTCCTGCCCCTGATCTCTCTCCGGACGTGTCGGATTGCCATCCCATCGGACTATGAGAGTGAGGGAAGACTGGGTGCCCCTGTGTCTGCGCACGCACGCCTGCACTATAATATCTCCCGCGCCGCCATGGCCAAAATACGGTTTGGAGGACTAAATTGAGAGGTGGCTCGAGTCCCAGCAGTGGGAAAAATATAGTTTAGTACTTACACATCAATTTTCAAGGGTCTCTCAATAGGCAGCACTTCCATGTCTGCACATTGAGACACTTTGATCTTGCAGTTAGCATTCTCGACGTCCATAGTGGTTTCTGCAACAAAAACATACAGTAAGTGCTGGATGCCATTGAAATAAAATAATCTATACTAATATCTATACTTCTCTATATATATACTTAATAATATAAATGCAGAAGTAACTTTATCTGTAACGCTTTCACGACCAAACCACTGAACCGATTTTGATGAAATTTGGTACGGGCTAAGTTCGAACCCGAAGAAAGGACATAGGCTACTTTTTGTTCCGCGACTTCGTTTGCGTCAAAATTATGCACCACACGCTTTTTTACTACGAAATTATTTTTGTTGTTAGTCAGGCTATTTTTCTTTAAAACTTTGAAAATAATTTTAAATTTTTAATGGTTTTTTATTACAGCATGTTTGTATTCTTCCTTTCCGTCATATTTACCACAGATAAACGTAGGTAAATTGGTTCTCTTCTTCTTTTAATATTTTAAAATATCCAGAGCAATATATGAGACAACTAGTTCAGCCGCCAACAACTACACATTTGGCATGAACAAGTTAACCCTCTCTTTATCGTTGCTTGCTTTATACAAAGGGGTACAACAATACCCACTCGTTAACATGACATATCGAGTTTTGAAATGATTGATACACAAGAGCAATGCTCTACAAAACCGAGCGTTTTAGGGTTCTGTAGTCCAAAATGGGACCTTTATAATTTCGTCATGTCCATCTGTCCCTTCGTCTAGATATGACATTGGCAATTTACTCGACTATTTGCATTTTTAACCAATTTCAAAAAAAGGAGGAAGTTCTCAATTCGACTGTATTTTTTTTATGTTTGTTATCTCAGAACTTTTGACTGGGTGAACCGATTTTGATGATACTTTTTTAATTTGAAAGCTGGTACTTTCCGTATGGTCCCATTTCAGTTCTGTTTTGACAGTGGCATCCATGAGAAAACCATATAAGTCTTAAATTTGCATTACGTATGTGCACGACAAATGGACAAATAACGCGATTAGATTAGTACGGGTAGTACATACCATAAGTAAAAAGTAAAAAACTTAAAAAAAAAATAACAACCAAACACTACAAAGTGAAAAATAATTTTAATTTCGGATGTCGGTGGCAAAAAGCTTAAATGCATATCCTAAGACACCGACTTCCGAAATTAAAGTTATTTATCACTTTGTAGTGTTTTTAAGGAAGTCGGATGTTATTTATTTTTAAAGTTTTTTTTATCGATAAAAATAATAGTTTAAAATAACTAAAAACAGATCCTTACATGACTAAAGAAATTACAGTTGTTATTTCACTTTAAGTTATTCTATTTTTGGCAAGCCTGCTGTTTTTTTTATTTTTTGCAAAAAAGATTTTTATGTCTAACCAGCTTTTGCCAGCGGCTTCGCCCGCGTGGAGGTCGGAAATTATCCCGCGGGAGCATACTACCGAGATAAAAAGTAGCTTATGTCCTTTCTCAGGCTCTAAACTATCTATGTACCAAATTTCATTTAAATAGGTTCAGTATTTTAGCAGGAAAGCGAGACAGACAGACAGAGTTACTTTTGTATTTATAATATTAGTGTGGATGTTTGATATTGGTACTAATGGCAGCTCTTTTTAAACTCACTCCACCCAAGTTATCACGGTGAGATTTACAGAATATATACATAAACTCACGCCCTTTTCCCATGGGTATAGGCAGAAACTACGGAACGCCACCTGCTACGATCCTCACATATTCCTTTTGCCTCGTTTATGTTCATACATCTGAGGGGTAATTGCGGAACTTTTTATCGGTAGGAATTGGTTTAATATTCATAGTTAAACAACATTCATTGCGTTATTTACGTTGCTGAGCCGACAATTTATTCTAACAAATGACGCAATGGTTTAGAAATAATCTTTAATCCCATTCAGATTCTGATAAATTGTGCGTTTCGCAATTAGGGTGCTGGTCATACACGCACGTCGGTTGCGAGTACTACGCACCTGACCCTTCTGAATAACGTCACTATATGTTCTCCTAGAGCGTCCGATTTCGCTACCCACCTGACCTAACTTACAGATTAAGACTACTGAAATCACTTTTCTTTCAGAAACTTTCCCATATAAGTAAAGGTATTTGGAAAACAGCTCTTTAATAAGGAAGTTCTAATCTAAAGATTAAAAGATAAAGATATTTATTTAAAATCAACTGAACGCTTCAGTGATATTTATCTGATTTCAGTATCATTTTACCTAGCGAAACCGTTGTCAAGAGACGAAATAAACCCGAAATTACTGTCATTTTTTTTGGTAGGGAATCATCAAATGACATCTCCTTGTCTGGATGGAGCGGAAGGGCGTGTCAGACTTTTATTAACTAAAACCCACCCGTGTTCCTTCAGTTGCCTGTGCCAGAGCCGCGGTATCTCGTTCGGACAATCTCGCGACCCCGGCAGGACATTTATCTGATTTCAGTATTATTTTACCTAGCGAAACCGTTGTCAAGGGACGAAATAAAAACGAAATTACTGTCATTTTTTTTGGTAGGGAATCATCAAATGACATCTCCTTGTCTGGATGGAGCGGAAGGGCGTGTCAGACTTTTATTAACTAAAACCCACCCGTGTTCCTTCAGTTGCCTGTGCCAGAGCCGCGGTATCTCGTTCGAACAATCTCGCGACCCCGGCAGGACATTATCTGATTTCAGTATTATTTTACCTAGCGAAACCGTTCTATCGTCAAGGGACGAAATAAAAACGAAATTATTGTCATTCTACTATAGGTACCTTTTTTCATTTGGGTGGGACATTATCAAATGACGTCTCCCGCTCTGGGTGGAGCGGAAGGGCGAGTCAGTATTTTACTAACTAAAACCCACCCGTGTTTCTTCAGTTGTCTGTGCCAGGGTCACGGTAACTCTTTGAAACAAATCTCGCCACCCTGGCAGAACTGTAGGTACCTAGTAGGTGTTAGTATACATAAGCATCACCTTATTTCTTCTCGTAGATGTCGTAACAGCACGCGTAGCATGACCGCCATAGAAACGAAATTTGTCGACGGAAGAGAAGACAAAATGATAGATTGTATCGTAGAAAAATTGTGTAAAACTGAAAAGAAGAGATTTTTCTATTCTTCAGTCGACAAAAATACGATGTCAAGTATGATGATTATTTCTCTGATGAGATAGAAACATTTTTACAGAATTAAAATACATAAGGAACTTTATTTGTTCTTGGTAGAATAGATATAGAATTGGTCATGCTACGCCGGCAGGTGACTAAGGGATTTGCCACAGAATGGGGAGCAGCGTTCTCTAAACATTTTACCACCATACTGCGATCGCAAACCCGCCTGCCAAGCGTGGCGATTATGAGAAACCCTCCCAAATTGGAGGAGGTCTTTGTCCAGCAGTGGACGTCTTATGGCTAAGACGATGATGATGAATAGGGGGCGAGTCTATTGCCATCAACCAATACATCGAAACGACGATATTTCAGTTCAAATCAAATTCGTCCCACTCTTGAAAATCGACATATCCTAGAACAAAAATTCGAAGACTTAAGACATCTACCAAGCCGTACTGGGCCCACGTGGTGGATTACGGCATTTCACTACGAGGGTCTCGTGGCCTCCTCTGTTATCATCATTTCAGATAAAAGACGTTGACATACCCTCCAACTTGGGGAGTTTGCTATAATCGCCACGCTTGGCAGGTGGGTTGGAGATCGCAGTATGGTGGTAAAATGCGTAGAGAACGCTGCTGCCAAAGTCAAAGTATTTATTAATGTGATACAGTAGGTCTTATAGTTTGCCCATTCTGTAGTTAGTCCCTTAGTCGCCTTTTACGACACCGTCGACGGGAAGAAATAGGATGGTGAAAGAAAGAAAGTAAGAAAGAAAAAGTATTTATTGGGACACGCACAGAAACTATACAAAAATCAATACTTAATAAAATAAAAAACCGGCCAAGTGCGAGTCGGACTCGCGCACCGAGGGTTCCGTACAAACCTGTAGGTATTCTCGGTTTAAAAATATATATATTTTTTAATTTTTATATTTCAGTTGATTGAATGTAAGGTAAATTGCGGTTTACGATTTATGACGTTTTAAAAAAAAACTACTCACTCGATCTCGTTCAAACCAATTTTGTTGGTAGTTTACATGGTAATGTACATCATATATTTTTTTTAGTTTTGTCATTCTCTTATTTTAGAAGTTACGGGGGGGGGACACACATTTTACCACTTTGGAAGTGTCTCTCGCGCAAACTATTCAGTTTAGAAAAAAATGCTAATAGAAACCTCATTACCATTTTTGAAGACCTATTCATAGATACCCCACACGTATGGGTTTGATGAAAAAAAACATTTTTGAGTTTCAGTTCAATGTATGGGGAACCCCAAAATTGATTGTTTTTTTTCTATTTTAGTGTGAAAATCTTAATGCGGTTCACAGAATACACCTACTTACCAAGTTTCAACAGCATAGCTCTTATAGTTTCGGAATAAAATGGCTGTGACATACGGACGGACAGACAGACAGACAGACAGACAGACAGACGGACAGACAGACAGACAGACAGACATGACGAATCTATAAGGGTTCCGTTTTTTGCCATTTGGCAACGGAACCCTAAAAATCAAAAGAAACAAATGAAAACAAAATTTAAAATAAAGGAAATAAAAAACAGAACGTCTTGTGCGAGGCTAAAGGGCCCCCTATCTCAGCATGATGCTGCGACATTTAAAAATAAGTGTCTTGTCCAGCACCACATGGACCTCCGTCCTCTCGGCCTCCTCTGTGTAAAAACAGAAAGACGGTGTCTTCCTGTGCCCCAACAGAGGGAACATTATACACTGATTATGCTGACTATGTCCTATCGGTTGTCATGGTATAGTCACGTGATACGGAGGAATGAAGAAAATGTCGTGAGCAAAGTTTTGAGTATGAATGTCGATGGCTTTAAGAGTAGAGGGAGACCAAAGAAACGATGGATGGACTGTGTGAATTATGATATGGATAGAAAGGGGGTGACTACTGAGATGACGACTAATAGAGAAGTGTGGAAAGGAAAGACATGTTGAGCCGACCACAAATAAATAGGGATAAGGGCAGGAGATTTATGATATGCTGGCTTAGCCCTTTGACTTGCAGTGGGAAAACAAAAGGCTGGTAATCTATGTTTAATATTATAAAGCTGAAGAGATTGTTTGTTTGGACTAACCAAACAAAAACGCGCTAATCTCAGGAATTACTGGTCCGAATTGAAAAAATATTTTTGTGTTGGGCAGCCTATTTATTGAGGGAGGCTATAAGCTATATCAAAAGGATGAAGAGGAAGGAGGAAGGGCTATAACATTACGCTACAATCAAAAGGAGCGGAGCAGCAACGAAAAATAGACGAAAACTGGTAGGCAATTCGATTCGACGGGAAGGGTCCAGGGAGCAAAAATCTGACGCGGACGAAGTCGCGGGCAGAAGCTAGTATTATTATATGCATCTAAACTATGTGCTAAATAGGTGCGTATGCAAGCACATATTTTAAGGTCATTATTGTATCTAAACATAGTAAATAAATACTTCCTGAATCAGATAGCATGACTCTATAAGACGGAAATCCTAGTTTAACCCATAAAGGGTTTTGTTTTTATTTTCCATAATAGTGTTTTCTCGTTTCGAAGTAAATAAATAATGTTTTACTTTAAGTCCATTGAAATCTTTGTTTCTAATTTGTTCGATGCCAGGCCAGGGCCTCACCATAGGATTTAATTATTATGTGGAAGCGCGATGATGGGCCCTGGGTCAAGAAGTGGCTAGCGAACTGTCCGCCGTGCGCGGAGCTGATTAATAAAATATTCAAAAGACTCACCTGATGGTAGGAACCTGGTTCTGGAACACTGGCTCTGGAGCCTACCTAAATTTATGTATGTAAATGAGTGTATATTGTATTGTGTAGTGACGCTGTCAGTAAACCAGGACAGACAACAAGGGGCTCCAAGAGGCTCTGCTACCAAGGCATGCGGTCCCGATCACTATCACTTAACCTCAAACTATTTCAACCAAAGTTCAAACTAAAACCCGTTCTATTTCGTCAAAAGGGGTTATTACACACAAAACAATTGCGTCACGACAGATTGTCCACAAAAACGACCGGTTCAAACGGATTACTTTAACAAAACGGGGTCGGGAAGCCAATAGGACCCACCATCTTTTTCAAGATCAAAAACCAAAGAGTATCAAAGTCAAACTGACAAGAGACAGATGTCACTCACGCGGTACGCTCCGTTAGACGCACATATTAAACAATTCAAACGGGACGGAACATAATTGATGTTATTTAAACGAATTCCAAGCTCCGTGTGGTAGCGGAAGAATAGCACCATCCCATTTCTTTTCGTGGGTGTCGAAGAGGCAACTAAGGGACTTACTAGAGAATGGGCAGCAGCGTTCTCTAAGCACTTTACTACGATCGCCACTCCGCCTGACAAACGTGGCTATTTTACCAGGGTCACGGATTAGTTCGAAAGATTTACCGTGGCCCTGTTACAGGCAACTGAAGGAACACGGGTGGGTTTTACTCAGTAAATATGTAACACGAAGAGCGGGAGACGTCATTTGATGATTTACCATCCAGCAAAAAAAAAAATGGAAACCAATAACTGTGTAGAGCAACTAAAATGACGGAATTCTTGCATTTCATTCATTTCAATATTGTTCGTTGTTCGAATTACCAGAGATGTCGAGAAAACAAAAGAACGATGTTTTTCCATCGATACGAGCTGCCGCCGGTCCGTGAACGTAAACAAACGATTCAACGAATACGGATACTTGAATGCCTTCTTGGATTTAAAGAGATTTAACTTTGCTTTTTCTGAGATTTATTCAGAACTAGCTTTTCCCCGCATATCTATACTAATATTATAAAGCTAAAGAGTTTGTTTGTATGTTTGTTTGATTGAACGCGCTAACCTCAGGAACTACTGCTCCGAATTGAAAAAATATTTTTGTGTTGGGTAGGCTAATCGAGGAAGGCTATAGGCTATATAACATCACGCTACGACCAAGACGAGCGGAGCAGTAATGAAAAATGTTGCAAAAACGGGGAAAATAGCACGGGTAGGCGACCCGACGCGACGGGAAAGGTCAGGGGGACAAGAAATTTATCGCGGACGAAGTCGCGGGCAGAAGCTAGTTATATATATAAACCTTCATCTTGAATCACTTTATCTATTAAAAACAACCGCATCAAAATCCGTGGCGTAATTTTAAAGATCTAAGCATACATAGGGACAGACAGAGGGAAGCGACTTTATTTTATACTATGTAGTGATAATCAGCCTATAGCGTTCCCACTGCTGGGACACAGGCCTCAGGGTGATTAGGAGTGGGCCGTAATCTACCACGCTGGCCCAGTGCGGGTTGGTAGATGTCACATGTCTTTCAATTTTTCAACCGACGAAAAAAAACGGAGGAGGTTATCAATTCGACGCGTATATTTTTTTTTTTTTTTTTTATGTGTGACCACGCATAACTTTTTACATAGTGGTCCGATTGTGACAATTCTTCTTCTATTGGAAAGGGTATACTCCCAAGGTGGTCCCATATTAATTTGGTAAACAAAATCGAACCCTAAGGGTCGGAAAACAGGGGATGATTGATTGTTCACTCACTGATTGTAATGTATAAACACGCATAACTTTATACAGAGTAGTCCGATTTTGATAATTCTTTTTGTGTTGGATAGTGTATATCTTGCCAAGTATTATTAGTACATTAAAGCCACAAAAAAAATATAAAATAAAAACTTTTTAACAAAAAATTAAACCGCCGAAAAACTGAAAAGCATAAAATAATACTTAAACCTTAAAATTTTGAGTCGGCGCTGAAAAATCAATGAACAAGGATCACTCAAAGCGCCGACTCATAATTTTAAGGTTTAAGTATTATTTTATGCTTTTCAGTTTTTCGGCGGTTTAATTTTTTGTTAAAAAGTTTTGGTTCTAAGACATGCCGGTTTCCTGACGATGTTTTCCTTCACCGTTTTGAGAGCAGTGGTGATGAAATTATTAACACAAAGTAAAGCGCCTGTTTGGGTTCGAACTCACGACCTACTCGTAAGTCGGGGCCAATACCACTGGGCTACCACTGCTCTTGATTTATTTCGGCGTTTGTAGAATTCAAATAGGTAGAGTATTAGTACTTCTGACTGGTCTGTTAGTCTAGTTGTTAGTGACCCTGACTGCTAAGACTGTGGTCGTGGGTTCGATTCCCACCCAGGACAAATCTTTGTGTGATGAGCACAATCATTTGTTCTGTGTCTGGGTGTAATTTATCTATAATATGTATGTATTTAGAAATATATAAGTATATTTATCAGTTGTCTGGTTACCATAGTACAGGCTCTGCCTAGTTTGGGATCAGATAACGGTGTGTTGGTTGTCCTAAGATATTAGTACTTAAGTACTTCCACAGACAAGTTCATTCACTGTAGTCTGTTCCAGAAGTATGAGATAAAAATGTAAACAAGAGAAATAAAAACGTAACTATGAATGATAATGTTCGGCGTTTGTTACTTAAAGAATGAGTTGAAATTTTTTTTTCTTCTGCTTTATCGTATTTAGATATCAATACTCATCAGGTCAAAAAAAAAAATAAGTGACTGCACAAACTTTGGCCCATGAGATCACAAAAAAATTGCATTATATTTTTAATTGTTCTACCATCATTGAATATGCCACAACGTCTGCAAAGTTTCGCCAGCTAATTTAATTTTACCTCGTATAATGTGCATATTATACAAAAAAAAAAAAAACAATTGAACTGAATGTCATTGTATGTAATTTATATGAAATGTATTTTTTTTTCTTTTGCTTTATTGAATCAGAATAAGAATCATTTATTCGTAAATAATAATTGAAGACTTGAGTGGATGAAGGGGATATGTCGCAAAATTCTAATTTCGAGAAAATTTAGTTCAAAGTTTCGCATAAACATTTTAGGATATTTCAAAACACTTTACATTTATCCAAGGGCGTCTAGCGGCGCCAACCGTTTAATATTTTTAAGGTTTAAAATTGTTTGTATGCACATAACACCATCATTCATGCATAGAACAGCGAACATCTGAAAATGCGACATGTCCCCTTCATCCACTCATGTCTTCAATTATACACATGATCTTAAAGATTAGGTAGTGCGCAATGTTTTGCCAATTGACATAAAGATTTTTTAGTAAGTCCCTTAGTCGCCTTTTACGACACCCTCGGGATGAAATCAGATGGTGCTTTTGGTGCCGATTCCCTTATTCGCAAACTAAACTAAATTTAAGTTCAGTGCATCTTTTTCTTTCTATTTCATTAAGGAAAGGACAGAAGATACATTTTAGTTTAGTCCTGTCAAATTAATCAGCGTTTGACGTAAATTGACGTAATTTTAGTAGGCAAGTTTTTAATCACGTCTAAACTTGTATGGAGTAGTGACAGGCGCTGATTAATTTGACAAGACTAAACTAAAATTTTTCTTTTGTCCTCTTCTTAATGAAATACAAAGAAAAAGATGCACTGAACTTAAATTTAGTTTAGTTTGTGAACAAGGGAATCGGTACCAAATGTTTACGTCCGGAACTACACGGATAAAAGAAATCTGAACGTTTTACTTTAATGTTACGGAGTTCTTGAATGACAAATTTTGAATTATCATAATTTAATAATCTGTTTTATTTTAGTTGAAGTAATTTTATTGAGTACCGTGTGGTGCCGGACGTAAAGAATAACACCACCCCATTTCTTCCCGTGGGTGTCGTAAAACGCGACTAAGGGACTTACTAGAGAATAGGCAGCAGCGTTTCGCCAACCCGCCTGACAAGCGTGGCGATTACGGCAAAGCCCCCCAAATTGGGGGAGGCCTAAGTCCAGTAGTGGACGTCTTAAGGCCGAAATGATGAATTTTATTGTACTCATTATTTTAATTTTATTGTTTTAATTATTTTAATTTTATTGTTTTAATTATTTTAATTTCTTTACTATGTTTTTGTATTGACAGTTATTATGTATTTGAATTGATTGAATTTTGACATTTATTTCCTATTATAACTATTTTCTACGCCGAATATGGTAAAACATGTTGAACCAGCAATTTTAAACTCGTTTCCATCTATATGTGCATATTTATGTATCATGTTACACATGTTTATACAAATAAATAGATCTTTATCTTTAAATTAAATATATTAAGAGCCTTTTTTACCAGTCTTTAAATATACATAAGTAAATTTTAAAAATAAATTTATAAAAAAGTTAACGGTCACTTTTCCGGAGAAACCCAGACCATAAATTCTAAAAACAAACCTTATTTCCACAGATTCCACAAAAAAAGAACTCCAAAAAAAGACGTCACAACTTTTCAACAGTTTCCAAATTCAAACTGACTACTGACAATGATAACACGGTACTGCCAACAACTTACAACAGAACAATTTTATTTAACGAAACAAAACCGATCACTTTTCTCCGATATCTTATCTTTTAATTACCGAAAACACTGTACATTAATATAAAAAGATAAACACAACACTATACTCACACGAAATCTCGAAGTTTCTTTAAGAAAGTCAAGTTAAACTAAGAAAAGTAAACAGTTTTAAAGTTATTTATTTATTTCGTACGAACGTCCGTTCGTTTGCGCGCACTAACTTGCTATGTACCGTGTTTTTCTTGCACCTATGTTATAAGCGCGCGAAAGTATTTTTTAAGGCGGCCTACCACGGTCTGGTTGCAAGAATGGGGAATATTTCGCAAGAAACTTATTTTTTCTTTAATGGAATTTAAGTCCTATGGAAAGCGTTCCAAGACAAATTGTCGTTTAGCTTGTATTGGACGGATGCATGGCAGAAACTCCATATTAGATAATCAGCCGATAATGTTCCCTCTACTGGAACTCGATGAGAGGGAGTCTTCGATTTGTTGGTTCTAGGACATTCAGGTTTCCTCCCGATGTTTTCGTTCCCCATTGCATCCAGTTAGAAAGGCAACCCCAACTTAGTTGAGACAAGTCAAGATGATATTATTCAATTCAGCTTTTTCCTTCCTCATTTTAGTAATATGTTACATGATGTCCCTTGTTTTACGGCAGCGTCGTTGGCGCCTGCGTCTCTTTACTTGTCATAACGATGCCATATAGTGTCACATATCTTGACACGATAGGGTATAGACAAGTAACTTGATGCTTCGTCGGGTACTGGCACGCGGAATACATTATCGATGACGTAATTATTTTTGATTTTATTTTATTTATTTTAGTTTACACACTTTACGTTATCCTATTATTACCTATATATTTATAGTATTTGTTCGTGACATCACAACACACTGGGCCCTATCAGAATACCAGCGCTGCGACACTTATTTTTAAATGTCGCAGCATCATGCTGAGATAGGGGCCCTTTGGCCTCGCACAGAACTGTCTGTTTTTTTTCTTTTATTATTTTTTTCTATTTATTTCTTTTGTTTATAATTGATTTTTTTGTTTATTGAGTATTGTTTTTTGTATAGTTTCTGTGCGTGTCCCAATAAATCCTACTTTTTCTTTTCTTTCTTTCATTTTCATATCGATTGGGAAGATAGACTAACATTATCGTTGTATCATTGTTGTCAAATGTGCTAGCCGAAAACCATCTTGTTTAGAAAATAAAAATTAAATGGAACACGCCGGTCTCAGTTCGACCCGAGAAATGGTAAAGACGGGACCATTTCGGTTAATTTGAACGTGATGAAAAACGGCAGCGACTTATGAGTAATAGATTGGGCCTTTACTTTCTGTAATTAATTTCATCGCCACTACTCTCAAAACGTTGAAGGAAAACATCGTGAGGAAACCGATATGTCATAGAACTGAAAGATCAAAGACTTGTGACATCTACCAACTCGCACTGGGCCCGCGTGGTAGATTAGTTCCTACTCCCTCTCACAGAGAGGAGGCCTAAGTCCCAGCAGTGGGAACATTATAGGCTGACAATGACCTAATAATTTGTACCAAGTATTTGCAGCAGTTTACCGTGACGTAACGACCAAATCTCTCATTTCTCCATTAGAAAGTTCTCTAATCGATCAAGCAAATGAATCTTTATCGCAAAAATCCCAACAAAATAATTGTTTCGATTTAACTCTTACGGTGTGAAATAAATCACATCAAATCACATAAAAATATTTTTATTTCATATAAACCAACATGGGCTCTTATGAAACGTCAAAAGATAGGTGCACGGTTCTGAAAGGTATACCTATGGAGAAACGCCGGCAAGAAACTTCATGGTTACTCTTCTAAAAATATTTGGCCATTGCAATAGTTTCAAATTAAAGTGTTAATGGGTATGAGAAGACAGTGTAGGCCTGTCAACCAGTACCAGGTACTTAATAAAATAGAAAATGGTCTACAAATCTACATTCTAAACTACATGTGTTGTGTACATAGTAATATTTGTTGTAAAACTTAGACAAAGCCAGGAATCAAGACTGATACTTGCTTACTTACTTGGTAACGACATTATTTTTATCTTATATAATATGGATCTCCGAAACCTTATCAGAACATCGGCCTCCCACGAACTTCTCACGAAGATTGATTAAATCTTATCTTGATAATTAATGGTATACATAATTAAAGTATATTATGTTTTAGTGTATTTTAATAATGGGTAATCTGATTAGAAAACGTAATAAAAAGATTAAATCTATTCGCAAAAATCAACAACAGTAAAGCTATCCACACTTATGTTATAAATGCAAAAGTAAGTCTGTCTGTCTGTCTCGCTTTCCTGCTAAAACTACTGAACCGATTTAAATGAAATTTGTTACACAGATAGTTTAGAGCCTGAAAAAGGACATAGGCTACTTTTTATTTTGGAAGTTTGATAGGTTATAAAATTGATTAAAAAAAATTACTACTATAATTTTAAATTAAAAAAAAAACAGTTTTTGGTCCACTCAAGCTGCAATAGGTACCGAATATCGAATTACTCTTTGGCAGTTACCGTATTTTTAACTGAATAAACCCTTTTAATTTTACTCAAAATTGTCCCAAGCCTTTACGTTTTTTATTCTTGCTTGAAATCCTTGCACGCTACATTTCTTGCTTCCGATCTCGTGAGAGGCTACCTTATCTTACGAGAACAAGACGACGCCTCTCGCCGATTATTGGCATACTTCAATAGAGATGTGCGTGCCACAGGCCGAAGATAATTGCGGTTAAATTTGTGTGGCCGAAAATTAAAATTGTGTTTGAATTTTTGCCATTTTTTTATTTACTTTAGTGGTTGATTGTTATGTTAATGTTTTACATAAAAAAATAAATTATAAACAGTTAAGTTAATTCTACTAATTTGATTAATGTGAAAAATGTGTCTGTTTGTTACTCTATCGCGTAAACATGGCCTGATGAATTTGTATGAGATTTAATAATAATAATAATTGCTTTATTATTAGGCAGCGCCGGCCAATAGATAAAATACACAAAATATTCTTACACAATAATAAACTAATACATAATAAAAATATCACTTATACAATCATTTGTTACGTTGGGCCGACGACGGCGCGCGGTGACGTATTGCGCTGATTGATTTGTCACACAGATAGTTTATAACCTGGATTTTCACATAAAATACTTTTTATCTCGGTAGTTTGTTCCCTTGGGGTAATATCCGACCTTCACGGCCGGTAAAAAGCTAGTCTAACAATATTTTTAAAGAATTTAAGACTTTTAACACGAGGTACTAAATTTAATCCACACTTATATTATAAATGCAAAAGTAACTCTGTATGTCTGTCTGTCTGTCTCGCTTTCCTGCTAAAACTATTGAACCGATTTAAATGAAATTTGGTACACAGATAGTTTAGAGCTTGAGAAAGGACATTTTTATCCCGGTAGTATATTCCAGCGGGATAATTTCCGACCTCCACGCGGGTGAAGCCGCTGGCAAAAGCTAGTAACTAATAAACTACTTATATTTTTTTTCTGTATCATTCAAGGTATGCATGAATAGTTTAGCATACCTTTATACGAAAAAAATGTTTTAATTTAGTATTAAAATCCTAAAAAACGGATTTTATATCAAAGAATAATAATTAGCGTATTAAAGTAAGTAGCTGAGATTTGAATTGAATCCCTATACAAACAAAATATTAAAAGATTCATTACAATAATAATTTTCTTAAATTTCTGCAAATAAAACAAAAAAACTAAGTGTTCCGGGAATCATCAGTCTGTTAAGTCTATTAATGAGCAGATTGGCCCTTTAAACCACTTAATTCAATTCAATTAATTTATTGTAGAACATAGAAATAAATACATTTTGAGATGTTGAGTAAATGCGTAGTTAATTATGTCCTACCAATTAAGGCATGCAAAATATTATTTGTAGACACAAGACAATTTAATACATTTAAAAACAATTTAAAAGACTGGTTACTTATCTTAACGAAAAATCTAAATTATACAATTCAATACATCGAAATTGACAAAAAAAATATATCATCATAAAAAAATAAAATTTGTGAGGTCTAAATTATTGTGTAAAATAAATTTACGGTTGTAATAAAATTTCGTGAAACATAATATGAATAACATTAATAATATCACATTGGTCAAAAAACCTGTTAAATTAACAATATGGTAAGCAGATAACAAATCGGACCACCAGTGGATTTTATAGAAAAATATTATAAGGAAAATAAAAGTGTCCTTGAAGTTTGTTGCCCGTTCTTCTTTAAAATTGCCTGATAATATTCTAATTAAAACGTGAGAGTTGATTTAAAAAAAATATTACTTCATCATTAAGGTCAAGAGGCCGAAAACATCAAAAAGACAAAGGCCATTTTCAAAGTCCGTTACAACACACGGGAACATCACTAGTTGTACGATTATAAACAATGTATAGTTTGTTGCCCTTTTAACAACTATTAAAAACGACTCAACTACGTAATTTTAAAATAACTTATAGACATCTGTTACTTTTTATTTATTTACTTTTCTTCGTTGTATGGTCAATAATTTTTACATTAACAAGCAATCGTAAATTTTATTTTATTGTGAGGGTTTTCCTTCATCCTACTTATATTATAGATTATTAATTAGACTCTAAAGGCTTGCTACACACGAGTTCGGGTCGGCATTCATCGGTACATTCGGGCGGTAAAACCGAATATAATTATATTCGCGGGAAAGAAGTTGTATCTATAGTAACTAGTATCTAGTTTTTGCCCGCATCTTCCCTGCGTGGAGACACTTCAAGCGTATTTTTCATAGCTCGACCTACCCAAACCGATGTTAGTAGTGGGAAAGCTGACCCTAACAGCTGGGAAAAGGCTAAGTAGTTGATGATAAGGATATGTGTCAGGTTGGCATTTTGAGGTATTCCATGAAGCACACCCAAACGAAGCACACCCAGACGAAGCACACCTAAAGCATTCCACTTAGCACACCCGTAGGTGGGCTTCAAATAATTTTTTTTAAATAATTAATTTCCTATTCCACGAAGCACACCTACAAATATATACTCGCATAGTGCGGGGACTAAGAAATAAAAATGTCCATAGAATAAAATATTTATTTTTTAAAAGACTAACTTAAGAGTATTTTTATTATTCACTAAAGAGGTAGCTATAAGAAAACTTCAGCATAGATCTCAATGGAAAACTATATTTACAATGTTTTTGATATTTGTCCAAGTTTTTATTGTAATTATGAAACAATCTGTGATTTTTTATGTTAAAGTAGAGTATTTTTATTATTCACGAAACAGGTAGCTATAAGAAAACTTCAATATAGAGCTCTATGGAAAACTATATTTACAGTGTTTTTGATATTTGTCCAAGTTTTTATTGCATGATTATGAAACAATCTGTGATTTTATTAAGAGCACAAAAAAGGAAAATAATAGAAAAATAGTTAAAAATTAAAAAAATAATTATTTTTTTGGAAAGATAATTATGAAACAATCTGTGATTTTATAAGTAGTAAGATTACAAAGAATGACAAATATTGTGTCACATTATTATTATGAAACTGAATGATGTTAGAAATTTAAGTTAGTCTTTTAAATAATAAATATTTTCTTCTATCGACATTTTTATTTCTTAGTCCCCGCACTATGCGAGTGATATTCGTAGGTGTGCTTCGTGGAATAGGAAACTAATTATGTAAAAAAAATATCTGAAGCCCACCTACGGGTGTGTTAAATGGAATACTTTAGGTGTGCTTCGTCTGGGTGTGCTTCATGGAATACCTCGGCATTGTCGGTCAACAAATAAAAGAACCAAAAATTTGTTGCGTGCCTAATAGTATAACTCTTAGTGAATGAGCTTGTATGGGGATTTACCGGTATCTTTGTACCGGTATAATTCTCTACCGCCAAGCTACGTGTGTACGTATTCCATTATGAAGTGATAAATCATTGGCACCTGACACAATTCTACTATGTCTCTGGAATGGCAACGGATCTGAGATATCATTATTATCATCATTTTGTAAGACGTCCACTGTTGGATTTAACCCTCCTCCATAGCGGGGTGTTTGCCATAATCGCCACGCTTGGCAGGCGGGTTGGCGATCGCAGTCTGGTGGTAAAATGCATAGAGAACGCTGCTGCCCATTCTCTAGTCAGTCCTTTAGTCGCCTTTTATGACACCCACGGAAAGAAATAGGATGATGCTATGTAGGCAACACACTTTTTTTTAATTTTTTTTTTTTTTTGTTTCTTAATGTTTGATACTTGGTATACTACTGTATAGAATCAAATTCTTCTATTTAAACAGACAAATGTGCTGTCGGAGAGTTTGTAGCGCCACTGTTATAGCAATGCTGTTAAGTATGTTTATCAGGAGCCGATAGCGGACTCCCGGCCACCATAGGCGCGAGCTTGCGGGCGGCGAGCAATGGGTAGCTCGCCGCCCGGTAAGGACCAAGCTCGGGTCGACGGCGCGTAGTGTTCCACGCGCGCCTCAAAGAGATGTCAGCAGCAGTGTAGGGGTCTACTAGGACCGATGTCTGCCAGTGTCGCGACATTTGTTCGAAAGAGATACGGTGACCCTGGCACATGGGCAACTGATGGAACGCGGGTGGGTTTTAGTCAGTAAAAGTCTGACACGCCCTTCCGCTCCGCCCAGAGCCGGAGAAGTTATTTGATGATTTCCCATCCAGAAAAAAAAAAAGTATGTTTATCAGTTGTCTAGTTGCCATAGTACAGGCTCTGCCTAGTTTGTTATCAGATAACTTTGTGTTAGTTGTCCTAAGATATTATTATTTAATAGAAAAAAGGGCGGGTGTTTTGGTGCTGTCTTATGTAAGTATAAGAGAAGAAAAGAAGACGAGAGAGAGAAGAGATCGCAGAAAGCGATAAGGCCGCCCATTGTATGTTTTTTTTTTGTTGTTCTTGTTGTGATGTATTTTCTGGTGTACAATAAAGCATATATAAATAAATATAAATCTATCTAAACTAATCCATATTCCATGCTATTCCATACTATTCCATATTCCATACTTCCATACTCCATACTAATATTATAAATGCAAAAGTAACTCTGTCTGTCTGTCTGTCTTTCTGTCTGTCTGTCTCGCTTTCCTGCTAAAACTGCTGACCCGATTTAAATGAAATTTGGCACACCGATAGTTTAGAGCCTGAGAAAGGACATAGGATACTTTTGATCCCGGTAGTATGTTCCCGCGGGATAATTTCTGACCTCCACGCGGGCGAAGCCGCTGGCAAAAGCTAGTAAATAAATAAACGTTAAAAAAGAGCTGATCCTTAGCCCTATTTGAATAAATAACTTTTAATATCCGTATGTTGCCGGACATAAAGAATAGCACCATCCCATTCCTTCCCGTGACGTAAGAGGCGACTAAGGGACTTACTAGAGAATGGGCAGCAGCGTTCTCTATGCATTTCACCACCATACTGCGATCGCCAACCCGCCTGCCAAGCGTGGCCATTATGGCAAACCCCCAAATTGGAGTAGATTTATGTCCAGCAGTGGACATCTTGTGGCTGAAATGATGATGAATTTTGGCAATCAATCAACGCATAAGGATGTAAATTAGCCACGAACCGGAATGGCATACAATAGGTACCAACACAATTCCTCGTATACACATTTTTTTGAGAACAATTGACTGAGCTGAAATGTTTATCAAACACACCTTTGTTACTTTAGTACTCCGGAAGATTCGTTGTAATGGCGCTGAGGGTACAATTATTAATGCTCACGCGCATCAAACGACGATTTTCGACACACTTGCAAACGAGAAGTAAATAAAATTTCAGATTTATCGTACTTACTCTTTATCTATACTCTACCCATCAAAAACATAAATGTGAAATAAGAGCCAAGTTCAATATATGCCTTGGTTTTTGACTTCAACGACAAAAGAAGTGAGATCTAAATGGGTGCCAAGTGCAATGGTCAGTCCTGAAATTTATTTGTAACTACATAAAATATCATTTCTTCTTATAACTTAGGATAATATATTGTAGCCTAAGGTCTGACTTGGCTAGTTCTCATCTACGAATTATTATGTTTGATGGCTAGTTTCTACCAGCAAGCCAAATTTTCGAAATAATAAAATAAGAACCGGCAAGTAACAGGTTTAGAACTTGCGAAGGCTATAGCCTATATAATTCGTATATGAAAACTAGCCAAGTCAGACCTTAAGCTACAATATATTATCCTAAGTTATAAGAAGAAATGATATTTTATGTAGTTACAAATAAATTTCAGGACTGACCATTGCACTTGGCACCCATTTAGATCTCACTTCTTTTGTCGTTGAAGTCAAAAACCAAGGCATATATTGAACTTGGCTCTTATTTCACATTTATGTTTTTGATGGGATATCATTACTTTTTGTACATAAATTATTAGTAGGTACTTATTTATAGCAAATTTATAACAAAATTAATACCAAATGGTTTTTGTAATAAGTGTTCCTAATAGAATCAATTAAGTGAAAAATTATAATAAAATGATAAAAAATTACCAGTTTCTGATTTATTCCTTGGTATTCACCTAATTACCTATCTATATGCCAAATTTGAACTTTCTAGATCATCTGGAACTGGGTTAGAGTTTTGATCTATAGGTCAGTCAGTGATAAAAATGACGATTTTTGGACGTTAATATCTAAATAACCGTTTGAGATGTGTTTATGAAATTTGGAGCACATATGTATCTTGCAAGTCTCACTATATGAGCCAAATTTGACACGTTTATATGAAACAGTTTTTGAGTTATGAGGTGGTCAAAAGTGGCTCCAAATGGTTCGTGTAATATTACACACGGTTCTGCTCGCCAGTTCTGTTACTTGAACATGGCTTGACACGCTACCGCGTGTCTAGATACAAATAAATAAAACTGAAGTGTCTGTTTGTTATTTCAAATTAACAGCTTTTCACTAAATGCATAATAATATGAAAGTAAATACGGTACTTACACCAAAAAATCATTTTTTTTAATTTTTGTCTGTTTGTTCCGGCTAATCTCTGAAATGGCTGGACCGATTTTGACGGGAATTTATTTGCAGGTAGCTGATGTAATAGAGAGTAACTTAGGCTACTTTTATTTTAGAAAAATTCTTTTATATTAGAAAAATACCTGCGTTAATTTCCGACATCCACGCGGGCAAAGCCGCGGGCAACAGCTAGTGTTCTTTAGATTTACCCGCAGCTTCGCTCGCGTTAAAAATAAATATAAATATATTTTTTTCACAAAAAGTATCCTTTGTTATTTCTAATACCTCCAAGAATATGTGTACAAAGTTTCATGATGATCGGTTAAGTAGTTTTCACGTGAAAGCGTTACAAACAAACTTACATACACTTTTATAATATTAGTGTGAAGTATGATAGTACATAATAATTAATAGTCCAGCTAATTTAGACATGTAAAGTACAATAATTTGCATAGAGCTAAATATTTGTAGGGATGTTCGGAACACCATTATTTGTGAAATCTGAAGAGTCCCCATCGATCCCGTACCTGGAAAAAAATGTATTCAAGGTGCATAAAAACGGTTTTTCGCATTTCTTAGCAAAATGAAAAGTATAAAAAAAATTTGCTCAGACAAAAATAATTTTAGATCATAAAATTATCCATAAAAAATATCTGAAAGTTGGCACACAGATATTTTACATCCTGTATTAGCACCTAAGATGCTATACAGAGGAACATATACAGACGTCGGAAGCGATTTTGTTTTATACATACTATGTAAAGATTTAAAAATTATTCTTTTGTTTGAAACGCTATATCTATACTTTATTATTGTATTTAATATTATGAAGCTGAAGAGTTTGTTTGGTTGAACGCGCTAATCTCAGGAACTACTGGTCCGCATTGAAAAATTCTTCTTGTGCTGGGTAGCCTATTTATTGAAAAAGGCTAAAAGCTATATAACATTACACTACAATCAAAAGGAGCGGAGTAGCAACGAAAAATGGACGAAAACTGGCAGGCAATTCGATGCGACGGGGAGGGTCACGGGAGCAAAAATTTGACGCGGACGAAGTCGCGGGCAAAAGCTATTATTTTAATAACACTCGTTTATTATTAAAGGCACTGTACTTAGTGGTCGAAACCGCATCTCATACAATTGGATTCCCAAGTACGATTCCTATGTAAGAAAGTGCTTTTAGATGTTCCCGTTAAAACTGTTCAGTCCTGAAACTGCATTTCCACTGGATTGATTGCAAAAGAAACGAGTTTCTGAATAATTAAATAATCAATTTAAGTAGTTGTTTTCCAGCTACGAATACCTATGTTAAAATCGGCTTTCAGTCTAACCAGCTGTCCTATCTGACCCCCACAACCCAGTTACTGGGTGGAACACTCGAAACCCCTTGGTAAGCTGGTGGGCAAACGTTTGGAATTTTAGGGTTTTACGTGGTAACATTATAAAAATGTAACCTTAGTACTTAAATTCAGATAAAATCAAGATTGATATACAAAACGGCAATGATCAATACAAAGGAAGATATTAATCTTGATAAAAACTTGAAATTATTTATCGCATTGTGTCGAGAATGTTGGGTTTCTTCCGAAAGAATCTAGAAAAACAATGAATAAAGGGTATATTTTTTTTGTAATACAAACGTAAACTCATGCCTTTTTCCTTTGGGGCCAAAAACTACAAAACGCTACCTACTACGATGCTTACATAGTCCTTTTGCCTCGTTTATATTCATACACGGACAGCAGTTGCGAGGACTACGCACCTGATCTTTCTAAAGAACATCGCCAATAAGGTCACTATTATGTTCTTCTAGGGCGCCCCCTCCCGGTGTTTCGACTGCCTTGTAAATACTATTTGAAAGCCGTCCTTCATTCATCCTGTTCCGGACCGTTTAATTTAATTTTAATTTAATTCATTTATTTCAGGTCTTCAAGCCATATAAAAAAAAAAAAAAAAAAAGTTTAAAGTAGTTACTCTCTGCGCCTTCGGAACGCGCCCGAATGGAATGACATCTGACTTGTCAGTTTGACTTTGACACTTGACACTTCTCTTGATTTGGTGCCTGGAAGGAAAATCGTCGCCGTGTTGAGTTTCGCGACCTTTTGTAAATTAATCCTTTTAAATCGATCCGTTTGTGACAGTTAGTCGTGATCCAATTACTTTGATTGTAAATAACCCCAATTTGAAGAAATAACACGGGTTGAGTTTTGGATATATCTTGTTGAAATAGTTTGAAGGTTAAGTGAAAGTGACGCTATTGGAAAACGCGTGTTTGAAGACCGCATGTCTGGAAGGCAGACCTCTTGGAGCGGAGCGGATTGTAACCTGGAGAAAACCCACTCATAACGTCACAACACAATACAATATACACTCACTTACATACATAAATCCAGGTAACCCCAAGGAGCAGGTGTTCTCCTACATGAGGTGAGTCTTTTGCCTATTGTAGTTTGGCTCCGCGCACGGCGGACTAACTTCGCTCGCCACTCTTGTCTCCAGAGCCCCATCATCATAACTTCCACTGCGCTATTGAAATGAGGTCTGGCCTGGCAGCGAACATTTTGGTAGCAGGCGTGGTTCTAACCTACAAAACCACCAAATTGGTAATTTACAGTAGGCTAATTACTTGGCAGTCTCTATAAGGGAAGTAGTAATACGCTGTAAATATTTGTTAACTATGATTGCTTGTTTATTTGAAATAATTTGTAAATTTGTTGAGACGAGTAACTCATGTTACCATAGTCGGCCCGGGTTGCATATGCTAGTAGAGTTGAATGAATTGGGCTATGTTACAACCCCTTGTTTTTGTCTGACCTCTGTTGAATGTCAGGAAGACATTAAAATATTGAGTTTGTACCATTGACATGGTTGTTTGTGAAAATTAATATTTGAAAATTGACATTTTGAACATTAACATTGTTTTAAATTGGAATAAAGGTTTATTATTGTTGTACCATTGACACAGTGGTTTGTGAACTTAACATTTGGAATTGGATTTGAATTTGAATTTTGAATTGAATATGAAATAGAATTTTTGAACGTTGATATTGGTTTTGAATTAAAATAAAAGTTTATTGTTGAATTGAATTGAAAACAAAATTTTGTTATTTCTTGAGTTGCTGACTAACAGTTTGGTAGTTTGATTGTTTGCTTGTTGTTATTTTGTAATTGATTGTTTGAACTTTGTTACTTAATTATCTTTTTGCTTGGTTTATTTGAATTGTATTGTTTGTGCAATGGCATACAAATGGAAATATTGCAGTGCCGGACACCTGTCCAGGTCAAGCCGGAGACCCGGACTATTGAGTAGATTGCCTACTTTGGAACTGCCACACTTTGACGGTTGCTTGGACCATTGGTACGGTTTCCAAAACCTGTTTGCAAGTTTGGTTGATGCACGCTCGGACCTCAGAACCGCCCAAAAGTTGGCCTATTTGTTGTCTGTCCTGGAAGGTGAGGCCCGAGCCTTGGTACAGCATCTGTCGTTGACTGACTCAGCCTACCCTACCGCTTTGGGACTACTCACCCAGCGGTACCAAAATAAACGTTGTTTGGCTGACGTTCATATTGAATTGATTTTGGGGTTACCGGTCATTACTAGTTTGTCAGCATTGCGTACTGACCTGTTGAACCCGTTGGTGGTAGCGACCAACGCTTTAAAGCGATTGGACTTGCTGGTGGACCAATGGTCTTACCCTTTGGTGCATGTTGTGCTGCAACGGCTTCCTGCCGATTTGAGGGCTCGTTTCGAGCAAAAGTATGGTGGGGATAGTGTTACACATCTCCCCCCATTTGGTGACCTTGTCCAATTTTTGGAGGATGAGTGTCGGTTTCTGGACAACTCTGGCGTTGCCACTGAGTCATGCCAGCCGTCTTCCCGGCCACGAGACCAGGGACGGACTAGGGCTCGCGGGCCTGTTGATGGTCGCCCCGCCGCTCGTTTTGCTAGCAACCAGAGTCGTCCTGGTTGTGAGTTTTGTAGGGACACGGGGCATAGCATGGCAACTTGCGCGGCCTTTTTGAAGTTGCACGTGAGTGCCCGCCGCCGAATTGCCAATGCACGCCGCATGTGCTTCTCTTGTTTGGGGGCTCACTTCCATCGGGACTGCCCCAACCCCCGCCCTTGTAGAATTTGTAGGGGGTCCCATTTGGACATTTTGTGCGCTAACGCGAACCACGCTGGCAGACCAGCCTCTGATGAAGGTTCGCGTACGGGGGGGTACCATGGAGTTGGTCACCGGGCTTCTGCCTCGCCGGTTCAGAACCGGGGAGAGGCTCGCAATTTTGAGCGCCGCACTCCACCCCCCGCTCAACTTGATCGGGAGCCGCGCGATCGCCATTTGGTCTCCCCGCGTAAAGGCGATTACGCACTTGTTGCTAGGCAGCGCTGGCCAGACCAGCACCGCCTTCCCTCCCCTCCATTGGCGGAACGTCCCCGGTTGGAGTCACGCCCCCCGCCATTCGTGCATCCGGTGGGATATGCCCTTCCAGCGATGGCGCGTGGCTTGGGACACCGCGCGGACGAGGAGTTTGTCCTCCATCCTCGTCGGGAAAGACTTGAGCCTGGGTGCGGCGATCGGTCGCCGCCCAGGCATTGTTAGGACATTGGCGCCTGCCCCGCTAAGGTACCCCTCAGATCGATATGATTTTGTTGCCAACGGCATCGATCAGGTCTGGGGGCCCACGGGGGACTCTGTTGTGGTCCGTGCCATTTTGGACATGGGAGCCCAGGGTTGCCTTTTGTCTATTGTTTTGTTGTTTTGTTTGTATTGTTTGGGTGAAATTGTTTTCTTCAGCGCCTTTGGACTGCGGGACTTGGCTGGGACGAGCCAATTCGGGAAACCCTGTTGGAAGATTGGCTCCAATTTGTATCCGCACTCCCTGCAGTCAACGAGGTCGTGTTACCCCGCGCTATCCTCCCCCCTGGGAGCTACACTGCTACCCTTGTTTGTGATGCGTCTTCGCACGGTTATGCAGCTGTTGTTTGTCTGCGCACCGTCTGCGCGACAGGCCAGGTGAATTTGTCACTGGTCATGGCCAAGAGCAAGGTGGCCCCCCTCCGGATGGCACTGACTATCCCTAAGTTAGAATTGTCAGGGGCGGCGCTTCTTGTGCGTCTATTGAACCACGTTGCTCACACTTTGGGTGGAACTGTGGACATTCGGGTTTCTTATGCCTGGACGGACAGTCAAATTGTTTTGTGTTGGTTGAAGACGTCCGTCCACTCTTTGGAGGTCTTTGTTGCGAACCGAGTGTCCCAGATTCACAATTCTGAAACGCCTTTGATTTGGAGGATGTCGGGTCCTTTGCCCGGGCTCTAGGTGCTCGCTGTTGGAACGAAGGACCCTCCGTTTGACCCTGTTTTTTGTTGAGTCGATACAGCTCCTCGACAAATTGTTGAATTGTTGGTGACTGATCGTCACATTAAGAACTCGCATGCCGGTTGCAATGCGCAGCGAGAGTTTTGGATATTGTCGGGAACCGTTAGTAAGTTGAACCCCTTTTTGGACCATACGGGTCTTTTGTTGTTTGGTTGTTGACGGTTGAGGCACGCTAGCCTTCCTTATGGGGCCCGTCACCCCCTTTTGTTGCCTAAGGAGGGCCATTTGGTTAAATTGTTGTTGTTGTTGTTGTTGTTGTTTGGTTGTTATTGTTGTTTGGTTGTTTTTGTTGTTTGTTATTGTTTTGATCCGCTGGCTTGACCCCATTGGGGGGGTATTTTTGAGGCCGCGGTGAAAGCGGCACAGGGACTCTGGCGCAGATTGTTGGGAGACACCGTTCTCACCTTTAAGGAGTTAGCTACGGTATTTTGCCGCATTGAAGCTGTATTGAACTCGCGTCTATTGTGCCCGCTGTCTTCGGACCCGAACGACTTGGAGGCCCTGACCCCGGGCCATTTTTTTTGATTTCACAGCCACTTGTCGCCCTGCCGGAGCACCCTTTTGTCGATGTGAGCCAAAATTGGCTATCGCGGTTTCAGTTGGTGCAGCAGCTCGCTCAGAGTTTTGGAAGCGTTGGAGCTTGGAGTATTTGCACATCCTCCAGCAGCGCGTCAGGTGGACTGATAAAAAAAATCACCAAATGAAAAGAAAGAAAGAAAGAAAATACGTTTATTTGCGGTAAATATGACGCAAAAAAAAAAAAAAATTGAGACACTACAAAAATATAAAAAAGCTGGGGAAAATATGCGTCACATCCACGCAAAACGGCCATCGCTCAGCATAATACTACGACTCTATGCGTGACAGAGCCCCACAGACTTTTTCCACTCTGGGCGGAGCGGGAGGGCGTGTCAGACTTTTACTGACTAAAACCAACCCGTGTTCCTTCAGTTACCCATATGCTAGGACCACGGTATCTCGTTTGAACAATCTCGCGACCCTGGCAAGACATATTTTGACTAAGGTGTAGAGTTTGTGAAGTTAGGGCGTGTAGAGTTAGAAGTTTGGGTCTACATGAGATCTGATAACTTTTTGGCAGTGTATGGTCTCGTCTTGAGAACATTTTACATGAAAATGTTTTTGGTAGGACGGATTATAGGTGGGAGTGTGCTCTTAATAACCAACAGATCTGCCACCAGCTTGTCTGCAGGCTAACATGCCATGGCTGAAAAGAATGTACAAACAATGCCAGCACATCAAGCTACTACAATATGTCAAATTTCTTTAATAGATTTTCAACTTTATTGGCAAAGAATTAGGCTCTTTACCTTGTTGTGCTGGCGTTTGTACCTAGTAAGTATATCATCAATGGTACTTTTCATTTGGGATCCACCAGCCACATTATTTCCAAAGGAGATGTTTCATTTTCGGCCATCAGATGTACATTTATAGAAAAAGAGGAAAAAATACCACAAATTGGGGACTCTGGTGTATTTCAGCCTGATTTGATGTGTACAAAAAATAATAGTTTTTCAATTATTGCCATGTTTTATTCAACATGGCGTCTCGTTTACTTACAGACTTCATTCGTTCTGAAATCATGTGTCATCAAATCAATGATAGGTAAAAAATAATTAAAACATGTGAGTATTCTTGTAGTGTTAAAAATGAATGACTATTATTGTCTTATACATATTTTTGAGTAAACATAATTAAGTGTGAACATTTCATCGTAACAAAAATCTTTAGTCTCCATTTTTGAAGTGTGTTTCTAAACGAATTCAAAATAATCGCTTGCTAACTCTTAGGACACACGTCAAACATTTTTAATTTTTATTTTGTACATAAAAACCATTTGATATTATGAAAAAAATGTTACTTTATTCTATTAAGGAGTAAGTTTCCTAGCTTCGCTTAAACGTACATGTTACGGCTGGAGCCCCATATAAAAATGAAACATCTCCTTTTCTTTCTATATAAAGTGATCTTGAAGGAAAAACAAATATCGTCCCCACATTATCAGTTACTTGAATAGTTACTTTAGATCGGACCATATTATTATATCTATCTATTTGTTTTTAGCTATAATAGCTTATCTAAAATATATTTATTATTATCAAATATTAGATATTTTTCTAGCAAGATGCGTAATTTGCTGAGTTACTGATAAAGGTCGCTAAGTACTTAGAAGTTCGCAAAACAACGTGTTATGTTCTCATTTATATACGTAAATATGTGCGTCATGAAAATATTTTCGTTAGATTATAACTATTATCACATCACTAGCTGTGGCTTGTAAATTACCTGAAGAAACTCTTATGGTGTCATTTTAGAACAATTCAATACGTATCCATGTTTTATACATTTTATCATTATTTTTTTGGCGACTTTCATTTCAGCCAAAAGATGTCCACTGCTGGACAAAGGTATCTTCCAAGCACCGCCGCTTCAACCAATTCAGAGGTTCTTGCATTCAGCGGATTCCTGCGGCCTTCACGAGGTCATCGGACCATCTTATGGGAAGTCTTCCAACGCTACGTGTTCCAGTACGTGGTCGCCACTTGATTTTCGTTTAGTAAAAGATAACTGCTTGCATGGTCCTTTATTATCTATTATGTAAGTTTCACAACACTCTACTCTCAACCAAGTACATAAAATGACTAATATTATTGAAAGGACACTAAAAGAGAAGAAAGAGTACTTCGCGGTTTTCCTTGATGTTGCACAGGCTTTCGATAAGGTATGGAATGATGAAATTATTTACAAACTAAGAACAATGCTCCGTTAATAATTTTCAGACATCATAAATAATAATAAATTCTTTATTTCACCACAAGACATCACAATAAGTTATATCTATAAAACTAAGAACATTTAAGGGTTAATAATAATAATATTATAATAATTTAGATCATCTGACTCCTAAACTAGGTGTCTGCATGTGACTTAGAAGTCAGTGATTCTCCGTAAACAAACAAAAGCATGATTAAAGTGTAATAAGAAAACAGAATCTAATTTATGTAAATAAAAAGTACATTTAAAATAATGTCTTTTATATCAAACAGATTCTATATAATAAGACAAAGAAATGCTTATTCAGGCCTTAAACAGATAAAAGCTGGAGTTCCACAAGGTCGTGCACTAGGTCGAGTCCTGTATCTACTATACATCTGTGATATTCCCCTACTAGAAAATAATGTCATTGCAACCTTTGCTGACAACACAGCTATCATACTATACGAAACCGAAGAAAATTCCAGTTCATAAATCGTGTCTACGAGCGGACTGCAACGTGGCGCTTCAAAGTTAATGAAAGCAAGTAAATCACATTAATATCACCAATAAAGAGCCACAATACTTCACAGTGTTTATGAACAATCAACAAACCATACGTGAATACTGCTGCAACGAAAAGAGCATGTCAAAAAGAAAATACAGGAATTAGATACTATTGCTAGGGTCGCGGAATTGTTCGAAAGAGTTACCGTGACCCTGGCATAGGCAACTGAAGGAACACGGGTGGGTTTTAGTCAGTAAAAGTCTGACACGCCCTTCCGCTCCACCCAGAGCGGGAGACGTGATTTGATGATTTCCCAGCCACAAAAAAAAACAAGGAATAAGATATTCGGTTTAAAGAAAATGGCTATATTGAAAACAGTTGCTATTGTCAATATTAATTATTTTGTTTTATATAAACGAGTTTGAAAAGCCGTATGGTCTACATGGGCTATTCAGCTATAGAGCTGAACCAGCCAAAGCAATCGTCAAATCATACAACGTTTTCAAAACAAAAAGGATAGTATTTATTTAAAATTGGTACACAACACCCTAACAGCTATGATTCGCCAATGCGATTTTATTACTGTATAGATACAAAAAAAAACAAAAATAGCATACTTAAATTAACAAAAACCGCAAGAAATGGTCAACAGATGGTGCGATATAGTCAATGCACCTAACATGGTCGCAAATAAAGCGACTATAAACGACCACACTCCCTGTGGTGATGTGCATCTGGATTGAGGGCCCATTTTTTGAAACCTTGCGTACCGAAATAAGATTTATAGGGAAATTAGTTAAAAATAGTAAAAACTTAATGCAAAGGGTCATAAATTTCTTAAACGTGAATTAAAACTGTTATGATGACATAACTTGGGCCCTCAATCTAGACGCGTGCATAAAGTGGCATAGCCTAAATCTTAGTAAGTACTATGTCTGGGTTAATAATTTTTGTTTAAGAATTTAGTTAAGAATTTCTTAAATATTTTAAGAAATTCCCAAATCTGTAAAATTTAACATTACCGATTTATGGCGGCATATCTAGGGCCCTCACTTCATTATTGTTTGTACTGAGGAATCTGCAAAACATGAATATATCTGAAGAAATACATAAATACGACTTTAACATGTTTTACTTACCTACCTATGTGAATTAGTTAAAAAGAAATAAGGACACAAAACTTAATTGTTAAGAAGTAAATGAAAGTCGAATTTTACTAAAAAGTCTGAACTGAGAGCCCAATATTTTCGGCTTTATTGACTAGGCTCAACCTCATAGATTAACGCAAATTAGAATAAAAGTTTTAACTATTTCTTAATTAAATTGTAACATATCGTTCGTTCTTCTAAATGTCATACTTTAAGAGAAAATTGATTTTCAACTTTTTGAAAGAGAATTATTTGTAGAGTGACCATAATGTTCAAAGTACCTGTACATTTTGTAAAGTGCATTCAGCAAGTCATAATTTGCAGCTAAAAGTACTATATACCTACTAATTACAATTCGGTTTTCCTTATTTTTAATGTAATTTCTATTTATGTGATGTTACTCTTTAAGGTAATAATAGGAACCTTAAAGAGGCAAAAGGAGTGTGTAGAGATCGTAGCAGGTGGCGTTCCGTGGTTTCTGCCTACCCCCATGGGAAAAAGGCGTGATTGTATGTATGTTGTTGTGTAATACTATGAGCCAAATTGCCTAAACAAATAAAAAAAATAGTAAAAAAAACTAAAAACGAAAATGGAAATGATTTTTGTTTTTAATCAGAGATATAGTTGCACTCATCACTAAAAATTACTTTGCTCTCTCGCAATTTCGTATTTTTAGGATATAAGACTATTTTAAGGTAACATTTATGTGAAGTAAATAGTTTTTTATAATTATACCGATCGTGTTTTATTTATCACAATGAATTTTTTTGATCTGGTGCTACAGTGATCCATAGATACGATGACTACTTAAATACTACTAGCCGGTTAGTTTGCCTTTCATTTTATGCAAACACTGTTGAAGCTAAATAAATGTTCTAGTTTTATTTATTTTTATAGAAATTATATTAAAAATAAGGAAAGCCAAATTGTAATTAGTAGGTATATAGTACTTTTAGCTGCAAATATTATGACTTTCCGAATGCACTTTACAAAATGGACGGGTACTTACTTTGAACATTATGGTCACCCTACAAATAATTCTCTAACAAAAAATTGAAAATCAATTTTCTCTCAAAGTATGACATTTAGAAGAACGAACGATATGTTACAATTTAATTAAGAAATAGTTAAAACTTTTATTCTAATTTGCGTTAATCTATGAGGTTGAGCCTTGTCAATAAAGCCGAAAATATTGGGCTCTCAGTTCAGACTTTGTAGTAAAATTCGACTTTCATTTACTTCTTAACAATTAAGTTTTGTGTCCTTATTTCTTTTTAACTAATTCATATAGGTATGTAAGTAAAACATGTTAAAGTCGTATTTATGTATTTCTTCAGATATATTCATGTTTTGCAGATTCCTCAGTTCAAACAATAATGAAGTGAGGGCCCTTGATATGCCGCCATAAATCGGTAATGTTATATTTTACAGATTTGGGAATTTCATAAAATATTTAAGAAATTCTTAACTAAATTCTTAAACAAAAATTATTAACCCAGAGATAGTACTTACTGAGATTTAGGCTATACCACTTTATGCACGCGTCTGGATTGAGGGCCCAAGTTATTTCATCATAACAATTTTAATTCACGTTTAAGAAATTTATGACCCTTTGCTTTAAGTTTTTACTATTTTTAACTAATTTCCCTATAAATCTTATTTCGGTACGCAAGGTTTCAAAAAATGGGCCCTCAATCCAGATGCACATCCTGTGGTGTACGGATCTCGGATTAGGGTGTCACTGTAAGAGGACAGTAAGGGTCGGTCTGGATTGGAAAGTGACTTTCATTACTTTACTTTCATTGTCATTTGAAATCATTTCAAAAACCAGTTATTTTAAAACGAGTAACCATGGAGTTTCTGCCGGCTCTTCTCCACAGGAATCAACAAATTGGAACCGTGCCATGTAGGTTTTTTTTTTTTTTTTTCATGATGGGAAATCATTAAATGACTTCTCCCGCTCTGGGCGGAGCGGGAGGGCGTGTCAGACTTTTACTGACTAAAACCCACCCGTGTTCCATCAGTTGCCCATGTGCCAGGGTCACGGTATCTCTTTCGAACAATCACGCGACCCCGGCAGGACCGTGCCATGTAGTTTTATGTGAAATAAAATTATATTGCTTTTTTTTATTATTCGGTTTTAGGAGCTCTTATGCATTTTATGCTTCTGGTTCCAACGATTTAGAATTTTAGACTGTGTGTTATCTGTCAGTGAACTAGGATTTTAGAAGGAGTGCACGAGAAACACTATTTCTCACTTTTGCACTATTTCATTGTATTAATTTAATTTGCTGACATTGAATTTTATTAAATTTTGTACTGTTATAATTAATTTAATTTTGATAGTATTAGCGACATTGGTGCCGATTCCCTTATTCACAAACTAAACTAAATTTAAGTTCAGTGCATCTTTTTCTTTTTATTTCATTAAGGAAAGGACAGAAGATAAATTTTAGTTTAGTCCTGTCAAATTAATCAGCGCTTGACGTAAATTGACGTAATTTTAGTAGGCAAGTTTTTAATCACGTCTAAACTTGTATGGAGTAGTGACAGGCGCTGATTAATATGACAGGGCTAAACTTCGCCGGTTGTTTGCGGCCCAGAGGGTCATGGCCATCCGGTTAATCCGGGGATACCGCACGGTCTCGTGCGAGGCGGCGAGCCTCCTTGCCGGAGTGCCGCCATGGGATCTGGAGGCAAAGGTCCTCGCGCACATGTGGGAGTGGCGCGAGGAGGCGAAACGCCGGGGCGAAACTCTGCTACCGCGACAAATCGCGGCACGGCAGACAGAGCTCCGGTGTGATCTCATGGCGACATGGCGGGTACGATTGTCGCAACCCAGTGCTGGGCACACCACAATTGCGGCGGTAAGTCCCCTCTTTGAGGAGTGGATAGAGAGGCGTCACGGCGTCCTCACCTTCCGCCTGACGCAGGTTCTCACTGGGCATGGGTGCTTCGGTGGGTTCCTGTTCAGGATAAAGCGGGAGGATACGTCCGGGTGTTTCCATTGCGAGGATCGCCTGGAGGACACGGTGGAGCATACGGTGGAGGTGTGCCCTGCCTGGGCGGAGCACCGCCGTGTCCTCGTGGAGGCGATCGGCGGCGGCGACCTCTCGCGTCCGGCCCTGGTGCGAGCCATGGTACGGAGCGAGAGGGAATGGGAAGCCGTCACCTCCTTCTGCGAAGCAGTAATGCTCGCGAAGGAGGAGGCGGGGTGCGTGAGGGAGTGGCAGTCTCTGCGCCCTCATGTCCCTAGCCGCCGCAGGAGGAGACGCCCCGGGCGTCGGGAGTCAATAGCGGACTCCCGACCACCGTAGGCACGAGCTTGCGGGTGGCGAGCAATGGGTAGCTCGCCGCCCGGTAAGGACCAAGCTCGGGTCGACGGCGCGCAGTGTTCCACGCGCGCCTCAAAGAGATGTCAGCAGCAGTGTAGGGGTCTACTAGGACCGATGCCTGCCGGGGTCGCGTGATAGTTCGAAAGAGATACCGTGACCCTGGCACATGGGCAACTGATGGAACACGGGTGGGTTTTAGTGAGTAAAAGTCTGACACGCCCTCCCGCTCGGCCCAGAGCGGGAGAAGTCATTTGATGATTTCCCATCCTGAAAAAAAAAAAAAAAAAAGGGCTAAACTAAAATTTTTCTTTTGTCCTCTTCTTAATGAAATACAAAGAAAAAGATGCACTGAACTTAAATTTAGTTTAGTTTGTGAACAAGGGAATCGGTACCATTGTTTTGAATGCCGTGCGGTGGACTGCATAGAATGGACCAAACATATTTATTTATCATCATTGTAATTTATTTTTGTCGGTAGGAAATCATCAAATGACATCTCCCGTTTTGGGCGGAGCACGAGGGCGTGTCAGAGTTTTACTGACTAAAACCCACCCGTTCCTTCAGTTGCCTACATGCCAGGGCCACAGTAACTCTTTTCAACCGGTATGTCCCATTTGTTCTATGGAACATGACGTAATAGAACAAATTGAGAAAATATTGTCCCTATTTGTACTATAGCACAGTTTGTACTTTTTGTCTCAAATTGATCCATAGAACAAACTAAGTATATAAACTTTATATCGTTAAACTGCTGTTTTGCTTTTATTTTTCAAAATAAAAATATTATGTAGCGAGTAGTTTCACTTTTTTGATAGTGAACTGTACCTGGTATTAACGTCAGTGATTAATGTCATTCACGTCTTATATTATACATCTCATCATGGAAGAATTTGGGAAAAGTGATTCTCATTTAGTTCTGTGCATTCACAGACAAATGAAAACAGGAGCAAAAGCTAGTATGTAGTTCTATAGTACAAATAGGGACAATATTTTCTCAATTTGTTCTATTACGTCATGTTCCATAGAACAAATGGGACCTACCGTTTCGAACAAATCTCGCGACTCTGGCAGATCATTGTACCCTGTGTTCACTAAATTAATAAATGAATTTGAACATCTATTTAGAAAAAAAAAACACCGCGCCTTTCCAGGGCATAAAACGCGAATGGCGTACTTGAATATCAATCGATCTGCGAGAGTTATATAAAACTAGTCACGTGCTTACCCCTTTCAGTATAATTTATTATCTTTTATTATGATATTGTTATTCA
This sequence comes from Aporophyla lueneburgensis, assembly GCA_932294355.1. Lineage (NCBI taxonomy): Eukaryota > Metazoa > Arthropoda > Insecta > Lepidoptera > Noctuidae > Aporophyla > Aporophyla lueneburgensis. The sequence goes on along the minus strand of OW028762.1, from coordinate 15,689,576 downwards.
CGTGTTGAGTAGCGTTTTTCAGCATGTGCTTTAGAAATTATATATAAATCATATTAAAACGCACACGTCAGTCAATAAAATACAGATTTTATGCAAAATAAAATTCTATTCTATTCTATGCATTTAGTTAAAAATATGAGGCATTGACAACTGGTTGACGTCATCCATTGAAAGGCAGCAACAAATGACGAAATCTGAAGGACTACGGGCAGTCAGCTTTGAACTGACTGGCTTATTAATCTGTCAAAATTTAATGACATGCATGTGTATCGACGTACCTAGATCTGTTATGAGACTTATACACTTCAATTTTGTGCTGGTCAATATTTTAATAGTGTTTATCACGCGCGGGCTGGCAACGTTACATTTCTAATAGTTTTACGTGATTATTTTATAAAAATATAAATCAAATTACATTATTTTTGTGTTTTTTAAAGTTTTATAGCCTGCCTGTGTGTTTGGTGGTCATGGCCATTAAGTCCTCGCGATTCCGCATAGTATTTATTATTTTTTAGAGAAATGTGGCCGTACTTTTCATAAAATACAGACATGATCATAATTATAAATCTATATATATAAAAATGAATCCCTATTTCCCTTGGTCATGCCATCACGCGTGAACGGCTGGACCGATTTCACTTTTGTTTTTTTTTGTGTTTGTTATTGTCAGGAGAAGGTTCTTAGGAAAGAAAAAAAAAAATGTGGAAAATTAGAAAACCCGAATTGAAAAAATATTTTAGTTTTGGGTAGCCTATTTATTGAGGAAAGCTGTACGCTATATAACATCACGCTTAAATCAAAAGGAGCGGAGTAGCAACGAAAAATAGACGAAAACTGGCAGGCAATTCGACGCGACAGGAAGGGTCAGGGGAACAAAAATTTTATGCGGACGAAGTCGCGGGCAGAAGCTAGTATAAATATAAATTCAACTAGCTTCTGCTTGGAATTTTGCCTGCATGAAATTTCTTCTCAACACACCCCGTCGCGTCACATCTCATGCCCACAGTGCCCATGCTATTACTTCGTTTTCGCTTAGCGTTCTCCCTTTTTAGGGTTCCGTTGCCAAATGTCAAAAAACGGAACCCTTATAGATTCGTCATGTCTGTCTGTCTGTCTGTCCGTGTATGTCACAGCCATTTTTTTCCGAAACTATAAGAGCTATGCTGTTGAAACTTGGTAAGTAGATGTATTCTGTGAACCGCATTAAGATTTTCAAACAAAAATATATACTTATAATAAACCTGTAGTGAGGTCAATTCTTAATACATTGAAAATATATTCAAAATTAATATTGGAGGGTGAATGGTGATCGATACTGATGCCAAAAATGCAATCAGTAAATTTTTTGTCTGTCTGTCTGTCTGTATGTGCACGCATGGGTCAATAACTACTGAAGAGATTTTAACCAAACTTGGTACGATTGTAGTCCATACTCCTGGGTAGGTTATAGGCTATATAACATAATGCTAAGACACATAGGTGCCGAGCAGTGACGATACTTTTTATCCCGGTAGTACGTTCACGCGGGATATTTTCCGACCTCCACGCGGGCGAAGCCGCTGGCAAAAGCTAGTAATATAATATAAGTATTTATTCACATCAACAAGACAGCTATTTAACATTACATACATAAGACTTAAATGTAAAAAGCACACTGCATGTTGTCAAAATAGCATTTAAAGGTCTATACAATAAAAAAAACATGGAATGTTAAATGGCCCTCACCGTAGGCGCGAGCTTGCGGGTGGCGAGCAATGGGTAGCTCGCGGCCCGGTAAGGATCAAGCTCAGGTCGACGGCGCGTAGTGTTCCACGCGCGCCTCAAAGAGATGTCAGCAGCAGTGTAGGGGTCTACTAGGACCGATGCCTGCCGGGGTCGCGTGATTGTTCGAAAGAGATACCGTGACCCTGGCACATGGGCAACTGATGGAACACGGGTGGGTTTTAGTCAGTAAAAGTCTGACACGCCTTCCCGCTCCGCCCAGAGCGGGAGAAGTCATTTGATTATTTCCCATCCTGAAAAAAAAAGCCTTTCTTAAGAATCAAGTTATCAAATGAATGAAGAAATTTTCGAATCCAACTGGTAGTGTCAAAGATAAGTGCGTTCAAACAAACTCTTCAGCTTTATTATTAGTACATAAATCAATTCCACATTTATGTCCTGGACCTGCCAGTGTCGACAGACTTGTTCGTGAGAGTTACCGTAGCCCTGGCATATAGGCAACTGAAGGAACACGGGTGGGTTTTAGTCAGTAAAAGTCTGACACGCCCTTCCGCTTCACGCAGAGACGTGATTTGACGATTAACTACCCACAAAAAAGAAAAGATATGTTCTGGAGCCTTCTCACTGAAACCTCTACGTTGAGCAAAGAATTCGTCCTCTTTATTATTGTACTTAAGTGTTATTGTAACGTCTTCGTATTTAAGAAATGAATAATTTGTACAGTTGGCAGAGCTGTGGCCCAGTGGTAAAAGCTCCGAAATTCGAGTTGTATGTAGATCGTGAGTTCGAACACGAGCAGGCGCTTTAATTTGTGGAAATTATTTCATCACCACTGCTCTCAAAACGGTGTACTAAAACATAGTGAGGAAACCGGCATGTCTTAGAACCAAAAATTCGAAGACATGTGACATTTAGGTACCAACCCGCACTGGGCTCTCGTGGTTGTCCGAAGAGAGAAAGCGTCTGTCCCAGCAGTGGGAACATTATAGACTGATTATGCAGCGTAGAGTTGGTAATAATGGTGGATAATTTTTTTCGGTTGGTAACTTATCTTTTTCGCTCACTGTACTTGTTTTATTCACAACAACAGAATTATCATTTTCAGTCCGTACTTTTCCGCGCCTTCTATTAATAAGTCCTTGTTTATTTATATCAATATCTGTAGTAAGTTCACACTATTATTGAGTGATAGGTATTCGCATGTGAATTTCTAGAACATTCGTGACGCTTATAAGATAGAGGTCATACAGATATACAAACTCTTGTTATTATCATGAAGATATTTACAAAATCTATACTGAAGAGTTTGTTTGATTGTTTGTTTGTTTGGTTGAACGTGATAATCTCAGGATCTACCGGGCCTATTTAGCGAGATAGGCTATATAACATCACGCTAAGATTAAAAGGAGCGGAGCAGCAACGAAAAATGGATGAAAACTGGCAGGCAATTCGATGTGACGGGAAGGGTCAGGGGAGCAAAAATTTGACGCGGACGAAGTCGCGGGCAGAAGCTAGTAAGCCATATGCTTGTCACAGCTTGTCGTCATCCTGAAATTCATCTATTTCTTATGAGTTTATTTAGATCATCAAATCATTAACGATCAACTGCGGCATCTTTACTGTCTATTAGCAACTTTACCCATGAGTACCATGCCTAAATATATCTAAACTAGCCTTGAATATGATCCCTTAGCTAAGAAATTTAACATCTTTAATCAACAAAATAATAGTTTAAAAACTAAAAAACACGCTTTCATAGAAAACCAATGAAAAAGTAGAAAATAATGGAAAAAAGCGTGGGGAGCTTTTTGACACTTTTTCATTGATAGCAAGCACCTCATTTGCTATCCTGGTGGATGGCACAAATTTATGAAATTATTGTATTGCCATCGGTCGTTGATAAGTGAGTAAAGTTTCGAATTAATTCGACATTGTTAACGGGGTGAAACCTACGCTTAAAGATTCCGTTACATAAATAGTAACCAATTAATAAAACCGCATTTAGTAGCATTTATAATGATAAAGTAGGTTCGACGCCCGTAAGAAATTCGAAGGAAGTAACAATTTTATTTTCTTCGTCTTCTGGCCCTTTTTTCTGGGTGGGAAAACATCAACCATCATGACTTCTCCCGCTCTGGGTGGAGTGGACGGGCGTGTCTGACTTTTACCGACTAAAACCCACCCGTGTTCCTTCAGTTGCATGTGTCAGGGCCACGGTAACCCTTTCGAACAATTCCGCGACTCTGGCCGCGGGTCCACTACGACCTAGTGGACCCTTTCAATACTGCTGACATCTCTTTGAGGTGCGCGTGGAACATAACGCGCCGTTGACCCGGGCCTGGTCCTTACCGGGCGGCGAGCTACGTTCTTGGGGACTCTTTCACAATTCTCGTTATTTTAAGTACATTCACAGTATTATCTCAGGCTCAATCTGTCAAAAATACCAAAAATACCTCGAGTTTCAACGACTTTTAACGTTTTAATTACTGAAATTACCCTTCTGGTCAATGGCGGGTGAACTCTGCCTCTCTTCCGTACACAAAAAAAAATATTTATTAACATTTTATCTGTATTTGAATCACTACTTTATCTTCATTGCATTCAAAACCTAGCAATCATTCGCCAATACCTAGTTACTAACTAATTGCAAGGGCCACAGCAAAACTTGTTGCGGTAGGTCGAAACCGGTTGGAATCGTAATTACGTAAGGATACAACTGGTTGTGTGTTGAACGATTCCTAAACAGGTAAGGTAGCGGTGAAACACCTTCTACGAACAGTTACACTGCGTTCGTGGTTTAATTTCCAAACTTGTAAACAAATATGTGTCCTTTAGGAAAAACTTCTTAAATACCTACCCACACATAAAGTTAATTTTCAAAAATTTTAATGTCTTTTCAATAGTACTCAAACATTATCATCATCAGTTCAGCCGTAAGCCACTACTGCGGCCTCCCCAAATTCAGGGGGCCTTGGCATAATCGCCACGCTTGGCAGGCGGGTTGGCGATCGCAGTATATTGAGAAAATGTACAAAGAACGCTGCTGCCCATTCTCTAGTAAGTCCCTTAGTCAGCCTTTACGATACCCACGGGAAGAAGTGGGGTGATGCTATTTTTTGCGTCTGGTACCACTCGAACTATTCATACATATTTATACTTAAACTCACGCCTTCCCCTTTGGAGTAGTCAAAAACTACAGAACGCCCGCTACGATCCATTCCCTTTGCCTCGTTTATATTCATACATCTGGTCATACACGTACGCCAGTTGCGAGTGCTACGCACCTGACCTTTCTGAAGAACATCAGCAATAAGGTCACTATAAGTCCTCCTAGGCTGTCATCTCCCGGCGTTTCCACTCACATCTGCCTTGTACATCTGTAACCTCATGGATATATCTAAATCAGCCTAGAATGTTCCCATTGCTGGAGTACAAGCCTCATCTGTAATGCCCGGGCTACACGAGGCTAGTTTTTCAAGCTAGAATAGCAAGCTATTTCTCTTTTAAACTGTCTTGGCTAACTGGCCTGGCTTGGAATATGCTAGTTCTGTTTACATGGGGCTATATTAGTTTAAGCTAGTATTATTGCTGTGACCGAGGTGACCACACGTCCAAAATGAACTGCACGTGAAAAAAAAACACTATTCGACTGAAACAGTTACTTCAAAAACTGTGCCAATTCGCACTAGACGAACTAGAAGATGAATTACAAAAAACTTTTTAACAAAAAATTAAACCGTCGAAAAACTGAAAAGCAAAAAATAATAAACCTTAAAATTATGAGTCGGCGCTTTGAGTGATCTTTGTTCATTGATTTTTCAGCGCCGACTCAACATTTTAAGGTTTATTATTTTTTGCTTTTCAGTTTTTCGACGGTTTAATTTTTTGTTAAAAAGTTTTTATTTTATATTTTTTTGTGGCTGGAATATACTAATAATACTTGGCAATGTATACCCCATCCAATGAAAAAAGAATGATCAAAATCGGACTACTCTGTACAAAGTTATGCGTGGTTATACATAACAATCAGTGAGTGAACAATCAATCATCCCCTGTTTTCCGACCCTTAGGGTTCGATTTTGTTTTCCAAATTTATATGGGACCACCTTGGGAGTATACCCTTTCCAATAAAAAAAGAATTATCACAATCGGACTATCATGTACAAAGTTATGCGTGATCATACATAAAAAAAAAAAAAAAAAAAAAAAAAAAACAAATATACACGTCGAATTGATAACCTCCTCCTTTTTTTTCGTCGGTTAAAAACGAGTGTGGACAAGACCGTGGATTTTAAGAAGAGATGAACGTGAATCATCTGCTTTACTTTTGGAAGACTATCGCAACGAAGATTTAGGCGAATATAAGAGTATTTTGCGAATGACGCCTGATTTGTTTGATATTCTGTTGAGTCTTGTGACGCCAAAAATACAACGAATTACACAATTACGAGACAGGCGCTACCAGCAAAAGTAAAACTGGAGATCACACTAGATTTTCTTTCGTCAGGCATTAGGATTGGACAGGAGGTACATTTTTAATAAAACTGTGCATTTCCTGGAACCAATGCAACTTCGACTTATATTCTTCTTGAGAACCACCTGCTCCAGACCGGGTTGATTTATCAATTTTAGTCAGTTCTTGAGAATACGTTGGTCTTAAATTTTTAATTTTACTTTTTACCTCTTTGGTAGTCATACCAATACCCATCGTCTTTAATTCGTCACACATATTTTGTAGCGCTGAATCACGTTTACACTTGTTTTTATAACTTGGAGGGTGGCGTTCCACAGACATTCATGGTCACGGTACAGTTGTACGTACTTTAAATTAATCTCCGTACTTAGTTTGGGCATCTCAAAACTTCAAAAACACGTCGCGGAGAAAAACAAACAAAATGCGTGGTTACTGCTTACGAGTCCACTGAAAACTAGCTTCGCCGGCCACATGAAGCTAGTACACAAGCCAGGATAGTAAAGTCAGTTGTGGGGGCGCTACTAGCCTAAAAAATAGAACTCCATCCTATTAAAAACTGTCTTGGCTTGTCAACTAACAACTACGGAAGTTCCGGTCTTACGGAGACGGGAAACTGAATAAAAATGTACACACATTGGCCTAGCTATGAAATGACCTACACTTGATAGCTAGGCCAATGTGTGTACATTCCGCGGTGCCATAACTAGGGCACAATGTCAGAATAACATTTTGAACATGCCTACTGTGAAGGTCGTCTACAAAATGTGTCCTTATGTAGTGCAGTCTAGTAGTAAAATAACTTTGATTGCATTGAAACACTCAAATAAATTTAGAATGACCTTTTTTAGGGTTCCGTTGCCAAATGGCAAAAAATGGAACCCTTATAGATTCGTCATGTCTGTCTGTCTGTCTGTCTGTCCGTCCGTATGTCACAGCCACTTTTCTCCGAAACTATAAGAGCTATGCTGTTGAAACTTGGTAAGTAGATGTATTCTGTGAACCGTATTAAGATTTTCACACTAAAATAGAAAAAAAAAAACAATAAATTTTGGGGTTCCCCATACTTAGAACTGAAACTCAAATTATTTTTTTTCATCTTACCCATACGTGTGGGGTATCTATGAATAGGTCTTCAAAAATGGTATTGAGGTTTGTAGCATAATTTTTTTCTAAACTCACTTTGGAAGCTTCCACACACTTCCAAAGTGGTAAAATGTGTCCCCCCCCCCCCCCCGTAACTTCTAAAATAAGAGAATGATAAATCTAAAAAAAATATATGATGTACATAACCATATAAACTTCCTCCTAAAATTGGTTTGAACGAGATCCAGTAAGTAGTTTTTTTTTAATACGTCATAAATCGTAAACCGCAATTTACCTTTAATTCAATCAACTCAAATATAAAAATTAAAAAAAAACCATTTCATTGTTTGTACGGAACCCTCGGTGCGCGAGTCCGACTCGCACTTGGCCGGTTTTTCTACACGAAGCCAGAAGTACTAGCTTGCTAGCTTACTGACACTAGCTTGCTATCCTAGCTTGAAAAACTAGCCTCGTGTAGCCCGGGCATAAGACGTAGTGGGTTGTGATCCACAACGCAGTCCCAGTGCGGGTTGGTAAATGTCACACATCTTCGATTTTAAGACGCTTTATATTCGCTTCACTTGTATGTTTGTATGTTTTTTTGTAACCGACTCCTTATAGCGCGATTTTGACCCACTTTAAACGACCAGATTTCATTTAAACTCTGTAGACTTATCAAGGACCAATTTTTTTTTTTTTTTTTTCAGGATGGGAAATCATCAAATGACTTCTCCCGCTCTGGGCGGAGCGGGAGGGTGTGTCAGACTTTTACTGACTAAAACCCACCCGTGTTCCATCAGTTGCCCATGTGCCAGGGTCACGGTATCTCTTTCGAACAATCACGCGACCCCGGCAGGCATCGGTCCTAGTAGACCCCTACACTGCTGCTGACATCTCTTTGAGGCGCGCGTGGAACACTGCGCGCCGTCGACCCGAGCTTGGTCCTTACCGGGCGGCGAGCTACCCATTGCTCGCCACCCGCAAGCTCGCGCCTACGGTGGCCGGGAGTCCGCTATTGACTCCCGACGCCCGGGGCGTCTCCTCCTGCGGCGGCTAGGGACGTGAGGGCGCAGAGACTGCCACTCCCTCACGCGCCCCGCCTCCTCCTTCGCGAGCATTACTGCTTCGCAGAAGGAGGTGACGGCTTCCCATTCCCTCTCGCTCCGTACCATGGCTCGCACCAGGGCCGGACGCGAGAGGTCGCCGCCGCCGATCGCCTCCACGAGGACACGGCGGTGCTCTGCCCAGGCAGGGCACACCTCCACCGTATGCTCCACCGTGTCCTCCAGACGATCCTCGCAATGGAAACACCCGGACGTATCCTCCCGCTTTATCCTGAACAGGAACCCACCGAAGCACCCATGCCCGGTGAGAACCTGCGTCAGGCGGAAGGTGAGGACGCCGTGACGCCTCTCTATCCACTCCTCAAAGAGGGGACTTACCGCCGCAATAGTGGCGTGCCCAGCACTGGGTTGCGACAATCGTACCCGCCATGTCACCATGAGATCACACCGGAGCTCTGTCCGCCGTGCCGCGATTTGTCGCGGCAGCGGAGTTTCGCCCCGGCGTTTCGCCTCCTCGCGCCACTCCCACATGTGCGCGAGGACCTTTGCCTCCAGATCCCATGGCGGCACTCCGGCAAGGAGGCTCGCCGCCTCGCACGAGACCGTGCGGTATCCTCGGATTAACCGGATGGCCATGACCCTCTGGGCCGCAAACAACCGGCGCGCTGGGCGCAGCCTCAATGAGGGCGCCCACACTGGTGCCCCGTAGAGGGCCATGGACCGCACGATCCCCGTGTAGAGCCTCCGACAGGAGGCGTTTGGACCCCCCAGATTGGGCAGGAGCCGCTTTAATGCAGCCCCAGCCCGCTCCAGTCTGGGAGCCAAACGTCGGAAATGCTCAACGAAGTTCCACCGGCTGTCGAGGACAAGTCCCAGGTACTTCATCGTCGTCTCGACGCCGATGTGAACCCCTCCTACCGTGAGTTGGGAACCCGCAGGTGGCGCGTTCCGAGGACCATGAAAACCCATGGCCTCGGACTTGTGCAATGCCACCTCGAGTCCCAATTGCCGGATCCTATCGACGATTGTCGCAACCCCGCGTGTCATTAATTCGGCCGCCGCCTCGTACGACCTCCCCTGTGCAAGGACCAGCGTGTCGTCAGCGTAGCAAACCACGCTGACGCCGCTAGGGAGGTCGGCGCGCAGCACCCAGTCGTAACCGATGTCCCACAGATGCGGCCCCAGGACCGATCCCTGTGGGACACCGCACGACATCTCTCGCCGGTTCCACTCTCCCTGGTGACCGGGGTAGATAACGGCCCTATCCGTCAGATAGGCCTCGACCACGCGACAGAGGTAGGTTGGCATCCGGTGATACCGGAGTGCCTCCCTAATGCAACTCCAGGGTAGGGTGTTGAAGGCATTGGCGATGTCAAGAGACACCGCCAAGACGACCCCACCCCGGGCCACTGCATCCCCCGTCGTGAGGGCTCGCACGCGCATGATGGCGTCCACCGTTGAGCGCCCCTTGCGGAAGCCGTACTGGCCGTCCGACAAGTCCGGCCCCACTCGCACCAGCCACCCGACGAGGCGGTCTGCAATCACTCTTTCAAAGAGCTTGCCCACCTCGTCGAGCAGCACGATGGGCCGGTAAGCGGACGGAGAGTCCGCTGGGCGCCCAGGCTTCTTAATGAGGACCAGTTTCCCCGTCTTCCAACGAAGTGGGAACTGGCCCCTCTCCAAGCATGCGCTAAGGAGCCCCCTGAGTCGAGGCCCAAGAGCCTCTGAGGCCAGGACCCATGCTTTGCCAGGCAAGCCGTCGGGTCCTGGGGCGGTATTCTTGGCATAAAGCCTTCGTACCGCCACCCTCATCTCTACCTCGGTCACTTCTGGAGCACCGTCGTCGTCGTCAGTGGTGTGGTCCGCATCGGGCACCGCAGTAGGCGGAGCCATGGGTGGGGGACTATGTTCCCCTCGAGAAGGGAACAGAGCGCTCACCACGCCCTCCACGAGTTGGGGCCGGAGACTCTGTGTCAGCGGAGGAGCCCATGGGCGGAGTTTCTCCCGGACGGCCTTGTAGGGCCGTCCCCATGGGTCCCTGTTCAGAGTCTCCAGCGACTCCTTGCGGGCCAGTCCTCTAGCCCGCAGGATCTCCTCTTGGAGGGCGGTCTTCGCCGCTCTGTACCCCTCGTATAGCTCCGCCTGAATGGCTTCCGTATCCGGAGGTCGGATACGGAGCCTGCGGTGCCTGGTGTACCGGCGTCGTGCCGCAACGCACGCTTCGCGCAACGCTGTCAGCTGCGGTGACCACCAGTACACCTGGCGCCAAGCCCGTCCTGGCTGGACTCGGGGCATAGCCACGTCACAGATCTCGGACATGGCCTCCCGGAACCACTCGGCCTCGTCGTTGGTGTCAGCAGGCCTGTCCGGTGGTGACACCCAGGCCTGCACGATCGAGGCTTCCAGGAGAAGCTCCCGGTCCAGCTTTTTCAGCGCCCACCGCGGACCACTCGGGGTCTGCCGGATCGGCGCGCTCGAGGTCTGGGCGGAGACGTCAAATCGGATGTACCGATGGTCGGAATACGTCTCCACCCCCTCCATGACGCGCCAATCAATAACCTGCGGTGACAGAGCGGGGCTGGCGAACGAAATGTCCACCACTGAGTCGCCCCGCATCCGTACACACGTAGGTACAGAACCCCGATTTAGGACGACCAGGCCTGTCTCCAGAGCCCAGTCCTCCACCATCCTGCCCCGTGTGTCCGTATACCGGGAACCCCAAGCCAAATTCTTGGCGTTGAAGTCCCCGAGTACGAGCACGGGAAGGGGACGGAACCCGACGACGACGACTCTCAACTCCGCAAGGGAGTTGTGGAACTCGGCGAGAGTTCGGCTCGGGGAGAAGTATACTCCCACAACTACAATCTCCCCGAACCGTGCTGCTACGCAACCCCGTCCCCTCTTGACGGCCTCGAGGGTCGGGGTACCGGCGGCGGCCGACGAAATGAGGGTCACTGAGCCGCTCAGGTCCTCCACCCAGTCATCCCTGGGCGGGACAAAGTACGGCTCAGCGACCACAGCGATGTTAATCGACCACTGCGCCATGCTCTGGAGTAACAGATCCTGAGCGGAGGCGCAGTGGTTGATATTCGCTTGGAGGAGGCGCAATGGAGTACCTATTATTGGCACTCCATTTCAGCCCCCTCCTGAGCCCCCTTGTGAGGGCCCTGCCATGGTGGTGCCGGCAACGACGGTGGTCGAGGCAGCAGCGGCGACGGCGGTGACGGCGGTGGCGGAGGGCTTGCCCTTGCCCCTGGCCTTGGCGGATGAAGCGCAGGCCTTACTCCCAGCCCGGTGTTCGGCCGGCTTGCCAGCCGCCGCACATGCATAGCAGTGCGGCGTGGCATTGCAAGAGCCGGCCTTGTGACCGGGCTGACCGCAACGGAAGCAATGACCGCTGCGGTCCGCCTCTGAGGTGCATTTCACGTATACGTGATGGCCAGTCTGGCATTTGAAGCACCTCAGAAGTCTGGGCTCCAGCAATTTTACCTGCGCGGACACCCAGCCCACCAGGAGCCTTCGGCCCTCCGCGGTTATATTTAGAGCCGCCGACACGGGGCAGCTGACCGTTACGGTCCGCATCCCCGTGCTGTCAGGACGGATGGTACCTGCCCTGACTTGATCAGCCGAGCACCCCCCCGTCCTAACAACGGCGGCTATCACCTCCGCCTCCGTCACGCAGTCGTCCAGACCCAGGATGCGCATATCAGCGCACTTAGTGGGCCTGGGCACTCGGGCCTCGTCCGCGTCTAAGGACGCCCTAAGCCTATCGGCCAGAGCGTCAGCAGTCGGGCCACTTGCCGCACCAGGGACCTCCAGCATCCGGGCTCCAGTCAAGGTGACCTTCACCCGGAGGCCGTTGGAGATGCCGATCTCCTGGAGGTCCACTGCCGCCTTGGCTTTGGAGAGCAGGTCGCGATAGGTCACGCCCTTCTTTTCCGCTTCCGGCTGTAGCGTGATGACTACAGCTGCGGACTTTGGGGCGCGGAGCCTAGCCGCGACGCTGCTCTTTTTGCGCCGCTGCTGCCTCTTTTTATTTCTGGCCGCCCTTGCAGCCTTGCTTGCCTTCTTCTTCTCCCCAACCACTTGCCATTCGGTGTTGGCAGGGGGAGATTTAGAAGGCGGGGGCGGCATTGGCGGCCCTCTCACTACCTGCGCTGGGGGGGCCCTAGCAGGCGCCTGCTTGGGCCGGCCTTTGGTCTGCCCCGGCCCTTTGGCTGGGGCAGACGCGGCGGCGGCGTACGCCACCACCTTCGGCCGGCCCGAGGCTGCCTTCGGCTGGCCCGAGGCCGCCTTCGGCTGGCCCGAGGCCGCCTTCGGCTGGCCCGAGGCCGCCTTCGGCTGGCCCGAGGCCGCCTTCGGCCGGCCCGAGGCCGCCTTCGGCTGACCCGAAGCCGCCCCAGGCCGGCCCAAAACCGGCCGGCTTGCCGCCAGCGGGGGGCGCAGGACCACGGCCTCCAGAGCAGAAAACCTGCTCTGGAAGCCAGCGAGCTCCTTCCTCACCAAGGTCAGCACCTGGTTCTCGATGGGCAGGAGCCCGCCCTGCCCATGCCGCGCTTCCCCCTGCGATGCCTCCTGGGGAGCGGCTCCTCGGAGACCGGCCAGGTCCGCTCGGAGCTCCTCATTCTCCTTTCGGAGGAGCTCCATGGCGGCAGTAACGCGGGCGACCTCCGCCCGCAGTTCTGCCACCCCATCCACCACCGGAGGCCCAGAGCGAAAGGCCTTCGCTGCCGCCACGATGGCTTTCGTGGCAGCAGATATGGCCTTGTCTTTCGACCTCTGGAGCCTCTTTAAGGTCGCCGCCTTGATGGACGTGGCCACGACCTCAGCGAACCTGCCCATCTCCTCGGAGTAGGCGGCAGCGTCCGACTCGCCACCGGAGGACTCTGAGGGGGCCCTACTACTGGTCCCTCCCGAGGGATGCCCCTCCGTGGCGAGCCTCTCCCCACCTTGGGTCAGCTCGGCTGAGCCTGCTCGGCTCGGCTCGCCGGCCTCCTTGGTGGGGAGTCCTCGGCCGGCGCCCCCCTCATGGAGCCCACCACGCCGTGATATTTTCCGGCGGGCCGAGCTCAGCCCGCCGTCGGAGGAGGACTCCTGCCCTGCCCCCGATTTAGGGCGCTTCTGGGAGAACTCACGGTTCCCACCAGCAGCGCCCGCAACTCCTCGCTCCGAGCTCGCACGCGAGCCCTTCGCACTTGACGCGGCGTCGGAATCCGACCCCGCATCACTCCTCTCCTTCTCAGGTTTTTTGTTTTTCATATAATTTTCCATTTTTGTTCCCACGAGTAGATAACAATTTAAACACAAAAATCAGTGGTTCGCACTAGTGACTAATTAAGCTACCCATTAGTCAAGCTGTCAACCTCCCTCACGGTGCGCCGCCGCTTGGAGGTTTGGGGTGATTTTTTATAGAGGTTTTCTACCTCGCGGCCCGGGCGATTAAGCCAAGACCCTCGACCCCCGTCAAAAGTCAGAGACATGACCGTGACGATCTTCGGGGCTACGAGACTAACGGTGGCAGAAGGGGTACCTTCCTTCTTGCCTGCCCGGCGGCAGGTTAGTGCACACCGAGCCCGCTCTAACTCCACCGCTGTGCGCCTCTGCTAAGATCAGAGGGACACACGGTGGAGCGTTCCTCCGACAGGACATTCGCATACGGGCAAAACTCCCCTTAGGCACAAAGTACCCAATGGGGAGTATTTGCCCGCACCCCAGGGTGCACCGTCCCGGAGATTGGCCTTCCCCCCGGACATATCCATAAGGGAACTCCAACCCCCGGGCACACGAGGAGGTTTCCTGTCCAAGCACCCCATCAAGGACCAATGACGATACTATAATTTCATTTTGTGCCATTATCCTTGCCAGGGTTACCAGGACAGCAAAAAAACTGTTTTCGAAAACTACGCTGACATACGTCTCAAAATTCGAAACACCCTAAAAAAATTGAAAATAACTAATAGTTTTAAAAAAATGCGTGTTTTTGGGTTTTTTAAACTATTAGCTTTTGGTTCGAGGTTCCAAGACCATCACCAAACGCACGTTCAGAGCCACCATAACCGAAATATCAAAATTCCAATATAATCATCATCTGCCTAGCCTTTTCTCAACTATGTTGAGGTTGGTCTCTGAAGTCCAACCCGATGCATCTGAGTACCAGTATTTTACATGGAGCGACTGCATGTCTGACCTCCAAAACCCAGTTACTGGGTAACACGATACCTCTTGGTGAGACTGGTTGTCCGACTTTCGGGCTTCTGACAACCCGTAAAAACTGTCAAAGATTATAGCAAAATTACGGGCGGGACCGATTGCGTAACGAGCTTTCCGAGGCACGGAGGTGTCTTGGTATGTAAAGATGGTCACACATCTACGACCAACCGCGACAAGGGTAGCTTAACCTCACCGATCGAACCTTGCGGCTGGTATTACTTAGCCACAAGCCCTTTTAACCAGTCAATTACCGTAATTACAGACACAATTAAAAAACCATTATGTTTATACTAAATGTGGTATCTCAGGGACTTAGAGGTTAAATCCATCTTATTTAAATTCCAATATCATCATCATTATTACAGCCGATAAGTGTCCACTGCTGGACATGGATCTCCCCTAATTTGGCGGGTTTTGCCATAATCGCCACGTTAGGCAGACGGGTTGGCGATCGCAGTATGGTGGTAAAATGTATAGAGAACGCTGCTGCCCATTCTCTTATAAGTCCCTTAGTCGCCTTTTACGACACCTTCAGGAAAATTGGGATGGTGCTGCTTTTTACTTGCTTGTTTTTTTAATTCTAATATATCCGTCTTTATTTCGTACTTACGTATTTTATGTTAATCGCAAATCAAGGATGTAATATTGTTATCAACTGCGTTATCAAACGTCGTGAGGGGCATCAATTGGCACGAGGATAATCTTACCTACGACTCAAAATGTTATTGCTTTTATTAACTAGGTACTTGCTTCTGCCTGAGACTTCGTGTGCTTTAAATTTCTTGCTCCCCTAACCCTCCCTGTCGCATCGAATCGCCCCGTGCGCACGCAACGGAAGCTTTCAAATGAATACATTTTTCCCGTTTTTGCAATATTCTTCACTAGCTTTTGCCAGCGGCTTCGCCCGCGTGGAGGTCGGAAATTATCCCGCGGGAACATACTACCGGGATGAAAAGTAGCCTATGTCCTTTCTCAGGCTCTAAACTATCTGTGTACCAAATTTCATTTAAATCGGTTCAGTAGTTTTAGCAGGAAAGCGAGACAGACAGACAGACAGAGTTACTTTTGCATTTATAATATTAGTTTAGAAGTTTAGATAACTACTCAGCTCCCATTGGTAGCAGCGTGATGTTATATAGCTTATAAGTCTTTCTCGATAAATAGGCTACCTAACACTAAAAGAATTTCACAATTACAATCAGTAGTTTCTGAGATTTTAGTGTTCAACCGAACAAGCAAATTCTTCAGCTTTATAATATTAGTATAGGTGGGTGGCTTTATAACCACTTATTTCCACGTGATAAAAATGTGAAAATATGATGATAATTGTTATTGCTTTGGTATTAAAGTAACCACTGTAAACTGGGTTATAGGCGACATTACTACAAACGTGATTGCAAATAGGAATAGTTTAGTTTATATTAGTAATAACTTAACGAGGTGGAAATTAAAATGAGATAATGATTATTCCATTAAATGAAATCCCATCAAAAACATAAATGTGAAATGAGAGCCAAGTTCAATATTATGACATATGCCTTGGTTGTTGCCTTCAACGACAAAAGAAGTGAGATCTAAATGGGTGCCAAGTTCAATGGTCAGTCCTGACTTGGCTAGTTCTCTTATACGAATTATTATGTTCGATGGCTAGTTTGTACCAGCAAGCCAAATTTTCGGAATAATAAAATAAGAACCGACAAGTAACAGGTTTAAAACTTGCGAAGGCTATAATATAATTCGTATATGAAAACTAGCCAAGTCAGGACTGACCATTGAACTTGACACCCATTTAGATCTCACTTCTTTTGTCGTTGAAGGCAACAACCAAGGCATATGTCATAATATTGAACTTGGTTCTCATTTCACATTTATGTTTTTGATGGGATATCATTACTTTTTGTACATAAATTATTAGTAGGTACTTATTTATAGCAAATTTATAACAATAACAAAATTAACACCAAATGGTTTTTGTTATGTGTTCCTAATAGAATCATTTAAGTGAAAAATTATAATAAAGTGATAAAAATTTACCAGTTTCTGATTTATTCCTTTGTATTCACCTAATTACCTATCTGCATGCCAATTTTGAACTTTCTAGGTCATCTGGAACTGGGTTAGAGTTTTGATCTATAGGTCAGTCAGTGATAAAAATGACGATTTTTGGACGTTAATATCTAAATAACCGTTTGAGATATGTTTATCAAATTTGGAGCACACATGTATCTTGCAAGTTTTACTATATGAGCCAAATTTGACACGTTTATGTGAAACAGTTTTTGAGTTATGAGGGGGTCAAAAGTGGCTCCAAATGGTTCGTGTAATATTACACACGGTGCTGCTCGCCAGTTCTGTTACTTGAACTTGGCTTGACACGCTGCCGCGTGTCTAGATATTAAACTTTATGTTTTTATTTTTGTTTCTTTTTAGTTACCTAAAAACTCCGTCATTTTATAAACCAATTTGAAAATCTCATGTCTTATTACGACTGACAGGACTTTACCAGGTTTCAGGTTCAATTCCCGGTTTGGCAATGTGTTATTCGGTTGTCCATCAGGAATTTGTCAGTAGCAGCCTGTAGTCAAGGTTCGTGCCCGGTTGATGGAAAAAGGCTTGCCCTCTATTACATAGGACTTTAAAACCTAAATGAGCGTAATTTAGGTACACTTCTGCCTAACCCGAAAGGACGTGTGATGTTACGTAAAATCACCGAAGATAGAGAGCTCTATGGCAATTCTTAATAAATAGTATGTAAGTAAAATAGAAAAATCTGATGAAAAATAAAAATTGGAAGGTTGGTCCTACTTAAAAGTCACCACCCTAGGAGAAAGTCAAGTACATCCAATGAATTAACTAATCGTAACAAACAGATTAGGTATTAATATTGTTGACTCGTAAACGAAGGTATTTTTCTATCTGTTACGCTTTCAAAAAACCGCCAATCCCACAGAAGAAAAACATCGTTTTTTCGCATCACTTGCAAAGGACATACGCCATTTTGTAACCAAAGACAATGCGCGCGAAAAAGTAGTATACCATTTCTTAAACCGGAATAAAAACCTTTTTGAATGAAGAACGTCTTATCCTTTCGCTAAAACTCTATGGACTTACTACCTTTTAGAGTTTTATTGAAATCGTGCAAAAGTAGTATACTATATTCTACTTCGAAAATATGAAAGGACGTAAGTCTACACAAAATGGCTGAACTTACGTCTTTTTGGACTTGAAAATCAGCGTCGAGGAAATAAAAATTCGTGAGTCGTAGTTGTAATATAGGTGAACGAGTGAATTTGTACGTTAGATGAATTATTTAAAGTTTTAACTCGTGTTTTTTTTTCTAGTAACGTAATCACGTTTTGGGGATCGGAAGAGGTATGAGCCTTGGTAATTTATACAGTGGGATCAATTTATTATGACTGATAGGACTATTATGGATGATTGAGAACTAACTTTTGCCAGTGGCTTCGCCCGGTTATTATACATAGGTATTGTAAAATCTGGGCAGGCGTTTTTAGGGGACTCTCTTATGTAATTTTGGCATTTGAAAAGTGCTGCTCAGCCTTATTAAATAAAAATGAGTTGTGATTTTGAAATACTAGTAAAGAATAGTACCACCGCAATTCTTCCCGTGGGTTGCGTAAAAGGCGACTAAGGTACCTACCTGCTAAATAATGGGCAGCAGCTTCTCTATTCTTATTACCACCGTACTGTGATCGCCAATCCGCTAAGTATGGCGATTATGGCTACCACCCCGTTGGGGGTAGGCTTACGTTCCAGCAGTGGACCTCTTTCGGCTGAAATGATTTCCCGACATCTTTATGTCCAAAACAAAATCGTTATCTGCGTCTATATTTTTCTCTTATCTCTCTTATCGTTTAAAATATGTAACGGATATTATTGTGGTTTTCATCAATAGACAGAGTGATTCAATAGGAAGATTTATCTTATATCTTTAAACGAGCAATTCTTGTATATATATACTAGCTGACCCAGCGAACTTCGTACCGCCTCAGAATCAATAAAACCCATGTTAGGTGAGCTCCTACCAAGTTATGACAACCTGGTACTTCGAAGATATATTAATAAGGAACTTTTTTGGATGATTTTTTACACCTTGGGTCCGAAAAACCCAAATATCTTACGGACCCCTATTTAAAAAAAAAAAAAAATATAGCCTATGTTACTCGCAAATAATGTAGCTTTCTAATGGTAAAATCGGTCCAGTGGTTTTTGAGTTTATCCATTACAACCAAACAAACAAAAATACAAACTTTTCCTCTTTATAATATTAGTATAGATATAATCTGAATCTCGGAAACGGCTCCAACGATTTTCATGAAACTTAGTATACAGGGGGTTTTGGGGGCGATAA
This sequence comes from Aporophyla lueneburgensis, assembly GCA_932294355.1. NCBI lineage: Eukaryota > Metazoa > Arthropoda > Insecta > Lepidoptera > Noctuidae > Aporophyla > Aporophyla lueneburgensis. Next base: position 15,670,651 of record OW028762.1, on the reverse strand, counting down.
ATCGATCTAGCTAGGATTCATTTTTATAAAATGTCGTTTTATTCGTGTTTTCAATGACCAACTTTATCGATAATCAACTTGAACATAAACTTATTATTTTAAAAACAATTTACCAAAAAATACCGAGCAAAGCTCGGTCATCCAGATATTAGGTATAATACGTGGACGAAGACACTGGCAAAAGTTAGTCCTACATACAATTTTGATGGACTTATTTCCATTTTCAACATGTATCCTGGCTCCCGCTTCATGCTTCCTGGCTTCGCACATGTGTCCTGGCACGTGGGACCCCGCTTCCATATTTATCATCTTTTACTCGTACCAGAGACGCAATGTACCTAGCCTTTTCCTGACTATGTTGGAATCAACTTCCAGTTTAACCAGAGGAAGCTGAGCACCAGTATTTTACATGGAGCGACTGCATATATAACCTCCACAACCCAGCTTCTGAATAACATGATAGCCATTGGTAAGACTAATTAAGCCACTCTTACCTTATCCATCTATTTATAATTCAGTTTTTAATCTTCCCACTGATGGAACACGGACATTCTTTCTATAGGAGAGAGTGGGCCATAAACCGCCACGCGAGCCTACAATGAGTGACAGTGATGTCTTTGAATTTTTGGCTGTAGGACATGCCGGTTGACACGTGTGTGACACGATGTTTTCCTGAACCGTTTTGAGAGCATGTGGCTTCGAAAATTTACATTTATGTATAATTTACAAATAATATGAATTAAAATAAAACTAGTTGTACAACAAACAGTTCTCTGACTCCTGCGCACGTTATAACTGCATTGGAGTCACAGAGATCTATCATTAGTTTCCTTGGTCTGCCTCTATTACTGCCATTCATAAATATAGGTATGTAGGTAATTCAAAATAAGTTCAATTACAATCAAATAATCAGGCTTCAGCTGTTGATACGCTCAAATTGAATATCTCCATGCGAGTCGCATAAAAAAATTAAATTTCTGTCGAAAACTTTTGATTCGCTGATTTGATAAATTCGTGTGGGTCTTCTATAGAATTTAATATCACGCTTTGTTTTCCCCAAAGGGTTGGGCAGAGGTACCTTTAGTACATCCACATTTCACCTATTATGTCCCATGTAATAGGGGACGAGCCCATTGCCACAACCAGACTCCGGCCTGGTACTGAGAAATTTTTAGTGGAAAATTATCACTTTGCCCGACCTGGGCATCGAACGGAGGACGTCATGCTCAGTAGTAACGCTTGCTACAACTAAGCCAACCAACCACCAAAATGCAGTCAATCATATATTCAAGAATGTCGATTTTCCCGATTCTTGCAAGTAAATTCAGGCGAATCGACTTTATTATTTTATTTGTTTTTCACTTCAGGTTACAGACATCATTGTAGCCCTGGCTCTTGTCTAAGAATTCCTTTATCACAAGAGCCAAAAGATTACCATTATAAGTCACAAGTACTATTAAAGTCATATAATCATTATCTCATTTTAATTTCTACCTCGATGAGTCAAGTTATTACCAGTAAGAACTAAACTATTCGTATTTGCAATCACGTTCTTAGTAATGTCCTAGGTTGACCTATCACCTAGACAGACCCTATGACCTATGACCGGCAATAGCTTATCGACGCCTTAATGAGCCTTGGTACGATTAGATACAATTTTTGGTTTTGTCAGGATTATGGAATCGAACGAAAAAAGAACTGACTTCAATACTCTATCTATACTTCTATATCTATACTATATACTATTATACTATTTTTGTCATAGTACCACGTTTTATAGTGACTTGTATTCTCTTTGACGTTTTATGTGACGTCTCACGGGAACGCGGTCGTAAAAAGGGGAAAAAAAAAAAAAAAAAAAAACGGGATAAAAAGTATCCTATGTCCTTCTCCTGGCTCTAAACTACCTCCCTGCCAATTTTCAGCTAAATCGGTTCAGCCGTTCTTGAGTTATAAGTGAAGTAACTAACACGACTTTCTTTTATATATATAGATATACTATATGAGGAGGTGTGGAACAAAAGGTGTCATTTACGTATTTTGCTCTATTAGGTTTTTTTAATAGGCTCAAAATGTTAAATTCTATGTGTAACTCCCAAGATTTTGTTAAAAAAAAAAACCGGCCAAGTGCGAGTCGGACTCGCGCACCGAGGGTTCCGTACAAATCTGTAGGTATTCTCGGTTTAAAAATATATTTTTTTTTTATTTTTTATTTCAGTTGATTGAATGTAAGGTAAATTGTGTTGTACGATTTATGACGTTTAAAAAAAAAACTGCTCACTCGATCTCGTTCAAACCAATTTTAGTTGGTAGTTTACATGGTAATGTACATCATATATTTTTTTTAGTTTTATCATTCTCTTATTTTAGAAGTTACGGGGGGGGGGACACACATTTTACCACTTTGGAAGTGTCTCTCGCGCAAACTATTCAGTTTAGAAAAAAATGATAATAGAAACCTCATTACCATTTTTAAAGACCTATTCATAGATACCCCACACGTATGGGTTTGATGAAAAAAAACATTTTTGAGTTTCAGTTCTATGTATGGGGAACCCCAAAATGTATTGTTTTTTTTCTATTTTAGTGTGAAAATCTTAATGCGGTTCACAGAATACATCTACTTACCAAGTTTCAACAGCATAGCTCTTATAGTTTCGGAAAAAAGTGGCTGTGACATACGGACGGACAGACAGACAGACAGACAGACAGACAGACGGACAGACAGACAGACAGACATGACGAATCTATAAGGGTTCCGTTTTTTGCCATTTGGCAACGGAACCCTAAAAATGACTAGTTTCATAGAAAAATCGATCTGAACTGCTGCTTTCGGAACAAAAAGTTACATTTTGATTCAACCACAGTGATTATTAAGACTTGAATTCAAAAAGTGGCATATTCTTAAGAAATACGTTTCAAGAGTCTTTAGCCGGTTCAAATCGGGTATAGTACCCGACATAAATGCTGTGTGATTTTATATAGGAGGGTATAGGATAAAAACTTTTTAACAAAAAATGAAACCGCCGAAAAAAGTGAAAAGCAAAAAATAATAAACCTTAAAATTATGAGTCGGCGCTTTGAGTAATCTTTGTTCATTGATTTTCAGCGCTGACTCAAAATTTTAAGGTTTATTATTTTCTCCTGAAAATTTTTTTTTGGCTTTAATGTACTAATAATACTTGACAAGGTATACCCTATCCAATAAAAAAAGAACTATCAAAATCGGACTACTCTGTATAAAGTTATGCGTTATGGTTATAAATTACAATCAGTGAGTGAACAATCAGTCATCCCCTGTTTCCGACCCTTAGGGTTTGATTTTGTTTTCCATATGGGACCACCTTCGGAGTTTACTCTTTCCTTTATGCGTGGTCATAAAAAAATACGCGTCGTATTGAGAACCACCTCCGTTTTTTTTTCGTCGGTTAAAAATCGCATGTATAAAAAAATTGAACAGCATTTATGTCCGGTACTGTACTGAGAAAGAATTGGGACACTTTATCAAAGGTGCTAAAAAGAAAGATGTTGAAAGTTTATTTAAAAAGCAGTTTGGAGAAGACTAATGGTATTGTGATATTTTGTAAAGTAATGTCGGTGAAAATTACAATGAAGATAAAGAAAATCGTTGTGATTGTTTGGAACCTGATTGTGGAGAAATACATGTACCTATAAGAAATAAAAATATTTTGTGTGAATCTATTTTTATTTTCATACTGAATGTTTCATAAGGTAACATTTTTTAGAGAGTGAGTTTCAAAAGGTGACATTTTACAAGTTATTGGATCAAAGGATGTCATTTGATATGTATTTTATTTTGTTTTTTCCAATTTTCAAAACCAGCAAGGTAAACTTATAATACACTAGCTTCCGCCCGCGACTCTGTCCGCGCGGATGTCGGTCTTCGCGTGGATGGTTTATTTCTCCATTTTGAGTAACTCTGACAATGACATCTTATAAATATCTATTGGACCCAAATACGGCTAAGCCTATAATAATTAAGGAGATCCCTCTATTGAGCTACTGCTGTTGAGCTCGCGTTCTGTAGTAAGTATTTTTTTCATAGTAATTCCGACCTTGATAAGTAGCATGTAGCAGAAAATTACTGACAGTGACGAAAAGCTTGGAAATAATAAAAAAACCGGCCAAGTGCGAGTCGGACTCGCGCACCGAGGGTTCCGTACAAACCTGTAGGTATTTTCGGTTTAAAAATATATATATTTTTTAATTTTTATATTTCAGTTGATTGAATGTAAGGTAAATTGCGGTTTACGATTTATGACGTTTTAAAAAAAAAACTACTCACTCGATCTCGTTCAAACCAATTTTCGTTGGTAGTTTGCATGGTAATGTACATCATATATTTTTTTTAGTTTTGTCATTCTCTTATTTTAGAAGTTACGGGGGGGGGGGGGACACACATTTTACCACTTTGGAAGTGTCTCTCGCGCAAACTATTCAGTTTAGAAAGAAATGATGTTAGAAACGTCAATACCATTTTTGAAGACCTATTCATAGATACCCTACACGTATGGGTTTGATGAAAAAAAACATTTTTGAGTTTCAGTTCTATGTATGGGGAACCCCAAAATTTATTGTTTTTTTTTTCTATTTTAGTGTGAAAATCTTAATGCGGTTCACAGAATACACCTACTTACCAAGTTTCAACAGCATAGCTCTTATAGTTTCGGAATAAAATGGCTGTGACATACGGACGGACAGACAGACAGACAGACAGACAGACAGACATGACGAATCTATAAGGGTTCCGTTTTTTGCCATTTGGCAACGGAACCCTAAAAAAGTGATCGTGACAATGCGACAGAAAGTTAATTGAGAGCTTCAGCATACACAACATTGTTAGTGAGCTCGCCCGGAAAGAAAATAAAATACCAACCTAAATAAACCAATTTACGATGAAAACTTAAACTACGTACGTACTATAATATTTACAAAAGTATTTACAAATAACTGATCGGAACAGTAATCAATAAGGTCGCGCTGAAAAGCACGGTTTAAAATTACACGCATACAATATTAATTCCACGGACGACCGCTCGCCACACTGGACACGTCCGCTCGCATCAAAATTCAGAATTTAAATGCATCGCGCGGCGTTTTTTTTTTTTTGTGGGGCATCTCGTAGTTTATCCTGAAAAGATTCTTACTACTTAAACGGATTGTGACCCGGCGAGTTCTAAAAAGTTACCTTTTTAGGCCTCCAGCCTGGGCTTATTATACTTAAAAACTAAAGCGAGAGCTCTAAGGGTTACCCCGAGGGGGGTACGAACCTCGGCTTAGGCAATCACTGGTAGGGGGACAGCAAGGGACTGGCTGGATCTGGGTTAAATTATTTAGGGACTAATTTAAAGCTAACGGCGCAGCATCGCGGGCTGGCTCTTGCAAGGGTCGGGAGGGACTATTAAGTCGGGGTCGCGACGACGGACGTCGGCGGCGAGGTCGGTACGGTTTGTGTTTGTGTGCTGGTCTAGCTGTACTGGTCTCTTTTCGACTCTCCTGGAGGAGAGTAGTGGGATCGTCAGGATCGGTAAGAACGTGCCCCGAGCGGCGGACTTTACTGATACGGCATAGCGCGGCGCGGAACGCGGCTCGTTATATAGGAGTCGGGGAGGCGTGGCCCGCGTGTGCCGCAAACGGTTCAAGCCAAATCCGACTTTCGGCGCTACAGGTTACGGCGCTGAATCCACTGCGGGTAATGCAACGTGTGTTCGCGGTTCTACAGAACAACGTCTATGAATAAAACTGAAAAATAAGATTTTTTTTTTCTACGTATTTTTCCAGGATAAAAAGTATCCCATTTTATGCCCAGGATAATAAGGTATAATTATACCAAGTTTCATCGAAATCGAACCGTTAGTTTTCACGTGATGCCTGCACATACAGACAGACAGACAGACAGACAGACAGGCAGACAAAAAAAAATTTAATCACATATTTGGGTTTGGTATCGATCCAGCAACACCCCCCGCTATTTATTTTTTCAATATTTTCAATGTACAGAATTGACCCTTCTACAGATTTATTATATGTATAGATTAAATTGTATACAATAATTGACACATAAATGGTTAATAAATAAAAACTTTTTTACAAAAAAAAAACAACCGACTTCCTTAAAAACACTACAAAGTGAAAAATAACTTTAATTTCGGAAGTCGGTGTCTTAGGATTTTTATTTAAGGTTTTTGCCACCGACTTCCGAAATTAAAGTTATTTTTCACTTTGTAGTGTTTTTAAGGAAGTCGGTTGTTTTTTTTTGTAAAAAAGGTTTTATTTTTAAATTTTTAGTCATAGTATCTATCCCGCACTAATTTCAAACAAACAATGGATATTTATGCGATAGCAGAAATCGCGGTTGATTTGCTGTCATTTTTTAAAGAGTTCTGATGTCTGTCTCCGGAAGTCATCATCAGATTTATATGAAACTTATATGGGACCATTTCGAAATAAACCCCTTTCGAAGAAAAAAAGAATTTTGCAAATCCGTTTATATATGACGGAGTTATGGCCGAACATACATAAAAAAAAAAAAAAAAATATAAACATCCGAATTGATAACCTCCTCCTTTTTGAAGTCGGTTAAAAATCATAAAAATTGCTTAGATCAACTTGAATATTTGCTTTCTCAATTTAATCAAAAAGTTAAAAACTGTAAATGACACCTTTTGTTCCACACCTCCTCATATATACTATATACTATTATACTATCCACACTATATTAATATTATAAATGCAAAAGTAACTCTGTCTGTCTGTCTGTCTCGCTTTCCTGCTAAAACTACTGAACCGATTTAAATGAAATTCGGTACACAGATAGTTTAGAGCCTGAAAAAGGATATAGGCTACTTTTTATCCCGGTTGTATGTTCCCGCGGGATAATTTCCGACCTCCACGCGGGCGAAACCGCTGGCAAAAGCTAGTACTCAATATCTTTATTGTTTTACCATAATGTGTACTTAACTGGTAATTATATAATTTAGATCATTTTAGACCCTATAGGGCACAGCAAAAGGATAGGAGAGGGGAAGCTCTGTTTTTGAAAATCATTTGGTCAGGAGATTGCGTAAAATGAACTATAATATCGCTTCCAAAAATTTACACTTTTATTTCTAAATGTTAAATTGTCATCATCATTTCAGCCGAAAGACGTCCACTGCTGGACATAGGCCTCCCCAAACTCCACCACTTCGGCCGGTTTAATGCTTCCCGCATCCAGCGCATTCCTGCGGCCTTCACAAGGTCATCGGTCCACCTTGTTGGAGGCCTTCCAACTCTACGTTTTTCGGTACGCGGTCACCACTCCAGAACCTTTCGGCCCCATCGGCCATCTGTGAGGATAAGTCATTTTATTTCTGTAAGTAGGTTTGTATAAACACTTTTACACGTCAATCATAGTTTTTTTTTTAACTAGATGAGGTCGGCGTTTCCTAACTGACTACTCTGAGAAGAAAGGACGAAACAAACTCAGAGGTCACAGTCAATACTCAATATCTTTATTGACCATAAAGTGTACTTGTCTATAATGTCACTAAGGGCCCTGTAGGGCTCAGCAAAAGTTGTTTCAGAACTCGGTGTGTTCGGTTTTCTATTTTCATTTTTAACCAACTTCAAAAAAAGGAAGAGGTTCTCAATACGACTGTATTTTTTTTAATGTTTGTTACCGCAGAACTTTTGACTGGGTGAACCAATTTTGATGATTCTTTTCTCTTTTTATTTGAAAGCTGGTGCTTCCCGTGTGGCCCTATTTAAATTTTGTTCCTTTCTGAGAATGGCATCCATGAGAAAACCATATACCCAAGTCTTAAATTTGCATTAAATATGTGCGCGAGAAATGAATGAATAACGTGTATAGATTAGTTCGGGGTGCATATCATACATAACTAAAAAGTTAAATAGAAGCTAAAAAGAGAAATTAAAGTTATTTTTACGTTGTAGAGTTTTTTTTACTCCGTTATTTTTTTTTTATGTAAACTCATTTATCAGCACAACAAATTATCTTGTCGTGTTACTCCATGTAAACTTACCGATATTGAGCTGCATTTCATTAGATTGTAAGCCGAAGCCGATGCCGAAATATTTGGGAAAATGCTAGGCAGATAATGATGGGATCTTCTCTTAAAGATCTTAGGTGGCGTTCTGAGGTTTCTGTCTCCCGTTAGGGAAAGAAGGAATGAATTTTATGTATGTATGTGACATCCAGCAACCCGCACTGGGCCCGCGTGGTGGATTACGGCTCACTCCCTCTCACAGAAGAGGCCTGTATCCCATCAGTGGGAATGTTTTTTTTTTTTTTTTCAGGATGGGAAATCATCAAATGACTTCTCCCGCTCTGGGCGGAGCGGGAGGGCGTGTCAGACTTTTACTGACTAAAACCCACCCGTGTTCCATCAGTTGCCCATGTGCCAGGGTCACGGTATCTCTTTCGAACAATCACGCGACCCCGGCAGGCATCGGTCCTAGTAGACCCCTACACTGCTGCTGACATCTCTTTGAGGCGCGCGTGGAACACTACGCGCCGTCGACCCGAGCTTGGTCCTTACCGGGCAGCGAGCTACCCATTGCTCGCCGCCCGCAAGCTCGTGGGAATGTTATAATGATAAATGATTTTATTTCTGTAATAAGGTTTGTACAAACACTTTTACAACTCAATAAAAATGACTATGATAATGCGCTATCCCAAATAGGATTACAACTGAACATTCCTCAATACCGAATTATGTGTTCGAACGCCCATTTCCGTACTTAGAGTGCTTAAGCACTGAAAGTTAACAAACAATATATCGATGAGATTAAAATGTCAGATTGTTATACAACTTATCAGGTATTCAACCATCTATTAACGTAAATATTATTCTCAATTACCTCATTATCTTAATTGCAGCAGAAATACGTCCACTGCTGGACATACGGCTCCCACAATTTGGGCGATTTGCCATAATAGCCATGCTTGGCAGGCGGGTTGACGATCGCAGTATGGTGGTAAAATGCATAAAAAACGCTGCTGCTCATTCTCTAGTAAGTCCCTTAGTCGCCTTTTACGACACCCACGAGAAACTTAGTCGCCTTTTACGAAAATGCGATGGTGCTATTCTTCACGCCGACAGCAATCAGAGCAATTGCCTACTGCTATCAATGTGAAATAGGTATAAAAGTTCAGGTGCATAGTACTCGCAAACCGGCGTGCGTGTATGACCAAATATGAACCTAAACGAGGCAAAAGGAGTAAGGATCGTAGCAGGGGGCGTTCAGCCCCCCCTAGCCAAGTTACAACCGATTCGTGTCGAATTCCGTTCTCCAATCGGTAACGCCTCGGTGTCAGCAATTGTAGAAAACGATAAGTTGGTAGCCATGTTGACGCGCCTGAGTCGGCCGCTCGTTCTACAATGTCTTTAGAAAAACGACATTATAACAGGATGTAGCGTTGAACATTGTAGAAACGATAACAATTCATTCTATCATTTTGTACAATGTGAACTTGGCTACAAATTTTCTATTCGTTTGTTCTAACCACGTGACTTAACGTTGAGATGATTTTGTGGCGACACAGTACCTGTACCCATTACCTTACCACCGAACCTTACCATATACCCGCGAAGCAATTACCACATACCACCAAACCAATTACCTTACCACCAAACCAATTACCTCATACCTCTGAATACCTTTACCACGTTTTTGACTTTCTGCAAGAAGAAACAGTGAAGGAAACCGTCTTGAAAAAGACGAGTACGTTTTGACCATCAAGAAACAAGATAAGCCGACGCGGCACGAACGCTATCACAACGCCGCACACGCTCGGCGGTTCGCTTCGAAAGAAGCGGTTTGTTAATGCATGCAGAGCAAGCAGAAGCATCAGCATCTTCATTTCATGCGGATGGTCACGCGGACACACGACGCTGAAGACACACGCGTTCCGCGGACCAGCAGGCAGTCTTCCATCTTGACTCGACGACGGCGCCCGGTGAAAAGGATCGCGCCCTGCTCGCACGTCCTATTTATGCCTTTCCGGGAATAGTTCCGAGAGCTACACAGCGCCCGCGCGCAGGCGCGCGAGGCTCAACGCTATTGGTCGGTGATTGTAAATAATAACAGATTGTACCTAAATTATCATTCCAAAAATGTATATAAGCAGAGCGTTTTTGTATAATAAAATCATTGATATTCACTCTTTCATTGGGATCAGTTGGAGTTGTTTTATTCACGACAATTAGAGTGCCCTTCGCTATTCCTCAACTCTATTAGACTACACACCGTCTAAAATTTCATTCCCATACATTTGATTAGTTTTCGACTAGCGTTAACGATTGCAGATTATCAACTTGGCTAGGGGTGCTGTAATGACCTGCACCCCTAGCCAAGTTGATAATCTGCAATCGTTAACGCTAGTCGCTAAACGTTAAGTCACGTGTTTAGAACAAACGAACAGAAAATTCGTAGCCAAATTCACATCGTTCAAAATGATAGAATTATTTTTTATCGTTTCTACAATGTTCAACGCTAAATCCTTTGTTATAAGGTGTTGTTTTCTAAAGACATTGTAGAACGAGCGGCCGACTCAGGCGCTTCAACATGGCTACCAACTTATCGTTTTCTACAATTGCTGACACTGAGGCGTTATCGATTGTAGAACGGTAAACGTTTGTGACTTGGCTAGGGGGGCTGTATCGACACGGCTCAACCGGCTTCCGAGGCACATACTTACACATAAATAGCTGTTACGCTGTCGTTAAGTAATAATAGCAGCACGGGTTGATCGTTCAGGTTAAGCTACGCTTGCCGCGGTTAGTTCGTGGATGGGTGACCATCTTTACATACCAAGACCCTTCCGTGCCTCGGAAAGAACGTTAAGCCGTTAGTTCAGGCAGTCTTTCGTAGATCTTAGACAGTCGTTACGCGTCGTCAGAAGCCCGAAAGTTTGACAACCAGTCTTACCAAGGGGTATCGTATTACCCAGAAACTGGGTTGTGGAGGTCAGATAGGCAGTCGCTCCAAGTAAAATACTGGTACTCAGCTGCATCCGGTTACACTGGAAGCCGACCCCAACATAGTTGGGAAAAGGCGAGGCAGATGTTGACGTTCTCCTCTAACTTATTAGAAACTTAGGTTTTTAAGTGTACAGGCGATTCTATCACTAGTAGCGTAAAATTTTCCTAAAAACCTTTGGATGGACAGGACAATACCAACCACCAATACCTACGTCATCAATTGGACGACGAGCACCACAGGACATGAGCCTCCTCCAAACACAGCTATTTCGAATGGTTCTGTGCTTCTTGCATCCAGTGGATTCCTGCGACCTCCACCGCGTCATTGGTCCGCCTTGTGGGAGGTCTTCTAATGCTACATCTTCCAGTACGCAGTCGCCACTCCAGAACCTTTTGGCCCCATCGGCCATCTGTTCTGCGATAAGTAGGATGCATCTAAGTTTAACCACATGTGGCCGGCTGTAGGCAGTTGTCATCAGCAGCCTATAATGTTCCCACTGCTGGGACTGGGACACAGGCCTCCTCTCAGTGAGAGGGATTAAGCCGTAATCCACCATTTGGGCCCAGTGCGGATTCGTAGATGTCACATGTCTTCGAATATTTGGTTTTAAGACATGCCGGTTTCCTCACGATGTTTTCCTTCACCGTTTTGAGAGCAGTGGTGATGAAATAATTTACACAAAGCAAAGCGCCTGCTTGGGTTTGAACTCATGACCTTACTACTCGTAAGTCGCGGTCGTTACCACTGCGCTACCACTGCTACACCACCTAGTTGTAGCCGGCTAAAACCAGATGTGCCCTGCCCACTGCCACTTAAGTTTGCCACTTCTTCAGTTTCATCATTTCTTAATCAGTCACGTAGGGAAAGATACCAGCGGTATCAATGAAAAAGTTATCTGTATTATTTGACCTGACAATAATAATATTATCAATATTTATGATCTAAGATTTTCATCAACATGTTAATTTAACTTTTTAAAATCGTAAGAGGCGGTGATGTCAATATTTTTTAATGAAGGGCGGCGGTCAATAATCGGTAAAGCAATCAATCCGGTATCGGAAGATCAGTCGGCGATTATTCGGTAGATTCAAATCGTAAGATTCGCCCTACCACGACAAAAGATAGTCGCGTTTCGATTGACGCGTTTTACTATGTCTTAGTAACAAAACTACAGGTTCTTTTCCGGTTCTTAGCGGTTCTTGCCATTTTGATACCTCGGTCAGTACCGGTTCCTACCGGTTCTTGTTATGTGAAGTCTCGATACCCAATTCAGGTACCCGGCGGTTACCACAAATCTTTTATCTGAACGAAGTTCTTTGTACGGTTTGCAACCTTGAAGTTATTTTTCTAATGCCTAGTAACTGTCCGTTTTAGAGTTCCGTTGCCAAATGGCAAATAACGGAACCCTTATAGATTCGTCATGTTTGTCGGTCTGTCTATCTGTCTGTCCGTCCGTATGTCACAGCCACTTTTCTCCGAAACTATAAGAGCTATGCTGTTGAAACTTGATATGTAGATGTATTCTGTGAACCGCATTAAGATTTTCACTCAAAAATAGAAAAAAAAAACGATACATTTTTCCCATACTCAGAACTGAAACTCAAAAATGTTTTCTTCATCAAACCCACACACGTGTGGGGTGTCCATGGATAGCTTTTCAAAAATGGTATTGAGGTTTCTAACATTTTTTTTTTTTTCTAAACTGAATAGTTTGCACCCCCGTAACTTCTAAAATAAGAGAATGATAAAACTAAAAAAAATATATATAATGTACATAACCATGTAAACTTTCACCGAAAATTGGTTTGAACGAGATCTAGTAAGTAGTTTCTTTTTTATACGTCATAAATCGTAAACCGCAATTTACCTTTCATTCAATCAACTCAAAAATAAAAATCATTTAATTTCATAAACATAAACCGTATACATGTTACCTAGGCTAAACTAGTTCTTCCTATACGCGAAAGGATTAACTAGTATAGCCTAGTCCAAACTAATTTGTCCTAAGCCCGATAGGATAAACCAGTTTAGGCTAGTCCAAACTAATTTTTCCTAAGCCCGATAGGATAGACCAGTTTAGGCTAGTCCAAACTAATTTTTCCTAAGCCCGATAGGATAGACCAGTTTAGGCTAGATCTAGTTGATCCTGATATAAATTAAATACGCACACTCTAGGATAAACTGGTATGGCCTAGTCTAAACAGTCTAAACAAGAAAATTTTGCAGAGTCAAAAAACGGCACCTACTATTCAGGGATAAAGCAATCGCCATACAAGGCATTATTTGGAATAGAACCCAGAGTAGGACTTTCAACTTGACAAGTGATGCAAATGCAGTACAAGAAGGCAATGATACTCTGCAATTCTAAGTGCCACCGAAGCAAACCATGTAAAAATAAATAACAATTTTAATAATTGAGATATGATTATTGCTTCTATTAAAAAAACACTTATTTGTTATACTTAGTTTGATTATTTGTATTACCAATGATCCTACTTATCCTACTAATATTATAAATGCGAAAGTTTGTATGTATGGATGTGTGGATGTGTGGATGTGTGGATGTTTGTTACTCTTTCACGCAAAAACTACTGAACGGATTTGGATGAAATTTGGAACACAGTTTATAACCTGGATTAACACATAGGCTACTTTTTATCCCGGTAGTACGTTCCTGCGGGATATTTTCCGACCTTCACGCGGGCGAAGCCGCTGGCAAAAGCTAGTATACTATAATGTTTATACTAGGCCATACCAGTTTATCCTAGAGTGTGCGTATTTTATATCAGGATCAACTAGTTTGGCCTAGCCTAAACTGGTCTATCCTATCGGGCTTAGGACAAATTAGTTTGGACTAGGCTATACTAGTTAATCCTATCGCGTATAGGAAGAACTAGTTTAGTCTAGGCAAAACTACTTTGTCCTGAAATCGGGTTTGGCCGGTAACAGCATAAACCGAGAATACACACAGGTTTGTACGGAACCCTCGGTGCGCGAGTCCGTCTCGCACTTGGCCGGTTTTAAGTACTATATCTGTTTTCTCTCTCTCATTTATGAAATTATTTGTGTGGTATTGGTACCAACTTCAGGTACCCGGCGTGTAGCACAAATCTTATATTTATAAGAGGAACTTGCTACGCGTGCATGACCACTATAGAAAGAACTTTGACTATTCTTGGTAGAATAGAGATAGAATTGTCATGCTACGCCAGCATAAAATGGTACAAATCTTTCTACAATCTTTAATATGTCTTTAAGGGGTGGCAGAGCGAAATCATTCAAAACAGTCGTCACTGTTAAAGTAATACAATCAATACTTTTGCCACAATTACCATAAAAAATATGTAATAAACACCGCAATTAATGTGTTAACCGATTATAGTTGGCAATAACTAAAAATATTGTATAGTTTAATAAACAAAAATTCGTAAAGTTGAACAAAAATCTTGAAAAAGCATTCTCGGGTTTAGTTGAATTTTGATAGTAAACTGTTAAATTTTTTCACTAACTTGAATTCATATTAATCTCTTATTATCATACTACAATTTATAGTTTTTACATTTTCGAAATGTCACTTACTTATTTTATTATTAACTTTTGTTTTGATTCCCACCATGTTTTGAGTCATACGCAACGTACACGAGTCGAAAATTCAGTCGACCACGAGAGCTCGGAGAGTGGTCACGTCGCATCGTGGAGCGACGCGCCGGTAACGATAATTCGCGATCTATTGTGTACGTATACGTTGCCGCAAAGAGTGAAATAGGGTAAGTCACATTTGTGTTTTTTTGAGTATGACTACCTACTTTACCGAGTAAAATTCCCGGGCGTGCAAGTAAAATTCATAATGCCAAAATTTCATAGCAATCGGATGAGTAGTAACTGATAATGTAGGTAATTTCCTATATTGTACTATATTTATACCTACATTATCCGCTCTATAAACTACAAACGTTATTTTTTATATATTGGGTCATCCGGAAAGTTCGTGCCAGTTTCGGAGCCACTCGGATAAATTCGTATTTCTTCGGGTAGCAATCGCAAACGCAACAAGCAGCAACTTGTTAGTATTACGCAGATAGTTTTGCTTGTTATACGTATCTTACGTCTTAAAATAGTGTTTAAAATAATATTATTTTCGTAAATTAAGATGAACAATCTAAAGGAACATTTGCGACACGTCATGTTATACGAGTTTAAAAAAGGTACAAGTGCAGCCGACGCAACGAGGAATATTTGTAGTGTTTATGGTGATGATGCGCTTTCTGACAGAACCTGCAGAAAATGGTTCGCTAGGTTTCGAGAGGGAAATTTTTCTCTAGAAGATGAGCCTCGCTCCGGTCGACCCGCGTGTATTGACGATGAACTTCTCCGGCAAGAAATAAAGTGAAACCCGAGGCAGACAGTTGAAGAATTAGCAGCAAGTCTTGGGTATTCCAAATCCACTGTTTTCGATCATTTGGATCAAAAATTGGGATGGTCAGCAGGTATGCTGTGTGGGTACCACACGTATTGACACCAAAGAATTTGCTGGACAGGGTGACCGCGTGTGTTTCATTACTTGCACGTCAGAAAAAAGAACCATTCCTGCACCGACTGGTAACAGGAGATGAGAAGTGGCTTCTATGCAGTAATGAGAAAAGAAAGCGACATTGGTCAGAGCCGGGTTCCTCAGCATGTACTGTACCAAAGCCACAATCACACGATAAAAAAGTCATGTTGTGCGTGTGGTGGGATCATTTAGGGATCATATATTACGAGTTGTTTAAACCTAAGGAGACCGTAACTGCTGAGAAGTACTGTCAACAATTAGAGCAAGTAAAGGCTGTTATTGGACAAAAACGACCAGCGTTAGCCAACAGACACGGAGTTGTTTTTCATCATGACAACGCTCGACCCCATGTGGCAATCATGACACAAAAAAAAATACATCGATTCGGATGGGATACTATCGTGCATCCTCCTTATTCTCCCGACCTGGCCCCAACAGATTTCTATCTTTTTAGATCTCTACAAAACTTTTTTTTGGGAAAATCTTTTCAAAAATTAGAACATATAGAAAATCACCTTTTTTTGATTCTCAGAGTAATTCATTTTACGAAAGCGGTATTTATAAGTTAGTAGAAAGATGGGAGCAAGTGATAGAGCAAAATGGTGAATATATAATTGATTGAAATAAATTATATGCGGAAAAATATTAGTGTTTTTATTCATACTAAAAACGGCACGAACTTTCCGGATGACCCGATAATACAGATAATTAGATTTAATTTCTGGATTTATATGATTTATATTTATATGCGTATTTTCAAGTCACTCAACACAACGAATCAAATTTTAAAAATCCTAGGTTACCACCTTTTGTCGTGCAACTGCATGCGGGCTTCGAGCAAACTTGTCAATGTGTGCGACGCACACGACTAGCGCACTGTAGTAAATACCTATTTGCCGCGCGCCTTGTACGGTCGGCGCAGTCTTAATCTTTCTACAATTTGTAATTTTGTCTATTCTTCCGTCGACAAAACCCATTTCTACGGGGTTCAGGCTACGCATGCAGGTGCGATAAACAACCTTGATGTGATTTTTCCAATGCCTATTTCCTAAGTATCCTTTTCACTATATTTGTTATCTCACTCTTACTTACGAAAACATTTGTTTGGTGACGGTATTAGAGATACCAAAGGCACAGGTACTAGGTCTGGTACCGGTACGGTATCACACCAAGGCCAGTGGTACCGGTTACAAAAAATACCTACCGATATTCCAAACCCTACCTATGGTATACAATGTCGAATTCATTTGACTGTCATGGAAATGCCATATAATCACTTTTCAGTTTGGAAAATTTTATGTATTAATTTAGGATCTCCAACAAAAATAAATATTATTCTAAATTACCTCATTGTCATCATTTCAGCCGCAAGACGTCCACTGCTGGACATAGGCCTCCCTCAATTTGGGGGGCTTCCCATAATCGCCACGCTTGACAGGCGAGTTGGGGATGCAGTATGGTGGTAAAATGCATAGAGAACGCTGCTGCCCATTCTCTAGTAAGTTCCAAAGTCGCCTCTTACGACACCCACGGGAAGAGATTGTATGGTGCTATTCTATAGGCCCGATACCACACGGAACACGATATTTATTTATTTGTTTAATATTATCACATAAATTTGTTTTTACATGTGGGAACCCAATACAACAATGTAGCCACAATTTTGACAACACAATCATTGTGTATGATTGTGAGTTTGTTCGTATTATCTTATTGTTTGGGGAAAATCCATGATGAAGGTGTCTTTGAAACCATATCTGTAAATGTTTGGGTGATCGTCTTAACACACGAACGACAAAGGTCAGTAATATGTACCTACATGTACCTATATAAAAACAGAAAGAAAAGAGTTACAGGGCATCAAAAACCTCGTCCTCTGTCAATAGGAAAAGTCACCTTGTATGGCAATGCTGATTTTTTGGCCAAAAAATAGACCAGCCCTCTGTTCACATGAAGAGTCGACCAACCGCTTGGACATATCTAGGGAGAGGCAGTCTCTGCACCCTCACGCCCATAGCAGCCACAAAAGACGCCCCGGGCGTCGCATCGGGTGTCTATTGCGGATTCCAGGCCAACGTAGGCGCGGGCTTTAGTGCAGCGAGCAAAGCCTAGCTCGCCGCCCAGTCAGGACCAGACCCGGGTCGACGGCGCGTTGTGTTCCACGCAAACCTCAAAGAGATGTCAGCCAAACTGAAGGGATCTGCTAGGACCTATGCCTGCCAGGGTCGCGAATTTGTCCGAAAGAGTTACCGTGGCCCTGGCATAGGCAACTGTAGGAACACGGGTGGATTTTAATCAGTAACAGGCATTTACACGTCCTCCTGCTCCGCCCAGAGTGGGAGAAGTCATTTGATGATTTTCCAACCAAAAAAAAAGCTTCAGAAAATATACTTACTAAATCCATGGTAACATGGCCGCGAATCACATTTAGATCGACATACAACATGATTACTTACTGAATCCATAGTAACATGGCCGCGAATCACATTTAGATCGACATACAACATGATTATGCCCTACAAGTTGCAAAAAAACTTGAATTTCGCGGGCTATCCTAACGCTTTTTTCCTTAAGGCTACTTCAGACAAGCGCGACGCGACATTTATAGAACAATTTCGATGAAGATTTCACAGAAATTGTTTTACGAGTCGCGTCGCGCCTGTTTGGGGGAGCCTTTAAACTATTTAGATAAACGTAAAGTAGGTGTTTCTGAATCAGAAACCAAGTGCTCGACCTCTTTTGTTATCAGACAGTCTGCTACGTAGTCCATTATCTATTGACTGGTCTTAAACATTTTCAATCACCTTTTTCAGTCGCCGCTCATTTATCCTCTCTACATGACCAAACCATCTACGCCACAGAACCTAATATTTACTTGATCTACGCATAGTGTTTTCTGTCACTAAAGTACGCACGATTTCTAGTATAAGCTGATTTCTCACTATACGGAAAGTCAATACAATGCGAGGTCAGCTAAAACTGGAAATGTGTAGCTTGATATGTCGCCGTGTGTACATCTTCTAGCAGATATTATCAAAGGAAGATCGATTACTTTATCAAAGATTTTCTTTCACCTTGGTTATCCATTGTTTATTGCGTTTTCATTTGTTTTTCACAGATTACAGATAAGATAGGTTTGTTGTGACCGTTGTGATCTTAATATTCGTTTTTCTGTGAAAGATGCGATAATGTCGATGTCGAGTGTTCTATAATCTGACACACCTCTTCAAGTCTTACCTTAATCACTTGTTTATCTCGTAACCATGTGGGGCATCGTAATGGTGACTCAAGACAAAGACAGGCTTAAAATAGAGCATTGTTAAAAGATTGATCGATAAGTGGAAGACCATGTTCTATGACGCGGTGTTGTTTGCATAATTATAATCTGCAACGTCAAACGCTGAATTCTGTACCACAGAATATATTGTATAATAATAAAAGTACCTACCTTACTGTAAGCACTTAGCCCACGTTCTCAATAAAATCGCGGGGGGATTTTCTCGCGAACTAGATCTTTCACGCATTGATTTACAAATTGGACACTGTTGTTTTTGACGCGCTGAGACTCATTCGCGCTACACATAGCTAAATTCACAATATATGTGTAACTATGTATTCACAGAGTTATGATCATTGAAATCATCAATACAGTAATTCTTTAGTCTAGAATAATTGATCTAAATGTCACGATTTTATGAATTGTATTCGTGATTTTAATTGCATTAACCTGTAAATTACGTTATGGTTTTAAATCGTATTGTGATCACCATACCTACAACTTGATACATACTAACATTCAAGAAGTTTTGCTTTGATCATACGCTACCTGTCTGTTTGCGTAGAATAATATGTAGGTATATTAAAAATCAAAACTTTTCAAGAAAAAAGAGAAACCATTGCTTTAGCTACATTGAAGTAATGTGCATCTACAGCTTGGCAAAAAAGAGTCTAGAAAAAATGAGGGCGCCTGTTTAGCAGGTATGGTCACCCTGTATACTAGGACTAAAACTGATAAGATACTTTGTGTTTTAATCAACAAACACGAGATTCCGGGAATTCTCAACAGACAAAATTTCAAGACTTGATAGGCACACAGGCTTTTACTTTCATTGTATTTAGTAGATTGCGCATTATTTCGCTGGAATAACCTTTTATCTAAGAGATGCGAGTGCCATCATAATAACATAATAAAAACTTATTCACTATAAAAATTAATTAAATTACACTCAGGGATTGTCTATTGAACCCGATACACAATTAGTAATGTTCAGCAATCGCATTTGCGGCCACCATCTAGGGTATTCACAACCATTCCATGGTTGATATGCCTGTATCAAATTTGACATGATAATGAATGATAATGAACGAATCCTGTTAATGCTGACAGTTTATAGTCGACAAGAAGGTGACTAACAGCTGCTTACTGTCGGAAACTAGTTAATCGGAAGTCGGACAAACTATCGTATAACTTGTCGCATTCAAAACGTACGGGCAATCTATACTATAATATTATAAAGCTGAAGAGTTTGTTTGTTTGTTTGTTTGATTGAACGCGCTAATCTCAGGAACTGCCGGTCCGAATTGAAAAATTCTTTTTGTGTTGAGTAGCCTATTTATCGAGGGAGGCTATAGGCTATATAACATCACGCTACAACTAAGAGGAGCGGAGCAGTAATGAAAAATGTTGCAAAAATGGGGAAAATTTATTCCTTTTGAGAGTTTCCGTTGCGTGCGCTGCGTAAACGGTTAAAGTAACGTAAAAATCATGTATGACGGAATTGTTCCTTTTAAAAAGTTCTAAAAAAAAGTCCGCGACAGCATATGTCTATCTTTTAAGGTTGACTCACTGTAACTCAAAAGGAGCGAGCAGGCAAATCGATGCGACGGGAAGGGTCAGGGGAGCAAAAATTTGACGCGGACGAAGTCGCGGGCAGAAGCTAGTATCGAATAAACTTGAACAGTTGACTAACGACACCGTTAGGTACAGATGCTAGCACATCAAGCTACCCGAAATTGTCAAATTTTCCCAATCAATTTGGAACCTAACACTTTAGCGATAAAGTTGAAATCTATTAAAGAAATTTGACAAATTGTAGTAGCTTTATATGCTGGGGTTTGTACATAACACTGTCACTATCCACATGACAATGAAAATGAAAGAACACGCTAAAATTTAGGTTTTATTTAAAAAGAAAAACGTGACATAACATCATTCGTGTATTCTTTTTCACTGCTTTAATAGATTTTTCCATTAACACTGATGTGTCAGTATTACATTTCATAGTTATGAAATCTAAATAGTGTAAAAATCTTTCTTTAGACGTTTACGGCTCCCATTATAACCCAAGTCTCCTCAAACTATAGGTAATATATTACGTAGAATAGGCACCTGAAAAATTATAAATGTAAATTATGCTTTTTTTTTTGCTGTGGTACGTGGTATGCGATAATAGCATTTATAACAAAAAATACTTGCCTGTTTCTTTACAGTGTTGAACATTTTGTCTAATTGCACACAGATCAAAATCGTTTAAGGCGCTGTACCTAGTCAAAATAGGCTTCACAAAACAGTTTTTTAGCCAAATGTGAGCAGCATGTGTTTTTAGAGCAGCAAAAAAAATAAATGTTAATCTTGATCATATTTATGGGTGGACCATTGTGTTCAAAACACGTATTCGGTAAATTTTCTCGATAGAAAAAAATCATAAAATAACCATTAAAATAGAATTTCAAACAATTGTAACTGTAATACATATGAACAAATCTTGATAAAATTAATAACATTGGTGTAATATATAATATTAAGGGGAACTATTGTTTTTATTTATCGATTAAAATAAGATATTTATAGCAGGGACTTGAAACGTTACTCCAATCTCTCTCTAATAACGTTACGCGTAGTTTCAGTAACGATAATTTGTACCGTTCCACCAGGATCGTAACTAAATATTTTTTTGGGTACAACGATATGAAGAACGGAACGAAATCTTAAACTATTTAGTAACAATAACAAAAATATATCGTTATTAGTTTAACGAAATAATAACGTTATTCATTTCGATACGCAACCTTGAGGGCTGAGGCACATAAGTACCTACCCATTAGATTATTCCCGCTCCTCGCTTGTCCCCGAGTTTAATACGGCAACGTAACATTGCGCCGTGATTGTTTGTTTACTGATTTCTGTCGTATATTTTGAGTTTGACAGTTTTTCTATTAAATCATGAGCCGTAAGAAGAATTTTGTATACAAATATTTTTTACTGAGTTACGACAAACAAACGTCGAAATGTGATGTTCTACCTACAATCTTAAATAACGATTAATGATAATTTATCGATGATAGATGAAAAGTTAACATGTGAGTTGTATATTGCAAGATAGTAGGATGTTATTTGAAGAAAGTTTTCAATGATTTTCTACTGATAAAGACATCGTTTTTAAGGCACAAAAAAGATGCATAAGATCAATGTGTGGTCTGAAAATGGATGATAGCTGTGTACCATTATTTAAATCGCTAAAAATACTCACGTTACCCTCATTATATATTTTTGAAATCAGTGTTTTCGTCAAGACAAACATGAGCTTATTTGAGAAAGTGTCGACGTTACGAGATGTTGCGATTCGTAGCCAGTACGCAAATTCTTTAAGCAATCAGCGTTGTAAGACTGCCTTAGTGAGAAAGAGCGTTTTAGGCATGGCGCACACTGGTCCCAAATTAAAAAAAGTGGACATTGATAGTAGACCGCTGATATTTTTTTTATTGTTGATACAATGATAACAGATAAGGCAAAAAAATATTATTGTCCTACTTCAAATACTTTTCTGTAAAAAAAATATTTCTTTTTTTTTTGTATGGGAGCGATTACATTTTACTCAATTTCTCAAAAACTTTAAGCGATGTCGAGATGGCAATCACATATGTTAGAAAACTAATAATTCTGAGTATTTGGCTCGAAGAAACTTATTGCTTATCTCTGCGTACTTTCGAGATAATAGTGACAGAAAATAACATTTTTTTTTAATGTTAATTTTTTGCTTTTTTTTAATCATAGCCTAAAGGTACAATTCCGTGCATCGCGATCGATCGCGGCCGCGCGCGGCCTACGACTGTCGTCGATCGCTCGCGACAATAGTCAAACTATGAAAATGTATGGCACCGCTGCCGAGGCCCGCGACAGACGCGCGCGGCCGACGAACGTCGTGAGCCGCGCGCGGCCGTGTCTTGAAATTAGTAGATGTTGTTCGTCAGTTCCCTCTAGACGTGTATCTACCAAAGTCAAAATCATGGTCGAAGTGCTAATTGACATCCTTGAAGAAGAAGAGGAGGATAATCTCCGTGCCGCATATCATATATGATTGGAGTTTGAGACACAAAATTTATTAATATTTCGTCTTCCTCGACCGAAAAGTTTTCTCCTGCGTTCCTAGACATGTTTGCGCCATGAAATCCACGATGTTACTAACTTACTAAGCGCTAGAACATGTTAAGACACGCACGGCCGCGCGCGGCTCACGACATTCGTCGGCCGCGCGCGTCTGTCGCGGGCCTCGGCAGCGGTGCCATACATTTTCATAATTTGACTATTGTCGCGAGCGATCGACGACAGTCGTAGGCCGCGCGCGGCCGCGATCGATCGCGATGCACGGAATTCTACCTTTACTTTAGCACATAATTATAATGTATGCGTAATGTCAAATAAGTAAAAAGAGACTTCTCTGTAAAAGAGGTTATGGGGGCTCACTAATGACTGAAAAGCTATGACCTTTCTGAAGGAGTACTTTCATCAGTTCTAAAAAACAATCAAAATGAAGACATATTAAGCTGCAAACATAAAGTTGAATATGTTCACAAACGATTCTGAAAAAATATTATGGTGAAAGATTAATATTTGGGTCTATATTCTCTTGAGAAATTTCTATTTCCTCGTTTTCCAACGAAAGCAATTCATTGTTCAAGATCAAAGCACTAGCCTCTGGAAACAACTGTTTATGTAAACGAGCAAACTTTGGTTTGATATGGCTGATGTAAGGATCTGAGCTAATTAGAAAGCTGTGGATAATGTCTAAATTAGTCTGAACTCTACCGATTTTTCTTGTATGTGCCATTCTAACATTCCGGAAATCTTTATTCCTCGCTTCGGAAGCTTCTTCGGAAAGCATGCCTATCGGAATAAAGGAGAAATTTTCACAAATATCAGCACCGTGTATCAACAATTTATGGACACTTGAAGGCATGTAATACCATGGATATAAGTTTACATATAGCATTGCTGTTTCTTTACAATATTCCCTAAACAAGTTGGTATTAATAAGTTGACCAGATGAAATTGTTTGTAAAATGACTGCAAATCTCTTGATTAAATCAGGGTGGATACCCGTTATTTCAGCAGATACTTCATAATTTTCAAAAAACCTTCTTGCCGTGTTACCGTCATTGGTTGTACCAAATCCCTGTTTTACTATGTCAATTAACAAACCAGTTCTTTCCCGGAATTCTTCTTGTGTCAAATTCTTTTTAATTTCTTTTAACAATTTATCTTCTTTTCGTGCAGCCCACTTTTTGAAGTCTAAGTTGTACGAAATGTGTAAAATACATTCCATACATCTTATCCACATATGAAGCGAAGACAGACCATATTTATACATATCTTCTCTGATGAGTCTTTTGGATACAAAGTCCAAGTCATTCATTTTGCTAGGTGGGGTATTGCAAATATTACAAACAGCTGCAGAAGAAGTATTGGAAATCACAGTAGAAATTTTCTCATCAATCATAGTCATGTACAAATCATGTTTAATATCAAAATTATCTACAATTGTGGGAACAAGATTACGAATTTCTTCCTCTAAGGATGCACTTTCCTTCTTTATCAATTCATTTGTTTCTTTTGCAAATATAAAGCCAATTGGACGACAATAGTTTGTTGAAGAGGGAGCAGGATTTTGCCACAAGATAGTACCACTCTCTTCTTCCAAACGAAGCGGAACCAAACTAATCATGAAAACTGAAGAATCGTCAATTTTAGTGTCGGAGTGTGACTTTTGTTTATAATTACTTTGAGAAGATGACCCGTCAAAACTCCATTTGCTTATTAGTTTTAGAGATTTTTTGTCGGCAGAGTTGTGCTGAATTGTTTTTAATATCCTATTAGTTGTCAAATCTAGAAGCGATTGAAGTCTTATCTTAGCATCAGATTCAGTTACAGTTATGTCTGACTCTGGAGGATAACAAGTTTTTTTAGCTTCCAGGAGCTTTTGATAGGATGGAAGACCATACATTTTCTCTGAAGCAAGAATAGTTCTTAAATTTCGATATTGCCATTTTGACAAATTTGTTTAGGTGTAAAGCGCTAACGTTTTATCATCTGGTAAACACGGTTTGTCAGTCTTTTTAGCGAATAGTACATCATGTACCATCTCACATTTTTCCTTGTTTTGGCTGAGTTCGTTTAATATAGCTGCTAATTTTGTTTTTTTAGACTCTTTTAATTTGGCACATAAAGCATAAACTAATTCCTCCTCTGTGTGATCTAGAAGTGTTAGACAACGCCTTTTCTTCTGTTTATCAGATATATCAACAAATGGTTTTTTACTTGTACCATAACTTAATTGATGAGTATCCACTTGCGTTTCGAAATTTGGAATTACTTCCTCGGCAACTTTAAAAATGCTGCTTAAATCGATATTTTGACATTTTGGCCAAACTATTTGGGATTGTAACCAGTCTGAATTTTTGTTAAGAAAGGTCTTTTGAGCTCTACTGGAAGCAGACCATCTTTTTGAGATATTACTTGAAAAATTACGACAAAATAATTTAATATTACTCAAATCTTCGGAAGACAATTCAACACCAATACGTTCAATAAGGGCATTAAATAAAAATTCGACATTTTTAAAACCACCTCCTGATTTAAGAACAACGTATAAGTCTAAGTTGGTGACAAATTCGGACATATTATAATTTTAAGGAAAATTGAAAACAAATTAGAATCAAAGATATCAAAGACAAAGTGACTTTGATTTTAACAAAAAAAATTACGAAAACAAATTCGACGAAAGAAAGACAAACAAAAATTATTTGATTTTAAAATCCAAAGATTCAAAATACAACAATAACAAAACAAACAAACAACAAGCATTTCTTCAAGCGCACAGAAAAAATAAGGACACGTCTTATCGCAACCACATTTAGTTGTACACTGAGTGAGGTGTACGCGCGCGATTCGTGACCGTATTACGTTACGTCATGAGAGGCGGCCATCTTGTTATCCCGGCAAACTCGCGTCGAAGCTCCATTTTGCTGGCCAGCGGACCTATTGCGATATGAGTAAGGCTATGATTAAAAAAAAGCGAACAATTAACATTAAAAAAAATTGTTATTTTCTGTCACTATTATCTCGAAAGTACGCAGAGATAAGCAATAAGTTTCTTCGAGCCAAATACTCAGAATTATTAGTTTTCTAACATATGTGAATGCCATCTCGACATCGCTTAAGGTTTTTGAGAAATTGAGTAAAATGTAATCACTCCCATACAAAAAAAAAAGAAATATTTTTTATAGAGAAAAGTATTTGAAGTAGGACAATAATATTTTTTTGCCTTATCTGTTATCATTATATCAACAATAAAAAAAAATATCAGCGGTCTACTATCAATGTCCACTTTTTTTTAATTTGGGACCAGTGTGTGGCGCCACGCATTTACAATAAATTACCCGATGCCATAAAAAGATTGAATGTTACAAAATTCAAAAAAGAACTTAAATTGTTATTAATTGAAAAATGTTACTATACGACTGATGAATTTCTAAATGACAAATTAATGTAGACGTATTTATTTATTTGACTAGAAAAATAATTTTTAATTGAATATTGTGGCTAATTGTAATTTATTATTATTATTATTTTTCATTGACTGTAGAAATTATTCCATATTGTGACATTTTATAATTTTTGTTTTTATGTATATTCATATTATATCATTCTTTTAATTTTGACATTACCAAGTAATTTAAATCTCGCATGAACAATATCTTATTTTGCATGCAACCATATTTGTACGCCTCTTGGCATAACATAGCGACCTATGTATTTTAATTTAAGAACTGTATTTATTACCTATGTTACACGAATAAAAAATGATTGATTGATTGATTGATTGATATTTCGGTTTCGTGATCGCGTTGGCGGCAAAATTGTATACCTACCTATTCGATACTACGATGACAACGTTATAGTTAGGGACTCCTCGCCCGCTCATTTGATTTTGATTTATTCATAACGTCCGCAAGCGCGACTAATGTTCTGTTTGCAATTACTAAAGGTTTGTCGTATAGTATTTTATAAAAGAATTCATATTGCAAACTACTATATATAAACAATGCATGTCCTATAGGACATGCATTGTTTAAAAACCCGTTAAGTTTTGTTGCGAGTTTTTAAATAACAAACTAACACTGTGCCCGCGGAGTCTGCGTAGATTTCGCATAGGTTATGCAGATTTTTACAGATGAGGGAATCTTTATGATCGGTTTAGTATTTTTTAAGTTATTTACAATGGTAAATAACTCAAATACAATGGTAATGGCAAACAAACATAATTACAATAAATTAAAGCATTTTTTAAATATTATTTGTGTATCAATCAATCAATCAAAATATTTTTATTTCACATAAGCCTACAAGGGGACTTATGAAACGTTAGAAGACTACTAAACTGTACCTATACATATCATAAATTAACATTTGGAAGTAAGTAGTTAGGTAACTTTAGGTAGATATCTATCTATTCTCCATTTATATTTATAGCATAAAACTTCTATTATATTGTTTAACATAGCATAACTAGAAAAAACATAAACTTAACATCACGCCTGTACTCCCAAAGGGTTAGCAGAGTTGTATCCCTAACACCCACGTTTCACCAGTTATGTTTTAGTCCCATGGAAGAGAGAGCGAACCTATTGTATTTAATTGTAACTAGGGATTGCAAAATCCGGATTATTTACAAATCCGGATTTACAAAGTATAATCGCACACAAATCCGGACTATCCGGATTTTCCGAAGTTTTTTATTTTATTAAAAAAAAAAGTTTACATGTAAACTATACAACGACACTCAAGGGACTGTGCACATTTCAACGTTATAGAGTTGTCGTTAAATGGAGAGAAGAAAAATTTGTATTGGAAAAATAAAAAAAAAACCGAGCCATCCTTGCATCCCGATGCTTTGAAAGAAAGTAAACCAAGTTCTTCGGCAAACTTCTCCGCCTTAGCTTTCACGATCGGCCCGACATTGGCATATTATGCTGGCGCTGTCGGTGAAACCATGATAGTATAGCTTGATCCAAATCTTCGTATTTAGGTTTCTTATTTGGAAGATTTTCCATCCTGCTCTGCATGTAGAATTTTTCTTTATTTTTCGATATGGTGGACACGGTAGAGCGATTAAATCCAAAGCGTCTGCCAAAATCACTTAAAAACGTAAAACTTTTTCGTCAATACACACTGATTTTCTCTTACTTGCCATGTTTACAGTTAGAATGTTTGTGAGCAACTTGGAATATGATAACGTATAGATAATCCATAACTCCTAGTAACAACACACGTGCAAGCAATCCCAATTTGTAAACAAAAGAACGGATTAGAAAGTTCGGTATGATTTCGAAACTAAACAGGGCCTGCATCACATTCTGGCAATGCAGGAAAATGATAGGTAAGAAGTGGGGCCTATCCCCCAAAATCATACTTTGGCTGTACACCGCAGTGATGATCACCTACGGGGCCGTGGTCTGGTGGCCCCGCACCAAGCTTATTACAGCCTACAACAAACTGCAACGCATGCAAAGACGAGCCTGCATGGCGGTCACGGGCTGCATGAGGACTACTCCGACTGCAGCCATGGACGTCATGCTGGGACTACCACCGCTCCACCTGTTCATACAGCAGGAAGCCACGATGGCGGCAGTGCGTCTGGATGCAACTGACCTCTGGCGAAAGAGAGACACACAACACACCACGCTGCTTAAGGAACTCAACAATGAGTTCCCCATCACTAAGGCCGGGTGGTAAATGACCGGGTGTCTAAAAAATTCATTTTTGATAATAAATACAGCATCCAGCTTCACGAAGATCGCCGATGTGGAGGTTTGCGCCCCACTGAGCTGCGCATCTTCATGGACGGATCAAAAACAGTCAGTGGCACAGGTGCTGGAGTCTTCTCGCAGGACATTAACATACATATAGCCACACCGTTTTGAGTCCACAACACAGTGTTCCAGGCTGAATGCATTGGGATCACTCTTGCTGCTTCAGCCATTATGGCCAGGGCAGTTAAAGACTACTCGATCCGCATACTCTCAGATAGTATGGCTGTTCTGCAAGCACTGGACAGTCACTCGATTGACTCTGGGCTAATATACGAGTGCCACCAGCGCCTCTACCAGGTGGGTAGCCTCAATAATATAACCATTCAATGGATAAAAGGACACAGCGGTTCGCTAGGTAACGATGCCACTGATGAACTTGCCAGAAGGGAGTCGAGCACGACACCGGTGGGACCAGAACCCATCGTGCCACTCCCCTTTGGGTTCCTACGCTCTCTTGTAACAAAACGTACCAGGGATCTACACTGTGAGCTATGGGTGGACCAAAGTGAGTGCAGGCATACCAAGAAAGCACCATCGATGCCCACCTCACAAAGCAGGTCCTCCGGTTAGGCAAACGACAGCTGCGTTGCTGCGACAGCAGCAATAACTGGCCATGGGTCGTTTAATAAACATCTATTTGTCATAGGAGTTACAGACAGTCCGTTCTGCAGGGCCTGCATTGAGGACGACGAGACAGCAGCGCACGTGATTCTAAACTGCCCGGCGATCGCCACATAGAGGATATATGATTGTATGGAAGACAAGCTAAACCATTTAAAGTGGAGTGATTTCGACGCTTTAGTGAGTTTGTCGTTAAAGCGAATGACGTTACATAGAGTTTACATTGTTTTTAGATTTGTCACGTAGTTTATGCTAAAATATAATTAAGTTGGTGGTTGAAGACACGTGCTCTATTTTATAGGTTTACAAAGAAACGCTATATTGAAATTCGAAAAAAAAACGGATTTTAATATTAAAATTCGAATTTATATGAGGACGGAAAATCCGGATTTTTCAGTTATTTTCGAATTTCGAACTATCCGGATTTCAATCTCTAATTGTAACTTGTTCTCAAAAAATAAGGGGTACACTAGGCAACTAAGGTTGAACTTTTAATCCTATTCACTAACTTGACAGTTCAATGCAAAATAATGATACCATTCTAAAACTAATAGTGTCGGGGTAGTGAACGATTTCGCATAAAGAATGAATGGTAAAAATGTTTTAAATTAAATAAAACTTCAAAAAATCGTTTTTAGGTGTGGATTATAAGAATAATTAATAATTTTTAATAACAGTTATTTCCTTTTATTATTTTCTTCTGATAGAAATAAAACTAAATATAAAAGTCATGTCATTTTGCTTATTTTTTTACTATAGTCATTTTATTTCCTCTGACAGCCATAGACTACATATATATCGATATAGTACACATCTTGTTTTAAGACAAGTTATTAAATTTAAATTACAAAGTTTGCATGTAAGTACATTATTTCAAGTTCATTCAATTTCATTCATTCTTACACCACCTCACTATCTTTTTTTTTGTCAAAACCTGGTATCCCTCCAATTGTCAAGTTAGTGAATAGGATTAAAAGTCCAACCATAGCTCACCCCTCAGCGTTTTTGTTCCTTGTAGAATTGTTTTGCCCGTCGTAATTTCTAAACGAAAGTTCCGATTCGAATAATAATAAAGAGGATTTTATATTTACAATTGGTGGGGCCAGTATTTACACATTTACACCTTTGGCCCTGTCCGCACCGCGATTTTTTACCGTGCGATTATCTTCTCGTAGTTCGCTAACTTATTTAATGTAATGGGATTGCCACACAGGCGCGGTAGGAAATTCACGTGGAAAAAAATCTGTGGTTTGATGCAAATTGAACGCGATGCGATGCGGATTAATTTCTACGCGAATGTTTTGGTCAGTATTAACTAATTATGACTATGGCCCGCACTGTGAAATAAAATTCGCGCGTTTCGCTCTGTCGTGCACAGGCGCCGGCGCTATTAACAGGATGTCGCGCGCATAGTCTCCCACCCGATCTGCGGCCGCACAGGAGTTATCAGAAAATGACGATATTGCTAACATAACATAACATCACGCCACTATTCCTCAAAGGTGTAGAAGACACCCACGTTTCGACAGTTATGTTCAAGTCCCATGTAATGTGTAGGTGGCGACTGTGGCGAGCCTATTGCCATCAACCGGGCATAATCCTAATTCGAGTATATCCAAAGTACCACGACATAATATTCAAGTCGAAACTGTAGGAGGAAATTAATTTCAAGATATAAAGGGTGTAAGGGGAATGCTTCCGAGAACAAACGGATAGTAGGTGATAGGGCTAGTTATTCTTGATACGCAACCATATTTTTGTTTTGGAAATTTTTATTAAATAGGTACTAGCTTCCGCCGCGACTTCGTCCGCGATTTCTTGTTCCCCCGACCCTTCCCGTCGCGTCGAATCGCCTACCCATGCGATTTTCCCCGTTTTGGCAACATTTTTCATTACTGCTCCGCTCTTTTTGGTTGTAGCGTAATGATATGTAGCCTATAGCCTTTCTCAATAAATAGGCTACTCAATACAAAAATAATTTTTCAATTCGGACCAGTAGTTTCTGAGATTAGCGCGTTCAATCAAACAAACAAACAAACAAACTCTTCAGCTTTATAATATAAAATAAAACTAGCGACCCGCCCCGGCTTCGCACGGGTGGACATTTATTTTTTAAGCTCTCTGAAAAAAAAAATTGTTTTGTATGTATGTTTTTATAGGTTTTTTATTCGTGAATATTGAATGAAATTATTTATAAGTATTTTTGAAAAGAACTTTTGATAATGAGTATCTAAATAGTTCCGAAATCGTGCTATGGGAAAATTGTCCGCAATAGCGTCTTATCTCGGGTTCAAATCCCAGAAAAACTTTGTACTTATTTTTTGATTTTCTTATTTAAACAAACCATTTTTTAAATGATTATTTCATTGTTATTCATTTACTTTTTTGAAATTTTCAGTAATTATTATTTTTGTTGTTTTTCTTATTTTTTAAACAATTACAATGCATTTTTTTTTCTTTATAGTAAAAAGATTCGGTCGGCGAGCAAGCAAATGAACCATCGGAGAAAGCCTTTACATGGTGTTACAGAATATTTTAGTAACTAGTAATGCGAAAAGAGGTCATCATACAACTTTTAGTATGGCTCCAACACTGAAATCGCGAAACAAAATCAGCTGTCCAAAGAAAAAGGTCATTCACCGGTGACAAAATGACCATAGTTTGTTGATTGGCGCCACAGTAAAAGTTGTTCACAATAATGACTGAAATTATCCCTTTTCGTATTTCTACACTCTTCTGTAAGACCTTGTAAATATTTGTAAATTATCAACTATAGTAGGTACCTATGTATAACATAACACAATGGGCTAAGCACATAGAGACCACTACTTTACATAAATTGAAATTGGCAGTATGAGCTTCAAAATGGTAGAGTCTAAAAATGGCTATATTTCTAAATGCCAAATGCAAATTACTCAAAATGCACTTTGGTAGTTAGTAGGAAAAATCACATGACATGATATCAAAATAATCATGTAAGTATAGGGCACGCCACAATTGTGGCGGTAAGTCCCCTCTTTGAGGAGTGGATAGAGAAGCGCCACGGTGTCCTCACCTTCCGCCTGACGCAGGTTCTCACCGGGCATGGGTGTTTCGGTGGGTTCCTTTTCAGGATAAAGCGGGAGGAAACGCCCGGGTGTTTCCATTGTGAGGATCGTCTGGAGGACACAGTGGAGCATACGGTGGAGGTGTGCCCTGCCTGGGCGGAGCACCACCGTGTCCTCGTGGAGGCGATCGGCGGCGGCGACCTCTCGCGTCCGGCCTTGGTGCGAGCCATGGTACGGAGCGAGAGGGCATGGGAAGCCGTCACCTCCTTCTGCGAAGCAGTAATGTTCGCAAAGGAGGAAGCGGGGCGCGTGAGGGAGTGGCAGTCTCTGCGCTCTCACGTCCCTAGCCGCCGCAGGAGTAGATGCCCCGGGCGTCGGGAGTCGATTGCGGACTCCCGGCTACCATAGGCGCCAGCTAGCGCGCGGCGAGCAATGGGTAGCTCGCCGCCCGGTAAGGACCGAGCTCGGATCGACAGCGCGAAGTGTTCCACGCGCGCCTCAAAGAGATGTCAGCAGCAGTGAAGGGGTCTACTAGGACCGATGCCCGCCGGGGTCGCGTGATTGTTCGAAACAGATACCGTGACCCTGGCACATGTGCAACTGATGGAACACGGGTGGGTTTTAGGCAGTAAAAGTCTGACACGCCCTCCCGCTCCGCCCAGAGCGGGAGAAGTCATTTGATGATTTCCCACTCAAAAAAAAAAATGTATGTATTTCAATTTAAAAACTTTTTAAAATTTATATTACAAAAGAACTCTGAGCACGAAGACCCTGGGACATCACTTTCAATAAATTGCGATAGTCATAACTCCAGCAGCCAATCCAAAATCAAATTATGATGAGTAAGTATCAACAGATGGGCGAAGATTGTCACACAAAGAATAGCCGATGACATTGCGGTTGACTTCCAAAGAGTGGCGTGATGAACATCGCGACTTCCAGCCCAATTGTTCTCAATCAATATTAGTAAGTGTAGCACAGGGCGACTAATCCTACTGAACCGTAGGTTCTCACCTAAGGTGTCCACCCGTTTGTCTTTCCACCCACTCGTATGTCCACGCATTGTATTCATACACACCGCATAATTGCCATGATTTGTTTTTTTTATTATTTTTTTATTATTAAATAAAATATGAAGGTTTTTTCTTACAGAGAAATCACTGACGATGATTTGTTGAACCATCGACAGAATCTCAAGAAGATAATATATACCCACCAGTTCTTGTTCGAAGAGTCGTTGATATCCTCGCTATTGATTTATTTTTATTTATTTATTTATTTATTTATAGTTAATTAAAACGGTACAACACCAATTAAATTAATTAACATAGAAACACATAAAACGTTGACAATAATTACAAAAAGTTATACAATTACCTATATTAACAACTAATATGGAACAGTGGACTCCCTTGCATACTTTCTCTCACAGAACGCCAGACATACAAGCATCATTTTATTCCATTCATCAACAAACACATCACATTCAGGGTTGGCATTCAGGAGGGCATTTAGCATTTTCAAGGTGCGACAGACTGGGGATTCGGCTCTGGCTACAGTCTTAGATGGTAGTTGCGCAAAAAGGTTGTGCCGGCGGCTCTGACGGTGTCCAATGTATTTATCGGGCACAAACAACCGACAGAAAAGGCCATGGAGCTCTGGGCAGTCGATACGTCCCCGTAAGGTCTTACAGGCTACCGAGAGCTGATCAAGGCCTCTTCTCACCTCCAACGAGTTAAAGCCCAACGTCCCTAAAAGATAGTTGGTGGGGTACATATATGGAAAGAAATGGTATAACCTTTGGAAGAGACATCTGAGGAAGGTTTTCTGTACTTTTTCAACCATTAAAGTTTGGGTCGCGGTGTAGGGGTGCCAAACACAAGCGCAGGACTCCAGTTTGCTGCGAACCAGAGCGGTGTACAACAGCCTAATAACATTGGGATTGCAAAAGTCACGGGAATTTCGCAAAACAAATCCTAAGCGCCTGAAACATTCCTTCGCAAGAGTGGAGACATGATCTTTAAAAGTCAGACCTCGGTCGAAGGTCACTCCCATATCCTTTACGACGGTGACCCGAGTAATAACATCACCACCTAACTTGTAGTCGTAATGAATTGGTCGCAATCCTCTACCGTATGTCATGACGTGGCATTTGCTTGTATTAAAAAACAACTTGTTGGCAATGCTCCACTCATTGATAGCGTCAATATCTTTTTGTAGGAGTTTGCAATCTTCATCCGTTCGGATTTGTGCGACTAGCTTAAGATCGTCGGCATATAACAGGCATTTGGCAAACTTGACATTAGTTACCAAGTCATTTATCATGATCAGGAATAGAGGCGGCCCCAACACGCACCCCTGACTTACGCCGGAACGCGTATTATATGGCTTTGACTCGAAGCAGCCATGTCTTACATACTGCTTGCGATCACGCAGGTAGTCTGAAAAGAAGTTAAGAAGCCCGAACGAGAAACCTATGGCCCTCAGCTTTGTCAAAAGGATATCGTTGTCAACTCTGTCGAATGCTTTCCGGAAATCGAAATACAGAGCGTCTACGTGCCCACCGATGTCTAAACCACGAGATATGTAGTCCACGTGAATCAGTAAATTCGAATTTACGGAGCGGCCCGGCCGAAAACCGTGTTGGGCTTCGGACAAGGACATATTTACACGTTTGTAAATGAAAGCGTGGAGTATATGCTCAAAAACCTTGGCAATTGTTGGCAAGATAGCAATAGGTCTGTGTTCCTCTACTGATGTTTTGTCACTGGTTTTAGGGATTGGAGTGACTCGTGAAGTTTTTAATTGATAAGGATATACTCCAGATTGAAGCGCTAAGTTAAAGATATGGCATAGTGGGGCTGCCAAGACAACATGAAATCCCTTAAGAGTACCGGCTGGAATGTTGTCAGGGCCAACCGAGCTACAGGGTTTGAGTTTGGTTATCGCCTTAACTACATCTGGTGGGGTTAAAAATGGTAGAGGGATGGTATCTCCCTCACTACTTACATTACATTTCCTAGGGTTCAATTCAGGTGAATCGCGCAGAAACACGCTAGCAAAATATTGAGCAAATGCCTCAGCCGCCTTGATACCTGAATAAGTCTCTCCATTATACACCACGTTTGGCTCGAAACCGCCCCTTGAACGAAGGCTAGAGACATGCTGCCAAAACTGTCGCGGATTTTTGCCTATGTTATTTTCTAAAGTGATGCAATACGATTTGTAGGTGTCCTGTGTTCTTACTTTAAGATCAGACCGCAAAGCACTAAACTCCGCATAAACAAGATCACTGCGTGACATTTTCCATTTATTATGGAGTTTGGTTTTACGCTGGGTATCGTATATAATATTTTTCGTAACCAAACTGGATACCGTCTATTTCCGAGAACTATCCTCTTTTTCTTTGGAATGGAAGAATCAAATAAGTCGTACATTATTTTGTAAAACTCACCTGCAGCGGAAGGTGCATCATTATAACGAAAAATGTCTTGCCATGGGGCAGAACGAATTAGTTTGCAGAGTAGTTTGTAGTCCCCTTTTGCGAAGTTCCAATCCCTACTACGGTCAATGTTGCTGGGGTCCAATTTTTCACTAACCCTATGTGAAGTGACGGTAATAGCAATATCTAACGGTGGGTGATACAAGTCAATGGGAACCAGCTCTGTACCTTTGATATGCTCGCAGTTTACTTCTGTACCCTCCCGAGCCAACGCTATGTCTAACTTACTCCCACGCATATTCACCACTTCATTCGTCTCAGTCAAACTACAAAAGCTTAAAAAATAACAATAATAATAATTAACATTAACCGACGCACTTTTTAAATTAAGGTCGCCTAAAATCATCATCATTCCGTTCAAGTTGGAGATGACGCTCTCAACCTTACAAAACCACGTCATGTATTCATCGTCAGTTGCAGTAGGCTTTATGTAGACAACACAAACAGATAACTTGTGACCGTAAACCGTGATCGTAGCCCATAAATCTTCGCCACGGGCAGTTTCGAGATCATGCCTACTCTTCATGGTAACGCCGGGGCGCGCAGCAAGCAACACACCGCCACCCAGAGTCGCTCTGTCTCTGCGCAGAATGCTCCAATTCCCGCTTGACAATTCTGAATCCTCTATGGAGTTGTCCAGATTTGTCTCTGTTACGGCAATGATGTCATGATCTGAGAGTAACAGGCTTGATCTCCATGTAGGTAGCTTAGTTTTGAGCCCTCGCACATTCTGGTACAGTAAATGCATAAAAACATTGCGACTAGTAGAAGTGGGTAAGGCAGGAACGTTGAGGTGCTCACTGAGGCTCAGTACTTTGGACACGAAAATTACGGCGCCATGGTTTGACGCAGATATCCTCTGCCCAGTTTTCAGGTGCCATTGCGTGTTCAGCCAGTTTCGACGGGACACCCAATTTAATGGAGGCGTATTTGCCGCGGGATTTGAGCGCTTCTACCGTGCAAACATCCGTTCCACAGATGGTAGCTAGATGATCACGTACCTGGTTGTCAGACGTACCCTGTTTCACATAGAAGAGGTGCAAGTATCTCCACCTTTCCGAGGCCTCTAAATTAGTTGTACCAGGTGCCGCTGTCCCACGCAATACATTGCCGAGTGAACTCCGGGAGCGCCTGTGTCGAACTTCTGTCCAGCCATCCTTCGGTTGTACATCCTGGTCGGTGTCGCCCATAGTAACGTCCGGTACAGCAGCAGGCACCGGCAAGAGGGCATGGGGTTTGGTAGCTTGGCGTGTAGCTATTGGTACCGGTTTACCTTGGTGGTGTAAATCTCGCAGTTCCGTCTCCGCGGTGTCACTATCCAAAGCTTCCACCCCTTCTAGTGCTGTAAATATTGGATCCCCGGTTTCCTTAATATCGTTCGATGGATCGGTTATTAGCTGGGAAGGTACCGAGCGTGACTGGAAATTTTGGTCTTGAATCTTCGGATGGCATTTCTCCGGATCCTTTCCCTTTACTCTTTTTTGAGAACTAGCTGAGATCATTCTGACCTCTAGCTCGGTGGTGGCTTTTTGAATAGCTGCACACTGTATTTTGATGTCGGACACATCCTTTGACAGGGCGGACAGCATTGCGTCATGCTCAGTCTTCCACGCAGACAGCCTAAGGTCTTGTTCGGTCCTCCATTTTGTCAACAGTTGCATGAGTTTATTTTTCCATTCCCGACATACACAGGATGAGTCCATTAATGAGTTGATGGGCGAGTCATCGACACGCGGCCGCTTATCCCTAACGGTGACGTTTGCATTGGACTCATTCGCATCGCATTTGGAAGACGAAGCAATGTCAGGAACAGAGTGCGTTTGCCCTGGTCTGGGTGTCTTTGGGGATGTAGGAGGAGTGCGATGCATTTTCGGCATTTATAAAAGGGGCCGGCGAGTGTTCCAGTCGCGTAGGGAATGTTTAGACGCGTAGACGTATCGTACAAAAACAAAATATTACAATAACAAAACAATGCTCGAAAACTTGTTATTTTTATTTCTGAATCTGGAACGTTTATGTCAGAATTCTCAGCTGAGTGTTGATAGCACTGACGACGGCACCGCGAGTACGTAACGCACGCCGTAATCGCACATATGCCCCACACTTAACGGCGAGTTTCCGTTGCGCACACGTAAGAGTCAGGATGATAGGCACTTTCAAAGATTTTTCGTTAATTGCTTTAATTTATTATTACACGTTTTGAAAGGCGGCAAACGTTTTACAATTATATTAACACTATGTTTGTTCGAATAACACTTGAACTTTCGAGACAAAACTGGTTGAAAAACGATTAAATAGTTAAAAAAACAACAGGAGCAAATGATGTTGATACCTAGGCCTTTCCAATCCAGAACCTTGAAGACATCCTCCAGTGCAGCGGTGAACAATTTCGGAAAGATAATGTGTCCCTGACACCTCACTGTAGAAGCATAGGTTTCGAGGTATGGTCCTGAAGTCGAACTGACATACGAGTAGTGGTATTATTTTACAGACACTTCAGCAACTCCATGTATTGGTAGTCTATCTTGCACCGTTGAAGAGACTGCAGTACAGCCTTTGTCCCTGATGTGCCCTTTTACGGATTTCGCTCCATATGCGTAAATATGTCAAAAATAATAAAATAAAATTGAAATAAATTAGCCTGTTTAAATTTTTGCCTGTTTTTTTTTTGTTTACCTCATCCGTATGTCCACCCTTTTACTGTACTCAAATAACCCGTAAATCGCGAAAAAACAAAACTACTGTTTTATACAAAAAGGTATGGTAAACTAACTAAAAACTCGGGAAAAAATGTTTGGAACAGCTGTTTTTTTTTGCGGTTATGTGGCTGATGCCATAGTAAAAGTTTTTCATAATGATGAGTACAATTGTCGAGTCGGCGGACTAAAGCACATAAGTCAAAAAAATGCTTTATTTTTTCTTTGTACCAAAATTATTCATTTACACCAATACATCGGCAGACTAAAGCACATAAGTCATATTCGCTTGTTCGGGCTTGAATCTAAGTAGTGTCCTTTTTCAACCTCTTGAATCGCATTAATCTTGCGGCGTTATAAAAAACATGAGTTATGTTAAAAGGAACACTTGAAGCTCTCGGACTTCATGGACGCAGAAAGTGACTTATGTTATTAGGAACGTCAAGTGCGTCCTTTTATCTCAATTTTTAATTCGAGGGTAGGT
Organism: Aporophyla lueneburgensis; assembly: GCA_932294355.1. Taxonomy (NCBI): domain Eukaryota; kingdom Metazoa; phylum Arthropoda; class Insecta; order Lepidoptera; family Noctuidae; genus Aporophyla; species Aporophyla lueneburgensis. The sequence continues at coordinate 15,631,593 of OW028762.1, read as the reverse complement.
ACTCAAATTATTATTTATTGCTTACAAAAAACTGAAGTGGTAACTGTAGTGATTTGGGTCACACTAGTCGAGTTAGTTTTGCTCTGATTTGTTAACAGAACAGTTGTGGTGTGTGACATTTTACTTGAAAGTATTCCCAATTAATATGGATTGTCAGCGAGGAAAGAAATTAGGTGAGATGGTGATGAGGAGAAACACAAATGTTGAAGGTAAGTTTGCCATGTTTGATTTAAATCAGAAAGTAATATATTTATCTTTCATTGTAGTTTTAGCAGAAATCATCAGTGATTTGTTCATTTTAGCATCAATCATTAATAAATGATTAAAATAATTATTTTTTTAGCCTCTACAGTACGTTTTTTATTTTTAGATGAACGAAATGAACAGCAATCTACAGGCACAATAGCGGAAGAAGAACCAATGCCTTCCACATCATCAGGCCACACTGGCGTCATGTTTATTAATCGAGAAATGGATTTCTCAAGTGATGATTCTGTTCTGGATCCACATTTCGAACTCCCTGAAACAGCAGTAGATTCGTCGACATCCACCGATACTGACCGAAGAGCCGACACGCCACCTGCGGTCGAAACATCTCCAAAAAAAAGTATTCGCATTACGAAAAAAGAAAAGAAAATAAAACGCAACACAGGTCAATCATATAAAACATTAAAAGGTAAAGTTGTTTCCAGCAGAACAATGAAAGAGCTAGGGACGTGTCGAATGAAATGCAAGGAGCGTATATCATTGAACGATAGACAAGCTATTTTCAACGAATATTGGCAAATGGGAACATATCTCAAGAGAACAACTTATATGGCATCTTTAATTGAAATACACGACAAGGCAACTCAAAGACAACGCACACTAGATCCTGACCAACAAAAGAATCGCATGAAAACATACAAATATTTTTTATTAATTCACGGGAAGCGTGAACCCATTTGTCGGGGATGCCTTTTAAAAACGTTAGGCGAAAGCGATAATTTTATAAAAACAGTTGCCACGAAAAACGGTCTTCGATAGGTGGCACTCAAACAGATGATAACCGTGGGAAGAGTATACCCAAACATAAGATTTCTGATGAAAAAAGACAAGAAATTAAGGAACATATTTTATCATTTCCATCCTATGAGAGCCATTACACAAGAAAAACTACATCAAAAAAGTACTTGCCTTCTCATCTAACTATTACGAAAATGTATGATTTATTTTGTGAAAACCGCGACAATCCACCAATCCATCCTTCAGTAAAAATTTATAGTCAAGAATTCCACAAATTAGGATTATCGTTCAAAAAGCCCCGTGCCGACACATGTTATACTTGTGACAAATTCAAGATGCAAATTCAACTATGTCAGGAAGATCAGGTCAAAACTGAACTAATTGCTCAACATGAACATCACAAGACTGCCGCAGATCAAGCATACGAAATGAAAAAATGTGATACTCAAGTAAATAAAAGTGATAGTACTGTGCAAGTTTACACATTTGACTTACAACAGTGTTTACCCACTCCAGCCCTCAGCTCTTCTGTAGCTTTCTACAAACGCCAGTTGTGGACGTTCAACCTGACTGTCCATGACAACAAAACTGGAAAAGCTGTGTGTTACATATGGTATGAAACCATAGCTGCTAGAGGAGCTAATCAAATAGCATCATGTCTTTTTAAACATCTTCAAACATACGTACCTGAGAATACAAAACATGTAATATTTTATTCTGATACTTGTGGCGGTCAGAACAGAAATTCTCATGTCAGTTCAATGTTGACTTGGGCTTTGCAGAAATTAGACATAGATGTCATAGACCACAAGTTCATGGTTCCGGGTCATAGCCACATGGAAGTGGACACGGATCATAGCATCATTAAAAAAAAGAAAAAGAAAACGGATTTGCAGATTTATCACCCGCATGATTGGATTCAACTCATCAGATCGAGCAGTAAAAAATTTGAAGTTGTCGAAATGCGTAGTTCCGACTTTTTGAATTTTTCTTCATTGTTAAAGGGTCCTTTAGTATTAAGAAACAAAGATGTAGAAGGGCGACAATTTAAAAGGCTCGATAAAAAGTGGTTGCGCTATGATTCTGAATTTGGCGTAGTCTCCTACAAAGACACTTTGGACACGGAATGTAATTTTTACAAATTTAACTTGAAACGTCGAGTACAGCCCTTACCGATATCAAAAGAAAAGAAAGATGATCTGATTTCTTTACTCTCCTTAATACCCGACGTTTTTCATAGATTTTATTTAGATTTGCCTTCTGTGAACAATGTACGTAATACTGACCCTGATATTTTAGATAGTGAAGAAGATGAATAAATAGTTGAATATAAATTATAAATATAGGCTAGTATATAAATGATGCATGCTAAACTAATTTTATGTTCATAGAAGTAACTTTTGAATGTCAACTAAAACATAGTTTATAATTAAATTTACTGTTCTCATACACTTAAGTCACAAGTACCTACTAGGTACACAGTGTTCTTTCTAACATAAGTCACTAAAATCGCTTTTTATTATATTTTTTCAAATTATATTTACGTGCATGTTAGTATTAATTAAAAACATCCCAATATTCCAATAAAGTTGAATTTATAGTTAAACGCTATTTTTTATACAGTTTTTAGTTGTTCCTGAAAAGTTTCACTTTTGGACTTATGTTTTTTAGTCTGCCAGCCCTAGAATTATTTCTATAACTTATACTCTTTTGTAACACACTGTATACTATTTTTCTCCAGAATCAACCATCAAGCTTGTTATACGGTTTTTTATTTTATTTACTCTTGATTCTGAAGAAAAATATATAAATATAGGAATAAAAATTATTGCTTTTATAATTTTTTACAATTTGACAATTAGCCGTTTTGAGAAAACTCCCTTTCTAAAATTGACCATTCTGCGCCTAAGCAATGTTATTTGTGGATCGTCTGGAGGACACGGTGGAGCATACGGTGTAGGTGTGCCCTGCCTGGGCGGAGCACCACCGTGTTCTCATGGAGGCGATCGGTGGCGGCGATCTCTCGCGTCCGGCTCTGGTGCGAGCGAGAGGGCATGGGAAACCGTCACCTCCTTCTGCGAAGCAGTAATGCTCGCGAAGGAGGAGGTGGGGCGCGTGAGGGAGTGGCAATGTCTGCACCCTCACGTCACCCAGCCGCTGCAGGAGGAGACGCCCCGGGCGTCGGGAGTCGATTGCGGACTCCCGGCCACAGTAGGCGCGGGCATGCGGGTGGCGAGCGACACGGGCCTGCAGCTCGTGTCGACGGCATGTAGTATTCCACGCGCGCCTCAAAGAGATGTAAACGGAACTAAGGGGTCTGCCAGGGTCGCGAAATTTCTTCGAAAGAGATACCGTGGCCCTGGCACATGGGCAACTGAAGGAACACGGGTGGGTTTTAGTCAGTAAAAGTCTGACACGCCCTTCCGCTCCACCCAGAGCGGGAGACGTCATATTATTATTATTATTTATTTATCGATTAGACAACATTGGTCCACTGGTTAGTAACGACTTATCAACTAAGGGTTAGTATTTATGAATTGGAATAAAAACAGTAGGTACCTATTATATATTCATACCTGCCGCACGAGTAACCTGACAAAGTGTCTAAGTATAGGTGCATCGTGTTGTTCGGCTAGGGTTTTCAGTATACTGTTGCTGCTAGCCCTCATTCTGCCTAATAAGGATGCGGTCTTTTTCCTCATAATAGCATGGAAGTCGTCGGTTCGTGCTACAGCAAACATGCTAGACGCGCTGCGGAACCTGGGCAACCTCAACAGCATCCTGAAGCCATTATTATATTGCACACGCAGAGCATCTAGAGCCCTCCGCGTACAGTTGACCCACAAACTGCCCGTGTAGAACGCTTGACAATAAGCTTTAAACAGGGTTATTTTGACCTCGTTACTACAACGAGCGAATCTGTGAGCCAACATGTTGCATCTGGCTGCTAGTGCCCTGCGCTCACGATCAATATCTACCTGATCTTTGAGGTCCTCAGTGACATAGTGTCCCAAGTATTTAAATTGAGTAACCCTTTTAAGTGGTTCTCCGTTGAGAGTTATTGAAGGCTCGTAAGTTATATGTTTCCCGGGAACATCAAAGATCAGGTATTCACTTTTCACTACATTATATAACAGGCCGTGAGTCGCCGCATACTTTCCACAGATGTTCAGCATCTCCCTGATTGAGCCAGCCGTTGGACCCAGCAGCACCATATCATCAGCGTAACTTAAATTATTGACGCTAGCGCCATCTATTTTACACCCAACTGGTCTGCTGCTGAGTTCAACGATCAACTCATTCAGATACAGGTTGAAGAGCTTAGGTGAGGTTAACCCCCCCTGCCTCACCCCACACTCCAACCTGTACGCTTCAGACAGAACATCCCCCCAACGAACTTGGTTTAACTGGTTAGAGTACCAGTACTGGAACAAACCCGTCAACTCAGGTGGTACACCCGCTCTCCCGAGCTTCTCCCAAAGGACATCATATGACACAAGGTCAAACGCCCTTGAGAGATCAAGGAAGCAGGCATAAACCGGAGTACCTCTATCCTTATAGTATTGGACCGTCTGCTTTAGACAGAGGATAGCACTCTCAGTGGAAAGTCCAGGCCGAAACCCAAACTGTGCGTCATGTAAAGTTATCCATTTGTCAAGTTCTTTGTCAAGCAGACCGTCCAACACCTTTGCTATAATAGTGGCCAAGGATATCGGTCTGTAATTCAACATATGATGATGTCCCATCCAAAAAAAAGCCATGCTATTTACGAATGAATTATTATTCGTCTGATGAATCTGTTTTATTATTTCTCGATAACCTTTTCTATAAAATATCTATTATTGATTAATTATTAAAAAATAAGAAAATAAAAATATGTACCTACATATTTTAAAAACAAGAACTCGAAAATAAATATAGGTACATATTTCAAAAATAAGAAAATAAAAACATATGCGACTATTGAGATTCGAACTCGGTTACTGCGGAAGCACGGTATGAAGCCGGACGCTGGCGCGCTAGGCCAATCGTGCATCGTACCTGCGTATTGAAATTACGCGGGAAAAATGGACGTCGCGCATCGGCGAGATTTGCGCGGTGCACCCCGCAGTAGGCGGGGCTACTTGACAACCGCTTCATCTGCTTCACCCCCTCAAATACAGAAAATTTGTCTATTCACCGCGCCTTAATTCTTTCTTCCGCCAACTGTTTTGGTGTTTCTCGAGGTGTAGAAAATATCCTGAATTTTTGTCACCTTCATTAATAACTTCTCTAATTGTACTGTGAGATTTACCTTGAAAATAATATAAAGACAATCATATTAATTCTATCTACATTTTTCAATTTCAAGTATCAACCCATTAAGAGTCAACGTACACGCGATTTGTCAAACTAGAAAACATAACCTCAATAATCTATTAGTAAATAAAACAATAAAATGGCTTGAAACTTATAATCCTGATAAAACTTAGTATTATTCTAAGTATTATTATTAGAAAGGAAAAACAATGACTGGCATTGACTAAAAGATACATTTCTTGGATAAATACCTGTCATGTCGGCAGTTCTTTCGAAAACATTGTCAATCGGAGACAAAATTTGTTCCACTTTTGCTGATTCCGCCAAATATCTTACGAAAACTTGATATATTCAGCTCACACCACTACTCCTTATTGTTTCATTCATTTTTTTATTGTACAAAAGCATTAATAATTGATAGTTAATTAGAAATAAGTGAAATACAACTGGGAATATAACACAATGACAGATAAGCTACTTGTTGTTGATAAACAAAGCAGTGTTGCCACAAAAAATATATTTTAGTTCCATTTTTCACCACGACAGACTGTTTTTTGCCAAGCTGTACTAGTGCGTAGTAAAATCAAAATAGTCCTAAAAAGTTTTGAAACTGAACAAGAAAATCGCTTTGGAATTATCCGAACGACCATAATGTCAACTGTCAGATTGACGTTGACATTTTTCTCACAATTTTAAACAAATCCATAATTAGTAAACAATCAAGAATAATGTTATTGCTCAATTATTACCTCATTACCAAGTAATAAAACAATAATTTACCCATTCAAAGTATTGATATAAGCGTAAAACAGTTTTGTAATAGGTGAATAGTGTGTGTAAAACATAAGTTTGAAGAACCGAAAATGTCCGACGTAGAAGTTGAAGTTCCTTCTACGTTTAAAAAGCGTAATATCAAGAATAGAGGCGGTAGAAAACGAAAAACATCTAGTTCTGAAGGTAATTTACAAGTTATTATGTGTAAATAGTAGATATAATTGGTGAATTAAGGGTAAAATGGATCGTATCTTTTGAGGTTATGTTGGTGACACTTTAATTGAAGAAATCTCTAATTTGCTAAGGTTATTTAAAGAAAAAACCTGATTTCTTTGCTTAATGTACCTATTCTGTTTATTGGGATAGTAGCTGCATTAGCATAGCAATATTATACTGTTCCCACTGCTCTACAAGTCACACAAGCAATGTATGAAATTACGTTGTTCACGGATGTAGTGATGATGTGGGAGAATAAAAACCCAGCACAATAACCATGTGTGTATAGGAGATATTATCACCTCATCATCTGCCTAGCCTTTCCCCAACTATGTTGGGGTCGGCTTACAGTCTAACCGGACGCAGCTGAGTACCAGTATTTTGCATGGAGCGACTGCCTATCTGACCTCCACAACCCAGTTAATGAGTAATACAATACCCCTTGGTAAGACTGGTTGTCAGACTTTTGGGCTTCTTATGACCCATAACGATTTTCTAAGATCTACGAAAGACAGCCGGGACCAATGGCTCAATGTGCTTTCCGAGGCATGGAAGGGTCTTGGTTTAGGTAGAACGGGCTCGTGTCTGCAACTACACGTCTGAGCACGTATTTTGCGTACGGGTGGGAACAACAAAAGGGTCTTGGTTTGTAAAGATGGTCACCCATCCAAAGACCAACCGCGGCAAGCGTAGCTTAACCTGAACGATCGACCTGTGCGGCTTTTGTAACTTAGCCACATGAATATTATTCAAAGTCATTATGACAGTAAAAGATTAAAATTCTATCTGTGGTGACACTACAGATTTCCCTTGCATTTATTAGATAAAAAAAATAGGATGCCGCAAAGCATACTGTTACATTGTGTATTTTTTTACAATTACAGAGAAAAACAGCTCAGATTCTGATGATCAGACCGTAGTGCAGCCAACAAAGAGACCGCAGAAAGAGAATCCAAACATACAGAGAACTGCTGGTCCGAAGAAGAGTAAACCGGAGATAGCTGCTGGCAGTGACAGTAGCGATGAAGAGAAAGTGAGTTCTTTTACTACACACATACATACATACATAAACTCACGCCTTGTTCCCATGGAGGTAGTCAGAAACTACGGAACGCCACCTGCTATGATCCCTGCATATTCCTTTTGCCTCGTTTGGGTTCATACAATTGGTCATACAGACACGCTGGTTGCGACTACTACGCACCTGACCTTTCTGAAGAACATCACCAATAAGGTTATTATAAATACTCAATCAAAAAATCTACCAAGCCTTATTCATTTATTTAACTACTAGCTTCTGCCCGCGACTTCGTCCGCGTTAAATTTCTTGTTCCCCCGACACTTCCCGTCGCGTCGAATCGCCTACCCGTGCGATTTTCACTTTTTTTGGAACATTTTTCATTACTGCTCCGCTCCTCTTGGTTGTAGCGTGATGTTATATAGCCTATAGCCTTCCTCAGTAAGTAGGCTACCCAACACAAAAAGATTTTTTAATTTGGACCTGAGAAGTAGTTCCTGAGATTAGCGCGTTCAATCAATCAAACAAACAAACACTTCAGGGTTATAATATTATATACTAGCTTCCGTCCGCGACTTCGTCCGCGTCAAATTTTTGCTCCCGTAATCCTTTCCGTCGCATCGAATTGCCTGCCAGTTTTCGTTGCTGCGCCGCTCCTTTTGATTGTAGCGTGATGTTATATAACTTTTAGCCTTCCTCAATAAATAGGCTACCCAACCCAAAAAGAATTTTTCATTCGGATCAGTAGTTTAGGAGCCTATTCAATATAAACAAATGATCAAATATTTCCTCTTTATAGTCAAACGGGATTTAAAAAAAGTATCATATGTCCGTCTCCTAGTTCTAAGCTACCTCCCCACCAATTTTCAGCCAAATCGGTTCAGCCGTTCTTGAGTTATAATAAGTGTCACTAACACAACTTTCTTTTATATATTATATAGATTATAATATTGTAAATATATAGTAATATAGTATAGATTTATCTACACACATAAATAAACTGACAAGGAGAAAGGAGCAGAAAAATAGGAACAAATGTGATGTTTATTTCTGAAGGAATCCTTTTCAGCATATGGAGTTCCTGACCATATTTCGGCCATGGCGGCCAATCTCAACGGCGACTAGCCATCGGCGCGGGAGATATTATAGTGGTCAAGTGTGTGCGCAGACTCAGGAGCACTCACTGTTCCCTCACTCTCATAGTCCGATGGGAAGACAATCCAACACGACTGGACAGAGATCAGGCGCAGGCCTAACGGCTTAACGTGCTTCCCAAAGCACGGTGTTATAACACCGCCAACTTTCAAACAAAATAAAATCATTATGGAAAAATCCAATAACACTTTGCCTGACCTGGGAATCGAACTCCCACGCTCAGTGATCACGCTTGCGACCACGAGACCAACGGGGCAGTTCTACCAGCATACTTGTGCTCGAAAAGTTGATGAAGAGATGTAGGTGGGTGTCAGAGCAATAGAGAAAAAAAAAACAGATTTGTGACTGTGTACTAATAGGTAATATGTAGAACGGGCTGGTGTCCGCAACTCCACGTCTGAGCGCGTATTTTGCGTACGGGTGGGAAATCGGTTATTCGATCCACCCCAGCTCCTCGAAAAAGGCCAGCAACGCCTTGATGTTGCTGACTATCTCACGTAGGGTACCTGGGTTACCGAAGCACTTGGCCCTGTATGCGGCGATCGCCGGGCAGTTTAGAAGCACGTGCGCTGCTGTCTCGTCGTCCTCAATGCATGCCCTGCATAGCGGACTGTTTGTAGCTCCTATGACAAATAGACGTTTATTAAACGACCCATGGCCAGTTATTGCTGCTGACCTGTTTTGTGAGGCGGGCGACTGTGTACTACTGCCCAATCCTTCGGGCAAACCAGGCATTTATTTTTAATCAATTTCCTACTCTCACTTTTCCAGGCTAAACAACGAACCACACTGTCAGTACAACAACAGAGGGAGAACGCAACAGCCACATATGAGATGGACACGGAGAGAGACAGGGACGCACAGGCCATCTTCGAGAAGGCTCAGAAGATTAATGAGGAGTTGTCGGGGCAAGCTGATGATAAGGTAAGGATGGATTTTTGTTTTACATTTGCCAGGCTACACTGTTTGTATGATTTTTCACTGGGATATTACTGATGTTCTAAATAGTAACTTAAGCTACATTTATTAAACAAAAAACAAATAAGACGACGCATATAAAAATTGAAACATAATTTTCTTTTTCAATACGGTAGTTTCTTTTTTTGGGGGTGAGAAATCAACCACTCAGGCCAGCCATGACTGCTCTCACTTTTCCTGTCAGACTTCTACTGACTAAAACCCACCCGTGTTCCTTCGGTTGCCTGTATGCCAGGGCCACGGTAACTCTTTAGAAAAAATTCGCGACCCTGGTAGACATTGCCCCTAGTTGACCCCTTCAATTACTGCTGACCCTGCTGAATTAGCTTGGACCCTGTTCCCAATACCGATGAGCTAGAATTTTGTTTGGCGGAGTGTTACCTACAATCAATCAATCAATCAATCATTCTTTATTTGTGAACACAGGTAATAAAGGTCTTATGTATACATTCTAGTCGAGCTCTATGCCCTACCAATAAAAATTGGTGTACAAATATATTAAGTTTGTAGTAATCAATCTGAATTTATATAATGCACCTCCTCTAAGCTACACATAATTGATACCTGACACCCAGTCAGGTATCTATGATGGCAGTCTCTATTAATAATTCTTTGTCACATTCCAGGTATACCGCGGTATGAACAATTACGCCCAATACTACAAGAAGCGAGACACAGCGGCCGGTAACGCGAGTTCTGGACTCGTGCGTAAGGGACCCATTAGGGCTCCGGCCAATCTCAGGGCCACCGTCCGATGGGACTACCAACCAGACATCTGCAAGGATTATAAGGAGACCGGGTTCTGCGGGTTTGGAGGTTAGTATCAATCCTACTGTCCTATTAATATTATAAATGTGAAAGTTTGTGAGTATGGATGAATGTAGCTCTTTCACGCAAAAACGACTAATCGGACCGCGCGTTTGGTCTACTTTAGCTACTTCCACAGCATTATGTCGTATGGCATTTAACTGTGAGGTAGGGCTGCTGATATTGAATCCATTTTTATTTCGCAAAAGAGAGCTGTCAGAGCCATTTATAATCTAAGTCGCCGACAGTGTTGTCAAGGATTTGGATCGCCTCGACATTCACGTGATGATGAAGTCTGTATTCATGAGCTTCTGCATATTTTTGTATTACTATGTTTACGACATCCATTTTAAGGTCCCGGTGAAGGTCGCTGTTTCTTATGTACCAGGGCGCGCTGACTATATCCCTAAGTACTTTATTTTGAAATCGTTGTATAATTTGACGATTACTTTGACTGGTGCAGCCCCACAGCTGTATACCGTAGGTCCATACAGGCTTTAAGACTTGTTTATATATCAACAATTTATTACATATTGACAATGGCGACTGTCTACCAAGTAGCCAATACATTTTTTTGTAACGAATATCTAATTCGGCTCTTTTCTTTTTGACATGCTCTTTCCAGCGTTTTTTTGGATCCAGGGTCATGCCAAGATACTTAGCAGTATTCGCGTGTGGAATTTGTTGATTATTCATGAATACCGGGATGTATTGTGGCTTTTTATTCGTGAAGTTAATGTGGATAGATTTGCTTTTATTAAGTTTGATACGCCATGTTGCAGTCCACTCATAAACACGATTTACGGATTCTTGAACCTTTTCTATGGCTTCCTCATGACTATTTCCAACAGCCATGATAGGAGTGTCGTCAGCAAAGGTTGCAATTACCCCCTTTTCTAGCTCAGGAATATCACAAGTGTTCAATTTTCATATTATCATCATTTTTAAACTATCACTCCAAAACCTTGATTTTTATGGAACACCATAGCTCTGTAACTCTTCACTTAAACTCTTCTTCTCTTTCCAGACTCCTGCAAATTCCTGCACGACCGTTCAGACTACAAGCATGGCTGGCAGCTAGAGCGGGAGGAAGCAGAGGCAGCCGCAGGTGGGGGGGACTCTGACTACGAGGTCAACAGCGATGACGAATTGCCTTTTCGTTGCTTTATATGCCGGAACAGCTTCACGAGCCCTGTCGTTACTAAGTGAGTGAAGTTTTTCAAATCATTTATTCTCATATAATAGAGGTAATGTACAATTAACTTGTTATAGAAATACACTCGGGTACATTCTGCATCGTTCAGTGTGTTCTTCCCGTGGGTGTCCTAAAAGGCGACTAAGGGACTTACTAGAGAATAGGCAGCAGCGTTCTCGATCCATTTTACCACTACAATTCGATCGCCAACCCGCCTGCCAAGCGTGGCGAAATTGGGCCACATTCTGCCTGAGTTTTGGCATGCAAAATTAAAAAGAATAATTTCACCATCATTTTCTCTTCTCATGAGAAAATTATTAAATAGTAAATTAATCAATTTAACAAGTCTATACGGGATTCTTTTAACCATTGTGCAATTTTTTTTTGTGGTTCAGTATCAGTAGTAGAACACCTTTCAATTATTTTTCAATACTTTTTTTTATTTTTATCCGACCTTAAATCAGTAAACTGTGGACACCCTACATATTTTGTAATATGATATCGACAATAGGAATAGGTCAGTAACCGCGCGCCGGCGTAGGTACTTCGAACTTCTTAGAATTTTGACCGATCGAACTGCTAGGTACTAATAGCTACGCTCGGTCGTTCACCTTCGCCACCGCGCCGGCGCCGCGCGCTAATTACCATAAAACCAGTTTCAAAATAAACATCTTTCATTAACGATAACTTAATTTTTTTGTACTAAGATATATCAAAATAAAAATTGCATGGTTATTATAACTCGTTTAAAATTAATTTGTTAAAATTTGCGCACTGGTTAAAACTTATCCTGTATTATGCAAAAAAAGGTATCAAACAAATTAAAGGAATATTTAAATGTTGAGATGTCGCACAAGTCATTAAAAAAATCACATAACGAATAATAACATTTTTGTAGCCGCCATTGTGGTAGATTTTTCCAATAGTAGGTTTTTGTGGTAGAAATTGTATTTTTCATGGTGGTTTTATGTTTTGACTTTGGTAGTTTCTCACGAAAATTAGTAGAAATAGTAATATTTCGTATGAATGGTTTTTACAAATTGTAGTCGAATATGAAGAATAAAGAAACTATACATGGACTGTGTGATCGGTACATTAGAAGCCCGAAAGTCTGGTCACCGGTCGTACCAAGGGGCGACTGGTGGTCAGACTTTCGCTTCTGATAACCCATAATGACTGTCAAATATCCGCGTTTGACAGCTGGGACTAACAGCTTAACGTGCTTTCCGAGGTACGGAGAGTCTGTCTTCCTATGTAAAGCGGTCACCCGTCCACAGACCAACTACGGCAACCCTACCAGCATAACCTGGTCCATTGTCCTGGGTGGCTGTAATTACTTAGTCCCTATGGACTCCAAGATATAGATCTTCATAATCTAACAGCATGTTCCGTATGGTGCCGTACGTAAGAATAGCACCATGCCTCTTCCTGTGGGTGTCGTAAGAGGCGACTAAGGGACATACTAGACAATGGGCAGCAGCTTTCTCTATGCATTTTACCACCATACTGCGATCGCCAACCCGCCTGCCAAGCGTGGCGATCATGACAAACCCCCTTTTTTTTTTTTTTTCAGGATGGGAAATCATCAAATGACTTCTCCCGCTCTGGGCGGAGCGGGAGGGTGTGTCAGACTTTTACTGACTAAAACCCACCCGTGTTCCATCAGTTGCCCATGTGCCAGGGTCACGGTATCTCTTTCGAACAATCACGCGACCCCGGCAGACAAACCCCCCCTTGGGGAGGCCTTTCGGCTGGAGTGATGATTATAGTGAATCCTGGCCTGACTGGCCTGTTAGTCTAGTAGTTAGTGACCCTGACTGCTAAGACTGAGGTCGTGGGTTCGATTCTCACCCAGGACAAATATTTGTATGATGAGCATAATCATTTGTTCTGTGTCTCGGTATAATTTATCTATAATTATGTATGTATTTAGAAACATATAAGTATGTTTATCAGTTGTCTGATTGCCATAGTACAGGTTCTGCCTAGTTTGGGATCAGATAACGTTGTGTTGGTTGTCCTAAGACAATTAAAAAAAATTGTTCTAATTGTACCAATCTCTCTTGTCCCCAGATGCAAACACTACTTCTGTGAGAAATGTGCCCTAGAAAACTATAAGAAATCAACACGATGTTTCATCTGTAATACACAGACGAACGGTATGTTCAACCCTGCTAAAGAGTTGGAGGCTAAGCTGGTACGGAGGCAAAGTGATGATGAAGATGACGATGATGACGATGATTGATTTATTAAAGCTGTTGAAAAATATTTGTTTTTTTTTTCTATTTTCATAAATATGACATGCGATCTTAAAGAGGAAGCGCCAGAGTTTTTGTTTTTTTTTTATGGGTAGGAAATTGTCAAATGACGTCTCTCTAGGGAAATTGCAAAATAAAATTCTATTCTATTCTATTCTAGGGTGGAGCGGGAGGGCGTGTCAGAGTTTTACTGACTAAAACCCACCCGTGTTCCTTCAGTTGCCTATATGCTAGGGCCACAGTACCTCTTTCAAACTAATCTCGCGACCTGGGCAGTCTCGCGACCCCGGCAGAGCCATGTGAGCCCACCAGGGTTACCAGCGAAATTCATATTTACTTGAAATCAGATTCAAATTTTATTTATTCGCCGACAATATAGGTACCTACCGTATAAGATTTTTTTTTTCTGGGTGGGAAATCATCAAATGACCTCCCGTTCTGGGTGGAGCGGGAGGGCGTGTCAGACTTTTACTGACTAAAACCCACCCGTGTTCCTTCAGTTGCCTGTGCCAGGGCCGCGGTAACTCTTGAACAAATCCGCGACAGATATAACATGTTACAGACAGCGTCAATAATATCGAGACGAACAGACTGTTCAAAATGATCTGGACAACTATGAAAATTAATTCTGTCATTTATGTTTTTAGTCATTATATACACATTTTAACCGTCTTACAACGGCAGCCCACTTCATGTATGTACCCAATGACTAAGTACTACACATCCATAATACAAAAAAAATGAACGTTTGAATAACAAAAAATAAAAATATTATTAATTATGATGACGCATTACGTAGTTTGAAATTGATATTTTGTCTCATGGAAAATGGAGATGGAATGATCTAGTCGATAGCTATAAGAGTAGACGGAGACCAAAGAAACGATGGATGGAATGCGTGAATTATGATATGGATAGAAAGGGCGTGACTACTGAGATGACGACTAATAGAGAAGTGTGGAAGAACAAGACATGTTGCGCCGACCACTAATAAATGGGATAAGGGCAGGAGAGTGACAATGAGTGACAGTAAATGCAAGCAGCCGAAGGAGTGTGTTGATATGACAGTAGCTAATAAGTGTGTATTATAGCTAAACAGCTGAGGGAACCAGTCTCCGATACAAGTAGGCTTGCCAGATGGCCGGAAAATCCGTGACTGTCCCGGAATTTGACGTCTTGTCCTGTGTCCAGGAATTACCTTTAACTATCCCGGATTTTCGTATAACTAGAGTCGCCAATTCGTAATATTCAGCCTACTGAAAAATTTAACAGAACATATCAATTTCATCAATTTTGGCGTGTATTGCTTGGAAATTCCACCATTTTGGCAAAACCCTGGTGACCTTGGCCCTGAAAAAAAAAATGGTAAAATGCCTCTTTATAAAACCTCTCTTTAATTTTTGTATACCTGTTTTTTATACATATCGCTTTTCACTTTATATGTATAAAAACAGTTATATAAATCAAAGAGAGGTTTTTTTTGTTGAATTGTCCCGAAAATTATAAGCTTGTATCTGGCAACCCTAGATACAAGACAGTCAAGTCGGGTTGACGAGACAGCGCCGCCTGCATCGTCGCAGCTGCTATAACGATTGTATTACCGTGTCCCCAAATAGAGGAATAACGATAGCTGAGATTTTGCGCAAAAATAATCCATACTATCCATATCCATACTTTACTTTTACTTTTTACTTAATATTATAAATGCAAAAGTAACTCTGTCTGTCTGTCTGTCTGTCGGTCTGTCTGTCTGTCTGTCTGTCTCGCTTTCCTGCTAAAACTACTGAACCGATTTAAAGGAAATTTGGTACACAGATAGATAAGTGCCTGAGAAAGGACATAGGCTTTTTATCCCGGTAGTATGTTCCCGCGGGATAATTTCCGACCTCCACGCGGGCGAAGCCGCTGGCAAAAGCTAGTATGTTATAATCTAACAACGATGCAAATGCTGTATCCACCGGCTGGAGTAGCGTCACCAGAAATTCGCAGAGCGGAGGCAAGCTCACGCGAAACAGCCAAGATGGTTTCTAACACACTACACCCTTTGCATGATAATATCCTCGTATCGCGAAGGCTGAAAAGCCGCAACAGCTTTATGAAGTGTGTCCTCCCACTTCCATCCTCCTCCCATCCTTCCCTCGGGTAGGGATGCCCGATCTGAACCGATCTTTCCGAAGATCGATTCATAGCCATACGATCTACTGATTTTTTTAATCGATTCAACGGGATTCGATCTTCTCCATATCGAATCGTATGCGCCTAGAAGATCGTATGAAGAAATCGTATCAACTAAAACCTAAACAGTACGAACTACAACTTGTCGGGTATGTTGTCATTTCCTTCCGAACGTCTGTTTTCTCTATTAAATCATTAATTTTGAAAAGTAAAAAAGATGTTTAACACAAAACAGATTTCAGCTGCTTACATTTAAAATTTTCAAAATTTATAATTTAGTCAGACGGACTGGATCTAGCCGATTACGGCTGTCTGTGTATTTCCAGCTAGAGAAAACAGACGTTCGGAAGGGAATGCTGACATACCCAAGACGTACGGTGCGTTGTTTAGGTTTTAGTTGTTACGAATCAATGTCTGAATCGCTTATTACGTCTATATCTGACATGACGGCGTCCGTGGCGCATTATGTAATAGGCCTATAAAGTAGATTAAGTTAAAATAAATATTTTTCATGCATACTGTGTTTTTCATTATTATTATAAAATTACGATACGATCTTCCGAGACCGAGTAAGATCGATTCAATACAATACGATTTAGATCGTGAATCGATTCACAAAGTTACGATCCAGAAGATCGATTCAAAGCAAAGAATCGGACATCCCTACTTACTGGCGAACGATCTAAGTAACGACTAAGCCTGTGGCGACATGGTGCTTCCCTACCAAACCCATTCGTTCCACCTACCTCGCACCTGGACACGAGTTGCCTTGGCTTTCCTGGAAGTCTTTAAATAGGCTTCGGACTCAGGTAGGCCGAAATAAAGAGAACCTGTTCAAATGGAAATTCATAGATGGCTCCACCCTTTTTTTTTTGGACGCGAAATCATCAAATTACTTCTCCCGCTCTGGGCGGAGCGGGAGAGCTTGTCAGACTTTTACCGACTAAAACCCACCCGTGTTCCTTCAGTTACCCATGTGCCAGGGCCACGGTATCTCGTTTGAACAATCTCGCGACCCTGGCAGACATCGGTTCTAGCAGACCCCTTCAGTACTGCTGACATGTCTTTGAGGCGCGCGTGGAACACTACGCGCCGTCGGCGAGCTACCCATTGCTCGCCGCCCGCAAGACCTCGCCTACGGTGGCCGGGAGTCTGCTATCAACTCCCGACGCCCGGGGCGTCTCCTCCTGCGGCGGCTAGGGACGTGAGGGCGCAGAAACTGCCACTCCTTCACGCGCCCCGCCTCCTCCTTCGCGAGCATTTCCGCTTCGCAGAAGGAGGTTACGGCTTCCCATGCCCTCTCGCTCCGTTCATCATTGCTCGCACCAGGGCCGGGACGCGAGAGGTCGCCGCCGCCGATCGCCTCCACGAAGACACGGTGGTGCTCCGCCCAGGCAGGGCACACCTCCACCGTATGCTCCACCGTGTCCTCCAGACGATCCTCTCAATGGAAACACCCGGGCGTTTCCTTCCGCTTTATCCTGAACAGGAACCCCCCTAAGCACCCATGCCCGGTGAGAACCTGCGTCAGGCGGAAAGTGAGGACGCCGTGTGTTAACGCCGCAATTGTGGCGTGCCCAAGGCTCCACCCTGGATTGTAAATGTGGTGCTGTCACACAAACTATGCGGTACTTAATATATTGTCCAGCATTTCCTGCTGTTTGCACGCTACAGGGGTTGATGGACGCTTCTGAAAGTGCAAAGCTCGTAGCTAAATTCTGGGCTGACTATATTTAAGTTGCTATCGACATGCTAAGAAGAAGAAGGTGGAGGAGAGTAATTATTGGACAATAGTAATAATTTCAGTGGAAAGGTTGGCAATGCCATAAAAGATATGGAAGTTCATTTCATAGCAGCAGAGAAAAGATTACCTATATATAACGAATGTACATAGGGATACTTCGATAGAGGATATCGCCAACTATATTATCCTAAAGCAAACCGGAGAAAAAGTTAAAAAGCTATCTATTAAGAATGAAGATAAATATAATGCTAACAAATGTTTTGTGCTGAGTTATACGTTGCAAATGTTTTTAATGAGTCAATGTGGCCGAAAGAGATTGTTTTTCGTCGGTTTGTACATAATAGGTAAGTACCGGACTGCGGACAAACGCCCTGACACGATAATTAATGAGAAAACTGTTAATGTATGACACACTCCATTTCAGCCGATTGACGTACATTGCTGAACATAGGCCTAGACTGGAAGCCGATCCAAACATAATTGGGAAAAGACTAGGCAGTTGATGACTCTTTATTGTGTATGGATGGATGCCCAACTTTTGAATCATCATCATCATTTCATCAAAAAGAAGTCCACTGCTGGCCATATGCCTCCGCCAATTTGCCCTTCATATTTTGGAGAAGTTTGCCATAATCGCCACGCTTGGCAGGCGGGTTGGCGATCGTAGTATGGTGGTAAAATGCACAGACAACGCTGCTGCCCATTCTCTAGTAAGTTCTTTAGTGGCCTTTTACAACACCCACGGTAAGAAAAGAGATGGTGCTATAATTTACGTCCGGCACCACACGACTCTACACAGATGACACTCA
Organism: Aporophyla lueneburgensis; assembly: GCA_932294355.1. Taxonomy (NCBI): domain Eukaryota; kingdom Metazoa; phylum Arthropoda; class Insecta; order Lepidoptera; family Noctuidae; genus Aporophyla; species Aporophyla lueneburgensis. The sequence goes on along the minus strand of OW028762.1, from coordinate 15,613,160 downwards.
TAATAAAATTATTACATTTAACTGTAAAGCGGTCGATGGAATTGTGTGAGGACCTTTTGTGGCAAAGCAGATATAATAACATTACGGGAGACGTAGTTATTTGCACATGATGTCCCACTGCTGGGCACAAAAAGTGATGATTATACGTATATTGGCAAATCTTTAGTTGATACGTCGACTACATGTTTGAAAGGAAGACCTTTTGGCGGACTGGCTATTCTATGGAGAAATAAATTGTTTGTGTCCGTCACTCCCGTGGATTGCAGTAGTGATCGATTAGCAGCGTGTACAGTAGTGGTGAATAGCAATTGTGCGGTATTAATTGTTTATGTATATATGCCTGTTGAGTCTAGAGATAATCTTATCGAGTTCACGGAATGCTTGAACGAAATATATGCAATTTTAGACAGTAATAGCGTAGTATCAGTGTTCTTACTCGGTGATTTGAATGCCCACCCAGGTGGTCTCTTCTATAATGAATTCATGAATTTTTGTGGGGACCAAAGATGGGTATATGCGGATGTGGAACGCCAAGGCTTTAACACAGGTGACTATATTTTTATTAGTGATGTTCATGGCTCTTGTCGGTGATTGGGAAATTGTGTTAGTACTGAAATGTGTTATAAAATTATATCTAATGTAAAAATTCAATATAATGTAGTCTGGTCTGAACACTTTCCTGTTGAGAGTGCAATTATAATAATATCGGTAAGACATAGGAAAGTGACTTCAAATTATGTACCTAACAAAATAATTTGGGGGACTAGGACTCCTCAACAAATCCAGCTGTATCATGAAAGCAATAGTAGTCTTAATTGTATTGACTTTCGGCAAGAATTGCAGTTATGCGCTGATAAATATTGTGATAAAAGCACCACAGAAGTAGATTTGTAATAAAAACACTGCGAGAGGCGCAGCCCCGGATCTATGGGGGGGCAAGCCGGGGCCCATGCCCCGGGCGGCAATTTCAGGGGGCGGCAAATCCAAGCTTGGCAGACGTATGGTCAAATTAACGCAAATGATGAGTTGTAACGATATAACCCATCATAATGCAACTTTACCATTGAGACGTCCAGTACTTTAAACACATAAATTATTTTTCGCGAGTCGCATAAGCATAGGTCAACAACCGCGTCAATCGCGCTCGCCCCGCCTGCAGGAATTGCAAACCGTGGCAACTCATACAATTGCGGCGGCGTAAATAAATAGGGTAAATAGAGAAAGAGGAGCGCTCCCATCAGTCTCCTCAACGTTCTCTGCAAAATCGACGAGAGGCTTATTCATAAGCGTCTCAAAGCCTATGCCGAAGCAAAGGGGCTTATCCCTAACGAGCAGTTTGGTTTCCGAACCCAACACTCGTGCGTCCAACAAACCCACCGCATCGTAGAACACAAAAGCGCTGGCTTCCAGCGTAGTGCGATGACGGGCGCGTTGTTCTTCGACATAGCAAAGGCTTTTGACAAAGTCTGGAACAATGGCTTATTATACAAGCTTTATCAACACGGTGTGCCTGACCGTCTCGTGCTCATCCTACGAGACTTATAGAACCGCACGTTCCGCAATCGCATCGAGGATTCTTTCTCTTCCCCTCATCCCATTCGTGCTGGAGTCCCCCAGGGCTCCATGATAACTCCCCTCATCTTCACGCTTTTCACCAGCGATATTCCGAAAAGTAAAAGGCCCAGTTGGCTCTATTTGCCGACGACACAACCATTTACTCCACTGGTCGCTGTCGTACTCTCCAAACCTCCGCAAACATCTTAGGCGCTTGGTTCTGGAAATCGAGGTCAACCCCGACAAGAGTTAGGCGGTTCTCTTCTCGAAACCGCGCAAGCTGTTTCCCCCGTCCTCAGTCCAATCACGTTGTACGGCTTTTTTTTTGGATGGGAAATCATCAAATTATGTGTCAGACTTTTACTGACTAAACCCACCCGTGTTCCTTCAGTTGCCCATGTGCCAGGGTCACAGTGTCTCTTTCGAACAATCTCGCGACCCTGGCAGGCAACGGATCCCTTCAGTTCTGCTGACATCTCTTTGAGGCGCGCATGGAACACTGCGCGCCGTCGACCCGAGCTTGGTCCTTACCGAGCGGCGAGCTACCCATTGCTCGCCGCCCGCAAGCTCGCGCCTACGGTGGCCGAGAGTCCGCTATCGACTCCCGACGCATCACTATGTACGGTAAGCCGGTCCCTTGGGCGAAACAAGCGAAATACTTAGGTGTGATCCTCGACCACCACCTTACCTTCAGGGAACACATATCGACGGCTCGTTTGCGCGTCGCATTCGCTCTTGATAGACTCCAGTTCATTATAATCGCCCGTAGAAAATTGTCCCTTACGTGCAAATTGCGTATCTACACCGCGGTGATACGCCCTATCATGACTTATGCGTGCGTCGTCTTCGCACACGCTAAGCCACACCACATTCATAGGATGCAGACCCTCCAAAACCGTTTCCTTAGAAAGGTTACGGGAGCCCCCTTATATGTCCACACCACCTAGATCTCAGAATGCCCACCATTCAGCAGCTTATGAAACGCCTTGCAAAGCGTTTCTTTGACTCTGCTGTGAAGCACCCCTATCGCCTGATCACGGTGGCCACCCGCTACCCTCCCTCCCGGATTAGTTCGTTTATTCGCCGACCGCGGCTTACTCTAACCATTCCCGATGACGCTACAACCCTTCTCCAGGGAAGTAGTAAACTAACTAGCACACTAAAGACACACTGCCGTCCTTCCGTCCTAACCGCCGTCAATACAATAACGTCTTCAGGATGTTGTTGCGGTTGCCGAGGTTCTGCAGTGCGTCCGCGATGTTTGCCGAAGCGCGTACGGATGACTTTTACGCAATAAGAGGCAAGCGTGTGTCCTCGCTATTTGGCAGAGTAAGCGGCAGCAGCAACGACATTCTGGGGATAGTTTCGGGTAATTATCAGTGTCCGATATACTCAGTCTAGTTAAGCATCGTGGTTGGGACGGTAAAATAAAATATTTTAGTCGATTTTATGTATATTTAAATTCTTTACCTAATAACATAGTTTATAAGCCTCTATGTTACTAATCATAATGGATCATGTTACCTGACAATTAAATAAATAAGAATATGCCGAATGAATGGATGTGCACACCGAAGCCCTACCTATTATAGATAATGAGATATCAGCGTACAAATTAGCGTTTCGACTGCACGGCCACGTACTTTTCGTTTAGGACTGATTTCATCTATTTAACTGAACTTTAGTTGTATTGTAGTGGACGAATGGAATGTGATCAGCACCCTTACTCGCCCTGGGACTTCTCCCACGTTTTTTGACGTGCTTCTCTACTTACCTAACTGCAAGTACACGTCACCAAGCACCCCTGAATGCGTAATGAACGGTACGGTCGACCAAGACCTCAGGAGACTAAACGTTTTTGACTGTACTCTGATAGAAACGAAATAAAACACTTTTCTTCTAGTACTTCTTGTCCATAGAATTCGGCTTGTTTCTTCGTTGTGCCTCTTCAATGGCTGAGCTGCGACTAAATGGGCCCGTTTTTTTTTTTTTTTTTTTGTGGGGCATCTCGTAGTTAATCCTGAAAAGATTGTTACTACTTAAACGGATTGGGGCCCGGCGAGTTCTAAAAAGTTACCTTTTTAGGCCTCCAGCCGGGGCCTATTATACTTAAAACTAAAGCGAAAGCTCTAAGGGTTACCCCGAGGGGGGTACGAACCTCGGCTTAGGCAATCACTGGTGGGGGGGCAGCAAGGGACTGGCTGGATCTGGGTTAGATTATTTTGGGACTAATTTAAAGCTAACGGCGCAGCATTGCGGGCTGGCTCTTGCAAGGGTCGGGAGGGACTGTTAAGTCGGGGTCGCGACGACGGACCTCGGCGGCGAGGTCGGTACGGTTTGTGTCTGTGTGCTGGTCTAGCTGTACTGGTCTCTTTTCGACTCTCCTGGAGGAACTCTCCTCCAGGAGAGTGGGATCGTCAGGATCGGTAAGAACGTGCCGCGAGCGGCGGACTTTGCTAATACGGGAGGGGGTGTAAGTAGCTGCCGCCACAACCAGAGGGTTGCGGTGGGCTACGGCCCTATCGAAGAAACGCTTCGAAGCGCGTTTTATGAATTGATGGATAGTCGGGAGTTTCATATCTAAATGAAGATTGATATTCCGAACAAACCAAGGCGAGCCTGTGGCTTGACGGAGAAAACGGTTCTGGAGAGTCTGCATCCTAAGGATGAATCGGGGCTTAGCATGTGCCCAGACTGGGCTTGCGTATGTCATAATCGGCCTGATACAAGCGGTGTAAAGCCGCTTCTTACACAGAAGAGACAATTTACTCCGCTTGTTCAGGACGCAATGGAGCCTACCCAGAGCGAAAGCGGCCCGCGAGCGAGCCTGCTTTATGTGCTCAGAAAAGGTGAGGTGTTCGTCGAGGACGACACCTAGATATTTGGCTTGCTTCGCCCAAGGGATCTGCTTGCCGAACATTGAGATGGGTCGGGGAGGGGGTAAATGGGCCCGGCCGATCGTGCTTATTTTATAGTCACCGGGGCCGCTTCCCATTACCTTACAGAGGACCGCGATTTTTGAGCCCATTTCACTGTTAGTTTCCACCGAGCCGAAATCTTTGAACCCTTTATTTTGCACTAGCTTCTGCCCGCGACTTCATCCGCGTCAAATTTTTGCTCCCCTGACCTTTCCCGTCGCATCGATTTGCCTGATAGTTTTCGTCCATTTTTCGTTGCTGCTCGCTCCTTTTGAGTTATAGTGAGTCAACCTTACAAGATAGACATATGCTCTCGCGGACTTTTTTTTAGAACTTTTTAAAAGGAACAATTCCGTGATACATGATTTTTGCGTTACTTTCACCGTTTATGCAGCGCACGCAACGGAAACTCTCAATAGGAATAAATTTGCCCAGTTTTTGCAACATTTTTAATTACTGCTCCGCTCCTCTTAGTTTTAGCGTGATGTTACATAGCCAATAGCCTCCCTCGATAAATAGGCTACCCAACACAAAAATATTTTTTCAATTCGGACCAGTAGTTCTTGAGATTAGCGCGTTCAATCAAACAAACAAACAAACTCTTCAGCTTTATAATATTATATACTAGCTTCTGCCCGCAACTTCGTCCGCGTCAAATTTTTGCTCCCCTGACCCTTCCCGTCGCATCGATTTGCCTGCTAGGTTTCGTCCATTTTTCGTTGCTGCTCGCTCCTTTTGAGTTATAGTGAGTCAAACTTAAAAGATAGACATATGCTCTCGCGGACTTTTTTTTAGGAATTTTTAAGAGGAACAATTCCGTCATACATTATTTTTGCGTTACTTTAACCGTTTACGCAGCGCACGCAACGGAAACTCTTAAAAGGAATAAATTTTCCCCGTTTTTGCAACATTTTTCATTAATGCTCCGCTCCTCTTAGTTGTAGCGTGATGTTATATAGCTTATAGTCTCCCTCGATAAATAGGCTACCCAACACAAAAAGAATTTTTCAATTCGGACCCGTAGTTCCTGAGATTAGCGCGTTCAATCAAACAAACAAACAAACAAACAAACTCTTCAGCTTTATAATATTATATAGTATATATAAATATAAATATATAATATATAGTATAGATATAGATATAGATATAGATAAGATATAGATAATAAGATAATATATAAAATATATAATAATTAAATATATATAGTATAGAAGATTATAGATTAATTATCACATAGCCCCTTACAATCTATATATTTTTACATTTGTTATGTGGTCCCTTCGTATATAAAAACACAATATTGCATGTACATAGTCACAATAAAAACTTTCTAGAACAAAAACTTACAAGGTTTAACTTAATACAATTGCCACTATCTTTAATTTACAATATCTCCGAATCCTGTGGTCTGATTTTGATAATTTAAACGCTAGAAGTGGTTTTACATCTAATTCTATCGTTTACAACAAAAATAACAACAATCGGACCATAAACAAAAAACCTCATTTTCGAGTTACGTAATTATAGAACATCCTTCCGACATTTTTGTACATTCCCTTACAAGATTCACTTAAATTGAAGTTAATTTGATTCTAATTGGATAACTAAACATGAAATCTATAAACTAAAACTAATTAGAATCTAAATCTTAATGTATAAACAAAACTTTTCAAAATTATCAAATTCCTTACTAACTACAAAATTATTCCTTATATTTACATTTTATTATCAAGGCGCTCTCTGCGCTACTTGCAACCACTTGCCCAGAGGGGGTCTAATTTTTGACATTTTTACGAACTTTTGAGATCTTTACTAATTTAAAAATGCTTTCTAACTTACAAAATCATTGTCAGGATGCACTCCGATACTACTTGCGCCTAGATGCTTAGATTTCGTCGCCGACAAGTATTTATTGCTTTCGTTCGTTTTGACAAATTAGGACCATTCTTCTTGAAATAGTTTTACTGTATGAAGTCTTAGCAATAAATTATCAACAATAAAGAAACAACTAGTGCACGATTGCGCGGCCATAAGAATTAGATCTCTAACCCAAGTAGTTGCTGAGATCTGTGTCCAGCAGTGGACATCACTCTGCTGAAATGATGATGGTTTTTTTTTTCTGAAAAATGTGGTCATTCTTGCAGTGACAAAAACCGGGCAAGTGCTTTGCCCGGACCATGCACAATGAAGAGTTCTGTAGTTGGGATGAATTTATGAATCAGATGATACGCAACGCTAAAAGCCGCCATATTCTCGAGAACATATCTTCATCTTCACCTGCTGATATCAGTAGACCATATCATGTGGATTTTCCAATACAATTGGCCTTGATGATATCAACCGTCAATTCACAACCACTTGTCCTTTGGATTCCCAAATCTTATCACACTCGGTCAATTTAATTTCCAATTCAAAAATCAATTTCCAAAAACTATAACATAAAAATTGTTGGCTACCTTAGTGACAACGTCATTTAAAGTTTTGAGCAAAGTTCGAATGAAATTTGTTTTTTTTTTACTTCGCTACTTTTCGGTATCAACACCCAACACGTGGGTTAAGATTTGTTGGGCAATAATCTCCTCACAGTGGATGCCTGAAGATGGACAGCGCCGCCGATGACCGACGACCTAGACGCGTATAATATAATATCTTAGGACAACCAATTCAACGTTATCTGATCCCAAACTAGGCAGAGCTTGTACTATGGCAACCAGACAATTGATAAACACACTTATATATTTCTAAATACATACATATTATTGATAAATTACACCCAGACACAGAAAAAAATGATTGTGCACATCACACAAAGATTTGTCCTAGGTGGGAAGCGAACCCACGGCCTCAGTTTTTGCAGTCAGGGTCACTAACCACTAACACTACTAACAGGCCAGTCAAAAATATATATTTCTTGCCGGCTCTTCTCCATAGGAATCAACAGTTTGGAACCGTGCACCTAGCTTCTGACGTTTCATAAGTGCCCTTGTAGGTTAATGTGAAATAAAAATATTTTGATTTGATTTGTTTTTTTTTTTTTTTTGATAATAATCCCCACCACGTGGAGTTATGATTGCCAGCAAAATTTATTTGACCTTGTATACCAGTGACCGCTTGGCAATAGTCTCCATACAGTGGGTACCTGAAGATGGACGGCGCCTACGAGGACGGCCTGAGAAGAGGTGACGATGCCGAGACGATCTAGACGCGTATTGCAAGGGTTGGTTCGAGGTAGCCCTGAAAAAGGATGCCTGTAGGGATTTGGGGTAGACCTTTGGTCAGAAGTGGGATAGTGTAGGTTAACATAAAAACAAAAACATAAATAACTGGCCATACGTGAGTATAGCAGCTGCAAAAACATCGAGTGATCTCCAGCAATCAGTGCTATGTGATAGTATGCCGTCGATAGGTAATTGTGATAAGATTGTCACTAAACCCGTGGTAAGTCAACCGAGTGATAATGCGTGGACACTAGTGCAAAACAAACGTTCGCGTTCGAAAACTTATACATTTGCAAGCCAAAAAGGACGTGCTTCTATTGTACCGGACAGTAAATTCCGTGCGGCAGATATTAAAGTCCCGTTATTAATATCGAATGTGAGTACAGAGGCCTCAGATGATGACATTATTAGCTACATAAAAAGTAAGACTAACGAAAGTGTGTCTTTAAGAAAGCTAAACATCAAGTCCTATAAAAAGTATAACGCTTACAAATCATATGTATCTAAACATAAGGTAGACATGTTTTTAAATGACCAGTTATGGCCTAATGGTATTACTTTTAGGCGTTTTGTACATTTTATGTACAGGACTAATAAAGAGGCCCGTACAGTTAGTTAGATTAAAATTTAATTATGGATTGTCAAAATAATGTAAAAATAACTAGTTTTAATTGTAAATCTGCAAAAAGATCTGTTAATAATATTAGAAAAATATGTGAATCGTCCGACTTGATATGTCTGCAGGAAACTTGGCTGTTACCGCATGATATATCAATGTTAGGAATGATAAGCCCTGAATTTGAATATACCGGTAGATCAGCTGTAGACACTTCAGTAGGGCTTCTGAAGGGTCGGCCGTACGGAGGAGTGGCTATTCTCTGGAGAAAGGGTGTTTTTGAGTCTGTCTCGGTAATATTTTGTAATAGCTCTCGGTTAGTGGCCATTAAAGCGGTCGCGGGTAGTCGCACTATTATTGTGTTTTCTGTATATATGCCTACTAACTCACTGGAAGACCTGCCTTTGTTTACCGAGGTCTTAAGTGAGGTAAGTGCAATAATTGCGACACAAGATGTGGAAAACATATATACAAGATTATTTTTAGTATATGCGAAACCTGAATATAGTTTGTTCAGAATAAGTAACTGAATCGATTCCAATAATTTTTACACCATGTTATATTTTGTCCCAAAAATATTTAATTACGCTTAAAAGTTGGTATCCGCAATCATATGTTTGCACACAGGTCACGATAGTTCATAGCTTTCTAGGCGGCGTGGGCGCACAGCGGAACGGCGACGGCGGGGCGCCCTCCGCTAGATGCATATGTTTTTGCGTGGAAAACCAGGTAACTTAACAAGCTTATAACTTTGTGATTATTAATGATACAGTTTTGAAATTTTTTTCATAGATACTTTACATAAAAATACTAGACCCGTGTTTCGCGTTTCGCATAAACAAAAATTAATGTTGTATAATGGGCGATTTTAATGCACATCCGCACGAATTATTTTATGTTGAGCTACTAAGTTTTTGTAATGATCAATCCTGGGTCTGTGCCGATACGATTAAGTTGGGGTACGATCCCAAACACTACACATTTATTAGCGAGGCACACGGCTGTAGGAGGTGGTTAGACCACTGTGTAGTCTCTTCGTCAGCCTGGCAGATGGTTGTTAGTGTAGGTATTGATGAAGATGTTTTTGTGTCTGATCACTTACCTATATATATCATATGTAACCTAGATGTAGTTAGACCTAAGTTGATTACCGGGGCTGCACCCTACAGTTCTATTGTTTGGGGCGTCAGAAATAAAGCAGAGATAGAAAACTATCATTTAATGTGTTCGGATAAACTGCGGGAGATAGATTTACCACAGGAGTTTGTGGTGTGCAGCCTGGTGTGTGGTTCTTGCAGCTTGGAGGAACATAAACCTGTCCTTGACAAATTGTACAAAGATATTGTCGATGTCCTTTGTGAGGCAGCGAGGGAATCTAATGCAGTGCACAAAAGACGTAAGCGGGGTAATCCATTATGTGGATGGAACAAGCATGTTCGAGATGCTCACCGTGAGGCCAGGCTTAAATTCCAGGCCTGGGTTTTGGCTGATCGACCAAACTCTGGGACTGTTTACGACCAAATGTACGAGTCGCGTAAAATTTTTAAAAGCCGGCTAAAGTACTGTCAGAATAAGCAAGATCAAATTAAAATGGACGTATTAGCGGAACAACGAGCTACTAATAATTTCTGTGCATTTTGGAAGTCTACTGGCAAGTTGGAGGCTAAGCCTGGTCTCGCAGCAGATGTGGGAGGAGTAACGGAGCATGGGGACATTGCCAATTTATTTAGAGACCATTTTAAAGTAAGGTCGCCACTTGGTCCTTCAGACTTGGGAATCGGCTATGTCTCTCATGTTCAGGGTGAGGAACCGCTACTACGTTTCACCACGAAGAAAGTGAGGTCGGTGATAAATGGTATGAGTAGGGGCAAATCCCCCGGGCATGATGGGCTTAGCATAGAACATTTAAAACATGCAAGTGTGCATATGCCGAGGGTCTTGTCCTTGTTCTACACGATGTGTCTCAGCCATTCGTATTTACCGGCAGTATTAATCAAGACCATTGTTGTACCCATCGTGAAGAACAGAACAGGAGATATCTCGGACATAAGCAACTATCGCCCGATCTCGCTTGCTACTGTTGCAGCTAAGCTGTTGGACAGTATGCTTGACTCATATTTGGCAAAATATGTTCATTTAGACGATGCACAGTTTGGGTTTTGTCCTGGACTGTCAACCGAAAGTGCGATCCTTAGTGTCAAGCATACTGTCAGATACTACACTGACCGTGTACGCCTGCTTTCTTGATCTCTCCAAGGCCTTCGATCTCGTGTCTTATGATGTGCTTTGGAGTAAATTGAGGAGTAGGGGTATACCGGCGGAACTCCTCAGTGTTCTGCAGTTTTGGTATCGTAATCAAACTAACCGTGTTAAATGGTCTAATGCGCTCTTGGAATCATATGGATTGGAGTGCGGGGTGAGACAGGGTGGTTTGTCGTCTCCGCGGCTCTTCAATCTATATGTAAATGACTTAATTGCCGAGCTCAGCAGCATGCGTGTTGGATGCAGGATAAATGGTGTCAGTTGCAACAACATCAGCTACGCTGATGACATGGTGCTGCTGGGCCCGGCACCTGGGGCGATACTGGAGTTGCTACATGTATGTGAAACCTACGCTGCTTCACATGGACTAATATATAATGCCAAAAAATGTGAGTACATGGTCTTTGGGGTCGCTGGTAAGTGCCGAAATAGTTCAGTCGAACTTGCCATTAACGGAACACCTGTACGTAGAGTCTCGAAGTTCAAATATCTTGGGCATTTTCTTACCGACGACCTCAGTGACCATGTGGACATTGAGAGGGAGCGTAGGGCTCTGGCGGTCAGGGGTAATATGTTGGCACGAAGATTTGCTCGGTGTATTGACCAAGTGAAGATAACTCTTTTCAAAGCTTACTATCAGAGTTTTTACACCGGTAATCTTTGGACCAACTACTCAAAAAGGTCGCTGGATGTCCTACGCGTCCAATACAATAATGTTTTTAGGATGCTGTTGTGACTACCTCGTTTTTGCAGTGCCTCTGAAATGTTTGCGGTAAACCATACAGATGGCTTCCATGCCATCATCCGAAAAAAGACGGCTTCACTCCTGAGCAGAATAAGAGGTAGTCATAATAGCATCCTGAAGGCTGTGGTGGCAGACACTTCCTCTGCCATAATAAGGCAATTTGTGAGAAGAGTTATACCTTAGTCCACATATCGTTATGTCTAATTGCTGGGTGGTCTTCTCATTCATTTGTTTTTAGATTAAGTTACTAACAATAGTGTTTTAAGGAAATTTGTTACTAACAATTTATGGATTTCAGTTGTCCGAAATAAAATGATTTTATTTATTATTTATAGGCTTGTGGCTAACTAATAACAGCCGCACGGGTCAATTTTGCAGGTTAAGCTACGCTTGCCGCGGTTGCTCCGTGGATGGGTGACCATATTTTCAAACCAAGACCCTTCCATGCCTCGGAAAGCACGCTAAGCCGTTGGTTCCGGCTGTCTTTCGTAGATATTAGACCCGTAAGGTCGTCAGAAGGTCTAAAGTCTGACAACCAGTCTTACCAACCGGTTTCGTATTAACCAGTACCTGCGTCTGCCTATCTCTACATGTAAAATACTGGTACTCAGCTGCATCCGGTTAGACTGGAAGCTGACCCCAATATGGTTGGTAAAAGGATAGGCAAATGATGATATAAGTATGGGCCACTGGACTAGGGTCTACTGCCCACCCCTCTGATGAAAAGCAGCCGCGATGTTATGTAACGCCAAGATATTCACGGTATCACAAGCCCGTGTTGACCACAATGGCGTGACCAACGCGACATACGTAGATATCGTTTTACTTTTAGATACGCTCGCATAAACTATGTATTTCTTAATTCTTTTAAGAAAACACGATACCTATATGCATTTACCTGTTTCGCATACACTACACCCAGAAGCAGTGTGACCATTTGTGGCAGGATCCTGCCCTTCTGGCAAGTTTAGCACTTTATTTTCATGTGGCAGGATCGGTTTACAATTTTCTAATCTGGCAGTAGGCAGGCTAGAAATATTTTGGCACTATTTTGGCATTTTGAGCTCAAAGATTTGGCATAATTTGGCAGTTTTCTTACTTTTAAGTCAGACAAGATCTTTGAAGTTGTCACACTGCCAAGAAGTATATGTAAGCCGTTGGTACTTAGGCCTGCGCTTGGTGACTGGGTTCATCAATGGAAATTGCTCGCTAAACCATCACTTCTACACAATAGGCATAACGTACCGTTCTCTATGCAGGGCTTGCAAAGAGGATGGAGGCTGAGGAATCGGTAGCGCATTTGCTCTTTTGATGCACAAGCGCCACCTGGATCAGGACAGAAACCCTCGAGCATCCAGATCTTACACAGATGTTCTCAGTAAACCAGGAGATATAATATAATTTTGGAGGAAAGTTGACGGCGATGGTCCACGCATAATGGTCTGATTGGATGACTTATTTTGGAAACCAAACCCTCTGTAAATCATTTTGTTCCGCACAGGAGTCGAAGTCGCTTAACGGCTTCTTCTTCTTAGCGTGTCGATAGCAATCTAAATAAAGTCAGCCCAGAATTTGGCTACGTGTTTATCACTTTCAGAAACATCCATCAACTCCTTTAGCGTGCAAACAGCAGGACATGCTGGACAAAATATAAAATGCCGCATTGTTTGTGGGACAGCACCACATTTACACTCTAGGGTGGAGCCATCCAAGAATTTCCATTTGAACAGGTTCTCTCTACTTCGGCCTACTTGAGTCCGGAGCCTATTTAAAGACTTCCAGGAAAGCCAAGGCAACTCGTGTCCAGGTGCGAGATTTTCAGTACGTGGAACGAATGGGTTTGGTAGGGAAGCACCATGTCGCCACAGGCCTAGTCGTTCTTTAGACCGTTCGCCAGTAAGTGGGAGGGCACACTTCATAAAGCTGTTGCGGCTTAACAGCTGTGCAAATGCGTCTTGGCTGACGCATTTGACCAAGCTGTGAAATGGTTTATTCGTAATCCCATTCCCTAACCATCATGGTGGATTTTGTATGGCATGCAATAGGTCATCATCATCATCGTTTCTGCCGAAAGACGTCCACTGAGGGACGCGGCCCTCTAATGGAGGGAGGGGGGGTTTACCATAATGGTGGTAACATGCATAGAGAACGCTGCTGCCCATTCTCTAGTAAGTCCCTTAGTCGCCTCTTACGACACCCACGAGAAGAAATGGGAATTGCAATAGGTAGATATTGCAAACCTGGTGCCGAATTAGATTCAGCATAATCAGCCTAAATAATGTTCCTACTGCTGAAACACAGGCCTTCGAGAACCCACTCCGGGTTCTCAGAATCTACCACCCATGGCTGAGGAAGATGTCACCCATGGCTTCGATTTTTTAATTTTAGGATATTCTCAACATTTTCACATTTTCTCGTGTCTTCCCTAACCCAGTATGGATCATAGAAGCCTTTTCTCAGAAAACTTAAGACGAACTTAGTAGTTTTTTCAGAGCATTGGACCTTCAGCTCTACAAAGCGAGCTCGATCATTCTTGTAGATAACTTCAGATATGTTATGTTATCGTTTTTCTAATCATACATGGAGTAATTTTGTAGACTTATGCAGAAAAGCTTAACAATCATGAAAACATAGGATGCACCCCGCCTAGAGTCGATTTAATATTCTGAATTAAGAGTTTGGTAGGTTTGGGCGCAGAAGGCCTAAACAACAAAATGGCAAAAGAACTAGTTCTCAAAATGGTAAGTTCTCTAAAAGCCTAATTCTCTAAATGCCTAATTATCAAAATGTCACATTTTCCGTATCTATTCAAGAAATTATTTTTCCTGAATATACAGGATTTTTTTTAACCAGTGCGCAATTTTTTTTTGTTGGTACAGTATCAGTAATAGAACACATTTCAACTAGTCTTTCAATACTTTTTTTATATTTTTATCCGACCTTAAATCAGTAAACTGTGGATGCCCTACATATTTCGTAATACGATATTGACAATAGGAATAGGACAATAACCGCGCGCCGGCCGGCGTAGGTACTTCGAACTTCTTAGAATGTTGACCGATCGAACAGCTGATAGGTACTGGTAGCTACGCTTGGTTGTTCACCTTCGCCGCGGCGCCGGCGCCGCGCCGCGCGCTAGTTACCATAAAAACCAGTTTCAAAATAAACATCTTTCCATACTTAACTTAATTTTTTTGTACTAAGAAATATCAAAATAAAAATTGCATGGTTATTATAACTCGGTTAAGTTAAATTCGTTAAAATTTGCGCACTGGTTAAAAATTTATCCTGTATATGTAACCCTTATCTCACCTCCACAACCCAGTTACTAGATAACAGGATAGCTTTTAACAAGACTAGCTGGCAGTCCTTAAAACTCCTGATGATCCTTAACGACGATCGACGATGGATCTTGATATTTGAAGATGTTCACCCATTCACGGATCAACCGAGATAGCGTGGTTTAACCTGATCGATCGACCTAAGTACTTAGACACAAGCCCCTCCTCTGCTATCAATATTTAACCCACCGTATTTTAAAACTGTATTTCCAAAAAAAAACCTAATCACTACACGTGCAGAAAATAAGAAGAGACTCGTGTCTCAAGTAAGATCCACGATAAAGGGGCTAGCCCACTGCGGCGCGCAATGTGCACGGGCACGCGGCGCATTTTAGCACCGAGTTCGTTTGTTTGATAACGTAGAACTACGTTTCCACCACAACACATACTTAACACGAATATTAACCTACAACTATGTACAACTGTGCAGCTTAGTTATAACTAAATTACGCAGGTGTCACTTTCCCGCTCGTCCCGCACGCGTCCATATACCATGTGCATAGCGTTGACAACTTTGAGCTGCATGGGCGACATATTCGAGCAAGCCATGCGTGTCGTAATGGGTGGCTTAAAATCATCAATATAAACCTATACGTTCAGTTAACTCCATTCAAATCCATCGAATTCAATAGTAAAGTAAATATCATTTATTTCAGTATTAAAAGTACATTTTTGAGTTAGCGTTGGTCCCAAATCTTGGGCACCATTATAAATAAAAACATTTGGTTAATTTGAAACTTTGTGTTGTTTGCGACAAATAAAAGTAGTGGTTAGGAGTAGTTAGCCTCTTCGAGACTACAAAAACTAAAATTACTAAAATAAACTACTTCAGGCATGAAAAGAAAATAAATCAAATTCCTATATTTATAAAATAAAATGTAATGTAAAAAGGATCAAACTTGCTATAAAATATAAGTTTTTGACATAGTTATTCAATGGAATTAAATGAACTCTCTTATTGCGTTGCATGTTCGTGAGTTGCAGTGGAAGTTATCACATACATTGTCTTACAAAGCAAAGCAGCACACGTTCGTAACCTCTACGTGCGCATCAGTGGCGCTGTGGCTTTGCTGATTGACCTGTGATCGCAATTGCCAATCACAAATCGACTCACAATGAGCATGTAATTGTAGATTAGGTACCTTGGTAATTAATGATTTGCATAATTCTAAAAAAATGTTAATCACCTGAGTTTTCTCCTAATTAGCTACCTACTAACAGGCCCGGACTTAAAGACCCAGGGTCCTTAGGGACTTGCCATTTTAGGCCCCTTCATTCGGAAGTAATTTGATTTTTCGCATAGTCGGTGCCGGTAGTGATTGAACGGAGACAGGTGAATAGAACATTTATACAAGAGCGAGTGGAGCGAGCTCAAAAGTTTATGCACCTTGGATAAGTTAAGTTTGTTTATAGCGAGGAGCTCGATAAAGAGCGACGCGTACTCGAAGATTTTTAGCACCCCGCTTCGTAGAGCTTCGAATTCATTTGTCAATTTATTTGCGGAATATGAGTTGATTTGTAGTCTTAATAAATAAGAGAACCTATGACGCAGAAACGCACGAAGCGAACTGGACTATTGAGAGGTCAGATTTGTCCATAATACGTACAAGACCAGGCCCCTCCGAAAGCGCGGGACATGTAGCAAATGCGATGGCATTTGCTACACAAGGCACTGGATGCAGCGCTGTCGGCCTGCCGTCAGGTAAGCAAGCTACCTGCTCGTGGTTACTTCGGGGCCCCTTAACTGTTTGGGGCCCTTGTCCAGTGCCTTGTGTGCTAAGTCTTAAATCCGGAACTGCCTACAAAAGAATTACCGTGTCATGATGGCGTAGTGGATAAGACACCCGCTTCTTGTATGCGAGGTTATGGGTGGGAAACCGGGATACGACAGAAGATTTTTCGATACATAACGCCGAAACTACTAGTGGCCCAGGAATACCTGTCCGTTCTTCTACATAACCACCTAAACGCTTTGGAATACGCAACTAGCTTCATCTTTCAGTCTAACCTATACCTTGCGCTCCCAGACTGGAGCGGGCTGGGGCTGCCTTAAAGCGGTTCCTACCCAATCTGGGGGGTCCATACACCTCCTGCCAGAGGCTCTACACGGGGGTCGTGCGGTCCATGGCCGTTTACGGGGCACCGGTGTGGGCGCCCTCATTGAGGCTGCACCAAGCGCGCCGTTTGAGTGCGGCCCAGAGGGTCATGGCCATCCGGCTAGTCCGGGGATACCGCACGGTCTCCTGCGAGGCGGCGAGCCTCCTTGCTGGAGTGCCGCCATGGGATCTGGAGACAAAGGTCCTCGCCCACATTTGAGAGTGGCGCGAGGAGGTGAAACGCCCGGGCGAAACTCCGCTGCCGCGACAAATCGCGGCACGGCGGACAGAGCTTCGGCAGGATCTCATGCCGACATGGCGGGTACGACTGTCGCAAACCAGCACTGGGCACGCCACAATTGCGGTGGTAAGTCCCCTCTTTGAGGAGTGGATAGAGAGGCGCGACAGCGTCCTCACCTTCCGCTTGATGCAGGTACCGGGCATGGGTGCTTCGGTGGGTTCCTGTTCAGGATAAAGCGGGAGGAAACGCCCAGGTGTTTCCATTGCGAGAATCGTCTAGAGGACACGGTGGGGCATACGGTGGAGGTGAGACATGGCGGAGCACCGCCGTGTCTTCGTGGAGGCGATCGGCGGCGGCAACCTCTCGCGTCCGGCCTGGTGAGAGCCATGGTACGGAGCGAGAGGGCATGGGAAGCCGGTAAGGAGCAGGTCCGTGCCGACGGCGCGTAGTGTTCCACGCGCGCCTCAAATAGATGTCAGCAGTAATCAAGGGGTCTGCTAGGACCGATGCCTGCCAGGGTCGCGAGATTGTTCAAACGAGATACCGTGGCACTGGAATATAGGTAACTGAAGGAACACGGGTGGGTTTTAGTCAGTAAAAGTCTGACACGCCCTCTCGCTCCGCCCAGAGCGGGAGAAGTCATTTGATGATTTCCCATCCAGAAAAAAAAATACCTATACCTTGCCAATTCAAAGATGCTTGGAATTGGTTTAATAGGAAAAAAAGGCTTTAGAATTGATCAAACAGTAAAAGAGCATATAGTGAAAAAATCGAGGAATTTGTCCTTAACTCTTAAAATATAAACAAAACATCGAAGAAGTATGCATTCACTGACATATGAAATTCACCACCCCGCAGTGGTCAATCCTCACAGAGGCCTGAATCACAGTAGTGGAAACATAAGCTTACTTACGGCAAACTGAATGCAGCTGGATACCAATATTTTGCATGGAGCGACTGCCTATCTGACCTCCACAACCCAGTTACTGGGTAAGATAAGATAATATTTATTTGCTTAAACATGTGTATGTATACAGAAAGACATGCATGCAAGATGATTAAAACATTTGGAAGTGCTGAAATGTTTGCCACATGATGTGACGTGCAAATATGAAGACATATTATTAATCAAAACATTCTCTTAAAACAACAAAAAAACTAAGCAATTAAATTATAATAATAATATTGTGGTAAATTAAAAATAACAATAAATCAGTCAGAACATTTAAATTAAAATAAATTAGCTTGTGATTGATACAATAATCATGTCAAAATAATAATAAAAATCTAAAAATAACTCAACAATGTCATTGAAAATAATAAACACGAATAAAATAATAATAATCAAATAAAATAAGCTACAATGTCAGTACATTTTTTTCATCTAGGAACTCGTTAAAATTATAATATGCCTTATTTACTAAATATAGTAAATATGACTTAAGTTTTCGTTTCAAGTGGACGTTATTGAGCTCCTTCCAACTTTTAGGTAACTTATTGTATATGAAGACAAACCCACTCTCATAAACACACCCACACACACACACACACACGCACACGCACACGCGCACACACACCCACACATACACGCACTTGTATAATTATTGTTTAACATCAACTTTTAATTTGTATATTTTGTAATTACCTTGATATGGAAGAGCGGAGTCTCCTAATACAGGCATTGTTTGCTTAAAAGGAGGCACCAATCACTAACAGGTTTATTTGAATATGGTTACAAAATAAACAATTTTTTTTTTTATAATTTGACTAAATTAATGTCCTCCTGGGCGTCCCCTCCCGGCAAATAAAAATAAAGTGACAAGGACAGTAAGCTCATCATCTGCCCAGCCTTTTCCCAACTATGTTGAGGTCGGCTTCCAGTCTAACCGGATGCAGCTGAGTACCAGTATTTTACATGGAGCTACTGCCTATCTGACCTCCACAACCCAGTTACTGGATAAGATAAGATAATATTTATATATCTCCACAACCCAGTTATTGAGTAATACGATACCCCTTGGTAAGAGTCCCCTCTTTGAGGAGTGGATAGAGAGGCGCCACGGCGTCCTCACCTTCCGCCTAACGCAGGTTCTCACCAGGCATGGGTGCTTCGGTGGGTTCCTGTTCAGGATAAAGCGGGAGGATACGTCCGGGTGTTTCCATTGCGAGGATCATCTGGAAGACACGGTGGAGCATACGGTGGAGGTGTGCCCTGCCTGGGCGGAGCACCGCCGTGTCCTCGTGGAGGCGATCGGCGGCGGCGACCTCTCTCGTCCCACCCTGGTGCGAGCCATGGTACGGAGCGAGAGGGAATGGGAAGCCGTCACCTCCTTCTGCGAAGCAGTAATGCTCGCGAAGGAGGAGGCGGGGCGCGTGCGGGAGTGGCAGTCACTGCGCCCTCACGTCCCTAGACGCCGCAGGAGGAGACGCCCCGGGCGTCGGGAGTCGATAGCGGACTCCCGGCCACCGTAGGCGCGAGCTTGCGGGCGGCGAGTAAGCCGGTAAGGACCAAGCTCGGGTCGACGGCGCGTAGTGTTCCACGCGCGCCTCAAAGAGATGTCAGCAGCAGTGTAGGGGTCTACTAGGACCAATGCCTGCCGGGGTCGCGTGATTGTTCGAAAGAGATACCGTGACCCTGGCACATGGGCAACTGAAGGAACACGGGTGGGTTTTAGTCAGTAAAAGTCTGACACGCCCTCCCGCTCCGCCCAGAACGGGAAAATCATTTGATGATATCCCATCCAAAAAAAAAGACTGGTTGTCAGACTTTCGGGCTTCTGACGACCAGTAACGACTGTTAAAGATCCACGAATGATAACCGGGATCAACGGGTTAACGTGCTTTCAGAGGCACGGACGGTATGTAAAGATGGTCACCCATCCATGAAACAACCCCGGTAACCGTAGCTTGACCTCGATCGATTCGTGCGGCTATTATTACTTAGCCACATCATGAAAGTACCTACCTCATCATCATCATCATTTCAGCCGAAAGACGTCCACTGCTGGACTTGGCCTCCCCTTGCACCACCAATTTGACCGGCACATTTTTGGGGGGATTTGCCATAATCACCACACTTGGCAGGCGGGTTGGTGATCGCAGTATGATGGTACAATGCATAGAAAACGCTGCTGCCGATTCTCTAGTAATTCCCTTAGTCGCCTTTTACGACACCCACGGGAAGAATTGGGGTGGTGCTATTCTTTTCGTCCGGCATCACACGATACCATAAAATAAAGTAAGTAAAGTAGCTACCATTTCATCCTAATTAAGATTACTCAAATTACGCCCTAATTGATCCATTTTACGTCACAAAATAAAGATTTTACGCATTTCTTATAATTTCCTATTGAATCGATTTCTATGGTCATTACTTATAACTACAATAGGTCGATAGTACTTTTTTCTATGCGTGCATATCGTTAACATTGTTTTGTGGGCAGCTGGCGAACTGGGACTTCCGAAATGTATACCAAGAAGTGTTTTATTAACTCCATAATTAGTGGACCAAAATGTACGTAAATAACTATTTAATTTAAATTTTAAAAACCCCGGCCCAATCGAAAATCTTTAACACGTTAATTGCCTTGGTAAAAATCAGAAAAAGTAAAAAAATGTAGATACTTAGTGTTATTTCACTTTAAAATAGATTATTTATTCCATAAATACATTATTTATTCCAAAAACATGGACGTCAGGCAGCAACGACTTGTTCAGATCTTGTATGTGTTGTCGGTCATATAGTCCGACAAGGCCTGAATGGGACAAAAACTGTCGGACACATAGTCCGACACGGCAGTTAACGTGTTAAAAGTAAAAAAAAAAACACAAGGTGTTTGGTTCATGGACCTACAATTTTTTTTGAGGGTTTGGGTGGGTCGTTTGCTATATTTTTCTTACAGACCCATTTCCTAAATGTCACTCGAGATATGACCCCTAAGTGTTGCTGTTTTTCATGGATTAATTAATTTTTATGAGTTCGAGAGCTAGTTACAAGTTTTTTTTTTTTTGTTATCTATGCTAATCATTTATGTTTTATCTAGAATAATCGTATATTAGAAAACTTTTTAATAAAAAATTGAACCTCCGAAAAAACGGGAAAGCAAAAAATAATAAACCTTTCAGTAATTTTGAGTCGGCGCTTTGAGTGATCTTTGTTCAAGTGCTGTTAGTGGAATACCTCATTGATTTTTTTGTCTTGGGATTTAGTTTTTATTTTATAATTTTTTGTGGCTATAATCTACTAATGGTTGCAAAATCGGACTATTCTGTGTTATGCATTACAATCAATGAGTGAACAATCAGTCATTCCCTGTTTTCTTACCCTTAGGGTTGAAATTTTCTTTCCAAATTTACATGGGACCACCTTCCAGATATACCTTTTCCAATAAAAAAAGAATTATCAAAATCGGTCCACGCAACTTATGCGTGGTAAAACATAAAAAAAAAACAAAAACAAAAAATAATAAACGCGTCGAATTGAGAACCACCGTTTTTTTCGTCGGTTAAAAACGCAATAAAAGTTATTTGGTGCAAATACAACAACAAACTAAAATAATATGTCGTTCTAAAGACGATGACTCAGGTAATTTTCAAAAAGAAACAAAAAATATCGTATCTCTATTACAGTGATATTTAGGACATGGGGTCTATGGGTGAAAGATAGGACATGACCCTCCCAATCCCCCAAAACAAATACCCTGTTTACGTTGTGGCCCTTTAAATTAAATAAGAAATTGTAGATTATATTTTGATCAAAGAATCTTTGTGTCGAAACGTATGAACCGATTTTGATAAAACATGTCTACAAACCACCACTAAATAACTTACTTGTAATTAAAAAAACCACATCGAAATCGGTTCACCCGTTTAAGAGCTACAGACAGACAAATATAGCGGTCAAACATATAACACCCCTCTTTTTGCATCGGGGGTTAATAAAATAACAAATTGATATCTTAACTTAGCTAAAACTATGAACCAAAATATAGCGCCAAAATTAAAAAAAAATTGTCGTAGTGACAAAAATTTAAAATTCTTTCATCTTCTTTTAAAATGCACCGTTGTCTTATCACATCATTCCTCAGCCTATCATTCACAGTCACACTACACGTGCTTCGCAACGATGGCATTTCCACAGCATTTATTTTGCTTTCATGCTTCTTTTGCCACACCCAACATTCGCTTCCATACATAAGCGTAGTATTTTCTTTATAAATATTGCAACGTAAAATTACAATACAAATTTTTCCAATGTGATTTCTTATTTTAAAAACGATACGTAATTTGTAATCAGATATGGCGTTTTTATGATTATTATAAATGTTTCTTCAGACGGGCGCGACAAGAACAGAACAAATTTCATAAATATTTGTTAGAAATTGTTCTAGGAAAGTCGCGTCGCGCCTGTTTGTAGGACCCTTATATTATTTCAGACCCTTTTATTATTTCAGCTGAATTATAAATCGTTTGTGGTAGCGGTTCGCATCGAACTAGCCTATACGTAAGACGTCATACCTTCAAGATATTTACCCAGTTATTCGGTCTGTACCCGGGCTGCGTACTGGGAAACACATACTTAAGCACACAACATAAGAACAACATAAGTTTTTAACCAATGCGCAAAGGACATTGCCCGCCGATGGGCCTCTTATTTTCAGTGCCGGGCAGAGACTATTTACTTCTCAAAAATTAAGTCGTAATTTTATAAGTCCAATTTTATTTTATCAACATCTCTTTCACCCTAGCATTAGAAACCGTAACTAATAATTATTTTATTAAATCAAAGTGGCAGAACTATGCCATTAAAACTTAACCTGAATGTTGTCAAGACAGACCACAGATTATGTCAATTAAATGGTAGTAGTCGATTGAAAATATCGATATATTACTATTCCGCCGACTAAAAGTACCGGAGATGTTTACAATAGCTTTTCTCCGGTCATAATCTAGGTCTCATGTAACTGATTAGACGTATATTCAAATCGCGGATTAAAATAAGCAGCCGGCGGACTAAAGTAAAAAAAAATTGAAATAGTTAGTAAATAAACTAAAACACGAAGGAATTGTAATCTGAGGATATATACATATGTCGTGGTCAGATCGCAGAATTGATTACTTTATGAAATGGCTAGCCATTTCATGAATTAGTTGCATTTCATGATATGGCCAACTGAAACTGGCTAGATCGTTTAAAAATTAACGTTTCATGATATCTCAATTGACGTTTGGCCATATAATCAATGTAGGCTTTCTACGATACTAAAAGGTCTAAATAAAGTAGGAACTTACACATTTCTCTTGTAAGTACAAACATAAGCCTAAAACTCTCCATTCAAATCAAAAGCTAATTGCAATTAAAAGAGGTATTTTAAACTGTGCATCAAACTAAAAATACTAATTGTATACCAAGTAATGGACTTATTACAATTATTGAGAGAGTTGGGGCATCCCGACTCGGATAGGTTAAGTTAGAAGGGGATGATGGGGTCTAGTGAACGAGCAAAGCGTGCTAACAGAGACCCTGCCATTTCTATTGTGGTAATTTTATTTAAAAAAACTCGATAAAGCATATTTTAGTGCACAATTAGTTTTTTTTTTATGGAACAGTGACATATTAATTCTGTAGTAGAAAACAGGAATAAATTGAGGAACAGTTAAATAGTACTCCAATTAATCGTATTTACTAATGCCGGTGGCAAAACTGCACCATAACTGCAATTATTTACATCAAACATCGCAGCTTTGTGTCGTAATTATATTTCACTACACTTCTATCTTCGATTTGAAATTGTTGTTCACTTTTAGTAAAGAATATAAATCATATGCAAAAGTATCTCTTTAATTATGTAAATAGAAAGCAAGAGCTTGTTTTTTACAAAGAGAAAATGTTTACAACTGTTGCACAAACAGCAAAATATCAACACTAACAAAAGTTACCACAAAACGGTCAGACCACAATTGTTAAATCGACTTTTATCAAATCGATTTGGTAAATCGATCAACAAAATATTTGACATGGCCACACTTACCCCGCGTTCCGAATCACAATAACATCGCTGTTATGGCGTCAAGAAATTGCCACGCTCTACGGAAGGTTTGCTTGGCGCGCTTACATACATCGATTTTGCGTAACTTGGAACGCGAGGAGAGTAGACAGAATAATCTGTCAAATCAATACATCATTCAAATTGTTTATAAGTGGAATCTCAATTTCATCATCTTTTAAAATTACATTTCTCTGAAACTAGGGTGAAAAACTGAAAATTGATTTCAGGATCTGAAAAGGTAATTGTTGTTCTTCAAAATCAAGTTAAAACCACCGTTGCCCGCATTTTTTTTTCTAGGGGCCCAAATCTCCTAACAAAATGGGTAATGTCATTTTAACAAACTAAACTTAAACGAGTTAAAATAACCATGCAATTTTTATTTTGCATACAATATATATCTTAGTTCAAAAAAAATTAAGTTATCGTTAACGAAAGATGTTTATTTTGAAACTGGTTTCTTGGTAACTTGCGCGCGGTGCCGGCGCGGTGGCGAAGGTGAACGACCGAGCGTAGCTGTAAGTACCTACCAGCTATTCGATCCGTCAAAATTCTAAGAATTTCGAAGTACCTACGGTTACTGACCTATTCCTATTGTCGATATCATATTGCGAAATATTTCCACAGTTTACTAATTTAAGTCGGATAAAAATTAAAAAAAAGTATTGAAAAATTGTTGAAATGTGTTCTATTACTGAGCAACAACAAAAAATTGCGCACTGGTTAAAAAAAAATCCTGTAAATACCTGTACGACTTATCCCTAGTTGAGTGAACTGTACACCCTGTTTCAAAACTATTATAGAAAGGATAACATTTTCTCTAACCGTCCCTCGACACGACAATGCTTTGATCAAAATATCTTGATAAAACTTCTTTAGCACCGTTGTGATTTGAAAGCACAGAACACATATACTCAAGAGTTTGAAAGTCTATGAAACGAAAAAGCGACAGTAAAAAGAGACAGACACATAACAACGTCATTATGTTCTGTGTCTCGCTCTAACGGGTAATGGAAATCCTTAAGTAAGGGTGCTCCTTCTAGGAGGAGGCTCCCCTGAGGGAGTGGCAGTCTCTGCGCTCTCACGTCCCTAGCCGCCGCAGGAGGAGACGCCCCGGGCGTTGAGAGTCCATAGCGGACTCCCGGCCACCGTAGGCGCGAGCTTGCGGGTGGCGAGCAATGGGTAGCTCGCCGCCCGGTAAGGACCAAGCTCGGGTCGACGGCGCGTAGTGTTCCACGCGCGCCTCAAAGAGATGTCAGCAGCGCTGAAGGGGTCTGCTAGGACCGATGCCTGCCGGGGTCGCGTGATTGTTCGAAAGAGATACCGTGACCCTGGCACATGGGCAACTGAAGGAACACGGGTGGGTTTTAGTCAGTAAAAGTCTGACACTCCCTCCGAAGTCATTTGATGAATTCCCATCAAAAAAAAAATGGTGCTCCTTGAGAAAGTTACTTTTCTGTTTGACGTTTTTCGAGCAGGCTTTTTGGACAAATAGACATTTGACTTTTTTTTAACATTCGTCTCAATATCTCGAAGTCAAAATTTGTGAAGTTTTCACTTCTATTTTATTTGTCTCGGGATTTTTTTATTTCCCACTTATTTTATGTTGATGAGGTTAAAATAATTACCTGTCACTGGTATTTTTTTAAATTGATTTACCTACTTAGCAAATTAAGGTAGAATAGAATATAATTTATTTCTCAATATATAGTACATTGAGATCTTAATATTAATAAACAGCTTAACATATTGTTACGGGTCAATCTCAAGGCGGTGGTAAGCAGTGAAACGCATGTATGATCACAAGGAAAGTTTAATTAATTATTACTAAATTAACTGGTTTAAGGATACAAAATGCCGCCAGTACGATTGTTTACTAATACGACTTAACCTAATTAGAACTAACTTAACTACTAATTATAAGAGGGCGCCAGGAGGATTTTAGGCAGGTGACGGTAGGTGCAAGGAATCCTTCCAGTCCTCAGTACCGCCGGCAGGCGTGGGTCTTCACCACAAAAGTGGAAGACAATGCAGGACGATTATAAATTAATATAGAATTCGTACATACGGTTTCACACAAGTGCACACATATAACTTCCTCGGAATTCTCCAACAATCAAAGGGCGTGACGGTAGGCTGGAACAATGTACAACAAATTGTAAAATCTAATGATATTCCCGATTGGGTTACACTACTGGTACATAACACAATGCAACTCACCCCTTTATTGCTTAAGATATTCACAATTCAAAAAGATTTCTGTATAGTCAGTCGGTTACAATTTTATAATTTTGACATGGCGGTATGGCTAGAACTTCCGCACTCAATCGACACACGTCTATCTCCGACTAGTTTTTGCGCTGGTATGTGTCAGTCAAGCTCACGGTCACCTTTATAACTCGAATAGTTTTAATGAGATTATCTGTCTTTCAAATAGTCATATAAACAAAAAGACGATTTTGATGACGGCCGGGTTTGAACGCGGGACACATATCATCGCAGTCAACACCTTAAGCCTGCTTGCTATCTGATACATGTGTTTTAAAACAAAATATAAGTTCAGTTCATTACACGTATAATGACGTCATTACAATATATATGTACTACGTTTCCGGTATAGGAATTACTGTGACGTAAGTACTACAACTAAAGTGAAAATAAAACGGATTTTTTTTATGTTCACATGATCTGACCAAGATGACAATGAAGAGTTTGGTTCTGCCTTTCTTTTCACAGGAGTCAGATAGAAATAGCCGACCTCATCTAGTTTTAAGAATATGATTAACGTGTAAAAGTGTTTACTTGCAGAAATAAAATCTTTTATCATTTACAGATTCCCGTCTAATATTTTTGCTGCTGTACTCAATCTCTGCCCTCGCGAATCCGTGCCAAAACCGCCAAAAGAGCGCTTTCCCACATGACACTGACTGCAAGAAATATGTTTATTGCAAGCGAGGAGTCCCAACTGTGGGCATATGCCTAGATGGACAGATCTTCGATGTTCATGAAAGCGTGAGTGTTTATTTTCAACCGACGAAAAAAAACGGAGGAGGTTCTCAATTCGACGCGTATATTTTTTTTTTTTTTTTTTTTTTTTTATGTATGATCACGCATAACTTTTTACATAGTGGTCCGATTGTGACAATTCTTCTTCTATTGGAAAGGGTATACTCCCAAGGTAGTCCCATATAAATTTGGAAAACAAAATCGAACCCTAAGGGTTGGAAAACAGGGGATGATTGATTGTTCACTCACTGATTGTAACGTATAAACACGCATAACTTGTTACATGGTGGTCCGATTGTGACAATTCTTCATCTATTGGAAAGGGTTTACTCCCAAGGTGGTCTCATATAAATTTGGAAAACAAAATCGAACCCTAAGGGTTGGAAAACAGGGGATGATTGATTGTTCACTCACTGACACTCACAACTTTTTACATAGTGGTCCGATTGTGACAATTCTTCTTCTATTGGAAAGGGTATACTCCCATTTTATATGAGACCACCCATATAAATTTGCAAAACAAAATCGAACCCTAAGAGTTGGAAAACAGGGGATGATTGATTGTTCACTCTGATTGTAACGTATAAACACGCATAACTTTGCACAGAGTAGTCCGATTTTGATAATTCTTTTATTGTTGGATAGGGTATACCTTGCCAAGTATTATTAGTACATTAAAGCCACAAAAAATCATAAAATAAAAACTTTTTAACAAAAAATTAAACCGCCGAAAAACTGAAAAGCATAAAATAATAAACCTTAAAATTTTGAGTCGGCGCTGAAAAATCAATGAACAAGGATCACTCAAAGCGCCGACTCATAATTTTAAGGTTTATTATTTTATGCTTTTCAGTTTTTCGGCGGTTTAATTTTTTGTTAAAAAGTTTTTCTGTGGTCGGCTTCACTGGCAATTTAGTTTTATTTTTAATTTTTAAATCTATAGCGAGTGATATAACTTAAAAATAATTATTACACTAGTTTTTGTTATCATCATCAGTTCAGCTGAAAGACGTCCAATGCTGGACAAAAGCGTCACCGAATTTAGAGGGTTTGCCACACTTGCTACGCTTCGCAGTCGGGTTCGCGATCGCAGTATGGTGGTATAATGCATAGAGAACGCTGCTGCCCATCTTCTAGTAAGTCCCTTAGTCGCCTTTTACGACACACACGGGATGAAATGGGATGGTGTGGTTATTTGTGACTGGCCTGTTAGTCTAGTGGTTAGTGACCTTGACTGCTAAGACTGAGGTCATGGGTTCGATTCCCACCCAGGACAAATGTTTGTGTGATGAGCACAATTATTTGTTCTGTGTCTGGGTGTAATTTATCTATAATATGTATGTATTTAGAAATATATAAGTATGTTTATCAGTTGTCTGGTTACCATAGTACAGGCTCTGCCTAGTTTGGGATCAGATAACGTTGTGTTGGTTGTCCTAAGATAAGATAAGATATTTATTTACGTCCGGCACCACACGGATTTTTTTTTTATTTATTTTATTATCATCCAATAATATTGAATTATTTTCTAATTTTAGTTTTTAGTTTCCGATAAAGTTTAAACTTAAAATATAATAATAGTAATAGGCTACTGGGGCCTATTACTATTATTATTATATTTTAAGTTCTGAAGCCCTAGATCCAGAAAGTATTAAGTCCTGCACACGGCGCGTATTGTGAGGAGGTTTTCGTTTCAGCAACCGTAACCACTGGTAGCTTAGACCCTGTTCCCGATACCAGTGGGCTACTATGTTTCATATTTTTAAACTAGCTTTTGCCAGCGGCTTCGCCCGCGTGGAGGTCGGTAAATATCCCGCGTGAACGTACTACTGGGATAAAAAGTAGCCTATGTGTTAATGAAGGTTAATTTTTTTTAGCTCGAAAGCGCATTTTCATCTAACTTGCTTCAAATTTATCGTCACTGCTCGGGTCCTATGTGTCTTAGCGTTATATTATATAGCCTATAACCTGCCCAGGAGTATGGACTACAATCGTACCAAGTTTGGTTAAAATCCTTTCAGTAGTTTTTGACCCATGCGTGCACATACAGAAAGACAGACATACAGACAAAAAATTTACTGATTGCATTTTTGGCATCAGTATCGATCACCATTCATCCTCCAATATTAATTTTGAATATATATTCAACGTACAGAATTGACCTCTCTACAGTTTTATTATAAGTATAGATAGTTATAGATAGATGTTTTAATAAATTTTTATATTCTAATATTTAAAAGTATTATTGATATTTTGTTAAAAGTAATAAAGGTAGTAGTATATAAGTTACAACAATCATCAACATCATCATAACAATCGAAAGACGTCCACTGCTAGTCCTATTCTCTCAAGCGGCTGAATCACTTACTGGTCATGACAATAAGACTACGCCATCAACTCACAATACGCCAACAACAAACATCTCAAAATATTTTTTAACGCTGCTTTGCAATTGTTCTGGTTTACACATTGTTTTATTTATTACAGATTTGCCTACCCGGATCTAAGTCCGATTGTACGACAGAAAGTCTTTCCAGTACGCCATTAACTCTCAATAGTCAATCTAGAAATAATGAGACGCTTGATGCAGCAGATGACATAACGACAGAGCCACCTCTGCCACCTCTACCGCCATGCAACAAGCTGCCCTGGACGCGACCTGACCCTACAAACTGCCATCGCTATTACTTATGTATCTTGGGAAAAATAAAGCACAAGACATGCCTCGGTGATTTTTATTTTGATGCCAAAAAAGAGGTATTTATATTTTATAATTTATTAATTAAATTATATATTAAATTTAACATATTTTTCATTCCTGTTTGCGTATTGTGTTTACAGATTTGTCTTCCTCAATTTATGACTAATTGTGATGTGTCGACGACGTCTTCAACTACGGCCACTACGTCGACAACAAGTACTACTATGATTACGCCGACAACAACTACAACACCGCCGACAACAACCACTACAACTACACATACAACAACAACGACTACACCTACAACAACTTCACCAACAACAACAACAACTTCACCTACAACAACGACGACTTCACCTACAACGACTACACCTACAACAAGAACAACTACTACACCAACAACAACTACGAATACACCGTCAACAACAACCCCTGGCCCCTTGCCACCGTGCGGTTATAATGATGACTGGACCTTACCATATCCTTCAGACTGTACTAAATACTACAAGTGTTCTAGCGGTCGACTTATGATAGTGAACTGCCCATACGGCTACGAATACAGTGCTACTCAGCAAGTAAGTATGTTTTCATATCTTGGGATTCCAAAGCCCAGTAGAAATCAACTCCCAACGAACAAGTGTCAAAAGTACGCTGTACATAGTTAGTACGCCAACACAAATTATGCGCTAATAACACTTATTATATAAACGACTAGCTGTGCCCGCGGCTTCACCCGCATGAGGTTCGGAAATAATATTATCACACGGAGACGTACTACCCAGACAAATATATATTACTATAGCCTATGTTACTCCTTATAATATTAGCTATCTGCCAGTGTATTTCCCGTCGAAATCGGTCCAGTGTTTTGAAGATTAGCCGGAACAAACAGACAGACAGACAAAAAAATAAAATTGTTTTTTTTTATGTAAGTACCGTATATACTTTCATATGCATTTATTGAAAAGCTGTTAATTTGAAATTACAAACAGACACTACAATTTTATTTATTTGTATTAATGTATAGATAAGTGCTGAAAGTACACCGTCAGCCCTCAGTACGCTAAAAAAATTAACTACGCCATCGACCAGAGACTGAGGTATACCGAGCAATACTTGCAACTGTTATTGAGGCTAACCTAAAGGGTAACTTTGCCTCTTAATGTGAAAGAAATACCTTTTTGTTCCCTCGTCCAGGATGCTAGATTTCTTTTTAACCGACTTCAAAAAAAAGAGGAGGTTATCAATTCGACTGTTTTTTTTTTTAATTTATTTTTTTATGTTTGTTACCTCATTACTTTGAACTGGGTGAACCGATTTTGATGATTTTTTTTCATTTGAAAGCTGATGCTTCCCGAATGGTCCTATTTTAATTTGGTTTTAGTCGGACCATGGGGTCCATGTGAAAATCACATAAGTCTTAAATTTGCATTAAGTTTTTGCGCGACAAATGAACGAATAAGGCGATTAGATTAGTGCGAGGTATCAACCATAACTAAAAAGTTAAAAATAAAAACTTTTTCCGAAATTAAAGTTATTTTTGACTTTGTAGTGTTTTTTTTTAAGGAAGTCGGTTGTTTTTTTTTTGTAAAAAGTTTTTTAAACTTTTGTTTACAGTTGTAATTTCTTTTTCTATAGTTATAACTTCTTGTGCTCCACCAATAAATATATTTCTCTCTTTCTTTTTACAGATATGTATGCCCAAAGAGCAGGCAGGTTGTTCTGTATCCCCAACAACAACCACAACCCCAGGCCCCCTCCCGCCGTGTGGTTACAATGACGACTGGACCTCACCCTATCCCTCAGACTGTACTAAGTACTATAAGTGTTATAGCGGCCAAATCATGATAGTGAACTGTCCTTCCGGCTACGAATACAGTGCTACTCAGCAAGTAAGTAATTCTTCATCTCTTAGGTATCCTATGACCAGTACGCACGGCTACTGGTA
Organism: Aporophyla lueneburgensis; assembly: GCA_932294355.1. NCBI lineage: Eukaryota > Metazoa > Arthropoda > Insecta > Lepidoptera > Noctuidae > Aporophyla > Aporophyla lueneburgensis. The sequence continues at coordinate 15,581,468 of OW028762.1, read as the reverse complement.
CAAGCTATACATTTCCAGTATAAGCTGACATCCTATTGTACGAACAGTGACGGCGCAAGACCTAAATTTGATGTGGGCAAAATACATTTAGCGATGCCCCCTGATGGATGGTGTAAAAGGGCGGATTTAATTGAATCTGATTTTTTTTTAACACGCTCTTATTATCTTCATACGAACAATATGTTAGAATATAACTAATGACAATACAATAATTTCATAAATTTGTGCCATTATCCTTGCCAGGGTTACCAGGATAGCAAAAAAAACTGTTTTCGAAAACTACGCTGGCATACGTCACAGAATTCAAAACACCCTAAAAAATAGAAAATAAATAATAGTTTTAAAAACTAAAAAACACGCTTCCATAGAAAAACTAAGCTTAAAAGTATAAAATAATGGAAAAAAGCGTGGGGTTCTTGATATCAATTAAAAAATACCTCAAAAAGCACCATTATGGAAGCGTGTGTTTTTGTTATTTACTGCTAAAAGAGTAATTATATCTACATTTGGGTTCACGGGCCTTCGAGGTGCGAGGCCCCTTGGACCGCGAGGCCGTAGGCGATGGCCCACGTCTCCCACGCCTTATGCTGCCTCTGTGTACGAAAAGCCTATACAATGCAAGGTCAGCTAAAACTGGCAATGTATAGCTTGACTTATAGCCGTGTATACAAACCCATTCAAAGACAAGTGTTGAAGTTCTCTGTAAACAGCAAGTACAGGAACAACAAGTAACACGACTACACCAATAACACTTATTACGTGAGCAATAAATGCTGAGAGTACGACTTCAACCCTCAGTACGCCAAAAATACTAGCAATTACACTACGCCATAAGCTTCAATACGCCAAAATTACGCCATTGATCTGACACTGAAGTCTATATCAGAGCAATACTTGCAAGGCAGTCGTTCAAAACTGTAACAGAATTTCAGAAGTGTCGGGAGTCAATAGCTGACTCCCGGCCACCGTAGGCGCGAGCTTGCGGGTGGCGAGCAATGGGTAGCTCGCTGCCCGTTAAGGACTAAGCTCGGGTCGACGGCGCGTAGTGTTCCACGCGCGCCTCAAAGAGATGTCAGCAGAACTGACTGTCAGACTGCTAGGGTCCCGGATTTGTTAGCAAGAGTTACCGAGGCCCTGGCACAGGCACCTGAAGGAATACGGGTGGGTTTTAGTTAGTAAAAGTCTGACACGTCATTTTATGATTTCCCACCCAGAAAGAAAAAGAAAAATACTAGATTGAATGAATAAGTATATGATTTTATAATTGTCTAGAGGTTTTGAGTATTTTGTATAGCCAAATACCACTCGGGGTTTTTCGTACTTAGTTTGTGGAGGTCAGATCGATAGTCGCTCCATGTAAAATACTAGTATTCAGCTACATCCAGAAAAAATACATATGGCAATTGATTCTTTAACATGGTCTCATTAATACTCTAGAATTATGTGATATCAATATGAACACGTTGTATATATTTACTGTTATTTCGCAGATGTGCCTGCCCAAAGACCAAGCAGGTTGTAGCAGAATATCAAGACGTTCCTTGAGTATGGACCCACCTGAAGCACTTACATCAACCAATACCAAAGCATCTCAGGGCAACGTTAATAATGTTCCAGTTGACGATGATTTAAAAGCTAAAGAATCTTCATTCAACGTCTTCTCTATACCCCCATGCACTTTTTTCGATGTCTGGTCCAAACCCGACCCTACTGACTGTAGTTACTACTACAAATGTACGTCGGGAAAAATCGAAAGAGTGAAATGCGTTTTTAATTTTTATTTTTCAGCTGAAAAACAGGTGAGTTTACTTTTTTATTTGTATCTACATGCACGCTCTCAAAACGGTGATCGAAAACATCGCAAGGAAACCGGCATGTCCTAGAGTAAAAAAAAATCGGGGATATGTGGCATCTACTTAACTAGACTATGGACCATTATATAATACTGGCTTTTGCCAGCGGCTTCGCCCCCGTGGAGGTCAGAAATTATCCCGCGGGAACATACTACCGGGATAAAAAGTAGCCTATGTCCTTTCTCAGGCTCTAAACTATCTGTGTACCAAATTTCATTTAAATCGGTTCAGTAGTTTTAGCAGGAAAGCGAGACAGACAGACAGAGTTACTTTTGCATTTATAATATTAGTGTGGATGTGGATTAATTTATTTTTTGCAGATTTGTACTCCTCAAAATGAGTCCAATTGCTTAATGCCAGTGAGTACTTCTCAAGCTAAGCCAAACAAAGACCTTGAGCTCTGGCCGTCTTGTGGCTCACAAGATGACTGGCCTGTACCCGACCCTGGTGACTGCACTATGTACTACCTCTGTTATTACGGAGAAATAATGCATGTGACTTGTCAAATGGATTATGAATTTAGTCCTACACAGCTTGTGAGTATAAAAACATTTATCATCATCATCATCATCATCATTTCAGCCAAAAATCGGCAACTGCTAGACATAGGCCTCCCCCAAGCTTCGCCATTTCGACCGGTTCTGTGCTTCTCACATCCAGCGGATTTCTGCAGCCTTCACCAGGGCATCGGTCCACCTTATGGGTGGTCTTCCAATGGTACGTCTTTCGATACCAGAACCTTTTCGTCCCATTAGCCATCTATTCTGCGAGCAATATACCCTGACTTTAAAAGTACCACGGATATATTAATTTCTTATTTTCTCCATTTCAGACCAGCATAGCCATAGCGTTGGTGGTGCAATACCAACTTTAGCAAAAGCAGATTTTTCTTAATAATTATATTTTGTTATGAAAATATTCATTTTACTTTATTGCCATTTTACAGGAATGCCTCCCCAAAGAGAAAGCTGGTTGTAGTAGTAGTCCTCCCACGACAGGCAAGATTACAACTCTGGACCCCTTTGACCCCTGGCCTCCATGTGGTCTTTCTGATGACTGGTCCCGACCCGACTCAGCCAACTGCAACGATTACTATCTATGTTATTATGGAGAGATCATGAAAGTCATGTGTCAGTACGGGTACGAATTCAGCCCTACACAGCTGGTGAGTACTTAATATTTAAAGATATTTTTTCATAGCCCAAAACCAATTAACAAAGAAGTGTTTAAATTCACAGTAGGATTATTTTGGTTTGTATTGTGTGTGCCGAGAGTACGCCTTTAACTTTCAGTACGCGAACAAATTGAAAAACAAGTGCCAAAAGTACGCCATTAACTCTCAGTACGCGAAAAAGTTAAAAACAAATGTCAATAGTACGCCATTTTATTTGTGTCAAACTTTTCGCACAGAAAAAAGGTACAAAGGCTGCCTTAGCGCTTTAGGCTTTCTATACCAGTCAACCAAGTATGGTGAAGAGATTAGTTGGTAGGTGTTTGCCAAGCCACTTACTATCAGTACGTCAACAAAAAAACAAAAAAAAGAACCGAAATACAGCTACCACTTCTGTTAGACCACTAACAGGTGTGGTGACCTGCTGGTGAGCTTTCGGTGACCTTTTATTATTGTTGACGTACTGGTAGTAAATGGCTTATTGATGTCTGTAAGATTTAATTCAACAAAGAATTATGAGTCTCGAACCCATTGTCCTTATTATTTACTACTTTTGCCAGCGGCTTCGCCCTCGTGGAGGTCGGAAAATATCCCGCGTGAATGTACTACCGGGATAAAAAGTAGCCTATGTGTTAATCCAGGTTAATTTTATTTAGCTCGAAAGCACATTTTCATCCGACTTGTTTCAAATTTATCGTCACTGCTCGGCTCCTTTGTGTCTTAGCGTTATGTTATATTGCTTATAACCTGCTCAGGAGTATGAACTACAATCGTACCAAGTTTGGTTAAAATCCCTTCAGTAGTTTTTGACCCATGCGTGCACATACAAACAGACAGACAATTTACTTATTGCATTTTCGGCATCAGTATCGATCACCATTCATCCTCTAATATTAATTTTAAATATATTTTCAATGTACAGAATTGACCTCTCTACAGTTTTATTATAAGTATAGATTGGCCGCCCAGCAATATTACCGTTTAACAAGATATATTTTTTTAACTCTCGTATACTATTTTGTAGGAATGTCTCCCTAAAGACCTTGCAGGTTGTAGCGTATCTACAACTACCAGCAAGACGACTACAACCCTGGATCCCTGGCCGCAGTGTGGTTACTATGACGACTGGTCTAGACCCGACGCTCTCGACTGCACCATGTACTACCTCTGTTATTACGGGGAAATGCTGCATGTGACGTGTCAAATGGATTATGAATTTAGTCCTACACAACTTGTAAGTACAGATAAATTTCTAAAGAAACAGTTTTTTTTATAGCTTACATACATATACATACATAAATATACACCTTCTTCTGTACTACGTAGCTGAACTTTCTAACGAACATCACTAATACAGTCACTTTATAGTCCTAGGGCGTTTTTACTCACATCTGGCTAGTAAATACCTTTTATTAGCCACTCTTTATTCATCCCCGCAACATAATCAGATCATTAAACCAAACTCTTTTCAATTTTTGTCTCTACATCTTGTACGACGGCCCGTTGCTTTATCACATCATTCCTTAGCCTATCATTCACAGAAGTAGTAGTTTCCTAGTTGCACCACACATGCGCGCAAAAAAAAAAACTGCCAACGACCAATCTTTATTCAAAAAGTCCAGCTCATACTGCCATCTCCATCTGGGCCTGCCGCAATGTCGTTTGCCACTATCCATTGAGTCGTAAGTTTGGCGCATTATCTCAACAGAGGAACTTATTTTCTCAACATTTATTTCACTTAAATGATTATTTTTTGTCACACCCAACATCCACTTCTATACATAAGGGTGGGCACCAGCACACCATCGTGAACAGCCAGTCAAGCCATTTTGGACATCAACTGGTTGATTACAACGCATGTATAGCACCATTTAATTTATTCCCAGAATAATTTTCTCTTCTTTCCACTTGTTTATTAATCTTTTCACCCTTGCTTTGAATAATAAGCATCACAATAAATAGTACTATTACCATTTGGAACGGTAACTCCTAAATAAACTTATCAATTGAAATAAAAGGCATATAAGTTGGGATATTTTCTGGGCTATAACAATCGGGTATCCGTTGTCATAACCGAAAAGATATCCCAATTTTGATTCAATATATAGTAGCCGTTGAGCGTGGACCAAACTGTTATTTTACACTGTGATTATAAAGAAATAAATAAATTGTAGTACGCCATCAACAAAAGTACGCCGTCAGCATTTATGAATACGCCGTTCATCTCAGCTTTTTTCTGTGATTCGATTTGGCGAATGTCATATCTTCGAATGTTCATCATTCTCCTGCCCTTATCTCAATTTAATTGGGGTCGGCGCAACATAACTTTTTCTTCCACACTTCTCTATTAGTTGTCATCTCAGCAGTCACCACCTTTCTATCCATATCATTATTGACACAGTCATCGCTTCTTTGGTATCCTTCTACTCTTACAACCATCGATATTCATACATAATACTTTCTGCACAACATATTTCATATATTATGATTATTAGGAATGTCTCCCTAAAGAAGTCGCAGGCTGTAACATATCGCCAACTACTAACAAACCGGTTACGATCCATTTCCCATGGCCACCTTGTAGTTTCTATGACGGTTGGGTACTACCCGACCCCACTAGTTGCACTCGCTACTACCAGTGTTATTATGGCCAAGTTATCAGAAACAATTGCTCAGTTGATTACGAATTTAGTCCTACATACCTAGTGAGTAAAGTTTTAATTTATGTGTTCCCCAAAGCATATTCACGGCGAAAGCGTTTTAAATGCTCTCAACATCTATTTTATAATATAATTTTACGCCTGTAAGACCAAACCTGTTAAGGAGAGGTGTGATAACAACGTTAGATCTGGATTGCTACTGAAATTAAAAAGAAAAACTATTGGAAACACTTTGTCTGGCTTTGAAATCTGATCAAAGATCCCATGCATTTGCACATACATCAAGCCAAATCACATTATGTTAAAATATGTAATTGCAAGGAAAGGAATTTTACTTTGGCTATGAAAAACCACTGTTGCCGTAGCGCACAATGTAACTCAAGCAATGAACTGTGCTTACGTGTGTTTTGATCTGGGCAGGAAAAGTGGGGCCAAACTTATAATACTTCACGTTTCGCAAAGAAAATAAAACTATAAAATAAAATAAAAAATGATGTAATAAAATAATACAAACTATTGACTACACGAAATACTGATACATCTGACAATTTTGATAAGAATAATACAAAAATGTCATTGTTAACAATCTTTTGATGCTTGAAGCAGGATGCAGCGTATCGACACCAACCACTACTAACACTACGCCATTTACTACAGCCAGTACGCCATCAACCACCTTGCCACCTTAGCCACCGTGTGGTTACTATGACGATTGGGTTCTACCAGACACAGCTGATTGTACTGATTACTACATCTGTTTTTACGGTGATATCATGAGAATGAAATGCGATGACGGTTACGAATTCAGTCGTACACAACTTGTTAGTAATTCTATTATAATTTTCTTTATGGCTTGTTTTATCAGTCAAAACAAATATGCACCCATGAAAACTTACATTGAAAAAAAAAATTGCTGCAATACCTTTTTTTATTTAATGGGTTAAAAATAATGTATGTAAGCACTCACAAGTAATATAATTTACTTACGTGATGTTGAATAGAGAATGAAGTGATTACACGATTTGCTTAAATTCTTTAAAACAAGATGGCGATAAATTAGTCCATAAATAACAGTTTTCATAAAAAACTAATTATACATCAAACAATATTTTTTAAATGGAGTTAAGTAAAAAGTGATAATACATTTTCAATACTGAACGTCCTGTTATACATTTAACAGATATGTCTTCCTAAAGACGAAGCTGGATGCAGCGTACCAACACCAACCACTACTATCACTACGCCATTTACTACAGCCAGTACGCCATCAACCACCTTGCCACCTTGGCCACCGTGCAGTTACTATGACGATTGGGTTCTACCAGACACAGCTGATTGTACTGATTACTACATCTGTTTTTATGGTGATATCATGAGAATGAAATGCGATGACGGTTACGAATTCAGTAGTACACAACTTGTTAGTAAAACCTTTTGTAATTCTTGTAACAAACCTGCACTAAACACAAACAAATACAAAAGAAACACAAACCAAACAAACTAATACAGATAATCATACAATCATACAAACGAATAAACAAACACTGGAACAACACAAAAACAAAACAAATAAACAATTTCAACATACATATTATTCTCTACTTTTTAATTTATATACTAGATTTAATTGCCTATCTATCTGGGCACATAATAGCACAATACTTTCTCATATGGTTCTTTATTATTTACAGTTATGTCTACCGAAAGCACAAGCCGGATGCGTCATATCAACAAAAACATCAACGACCCCGACAAAGACTACGCCATCAACTACTAGTACTAAGACTACGCCACCAACTACTCGTACTAAGAGTACGCCATCAACAACCAGTATTAACACTACGCCATCAACAAATAGTATTAAACCAACGCCATCGACAACTAGTATTGAGACTACGCCATCAACAACCAGTATTAACACTACGCCATCAACAACCAGTATTGGAACTACGAATAGTACTCAGGCTACGCCATTTACACCAATACCTTTCCCAATCTGTGAATTCGGAATTATATGGTTACAGCCTGATTCCGGTGATTCCACTTGTAAACATTTTATTCTATGTGTTTATGGACACATCACTCGAGAACAATGCCCGCCTGGATATTTATTCAACTCAACGTTATTGGTAAGTGTAGTTCCAAATTATTTTCGCGGACAATCATTTAAACAACCATAGCTTTTGTATACACTTACGCAGAAACTCAGTTAACGCACGATGCTATTGCGGCAGACCGACACGAAGGTGGCGGGACGAGCTTGACTTCTACCGAAAGGACTGGCCAGGACTAGTAAAAGGCGGGATCTGTGGAATAGGGAGAGAGAGGCTTTTGCCCTGCATTGGGACAATTCAGGCTAGTAAGTTTAGATAAAATTAGATTACTCTGAAAACGGGGTTTTCAAAAGGACCAATAGAGTTGATCGTTTTGACAAGGCTTTCCACAAAAAAAAAATCTTGTATTAAGGGTATTGCCACAGTAAATGGCAAAGCTAATTTGTTAGCCAATGACCGAGCCAGCTCTCTGGTCACGTCAACTGTGGATAAGTCGACGAGAAATTTCTTATAAAAGCGGAATGCACTCGGGCCTCATGACCAAAATATAAAAATTAGGTACGCATAACGAGAAAGTTTGATTTTACACCCCATAAATTTTCATTCCCCGGGCTTATATATGAAAACCTTATATACCGATTCTCATGGAGTAAAATTCAATAAAGTCCAAAAAAAAATTATCGGATATTCACACGAGTCAACAAGTTACTATACTTACTACAGTGTAATTACTATGTTGCGTGCACTGAATACCTAGCATCATAACAAAATGAATTATATGCAAAAGTTACTGCTTAACCACTTCCTGGCCGACGACATACCAGATAGGAGCGGGGTCTATATCGTATTGTTTATAAAGATTGTTCAAAAATGTCTGCTTGCACGCACAATTTACGAATTCTACCTTTATTTGGTTGAAACAAATGGCACGAGCAAAGGTGGGTTGTATCGCTTAGACTTCATGGAAATGTTTAAAGTATAGTTAAAGATTTTTAAGAAAAAAATAATGTTTTTTTTATTAGCCTTTGATGTCCCACTACTGGGCGAAGACCTCACTACCCTCTTTCCACGTATCTCTGTCCAGAGCTGCCAAGGACCAATCTTTATTAAAGAGTCGATGTCTTACCATTAAGCGGGACCCATAGGGTCCTAAGTTTGGCTCATTGATTGTCTGACATACGGCAGATGTGTCCAGCCCAATTCCACTTAAGCGTGGCAGCTTTCCGAGTGACCTCAGTTATTTTAGTTAGAACAAAAAAATATTAATTTACAGGAGTGCGTAACTGAAAAAGAAGTGGTTTGCAACTCAGAGCCAACCTGCTTAAAATACGAACATTGGATGAAACCAGATCCCAGTGACTGCAGATTATTCCTTCTTTGTATTTACGGAGATGTCTATCACGAAATGTGCCCGCCTGAATACGAATTCAATCCGGTAGATTTAGTAAGTATTCAGCATCATCATCTGCCTAGCTTTTTCCCAACTATGTTGGAGAAAAAGCTATGGAGTCGACTTTCAGTGTTCGGCGCCAGGCCAAGGCCCCGATCATAGGATTTTAATTAGCGCAGTGGAAGCTATGGTGGGCCCTGGGACAAGAGTGGCAGCGAACTGTCCGCCGTGCGCGGAGCTGATTAATACAAATATTCAAAAGACTCACCTGGTTGAGGTAAACCGGTTCTGGAGCCTACCTGGATTTATGAATGTAAATGAGTGTATATTGTATTGTGTAGTGAAGCTGTGAGTATTCCAGGATACCTGGCCGCTACAATACGCTGGAGGTTTTCTCTGTACGCGGTCTCCCAATGGTCACTATTACATCAAACTATTTCAATCAAACAAACTGAACCCGTATTATTTCGTCAAAAGGGGTTGGTTACACACAAAACAATTGGATCACGACAAATTGTCCACAAAACGATCGATTCAAAAGGATTAATTCAACAAACGGGTCGCGAAGCCAATAGGACCGCCATTCTTTTCCAAGATCAAACCAAAGTGTCAAAATCAAACTGACAAGCGACAGTTGTCACTCTGTTACACGCTTAGAAACGTAGGCGCACAGAGTAAACAATTCAAATGGGACGAAACATTCAGTGTAACCGGACCCAGTTCTAGTTGGGAAAAGGCTGGGCAGATTGACTTTTTATCAGTAGCCAATAGCAATCCACAGCTGGGCATAGCCCTTTCAAATTACTCGTCAATCATCTCGATCCTCGCCTACCTACTCTTAATTAGCTGCCATACATGGAATGTTGTCACTAGACTAGCTTGCGCATAGCGCATAGGTTAACATTAATGACCAGAAAAAAAAAACCAACAAAAAGTTTTACAAGAATTCATACAAAAGTTATGCAGGTGTGAATCATCAGCTTCATTACTGAAAGACGTCCACTCCTGGACATAAGTCTCCCTCAAAGGGGGGGTTTACCATAATCACCTCGCTTGGCAGGCGGGTGGGCGATGACGAGACACTTGGCAGGTGTGAACAGTTCTTCGAAATTTCAATTATGAATGCTGGTAATGAGAACTTAACCAAAGAGAGCTGGCATATAACCAATAACCTACTCCAAAGAGCAATGTCATTGATTTAACAACTGATTTAATTTTCTAGACTTGTCAGCCAAAAGAAGTAGCTGGTTGCTCAATGACAACAACTTCAACCACAAGTACACCGACAACGACAACTTCTACAACGCCGTCAATAACGTCATCAACGACTTTGACTACACCAACAACAACCAGTACCCAGACCATACCGTCGACAACAACATCTACAACAGTGACAACGCCATCAACGACTTCTACTAAGACAACGCCAACAACAACTTCTACAAAAACCACGCCGTCAACAACATCAACGACAGTGACAACGCCATCAACGACTAGCACTAAAACAACACCCTCAACAACAACATCAACGACAGTGACAACGCCATCAACGACAGTGACAACGCCATCAACAACTTCTACAAAAACCACGCCGACAACAACTACCACTCAGTCTACATCAACAACAACAACTACTGAACCCTCTACAACAACATCTAAACCATTACCGGATTGTGGTTATACTGATATATGGTTACAACCTTTTTCAAGAGATTGCGAATACTTTATACTATGCGTTTACGCACGAGTTTCACGAGAGAAATGTCCGCCTGGATTCGAGTTCAGCCCTGTTGCTTTGGTAAGTTACAACCTTTATTTTTATTTTCATTGTGCCATAAAATTCAACGACGAATCATTTATTTCAAAAAGGCAGTTTTAAAAGTCTATATTTATAAGCACAAGTGCTCATGGTCTCTTTAAAGAAATATTGAAATGGCTGGTTGACACTTCCCATGACTCAAGGGCTGGTTTTTATTTTGGCCAGCGGCTAAGATTGCCATACAACGTCGTAAATGCCGCAAGTCTCTTGGGTACATTACCAGTCGACAGCGATGCAAATGAGTTTTTCGACGCTTTATTTTGGTTCGTGTATAGTTTCAGTTAAGGTAGTATATTATTTAGTTATTTTAATGAATCATTAAAGCTTATTGAATAGAAAAAAAATCATACGAAAATAGAATTGAATCTAAGAGCTTTCGTAAGGAGAAGAATGGGCAAGAAACTACATAGCTACTCTTTTAAAATGTTTAAGAACACTACAAAATATAAAAGGTAAACCAAAAAGAAATCACACATAAATCTTATTGACCTGTCCGATTTCTCAACTCAATTTATTTAAAACAATAACTCCCAAACGGCAAGGTGTAGAAAGTGAAAAGTAATTGGAACTTAGTTGCGTTCTACCTCGCTTAAAAAGAAACAACCATTATTTTCTTATTCAATAGAATTATCAATATTTTGAAAATTTTACAGCAATGTCAACCAATATCTGTAGCGGGTTGCTCTGTAACTACAACAACTTCAACCACAACGGAGCAACCGGCAACCAGCACCAAGACAACGCCATCAACATCAACAACTGTGACTACGCCGTCAACAACTACCACAAAGACGACTCCCACCCCCACTACTACAAAGACGACTCCTACACCCACCACTACAAAGACCACTCCCACACCCACCACTACAAAAACCACTCCGACAACAACTCTGACTACGCCGTCAACAACTAGCACAAAGTCGACTCCCACACCCACTACTACAAAGACCACTCCCACACCCACTACTACGAAGACGACTCCCACACCCACTACTACAAAGACGACTCCCACACCCACTACTACAAAGACCACTCCGACAACAACTCTGACTACGCCGTCAACAACTACCACAAAGACGACTCCCACCCCCACTACTACAAAGACGACTCCCACACCCACTACTACAAAGACGACTCCCACACCCACTACTACAAAGAAAACTCCGACAACAACTGTGACTACGCCGTCAACAACAAGCACAAAGACGACTCCCACACCCACTACTACAAAGACCACTCCGACAACAACTGTGACTACGCCGTCAACAACTAGCACAAAGACGACTCCCACACCCACTACTACAAAGACCACTCCCACACCCACTACTACCAAGACGAGTCCCACACCCACCACTACAAAGACGACTCCAACCCCCACTACCACAGAGACGACTCCCACACCCACTACTACAAAGACCACTCCGACAACAACTGTGACTACGCCGTCAACAACTAGCACAAAGACGACTCCTACACCCACTACTACAAAGACCACTCCAACATCAACTGTGACTACGCCGTCAACAACTAGCACAAAGACGACTCCCACACCCACTACTACAAAGACGACTCCCACACCCACTACCATAAAGACCACTCCGACAACAACTGTGACTACGACGTCAACAACTAGCAGAAAGACGACTCCCACACCCAATACTACAAAGACCACTCCCACACCCACCACTACAAAGACCACTCCCACACCCACTACTACCAAGACGAGTCCCACACCCACCACTACAAAGACGACTCCAACCCCCACTACTACAAAGACCACTCCGACAACAACTGTGACTACGCCGTCAACAACTAGCACAAAGACGACTCCCACACCCACCACCACAAAGACGACTCCCACACCCACTACTACAAAGACCACTCCGACAACAACTGTGACTACGCCGTCAACAACTAGCACAAAGACGACTCCCACACCCACTACTACAAAGACCACTCCGTCATCAACTGTGACTACGCCGTCAACAACTAGCACAAAGACGAGTCCCACACCCACCACTACAAAGACGACTCCAACCCCCACTACCACAGAGACGACTCCCACACCCACTACTACAAAGACCACTCCCAAACCTACAACTACAAAGACCACTAGCACAAAGACGACTCCTACACCCACTACTACAAAGACCACTCCAACATCAACTGTGACTACGACGTCAACAACTAGCAGAAAGACGACTCCCACACCCAACACTACAAAGACCACTCCCACACCCACTACTACCAAGACGAGTCCCACACCCACCACTACAAAGACGACTCCAACCCCCACTACCACAAAGACGACTCCCACACCCACTACTACAAAGACCACTCCGACAACAACTGTGACTACGCCGTCAACAACTAGCACAAAGACGACTCCCACACCCACTACTACAAAGACCACTCCGTCATCAACTGTGACTACGCCGTCAACAACTAGCACAAAGACGACTCCCACACCCACTACTACAAAGACGACTCCCACACCCACTACTACAAAGACCACTCCGACAACAACTGTGACTACGCCGTCAACAACTAGCACAAAGACGACTCCCACACCTACTACTGCAAAGACCACTCCCACACCCACTACTGCAAAGACCACTCCGACATCAACTGTGACTACGCCGTCAACAACAAGCACAAAGACGACTCCCACACCCACTACTACAAAGACCACTCCGACAACAACTGTGACTACGCCGTCAACAACTAGCACAAAGACGACTCCCACACCCACTACTACAAAGACCACTCCGTCATCAACTGTGACTACGCCGTCAACAACTAGCACAAAGACGACTCCCACACCCACTACTACAAAGACGACTCCAACTCCCACTACCACAAAGACGACTCCCACACCCACTACTACAAAGACCACTCCGACAACAACTGTGACTACGCCGTCAACAACTAGCACAAAGACGACTCCCACACCCACTACTACAAAGACGACTCCCACACCCACCACTACAAAGACCATTCCGACATCAACTGTGACTACGCCGTCAACAACTAGCATAAAGACCACTCCCAAACCTACAACTACAAAGACCACTAGCACAAAGACGACTCCCACACCCACTACTACAAAGACCACTCCGTCATCAACTGTGACTACGCCGTCAACAACTAGCACAAAGACGACTCCCACACCCACTACTACAAAGACGACTCCCACACCCACTACTACAAAGACCACTCCGACAACAACTGTGACTACGCCGTCAACAACTAGCACAAAGACGACTCCCACACCCACTACTGCAAAGACCACTCCCACACCCACTACTGCAAAGACCACTCCGACATCAACTGTGACTACGCCGTCAACAACAAGCACAAAGACGACTCCCACACCCACTACTACAAAGACCACTCCGACAACAACTGTGACTACGCCATCAACAACTAGCACAAAGACGACTCCCACACCCACTACTACAAAGACCACTCCGTCATCAACTGTGACTACGCCGTCAACAACTAGCACAAAGACGACTCCCACACCCACTACTACAAAGACGACTCCAACTCCCACTACCACAAAGACGACTCCCACACCCACTACTACAAAGACCACTCCGACATCAACTGTGACTACGCCGTCAACAACAAGCACAAAGACCACTCCCACACCCACTACTACAAAGACGACTCCCACACCCACCACTACAAAGACCATTCCGACATCAACTGTGACTACGCCGTCAACAACTAGCATAAAGACCACTCCCAAACCTACAACTACAAAGACCACTAGCACAAAGACGACTCCCACACCCACTACTACAAAGACCACTCCGACAACAACTGTGACTACGCCGTCAACAACTACCACAAAGACGACTCCCACACCCACTACCACAAAGACGACTCCCACACCCACTACTACAAAGAACACTCCGACAACAACTGTGACTACGCCGTCAACAACTAGCACAAAGACGACTCCCACACCCACTACTACAAAGACCACTCCGACAACAACTGTGACTACGCCGTCAACAACTAGCACAAAGACGACTCCCACACCCACTACTGCAAAGACCACTCCGACATCAACTGTGACTACGCCGTCAACAACAAGCACAAAGACGACTCCCACACCCACTACTACAAAGACCACTCCGACAACAACTGTGACTACGCCGTCAACAACTAGCACAAAGACGACTCCCACACCCACTACTACAAAGACCACTCCCACACCCACTACTACAAAGACGACTCCCACACCCACCACTACAAAGACCATTCCGACATCAACTGTGACTACGCCGTCAACAACTAGCATAAAGACCACTCCTAAACCTACAACTACAAAGACCACTAGCACAAAGACGACTCCCACACCCACTACTACAAAGACCACTCCGACAACAACTGTGACTACGCCGTCAACAACTACCACAAAGACGACTCCCACACCCACTACTACAAAGACCACTCCAACATCAACTGTGGCTACGCCGTCAACAACTAGCACAAAGGCCACTCCCACACCCACCACTACAAAGACCACTACGACAACAACTGTGACTACGCCGTCAACAACTACCACAACGACGATTCCCACACCCACTACTACAAAGACCACTCCAACATCAACTGTGACTACGCCGTCAACAACTAGCACAAAGACGACTCCCACACCCACTACTACAAAGACAACTCCCACACCCACTACCACAAAGACCACTCCGACAACAACTGTGACTACGCCGTCAACAACTAGCAGAAAGACGACTCCCACACCCAATACTACAAAGACCACTCCCACACCCACCACTACAAAGACCACTCCCACACCCACTACTACCAAGACGAGTCCCACACCCACCACTTCAAAGGCGACTCCAACCCCCACTACTACAAAGACGACTGCCACACCCACTACTACAAAGACCACTCCGACAACAACTGTGACTACGCCGTCAACAACTAGCACAAAGACGACTCCCACACCCACTACTACAAAGACCACTCCGTCATCAACTGTGACTACGCCGTCAACAACTAGCACAAAGACCACTCCCGCACCCACTACTACAAAGACCACTCCAACATCAACTGTGATTACGCCGTCAACAACTACCACAAAGACGACTCCCACACCCACTTCTACAAAGACCACTCCAACATCAACTGTGGCTACGCCGTCAACAACTAGCACAAAGACCACTCCCACACCCACTACTACAAAGACCACTCCAACATCAACTGTGACTACGCCGTCAACAACTAGCACAAGGACGACTCCCAC
Organism: Aporophyla lueneburgensis; assembly: GCA_932294355.1. Taxonomy (NCBI): domain Eukaryota; kingdom Metazoa; phylum Arthropoda; class Insecta; order Lepidoptera; family Noctuidae; genus Aporophyla; species Aporophyla lueneburgensis. The sequence goes on along the minus strand of OW028762.1, from coordinate 15,565,240 downwards.
ACCCACTACTACAAAGACCACTCCGTCATCAACTGTGATTACGCCGTCAACAACTAGCACAAAGACGACTCCCACACCCACTACTACAAAGACCACTCCGACATCAACTGTGACTACGCCGTCAACAACTAGCACAAAGACCACTCCCGCACCCACTACTACAAAGACCACTCCAACATCAACTGTGACTACGCCGTCAACAACTACCACAAAGACGACTCCTACACCCACTACCACAAAAACCACTCCAACATCAACTGTGACTACGCCGTCAACAACTAGCACAAAGACGACTCCAACCCCCACTACCACAAAGACGACTCCCACACCCACTACTACAAAGACCACTCTGACAACAACTGTGACTACGCCGTCAACAACTAGCACAAAGACGACTCCCACACCCACTACTACAAAGACCACTCCGACATCAACTGTGACTACGCCGTCAACAACTAGCACAAAGACCACTCCCACACCCACTACTACAAAGACGACTCCCACACCCACGACTGTAAAGACCACTCCGACAACAACTGTGACTACGCCGTCAACAACTAACACAAAGACGACTCCCACACCCACTACTATAAAGACAACTCCGACAACAACTGTGGCTACGCCGTCAACAACTAGCACAAAGACCACTCCCACACCCACTACTACAAAGACCACTCCAACATCAACTGTGACTACGCCGTCAACAACTAGCACAAAGACGACTCCCACACCCACTACTACAAAGACCACTCCGACAACAACTGTGACTACGCCGTCAACAACTACCACAAAGACGACTCCTACACCCACTACCACAAAAACCACTCCAACATCAACTGTGACTACGCCGTCAACAACTAGCACAAAGACGACTCCAACCCCCACTACCACAAAGACGACTCCCACACCCACTACTACAAAGACCACTCCGACAACAACTGTGACTACGCCGTCAACAACTAGCACAAAGACGACTCCCACACCCACTACTACAAAGACCACTCCGACATCAACTGTGACTACGCCGTCAACAACTAGCACAAAGACCACTCCCACACCCACTACTACAAAGACGACTCCCACACCCACGACTGCAAAGACCACTCCGACAACAACTGTGACTACGCCGTCAACAACTAGCACAAAGACGACTCCCACACCCACTACTATAAAGACAACTCCGACAACAACTGTGGCTACGCCGTCAACAACGAGCACAAAGACCACTCCCACACCCACTACTACAAAGATGACTCCCACACCCACCACTACAAAGACCACTCCGACATCAACTGTGACTACGCCGTCAACAACTAGCACAAAGACCACTCCCAAACCTACAACTACAAAGACCACTCCGACAACAACTGTGACTACGCCGTCAACAACTAGCACAAAGACGTCTCCCACACCCACTACTACAAAGACCACTCCGACAACAACTGTGACTACGCCGTCAACAACTAGCACAAAGACGACTCCCACACCCACTACTACAAAGATGACTACCACACACACCACTACAAAGACCACTCCGACATCAACTGTGACTACGCCGTCAACAACTAGCACAAAGACCACTCCCAAACCTACAACTACAAAGACCACTCCGACAACAACTGTGACTACGCCGTCAACAACTAGCACAAAGACGACTCCCACACCCACTACTACAAAGACCACTCCGACATCAACTGTGACTACGCCGTCAACAACTAGCACAAAGACGACACCCACTACTACAAAGACCACTCCGACATCAACTGTGACTACGCCGTCAACAACTAGCACAAAGACGTCTCCCACACCCACTAGTACAAAGACCACTCCGACATCAACTGTGACTACGCCGTCAACAACTAGCACAAAGACGACTCCCACACCCACTACAACAAAGACGACTCCCACTTCCACCACTACAAAGACCACCCCCACTACTACCAAGATTACTCCCACACCCACCACTACAAAGACGACTCCCACCCCCACTACTACAAAGACCACTCCAACAACAACTGTGACTACGCCGTCAACAACTAGCACAAAGACGACTCCCACACCCACTACTACAAAGACCACTCCCACACCCACTACTACAAATACCACTCCAACCACAACTGTGACTACACCAACCACGACAAAGACTACACCAACCACGACAAAGACTACACCTACACCAACAACGACAACCACATCAGAGAAACCACAACCTGCTTGTAGTAATTATGAGTTCTGGCCGAGACCTGATCCCAATGATTGCAGATTTTTCTACCTGTGTGTGTATGGTGATATAGTGTACGAGCAGTGTCCAGATGGCAAGGAATTCAGCCCGATTGATTTTGTAAGTAAAAATATTATAATAGTCATTTAAAGGTTTCAACAAAGTAAAAATGATGAAATATACATTTTTAATTGGGTTTTGAGAGGGTCTGCCATAATCGCCACGCTTGGCAGGCGGGTTAGCAGTCGTAATTATGGTGGTAAAATTACCTAGTGAAGGCCGCAGGAATCCGATGGATGCGAGAAGTAGCGGTGCTTGTGGGAGGGCTATGTCCGGCAGTAGATGTAAATATTTCGGGTGGAATGTGTTTTTTTTTGTTTTAGTTATCGATATCGATATAGGTAGGTATTGTGGGTAATGTAAGCTTATTTATTGGGACCCCTACATTTTTAACAAGTCATTAAATTACACCTATAATCCAAGTTGCTATAGGCAGAGTAACTACGCACAAACATTTTGCGAGTTATGTTTAAGTCTCATGTTATCGGAGGTGAGCCTATTATCATCAACTAAACACAAACCTCGAATCCGGGCTGCTACTGAGATATTACTAACAGAAACCCAATAAATTTTTTCTTAATCTAGGAATCAAACATGCGTTTGAGATCGCTATAACGACAAAGCAATAATAGATCGTGTTTGAGATCTATAAGCAAAAACTTTTTAACAAAAAATTAAACCGCCGAAAAAACTGAAAAGCAAAAAATAATAAAGCTTAAAATTTTGAGTCGGCGCTGAAAAATCAATGAACAAAGATCACTCAAAGCGCCGCGGCGCTTTGAGTGATCTTTTCAGTTTTCGGCGGTTTAATTTTTTGTTAAAAAGTTTTTATTTTATATTTTTTGTAGCTTGAATGTACTAATAATACTTGGCAAGGTATACTCCATCCAATGAAAAAAGAATAATCAAAATCGAACTACGCTTTATAAAGTTATGCGTGGTTATACATTACATTCAGTAAGTGAACAATCAATCATCCCCTGTTTTCCGACCCTTAGGGTTCGATTTTGTTTTCCAAATTTATATGGGACCACATTGGGTGTATACCCTTTCCAATAAAAAAATAATTATCACAATCGGACTACTATGTTGTACAAAGTTATGCGTGGTCATACTTTAAAAAATATATATATATACGCGTCGAATTGATAACCTCCTCCGTTTTTTTTTTCGTCGGTTAACAAAGAAGAGTTCTATTCCTCAGACCGAATTCTGCCATACCAGTTTTTTAAATTTAAAATCAAATGTTAGTAAACAAACACAGGGAGCGTAGTGGGCCAGTGGTATTGGTCCCGACTTACGAGTTGTAGGCCGTGGGTTCGAGCCCAGGCAGGCACTTTACTTTGCGTAAATCATTTCATCATCACTGCTCTCATAACGTTGAACGAAAATATCGCGAAGAAACCGGCATGTCTTAAAACCAAATATTCGAAGACATGTGACATCTACCAACTCGCACTGGGCCCGTATGGTTGATTACAGCCCACTCCCTCTCACCGAGAGAAGGCCTTTCTCCTAGCAGAGGCTGATTATGGAAACAAACACATAAACAAAAACTCAATTGTATGGTTAGCTGTGGGGTCTTTTGACTAGTACCTCCACAGCGTTCGACAGTCAAGGTGCGTCGTATTTTTCCACCAGCATAGAATGCCGTTAGAACAAGACCGCACTCTGGACAGGATGTTTCATTGCGCATTATGGCGTAAAAATCATTGGTATTCGCAAAAGTGAATATACCAGACGCACTATAATAGCGTGGCAGTCCCAACAGCATCCTTAACCAGTTATTAAATTGAATACGAAGGGCGTCTAGCGATCTCTTAGTATGCCTTACCCACAGGTCGCTCGTATAGAAAGATTGACTATTTTGGGTGGGAAATCATAAAATGACGTCTCCCTCTCTAAGTGGAGCAGTAGAGCGTATCAGACTTTTACTGACTGAAACCCACCCGTGTTCCTTCAGTTGCCCATATGCCAGGGCCGCGGTATCTCTTTCGAACAAATCCTCGTCCCTATTTTTGGGTGGGTAATCATCAAATGAAGCCATTCTGGGCGGAGCGGTGGAGGGCGTGTCAGACTTTTACTGGCTAAAACCCACCCGTTTTCTTTCAGTTGCTCATATGCCAGGGCCACGGTATCTCTTTCGAACAAATCTCGCGACCCTGGCAGTCTCGCGACCCTGGCAGAAATAAGCGACCCTTACAGAGAACGATTGACCAGAATTTTAAATTGTAACGTTTTTTACAGGAATGCCAACCTCCGGAGAAAGCTAAGTGCAGTGTTACAACCACACCAGAGCCAACAACCTCTACAACCACAACAGAGCCAACAACCTCTACAACCACACCAACAACCTCTACAACCACGTCAAGCCCTGCCTATGTTTGTGGCGTGTATGACTCCTGGTCTAAACTCGACCCGAATGACTGTCAACGATTCTATCTATGTATATATGGACATCAGATGCATTTAGACTGTCCAACAGGATCTGAATTTAGCCCCACTAAATTTGTAAGTACATATCCAGGGTTATTTGTAAAACACCGGCAACCTCTCAGGACAATGTTACTAACATCATAATCAACAACTTTTGTTCTATGACTTTTAAAAATTCATCATATTTTAGTTCATCAGATTTTCATACAAAAATAAAAATATTTAAACTGAACGCTCTAAATGTTACGAAGTCTATGGGAAGCAAAAGAAAGGGATACTACATCAGCGAGGAGAGCGGGGGGCGGCGGGGGCGCTTGAACTTGACCTATTTAGGGGCGGCCAACTTTTGTATGAAAATCTGATAAACTAAAATATGATGAATTTTCAAGTCATAGAACAAAAGTTGTTGATTATTATGTTAGTAACATAGTCCTCCAGACGCCATCACATGAACCTACTAAAATCTGTCAAATGTCTTTAATAGATTTTCAACTTTATCGCTAAAGCATTAGGTTCAAGGTTGATTGGCAGACTTTGTCAGTTTCGGGTAGCTTGATGTGCTAGCGTCTGTACATAACAAAACTTACACCTGCTTCCCATTAAGGTAAAGAAAGATAGAAAAGGTTTTCCTGGACAAACAAAACGCGTATTACGAAAAAATATAAATAACATATACACATACAAAGAGGGGCTTGTGGCTAAGTAATAACAGCCGTACGGGTCGATCGTGCAGGTTAAGCTACGCTTGCCGCGGCTGGTACTTGGATGGGTGACCATCTTTACATAACAAGCGTTTGCTAGGAAAGCACGTTAAGCCGTTGGTCCTGGCTGCCTTTCGTACATCTTAGACAGTCGTTACGGGTCGTCAGAAGCCCGAAAGTCTGACAATCAGTCTTGCCTAGGGGTATCGTATTACCCAGTAACTGGGTTGTGGAGGTCAGATAGGCAGTCGCTCCATGTAAAATACTGGTACTCAGCTGCATCTGGTTAGACTGGAAGTGGACCCCAACATAGTTGGGAAAAGGCGAGGCAGATGATGATACACATACAAAGAAGCCAAAAGCCCCATATTCAAGTTATTTTTCTTATTTTTTTTTTGTCCACTGCTTCTCAGGAAACAAAGACAATACAAATGGATTTGCGGAACGACATTGGCAATGATATAATAACAATCAAAACAAAAACAAAATATTCAGAATGCTTAATGACTACTTTAGAACAAACAAACCATATTATTAAGAACAATTAAACTGTGCGTCGCATCTGTGCAAGAATCGGTCGTTGCTGCAAAAACTCGGTAAACTCTCCTTGCGCGATGCAGGATTGCGATGTTTATAGTCTGTGCCAGATGTGAGAAAAATAAAAGTCGTTGACACCTACCTACCGATGTATTCAAATTACCGTTTTGACCGTGCTAGCGACACTTTCATTACATTTTTTTCGTATCGTTTTGAAATATTTGAATACATTGGAAGGCGGGTGTCAACTTTTTTAATTTTTTTCACATCTGGCACACACTATAGTTTGTATGTGCCGGTGTACATGCAGCAACTCCATCATGCATTTTATCACAGCATCATTATCTACCTAATCTTTTCCCTACTCCCTTTTTTTTTTGGATGGGAAATCATCAAAACACGTCTCCCGCTCTGGGTGGAGCGGAAGGGCGTGTCAGATTTTTACTGACTAAAACCCACCCGTGTTTCTTCAGTTGCCCATATGCCAGGGCCATGGTATCTCTTTCTATCAGATTTCGCGACCCTGGCAGGTTCCTTGGCTTTGGCTTCCAATCTAACCGGATGCAGCAGATTTTTTTATTTATGTGTAAGCTGTGTACTTCTTTAACTGACAAATTCACGATACTATAATAGGTATAAGTTAGTAATAAGTAACGTTATTAGTGAATAAGTTGTTGGAGTACCTTATTTAAATAAATAAATAAATATCAGTATTTTACATGGGGCGACTGCCATTTGCATTTTGATATTCTCAAATCAGCCATATATGACACAAATACTTTTTGCCCATAGGAATGCAAACCAAAAGAAGAAGCTGGTTGCAGTGTCATACCGGACAAACCATTAGCACTCTCACTCCTTGGCTCCAGACATCTGGAAACCCGTCGCAGCAACCTCGACAGTGCTGACACTCATCGTGAAACTCGTGATACAAAGTGTCTCCCGATTTCTGAACGTCTACTGTACTTCGCAGAAGACCCAGAAGACTGTCAACGATACTATATTTGTTCTTTCGGAAGGAGTACCCATCTGAAGTGTCTTGCAAACTTTTCTTTCAGCCCTGTATTACAGGTAGGTTATATTTTGTACCACAAGATTTTAAAATAACGATTTTGTGTGGACGTGAACGCCATTTTTTTATGAGAAACTCGAACAGTGTGTAAAGTTTTTCATCTTCTATACTAATATTATGAAGCTGAAGAGTTGGTTTGTTTGGTTGAACGCGCTAATCTCAGGAACTACTGGTCCGAATTGAAAAAATCTTTATGTTTGAGTAGCCTATTTATTAAAAAAGGCTATATTACATCACGCTGCAATCCAAAGAAGCGGAGCAGCAACGAAAAATGGACGAAAACTGGCAGGCAATTCGATGTGCGACGGGAAGGGTCAGGGGAGCAAAAATTTGACGCGGACGATGTCACGGACAGAAGCTAGTCCTCCATAAAAGAGATGATCCTCCAATCAGACTGGTGTTGTGTCTAGTGGGCTACAGTCCAATGAATAATGTCAAGACGATGAAATATTATGCCAGTCTCGTGTCGAATTTTGCTTGTGCGATGCAGGTTTTTTGTGAGGTCACTGTGATGCTTCACATGTAGCATTGAGATTACCACAACACGTTTGCTAGACAGAAGTGTCATCATCATCATAATCTGATACTGTTCCCACTGTTGGGACACAGGCCTCCTCTGTACGAGGGAGTGGACAGTAATCCACCACGCGGGCCTAGTGCGGATTGGTAGATGTCACATGTCTTCAAATTTTTGGTTCTAGAACATGCCGGATTCCTCACGATGTTTTCCTTTACCGTTTTGAGAGCAGTGGTTATGAAATAATTTACATAAAGTCAAGCACCTGCCCGAGTTGTTACTCATCGGGCCACTGCTCAGAGCTATACCTATCCTTTAATACAACCACATTTCTTCGGTTACGTTTTAAGCATATTGCCATAAACTGGGCACAATTCCAGACTCCAGGCTGCCATTAAAAAACCTTGATGGAAATCCTTGCTAGAGTTGGGAATTCAAACCAGGCCCACATGCTCGTTAGTAGCGCTTTCTACTAGCCCAACGATACAGTCTAAATAAAACCTTAACATCTTTTTTTAATCTTTTTTTTCTCTTTCCAGATTTGTCTACCATCACAGCTGGTGCAATGCAAGAATAAGCAGAAGTGAAAGAAGTGACAGAGAAATATAATAAGCTAGTTTAAGCCAATAGTTTGTAAATCTTTTTTAAAAGCAAATATACCATGTTACATAAATCCTCCTTTCCGACCTTACTACATAACAATAAGGTTTGAATATGCAAGACAATATTTCACATAAAACTTATAAAACTCATTTAGTATCAACGAATCAAAAACTTTGGAGAATAATAAACAAAATTGACGCCACAGAACTTATATTTTATTTGACCCAGAAACTCCCGGTATGGTCCCACCTCTTCCCCACCTAATACTGTCATGTTGGCACTAGATAAACAAAATTGATATCATAGCAAGTATAATCTTATACTTAAAGCTTTATACTTAACTAGTTTCGCCCGCTAGAATTCGAAAACTATCCTACGGGAACGTCTACCCGGGTAGAAAACGTACCTATGTCCTAGGACCGGAAGACGAGATGTCAGTCGCTCGGCGGCGAGATGAGCGGACGACATTGTTGCCATCGCGGGAAAATGCTGAATGAGGCAGAAGAAAACAGAAACCTATGCCCAGAACGTAGTAGATGTGTCACTGTTTCTGTTCCACCATTTTGTGAGTAATGGCGATGAGTTTTATCACGCAGCGATGAAAACAACAACCTATTTGCACGTTTAGAATCGAAAATTACTGCCCAGAAGGTCTAAAAACGTGAAATTCTATAGGTAATAATGATGAAGCGAAAGTTAGAAAAACAAATCCCGACTACTGACTATAAAAAGTACGAAACAAGATATATTCTCAATCGAAAACCGTGGGTGATCGCCACTTTAAGGCGACAAACAGGCGCGACTTGTCACGCGACGTTTCGCGGAGGCGATTCTGCGATTTATCGTGACGCAATACGTTTCACACTGGCGATGGCACGACCAGTCGTCGCGCGCGTCGATCAACGCGACGTGGTTGTCGTGGCTACGAAACGACACCACACAAAATGTACTTTATGTTGTCGCGCTGCTCGACGCGGAGGGAAGGCCCGTACAGACAGGCGCGACATGTCGCGCGACCTGTCGCGGAGGCGATTCTGCGATATATCGCGACGCAACACCTTTTACACTGGCGCGAACACTCGTGCGCGAATCGCGAGCGAATCCTTTTAGTACATTTTGATGACGTCGCCGTGTCGCAGTGAATTCGCCGCGACATGGTGTCGCGACAAAATGTACTAATAAGCTGTCGCGCTACTCGACGCGGCGCGACCGTGTTGCGGCGCGACAGGTCACCCTTGTGTGAACGGTCGCGCGCGTTTTCATAGAAATTGTTCTACGGATATAAATCGCCGAATCGCGCGGGACCGTCGCGTCGCGCTAGTCTGAACGAGCCTGGACCGTTTCTCGGCGCGACAGGTCACCTCTGTGTGAAGTGTCGCGCGCGTTTTCATAGAAATTGTTCTACGTATATAAATCTCCGAATTGCGCGCGACCGTCGCGTCGCGCTAGTCTGCACGAGTCTTTAAAACTTATGATCCCTTACTACTTTGTTTTGTAGAATGTATTGTTTTGTTAGGGTAAATACATACCACCATATATACCTACCTACATACTTTCTTCTAACTTAACAGACAGCTATGCTACTGGGGAGTTGATTGGGCCACTTCTTCTTCCCAGCTACAGCACTAGAACGTGGTGAAAGGCTGGTGTACTGGCGGACTGTTTTATGTAATCTTGACGTCTCTTACCCTATTTACTCCTTCCGTGGTGCCATCCCATCTTCCTAGCTCGGCTTGCTGCGCTGGTGCTGCCACTGCAGCTGCGGAAAACCTCAAGCGGCGAAAGTATAGCAACCTTCTGCCCGCGACTTCGTCCGCGTCAAATTTTTGCTCCCCTGACCCTTCCCGTCACATCGATTTGCCTGCTAGTTTTTGTCCATTTTTCGTTGCTGCTCGCTCCTTTTGAGTTATGGTGATTCAACCTTAAAAGATAGACATATGCTCTCGCGGACTTTTTTTTAGAACTTTTTAAAAGGAACAATTCCGTCATACATGATTTTTGCGTTAATTTAACCGTTTACGCAGCCGGTTTCCGTTGAAACTCTCAAAAGGAATAAATTTTCCCCGTTTTTGCAACATTCCCCGTTTTTTTTTTGCCTTCCTCGATAAATAGGCTACCCAACACAAAAAGAATTTTTCAATTCGGAGCAGTAGTTCCTGAGATTATCAAACAAACAAACAAACTCTTCAGCTTTATAATATTATATAGTATTTAGTATAGATTATATTTTTGAGCCGTTTAGGGTTGAAACCCTCGAGCCGTGGGGTCTGAGTTCTCATGGCCTCTTTAAATAAATATCAATACGGCTGGTTGACACTTCTCGTGACCCAAGAGATGGTTTTTATTTTGGCCAGCGGCTAAGCATTGCTATACAGCGTGGTAATGCCGCCAGTCTCTTGGGTACATTGCCGGTCGACAGCGATGTGGATGAATTTTTCGACGCTTTATTTTAGTTTGCGTATAGTTTTGGTTAAGTTAATATATTATTTTGTTATTTTTATTAATCATTTACCCTAGTTTGAATAACTTTTGATTTTGATTTCGATACATACATACAGGTTTGGAGGTATGAGGAACAGAGTGTGAACTTCACTCCACCTCCATGGAAAAGGGAGGATCCTTCGACCAGGACGAGTGTCGTGTCTGATGGGCAACTACCGGACAATTGATTTTGGAACGTTGCGCGGTAAACTGTGTTTCCACGATGCAGGATTTTGCATGACGTCAGAGTGGTACGTAGTTCGCATGTGACGGTATAAATGCCGCTACAGCATTTAAAATCATAACCTATCTTTTTATTTCACCTTTTTTTTGTGGTTCGGAAATCATCAAATGATATCTCCCGCTCTAGGGTGGAGCGGAAGGGCGTGTCAGACTTTTACTGACTAAAACCCACCCGTGTTCCTTCAGTTGCCCATATGCCAGGGCCACGGTAGCTCTTTCGAACAGATCTCGCGACCCTGGCAGGTTTTGTTTCACCTAAGTCAGGATAAATGCTTCAAAATCAATCATATTGAAAGTCTTTGTAGAAATAAGAAAGGTTTTGAAAGCGACTGTTACTTGTGCAGGCCCTCTAAATGGCTTTTTAAAAGATGTTTTGACCTAAATAACATCACTTCTGTAATCCCCGGAGAGTTGGATAGCAACCCTGTGGGGTTGCTATCCAACCCCACAGGCCAATTATGTTTCATATTTATTTATTTATATATGCTTTATTGTACACCAGAAAATACATTACAACAAGAACATTTAACAAAAAAAAAAAAAACACACAATGGGTGGCCTTATCGCTTTCTGCGATCTCTTCCAGGCAACCTTGGAATGGACAGTGATTGCGTGGACATAAAAATGGGGTTGTCACTGGTGTAAAATACAGATACAATTTATTATAATAAATACATAGATATAATATATTAGTCAGCCTATACTTTTCCCACTGCTGGGATACAGGCCTCCTCTCTGTGAGGGGCGTGGGCCATAATCCACCACGAGGGCCCAGTGCGGGTTGGTAGATGTCACATGTCTTCGAATTTTTGAATCTAGGACATGCCGGTTTCCTCACGATGTTTTCCTTCACCGTTTTTGAGAGCAATTAAGTTTACGTCCCGTATAATAAATATACATAATTGCGGGCGACCCTATTGCCGGGCTGCTTCAAAGAAATTAATAGAAATAGCTGTGACCTAATCATAGCTACTCGTATATAATCAATTAATTTGATACTATAATTAATAACTTCCTAGTTAAAAAGATATCTTTGATCACATTAATCCAATTAAATGATAGGGTCTGTTTTATTCGTGATAATACCTAGGTGACCGATAAAATCTTACTATAAATTGATTATTCACTTTAATCTGATTTAAATATTGATTGCTGTAAAGTCTTTTAAAGTAAAAAAACACGTGCGGTCGGGCGAACGTTGTCAGAAACGAAGTTCCTGACGCAATAATAGTACTCACTCACACACTCGTATAATAGAAAGAGACAGAAAGTCGCATGGACAATGTCATCTGTCAGTCAAGAGCAATAGTGGGAAATAGAGACGGTGAAGAAAAAGCGTTATATCCAAAACAATTTTCCTTCATTACGCGACTGTAGAATCCTGTTGATTCTGTATTTAAGTTGAATAATATTACTTCACTGGCTCACATCACATCAAGCGTTACCGTGCAGACCTGCTTCACCGTCTTTGTTTCCCGCCATTTCTTGTGACTGACAGATGACACTAGTGACAGCAGCGACCTCCGCTTGTGTGCATGAGACAGTGTTTACATATCTAATAAATAGATACACCACAGATTATGACCAGTCATTATGACCAACTTAAAAAATAAAAATATTCGGGATTTTATTACGCATTCGATTTTCAAGCCTCAATTTTTTTGTGAGTGAGAAATCATCAAACGACGTCTTCCGCTCTTCGGCGGAGCGGGAGAGCGTGTAAGCCCGGTTTCCACCGCGAGCGGAACGGACCCATTAATGACTTCGTTAAACTCGCAAACGCAAACTGCATATTTGTATTTCCACCAACAAATAGTCGGACGGAAAGAGCCGAGCGTGTAGAAAGAGTAGAAATGAGCTCGCTCAGTTCTAGGGAGCGGAGCGGAGTACTTACGGACTCCGCTCAACTCGCAATTACAATTTACATAGTAGCGTTTCCACACAGAAAGTGGTGAGCGGGGCGGATTGAACGAGTAAAAAGAAGTTGAAAAGAGTCCGCTGCGGCAAGGCCTGCATCGACTAGTTCAGAACGGACTCGCTCGCTGTCTGTTTTTCTGTATACATAATCACTGTCATCACTCGATTCCGTGTCACTCGATAACATCGCAACAACACGACGACACGCAACCAGCTGCAACCAGCTCAAAACTTCAACTGAACTCGTTCTCTGTGGAAATTTACTATTCGTTTTTCATTTCTCATTTTCCGATCAGCTCACTCCGCTCATTTCTCTATCTCATTTTCATTTTGCAGTGGAAATCAAATGACCAACTCTTTGTTGGTGGAAATACAAACCTATTTACTACGTTCCGCTTAAGCATTTCCCGCTCATTACCCTTTCGCGGTGGAAACCGGGCTGACTTTTACTGACTAAAACCCACCCGTATTCCTCATTTGCCCATGTGCCAGGACCACGGTATCTCTTTGGAACAAATCTCGCGACCCTGGCAGGGATTTTCAAGCTTCGGTGTTGAACTGAGCATGGTTTCAAAGCAACACACATATGTACGTAACGCGAACAGTAAATCCAATAATTTTGACAAAGCTCCCGGTCAAAGCTTAACCATTAATGTGTTACTCAGTAATCCTATAGATAGAAGGTCCAGAGGGATTTGGGAGAGATTTGGGGGAAATATTAAAAAGGCAATTCCAAGCTATCCATTTCAGCACGCGTAGCATGACCACCATAGAAACGAGTTTTGTCGACGAAAGAATAGACAAAATGGCACGCCGATGTTAAAACTGAAGCGAGGAAATATTTCTATTCTTCACGATTCACTACGATGTCGAGCATGACGACTAATATTTTTCTACTTTTGAGTTAGAGTTTCAGTTGGGGGTACATTTTTTTTACAGAAATATATTAATTATAATCATCAATACAATACTCTAATATCGTTTAATCCCACTGTATGACTATTCAATGAAAAAGTTCTTAGCGGATCCACCTTAATTACATTAGTTACCACTCTCTTGCTATGGAAAGAATAACTGTCTTTGTCTTCATAGAAACCCGAGTCTACGGGTCGCCCCGTGCTCGGGCCGAAGAGATGTCGAATTGAATAGAAAGAAAATTGTCTATTCTTGGTAGAATAGAGATAGAATTGATCATGCTACGCCTGCAGGACGCACCTAACAATTACACTTGTCGAAATTCATAGTACGCATTTTATTTAAAACTTCTAACATGACGATATGTTCGTGAACGTCTACGTCCGTATACGTATGTAATTTTTTTTTTTTTTTTTTCTGGATTGGAAATCATCAAATGACTTCTCCCGCTCTGGGTGGAGCGGGAGGGCGTGTCAGACTTTTACTGACTAAAACCCACCCGTGTTCCATCAGTTGCCCATGTGCCAGGGTCACGGTATCTCTTTCGAACAATCACGCGACCCCGGCAGGCATCGGTCCTAGTAGACCCCTTCACTGTTGCTGACATCTCTTTGAGGCGCGCGTGGAACACTGCGCGCCGTCGATCCGAGCTTGGTCCTTACCGGGCGGCGAGCTACCCATTGCTCGCCACCCGCAAGCTCGCGTCTACGGTGGCCGGGAGTCCGCTATGGACTCCCGACGCCCGGGGGTCTCCTCCTGCGGATACGTATGTAATTACGTGCACATTATAACGTTATCATGGAAAGAAATCTAAAAACGGCTTCATAATAATATTTTCATACATCGTCATCATAATTTTAGCCGAAAGATGTCCACTGTTGGACATAGGCCTGGCCCAAGCACCGCCACTTCGACCGGTTCTGTGCTTTTCACATCCAGCAGATTCCTGCGGCCTTCAGCAGGTCATCGGTCCATCTTGTGGGAGGCCTTCTAACGCTACGTCTTCCAGTACGCGGTCGCTACTCCAGAACCTTCTGACCCCATCGGCCATCTATTCTGCGAGCAATGTACCCTGCCCACTGCCACTTAAGTTTGGCAATTTTAAGGCTACAGCGGTTACCTTGGTTCTCCTACGGATCTCTTCATTTTTGATTCGATCGCTTTGGGTAACTCCAAGCATAGCCCTCTCCATTGCCTTTTGGGTGACTTTCAGCCTTCGAAAGTGAGTGATGTACTCGCCATTGATGTCAATGCCAGCCCTTTTCCAGTTCAGAACCTTGAAGATATCCTCCACTGCAGCGGTGAACAGTTTCAGAGAGATTACGTCTCCCTGACAGGGCCGTGTGGTGCCGGACGTAAAGAATAACACCACCCCATTTCTTCCCGTGGGTGTCGTAAAAGGCGACTAAGGGACTTACTAGAGAATGGGCAGCAACGTTCTCTATTCATTTTACCACCATACTGCGATCGCCAATCCGCCTGCCAGGCGTGGCGATTATGGCAAAGCCCCCCAATTTGGGGGAGGCCTAAGTCTAGCAGTGAACGTCTTACGACTCTCCGTGACGTCTCCCTGTCTCATCCCTCGCTGCAGAAGAATCGATAGAATCCGCTGGAAGCGAGAAGCACACAACAGGTCGAAGTGGTGGTGCTTTGGGGAGACCTATATCCTGTAGTGAACATCTTTCGAATGAAATGATGATAAATATCATCATTTCTACCATATATTCAACGTATGTTGGGAAAAGTGATATTAAGTTTTTCTATCTGGAATTTCTCAGTAACACCCCGGAGTCTTGTAAGTTGGTATCGAACTACCCAGTTACTGGGTTATGGCAGTCGCTCCATGTAAAATACTGGTATTCAGATACATCCAGTTAGACTGGAAAGCGAATCCATTCTCCTATATATTATGACTCAGACCACTTCGATAACATAAATACGTCAAATCTAAATATCATAAAAATATAAAATTATATAAATAACAAAAGAAATATAACTAATTCACATTTTTAACAGTAAATCAATTCGTTCCAGAAGCAATTAGTAGAATAATTAAGAATACTAAGTGCATTTTATTAGGACAATTAGTCAATACCACACGGCCCGGAAATAATGTCGAGAACAAAATTTTGTGAGATACTAACAATTATATATTTTTTAATGAATCTTATCTCTCGGGAAAAAAATACCTCTACTTGTTGAGGTTTTTTGTTGTGAGATGGCAACTTTTCTGCCAGGGTCGCGAGACTGCCAGTGCCACGAGATTTGTTAGAAAGAGATACCGTGGCCCTGGCATATGTGCAACTGAAGGAACACGGGTGGGTTTTAGTCAGTAAAACTCTGACACGCCCTCCCGCTCCACCCAATGCGGGAGACGTCATTTGATGACTTCCCACCCACAAAAAAAAAAGATGATCACTCTTACCATGGGGTATCGTATTACTCAGTAACTGGGTTGTGGAGGTCAGATACGCAGTCGCTCCATGTAAAATATTGGTATTTAGCTACATCCAATTAGACTGAATGCTGACCCCAATACAGGATGGCATGGGACAACAATACAAAAAAAAAAAAAAAAAAAAAAAAACCCAATACAGGATGGCATGGGACAACAATACCTGGTACCCATCATGATGATGATTGCTGACAAGCAAGCGAATAACCTCCAATTCATCTAAAAGTAATGTTAAAAGATATTTATTAATTTCTTCTCTTGTTTCAGATTTGGTTTTATTTGCATTACACTGTCCATCATCACTGCTGATACCATTGGCACAACAAGATGCAGCTTCTACATCTAACACCAACAGTTTAGTGGTAAATATAATTTTCCGTTTTCTTTTACATCATTTTTATGGATCTTAAAATCTCTATACATTCCGATGCTAAATTTGCTGTCTTCATATAGCGAGGTATGGTGGCAGTGTGGTGTGTGAATTTAGTAACTTTTAGTAACTGCGCGGAGTTTGGAAGTTTGCGATGTGATACCGCTGTGCCTTGGAAAGTACGTTTAAGCCGTTCGTCTTGCGCCTGATCACTCCGGTCGCTTCGGATGGGTGTCCCATCGGACTATGAGAGTGAGGGAAGATGCGAGTGAGTGCCCTTGTGTCTGCGCACACACTTGAGCACTATAATATCTCCCGCGCCGATGGCTAGTCTCCGTTGAGTGTGGCCGCCGTGGTTGAAATACAGTCTGGAGCACTATATAGTGTGGTGTGTTCGGCCCGACTAGACAAGACACTGATTTTGCTGGTCCAAAGACTTTTTTCGGTTTGGTACCTACATACAACACTTACTTTGAAATGTATTCTTAGCAATGTTCATAGGGCCAGATGTAATGATTGTCTACAATTGCAAAATATGTTTAAGGAACATTTTACAGTGCAATCTCCTCTAGTTCCCTCAGTTGATGTGATCGGTGCTGAGCCTGACAGTCAGGGAGTGAAGTCATTAATGTTCTTTTCAGCCAGGCAAGTCGCAGCTGTCATTAAAAATATGAGTAGAGGCAAATCTCCCGGACATGACGGGCTCAGTATTGAGCATTTCAAATTTGCTGGGGTTCATCTGCCAAGGGTTCTGTCACTGTTTTATACCATGTGCCTTAGTCACTCTTACTTGCCGGCAGAACTAATGAAAACACTAGTGGTGCCTATAATTCAGAATAGGACGGGTGACATATCTGATAAGTCAAACTATCGACCTATATCTCTCGCAACCACAATGGCAAAAGTACTGGACGGTATGATTGATTCTAGCTTGAAGGAATTTCTATCTGTGCATGACTCACAGTTCGGGTTTCAACCTGGACTGTCAACGGAAAGCGCCATAGTAAGTCTCAAGCATACGGCCCAGTATTATACTGATCGTAAAACGCCGTTATACGCCTGTTTCCTGGATCTCTCCAGAGCCTTCGATCTGGTAAATTATGATGTGCTCTGGAGGGAGCTTGAGGGTAGGGATATACCGGCAGGAGTCCTCAAGATCCTACAGTATTGGTATGGGAACCAAGAAAATGTTGTTAGGTGGTCCAATGCACACTCTGATACATATAGGTTAGAATGCGGTGTGAGGCAGGGTGGTCTGACATCTCCTAGGCTATTTAGCACATATATAGATGGCCTAATCGTGGACCTCAGCAAGATGAGGGTCGGATGTAGCGTCCATGGTGTGAAAATCAATAGTATCAGCTATGCTGATGACATGGCGCTGCTGGCGCCGACAGCAGGTGCCGTGAATGAAATGCTGAAGGTCTGTCAGGCGTATGCTGCCTCACACGGGCTTGTTTATAATATTAAAAAGTGCGAATACATTGTCTTTAAGGCCGGCGGTGAATGCCCGGATACTATACCTAACATTACCCTAAACGGCTTGAACGTCAAACGAGTGACAAAATTCAAATATCTCGGGCATTTTCTCACGGACGACCTTAAGGACAATGATGATATTGAAAGGGAGCGCAGGGCATTGGCGGTCCGAGGTAACATGTTGGCTCGAAGATTCGCTCGGTGTAGCAAGCAGGTAAAGATAACACTTTTTAAGGCATATTGCCAGAGCTTTTACACGGGGAATATTTGGGTCAACTATACCAAAAGGACACTGGATGACCTGCGCGTCCAATATAATAATATTTTTAGGATGCTGTTGGGACTGCCACGGTGGTGCAGCGCTTCTACGATGTTTGCGCAAAACCGAACTGACGGCTTCCACGCCGTCATTCGCAAGAAAACCGCGTCACTGTTGTCTAGGTTGTGCGCGAGTGGCAACAGCATCCTAAAAACTGTGGCGGATAATATCGACTCATCGATTATTAAAAGTTTTGTGAGAAGGATAATCACCAAACATTAATTTGTGGATATCCTTTTCACAATACTGATTATTCTATGTTATTTTCAATTTTGTTTTAATTACTAACACTAGTGATAAGTTTTAATATTGTTTACTAACACACTGGATCATTGTTGTCTGAAAATAAAGAATATAATATATAATAAAAAAAAATCTGGGAAAAAAAAACTATTGATTGATTATTTACAGGTATCAGGACCGAATCAAAATGAACTAACAACTCCAAATAACTCGAATGCCACTGAAGTTATACAGCAAATCGATGTAAAAGATAGTGAAAATCAAGTTATAAGTAATATTAATCATGTGGATGTCATTGATGAAAATGTTCAGCATGACAATAATGGAACACAAAACAAAGAAACTAATAATTTAGTAGTAGACAATGCAGTAGAACAAATTGAAAATGCCAGTTCCGTTCTGAACACTACAGGAGTACCATTAAATAGTACATCATCTCTGCTGTTGAAAAATTCACTAAATGGCACATCTGGCAATATGTTGGAGGCTGATAACATAACGGTAAGAAAGAATAAGACTAATATTCATCACCATAATGCATGCCTACCCTTATTCATATATTCCTTATTCATATAGGTATATATAGGTATGGATATATTAAAATTATCTAAAATATGTTAGTACGTTTTGTAGATAAATAAACCATATATATTTTTCGCAATCTCCTGACTAATGATCTTCAAAAACAGAACTTCCTCTCTCCTATCCTTTTCCTGTTACAGCGTCCATAATGATCTAAATTATATAGTTACCACCTAAGTACACATTATGTATGTGTCTATGGTAAAGCAATAGAGATATTGAGCGTTCCCATTTATTTGCAACCGGTACATCTTGTACCTTCTTCCATACTTCTCTAACCATCATCTCATAGGCGACTACTTCTATGGAAAAGTTTATGAATTGCCATCAAATATAAAAACTAATTTTATTTTGCAGATTCATGGACTTCAAAATAAACTTGCCACCGAAACACAAACCAATCCTTTGAATACTACTAATAATGCAAACGAAAGCATTCTACATGAAAGATTAAATGACGCTGAAGTTGAACTGGCCTGGAGATCTGATTTTCCCGTTGGGAAAAACAAAACAAAAAATTTAAAATATACCGTGAAGTTAGATTCACAAAATAGTACTTTACTTGCAAATAACATCAATGGCAATAAAAATAATAGTAAAAGTGAGTTATTAGATTCTGACAACGATGAAGAAAAAAGTATTTTTGTGATCTTAAATTCAGGAAACATAGATGGTCTATCTGTCAATTCACCTGCTAATAACGGCAAGCTTCAAAAGAATTTAGAACATAACGCAATTGAAAATCTCAACTCCAGCAATTCCAAATTATTAAACGATTTAATTAATTCAACGATAAATGATGTTCTTTCAAAAATACTACAACAAAATCACAGTAATTTAAATTCCACACATATATTCTTGTTGCTAAATTCTGGTAACATGTCAAACGTTCGTGTGAGTTCACCTGTGTTGGAAAACGTTGTTAAAAATACAACTTTAAAAGACAGATCAAGGCGACATTTGAATGAAACAGATACAAATAATACTAGTATGGAATCTGTAACTTTAAAATCTTCAAGTCCTATTATTGACGTTAAGTTTAGAACAAGTGAACATCGGGGTTTACAAAATAATGTTACTATAGACAATCACACCGCCACTACACCTTTAGATAGTAATCAAAATAATACCACCCTCCGATCAAATGATCCTGATAATGACACTCTCGATAGCTCCAATGCCACTGCTGTAGAAATTCCGATTGAACATATTTCAAGTGCAGAAGCACCGGCTTTCAGATCTTTGATACCAGACAAAATAAGAAAATTACAAAAAGTTTCCAATGTCGTTAGGAACGCGATAAATGAAACTGTAGACCATAATTTAGTACTTAAACTATTGCCAGAATCCCCACCCCTTTTTATTGACTTGGACCAAATACCTATAAACAATCTCCTTGGTGGTGCTATGAGTTTTTTAAAAAGATTAAAAAGAAACACCAATGATAAAGCAGAAAGCAGCTACCCCCGGAAAACTAATTGCAAATCGAAACAAATTGATGAGCATCATACCGTCACATCTTGTAACAAATCAAAATTGAATAACAATGATTTGACCACACAAACCAGAAGATCTTTCAATAATGACATATCCAATGTGCTGAAGCTTGATTCTTTAGATCTTATTTGTCCACTTTCTGTTATCGTTAAGTTATATGCAAATCAAGTTTTAGACAATATAGCTAAGAACGATCCAGACGGTGTTTTGAATAAAATTCTAACTTCATTTTGGAAGGTAATAAAGATGCTATCGAATTGGTATCTACGGAGATATTACATCTGCCTACGCCTATTAAGATAAGATTACAGTTAGTTCATGGAAAAACAAAGGAGTTTATGGAAAAGTTGAGTGATATTGTCGATGCAACGCTATGTTCGCTGTCTTAAGTTACACTGTGTGATCTAGTGTTGGTATTTCCAGAGTGTATAGTCCAAGATTCTTCACATTTACTTATATATTGAATTTGTAACTGAAAAACAGTAAGTTGGGTACTGTTACTGCAAAGCGAAAGGCTCGTCAACAGGAATTAATTATTAAAAAAATGTAATCTACATAAAAATCTAAAATAATATATACTAGTTTTACTTAAGTTTTTTAACAGACTTCAAAAAGGAGTAAGATATTATATGTATGTTCCGCGATATCTCCGGAAATTATAGATTGATTTCATAAAATATTTTTTATTGGTTAGGGTATGTCTCAGGGGTGGTCCCATATACATTTTATTTACTCCACTTGGGTATTTTAGGCTGTAGCCTCAATAATTTATTTTAATCCACTTTTTATATCTAGATGACATTCTACTGCTTCCTGTCACTGTTGCTTACGTAGCATGGTTCAAGAACTGGTATCGGGTAGTGTACAGACGCCAACACATCAAGCTACGACAATCTGTCAGATTTCTTTGATATATTTTCGACTTTATTTCTAGAGCATTAGGTTCAAGGTTCATTGGGAAAAATTGACAGTTTCGGGTAGCTTGACCTGGTGGCGTCTGTACCATAACTAAAAAGTCCAAGTCAGAAGTAGATTGTATTTTTCATGGAAATAATGTTTCTTGGTGAAAATCTTGGATAAACTGCCTTTAACTGCCAACATGACTACGCCAATTAATTCGTATTATTTATTAGAATTAATCCGTATTATGTACAGACATTTTATACAACTGTCCAAGAGTGAAGTTTGAATAAACAAACTACTTATGTTGGTAGTCAAATGGAATAACTACTAATACGCTTTTTATTTAATCCCTGACTTTGAATAGCAAAGAAACTTGGCGATTATTGGTAATTCATGGACCTGAGCTATACCAATGTTGGTTATATTATGTTTTCTGTTAGGAAATAAATAAAAATAATATTAAAACATGAAACTTTTTATTTACAACATTTTTTCGCACCTCTCTGGATTTTGGTCAACCTTTGGTTTCAAATTACAATAATACAATAATTATAATCAGACTAGTTTTATCCTTAGGAAATGTAATACAATAAATATACTTAACCTACATTAGAATCAAAGACATTCATTACAAAAAATAAAAGAGAATAAAAACGGTGCGAAATATTTCAAATATTTGGTTAAATTAATAAATATTATCATTAATTAACAATTTCAGACAGAAATATTTGAAATTCAGATTCTTTTTTGTTGTTCGATTATTTTTTCTGAAATTGATTGATAATAGAGATGAATCGAGAAATCTTGGGACTTAGGACCACACTTAATATATTCAAATTGATAAAACAAGATTTTACAAAGTTATCCGAACGAAAAGCAAAAAATATGAAGAAGAAAGATAAAAGAAATGCAAGTATGGACTGCCCTACTAAAAGAACAATAATATCTAGCCAACTATATTTTCTCTAATTCAAGCCAAATTATTATCACAAGAAAGAGACAGAAATAGTTTCTCCATCTCTTTTCGTCTTTTAGCAGATTCCTCACTTCTTCTCAACGTAACAATCAATTTATCGGACAACTTTTTTTTTTAGCTGTAGATCTCAAAGTTTCATTACTAAGGATTAATTTATATACAGAGTATTTATTAAGTAATCCCGCTTACAACATTTCGTTGCTGACCACTTGGTACTTTTTAGTGCCAGACGAACAACT
Organism: Aporophyla lueneburgensis; assembly: GCA_932294355.1. Taxonomy (NCBI): domain Eukaryota; kingdom Metazoa; phylum Arthropoda; class Insecta; order Lepidoptera; family Noctuidae; genus Aporophyla; species Aporophyla lueneburgensis. The sequence continues at coordinate 15,542,474 of OW028762.1, read as the reverse complement.
GATACGGCATCTCTAGGTAAATAGTCTGACAACGATATAAAAGTATAAAATGTTTTTTGTAAATAAGATTACTCAATAAAAGTTATAGTGCCAAAGTCGTTTTGTTCAGTGGTCGTAGTGTCAGGCGATCATATCGTTTTCTCTTTAAGTTTTGATGAGCAGCCACTACTTGATATGTGGACGCAAGACTGTGGAAAAAAATAAAAATAATGTTTAGGATTTATGTTCATCTTTTTTTTATATGTAAATGTAGAAGTCCATTTGTGTGTAGTACATTCAGGGAATATAATTGTTAATTTAACTGTCACAGTACGTAAATTTGACGTGTTAAACCATCCAACATTTCATATAACTTTTGATAATGACAGTTATGAATTATTTGAAAGTGTAGGTAAGTTCTTAGTGAAATTGCAAACAGTTTGTCCACGCCACTTCTTAAGCCGTTGCCAAACCGATTTCGGTTTTGTGACCTCTCCATATAACTAGGTAGTTAACTCGTTATTCTGATCTCCTGGGCAAGGCCGATGGCCAACAGTAGATGTTATTAGCTCATACGATCACTATTTTGGGGTAGACTTTTTCATTCATCATAATAACAAAAGACAATTAAATTAATCAATATCTGGATGACCGAGCCTGGCTCGGTATTTTTGACGTGACAACGTCTTATAAATTGGTTTGCCGGGTGACACTTCAAGAAACTGCGTTACGCTCCGCTCACGTTATGCGCTCACAATGAGAGCGAGTGAGAGGCACGCGTCCCTTCCACTCAGGCATGGTTAGCCCGCCTAAGAGCGAGAGAGACAGACATAAAAAGTGAAAGGCACGCGTCCCTTCCACTCGAGCACAGTTCTTTGTATAAATAAATGTTTTAAATTGTTACTATTATTTCATCCTTCTTCCTACTATACGAATGAATATTCACATTAAAATTATTTTACCACTCAAAGTCGTTGTCACGTAAAACTTTCGCCCGTATACCGACTTTACAGGCAACCAATTTTTTTTGGTAAATTGTGTTTAAAATAATATGTTTATGTTCAATTTGATTATCGATAAAGTTGGTCATTGAAAACACGAACAAAACGACATTTTGTATAAATGAATCCTAGCTAGATCGATTTATCGCCCCCGAAACCCCCTGTATACTAAATTTCATGAAAATCGTTGGAGCCGTTTCCGAGATTCAGATTATATATATATATACAAGAATTGCTCGTTTAAAGATATAAGATTAATTTCATAGGTGATTCAATTCATTCGAAGTCAGAAAAAGTACCAAAAAGTACCACATTCAAATGAAAAAACTAATCAACTCACCTTCAACTCTGGGTCAAACTCAAATCCAGCGCTACAGTACATTTTCGATGCAAATTCTCCAGCGCAGAAATAGTAAGACTCACATCCTTCCGGATCAGGCATATTTCCGTAAACGCCTAGAGGACAGGCTATATCTGCCATCATCTTTTTCTTATTCTCATCTTCGATTTTCGACGCGAGTGATTTTTCAAAAGACTCATCAAGTTCCGAAGAAGAGTTTGTCTCTAGTTGTTGTGAAGTTGTGTTAGTACCTTCTGAAGTTATGTTTATATCTTCTGAAGGTATGGGTAGTGATTTTTGCGCGCCAGTGCCAAGTGTGCAACCTCCTTCGACGATTGGTATACAGTTCTGTAACGAGACATAACGGTGACAAACTTACAATAGTAATATGAGATCTCTTTGTAATAACATAGTCAAATATACCAATTATTCCGACTAACACAGAACATTAAGAAAACCAGGGACTGATAAATCTTACTGCCACTGTCACAATTACTTTGATTGAATTAACGAATCACCTTTTCGAATGGTCTACTAAGGTAACCCGTGAAAATAATAATATTAATAAAATTGAAATCGAATTTAGTTTAAAACAGAGATTCAAGTATCGAGCATCGTACACACGACTGCACATGACGCTATACATTTCCAGTTTTAGCTGACCCCGCATTGTATATGCTTTTCGTACGGTGAGAATTCAGCTCATACTGGAAGTACCAAGTAAAATATGGACCTATATATAAGTATTAATTAAGACTTACCGAGACTGAATGGTCATATTCAAATTCGTCTGGACAACGTAGATGCAATGGGTTTCCAGCACCGATACACCTGTAGAAGTAGTCACAGCGCTCAGGATCTGGAATGTTTCCAAAATATCCCGCGGGACATATTGGCGCCACTGTTGTGGGTACTTCTGTAGGAATAGTAGTCGCTTCTGTGGGTGCTTCTGTTGTTATTGTTGTCTGTTCTGTAGGTAAAGTCGTTGCTTCTGTCGGTATGGTAGTCTCTTCTGCGGTAGTAGCAGCTTCTGTGGGCGCTTCTGTTAATATAGTTGTTTCTTCTGTAGTTACAGTAGTTTCTTCTGTAGGTATGGTAGTCACATCTACAGGTATAGTAGTCGCTTCTGTGGGTGCTTCTGTTGTAACTGTAGTCTCTTCTGTAGATACAGTAGTTTCTTCTGTAGGTATGGTAGTCGCTTCTGCAGATATAGTTGTCACTTCTGTAGGTATAGTTGCTTCCGTTGTTGGTTCATTGGTTGTTGTGTCTTCTGGTGCTGTCGTTGTTGGGATAGTTGTACTAGTAACTTCTGGAGGTGGGATTGTTGTTAAGGTACTTCCGAGGGTACAACCTCCTTCTGCAATTTCTACGCAAGTCTGTAAGAAAAGATTTTGGATTAAAAACGACAGTTTAGTACAATATTATTTACTTAATAGCTTCAGAATAAAATTACGGACCTAGTTTTCGGGAGATTGAGCTTTGCTTTGAACGATTTTTTCTGTCTAACACGCCCTTCCGCTTCACCCAGAGCGGGAATCGTCATTTGATGATTTTATGATTGAGTGAACTTTAAACCCTGTTCTATCTACCTCCAAACCTCTATATTATTATTCGTCATACTTACTTCTGTTTCAGAGTTGAATTCATATCCATTTGCACAGTATAACTTCAGTGCATAACCATCAATGCATCTAAAGAAAGAAGCGCAGTTTTCAGGGTCAGGGAAGTTTCCTACAGCACCTTCTGGACATAAGGTGGTGGAAGTTGTGTCTCCTGCTATAGTAGTTGGTGGTACTGTGGTTGGTACAGCTGTGGTGTCAGGCTCAGGGGCCGTGGCAGTGGCTTCAGTATTATTGTCTTCTGGGATCGGTTGTGAGGTTGTCTGCCCGTTTGGAAGGGTACAGCCGCCTGGAGCTATTTCTATGCATGTCTGAAATAAAGAGAGATCAGTTACTGTTGTGAATTTAAGTGCGGAACGATTATAATCGAAGGTTCAATACATCAAATTTTTGCAGTACCTACGCTACATGTATATATGTATAACCAGAGAATCACAGGGCATAAAAAATAATCGTCAGCATTGCTGTTAATGGGAAAATGGCCAGCAGCATTGCCACATATGACAATGCTTATTCTTTGGAAAGAAATAGGCCAAACATTTGATCACGTGAAGAGTTGATCAACCACTTTGCGATGTTTCTAAGAACCAAGTGGGCACTTGGACCACATGGCCCTTTTTTTTTTGTGGGTGGGAATCCCTGTATTTCATGATTCTACAGATTTAACATCGCTGCTAAAAATAATAAACACTCACCCTGGAATCACTATCAAATTCGAATCCATCAGCACAGAAGAGATGCAGCGGTGAGTTTCCAGAACAGTCATAGAACGCATCACATCTCACTGGGTCAGCTACATTGTCGGCGACATCATCAGGGCATTCGAACTGCGCTGTGGTCGTATCGTCTTGTGGTTCGAAGGTTGTTGGGAGTACTGTGGTTGGGTTACCACCTAATGTGCACCCTCCCTCCGTTATTTGGACGCAATTCTGGTGAAAATGGAAACAAGTATAAAACAAATGTTGATTTTCGTCGGTTTTCTTGCTAAAGATGAGGTAGAAGAACGATATATGTTCTTCTTCTTCTTCTTAGCGTGTCCATAGCAATCTAAATATAGTCAGCCCAGAATTTGGCTTTGAGCTTAGTATTTCCAGTCGCGTCCATCAACTCCTGTAGAGTGCAATCAACAGGACACGCTGGACAAGATATCAAGTGCCACATTGTTTGATATATTGTGGTTATGATTGTGTTATATAAAATACTTTTCATTACTCATGCTATATATTTATTGCATCCCATATTGTGAACTCAAAGCGAGCTCTGATGGCACAATGATATCGGCCCCGACATACGAGTTGTAGGTCCTGATAACGTAAGTTGAGGCCGATATAGGCAACAAAACCTAGGCAGGCGCTTTACTTTGCGTATTTAATTTCATCACCACTGCTTTCAAAAAGGTGAAGGAAAACACCGTGATGAAACTGGCATGTCCTAGATCGTAGAGTTCGAAGACATGTGCCATCTACCAACCCGCACTGGGTCAGATTGATAGATTACAGCCCAATCCTTCTCTTTGAGAGATAGACTCCATCCCGGTAGTGGAGACATTATTGGCTGATGATGCTGTATTGTGATCTCAGGTGGTGAGGTCAGCAGCACAAAGGACGCTTTAGTATTTCGTCAAATATGTCTAAAATGACGTCATCATAATGTATTGCTATCTTTCTTCATTATCATAAAAATGAAAAGGACAGATGACCATTATGTGAAGTGCTTAAAAGAAGATGGTTTTCAAAAAAAATTCTGTATTTAAAATCTTTTTACTCACCCCAGCAGCAGAACTGAACTCGAAACCTTCACTGCAATGCAACAATATTGCAATTCCATTTCTGCACATATAGAATGATGCACATGACTCCGGGTGGGCTACATTGCCAAACTGTCCAATTGGACAAATCGGAGGTGCAGTAGTTGCTTCTGTTTCTGTAGTAGTCGGTACCGCAGTCGTAGTTGTCTCAGATTCGTCTTCAGAAACTGTGGTTTCAGTTTCTACGCCTTCTGGTGCTATTGTAGGTATTTCTTCTTCTGATGAGGCACTGTCGTCTGAATCATTGTCTGTGCCTTGTCCTAGGGTGCAACCGCCTTCTGCTATTTCTACGCAAGTCTGAAATGAATGTGACAATTAGTTAAATTCGGAATTTTAATATTCCATAGTAAACGTTGGAGTTGTATGAAATATAGGAGTATGAGAATATATGGTTTTGGCCTCAGGTAATACCGGGGACTTTGTATGTTAGTGGGTCTGGTTTCCACACTTGGTTCTTCATATGGACCATTGTGTGTGCCATGGCGGCCGTCGGTAAGTTATTTTAACCAGCCCATCTTCCTCTGAAATTGATTATATGTCCTGGTCTGTTGAGAACGACCGTGTAAGATCTGGGTGCCCCGAGGGTTTCTGTCCTAATCTGGGCGAGTGCATTAAAAAGTACATGCGAGACGGTTTCTTCAGACTCAATACCGAAGATTATTGTATTAAGCAGATTATTCATTAAACAGACTATGACTATATTGGTTACTAAACAAGATAAAAAATTCACAACGCATTGAATTTGTTTCTATTTAAGCAATCCCAAGACGCCTTTTAATAATCGAATTACTAGTCTTTTACAAGAATTACGGAAAGAAAAACAGGAATTCATTAAAGTGCAGGGTCGCATACACCGATGCGCATACTGTAACAATCAATTCTAGGGGGGCACTTGTAAGACCACCATGAAGTCCATTGAAATCGCCCAGCGTGCAATTCTAAAGGATTGTATTTTCAAACCTATCCTTTTTCCTACTGTTTCTCTGTATCAGATTTGTGGAGTTCTGACTGTAACACAACTTTTCATCCTCAACATTATTCTAAAACAACATTTAAAAAAACGTCGAAATAAAAATATACGTATTGAACGGACCACTTGCAAAACCAAATTTAGCGAAAGATTTATTGAATTTCTTGATCCGTTTCTTTATAGCAAAATTAATAATGTGTTAAATAAAGCTACTCTCTTACTAAATCTAAATTTAAAGAAGTAGTAAGTGAATATTTGCAACAACTCAATTATGAAGAAACGGAGTTATTATTAAACGTTGTACAGTAATAAGAGGATTAGGTTTTAAAATAGTTAAAATAATCTTAGATAAATCCACGATCAAGCACTCACAATCACCCACACTCACCCTCACACACTAACACACACATACACTCACATCACTTAAACTCCACCTAAATCTCGTACACATCCTCACACACTCACAAACACTTCACTCACATATATAACACTTATTTATTATTCTATAGGTAATATTAAAAGTATCATTTAAGTTAGCTATAAGTTATTCCAAATTCATTAGAAATACGACCAACCCGTTTGCTCTGTTGGTATTTTATTGTTAAAATATCATGGGAAGGGTACTGGAAACCGAAATACAGGCTTTGCCTAGTTCGGTTGCAGTAGCTACATCCATTTATTAGAAATGTATGCTGCCACACTATTTTTTCTGTGAAATAATATTAAGTTTTTTGAGAAATAAAGTTTACTTTACTATACTTTACTAGAAAAAAAAAAATCAGCATAATTATGATTCTAGACTCCGTAGCGTAGAAATTTTTCATCGAAAACTGCGCGGACAAAATGTATGGAACAGCAATTTTTTTATTTACCAACCATAATTTACAACTCGGGAGGATTCAGAATCACATATTGACTCCATAATAAAAGGTAACGCATAATGTCCCTGCCATCCTATATAGTCAAAAATAAGCAATTTAACTCACCTTCGTTTCCGGATCAAACTCGAACCCTTGACTACAGAACAACTCTATCGCTATACCGTTGGTGCACATATAGAAACCCGTACATTCGTCTGGGTGTGGTACGTTACCAAACACACCAGATGGGCAAATTGGTGCCGGTGTTGTTACTTCGACTTTTTCAGTAGTTGGATTACTTTCCAAAGTCGTTTCGGTAGGTATCAAAGTCGTATCGGTAGGTATCAAAGTCGTATCGGTAGGTATCGAAGTCGTTTCGGTAGGTTGCGCAGTCGTTTCAGTAGGTATCGAAGTCGTTTCGGTAGGATTCAAAGTCGTTTCAGAATCAGGAGTTGTTGATTCTGCTTCTGTATTTCCTGTAGATTGAGTAGTTGGCGATGCTTCAGGTGTCGGTACAGTGGTAGGTTCATCTTCTGTAGTAGTTTCTTGTGGGGAAACTGTTGTTGTTGTTGGCTCTGGAACTAAAGTTGTTGGTTCCGCAGTAGTATCTGTTACTTCTAAGGAAGAGTCTGGTTCCTGTGTTGGCTCTGATGGGTTTTCAGGGTCAGAAGTTGGTGGATCTGGAGTATCTGCTGTAGGTGGAGCCACGGTATTGACATCTTCTACTGAATTTGAATCATCTCCTTTAGGAGTGGTTGCAGTACCTTGACCAAGTGTACATCCTCCCTCGGCGATGACCACGCAATTCTGAGAACAGGAATTAAGAAGTTATTAACCATATAGTCATGCCAATAAATAAATCTATAAAAACTAAAAAACACGCTATTTTCGTTTCTATTTTGTTTTTGCTATCCTACAGTTTGTGTAAAAAAGGCACTCACCGCTACAACAGGATCAAATTCGTGTCCATCCGCACAAAAACTTTCAATTCCAATCACACCAGTACAAATGTAGAATGCATCACATCTGTCTGGATGAGCCACATTTCCAAATACTCCAGGTAGGCAAATCGGTGCAGGCGTAGTTACTTCAACTTTTTCCGTAGTCGGGTCACTTTCCAAAGTCGTTTCGGTAGGTATCGAAGTCGTTTCGGTAGGATTCGAAGTCGTTTCAGAATCGGGAGTTATTGATTCTGCTTCTGTATTTCCTGTGGATTGAGTAGTTGGCGATGCTTCAGGTGTTGGTACAGTGGTAGGTTCATCTTCTGTAGTAGTTTCTTGTGGGGAAACTGTTGTTGTTGTTGGCTCTGGAACTAAAGTTGTTGGTTCCGCAGTAGTATCTGTTACTTCTAAGGAAGAGTCTGGTTCCTGTGTTGGATCTGATGGGTTTTCAGGGCCAGAAGTTGGTGGTTCTGAAGTATCTGCTGTAGGTGGAGCCACGGTATTGACATCTTCCACTGAATTTGAATCATCTCCTTTAGGAGTGGTTGCAGTGCCTTGACCAAGTGTACATCCTCCCTCGGCGATGATCACGCAATTCTGAGAACAGGAATTAAGAAGTTATTAACCATATAGTCATGCTAATAAATAAATCTTAAAAAAACTAAAAAACACGCTATCATAGAAAACTAAACCAAAAGTAGAAAATAATTGAAAAAAGCGTGAGGCGCTGTTTGAGGTATTTTTAATTGCTATCATGCACCTCACGCTTTATTCGTTCAGCTGGCTACAAGACCGTGATTTTTCGTTTCCTTTTTTTGCTATCCTACAATTTGCGTAAAAAGGCACTCACCGCTACAACAGGATCAAATTCGTGTCCATCCGCGCAAAACGTTTCAATTTCAGACACACCAGTACAAATGTAGAATGCATCACATCTGTCTGGATGAGCTACAGTTCCAAATACTCCAGGTGGACAAACTGGTGCTGGTGTGACCTCTTCACTTCCAGAGGTCACCTGTTCACTTTCGGAAGTCGTTTCGGAATTCTCTGAAGTCGTTTCGGTACTTTCCGAAGTCGTTTCCGAACTTTCTACGGTCGTTGGTGTCCATTCGGGAGTGGTGTCGGGTTGAGTGTTAGGGTCTGATGCTTCGTCATCATCTGGTGTTGTCACAGAGTCAGACCCAAGGGTGCATCCACCTTCGGTTATGGGAACGCAATCCTAGAAGAGAAAGATATAATAATTAATCAATAATTTCATAAATTGTGAGTTACTCCAACCAGCCTGTGCATGTTGAACCCTACGTTTGCTGATAGCCAACCATTTAGCTTGTGTATTAAGTGGGCGTTGCCAACCAATGAAGTTCTCTGCACCAGATATTCTATACTCACGCCTCATAGGGGATAGGCAGCAACTATGGAACGCCACCTGCTACGATTCTTACACACTCCTTTTGTCTCATTTAGGTTCGGCCGGCCCTCCCGTACCGGCGTTTCCACTCACATCTGCCTTAAAACACAAATAAGAAATAAAACTTACCCGGATCAAAGGTTCGAATTCATGTCCATCGCTACATGTCAGTAAAATAGCTTGTCCTCCGACACACATGTAGAAGGCATTACACATTTCTGGGTGGGGTATGTTGCCAAATACTCCGGGTGGGCAAATTGGCTCTGGTGTGGTCACTTCCTCACTGTCTGGTGCCGAAGTCGGGTCCACCGGTGCAGTAGTCGTTTCAACTGGTATCGAAGTCGTTTCGATTGGTTTTGAAGTCGTTTCGGAACTATCTGGACTCTCCGTAGTGGGTTCTGGTTGAGGATGTGGGACTGTTGCCTCAGTATCGGGAGTTGTTCCAGTGTTCTGTCCAAGGGTGCAACCACCTTCGGCAATGGGAATGCATTCCTAAAAGAAACAATCATGACTTTTTATTGAACAGTGTAGTGAAGTGGTTTTCATCCGACTACAGTAAAACTAAAAACATATTATTTATTTCGGAAATAGATGAGATAAATAGATAAGACAAAATAGATAGTTTTACACTAATAAATGAGAAAGATAATAGAGAAAAAGAGAGAAGAAAAGAGACGAGAAAAGACTGAAATGGTGGTTCGTTGAAATGACCAATTTAAAATAAAACCAAAATAGCACTAGAAATGTACGTGCAAGTTTTTGAGTAACTGCAGAAGTATAACAGTTTTTTATATTTTATTAAAATCATATTTAATTATAGACGTCTACTGCTGGACACAGCTCTCTCCTGAGCCATCACTAGCGACGTGCCACAGTTTTGCACGGCTATACAGTGTACATATATGTCGGAGGTCGTATACTACATAATATCTCTCCGCGGCTAGGACAGTAACGGGGCATGCCGGCCGACCTCTCATTTCGCTGTGAGCGGTGAATCATTTTAAATCAATAATATTTTAATTCACTTTATTTTACAGTAAATGCACAACGTATTCAATTGGATAAGAATTAATCCCGTAAAGTTTCAAATATCTTCGTAAATGGTCCATTTTTTTTTATAATATGTAAAAATTAAAAATGGTTACTACGGAGTAACCTTGGGAGATAAACAAACATTGATTCTTAGCATAAAATTCCTAGAAACCACATAGATTTTTATCACAGCCAAGTAAAATGAAGATAAATTGAGAATAACGAAAAGAGATACAACTTACCCGAATTTCATCGTCGAATTCATGTCCTTCACTGCAGGTGAGTAATATAGCTTGTCCAGCTGTACACATGTAGAAGGCATTACATTTTTCTGGGTGGGGTATGTTGCCAAAGACTCCAGGTGGGCAAATCGGCTCAGGTTGAGCTGTCGTAGCTTGACCAAGTGTACAACCACCTTCTGCTATTTCTACACAGGTCTGAAAAAGATTTAGTTTTTAATAGGGGTAGAACAGCATGTGGCTTTAAGAGTAGAGGGAGACCAAAGATACGATGGATGGATTGTGAGAATTATAGTATGGATAGAAAGGGGGTGACTACTGAGATGACGACTAATAGAGAAGTGTGGAAGAAAAAGACATGTTGCGCCGACCACAAATAAATTGGGATAAGGGCAACAGAATAATGAAGGATACAACAGCTTACAAACTTCATTACTAGCAAAAGAAACTATACTCTAATTTTGAATTAACTAGGCCAAAATAAAAGCTGAAAACTTTAAGCGATACATTTTGAGTTAAATGATGGAAAAACTGCCAAAGTGTAGAATTTAGAGAAGAATGTCCGAATGTATGTAATGGTGATCATCATTTTAGCCGCTTACGGCTGAAATGATGTCTTAACGTCCACTGCTGGACTTAGGCCTCTCCCAATTTGGGGGGCTTTGCCATAATTGCCACGCTTGGCAGGCGAGTTGACGATCGCAGTATGGTGGTAAAATGCATAGAAAACGCTGCTGGCCATTCTCTAGTAAAGTAAGTTTTCTCCCTTAGTCGCCTTTTACGACACCCACGGGAAGAAATGGAGTGGTGTTATTCTTTACGTCCAGCACCACACGGTACTACTGTAATGGTGGTAAGTATAATATATTACAGGGATCGCTTTCTGCACTTAGTCCTTCAGGCGGACAAGCTATATCTCCTGATCTGTTGAGAACATCTGGGAGCCCCGAAGGTTTCTGTTCAAATCAGGGTAACGCCTGTGCATTCAAAGAACACCTTCATTGAAGACTGGCCGTTATGACTATTGTGTGGAAGTGTTTGTTAAGCAAGCAGTCTGTGAGAGTGTGTATATGAGAAGCTTATTGACGTAAAAGGTCGATCGCTCATGTCATTTTGGTGCAGCAAATAAAAAATCCGAGTTTAGAAGACACTAGTCGTTGTCATTAGTATAAGTACTCTACTGGTGTATCCTGGCGTGTAAAATTATTGTCATTTAAGTCAGCCATGCTTTGACAAATACCTATCAACGTATAATAACCACCGGCTTATATAACGACTTTTCACATAAAAGAGAGAGAATTTTTTACATTATTTTTCAACTTACCATCAATTCAGGGTCGTATTCATATCCCTCACTACATACCAATGGTATGGGAATACCACCAGTACACAGATAAAACGCGTCACATCTATCTGGATTTGGCACATTACCAAACACTCCTGCAGCACATATGGGTGCTACTGTTGTCGCTTCTGTACTTTCTGTAGTTGGTGCTTCACTGATTTCAGTCGTTTTTAGTGTCGATTCTGTTACTTCTTCCGTAGGAACTGTTGTTTCATGTGATGCATCTGTTGTTTCATAAGATGCATCTATTGTACTGGAGCCAGATTCGTCTGATGTAGATGGTTGTTCGGTTTCCGTATCGTCTTCTGTAGGATCAATTGTTGTTGAAGTAGACTCTGTTGTCTCATCTATGTCTGGGTAGTCAGTTGTTACTGTCGGGTCCGTTACTTCTCCAGAATAGTCTATTGTTGTTGATGATTCTGTTGTTTCCGCTGATGATCCTGTTGTTACATCATAGTCATCTGTAGTTGTTACAGCAGGATCTTCTGTTGTTGGTGAAGATTCTGTTGTTTCATAAGAACCTGTAGTTTCACTATAATCAGTTGTTTCTTCAGATCCAGAGGTAGTAGACTGTTCTGTAGTTGAATCAGTCTCAGCGGATACATCGTCTCCAGTAGTAGATTCGTAGTCTGTTCCCTCAGTAGTGGTTTCTCCAGAAGATTCTGTTCCTATGGATTCTGTAGTAGAAGACACTTCTGATTCCTCATCAGAAGTCACTCCTTGTTCGGTAGTGGGTGCATTATCATCGACAATCAAGTCGTCTTCTGTTGTCGAGGACCAATCTTCTGTAACCGGTTCTGAGCTTTCGTCAGAAGCTTCTGTTGTTATTTCTGGAGCTGTTTGAGACCCGTGTGTGCAACCTCCTTCTGCTATGGCCACGCAAGTCTGAAAATAATATTTTATTAGAGTCATCATTAATTTCACTATAAAAGCTAAGATACTGTATCAATATATTTTACTCTTAATTTAACGTCTTGTAAACTTAGATTTTGTTTGTATTAGAGCTCGTTGAGTGAGTTGCTGTTTTTAAGGCTCTGGTATGAAATTTCTCGACTACCTTTCAAGGTGGTACTGTATAACTATGGTCAGATAAATCAAATTCGCTTTTCAGGCTTTATAAAGCTCTTAGAAGTGGCAACATTGTATGCGCTATTAATGTATTATTCTAGCAACATTATGTCTGCTGTCAATATCATAGTAACGGTAGGACTAGTTTATAGTCTACTAGCTTCTGCCAGCGGCTTTCACCCACGTTTTATACATACAGGGTGTCCAAGAACCTGGCGTCCAACTGGATTCCCACGATGCCCCAAGTTCTAACAGTACTCAGAAAAATATTTTAAAAAATCCACCCCATGTACTTACAGAATTATACTGAATTCAAAAAAAAAGGGGAAATGAGCACCCTGTGACATACTTTTGAATGCTGTGACTGCTAATGCTGATAATTTCGATATTTCTTGGAGGTTTTGTAATCTAGGATATTGCTGTGTCTAAATAGAATGTAAAAATAAAGTACTTATTGTACCATTTTAAAATAAAATATTATTTTAACTAAAGGTGATATGGAAATCTATTGAATTTCGCAACTTTGACCGACTGTAGTGTAAAAAAAATGTACCAAAATAGTATGGCAAGTGACGTCAAATTTTGACGCGTTTATTCCTCTTTTTAAAAAGGTATAATACTTACACATTAATTTGAAAAAAAAAATTTTGATAATATTTTTACTCAACAACCCAATTTTTACGAAGTGCCTACCTACTAACGGTAACTGTCGGACCCTTTCTTATCTTAGAAACTGTTATGTTACTACTATTATTTACTTCGGTTCCAAGAGTGAGCAAGAAGGAAATACACACAGGTAGATGGGTTCCCAGTAGAATAAAAGCAAAGAATGTTAGTTTAAAGATATTTTATTACAATAAATGTTCAAAATGTTGACCACCCGCGGCAATACAAGCTCTCACTCTCCTTAAAAAGGACCGCTTTATGTTTCGCGAGTAACTTTTTTGACGTATCACCTGCACTGCTTGTGTTATCTTCTCACGAAGGTCAGCGATGTCATTAATGGGCTTCGCATAAACGAGCTCCTTCATAGTTCCCCAGAAAAAAAAATCCAGCGGATTTAAGTCAGGTGAGCGGGCTGGCCACGGGATTGTTCCTGATCGCCCAATCCACCTGTTCGGGTATTGCTCGTCCAAAAACTCTCTAACGGATACGCGAAAATGTGCTGGACAGCCGTCGTGTTGGAACCACATATCTGGTGGGGTCTCTTCTAGTAAGTTTGGCAAATCATTTTGAAGAAAATTTAAATATGATTCGCCAGTCAAATTCTCGGGCATCTCAAATGGACCAATAATATTCCCACAGAGAATACCGGTCCACATGTTCACTTTGAACCGGTACTGGGATCTATCTTCTCGCATCAAGTGCGGATTTTCCACATGCCACTCGTGCAAGTTGTGTAGGTTCATGTAGCCATCCTTCTTAAATGTTGATTCATCTGACCACAAAATTTTGTCGATAAAGTTTTCGTCTTCTCGATGTTTTTGCAGGATTGTTTCACAAAACGCGACTCGGCTCGGATAGTCTCGAGGTAAAAGACTTTGCACTCGCTGTACGTGGTACGGATGATATTCTTCTTTTTGGAGAATACTGTGTGCTGTGCTCTTCGGTATCCCCGTATCAGCTTCTATTCCTCGCACAGAGATGCTTGGATTTGCCGACACCGCCTCTAAAACTTCATCGCGTATGAAGTCATTTACGGGTCGTCCTTCACCAGCTACTTGATTGGGGAACCGCCCGTCACATAGTGATCTGTGCACATTAATGAAAACTCGATGGTCGGGATATCGCGTAGCCCTCGGATACCTTTCTCTGTAAAGTCTCGCTGCAGCTCGTCCATTACCTCTACATTCTCCATAAATGTAGTGCATATTTGCGTATTCTTGCGGAGTGTAGGTCGCCATGGTAGCACACACAAAACACAAACTGTCCAAACACAGGCAAAGGTCGTCGTAAAGAGTTCGTTTCAAAGTCCAGAGCACAAAGAGTAATCGAGTCCAATAAACAAAGCTTTAAATCGTAGTACGTGATCAATGGTAACAATAAGAGAGAGGTGCGTAGTAACGGCAGGAGGCAGTGACGCGTACTGACCGTACTGTTATCCTAAATAGCACGATCCCAGATAGCGTCACTATCTATCTCACTCGCACCTCTAACCTTTTTCTCCCTCACTCTTACCTGAATAATGGGGTACCATAAAGAAGAACCAGCAAATCGCAAAGATAGTTTCTGTCTTGCTCCCTCCTGTTGTAATAACGAATCACTATGGTGAGATGCATGCACATACCGTCCCTTACGGTCTAACCTGTTTTTTGAGAGGCCTGTTGTTATTTTTATGAGCATACAATAGTAATTCTTTAGAGGTTAGATTCAATTCGTCGTAAATTTTTCTTTCTAAGAATTCTGTAAGACATCGTAATAATTGGGTTGTTGAGTAAAAATATTATCAAAAATTTTTTTTTTCAAATTAATGTGTAAGTATTATACCTTTTTAAAAAGAGGAATAAACGCGTCAAAATTTGACGTCACTTGCCATACTATTTTGGTACATTTTTTTTACACTACAGTCGGTCAAAGTTGCGAAATTCAATAGTTTTCCATATCACCTTTAGTTAAAATAATATTTTATTTTAAAATGGTACAATAAGTACTTTATTTTTACATACTATTTAGACACAGCAATACCCTAGATTACAAAACCTCCAAGAAATATCGAAATTATCAGCATTAGCAGTCACAGCATTCAAAAGTATGTCACAGGGTGCTCATTTCCCCTTTTTTTTTGAAATCAGTATAATTCTGTAAGTACATGGGGTGGATTTTTTAAAATATTTTTCTGAGTACTGTTAGAACTTGGGGCATCGTGGGAATCCAGTTGGACGCCAGGTTCTTGGACACCCTGTATAAACCTCCCTCGTGAATCACTCTGTCTACTGATGAAAACCGCATTAAAAATCGTTGCGTAGTTCATATAGATCTAAACGTACAGACGCGGGAAGCGATTTTGTTTTATACTACTACTACCCACCATGGAACTCATAACGACTGTCAAAGATCGATTGTCAGGGACCAATGTCTTTTTTTTTCTGGATGGGAAATCATCAAATGACTTCTCCCGCTCTGGGCGGAGCGGGAGGGTGTGTCAGACTTTTACTGACTAAAACCCACCCATGTTCCTTCAGTTGCCCATATGCCAGGGTCACGCTCCTTGCTTGAACAATCTCGCGACCCTGGCAGGCATCGGTCCTAGCAGACCCCTTCATTATTGCTGATATCTCTTTGAGGCGTGCGTGGAACACTACGCGCCGTCGACCCGAGCCTGGTCCTTACCGGGCGGCGAGCTACCCATTGCTCGCCACCCGCAAGCTCGCGCCTACGGTGGCCGGGAGTCCGCTATCGACACTTGACACCCGGGGCGTCTCCTCCTGCGGCGGCTAGGGACGTGAGGGCGCAGTGACTGCCACTCCCTCACGCGCCCCGCCTCCTCCTTCGCGAGCATTACTGCTTTGCAGAAGGAGGTGACAGCCCAGGCAGGGCACACTTCTACCATGTCCACCAGGTATGCTACACCGTGTCCTCTAGACGATCCTCACAATGGTAACACCCGGAATATCACCGAATCCTCCCGCTTTATCCTGAACAGGAATTCACCGAAGCACCCATGCCCGGTGAGAACCTGCGTCAGGCGGAAGGTGAGGACGCCGTGGCGCCTCTCTATCCACTCCTCAAAGAGGGTACCGCCGCAATTGTGGCGTGCCCATGGAACAATGTCTTAATGTGCTTTCTAAGCCACGGAGAGGTTTCGGTATATGGGAGCGTCCAAGCCAAGCGGGCCACTCGGCGCTGGCAGCGGCTTTTTTGCATAAAATACGTTCTGTTCAACTCGCTCACAAGCTTTGAGAAATAGCTAAAAAAAAAAAAATTAACACATAATTCGATAGATTTTAAGCTGTTCTTTCGAATGGTGCTATTCGTTTTTACCAAAATAATTTTCTTTTTAGTGTAAATTGAGTTTCAATTTGAGGTTAGATTAAAAAAAAAGCCTCGAAAAATGTATTTTTTTTAATTTTATTTTTTCACGTCACTCGAAAGTTTAACCCTTCAACAACATCTCTGTAAAATTTCAAGTTGGGAAGTGCAACGGTTTGCAAATGACAAGCAAATCAAGTCGTCGCCGCGTCGTCTTGCGCGGCCGCGCGCCTGCCGCACTGTATTGCAGACGACGCTGCGACGTCGAGTGATGCGATTTTTTTCACCACCCAATAACACCCACTAACGTGGCATATAGGCAACTGAAGGAACACGGGTGGGTTTTAGTCGGTAAAAGTCTGACACGCCCTCCCGCTCCGCCCAGAGCGGGAGACGTCATTAAATGATTTCCCAGCCACAAAAAAAGCGACTAGTAGTTCGTTTATAAACCAAAGCAATAATAACACAGGCCTGCAAGTTATGGGTTCATGTCAGTTGTTGAAAAGTGGAGGGTCATTTCCGAAGTAATTTTTTGCGTAAAATCCGAATCCGGAGTCAAAATTGGCCCATCACGTCAGGATTTTGAGATATTTGAGGTTATATACCCAAAAAATTGCGTTTTTGGCAACTTTTGAGGTTATGTACAGAAGACACAGACTTTTTGGGGATTTTTCTTTAGTTGTGTCATATATGTAGTACTACTCTTTTTCTTTAATTAAAGAGTTGCAGAGTTTAATTACAATTTTTCTTCACCAAGTTACGCTAATTTCAAATTACGATATACAATATTTCCCATGAGCATTTGCATTAAAAACTTTAAGACAGACGTTTTCTACTGGTTATTTTCTCTTGAAAATTTGTATTCGGTGGTGTTCAAGGTTACCAATTATAATTAGTAACCTTGAACACCCCCGAATACAAATTTTGCAATACAATCGCCTGTGTAATTAATAATTTGAATCTCACCTTCTGCTCTGGATCGAACTCGAATCCTTCACTACAGTACAATTGAATTGCAGTCCCTCCAGCGCACATATAGAATGATTCACATTGCTCCGGGTGGGCCACATTACCCCACTGCCCAGGAGGACAGATAGGTGCTGGTGTGGTTGGTGGGGTTGATGGGGTTGGTTCAGTGGTGGTGGCAGGTCCGAGGGTACAACCGCCTTCGGCAATTGGAACACAGGACTGGAAATAAAAATGCATTTAAATGAATAAAGTTGAAGAAATGAGTACATATGAGGTAGTCTGAAAGTGGCACCGGTAGCTGAAAAGCTGTGGGAAAATCAGTTGTCATGGTATGGACACATGATACAGAGGAAAGGAGGAGACGCCCCGGGCGTCGGGAGTCGATTGCGGACTCCCAGCCACCGTAGGCGCGAGCTTGCGGGTGGCGAGCAATGGGTAGCTCGCCGCCCGGCAAGGACCAAGCTCGGGTCGACGGCGCGCAGTCAAGTGTTCCACGCGCGCCTCAAAGAGATGTCAGCAGCAGTGTAGGGGTCTACTAGGACCGATGCATGCTGGGGTCGCGTGATTGTTCGAAAGAGATACCGTGACCCTGGCACATGGGCAACTGATGGAACACGGGTGGGTTTTAGTCAGTAAAAGTCTGACACGCCCTCCCGCTCCACCCAGAGCGGGAGAAGTCATTTGATGATTTCCCATCCTGAAAAAAAAAATACAGAGGAATGAGGAAAATTGTCGTGAGGAAAGTTTTGAATATAAATGTCTATGGTTATCGGAGTAGGGGAAGACCAAAGAAACCAAGGATGGACTGTGTGAATAATTATATAGATAGAAAGCATGGTGATTGCCGAGATGACGACTTACAGAAAAGTATCGAGGCATAGACATGTTGCGCCGACCACAAATAAATTGAAAAATGATCAGGAGAATAATGAAATTTATCTAGTTTACATAATATACATTAATTTTCATCCGTTTATTTTAAAAAAAACATGAAGGATGATCAATGATAACTTGCTAGTGAACAAGTAGCTAACATAACGATATTTAATAATTAATTTCTGATGAGACCGACCTGGGAATCGAGCCCATAACCTCATGTTTAGTATTAGCGCCCGCTTCAGCAACGAAGCAGTCACTTAAAAACTTAAAGTCACTTAAGACTCACCTTGGTCTCAGGGTCAAATTCAAAGTCATCACTACAGTATAGCTGTATCGGTGTACCACCAGCACACATGTAGAAAGACTGACATAATTCTGGATGAGGCACATTTCCGAACTGGCCTGTAGAACAGATCGGTGGTGGAGTTGCCACTGTGGGCGCTTCCGTGGTCACTATAGCAGTGGTAGTTTCTTGGAAACTAGGCACAGTAGGGTCCTTGTCCGGAGCTTCTGATGTTTGTGTCCCGAGAGTGCAACCTCCTTCGGCTATGAGGACGCATTCCTAAAAAAAATAAGCACTTAATAACGTGTTTTGGTTTGAAAACGTATAACGGAAATCATCACGGGCGCGGGGGTGTAAGAGGGTCCACGTGCCCCTGAATTCATAGAGAACTTAACCTATTCTGGAGGCGAGATATTAAAACTGTCAAGCCCGCTCCGCTCACTCTTGGGGCTAACATTATCGAGCTTGCTTCGCTCGCTCTTCGTTCCTACTCAATCTTAACTATTAAGCTTCGTTACATTATTCAACAAAGTTAGACCTCTTTTTTATTCGTGCGGTGCCGGACGTAAAGAATCGCATCACTCAATTTCTTCCCCCATGGGAAGAAATTGAGTGATGCGACTAAAAGGCGACTAAGGGACTTTCTAGAGAACTGGCAGCAGCGTTCTGCATGCATTTTACCATCATACTGCGACTGACATACTACCTGCCAAATATCATCTATCGCTATTGTTGAGAGACATTGCAAAAGTATAAAAAAGAAAAGTTAAAATTGCAATAGTTAAATTACAATTTGAACTTTTCCTTTTGCAATGTCTTTTTCATCTACTTGATTAAATAAACTTTATTATATAAGGAATCACTTACTTTAGTTTCCAGATCAAACTCAAATCCATCTGCACAGGTAAGTGGCAGAGGTGTACCGCTTAGACACAAGTAGTAGACGTTGCACAATTCAGGGTGTGGAACGTTACCAAAGACACCCAAAGGACAGGGGTTGAATGGCTCTATCGTAGTACTTTCTGCTTCATCCACTGTCGTCGATGTAACTGTTGTTGGGTCTGTTTCTCCAACAGTTGTAGAAGCTGTTGTTGAGTCTGATTCTCTAACAGTTGTAGTAATTGTTGTTGTGTCTGATTCTCCAACCGTCGCAGGAACTGTTGTTGGGTCTGATTCTCCAGCAGTTGTAGTAACTGTTGTTGTGTCTGATTCTCCAACAGTCGTAGGAACTGTTGTTGCGTCTAATTCTCCAACAGTCGTAGGATCTGTTGTTGTGTCTGGTTCTCCAACAGTCGTAGGAACTGTGGTTGTGTCCGATTCTTCTGGGTCTGTTACGACCGTTGTTGGGTCAGATTCTCCAACAGTCGTAGCGACTGTTGTTGAGTCTGATTCTCCGACAGTTGTAGTAACTGTTGTTGTGTCTGATTCTCCAACAGTCGTAGGAACTGTTGTTGCGTCTAATTCTCCAACAGTCGTAGGATCTGTTGTTGGGTCTGTTTCTCCAACAGTCGTTGGAACTGTGGTTGTGTCCGATTCTTCTGGGTCCGTTACGACCGTTGTTGGGTCAGATTCTCCAACAGTCGTAGCGACTGTTGTTGAGTCTGATTCTCCGACAGTTGTAGGAACTGTTGTTGAGTCTGATTCTCCAACAGTTGTAGGAACTGTTGTTGGGTCTGATTCTCCGACAGTTGTAGGATCTGTTGTTGTGTCTGATTCTCCAACAGTTGTAGGAACGGTTGTCGGGTCTGATACTCCGACAGTTGTAGGATCTGTTGTTGTGTCTGAGTCTGACTCTCCAACAGTTGTAGGAACTGTTGTTGGGTCTGATTCTCCGACAGTTGTAGGATCTGTTGTTGTGTCTGATTCTCCAACAGTCGTAGCGACTGTTGTTGAGTCTGATTCTCCGACAGTTGTAGGAACTGTTGTTGAGTCTGATTCTCCGACAGTTGTAGGAATTGTTGTTGGGTCTGATTCTCCGACAGTTGTAGGATCTGTTGTTGTGTCTGATTCTTCAACAGTTGTAGGAACGGTTGTTGAGTCTGATTCTCCGACAGTTGTAGGATCTGTTGTTGTGTCTGACTCTCCAACAGTTGTAGAAACTGTTGTTGGGTCTGATTCTCCGACAGTTGTAGGATCTGTTGTTGGGTCTGATTCTCCAATAGTCGTAGGAACTGTTGTTGTATCAGATTCTCCTGGGTTCGTAACAACTGTTGTGGTGTCTGATTCTCCAGCAGTCGTAGGAACAGTTGTTGTGTCCGATTCTTCTGGAACAGTTACAACTGTTGTAGTTTCGGGCTCATTGCTCTCCGGAGTCGTCTGCACTGATGAAGAGGACTGGAGGCTTTCGGTAGTCGTTTCGGGTGCGTTCGATGTAGTTCCTTTATTGTACGTGCAGCCACCTTCTGCTATCTTCACGCACGTCTGAAAATTAATTAAATTGTTTTAGATAAGTCGTTATTGATAAATAAATAAATACAAAGACAAGTGGCAGGAATACTAGGAAAGCAGTTCACAATATAGTATACCAATATGTTTCAATATTCCAAGGTATAAGACGATTATTTTTCGAAAACAAAATTTTATTTCTTCACTTAGAATGAGAAACACTGGAGTAAGGGTGGCTTATTATCCACCACACGAGCCCAGCGCAATTTTGTGGATGTCACATTTCTTCAATTTTTTTATTTAGAACATGTCGATTTCCCCACGATGTTTTCCTTCACATTGTAAAACCGCTTGGGTTCGAACCTCGTAAGTTGGGGTCGAAACTGGTGGCATCACTGCGCTACTTTATCGCATCCCCAATAAAGTAGAAAACCGGCCAAGTTCTAGTCGGACTCGGGCACGAGAGGTTCCGTGCCATTATCAGCAAAAAAGTCACATTTGTTGTATGGAGGCTTACATTTACATTCCCCTTAAATATTTGTGTTATTATAATTTAATTACTTATTTTTTAAAGTGAATATAATATAACTAAATACTCTGTGCATATTTCAAGCGTCTACTTGTTGCCGTTATTAATATCGAGCAAAAACGAGCAAAAAAATCACGTTTTTTTGTATGAGAATCCCCTTTAATACTTATTTTATTTTGTTTTTTAGTATTTGTTGTTATAGCGGCAACAGAAATATATAATCTGTGAAATTTCAACTTCACGTTTCACCCGTTATAGCCTGGTGACAGACGGACGGACGGATGGAAGGGGAATCTTAGTAATATGGTTCCCGTTTTACCATTTGGGTACGGAACCCTAAAAAACCGTAGTTTAAGAAATTTGGAGTACAAACAATAACTCACCATTGACTGTGGATTAAACTCAAATCCATCACTGCAGTACAATTGTATGGGTACATCACCAGCACACATGTAGAATGAGTCGCAGAGCTCCGGGTGAGGGACGTTGCCCCAAGTGCCAGGGGGGCATAATGCGCTGATGGGGTCCAGTGTGGTTGGTGTTGGAGTCGTGGTGGTGGAATTGTAGGTGCAACCTCCTTCAGCAATGAGGACGCATGTCTGGAAATAATTGGTGGTTAATTTTTGTATTTTATCTTAGAGATGATTCAAGTTGTCATTTCTTTGCAGCTGAAATACGTCAAATGTTGGACATAGGCCTCGCTCAAGGGGGGTTTGCTATAATCGCCACGCTTGGCAGGCGGGTTGGCGATCGCAGTATGATGGTAACATGCACAGAGAACGCTACTGCCCATTTTCTAGTATTTATCGTTTATCAAGTCAACTTTTCATTGATAAATAAGGTGAAGGACTCGAAAAACTAAAAAATAAACTCTCTCTATAAATCATAAGCATAAAACTTAATGAAATAAAAGCATTGGATACTTTATTAGCTAGCAAACTATTACAATTTTAATATAATAACCTAACCTAATTAAAACTAAAATAAGACGTCGAAAAATTCCTGCGCATCGGTGTCGACTAGAGCGGCCAAAGTATGCCATAAATATTTTTGAGCCGTTTGGGGTTGAACAGAGTCTCCTAATAACTGGTTGACACTTGCCGTGACCTAAGGGCTGGATTTTAACAAGGCCTAATCAACCATTGCCATACAACGTGGCAATTACGCCAGTCTCTTCAGTATATTTCCTGTTGACAGCGATGCCGAGGCATTTTTGGACGCCATATTTTATTTTATTAACAGTTATAAGTACATTAATAAAACCAAATTCAAAACTCACCGCCTGCTGAGGATCGAATTCGAATCCATCACTACAAAACAGCTGAATGGCGTTCCCAGCCGCACACATATAGAAGGAATCGCATCTATATTCATGAGGAACATTACCCCACATGCCAATTGGACATAGTTCTGGGGGGGTCACAGCCTCTGTGGTAGTCTGAGATGGATCTGGAGTCGTGTTGGATAAGTCTGTAGTTGGGTAGGAGCCTGTTGTTGATTCTGTAGAGTCACCTAAAGTACAACCGCCTGGAGCTATTTCCACGCAGGTCTGGAAAAAAAGATTTTTACATTTTAATGTGCCACAGTTTACTTAAATTTTCGGAATTTTGAGAGTGAGTTAAAAAGCTAGTAAATTAAGTACGCTTTTGCCATTTGGTCTTCAGCGAAAGATATTTATATGATTAATTATTTTCGTTTTACTAATAAAATGATGAAGGCTATGAACAAAAAAGTTTATTCAAATATTAATTCACCTAATTCAGAAAAAAGAATGGCGGACTCCAAGTAATTAGCATGTCACATTTAGACTTCGCAAAATTTGTACAAATACTTTCAAAGAAATTTGTATAAAAGATAATAAGTGTAGCATAAAACGTTGTTTAAACCCCGTGACCATTAACCAAAAAGTATTATGCAATAAATAGTATATGACATTCAAAGATTCATTTTATGAACGCTTTTGAAATTAGACGACACCAAAACTGCCAGTTTGTAACGTTGCAAGTACTTAGCACTCCAATTAATCCCTGTTTTAATTAATTTATTAAAGAATGAATTTAAGAAATATCACATTAAAGTGTATTAAGTAAAATATTGATTATGTATTGCAATAAGTAAGATTTAAACACTAAATATTTGGTTTTCAAACGTTGAGATGACAGCTGACAGAGATAAATAAAGCATTAGAAATAAAACAACAAAATAAAATAGTGATAATGAAAATGCTAATCAAAATTAAAAACTAACCTTAAGTTCAGGATCAAACTCGAATCCACCAGCACACTGCAACTCCACAGCTACTCCGCTCACACAGAGATAGAAAGAATTGCACAATTCTGGATGCGCGACATTCCCGTAAGTGCCAGGAGGACACGGGTCATCATTTTCCGTCGTTGGCTCTTCTGTAGTTGTCGTCTGAACATCAGTTGGATCTGTCATTGGATAGTCATCATCCCCTGTGACATCTGTACTTGATGGATAATCCGTTGTTGACGTGGGATCTATTGTCGTATCATAATCATCTGTCGTAGAGGAATCTTGTGTTGTCGCGTCATTTTCAGATGTTGTTGATTCGTAGTCTGATGTTGATGAATCTGTAGTAAAGTCTGTTGTAGAATCATAGTCTGACGTAGGATAATCTGTGGTAGTAGACACTTCCGTTACTGTAGTGGTCGGATCATCTGTCGTAGATGGTTCTACCGTTGTTGGTGTGGGTTCTTCAGTTGTTGGTTCTAGAGTGGTCGGCTCCTGTGTGGTAGGATCAGCTACTGGTGGTAAATCTGTAGGTTCTTCAGTGGAAGGTTCCTGTGTAGTAAAATTATTGTTTACTAATTATATAATTATTTATGTATCTACCTGCGACATAACATCGGGCCCAATCAGAATATTTACGTTGCGATAATTATTTTTAAATATCATAGCATCATGCTGAGGAGATAGACAACTTTTTTCTTCGTACAGGACGACTTTTATAATTTATTTTATTTTATACATTTTGTAATAGTATTTAAATTAGTTTATTCCTTGTGCCAGTCACAATAAATATTTTTTCTTTCTAAATCGATGATTCTGTAACTGCCTCAGTTGTTGAATCAGGTATAAATCTTATTGTTGTATCGAGTGTAGCTGGCAAATCTGTTGTTGGTGTGTGTGCTTTGGTCCTGTGTTATAATTGGATGTCGTGTTGTAGGTGTATGTTGATAGTACATGTGGAGTAGGCAGGTCTGTTATGACTCTTGTTGTAACCTTAGTTATATCTAGCAATTCAGTCATTGGTGCAAATCGCAAATTTCAAATACAGTGGAATCCGGTTATAACGACGGTGAAGGGACCGGCGATATTACGTCGTACTAACCGGAAGTCGTACTAAAGGAAATGACAATTTTTGATTTTTATTCAAATCACATTCATATGTATACGTACATACATAATGTATTTAATAATATTTACGTGTCCAAGAGAAAAAAAACATTGATATCAAAATATTTATTTATTTCACATAATGTACATATAATGTATAAATATCTGGGTGACCGAGCTTTGCTCGGTTTTTTATTGGTAAATTGTGTTTAAAATAATAAGGTTCAAGTTGATTAATTATCGATAAAGTTGGTAATTGAAAACACGAATAAAACGACATTTTATAAAAATGAATCCTAGCTAGATCGATTTATCGCCCCCGAAACCCCCTGTATACTAAATTTCATGAAAATCGTTGGAGCCGTTTCTGAGATTCAGATTATATTATATATATATATACAAGAATTGCTCGTTTAAAGATATAATATAATAATGACACTTTTTTCTTCAACAGAAAAACTTTTTCGTTTTGTAGAAGCCTTTCTTGTACGCGAAATCACGCATCACCCGCAAATTAACGCCGTAAACTATACAGTCGCATTCGAATCAGCGATGTGCAGGCAAGGGGGAAGCGCGGGCGGAGATAGTTTCTTACCTACGATTTATTTGTAAACACGTCAACGACGTCGTCGTTGTAACCGGACAATTTTGTGTGAAATTCCGTCGTTAAAAGCTCTTGGTCGCTGTAAGCGGAGTCGTAATAAACGAATGTGCTTTCATAGTGGCTCATATTAAAACCAAACACGCGCCTATACTTACGTCGCTAAAAACGGTTG
Organism: Aporophyla lueneburgensis; assembly: GCA_932294355.1. Taxonomy (NCBI): domain Eukaryota; kingdom Metazoa; phylum Arthropoda; class Insecta; order Lepidoptera; family Noctuidae; genus Aporophyla; species Aporophyla lueneburgensis. The sequence continues at coordinate 15,516,715 of OW028762.1, read as the reverse complement.
GTCGTTACATGCGAAGTCGTACTAAACGGATTCTACTGTATTTATTGCATTTCACAATGTAAATAGGTGGTAGGTATTAATAAAATTGAAACAATTATGAACCCTGTCGGGCACAGCAACATTTTAAATTCTAAATAGAATAGAGGAAGATTGCTTTAATAATTTTCCTATAAATTCTTAAAAATGGTCTGCATTTCTAACAATCATATATGTATTAAATTGTATAAATATATGGTTCTAGAGTAGCAGGTTTGTGTGTTGTTCGTAGATACGTTTTGACTCTAAGTTTGTGTTGTAGGCTTTGTGTTACGTTTTTGGCACTAACCTAATCGAATGTGCTATGCTCAATTGCTCATAAGTTGTGAAAGGTACCTGTGTTGATGGCTCCAATGTTACCGGATCAAGGACTGTTGTCCTCGTGTAATCCGGAAGCGTTGTTGGCTCTTCTGTCGTTGTTGGAACCTGTATTGTAGAAGAAAAATCAGTTGTGGGTTTAGAACTTGTTGTTTCTTGTGTAGTTGGCTCATATGATGTGGTAGTGGGTACCTCAGTAGTAACTGTAGACGGTTCTTCCGTGGTTACTGTGGTGGGTTGTTCTGTAGTAACTGTGGTGGGTTCATCTGTGGTTACTGTGGTGGGTTCCTCAGTTGTAACTGTGGTGGGTTCCGCTGTCGTAACTGTGGTGGGTTCTTCAGTTGTAACTGTGGTGGGTGCCTCAGTTGTTACTGTAGTGGGCTCTTCAGTTGTTACTGTAGTGGGTGCCTCAGTTGTTACTGTAGTGGGCTCTTCAGTTGTTACTGTAGTGGGTGCCTCAGTTGTGACAGAAGTGGGTTCGTCAGTTGTAACTGTAGTGGGCTCTTCAGTTGTTACTGTAGTGGGTGCCTCAGTTGTGACAGAAGTGGGTTCGTCAATTGTAACTGTAGTGGGTTCCTCAGTTGTAACTGTGGTGGGTCGTTCTGTCGTGACTGTCGTGGGTTCCTCTGTTGTAACTGTAGTGGGTGCCTCAGTTGTTACTGTGGTGGGTTCCGCTGTCGTAACTGTGGTGGGTTGTTCTGTCGTGACTGTGGTGGGTTCCTCTGTTGTAACTGTAGTGGGTTCCTCAGTTGTTACTGTAGTGGGTGCCTCAGTTGTTACTGTAGTGGGTTCCGCAGTTGTTACTGTGGTGGGTTCCGCTGTCGTAACTGTGGTGGGTTGTTCTGTCGTGACTGTGGTGGGTTCCTCAGTTGTAACTGTAGTGGGTTCCTCAGTTGTTACTGTAGTGGGTGCCTCAGTTGTGACAGAAGTGGGTTCGTCAGTTGTTACTGTAGTGGGTTCCTTAGTTGTAACTGTAGTGGGTGCCTCAGTTGTGACAGAAGTGGGTTCGTCAGTTGTTACTGTAGTGGGTTCCTTAGTTGTAACTGTAGTGGGTTGTTTTGTGGTTACTGTGGTGGGTTCCGCTGTTGTAACTGTAGTGGGTTCCTCAGTTGTAACTGTGGTGGGTTCCGCTGTTGTAACTGTGGTGGGTTCGTCAGTTGTTACTGTAGTGGGTTCCTCAGTTGTAATCGTGGTGGGCTCCTCAGTTGTAACTGTGGTGGGTGCCTCAGTTGTTACTGTAGTGGGTGCCTCAGTTGTTACTGTAGTGGGTTCCTCAGTTGTAACTGTGGTGGGTTCCGCTGTTGTAACTGTGGTTGGTTCCTCAGTTGTTACTGTAGTGGGTTCCTCAGTTGTAATCGTGGTGGGCTCCTCAGTTGTAACTGTGGTGGGTTCCGCTGTTGTAACTGTGGTTGGTTCCTCAGTTGTTACTGTAGTGGGTTCCTCAGTTGTAATCGTGGTGGGCTCCTCAGTTGTTACTGTGGTGGGTGCCTCAGTTGTTACTGTAGTGGGTGCCTCAGTTGTTACTGTAGTGGGTTCCTCAGTTGTAACTGTGGTGGGTTCCGCTGTTGTAACTGTGGTTGGTTCCTCAGTTGTTACTGTAGTGGGTTGCTCAGTTGTAATCGTGGTGGGCTCCTCAGTTGTAACTGTGGTGGGTTCCGCTGTTGTAACTGTGGTTGGTTCCTCAGTTGTTACTGTAGTGGGTTCCTCAGTTGTAATCGTGGTGGGCTCCTCAGTTGTAACTGTGGTGGGTGCCTCAGTTGTTACTGTAGTGGGTGCCTCAGTTGTTACTATAGTGGGTTCCTCAGTTGTAATCGTGGTGGGCTCCTCAGTTGTTACTGTAGTGGGCGCCTCAGTTGTTACTGTAGTGGGTTCCTCAGTTGTAACTGTGGTGGGTTCCGCTGTTGTAACTGTGGTTGGTTCCTCAGTTGTTACTGTAGTGGGTTCCTCAGTTGTAATCGTGGTGGGCTCCTCAGTTGTAACTGTGGTGGGTTCCGCTGTTGTAACTGTAGTGGGTTCCTCAGTTGTAACTGTGGTGGGTTCCGCTGTTGTAACTGTAGTGGGTTCCTCAGTTGTAACTGTAGTGGGCGCCTCAGTTGTTACTGTAGTGGGTTCCTCAGTTGTAACTGTGGTGGGTTCCGCTGTTGTAACTGTGGTTGGTTCCTCAGTTGTTACTGTAGTGGGTTCCTCAGTTGTAATCGTGGTGGGTGCCTCAGTTGTTACTGTGGTGGGTTCCTCAGTTGTTAATGTAGTGGGTTCCTCAGTTGTAACTGTGGTGGGTTCCGCTGTTGTAACTGTGGTTGGTTCCTCAGTTGTTACTGTAGTGGGTTCCTCAGTTGTAATCGTGGTGGGCTCCTCAGTTGTAACTGTGGTGGGTTCCGCTGTTGTAACTGTAGTGGGTTCCTCAGTTGTAACTGTGGTGGGTTCCGCTGTTGTAACTGTAGTGGGTTCCTCAGTTGTAACTGTAGTGGGCGCCTCAGTTGTTACTGTAGTGGGTTCCGCTGTTGTAACTGTGGTTGGTTCCTCAGTTGTTACTGTAGTGGGTTCCTCAGTTGTAATCGTGGTGGGCTCCTCAGTTGTAACTGTGGTGGGTGCCTCAGTTGTTACTGTAGTGGGTTCCTCAGTTGTAACTGTAGTGGGCGCCTCAGTTGTTACTGTTGTGGGTTCCTCAGTTGTAACTGTGGTGGGTTCCGCTGTTGTAACTGTAGTGGGTTCCTCAGTTGTAACTGTAGTGGGCGCCTCAGTTGTTACTGTAGTGGGTTCCTCAGTTGTAACTGTGGTGGGTTCCGCTGTTATAACTGTGGTGGGTTCCTCAGTTGTTACTGTAGTGGGTTCCTCAGTTGTAACTGTGGTGGGTTCCGCTGTTGTAACTGTAGTGGGTTCCTCAGTTGTAACTGTAGTGGGCGCCTCAGTTGTTACTGTAGTGGGTTCCGCTATTGTAACTGTGGTTGGCTCCTCAGTTGTTACTGTAGTGGGTTCCTCAGTTGTAATCGTGGTGGGCTCCTCAGTTGTAACTGTGGTGGGCTCCTCAGTTGTAACTGTGGTGGGTGCCTCAGTTGTTACTGTGGTGGGTTCCTCAGTTGTTACTGTAGTGGGTTCCTCAGTTGTAACTGTGGTGGGTTCCGCTGTTGTAACTGTAGTGGGTTCCTCAGTTGTAACTGTAGTGGGCACCTCAGTTGTTACTGTAGTGGGTGTTTCAGTTGTAACTGTGGTGGGTTCCGCTGTTATAACTGTGGTGGGTTCCTCAGTTGTTACTGTAGTGGGTTCCTCAGTTGTAACTGTGGTGGGTTCCGCTGTTGTAACTGTAGTGGGTTCCTCAGTTGTAACTGTAGTGGGTTCCGCTGTTGTAACTGTGGTTGGTTCCTCAGTTGTTACTGTAGTGGGTTCCTCAGTTGTAATCGTGGTGGGCTCCTCAGTTGTTACTGTGGTGGGTTCCGCTGTTGTAACTGTAGTGGGTTCCTCAGTTGTAACTGTGGTGGGTTCCGCTGTTGTAACTGTAGTGGGTTCCTCAGTTGTAACTGTAGTGGGCGCCTCAGTTGTTACTGTAGTGGGTTCCCCTGTTGTAACTGTGGTTGGTTCCTCAGTTGTTACTGTAGTGGGTTCCTCAGTTGTAATCGTGGTGGGCTCCTCAGTTGTAACTGTGGTGGGTGCCTCAGTTATTACTGTAGTGGGTTCCTCAGTTGTAACTGTAGTGGGTTCCTCAGTTGTAACTGTAGTGGGCGCCTCAGTTGTTAATGTAGTGGGTTCCTCAGTTGTTACTGTGGTGGGTTCCGCTGTTATAACTGTGGTGGGTTCCTCAGTTGTTACTGTAGTGGGTTCCTCAGTTGTAACTGTGGTGGGTTCCGCTGTTGTAACTGTAGTGGGTTCCTCAGTTGTAACTGTAGTGGGCGCCTCAGTTGTTACTGTAGTGGGTTCCTCAGTTGTAACTGTGGTGGGTTCCGCTGTTGTAACTGTAGTGGGTTCCTCAGTTGTTACTGTAGTGGGTTCCTCAGTTGTAACTGTGGTAGGTTCCGCTGTTATAACTGTGGTGGGTTCCTCAGTTGTTACTGTAGTGGGTTCCTCAGTTGTTACTGTAGTGGGTTCCTCAGTTGTTACTGTGGTGGGTTCCTCAGTTGTTACTGTAGTGGGCTCCTCAGTTGTAACTGTAGTGGGTTCCTCAGTTGTAACTGTGGTGGGTTCCGCTGTTGTAACTGTAGTGGGTTCCTCAGTTGTTACTGTAGTGGGTTCCTCAGTTGTAACTGTGGTGGGTTCCGCTGTTGTAACTGTGGTGGATGCCTCAGTTGTTACTGTAGTGGGTTCGTCAGTTGTTACTGTAGTGGGTTCCTCAGTTGTAACTGTGGTGGGTGCCTCAGTTGTTACTGTAGTGGGTTCCTCAGTTGTAACTGTGGTGGGTGCCTCAGTTGTTACTGTAGTGGGTTCCTCAGTTGTAACTGTAGTGGGCGCCTCAGTTGTTACTGTAGTGGGTTCCTCAGTTGTAACTGTGGTGGGTGCCTCAGTTGTTACTGTAGTGGGTTCCTCAGTTGTAACTGTGGTGGGTGCCTCAGTTGTTACTGTAGTGGGTTCCTCAGTTGTAACTGTAGTGGATGCCTCAGTTGTTACTGTAGTGGGTTCCTCAGTTGTAACTGTGGTGGGTTCCGCTGTTGTAACTGTAGTGGGTTCCTCAGTTGTTACTGTAGTGGGCGCCTCAGTTGTTACTATGGTGGGTTCGTCAGTTGTTACTGTAGTGGGTTCCTCAGTTGTATCTGTGGTGGGTTCCGCTGTTGTAACTGTGGTTGGTTCCTCTGTTGTTACTGTAGTGGTTTCCTCAGTTGTAATCGTGGTGGGCTCCTCAGTTGTAACTGTAGTGGGCTCTTCAGTTGTAACTGTAATGGGTGCCTCAGTTGTGACAGAAGTGGTTTCGTCAGTTGTTACTGTAGTGGGTTCCTCAGTTGTAACTGTGGTGGGTTCCGCTGTTGTAACTGTAGTGGGTTCCTCAGTTGTAACTGTGGTTGGTTCCTCAGTTGTTACTGTAGTGGGTTCTTCAGTTGTAATCGTGGTGGGTGCCTCAGTTGTTACTGTAGTGGGTGCCTCAGTTGTCACTGTGGTGGGTTCCGCTGTCGTAACTGTGGTGGGTTGTTCTGTTGTTACTGTGGTGGGTTCCGCTGTCGTAACTGTGGTGGGTTGTTCTGTCGTGACTGTAGTGGGTTCCTCTGTTGTAACTGTGGTGGGTTGTTCTGTGGTTACTGTAGTGGGTTCCTCTGTTGTTACTGTAGTGGGTTCCTCAGTTGTCACTGTGGTAGATTGTTCTGTGGTTACTGTGGTTGGTTCCTCAGTTGTTACTGTAGTGGGTTCCTCAGTTGTTACTGTGGTGGGTTCCGCTGTCGTAACTGTGGTGGGTTGTTCTGTCGTGACTGTAGTGGGTTCTACAGTTGTTACTGTGGTGGGTGCCTCAGTTATAACTGTGGTGGGTTCCGCTGTTGTAACTGTGGTGGGTTCCGCTGTCGTAACTGTGGTGGGTTGTTCTGTCGTGACTGTAGTGGGTTCCACAGTTGTTACTGTGGTGGGTGCCTCAGTTGTTACTGTGGTGGGTTCCGCTATCGTAACTGTGGTAGGTTGTTCTGTCGTGACTGTGGTGGGTTCCTCAGTTGTTACTGTAGTGGGTTCCTCAGTTGTAATCGTGGTGGGCTCCTCAGTTGTAACTGTAGTGGGCTCTTCAGTTGTTACTGTAGTGGGTGCCTCAGTTGTAACAGAAGTGGTTTCGTCAGTTGTTACTGTAGTGGGTTCCGCAGTTGTAACTGTGGTGGGTTCCGCTGTCGTAACTGTGGTGGGTTGTTCTGTGGTTACTGTGGTGGGTTGCTCAGTTGTTACTGTGGTGGGTTCCTCAGTTGTAACTGTGGTGGGTTGTTCTGTCGTGACTGTAGTGGGTTCCTCTGTTGTAACTGTGGTGGGTTGTTCTGTGGTTACTGTGGTGGGTTCCACAGTTGTTACTGTAGTGGGTTCTTCAGTTGTAATCGTGGTGGGTGCCTCAGTTGTTACTGTAGTAGGTGCCTCAGTTGTCACTGTGGTGGGTTCCGCTGTCGTTACTGTGGTGGGTTGTTCTGTGGTTACTGTGGTGGGTTCCTCTGTTGTTACTGTAGTGGGTTCCTCAGTTGTCACTGTGGTAGATTGTTCTGTCGTGACTGTGGTGGGTTCCTCAGTTGTTACTGTAGTGGGTTCCTCAGTTGTAATCGTGGTGGGCTCCTCAGTTGTAACTGTAGTGGGCTCTTCAGTTGTTACTGTAGTGGGTGCCTCAGTTGTGACAGAAGTGGTTTCGTCAGTTGTTACTGTAGTGGGTTCCTCAGTTGTAACTGTGGTGGGGTCCACTGTTGTAACTGTGGTGGGTTGTTCTGTCGTGACTGTGGTGGGTTCCACAGTTGTTACTGTAGTGGGTTCCACAGTTGTTACTGTGGTGGGTGCCTCAGTTATAACTGTGGTGGGTGCCTCAGTTGTTACTGTAGTGGGTTCCGCAGTTGTAACTGTGGTGGGTTGTTCTGTGGTTACTATGGTGGGTTCCTCAGTTGTTACTGTGGTGGGTTCCGCTGTCGTAACTGTGGTGGGTTGTTCTGTCGTGACTGTAGTGGGTTCCTCTGTTGTAACTGTGGTGGGTTGTTCTGTGGTTACTGTGGTGGGTTCCTCTGTTGTTACTGTAGTGGGTTCCTCAGTTGTCACTGTGGTAGATTGTTCTGTGGTTACTGTGGTTGGTTCCTCAGTTGTTACTGTAGTGGGTTCCTCAGTTGTTACTGTGGTGGGTTCCGCTGTCGTAACTGTGGTGGGTTGTTCTGTCGTGACTGTAGTGGGTTCCACAGTTGTTACTGTGGTGGGTGCCTCAGTTATAACTGTGGTGGGTTCCGCTGTTGTAACTGTGGTGGGTTCCGCTGTCGTAACTGTGGTGGGTTGTTCTGTCGTGACTGTAGTGGGTTCCACAGTTGTTACTGTGGTGGGTGCCTCAGTTGTTACTGTAGTGGGTTCCGCAGTTGTTACTGTGGTGGGTTCCGCTGTCGTAACTGTGGTGGGTTGTTCTGTGGTTACTGTGGTGGGTTCCTCTGTTGTAACTGTGGTGGGTTGTTCTGTCGTGACTGTAGTGGGTTCCACAGTTGTTACTGTGGTGGGTGCCTCAGTTATAACTGTGGTGGGTGCCTCAGTTGTTACTGTAGTGGGTTCCGCAGTTGTTACTGTGGTGGGTTCCGCTGTCGTGACTGTGGTGGGTTCCTCTGTTGTAACTGTAGTGGGTTCCTTAGTTGTAACTGTAGTGGGTGCCTCAGTTGTAACTGTGGTGGGTTCCTCAGTTGTAACTGTGGTGGGTGCCTCAGTTGCCACTGTAGTGGGTGCCTCAGTTGTTACTGTAGTGGGTTCCTCAGTTGTTACTGTAGTGGGTTCCTCAGTTGTTACTGTAGTGGGTTCCTCAGTTGTTACTGTGGTGGGTTGTTCTGTCGTGACTGTGGTGGGTGCCTCAGTTGTTGTTGTAGTGGGTGCTTGTGTTGATGTCGTGGTAGTCACCTCTGCAGTAGTGGGCTCTTCCGTTGTCGATGTAGTCGTTGTTGTAGGAGCTTGCGTCGTTGATGTAACGTTACATTGCACCATGAAGGGCCAACTGCAGTACTGAAATGGAAATAAATTTCGTTTCATTATTTTGTATATTGAGCAAATTACCAATTTGAGGGCTACCATGAACATCAACCTCAATGTATTTATTTTTCTATGGGTCAATGTCCATTTTGCCTGTCATCATGATTTTTATCTATATAAAAAGTCACTCAATCATTCGTTATTTCAATCAGAAACTTCTCGACCTACGACGAGAAAATTTTGCACAGGGGTAGAAGACATAGTAGGAGACGTCCGCTAAGAAAGGATTTTAGAAAGCTTCCTCCGTAAAGGCAGATTTACATTGATTTACTTTATGAACGTGTGTACACCAAAAGAAATATCCTCGACTACTGACAAAATACTGACTGCGTATGCGTCAGTTTTCGGCGCCAGCACTGACGACAGCCACTGACTCAATGTAAATCTGCCTTAAAGGGGTGAAATAATACAATAAAAGTTAGTCGTTACCTGTAAATTGAAGTCGAACCAGGTACCAGGAGCGCAGTTCATTTCAACCTTGATTCCATTCACACAACTGTAGAATTTCGCACAATCAGCCTCATGAGGCAACAGATGGTGGACATTGAAGTCTACTGGACAACCATTGGGAAGAACACCTGGGGCTGCTGTTGTTGTTGATGGTACTTCCGTTGTTGTGATTGGTTCTTCTGTTGTTGTTGTGGTTGGCTCCTCAGTAGTCGTTGTTGTTGTTGTGGACTCCTGAGTTGTTGTTGTCTTGGGTGCCTCAGTAGTCGTTGTTGTTGTTGTAGGCTCTTCAGTCATTGTTGTCGTGGGTGCCTCAGTAGTCGTTGTTGTTGTTGTAGGCTCCTCAGTCGTTGTTGTCGTGGGTGCCTCAGTAGTCGTTGTTGTTGTAGGCTCCTTAGTAGTTGTTGTCGTGGCTGCCTCAGTAGTCGTTTTTGTTGTTGTAGGCTCCTCAGTCGTTGATGTCGTGGGTGCCTCAGTAGTCGTTGTTGTTGTTGTAGGCTCCTCAGTCGTTGTTGTCGTGTGTGCCTCAGTAGTCGTTGTTGTTGTTGTAGGCTCCTCAGTCGTTGTTGTCGTGGGTTCCTCAGTAGTCGTTGTTGTTGTTGTAGGCTCCTCAGTCGTTGTTGTCGTGGGTGCCTCAGTAGTCGTTGTTGTTGTTGTAGGCTCCTCATTTGTTGTTGTCGTGGGTGCCTCAGTAGTCGTTGTTGTTGTTGTAGGCTCCTCAGTCGTTGTTGTCGTGAGTGCCTCAGTAGTCGTTGTTGCTGTTGTGGGCTCCTCAGTTGTTGTTGTAGTTGGCTCTTCAGTTGTTGTTGTCGTGGGTGCCTCAGTTGTCGTGCTTGTTGTTGTGGGCTCCTCAGTTGTTGTTGTCGTTGGCCCTTCAGTTGTTGTTGTCGTGGGTGCCTTGGTCGTCGTTTTTGTTGTTGGCTCCTCAGTTGTTGAAGTGGTTGTTGGTACTTCGGTCGTAGTTGATGCAGTTGTAGACGGAGTTGTTGTTGCAGCGCCTGGCGTGCAGTCTACCATGTGAGGCAAGTCACAACCCTAGAAAACATTAATATTCATTACAGGTCCAGGTTTCCTCACGATGTTTTTCTTCATCGAAATAAATAATTTATTAGATAACCTCAAATTGAATAAGTGTCGTTGGAACCTACACTCATGTTTGTGAGTGGCCCTGGTATCATAGGCAACTGAAGGAACACGGGTGGGTTTTAGTCAGTAAAAGTGTGACACACCCTCATGCGGGAGACGTCATTTGATAACTTCCCACCCAGAAAAAAAGGCTGATGTGGCTGTTAAATGCGCTTGCCGTTACAAACTTTAAAAAAAATTACGTACCTGTCCTTCAAAAGAAAACAGAGTTCCCGGGGCACAAGACATCAAAACCTTCCGCCCATTGCTACAACTGTAAAACTTAGCACAATTGGTCTCATGAGGTAACAAGAGATGAACGCTAAAGTCTGCTGGACAACCGTTGGGCAGGAAATCTGTCGATGATTCTGTTGTTGGTGATGGGTCAACTGTTGTTGTTGTTGGTGCATCAGTCGTTGTTGATGATGATGTTGTTGGTTGAGATGTTGTGGCTCCAGGGTAGCAGGTTACCATGAAAGGCCAGTTGCAGATCTAAAAGAAGAGAATTTGATTAAATATTTGATCAACAAGTTTAGGTGGCAAAATAACGATAACCATATGTATCATGTCTTGTTGCTAAGTAAATATGGGTTTATATAGGCATATAAGTTGCTTAGTATATTATAGGTTTATATAGGCATATAAACATAATATCCAGTGTCTTTAGTTTGTGTTTTCGCTTTATACCACCGATATAAAAAAAATTACAGTTATTTTGATCCTTTTATTTTTTTAACTCCTATCGGTTCTAATTTTTCACTTTTTAGTTGTGGTAGTTTACTCCATACAATTTCCATTATCACCTTCATTAGATATTTTTATAAGAATTGTTGTGCATCTTTACATACTAAACAGGTAGCAGGGACACATCGATGCATTAGTTGTACTAGGAGAGTAAGATTACGTCGGTTTTCAAAACAATAATCTGCTGTTTCGTAGAATATTGAAATAGCTTTGCGGTCAAGATTTATGGACCGGTCAACATTTATTTTTTTGCACACCAGATGAATAAATTTCATCGCAAGAGGGTTCAGTATCATGTTCTGATTCCATGGTAACAAATTGCGCATCAATGTCCCAGTCACCCTCATGTTTAAGAAAACGTTTATAATGTAATTACCTGTGACTCAAAGTCAAATAACGTTCCAGCGCCACAAGGCATTTCAATTTTGTTTCCATTGCTACATTGGTAGAACTTAGAACAATCTGTTGGATGTGGCAGCAAGTAATGTACGCTGAAGTTTGCCGGACAACCGTTGGGCAGGAATTCTGCTGGTGCAGCTGTTGTTGGTGCCGTTGTTGTAGTTGGTGTTGTTGTTGTTAATGGTGTTGTGGTTGTGGTTTGTTGTGGTGACGGTGTTGAACATTGTACTGCGAACGGCCAGTTGCATACCTGAGAAATAAATTGCTTTTTTATTACTTAATTTTTACATTGATACACATAAACAAATAAATACATTTTAAGTGTCTCTTTGTTATTTCAAAATAGCACCTTTTTACCATGACAGTATATTCGGGAGTTTATTTTTTGTAATTTCTTAGTAACAGCCTGGGGTTTGAAAGTTGGCGATGTGATACCCCGTGCCTCGGAAAGCACGTGGAGCCGTTGGTCCTACGACTGATCTCTCTCCGGTCGTGTTGGATTGCCGTCCCATTGAGCTATCGGATTGAGGGAAGAGAGTGTCTCTGTGTCTGCACACACACACGCACACACACACGCGCTATATCTCCCGCGCCGAAAGCTAGTCTCCATTGGGATTGGCCGCCTTGGCCGAAGTACGTTCAGGAAGACTATGTTCGCAAGTTAACTAAATATTAGGCAATGAGATGTTCCTTTTAATAATATCTTAGGACAACCAACACAACTTTGTCTGATCCCAAACTAAGCAGAGCCTGTACTATGACAACCAGACAACTGATAAATATACTTATATATTTCTAAATACATATATATTGTATGTAGATAAATTACACCCAGACACAGAACAAATGATTGTTGCTCATCACACAAAGATTTGTCCTGGGTGGGAATCGAACCCACGACCTCAGTTTTTGCAGTCAGGATCTCTAACCACTAGACTAACAGGCCAGTCAAGTATTAATAAGTATTAATAGTCTCTAAAAAGAAATAAATGCAATAGATATACTTCACAATAGGAGCTGTACCATAATAACTTTACGCCGATAATCGCCGAACACTTAGGCAGAGATGTAAGTACTTATAATACACCCAGATTTCGCAAGTTATATTTAGGTCACATGCAATAGGGAGCGTACCGTGTGGTACCGGACGTAAAGAATAACACCACCCCATTTCTTCCCATGGGTGTCATAAAAGGCGACTAAGGGAGTTACTAGAGAATGGGCAGCAGCGTTCTCTATGCATTTTACCACCATACTGCGATCGCCAACCCACCTGCCAAGCGTGGCGATTATGGCAAAGCGGGGGGCTTTGCCATAATCGCCACGCTTGGCAGGCGGGTAATTGGGGGAGGCCTAAGTCCAGCAGTGGACGTCTTACGGCTGAAATGATGAATAGGGAGCGAGCCTGTTGCCATCTATCGCTCATAAATCGAGTCCCCGAGCCCCAATTGAGAAGTTCCTGAAGGAAAACATTTTTCCCGACTTGGTAACCAAACCCAGGACTTAGTCCTCCTCAGCTTGTGACCACTGTTCACCTACGAGGCAGTTAATAGCTGTAAATGTTAGACGCATAATCAAGGTTGCTTTTACAAGATTAGAGTCAGAACACTTCTGGTCTAAATAAGGTCTCCTGCGTGATCAAGAAATTTATATTTCCTGTTTGATTAGATCAGTAACTTTTACCGATACACGTTTTTTTGTTTTCAGGGCTAATCACTTCACAATCATTTATTTAAGAGATCCGCAACAGAACCAAGGTAACCGATATAGCCCGAAGAATTGCCAAAGTTAACTGGCAGTGGCAGGGCACATTGCTCGCAGAACAGATGGCCGATGGGGCCGAAACGTTCTGGAGTGGCAATCGCGCACCAGAAGATGTAAAAAATTATTGTATTGTCATCGGTCATTGATAAGTTTGCAAAGTTTCGCTAATCAAAAATAATAAAAGCGTGTTAAAAATAGCGGAAAATAATGTTTACATACTTGTAAATTTGCATCAAAGAGCGTGCCAGGCGCGCAGCTCATCTCTATCTTGTTGCCATTACTGCAACTGTAGTACTTCGAGCAGTCGGTCTCGTGTGGCAGCAGCAGGTGCACGTTGAAGCTAGAGGGGCAGCCATTAGGTAAGAACTGGGCTGAAGACGCAGCTATCAATGCCAGGAAGGTGATAGCTTTGTACATATCTGTGGACAGAAAAATATATAGAAGTAAGTTAAAGAGCGGATGTGATTTTTTTTTTTTTGGATGGGAAATCATCAAATGACTTCTCCCGCTCCGGGTGGGTTTTAGTCAGTAAAAGTCTGACAATCCTCCCGCTCCGCCCAGAGCGGGAGACATCATTTGATGATTTCCCAACCATAAAAAAGGGTCGTAGCAGGTGGCGTACTGACGTTTCTGCCCACTCCGATGGCGAGAGAAAAAGGCGTGGGTCGTTTAGGATGTATGTACGTTAAACGGAAGACTTTCAGAAGAATAGAACTATCGAACTCCAAGCAATAACGGGTACTTTGAATTGTCAAGGCGTCGGTTAGATACAAAGATGAAGGTAGTTAGTAGGTCCATTACGGAGCGAAAATTCTTACGGAGAATAACGGGCAAGAAAGTCCAAGGACAACCAAAATTTTGCTTACATAATCGTCATAGTATTTTTGCCCTTGATGTACACCTTTTTCTGCCTGGTCATTTTAAGGGAGTATATATTAGCTTTGCCAGGGTCGCGAAATTTGTTAGAAAGAGTTACCTTGGCCCTGGCATAGACAACTGACGGAACATAGGTGGATTTTAGTCAGAGAAAGTCTGACACAAACGAGAGAAGTGATTTGGTGATTTCACACCCACAAAAATGGGGGCATATACTAGTTTAACCTTTTACCTTATATTTAAGGCCCTTAATCTATACTATTATAAATCTGAAGATTATATATTATAAAGCTGAAGAGTTTGTTTGTTTGTATGTTTGTTTGCTTGGTTAAGCAAACAAACATACAAACAAACAAACTCTTCAGCTTTCAACCGAACGCGGTAATCTCAGGAACTACTGGTTTGAATTGAAAAAATATTTTTGTGTTGGGTAGCCTGTTTATTGAGAAAGGTTATAGGTTATAAATCATTACGCTACAATCAAAAGGAGCGGAGCAGCAACGAAAAATGGACGAAAACTGGCAGGCAATTCGATGCGACGGAAAGGGTCAGGGTAGCAAAAATTTGACGCGGACGAAGTCGCGGGCAGAAGCTAGTTTTTTATAAGATCGTAGTTAGACTCCTGTCTACTTTGTCTTATTTCGTAACTATTACACTTGACTACAATTAACATAAAGATACCTATCGATAAAGCTAACATTTATTTGCGTAGTTTCTCCCGATTACTGAAATCCAATTAGTTAATTGAAACACGTGTCTATTTTCTGCTTCTATGACTGCTTGTTACTGTTTTGTTTTAATCAATCATCAATAATCATGACAGTTACTTAAAATGCCTGCACCTGCTACCACCGACCCGACAGAAACATGCACCCTGCATAATTGCGTAAAAGCTCATCGAAATATGATAAGTTGCTATGTAAGTTTTCATAAAAATTTTTCTTCAAGAGTCGCGTCGCGTCTGTTTGCTGGAGCTTCAACACACTTTAAATCAAATCTGAAGTATTTAGAAGAAAATTGTTTCATATGTGTGAAATATTCATCTACTCAACAACATATGTAGTAAATGTGAGTGTTTAATAACTTTGAGTGTGTAGTGACTGTAAATAATACATAACTTTGAGTATGTAGTAACTGTGAATAATACATAACTGTGAGTGTACTGTAACTGCGAATAATATATAACCTTGTAAGTAAGTACTATAGCTGTGAATAATACATGACTCTGAGTATACTGTAACTGTTAATAATACATAACTTTGAGTGACTGTAACTGTGAATAATACACAACTTTGAGTGTACTGTAACTGTTAATAATACAAAACTTTGGGTGTACTGTAATTGTGAATAATACATGACTTTAAGTGTACTATAACTGTAAATAATACATAACTTTGAATGTACGGTAACTGTAAATAATACATCGTTTTGAGTGTACTGTAACTGTGAATCTATACTTATAATAAAGCTGAAGAGTTTGTTTGTTTGGCTGAATGCTATAATCTCAGGAAATGCTGATTGGAATTGAAAAATGTGTTGGGTAGGCCATTTATCCAGGAAGGCTATAGGTTATATAACATCACGCTACGACTAAGAGGAACGGAGCAGCAACGAAAAATGGAGGAAAACCGGCAGGCAAGTCGATGTGACAGGAAAGGTCAGGGGAGCAAAAATTTGACGCGGACGAAGTCGCGGGCAGAAGCTATAATACATAACTTTGAGTGCACTCTAAACGTTAATGTTATTTTGCTCAAACAAGTTATCTAAAATTAGAAATACATACTGCGTTGTAACTGTAAATAATATTGCAGATAATATCAGAACTAATGATAAATAGAATGATTGCGCAATCCACGGAGCAAGACAACCAGGTGCAATCAATGCAATTCAACCGTGACATTCCGATTTAATTATTGATAATAGTTCGGTTATCAAAGAATCTAACTTTGTTTGGCTAATGTGTGACTAATTCATTAGTTCACCGGGGTACGGGTAACATCAAAAGTCCATTTTTAGGGTTCCATACCCAAAGACTGTTCTACCGTCCGTCATTCTGTCAACATGCTGTATCTCAAGAACCGTGATAGTTAGATACTTGAAATTTTCACAGATGATATATTTATGTTCCCGCTATAACAACAAATACTAAAAAAAAAACAGAATAAAATAAATATGTAAGGGGGCTCCCATACAATAAACGTGATATTTTTTCCGTTTTTATGGTCAACTTATGAGGTTATGGGCTACTTAACCCTAGTCGCCTGTGACTACTTTAATAAACTAAGGCCTCCAGCGAGGGCTTATAGAGTTAAAACTACAGCGACTACTCGTTAAGGGCACGGCATGTGGTACGGGCCTCGGCTTAGGGCGTCGCTGTTAGAGGGCAGCAAGGGCTGAATCAAAATGATTGAAAGTCCATTTTATATGCCTCATCGTCATCTTCCTACCTTTTCCCAACCATGTTAGGGTCAGCTTCCAGTCTAACCGAATGCGGCTGAGTACCAGTATTTTATCCTTTCTTTCAGGTGGTGATGGAAAATGTTTTACGCAATTACGGTGCAGGTTACTGCATGGTGGTTGCAGGTGCAGGCATTTCAAGTAACTGGGGCTATTCAATTTCAAAACCAAGTATCTAATTTTTTTTTAAACTGTTGTTAGCGCGGGGAACCAGTAAAAGAGTAGACTGTATTTTAGGGGCAATGGTTTTAATGCCGTTCTTACAATCAACATAACTTTCCCGGACAAACAGCAAATGACGTTAGAGAAGAGGATTTGTGTTTTTTTTAAAGTTTTTGCATTTTTGACCTTATAAACCACCCTCCACATATTAGGCTAGCAAAAACTCCCAAAAATTAGTCAAATACGAAGTTACACAAAGTTGGAAACCGACCCGACCGCTAGAAAAATCAGAAATCATTTTGATATTTCACAGCCAAACTGTCATGTATCGTAATGACTGATTTAACAAAACGGCAACAATCAATCATCAAACTGACTAATATGAATTTCAATTAAGTCATTCGGTTACAGTAATTCGAAGAAACCAGGTAAATTCAAAATGTTAGCTTTATTGGTGACTTATTATGATTTTGGAGTTGAGTTCATAGCGTACTCACGGCCACCGTAGGCGCGGGCTAGCGGACGGCGAGCAGTGGCTAGCTCGCCACCCGGTAAGGACCAGGCCCGGGTCGATGGCGCGTTGTATTCCACACGCGAATCAAAGAGATGTCAGCAAGAAATGAAAGGGTCCGCTAAACCGATGCCTGCCAGAGTCGCGTATTTGTTCGAAAGAATTACCGTGACCCTGGCACATGGGCAACTGAAGGAACACGGGTGGGTTTTAGTCATTAAAGTCTGACACGCCCTTCCGCTCCGCTCTAAGTGTGTGTAAGTAATTTGATGATATCCCACCCGAATAAAACTGTTAACCTTTTTTTTTTTCAGGATGGGAAATCATCAAATGACTTCTCCCGCTCTGGGCGGAGCGGGAGGGCGTGTCAGACTTTTACTGGCAAAAACCCACCCGTGTTCCATCAGTTGCCCATGTGCCAGGGTCACGGTATCTCTTTCGAACAATCACGCGACCCCGGCAGGCATCGGTCCTAGTAGACCCCTACACTGCTGCTGACATCTCTTTGATATGCGCGTGGAACACTGCGCGCTCGCCACCCGCAAGCTCGCGCCTACGGTGGCCGGGAGTCCGCAATCGACTCCCGACGCCCAGGGCGTCTCCTCCTGCGGCGGCTAGGGACGTGAGGGCGCAGAGACTGCCACTCTCTCACGCGCCCCGCCTCCTCCTTCACGAGCATTACTGCTTCGCAGAAGGAGGTGACGGCTTCCCATTCCCTCTCGCTCCGTACCATGGCTCGCACCAGGGCCGGACGCGAGAGATCGCCGCCGCCGATCGCCTCCACGAGGACACGGCGGTGCTCCGCCCAGGCAGGGCCAACTCCACCGTATGCTCCACCGCATCCTCCAGACGATCCTCGCAATGGAAACACCCGGACGTATCCTCCCGCTTAAAACTGTTACCCTGATGTTTACAACGTGAATTGAAAACTTAATATATATAATTGTTGTAAAAAATTAATAAGATGATATTATAAACAATAAATAAATGTTTGTTGTAAACAAAGAAAGAATTTATATTATAAACAATAAATCAACCCTGGTTATTGACAATAATTTGCTAAGGCTCCAAATTCCTACCTAGAATTTCCTAGCCGAAAAACCTTTTTCATTTTGTACCTACATAATATTGCACTGAATATCCTTCGAACAACACTTTTCCTGACACCTCATTTGGCACAGATTAATTTATTAAAAATACCACAATTTTAAATGCACTTTAGATAATTTATCCCGGCCCATTGCCTTTCAACTAATTTAAAAATAACAGTTGTAAAAACGTCAATAAGGAATAATTGTAAAAAATAATTAAAAATAATAATTATAATTGAGCGTGACTAATTTATATGTTGTTTTCAAAATTAAATACTGTTTTAATTATTCATAGTTGAATGATTGTTGATAAAAGTTGAAAATTTGCTTTTATTATTTACTTATTTTCTTTGATTCAATATTTTCAAATATTAATAAACATCACTTAAATAACTTACCAAGTTATTTAAGTGATGTTTATTAATATTTTTATTAAATTATTTTCATTTCATTAAATATTAGTGATATTTTAATATTATTAAACAAGGCAGCTGATATTTAATAATTATTAACAATCTGTAGCACACGTAGAAGTTGCCACAAAATTACTTTGAAAAGTACCCGATTTAAAAAGAATTACTCCGTTTCATCAGGTCCACAGTCCAGTTTACTTCACAATAATAATATTAATTAATAATAAACACTATCACGACTCACCTTAACAATAAAAAAGTTTCTCAGATCACAATTATTATTATTATTATTCCCGAATAATAACATCACTTTCGCCCTGTAGGCGTCACTTTATCGAAAAACTTTACAATCTTTTTCGCACTGTGATGTGTATTTACTCGTCTATATAAATGAATTAAAATATGAATGCTGGTATCGCCAAATATATCAGGGCTACTTATAATACTATCACTACATCAAAACGCGTCACCGGAAACATATCTATCATTAAGTTTACATGTACACTTAAAACATTTTTAGGCTGATTGGACACATTTTTTTTTGTTCCGTTCTGTACGATTTTTTTTATTAGTATACTAGCTTCTGCCCGCGAGTTCGTCCGCGTCAAATTTTCGCTCCCCTTCCCGTCGCATCGAATTGCCTGCCAGTTTTCGTCCATTTTTCGTTTGCTGCTCCGCTCCTTTTAACCGTAGTGTGATGTTATATAGCTTATAGCCTTCCTCAATAAATGAGCTACCCAACACAAAAAGAATTTTTCAATTCCGACCAGTAGTTCTTGAGATTAGCGCGTTCAATCAAACAAACAAACAAACTCTTCAGCTTTATAATATTATAGTACTAACTTCTGCCCGCGACTTCGTCCGCGTCAAATTTTTGCTCCCCTGACCCTTCCCGTCGCATCGATTTGCCTGCTAGTTTTCGTCCATTTTTCGTTGCTGATCGCTCCTTTTGAGTTATAGTGAGTCAACCTTAAAAGATAGACATATGCTCTCGCGGACTTTTTTTTAGAACATTTTAAAAGGAACAATTCCGTCATACATGATTTTTGCGTTACTTTAACCGTTTACGCAGCGCACGCAACGGAAACTCTCAAAAGGAATAATTTTTCCCCGTTTTTGCAACATTTTTCATTACTGCTCCGCTGCTCTTAGTTGTAGCGTGATGTTATATAGCCTATAGCCTCCCTCGATAAATAGGCTACCCAACACAAAAAGAATTTTTCAATTCGGACCAGTAGTTCCTGAGATTAGCGCGTTCAATCAAACAAACTCTTCAGCTTTATAATATTACTAGCTTCTGCCCGCGACTTCGTCCGCGTCAAATTTTTGCTCCCCTGACCCTTCCCGTCGCATCGATTTGCCTGCTAGTGTTGCTGCTCGCTCCTTTTGAGTTATAGTGAGTCAACCTTTAAATATAGACATATGCTCTCGCGGACTTTTTTTTAGAACTTTTTCAAAGGAACAATTCCGTCGTACATGATTTTTGAGTTACTTTAACCGTTTACGCAGCGCACGCAACGGAAACTCTCAAAAGGAATAAATTTTCCCCGTTTTTGCAACATTTTTCATTACTGCTCCGCTCCTCTTAGTCGTAGCGTGATGTTATATAGCCTATAGCCTCCCTCGATCAATAGGCTACCCAACACAAAAAGAATTTTTCAATTCGAACCAGTAGTTCCTGAGATCAGCTCGTTCAATCAAACAAACAAACAAACAAACAAACAAACAAACTCTTCAGCTTTATAATATTAGTATAGATATAGTATAGATATCTATATAACGGAATCTTTGAACGTCATTTGCACCCCCTATAACAAGTGGGATTAATTTGTATTTTACACATTTATCAAAGACTGATGACATTACAATAATTTCATAAATTTGTGCTATTATCCTGGCCAGGATCTTCAGGATAGCAAAAAAAATGGAGATAGAAAAACCTGCTTTTGTAGCTAGCCGAACTAAAAAATAGAAAAAAGCGCTTGATGTCAATTAAAAGATACCTCAAAAAGCACTCTATTATCTTCTGGTTTTTAGTTTGGTTTCCTATGAAAGCGTGGTTTTAGTTCTTTAATCTATTTTTTTTTTATAAGTTAAAAGGTCATCATCATCTGTCTAACCTTTTACCAACTCAGTTGGTAAAAACCAGTATTTTACATTGAATATCTGACCTCCACAATCTAGTACTGGGTAACACGATACCCGTTCATCCCACTCTTCCTGTGGGTGTCGTAAAAAGCGACTAAGGGGCTCACTAGAGAATGAGTAGCAGCGTTCTCTATGCATTTTACTAACATACTGCGATCGCTAACCCGCCTGCAAAGCGTGGCGTTTTTGCCAAATTGGGGAAAGTTCTATATCCAGCATTGGACGTTTTACGTTTGAAATGATGATGATACCAGTTGGTAAGACTGATTGTCAAAGTTTCGGATTTCTGAATACCCGTTTCGACTATCACAAATCTTTAACAGTCGAGACCTACGGTATATTTTACTCAGTATTTTAAAACTTACAACAAGATTACAACATGAAACGGTACGTTTACCATTTTAGATAGCGCTAGCGTTAGATATCGGAAATTGAGAATAAATACATGTTAATTTTCTCGTTGTAATGATGTCTTTATCGAATACTAGTTACCTATTTTTTAATTAGTGTTTGTGTGTTGTAAAAAGTGTTTTACAAGGTTATAAAAGGCTACTAAGCTAGGCTGTCACTCATTTACGCACAAACGGCTGGTCGGATTTGAATGGAATTCGGCATACAGATAGTTTATAACCTGGATAATCACATAGGATACCTTTTATCCCGGTAGTATGTTCTTGTGGGATAATTAGAGTCATCCACGCGGGCGAAGATACCGGCAAAAGTTAGTATAAGTGTCTATTTTATAACTAATATTATAAAGCTGAAGAGTTTGTTTGGTTGAACGCGGTAATCTCAAGAACTACTGATCCGAATTGAAAAAATATTTTTGTGTTAGGTAGCAGATTTATTGAGGAAGGCTATGGGCTATAAAACATCAAGCTACAATCAAAAGGAGCGGAGCAGCAACGAAAAATGGACGAAAACTGGCAGGCAATTTCATGCGACGGGATGGGTCACGGGAGCAAAAATTTGACGCGGACGAAGTTGCTGGCAAAAGCTAGTTCTATATAATATTTAAAAAACCCCCGACCAAAATAAAAACTTCTAAAAAGTAAAAAAATATATTCGTATTGGCCCTTTAAGTTTAATCAGAAGTTATAGGTAATATTTTGATCAAAGAATCGTCCTGTCGAAACGACTGAACCGATTTCGATAAAGCATACCTAAGAACCACCGCTAGAAAGCCTTCTTTTAAATTAAACATAAACCGCACCCAAATCAGTTCACCCGTTTCAGAGCTACGGTGCCACAGACACACATAGCGGTCAAACTCATAACACCCCTCTTTTTATGTTGGAGGCTAAAACACTGGTATTTCGCTGCATCCGGTTAGACTAGAAGCCAACCCCAACATAATTGGGAAAAAGACTAGGCAGATTGAGTGATTTTATCTAGATTTTTTTTATCCCTAATTCCGATAGCGTTCACTTCATGGAAAATGACGCTCGCACCGTCATTTAGAATGACGTCATGTAAGACTTAAACGTCGAAGTCATTAATCATTAATAGATTTCACCAATCATTAACTTCCTGTCAATGATTGGTCAGTTTTAAATTGAATTAGGCTCCTGATTGGCTGTCTCCTTAAGCCTTTTTAGCTGGAAGAGTCCAACCTTCCAATTGATTTAATTTAAATACCTTTTCTGTCTAATTTTTTTTTTTTTTTTTGTGAGCTGTCTAAGCAAATAATCATGAACTTGTAATTATTTTATAAGCGCATTTTTGTTTTTCCTGAATCCTCTCTTTCTCATTTAATTCGTACAAATACAAACCTACTTATACACTCATACATACATACAATCACGCCTTTTTTCCATGGGGGGTAGGCAGAAACCACGGAACGCCACCTGCTACGATCTCTACACACTCCTTTTGCCTCGTTTAGGTTCATACAATTATACAATACAATTGGTCATACGCCGGTTGCGAGTACTGCGCACCTGACCTTTCTGGAGAACATCACCAATAAGGTCACTATATGTCCTACTACGTACTTATATTCAGCTAACAATGTAAGTTCTTGGAAAGATATAATTTATAGAGGTCAATTTCCTTATTTCCTTATATATATATTCTTATAAAAGTACCTAAGTAAGTAGCTTATAATTTCATTTAGATAAAATTCTTGTCTTCTATAATGAATCAGGTTGAAAAGGAACTAATTATTATCTTTAATGAAGATATTATCTGATTGTGATTATTTCTAATAGTTCTAACGGCTATTATCAAAACGCAGCACAGCTACTTCGACCGATTCGTTGCTCCCGCATCCAGTGGATTCCTGCGGCTTTCACCAGGTCATCAGTCCACCTTGTGGGGTACCTTCCTACTCTACGTATTCTGGTACGCTGTCGTCACTCCAGAACCTTTCGGCCCCATCGACCATCTGTTCTGCGAGCATTGTGCCCAATTTTTTTTTTTGGTGGGAAATCATCAAATCACGTCTACCGCTCTGGGTGGGGCATAAGGGCGTGTCTGTCTTTTACTGACTAAAACCCACTCGTGTCCTTCAGTTGCCTATGCCAGGACCACAGTAACTCTTTTGAACAAATACGCAAACCTTGCAGGCTCAGTGGCAACTTGGAGTTTAGATTGGAGTGTACGGTGGATGATAAATGATTTTATTTCTATAACTAGGTTTGTACAAACACTTTTACACGTCAATCATATTTTTTGTAAACTAGACGAGGTCGTTGTTTCCTATCTGACTACTCTGAGAAGAAAGGCCGAAACAAACTCAGAGGTCACAGTCTCTTTTAAAGTCCAGACATAATCTTGGTCACATCATGTGAAGACCATGTGGATTAGTGTCTGAAATGATATTTAGAGGGAAGAACCACACAGATTGAGTGGACCTGTCCAGTCAGTGCACGCATTTGTCAGTAATCGTGCAGCTCAACTCAGAATTTAAAAAGCTCAACGATTGGACGAACAATACTAAGGACAGGATAATTGGGTAGGCCGCATAAATTACTCAAACTGCCAGATCATGATTGAAACATACTTGACAAATAAAGATTTAAAAAAAATATGCACATTGTCTTCACATTCACATTAAGTAAAACAATATACACTTTCAAAGTAAAGTAACCTTGCAGTGGAAAGTTTCATAGAAAACAAGAGTTTTGTATGTTTTGTGACTAATACAATGATCGATGTTATCATGCAAAACGGTAGCTAAAACAAAGCCATTACATATTTTTCCTCCGATAAATTTGAAAGCATTGTTCAACGTTATAATGATAACTAATCCTTTAAGAAAAAGGTGACGAAATACTGATAACTATCAACATTTTTAACAAACATTTCAATGTAAATAGAATAGGAACTGGAAGGTAATTTAAAAGATAAGGACCGATAGATTATCTTTAAATAAATATTTCGTAAAGCCGACTATAATCATTCTTCTCCGAAATACCTTATCACCATCATCATTTCAAAAAAATATCATGAATGATATGTAGGTACTTGAGAGTTGTACAACTCTGCCCAACCATTCGCCGAAACAAAACGATAGCTTTCTTTTAATAAATTAAATCATGAGAATCAGTGCCCAATAATTCGAAAGAGGTACCAGGTTGCATATAGGCAACTGAAGGAACACGGGTGGGTTTTAGTTAGTAAAAGTCTGACACGCCCTTCTTCTCCACTCTAGAGCGGGATACGTCATGATGATCCAACCACAAAAAAAAAGTGCGCAATGCATCATGCGAAAGTCCCACTATACTTTTGATTGATTGCATAAACAAAACGTGTTGAAATGTGACATTTAAAAGTGATAATATTGCAAATCGTGCTGACTACTCTAATAAAAACAAAACACTGCTGTTTACTGTACTCGCGACTGTGGGCCAAATAGTATCGTGAGAGTCTTGCCTGTTCTTCTAATAAATGGCATAAAATCGATAGGAACCGGAATATTTGCAATAAATGTGTAAAAAAACGATTTTTTACCTTTGAACTTGGAATATCTGTAATCGCGGATACCCTACGATAAGTAGTTTTTGAGACAAGTTTTAGGGTGCCAAAATAAAGGTTTATAGCTGACTATTCAATTATGATGTAAATACACGACAGGCTAAATTAAAGTCACTACAAGTGCCACGCAAAAATAACTATTATGGCAGGCGTTCCGCTTCATTCACAATACCCAATTTACTAAACAAAATACCTGTAGACATTAGAGACTCGATGAACAGTAAAAACATAAAGCGTAAGATTAAAGAACATTATCTTAATAATACCTTAACTGGCTAGAGCACGTTGATCAAATCTCAGGCCATGGCATGCTAGGAGAGGTCTAATTGTATGCTTTGTTAAATATAAGGAACATGTATTTTATAAAAAATAAATAAATACGATATAATCTCTCATTCCGAGATACTTGCCCACAATTGACTAATTTTCTTGGACTAATAGAGATAGTACATTTTGGAATGGACATGGGAACTAACTTCAACTAAATCCCACTAAATGATCGACATTTTGACAAACTAAAAGTGCCTGTAAATGTTTTAATTGAAATAAATGCTTTGAGTTTGAGTCATAAACATGAACGACAAAGTCTCTGAGCTTTCGGTATCACTAAAAGCGTTTCTGTATTGAATCCGATTCAGTTCTGAGAAATTACCGTAGAAAATACAGTCAAGTCTTTTATATTCCTTAATTTTCGAATTTTAGCGTTTATCAAGTCTGAATACATTATACATTTTGAAGAGCTCTGACCAGTGTCGAATTGACATCAACCTAAAAAGCTTTGTAATGGCTTGATCATTTTTTTAATACTAGTTTTTGCTAGCGACTTCAACCGCGTATTATACATATAAACCTGCTTCTTGAAACACTCTGTCTATTGATGAAAACCGCATTAAAATCAGTTGCGGAGTTTAAAAGATACGTACAGGGGTCGTTCTACTTTTCTACCGAAAATGAAACGAAGATTTTCTGTTTTTTTTTTGTTTTTTATCTATCCGCAATTGTGGTTTCTGTGTGGGATTTAAAAAAAAATGCATGTGTGTTTTCATTAGGACTAATTAATATTTTCTTTCCGGCTAGTACTATTTTTTTTAAATGTTCGGTTTAGGAAATAAGAATGTGACCAAGTGGCCTTTTTCTGTGGAGACCACATTTCGGCTTACCACTCTGTCACGGCATTCTACGGGAAAAAGACGTATTAAATATGCTGGTTAGAGAAAATTAAAAATGACATAATGTTAATACATAAGAAAAATACGGACGTTTATTTGAACGAAATTAAACAAACCGTAAATATTAATACTCCAATGAGATGCGACAACTAGACGAGAGACAGACCGTTGTCGGTAGAAAAGTGACTTTGTTTTTATACTATGCTGTGTATATGTTCGATTTTATCGACCCGAAAACTTTTGTACTATTTTCTACTACGCAATGGATTTTTCCGTTGCGATGTTGACATAAGCCTCCTCCAAAAGAATCTGCCATAATCGCCACGCTTGGCAGGCGGGTTGGCGACCGCAGTATGATGGTAAGATGCATAGTTATCTAGTAAATCCCTTAGTCACCTTATACGACACCCGCGAGAAGAAATAGGATGGTACTATTCTTTCCGGCACCACACGGAACATCTTTAAAATAATAATATTAATATGCTCACCTAGTCTGATTAACGCCAGCTCCCTTAAGGGAACGCAAAAATCGTAGCGTTGGCCTCGATCCCTGCACTATAGTCTTTCTTCCTGAAAAGGACAAACAACCAATTTAAAAACACAACTTTATCAACATTATAACGATCTTCAATTGTTATTTTCTAATTTAATACATTAATTATAATATAATATCTCAGGGCAACCAACACATCGTTATCTAATCCCAAACTAGGCAGAACCTGTACTATGGCAACCAGACAACTGATATTCCTTTGTGATGCTTTTACTATGCACGAAAAGCAGTATCAATAATTGTAACTATCTCATCATCATCACCTTGTCAGCCCAAAAACGTCCACTGCTGGACATAGGCCTCCCACAGGCACCGCCACTTTGACCTGTTCTGTGCTTCTCGTATATGTATAATTTTGCATCGTTGAATTTGTAAGCGGGCACGCCCTTTATGCCTGGAGGCTTTGTTTGCGTTTTGAGTTCTGTTTGCGATTTTGTTTTATTATTTATTTCAGCTTGAGTTTAGTTTTCAATGTTTTGTTGGTGGTATATTGGCGTGTGCTAGCTGACATAAGGTGAATAATGTATGTTTTGTTTTATAATATTGGTTGCTTACACAGTGTTGTATAGAATCAAGTTCTTCTAACTTAACAGACAGCTGTGCTGCTGGGGAGTTTGTTCCGCCACTTCTTCTTCCCAGCTACAGCACTAGGAAGTGTCGAAGGGCGGGCGTTTTGGGGGGACTGTTTTGTTTAACTTTGACGTTCAAAAAGTGCTGACTCTCAGCCTAGTTTGAATAAATGACTTTTGATTTTGATTTTGTATTCAGCAGATTTCTGCCTGAAGGCAGTGGCAGGCGATGGCTGGCAGTGGCAGGCAGTAGCAGGCAGTGGCAGGCAGTGGCTGGCAGTGGTAGGCAGTGTCAGGCAGTAGACTCCTTGAAGCCTGAGGTCTTCCAACGCTAGGTCTTATATACCGGATGACATTTTTTACCGTCTCGACCTTCATATGGTGTGTTGTGTAACTAGAATAGAACGCAGGAAGGCCTTCAGATTCATCGTAGGTGACTAAATAAGCGCGGGACGCGGACGGATGAAGATGAATGTATGGCTCGTGCGCCTGCGAAAGATCAATGAGGCCGCTTATCAGCCAGCTTCAAAGGATAGCCATGATTCCGTAGCGCGGTCTTACCGCGCTACGGAATCATTGATACATACCACGCATTGAGTAGGGTGCATATGATTTGAGTTTCGAAAGATTTTAATTGATATTATTTTTTATTTTTTTCCAAATTTCTGTTGTTCTAGTATGAAAATGTTGCTTTAACCCTTAATTAGGCGCATGGGGTGAACACAATTTCTAATTTTAAAAAAATAGTGTTTGAGTGTTTAGAACGCGACAGGACTCTTTCTAGCTTCCTACCTCCCCGCGCGGTATGCAATTGTGGTGCGAACAGACCACCAACGCGTACGCATTCGTCGTTGCTCTCTTGGGTGCTGACCCCATGCGATCAATTACGTAACATTTTTGGCAAAAGGTAAGTTTTTATTTTTTTTGTTTTTACGCATATATATGTATTTGTTTTTACTAATTATAACGTTTTATTGTTTTGCATAATATAATTTATGTATTTTTTCTCTTTTAGTTGTCATTATGGATCAAGAAAGACAGATAGAGCAATGTCTGGGATATTTGTCGGATGATGAGCAAGATGTCGCGAGTTCTACCTCGGAAGATGACATTGCAGATGATATTTCTGTATATAGTGTTCGCTTTTCGAATTTCATAATCAAATCATTGTGGTCTCATATGTCCCTAATCCAAAGAAAGCTGTTATTTTACTTTCTACCGTGCATAATGATAACTCTATTGGCGAAACAACAGGAAGCACTGAGAAACCAGTAGTTACGTATTATAATAGTACCAAAGGAGATGTCGACTGCAATGATCAACTATGCGCTAATTATAATATTACAAGAAGGACTAAAAGATGGCCATCGGCAGTACTTTATCATCTTCTCAATATATCCGGCGTCAATGCATTCGCCCTACACAAAGCGAATACTGACAAGAGTAACACACATGTAATGCGATTTTTTTTAAATTATTGCTATGAAACTGGTAGTCGATCGCCAAAAACAGCGCATCGAACAGCGTGCTTCCACTTCTTCAACAAAAAGCGGTGCCGTAAAGTTCGAATGCTAAGAGCGGTCGCTGTTCGTCATGCCCTAGAAAGGATGACAAGAAAATAGCTTCTAAAGCTATAATTGTTGTAAATTTGTTTGCCAACAACACTTCCGAGCTTACTGCATGGGATGCAGAGTAGATTCTATGATTCTGCTGATGAATCATGTTATTTTATTTTTTTTATCTCAGATATACCAAAAAATAATAATTTTAACAGCTATTAGAAGTTGTTTTATGTTTTCAATTATTTTAAGTAAAAGTTACGTTTTTATTTTTTTATTATGATTTCAATAAACCATTTAATTATTTTAAAAATTACATATTTCATTTTATTAGTTCCTTCCACTCCATTTCTATTCATAACTTTGGGGTCAGATGTGACCCCATGCGACTACTTGTGTGATTTTCTTAATGCGCCTAATTAAGGGTTAAATGTGTAGTATTTATTGCTAGATCAATTTTATTACATGTTATTCAAAAATAAAAGTAATAAAAATTTCTATGCCAAAGGCTTCTACTCCGTTCACCTATTACACCCATTTTTTTTCAAGACGTTAAAAAATGTCACCCTGTATAGTAAGCGGTTGCCACTCCAGAACCTTTCGGCCCCATGGACCATCTGTTCTACAGAATCAGAATCTTTATTTGTAAACATAAGTAAAGTTACACAGTGTGCGAGCTGTTACAAAATTTCCATAGGTTTTTTTTTTGTTTGATGGGAATCATCAAATGACTTTTCCCGCTCTGGGCGGAGCAGGAGGGCGTGTCGGACTTTTACTGACTAAAACCCACCCGTGTTCCTTCAGTTGCCCATATGCCAGCGCCACGGTAACTCTTTCGAACGAATCTCGCGACCCTGGCAGTCCATAGGTTCTCTATGATTTTGCCATAAGGCGTACAAATATTGTTATAAAAAATTAAATTAAATTATTTTTAATTGAAAGAACCAGAATAAATAACAAATCAATTTTTTTTCCAGAATGTCTACAATAAAATGACAATGAAGTACATAGATCAAATGCTAAATGTTATAAATAAAAAAAAAATTAAAATATGTAAATCAGAATGTCAAAAACAGGTGGGGTGAGTCAATGTTTAGGAGGGGGAATTATAGATTTGTCATTCAAATAGTCCTGTAACGAGTAGTAACATTCATCGATTAATATTTTTTACTCTTTTGAAATTGTCCAGATTTAGCAACTTCAATGGGTCAGGCAGCTTGTTTAATATAATTATACAAGCAATCGAATCAGAAATGAGGAGTTCCGTAGGATATGGTTCTCCTACGGAACTCCTCATTTCTGATTCAATGGTGTAGGGAAACTCCAAGCATACCCCTCTTTTTTTATTCAGGATGGGAAATCATCAAATGTCTTCTCCCGCTCTGGGCGGAGCGGGAGGGCGTGTCAGACTTTTACTGACTAAAAGCCACCCGTGTTCCATCAGTTGCCCATGTGCCAGGGTCACGGTATCTCTTTCGAACAATCACGCGACCCCGGCAGGCATCGGTCCTAGTAGACCCCTACACTGCTGCTGACATCTCTTTGAGGCGCGCGTGGAACACGGCGCGCCGTCGACCCGAGCTTGGTCCTTACCGGGCGGCGAGCTACCCATTGCTCGCCACCCGCAAGCTCGCGCCTACCGTGGCCGGGAGTCCGCAATCGACTCCCGACGCCCGGGGCGTCTCCTCCTGCGGCGGCTAGGGGCGTGAGGGCGCAGAGACTGCCACTTCCTCACGCGCCCCGCCTCCTCCTTCGCGAGCATTACTGCTTCGCAGAAGGAGGTGACGGCTTCCCATTCCCTCTCGCTCCGTACCATGGCTCGCACCAGGGCCGGACGCGAGAGGTCGCCGCCGCCGATCGGCTCAACGAGGACACGGCGGTGCCCCGCCCAGGCAGGGCACACCTCCACCGTATGCTCCACCGTGTCCTCCAGACGATCCTCGCAATGAAAACACCCGGACGTATCCTCCCGCTTTATCCTGAACAGGAACCCACCGAAGCACCCATGCCCGGTGAGAACCTGCGTCAGGCGGAAGGTGAGGTCGCCGTGGCGCCTCTCTATCCACTCCTCAAAGAGGGGACTTACCGCCGCAATTGTGGCGTGCCCAGCACTGGGTTGCGACAATCGTACCCGCCATGTCGCCATGAGATCACACCGGAGCTCTGTCCGCCGTGCCGCGATTTGTCGCGGCAGCGAAGTTTCGCCCCGGCATTTCGCCTCCTCGCGCCACTCCCACATGTGCGCGAGGACCTTTGCCTCCAGATCCCATGGCGGCACTCCGGCAAGGAGGCTCGCCGTCTCGCACGAGATCGTGCGGTATCCTCGGATTAATCGGATGGCCATGACCCTCTGGGCCGCACTCAACCGGCGCGCTGGGCGCAGCCTCAATGAGGGCGCCCACACCGGTGCCCCGTAGAGGGCCATGGACCGCACGATCCCCGTGTAGAGCCTCCGGCAGGAGGCGTTTGGACCCCCCAGATAGCATACCCCTCTTCATTGCCATTTAGGTAACTTTTAGCCTTCTAATGAGGCCTAATGCCAATTTACCTATCTGTCAAGTCTATCTTAAATGGTTTTTCAAAGGGTCTCTAATGACAGTGTAAATAAAGTTAATCAGAGAACGTATCAATGAAACGGAATTTGTAGGGTCCACTTAGTGGTCATACATTTTCAGTCACCGATGCCATTTCAGACCTGTTCTTATGACTCTCTAGCTTCTGCCCGCGACTTCGTTCGCGTTAAATTTCTTGTTCCCTCGACCCTTCCCGTCGCGTCGAATCGCCTACCCGTGTGATTTTCCCCGTTTTAATTTCATCACCACTGTTCTCAAAACTGTGAAGGAAAACATCGTGAAGAAATTGGCATGTCCTATAACCAAAAATTTGAAGACATGTGACATCTACCAACCCAGACCGGGCCTTTTTTTTCAGGATGGGAAATCATCAAATGACTTCTCCCGCTCTGGGCGGAGCGGGAGGGCATGTCAGACTTTTACTGACTAAAACCACGCAATTGTGGCGTGCCCAACCCAGACCGGGCCTGCGTGGTAGATCGCCTTTCACCAAGTATAGGCCTGAGACCTAGAAGTGGAGATGTGCATCCCTTTTTCTATCACCTCTTTTATACTATACCTTAGATGTTCATACATAATATTATTACAACAGAATTGAGGTAAATCCATATCCATACTTCCATACTTCCATACTTCCATACTATCCATACTTCCATACTTCCATATTCCATACTTCCATACTTCCATACTATCCATACTATCCATACTAATATTATAAATGCAAAAGTAACTCTGTCTGTCTGTCGGACAGACCGACTGTCTGTCTGTCTGTCTGTCTGTCTCGCTTTCCTGCTAAAACTACTGAACCGTTTTAAATGAAATTTGGTACACAGATAGTTTAGAGCCTGAGAAAGGACATAGGCTACTTTTTATCCCGGTAGTATGTTCCCGCGGGATAATTTCCGACCTCCACGCGGGCGAAGCCGCTGGCAAAAGCTAGTGAATATAATAATTAAGTATAAATTTGCTATGAAATGTATCAGATTAGTTTGATTTACTATGCCACGTTTAGATTATTTATTGAAGTTTGTTGACATTTTTATTTTTATTTTATTTAATTAACCAGTTTTTGAATAACATGCTTAGATTTTTTTTTGTAATCTATTGGACCTTAGTTTTGAATTGCTTTTAGCACGTATTTGTTTTTTTTTTATATAAAACGTTCAGACACAGTGTAAAACTGTTAATGAATAAATGAAATTAAAAAAAAAATGAATCTTCGCCAACAAAAACGCCGCCCATATAACGAAATATTTGCTTCAAAGACCTGATAAACAACAAAAAACCGCTCTTGTGGCCCGCCTTATTAAAAACAATTCTTAGAACTTCCATTATCAGATAATGTGAACAATTTAGTAGTCTTAAGTAACTTTTAATCATAAAAAAAATTGTTATACATAACATTTTTATTAATGTTTCAGTCGATAGCACTGATTTTTTCCGGAAAATTAGATAAAAAATTGGCATTGACAGTGGGAGATAGTCATTACGTATAAATATTGCATTTTGAAGTTTTGTGGCCGAGTCAAATCACGAGTCAATCGATCAGGTTGTTCCGTGAATGGTTGACTATCTTTCCATATCAAGATCCTTCCGTGTCAGTCCTTACGGGTTGTCATAAGCCCGGAAGTCTGACAACCAGTCTTACCAAGGGGTACTGTAGTACCCAGTAACTGGTTTGTGGTCAGATAGGAATACGTTCCATGTAAAATACTGGTGTTCAGCTGCATCCGGTTAGACTGGAAGCCAACCTCAACATAGTTGGAAAAAGGCTAGACAGATTATTGCATTTGAAGACAAAGGTTGAATATAATTGTTAGAACATGTTATACGGAAAAGGAAGTATGTAGATAAGCTTTTTGTTGAGGAGTTCGTATGAGTACTGCCACCATACATAGTTTTGTTGGTAAAGATTAGCAGTGTCATAATCAGCCAATATTATTCCCACTGCTGGGACACAGGCCTCCTCTCGGTGAGAGGGAGTGGGCTATATTTGGTAGATGTCACATGTCTTCGAATTTTTGGTTCTAGGACCTGCCAATTTCCTCACGATGTTTTCCTTCACCGTATTGAGGGCAGTGGTGATGAAAAATTTTACACAAAGTAAGCCTGTTAGGGTTCAAAGCAACGACTTAGAAATCGCAGCCGATGTCACTAGACCACCACTGCTCCCAGTCATCCGGTTAGATGCAGCTAAATACCAATATTTTCTATGGAACGACTGCTTATCTTACCTCTCATCTACATAATTATTTCAGCTTAAACACGCCCACTGCTGGACATAGGTCTTCCTAAGTTTGAGGGGGTTTGTTGTCTTCGATGTTTTGGTTCTAGGACATTATTCCTCACCATGTTTTCCTTCACCGTTTTCAGAGCAGTGCAGCATATAGGATACGTTTTAACCCGGCAGTACCTACGTTCTAACCTCCACGCGGGCGATGCCGGCAAAACCCTCGTGGTCACGGTCAATATTATCTATTTATAACTAACTAAAGATAACACTTAACTTTGATAATATAATACATTACAATATAATACTATTTGTCATAGATCTGCGATATAAAAACGGTAAATGTTTTTCATTCGTCATAGATGAGAATCAGAAGCTCGGTAGGCATTACTACTTATAATCTATGAATATTTAATTATACCTAATAATAATAATATCTTAGGAAAACCAACACAACGTTATCTGATCCCAAACTAGGCAGAGCCTGTTCTATGGCAACCAGACAACTGATAAACATACTTATCGATACCAGAAGTATCAATTAATGTAAGGGACAAAACACGGTTTTTCAGGAGAGCCGCAAAACGATTTTATTTTTTGAAATCTGTCTATAACTCTTTACTGTCTACTCCAATTTTAATTGTGTCTAGAGGAAAGTTTCTTAGAATTTCCTCTTCTTTCATGCTATAAACGCAAGATTTAGGAATACCCAGTGGTTTAGAATATAGCACGTCCCTTACATTAAAAAAATATGTTTAGTTGTGCCTTACGTTACTAAAATTTTATGTGTAAACCGTCAAACATAGTGTAAGCAGCAAGAGCAATAGAAAATTATACGTAATTCTATTGTAAAGGACTTTTATAGTGTTGCAATTTGATGTAACTATAGATTATGTACTAAAATTATGGTATTTTAACACCATGGAAATAGGTTCTTTGCATGATTAATATTAGTTTCAGCTTAGCTATCACAGATTTAAATGAAATTTAGGGATACAAAAATAACACGATTTATTGTTAATATATTTATTTTTATTTTCCACTTTTTTGTCTGCGTAATTATTATAATTTCAACACACATTAGTGTATATAAAACTTTTTGTTAAGTTTAAATAAATGTTCTAAAACTAACAGTGTTCTAATTAACAGTCATACACACTTAGTTATCAATGTAAAAATAATTATGTATAATTGACTCCATGATCTCTTGTAATTAACAATCCTATAAACTCTGCACTTTTAATAATTACGTTTAATTAGCTTTATCATTATAATCACTAAATGAATAAAAAAAAATATGTTTTCTCAGACTTAATCAACAGTCGTATTTATTAAGTACTTAATTGAATGAATGTACTGGAATCGAAAGACAGATGAAAAAATATGAATTTCCTGAAAGATGAATGAATAAAATAATA
The DNA here is from genome assembly GCA_932294355.1 of Aporophyla lueneburgensis. Taxonomy (NCBI): domain Eukaryota; kingdom Metazoa; phylum Arthropoda; class Insecta; order Lepidoptera; family Noctuidae; genus Aporophyla; species Aporophyla lueneburgensis. The sequence goes on along the minus strand of OW028762.1, from coordinate 15,482,534 downwards.
TAAATGATATGAATAAAAAAAGCTGCTGTTAAGTAAATGTTATTATAGCGTCAACGAATTTTTAAATGATAAATCCCTGAAATTAGTTTAGAAAAGTCCAAAGCAAGTATTTCATCTATTTTTAATTACTATTTTAGAACAAGTTACATTATAAGATAATCAATACTGTATTTTCCTTTGCTGTGCCCGACAGGGTCCACAATTGTTTCTAAATAAAATGTTTTATCACCTAAGCATATACATTGTGGAATGCAATAAAGTATTGAGTATTGAATATTAAGAAGAAAATGTTATTACAAGAATAAATAATTAGGAATGGGCAGATAGATTATGATGATAACTATTAGTAAATTAAACTATTTTAATGGTGAAATTGAAATGGTTGGAGTGACTTTTTCTATTTGGTATATTATCTAGTTATAATCATCAGCTGTCATCACATCTTCATCGTCGTCGGTTTCATTGAGGGTATCTTTAACTGGCAATTTATTCGGAAGGTTCAATTCACCATGAAATCTTTTTGGTATTATACCGGTGTCGCACAATTGATCATGAATTAAAGTAAGGGACATGTTATTTAAATCGTATGATTTGAGGTTTAAGGTAAGGGTGTAAATTATTTAACACTATGATACTTACTTTATTTTTCAGAGAAAAAAATATGTAAAAAATATGAAATCTGAAAAAAATATGTAATTACATATTTTTTTTTGTCATAAATCGTTTTACGCAGGCCAAAAATGTTTACTGCAAGGGATTTTTTTTAACGATAGAATTTTTTCAATGATACCAATCGATAGAGCTGAAAATTCTGAATCCAATGATATATATAACTCATTTTCGCCAAAATGTCCCTTACGTTAATTGATACTTCTGGTATCGTTATATATTTCTAAATACTTACATATAATAGATAAATGACACCCAGACACAGGACAAATTATTGTGCTCATCACACAAAGATTTGTCCTGGGTGGGAAACGAACCCACGACCTCAGTCTTAGCAGTCAGAGTCACTAACCACTAGACTAACAAGCCAGTCAAATCACCTATCTCCGGAGCTTGTGGTTAAGTAATAACAGCTACACAGCTCAACGAATCAGGTTAAGCTACGCTTGCCGCGGTTAATCCGTGGATGGGTAACCATCTCTACATACCAAGACTCCTCCGTGCCTCGGAATGCTCACTAAGCCGTTAGTCCCGGCTATCTATCGTAGGTTTTTGACAGTCGTAACGGGTCGTCAGATACCCGTAATTCTGACATCCAGTCTTATCAATGGGTATCGTAGTACCCAGTAATTGGGTTACATATATTCACGCCTTTTTCGCATGAGGGTAGGCAGAAACTACAGAACGCCACCTGCTTTCCTTACATAGTCCTTTTGCCTTGTTTAGGTTCATACACGTACACCGATTGTGAGTACTACGCAACTGACCTTTCTGAAGAACATCATCAATAAGGTCACTATATGTTCTCCTAGAGCGTGTCCACTCACATCTGCGTTGTAAATACTTTTTGTTAGCCGCCCTTCCTCTTCGTCTCCCAATAATGATGTAGTTTTAAATAAATGATGACTAATATTTGAACGATAAAGAGGAAAATAGGCAATCCTATTAATAAAACTTTGCACAAGATAATGTAATTTAACAAGAACGCGTTGACGCATTGATTTCAACAATCAAAATATAATGACTTATGAATTATATCTTAAATATTTTGTGACGATAAGATTCTCTTGCAATTAGGCAATGTCTGACAAAGCTGCATCATGTGCTTGGAAAGCCCACCTTTTTATTTAATTTACTGAAGGGACTATTTTTGAGCTAAAACGTGCTTACTGCTTATTCGTGCTTTGTTGTTTGACTACGTTTGATTCGACGGTGAAATCAAATCAAAATATTTTATGTCAGAAAAGCCTACATGGGCACTTATGAAGACGTCGTCAGAAGCTAGGTGGATGGTTCCAAATTGTTTATTCCTATGGAGAAGTTCCGGCAAGAAACTCCACGGTGATTCGGCGGTATTTGATAAACAACAACACCCCTTTTTTCGAAAAGAAATCTTGAAATGACGTCTTCCACTCTGGGCGGAGCAGAAGGGCGTGTTAGACTTTTACTGACTAAGCCACCAGTGTTCCTTCAGTTGCCTATATGCCAGTGCCACGGTAACTCTTTAGAACAAATCTCGCGACCCTGGCAGTACCTAACAAGTTTGTTTAACATTTTCACACACTCCAATATTTGGTCCTTCGAGCCGGATGGTAGGGTCACGGTAATTCTTTCGAAACAAATACGCGATCTTGACAGGCATCGGTCCTAGCGGACTCCTTTAGTTTTGCTGACATCTCTAACAACAACATCTGTCTTAATTTATCCCAACTACTACCGACCTGCCCCGTTTTCGCACAGCTGTACATTCGAACCCTGACAGGAGCTTTACTTATAAATTATTACACCATCACTGCTCTCAAAACGGTGAAGGAAAACATCGTGAGGAAACCGGCATGTCCCAGAACTAAAAATTCGAAATGTGACATAAATCAACCCGCTCTGGGCTCGCGTCCAATCCATCTCTCACAGAGAGGAGGTCTCTGTCCAAGCAGTGGGAACATTATAGGCTGGTTATGATGATGGTAAGACTTGAAGCTGACCGTAAGAAACGATGGGATTTATTTATCACAAGGCAACTACAACAGGTAACAATCACAATATTTCACGAGGTTCACATTATAAGTTTCGACCTGATTATCACCATCGCACAAATGACCAACAACAACAAAATTAATTATGATTTAAACTACAGTAAAAAGCTTAGTACACAAAATCACAGCTACAAGAACTATGCGTCTGCCCTCCAACACACTTCTTACTTAGGCCGAAAATGTGAAGACCAAACGCGCCAAGCAAAGTCCATAACTCACAGTTACATTATTTAAAGAAAAACAGTATTTAAAGAGTTAGAATTTAAAAAGAGAGAGTACAAACATGTCTTCTGAAAACAGCGGCACGAGAATCGCAGACGTCAATTCTGTTATTGACTTTTGAAATTTCATTGTAAAGTCGACACATTCTAACGATAGGGTTGGAATATGAGGTGTTATTTGTAAAGACTAGAAGTGCAAAAGTTTTCGGTGTTCGGGTATTATATATTATCTAGTATTGATGTTTATGAGGAACAGCAGAGTTGAAAAGTCCGAGAGATTGCGTCATATTAATCATACAGTTAACCTACTACTATATTGCATCACAAACAAACAATGATTCACACAATATTTGTCAATAAAATCAATCTGATGTAAAGATTAGATCGTAATCACTTTAAGTAAATGTATATAATTAAAAATAATGAATATTATTGCGTCTCCATTAATTAATATATTCATAATTGTTATCTTTTGAAAGACTAATGTGATGGTCAGATAGATAGCGTATTGAAGACATGGTTTTCCCATTTCGCGGTGATCTGAGGAACGGATCTTACTGATAAGAATTTAACCGGAAAATAGTTGGATAACAGAAGTACCTATACGGTTAGGTACACGTTTTTCAGCAGGTGAGCTAAACGTGATCTACTTAAATCGTAATAAAAATCTTAAACTCATTTGTGACCATCTTAATACATCGAGACTCCTCAAAGATAGTTAAAGTCAAAAAATTTGGAAAGGTCATTAAGTCGTTGGTCCCGGCTGTCATACGTAGATCAAGTTAATACCCTAATTTCTATAAATCATTTCACCATCATCATTTCAGCCATAAGATGTCTACTTCCAGACATAGGCCGCCCTCAATTTGGAGGGCTTTGCCGTAATCGCCGCTTGGCAGACGGGATGGCGATCGCAGTATAGTAGTAAAATGCATAGAGAACGCTGCTGCGCATTCTCTAGTAAGTCACTTAGTCGCCTCTTACGACACACCGGAAAAATTAGGATGGGGCTATTCTTTACGTCCGGCATCACACGGATTTACGTAATTAAAATCTGAAATTCATTCATGGATGACCATTTTTACATATAAAGCCCCCTCAGTGCCTTGGAAAGCACGTGAAGTCGTTGGTCCCGGCTGTCTTTCGTGAATCAAGTTAATTACCTAATTTCTTTTAAATCATGTCTATTCTCCTACAGATTTCTTTATTCCTGATTCGATCACGCAGGGAAACTCCAAGCAGAGAAATTGAAATTAAAATTAATTAATTAATAATAATAATTACATTACTTAATTTATTTTATTAATTACTAGCTTCCGTCCGCGACTTCGTCCACTTTAAATTTCTTGTTCCCCCGACCTTTCCCGTCGCATCAAATTGCCTACCCGTGCGATATTCCCCGTTTTTGCAACATTTTTCATTATTGCTCCGCTTCTCTTGATTGTAGCGTGATGTTATATAGCCTATAGTCTTTCTCGCTAAATAGGTTACCCAACACAAAAATAATTTTTCAATTCGAACCAGTAGTTCCTGAGATTAGCGCGTTCAATCAAACAAACATACAAACAAACAAACAAACAAACTCTTCAGCTTTATAATATTAGTATAGATTTTAATTTTGAATTTTTCGTTCTAATCATGATTATGTTTTTAATATTTGAATATGATTTGATTTTATTTATTTTTATAATTTTTGTGTATGGGTACAATGCCTGAATTAAAACGCTATTTTTTTATTTATTTATTTTTTATCTTTTTGATGACTTTCAGCCTTCTTATACCTTATTTCTTAGACGTGGTCGCTCACAATGGGCCTGCCCATTGTGAGCGACCACGTCTCAGTTCCATATGTCATCACTAAGCAAAGACTTTCGTCTTGAGACACTGCAGTATGTGGGATGAGAAGATATTAGGTAGCTGCCCAGCCGATTCTGTGTCGACGATTGACCTCTTTCTCGAATTTGGACCTGGGCAGGTCCAAATTCGAGAAAGAGGTCAATCGTCAGAATGGACAGTTTGTCCTAGGTAAACATAATCGTTTACTACTTCGAGTGTGGAGTTTTCGATCTTCATGAGAATGGGTATGACATGAGCATTAGATAATTTATTAATTACTGGCAGAAGCCCGCGACTTCATCCGCGTCAAATTTTTGCTCCCTGGCGTCGTTCCTCCCTCCCGAATTCGTTGCAACGGGAAGGCCCGTTGCAACGAATTGCCAGCCAGTTTTCGTCCAGTTTTCGTTGCTGCTCCGCTACTTTTTAATTTTTCAATTCGGACCAGTAGTTACTGAGATTACCGCGTTCAACCAGATATACAAACACTTCAGCTTCATAATATTAAATATATGTAGATTTACTAATAATACATTTCATTGTCATTTCGTATTATATGACATTACTCTAGCCCTTTAATATATTTTACTATTGACATGCTTGTAAAAATAAATTATAATTTATTAACTATCTATTCTTAATACATATAATTGACATTTTCTACATGAACGTGATTTTGTATTGTATAAATTCAGAATGATTACTAAGAAAAACGTAATATACATATTCCTAGACCAATTTCATTGGTTGGACATAGAGCTTTTTTATAATACCTGTGTTTACAAAGAAAGATTGATTGATTAACAAAGCACTCTGTATCAAAAGGCAAATGTCAAAAATTCCAGATACTTCCACAAACAAAAATTAAAAATAAAATTAATTGAAAATCAAAGTACTTCGCGATAACATCTTTTAATCCAATTACTTTTAAACAGTAGATGACTATTTGATAATGAATAAAAATCTAAATTTTAAACGCGCTATCTTTTTAAATTCGATCATAATCAATTATATTTTGATTGGTTCTGAGAAGAATTTTTGCTGATGATAACACCTCTAAATAGAGGTGTGAACTACCTATTGTGTAATTTGAACATGGAAGCTCAAATAACTCGAATTTTGACACGATAACTAAATAAATTAAAAAAGAACTAATTTTAAAATTACAACTGTAAAAATTGACGAATTTTTTTTTTGCCTATTTTACGTTGTGCCGTAGGCCAGCTTCCCTTCCAGCGAAGTGAAGATTTAGCTTAACTTTTTTGTTAGTTGTGTGAAAAAATGCTGTTCATTCGTGTTTACTAAAGTAAGAGTGAGTTGTATTTTTTAATCGTATATATTACGTCACCAATCCATTACAAAGTATGCAAAATGCACATTGTTGTTGGTCCTGGAAACCTACACACTACGTACTACAGGAGATGCCCTAAAATCTACCTCGATTTACCTACCATACAACTAAAGAGTAACCCTACGCTAGATACGCTGGGACTAGATGCAAGCACATACATTAAAGCGTTTGTCCACCGCCACCGTCAACGGAACGTCACAGAGAAACAAGGTTATTCGAACCGAACTTTTTTTTTGTGGTTGAGAAATCATCGAATAACGTCTCCCGCTCTGGGTGGAGCAGAAGGGCGTGACAGACTTTTACTGACTAAAACCCACCCGTGTTCCTTCAGTTGCCTATATGCTAGGGCCACGGTACCTCTTTCGAAATAATCTCGCGACCCTGGACCCAAACTTGATTGTTCATCGCGAGGCATGATAGTACTATGGACGCGTTCAACGCACACGTCTTTTTACATCGTTCTCACATGTATAACTAAATAAAATAATACATATATTTCACCGAAAAAAGAAAATACGGGGGATTATACATACTTATGGGCTAGTACTTGGTGGTGCATAACATGTTAGCATCTGTAATCGAACTAGGACGAGTCCTGTATCTCGACATACAACGCCAGTCCCCTCAAAATTTACAATAGCATATTAGCCCAAATGACATGGATATATGGATGATCTTAACTTATAAAACAATTGCAAAATACAAAAATTGGTGTGTGTATGTGTGTGATTTTGTGTAAGTGTATAGTAGTGAATGTGGTTGGGGTGTTGGGTAGTGTAAATACTTCTTACCGAAAAAGTAAAATAAAATGGTGTAATTGTCTATTACATAGACTATTTCTGAACCATAAACAGGTTCTCTGTTTCCTCGTATAAAGGGTAATTAGGTAGTAATGTACCTTCTTTTTACATAAGGATTTGTTGAACGGATAAATGAAGTTCTTTATTTATTTTATTATAAAGAATAGGAGCAACAACAAATCTCCTTATTAAAGAACTTTAACTTGAATGCTTTAAGCAATATTTCTGATTTAAAGGAGTGTACGTGGAGTTTTTAGCCCTTTCTTATCCATAAGTACCTACTGTGCTTTGGAAGGGGCTTCATCTCTCTGACTCACTGACTCATTAACAATTTAAAACTGCTTATTTTGTATGTTCTACAAGTGTCTAGTTTCCGCACTTAGTCCTTCAAGTAGACCATTGTGTTTGGGCCATGGAAACCGGTTAGTGGTTATTCCAACCAGCCCATCTCTCTCCAGAAGTTGACTGTATCTCCTGATATGTTGAGAACGTCCGTGTAAGATTCGGGTGTCCCGTGGGTTTCTGTCTTAATCTTAGCGACGCCTGTACATTAGAACATGCGCGTTTCCTCAGCCTCAATGCAGGCTCTGCACAGGGGGCTGTCCGTTATGCCTATTGTACAACAGTGTTTGTTTAGCGGGCTGTGTCTCGTGATTCTGCTAAAATTGTGGATTTGTTCGAAAGAGTTACCACGGCCCTTGCACAGGCAACTGAAGGAACACGGGTGGGTTTAAGACAGTAAAAGTCTAACACGCTCTCCTACTCCGCCCAGAGCGGGAGAGGTCATTTGATGATTTCCCATCCACAAAAAAAAGTGTCCTGTGTAGGTCACCGTCACCAAATGCTCTAAAACTGCCTGTTACTGGTTTTATTGAAATAAATTTTTGGGTTTCAGTTTGATGTGGTTCCTCATTAAACAAGATTATAGAGAAGTTTATTCATATTGATAACTAAAGCGCCATCCCTAAATCAATTTAAATAAACACAAATATCAATTAATATACATTAAAATTACGCAGATAAGTACACTGTCGGCTCTTTTGCATACCGAATAAAATTCATTATCAGACCGATCGGCCATAGTTATCTATCCAAAAATGGTAAAAACATGAATTCAGTTGAGTGCTTATAAAATTGATAACGATCAATTTTTCAATGATTGATATCTTTTGTTATAAATTGTGGTGAAAAATTATTAATTTTTACGTGTATCTGTACGTGACAAAGACAAATGCAATGCATCCGGATACTTTGACGTCACTAATTAGAAATACGACAGAAGTCAATGGGCAAGAGGGCGGTTTTTCCCGCGTCGGAAATATTTCGTTCGTAATTTTATCCGGTACCGTACTGTGTGGTGCCGGACGTAAAGAATAACACCACCCCATTTCTTCCTGTGGGTGTCGTAAAAGGCGACTAAGGGACTTACTAGAGAATGGGCAGCAGCGTTATCTATACATTTTACCACCATACTGCGATCGCCAACCCGCCTGCCAAGCGTGGCGATTATGGCAAAGCCCCCCAAATTGTGGAAGGCCTAAGTTCAGCAGTGGACGTCTTACTGCTGAAATTACGATGAATTCGTTTAGAAAAACAGAAAAGAGACGGAAAAACGAAAGTTTCCGGGGTACAATAGTTAACACTACATATGAAAAAACGTTTCGTTTTCGTCCTTTGGGTATAACTCTAAATAACTATTGCGGACTATGTGGGTGCGCCCACGGCACGTCTGTCACCAACGCGCAACGGTCCGAGAGATTGTAAATATATGTATCGTCACTGCGACGCCGTCATCTCGTTCTTGGTGACGTCTCGTTGACGGTTGCGGTGGACAACCGCCCTAACCATTGTAACGCGTCCAATATTTTGATAGCTTGGGAGTCTCACTCTCTTTTATCAAATTAATCATCATTAATCATTTCAGCCGTAAGACGTCAACTGCTGGAAACAGGACTCCCCAAATGGCGGGTTTGCCATTATCGCCACGCTTGGCAGGCGGGTTGGCGATCGCAGTATGGTGGTAAAATGCATAGATAACGCTGCTGCCCATTCTCTAGTAAGTCCCTTAGTCGCCTCTTACGACAGCCACGGGAAGAAATAGGGTGGTGTTATTCTTTATGTGCGGCACCACACGGATATGTAGTGTGTTTAATAGTGTATGGTATCTTTCGTTTTTTCCGTATTTTTTCTGATTTTTAAACGAATTAGATTTATCTCTAATAGCTTAGGTAGGTATCTTCAGTGTAACTATATCTAGCTGATATTAAAATAATCAAAATTAAATATTTTATTGTTTTATAACAACAATAAAAATGGCGGGGAAAAACATACTAAGTATATTGCTTATATAATAAATTCTTAGTATAATGTGATAAGGACTAATATTGGTATTTCAAATAATATTTTATTTCATCACTAGCTTCTGCCCGTGACTTCGTCCGCGTTAAATTTCTTGTTCCCCCGACCCTTCCCGTCACGTCGAATCAGCTACCCGTGCGATTTTCCCCGTTTTTGCAACATTTTTCATTACTGCTCCGCTCCGCTTGGGTGTACCGTGATGTTATATAGCCTTTCTCGATAAATAGGCTACCCAACACAAAAATAATTTTTCAACTCGGATCAGTAATTCCTGAGATTAGCGCGTTCAAACAAACAAACAAACTCTTCAGCTTTATAAATAATATAAATATATAATCTAATATATAAATGTATACTATATCTATTATATAATATATATATGTATAGAAGTATGGATTTCGTAAATCAGTAGTCGATTGGGTGAAATAAAGTACTGTTTGACTTGCTGTCTAATAAAAACCGACAGACACAATGGTTTTTTAATTGTGTCTGTAATTACGGCATTCAACAGGTTAATGAGAGTCAGAGTAGCTCAAGAACGGTTTCGTACCACCGTACAACTATCCACACTAATATTATAAATGCAAAAGTAACTCTGTCTGTCTGTCTCGCTTTCCTGCTAAAATTACTGAACCGATTTGAATGAGATTTGGTACACAGACAGTTTAGAGCCTGAGAAAGGACATAGGCTACTTTTTATCCCGGTAGTATGTTCCCGCGGTATAATTTCCGACCTCCACGCGGGTGAAGCCGCTGGCAAAAGCTAGTAGGTTATAAATCATCACGATAAAATTAATTGGAGCGGAGCAGCAATGAAAAAAGAAAACTGGCAGGCAATTCGATGCAACGGGAAGGATCAGGGGAGCAAAAATTTGACGCGGACGAAGTCGTGGGCAGAAGCTAGTATATCATATTCAGCCTTATAATGTTCCCATTGCTGTTATGGATTTCCATAATGATTAAAAAGTTTAACTAAAATGTCCAGCGTAGCTTAATTTCTACTGAGATGCCTTGGATATAACTCGTTAGAGGTAAAGCGATCTAAAGACCAGCTCACCATAGCCTGTAACACGCTCCGTGGCACTATTGACGCGCCTGATCTGCATGCTGTGCTGGCTCGTTTTTTTGTCTCAGACAATGACTGCCGCGGCAGAAAGCACAGGCTATTTGCTGTGCCTCCATGTCGCACCGTTGCGCGTGCTAAGTCCCCAGTACCACGTACTCTGGCTGCGCTTAATGATCTCTTGAACACTAATCCAACAAACGATCTGTTTGCGTATGGACGAAGATTTTATCTGCATGTCAGAAATACTGCCAGAGGAATGTATGAAAGTATTGTTAGTGTTGTAGTATCTTTATATTTTTTAAATATTATTTTGTCTTATTGGTGTGCACGTGTTACCTATAGTGTCTTTAATTTCTGTAGTTGGTTGTAAACCGTTTTAATTAAAGAAATAAATAAAATAAAATGTAAATGTAGCGGTCTCGTAGCATCATTGCTACACACCCTCACAGATTCGTAGCGTCACTGCTACGAAGCCGCTACGTATTTTGTAAAATGTTGTGTTGTGTCTAACCACTCGAAAAAGCTGTCTTATGCCCTTTTATTTGTCTGTTTTAAGAAATATGGGACTGCGAAGTGCTTTTAGCGCGCATTTTGGGGGCATGTTTTATGTAATTTTGGCGTTTAAAAAGAGCTGATTCTTAGCCTAATTTGAATAAATGACGTTTGATTTTGACTTCAGAACACCCCGTGAATGTCAGTCGACAATAAGTCTATCATATCACGGTTTAATTCTGATATCACACCGTAATGCCTGAATTTTATGCTATGATTACATTTAATGTACAGTCAGCGACATTTTTTAACTTGCTTATAGGTATTGAAGCCTATGGCATTAAGTCCACCTCTGTACATTTGTGTGTTTAAAGTAAGTATCAAATAAAAAAAACACACACATTGAGTGGGCGATCAAGTTGAGCTATCGACACAGCCGGACGTGTCGGCGCGCGCGCAACAGATGTGGTCCGACCCGCCTGAGTTCGAAATCAAACCGTGTTATTGTGTGTGCGTGCTTCTAAGTCATAATTTAAAATCGGGTGGCATAATACAACGTGTAACATAATTAACGCAAGACCTCATACACCCGAATTAGAGTTTTGAGTTTATTAGAGTATTGAATAAAGAAAATTGTGTGAACACTAGCATTGTTTTGTGCATTTAAATTTGAGCCCTATTGCCTTGAGATAGGATTGAATTCTTTCGGGCTCAATAAGTGGACTTGCGTCTATTCAGTTACACATAGTATAAAACAAGGAAGCAAATGTGTCATTCGTGCGCCCAGCTCTCAGCAGAGCCTGCCTGCCAGCTGACCCCTGCCGAACCCGGTGAGCCCGTTCCTAACATTTCAGGGATTTGTTTACTAAACTGCGCATGACCGCGGCTTTGTTGTGCCGCGCTTGGGGACCTATCATCGTCATCACATCACACCAGGAAGCGTTGTGTGAATGATTGTGTTCACACTAACTACAATAGGCTGAATAACCCTATTCGCGCTATAATTCCGGAACAAAATACGATACTGATTAAGACGCCGCACCAAAAGATCCTATTTTTGTAACACAGTAATAAATAAATAAATAAATATCTTAGGACAACCAACACATCGTTATCTGATCCCAAACTGGGCGGAGCCTGTACTATGGTAACCAGACAACTGATAAACGTACTTAAATATTTCTAAATACATACATATTATAGATAAATTACACCCAGACACAGAACAAATGATTGTGCTCATCACACAGGGATTTGTCCTGGGTGGGAATCGAACCCACGACCTCAGTTTTTGCAGTCAGGGTCACTAACCACTAGACTAACAGGTCAGCCAAAGTAATGAATTCTTAAAATTCCTAAAAGCTTGCTAAGAGGCCACAGCCCCTCCAAATGAACACATGGGCGGCAGCTGAATAAAAAAAAGGGTACCCAATCCAGATTCTCTCTGTTTCAAGATAAATGCACATTTTGCTATACAGATAAACAAAAGAAACCAAAAAAAAGGTCATCCCATAAATTGACTCACTACAAGTGTGCTTCAGCCCCCAACTTGCACGTGTCTTTAGTGGGCACACAGACAATGCGTTTATAATGGTTATAATTGGCACTTCTAAATAATATACAGGAATTTCTCCCCAACAGCATTCTTTCCCAGGAATAAAGGATAACAGAATACAAAGCCGCGCAACATAATGAAGAAATCTGGGGTGGTGAATATATCATAATCGCCGCGTCTGTATTGTACGTCGTAAATGTGCATGTACATATGCAAAACAGAAACACACAGGTGCATTCACCTACTAGCGAACAAGCTCCCGCTTATAAACACGTACTGTTCATGAACCAGCACTATGAAAACTGGGTCCCTACAAACGACAAACAATACAACAACAACCGGAATAACCTAACGCAAGGTTCAACTAGATTGAAAGCACTGCATCATACCAAAACATTAGGTAACAGGCACAACACATGAGAAGAGCAAAACCCATGAAACCCTAAACTCAAACGAGCAACCCCCAATTAGTTAAATCATTCACACCGTTGGACAATAAGAACAAACACTACTTACACGTGTATCAAACGTAATCGCGGACGACACGGGATACGCAATAATGAGAAAGCCGAAGTCTACCCAATTAAGTAAACTTGCACAGAAAAACCAGCTACAAAAAACGAATTGACGCGGCACTGCCACGTATAGGAATTCAAGCCAACCTACAAGAAACAGGGATGAACTTAGGAACATTCAGCTACACTACACATACCACGATTGGCATCTCTCCGAACCGGTAGGTAACACGCACCAGGATCTTGCAATTTTATTAAGAACGTATTCCCAAATTGAATTAGTTAATAGTACAAGTGAATTAGCTACAGTTAGTAATACAAGGATACTAGGTCAAATATTGGCATGGGAAAAGACTAGCCAACTCCTCTGCACTTATTCAACTCCCACTTCAAACAGTTGTTCCCCGAAAGCAACCAGACCCTTCACAGTCTTATTAAACTTGATTAGACAAAAAGTACGCTAATAATACTCGGAAACTTCAACGTCTATATTGGTCGACAAGATACTCTAAACAAAAGAAAACGCAAAGGATCCAACAAAACTTTCAGCATAAATTTCCCAACTACAAGGCGAACTGTTAAAGGATAAAGCCTACAGAGAAAAACTTCAAACAGAAACGACAAAAGGTTGATCATCCATTAGAATAATTTGGTCAAAAGGCACTCAAAAATCGCAATTGGACTATATCATCATGCCACAAGCAACAGAAAAACTCGTCCACGTTGACGAGACGGGACTATAAGATCAAACAGAATTGTAAACAAAAACGAAAAAAAAAAACCAAACACAAAAGCAACAAAAAGAAACGAAGGAAACAACAATGGATGCTAAGTATTTCAATCATAAACAATGCAACTATACCGCTCTCAATCGAAAACATATCAAAATAAAATATCAAGATCGCATATAAAAATAAAAAAAACAACTAGCAAATATAGGTATCATCCCAACGAATGAAAACACCGAAATAACATGAAACAACATAACGGAGGTATTAGAAGCCGCTGCCCAGGAAACTCTCGAGTCTTCAGCCAATTATTACTCAAGGGACCATCGAATAGCCCTCGCTAACCTACAAAAGGCCAAAGCTGGCAACTGGATAACCCAATAGGCATAATCGCGTACAAGAATGCCAGACAATACTCCAAAAGGTTAAAATCAGTACAAAAATAGGCAGAACGTACTTTTGCATAACCAACAAAACCGATAACCGAAACACAATAAACCGACAGTAAAGGAAATAATGGAAATCATCAATTGGGACTGCAACATTTCACTCCCTTTGTTGAGCTAGAAGGACTAGAATGCATCCAATACCAAATTAAAACCTCGCTAAATAATGTAAGCCTCCGAATAAACGAAACAAGGATGAAAATTCTAATTGGAGAGGGGGTCTCTAATTAGAATTTATACTTTCGTTTCGTTTGGACAACCACAGGATTTGCTACCTGGCACACATTTTCAGACGCTCTGAACCACACCTGTTACAAGCAGCAATGCAGTACAGGGCAAAACCTAAGAAGGTCGGATGACCTATTTACACATGGAATGACAACCTAAAACAGGACATGAAATACTTCGAAAAGGAACTCCAGTTTTGAAGGGGCACGGCTGGAGACAGAAATAAGATCAAGAAAGCGGCTCGTGATATCTACAAAAAACCAGAAACTGATAGCAGCGAAAACGCAGAAGACGACCAAGAAAACAACACGGAACATAGCGAACCCTTGACATAGAAAAGAGCCAGCAAACGGTCAACCCCACCAAAACATGCATCGGTGAAGCTCGACCTGGATCAACATGCCGGCGACGACGTGAAAAGATGCCCTCCTATAGACAAACATCACCCTTCTCTCCACTAGTCCAATGCTTACTTAAGGCTGCATAGTCGGTAGGCTCGTAATCCTTTCCTATCCTATGGGCACGTCTTCCCTACCATTACAGCGCCCCCCGGTCTACTTCTTGATATGCAATGGCCTATGTAGCACCATGAAACATGAGGCTTCAAAGGCTAGTGCATATCTTGGGGTTCATTCGATTAATCGAGTCTGGTCAAACCACGCTGGGATCGGTGCAATTCATTTCATTTCATTTCATTAAAGTAAGTACTTATCAAATAAAAAAAACACACACATTGAGTGATTTTGTGCTAAGTCAATATTCTACAATCATTATATTAAAGATATATGATTTTATTTATATTATGTAAAATGGTCACCCGTATGTAAGCATAGTCATCTGCCAGGGTCGCGAGATTTGTTCAAACGAGATACCGTGACCCTGGCATATGGGCAACTGAAGGAACACGGGTGGGTTTTAGTCAGTAAAAGTCTGACAAGCGCTCCCGCTCCGCCCATAGCGGGAGACGTCATTTGATGATTTCCCATCCATTACATACTTGGCAAACGTAGCATTAACCTGATCGATTGACATGTGCGGTTTTTATTACTTAGCATTTCATAAACCAACCTAATATTTAGTAATCCTACTTCCTACTAATATCCTACTATGCTACTTCCTACTATCCTACTAATATTATAATCCTACTAATATTATAAATGCGAAAGTTTGTGAGTATGGATGTTTGTTACTCTTTCACGCAAAAACTACTGAACGGATTTGGAGCACAGGTAGTTTATAACCTGGATTAACACATAAGGTATTTTTTATCCCGGTAGTACGTTCCCGCGGGATATTTTCCGACCTCTACGCGGGCGAAGCCGCTGGCAAAAGCTAGTAAAAATTAAAAAAATTAAACACATATATACCTAATCACTTGTCTATCAAAATCTGTTTAATAAACGACGTAAAAAACCAATTTAACTTCTACGCGTTGCCGACTGTACCCTATTAAAAATTCTGTTTAATAAAACAAATCTAATCGTCTATCTTTATAATCTCATTTTCTCAGAAACTTTAATAAATATTCTTTGTTAATAGTGCGTCGGTTTTTCAAACAACCGATTATTATTGTCAATTATAACTTGAGCTGTCATAATGGCGCTGCTGGCTCAGAGAAACGTCATTTAAACGTCAGATTTAGTACATTTTGAATTAGTTCCATTTTTCACCACGTGCCAACTTATAGTGGATCTTTTGTATCTAATATCTAGGTATTTTAAAAGTATTGGGCTGTGATTTCAGAGGATTTTGTGCCTAATAATCCGGTAACAACGTGATTATATTAATTTAGGTAGTGATTTGAGCATAATGCGTCACATTTTTTCAATAATTATGGTTGGTTTCATAATTATAACGGACACCTTTCCAATGAAAGGATTTTTTTTTTCTCGAAGTCGACCCCAACATTTGTAGTTGGGAATAGGCTAGGCAGATGATGCTGGATAGGTTTTTTTTTTCTATAATCCTTACTATGTTATTACAAAGAGTGGCTGGTTAGACTCACGCAGAAACAAAGTTTTGATTTTGCTTAACATGACACACATAAACTCATGACTGCTTCCCATGGCGGTTAGTAGAAACTACAGAATCGTAGCAAGTGGCGTTCTATAGTTTCTGCCTTCTATAGGAACGTAAAAACGGCAAACAGACTGTGTAAGGATATACTCCTTTTACTTCGTTTACGTTCATACATCTGGTCATACACACACGCTGCGGTTGCGATGCGATAATTACGCACCTGACCTTTCTGAAGAACATCACCAATAATGTCACTATATGTCCTCCTAGATCCCGATTTTGTTTTAGTCAAACGATTTTGATCTGAGTCAAGCTCGCGTAACCTTTGAGATAAAAATACTATACCTTAGAAACCATCACAAAATACCTAATCTAATTATTAAAAATTAAACCGCCGAAAAAACTGAAAAGCATAAAATAGTAAACCTTAAAATTATGAGTCGACGCTTTGAGTGATCTTTGTTCATTGATTTTTCAGCGCCGACTCAAAATTTTAAGGTTTATTATTTTATGCTTTTCAGTTTTTTCGGCGGTTTAATTTTTTGTTAAAAAGTTTTTATTTTATAATTTTTTGTGACTTTAATGTACTAATAATACTTGGCAAGGTATACCCTATCCAACAAAAAAAGAATTATCAAAATCGGACTACTCTGTATGAAGTTATGCGTGGTTATACATTACAATCAGTGAGTGAACAATCAATCATCCCCTGTTTTCCGACCCTTAGGGTTCGATTTAGTTTTCCAAATTTATATGGGACCACCTTGGGAGTATACCCTTTCCAATAAAAAAAGAATTGTCACAATCGGACTACCATGTACAAAGTTATGCGTGAACATACATAAAAAAAAAATATATATATATACGCGTCGAATTGATAACCTCCTCCTTTTTTTTTCGTCGGTTAAAAAGGACAGCCTGTATGGCATACAGAGTTCGCTCCCCGATCTACCGATTACTTCGTAATTTGATAACGATCAAAATTATAGTGTAGAAGCTAATCGAATTAGTCGGATGACAAACGTTTTATCAGCTAGTAATGGAGTTTTAATTAATAGAGATTGATAGGAACATAGCCCTTATTATCTATGCCGACTATAGGCTTTTTAAGTTGACAGGCTTACACCTGTCTTCCCATAAATGATAGATAGATTCATTTATTTGCCTGAAATATGGTATTTTACAGATTTTATAACACACACAATAGTTATTTAACAAATTTTGTGATAATAATGATGAATCTAATTTTATAACTTTAAACAAAATAATTAAATTGCAATGTTAAAAAAGTACTAAATAAAAAAATTGCCTACATGATAAATGATATCATTTCTATAAGTAGGTTTATACAAACACTTTAACATGTCAAATATATTTTTTTAAACTAGATGAGGTTGGCATTTCCTATCTGATTATTCTGAGAGAAAAAGGCCGAAACAAACTCAGAGGTCACAGTCTCTTTTAAAGTCCAGAAACATCTTCCTGCCAGGGTCTTGAGATTTGTCCGAAAGAGTTACCGTGGCCCTGGCATATAGGCGACTGAAGGAACACGGGTGGGTTTCAGTCAGTAAAAGTCTGATGTCATTTGATGATTTACCACCCAAAAAAAAGACATAATCTTGGTCACATCATGTGAAGACCATGTAGATATCTGTCTGAAATGGTCTTTTGAGTACAGAACCTATGACATGTCCTAGAACTGAAAATTCGAAGCCATATGACATCTACCAATCCACACTGGGCCCGTGTGGTGGATTACAGCCCACTCTCTCTCACCGAGAGGAGACCAGAGTCCCAGCAGTGGGAACACTATGGGCTGATTATGTATGCTAAAGACAAATATTTTAAAAGAGTAACCGTGGAGTTTTTTTTTGCCGGCACCTCTCCAAAAGAATCAAAAATTGGAAACGTGCACCTAGATTCTGATTTTAATAAGTGCCCATGTACGTCATGTACGTTTATGTGAAATAAAATATTTTGATTTTGACCTCTATTACATAGAACTTAAACATTACTGGCGAAATGAGGGTGTGCTACAGTACTACCTCTGCCAAACCCTCCGGAGGTAACAAGCGTGAGGTGATGTCCATTTTCTTGGGGAATTAGGTATTTATAGGAATGGTTTTCGTGCAACGGTAAGCAGCTTTGATCGCCCGGCCGCTCTATTACCTTGCTTACACTTCACGTTCCTTCCGACATTTTTCATTACGCTCAGCTCTTAAGATTCCTAGCGTGATGTTAAATCCTAAAACCTTCCTCAAGAATTGTGCTATCAAATGCAAATCGATTTTTTCAAATCCAACTGGTAGTTCTAGAAATTACTTCCTACAACATACCAATAAAACTTACAATCTTTACCTCTTTATGATTACCGTAAATTTAAATATCGTACCGAATATAATTGCCAGTCATCAAGATTGGTACCTAGCGATAATGACTACACAGATACAAATATAAAAATAACATCACGCCCATACAGGCACGTGACATCGACGTGTTATCTAAAATAATGAATTCAGTACCTGACTCTAGACCCTCCAGCGTAAACAATTTTCGTCAGTTTAAAAAAAAACAGCAGTTTTAATGAAATCGCTGACTATGTACGCATACTACATTCATTTAGCATTAGTTAAGTGGTAGTTAAATATAATCAATAAATTCTTATCTTTGGCTATCCACGACTTATCTTACTCATTCAAGCTAACAACAAAGGTGAGGCATCCAGCAGCACATACACCTTTTTGGTCCTTCGAGCCGGATGAACCAGCGACAAGATTTTAAGGAGATTTTTCACAGTATAGATCGGCTGATATCGGCTCAATGAAATATTCAATAAAACTTTTGCCGAGGTGGATTTTTTGGCCTATTTTTTGGCCAAAGAATCGGCATTGACATACAACATGGCGATGCTGCCAGCCTTTTACTTTACTTATTGACAGCGATGCAGACGAGTTTTTTGATGCCCTCTGATTCTTTTCTTTCTGTTTTTACATACATGTAAATATTATTAATAACATATTATGTCAACTGGAAATTGAACTCAAAATCTCACACTCACCACGACTACTCAGTGGCAATAAGGTAAAAATTACAATATACGTAATTGTTCAGATTCCCAAGAAAAAACTTAGATACGAAAGATAAAATACTCCGATAGAAACGAGATCCGGATCTTTACAATACAAAACATTTTTTTCTATAAGTGATTGTAATAATTGATAACGAACTGTTATCAAATTATCATTGTTATCACTAATTAGTCATAGCGTGCGTACTATGTGGGGAAAACTACATGGAAGTATGATGTAATTATTTATGTACTGGGCAATCATCATCTATCTTAATTTCCTCAACTACGTTGGAGTATGTATGGGGAACCCCAAAATTTATTGTTTTTTTTTCTATTTTAGTGGGAAAATCTTAATGCGGTTCACAGAATACACCTATTTACCAAGTTTCAACAGCATAGCTCTTATAGTTTCGGAATAAAATGGCTGTGACATACGGACGGACGGACAGACAGACAGACAGACAGACATGACGAATCTATAAGGGTTCCGTTTTTTGCCATTTGGCAACGGAACCCTAAAAAAGGAAGGAAGAAAATTCGTTTATTGGCGGTAAACATGACGCAAAGAAACACTAAGTTTCTTTGCGTCGTTGCGTATGTTTACCACAAATAAACGAATTTTCTCTCTTTCTTTTTTCTTCCTTTCAGTGCGGGTCGGTGGATGTCACATGCTTTCGATTTTTTTATTCTAAAACAAGCCGTCATGTTACCTCACGCTTCACCGTTTTAAGAGCAGTGGCGATGAAATAATATACACAAAATGAAGCGCCTGTCAGAGTTGGATCCCTAACCTATAACTCATACGTCGCTGTCGTTACCATTGGTGCACCATTGCTCTAACACATGGACACTGCTCTATTACATGGGACTTAAACATACCAGGCGAAATGTGGGTGTACTGTAAGTACACCGCTTTTTTTTGTGGGTGAGAAATTGTCAAATGACGTCTACGACATCTTACTGACTAAAACCCACCCATATTCCTTCAGTTGCCTATATGCTAGAACCACGGTAACTCTTTCAAACAAATCTTGCGACCCTGGCTGATAGGTACACCTCTTCCTAACCCTTCGTGATGTTATTATATGCTGTGTATGATAATGATACAGTAATTCTGGCTCAAAATGTAGTCAATGACGTGCACAGATATCTATCAGACCAAAAGACTAATCAAATTAAGGAAAACCAAAAACATTTTTCGTTTTATTAAGTCATAATGTAGGTCGCTAATTATGATTAATTAATTATTTTACAATGAATTGTACACTAGATTATTATCTAAGATGAATTTGAAATCAAACGATTCGATCTCTCTTAAAAAAAAATGTCATTTAATTGATAAAATCTCTTTGCTGCCTGCGTTTTTTGTCATTCTTATCCATATACAGGGTAAAATGACAAATTATTATTTAATACACGTGTTGGATATCGATATTGATAATTAATGGAACAAAAAAAAATTATGTGTGCAGGTCAATGCCCAAGGGTCAATGGTCAGCTGCTTCTGTATTATTTTTAGTGGAACTTAGATATTTGTTACGCATTTCCAAAAACCATAACTGAACGCCTGACGAAAAGCAGGACTGTTCTTTATAACGGAAGGTAGGTCATTAATATATACGAGAAATAAAAAAGGGCCGAGAATTGAGCCCTGTGGAACTCCCATAGTGACTATGGAACCCCGGGATCGACCATTTTTTGAAACCTATATGCCTGCTTATTTATTTAATAGTAAAAATTACAGAACCGAATCGTAATTTAAGTTGCATTTATCATCTATACTAATATTATAAAGCTGAAGAGTTTGTTTGTTTGTTTGATTGAACGCGCTAATCTCAGGAACTACTGATCCGAATTGAAAAAATATTTTTGTGTTGGGTAGCCTATTTATTGAGAAAGGCTATATAATATCACGCTACAACCAAGAGGAGCGGAGCAGTAATGAAAAATGTTGCAAAAACGGGGAAAAACGCACGGGTAGGTGATTCGACGCGACGGGAAGGGTCGGGGGAACAAGAAATTTAACGCGGACGAAGTCACGGGCAGAAGCTAGTAAATAATAATTATATTTCTGACGTTTTTAAACGCCTGGCTAAAAACTGACGTTTTTATCAACCAGACGTTTAAAAAAAGTCAGAAAGAAATATTTGGATTCATGAACCCCTGTGGCATTATCATCTGCATAGCCCTTTCCCAACAATGTCGGTGTCACCGTCTAACCGGAACTAAATACCAGTATTTTACATGGACCGACTAGGCAGTCGCTATTTAGATAGGCATCTGATCCCCACAACCTAGTTTCTGGTAACGATATGATTTAAAAAATAAAACCAATTGCATACGTCATCATCATTTCAGCTGAAATACGTCCACTGCTGGACATAGGCCTCCCACAAGCCCTGCCACTTCGACTGGTTTTGTGCTTCTCGCATCCAGCTGATTCCTGTGGATTCCGCACGCGAACCAAGGTAACCGACATAGCCTTAAGTATTGCAAAACTTAAGCGGCAGTGGGCGGGCTTGCTCGCAGAACCAATGAAGCCAATATGTTCTGGAGGGGCGACCGCGTACCGGGCGCCCACAAGATGAACCAGTGACCTTATGAGAGCCACAGGATACGTATTGTTTTTTGTTATAATTTAATCCAAAATAATAAACAAAGATCGCAGTGTTTACGCCTTGTTTCCTCGAAGGATTAGGCAGAGGTGTACCTATAGTAGTACACCCTCATTTCGCCTGTTATGTTTTAAGTCCCATGTAATAGGGGGCGAGCCTATTGCCATCAACCGGGCACGAATCCAGACTCCGAGCTGCAACTGAGAAATTGCAAATGGAAAAACCAAATAACAGTGTAGTGCAGTGTTTACTATGTAATTATATAGACACCCAAGTATTGTATATAGCTTTAATCAATATTCTATTTCCGCACTACAAATTTATCTAATCCTGTATGCAGACGGAAGAGAATAATTAATTTTAAAACGCATTCAGACAGAAAGCGTAAGATACGACAGAACCTACAAAAATTTCATTTACACCCGAGATACCTAATCATTGATTGATTGTAGTTGCAAATATTTAATTACAGACTAAGTAAATCGTTATACTGATGTCCTTTATGATTTTTAAATCATAAAGTAATCAGCATCGTCTCGGCAAGCTCGTTCTACCATAGATCTCATCCATCATTTTCCATCAGCCCGTTCAGTAAGAAAAATATGAACCAATTCGCGTTTAGATGTCATTAGAGACACCTCGTGTTCAAAACCATTATTACAATTTATCCATACATTTTGAGCAATAAGTAAGAAATACAATAGTTTACCATTTAACCATTTCTTGTAACTGTGTTATAGTGACTCAATATAGCTATTATTGGCTTAAATACGGGGAATTTGGTTACGTTGTATGGGTGCAATTTACGTATCTTTTTTTTCTGTGTCTGTGTGCGTTTGGTTTGTGCAGAATAGACAAATTTTCTTTATTTTCAATTTCCCTCATAATTCGGGAATTTAACTTTTACCAAATATTAACCATCCTATCAATACGAGAAAGGTGTGCTAGGTTACCATAGCGCCAAACACTACTTTTTACATGGTCCTTCGAGCCGGATTATAAGATAAATTGTAGTAACGAAACATTTTGATTTTGTTTCTGGTATTGCAAATGGCCATAGATGGTGGTGACTTTTAACCATGAGGTGGACCACCTGTTTGGTTGCCTCCGAATAACATTAACACCTAGTTTTGAATAGGGAAAGCGAAGAATTGCCAAATGGCAGATGGAGCCGAAAAGTTCTGAAGTTTCGACCGCGTACCGAGATACATAGAGTTGAAAGGCCTCCCACAAGATAGACCGATGATCTTGTGAACGTCGCAGGATTCCGCTGGATGCGGGAAACACAAAACCGGTCGAAGTGGAAGCTCCGCCACTTCGAGCGATTTTGCGTCACTACTTTAATGTATTCAGTATTACTAGTTTTAGAAATTCAAGAGGATTATAGTCATAAACAAATTAGATATACAGCAGATAAAAAAACAGTAGCAATTTGCTTTTAAAATCCGCGCTCACTGATAATGGGACCTTGTATGATTAGAGCTATTGTTTTATACCTTGAACTTAGGTAAATCAGGAGCGATAGTGGTAGAACGTGTCTTATGTAAAAAACATACAGTTTTTAAAACTATTATGTATTTTCTAGGGTGTTTCGAATTTTATGAAGTATGTCATCGTAGTTTTCGAAGACAGTTTTTTGCCGTCCTGGTAACCCTGGCAAGAATAATGGCGCAAATTTATGAAATTATTATTGTATTGTCATCAGTCCTTGATAAGTTTGTTTTCCGAACTATGTTGGGGTTGGCTTACAGTCTAACCGAATGCAGATTAATACCAGTGATTTACATGGATCGACTGTCCATAACACCGTGTGATGCTGGACGTAAAGAATAGCACCATCCAATTTATTTTCTGAGTGTTGTAAAACGCGATTAAGGGACTTACTAGAGAATGGGCAGCAGCGTTCTCTGTGCATATTATTTATTTATTTATATAAGGTGTATCTATTCATACACGAAATATTTTAAGACGTACACCTGTAGGTGGCACGTAAGCTATAGAAGTACGTAAGCTATAGAAGCAAAAAGAATTTTTTTATCTAAGCGTTTTTGAATTATGTAATTATTGTAATTTTAAAACTGCTTGAGACGTTTTGCATAAAACCTTTACTCCAAATTCTATCAATGGCCCGCCTGAGACTGCGAGGGCGGCGACCAGACGGCACGAGCATGGCCGCGGTGTCTCGGGCCGTAAAAAATAAGAAGGAGCCAGTATTTCTCATGTGCGTCAAATTATTTATAAATATTAAATGTTGAAAAAAATACATTAAAAAAATTTTTTTTTCATTGCTATAGCTTCTTTACCACCTACAGGTGAACCTGTTAAAATATTTCGTGTATGAATAGATACACCTTATATATACTTTATTGTATACCATAAAAAAAAAACAAAAAAAAAAACATTACAATGCCTACAAAATATATAATGGGCGGCCTTATCGCTTTATGCGATCTCTTCCAGACAACCATGGAATGGACAGTGATAATTCTGGACATAAAATGGGTATGTCAATGGTGTAAACATACAATGTACTAAAATTGCTAAACAGATATTTATATCCTAAATAATAGATATGTAAATACATACATACTAAATATTTAGGGCACAAAAATAAATGAAGATAGTGCATAGAGAATTATATTACCACCTTAGGTACTGCGATCGCCAACCCGCCTGCCAAGCGTGGCGATTATGGCAAGCCCTCCAAATTGTTGAGAGACGTATGTCCAGCAGTGGACTTTCGGCTGAAATGATGATGATGATGATTTTACATAGAGAGAGTCTCTGTCTGACCTCCACAACCCGGTTACTGGGTAACACGATACCCGTTGATAAAACTGGTTGTCAGACTCTCGGGCTTCTGACGACCCGTACCGGTTGTCAAAGATCTACCGATAACAGCAGTGACCAGCGACTTAACATGCTTAACTAGGTACAGAGGGGTCTCGACATGGCATGGGTCTCTTCACCCATCCACCAATCGACAGCGACCAGTGTAACTTAATATTCCATCTATAAGTGTGTCTGTCATTAAACTATGAGCTATGAATTTATCCTACTACTAATAATATCTTTATCTTTACAAAGGGGCCGTCCATTAATCACGTGAGGCTTGAAAAGAGGGGAGGGGGGGTGTAGTAAAAAAAATAATAAATAATAATAAAAATCGTTTATTTGCTTACAGGTTTTGGTAGTAACAATTTGTGATTGAAGCCTCCTTTTAGACAAGATATGCCTGTGTTAGGAGACTCCGCTCTTCCACAATAAGAAGTATTAATAATCCGATAGTGTAAATAAACTTAATCTAGGACATGCATTATAATATTAAAATAGTAAACAAAACTAGGTGCTAAGTAAACAAAGAACAACAAGTAATATACCACGTGTATTTATTTTTTCAGCAATCGCGTAATACATTTTATTATTATTGTAGTCGTTAACTTTCTGTAATAAAACTAGCTTTTGCCAGCGGCTTCGCCTGCGTGGAGGTCGGAAATTATCCTGCGGGAACATACTACCGGGATAAAAAGTAGCCTATGTCCTTTCCCAGGCTCTAAACTATCTGTGTACCAAATTTCATTTAAATCGGTTCAGTAGTTTTAGCAGGAAAGCGAGACAGACAGACAGACAGACAGACAGATATAGAATAGTGTGGATGTGGAAGTGTGGAAGTGTGGATCTGGATGTGGAAGTGTGGATGTGGATGTGGAAGTGTGGAAGTGTGGAAGTGTGGAAGTGTGGATGTGGATGTGGATGGATGTGGAAGTGTGGATGTGGAAGTGTGGAAGTGTGGATGTGGATAGTGTGGAAGTGTGGAAGTGTGGAAGTGTGGAAGTGTGGATTATAGTAAATAGTAAATATAGTAAATATAGTAAATAGTAAATATAGTAAATAGTAATATAGTAATAATAGTAATATAGTAAATAGTAAATACAGTAAATAGTAAATATAGTAAATAGTAAATTATAGTAAAATAGTAATATAGTAATATAGTAATATGGAGTATGGAAGTATGGAAGTATGGATATGGATAGTATGGATAGTATGGAAGTATGGAAGTATGGATTAGATGATTTAGACCAGCACCCTAATTGCGAAACGCACAATTTATCAGAATCTGAATGGGATTGAAGATTATTTCTAAACCATTGCGTCATTTGTTCGAATAAATTGTGGCTCAGCAACGTAAATAACGCAATGAATGTTGTTTAACTATGAATATTAAACCAATTCCTACCGATAAAAAGTTCCGCAATTACCCCTCTGTATTTTAAAAAATATTAAAAAAAATAAGATTCTTTGTAGGTACTACAAAAATACACGTGATATAGGCGGGGGGAGGGGGTAGTCTTAAACCTCAAAAAAACATCACGTGATTAATGGACAGCCCCATAGTATAAAACAATGTCGCTGCCCGCGTCTGTAGGCTAAGATCTTTTAAATTACGCAACGGTTTTAAATGCGCGTTTTCATCAATAGATAGACAGAGTGATTCAAGAGGAAGGTTTAAATGTAGAAAACACGAGCAAAGCCACTGGAAAAACAACTGGTATTTTATAAAAACAGAAACTTTAGATACACACATCAACGCCCAGCCCAAATCTTTTAATCCTGGGAAGCTGAAATGTTGTTTAGAGGTTTTCGTTAAGATGTAAACAATTATGAGCGTGATATAGTGTGCAAAATTGACTGAAATCAGTAACACGCATGCAACAAGCGTATCACATCAATGTTTGTACTTTTACAGTTTGTTGTTATTATTAATTTCACAGTTAATAAACCTTTGACATCTAACATCCCGCACTGGGTTAGCGTGGTGGATTACATCCCACTCTCTCTCACAGACAAGAGGCCTTTATCCCAGCAGTGGGAACGTTATAAGCTGGCAATGCTTATGCTTGTTTAACATAATACATACATAATCCCGCGCTTTTTGCCCATTGGTAAGCAAGAACTACAGAACGCAACCTCATCACTTCAACCGTCAGAAGTCCACTGCTGGACATGGGACTCCCTCATGCACAGGTAATTTCACCGGTAGGTACATTTTTTGGGGAGATTTGCCATAATCGCCACGCTTGGCAGGCGGCTTGGCGATCGCAGTTTGGTGGTAAAATGCATAGAGAACGCTGCTGCCCATTCCCTAGTAAGTCCTTTAGTCGCCTCTTACGACACCCACGGGAAGAAATGGGGTGGTGTTATTCTTTACGTCCGGCACCACACGGTACAGTACGGTACACGGAACGCAACCTGCTTCCTTACCACTCATTTTATCTCATTTACGTTCATACATCTGGTCATAGACGTACGCCGGCTGCGAGTAATACGCACATGACCTTTCTGAAGAACATCACCAATAAAGTCACTATACACGTTTTCTTCCCAGTGGATTACGGCCCCCTCCCACTCGCCGAGAGGTGACATGTGTCCCAGCGGTGGGAACATTATAGAATAATATATGTTTATATATTTATTATGTATTTAGAAAAGTAATGGTACGGACTTTCAACCACAGTACATACTAATTCCATATTTTTGACCCCCAAAATACAGGCAAAGGCCTAGTTTGGGGGTCACCGTCAAAACCGATCTTGTTTATTAACAAATTGATAAATAAATAAAGAATTTGAAACGTCCAATGTACACTGCTTTTAAAAAAAAATCACTTGATAAGTAAATATCACTCACCGCTTTCAAATACGTCACTCACCGCTTTCAAAACTCACTGAGTCCAAAATTCACGGAGTTCAAAAGTCACTAAGATTTCACTAAGAATTATTTACGTCGTGTAAAAAACATTATTTTTTATGGTAGGTTACACTGTTACACTGCGAAAGACTAATCATTGACATCTGATAATAATTAATACACATGTAATTAATTAATCTACAATTCGTTTCTAAAGATACGATGTGTTTTTAATTATCGTAGATACAGCGTGTTTGGTTTATGTCACCGATTATTTCTACATTATTTGGAACCTTCAATGTCAAGACTTGTGTATAAATAAACATGCTTATTTTTAGATATTTTACAAATCATGCATAAAATTACGCCTTCTCCTCATGGGGGTAGACAGAAACTGAGAGAACGCCACCTGTATACATATTCCTTTTGCTTCGTTTATGTTCATACATCTGATTATACACGCACGCCAGTTGCGAGTACTACGCACCTGATCTTTCTGAATAAAGTCATTCTAGGGCGTTCCCTCCCAAATATCATTAAAAAATGAGTACTTTTAACTATTTAGCTGCCTACTTTGGTTATCTTTCATCCGATCAATTTTTTTTTGCCTCAAATACTAGACTGGTACCTAGTTACTATAGTAATTTAACTATAAACACAAAAGGACTGCTTTTAAAGGAAAACCTGTGAATAATAATCATTCAATGTCATTCATATCTTATAAACTACATGACATCGGCGTTTCCTAGCTGACTACTCTGAGAAGAAAGGCTGAAACAAACTCAGAGGTCACAGTCTCTTTTAAAGTCCAGATATAATATTGGTCACATCATGTGAAGACCATGTGAATTGATGTTTGAAGTGATCTTTTGAGGAAAGAACCACACAGATTGAGTGGACCTGTCTAGTCAGTGCACGCATTTGTCAGTAATTAATACCGATCGTTAGAATTACAGCAGCATTAGAGCAGTGATGGCCCAGTGGTCACTGCCGCAACGTACAATTTGTAGGTCGTGGATCCAAACCCTGACAGACACATTACTTTAAGAAATTTTTAATCACTACTCCACTAAAAATGGTGAAGGAAAACGTCGTGAGAACACCAGCATGTCATAGAACCAAAAAATTGAAGACATGTGACATCTACCAACCCGCACTGGGCCCGCGTGTTGGGTTACAGTCTCAGTGGGAACATTATAGATTGATTATGCATGTTATGTATTTTTAGGTACGTACATAAATTCACGCCTTCTATCCTTAGGAATAAGTAGAAACGCCCTCAATAAGCATTTGTGCCTTTCCTATG
Organism: Aporophyla lueneburgensis; assembly: GCA_932294355.1. Taxonomy (NCBI): domain Eukaryota; kingdom Metazoa; phylum Arthropoda; class Insecta; order Lepidoptera; family Noctuidae; genus Aporophyla; species Aporophyla lueneburgensis. Next base: position 15,453,541 of record OW028762.1, on the reverse strand, counting down.
AATGCACCAGTTATATTTAAGTCCCAAGTAACAGGAGGCGAGCCTATTGCCATCATCCAAAAACCAATTCAGACTGCGGGCTGCTACTGAGAAATTCCAGTAGGGAAAACCCAACAATACTATGCCCGGTCCGAGAATTGAACCCGAGATCTTATGCTTAGCCGTAGCCAACGGACAAATTAAAAGGTAGTCCGAAAAAAAAAACAGTTTCGTGTTGTGCCGGATATAAAGAATAGTACCTACCATACAATTTGTTCCCGTGGATGTCGTAAGAGGCGACTAAGAGATTTAATATAGAATGGGCAGCACCGTTCTTTATGCATTTTAGCACCATGCTACGATCGCCAAGCCGCCATTTTTTTTTTTTTTGGATGGTAGATCATCAAATGACTTCTCCCGCTCTGGGCGGAGTGGGAGGGCGTGTCAGACTTTTACTGACTAAAACCCACCCGTGTTCCATCAGTTGCTCATGTGCCGGGGTCACGGTATCTCGTTCGAACAATCACGCGACCCCGGCAGGAACCCGCCTGACAAGCATAGCCATTCTAGCAAATCTACCAAACTACGGGAGGCCTTTGTCCAGCAGTGGGCGGCGTTCGGCTGAAATGATAATGATGAAAAACAAAATGGTTACCCTATCAAACATTTACATTCCGAATGTATCATTACACCTATATGTGTAGGTACACATATAGGTGGAATGATACATTCGGAATTCCTATAAAAATGTAGGTGCAGCTGAATCAACAAAACCGCAAAAGCAAAAAGGAAACAACCTATTAACAAATACATAACAAAATTTTATCGATTATACTTAAGACTAGTGTTAAAAGCTATACATGGCTTTAAACGCTAGAAGACGTGCAAATTATTTATCATCATCATCACGCACAGCTCCATTTCACCCACAGCTGGGCATAAACCTCTCTTAAGCTGGGCATAGGCCATGTGTTTTTATCGCCGCCCGGTAAGGACCAGACTAGTGTCGACGGCGCGTTGTGTGTCGCGCGCGCTTCAAAGAGATGTCAGCACACGCTTAAGGGGTCCGTTAAGGCCGATGCCTGCCACGGTCGTGGATTTATTCGAAAGAGTTACCGTGGCACAAGCAATTGAAGGAATACGGATGGGTTTTAGTCAGTGAAAGTCTGACACGCCCTCCCGCTCCACCCTGAACGGGAGACGTCATATGTTGATTTCCCACACAAAAAAGCCTCTCTTTTCTTGTGCCAGTCTGTACGCTGTGTCAGCTTCATCCAGGTTTTGTCCGCGATGGCAACAATGTTGTCCGCCCATCTCGCTACGAGAAGACCATCATCTCATTTTCCAGTCCTTGGATGCCACTCTTTTTTTTCGTGGGTGGGAAATCATTTAATGTCTCCCGTTCTAGGGTAGAGGGGAAGGGCGTATCAGACTTTTACTGACTAAAACCCACCCGTGTTCCTTCAGTTGCCCATATGCCAGGACCACGGTACCTCTTTCAAACAAATCTCGCGACCCTGGCAGTGGACGCCACTCTGTCACAACCTTACTCCACCATTCATCACTGCGCCTTGCCAGGTGTCCTGCCCAGCTCCATTTTGAGTTCTATACGCTTTCTAAGATTATTTGCAAACTATAATCATCTGATATTAGGAACTAGCTAAAACCAGGGTGAGGCACTAGTTGTCTGGCATTTTTGCTGAGCTGAACCTTTTTGACGTAGCCGTGAGGCACATTTAAATGCTAGTTTCTGACTTTGCACTTTATACTTTTTTATTGTTTTCCTTATTGATTATCTTTTTTTTCTGTAAGTATTATATTTCATAGTGTGTGCCTTAGAGTCTGTGCTAAATAAATGTATATTTTCTTTTTTGAATATTTTAACTCGTGACTAATAACAGCCGTACTGGTTAACTGAATGTTAATCCACGATTGCATCGGGTCTTTTCTCAGATCTTTGACAGTCGTGTCGTATTGTCAAAAGACCAAAAGCCTAACAACCAGTCTTACCAAGGGATATCGTGTTATTCACTTACTGGATTATGGAAGTCAGATTAGCAGTCGCTCCATATAAAATACAGCTGCAACCGGTTAGCCTGGAAGCCGACCTTAACATAGTTGTGAAAAGGCTTATGGTAAATTGATTGCGGAGGCTACTTATAGGTACCTGCTACGTACCAACTTATCACTACATAGTATAAAACAAAGTCGCTTCCCTCCGTCTGTCCCTATATATACTTAGATCTTTAAAACTACGCAACGGATTTTGATGCGGTTTTTTTAAATAGATAGAGTGATTCAAGATCGAGGTTTATACGTATAATACGCGGGCGAAGCCGCTGGCAAAAGCTAGTATGTAATAAACTAAGTCTACTGCAGTCTCTTGGTGAACATTTAATAAACATTTCTTATGATATAACACAGATGATGTCACTAATATTTGGCCGCTGCGGCTGCAGAAAACCTCAAGCGGCAAAATACGTACAACAACCTTATTGGTAACTAGCTTCTGCCCGCGACTTCGTCCGCGTCAAATTTTTGCTCCCCTGACCCTTCCCGTCGCATCGATTTGCCTGCTAGTTTTCGTCCATTTTTCGTTGCTGCTCGCTCCTTTTGAGTTATAGTGAGTCAACCTTAAAAGATAGACATATGCTCTCGCGGACTTTTTTTAAGAACTTTTTAAAAGGAACAATTCCGTCATTCATGATTTTTGCGTTACTTTAACCGTTTACGCAGCGCACGCAACGGAAACTCTCAAAAGGAATAAATTTTCCCCGTTTTTGCAACATTTTTCATTACTGCTCTGCTCCTCTTAGTTGTAGCGTAATATTATATAGCCTATAGCCTCCCTCGATAAATAGGCTAACCAACACAAAAAGAATTTTTCAATTCGGACCAGTACTTCCTGAGATTAGTGCGTTCAATCAAACAAACAAACTCTTCAGCTTTATAATATTATATATATATAGTATAGATAGATTTATATATTTTCGAGCTGTTGAAACTCTCGGGCCGCGAGGTGCAAGTGCTCATGGTCTCTTTCAATAAACCTCGAAGCGGCTGGTTGACACTTCTCGTGACCCAAGGGCTGATTTGTGTGCATGAATTTATCGAAATGAAATGAAATGTTTATTTCTGTAAGTAAATCTTATCTTAAGACACTTTTACACGTCAACATTTTTTGATCAATGTTTTTTTTTTTTTAAACTGAACAATCAACGCTTTATTTAATTTGTGTATAGTTTTAGTTAAATTAGGATAGTATTTTTTTTTTATTAATTAATGAGTTAGTTATAACACTTAAATACAAGAAAACAATATACTTTTCACCACTATAATATTTAAAAGAAACTCCATGTACCTTTCCATGGAGTTTCCTGACCGATCTTTTCCACAGGGGGCAATTTATCTGGCAATTAGGTCTTTTAGGAAAACTAGGATTCTCTGTCACTCTGCTTTTCTATAGGTAGAACTTACCTTTCTAGAAGTTCTTGTCCCTTTATCACAGCAATCGCCAAATATCACTTAAGCAACACTGATATCACAAATTTTCTTTAAACAACACTAACTCAAACAGTTTTATATACCTAATAACTAAGACGTATTCCAAGAAAGAATTAAAATTAAAATATGGAAAAATAAAGAAAATAAATAGGCAGATCAATTTTTGTGCCAATAGCTAGGCACTACGCTGTCTAAAATAGAAAACACTTTTCTTACAAAAAATATTTATCCCGTATAATAGATATCCATGATTGCTATCCAAAAAGAGATGCTTTCACAGTGAAAAGAAAACAACAAATGAGATAACAACTTTTCAGAAACCTAAAATAGGTATTTTCGATTCGAAAAAATACATGTAAAATTAAAAGGTTTAGATAATAGTTAATCCTTTTTATTGCAGTATTAGTATGGGTATTAAAAAAAGAGTGATATCGATAAAAGTACAGATTATTTCGTTAGCTATGTAAAGATTTAGTTGTGACTTAAATTGTCGAGAAATCTTAATTAATTACTTATTTCCCAGTAATAAGACGTAATTCTGATATTTTTCCTTTCTTTCCGAAGGGACACGTGGTTTTGCGTGCGACTTTCTGCGCGAAATCGAAGATATCGTTGTTTATCAATTGAGTATTGTGGTTTTTCTAAAATCAAAAATCACTAGGCTCACCATTCTTTGAACGTACATACAATTAATAAAATCCAAATATTTTTATTTCACATAAACCTACACGTACACTTATACCTAAATGTCAGAAGCTAAGTGCACGGTTCCAATTCGTTGATTCCTATGTAGAAAGGCCGGCAAGAAAATCCATGGTTCACTCTTTTTAAAAAAAATTGTCTTTTTAATTTGTTTTAAATTACAGTGTTAATAGGTATGGGAGGACAGTGCCATAGGAAATGTCCTGCAGATTTGGTAGCGTCTTGTGACGGGTCGTCGAGTTCTCTAAAATAGGGTTGAGCTACACTATGACTGATACATACATGCCGTCTGTTGGGACAGGACAGCTCAAAGCTGCAATGGCTCTTTCTTCAAAAGGCTCTTCCAGACATGGCCCTGCATTGTTAGACTCTGAAAAGAGACCACCTTTGAGTTTCTTTCGGCGTTTCTTCTCAGGGAATATTCACCTAAGAAATACCGCCTAGTTTTTAAAATATTACCAAAAAATTGTTGGTATGTAAAAGTGTCTTATAAAATCTACATACATACATACATAAAATCAAGCCTTTTTCCCATGGGGGTAGGCAGAAACCACGGAACGCCACCTGCTACGATCTCTACACAATCCGTTTGCCTCTTTTAGGTTCATACAATTGGTCATACACACACGCCGGTTGCGAGTAGGTACTACGCACCTGACCTTTCTGAAGAACATCACCAATAAGGTCACTATATGTCCTATATAAAATCTACTTTCAGAAATAAACATATCAATCCATAGAGACAGAGACATTATATAAGACGGTCCCCGATAAACTCCCCTCGCCCTACACCACTTCCTAGTGGGAAGTAAAACTGGTGCAACAAACTGTCCAGCAGCCAAACTAAGGTATGTAAAGACACCAATTACTTCTGGTAAAATAAAACGTCGTAAGGAAATAGTTTGATAGTCACAAATCACCAACAAACATTGAAGAGATTCTTCCTCTTTGCATAAAATTGTTAGGCATATTGTTTCGTATAACGTTTTCGCATTAATTTTATTAGCATAATAATATTGTTCCATAATGCAAAGGTATCTGTCATTTGGTGTAATTTGTTTTTGGCAAGAAGTTTATTTTTGTATGAGTAGGGACTAGCTTTTGCCCGTGGCTTTGCCCGCGTTGATGTCGGAAATTTTGTGGCCTTTGTTTCCAACCATATGCCTAAATGACACATTTAGGTGTTTACTTTGATAATGGAGGACCACATAACTTCAATCCCTTTTTGAGCTCTTCGGGCGTAGAATTATCGACAACGCTAAGATAATATTTTTTAATCATCACCCTAAACACAGAATTTGACGAAAGTTTCGAAACTGACGAACTTTCATACAAACTTCCACCCCCTATTTCACCTCTTTAAGGGGGGAGTTTCCTCAAATCCTTTCTGAGCTGATATCTCTTACTCATAATCTACCTCTGTACCAAATTTCATCTTCGTAGGTCCAGTAGTTTTTGAGATTTCGTGATTATCCAGTGAGTGAATGAATGTGTGAATGAGTGACGTTTTGCTTTTATACGTATATAAATAGATACATCTAGACACGCGGTAGCGTGTCAAGCCAAGTTCAAGTAACAGAACTGGCGAGCAGCACCGTGTGTATGTGTAATATTACACGAACCATTTGGAGCCACTTTTGACCCCCTCATAACTCAAAAACTATTTCACATAAACGTGTGAAATTCGGATCATATAGTGAGACTTGCGAGACACATATGTGCTCCAAATTTCATAAACACATCTCAAACGGTTATTTAGATATTAACGTCGAAAAATCGTCATTTTTATCACTGACTGACCTTATATTACAGCCTTCGCAAGTTCTAAACCTGTTACTTGTCGGTTCTTACTTTATTATTCAGAAAGTTTGGCTTTCTGGTAGATACTAGCCATCGAACATAACAATTCGTATATGAGAACTAGCCAAGTCAGACCTTTGGCTACAATATATTATCCTAAGTTATAAGAAGAAATGATATTTTATGTAGTTATAAATAATATTCAGGACTGACCATTGAAATTGGCACCCATTTAGATCTCACTGCTTTTGTCGTTGAAGTCAACAACCAAGGCATATATCATAATATTGAAATTGGCTCTCATTTCACATTTATGTTTTTGGTGGGTATCCATAGTAATATTATAAATGGTAAAGTGTGTATGTCTGTTTGTCCGTCTTTCATAGCAAAACGGAGCGACGAATTGACGTGATTTTTTAAGTGGAGATAGTTGAAGGGATGGAGAGTGACATATGCTACTTTTTGTCTCTTTCTAACCCCCCACTTCCCTAAAATGGGGGTGGAAGATTGTATGGAGCAAAAAAGATTGAGTATGGTATGGAAATTTGTGTTAGACCGCTCTATTATTACCTAAATAACCTGGATTAATGCATTCTTAATACATTAACCGCGGTAGTACATCCTCTTGCGATAATTTCCGACATTCACGCGGGTGAAGCCGCAGGCAAAAGCTAGTATTTTACATAAATATATTATGTGTTTATGCGAACAGTATTTATGGCAATAAACATTAATGCCTAAAAAAAACATTTATTCCTAATAAAAGTATGGGTATGATCATTATGCCGAATTACGTCATATGAATGTAAATTATGACAATATATTTTATGCTTATTATTTATTAGTAAGCAATCCTTTGCTCACTTCGGTTAAAGTTAAGAAACGTGCTGCCTCGCTAGAAAGAATGTGCCACTATTTGAATATCAGGCAACGTTAGATAGGTTGCTACCACTACAACTAAGTACCTACTATAAACGGGTGGCAAAATTATTAACGTTTCTACATAAAAAATATTACTGTTTAAAGAAAGTATAATCGAAATAGTGGATGAGTACGTTAACCTAGGACAAACTTTCCAGTTTGGTTTAGGTAGGTCCAACTTCAAGAAAGAGGTCAATCGTCGAATCCGACTCGGCTGGGCAGCGTTCGGGAAGCTACCCAGTATCGTCTTGTCCCAAATACTGCAGTGTCTCATAATGAAAGGCTCCATCAGAGCCAGTGATGATTTATGGTACTGAAACGTGGTCGCTTACAATGGGCCTTATTAGAAGGTTTAAAAATAGGGCAATGGAGAGGGCTATAATTGGAGTTTCCTTGCATGATCGATTAAGGAATGAAGAGATCCGTAGAAGAATCAAACCAAAAGACATAGCCCGAAGAATTGCCAAACTAAAGTGACAGTGGGCAGGACACATTGCTCGCAGAACAGATGGCCGATGGGGCCGGAAGGTTCTGGAGTGGCGACCGCGTACCGGAAAACGAGTAGAAAAACCACCCACAAGGTGCACCGTTAAACCTTGTGAAGGCCACAGGAATCTGCTTGATGCAGGAAGCACAGTACCGGTCGAAGTGGTGGAGCTAAGGGGAGGCTTATGTCCAACGGTGGACGTTGGACGTAGACCAAGTAATTAAATAATACACGTCAGTTATCCATACTTCCATACTAATATGATAAATGTGAAAGTGTGAGTGTCTGTTTGTCCGTCTTTCACGGCAAAACGGAGCGAAGAATTGACGTGATTTTTTTAAGTGGAGATAGTTGAAGGGATGGAGAGTAACATAGGCTACTTTTTGTCTCTTTTTAACCCCCCACTTCCCTAAAACGGGGGGTGGAACGCGCTAATCTCTAGAACTACTGGTTCGAATTGAAAAATTCTTTTTGAGTCGGGTAGCCTATTTATTGAGGAAGGCTATAGGCTATATAACATCACGCTACGATAAAAAGGAGTGGAGCAGCAACAAAAAAATGGACGAAAACTGGCAGGCTGCGATGCGACGGGAAGGGTCAGGGGAGCAAATGTTTGACGCGGACGAAGTCGCGGTAGAAGCTAGTATTTTATAAACTAGATGAGGTTGGCGTTTCTTATCTCCCTACTCTGAGAAGAAAAGCAGAAAAAAACTAAGAGGTCACAGTCTCTTTTTGAATTACGGACATAACCTTGATCAGATCATGTGAGACCATGTAGATTGATGTCTGAAATGGTCTTTTGTGGGTAGAACCATACACATTGGTGGATCTGACTAGACAGTGCACGCATTATATTTTATTGTATGTATCAAAATAAAATCATCGTCGTCGTAGATTAAAAAAATAACAATTTGTGTACTTCCTGAAGGCCTGTGTGAAATAAATGAAATTAAATGTTTATTTCTGTAAGTAGATCTTATAAGACACTTTTACACGCGGCAATATTTTTAAAACTTGATGGCGCCAGAATTTCCTAGCTAATTGTTTCCTGTGAAGAAACGCCGAAACAAACTCATTGCAGAGGTTCTTCCTCCCAGAGTCGAAAAATCTGTTCGAAAGAGTTACCGTAGCCCTAGCATATGGGCAACTGAAGGAACACGGGTGGGTTTTAGTCAGTAAAAGTCTGACACGCCCCTCCCGCTCCAATTGCTCGTTTAAAGGTATAAGTGTTTTATTTAATTTCCTCTTTCCCAGGCGCCACAATTCCTCGAAGTACGTAGTGATAAATTATATCAGCTTAGTGCACCTACGAGTGATAAGGTGATTGCGTCAGCTGATTTCAAAAGAATGCACACGTTTTGGCGTCATTCATAACATAATCAACCAAACGTGTGGGACAAAATGCAACTCTGTGTATAAGAAATCATTCATCTGCCTAGCCATTCTCCGAAGTATTTTGAGGGGCGGCCTCCAGTTGTTCTGGGGTATTGCCTCACGGTCTGAGGTGGTGCCGGTAAAACAGGGATGCTACGTAGTGATTCAAAGGACTCGAGTCCTCGAGTCGTAATTTTAGAGACTCGAGTCAATTATGCAAGACTCGGTGTGCTAAAAAGAATCGAATTCTAGTGTCAAGCACTCGAGTCTTAAAATGGACTCGAGTCTTAAAGAGGACTCGAGTCTTAAAGAGGACTCGAGTCTTAAAAAGGACTCGAGTCTTAAAATGAACTTGAGTCTTAAAGAAAAACTCGGAGCATGAAGATGCGACTTGTAGCTCATCATTCGAAAAGACTCGAATAGAAGGTGATAAGTTCAAATTAGTGGTTATGATATAATTATGCGGACAAAAAATCTGACGAGTTATTCATAGACTCGAATTCATTTTAAGACTCGAGTCTTTTTCTAAGACTCGAGTCCTTTTTAAGGCTCGAGTGCCTATTAAATGACTCGGACTCGGCTTGACTCTAGACTCCGAACCTTTTGAGCACACTGAGTCTTGCATAATTGAGTCGAGTCTTTAAAATTATGACTCGAGGACTCGAGTCCTTTGCAACACTAACTACGGGTCGAGCGTGCGCAGAGAGCTGTCCTGAAGGTGCTGGCAAGGAAACACTGAGTCTCGTAGAACCGTAGCTGCAAGTCATCACTACAAACACATAAGCTCAAAAATCTACAGCAAATTAAACAAAAGTTTGCACATCTACCCAATAACAAAGAGCAAATGCAAAATGAAACTTAACTCCTGGTTAAAATCACAAAATTATGATGAAACAGAGAAACTCGTGGAAGTGTAAAATACTCATCACCCCCTCACACACAGAACCACAAACACCCCTCGCACACCTCACTGTCACTCACCTACACGCCCATTCACCCTACACTCACCACATAAACTCAACGTCTAAATACATCCCAAATCTCATCTTTTATAGTGTATATCTTAGACTAATTTTTTTTTTGTTTCTATATTTATTATATAAATCTAAATTATTAAGCATTTTTCGCATGGAACACCATTCCATTCTGAATCTGGAGAAGGGCGTTGTTAGCTGCGCTACGTTTATACTTTTGCAGCTAGTATCGTTTTACTTGTCATCCGTGTGTTATCCTGTGTTATTGTTCCGTAATAAAAAAAAAACAAATTTAAGTTGACCCGGATGCAAATGAACACCACTATTTTACGTGAAGCGACTGACTTCCGCAACCCCGTTAGGTACTGATACCCTTTGGTATCATGGACTGGTTGTAGCAAGGACAACCTCCACAAATGGAGGTTTATAGACGGCACAGACCGTGTGCATGCGGTGTCTCTCCACAGACTATGGCTCACCTCCCATCTTGCACCGCATACCCTGTCACCTGCATACGTGAGGACCTAATGGTTGCATCAGCGAACGGTATTTGCGTTGCTGAATTTTGGGCCAAACTTATTTAGAAAACCATATCTCTACATAATTTAGTGTAGGTATACTACCATACATTTTTTTTTCTATATAATATAATAATAGACTCACTGGACTGCAATAAGTCGCCGGGATCGGATGGCATTAGGGTAAAAGATTTAAAAGAAATCAAGAATTTCATTGCTCCTGTTATTGCATATTTTATTAATCTATGTGTAAAAGAAAGTAGATACCCAAAAAGATTAAAGGAGTCAATTATTAGACCAATTTATAAACAAGGATCACATTTGGAATATACAAATTACCGACCAATAGCTATTTTAAATACAATTAATAAGATTATGGAAAAGTTTATAGTTAATCAAATCACAGCTTATTTAGACAAAAATGATATTATTACCGATATTCAACATGGTTTTCGACCAAATAGAAGTACAGCAACGGCGTTAGCATGATTTACGGACGATGTAAATAATTACCTAAATGATAAAACCATAGTGGTAGCTGTATTTATAGACTTCAAAAAAGCATTTGACACCCTGGATCACGACGGCTTGTTGCAGGCTATGGATGAGTGTGGGATAAGTGGACCAATCAATAAATGGTTTCGCCAATACCTAGAGTTAAGAACTATTAAAGTTAGGGTTGCTAATGCGGAAAGTATTGAGGGTGTTGTCAAATATGGTGTTCCTACCGGATCTGTATATGGGCCTGTTGGTTATATTATCCACGTTAATAGTATGTGTAATGTTATACAAAATTGTAAAACTTACATGTACGCTGACGATACATGTCTCCTATTCAGTGGTAACGACCTAACCTCCATACAAGAAGCAATACAAGAGGACTTGGATAATATAATTAAATGGGCCCATGATAACGGCATAATAATTAATGTAAACAAGACTAAGTGCATGCCAATACATTCTCCATATTCGAGGAAGAAAAACATTGGCCTGTGCATTAAAGGTCATAGTTATGAATGTCTTCACAATGGCAAATCAAGTTGTCAGTGTATTAACTTGGAGCAAGTAAAAACATACAGGTACCTAGGATTGACCATTGATACTAAATTTACATGGAACATACACATAGATACGGTTTGTAATAAACTTCGGTCAGTTCTGGGTAAATTGTATACCCTGAAACCTGTCGTCAAGAGAGGATTATTGTATGCACTGTACTATGCACTTGCCGATTCAACTATCAATTATGGGTTGTGTGGTTATGGACTTACTTTTAAAACGGGTCCACCCTTTATGGCAGAATTTTTTTCGTCATAATATTATTTTGCATAACAGCGGATGGCATAAACTTCATTTCGCAGAAAATCGTTTGGCATACACTCATTTATCATACATTCACAACGCATAATTTTATAAGTCAGAATCATCTTTAGGCATAAATTTTATTCCATAATAATTAAAAAGTAGAACCATCATATCGCAGAAAGTTCGCAGTCAGAATCGTCTCTTGGCATAATTTCATATCGATAGTTATTAAAAGGCAGACCTATCATATCTCAGAAACTTTAAACTTAGAATCATCTTTTGGCATACATGTCATATCGAAGAAGCATGCAGCATGCAAAAAAGCATGCAGCATGCAAGCAAGCATACAGCATGCAAGCAACCAAGCATACAGCATGCAAGCAACCGAGCATGTAGCATGCAAGCAAGCATGCAGCAAGCAAGCATGCAAGCAAGAATGCAGCATGCAAGCAAGCTTACAGCATGCAGCGAGCATGCAGCATGCATGGTTTCTGTCACGGCTTCGGCGCTGCGGGGCTCCGGCGGTCCCACGCGAGCTCATCGTCGCAGATGGTTTTACGCTCACCACCGCGGCTTCGGCTTGCTGGCCGGCTTCGCCGGCCAGCCTCAGCCGCGGCGGCGACTGTCAAAACCACCTGCTCCTCAGCTCGCGGGCCGCCTCGCCACTCCGCGCCTACGCGGGCTTAAATTACACTCTAGGGGTAGGGCAGACAAGACTACGTGGAGTCGGTTCTGCAGCGATTCGTTTCTGTCAATCATTTTTGTAGCACAACATATACTGACTTTTTGAGACACTATTTCATTTCATTTAAGGTTAAAATGCAATTTAATAGAAATGAAAATAGGCCTAACAAAATTATTCTAAATGAAATTCTGCCATCTTCATAGTATGCCAAGTGAAATTATGCCAAATAATCATTGCTCTAAATAAATTTTATGCTAAACGAAATTATGCGGAATTTTAAGTCTGCCAAAGGTAATTATGCGAAATAAAATTCTGCCATCTTAAAAGTATGCCAGCGTAAAGTCGAGCATATAAACGTTCGGCCAAACAATGATTATGCTAAACATTTTTTATGCCTTACAAACATTCGTTTAAATAAGATTATGCCAAGTGTGTTATGCCATATAAAATTCGGAGCATCAAGTTTCTGCCAGATAGAGGGAACCCTTTTAAAACATATCTAGACAAAATTAAAATACTACAAACACGAATTTAAAAATGTTAGTGAGTAAAAGAACTAATCAAAGCTTGAATAAAGAGTATGAAAAATTATTAAAAAAATGCAATATATTACCAGTGGATATGAAGGTAAAAATGACAGTGATTCTTGAACAATATAATATTAACAAACATAAAAAGAAAGGGCACATAACTACCCAACCCGCCTTGCAAAGAAAAAGAAACTACAGGTGCCAAATGTAAACAACTATTATGGTAAGCGCACGAGACGATGGATTATACCGACAGTAATTAATGAACTACCTGAGGGAATGATCGATCGTGTCAAAAGTAAAAATCACCTTAAAAGTGTCTTAAGGAAACATTACATGTCAATGTGTCCATAGTTGCTACGGTCTATTGGCGGCCTCGGTCGGCTAATGTCGTGGGTACTAAGTTTGTTTACCAAATACTAAGTAGGTACTTATGGGATGGTCTCATGACGTTCGTTGGCTGATGTCGCTGTGTGTTGTAGCTGTAGTTGTAAAATCTGTCGTTGTGTGGGCGACCACACCGTATCCACATACGGAGTGTTTGCCTACCATGCCATAGTTTTAGTCTTAGTTTTAAATTACATTTAGTTTTTATGTTAAGGCAAAGATTCGTGCTAAATCCACGAGAACCTACTGCCCACAAATTGCATTGCACTTTGGCAGATAATATGTAACAATAAAACTGTAACATTATGGATTAAATAAACATTAAAAAAAAAAAACATTTTTTTCGTGATTTTTTATGCCATCGACTCGCCAAAAACAAGGAGGACTGGTTGGCAGACTTTTGGATTTTGACTTACAATTACTGTTCCACGGAAATAGGGAAGCTGAATCGAGACCCAGAGAATAAGCATTATGATCAGGGCCACTCCATTCTATGTATGAGAAGTTCCTCTTCATCAAAACCGTCTTCGCTCTTCCGCACTCCAATTTTGATGTCGGTGCACATGACTTCTTCCATACATCTCAACAAACAGTCTTGACAGTAGTCACGTAGAGTCATGTGGGGTAAACGTACGCATTTTTTAGTTAACTGCTTCCAGAATAAAAGAATTTGTTAATTGCAAAGAATAAACCTTTTATTCTAATGTTATAAACATTTATGAAGGGAAACAAAACATAAAATTTCAATTCTAACAATAATTGTTTTTTTTACTTAATTATTTAGTTATAATAATAATAATAATAACCGGTAGCTTGGACCCTGTTCCCGATACCGGTGGGCTACTATTTTTTATATTTTTAAATGTTTTTTTTTTAACTAATATTTAAAAATATAATTTATAACAATGTTTAAATGGAATAAAGGATAATAATAATAATAATATTCCACAACTATCACACAACGCCATCTAGTCCCAAGCTAAGCAGAGCTTGTGTTATGGGTACTAGACAACTGATAAACATACTTATATATTTCTAAATACATACATATTATAGATAAATTACACCCCAGTTAACAAGGGAAATGCGGATTTTTACCCGCATCGGTGGGAAAGTGTCCGCACGCCTTCGGTTAAGTGTACGCAACGCCAACAAAGTGGACACACGTAAATTTAATTTGATATTGCACAATGATCACATGTGAATTTGCCCTCCTCGTAACTGGTACAGGCGTCGTGCCACCAGGACTTATAAATTGACCACTCAATCCACTCCTCAGTAATTTCCTCGACATAACGGACAGTAGTAATCTTGTTCTGAAGATGTTTTTTCTATAGTCGGTAAGTGCAACTGGAAATTATGTTCCGCCTGCATTTATTTCCCTCGAAAAATAATGAAGGGTGAACATATAGACGGAGCTCCAGCTGGTAGCATTGGCATGACATCTGATTCCGGATTCATCAACGCGGACTTATATTTACAGTGGTTGGTACACTTCAAGGACTACACTTCACCAACTGTGGATAATTTTATGCTACTGATTATTGACAATCATTCAAGCCATAATAATCTGCTAGCGTATTTCAGAGAGAAAAACATCGTTGTACTTACATTGCCACCTCACAGTAGTCACAAAATACAACCCTTGGATAGGGCCATTTACAGTCGTCTAAAAAATCAGTACGCAATTGAAGCTGATAAATGGATCTCGCGAAGGAGGAGGCGGGGCGCGTGAGGGAGTGGCAGTCTCTGCGCCCTCACGTCCCTAGCCGCCGCAGGAGGAGACGCCCCGGGCGTCGGGAGTCGATTGCGGACTCCCGGCCACCGTAGGCGCGAGCTTGCGGGTGGCGAGCAATGGGTAGCTCGCCGCCCGGTAAGGACCAAGCTCGGGTCGACGGCGCGTAGTGTTCCACGCGCGCCTCAAAGAGATGTCAGCAAAACTGAAGGGGTCTGCTAGGACCGATGCCTGCCGGGGTCGCGTGATTGTTCGAAAGAGATACCGTGACCCTGGCACATGGGCAATTGAAGGAACACGGGTGGGTTTTAGTCAGTAAAAGTCTGACATGCCCTCCCGCTCCGCCCAGAGCGGGAGAAGTCATTTGATGATTTCCCATACAAAAAAAAAAAAAAAAGCTGATAAATGGATGGCACAGCATTCTGGTAGAACTAGTAACCAATACCAAGTGACTTATATAATCGACAGAACACATAAAAAGCTGCTACTGTAGGTAACGTAGCTTCAGCATTCAGGGTCACTGGAATATATCCTTTGCGTAGCTTTAGTTTCAGACGTTTTCTCAAAGTACTCTCATCGATTCCAACAATTCCTGCGGCTTTTCGTTTCGATTTTCCCTCTTCCATCAACTTTTTGGCTTCATCAATCTGCTCTTTTGTACAGACTTTCCAGTCAGGACATTTCCTTATATATTTGCATTTTCATTCTAGAAGCCAAAAAAATAAAAATATGACGGGGTAAGTATACGCATTTTAATTACTGCGGACACTTACCCCCAGACACTTACCCCGTCCCATCAAAGCAAATAAAAATAATAAAATTTTCGTTTATTGCCCGTGGTTCGACTGCGTAGTTCTACTAGTAGGACCACGGGTATTTTTCTTTTCGGTGGTTCTATCAATCGGACCATGGGTAAATCAAGTTCTATCAATAGTACTACGGGCAAATTTGTTTACCCGTGGTTCTACTAAAACTAAAATCAGTATTTAACTTCTTTGCATATGCACTTCATTCGGAAAATATTTTAGATGAAAAAAATTGTATCCCATTGGCATTGACATTTAATATTTTCTGCCTGGATTTGTATTGAAAGAGCATCGTAATTTATTGTTTATATTCTTTGGCTACCTTGGTTCTTGTGGAGTATATAGTTGCTGTTTACAATGGAAGTAGATTTAGACAAGGATATTTGTTTTATTAAAAGAAAAGGTGGTACGGTAATATTATACCGCGATTACCAATATTATAAAATGTGACATTATAAAAATGGATCCGCAGTGTGGCGGTGTTCTAATTATAAGAAACAAAAATGTACAGGTACAATAACAATAAATAAGGTAATTGTTCTTCCTTGATGTTTCACCCAAAATTAATCGGCAGGTTCCTATAGTTCTGCCAGGGTCGCGAGATTTGTTCAAGAGTTAACGTAGTCCTGGCATGTAGACAATTGAGGGAACACGGGTGGGTTTTAGTCAGTAAATCTGACACGCCCTCCCACTCCACCCAGAGCTGGAGACGTCATTTGATGATTTCCCACCCACAAATAAAAAAAGTTTCCTGTAGTTCATTGGAATTGAAACAAGCTTAGTCTAAATAATTCCAACCAAAATAAAATCGTCGTAAATTTGTTGTTGGTCTACCAACAACGACTTTGACACCGATATTTTAGACATTTTGGAAATAGTACGTTCTGACTCGAAAAGCCATTTTTGTTTTACTTTATCTTGTATGGAACCAGTGGAAATAAGCTTCTTGTTCTTTATTTATAGTATAGTTCCACGAAGTTACTGAGAGAAGAAATAACTCCCACTAGTAATACTCAATGAAACTAATGGGATTTGCCGAAATTAAAGCTTTTTAGACAGTTATTTGAAATTTTATTTTCAGGAAAATATTGTACTGAAACATAAAAACCACCTGTGTGAGCCTAACAAAGCACAAAACATGGTTGATAAAGCTATATCTGATTTAAAAGAAACAGTAAAAAAATCTGATCGTCCAATGCCTCAGCTATATAATGAAGCGATTGCAGATGTGGAAGAACGTGGGCTCAATTTTGTAAACTGCTCTATACCTTCTTTATCCAACATACAACACTGTCTGTATAGCATAAGAAATAAGTCCATAAATTGTTCGAAAACTGTTTTTAACCACTTAAATGAGGTCCAAATACCAGAAATTTTTTCATCTTTCCTTTTGGCCGACTATTGTTATGAAAATTCTCGTATCCTAGTCTTCTGCTCTCCAAACGCCAGGGAATTAATTCCCAATATTACAGAATATTTTACAGATGCAACATTTAAATCCTGTCCAAAACCCTTCGCCGAATTGTATAATATACTTGGAGACATAGGCAGTACATCAAACGACACTAAAGTTGTACCATAATTTTCGCATTATTACCTGATAAAAAAGAAAAAACTTATATCACATTATTCAATCTCATCAGATCGCAATTGCCGGATTTCACTCCCCATAAAATACATTGTGATTATGAGATGGCGGCAGTAAATGCTATTTCAGAAGTTTTTTCAAGCACTAAAATTATAGGATGTTATTATCACTGGACACGAGCCATTTGGCGAAAAGCTAAATTATTACAAGTTAAAAGAACTAAAGCTCAAAATCGTATAATTGGACTCACTGCAGCTTTGCCATTGTTACCACCTGAGTTTATTTCTGAAGGGTGGAACTATATAAAACATGAAAGCGAAACTATTGCAATTGAAAAATTTGTGAACTATGTAGATAGATATTGGTTTAAACAAGATATAGTCAAAATTATTAGCGTTTTCGGTCAACGTCATCGAACAAATAATGTTATTGAAGGATGGCATGCAAAATTAAATAAATCAATAAATAAAAATACTGTAACATTACATCGTCTCCTGACAATTTTAGAAAAAATCGATTTACAGACAAATATAAACATAAAATATAACATAAATTTGAAAAAAAGGGCACCAATTTCGGTAAAAAATGATGAATTTATAATGCTAATACAAATGGAGCTATTAAATTCCGAAATAAATGTTGGGCACGCATTAGATAAGCTGCGATAATGTTGCATAGGGTTCCCTATTCATTTTCATAAAATTTTAAGACCTAATATAACTTAGCATACTTTTTTTCTCCTAAGTATATTTTCGCATAACATTTTTTACGCATAACAGCTTACGCATAATACTTTTAAGCAAAATTTCTTTAATCATAATAATGATTAAGCATAACATTCTAAAGCATAAAATATTTACGCATAATGATATTCAAACATATTTTTTAAAGGCATAATAAAGAAGCATAATAATTAACTCCTAATATGTTAGACACTAATAAACATGTAAACATGCATACACCATGCATACAGCAAACATGCAGCATGCAAGCATGCATCCAGCAGGCATGCAGCATGCATGCAACATGCAGCAGGCATGTTTTAAATTACACCCTAGGGGTAGGGCAGAGAAGACTACGTGCAGTCGGTTTTGCAGCAATTCGTTTCTGTCACTAAATTTTGTAGCACAACGTATTGAATTAAGACAGTATTTTAACTTTAATTTAGGGTTAAAAATTGAAATTTTATATTAGGAAAAAGAAAATTATGCAAAAAGAAGGGATCCCACTTAATTTACATAGTTAGTCTGTTAGTTTAGTTTTAAGTCAGTTAATTTACATGGTTAGTCATTCGCTTATCAGTTAGTGTTATGTGAAACCAATAAAACCATTTTCAAATATAAAAACCTTTTTCAATCATTTTTAAGTACCTACTAGTAGTACCATGGGCAACAACATTTATCTTAGTTCTACTCGGCCAGTAGATCTACTGCCAATAAAATATGATAATTTTATAAAAATGGTTCGATTGATAGAACCACCGAGAAGAAAAATACCCGTGGTCCTACTAGTAGAACTACGCGGTCGAACCACGGGCAATAAACGAAAATTTTGAAGTATGACTTACCTTAGACAAAATACGTAGATTCACACAAAATATTGATTAATTTCTCCTGTTCCTAGTTACTTTGTTATTCAATCAGACTTATAATATGTATTTAGCATGCAAATCAATTTCAAAGAAATAAATAACAAATCCGTGCAAAAGCAATATTGCCGCGTAAGTTTCCATAGCATTGTGCGGCAAACCTGACGCAGTCCTCTAGCTCGGTGGTCAAATGCGATCTAAACGCGATAGGTCTCGACCTGCTGTCATCCGTGGCATACGCACAATATTCACTGCGGACACTTATTCGCCGCGTACGTTTACCCCACATGACTCTATATGCTTTCCAACCGTTTTTTTTTTTTTTTTTGTCTTTTGGAAATTATCTAGTGACTAACGTGAACGTGATCAATTTTAGGCGCGCGTGTAACACAAATTGCCGTCGAACTGAGCCTGGTCCTTACCGGGCGGTGAGCTACCCATTGCTCGCCACCCGCAAGCTCGCGCCTTCGGTGGCCGGGACTCTGCAATGAACTCCCGACGCCCGGGGAGACCCCGGTGGCTAGGGCCGTGAGAGCACAGAGACTGCCTCTTCCTCACGCGCCCTGCCTCCTCCTTCGCGAGCATTACTGCTTCGCAGAAGGAGGTGACGGCTTCCGATGCAGTGGCGTAGCGTGGGTGGGGCGGAGGGGGCGGATTGTTTCTGTTGCAAGCTGTTTGGCTACTCCGGCTCGAACTTCCCACCTGAAGAAGGATTCAACAAATGGTGAAAGCTAAATCCAAGAATCGGAGACCATGAGAACAGCCTGGACCATGAGCAGAGCTTCTTAAAATGGAAGGAGTTGGAAGTTCGCCTGAACCGTAAAGCAACCATCGATCAGAAACAACAAGAAGTTTTCGAAAGTGAGGAGAAGAAGTGGAGGGATGTACTGTACCGGTTGCTGAATATTATCCACTAGCTTCTGCCCGCGACTTCGTCCGCGTCAAATTTTTGTTCCCCTGACCCTTCCCGTCGCATCGATTTGTCTGCTAGTTTTCGTCCATTTTTCGTTGCTGCTCGCTCCTTTTGAGTTATAGTGAGTCAACCTTAAAAGATAGACATATGCTCTCGCGGATTTTTTTTTAGAACTTTTTAAAAGGAACAATTCCGTCATACATGATTTTTGCGTTACTTTAACCGTTTACGCAGCGCACGCAACGGAAACTCTCAAAAGGAATAAATTTTCCCCGTTTTTACAACATTTTTCATTACTGCTCCGCTCCTCTTAGTTGTAGCGTGATGTTATATAGCCTATAGCCTCCCTCGATAAATAGGCTACTCAACACAAAAAGATTTTTTCAATTGGGACCAGTAGTTCCTGAGATTAGCGCGTTCAATCAAACAAACAAACAAGCAAGCAAACAAACAAACAAACTCTTCAGCTTTATAATATTAGTATAGATTTCTTAGCCAAACAGAATCTGGCCTTCAGAGGACATCGAGAAGACATTCGAGGAGATAATAGTGGCAATTGCGGGAACTTTCTGGAGTTAGTGCATCTCCTAGCTAAATATGACCCTCTTCTAATGGAACACCTGACAAAGCTAAAGCTGGGAGCAAGAGTCCCAGTTTCGTATCTATCTCCAGAGACCCAGAATGAATTCGATCCACCATCATCCGTCGCAATCAAGAAGCTGGATATTATTGCGTAATCTTCGACAGTACACCTGACATCTGCCACAAATACCAAATGAGCCAGGTTCTGCGATACGTATATGTACATATCGAAGGAGAAAAGGTCGCCGTGGTAGAATCTTTCATCGACTTCTTCTAACCAAAAGGAAAAAAAGCAGAAGATCTCAGCAATGAAATAATCGCGAAGATAACATCGGACGGACTGGACATACAGAATTTAAGAGGACAAGCTTATGACAACGTTACCACAATGTCAGGGATCCACAATGGACTTCAAGCCCAGATTAAAGCACAGAATCCGAAAGCTACATTCGTTGCATGCACAAACCACTCACTTTACTTGGCTGAGGTACACGCTGCTTCTGAATCAGTGAATTCCGTGACGTTTTTGGACTCTGGAGAAGATATTTGCCTTCTTTTCTGCATCAACTGCTCGGTGGAACGCTTAGTTGCCGTCACAGGTCAAGCAGTGAAACGAGTCACTGAAACGCGCTGGAGCGCTAGACATGAAGCTGACAAGACGCTTAAAATTAAGTTTGAGGAAGTTCTTGAGGTACTGGAAGAATTGACGGATTCATCTCAAACTTCCGAAACAAGATCGGGAGCTAGTCTTCTTCTAACAGCGATGCAGTCATTCAGCTTCCTTACTTTCTTTGGTTTTTGGGCTACAGTGCTACCTGAAGTATATAACGCACAGATTTACCTGCAAACACGAGGACTGAGTGTGGACAAGTGTGCTCAGTAACTGCGCTTTAAAAGCTCTCCTAGTGAAAAGCTGAGACCGTTTCGTCCAAGCCGCAATCAACTTTGCTAAGACTCTCTGCGAAAAACTCTGAATCGAACTCAAAACGAGAAGAATTCGCAGGAAAAAACGCATGCATGGTGATGAATCCGCAGATACAGCTTTGTCTCACGAGCAGGGATTCCGTCGAGAGGTGTTCGCATCATTTGACAAGATCATTCAAGAAATGACAAATCGATTCCAGCAAGTTCAAGAAATAGCGGACAAGTTCGGATTTTTGACGCCAGCGAAACTTTTGGACAGCAAGTACGAGTGTGATCTTTCCCATGTATTAGAAGACATCGACAAGGACGAGTTTCAGATGGAGCGGAAGCGTCTCCAGCAGTTTGTCGCCAGTTCTAAATCAGAGGAAGATATAAGGGGCAAAGGACCACTGGAGCTCCTCCAGTTCATTCAAAAACTGAATCTGGGAATTTCGGTTCCAAATATAGTCATCTTGATTGGTATATATTTGACTTTGGCAATTAGTGTCGCTAGTTGTGAGAGAAGATTTCAAAGTTGAAGCTAATCAAAAATTATCTCAGATCCACTATGAGCTCCACTAGACTATCAAACTTGGCTATATTGTCGATTGCACAAGAATTGGCTGCAAATACTGATTTTGACAAAGTTATTTCTGACTTCGCTGTTCGTAAAGACGGGCTTTACGAACAGCGAAGTCAGAAATAACTTTGACAGAATCTGTTTGTAAAACCGCTGATCCTATTTTACCATCAATAAAGATACCTCATTGCCTGTGAAATGATGTCGAAATTTAATTTAAATTAAGTATTGAATGGCGGCGGCAAAATGGGTCTCCCGCCCCGGGCGCCGAGATAGCACGCTACGCCACTGTTCCGATGTCCTCTCGCTCAGTACCATGGCTCACACCAGGGCCGGACGCGAGATGTCGCCGCCGCCGGAGAAGTTCCTCTTCATCAAACCCCTCTTCACTCTACCGCACTCCAATTTAAATGATATGGGTGCACATGTTTTTTTCATACATCTCTAAAAGGTGTAACAGAAAAAACACGAGCTCTGAAAATAGTTTGTTCCTAATTGACATCGATTTCAGTAACTTTTAATAAAGGTTTTTTTTTTTCAATAGTTATGTAGACGTTTTGCCATATCTACCGTCGATCGAGTTAAAGAAAATTCAATCTCATTTAAATCCTCAATGTTAAACACATAAAGTAATGCTGCTGTGTGTGATGCCAGACAAAAAATTGCACCATCCCATTTCTTTCCGTGAGTGAGGCTAAGGGATTCACTAGAGCATGTGTAGCAGCATTCTCTATACATTTTACCACCATACTGCCATCGCCAACCTACCTGCCAAGCGTGGTGATGTGGCCACCCCAAATTGGGCGAGGCCTGAATCCAGTCATTCGTCTGAAATGTTGACGATGATGAAAGTAATGTTAGGGCAACACAATTTTCTTAATAATAACAGTTAGCTTTAAAAATATAAGTGTTGGTTGTTGTATTATGCTTTTAACTCAATACTGTAAATTTAGGTTTATGAGGTCTTGCGTTAATTGTTTTACACATTGTATAAACAGCTATGACAGTAGTCACGAAGCTGCTTTCCAGCCCCAAGAACCTTTCGTATCCGTTTCGACTGCTCGGACATAGTGTCGTAGAAGAAAAAACGACTACGTCGACATTACGAAGGAATTTGTAAAACACTAACAGTGAAAGTCGCAAATTCGTAGATCCAATATTCAGAAAGTTATAATGGAGAACCGCGCGGCCACGCAGTTCTCTTAAACGGTGCCTTGTAGAGGTCACATTCTTTTTGCTAACCACTGATACCATTTCGAAGAAAATGTAGACAGTATGCATAAAGTCCTAACCTAATGTCTGGACTTCATGACCTACAGAACTTAAAACCTGTAAGGGGCCATCCATAAATTACGTCACACGTTAAGGGGGAGGGAGGGGGTCAACGAAGTGTGACATTGTGTGACAAGGGAGGGGTCCTAAATTTCGTGACGTCACATTTCAAAATCTATTTTAATCTAAGTGTTTAGTAAAACACGTATCCTTATGGTAGCTATTACCCCAGTGTCGAGGTTTACCTGTTTAAGCGATCATGTGGCATCTGTGGTCTATATTTTGCATCATATAATGCCACTAATGAACACAAGCATTTACATAAGAAACAAAAACATGTTTTGCCCATCGTGAAGATTAGTCCTCAAAGAATCGCTGCTAGACGTGCCAGAGACATTATTTGTTTGGAGTATGACGATGATGCTGTATGGTTCGATGAGAAATATGTGGACACAACGAATATTCCTGACATTAACAACCCAAACGAGAATGATGTGGCTGCTATGCCATGCATATGTCTAGGAAGCAGGTGTCTGGACTCAAGATGATTAAGTTTGATCTTTAATTAATATAATAATCGTTTTTTGTTTTGTTAATTTCTTGCAGTATTTGATTTAATGTTCATTTTATTTAAAAAAAAAAACATATAAATTTCGGAATGGCTGTTTTAATTCAATAATTATTTCTAAATGTAAAATTACAAAATTCGTGACGTCACACTGGGGAGGAGGGGGGTCTCACAAATGTGACCAGCTGTGACAAGGACGGGGGAGGAGGACAAAAATCATGAAATTCGTGTGACGTAATTTATGGATGCCCCCTAATGCTATTTAGAAGGGTGAGATTACAGCTTTGTTCATACTGTCTACATTTGTACACATAGCTCATCCATCGTTTCCTTAATCTTCCCCTACTCTTAACCCTCCACATTCATACTCAATCCTGGATCAAATTTATTTATTTTCTTTCTTTCAAAGCTCCGCCGTATCACATTTCCATGCCATGAGAAACTGATTTTTTCAACAAAACAACGCGAGGATAGTGTACACAGGGATGGCTTAACCTGTTTCTGGATCGGCTTCTAGTCTAACCGAATGCACCTGAATATTTTTATTTCATACTTGCTTTTGACAGCGGCTTCGCCCGCGTGGAGGTCAGAAATTATCCCGCGGGAACATACTACCTGGATAAAAAGTAGCCTATGTCCTTTCTCAGGCTCTAAACTATCTGTGTATCAAATTTCATTTAAATCGGTTCAGTCGTTTTAGCAGGAAAGCGAGACAGACAGACAGACATAGTTAATTTTTTTATTTATAATATTAGTTTAGATGGAAGTTATGGATTAGTATGGAAGTATGGATGGAGCAATTGCCTCTCTGACCTCCAAAATCCAATTCAAAACGGTCCGATGCAGGGATGGCTAAACTTTATACTTCTACGTACCATTTTTTTTTTAATGAACAATTTTTGTGGCCTTTTAATTTCTAACTGAGGCACGGCCACGGAGTATCACACATAAATGCTAGTTCCTGTAGATATTGTAGAGGTAGAGATTTCTTTTAAGCTAATTTAAATGAATACTACCATTTCTTCCCGTGGGTGTCGTAAGAGGCGACTAAAATACTTACTAGGGAATGGGCAGCAGCGTTCTCTATGCATTTTTACCACCAAACTGCGATCGCCAAGCCGCCTGCCAAGCGTGGCGATTATGCATATCCCCCCAAAAAATGTACCGATCAAATTGGCTGTGCATGGGAGAGAAATGAATACCACCTCGTTGGTTTATAGGTTACAAGCGCTACCGCTTACCTTGAAATCCTGGGTTCGACCCCAGGGTCGGGAAGTGTTAGTAGTTTTTTCCATCTGTCAATTTCTGCACAGCAGCCCGGAGTCTGGATTTGCGACTGACTGATGGTAATAAGCTCTCCCCGTATAACAAGGCCGTTAAGCATAAGTAACGAAAGGTGCAGCTCTGCCTCTCTTTGGAGAACAGAGGCATTAACCGGTCAATTACCGTAATTACAGACACAATTAAAAAACGATTGTTTACATACCAAATGTAAACTCAGGGACGGACTCGGTATCTCAGGGACTTAGAGGTTAAGGTCACATCATCTGCCTAGCCTTTTCCCAACTACGTTGGGGTCGGCTTCCAGTCTAACCGGATGCAGCTGAGTACCAGTATTCTACATGGAGCGACTGCCTATCTGACCTCCACAACCCAGTTACTGGGTAATACGATACCCCTTGGTAAGAGTGGTTCTCAGACTTTCGGGCTTCTGATGACCCGTAACGACTGTCTAAGATCTACGAAAGACAGCCGGGACCAACGGCTTATCGTGCTTTCTGAGGCACGGAAGGATACACATGACATGACATGAAAGAGGCGTGAAGGTATGTTAATGAAATAAAACACATTACACATTTTTCTAAACGTATATTTATTAGAAACATAGCAACAATACCCTTATTTACTCTACAGTTTACAAATGGCGGTGGACCACCTACAGGGCCGTCTGAAGCAATTAGGGTGCATGTGAGCAATCAGGATGCATTGGAGCAATTTGGATGCATGAGACCAAACCTAGTATATGGGGGCCAAACCGAGATACTAGAGGATACAGGCAACTCTAGGCATTGCACACAGTTTAGATGTTATCACGTTTGCAAATATTAAAGATTCAACTGCCATTTTATCGATTATTAGTGCGGTGACCGACTTACGAGTGGTAGGTAGGGCCGAAACCAGACACCCGCTTTATTTTGTGTAAATAATTTAATCACCACTGCTCTCAAAACGGCGAAGGTAAACATCATATTATTGATAATATTACTGTCTGTGACTTCTGTCTCTAATTTATGCTCAATTTTTTAATAAATTACTTTGCTCTCATGACGTGGGGTATAACGGCCCTGTCTTTTAATTTTTTGTCCCTATTTTTGGTTCTAATAATGCACTAGACAAGCTGTGAGCAATTGTAACAAATTGACAGCCTTGTGCGTTTAATGCATTTGGTTTTAGTTGAAAAAGCGAGAATTTCTTCTACAATATTGTTTCGAGTTTTTTTTTTTTTTCCGTAGTTGTTTTTGGAACATCACAGTAGAAAAAAAATACACTGGATGAGTTTTCGACAAGGGTCCCTAATTGCCGAAAAGGTCCCTACTGGGGAATTTCTTAAAATGTATTTTATTTTGTTATTATAAAAAATCTTTAGTTGGATTTTTTTAAACTCGTCCTGCATATTGTTAAATGAATCATTTTAAAAATACAATTCTCGCTTCAAGTCACATTATGAGATCAATATAATTGCGCTACATATAAACAGGGGTATAGGCAGTAACCATTTACATGATTAATATTCCGTTGCATTGGTACATAAATGTATAGTTATTTGTACTAAATTAATAATTACATTTGGTTACAATATTAAAACTAAAATTTAAAAATTGCCAACTTACATAAAATAATTACTTTAAATATAAACAACAAAACCAAAAAAGGCAGTTAAATGTAAGTACTTAGTATAGGTAATATTTTATTGAATACGGGATGAACAAAGCAAAAATAACATTTGGTAACTTTATTGCACTCTCTGGATGGGAAATCATCAAATGACTTCTCCCGCTCTTTCGTGCCAGACTTTTACTGACTAAAACCCACCCGTGTTCCTTCAGTTGCCCATGTGCCAGGGTCACGGTATCTCTTTCGAACAATCACGCGGCCCCGGCAGTTTATTGCACTCTTCAAATCATTATACAATATACCAAGCTTGTTTAAAATGGCACTATTTTACATTAAAACATGTTTCATAAATGTATAGTCTGTGGTAAAGCATTCAATATCGGTCATAGACATAGAGAACAGACGGTTTCCTATACAGCTTTGAAGGAAATACGGGCAAGAAAGTGAGAGAGATAAAGCGACCGTGCAGCCAGTTGTTGTGTCTTTCTAGAATTTTTATTGGCCCACGTAATATGCTCGTAGAAGTGGAAGAAATAGGCACTGTGTCTTTGTTTCTACAGACCTACAGATAGATTGTTCCGTGTAGTGCATTACATCCCGTAAAAGACGACTAAGGGACTTACTAGAGAATGAGCAGCAGCGTTCTCTATGCATTTTACCACCATACTGCGATCGCCAACCCGCCTGCCAAGCGTGGCGATTTTGGCAAAGCCCCCCATCTTGGGACAGGTCCTTGTCCAGCAGTGGATGTCTTACGGCTAGTCATGATAATGATGACAGAAAAGAGACAGGTAGTGGCCGCATAGTCGCTTTGTCTCTTTCTAGAGAGTGGTCAATTTTTTGTGGGTATTGCTCACTCCATTATCTATGTCTATATGGACGATATACAAGTTTTGCCACATTTATTCATAAATA
Organism: Aporophyla lueneburgensis; assembly: GCA_932294355.1. NCBI lineage: Eukaryota > Metazoa > Arthropoda > Insecta > Lepidoptera > Noctuidae > Aporophyla > Aporophyla lueneburgensis. The sequence continues at coordinate 15,426,030 of OW028762.1, read as the reverse complement.
ATCATTACATAGCCAATTTGTTTCTAACAAAATTAAGTTCTTTTACATAAACACAATCCTTTTTTTAAACCTAAATTATAATAATATCATATTAATATAATTTTCATCAAAATATACAAATTAAATAGATTACAATAGATTTTAGAAGCTGTCATCAATTATCCAAACTTTACACATCTTATAAAAATCTATTGAAAATAAAAATACTGATTTAATATCACCTAATTGTAATCACAAATCACACATTATGTACAAACGCCAGTACAACAGGCTACACGAAACTGTCAAATCTTCCCAATCAATCTTGAACCTTATAGGTTAGCGATAAAGTTGAAAATCTATTAAAGAAATTTGACAGATTGTAGTAGCTTTATGCGCTGGCATCGATACTTACTAAATTTATACACAACAATATCAAATTAAAATACTGCGATATACATAAAGACATAAAACAATGCTAAATTTAAGCCAAGCATATTCTTAATTTAATATAAGAAGGGAAATTCTTGTAATTTTAACTTCATTCACCGTCGCAATCTGTCAAAAATACCTCAAGTTTCCATACATTTTTGACAAGTTTATGACATCTGATTATCGCCGAGATGAGACTGTGACCATATTTTGAACGTTTTTTATTGCGAAATTTTGCCTTATGATAGACGAGATACTAAACGGGTGAAAATAGTGTTATGTATAGTGGTGATATATTTGTGGGCGTTAGTTGAGCAACTGTTGCGCAATATTCATGGTACATATTGACAACAGTAAACCAGTAGCGAACTGAAGAGATCAAGTAACTAATTTCCCATTTATTGTTAATTTCAGTACCATCTTAATTTGCCGGTATATTCAAAACGACAACTGTCATTCTTTGACAGTTGTCTGACAATTTGATTAAAAAAAACAAACACATTTCATTGCTGTAATGTTTACGCGTTAGTTGCGCCACAATTACGTGTTAGTTGCGCCACAGTTGCACCATATATTACCCAAATTAAAGCACTGTTCATATAAGGATCTCTTATCTTTACATACACACTTTTTGTACAGTTATCACACCGCCATTTTACTAAATAAAACACTCTCAAACATATTTCTTACACAACTTTAGGCCAATCCTGATGTATGTAGTTTAACGAGATAGTGATTTGGTACAAATTGAATTGACATTATTTGAGAATACTATGTTATTGGTTTCGGTTAAAAAAGCACTTTACATTACAATATTATTTATTATAAATATGTACCTAAGTATCTTGTCTTGGTTGGGTTTGCATGTCAGAATATTATAGATATATCAAATCAAACACGTTTTTGTTTTTTTTTTCATAATCACATCTGCTTACCAATAATATCCAATTGAAAAATTGTCATTCGTCTAAATTTTATAATCGTTATTTTCGTTTTAAACTCATTTATTTGTTCATTTGCAGTAACAATGAAATTGCAGTATGCAAGTTACCGGAGTATCTTATAATATTATATTCTACATGACTTTTCTTGGGGTAAATAAAGATAAGTATTATTTGAGAAGGGATTATTTTACTCACTACTTTGAGGGTAATATAGCATGAAAACTTCAGCCAGTTTATAATAGCGTTGCGGCGCCATGTAGCCAAAGTGTGTACCATCATCGATGTTTTAACTAATCATAGCTCTTTCTGTAGAGACCGAAGCTGCTGCAATAATTCTAACTGTGACATGTTAATTTGCAGCTTTATTTTTGATATTAGATTTTGCCCGCAGCTTCGCTCGTGTTAAAAATAACAATAAATAGGTACGGATTTTTTTTTTTTCATAAAAAAGTATCCTATAGTATGTTACTTCTAATACCTTCAAGAATATGTGTACAAAGTGTAATGACGATCGGTTAAGTCGTTTTCGCGTGAAAGCGTAACAAACAAACTTACATTCACATTTATATTATTAAGTAGGGATATATTGGATAGCTTCTTAACATTTTTTTTATAAATTTTTGCGTGCCTATTTCCAGGCAGAATGTACATGGCTCACTCCTATGACACTCCACCTGTATATTAAATGTAACCTACATCCGTTGTCAATAAATGTTTTGATTAATTGATTGTATTTCGCAGTAAGTAAATATCTAGGTTGCCTTAAATTGGCTCCGAGTCTGTAATTGATCTATATGGTGAGTTTTTTTTCTCAATGTTAAATGTATTCATAGCCAGAACACACTATTAACAACACAACACCTTTTGTACTTTACTGGCTCACTCTTGTGACTGCCCTCACATTTAACGAGCGCGTGTTGATTTTGTAATATAAACCTTATGTCAAACTTATGAGTCACATGACTGGTTCTGATGATCGTTTAAATATGTTACCATTTCCATTTACCCCAAGAAAAAACTGTAATACGACTAAATTAGGTCTTTTTATAATCTGTTTGCGAAGCAATTATTTCCAGGCAACACTTGTAGCCCGCAACACCGCGCCATGTTGCGATATGTTGAGCGATTTCTTGTAACTAAGCATTAATATAAATCACCTGTTGAGCGTTTGTTGGTCAACACATGGGCAACTATTAGCTGCCAAGTTTCTAAATGACTTAAAGCCACAGAGTATTAATAAATGGAGTTTTTATAGGTCTTAGCGACAGAATTATATAATTATTTTAGTGAATTCCCCAAACGAATACAGATTAAACGTGAAATCACGCACCACCAGATTTTTTTGTTTTGTATCTCTATCTCTTTCTGACTCATGAAGGCATCTCTCTCTCTTTCGAATCGCAAAATTTCTTGCTTTCTAGACAAAGGCTGTGCATGAACGTTAAGATATTTTTTTAGAGATAATGAGAATGTTATAATAACTATATGACAGCTAGCTTATATTATAAAATCTCCATTTATTTGTAAATCTGTGTCTTCAATCAATTAATTCATAATTGATGCTGTCTTAACAATAATTTTGTACCAAACTTTTTATATTTTCAGTGACTATTAACAGAACTTACTACTTCTAATTAATTCTCTCATTCATTACTATCGCTTCTTCTCATCTCTCAGTGAAAGCGGTAAAGCCTTGGTCAATATATTGTTGGGTAAGATCACATTGTTGCTTTAAAATTGATTTCGTAGCGAGAACGTAACGTTTTTGTGACGATTTTAACCGCTTTCTGATTTTAATTATGTTCTCCGTGTTATATTGTCAAAATGCTAATTCAAGTTATTTATGAATATTAAATAAAATTTGCACAAAGTCTTTACTTTGTGCAAATCACCTGCCCCCCCTCACGGGGCCATTGCCACTAAGCAACCACTGTTCTCAAAACGATAAACAAAAACATCGTAAGGAAACCATGGCATGTCATGGAACCAAAAAATGGAAAACATATTTATTTAAACTTCTCGCACACAAAAAAGGTACAAAGGCTGACTTAATGCCTTACTGATATCTACGTACCGTTGTACTGACAAATGCGTGCACTAACTAGATAGATCCACTATGTGGTTTTTCCTCAAAAGACCATTTCAGACAGCAATCTACATGGTCTCCACATGGTATGACCAAGATTATGTCTGGACTTTAAAAGAGACTGTGATCTCTGAGTTTATATTTTCCCTGTCACAGAGAGGAGGCCTGTGCCTCATTACTGGGAACATTTATATAACTGATTATGATTAAAATGCATTTTGAGTCTAAAATGAAACCCATATTTAAACGAGAATGTCTGATTTTGTACATTTCTTAATGACAGTCGGTTAAAACGCAACAAAACCGCTACGTGCCCACTATACTAGCACTGCATTTAATAATATCATACAAATTACAAAACTCTCATTCAAACACAAACTTTACACAAAGCAAACACACTAACAACTAATAAACGCCGCGTTTACCTGCATCGCAACTACGCGACAACTGCGTGGCAACTGCGGGGCGACAGCGTGGCAACTCTCAACACCGCCGGTCGTTATTGTTGCGATATGCGATTCAATGCTAGTACCTATAGTAGTTAGGTTTAAAAGGGCCTACTTTGTTTAAGCCTAAGTATTTGGCCTGTTCGTCGGTAAGTTCCGTTAGGTGGGCGTCGAACGTGGGTAGGTGAAGGCTTGCCACGTACTCGTCCATTTTCTTAGGTAATAGGTATACGTCAGCCTGCAACAGAAATTAATATTCTTATGAAAAAATCCTCTGTTCTGTCGACATTTTTAGAAAACATGTTGTTACTAATCAATACCATCTTAACTTTTCCTCAAGTATGTTGGGGTCGTCTGCCAGTCGTAAGCGGACGCTGAGTACCAGTATTTTACATGGAACGACTGCTTATCTGACTTCCACAATATTAACTGGGTGTGACTAGTATTTCCAAGGAGCGACTGCGTATCTGACCTCCACAACCCATTTACTGGTTAGCACGATACCTCATGCAAAGACTAGTTTTCCAACTTGAAGACAGTATCAGAGAGTGTCCTCATGCAGAGATGATCCTAGCTGCAGCATTCTGTTATCTCTACCAAATAAAGGTGGTTTTCTTTAATCAATAGGTACATAAATATATTATCATTACGTCAGTATTCCTCGAAAGCTTAAGTAGATTAGTACCTGCAGCACACCCATATTTCGCCAGTTATGTTTAAAACCTAGATACTAGGGACGAGCCTATCGCCACCAACCGGTCACAAATCCAGACTCTGGGCTGCTAGTGAGAAATTCTAGATCGAAAAACCCAATAACACTTTGCACGAACTGGGAATCGAACCCAAGACCTCATGCACCACCAGATCAACGAGGAAAATCAAGACAAGGTAGTCCAAAATATGTTGGCTACATCTTAATATACTATCTTGTGTAACTAAGTTCAAGCTTGTAATCTGACAAACAATGTGAACTTGTGACTTAAACACACATCATAAAATGGCACCTGTGAATTACACTCACATTTCACCAATCATATTTTATACTCATGTCAAATTTGGCGAGCCTACTGCCATCACAGCCGGACGCTGAATAATTCCCAATGGAAAAAACTGAATTGTATCTCGGGATTGAACCAAAGAACATAGCCGCACTAGATTAAGCCCTGTTGCCGGCAGGCGGTTTTTTAACACAACGGTTTTTAATCACACACTTTATTTTCAACTTTCACTGAAGCTCGGCGCATTGAGAAACCAACAGAGTGCATACTAGCGTGTCAAAAAAACACTGTTGGATTACAACTCCAGCGTTAAGCAAAAACCAGTGCGCGATTAAAAACCGCCGCGTTTAAAAGTTGCCAGTAGGGTAAGTAGGTAATAAAGACACATACATACTAACAAGTGATACTATAAAGCTTGTAGTCTCACAAACGAAGTAGTGAAGTCGTGTCGTGACCTCTAAAATACTCATCGTGACCTCTAAAACACTTTGACAGTTAGGGTGTTTTTTGTAGCATGCGGATTAGCCCACATGCGTAGCACCCATAATGCACCTTATCATTATGTCTCTATGCATAAATATATGCGTAAAAACACATTACCATTTGCCAAGCCTTTTCTCAGTTATATTAGGGTCGGCTTCCAGGCTTACCAAATACAGCTGAATATTTTACAGTATCATCTCTTATATATTTAAAAATCTCATGTCACGATGTATGTTAAGGGTAAACTTCGAAAGTATTGAACTGATTGTTATAAAACTTTGTAAATATTAGTAATTTGGTCCAATTTAAAAGATAGGTAGGATAGTTTTTTTTTCTCAATTATTGATTTCGATATTTGCAATTTAAATGTTTTTTTTTTAAAGGAGAATGTGTATATTCATTGGTTACGTCTATAAATTGGTAATAGATGGCGGTGTAAGTTAATTCTTCGTATCGTTTGACATCTAGGTTGCATAGACATCCACTAGATGGCGTGGGTTTCCATTTCTAGATAATCTTCTTTACATAGTATAAAACAAAGTCGGTTCCCACGTTTATACGCTTAAATCTTTTAAACCGCTCAACGGATTTTACTGCGGTTTTTCATCAATACACAGAGTGATTCAAGAAGAAGGTTTATAAGTTTAATACGCGGGCGAAGAGGCTGGAAAAAGCTAGTTTAATGTATTATTATAAAGGTGTTTTTCGGGTGCCCCCCGCATGCGGGCAAATACTTCATCCGAATGCCACAAAAACGCCCTGTGTCGTGAACTCGTTACCTAAAAAGACACTTACAATATTCTATAATACAACAACAACACTTAAGACAGCCATCTAGTTGTCATTCCCACGACTTACCTGTTGTTCCTTCACTCTTCCAGTCTCTTCCTGCAATACAAAATCATCTAAAGCAGATATCTACATACTACTATAGTCTGCGTATTCCTAAGAGACCATATTTTTAATCCTTACATTTTTATTTGGGAATGGTTCTTTTAACTTTTCTTTATATCAACTAGCCTTAAAAACTACCTTCCAACTATTTCCCCTAAATTCCCCTAAACTCCACCTCATTTCTCAACACTCATCCTCATTTCTCCACACTCTTTCTCATTCCTCCAAACGCTTTCTCATTCTTGCACACTCCCTCTCACTTCTCCACACTCCCTCATCATACTTGTTGTCCCTTCACTCTTCGCGCAATAAAAAATCTTTCTGAGGAACCATGTAGTTCCTACATTCCTCTTATCTCTAACATCCTACTCATATTATTATATATTGTACTGATGTTTATTACTGAATCACGCAAAAACGGCTGAATGGATTTAGATGGAAATTGGCCAACAGTTTATAACCTAGATTAACACATAGGATATTTTTTATCCCGGTAGTAGGTCCCCGTGGGATAATTTTCAACATGCACGCGGTTGAAGCCGCTGGCGAAAGCTAGTAAGTAATGAACACACTACAACATCTGATCTCTAAAAACTAGATGAAAATTTACTACTTAGAAAAAAAAATATTTTCAATAATTAAATTTACTTCTTTTACACACATATAATATTTTTCCTTATTCTCTGCACCTATATCTATATCTCAACCGTTTCCTCAAAAATCTATCCTCATTACTCTATACTCCCACAATTTCCCCAACCTTTTTTGAATTTCACTTGACCAAATAATCGTTCCACCTTTTCTTTCACATTTCGTATGTTATAAGAACTATGTCAAACTCCAATGTCATTTGCGTTGCTCAATTTAAAAAATTAAAACCTTTTTGGAACCATCTCTCAAATACTATAATTTCTCCTCATTTCAGCACACTTTATAATAGATTTTCTATATAATCCTTACTTAATCCACTTCCAATCCGCATCTGTTAAGATGTTTGAAAGAGGATACAAACGCACATGATCTGGATTTTTCCCAAATATTTTCCATCTTCCAGGTAAATTCACTTTTTAATTTCGCACATACTTTTTTCAGTGACGGATCCAATGTTGGTGCAGAGTTCAATATTACATACTTTCGAAAAGTTTTTTTAATAATGATGTATATTTCAAGTTTCTGTTTCACGTGAACCGCGAGGCACGTCACCTTCACTGTTCCTCGTCTATTCATTTCTTTACAATTTTTCACCTATCTATTTGCTATTTGAATATAGGGGCGCCCTATATTATTTGAACACCTTATACCATATCTAAACTCTTACTCCCCCTCATCACCTAGCACGGTGGTCTACGCATTTTCCTCTTTCACACTCTCCGTCATACCCTTTGCCATCCACCTTAATCATTCTGTCTTCCCTCATTCCTCCCATCTCCCCTAAATCTCCCAGTCCCCCCTGATTCTTCCGGTCCCTCATGAATCATTCTGTCTCCCCGTTACTCTTGTCCCCCATGACTCCTATTCGCTCTGACTCTTTCTATCTCCCCTTTACTCATGTCCCCCTTGACTCCTCCTATCCGCCTGACTCCTCCCGTCCCCCCCGACTCGTCGTGTCCCTCCGGCTCACCTTGTACCGATGGTGCGGCGCGTTGTACAGCTCGATGAGCGCGAGCGCCTGCGTGGCGGCGGTGACGGACACCACGAAGGACGGCAGCGACGAGCAGCACAGGTTGGCCAGGCGACCCTCCGCCAGCAGCACGATGCGCTTGCCGTGCGGCCAGATTATGTGGTCTACCTGTGGGGGGGAGGTTTACGTTACTCTACACTCTACTTGCTCCGTGTGCTGCCGGACGTAAAGATGATAGAAATGATTCTTGGACTAAACGGGTGTTGTGTTCGCGCGATGTAGGATTTCGCGTGGCGTTAATTTTGATGCGTAGTTAGCATGTGGGTAGCATTGCAGAGGATACTATCATCCCATTTCTCCACGTGGCTGTCGTGAAAGACAACTAAAGGACTTACTATAGAATGGCCAGCAATATGCTCTATGTATTTTACAACCATACTGCTACTGTCTACCCGCTAGCCAAAGACATTAAATTATATAGACAGGACATAACGAACAAACTCGTAATCCAATACTTGTGTCCTAGTGGTCATATGGCGTTTAGTCTAGGATGGCATGTCTGCATGTCAACAGGCATTTGTGTCCGTTTAACAAGAAAAGAAAAACATTTCTTAAATAAATATGCCGAGTTGCGCTTTACGATATTGCAAATCACGCTATAGTAAAACGTCTGGACCAAACTTCGGTTTATTTTCGTAAATATTTTTCAGTAATTTAATTAAATAATATTCATGGATGGTTCTAGAACATACGACAATTTTGTAATAAACGCCCTCTATTGCTGAGTAGTTTTACTACTGCCTTGCAGAGATGTTATGATGTTTATCGACTTTTTTATCGATAATATTTAATGAGGGTAATAAAATTCAAAACTGTTTGAAATTATTTATGTAATTTTAATATCAATTTAGCAACAATAGTGCTGTTCGCTCACGTAGATATTTATTTTAGAACTCTGTATGTATATATTATGTATGTTTTTATGAACCTTATATAAAGTATTATTCTCGAATAATACTTACATAAAGTATTATTCTCATATTATTTGGTTTATTCTTTTAAGTGAACGGTTTTTTTTTTTTATTGTCTCTTTTACTTTTACACACGCTGACTACATCTTTTTATCTTCTCTTCTATCAGAGGTATGCTGGAAGATATTTTTTTTAGAAATAATGTTTCGGCATTTCTTCTCAGAGTAGTCAGTTAGGAAACGCCGACCTCATGTAATTTAAAAAAAATAAGATTGAGGTGTACGTCAATCTTATTTTTTTTCCACTTGACAGTGCCAATAAAAATGATAATTTAGTAATTAGTCTGTAAAAAGATTTTTATAAATAAATAACTTGTAAACATTGAATCTAGTAATCATTCCAAATTGTTTGGTAATTTTCAAATGTGCAAAAAAATGTAGTCACTTTTCAATATTATCGATATATTATATCGATAGACAATTGATGAAATCAGCCTTAATCAAGTTTTTGTATTTGAATGTTTGCTATTCAAAGCTAGATGGCGTCACTGACGCTAGAGTAAAATTTTGTACAAAAATGTTTTTCATAGCCGTTCTAATTTTGCTATACTATGCTAGATGGCGTTGCTGAGTCATGGGATCACAATTTTTCTTTGACATTTCTCCAGATGGCCTCTCTATTTGTCTTAAATCTCTTTGCCGCTAGCCAAGGATGGCAATTATGGCAAAACCCCAAATTGGGGAAAGTCATGTCCAGCAGTGGACGTCTCTCGGCTGAAATGATGATGACGCTCTACTATAGTAGCCGCCGTCTACAATGGACATAGGCCTCCCCAATTTGGGGAGCTTTGCCATAATCGCCACGCTTGGCAGGCGGATTGGCGATGGCAGTATGATGGTAAAATACATAGAGAACACTGTTGCCCATTTTTTAATAAGTCCCTCAGTCGCCTTAGACGACACCCACGGGAAGAAATGGAATGATAGTATCCTCTGCAATGCTACCCACATGCTAACTACGCATCAAATTGACGTCACGCGAAATCCTACATCGCGCGAACACAACACCCGTTTAGTGCAAGAATCATTCCTTTTCTATGGAGGTTGAGTGAACAACACTCAGTTTATTATAAATATTAAATAAAAATGGTCAACAAAACATTATACAACAAAGACCGATTTTATTGAATTTTATTACTATTGCACTCTAAAACCTTGAATTTAGCACATGATTAGCGTAGAAACTTTCGTCAGTTATAAAAAAAAAAAAACTGTTGTCGAAAAGTGGTGGGTCCACGCGGTCTAAATGCGTAGAACAGTGTTATGTACACACAGTTATTCTATCCATTATATTATAATATTACCTGACTCCTCACTCTCTCCCACAATAGGTCTGGCGTGCGTAGAGCGTGCACCTCTATATCAGTGTTGCTGTGTCCCATGTTGTATACAACACAGTTATTCTATCCATTATATTATAATATTACCTGACTCCTCACTCTCTCCCACAATAGGTCTGGCGTGCGTAGAGCGTGCACCTCTATATCAGTGTTGCTGTGTCCCATGTTGTATACAACACAGTTATTCTATCCATTATATTATAATATTACCTGACTCCTCACTCTCTCCCACAATAGGTCTGGCGTGCGTAGAGCGTGCACGTCTATCTCAGTGTTGCTGTGTCCCATGTTGCAGACTACGCAGCCATTTTTCATTCTCTCCATATGTTCGCGTGTGACTACGCCTTTGTTGCCTGTTGCTGTTATTACGATGTCTACTTGGCGTATCACCTGGGAACAATAAATGTAGCTGGATGAGAATTGACAATGGATGACAATCAATCGGCCAAACTTACGACCCAATGGGTTTCGCTTAGTGGCAAGAGACATCGCGGCAGGCTCAGACGGAGATGGCGAGATGAGCTGGACTCTTTCAATAAAGATTGGTCCTTGGCAGCTCTGGACAGAGAGACGTGGAAAGAGAGTAGGGAGGCCTTCGCGCAGCTGAGAGACATCAAGGATGAGAATTGACTTGTGAATTGTTTAGAGAAGGATATTTAAAGATAATATTCCGCCAAATAGTTACATGGGTCGTTCTACTTTTCTACCGACAACGGTCTGTCCTTCGTCTTGTTATGGCATCTCGTCGAAGTATTGATATCTACGGTTTTTTAATTTGGTTCAAATAAACGTCCGTATTTTTCTTATATAATCATATTACGTCATTTTTATTTTCTCTAAACAGCATATTTAATACTTTTTTTTCCCGTAGAATGCCGTGACAGAGTGGTAAGCCGAAATGTGGTCTCCACAGAAAAAGGCCACTTTGTCACATTATTTTTTTCTAAAAGAACATTAATAAAAAATATATATTAGCCGGAAAGAAAGTTTTAATTAGTCCTAATGAAAATACACATGCAATTTTTTTTAAATCCCACACAGTAACCACAATTATGGATAGTTCAAAAACCAAATAAAAACAGAAAATCTTCGTTTCACTGTCGGTAGAAAACTAGAACGAACCACATACGTATTGACTTCATAAACGAGTACAATGTTACATTTAACATTATTTTGGCTTATTATTGTCGACCTAACGACTAAAAAATATAAGATTCGGTTAAGCACAGAATGAACACTGGATGGATGAAATGGCGGCAGGTCACCGGAACAATCTGCGACTCCCACATTTCACTTAAACTTCAGAGGAAGATATACAAAACCATGGTTAGACCTGCTGTCTTCTATGGGTCAGAATGTTGGGCCACAAAAGGGTTGAATGAAAGGCAATTGCATGTATTTGAGATGAGAATGTTACGAGGGATGTGTGGTGTTACACGAATGGATAGAATAAGAAATGAGTACATAAGAGAAAGTCTGAAAGTGGTACCGATAACTGAAAAGTTGGTGGTCATGGTATGGTCACGTGATGCGGAGGAATGAGGAAAATGTCGTGAGGAAAGTATTGAGTATGAATGTCGATGGCTATAAGAGTAGAGGGAGACCAAAGAAACGATGGATGGACTGTGTGAATTATGATATGGATAGAAAGGACGTGACTACTGAGATGACGACTAATAGAGAAGTGTGGAAGAAAAAGACATGTTGCGCCGACCACTAATAAATTGGGATGACGGCAGAAGAATGATTATAATTGTGATTCTTACCTCATTTAATTTGACAACTCTGAAGCCATCCATGGCGGCTTGTAAAGCGCATATGGGGTCGATTTCTGTCACGTACACCTGAAATTATAATATTTTAATATAAAATTCTCGTGTCACAGTTTTCGTTGCCATACTCCTCCGAAACGGCTTGACCGATTTTGATGAAATTTTTTGTGCTTATCCGGTATCTATGAGAATCGGCCAACATCTATTTTTCATCCCCCTAAATGTTAGGGGTAGTCCACCCCTAAATTTTTTTTTATGTTTTAGACAAAAATTTTAATTTCAATTTTTTTATGATACAACATACAAAAATACATACAATCCTCAATGTTCACCCTTCTACGATCAACCCTTATTTTTAATAGCCATTTTAGTAATTTAATCATTTTTCCTCTCCGGTCGAAAACTGATCAATCGTCATTTAATTAGTTATCCCCGCCTAGGAAATTATTTATATGGCAAAACAACGTTTGCCGGGTCACCTAGTATTTTATGAAATTCTAATGGAACTAACGTTTTGTCAGTTTATCTATTTTGAACTCCGGAATAATAGAAGGTCACTACTTCTGGAGACCACTTGGGAGCAGTGGTGGCCCAGTTGTATCGACCCCGACTTACGAGTTAGGTCGTAGGTCCGAACCTAGACAAGCACATTACTTTGTGTGAATAATTTCTTCACCACTGCTCTCAAAACGGTGAAGGAAAACATCGTGAGGAAACCGGCATGTCTTAGAGCCATAAATTTGAAGACATGTGACATTTACCAACCCGCACTGGGCCCGTGTGGTGGATTATGGCCCATACTCTCTCACCGAGAGGAGGCCTGTGTGCTAACAGTGGGAACAACATAGGCTAATTGTGATGAACCTCTTCCGGAGGTTAACTTTTTGTTCCGTCCCGTTTGACTTGTTTAATCTGTGCGCCTAACGGAGCGTACCGAACGGAGTGACATCTGTCACTTGTCAGTTTGATTTTGACACTTGTTTTTGATCTTGAAAGATGGACGGTCCTATTTTGCTTTGCGACCCGTGTTGTTAATTAATCCTTTTCAATCGGTCGTTTTGTGGACAATTTGTCGTGACCCAATTGTTTTGTGTGTAACCAACCCCTTTTGACGAAATAGAACGGGTTGATCTTTGGACTTTGACTGAAATAGTTTGATGTGATAGTGACTCATTTGGAGACCGCGTGCAGAGAAAAACTAGCGTATTGTAGCGGCCAGGTATCCTGGAATACTCACAGCTTCACTACACAATACAATATACACTCATTTACATACATAAATCCAGGTAGGCTCCAGAACCAGTTTACCTCAACCAGGTGAGTCTTTTGCATATTTGTATTAATCAGCTCCGCGCACGGCGGACAGTTCGCAGCCACTCTTGTCCCAGGGCCCACCATAGCTTCCACTGTGCTAATTAAAATCCTATGATCGGGGCCTTGGCCTGGCGCCGAACACTTTTTATATAATTTCTGCACCCTAATTGCGTAATATACCATCAAGAAGAATCTGAATAATTCTGGGAGAAATTGTTTAAATACTGCTTCATATGTTCGAAAAATTTGTTTGCTCAGCCACGTAAATAACGTAATTAATGTTGTTGGACTGCTAACATGAAAGCCATTCCTAGTGTGTTACGTAATTATCCTTCTGTTCCATTTTTATTTAAGTACTAGCTTTTGCCAGCGGCTTCGCCCGCGTGGAGGTCGGAAAATGTCCCGCGTGAACGTATAAAAAGTAGCCTATGTGTTAATCCTGTTTAATTTTTTTTAGCTCGAAACCGCATTTTCATCCGACTAGCTTCAAATTTATCGTCACTGCTCGGCTCCTATGTGTCTTAGCGTTATATTATATAGCCTATAACCTTCCCAGGAGTATGGACTACAATCGTACCAAGTTTGGTTAAAATCCCTTCAGTAGTTTTTGAGCCATGCGTGCACATACAGACAGACAGACAAAAAATTTACTGATTGCATTTTTGGCATCAGTATCGATCACCATTCATCCTCCAATATTAATTTTCAATATATTTTCAATGTACAGAATTGACCTCTCTACAGTTTTATTATAAGTATAGATCTAATGATCATCATCACCATTTCAACTACTAGTTACCAGATACTTATGCATTTTACAACCATATTGCGATCGCCAAACTGCCTACCAAGCATAGCGGTCATAACAAACCCCTGTTTTGTGGGGGAAGGCCTATGTTGAGTAGAGGTCTTTTGAAGGAAATGATGAATAATGAGTCGGTAGATATCAGTCGACCATTTTGTCAACCTATTGTGTAACAAATTCTCCTCACAACCCTCATTCTTCATCTATGATATAAATGTACTTACAACACAGCCCAGCGCTTTCAGCGCTTGACAGCAGCCCTTTCCGACCTCTCCGTAGCCGCAGACAACAGACTGTTTCCCGCCGAACATCAGGTCTGTACTGCGTTTGAGAGCATCGATTATGCTTTCTCTGTAATTGAAAAGATTTATCTATTTATTGTATGGAAGATAATATAGCAATGTTAAGTAAAAAGTCCTGTTACAAATCTTCACAAATAAATAAATAATAGTTAAAAAAAAAAAAAACTAAAAACCACGCTTTCATAGAAAACCAAACTAAAAAGTAGAAAATAATGGAAAAAAAGCGTGGGGTGCTTTTGAAGTTTTTTTTTTTTTATTGATATTAGGCAACCCACGCTTTATTTTCTATTTTTTAGGATGTTTCGAATTTTGAGACGTATGTGAGCGTTGTTTTGTGACGTATGTCAGCGTAGTTTTCGAAGACAGTTTTTTTTGCTGTCCTGGTAACCCTGACAAGGATAATGGCACAAATTTATGAAATTATAGTGTTGTCCTTGGTCCTCGATAATTCTACAGAGTTTAAATGAGATCTGGTCGTTTAAAGTGGGTCAAAATCGCGCTATAAGGAGTCGGTTACAAACAAATATAAAAACATACAAGTGAAGCCAATATGAAGCTTGTAAAAACGATGTCCCAACCAATATTCTTCTTCCTCTTAGCGTGTCGATAGCAGTCTAAATACAGTCAGCCCAGAATTTGTCTACGAGCTTGGCCAAGTTAGTAGTTTGAATTGTTCCGAGTACTCAGAAGCCCGAAAGTAACAATCAGTCTTACCAAGGGGTATCGTATTACCCAATAACTATGTTGTAGAGGTCAGATAGACAGTCGCTCCAAGTAACATACAGATATTAAGCTACATCATTTCCGTGTGGTGACGGACGTTCAAAAATAGCATCAACCTATTTCTTGATGTGGGTGACGTAAGAAGCGACTAAGGGACTTACTGGAGAATGGGCAGCAGCGTTCTCTATGCATTTTACCACCATACTGCGATCGTCACCCCGCCTATCGAGTGTGGCAATTATGGCAAACCCCCCCCCCCCCCCCCCCCAATTGAGGGAGGTCTATGTTCAGCATTAGACGTCTGCTGGCTGAAATGATGAATCAGCTGCATCTGGGTAGGTTGGAAGCCGATCCCAACATGGTTGAGAAAACATTAGGCAGATTGGTTTAAGTCTTTCAGCACGCGTAGCATGACCACCATAGAAACGAGTTTTGTCGACGGAAGAATAGTCAAAATGGCACGGTGATGTTAAAACTGAAGAGAGGAAATATTTCTATTCTTCAGTCGACAAAATTCTACGATGTCGAGCATGGCGAGTAATTTTTCTCTACTTTTGAGTTGGAGTTTCAGTTGGGGGTACTTTTTTTTACAGGATTTTATTAATTATAATCATTAATACAATATTCTAAGATCGTCTAATCCCACTGTATGACTATTCAATGAAAAAGTCCTTAGCGGATCCACCTTAATTACATTAGTTACCAGTCTCTTGCTATGGAAAGAATAACAGTCTTTGTCTTCATAGAAACTCGAGTCTACGGGTCGCCCCGTGCTCGGGCCGAAGAGATGTCGAATTGAATATAAAGAACTTTGTCTATTCTTGGTAGAATAGAGATAGAATTGGTCATGCTACGCCTGCAGAAGACTACGAATATGAACTTACCGACACGAGTATAGGTTGTCGAACTTGGTCTTGGTGACGCTATCGTTTACGTTCATAGCTGGCACGCACAGCTTGCCGGCTTTAGACAGCTGGTACAGGCGATGGACGCCTGTCACGCTTTCTTCTACTATTCCTGCAAGAAGAGAGGGAGTTGGTTTAACAGAAGGTCATTTAAATATGAAGCATGCAGTTATCTTCTGTTCAGGTAACAAATAATAATATCTTAGGACAACCAAAACACCGTTATCTGATCCCAAACTAGGCAGAGCTTGTACTATGGCAACCAGACAACTGATAAATATACTTATATATTATTAAATACATACATATTATACATAAATGACAATCAGACACAGAACAAGCAATTGTGCTCATCACACAAAGATTTATCCTGGGTGGGAATTGAACCCACGACCTCAGGACCTTACTAGTAAGGTCAACAGGCCAGTCGAACGAAGCACAGACTAAACTTGTAAATAAATGTCTATAGGTACATTACATACTCGTAGGTTCAAGAATGATGCAGAAAATTTGTCAGAGAACAAAAAAAATAATACCCAGTTCCTTTTTGGGTTCTCAATAAGCTGATAAAGTATGTGAATGCCACTAATATCGCAAAAGATTGAGCCAATATTTGGTTAATTGATAGATGAGCCTAAAGCGCCGGATACACTAGGGAACATTTTGTCCCGCAACATGACGCGCGACACTCAATATACGTGACGCTGCAACGTTGCATAGTGTCCCGCAACATGCCCCGCAACGTTTTACGTGACGCGGGGCATGTTGCTTGCTCCCGCCTCGAGAGCGAGCGCATGTGTCCCGCGCCATGCCGCGCCATTTGTCACCTTCGGAGATCACTTAGAATATTAACTCTTTTTTCTCGTTGTAGTAAGAAATTCAGCATCCACCATGACCACCACCTTCTCTTTCTCTTACGTTTCAACACACTCGATATAAACTATGCACGCAGCACTAATAGCCAGAACCTCCTCGGGCGACATTTCTATAAGCACTGACTAGTGTGGTCGGCAAAATGTTCCGCGACAATTGTCTCGGGACACTTCACGTAGTTGTTGAGGGATATGTTCCGCAACATGTTTCTTCATTTGTCCCCTAGTGTATCCCAGGCTTTAAACTAACTGCACAATACATGAAAATGGATATGTTGGTTGAACGTGTGATAATGTTAGAATGTGGGTTGCACAATACTAGGAGACCCGAGGTGGATCACAAAAGACCATCACTAATCATTAGTAGGCTACCATTAACCATGGGTATACTTACCGTCAGTAGACCACGAATATACCATCATTAGAACATAAGAAGACCACCAGTAAACCATGAGTAGACCGTCAGTAGACCACCAGAAGGACATAAGCAGACCATCAATGGATCATTAGTTGAAGTCTACCTACTGCTGTGATGGTGTCGTCAGTAGTCTGCCAGAAGAACATAAGCAGACCATCATTTGAACATTGGTAGTCTACTGCTGTTGCAGGACATGGTTAACTGGTTGGTAGCAGTACACCATGAGTACATCGTCAGTAGACCATGTGAAGACCAGAAGTAGAATATGATTGGACTAAAAGTAGACTATGAACAGGCCGTCAGTAGACCAGGAGTAGACCATTAGCAAACCAAGAGTAGACTATTGATAGACCACTAGTAGACCAAAAATAGACCATCAGTAGACCAACCTTTAATGTGTTTGAAGGCAGCAGCATGTTTCTTTAGCATTAGATGTGTGGCATCCCCTCCATCATCGAGGATCATGTTAGGAGTCCAGGTGGCAGTCGGAGTACAACACTGATCGATGCACCACCAGAATGCTTCTTCGCTTTCACCACGCCAGGCGAAGATTGCGTACCCTGAAATGGAAAGGCACAACTGGTGAAGTGCAAATTAAAATAAACGTGAAATAAACTATGAGTGCGTTTTGCAGTATTCCACACGCAAAATATAAAATAGGCTGTCATGGCGACTGCCTATGGAGAAGTGTAAACTTATAACTTTGGTAAAAAACACATCAGCATGCCGGTGACGTGGCCAAATAAACATGTTGGCGACGTAGTCAAATTAGCATATCGTTGACGCGTTCACATTAGCATGTCGCTGATGAGAGCCCATAAGTTTGGTACCTACTAACCATCGCTCAAACCGTTACACAAAGGGTGTCTCGACCCTGACACATGGGCAACTGATGGAACACGGGTGGGTTTCAGTCAGTAAAAGTCTGACATGCCCTCCCGCTCCGCCCAGAGCGGGAGAAGTCATTTGATGTTATACCATGAAAAAAAAAAAAAATTGGGTGTCTCCTCTCAAATGTAGTTGTTAATCGCGAACAACCGGTATGTCGATAAGTAGTCAAACTTTTTCTTACCGACACTAATGCATTACCAACCATAACCAGCCACACAGCTTATTGAGAGTGTTTTAAATGTTCTTTGCTACTTCTATGATCTCAACTACTTCGTAAATCTTCTTCGTAGTGTGTCGATGGCAAAAATAAGGCGAAAAAACATTTGGTATACTTTTTTTTATTTATTAAGTCCAAAATTCAGCAACGCGAATACTGTTCGCTGACTCAGCCATTAAGTTTTCACGTGTGCGGGTGACAAGGTATGCGGCGCAAGATGGGACGTGAACCATTGTCTGCGGAGAGACGCCGCATACACACCGGAGGTCTGAGCCGTCCATGAAACTTTTGGAGGTTATCCTCGCTGCGACTCATTTGGGTAAGAAGTCTGTTCAAGGTCTTCCAAGTAGACGGTAACTGCACTCCTGTACTCAAATAATTAGACTCTCCGTTGGTTCAATGAAGAAATCAGGAGGTTTAAGCAGCTCTTGCCAACGATCACGTCTTCCTGATGAAGGGTTGCCATCGGCTGCACCCAAGAAATGTTTCATCATCATTATTTCAAACGTCCACTGATGGACATAGGTCTCTCCCAATTTGGGGGGCTTTGCCGTAATCGCCACGCTTGGCAGGCGGATTGACGATCACAGTATGGTGGCAAAATGCACAGAGAAAGCTGCTGCCCACTCTCTAGTATTCAATACTCAATATGTTTATTGCTTTACTATAATGTGAACTTAGGTGGTAATTATATAATTTAGATCATTATGGACCCTGTAGGGCACAGCAAAAGGATAGGAGAGAGGAAGCTCTGTTTTTGAAAATAATTTGGTGAGGAGATTTCGTAAAATAAACCAACATATCGCTTATCCATACTATAATATTATAAATACGAAAGTGTGAGTGTCTGTTTGTCCGTCTTTCACGGCAAAACGGAGCGACGAATTGACGTAATTTTTTTAAGTGGAGATAGTTGAAGGGATGGAGAGTGACATAGGCTACTTTTGTCTCTTTCTAACCCCCCACTTCCCTAAAATGGGGGGTGGAACATGCTAATCTCAAAAACTACTGGTTCGAATTGAAAAGTTCTTTTGGAATCGGGTAGCCTATTTATTGCGGTAGGCTATGGTCTATAAAACATCACGCTATGATCAAAGGAGCGGGGCAGCAACAAAAAAATGGACGAAAACTGACAGGCTGCGATGCGACGGGAAGGGTCAGGGGAGCATATATTTGACGCAGACGAAGTCGCGGGCAGAAGCTAGTTTATCTATAAAATGTATTAACATAATTTATATGATTTCTATATAAGTACCTATGTATAACAATAATTCTGTTTTGTTTTTCTTTCAAAAATAATTATTAGCTATGTTGTTTAATTTATTAAGTAAGTCCCTTAGTCGCCTCTTACGACACCCACGGGAAGAAATGGGATGGTGCTATTCTTTACGTCCGACATCACACGGAACAGAAAGAAAGGAAAGAAATGTTTAGTATCTTTTAAAAGATACTTACCAGCATGTGCTAAAGCCGCCGCAACTTCATTCTGCGTGCTGTATATATTGCAGGCGGCCCAGCGGACGGTAGCGCCGAGCGCAGCCAGCGTCTCGATCAGAACCGCTGTCTGAGCGTTTATGTGTGTGCAGCCTACAATCTGAGGAACAAAACGTTGAACAATTAGTATGAGGACATCATCATCATCATCATTCCAGCCGAAAGACGTCCACTGCTGGACATAGGCCTCCCCCAAGCTCCGCCACTTCGACCGGTTTTGTGCTTCCCGCATCCAGCGGATTCCTACGGCCTTCACAAGGTCATCGGTCCACCTTGTGGGAGGCCTTCCAACTCTACGTCTTCCGGTATGCGGTCGCCACTTATACTCAGAAAGACATATAGTGACTTTGCTGATGTTCTTCAGAAAGGTCAGGTGCGTAGCACTCGCAATCGGCGTGTGTGTATGACCAGATGTATGAACCTAAACGAGGCAAAAGGAAAATGTAAGGATCGAAGCAGGTAGCGTTCCGTAGTTTTTGCCTACCATGGGACAAAGGCATCAGGTTCTGTATGTATATATGTATGTAAAGATAAGTACTGCGTTTCAAGGATATATTCGAGACCGCAATGACATTGATTGGCTTTGTTGATATGATAAATACTGCCTATGTATCCATTTTGGGCCACGAGCCAGAGTATTTTTTTGCGTTATAAAATCGCGGATATATATTCCCCAAAGTCGTTGCCAACTGATTAATGAATGAATGAATTGCACCAATCCCAGCATAGTTTGATCAGACTCGATGAATCGAATGAACCCTGAGATTTGCACTAGCACCTGAAGTCTCATGTTTCATGATGCTGCATAAACTAATGCATATCAAGGAATAGACTGGGGGGCGCAGTAATGGTAGGGAAGACGTGTTCTTAGGATAGGAAAGGATTGCGACCCTACCGGATAATGCATCCTTTTTTTTGTATGGGAAATCATCAAATGACATCTCCCGCTCTTGGGCGGAGCGGGAGGGCGTGTCAGACTTGTACTGACTAAAACCGACCCGTGTTCCTTCAGTTGCCCATGTGCCAGGGCTACAGTGTCTCTTTCGAACAATCTCGCGACCCTGGCAGCGGATATGCATCTTTGAGTAAAGCATTGGTCTAGTGGAAATACGGGTAGTATTTATCTGTAGGAAGGCATCATACTAAAAGAATTCAGTATTATGTTATCTTGTATAGTCCTCCAGACCGTATAAAATTTCGGCCATGGTGGCCAATCTCAACGGAGACTAACCATTGGCGCGGAAGATATAATAGTGCAGGCGTGTGTGCGCAGACACAGGAGCACTCACTGTTCCCTCACTCTCATAGTCCGATGGGACGGTAATCCGTCTTAGCCGGAGAGAGATCAGGTGCAAGACCAACTGCTAAACGTGCTTTCCGAGACACGGATATTACAACGTCAACTTCCAAACTTCGAGATATGTGTTACGAAGAAATTCCTAATGGAAAATCCCAAAAACATTTTGCTCGACCTGAGAATGGAACCCGGGACCCCACGCTCAGCAGTCAGACCAACGGGGCAGTTAACTGTAATCCAGTAACTGGGTAATGGAGATCATATCAGCTGCTCCATGTAGCATAGAATTTCGCAACATCCACGGATCATACTCGGCAAGCGTTGCTTAACCCTTCTTTTTTTTGTGGGTGAGAAATCATCAAATGACGTGTGTGTCTCTCTGGGCGGAACGAGAATGTCAAACTTTTTCTGTCTAAAACCCGTTTTCCTTCAGTTGCCTGTGCCACGTAATTCTTACGAACAAATCTCGCGACCCTGGCAGGCATCGGTTGCTTAACCTTGGAGATCCAGGTGCGCCGTTGTTATTATTTAGCCACAATCCCCTTATAAACGATGTTATTCAATTAAAATACCAAGTAAAGGTAGTAAACCAAAAACTCAAAAAGCATTGCATTCATACAAACGTGCACCTATTCAGTTTTAAAACATGTTAATCAGGTCAGCTTTAACCAAGTATACTGAAGCTAAATTCAATGTGGAGGTTATGTAAACATATTGGGGCCGTCCATTAATCACGTGATGTTTTTTTTTGGCATTTTCTGACCCCCCCCCCCCCTCCCCCTTGGTGATACATGGTGAGGTTTAAGACTAACCCCCCCCCCCCCCCCCCGCCATTTCACGTGTATTTTTAGTACCTACAAAGAATCTTATTGTTTTTACGCGTTTGACGAAAAAATAAATACACGTAACGCCGCTTTTCGGTTCAGTCACGCGCGTTTGCCGAAAAAATAAATACACGTGATATATTACTGCACCCCCCTCCCCCTTGTGACATTTCGTGATTTTTTATGGACCCCTCCCCCCTTTCGAGCCTCATGTGATTAATGGACAGCCCCTTTACAGTTTATCAAGTACCTAGACTGTAGATTTGTAGACCATTTTCCATTTTATTAAGTACCTGGTACTCGTTGACAGGCCTACACTGTCCTCTCATACCTATTAACATTGTAATTTGAAAACATTGTAAAAGACAATAATTCTTTTTAAAAGAGTAACCGAGTTTTTTGTCGGCTTCTCTCCATAGGAATCAGCAGCCTATAATGTTCCCACTGCTGGGACACAGGCCTCCTCTCGGTGAGAAGGAGTGGGCCATAATCCACCACGCGGACCCAGTGCGGATCGATAGATGTCACATGTCTTCGAATTTTCGATTCTAAGACATGCCGGTTTCCTCACGATGTTTTCCTACACCGTTCCATAGTGAATCAACCAATAGGAACCAGCATTTGTCAGTTATCGTGTTTATTTTGAAGTTTGTAAACACTAAATCTAGTATTCTATATAGAAAAAAACTCAAAACCATCACAACAATAACCCAGTCAGCTTTTGACGTACATAAACATCAGCCGATTGATCGATCAATCAAACCACTCAAGGCGTTTACTCAATCAATCAATCTGTCAATCTTTCAATTTGATGTCTGAAACTATGTCAGGCTCCTGATTAACCGACTAGAACGTAAAAAAATCGGTCAAGTGCGAGTCGGACTCGCACACTGAAAGTTCCGTATCCATCGATTAGTTTCTACTTTGAGCTTAAATATATTCGGAAGTGAATCATTTATTTGAGAGCAAAGTTAGTTCTTTAAACAACACGTACAAACTATTTAAAAAAAATCTTACACGGGGAGAGTTTCAAACTTAACTTTGCCGTTGGCAAACTGTTGCCCCCATACATCGACATAGGTCGCGAACGCGATTAGTTTACCAACTGAAAATAAGTTTACAATCTCAAATAAGTAATTATTTTGTGATGGAACTAAACATATACGGTTTTCGGATTTTTTCCTTAACTAGTGATACATGGCATTGCTTCTTAATGAGTCTTCAGTTCCTCGTAGGCAGTCCCCCATAGGTTTTAATTCCCTTGGGAGCGGCAAATATGCGCCATAAACTGAGTATAAACGACCGTATCGGCCATACGAAATGGCGGACTATTGTATAGAAACAAGTTCTTCTAACTGAACAGACAGCTGTGCTGCTGGGGAGTTTGTTGCGCTACTTCTTCCCAGATAAAGCAGTAGAAAGAGTAGTGAAGGGCGAGCGTCTTGGGGGACCGTCTTATGTAATTTTGACGTTCAAAAAGTGCTGACTCTCAGCCTAGTTTCAATAAATGACTTTTGATTTTAGTTTTAATCATACCTTGGCATCTTTCAGCGGCTTATCTTCCTTAGCTCTCGCCCTAAGCGCCATGATTCCCGGCATCTCCTGCTCTGCAATTTCAATCTCCCGTCTTCCGAAGGCATGCTGTTCGACGTTCCTGACGCAATAGGCTGGGTTAGGAGTACCAGCTGCGATGGCTTTCTCATGAGGCTGGACGCCTTCATCTTCGTCTGACGATGACCCTGGAACAATGGAGGTTGAAGTTTAGAGGAGTTGAGTATCATTTTCATTTTTCATTTTCCCGAGTTGACTGCACGTTGTGTTCCACGCGCGCCTCCAAGAGCTGTCAGCGAGTATCGAAAGGGTCCGCTAGGACCGATGCCTGTCAGGGTCGCGGGTTTGTTCGAAAGAGTTACCGTGGCCCTGGCACAGGCAACTGAAGGAACACGGGCGGGTTTAACTCAGTAAAATTCTGACACGCGGCGGCGAGCTATCCATTGCTCGCCGCCCGCAAGCCCGCGCCTACGGTGACTTGAAGTCCGTTATTGACTCCCGACGCCCGGGGCGTTTCCTCGTGGGGCGCCTAAGGGTATGAGGGCGCATAGATTTCCTTTCCCTCACGCGCTCTGCCTCCTCCTTCGACTTAGCCGGAGCCTAAATGAATATACTACTTAGGTGTCGATTAGTGTTTAAAAAAAACGGAGGCAACGGTTTTCCAAGGAAATAGCTTTATACCAAGATCCTCGTGGACAAAGCCACGAGGTCAAGAAATATTAGTTTTGATTAAGTGAATGATTAGTCGTGAACACTTACAAACATCACTTGTAGACACGATAGAGTATCTCTTCTTCGATGACTCCTTCGATTTCTTCAACTCATTTATAGTTTCCATTTTATTTTGCATTTGCTTTACTGTATGCTTAAGTTTAGTTGTGATTGCGATGTGCAGTGTTGATTGATCAAACCGTAAGAGAGAGCGCAAACTTTGCGTCTTGGCTATAGATACAGAACGGATTTTAAACGATTAAAAACCACTTGGTTTGAAACCGTCTCTTTAGTTAATTTTTTTTTTTTTTTATAGAATGCACTGAGACTTCATACGATATGATCTAGACCCCATCTACTTCATGATTTATGATATATCAGAGGCACTTAAAATAAAAAGTATACATTTTCAAATCATACAATGGCTGAGTGAACCCTAAATAGACTATTTTACCGGTACTTTGATATAAGTTATTTTTTAAATGTAAATGTACTTTTAATTAAGTTTTATTGGCACATTTACTGGATTCATGTTCTAGATTCTTATCTACTAAGTGGCACATTAGTTTATCGTGAAAATTAGGAAGCCAAATTCTTAAAACCATAAGCCTAACGAGCGTGAGCAATGTCTGGAATTAAATGCTCAAATTAAAAGAAGCCTTAATGCCTATGTCGAATAGGTTAGATTTGATTGTCCAGAATTTCAAATATTTCACTGCTTTTCTTATATAAACGTGAGAATGTAAAAGGTCAAGGTCACAGGCAGTGACGGGCGGGTAGAGCAGTGGTGGCCCAAGTTATAGTTGGTAAGTTCGAACCTAGTCAGGCACTTTACTAAGTGTCAACAATTTCATCTCCACTGCTCTCAAAACGGTGATGAAAAACATCGTGAGGAAACCGGCATGTCCTAGAACCAAAAATTCGAAGACATGTGACATCTAACAACCCGCACAGGGCCCGCGAAATGGATTTTGGGCCACTACCTCTCACAGAGGTGGCCTGTGTCCCAGCAGTGGGAACATTATAGACTGATTGAGCAATCAAACAAAATCAGAATCCTTTTGCAGGGTATTGCTAATCTATTGCTGCATGTGTTCGAAACATTAATTTTCTGCTTCACAACGGATTAATGTTGTTGAACTGTGCAAATATAAATATAAATATCTTTTAGGACAACCAACACAACGTTATCTGATCCCAAACTAGGCAGAGCCTGTACTATGGCAACCAGACAACTGATAAACATACTTATATATTTCTAAATACATACATAATATAGATAAATTACACCCAGACACAGAACAAATGATTGTGCTCATCACACAAAGATTTGTCCTGGGTGGGAATCGAACCCACGACCTCAGTCTTAGCAGTCAGGGTCACTAACCACTAGACTAACAGGCCAGTCGAATGCAAGGGACATGCCAGTTTCCTCACGATGTTTTCCTTCACCGTTTTGAGAGCAGTGGTGATGAAAGAATTTACACAGAGAAGACTGCCAGTCAGGGTTCGAATCTATGACGTAGTCGCAGCTGTTAGCACTACCCTCATAGTTATTGATAGTGTATTTACAATTTCATTAGTTTTGTCATCACTGACTTGCACCGTCTGTATATTTCGCTATAACAAGATAAGACAACGGTGCGGTTTAAAAGAAGATACATGTAGGTACTGACAAAATATTGAAAGCAGTATGCTTACATGTTTGGTCATGTTGAGAGCATGAATGAAGGACGACTTACAAAAGGCAGATGTGACTGGACATGCTGAAGGGGACGCCCTAGGAGAACATTATAGTAACCTTATTGTAATGTTCTTCAGAAGGGTCAGGTGCGTAGTACTCGCAACCGGCGTGTGTGTATGACCAGGTGTATGAACTTAATCGAGGCAAAAGGAGAATGTCTGGATCGTAGCAGGTGGTATTCTGTAGTTTCTGCCTACCCCCCGTGGGAAAATGGCGTGATTTTTTTGCATGTATGTAAGGGGGCGTCTATCCTGCCAGGGTCGGGTGATTGTTCGAAAGAGATACCGTGACCCTGGCACATGGGCAACCGATGGAACACGGGTGGGTTTTAGTCAGTAAAAGTCTGACACGCCCTCCCGCTCCGCCCAGAGCGGGAGAAGTCATTTGATGATTTCTCATCCAGAAAAAAAAAAACGTGGCGTCTATTAATTACGTGAGGCATTTTTGAGAATTTTTCAACCCCCTTCCCCCTTTGGTGAGATATCGTAAGATTTTTCTCAACTCCCTCCCCCCTCCCCTAATCTAACGCGAGATTCTTTAAAACTTCTATTTGGGCTGTACCTAAACATGTTGAATTATTGAGAAAAAAGAAAACAAGCAAATTTTCTTAGACCAAGAATAATTTCTTGACTCAAGAAAATCATTTTCTTCAAAATGGTATTCTTGGTTCAAGATTCTGGCTCTTGAGTCAAGTAAATTTTTTTTATCAGTGTGAGTGTATTGTCTCAGATTTGACCATATTTTGTCGTAGAAATCATTTTTCACGCAATTAAAATTTTGCACCGTTTTCTGCGAGAAAAATAATTACGTGATATTTGCCAAGACCCTCCTCCCCCCTCAGTGAGATTTGGAAAGATTTAGCTTGATCCCCTCCCCCCCTAGAACATCTCACGTAATTAATGGACGCCCCCTAATGTGCTCGAGCCAAAAAAGGTCTAACATTTTTCTAACCCCATAAGAGATACATTACGTAAATAAGGCGCAAGTACTATTGATTTACAGTTCACATACATACGTCAGGCTATTCTTGGCCGACATGGCGACCTTGGGGAAAGTATGTGTTCATAATCGCAACCAAGTTAGCGTCATGGATACGGTGACGTAAAGTCTGAAGACGTCGTATTTGTATAAATTATGGCGTTTTTATACATCCACACAATCCACATCCACACTAATATTATAAATGCAAAAGTAACTCTGTCTGTCTGTCTCGCTTTCCTGCTAAAACTACTGAACCGATTTAAATTAAATTTGGTACACAGATAGTTTAGAGCCTGAGAAAGGACATAGGCTTCTTTTTAACCCGGAAGTATGTTCCCGCGGGATATTTTCCGACCTCCACGCGGGTGAAGCTGCTTGCAAAAGCTAGTACATACATAAACTCACGCTTTATTCCCATGGGGGTAGGCAGAAACTACGGAACGTCACCTGCTGAGATCCTTACATACTTCTTTTGCCTCGTTTAGATTCATACAATTGGTCATACACACACGCCGGTTGCGAGTACTACGCACCTGAACCTTTCTGAAGAACATCACCAATAAGGTCACTATATGTCCTCCTAGGGCGTCCCCTCCCGGTGTTTCCACTCACATTTGTCTTGTAATAAAACCTTTTGTAAGCAGTCCTTCATTTATGCTCTCACCATGACCAAACCATCTAAGCATACTTTTTTCAAATTTTGTCACTACATCTTCTTTTAAACCACTCCGGAGTTTTCAAATAGATATATTTACATATCAAGACCCTCCGTGCCTCGAAAAGCACGTTAAGCTGTTCGTCCAGGTTGTCATTTGGAAATCTTTGAAAGTCGTTATGAGTCATCAGAAGCCCGAAAGTCTGACAATCAGTCTTACCAAAGGGTATCGTATTACCCAGTAACTGGGTTGTGGAGGTCAGACAGATGGTCGCTACATGTAAAATACTGGTATTCAGCTGCATCCGGTAAGACTGAAAGCCAACCCCAAAGCAGTTGGGAAAAGGTTAGGGTCAACTCACACCGTAAGAGCGGCGAAGCGCAGCAACCCGCTCGGTAGAGAAGGCGCGCGGATTCCCGCGACTGCTCGAGAAGTCGCTGGAATGCTCGGGAAGTCGCGGGACTCCGTGCGCCTTCTCGAGTCCGCCCGCGATGAATTCACGGGTCGCTCTCCTATGCGCAGTTCACTTTCAACAAAACTCGAGGAAACTTGTGTTTAAGCAGTGAAAATGGGTATTTTGGATTTAATTATTATTGCACATATAAGTAAATAAAGAAGAAGAGGAAGAGGCCGAAGAATAAGGAGGGAAATTAGGAAATTAGGATATTGTATAGGCAGTCGTACATTTGCACCAAATAAATAAGCTTTTCTTCATCCATTTCCATCACTTCTGTATTCGTTACACTGCAAGGAATGAATGCGAATGCTCGCGCGCAACAGACGCGCGCGGGGAGCGAGCGCGAGGGTCGGGATATTACCAGCGGCCGCTCGCGACTGCTCGAACATTCTCGGGACTTGCAGCGACTTCTCGCGCAGTCGCATGGCTCGGTTTATGGAATTCGCCGGAATTCCCGCGACGCCGCGGGCATCCGCGCGACTCGTTCGAGTTTCTCATGCGATAATAAGTATTATAGTAATTAAAATAAAGTTAAAATTCATATGACACTGAAACTGCGCTCCGCTTCGCTGCGCTTCGACGCTCTTTTGGTGTGAGTTGAGTCATAGGCAGATGAGGTAAATAGAAGTTATGGAGAGCAGTCGTGGCCCAGGAGCAATGGCCCTATTTACGAGTTGTAGGTAGTGTTTTCGCGCCCAGGCAAACACTTTACTTCGTGTAAATAATTTCATAATCTTTGCTCTCAAAACGGTGAAGAAAAACATCGTGAGGATACGTACTAGAGCCAAGAATTCAAAGACATGTGACGTCTACCAACCCGCACTGGGCCCGCGTGCTGGATTAGATAGATAGATATTTGGATGTTTGATACTCAATCAAATGGAAAAACTAACTATTTATCACCTGGATTAACATATAGGATAGTTATATCTCGGTACGACGTTTTTGTGGAATCATTTCCGACTACCAGACCGGCGAAACCGCTAGGAAAAACGTAGTATGAAAGTATGCTAGTATCTATACTATAATATTATAAAGCTGAAGAGTTTGTTTGTTTGTTTGTTTGTTTGTTTGTTTGATTGAACGCTCTAATCTCAGGAACTACTGGTCCGAATTGAAAAATTCTGTTTGTGTTGGGTAGCCTATTTACTGAGGGAGGCTATAGGCTATATAACATCACGCTACAACTAAGAGGAGCGGAGCAGTAATGAAAAATGTTGCAAAAACGGGGAAAATTTATTCCTTTTGAGAGTTTCCGTTGCGTGCGCTGCGTAAACGGTTGAAGTAACGCAAAAATCATGTATCACGGAATTGTTCCTTTTAAAAAGTTCTAAAAAAAAGTCCGCTAGAGCATATGTCTATCTTTTAAGGTTGACTCACTATAACTCAAAAGGAGCGAGCAGCAACGAAAAATGGACGAAAACTAGCAGGCAAATCGATGCGACGAGAAGGGTCAGGGGAGCAAAAATTTGACGCGGACGAAGTCGCGGGCAGAAGCTAGTGTTCCATATAATGCCAGACGTAAAGAATATCTCCATCTCATTTCATCCCGTGTGGGTGTCATAGAAGGCGACTAAGGGACTTACTAGAGAATGGGCGGCGTTCTCTATTCATTTTACCACCATACCTACTAAGATCCCCAATCCACCTGCTCAGGGTGGCGATTATGGCAAACCCCCCAAATTGAGGAGGCCTAAGTCCAGCAGTGGACGTCTTCCGGCTGAAATGATGGAACTAGAAAACAGCTTGCAATTCTTCTGGGAACAGTGCCTTCTCAAAATAAACCTTATTTGTCCGATTCAATTTATGTTCAACGAATAAGTTTAAAAAACTAATTTCGGAGAAGCACTTATGTAAAGTAATGGATCCCTTATTCAACGACCGGAATAATCAGTCAGGTAATTTCGGAATACACTAACAGTAGGAACAGGAGGAACAGCTTTTATTTTGACAGTTCAAAAACATCCATTACTTTTTTGAAGTTGTTGAGCATCCATTTTTTTCTAACATACGGGGAAATGTATACTTCAAAAAGATTCATGTTGTGAGTTAACTCAGCCTAACAACCGTTTACGCTGAGTACGCAGCCGCCAACCTACGTAATAAAGTGCAACCTAGTAATAAGATCAAATTCATGTTATTCCATTTTATTGTTTGTAAAATCAGTCTTGACATCAGCCTTCAACGTAATACACTGTTTTTCTATAATTAAAGTAATTGTAATAAATAAAGTTTTTTTTAACTTAATTCCCGATCGCCGAAACATAACTGGCGCAGTCGGTAGGATCGCGACGCTCTTCGTTCGAATACAACTCTTCGGTATAAGAGTGACGGTTCTCAAATCGTTCCTTCGCGATCCGCAAAGAACCTATCTTGCGGTCGGGCACCTGTATAGAAGCAAGAACGTGTTTCTCCGGAGAATTGGAGGAAGCTGTTGGCAGATACAAGACTCGACAGGAGATGCAGTGGCTGCTTTGGTAAGTGCTCTCGTACCACCAAGTGTCCTTGCTCTATTTCCTGCCTTAATGTAATTTTTGTATTTTATTTGTACTAAATGTGTGTCTGTCTATAAGCTAAAATCGCGGTAGGCACCCATTTGTTATAGCGTTAAGATATTCCGTGAAATTCCACGTGAAATATTACACTTCTATTGTTCTGTTTGAGTGCCATTAGACAGGTAACTTACAGTAAAACAATGTCGC
Source organism: Aporophyla lueneburgensis (assembly GCA_932294355.1). Taxonomy (NCBI): domain Eukaryota; kingdom Metazoa; phylum Arthropoda; class Insecta; order Lepidoptera; family Noctuidae; genus Aporophyla; species Aporophyla lueneburgensis. The sequence continues at coordinate 15,395,141 of OW028762.1, read as the reverse complement.
TCAGAGATTATGATGCTAACTATAAACCATACAAACTAATTGCAGATTTGATGCCAAGATATGATGGCAATCCCAAATTACTTAGATATTATATTAGAGAGGTAGAAAGCCTATTAACGCTAACTAGTGAAGCAGATCGGTCGCATCCGGCATTTATCTGCCTGATTAAAAGTAGGCTAAGTGGCCCAGCTATCGATGCTATAGCATTTGAGGAATATCTTACTTCCTGGGAGTCAATTAAAATCGCTTTAACTAGACGCCTTGGAGAGCCACGGAATGAGATCCAAGTAATGCAGGAGCTCACACGGGTACGTAAGTCAAAGAATGAAGACGCGGAAACCTTTGGCAAGCGGCTCCGCGAACTATTAGATACGTTATACTCTGTAGGGGAACATCTTACTAAATCGTACTATGAAAAGATGGTAATTGAACAGTACATAAATCAGTTAGATTTTCATGTGTCATTAGGTGTGAGAATTGCGAAACCGGAAACATTTGAAGAAGCTATTATTGCAGCTAGGCAAGAAGAGGCTAGGCTTGCATATAATAGGTCTAATAATTTTAATAGCCCTTCAACATCTCAAGCGAAACCAAAGGAGTTGCCTAAGCAGCAGCTTATCAATAGTCCTTTTCATCCTAATCTAGTAAATCCAACAATTTTGCCATATAAGCCCCAGCAGAATAACATGACCCCAGAACAACGACAACAATGGATACAGTCTATGTTGCCCTGGAAAAACCGACCAGCATCAGGTAACTTCAGACCAGGTGGCTCAGGTAATGTTAGAAGCGGAAACTTTAGGAACCAACCGAACGTCCCTAAACAGCAGATTAATCCACCTGAGGTGTCATCGGACGTCACTATGCGTACGGCAGGTAAGCCAGAAAAACCACAGTTTGCGTCGGGACAGCTATTCTATATCCCGAGCCAAATGGAAGATCAGGTGCAACCAATACCTATTGATAGTGAGTTTTTCAGTCAGTTATTAGACATAAATAGCGATGTCTCTGAACCCAAAGTAGATATAAACGAGCAACAGGTAAGTCAAGAACAGGATTTTTCTTTGGACCCCAATCAAGACAACCGGACATAGTTTCCATTAACTTACAAACTAAACAATTTCTACCATATATTGAGTTGCCAGAATTTAACGGTAAGTTTTTAATAGATACAGGAGCGAGTCATTCTGTTATTGCATCTGAGGAAATTTTTGGTACCATTTTTGAATACTGTGTAGAAACAGAGCCATATCAAATAGTTACGGCTCATAGTTCATCAGTGCACGACAAAGTTGTGTACCTGCCCTTACCCCCTGCGTTCAATAGCGATATAATCCATAAATTCCTAATATTTGATTTTGATTCAAAGTACAAGGGTCTAATAGGATTCGATCTTTTAAAAAAGCTGAAAAGCAATATTGATTTGAACAATAACGTGTTACGAACATCAACGGCACAAGTACCTATTCACTTCAGCTCTCCACCGCAAAAGATAAAAATCGATCCTAAGTGTGAAAAGCTAGTCACGGTTAAAACTAACTACGTGGATGGACAATACTTACACGATGATTTTTTTTGGTCAGATAACTTAAAATCTCCGGCAGCTATAGTTAACGTTAGTAATGGTTGTTTTAAAACTTCAGTAATTAATTATAGTGATGATAAAAAATATATTCTAGATAAGAGTTCAATGGAATTAGAGTCTTATAACGAGGATAATAATATTCATAGTCATATCATTAATGCCGTACAAGTGCAATCAGACATTGATAGTATATTAAATGAGAACTTGAAGAAAATTCGTACAGGGCATATGAATGAGGAAGAAAAGCGTGAAGTTACTAGGCTATGCTATCAGTATAGGGACCTATTCTATTCAGAAGATATTCCGTTGACGTTTACACACGCAGTCAAACATGAACTTAGAATAAGCGATGATACGCCAATTTTTGTACGTAGTTACAGGCAAGCCCCGCAACAACGCGATGAGATCCGTAAGCAGGTAGACAAACTTTTAAAGCAAGGCATTGTCAGAGAGAGCATATCTCCTTGGTCATGTCCCGTGCATATTGTCCCAAAGAAACCTGATGCATCAGGAGAAGTTAAATGGAGACTTGTAATCGACTACAGACGACTAAATGATCGTATAATCGAAGACAAGTATCCTTTACCTAACATTCACGACATCTTAGATAGATTAGGGCGTGCCCAGTATTTTACAACCCTGGATCTCGCCAGCGGCTACCACCAAGTCGAAATGCACCCTAATGATATCGAAAAGACAGCATTCACAACTGAACGAGGGCATTATGAGTTCCTAAGAATGCCCTTTGGTCTCAAAAATGCACCAAGCACTTTTCAACGCTTAATGGACCATATTCTGAGAGGAATAGATAACGTTTATACTTATTTAGACGACGTAATTATTATATCAACATCCTTACAACAACACATGGAAAAATTAAAACAAGTATTTGACCGGTTTAAAATTCACAATTTGAAAATTCAGTTGGATAAATCAGACTTCTTACAAAAGCAGGTTAGCTTTTTAGGACACGAACTTACAAATGAGGGCTTGAAACCTAACAAGGATAAAATTAAGGCAGTATTAAATTTCCCGTTGCCTAAGACTCAGAAAGACATAAAGGCTTTTCTAGGCCTCGTGGGGTACTACAGGAAATTTATTAAGGATTTCGCGAAGTTAACTAAACCAATGACCTTATGTCTTAAGAAAAATAATAAAGTTTTTCATTCTCCAGACTTTTTAGAAGCTTTTAATAAATGTAAACAAATCTTAACAAATGCCCCAATACTACAATATCCTAATTTTGATGAACCTTTCGTGCTCACCACCGATGCATCGGATGTAGCATTAGGTGCTGTATTGTCACAGGGCATTGTAGGTTCCGATAAGCCGATAGCTTATGCATCTCGGACACTGTCAGACACCGAATCTCGGTACTCTACGATAGAGAAAGAGTTACTAGCAATAGTGTGGGCAATCAAGTATTTTCGTCCCTATCTTTATGGCAGGAAGTTCGTTATTTACACAGACCACAGGCCTCTTACTTGGTTAATGTCACTGAAAGATCCTAACTCCAAATTAACTAGATGGCGTTTAAAGCTCGCAGAATACGACTATAAAGTAGTATACAAAAAGGGTCGTCAGAATACTAACGCCGATGCCTTATCTCGCGTTAAAATATTTCACGGTAGTATGGATTCATTAGCAGTCAACTTAGATGATAATGAGGATGATGAAATAATCAACAGAATATTTGAGAACGCTCGTAGAGAAGCCGAAAATGAAACAGAGGCACCCGTGCCCCAATATAATGACAATATCCCATCATTAAACCCTAGCGTTCTCCCATCTCACATAGAGACAGAATCAGATAGTATGAGCATAGTGTCAGCCGAACCTGAATTAGTCTCTACACGACACACACAACCGGATAATGAAAACAAGGGCATACCTATAATATCGGACGCTATAGATCGCCAACTGAAACAATTTCACATTAGATCAACACCAGGCTCAACTTATAGAGTAGATAACAGATCCACTAACGCAAAAGTAGTCATTAAAGATGTTTTTATTCCAATTAATAATACAGAATCAGAGATAGTCAGATTTTTAAAGGAACACACAATTGCCGACCGAGTTTTTCATTGTTATTTCCATAGTGAAGAACTATATCATGCCTTCTCTAGAGTCTATACTACTATATTTAACGAGCGTGGCCCAAAATTACTTAAATGCACTACGCGGGTGACCCTAGTAGAGAACAAGACGGAACAGCAAGAGTTAATAAAAAAATATCACGAAGGAAAAACAGTCCATCGCGGTATTCAAGAGACCTATAAACAGTTGCACAGAAATTATCACTGGCCTAACATGTTACTTACCATTCAGAGATTTGTTAATCAGTGCGAGATTTGCTTGCAGTCAAAATACGAGCGCAATCCTCTAAGACCACCTCTGGCCATTACCAATACACCGCGGAAGCCAATGGAACACATATTTATGGACCTTTATTCAACAGGAGGAGTAACTTTCCTCACAATTATTGATAATTTCTCCAAATACGCTCAAGCAGTTCCTTTAAATGCGTGTAGTAGTGTGCATGTAGCAGAAGCATTGCTAGACGTTTTCTCGGTTCTAGGTTTACCAAACAAAATAACCACGGACTCAGATACTAAGTTTGATAATGATGTCATAAAAGATATCTGTGCCTTACATAATATTCATATACATTTCACGACACCGTATAACCCGAACTCGAATTCACCCATCGAACGTTTACATTCCACATTAGCTGAAATAATTAGAATTCAAAGAATGACCAATAAAGACGACCCCATGCAGCTCATCATGAAGTATTCAATTATTGCATATAATAACTCTATCCATTCAGCAACAGATTATACACCTCATGAGCTATTATTTGGACACACAGCATCTAGAAATCCGCTAGAACTATACTATCCCAAAGAATTTTATCAGGATTACGTTATTAAACACCGCGCTAATGCCGAAGCAGTTCAAGAATGTATCGCAGCACTTATGTCTAAAAATAAGGAGCACGTGATTTCTAAACGAAACCAAGCAGCAGAAGAAATCATGTTCAAGGTAGGTGAGACCGTTTATAAGCAGATTGCAAAGTCAGCACGCAGCGATAAAACTAAGCCTGTCTTCAAAGGACCCTACAAGATCATCCACCTTCATCCAAATAATGTGGCTGAAATCATAGGTAACCACCCAAATTCTAAGTCCATCAGGGTACACTTCAAGTTACTACGGAGGCCTCATCTTGTTGCAGGACCCTCATCTCAGGAGCCGTCGTGCTCTACGCAACAGGAATCATAACCTTTGACCCCGTTAATAATGAAAATGGTATCCTTCTCCTAAAACAAGGACAGCTCCTTAAACAAGATAACTACTTTAGTCTCGCTTGCATTTACAATACTACTAATCTTCATTTAACTTCCATCCAATTAATGTCGTTATATGCAAGCACTAAAGCAGCGGAAAGTGTAAAATCAGGAGAGTTACATCAAACATATAGAAATCAAATAGAGTATAGCTTAGATCAAATAGGTAAAAAGATGAAGTTTTTAAGCCCGCAAGTTAGAAAAAGGCGCGGCTTGATTAATGGGTTAGGTACTGTTGTTAAATCCATAACTGGAAATCTCGATCATGATGACGCAGCAAAATTCGAAGAAGAAATATTAAACATAAGGAATAATATTAATAATGTTCAAAATATGCAAAGGAAGTCCTTAGTTCTAGCACAAAATACAATAAATGAGTTTGGAAATCAATTAAGTAAATTGGATAGGAATCAGAAAAATTTGGCTAATATACTGCAAAACATTACACGTAATCGTAACGACGTAACTAATCATATACATTTTCTAGATTTATACGTACAGATAGATTTTAGTTTGCAGATTATCTTAGATAAGTTAATGTTGTTAGAAGATGCCATGACGTTTGCACAACTGGGCACCATGCATCCTAGTATAATAAGTCCCCAAAATCTAATAAGGGAATTAATTAACTTAGGTAACATTTATTCGTTTAAACCAGTAGCTGTAATTAATCTTAGTAATATTCATAGGATAGAAAAATCAATTAAAGTTAAGGCTTATAGTACAGTACACTCTATAAACTTTATCCTAGAAATCCCATCAGTAGCCCCACAAACCTATGACCTTATCCATCTCTACTCCATTCCCAATAAAAATAACCTAACTATTATCCCTGAATCCAAATACCTTGCACTTGGAAACGATGAGTACGCATACCTAGAAGAAGACTGTCAACCCCTCACCGATGACATCCACCTTTGCAAGACCCTGGACACTAGAAGAATTGAAGACACCGAAGATTGCATCCCATCCCTCATTCAGCATCGTCAAGCAAACTGTACACATGCCAAAATGAGCCTAAAAAGAGGAAAAATTCAAAAGATCGCGGATAACACTTGGCTACTTGTCCTGAAGGACGATGAAATTGTCAAAACACAGTGCAATACTAAGACAGAATACAAAAGGCTCACTGGGATTTATCTCGTCACACTAACAGAAGATTGTCAAATTAACGTCATGAACAGAACATTACGAGCACACACAGACACACTCGTCATCAATGAAATCATACCGCTACCAGAGCAACATCAAGTCGTAGAAGAAACAGTTCAATATGAATTACAATTAGAAGACATCTCACTAGACAGCATCCATGAACTAATCAACAAAGCAAGCGACCTCTCCGTACCAGATGACATCAATTGGCCAATGATGATGGCCACGCCAAGCTGGACTACAGTACTCCTCTACATCTTATTAGTAGCAGCAGCATTCTGGAAGCTGTACAAATGGAAGACAGCTAAGACTTCAGAGGACATCAAAGGCAGCGAGAAAACCAAAGGCAGCGTGGACGCCGCCAGAAGCAAGAGTTGCTTCTATCTTATGGAGGGAGGAGTTAACTCAGCCTAACAACCGTTTACGCTGAGTACGCAGCCGCCAACCTACGTAATAAAGTGCAACCTAGTAATAAGATCAAATTCATGTTATTCCATTTTATTGTTTGTAAAATCAGTCTTGACATCAGCCTTCAACGTAATACACTGTTTTTCTATAATTAAAGTAATTGTAATAAATAAAGTTTTTTTTAACTTAATTCCCGATCGCCGAAACATAACTTGTGTTACGGAATTAAGATGCAGTACAGGATACAAGTCATATTTTCCACTAAAGTACTGTATTATGTCGCACAGTTTTTGTTTATGTATGCACGGCAACAAATCAAGCTACATTTCCAGTATAAGCTGACTTGTCATTGTACGAAAATCCTATGCAAAGCAAGCTCAGCTAAAACTGGAAATGTATAGCTTAATATGTAGCCGTATGTACAACTGGAGAAAAACATATCGGTAACACTGTTTTTAGAACAACTAATTATTATTATCTCCTTCAATATTTGGAGTAAAACATGACAGCCGATCATTTACCAGAAAACATCTAGAAATATAATAAGAGTTAGCCAGACTGTAATAAAATCTAAATAGTTATGGCTGTATTACGTAATCGTTTCGTAGCGACTGCGGCTGACGTTTATGGGTCAGCCGCATTAAATTTAACTGAGCAAATATACAGAACCGCCATTACTGTTTGTGCAGTAGATCAAATATACTACTGTAGATGTCTTGTTTATAAGGTTGCCGTGATTTAGTGGACACTAACGCTTATCTACACACACTGGTGTACCGTGGTCATTGATTGGCTTGGAAAAATAAGGTTAATAAGGTTTTACTACTCTTACCCAATAAAAACTTTAAACAAAGGAACGCTTCAGGACGATCATCGAAGGTATGAGACCAGCCCTTTTAACGATTACTCCAAATTTGGACCACCTATGCATACTGTAAGCTCATGTTTCGCATTAAATACCTTTTCTGCAATTTAAGGTTTAGGTTTGTTGATTAATAATAAATATTGGTAAGTTGATAATTAAAAAATATTGGTTTGTTAATAATTGAGAAATGTTGGTTTGTTTGCTGATTATTAAGAAATGTTCAAAATTCAGAACAAGTGAACTGAATGTAGTGATATTGTATTTATTAACATTTAAAAGCATTCTGTTTAGTTTTCACCAGTCTGCCAGTCTATCGATTTTTTCCTGTATCATTTTAGAGTCTAAGTTACTCATAATTAGCTTAATTATCTTTTAATCGTCTGCAAACAAATAAAAACTGGAGTGTTTAAAGCACTCAGTCATGTCATTAATGAAAACATTTAAAAGAATCGGCCCCAAATGCGATCCTTGCGGTATTCCAGAGGTTGCTAGACAGCTTTCAGAGATATTAACGTTCACTACTACTTTCGATTCTCTGCTTTCTAGGTAAGATTTAAACCACTCTATCAACGTTCCACCAACACCCAGTTGAGCCAATTTATTAATAAGAAGGTAGTTATCCACTTTATCGAATGGCTAGCTAAAATCTTGCCACTTGATTATTATTTGTCTGTTATGAATGTGAACTGGTGGAAAGAAAGGAACAGGGCTTTATATTAATTCAAATGAGCTTCTGAACTTAAATTGACGTAGAATTGGGATGTTTGCAGTCCCACAATTCTTGTGAAATCATTAAAATGTTATGGTAACGCAAAAAAAGCTAGAAAATGTATTAAAAAAAACGAATAATTGGCCCTCTTTCAATTAATCTGTACTCATAATTAACTTACTCTCAGTGAAATCAGAAATACTCTACATGTTTTAGAAAAAGTACGCAACGCTATGCCAGTTCCGTCCCACCATAAATTCCCGCACACAAATATTTTAATCAAATAGAGTTTCCTTTTTTATTTTCAAAGTCCACTTCAAAGATCGATATGACGTACAACCTAACAAAAACCGTCAATTAACCGGAAAGTCCGAAGTATCAAGTAACTAACCAATCAAAAATTAAAAATAGCTAGCTTAGCCTTGTGAGTTATCTATTAATTTTTATTATTATTGACCTGCAAGGAAACCAATCAAGCGAGGTACAATAATGGTAAGAGGTAATAATAAACAACTTTACTAGTAATAGTCCATAACTTAAAAATTAGAAAAAAATGGAAAAAGCGTGGGGTGTTTTTTGACGTATTTTTTATTGATATCAAGTACCCCACGGTTCGGGTCGACGGCGCGTAGTGTTGCACGCGCGCCTCAAAGAGATGTCAGCAGCACTGAAGGGGTCTGCTAGGACCGATGCCTGCCAGGGTCGAGAGATTGTTCGAAAGAGATACCGTGACCCTGGCACATGGCCAACTGAAGGAACACGGGTGGGTTTTAGTCAGTAAAAGTCTGACACGCCCTCCCGCTCCGCCCAGAGCGGGAGAAGTCATTTGATGATTTCCCATCCAAAAAAATAAATAAAACCACCCACGGTTTTTCCATACCTTTCTACTTTTTTTTAGTTTGGTTTTCTATAGAAGCGTGTTTTAAATTTTTTTTTACATACTATTTATTTTCTATTTTTAGGATGTTTCAAATTCTGTGACGAATGTCAGCGTAGTTTTCGTAGACAGTTTGGCTTTCCTGGTAACCTTGGCAAGGATAATGGCACAATTTTATGAAATCAGTCTACTGTCATCAGTACTTGATAAGTATGCCAAATTTAGAATTAATCCGACGTTTTGAAGGGGTTCAAAATCATGTTCAAAGTTTCCGTTACATAGGCACATACTAACATACGTATGAAGCTATTAAAAGCGTGCTAATAACTTAGCTTAGCCTTGTGGGTGGTTATCTATCAATTTTATTATTATTGACCTGTAAAGGAAACCAATCAGCCGAGACATACAATAATGGTAGGAGGTAATCATATACACAACTTAACTAGCATTCGACCGTAACTGACACAAGAAACTAAGGTTTATTGGACGTATTTAAGCGACAAGTAGCCAATCCACACCAGGTTGGTAGTCTCTGCGCCCTCACGTCCCTAGCCGCTGCAGGAGGAGACGCCCCGGGCGTCGGGAGTCGATAGCGGACTCCCGGCCACCGTAGGCTCGAGCTTGCGGGTGGCGAGCAATGGGCAGCTCACCGCCCGGTAAGGACCAGGCTCGGGTCGACGGCGCGTAGTGTTCCACGCGCGCCTCAAAGAGATGTCAGCAATACTGAAGGGGTCTGCTAGGACCGATGCTTGCCAGGATCGCGAGATTCATTCGAAAGAGTTACCGTAGCCCTGGCATATGGGCTGAAGGAACACGGGTGGGTTTTAGTCAGTAAAAGTCTGACACGCCCTCCCGTTCCGCCCAGAGCGGGAGAAGTCAATTGATGATTTCCCATCCAAAAAAAAAAATCACACCCAGTTACTTTTGAGATATTGAAGTTTGAAGTTCATCATCATCTGCCTAACCTTTTCCTTATTATGATGGGGTCGGCTTCCAGTCTAACCGGATAATCTATACTCAGCTGGAGTGCCAGTATTTTACATGCGGCGACTGCCTATCTAACCTCCACAACCCAGTTACTGGGTAATACGATACCCTTTGGTAAGACTGGTTGTCAAACTTTCGGGCTTCTGTCGACCCGTAACGACTGTCTAGGATCTAGGAAAGACAGCCGGGACCAGCGGCTGAACGTGCTTTCCGATGCACGTAAGAGTCGTGGTATGCAAAGATCACCTACTCACGGACCAACCGCGGTACGGAAAAAACGAGCTATTTTAGCTAAGTCGTTTTTACTGACCCGTAGTATATATAATTTAGATCAGTTGTGGATTGGCTACTTTTTGTATAACTACGCCCAACTAGAAGTCTCCAGTTTGAATCTATCTTGATTCTAGCAAGATTGTGTGTATATGTTTGCAATTTAATTCCCAAAAATAATAATAATATGTTAGGACAACCAACACAGCGTTATCTGATCCTAAACTAGGCAAAGCCTGTACTATGGTAACCAGACAACTGATAAATATACTTATATATTTCTAAATACATACATATTATAGATAAATTACACCCAGACACAGAACAAATGATTGTGATTATCACACAACATTTGTCCTGGGTGGGAATCGAACCCACGACCTCAGTCATAGCAGTCAGGGTCACTAACCACTAGACTAACAGGTCAGTCAATGTAAGCAAATATGAGTTCTTTGGAAAAAAATACTTTAAGGCCTACACGTAGAGTTCAGTTTTCGGGGTAACTTCAACATTTATATAACTTTTTCACTAGTCATCCTAAAATCAACTTAATTTACGCAGTTTTAACGTTGATATTGGTTGAAATGAAATTAACATCAAATCGAAACAAGCATAAAAATATTTGTTAGGTTTTCAATAGTACTAGTCAATCTTAAATCAACTTAATTTACACTCTCATTAAGTTGATATTTGTTTAAGTCGAAATAACATCAATTGGAGGACTTAAATAGACCTTAGATTCGAGGTAGAAGTTCCAAATATGGTGTTTTACTTTAAAGCTAGTTTGTGGGCAATTGAGTGCCGTAGTTGTCTACTTCCTTTGTTGATAGGGTCATGGTTATAATGGACTGCATGCTTTAATACCACGCTAGTATCCCTTGAAGGGGTAGGCAGAAGTGAAGTGGTTCACCAAAATTCGTCGATTTAACATGTCGGACTATGTGTCCGACACTTTTTGTTCCATTCAGGCCTTGTCAGACTATATGACCGACAAAACATACAAATTCTGAACATTTCGTTGCCGCCTGGCGGCCATGTATTTGGAATGAATAATCTATTTAAAGTGAAATAACACTAAGTACATTTTTTGACTTTTTCTGATCTTAGCCATGGCAGTTAACATGTTAAGCCCCATGTGGTAGGGGGGACGAGCGATATGGTCAGGTCGGGCAGATTAGTGTTTAAGATGGTCTTTTGAGGAAAGAACCTCAAAGATTTGAGTGAAACTGTCCAGCCGGAAGAGCAGTGGTGGCTCAGTGGTAATAAAATAAAATTAGATGAATGTTTATTTTTCCAAAACAGACCTTTACATTTCCTTATGGTCTAAGTACATTAATGGCTAAGCTAACACCAAAACAAGACTAAGTCGCATAAGACTCGATTGCGGACTACCGGCCACCGTAGACGCGGGCTTGCGGGCGGCGAGTAATGGATAGCTCGCCGCCCGGTAAGGACCAGGCTCGGGTCGACGGCGCGTAGTGTTCCACGTGCGCCTCAAAGAGATGTCAGCAAACTGAAGGGGTCTGCTGGGACCGATGCCTGCCAGGGTCGCGAGATTTGTTCGAAAGAGGTATCGTGGCCGTGGCATATGGGCAACTGAAGGAACTCGGGTGGGTTTTAGTCAGTAAAAGTCTGAAACGCCCTTCCGCTCCACCCAGAGCGGGAGATGTCATTTGATGATTTCCCACCCACAAAAAAAGACGCCTAAGACTCGGCCTACAAGTTGTACGTCGTAGGTTCGAACCCAAACAAGTGCTTCACTTTGCGTAAATTATTTTTTCACCACTGCTGTCAAAACCGTTAAAAAATCACCTTATGGAACCAAAAGTTCGATGGTATGTGACATCTACCAATCTGCACTGGGCCTACGTGATGGATAACGGCTGATTACGTATATAAGGTGTATCTATTCATACACGAAATATTTGAAGAGGTACACCTGTAGGTCGTAAAGAAGCTACAGCAACGAAAAAAATTTTTCTAAATGTATTTTTTTCAAAATTTAATATTTATAAATTATTTGACGCACATAAGAAATACTGGCTCCTTATTTTTTACGGCCCGAGACACCGCGGCCATGCTCGTGCCGTTCGGTCGCCGCCCTCGCAGCGTCAGGCGGGCCATTCATAGAATTTCGAGTAAAGGTTTTATGCAAAACGTCTGAAGCAGTTTTAAAATTATAATAATTACGAAAATTCAAAAACGCTTAGATAAAAGTTTTCTTTTTGCTTCAATAGCTTCTTTACCACCTACAGGTGTACCTCTTAAAATATTTCGTGTATGAATAGATACACCTTATATATGTCCAGCCAGCGAACGCATTGTCCATTCAGTAGAGTCAACTCAGAAGTTAAGGAGCTCAACGATTCGACGAACAATACTAAAGAAAGGACATTTTGGTAGGCCGCACAAAGCACTCAAACTGTCGGACAATGGTTAGAATAAAATGACAAAAAAGAAACTGATTCACAATAGTCTTCACATTAACAATTATTAAAATGATAAAAATGAGTATATATCCATACGTTGAAACTTTTCGTCGGATGTTAAAAAACCTGTTCCATAGATTTTGATCGATCACTTTTGTAAGATATCCATTCCTACCTGTATAAATACTTTTCAAATTGAACGCATGTCATTTGTATAAATCACTACACAGTATAAAACAAAGTCGCTTCCCTCTGTCTGTTCCTTTGTATGCCTATACCTTTAAAAGTACGCAACGGATTTTGATGCGGTTTTTTTTAGGATAGAGTGATTTAAGAGGAAGGTTTATACGTATAATACGCGAGCGAAGACGCTGGCAAAAGCTAGTAATATATAAAATAGGAAAAAAAACAACATTCAGTGTATAAAAAATGGAGCAGCTCATTCCCAAGCCTTCTTGTTCCTTTTGTAGTGACATAACAAAAAACACAATGCAAAAACGTGGACTTGTCCCATAAACATGATCTCATTAAATTATTCTAGTTCAAAATGTAGAAAAAACCAACAAACTTTTTTGGTGAGTTCAAGATCTAACTCGTTTATTTGAGTTCCGTACCATCAAGTACAGTATCGTGATTCTCATACCCCTATGCCAAGTACTGTATTGTGATTCTCGTACATATGTACATGCCAGCGGGACGAGTACGGCTTCTGTGATAGACTTGAGTCACGCAATTATATCACGGTTTTTACTCCCGAACTGTGATAAAAATGTGTGACTCAGTCAGTGGAGACAGTGCTCGCCCCGCAAGCAGTCCCTTGAGTCTCCTACCCCTATGCAAACTATTGCATCGTGGTTCTCCTACCCCTATGCTAAGTGCAGTCTCGTGATTTTCCTATCCCAATGCCAAGTACAATACCGAGATTAAGCCAAGTACAATATCAAGATCCCTATGCCAAGTACCTACAATGCCGAGATTCTCTTATCCCTGTGCCAAGTACAGTATCGTGATTCTCCTATCCCTATTCGAAGTATAATACCGAGATTCTCCTATCCCAATGCCAAGTACAATACCGAGATTCTCCTATCCCTAAGCCAAGTACAATATCAAGATCCCTATGCCAAGTACCTACAATGCCGAGATTCTCTTATCCTTGTGCCAAGTACAGTATCGTGATTCTCCTATCCCTATTCGAAGTATAATACCGAGATTCTCCTATCCTTATGCCAAGTACAATACCTAGATTCTCCGATCCCTGTGCCAAGTACAGTATCATGATTCTCCTATCCTAATGCCAAGTACAATACCGAGATATTCGTATGCCAAATACTCGATAAGTGACTTTTTGAATGACCTTATGTGTGACATCTCAGCAGTTTAAATTTTATTGACATTACATAATTAATAAAAATTGTCATTATTTAATTTTACTAATATTTCCTTTATTACATTTTTATAACATATAAATTACATTTTTAAATATTAAAATAACAAAAATTATAAAAAAAAATTAAAAATATTATTATTATTTTGTCGAGATTATCTGTTACACCTTTGTGCATGACCTGGACTTGGTATAATAATGTATTTACTAATTAACTATTTCATAATTTTCTTCATGATTTGCTTTATTATTTGTAAAAATGTTGCATGTTTAAACTCAGGCAGAATGTACCCGGCTCACTATTTGTATTTCTGTAACATCTTTACTGTAAAATACCTGCATTCTATGCGAATCAATGATTTGATTTGATTTGAAGTATTGTACAATACCGAGATTCTCCTGTCCCTAAGCCAAGTACAAAGCCGAGATTCTCCTACCTCTATACTATACGAAGGATAGTATCGTGATTCTCCACCCCTATGCCAGGTATAGTATCGTGATTCTCCTACCCTCATGCCAAGTATAAAAATAAGATACAATACTATCAATTAGCGCCAAATTATTGGCCAGCTAGCCTCCACAATGCCTACTTGGCCATGATAATTGCTCTTACTTGTCGATGAGACTGATCTCTTGGGTAGAAAGACCAAAATTGTCATATACTTAAATTATATGGTCGCGAGGCAGATTACATAAATGCGTAGTAGTCTAGAATCGTCCCTCATGGAGGATTTTTTATGTCACCTCTATAGGCACACGGCTACAATTCAAACTATGCATGTCCAGTATAAACTGATCTCACATTGTATGGGATTACCGTATATTTACAGGTTAGCTTAAACTGGAAATGCATAGATTGATTTGTAGCCGTGTGTACCAGCAATGTGAAAAAAGCCAAAAAATAATAATAAACGAGTAAACGAGTAATAACAATAGTAAACGAGTTCCAACGAATCCTAATGTTATGATAAAGTTCTTCTAAGAAATTCTACTCAAACTAAACCAGACAAATAAGGAAAACCATTGTGGTAGCCTAATGTAATATATGTTAGAACTGCATAATGTCATGCAGACGTATCAGTCGAGCTCGTTAATATATTACCAACCAGTTTTGACAACAATTGTGGCTAAAAATATAGATATTTTTTGCATAATAATAAGTTGAATATATTCAACTATCTATACATGTCCAAATAATAACAGCCGCTCTGCCCGATATTCAAGGTTAAGCTACGCTTGCCGCGGTCGGTACGTGGATGGGTTAATGGGTCCATGAGATCCTTTCGGAGGCCCTTCCGTGCCTCGGAAAGTATGCTAAATGCTGTTGGTCCTGGCTGCCATTTGTAGATCTATGACAGTCGTAACGTCTATGGTAGTCGGACACCCAAAAGTATGAATACCAGTCTTATCAAAGAGGTATCATGTTACTCAGTAACCGGGTTGTGGAGATCAGAGGGGTAATTGCGGAACTTTTTATCGGTGGGAATTTGTTTAATATTCATAGTTAAACAACATTCATTGCGTTATTTACGTTACTGAGCCGACAATTTATTCTAACAAATGACGCAATGGTTTAGAAATAATCTTTAATCCCATTCAGATTCTGATAAATTGTGCGTTTCGCAATTAGGGTGCTGATATGCACTCGCTCCATGTAAAATACTGATACTAGCTGCATCTCGTACTGGCCTCACCAAATTTGGGAAAATAATTTTCTTCTCCATACAATATTTTTGATGTACAAACCGCACTGGGCCTGCGTGGTCGATTGTGGCTCACTCCCTCTCCAAGACTGGGCGTCCCAGCAGTAGTGGATTATAACGTAACACTGCCCTTATTATGTACAACTAGCTTTTGCCAGCGGCTTCGCCCGCGTCATCATTTCGGCCGTAAGAAGTCCACTGCTGGACTTAGGCCTCCCCCAATTTGGGGGGCTTTGCCATAATCGCCACGCTTGGCAGGCGGGTTGGCGATCGCAGTATGGTGGTAAAATGCATAGAGAACGCTGATGCCCATTCTCTAGTAAGTCCCTTTGTCGCCTTTTTCGACACCCACGGGAAGAAATGGGGTGGTGTTATTCTTTACGGCCGGCACCACACGGTACAACCGCGACCACTTCGCCCGCGTGGAGGTCGGAAATTATCCCGCGGGAACATACTACCGGGATAAAAAGTAACCTATGTCCTTTCTCAGGCTCTAAACTATCTGTGTACCAAATTTCATTTAAATCGGTTCAGTAGTTTTAGCAGGAAAGTGAGACAGACAGACAGACAGACAGACCGACAGACAGACAGAGTTACTTTTGCATTTATAATATTAAGTGTGGATGTGGATGGTGAACGCACGAATATATAAAAATATTTTTTCATGGTCATTTCATCATCAAAAATGTTTTGCTGGCTTTAAAAAATCACAGAATTTGCTTACATAAGGTTGTATTAAAAAAGAGTGGTCCAATTTAAGGGTACAGACTATCAAACTGAAGAACTTTCTCCATGGTATCAATATCACGAAAAAACAGCCTTCCCATAAATTTAGGTCGAATCGAAGTTTAAGTAAGAACTTATCAGCCACAAAGAGCGGGGCATTCCCCTGCTCTTTGTGGCTGATAAGTTGATGATATCATGTATGATGACTCTCTATTCCTCATCATCATCATCATCATCATTTCAGCCGAAAGACGCCCACTGGTGAACAGAGGCCTCTCCCAATTAATGGGGGCGTTGCCATAATCGACACGCTACGCAGGCGGGTTGACGATCGCAGTATGGTGGTAAAATGCATAGAGAACGCTGCTACCCATTCTCTAGTAAGTCCCTTAGTCGCTTCTACGACACTCGCGGTAAGAAATGGGAGTGGTTTTCTAGTCCGATAAATATGAATGCGAGGGATGTTTTAACACGATGCGATACACACCGGAAGAAATTAGATGGTGTTAATATTTACGTTAACGACACGGAATGGACTATTTATTACAATAAATCATCCTTCATCTGCCAAACCTTTTCTCAACTATGTTTAGGTCGGCTTCCAGTCTAACCCGATGCAGCTGAATATCAGTATTTTAGTTGGATCGACTGCCAATCTGACCTCCACAACCCAGTTATCTTATATCTTTAAACGAGCAATTCTTGTATATATATATATAATCTGAATCTCGGAAACGGCTCCAACGATTTTCATGAAATTTAGTATACAGGGGGTTTTGAGGGCGATAAATCGATCTAGCTAGGATTCATTTTTATAAAATGTCGTTTTACTCGTGTTTTCAATGACCATCTTTATCGATAATCAACTTGAACATAAACTTATTATTTTAAACACAAATTATCAAAAAATACCGAGCAAAGCTCGGTCAACCAGATATTACTGGGTAATACGATACCCCTTGGTAAGACTAGTCGTCAATACTTCTGATGACCCGTAACGACTGTCAAAGATCCACAATTGACAACCGGGAGCGAGCGATACGTGCGACTGTTATTACTTAACCACAAACCCACAAGCCCATAAATAATTGTTACTAACAATAAAAAATATTCAAGACAACATGTCAAAACAGTGTCAGACACAAAAGGATTTTTCAACTCGCAAACTCTTGAAAAAATAAACGAGGTACGTTTTTTGCGAACAAATTCGCGGGCAGCAACTCGTGATTAATAAACTATTAATAACCAATAATAATAGCAACATTGAACTTTGCAGTTTGGACTGACGAACTAACTAAAAAACAAACACAAAAAGCAGAACTTTGATCTTCAACGGAAAATACCAACACGTAACAACCAATCGCTCTATAAATACTGATTCACATTGATCCAGTATTTCAATACAGTGGTACAGGATAGGCCATCAGCCAATTCGCGGCAGATCTTTATAATACAGGCGTGAGTTCAGACCCAGAGAGGCGCTTAACTTATACGTTTAAGGAAAGAAAGAAAAACATTTTTTTAAAGAAACCAGCGTGTCTTAGAACCAAAATTTGAAGACATGTTAGCCCACATCCCATGGTCAGGGGAAAACCACACGGAGCCTACTCTCTAACTCCATGAAAGAAGATAGGGTCCCGGCCAAAAGTAGCACGAAATTTCGAACTGAATCCTACATCTGATGAGTTAACTTATCTGGACGGGTAAACCTCGAACATCCATTTTCGATACAGTCCAGTTCAGAATCGATCATCCAGTTCTGGCTTTAAATAGACCGCTAATTGGTCAAATATCAATCGTGGCACTGGATTCCAATACTGGATTGAATACTGGCTCCATGTGAGTCAGCCTTTATTTATTCTATGATTTAATTTAATTGTGATACTATGCAACCGAGCAGATAATTAAGAATTTATTAAACGAAGTTTCCTAGTATTATATTTCAATAGTCATTATTTTAAATCGTTTTGTTCAAAGTCTAAAAGCCATTTTGTAAAGATCTATAAATAAAAGAAGTTATTTTATTTTTTACAATGTCTTTAGGTTAACGATGTGGTTTAAAAAGACGATGTAGCGACAAAAATTGAAAAGAGTATGCTTGGATGGTTTGGTCACGTTGAGAGGATGAATGAAGGACGGCTAACAAAAAGTATTTACAAGGCTGATGTGACTGGACACGCCGGAAGGGGACGCCCTAGGAGAACATAATAGTGACCTTATTGGTGATGTTCTTCAGAAGGGTCAGGTGTGTAGTACTGGTAACCAGCGTGCGTGTATGACCGGTGGTGGTTTTCAGTCAGTAGGAGCCTACCAGACCCTCCGCCCACACTCGGGCGGAGAACATCCATGAGGGTTATCCAACCCGGAACCAAAAAATTGAGCGTGAGGATTGGCACAAGAGAAGAGAGGGCTATGCCCAGCAGTGAGCACTTTTTACCGTGATTTTAAATAGCCTTTCATCTTCCTCAAGAATTGGGCTATTAAATGCAAATATAATTTCTTAAAATCCGACTAATATTTCCTAAGATTACTACCTACAAACATACTCACAAACGTTACACTCTATATAATTAGTGTCAGTTTGATAGGTACTCTAGATTATTCAGAACATAAATGACGCAATCTCGTTACAAAATGCACTTAACCAGTTATTTTTTTTATTTAAGTATCAATGACCGAGGATTACTAAGTGGAATGAACTTTTTGTCTATGTCTCAAGCACTAAATATATTCATTTAAATCTAGGTCTTACTATTATTAATTGTAATAGATAATTAATAATATCTTAGGACAACCAACGCACCGTTATCTGATCCTAAACTAGGCAGAGCCTGTACTATGGTAACCAGACAACTGATAAATATACTTATATATTTCTAAATACATACATATTATAGATAAATTATACCCAAACACAGAACAAATGATTGTGCTCATCACACAAAGATTTGTCCTGGGTGGGAATCGAAACCATGACCTTAGTCTTAGCAGTCAGGGTTACTAACCACTAGATTTACAGGCCAGTCAAAATATATTCATTTAAATCTAGCTCTTACCAGCTTATTACAGTTATTTACATCAATATAATATCAGCGCCGCCAAGGTCGGCCTGAGAAGAAGTGGCGAGACGACCTAGACGCGTACTGCAAGGGTTGGGTCGAGGTGGCCCTGGAAAAGGATGCCTGGAGGGTTTTGGGGGACATCTTTGCTCGGCAATGGGACAGTTTAGGTCTAAATAATAATAATAGGGGTTGGTCTATAAAAGCTGCTTCATTAAAGATAAATATTGACTAATGAAGTAAAGACTTACTGTGAAGTTTTTTTTTTTTTTGACGTCTAAGTCTCCCCTAATCTTCTCTAAGCTTTAAGGTGGGATCGCCAGGGTAGTCCGGAATATTCAAATCTTAAAACGCTTTTATTAGCTTGGTATGTACCTACATAGGTACATATGTAACGAAATCTTTGAACGTAATTTACACCCTCTTCAAAACGTCAAATGAATTAGAAACTGGAAGTAGAAATTCATAGATGACTCCGCCCTGGAGTTCAAATGTGGTGCTGTCCCACAAACAATGTGGCACTTAATATTTTGTCCAGCATGTCCTGTTGTTTGCACGCTACAGGAGTTGATGGATGCCTCAGAATGTGCTAAGCTCGTAGCCAAATTCTGGGCTGACTATATTCAGATTGCTATCGACACGCTAAGAAGAAGAAGAAGAATTAGAAACTATGCTTACTTGCCAATGACAAAATAATAATGTTATATTATTTTGCCATTATCCTGGCCAGGATCACTGGAATAGAAAAAAAAACGAAAAACATGCTGTTTTAGCTAACCGAACCAAAATATTGAATATAATAATAATAAGCACCGAGAGGAGGCCTGTGTCCCAGCAGTGGGAACATTATAGGCTGTTGATGATGATGATGATGAATGTTTTCTTAACAATACTTAATTGTTAAACAATAATTTTATATTTTTTTATAATTATTATTATATTCAATATTTTGGTTCGGTTAGCTAAAACAGCATGTTTTTCGTTTTTTTTTCTATTCTAGTGATCCTGGCCAGGATAATAGCAAAAAAAAATAAAATTATTGTTTGACAATTAAGTATTGTTAAAAAAACACACACTTTAATAGAAAAACAAACTCATCATCATCATCAGCCTATAGCAGTCCACTGCTGGACATAGGCCTCCCCAATTGCGCGCCATTCAGCTCGATTTTCGGCAACTCTCATCCAGTTGCTGCCAGCCACCCTGCGAAGATCGTCGCTCCACCTAGCCTGAGGGCGTCCTACCTTACGTTTGCCGATTCGCGGTCTCCACTCAAGAACACGTCTACCCCAACGGTCATCGGTTCGACGGCTAATATGGCCGGCCCACTGCCACTTCAGCTTGCTAATCCTATGAGCTATGTCGACAACTTTGGTTCTCTGCCGGATCACCTCATTCCGGATTCTGTCCCTCAGAGATACTCCAAGCATAGCTCGTTCCATAGCTCGCTGAACGACTTTAAATTTGTGGACCAGCCGTACCGTGAGTGTCCACGTTTCGGCTCCGTAGGTCATAACAGGTAGGACGCACTGGTTGAAGACTTTCGTCTTTAAGCTCTGTGGAATACGCGACGAGAAGACTCGACGAAGCTTCCCAAACGCTGCCCAGCCCAGCTGAATTCTCCTGTTAGCCTCCTTCTCAAGGTTGTTCTTACCAAACTGCAGAGTTTGCCCGAAAAACAAACTAAAAACATTAAACTGTTTTAATTTATTAATCACTCTATCCATATTTTGAAGTTTTTAGAAATTATTTTCTACTTTTTACTATGGTTTTCTATAAAGGCGTGTTTTTTTACTATAATTGAATCTTACGTTTTCTTGAAATTTGCAGGCTAACAAAAGATCAGGCAGGTGGCAGGTGTGACTGGACATGCCGGAAGGGGACACCCTAGGAGAACATATAGTGACCTTATTGGTGATGTTCTTCAGAAAGGTCAGGTGCGTAGCACTAGTAACCGGCGTGTGTGTATGACCAGATGTATGAACGTAAACGAGGCAAAAGGTGTATGTTAGGATTGTAGCAGGTGACGTTCTATCGTTACTGCCTACTCCCATAGGAAAAAGGCGTGAGTTTATCTAGGTATGTTTATTATGTAACATGGGTGATCAAACAAAAAATAATTACGTGCAAATCTAAACACTTCTTTATCAAACAGTAGACACCAATGTCAAGAACCTCTTAAGTCTTTTATTTAATCTAAATACGACAAACTTTTTCCTCATCACTATTTTTAGAATTCCGTACGCAATTTTGAAAAACGAATTATGGAAGTCTGTCCGTTAGTCAGTCATACGCGATTTTCATCGAAACTATTTTGTTATTGTATGATGTTTGTTTTTGTAAATAAATTGGTTAAAAATACATTTTTAGACGATAAAATTAAATTATATTTTAATAATAAGTGCTTCCTAAACAACTACTTTGAGAAGAAAGACCGAATTTAGAGGTCACAGTATCTTTTAAAGTTCTGACTCAACCCTGGTCAAGTGTGTTGTATGCATTTGAAAGTAGTTGGTTGCCCATGATGCAAAAAGAGTATTTTGAAAGGTGGGTTTTGAACAATTTATAATGTAAACTTCATGGAAATTAGGTTACTAGAATCATGAATAAAGCTTAAACAGAAAGTGATACTTTTTTAACATTTTGCGAACACGTTTTCTATAATAAAAAAAATAAAAGCATGTAGCTGTCCCCGGCAAAAGTATAGTAATAAAATGAACCAAAATATATGACGTCTCCAAAATTATCGGTGGTAAAATTGCGAGCATAAAAAACCGAAACATTAAAGTCAAAGTACATGTTGAACACCGTTTTATGTACATACAAGTATAAGTTTTTGAGGACCAACTTTGTTTTAGATGAAAACATTCCAATACTTATATAGGACTGTGTGGACTGTGCAGTTATGACCATCTCATATAAGTGAAAACTTACTACTGGAGCCGAGTAACAGGCCGACTAGAGCCGACTATACCCGATTCAGCGTCACCGATCGTCTGGAGCCGAGTGAGTATACACGATTCAACGTCACCGAAAAATTGGAGCTGAGTATACACGATTCAACATCACCGACGGACTGGAGCTGAGTATACGCGATTCAGCTTCACCAACCGACTGGCGCTAAGTAAACCTGATTCAACGTGATTTTAAAAAGCTAAAGATTTTGACCTTTCCTGCCCTATACATCTATGAAGTCGCTACATTCGTGAAAACCAATGGGGAAAAGTTTAAAAACCTGCACTGCCGTCAACATGCCGACAAAATAGCAAATATAATGCCCTCAAAAACAGCCCTACTATCTAAAAGTTTATTCGGAATGTCTTCACGAATTTATAATAAGCTTCCTAAACAAATAAGAGAAATCGAAAATATTAATATTTTTAAGAAAAAATTAAATGACTTCTTGGTAAATAGGCCATATTATACAGTCCATGAATTTTTGTCCGATAGATTCGTGATGAGCTACTGCCAAACTGCTTTTATGTTTTGATGCAAAAATTTACTTTGATTCCGTTTAAATGTCTTGTTGAATTTACATATAGCACATAAACTTAGGTCTAAGATGACAATTTATTTTAAACTATTGTAACTAGTGTATTGTAATTGTATTGTATACCAAACAGGGTAGAGCAGTGTCAGCGCACACCAAAAATATCAACAACAACTCTGTAACCACTGTCTCACAATAAAGAATTTTGACTTTGACTTTGACTTTAACGTCACCGACAAATTAGAGCTGATTTTACAGGATTCAACGTCACCGACCGACTGGAGCAAAGTACATATATACGATTCAGGGTCACCGACCGACTGGAGCCGAGTATATGCGATTCAACATCACCGACCGACTGGAGCCGAGTATACACGATTTAGCGTCACCGACCGACTGGAGCCGAGTATACGCGATTCAGCATCACCGACCGACTGAAGCCGAGTATACGCGATTCAACGTCACCGACCGAGTGGGGCCGAGTATACGCGATTTAGCGTCACCGACCGACCGGAGCCGAGTATACGCGATTCAGCATCACCGACCGATTGAAGCCGAGTAAACGCGATTCAACGTCACCGACCGAGTGGGGCCGAGTATACGTGATTTAGCGTCACCGACCGACGGGAGCCGAGTATACGCGATTTAGCGTAACCAACTGACTGTAGTTGAGTATACCCGATTCAGCTTCACCGACGCGAACATGACGTTTCAGTTCACTGTCCAGCACGCGTAGCATGACCACCATAGAAAGAACTTTGTCTATTCTTGGTAGAATAGAGATAGAATTATCATGCTACGCCAGCATAAAACGGTACAAATCTTTCTACAATCTTTAATCTTTCTACAATCTGTAATTTTGTCTATTCTTCCGTCGACAAAACCCATTTCTACATTGGTCATGCTACGCATGCAGAAAGAGCGCAAACAGCAAGTGAAGTTTCCTCTTCACAAAAAATAATCTACGGAACACAATCTACCCCAGTACGATTCCAACTTAACAGTTTTTGTTCTAACAAAAAAGTCAATACCTAAACTATATTTCTACGGAACTTTTTTCTATGCAAAGCAAACTCGTGCGCAGTTTATGTCGAACTGGATTTCCTTCAAGAGTTATATATATAAATGCAGGCTCGAGGTTTATTCAGGCAGTGTTGAAACTTACTTTGAAAGATGAATTCGTTTGTTGTCTTGTGTGTTGTCCTGGTGGCTGGGATAAATGCCGCTGTGAGTATTTATTTATTTATTTAAATTAGTATTTTACACAGTATAATATAACGCCTTTAATTCCCAAATGGTTAAGCAGATGGTAATGGTTTCGCCAGTTATGTGTGTTGAGCTTCTGACGCTAAAGGGTTACATCTAGTTAACGGCCAACAAAGCGTGTTTTTGTGTTTTTTGTAAAATGATTGCAGGTTTCAAACTGTTTTTTTTTTTCATAGTAAAGGGTATATTTTTGATCACGTTTCGTAATCTTTTATCGCAAAATATTTACAAATGTATCAGATACATTTCCCGGACCGCTGTTAAAGAAAGGCCTTCCGCGGTGACCACTGTAACTTTTCTACCGATCATCTGAAATCAAAAAACCAAATGAATTACGTTTTTGTATTGTATTATCTAATCTTTAATCGACGATTTTTTTTTCGATGCGTACTTTTTTATATCATGGAAAATGAAGTGATTTTTCCACCAAAATCTAGACTTTCACTTTCGATCGCCAACCATTACACCAGAAAAAAAACACGCTTTTTTCGGCCGTTAACTAGATGCCCGTAAGCGGCTCTGTAAAGAATGGGCGGTATGCGCCTTAATTAAGAAATTCGCTTCGTATTTTGAAAATGTAAAATCTGTACGTCGGATTTAACAACAAAACACATAGTTTTGTTATTATTAACACATTAACTGCCATGTCGGACTATGTGTCCGACACTTTTTGCTCCCGTCAGGCCTTGACGGACTATATGACCGAAAACGCATACCAAATCTGAACATGTCGTTGCTGCCTGGCGGCCATGTTTTTTGAATAAATAATGAGTTTATGAAATAAATAATCTATTTAAAGTGAAATAACACTAAGTACAATTTTTGACTTTTTCTGATTTTAACCATGGCATTTAACGTGTTAAAAACAAAAACTGATGAACCTGTGTGAAGTATTTACGCTGTTTTAAGGGTTTATTTAGTTTTTTCGAGATTACTTTGGACTTTATTCTATCGAGGCAACTACAAGTAATCCTATTTCTAAAGTTTACGAATTATAGAATGAATCCTTAAATATCTTACATATTAATTGCATAACTAAAGGTTAAGAAACAACGATGCAGAAAAGTATCAAACGAACGCAATTATTTCTCTTTCTTAGGGCGTCCTTAAGTCCCATGGAATATGGGGCGTATATAATATATTTTGATATACTATATCAAAATATTTTGATGTATACCGGGTGACTTTTTTAACGTCTTGAAAAAATATGGGTGGAATAGGTGAACGGAGTAGAAGCCTTTGGCATAGAATTTTTTATTATTTTTATTTTTGAATAACATGTAATGAAATTGATCTAGCAATAAATACTACACATTTAAAGTAAAATTTTCATACTAGAACAACAACAACAGAAATTTGGAAAAAAACAAAAAAAAAACAATTAAAATCTATCGAAACTAAAATCATACGCACCCTCAATGAGCGGCATGTATCAATGATTTTGTAGCGCGGTCCTACCCTTTGAAGCCGGCCGATAAGCGGCCAAATTGATCTTTCGCAGGCGCACGAGCCGCACACGCATCCCCGTTAGCCCGTGTCCCGCGCTCCTTTAGTCACCTGCGATGAATCTGAAGGCCTTCCTGCCTTCTATTCTAGTTACACACCACAACACACCGTATGAAGGTCGAGACGACAAAAAATGTCATCCGGTATATATCAAAATCATCATCATCATCAGCCTATATTGTTCCCATTGCTGGGACACAGGCCTCCTCTCGGTGAGAGGGAGTGGGCCGTAATCCACAACGCGGGCCCAGTGCGGGTTGGTAGATGCCACATGTCTTCTAAGTTTTGTTTCTTGGACATGCCGGTTTCTTATAATATTTCCTTCACCGTTTTGAGAGCAGTGGTGATGAAATAATTTACACAAAGTATAGCGCCTGCTTAGGTTCCAACTCACGACTCGCAGCCTTTACCACTAGGCCTTCACTGCTCGCTACAAGTCGTTCCAAATAAAATACTGATATTCAGCTGCTTCTGGTAAAACTAGAAGGCGACGCCAAGCCAAAATAGTTGCTGCCAATGTCGCAGATTTAAAGAGTTACCGCGGCCCTGGCATAGGCAACTGAAAGAACACGGGTGGGTTTTAGTCAGTAAAAGTCACGCCCTCCCACTCCGCCCAGAGCGGGAGACGTCATTTGATGATTTCAAAGCCACACAAAAAAAAAACCGGCCAAGTGCGAGTCGGACTCGCGCACCGAGGGTTCCGTACAAACCTGTAGGTATTCTCGGTTTACGCATAAGGTTTATGTTTATAAAATTAAATGTTTTTTTTAATCTATTTTTTTATGTTTGAGTCGATTGAATGAAAGGTAAATTAAATTGCGGTGTACGATTTATGACGTATTAAAAAAAAACTACTTACTAGATCTCGTTCAAACCAATTCTCGTTGGAAGTATACATCATATATTTTTTTAGTTTTATCATTCTCTTATTTTAGAAGTTACGGGGGGGGACACATTTTACCACTTAGGAAGTGTCTCTCGCGCAAACTATTCAGTTTAAAAAAAATGATATTAGGAACCACAATACCATTTTTGAAGACCTATTCATAGATACCCCACACGTATGGGTTTGATTGAAATTTTTTTTTTTTAGTTTCTGTTCTAAGTATGGGGAACCCCAAAATTTATTGTTTTTTTTTTTTCAATTTTAGTGTGAAAATCTTAATGCGGTTCACAGAATACATCTACTTACCAAGTTTCAACAGCAAAGCTCTAATAGTTTCGGAGAAAAGTGACTGTGACATACGGACGGACAGACAGACAGACATGACGAATCTATTAGGGTTCCGTTTTTTGCCATTTGGCAACGGAACCCTAAAAAGGATACATGGATTAATTCTGTTATTTCTTTTTTTCCTTTTTTATAGGAAAACCTACTTCCTACACAAAAGTACTCCATGAAAACGTTTTTATTAAGTAACTCTGAATAGAGATTTTATTGCAATAATATTTTATTAGTTTTTTATGATGCCAATAAATCATATACAATGTATTGTATTATAAAGTAAAATCTATTACAATGCACTTGTTAACTCTTTAGAAATAAAAATGTAGCTTTCCGTCATACTCATAGAGCAACACGGACCACTTGCTCTATGGTCATACTGTTTGATTTTGAAACAGATTTTTTTTTTCTTTAGAGTTTTGCTTTGAAAAAGAATTTTGTATACTAAAAAAAACACTAAACTTTAATTTTGGAGTTCGTTGTCTTCGAAAAGTTGTTTTTCACTTTGTAATGATTTTTTTTTTTCGTTAGAAAAATCGTAGTTACCCCACACAAATTCCTATACTACTACTTTCTATGTAAATTGCAGTGACAGGAAATATTAGAACAACATCGAGATACCCAAAGTGGATTAAATACGTATTATAGAAGTTAACGCAAAAATTATCCAAGCAAATTAAATTTATATGGACCGCCCGTGAGACACTTATTAAAAAAATCATTTTCGAAATTGAACCTCAGCTGCCGAAGATATCGCAAAAAACACACACAAAAAAAAAAAGAATCTCTTCCGTTCTGAAGTCGGTTAAAAAGGTCTACCCACAGGATAATTAAGGGATTATAAAGGTTTGAAGCACTGTTGTATAAAATGAGGTTTATTTATCAGGGATCTGGTACAAAATCGTATTATAAGGATGAAATATCTTATTACTTTCTTTAAAGACTGCCGAAAGCCTTAACTGGTTGAATGTACCAAGTGAATTTTGACATTTTTTCATATCTTATAATGTATTTCCCTACAATGCTTATGAATTGAACCCAGTTGGGTAAATAATACAGCGTGGCAGAGACATCGATGTGCAACTGATACCATATTTTATTCAGTTATAAAAAAGCCGTTGTTGCACAGAAAAGTGTATGGAGTATAGTCAAAATGTATGGATCACTTTAATTTCATCAGTTTAAAAAAAATGCTGTTCCACACATTTAAACCGCAAAACAAGATGGCGACCAATTCCAATTTGGCGCCTAAAGATCGTTACACAAATATGGGAGGTATTTAATAGAGTCAAAATGGATCAGTCTATTTTTCATAAGTTTTTTGAGTTTTTAATTAACCTACGGTATCCCACTACTAGCAAAACCCTTCAGTAATTTAAGAAAAAAAGCTGTTCCATATATTTTGACTGCAAGACAAGATGGCGACGTTCGGTCCGCCTAAACATCCTTACACAGTTCATCATCATCTGCCTAGTGTTCAGTGCGTAAGGTTGATTTTAGTTTGCCGAGATTTTTTGGAAGAAAACAACGTGTAGTTTTAATGAAGGTTTATTCGCTACTAACTAGGATCATAGTGGACTGTAAAATATATGTTTAGACGCACACCAATACAAACAGAAATGTGTGTGTAGTTACTCTCAAAACGAATCTATAGGCTCATAACACAAAACGCTAATCTATTTGGACATTCCGCCCGCCAAAGAACATAGTTCTTTAACTATACTTTGACAAAAAAAACTTAAACTGAAACAATAACAATTTAGAAATACTTATGCATAAACTTAACACATAACAAGTATAAATACAAACTCAAAAGAAACATTCCTCTCAACATCTTAATCATAAAACAATTTAATGAATAACATAACATAAATAAGTAAATACATTCAAGCAAAGCAGCACACGTGCGGCTCAGCCGAGATGTTCAATTAGGTACCTACATTGATAACAAATACGTTTTATAAGTAGGTCATTAGTACTGTACCTATAGCTCAGTACATATAGCTGAACTCGTTAATGAAGCAGGTAAAGAGTAGGCTGGGGAGAACACATCATAGTACATCAATAACATAAATACAGTTGGTTTTTTTTTTAAACTTCATTTGGACATAATAGGTAAATAAATTTTGACTTTAAACAATTTAACAGGCAAAATAAACAAATTTCATTTGGTTAAAACACAAATTTTGCTCACTGGACGCTTATATTCTCCGGTTTTACACTTTACTGATACGACTCGACTTATATTATCAGGTCCAGGATATTTTTTGACAATTTTACCAAGTAACCATTTAGCTGGCGGTACATTGTCTTCCTTTAGAACAACAATATCACCTATTTCTGGTTCCTCACGTTTAGTGTTCCATTTATACCTTTGATTTAAATTAACTAAATATTCCTTATACCACTTATTCCAAAAATCTGTTACAATTTTTTGCGTTAATCGCCATCTATCCAAACCAACAACGTTACAGTTAGTGTAATCCTCATCTGTAATATTTATCAATGGTTCGCCTACCAAAAAATGACCTGGTGTCAAGGGGAGAGGGTCGTTTGGGTCATCGCTCAACAAGGAAATCGGTCTCGAGTTTAAACACGCCTCCACTTGCGCCAGGACAGTCGACATTTCTTCGTATGTAAGTGTAATATTTCCTACTACCTTTTTTAAATGTGTTTTAGTTCCACGCACCGAGGATTCCCACAACCCGCCAAAGTTTGGTGAGTGGGGAGGAATATAATGCCAGGTGGTTCTTTCTACAGAAAGTTGCTCAGCTATTTCTCCAGGAAGAGAAGATTTTGACCTATCAAACATGTCTCGCATTTGCTTATCGGCACCTACAAAATTAGTGCCATTGTCACTGTATAAATCCTGACAATGGCCTCTACGAGCAGTAAATCGCCTAAACGCAGCAATAAAAGCCTTGGCAGTCATGTCCGTTACTGCTTCTAAATGGACTGCTCGTGTAACCATACACACGAATATACAAATGTAACTTTTGTAGGACTTAGATCCTCGCCCAGGCGAAAATCTGATATAAACTGGACCACAGTAATCCACACCAGTAGATTTGAATGGTCTACTGGGTTTCAACCTTGCCTCTGGAAGCAAACCCATTAGAGGAGTCGTCTTCCTTGTGGAGTATCTCAAACAAATAGTGCACTCTCTAAAATATTTTTTAACATATTCTTTAGCACGTAAGATCCAGTACTTGGTTCTAAGTAAATTTAACATAGCCTGAGGGCCACCGTGCAATGTTTTTGCATGAGCATCCGCAATTAAAACCTTGGTAAAATGATGGTTACCAGGCATAATTATCGGGTGCTTCGTGTCATAACACGCGTCCGATTGTGCTATGCGTCCACTTACTCTTAGTGTCCCCTTTTGGTCCAAAAAGGGACAAAGAGATCGCAATTTACTCTTTTTCGGCACACATCCTCCAGTCTTTAATCGATTTATTTCTAATGAAAACTCGCGCTCTTGTACTTGTTTAATGCATGATATTAAAGTCTCGTTCATTTCACTTGGTGTGATGAATTTAGGTAGTTTAGGTCTATTATCTTTCTTCAATTTATAATTCATAACTCGTTTACAATAGGATACAATCTTTAATAGCTTATTTAAAGATGAATATTTTGACCAAACAAATTCTTCGTTCACGTCAGATATAACGGTTAAAGACTGGATTCGTTTCTCTTCGTGTGTTTCTTCAATAAGCTTACTCTCTGTGTGTATTGTAGTTTCTGACAACCAATGCGGTCCTCTCCACCACAATGTATGCTCACTCAACTCCTTGGGCTGCAGACCACGCGAAGCACAATCCGCAGGGTTTGTCTCTGAGGAGACATGACTCCACTGGTGGTAATCCATAATATTTAATATAGTGGACACTCTGTGGCTAACAAATGTTGTCCATCGACTGGAGCCTCCTTTGAGCCATGCTAACACTATGGTGGAGTCGGTCCATCCATAGAGATGTTCCTTGGGTATCTCCAGCACTTGTGACACTTCACATATAAGCTTGGCTGCTAAGGTGGCGCCACACAATTCAAGACGGGGTATAGAAATCTCTTTTACAATTGGGGCAACTCGAGTCTTTGCGGACAGTAAATGTACATGCACCCTATTCGAACCATCAATCACTCGTATGTAAACTGCTGCCGCAAAGGCTGATTTTGAAGAATCTGAAAATACGTGTAGCTCTCTCTTGCACTCCTTTGTAAAATTTACCCACCTAGGTACTTTAAGATTTTTTAAATCTATTAGTTTTTTTCTGTATTTTAGCCACTCACCATGTAATTCATCTGTCAAACTGTCATCCCACTCAAGTCCAGATTTCCACAGCTTCTGAATGAAAATCTTAGCATTAACTATCACTGGGGCAATCCAGCCTAAAGGGTCATACAATCTCGCTACTTCAGATAATACTTGTCTTTTAGTGACTAAATCTTTAGGTTCAGGTAAGTTTATTACGTATTCAAAATTATCATTCTTCCTATTCCAACTCAAACCTAATACCTTTATTAGATCATTCAGTTTAATAGGTTGCCTTTCACTCAACTCAGTTTTCCCAATTTGCTCTAAGAACTTTTCATCATTACTATTCCATTTTTGTAACTCAAAACCACCACTCTTCATTAACTCATTCATCTCCTCATAAATTTGTATTGCCTCATTAACCGTGTCAGAGCCGGTCATTAAATCGTCCATATAATAGCATTGTTTAGTTATTCTCGCTGCTAATGGATACTTCTGCTTTTCTAACTCAGCAAGTCTATGCAATACCTTGACAGCTAGATATGGCGCGCATGCTGTACCGAACGTTAAACGTAACAACTTGTAACGTTGTATTGGCTCCGATGGATCAAATCTCCAGACAACTCTCTGAAAATCTGTGTCCCTGTCTGCCACTCTCACCATCCGATACATTTTGACAATATCGGCAACGATACAGATTTTATGATGACGCCATCTCATCATAATGTGCCTTAAATCTTGTTGTAACCTTGGGCCAACAAGAAGCTCATCATTTAGTGATACACTGTTATCACCTTTGCTTGATGCGTCAAAGACGACTCTCACTTTAGTTGTGTCTTTGTCTTCTCTCACCACAGCATGGTGAGGAAGATAGACAGCGTTAGATTTCTCTAGCTCACTCTCAGAAACCAGTCTCATGTGGTTCATACTCAAGTACTCACTCATAACTTTATTATATTCTTCTCTTAACTTTGACTCTTTCGATAGCCTTCTCTCTAAATATTCTAACCTCTTCACTGCTCTCTTTTCTGTATTACCATATTGACACATAGGCTCGTCCGTTGCAAAAGGTAATCTCACTATAAATCTCCCTTCATTATCTCTCACCGTAGTTAAGTCAAAAAACTCCTCACATACTTTCTCGCAATCAGACAACTCCTTTCTTATTAAATTAGGCTCATCTTCCATCTCCCAAAACCTTTTAAGTAACTCATCTTCTTTCACATGAATATGCATGCTAATGAGATTATCTTTTGCTAACGTTCGAGATCCCTTTGACATTCTTCCTGACAAAATCCATCCAAACACTGTATTCTGTGCTATTAAATTACAAACAGGATGTTTCATAACGCCATCCAGTAATATTTCGCTATAAACCTCTGCACCTAGTAAAATATCAATCTTACCCGGCGTCGCGTATGTAGGATCAGCTATAGGAAGATTGTCAATTTCTACCCATTTGGAAGTGTTGCCGTTGGTTGACGGAAGTAGTGACGTTAAGGAATGCAACACATATGCGTTAACTAGGATGTAATTAGCTGGATTATGACGTGATTCCAGGCGAAGTGAAACCGTGTTTTTTATCCTCATACGGCCCTCTCCCAGCCCAGACACCCAGCCACTTACTGGTTTGCGTGAAAGACCTAATAATTGCACAGTTGACTCAGAAATAAAAGATGCCTGCGACCCTTGGTCAATTAAAGCTCGAATTATTTGTTTAAAACCGTTAGAACGGAATACCTTAACCATAGCTGTCGCAAGTAGCACGCTGTCGGGTTGTAGCTCTCCTCTAGAAAATGTAGCAGTTATGGTTGTGTCACCTCGTGTTGTACTCGCTCTCTCCTGTTGTGGTTCACTCGGTGATACTGCGGCTGCCTGCTCCACGCTACTGGCTGGCTCCTTGTTCTCTCTCTCAAAGTGTAACATCGTATGATGTCTTCTCCCACATTTCTTACAGCTGAATGACTGTCGACACTTTACTACCGCATGATTTGGCGCCAGGCAATTAAAACATAATTTGCTCGTTTGAACGAAGTCCTGTCTTTCCTTAGGTGTCATAAGATTAAAACGCTTGCACTGGTTGAGATAATGAATCTCATGACACATCGGACACTCTTGTTTAGCCTTAGGCTTGTTCTCCTTCTCCTTCTCTACTGATGCGTGAAAAGATTTCGATTTAGCAGCCGGCTTAGCTTGTTGCGCGGCACGGTTCCCGTTTGTATCGATCATTTCTAAAGTCCTGAAACGGTACTCTAAATAATCTCTCAATTGTATCCAAGTGGGCAACTCATCACACATCATACTTATCTGCTGTTCCCATTGTTTAACAGATTCCGTGTCCAATTTTGAAACAACTAAGTAAACGACAGACGCGTTAGCGTAACTGGATTCAGTACTAATATTCAAGTTTTCCAAGGACTTTAAACAGGTAGACGTAGTATCTAACAAACTCCTAATTGCATTGGCTGACTCGGTTTGAATTTTCTTTGTGCCAAATAATGTCCTCATAATCGCATTGCAGTTATAACGCTTGTTATTGTATCGCCGAACCAACTGCTTCCATGCTTCTTCATAATTTGCATCAGTCGTCGAGAAATTACTCAATAGATTTAATGCTTCTCCACTCAAATTGGCGTTGAGATAATGTAATTTTTGCACCAATGAAATATTCTTATTATTATGTATTAATGAGGAAAACATGTCGTAAAAGGTTGGCCATTCTTCATATTTACCCGCAAAACTAGGTAATTGTATGCGGGGTAGTTTTACATCACCGCAATTATTGTTCGCACTATTGGCAACTGCTGGAATAGATAACTCGGTAACTGGCGGCAAAAACTGTTGCAAAGCTTCTCGCAAACTCGATTTATACTGCACATATATCTCTTCAAAAATCTCGTATTTCCCTTCTGTAAAATATGCTTCCTTCTTAGTTTTCGTTTTTGCAACTACCTCCTTGTGTCCGTCCTTAAAATCTTTAAATAATTGTTCTAACAACTCCAATCTCGTTTCTAAGTACTGACGTTTAATTCTTTCTTTCGGAGTTTTCTTATAATTTCTCTCAGCTTTCATCAAATTCTCTATTAACTCATCTTGTAACGAAAAAAGTGCCTCCATTGTAGTAACAAATAAACTCGCACAGCAATCCCAGCAAACAACACTCCGATCGGTCACTTGTTTTAGGTAATAAGTTCTCGCAAAGTAACAGTTTGTTTGATTTTAATTTCTTTAAACACTCACTCAATGTACTGTTATTTGATTTTCAATAAAGTTCACATACACCTTGTAAACAAGTAATAGTTTATAGTCAATCAAGTTCACTGTAATAACTCGTATTTGAATTGTTTTATAACTTGCACATTAGCAATTAGTAAAAAACGTGTCATCCGATGACTCCTTATCGCACTCAGGTAATAAACCTTTTGTTCGCGCGGGTCGGCCGAGCTCGATGCTCATTACGAAGCACTCCGGTTCGAATAAGGACCAAATGTTCAGTGCGTAAGGTTGATTTTAGTTTGCCGAGATTTTTTGGAAGAAAACAACGTGTAGTTTTAATGAAGGTTTATTCGCTACTAACTAGGATCATAGTGGACTGTAAAATATATGTTTAGACGCACACCAATACAAACAGAAATGTGTGTGTAGTTACTCTCAAAACGAATCTATAGGCTCATAACACAAAACGCTAATCTATTTGGACCTTCCTTTTCCCAACTATGTTGAGGTCGGCTTCCAATCCAACCGCATGCTGCTACCAGTATCTTATATGGAGCGACTGCCTATCTGACCTCCACAACCCAGTTACTGGGTAATACGATACCACTTGCTAAGACTGGTTGTCAGACTTTCGGGCTTCTGACGACCCGTAACGACTGTCTAAGATCTACGAAAGACAGCCGGGACCAACGGTTTAACGTGCTTTCCGAGGCACGGTAGGGTATTGGCATGTAAAGATGATCATCCATCCACGGACCAACCGCGGCAAGCGTAGCTCAACCAGAACGATCGACTCGTGCGGCTGTTATTACTTAGCCAGAAGCCACAAACATCCTTACACAGTTATGAGAGCTATTTAATAGGTCAATGATCAATTGTTTGTCACAACAAAGAAGACATAAATCTGTTGCAAAGAGTACTTAAAGTCGGTTCAGACATATGGCCAATAAGTTCCATATTCATTTATCAAGAAAACCTCATATTAGCTGATCATGTGTCAAGGTTTAACAGATACATCTGTTAAAAATAAACTTAATAGGCTATCAACGACCAACTTAGCTAAGTTTTTCGAAGGGGAACCGATTACTTTTCCGAATTTTTTTTATTCGAATTTCATTTTACCGAAAACTATTGACCGACACCTTTTTTGCTATATGCATTATTTGACATATTTTTAGATCATCGAAGTATCATGTGTCATAGGTATTATTTTACCGGACTATGTTTCACCGATTTATAATAACTTTTCGCTATTGGCCGAAGCCTTTTTTGAACTTATTTAATTTGCCAAATGATTTATTTGCTATATTTTCATTTGTGTCTACAGCGGCCTACTTGGGTACGCATGCCCACCTGCACCTGCACCTCAGATGATCTTCAAGATGCCACTGATGCCGCAATAAACGTGGCCACCTAATGGGCTTAAACGATATAGTATAAAGTGTACGAGTACTATCGACACGAAAAGAAGAAAACTTAAATACTAAATCTAATTAAACCAAAGAATCCCTCTCTTTTTCTATCAGTGCCATAAAACTCCAACCACCTTCCACTTTACAAAACACAACCCTAATATCTCCTTCTCTTTTACAGAACGTCACTCTCCCACCAACCCAACAAGAAAAAGTCCATCAGATCGCATCGGAATGCGTCAAAGAAACCGGCGTCTCCACTGAAGCCCTAGCCGAAGCGAAGAAAGGCCACATCACAGAAGATGAAGGCCTTAAAAAGTTCACTCTATGCTTCTTCAAGAAAGCTGGAATCGTCGACAGTGATGGCAAACTGAATATTGAACAAGCCATCGCAAAGCTTCCTCCTGGTGTTGATAAGGACGATGCCAGGAAAGTGCTAGAAGACTGCAAGTCAAAATCAGGAAAGGATGCCACAGAGACCACTTATGAAATCTTCAAGTGCTACCACCAGGGAGCTAAGACTCATATTTTGCTAGAAGGAATTTAAGCGGTTACAAAAGTACTGGACACGATAATTTAGTTGTAGACTTCCTATACTTTTTCTGGCTGGCAACAGCACGGTCGCTGATATACAAAAAAAAATAACAGACCAGACAAGTGACAATCGCTTTCAAAGCGTTTTGTATTTCTATAACGACATCCAACATGATTGTCATATAGCTTTTCCGTAGCATATAACAGTCTTATACATTTTTTACTTGTCTATCATCGTTCTCCCTGATAGTGCCACTTTGTTTACCCCTTTTGTCAGTTTACTTAGTTCCACTGCTAGCCGTCGAATCAGATAAGTTAGTGGTTTATAAATCTTTCTCTACATGACATGTTTCGTTAGTCTTTTGTTAATTCAATGAGATATGATCCCTTTTAGCTGTTGATCCCCTGTCAAGTTCTATAGTAGACCCCATAGTTACGTTTTTATTTGCTCCGGTTTTAGTATCTTTGTCTTTAACCATATTACCAACTAAATTATTGTTGTTATTTATTAAAAAAGTATTAAATGTTTTCGTCAAACTTGTCTTTCTTTTTTCTTCATCATCATCTGCCGACACTTTCCCAACTATATTGGTTTCTGATTCCAGTCTAACTAGATGCAGATGGATACTAGTATTAAAATACTGAGTATTTACTTTATACTACAGTATTAAGATACCATCACTCAAATTTGACCAGGATCGATTCTTAAGGAGTAAACTCCAAAAAATCCCTCCGAATACATAACCTCCTCCTCTTTTTGAAGTGGGTCAACAAAGAGTATAATAAATCTTTGGATATTCCCTTATTTTCCACATCGGACCAGTTGCTAAGCAACCTTTTTTGCTGAGGTTTCTTCGAGTTCGATTCTCTTAAGAAGCAAATATTAGTAATGTCTACAATACAATATTGATTGAGTCATGTTCTTTATTCCTATTACAATAAGGCCCATATTAAAGTAATCATCTCTACATTACTTGCCAACGTTCAAACGGATATTAAATTATCGCGATGGGATCTTATCGCGCACAGGATTTTGAACTTTCGGTGTACAACCGAGCATTGAGAATCCAACAGAGTACATCCCAGCGGGTCGAAAAAACACACAGTTCAATTCCGAACTCTCGGCTCTAAGCAGAGCGTCAAATATCCAGGTTATTATTTAAAGAAAATAAATAATAAATATCTTAAGACAACCAACACACCGTTATCTATGCCAAACTAGGCAGAGCCTGTACTATGGCAACCAGACAACTGATAAATATACTTATATACTTCTAAATACATACATAATTATTATAGACTAGCTTCTGCCCGCGACTTCGTCCGCGTCAAATTTTTGCTCCCCTGACCCTTCCCGTCGCATCGATTTGCCTGCTAGTTTTCGTCCACTTTTCGTTGCTCGCTCCTTTTGAGTTATAGTGAGTCAACCTTAAAAGATAGACATATGCTCTCGCGGACTTTTTTTTAGAACTTTTTAAAAGGAACAATTCCGTCATACATAATTTTTGCGTTACTTTAACCGTTTACGCAGCGCACGCAACGGAAACTCTCAAAAGGAATAAATTTTCCCCGTTTTTGCAACAATTTTCATTACTGCTCCGCTCCTCTTAGTTGTAGCGTGATATTATATAGCCTATAGCCTCCCTCGATAAATAGGCTACCCAACACAAAAAGAATTTATCAATTCGGACCAGTAGTTCCTGAGATTAGAGCGTTCAATCAAACAAACAAACAAACAAACAAACAAACAAACAAACTCTTCAGCTTTATAATATTAGTATAGATAAATTACACCCAGACACAGAACAAATGATCGTGCTCATCACACAAAGATTTGTCCTGGGTGGGAATCGAGCCCACGACCTCATTCTTAGCAGTCAGGGTCACTAACCACTAGACTAACAGGCCAGGCAAAGGACAATTACGTCACATAGGACCCAATACGAGGCTTACGCTGTGTCTATATGTCAATTGGCTTTATCTTTGGCTTTGACAGTGCCGAACGGTTCCGTGTGTCCGGACGTAAAGAATAGCACCATCACATTTCTTCCCGTGGGTGTCGTAAAAGGCGACTAAGGGACTTACTAGAGAACGGGTAGCAGCGTTCTCTGTGCATTTTACCACATGTGCATCTGGATTGAGGGCCCGTTTTTTGAACCCTTGCGTACCGAAACAAGATTTATAGAGAAATTAGTTAAAAATAGTAAAAACTTAAAGCAAAGGGTCATAAATTTCTTAAACGTGAATTAAAACTGTTATGATGAAATAACTTGGGCGCTCAATCCAGACGCCTGCATAAAGTGGCATAGCCTAAATCTCAGTAAGTACTATCTCTGGGTTAATAATTTTTATTTAAGAATTTAGTTAAAAATTTCTTAAATATTTTAAGAAATTCCCAAATCTGTAAAATATAACATTACCGATTTATGGCGGCATATCTAGGGCCCTCACTTCATTATTGTTTGTACTGAGGAATCTGCAAAACATGAATATATCTGAAGAAATACATACATACGACTTTAACATGTTTTACTTACATACCTATGTCAATTAGTTAAAAAGAAATAAGGACACAAAACTTAATTGTTAAGAAGTAAATGAAAGTCGAATTTTACTAAAAAGTCTGAACTGAGAGCCCAATATTTTCGGCTTTATTGACTCGGCTCAACCTCATAGATTAACGCAAATTGGAATAAAAGTTTTAACTATTTCTTAATTAAATTGTAACATATCGTTCGTTCTTCTAAATGTCATACTTTAAGAGAAAATTGATTTTCAACTTTTTGTAAGAAGATTTATTTGTAGAGTGACCATAATGTTCAAAGTACCTGTACATTTTGTAAAGTGCATTCGGCAAGTCATAATTTGCAGCTAAAAGAACTATATACCTACTAATTACAATTTGTTTTCTTTATTTTTAATGTAATTTCTATTTATGTGATGTTACTCTTTAAGGGTAATACTATGGGTCAAGTTGCCTAAAGCAAATAAAAAAAATATAGTTAAAAAAAAAACTAAAAACGAAAATGGAAATGATTTTTTTTTTCACTCATCACTAAAAATTACTTCGCTCTCTCGCAATTTCGTATTTTTAGGATATAAGACTATTTTAAGGTAACATTTATGTGAAGTAAATAGTTTTTTATAATTATACCGATCGTGTTTTATTTATCACAATGAATTTGTTTGATGTGGTGCTACAGTGATCCATAGATACGATGACTACTTACATGTATAACATTCTACTAGTCGGTTAGTTTGCCTTTCATTTTATGCAAACACTGTTGAAGCTAAATAAATGTTCTAGTTTTATTTATTTTTATAGAAATTACATTAAAAATAAGGAAAGCCAAATTGTAATTAGTAGGTATATAGTACTTTTAGCTGCAAATATTATGACTTTCTGAATGCACTTTATAAAATGGACAGGTACTTTGAACATTATGGTCACCCTACAAATAATTCTCTTACAAAAAGTTGAAAATCAATTTTCTCTTAAAGTATGACATTTAGAAGAACGAACGATATATTATGTTACAATTTAATTAAGAAATAGTTAAAACTTTTATTCTAATTTGCGTTAATCTATGAGGTTCAGCCTAGTCAATAAAGCCGAAAATATTGGGCTCTCAGTTCAGACTTTTTAGTAAAATTCGACTTTCATTTACTTCTTAACAATTAAGTTTTGTGTCCTTATTTCTTTTTAACTAATTCACATAGGTATGTAAGTAAAACATGTTAAAGTCGTATTTATGTATTTCTTCAGATATATTCATGTTTTGCAGATTCCTCAGTACAAACAATAATGAAGTGAGGGCCCTAGATATGCCGCCATAAATCGGTAATATTATATTTTACAGATTTGGGAATTTCTTAAAATATTTAAGAAATTCTTAACTAAATTCTTAAACAAAAATTATTAACCCAGAGATAGTACTTACTGAGATTTAGGCTATGCTATTTTATGCAGGCGTCTGGATTGAGGGCCCAAGTTATTTCATCATAACAGTTTTAATTCACGTTTAAGAAATTTATGACCCTTTCCTTTAAGTTTTTACTATTTTTAACTAATTTCCCTATAAATCTTATTTCGGTATGCAAGGGTTCAAAAAATGGGCCCTCAATCCAGATGCACATTTTTACCACTATACTGCGATCGCCAACCCGTTTGCCAAGATTAGCGATTATGGCTAACCCCCATCAAATTGGGGGATGCCTGTGTCCAGCAGTGGACGTCTTTCGGCTGAAATGATGATGATGATGAGGCACCCAGTTAGTTTGACAAAAACGTGTTACTGATAACGCAGCAGGAGATACCTACGATACGACGGGAACGGGGGATTAAGAAACTTCTCGCGGACGAAGTCGCGTGCAGAAGCCAGTACAATATATGCAAATACTTCAATGGTAACTACTAACAGGGCAATACTCAATATCTTTATTGCGTGTACTTAGGTGGTTAGTATATAATTTAGATCATTCATTAGGACCATTTCTTGTGTTTTTTGTTAATTTAAGTACTTATGCTATTTTTGTTTTTTTTTGTATCTATATAGTAATAACATCGCATTGGCGAATCATAGCTGTTAGGGTGTTATGTACCAGTTTTAAATAAATAAAATAAATTATGGACCCTGTGAGGCACAGCAAAAGGATAGGAGAGAGAAAGCTTTGTTTTAGTTTTTAGGTCAACGTTCCTCTGCTTTCTCGCTCGAATGCTCAATTTAAGTATATTCGATAGGAGAGTGCCGAAATCCACCATCAATGGATCGGTCACTACATACACACATACATACATAAAAGCATACCCCCATGAGAAAATGCCTCATGGGGGTATGCAGAAAATACGGAACGACATCTGCTACGATCTTAATATACTCTTTTTGCCTCGTTTACGTTCATACATCTGGTCATACACACACGCCGGTTACCAGTACTACGCACCTGACCTTTCTGAAGAACATCACCAATAAGGTCACTATATGTCCTCCTAGGGCGCCACCTCCGGCCGTCACTAGTGTACTCATTTATCACTTTTGATTCATTTTGCGTTCAGACGTATAATTTAGATGCCGAATGAAAGACAACCAGAAATAAACAGTGAAGAGTCTGAAGCTACTTCACTGATTTAAAGAAAGAAAAATACATGCACATTTCCTATTCCCGCCATTTTAAGAACGTTCACGTTAATTCTGTCAAGAATACCTGTAAATCTACAGGTAATAAAAATGTCAAAATTGTAGGTAAACGCCTACAATTTTGTCAATTTTTTCATATTGATCGCCGCTGAAATGAAATTGCTATTCCATTTTGAACGTTTTTAATTAAGGGAATTGGTTTTTTGATATCTTCTTTACCGGAGGGTAAGGAAAAGTGTCACATTCATCAGGATTTGACATTTTAATTTTTGTAAGATAAGTCAATGAGCCGACGTCACCGCGGTCGGCCCAGAAAGCGGTGGCGAGACGACCTAGATGCGTACCGCGACGACTGGTTTGAGGTGGCGCGGAACAAGAGTTCCTGGACGAAATTGAGGGAGGCTTTTGCCCAGCAGTGGGACAG
The DNA here is from genome assembly GCA_932294355.1 of Aporophyla lueneburgensis. Lineage (NCBI taxonomy): Eukaryota > Metazoa > Arthropoda > Insecta > Lepidoptera > Noctuidae > Aporophyla > Aporophyla lueneburgensis. The sequence goes on along the minus strand of OW028762.1, from coordinate 15,353,168 downwards.
TATAGGCTAAACAAAAAAAAAGTCAATGAGTACACCGAGAATACACCGAATCTAAATAAATTACCAGTTTCCCCATAAGTAATTTAGAAAAAACCAATCACTACGTTTTTATTATCAAACTTCTCTATTCAGGCTAGTGCAGATTGGGCCGCGCCGCAACGCAAAGCATATCAGAAATTTTCCTTCATCACTTTTATAAATTTTCTGTGAACTAACACATACTACAGGCGGACCACACCGCAATAGTTGAAGGGAAAACTTCACGAAACTGAAATGTCACACTCGGGCCGGTGACGCTGAATCTATACTAATATTATAAAGCTGAAGATATTGTTTGTTTGTTTGGTTGAACGCGGTAATCTCAGGAACTACTGGTCCGATTTGAAAAAATATGTCTGTGTTGGGTAGCCTATTTATATAACATCACGCTACGATCAAAAGGAGCGCAGCAGCAATTAAAAATGGACGAAAACTGGTATGGAAAATTCGATGCGACGGGAAGGGTCAGGGGAGCAAAACTGACGCGGACGAAGTCACGGGCAGAAGCTAGTCACGTTTATTCGGCTTTAATCTTATGGCCCCTTTTCACAATCGGCGTTTATTCTTTGATTACCTCGTCTGTAGTCGCTGATCATCGATCAGGGTCGCGAGATTGGCCCTGTGAGTGACCCTGGCATATAGGCAATTGAAGAAACACTGGTGGGTTTTAGTCAGTAAAAGTCTGACACGCCCTTCCGCACCACCCTGAGCGGGAGACGTCATTTCAAGATTTCCCACCCACTAAACAAAAGGTCAACACGATACTCCTTGGTAACTTTCCACCAACTTAACAAATCAAACCACACGACTTTAACATATTCCTCTATCTCTCTCTCTTACAGTTCGTCACTCTCTCCCCAACCCAGAATGAACAAGCCAACAACATCGCATACGCCTGCATCGAGGAATCCGGAGCCACTTCCGAGGCCTTAGCCGAAGGCCGAAAAGGAGCATTCTCGATGACGAAGGCCTGAAAAAGTTCACCCATTGCTTCTTCGAGAAAGCCGACATCGTCACTAGTGATGGGAAGCTAAATATCGATGTAGCACTCGCCAAACTTCCACCAGCACGTGTAGCATGACCACCGTAGAAAGGGTTTTGTCGACGGAAGAATAGACAAAATCACAGATTGTAGAAAGATTTTTACCGTATTAAGCACGGCGATGTTAAAACTGAAGAGAAGAAATGTTTCTATTCTTCAGTCGACAAAATTCTACGATCTCAAACATAAACCTCCATATGATTAAAGTGCCAATACAACGGCCCCCAGTTCCCGGTGGTCCCGCTATTCCTGGTCAAGGTAGCGGTCACGGTAACGGCGGGACGGGGGGTGCGAAGAATCCCCGGGTTACGGCAGGCTACCAACGACGACTACATCTGGCTACGTATAATGGACGTTCGATGAGGCTGGACCATCACCTTGCTGAACATAAGGTAGAGTTAGGTCGTATTAACTGGCACATACTGGGGTTATCGGAAATCCGAAGACAGGGGGAAAATACAATAACCTTGGAGTCAGGCCACCTATTCTACTTCCGCGAAGGTGATCAGCTCTCCCAAGGCGGTGTCGGCTTTCTGGTCAACAAGGAACTCACTAGCAGCGTTGTAGAAATCAGTAGTGTGTCGACACGGGTAGCGTACCTTGTACTGAAACTCACTGACAGGTACTACCTGAAAGTGATACAGGTATATGCGCCGACCTCGACATACTCTGACGAGACAGCCGAGGCCATGTACGAAGATATTGCCAAGGCAATACACAGTACAACAAAGGCCCACTACAACGTTGTTATGGGGGACTTCAATGCCAAGGTGGGAGTACAAGAACGCGGCGAATCGAAAGTCGGACCATTCGGCTTGGGGCGCAGGAATCACAGGGGGCAAATGCTGGTCAACTTCCTAGAGTCCCGGGCTTTTCATGATGAACTCGTTCTTTGAAAAGAAACCCCAGAGGAAGTGGACCTGGCAGAGCCCTGATAACGTGACGAGGAACGAGATAGACTTCATCATGACGGATAAAAAGCATATATTTAGAGATGTCTCCGTGATCAGCAGGTTTAATACCGGAAGCGATCACAGACTTGTACGAGGCACTCTAAATATAAATTTTCGTGCTGAGAGAATCCGTATGATGAGGCCTACCCTCCGACCTACGCGGCTCCAAGCCGCTTTGGGATCCGAAAAGTTCCAACTGGAACTTCAAAATCGATTCGCCCTGCTGGAAACCACAGGCACTGTCGACGAGAAAGCCGATGAGGTGGTCAAAGCGCTATGCGACGTATCCCGCAAACTTTTTCCGTCGCAGCGAAAAAGTAAGGTGTCGAAACTTTCCTCGGAAACTCTCTGACTTATGAAGGAAAGACGAGAGTTGCCATCCACGCAGCCATCTTCGTCAGATAAGAGGACCTTAAACCTAAAAATTAGAAAGCTGACACGACGTGACCTTCGGTGCTCCAACACCCGTAACATTAAGGTTACGATTGAGCAGAACCGAGGGTCGAAAGTGTTCGCTCAGCAATTAGGGAGGTCCCATCTGACGAAACTAAGAACTGCGGATGGCAGAATCGTGACTTCGAAGTCCGAGATACTCGAGGTAGTCTCAACTTCCTACGGGCACCTTTACTCATCGCGGCCGGTGAAACCAGCGGGACATAGTGAAGATGACCATCGAGCCGAACAAACGCGCCACTACACGGAGGACATCCCGGATGTCGACCAGTGCGAGGTTAGGGCGGCTCTCGAGCAGCTTAAGAACAATAAGGCACCTGCAGATGACGGAATAACGACAGAGCTCCTTAAAGCGGGAGGGGCACCAGTCCTGAGAGAGCTCGCAAGTCTCTTCACCTCCGTCATCCTAGAGGGTACAACACCTAAAGCGTGGAGCAGGGGTGTGGTGGTTCTGTTCTTCAAAAAAAGTGACAATACCTTGCTGAAGAATTATAGACCCATCTCACTCCTGAGCCACGTGTACAAGCTGTTTTCGAAGGTCGTCACGAACCGTCTCGCCAGGAGACTTGACGAGTTCCAGCCACCAGAACAAGCCGGTTTTCGAAAAGGCTTCAGCACCGTAGACCACATCCATACTGTTCGGCAAATTGTACAGAAGATCGAGGAGTACAATCAGCCGCTGTGTATGGCATTTGTGGACTACGAGAAAGCCTTCGACTCAATCGAAATTTTGGCAGTTCTGGCCTCTCTGCAACGATGTCGAATTGACTGGAGATATATCGAGGTGATGAGGTGCTTGTATGACGCTGCAACGATGACTGTCCAGATCCAGGATACGAAAACCAGCCCAATCCAACTGCTCAGGGGGGTGAGACAGGGGGATGTGATATCCCCGAAACTGTTCACCATTGCGCTGGAGGACGTATTTAAGACGCTGGACTGGACTGGACAGGGGATCAACGTAAACGGCGAGTACATCTCACACCTTGGTTTTGCCGACGACATCGTCATAATGGCATAGACGCTGGGACAGTTAGACCAGATGCTGCATAGCCTAAATGGAGCCTATCGGCGGGTAGGCCTCGGCATGAACTTGGACAAGACGAAAGTCATGTACAATTCGCATGTCTTGCCGAGTCCAATCCGCATCGAAGGGTCGCTTCTCGAGGTTGTGAAGGAGTATGTCTACCTAGGGCAAGTCATCCAGCTTGGTAGACACAACTTCGAGAAAGAAGCCGACAGGAGAATCCAGTTGGGTTGGGCAGCGTTTGGAAAACTTCGTCAAGTCTTCTCGTCGCCGATACCGCAATGTTTGAAGACCAAGGTTTTCAACCAGTGTGTCCTACCCGTTATGACATACGGTGCCGAAACGTGGACACTGACAGTGGGGCTAGTCCACAAATTTAAGGTCGCTCAGCGGGCTATAGAGCGGGCTATGCTCGGAGTTTCTTTGAAGGATAAAATCAGGAATTAAGTTATCCGGAAAAGAACTGGAGTTACCGACATAGCTTGCAGAGTAAGCAGGCTAAAGTGGCAGTGGGCTGGCCATGTCTGTCGAAGGACCGATGGCCGATGGAGCAGACGAGTCCTGGAGTGGAGACCGCGTATCGGCAAACGTAGTGTAGGACGCCCCCCAGCTAGAAGGACCGACGACCTCAAAAAGGTGGCTGGGACAGACTGGATGCGGAAGGCGGAGGACAGGATGTTGTGGCGCAGCATGGGAGAGGCCTATGTCCAGCAGTGGACTGCAATAGGCTGAGTTGATTGAAACATGACGACCATTTTTTGTCTACTTTGACACTTAATTATTATCATCAATACAATAGTCTAAGATCATTTAATCTCATTGTTTGACTATTAATTAAAAAATCTTTAGTGGATCTACCTTAATTACATAAGCTACCTCCCCGTTGCACATGGAAATAATAACTGTCTTTGTCTTCATAGAAACGCCAGTCTACGGCTCACCCCGTGCTCGAAGCAGAAGAGATGTCAAGTTGGATAGAAAGAACTTTGTCTATTCTTGGTAGAATAGAGATAGAATTGGTCATGCTGCGCTTGCTGGTATCGATAAGGACGACGCTAAGGAGTTACTCGAACGCTGCAAATCGAAAACTGGGACAGATGCCACCGATACTATTTATGAGATGTTCAAATGTTATTTCTTAGGGTCTAAGGTCCATATTACGTTGGATTTTAAGATTTGATTCCGATAATGCAGAGCAGTGGTGGCCCAGTGGTAGCCTAAACAGGCACTTTACTTTGTATAGTATATTTCATCACCACTGCTCTCAAAATGGTGAAGGAAAACATCGTAGGAAACTGGCATGTCCTAGAACAAAGAATTCGAAGACATGTGACATCTACCAACCCGCACTGGGCCCGCGTGGTGAGTTACGGCCCCCTCCGTCTCATCGGGAGGAGGCATGTATCCCAGTAGTGGGAATATTATAGGGTGATTATGTAGGTACGTTGTATATTATACTTTTTTCACAGTACCCACAATTTGACACATCGAGCCTTCGAGCGAGTTTTACCAGTTAAAGTGAACGCGGTTGCGTTCAAGAGCTGTCAATGTCAATATTCCGCAAAAATGACGAAACTGACAGAGATAGTGTTGTAGATGACTCCATAGTTACGATTTTTGTATGCCGCACACCGGTTTCTTTAAAAAACACTACAAAGTCGAAAATAACTTTAATTTCGAAAGTTGGTGTCTTAGGATCTGTATTTAAGGTTTTTTTGCCACCGTCATCCGAAATTAAAGTTATTTTCGACTTTGTAGTGTTTTTTTTTTAAGGAAGTCGTTGTTTTTTTGTACAAAGTTTTTATTTTTCACTTTTAAGTTATAGTAGATACTCCGCACTAATCTAATCGCGATATTCGTTTATTTGTCGCACAAATACTTAATGCAAATTTAAGACTTATATGGTTTTCACGTGGACCCCATTGTTCGAATGGAACCAAATTAAAGTTATGAGGTAACAAACTTTTTTTTTTTTTTTTAAATACAGTCGAATTGATAACCTCCTCCTTTTTTTGAAATCGGTTAAAAATGAATATAAAATACTACAAAAACGTTTTTTTTTTTATCGAGCAAAGAGCTAAATGGCTGGTTGATGTGTATTTACCTCATGCAAACAAAAAGTTTGTCTCACGTTAGACACGTGAGACAAACTTTTTTATGGAAAAAATATCTAGTTTTTTTTTTCTGGATTTCCCATATTCGTATTTTTTGCTGAGATTTCGTTGAGTACAAATTTTGATACGTAGCAAATATTTGTTAAGCACGAACAAATATTAGTTTAGAGTCAAGTTGTTCGTAGATCTATGTGAGATTAAGGTCCTTCCGTCACGGTGATATTTATTTCTTAACAATGGAAAATGTAGTTGGTAGTATATTTGTTAATTTCTATGTTAAGTTGTTCTGTAACTTACTTTTTTGTACCTAATCCCAGTTTTTAAGAACTCAAGGCGGCGCCTTACGCCTAGTATACAGGCATGAGGAAGAGGGTGTTAAGTTCACTCAACTTCCATAGAAAATGGCGGGTCCTCCGACCAGACGGGTGTTGCGTCTGATGGGCTACAGCCCGACGATTGATGTCGGGACGTTGTGCATACGCTAGTTCCGCGGTAACCTTTGCGATGCGTGTGTGCGATGCAGGAGTTTTGAATGCCGTGGTCATGTAGATGCCCTTAGAATTGCACTGTTGGATTTTCAACTTTCGATGCTGACTCAAGCGTTAATTATTGAACTGTGTGCTTTTATTTGTCGCCTAGTGTTAGTAACTAGGGTTATAGGAACTCTTAGGGGAATTTCACCGATGAAATAACGCAAGCATGTGAACCTTGTTTGAGAGCTGCCAGTGTCATTATTATATTTATAGTCACATTTAGTAGGATAAGGTTAATCATATAATATGCGACCCTACAAATATTTGTGACTGTTTTTTCTCAATCACACAAAAACAGCTGAATTGATTGGATCAAATTTGGCACACCAGTACATCCCAATGGGTTAATTTTCGACATCAACACGGGAGAAGACGCTGACAAAAAAATCTCGGCAAAAATTTCAACAATTTGTTAGCAGCAACTAACTTATAAAATCAAACCTATCACCATACTATCAACAACACTACTTTGCTACACCATTTCAAAATATTAAACAACTTAACTCCTTATCAACAGGTACGCGTACTACTTTCACGCCTCACCTACTAATCAGTCTCCGTGACGATAAGGCAGAGTAAATAAATTATTACCTGATTTCTGCATCTCTGCAATAAAGTTATCCGACAAAGAAATGAGGCCAGTTCATGTCCAGGGCAAGTCAAGGTCATCATCTATGTAGCCTTTTCTTAACTATGTTGAGGTCGCCTTCCAGTCTAACTAGATACAGCTAATTACCCGTATTTTCCATGGAGTGACCGCCAATCGGACATCCATAACCCAGTTACAGGCTGGGCAATACGACGGCCTTTGATAAGTCAAAGTGACATTTTATAATTGTACTGTACAAAATAGCTTAATACTTTACAAAACCTTTTGTGTCTAACATTGTATGGTAAACAAAATAAAGAGTATTCTATTGATCATTAATAAAAGTGTATAGTAATAAAAACTCCAAGGGAGTTACCGACATAGCTTGCAGAGTAAGCAAAGTAAATAGGCAATGGACCGGCCATGACAGTCAAAGGACTGATGGCTGGTGGGTCAGACGAGTTCTCGAATGTACACCGCGAAGGGGGGTCGCGCCCTTACCAATTTTATGGACCGACGACCTTAAAAAGGCGCTTGGAACAGACAGTGTATGTTCAGCTGACGATCAGGCGTTGAGGGTATTTCAGTATGTCGGCTTCCCAAATGGTAAGGATAGCTGTATAAACATACCCGCCTTATATTGACCCCCTGCTAGGGACACAGGCATCACTCTGTGAGCGGGACTGGACTGGACTGTAATCTTCGTCGCGGGGCCAGTACGGGTTGGTGGATGTAACATGCCTTAGAATTTTTGGTTCTAAGACATGCCGGTTTCCTCACGATGTATTCCTTCATCGTTTTAAGAGCAGTGGTGATTCAGTTATTAAAACTAAGTTAAGCGCCTGGCTGGGTTTGAACCCATGACATGACCCGTAAGTTGGGGCCGCTATAACTGGGCAACCACTTTTTAGCAAGGATGGCTGCTGGTGAGTCAATTTGATACGTACCCACGTTCAACACCCGGGACACTTCTTACCATTTTTTTAAAATAAGCAACTAATGTTATTTTCCCCGTCATTAGTTCCAGTTTTCAATCCAGATACCACAACGTTCTATCACTTGACCTGATCACGCGATTCTTATCACAATAATAAATACCTATCGCGCCAGCACTTACTATAAACGAAAAACACATTACCCTACATTTTACAGGAATTGGGTAACCAATAAAGCAGAAACCGTTTCGCCATACCAATAAATTGTATGACTGCAACTATTCTCGTCCGAAAATAGCAACTAACACCAACATACTTATAACAACCAAACACATTAATGTACCCGTTTTATTACCAACGGAAATACCGAACAACTATACCAATTCCAAAAACTGTATTCCTGTTTTTTCGAATCGTAAAAATCAATCACTGCACGTCACTAACACTTGCACATGGAAGAATTTAATTTTAAAAAATCGAATTCGTTTTTCAAATACGTTCGCTTCGTTTAGCGCGCTTGAAGTGTGTGACGGACGGTCGTATTGCGTTTAGAAAGTAAGCAATCGACTTTAAAAAAAGTTATTATCTGTAGCCCTGGAGTGAGAAAACCATACTTGTTTATCCAACCACAGGGCAAAGAATGTTGACAAGAAGACTTCCTTTGCCCTGTCTAGGTTCTCCACGCGAAGTTTTTCGCTCTACGCAATATTATGTGGAGTTCAAGATCACAAAAAGTACTTTCATGACATTGATAAGGTCGTTTAGTACACACATGCCACGTTTTGAGCAGGCAACCTTTCATTTTTAATTCAATTATAAAGCAATTAATATTTAATTAGGTAGCTATCTTGATGTTTTTATCCTTTCATGAGCGGAGTTGACAGAAAGCTGGTAGGATACAGTCAACAACTTAAGTAAATAAATATTTACGTAATATTTTCTGCGACAGAAAAAAAAACAATGGGCCGTAATCCACCTCGCGTGCCCAGTGCAGGTTGGTAGATGTCACATGTCTTCGAATTTTTGGTTCTAGGACATGCCCGGTTTCCTCACGATGTTTTTATTCATCGCCTTACTTATTGCAAATAATTTGCGCTAAGTACGGCGACTGTCTGGGTTCCAAGCTAAGACCTGTTTCGTTACGATTGTCGCAACCCAGTGCTGGGCACGCCACAATTGCGGCGGTAAGTCCCCTCTTTGAGGAGTGGATAGAGAGGCGTCACGGCGTCCTCACCTTCCGCCTGACGCAGGTTCTCACCGGGCATGGGTGCTTCGGTGGGTTCCTGTTCAGGATAAAGCGGGAGGATACGTCCGGGTGTTTCCATTGCGAGGATCGTCTGGAGGACACGGTGGAGCATACGGTGGAGGTGTGCCCTGCCTGGGCGGAGCACCGCCGTGTCCTCGTGGAGGCGATCGGCGGCGGCGACCTCTCGCGTCCGGCCCTGGTGCGAGCCATGGTACGGAGCGAGAGGGAATGGGAAGCCGTCACCTCCTTCTGCGAAGCAGTGATGCTCGCGAAGGAGGAGGCGGGGCGCGTGAGGGAGTGGCAGTCTCTGCACCCTCACGCCCCTAGCCGCCGCAGGAAGAGACGCCCCGGGCGTCGGGAGTCAATTGCGGACTCCCGGCCACCGTAGGCGCGAGCTTGCGGGTGGCGAGCAATGGGTAGCTCGCCGCCCGGTAAGGACCAGGCTCGGGTCGACGGCGCGCAGTGTTCCACGCGCGCCTCAAAGAGATGTCAGCAGCAGTGTAGGGGTCTACTAGGACCGATGCCTGCCGGGGTCGCGTGATTGTTCGAAAGAGATACCGTGACCCTGGCACATGGGCAACTGATGGAACACGGGTGGGTTTTAGTCAGTAAAAGTCTGACACGCCCTCCCGCTCCGCCCAGAGCGGGAGAAGTCATTTGATGATTTCCCATCCTGAAAAAAAAAAAAAAAAAAAAGACCTGTTTCGTCCCGTGACAACAGACGGACCGACCAACCGACCGTACGACCGTTTGACTTGTTTACTCTGTGCGCCTACGCATCATGAAGTGTAACGGAGTGACAACTGTCACTTGTCATTTTGATTTTGACACTTGTCTTTGGTCTTTGAAAAATGAATAATCGTTGTAATTTGCCTTGCGAACATTGTTATTATTAATCTTGTTAAATCGATAGTTTTTGTGGACAATTTGTTGTGATCCAATTGTTTTGTGTGTAAACAACCCCTTTTGACGAAATAGAACGGGTTTAGTTTGGAATTTGATTGAAATAGTTACGAGGTGATAGTGATTCATTGGGAACCGCATGCTGTGAAAATCTCTAGCGTATTGAAGCGGCCTGGAATCCTGCAATACTTACAGCTTCACTACACAATACAATATACATACATAAATCCAGGTAGGCTCCAGAACCAGTTTTCCTCAACCAGGTGAGTGATTGAATATTTGTATTAATCAGCTCCGCGCACGGCGGACAGTTCGCTTCACTCTTGCCCAAGGCCCACCATCACGCTTCCACGTACTCATTAAATCCTATGGCCAGGGCCTTGGCCTGGCGTCGAACAAAAAAAAAATCTTTTAAAAAGACCTTTTTAGGACGGTAATAGTAGGTAATTAAATTTTCTTGCTCATTCGTCTCCATACGAAACTACCTTTTGGAAGGGGCGACTAGAATCAACTAGTTTTCAATGAAAATATGCAAATATTTGGAATAAATGTTGACTTTGGATAAAAATCTCACGTGCAATTAAACAGCACATTCCTGTGTAGTAATCGAAACAGTGCAGCATCAATAATCGTCATCGTACTCGTGCCCTTATGCCAATTGATTTGGGGTCGTGCAACATTACTTTTTTCCATTTATGATTTCTAAACTTAATATCATAATTTGACAAATGATGCATCGCTGGAAGCATCTTTATCATCCGCATATGTAGGTTGTGACAATATGACGACACATTAAATTGAATACAGCGCCCTCTAAAGGACATAAAGCCATGAACTACATTTTTTTTATGCCGCCGTGTTAGGTATCAAATGAAAGAGCACATTACAAAATATACATATACCTTAATAAATGTTCAGCTAACCCCAAAATAATTTAAATAGAAATAAATTCAAAAACTAAACCCTGACTACTGAAAAATCACGCTCTATAAAAGTATAAAACAAGAAACTGTTCTCATCTGAAAACCGTGGTCTTCTTCCATACTTCTCTACCAGCACGCGTAGCATGACCGCCTAGAAACGGAATTTGTCGACGGAAGAGAAGACAAAATGATAGATTGTATCGTAGAAAAATTGTGTAAAACTGAAAAGAAGAGATGTATCTATTCTTCAGTCGACAAGAGTACGATGTAAAGTATGAAGACTGTTTTTGTGATGAGATAGAAACATTTTTACAGAATTAAAATACATAGGGAACTTTTTTGTTCTTGGTAGAATAGATATAGAATTGGTCATGCTATGCCAGCAGGCGTCATCTCGGTAGTCACATCAATGCAGCACCGCAAAGCAAAGCATTCAAATCAAACACAAATCTTGAAAACTCTCTCGCACTCCATCTAGGGTTGCCAGATGGCCGGTAAATCCGGGATTGTCGCGGAAATTTGCGTCTTCTCTCGTGTCCAAATCTTTCCTGAATTCCGAACACATACTAGCTTTTTTTTCTTTAAGTTATAAGTATAACTAGAGTTGCCAGTACGTAATATTCAGCCTGCTGAAAAGTTTAACGCAACTGTAAACTCAGATCCATTTTCGCATATCGCAACATCACGACACTCAGGGTGTTGTATGACGCACTGGTCAGAAATCACCTTGAACATAGTGCAGTCATATGGGCACCTCATGAGGCGAAACATAGTGTCATGTTGGAACGTGTTCAAAATAAGTTCACACACTTGTATTTCAAACTGTATGGGGTATATCCATTTTACCCATTAATGTACCCTACACTATTTGTACTGGGTATGGTAGGGTACAACGCGTTAAAGGTGTGACGGGACTTTGCGCTCGCAGCGTATGCAGTGAAGCTACTGCGTGGCGAGGCGCATAACCCGGGAGTGCTGCGGCACCTGGAACTTTGCGTGCCAGACCGGTACGTCTGGAGGCGGCGACGCTCGCCCCTGCTTGCTGTGCCTGCAGCCAGAACCAACCTACTGGCGAGAACTCCTCTCACTAGAGCCATCCGCGTGGTGAACGAGGTTCACGAGAAGGTCGATGTATTGTGGTGCAATTTGAGTGAATTCGCAAGAGTTACATTATTTATAATATGTTATTTAGATGTAGGTTAAGATTTAAGAATATGCAGTGCGTGATTTTTTTTTTTAATTTTATAGGATGTACTTATATTAAGGATTTAGCATGTAAAGCCACACTATCGTATTAGATCGCTGATCTGTAACGGTAGTGTAGGTAAGAATTGCGTAAATAAATAAAAAATAAATAAATAAATATATTGCTCAGAAATTTCAAAATTTTTGGAAAACCCAATTTTTACCAAAAATTTACGCATTCGTCATTTCAATAAATTTTCCCCAAAATCTATTAATTAATATGGCAAATCCAGTGATTGGTTAAATAGGATATGAAAAAAAACAGTTTTATAAATCAACAACAGGTATTTTTGTTGAATTGTCCCGGAAATGATAAGACAACCCTAACTCGATCATATAAGTTTTCGTTCACGAATCTGTTTAAAACTTTGACTTTTCTCATTGACTGTACAAAACTAGTCAATTTATGTCAAGCTACTTTTACGGAGTAAGCTGAAACGCAATCGATAATGTCGCAATGCACTGATAGTTGGAATTGTGAATAATTGAGTATTTTGTGACCTCCTTTCTTTTTCTTAGGATCTGAAAATAGCAAATCATTATATAACTTCACGGCTTCTTTCCCCAAAGGGTAGGGCAGAGGTGTACGTATACACACATACTGTCGTATACCCACATTTCGCCTGTTAGGTATATTTAACCTCTAAGTCCCTGAGATACCACATTTGGTATAGACACAATCGTTTTTTAATTGTGTCTATAATTACGGTAATTGACTGGTTAAGTCCCATGTAACAGGGGACGAGAGTTTAACCTTTTTAACCGACTTCAAAAAAAGAAGGAGGTTATCAATTCGACTGTATTTTCTTTTATGTTTGTTACCTCATAACTTTTGACTGGGAGAACGGATTTTGATGATTCTTTTTTTATATGAAAGCTGGTGCTTCCCGAATGGTTCCATTCGGACAATGGGATCCATGTGAAAACCATATAAGTCTTAAAAGACATGGCTAAATTGAAGTATAGGCGAAATCCTAGCAATATATAAATATGGTACCTAGCAATATGTAAAGCTGAATAGTTGAATATTAGTATTTCATATAAAACCTGTTTCAGGAACTTTTCAGATATATAAGGTGTGTATCTATTCATACACGAAATATTTTAAGAGTTACACCTGTAGGTGGTAAAGAAGCTATAGAAGCAAAAAGAAAAATTTTATCTAAGCGTTTTTGAATTTTCCTAATTATTATAATTTTAAAACTACTTGAGACGTTTTGCATAAAACCTTTACTCCAAATTCTATGAATGGCCCGCCTGACGCTGCGAGGGCGGTGACCGGACGGCACGAGCATGGCCGCGGTGTCTCGGGCCGTAAAAAATAAGAAAGAGCCAGTATTTCTTATGTGCGTCAAATAATTAATAATTATTAAATTTTGAAAAAAATACATTTAGAATTTTTTTTTTCGTTGCTGTAGCTTCTTTACCACCTACAGGTGTACCTCTTAAAATATTTCGTGTATGAATAGATACACCTTATATACAATCGTAAAAATAAAATCGCTATCGTGTAACTCCTACGTCAATAGGTATATGTACGCTGCCAGACTAGGCCCACATAAGGTTTTAATTATTATGTGGAAGAAACAACGGCCGAAGCAACAATTTTAGGTGCCATACAATTCAGAGGAGTGACCTCAAACCAAGCCAGTCCCTTGGACGTGACCTCTGTTTCGCCCACTCCCCTAATTTTGCGTGAAAAGTCACGCACATCAAGGCCCACCTGTCCCGCTAAAGAAGATGACAAAAGGCAACCCTGGGCTCCCGTGTCCAAAATGGCACGGACCACGACAGAATTCCCCGTGGGCCCCCAGACCCTGACCGATGCCGTTGGCAACAAAACCGTTTCGATCTGAGGGGGTTCCTTAGCGGGGCAGGCGCCAATGTCCTAACAATGCCTGGGCGGCGACCGATCGCCGCACCCAGGCTCAAGTCTTTCCCGACGAGGATAAAGATCAAATTCCTCGTCCGCGCGGTGTCCCGAGCCACGCGCCATCGCTGGAAGGGCATATCCCACCGGATGCCTGAATGGCGGGGGGCGTGACTCCAACCGGGGACGTTCCGCCAAAGGAGGGGAGGGAAGGCGGTGCTGGTCTGGCCAGCGCTGCCTAGCAACAGCTACGTAACTACTTTTACGTGGGGAGACCAAATGGCGATCGCGCGGCTCCCGATCAACTTGCGCGGGGGGTGGAGTGCGGCGCTCAAAATTGCGGGCCTCTCCCCGGTTCTGAACCGGCGAGGCAGAAGCCCGGTGACCAACTCCATGGTGCCCCCTCGTACGCGAACCTTCAACAGAGGCTGGTCTGCCAGCGTGGTTCGCGTTAGCGCACAATATGTCCAAATGGGACCCCCTACAAATTCCACAAGGGCGGAAATTGGGGCAGTCCCGATGGAAGTGAGCCCCCAAACATGAGAAGCACAGACGGCGTGCACTGGCAACTCGGCGGCGGGCACTCACGTGCAATTTCAAAAAGGCCGCGCAAGTTGCCATGCCATGCCCCGTGTCCTTACAGAACTCACAACCAGGACGACTCTGGGTGGCAGCAAAACGAGCGGCGGGGCGACCATCAACAGGCCCGCGAGCCCTAGTCCGTCCCTGGTCTCGTGGCCGGGAAGACGGTTGGCGTGACTCGGTGGCAACGCTAGAGTTGTCCATAAACCGACACTCATCCTCTAAAAATTTGACGAGGTCACCAAATGGGGGGAGGTGTGTGACACTATCCCCACCATACTTCTGCTCGAAACGAGCCCTCAAATCAGCTGGAAGACGTTGCAGCACCACATGTACCAAAAGGTAAGACCAATGGTCCACCGGCAACTCCAATCGCTTTAAAGCGTTGGTCGCTGCCACCAACGGGTTCAACAGGTCAGCACGCAATGCTGATAATCTTGTAATGACCGGTAAGCCCAAAATCTGTTTGATGTGAACATCAGCCAAACAACGCTTGTTTTGATACCGCCGGGTGAGTAACTCCACAGCGGTAGGGTAGGCTGAGTCAGTCAAAGACAGATGCTGCACCAAGGCTCGGGCCTCACCTTCCAGGACAGACAACAAATAGGCCAACTTTTGGGCGGGTCTGAGGTCCGAGCGTGCATCAACCAAACTTTCAAACAGGTTTTGGAAACTTAACCACTGGTCCAAGCTACCGTTAAAGTGTGGCAGTTCCAAGGTAGGCAGTCTACTCAATAGTCCGGGACCTGAAACAACCGAGGTCTCCGGTTTGACCTGGACAGGTGTCCGGCTCCCCAATATTTCCCGAGCACGTTGACCAATGACATCCCCCAGGTCCAAGATCTGGTCGTAGTCAGCAAGGACCTTGTCACGTGCTGCCTGATCCAGCACTTCCAGAGCCACATCACAAATGTACTCGTTGTAGCGGGTGAGCAGAGCATCAACGTTGCCGAGTCTCAAGTTCAACTGCTCGAACCGAGCAAGCGTGATCCCTTCGAGATCCTGGCGCTCAGCGGTTGCTGCAGCTGAAGCGAACCACCGTAGCTGTGTGGTCAATCCACTGATTGCCTCTCTCACCGCTTTGTGTGCCATTGCACAAACAATACAATTAAATTATCAAATAACAAAGTTCAATCAATAAATAACAAGGAAATCCAACGCAAACAATCAAATAAAATAAACCAAGCAAAAGGTAATTAAGTAACAAAGTTCAAACAATAATTTCCAAAATACCTACAAGCAAACAATCAAACTACCAAACTGACTAATCAGCAACTCAAGAAATAACAAAATATTGGTTTCAATTCAATGAACAAAAATAAAGTTTTGTTTTAATTCAAACCAATGTCAACGGTACAACAATAATAAACCTTTCTTCCAACTTTCAATGTTAATGCTCAATAATGCCAATCAACACTGTAAGCATATAACCAGGCTGACTATGGTAACTTCAGTTTACCCGACAACATGAGTTACTCGACTCAATAAATTTAAACAAATTATTTCTAATAACAATTAATCACCATTAACAAACATTTACAGCGAATTACTACTTCCCTTATAGAGACTGCCAAGTAATTAGCCTACTGTAAATTACCAATTTGGTGGTTTTGTAGGTTAAAACCACGCCTCTGCTACCAAAATGTACGCTGCCAGACTAGGCCCACATAAGGTTTTAATTATTATGTGGAAGCGTGCTAATCGTGGGGCTCTAGAGACAAGAGTGGCTAGCGTACTGTCCGCCGTACGCGGAGCAGACAATATAATTCAAATAACTCACCTGATGGGCGACCACCGGCTTCTTGGGATTACCTGGATCTGTGTATGTAAGTGAGTGTATCTGTATTGTGTTGTGACTTTACGAGTATTCTTCAGGTTACACTCCGCCGCTCCAAAAGATCTGCCATCCAGACATGCGGTCTCCAATAAGGTCACACTTTGCTTAACCTTCAAACTATTTATCGAGATATTTCCAACAAATGAACCCGTGATATGTCAAATTAGGGGTTATTAACAATCAACAATACGATCACGACTAATTGTCCAACAAAACGATCGATTTGAAAAGATTACTTTACAAAAAAACTCTCGAAAGCAAAATTCTGTCCGACGCTTTCGAAGACAAAACTAAAAAGGGGCGGAAAAGGAAGTGAAGTGTCAAAATCAAACTTGACAAGTCAGGTGTCATTCCGTTCGGGCGGCGCGTTCCGAAAGCGCATAGAGTAACAAAGGTTCGTTCCGAAACAGTATATAAACTGCAAACAGATGACATCGCTATGAAGTCTGACGTCTGACCTGACATCTGACGTTTGCTTTTTATGGTAGAGATGGGATTGAACTTCATGTGTAGAAGAATCGATAAAATAATCGAAAGAGTTAAATAAAAATCGGTTTTGTCGACCAATATTCACTTAATATTTTTCGACACAATACAAGTAAAATTAAAAGAAGAAGCAAATTCCGAATGAATTGTCACTTTATAAACAACCCTAATTTCCGAATCAAAACCTGCTGAAAACGCAATAACAAGCAGGACACCGAATTGAACGCCGCCAATGCCCGCCAAAACTCTGATTGCCAGTTCTTAGTTTGAGACAGTAAATTGTTTTGATAGCAGTTATCAAAAATCGGTATAAGTACAATTTCAAGTTGACATTCTGGAAAAGCGCTATGACCCCTCCCTAGCTTGCAGTACTATATTATTTTCCCTTGACATGTCAATCAAAAAGCTTAAAAAGCAATTAAGATACTTTTTTATTCTAAACAGTTCACGAAGGTTCTTAGAAACTACTAAACACTAAATAATTCATAAATGAATATATAAATATTACGAGTTAGTGTGAGATTCCAATACAAACTGAGGGCACTCATTTAGCCATCTCCTTTGCGTTAAGTATTTGCGGCGACAAATGAACGAATAACGCTATTAGATTAGTTTGGGGTAACTAAAAAGTTAAAGATAAAAACTTTTTACAAAAAAAAAAAAAATAGCAACCGGCTTCCTAAGAAGTTTCCTTAAAAAGTTTTTTAAACTATACGTACTGGTATTTTGACACTCAGTCCGACACTTTTTTCCCTCGGTTGGAAAAAAAACCCACCCGTGTTCCTTCAGTTGCCTGTGCCAGGGTCACGGCAACTCTTTCAAACAAATCCGCGACCTTAGAAGAATTTACCCCAACCTGGAATCTCACCTCACTCACCTCTGGAGTACATGCTTAGTAGTAGCGCCACCTCTTCGCCTTGCGCCACTTCTTCATATAAAGCACTAGGAAGTGATGAAGGGCGAGCGGTTTTGAGGTCTGTCTTATGTAACTTTAACGTTCAAAAGTGCTGAATCTTAGCCTAATTTTAGTAAATGACTTTTGACTGCTCCCAAAACGGGGACGGAAAATATGTATAGTAGGGTAATTGGCATGCCCTACTAGCACCACAATTAAAACGTCACCTACCCGTACTTCATTCATTTAATTTCATTTTATTTATTCGTGAACAATTTACAGTGTGTTGAATATACATGCAATTTTCATAAAATAATAAGACCTATAAGTTATTAATTAACATTCCAAAAAATTCAAAATATAGTGCCTAACAGATTCAAGTATAAAGTTTAATCAGTTTTAAAATATCGTACTACTAGACAATTCAAAAATAATATAATTATGTATGATGTCAAACAATTTTAAAGTACAATGTCAAAAACAATTTTAAAGTACAATGTCAAAAACAAATTTAAAGTGCAATGTCAATAACAATTTTAAAGTACAATTTTAAAAACAATTTTAAAATAATATAATTATAAAATGTCAATGAGTTTTAAAATAGGATGTCAAACAGTTTTAAATGTGCGTGTGTGTGTGCGTGTGCGTGTGTGTGTGCGTGTGTGTGTGTTTTAATGTGCTGCGGGAGTTGACCCTCACCAGGGAGGTGAGGGGCCATAGGGCACGTCTCATTAAGGCCTAAGTCCCAGAAGTGGGTTAATTTTATCCCATTTAAAATATCTTCTACTACTAATAATAAAGCTGAAGAGTTTGTTTGTTTGAACGCACTAATCTCTAACACAACTAGTGGGAGTTGTTTTTTCTTTTGCATTTGATAGCCCTGCACCCTAATTGTGGAACGCACTATCAATCAGAATCTGAATAGTATTGAAGATTATTTGTAGTCTATTGCATCATTTGTTAGAATAAATTATCGGCTAAGCAACGTAAATAACGCAATGAATGTTGTTTAACTATCAAAATGAAACCAATTACTACTGATAGCAAGTTACGCAATTATCCCTATGTTCTTAAAGGAAGGCTTATATAGGGTTACTTAACATCCCTTAGAAGCCAAGCAGAAAGAACGCTAAGCGAAACGACGAGGTCGGGAGAAACAAAGTTTCACGCGGACCAACTCCCAGGCAGAACTAAGTGTAGAATATTCGTAATTGCCTATCTGGGCAGGCAACATCAATTTGTTCATTGATATCGTATTATGCCCGTAAGTGAGGCGTAACAGAATTATTAAGAGGAGCCTGTTTCAGTGTCCTGATAAGGAGCATAGGTACACACGGCTAAATATCAACATATACATTGCCAATTGTATAGGTTTTTCGTGCAATGAGAAGTCAGCTTATACTGGAAACGCATAGCTTGATTTCTAGCCGTGCGTACCTATAAACATTCAACAGAATGGCTCGTTGGTGATGTTCTTCAGAAAGGTCAGGTGCGTAGTACCTACTCGCAACCGGCGTGCGGGTATGACTAGATGTATAAAGGTAAGAGGAGCAAAAGGAGTTTTTAAAGGTCGTAACAGTTCTGGAGTTTCTGCCTACCCCCATGCGAAGAAGACTCGAGGTTATGTATAAATGAAGACAGGCTCCGACACTGATCACAACGATATTATTATTGTATAGAATTATGAGGCATCTTCTTTAGAAACGGGAGGATCCTCCGACCAGACGGGTCTAGTGTCTTTGGTCAACGATTTTTTTTTTGTGCATGGCATCTCGTAGTTGACCTTGAGGGGTCGTGAGTACTAAACCGGACGTCCTGTGGTAGCCAGTAAGGGGCAAATTTCTTACATTATTACTAAGCGACTGCACGCTAAGGACACTCCGTGTTTGACGGGGAATTTAATGCTTCAGGCTCAGCTATGACGCGGGCTGGCACCTCGTCGAGCAGGGGTCGGGGGGAAATGCCCAACGACTGTCGGGACGTTGTCGATTTGCTAGTTGCGCAGCAAACTCTGCTTGCACGAGGCAGGATTTTGCGTGACGGCAGCGTAGTGCGTAGTTCGCATGTAGCGAAGTAGATGTCGCTTCAGTTGAATAATTTTGGGATCGAACCGGAAATCAAACGATAATTACAAGATGCAGTTTTGAACCTGTAAAAAAATTCAGGAGGTTGTTATGAGACTCGTAAATAATCATATAACAATACGATACCAAGTCAATAATCAATAATACTTTTTGTTTTAGATTTTCAATTTTATCGTTTATTCAGAATAACTCTCTTATAACCCTCTTCAAAAAATCTATGAAAGAAACGTCGGTTGCGTTTGTTTGTGTGTGTGAAAGCGCAGTTTAAGGATACGTACAGACTGGTCGCGTTTCAAAAAAGGGAGTTCACACTTACCGATTTCCGTAAATAAGAATAAAATGAAAAAAAAAATACTTGCCCATTTTATTGTTGATTCAGGTCAAGAATCACTAACATAATTATCTCCTAAAATGTTTTGCAGATCCAAAACTGCACCTTGTATTATCAACCAAGACGGCAAAGAAATACACGAAATACTGTATCTTCTATCCTGTACGGTAATTTTAAATGAAGGCCACTGCACCACATGGAACCAAATACAAATTTTATTCAAATCATTTTTGGCAAAAAAAAAAACTGTAATCTTTCACCTCCCTCACCCTTCAAATCTGCTGATCTATCAAATATAAAGATATTCACCACAGGTACGTTGATCCCAAAAATTTGCTGACGCAGCGTACGTTACAAGATTTTCCTCTGCAAATACGCGTAGGTAGCTATTTATTGAGTTTTCGTACAAATATATTAGATATTCAAGATGCTTTATTTATATATGTAAGGATCGTAACAGGTGGCGTTCTGTAGTTTCTGCCTACCCCCCATGGAGAGGCCTGAGATAATGTATGTATTTATTGTTTACTGGTTGGAAAGGACACTGACGCATAACTGCAACTATGAATTCAGCTACGAATTGTAGACCCCTACAGAAGATTTTTTCTGTCGGTTTTAAAACAAAATCAGCTGTTTCCTGGAAAAGTGGAAAACCCTAAATGCGAAGTCTAAATGTACGGAACGACAAACAACTACGTATGTTCATAAGTACATAGTAGGGTAAATTTTTTCAACTATGTTATATGTTCTGGTGGGATGATTTTGGACCTCCATGCTGGCGAAGCCGCTGGCAGAAACTAGTCGGTTTATAAATGATGGAGTTCTTAGGAAACCAACATACAACCGAATTGAGAACTCCCTCCTTTATTTCATCATTTCAGCTGAAAGAAGTCCAAAGCTGGACATAAGCCTCCCCCAATTTAGGGGATTGCCATAATCACCACGCTTGGCAGGCTGGTTGGCGATCGCAGTATGGTGGTCAAAAGCATAGATAATGCTGCTGCCCATTCTCTAGTAAATCCCTTAGTCGCCTCTTATGACACCCACGGAAAGAAATTGGGAAACTCCTTTATTTATGTCGGTTAAAAATAGACAGACTAAACAGGAAATTGTTTTAACCAGTGCGCAATTTTTTTTTTTTTTGTGGTTCTGTATCAGTAATAGAACACATTTCAATTATTTTTTAATACTTTAAAAAATAATTGAAATGTGTCTTTTTTTATCCGACCTTAAATCAGTAAACTGTGGACACCCTACATATTTCGTATTATGATATCAATAATAGTAATAGGTCAGTAAGCGCGCATCGGTGTAGGTACTTCGAACTTCTTAGAATTTTGACCGATCGAACAGCTGGTAGGTATTTTTTAGCTACGCTCGGTAGTTCACCTTCGCCGCCGCGCCACGCGCCGACGCCGCGGCCAAATTACCATAAAAACCATTTTCAAAATAAACATCTTTCGTTAACGATAACTAAATTTTTTTGTACTAAGATATATCAAAATAAAAAGTGCATGGTTATTATAACTCGTTTATGTTTAATTTCTTAAAATTTGCGCACTGGTTAAAAACTTATTCTGTATGACTCCATCCAATCATAACGTAGGTACCTTTGTGCCGTTCATACCGACGTAAAAATATTGCGACGGGATGTTAGGTGCACTGGATTTTCGATTCTCGGTGTTTGACCGAGCATTGAGAATCCAACAGAGAGCATCTCACACGCACGTGCACGTTTAAAAACTCTCCGTTCGATTTTGAGCTCTCGGGGCTAAGTGCGTTTTTTTTTTTTTTTTTTCAGTATGGGAAATCATCAAATGACTTCTCCAGCTCTGGGCGGAGCGGGAGGGCGTGTCAGACTTTTACTGACTAAAACCCACCCGTGTTCCATTAGTTGCCCATGTGCCAGGGTCACGGTATCTCTTTCGAACAATTACGCGACCCTGGCAGGCATCGGTCCTAGTAGACCCCTACACTGCTGCTGACATCTCTTTGAGGCGCGCGTGGAACACTACGCGCCGTCGACCCGAGCCTGGTCCTTACCGGGCAGCGACCTACCCATTGCACGCCGCCCGCAAGCTCGTGTCTACGGTGGCCGGGAGTCCGCTATCGACTCCCGACGCCCGGGGCGTCTCCTCCTGCGGCGGCTAGGGACGGGAGGGCGCAGTGACTGCCACTCCCTCACGCGCCCCGCCTCCTCCTTCGCGAGCATTACTGCTTCGCAGAAGGAGGTGACGGCTTCCCATTTCCTCTCGCTCCGTACCATGGCTCGCACCAGGGCCGGACGCGAGAGGTGGGCTAAGTGCGTTTCAGTTAACATCCGTGATAAATGATACTTAAATGATTTTATTTCTGTAAGTAGGTTTGTACAAACACTTTTACAAGTCATTTTTTTTTTTGAGCTACATGAGGTCGGCTTTTCCTATCTTACAACTCTGAGAAGAAAGGCCGAAACAAACTCAGGGGTCACAGTCTCTTTTAAAGTCCAGACATAATCATGGTCACATTATGAAAACCATGTAGATAGCTGTCTGAAATGGTTTTAGAGGAAAAAACCACACTGATTGAGTGACCTGTCCAGTCAGTGCACGCATTTGTCAGTAATCGTGCGGCTCAACTCAAAACTTGAGAAGCTCAACGATTCGACGAACAATACCAAAGAAAGGATATTTGGGTAGGCCGTGAGGACTTCGACTAAGTTACTAAAAATTAAGAAAAAGCCCTTACCGTCACTAGTCAAATCCAACTTTTTAACCTCCTCCTCCAAAATAGTGGGAACGAAATGTTTTACACTCAACTTAGACATGGCCAGCTTACTATCACTAAACTGTCTTCTCTGTTAACTCCCGGTCTCTAAATGTATAATTTGGTTTGACTGTTCTTAGCATTACGCTAAGATAGCGTAAATTATTTTTTTTTTATGCTTATTGCAATTTGAGGTCAGTGTGAGGTTGTATGTTGGCTGGCATATAGGCAACTGAAGGAACAGGGGTATGTTTTAGTCCGTAAAAGTCTGAGACGCCCTCCCAGAGCTAGTGTTGCAAAGGAAGGACTCGAGTCCTCGAGTCGTAATTTTAAAGACTTGACTCAATTATGCAAGACTCTGTGTGCTCAAAAGGCTCGGAGTCTAGAGTCAAGCCGAGCCCGAGTCATTTACAAGCCACTCGAGTCTTAAAAAGGGACTCGAGTCTTAAAAAAACTCAAGTCTTAAAATGAATTCGAGTCTATGAATAACTCGTCAGATTATTTGTACGTATAATTACATCATAACCACTCATTAGAACTTATCATTCTTCTATTCGAGTTTTTTCGAATGATGAGCTACAAGTTTCATCTTCATGTTCCAAGTTTTCTTCAAGACTCGAGTTAATTTTAAGACTCGAGTCCTTTTTAAGACTCGAGTCCTCTTTAAGACTCGAGTCTTTTTAAGACACGAGTGCTTGACTCGACTTCGAGCCTATTGAGCACACTGAGTCTTGCGTAATTGACTCGAGTCTTTAAAATTACGACTCGAGGACTCGAGTCCTTTGCAACACTACCCAGAGCCCAGAGCGGGAGACGTCATTTGATGATTTCCCACCCACATAAAAAAAGGTTTTATGTTGATTAAAATTGGATTCGCGACCGTTACAAATATGGCTTTACAGAATTATAATAATTTAAAGTCATCAATACTAGCCTCTAAGTCAATTTAATTTGATTGATTTTACATGAAATAGTTATTAAATGGGATAATATTAAGATGACTTTAATTACTATAATTCATAATTATAATTAATAGATACATACATACACAAATAACATTTACAAAAATAATGTAAATCCAAAAGCGCATGACGAGGCAGGCTAACCATATAATTTTAAGAGCACCAAGGACTATCTACGGTAAAAGGACTGTCGTATATGAGGGGGCTGAACTCTATAACTCTTTGCCTAAAGAAATCAAGGAATCTAAATCAATTCCAACTTTTAAAAGGCTATTAAAGCACCATCTGATAAATGCATAAATTGTAAGTTTTACCGTTTATATATCTTAACTAGCTTCTGCCCGTGACTTCGTCCGCGTCAAATATTTGCTCCCCTGACCCTTCCCGTCGCATCGATTTGCCTGCTAGTTTTCGTCCATTTTTCGTTGCTGCTCGCTCCTTTTGAGTTATAGTGAGTCAACCTTAAAAGATAGACATATGCTCTCGCGGACTTTTTTTTAGATCTTTTGAAAAGGAACAATTCCGTCATACATGATTTTTGCGATACTTTAACCGTTTACGCAGCGCACGCAACGGAAACTCTCAAAAGGAATAAACTTGCCCCGTTTTTGCAACATTTTTCATTACTGCTCCGCTCCTCTTAGTTGTAGCGTGATGTTATATAGCCTATAGCCTCCCTCGATAAATAGGCTACTCAACACAAAAAGAATTTTTCAATTCGGACCAGTAGTTCCTGAGATTAGCGCGTTCAATCAAACAAACAAACAAACAAACTCTTCAGCTTTATAATATTAGTATAGATTTTAGTTTTTTACCAAGCGAAAGCGTCGCTTATCTTAATTATTATGTTTTCCTCATAGAAGTGAATAATTGTAGTCTTTTTAGTGAAATAAATTTGTTAAACCGTAAACCATATAATTCTGTACACATACGTGTTACGGTCGCGTATCATATTTTGTTCAACATACACCCTGACACAAACTTACAAATTGCAAAAATCTATAAGAAAATATTAATTTCACGGACTATAATGTGATGCCGCTTCCCTTTTATAATGTGATTTCTTCAATGTGGCCCACGAAATCAAAAATGTTTGCCTTTTTTTGTAAAGAAATTGTGTTCTTTTTTCTAATTTCGCGCGCTTCACTAAAATAATGTCAGAGTTTGACAAGTTCTCAACTCCAAATTCTAAATCCAAAAAAACCCGGTAATTAACAACGATTTAAAACAACATTTACGTATGAAGTTCCACACTCAACTGACATTAGACACGACTAGAACAAATGTCAAAATTTTTGTGCTAAGACTCAATGTCTGACTGACGACAAAACTAACAACTGACAACTTACTACTGATAACCATAACAAATTAGGACAGCACTTCACCTTGCTGTCATCGCGGTGTATAAATATTTAATTAGTAAACACTTTTAATAGATAGCTAAGAATTTATTTTTTCATATATTTAGTAGGTGCCTGAAGATTGACGGCGCCACCGAGGCTGGCTCAAGAAGAGCTGGCGAAACGACCTAGACGCGTATTGCAAAGGTTGGATCGAGGTGGCCCTGAAAAAGAATGCCTGGGTATAGGGATCTGGGGATTGGTGGACGCCTTTGCTCAGTAGGGGGACAGTGTAGGCTAATAAAAATAAAACGGTTTCCTGACTGACAGACAACGCATGTCGCAACCCATTGACGATAGACAATAAACACCATAAACTGTTAATCCCCTTCGCATATGCGACAAAGCCCTTTACTTTTGAAATAAAAATAAAAAACTTAATCCCGGCTTCCATGGGAGGTTTTTGACAGTCGTTGCTGGTCGTCAGAATTCCGAAAGTTGATAGCCAGTCTTATCAAGGGGTACCGTATCACTTAGTAACTGGGTTATGGAAGTTCAGGTAAATAGTCGCTCTGTGTAAAATACTGGTATTCAGGTGCATCCGGTTAGACTGGAAGCATCCGGTTAGATTGATTGAGATAGATAATAACTGGAAGCACAGAATCAACTACAATTCATCCGAAATGGGTTACAATGACTGTTCCGTCCCGTTTGACTTTATAATCTGTGCGCCTAACGGAACGCGCGTGTAACGAAGTGACAACTGTCAGTTGTCAGTTTTGACGTTTCACTCTTTGTTTTTTGATCTTGAAAGGGATGGTGGGTCCTTTTGGCGTTCCGACCCCGTTTGTAAATTAATCCCTTTAAATCGATCCGTTTGTGGCAATTTGCCGTGATCCAATTGTTTGTTTGAGTAACCAACCCCCTTTGACGATATAATACGGGTTCAGTTTGTTTGAAATGGAAATTAGTTTGATGTGTTAGTGATACCATTGAAGACCGCATGCTGTGAATACCTCCAGCCTTATGGGGCGGCCTGGTATCCTGGATTACCACTTACAACGTCACTACACAATACAATATACACTCACTTACATACATAAATCCAGGTAGGCTCCAGAGCAGGTGTTCTTCTACCATCAGGTGAGTTATTTGAATATTATATTATATTGTTCAGCTCCACGCACGGCGGACGTTTCGCTAGCCACTCTTGTCTCCAGGGCCCATCCACCATCATAACTTCCACTGCGCTATTTGAATCCTATGGTCGGGGCTCTGGCCTGGCGTCGAACAATGACTATCATACTCGTCTCATTATTTCGTCTCTGCCCGCCACAAATGAAAGCCGGATCCAACAGCTTTACGTGCTTGCTTTTCAAGGCACGGAGGAGTGTTGGTATGTAAAGATGGACCCATCCATGGACGAACCGCGGTTGAACCTGATCGATCGACCTATGCAGCTGTAATTTTTTTGCCTCAAACTCCTCGGACGCTATATTGTATAAAAATTTACACGGACTGCATTTGGGAGCCAAAATGAACCAACTGGGCGTTACCGGCCACACCAAGGCTCGCAGCCACAACGCAATCACTAGCGAGACGTCATTGCTATTTAAAGGATCTCACCCATTTTAACCAGGCATTAATATAATGGAAAGTATAACAAGAGAGAGATAGAGGTAAGGAATGAAATATTATATTAGCCAGCAGCTCATCGTGCCTCGACAATTCCACACACATGTGCAAAACCAACGCCGGACAACGTGCGCCCCTTCGTCGCCTTGTAGAGGCATACAACATTTAC
Organism: Aporophyla lueneburgensis; assembly: GCA_932294355.1. Classification (NCBI taxonomy): domain Eukaryota; kingdom Metazoa; phylum Arthropoda; class Insecta; order Lepidoptera; family Noctuidae; genus Aporophyla; species Aporophyla lueneburgensis. The sequence continues at coordinate 15,326,230 of OW028762.1, read as the reverse complement.
TTTATGGAATTGGACATATTCGCTCTCACAACACAACTTGTTAAGGAAAAGGCTATTGATATATTGTCTAAAATGGTGTAATATTAATGGAGGCTACTTTAAATTAAATTATGTTATACCTATCACACGCATATTTGTCTTTGTATTTATATATATGTTGTCTTTCACTTCTTGTTATTCTTTTTATTAATATGTGGACAATGGTGTAGGATACATGTTTGTAATTCTAAGTTAAGGATTTATTTATTTTTTGTATTGCTCTTATCTGCTGCTGCAGGTATCTGTGTTTTTTGTCCATAGTAAATAAAATTGGAATATGCACCATATTCAGCAACTATGTATACTTTACTTAATCTGTGTATGAATTGAAGCAGTGGCTTCAGGATTATCAACTAGTTCCACAGAGATATCGATAAAAACGAACCAGATAGTGATCTTAATAAACTATCCAGCAAAGTTACTGTCATACAGCTTATCTAGTGTCTTTGTCACGCTATGACAAAACGCGATGCCGAGTCGATGACCTTTGTTGGACTAGGGCTGGCAGCACCCGGGTATTTTTTTGTGGCTTGGAAATCTTCAAATGACGTCTCCCGCTCTAGGTGGAGCGGAAGGGCGTGTCAGGCTTATACTGACTAAAACCTACCCGTGTTCCTTCAGTTGCCTATATGCCAGGGCTAGGTAACTCTTTCGAACAAATCTCGTGACCCTGACAGGAATACCCGTGTACTGAGACCTACATAATCGGCCTATAATATTCCCACTGCTGGGCAACAGACTTCCTCACCCTGGAAGGAAGTGTGACTGGGCCGTACCTAATCTTGCTCGCGGGCCCATTGCGGGTAGATGTCACATGTCTTCGTTCTAGGTTCTAGGACAAGCCGGTTTCCTCACGATGTTTGCCTTCACTGTCTTGAGAGCAATGGTTTTGAAATAATGTAAGTACACTAAGTAAATCTAGGCTTGCCTAGGTTCGATCCTACTGCATACAACTCGTAAGTCGCGGTCATTACCACAGGGCCACCACTGCTCGTTACACACAGAACGCTTATTTTAAAGAGAAATATATCTCGACTGACAGTTTCACAGATCGTAAATTATAACACATAACAAAATTTCGCGTAATAACTTTAGTCTTTGTACTAAAATAAACAGTACAATACAGTATTTTGTAACAAGGTAAGTAGGTAAGTCCCTACTTACAAAGTCTGCATTATTAGTTATGGTATAGGTACAACGAATTGTTGGGTGAATCGCCGCTCTCCTAGCTAGATCACTGCGCAATCTATATTTAGGAGCTATCTGTATATATGTATGTATTCGCTTAGATAAACAACGAGGGCTCCCGGCTCTAAAGGTGCCGTCAGGAAAATGTTACAAGAAATATTAGAACATCAACAATATACACAAAATGGGTTGGTTGTATAAGTACAGTGATTGCCCACCCCTCTTTATGTTTACTGCTTATTATTTAGTAGAATTAAGTTCTTCTAACTAGGCAGACAGCTGTGCTGCTGGACAGTTTGTTGCGCCACTTCTTCTTCCCAGCTAAAGCACTAGGAAGTGTTGACGGCCGGGCGTTTTGGGGGGATTATCTTATGTAATTTTGACGTTCGAAAAGTGCTGATCCTCAGTCTAATTTGAATAAAAGACTTTCGATTTTGAGCAATCTTCAATAATACAAATTTGACCACTTATTGTTCTTTTTTCACTGTTATTTATTTAACAAGAGAAGGTATAACAGTTTGGGTGGGGTAGGTACCACAACACCATAAAAAAACTACCGATATCGTTCTATGACATTTTCTTCACGATGTTTTCCTGAAGGCTCCGTAAGGAGAAATATACTTTATTTATATTACTAGCTGACCGTACAGACGTTGTCCTGTTTCCTAGAACTCGATAGCAGCGCCAACTACCGGGTCCAATAGTGAATCTAAACCATCGAGGGTGCCACCCAAACGCATACCAAAAAAATCATTCAAATCGGTCCAGCCGTTTTGGAGGAGTTCAGTGACATACACACGTACAGTAGAATTATATATATAAAGATATGCTCTCTTGTCTCGTGTCATGTCGACACATTTATCTGACAGTCGAAGATAAAGATACAATTCGAGTATACGAACGATAAACACGACATTATTATGTCCTTTTATCGGTCAAATGCCCACGAATATCCAGATATTAACGTTGATATCTTTAGTTGTATCTGAAACTAACAACATAGAACATATTTGTTGTTTCCTTCAGGTGGATTTTCGAATTATGTCAAGAAGATGGCGATCGAATTCAGCCTTTTCCCAACTATGTTTCCCGCCATGGGATCTGGAGGCAAAGGTCCTCGCGCACATGTGGGAGTGGCGCGGGGAGGCGAAACGCCGGGGCGAAACTCCGCCGCCGCGACAAATCGCGGCACGGCGGACAGGGCTCCGGCAGGATCTCATGGCGACATGGCGGGTACGATTGTCGCAACCCAGCGCTGGGCACGCCACAATTGCGGCGGTAAGTCCCCTCTTTGAGGAGTGGATAGAGAGGCGACACGGCGTCCTCACCTTCCGCCGAATGCAGGTTCTCACCGGGCATGGGTGCTTTGGTGGGTTCCTGTTCAGGATAAAGCGGGAGGATACGCCCGGGTGTTTCCATTGTGAGGATCGTCTGGAAGACACGGTGGAGCATACGGTGGAGGTGTGCCCTGCCAGGGCGGAGCACCGCCGTGTCCTCGTGGAGGCGATCGGCGGCGGCGACCTCTGGCGTCCGGCCCTGGTGCGAGCCATGGTACGGAGCGAGAGGGCATGGGAAGCCGTCACCTCCTTCTGCGAAGCAGTAATGCTCGCGAAGGAGGAGGCGGGGCGCGTGAGAGAGTGGTAGTCTCTGCGCCCTCACGTCCCTAGCCGCCGCACGAGGAGACGCCCCGGGCGTCGGGAGTCGATTGCGGACTCCCGGCCACCGTAGGCGCGAGCTTGCGGGCGGCGAGCAATAGGTAGCTCGCCGCCCGGTAAGGACCAAGCTCGGGTCGACGGCGCGTAGTGTTCCACGCGCGCCTCAAAGAGATTTCAACAACAATGAAGGGGTCTGCTAGGACCGATGCCTGCCGGGGTCGCGTGATTGTTCGAAAGAGATACCGTGACCCTGGCACATGGGCAACTGATGGAACACGGGTGGGTTTTAGTCAGTAAAAGTCTGACACGCCCTCCTGCTCCGCCCAGAGCGGGAGAAGTCATTTGATGATTTCACATCCAGCAAAAAAAAAAACCCTTTCAATGGAACCCAAAGCTGGCCACACATCCCTGGTAAATGACTTTATTTTTAACCGAGTTCAAAAAAAGGAGGAGGTTATCAATTCGTCTGTATTTTTTTTTTTGCAAATAGGTTTGTACAAACACTTTTACACGTCAATCATATTTTTTTTTAACTAGGTGAGGTCGGCGTTTCCTATCTGACTACTCTGAGAAGAAAGGCCGAAACAAACTCAGAGGTCACTGACTCCTTTAAAGTCCAGACATAATCTTGGTCAGATCATTTAAAGACCATGTAGATCGGTGTCTGAAATGGTCTTTTGAGGAAAGAACTGGACTAACGCTTATCGCCTAGATCTGTCTCCCGAAGCACGGTAACGTATTGTTTGATGCTCCCGGCGTAAGCATACCATCCACCAAGTGCTCAAACGACAATGATGGGAGTCGATGGACACTGCTGAAAGTGCCAAGCTCGTAGCCAAATTTTGGGCTGACTGTACTTAGATTGCTATCGATACACTGAGAAGAAGGGGTAATATATAGTGTTGCAAAGGACTCGAGTCCTCAAGTCTTAATTTTAAAGACTCGACATAATTATGCAAGACTCAGTGTGCTCAAAAGGCTAGGAGTCTAGAATCAAGCCGAGCCCGAGTCATTTAACAGCCACTCGAGTCTGAAAAAAACTTTTTAACAAAAAATAAAACCGCCGAAAGAACTAAAAAGCAAAAAATTATAAACCTTAAAATTATGAGTCGGCGCTTTGAGTGATCTTTGTTCATTGATTTTTCAGCGCCGACTCATAATTTTAAGGTTTATTATTTTTTGCTTTTCAGTTTTTTCGGCGGTTTTATTTTTTGTTAAAAAGTTTTTATTTTATTTTTTTTATGGCTTGAATGTACTAATAATACTTGGCAAGGTATACCCCATCCAATGAAAAAAGAATTATCAAAATCGGACTACTCTGTATAAAGTTATGCGTGGTTATACATTACAATCAGTGAGTGAACAATCAATCATCCCCTGTTTTCCGACCCTTAGGGTTCGATTTTGTTTTCCGAATTTATATGGGACCACTTTGGGAGTATACCCTTTCCAATAGAATTATCACAATCGGCCACCATGTAATAAGTTATGCGTGGTCATACATAAAAAAAAATAAAAAATATACGCGTCGAATTGATAACCTCCTTCTTTTTTTTTCGTCGGTTAAAAAGGACTCGAGTCTTACAATGAATTCGAGTCTATTTATTTTATTTTATTTATTTATTTATAGTTAATTAACACGGTACAATACCAATTACATTAATTAACATAGAAAATTATACAATAAACAATCTACTTACTAACATGGAACAGTAGACACCCTGGCATACTGTTTCTCACAAAACATCAGACACACGCGCATAATTCTACTCCATTCGTCCGCAAACACATCAAAATCAGGGTTGGCCGTCAGAAGGGCATTGAGCATCCTCAATGTACGACATACAGGCGATTCAGCTCTGGCGACTGTTCTGCAAGGCAGTTGCGCGAACAGATTGTGTCGGCGACTTAGGCGGTGGCCGATGTATTTGTCGGGCACAAATAGTCGACAGAAAAGGCCAAGGAGCTCAGGGCAGTCGATACGACCGTTAAGGGTCTTACAAGCTACCGTGAGCTGATCAAGGCCTCTTCTTACCTCCAACGAGTTGAAACCCAAAGTCCCTAGGAGATAGTTGGTGGGGTACATGTAAGGGTAGAAATTAAAAATTCTTTTAAAATAGTATCTCAGAAAAGTTTTTTTAAATAGTATCTCAGAAAAGTCTATGAATAACTGTTCAGATTTTTTGTACGCATAATTACATCAATATCTGGTTGACCGAGCTTTGCTCGGTATGTTTTGGTAAATTGCGTTTAAAATAATAAGTTTATGTTCAAGTTGATTATCGATAAAGTTGGTAATTGAAAATACTATTCGTATTTTCAATTACCAACTTTATCGATAATCACGGACATTTTATAAAAATGAATCCTAGCTAGATCGATTTATCGCCCCCGAAACCCCTTGTATACTAAATTTCATGAAAATCGTTGGAGCCGTTTCCGAGATTCAGATTATATATGTATATACAAGAATTGCTCGTTTAAAGGTATAAGATAACCACTCATTTGAACTTATCACCTTATATTCGAGTCTTTTCGAATATTGAGTTACAAGTTTCATCTTCATGCTCCAAGTTTTTCTTTAAGACTCGAGTCCTTTTTAAGACTCGAGTGCTTGACTCTAGACTTCAAGCCTTTTGAGCACAATAAGTCTTGCATAATTAAGTCGAGTCTTTAAAATTACGACTCGAGGACTCGAATCCTTTACAGCACTAGTAACATAGGCTACTTTTAGTCCCGGTAACACGCTCCTGAAGGATAATTTTCGACATTCATGCAAGACGGAACCGTGGGCCTGCTGCCAGTTCAAAATATTATATAATACACAGGTTTTCAAAACCGGCACCCTAATTGCGTAACAAACTATTAATCAGTCTAAATCATTTAGAAATTGCTAATCCATTGCGTCATTATGTTCGCAAATTGTTTTTGCTCAACAAAGTAAATAACGCAATCAACGTTGTTGAACTGTCAAGAAGCCATTCATAGTCATCATTTCAGCCGAAAATCGTTCACTGCTGGACATAGGCATCCCCCCATTTGGGAGTGTTTGCCATAATCGCCACACTTGGCAGGCCCAGGCTCGCGTTGGCTATCAGGCAGCAGTATGCTTATTAAGTACATAGAGAACGCTGCTGCCCGTTCTCTAGTAAGTCCCTTAGTCGCCTCTTACGGGAAGAAATGGCATTGTGCTATTCTTCATGTCTGGTACCACACGGGTTTATTCATAGTGTTTTACGCAAATACCCCGCAGAAAAAACAACTCTAAAACCAAACGAGTCATGATGAATAACAAAGAATAAATATCTTAAATGTTGTATTTGAATATGTAAAAGAGTCAGGTTAGTACAAACAGGACAAATTCAGTAGAATGTTCTTCTAAGAGATTATGTGCTCCGCTGAATATATGAAGAAAAACAAAATTCGCTTGGAACAAAAGAAAAATGTATTCAAGAAACAAAGACTAAAAACACTGGGAAAAACAGACTTATTTTTTACCGATAACGGCGTATTAAGAAGGAGGGTTCTGATTTTGGCCGTAATTTTTGTACTTAAGTATGTTCATCTAGGGCTTGTAGCTAAGTAACAACAGGTTAAGTTACGCTTGCCGCGGTTGGTCTGTGGATTGGTGGCCTTCTTTACATACCAAGCCCTTTCCGTGACTCGGACAGCACGTTAAGCCGTTGGTTCCGGCCGACTTCCCCCCAACATGAGGAGGCCCGCAAAGGCGGGCCGGCACCAGTCGGGGATCGCGAAAGCATATTGGTTCCCGTGGTCCTCGACGTAGGTGTGGGACGGAACATCGGAGTGGTTTTAGTCAGTAAGAGTCTGACAGACCCCTCCGCCCACCCCAGGGCGGAGAACATCCATGAAGAAACCCACGTCGAGATCAAAAAAAAAAGTTGTTCCCGGCCGTCTTTCGGTAGATCTTAGACAGTCGTTACGGGTCGTCAGAGCTCGAAAGTGTGACAACCAGTCTTAGCAGGGGATATCGTATTACCCAGTAACTGGGTTGTGGAGGTCAGATAGGCAGTCGCTCCATGTAAAATACTGGTACTCAGCTGCATTCGGTTAGAATCGAAGCCGACCCCAACATAGTTGGGAAAATTGCTAGGCAGATGATGACGTATGTTCATCTGTTCGCTCATAACTTCTTAAACAACTTATCATAATTTGATGAGATACCGTTGGAACCGTCTTCATCATGGTGCAAGCCATGGTAAGGAGCGAGAGGGCATGGGAAGCTGTCACCTCCTTCTGCGAAGCAGTAATACCCGAAGGAGGAGGCGAGGCGTGTGAAGGAGTGGCAGTCTCTGCGCCCTCACGTCCCTAGCCGCCGCAGGAGGAGACGCCCCGGGCGTCGGGAGTCGACGGACTCCCGGCCACCGTAGGCGCGAGCTTGCGGGTGGCGAGCAATGGGTAGCTCGCCGCCCGGTAAGGACCAAGCTCAGGTCGACGGCGCGTAGTGTTCCACGCGCGCCTCAAAGAGATGTCAGCAATACTGAAGGGGTCTGCTAGGACTTATGCCTGCCAGGGTCGCGAGATTCGTTCCAAAAAGTTACCGTGGCACTAGCATATGGGCAACTGAAGAAATACGGGTGGGTTTAACTCAGTAAAAGTCTGACACGCCCTTCCGCTCCACCCTAGAGCGGGAGACGTCATTTGATGATTTCAAAAAAAAAAAGCTTCTTCGTCATCCGCTAGTTACAGCCTATAACTAGCGGATGACGAAAACGCTTTTTAGGGTTCCGTTGCCAAATGGCAAAAAACGGAACCCTTATAGATTCGTCATGTCTGTCTGTTTGTCTGTCTGTCTGTCCGTCCGTCCGTATGTCACAGCCACTTTTTTCCGAAACTATAAGAGCTATGCTGTTGAAACTTGGTAAGTAGATGTATTCTGTGAACCGCATTAAGATTTTCACAGTAAAATAGAAAAAAACAATAAATTTTGGGGTTCCCCATACATAGAACAGAAACTCAAAATTTTTTTTTTCTTCAAACCCATACGTGTGGGGTATCTATGAATAGGTCTTCAAAAATGGTATTGAGGTTTCTAACATTATTTTTTTTTCTAAACTGAATAGTTTGCGCGAGAGACACTTCCAAAGTGGCAAAATGAGTGTCCCCCCCCCCCCCGTAACTTCTAAAATAAGAGAATGATAAAACTAAAAAAAAATATGATGTACTACTATGTGATTACTGTGTAAACTACCACCGAAAATTGGTTTGAAGGAGATCGAGTGAGTAGTTTTTTTTATAACGTCATAAATCGTAAACCGCAATTTACCTTACATTCAATCAACTGAAATATAAAAATTAAAAAAAATAAACATTTATTTTTAAACCGAGAATACCTACATGTTTGTACGGAACCCTCGGTGCGTGAGTCCTACTCGCACTTGGCCGGTTTTTTTGTTGTTTTTTGGTCTGTTAGTCTAGCTAGTGGTTCAGTGGCGTGCATCACTTTTATGTATAGGTCGGCACTAGGCCGCCTGTTCTAGTCTAGGCAGACAGACGCGGGTCGCTTTTAGGTGAAGGACGGGGTCTTTAGGGGACTGTCTTATGTAATTTTGACAATTGAAAATAATAATAATGTCTTAGGACAACCAATACAACGTTATCTAATCCCAAACTAGGCAGAGCCTGTACTATGGCAACCAGACAACTGATAAACATACTTATATAATACGTATTTCTAAATACATACATATTATAGATAAATTACACCCAGACACAGAACAAATGATTGTGCTCATCACACAAAGATTTGTCCTGGGTGGGAATTGAACCCACGACCTCAGTCTTAGCAGTCAGGATCACTAACCACTAGACTAACTGGCCAGTCAAAAAGTGCTGAACCTCAGCCTAATTCGAATAAATGACTTTTGATCTTGATTTTTTTATGATAATTTAGTTAGTTTCGTAATAATTTCGGGACACACATTTATATGTAATTGACAGACTTATGGTGATTTTTCGGGGTAGGCACTGCTTATATGCCTATATGCAATGAACGCCACTGGCTCTAAGCTATGTGACGTCATATTGAAATTACTATGGCGCCCTCTAAAGGTACTAAAAAAGGCAATATTTTTAGTTTGGCTTATCCCAATTTATTGGGGCCGTCGTCGTCGTCGCATTGTGCCCTGTCTTCCATTCATTTCTATAAGCCGTCGCCGTCGTGCCAATACGCTTTTTCTCCTATATAAGCCGTCTTCAAATGTTTACGTTGTTCTAAATTCTAAGCCATATCATCTTTCACACAATTCAAACAACTTTTTGTGTTTAGTACTCTGGAGGCTGTTGAAGCGTTGGTCATAGGTTCGACCCCAGTCAAACGCTTTCATCTTCATCATTTCCGCCGTAAAATGTCCACTGCTGGACATAGGCCTCGCCCAATGTTGGGGGCTTTGCCCTAACCGCCACGCTTGGCAGGCGGTTTGGCGATCGAAGTGACTGACCTGTTAGTCTAGTGGTTAGTGACCCTGACTGCTAAGACCTAGGTTGTGGGTTCGATCCCCACCCAGGACAAATCTTTGTGTGATTAGCACAATCATTTGTTCTGTGTCTGGGTGTTATTTATCTATAATATGTAGGTGTTTAGAAATATATATGTATACTTATTAGTTGTCTGGGTACCATAGTACAGGCAATGCCTAGTTTGGGATCAGATAACGGGGTGTTGGTTGTCCTAAGATATTTAAAAAAAGAAGTAAGTTGGTAAAATGCATAGAGAACGCTGCTGCTGCTTCTCTAGCAAGTCCCTTTTTAGGGTTCCGTTGCCAAATGGCAAAAAACGGAACCCTTATAGATTCGTCATGTCTGTCTGTCTGTCTGTCTGTCTGTCTGTCCGTCCGTCCGTATGTCACAGCCACTTTTCTCCGAAACTATAAGAGCTACGCTGTTGAAACTTGGTAAGTAGATGTATTCTGTGAACCACATCAAGATTTTAACACTTAAATAGAAAAAAATAATAAATTTTGGGGTTTCCCATACTTAGAACTGAAACTCAAAATTGTTTTTTTCATCAAACCCATACGTGTGGGGTATCTATGAATAGGTGTTCAAAAATGGTATTGAGGTTTCTAATATCATTTTTTTCTAAACTCAATAGTTTGCGCGAGAGACGCTTCCAAAGTGGTAAAATGTGTGTCCCCCCCCCCCCGTAACTTCTAAAATAAGAGAATGATAAAACTCAAAAAAATATATGATGTACATAACTATGTAAACTTCCACCGAAAATTGGTTTGAACGAGATCCAGTAAGTAGTTTTTTTTTAATACGTCATAAATCGTAAACCACAATTTACCTTTCATTTAATCAACTCAAATATAAAAATTAAAAAAAATAATTTCATAAGCATAAACCTTATACATAAACCGAGGATACCTACAGGTTTGTACGGAACCCTCGGTGCGCGAGTCCGACTTGCACTTGGCCGGTTTTTTTTTTTTTTTTTCAGGATGGGAAATCATCAAATTACTTCTCCCGCTCTGGGTGGAGCGGAAGGGCGTGTCAGACTTTTACTGACTAAAACCCACCCGTGTTCCATCAGTTGCCCATGTGCCAGGGTCACGGTATCTCTTTCGAACAATCACGCGACCCCGGCAGGCATCGGTCCTAGTAGACCCCTACTCTGCTGCTAACATCTCTTTGAGGCGCGCGTGGAACACTGCGCGCCGTTGACCCGAGCTTGGTCCTTACCGGGCGGCGAGCTACCCATTGCTCGCCACCCGCAAACTCGCGCCTACGGTGGCCGGGAGTCCGCAATCGACTCCCGACGCCCGGGGCGTCTCCTCCTGCGGCGGCTAGGGACGTGAGGGCGCAGAGACTGCCACTCCCTCACGCGCCCCGCCTCCTCCTTCGCGAGCATTACTGCTTCGCAGAAGGAGGTGACGGCTTCCCATTCCCTCTCACTCCGTACCATGGCTCGCACCAGGGCCGGACGCGAGAGGTCGCCGCCGCCGATCGCCTCCACGAGGACACGGCGGTGCCCCGCCCAGGCAGGGCACACCTCCACCGTATGCTCCACCGTGTCCTCCAGACGATCCTCGCATTGGAAACACCCGGACGTATCCTCCCGCTTTATCCTGAACAGGAACCCACCGAAGCACCCATGCCCGGTGAGAACCTGCGTCAGGCGGAAGGTGAGGACGCCGTGGCGCCTCTCTATCCACTCCTCAAAGAGGGGACTTACCGCCGCAATTGTGGCGTGCCCATCTAGCAAGTCCCTTAGTCGACTTTTACGACACCCACGGGAAGAAATGGAAGGTAGTGAAGCACGTTACTTTGCGTAAAAAATTTCATCACCACTGCTCTCAAAACGGTGAAAGAAAACGTCGTGAGGAAACCGGCATGTCCTATAACTGAAAATTCAAAGACATGTGATATCTTCCAAACCGCACTGGGTCCGCTTGATAGATAACCCATAACCCACTCCCTCTCACTGAGAGGAGGCCTGAGTCCCAGCAGTGGGAACATTATAGGCTGATTTTGCCAGTTTATGCTAACTCACAATCGACCCATCTTTATTGTTTCCGTCTTTATTATCATCATCTGCCTAACCTTTATCCAACAATATTGGGATCGGCTTCCAGTCTATCCGGATGCTGACAGTATTTTACATGAAGCGATTGCTTATCTGGCCTCAACAACCCAGTTACTGGGTAATACGATACCCCTTGGTAAAACTGGTTGTCAGGCTTTCTGGCTTTCGACGATTCGTAGCTTCTGTCTAAGATCTACGAAAGACAGTCGGGACCAACGACTTAGCGTCGTTTCCGTGGCACGGAAGGGTCTTGGTATGTGAAGATGTTCACCCATCCACGGACTTGGCTGGCTGGGACCAACAGCTTGACCACCCCTGAAGCATAACCTATCAATTAAAAAAGGAATTTTGAAATCGGTCCACAGTTGGTTGAGAAATCGCTGAACTTACATGAAAAAAAAATCTATATAAAATAGGTCTTTACCTATGAAAATGCCGTTTTGTATGAAAAAAATTAAACGAATTTTTTTCATGTATTTTTTATTTGTATTAATCGAAATAATCACCCATGCAATCAATGCATCTTTGCCAACGCAGTGGCAGTTTATTGATGCCCTTCTTAAAAAAATCAGCTGGACGGGAGTTATATAGCTATAATAGGGACATTAGACAATGCCCTTCATTGTAATTAGATAATAAGTATCCATTCAGAATAGCTTCCTGGAGTCCACAGCGATAAGAAGGACATTACATTATAATTAGATCATAAGTATTCATTTAGAGTAGCTTCCTGGTATCTGCGATAACAGTAAGCAATTGATCATTGTTCATGTATCTTATATATATTGTATCTTAACCTGAATAAAGCCAGTCTTAACCTGTACTTCAGAGTGAGCACTCGTGCTCCTCTTGCTTTTTAAAAAGCCTTTCGCCCTCGCTCACAACCTAACTGGCGCAGTCGGTACGTCGCGTTCATCGGATCCAGTGGAAGATTCCTTAATACCTTGCTCCGTGGCGTGCATCAAGAACCTACCGTGAGCAGCAGCAGGCAGCGGCGACGGGCTACAAGATCCAGCAGAAGTCAGGAAGATTCACAAAACATCAACGGCCTCTCATCGGCTATGCTCGTGGGGTAAGCATTAAATCTGATTATTCCCGAGATTCCTTTTCACTATCCCGGACATAATAACAGTGACGCAACTTTTGTGGTGTTTCTAGTGTCTAGGGACTATTAGTATTTTAGAGATACTTAAAAAACCTCGCTAGGTTCTTCTAACCATTGTTCACTTCTTGTTTTTTGATAAAAATGGCAAACGATAAGAGGTCACATGAGGAAAAACCTGTTATAGATGAAAAGCCGGTACCAACCGACTATTCAACGTTCTCAAGACTATTGCCCAGCTACGATGGGAACAAGAGAACATTAGCTTTCTACATAGAAGGTGTCGAAAACGCTCTTGAGCTAATCACAAATAGGGATGACGAATGCATCGCATGTCTCATCAGAAATAAACTAACAGGAAAAGCTGTAGAAGCTTTATCCGAGAACCCTGGCACCAAAACATGGCCAAGTATAAAAAAGGTTCTCCAAAAGAAATTTGGCGAATTCCGCACTGAAATTCAATTAGTACAAGAATTAATGAACATCACTAGAGATAACAGCTCTATCGATGCGTTCGGTGATAAAATTAGACTCTTAATGAGCACACTAATATCTACTGAACCAAGTAAAAGGGTTTACTATGAGCAGATGGCTCTAGAAACCTTCCTAGACAAACTCAACCCCATAACCGCGATATTAATAAAATTAAAATGTGTAGAAAATTTGGATCAAGCCATAACGGTGGCTAAACAGGAGGAGGTAAAACTTAGAAATAGACGTGCACAACAAACTAATTCAAGCACATATAAAACCTCCACAAATAATAAACCGACAAAAGCAGGCTCTTTCCAAAAGAAAGATGGTTTTAACAAAAACAAAAACTCACAAAACAACGCGGAATCAGTAAAGAAATTACATTGTCAAAGCGAAACAAATGACGACGAAGACAATCAACCATCATCAGAGCAGGACACCGAGGAAAACGTTTCCGAGGAAGTCCAAGATGAAAATTTTCTCCTGGACTTGGAAAATCAACTCAAAATATAGTTTTCATGAATAACATCCAAAGCTACAACAGACTCCCTTACATATTCATAGAAGAATTAGGAGGCAGATTTCTTTTGGACACGGGAGCTTCACAATCATTAATACATCCACAAATTCTGAAGGAAAAGAAAAACCTCAACATTAAAATAAAGAACGAAACACATTTCATTAAAACAGCCCACGCAACATCAAAACACAAACAAGTAGCATACATAAAACTCCCGGAAAAATTATTTAATGATGATATCACACACAAATTTTTAATTTTCAACTTCGATTCGGACTTTGTGGGACTATTGGGATTAGATTTACTAGTTCCACTAAACTGCAAGATAGACATCAAAAATATGGTACTTCGGACAGAGAAAGCCAATATACCAATAAGGGACGACATAAAATCTTACACTAAAATAGGACCCAGATGTGAACAAGTAATTAATCTACTATGTAACTATCAAGAAGGAGAATATTTTTCCGACAAAAAAACAACAAAAAACGGATTGATATTCCCACCAGCATTAATATCAGTAAAAGAAGGAAACACATTGATGACAGTAATAAACACATCAGATAAAGAAATAAACTTCAAGAACAGCAGTCCCCTATATTTCCAACCTTTAAAAATAAAAAATAAGGCTCAAAATAAAAACACTGCTAACAAAATTGCAGAAATAGAAATAAAAAAAGACAAGATACTAAAACAAAATTTAGATAGATTAAGAACAAGTCACATGAATCCGGAGGAAGAGCGTGAAATCAGAAAACTCTGTTAAATACCGTGATGTTTTCCATTGCGAAGAAATACCATTAACCTTCACTCATGAAATAAAACATCAACTAAGACTCACGGACAACAAACCCATCTATGTGCGTAACTATAGACAAGCACCAAAACAGAAAGAGGAAATCAAAAAACAAATTAATCAACTCTTAGAAAATAAAATCATACAGGAAAGCAACTCTCCCTGGTCTTGCCCAGTACACATAGTACCAAAAAAAGTCGATGCTTCAGGAGAACAAAAGTATAGACTAGTAATTGATTACAGGAAATTAAATGACAAAACAATAGAAGACAAATATCCCTTACCCAACATAGATGACATATTAGATAAACTAGGTCGAGCACAATATTTCACTACATTAGATTTAGCCTCTGGCTATCACCAAGTAGAAATGCACCCAGCAGACGTCGAAAAAACAGCATTCACTATCGATCGTGGACACTATGAGTTTCTCAGAATGCCATTCGGTTTAAAGAACGCACCAAGTACTTTTCAGAGATTAATGGATTCAGTATTGCGGGGTCTAGACAACGTATTAACGTATCTAGACGATGTAATTATATATTCCACATCCCTGCAGGAACATCTTGATAAGTGCAAACAAGTTTTCGACAGATTCAGGGCATATAACCTCAAAATTCAGCTAAACAAATCAGAATTTTTACAAAAACAGGTTAAATTCCTAGGTCATACTCTAACAGATAAGGGCCTTCAGCCAAATGAAGACAAAATCGCAGCGGTTAAAAACTTCCCGATACCCAAGACACAGAAAGAAATCAAATCATTCCTCGGACTAGTAGGATACTACAGGAAGTTTATCCAAGATTTTGCAAAGCTAACTAAACCATTAACAAAGTGCCTTAAAAAAGGTAACAAAATTGAATTAACAAAAGAATACATACAAGCGTTTGAGAAATGCAAACAAGTACTCATTAACGCACCAATACTACAATATCCAGATTTCGAAAAACCTTTTATTCTCACTACAGACGCATCAGACGTAGCAATAGGCGCAGTACTATCTCAAGGACAATTAGGATCAGACAAACCGGTAGCGTACGCATCACGCACACTATCAGAGACAGAAACAAGATACTCTACAATAGAGAAAGAATTATTAAGCATCGTATGGGCCATCAAATATTTCCGCCCTTACCTATATGGAAAGAAATTTACTATTTACACTGACCATCGTCCACTAACATGGATCATGTCCATTAAAGACCCAAACTCTAAACTCACACGTTGGCGTTTAAGGTTAGCAGAATACAATTATGATGTTCAATATAAAAAAGGTAAAACCAATACAAACGCGGATGCACTATCAAGAATCCAAACAGTACACCATAATACAGTAAAGGAAAACTATAACACAAACGAACCCCAACCTAGCACCTCACATGATGATATAGACATAGCTAACATAGATATTAGAACTTTATTAGATATGCCTATAACCCCCGACACAGAAAACCAACCACAAGAAAACCAATCACAGGAAAACCAACCACAAACGACAGTAACACCTCAAACTACAGCAATTGACGAAATACCAAAAATAGACGACGCAATTGACAGACAACTAAAACAATTACACATACGAAAAACACCAGGTGACACATACAGAGTTGACGATAGATCAAAAGGAAAAACTATTATCAAAGACGTCTGGATTCCAATCAATAACACAAAAGACCAGATAATATTATTCCTAAAAGAACATACAATCCCAGACAGAATCTTTCATTGTTTCTTTCATCATGAAGAATACTACCCAATATTCTGCGAAGTATACAAATCAGTATTTAGCAATCGTGGACCAAAATTAATTAGATGCAAAAGTAGAGTAACTCTAATAGAAAGTATTTCTGAACAAATTGACTTAATAAGGAAATACCATGAAGGAAAAACCATACACAGAGGTATTCAGGAAACATATAAACATCTACACAGAAATTATCACTGGCCAAACATGTTAACCTCAATACAAAAATTTATAAATAAATGCGATAACTGTCTTAAAAGTAAATACGAACGTAATCCTCTAAAACTACCACTATCACTAACAGATACACCACACAGACCGATGGAACATATGTTCATGGACCTATACAGCAGTGGAGGCACAACGTTCCTCACCGTAATAGACAACTTTACAAAATACGCACAGGCAATACCACTCACAGCTTCAACTAGTATCCACATAGCGGAAGCTCTACTCGGACTATTTTCAGTAATGGGGGTACCCAAGAAAATCACAACGGACTCTGATTCAAAGTTTGACAATGAAGTTATCACAGAAATATGCGCTATGCATAACATACACATACACTTTACGACACCCTATAACCCTAACTCAAATTCACCAATAGAAAGATTACACTCTACACTAGCTGAAATAATAAGAATACAGAGAATAACAGATAAAGATGAACCAACAAACCTTATGAAATACGCCATGATAGCATACAATAACACTATTCATTCATCAACAGGCTTCACACCCTTCGAACTACTGTACGGACACACTGACAGTAGAAACCCATTAGAATTACATTGCCCTAAAGAATTTTATCAGGAATACGTTATTAAACACAAACAAATCATGGAAAATACACAGAAATTAATTAATGGCAAATTGGCAAGCGAAAAACAGCAAATAATAGAAAAAGCTAATAAAGACAAAGAAACAGCACAATTTAAAGTAGGCGACGTAGTATACAAGCAAGTAGCAAAAACGGCAAGAAGCAACAAACTAGATCCAAAATACCTAGGCCCAATATCAACTGGATACATACCACTTAGCAGTAGTCTACAACACTACAAAGCTAAGAGAAATCTATCTAGATATTTGCAGTAACTACTACACAATAAAATTAAAACAGAACACATCAACAGATAACGACGCGATAACCAAAAGAATAGATTATCGCATCGACACAATAGAAAGTAAGTTAATTTACTTAGGCTTAGAAACAGTAGGCTATAGATTAGGTCATAGATATAAACGTGGCCTTATAAACGGCTTAGGCGCTATAATAAAATCCATCACGGGAAACCTAGACCAAGATGATGCAATTAAATTCGATAACGAAATCAAATCAATACAGACATCACTTAACAACAATAAATCAAATCAAAGAAAAACAATAGGTATAATGCAGGAATTCATGAAAGGTTATGAAAATAACTTGAAAACTATAAAAAATAATCAAATAAAAATATACAGAGCAATAGACAGATACTCAACTCAAGAAAACAATATGGTGTTAATAAACATCTTCAACGACATAGAAAGCTCACTCCAACAATTATATGATAGATTAGATACTTTAGAAAATGCACTAACATTTGCACAACTTGAAAAGATGCACCCGAGCGTTGTCGACTCCTCCTATCTAATAGAAGAATTGAATAATATCCAAAACGAAATCAGTGGAAACTTACCGTTTGACCCAAACCTAAAGAACATACAACTATGGGAAAAAAGCATTATAGTAAAAGCATATAGCACTAACGAAAGTATTAACTTCATACTGGAGATACCACTAGTTGCAGAACAACCATATAACCTCCTACACCTATACTCCATTCCTAACGAAAATAACACAATCCTAGTTCCCAAAAATCCATTCCTAGTCTTGGGTAATAACGAGTTCGCCTATCCTCACGAGCCATGCACCAAGATCATAGAAGACGAGGTCATCTGCAAACACCTAGAGTGGAACACATTACTACACTCCAACGACTGTATAGCTCAATTGATTCAACACCAAGAACCACACAACTGCACCTATGCAACAGCAACCTTTGAAAACAACATCATCCAACAAATTAAGGATAATAGCTGGATAATAATAATGAAACAAGAAGAAGTTATAAAAACCACTTGTGGCAACGATGTTCAATACCAACGAAACAAAGGCGTTTTCCTGGTAACTACAGACAACAATTGCAAGGTCCTAGTAATGGATAGAACTCTAGCAACGCATCAAAAATACATCAACATAAGAGAAACTATTCCGCTGCCTCGAGCACATCAAACACCGAAGGTATTACCAATCAAAATCAAACTAGAAGATATAGAACTAGATAACCTAAAGAAAGCAATACAGCAGTCAGAAGAAGTCAAGTCTACAATAGAACAACCAGCAGCCATCTCTAGTACACCTAGCTGGCCATCAATCACCTTGTACATCATGGTACTATTAACAGGCATACTGGTAGCAATCTACAAGCTATGGTGGATACCCAGGTCGGCGCTCACTTCAGTCCAGCAAGAACCAGAAGCTGAAAGTATCCAGCTCCAGTCGCAGCCTTCAGCGCGCCTTCATCTTAAGGGGGGAGGAGTTATATAGCTATAATAGGGACATTAGACAATGCCCTTCATTGTAATTAGATAATAAGTATCCATTCAGAATAGCTTCCTGGAGTCCACAGCGATAAGAAGGACATTACATTATAATTAGATCATAAGTATTCATTTAGAGTAGCTTCCTGGTATCTGCGATAACAGTAAGCAATTGATCATTGTTCATGTATCTTATATATATTGTATCTTAACCTGAATAAAGCCAGTCTTAACCTGTACTTCAGAGTGAGCACTCGTGCTCCTCTTGCTTTTTAAAAAGCCTTTCGCCCTCGCTCACAACCTAACTCGGGAGGCAACAAATTCTTCAAAGGCCTTTTGTTCTGCCTCTCGGGTATTGAATTTTTTTCCCGCCAAGAAGTTATCCAAATTCTGGAAAAAGTAGTAGTCTGTAGGCGCAAGATCTGGTGAGTAGGGCGGATGACGGAGAGCTTCCAACCCCAGTTCTTGCAACTTGGAGACCGTCTGCTGTGCAGTATGAGGTCGCGCGTTGTCGTGCAGGAGCAGCGGAGACGAGCGATTGACCAATACTGGTTGGAGATGTGCCAGCTTCTCCATCATTGAGTTCAGTTCTTCAAAGTACACATCTGCAGTAATGCTCACGCCGTTTGGAAAGAAGCTGTGAATCTGTGATGAATCACACCGGTGCTAGACCACCAAACAGTGACCATCACTTTTCTAGGGGTAAGTTTTCATTTAGGGCATTGTTTAGGTGCTGAACCAGGATCCAACCAACTTGCTGAGCGCTTGCGGTTATCAAACAGAATCCATTTTTCATCGCAGGTAACAATGCGGTTCAAAATTCCTTCATTTGTGTGTCTGTTGAGCAGTGCAAGGCACGTCTCGACGCGTACTTCGCGCTGGCGATCATTGAGTTCGTGGGGCACCCATTTGTCAAGCTTTTTTACCTTTGCAATTTGACGCAAATGGACCAATTTTGTTTTGACGCTAATGTCGAAAGCTGCTGCTAATTCAGCCGTAGATTGTGTATCATCAGCTTCCACAATCGCCTTTAATTCGTCATTGTCGACCAAAGTCTTCGGACGACCACGAGGTTCATTATTCAGGTCGAAATTTCCAGAACGGAAGCGAGCAAACCAATAACAGGTGGTGCGTTGGTTTGTAGTGTTAGCTCCGTAAACGTCGTTGATGTTGCGTGCCGCTTGTGCCGCGTTGCTGCCACGACGGTACTCATATTCCATAATTACTCGAATTTTTAACGTAGGTATATGAAAATGTAACAGTAATCAATAAACAAATGACTACTTTTGGAAAAAGAATTCCATGTTTTTAAAATAAAATTAATTTGAAATTAAAATTCTTAGACAAACAAAAATTATTTTGATTTGAAATGGCCAGTACTGCAGAACGGCAATTTCATAGGTAAAGACCTAATATATAAAAATCAATGCCAGTTTTCGTTGTAATTTTATAACTCAAGAACGGGCTCACCTATCCAAACCAAATGTTTAGGCTTTTTTTGGACTATTTAGTAGATGGTTTATGCGAAGTTTGCACAAAATCGGTCGAGCGGTTCTTCATTTATCACATTTTTTGTAACAAATGAATTCAATAAATGGCGGATCATTTTGTTAATGGGGATTTTGCGATACGGTGCTTACACCATAAAATCATTTTTTTTTAACTTTTGTCTGTCTGTCTGTTTGTTCCGGCTAATCTCTGAAATGGCTGGACCGATTTTGACTGGACTTTTATTGGCAGGTAGCTGATGTAATAAGGAATCACTTAGGCTACTTTTATTTTAGAAAAAAATCTTTTATTTAAGAAAAATACCTGCGTTAATTTCCGACATCCACGCGGGTGAAGCCGCGGGCAAAAGCTAGTGTAATATAGAACCTCCACCTTTTTGAAGTCAGTTAAAAGTTATGCAACACACACGAAAACAGACCTAATAATACAGTAAAACAATGGTCAGAATCGAATATGAGAAACCAAACAAAATACAAATGTTTATGCGAACAATATCCTTCGAATACGAAATGAAACAAGTTTCTCTTATTGTTCCTCTGTTTAACTTTTTACATTCCCCCGACCTTTCCAAGTTCTTGGCTTTCAAACAACTTCCATGATTTGTTTACTAATGTTTTGTAAATTTAGAGTAGGTACAGTAAACAGGCTGTGACCATGACTTTTGACTGAATGGTAAAGAAAGCAAAACTGTGTATTGCAGTAAACATGACCCACGGGGGGGCTTCTGGCTAAGTTAGATCGATAGATCCGATTTACTAACGCTTACCGCAGTTGGTACGAGGATGGGTGACCATCGATACATACCAAGACCCTTTCGTGCCTCAGAGAGAGCTGGTCTCGGCTGTCATTTGGGGATCTTTGACAGTCGTCGAGTCACCAGAGGCCCAAAAGTCTGACAACCTATCTAACTAAGGCGTACTACCCAGTAACTGGGTTGTGGAGGTCAAACAGACAGTATCTCCATGTAAAATACGCATCATATCAGTCGAAGGACGTCCACTGCTAGACATAGGCTTCCCTCAATTTGGGGGGGGGCCATAATCGCCATGCTTGGCAGGCGGGTTGGCGATCGCAGTATCGAGCTAAAATGCACAGAGAACGCTGCTGCCCAGTCTCTAGTAAGTCCCTTAGTCGCCTCTTACGACACCCACGGGAAGAAATGGGATGGTGCTATTCTTTACGTCCGGCAACACAGGGCGTCTTTATTGGGCACGCCACAATTGCGGCGGTAAGTCCCCTCTTTGAGGAGTGGATAGAGAGGCGTCACGGCGTCCTCACCTTCCGCCTGACGCAGGTTCTCACCGGGCATGGGTGCTTCGGTGGGTTCCTGTTCAGGATAAAGCGGGAGGATACGTCCGGGTGTTTCCATTGCGAGGATCGTCTGGAGGACACGGTGGAGCATACGGTGGAGGTGTGCCCTGCCTGGGCGGAGCACCGCCGTGTCCTCGTGGGAGCGATCGGCGGCGGCGACCTCTCGCGTCCGGCCCTGGTACGAGCCATGGTACGGAGCGAGAGGGAATGGGAAGCCGTCACCTCCTTCTGCGAAGCAGTAATGCTCGCGAAGGAGGAGGCGGGGCGCGTGAGGGAGTGGCAGTCTCTGCGCCCTCACGTCCCTAGCCGCCGCAGGAGGAGACGCCCCGGGCGTCGGGAGTCGATAGCGGACTCCCGGCCACCGTAGGCGCGAGCTTGCGGGTGGCGAGCAATGGGTAGCTCGCCGCCCGGTAAGGACCAAGCTCGGGTCGACGGCGCGCAGTGTTCCACGCCCGCCTCAAAGAGATGTCAGCAGCAGTGTAGGGGTCTGCATGTCATGTCATGTTTATTTGTATGTATGTTAGTCTGTAAGGTATTTATGTTATGGGTCTTTGTAGCCCGAAATAAATTGATTTGATTTGATTTGATTATACCCCAAAGGGACCGACAGCGCTGAAGGGGTCTGCTAGGACCGATGCCTGCCGGGGTCGCGTGATTGTTCGAAAGAGATACCGTGGCCCCGGCACATGGGCAACTGAAGGAACACGGGTGGGTTTTAGTCAGTAAAAGTCTCCACCCAGAGCGGGAGAAGTCATTTGATGATTTTCCATCCAGAAAAAAAAAAGGGACCGACACACAGTGGAACGAATGTATGGGAGCGGTTGGACGTAGACATGTCCGAAAAAAAAGAGTAAAATTATGCCAAACTAATGATGCCATCTTATTCGATTACTTAATGCCTTCATAACTTGTGGTGATGAATTTCTTCATAACTCCCATATTTCGGGAGTAATTTGAGAAAATGTGAAATTTTACTATGAAAATGAGTGTATCGAGCTCTCTCCCTCCTGATTCCGGGCTTGTTTCAAGTAGCGGTCTCTAATATCATAATGCTAATACTAAGAGCTATATTTAATACTAAGACACATAGTGCGCCAAATGTGCACTTTCTGGGATAAAGAGTGATGTTTATTTTATAACACAATTTTTTTATTTTTTGTTTATTTTGTTGATTAAAACCGTTTTTCTAAAGGTTTACCTTATTACAATAACATTTCTGAGCAGCCAATTAGAGAAGATATAAGCTAATTAGGATATATAATTAGGGACTTAAGGTTTACATATAAAACTGATGCACTAATGATTACTGATAAGAACATTGCTATTATTTAATTACTAAATGGCTCTTAATACACTAATTTAGCATGCATCATTTACTAATTATCACAATAACTAATTACCTTGCAATATTTAACAAAGGATACCTGGGATACCTGGATTTTATATAAATAGGTCACTATTAGTAACTTTAAAATCAGTGTTGATTTACACCTCGTTGTATCCAAGCTAATCTCGCAATGTATTTTCCAAATTTTAATACAAATCTTGATATTCACGTTGCTTTATGCGCACGCGCACATAAAGATTTACGCGACTTTAACTATTTGTTCAGTGTTTTAAAAGATAACAGTTGTGTTCAGTTATGTGAAAGTGCTGAAACAAGTTTAAAAGACTGGTGTCGTCGATTTTGCTACCGCATTTATGCAAAATGGACACAGTCTGGAAGAAGCACAGATAAGTTTCGGAAGAAACATGAGATTTGGCTACAGGCTGCAATTCAATGGCCGGAATTACAGAATGAAAATATGGAACCTTCTACAGAAAATATAAGTGACGTCATCGAGCCCATAATTTCTCCTGCTAAATCTGATGCTTCAACTTGTACACATCCTAGTCCTCGTAAATCTTTTGAGGACCTTAGTAACCGGCAAAAAAGAAGACGCACTGAAGATAGTCTTTCATGCAGCAGTAGCAGCGCTGAAATTATGTTTTCGGCCGAAAGGGCGCTTCAAAAGGCAGGACAAAGCGATACAGCTTATGTTATGAAATACTTGACGGAGAATCCAGAAGAGGCCTCAAAAATCAAAGCCTTCATTGAAGGTAAATCAATTCAGGTACGGGAAATATCCCCTTTGAAGGCATTGGCTCTTTATGTATCGATGAACTTATCGAAATGGCGCTATAACAC
Source organism: Aporophyla lueneburgensis (assembly GCA_932294355.1). Taxonomy (NCBI): domain Eukaryota; kingdom Metazoa; phylum Arthropoda; class Insecta; order Lepidoptera; family Noctuidae; genus Aporophyla; species Aporophyla lueneburgensis. Next base: position 15,302,570 of record OW028762.1, on the reverse strand, counting down.
TCTTCGGGATTTCAACACTCAAGAAGGAGCTCTTCAATACCCGAGTTACTACATGTTGGTTAAAGAAAAAATTAAGTGCTATCCGGCCAAAGAAGATCTCACAGTTACAGAGAGCTCTGCAAAAATCAAATTACAAGCCTTGATGGATTTAACCTCAAGAAGACTTATTAGGTCGTTAGAAACCCCTGTTGATCCCAATCAACAGCTCGTATTGACCAGCAAATGGGGTTTTGACGGATCATCTAGCCAAAGCATTTATCATCAAAGGACGAGTGAAGATGAGCAAATCGATCTTGCTAGTAATTTTATGATTAGTCTTGTACCACTGCGGCTCGTCTCAAAAGGTGTAACAATTTGGGAAAACGAGCGACCATCTTCCACTTCATTTTGCCGGCCAATATTGTTTAAGTTTATAAAGGAAACCAAAGAAAATGTGCAGAGAGAGATGGCTGAAATCGAAGCAGAGATTGAAGCCTTAACTCCATCCACCATCACTGATGGAATTAGTGTCAAACACCAACTGCTGTTGACAATGATTGATGGTAAAATTCATTCCATTATATCCAATACAGCAGCTTCAGTGTGTGACATATGCAAGGCTTGTCCTAAAGAAATGAATAATTTAGAGTTAATCAAAGATAAACACGCAAACGAGGACATGTATAAATATAGCTTAAGCACCCTTCACGCTTGGATTCGCTCAATGGAATGCTTATTACACATTTCCTACAAATTAGACATAAAATCATGGCAAGTAAGGGGTGATATAGCAAAAAGGCAAGTTGATGACAGGAAGAAAAGAGTTCAAGAGGCTGTAAGAAGAGAAACGGGCTTACTTCTCGATGTTGTGAAACAAGGCAGTGGATCCACCAACAATGGCAACTCGGCAAGGAGATTTTTTGAAAACTACACTAAATCTGCTGAACTGACCGGAATAGATGCTATGCTTTTAAGAAAAATCTGTGTGATCTTGCAGTGTATTTCATCAGGAGAGAAGATCAACGTAACTAAATTCCGAGAGTTCTGCTTTGATACTGCTAAGCTTTACGTGGAGTTATACCCATGGTATTATATGCCTTCTTCACTTCATAAAATTTTAATGCATGGGCCAGACATAGTTCAGAACATGTCAATTGTGCCCATTGGTTTTCTATCCGAAGAGGCATCTGAGGCTAGAAATAAAGATTTTAGAAAATATAGAGAGGGGCATTCTCGAAAGCATAGCAGTATCTCATGCAATGAAGATATTATGCACAATCTTTTACTGTCTTCTGATCCACTTGTTACAAGTATCCGTCCAAAAGGAAATAAGTTTGTAAAAAAATCTTCTTTTAAGGAATTTTATGAGCTTACGGATTCTGAGAAAAGTGATATCGAATTTGTTAACATAAATGATTTAGCGGACATCGATTCTGAATTTGAATTAATTGATGATGATGATGATGACGAAGATAATTAAATGATGTTATTGTTTTAAAATGTGTAACTTAGTAAATTAGAGCTTACATCTTAATTATTTATTGTACTTTTAATGAAACTAGGTAATTTATTATCAACTTACTTAAAAGTCATACTCTCATCAGTTCTTGTGAATATTTTTGTTAATATATATTTCTGTATATATATAATATATTTATAGACCTCTTAATAAGTCTGTCTGCGGTTTAAAGTAAATACAAATGGGGAAAAAACGTTTTTTTTTTAAATTTTCATTTCCTTTTATCCCAGAAAGTGCACATTTTGCGCACTATGTGTCTTAGTATTAAATATAGCTCTTAGTAATAGCATTACGATATTAGAGACCGCTACTTGAAACAAGCCCGGAATCAGGAGGGAGAGAGCTCGATACACTCATTTTCATAGTAAAATTTCACATTTTCTCAAATTACTCCCGAAATATGGGAGTTATGAAGAAATTCATCACCACAATTTATGAAGGCATTAAGTAATCGAATAAGATGGCATCATTAGTTTGTCATAATTTTACTCTTATTTTTCGGACATGTCTACGTCCAACCGCTCCCATACATTCGTTCCACTGTGCGACAGGGGTGTATGTTACCCAGACAATCCTACTCCTATTATAATTGTTAAAGTTTGTATTTTTTTATATTTGTTACTCAATCACGCAAATATGGCTGAAATGATGTGTATGAAATTTGGCCCACGGATAGTTCATAACCTAGATTTATACATAGGATACTTTTTATCCCGGCAGTACGTTGGCAACATTTTGAAAGAAAGAAATTACAAGGATAAAAGCAATATTTCAAGTTATTACGACGCTTTCAATGTCCAAAAAATTCGCTCGAGTATCGCGGTGTATCTATACTAATCTATACTAATATTATAAAGCTGAAAAGTTTGTTTGTTTGTTTGAACGTGCTAATCTCAGGAACTACTGGTCCGAATTGAAAAATTATTTTTGTGTTGGGTAGCCTATTTATCGAGGGATGCTATAGGCTATATAACATCACGCTACAACTAAGAGGAGTGGAGCAGTAATGAAAAATGTTGCAAAAACGGGGAAAATTTATTCCTTTTGAGAGTTTCCGTTGCGTGCGCTGCGTAAACGGTTAAAGTAACGCAAAAATCATGTATGACGGAATAGTTCCTTTTAAAAAGTTCTAAAAAAAGTCCGCGAGAGCATATGTCTATCTTTTAAGGTTGACTCACTATAACTGAAAAGGAGAAAGCAGCAACGAAAAATGGACGAAAACTAGCAGGCAAATCGATGCGACGGGAAGGGTCAGGGGAGCAAAAATTTGACGCGGACGAAGTCGCGGGCAGAAGCTAGTACTATATATTATTATTATAATGTTATAAAGCTGAAGAGTTTGTTTGTTTGAACGCGGTAATCTCAGGAATTGGCGGACTGCCAACTTAAAAAATATTTTTTTGTTGACTAGCCTATTTATTGAGGAAGGCTATAGGCTATATAACATCACGCTACGATCAAAAGGAGCGGAGCAGCAACGTAAAACTGGCAGGCAATTCGATGCGACTCGAAGGGTCCGTGTACGTTACCCTAGCAAGAAAGTGTCTCCTAGAGTTATATGAGTAGAACGTATAATGTGTGCCTTATCTGCTGTAAATGTGCCCCCAAATAAAAAATGTGTGCCCCCTGTCGTTTTGGAAAAAAACGGAAAAAACGATTCTTGCTGGGGTAACGTTTTTCTAGCAGGAAAATTCTAAACGAATGATCGGACAGAGAAAAATTGTGCATGGCCAGAGTGCTTATATGTGTGCCAAAATGTGCCCCCAAAAATAAAATCTGAGCCCCTTCAGGTTTTCGAGATATTGCATTTCCTGCTGGAGTAACGTTTTGATGAATCGTATATCTCTAAAACCATTGCATGTGCCCCTGTAGAGTAAACATACACGAGTAGCTCTTAATGTGTGCCCCTTAGTGCCCCAATTAGATTCAAGAAAATATTTATAGTTTTCAAGTTATCGCGGTTTTATGAAAATCCGAAAAAACATCACAGCGCCAAATGAGACAAGGCACAAGTTCGCTGAAAACTGTATTCGGTCCTTCTTGACCCTAGTAATAACCATACAAAGTTTCAAAACTGTTCATGCATGCGGTTTTGAATAATCTTGCTAAAAGTAAAAACGGTGGTTTCATAACTTTGACGGCAAAATACAAGGAACTGGCTCAATCCCAGATGTGTACGTGTAAACCAAAATCTTGTGCCTTTAGTCAAAAATATATGGTGAAAATATTCAGCTTGGAATGTCTCGCATTAAGTAAATATAAACAAAAAACCAAAATATGTAAACAACGGCTGGTTATCCGACCAAATTCCAATGACTACTAAAAAGCGACTGATTCATACATATTGATGACCTTTTTTATTGGACGTATTATACCTAAGCTGTTGTCCGTACAGTCGCGTTCAAAAGTTTTGGGGGCTAATTAAAAAATATATTAAATGCACCTTGTGACCATATTAAATGAAACAGCTTGTTGATGTGGAAATTATAATTTTTATTCCCTTAATTTGTATTCTTAAAGTAATTATTGCATCAAATCACAGATTAATTTTCCTACCTATAAGTATTAGAAATTATTTGCACGTTGTGTAGTCATTATTATTTAAATCACAGATCAGTTTTTCATCTAACAAGGAGACCGCCATGATTGTCCGCCTCCGATTTCAATGATTTTTATGTATGTTGTTATGTTTGAGTAACTGAGTAATTACCCAAAAGGAATTCACGCAACGCTCAATAGTTTCAGAGTTGCTTCTACCGAGCAACTTAAATATAAATTCAGTATACAAACTCAAAAACATTTGCAACTCTATCTGCAGATATATGTATAAGGTTCAAATTTCTTGCAATTTTGTATGTTTCTTGATGAATAAATATTCTAATATTATAAGAAAAAAAAATGAACAAAAAAACGTTAGCAGGAATCGAACCCTGACCATCTGCGTGCCAGCCACGTCACCCTGCCTACTAGGCTACGCACCGCTATGCAATTTCAATTTAAATGATTTTTTAATAAAATTATCATCAAATCAAACATTGCAAGTTTGAACCTTATATCTATACAGATAGAGTTGAAATTGTTTTTGAGTTTTTATCCTGAACTTATATTTAAGTTGCTCGGTAGAAGCAACTCTGAAACTATTGAACGTTGCGTGAATTCCTTTTGGGTATTACTCAGTTACTCAAACATAACAACATATATAAAAATCACTGAAATCGGAGGCGGACAATCTTGACGGTCTCCTTGTAAGTCTAAAATATAATTATAAATCCCTCATAGGTACGTAATACGACATAAAAAATGGAAACACGTTGTTGAAACACATCATTGTGCGGTTGACTATAGGAATACACTAAATACAACTCTCAAAACTGTAGGTACCAAGATTTATTTGGTTAAGGTGAATGCTCTAACCAACCCGCGAAATTCAAATTTTATTACGTTTTTTGCAATTTGCAAGCCAGTGCTAGGTTGTACAACCTTACTACCTCTAGATATTCATCACACATTTCATGAACTATATTTTTTTTAAACATCGGGACCAATCAAATTTTGAGTCAAAGACCTGGCAAATGGCAAATATCTGGATATTTGCCATATCTTTCGTTCACACATAAATTACTGGATGTATTTTAATGAAATTTAGAATGGAGAAGATAGCTTACCTTGGAATAGCACTTAGGCTACTATTTATAATGTACTTAATAATGTTTATGGTCATAGAAACAGCTAGTAGAATATAATCCAATTACAACTTTATTTTATTACTTATTACTTTTCTACTTCAGTGTACTCAGGCACAACACGTGTGAACCGGTTAGTGAGTAAAGTAAAGAAGGTCATCGATATGTATGAATCCGTCGCTTTTTAGTAGTCATTCAAAATTGGTCGGATAACCAGCCGTTGCTTACATATTTTGGTTTTTTGTTTATATTTATTTAATGCGAAACATTCCAAGCTAAATATTTTCACCATATATTTTTGACTAAAGGCACAAGATTTTGGGTAACACTTACACATCTAGGATTGAGCCAGTTCCTTGTATTTTGCCGTCAAAGTTATGACACCATCGTTTTGACTTTTAGCAAGATTATTCAAAACCGCATGCATGAACAGTTTTGTAACTTTGAATTACTAGGGTCAAGAAGGACCGAATACAGTTTTCAGCGAACTTGTGCCTTGTCTCATTTAGGCGCTGAGATGTTTTTTCGGATTTTCATAAAACCGCGATAACTTGAAAACTATAAATATTTTCTTGAATCTAATTGGGGCACTAAGGGGCACACATTAAGAGCTACTCGTGTATGTTTATTCTACAGGGGCACATGCAATGGTTTTAGAGATATACGATTCATCAAAACATTACTCCAGCAGGAAATGCAATATCTCGAAAACCTGAAGGGGCACAGATTTTATTTTTGGGGGCACATTTTGGCATACATATAAGCTCTCTGGCCATGCACAATTTTTGTCTCTCCGATCATTCGTTTAGAATTTTCCTGCTAGAAAAACGTTACTCCAGGAAGAATCGTTTTTTCCGTTTTTTCCAAAACGACAGGGGGCACACATTTTTTATTTGGGGGCACATTTACAGCAGATATGGCACATATTATACGTTCTACTCATATAACTCTAGGAGACACTTTCTTGCTAGGGTAACGTACACGAAGGGTCCGGGGAGCAAAAATTTGACGCGGACGTATCGCGGGCAGAAGCGATCATGATACACTTATCCGTCCGTGTATCAGATCCCCGGATACATACGGATCAGGGTGTATCATGCTACGGCGAGTAGCGTGATTGCGTATCATTTTGCGTACACACTAGCAAAAGTTATACACGTCTATGCTACGCGTCGGAGATCAGAAACACTAAGAGTGACTTGCACCAACTATCTTTAACCTTATCAATGCCTTGTCAGCTGACAAATCTCTGGGGAGTGGGGGGTCTCAAATACGTGACCAGTTGTGACAAGGACGGAAGGTGGGAAAAAATCATGCAATTTGTGTGACGTTATTTATGGACGGGTCCTAGCCGGAGATTTAATAGCTGACAAGGCCGTTTATTACCCGTGGTTCAACCGCGGGCATGGGTTTTGGTTAAAGTTAGTTGGTACAACACTTTTAGCGGGCGGTGCGTGGCTGTCCGTGGTCGTTGGCTATGCGTCATCATCATCATCATCATTTCAGCCGAAAGACGTACACTGCTGGACATAGCACCGCCACTTCGACCGGTTCTGTGCTTTTCGCATCCAACAGATGTCTGCGGCCTTCACCAGGTCATCGGTCTTCCTTGTGGGAGGCCTTCCAACGCTACGTCTTCCAGTACGCGGTCGCCACTCCCTAACTTTCCGACCCCATCGGCCATCTGTTCTGCAAGCAATGTGCCCTGTCCACTGCCACTTAAATTAACCATGTGCCCAGTTGGCCATGCGTAATAATTCGCAATATCACAGCTCGTGGGAAGCCGCCTTAAGTAAACATGTAAGACGAGTATACCCACATTAGAACCACCCATCATTCATCATCATCATTTCAGCCGTAAAACGTCCACTGCTGGACTTAGGCCTCCCCCAATTTGGGGGGCTTTGCCATAATCGCCACGCTTGGCATGCGGGTTGGCGATCGCAGTATGGTGGTAAAATGTATAGAGAACGCTGCTGCCCATTCTCTAGTAAGTCCCTTAGTCGCCTCCTACGACACCCACGGGAAGAAATGGGGCGGTGTTATTCTTTACGTCCGGCACCACACGGTACCACCCACCTATTGTCAATTCGATTTAAAAAGCGGGTGGGTGGACGTTGCATTCAAGTTTCAACCCTCTAGGGGGGGGTGCGTGCGTCATCCGCTTGTTGACGTGTTGTCTGGTTACTTTACGAAGTTAAAACCTACGTATAATGGCAAAAAATAGCTTTTAAATGAAAATGGACTTAATAGCAGACTTTTATATTACCATTTTCATACGTTAATAACTAGTTTATCATTGTTTGCGTGGACCTAGCGACCGCCATTGAAATACTAGTGCTCTTATATTCTGGCTAGTAATAGGGAATAGTGATGAGCCGGATATCCGCGAATACGGATACGGATATCCGTATCCGAGGGAGAAGAAAAATTTGCATCAGTATCATATCCATTTCTTTTTTGGCGGATCTTTTACCTAACTACCTTTTATTAATTTGCAATACATAGATGAAATTCTATAAAGGTGATTAACTAGCAATGATAAACTATTATAATCCATTTAGATATTTTTTTATTTCTTAAAATCAAATGTTATACAAGAAACAAAAGAAAGACCCGCGCAATGCAAGTTGAAATTGAAACGTCCTGTCAAGCAAAGTGTCAATTATCATTTCAAAGTCACAGTCGCGTCGCAGCCGGCTGCTGAGTCGTCGAGCTGTCACAGACGCATGTTGCATAGTGTGTCTATGTGTAAGGGTCACGAGTAGGGTTGCCATACGTGCGGAAGTTTCCGGACATGTCCGGTAATATAAGTCTTTGTCCGGAATGCGGAGGGAATAAGCCGTCCGGAATTTATTACATTTTAACTAAAAAATTAATAAATCAAATATTTTTATTTCATAATAAGGTAACAATCAACATTATTAATGTAGTTATTCCTTTTTGTCAGTGAGGGCGCGAGAAAAATCTAAAATTTGCTTCATTCATTCATATGCACTATTCATAACGTCATTAATATTATTATATATTTATAAGAAAGTCAGGAATTTTCATCAAATGTCCGGAATTTACTCCGGATTTCGATTTTTTAAATCTGGCAACTCTAGTCACGAGTAATCCTGCCAGGGTCGCGAGATTTGTTCGAAAGAGATACCGTGACCCTGGCACATGGGCAACTGAAGGAACACGGGTCGGTTTTAGTCAGTAAAAGTCTGACACGCCCTTCCGCTCCGCCCAGAGCGGGCGGGAGACGTCATTTGATGATTTCCCACAAAAAGGGCCACGAATAATTGGGGACATCCTTACGTTTAACGTGCTTGTAACGATGTCTATTATGGCCGGTAATTGGTTTATTATGTCCTTATATTCCGCAACAGACTATTAGGTATGATAAGATACGTGTTTATTTTTCCGAAAACAGAGTTTTGTATTTTCTTATGATCTAAGTATATTAATAGCTAGGTTTACATGAAAATCAAGCATAAGAAGCATTTTGCTTATGAACTTCACACTAGGTCGAGCCTGTCTCGTCGAGTCCGTAGGTGGTATTATTTTTTAATGTCCATATTGGGAATTCAACCAATCTTATTCCATAGGAGAATCGGTGAAACTGTCTTAGGAACAAATCAGTTTTTTTTTAATCAATTTTAACATAATTCATTATTTGATCATCTGCGAGTTCCCCATGCATAATCAGCATAAAATGTTCTCATTACTGGGACACAGGCTTCCTATCAAAGAGACGGAGTGGACCATAATCCACCACGCGAGCCCAGTGCGATTTGGTAGATGTCACATGTCTTCGAATTTTTGGTTCTAGGACATGCCGGCTTCGTCACGATGTTTTCCTTCACCGTTTTGAAAGCAATGGTAATGAAATTTTATTGTACACAAAGTAAAGGCCCTGCCTGGGTTCGAACCTGCGACATAAAACTTGTAAGTCACCATTTCAGTCACCATTACAACTAGGCCACGACTTCTCTTTATAAAATTCTTATTAAAATGTGTATAATTGTCATTTTTTTTTCAATATCTCTCGATTCTGCATGCAAAGGCAAAAAAAAAAACGACGGGTTACACTCCGGGAGTGCCGGCAGAAGTGAAAACTTGAATATCAACGTTGTGCATTTTTGATATTTCTGGAATGGTTAGGGAATAATTTTGCACGAATTGCTTTAATTATCTACATATTAATACGTGAAGCGAAAACTTTGGATCCTTTTTTACGAAAATTGTGCGGACGGAGAAGTATGAAATTTCGCACACTTATAGTTTATACAGAGAAGAAGTGACGAATGCTAATATTTTTTTAAATTATTGTTCAAAATACATTATTTTCAATAAATAACACGTTACACACACTACTATTCATTATCGTGTATTTAATACACACATGCATAGGTATTCTTTTGTTTATGGTCTAAATCTGTGGTCCAATCGAGAACATCTGTCTTTAATATTTTGTGTCTATAGCCTCGACTGTCTACGGTCTCTATTCTTATTGAATATCAAGCCAAGGAACTTATACCCGACCCCTGGAATGTGCATTGTCAATTTGACACCATTATAAAAATAAACCTTATGAATATCTTACTAAGTTCTATTACAGATAATCACTTGGTCAGAGAGAAATTCGGTCCGAGAGAGAAAGCGTTGCGAGAGCCCTGTGTCCCTTTCTTGAAGTAGGGTGCCCATAATGAACGAAATTATAAGATTATTTACGGGTAAAGTCCATTGACGCATTTGCCTAATAAAAAGTGCCCAACCAATTTTCTTAAAAACGACGTCTGTTGGATTTTTACGACAATTAATACTAAACAAAATGGTTATTTGCCCAGCGCGCCAGATATTCCAGGTTATACAATAATACTCGATAGCAGAGTTTATGCGTTGCGTTGCGTTTATGTTTACTGCGTTTTACTTTAATCCATTTTTAAAGTGTAACTATTTTTTTTTTAAATCAAATTATTGGTTAATATATTATATCTTGTTATATTCGTATCTACCTAAATCATATTGCTTGGTCACCCTAATGAAAGGGACAGAGGGCTCTCGCGAAGCTATCTCGCTCGGACCGCATATTGGCAGCCTGTGCGCATTCCAGGTTGGATTTAAGTTCCTTGTGTCAAGCATAACCATAGGTAATAAATTAATTTTATAGGTATATAACCTATTTCATTTTAAAAATCTATGATCATATCGAGAATATTTGTCTTTAATATTATTTGTATTAGCGACGATAGGAATTTGGTTTAGATTTATAAGAAGTATTTTTTGTGGTTTTATGGGGAGTGTCAAGTATGGCATTAGTAAGTTTCCCATACAAAACTTAGTGTCGTGTGCAAACTGTAGAGGTTGTATGCCTCACGATTGTACAGGCTGGTTATAATTATGGCAATTTGAACTGTCATAATTATATAAAAATAATAGGGAACATTCTCAGCTGTCACCATCCATGAATGCGCGTGGCACGCTGTAACATAAACGCAGATGAACATTCGCGCAAGCGTCCTGCGCCGCCTAAACGAAATAGCAGGCGCAGGCATACATTTTCGCCGCGCCGTAGAAAGAGAGGGGGATACTTCCTCTCCTACTCTCTGTCAATTTCTTTGGATCATCATCATTTCGGCCGAAAGACGTCCATTGCTGGACATAGGCCTCTCCCAATTTACCCCAAATGAACCCGCCTGTCAAGCGTGCGATTATGGGGATTTGCCATAATCGCACGTTCGCAGGCGGGTTTGCGAACGCAGTATGGTGGTAAAATGCTTATATAACGCTGCTGCCCTTTCTCTAGTAAGTCCCTTAGTCACCTCTTACGACATCAACGGGTACGAGTGAGATGCTATTCTTAACGTCCGGCACTATCCTTTTGATAAGCAAAGCTGGAGTATTCTGGGTAATAAACTTGTAGACCGGATTAAGAATATGATGTCACTCGGAAAGCTGCCACGCTTAAATGGAATTGGGCTGGACACATGTGCCGTATGTCAGTCAGTCAATGGGCCAAAGTTACGACCCGATGGGTCCCGGATCCCGGCGGCAGGCCCAGACGGAGATGGCGGGATGATCTGGATTCTTTTAATAAAGAATGATCCTTGGCAACTCTGGACAGAGAGATGTGGAAAGAAAGTAGGGAGACCTTCGCCCAGCAGTGGGACAGCAACGGCTAATAAAAACAAAAAAGCAAAGCTATTAAAAGCTTGTTTTTTTTTACAATGAATTATTTTTAACTAGCTATTGCCAGCGGCGTCACCCGCGTATATACATATAAACCTTCCTCTTGAATCACTCTGTCTATTGGTGAAAACTGCATTGAAATTCTTTGCGTAGTTTAGAAGACCTAACACGCGTACAAACACGAAATGCGACTTTATTTTATAATATGTAAAGATGCTTATGGACACAGTTTTCTCACTCAAACACTCTTTAATCTTCACCTACGTTAGTAGTACCATAAAAAGTCACAATAATACCACACATCACACTTATTGTTTTATTAGAACCGCCTTAATTTAATAACTACATACATCCGCAATGCACAGCTGCATTAAATTGATTGGTGGAGCCGGCCACGAGCGCGCGAGGTAGCACACTGCTTACAGAGTTGGACGCAGTGCACATTTTTTAAATTGTGACGGATTTATATGACGTATTTTTTGGAGGGGGGAAAAGGTCATTGGTCTGTAGTAGGAAGTTATACATAATTTATGTATAACTTCCTACTACAGACCAATGACCATAACATCACACCTTGTCGCCCCGAAGGGTTAGGCAGAGGTTTCCACATACATAACAGGTAACCTATAAAAATCTCGCTCTAAAAAATATAAATCAAGACAATATTCTTATCTGAAACTGTTATGTTTAAACTATGTAATATTTATCGTCAATTAAATAAACAACGGACCTCATAAGAAGGTTGAAAGTCACCGAAAGGGCAATGGAGAGAGCTACTGCCTGGAGTTTCCCTACGCGATCGAATCAGAAATGAATAGATCCGTAGGAGAACCAAGGTAACCGACCTAGCCCGAAGAGTGGCAGTGGGCAGGGCACAGTGCTGGCAAAACAGATGGCCAATGGAGTCGGAAGGTTATGGAGCGGCCACCGCGTACTGGAAGGCGTAGCGTTGGAAGGCCTCCCACAAGATGGACCGATAACCTGGTGAAAGCCGCAAGAATCCGCTGGTTGCGAGAAGCACAGAACCGGTCGAAGTGGCGGTGCTTGGGAGGCCAATGGCCAGCAGTGGACGTCTTTCGACTGAGATGATGATGACGATGAAATATACAGCTTATACGTAATACAATTTTAATGTATTTAATAAATATTCTTAGTGATGATCAGAGAATCGTCGTGGTCGTATGCCACTTTTTTTTTGATGGGTTGGGAATCATCAAATGACGTCTCCCGCTCTGGGTGGATCGGAAGGGCGTGTCAGAATTTTACTGACTAAAACCCACCCGTGTTCCTTCAGTTTCCTGGTTTACAGCAACGTAGTATCTTAACAAGCATACTTTATGAAATCAAGGGCGGATCCAGCTTTGGTGCCAGGGGGGGGTCACATAGTCGTGGTCAAGTCACAAGAAGTTATAATTTAATTTGAATAATCATACATAAAAGTAAAAAGTAGGTATTTTATTAATGTGTGTATAGTCTGGCAAAAACGGGTAGAAACGGCAACTAAAAGGGCATTGACCAACTTTTATGTAGTCCATTGAAATGTTACATGGGCTTTGCATTTTTTAGAGAACGCAATTTTATTTTTGGGATATGTGGCGGGGGGTGGGGGGGGGGGGGGTCAGTAGAAGCTTAACCTCAAGTTTTTAGGGTTGCCGCCCTTGTCCCCCGGCCGCCATCTTAGAAAAAGGGGTGCATACACATTTTTCGCGGTATTTCGAAAACTATGCATCTTACAAAAAAATTGTCGAGACATAATTTGTAGTAAATTGTTTTGCCTACAAATATGTTTAATAACTTTTTGCCCTAAATTTAAAATTAAAGAAGTTATTAGAGAAGGTAGAGTCTGTAGGCGTGTTTTTTTTTTACGTGGTATCCCCAGTAGGTGGTGTCCCCCGTGGTACTCCACAGATATCTATATATTAATACGTGAAGCGAAAACTTTGGATCCCTTTTTACGAAAATTGGGTGGACGGAGGAGTATGAAATTTCGCACACTTATAGTTTATACAGAGAAGAAGTGACGAATGCTAATATTTTTTTTAAATTATGCGTAAAAATATATTATTTTCAATAAATAACACGTTACACACACTTCTATTCATTACCGTGTATCTAATACACACATGCATAGATATTCTTTTGTTTATGGTCCAATCGACAATATCTGTCTTTATTTTGTGTCTATAATCTTATAGTTAGGGAGCTGGCGAGCATTTCGGTATATGATTTGCACACGTTTCACGTCGAGGTGGATTGCAGTTTAAATTATTACGAATCGATTTGGTCCAATCAATTAAGGTCCTATGTCGCTGCGTTTTCGCGTTACAGCGGATTGAAGTTGCTTAAAAAAATCGGGGTATTAAATCATTTGCGCATGTATGCCTCTAGAGTTCATGGTCACATTCATCTTAGAAACGAAGAAAATCGAAGAGGCAGACATTCAAGACTCTGCATTATCATGGGACGGAGTTGTAAAAATGTTAAAAAAAAAGCTCTACTAAGTCATTTGCACGCGGTTCTCATTGCGCCCATTCGATTCACTATGACTCTGTGGATTCGAAAAATCATGTGGCAGACTCTTTGCTCACTGATTTTCAGCTATATTATTTTTTAAAATTCACGGAATCAAGGGACAGCGGGTATAACGTGGGATTATTGTTATTATTTATAGTTTTATTCTTATAATTTTGTTTAATATTATCCTCTAAGCTCACGGTAACGATTAAACTTCTGGAACTGAAATCTATGCAATCAAATTTTTTCTTAATGCCAACCAGAAACGAAATGCGCTTGGAACTTTAATTAGAAAGTATTTTTTTTTAAATTGCATGCTTGATTGTAATCTGAATAGGATTAGGATCTGGATAGGAACAGTCTTTAACTTTTTTTAATTACGTTTTATTTGTGTAAAATACGTAGATTTTGAACCAAGACGTGTGAAAGTACCTGAGAGCGAGAGAAAGGAAAAGCGTGCAAAATAAAAGGGGAGGCTGTATATAGATATACGCTCTATACATTTAGTTTCACAAAACGGAAAAGGTCGGAACTGAGTTATACCGCTCTCACTCATATTCCCAAATAAAAGAGAGACACCACGAAAGAAACTATGAAGATATTTTATACCTGCTTGGAGAGCGCGAGCGTCGGGTTGAAAAAAAAATCAAATTCTCAATCCTCAATCCTTTGGAATATCAGAGGCCTGAACGTCTGCCTCATCGATTTTCTTGATTTTCATAAGGAATTCAAACATCAGTCCAAAAAGTAGACGTGTGCGCATAATATGGCATACCTCTTTTTTACATTTTTGGAGCACTGTCAATAGACAACGCAGAGGCAACATGTGGGGTGCTTGGACAGGAAACCTCCTCGTGTGCCCGGGGGTTGGAGTTCCCTTATGGATACGTCTGGGGGGAAGGCCAATCTCCGGGACGGTGCACCCTGGGGTGCGGGCAAATACTCCCCATTGGGTACTTTGTGCCTAAGGGGAGTTTTGCCCGTATGCGAATGTCCTGTCGGAGGAACGCTCCACCGTGTGTCCCTCTGATCTTAGCAGAGGCGCACAGCGGTGGAGTTAGAGCGGGCTCGGTGTGCACTAACCTGCCGCCGGGCAGGCAAGAAGGAACGTACCCCTTCTGCCACCGTTAGTCTCGTAGCCCCGAAGATCGTCACGGTCATGTCTCTGACTTTTGACGGGGGTCGAGGGTCTTGGCTTAATCGCCCGGGCCGCGAGGTAGAAAACCTCTATAAAAAATCACCCCAAACCTCCAAGCGGCGGCGCACCGTGAGGGAGGTTGACAGCTTGACTAATGGGTAGCTGAATTAGTCACTAGTGCGAACCACTGAATTTTGAGACATTATAAAGTTTAATACTCGTGGGAACAAACATGGAAAATTTTTTAAAAACAAATAAAACAAAACCAGTGGAAGGGAGCGATGCGGGGTCGGAGTCCGACGCCGCGTCGAGTGCGAAGGGCTCGCGTGCGAGCTCAGAGCGAGGAGTGGCGGGCGCTGCTGGTGGGAACCGTAAGGTCTCCCAGAAGCGCCCTAAATCGGGGGCAGGGCAGGAGTCCTCCTCCGACGGCGGGCTGAACTCGGCCCGCCGAAAAATATCACGGCGTGGTGGGCTCCAGGAGAGGGGCACCGGCCGAGGACTCCCCACCAAGGAGGCCGGCGAGCCGAGCCGAGCAGGCTCAGCTGAGCTGACCCAGGGAGGGGAGAGGGTTGCCACGGAGGGGCATCCCTCTGAGGGGACCAGTAGTAGGGCCCCCTCAGAGTCCTCCGGTGGTGAGTCGGACGCTGCCGGCCACTCGGAAGAAATGGGCAGGTTCGTGGAGGTCGTGGCCACGGCCATCAAGGCTGCGACCTTAAAAAGGCTCCAGAGGTCCAAGGACAAGGCCATATCTGCTGCCACGAAAGCCATCGTGGTGGCGGCGAAGGCCTTGCGTTCTGGGCCTCCGGTGGTGGATGGGGTGGCAGAACTGCGGGCGGAGGTCGCCCGCGTGACTGCCGCCATGGAGCTCCTCCGAAAGGAGAATGCGGAGCTCCGAGCGGACCTGGCCGGTCTCCGAGGAGCCAGCCCCCAGGAGGCATCGCAGGGGGGAGCGCGGCATGGGCAGGGCGGGCTCCTGCCTGCCGAGAACCAGGTGCTGACCCTGGTGCGGAAGGAGCTCGCTGTCTTCCAGAGCAGGTTTTCTGCTCTGGAGGCCGTTGTCCTGCGCCCCCCACTGGCGGCAAGCCGGCCGATTTCGGGCCAGCTTGGGGCGGCCTCGGCTCAGCCGAAGGCGGCCTCGGGCCAGATGAAGGCAGCTTCAAGCCAGCCGCGGGTTGTCTCGGGCCAGCCGAAGGTGGCCTCGTTTGCGGGTGTTGCGTCTGCCCCAGCCAAAGGGCCGGGGCCTGCGGCTGCCACAGCCAAAGGGCCGGGGCAGACCAAAGGCTTGCCAAAGAAGGCACCCGCAAGGGCCCCAGCACCGGAAGTGAGAGGGCCGCCAAAGCCAGCCCCGCCTGCTAAATCTCCCCCTGCCAACGCCGAATGGCAAGTGGTTGGGGAGAAAAAGAAGGCAAGTAAGGCTGCAAGGGCGGCCAAAAACAAAAAGAGGCAGCAGCGGCGCAAAAAGAGCAGCGTCGCGGCTAGGCTCCGCGCCCCGAAGTCCGCAGCTGTAGTGATTACACTACAGCCGGAAGCGGTGAAAAAGGGCGTGTCCTACCGCGACGTGCTCTCCAAAGCGAAGGCAGCGGTGGACCTGCAGGAGCTCGGCATCTCCGACGGGCTCCGGGTGAAAGTTACTCTGACTGGGGCCCGGATGCTGGAGGTCCCTGGTGCGGATAGTGGCCCGACCGCTGACGCTCTGGCCGAAAGGCTTAGGGCGTCGCTAGACGCGGAGGAGGCCCGAGTGTCCAGGCCCATCAAGTGCGCTGACATGCGCATTCTGGGCCTGGACGATTGCGTCACGGAGGCGGAGGTGGTGGCCGCCATCGCTGGGGCGGGGGGTTGTCCTGCCGAACAAGTGAGGGCAGGCACCATCCGCCCTGACAATGCGGGGTTGCGAACCGTCACGGTGAGCTGCCCCGTGTCGGCGGCCCAAAAAATCACCGCGGAGGGCCGAAGGCTCCTGGTGGGCTGGGTCTCAGCGCAGGTGAAACTGTTGGAGCCCAGACCTCTGAGGTGCTTCCGATGCCAGATGGGCAACCACGTGTTCGTGGGTTGCACCTCAGAGGTGGACCGCAGCGGTCACTGCTTCCGCTGCGGTCAGCCCGGTCACAAGGCCGGTTCGTGCAATGCCACGCCGCACTGCTATGCATGTGCGGCGGCTGGCAAGCCGGCCGAACACCGGGCTGGGAGTAAGGCCTGCGCTGTAGCCGCCAAGGCCAGAGGCAAGAGTAAGCCCTCCGCCACCGCTGTCACCGCTGTCGCCGCTGCCGCCTCGACCACTGCTGTCGTGGCCGGCACCACCACGGCAGGGCCCTCACAGGGGGCTCAGGAGGGGGCTGAAATGGAGTGCCAATAATAGGTACTCCATTGCGCCTCCTCCAAGCGAATATCAACCACTGCGCCTCCGCTCAGGATTTGTTACTCCAGAGCATGGCGCAGTGGTCGATTAACATCGCTGTGGTCGCTGAGCCGTACTTTGTCCCGCCCAGGGATGACTGGGTGGAGGACCTGAGCGGCTCAGTGACCCTCATTTCGTCGGCCGCCGCCGGAACCCCGACCCTCGAGGCCGTCAAGAGGGGACGACGGGGTTGCGTAGCAGCACGGTTCGGGGAGATTGTAGTTGTGGGAGTATACTTCTCCCCGAGCCGAACTCTCGCCGAGTTCCACAACTCCCTTGCGGAGTTGAGAGTCGTCGTCGTTGGGTTCCGTCCCCTTCCCGTGCTCGTACTCGGGGACTTCAACGCCAAGAATTTGGCTTGGGGTTCCCGGTATACGGACACACGGGGCAGGATGGTGGAGGACTGGGCTCTGGAGACAGGCCTGGTCGTCCTAAATCGGGGTTCTGTACCTACGTGTGTACGGATGCGGGGCGACTCAGTGGTGGACATTTCGTTCGCCAGCCCCGCTCTGTCACCGCAGGTTATTGATTGGCGCGTCATGGAGGGGGTGGAGACGTATTCCGACCATCGGTACATCCGATTAGACGTCTCCGCCCAGACCTCGAGCGCGCCGATCCGGCAGACCCCGAGTGGTCCGCGGTGGGCGCTGAAGAAGCTGGACCGGGAGCTTCTCCTGGAAGCCTCGATCGTGCAGGCCTGGGTGTCACCACCGGACAGGCCTGCTGACACCAACGACGAGGCCGAGTGGTTCCGGGAGGCCATGTCCGAGATCTGTGACGTGGCTATGCCCCGAGTCCAGCCAGGACGGGCTTGGCGCCAGGTGTACTGGTGGTCGCCGCAGCTGACAGCGTTGCGCGAAGCGTGCGTTGCGGCACGACGCCAGTACACCAGGCACCGCAGGCTCCGCATCCGACCTCCGGAGACGGAAGCCATTCAGGCGGAGCTATACGAGGGGTACAGAGCGGCGAAGACCGCCCTCCAAGAGGAGATCCTGCGGGCCAGAGGACTGGCCCGCAAGGAGTCGCTGGAGACTCTGAACAGGGACCCATGGGGACGGCCCTACAAGGCCGTCCGGGAGAAACTCCGCCCATGGGCTCCTCCGCTGACTCAGAGTCTCCGGCCCCAACTCGTGGAGGGCGTGGTGAGCGCTCTGTTCCCTTCTCGAGGGGAACATAGTCCCCCACCCATGGCTCCGCCTACTGCGGTGCCACACGATGCGGACCACACCACTGACGACGACGACGGTGCTCCAGAAGTGACCGAGGTAGAGATGAGGGTGGCGGTACGAAGGCTTAATGCCAAGAATACCGCCCCAGGACCCGACGGCTTGCCTGGCAAAGCATGGGTCCTGGCCTCAGAGGCTCTCGGGCCTCGACTCAGGGGGCTCCTTAGCGCATGCTTGGAGAGGGGCCAGTTCCCACTTCGTTGGAAGACGGGGAAACTGGTCCTCATTAAGAAGCCTGGGCGCCCAGCGGACTCTCCGTCCGCTTACCGGCCCATCGTGCTGCTCGACGAGGTGGGCAAGCTCTTTGAAAGAGTGATTGCAGACCGCCTCGTCGGGTGGCTGGTGCGAGTGGGGCCGGACTTGTCGGACGGCCAGTACGGCTTCCGCAAGGGGCGCTCAACGGTGGACGCCATCATGCGCGTGCGAGCCCTCACGACGGGGGATGCAGTGGCCCGGGGTGGGGTCGTCTTGGCGGTGTCTCTAGACATCGCCAATGCCTTCAACACCCTACCCTGGAGTTGCATTAGGGAGGCATTCCGGTATCACCGGATGCCGACCTACCTCTGTCGCGTGGTCGAGGCCTATCTGACGGATAGGGCCGTTATCTACCCCGGTCACCAGGGAGAGTGGAACCGGCGAGAGATGTCGTGCGGTGTCCCACAGGGATCGGTCCTGGGGCCGCATCTGTGGGACATCGGTTACGACTGGGTGCTGCGCGCCGACCTCCCTAGCGGCGTCAGCGTGGTATGCTACGCTGACGACACGCTGGTCCTTGCGCAGGGGAGGTCGTACGAGGCGGCGGCCGAATTAATGACACGCGGGGTTGCGACAATCGTCGATAGGATCCGGCAATTGGGACTCGAGGTGGCATTGCACAAGTCCGAGGCCATGGGTTTTCATGGTCCTCGGAACGCGCCACCTGCGGGTTCCCAACTTACGGTAGGAGGGGTTCACATCGGCGTCGAGTCGACGATGAAGTACCTGGGACTTGTCCTCGACAGCCGGTGGAACTTCGTTGAGCATTTCCGACGTTTGGCTCCCAGACTGGAGCGGGCTGGGGCTGCATTAAAGCGGCTCCTGCCCAATCTGGGGGGTCCAAACGCCTCCTGCCGGAGGCTCTACACGGGGATCGTGCGGTCCATGGCCCTCTACGGGGCACCAGTGTGGGCACCCTCATTGAGGTTGCGCCCAGCGCGCCGGTTGTTTGCGGCCCAGAGGGTCATGGCCATCCGGTTAATCCGGGGATACCGCACGGTCTCGTGCGAGGCGGCGAGCCTCCTTGCCGGAGTGCCGCCATGGGATCTGGAGGCAAAGGTCCTCGCGCACATGTGGGAGTGGCGCGAGGAGGCGAAACGCCGGGGCGAAACTCCGCTGCCGCGACAAATCGCGGCACGGCGGACAGAGCTCCGGTGTGATCTCATGGCAACATGGCGGGTACGATTGTCGCAACCCAGTGCTGGGCACGCCACAATTGCGGCGGTAAGTCCCCTCTTTGAGGAGTGGATAGAGAGGCGTCACGGCGTCCTCACCTTCCGCCTGACGCAGGTTCTCACCGGGCATGGGTGCTTCGGTGGGTTCCTGTTCAGGATAAAGCGGGAGGATACGTCCGGGTGTTTCCATTGCGAGGATCGTCTGGAGGACACGGTGGAGCATACGGTGGAGGTGTGCCCTGCCTGGGCGGAGCACCGCCGTGTCCTCGTGGAGGCGATCGGCGGCGGCGACCTCTCGCGTCCGGCCCTGGTGCGAGCCATGGTACGGAGCGAGAGGGAATGGGAAGCCGTCACCTCCTTCTGCGAAGCAGTAATGCTCGTGAAGGAGGAGGCGGGGCGCGTGAGGGAGTGGCAGTCTCTGCGCCCTCACGCCCCTAGCCGCCGCAGGAGGAGACGCCCCGGGCGTCGGGAGTCGATTGCGGACTCCCGGCCACCGTAGGCGCGAGCTTGCGGGTGGCGAGCAATGGGTAGCTCGCCGCCCGGTAAGGACCAGGCTCGGGTCGACGGCGCGCAGTGTTCCACGCGCGCCTCAAAGAGATGTCAGCAGCAGTGTAGGGGTCTACTAGGACCGATGCCTGCCGGGGTCGCGTGATTGTTCGAAAGAGATACCGTGACCCTGGCACATAGGCAACTGATGGAACACGGGTGGGTTTTAGTCAGTAAAAGTCTGACACGCCCTCCCGCTCCGCCCAGAGCGGGAGAAGTCATTTGATGATTTCCCATCCTGAAAAAAAAAAAAAAAAAAAAAAAAAAAAAAAAAAAAAAAAAAAAGAGGCAACATGTTGGCAGACAATTTTTCCGTGGTTCTTCTCATTGGTTTTAATCGAACAATTCAAATCTGCCAAGTGTGCACTTCATATAGAGTTTTTTTAATCATAAAAATAAATGTAAAAAAATGAATACTACAAAAGTCAGAGCCGATGAGCTGGATGTCTGCCTTTTCGATTCTTTCTGTTTCCAGGATGTCTGTGATCATCAGCCCCAGAGGCAGACGTGTGCGCATAATATAGCACACCTTTTTTTTAAACATTGTTGAAACGCTGTAAATTTACAACGCAGCGCCACCATGGTGGCAGACGAGGTCCTTGATGTTTCTTAGGGTATAATTATCACTATTAATAACGTCTGCCTTGTGTGCTGATCATATCGAAATTTTGCTCGCCAGCTCCCTAACTATTACTGAATGTCAAGTATAATCATAGGTAATAAATAATTTTATAGATAGATTATATAACCTATTTAATTTTTAAAATCTATGATCATATCGAGAATATTTGTTTTTAATATTATTTGTCTATACTGTTACTGAAAGTCAAATATAACCATATTTTTTTAAAATATTTATTATTATATATGTTTTTTTCATTTAATAATGTATTTCTATTCAAATGGTCGAATTTCGACCAATGGGTGATCACTAGTCTTGCTTATTAGGTAATTCTTGAGATCATAATATTTTCAACTACTTATTAGCTTGCTACTCTATTCTACTGCTCTTCGATGGTCCAGGCTGTGGCTAAGAATCTAATTACAATAGTACAGACTCTACCTCATAGGTGGCGGGGAAAAGAGTTTGTGATGAATAAGTGAAGTGGTAGGTAGGAATTTAACAAAAAAAAAAAATATGAATGTATTTACAATAAAAAGAGATCATAAAACTAAGTGAAACATTTCGTTTTGACCGGATTCTCATGAACACCGACGAACCCGGTCAACTTTGGAGCGCTGTAACAGCGTTTTAATGAATGAAATTGAAAAAATATATATTTAAAAAATTCTCAAAAGAGCATCTACAAGAATGGTTTGAGGTATTTTTTTCGTAAAATGTATTAAAAAAAAGTTATAGAGCAAAAAAGAATTTTTTTATAAAAAAAATTCTCACTTTTAGCTTATAACCTCTTTAATTTTAAATTTAGGTCAAAAAGTTATTGAACATATTTGTAGGCAAAACATTTACTACAAATCATGTTTTGACAATTTTTTTGTAAGACGCATAGTTTTCGAGATATGGCGAAAAATGTGTATGTACCCTTTTTTCCAAGATGGCGGCCGGGGGACAAGGTCGGCAACCCCACAACTTGAGGTTAAGCTTCTATTGACCCCCCCTTATGTCCCAAAAATAAAATTGCGTCCTCTAAGAAATGCAATATTCGGCCCCCAAATTGTAACATTTCAATGGACTAATGGGACTTTGGCCACTTATAAAGAAACAGTTCAGCTAATAATATATGATTGATTTAATAGTTCTTATCAGTAAGAATACCAATATAAACCTAGTTTTGTATCAAGTTTTATATTTAGATAATTTTTAAAATTTTATTGAAATTGTTTATGCTTAAAACAAAACTTGCTTTACATGCGCCAGGTTCATCATAAATACAAGGCTGAACTTTGGTCCACGGAAGTGCCGGGGTCGTCAAGAAGGGGAGAATCGGAATCCATTTAGAAACAGCCAAAGTAATGGCAATAAAACTTACAAAAACAACACTCACGATGCAAAAAAGTTTTTTTTTTTTTAAAGATTTTTTTTTGCACTCGTCATTTTGACAATTAACACAACATTTTTAAAACACTGTTGCCAAATAAAAAAAATTGTATATCGATACATATGGAATCGATTATTGTTTTATAAGTTCTTCAGGTATAATGCACTCTTCAATTTATCATTTTTAAGTCTTTAATCATTTATATCGTATATTAGTATTTTTGAATAATATGATTAAATAAAACTGCATTAAATACAGTGGAGAGATTACCCTACACTTTAAATCGATTTGAATGTATTGTTTATATATCGCTTTCCTGCTAAAACTACTGACCCGATTTAAATAAAATTTGGTACACAGATAGTTTAGAGCTTGAGAAAGGACATAGGCTACTTTTTATCCCGGTAGTACGTACCCGCGGGATATTTTCCGACCTCCACGCGGGTGAAGCCGCTGGCAAAAGCTAGTTTGAAAAATTCATTAAATATTGAAGGTATTTACATAAAATCTATATTGTGACAAAAAATATATCCTTACTCAAAACCATTACCTATGTTTAACAATATTAAATAGTGGTCGATGGTGGACCCAGCCCAGGGGGGGGTCATGACCCCCATGACCCACCCCCTGGATCCGCCCTTGTATGAAATAACAAGAATACGCATGGCATCTGGAACTGTGAATGTTTGACGGCAAACGTATACTTTATAGCTGCATTAAAATTATTAATAACTTCACAGTACATGTTAGTAAAAACAGTGCTCTATGCAAAACCAGATGTCTGCCTTGACCCGCCATTAAATATATGCATTGGGTAAAGCACGAATAGCAGACGCTGCACTTTTTACCCGACTACGGCGAAGCAAAACGGAGGGTTATGATTTAAACCTATATGTAAGTAATTAGATACCCGAACACATGGGCAAAGTCATCATCATCATAACCAGCCTATAATGCTCCCACTGCTGGGACTGGGACACAGGCCTCCGTTTGGTGAGAAGGATTGGGCTGTAATCCACTACGCGGACCCAGTGCGGGTTGGTAGATGTCACGTATCTTCGAATTTCTGGTTCTAGAACATGCCGGTTTCCTCACGATGTTTTCCTTCACCGTTTTGAGAGCAGTGGTGATGAAATAATTTACATAAATTAAAGCGCTTGCCTGGTTTCGAACTGCGTTCGGCTGGGCCACCACGACTGTCCTGAGCTGCTCAACCCTAATTTTACGTGACCCTGTAATTTTGTCCTGATGTATAATGTAATAATATCTTAGGACAACCAACACAATGTTATCTGATCCCAAACTAGGCAGAGCCTGTACTATGGTAACCAGACAACATACATATTATAGATAAATTACACACAGACACAGAACAAATGATTGTGCTCATCACACAAGGATTTGTCCTGGGTGGGAATTGAACCCACGGCGTCAGTTTTAGCAATCAGGGTCACTAACCACTAGACTAACAGGCCAGATGTGTGGATGTGTGAATGTGGAATGAAATAAAAATGAACATTCACTCGAGTGACACGTCTAATATCTGCTTAATACTACGTCTACGTATATTGCCACGTGCGTCCTAGATACTTGGAGAGTTGTGGTTATTAAATATGAGTATTTGCGTGTCTCATTAAGTAGATAAAAAGTGAGGTCAAGCGTTTTTCCCTTGGGTATGTGGCGGCATCTACACAGTCACTTGCGAACTACACAGACTGACGTCATGCAAAATCCTGCATCGCAAAGGCAGAGTTGATTTAGACCAGCATATATGTATAGTCCTCCATAGCGGGGCCAATCTCAACGGAGACTAGCCATCGGCGCGGGAGATATTATAGCGCACCAGCATGTCCGCACACAGGGACCATCACTTTTCCTCGCTCTCTTAAGTCCGATGGGACGGTATTTCGACACGACTGGAGAGAGATCAGGATCAGTGGCTTAACGTGCTTTCCGAGGCACGGAGGTACCACACTGCCAACTTTCAAACTCCGGGCTATTACTAAGTATTGGACTCAGCACTGTCGTACTCTGTAACTAGCAAATATACAACGTCCCGTATGGTGCCGGACGTAAAGAATAGCATCACCCCAATTCTTCCCGTGGGTGTCGTAAGAGGCGACTAAGAGACTTACTAGAGAATGGGCAGCAGCGTTCTCTATGCATTTAACCACCATACTGCGATCGCCAACCCGCTATGGACCGTGGCGATTATGGCAAATCACCCCAAATTGGGGGAGGCTTATGTCCAGCAGTGGACGTCTTTCGGCTGAAATGATGATGATGATATAACGTCCTGACATCAATCGTCGGGCATTTGCCCACCAGACACGATACCCGTCTGGTTGAAAGATCCTCCCTGCACTATGGACGTCAAGTGAACTTCACACCCTGTTCCTCATACCTCCAAAGGTGTGCAGAAGAGCTACAAAACGCTACGTGCAACGTTTGTTTTTCTTTTAATTATTACATCAATCTGGTCATATATTGGGCACCTGGTACTTTTTGAAGGCCCCCACCATTCGTTTTCGATATCGATACCCAACAAGTGGTAAAGTCATATTCAGCCTATATTGTTCCCACTGCTGGGACACAGGCCTCCTCTCAGTCAGAGGGAGTGAGCAGTAATCTAACAGGCGGGCCCAGTGCGGGATGTCACACAAGCGTGCATTCGAACTATTGTAAGTCGCACTACAGTTTTGTCGCACAATTTTCGAATTCGTACATCCATTTGTCGAGCTCACGTAGTACACGAGGGTGCACGCAGCCGAAAAATAAACTAGTGGAAGACTGAGGAGTCTTCCACTAGTTTATTTTTCGGCTGCGTGCACTTCACTGACGAAATGCACCATACACATAGCAATTATGTAGCGATTTATAGTTTTTAGTAAGCAAGGGTTATTATGTATGCTATAGCAGCTTTTTAGAGCATTATAGTCACGAGATTATAGAGGATAATTTTATGGTCTGGTAGTTTGAGTAATTTATGCAGCCTACACCTATGTCCTTTCTTTGGTGGTGTTCGTCAAATCGTCGAGCTCCTTAAATTCTGAGTTGAACTGCATAATTCATTGATTACTGATGAATGCGTGCACTAATGGGTCAGGTCCACTCAATTCGTTTGGTTCTTTCCTCAAAAGATAATTTCAGACACCGATCTACGTGGTCCTCAGATGATCTGACCGAGATTATGTCTAGACTTTAAAAGCCTGGCCTTTCTTCTTCGATTAGTCAGATAGGAAACGTCGACCTCATCTAGTTTTAAAAATATGATTGTCGTGTAAAAGCGTTTGTATAAATCTACTTACAGAAATACAATCATTAATTAGTTCGGTTTCGTGCCAAAAAGTAGGCCTCCGTGAGACGAGTTGCCTTTATTTCCCCTCTTCTCGCAGGTCAACCTATGAGGTTGTCGGCCGATAACCGGAATTGCCTATGGCTACCCTAAATAAATTAAGGCCTCAAGCCAGGGCTTAAAAACTTAAAACTAGAGCGACTACTCGCTAAGGGCACCCCCTGTGGGGTACGGACCTCGGCTTAGGGCATCGCTGGTAGAGGGCAGCAAGGGACGGGCTGGATCGGAATGATTATTTTCTGAGGACAAATATAGAGCTACAGGCTGAGCGCCACGGTATAGCTCGAGCAAGGGTCGGAGCGGACATGGATTGGGATGTCACGACGGGTCTCGGCGGGAGGACGAGAGGACGGCGGTCTATGTTGGTGTATCTAGAGTGCTAGTGAGTTTACTACTCTCCTGGAGAAGGGTTGTAGCGTCCTCGGGAATTTCCCAAATGATTGGGCAGTGGTGTACTTATAGTATAGCCATCGCCAGAAGTCCCATGTAGGATAGGGTGCGAGCCTATTACCATCAAAGCGGGCATACATTCAATGAGGGTTTTCTGAAATGGTCCGGGCACCTGTCAAAAGTGTCAAAGCGCCTTTATTTTTCGTAGTCGTGACTGAATGAACACGAATGAATAAAATAGTTTTACATATATACATATATTCACTGTCGAAATGGAGGACGTCTTGTCAAAATTGCGCCAATGGCGGCCTGAATTTTCTTGAACAGCCTCATTTCCGAAGACCCCAAACTTCTTAAAAATGTTGATAAAACACGCCACTACAAAATCGGAACTCAAATTCTACTCGTGATGCTCAAGCCAGTGATCAGTACAGGATACAAACTGCTTTTAGGAAGCCACTCTACGTAATCTGTGGTCGAGTAACTTCGGGGCATTAGTAAGTAAGCGTTTACATCAACATGTCGTTTGTGGAAGCCAACTCCAACGTGCTTAAGGTCTAAACCTCGTTTATTATTGATGCTGACTGACCTGGATCTCCAACAGAACTCTGAGCTTCAAGAATCGCAGTTGTGCTTGGTACCACTAGAACAATGAGATGGTTACT
This sequence comes from Aporophyla lueneburgensis, assembly GCA_932294355.1. NCBI lineage: Eukaryota > Metazoa > Arthropoda > Insecta > Lepidoptera > Noctuidae > Aporophyla > Aporophyla lueneburgensis. The sequence goes on along the minus strand of OW028762.1, from coordinate 15,275,550 downwards.
TCTTTTGGATATGTCTTTTTAAATCATGGCAGCCATTGCTGATCATGGACCTGTTGCTTCTAAACACTATTTGGATGAACTGTCATTGGGGAATATTTCTGGTTTCTTTCTATGGTGATCGACAAGGTCCTAGGCATAGGTATTGGTACTGTCAGATACTGGGACATTGTTGACAGGCATTGACGGAAGATTTGTGAATACTGGCTAACCTTGTTACCCCGAAGGGTTGGGCAGAGGTGTGCCTACAGTACACCCACATTTCGCCAGATATGTTTAAGACCCATGTAATAGGGGGCGAACCCATAGTCATCAACCGGGCACAGATCCAGAATCCAGGCTGCTACTGAGAAAATCCAGCCAGGAAAACCTAATAACGCTTTTGTTCGACCTAGGAATCGAACCCAGGACCTCATGCTCAGCAGTAGCGTTTGTGACCACTAGAGCAAAGAGGTAGGCAATAATTATAGACCTCTTATACTTAGTAACGTGCTTCCCTGTGCTGCACATAGCATACTAGCGTATTAATAACAGCCTATAGAAGTCCTGCAGTATCTAAGTCCTCCAGTGTCGGAGGCCTGCAGTGGCTAAGGCCTAGGGTCTTACAGAGAAGGAGACTACGTATTGTAAGATGTATTTCAGGTTCTCTATAGATATTTCCCTTCACCGTCAGGCCACTACGACATTGTCTGGAAAATCCAGACCGAAAAACTGATGATGATGAACCCTTGCATACATACATACAGAATCAGCCTAAACCATTCCCACTGTTGGGACACAGGCCTCCTCTGAGAGAGAGTTGGCCATAATCTACCACGCAGGGCCAGTGCAGGTTGCTAGATGTCACATGTCTTCGAATTTTTGGATCTAGGACTTGCCGGTTTCCTCACGATGTTTTCCTTCAGCGTTTTGAGAACAGTGGTGATGAAGTTATTTACACACAGTAATGCGCCTGCTTGGGTTTGAACTCACGACCTACTACTCGTAAGTCGCGGCTGTTACCACTGGGCCACCTCTGCTCCAAATAATACATATTATGGATAAATTACACCCAAACACAGAACAAATGATTGTGCTCATCACACAAAGATTTGTCCTGGGTGGGAGTCGAACCCATAACCTCAGTCTTAGCAGTCAGGGTCACTAACCACTAGACTAACAGGCCAGTCAAATTATCAATAACAGAAGTTTCTCACTTATACAGGGCCCAATTATCCAGGTTTCACTGTGTTAGTATCGTTAGCAACAACAAATAACATCACAAAGCAGTGAGACATAGTTACAATAAGCTTGCGAATTTTCACGTCTTCTACAATTGGAAACTGGTCTGTGCATTGTGAGAATATGAGAACTTTTGGAGATGAAGTGTTGAAAAGCGTGAGTTATTTTTTATTGGTAACTAATTTATAGTTTGTTTGTTGGATAGTAAGAGGTAATCATTACCCATTTCTTCCCGTGGGTGTCGTAAGAGGCGCGCCTCTTACGACGTTACGTTACGTTAGTCGCGACTACAGGACTTACTAGAGAATGGGCAGCACAGTTCTCTATGCATTTTACCACCATAATGCGATCGCCAATCCGCCTGCCAAGCGTGGCGATTATTGCAAAGCCCCCCCCCCCCCCATTGGGGGAGGCCTTTGTCCAGCAGTGGACGTATTAAGGCTGAAATGATGATGATGATGAAGAGGTAATCACTGGAAGTATTGATCTAATAAATAAATCTGCCTGCCTTTTCCTAACTATGTCTACGTCGGCTTCCACTCTGACTGAATGCAGATTAATACCAGTACATGGAGCGACAGGCGCTCTAAAGTCTTACTACCAGTCGCACTAAGCGCTATTTTGCTACCCAGTAATTGAGCTAGGTGGATTTTCGGCCTAAAAAGATACCTCAGTATAAACTCCCCTTTTCAAGCAATGTGTGTTCTGCCAATAACGACCTACGATTCCGGACAACATGGACACTCACAAAGGCGACTGTCCACCGCATTCTAGTATCACAAAGGGCCACAGAGCGAGCCATGCTTGGCATAACTCTACTAGACCGAGTGCGTAACACCGAAATCCATTGTCGGACAAAAGTCTTCGACGTCGGAGACAGGGCGATGCGCCTTAAGTGGAGTTGGGCAAGCCATCTAATTCTTCGAGGAGATGACCGATAGAGTAATGCAGTGACCAAATGCTGGCCAACGTTGGGTTACAGAAACCAAGGCCGTCCAAAAGCGCGTTGGGTTGATGATATCGTCAAGGTCGCGGAAAACATGAATGAGAGACGCACAGAACCGAGATGTGCGGCGGAAAAAGGGGGGGGGGCTATACCCAGCAGTGGGTGATTCCGGCCTGAGATGATGATGATGAATACCTATATATAGATAGATCGAACCAAGGTAACCGACATAGCCCGAAGAATTGCACTGAAGTGGCAGTGGGCAGGGCACATTGCTCGCAGAACAGATGGCCGATGGGGCCAAAAGGTTCTGGAGTGGCGACCGCGTACCGGAAGACGTAGAGAGTAAGGCCTCCAACAAGGTGGACCGATGACCTTGTGAAGGCTGCAGGAATTCGCTGGATGCAGGAAGCACAAAACCGGTCGAAGTGGCGGAGCTTGGGGGAGGCCTATGTCCAGCAGTGGACGTCTTTCGGCTGAAATGATGATGATGATGAGATAGATATAGCTGGACACACAGACTGAACTGCAATTCATCCGAACTACATTGAAAAGGCTAACATACTCGCATTGTTTCGTCTCTGCCCGCCTCCATTTAGCGTACTGAGCCGTACGTGTAACCATTTATCAGGCGGGGGGCAACACTCCAACCCTATACTGGCGTTTAAGATCTTAATTAATGGAAAGCTTGGAAGCTCTCCGCTTTAAGTACCTACATTTAATTTACCTAAGGGTCTGTTTAGACGGCCCACAACCGCTCCACTACGTTGAAGACGAATGAAATGAATGCATACATACAAAATATTGTAAAACATTTTAAGGGTTTAAAACAAAGGCCAAAACGAAGTCACATCATACATATAGGGTATTTGGCGAAGGACTGACAACATTTTTTTGGGGATCATGTGCTATTTTTGACCCATATACCCCATGTCCTTAGTCCTAAGGGCTCCTCTCCCGGCGTTTCAACCCACATCTGCCTTGTAAACATCTTCTGTAAGCTGTCCTTTATTCATCCTCTCAACGTGACAAAACCATCTACATGTACTATTTTCAATTTTTTACACTACATCTTCTTTCAAACCGCACCGTTGTCTTGTCACATCATTCCTCAGCCTATCATTTATAGTCCCACATACTTACTTCATAATCATCCTATATTGTTCCCACTCTTGGGATGTCCCAGGCCTCCTCTCAGTGAGAGTGAGTGGACCGCAATCCACCACGCGGGCCCATTAGATTAGACTAGGTTGGTAGATGTCACATGTCTTCGAATATTTGGTTCTGGGACATGCCGGTTTCCTCACAATGTTTTCCTTCGCCGTTTTGAGAGCAGTGGTGATTAAATTATTTACACAAAGTTTAGCGCCTGCCAGGGTTCAAAATCACGACCTCCAACTCGTAAGGCAGGGCCACCAAAAGTTGGCCGGATACCACTGGGCTACCAAAGCTCTCATTCATCAAAATTTAGAACCGGCAACATTTTTGCCACTCTAGTTCGGCTGTAGCTCGTCTGCACATACCCTAAGGGTTTTATGACATAATGGTAGATAAAGGTCAAGTTTGTAATACAACTTAGTCGATGAATTTAATTTCGTTAAATAGATAGGAATCTAATTGGTGGTGTTGTCCTTCAAAAGGTCAAGTACCTACAGAAGCGTGCGTGCTTCTAGAGGGTCAAATCAAATTAGTTGGCAACAATTCATCCACGTGATGGGTATCGATAATTTAAGTCGGTTATGTATATCTGTCAGCGTCAAATTGTAAAAACCGTTAGATTACAATCTAACTAGCAAGTTTGTAATCAGTCGAAATATTGTGAACGTAATAATCAGCGGGCGAGATGCGTTGAGTTGCATGCCATTCCACAATTTGACGATTTCACTTCGCGATGTTGTAATCTACCGAAAAATAACACGTTAAATTGTAAGTAGTGTGTTACGAGCGCAATACGTGGCCCTACGTCGCTTAGTCAATTTCGCCTTTCAAGCGTCGATATTGTTCAGTAAATAAGTATTGTTGTTAAGTAAACAACATGACATTCATTACATTTGGCCCTGGGGGCACATTCTCAATCCTTAACCTGCCTATACCTTTTAACGCGGACGATTTCGCGGGAAAAGCGTTGTGTACCTTTTGTATCCATAGAATTTGTATACCCAAAGAAAGAAATGCCTCTTTTTAGTTCCTTCTCCGAGTGAACTTCAAATATGATTGGGTCTTATATCTCATATTTCAAAGCCTCCCTAAATATCGGAAAACTGCTAAAAGCATCGCAAATCAGATAAAGGTCATAAAAAATCCGATATTATTTTATAGGCCAAGGATGTCCGCGATTCAAGAATATACAGTAAGAAGTCTTGGAAAGATTTTGCCCTCAATTGAAATACGAGTACTTACGTAATCCTCACTTAAATATTTGAAACTATTGACTTGCCTGGCTTCGCACGGTTTTCAGGACGTGTCAAAACATCAATTGATCTAACTAGCCCGTATTGTACCACTTTTTCCACAGAATTCTGACTTTTGCTAGTGTTGGCCATTCGGTAGGACTCAAGCTCGTCCCGCCATCTTCGTCTTGGCCTGCCGCGATGTCGTAGAGCGTTTGGTGGGACCGAAATGGTGGTTTTATTAGCCCATTTGTCATCTGACATCCAGCAGACATGTCCGGCCCAGACTCACTTAAGCTGAGCAGCTTTCTGGGGAAGGTCTGTTTGGTTTTGGCGCGCAAAATATGCAAGGTTTTTACACGCTTTATATTAGTTTCACTTGTATGTTTATATGTTTGTTTGTAACCGAATCCTTATAGCGCGATTTTGACCCACTTTAAACGACCATTTCATTCAAACTTTGCACACCTGTCAAAGACCGATGACAATGCAATAATTTCATAAATTTGTGCCATTATCCTTGCCAAATCAAATCAAATGTTTATTTGCAATGTTTGCTTGGTTACCAGGACAGCAAAAAAACTGTCTTGGAAAACTACGCTGACATACGTCACAAACTACGCTGACATACGTCTCAAAATTCGAAACACCCTAAAAAATAGAAAATAAATAATAGTTTAAAAAAACTAAACACACGCTTCCATAGAAAACCAAACTAAAAAGTAGAAAATAGAAAATAAGCGTGGTGTACCTGATCAATAAAAAAATACCTTAAAAAGCACCCCACGCTTTTTTTCCATTATTTTCTACTTTTTAGTTTGGTTTTCTATGGAAGCGTGTTTTTTAGTTTTTTTTTTTTTAAATAAGTATCTGAACGATGTAGAACAGTGGTGGGCCATTGGTATCAGCCTCGAGTTGAGCCTACGAGTTACACGGGGTCAAATTAGCTGGCAATTCTTTACCCATGTATTGGGTATTGATATCGAAAAAGAATGTTTTATAGGTACGGAAACACCGACCTCATTTATTTTAAGAAGAGTTAAAGAGTAAAGAGAAAGAGTTAAGTTGGGTAAAAGTAATGGTACCATATAACTGTATTGTCACCAAAGATACATATGTTGTACACCGAATTTGAGCTCAATCGAACATCGGGAAGTGGTTCTAATTTAGCTTCCAAGATTTATGCCACACAGACATACAAACAATACAAATTAAATAAAGACATGTAACCGTCGTCACGTCGTGGAAATTGTGTCACCTGTCGAAGTTGTAATCGACCCAACAATATCATATGACTGTCTATAATCGGGCATTCGTTATACAGTAAGCAAGACATAGACAAGGTTTCTCAACGTTAGCTGTAACGCCGACTTAACACGTTAAACTGCCATGGTGAAAATCAGAAAAAGTAAAAAAATATATGATACTAGCTTCTGCCCGCGACTTCGTCTGCGTAAATGTCGGTTATCGCGGACGCAGACAAAGTTACGGAATAAAAAGTAGCCTATGTCCTTTCTCAGGCTCTAAACTATCTGTGTGCCAAATTTCATTTAAATTTTTAGCAGGAAAGCGAGACAGACAGACAGAGATACTTTTGCATTTATAATATTAAGTGTGGAAGTGTGGATTTATTACATTATATAGAGCCTATTTTCATAATTTAATTCCTTACTTTAATTTGGACTTCATACTTTCCAAAAAGTGTATGAGAGTAAATGTAAACTAAAGTTATATTGACATAGTGGTTTTTGTGCTCTACGGGACACTTAATATAGCCGAAAGAGTAATAAACATGGCCGCCAGGCAGCAACGACACGTTCAAACTTGGTATGTGTTGTCGGTCATATAGTCCGACAAGGCCTGAAAGGAACAAAAAGTGTCGGACACATAGTCCCACATGGCAGTTAACGTTTAAAGGCTTGGAGGTTTTCAAGGGGGCAGTAGAAAGCTCAGACAAAATTAGGAGGCGTTTATTCAAGAATGACTAATTGGAATTTTGGCAATCTCGCAACTGTATGTATTCTGGAATCTAAGTCAATCATACAATGAGAATAATAAAAGCCTAGTGTGAGAGCAGTAGTTGCCCAGTGATAAAGGCCGCAACTCACGAGGTCGTAGGTTCCAACCAGGCAGATGCTTTATTTTGTCTCGTAAATAACTTAGTCGCCTTTTGCGACACCCACGAGAAGAAATAGAGCGGTGGTGGCCGAGTAGTAACAGGCCTCGATTTACGAATAAGTAGGTCGTGAGTTCGAACCCAAGCAGGCGCTTTACTTTGTGTAAATTATTTCATCACCACTGCTCTCAAAACGGTGAAGGAAAACATCGTGAGGAAACCGGCATGTCTTAGAACCAATAATTCGAAGACATGTAACATCTACCAGCCCGCACTGGGTCCGCGTGGTGGATTATGGCCCTCTCCCTCTCATCGAGAGTAGGCCTGTTTCCCAGCAGTGGGAATATTATAGGCTGCTGACGATGACGGGAAGAAATTGGGTGATGCATCCTTTATGTCCGGCAATACATGGACTCAAATGTGGTTAGAGCTTTAGAAAAAATAACATCTTTGAAGTCCCACTGACTTCAAAGATGTTATTTTCGAGCGAAATAACTTTGAGAACCTGTGGTTTAAACCTGTGGGTAGTAGCGTAGTCGGTATGTATAGTAAAAGATTTGTGGGCTATCAATATCTAGGTTATGTAACTTATGTATTTGTTCTAGCTACGAGGATTAGTCGAATACCAAATAGGAGAGAAAACAAATAGGGGCGAGTTTTTCGACACGAAGAAGGCCTCCCGCCTATGTTCAGCAGTGGATGTCATGGCTGATATTATGATGAATGGGACGAGTGCCTTACACGAACAACGAACCTTGCATGTGATCAAGAAAAGTAACCTTTGCATATCATCACCGTCTGCCTAGCCTTTTCCCAACTGTGTTGGGGTCGGCTTTCAGGCTAACCCGATGCAGCTGAGTACCAGTATTTTTCATGGAGCGACTGCCTATCTGACCTCCACAACCCAGTTACTGGATAATACGATACCCCTTGGTAAGTCTAGTTGTCAGACTTTCGGGCTTCTGACGACCCGTAACGACAGTATAAGATCTACGAAAGACAGCCGGGACCAACGGCTTAACGTGCTTTCCGAGGTACGGAAGGGTCTTGGTATCCTGCCGGGGTCGCGAGATTGTTCAAACGAGATACCGTGGCCCTGGCTTATAGATAACTGAAGGAACACGGTAGGGTTTTAGTCAGTAAAAGTCTGACACGCCCTCCCGCACCGCCCAGAGCGGGAGAAGTCATTTGATGATTTCCCATACAAAAAAAAAGGGTCTTGGTATATAAAGATGGTCACCCATCCACGGACCAACCGCAGCAAGCATAGCTTAACCTGAACGATCGACCCGTGCGGCTGTTATTACTTAGCCACAAGCCCAAAAACGAACCTTGCGTGTGATCAGGAAAACTAACCTCTACATGTGATCAGATAATTTCAGTAGAAGTTTATTGTCATTCATTGAACCCAAAGCTGAATGAATTATTATAGTTTTATGAGCTCCGGTTGAATATCCTCCGACCCTTGAATATTCTATCTCTAGATTACGAAAGGTTATGTAACAGAGTATTTGGAATCTGAAGTGACGCAACTGGGTAGTTTGTTGCGTAATTTTTTCTTCCCAGCTAAAGCACTAGGAAGTGTTGAAGGGCGTTTTGGAGGACTGTCTTATGTAATTTTGATGTTCGAAAAGTGCTGATTTTCAGTCTAATTTGAATATTTACGTTTGATTTTTGTAGCACTAAGTACATGCTACAAAAATCAAACGTAATTTGAATGGAATTTCGTGAACCGAATGGTGATGGATTTTTTTTATTTGATACTTCAACCTGTTCCTGGGATGAAGGGCCTGGAGAAATGGACTACACAGTGACCTGATTTTAACATTTTTTTTTTTTGTTTTGTTAAACCTTTTATTTACAGCTGCGTATAAGAGATAGACTACCAACTATCTGTTACCAAAGGATTCTCGGTTACTTTGGTCACATTGCCCGTCGATAACGGGATAACCTTGAAAAGTTGGTGGTGATGGGTAAGGTAGATGGAAAAAGACCTCGCGGCCGGTCACCTAACCGCTGGTCCGACCAAGTAACCGCCCTCACTGGACTCTCTGTTACAACGGCCATGAGAGAAGCCGAGAACCGAACGAAGTGGAAGACCATCATTCAGAAAGCCGCGAAAGCCTTTCAGGGACACGACCTTCAGCAATGAAGGACACGACTTAGAAGAAGAATACTTTTAGCTACTGCATATTATTGTAAGTATTTGATGTCTGCTTTATAATCTAAGTCTTCTTTGTGCAGAATAAACAATATACTTTCACTCTTTTCTCTTTGATCTTAGAATGTTTTTTTTTTTAGTTTGAGTTTATGGAAGTGCACCTACACAGATGACGATGAAAATAAACTTCACAAACGACTAGAATCTATCCGTGATCCAGACTTAGAGAGTCTGGATCTCAACTGCATTACATACAAACCTCAACTCACGCTTTCTTGCCATGGAGGCAGTCAGATACTACACAATTCCACCTGCTGCGATCCCTACCTGCTCCTATTGGAGGCAATCAACGAGGGTTTATGAGCGTAAACGAGGCATTAGGGAGGAGGCACTGGGCTCGCGTGGATATCGACCACTCCCTCTCACAAAGGACGCCTGTAATGGGTACATTGTTGGCTGGTATGCTATGCTATGTAGTGGCAAAAATTAAAAAGCGTATGCTTAGATGGTTTGGCCATATTGGGAATTAATGAAAGGTAACTGCCATGGTGAAAATCAGAAAAAGTCAAAAATGTACTTAGTGTTATTTCACTTTAAATTGATTAATTATTCCAAAAATATAGCCGCCAGGCAGCAACGACATGTTCAGATTTTGTATGTGTTGTCGGTCATATAGTCCGACAAGGCCTGAATAGAACAAACAGTGTCGGACACATAGTCCGACATGACAGTTAACGTGTTAAGAAAAGGTATTTACAAGGCAGATGTGAGTGGAAACGCCGGGAAAGGACGCCCTTGATGGACATAGTGATCATATTGGTGATTTTCTTCTAGAGCGTCCCCATGTCATCCATGTACAGTCACATCTGCCTTGTATAAGCTTGAGTTTATGTATGTATGCATCATTATTTACGTATTTCTTTTTATTACATCCCGCTTCTGATGACATTTTGTTGTCATCAGAAGCGGGATGTAATAAAAAGCAATACTGGTTTAAAAATTCCCCTGTGCCTCGTAAGTCAGGGCTGATACCACTAGACCACCACTGCTCTACTGAAATAATTTTCCCAATATTTGCTCAGTACTTTCAGCCAATCAGTGGCCGTAACGTGGCTTAGGGAAGTATCAAATATCACTTTCCAAATTAAGTACATAATCTGTTACGCGACCATGAGCAAGGAAACCGTATAATTTGTGACGAAAACCGACGTAAGTATAAAGTGGATATCAAGTGTTATGTAGGTCTAGAAAGTGGTGGCTTAGCCTCGTAAGGCCCAAGCTAAGTTTTCCATGATGAGCTAAAACACCCAATTTGTTTAGTTGAACGCGCTAATCTCAGGAACTACTGGTCCGAACGGAAAAAATCTTTTTGTGTTGGGTAGCCTATTTATTGAGGAAGGCTATAGGTTATATAACATCACGCTAAGATCAAAAAGAGTGGATCAGCAACGAAAAATTGATGAAAACTGGCAGGCAATTCGATGCGACAGAAAGGGTCAGGGGAGCAAAAATTTGACGCGGACGAAGTCGCGGGCAGAAGCTAGTGTACAATAAAATGAACAATATTGTCTAAGCTGAAGCTGAAGGAACACGGGTGGGTTTTAGTAAGTAAAAGTCTGACACGCCCTTCCACTCCGCCCTGAGCGGGAGACGTCTTTTATTGTTTTCGCCCACAAAAAAAAAGGCATTTGTTCCATCGCACCGACGAGGATGTTACTGACTATCAACGATTTTCTAGCTCAAGAAACGTAAGTACATTACCTAATGAAAAGTTTTTCTGGAATATTTTCATATTCATATCTTTATTTGCATTCCATAATGATAAAAGTTCCTTCAAATGGCTTTTTTTTGTGGGTGGGAAATCATCAAATGACGTCTTCCGCTCTGAGTGGAGCGGAAGGGCGTGTCAGACTTTTACTGACTAAAATCCACCTGTATTCCTTCAGCTGCCTATATGCCAGGGCCACGGTACCTAACTCTTTCGAACAAATCTCGCGACTCTGGCAGGCATCGGTGCTAGCGGACCCCTTCCGTATTGAACACTGTAAATTCAAATAGGGGGCCTTGTGGCTAAGTAAAAACAGCCGCACGGATTAATCGATCAGGTTAACCTACGCTTCTATCTCTACTCGCACGCTAATCGCCGGTAGTGGAACAGCTCCCTAAATAGTTTCCATTTTACTGTACACTGCAGCTTTTGTTTTGACCGTCCCTCTCCTTGACAACTAGATTAACGTAATGTACAGTTGAAATGACAATGCCATCCCATGGCATTGTCATTTCAACTGTATTACGCAATTCGTGTACTTACTGGAGTAACGTAAGGTTAAGCTACGCTTGCTGCGGTTGGTACGTGGTTGGATAATAGTTTGTAGAGATCTACATACCGCGACCCCTACGTGTTTCGGAAAACACGTAACCCGTTGGTCCCGGCTGTCTTTAGTGGTTCTTAGACAGTTATTACGGGTCGTCAGAAGCCCGAAAGTGTAACAAACAGTCTTACCAAGGGGTATCATGTTAGTAACTGAGTTGTGGACGTCAGCTAGGCAATCGGCCCATGAAATATACTGGTATATACAATATACTGCATCCGATTAGACTGGAACCCGACCTCATCATACAGGAATTTTTTTTAACCAGTGCGCAGTTTTTTGGTGGTTCAGTGGTGCCGATTCTGTTGTACACGAACTAAACTAACTAAACTATCTCTAAAATTCCTTACTTTTGGCTATGAGAATTGTAACGCTATTCTGCAAGGAAAAATCTCTAAATTTAAAAATTATTTTGACACGACTAAAATCGAATTTGACAATCGCGACTCAGCGTGGTATTTTTTTTTCTTTTGGTTTCGCAATGTTGTACTTGTGTATGCATTGCGTAGAATGAATTTTTTGAGAGACGAAGGCGCGTGCTGGGGGAACAGCCTCAACGTGTTTTATATGGAATTTTTCACTTTTGTTTGAAAAATATAAAAAAAATATTACCCACGTGTTGAGATTTAAATGTACCGGGGTAAACTAAGGGGGCCGAAAATTTCATTATTTTCGCGATAGGACACGCCATTTTCAAGATATAAGCAAAAAGAAAATAAAAAATACAGAACTGTTTTTGCACGTGAAGGCGAGGCGTTGTTGAGAATTTTAGTTCATGACCACTAGTTTTATTCCACACCTTTTTAATCGCGATTAAAAATAGTCAGATTTAGTTAAAATAAATTATTATAGTCAAAATTTTTGGTGAAAACCGGCAAACTCAGAATAGCAAAATTGACATTTCCACTAAACTAATAACTCAGTGCAATCTTAGTGCTGTCAAACTAAAATATAGTTAAGTTGTGTCACTTACCACTATCAGTAATAGAAGACATTTCAATTAGATATTTATTCAATACTTTCTTTTACATTTTTATCCGACCTTAAGTCAGTAATCTGCCAATAAAAACCAAAGGCAAGGTCTACAACTGTGAGGCCTATTTTACTCTATGGTAGCGAAACGTGGGCCTCAAAGAAAACCCATGAGCAAAAAATTCAGACCACTGAAATGCGCATGTTACGTTGGGCGGGTGGAGTCACTCTCAAAGATAAGTGCGTAACGAACACGTGAGGGGGAGTTTTAAAGTAACGCCTATAACTGCAAAAATTGGAGAGTCCAGGCTAAGGTGGTACGGAAATGTTATGCGCAGACCCGATGACCATATTGTGAGAAAGTGCCTTTCCATGGCTACTAAGAAGAGAGGGAGAGGTAGACCGCAAACTACCTGGATGACAAATGTCCGGAAGGACATGCAAAAGCTTGGTCTTACCGAAACCTACCTACCTTCTTTTAAGAAGAAGAAGAAGACGTCAGTAAACTGTGGACACCCTACATATTTCGTACCTAATCTGATATCGACAATAGGAATAGGTGAGTAACCGCACGCCGGCGTAGGTACTTCGAACTTCTTAGAATTTTTACCGATCGAACAGCTGGTACCTACCAGCCGAGTACCTACTCGTAGCTACACTCGGTCATTCACCTTTGCCACCACGCCGGCGCCGCGCGCAAGTTACTATAAAAACCAGTTTCAAAATTAACATTTTTCGTTAACGACAACTTAATTTTTTTGTACTAAGATATATCAAAATAAAAACTGCATGGTTATTATAATTCGTTTAAGTTTAATTTGTTAAAATTAGCGCACTGGTTAAAAACTTATCCTGTAGTTGCGAAAAGGCGAGGCAGATGATGATATTCAGACTACGGGCTAATGCGAAAAGAGTTTCTCTTAGATGGAAATTCAAATAACACGTTAGAACACCTTAGAATCCTCGCGCTGAGCAGTCCTGTTTCCAACCATTAGACCAACGAGGAATAGTGGACTGCCCGCGACTTCGCCCGCGTCAAATATTTGCTCCCCTGACCCTTCCCGTCGCATCACAGCCTGCCAGTTTTCGTCCATTTTTGTTGCTGCTCCGCTCCTTTTGATCGCAGCGTGATGTTATATAGCCTACCTCAATAAATAGGCTACCCGACTCAAAAATAATTTTTCAATTCGAACCAGTAGTTCCTGAGATTAGCGTGTTCCACCCCCCATTTTAGGGAAGTGGGGGCTTAGATAGAGACAAAAAGTAGCCTATGTCACTCTCCATCCCTTCAAATATCTCCACTTAAAAAATCACGTCAATTCGTCGCTCCGTTTTGCCGTGAGAAGACAACCAGACACACACTCTTTCCCATTTATAATATTAGTATGGATAAGCCTATTGATTATTATCTTATAATCTTATTGTTTTTTATTTGTTTGTATGTTAGTCTGTAAGGTATTTATGTTATGGGTCTTTGTAGCCCGAAATAAATTGATTTGATATAATAGAATATAATCAATAGGACCTCATCTCTACCTACTGTATTTTCCTTTGTTGTGCCCGACAGGGTCCACGATTGTTTCTAAATAAAACGTTTTACCACCTAAGCTATACATTGTGGAATGCAATAAAGTATTGAGTATTCTGCCGGGGTCGCGTGATTGTTCGAAAGAGATACCGTGACCCTGGCACATGGGCAACTGATGGAACACGGGTGGGTTTTAGTCAGTAAAAGTCTGACACGCCCTCCCGCTCCGCCCAGAGCGGGAGAAGTCATTTGATGATTTCCCATCCTGAAAAAAAAAAAAAAAAACAAAAAGTATTGAGTATATATAAACACATAGCTAAAGGCTGTTTAAAAGCAATCTAGGAGTAATAGAATGCGTTATTGTGGTCATAAAACTCAACAGTTTATTGGCCAGCAGTTCGCACTTTGCATGATTGAATCTATTAGTTTGTAAATAGGTAGCAAAGTAAGACGTATTTATACGAACTAATGGTGTCCCGGACGTAAAGAATGGCACCATCCTATTTCTTCCCGTGGGTGTCGTAAAAGGCGACTATTCAATATTCTTATTTTTTAATTGATTTTATTAATCTATGCTTATTTGTCTATAATTATTTAATTTATTGTTATTAAAAAAAAAATAAGGTGTTGTCCAAATTGTTTAATTTACAGTTAATTTATTATTTTTAAATGGTGATGAAATTTATTGAACTCAAATGCATTTTAGTGTATAATTTACTGTAACTGTGTAATTTGTATGTTAATTCAGATACAAGGTACTTGTTTATGAAATAAATGATGATAAATGATGATGACAATAGAATGGGGAGCAGCGTTCTCTATGCATTTTACCACTATACTGCGATCGCCAACCCGCCTGCCAAGCGTGGCAATTATGGCAAATCCCCCCAAATAGGAGAAGGCCTATTTCCACCAGTGGAGGTCTTTCGGCTGAAATGAAGCTGATGAGGAGTGGTGGCCTAATGGACGAATAAATTTAAAACTTTATGTATTTCTAATTTATCTACTATTGAAAAAATAAAAGGTTTATTCGAATTAACAAGATTTTAACTTATATCAGTGGTGATTTGCTTCTTTTAAGCGTTTTATACGCCTGTATTAGGAGACTCCTTACTATTATACAAAAATAGGGTTGCCATCCGTCCGGGTTTCCCCGGATTTGTCCTAGCTTAGAGGGCATCCGGGGAGCGTCCGGGCGGGGCTTCAATTGTAGTCCGGGTTTAAAAATGTTAAGTCTTGGACCGCTCGCGACACACGCACTGTGACCGCACGCCGCGATCAACCGACGAAGGTTTTGTTTGGTAAAATTTAAATGATGATAAAAGATAACTAAATTTAATTAAAAGGAAAAAAATAAAATAAAAAGGTGATTTATGTCATTTCCAAATGTTTTTTATTACACTATGTGAAAAAAAAAACCTGTTGACATGTCCGGGTTCTGTGCTCTAAAATCCGGGGTTTTTACGCGTCGTGTCCTGGTTGCCAAATTGTATAGATGGCAACCCTATACAAAAATATTAGTTTCTGCACTCGTTCTCCATATAAACTTCAAAAGTTCCAAAGGAGACGGATACGCTTTCATACAATTTTGGGCCTGGATGTAAAAAGATCAAAGTGCTGTCAATAGATAGGTACTATATTATAAAACAATCACTGAAAATTTTGTAGATTTTGGGAATCTGAGAGCAGAGTTAAAATAGATTTACGAAAAGTGAGGTTATGCAACAATCTACACTTAACACCTGATTTTGGCACGAGGAGGTGAAACGCCGGGGCGAAACTCCGCTGCCGCGACAAATCGCGGCTCGGCGGACAGAGCTCCGGCGATGTGTGATCTCATGGCGACATGGCGGGTACGATTGTCGCAACCCAGTGCTGGGCACGCCTCAATTGCGGCGGTAAGTCCCCTCTTTGAGGAGTGGATAGAGAGGCGTCACGGCGTCCTCACCTTCCGACTGACGCAGGTTCTCACCGGGCATGGGTGCTTCGGTGGGTTCCTGTTCAGGATAAAGCGGGAGGATACGTCCGGGTGTTTCCATTGCGAGGATCGTCTGGAGGACACGGTGGAGCATACGGTGGAGGTGTGCCCTGCCTGGGCGGAGCACCGCCATGTCCTCGTGGAGGCGATCGGCGGCGGCGACCTCTTGCGTCCGGCCCTGGTGCGAGCCATGGTACGGAGCGAGAGGGAATGGGAAGCCGTCACCTCCTTCTGCGAAGCAGTAATGCTCGCGAAGGAGGAGGCGGGGCGCGTGAGGGAGTGGCAGTCTCTGCGCCCTCACGTCCTTAGCCGCCGCAGGAGGAGACGCCCCGGGCGTCGGGATTCGATAGCGGACTCCCGGCCACCGTAGGCGCGAGCTTGCGGGTGGCGAGCAATGGGTAGCTCGCCGCCCGGTACAGACCAAGCTCGGGTCGACGGCGCATAGTGTTCCACGCGCGCCTCAAAGAGATGTCAGCAGCAGTGTAGGGGTCTACTAGGACCGATGCCTGCCGGGGTCGCGTGATTGTTCGAAAGAGATACCGTGACCCTGGCGCATGGGCAACTGATGGAACACGGGTGGGTTTTAGTCAGTAAAAGTCTGACACGCCCTCCCGCTCCGCCCAGAGCGGGAGAAGTCATTTGATGATTTCCCATTCTGAAAAAAAAAAAAAAAAAACACCTGATTTTTGAAGTGTGATTGGTATCCATACATCCACATCGCAGACAAACAATACGGTGGCCAAGCTGTCTAGGTTCACCAAGAGATGGTCTTTGAGCCAAGATCCAGCAAGCTTGGCAAACATGGTCACTGGAGTTTACCTGAAAGATGTAAAGTGTTTAGTAACAGATAACATGATTACTTTAAAAAAATCTCAGTTCAGTAGTAACTTAGTTCAACGTAATGTATCTTCATAGGCCTTTTAAATGTTTACCTATGTATAGTTTATTATTTTGGTAGTATAATGGTAACAGAAAACGCTGTAAAGACTGCAAGCCAGCGGGGTAGACGTTGGTGAACTAATCAATAGGAAGTGAGTAAGTACTTACAGATTGTGGTGCACGCCATTGACGAATCACTGCTAAAATCATTTCGTCATCTAAAGCTCGACAACCTATTGTATTACAGCGATTAGTCGCTATACCACAATTTACGCAACGATCCATGGTTTCAACTCTCAATCGGTAGGCCGTTCGTGAAATCCAAAATAACAAGTCCAAGTCAAACGTTTAAGCGGGGTTCTCAGTGTCCGGTATGGTAACAAGGCAAAGGTTGTACAACGAGGTAGATCAGAAGTCCGTAGAATGAAAGCAGGGGTCGAGGAAAATATCAATAAAACTATGAGAGGAAACACAATCAAAACGTATACGCAACGCAAACGATACAAAACAAGTGTGTTGACCATGCCTACATGACACTGACGTGTTATGTAGGCATGGTCCGATATATCAAAAACGAATTCAAAATCCGATTTCATACAAAAATCGATTCGTATGGATTTCTCAAACTTGAAGATTGGATTTCAAAAATCTACCTAGCCGAACCAAACGCTAACGATCTACCACCAAACGAATCGACAATAAATCACTGGATCTCATCACCAAACGAAATCCAAATGCAAACTGGATTTTGTTAGAAATTCGCTTTCTCTCTTTCTAACTAAACGTAACATAGCGGAGTAAAAAAGATTTTGAATTTGAATTGAACGTGAATTTTATGATTTAGATTTCGGCTTTCGGAAATCTAACGGACATTATAATGCGATCAATATAATCTTTACTGTATTTCATTTTCAAGATTATACGTTGATGTATTTTGGTTTATGGTTCAAGGTTTCTTGGAGCGAGGCTTGGCGCTATGGAAATCAGATTTCTAAAAACGGATTTTGAAATCGATTTTGAAATCTGAAATCGGATAAATACCAGTTAGCGCTCAAAACCAAAAACGCCCATGCCTAGTGTCATGTCATGCATATCATGTCAAAGTTAGCACAGACTAAAAATACAATAATCGCTTGGTAAACGCGGATCAATTTATTTTAATTATGTAGATATTTAATCGGTTTTAGCTGTTCAATACGTTAATTCTAATACATTTAATTATTTTAATTCAATTAATCATCTAGTGAAGGCATTTTCTTAAATAGTATACACCCTGTCACGTTTATCGATTATAATTTAATCGGTATTCCATTTACTTCGTAACCTTAACTTAATTTTCTGATTTCTCATTTTTCAGATTGTAAATTGAGTTGATTTTTCAGATTAATCCAATAGAAAAATATAACCTTTTTTTTAAACTATATCTCTACTTATTACAATTTGGCCCAGAAATGCCCGTCTCCTTTCATATACTCCTCCGTCCGCATAATTTTCGTAAAAAGGGGTACAAAGTTTTTACTTCACGTCTTAATATTATACAAAAGGAAAAATTAAATGTCTAATTTTATTTCAAATTTACAGCTTTTTTACTAAATGCATAATTAGGAAAGTATAAACGGTACCTACTTACTTACACAAAAGTTTTTTTTTGACTGTCTTTTAATCCGGCTAATTTCCAAAACACCTGCACCGATTTTGACGGGACTTTCAGTGACAGATAGCCGATATTATTTGGAGTGATATAGGATGAATTCCGACATCCACGCAGAAACAGCTGCGGACAGAAGCCAGTAAAAATGCCTATCAGACTTTTACTGAAACCCACCCGTGTTACTTCAGTAGCCTGTGCCAGGGCCACGGTATCTCTTTCAAACGAATCCGCGACCCTGGCAGGCAGATGGGACCAGGACTGGCTACTTTTCAGCCTGGATAAGTTGAATAAAATACAAGCACACAAAATCGCGGATACCGGCCGACTACCTACACTTACCAACAGCTATTTCACTGGCAAAACGAGGTTCATTAACGGAGTAATCCCGGATGTCAGCGGCCATTACAGTTTGGGTGTATTTTCGGAGAGCATAAACCCGGTTTTGCACGCATACAATAGTATTAATTACCACGTGACGCGGGCTCGTTATAGCATGAATGTATTCCTGTCTGCAATATGGATTCCATGTTGGTTTGCGAGCTTCTTGCGTGGTGAAGGTTAACGGAGGTCACACTGAAGACACGAGTTTTTCAAAATTGAACTTATTGTTCACTTTAAATTAAAGCCAATGTAAGTTAAAGTATCAAAGTCAAAGCATTTATTTCAATTAGGCCCAAAAAAGGCACTTTTGAACGTTAACTGTTACATGAAAATAGAATTGATTCTAGTTGCCCCTTCCAAAAAGTAGATTCGTATGGAGAAAAATGGGTAAGAAACTCCACCGTTACTCTTTTAAAATAGTTTTCAGTATTTGTATACAATATTTATACAATTATATGTGAAGACGATGCACCTACAATAAAAATTAGCTGTAAAAAGCTTACTGTCAGTGTTTCTACACGTGCAGCCTGTGGGTCAACTTCACTCAGCGACCTACGCGTTCAATATAACAATGCACTGAGAGTGCTAGTGTTGCAAAGGATTCGAATGCTGGAGTCGTAATTTTAAAGACTCGACTCAATTATGCAAGAATCAGTGTGCTCAAAAGGCTCGAAGTCTGGAGTCAAGCAAGGCGTCTTAGAAAATGACTTAAGTCTTAAAATGAACCCGGGTCTTAATGAAAACTCGGAGCATGAAGAATATGAAGATGCGACTTGTAGCTCATCATTCGAAGACTCGAATAGGCAGTCGCTTCATATGAAATACTGGTACTCAGCTCTATCCGGTTAAAATAGAAGCTGATCCCAACTTAGTTGGGAAAAGGCTAGGTAGATAGTGAACTGCTTATGTATTTGAAATCGATGGTCGTTGTTTAACCATTAATTTGTGACTTCTTCAATTGTATGTGAACATAATCCAGCATTGCATACGTAAGCTGTCACGCCCTTTATGTCTGTAGTCTTGTATTTAGGCACCAGCTTTTGCCAGCGGCTTCGCCCGCGTGGAGGTTGGAAATTATTCCACGGGAACGTAATGCCGAGTTAAAAGTACCATATGTGTTAATCCAAGTTCTAAACTATCTCTGTGTCAGTTTTCATACAAATCCGATCAGTAGTTTTTTTGTGAAAGCGTAACAAACATCCAATCCAAACATACTTTTCACATTCATATAATATTTGCCGGCGTATTATACATACAAATCTCTTCTTGAATCACTCTGTGTATTGGTGAAAACCGTATTAAAATCAGTTGCGTAGTTTAAAAAATCTTCTTCCCAGCTAAAGCACTAGGAAGTGGTGAAGGGCGGGCGTACCGGGGGCCTGTCTTATGTAACTTTGACGTTCAAAAAATGCTGACTCTCAGCCTTATTTTTAATAAATGACTTTAGATTTTTTTATTTCTAAGCGTACAAACACAAAATGCGACTTTATTTTATACTATGTAAGGATAAGGAAGTTAGTAGGATTTTGAATGTTTCGTTTTATAATTTGAATAAATTACTTTTGAATCAATGTTATCAAAAGAGTCCACTAAAGGCTGATCCCTCATCAAAAACCCAACAATACTGTCAGTTTAAATTAAAAGAGGCCCCGATTCTTTTGACAGCTATTAGCGGTCCCTGCCAGGGTTGCGGATTTGTTCGAATGAGTTACCGTGGCCCAGGCACAGGCAGGTGCTGGCCAGGATAATGGCACACATTTGTGAAATTATTGACTTCTCATCGGTCCTTGATAAGTGTGCAAAATTTCAAATTAATCCGACGTTCTGACCGGGGTGAAAATCATGTTCAAAGATACCGTTACATACATATTTATTTATATACATATCATGATAAGAAAACCGTGTTAAAAATAGGCTCAAGCGAACCAGGTGCCGATACCGAAGATTTTAAGGGCCCTCAAACAAAAGAGGGGCCGGATCATAGCATGGCAGTGGCGCAGGTAACTAATAAGCCCATTCCTGTCGGCTTCCCTTACGAAATTATGACAGTCAGGAGTTCTCAGCAGTGTTTAATAATCACACTGAATGTATTTAATCTTACACCATAAAATTAAAGTGTTCCAAACCCCAACCTACATAAAAAAATATTTGTCTTTATTTATATTCCAACGAAAACAAAACATTTAAAGTGCGCGCGGCACCGCGCGTCAAGATTTTTCTGCAGTGAACTCGCTTACAACGCCGGCTTATGAAGTAAATCAATTTCTATACAAGATCATCTCGTCATGACGTCACTTCAGGTCACGTGCCACACATTTTTTAGAGGCCTTGGCAAGCCACTAGACGTCGGGTTATCCGAACGAACTGGAGTAGCAATATCGTCCTTTCGTTGAATTTCGTAAGTGTTCGGGCCCTTCCCCCGCCCCCTTGAGCCCCGCCCGCTCGACGCGACAGTACTTTGTCATTTTAAATGTTTGTTTGACCATTTACGTCAATAGAATTATAACCTTATAACAAACCTTTTATTTTGTTGATATTTGTGGTTAATTAGCATTTATTTCGTTGTATTCATATAAGTTATTAGTGTAGTAACGCACGATAAGAATTTGATAATTGTGAGTTTGTTGTGAAATTGTGCGTTCGCAATTAGTAATTTGTGGTAAGTCCTAAGTTTTGAAAATAAGAAACACGTAATTAGGTTAGGTCATAATTCATTATTGTGTGATACTTTTCCACAAATTACAACATTATCTATACTATCTATACTAATATTATAAAGCTGAAGACTTTGTTTGTTTGTTTGTTTGATTGAACGCGCTAATCTCAGGAACTACTGGTCCGAATTGAAAAAATATTTTTGTGTTGGGTAGCTTATTTATCGAGGAAGGCTATAGGCTATATAACACCACGCTGCAACCAAGAGGAGCGGAGCAGTAATGAAAAATGTTGCAAAAACGGGGAAAATCGCACGGGTAGGCGATTCGAAGCGACAGGAAGGGTCGGGGGAACAAGAAAGGAGATGTTCCAAAATGTATGGAGCCTGGGCCAGGTCCTTGTACACTACACTTAAAAATAGGGAAATTCATTTAAAACAGTTCTCAACTGTCCAATTACTTTAAAATGGCTTGGTTTGCTGGTAAACACAAGAAATTACAGTTGAAATTGCAACACACAACAAAAACCCGTCATGGCGGTAAGCTGTCATTTTGATTGATTAATGACGTTTGACATGTTTATTTCTGTGGAGGTTGAAGGTTGACCCCCGACTTTGTGGTAAATATGGAATACTAAACAAAAGACGGTACCATATGAGCAGTTGTGAAAATGTAATACGGACCAAGCAGAGACTACAGTAGTATGGGACCAAGCGACGATAGCGATTGTGTCACTAGGGCCGAAATCTCTTGCAGTCTAAACATAAGCGCTACGAACTTTCGCGCATGTTCTCTCACTTCGCCTCATGTCACCTTTGGTTCCTAAAAATGTTACTGCGCAGCCTTCTTCGCGAAGTTCGGACTCGCCAAGATAAATCGGCCGTGCTGTACTCTCTCTGTGAAAGTCCTAACGTACCTGGTGATTCTCTATGATGAATGTAAATAAATAAAGACCCGCCCCGGTGCGTTGACAAATCTGGATTATTCAGAATGATTTTTTTATTACCTAATTGACTAACCATAAAAATAAAACCTAACCATAATCCATATAGCAGTATTAGAGGAGAACTTCGACAGAAGTAATGTAGCGATCTTTTGATTTCAACTATCTACAAAAGAGAGTAAAAGTAGACTTCAAGTATATCATGTGTAGGTACACAAATATATTACTAATGTAAACTAAGACATGTAGGTACCTACTAAATAAAACAGCAGTTTATGTTTTATATCCATTTATTTACTATTTATTCATTTTATAAATCTTCTCTTTGGTACTGTGTGGTGCCGGACGTAAAGAATAGCATCACCCCATTTCTTCCCGAGGGTGTCGTAAGAGGCGACTACGGGACTTACTAGAGAATGGGCAGCAGCGTTCTCTATGCATTTTACCACCATACTGCGATCGCCAATCCGCCTGCCAAGCGTGGCGATTATGGCAAAGCCCCCCAAATTGGGGGAGGTCATGTCCAGCAGTGGACGTATTACGGCTGAAATGACTATGAAATCTTCTCTCACTAATATGTCATCCAGAAATGAAGCTGGTGCTGCAATAGTCGCCGGATGCCGAGCCCAATCCAAATACCAAACAATGGTCATAGTATGCGCACAGCAACCTACTGTTCGCTGTCCAGAGATACAGCTGTAGTAATAACTAATTATTTTTTCATCCCATCTTGTTCCTTGTCTCGCCATCAGTATGTATGTGTAATAAGTTCTCACTGAATGATGGTGAGACTTTATACAACCCCTACTTAATACTGGGTTCTGTTGGGATGAGGTCGCTTGTGATACTATTTCCAGGTGCTCAGATATTTCTACCTGAAATGACCCACGGTGTCTCACATGTTCGCCATAATAACTTTGTTTTATTTGATAAATGCCCAACGCAAATATTATTAGATTTGACATTGTCATTTCAGGAAAAATATCTAACTCTGGAAGGTGAGCTCATCAATGTTTGCAGCTCTTTGCACATTTCTGCGTGCAGAGACCCAGCATGCAGAACATACAAGTCCACCTGATGGAATCTGGGCAAACAAAAAAAAAATATTATTAATCATTTATCTATAATCAATTAATTCAGTAGTAATGCTAACTATAAATAAACCTCAAGAAAAAAGATGAGATTCTACCTCTCTGGGATAAATTCTTGTGATAATTTCATTCCACTGAGGTCCTTCTGGTATTGATTGCCTCCGTCTTCAGCTAAGAGAGCAAAAGCACCATACACAAGTATTCAAAACTGCTGAGGAAGCTCTTCACTAATGACTTCATCTTGTCAGAATGCTTCTTGCTCGAACATAACATGAATAACATACTAGGCTACCATCCAGTATCTATAAAAAAATTACTGTATTAACTAATGACAATAATAACTATTAAATAAAATATCAATTATTTATTTATCCTGTGGACCCCTCGAGTGTCATCAAGTCAATGTCAACAACCTAATACTTATGTCTCGTGGTGAAATTCTCTCAGAGATCAGGTTCCTTTAGGGCCATCTGGAAGGGCGTGAGCACGCCTCATATGTAAAGAGCGTCGACACCATACACAAACATTTGTATCACAAGCTCATACTCTTCATGAGGAGGAGAAGACGTCTTCATGTGATATGTCACTGTGTCAGTCGGAACAAGAACAGACATTTTCTGCATTATGTTCGCAAAACAATTTGCACACATGGTACCATTTTCATCCACCTAAAAAGGAATATTAATTGTGTTATTATTTCAAATTCAGTCCATATAAAAAACAGTAATTCTAAACAATTGGAGTTCTCACCTCATGGCGAAGATCGTTTTCAATTATAGAAATGATGTCAGGACCCATGTTACCAAATGTATAATATATTGGCCATCTTCATTAATAACAGAAGAACATAAAGCACAGGACACCATTTTCATATCACCTAAAACAAATTATTGTCGTAAGTATAATAATATTAGCTAGGTCTAATACTGATGTGCCTAGGTACGATCGTGGCCACAAATTGCAGTCCCAACTAGAGAAGGCCTAACTTTTATCTGTATGTAGGTAAGCCAAGCGAGTCGAATTATTTCTCTGAATTAGGTTAGGACTGCACATAAAAACGCAATGATAGTACAAAAATATCTTGGCACGTGGAAATTATGGTATGTGTACAATTGTAATTGAAAAGTAAATTGTTTACCTGACGATGAAATGATGAATCAGTTGATTTTATATCGAAACAACGCAGTCCAAACCACACGAGAAAATCGAAGTCCTTACAATACGAGTGACTGCTGACACTGTTATGACAGCTGACAGTTCTCTTTCTATGATCAATGGTCGATCTATGGTTTACTGTCATTGTTTTTAACTAAATCGGTGAGACGCCATGTTGAAAATCCATAAAAATAATTGATAAATATCAATTAACTACCACAACAGTATACGTTTGATTGAATTATCTGTATTTTTCCCGAATTCCACGGATTTTTCTCTTTTTTTTGAGTTAGTGTACACAGACCTGGCCCATTTTGAAACATCTCCTTTAACGCGACGAAGTCGCGGGCAGAAGCTAGTGTAGTATATTTTTGACACTTCCCGTTACAGTTGCATCCGCGGAGAGGACGTTTTCGGCTTTGAAGCGAATTCATACGTACATGCGTAATTCTCAAAAACAAGAACGATTATCTGATCTAGCCATTTTTTCTATAGAAAAACATTTATTGTTAAAAATTAAGAATCATCTCGGCTTTTATGATAATGTCTTAGCGCACTTTGTACTAAAGAATAGACGAATAGCTTTAGAGTATAAGTAGTATTATAATTATAAGTAGAATAAGTCAGTAGTCTTGTAGTTAAGTAGTTTTTTCTAGTAGACATCATACGTCAACATCATCACACTGATCACACCACAAACGGCTTTTTTCAAAGCCGCTTTTATTATACTTGCAAGACACTGTTTCAATCACCAGTGCTTACACGTATAGTAAAGGTGGATTGAAGACATCTGCTTGTAGAAGACTGATGCCAGGAAGCCAGTCACAGATTTTAAGTAACTGGACTACGTGCGCCACGTCCGGCCTAGGTAAGCATTCTTTTTGCTCCGGCTTACCTCTCTAATAAAATCACCCTTCGCCACTGTAGCATGGTTAAACCATATTCAAGATATGATCGCGGCAACGAACATTTGCATTGTAAATCTATCGATCGATGCGGTATTGTTGGAGTTGGAAGCATATGTTTGGATTGTAGCATAATCAGTCTGTAATGTTCCAACTAAAAATAAAATACTTATCCGGTTTTCCAGCTTCTGCATGCATAGGGTTGCCAGGCGTCCGGATAAAGCCGGACACAGTCAGGCTTTTTAGTTGCATGTCCGGCTAAATTAGATGGTGTCCACCCGTCAGGCTTTTTGTTAGGCTTTTGAGATATGATCATTTTTGTCTTCACCCGCACCTCATCTTGTATTGCTAGCGCAAGCGAGAGAACTAGCACTGTCCTCCCCGCGTTATTACTACAACACAATTTTAAAGGAAATTGAGCTTTTAAAGGAGGTGTTTGCCAACCAAAAAATATGATTTCTACAAATATTTTAAAATGTAGGTATTTAGTTCATTAATCTTAAGTTTAGTTTTGTTTTAAGACTAAAAAATTAAAGATGTCCGACTTTTTTACCCAAATGTCCGGCTAAACTGACAGGTTTGTCCGGCTTTTCGATTTTATGACCTGGCAACCCTATGCATGCATAATGCAGAAGTTGGAAAACCGGATATTTTAGCGTAACTCCTGAGTGGCCTATGTCCAGGAGGTAACAGCGATAGATTCGTAGTTAAATAATGGGTGAAAAAGTGTAGTATTAGATACCTTTAGACGAGAAATGGCGCAACAAACCTCCCAGTAGTATATTAAGTTAAGACCCTTTTTTTTTTTGAGTAGAAAATCATCAAACGACGTCTCTCGCTTTCGAGAGGGCGTGTCAGACTTTTACTGACTAAATCCCACCCGTGTTCCTTCAGTTGCCTGTGCCAGGGCCACGGTAACTCTTTCTAACAAATCCGCGACCCTGGCAGGATAGGTACACCCCTACCTAACCCTTCGGAGAAACAAGACGTGATACCTATAGAGAAGAAGTGGTGCAACAAACTGCCCAGCATTATATGAAAGACTCTGCTTGCGTATTTCTGAAATCCTACAGAAAAGCAATACATAAAGCATACCCATCTATTATTATACCTCCAGTAGTACAAATAATCATGTTTACAAATCTCGAACCCAAATGGAGGTGGTATCTGTTTAGCATAATGTGTTGTTGCGAGAATTTATACGACGAATTTTCTACTTTATTTTCTCAGGTATTCCCTCGAGGGGTAAAGACCCTGTTAAATGGACTGTGTTATTAATAGATCAGTATTATTTGGAGTGCTATGGAACCGTGATACGTATTTATAGACCTTCCACTTCTATCGTATTCTTCATCAGCCTATCAGACCACTGCTGGTCATCATCATTATTTCAGCCGTCATACGTCCACTACTGGACATGGGCCTACCCCAATTTGGGGGGCTTTGCCATAATCGCCACGCTTGGCAGGCGGGTTGGCGATCGCAGTATGATGGAAAAATGCTTAGAGAACGCTGCTGCCCATTCTCTAGTAAATCCCTTAGTCGCCTTTTACGACACCCACGGGAAGAAATGGGGTGGTGTTATTCTTTACGTCCACCACACGGACAATATAAACCTGCTGGACATAGGCCTCTCCAATTGCACGCCATTCAGCTCGATTCTCGTCAACTCTCATCCAGCTAACAGCCACCCTGCGAAGATCGTCGCTCCTAGCCTGAGGGCGTCCTACCTTACGTTTGCCGATTCGCGGTCTCCAGTCAAGAACACGTTTACGCCAAGGGTCATCGGTTCTACGGCTAATGATTGTAAATACTAGATATCTTTGCATTGTATAAATTGTATAATTGCATAGCATTTGTGTGTGCACTATGTTCCTACTATAAAGCTACCATTTACTCGGTACGTCTTTTATTGACTTGAATGTGCCCTCGCAGCTGGAGTTTGTCATTCTCACTCAAATGTCTCGCTGGTAGTGGCATGTGCTGGATCATTAAGAAGTTCCCGGTGCTGATCCATACGTCATGTTCGTGAACGGGCGCCATCAGTAGGGACTGGTCATCTCCTGCTGCCACGGCTTATTTAATTTCTGAACTGTTATTTTAATTTTGTTTAATTGCGGATGCTTTTAATGTGCACGTATTTTTACTCGTTCGCACATTGCTAATTTCGACAAATTATGTAACCAACTTTTTGTAACAAAATAATTTATTTAAGTATTAAAAAAAACTAAAAAAACACGCTTCCAAAGAAAACCAAACTAAAAAGTAGAAAATAATGGAAAAAAGCGTGGGGTGCCTGATCAATAAAAAATACCTTAAAAAGCACCCCATGCTTTTTTCCATTATTTTCTACTTTTTAGTTTGGTTTTCTTTTGGAAGCGTGTTTTTAGTTTTTTTAAATTATTATTTATTTTCTATTTTTTAGGGTGTTTCGAATTTTGAGACGTATGTCAGCGTAGTTTGTGACGTATGTCAGCGTAGTTTTCGAAGACAGTTTTTTTTTGCTGTCCTGGTAACCCTGGCAAGGATAATGGCACAAATTTATGAAAATCTTTCATTGTCATCGGTCTTTGACACGTGTGCAGTTTGAATGAAATCTGGTCGTTTAAAGTGGGTCAAAATCGCGCTATAAGGAGTCGGTTATAAACAAACATACAAACAAACATACAAGTGAAGCTAATATAAAGCGTGTAAAAAGAGTGTCCATGGTGTTTCTAGCCAGCTCTTCTCCATAGGTACCTACGCTTTGGAATGGGTAACTAGCAGCATTTTTCTGACTCACCGCCACTTGACAATTCAAAAGTGGCTGTAATTGGTTTATTTGAGACCGCATCAAACTCCGTTGCGTACTTTTAAAGATCTAATACATAGGGACAGACAGAGGGAAGCGACTTTGTTTTATACTATGTAGTGAGCTATGTCGACAACTTTGGTATGGGTAAGAAGTATACGAGGCAAAAATATTGCCCAGACAGCAAGACAGCGGCATGATTGTTTGCCCAGGGTACGTTAGATAAGTATAATATCGTGTATCGTGCAATCTGTGGAGCAATTACACTAAAAAACTTTTTAACAAAAAATTAAACCGCCGAAAAAACTGAAAAGCATAAAATAATAAACCTTAAAATTTTGAGTCGGCGCTGAAAAACCAATGAACAAAGATCACTCAAAGCGCTGACTCATAATTTTAAGGTTTATTATTTTATGCTTTTCAGTTTTTTAGTTCAGCGGTTTAATTTTTTGTTAAAAAGTTTTTATTTCATAATTTTTGTAAATTCAATATACTAATAATACTTGGCAAGGTATACCCTATCCAACAAAAAAAAATTATCAAAATCGGACTACTCTGTATAAAGTTATGCGTGGTCATACATTAAAAAAAAAAAAAAATATACGCGTCGAATTGAGAACCTCCTCCGTTTTTTTTCGTCGGTTGAAAAAGCCGGCAATGCTCTGCGCGTCTAGTATAACAACGCGTTCCGGGGTTTATTGGGGCTCCCATGGCGGTGCAGTGCTTCCGGCATGTTTGCCGACCACGGCACAGACGGCTTCCAGGCAGTGCTTCGCAAAAGAACAGCCTCCCTGTGGTCTCGTATAAAGGGTAGCACGCACTAACACCGAACACGCTTCTGAGCGTGTTAGTGCTACTAGAGCGCTCGGACAGAGTGGACAGCCAAATCCTGAGTTTGAAATTGGTCGCTCATGCATGTCCACAATAATAATAATTTTAAATTTTACTAACATAGCTATAAGTATCTACCTACTAACATCATATGGACTTGTATCTTTCAAAGTTATTATGTCTGAAATAAACGTTTTCAATTTCAATTTCAATAATCCTCATAATCACTGGAAAATTTCGCGGGCATCGTTAAAAATGTATGAATGTCGATGGCTATAAGAGTAGAAGAAGACCAAAGAAACGATGGATGGACTGTGTGAACGATGATATGGTTAGAAAGGGGGCGATTACCGTGATGACGACTAATAAAGAAGTGTGGAAGAAAAAGACATTTTGCGCCGACCTGAAGCTAATTTAGGAAAAGGGCAGGGGAATAATAGTCTATATTATGCTCGTCACGACATTTGCAGAACCGTGCGTTCTGCCACGCAAATATGTAGTACGCACTATAGCAGGATAGTGGAACGGATTCACCAAGCTACACCTGAGTACACGTGGTGTCTATTTATTTTAGAAACTGGTTTTGACATGGTCAATCTGCCTAGTCTTTTCCCAACTATGTAGAGATTGGCTTCCAGTTGGATGGTTTCCTCCTGGATGCGGCTGAATATCAGTATTTTACAAGTATTGACTGCCTATCAAGATTTATAATGAAAGCAGTAGTGGCGCAGTGGTATCGGCCTCGACTTACCGAGTGTGAGTCGTGGGTTCGAACCGTGGCAGGCGCTTTACTTTGCGTAAATTATTTCATCACCACTACTCTCAAAACGGTGAAAGAAAAAAGCTTAAGGAAACCGGCATGTCTTAGAACCATCTCACATTCGAAGATATCTGACATCTACCAACCCGCAGTGGGCCCGCGTGGTAGATTACGGCCCACTCTTTACCGAGAGGAGGCCTGTGTCCCAGCAGTGGGAAAGGTATAGGCTGATTATGACTGCCTATCAGACCACAACCGATTACGCTGCCAACTTTCAAATTCCACTGTTTTATATTTTTGTTTTTTTATTTAAAAATTATAATACCCAGTTTACTGGGTAACACATTATCAACTGGTAAGATTGGTTATCAGATTTTAGGGATTCTGACCAGCCATAATGGCTGTCAAAGATCTACGACTGACAGCCAGGATCAACGGCTTAATGTGCTTTCCGAGACACAGAAGGGTCTCAATGTGTAAAGGATGCCATTCACCCAGTCACAAACTCAATGCGGTATTTAGACAGTCAACAACATATTTTGTATAATGTGTGTTGTTGAGTAGACAATTTTTATAAAATACTAGCTGACCCGACAGACGTTGTCCCGTCTTAACGATAACTATTTAATTCGTATTGGTATCTATCTATACATATAAAAATGAATCCATTTCATAAGAACCTTCTCCTGACAATAACAAACACAACAAAAAAGAAAAAAGTGAAATCGGTCCAGCCGTTCACGCGTGATGGCGTGACCAAGGGAAATAGGGATTCATTTTTATATACATATATATATAGATGACGCATTGGATTAACAGTGCCACAAAAATACCTTTAACTCTGCCTGGAAATCCTGCAAGTCTCGTATAAGCTTGTAAATCCTCTAATGTAAGTACACCAAATTGGGTTTTTGTTAGGGAAATGATAACCAGAGTATTATATCAAGAGAAGAGATTGTCTGTCTACTCCTAAGAATCACCAAATCAATTATTAATAGCAATTTTTTTATTCAGATGTGTATCACTAGCGTTCAGTGTGAGTGTATGATGGAAACGAGTAATATGTAAAGAGCTATCAGGTGGGGTTCTTAATTCTTCGCCTACGACATGCCATGAGAAGAATATGTAGAAGTGTATGTAATGAATATAAGTATGTGTTTTATAATGGCCTTCAGCATGACATCATGCCTTAACACTAGAAGCGCTGAACATACTGACTCAGGTAAATTTGGATAAAAAAATATGTATATATTGCAATTACGTGGTTGAAGTCTTGTTTAAATAATAATAATCATCATATTTCATGAAAAGGTATAAAAAGTTATGATTACCTATATGCATAATAATATATTAATTAAAGCAGGAAGAACATCGAAATGGATCAAATTTGGAACGCCCGCAGTTCTAGTGTTAATGCGCTCAGAAATGTTGGTCACCCACACCAAAGAGTTAGGTAAAGCTGGTGAGCCATATTTTTCCAGTTGCGTTGTTTTAAGTGCCATATAATATGATAGAAGCCTATGTTCTATGTTATAGAGGTTCGGTTTCCGCACTTAGTCCTTCGAGTGTACCATTGTGCGTTGAGAATACAAGGTTAGGTAAAAGCCTATTGGAACTAGTCAACCTCAATTTACAAAAATAGACAAAAATAATAACTCTGTGCGACTAGAGTCCACACTCACTAGAACCTGGTGGCAGTACACCGCTAGAAGCCTAAAATAATTTTGTTTATGATCATGAAATAGTGCCTGGCGGCTTCCTTAAAAAAAGCCCAAAGCCTTTTATAAATTGGTAAGAAAAAGTTCAAGATAGTTAGTTGTAGAATTAGTAGTGAAAATTTTGTAAATGTTTAATGACTACATGCTTCCCTTAAGTGATTGTTTAATTATTTTTTAGTTTAGTAGTAAGTTTTATCACAAAACAAAATGTGTTATTTAGTCAGTTTTATTTGGCAGAGTCGCTTTTTAAATATTTATGAAAGTGTTAAATAATAATGCCTCTACATTTATTGTGGATGGATAAAACATGGCGTGTGCACTTTAAAAATACATACACAATTTTTTGTTGTTAGATATACTCATTGCACAATCAGGCTGAATAAAAATTCCTTGGCAATTATCCACAAAAAAGTGACTTACCTTTGTTTACAAACATTGTTTGTGCAGCTAAAAAAACAGAATATTTCGACAATTTAAGTAATTTCTAAAGGAATTGAGCTCTAAGATTTGCCTGAAATATAATATTAAGAAATCCACTTACCGGTATAAGATGTGGAACTGTAGGAATCGGCAGAAGATGCCGATAAAGATCTGCTTCTGTACCGCGCGGATTTTTTCAACGCACCCGATTTCCCGCGCTGGCCTTCGAATTTTCCAGCAGCAGCACCAGCTTCGGTGTTCCCGCCACGCACCTGACCGGGGTCCGTCACAGGACTATCACTCGGCACGTTCGCGGCCGCAACACTTTCTTTCCTATTCGAATTTGAATTCAGCTGATTCGGCTCTCCATGACCGTCAGACATATTTGAATTTTTATTTTTTAAATATATTTTTTTCTAATAATAATTCAATTAGAATTTACGGTTTTCTATAATAAAACCTCTTCACAATTTCACACTTAATTTTTACGATTTTTTCCAATTGTCGCACTCAAGATTGGTGATATAAAAACATCAATAATAAAAACAGCAGTACAAACAACCGCAGTGGCGATTAAAATAAATTTGCAGATCGGGGGAGCACTTCGCGGTATAAAAATAAATTAATAAGGTAGTATGACGTTCTTTTGCTATCGTTAAAGTCATGAAAAACTAAAAAATTAAATAGAACAGATGGAAAATACAATTTCTTCAATTATCCGCCCGAGCAAAATCGTACACCCCTCTTCCATGCTTCACCCCCGAAACTGAAATGTCATTTTTTCGATCGGCGTTCGGCCAGGGATTGCGTTAGGGCTTTGACGATGAACCGTAAAGTAAATGAATTCATTTTTATGTTTCGATTATTATTTTGAGAATTATATAACTTTAAGATCTCGCGAAATGTTTTAGAAAAACCTATAAAATTGATGACTTGCCAATATCACGTCTGGCTGTCAGAATTATCACGAATATCCAACAATTGCTCTAAGCAATAACTATTGCTATTAAAGTAACATTTCTGTAACTTGTTAATCCAGTGTTTGTTGATTTCATTACAAAAGCCAACCCTCTTTTCATTTTACACCCCTTTCATGTATTGTTGCACATGGTACGTTGAATGAGAAACCGGTTTTACCGTTTTTTAGTCTGTGATCGTTTTGTTAAGAAACTCCTACGCCCATCACTAGACTCGCCAATATGGAAGTGAAACGTATGTCAACTACTGCGCGACCAAACAACTAGGAATAAATAACTCAAAAATACTTTCTATTATTAAACTTGGTGAGTAAATATTTACAAAATCAATACTTAAACTATTGTTTTACAAATTGCACTGAAAATCATCATTTTTTTCGCACCGATCACAAATGGAAATGTACCCGATAATCGTCATCATAGCATTCGCCGGCGAACAAAGATATTTTTAAAAGATACATAGCCTATAAATATTTAAATCACATTCGAAACTTTTGTAAACAGATCCTTTTCAACATATCCGTTGAATTTTCATTGATGGTTTTCCTGTATATTTTTGAAAACATACATGTGTGACATTTTAGTTGTCATCATGTTTACATGTCATGAATTTTATTATTTTATGTATTTAATGTAGAGGAAATGTGTTGGAGCATGTATATTTATCATAACAAGCGTTATATTGTGTAAAGTTAAGTGATAATGTCGTGTAAATTGTTGTTTTCGAGATATAGAGCCAAGGCTGAAAATCTTGCTAATAAATTGAACACACGCTTTGACATGTGCAATTTTTTTCCTCATGTCAATGGTGTCGTCAATTCGTCATTCAGCCTAGAACTAAGTTTTTTTCTTGAATTTATTTTCGTGTTTTATGTAAGGACATAGAATTCAGCACACAAGTGCTCTTTAGAACACTTACTCAAATGTTTGAATGAAAGAATTACAGGAATTTATCAGCTACCTATTATCTTGTGTAGTATCTGAGCATTCAGCTGCCAGTCTTACCAAAAAGTATTGCTATTCAGTCACTGAGGTATGGAGGTCAGATAGGCAGTTGCTTCATGTAATGTACTGAAGCTCAGCTACATCTGGTAAGCCTGGAAGCTGACCTCAACTTTATGGGAAAAGATAATTACGAGGATTGAGTTACATATAGAATCTTAATTGCGTATCACAAAATTGGTCAGATTTCAAACAACTATACCATATCTGACTAGTAAAGATGTCATAATTATATAGGATGGCAAGAACTCTGATGCGCAACCTGTTGCCATAGATTCAGTACATAATTCTGAACTCCCCGGCTAAGTTACTATTATGTTCAATAAAACAAGCATTAAGTAACATTTGTTTTATTCTTAGCAAGCACTAGGTAGCACTGCCCTGGATTTACAAGATGTGTGTGTAGGGTACTTATAAATACCTTATTAGTCAAGAAGGTTTCCAAATACCTACATAATTAATACATAACATACCTTTCCCCCAAGTATGCACAACAATTATATAAACCAAAAGTGTACAACACCACTAAGTACTTAAACTATCAATCTACTTGATCTTGCAATTAACATTTACTTAATGAGAAACAGAAGATAATTAAGGAACTGATACTTAATACTAGCAGTTACAGAATGAAGTTGTTATCACTGGGCCTGGCATAAGGTGACTTGGGATGCGAGCACAATTTGTGTTTTAACTTGCCACCGGCATAGCTGGCTTCTGCTCCGCTAGGTATTCCTAACATGTCTGCCCATTCTTCTGAGCTAGGTATCTGTATTACTTTCTCACTTCCTTGACTGTCCTCTATATCTCCTGTCTCTTCTTTTTCCTGGCTGTCTGTCTGGTCTTCCCTACCATTAGCAGTATTCCTCCCTTCCTCTTCAGTAACGTCATTCCCTGGTTTTTTCTTTAGTATTTGGTCAATATGCCTATTGACAACATCTCCGTCTTCAGTTGTTACTTTATAACTCTATGGGCCCTCTTTACTCGTCACTGTGCCTGATAACCAACGTGGTCCTCTACCGTAGTTTCTATACATAACACTTTGACCAACATTGGTATCCCTATGTTTCCTCAGACCATTGTTAACGATTTGCTGTTCAACTTGCTCCTGCTGTTTATTGTAAGGCTGGATAGTATCGAGTAAGGTCCGTAGTCGTCTACTCATCAATAATTCAGCAGGACTTTTCCCTGTCCCTGCACATGGTGTCGCTCTTAATCCTAGCAACATATTAGGCATCCTAATATCCCATGGTAGTTGGTCCATTTTACGTAGCTTGTCTTTTACAGTTTGTACCATGCGTTCCGCTAAACCATTTGTTGCAGGGTGGTATGGCGCTGTGGTAATGTGTTTTATTTTATTGGAATCTAAGAATCGTTTCATTTCAGATGAGACAAACGGTGTACCATTGTCAGAGACTAATGTCTCACATAGCCCATGTGTAGCAAAGATCATTCTTAAATGTTTGATAACTGTTTCTGTAGTCATATTATTAACGATGAATACCTCAGGCCATCGGGAATATGCATCGACTATAATTAAAAAGACTTTATTTTGATAAGGTCCCGCAAAGTCAACGTTTATGCGAGACCATGGTCTTGTGGGTACAACCCACTCATAGCTGGTCCTTGGTGGCATGTGTCGACTTTCGAGACATTTATTGCAGTTGCCGACCATTGACTCGATATCTTCATTTAACTGAGGCCACCACACGTAGCTCCTAGCCAAAGCTTTTGTTTGTACAATACCGCTATGTGCTCTGTGTAACGTGCGTAAAACTTCACTACGTAGTGACGGTGGCACCACTACGCGACAACCTAGAAGAATACAGCCTTCGTGTATAGAGAGCTCACTCCGATGTAACCAATATATGCGTAGCTCTTCCTCCGTGACTTTCGGAGGCCAACCGCTCAAAATATGATGTATAACTCGCGAAAGTATCTTGTCCTTTTTTGAAAGACTTTCAATCTGCTGGATGTCCACAGGAAAGTCTTCAGAAGCCTCCGCCATCAATAGAATGTCACAAAGTTGTTCCTCAGGTTGCTCAGGCACTGGTTGTGGCCAGCGACTGAGACCATCTGCATTTCCTATTTGTTGGCCCGGCTTGTACACTATGTTGTAACTGTGTGAAGTTAGTACAATAGAAATTCTTGTTAACCGTGGTGATATAATATTCGGTATTGGCTTTTTTGGATCAAATATACTGACCAACGGTTTGTGGTCCGTTACTATGGTGAAAGACCTTCCCATTAGGTAGTTATGAAACTTTTGAATCCCAAACATAATCGCCGTCGCTTCTTTATCAAGTTGAGAATATTTCCGCTCATGTGAATGTAATGTTCTTGAACTCATGGCAACAGGTCGCTCTTGGCCGTCCTCCATAACGTGAGACAATACTGCACCTGCACCATATTCAGAGCTGTCACACGTCATTACCAACGGTTTGTTTAAATCATAATGTACTAATGTAATATCTGAAGATAGTAATTGTTTCGCCTTGTCGAAACTTTCTTGTTCTAGATCTGTCCATTGCCACTTGTGTGACTTGTCAAGCAACCTATAAAGTGGCTCAAGTATAGTCGCCTTGTGAGGTACGAACCTCTCATAAAAATTATACAAACCCAAAAATGCCTGCAGCTGCTGGACATTCTTGGGCTCCGGTGTTTTAGTGATAGACTCCACTTTACCGGGCGCTGGATGAATGCCGTCAGCGTCGATGACAAATCCCAGGAACTCTACACATTCTTTAGCAAATTTGCACTTACTGGAGTTGAGTCGCAGTCCAGCTCTCTGTATGCGTGTCAATACCATGTCTAGGCGTCTGCACATATCTGGCAAGGTGTGTCCGCTTATGATGATGTCATCAATTAGAACCGCAACTCCTGGAACACCTGCCAGCAATGCTGTCATCAACCTTTGAAATATTCCTGGACATGCCTTTACACCGAACGCCAACCTGTGCACAGTGTAAAGACCTTTGCACGTATTCAAAGTCAGCAATTTAGCTGTGTTCTCGTCTACAACTACCTGTGTATATGCACGTTCTAAATCCAATGTGGTAAAGTATTTTCCACCAGCAATGATAGCAAACACTTCGTTAGCAGTTGGCATAGGATAAGTATCCGACTCAGTAGCCTGATTGACCGTACTGCGATAATCGCCACACAGACGAATATCTCCCGATTTTTTAACGATAGGTACGACTGGTGTCGCCCATTGAGAAAAAGAAACTGGTTTAAGTACCCGTTCTGCCACTAGACGATCAATTTCCTTCTCAACCCTGTCTTTAATCGCAAACGGAACGGGGCGAGCCTTAAGAAACCTAGGCGTAGCCTCTGCCTTTAAATGTATTGTAACCGGATCACCTCGGTAAGTACCTAGACCCTGTTTAAAAACTTCATTATGTTTTTTTAACATTTCGTTGGAAATTGACACATGGGAATCTAAGACAGCATTAATACATACCTTTATGTTAAGGGCTGAAAACCAATCACGACCAATTAAGTTTGGTCCTAACCCTCTAGCTACTATAACATTCAAAACACACTTAATGTCTCTAAACGTTACTTGCACAGTTGTCTGGCCAAGCACAGATATGGGCGTCGCTGTCCAGGTATGTATGTTGGCCGGCGTGGCGCGAAGAGTGCTGGCCTCTCGTGACCGTGCTGATCGTAGCCTCCTCCACGTACTTTCGTTTACCAGCGAGACTCCAGCACCGGAGTCCACCTGCATCGTCACCGGCATGCCGTCTAGCTCAACCGTTACGTCATAAGAAGGTACTCGTAGTCCCACACTTTTGACGCTGTAAATCCCATTCATCTGAATATCTACTTCGTCATTATGGGTATGATTCACTTGTCTTTTCGAACCTTTTTTCTTAGCAATACATATCTTTTCTATGTGTCCTATTTTCTTGCAGTATCGGCACGTAGCTTTAATAAATCGACATTCTCCTCCGTGGCGGTCACCACACCGGTAACACATTCGAGAATTACTGTTAGACTGTACTGCGTTGATGTCCATAGGCTCAGGCTCTGCCGCTGTTGTTGTAGTAGTCGCCGTTACATTGGTCCCATGTGCGACATTCCCGGGGTTAGCACTTTGAATCATACAAACATCTCTCCCCGCCCTCTCCGATGATAGCATAGCTTGAACAACATTATCATAAGATAAATTGTCTTTTTTCAAGAGATCGTACTGTAATTTATGGTCGGACAGGCCGCACACGAGCCTGTCGCGTAGCATACGTTCCAAGTCGGAAAAATTGCAATCGGCACTTATTTTTCTGAGCTGCGCTATGTACTCCGCAGCAGATTCACCTGGTTTTTGATCGCGTTTATAAAATTTGTAAGACATTGAAATTTCATTAGGTTTCGGACTATAATGTTTTGTTAACACTGTTACGATTTCACTGAATGTCACATCACTAGATTTTCTAGGCGTAATTAGCGCCAGAAGGGTGTCAAACACTTGAGAACCGCATATTGTATAAAAATTAGCCCTTTTTAATGAGTCCAACACAATGCCATTTGCTTCAAAGCAAAATTTTAACCTGTCCATGTAATTGTCCCAATTGTCTGTTTGAGCATCAAACTCTTTGTATTTTACTGCTCTGCACTCCATTTTAATCACTTTTAGTCCTCGTCGCCACTATTATGTTCAATAAAACAAGCATTAAGTAACATTTGTTTTATTCTTAGCAAGCACTAGGTAGCACTGCCCTGGATTTACAAGATGTGTGTGTAGGGTACTTATAAATACCTTATTAGTCAAGAAGGTTTCCAAATACCTACATAATTAATACATAACAGTTACTTTATTAAATTAGCTATTTCATACATTTTGGATGCATACATATTGCACTTTTTTTATAAACAGCAGTTTTTTTTGTGTGATAACTAGAGATCGGATATTCAGATACATATTCACCTAAACTTGAAATGTTGGCTAATATGGAATGTGCGTTTTTACCGTGTTTGGTGTGTTGTTTAAACTAACACATACCACCCTATAGATAGTTCAATCCATGAAGACACGCCCCACTCTTTGACAATTGTACAGAGAGCGCGAGCGGTTAAAAACAAAGGAAAGGAACGTAGAGGGGCGCGTCGGCGTGGAATGAACTATCTATACACACATATCTATTTGCATCTGGGGTTAAACATTAATTTTAATTAAAGATGATGATCCAAGAATAATCGCTTTAATAAAAAATGCGAAGTTACTTCCATGCTTTCACAGCTAAATATGTAGTAACATTAGGTAAATATGCATCCAAATATCCGATCTCTAGTGATAACTGATGAAAAAGTAAATGCTATGCACTTCGTGAAACATGTGCTGAATTTATGGGAAAAATTTTGTGCTTGAATGTCCCTGTCTATTTTTATATTATTCTTATTTAACTAAGACAATCATAAAAAAAAGAATAACGACCAAATTAACCACACATGATCAAGAAAAGATGAAATGGCTGACCATTGCTAAACAGTGAGCTTTGTAATAATTATTGAATGCACTATACTTCTTATATGGCATTTATTGTAATTGTAGTTTCCAGTTTATGTATGCACGGCGACAAAGCAAGCTATACATTTCCAGTATAAGCTGAATTGTCTTTGTGTGCTGGTGTTTAAACTGGTCTTTTATAGCTTGATATGTACAATAATTTTAATAATAAAAACACTAGAATACAGCCATATTACACTTCCCTCTTATCCCTGATACAAAACATATACCGAAACACACAAGATCATACGAAGCTAATGCAATTGTTTTTCCTTCGTTCCCAGATTTCCATGGATCTTAAAAAGGTATCATCTTTATGTTTTTTCTCACACTATATCATACAGGTATCATCATAATTTTCCTGCCGTTATCCTAATCCATTTGTGGTCAGCGCAACATGTCTTTTTCTTCATAGACTTCTCTATTAGTTGTCATCTCAGTAGTAACCCCCTTTCTATCCATATCATAATTCACACAGTCTATCCATCGTTTCTTTGGTCTCCCTCTACTCTTAAAGCCATCGACATTCATACTCAATACTTTCCTCATTCCTCTGTATCACATGACCATACCATAACAGCCGATTCCCACACAACTTTTCAGTTATCGGTGCCACTTTCAGACTTCTTCTTATATACTCATTTCTTATTCTATCCATTTGTATAACACCACACATCCCTCTTAACATTTTCATCTCAGCTGCATGCAATCCATTAGTATCGGTGTTTAAAAAATCATCATAGTAGTGGTTGTTTATGTGTAGTTTCTAAAAAAAACTCAACTTGTTTATATGCAAGTTTAGTATATGACATCCCAGGAAGATTTAGTATGATATTTATGGAGCTTCACCCCAATTGTGGTCAGTTTGGCCTGTTATATGTCTATTTGCCATCATCTCATTAGTAACCATCTTTTTAGCCTTATCAGCTTTTACCCGTTTCTTTGGTCTTCACCAACTTATATAGCACCACTGTTCGTCTCTGCATTACCCAAAGATTGACCGGTAGAAAATGCCTTTGGCATTAAGTCCGCCTCTAAATGTTTGTATGCTTTTAAAGTATTGATCATCATCAGTATCTCAGCCCGGAATCTCCCACTACTGAGTATAGGCCTACCCCCTTTTCCCGCCATACTTCTTGGTTCCGTGCGTCTCTCATCCATGTGTTTCCTACGGCTTTGGCGATATCATCAACCCAACACGATTTTGGACAGTTTAAAGTGTGTATTAAATCATTAAAAACAGACTTTGGGTAGATAACCCAAAGTCGTATTCAAAACTTTATTTCCGTCACTTTCCTCATCAGGATGTGTCTATTGGCACAATCCAAAATGAAATAACTAAATTAGAAAAATCAAATAACATTGTCCTACTTGTGTACTGGACATAAAAGAATAGCACCATCCCGGTTCTTCCCGTGGGTGTCGTAAGAGGCGACTAAGGGACTTACTAGAGAATGGGCAGCAGTGTTCTCTATGCATTTTACCACCGTAAAGCGATCGCCAACCCGCCTGCCAAGCGTGGCGATTATGGCAAAACTCCCAGACCTATGTCCAACAGTGGACGTCTTTCGGCTGAAATGATGATGATGACTTGGGAATTTATCCCCACTTTCAGCACCTGGTGCCAGTATACCACTGGAAGCCTTAAATAATTTACGTCTACGTCACCAGCCCATACCAAGACAACCGCGATTTCTGACAAATGCTTTCACGGACTGGACAGGTCCACTCAATCTGTGTGGTTCTTTCCTCGTTAGATGTAGGCCTCTCCCAGGCTTCGCTAGAACACCCTGTCCTACGCCTTCCCCAAGTCTGTCAGCCACCAATGTCTGCTTACCCTTTGCGAAACTACTCATAGCATGACTTTTCAGTCAATGGCCCATTAAACCTCGATTTATTCCCCAAGGTTATGAATATCTCAAATAATAACAATAGTTTGAGATATTCTATGAGCTCTTAGATAATAATGTATGATAATTTATTTCAATAATAAAAACTACTGCAATGACTTGTGACGTGTAGCCTTTATTTCGTAAAAGATTATACGAATTTATTATCTTCGATATGAACTCATTGTTTCTTGATATTTTATCTTTTTGAGCAGTAAAAGTTCTATCTAATTTGAAATCGAATTTGATAACAAAATTACAAAAATAATTATCTGTTCTGTGGAGTCTGAAGAAACGAATAAACCGGCACTCTTCCCGGCCACCGTAGGCGCGAGCTTGCGGGCGGCGAGCAATGGGTAGCTCGCTGCCCGGTAAGGACCATGCTCAGGTCGACGGTGCGTAGTGTTCCACGTGCGCCTCAAAGAGATGTCAGCAGCAGTGTAGGGGTCTACTAGGACCGATGCCTGCCGGGGTCGCGTGATTGTTCGAAAGAGATACCGTGACCCTGGCACATGGGCAACTGATGGAACACGGGTGGGTTTTAGTCAGTAAAAGTCTGACACGCCCTCCCGCTCCGCCCAGAGCGGGAGAAGTCATTTGAAGATTTCCCATCCTGAAAAAAAAAAAAAACCGGCTCTCTAATCGCGTCTGCCAGTGTCGCGAGATATGTTCGAAAGAGTTACCGTGGCCCTGGCATAGCCACCGGCAACTGAAG
This sequence comes from Aporophyla lueneburgensis, assembly GCA_932294355.1. Taxonomy (NCBI): domain Eukaryota; kingdom Metazoa; phylum Arthropoda; class Insecta; order Lepidoptera; family Noctuidae; genus Aporophyla; species Aporophyla lueneburgensis. Next base: position 15,233,601 of record OW028762.1, on the reverse strand, counting down.
GAACCCGGATGGGTTTTAGTCAGTAAAAGTTTGACACGCCCTTCTGCTCCACCCAGAGCGGGAGACGTCATTTGATGATTTCCCAGTCACAAAAAAAAACCTAATCACGTAACGCACAATCAATCAGAATCTAAATCATTTTGTTTTTTTTTTTCTCTAATCCATTGCGAGATATGTTCGAAAAATTGTTTGCTCAACAACGTTAGTAACGTAATGAATGTTGTTGAATTATCAAAATGCAAGCGATTACCCTTTTTTTGGATGGGATATCAAATGACATCTCCCGCTCTGGGCCACGGTATCTCGTTTGAACAATCTCGCGACCCTGGCAACGCGCTATATTTCACGCGAACTTCTGATTTTCGGCTTGGCCGAATCTTCGGCTGGTTCAATCAGTCACTACATTATAACGTGTGTGATTGATACTTAATAATAATTAGCCTGTATTGGCTCGCTGCAGGGTAAAGGCTTTCCTTTTTCCACTCAACTCTCCTCAGCCAAAAACCAATCCCTCATGTAGGCGTCGAGTTCGCCCCGCCATCTACGCCTGGGTCTTCCGCGATGCCGATTGACGGGTCCGGGGACCCGTTGTAGTGAGTAGTGCGTTGTAGTGTTGTAGTGATCTTAGCCCAAAATCCATCCGACACGCGGCAAACGTGTTGATGGTCATGCAGTATGTTTAAACACCGAATGAAGTTGCAAAACCCCACATGTTTGTTAACCCTATGCACCATGACTCACTGATCGACCGTTTGTTGCTAAGAAAACATGCACACGTGTTCATTTTGGATATAGACGTTTGTGTATACAAGACCATCCATCAAAACATTCAGCGTTCCATTTCGCGTGGCAATGTACGTCACAACATTGAATAAACCATTTATTGGTAAAATGTGCATTTGACCGACTTCACAAAAAGGTTTGTTACCTCAGAACTCCGTCAGTAAACCGATCTGAACTGATCTGAATGAAAAAAATCTTTCGTTTGAAAACGTATACATACATGCCGAGTGGTCCCATATAAATTTGATTATACACGGTGTTTTTTGGATATGTCATAACTCTAGGGTATTAATGAGTCCATATCAAAGAACTATAAAATTGAATATCAAAGAACATATCAATTGGCTTATGTTTTATTTTTCTGTTTATTTTTCATAAAAAATAATTCGACGTTACGATTATTTATTTAAAATACTCTTACGTGAAATATGGTAAGGTCGCATTCTCTTAGCTTTGCATTTGAATGAAAACAATGTACTCGTACTTATAAATGAAACTTATAAAACTAAACATGTGCCAGTTGATTCTTTGACATGGTCTCATTAATACCTTAGAGTTATGGGAAGTCAATAGAAACACGTTGTACATCGTGATTTTTGCGTTAACTTCAATAATACGATTTTCTTTCACTTAGTTTATATTGATAACTAGCTGCTGCCCGCGCCTTTGGCCGTGTGAATGTCGGAAATTTTCCTACGGTAACGTGTAATTGGCACAAAACGTATCCTATGTGTTACTCTTTATAACATCAGCTATCTAAAGTTCCGTTCAAAATCGGTCCAGCCGTTTCGGACATCAGCCGGAATAAACAGACACATACCAAAATTCGAAAATGTTTTTTTTTGTTATATCAATTAAATACGGTAGGTACTCCTACCGTACCTGTATCCGGTTAGACTAGAAGCCGGCCCCAACATAGTTGGAAAAAGGCTTAGTAGTTTTTTAAATAGATTTCTTTAAATTTAAATGTATCTTTTTCCGTTTCCAGCTAGTTATAATGTCGAGTGTTGGCCGCGGGAGAGGATATACCGGCCGACATCACTTAAGGGAACAGCGGCCCGGCGACGATCGGGACCCTGAGTCCGACGCCGCGAGGACCTTGGCTGAACTTAGTCCTAGAACTACTGGTGAGTGCATTTATCTTCTATTGACTGGCCTGTTAGTCTCGTGGTTAGTGACCCTGACTGCTAAGACAGGTCGTGGGTTCGATTCCCACCCAGGACAAATCTTTGTGTAATGAGCACAATCATTTGTTCTGTGTCTGGGTGTAATTTATCTATAATCTGTATCTATTTAGAAATATATAAGTATGTTTATCAGTTGTCTGGTTGCCATAGTACAGGCTCTGCCTAGTTTGGGATCAGATAACGTTGTGTTGGTTGTCCTAAGATATTATTATTTCGTTTATTTCATTTTACAAACATATAAATTATATTTCTAAATATTAAAATAACAAAAATGATAAAAACATTTAAAAATATAAAAAATAGTAGCCCACCGGTATCGGGAATAGGTTCCAAGCTACCGTTGGTCAGGGCTGCTGAGAGCGGAATCTCCGCACTATACGCGCCGTGTTCAGTAATACCGCCTTCTGGATCAAGATATTATTATTAATAATATCTGGGTGACCGAGCTTTGCTCGGTATTTTTTGGTAAATTGTGTTTAAAATAATAAGTTTACGTTCAAGTTCATTATCGATAAATTTGGTCATTGAAAACACGAATAAAACGACATTTTATAAAAATGAATCCTAGCTAGATCGATTTATCGCCCCCAAAAACTCCTGTATACTAAATTTCATGAAAATCGTTGGAGCCGTTTCCGAGATTCAGATTATATATATATATACAAGAATTGCTCGTTTAAAGATATAAGATTCCAGTTAGTTGTTATGTTGTGGGCCGGCCAGCAGTGGTGGCTCAGTGGTATCTGCCCCGACTTACGAGTTGTAGGTCGTGGGTTCAAACCCAGGCAGGCGCTTTACTTTGCGTAAATAATCTCATCAACACTGCTCTCAAATCGATGAAGAAAACATTGGGAGGAAATCGGCATGTACTAGAACCAAAAATTCGAAGACATGTGACTTTTATCAACCCGCATTGCACTCCCTCTCACCGAGAGGCCTCTGTCCCAGTAGTGGGAACAATATACATAGGCTGAATATGATGTTATTTTGGGCCGGCCATGTTCCGTGTGGTGCCGCACGTACAGCCATCCCAGTTCTTTCCGTGGGTGTCGTAAGAGGCGACTAAGTGACTTACTAGAAAATGGGAAGCAGCGTGCTCTATGCATTTTACCATCATACGATCGCTAACCCACCTGCCAAGCGTGGTGATTGTGGCAACCCCAAATTGGGGGGGCCTATGCCAAGCAGTGGACGTCTTTCGGCTGAAATAATGATGATGGGCCGGCCATATTAGCCGTAGAACTGAATAAACGTTACGGTAGATGTGTTCTTGAGTGGAAACCGCGAATCGACGAATGTAAGGTAGGAACGCCAACGGGCTTGGTGGATCGACGATCTTCACAAGGTGGCTGGTAGCAGCCGCATGAGAGTAGCCGAAATTCTGTAAACCGGCTTTGAAACTTATGGTTAAAAATAAAACATGGCAACAGTTTACGCTTCGATGTCTGCCGGACCACTTAAATAATAGTTTAAAGAACCTAAAAATCAAGCGGGTTTTTTTTTAGCTATTGTTTATTTTCTACTTTTTAGGGTGTTTCGAATTTTGTTACGTATGTCAGCGTAGTTTTCGAAGACAGTTTTTTTTTGCTAGCCTGGTAAGGTAACCCCGGCAAGGATATTGGCACAAATTTATACAATTATTGTATTGTCATGGGTTGCTGATAAGTATGCCAAAGGAGGACCGGACAAAATGGTCCCCACGGCCAATAACAGCCACATATATGTCATTAGATAGGCATTTTAATACAGAACAATAATTAATATGGCGATTTGTTTCAAATCGCTGTGTGAAAAAAGTTATGGCGATGTTTAGTAGTACTACGTACTGGACGCTAGATATAGGAACATTCGAATTGCATAGTTAATCGTGTCCGTTTCGACCGCGCGGCCACGGCGAAATTTAAAAAAAAAACCACGCCAAGATTTTGTAAAAATTTGTAGAAGTTGATTCCCAAAACCATAAATTTGTCAAAGTTATGGTTAAAAAGTTATAAGGGTTTGAACGTGGCCGCGCCATTGAAACGCGGCGAACCGCGCGGCCACGGAGATCTTTAAAACTAAGCGTTGCAGAGATCTGAAATTCAGGTAAATAACAGATTGAATTTGTAAAAAATTTGTAAAAATATAGAAAAAAATCCTAGGTTTATATTTTGGGAGCTATAAGACTAAAACTCCATGGCCGCGCCATCGAAACGATGAAAAATACGTTGTCGCCGATATCTCGCTGAAAAAGTATCGCAGGGATCTGAAGTTTTTTGTAAAACGTAGATTTGAATTTGTCGAAACTTGTAAAAATACTACAAAAAATCCTAGGTTTATGTTTCAGGAGCTGTAAGACTAAAACCTCATGGCCGCGCCATTGAAACGGTCAAAAAACACGTTATCGCCGATATCTCGCTGAAAAAGCATCGTAGGGGTCTGAAGTTTTTTGTAAAATCTAGATTTGAATTTGTCGAAACTTGTAAAAATACTACAAAAAATCCTAGGCTAATATTTCAGGAGCTGTAGTACGGTATCGCGTAGAAATAAGTCGTGATTATTTATCGAAGAAAGTAATTGTAAAGCGAGTTTTTTGTAAACAACACCAATTAATATGTAAAACTACCGATACTAGGCAAAAAACATGTATTTTTTCGGTATTTATAACTTTCAATACGTTTTGAATATTTCGATAGGGTGACCATGGCTTTTTGTTTACAGAAAACTTTCCACCTATCGTTTTGGAAATTGTATCTCAAGGATTCTAAATTAAATTAAAATGAAACGACAAGATACAAAAAACATATTTATATTTCTTTTATAATCATATAAATCACAGATTATTTACTTACCCTAACACATATATTTCTTTCAAACTCACAAATCACAGATTATTTACTTATACTTTCTTTCAAAGTCACAAATCACAGATTATTTGCTTACACTTACTTACACTACTATATAGGGTGACTGGTAAGCAGTGATCGATACTTAAACACGTGAATTAGCTCATCATTATGAACAACTTTTACTATGGGACCAAACCTGAAATCGCGAAAAAAATATCAGCTGTTCCATACATTTACGATCGCATAACTCGTCAACATGTATGGAACAGCTGATATTTTTTATTTATTATAAAAAATAGGAATAGTATTAAGTGGTAAGAGAAGAGAGTAATTAGTATGAATAAAACCTTGATAAGAAGTATTAATTTGAAATCAAATCCTAAGGCTTACGCCTTACTAGTGATGGATTAATTAGCATTCGCATTCATTGTTAGCATGCGAATGCTCATTTAGCATTTAGCAAATTAAATGTAGTTGCGAAATTCTGTGAAGTGCGAAGTGAATTTATCGCTTCGTATTTCATACTATCATATTACGTCAAAGCATCGACGCACGCAGCGGTAGTGTTCGCTCTCCGTCGCACCCACGGGAAGTCCGGAATACTAAATCTATCGGTTTCACGTGAACGAGACTTTTCGCGCGTGAAAATTATTAGCAGGTCCTGCGAACTTGCGAAGAATGGGTTAAGCAATTATTATCTTATTAACTTTGATTTGCGCGTACTTAGGGTTGTATATTGAATGAACGCTTGTGATTGTTTAATTTATTTAAATTATTAGCATTAGCAGGGTGGTGCGAAGAATGATGTTTGGCAATTATTATCTTATTGTCTTTGTTTTACTCGTACTTAGGGTATGTTGGGTATGTTTTGATTGAATGAATGCGTGATTGTTTATTTAATAATAATTTGTTTGGCACGTGCGTGGCGCGCGTCTTTTTGTGTCAAATTTCATTACGTTTTGGCAAGTGATAGTGAGAGTTTAGTTTACGTAGGTACCTATTCGAACTTACAGTAATTAAATTTTTTCGTCTTGTGCTTATTATTGTATTTAAATATATCATAGTGTGAACGTAGTGTAATAGGAGGAAGTAAAAAGTAGTGAGAAGTGGTCATATACCTATAAAAGTGTAAAAAATAATTTTAAATTTTGTATATAAATATTTTGGTGTAAACTGTTGAACGGATCACATTAAAAAGGTATGTGTACCAGCATTAATAAAACATCGGCGAGTAAAATAAACGCACGCTAGGCGACGACATTATAAAGCGAACGCGTTTTTTAATTCGCATATTAACAAAAATCACATACTTCATTATTATCAATTATCGTCATATTAGCAAATAGCATAGCAATAGCAATTAGCATGCTAAGACTCAAGAATTCACATGCTAATGAAATTTATGCGAAATCGCATTAATTGACATTACTACGCCTTACGCTTTCGAAGTTGTAACAGCAGAACGTAGTTTTCCAAAGATAACAAATGTCCGAAACAGTGCACAAATTAAAGTCCGTAGGAATGTCAAAATTTAAAACACCTACGAGCAATCCGTGCGAATTAACTGAAAGTAAAACGACGACTGATCAACAAAAAAGCCTTTGGCGGGAAGACGGGGTGCAGCGGCCGGGATATCTCTCACATATTGGACTGCTGTGATTGGTTATACAGCCTTCGTCTCCCGCGCTGCACCCGCGTTCTGTTCGCTCCTGTGTACTGTAGTGTGTGTGGCCTTATGGTTAATTCCTTTAGTACAATTCAATGTTGGAATGCATGAGTTAATTACACGTTACTTATGACATAATACTGTTAATTACAGGGGTTATTTCTGGCAGAATTTAGTCTTAGACATAAGTTATGTGTTTGATTCCACAATTATTCATCAAATAATGCTATCTTACAGGAATTACGAATGTTGTGCAAAGTTATTTGTTATGGTTCTGGCACGTGTACTCAAAATTACAGTATTGTCAAATCAAGCAATGATTTAAGTGAATTTAAAAGAAATAAACATATGATTTTGTATTTTATCCGTTTCATTTTAATTGAATTTAGAATCCTTGAGATACAATTTCTAAAACGATAGGTGGAAAGTTTTCTGTAAACAAAAAGCCATGGTCACCCTATCGAAATATTCAAAACGTATTGAAAGTTATAAATACCGAAAAATACATGTTTTTTGCCTAGTATCGGTAGTTTTACATATTAATAGGTGTTGTTTACAAAAAAAAAAAAACTCGCTTTACAATTACTTTCTTCGATAAATAATCACGACTTATTTCTACGCGATACCGTACTACAGCTCCTGAAATATTAGCCTAGGATTTTTTGTAGTATTTTTACAAGTTTCAACAAATTCAAATCTAGGTTTTACACGGATATCGAGGGATATGCCTTGGGGGCGTGGCACGTGCCGCCTCGATATGATAAAATTGGTCTTATGTTCGAGTGCCGGCTGTACGCATCATTCAGTCGCTTTGCGATTGAGTACAGTGCACTATTGGTGCGTAAAAAACCAAAATGCCGAGTTGTGCAGTAATTATTTGTAAAAATAGGTCAAATACTATCAACCTGAAGACAAATGGCGTGTCCTACCACCGGTTAGTAAACAATTAAGTCACTGTTTTATATTTTAAATCAATTTTTAAATGATTTACTAACTTACGTTCGGAGCGACTCGAACTAACCCGAACTAGCCCGAATCTTCCCGAACGAAACGAACGTTTTATATGTAGAGTGGTGCAATCGTTTGCGTGCGGCTGATTTTATCGATATGCGTATTATTGCTGTTGAATATTTTTTTAGAGAACTCAATGGATATCCTCGTATTACTTGTATAGTAAAAGAGTTAAATTACTTATTAATTAAATGTTGTTTAAACCAAATTAAGACATTATAATTCCAATATAGTTATTCGTGAAGTGTAAAAACTAAAGTAATATTATACCTAAAGATTTTCACAAATTAACAGTTTTTAAGTACAATATGATAAGTAATATGATAAATAAATATTATATTTCATCGAACTACTTATATTTGGTAAAAAAATACAATAATTTGTTTTCGATATGCAAAAATATTCTTTTTTTTTCATCTGTCTATTTGGCGGTTTCGTAAGGTGGGCCATAGACGATTAATAATATTACGCAATATTATTGAGCGAGTAAGATTAGTATTGAAGATTGCGATGGTTAAATATTGTTGAAAATAAAAATATATTTTGCGTAATATTATTTTATTGATCACTAAATCGCACGCCCATCTTAGTCAATCATAAAGCCGAGCAGCCAAGATTCGAAGTTTAAATTAGAGAATTCGCGGTCCGTCGCTATTTAGTCAAATCTACAAATTCAGATTAATGATTCTCCATATTTACATTTTACTGGACAATAAATAATTTTATTTGATTTTTATTTTGTATTTCCTTATTTTTATTATAACAGTTCCCACTGCTAGGACTCAAGCCTACTCTTTATTATACCCGCTCCACACTCACGAACGACGTAAACAGTGAGTGCGCAAACTGAGAGTGGTTTCGCGGCTTTGCATTTGTATATTGCACTTTTCTCCGCTGGAAGTGGAAACACCATGAAGACCACAATCGTCCGAATTTGATCCTGTCAGCATTTAAAATAGTTTGCTAGATGGCGCTATTTTAATTCCATTAGAAATATGTCTTAACGCGATCGAGTTTGAATATGAGTATAACATTAGCCTAACTGAATTAAACCAAACCTGAATGTAGGTAGGCATTTGTGTTTTTTTTTTTTACGGTTATGTAATATATTTTTCATCCCATCATCTCGGAAAGAGTATTTTTAATCTTCAATATCTGAGTGGAAAAGCAGTTTTTATTCTCTAGAGGATAAAGTAAATTGAATTTAGAACATCGTGTGCACTAAGTTTGTGAATTAAAAACATCATTAAATCTATTTACTTCTATCTCCATGGTGCCGGATTTATCATTCAACCTTTTTCTAATTTGTAAAACTTAGACTCGGAACCTTCTTGATATACTTTTTTTTTAATTTGCTTTGCGCGCGCCATTTTACTTTTCACGTCACCAACATTACAGTACCTAACAAAAATATTACACTCGACTTTTGGTAACTGTAGCAACGTTACTTTCAATTTTTCTTAATTATACCTAAGTATCATTTGAAATAATTTAAAGATTATTCTGTAATACTTACCTATCATAATGTAGTAAATAATAAATGTTAATACCTAAACTAAAATAAAAGTATCTTGTGATTGAAATGCTTTTTTTTGCATATTTAGACATTTCCTCGCTGAGGTGGGATGAAAAGTTACGTGTTGCACTCGAGTGCAAAGATTTTTCACCTCGTGCTCTTTTGATTCCCTCGCTAACGCTCAGGATTCTAATTTTGAATCACTCGCTGCGCTCGTGATTCAATTTTAGAATCCTTCGCTTGCTCGGTCATCAAAATTGAACACACGGTTAAAAAGCAACTTTGCACTCTTGTATAACAAATAACTAATTTATTTTATTTATTTATACAACATGATAAGTAACAGAGAGCACTCCCTTTTAACCGATAGTACATTTTTTTTTTAAATATGCCCATTTTATTTTAGTAAAGTTAACTATATTTGCGGAAAGGTAAAAAAAAAAATATTTAAAGGAAATTAAACGAAGTTATTATAATACAAGAATGTGCTAAAATTAAATATCGATAAAAATAATCGACCATCGCTTTCGACTCCCTAATTGCATGCGTGTGCATTGGATGTTCGCAAATAGGAAGTATTTACAAGTGAATGCCCCGCCCATTCTATGTATGTGTGCTATTAGAAATTGATTTAGTGTAGCTGCTTTCTTCTTTGTGTGCGTGTTCAAATTTTAAATGTGTGTCGTCAGTACACTATTTGTTAATGTTGTAATTTTTTGGGTGGGAGATAAGTGGCGACACTAGAACTCCTTATTATTCCGCAATGAAGGCATATCTCTGGATATCTATGAGGTTTTACAAAAAACTTCAGACCCCTACGATGCTTTTTCAGCGAGATATCGGCGATAACGTGTTTTTTGACCGTTTCAATGGCGCGGCCATGAGGTTTTAGTCTTATAGCTCCCAAAATATAAACCTAGGATTTTTTTCTATATTTTTACAAATTTTTTACAAATTCAATCTGTTATTTACCTGAATTTCAGATCTCTGCAACGCTTAGTTTTAAAGATCTCCGTGGCCGCGCGGTTCGCCGCGTTTCAATGGCGCGGCCACGTTCAAACCCTTATAACTTTTTAACCGTAACTTTGACAAATTTATGGTTTTGGGAATCAACTTCTACAATTTTTTACAAAATCTTGGCATTGTTTTTTTTTTTTAATTTCGGCGTGGCCGCGCGGTCGAAACGGACACAGTTAATCAAGTGTAGTGGAAAGTCCACTAGAATTGATTGAATACTCCCAAAAGTCCCAAATGTAAGGATTCCGATGATAACAAAATAATGTGATACCATCGAGCTGGTATGATGATGAAAGGATATCAGGACTCTTGAATAGTTTATTCAAGGGTCCCTTTATCCAGCGTCCAGGTAAGTCACCAGGCCATCACCATTAGGTTAAATGAATAGGACTCGCAGAGATACATCTGATGAGCCCACACTCGATAGGTTTACTAGAAGCTATTCAAGGATTCCGTTACATAGCAACCAGGTCCATAAATAAGACCACCTCTATGGTACCATATTATTGTATTATCATCGGAATGAATACATTTGCGAATATTCAAACCAAGAACACCAGAAGTGATTAACTATTCGACTCTTCCATTATCTACCGTCTAGTACCTACGTCCAACAAAACATCGCCACTACTTTTTCCACACAGCGAATTGAAATGAGCCGCCATAGTGTTTATTGTAATTGATTAAAATACTATCTGATGGCATATGTGTTGTTGTTATTGGTGCTGGGACCAGCTTCCAGACATCTTTGCCGATTCTCTCGAGTTAATCCGACATTTTGAAGAGGGTCAAAATAATTTTCTAAGTTTCCGTTACATAGGCACATACTAACATACGTATGAAGCTAATAAAAACGTGATAAAAACAAAAAAAAAACCGGCCAAGTGCCAGTCGGACTCGCGCACCGAGGGTTCCGTACAAACCTGTAGGTATTCTCGGTTTATGCATAAGGTTTATGTTTATGAAATTAAATGTTTTTTTTTTTTATATTTGTGTTGATTGAAAGAAAGGTAAATTGCGGTTTACGATTTATGACGTATTAAAAAAAACTACTTACTAGATCTCGTTCAAACCAATTTTCGGTGGAAGTTTACATGGTTGTATACATCATATATTATTTTAGAAGTTACGGGGGGGGGGACACACATTTTACCACTTTGGAAGTGTCTCTCGCGCAAACTATTCAGTTTAGAAAAAAATGATATTAAAAACCTCAATACCATTTTTGAAGACCTATTCGTAGATACCGAATGGGTTTGATGAAAAAAAAACAATTGAGTTTTAATTCTAAGTATGGGGAACACCAAAATTTATTGTCTTTTTTCTATTTTAGTGTGCAAATCTTTATGCGGTTTACAAAATACATCTACTTACCAAGTTTCAACGGCATAGCTCTTATAGTTTCGGAAAAAAGTGGCTGTGACATACGGACGGACGGACGGATGGACAGACAGACAGACATGACGAATCTATAAGGGTTCCGTTTTTTGCCATTTGGCAACGGAACCCTAAAAATACATAGAGCACTGCAAAATATACAATGGTCGGCCTTAACAAATGGCCTTGAGCGCTGTATATTAATTATAACAGTTGATAATCAAAATTTTAGTGCAATACATACAAAACGATATTTCCTGATTACACTTAGTAATATTGATAAATTAATTAACATACGATTTATCCGATTTTTTCTTCAACGCAACTAACTTTCAAAATCGTCATCTGTCTATCCTTTTCCCAACTATGTTGGGGTTGGCTTCCAGTCTTACCGTACGCAGCTGAACACCAGTATTTTACATGGAGCGACTGCCTACCTGGGGGCGTATTTACAAAGGCTATACTATTTTAGCCACGAGCCAGACTCTAATGAATGAGCTTTTGTGTATGCATATTACTCAACAATACCTAGTCTATCTCAGTAAAAAAAATGACTCAAATAGACTAGCTTTTTGTTTTAATACTTTCAAAGAAAATGCACGGACAAAATCTAGTTCTATATAATACATATCACTCGAATAGCTAAGCTTTTGGCGAGATATTTTTAAATTTATACTCGCAACAAGTGTGTAGTGTTCTTTACCTAATAAAAGTACTTCTCGTTTGTTAATTCGTTTTATTTTTGTTTATCAAATACATAATAGAAATAACAGTTGCCATGTAACTATCAACCGTTAATTGAAGCTTATCTATTTGATTAATATGTATCTATTCAAAATTAATATGTATGTAACTGATTGCCACCTGCGCTAAGAAAGGTTGACGGAGCCCCGCTTCGCGGGGCTCCTATTTCTGGGTGGTTTAAAAAAAAATAACCACGAAGGCTAAGGCGGGAGCTCCGCTCCGCTTCGCTCCCACCTTAGCCTTCTAACCTAACCTATCCGAGTCGGGGTACTCTGAGTCGGGGTATTAACCATGGATGGGATTTCGTCCACGCGTGACTGAAATGGTACTAGATTTTGTCCGTGCATTTTCTTTGAAAGTATCAAAACAAAAGCTAGTCTATTTGAGTCATTTTTTTTACTGAAATAGACTAGGTATTGTCGAGTAATATTCAAAAACAAAAGCTCACTGATTAGAGTCTGACTCGTGACTAAAATAGTATAGCCTTTGTAAATTTGCTACCTGGGGGGCAATTCTCGTAGTTTTAAGAACGCTCAAATTCTGATCTCAGCCTCAATCTGTCAAAAATACATCGAATTTCCATACATTTTTGACAAGTTTTTGACATTTGGTTGTCGCCAAGTTGAGACTGCGACTAGATTTTGAACGTTTTTAATAACGAGAATTGGCCTTTTGATCCAGACAACCCAATTAGGTTGCAAACTTTCAAAATGCACCCTCTTAAAACAAGTGGTAGGCTCATCAATGCGCTAACTGTGATTTCAGCACATTCTTATATACTATAGGGGTCTATAAGAATGTGCTGAAATCATAGTTTAGCAAGCATATACATTTTTCGTAGACAAAAAAAGAGGGTATTTCAAAGCCTTGTGTCCTGTATATTAAAATTGCTTGGTCACCTTTAACAATACCACTAGAAGAAATAACAATGGTGAAATCGTTTCAAGGGCCTAAACTCATAAAATACTATTCGAAACTCTGCCAAAATTGTAAAATAAAAACAACTTTACCTGTTCAACCATACAATGGTTTATGATTTCTATAAACCTTTCTGATTGAATGTAAGAGCAAGAAAGAATCACTTAGCGACAGTCCCTCAAAAACAATGGTGGAAGAGTGACGGTGCTATACAACAGGTAAACACTAGAAAGAGACAAAACTTTTAAGTAATATTGCCAATCTACCTGTATTACTGTCTTTTGGGAGCAATTATCTAATGACACTTAACATTATTCAATGTTTGGTGGAAAACTGAGACAGCGCTATACAATAGAAGAGTCATAGAAAGGGACAAAATATCAAGTATAGTTTAACTATACCACTCCTGTTTTTTGTCCTTAGAGAATAGCAAAATATATTTCTTTGTTATTTTTGGCATTCGCACCTGTTCTGTCGAAGAAAGAGGTCGTGTGATACCGCGTATTTTTTGTTTGTTTTTCATTTCAAAAGAAAATTTGCAACTCGTGTAGTGTGCCTCAATAATGGTTTTGAACAGTAAACCGGATAATCATGAAATAGATTCAGGTGGGTGCAGCAAAATTTATTTACATGTTGTATTTTTAGAAGCTATTTTTTGCGCGTGTTTCGAGATTTTACTCACAAAGTATTTCTGGCTACAGATCTACTATTTATCTGTAGTTGTTTCAATCAAAGTGATTGTTGTATAATATCTTGACAATGCTACACTACAACCCTTCTCCAGGAGAGTAGTTAGTCCGCCCAAGCTCAGGAAAAAACAAACAATTTATATTGACGTGTGCTAGTTGACATAATATAGCAAATAATTTAATATATGTTTTGTTTTCGTAATATTAATTATTTACATATTATTTTATAGAATCAAGTTCTTCTAACTTAACAGACATCTGTACTGCTGGGGAGTTTGCTGCGCCACTTCTTCCCAGCTAAAACACTAGGAAGTGGTGAAGGGCGGGCGTTTTGGGGGGACTGTCTTATGTAACTTCGACGTTCAAAAAGTGCTGACTTTCAGCCTAGTTTGAATAAATGGTTTTTGATTTGATTTATACTCCCATAGACACGCCATCTTTCCGTCCTCGACGCCAAGACCAACCGCGACATCCCAATCCATGTTTTCCTCGACCCTTGTTCGAGCCAGCCCATGCCGTTGTGCATGTAGCTATAATCATGATGATTGTGGAGACTCCCTTTTCTGCACTTACAAGGAGATGGCAAGAGTATGGGGTTCTTAAATCGAACGGAAGTTCCGCGTGTAGTTAGTACTCAGTGAGTGTATTCATATACTCAAACCCTAGAGCGCACTACTTCGTCATCGCCGAGAAAAAAAACCTGGAGTTTGAAAAAAAAAATGTATTTGTTGTGCAAGTTGTCGGCAAAATTTGTGTTTTCCTTGTTTTCTTTCATAGTCTTGCCGTCTCCTTGTTAGTCTCTGATCCGTTGTGCGTTCGGGTATGTCTACAAAAATCCAGCCTAGCTCCGCCCGAAAGCACCAAAGCTTCCTTCGCCGAGTGACCTGATTGTTTCAAGCGTTTCCTCCCGTTCAGAACCCACGGCCTCGCATTCCAGGATGACTTGGGCGGCTGATTCGTCGGCGTCAAGGCAGCCCTTGTTAGCTAAATTTGTCCCAAGATAATTCCGGTCCAGCACGTCCCTTGCTACGTTCTCCTATTAACGCCCTAAGCCGAAGTCCGTATCCCACAGAGGAATGCATTTTAACTATTTTTACAGATACTAATCTTAAAAATAAAAAAAGTACCACGTACGCGAAAGCGCTAGCTAAGTTATTTATAATTTTAATATGTATGTTTGACTTTCGTGTTCGTTAAAATTACACAAATAATTCAAAAATATTTATGCTGATGCAGAGCAAATCATTCATTTCAATTGTTATCTCGTTTTCCCTTTAAACCCATGCAAAGGTTGTCTTTAAAAGATCGCTCTTAGCGATAAGACCGCCCATAGTGTTACCCTATTTAAAATTTCTACATTTATATTTGCAATTCGTATTGTTTACATAATAAAGAGTATTCTATTCTATTCTGCGACAATACTCTTTTATGTAGGCGATTTCGGGGCCCAAACCGAGTTTTTAGCACCATCCCATTTCTTCCCGTGGCGAGATATGAAGAGGCGACTAAGGGACTTACTAGAGAATAGGCAGCAGCGTTCTCTATGCATTTTACAACCATACTGCATTCGCCAACTCGTATGCCAAGCGTGGCCCCAATTTTTGGGAGGCCTATATCCAGCAGTGTCTACGTCTTTCCTAATTAAAAAAAAATTAAATGCATCTCTCTTTTCAGACTCAACAAGAATGGAAGTTAAACGAGAGAATGAGAGGGAGACAGTGGAGCCTGAGAAGGAGATAGTGGCAGATATACAGGAGAAACAGTCTCCAGTTGAAGAGGACACCACTCTCAAAGAGATGCTGCGCGTCGACGAACAATATATACCGCTTTTGACACTGGTAAGATACTATCTTAAACTGCATATCATTTTCCTTTTTTTTTTCTTTTCGTTCACCGTTTTGAAAACACTGTTGATGAAAGAAAATGTATTTATTGTGACTTGCACAGAAACTAAACACTATGTGCCTATTAAAAAATCTTGTTTTCTTAATACAAAGCGATAATTTTTCAATCAATCTGCCTAGGAAAAGCTTAGGCAGATTGATTGAAAGATTATCGCTTTGTTTCTGATGACCCGTAACGACTGTCAAAGGCCTACGAATGCCAGCCGGGATTGTGGTTCGTTTAGGAATTATGTTGTTATTTGTTGTTATGGAATACAGCCTAAACGCACTATTCTTAGTAAAATTAAGAGCCCTCCCTGCTTCTGAAAGCACGTTATGCCGTTGGTCCCGGTTGCCATTTCTGGATCTTTGACAGGTGCAGACTTTCGTGCTTCTGTCGACCCGTAATGACGGGTCGACAGAAGCACGAAAGTCTGCACCCCTAGCCAAGTTACAACCGTTTCGTGTCGAATTCCGTTCTACAATCGGTAACGCCTCGGTGTCAGCAATTGTAGAAAACGATAAGTTGGTAGCCATGTTGATGCGCTTGAGTCGGCCGCTCGTTCAACAATGTCTATAGAAAAATGACACATTATAACAAAGGATGTAGCATTGAACATTGTAGAAACGATAAAAAATCATTCTATCATTTTGAACGATGTGAAGTTGGCTATGAATTTTCTATTCGTTTGTTCTAACCACGTGACTTAACGTTGAGCGACTAGCGTTAACGATTGCAGATTATCAACTTGGCTAGGGGTGCTGACAACCAGATTCATGAAGTGGTATCGTTTTACCCAGTACCTGGGTTGTGGAGGTCAGATAGGCAGTTACTCCATGTAAAATACTGATACTCAGCTGCATCCGGTTAGACTGGAAGCCGACCCCAACATACTTGGGGAAAGGCTAGGTAGACAGATATAGAAATAAGGTATTTATAACTGACCCGTGATGTCTGTTTTCAGCTGGAGCAGTTCTCTCCGGGCGAAGACGGCATACAGTTCAACAGGAAACTGCGCCACTTTGAAACCACAGTGTCTTCCCTGTGCCCTGATGAGGCGCGTCTGCAGTGAGTATATTTGCTATAATCTTAGAAAAACGATCTTTTACATACATAATATCGCCCTGTTTCCCCGAAGGATTGGATAGAGATGTACCTATAAGTACACCCACACACATTACGCGTACACATTTCGCGTCGATGTCCCAGCCACCCTATGTAAATGTACAGGATTAAAACTGTCTCGTTGGTCTATTAGCCATAAGTGCTACTTCTGAGCATGAGGTCCTGGGTTCGATTCCCAGGTCGGGAAAAGTGTTATTGGGTTTTTCCATCTGGAATTTCTCAGTAGCAGCCCGGAGTCTGGATTTGTGCCTGGTTGATGGCAATAGGCTCGCCTCCTATCACATGGGACTTGAAACATAACAGGCGAAATGTGGGTGTACTATATGTACACCTCTGCCCCCTTACTTACTCCAACCCTTCGGGGAAACAAGGCGTGATGTTATGTTATGTGAAGAAAGTCAGTTTTTTTGTAGCATTCAAGTACGTGATTGGTACCTACCAAACCTAAATTCAATGAAACTAAGAAAAAAAATATTTTCTAAAGTTATACAATAACCAGCAAAACCCAAAGAAAAAAATGATTTAATTGAATTGATAGTTGTAAAAATTGAATTGAATTGATAGTTATAAATGCTAATATATTTTATTTTATTTGCTTTAAGAGATATTTCTTTATAAAACAATCTTTAGATGTGTATCCTGCCCGTCCTGACCTACGAAGTTCAGACCTGAGCGGCAACTCTCGTAATTTTAAGAAGGTTATAATTATTAAAAACGTTCAAAATCTAATCGCAGTCTCATCACGGCGATAATCAAATGTCACAAACTTGTAAAAAATTACAAGTTTGTGACATTCGAGGTATTCTTGACAGAGAGACTGAAATCAGACTGTGAAACGTTCTTAAAATTCGACTTGCCTCCCATATCTAGTCGTGCACGCAATTGTCAGTAATTATTTCCCTTTCCCTCTGTTCACAGACAAGCATTCGCGACATTCCGCGCGGCCGCCCTCCTGAACTCTGTGACGGCTCGCAAGCTGGCGGCCGTGGGCGCTTCCTTCACGAGACAACAGAGACAACAGTTGTTGCGCGGAGCCCTACTCAATGTCGTCATGCAGGGAACCTTCGCCAGTAAGTCTACATTTAACCTCTAAGTCCCTGAGATACCACATTTGGTATAGACACAATGGTTTTTAATTGTGTCTGTAATTACGGTATTCAATGGGTTAACACGCTTTTATTCAAGCAATACAGGTTTTTTTTTAACCTGTGCGCAATGGTGGTTCAGTATCAGTAATAGAACACATTTCAATTATTTTTTCAATACATTTTTTGAATTTTTATCTGACCTTAAATCAGTAAACTGTGGACGTCCTACATATTTCGTAATTATGATATCGAAATTTTTTTTTTTTTGATGTTTATCTTGCAATCTGTTCCATGCGAACATTCAGCGTATGGTTAGATATATAATTTTTGTCTTGGAGGGTAGTCAGTCCAGTGACGTGCTCCCTTAATGTGTAATGCTCCCTATAAATCTCTAGGGGCCTTTCTTTTTAGCCTTTTGAATGTTGAATTACTATTCATCAAGTGCGTAGCTGGTATATTTGGGTGATTATCTAGTCTGTCTCTGTATGATTTCATTGAGTGCTTAATCTCTTCTTGTACTGTTCTGATTTCAAGGTCGTGGTGTAACTGTTGGTTTGTTATGAACCAAGGAGCATTAGTAAGTATCCTCAGCATTTTGGACTGAAACCTTGGAGTATTTCTAGGTTTGAGTTGGAGGCTGTACCCCAGAGTTGAACTCCATAGGTCCAGATTGGTTTGAGGATGCATTTGTACAGCAGCAGTTTGTTTTCCAGCGACAGCTGTGATTTTTTCCCGAGCAACCAGTACATCTTTCTTAGTTGGATTCCCAGTGCTTTTCGTTTTGTGAATATATGCTTTTTCCAAGTGAGACGACGATCCAAATAAATGCCCAGGTATTTGGCTTCATTTGCTTGGGGTATTTGTTGTCTATTAAGTGACACAGGGGGACATGTTTCGCGTCGGGTTGTGAAAGTCACCTGTACTGACTTAGTTTCGTTTGCTTTTATCCGCCAGGTAGTTAGCCATTCCGTGATGTTGTCTAGAGAACGTTGAAGCATTTTGCTTGCTTGTGTTGGTTCTTCATGTGCAGTTAAGGCTGCTGTGTCATCTGCGAAAGTGCCGATCACGACGCCGTCTGTCATTGGTAGGTCTGACGTAAATATCAAATAGAGGATCGGACCAAGCACGCTTCCCTGTGGCACTCCTGCATGAGCCCTGTGAAGTTTGGTTATATCATCTCCTTGTTTGACATAAAATAACCTGTCCCCAAGATACGACTTCAGGAATATGTAATAGTTGGTCGGGAGCTGCTTTTTTATCTTGTATAGTAAACCTTCGTGCCAAACTCTGTCAAAAGCCTGCGAGATATCTAGAAAAGCCGCACAGCAATATTTCTTGTTTTCAAAAGCCCTATGGATTTCTTCTACCAGTCGGTGCACCTGCTCTATCGTGCCATGTCGTTTTCTAAAACCAAATTGGTGGTCAGGTATGATTTTATTTTCTGCTATTATTTTATTTAATCGCTTTAAAAAAAGTATTTCCATAACCTTTGACAGAATGGGTAGTAAGCTGATTGGTCTGTAGGAAGATGCCTCTTCAGGAGCTTTACCAGGTTTAAGGACCATTTTAATTTGAGCTACCTTCCATTGAGGTGGGAAGATTCCTCTGATCTGTATGCAGTTAAACAGATTTGTCAAAAAATTTACTGCTATATCAGGTATTTCGCGGAGTATTTTAGCAGTAATTAAATCGTATCCTGGAGCTTTGTTTTGATTAAGATTTCTAATGGTGTCAATTACCTCTCGTTTCGTAATCTTTTCAATGGGCAGGTCGAGTTGGTAAGGTTCATAAAGGCAGCTAATGAGTTCTTCGTTGTTGGTGTTCGATAAGTTCTGAGCTGTGTTTGGTACAAAGACATCGGCTAGATGAGAGGCAAATGCTTCGCCTTTTTCTAAGTCACTTTTTGCCCAGGAACCATCCTTCCTGCGTATCGGCGGATTCGAAGCAGTGGGTCTTTTCAGTTTTTTGGTTGCTTTCCAAAGAGAATAGTCGCTAGCAGCCGTAGCATCCAGATTACGTAGGTCTTTCTGGATATTATCATTTTGCTCAGTATGCAGTAGATTTTTAAGTTTAGACGTTAGGTAGTTCAGCCGTGTTTTGTCTCTGGGGAATCTAGTTGTTTGCCACAATTTACGAGCTTGTCTTTTTTCGGCTACTAGATCACGGATGGGTTTTGAGCAGTCTGGATCCGTGTGTTTCTTGGGAGCAGGGGTACTATCCCAAGCAGCATGTTGGACGCACTCGTTAAAATGTTCAACCGCTGCCATAATGTCCTCTTCATTGTTAAGTGGCAGGTTAATATTAATCGTAGAATCCACTATGGAGCGAAACATATCCCAGTTGGTCCTACGTTCATGTAGCCTTGCTATAGGTTTAACAAGTAAGAATTTCTGGGAAACCTCAAGCAGAACCACACTATGGTCAGATGAGAGGTCTGGAAGGGAAGTACATTTGAAACAGTTATTCGGAATTCCCTTTACGACACTGAAGTCTACTAAGTCTGGGATTTTTTTTGGATCAGTCGGCCAGTAAGTTGGTTCCCCGTTCGATATTGTATTTAGCTGTAGGTCATTTATAGCTGCCTGTAATTGACGTCCTTTTGGAGTTGTTAGACGAGAGCCCCATTGAGTGTTTTTGGAGTTATAATCTCCTCCTGCTATAAACCTTGGTCCCAGTGTCTTGAAGAACTTGACGTAGTCTTCTTTCTTGATAGCATGTTTAGGAGGAGAATACAGTGCAGTGACAGTCAAATGTCCCCTCCAATCCTCGACAACAACGCTTGTGGCTTGTATCTCAGGAGTTTTATACGGCTCGACCTCATGATGTTTGATGTTATTCTTAATGAGAATTGCGGATCCTCCGTGGGCTGTACCGTCTGGATGCATTGTTTGGTAGAATTTGTAATTGAAGATTCTGAGATAATTCTTTGTCGTAAAGTGTGTTTCGGATACCAGTAAGATATCTATTTTGTTTGTTTTTAAAAATGTCTCTACTTCTAAGACATGGTGTGAGAGCCCATTGGCATTCCAAAGAGCTATTTTTAATGAACAGAATTTGCCAGTTTGGTCATGATTTCCATTAGGAGATTTGTTACTGAGGTTAATTGTTGTATCAGTTGTGTCATATTATTCATAATTTCGTTCATGTCGTTGTTGTTTGTCTGGACTTTTGGTAGTTCGTTTAGACTTTGCATGCTAGCAGGTGCGTGTGAAGGTTTATTGGACGTTAAAGCTTGCTTATATGATTTTCGGTCTCCCTGTCTAGAAGTGTCCGTCTTTTCTGGTTGATGTTTGATGTGCGTTAGTTGTCGTTGTTTTGCTGGTTGAGTAGGGTATTTGAGTTGCTGGAGCTCTTTATATATTGAACAGCCTTTATAGTTTGCAGGATGGTTGCCATCGCATAGGACACATTTAACTGAGTCCGATCTTTCTTTACGTTCGCACTTAGACGATGCATGATCTCCAGCACATTTTATACATTTGGGCTTCCTAAAACAGTATTTCCTTGTGTGGCCATACTGTTGACAATTGCCACATTGTGAAATTTCTCGTTTCGGTCTTGGTGGTTCGAAGATGATTCGACAGTGCAAAAGATTTTTTATGTCATAGATGTGTTTATTGTTGCTGTTGGATTCTAATTCTATGAAGTATATTGGTAATGGTTTTTTGGTACTTCTTTGTTTGACATTCCAAATATTTGTAACTTTGTGTCCTTGCATTTCTAGTTCAGCTTTAATTTCATCCATATCAGTGGAAGGGTGGAGATTTTTAAGGACTACTTTAAAACAGCGATCTTGTTTGGGCTTGTAGGTGTAAAATTCTGTATTTTTTTCTTGCAGGTTTTTAACTATTTTTGTATATAACTCTGTAGATTTGGGTTGAATTCTAACTTGTTCATTACGGAGAATTTTCACTTCATAGTTATCTGGAGCTACCTCATCAAGCATTTTTAGAAGTGGTTGGATGTTGCTGACCCGGTCTACGTATAAGGGCGGGGCCTTGGCAGGTCTTTCAACAATTTCAGTAGTTTTTGTGTCTTGCTTGTCATTATCTAGCTCGGAAAATCTGTTTGAAGTTGGTGTAGGTGTAGGTTGGCTCAGCCAGTAGGTGTCGAGTTTTTTTTTGTTTTTGTGCTTTGTTTATTTCAGGGCTTTCGCGTTGTCTTTTTCTTTCAGGTACTTTCGTCCATTGGTCGCTATCAGCTCTAGGTCAACTCATTTCGGTGTCAGCAGGTGTTAGGTTGTCGAGATTATTCAGTGACTGAGTTCTTGTTTTATTAAAAAAGGATTTGTGAAATATTTGTTGGCTTAGTATTTTATTTTCGGGTTTTTCAAGTTGAGAGAGAGTTTTAGATTGTTCTTTATTTTCCATAGTATTCCCACGAGTAGGGTCGATTTAAACAGGTCGCACATAGGGTAACACCCATTCCCATGTGAAGGCACTATACAACAATGTGAGCCAGTTCCATTGAGGTTGGCGCTCGTGGCTGATAACCCATCAGTCATTCATCCTATTGGCACGTATCCCACCGTAGGATTGGGGTGAGTTTTTATGGAGGCTTTCTACCTCTTGGTCCGGGCAGCTAAGCCAAGACCCCCGATTTCACTTAAGGGTGGACAGAGTAAGTGAAGTTGCGGGTTGCAGTGGCCATTTCCTGCCTCTGCTAATACACAGTCGGGTTTATTAACCGTCGCCCGAAACTCGACGTTGACCTTTTGCGGTTGGTTAGGTCGCTCCTGCAGCAACCAACCCTCCTCCTTTTTCATACGGGCTTGGGACCGTCAATGGCGGAGTTGCTTATATAATATCGAAATAGTAATAGGTCAGTAACCGCGCGTTGGCGTAGGGACTTCGAACTTCTTAGAATTTTGACCGATTGAACAGCTGGTAGGTACTAGTAGCTACGCTCGGTCGTTCACCTTCGCCGCCGCGCCGGCGCCGCGCGCAAGTTGCCACAAAAACCAGTTTCAAAATAAACTTCTTTCGTTAACAATAAATGTTTTTGTACTAAGATATATCAAAATAAAAATTGCATGGTTTAAGTTTATCTCGTTTAAGTTTAATTTATGAAAATTTGCGCATTGGTTAAACACTTATCCTTATATGTATGTGTATCATACCATTTTTTCCCGTGGGTGTCGTAGAAGGCGACTTAAGGGACTTACTAGAGAATGGGCAGCAGCGTTCTCTATGCATTTTAACCATCATACTGCGATCACCAACCCGCCTGCAAATCGCTCTAAGAACAGCCGATGGAGCCAGAAAGTTCTGGAAAACATAGCGTTGGAAGGCTTCCCACAAGATGGACTGATGACCTGGTGAAGGCTGCAGGAATCCACTGGATATGGGAATCATAGAACCGGTCGAAGTGGCGGTGCTTGGAGGGGGCCTATGTCCAACAGTGGACGTCTTTCGGCTGAAATGACGATGATGATGGGGTTTCCATAAAAGTTAGATAATAATAATAATAACTTATTATTGTTTTTTTTTCAGAACTGGATGTCCTGGAGCGGTCAAACCCACTTTTCCTTATAAATGCTGCTAACCTCATGGGAGACTATTTTGCAGGTATTACAGAATAATTTACATCTTTATATCGCGGGGTATCTACCATAATTAAAAAGTTAAAAATAAAAACTTTTTACAAAAAAAAAAAAATAACAACCGACTTCCTAAAAAAAAAACAACAAAGAGATAATTAAAAAGTTTTTTATGTCTATGTTCTTCTGCAATCAGTCCCTGGACTATGAGCAGATTTGTTGTTAGATGCGGGTGGTATCTCCAGCGGGGTGTCTTAATTGTTTATATGATATGGTCAGTTGATACAGAGGAATTACAAAATTGTTGTGCGGTTAGGAGTATGAATGTCGATGACTTTAACAGTAGAGGTAAACCAAAGAAACGATGGATGGACTGTGTGAATGATTTTTAATTTTGAAGAGATTTTGAAATCTTTGGAGTATGTGGATATTGATACATTAGCAGTTCCTTGTTGTTGGATGCGATAGGTCCAATATTGGTTTTGAACCGACCATTGATTATCTAAGAGTACATCCCAGCGGGTCGAAAAAACACACTGTTCGATTTTTAACTCTCGACGCTAAGCAGAGCGTTCAAAATCCATTGCATGAAAAATCCCGCTGCCAAATTGTTATGTAACTTTAACGAAGGAATCTTATTTAAAACAAAACTGACTTATGACGTTTTTCTTTTCAGAGGCGCGTCTTTGCAACGGTAACAAAGTACACATCCTAGCCAGTCCACTGCTGCAGTACATGCGGGCCTTGTTAGGGAGCGACGATATCAGGGCCCACCGCAGTCTGGCCACACAGGTATGTGCCTAAATCCGGCTCTAATGTATGCAGAAATACACTAAAACATAAGTCTACGTCAACATTTCAGCAGAAATACGTCCACTGCTGGACATAGGCCTCCGTCAGTTTGGGCGGCCACACTTAACAAATGATAGAAATTATTATTCTTAACTAGCTTCTACCCGTGACTTAGTCCGCGTCAAATCTTTGCTCCCCTGACCCTTCCCGTCGCATGGAATTGCCTACCAGTTTTCGAACATTTTTCGTTGCTGCTCCGCTCCTTTTGATCGTAGCGTGATTTTATATAGCCTATAGCCTTCCTCAATAAATAGGCAACACGACACGAAAAAATAAAATCTATTCGGACCAGGTAGTTCCTGAGATTAGTGCGCTCAACCAAACAAACCAAAAACAAACAAACTCTTCAGCTTCATATTATTAGTATAGATTTAATAACTAGGATATAAATATGTTCGAATTTAATATCTTTATTTATTTAATTAATGTTATCAATTATTTTGCATGCTAGATTTAGCGAATTGTATTAGATACTGTTAAAAAAAACAAGACCATCTGTAATGTACCTACAATTCTTGCAAATAAATTTCATTTCATTTAACGGGTGTGAAAAGACGTTCAATTATAGTCATTTATATATAGAGTCAAATTAAATGAGATATATTTTGACCCCATAGGTTTTGCACTTATCTATGGAACAGTAGATTTTTTTCTTTTGTAATCTGACGATACATTTCTACACTATTGAGCCAAACTTTGAGAATCTGTATTTAGCACATGAGTCATCAATACCGAGAGTTGAAATACCAGTATAAAAAAGTTGTTGCGTTTAGAAAATCGCCTATAGGAGTAGACATCTGCCAGGGTCGCGAGATTTGTTCGAGAGTTACTGTGGCCCTGGGATATAAGTAACTGAAAGAACACGGGTGGGTTTTAGTCAGTAAAAGTCTGACACGCTACGACACGAGCGGGAGACGTCATGTGATGATTTCCCATCCACAAAAAAAAATGGGAGACATTTTTGATTATTTTTTTAATGACTTATGTTTCGCTAACAGCTTTTGCGCGTGTTTCAAATATGTCGGACATATTTATTCTGTCTAGTCGGTTCTTGAAGCAGCGCAAAAGAAATGTCAACTTTACAAAACTTGTTTTTTCCTTCCTTAACCTCGATCACGCCTGATGGAAGACCACCATAGACCCCAGCGATTGCTGGGATCTATGGTGACGAGCATGCACAGAACTTAAAAATCTTTACTTATATTATCAAATTCTTTCCAGCTAATGCAAAATGGCCGCGAGCTCCTGTCAGTCCTGGCGCAGGAGCTAGACGAGCTGTCCATCTCCATCCGTCTGCGCCTGCTGTCTCCGCCGCCCATCAGTACAATATGGCTGCTCCTCTCGGCAGACCTCTGCCTCAACAAGTTCCTCCCACTCCCAAACACTCTACAACAGTTCTACGCCGCCCATCTAGAACTCACTACTGAAGAAAACTTCAGCGAGGTCAGCTACGGGTCTTGGAAGAAAAGCCCTGAGAAAGATGATTATAGACAAGATACTAATGAAATTGCTGAGAAAGTCAGCCAGAACTTATCGCAGATCAGCCTGAATAATAATGAGGATACAAAGCCAAAATTAAGACCGATCTTAGGCGCTGGAGCAGGATTGTTAAGACAAGAACAAGCGTTATCTGTCAGCCAAGATACCTTCGAAACTTGGACAGCTAAAAATAACCTGAACAAAAGATATGATTTGAACTCCTGGCGACAGCAGGAGGAAGAGAAGAAAGAAGAAATTGAGTTCAACCAAACAGTCTTACCACCAACTGTGCAAGCTTTCCCTGTGCCGGATTACCCTCCCCCTATAAACATAAACCGGTTTAATTACCCGGATAACTTCGTAAACTACCTTCAGCAGGGAGACGGAGCGTATATACAAAGTCAGTACACAAATGTCGCTTTCAACCAACAAGCGGGCGATACTTTCCAGAATTTTCCTGAAAGAACCCCTTTACCCCCCACTAACACTGAAAGACCCCCACCTGTAGTAGAAAGGGTCGCTCCTACCCCGGCCCAAACAATACCTGAACGCGTCAACAACGAATTACAGAAAAACAGTAGCCGACGTCCCGTTGAAAACTGGAGGAAAGAAAAAAATGAAGTCACAGAGGACCCTAACAGGAATAGACAACGGAATTGGACCCGTCAGAAATCTAAAGATAATGTCAGCGAAGACGAGGATAAAGAGAAATATAAAGACCGGTCTACATCGAGAAATAGGGATGGCAGACCTCCGAGGATGAACCGCAGGAGTAGTGGAGAGGAAGAAGGAGGAACCGCCAAGACTCCTCCGAGGAGACATGTGACAGAAGTCCCGAGGAACACTAAATATTGGGACCATGATGACCGATGTGATAAAGATTATAATAGTTAGTAGGAGCAGGCTTTATAGCCAATAGGGGGCGTTGTGTGGAAAGTTGGGGACTTGGCGTACTATGGGGGACTTTAGCCCTATGGGGGAAGAGAACCCT
The DNA here is from genome assembly GCA_932294355.1 of Aporophyla lueneburgensis. NCBI lineage: Eukaryota > Metazoa > Arthropoda > Insecta > Lepidoptera > Noctuidae > Aporophyla > Aporophyla lueneburgensis. Next base: position 15,206,907 of record OW028762.1, on the reverse strand, counting down.
TTGGGATATTGAATAAAATTTTTATGTGATGCAGTTTGCTACATGGCTCAATAAATGAGAGAGAAAAATAAACACTGATTTAGACATGTCTCACTTTATTTGCAAATAAAACTATTATTTATCATGAAAATCGAACACTGCCAGATAGAGTCTAAATGGGAGCAAACAACCCCCAAAAATGGGGTAATAGGACCCCAAATAACTACTCCACAAAACTTCTGCATCCATAAAATATGTTCACTATAACGCCGACGCTTTTATCTTTCTGTGATAAGCAGGAAAGTAGCGCACAACGCCATCTATGGTGGAAAAAAAACTAAATAATGGACTTTACCAACAAACAATTGGGATTTTGATAGTGAAATTAAAAAGTGACAAAGACACTATTTAGTGAAGTGACTTTAGTACCAAAAGTGGATGCCAGTTGACAAATTTTAGTGTTAATAAAATAACAATTATGTACCAAGCTCTTGTACCTATTTTGGTACCGGGTAGATTGCAGACTGATTTTTCGGTGTCAGATTTTGTGTTGGGTAAGTTAATAATATGAATTCAACTCCGACATATATTGCGTATGTCGGTCAGATAAATAGTAAGTACATTAGAATTAGATTAGAAGAAATCGGGGGGGGTAAATCAAACATCTACAAAGTTGTCTGCGGTGTACGATCACATTTAGACTTTACTTTTATAGTATGATGCAAAAAGAAACTTGATGTAAAACAAAATGTGTTCAAAATCTTCGCAATTCGTGATTACATAACTTAATTAAATAATATTTTTGATTGCGGTCTAAAGTTACGGTGTCATAGATAAGCGGTGGCCGTCATATAACGACTGTATGTAGTGGTGATTGTCGTAACGGTATAAAAAATCGACAACAAGTTCATAATTTCAGCCATAAGAAGTCCACTAATGGACATAGAACTCTCCTTGGCTCTGCCACTTCGACCGGTTCTGTGCTTATCGCATCCAGCGGAGTCCTGCGGCCTTCACCAGGTCTTCGGTCCAATATTGTGGGAGGCCTTCCAACGCTACTTTTAGGCCCCATCGGTCATCTATTCTACGATCAATGTGCCCTACTCACTGCCACTTAAGTTTGCCTATTGTTCAGGCTATGTCGGTTACCTTGGTTCTCCTACGGATCTCTTCATTTCTGATTGGATCACGTAGGGAAACTCTAAACATAGTCCTCTCCATTGCCCTTTGGGTGACTATCAGCTTTCTTATGAAGCCTATTCCACTCTTGGCCCTTACCAACTTTCATACCATCATTTCAGTCACAAATCCACATGATCTGACCAGGATTATACCTGGATTTTAAAATAGACTGTGACCTCTGAGTTTGTTTCTGCCTTTCTTCTCAGAGTAGTCAGATAGGAAACACCAACCTTATCTAGTTTTAAAAATATCATTGACGTGTAAAAGTGTTTGTACGTACCTACCACGGAGCAAATACAAAGAGGAGATGTTGTAATTAGATTTTCCTAAGAAACAACGCGTGACATTTTGCGGGGTGCGGGGTGTTAGATCCCGCCCACTTCTTTATTTTCCATCTACCGGTTAATAGCAAAACTAGGTGCTCGTACCGTCAATTTTGCTTTTGTAGTTATTTATCTATCTCATACTAGATGTCACTACGTGCAGGAGGCAACAGGGTCGTACTCAGAATTTGCGTACCAGGGAGTACTTTGTTTTTTACTCATCTTAATACGTATTTTTTTTACGAAAAACAATAATTTTAGAATAAAAATATTTTTGATGCATGACGAAAGAAGATAATCAGTGTGTCTCTTATTTTTAAATGACAAGCATTAAACATAAACATTTATTTTTCAAAACATCTATATTTCACACACAAATAAAAAAAAAACACATTTTATATACAACTAATTGACATCAACAATAAAACAAAAAAAGCAAAAAGAACACACGAAATATAGCGGTTAAAAACATTAGAGCGGGAAGCACTGTCCGCTGCTCACAGTGCAATATTTAAACATATCCAGTGGCAAAGCAGTGGAGAGACCCACCTATTCGAGAACACGCTTATTATAATGTTGCTACTGGACCTAACACGACCGTATCATCGCATACTGGCAAAGTCTTAAAATTTCAACCAGACGCAAAATGTTCACTTCTCAGAATGTCAACTTCTTAGAATATCCAATCCGCATAATGTCAATTTCTCAAAATGTCGATTTCTCACAATGACAAACTCGTATGAAATAAAAATCACTTTTCACTTTCCATTTATGAGACAGTCGCGGCACATTTGGTAAAATAATTAGAATCCGATTACGACCCTGTTTTTTTATATTTATGTTTGTTGTTCATGGTTGACGATAGATGGCGGCCTGTTGACATAATGATATAAAAACCACGATAAAAACTACAAAAACAATATTTAGGCGATTGAAAGGTTTTTGGGAATTAATTTTGAATAAATTTCAGTACATGTAATTATTAAAATATATTAATACTGAGCTTTACGTGCCTAAATAATTTTAGTACCCATGTCACAAAGTGTCGCCATCTAATGTCGGGTAGAATTAGATTTGGAAACACCGAAGTTATGACATTTTTCTAGAAGAATGTTTATAAATTACGTTTAAAATTACTTACAAATGAAATGTGATACCATTCATAGCATCAGAACGTCTATCCGAGTAGTTTTTACAAGATAGAACACAACACTTCATTCTTATTTTTGTCTAGCGCGAATATATTGAACTTTTACTTAGTTGTGCACAGGACGAACGCTAACAATACACTGACTAAGGCCACGCCTACTTGATGACGTCAGGACCAAGTTGAAAATCACGGTGCACAGTTGTTTAGGCCGACTCCTCTTTGTATTTGCTCCGTGGTACCTACTTACAGAAATAAAACGTAGTGACGTCATTCGCCGCTAAATTGCAGACGCTATATAGCGGTCACCGCTTTCAAGTAAACCGTTACTTTACTCAAATTAATTTTTGGGACTTTCTGATTAATTTCGGACTCAAACGAAACCCAGTACTGTGGCATGCGGAGCCGAAACTATTCGGACAGTCCCGAAACTTGGATGTAAATACATAGAACCGTAATCAATAATCATGAATGTTTCACGGAAAATATACAAAAGGGAGACGATATTACGACAGTAAATTAAACTTCGTGACATTGGTGCCGATTCCCTTATTCACAAACTAAACTAAATTTAAGTTCAGTGCATCTTTTTCTTTCTATTTCATTAAGGAAAGGACAGAAGATAGATTTTAGTTTAGTCCTGTCAAATTAATCAGCGCTTAACGTAAATTGACGTAATTTTAGTAGGTAAGTTTTTAATCACGTCTAAACTTGTATGGAGCAGTGACAGGCGCTGATTAATTTGACAGGACTAAACTAAAATTTTTCTTTTGTCCTCTTCTTAATGAAATACAAAGAAAAAGATGCACTGAATTTAAATTTAGTTTAGTTTGTGAACAAGGGAATCGGTACCATTATCATTCTGCATAATATGGCAATATTTATGTTCATCATTTCAGCCGGAAAACCCAAAAAGATAATTGTTGGTAAAACTGGTTGTCAAACTTTCGGTCTTCTGATGACTTGTACCGACTCACATTTGACGGGCAGGACTAATGGCTTAAAATGCTTTCCAACGCACAGAGGGGTACTGGTATGTAATGATCCACGGGCCAACCGTGGCAAGCGTAATTTAACCTGATTGACCCCTGCGGCTGTTATTAAGTAATGAGAGAGAGAGAGGAAGAGGGGGAGTCTTTCGGGGCTTGTGGCTACTTATGCATTAATATTGCCATTGTTTTTATTTATTGTGATTATATCGCCTTCGTATTGTATAAATTGTATGCATGCTTTAAAATTATCATGTAAATGTCGCTAATGGGCTCGAAAGATTTATTATTATATTTTCCAAAAAGTAACTTGTGTCTTTTCTGTATATTTGCGATAGGCTCGCCCCCTATTACGTGGGGGTAGATGGGGGGAACTGGCGAAATGTGGGTGTAATATAGGTACATGTCTGCCTTACCCTTTGGGGAACAAGGCGTGATGTTATGAGGGAAATTTTGGTGATCTCCACAATATTTCTTTCTATAAGAATATGACAAAAATATAATTTAATTAGGAAATAATGTAATATATTTTGTTAACTAACGTAAACAATTTAGCAATGGTCTCTACTTTTTTATCTAAAAAAGTAAAATCTAAATTTCTTACAAAACCGATGTTCTGTTAAAGAATATTGCAATATATTTAATTTAGTATGTAGTCTTAAAAACTAATTTTAAACTTTTTTTTTTCTTCTCATTTAAAATAGTCTTAGAGAATTTATTATTAAATAATTAAACCGAATTCTTAAGGGAATCTTAAATTTCCAAATGGCAGTTACTTTGTCGTCGTTGGTGAAATTGCGATTTTTTTGTCGCAGTTGCGATTTTTTGTCGCAGTTGCGATGTGCTCGCCATATTCAATTTATATTAAATTCAACGTCTTTTGAAAGCTACACGTTCAACTATCCAATAAAAACGCGACTGCGACAAAAAGTCGTAGTTTTCACGCGTCCTACGTAACTTAATTTTTTATTTGCTCAAACACTTAGTTTCAGAACATGTCACCAATATAAAAATAGCAATATATTTGTGAAAAAGTATTCAAATGATATATTTTAATTGGAAAAAGAAGAAAAATGGCTTTTTGGACTAGACCGGTGGTGGTTTTTATTTAAATAATAATTTTTTTTTTCCACATAAACCTACATGGGCAACGTAAGAAGCTAGGTACACAGTTCCAATTTGTTGACTCCTTTGGAGAAGAGCCGGTAAGACAATCCATGGTTTCTCTTTTACAAATAATTAATTCAATGTAATAATATTTCAATGCAGATATGAATAAGTAACCAATATATAGATATTTGAATCGAAATAGAATGAAAATTGGGGAATGCAAACAGATTGAAACTAATGACACGAGATCTTGTCTAGATTTTAAAATATAATTGACGTGTAAAAGTGTTTGTACAAACCAGAGGGGTAATTGCGGAACTTTTTATCGGTAGGAATTGGTTTAATATTCATAGTTAAACAACATTCATTGCGTTATTTACGTTGCTGAGCCACAATTTATTCGAACAAATGACGCAATGGTTTAGAAATAATCTTCAATCCCATTCAGATTCTGATAAATTGTGCGTTTCGCAATTAGGGTGCAGATCATTCTTCTGTCCTTATTCCAATTCATTTGTGGTCGGCGCAACATGTCTTTTTCTTCCACACTTCTCTATTAGTCGTCATCTCAGTAGTCACGCCCTTTCTAACCATATCTTAATTCACACAGTCCATCCATCGTTTCTTTGGTCGCCCTCTACTCTTATAGCCATCGACATTCATCCACACTATAATATTAATAATATAATAAATGCAAAAGTAACTCTGTCTGTCTGTCTCGCTTTCCTGCTAAAACTACTGAACCGATTTAAATGAAATTTGGTACACAGATAGTTTAGAGCCTGAGAAAGGACATAGGCTACTGTTTATCCCGGTAGTATGTTCCCGCGGGATAATTTCCGACCTCCACGCGGGCGAAGCCGCTGACAAAAGCTAGTACTTAATACTTTCCTCACGACATTTTCCCTCATTCCTCCATATCACGTGATCATACCGTGACCACCGATTCCCACACAACTTTTCAGTTATCAGTGCCACTTTCAGACTTCCTGTTATGTACTCATTTCTTATTCTATCCATTTGTGTAACACTAAATATTCCTCTTAACATTCTCGTCTCAACTGCATGCAATTGCCTTTCATTCGTCCATTTTGTGGCCCAACATTCTAACCCATACAAGACAGCTGCAGGTCTGACCATAGTTTCATATTACAGAAATAAAATCATATATAAACGAAAGATTTTTAAAATTTTGCCCACTACAATCACTGCCACTGAGTCAAGTCCAAGCCATATATAAATACTAGCTGACCGTACAGATATCGTCCTGTTTCCTAGAACCCGATAGCAGCGCCACCTACCGGGTCCAATAGTGAGTCTAAACCATCCAGGGTGCCACCCAAACGCATACAAAAAAACATTCAAATTGGTCCAGCCGTTTAGGAAGAGTTCAGTGACATACACACGTACAGTAGAATTATAATATATATAAAGATAGAAAAATATTTCCCACGAATAGTATTAAAATTGTATCGCGTAGTTCTTTAATTCAGACATATAACTCGGAAGTCGGATCAGTGATACTCGAAAACCATCTACCTTTTCTCAACTGTTGGGCTGTTGTTGGGGGTTGCTTTCAGTCTTACCGGCTGCAGCTAAATATCAGTATTTTACATGGAGCGACTACCTATCTGAACTCCACAATACGATACCCCCTTGGTAAGACTGGTGGTCAGATTTTCAGGCTTATAATTGCTTCTATAAATTTTGAGCAACATATGGCCTGAATTTTTCATTTGCAGCCCGTATTGTCGAATTTCAGCAGTTAGTACCGCCCCATTAAATGAGACTTGAAAGATAACTTGATACATGTCGGTGCACCATTTATCTTTTACAGGCGTTTTTGGTCATTGTCCCACTACTTGGTAAAGGTCTTCCACAAATCCGTAAAGGAACTCTGTACCCACCCCACCTCGAACCAGCCGTCGTGGTAAGCGTCTAAGTCATCTTGCCGCGTACTGGAGTAAGCCTTGGCCCACTCTCTTTCGCCGAGAGCAGGCCTGTGTCCCAGCTGTGGGAACATTATAGGCTGATTCTGTTATGTTGACAAAAGTGGTCCCTTTGTCCAGAAATAGTTGTTCCTGGTCTAGGTTTTGTGTTTGTTAATGTTCTACAACAAAAAAGATTTACTGAAGAAGGACTTGGTTTCACAAAAAAAAAAAAACTAAACGAAATAAAAAAAAACAAATACAATGAAACCTATGCATCCTTCAAGGATCAAGATTCACAGATAGTTAATAAAGTTGCACACTAATATCAACCTTTTGTGTTAGCAAATAATGCTCATATTGGTATAAGCGAATACGAGGTAGTGTGCCATACGAATATCGATCTTAAATACTCTAAAGATCATATTCAAATGGAACGCTATTGCTAAGTGAATAAAGTCAAAAGCATTTCGACTTATACTACTATTGCTTGATAGATTTTGTTTTGACTTCCCATATAAATGCAAATTTAGCAGCAGTTTTTCCGTGGTTCGTCCCCTATTACATGGGACTTAACCATAACTGGCAAAACTTAAGTTTTCCATAGGTCTCTGTCCAACCCTTCGCAGATTACAGGGCGTAATGTTATGTTGATTTTCTGTGGAAAAGCTGTATATTTTGCACACTAAGAGCAACCATATGAGGAGTCTAAACTGTTCTTATTTTTACTGGGACAATGATCAAATATTTTGACCATACTTTTGAAGTCTACCCAATTATTCTGTGGAAGCACTACTGCTTTAAGAGGTCTTTTTTTTGTGGGTGGGAAATCATCAAATGACTTCTCCCGTGTCAGACGTTTACTGGCTAAAACCCACCCGTGTTCCTTCAGTTGCCTATATGCCAGGGGCACGATATCTCTTTCGAACAAATTTCGCGACCCTGGCAGGATATGAGTTCCGGGTCGGGCAAAGTAAAGTTTTGTTCAATCTGGAATTTCTCAGTAGCAGCTCGAAGTCTGAATTTTCGCCCGGTTGATGGCAATAGACTCGCCCCCTATTACATGGGACTTAAGGTTGAACTTTTAATCCTATTCACTAACTTGACAGTTCAATGCAAAATAATGATACCATTCTAAAACTAATAGTGTCGGGGTAGTGAACGATTTCGCATAAAGAATGAATGATAAAAATGGTTTAAATAAAATAAAAGTTTAAAAAATAAGTTTTTAGGTGTGGATTATAAGAATAATTAATATTTTTAATAACAGTTATTTCCTTTTTTTATTTTCTTCTGATGGAAACAAAACTAAATATAAAAATCATGTCATTTTGCTTATTTTTTTACTATAGTCATTTTATTTCGTATGACAGCCATAGACTACACATACATCGATATAGTACACATCTTGTTTTAAGACAAGTTATTAAATTTAAATTACAAAGTTTGCATGTAAGTACATTATTTCAAGTTCATTCAATTTCATTCATTCTTGCACCACCTCACTATCTTTTTTTTGTCAAAACCTGGTATCCCTCCAATTGTCAAGTTAGAGAATAGGATTAAAAGTCCAACCTTAAGTATAATTTGCGAAATGTGGGTGTACTATAGGTATAACTCTGCCCATCCCTACGGGTAATAGGTGTGATGTTATATATGTTCTCTCTCGCTCTCTCGCTATATTATATCCTCTAATATATTTGTGGTCGCGAAGAGCTTTTTGTCTTCCATCGTCCACGTATCCCTCTCTACCTTGATAAAGTTACCGTTCAGTCTACCTTGATAAAGCTATTTGACCTTCACAACCCAGTTACTAGATAACACCTCTTGATAAGACTGGTTGTCAGACTTACGGGCTTTTGACTACCAGTAACAACTGTCAGAGATCTACTTAACATGTTTTCCACGGCACGAGGGGCTATCCAAATGGCGTGGTTGCAGCCAATAATCGACCTTATAACAGTGCACTTAAAGTTGGGTTTTAATTCGTAACGTGCTTTCCTTGGAACGGAGGGCTTGTTTGCCACCCAATAAACGACCTTCTGCTACTGTATTTATAGTCGGTTTTTTATTCGTAACGTGCTTTCCGATGAACGAAGGGCTTATTTGCCACCAAATAAACGACTTTCTCCCATTGTAGTTAAGGTCCTGGTTTATTGAGCGATCTGATCCAATACTTTGCGAAGGTACCAGTCTGCTAAATGTCTCGATGTGGTCGCTAGTTGTGTCTTTTCTCATTACTTTCTAGGTAATATGTAGATAAATACGAACTCTGGAATGTTGGGTTATAGCTAGAATTGTTTATCTGAAGATTTGGTCTCTGTATCTAGAAATATGATTGGCCACTTAGAATTTAAACGTCGAATATGGTCTCAAAACTAAGATCAAGATTTATAAATGTTACTTAGCACGCGCTTTGGATAGTTACATACGTTCCCGTCTCTTTCTTGCACTTGTAATTTGACAGTTGTGCGACAGTGATAGGAATAATGCTTAGCCAAAGCATGTACGCACGGCTACAGGTCAAGATATGCATTTCCAGACCATTTTTGTAAAATAGTCGGTTGAACAAATGCGTTTACAAGTCATTTGGCAAATCTAAAATCTTGACATCACAAATTAACTATGAAAACATGCTCTAAATTATTTTAAAATAGTATAATTCTGAATCTTCTGAAACTACTGGGCTAGTTTCTCGAACGAAAATGATCGCTAAATTATTTATTTATTTAAATTTCTCGCATAAAGATACAAAGGCGGATTTAATGACTTAGGCATTCTCTACCAACCAACCAAGGGTGGTATAGAGAGAGAGACAGAGAGAGAGCGATCTCGCCTATAGTGGCTCGCGAAATTCAACGTTTTTTTTTTTTCGCAATAGGCAGTTCAAATTGAAAAGCCAAATTTGTTACGGTTGGAATCATATTTTTTTATTAAACACACAACCCACTGACCAGCAAAATGCATAAAACGAATTTTGCGGACTACCATAACGCGCTTGACCATTTTTTACATTAATTTTGCTTTATTTTTCATTTAAGAGACTTGCCCTGTATTTTAGAACATAATCTGACTTGAGTTTAGAACCTGATTTGACTGGCCTGTTAGTCTAGTCGTTAGTGACCCTGACTGCTAAGACTGAGGTCGTGGGTTCGATTCCCACCCAGGACAAATCTTTGTGTGATGAGCACAATCATTTGTTCTGTGTCTGGGTGTAATTTATCTATAATAATATGTATGTATTTAAAAATATATCAGTTGCCATAGTACAGGCTCTGCCTAGTTTGGAATCAGATAACGATGTGTTGGTTGTTCTAAGAAGATAATATATAGATATAATCTGAATGACTTGTAAACTCATTATTATTCGGAAGACTGAAGCATTTCATTCTAGTTACCAAGGCCAAAAATCTAGATAAATATAAGTTTCGCCCAGGATTTAAGAAGAAACGCGACACGTGGGGTATTGGAGTAATGTCACTGTAATTTTAAATATTTTAGCAAAATTATTTTTTTGGAGAGCAGTGGTGGCCGAGTGATATCTCTGACATTCGAGTTACAGGTCGTGAGTTCTAACCCAGGCAGGCACCTTTGTTTATTTAATTTCATCACCACTGCTCTCAAAACGATGAAGTTCCGGCATGTCCTAGAACCAAAAATTCAAAGTCACATTTACCAAATCGCACTGGGCCCGCGTGGTAGATTACTGCCCGGTCCCTCTCTCTGCCTTGTCCCAGCAGTGGGAACGTTACAGGTTGCATAAGAAATCTAATTACCAAAAAAAAACCAAGAGACAGTCGTAAACAAAATATTTGCGTTAGTATCATTAATCATAGAGAAAACAGAGGAATAAATTGGTTTGCAATGAACGCCAAACACTACGTGTCCGCATTTCCAAGAAAATTAAAAGAAATACAGATAGTAATGATTTCAGCCTTAAGTAAAATGCATAATAATGAAATTAGATTTCTTATTTTTCATATTGTAATTCTAGTTTAATATAATTAGAATTTAAAATAGTTTTAAGACTTCATAATTAATATTGGGATTGTTAGTAATGAAATTGTATAAAGTTGGCTAAAGTGATCATTGCAATGTTATGAAATACTTGGTTTTAAATTATGTTGCAAGGTAACCGGATGCAACGGAATACAAGTAGTTTACCTCATCCAAATCACGGTAAAATTTGCTTCGGTAAGACTGGTTGTCAGACTTCTGTGTTTTCATGTCGAGTAAATTTTGACTCGACATGAAAACACATGAAGTCAGTTGGCAAGCCGGTATCGGTTCTTGCAGATTTCGGTCAATAATTGCGATACACACTATCAACCGCAATCTAAAATTATTTTGAAGGATATTGCAGATATGTTCGTAAAGTCTGCTCAAGAACGAAAATACAGCAATGAGTACTGTCAAAATAAAAGCCATTGATAGTATGTTACGCACTTATTCCACAGGTTGTTTGAATTATTATCTATCGATAAATTTATGTAATTTTTTATTTGAATAAATTTGCTGCAGTTGTATTAAAATGTCTCCTAAAGAAATTAAATTGTGGGGTTTTAAAGAACCTGTTATATTATTCTATTATATTGAGACTGCCTAGTACATTTGATTTCTAAATAAAAATATATGTCAACTTTCATGCTGACCTAAATTTTTGTGTCTATTTGAAATGGTATTTCAAACATTGTAACCACTTTAAAACTTTCACATAGAAAACCTTAGTATTTGTCTGTAAAAACTATTCTGTCTTTTGTTCCTAAAATGACATTTGAAAAAAAAATCTCTTTAGCAAAATTATTTCACTAGATCCCAATTTTTAAATGGTGCTACAACCAAATCTAGAAACAAAAAACAGAATAATAACAGACAAAATACATTCCCGGATTCCTATTTCAAATCAGCCCGCTTCTGTTTTGTAAATAGTCATGCTTTCAAATTTGGAACGACATTCCAAAACAAGTAGCATAATTGACGCCGCCATCTTGCTTTTGTCTATACACAATGGTTATAATCCGAATTAAGCCATAATCACAGCGCTTACACCAATATTTGCGTTCCAATTTAGATACCAAGATTGTTCACCGTAAAAACCATCAGATAAAAATATATACACCATAAATAACTTGTATACACCAAAAATGTCTTCTTCTTCGGTAAGGTGAGGACTTTAGAAGCACAATTTGAAAAACGACATCGCTGTCTGCCATGGCGCATGTCAAGTCGTCATCTATGACGATTCTCGGGACATCGTTATTGCACTTACGGTCCCCCAAAAGGTAATTTAATGTACTTACATAGAGATACATGGTCAATCGATTTAAGAATCCGGGGATGTATGATATAATAAGGACTGAATGAACGAATGACGAGAAACATCGCTCGGGAATAAGTACCTGTATAGTATAATTAAGTCATTGTGAACCGCAATGATTAGTTTTAAATTTAAACTTAAATTAATTGCAGGCCGTGGACTGTAGCTATATAGGGTGAGGCCACGAAATAATCGCTTGGAAGCCTTTTCGGGTTAGGCCATTTTTGCGAGGCCAAAAAAGTCAGGAATATTTGGCCCTAAACTTGTGAACATATTTTATTATGTTTATTTAGAAAATCGTTCACAAAAAGGTCTGCCTGGCTGTGTCTATGACTGGGCCAAACCTTGTGCTAGGCCATTTGTGCCAGGCCACAAAATGCTTAGGTAGTGAATTAGTAAATATTAAGGGATTAACTACAGCCCGCGGCTTATCGATTTTCTTGCAAAATTATACTGAAGATCTTATGTGACAAGGAGTGGGCCATAATCCACCACGTGGGTCCAATGCGGCTTGGCAATGTTTTTTTTACCATATTCAATTATGAACATTTAGGTAACTTAGCAAAAAAGCCGAAAGGGGAGGGGTGGTCTACCTCGTTGGCAAATGCCCCAAAAAAGAATAAAGATCACTTTGATTTTTTCGTTGGTCGCAAATGCTACTGTTCAGCTTGTGGTCCTGGGTCCGATTCTCAGGTCGGGTAAAGTGTTATTGAGTTTTTATATCTAAAATTGCTCAGTAGCAGCCCGGAGTTTGGATTTGTGTCCGGTGGATGGCAATAAACTCACCCCCTATTACATAGGATTTAATAACTGGCAAAATGTGGGTAGGTATAGATGAACCTCGGCCTAATTCTTCGGCGAAAAGGCGCGTGATATTGTCGTTTTAACAAAAACGCCGTAAGCAATAACAACATCAAATAGTATAATTTTGTAAGAAAATTATCATGTTTAAGGCATTGTAAATTAGCTAAAAAATAATAATATAATTTTAGATTTTTCTAAGATTTCGTAATGAAACGTTGTGGATTTCTTTTTTCTATTCATTAACAAAATATTATTAATTATGTTAGTTGTTTGCGCCGAATTTTGAACTACCCTCATTGTTGGGTTAATGTAAAAATGGAAATTAATTTTGGTTGCATTTGACTTGACATAAAAATTAATGTAAACATTTAAGCTCAATTTTTCACACAATACAAAAAAAGTCAATGCTAGACTGCCCGACAGCCGAAGTGCAAATCTTATTATTTTTAAAAACCTACTTAATTTCTAAGGCGATAAAGTTTAAAGTCAAATGAAATTATTATTGCATGTCAGAAAGCTGGTATATAATTCGCGACTGCGGTAAAGCAGTAGGGGTAATGTTGTCTAAGTATAAAAGATTTGCTACAGTTTATTTTACCTCTTAAACGAGCTAGACAACAGCAACCTCATTGCAACGAGAATAAAGATCGTTGGGATTTTTATTGACTTGTCAGTGGCAGCAACCCAATGCCAACCGTATTGTAACTAGAATTAAGATCACTTTGATTTTAAATTGATGCAAAAACAGAGGAGAAATAAGTTGGTCTAGGACAATGAGTCGTGTCTTCTGGTCTTGCAATATTATTTTTGTCAAATAATGTCAAATGGTTTTTAAGGTGCAAGGTACGCGGTTACTATCCCGTAAATCCTTGCAAATAAGCGAAAAAATCTTAAATCTGAAAAATTGTATGAGTTTCTGAAAGAACAAATGTAATATTTTGATCACCTATTTATTTCCTATAAGTTATGTCCAAGATCTCAAATTAATTAAAGGTACAAAATATTGCTTTTGTTTTAAAAATTATTAACTACTTGAAATCTTTCTAAAAAATTTGTTTCCAAGTGTCATTTCCACGTTGTCGCTTGCAAAACTGAACTTTATGTGCCAATATTATTAAAGTTATTTTTCCAAAAACACTTATTTGTTTAGATGTTTGGAAACTAAATTGTTCTCGTAAAATACTGTTTTTCCTGTGAAAAAAATGCGACATGTTCAAACTGTCGATGGTTATGCTAATGGCATAAGTAACTACGAAAGGTTTTTTGTTAATATAAAATAATTTAGATTTGAAAGGCGTCAAGTCGCTAAGATTTCGTTATTAAATTATGTAATCTCGAATAAATTGAAATATGATTTCATTTTGTTGTTTTAATTCTTATCTTTTAAGTATAATATTTAACTGACTTAGAAACGAGGTCGCTCACAATGTGCCTCATAAATAGGCTGCACTAAAAGTATCGGGAATGGAATATTTCCACTGTTCCTGTCATATTAAAATCTTTTTAATTGAAAACTCCTTGGTTTTAAAAATCGAATACCATTTATTTATTTAAAAAAAGATTCTCGGTCTTGTCACAAGGTTTTGTCAAACTTGTTTAGTCGTTGAGAAAATGGAATTGAGTCGAGAAAATTCAAGAGCGATGATTTATTATGACTTTCGAAGTGGTTTAACACAAAAACAGTGTGTTGACCGGATGATTTCTGCATTTCATTTCATTTCATTTCATTTATTCATTAACAATTTTTAAACTGTGTCTGAATGTTTTACAATAAAGAAATCACATACAAGCTAAAACCAATTCGCAACTAAGATCCATAACATTAAAAAACAATAATAATATAAAGTAATAAGAGTCTAAGCATGTCAGGTCAAGAACCGATTATTTAAATAAAATAAAATCTAATAAAAATGTCAACAAACTTCAATAAATAATCTAAACATGTCATAGCAATCTTCATATAAATAATGTAAAAATGTCTCAAACCACTGTAAATCAAACTAATTCGATACTTGTATTAACAAACTTCAACAAAAACTATAATATAAAGTAAAAAGCATCGTACCCAAAATTCATTACAGTAGTCTATCAATTTAAGTAATATAGAAATTTTATAATCAAATATATTCAAATAATCTAAAAATATCATAATCAAATCAAATTAAATATTCTATAAATGTCATCACAAAATTTATTAATTTTACTCGTAAACTAAATCTAGTTATATGTATCATTTGTGGTGTGTAGTCATAAATTCATTAACGGAATAAAAACATTTTTCCAACAAAAATTCCCTGAGTCTCCTTTTAAACATGGTGGTTTTATATAACAAACATCTTAAATCCTTAGGCAAGCAATTAAAAAGCTTCACCGCTTGATACCTAACACAATGTCTCACAATATTCAGTTTCGAACTAATTCCAAGCTTCAAGTATTGGTTCCGCGTGCTTTCCCTATTGTGTCTTTCTTCCTCCGTTTCATATTCATTTATATGCTTTGCCAGGCTGGTCAAGACTGTTAATATGTAAAGGCTTGGTACGGTAAGGATAGACAGCTTTTTAAAATATTCACGACAGGACTCGATTTGGGGGATGCGAACTATTGTTCTGATCGCCCTCTTTTGCAGCACAAAAGCCCTATCAGAGTTATACCTGTAGCTATTTCCCCATAGTTGAATACTGTATCTCAGTCTTGACTCCACCAATGCATAATAAACCGATTTTAAAATATTTACATTAAGTTCATCTCGTAGGCTCCTGAGGGCATAACATGCTGATGATATTGATCCGTCTATGGCTTTTAGTTCATTTTTCCAATTTAATAAGGAATCAACATGAACTCCTAAAAATTTGACTGAGTCTACGACTTCTATTTTGTCTCCATTTAACATAACATCTAAACTGTCACTATCGCGTGATGTAGACTTAAATAATATAACGTTTGTTTTTTTAGTATTTATAGTTAATTTATTAGCCATAAACCACGATTGAAAAAATTCAAGAGCCTTGTTGACAGAGTCGCTCAATGAGTCAGCAGTATTTTCGCTAACAATAGCATTTGTATCATCTGCGAATGCTATTATGTTCATGTTAGAATTTATCTTTGTTGCTAGGTTAAGTAAATCGTTCGTAAAAATAAGAAATAGGATTGGACCCAGTATCGAACCCTGTGGAACACCTGTTAAAACCTTTCGTAAGTTTGAATGATATTCTACTTGAACATTATCCTTATTGAAGTCTTTAATCTCTACATACATTTTCCTATTTTTTAAGTATGACCGAAAAAGTTCTAGAACCTGTCCTCTTACACCATAATGTTCCATTTTAGCAAGTAACAGAGTGTGATTTACAGTGTCAAATGCTGAACTTAAGTCCAAGAAGATTCCAGCTACCCTCAATTTTTGATTTAATTTATCGGCCACATCGTTAACTAAAGTGCTAATAGCTTCTGCAGTTCCAACACCCTTTTGATATCCAAATTGTCTATTATTTATAACTTTATTTATATTGAGATGAGTAACTAAACGAATTTTAATCAATTTTTCAAGGATTTTTGAGATGGTTGGTAAAACTGAAATAGGTCTATAATTTTTTGTGTCCATCTGTGAACCTTTTTTATGTAAGGGAATAACTTTCGCTATCTTTAGTTGTTCAGGAAAAATACCAGTATCAAAACATTTATTGAAAAAATCTGACAATGGTAATGCAAGAATTTTAATATTGTGCTTTAAAACACTTATTGGCACGCCATCATATCCACTAGAGGTTTTGTTTACCATTGACCCCACAATTTTTACTACTTCTTCAGGAGTCACGGAAGTCAAACACATTGCACTATTCACCCTACTGGTAGAGTTTTTTAAAAACAAAAGTGAATTATTTTCATCAGTAATATCCAAATGGTGGTTATAATTATTAAAATGTTCAGCGAATATATTTCCAACTTCCCTAGGGTCATCAATAATTTTATCATCCATTTTCACAAACAGTTTATTCAATTTTTTTTGTTTATCTTTGTTCCTATGACGATTTACTACTTGCCAGATTTCCTTGCTTTTATTTTTAGCTGCCTGTATTTGTCCCCTCACAGCATTAATTTTTGCTCGTTTTATAACTTTTCGAAATAACCGAATGTAGTTTTGTTTATAGGTTTGTATGGTATTATGACAACTTCCACTATTTACACACAACAATCTCTTCATTTTACTCGACACCCTTATACCTTTTGTGGTCCATTTAATGCCAGTACTGTTATTTTTTAAAACTATGTGCTTATTTTGCTTTCTGAAGCTACAAACGAAAGCATCGTGAAATTTCTTTAAAAATGAGTTAATTCCCATAGAAGACCAGTCAATGTCTAATAGTCTTTTACTAAAACTCTCGTGGTTTTTCTTTGTGAGCATTCGTTTTTCAATAATAATCTTTTGGTTATTGTTCCATTTTTTTTCCATAACCATATGAAGCTTTAACTCACAAAAAAGTCCTGCATGTCCGTCTGCTAAGCCATTATGGTCCACGGAAACTTTTTGAATGCACGAGTCATCTAAGTTGGTGATAAAATTATCAATACAAGAAGATGACTTATGTCGAGTAAACGTAGCCGTTTGAATTAGGGTTTTAAAATTATAACATCGTAAAAGACTAACCAACTCTGTACGCTTTTTATTTTCACAGAGGAGATCGACATTAAAATCACCGCATATGATGCACTTCTTATTAAAAAAATATTCTAACATTATTTCAAAATTTTCCATGAATATTTTGAAATTCTTTTCATCTGGACTTCGATAGCAGCAGCATATGTATAATCCAGTCTCAATATCTTTAATACAACATACTTCGAATGCTTGAGATTTATATAATTTATTTATCGGCATACAATTTAAAACTGGTCTATCCCGAAGTCCCAAGATAAGACTACCACCACGTTTTTTGTTAACTCTAGTGTTGTGTGAAACCAAGTTGTACTCAGTCAGAGCAAATAGAGGTGCATTTAGTTTGTTCAGAAAATGTTCAGTAACACAGATGAAGGCTAATCTTGGTACAAGATTATCGATATACAGTTCTAATTCGTCTTTTTTATTGCTAATTCCACACAAGTTTTGATGAAAAATGGATAAACTAACGTCATGCATGACCTTCTGTTCCTGACTAATTTGAGATTCAATCAATGTGTTAGGCTCGAAAAAACTCTTCATTTACTTTAGTCCTGTCCATTTGAACAGAAAAATAGTATGGAATAGTTCCCTTCTGAGCCCTAGTATTGGGTGGTATATGAGTTGCGCAATCTGTAAGTTTTGTGATTTCGAGAAGACTTTTTACTTTAAAGTAGTAGGGAATTGTCCCTTTTTTAGGTTCCTGTAAGCCAATGTTCGATTTCAAACTTGATTTGCAACTTTCTAATCTCTTTCTAATTTCACAAGGATTTAGGTATTTATCACTGTAATCACTATAATCTATACGGTAATTTAATGACTTACAAAAATCGGATAGTTTTGTGGAAGTTTGTTGTATAAATTGACACTTTTTAAATTTACGACATACATTTTTTAAAGAGTAGTTCAACTGATTGACATCCAAGTACACGTTATTTAAGACGTTAAGAACAATGACAGTGCTATTACTGAATGTTTCTAATACAAGTTTTAACTGAGACAAGATGAAGTTTAAATTATGGTCATTCTCGCCTACGCAAATTATGAGTTTATCGTCCGTTGATAATTCGATATCCACGCAGTTGGCTACTATATGGTTGCACGGTGCATTTGGCTTTGTTTCGGCGACGACTCTGTATTTTTCGTACTGAGTATTCATTCTTGCACGTGTTATAGCTGCCGCTAGCCCAACGCAACGCTGAGATCCAAATATGAACATCTTCCGCTCGGGTATTGTATTTTGCCCAATTTTGCCAGTGCAAGTCCTAACACTGGGGATGTTTACAGTTGCCCGCTTCGTTTCCTGGATTGTGGTTTTACAAGTATTGGTATTTCGGTGACTACTTTGCACCAATAGTTCAATACGATCGGTAAGGGCAGCAATCTCTTGTTCTGCGATCTGTAGTTGCTGTGTTAGGGTGAGAATGTCCTGCTTTAAACGTAGTACGTAATCACTGGTGGCAACTCTCAATGTGGATGACGATGGAGAGGACAGTGTAGAACTTGAGTTGTGTTGCTGTGACCGAGCTTGCTTCTGTTTCTTAATACTTGAACCAGGATTTCGAAACATGGTGGATGTTTGGCACAAGGTCTTCAAGGTGTTGTTTTCTGTAGTTAATTTGTCAATTTGTTTATGTAGGTCGTTGTTTTCTAATAATATGTTTCCCAATTCCTCTTCCGTACTTTCAAGTTTATTTGTGAGTTGAGCTATTATCTCCTTCATTTCTGAGGTTGTTTCCATGTCTGTTATAGTTACACTTCTGTCAACACTCCTTGAAAGTCTGTTGGGAGTAACATATGATTCATCAGATGTATCACAGTCGGTGAGTATGTGAGAGTCAAATAACTGTATACGCTTTTGAACCGGAGAAAGACGTTTCAAAGTCTCACATTCTAGTTGTGCCTTCGCATTTAATACTTGTTTCGGAGGCGACGGGGTTTTTAAAGTTTGCTTTTTTCGTAAAGTAATATTGGATGACGTATCGCCAGCTTTGGTATAGACTTTATTTCTAATACACATCTTACATCTCCATTTTTTTTTCGATTCTGTATCCTTGAGTCGATATGTAGATTCTGGGTATCCATCGCAGTCAAATTCAAATCTATTATCACAAGCAGAACACAAGGCAGTACTTTTTAAGCTAACTTTTTTTTTACAAGTATGGCATGTTACTAGTGGTGCCACCTTGCGGCCGTTACTGCTGTTACTTGTTGAGGTGGTATTTGATGACATTGTGTTTTTGTTCTAGAGAAAGTATGAAATTTCAAATAAATTTTGAATTATTGAAATTTCCGAAAAGTGAATATATGTTCGGAGTGAGATTTGAACCTGCGACTACTTGTGCGGCGCAGGTTAATTGGCAAAAGATAGACGGCTGTATTAACCACTCGGCCAACTATGTAATACTTAGACTTATCGAATTTTTGAAGTACTTGCGGCAAAGTTCAAAATTACTTTTTGCGACAGTTTAAAGTTCAACTTTATTTTTCTTGATGACGGTTGAAGTTTTTTTTTTTTTTTTTTTTTTTTTATGGATCACTTTTTCACTTTGTCTTTGTTGTAATTGCTTTTAGTACACTTATTATTGAACGTTTGTTTAAATCACAGAAAGTCTAATAGATATAATTTAAAGTTTATTGAGGGTTGTCACTTGTTATTGTTGTATGGTACGATTTTTGAGTATTTCAATTTTGATTTTAACTTCGCAGTTTGCGTATAAAACTCGGAGATAACACTAACACTAAGCTATTGGTTAATTATGTATCATTTCACAGATTTTTGTTCACTTTTGTACACTAATAGTATTTTTAAAGATATTTTAAACACAGAGCGATTTTTGAGACGTTAAGCTAATTACCCACTTTTTTCGCAAAATTTGGTGATGAAGCCCCATCCAAAACCACAATTTATCGCTGGTTTGCTGAATTTCAACGTGGACGTGTTAAGCTCAGTGATGATCCCCGTCAACGTCGTCCAAAAACTGCAGTCACCCAAGAAAACGTTGATGCTGTGCGTAAGCTGATTGAGGAAGATTGAAAATGAGTTAAACCCAACAAAAATTGTTCGTTCACGGAGTGTTGCAAAAAAAATGGTGGCCACGTTTGTCTCCAAAACGGGCCATGTTGCGACTATTCCTCTTGAGGGACAAAGAACGGTTAATGCAGAATGGTATGCTAGCATTTGTTTGCCACAGGTCGTTTCTGAACTCCGTAAAGAGAACCGCAACCGCCGCATCATCCTCCATCACGACAATGCGAGTTCTCACACCGCGCACAGAACAAGAGTTTTTAGAGCAAGAAAACATAGAATTATTAGACCATCCGCCGTACAGCCCATACCTAAGCCCTAATGATTTCTATAATTTCCCTAAAATAAAGAATAAATTGCGTGGTCAGAGATTTTCATCACCTGAGGAAGCTGTGGACGCCTACAAAACGGCCATTTTGGAGACCCCAACTTCCGTATAGAATGGTCGCTTCAATGATTGGTTCCATCGTATGGAAAAATGTGTCAAATTTTGCGGAGAATACTTCGAAAAGCAATTAATACATTTTTAAATAGTAATGTTGTGTCACTTCCTTGATTCCCGAAATTTTCAGTGCCGCCCTCGTAAGAAGGCCACCCAATGAAGAGGATGCATTGGAGAGGGCTATGGGCTTGGAGTTTCTCTACGTGATCGAATAAGAAATGAAGAGATCCGTAGGAGAACCAAGGTAACCGATAAACTCCGAAGAATTGTCCAACTTGATAACAGCGACCACAATGTGACACTGCTCACAGAACATATGGTCGATGGGGCCGAAAGGTTTTAGAGGGATCTGGGACACATGCGCAAAAAGATATTTCCACGAATGGACATTTGCTCGAAAGTGTGACTGAGACTGGCATGGCCATCATCAGGGATTTTAATTTTGATAACAATAAAAAAAAACTGTAGTCGGTCCAAACTTGTGACCCAGTTCACAAGTTTAGTTATAAGGGTTTTCCAAGGCTTGATCTATTTGAATCTCAAAAGTTAGGGCACCTAGCCACCCAAATTTAATCGTTATTCACAGAAATAGGGTCTTAGTTTAGTTAGAAGATGTATGAGTTAAATTTTTAAGGTAAAGTCCAAGAGCTAGATCAGAGAGTTTACGAAAAATTGCCAAATAAAAAAGTTTTTGAGATATATGCGGACAAGTTGGGGAAATCCTCCCAGGTCGGCCACCTAGAAACGCTTATAACTCTTGAACCAGTGAGTAGTAACCGACAGATTCTGATATTTGGCGACTAATTCCACCTAAATTTGGGAGAGAACAGATCCTCGCTTCGCTAGGTGTCCTAACTTTAGGCGGGTTGCAGACCAAGAGCTAAGCTAAGTTAGTTTAGCTTAGCTCGCATAGCTGACGCAGTTTTCCATACTTGTGTGCAGACCGCAAACTATGCGATATGTATGGAAAACTGCGTCAGCTATGCGAGCTAAGCTAAACTAACTTAGCTTAGCTCTTGGTCCCCAACCCGCCTTAAGATTCATATGGACCAACCTGGGGTAAGCTCTCCTGATCGGCCACTTATAAACCGTTACAACTTTTGTACCAGTGATCTATTAATTGTGATATTTGGCGACTAATTAGACTTTTTTTATGTTATAATTATAATCCCAGATGGTGGCCAAGCCAGTGTCAGTCGCATTCCTCGAAAGACACTTGCACGAAAAGGTGCGGACGACATTTGTTCATAATATCACGCCTGTATTTTTCAAAGGGTTGTGCAGGGGCGTACAGTACCTATACCCACTATTTTCCAGTAATGTTAAAGTTACAGACTAGAAGTAAACAGTGCAATTAGATATCTATATCCGTAGTGCTCGCCGTAGTTTTGTTATTGCACCTTTTTATATTTATTTACTTTCTTTAAGTACACACGAATTTTTTTATCATGGGTGTCGTTTTTCACGGTTTTCGGGGTTCGAAAAATCTCGCAGCCACCATCTTAGATTTTCATTTTGACCTCACCATCGGATTTATCACCCTCGAAAACTATGAAAACGACACCCTTGATGATAAATGTTGTTCACTATATGCTTTAAAATAAAACGAGAACAAGCATTATCAAATAATTTATTGAAAAAAAATACATTATTGCTTGACAACTTACAATAATAACTTAAAATCGACAATTTATAACTAAACATGATAGGAACAACAAAGCTAATGTTTATGTACAAGTAACTACAACTATTACTAAAATATGTAAGTACAGTATTTATATCTCACGAAGCAACGCACTTTTTACTTGTGGTTACCAAGTGTACAGACGCCAGCACAAAAAGCTACTACAACTACAATCTGTCAAATTTCTTTAATAGATTTTCAACTTTATAGCTAAAGAATTAGGTTCAAGATAGACTGGGAAAATTATACAGTTTCGGTTAGTTTGATGTGCTGGCGTTTGTACAAAGACGCTGTGAATGTAAGGGCAGGAGTTCTCGGTACCGTCCGAAACAATGGCGAAGTCGGAAATGTGATTGTGTTGTGCTGACGCTACTCATCATTACGCACACTTTTGCAGCGCTTTTGTACATTTGGTCAAAATAAATCAAATCAAAATATTTTTACTTCACATAAACCTACATAGGCACCAGGGATGTTAGGGAGCTCCGTAACCGTAACCGAAACTATCGGATATCCGATATAAAAATTTATCCGTAACCGTAACCGAATCCGAAATAAAAGTTTCGGATAATATCGGATTTGTTATGACATTTTTATTTTAGGTCGATTAGATAACACTCGATATATATTTATTTATAATATTTTTTCTTTTAAATTGCTGTAATAATTACTCACAGACTGATTGTAATTCCTACCAAATGGTGACATATAAATAAAACCATTTTATTAGCTATTTGTTTTTTACTTTTGAAATTCCTCAAAAGTTTAATATCCGTAACCGAAATTATCCGAAACTAACGGATAATCCGAAATAATTTCATATCCTTATCCGTATCTGGTATAATAATCATCCCTACATCCGTAACCAATCCGTATCCGAAATTTCATATCCGTAACATCCCTAATAGGCACTTATGAAACGTCAGAAGCTAGGTGCACGGTTCCAAATTGTTGATTCCTATGGAGAAAAGCCGGCAAGAAACTCCACGGTTACTCTTTTAAAAATAATTGGCTTTTACAATGGTTTCAAATGACAGTGTTAATAGGTATGGGAGAACTGTGTAGGACTATCAACAAGTACCAGGTACTTAATAAAATAGAAATTTGTCTACAGTCTACAAGGCCTACCTACAACGTTCTCACATTCACAAAATATAAAAGAATCTACATAAATGATAGTATTTCATAAATAAAACATAACAACCTATTTAAACCAAATGTCACTATTACAATAACAGAGTTCAAATTAGAATTTTATGGTACGAATAAAGCGTGCACCGCTTACTGAAATAAAAATACTGTAGACTCGTACAGGGGCCGTCCATTAATCACGTGATGCTTTTTTTTTGGGCATTTTTAACCCCCCCCCCCCCCTCCCCCTTGGTGATACATGGTGAGGTTTAAGACTACCCTCCTCCCCTATATCACGTGTATTTTTTAGTACCTACAAAGAATCTTACTTTTTTTTAATATTTATAAATTTCAGGTATAAGTAACATCTAATTTTATTATAAAATTATAAATACACGTGATATGTTACTACATCCGTCCCTCCCCCTTTGTGATATTTCGTGATTTTTTATGGACCCCTCCCCCCCTTTCGAGCCTCACGTGGCTAATGGATAGAGCCCCACAGCAATGCGGTTAAGTGGTCTGCCACACCCCTTGTCGAAAACCGAAATTAACTAAATGCCGTAAAATGTCCGTTAAAATGTTATAAATATGGACACAGCATACTCCGTTTGCTACATTCACACGTGTAAAAACATAACCTTAATATAAATTACGTAAATAATATTTTGGAATGAGATACCACATCAATTTCATTAGGCAAGGGAAAAAATCGTTTTTGACTCCCGGGTCGAAGAAACACAAATATCCCGCAACTGAAAACGTCCAAAATCCGGTCAATCTTCTCTCCTCCTGATCTTTAAAAGAGACTGTAACCTCTGTGTTTATTTCGGCTTTCCTTCTCCGAGTAGTCTAGAGAGGAAACGCCGACCTCATCTAACTCAAAAAAATATTATTGACTCGTAAAAGTGTTTGTACAAACCTACTTACAGAAATAAAATCATAAATATCATTTTATCATAGAATCAATTATATTAAACTAGTAATCGTCCACCTCATGTAGTAAAAAAAAAATATTGTCGTTTAAAAGTGTTTGTAATAAAATAGCGGCGATATTAGGAAATTATCACATAGGCTAGGACCTCAGACAAAGAGCATATGATACCCCTTATAAAATCAGCTATTTGCCAGTGAAAGTCCCGTCAAAATCGGTCCAGCCGTTTCAGAGATTAACCTGAACAAACCGACAGACAGAGAAAGAAGTCGCGGGCAAAAGCTAGTTCTCTATAAGTCTCTGGGAGCCTTTCCTTTTAGCCTTTCAAATGTTGAATTACTATTTATTAAGTACGTAACTAGTATGTTTGGTTGATTGTCTAGTCTATTTCTGAATGACAGTTCTGAATAGTCGGTTCTTTATGAGAATTAGTAACTATCGAATAAATAAGTGATAAATGATCGCGAGTCAGAGTTACCGTAACCCTGGCATATGGGCAACTGAAGTAACACGGGTGGGTTTTAGTCAGTAAAAGTCTGGGACGCCCTCCCGCTCCACCCAGAGCGGGAGGGCGTCATTTGATGATTTCCCACCCACAAAAAAAGGCTTACAGTCAGATATAAAGCTCTAGTACTACAAACTGAGCTAGCTTTCAGTACAATCAACTTATCTTTACTCTGAATGCATAGAACGATTTCTGAAACAATGAAAAACATATTTTTAGTCTATTATTTTACAATAAGGATCAATATTATGATTTGTGGGTGTATTGTGAAAGCTGGTAACGTTACAAATAAATGTTTTGTTCAATCAAACGAAATAAATTATGAAATGTAAGGATCGTAGCAGGTGGCGTTCTGAAGTTTCTGCCTACCCCCATGGGAAAAAGACGTGAGTTTATGTATGAATTATGAAACAAAATACATCTGGATTGTAAAAAAAAAAGTTTTTTTTTTTCTTTCAAGTTATTCCCTAGATGCTGTATAGACCAACTCACCCCCAACACGCGGAAGCGTCGTGTTTCCCTTCTATAAGCTCCCTGAATACTAAACACAATCCAAACAAACACATACCCTAACACATACAAACACCCTCACACACACACAAGCACCCTCACACACACACAAACGCCCTCACACACACACAAACGCCCTCACACACACACACACACACACACAAACGCCCTCACACACACACACACACAAAAACACCCTCTCACACACACAAACACACACACACACACAAACGCCCTCACACACACACACACAAAAACACCCTCTCACACACACAAACACCCTCTCACACACACAAACACCTTCTCACACACAAACACCCTCTCACACACACAAACACCCTCTCACACACACAAACACCTTGTCGCACACAAACACCCTCTCACACACACAAACACCCTCTCACACATACAAACACCCTCTCACACACACAAACACCCTCTCACACACACAAACACCCTCTCACACACACAAACACCCTCTCACACACACAAACACCCTCTCTCACACACATACACCCCAACACACAGACTTTACACTTTTTATTTTACTTTGCATAATATGTTTGTTGTATGTATGTTATTTTGCTTTTTACTCTGTGCTAAATACTCATATTGTCATTATTTTCTGTATGCTATATGGATCAACTCACCCTCAACACGTGGTAGCGCCGTGTTCCTCTTCTATATGCTTCCTGAACACCGAGCGCGACCCGGACTCGAACCCGCACGCGCCGCAAACCAAAACATCGGCGGCTTCCACTTCCTCCGTGTTCAAATGAACTGTGTCTGTTATAGAAATTTACTGTGATTATTGCTGAAAGTCACATTGTTTATTTCAAACTAGCTTCTACCCGCGACTTCGTCCGCGTCAAATTTTTGCTCCCCAGACCCTTCCCGTCGCATCGAATTGCCTGCCAGTTTTCGTCCATTTTTCGTTGCTGCTCCGCTCCTTTTGACCGTAGCGTGATGTTATATAGTCTTCCTCAATAAATAGGCTACCAAACACTAAAAGATTTTTTCAATTCTGACCAGCAGTTCCTGAGATTACCGCGTTCAACCAAACAAACAAACTCTTCAGCTTTATAATATTATAGTATAGATTGCGTAATTTTATTGATGGACATATTTATTGAATAGGTTTGTGAGATAATAGTGAGGAGTGTGTGTGTGTTTGCGTGTGTTTTTTTGTGTGTGTGTGTCAGAGAGAGAAAGAGTATGTGTGTGTGAGAGAGAGTGTCTGTGTGTGAGAGAGAGAGAGAGAGAGTACGTGTGTGTGTGTGTGTGGACTACTATGTCTTCTACTATTATGTCTAGCATTAGATGAACGAAAATGAGTATACATACAGTCTGACTTACTGTTAGCTCCGCCGTCCATGTGTTTGTCTTGTACATGCTTCATTAGCTGCAACCAAAGACAACAATATTTATACAGTGCAACAATCCGCTATTTATGTGCCGAGCTCTATCATCAAAAACACTCTGGAGTCCTTGCAAAAGTTAACAGCTAGTGGCGAAGTTCCTAGAAAGTACTGAACAGATAATTCCACTATTCGATAATAGATGGCAGTGGCATATACGGATAATCGTTCGTGTAGTACCTACTTCTTGATAATAGATGGCGGTAGTGGGATGTTGCAAGTCTTTACGATCTACGTAACTACTCAGCTACATCCGGTTAGACTGGACGCCAATCCCAAAATAGTTGGGGAAAGGCTAGGCAGATGAAGATAGCTCCAAAACGGCCAAATGAGAATGCTCGATCCTCCTCTGAATGAAAACAAACTTTTCTCCCTTTCTGAGTACTGAGTCGTGAGTTCGAACCCAAGCAGGCGCTTTACTTTGTGTAAATTATTTAATCACCGCTGCTCTCAAAACGGTAAAGGAAAATATTATAAGAAACAAAGAAGAATATAAGATTTTTTTCCGTTTTTCGGAGCTAGACCGACGTGTGAGGTGGCAAAACACGCGTCTGCGCGCGGGCAGTTCCACGGCGACGTATTCGAGGGTGGGTTCAGTACAAAATATTAAAGTTATATTGAAAAAACGAGATTTTTATTATTTTAACAGGAAATTACGCAATTTCCCCCCAGCAGGCAGAACCGATCGAGGATCGCAGTCCACCCAGAAGGTGCAGAACCACAACTTCGAATACATGTGACATCTACCAACCCGCACTGGGCTCGCGTGGTGGATTATGGCCCGCTCCATCTCACCGAGAGGAGGCCTGTGTTCCAGCAGTGGGGACTTTATGGCCTGATGATCATGATGACATCTGATGATCATGATGATATCTGATGACCATGATGATATCTGATGATCATGATGATATCTGTTGATCATGATGATATCTGATGATCATGGTGATATCTGATGATCATGATGATATCTGACCTGCGAGTCCGTGGCAGCGCGGATGGCTGGAGCAGACAATTGTGGCGCTGTATGCGTCCAGCAATGGTCGTCTTTCAGATGAAATAATGATGAAGGAACACCCCCCAGCTAGATGGAGCTACGAGCTAAAGAAAGTTTGACTGGTTGCGGAAGACGGAGGACAGGTTGTTGTGGCGCAATATGGGAGGGGCCTTTCGTGTGAAATGCTGATGATGTCTGACCTGCGAGTGCATGGCGGCGCGAATGCGTGCAGACTGGATGCGGACATCCGTCGCCTCCTATTCCTTAGGACCCGAGATGGTGGCGCGTAGTGTTCCACGTGCACTTCTCTGTGATTTATGGGGGGGAGTTTAACACCTCACTGCCCCCCAACGTGAGGAGGTCCGCAAAGGAGGGCGCATTAGTTCCCGTGGTCCCCGACGTAGGTGTGGGACGGAACACCGGGGGGGGTTTTAGTCAGTAGGAGTATGGCAGACCCCTCGATATTTTTAGGGGCCTTTTGTCTGTAATAATGATAATGTCTGACCTGTGAGTGCGTGGCGGCACGGAAGGGACACCTGGCACACTGCAGAGTGACGGAGGTCCCCCGCCGGGCCCCTCGTCCCGCGCCGCCGCCGTGCTCGCGGGCCTGCGCGGGCAGATGAACAAGTTTCTGCGTCAGTCGATTATGGACGAGGTTATTAATCGATCAGCTATTTTTTACACACTGAGTTACATACATGCTTCATCAATTGGAAAAAAAATACGGTTTACTGAAACGCCACAAATGTGCTTCGATTGCAATTCTACCTAAACAGATTGATGCAGAAAAAATCGCTGATTTCAAATATGTAATTCAATATGACCAATTTGGCGGTTAAGTAATTTTGCCTTTCCAGTGACGATATAATTATAAGGTGTATCTATTCATACACAAAATATTTTAAGAGGTACACCTGTAGGTGGTAAAGTAGCTACAGCAACGAAAAAAAAATTTTTTTATGTATTTTTTCCAAAATGTAATATTTATACATTATTTGACGCACATAAGAAATACTGGCTCCTTCTTATTCGGCCCGAGACACCGCGGCCATGCTCGTGCCGTCCGGTCACCGCCCTCGCAGCGTCAGGCGGGCCATTCATAGAATTTTGGAGTAAAGGATTTATGCAAAACGTCTCAAGCAGTTTTAAAATTATAATAATTACGAAAATTCAAAAACACTTATATAAAAAAAATCTTTTTGCTTCTATAGCTTATTTACCACCTACAGGTGTACCTCTTAAAATATTTCGTGTATGAATAGATATTAACTTATATATACGAACGTTTATTTTACGAATTTCCAAAATTTTACAGTCATTTGATTGTCTTAATGTACACGTTAAAGTCATTTAAAGTTGCGAACAATGTTGGAAAGATAAAAAAAATCTGTAGCTTAAGACATATAGATAAATGATCTTACCTTATGAGCCGACATGTCTTTGACAGCGTTACATTTAAAGCTGCACAGCTTGCAGTTGTACAGGTACAGCTTGAAGTTGGGGGAGGCCAGGAGCTCGTGCGGGGGGGGCAGGTCGCTCTTGCGCTTGCGGCCGCGACCTCGACCTCGGGGCGTTGTGGGCGACAGGAGGGCTCTAGAAAATAAGTAAAGATACTATAATTAAGTACTAATTGAACCCTATGATGCTGGAAAAATAGCGATTTTTTGTAAATAATATTTTAAAAAAACCGGCCAAGTGCAAATAGGACTCGCGTACGAAGGGTTCCGTACCATTATCGGCAAAAAAATCACGTTTGTTGTATGGGAAAAAAAAATTGTTTAATTTTAATTATTTATTTTTAAATTGAATATATTACTAAATATTCTATGAATATTTCAAGCGTCTACCTGTTCCCGTTATCAATATCAAGAATAAAAATCACGTTTGTTGTATGGGAGGGACCCCCCTTAAATATGTATTTTATTCTGTTTTTTTTTAATATTTGTTGTTATAGTGGCAACAGAAATACATAATCTGTGAAAATTTAAACTATCTAACTATCACGGTTCATGAGATACAGCGTGGTGACAGATGGACGGACGGACAGCGGGTCTTAGTAATAGAGTCCCATTTTACTCTTTGGATACGGAACCCTAAAAAAGATGTTATAGCCCTTTCATTCTCATCATCTACAAAAATCTCAGCAGGTTTCTCGACAAATACCAAATAATCTCCAAAAACCAATTTGGTTTTAGAAAAGGCTTATCTACGGAGGATGCAGTGACCGCGTTGCTGGATATTGTGGTGGATAAGCTGGAAAGTAAACAGAAATGTGTAGGCATCTTCTTGGACCTCTCTAAGGCATTTGATACCGTCTCTGTTCCAGTCCTTCTCGCCAAGCTGGAGTCGATTGGGGTGCGTGGTGATGCCCACAAAATATTTAAAGACTTTTTACTGAACCGCACGCAATGTGTCAAGATAGGGGACAACATTAGTAGCGAAGAATTTTTAAATTACGGTGTCCCACAAGGAAGCCTCCTTAGTCCTCTGCTCTTTCAGATATACGTGAATGACCTCTGCTCCCTCTATCTGCCCTCTACCAAAATTCTAGCATACGCAGACGACACGGTCATTCTGAGTTATGGAAATGATTGGGTCACGGCAAATAAGACCGCAGAAAAGGCACTGCGCGAGACAATGTCCTGGTTGGCTAATAACAGTCTTACATTAAATACTAGCTTTTGCCAGCGGCTTCGCCCGCGTGGAGGTCGGAAATTTTCCCGCGGGAACATACTACCGGGATAAAAAGTAGCCAATGTCCTTTCTCAGGCTCTAAACTATCTATGTACCAAATTTCATTTAAATCGGTTCAGTAGTTTTAGCAGGAAAGCGAGACAGACAGACAGACAGACAGAGTTACTTTTACATTTATAATATTAGTGTAGATTAACAAAACTCACTTCGTCACTTTTGGCCTCAGACCCTCCCTCCTACCACCAGTAAACTCAATGGTACTCAAAGCTCATGTATGTGCTCTCAGTGATCCACATTGCACATGTCCCGAGCCACGGACGTTAAATATCTAGGCCTACAGGTTGACGCCTGCCTATCTTGGCACTATCACCTTGAGACTCTTTCCGCGCGGGTTAGAAAACTTATTTATGTCTTCAAAAAACTTAGACTGTCCGCCCATAGGGAAGTCCTAAATATGGCTTACTGTGCTCTTTGCGAGTCCATCTTAACGTACTGCATTACAGCCTGGGGAGGAGCAGCGAAGACTGCATTTATACAGGTTGAGCGAGCACAAAGAGCAGTAACTAAAGTGCTTCTTGGTAAGCCTTTTAGATTTCCCACGCAACAGCTTTACATGGAGTACAAGGTTTTAACAGTCCGACAACTTTTCATTTACCGCGCACTAATCCGCAAACACTCAAACTTACCATTAAACACTAGCCATGCCTCCACAGTAAGAAGAAGACCAGTACCCTCGTGTCCTACAAAAAGCACGAAGACTACTTTTGCTAAACGACACTACCCATTTCTAAGCGCCCTCATTTATAATAAATTGAACCAGAGTTTGAATATACATTCCCTTAACACATTTCATTGTAAATCTAAAATTAAAGAATATCTTTTAACTCTTGACTACAGTAAAACAGAAGAACTATTGAAATCGCAATATACATAACACACACACAGTCACTCCCACTCACACACACACGCATTCACTCTCATTCACACACACACATTCACTCTCACTTACACACACACACACGCACACAACCCACACGCACTTACCACATCTTTTTTTTTTCTTTTTCACACTAGAATTAAAAACATGAATGTACCACTTAAAAATAAATACTACTTACTTACCTGTAATTTTGTATAATGGACGGATGGATGACCCCTGTAACACAGGTTCTACCTAGCATGGGGGTCATTGATCAAATTTCTGTGCACCTGTAAGTCCTAAGCTGCAAATGCTGCGCATAACTATTTTGTAATTTACTTTTGGAAATAAATTATTTTTATTATTATTATTGTTTTTATATATATTAACATATCTCGGGACCCTAGGGTCCCGGTCTTTTGGAAGGCGTACGAGGGGCCGAAGCCAACTCGCAGAGGCTCCTTAGAAAATTTAGATGAAGTGAGGCACTAACCGGCGGTTATCCCTGTATACACTGTGCAAGTGCACCCAAGGACAACCTCCGGTTGGTGTTGAACTATTGCAAGATATGGAAACTAAGAAGTTGGACTATGTATTTGGATGGCTAAAATGGACTGGTTACCAAGAACTATAGAAGGCCTATGGCCCCTGCCGCATCAATGTTTTTTAAATACACGGATTAAATGGCAGGGGGTGACTTGCACACTCAATAATGGGCCCCCGGAAACCGTCGCTGGCACATAGTGACGCAGCGACAAGGGGGCAACACTTCCTGAGGTGCTTGAGAAGTGGAGAGGTATTCCAAGGCTTTCAGAACAATCCCAGAGCCCGGAAGGTGGTCATGTCCCTACGAGCACTTACTGGAATACTTCCTTTCCCCGAGCACGTTTGCTCTTGCGAATCTCCACTCAAGCCAGCCAATAAAGGCAAGAATGAGGTGGGAGCTCTGAACCTCGTCAGTGTTCACTCCAGCCGGCCAATAAAGGCAAGCCAGAGATGAGGAACAAGAATTCTCCCAGGAGATCGGGTCCGTGGGGTCGCTACTGCCCAACAGCACGCCACATGCTGCCCTGCGGGTTTATTATTATTATTATTATTATTTGATACTCTAAACGACATCAATGATAATAAAAACCGTTTAGTTCGTCACGATATGTCCTCTAGAGAGCGCCATATTCAATTTGATGTCACATAGCCTATAAACCAGAAGTCGATCAAGACACTTACCATAGTACCTCATTATTAGTTTAGAAGTTATAAGAGAACTGATGAACATACATACATACCAGTCAAAATCATAACCCTTCCTTTTGGTTGGCCATAGTCGGATAACGGCAAGTTATGCCAGGAATTACAAAAATATCTTTGGACAACCAACACACCGTTACCTGATCCCAAACTAGGCAGAGCCTGTACTATGGTAACCAGACAACTAATAAATATACTTATATATTTCTAAATACATACATATTATAGATAAATTACACCCAGACACAGAACAAATAATTGAGCTCATCACACAGATTTGTCCTGGATGAGAATCGAACCCACGACCTCCGTCTTAGCAGTCAGGGTCACTAACGACTAAACTAACAGGACAGTCACAAAATAAAATTTAACTTTAGATAAGTAATTTAAGTAAAGATTTCAATAGTACTTACTTGGCTTTTTGAAGAGATTTCGCTCTTTCTAATATATCTGTTGGTGTCAAACTTTTCTGTAACCAAAACAATAATATGCCTGATTAAAAAAAAACAGATTTCTCTTTCATGACTCATCATCATCTGCCTAGCCTATTAATTGTTCCCACTGCTGGGACGAAGGCCTCCTTTCGGTGAGAGGGAGTGGGCCATAATACATCACGCGGGCCCAGTGCGGGTTGGTAGATGTCACATGTCTTCGAATTATTGGTTCTACGACATGCCTGTTTCCTCACGATGTTTTCCTTCACCGTTTTGAGAGCAGTGGTGATGAAATTATTTACACAAAATAAAGCGGCTGCCTGGGTTCGAACCCACGAGACACAACTCGAAAGTCGAGGCCGACACCATTGCTCCATCACTGCTCCAGTCCAGTCGATTCCAGTTAAACTCAGCAATTTGAAGGGGTCTACTAGGACCTGCCAGGATCGCGAGCTTCGTTCGAAAGAGGTACCATAGCCCTGGCATATGGGCAACTGAAGGAACACGGGTGGGTTTTAGTTAGTAAGAGTCTGACACGCCTTTCCGCTCCACCCAGAGCGGGAAAAATCATTTGATGACTTCCCACCCCCAAAAAAACCGGCCAAGTGCGAGTCGGACTCGCGCACCGAGGGTTCCGTACAAACCTGTAGATATCCTCGGTACCAGGTTTATGTTTATGACATTAAATGTTTTTTTTTTTAATTTTTATATTTGAGTTGATTGAATTAAAGGTAAATTGTGGTTTACGATTTATTACGTATTAAAAAAAAACTACTTACTGGATTTCATTCAAACCAATTTTCGGTGGAAGTTTATATGGTTATGTACATCATATATTTTTTTTAGATTTATCATTCTCATATTTTAGAAGTTACGGGGGGGGGGGGGGGGACACACATTTTACCACTTTGGAAGTGTCTCTCGCGCAAACTATTCAGTTTAGAAAAAAATGATATTAGAAACCTCAATACCATTTTTGAAGACCTATTCATAGATACCCCACACGTATGGGTTTGATGAAAAAATTTTTTTTGAGTTTCAGTTCTTAGTATGGGGAACCCCAAAATTTATTGTTTTTTTTCTATTTTAGTGTGAAAATCTTAATGCGGTTAACAGAATACATCTACTTACCAAGTTTCAACAACATAGCTCTTATAGTTTCGGAGAAAAGTGGCTGTGACATACACGGACAGACAGACAGACAGACAGACAGACAGACAGACATGACGAATCTATAAGGGTTCCGTTTTTTGCCATTTGGCAACGGAACCCTAAAAAAAGGCAGTTGACACTAAAATACTATTAGACTACATACCTTGACTTCTACTTTCTTCTGCACAGAGGTGGCCTGTTGTAATGCAGACTTGAGTATAACTAGAGAGTTCTCTCCGTTCTCATTCTCTACCATTACATAGGAATCTTGGTTGTCCGGGTCTGAAAGTTTATAAAGAATTTTACTCAACTAGCTTTTGACAGCAGCTTTACCTGCGTGAAGGTCGAAAATATTCCAAGGGAACATATTACCGGGATAAAAAGCACCTGATGTGTAATAATCATGCTTTTTTCCCATAGAGGTAAGCAGAAACTACAAAACGCCACCTGCTACAATCTATACTAATATTATAAAGCTGAAGAGTTTGTTTGTTTGTTTGATTGATCGCGATAATCTCAAGAACTACTGGTCCAAATAAAAAAATTTTTGTGTTGGGTAGCCTATTTATTGAGGAAGGCTATAGGCTATATAACATCACGCTACAACCAAGAGGAGCGGAGCAGTAATGAAAAATGTTGCAAAAACGGGGAAAATCGCACGGGTAGGCGATTCGACGCGACGGGAAGGGTCGAGGGAACAAGAAATTTAACGCGGACGAAGTCGCGGGCAGAAGCTAGTCCTTACATACTCCTTTTGCCTCGTTTAAGTTCATACATCTGGTCATACACACACACCGGTTGCGAGTACTACGCACCTGACCTTTCTGAAGAACATCACCAATAAGGTCACTATATGTCCTCCTAGGGCTACCCCTCCCGGCGTTTCCACGCACATCTGCCTAGTAAATACCTTTTGTAAGCCGTCTTTCATGCATCCTCTCAACATGACCAAACCATCTAAGCATACCCTTTTCATTTTTTTGTCACTAAATCTTCTTTTAAACCGCACCATTATCTTATCACATCATTCGTCAGTCTACCATTTACAGTCACACCACACAACCTTCGCAAGGAACGCATTTCCACAGCATTTATTCTAGTGTCATGCTTCTTTTGCCACACCAAACATTCACTTCCATACATATAGGCGTAGGTACCAACACATTATAGTGAACAGCCAGTCGAGCAGAAAACCGATATTTTCTCCCTCACGTCCCTAGCCGCCGCAGGAGACGCCCCGGGCGTCGGGAGTCGATAGCGGACTCCCGACCACCGTAGGCGCGAGCTTGCGGGTGGCGAGCAATGGGTAGCTCGCCGCCCGGTAAGGACCAAGCTCGGGTCGACGGCGCGTAGTGTTCCACGCGCGCCTCAAAGAGATGTCAGCAGAACTGAAGGGGTCTGCCAGGACCGATGCCTGCCAGAGTCACGAGATTGTTCGAAAGAGATACAGTTGCCCTGGCACATGGACAACTGAAGGAACACGGGTGGGTTTAAGTCAGTAAAAGTCTGACACGTCCACCCAAGAGCGGGAGACGTCATTTGATAATTTCCCATCCAAAAAAAGCAGAACACCGACATTCACGCGGGCGCAGCTGCGGGAAAAAGTAACATCAAGGTCAGCAAGACGGCTGAAGTTATCGTACCTTCATTATCGCTACCCTGCAGTACACAGGTGACGGTGTCTGAGGACATCTCACCGTCAGACGTGCCCGCGTTGGCCACCAGCTGGTACGACTCATCTCCGTCTTGACATCTGCAAATGTACATATCGTTTTAGTTAAGAAAAATGTGCTAATGCGAAATTCATATATTCTTAAGTTATCGAAGAGAAAACTTCTTTAGCACCGTTGTGATTTGAAAGTCTATGAAACGAAAAAGCGACAGTAAAAAGAGACAGACACATCTATACTATCTATACTAATATTATAAAGCTGAAGAGTTTGTTTGTTTGTATGTTTGTTTGTTTGATTGAACGCTCTAATCTCAGGAACTACGGGTCCGAATTGAAAAATTCTTTTTGTGTTGAGTAGCCTATTTATCTAGAAAGGCTATAGGCTATATAACATCACGCTACAATTAAGAGGAGCGGAGCAGTAATGAAAAATGTTGCAAAAACGGGGAAAATCGCACGGGTAGGCGATTCAACGCGACGGGAAGGGTCGGGGTAACAAGAAATTTAACGCGGACGAAGTCGATAAGATTTAACGTGGGAGAAAATGAGATAGGAAGCAGTACAGTGTTTCTTATGTTCGTAGATAGCTAGCTAGCTCGATTGTTGAACCGGGAATTTGAGGTCACTTGACACCAAAATCGCAATTTTTTTGTGTTTTGCACGGATGATGAAATGTGTGGATATGACTTCCGTACATTTCAATGGTACAATTTTTGGGTGATTTGTTTTTAAACGTCTCATTATCTTGAAGCCAAAATTTTTGAAGGTTTCACTTCTACCACGTGTGAATTGCACACATGTTTTTTTTTTTGCGATACTGCAAAAAGCAAAAACCGAAAGAAAATGAATTTCGTACTACCTTCCACATGTCTGCTTCGTTACTTTAGTGGTCGCAAGCGTTACTGTTGAACAAGAAGTCCAGAGTTCGATTCCCAGACTGGGCAGTGTTATCATGACGCCATCTAACTTTAAAAATATTGACCAACAAATTACTTTCGTGTAAAAGTGTCTTATAAGATCTCTACATCTATACTAATATTTATAAATGGGAAAGTGTGTGTGTCTGTTTGTCCGTCTTTCACGGCAAAACTGAGCGACGAATTGACGTGATTTTTTAAATGGAGATAGATAGTTGAAGGGATGGAGAGTGACATAGGCTACTTGTTTTTTTCTTTTTTAGGTGGCTGGGGTGAACTTAGAAAAGCCGTGCTTTTCCCCTTGGACAATTGTATGTAGCATGTCCACGTGTGTCCAATGCCCAGAATCTTTACATTCTATCCCCAAATGGAAAGACATATAATATCGTCTACAGTAGCGTATTAAAATAACATTCTGTTCCGAGTTCTCTTCTGTGTTCTAAATCAGGAAAGGGGAACCGTGTTACCCCGAATTTAACGCGAGCGAAACCGCGGGCAAAAGCTAGTACTTTCATAAATAAACAGTTCATTTCATTTATTGGGTTTTTCTGTTTGGAATGTCTCAAAAGCAGCCCGTAAAAAAAAAAAAACTTA
This sequence comes from Aporophyla lueneburgensis, assembly GCA_932294355.1. Taxonomy (NCBI): domain Eukaryota; kingdom Metazoa; phylum Arthropoda; class Insecta; order Lepidoptera; family Noctuidae; genus Aporophyla; species Aporophyla lueneburgensis. The sequence goes on along the minus strand of OW028762.1, from coordinate 15,169,198 downwards.
CCTAACGAGCGTCAAATTTAGTAAGTCCAGCTGTACCAGGCCCTTGCCGGTGTCCAGTACTTGCATGTACTTGCCCTCATCTCCCTCGCCGAGGTCTGGCAGGATGTGGGTCTCTTGCTGGAAAGCAGAACGGGTCCTAATCAGTAATGTTCCCACTGCTTGGACTAACGCCTCTTCTCAGTGAGAGGGAGTGGGCTATGACCCACCAGCGGGCCCAGTACGGGATGTCACATGTCCTCGAATTTTTGGTTCTAGTCATGCCGATTTCCTCACGATGTTTTCCTTCACCGTTTTGAAAGCAGTGTTAAAGCGCCTGATTGGATTCGAACCTACGACCTCGTAAGTCGCGGCCGTTACCACCGGACCACCACTGCACTAAGAGCGGGTATAATCCAAAATAGCCAGTTGCAAATATGGTTTTTCATGGAATTGGCAATACTTACAGGTCCCGGGAACATAAATTGCAAGTTCTATCAATATTTACGTGATAGATACATATTGATGTACAAATTGAATGCCTACCAAATGCAGTTGAAGCAAAACTCAAAACGGTGAAGGAATAGATCGTAAGGAAACCAGTATATCCTAGAACCAAAAATTCGAAGACATGTGACATCTACCAACCCGCCCGCGTGGTAGAATGCGGTCCACTCCCTCTCACCGAGAGGAGGTCTATGTCCCAGTGGTGGCAATAATTTAGGTTGATTATGTGACTGTCTATCTGACCGCCACAACCCAGTTACTGGGTAATACGATATCCCAGTCAGAAAAATAATATTTTGCGTAAAAATGTGATGTGTTTACATTACAACCAAAGGTAATATTTTATTGATAAAATTAATGGCCATATCTTACCCGTTCCTTCTCAAATGGAGTCACTTCCACTATTTGAAGTTGTCCTGAAAACAATATTAAGAACTAAAAGAACAGCTCATAAAATATGAAACAGACCCTGTACTCTATACCATAGCATAAGATCGCGCCGATATTTGCCGAGGGACTGGGCAGTGGTTTATCTATGGTGTACTATAGGTACACCTCTCAAATGGTGTACCACATTTCATCTAAGGAGTAACAAGAAAAAAGGCAGAAAGAATGCTGAGTGTGATAATTTTATTGTGCCGATAGTCATAACAGCCAACGGTTTGTTAGCCAAGAGCCTCGACCAACACCTGAAGAGGCTCTCGTTGAGCAGTTGGATCAAGGGCTTGATTCGGAAAGCGGTACTTCTGGACATGGCTCGTATTGTTAGGAGGTTCCTCTCTCAGGAGCCCTGACCGCCGGTAGCTTGGACCCCGGTCCCGATACCGGTAGGCTACTATTTCTTAATTTTTTTAGGTTTTTATACTTTTATATTCTAATATGTAAAAATATTTTTTTTTGTTTTATAAATAAATAAAGATAATTCTATTAAAACAACAATTTTCAAATTGTCTAATGTAAGCAATTTAAGTGGGCGAAAAAGTGTCACGTGCTTGATTGCTTACCATCTTTATACCCTGCAGACAGGATCTGTCCATCGGAGGTCTCAACAGTGACCTCCTCCTCGTCAGACATGATGAACTAGATCTGAAAATTAATTATTTAAACTTTGTTTTATTTCTATAACTAGCTTCTGCCCCTGGCTTCGCCCGCGTGGATGTCGCAAATTATCCTACGGGAACTTGCTACCGAAACAAAAGCTAGACTTGTCCTTTCCCAAGTACTAGACTATCTCTGTACCAAATCTCATCAAAATTGGTGCAGTGATTTAGTTATGAAAGCGTAACAGATAGAGTTACTTTCACATTCATAATATTAAAGTATAGAAAGCACAGATTTATTGAGAAAACTGTGTGAAAGATATGACTATTAAGGGTGAGACTTCCGAGATGACGACTAATAGAGAAGTATGAAAGACAAAGACATGTTGCGCCTACCCCAAATAAATTGAGATAAGCAAGTTTCTTTGAAGGAATAAATTTATCAGGAAAAGAACTGGAGCTAACAACTTAAATTGCAATGTATTCAAGCTGAAGTGGCAGTGGGCTGGCCATGTTTGGCGAAAGACCGATGGCCAGTGGAGCAGACGAGTCCTGGAGTGGAGACCGCGTCTCGGAAAGCGTAGTGTAGGACGCCACCCAGCTAGATGGACCGACGACTTTGAGATGGTGGCTGGGACAGACTGGATGCTGAAGGCGGTGAACATCAGAATGACTGGCCGAAATGACCGATCAGCTTTAAAATATTACTAAAATCTAATACCTATTTGCTACTATTTGATACCTTTGTTTAAATAATTGGTACCTAATTAATAACTGAGAAAATGAATTTACAAAATGGGCAGTCATTCTGATGTCAGGATGACTGCCCACATTTAGAATCTCCACATAGGGGCTCCAAAATTTCAATTCGCCTTTACAAACATTTAGTACCTATTTGATACCTAAACATATATTTTTTCTAGATTATTAGGGCAATGAATAAAGATTGTTTTATAGAATGACAGCCAAAATGACTTAGCAGCTTTAAAATATTACTAAAATCTAATACCTTATTACTACTATTCGATAACTTTGTTTAAATAATTGGTACCTATTTAATAACTGAGAAAATGAATTTACAAATTCGGCAGTCATTCTGATGTCAGGATGACTACCCACATTTAGAATCTCCACATAGGGGCTCCAAAATTTAAATGCGCCTTTACAAATCTGTATTTATTTATTTAATCATTTATGTACTCAGTAAAGTATGAAGTGATACGACATAATTAACAAATGAGTTCAAAGGTACTGCTTATTTCTTAAGAAATTTCTTCCAGCAGACCTGCGAAAGGAGAAATGAAAAAGAAATATAGCCAATAGTGTGTGAGACCACGAAAACCTATACCTATTACCTATTTAATAGCTAAACAAATATTTTTTTCTATATTTTTAAGGCAAAGAATAATAATTTTAGGTAATCACTAAACGACTCAGTAACTGTCTTTAACGCAATAAGCCTCAAATTTCTTTATATTACGTAGGAATCAACACGATATACGCTTCCATAGAGCAGCAACTATTGATGTTAACGATATATCGTATAAAATATAGTTCTATCCACAATATGTTAGCTTTTATCAGTATCTCCTAGCCGGAAATTGTAAAAAAAAAATCACTTAACTTTCTGTATTATTTAATAAGGTAAAAAAAATCTCTAAAAAATCTTTATTCTTTGCCCTCAAAATCTAGAAAAAATATATGTTTAGGTATCAAATAGGTACAATTTTTTTGGAAAGGCGAATTGAAATTTTGGAGCCCCTATGAGGAGATTCTAAATGTGGGTAGTCAGCCTGACATCAGAATGACTGCCCATTTTGTAAATTCATTTTCTCAGTTAATAATTACGTACCAATTATTTAAACACAGGTATCAAATAGTAATAATCAGGTATTAGATTTTAGTAATATTTAATGCTGCTTAGTCATTTTGGCTGTCATTCTATAAAACAATCTTTATTCATTGCCCTAAAAATCTATAAAAAATAAATTTTTAGGTACCAAATAGGTACTAAATGTTTGTAAAGGCGAATTGAAATTTTGTAGCCCCTATGTGGAGATTCTAAATGTGGGCAGTCATCCTGACATCAGAATGACTGCCCATTTTGTAAATTCATTTTCTCAGTTATTAATTAGGTACCAATTATTTAAACAAAGGTATCAAATAGTAGCAAATAGGTATTAGATTTTAGTAATATTTTAAAGCTGATCGGTCATTTTGGCCAATCATTCTGACGTTCACCTGAAGGCGGAGGACAGGGTGTTGTGGCGCAGCGTAGGAGAGGCTTAAATCTAGTAGTGGACTGCAATACATACATTACAAACAACTGATTTTAGCAAGAGAATGATGATTAGTTTCCTGTAATAATGTCCACGCAATCACTGACCATTCCAAGGTTGCCTGGAAGAGATCACAGAAAGCGATAAGGCCGCCCATTGTATGTTTTTAGTGTTAAATGTTTTTTTGTTATGTATTTTCTGGTGTTAAATAAAGCAAATATAAACAAATAAATAATAATGAGTCTCTGCATTCTGCCCACATCTTAAAATACAGGTTTCATTTTTCTTTATTGGGACTGTTTTGGGTCATGAATTCAGTTATTAGTTACAAGTACAAACATACATTAATCTAGTAATTTATGTTATCAAGCACACACATTGGAAAAAATTACGAAATTCCATACAAGCCTTCATCACCAATTTTATTTATTAAAACTTTATACACAAGTAAAAAATATACTGTACAAAGGTGGAGTTAAACCCTATTTTACCTCTTTAGTGAATGTTTTATTTTTTCAATCCTTCCTTATTGTTCAGTTTAATTATAAACCTAACTTGACTGACCTGTTAGTCTAGCTAGTGCTTAGAGACCCTGACTGCTAAGACTGACGTTGTGGGTTTGATCCAGGACAAATCTTTGTGTGATGAGCACAATCATTTGTTCAGTATCTGGGTGTAATTTATCCACACTAATATTATAAATGCAAAAGTAATTCTGTCTGTCTGTCTGTCTCGCTTTCCTGCTAAAACTACTGAACCCATTTAAATAAAATTTGGTACACAGATAGTTTAGAGCCTGAGAAAGGACATAGGCTACTTTTTATCCCGGTACTATGTTCCCGCGGGATAATTTCCGAAATCCACGCGGGCGAAGCCGCTGGCAAAAGCTTGTCTATAATATCTATGTATTTAGAAATATATATATAAGTATATTTATCAGTTGTCTGGTTATCATAGTACAGGCTCTGCCTAGTTTGGGATCAGATAACGGTGTGTTGGTTCTCCTAAGATATTGTTATAAAGGAAAACTTGCACATATTTTCATGATTCTTGACTCTGCAGTTTCGGCTAAGCATTGTCTATCAGTAAACAAATTTAAGATTTTTATTAAGTAGAAGAACTAAATCAGGACTCATGGCTAAATTATCATCTGCAGGAGTTAATTGATGTCCGAAAAAAGTAAAATTCGAATTTTCAAACCTTTTTTTTGCTCTTATTATGCTTCTAGCAACACTAGCAGTTAGGCCGAACACCAAATTCTGCATTCTTAACTCCCCTTCCATTAAATAATAGGGTCTGACTGCTACAATTATTCGCGCCCTCACAGGGATTTCAGCAATAAGAAAGGTATGAAAATTCGCATTTTAATTTTTTTGGGAATTTTAAACAACAGAATTACCGCACTTCCCAAGATTTCCCAGAGGTCATACCTACCCTATCTTGTAGTCCACTGTCTTATATTTCTATTTCGAATTAGAAATTCACGACATTTCACCGCCAAGTGCGGTTTTTGACCCTAGGAAGTTGTCAATTATAGCCAAAATTGCTATGTTTGATCCCAGATATCTCAGGTCAACGTCAACCTAGAGAGTAGAAATTTGGAATTTATCTTCTACATACTAATAGGGTTCTATGCTCCGAATTTCAGTGAGGAGGGTCAACCGTGACCCTAAGTAGGTAACCACACCCCCTGACCTTTCGAAACTCAAAACTTGACCCCTTATGGCCCCATGAACCCCATGTATGCAAAAATATTTCCCAAAAAGTGCTCAGGGTATTGCAGGGCTTTTTCGGCATTCCAGAACATAGTCATATCCAACCGCATCCAGTTAGACTGGAAGCCGAACCCAACAGATTTGGGAAAAAGCAGGCAGACTGATTAAGTAGAAGTGAATGAATCTAAATTTTGACTAACATATAATTGGCAGGCCTGTATTTCAGCATTAACTAGTGCACTAAATGTAATGCACAGACAGTCAAGATAGATGATAGATATTATATTGCTCAGAATGACAAAAAAAAGTCACAACAAGTTAACCAGCATCATAATCAGCCTATATTGTTCCCACTGCTGGGACACATGCCTTTTGGTGAGATGGAGTGGGCCGTAATTTACCATCCGGGGCCAGTGCGGGTTGCTAGATTTCACATCTTCGAACTTATGGTTCCTGGACATGCCAGTTTCCTCACAATGTTTTCCTTCAGTGTTTTAAGAGCAGTGGTAATGAAATTATTTACACAAAGTAAAGCGCCTGCCTGGGTTCGAACCCACAACCTACAAAGGGAAAGTCATTGCCGATACCACTGGGCCACTATTGCTCTAAAAGTTAACCAACAATGAAAATTTACATTTCAGATGTCTGCTATTAGAGATACTGGTAGACCAAGAGCGCACATAATGGTTGAATCATTTATAGGTAAGTACTTTATTCCAAAGCAAACAAAATATAAATTTTATCAGGATACCTTTATAATCATAGAAATGAACCATTCTTTACATTTTTTTCTAAAGATTATTTCTTTCAAATGTTGGCCACAACTGCGGTTGACATGGGCCATTCTGAAGTTTCAATTATCAATGGTGAGTATAAGCGTTTCAAGTGGTATATGGGACTAATGCAAGAAATGTTGGCTTCCAATTCTTTAATCGTTGAAGCAACATAAATAAATAATTTGTTAACGTTGCTTTAGATAAGGGGGCAAACAGAGAAACAATAGATGGACTGTTTGAAAGATGGCTAGAAAGGGGGTGACTACAGATATGACGACTAATAGAGAAATATGGAAGAAAAAGAGTATGATGAGATGATGCGCAGACCACAAATAAAATTGGGGATAGGGGCAGAAGAATAATGAAGATGAGTATACCTAGAACTATGTCTTAGGTTAGACCAGAGGCTGAATTGAGGATTGTTGAACTGCTTGGTCAGCATAACAAGGTTTTGTACCAGTCTTTTTGCAAGATAGTGATACAATAGGTTCTTTGTATAGACAAATATAAATACTACTCCATAGTATTTGACTGTGAAAGTAAGTAGCTAAAGGGTTTACCACAGCAGTACCTGTGCTAATATCATAGAAAACCGGTCCTGAAGAGTTCAGTAAACTATTGGTTTACCTATAGCGAAGTTATAACCCTAATATTGTATGTAGATGTAATCTTTAAAAAGCATCTCGACAGGTAGGTCATGCAGCCATAGTTTCCATGAGACAATAAAGCTACGGCCATTTTAAAGCAAATAAACTAGTATAAATAAATTAGATCATAGTTTCGAGTAAATAATAAACAGAACAGACGTCAATCAAAAAATGATTTTGAAAAATTCTTGCAACACTAAGCCAAATTCGTAATGCAGTGTTTCTATGCTATGGCGATGACTTTTAATTTTATTATTGCAACAATCAATACTCACATTTAATGGCAACAATGAAGTTTTTTAACACTGAATTAAACGTCCAGAGAATGAATATCACGATTGAATTTGGGAATTAACTTGAGTTAGCAAACGAAAATGGCGACGCCATTCAATAATATGTCTTTTTCTTTGTAAATTACGAGTGAAAGACGTCTCGGCATTCTGCCAGGGTTGCCAGCGGGGAATTTTAATATCCACATGTATAATGAATGTAACATGAATTAATGTGATATTTAAGGTTTTGTTAATTTAAAATATATCTCAAATAGAAGGCAAATATAACGATAATTTAAAATTTAAATTTATAAAAATGTAAAAGCAATTAATATTTTATATTTTTACTGAATAGCAACATAATATTTTATATTTCTCTACATTTTTTTTACAAAAGGATGATAATTCTAAAGGTCTTTATGATTAGAGTTAACATATTCTAACATAATTAAAATATATTCGTAAACGTCATGTTAAGGGGAAACACGTGAACATGTTTAACTCTTTTTAACGTTGAACGTTTAATATTGCTGTCTCTCTCTGATGCTTAATGATGACGACACTTGGTAGAGATGCTAGAGCCAAAAGGTAAACATGAGCGTATGCAACCAATTGGATTCAGGTGAACGAGAATATTTTGTCCTTTTCGCTCTTGTAAGATTCCCATAAGAGCAGCCGGCATAACTGAAGCCCCCATTAAAATAATAAGTAAATATTCTGACTAAAAATAAAAAATACTACAAGAAATATTATTATTATTTACATATTTTTCCCAAAACAACTATAGGGTTTTGTATTGTAGTTTTCGCGAGAAAAAATATCGGATATGAAATCCTACATCTCGCAAGCAGAGTTTTCACGCCAGCGAGAACGCTCACATTATTTCGCCTTGCGTTATCGGGAGGTCCGTAGCTACTACGTAAGCCGGTGTTGACAAGGAACCGGTCTAACTCCTTGTCATCAGATATGTTGAAGCGTATAAGCAATCATATAATGGTAAAATATAATGTCAAATATGTCAAGAAAAATGATAAAGAGAGACTAGGTCTCATCCACACGCTAGTAGCTGATTTGACTTCCTTTTATGATAGTTTTTCCTGTATTTGTAACTGTTAATTATGAAGAAAGTATCATAAAAAACTTTTTTTGTATTTTTGACAAGTTTTTTATTTATATAAGTAGTGGTATTTCTGTTTAGTTCAAATACTAATTGTGATACATGAAACAAATCCAATTCAGAAATTTTATTCTTACAAAAATTCAATTAGTATGTAAACGAGACCAATACATAGTCTTATCAGAAATAAAACTGTCCAATTAAAACTCTACAATTCATTATTTAAAATAGGTACTGAGTTGTACGTCAATTATTCACAATACAAATTGTTTAATTTGATATTTAAAGTACTAAGTTTATTTAATCAATTATTTACAAACAAAAAACAAAATTGCATATTTATTTATAGATATCCAAAGGAAACACCCACTTAGCGCAATAACCAATAACAGGTCATTGATACAAGGTTACTCCCGGTCAGTGAACTCCTTGGACAACTTGACGTACAGTTTCAATGCGCGCGAAATTAAATAAAAGGCATTACGTGTAAAAAACATTCAATTGTTATCGATTCCTAAAAATCACGTATCCACGGGTAACAAAAAAAAACAAAATTTGCGGTTTTTGTAGAGTCGAATTACAAACAAATGAATAAGCGACTCTACAATTCTGCTTTCATCATCATCATCATCATTTCAGCCGAAAGACGTCCACTGCTGGACATAGGCCTCCCCCAAGCACCGCCACCTCGACCTGTTCTGTGCCTCTCGCATCCAACGCATTCCTGCGGCCTTCACCAGGTCATCGGTCCATCTTGAGGGAGGCCTTCCAACGCTACGTCTTCCAGTACGCGGTCGCCACTCCAGAACCTTCCGACCCCATCGGCCATCTGTTCTGCGAGCAATGTGCCCTGCCCACTGCCACTTAAGTTTGGCAATTCTTCGGGCTATGTCGGTAACCTTGGTTCTGCTACGGATCTCATCATTTCTGATTCGATCGCGTAGGGAAACTCCAAGCATAGCCCTCTCCATTGCTCTTTGGGTGACTTTGAGCCTTCTTATGAGGCCCATTGTGAGCGACCACGTCTCAGTACCATATGTCATCACTGGCAACACACACTGGTCAAAGACTTTTGTCTTGAGGCACTGCGGTAATTGGGACGAGAATATACCGCGTAGCTTCTGATTCTGCTTTACAATAAAATAATACAATTTTCAATGTAGAGTCACTTGACTCTACACTGACAATTGTATTCGTTCATTCATTCGAGTTAGTTTATTGGTTATGAACACATATTAGAATCTGAATGTAGAGTTAATATTTAAAAGATGATAATGTCCTAATTTACTATGTACAAGAAAGATACGTTTTATAAACTTAAATCTGTGTATTTGACTTTCGCGGCTACATAATTATTCAAAGAAACAAAAGAGATTTAAATTCTGAAGACAGAAAGATTAGCAGTACTTAAATTGAACGACTCTATATTGTGCGATATTTCTACATTGTACTCACCAATATGAATTTGAAAAAAGAACAAAGAGAAAATTAACGGCGCAACTATTTCTAACCATTTTCCAAAATGAATTTGAAAAAGAACAAAAGAAGTCAAAGGCGCAACTGTATCTAACCAAGTTACAATATGAATTTGAAAAAAGAAAGAAATACAAAATTAAAGGCGCAGCCATTCTTAACCATTTTCCATATTTATTTTGATTTGAAAAAAAGAACAAAGAGAAGTCAAAGGCAACCGTATCTAACCAAGTTCCAACAAAAATTTGAAAAAAGAACTAAAAGGAAGTCAAAGGCGCTACTTCGGTGTATGTGAGAAGGACTCTCGTTTTTCATTGAACAGAATGATTGAACATTATTCTTTAAACATTTTATATTAAACCCATACATGACATCTATACAGACGACATATTCAGATGGCGGAGGCTTAGACCGGCCCTCCGCCACTACCGGTTTCCCGTGTAGCAGTGGACTCCCCGACAGAAATACAAAGTCTTTTGTATATACATTAATAGGGGTGTAAATTTCAATTGCGCGATGCAGGCCTCGGCTCTTGATTGGTCGGTTTACGTGACGTAGTACTGCGTCGAGGATCGGATATTGTGGGTGTTGGTAGAGAAAGATGAGTAACTCTCGTTTTTGTATAAAGTCGTTCAGATTTTTCATGTTAGAATAAAGTCTCACGGCATACATTCCATTGAAACTTTGTGTTCTAGCACTTAGTTTTAAGAAGTAATCAGTTAATTGCAATAAAACCATGCATTATGGAAGCTGAAACGAGTAACTGATTTTGAATACTTACCAGATTCTCAATTACTTGAATTAAAGATAGAGTCAATACACTTTTGCTTTTACTCTCATTTTTATTAAAAACACAGGTTTAAGGGACAGACCCTTTTTTCGCATGACCCTAAGCTCAACCCCACAACGTAGCACCCCAACCAAACTTCCTGCTTAACAAACAGGGCTCAACTCTCAGGGTTCAATGTCATTTGCAACCATAAAAGCTTTCACATAGAATCGAATTCAGCTATTTTTAAATGGACAAATTAAAAGCTTTTACAAAGCTAACTAGCTAGTTTGTACAATTTAAAACATGATAGAGGTTAAGAATGATACAATAAATACTCAAACTCAAAGAATTTATTTCAATTAAACCTTTTACCGGCACTTTTGAATGTCAGTCAGAAATATAAAGCTAGTTGTGTCTGCTAGTGTTGTAGCCATTGTATTTAAATGAGTAATACGACGCCACTCATGCTTACACGATTTCTGGGAGCTTCAGACATAACTGCATTTTAGAGCAAGCCATTATTCTATTTATAGATCATCCAGAGTAACCGGTGGTACTAGATCGTCCATTTGAGCAAATTGGTCCAAGTGACAATAGCCACTATGAAGCTGTTGTTTCTCATCATCAGCCGAAAGACGTCCACTGCTAGACATAGGCCTCCATCAACATCATCGCTACTTCGATCAGTCAGTAGTATACCTGCCTAGTATTTTTTCAACTATGTTTGAGTCGGCTTGCAGTCTAATTGGATATAGTTGAAAACCAGTATTTTACATGAAGTGACTGCGACGATCTGTCCCTCACAACCCAGTTACTGAATAACATTGTTATAAAGGTTCTCTTTATGTGCAGACTGCCTTTTAGAAGCACATAATTAAGAACATTCTTCTTATCGACCAATCATTCACTTCTTTATCGAAACTATGCTAATATCCTAAAACCTAAGCTATTAGTGATTGGTGCAACATGTCTACTTCTTCCTGCAAACACTTCTATTACCCTCCATCTCAGTAGTCACTTTCTTTCTAGCCTCCTATCTTTCACACAATCCATCCATTGTTGCTTAGAATCAAGAAGGAAATTCTTGCTTCTGAAAAGCTTCTGTCCGCGACTTCGTCCGCGTTAAAGTTCTTGTTACCCTGACCCTCCTCGTCCCATCAAATCACCTGGTCGTGCAATTTTCCCCGTTTTTGCAACATTTTTCATTGCTGCTTCGCTCCTATTAGTCGTAGCGACATGTTATATAGCTTATAACCTTTCTCGATAAACAGGCAAACCAGCACTAAATGTTTTTTTTAATTTCCAATCAGTAGTTCCTGAGATCATAGTGTTCAACCACACAAACAAACTGTTCAGCTTTTTATTAGTAAAGATTTTCACACATGAAGCTAAACTTTGTACTCCTTTTTCGAAAATTACACGGCTAGAGGAGTATGGAAATTGGCACAGTTTAAGTTTATATGGAAAGGCAGAGCAGAAAGCTTAAATTGTTATTTGATAATGTTTTCTATTAAAAAGTGTTATGCTTCAATTTCGACCACTGCACCACAACTGTTCCATTGCTCACTTTAAATCTGTCACAAATACCTACCTCAATTTTTTTATATTAATCATCGCTGAGATGAGGCAACGACTAGATTTTGAATTTAGAACGTTTTAACGCCCTACCGGAATTGGCCTTCAGATCTATACCTTTAATAGAAAATCAAAAAAAATTAACGTATCTCAGTTTCCTTGCAAACCGGATGACGTAGAGTAGCCGGCTGGAATTGATCGCAAGCACGTCACAGCTCTACTTAGAGCCGCTATGAAATACGAACTACGTAGTATACTCCGTACTGTATGTTACTATGCTAGTGTAAACGGAGTTTTAATATTATGCCAGGAATTCTGCCACCGTTACCGTAGCCCTGACATAGACAACTGGAGAAACACGGATGGGTTTTAGTCAGTAAAAGTGATGATACACGCCCTTCTGCTCCGTCCTGGAAACTGGATTGTGGATATCAGATGGGCACTCTATGTAAAATACTGGTATTTAGTGGCCTCTAGGTAGACTGGAAGCCGACTCCAACATAGTTGGGAAAAGGCTAGGCAGATGATACTGGACGAAGAACGTATCGAAGTGGCGATGCTTGGAAGAAGCAGTATGTCCAGCATTGAACATCTTTTAGCTTAATTATGATGATAATACAACTTAAAACCCATAACATTGGTTGTAAAGCCTATCGGTCATTGCACTTTTAGTTCCTCGGCATCTTCCTTGTCTGGCTAGAAATTGCATAAATAACTTGGCAACATCACGATATCACATATCAATAAATGTCAACGCTACGTCGAGATTGAATGAAATATTGCATTCTTACACGTGTGTGGCCGCTAACGCATCGTTAATCAATCGCATATGATGTAGAAAATTAACTTTACGGAAACGAAAATTAAAATGACAGTGTCGACAAAAATTGATCTGTCAATTGTGAAGCTGTACATGATGACTCTACCGGAAGTTATTAAATTAAAATAATCAATAGCACTACTTATTTACTTATTTAACCATATCTGTACATACACTATATAAGTGGATAAGAAGAAAACAGCAGAAAAATTGGCACAGAGGTGATCCTTATTTCTATAAAAACCTCTTTCAGCATACCTGCGGTAGGAGAGAAGATAAAGAGATGTAGACAGCGTATGTGAGAGTCAAAGAAACAATAAATATATGTAATCTAAAATAATTCACTTACCAAAATTAAAAAATAATATGAGAATACTATTAACTAGTAAAAAAAAATCGTAGTAAATATCGTCAAATCGGTCATCAATATTCATGCCTTTTCTATACAAGAAGGGAGTTGGTCTTGCAGTAGCACACAGTAATTTGCTGTTGTTGAACCATCGCAATGAAATCCATTGTCAGTGTGTTACGAAATTATCCCGCAGGCTAGCCTCCTTTTCAGCAAATACGCAATTGTTTCGAAAAATTAACGAAACGTTTAGGTATTTAATAAAAAATAAAAAGCGCTTGCCTAAAAATTGAACCTAAAAAAGTATGGAAGTTAAGTGGTAAGTGGAGAAAAAGAAAATATTATAATGAGAGGTTGACTCATCATCTGTCTAGCCTTTTCCCAACAATGTTGAGGTCAGCTTCCAGTCTAACCGGATGCAGCTAAGTACCAGTCATTTACATGGAGCGACTGCCTATCTGACCTCCACAACCCAGTTACTCGTATTGGGTAATATGATACCCCTTGGTAAGACTGGTTGTCAGACTTTCGGGCTTCTGACAACCCGTAACGACTGTCTAAGATCTACGAAAGACATCCGGGACCAACGGCTTACGTGCTTATCGAAGCACGGAAGGGTCTTAGTATGTAAAGATGGTCACCCATCCACCGACCAACCGTGGCAAGCGTAGCTTAACCTGAACGATAGACCCGTGCGGCTTTGACTATAAACTGAATATTAAGTAGAGGCAATTTCATGCAGTCGGAAGCAATAATAATTATCTTTATTATAAGGAGATGCCTCCGAAGAAGTTTTGAATAATTTTGTGACAATGGTTGCCAACCAATTTTAAATGTCAGCTTTTTTTTGTTTTCACATTATGACGTCTGATTGTCGCCACATTAAATTTTAATTACTGTGATGTCTTTACTGAAACTCACAAGATTATGACTAATCGACTACCGTAAGTATCATTAAAATCGAGCGACACGTTTGATCTCTACAGCGCCACAGAGGAAAAAACATTGTACGCACGGTGACACATCAACCTATGCAGTTCGCCGCCATGGGATCTGGAGGCAAAGGTCCTCGCCCACATGTGGGAGTGGCGCGAGGACGCGAAACGCCGGGGCGAAACTCCGCTGCCGCGACAAGTCGCGGCACGGCGGACAGAGCTCCGGTGTGATCTCATGGCGACATGGTGGGTACGATTGTCGCAACCCAGTGCTGGGCACGCCACAATTGTGGCGGTAAGTCCCGTCTTTGAGGAGTGGATAGAGAGGCGTCACGGCGTCCTCACCTTCCACCTGACGCAGGTTCTCACCGGGCATGGGTGCTTCGGTGGGTTCCTGGTCAGGATAAAGCGGGAGGCTACGTCCGGGTGTTTCCATTGCGAGGATCGTCTGGAGGACACGGTGGAGCCTAAGATGGAAGTTTGCCCTGCCTGGGCGGAGCACCGCCGTGTCCTCGTGGAGGCGATCGGCGGCGGTGACCTCTCGCGTCCGGCCCTGGTGCGAGCCATGGTACGGAGCGAGAGGGAATGGGGAGCCGTCACCTCCTTCTGCGAAGCAGTAATGCTCGCGAAGGAGGAGGCGGGGCGCCTGAGGGAGTGGCAGTCTCTGCGTTCTCACGTCCCTAGCCGCCGCAGGAGGAGACGCCCTGGGCGTCGGGAGTCCATAGCGGACTCCCGGCCACCGTAGGCGCGAGCTTGCGGGTGGCGAGCAATGGGTAGCTCGCCGCCCGGTAAGCTCGGGTCGACGGCGCGTAGTGTTCCACGCGCGCCTCAAAGAGATGTCAGCAAAACTGAAGGGGTCTGCTAGGACCGATGCCTGCCGGGGTCGCGTGATTGTTCGAAAGAGATACCGTGACCCTGGCACATGGGCAACTGAAGGAACACGGGTGGGTTTAGGAGAAGGAGAAGTTTAGGAGAAGTCATTTGATGATTTCCCATCCAAAAAAAAAAAGCTATGCAGTTCCAGTATGAACTGATCTCACATTTTATGGGATTTGCGTATAATGAGAGGTCAGCTTAAAGTGGAAATGTATAGCTTGATATGTAGGCGTGTACATAGTCTGATAAAACATTACCCCCCACAGTTTGGTATAAGTGATATAAGTAAAAAACCTAACGGAATGCTTATTTCATGCAATTTTCTGCTAAGAAAGACAAAAACGAAGACAGAACACATTAATTGATCAATTATCTACGGCAAACGATAATAAATTGATGTACGAAACATTAGCGCATCTTCCGGCATACAGTCACGGATGCACGCTTCCTCGTGTCGCTCTATTTGTTCTGTTAAAGGCATGACTTCTCAGTGCAAAAAATATTCTGAATATAACTACTTACTAGATTAATTTTATAGTCTAACTACAATAGCTTTTGCCCATGGCTTCACCCACATATAAACCTTCCCCTTGAGTCACTCTGTCTATAGCGGGAAGTTAGTTTGTTTTATACTATGTAGGTATAACGACTCATTATTATTCTAAACAAGACAACGCGGTCAAACAGACATACCTACATACATCAAAAGCAAGTTCAACAAAAACCATCATGATTTCAGCCGTAAGACGTCCACTGCTGGACTCAGGCCTCCCCCAATTTGGGGGGCTTTGCTATAATCGCCACGCTTGGCAGGCGGGTTGGCGATCGCAGTATGGTGGCAAAATGCATAGAGAACGCTGCTGCCCATTCTATAGTAAATCCCTTAGTCGCCTTTTACGACACCCACGGGAAGAAATGGGGTGGTCAGGTGGTGTTATTCTTTACGTCCGGCACCACACGGTATAACAAAAACATAGTAATGATTTTGTAATATCTACATTTAAATTAAAAGAGTGTCCATGGAGGTTCTGGCTCGTACTTCTCCACAAATATTTACGTTTTGGAATAGGCTAATAACTTTCTGACTAACTGAACTTTCTGTCGGACCGATTCTCAGACAATTCAAAAGTGTTTGTAAATGTTTTATATGAAAGAAAAAATACTTAAGTTTTAATTCAAGGGAAATAACGTACTTATTTCAGTGAGGAAGTTGCGAAACAAACAAACAATAGGAAAGGCTTTTATTTTGACAGTTCAGCAGCATTCATTGTGTGATTTGCCTTGTTGAGCAGAGAATTGTTTCGAACATATGAAGCAATGAGGAATAACAATATCCTCAAATTAATTCAGATTGTGATTGATAGGTGTTACGAAATTAGGTTGCAGATATAACTGACGGTTTTTGTAGAAACGTAGGCGACAGCTTAAAAAAAGAAAACGATAGATAGATTATGTGTAAGATGATATGGCTAGAAAGAAGGTAACTGACTTTTAAGATAAATATGGAAGAACACCAACTAAATTGTTAAGACTATGGATACGAGCAGGATAATAATGTAGAGCCGGTTGTAATTTAATCTTTACATTTCAAAGACCCATACAAAAATATGCCTCAATGTGAATTTACTTATTCACTCAGCTTACTCTTAAAAATGTGTTATTAAAAACAGAAAAATACCTAAATGCATCATTATCATTATTCTTTATTTCAGCCGTTTGACTTTCACTGATGGACACAGGCTTCCCCCAATTCGGGGGGGATTGCCATAATCGCCACGCTTGGCAGGCGGGTTGGCGATTGCAGTGTGGTTGTAAAATGCATAGAGAACGCTGCTGCCCATTCTCTAGTAAGCCCCTTAGTCACCAGAAATGGTATTATTCTTTACGTCCGGGACAATACAGAACATAATATAACATACTAGCTTTTGCCAGCGGCTTCGCCCGCGTGGAGGTCGGAAAATATCCCGCGGGAACGTACTACCGCGATAAAAAGTAGCCTATGTGTTAACCCAGGTTATAAACTGTGTTCCAAATTTCATCCAAATCCGTTCCGTAGTTTTTGCGTGATAGAGTAACAAACATCCACACATCCATACATACAAACTTTCGCATTTATAATATTAGTAGGATAAATGGTCTAAAAATAAAAATAATAATATTCTATTGTTTTCTTATCTCAAAAGACTGTACAATATTATTATCATCACGTTCTTTAAACCGCACATCACAACGCACGATTTTACATTTATAATCGTTGTAAAGCCACTGTGCAACTTGACCTTAACGGTCTTCATTCATGAAACCTGATTACCACCCCTCTACTACGGGATCGGACAGAGTAGTTTAAGACAGAGACTTTGTTTTGATATACTAAAATATTCTCAAGCCATTAATATGTAAATAGGTAAATCATTAATCCAATCATAGAAGTTTACGGTTGCTTGACAATTTGTCCCATTATTTTTAGTTACAATCTAAATCATTTTGAAGGATATTGCTAAACCATCGCTTTATATGTTAAAATAATTTGTTTTCTTAACAATGTAAATAACGCAATGAATGTTGTGGAACTTTCAAATCCATTACTACTGTTAATGTGTTATGCAATAATGCTGCTGGGCCCTATTTCTATTTCAAATTAAATACCTTCTTATTGGAGACTAGATGGAAACACAATATGTAGACAACCTATTAGATATTGTAAGTTTTTAGTTGCTAAATTTTCCACAAGAGTGAGAAATCTTTAATTTTTATTGATGAGCTATTACTGTTAGAGTAAGATTGTATGTGTCTCTTTTAATTGTAATTACTATGTAAAACCTAACTATATTTTTCGGCAAGATATGGGTACTAATCTTATCATAGAGGCTTTTGTTAAACAAACCATTTTTGATATTTTCTGTGCCCTCACTTTCGACTCCAAAGCTATTTATTTTATAAAATATCTAATAACCTCATTACCTAAACTAACCTAATAAAACTAAACACAAACATAAAAGCCGCCTCTGAATTCTCAAACTAACCCATAATTCTACATCTCGCAAGCAAAGTTTTCGCGCCACTTTGAACACAATTTACAATTTTGCCTTACACAACAGGGAGTCCGTTACCACAAGGTAAAGTGGTCCAGTGCATCCACTTCAATCAAATGCACAGCACAATATTATTCTGACATACACGATCTCAGTCGCAAAAAAACAAACTTCAACATTTGCCATTCTGTCGACTAGAAGAAATTGCTAGACTGTATTTGGAATACCCGCGACTCAGGAGAATGACGAATGCTTGAACTTGACCATAAATGCCTACAGGACCTCTGTGGTTCATTTGACTCCTTTTTTATTTGGTATTTATTTTGACTAAAACATAAAATGTTAGAAAGTAATAGAGCCTCATCATCATCATTTCAGCCGAAAGACGCCCACTGCTGGACATAAGCCTCTCCCATATAGGGGGGATTTGCCATAATCGCCACGTTTGGCAAGCGGGTTGGCGATAGAGCCTAACTTGTTCTAAATAATGATGATATGAGAACAAAATTTAAGAAGACACAAACAATAGAGTCGGTTACAGATTTCTACGATGTTTTTATCTTTTAAATTAATTAATAGTGTGATTGATTATTTGAATTGAATAACTTCCGGTAGAGTCATCTAATAGCTGTTGACAGTTAATTTTTTGTCGTTCGAACACATCACATGTTGTTTCATTAACTTTTGTAAGTCTAATAAATTTTCATAAATATAAATTCAAACTAGAATCTTGCTACTTACCTATTTCTGTTTTTTTATACTTTATTTTCAACAACAAATCGATTGAACTCGGATAGTAAAACAAAAGGATAAAATCAAAATTCGAATTTCAAACCTTTTATAACGACATCTGTGTTGGCCTGGAAGAGTTTTCTTGTTCAACATGGCGACCAAAATTTCAGATCTGTCGATCTGGCGAAACACCGTTAGAACTTATTTCACTTCGAAGAATCTGGATGGCGCTCTTCAGTAAAATACAAATATTGTAATTCGTAGCTTCTAAACTCTATACTACTCCGTGGATGTGACGTTATTAACCTGATTATTAATTTTGTTAATAAAACGTTATCGAGAAAAACACAACCATCTCCCGAAAATTATTTTTACGCTTGTCTCTGACAACCCCGAAGGGTAAAGGCATAGGGGTGTACTGCGCAAGTCAAAACAATGTCAAATTCGCTTTGTCAAAGTTATCACGCGACAACAAATCCTATAAAATGATTAAATATTAATTTCAAGCCTATTTTATAATGATTTAGTAGTTTATATTGTTTCGTTTTTAATTTATAAGATACTGATTAAAAAAGTATTTGTGTTGAGGTAAGTCTACCTTTTGTATTGGCGATTTTACGAACGCAGTTTTAGTCAATTTTATTTCTTAATTTATTGTGTTGTAATCAATTAGATAACTGTTAATACACTAAAATAGATGTTCATTATTGGTTTCTTTAATTAAATCTAAATACAACTTCATTTTAGCTCCAACATGACGTAAAATTATGAGAAGCGCCCCAAATATTTTGTAGTCAAAAACCAAGAAAATTATTTTGTTTAAATAGCTGGTTTAAACAGCTAAAAAACTTTTATAAAATTTTAATTAAACATGACTTCTCAACATTACTAAGCATTATTTGGTCAAAATATGACTTATTTTGCATTACGTGTTTCCTAACCATCATTTTTATAGACAGAGGTAAGGACACAGGTAAAAAATGTTCTTTTATTTCTTTTTTCAGAATAAAATGGCAACTGGGGGTTCGGGTGCAGTATTCTTTCTAGGCACACGAGCACATTATCAGGTAAATAAAAAAATGTTGTTATCCTTGTACGCACGGCGACAAATCAATCTATACATTTCCAGTATAAGCTGACTTCTAATTGTACGGAAAGCCTATACAATGCGAGGTCTGTTAAAATTGGAAATGTGTAGCTTAACCGTAGCCGTGTATACCTAACTCTTAAAAATTCTTGCACTATGAGTATGGCCTTTGAGTATAAATAAGTCAAGCATCAAATCAGGTTTTGCGGTATATCATCACTCACCTTTATTTTACATCATATTAAGAAACATCAGAATTATTACGCAAACGCATCATAAATATTTTTTACACTGTCCTTCAAGATACAGGACTTTTCTAGTTTGTAGGTCCTACTTATCTGTAATAGCCATACCTATCTCTAATTGAGTGGTAACGGCGGACACTTAGGTCGTAGCTTCGAACCCAAAAAGGCGTTTTCTTATTTTTCGTCGTTACACTCTTGACAGAGTGGTCGTGGTCGTTACATCGGGTGTGGTGGCGAGCTTCACAATCCGTCGCCATTTCTCTCGTACTGCAGCCCTTCTCGTACATGCGTGAAGTGCGCCATTGAGTGCAGTTTTGACCTGATCGGTCCTATGCATGGGTGACCTGCCGGGAAATCTTGTGCCATCAACTTTTCCCTGCACGTCGTTCCACCGATGTGTCGTCTCGAAAGCTAGAATCCGACTTTGGACGATGGAAGACAGGTGCTTTACTGTTCTGTAATTTGATTATATCATTACCACTGGTCTCAAAGTAGCGAAGGATAGGAACGTGAGGAAATACGTGTCATCTACCAACCCACACTGGGCCTGCGTGGTGGTTTACGACCCACTCCTTGTCACAGAGACGAGGCCTCTGTCCCAGTAGTGGGAACATTAGGATTGGTGAATGTCACCTGTCCTCAAATCATTGGTTTCCTCACAAAGATTTCCTTCACCGTTTTGAGAGCAGTTGCGATGAAATTATTTACACAAATTAATCACCTATCTGGGTTCGACCTTACGATCTGCAACTAAATCGCGGCCGTTTTCACTGGGCCACCACGGCTCTTCACGGAAGGAAACCGATGTAGAGTAACGCGTTAACCTTCACTCTGGCTTCATAATGTTCGCCATACCTAGATAAATGATCCGAATTAGGCATACGAAGACTATAAGAGTTTATTTACAAACGAATGAAGCCAAGCACTGAAAGATGTTATAGTTTACCTTCGTTTTATCATTTGCCATGATCGTGGGCATGATAACACGTGTTCTGAGATAATTCTACCGATTCTACCTGACTTTTTTTTGGATGGGAAATCATCAAATGATTTCTCCCGCTCTGAGCGGAGCGAGAGGGCGTGTCAGATTTTTACTGACTAAAACCCACCCGTGTTCCTTCAGTTACTCATATGCCAGGGCCACGGTATCTCATTTGAACAATCTCGAGATCCTGGCAGGCATCGGTTCTAGCAGACCCCTTCAGACCTGACTATTTGTTACGATACTAATTTTAAATATAGCGTTAAGTTTGGTCCCTGTTGATGGGTATCTCGTTTTATCCTTTGGGTCGTCGTAAGTATGGTATGTTGCGTTACAAGCTACATACCCGATGGGATTTTCCATCGGCATACATAAATGACGTACTTCTAAAACGGGCATTAAGTAAAGATTTTTGATTTGGTTTCGTTATGGAGCAGTGGTGGCCCAGTGGTAACGGCCGCTACTTACGAGTAGTAGGTCGTGAGTTCAAACCCAAGCAAGCGCTTTACTATGTGTAAATTATTTTATCGCCACTGCTCTCAAAACGGTGAAGGAAAACATCGTGAGGAAACCGGCATGTCTTAGAACCAAAAATTCGAAGACATGTGACATTTACCAACCCGCACTGGGCCCGCGTGGTGGATTATGGCCCACTCCCTCTCACCAAGAGGAGGCCTGTGTCCCAGCAGTGGGAACATTATAGGCTGCTGATGATGATGCAAGGTGTGACAGAATTAATGCAAGACCTGAAAGCAGTTGGTTCCTAATTGACAACTGAATCGATTTAACCTCTAAGTCCCATTTGGTATAGACATAATGGTTTTTTAATTGTGTCTGTAATTACGGTAATTGACTGGTTAAGTAACTTTTAATATAATAAATGTATTTTATCATACCTATCGCCGATTGAGCTAAACAAAATTTAATCTTAACTCATGGCAATACGACCCAAGTTTAAATGCATAAAGTAATGCAAGGATCATCATGTGTTTCTTTATGAAAACAGGTTTAAAACTAATGTTTTGTCATAGTGTTATGTTTTAACTCAATACTCTAATTTGGGTGTATGAGGTCTTGCGTTACCTAATTGTCTGTCATGTTGTATAAGAAACTCTTGCGCACAATTTTCACCCTGCGGTTAGGTTGTGCCTTGGCTATCATGAGGAACGAATTTAAGATTTTTTTTTATTAAGTAGAATCTTCTGTTTTTGAATGCTGCCCCAGGTTCTCAACCAACCCGAGACTCAGTACGACGCTGAGAACGGCAACGCTTCAACGGAGACCATCTATCAGAACCCATCGGTCCAGGAGTTGTGGCCCGCTGATCAGAAGAGAGATGATAACGAGCGGTGGGGCTACTGCGAGCAGGACGTTTCTGGTACGTTATTATGGAAGATTCTTTGTAAATTGAAAGACTGAGTACTTAACCACAGGATAAGACCGTTAATCCTGCGCGGGCTGGGAACGTCGCATTTAAAGTGATTTTTTCTGATGTATCTTATTAAATTTAAATTGGCTACGGTACGGTTTAAACTGCTAATTTCTCTATGTCTTTGAACACATCATTTCTCTTTAACAGTAACAGACGAGAGAGAGAAATCCGAAAGCATGCTTCGTTCACGTCGGCGTCAGAGTACTACCGCTCTCTGTGAGGCAGAAGATATGAAACCAGCGCAACTGAACAATGTAGGGAACAGGTAAATATACTTATGTATAGTCACCGAAGAATTGCTAAGCTGAAGTGGCAGTGGGCAGGGCACATTGCTCGCAGCACAGATGGCCGATGGGGCTGAAAGGTTCTAGAATGGCGACCGCGTACCGGAAGATGTAGAGTTGGAGGGCCTCCCACAAGGTGGACTGAGGACCTTGTAAAGGCTACAGGAATCCGCTGGATGTGGGAAGCACAAAACCGATCGAAGTGGCGGAGCTTGGAGGAGGCCTATGTCCAGCAGTGGACGTTTTTCGGCTGAAATAATGATGATAGTCATCAAAGAAGATAAGTAACTAAGGTCGTTCGATACCGTTGAAGTTTAAAGTTTAGTAACCGACGAGCTGTGGTGGCCCAGTAGTATAGGCCACGACTGTAGGTCAAGTTGTACGTCGTAGGTTCGAACTAGGCAGGCTCTTTACTTTATGAATTTAATTTCAACACCACTGCTTTCAAAACGGTGAAGGAAAACACCGTGAGGAAACCGGCATACCCTAGAACCAAAAATTCGGAGATATGTGACATCTACCAATCCGCACTACCTGTGGTGGATTACAGCTCACTCCCTCTCACAGAGTCAGGAGGCCTGTGTCCCAGCAGTGGGAACATTATAGGCTGATTTTGCTGAAGACACCGATGTATGTATTCGAATGGAATTTCAAAAGGCCGGGAACACTGTTAACGCTGCTGTGATCGCTGGCTCGTGGCAAGTGGCGCGGGGCTTACGAGAAGATCTGTCTGTTTCACATGTACTATAGATACACATATGTATTGTTGACAGCGGCCCAACAAAGAGTGCCAAGGGTCGAGGCACGCTGTTAGCGCTCCTGTGGTCGCTGGCTCGTCGCAAGCGGCGCGAGACACACGACCATATCTATATCTCGTACTTCACCTACTACAGATATGTGTATTTTTGACAGTGGCCCAACAAAGAGTGCCAAGGGTCGGGGCACGCTGTTAGCGCTACTGTGGTCGCTGGCTCGTCGCAAGCGGCGCGGGGCACACGATGAGATCTATCTCCGGCACATTGACAACGCGTTGACCAGTCCATGTACCTATAGAGAAAGTTGTAGGTGCTTGGAATGTCAGGTTAGTGGATTTTCAAATCAAAACATTTATTCGTAAACATAGGTGATAATTATATACAAGATCTTAAAGATTAGGTAGTGCGCTATGTTTTGCCAATTGACATACAAATTATTAAAATTAAAAATAAATATACTATTAAATTAAAATATAAATTCGTCATAATATGAATACGCAAGCAAGTAAAATTTCAATATTCATAATCAATTTCATTTCATGCCAAAATGTATAGTTAATTCAGAAGATTAATTTAAAAATAAAATAATTAAAAAATATATTAAAAATGTCAAGTAAAAGTAAAAATGTCAATATTATAAAGTTACAGAGATTCGTCATTAAGAAATTCACCTAGAGTTAGTGATGGGCACTGGACTCAGAGGATAAATACTCGAGTTTTTATCCGAAACGGATAAATACTCAGTTTTTACTCATTTTTACCGAGTATTTACTCAAAATGATGGATAAATATAATTTTTGTGCATTGGATGATTCTTTTATAATGTTAATGACGTGTACTGTTGTTTGAACTTTCCGAAATACTATCTTTTTACATTTTTTAGTTCTAACATCAATTGCCAGGGCTGTAATTATGTTAAGAGTCCCCCTGTCTTTAATAGAACATGCTCGTAGATATTTTTTTAGAACCTTTCTTTAATGAGAGTGTACAGAATCGCCACACAAGTGAATGTTTCCGTGTAGAAATTCTAAAAGACATTATTAACACGGCGAAGAAAAGTTTGGTGTTGTTGGTGACCACGCTAGAAACGCAATCAGGAAATGATGTTAACCCTTTAAACTGTGAAGCAAACACTATTAATTTGCTGACTCATGGGTCCGAAATATGAAGATTTCAACAATTTTATAAACTATACAAGTATGCAGCTATGTTAAAGCTGGCACAAGTTGGGGCATGTGATAAATATAAAAGCCGCTCTCTTAGTGTTAACAACAAAAGATACTGACATGTCAAATGACACAAGTAGCTTTCCTTGATGTTATTTTTGTGAGATTGCGTAGATCAATGCTTCTCTCTTTCAAATAGAGCCAAATAAGCGCCCACCTAGTGTATATCATCTTCTAGGATAAGAAATCTAAAATGAGGTTTATTTTGTTTAATTAAGTTTCTTGACAATAAAACAAAGAATCAAATTCTCTCAGCAGTGGCAAATGAAACGATGAAATGATGATGATCTGCGTCACCCAAAGACTAAAGATCGAGTTAAATCAAAACAAAGAACTGGATGCCATAGATTTTATAAGCGGAACGTCGAAATGGTTGTTGAATGTGGAAGTAATGCCAACATTCGCTGCATAAGGCCAGGAACGGTTGTTAGTGAAAACCTTTTATTTGGATGAACACTAACGAAATAAGCCCCTTAGCTGAGCGCGAGGGAGAGGCAATCTCTGCGCTTTCACGCCCCTAGCCACCGCAGGACACTCCCCGGGCGTCGGGAGTCAATTGCGGATTCCCGTCCACCGTAGGCACGGGCTTGGGGGCGGCTAGCAATGGGTAGCTCGCCGCTCGGTAAGGACCAGGCTCGAGTCGACAACGCGTTGTGTTCCGCACGCGCCTCAAAGAGATGTCAGCATTATTGATGGGGTCCGCTTGGACCGATGCCTGCCAGGGTCGCGGATTTGTTCGAAAGAGTTACCGTAGCCCTGGCATAGGCAACTGAAGAAAGACGGGTGGGTTTTAGTCAGTGAGTCTGAAACGTCCTTCTCCTCCACCCAGGGCAGGAGACGTCATTTGATGATTCCCACACAAAAAAAAAGACTGGTGGAAAGAGATATGTTTTTCGACAAAGTTAACTAAACTAGCATTCTTTCAACACTGTATACTTTTATCGCAACAGAAAGACCCTTTAGACTACATACAAATATTCAAAGAAAAAAAAATGTGACGACAAAAAAAGCGGCAAAACTTGCATTTATTCAATATAATTGGTTTATTTTGAATGATTGAAGTGATTATTTTTTGACGAACTCTATTCTTTATTGAGTGAAATTATTGGAAATATAGTCTTTTTAACAGTTAAAGTACGGTACACAGCTTCTTATTTTATAATTTTAATTAATTTCAATCCTTTTATTTGTAAAATGACAAAATTTTCGTTAATGAAACTTGAGATAGTATTTATCCGCTGTTTTGGATAAATACTCAGTAAAAACGGATATTTATCGAGTATTTATCCGGATAAAATCCCAACACTACCTAGAGTATAATAACATTTTTCAAGAAGTAACCCATTAAGCGTTTTTTTAAACTTCTGCACTGGCATACATTTTATTTCATCGGGTATTTTATTATATATTTGCGGTGCAATACCAAAGAAGCTTTTCCTCATAAGAGAAGTTTTACATTTCACAAGGCATAAATCATTATTATATTGAGCACGCATGGGTGTTTTCTTTACTGTACTGAATTTCTTGAATAAATGTGGATTCATTTTTAGGGTTCCGTTGCCAAATGGCAAAAAACGGAACCCTTATAGATTCGTCATGTCTGTCTGTCTGTCTGTCGGTCTGTCTGTCTGTCTGTCTGTCTGTCTGTCTGTCTGTCCGTTTATGTCACAGCCACTTTTCTCCGAAACTATAAGAGATATGTTGTTGAAACTTGGTAAGTAGATGTATTCTGTATACCGCATTAAGATTTTTACACAACAATAGAAAAAAAACAATAAATTTTGGGGTTCCCCATACACAGAACTGAAACTCAAAAAAAAATTTTTCATCAAACCCATACGTGTGGGGTATCTATGAATAGGTCTTCAAAAATGGTATTGAGGTTTTTAACATCATTTCTTTCTAAACTGAATAGTTTGCGCGAGAGACACTTCCAAAGTGGTAAAATGTGTGTCCCCCCCCCCCCCGTAACTTCTAAAGTAAGAGAATGATAAAACTAAAAAAAATATATGATGTACATAACCATGTAAACTTCCAACGAAAATTGGTTTGAACGAAATCCAGTAAGTAGTTTTTTTTTAATACGTCATAAATCGTAAATCGCAATTTACCTTCCATTCAATCAACTCAAATATAAAAAAAAAAACATTAAATTTCATAAACATAAACCTTACGCATAAACCGAGGATACCTACAGGTTTGTACGGAACCCTCGGTGCGCGAGTCCGACTCGCACTTGGCCGGTTTTTACAAATAATGCAATTTCTAGGATGTATAAAGCCGGTAGAGGTAATATTTTTAACTTTTTAAAATAAGGAATGCAACTATCTGTCGTTTTTAAACCACACATACACCGTACACATCTTTTCTGCATCCTTAAAACAAATTCCCTATTTGTTGACTGTCCCCAAAAAATAACACCGTATCGCAGAACTGAGGCGACAAGTCCATGATATGGCATCTATTGATGGCATATCATTTACTTTTTTTGAAAGTTGAAATAACAAATATGCTGATTTACTTAATCGCTTGCAGATTTCCTCCAAATGAGGTTTCCAAGTCAGCTTTTCATCTATAGTTATACCTAAGAACTTTGCGGTGCTAACTTCCGCAATTTCATAATTATCATAACCAACGCTAATTAGTGGTTTCTCAAGCCGTTGATGAAAGTGCATTATATTCGTTTTATTTAAATTAATTATTAGATTATTATCATTAAGCTAATTTATTATTTTATTTAAAGAATTATTAATGTCATTTTGATAATTGTTTGGATTATTACATTCTATAATAGCTGTGCTATCGTCTGCAAAGAGTACCATTTTTTGCCCTATGAATTTTGGGAGGTCATTTATATACAACATTAATTTTTGTTTATGCGAAACCCGAAACACGGGTCTAGTATTTTTATATAAAGAATCTATGAAAAAAATTTCAAAACTGTATCATTAATAATCACAAAGTTATAAGCTTGATAAGTTACCTGGTTGTCCACGCAAAAACATATGCAGATCACCACAAACAGCTAGTGTACGTACCATCTCCGTGTAATTGACGTTTGAATACGAGAAAGACATGATAAATTTAAAATCGAAACAAAACACTAAGGCCCGCGACTTGGAAGCGTAATTAACCCGGCGTCATGGGGGTGGAAAATTGTTACACGGACGTGGGGGCTGGGTCATCATTACCCAGATAAGGAATGTGAATATTTGTGTATGTATTTGAGAAAATTAATATTTTTTGCTGCCTACAATAATTGTCTGTTATAAGAGCAATAAAAAACTAGAAACATAATGAAAATATAAATTTTTATTAATAAGAACAATGTTTTGAAAAATATGCACTAAAAAATCAACAAATTTGGCTTCCTTCAGCAAAACTTAACATAAATAAAATATTAACCAGTCTTTCGTTTTCTAATGGCACTTTTATAAATGTTCTTATATAAAATAATAAAAAAAGCTAATCAGACTCATCGTTATTAATACAATTGACGCAGAAAGGTACTATATGTTGAGGACAAATATGCTTGTTACATCCTTCACACACGTGTGTAGTTTTGCGATCTTTGCTTGCAGGACACACCTGACACCTCTTACGAGCATTTGTTTTTTTTTGCTGGGGGCTCCTCTATAGGTTCACCTGAAAATTGGCCAATTTTTTTGCGAAGGCCTCGCGGCAATCTTAGAACATTCCCTAGATTTTTAAAATAACGGCGTCGCTTAAGGTTTGACTCATTATTTATGCGATGTTCAACATGGCATAAAAAATTGTCAGCGGCCACTTCTTTGAGTTACGACATACGTCGTACGACGCGCACAACTCATCAGCAACATCAATTCTAACTGTCGCCAATGGAACCTCGTCCTCATCCGAAATCTCTTGCTCCGTATTGGTGGCTTCACTACGCTCACTCACATGGTCATCATCCTCTCCAGACTCCTGATCAGAAGGCATAACATCCGAGTCCGATTCTTCAAGTATCGCCATAACACGACGTCTTTCCAGTCTTCGCGGTCCATTATTACTCTTACTACCTACCGAAAAAAAATAAAAAATCGTCAAAACCACAAAACAATGTAGTAACACAAATAAAAAGCATCGTAAACCACAATAAATCATTTAAACATTGATTGATAAAAATGGCATAAAATAGTTACACTGAATACAGGCATGGGTCATATTTACCTTTTTTCCAATACAACACTTGTAACTCCCGACGCGGTCCCTGCACGACTGATTTCGCGGCTAAAACGTGTAGAGGCACTCAATAACTCCAGTTACTGAGAAGAGCGGCAACGTCGCGTGCGTCGTTTTAAAATTATAAGTGAACTACAAAAGCGCGGGTAATTTTGACCCAGCCCCCATGACGCCGGGTTAAATATTTTTGGTACAAAATATAACATGGTGTAAAAATTATTGGAATCGATTCAGTTACTGATTCTGAACAAACTATATTCAGGTTTCGCATATACTAAAAATAATCTTGTATATCAAGAAAAGCGGTGGTCCTAGAACGCTCCCTTGAGGTACGCCATATTTTGTACCTTGGTTCAGAGGTATATGTGATTTCTAATTTTGTTGTAGGACATATTCTAGAGATTTCCGTACATTGTAATCTGTCACTTAGGTATGATTCTAAAAGCTTAAGGATGTTCCCTCTAACGCCGTAGCTATGTAATTTTTGCAATAAAATCTCATGATTTACAAAATCAAACGCCTTCGTCATGTGTGTGTATATTGCACAAACAGGTTTTTTTTTATCGACAGATGTCAAGACATTTGATAATAGGTCAAACAGTGCCATATTAACATTCATATTTTTTCTGAATCCCTTTTGTTCCTTGCAAAATAATTGATTTTGTATTGTTTATTATTGGACACCCTAGGAGAAAATATTGGCATCTTATTAGTGATGTTCTTCAGAAGGGTCAGGTGTGTAGTTCTGATAACCAGCGTGCGTATATGACGAGATGTATGACTTTAAATGAGGCAACGCCACCTGCTACGATCCTTGCATACTCCTTAGTAGATATGTAAGGATCGTAGCAGGTGTCGTTCTGTAGTTTCTGCCTAACCCACTGGGAAAAAGGCGTATGTTAATGTATATATGTATGTGTTATTATTTCTAGTTATAAGGAGTAAAATCAAGTAGAATCTAGACTAGGAAAAAATTTATTAGCCTAATGTTATCCTAAATTGAAAACTTGTCAGTATTAGTCTGTTGGGAAAACATGACGTCAGTTTTTGTGGTGTATTATTACATAAAATTTTCACTGTTAGGCATTACACCCTACAATCCGGCTCGAAGGACCAAATATTGGCGTGTGTGAAAATGTTATACATAAACTTGGTATGTTACGTTAATGAGTAGACACACAATACACAATTATTATTCATTTCAATGCTATGTTAGAGTAATGCTTTGTTAAACATAACGATGTGAATACTTAAATGAGTATGACGTAGAAACTAGCACAAAGGTTCAGCGTAGATTTCCTGAAGTTGTTGACAGATGTGTAACACCCGCATTTCTTTAATTAAGTAAGAAGTTCTATGGACTCCTACTAAGAATTTTGTTGTGGTAAAAAGTCTGCAAATTCTGGGGAACGAACCTAAAACTCTGCATTAACCAATCGCGCTTGCGACCACTAGACTAACAAGGCAGCATGTAGGTATAATATGTTATTTACTTATTAATAAGGCAACTGTATTTTGGATGACGACGTTTGCAACGGGACGAGCACGGCCTTACCAAAGACAATTGCCATATATTCTTATCTATATAATAGGTCTTTACCCATGAAAATGCCGTTTTGTATGAAAAAAATTAAACGAATTTTTTTCATGTATTTTTTATTTGTATTAATCGCAATAATCACCCATGCAATCAATGCATCTTTGCCAACGCAGTGGCAGTTTATTGATGCCCTTCTTAAAAAAATCAGCTGGACGGGAGGCAACAAATTCTTCAAAGGCATTTTGTACTGCCTCTCGGGTATTGAATTTTTTTCCCACCAAGAAGTTATCCGAATTCTGGAAAAAGTAGTAGTCTGTAGGCGCAGGTCTGGTGAGTAGGGCGGATGACGGAGAGCTTCCAACCCCAATTCTTGCAACTTGGAGACCGTCTGCTGTGCAGTATGAGGTCACGCGTTGTCGTGCAGGAGCAGCGGAGACGAGCGATTGACCAATGCTGGTTGGAGATGTGCCAGCTTCTCCATCATTGAGTTCAGTTCTTCACAGTACACATCTGCAGTAATGCTCACCCCGTTTGGTAAGAAGCTGTGATGAATCACACCGGCGCTAGACCACCAAACAGTGACCATCACTTTTCTAGGGGTAAGTTTTCGTTAAGGGCATTGTTTAGGTGCTGAACCAGGATCCAACCAACTTGCTGAGCGCTTGCGGTTATCAAACAGAATCCATTTTTCATCGCAGGTAACAATGCGGTTCAAAATTCCTTCATTTGTGTGTCTGTTGAGCAGTGCAAGGCACGTCTCGACGCGTACTTCGCGCTGGCGATCATTGAGTTCGTGGGGCACCCATTTGTCAAGCTTTTTTACCTTGCCAATTTGACACAAATGGACCAATATTGTTTTGACGCTAATGTCGAAAGCTGCTGCTAATTCAGCCGTAGATTGTGTATCATCAGCTTCCACAATCGCCTTTAATTCGTCATTGTCGACCAAAGTCTTCGGACGACCGCGAGGTTCATTTTTCAGGTCGAAATTTCCAGAACGGAAGCGAGCAAACCAAACAGGTGGTGCGTTGGTTTGTAGTGTTAGCTCCGTAAACGTCGTTGATGTTGCGTGCCGCTTGTGCCGCGTTGCTGCCACGACGGTACTCATATTCCATAATGACTCGATTTTTTAACGTATCCCATGATGACGAAAAAGATTGAAATGCGATGAAAATGTAATACTAATCAATAAACAAATGACTACTTTTGTAAAAAGAATTCCATGTTTTTAAAATAAAATTAATTTGAAATTAGAATTCTTAGACAAACAAAAATTATTTTGATTTGAAATGGCCAGTACTGCAGAACGGCAATTTCATAGGTAAAGACCTAATATATAAAATTCAAAGTTCTGAGTGACTGACTGATATATCAACGCACAGCCTAAACCGCTGGTCCTAGAGACATGAACTTTGGAGGGTGTGTTCTTTGTGAAGAGTAGGTATACACTAAGAAAGGGTTGTTTTAAACTCCATCCCTAAGAGGGTGAAGTGGGGTGTTGAATATTCTGTGAAACTTTTTCTTCTCTGGGTCGGATAAGACAAAGCAAGCAGTGCGATAAGACATTGTTTACCTGGATTAACACATAGGGTACTTTTAATTCCGGTAGTACGTTCTTGAGGGATATTTATCAAAATCCACGCGGGCGAAGCCGCGGGCAGAAGCTAGTGTCTTATAATTTGTCTTATGAAATAAATAATAGTTTAAAATAACTAAAAAACACGCTTCCGTAGAAAACCAATCTAAAAAGTAGAAAATAATGGAAAACAAACGTGGAGGGCGTGTTTTTTTTTAGTTTTTTTTTTTATATTAATTTTCTATTTTTTAGGGTGTTTCGAATTTTGAGACGTATGTCAGCGTAGTTTGTGACGTTTGGCAGCGTAGTTTCTGAAGACTGTTTTTTTGCTGTCCTGGTAAGTCCTTGCAAGGATAATGGCACAAATTGTCATCGGTCTTTGACAGGTGTGCAAAGTTTGAATGAAATCTGGTCGTTTAAAGTGGGTCAAAATCGCGCTATAAGGAGACGGTTACAAACAAACATACAAGTGAAGCTAATATAAAGCGTGTAAAAACGGTTTTATCGTCCAAACTTGTGTGACTCAAGCAATGTCACAGTAGGCTGTGCTCGCCCCGCAGGTGGGTGAAAAAAAAGGGGTTGTCATACTATAATTTTGATAAAAAATATGACCCATCAAACCCTGGAAATACCTACGTCTTTTACCTTTGAGTATCAATATAACAAGGTATCGATTGTTCAAAATGTCGTATATCTAATAAAGATAAGATTGATTAAATAATTGCTTTTTAGGGTTCCGTTGCCAAATGGCAAAAAACGGAACCCTTATAGATTCGTCATGTCTGTCTGTCTGTCTGTCTGTCCGTCCGTCCGTATGTCACAGCCACTTTTTTCCGAAACTATAAGAGCTAGGCTGTTGAAACTTGGTAAGTAGATGTATTCTGTGAACCGCATTAACATTTTCACACTAAAATAGAAAAAAAAACAATAAATTTTGGGGTTCCCCATACATAGAACTGAAACTCAAAAATTTTTTTTCATCAAACCCATACGTGTGGGGTATCTATGAATAGGTCTTCAAAAATGGTATTGAGGTTTCTAATATCATTTTTTTCTAAACTGAATAGTTTGTGCGAGAGACACTTCCAAAGTGGTAAAATGTGTGTCCCCCCCCCCCCCCCGTAACTTCTAAACTAAGAGAATGATAAAACTAAAAAAAATATATGACGTACATTTCTAATCGAGTACGTAGTTTTTTTTTAAAACGTCATAAATCGTAAACCGCAATTTACCTTTCATTCAATCAACTGAAATATAAAAATTAAAAAAAAACATTTATTTTCATAAACATAAACCTTATGCATAAACCGACAATACCTACAGGTTTGTACGGAACCCTCGGTGCGCGAGTCCGACTCGCACTTGGCCGGTTTTTATCAATATGTAGAAGCATTTTATTATCGTTTGATTTATAAACTATTCCTCATCACATAACTATTAGAAACTCAAACATTATTATTACCTACTACGTACTAACGTACAAATATTCTTCGAACGTTTGTACGTTTAAAGTTTCAGTAAGTTGGACTTGCTGGGGATCGCAGAAGTCGCATTAGATCCAGTGATCCCCGGTGCAAGTTTGAGAAGGGATCACCGGGGTGGTTTTTAGTCCGTAAGACTCTGATAGACTCCAGCGCCAGCCCCAGGGTGGAAGACATCCATGAGGATTTTCAAATCCGTAACAAAAAAAAAAAAAAATTGGGGCATTTTTGAATTATCACAATGGCGCGAACAACGATTGTTGGCTTCGTTGAGTATGTATTGAGCGTTTTAAAAATCAACAATGTAACAACAGGCATCGAACGTTACGCTTGTTCTTATCTGGCGCTGGTCGACCCACCCCACTGGGTTCGATTCATAAACTGTTGATTTTTAAAACGCTAAATACGAATGCACTAATACTTTAGTCACTACTAAAGTATTAGTGCATTCGACCAGAGCTTCTTTTTTGCACTCATTTAGACAATCATAATAATGTTAGATAAACCTTCGACAAAGTTACAAAGGCACAATGAACTTGGTTTGGCTATTAAGTAAAAAATCCATCTGTCTCGAGTCTCGACTCCATCCGGTTTGGATTAATACGCAAAAAAAAAATCATTTGTGTATAAACTGCCCGTGGTTTTATCGCTTGACCTAAAAAAGATTAGGTACCTACCAAACTAAATCCCCCGATGCTCGTCAGAATCAGAAATTGACCGTGCGTTGCGCTTGGTTACACAATTAATCGAGGACGTTCCAATTGTTTTAAATGCATTTGACATCGGCTCTCGGATATGTCGAGTAGGTAGATAAGTTACTTTTTGCGTCACTGACCGATTACTAAGCCAGACACACAAAGTGTCGTTTTATTGAAGGGATAAACATGTTGAAGCCGATCTTCACACGCACTAAGCTCACGCATGCACGCGGGCGTCACCGTCAACCCGCGTGATAGAAAAAGGGCCGTTCAATCAATATACTCAGTCTATCCCAGTCCACTGCTGGACATAGGCCTCTCCCAAACTGCGCCACAACACCCTGTCCTCTGCCTTTTGCATCAAGTCTATCCCAGCCAGTATTTTGAGGTAGTCGGTGCATCTAACTGGGGGGCGTCACACACTACGCTTGTCGATACGCGGTCTCCACTCCAGGACTCGTCTGCTCCGTCGCTCAGCGGGTTATGCTCGAAGTTTCTTTGAAGGATAAAATCAGAAACGAAGTTATCTGGAAAATAAATGGAGGATGGCGCTTAATAAAACAAAATTTTAATTGGTAGTTCTGTAGGTATTCCCTTCAAATTAAAATGTAAAGGGGTTATTCACATTATTTAAAACCGGTCGTAGACATGCGTTCACTTTTATTGAATATTTTTTTTATGAAAAACTGGTTTGACTGTTGATTAGCAAAAAAAAGTATGTCAGTGAATGTAAATGAAGCGAAACGAGAATGTAACGATCGTAGTAGGTGGCTTTCAGTAGTACCTATCTGTCTACCTCCATCTGAAGAACGCGTGAGGTTGTCCGTTTCGTCAACAGATCTAGAACTTCTAGAACTTATGCCAGATCTAGTCAATCTGCCTAGAATTTTTCTGTTGGGGTCAGCTTCCAGTCCAGCAGCTGAATACCAGTATTTTAAGCAACTGCTTGTCTGACCTCCACAATACCATTGCCAAGTCTAGTGACCCTTTTTTTTTCTGGATGGGAAATCGTCAAATGACTTCTCCCGCTCTGGGCGGAGCGGGAGGGCGTGTCAGACTTTTACGGACTAAAACCCACCCGTGTTCCTTCAGTTGCCCATGTGCCTGGGTCACGGTATCTCTTTCGAACAATCACGCGACCCCGGCAGGCATCGGTCCTAGCAGACCCCTTCATTGTTGCTGATCTCTTTGAGGAGCGCGTGGAACACTACGCGCCGTCGACCCGAGCTTGGTCCTTACCGGGCGGCGAGCTACCCATTGCTCGCCGCCCGCAAGCTCGCGCCTACGGTGACCCTTAGGGGGTATCTATAAATTACGTCACACGAATTTCATGATTGGGAGTCCGAAGTCTAGTGACCCTTAGAGGGTATCCATAAATTACGTCACACGAATTTCATGATTTTTGAGCCCCTCCGTCCTTGTCACAGCTGGTCACATTTGTGAGACTCCCCCCCTCCCTAGTGTGACGTCATGAATTTTATAATTTTACATCTTGAAATAATTATTGAATTACAGCAATTCTTGATTATATCAATTATTTAATTTTTTTATTAATAAAATGAACGTCAAATCAAACACTGCAAGAAATTAACAAAACAAAAAACGATTAATTATATTAATTAAAGATCAAACTTAATCATTTTGAGTCCCTATAGGTAGCAGCCACATCGTTCTCGTTTGAGTTGTTAATGTCAGGAATATTCGTTGTGTCCACATCTTTCACATCGAACCATACAGCATCATCGTCATCATCCAAACAAAGAATTTCTCTGGCACGTCTAGCAGAAATTTTTTGAGGACGAATCTTCACGATGGGCAGAACTTGTTGTTTCTTATGTATTTGCTTGTGTTGATTAGTGGCCTTTATGATGCAAAATATAGACCACAAATGCCACATGGTCGCTTAAACAAGTATACCTCGATACTGGGGCAATAGCTATCATATGAATATGTGTTTTACTTAACACATAGTTTAAAATTGATTTTGAAATGTGACGTCACGAAATTTAGGACCCATTTGTCCCACAATGTCACACTTCGTCGACCCCCTTCCAACTCCCTTAACGTGTGACATAATTTATGGATGGCCCCTTATGATGATTTATGGATCATACAGTCTTTGACTGCCTGCTCAAAAATTAATGAAAATACAGAAAATGTTTTAGTAAAATTTTATTTTATGTCAATAAGACAACTGGAATATTACAATATCATTTAGAGCTTTGCTAAAAATGGTCATTGATAATTTGAAATGATTTTTCACAGATTTTACTAAGTCAATTTGCAAGACCTACATTATTTCCTCCTTTAGGCCTTCTGGTATTGTCAATACTTGTCTCAGCACAGATAAAAGCCGTATTTAAAATCTGCAATTAAGCGTTTATTTTGTTGCGAAGCTACATTATAGAACGCGTTGCAGATATAGGCACAAAATAGTCTCAAGATAAATTTTTCAAACATACATTTCATAATCCCAATTATCTCATTGTTTCTTGTCAAATATTGATATCAGTTTTCCCTATCTAACATTGATTTAGCAAAATATAATTTGTTATAATAATAATTATGAATAGCATTATATTATACAGTTTTATTTGACACTTATTCATTAAACTGCAAGCGGTCTTCGCCTATAAAAAATTTAACACTGATTTTAATGTGAACATGTAAACGAATGATCAATTCACAAACTTGTCAATATCATACTCTAGGGTGTCTGTAGTATCTACTTGCACCTCTTCAACAGTTTTTCTTCGTTCCTCCAAACGCGTGCATTTGAGACATTTCTGCCCCTTACGTAGCCAACAACCTCTGTGATACATTGAGTTACACTTATCACACATTAAAGCTCCGCTATCAAACGGATAAAGCACCTCGTTATTTTTACAAACTTCACAGAGATAGCCTTTGCCTGAACATAGAGCGCAGCTTGTGATGTGTGTACGGCATATTTCTGTGAGTTCAGTCAGCTGGGTTTCTAAGGAACCATCGTTGATAGCTTGTAGATGGCTCATACTGTATTTCTTGTTCACGTCGCCAAGCTGTACAATTAAAGGTGAAAGTAAGCTTGTACCATCAGCACAAGCACATAGGTACCGCCTCATCCATTCCAAGTCCTTCCTCATTTTGTGTACCCATTCTAATTCAGCAATAAAGTTAAACAATTTAGGGTTTATTCTCTCTATGTCAATATATGGTCTTGTCCAAGATAAATTTAGCATTTGGAATGCAATTCGGGACACATAATGTTTCTCCCAATCCCAATTGTGAATAACTCTAGCAGGAATTGCTGCTTGATCGTTCCAGTGGCACGTAGCACAGAAATATAAGCCAGTATAATCACATAACCTTGGTTCATTCCACATGTCTTTAAAAGTTAAAGCTGTTTCGCATTCTGCACACTTATAATCTTGTGCCGCTAACCCTTTTTCAGGACATATACTCATTTGGAAGCTCCCTTTTTCGGTCATAACCACGTGAGCGCACACCCTGCATATGTGGTCGACACATTTGTAATGACATAAGTATCCACAATCATTACAAATGTAAGAACCTTGAACAATACTCCAAATAACTCCACTACAATGATCACAGTACTGTTTCCGATTGCTAGGGTTTGTTTGCTGTTCAAAATGATGGCCTTTTATGGAGACTTGGACCCTAGCTAGTCCGTTATTATCTTTTAAATCTTCTAGCCTTAGTCTCAGCTCGACAAGGTATCTCACTAACCATTTTCGCTCGTCGGAACATTGGACACTGTTTAACACGAGTTCTTTACACTGGATTATTGCTTTTTCTATCTCCTCTTTCGTAGCCGAACTGTGTATCTTCAATTTTTTATTCGTAATAGATTTCGGAATGCAGTTCGAATCGTAACCTTCGTCCGCTGAAACACCCCCAGAGGTTGACGAAGTTGATGTTCTAGAAGTGGCTTCCACACTAGGACTGCAGCAGATAAGACTGTTCCTGTATTTAGGCGAATCATTTGCTATTGCAGCAGCCATGGTCACTTATTTTTAAACAAAGGATGTCAAGAATTACATCGCGGAAATTTTGCGTAAAATTTAGCAATGTCACTGTCTGTTTTTAATGTTTGAACTGTTGCACAGTTTTGCACACAACTGTTATCTAAGATTACGTCTCATTTCCACTAGGATCCAGTAATGTTTTGATAGTGATTCGTAATATTTTTTACGATAAAATTGTTGTCGTCATTTTTGACAGCTGAGTAAATTATCTGCATGGTGTATGGGAGGAACTTGTGGGTTGCGTTCCGTTTCACCGTGACTCGTTGAACAATGTTTTTATTGTTTATAACTTCAAAATTTTTCTTATACTGTAGAAATTAATATCAAACGAATATTTACAATAAAAAATGCTTAATTTGTGTTAAAATCAAGAAATATTCAGAAAATACTTTGAAATAAATCTAAATTGTTTTCTACGTCGCCATTTCACTACCGAACGGAACGTTGTGTTCATCACGCAGGCGTACCAACTGTATGTAAATAACGTCTTTCTGTCAACTGTCAATAACATGACAATCCATTGCGTTCTAGCTGTCACTTACTCTTCAGCATACATTGCTGGGCAAGTGCAATATAACTTTTTCTTGTACATGAAAAGCGTCGCTGTATAGCTAAATGGATTCAACCTCGCGATGTACTTTTTTAATTCGCATGACACGAACACGGATGAGATCAGCCTCTATATTCGTGCCAATAGCCCAGATTACGGTACTTAGTAATGACCTATGACCATACACGTGCGAGGGACATCCGCGGAATAAAGATAATATTGTTACGCATTCATATTAGTATCGTGTAATGGGTTTTGGTACTTTATACAGTGTGCTATATTGGCGCCGTGATATCGTACCTACGCGCTACGTTCTGACAACAATGTAGTTTATTATGAATTTATGACCTATTTATTTCTACATTTATAATCATTGTTTAGTAAACGTAGTAGTTAGGTAAGCTATGCTCGACGCGGCCGGTTCGAGAATGGGTGACTAATGGGTTGCATGTCCCGGTTGTCATGCGTAGATCTATGATAGTCGTTAGATACTGATCGTCAGAAGCCCAAAAGCCTGGTAGCGATCTTACCAAGGGCTATCGGGCCTATCTGACTTCCACAACCCGGTTACTGGGTAACAATCGGGTTGTGAAGGTCAAATAGGCAGTCGTGAGTCGCTCCATATAAAATAATGGTATTCAGGTACATCAGGTAAGACTGGAAGCCGACTTGATAGTCGGCTTCCAGTCTTACTTAGATGCACCTGAATACCATTATTTTACGTACTAATAAATTCATTCATTAGTTCATTCATTTATTAGTACGTAAATAAAATGAAGGGTTGCTAATTGTGATTTTTCCTTTTTTAAGAATGAAAGCTTTTAAATTATGTGAATATTAAAGTGAAAAAAAAAAAAAATACATAAGTACATTAGTATTTCATACTTGCCAGTATCTATGTCAAAAACTCATGCCTATTTCACTTGAGGGTAGGCAGAAACTACAAAACGCCTTCTGCTCACTATTAGTGATATATTATAGAAGAAGATTACCTAACTTTAACCCTCGTAGTTAATCATACGATGACGTATAAGGTTCAATTTCCCGAATAAAAATCAGCAGTAGCGTTATTCTGGAAACCGACCCTAACATAGTTGGGAAAATCCTAGGCAGATGATGATTAAGGTTACTCAGCTGATCCTAGATGGTACTTGCCTACTGATATGCTGAATTGGAGAAAAAAAGGCCGCTGAAACATTCTATTCAACCTGAAATAGTGAATTTGGTTATGTAGTTAAAGAAAGTGGAAATGTATACACAAGAATGATTTTACATTACGTACGCACGCAATTGCCTTGTTGGTCTAGTGGTAGCAAGCGCTACTGTTGAGTGTGTAGTCCTAAGTTCGATAACGAGGTCTTTCCATCAGGAATATAGTATGTAGCAGTCAGAGTCCGGGAGATCGCGCACAACTTCCCGTCTGATGGCATTAGACTCATCTCCTATTACATGGGACTAAAACATAACTGGCGAAATGTGGGTGTATGTACTATAGGTAGGCGTGGTTTTATGTTATGTAACGTGTTCAGCTTAAATAATAGTCTGCTTAGTATATTTTTTTGACTGGCCTGTTAGTCTAGTGGTTAGTGACCCTGACTGCTAAGACTGAGGTCGTGGGTTCGATTCCCACCCAGGACAAATCTTTGTGTGATGAGCACAATCATTTGTTCTGTGTCTGGATGTAATTTATCTATAACATGTATGTATTTAGAAATATATAAGTATATTTATCAGTTGTCTGGTTACCATAGTACAGGCTCTGCCTAGTTTGGGATCAGATAACAGTGTGTTGGTTGTCCTAAGATATTTATTTATTTATTTATTTATACCTTACCTGGCTCCGTGTGGTGCCGGACGGTTATGGGTGTCGTAAGAGTCGACTAAGGGACTTACTAGAGTATGGGCAGCAGCGTTCTCTATGCATTTTACCACTATGCTACGATCGCCAAGCCAAGCGTGGCGATTATGGCAAAGCCCCCCAAATTGGGGGCGGCCTATGTCCAGCAGTGGACGTCTTTTGGCTGAAATGATGATGATGCTACCTTACTTTCAGAGCCGGTACTTCGAATGTGATGAAGATGAAGACGACTACAGTTCTGATGAGGACAGCTACGTTCCTCGCTATGTTGTGGAAGCTATGGAGGCTCAGCAGCAACAGGAGCCAGAGACCGATGAAGACGAAGATGATGAGGTACGTATATTATCATCACTTTTAGCATTGGAGAACTGTAGTTCATATGAGAACAGGTACGCTATTTGGCAGGATACTATATAGGATTTTTTTTTACCAGAGCGCAATTTTATTTTTTTGGTTCAGTGGATCAAAATCAAAATCAAAATCAAAAGTCATTTATTCAAACTAGGCTGAGAGTCAGCACTTTTTGAACGTCAAAGATACAAAAGACAGTCCCCCCAAAACGCCCGCCCTTCGACACTTCCTAGTGCTTTAGCTGGGAAGAAGAAGTGGCGGAACAAACTCCCCAGCAGCACAGCTGTCTGTTAAGTTAGAAGAACTTGATTCTATACAATTGTAAGGAGGTAACATTAAGAGACACAAAACATTAAATTAAATGATTTTCCATATGTCAGCTAGCCAACCCAATATTCCAAGAAATAAAATGAAATCTATACTCAAGCAAAAGCAAAAAATATTTTTATAATGTAAATAAAAGTACCAAAATAAAAGCCTCCTGGCATAAAGGGCGTGACAGCTTACATATGCAATGCTGAATCACGTTCACATAGCTGTTACGACCCGAGTTACAACTCGAGGCCACAAAATGATAAACTAGGACCATCGGCGTAAAAACAAATAAACAGGTAGGTAATTAACAACAATACGAACATCTAGGTCAGCAAGACGACCAGTCACCACAAGCAGCTCCCGTTCACGAGCATAACGCAAAGATCAGCCATTACCCCCCTCGCTTTATTTGAGGGAAAGGGGTAACCCGACCCCTAACGCTACCGCAAGCATTGACATCTAAGGGAGCATGACGAACTTGCTGCCGGTTGCTCAGGCAAGAATTGAATGACAACTTGTCGAGGTCGCTAGCTAATCATTTTATGCAATACTAATCATTATAATATGTCAAAGCATAGAACATGTCAAAACCAATAAATACACAAAAAAAATGACTAACACAGTAAAAAAAATATTAATAATATAATAACAATTATATTACAGCTATATAACTATCTGTAATAGAACACATTTCAACTATTTTCACAATACTTTTTTTAAAAATTTTTATCCGACCTCAAATCAATAAATTGTGGACACCTTACATATTTCATAATATGATATCGACAATAGGAATAGGTCAGTAACCGCGCGCCGGCCTAGGTACTTCGAATTTTGACCGATCGAAATGGTAGGTACTTATAGCTACGCTCGGTCGTTCACCTTCGCGCCGCGTAGTACTTCGAACTTCTTAGAATTTTGACTGATCGAACTGGTAGGTACTTGTAGCTACGCTCGGTCGTTCACCTTCGCCGCCTTACCATAAAAACCAGTTTCAAAATAAACATCTTTCGTTAACAATAACTTATTTTTTTTGTACTAAGATATATCAA
Source organism: Aporophyla lueneburgensis (assembly GCA_932294355.1). Taxonomy (NCBI): domain Eukaryota; kingdom Metazoa; phylum Arthropoda; class Insecta; order Lepidoptera; family Noctuidae; genus Aporophyla; species Aporophyla lueneburgensis. The sequence continues at coordinate 15,126,642 of OW028762.1, read as the reverse complement.
AATAAAAATTGCATGGTTATTAGAACTCGTTTAAGTTTAATTTGTTAAAATTTGCGCACTGGTTAAAAACTTATCCTGTATTATCATCACGTTTAGCTTATGAAAACTGCATTTCTTATGCGAACAGTTACGCTATTTGGCCGGATACAGTGTAATGAATATCCGTCTATCCCCATAGACTGTATAGCCGGATATTCGTCAGTTGAGGAGTGCGGACCTGCCTAGTGGGTCTTTTGTTTTGTATTTTCGTTTTTTGCCACCTACTTCCTGCTACTGTTGTTTAAATCAATTTATAAATAACAGAGATCTGAGGAAACAAAAATTTAAAAAAAGCACATAACTTTTCCTTCTTTTGAAGTCGTATAATAAATAAAATCTCATCTCTTCCCCAGGTGTTCATAGACACGGTCCCCGGCGACAACACCTCTACAGACATGTTGATAGACAAGAAGATGTCTGTGTCATCCGACGAGCCGACCACTGCGGAACAAGACGCTGAGGACAAGCTGCAGCTGGAGGTAGCGGCAGGCACGCCCGTGCTGCTCAACTATCTGCTGACACACCCTATTACCTGTAGCATACAGTGAGCACACAGAAAACTAAAGAAAGTTACTAAAAAAATGGTTAACTTAACCGTGGTTAACTAAGCTACATTTAAATTAGCTATGGTTAACTTTACCAACGTTTATAGTTAACTGTCGTACGCACGGTTACAAGTCAAGCTATACATTTCCAGTTTTATCTGACCACGCATTGTATAGGCTTTTCGTACAGTGAGAAGTCAGCTTATACTGGAACTGTATAGATTGACCTGTGGCCGTGTGTACCATCGGCAACTTTAACTAATTACAGTTATTCGTGTTTAACATAACCAACCGTAACATGTCAGTTTAAACTAGTCATTGTTAACTTAACCACAGTTAAAGAATACTTCATTCAACTATACTCTGTTTATAGCTTAATTGGCCATAGTTAATGAAGGTTAAACATACTATAAAATAACACCTTAGTTCAACATATTACAAACAAACGAAAAAATGAACGGTTGTTTACTACTAATTCTTCGTTAGCTAAATCACAATTTAACTACATAAGTAGCGGCACGCCTATTGTATTAATCATAAACTATTGCGTAAATCCAATCTTGTAGGGTCACTATGCTGTCAAATATAACAATTAGCTCATTCCGTGGAACTATGTTCCGGAATGCCGAAAAAAGGCCTGCAATTCCCTGAGCTCTTTTTTGGAAATATTTTTGCATACTTACATACGGTTCAGGGGGCCATAACAGGTCAAGTTTTGAGTTTCGAAAGGTCAGGGGGTCTGGTTACCTACTTAGTGTCACGGTTGACCCTCCTCGCTGAAACTCGGAGCATAAAACCTTATTAGTATGTAGAAGACAAATTCCAAGTTTCAACTCTCTAGGTTGACGTTGACCTGAGATATCTAGGGTCAAGCATAGCAATTTTGGCTATAATTGACAACTTTCTAGGTTTAAAAACCACACTTGGGGGTGAAATGTGGTGAATTTTAATTCGAAATAGAACAGTGAACTACAAAATAGGGTAAGTCTGACCTTTGGGAAATGGTGGAAAGTGAGTTAATTATGTTGTCTTAAATTCGAATTTTGAGACCTTTTTTTGCTCTTCTAGCAACACGAGTAGTTAGGCCGAATACCAAATTCTGCATTCTTAACTCCCCTAACATGAAATCATAGGGTCTGAATCCTACAATTATTGGCACCCTCACCGGGATTTCAGCAATAAAAAAGGTCTGAAAATCCCAAAAAGTGCTTAGGGAATTGCAGGACTTTTTTCGGCATTCCGGAACATAGTGCGTGGCATTAAAATTCTAGTCAACACGGTAGTAGGCGTAATGCACTTTAAATCACATTCCGGAGGATTTTGCCTCCAATCCATTGATTTTCTTTTTCCACCCCAGTTACATGTGGATTTGAGCCTTTTTGTACAGCAGTGGCGCTGCTTTACAAGAAGACGGTACAGGACGATCGGTCCTGGGTTGTCATAGGATTTAACTTCCACGCTTTCATCTCTTTCTCAATCCTGGTAAATCATGTAGCGGGGATCTTCCTTTCCATATAAACACCTCTTGGGATGTCAAAGTGGTCACCCATCCACAGACCTACCGCGGCAAACGTAGCTTAACCATATAGATCGACTTAGGTCTTCAAAACTACAAATCGATACTTTATAGGACGCCTGATTATTTTTAAGCGATCGCGATGTTGCTAAGTTGCTACCATGGAAAAAGTTGTTCAATTTGATGGTCTACACCACACTTTTCTGATGCACCCTGTATAATATGTTCTTATAAAAATAAAAACGAAATAAACTGAAGTTTACTCAGTTTTCAAATTATAATTAATTATTGATACGAATATAATATTAATATTGAGGGCCTGAATATTTCTGAATATCCGGATATATAGAATTAAAGAATTAAAATTATCTGTTAGATAACCAGCTAACTTACTCCGGAGTTGGTAAAGCAGATTCTAAATAAGTTTTTTTTATCTAATCTATACGACTACTGTACCTGCTTATACTCAAAATAAGTTCCTTTATATTAGTCAAACAGTGAGAAATATTGATAATTAAACATTTAAATCTATGATCTCATTAGATGCGTAGGTATTTATTTATTAGTTTTAAATAGCTATTAATTATTGCGTATTTTAATTAAGGCCATTCAGTGTGTGTATGCAGTGATACTCACTACTTGTTACTGAGCAACATGATTATTTCCTCGTCCTGAGCCTACAACAGTCCACTTGTGGACATAAACCCCTTTGGCCAGGAGCTATATGCTTAAGCGAAACGCGTCTTACGATAGCGACTACGGAGAAAACAAATTAAAGTCCTTTCTTTGGTATTGTTCGTCGAATCATTGACCTCCTTGAGTTCTGAGTTGAGCTGCATGATTACTGAAAAATGCTTGCACTGATTGGACAGGTCCACTCAATCTGTGTGGTTCTTTCCTTAAAAGACCACTTCAGACATCAATTCACATGGTCTTCACATGATCTGACCAAATTATGTCTGGACTTTAAAAGAGACTGTGACCTCTGAGTTTGTTTCGGCCTTTCTTCTCAGAGTAGTCGGATAAGAAACGCCGACCTCATCTAGTTTTAAAAAATATGATTGACGTGTAAAAGTGTTTGTACAAACCTACTTGCAAAAATAAAGTCATTTATCATTTAAAGAAGTTGTTTAGAACGTGCAATCATCGCAACGTCCCTTACGGAGTGACGGACGGAAATAAGGGACGCGGACAAGAGTCGTTTGACTCAAGTCGTATCGCTAGAGAGACGAGATGTTCATCACCGTATAGCAGAGTTCTCTATTGGACATTATCATCCACAACCCGCCTTCACCCACTGCTGGGTGGGTATAGACCTCTCTTTTCTTGTGCCAATCCCCACATTTTTTTTTAATTTTTTTTTTTTTTTAATTGTATATAGGCCTCTTAAATCGTCCGCCATTCATATTTCTTACAAACAGCCTGACACTTGGAGAAGGACAAAGACTACTAGGTAGATGAATCACGGGAGCAGCTAGGTTAATGTTACCTATTGTGGGTCGAAGTTCCATCTGTTTTGATTTTTCTATAATGTGCTACAAAATGCTTACCAAAGTTATGGGCCCAACGATAAGCTCATTGGGCCGCATAGTCAATATGAGTTCAACAGGCCGCATACTGAGTATCACTACATTAAATTGTAATTCAAATAGTGTTGTAGTTGTAAGCCGATGTTTTTTGTAAGTTCCTACGCTGATATATGTGCATAGAATAGATATTATATTAAATGTGATGGCTTGTTTATTGTCATTAGATTAGGCAACTATTAGAGATGAAACGGATACTGGGTATCCGGCCAACTCATAAACGGATATTCGGCCGAGTATCCGTTACAACTAAAATCGTTTTTATGATATATCCGCCGGATACTAAGCAACTAACCCACTATCCGGCCAGACATCGAATAGTTGTTCGATATTCGTTTGATTTCTAATAATTTATACTTTCTAGTCGTAGAATTTAAACAAAATTAGATAAAAACGTAGTCTGAATGTCAGTATTGCAATCACCTATACCGCTGAGAGAATTTTCCTAGGAATCAATTTATAAGATTTCAATGGCTAACATAATTCCAGAATTATGTAGTATTTTAATATCTTACTAATTCTACAACTCTTCTCATTTTGCATTTAGTTTTATGTAAATAAATGTATATTAAAATATACAAACTTGTAAAATACATAAATCTATACTACTATAATGTTTTACTCAAGTCAAAAAGATCTTTACTCAAATAATAATATCAAATCTGTCTGTTTTGCTAAAATATTGTATTATTAAGTTTCTATATTTAAGTTTAAATATAATTATGATTAAAAGCCAAAGCTGCGCCATTTTTGCTACAAAGTTTATTATAAGGATTATTTCTGATATTTGTAAGTTAATAAATAATGCTTCTGTAAAATAAAAATAAATGTTCTCTTTATTTATTAGTGAGTTTATTTCAAGAATTAAATCGTCCGAAATATTTGAACAACGCTCTTCTAACCGCATATGTTAATATGATCATAGATATTCATTTACCTAACCCCTTTCCCAATAATGTTAGCGTGGACTTTCATTCTAGTGAATAGAGCTGAACACCAGTATTTTACATGGAGCGACGGTCTATCTAGAAAATATTTCTTTGTACAGGAAATACATTGAGCAAACATAGGTTAACATCAAGTTGAGACGACTTGAGTAGCTTAAATATTACCTACAGCTAGTAACAGCATATTATTTGCCGGTGAACCCTCAACTAAATAGTTAGTCTGTATCTGTATCTTGGCTCAGGATACGAATTCCAGAGTGGAGACTAGAGAGGTGATTTCAGGTATGGTATGAGCGTATGTGTAAAAGTTTGTGTGGTGTCTGGCGTGAGTGTGGTGTGTCTGGCGTGAGTGTGGTGGGTCTGGCGTGAGTGTGGTATGTCTGGCGTGAGTGTGGTGGGTCTCGCGTGAGTGTAGTGGGTCTGGCGTGAGTGAGGTGTGTCTGGCGTGAGTGTGTGTTATAGTGTGCATTTTTGATACAGTGTCAGGTCAGGGTCGTTATATTGATTGTTTCGAGTCAATGTAACCAGTATTTTGCAACATGTTATTTACATTTTTTTTTGCATTCGTCAGATCTGACTTTTACAATCCAGTTATTGGGTAACAGGATACGCCTTGATTATGTCAGACTGGCAGGCTTCCGCGTACCTGTAGCGGCTCAAGGGGGAATTATGGCCGGGACAAATGGCATATAAAATTTCAAATAAAACTGAAAGTCGCCTTAAATCTATTTATTCTCAGTCATTAAAAAATCCATTTAATTATAATACAAATATAATCATTCACACTGACGTTATATAACATTATTTTATAACTACAACTTAACGTAAAGGGTTGACAGTGAGACGGCCTACATAATTATAAAGTTGCGGCCCGGTGAGCTACAAAAGGCCCGCTCATAAACAAAGTTTATAGATGTATTGGAAGACTGTAATAAGCACTCATACTCTTCACAGCAATACTGATAGGCAGGATAAAAAGGTATAGCGGTACAGTTAACCGCGCAGTGGTGGTAACACTCTGTATCCTAATCGTGTAACACACTATTAATCAAAATCTGAATAATTTTGAAGCTTATTTGTCATCCATTCTTTTATATGTTCGAAAAGAATGTTTGCTTAGCATATATTGGCGTAAACAACGCCATGAATGCTTAGCAACGTAAACAACGCTCTATATTTGGACGATACAGAGCGTTTTCAGACACGATAATGTCAAATACTGGTGAAAATGACAGATTTTCATGAAGGCCGTTACAATACGACATAATTGCTTTGCTAGAAAACCCAAGCTTTACAGAAGAGGTCTGAGTCCCATCACTGGGAACATATAGCTGTAAGATGTTGTAGATTTGTTAAATTAAAAATGTATTTTGTTGGGAAGTCTCACTGTCTACCAAAAATTATATGGTTGGGGATAGCGCAATATTACGAAATATTTTCATCATTTTACTTGTATTATAATTCTCCGAAGAGTTGGACAGAGGTGTATACCACCCCATTATTGCGCCAGTTATGTTTAAGACCCATGTAATAGAGGGCGAGCCTATTGCCACCAACCGCTACTGAGAAACTCGGAAGTGTCTTCTCCACGACAGGATACTAATTTAACAAGTCGAATATTGCGCTGTCTTCAACAATATGATCGCTTTTAAGGTCAAGATAAATTAATTATTTAGCAAATAGACTATCATCCTAAATTCCCCTGTATTCATATCACAACTGTCTTTCTTGACAGTTGTCTATAACACGACAAACTGACGACAATTTGCTAAACAATTAATTTACTTAACAGTACTTAAGTAGAAACAGGTGTTCTAAGGACATTTCCTTTCGAGTTGGCCTTTGCCCCCTTCATCGTATTCCTGTGAAGATATCCACATTTGCTGGAAAGACCCAATTGATGCCAAGATCGAACCTCCTGGAAAAAGAAAGAAATGTACATTTAAAATATTATTTAGCAATGAAATGTGTATCCAGTATCCGGTCTAATTTTACTATCCTGCCGGATACTTCATCAATATACGGCGGATATCGGATAGTAAGTAAATATCTGGCGGATATCAATCTGTAACGACTTTTGTCAGACAAAATATTTTGTTGTTAGCTTAGTTTCTAAACTATGATAATCACTGAATAAACAATGGTCATTCAAGGGGCTTCTAAAAAATAAAGTATAAGGTTCAGAGCTGGAAAGTGGGAGACCTTAGAGATCGACCGATTACCTACTGAAAGTCGCTCGACGTGGTCGAAGCGGCGGTGATTGGTAATAAATTACCTGATGGCTTTAATACTCTCAGCCTCAGAACATTTAAATGTAAATTATTTAACATACTCTTAAGCAAATTTTATTATTCGACTGAAGCGTTTATGAATGAAAAATGTACCTAAAGATTTGACATTATTCTGTAACAATCATATTTAACTCCTTGACTTCACGCAATTTTCACGTATAATTAATTTCTTTTACATAAAAATAATGTTTCGTAATTTAAATAAATTCTAATGATTAATAACTAAATCTTAATGTAATGATGACCCATAATTTCAAAACCATATTTGTACGCCGTAAACGGCAGAATATTTTGAACGTAATAATCCACATAACAACTTTGTACAATACTCTGACAAATAAATGCTTTTTTTCTTTCTTTTTAGGATTCCGTTGCCAAATGGCAAAAAACGGAACCCTTATGGATTCGTCATGTCTGTCTGTCTGTCCGTTCGTATGTCACAGCCACTTTTTTTCCGAAACTGTAAGAGCTATGCTGTTGAAACTTGGTAAGTAGATGTATTCTGTGAACCGCATTAAGATTTTCACACAAAAATAGAAAAAAACCAATACATTTTGAGAACTGAAACTAATTTTTTTTTTTCATCGCTCCCATACGTGTTGGGTATCTATGGATAGCTCTTCAAAAATGATATTGAGGTTTCTAATATCATTTTTTTCTAAACTGAACAGTTTGCGCGAGAGACACTTCCAAAGTGGTAAAATGTTTTCTTTGGAGGAGACCAATGTGTAGTATTGGAAGACTTTTGGCTTAAATGTTGGTGCTGGTTAACTTACCTATCCAGGCGGCGAAGCGCCTCTCGGTGGAGTTGGGCGCGGCGTGGCTCTTGAGGCGGTGGCTGGAGGGCGCGCGCGCCGCCAGCTCCTTGGCGAGGCGCTCGAGCCAGCCCGGCGTGTTGGCGAGCCCGCCGCACGCCACCACCGAGCCCCACAGCGCCGGCCGCGCGTCCGCGTCGCACGCGGCGGCGGCGGCGCATGCTGATACACGACAAATGATTCTATTTTGAAAACTTGACATGTGAAAGTTTTAATGTAAATTACATGACCATAATAATTATATCTATCTCCGGGTGTTCTCGTCTAGCTAACGAAGAATACTTGCATATGCACAACCTAGTAGCCAGGATTATCCATCAGCAATTTGCTCTTAAATACAGCCTTGTGGAATCGGAAGTACCGTACTACAGGTATGTGCCCGACCCAGTTCTCAAAAATGGACATATCACATTGTACTGGGATCGATCCATCATCACTGACAGGACTATTGTCGCAAATAAGCCTGATATAGTGGTGGTGGATCGAGTAGAGCGGCGCACAATGATTATTGACATAACGGCTCCACATGACGAGAACCTCGTGAAAGCTGAGAAGGATAAACAGATCAAGTATCTTGACTTGGCTCGCGAGGTTGTCTACATGTGGGATGTGAATTCAGCGATCATTGTGCCGATAGTGGTCACTGCCAATGGCTTGATAGCCAAGAGCCTCGACCAACATCTAAGGAGGCTCTCGTTAGCAGCTGGGTCAAGGGCTTGATTCAGAAAGCAGTACTTCTGGACACGGCTCGCATTGTCAGGAGGTTCCTCTCTCTGGAGCCCTGACCGCCGGTAGCTTGGACCCTGTTCCCGATACCGGTGAGCTACTAATTTTTATTTTTAAATGATTTTTTTATTTTTGTTTTTCTAATATTTAAAAATATAATTAATAAGTGTATAAAACGAAATAAAGGAAATACATCTATTAATGAATCAAATCAAATCAAAATAGTATTTACTAGCTTTTGCCCGCGGCTTCGCCCGCGTGGATGTCGGATTATCGCAAGAGGACGTACTACCGCGGTAAGAATGTACTAATCCATGTTATACATACATAAAAATACGCCTTATTCCCATGGGGGTAGGCAGAAACTACAGAACGCCACCTGCTACGATCCTTACATATCATGTGTGTTTGATGTACTTAAAATAAAACTAATAGTATTCAGAGTAAGAACACTGCGACATAGGGCTGGATTGAATTGAATATAAGTCTTCCTGCTTTTTCTTAACGCTCCTATACAGACACTCAATTATTTACCAGACACCAAATTAAACATAGTTATAAGAATAGTACTTTGGCCAGTAGCTTCGCCCGTATAGCTGTCGGAAAGTATCTCCCGGAAATGTATATGGTAAGTATCCGGGATAACCAAAAAACAAAATCCATCCAAAAATCTAAACATCTAAGCCATGTTTCGCGGTCTCTTACTTGGAATAATACAATTGGGTTTATTTTGAGTACTTCGAACACACATGATATTCGCATTTACTATGAAGCCAAAGTAATATGAATTACAGTATTACAATCCTACTAATCCTGCACTACCCGACCGCTACCAACCGGGACTAAACTGAAACGGTTTACCAACAGTCGATTGGTCCATGAACCATTGGTCAAAATAATCTTTAAACCATTAATTTTTCATCCAAACGATTTTTCATCCATGAACGTTTCGCCAGCATAACTCTACGTCAGTGAGTGCTTAACCAACAGAAAGAAAGAAAGAAAGAAAGAAAATACGTTTATTTGCGGTAAATAAGACGCAAAAACAAACTGAACACAACAAAAATATAAAAAAATAGCTGGGGAAAATATGCGTCAAATCCACGCAAAACGGCCATCGCTCAGCATAATACTGCGACTCTGCGAGACAGAGCCCCAGCGCTGGTTTTCAGCGACAGCCGGCGCTGACGTGTGACGCCGGACGGTGCAGCAAATCATAATAAAAAGAAGTCACAATACTAAATCTTAAATAATAAATAACACAATATTAAAAGGCAAATAAAGAGCGAAATACAATTTTAAAACTTAAGCATTAAAAAACACACTACAATACAGTGGCAACATAATAATCGTTGCAATATGACGCACGCACCGCAGGATATTATTTATCTGTGCCATTCTTGACAAAGTCCATGCATAATGTTTGTTTTGACTGTGAGTTACATAATAATAAAAAAAAAAAAAAAAAACATCATGGCGGCGTTTAGCGTTGGCATTACGTAATTAACAATATTGAATACGATGCTATGTTATGAAATTGTTAAGTGTTATTGATTATGGAAAATGTGTGTATGAAAGTGTGGGATGGTGTAGATCACTGACTCGGTAAATTAAAACTAGGAGATCGAACACAGTTCGGTAACAAGTTGGTAAGTAAAGTTACAAAATAGAATTAGTTAGGCACGAATGCATTAGTGAAATACTTAACTGTAAATACGTCATGTGATTCATAATAAATGAATATTATTATTAAAAAACAAATTAAAATGGATAATTAATTAAATAAATTAGGATTAATTTAATGTATGTTATATGAATTGTACATTTTAAATTAACAGGGACAAAGGATAAAACAAGAAATTAGACAGACAAAACAGCTCCACTTTCAGATGAGCGAAATACGAAGTCACACAGCCCACGCCATAGATGATCCCAAACCAGAGCCTGCGGGCCATGACACCTGAGGTATGAAACAACACTTAAAGTTTATTGTTAGGAGTTCAGTGAAATTTGCTTATGCATAAGTAACTTTTTGTGTTGAAATTTGAAAGATTGTATTGTTTTCAGGCGTCGCATTGGTGGTGGGAGATCATTCCAACAGCGCGTGGCTGCAAACTTAAAACACCCCCTGAAAGCTGTAGTTTTATGCATTGGCACTGTCAGAGGGCTTACCATGGAACGAAGACCATACCTCAAATGGTTTTGCTTCCAGGTCAGCTTTTCATAAAGATAGCGTGGTTTTTGAGAAGTAACAATGCCAAACAACAAGTTGGCCAAATGAAGCTTCCTTCTGGCAGCCATTTTTAATAATTTAAGTTCATTAGCATATGGAGTAATATGACTTCTTCGTGGAACGTTGACACAGAAGCGAACACAGGCATTTTGAATGCGTTGGATCACACGCTCCGTTTTTGAGAGCAGGCATGGTCCATACACTGTATCACAGTAATTTAACTTGGATAGGATGAGACTATCAACAAGCTGTTTCCGGAGTGGTATGCTCAGGTATTTCCGTATTCCATATAATACTTTTAGCCTATAAAAACAATTACGGAGGACGTTGGTTACATGGGCCTCAAAGCGCAGCTCTGGGTCCATAATAAGCCCTAGATTGCATGTTTGCTCCACTCTCTCAATTTTCTCTCCCATAATGATTATCTCAGGGTTGGCAGACAGTATTGCACTAACTTGTTTCTTAGAACCCAGTACCATGAATTTAGATTTCAGGGGATTCAAAACGAGAGAGTTCTCCTCAGACCATACAACCACCCTATGCAAGTCCTCGTTTATTTTTTGCACCGCTAAAGATGTTTCATCCCCTTTGAAAGATATATACAACTGGATATCATCAGCATACATATGATATTTACAGTTAACAAATGACTTTATGATATCCGCACTGTAAAGGATATACAACAGGGGGCCCAAAATCGATCCCTGAGGGACACCCCTTGACACTTGGAGGGGAGAGGATGCCACTGTTGACCCATCCTCCCTATGCATCTCTACATATTGAGACCTCATTGTAAGGTAGCTTTTGAACCATTCCACCGCATCACTGTCGAAGCCATAAAAGGCTAACTTTGACAGCAGTAGAGTGGTATTAATTGCGTCAAAAGCCCGAGAAAAGTCTAGCAGAGCCAGAATTGTTCCCTCTCCCCGGTCACGTGCTTCAAGGATATTCCCAACAACATCAGCCAGAGCCGTTGCCGTACCTCTACCCTTTCTGAAACCCGACTGTAGGTCAGGAAGAATGTTATTGGTTTCGAGATATTCAATAACCTGCGAGTATACCACACGTTCCAAGACCTTAGACAGACAAGGTAGAATACTAATAGGTCTTAAGTCCTTAGTATTAACCGGGTTATTGTTTTTAGGGATAGGGCGTACAATAGCGCATCGCCAGAGTTCTGGGAACGTACGTGTGGCAATGGACCGGTTAATGATGTCAGTAATGGCTTGTAGGGTAGCTGGCAATGTAAGTGATATCATATCGAGACTCATACCATCAACACCCTGTGCATTTGACCCTAGACTTTTAATTATCTTTAAGATTGATTCGGGATTGGTTGTTGTAAGTGAGAAAGAGGCAGGGCCATGCCTATGAGACTCAAAGTAGGACAATTGTGAGATATTGTGATGACAATTACCTGGAACGTCCAGGAACGCCGCATTAATCACATCAGCGTTGTTGAAGTGACTTGGCAGCAATTTTTGCTTATGGTCTGGAAGCACATCTGATTTTAAGTTGCGCCACAATAGTTTTGGGTCCTTCAATTGCTCATTAATACTCTTGGCGAAATATGCCGTCTTCTCATTAGCAAGTGCTGTGATCGCTTGGTGCTTCAGATCAAGATAATATTCCTTATGACCCGATAGTTTGGATTTACGAAATCTATCCTTGGCTTTATCTCTTAGTTTTGAAATTAGTTTTATGTTTTCAGTTATCCAAGGAGTAGGGCGGGTTTTGAAGGTCTTCCTTCTAAGAGGAGCATGAAGATCGAACAGCTGGATCATAAATGAGTTGAAAGTTTGCACCATAGTGTTGACGTCACTCATGTCACCAATTATCGACCATGGTATCAATTCTAAATCTATATTAAAGTAGTCCTCTAATATGTCACTGAGCGGACGAAAAACGACAGATCTTGGTTTGGACTTCTGCTTCTTATAAATCGTCTCGCATGTAATGAACGAGTGGTGGCTAAGTTCACTAATATGAGTCACTACGACATTACGGATTAAAGCATCAGTGCAGATTATGTCAATAAGCGAACTACTATCACCTACAAAATGTGTGGGTGTTGGGACCACTTGGTTGAGGTTGAAGTAGCTAAAAAAATCTGAAAGTTGTTTTGTTTTTGAGTTATTGGCATCCAGCATATTGACATTGAAGTCCCCTAATAATATTACATTATCGTAGGGAGCCAAACCACCAATACTGGTAGTCAAGCCCTCGAGAAAAGACTCCAAATCCAACCATGGCGGACGATAAGCAGTGCCAATCAGTAACTTTTTCTTATTGACAGTAAGAGTTAACCAAAGCTGTTCAACACTGGTGTGGTCTGGATGGGCTCTTACACGCGCAGCAACACCATTTTTAATGTAAAATGCGACCCCTCCGCCGCGCCCACCACGTACAGACATAGGTCGCGGTATGTGCTTGAGCTTGTACCCAGGTACACTAGGCGCTCGGTCCTCCTCACCCTTACGCAACCAAGTTTCGTTGATAGCCATGATATCCACAGAATGGTTACCCATGGCTATCAGAAATTCATCCTGCTTAGTCCCTAGAGAGCCCGCATTCAGTAGACCAAACTTGATGCATTTTGGAGTCATTAGCATATACCATCCGTGTATTGTATGTATGTCTTGTATATTTGTGTATTTATATTAAGTATGTGTAAATTTATGTAGATGTAGGAAATATGTTGAACAGTGGGTTCCAGTGAGCTTAAATGATTGATTGATAATGTACTGTAATTATAATAGTTTAGAATAATTGTAAATAACTGGATTGTATATAATTTTTTGTTAATATTAGAGTATGTTGTAGTAATTGGTGTTTTAAGTGTATTGATAAATGTAACAAATATATAAAAAAATATTAATTGTAACTTATTATATGAACTAGGCGAACAGTGGTGAAAAACTTGATAGAAGTAGTTGAGACGCATATTTTCCCACTTAGAAGTAATTAAAAATAACTTAAACAATAACAACAAGTACCTAAAAAATAACACAGAGAAATATAAGACCAGATAGTAATCAAGCGGTTTCGTTGACAGGTCCAAAAACCCGAGAAATATCTTCTTCGGTGCGGATTCTTTGTGTGGGGTCACCTGGCTTCTTCCTGGCAAGTATGCGGCCGCGCTTGGTCCACACAAATCTCCAGTCGAAGAGGCCTGCAGCGTCCCGTGCCTTTCGAAACAACTGACGGTTGGTTTTTGTGAGGCGCTCGTTGAGGAAGAATCGCTGGGCAGGGCCGGACATGTCAAGATCGGCTGTCGTCGCACCACGTCGCACACGTGCGCTCGCCAGAAGACCGTCGCGCAGATCACGACGCGCCAGGCGCACGACAATAGCGCGCGGGCGAGTTTCTACCGCACCAGCAGAGCTCGTCGCATTGAGTTGCCTCGCGCCGACTCGTTCCGCGCTCACAATGTCGCGCTCCTCAATATTGACTCCTAACTTAAGGCCTATGATCTTGGCGATGTGAATAGGGTTGTCAACCTTCGCCTCAGGTATATTTGTAATTTCAATGTCATTCGCCAAGAGATCCTGATCTCTGTCATTGAGCTCGCGCCTTAACTCCATCACGATCCCGTCCACTGCCCCGGCATTTACCGGACCTGAAGAAGCCCGCCGCTCCAAAGCGTCAACTCTGGCCTCCAGGCCATCGATGCGCGTGTTGCAGGTATTTATAGAGGTTTTGATCTCCAACATTTCTACCTCCATTTCCTTGCGAAACACTTGAATTTCCGCACGCATCGCCTTCAGTTCCTCCATGATTAATTCCGTGTCGGAACCGGCAATCAGCGATATTTCCCGGGCCGTGACATCAACTATAGTGGCGTTGCAAGGCGGCGGGGTAGCAACCTTAGATGGACTCGCAGACTGCATAGGTGCAGGTTCGTTACAGATATCAGACGTTGTATTTGGCGTACTGGTTTCCATGCAGGCTTGTTCTACAGGCGTTCCAGCTAAAGAACCTTCAGAAGGGCCTCTCACAGGGGTCTCAGCCCTGTTGTCCCTAACGAGGTTTTTTTTGCATTCTGGGCAACGCCAGTTTGCAGTAATAGTAGTTTTCGTAGGAACGCCTACGCACACTCGATGATATTGGACCTGGCATTTACCACACCTAGCGCCCTCTACCGTCGAAATGAAGCGACCACATCCTCCACACTTGACACCTGGCATGATGGTAACTGAGGTATAACTTGTAGCGTGAGTAGTTCTAAGTTTGCACACTAGATGGCGCAAGAGACGACTCGATACGGATCGTTAGACAGTTGACCACTAGAAAGATAGATGGCACTGTTAACACGTTAGAGCTGCAACCACTTGTTGTAACTTGTCTAAATAGAGGGTAAGCAGTTAATTACGCCGAATCACTGTGTTATTGTTTTGTTAATTTAATGGTCGTACACGCACTATATACTGCTCACTTCAATGTATGTCACGTTATGTTCCACTAACTTTACAGCAATAAACTATTTATTCACAGAAACTTGTTTTAAAATTATTTCCGAGACAAAAATGACAGACAGGTCTGCACCGATACAGACGTCAAACGCCACTCCCAGAATGTTTTTACTAATAACTTTTCACCCAAAGAACAATTGGCCCATGGACTGTTACCCAACGGAACGGTACGTCAGTGAGTGTTTAGGTAACCTCTAGAAGCAATAATACCTTCAAATACCCTTCGGGGCAGATCCGACATCCTTTGGGGAGGTTAGGTTAGGTTAAGTTAAAACTGTGACCTCCTACGCACGAGCCGAGCGAGCGAAGCGAGCGGTGCCTCAGCAGCGGCCGGCGAGTGCCAGAAACGATTTTATCTCATAAAATAACGTTTGTAATATGACTCATTCAATGAATATCGTACGTACCGTTCTGTTGAGGAACAGTCCATGGGCTAGTGGTTCTTTGGGTGAAAAGTTATTGGTCAAAACATTCTGTTGGTTAAGCATTTATGGCGAAACGTTCGTGGGTGAAAAGTCCTTTGGATGAAAAGTTAATGGTTTAAAGATAATGTTGACCAATGATTCATGGACCAATCGACTGTTGGTAAACCGTTTCAGTTTCAACCGGGACGGCCGGACGCGGGACGGCCCGCGAGCCGCTTTGCGGCTATTTTATTATAATCTCTAATATCTTCTAAAATATTCATTTTAATGATATGCTGTAAAGGGCAATTTTGATCTCCATGAAATGCACAATTTATTCAAGGTACTTAATTGGATAAGGATTAATGCTGTATTGCTTAAAATCGCATTCATAAATAAGCCATTATTTCTCGTAAAAAGTAAAGGATAAAAATGGTTATTGTGGGTTATCCCTAAGAGTTAGACATATACCATCGCGGACTTTTTTGTAGAACTTTTTAAGGTGTACAATACTGTAGTACATTATTTTGAGCTATTTCGTAGGGTTCAGCCAGCGTTCGTAATGTAAGCGCAAAAAAATGTGTTTATTTATGACATCACATTAGAAACCCCTAAAATTATCAGCGTTTCTTTATTATATTATGCATGTTATATACATATAAACCTTCCTCTTGAATCACTCTATCTATTAAAAAAACCCACATCTCAATCCGTTGCGTAGTTTTGAAGATTTAAGCATACATAGGGACAGACAGACAGCGGGAAGTGACTTTATTTTATAATATGTAATGATTTCTCATAAATCTACAAGGGCGCTTATGAAACGTCAAAGGCTAGGTGCGCGGTTCCAAATTGTTGATTCCTATGGAGAAGAGCCGGCAAGAGACTCCAAGGTTACTCTTTTAAAAATGGTTTCAAATGACAGTGTTAATAGGTATGGGAGAACAGTGTAGAACTGTCGACAAGTACCAGGTACTTAATAAAATAGAAATTTGTCTACAGTCTACAAAGCCTACAACGTTCTCACATTCACAAAACATAAAAGAAACGACAACTATGATAGTATTTCATAAATAAAACATAATACCTAATCTATTTAAACCAAATGTCATTGTTGACATGACAACCAAAAAAAAAAAAAACCCCTTCAAACCTCTTCATGATAAAGAGGTCAAATTAGAATTGTATGTATAAAATGTCAAATTATGAGTAGAGTATGTCAAAAAATGTAAAAAAAAAATCGTACATAAAAAAAATGTATATCGTCATTTGGAAGCAGTTAAGGGTCGGATACACTGCAAGCGCGAGAGAAAATTAGGTATTGAAGCGCTACTCACACAGCGGTAGGCGCGCGCGCCTCGCTCACGCACACATAGATGTTTACATAGTGGTTCGAGCGGCAGGAACCTTGAAGATAATATTAAAAATAGAAGTGGATAATATGTTGTTTTTTTATTGCATTTATACTTAGTAAGGAAGGATGGGAGATGTAGTGGTTTATTGTAATTTTGTATGTAGACATCAATCAGCTGTTATATTATGATTTTCAAAAATAAAGTCAATTAATACGTCTACATCATGATTTTTTTTTAGAGTGCACGTGCCTCTTTTTGTTGCTTGAGACTATAATCTAACGAGCCCAAACTAGAGTTGCAAAGGACTCGAGTCATCGAGTCTTAATTTTAAAGACTCGACTCAATTATGCAAGACTCAATGTGCTCAAAAGGCTTGGAGTCTACAGATAAGCACTTGAGTCTTAAAAAGGGCTCGAGTCTTAAAAAGGACTCGAGTCTTAAAATGAACCAGTCTTAAAGAAAAACTCGGAGCATGAAGATGAAACTTGTACCTCATCATTCGAAAAGACTAGAAAGAAGCCAATAAACTCAAATGAGTGGTTATGATGAAACTTTGCGTACAAAAAAATCTGACAAGTTATTCGAGTTTTTTCGAATGATGAGCTACAAGACTCGAGTTCATTTTAAGACTCGAGTCGTTATTAAGACTCGAGTCCTTTTCAAAACTCCAGTCCTTTTTTAAGACTCGATTATGACTCTGGCTCGGCTTGACTCTAGACTCCGAGCCTTTTGAGCACACTGAGTCTTGCATAACTGAGTCGAGTCTTTAAAATTACGACTCGAGAACTCGAGTCTTTTGCAACACTAGCCCAAACACCACGAGGTTATGTTGTATACTTAAAATAATCGACGAAGGGGATGGCGGGGTCTGGAAGACCTTAACATGCCCTTCGTGGTTATTTATATTGATCCTAAGGTACTTTGACCTTAAGGTCACTTTCCATGAATTTTGACCTGTTTTTGCTCTTGAGAATCACGAAAATTTACTTTCGGAATTTTGACTTTGGCCTCAAGGTCAATGACCATGAGGTCGAGGTCAGTGATCTTGTGAAAATAGTGAAACTTGACTTTCGGAATTTTGATCTTGACCTCAAGGTCAATGACCATGAAGTCAAGGTCAGTGACCTTGGGAAATCGCGGATCTTGACTTTCGAAATTTTGACATTGACTTCAAGGTCAACGACCATGAGGTCAAGGTCAGTGACCTTGGGAGAACCACGGATCTTGAATTTCGGAATTTTGAGTTTGACCTTAAGGTCAACGACCCCAAGGTCAACGTCAATGTTCTTGAGGTGTCCCATGGTATTCCCCCACCCTACTACTCCCACATCCCACCGGATCCCAAAGTTTCATAGTGCCCGTTTCATATCCACTGACCAAGGAGTTTCAATGCCCACCTTCCGACTTCATCATCAGACCTGGACACCATCTAGATCTGTAGTACTTGTCAAGACAAATCTAAAGAGCCCAAACACGACTAGGTTATGTTGTATACTTAAAGAGTTCCTATGGTCACCGGTTGGCTTCATCATCAGACCCTGGACATTATTCTAGTTCTATAGTACTCGTCAAGACAAATCTAACGAGCCCAAACACGACGATGTTATGTTGTATACTTAAAGAGTTTCTATGGGCACCTTCCGACTTCATCATCAGACCCTGGACACCATCTAGATCTATAGTACTTGTCGAGACAAATCTTACGAGCCCAAACACGACAGGGCTATGTTGTGTAGTTAAAGAGAACAATTATGTAGTTAGAGCAAATTATATCACACCAAGTACTTGAAAATAAGATTATAATTATGAACCGGAAAGACGTAAAAATAATAACAAACAAATAAGGAATTGTCACAATATACAAAATATGAGCAGAAAGAATCGAGCTCAAAAATCTTAAATTTTAGTACTTGTACAAATTGTTCTGACTCCGACCACTGTGCGGGGGATCTCGTATACGCACAGGCCATTATTTGCCGCGTATTTTTTTACTAAGAGCGACGTGCACCCACCTTGAAGACGCGCGGTCGACTGAGCTCCGCGGTTCGAACACTGCTATATAAATGGTAAACCGCGTTGCCATAGTAAATTGTATGGAGATTTCGAGCGTCAAAATTGAGAAAGTTTGCGAATTTTTTACGCAAATCAGAAGTAACATTATGGAAAATTAAAAAATGCATCGGGTTTTCTGTTCTTTATTGTTTTTATTTATGTATAAATTCAATAGGTGCCTTCTTGTTTTAAGCCTTAAGTTATCAAAATACGGCAGTGCTTTTTACACGTTTTTAGTGAAATTCAATATTTTTTTAACAATCATCTGCAAGGTTTATGCCCAACCCGATTTTTTCATCGCCTAGTAAAACTCTTGAGCTAGCCAGATGTATTTTTTCGTGGCAATTACTTTAAGTTTACTATATAAACTTATCGAAATCCCATAACACGATTTCCTACTGCTGACCCTTAATAGACATTTACATGGTCATCCTGTAATGAAATACCAGGGAAGCCACATGTGCAGAAGGAGTTAATACCATTCCTTGTCATGAACGTAGTCTTTTATCTTATAATATGCTTTTTTGATAAGGACAATATAAGATGAGATCGACATAAAATTGTAGAGATGTGCCCTGCCTGGGCGGAGCACGGCCGTGTCCTCGTAGCGGCGATCGGCGGCAGCGACCTCTCGCGTCCGGTTTTGGTGCAAGCCATGATACGGAGCGAGAGGGCATGGGAAGCCGACACCGCCGCAGAAAGAGACGCCCCGGGGGTCGGGAGTCTATCGCGGACTCCCGACCACCGTAGGCGCGGGCTTGCGGACGGCGAGCAATGGGTAACTCGTCGCCCGGTAAGGATCAGACTCGGGTCGACGGAGTGTCGTATTCCACGCACAGCTCAAAAAGATGTCAGCAATAATGTAAAGGGTCCGCGAGGACCAACGCCTGCCAGGGTTGCGGATTTGTTCGAAAGAGTTACCGTGGCACAGGCAACTGAAGGAACACGGGTCGGTTTTAGTCAGGAAAAGTCTGAGTCGCTCTCCCGCTTCGCCCAGAGCGGCAGACATCATTTCATGATTTCGCACCAAAAAAAGGGGGTATTAATATCGAAAAGTGATAAAATTATAAAAAAAAACCATAATTCCAACTTGATTCAAAACTTTAAATGATATTGGTACCAATTTTCCTTGTTCACAAACTAAACTAAATTTAAGTTCAGTGCATCTTTTTCTTTGTATTTCATTAAGAAGAGGACAAAAGAAAAAATTTAGTTTAGTCCTGTCAAATTAATCAGCGCCTGTCACTACTCCATACAAGTTTAGACGTGATTAAAAACTTGCCTACTAAAATTACGTCAATTTACGTCAAGCGCTAATTAATTTGACAGGACTAAACTAAAATTTATCTTCTGTCCTTTCCTTAATGAAATAGAAAGAAAAAGAGCACTGAACTTAAATTTAGTTTAGTTTGTGAATAAGGGAATCGGCACCATTGCATGTTTTTGGAAATTCGTAAAAAAGTATCTGTGTTCCACGAAAAAATGACAAAAGAAGCTGATCAAAACATTGACCACAAGGTCAATCAAAAACAAATAATGGAAAAAGCGTGGGGCCTTTTTTGAAGTATTTTTAATAGGTCGCTGGTTCATATCCGGCTCGAAGGACCAATGTTCGGGGTTGGGGTGAGATTGAGATAAACTAAGATTAAAGATTATAAAGATAACTATATTTCAGTAATACAAATGCGATAACAATTAAAACTAATGAGGTGAATAGGATGAGATTGAGTCGCGCCCGATATGCTGTCCGAAACGTACTGACTGTTTTACTTAGATTAATAATTATTATACATAAAATATTCAAGGCATACAGCGCGGTGTCGCAATTACGCTGACATGTTTATTATTGTTCGGTGATTGACCCGAACAGATATCCATTTTTAGGGTTCCGTTGCCAAATGGCAAAAAACGGAACCCTTATAGATTCGTCATGTCTGTCTGTCTGTCCGTTCGTCCGTATGTCACAGCCACTTTTCTCCGAAACTATAAGAGCTATGCTGTTGAAACTTGGTAAGTAGATGTATTCTGTGAACCGCATTAAGATTTTCATACAAAAATAGAAAAAAAAAACAATAAATTTTGGTGTTCCCCATACATAGAAATGAAACTCAAAAATTGTTTTTTCATCTAACCCATCAGAGATGTGACATTTTGAAAATAACAGTATTTGAAATGCAAAATAGAAAATACAAAATACCTATTTCCATTTTCTATTTAAATACTTTTTTTAGAAAAGCATTTTGTATTTTATTTGAAATACCTTTTAGGACATATTTTGTATTTGCAAAATGCAAAATACTTTTTGCTAAGTTTTGTAAACATCAAAGAATTAATAATTAATGTGATGAGAAATGGTACTTTTTTTTCTCACTATGGCATCACTAAGCTACTAACAAATTAATGCTAGTTATAAAGCCTATTTACTGTAGTATTTGAGAGACTAAAAAATATTTTGGTGCATAAAGCGCTTAACAGTTTATTTTGTAATGAAAGTTAAAAAAAGTGCTTAAAACAACAAAACTTCAAAGTAGTTGTTATTTTAGTTGACAAGTTTGATAACTTTTTTATATGAGTTGCAATTTTTTTTCTTACTATTTCAGAATAGATGTAAAGGTCGATACCTAAACTTCACATAAACACAATAACATGACGTCAGTAAATACTTTGAATTTTCATGAATATGGAGAAAAATTTTCTCTACTTTGGTCAGTGGGTCGTCTTTTTACCCACCTCCTTTACCAGCCTGTTAGCTGGCTGAAATAAATAAACTTTTTAACAAAATAAAGATACTTTAAAACTAAAAGTATTTTATTTTAATAAAGCATTTTGTAAATACGTATTTTGCATTTAGTATTTTAAATATAAAATGAAAAACTATTTTGTATTTTGTATTTGAAATAACAAAATACAAAAAGTATTTGCATTTTGTATTTGAATACATTTTATAACCTATTTTGCACATCTCTGTAACCCATACGTGTGGGGTATCTATGAATAGGTCTTCAAAAATGGTATCGAGGTTTCTAATATCATTTTTTTCTAAACTCTAAAATAAGAGAACGATAAAACTAAAAAAAAAATATATGATGTACATTACCATGTAAACTTCCACCGAAAATTGGTTTGAACGAAATCAGGTAAGTCGTTTTTTTTTAAAACGTCATAAATCGTAAACCGCAATTTACCTTTCATTTAATCAACTGAAATATAAAAATTAAAAAAAAAAAAACATTTATTTTCATAAACATGAACCTTCTGCATAAACCGAGAATACCTACAGGTTTGTACGGAACCCTTTGTGCGCGAGTCCGACTCGCACTTGGCCGGTTTTTCTGCGTTTTAGTTGGTTTGTTTTTAACACGCTATTAGCTTTATTCGTATGTTGGTATTTAACGGAAACTTTGAACATGATTTTGATCCCCTCCAAAACGTCAGATTAACTCAAAATTCGGCATACTTATCAAGGACCGGTGATAATACAATAATTTCATAAATGTGTACCATTATCCTCGCCGGGGTTACCAGGATGGCAAAAAATTTTCTTCGAAAACTACGCTGACATACGTCACAAACTATGCTGATATACGTCTCAAAATACGAAACACCTTAAAAAATAAATAAATAATAGTTTAAAAAAATAGCGTGGGATGTTTGATATCAATTAAAATACCTCAAAAAGCACCCCACGCTTTTTCCATTATTTTCTACTTTTTAGTTTGGTTTTCTATAGAAGCGTGTTTTTAGAATACCAGTTGTCCACTGCGTATTTGATCTTCAAAATCCAGTGAACTGGTTGACATGATACCCATTGGTCTGCGAGGGTTGCGGATTTGTTCAAAATAGTTACCGTGGTCCTCGCACAGGCAACTGAAAGAACACAGGTCGGATTTAGTCAGTAAAAGTCTGACACACCCTCCCACTCCGCCCCATAGCAGGAGACGTCATTTGATAATTATTTCCCACCCAAAAAGAAGAAACCCCTCTTGTTAAGAATTGTTGTCGACTTTTAAGCTTCTGAGTTCCGGGATCAACGGTTTAACGTGTTTTCCGAGCCACAGAGAAGCTTGACAACAAGTATCAGGGGACTTTAGTCAAATCGAAGAATCTCCGGTTTCAAGGCCTGCAACTTTTCACATTTACAAAATAAAAAAGAATCTGTATGTTGTGACGTTTTGTGTTCGATTTCATAAAAATAACTTACGGTCCTTCGAGCCGGATTATATGTTGATGTAATAAGGTTTAGTTTTCTTTTAAAGGATTTTAATAAGCAAAGATGTATGTTGACAAGTGTATCGGGGGACTTGTTTTCTGTTTAAAGAAATATACTTCAAGGACTGATACAAAAGAAAAGAAAATAAAAATGACTAAAAAAAAATTAAAACCTATTTAAACCAAATGACACTGAGTTATTTTTTAGTTGTGGCATGTCATCATCATCATCATCAGCAGCGTATAACGGTCCCACTGCTGGGACACAGGCCTCCTCTCGGTGAGAGAGAGCGGGCCATAATCCACCACGCGGGCCCAGTGTGGGTGGGTAGATGTCACATGTCTTCGAATGTTTGGTTCTACGACATGCCGGTTTCCTCACGATGTTTTCTTTTCCTTCACCGTTTTGAGGGCAGTGGTGATGAAATAATTTACATAAAGTATAGCGCCTGCTTGGGTTCGAACTCACGACCTACTACTCGTTAGTCGCGGCCGCTACCACTGGGCTACCACTGCTACCTGTGGCACGTAGTTAGTGTTAATTATAATATATTCGAATTTTGAGACGTATGTCAGCGTAGTTTTCGTATTTTATTACGTATGTCAGCATAGTTTTCGAAGACTCTTTTTTTGCTACAAATTATAAATTACGCGCTTGTTAATCATCTTGTCAAAATAAGTTTTAATGGCTACGATAAATGTAAAATTATCCGAAGGGATTATTTATTTATTTAAACTTCTCGCACACAAAAAAGGTACAAAGGCAGACTTAATGCCTAAGGCATTCTCTACCAGTAAACCAAGGGTGGTGAAGGGATTAAATGGCAGGTGCTTTGATTAAGAGAACAGGAGCTGATAGCTGAAATACAGGTTATGCCTAGTACGGCTACAGAACTTAAGTTAACTCATTTGTACTCTAACGTAAGTAGCCAATTTTTAATTTGTAAAACAAGATTTAAGTTGTTTTAATTAAAATAAAAATAAAAAAAATTATATCATTTGATTTTATTTTTTTCTGCTGTATATTGTATACTTTTATAAACCTCATTACGTCAACATATAATCCGGCTCGAAGGACCGAAAGTTGTGTTTATAAAATATATGAAATCGAAAGCAAAACGTCACAACATACAGATTCTTTTCTATTTTTTGGGTGGGGAAATTATCAAACGACGTCTCCTGCTATGGGCGGAGCGGGAGGGTGTGTCACTTTTACTGACTAAAACCCACCCGTGTTCCTTCAGTTGCCCATGTGCCGGGGCCACGGTATCTCTTTCGAACAATCACACGACCCCGGCAGACAGTCAACGGTTTGAGGTCGATTAATCAAATGATAAAAATGAATAAGTAGAGAATGAAAGTGTCATTTGATCAGAATTTAAATAATCTTTCATATAGTGTTCATGTTTCATCTTTCATGTAGTGAGAAAAGTAGCCTATGTTACTCCTATTATATAACATTAGCTATATGCGAGTGAAAGTCCCGTCAAAATCTGGTCAGCCGTTTCAGAGATTAGCCGGAACAAACAGACAGACAAATAAAAAGTTATAATGATTTTTTAATGTAAGTACCGTATATACTTTCATAATATGAAATTGTTAGTAAACACCGCGTAAGTAGTGAACATATTCTATTATTATTTTGTTTCTATATTAATAAGCGTAAATCAATAAACATTACTTAATTCTATAGCTTACCTCTTAATCTTCCATTAAAACTTCTTGCATGGACCTTTCAGCGATAAAATTCACATAAAAATTGAATAATCACGGAGCGTCAAGAACTTACGCGCGCAAAGTTTGACAGACTAACGACTTGTGCGGTGTTGCGAGGCCAACCGACTTGAGCGCTGTCACTATTTTTTAAATTACGGCTTCTGATTGGCTGAAATCTCTATCAAGTGACCAATGGTTCGACGCGTATTACGCAGCTACATCCAATGGCATTCAAATGTAAAAACCGCCATTTTCGACTTGAGCGGTGTTGTAAGCTAAGGGACGATATGCATTTAGTGAAAAGATGTTAATTTGAAATTACAAACAGACAATCCACGGTAACTCTTTCGAACAAATCCGCAACCCTGGCAGACCAATGGGTATCATGTTCACCAGTTAACTGGATTTTGGAGATCAAATACGTAGTCACTCCATGTAGACTATTAGTATTCTGCATCAGGTAAGCCTGGAAAGCCGACTCTAATATATTTGAGAAAAAATTAGGCAGATGAAGATAGACTTACCTAAATGGGGCGCTCCAAGAGTCTGCTCGAAGAGGCATTCGGTCAGCTTGAACCGTTCTGGACCGAAGTCCTGATGGTAGCCCCCCGGGAACTCGTAGTGGCTGAACGGAACTGACGACACCTGTCGCTCCTCGTACTGACTTTCTGATATCTGTGAAGTTAATAACCGTGTATGGTTATTATTTTATTTGGGAATAATTATTTTATTTTGAATAATTGAATAATAAATTCGATTTAAGAGGGCGTACAGGACATTTAGGCGATTTTTCTGATTTACTTGATTTTACAGACATGCTTTTACAGTTAAATATTGCATTCCCATAAGTTTTAATGCATAACATGAAAGATCATTTCAGTTATTATCTAATGAATGAGCTCCATTTTTATTTTTGTCGAGAACTATAATGCGAGATTTAGGTTATTGAAACATTATTTATTGCCAATTCTTATTTATTTTCTGCTTTATTTTTCAGGAAATGTATTGATCTTGGACTGAAGTTTTTTTATTGCCCATTTTCTCAAAAATTTGAGTAAGTTCAATATTTTTTTTACTTTAATATTAAAGTGGTAAAAAGTGACAACAGTACAGTGCATTTCTTACATACCATGTAGACGTTAAAATGATTCATAAATGTGTTATTCTATTCTAAACCTTTTACCGCGATATTTACAAAACAGTCAACGGTTTTTTTTTCTGGATGGGAAATCATCAAATGACTTCTCCCGCTCTGGGCGGAGCGGGAGGGCGTGTCAGACTTTTACTGACTAAAACCCACCCGTGTTCCTTCAGTTGCCCATGTGCCGGGGCCACGGTATCTCTTTCGAACAATCACGCGACCCCGGCAGACAGTCAACGGTTTGAGGTCGATTAATCAAATGATAAAAATGAATAAGTAGAGAATGATAGTGTCATTTGATCAGAATTTAAATAATCTTTCATATAGTGTTCATGTTTCATCTTTCATGTAGTGAGAAAAGTAGCCTATGTTACTCCTATTATATAACAATATCTGGATGACCGAGCTTTGCTCGGTATTTTTTGGTAAATTGTGTTCACAATAATAAGTTTATGTTCAAGTTGATTATCGATAAAGTTGGTCATTGAAAACACGAATAAAACGACATTTTATAGAAATGAATCCTAGCTAGATCGATTTATCGCCCCCGAAACCCCCTGTATACTAAATTTCATGAAAATCGTTGGAGCCGTTTCCAAGATTCAGATTATATATATATATACAAGAATTGCTCGTTTAAAGGTATAATTAGCTATATGCGAGTGAAAGTCCCGTCAAAATCTGTTCAGCCGTTTCAGAGATTAGCCGGAACAAACAGACAGACAAATAAAAAATAATAATGATTTTTTTATGTAAGTACCGTATATACTTTCATATGCATTTAGTGAAAAGATGTTAATTTGAAATTACAAACAGACAGTTCAATTTTATTTATTTGTATAGATTACCTGAGCCACACAGTGGCAGAAGTCTTCGTACTGTCTCTTCAACATGTACTGTTGCCAGGAGTGCGTGAGACCGGCTGGTAGAGTCTTCAGTGTGTAGCGACCTCGCTCGCGCTCCCTTATCACTTCTTTACTCTGAAATAATATGTATGTATGTTGACTGACCTGTTAGTCTAGTGGTTAGTGACCCTGACTGCTAAGACTGAGGTTGTGGGTTCGATTCCCACCCAGGACAAATCTTTGTGTGATGAGCACAATCATTTGTTCTGTGTCTGGGTGTAATTTATCTATAATATGTATGTATTTAGAAATATATAAGTCTGTTTATCAGTAGTCTGGTTACCATAGTACAGGCTCTGCCTAGTTTCGGACCAGATAACGTTGTGTTGGTTGTCCTAAGATATTTATTATTTATTATTATTATGTATAGATTAGAAACTGCTGTAAAAATAAAAAAAGGTCTATTTAATTAACTCAAAAGTCATTTATCCAAACTAGGCTGAGAGTCAGCACTGTTTGTATATCAAAATTACATAAGACAGTCCCCCAAAACGCCCGTCCTTCACCACTTCCTAGTGCTTTAGCTGGGAGAAGTGGAGTGGAGGGAAGGATTGGAGAACCTAGGGAAACTAACTTGACCTTAGAAATAACTTTGTTTAGAAGTATTTTCTAAAGAGTATAAAAATACACATATACACTTCTTATACTTTTTTAACGAAAAAAAAAAATATATATATTGCATGTTTCTATGTCGTGCAATTTTTTTTCCCACCATTAATTTTTTTTGGCTGTAAAATCATCAAATGACGTCTCCCGCACTGGGCGGAGTGGGAGGGCGTGTCAGATTTTTACTGACTAAAACCCACCCGCATTCCTTCAGTTGCCTGTGCCAGGACCACAGTAACTCTTTCGAGCAAATCCACGACCCTGGGTGATAGGTACCCGCCACATTTGCTACCAAAAACTTGATCCTGTTTACAAAAAGGGTATATTCAACTGACCTGAATACTGTAAATAGGTAGCATCTGTATATGCATGTTGTTCAGCATGTGCTTCGCTTGAGCGGCCAGGTGGTCGCCTCCCACCGGGGAGCGGACAGCGGCATTCACAAGGGCGTAGCTGGAAATTTAGGAGGATTTTTAGTTTGTATACACAGTGATATTTTGTAGAGAAATGATTGAGTTCGCCACATGCAAACTACGCATCACACTGACGTTTCGCAAAATCCTGCAACGCGCAAGCAGAGTTTACCGCGGAACTATCATAATACAACGTCTAACGTATTCTGTAGAGGGTGACTATAAAGAGTCAAATTAAAATAGTTGTCAAAACTTAACCATGCGTCTGGTATCGGTATAACAGGTCTTTACCTATGAAAATGCCGTTTTGTATGAAAAAAATTAAACGAATTTTTTTCATGTATTTTTATTTGTACATACATACATACATACATACAATCACGCCTTTTTCCCATGGGGGTAGGCAGAAACTACGGAACGCCACCTGCTACGATCTCTACACACTCCTTTTGCCTCTTTAAGGTTCATACAATTGGTCATACACGCACGCCGGTTGCGAGTACTACGCACCTGACCTTTCTGAAGAACATCACCAATAAGGTCACTATATGTCCTCCTAAGGCGTCCCCTTCCGGTGTTTCCACTCACATCTGCCTTGTAAATACCTTTTGTGAGTCGTCCTTCATTCATCCTCTCAACATGACCAAACCATCTAAGCTTTTTTCAATTTTTGTCACTACATCTTCTTTTAAACCACACCGTTTCGTTCACCGTTTTTATTTGTATTAATCGAAATAATCACCCATGCAAACAATGAATCTTTGCCAACGCAGTGGCAGGTTATTGATGGCCTTCTTAAAAAAATCAGCTGGACGGGAGGCAACAAATTCTTCAAAGGCATTTTGTACTGCCTCTCGGGTATTGAATTTTTTTCCCGCCAAGAAGTTATCCAAATTCTGGAAAAAGTAGTAGTCTGTAGGCGCAAGGTCTGGTGAGTAGGGCGGATGACGGAGAGCTTCCAACCCCAGTTCTTGCAACTTAGAGACCGTCTGCTGTGCAGTATGAGGTCGCGCGTTGTCGTGCAGGAGCAGCGGAGACGAGCGATTGACCAATGCTGGTTGGAGATGTGCCAGCTTCTCCATCATTGAGTTCAGTTCTTCACAGTACACATCTGCAGTAATGCTCACCCCGTTTGGTAAGAAGCTGTGATGAATCACACCGGCGCTAGACCACCAAACAGTGACCATCACTTTTCTAGGGGTAAGTTTTCGTTTAGGGCATTGTTTAGGTGCTGAACCAGGATCCAACCAACTTGCTGAGCGCTTGCGGTTATCAAACAGAATCCATTTTTCATCGCAGGTAACAATGCGGTTCAAAATTCCTTCATTTGTGTGTCTGTTGAGCAGTGCAAGGCACGTCTCGACGCGTAGGTACTTCGCGCTGGCGATCATTGAGTTCGTGGGGCACCCATTTGTCAAGCTTTTTTACCTTTGCAATTTGACGCAAATGGACCAATATTGTTTTGACGCTAACGTCGAAAGCTGCTGCTAATTCAGCCGTAGATTGTGTATCATCAGCTTCCACAATCGCCTTTAATTCGTCATTGTCGACCAAAGTCTTCGGACGACCGCGAGGTTCATTTTTCAGGTCGAAATTTCCAGAACGGAAGCGAGCAAACCAATAACAGGTGGTGCGTTGGTTTGTAGTGTTAGCTCCGTAAACGTCGTTGATGTTGCGTGCCGCTTGTGCCGCGTTGCTGCCACGACGGTACTCATATTCCATAACTAGCTTCTGCCCGCGACTTCGTCCGCGTCAAATTTTTGCTCCCCTGACCCTTCCCGTCGCATCGATTTGCCTGCTAGTTTTCGTCCACGTCGTTTTGAGTTATAGTGAGTTAACCTTAAAAGATAGACATATGCTCTCGCGGACTTTTTTTTAGAACTTTTTAAAAGGAACAATTCCGTCATACATGATTTTTGCGTTACTTTAACGTTTACGCAGCGCATGCAACGGAAACTCTCAAAAGGAATAAATTTTCCCCGTTTTTGCAACTTTTTTCATTACTGCTCCGCTCCTCTTAGTTGTAGCGTGATGTTATATAGCCTATAGCCTCCCTCGATAAATAAGCTACCCAACACAAAAAGATTTTTTCAATTCGGACCAGTAGTTCCTGAGATTAGCGCGTTCAATCAAACAAACAAACAAACAAACTCTTCAGCTTTATAATATTACTAGCTTCTGCCCGCGACTTCGTCCGCGTCAAATTTTTGCTCCCCTTACCCTTCCCGTCGCATCGATTTGCCTGCTAGTTTTCGTCCATTTTCGCTCCTTGAGTTATAGTGAGTCAACCTTAAAAGATAGACATATGCTCTTGGGACTTTTTTTTTGAACTTTTTAAAAATAACAATCCCGTCATACATGATTTTTGCGTTACTTTAACCGTTTACGCAGCGCACGCAACGGAAACTCTCAGAAGGAATAAATTTTCCCCGTTTTTGCAACATTTTTCATTACTGTTCCGCTCCTCTGAGGTGTAGCGTGATGTTATATAGCCTATAGCCTCCCTCGATAAATAGGCTACCTAACACAAAAAGAATTTTTCAATTCGGACCGGATTCGATTCGGAGATTAGCGCGTTCAATCAAACAAACAAACTCTTCAGCTTTATAATATTAGTATAGATAATTAGTTGACCCAGCGAACTTCGTATCGCCTCAGATTCAATAAATGTTGTTATAAACGTACCAAGTTTGACAACCTGGTACGCGGTGGTGATCTGGTAAGCGTTTTCTAGCTGACACTCATATGTTAGGTTAGCTCCTACCCAGTTATGATGACCTGGTACTTCGAAGGCATAAAGCGTTTTCTAGCTGACACTCCTTTGTTTGGTAAGCTCCTGTCAAGTTATGATAACCTGGTACTTCGAAGGCAACGTTTTTGTCATAGTACCACGTTTTATAGTGACTTGTATTCTCTTTGACGTTTTATGTGACGTCTCACGGGAACGCGGTCGTAAAAAGGGGAAAAAAAAAAAAAAAAAAAAAAACGGGATAAAAAGTATCCTATGTCCTTCTCCTGGCTCTAAACTACCTCCCTGCCAATTTTCAGCTAAATCGGTTCAGCCGTTCTTGAGTTATAAGTGAAGTAACTAACACGACTTTCTTTTATATATATAGATTATAGTATAGATTACTCGAATTTTTAACGTATCCATGATGATGAAAAAGATTGAAATGCGATGAAAATGTAACACTAATCAATAAACAAATGACTACTTTTGGAAAAAGAATTCCATGTTTATAAAATAAAATTAATTTGAAATTAGAATTCTTAGGCAAACAAAAATTATTTTGATTTGAAATGGCCAGTACTGCAGAACGGCAATTTCATAGGTAAAGACCTAATATTTACGACAAGACGACGCCGCCTACAGACATCTGCAATATTTATAATGATAAGCAGGCGAGAGCAGTGGTAGCCTTGTGGTATCGGCAGCGACTGACGAGTTCGTAAGTCTTGGTTTGAACCCAGGCAAGCACTTTACTTAGTGTAAGTTATTTCATCACCACTGCTCTCAAAACGGTGAAGAAAAACATTGTGAGGAAACCGGCATGTCGGAGAAACAAAAATTCGAAGACATATGACATCCAAAAACCTACTTTGTGGCGAATAAGGCCTACTCCCTCTCAAAAAGTGGTGATGAAATATTTTACACTAAGTAAAATACTTGCTATGGTTCGAGTTTACGACCTACAAATTGTAAACAAGTCGCGGCCGTTACCTTTCGGCCACCACTGCTCCTCGCCAAATCCCAACAATTTTGGAAAGCCTGGTAGATCATTGGCCAGCTTAATAGATGAACACAAAAAGCACATTGAAGCCACTCACCCATCAATAACCGGTACTGCACTTGTCTGACTGGCTCCAGCATCAACTACCAGCGCAGTAGACTTGCCGTTAGCGAACGCTGCCAACACCGCACTCTTCACCAAGAAGAACGCGGGCGCTTGGTACTTCTCGAATAGCAGTTCTGCTAGCTTCTCTCTAGCTGGTCGTGTGGTCCATACGGCTTCCGTGAAGAGTGCTGGGTGGTGTTCTGATGGCGAACGGATTACCTGAAAGATTGTAGTTATAATTAAATTTAAATTATAATAATATTACTCAAATGTATATTAAATTTCACTTAAATGATAAATGATTTTATTATATAATGATCAGCAGGTTTGTACACTTTTACACGTGAATCATATTTTTTCAAACTAGAAAATGTCGGTGATTCCTATGGTGGAATCTCCTACAAAAGTTGGTTTGTTTTTGTGTGTTTTGTTTTCTAAGATTGTATTGTATATCTGAATCTTGAATTATATATCCCATCAAAAACATAAATGTGAAATGAGAGCCAAGTTCAATATTATGATATATGCCTTGGTTGTTGACTTCAACGACAAAGAGGTGAGATCTAAATGGGTGCCAAGTTCAATGGTTAGTCCTGACTTGGCTAGTTCTCATATACGAATGATTATGTTCGATGGCTAGTTTCTACCAGCAAGCCACTTTCGGAATAATAAAATAAGAACCGACAAGTAACGGGTTTAAAACTTGCGAAGGCTATAATATAATTCCTATATGAAAACTAGCCAAGTCAAGACTGACCATTGAACTTGGCACCCATTTAGATCTCACTTCTTTTGTCGTTGAAGTCAACAACCAAGGCATATATCATAATATTGAACTTGGCTCTCATTTCACATTTATGTTTTTGATGGGATATCATTACTTTTTGTACATAAATTATTAGTAGGTACTTATTTATAACAAAATTTATACCAAATGGTTTTTGTTATAAGTGTTCTTAATAGAATCAATTAAGTGAAAAATTATAATAAAATGATAAAAATTTGCCAGTTTCTGATTTATTCCTTTGTTTTCACCTAATTACCTATCTGCATGCCAAATTTGAACTTTCTAGGTCATCTGGAACTGGGTTAAAGTTTTGATCTATAGGTCAGTCAGTGATAAAAATGACGATTTTTGGACGTTAATATCTAAATAACCGTTGGAGATATGTTTATGAAATTTGGAGCACATATGTATCTCGCAAGTTTCACCATATGAGCCTTTGACACGTTTATGTGAAATAGTTTTTGAGTTATGAGGGGGTCAAAAGTGACTCCAAATGGTTCGTGTAATATTACACACGGTGCTGCTCGCCAGTTCTGTTACTTGAACTTGGCTTGACACGCGGCCGCGTGTCTAGATGAGCTGTTTTTTATTAAATTAAAGAACTCACTATTTTATGACATATTTACTCTTAAAAGACACCAGTAAGTGGTGGAAAGAGGCAATCGCCAACATTTTTAGCTCTTTCAATGTTAGCTTTGGTTTCTGAAACCCTAATTGAATCCTTTTGAGAGTTCTTGTTAGCTATTGAATTCGCCGAGACTTTCTGCAACTATGGTGGATTCGGCATCCAGTCTAACTAAGCTGAATACCCAGTTACTGGGTAAAACAATACACGGGGTATTATAATCAGTCTTACCACGGGTAAGAATACTTGTCAAACTATTGGGCTTCGTACCACCCATATTGACTTACAAAGACCTAGATGGAATACCAGCCAGGATCAATGGTTTAACATGATTTCCGGGGTAAGCAGAACCAGCCAAAAACATAAGGTTAAGTAGAAAGTCACAGATTATACGAGAGGTCCTTTTTATTTCAAAACATAGATCATTATAGTCAGAAAATAATAAAAAGTAAGATACAATTTACAGAACCAACCTTAGCATAGCAGTAGTCAAGCATTTTCTCAAAGAGATCCCAGTTGTCAACCTGTCCGTCTTTCATGTAAGTGTGTACTTCCATGCCAGCACGTGGAACGTGGAGCTCGGTCACATCTATGTAATGGCGGAGCTCACCTCCTGCTTTTGTGCCTGAGGAGAAGTGTAATGATGGTAAATTATCTTAGAAGTTAACAGGGCTGCGTCTGTAGAACATTCGATATTCTACAAATTACTCAATTTGAAATATTTTTATTTGCAGAACACACATTAACAAATAGGATAGATGTCAATACATATCTATACTTAATATTATAAATCTGAAGAGTTTGTTTGGTTGAATGCGCTAATCTGAGGCACTACTGGTCCGAATTGAAAAACTATTTTTGTGTTGGGTAGCTTATTTATTGAGGAAGGCTATACGCTATGTAACATCAAGCTACGATCAAAAGGAGCGGAGCAGCAATGAGAAATGGTCGAAAACTGGCAGGCAATTCGATGCGTCGGGAAGGGCCAGGGGAGCAAAAATTTGACGCGGTCGAAGTCGCGTGCAGAAGCTAGTAAATTATAAAATGAATGCTGTCTTGCCATCAACGATGCACAAATATTCTGACTATAATTTCTAAATAATTAAGGCCTATACTTTATTGAATAAAACTAAATTATAAACAAAAACAAATGTCAATCTATATTTGAAGCGAAAGGTCACTCATTCGTATATTTAGTCACTGATTGATTAATCACAAAATCTCAGAAACTACTGGACTCAAGAAGATGAAATCTGGCAAAAAGGTATGAGTAGGAGACAGCAGCTAAGAAAGAATTTTAGGAAACTCCTCCCATAAAGGGGTCAAACAGGGGTTGGAAGTTTACATGAAATTCTATCAATTTTGAAGCTACGTTCTTAAAATTTTGTGTTTAGGCTAACAATTAAAAATAAATTTATATGTGCCGCAGCATTTGTGATAATTGCACTCCCAAAGAGCTGAAGTAAGGGATGAAGTAGTGTGGAAAGTACTTCATTTTCAAAGCAACTATAATTAAATTTATTATTTAGGCATACAGTTAGGTAAGTATCGTATTACCCAGTAACTGGGTTGTGGAGCTCAGATAGGCAGTGAGCTCCATGAAAAATACTGGTATTCATGTGCATTGGGTTAGACTGGAAGCCGACCCCAACATAGTTGGAAAAAGCTAGGAAGATGATTTAGGCATACAGTTGGAAACTAATTTAACAAAATTTCTGACCTAACGGTGAAGCAGTGGGCAAAACCTAGTAAATTATAATTTGTCACCGAGTTACTTATTGATAGTGAAACCAGGCACGGTCGCAGCCTATGATTTTTGGGGGGGTCACCATGAATACTGAAGAATATTTTTAGGAAGTACATCTACTCGTTGGTCTAGTAGTCGAAAGCGCTACTGATGAGCATGAGGTCCCGGGTTCGATTCTCAGATCGGGAGTATTATTGGGTTTTTCAGGCAAATCGTTCAGAGTCTCGACAGCATGGCTGACTTTGGGGGGGTCATGACCCCTAGGACCCCCCCTCTCGGACCGCGCCTGAGTGTAACATGCTTCTAGTTAAAAAAAAATTAAGAACATGCTTTTAAAAATGGTATATATCAAGATCTTTTTTATTGAGACTGGATTGGATATCTTGGTATATATTTTGGGTGCTATTCCTAAAATCTTTCTGAATAGGGTATGATTTAAGCTGTCGCCAATTTAACTAGTTTTGTGTTTCTTTAATAATAGGGTTTGCCCACAAAATAGTAGATTTGTCACCAAAATGTAGTCACCAAACAATATAAAATCAATTCCACAATAAATTACCTAAAATCATGGAGATATGGGGTCAAGTACCAAATAAATGTTTTTGTATGTATTATAATAGGTTTGTCCTAATAGTATTTAAGCAAACTAATTTAAAGAGATCACCAATAAATCATATATTGGTGCCGATTCCCTTATTCACAAACTAAACTAAATTTAAGTTCAGTGCATCTTTTTCTTTCTATTTCATTAAGGAAAGGACAGAAGATAAATTTTAGTTTAGTCCTGTCAAATTAATCAAAAGCCTTCCGGCTTTAAAAAATCATGCACGGCAGAGTCTATCAAGCACTAAAAGAAGTATGAATTTGAACCAGTAGTTCTTGAGAATAGCACATTCAACCAAACAAATTCTTCAGCTTTATAATATTAATGAAAAGTCTTTTCTTTCTTTTGTCATATTTAGATGGTTCTTTAAGACAATCCATCATCTATACTGGACATCATTACAAAATAACAAATCTTTTGCCAATAATGCTAAGTTATATGTTCAGTCAAAATTACTTGAGATTAGTTTTGATGAATCTAGTAACTTTCATAAGATTATTTTTAGAATTTGCAAATAGTTTAATTCACACTGGTCACAATCATTTAGACCAGAAATAAAAAGTTTAACATAGAATGATACACAACTCAATATTCTTTGTTTTGTCAACAATCAAAACCTATGGACTATGGAAATAAGTACCTTGTACCTTTTAATTACCAAAGCTATTTAATTCAATGGTAAAATCCTATTTCTATGCTACCAAAGACAGTTTTGAACCAAGTTGGATTAGCTTTCCACAACAAGAAAGATGCCAGTGTCTTTTCAAGAATTTTCGTAAAAATACTTACCGGACTGCGTGATATTCCCGTCTGGAACCTTCTCCTCGGCATCAGGGATATGTGTGGCCGGTCCTACACCCACAACCGCTGGAATATCAGCTTTAGGAGTATCTTCTTGGGCATAACCAACGCGCAGAGAATGATGTCCAGGATCGAACACTAACGCGCCTATTTCGTCGCCACCATACAACATCCCGTTAGGACCACTCATTTTTCTGTTTTTAACTCAGATTTTGCGTGTTTTAGTTATATTTTAGGAAATTACACTGTTTCGGCGCGATGCAGTTTTTGTTGATCACCAAATTGGATTATTTTTGATAATCTGTGGTAAAAGTGGTCCGGCAGAAAAAATAGGATTTTAAGCATTATTAAATAGTGAAAAGAGCTAGCAATATTAGCGTTTTTGTTTTGTGAGTGATATACTGTTAAAATTTAAACGGTACGCATAATAAGTTGCAGGAACAGGAACGCAGCGTATAGAATTGCGTGGAATGAAAATGCAAAATCAACATGAGGAAACAGAGGAAACCACTTTTGAAACATTTTCAAAGATGTTGACCATATTTTAATTTTAAATATCAAACAATCATCTTTCTCTCAATTTTAATTATTATTGATCAGTTAGTTTTGTCTGATTTAGAAAAGTGATTAAATTGTAAAGGAACGTAATTGGCTCAATGCCTTGCACTGTGGGCCTGGCTACGACTGCTAGGAGCCTCGTAGCAGTATGCCCTCCAAAGAGTAAAATATACAATGCCCTCGTAGTACGAGCAGTTGACAATCTCAGGGTTAGTGCAACGCACGTTGTTTGTTTTGTTAGTTGCAAGTTTGAATATTTTTTATGTAAAACGTGGTATTTTATTGTTAATAATGGTTGTTTATTGTACTGTGTGTATGAATAATACTAGAAAAAATAAAGAAATATCATACGTTAACTATTCCAAGGAGTACAATACGTGAGTAAATATTTGATGACTTATTAGTTATTACTTTTTTAAGTAAGTTACCTACCTACCTTTATTTTATTGTATGGTTCTTTTTTATTTTTTATTATAAGTTATTATAGTAGTAGTGTTAACTTTATTTGAATAAAATGCGGATACCAAACTATAACGAACTTTTATTTTAAATTTATAACAGATAGATACAGATACTATGGGTATATCTTCGCTCCGAAGTTCCGATCGTGAAAGAGACTAGACTTGTGTAAGTAATGCGAGTGATGCATTGCGCGTCATATATCTCGGCCGCGTACTGTAGCATTACACATGACTCGACCCAATCAACCATGGCATTTGACACTAAAACATGACGCGCGGGCTGCGGCGCGCTGTTCGGTGTTCGTAATATCTCAGTAATCTTTGCTGTGTGCGCAAGCGAGAAGGAACATGCTCCAGTCGGTTGGCTGCGAGATAAGTGAACTATGATCTAGAACCGTATTGTTATTGAAAAAAGGTTTACGTTTTATTGAAACCGCGGACCGCCTACGTGATGTTTCAAATCATGACTCGAACTGTATGACACTATAACAGTTCGAGTCATGGTCAATAATCACTATTGCAATTCATGTCTATCGTTTTAATTCCTTATATTGGGGGCTAAATATGAAAGAAAATCGACTATATG
Source organism: Aporophyla lueneburgensis (assembly GCA_932294355.1). NCBI lineage: Eukaryota > Metazoa > Arthropoda > Insecta > Lepidoptera > Noctuidae > Aporophyla > Aporophyla lueneburgensis. The sequence continues at coordinate 15,088,666 of OW028762.1, read as the reverse complement.
AATATGAAACAAAATCAAATGTACGTTCCGGCGAAGCGAGGGCGCATTGCGTTTGACCCATGTCACATCACATCACAATATAGGTAATGCGATATCTCATGTAATGATGTATATCTTTTACAACGCGGCATTTCATTACAAAAACCATCGCGCGTGGTGCTTCATCTCGCGTCATGTTTGGAGTCATGGTGTAATGAAACATTACTCGGGACGAAATGTCATGCCATATGACATTACTTTAAAAGGCACTGTTTTGCGCATGTCTAAAAGAGACCGCTCCGCCTGTGCCTCGCCGTTTTAACACTTCTGTTGGCCCCACGTCCGCAACGTCAGTGTAGCGCTGTCGACTATAGAGGGCGTTGCCGTTTGAGTGTTGCCAACACGGCCATGCTGCACGGTGCCTGCCCCAGGCACCCCACATGTCTGGATAGGTCTCTGAAAACGTAATAGGTACATTTTAGGACACACAGATATATATTTCTTCGGGCACCTGAGCAAAGTGACCAGTACTACACATATTACATCTATCTATGCATTGCAATACCATCACCTGCCCCTAAAGGGTCTATGCCACACTTAGGAGACCAGGATTATGACTGACAGACCACTTGCACCCGAAGAGCATTTCACTCACTCAAGCGTACCAAGTTGATCTACACCTCAAAGCGAAACAAAGCAATACATTTTATCGTACATAATGTGTAATACCACTATTATTGAAGTGTACAATATTGATCTATAAAGATCAACATATTATGACGGGAAAATATTCATATGATATATGGGCTTTAGGAATAAAACTAATAATTGTAAAGGTGATTTAAATATTGTGTATCTAGCTTTATGTATCTTATACCTATAAACGAGCAATTAATATGTAATAAACGAAACAAAAGATAAAAATAGTATACCTATATCACTAATAAATAACACAAATATGGGTACCTTGCCAATACGGTTTTGATGACTTTATATTTTATTCAGTATTCCAATCATCAATATTTATCCATGGTTTCATATTTTCCACTAAAGCTACTCCATTATACATTTTAGAGCTTCTTTGACTACCCCTTAGATCTGCTATTTCGTATCTATAATTATCTAGTACCTTCTTGATTTGAAATGGACCTTTGAAAACTGGTAATAGTTTTCGGCTTTGACCATCATTGCTTTGACTTTGTATTTTGACCAATACCAGATCTCCTTCGTATTGTGTTGCCTTGGTTCGAGATTTGTCGAACCTTTTCTTTTGATATTCTGCACTAGCCTTCATATTTTCGTCTATTCTTTCACGTAACTTTGACACGTCTACCAATGCTTCGTTATCAAGATCTGGAGCGAGACTATCACTGTCCGTACGTAGTCTGTAGCCGAACATTACTTCACTTGGAACGGCTTGAGTAGTTTTATGAACTGTACTATTGAGTCCCTGCTGTAATGCTTTATTACACTGATCCCACCTATCATCTGTGCTATCAGCACCCATTGTTTTTAAGGCTTCTAATATTGTTTTATTAAAGCGTTCTACCTGCCCGTTAGCCCGACGTACGCCTGTCGCTATTTTATGTAACCTAATATTTCTGTTTGCACAATATTGAGTAAATTTGCTTGAAGTGAAACAAGAGCCCGCGTCACTAATTATTCTTTTAGGGTTACCAAATGTCTTAGTTAAGCATTATAATTCTTTAATTACGCCGGCCGTATTCGTTTTGCGTACTGGGGATATAAATACAAACTTTGTGAAGGAATCTACAATTATTAATAGGTATTTATTTTTGTTTTTAGTTGTTACGAATGGTCTTAAATGATCAATATGTAAGGTGTGAAAAGGTTGTTGCATATTTTGGAAGAGGGTACAGATGTCCCTCTGTTGGACCTCCCTTATTTTTAAAATATATACAATTCAAACAATTTTTGATATACTTCTTCACAATATTATGCATCCGTGGAAACCAATATCGTGTACATATACGCTCAACACATTTGTCAACGGAAAAATGACCTAAATCATCGTGATTACATTTTATAATTTGCCAAATACATTTTTTTTGGAACGACCCACCTGCGTCCTACACTTGTTCTCCTGTAAACCTTTCCACCTAAAAGTTCATACTTGTTAAAAATATATTTATTTTGGTCGGCCTCTCCTGATTCTAAAATGTTTCGAATATTAGCTATCTCAAGGTCTTGTACTAGTACAGCTAACAACCAATCTGCCTCTGTAATTGACATAACTATTTCAGATTCCGATTTTTCTCCGGATGACACAGGATTGCGGCTTAAGGCATCCACATGTTGCATCCGGGAACCTTCTGTGTATTATATCAAAGGAAAATACTTGAGTGGACAAAACCCAACGAGCTATTCGTGGGATAATGTCTTTCTTTGTTAACGCGTATCTAACCGCACTACAGTCAGTAATTATTTTAAACTGTATACCTAACAGATATAACCGGAATTTTTGAAGAGAACATACAATAGCTAATACCTCCAATTCAAACGAATGATATTTTTTTTTCATCATCCTTAGTTTGCCTACTATAATAATGCACGACCTTTTCGCTTCCGTCTTCTATCTGAGTCAGTATTCCAGCAATACCATCCCTACTTGCGTCTGTATACAAGATTTTATCCTTGTTTGGATCAAAAATAGCTAAAATGCTTTGAGACGTCAATTTATCCCTTAAAATATGAAATGCTCGATTTTGTACGTCATCCCACACCCAAACGGCAGCTTTCTTCAACAATTTTGTGAGGGGAGCTGATAAAATTGCACAGTTTCGTATAAACTTGCGAAAATAACTAATTAAACCTAAAAATTGTCGAAGTTGATGTACCGTTTTGGGTATTGGGAAGCACCGAACAGCTTCTAATTTTGAATCATTAGGCATAACGTAACCTGGTTTAATTTTATAACCTAGGAATTCGATTTCCTCTTTAAAGAAATGACACTTTTTTAGGTTTAATGTTAAACCATTCGTCCTGAATATTTTCAATACCTGTTCCAATAACATAATGTTTTCTGATATTGTTTCAGTAACTAAGTAAACGTCATCTAAATAAACAATAACGTTGCCAAATCTCAAGTTTCCCAGTACTTTATTCATCATTTGTTGAAAACAAGATGGGCATTTGCCAAACCAAATGGCATTCTCAAAAATTCATAATGCCCGTCTTCTGTTATGAAAGCCGTTTTATGTATAGAGTCCTTATGTAAACAAATCTGATAATAACCACTTTTTAAGTATAGACTAGTGAAATACTTGTGTCCCTGAAGCCTGACTATCAAGTCCTCAATACGTGGCATAGGGTATTTATCTTTGATAGTTATTTTATTTAGCGCCCTATAGTCAATGCAGAGCCTTTTTTCACCATTTTTCTTATCTACTAATAATGCTGGACTGGCATAAGGAGAATTACTATCGCGAATAATTTGATTTTCTAGTAAATCTTTTACTATCTCTCTAATTGTCTGCCTGTCCGGATACGAAGTCCTAAAGGGTCTGCATTGTACCGGTTGAGAACTTGATAAGCTAATTGTCATTTCGTGGCTACTAACCTTTCCAAGATCTTTAATACTAAAAGCAACACAATCACTATACTGATTAAACATAGTCAATAACTCACTTTGATGTGTACTTGTATCCAGATCTATCGCAGCTATATTACTACAAAATTCCTTAAGTTCGCTCGCGTATTGAAATTTAAGTTTGTCGCCTATACGAGAATACACTAAATCAGATCGCTCAGTAACATTTCTTCCAATTAGAATGTCGCACCCTACCATATCATCCAAGACATACATATCTACCTCACGCAAAAAGATAGAATCTAAAGTAAGACTTATTGTAATCTTTTTAGTTACATATTTATAATTATCTTTCGAAAATCCTTGCAAAACAACGGGTGAGGGTAGTTCGATATACGACAGTGAAAGTTTATTTGCTAAATTTTCTGACATTAATGAACAACTACTGCCAGTGTCAATAAATGCCTCATAACATTTTTTTTGATATATAAACATTTTTAATAAATTTATTTCGTGGATTTGTAGAAACAAATTTAGTTTCTTGTTGTTCAGGTTTTACCAACGATTTTGTTGAATTTTTCTTATGGTAACAAACAGATTCTACGTGCCCCTTCTTCCCACAGAATTCACATTTATTTGCCTCGCATTGGTTTCGTTTGTGGTTACCCCCGCAATTGTAACATTTAATTATTTTACGACTAACATCTTGGCTAACATTGGAAGACTGAGTTTGATTTATTACGGTTGAATTCGTGGGAGCGGGAGTTCGATTTACAGATGTTGAAGGAGTAACTGACTTAGCTTGAACATCACGTGAACTACTACTTTCCTGTTTTACAGCTTTCTTGTAGACACGACTATGTAAATAGCTAGCTAAATCGTCACTTGATTTAAAATTACTAGCCTCTATAGATGCGCCAATATTATTATCTCCAATGTTTCCTACTATAGGTAATTGAAATAATATCTTGTTCCGAAAAATTCAAACATAAACGATCAATCTTACATTTCTGCTCAAAATAAAATTCATACAGGGATTGGTTATCGACGGGTTTTTTTTCAATGATCTCTTTTAAAAGGTCAAACATATTTCTACGTATTTGGAAACTATTCGACAATTTTAACCTCCAGTCGTCCCATTTCCACGTAGGCCACTGCTTTTCTGTACGTAATAATGAATCGTACCATACTTTCGCAGATCTTTTTAGTTTATTTAAAGCTTGATAGCGAATCATTGTATCAGGCCATGAAAAAGTACTTGCATAAGAACGAATAATGCTCAGCCAGGTATCTATATCGTCTTTTAATGGGTCAAAATCAGGTATAAAATTGTTCAAAGCAATAGAATTTGAATTACTCACAGTTTCGGTATCTTTACGTGATACCTTGTCTTTCCGTCTTGGTGACGTGGATGGTGTCCTTCCACTGGAGCTTGATGAAGAGGAGGTGGAACGAGCTCACTTTCGCCTTGAATGCTTACCAACTCGCTTGCCCATGGCGTGGTTTTCTTGTCAAAATCAAAATCAAAATCAAAAGTCATTTATTCAAACTAGGCTGAGAGTCAGCTCTTTTTGAACGTCAAAGTTACAAAAGACAGTCCCCCCAAAACGCCCACCCTTCGACACTTCCTAGTGCTGTAGCTGGGAAGAAGAAGTGGCGGAACAAACTCCCCAGCAGCACAGCTGTCTGTTAAGTTAGAAGAACTTGATTCTATACAATATTGTGTAAGTAATTAATATTATAAAACAAAACATACATTATTCGCCATATGTCAGCTAGCACACGCCAATATACCAACAAAAAAAAAAAATTGAATACTAAAGTCAAGCTGAAATAATAAAACAAAACAAAAACGTAAACAAAACTTAAAAACTAAATAAAGCCTCCAGGCATAAAGGGCGTGCCCGCTTACATGTTCAACGATGCAAAATGATCCATATACATACATTGATGCATATAGCTAAGTTGAAGTTACAATAGTTAAACTAGCACCTCCGGAGTAGAATAAAATAATTGTTAATACAAATAACAATAACAAAAACCATAGTCAGCAAGACGACCAGTCACCACAAGCAGCACCCGTTCACGAGCATAACGCAAAGGTCAGCCATTACCCCCCTCGCCATATTTGAGGGAAGGTGGTAACCCGACCCCCGACGCTACCGCAAGCAGTGACATCTAAGGGAGCATGACGAACTTGCTGCCGGTTTGTCAGGCAAGAATATTATGAACAGCTGACGAGGTCGCTAGCTAACTACATGTTGCAATACAACTCATTTAAAATCATTGTAATGAGTAGATTATGTCCACAATAAATGAAATTAAAAGAAAATAAAAATAAATAAATAAATTAACAAAATCTGTTAAATAAAAAAACAATTATATGAACTACCCATATAAACTGTCGGTAGGAAAGCTAATTCTGGATTGAAAGAACATAAACATTGTCTTGAGTTTGCCTTGAGTTAATCACAGCGACCAACTATTCTTATCGTTTAAGTAGTCGTTGATAGAATAGTATGCCTTTGAACAAAGGTTGGATTTTACTTTAGCTTTAAACTCATTAAACTGCAAATCTAGTAAAGCAGAGGGAAGCTTGTTATAAAAGGTAATACCAAGACCAACAAAAGAATTATGAACCTTATGAAGCCGGTGAAAGGGAGCACGTAGTTTGTCCTTATTTCTAGTATTAATATTATGAATATCACTGTTTTTAGTGTACAGGTGTATATTTTGCCTAATATATAAGATGTTGGCGAAGATGAATTGTGATGCCACCGTAAGAATACCAATATCTTTAAACTCTCAGAGAAACTCTAGCACCTAGTTGGTAAATCGCTCGAACAGCTCGTTTTTGAAGAACAAAAATATTTTGAATGTCCGCGGCTTTGCCCCACAGCAGAATGCCGTAGGACATTATGCTATGAAAATAACTAAAATAAACTAATTGAGCTGTATCAACGTCCGTATACTGTCTAACTTTCTTTACTGCGTAGGCGGCCGAACTGAGCCTTCCCGCTAGGCTTGATATATGTGATCCCCATTGAAGTTTGGCGTCTACTGTTATGCCCAGAAAAACCGCCGAGTGTACAATTTCAAGCACCTCATTATCTAAAACGACATTGGGTCCCAGATTCCTAACATTCGGTAAGGCGAACTTTATACATTTCGTTTTCTTAGCATTGAGAACTAGGTTATTTGTGGTAAACCATTCCGTAGCCATTGAGAGCGCACTATTTACGTCGTCAAAATCTTGTCTATTTCTGTCTACTTTAAAGATAAGTGAGGTATCATCAGCAAATAGTACAATGTCACAGATATTCTTTAAATAAAATGGTAAGTCATTAATATACACTAAGAACAAGAATGGACCCAGTATTGATCCTTGAGGTACACCTAACTGAACTAGTAGCCCGGAAGATTTTACACCATTGACATCTACACATTGGTGCCTATTTTGCAAATAAGAACTTATGACACTGAGAGCTTCGTTTTGAATACCGTAATGACGTAGTTTACGCAAAAGTGTGTCATGGTGAACGCAATCAAAAGCTTTGGAGAGATCACAGAAAACTCCGATAGCATTTTGCGAGTTCTCCCATGCGTTGAAAATATGTTTCAGCAGAGCAACACCCGCATCTGTTGTCGAACGACCTTTTGTAAAGCCATATTGCTCATTATGAAGGAGGCTATTTAAATTAAAATGTCTTAGCAACTGCTTGAGTATTAACTTTTCAAACTGTCACTTCTGATGTTAACTTTATTTGAATAAAATGCGGATACCAAACTATAACGAACTTTTATTTTAAATTTATAACAGATAGATACAGATACTATGGGTATATCTTCGCTCCGAAGTTCCGATCGTGAAAGAGACCGCTCCGCCTGTGCCTCGCCGTTTTAACACTTCTGTTGGCCCCACTTCCGCAACGTCAGTGTAGCGCTGTCGACTATAGAGGGCGTTGCCGTTTGAGTGTTGCCAACAGTAGGTGGGTTGATGTTGTAGCAAAAACATTAAAATAAATACGAACAATCACTGACCTCCCTAATTACCACTGGACTGGCGGCTGTCAAAGTGCTTTTGTGCCCGTTTGATAATCGCCATTTTGGCGCTGTCGGACGTGGTTGGACGTAGCGAGTATCTGTGGTACTAAAGTTTAAAATAACCTACAAAATAACTTTTCGTTCGAAAGTCGAAAGTCGGTAAAAAAGTCAATGAAATAAAAAACAAAGTCACCGACTTCCGAAAGAAAAGTTATTTTGTAGGTTATTTTAAACTTTTTTTGTGGTTGTTTTTGAAGTCAGTTACATTTTTTTTGTTTTTATTTTTTATTTTATCCTTGTTAGTTTAATTATTCAACCCAAATTATTGTCAAATACATAATTTTCTAACATGTGCACTATAATTTTGTAATCCTTAGCACCGGTAATAACAGCGCCCATGTACACAATGAGCTAAAAATAAAAATTATTGAACCAAACTAAATGAAAATTTTATGGGACCAAATAGCAGATATACTGTATGGAACAAAAAAAGAATCATCGAAATCGGATCAGAAACCTCTGAGTAATCGGTGTAGACAATGTTGATATCTTTTTAGGTTTTTGTTGATTTTTCAAAAAGTGCTAGTCTGATTTCGATAAAATTTTCATGAGACCATTCGGGAAGTATATCCTTTCCAAAAAAAAAGAATTTTTAAATCGGTTGGTAAACGACGGAGTTATGCCCGAACAAACATAAAAAATAATATAAACATCCGGATTGATAACCTCCTCCTTTTGGAAGTCGGTTAAAAAAGAGTGTCCATGGAGTTTCTAGCCCATTCTTCTCCATAGAGATCTACGTATTGGAATGGGTATCTATGGTACTTTCACAGTTATTATGTCTTGTGACTGGGACTGTAGCACCAAAACTATTTTTGTACTAATTTTATTTTATGTCTTTTGACAGTTCAAAAGTGCCTGTAATTGGCTTAGTTGAATTAAATTATTTGATTTGATTTGATTCGATTCTATCATACTGAATAATAAAACTATTTAACAAATGTTTTGTTTAATTTGTCTTACCCTATTGTGACAACCCTACCAAAATAGGTAACAATTTTGCTCGTTCTTAAGAAGCTTAGTCTCTGTTCCGTTTGTCTACTCATGTGCCCTTAGACCCAAATGATAATTAACTGAAGGAAAGTAAGCGAAAGACTGAAATCCGCACTGTCACCGCGCTTGCATCCCTGACCAAATAGTATCGGTCGCCATTGCTGAAAACTTCCTAGCTGACGTACGTGTACGGATAACCGAAAAGAACGCAGCTATTCGTGCAGTACCTACGTCTCGATTTCATGTGACGCGAACAAAGCCCACGATCGTCATTTTCAGCGTGCTATAAAGAAACGCATTGTGAAGCACCGTTCCGAGGGCTGCTGTAACGAGATGCTCGGGGAACTCGAGCCCACGCACCAAGCCTTGTGGCATCTTCAGAGGAAACTATGCACTGAGGCTACGGTGCAAGTATAAGACCGTACAAATTCATTTCTCCGCTAAATTGATATAACACAAGGTTATTTTGAATACTGACATTATTGTATTCTGCGCCATTTTTATCCGCCCCCTCCATCAAAACCAAACAAAATAATAATAACCTAATTATAATCGTATTCGTACGGTCTTAACCAGGGACTTGAAAACGAAATGAATTTTGTTCCGTTACTCTAAATGTTACCTTATAACGTTTCAGATTTTGTAACGATACTCAAACCTAAAAATATGAAAAACGTTATAAAGAATAACGTTATAGAATATTAATGTTAAAGAACAATATAACAAGTAGCGTTATAGGGATCAGTAACGTTATGCTTATATCCGATTTAATAACGTTACAGGTGAAACGTTACAGTATCACTTATAACGTTATGTTTAAAAAATTGCCCGCTGAACACCGCTCCTCCCGTCGCACCCCTGTAGAGTCATGTGGGGTAAACGTACGCGGCGAATAAGTGTCCGCAGTGAATATTGTGCGTATGCCGGGGATGACAGCAGGTTGAGACCTGGTGCATTTAGATCGCGTTTGACCACCGAGCTAGAGGACTGCGTCACAGGTTTGCCGCACAATGCTATGGAAACTTACGCGACAATATTGCTTTTGCACGGATTTCCTATTTATTTCTTTGAAATTGATTTGCATGCTAAAGACATATTATTAATCTGATTGAATAACGAAGTGACTAGGAACAGGAGAAATTAATCAATATTTTGTGTGAATCTACGTATTTTGTCTAGGGTGTCATACTTCAAAATTTTATTATTTTTATTAACTTTGATGGGATGGGGTAAGTGTCCGGGGGTAAGTGTCCGCAGTAATTAAAATGCGTATACTTACCCAGTTATATTTTTAATTTTTTGCCAAAAATGCAAATATATAAGGAAATGCCCTGACCGGAAAGTTTGTACACATGAGCAGATTGATGAAGACAAAAAGTTGATGGAAGATGGAAAATCGAAACGAAAAGCCGCAGGAATTGTTGGAATAGATGAGAATACTTTTAGAAAACGTCTGAAACTAAAGCTACGGAAAGGATATGTTCCAGTGACCCTGAATGCTGAAGCTGCGTTACCTACAGTAGCAGCTTTTTATGTGTTCTGTCGATTATATAAGTCACTTGGTATTGGTTACTAGTTCTATCAGGATGCTGTGTCATCCATTTATCGGCTTCAATTGCGTACTGATTTTTTGACGACTGTAAATGGCCCTATCCAAGGGCTGTATTTTCTGACTACTATGAGGTGGCAATGTAAGATGCAACGATGTTGTTCTCTCTGCAATACAGAGTAGCTTGCAGGTTATTATGGCTTGAATGATTGTCAATAATCAGTAGCATAAGATTATCCACAGTTGGTGAAGTGTAGTCCTTGAAGTGTACCAGCCACTGTAAATATAAGTCCGCGTTGATAAATCCGGAATCAGATGTCATGCCAATGCTACTAGCCGGAGCTCCGTCCATATGTTCCCCCTTCATTCTTTTTCGAGGGAAAATAAATGCAGGTGGAACATATTTTCCAGTTGTACCTACCGACTATACAAAAAAACATCTTCAGAACAAGAATACTACTATCCGTTATGTCGAGGAAAGTACTGAGGAGTGGATTGAGTGTTCAATTTATGAGTCCTGGTAGCACGACACCTGTACCAGTTACGAGGAGGGCAAGTTCACACGTGATCATTGTGCAATATCAAATTAAGTTTACGTGCGTCCACTTTGTCGGCGTTGCGTACACTTAACCGAAGGCGTGCGGACACTTTCCCACCGATGCGGGTAAAAAGCCGCATTTCCCTTGTTAACTAAATAATTAAGTAAAAAAAAACAATTATTGTTAGAATTGAAATTTTATGTTTTGTTTCCCTTCACAAATGTTTATATTATAACATTAGAATAAAAGTTTTATTCTTTTAAATTCACAAAATCTTTTATTCTGGAAGCAATTAACTAAAAAATGCGTATAGGTTGGCAAAAAAGAGTCTGTCGTGGTAACCATTGGAACTAAAATATTTTTTTGGTGGCAGCACTGCTTTGTTTATCATCAACAAGTAGCTAATCTGTCATTGTGTTATGTTCCCAGTTGTATTTTACTTATTTCTAATTAACTATCAATTATTAATGCTTTTGAACATATAAAAAATGAATTAAACATTAAGGAGTAGTGGTGTGAGCTGTGATATACTAAGTTTTCGTAAGAAATTTGGCGGAATCTGAAGCGGAACAAATTTTGTCTCCGATTGACAATGTTTACGAAAGAACTGCCGACACGACAGGTATTTATCCAAGAAATTTATCTTTTATTCAATGCCAGTCATTGTTTTTCCTTTCTAATACTAAGTTTTATCGGTATTATAAGTTTCAAGCCATTTTATTGTTTTATTTACTAATAGATTATTGAGGTTATGTTTTCTAGTTTGACAAATCGCGTGTGCGTTAACTCTTGATGTTTGATACTTGAAATTGAAAAATGTACCTACATGGAATTAATATGATTGTCTTTATGTTTTTTTCAAGGTAAATCTCACAGTACAATTAGAGAAATTGTTAATGAAGGTGAAAAAAATTAAGGATTTTTTCTACACCTGGAGGAACACCAAAACAGTTGGCGGATGAAAGAATTAGACGATTTTGATCTGTGTGCAATTAGACAATAAGTTCAACACCATAACGAAACCGGCAAGTATTTTTTTTTTTTTTGTTAATCGCATACCACAGTAATAAAAGTATAATTTATATTTATTATTTTTCAGGTGCCTATTCTACGTAATATATTACCTATAGTTTGAGGAGATAGGTTGTAATGGGAGCCGTAAACGTGTAAGAAAGATTTTTACAATATTTAGATTTCATAAATAAGAAATGTAAAACTGACACATCAGTGTTAATGGAAAAAATCTATCATAGCACTGAAAAGGAATACAAGAATGATGGTATGTCACGTTTTTCTTTTTAAATAAAATCTAAATTTTAGCGTGTTATTTCATTTTCATTGTCATGTGAATAGTGATAATGTTATGTACCCCACATAGACATACCTGACACCTTCATTAGTCAACTGTTCAAGTTTATTCGATATTGCCTGTACCTTTCGAATGCGACATGTTATAGGTACTCTCTGACTTCCGAATAGTTTCCGACAGTAAGCAGCTGAAAGTCGCCTTCTTGTCGACTATAAACTGTCAGCATTAAAAGGACTCGTTCAGTATCATTCATGTCAAATTTGATACAGGCATACCAACCATCGAATGGTTGTGAATACCCTAGATGGAGGCCGCAAATGCGATTGCTGAACATTATGTCTTGTTTATCGGGTTCAATCGGCAATCCCTGAGTGTAATTTAATTAATTTTTAAACTGAATAAGTTTGCATTATGTTATTATGATGGCACTCTTAGATAAAAGGTTATTCTAGCGAAATAATGCGAAATATATACAATGAAAGTAAAAGACTGTGTGCCTATCAAGTCTTGAAATCTTGACTGATGAGAATTTCCGGGATCTCGTGTTTGTGGATTAAAACAACAAGTATCTTATCACTTTTAGTCCTAGTATACAGGGTGGCCATACCTGCTAAGCAGGCGCCCTCATTTTTTCCAGACTCTTTTTTGCCAAGCTGTACGTTTACCCCACATGATTCTATATGCCATCGCATCGCCGCGCGCCGTATCCAAGCATTTATTCATTAGAGAGTGCACGTTGTATATTTTGTGTAAACTTTAACATATTATACCTACACGTCTCATCGGTTAATTCTGTTATTATAATGAGTGAGTATCTATCATTTTAACTATTAACGAATGAATACGATTGTTATTTCTGCCTCACTGGTCATGTGGGCTACAGATATGTGAATTAATTTTTTTCTATCTAGAAATTCTCAGTTATTGTCTGGTGTATAAAAGTTTGGGTTAAGATATTATTCATTATTTACAGGTGACAGTGACGATGATTTTATGTTTCAACAGAACAGTCAGCCAATTTTTCAACAGTACTTGGGGTCGTCGACCACGCGTCTATCGGCGTGCGCGATGATCAGCTGATTTTTACATTTGAATTTACATTGCATGCTAAAGATCAATTTTTTTTTTTTGATAGTATATGTTTTATATCTCAAATAATGGTTCATTTAACTGTTAACACGTAAAGCTACTACTACTACAATGTGTCAAATTTCTGTAATAGGTTTTCAACGTTATCGCTAAAGTATTAGGTTCAAGATTTACTGAGAAAATTTGACAGTTTCGGGTAGCTTGATATGCTGGAGTCTGTATAAAAAATGCAAAAAATATGGTAATATTTAATAAAAATATCCAAAAAAAATATATGGTTGCGTATCAAGAATAACTAGCCCTATCACCTACTATCTGTTTTCGGAAGCGTTTCCCATATACCCTTTATATCTTGAAATTTATTTTCTCCTATAGTTTCGCCTTGAATATTATGTCATGGTACTTTGGATATACTCGAATTAGGATTATGCCCGGTTGATGGCAATAGGCTCGCCACCTACACATTACATGGGACTTGAATATAACTGTCGAAATGTGGGTGTCTTCTACACCTTCTACACCTTTGAGGAATAGTGGCGTGATGTTATGTTAGCAATATCGTCGTTTCCTGATAACTCCTGTGCGGCCGCCGATCGGGTGGGAGACTATGCGCGCGACATCCTGTTAATAGCGCCGGCGCCTGTGCACGACAGAACGAAACGCGCGAATTTTATTTCACAGTGCGGGCCATAGTCATAACTACTTAATACTGAACAAAACATTCGCGTGGAAATTAATTCGCATCGCATCGCGTTCAATTTGCATCAAACCACAGATTTTTCCACGTGAATTTCCAACCGCACCTGTGTGGCAATCCCATTACATTTAATAAGTTAGCGAACTATGAGAAGATAATCGCAAGTTGAAAAATAGCGGTGCGGACAGGGCCAAAGGTGTAAATACTGGCCTCACCAATTGTAAATATAAAATCCTCTTTAATATTATTAGAATCGGACCTTTCGTTTAGAAATTATGACGGGCAAAACAATTCTACAAGGAAGAAAAACGCTGCGGGGTGAGCAAATTACCTAGTGTATTACCTACACATTTTATTTTTTGAAAACAAGTTATAATTAGAGATTGTAATCCGGATAGTTCAAAATTCGAAAATAACTGAAAAATCCTGATTTTCCGTCCTCATAAAAATTCTTTTATTTTTTTTTTGACGGAAAAAACCGGATTTTAGTATTAAAATCCGGTTTTTTCGAATTTCAATAAAGCGTTTCTTTGTAAACCTATTAAATAGAGCATGTGTCTTCAACCACCAACTTAATTATATTTCAGCGTAAACTACTACGTGACAAATCTAAAAACAATGTACACTCCATGTAACGTCATTCGCTTTAACGACAAACTCACTAAAGCGTCGAAATCACTTCACTTTAAATGGTTTAGCTTGTCTTCCATACAATGATACACTCTGTATAGCATTGCACCCACTCCCAGTAACGACAACAAATAAAAAATAAAAAGTACTTTTTAAGTTGTCAAAATTAGTGAAAACTGCGCAGCTGTGTACGTTTCTTTTGTCGCTTTATTATCCTAGTCCGTAATAAGCTCGACTGTGGGTATAATACATAGATAGAACGGGCTGGTGTCCGCAACTTCACGTCTGAGCGCGTATTTTGCGTTCGGGTGGGAAATCGGTTATTCGATCCACCTCAGCTCCTCGAGAAAGGCCAGCAACGCCTTGATGTTGCCGACTATCTCATGTAGGATACCTGGGTTACCGAAGTACTTGGCCCTATATGTGGCGATCGCCGGGCAGTTTAGAAGCACGTGCGTTGCTGTCTCGTCGTCCTCAATGCAGGCCCTGCACAGCGGACTGTCTGTAACTCCTACGACAAATAGATGTTTATTAAACGACCCATGGCCAGTTATTGCTGCTGTCGCAGCAACGCAGCTGTCGTTTGTCTACTGGAGGACCTGTTTTGTGAGGCGGGCATCGATGGTAGGAAGTGCTTCCTTAGCATGCCTGCACTCACTTTGGTCCACCCATAGCTCACAGTGTAGATCCCTGGTACGTTTTGTTACAAGAGAGCGTAGGAACTCAAAGGAGAGTGGCGCGATGGGTTCTGGTCCCACCGGTGTCGTGCTCGACTCCCTTCTGGCAAGTTCATCGGCGGCATCGTTATCTAGCGAACCGTTGTGTCCTTTTATCCATTGAATGGTTATATTATTGAGGCTACCTACCTGGTTGAGGCGCTGGTGGCACTCGTATATTAGCCTAGAGTCAATCGAGTGACTGTCCAGCGCTTGCAGAATAGCCATACTATCTAAGAGTATGCGGATCAAGTGGTCTTTAACTGCCCTGGCCATAATGGCTGAAGCAGCAAGAGTGATCCCAATGCATTCAGCCTGGAACAACGTGTTGTGGACTCCCAACGGTGTGCCTATATGTATGTAGAAGTCCTGCGAGAAGACTCCAGCACCTGTGCCACTGTCTGTTTTTTATCCATCCGTGAAGATGCGCAACTTAGTGGGGGGCAAACCTCCACATCGGCGATCTTCGTGAAGCTGGATGCTGTATTTTTTATCAAAAATGAACTGTTTGGATACCCGGTCATTTACCACCCGGCCTTAGTGATGGGGAACTCATTGTTGAGTTCCTTAAGCAGCGTGTGTTGTGTGTCTCTCTTTCGCCAGAGGTCAGTTTCATCCAGACACGCTGCCGCCATCGTGGCTTCCTGCTGTATGAACAGGTGGAGCGGTGGTAGTCCCAGCATGGCGTCCATGGCTGCAGTCGGAGTAGTCCTCATGCAGCCTGTGACCGCCATGCAGCCTAGTCTTTGCATGCGTTGCAGTTTGTTGCAGGCTGTAATAAGCTTGGTGCGGGGCTACCAGACCACGGCCCCGTAGGTGATCATGAGTCGGATCACTGCGGTGTACAGTCAAAGTATGATTTTGGGGGATAGGCCCCACTTCTTACCTTTCATTTTCCTGCATTGCCAGAATGTGATGCAGGCCCTGTTTAGTTTTGGAATCATACTGAACTTTCTAAGAAATCCGTTCTTTTGATTACAAATTGGGATTGCTTGCATGTGTGTTGTTACAAGGAGTTATGGATTATCTATACGTTATCATATTCTAAGTTGCTCACAAACTTTCTAACTGTAAACATGGCAAGTAAGAGAAAATCAGTGTGTATTGACGAAAAAGTTTTACTTTTTTAAGTAATGTTGGCAGACGCTTTAGATTTAGTCGTTCTACCGTATCCACCATATCGAAAAATAAAGAAAAAATTCTACAAGCAGAGCAGGATGGAAAATCTTCCAAATAAGAAACCTAAATACGAAGATTTGGATCAAGCTATACTATCATAATTTCACCGACAGCGCCAGCATAATATGCCAATGTCGGGGCCGATCGTGAAAGCTAAGGCGGAGAAGTTTGCTGAAGAACTTGGTTTACTTTCTTTCAAAGCATCGGGATGCAAGGATGGCGCGGTTTTTTTTAATTTTTAACGACAACTCTCTATAACGTCGAAATGTGCACAGTCCCTTGAGTGTCGTTGTATAGTTTACACGTAAACTTATGTTTTTTTTTAAATAAAATAAAAAACTTCGAAAAATCCGGATAGTCCGGATTTGTGTGCGATTATACTTTGTAAATCCGGATTTGGAAATAATCCGGATTTTGCAATCCCTAGTTACAATTAAATACAATAGGTTCGCTCTCTCTTCCATGGGACTAAAACATAACTGGTGAAACGTGGGTGTTAGGAATACAACTCTGCCTAACCCTTTGGGAGTACAGGCGTGATGTTAAGTTTATGTTTTTTTAGTTATGCTATGTTAAACGGGTCCACCCTTTATGGCAGAATTTTTTTCGTCATAATATTATTTTGCATAACAGCGGATGGCATAAACTTCATTTCGCAGAAAATCGTTTGGCATACACTCATTTATCGTATATTCACAACGCATAATTTTATAAGTCAGAATGATCTTTAGGCATAAATTTTATTCCATGATAATTAAAAAGTAGAACCATCATATCGCAGAAAGTTCGCAGTCAGAATCGTCTCTTGGCATAATTTCATATCGATAGTTATTAAAAGGCAGAACTATCATATCTCAGAAACTTTAAACATAGAATCATCTTTTGGCATACATTTCATATCCATAATAATTGAAACACACATTCACACATTCTGCATGTAGGAATATTCAATAAAACATTTGATTGTCAACATATGTGGTTTTTATTTCTTTATCAGAAGCATGCGAATATGCAAACAAACATACACTATGCATACAGTTAAAACCCTACATGCAGACATTCATACAAGCAAGCATACACCATGCATGCAGCATGCAAGCAAGCATGCAGCATGCAAACAAGCATGCAGCATGCGAACAAGCATGCAGCATGCGAACAAGCATGCAGCATGCAAACAAGCATGCAGCATGCAAGCAAGCATACAGCATGCAAGCAAGCATGCAGCAAGCAAGCATGCAGCAAGCAAGCATGCAGCATGCAAGCAAGCATGCAGCAAGCAAGCAAGCAGCATGCAAGCAAGCTTACAGCATGCAGGCGAGCATGCAACATGCAGCATGCATGGTTTCTGTCACGGCTCCGGCGCTGCGGGGCTCCGACGGTCCCACGCGAGCTCATCGTCGCAGATGGTTTTACGCTCACCTGCTCCTCAGCTCGCGGGCCGCCTCGCCCCTCCGCGCCTACGCGGGCTTAAATTACACTCTAGGGGTAGGGCAGACAAGACTACGTGAAGTCGGTTCTACAGCGATTCGTTTCTGTCAATAATTTTTGTAGCACAACATATACTGACTTTTTGAGACAATATTTCATTTTATTTAAGGTTAAAATGCAATTTAATAGAAATGAAAATATGCCTAGCAAAATTATTCTAAATGAAATTCTGCCACCTTCATAGTATGCCAAGTGAAATTATGCCAAATAATCATTGCTCTAAATAAATGTTATGCTAAACGAAAATATGCGGAATTTTAAGTCTGCCAAAGGTAATTATGCGAAATAAAATTCTGCCATCTTAAAAGTATGCCAGCGTAAAGTCGAGCATATAAACATTCGGCCAAACAATGATTATGCTAAACATTTTTATGCCTTACAAATGTTCGCTTAAATAAGATTATGCCAAGTGTGTTATGCCAAATAAAATTCGGAGCATCAAGTTTCTGCCAGATAGAGGGAACCCATGTTAAACAATATAATAGAGGTTTTATGCTATAAATATAAATTGAGAAAAGATAGATATCTACCTAAAGTTACCTAACTACTTACTTCCAAATGTTAATTTATGATATGTGTAGGTACACAAATAATATTTAAAAATACTTTAATTTATTGTAATTATGTTTTATTTTAATGGTAAATAACTCAAAAAATACTAAACTGATGATAAAAATTCCTTCATCTGTAAAAATCTGCATTATCAGCGAATAACATGGGTTCTATTTTGGGAGAATACCTATGCGAAATCTACGCAGACCCCGCGGGCATAGTGTTAGTTTGTTATTTAAAAACTCACAACAAAACTTAACGGGTTTTTAAACAATGCATGTCCTATATCGTAGTTTGCAATACGAATTTGTCATAAAATACTATACGACAAACCTTTAGTAATTGTAAACAGAACATTAGTCGCGCTCGCGGACGTTATGAATAAATCAAAATCAATTGAGCGGGCGAAGAATCCCTAACTATAACGTTGTCATCGTAGTATCGAATAGGTAGGTATAAAATTTTGCCGCCAACGCGATCACGAAACCGAAATATGATTGAAAACTTTCTTCAAATAACATCATACTATCTTGCAATATATAACTGACATGTTAACTTTTTGGTTATCATCGATAAATTATCATTAATCGTAATTTAAGATTGTAGGTGGAACATCACATTTCGACGTTTCTTTGTCGTCACTCAGTAAAAAATATCTGTATACAAAATTCCTCTTCTTACGGCCCATGATTTAATAGAAAAACTGTCAAACTCAAAATATTCGACAGAAATCAGTAAACAAACAATCACGGCGAAATGTTACGTTGCCGTATTGAACTCAAGCGGGGAGCGGGACAAGCGGGGAGCGGGAATAATCTAATAGGTACTTATGTGCCTCAGCCCTCAAGGTTGCGTATCGAAATGAATAACGTTATTATTTCGTTATACTAGTAACGATATATTTTTGTTATTGTTACTAAATAGTTTAAGATTTCGTTCCGTTGTTCATATCGTTGTAACCAAAATAAATATTTAGTTACGATCCTGGTGGAACGGTACAAATTATCGTTACTGAAACTATGCGTAGCGTTATTAGAGAGAGATTGGAGTAACGTTTCAAGTCCCTGGTCTTAACCCAGTGCCAAACTTACGCCAACCCTAATGTTCACATTTCAGCAGTCGCAGTCGGGCTTTTTTGATTTCTAAATTGTTAACTCCATCAAGACATAATTTTCGTGTGTTTAATGATTACGACTGAAGGCCATGTATCCATGGTCAGGAATAAATAAAAAAAATAAAAAAATAATTTTCGTGGTTTCTTTGCAAACTATAGATCTTTACAACGAATATTTTGTAATATTTCACTATTATGTGGTTGAGCACACTCATCATGGCCATGAATAAAAACACGCAAAATCTGACAGCACAATAATTTAATACAACACAATCATTTGTTTTATGTGAACTAAATATTCCTGTTACATCGACGCACAAATATATTTTATTGCTGCTAATTTATAGGTGTTACATGAGTAAAGAATATATTATTTGTCTATTAACAGTTTTAATCGCTTGAGAGTAAAACTACAGAGTCTCTGCAGTTTCACTTACAAAAAATGGCGCCACTGAAGCGTGTGTGATTTAGATTTACAATGAATGAAAATTTAAGTAAACAAAGCAAATTTTGCTTTACAATTAATAAAACAATTAGGTTATTGTTCGTTGAAATGTAAGTGTCGTAAAATAAAAATCTACAATAATCTTTTACAACTTTAAGTCACATTGCAGAGTTTAAAAATGATTGACAAGGGAATGACGGATTTAAAAAAATGACACGCTTAAAAAAACTTTATAGAAAGCAAACTGTTTTTATAGGAGGAAACACACACCAGCAGACAATGATTTTACTAAAAACGTTGCGACAAAATGTAGACACAACTGCAGTACCTATAAAATATTAGGTAAATTACTTTTGTGAAGTTCGTTAGAAAAAAACCACATTAATAACAAATGAAGTTAGTTTCAAACAGTTTTTTTTTTCACACACTACTCAACACTGACACAGCTATAGAATGATAGAAAATGTTCACATATTGACAGTAAGAAATTGTATAGGAACCATACTAAAAGGCTTGTAAGTTGTAATACATATCTTAAGTACACACTTAATACAAAATATGATGTGGCTCGATAGAGTTAAGATAGTGGGTTTTTTATTGAACACATTTCATTTAAAAATTCATTTCATATGACAAAAATATTAGTTGGTAATAAAGCAGTCCTTTTCTATGTTTGATCGCAGATTTCTAAAAAAAAACTAAGATTAGAGATAAACCGTCTGATAATAAATATTTAAGTAGTTTGACTTGCTTAAAAGTGAACGTATGCCACATGTCTATGTTTTTTTCTAAAAATCCAGACTAGGTTGGTAGTTTGAAGATGATTTCCTAGAAACACTTAGGTGGTTATTGTTTTTTTTTAAATTTTAACAGACAATTTTTAATGAAAAATATGTAGAGGTTTATTAAAAGAGTATTTTCTGTTTCAAAATCTTATATCAAGTACCTAGATAATGTGCGTTTTAAATTGTCTTAATTTTTTTTTTATATGATATCAAATGGTGCAATGGTGACTAGTGACTATCGAGCCAAATCGTTACAAAACACACAGTATGAAACTATACCTAATAAGGTATATATATAATATACTATACTAATACGTATAACTACCTGTATATTACATTACATATACTTGACATTTAGTGAGTAAATATAAAATTATATTTTCTAATATTTGAGAGGACACTTTAATACTTCTTTACAGATATTCATAAAGAAGTTCTTTGGTGAACTTACTTGTTTCTAATAGTTCGATGCTGATTTATGCCTCATTTACTAACGACTTTCCCTCGAGCTCGAAACAACAGTCTCATAGAAACGAAGTAGACACCTTTTTACAATATTTACCAATATAGTTGTTTTCTAGTTCTAAAACAAGATAGTTATTTAAGCGTCCTCATGAATGATACATAAAACACACATTATATTAAAAAATCGTTGATTATCTACAAAGTTTACATGTAAAAATACATTTCTTAACAATCTTTTGATCAATATTCACTCTAAACAATTTTTTTTTTCATACTTTACAACATAAAAACTTAAAAAAAGGAGCGATATTACCGGTAGTCACACTCGAGTTGATCAAAAGTCTGAAAATCCCGTTTCCTATAGAGTCCACGAACGTATAGTAACAACTGCACTACGACAAATACCCTAACTGCTGCGGCACCGACACGCTTGACTCAATATGAAATTACTACTGTTATGTGGTTGGCTGTGTTGTCATGGTATGGTCACGTGGTGCGGAGGAATGGGGAAAATGTCTTGCGCAAAGAATTGAATATGAATGTCGATGGCTATTAGAGTGGAGGGATACCAAAGAAACGATGGATGGACTGTGTGAATTATGATAGGGATAGAAAGGGGGTGACTACTGAGATGACGATTAATAGAGAAGTGTGGAAGAAAAAGACATGTTGCGCCGACCGCAAATAGGTCGTCGCATAAAGGCAGGAAAATGATGATGTGGTTGTCTGTGCAGTTTTACTCTACACAAGCATAATCTTCTCGCTTTGTTGATGGTTTAGGACCATCGGTACTTTCAGTAATATTAATATAATCAAAATGATTAATCTAAGACCGTTATACAAAAATCACCACTTTTCTATAACTAGTACTCAGGTTAAGGCAGGGTTTACATTTTCTTTTGTATTAAAGCCCATAAACGTTGAATCTAAAAAGTGCTTTATCCACTAGAAGTGTTAGAGCCACCATAGTTTCAGAGCCAGGTGGAGACAGAGCTATGTAGGGCAAATAACGCCATCTCTTGTTCGCAAATTAACAACGATAGATGTAGCACTAAATAGCACAGTAGGCCACAGTAGCTGGCCTCTTCATTGAAACTCCTTACTACACTAGGCCAGCACAAGATCAAAGTGTGATGACCAGAGGTCGGAATTAGGTAGAGTTATTTATGTACTTTTTTTTTTCTCACTGATTTCATACAACGAAAGAATAAAGTGGATATGGCTCAAATCCCAGGATTAATTTTGAAGAGTAGAAAATCCTGAGATCTATTTATAAAAAAGGTGAAGCATAGGTATGAGAATTTGCTTAAGACTATTAATAATCTGTATTGTGAATTAAATACTAAGAAAAATTGTATGATAATTATCTTTGTTTTATTTGTCTTATCTATCTCTGAGGTTTTTATATTTATTTATTTGTAATATTGTTGGTCACATGGGATTGTCTATTAGAAATCCCGGGAAGATCCATATTAATATCAACATTTCGATGCAAGTCCATAAATAACTCAACCTAATTCCGACCTCTGGTGGTGACCTACGTTTGGTCTAGGGCACAGTTGGCCTTTCCTTAGAAATTAGGAAATGATAGTTCACGTTCTGGGCTTAGAAAAAAGTAAAATTAGTAATTTTCATTCATATTCTGTTATACTCAGATTTACTTAATATACTTGAAAAACCTACAATATTATTCTATCACACACATATTATAGCTACTCTTTCTAACCTAACCTGTAGGTGAATTTTGTAAAATTCATTGCATTGAAAAAAAAACTACGTGTAGGTTATAACTCCCGCCAGCAGGAATAAGTTTTGGACCTAATAATAATAGCGTTTACCCAGAGTATTGAATAACTAGACTAGAATAGTGAACTTACTTAATTTTCTCTCGAAATACAGTCTACGAAGTGGGTTTTTATCTGAATAATGATGAAATAGGTAGATGGTAGTTTCACCTCTACATTATATCATGATGGGTGATATACAGTTGTGTCAGTAATAGATGATAGTAGTTTATAATGGAGACAAAACTCCAAAAACTATTATTTTACAAAGAGTACTACCTACTACTTAATATACTAGAACACAGTACTTATAGGTAAACACTTGTGGGCAGACGCTAGAATAAAAGGTTATACACTCACATTGCAGTCAAAAATGGCCCATATTTCTAGAACGATTCATACAACCAGTCACAAATACAGCTTCCAATGCAAAGCAGCCATGAAACAGTGGTTATCCATTTATATTATGCATTGTTTCACTCTCATACCTCCCATATCCCTATTTTACACTATAAGTGTGTATATTTCAGTCTTACACGGAATTACACAGGCCATTTTGTCAAATCGCTTGAATATTGAGAATAATTCACGTGATTCTAATAATATCAATAATTTAATATCATACTTGGGAAAATTCATGAAGTTTTGATTCCGATGGTGGTTGCAGACTGCAGCTTTCTACACCAGCTGCAGATTACTGGACACTGCAAGCTACTCTAATATGTAGTTTGTATCTTACGGTCACCTCTGTTATCTGCAGTTGCAGCAAAATATAAATATGGACAGTACAGAAACTATAAACAGTCGTTTGAAATGGCACACTCATACAGACGCAAACACCTACAAAACGCCCGCGGTCTTTATAAAAATGCCCGAGAGTATTGCGTTTCCATGCTGTTCATATTTATACAGTAGCGACGGTCTGAGTAAGCAGCCACTGTTGGAATCATAACGAAATATTAACAGCAAATGTAGCCTAGAAACTTTTCATTTTTGTAATTCAACAACAATAACATCAAGACAACAAGCTATTCTTATAAATTAAAATCCTATCTGTCAAATTGAATTATGCTATGATTCTTTGAAAACTATGACAGTTAATAATATGAATACCAGAAATAAGTAGTTATCTGTATTATGTACCTAAGCTAAAACATCAGACTATCTAATTTATATATTTTAACAATTTTAAATAATAATATATTCTTCCAGTTTTTGTTACAACAAATGCACTATTTTACTCGAATTTGAAGGGACCCCTCCCTCGAAATTCAATTTCATTTGATAAACTTGTCAAACAGATGATTTAAGTAACAAAGAATAATATTTTTGACAAAGGTTTAGGGAAATATATACTTTGTGTCGTAAAGATAGAGAGTTGACTTATGTACAGTTGCATTAATACATTAGATATTTCAACTATAGTTCCTTTTTTAATTCCAGAGACTAATCTTACATTTCAAATCTTTTCGTTTGAAGTTTGACATGAGTTTAACATTACACCTGTCAAATTAGTATTTGGGTTTAAAAACGAACTTTGATGCAGAAATTTGTAGATATAAAAAAATAAGCCAGAGTGCTTATTTTTGTCAACCTGTAAGCTTTGTATAAAGAATTGATACTTATACCACTGAATTTTTCCCCACATGATATCATCTTTCATTATGTATTATAAAGTAAATACATTTTTATACTTAATTACACATACCTAAATTGACTACACATTGATTTATCACAAGCTACATAGAAGGCAAGCCTTCTGTAAATATCAGACTAATAAAATGTCAATATTTAATATACTTATATAAGATACAAATTGGTTTCTGCTGTGGGAATAAAATACCTATCACACACAAGTAATACAAATGGTGTTCATGCCCATCTTAATATGAAACGAATCGCCTTTTTTTTGGTTGTCTTCATCTTCATATTAAGTTAAGCAAAAATCCTATTCAAAATTGCTGGTTTAAAAAGCAATACTTTGCATAGAGCATAAGTGATTATGCAAAGATTAAAATAAGGCTAATTTTACGTAGTAAACATATGAATTGTTGTATTCTTACCTTGCAATCAGCCTAGGCATTCTTTTACTATACATATAAAACTGTGCAGTAAATCCATTTGCATTATTTTTGTTGAAGAAATATTGCAGAGTTACTGCAAAACTACTTTCAAAGTAAATAATATTTAAAATAAGAAGAAAGAAAGAAAATAGAAAATATAAAAGAAAATATGAATAAAATTATCGAACTAGTTCGCTCTTCTAGTTCATCCGCTCTTCTAGTTCATCCGCTCTTCAAGTTCATCCGCTCTTCTAGTTCATCCGCTCGTCTAGTTCATCCGCTCCCAGCTCGAATCAAAGAGAGGCGGATCGTTCGCTCCTTCGCTCGTTTAGATTTTGCACGTACTGCATGTGACGACATTATGGAATGTTCTAATTTTACCTACAATTTTTGGACTCTAAAAACAGCAAAATCAATTGGGTGATAATTCATAAAAAGATCATGATTGTAAATAATACCAAGGTTTATTGTATTTATTGAATTGAAAAGAAATTAAGCGGAACTGCAGAGTTCTAAAAACCATCCCTGCCGAGTTGCTAGCACACAAAAATACAAAACCACTTATCTTTATCAATACTGCCAACCTTAAAAAAAACACACTGACTTTGCAAAATACTGGCCTCAAATCATCCAGTTCCTTTTTCAACCAGGCCTCATTACGTATAGTTGTGCAAAGATATTTTGACGTGTGGTCAAAATTGGAACTAATGCCAACATCTTGTTTTTTTTCCAATGGCGCGCGGTCCTGTCAATGTCAAACGTCAAAAGATCCTTGTCGCACTATAACACTTTTTATTGAACAATGCAGCCGACACTGATGGCGTTGAAGAGGGGCGCAGAGCCCAGGCCTCCGTCTCCATCCGTAACGCCTGCAAGGTACTTCGCCCTCACACAGTCGTCGCAGGTACAGCTGTCCTTGAGAGTGCAAAGGCCTCGCGCTGTGGCGATGGCTTCCCATTTAATTTGGTCGTCTAGAGTGCCGCTTCTACTTAGGAGATGCTGTTGGAATAAAAAATAAAAAATGATCTATGTTGTAGTTGCTAATGCAATTTTTAGGTGGAATAGAAATTAAGACTTAGATATAGTACATCCCGCTAGGGTTGCGAGATTGTTCGAAAGAGTTACCGTGACCCTGGCATATGGGCAACTGAAGGAACACGGGTGGGTTTTAGTCAATTAAAGTCTGACACGCCCTCCCGCTCCACCCGCAGCGGGAGAAGTGATTTGATGATTTCCAAAGCAAAAAAAAAAAAATTCTTTGTATATGGCATCTCGTAGTTGACCTTGAGAGGTTTTAACTACATAACCAGGCTATCGTGTGGCTGCCTTAAGCGAACTCAAAGCCTCCAGCCAGGGACAAATCTATACTTATATTATAAAGCTGAAGAGTTTGTTTGTTTGTATGTTTGTTTGATTGAACGCGCTAATCTCAGGAACTACAAATCCGAATTGAAAAATTCTTTTTGAGTTGGGTAGCCTATTTATCGAGGAAGGCTATAGGCTATATAACATCACGCTACAATTAAGACGAGCGGAGCAGTAATGAAAAATGTTGCTAAAACGGGGAAAATCGCACGGGTAGGCGATTCGACGCGACGGGAAGGGTCGAGGGAACAAGAAATTTAACGCGGACGAAGTCGCGGGCAGAAGCTATTACTTATAAAACTAAGCGACTGTACGGTATGGCCATCCCTATTTTTTTTTTTTTTTGTTGGTGGGAAATCTTCAAAAGACGTCTCTCGCTCTGCGTGGAGCGGAAGGGCGTGTCAGACTTTTACTGACTGAAACCCACCCGTGTTCCTTCAGTTGCCCATATGCCAGGGCCACGGTACCTCTTTCGAACGAATCTCGCGACCCTGGCACCCCCTGTGTTCATACCCCATAGTGCAGTCTAGTAATTAATTCCTAAAATACCATTTATCGGTCATACAACTAAGCTTTTTTGACACCTGACTGTCAAACTGAGAATACTAGTGAAAATGTCAGATTTTTATGGCGGCCGTCGGAATATAACGAAATCGTTTTCCTTGGAAAGCATAGGTTCAGTAGGTACCTATTAACTAGTTTTCTTTTTTTGTTTACCCTATACTGTCCCTCAGTAGGGCAAAGGCCTCCACGAAGTTCTTCCAGGAACTTTCATCCTCCAGCCCTTGCGGTACCTGTCTAGCATTGCTATCTATCTATCTATTTTTATGAAATGGCAAGTAAAGCCGATGTCGACTATTCTGCCAATATCTAAAGTGAGTTGAGGAAACAGCATTGCTATTAAAAACCATTCGATAGGTGTTCGAATCGAGGATGACATTTTCAATTACTTATTTTTGCCCAGCCTCCGACAGCAAATAGGTGTCGGAAGAAAGGCGTCTATTTGATAGAAACTTACAAAATATTCGGATTTTTGATTTAAGAACAGCCTATAAACTACTCTTTTAATAACATTGATATCGTGTATTTTACAACCTTACCGCTATCACCAACCCGCCTACCAAGCATGGTGATTATGGAAACCCCCCAAATTGGGGGGGGAGGGCTATGTCCAGTAGGGGACGTCAATCAGCTGAAATGATGATCATGCTATTCTATGGTTGTGAATAGCATCGCGCCACCGCTTTCTAGGCCAGGCACTCATTTTGAGGAGACTTTTCCCCAATGGTCATCCTGCAGGCGACGACTGATGAGACCCACCCCATCCGAGTACAGTTATCGACTGAAAAATAGTGCCATAGAACTAACCTGCATAACCTCAACATTACTTGCTTGCCACATATCCAAATCCCTCAATTGCTTCTCCACTTTACTCCTGAGCTTCTTAGTCTTCTTCAACGTCCCGCAGTAGACCGACAGGTCTTCGCTCGCGGCTATAGATGTCTCATCAAACTGTAGGGACAGAACGTCACACGACGTGGAGGCCCCGTCGTCGTCTATTAAGGTGTTATTGTGGTCTTCTGGGTCCGAGTTGAGGGTTGACATTGATGTGGCGTCCATGGAGGCTTGGTTCTTTAGGGGTTGGTAGTGGATCTGGAAAGTTCAAGGGTTTGGGTTGAATATCTTAGTTGTAGGAAGGGGACGCTCTAGGAGAACATATTGTGACCTTATTGGTGATGTTCTTCAGAAATATCAGGTGCGTAGTACTCGCAACCTGCGTGTTTGACCAGATGTATGAACATAGACGAAGCAAAAAGAGTATTTAAGGATCGTAGCAGGAGGCGTTCTGTAGTTTCTGCCTACCCTCATGGCAAAAAAGCGTGAGTTTATGTATATATGTATGTATATCTCTCAGTTGTAGGACTTATAATCAGCCTATATTGGTTTCCACCGCTGGGACATATACAGATCTTTTCTCCGTAAGAGGGAGTGGACCGTAAAGTACTCCGAGGGCCCAGTTCAAGCACATGTCTTCGAATTTTCGGTTCTAAGATAAGTGAGGAAATCTCCTCACGATGTTTTCCTTCACCGTTTTGGAGCATTGGACCAAAAAAGTCTTCGTACTTAAATTGGTGACAACTAGGGCTCACAAAACCGGTTTCACCG
This sequence comes from Aporophyla lueneburgensis, assembly GCA_932294355.1. Classification (NCBI taxonomy): domain Eukaryota; kingdom Metazoa; phylum Arthropoda; class Insecta; order Lepidoptera; family Noctuidae; genus Aporophyla; species Aporophyla lueneburgensis. Next base: position 15,060,105 of record OW028762.1, on the reverse strand, counting down.
GAATAGAAAAAAACTGTTAAACCGGTTTTCACGTCATTTTTAGAAACCGGGTTTCAGTTTACCTAAATCCGAGGTTTCGATTATTTCGGGTTTCTTTTAAAGTAATAACTATCCAACGATATGACATGTTTACAATGTACACATATTGTCTCATCAACTACAATGATTATATTGATCACACCATTGGTGCTGTCTTTGCCAAGGTATAGTATCAATCAATTGAAAAGTTTGTGTCTGAGTCTCAACCTAACAACGGATGTAGGCCGTCCACCGCTTCCCTTCTTTGAGGAGTGGTTGGAGAGGCTCCACGGCGTCCTCAGATTCCGTCTTACGCAGGTCCTCACCGGACACGGGTGCTTCACGAGGTTCTATTCAGGACAGGGAAGCAGGAAACGCCCGGGTGTTACAACTATGTGGATCGCCTGGAGAACACGGTGGAGCATATGGTGAAAGTGTGCCCTGCCTAGGCGGAGCACCACCGCGCGCCGTGTCCTCATGGAGGCGACCGGAGGCGGCGATCTCTCACGTCCGGCCCTGGTCCAGGCCATGTACGAAGCGAGAGGGCAAGGACAGCCCAGAGCCAATATATGCGCCCTCACGCCCCTAGCCGCCACAGGAGATGCCCCGGTTGACGGGATCCATTTCGGACTTCCGGATTCCGTAGGCGCGGGCTTGCGGGTGGCGAGCAATGGGTAGCTCGCCGCCCGGTGAGGACTAGGCCCGGTCGACGGCGCGTTGTATTCCACGCGCGCCTCAAAGAGATGTCAGCATTAATGAAGGGGTTTGCTAGGACCGATGCCTGCCAGGGTCGCGAATTTGTTCGGAAGAACGGTGGCCCTGGCATAGGCAACTGAAGAAACATAAGTGGATTTTTGTCAGTTAAAGTCTGACACGCCCTTCCGCTCCACCCAGAGCGGGAGACGTCAAGTGATGATTACCTACCCGAAAAAAAAGGACGTCCACCGCTATTGATACGGGATTTGAGAATGATTTAACTGCCATCATTAAAGTAGAGCTGGCCCTTTATGAAAATGGAGGCTTTTGTAGGTGTACAATAATTTGTTTAAAGTTCCTCCCTCCGAGTGTCGAGGCTAAAAGAATGTTTTCATCAGCCGGTTACCTATATTACCACTAAAAGGCCGTGGCACGACTTTTTCAGTTTGACTGATTTATGTGATTTTTACAGTTAAAAGAATGTATTTCTATATTCGTTTATCATTTCAGTTTTGATCAAACTATGATCATTTCAATTTTGATGAAATTACTGAGCTACGTTTTTATTTTTTATAATTTGATTTTGATTAGTCAACGTCAAACAGACTGTAAAAATACGTCTGAATAATAAAGTAAATCAGGCACCGAATATCGCTGAATTTTACGGTCGAATGACAAAAATAAGAATGGAGTTTAATTTATCGTTGTTTTAAGCCAGGCGTTTTGTTAATTCTCAGATACAAAAATTGTTGATTTTTTTTTAGTTTATTCACTCAAATGCAGTTTTTTAATTTATTCTAGTGTTCTCTGATTTAGCAACAAAGCTTATTAACGACTGTTGACGACAAAAAGACTTAAGAACCATAATAATAGGTTTAAGTAAAAAAACATGGAAATAATCGAAATAATCGAAAAAAACTGAAAACCGGTTTTGGGGTGAATTCGAAATCGAATAACCGGTTTTCTAATATACCAGTGGTTTTGTGACCCCTAGTGACAACTAATGACTTTTAAAATTTGAATACCAGTAGCGGCAAAGAAATCATCATCATGGAGAGCAGCGGTGGCCCAGTGGTATCGACTTACGAGTTTTGGGCAGCAGGTTCGAACCCTAGCAGGCACATTACTTTGTATAAATAATTTCATCACCACTGCTCTCAAAACGGTGAAGGTAAACATGTGAGGAATCCGGCATGTCTTAGAACTGAAAATTCGAAGACAATGTGACATCTACCAACCCGCACTAGACCTGATTACTTACCTCGCAACATTTTCCTTCCTTGTTTTGTGTATGTATAAGTTGTAAGACTACATTAGAATATGTTTGGAAAACCCGTGTGTTAGAGGCCAAATAACAAATTGCAAAATGGTGTTCATTCTCTAACTTACTCATAGCTTCTTAGAAATGGAATTTGGTACATCATATTGTCAGTCGACTGTAGCTCTTTACGTTATGAAAAGTGTTAACGACATACTTTGATAAAACATGAAGACTTTTATATCAAATGTTCTAAATTAAGACTCAATCAAAAACCAGCATTTTAATTATTTACCTTGGTCACAGGCTAAGCATTGCTATAAAACGTGGTAATACTACCATTCTGCAAATGAATTTTTCGACGCTATATTTTATTAGAGAGCAGTGGTGGCCCAATGGTAACGGCCGCGACTTATGAGTATTAGGTCGTGAGTTCAAACCCAAGCAGGCGTATTTAGTGTAAATTATTTCATCGCCCCTGCTCTCAAAACGGTGAAGGGAAACATCGTGAGGAAACCGGCATGTCTTAGAACCAAAAATTCGAAGACATGTGACATCTACCAACTCGCACTGGGCCCGCGTGGTGGATTACGGCCCATTTCCTCTCTTGAGAGGAGGCCTGTGTCCCACCAGTGGGAATAATATAGGCTGATGATGGGGGCAAAGAAATCAATCAAATAAAAGTATTACCTGTGCTTCTTCTAGCTGAGTAGTTTCACTGACGCGTCTGGTTACAATATTTTGCTGTGATATTGTATCCTGCAATGAGGAAAAATAATTTTGTGAACTGCATGATTATACATAACTACCTCCTGCCCCCGAATTCATCTGCGTGAATTTTTTTGGTTCTCCCGACCGTCATCGTATCACATCTTCTGCCCGCGCTATACTACGTTTTCGCTTAGCGTTTATTCTGACTTTTTTCGTTTTGCGCGGCTCCTCAGGGTCTCAGTGCGATGTTAAATAACCTAAACCTTCATCAAGAATTGGTCCATCAAATGCAAGAAGAAATTTTCTAATTTAGCTGCTAGTTCAAACAAACAAACAAACTTGAAGGTGCCTTCGGAATGAACCGGAGACACCGTAAACACGGCTACATATCAAGCATTTCCAGTTTTAGCCGAGCTCGCATTGTTTAGATTTTTCGTACAGTGAGAAGTCAGCTCATACTTGTGTATGTAATGTAGCTTTACATGCCGTCGTGTGTACATAACGCAATGAATGTTGTTGAATTATAAAAATGAATGGAATTGGCATTATAGTGTACTTCTCCACGTTGCGCGTCGTATTAGTGGGAATGTTTCTCTTCATTGGTGATTTGATTACACAGCGACAATCTGCGGACACCTAGGATCACCGAAGAAATCAAATCTTTGGGTGCCTGTGGTTGGTAAGTAGGTACTAGAGGACCAAATTAAAGAGGTTCTGATGATGAGGTGATGATTCTGTTGTGTACCAACTAAAATTAATTTACGCTGTTGCTATCTTTTTCTTTCAAATTATACAAGAGAGAGACAGAAATAAATTGGAGCTGACAGCGCTAATTTATTCACCGAAGAAGAAATCAAGTCTTTGGGTGCGTTTTGGTTGGTAAGTACTAGCGGACCAAGTTAAATAGGTTCTGATGATGAGGTGATGATTCTGTTGTGTACCAACTAAAATTAATTTACGCTGTTGCTATCTTTTTCTTTCAAATTATACAAGAGAGAGACAGAAATAAATTGGAGCTGACAGCGCTAATTTATTCACCGAAGAAGAAATCAAGTCTTTGGGTGCGTTTTGGTTGGTAAGTACTAGCGGACCAAGTTAAATAGGTTCCGATGATGAGGTGATGATTCTGTTGTGTACCAACTAAAATTAATTTACGCTGTTGTTATCTTTTTCTTTCAAATTATACAAGAGAGAGACAGAAATAAATAAGAGCTGTCAAATTTAGTTGAACTAAGATTTTCTTTCACGCAACTAACACGAACTAAATTCATCATGCTTAAAATCACGACGAATTCGTGGCAATCGAGGCGTAATTCAGTTTGACAGTCCTAAAGCGTCACTCGTCTTTTTCTTTCGCAGTTTATCAATAAGAGATAGCAATACTCATAGTTGAGTTTATGTGGTGAACAAAAAAATCGGTATCATTGTTAATTTATTGTTTGGTGAATTTTAATATTGTGAAGGCATGGTACAGACGCGAGCACACCAAGCTACCCAAAACTGACAAATGTTCCCAATAAATCTTGAACTTAATACTTTGGCGATAAAGTTGAAAATCTATTAAAGAAATTTGACAGTTTGTAGTAGCTTTAATTCCTGGCATCACATGATATTTTATAGTACTTACATCGTCATCGCTATCAATGTTCAGAATTGAGAGGTCAGCAGACGTTGCGTCCTCCAACAGTCCCTTACTGGTTGAGGGGATGGGGGAAGATGGAGTACCCAGTGCGCCCACTGAAAATAAATGTTGTTAAATTAAATACTTTATTTCAGACTATGGTATCTGTTTTGTTAGTAACAATGTTCGTATAGACTAGTGTTAGTAATACTTAACAACTACAACAAAACATAAAATAAAACTCAACAATCACCACTGCGCCATTCCATGACAAATGGCGATCCATGAGCGATGTTTGATATAACAACAGTCAACCCAACTAGCGATCATGCTAAGGATCCTGTTGGTGCTGCCACGTACTCTACACACCAGCCCCCTAGCCAAGTTACAACCGTTTTGTGTCGAATTCCGTTCTCCATTCGGTAACACCTTGGTGTCAGCAATTGTAGAAAACGATAAGTTGGTAGCCATGTTGACGTGCCTGAGTCGGCCGCTCGCTCTACAATATCTTTAGAAAAACGACATTTTAACAAAGGAACATTGAAGGAGCGTTGAACATTGTAGAAACGATAACAATTCATTCTATCATTTTGAACGATGTGAACTAGGCTACGAATGTTCTATTCGTTTGTTCTAACCACGTGACTTACCGTTGAGATGATTTCATTCCCATACATTTGATTAGTTTACGACTAGCGTTAACGATTGCAGATTATCAACTTGGCTAGGGGTGCAGGGATGCGCACCTTTTCCGCGTCGTAGTGTAAAAGCAGTCTACGCGACGTTCAGCAAATATCCCTGATGCAGTACAGAATCGCCACAGCCCCATCAGTGCCATAAACGCATTATTATCAGGTTTGTGCATAAGTTCTTGGGCACTCAAACACATTTACTAAAAGTAAAAATAAATTTATTTTTGACGTGACAACGTCTTATAAATTGGTTTGCCGGGTGACACTTCAAGAAACTGCGTTACGCTCCGCTCACGTTATGCGCTCACAATGAGAGCGAGTGAGAGGCACGCGTCCCTTCCACTCGGGCATGGTTAGCCCGCCTAAGAGCGAGAGAGACAGACATAAAAAGTGAAAGGCATGCAAATAAATGCAAATAAATGTTTTAAATTGTTACTATTATTTCATCCTTCTTCCTTTCTTCCTACTATACGAATGAATATTCACATTAAAATTATTTTACCACTCAAAGTCGTTGTCACGTAAAACTTTCGCCCGTATACCGACTTTACAGGCAACCAATTTTTTTTTATTAAAGAAATTTTAATCCACAATATAATGACCGTCATGTTCAACGACATGTAACCATCTCTCTGGCAAAGACATTATGCCGTGTTCACAAAAAGCAAGAGGCTGGTGGTCAAAAAACTCGGTCATGTCGTCTTGGAGTTGTGCATAGTTTTCAAACTTCTGCTTTCTTAGATGTAACTTTAGAGCCCGACAGTGGCGAAGGCACCATATAACACGATTCCTACCGGGTTGCCTTCGGGGATTCGCATTGGTAACTCTATCACTATTAAAAATACAATAGTATGTAAATAGTGGCTACTATTGTCAATAAATATAGTTACACTACTAATTCAAACAACAAAAAAGGTTATTTATACCTTTGTATTACAACAAAAGAGAAATGTTCTAAATTAACCCGGCGCCAAAACGTCATAATCGGGTACTAAAAATTCATACAACAGCGATCCCGTAATGATGTCACTTTAGGTCACGTGGCACCGCTTGATATGTACGAGAGCAAGCCGCTGTACAACGGGTTATGACAGAGACAGGTATAGAAAAATGCGTCAGCGAGAACGAGATAGAGGAATATTGCATATTTTATTCGTTTTCATCTGTTCAATTTAATTGTATTTAATTCATTACATTCCTATATTAATTTTAGAATGATAGTAAGTATTCTTTATTGATGAGGCAGTAAGTTAAGGCCGACTTCGCTTCGGCTTCTCTTTTAGAAAAATTTACGCCTCGCCACTGGAGCCCGAAACAGACAATAGTCCGACGGCGCAATATCAGGACTGTATGGTGGGTGAGGTACCACTGTCCAGTTCAGCTTTTCCAGAATGTGGCGGACAGACTTCGCAATATGTGGTCGAGCGTTGTCCTGAAGAAGTGATACAGACAGCCTTTTTGGACGCTTTGTCGCTATTTCTGAGGCTAACTTTTGCAGTTGCTATCTATAAATAGTAGCGTTAATAGTCTGCTTCTCGTCCAACAGTTCCCAATAGAGAATGCCCTGCCAATCCCAGTAAACTGATAGAATTATCTTTTGTCCATGACGATCCGGCTTTGGTGCCGTTGGCACCTTTCTCCGCGTGGAACCCAATAGGCCTGCCGCGTTTTGTTGCCGTAGTGAACCAAGGATTCGTCAACAGTGACAGGGACCTGAGAAAGTCTTGTCTGTGTGGTTGCAAGAGGAGACTTTCGCAGATGGCCATGCGTTCTGCGCGCTCGCTGTCTGTCAGAGCGTGGGGTGTCCACCAACTCATTATTTTGTGGTAGTCTATTGCATGCAGGTGCCGAACTATAGTGGAATGGTCGTACCGAAGTTCCTTCTCCAATTCCCTGGTAGTCGAATCCGGATAGTTTCCCAAATGTGAGTGTAGAAGGTCTTCGTCGAAGACAACTGGCCGACCGGAGCGAGGTTTGTCTTCAAAACTCGTATCCCCCTTATCGAAAGACTTAAATCAAAAACTCACTGTGGAATGAGCAATAGTGCCTTGTTCAAACGCAGTGTTAATTGTCTCGGCCGTTTGCCTTGCACTCGTTCCTAGATTATGCTCGTAAATCATGATCGCTCGTAGTTGACGCGGTTCCATTTTGAACTAAACTGAACAACTCGGAATGCGCGCGCCCTTTTATACCCCTTGGCGTAAAGCTCCTAGAACATTCTGTAGAATGATAGATTATTCTAGCGTGTAACCGAATTAAAACCTAGATTTTTTTTTTATGAAATCCAAGTGTCCAAGAACTTATGCACCAACCTGATAAATTGGACTCGGAAGGCACTGTAAGACTTTTGAGTATAGTCGGCCCACAGGCTGCACGTGTAGAATGATGTACAGATGCCAGCACATCAAGGTACCCGAAACTAGTCACTATCAAGTGGTACCTTAACTGTCAAATTCTCCCAATTAACCTTGAACCCAATGCTTTAGCGATAAAGTTGAAAATCTGTTAAAGAAATTTGACAGATTGTAGTAACTCGGTGTGCTGGCGTCTGTACAATGAGACTAAAAAAGTGTAATTTTGAAAAATGTTGAATTTGAAAAATGTTAAATTTGAAAAACGGTAAATTTAAAAATGTTAAATTTGAAAAATGTTAAATTTAAAAATGATAAATTTGAAAAATGTTAAATTTAAAAAATGTTAAATTTGAAAAATGTTAAATTTGAAAAATGTTACATTTGAAAAATGTTAAATTTGAAAAATGTTAAATTTGAAAAATGTTAGTAGGTACAGTTCAGAAGTCCATAGGTGAGTTAAAAATTTCAGCAGGATTAAGTTACTTGCCCTTTCCAAAGAGGTACGTATGGAGAAGAACGGGCAAGAAACTCCACGGACCATCTTTTAAATCATAATAAATATTGTCACAAAAAGTTGGTCACATCTTTATGTTGAAATTACCAATGTGAGAACGATGTAAAAAGGTGTACCTATATATTAAAAGCGTCCGTAACTAAAACAAAATAAAAAAAGAATAATTTAGAAATTAAAATAAGCCGTGGCAGTTATGAGATGACCAGTCCCTACAGATCCGCAGGCGGAGATGCCCCGGGAGTCGAGAGTCCATTGCGGACCCCAGTCAATGTAGGCGAAAGCTTGCGGGCGGCGAGCAATGTCCATTGCGGACCCCAGTCAATGTAGGCGAAAGCTTGCGGGCGGCGAGCAATAGGTACCTCGCTGCCCGGTTAAAACCAGGCTGGGGTCGACGGCGCGTAATGTTCCACGCGTGCCTCTTAGAGATGTCAGCAACTATTGAAGGGTAAGGGTAGTTGCTGACATCTGCAAGGACCGATGCCTGTCAGGGTCGCAAGATTTCTTTGAAAGAGTTATCGTGGCCCTGGCATAGGTAACTGAAGGAACACGGTTGGATTTTAGGTTGGCATGTCAGTCAAAGTCTGACACGCCCTTCCACTCCACCCAGCGGGAGACGTCAATTGATGATTTCCCACCCAAAACAAGGCCCTACTGATGGTGCCCATTCATAAAAATGACGTATGGATCAGCACCATTCAGAGGGGTAATTGCGGAACTTTTTATCGGTAGGAATTGGTTTAATATTCATAGTTAAACAACATTCATTGCGTTATTTACGTTGCTGAGCCACAATTTATTCGAACAAATGATGCAATGGTTTAGAAATAATCTGCAATCCCATTCCGATTCTGATAAATTGTGCGTTTCGCAATTAGGGTGCAGGTCTTGACCATTTTATAGGCAACTTTATAACCCAAACCATACGCCACCACCAGCGAGACATTTATGAGTATGACAAACTCACAGCTGCCAGAGGACATTCAAGTCAATGCAAGACGTACCCCGTAAATGGTAGCTTTATAGTAGGAACAATTATACAATACTAAAAAATTGCCACGATTTTTTGTCAAATATAACGATGGAGTTAGGCGCGTACTACAGAATGTCACTCAATACTCAAGCATTACTTAAAACTATATTCAAGCCATTTGATTGATTGAAACTTGTTTTAAGGATTGAGTCAGGTTCTGAATATAGGCCTATAGAGCTCACCGAGCTATGCCAGAGTCGCAAGATTTGTTCTAAAGAGACACCGTAGCCAGGCACATGGGCAACTGAAGGAACATAGGTGGGTTTTAGGCAGTAAAAGTCTGACACGCCCTCCCGCTCCGCCCAAGAGCGGAAGACGTCATTTGATGATTTCCCACTCACAAAAAAAAGAGCGTAGGTACCGAGCTTCTGGCGGTTTTTGAAGTTTGGCGGTTCGCGCTCTAATTTAGGTATTTCCTTTGTATTTACATCGACATTTTGAAAATGTATAATGTATACGATAAAGAAAGAATGAAATTTATTATTGTTAAAAAACTGATGACTTTCGGTGAATTATTAACGCCGTATTTAATCATTCTTGACCAATGTTTTTTCTATCGAGGACCTGCAAGTAATCGTATTTTTTAAGTGTACGATTTTTAGTGTGAATCCTTAAATGTCTAACGTATTAATTGCATAACTAAAGATTAAATAATATAGATGCAGCAAGGGATAAAAGGGACGCAATAAACATGCGCTCATAAGCATAAAATAAAAAATGTTATGCAAACGCAATAAGACGATGTTTATGAAATGCAGATACAGACGTGGGACGTAGAAAATAGTATTTATGTCGCAGTAGAACGGGTCGTTTACCTCTCTTTTGTAGACTAGATTATACAAGAACAATACGGGGTATATCTAAATAGACATAGAGCACGGACTGAGCGTTCCATATTCAATTACACAGTAAATACAGACCGAAAAGTGCGAGAGAGACAACCCGATTGTGCGGCCAGTAGTTTTCTCTTTCTAGTATTCTTATTGGTCCCATGATGATTTTATTTCAAATTATACAAGGAGGCAGGGCCATCGATGCACAAACGGTAACGAAACCCAATTTGGGGGGTTTGCCATTATCGCCACGCATGGTAGGCGGGTTAGCGATCGCAGTATGGTGGTAAAATGCATAGAGAACGCTGCTGCCCATTCTCTAGTAAGTCCCTTAGTCGCCTCTTACGACAAAGACGGGAAGAAATGGGTTTGTGCTATTCTTTACGTTCGGCACCACACGAAATATACGAGTAATAAACGGGTACTGTAGCGGAAATAGAGCCGATATGGAGCCCGTGCAGTTCTGTAGTCGGAATCGGAGTTCACATCTCGTTCTATTGTTTTAATGCCGTAGTTTTGTCTTCTGGTAGGTAAAACTTTGGCTTACAAACCATGACGGAAATGGTCAATGACTGTTTGGTTTTTTCGATGTTGGAAATGTGAGAAATATAACATAACTAGCTTCTACCCGCGACTTCGTCCGCGTCAAATATTTGCTCCCCTGAACCTTCCCGTCGTCGCATCGCAGCCTGCCAGTTTTCGTACATTTTTTTGTTGCTGCTCCGCTCCTTTTGATTGTAGCATGATGTTATATAGCCTATAGCCTTCCTCAATAAATAGGCTACCCGACTCAAAAAGAATTTTCAATTCGAACCAGTAGTTCCTGAGATTAGCGCGTTCCACCCCCCATTTTAGATAAGTGGGGGGTTAGAAAGAGACAAAAAGTAGCCTATGTCACTCTCCATCCCTTCAACTATCTCCATTTGAAAAAATCACGTCAATTCATCGCTCCGTTTTGCCGTGAAAGACGGACAAACAGACACACACACTTTCCCCATTTATAATATTAGTATGTATATCACGCCCGAAGAGTTTGCTAGACCTGCCGGGGTCGCGTGATTGTTCGAAAGAGATAACGTAACCCTGGCACATGGGCAACTGATGGAACACGGGTGGGTTTTAGTCAGTAAAAGTCTGACACGCCCTCCCGCTCCGCCCAGAGCGGGAGAAGTCATGTGATGATTTCCAATCCAGAAAACAAAAGAGTTTGCTAGAGGTGCACCTTTATAGGTGCTTGTCTGGCTAACCCTGACTTACTATAATCCGGATACTAGGTTTGAACCCCAGATCTGACAAAGTGTTCTAAAAAAATCTAGAATATTACTGTAGCAGGCCGGACAATGGATTTGTGATCGGTTGATAGCATGTAATGTTCCTACAGCTGGGCCGGGACACCGGCCTCCTCTCGGTGAGAGGGAGTGGGCCGTAATCCACCACGCGGACCCAGTGCGGGTTGGTAGACGTCATGTCTCCGAATTTTTGGTTCTAAGACATGCCGTTTTTCTCACGATGTTTTCCTTCACCGTTTTGAGAGCAGTGGTAGTAGCAACAGGCTCGCCCTATTGGACTTAACCGGCGTAATGTGGGTGTAACTGAAGGTTCGCGTTCGCTACATACCTGGCGAGCGCCAAATTTAGTAAGTCTAACTGTACCAGTTGTCAACTGGTTGTAAATTGTTATGAATGGTTGATTAATTAATAATCGGTGGCTTTTAATTGTTCAACAGCGCCCTCATAGTTCATTTTTAACCGACTTCAAAAAAAGGAGGAGGTTATCAATTCGACTGTATTTTTTTTGTCTGTTCCTCATAACTTTTGATTGATGATGATTCTTTTTTTTTATTTGAAAGCTGGTGCTTCCCATGTGGGGCCATTTTAATTTGGTTCCAAAATCAAAATCAAAAGTCATTTATTCAAACTAGGCTGAGAGTCAGCACTTTTTGAACGTCAAAGTTACACAAGACAGTCCCCCCAAAACGCCCGCCCTTCGACACTTCCTAGTGCTTTAGCTGGGAAGAAAAAGTGGCGGAACAAACTCCCCAGCAGCACAGCTGTCTGTTAAGTTAGAAGAACTTGATTCTATACAATATTGTGTAAGTAATTAATATTATAAAACAAAACATACATTATTCACCATATGTCAGCTAGCACACGCCAATATATCACCAACAAAACATTGAAAACTAAACTCAAGCTGAAATAAAATCCGACGTTTGGCTCCCAGACTGGAGCGGGCTGGGGCTGCCTTAAAGCGGCTCCTGCCCATTCTGGGGGGTCCAAACGCCTCCTGCCGGAGGTACACGGGGATAGTGCGGTCCATGGCCCTCTACGGGGCACCGGTGTGGGCGCCCTCATTGAGGCTGCGCCCAGCGCGCCGGTTGTTTGCGGCCCAGAGGGTCATGGCCATCCGGTTAATCCGGGGATACCGCACGGTCTCGTGCGAGGTGGCGAGCCTCCTTGCCGGAGTGCCGCCATGGGATCTGGAGGCAAAGGTCCTCGCGCACATGTGGGAGTGGCGCGAGCCATGGTACGGAGCGAGAGGGAATGGGAAGCCGTCACCTCCTTCTGCGAAGCAGTAATGCTCGCGAAGGAGGAGGCGGGGCGCGTGAGGGAGTGGCAGTCTCTGCGCCCTCACGTCCCTAGCCGCCGCAGGAGGAGACGCCCCGGGCGTCGGGAGTCAATAGCGGACTCCCGGCCACCGTAGGCGCGAGCTTGCGTGTGGCGAGCAATGGGTAGCTCGCCGCCCGGTAAGGACCAAGCTCGGGTCGACGGCGCGCAGTGTTCCACGCGCGCCTCAAAGAGATGTTAGCAGCAGTGTAGGGGTCTACTAGGACCGATGCCTGCCGGGGTCGCGTGATTGTTCGAAAGAGATACCGTGACCCTGGCACATGGGCAACTGAAGGAACACGGGTGGGTTTTAGTCAGTAAAAGTCTGACACGCCCTCCCGCTCCGCCCAGAGCGGGAGAAGTCATTTGAAGATTTCCCATCCTGACAAAAAAAAAAAGCTGAAATAAATAATAAAACAAAATCGTAAACAGAACTTAAAACGTAAATAAAGCCTCCAGACATAAAGGGAGTGCCCGCTTACATATTCAACGATGCAAAATGATACATATACATACAGCTAAGTGGAAGTTACAATAGTTAAACTAGGACCTCCGGAGTAAAATAAAATAACAGTTAATACAAGTAACAATAACAAAAACCATGGTCAGCAAGACGACCAGCCACCACAAGCAGCACCCGTTCACGAGCATAACGCAAAGGTCAGCCATTACCCCCCTCGCCATATTTGAGGGAAGGTGGTAACCCGACCCCCGACGCTACCGCAAGCAGTGACATCTAAGGGAGCATGACGAACTTGCTGCCGGTTGGTCAGGCAAGAATATTATGAACAGCTGACGAGGTCGCTAGCTAACTGCATGTTGCAATACAACTCATTTAAAATCATTGTACCTAATGAGTAGATTATGTCCACAGCAAATGAAATTAAAATAAAATAAAAATTAATTAAGATAATCAGTTAAATAAAAAATAAAATTATATGAACTACCCATATAAACTGTCGGTAGGAAAGCGAATTCTGGATTGAAAGAACATAAACATTGTCTTGAGTTAATTACAGCGACCAACTATTCCTATCGTTTAAGTCGTTAGGTTAAGGTCGTTGATAGAATAGTATGCCTTTGAACAAAGGTTGGATTTTACTTTAGCTTTAAACTCATTAAACTGCAAATCTAGCAAAGCAGAGGGAAGCTTGTTATAAAAGGTAATACCAAGACCAACAAAAGAATTATGAACCTTATGAAGCCGGTGAAAGGGAGCTCGTAGTTTGGCCTTATTTCTAGTATTAATATTATGAAAATCACTGTTTTTAGTTTACAAGTGTATATTTTGCCTAATATATAAGATGTTGGCGAAGATGAATTGTGATGCAACCGTAAGAATACCAATATCTTTAAACAAATCTCTCAGAGAAACTCTAGCACCTAGTTGGTAAATCGCTCGAACAGCTCGTTTTTGAAGAACAAAAATATTTTGAATGTCCGCGGTTTTGCCCCACAGCAGAATGCCGTAGGACATTATGCTATGAAAATAACTAAAATAGACTAATCGAGCTGTATCAACGTCCGTGTACTGTCTAACTTTCCATTCGGACAATGGGATCCATGTGAAAACCGCGCGACAAATGAACGAATAACGGGATTAGAATAGTGCGGGGTATCTAACACTACAAACTGAAAAATAAGTTTAATGTCGGAAGTCGGTGGCAAAAATACCTTAAATACAGATCCTAAGACATTCGACTTCCGAAAACAACAGACTACCGAAATTAAAGTTATTTTTCACTTTGTAGTGTTTTTTTTTAGATTGTTATTTTTGTTATATGATTCTTGTTTCGAGAAGACGCGTTATTTAGGCATAACATTACAGAGGCGTGGTCGCTGACGGTGAAATCTAAAACCATGACCATTGCGTAAGTGTCGGTGATCGAGGCAGTTATGCAGTCTTGTAGGATAAGTAGGTATGCCCCTGGTATGTAGAATACATGAGCTTGTCACATTATTTTTTTCGTTAATTTCCGTTCGAGGTACCGGCTCTAAGTGTGACTTTGTTAATGAGTGTAATTCAGTAAAACCTTGATTGATAAGTAGGATACTAAAGCCAGTTCAAAGTGAAGAGATTTTTCAATGCCATAACTCTTTAGGCACGCTTCCAACCCCTTGAGTTTTATACCCTTAAACTTTGGTTACAAGCTATACGATGAAGCGACAAACGTCTCCTGTTAGGGTCCTGAGATTTTTTCGAAAGAGATAACGTTTCATATAGGCAACTGAAGGAACATGGGTGGGTTTTAGTCAGTAAAAGTCTGACACGTCCTCCCGCTCCGCCCAGAGCGGGATATCATTTGATGATATCCCATCCAAATAAAATAAAAAAACCCATATTCCTTCAGTTGTTCTTACTAAACATAAAAAAAAATTGTTTTAAGTTTTTTTTTCAATTACCAAGAATTATGTACTTATTACGCAATAATTATATGTTTTCTTCATACGTTCAATTATCTCGGATTTCGATTGTCCAAAATAATACTGACAACAATTAGTTCGATTAACCGAGTCTATACTTTCCAAATTACTGTGGTGATAGGTAAGGGCGTAATAGGACAGTGTGCAGTGTAGCCACTGACGGGTCGTGGTATGAGTCGCTCGCGCTTGTTGCTTTACGCAAGTCGCATCGCCCGAGGTCGTGAAAAGACCCTTAGGGCTTTGGCATTGATGACAAGATTGGCGGGATCAAAGGGGGATCGAGAGTCAACTCAAGAGGAGAGGTTCTTGAAAAGCGTTTTTATGTTTAAATTATATTGCTAGCTGGTAAAACGGTGGTGAACTTAAGCTCTTTCGTCCCACTGACGCAATATCGGGTCAGCCGAATAATGTCCTCTGCGTCCCGAAGACTCGATTCACGCGACTATATGCTTTTTTCTTTGCCGTGATGGTGTATTTTCGGTTATGAAGTCATAGGACGCGATATCGAGTCTTCGGGACGCAGAGGACATTTTTCAGCTGACCCGATATCGCGTCAGTGGGACGGGAGAGAGTAAGACTATCTTTAGTGGGAAAGACAAAAAAAATAGCAATGGAGCAAGAGATCGACGTAATATTTTGTACAGATAGATAGTTTTCGCATAGATAATTGTAATTTCTCAGTAGCAGCCCGGAGTCTGGATTTGTGCCCAGTTGATGGCAATAGGCTCGCCCCCTATTACATGGGACTTAAACATAACTGGCGAAATGTGGGTGTACTATAAGTACACCTCTGCCCAACCCTTCGGGGAAACAAGGCGTGATGTTATGTTTTAGATAGTTTTCATCCCGGAAAAATCACATGGGAACGTTGCCGCTACATTTGCAGATGATATACTTTAAGAGTATGTATGTATGACCAATTGTATGAACCTAAACGAGGCAAGAGAAGAGTGTAGAGATCGTAGCAGGTGGCGTTCCGTGGTTTCTGCCTACCCCCATGGGAAAAAGGCGTGATTGTGTGTATGTATACTTTAAGAGGAATCGCAATGAAAGCCCGCGAAATGCAAAAGTTCTTTAATTTTTTGAATTTTGCAGATCATTGTCAGGCTTTTTTTTTCTGGATGGGAAATCATCAAATGACTTCTCCCGCTCTGGGCGGAGCGGGAGGACGTGTCAGACTTTTACTGACTAAAACCCACCCGTGTTCCATCAGTTGCCCATGTGCCAGGGTCACGGTATCTCTTTCGAACAATCACGCGACCCCGGCAGGTCATTGTCAGGCTGTCATCATTATTCTTCTGCCCTTATCCCAATTTATTTGCAGTCGACGCAACATGTCTTTTTCTTTCACACTTCTCTATTAGTCGTCATCTCAGTAGTCACCCCCTTTCTATCCATATCATAATTCACACAGTCCATTCATCGTTTCTTTGGTCTCCCCCTACTCTTACAGCCATCGACATTCATACTTTAAACTTTCCTCACAACATTTTCTTAATTCCTCCACATCACATGCCCATATCATGACAGCCGATTTCCACACAACTTTTCAGCTATCCCTGCCATTTTTTAACTTCTTCTTATGTACTCATTTCTTATTCTGTCCATTCGTGTAACACCACACATCCCTCTTAACATTCTCATCTCAGCTGCATGCAATTGCCCGTCATTCATCCCTTTTATGGACCAATTTTCTGACCCATCAGGTCTAATCATGGTTTAAACAGCCATCACTGCCATGCTATTTGTAGAACAAAATATGCAGCTCGATCTGGTCACCTTGTTACGAATAAAGTTGATGCTATTTTTGTAAAAACTGGAGCATTATTGACTAATAATGCTCTAGTTTTTTCTCCAGTTTTTGCCTATTTGAAAAAACCACAAAGAGTTTTGACCTATTTGAAAATGTCTGGGTATACAAATACCCTCGATATTTGCGTGTCACACGAGCTCACTGAAAGAAACCTAATGAATCGTGTCCTCATTTGTGATTCTCTATTTTTTAATTACATACATATAAACTCACGCCTTTTTAGGGTAGGCAGAAACTGCAGAACGCCACCTGCTACGATCCTAACACACTCGTTTGCCTCGTTTAAGTTCATACATCTGGTCATACACACACGCCGATTGCCAGTACTACGTACCTGACCTTTCTGAAGAACATCACCAATAAAGTCACTACTTTCGCCTAGTGCGTCCACCTCGGGTGTGATCAGTCACAAATGCGTTGTAAATACCATCCTCTCAACATAACCAAACCATCTAAGCATACTCTTTTCGATGTTTGTCACTACATCTTCTTTTTAAACCGCACCGTTGTCTTATCACATCATTCCTCAGCCTATCATTCACAGTCACTCCGCCCCTAAGATGACCCACTGACCGAACTTTTTAATAAAATATTAAATCATTGCGATTAAATGAAGTTAGAGGGTTGAATTGATGTTTTTTAATGATTATTATTCTGATAAGCCATATTTTTACGGTTGCGTATCCATTTTTTGGGAAATCATCGAATGACTTTTCTCGTTCTCGGCGGAGATCAGATGTCTGTGTCATGGCCACAGTTGACTCTTTCGAACGAATCCGCGGCCATGGCAGGAGCATACTCCTACACTGACCTACAAATTACCAAAATCGAAAAAAACGCGGTCTACCTTATCACCTCTGACCTCTGACTTAACATTATAATGAAGATTATACTCACAATGATCACTACTGTGGCTTGTATGTAATAGGTTCTCTGTTGAAGGCTGTTGGTCCTGGTAGTCCCTGCTGCGGGCTTTGAAGAGCCCGAACTTCACTGGTGCCATTATCTGGAACAAAATTTTCGTGATTGCATTTATTTAGCTTGAAAAAGTGTACTATTTTAATACCGAATTACAATGTCCACTGTGGCAGCACTGTTGAAAGTGTTATCATGATTTGTACGTAACAGTATTTTTAGGTATGATTTATTAAGACAAGTCCGGCAATTGAATGTGTTATTGTACTTTGGCAACACTTAGGAATATCGGCTAGGGTGTCGTTATTTCTGGGTGGGGACAAAAATGTTGTTTCTAATGGTAGAATGGAGTACGATGCGTTATTTGTTGGATTGTGGAAGAGAACTGTAGGGCAATTAGAAAGTTGAAACAAGTTATGAGTATTTTCTCAACAAAATGAAATAGTTCATTAAATAGTTTCTGGCTTATTGTAAGAATTTGTCGTCCAGAAGTTTCACCAGCCGGTTCATTTTGTGAAAATATCAATATAACTTGAACTGCTAAATAACTATAAAACTAAAAAAACGTCCAATAACGTCTTTCTTATCCACTGTAAGTCTAGGGAAAGACACTTGATTCACGTGTTCTTTATAAAAAAAAAATGCACTTTCACTATAGTTTAAGTTCACTTACACTGCACTAAACTAACTCAAAGAGTATCTATTACCCTTTTTACTCTTCGCACGAATGAAAACATAAGTGAAGTGAGCTCAAAGTGAGTTGTCATTCACCACTGGCAGCTGACTTCACTCAAGTAAGTAGAAATGAGTAGTGGGAATAGATCTGGCTAGTTTTTGATTAGAATGATAAATCCTTTTTGCTTTTGAAGTTAGTACACATCAGAAGATGGGCGTTATAGTTTATTTTTAATCTTAAATTGAATTATTATTTTGGTTTTGTTTTTTTGTAGTCTTTGATAAAAAATTACATTGTGTGTCGCGGACGGGAAGTCATATCTGTTTTTTTTTTATTCGTAAAATGTTATGTTTATTTTATACTTCACAAAATAAATATTTGAATTTGACCTTTTGATTTTCGACGTCCTACTAGTTAGAGTAGGCTGAAGGCATGCATTTAAGGTTTAAAAACTTTATTTCTCAAAAAGAATTACATTCACTTACATGAGAAAAAACTTATATCTACTAAGATATATTAACGGACGCAACGGTTACACAAAAAGAAATCGTTAAATTATTACAGTATCAGAAGACAGCGTTACTATAATTTAAAAAATCTTTTAAAGTACCCTATGCCACGATCCACTCCACGGTGACATCTTGACTTCTCGAAACGTATCCGATGACTGAGAGCTCGAGTCTACGCGATCCTGCCAGGGTCGCGAGATTGTTCAAACGAGATACCGTGGCCCTGGCATATGTGTAACTGAAGGAACACGGGTGGGTTTTAGTCAGTAAAAGTCTCACACGCCCTCTCGCTCCGCCCAGAGCGGGAGAAGTCATTTGATGATTTCCCATCCAAAAAAAAAGAGTATACTCGATGAACGCTATCCTGGAAAACGAAAATGACTTCCAAATGTCCAATCACATGTTTCTTCAAAGTTTATCTTGGATATTACTGACATCGATGAAGAAAAACATTTGTGAGAAAATCTGCGCGATGGTTCAGTGTATAAAATTCCATTATATTTAACAATATCTTCTTAAACAGAGAAAGCACGAGCTTTTTTGCTCAAGATCAACCGATCTATTGTGTTAAAATTTCACCGTGAGAACTTAGGTGAAGTGACCTAACAGTGAGCTGTGATTCCATCCGATGCTAGGGAATGTGCACTAATGACAAATCACTTTAAGCCCACTTCACCCAAGTTATCACGTTAATTTTTTTACAGAATAGCACTACAGCACGTTTGCTCAAGATGGTTTTAGACTTATATTATCTACAAGCTTCTGCCCGCGACTTCATCCGCGTTAAATTTCTTACTCCCCCGACTCACCCAGTCGCATCGAATCGCCTGCCCGTACGAGGTCTTCGTATTGAGATTTCTTTTCTCTTTGCTCGGCTCCTAAGAATACTAGCGTATTGTTATGTTACGAAGCCGATAATATTCCTCAATAAATTGGCTACCCAACACTAAAAGGTTTTTCAAATCCAACCATTAGTTGCTGAGATTAGCGCCTTCAACCAAACAAACAAACTCTTCAGCTTCAAAGTATTAGTAATAACTCCTGATTTTAATTCCGTCCGATTGATATTGGAATTTTGACGTTTCGTATTCTTGAGTTCGACACTAGCGTCAAAACGTGTTTATATTGAGTGTCCATTTTGGAAAACTAAGTAGAATCGAGATCGGGCGTTGTTGTTGTTCCAATGTTGACACTATTATTTTCAAGAGTACCGAATCACGTGTATGCAAAATTAACATTGGAATCGTATTGGCTTTAGATTGGAATTAAAATTAGGTTGAAAGTAAGCCCCCAGGACTCAACAACCCGGTTATTTGTTAATACGATACCCCTTGGTAAGACTACTTTTCAGATTTTAGGGTTTCTGACGACCCGTAACGATTGTCAAAGATCAACGATTGACAGCGTGCTACTACTATCAAGCTACTAAAATCTGTCAGATTTCTTTGATAGATTTTCGACTTTATTTCTAGAGCATTAGGTTCAAGGTTCATTGGGAAAAATTGACAGTTTCGGGTAGCTTGACCTGGTGGCGTCTGTACCAACCAAAGTAATATTGCAATGTGAAATTTTGTGAGATGGATGGATGTTTGTTACTCTTTCACGCAAAAACTTCTGAACGGATTTTAATGAAACTTGGCACACAGATAGCTTATATCCTAGATTAACACATAGGGTAGCCTTATCTCCGTAGTACGTTTCCACGGGATAATTTCCGACCCCCACGCGGACGAAGCCGCTGGCAAAAGGGGCCGTCCATTAATCACGTGATGTTTTTTTTTTTCATTTTTTAACCCCCATATCACCAAGGGGGAGGCCCCTCGGTGATACATGGTGAGGTTTAAGACTACCAATATCACGTGTATTTTTAGTTCCTACAAATAATCTTATTTTTTTTTTAATATTTGTTAAATTCACTACAAGCTGCTTTCGATTTTGTACGCGTTTGACGAAAAAATAAATACACGTAACGACACTTTTCGGTTCAGGATCGCGCGTTTGCCGAAAAAATAAATACACGTAATATATTACTACCCCCCCCCCCCCTTGTGATATTTCGTGATTTTTTATGGATCCCTCGAGGGGGGGGGGCCTTCGAGCCTCACGTGATTAATGGACAACCCCAAAGCTAGTACTTATTGCATATATGAAAGAGATAAGTAAAACTATTATACCTATTTTTCAAATATTACACCACACTAGTATTGCTCGATCGGAAGTTCCGGTCTTACGGAGACGGGAAACTGAATAAAAATGTACACACATTGGCCTAGCTATGAAATGACCTACACTTGATAGCTAGGCCAATGTGTGTACATTCCGCGGTGCCATAACTAGGGCACAATGTCAGTATAACATTTTGAACATGCCTACTGTGAAGGTCGTCTACAAAATGTGTCCTTATGTAGTGCAGTCTCGTAGTAAAATAACTTTGATTGCATTGAAACACTCAAATACATTTAGAATGACCTTTTTTAGGGTTCCGTTGCCAAATGGCAAAAAACGGAACCCTTATAGATTCGTCATGTCTGTCTGTCCGTGTATGTCACAGCCACTTTTCTCCGAAACTATAAGAGCTATGTTGTTGAAACTTGGTAAGTAGATGTATTCTGTGAACTGCATTAAGATTTTCACACTAAAATAGAAAAAAAAAACAATAAATGTTGGGGTTCCCCATACTAAGAACTGAAACTCAAAAATTTTTTTTTCATCACTCCCATACGTGTGGGGTATCTATGAATAGGTCCTCAGAAATGGTATTGAGGTTTCTAATATAATATATTTTTCTAAACTGAATAGTTTGCGCGAGAGACACTTCCAAATTGGTAAAATGTGTGTCTCCCCCCCGTAACTTCTAAAATATGAGAATGATAAAACAAAAAAAAATATATGATGTACATAACCATATAAACTTCCATCGAAAATTGGTTTGAACGAAATCCAGTAAGTAGTTTTTTTTTTAATACGTCATAAATCGTAAACCGCAATTTACCTTTAATTCAATCAACTCTAATATAAAAATTAAAAAAAAAAACATTTAATGTCATAAACATAAACCTTATGCATAAACCGAGGATACCTACAGGTTTGTACGGAACCCTCAGTGCGCGAGTCCGACTCGCACTTGGCCGGTTTTTTGTTAGGTAATTGTTTGAAATATCAGTGAAACAATAGATGTCATGATGTAAACACGAACGCTTGGAATAAACGTAATAATTTTAATGTTAGTATGATTCTATAAGCCCCGTGATTCAGTATAGTACATCGTTTTCTACAAATTAATAAGACGATTGGAAGAGTTCGGGGGTAGATTTGAAACATTATTTTACAAAAAGCAATACCGATTTCCAAATAAAACAATATAAATTGAAAAATGACTTTTACTTATAGTCGGTTTTGTCTTTGCTACTGTATTTTCGTATTATGCCACCGACTTCCGAAATTAAAGTTATATTCCACTTTTGAAAATTAGAAGCTAAACGCTTTTTTGTGTGTTTTTATGTGTATTTATTTATTCGTCTTTGAAACACTAATAAATATTTACTACAAATAATGCTTTGCAAAAATAGTGTTAATTTTCTATTTATCAGGTTCTATTAAAGGAATCTGGTGTATATATCATAGGAATCTGCATATATAACATAGAAACAATAATAAATAACCCAAATTCGTACTATTTATTGACTGTCACAACTTCCTCGTTAGTAACAACAGCTGATAATTCCTACTCTTTTCCACATTTTTCCCTTTCTATCTTTTTATCGGAAATTCTCGAACATTCGTTTTATATATATAACAGCAGCATACATGTAACAGGCTATATCTATTATTAATATTATCATAATTACCTCGAAATCTTTATTAATCAGTAGGGAAACAACTGAAAAACACTTTTACAGACTCAATAATACATTATAAAACACACTTCACTGATATGGGTCATAAGACGACAAATGGTACAAAATACTCGTTAAATATAGGAGCCACTCTCAAAAATATTATTCAAGTAGAAAACTTGTGTATAAAATAGTCAATTTTGCTAAATATTTAGTTTAAAATATAGATTTTTTTTAGTAAAAAACAAGCGGTGTCGCCCGCCTTCCTGAAACGCGACGACTGGGCTCTTTTTGGTTGCAACTCTCTGGTTAGACAGGGACGGTGAAACAGAACAGGTATTTTTCTTGTAGCAGGATGATGGCCAGAGTGATTTTTATAAGTATTAAATTTATTGGACCAAAGATGGAGTAAAAATAAATTCTTTAAATTATTGGCGCCCACCGTGGGACTTAGAATTTATTTTTGATACATTCGGAGTCCCAAGGTGGGCGCCAATAAACAAATAATTGTTGCTTTCCCCTAGTATTTGTATTAATATTTTTTATTTTCCTGTTAGTTTTTATTGGTGTTGTTAATATATGGCCAATATTGGGTGAAATCATAATTTACTGTAAATTGGATATATGCTTTTCCCCACACATTTTGTCCCATGCTGGGCGCCAATTTCTAAACATTCTCACGCTGGGTGTCACTTTCTTATTGATTACATTACAATACGTGGCTCTGAAATAATACTTATGACTGAGAGAAAATGAATAACTAAAGTCCCTAAAATAAAAATTCGAACATAATATACTCTATATTTGATTCTGTGCTTATCATAAATTAAAATGAATGGAACAGCCGATCTTTTTGAAATTGTAATCGTGTTCGGTTTAGCTTTCTAAGTCCCATATTAAACCAATAATAAGAATAATTAACAAAATAAGAAGAGAGTACAAAACAATTATCAGGACAATTATATTTTTAACAGTTCCTAAATACCTGTTCCACATTGTAACATCGTGTCAACTAAAAAGAGCTCTCCGCCATTACACCACAACATCGCAGTTGCGCGCGCACTCTGTTTATAATCCACTTAGTTTCGATTTGACGTCCTCTCCCTGCACCGAGCTGTTATTGGAATAAACACATTATTTGTTTGGTCCGAAGGTTTAGAGTTCATTGGATGTAATATGATATCAATACTAGACGATTACGCGGTTCTGTTTGGATTTAATTGGCATTAATTTGAAATTGAATTGATTTGATTTGATTGTTTAGCAATAAGTCAGATGTTGAGCAAGTTTCCGACTTCAAAAAGCAGGAGGTTCTCAATTCGTTTATTCTATTTTAAATTTAGTATTTTGTGTGTATGTTACATGTGGTGCCGGACATAAAGAATAGTACCATCCCATTTCTTCCAGTGGGTGCCGTAAAAGGCGACTAAGGGACTTACTAGAGAATGGGCAGTAGCGTTCTCTATGCATTTTACCACCATACTGCGATCGCCAACCCGCCTGCCAAGCATGGTGATAATGGCAAACCCCTCAAATAAGAGGAGGCACATGTCCAGCAGTGGACGTCTTTCGGCTGAAATGATGATGATGTATATTCCGCGATATCGATTATAAATATATATTTTTTTAATGGATTCCATTAAAAGAGCTTTATTAATATAAGGTGTATCTATTCATACACGAAATATTTTAAGAGGTACACCTGTAGGAGGTAAAGAGGCTATAGAAGCAAAAATAAATCTTTTATCTAAGCGTTTTTGAATTTTCGTAATTATTATAATTTTAAACTGCTTGAGACGTTTTGCATAAAACCTTTACTCCAAATTCTATGAATGGACCGCCTGACGCTGCGAGGGTGGTGACTTGACGGCACGACTCACGAGCATGGCCGCGGTGTTTCGGGCTGTAAAAATAAGATAGAGCCAGTATTTCTTATGTGCGTCAAATAATTTATAAATATTACATTTTGAAAGAGATACATTTTGATATTTTTTTTTTTTCGTTGCTGTAGCTTCTTTACCACCTACAGGTGTACCTCTTAAAATATTTCGTGTATGAATAGATACACCTTATATAGCTCTGCCGGCGTAGCATGATCAATTCTATATCTATTCTACCAAGAACAAATAAAGTTCCTTATGTATTTTAATTCTGTAAAAATGTTTCTATCTCATCAGAAGAATAGTCATCATACTTGACATCGTACTCTTATCGACTGAAGAATAGAAACATCTCTTCTTTTCAGTTTTAGACAATTTTTCTACGATATAATCTACCATTTTGTCTTCTCTTCCGTCGACAAATTCCGTTTCTATGGCGGTCATGCTACGCGTGCTGGAGTGGTCACATATAGGTACATTTGATTAACTTTGCTTGGATTGTTTTGGTTTTATCTTCAAAAATCATCATCATCATCAGCACACTATATTGTTTCCACTCTGCTGGGACACAGGCCTCCTCTTGGTAAGATTGGGAGTGATCCATAATCCACCACGCGGGCACCAGTGCAGGTTGGTAGATGTCACATGTCTTCGAATTTTTGGTTCTAAGACATGCCGGTTTCCTCACGATTTTTCCCTTTACTAGCTTCGAAAATGACAGCTGGATACTACCTCGCTACGTATTGGTGATTTTAAGGTCAAAGTTTTCTCAACAGGTTTTCCTCAGCCATAAGTCTAAATAAAGCAAAGGGTTTGAGCTTAGGAAATAACAGCAGCACGGATCGATTGATCAAGCTAAACTATGTTTGCCTCGGTGGACTCGTGT
This sequence comes from Aporophyla lueneburgensis, assembly GCA_932294355.1. NCBI lineage: Eukaryota > Metazoa > Arthropoda > Insecta > Lepidoptera > Noctuidae > Aporophyla > Aporophyla lueneburgensis. The sequence goes on along the minus strand of OW028762.1, from coordinate 15,034,833 downwards.
ATGGGTGACCATCTTCAACATACCAAGACCCCTTCTTCCCTCGGAGAACACGTTAAGGCCTCGGTCCCAGCTGTCTTTCGTAAATCTTATAGACAGTCGTTACGGGTCGGGTCGGGTCGGTCGGGTCGGCCTGATAACCGGGTTGTGCAGTTTAGATGGCCAGTCTTGTCACTCCATATCTTATCAAAGGGTCGTACTCAGTAATCGGGATAACTGATACCCAGTCGCTCCATGTAAAATACTGGCGGTCAGCTGCATCCGGTTAGATTGGCAGCCGATTCTAACATAGTTAGGAAAAGTTTAGGCAAATTGATTGAAGCCAAAACTAATCTAGAATAGTTTTTCTCAGGCCTTTCTTGCTGTACAATCTCGTTTGGAAGACAGCTGTGCTGCTGGAGAGTTTGTTGCGCCACATCTTCTTCCCAGCTAAAGGACTAGAAAACGGTGACGATGACGGTCGGTCGTTTTGGGGGACTGTCTTATGTAATTTTTACATTCAAAAAGTTCTGATTCTAACTCTTATTCGAATAAATCACTTAAGTTTGATTTTTAATTCTGGCTCAGACTCATTGAGCGTTGGGTTAGTACCAAAAATTCTCTGATTTACTAATATTGTGTTGGTTATCTATCTGTAACTATCAAAGCCATAAACAACGCGTTTTTCTTTTATCTTCACGCGTCTTAGGTTTAGGTTAAGTTTAGTGACGTTACTAATTCGTAAATAAAAAGTCGTGACGTGGTGGTAGGATTACCAAAAAGCTTATGTGCTACGGTTGACATCGGCTAAACGTCAGAATTTATTGATTTTCTGAATGTTTGATTAATTCTGTTATTTATAGACCAATTTTTTTTTTGTTGTGGGAAATCATCAAATAACGTCTCGTGCTCTGGGTGGAGTGGGAGGGCGTGTCAGACTTTTATTGACTAAAACCCACCCGTGTTCCTTCAGTTGCCAGTGCCAGGGCCACGGTAACTGTTTCGAACAAATCCGGGACCCTTGCAGGATTATTATAGAACTACCAATCGATTTTGTTTAAAAATTTCGCCGTAAAAACTAAGTTGAAGTGAACTGTCAAAAGTGAGTGACAGCTCACTTCACCTACATTTTGTGGCATTCATTTCCATTCCTGTTCATTTCATTCATGTTTTTGTCCGTAGTGAAGTACCCGCACATAGGAAGTTGCTATAATCTTACTAATTAATTAAAATCGTTTATTGATTGTAGGTACCTATACTTATGAGATAATTATTAACCAATAATCCCGACTGTCATTTTGTAGATCTTTGTCAGTCGTTACGGCTCTAAGAGTGGGAGGTGATCAAAGAAACGACAGTCCATACTGTGTGAATTATGATATTTGTAGAAAAGGGTTGACTACTGAGATGGCGACTAATAGAGAAGTGTGGAAGAAAAAGACATGTTTCGCCGACCCCAAATAAATAGGGAAAAGAGCAGGAAGAATGATGCTGATGTCAGCCGTTACGGGTAGTCAAAAGCCGAAACTGTGACAACCAGTCTTACAAAGGGGCATCGTATATTCATATTACCCAGGTAACTGGGTTGTGGAGGTCAGATAGGCAGTCGCTCCATGTTAAATAATGATATCCAGGTGAATCCGTTTAGGCTGGAAGACGAGCCCAAGCGTCGGGAGTCGATAGTTGACTCCCGGCCACCGTAGGCGCGAGCTTGCGGGCGGCGAGCAATGGGTAGCTCGCCGCCCGGTAAGGACCAGGCTCGGGTCGACGGCGCGTAGTGTTCCACGCGCGCCTCAAAGAGATGTCAGCAGCACTGAAGGGGTCTGCTAGGACCGATGCCTGCCAGGGTCGCGAGCTTGTTCGAAAGAGATACCGTGACCCTGGCACAGGGGCAACTGAAGGAACACGGGTGGGTTTTAGTCAGTAAAAGTCTGATACGCCCTCCCGCTCCACCCAGAGTGAGAGAAGTCATATGATGATTGCCCTTCCAAAAAAAAAACATAGTTAAGAAAAGGATCCTAGGCAGGTGATGATGATGATAATCATAAGTAGATGCTGACTGTGCATTGTATCTATTTGATAAATATTCAGACAATTTTTCCTTTTATTTTATTATCTTTATCTTCTTTACCTACATAGTATAAAACGAAGTTGCTTCCCGCGTCTGTACTCTTGATCTTTTAAACTACGCAATGGATTTTAATGCGGTTTCCATTAATACACAGATTGGTTCGAGTGGAAGGCTTTTATGTATAATACGCGGGCGAAGCCGCTTGCAAAAGCTAGTAGAAAATATATTCACGAACAGATGGACAAACAAACTCTTTTCTTCATCACAAAAGAGATAAATACCTTGCACTGATTTCATTATACGCTGCCAACAGAAACGTAACCTTATCTCTTTTGACATAAGCTTTAAAATTAATGACACGCATATGATGTCATTTGATCACCCTCCCCTCCCTTAATGGAAAACTTAATTGACGGAGGTTTTAAAATGGAGTTTAGCTGTGTTTATACTAGTACGGTTTATGTGCTAATTAGGAAGGTAAGAAATGAATACTTATATCGTAAATAATAAGCGTACCCAGTGGCATCGGCTGCGTTTTACCAGTTGTAAGGATTTAGGTGCAGAATGCCTAATTCTCAGAAACACTAATTCTATAAACGACTAATTCTATAAAAGACTAATTCTATAAACGACTAATTCTCAAAATGACTAATTCTATATAAAATACTAATTTGTATTTCAGAATAATTCAGTTTTCAAACTTCGAACTTAGAAGGTTGTATTGATTTGATGATTTTAATGATAAATTTTTATTCCGTAAAAACATATTTATTACGATCGGAAATCATTCCTAAATGATAGCAGATAGGCGTTTGACTTTGTGTAAATTATTTCATCACCACTGCTCTCAAAACGGTGAAGAAAAACATCGTGAGGAAACCGGAATATTCTGGAAACGAAAATTCGTAGACATGTGACATCTACCAACTCCAACCTGGGTCCGCGTGATGTGTTACGCCGGGGTTGGCCCACTCCTTCTTAAAGTTGTCTGACTGCCATAAAAGAGTGACCATGGAGTTTCCTGACCGTTCTTCCTCATAGATACCTACGCTTTGGAACGGGCAACTAACTTAATTTTTGTGACTCACGGCCACTTGATAATTCAAAATTGCCTGTAATTGGTTTATTTGAAATAAATGCTTTGAGTTTGAGTTTGCCGTAAGTGAGTTGGATTTATAATCCTGAAACCTGTAGAAACAAAAATAATCCCTAGAAAGATAGTGACTTTTTTGGTGATATTCTTCAGAAACGAAGAAGCGAGAGAGAAGGTGTAGGGCGTAGTAGGTACTCGCAAACCGAGTGCGTATATGACCACACGCCTCTTTTTAGAATGATAACTCGCAGGTCAATCTGTGCGGTTGTTGGCTGCTTAACTAGACTTGCATGTGGCTACCTTAATAAATTAAATCCTCCAGCCAGGGCTCAAAAACTTTAAACAAGAGGGACTACATGCTAAGGGCACGGCACTGTGCGGTACGGACCTTGGCTTAGGTCATTGCTGGAAGAGGGCAGCACGGGCCGGGCTGGATCGGAGTGAGGACCAGACGCCCTATCGTAAGATTTAAACCATTTCGACTTGACATCGACCGCGTTTGGCAGTCTGATTGGCACTGCATTGGTGAACGGCCAATGGGCAGATGTACGAAGGTAAACGAGGCAAAAGGAATATTTAACAGTCGTAGACTTTTGAAATTTCTGCCTCCCGTGGGAAAAAGGTGTTTATATGTATGTGTATCCTACAAAAACAGGTTCAGTGATTTAATAAAACAAATAGGCCTTGAAACAATCTTGCATTTTGAATAAATACTACATACATTTTGTTAACACTATTTTTGTGTATTTTTTTACATACTTATTTTTATTATTTATTACAATAAAAGTGATGTAGGTACAGACACCAGCATATCAAGCTACCCAAAACTGTCAACATTTCCCAGTCAATCTTGAACTTTAAGGCTTTAGTGATAAAGTTGAAAAACTAATAAAGAAATTTGACAGATTTTAGTAGCTTTACGTGCTGGCATCTGTACTTAATAATAAAATCTCCTAAAAATAGTCATTCACCCAGCTTGAAAACTATTTTTAAGATTAAGATTTTTTGACAAAATAAGCAATTAATTGACTAGAATAAATTACGGATTTTTAATAAGTAATTTTAATTTGACTAGAGTAGTTAAATTCTTTAGGAGATTAGTGTTTAAATAAATAAATATAATTACTTGAGATGGGATGTTTAACATTTTGTTGTTGAAATTAATTATAAATTTATATATTACGTAATCTAAACGAATGTCTACACATTTACCTATACTTTGCCACAAATAATTGTAATAAAAAAAAATACAAGTTTTCAAAAGCCGAAAATACAGTTCCTTAGCAGGGCGAAAAAATAACATTTCTTTGGGTCAATAATTCAGAAAAAATCTTTAAATCAGTCATTATAATTCCCATCTCTTACAAAACTTTACAGCATAGCATATGACGGGATTCCGAATCGAAGATGACATATTTTCAGTAAACTTATTTGCCCTAGTGTCTGACAGCAATTAATAAGTACTATAGGAAGAACGGTAATCGTATTTTTTTAAAAGTAGCAGTGAAAAGTAAAATATCAATTAAAACAGCAAAATAAATATAAATAAAATAGACAAAATTGTTTTTAATTTACACGGTGATTATTGTTGTTATGATTAATTCTTTATTAATTTACTTATAGCCAAGGTTTTTGAACGCCGGTTCATCGTTGAGATTGTGCTCGAAGAATGGACTCTCTCGGAAGATGACAGACGCATCGGCTATATGCATTTGTCTCTTGCCATATCTGAAAGAAAGGTAAAAAGTTTTTAATAATTATTATTTTACTTTTTTTGTGGTTTGGAAATCTCTAAATGACGTCTCTCTGGGTGGAGCGGAAGGGCGTGTAAAACTTTTACTGACTAAAACCCACCCGTGTTCCTTCAGCTGTCTGTGCCAGGGTCACGGTAACTCTTTCGAACAATTCCTTCCGTGACCCTGGCAGGCAATAACTGTAAGGCTTGCCAAAGAGTTGTTTTATTGTTGACTAGCTTTTGCCCGCGGCTTCGCCCGCGTGGATGTCGGAAATTAACGCAGGAATTTTACTAAAATAAAAGATTTTTTCTAAAAAAAAAGTAGCCTAAGTTACTCCTTGTTACATCAGCTATCTGCCAGTGAAAGTCCCGTCAAAATCGGTCCAGCCATTTCAGAGAGTAGCCGGAACAAACAGACAGACAGACAAAAATTGTAAAAAATGTTGTTTTGGTATATGTACTGTGTATACATCCATATACACTTAGTAAAAAGTGGTTATTTTAATATTAAAAACAGATACTCCAATTTTATTTATTTGTATAGATGTTCTGGAGAAGTAATTACTAAAAGTAGGAATTGATTTCATTTTGACAGTTCAACATCATTCATTGCCTTTTTTACGTTGTTAAGCAGAAAATTTGTCGAACAAATGCAGCAATGGGTAAGCAATTATGAATACTCAAAACCTTTCAGATTCCGATTGATAGTGTTTGCATTACACATTCACAATCAGAGTCTGAATGGGCATCAGTTATATTTCCCCAATGGATTGGGCAGTAGGCGTACTTATACAGTATACCCACATTCGCCAGTTATGTTTAAGTCCCATGTAAAAGGGGGCAAGCCTATTGCTATTAACCGGGCATAATTCCAGACGTTTTGCTTCTGAGAAATCCCAGATAGAACCCAATAACACTTTTCCCGACCCTGGGATCGATCCCAAGATCTCATGCTCAGCAGTAGCGGTTGCGACCACGAGGCCAATTATACATTGGCACTATGGTATCAAAATTTTGTTTCAATTAAAGAAGTTACTTAGAAAGTAACAGATAGTCAGAAAGATGAGGCCTATTTGTCAATTTCAAATCATATTAGCTACCTATGGATAATAATGGGCAAGTAACACCATGAACCCTGCCAGGGTCGCGAGATTAGTTCGAAAGAGGCACCGTGGCCCTGGCATATGCAATTGAAGAAACCTGGGTGGGTTTTAGTCAGTAAAAGTCTGATACGCACTCCTACTCCACCCAGAGTGGGAGACGTCATTTGATGATATCCCAGTCAAAAAAAAAAAAAACACCGCGGTCTCTCGTGTCTATCTCTATTACTTAAAGCTGCCCTCTGGCGTATTGTGCCATAAACTACTGCGTCACGACATTCTGAGAACTTCCAGTGTTAGAAAGTTCCATTAAAATTAAGTAGATGGCGTTGTTTAATTTACTTCAAATAGCGACATCTAGTGACACGTAGTGAAATTGAGAGTGTTCAACAGGTAACCGACGTGACAAGTGCTACTCGGAAGAGAACCGAGTAACTTTAAAAGCTTTGTGTTTTTATATACACTTTAATGTACACCACAAAAACACATACCAAAAAAAAAACGACGGGTTACACTCCGGAAGTGCCAGCAGAAGTAAAAACTTGAATATTAGCATTGTGCATTTTTGATATTTTGGCGTGGCTAAGGAATAATTTTGCACGAATTGCTTTAATTATCAGTATAAAAGTACTATCATTTATGTGGTAGAATACAATATTTATTTATTGCGCTATCGTACACAAACATGACAATTTATATTACATTAAAAAGTTTATCTCTCAGAAAAATCACTCTCCGTCCGTCTTACGAATTTTCAATCAGGTCACGTGTCCTGACCTGAGTTTAACATATTTTACCCATTACAAAAAAAGTGTACAACCCCCCTAAAAAAGTTTTCACTTCAAAAAACAATGAACACTACGAAATATACAATAGACGGCCTTATCGCTTTCTGTGATCTGTTCCAGGCAACCATGGAATGAACAGTGATTAGACTGGACATAAATAGTGATTGAGTGAGTAAAACTGTTTGTTATCAAGTAGGTACATGTCTAGTTAGAAAATAAGAATATCTGTGTCAGACTGTATGTATGTCGACTATTTCATGAAAAATACATTCAATAGGATTAAACGAAGTACCGTGTGGTGCCGGATGTAAATAATAACACCACCCCATTTCTTCCCGTGGGTGTCGTAAAAGGCGACTACTTACTAGAGAATGGGCAGCAGCGTTCTCTATGCATTTTACCACCTTACTGCGATCGCCAACACGCCTGCCAAGCGTGGCGATTATGGCAAAGCCCCCAAAATTGGGGGAGGCCTAAGTCCAGCAGTGGACGTCTTACGGCTGAAATGATGATGATGAAACGAAGTCAGAGGTAATAACGAACGTTAAAAAAAATACAGTCGAATTGAGAACCTCTCCTTTTTTTTGAAGTCGATTAAAAATAACAAAATAATATACGAACTTAATTAAAACGATACACGAAATAAAATAAAGCGTCGAAAAATTCATCTACATCGCTGTCGACTGGTAAAGTACCCAAGAGAATATCTTATGTAAGAGAAAGGAATGTTAACAAAACTCTGAAAATTTTGCCGCCCAACGCGGGACTATTTAAAATAATGGCACCCAAATTGGGACATATGAAGTAACTAACAATTCCTGTTTTTCTTCTTCCACACTACAATAATTATAAATCGTTTTTATATTTAGAAATTATCTCACAATTTAACAAATCATATAAAACAAAACTATTTTCTAATAAACTGGCGCCCATCGTGGGACACGATTTCATTTTGTGTATGTAGGAACTGTGGCACAACTGAATTTCTATGTTCCCGGCCCGCAATTCAAGATAAACGATTTATTTTAGTGTGTGTAAGATTATTTGCTGTTAATATCCAGGATATAAAAGTTAATAACAATCGACACGTGCTTCTGGCCCAGTGATAGCGGCCCCGACTACGAAGTAATAGGTCGTGGGTCGAACCTAGTTATATTGGCGCTATTACTTTGTTTAAGTTATCTCACCACTACTGTCAAGACGGTAAAGGACAACATAGTGAGGGTACCGGGCATGTCCTAGAACCAAAAATTCGAAGACATGTGACATCTACCAACCGGCATTGGGTCTGCGTGGTAGATTGTAGCCCGTTCTCTCTCAAGGATAAGAAGCCTGTGTCCTAGCAGCAGGAACATTATAAGCTGAAAGAAGTAAAGAAAGTAAAGAAATTATCACCTTCCTCTTCCATGCACCGAGTAGTACTCTTGAAGCTCCTTCAGATAGTTGGAAATCTGCTCAGCGGTGTCGAAACGCTCGGGGCGGCGGGGGCGCGGATACTGCGCCTGCGTCGCGCACGACAAAATGGCGGAGAGCAGCAAGATGGCGGAAAGCAGGAAACGCATTTTGACTGGAAGAAGTAAAGAACAAGATTAAGTAAAAATATTTAAGTGATCCTCTTAAAATTTATTGACCTACTAATTATGCACTATTTATTTATGCTCTTCTAAAAACTACTTGTGCTTAATGATATATTTTTTTAGTATATGGGTCTTCTTTTATTGACTTGATGGGCTTGTGGCTAAGTACTAACAGCCACACGACTAGATCAGTCAAGTTAAGCTATTCAGTAGTTTCTGCCTAAACCTTTTTTTTGTGGGTGGAAAATCATCAAATTACGTCTCCCGCTCTGGGTGGAGCGGAAGGGTGTGTCAGGCTTTTTTACTGACTAAAACCCACCCGTGTTACTTCCGCTGCCTATGCCAGGGCCACGGTAGCTCTTTCGAACAAATCCGCGACCCTGGCAGGCATCGACCCTAGCGGACCTCTTCAATAATGCTGACATCTTTTTGAGGCGCGCGTGGAACACAACGGTGAGAGGTCGACCTAAGTCATAGCCACTATATGTCCATCACCAATAAGGTCACTGATGTTTTTCAGAAAGGTCAAGAGCGTAGTACTCGTAACCGGCGTGCGTGTATGACCAGATGTAACCTAAACTAGGCAAAGTTCATTCCATTTTATAAAGTACTTGGTACTTGTTGACAGTCCTACACTGTTCTCCCATACCTATTAACACTGTAATTTGAAACCATTGTAAAAGCCAATTATTTTTAAAAGAGTAACCGTGGAGTGTCTTGCCGGCTCTTCTCCATAGGAATCAACTATTTGGAACCATGCTTCTGACGTTTCAATTGTGCCCATGTTGGCTTTGTGAAATAAAAATATTTTGATTTTGATTGAAAAGGAGTATGAAAGGTTCGTATATACTCGTATCAGGTGGTATTCAGTAGGATCTGGCTATCCTTATAAGAAGAAGGCGTGATGTTATGCTATGTAGAAACCCGCGACATTAATGCGTGGTGACGCGTGGCACTTATCATAATCATGTTGTAGCAAAGTTAGGAAATAATCCCCTCTATATCACTGGTTCCCGTTCAGTGCTCAGCTCCAGAGATACCAGACAATCAGATTACGTGTTCCGACTGTATTTTTCGATAACTTTCGCAACAGATTTTTATTGTTTTATAAACAGTACAATAATTGCCAAATGCTCACCACCGAACTGTACGAAAGGTTACTCAATGACAGTTAGAGCTAGGCAGTCAAAAACTACATAAATAGTAATGCAAATGAGCAGCGTACTTAACGATATCATATTCATTACATTTGGCTCTGGGGGCACATCTTCAATACTTAACCTGCTATACCCTTTGACGCGGATGAAGTCGCGGGCAGAAGCTAGTTAATAATATTAGTAGGATAGTTCAATGATAAATCCTACCATCTTACTAATATTATAAATGTCAAAGTTTGTAACTCAATCACATAAAAATGACAATAGATTTGGATAAAATTTGACACACGATAGTTTATAACTTGGATAAATACATAGGATACTCAAACTAAGCCCTGGCTGGAGGCCTAAAAAGGTAACTTTTTAGAACTCGCCGGGCTACAATCCGTTTAAGTAGTAACAATCTATTCAGGATAAACTACGAGATGCCAGACAAAAAAAAAATTGGATACTCAATCATTCAATAATTTCAGTCGTAATAGGTCCACGCCTGGACATAAACCGTCCCCAATTTGAGGGGCTTTGCCATAATCGCTACGTTAATCATGAAATCAACAATGCAACCCTTTATGTTCATTGACTGCAATTGAGTGGTGCCGAACGTTAAGAATAGCGTCCCATTCCCGAGCGTGTTGTAGAAGGAGACTTACTAGAGAATAGACAGCAACGTTCTCTATGCATTTTACCACCACACTGCGATCGCCAACCCGCCGCCGCGCCGGCAAAGCGTGGCGATTATGGCAAATCTCCCAAATTGGGGAGGCCTTTGTCCAGCAGTGGATGTCTTCCGGCAGAAATAATGTTAATGATGATGAACTACGAGACCCTTCATTGTGCATGCTTCGACACGCACTTAGTCTTTTTTATAAACATGTAAATTTTAGATATTATTATTATTTTAAGACTCCTCCATAGCCTATTCGATGAACTACCCACATTTCAACACAACAAAACAAAAATACCCGTTGATAATTAAATTACTAGAACGCCTGTGGCCTATAATTTGTCAAGCGGTATGCACACAATGTCGCCATGTTTGTGAAGCTCTCGATCGGACCAAACCGTTAGTGTTAAAATTAACAATGCACTTTGTGCTATGTCGGAGATATTGAGATCAGAGAATGATATGACCCTCCTAGAATTACAGACAGGTAAGGTTAAAATCAAAATCAAAAGTCATTTATTCAAATTAGGCTAAGGATCACTTTGAACGTCAAAATAAGACAGTCCCCCAAAATGCTCACACTTCACCACTTCCTAGTGCTTTACCTGGGACCAAGAAGTGGCGCAACAAACTCCCCACGTAAAACGTTAAACGTGCATGGTCTCAAGCCCAAAGTCTTGAGACCATGCACGTATAATTTATTTATTCGTTCAGATAATATGATCAATTTTTTTTGTAAAATAGTGCTTAAAACTATGATAGTTCAGACACAAACGTATGCAATGATTAAAGAACGGACCCCGGATAACTGTCCACAATCACACTCAGAATGCTGTTGTTAAGGCTTATTCAGACCGGCGCGACGCGACAGCGCGACGCGATTCTTGTAGAACAATTTCCGTGAAGTTCACTTAAAAATTGTTCTACGAGTGTCGCGTCGCGTTGCCGCGTCGCGCCGGTTTGTAGGAGGCTTTACTCTTACAGACTGTGTATCAGAGACGCGTTTTTGCGTAGAATTGCCATGAAACCATGCAATGCATGCTTCTATGCACAGGGAGTTGGTTCCGTGAGGTGCCGGACATAAAGAATATCATCATCACATTTCTTCCCGTGGGTGTCACAAGGGGCTTACTAGAGAATGGGCAACAGTGTTCTCTATGCATTTTACCACTTTACTGTGATTGCCAACCCGCCAGCCAAGCGTGGCGATTATGGCAAATCCCCCCAAATTGGGGGAGGCCTATGTCCAGCAGTGCACTTCTTTTGGCTGAAATAAAGATGCCTCCATGAACATGGCGGACACACTGCAAAATGGAGGCAGTCCCAGCAGCATCCTGAATGCGTTTATTATATTGCACCCGCAGAGCACTGACATCCGTTTGCGCATATGCTGTCCACAAACTACTGGAGTAAAACGTCTGATAACAGGATTTAAATAACAAAATCTTCACCTCTCTTGTGCAGCGGGCAAACCTGCAGGCCAGTATATTAGCCCTGACCATTACCGCTCTGCGTGCCCTATCCATATCACTTTCTTCGTTCAGAGTCAGTGATCAGCCCCAGATATTTTAATACACTGTTACTAAGAAACTCTACTTTGACCAGTTCGTGTTGCCAGGATGACCCATGGCACATGGCAATATGGTCGCTCACAATGGGCCTTATTAGAACGCTAAAAGTCAATCAAAAGGCAATGGGGAGGGCTATACTGTGCTACTGGAGTTTCCCTACGTGATCGAATCGGGAAAGAAGAGATCTTTCGGAAAACCAAGGTAACCGACATAACCCGAAGAATTGCCAGACTTAAGTGACATAGATGACCACTGAGGTCGAAAGGTTCTGGAGTGGCGACCGCGTACCGGAAGACGTATAGTTGGAAGGCTCCAGAAGGTGGACCGATGGTTTGTGAAAACATCCACTGGATGCGAGAAGTAAAGAAATTGTTGAAGAGGTGGAGCTAGGGGAGGCTTTGTCCAGCAGAGCACATCTTTCGGGTGAAATAAAGAAGGTTAAAAGAAGTTAAATTTCAAACAATCTTCACAGGAATGTAGTATAGTGACTGTGAACTAGAAGGTAGAGGCTTGTGGCTAAGAAATAACAGCTACACAGGTCGAGTGATCAGGTTAAGATACGCTTGTTGCAGTTGGTCCATGGATGGGTGAACATCATTACTTCCATTTACATTTGTACCAACTGTCTTTCGCAGATCTTTGACAGCCGTTATGGGTCGTCAGAATCCCGAAAGTCTGACAACCAGTCTACTAGCCAGTGGAGGTCAGATAGGCAGTCGCTCCATTTACAATATTGGTCCTCAGCTGCATCCGGTTAGACTGGAAGCTTACCCCAACATAGTTGCGGAAAGGCTAAGCACATGATGAGTTTGAACTACTGGGGCACACGGCTCCAGCGAGAATTTTCACTTCTAAATAGTACACACACTGGTTGTGTTTGCGAAATATTGAAATAAAATTAACTATCTTTTAAGCAGTCACACAGTTGACTTGGGGCTGATATACGAGTGCCACCAGTTCCTGAACTAGGTGGGTAACCTCAATAACATAACCATTCAATGGATAAAAGGACACAGCGGTTCGCTAGGTAATGATGCTGCCGATGAACTTGTTAGAAAAGGGTCGAGCATGGCACTAGCGGGACCTGAATCCATCGTCCCACTCTTCTTCAGGTACATACGCACTCTTCTTAATGTTAATGTTGATATAATAATATTTATTAGCAAATAACATTTGACACAAGTTTGGATACACATATTTGTTAAGTACAGTCAAATACAAAAATTTGAGCCCTGTCTCCTAAAGTAGGAAGATCCTGTATCTTAGGAGGTGTTTTTGAGCATTATACGGTTATTTAAACACAGAAATATGTATACTTGTATACAATGTATACAAAGTAAAAGAAATACAAAAGTGAAATATAACTATAACTAACTTAGAATTAGTTTTCGATAGATACTGCCGTTTGTGTGTATTGAATGAGTTGAGTGTGCGTGTTTAGTGTAATTGTGTGGGGTGTAGTGTGATGTGCAAGTGTTGTGTGTGAATATAGGCTGATGATGTAGCGAAATACGCGCTTTGACGTGGACTTGCGGTCACCAGCCCGTATTACCTATTACCTAATTATTTTGTTAACGGCTTTATGTGCGTGAAGGTCGAAAACGATCCCACGGGAACGCACTACCAGGAAAAAAGGTAAGGAGATTTTGGAGCATGATTTTTCAGTATTCGGGTTTTAGTTTTTAAACTTGCTTTTTAAAGTATAGACATAATATTTGTCAGCACTCTCATTGCGTAACACACTATTAGTAAAAATCGCTTTCATTTTGACAGTTCCACAAAATTCATGGAAAAAAAGAAAAGAAAGAAATAAAAAAATAGTTTATTCTGTACAACCAAAACTCACAACATGAAATATGTAGGAATACGTTGGACGCGAGAAGCACAGAACAGATCGAAGTGGCGGTGCTTGGGGGAGGCATATGTCCAGCAGTGGACGTCTTTCGGCTGAAATTATGATGATGACTCAATTCCAAAGTCCACTCAAAAATGATCAATGTATGTACAGAAATAGTCCACTTTGAGTTTTATAGTTGACTAAATAGATTAACTTTTACTACACACACTAGATTCCTAACACTAATTACCAATATGGTGGGTTGTAAACTAGTATGTTCTCATCGATAACAAATGTCAGACATATGAAAGCGATCCTACTATCTGCTTTATCGATATCAATATGAAGTTAGTTATCTATGGTCCCTGATTAATGTCATTATCTTAATCAATTTTTTATAGTTAATCGTTTAATTCTTGTGTAGGCTTTGATATATCAATTAGTTAGAAGTGTTTAGTGTCGCTTGTAAAAATTTGAGTGGTTTTCTGAAGTCCGAGGGAATTGGATTGTCATGGTTTATGGTACCTATAACGGCGAGGTTGAGATTTTATTTAGAACGTGATTTTAAATAGTTGGCAACATCGCATACAACTGTCAAATATTACGTTGTTTTGATTATTTCATCAATATTACTGAATGATATTATGAAACATCGCTGTATAGTTCATTAAAATATTAATTTAAAATTGACATAATTAATATCGAAATTGAAACTCCATTTCCTTGCGGGGGTCGTAAAAGGCGACTACAGAATAGGCAGCAGCGTTCTCTATGGATTTTATTTACCAACACACTGCGATCGCCAATGCGCCCGCCAAGCGTGGTGATTATGGCAAAGCCTCTCAAATTGGGGGACATCTATTTCCAGCAGTAGATGTCTTAGGGCTGAAATGATGATGATGATGAAATATTTTAGATGGTACCCTCTAAACACGATGCTCCATAGCAGGACTGGTTAGAATTTTGGGCTACTCGTAATGACTATGAAAGATTTGCACAAGCCATTTTTTTTAATTATCAAAATAAATGCAGACCCCCAAAAATAAAAACCTACCGTTGTATGTACTTAAGTAGATAGGTTTTCTAACACACCGCATTTTTATACTCTCAAAACTATCAAATGCAGTTACATTTAACTCAAAACGCTTGAAATCCTACATCAAGTTTATCAAAAAGGCGTGTTTACAAGGTAAACGATTCAGATGTCTTTTCAAAACTAATTATAAACTTCAAAGATGTTCTGTAACACCATCTTGTTTTATATAGTGACGTAGGCAAGTTATTTTTAAAAGCTTTTATACATTTATAGAGGATGGTTCGCAGACTAAAGGGATCGGTAATTCAAAAATCTGACAAATGCGTGCACAGACTGGCCAGACGGCCAATTCACGTAATTAAAACCTCGACGACAATCAAATCTCAAAAACTTGTCAAAAATGTGGGAAAACTCGAGGTATTTTTGACAGATTGAGACTGAGAACAGACTGTGAAAGTTCTCAAAAAAAAAAGCAGTATGGAATACGGATAATTTGTATAAATTAAGAAGAAAAGCCTTGCTTATTTCTCCCTTCAACATTTTAACCGCCCTGCCTTTTCTTTTTTGGATGGGAAATCATCAAATGACTTCTCTCGCTCTGGGCGGAGCGGGAGGGCGTGTCAGACTTTTACTGACTAAAACCCATCCGTGTCCCTTCAGTTGCCCATATGCCAGGGCCACGGTAACTCTTTCGAACGAATCTCGCGACCCTGGTAGAACAGCCCTGCCTTCAAAGCAAGATCGAACAGGCTTCTTTTGGCATCAGCTTTGTTCCATCATAGAGGTCATACATCGCTTTCCATCAGGCGTGATCCACGTCCAGAGCAGGCCCATTCAGCAATAAAAAAGGCTTTATGTATGTAGAATTTATGAAAAAAGCATAACCTTTTAATTAGAAAAGAGAAATATATTAACGTGGAAATAGAATAATCCAAGCCTTTTTCTCAACTCTGTTGGGTTCGAATTCCAATCTAACCGGATACAGCTGAGTACCAGTATTTTTACATGGAGCGATTGCTGAGTAATATGACACCCTTGGTCGGACACATTGCTAGACTTTCAGGGTTTTGACGATCCGTTACGACGGTCAAAGTTCCACGAATGACAGTGACAGCTGGGACTAGCGGCTTAGCGTGCATACCGAGGCTTTACTTGGAAATATTATAACTAATTAATGAAACATCTATATTTGGTATTTTGGCAAGTATCTACAGTAAAATAAATTTTCTTGATTTCACCCAAATCTGTCTTCTAAGTATAGGCATCATTTTAAGACACCTTTACATTCATCCCTCACCATTATTTCTGCTGAAAGGCGTGCACTGCTGGTCATAAGCCTCTCCCAAGTATTGCCACTTGAACCGGATCGGTGCTCTTCGCATCCAGCGAATTTCTGCGGCCTTCGCCAGGTCATCGGTCCAATTTGCGGGAGGCCTTCAAATACGCGGTCGCCACTCCAGGACCTTCCGGCCCCATCGACCATCTGTTTTGCGAGCAATGTGCCCTGCCCACTGCCACTTAAGTTTGCCAATTCTTCAGGCTATGTCAGTTATCTTGGTTTTCCTACGGATCTCTTCATTTATGATTCGATCACGTAGGGAAACTCCAAGCTTAACCCTCTTCATTGTCCTTTGGGTGACTTAGCCTTCAAATCATTTTCCTCACACCTCCGTATTACATGCCCATACAATAACAACCGTTTTCCATACAAGTTTTCAGTTACCGATGCCTCTTCCAGACTTCCTCTTATGTACTCGTTTCTTATTCTATAAATAGGACTTCCTTAATAGAAGAACTCCTATGAGGCTCTTCTTAATCACGAAAAGAAACTCCACCAAGTTAAAGAAAAAAAAGTATCTCCCAAGAATGGAACCCAACAACTATTTAAAAATCCCTACCCCCATTTATTTACCAAAAAATTTAACGGCCATTTTTATAAAAATACCCCGCTAACATAATGTTGGTGTTTACCGGTAAACTGGAGTAACGTTTACCGCGCCTTTCAATGAATCTGCGCGGGAAAATTACACGCCGACGTACAACAAGTGGTTTAGGGATGGGACACGGTGGTGTAAATTATCGATATCGATGAAGGAAATTCGAGGAGAATTCTTTATAAAATTAAAGCTTCTGCCTGCAACTTTGTAGACGTGAAATTTCTCGTTTTAAGATAAAATATACCTTATGACCTTCGGCAATACCGTAGCTTACCACTAGAGAAAAAAGAAGTTGGAATCTGATCAGTAGTTCCAAGGCTTACCCCCAAACTTACAAATTTTACCTCTTTTTAGTGTAACTCAAACGTTTGTGAAAAAGGAAACACATCCGAATTTAGCACCTGTTCCATTTGTTTTAAGTTTATTAAAGTTATTGTAAAGCAGTACGTACATTACAGCCGTTATTACGCGTCGTCGACCCGCAAGCCCGCGCCTACGGTGGCCGGGAGTCCGAAATGGACTACCGACGCCCGGGGCGTCTCTTCCTGCGGCGGCTTGGGCATGAGGGCGCAGAGAATGTGTAAGACATTAAGTCCGTCTTAGTACATTTTTTGTATGCGAGAAGTTTAAATAAATACCACTGGGCGACCACTAGTTATTATAATTAAGTAAGGAGATAGGCTAACTAAAACCCGAGGAGTAATGGTTACTGTAGCATGTAACTTTTAGTAAGTGGCAGCCAATAATAGTGATAAAAACGTGCACAGTGAGAGTAGCAGTGACAAATGAAAAAACTTATTTATACTGCTTATTTGACTAGTTCTTTTATTGCACGACTTTTTGTACCGATATTGACAGTTCCCCATCCCAACACTAGCCAGTTGATTTGCCGCCCTCAGAACAATAGAGGGGCTCCACAATTTTCATCATGCGTAGCGCAGGTAGATGCGGGCAGATGCCAATTTTCTACCGTTCTGTTGTTCAGAAGTTTATGGTTGAAGATAATTTGTATGTCTATAGTTAGAAGTACGTTGACTTTTTGCAGTGATGCAGAACTTTGTGTTTATCAAGTCGTACGACTGGGGAAAAAGGTTTCTGCATTCAGTTAAGTAAGTTTAATTTGTCAAAAATTATAATTAATTTTGTTGACATGTTCTTTTTTGCAGATTCTATATTGGTGGGTAACTAATTACTTTTTAATCAGAACTCGACACCATTTTTCAAATTATTCAGCGTGGTTTAAAATTAGAAAAATCTTTTAGCCCGATAAAATGTATAAACTCACCGCTCGGTAGTACGACAAAATTTAAATTCTATTTATAACATAATCATGACATGTCACAATATAAATAAATTTGTAATAATTATACACACACGGTACCTCATACTTAGATTGAAAAGAGAAGTGCCGTACGCTATTTGCATAAACAAATCTTCACGTAAACCCATAATAAATACAAGCATAACATATAAATCTAAACCTAAACCGTTTTAACTTTAATTTATATCTAAAAAACTTACGCACGAACAAAAATATTTGAATAATAAACAGCCAACGGTGTTGCCAGCCTCAAAGGCTGTATTCACACCACGACGGATATTATTTTCACGCTTGGCAACATCGTAACTAGAAACGGAACGTGCAAGATGGCGGAGCGTGGTATGAATTCCCGCCAACTTTGCGCAACAGTTTACAAACTTCTAGTTTGATAAGTAAGTGTTAATTACGTTCGTCCTTTTTGATAAAGTTTTGCATATTTCATCTTTGTAGCTATAAATAAATGGTTTTAAATCGTTGTATTTGTAATCGCAATTTTAAGTTCATGACATCCACTGTAAAATACCAAATCAACAATTGAGGATCTCGACTATCATTTAACGCAGATTTTGATGGTCTCAAAGTAGGTCGTCAAAGGTCATGAAAACTATATGATCTACATATATGTCTTCCCATACCTAGTAACAATGGTATTTGAAAGCATTGTCAAAGCCAATTTGTTTTTATCGTGGAGTTTCTTAGGCTCTCCTCCATGGAAAACTACAATTGACCAATTCGAACCGTGAACCTAGCTTCTGACTTTTCATAAATAAGCGCCCAAAGAAGTTTAAATGGGAAATAAAATTAAATAAAAAACCTAATCATTTGTTCAACCTCATCTACATTATACCACAGATTAAAATGTGTGAATACCCTCATTCAAATAAAACACGAAGAAAATTACTAAGCAGAAGAAAATTAGAACCCAATTTGATTTGATGACACCTCAAAATACACTGCACACAAAATGATATAGCCCCCACATTTTGATGATGCCCTCGAGATCTGTGGGTCTATTCTTAGGCGAAAAACTCACAGAAAAGTCAAGATATTTTATAGCTTGGAGCAATGAGGCTTTAAGCTGTCTCTTGGGTGCTACTTCTGCACGGTTTAATCAGAAGAATTTTGGTGGAATATGTTTTACATATTTCAATCTTAGAATATAAAAATTGTAAAGTTCGAGGATTCGACCAGAGAGCCTAGACAAGAGGCAATGGCGTTCAAAGCATTTCGTAATTCTATTCTATTTTTATTTATGGCAATAGTGCTTATATCTACAATTCTACGATTGTCTAATGTGCTGTCGTCAACTGAACTCCTTCATTCATATTGATTCCATATTGATGAATCACTGAATGATTGGAATACTATTAATCCATTTGACTTTTAATTTTTCTATGACTGTATCCTTGTGACTTTGACATTTTATTTACTGTACCTTTCTGACATTTGACTTTTTTGTATAATTGTGACATTTTTACTGTAAGTAAATCAAACGTTTGACTTGAATTTTTATTTTGTATTATTTTATTTTTTCTAATATTATTTAACATAATTATCTTTAAATTTGTGTAAATTCAATTTTAATTCTGAATAGTTTATTTTTCTTTTTTTAAAACATTTATGCCTAATGAAATTATACGCAGTGATCATTATGCTCAATTTCGTTATGCCAATGTAATTTATGACAATATGTTTTCGGCTCATCATTAGTAAACCAGTTTAGATCATTCAGTTGCATCTCAGAAGTCACCTCCTTTCTAGTCATATTATCTTTCAGACAGACAAATAGCCTCCGACATAGCGTCGTGGCACGGGTGACTTAAAAAATGTGAGGAAATCATGATATGGGTATGTGTTGCGGAGCAATGAGGAAAATATCGGGAGGACACTTTTGAGTATGAATGTGGATGGCTATAAGAGTAGGGAAAGACCAAAGAAACGATGTATAGACTGTTTGAAAGATGATATAGCTGAAAAGGCATGACCCAAGCGTTTCAACCTCAAACGGCTCAAAACTGTAGTTACCTATAAAGTATTTGCATCGCTTGAAGGCCTTAGTACCCGCAGCAGCGCCGCCAGCACAGCCCGCCGTGCTAGGAACATGAGATAGCGCAAGGGTGTCGGTACACATAGGTTGTGTCTCACACCAGAGGCCTACCCACCTTCCAAGGTACCACACAACATCATGCCGTCTGGTCTCTTCCGATCGTCACGTACCAAGCCGTTAGGTTCTAGTACCGCTGGTACGCCGGCGGTGACAAGAGCTCGACGAATAATATCGTTAATACTGGCGTGCCGTGCTATGCGGCTTGCGCTCCTGCAGCAGGACAGGCCATGGTGCCCTGGACTGTCGACAGCTGCACCGCAGTGACAAAGGTGCGGAGCAACACAACGTGCGCCGAAGCGGAGAGACGTAGCGGGCCGAAACGAGGAGTCATCCATCACATTTTGTATTTATTTGTATAGTTAGCTTTTGCTTTATTTTAGTATCTTGCCTGTAAAACTGTTCATCTCTTCTTAACAGCAGGAATCAGTATGGGTCATTCCTACGAGTAAGGAGGCTCTACATTCATGGCTCACACTGTTTTTCAAGGCACCAATGTTCGTGTATAGTATAACGCGTTTATTTATAATACGTCATTAATAACCTCCACACAACAGTTTAAAACACATTCGCCCACATTAGGGTCTTAGACATGCCAGTAAAATCTTTAACAACCCTTCCATTACGCCGTGAGTGTCTTAACTTAGAATTAATTGTTTAATTCAATTTAATTACGTTTCGAAAACGAGTTGGCAGCCATTCGATTGGGGACTAAGGGCTTTGTTTTATTTCGTGTGTTTTGCTTGTCTTGGTGTTTTTATTAATGTCGTTTTCTGTTTCAAGAATGTTGCTTTCGTAAAGAACGTAAACAGTTTACTTAACATTTACAAATCAATTATGCTGTGTCCATCATCGTCATCATTTTAGCCAAAAGACGTCCACAGCTGGACATAAGCCTCCTCCATTTTGGGGGGGGTTTGCTTTAATCGCCACGCTTGGCAGACGGGTTGGCGATCGCAGTATGGTGGTAAAATGCATAGAGAACGCTGCTGCCCATTCTCTAGTAAATCCTTTAGCCGCCTCTTACGTAGTGTTGCAAAGGACTCGAGTCCTCGAGTCGTAATTTTTAAGACTCGACTCAATTATGCAAGACTCAGTGTGCTCGAAAGGCTCGGAGACTAGAGTCAAGCCGAGCCCGAGTCATTTTAAAAAAGAACTCGAGTCTTAAAATGAACTCGTCTCTAAAATTAAGACTCGAAGACTCGAGTCCTTTGCAACACTACTTTTACGACACCCACGGAAAGAAATGGGAGAGCCGTGAAAACTTAAATTGAAGTGAGCTGTCAATACCTAACATCAGTACATTTGACAGGTCGCTTCAAGGTCACTTTACTTAATTTTCCACAAAGATATTTGATAGGCTGAGGAATGATGTGATAAAATAACGGTGCGTTTTAAAAGAACATGTAGTGACAAAAATTGAAAAGAGTATACTTAGATGGTTTGGTCAAGTTGACAGGATGAATGAAGGGCGGCTAACAAAAGTTATTTACAAGGCTGATGTGACTGAACACATCGGAAGGGCACGCCCTAGGAGAACATATAGTGACCTTATTGGTGATGTTCTTCAGAAGGGTCAGGTGCGTAGTATTGGTAACCGGCGTGTGTGTATGACCAGATGTATGAACTTAAACGAGGCAAAAGGAGTGTGTTAGGATCATAGCAGGTGGCGTTCTATAGTTTCTGCCTACCCCCATGGGAAAAAGGCGTGATTTTATGTATGTATATTTCCAAGTCATTCTGTAGGTATTACTTATATGTTTCTAAATAATTAACTACTAGGGCTTAAAATCGGATAGAAATAAATATTTTTGAAGTGAATAAAAAAAGGCATGTTTCATATTTTCTCTATTCTATTAAAATGTATTAAAACATAAAAAAACAGTTACAGAAATAACAAAATTGAATGTAGAGCAAGCAGTTTACTACTCCAAAAAATCGTTGTATTCATAATAATATCCTAGCCCTATACCCAAAAAATAAATAGATGTTCACCTACTCAAAAGCCCTCTTGAATCCCGATTGTCCTCACAATCAAATAATGAAATCTAACCTAATCAATCTAAAAATATTCCCAACAATAGATTTGTCCCTTCTTATTATTTGACATAAGCCATTCTTTAGTCTATGGTTAGAGTGGAACCTCTTTTTAGTTGTTGACTTTTATTGGCTATGGTTATTTTAATATTAGAACTACATGTTTATGGTAGGTTTTTTGGCGGCTAAAAATAAGTTGTGATATTTAGAAAAGTATTTTTATTTTCTTGATAAAAATAAATTGGCCAATCGCGTGGGATTTCCTAGTGGTTTATTATTCAATTTTAATGATATTATCTTGACTTTAGTGGATTGGTTAGTTATGCGTAGTTTTTGTAATGGAATAAGTTATTCTTGCCGCGTCATCAGTCTGGAGTGTTTTTTATTTCGGTCTAGTACAAACTGGGACATTGTATAAAAATATGCTAGTAATACTAACCAATGACTTAAGTAATCATAACTTCACGTCTGTCATTCCCGACGGTTTAGGCAGAGATAAGTCATAAATAATTTTATTTATGTAAGTTGGGTTGTTACATACACTTTTACACGTCAATTATATTTTGTAAACTAGATGAGGTCGACGTTTCCTATCTGACTACTCTGAGAAGAAAGGCAGAAAAAACTCAGATGTCAGTCTTTTTAAAGTCCAGACAGATTATGTCTTGAATTCATAAGAGAATGTGACCGCTTTAAAAAAAAATGGTTTGCTAATAAAAATCTACAGAACTTGCCACCTATTTTGATCTTAATTCTTTTTTCAACGCAGTCGACAACCACGCATATTCTTAACCAGACTTTGCCAGTGGCTTCGCCCGTGTATTATACGTAAACCTTCCTCTTGAATCACTCTATCTATTTAAAAAAACCAGATCAAATTCTGTTGCGTAGTTTTAAAGATCTAAGCATACATAGGGACAGACAGAGGGAATAATAAATAATAAATTGTTTATTTCAATTACAAAGGGCATTTCGATACAAGTTATTGGAGATCGCCTTTTAAGCAAGGAATTGCTTGTATTAGGAGACTCCGCGCTTCCACTTATCATTATCTTATGCAATTGAAGTGTAGACAATGTAAACATGCAAACATGCAAAACTAAACGTAAATGGGTAACTTAAAATTATACAAACAAAACTGTACCTAAATGAATGAGCGTAGAACATAGAAATGGGCCAAAACGCGCGTGTATGTGTGATATGTGTGAGTGTGGGTGAGAATGTGAAGAGTGAGGGTGTGTAGTGTAAGTTTTTTTTTAATTAGCATATTTAGTTTTCCTGTAGTGAATATCCAAGCCAATATTATAAATACGAATTTAATTGATAATTTATTTGTTTGTTACGCTATCACGCCAAATCGGTTGAACAAATTTATTGTAGGTTAGCCCTGCGACAATGTCTTGGGATCGCAAGAAGCCAATTAAATCTTCTTCCACTAACCATGTACACAACAAACCGAATGTAAATAATTTGGTTATTGAAGTGTAGTTACAATAGACTCAACATCGTCGTAGGTTGAGTGGAGGGAAGTGACTGTGTTTTAATACTATGTAGTGATAGTGATACTGAACTTGGCTCCCATTTTAACATTTATATTTTTGATAGTGTCATCAGCATCACCAAGATATTTGAGGGAACATGACATACTCCTACCCTCCACCGATTTGTCTCTTACAAAACTTCTATTAATATGGATACGCTAAGTTAGCCCGCAAAATTTAAATTTTCTTCTGTGTTGAACAAAATATGATCCCAAGTCCAAGTCCCTTAGTCGCCTTCTACGATACGTGAAGAGATGGTGCTATTCTTTACATTCGGCAACACACGGAAGTTAACGTACCTAGTAAGAAATAATACTTTACAGAAATGAAATCATAAAAATCATCAAAAGAGTCGACGATATCATGAAAAAGTATTTCAATGGTATTAAATGAACAGAGGGTTGTCTTGATGACTCAATTTCCATTTTGAGAATTGAGATTCATCAAGATTTAGAATATTTCATGCCGGGTATATGGCTGTCGTTAGAGGCGACTAAGGGACTTACTAGAGAATGAGCAGCAGCGTTCTCTATGCATTTTACCAAACTATTGCGATCTGCCAAGCGTGGCGATTATGGCAAACCCCCCCCCCCCATTGGGGGAGGCCTAAATCCAGCATTGGACGTGTTTCTGGTGAAATGATGATGAATAAATGATACGAAATAAATAAACAAATACGTAGGAACTGATAAAAATAAAAACGTTTTTATTGTTGTTATTTTAACACACAAATCAATGCCTATTGTAAGCTAAATTAATTTGATTGCCGCTTCGATATGACATAACGGAAATATGGCGGCCATTGTTTGCCACAGATTACAAAATACAATTGATGCAAACAAAACAAAACAAGTGTGAAAATTCGCGATTTCCTGATTTGTCGTTGAGACAGAATTTGTGCAAAAATGTAATGTATTTGTAAATGTATTTTTGGCAAGGTAGGTATCCACTTTTTGCACGCTTTATATTAGCTTCACTTGTATGTTTGTTTGTAACCGACTCCTTATAGCGCGATTTTGACCCACTTTAAACGACCAGATTTCATTGAAACTCTGTAGACTTATCGAGGACCGATGACAAAATTTCATAAATTTATGCCATTATCCTTGCCAGGGTTACCAGGACAGCAAAAAAACTGTCTTCAAAAACTACGCTGACATACGTCACAAACTACGCTGACATACGTCTCTAAATTCGAAACACCCTAAAAAATAGAAAATAAGTAATAGCTTAAGAAAACTAAAAAAAACGCTTTTTCCATTATTTTCTACTTTTTAGTTTGGTTTTCTATGGAAGCGTGTTTTTTTTGTCAGTAAATTGAGCAACGTAAACGAGGGACTTGTTTCCAAATAATAACAGTTGCACGGATACATCGATCCATCGATCAGAGGGGTAATTGCGGAACTTTTTATCGGTAGGAATTGGTGTAATATTTATAGTTAAACAACATTCATTGCGTTATTTACGTTGCTGAGCCACAATTTATTCGAACAAATGAGGCAATGGCTTAGAAATAATCTTCAATCCCATTCAGATTCTGATAAATTGTGCGTTTCGCAATTAGGGTGCAGGTTAAGTTACGGTTGCCGCGATTGTTCCGTGGATGACCACGTTTCCATGTGTCTCCAGGTTGTCATTTGTGGATCTTTGACAGTCCTCACGGGTCTTCAGAAACCTGGAAGTCTGACCAAAGGGTGTCGTACCTATATTATGATCGACGTGTATAATTGTACAAACCTACTTACAGAAATAAAATCAATTATCATTAACACGTTAACTGCCATGTTGGACTATGTGTCCGACACATTTTGTTCCATTCAGGCCTTGTCGGACTATATGACCGACAACTCATACAAAATCTGAACATGTCGTTGCTGCCTGGCGGCCATGTTTTTGGAATAAATAATGTATTTATGTGATAAGTAATCTTTTTAAAGTGAAATAAAACTAAGTACATTTTTTTTTACTTTTTGTGATTTTAGCCATGCCAAACATAAATAAATAGAAACTTTTACAGATAAAATCACACAATTAAATTAAATTAAATTAAACCGAATGAAATTAAATAATGTCAAATAAAATCAAATCAATTAAAATAAAATTACATCAAATTAAATGAAATGAAAATAAATAATGTCATTTAAATCTGAAACAAAAGGCATTCCCACCATGCCAACGTCAATGCCAATGTCGTTGTTCATTACATTGAATACACCGGTTCTCGTCCGATCACCGAAGTTAAGCAACATCGGGCACGGTCAGTACTTGGATGGGTGACCGCCTGGGAACACCGCGTGACGTTGGCTTTTTCCTGCCAGGGTCGCGTCGCGTTGTTCGAAAGAGATACCGTGACCCTGGCACATGGGCAACTGATGGAACACGGGTGGGTTTTAGTCAGTAAAAGTCTGACACGCCATCCCGGTCCGCCTAGAGCGGGAGAAGTCATTTGATGATTTACCATCCGGAAAAAAAAAAGCCATGGTAGTTAACGTGTTAATCAATCAATTATTGACGAAGTGATATTGCAACCGGCGTATGTGTATGACCAATTGTATGAACCCAAACGAGGCAAAAGGAGTTTTTAAGGATCATAGCAGGTGGTGTTCTATAGTTTCTGCCTACCCCCATGGGATAAAGGCATGAGTTTATGTATGTATGTATGATATCGCGGACGGGCAATACGATGTTATCGAATACAAGCTTTTGCCAGCGACTTCGCCCGCATATCTATACTTAATATTATAAAGCTGAAGAGGTTGTTTGGTTGAACGCGGTAATCTCAGGAACCACTGGTTCGAATTGAGAAAATATTTTTGTGTTGGGTAGCCTATTTATCGAGGGAGGCTATAGGCTATATAAAATCACGCTACAACTATTAGGAGCGGAGCAGTAATGAAAAATGTTACAAAAACGGGGAAAATTTATTCGTTTTGAGAGTTTCCGGTGCGTGCGCTGCGTAAACGGTTAAAGTAACGCAAAAATCATGTATCACGGAATTGTTCCTTTTAAAAACTTCTAAAAAAAGTCCGCGAGAGCATATGTCTATCTTTTAAGGTTGACTCACTATAACTCAAAAGGAGCGAGCAGCAACGAAAAATGGACGAAAACTAGCAGGCAAATCGATGCGACGGGAAGGGTCAGGGGAGCAAAAATTTGACGCGGACGAAGTCGCGGGCAGAAGCTAGTCTATACTAATATTATAAAGCTGAAGAGTTTGTTTGTTTGGTTGAACGCGGTAATCTCAGAAACTACTGGTCCGAATTGAAAAAATATTTTTGTGTTGGGTAGCCTATTTATTGAGGAAGGCTATAGGCTATATAGCATCACGCTACAATTAAAAAGAGAGGAGCAACAATTAAAAATGGACGAAAACTCCCAGGCAATTCGATGTGACGGGAAGGGTCAGGGCAGCAAAAATTTGACGCGGGTGAAGTCGTGGGCAGAAATTAGTTATACATATAAACCTTCCTCTTGGATCACTCTATCTATTGACGAAAACCGCATTAGAATACGTTGCGTAGTTTAAGAGATTTAAACGTAAAAACACAAAATGCTACTTTGTTTCATACTAAGCAAAGAGTAAAGATAAAGATTAGTATACAGACTAGCTTCTGCCCGCGGCTTCGTTGGCGTGAATGTCAAAAAATAACCCACAGGAATGTACTCCGGGATCAAAAGTACCCTATGTGTTAATTCATGTAAACAATGTCTTATCGCACTACTGCCTTTGCCTTATCCGACCCAGAGAATAAAAAGTTTCATAGAGAATTCAACCACTCATTTCACCCTCTTAGGGATCATCATCATCATCAGCCTTATATTGTTCCCACTACTGGGACACAGGCCTCCTCTCGGTGAGAGGGAGTGGGCCATAATCCACCACGCGGGCCCAGTGCGGGTTGGTAGATGTCACATGTCTTCGAATTTTTGGTTCTAAGACATGCCGGTTTCCTCTTAGGGATGGATTCAAAAAACCCTTTCTTAGTGGATACCTACTCCTCACAAAGAACACACCCTCCAAATTTCATGTTTCTAGGACCAGCGGTTTAGGCTGTGCGTTGATATATCAGTCAGTCAGTCACTCGGGACTTTGAATTTTATACATACGAGTATACATAAATATACAGGAAACTTTTTTAACCATTGCGCATTTTTTTTGGTGGTTCAGTATCAGTAATAGAACACATTTCAATTATTTTTTCAATACTTTTTTAAAATTTTATTCGACCTTATATCAGTAAACTGTGGACACCATATTTCGTAATATGATATTGAAATAGTAATAGGCCAGTAACCGCGCGCCGACGTAGGTACTTCGAACTTCTTAAAATGTTGACCTATCGAACAGCTGGTAGGTACGAGTAGGTACGCACCTTTTTCACCTTCGCCACCGCGCCGGTGCCACGCGCAAGTTACCATAAAAACCAGTTTCAAAATAAACATCTTTCGTTAAAGATAACTTATTTTTTTTTGTACTAAGATATATCAAAATAAAAATTGCATGGTTATTATTACTCGTTTAAGTTTAATTTGTTAAAATTTGCGCACTGGTTACAAACTTATCCTGTATAGAGATGTTTGGAGAACTAGTATATAACCACAACTGCCCATTTACTGTACATAGAATACCAATATCCTGAAACTTCCACTACCGGCTTTTCGACTACCCACCCGTTACGACTATCATAAATATCCGTTTGATAACCGGCTTTGGCAGTTTAACGTGCTTTCAACCACGAAGAGGTTTTGAAATGCGAAGAATTTTATCATCGCGGCATGTCTGTATCCCTGAAAAGTGTAGGCAGGGGTCTAACTATAAAGTGCCAGGCACAGCGGTGTGAGGTAATGTAAACTGCATCCAGATTTCGCTTATAATTTAAGTTACCTTAAATTATATTATAGGTATAATAACGACCTCCGAATAGTAATTTGTGGGTTAACTCAAACAGATGTTTTATTTTGTGTGAATTATTTCATTATCACTGCTCTTAAAACGGTGAAGGAAAACATTGTGAAGAAACCGGCATGTCCTAGAACCAAATATTCGAAAACATCTGACATCTACCAACCCGCGCTGGGCCCACATGGTGGACTGAAAGCTCACTTGCTCTCACAGAGAAGAGGCCTGTGAAACAGCTATGGGAATATTATAGGCTAAGCCATGAAATGCGAGGGTCAATCTATTTCCATCAATAGAGCACGAATTAGGGCTGCTTTTGAGAGAGAGAAATTCCAAACAGAATAGGCTACAGACGCTTTGCTTTGCTCGGGAATTAAACCCATAACTTCATATTCTTAGCAATAGCGTTTGTAGGAAACCATTAAACCTAAAATACACGAAGCATCCATGAAGTAGTCAGCTATAGGATGCTACCAACTTGCTGCGGAGATGGGTAGTAAATTAAATATGGTACGAAAACGTAAAAATAATAATAGTTATTTGTTATACAAGAATGCAAAGTTGCTTTTTAACCGCGTGCTCAATTTTGATGACCGAGCAAGCGAAGGATTCTAAAATTGAATCACGAGCGCAGCAAGTGATTCAAAATTAGAATCCTGAGCGTTAGCGAGGGAATCAAAAGAGCACGAGGTGAAAAATCTTTGCACTCGAGTGCAACACGTAACTTTTCATTCCACCTCAGCGAGGAAAGAGTATTTTTAATCTTCAATATCTGAGTGGAAAAGCCGAATTTAAATTGAATTTAGAACATCGTGTGCAGAATCACAAACTTAGTGCACACGATGTTCTAAATTCAATTTACTTTATCCTCTAGAGAATAAAAACGGCTTTTCCACTCAGATATTGAAGATTAAAAATACTCTTTCCGAGATGGTGGGATGAAAAATATATTTTGTCTCCCATCCTGTGTGGTGCCGGACGTAAAGAATAGCACCATCCCATTTCTTCCCGTGTGTGTCGTAAGAGGCGATTAAAGGACTTACTAGAGAATGGGCAGCAGCGTTCTCTATGCATTTTACCACCATACTGCGATCGCCAACCCGCCTGCCAAGCGTGGCGATTATGGTAAACCCCCTTAAATTGGGCGAGCCTATATCCAGTAGTAGACATTGGCTGAAATGATTATGATGATGTTTATATTGTTCATGGCGAAACGAGAGAAGATATGAAGGCCCACCATCCAAGTATTAACCGTAGCATCTAGCCACCCGGTTTTTTAAACACAAAGTTTCTTTACCCGCCATTAAACATGATTTAACGTTCTAATAATTTTAAATTATTCAAGAAAAGGGAACAGAAAGAAAATACAAAAAAAAATCTGGACTAACTCCACGTTGGGGTAATCAACTAGTCGTAAATATTGTTTAATTTACGAAATAATTTTATATTCTGCCGTGAGGGCGACAAAGGTGGAGCCGCCATTTTTAATCGATTTGAAAATGGAATGTCTGAAGTAAAGAGGTGAACGTATGAACAATTCATTCAGTTTTGGTTTGTTTTGCATTATTGTTTGTTTTTATCTATACTAATATCTATACTAATATTATAAAGCTGAAGAGTTTGTTTGTTTGTTTGTTTGTTTGATTGAACGCGCTAATCTCAGGAACTACTGGTTCGAATTGAAAAATTCTTTTTGTGTTGGGTAGCCTATTTATCGAGGGAGGCTATAGGCTATATATCATCACGCTACAACTAAGAGGAGCGGAGCAGTAATGAAAAATGTTGCAAAAACGGGGAAAATTTATTCCTTTTGAGAGTTTCCGTTGCGTGCGCTGCGTAAACGGTTAAAGTAACGCAAAAATCATGTATGACGGAATTGTTCCTTTTAAAAAGTTCTAAAAAAAAGTCCGCGAGAGCGTATGTCTATCTTTTAAGGTTGACTCACTATAACTCAAAAGGAGCGAGCAGCAACGAAAAATGGACGAAAACTAGAAGGCAAATCGATGCGACGGGAAGGGTCAGGGGAGCAAAAATTTGACGCGGACGAAGTCGCGGGCAGAAGCTAGTGTATTATAAAGCTGAAGATTTTGTTTGGTTGAACCCGTTAAGCTCAGGAACTACTGGTCTGAATTAAAAATTCTTTTTGTGTTGAGTAGCCTATTTTTTGAGGAAAGCTATAGGCTATATGACATCACGCTACAATCAAAATGAGCGGAGCAGCAACGAAAAATGGACGAAAACTGGCAAGCAATTCGATGTGATGGGAAGGCTCAGAGGAGCAAAAATTTGACGCGGACGAAGTCGCGGGCAGAAACTAGTAAACTATAATAGTAAAAAGGTAAAATACGTAAGTTTTGGTGTAGAGTGTAATCTTCTAATCGGATTATACTATTCGGATTCCTTATGCTTATTCACTAATGGGAAACTATGGTATTGTCGACTGTAACAGGTTATAGATAATATATATTTTAAAAAAAATTACGCGGAGCAGTTGTATTTTCTTTAACCCTTAAATGCATTGTGATGGAAATTTCCATCAACCAAATCACTGTAATTTTTCGTTTCCGTTCGTCATTTTTTGTTTTTCTAATTGGAAAAAAAAGAAAAAGTTATTTATTATCTCATTACACATTTTGTTCCCAGTCGGCTAGTTCTTATTACATAAAGATGTATATTTCCACCAAAAAAGTTAGTAGGCAAGTTTTTAATCACGTCTAAACTTGTATGGAGTAGTGACAGGCGCTGATTAATTTGCCAGGACTAAACTAAAATTTTTCTTTTGTCCTCTTCTTAATGAAATACAAAGAAAAAGATGCACTGAACTCAAATTTAGTTTAGTTTGTGAACAAGGGAATCGGTACCACTATATAGGTAGCTAAACTTACATCCAAATAAATTTAATTTGGTTAAAAAGTAAAATCATGCATTTAAGGGTTTATTTGTATAGGGTTCCCTCTATCTGGCAGAAACTTGATGCTCCGAATTTTATTTGGCATAACACACTTGGCATAATCTTATTTAAACGAATATTTGAAAGGCATAAAAAATGTTTAGCATAATCATTGTTTGGCCGAATGTTTATATGCCCGACTTTACGCTGGCAGATTTTTATTTCGCATAATTACCTTTGGCAGACTTAAAATGCCGCATAATTTCGTTTAGCATAACAATTATTTAGAGCAATGATTATTTGGCATACTTTCACTTGGCATACTATGAAGATGGCAGAATTTCATTTAGAATAATTTTGTTAGGCATATTTTCATTTCTATTAAATTGCATTTTAACCTTAAATAAAATGAAATAGTGTCTCAAAAAGTCAGTATTATGTTGTGCTACAAAAATTATTGACAGAAACAAATCGCTGCAGAACCGACTCCACGTAGTCTTGTCTGCCTTACCCCTAGAGTGTAATTTAAACCCGCGTAGGCGCGGAGTGGTGAGGCGGCCCGCGAGCTGAGGAGCAGGTGGTTGGCAGGACGGTGGTGAGCGTAAAACCATCTGCGACGATGAGCTCGCGTGGGACCGCCGGAGCCCCGCAGCGCCGAAGCCGTGACAGAAACCATGCATGCTGCATGTTGCATGCTCGCCTGCATGCTGTAAGCTTGCTTGCATGCTGTATGCTTGCTTGCTGCATGCTTGCTTGCATGCTACATGCTTGGTTGCTTGCATGCTGTATGCTTGCTTGCATGCTGCATGTTTGTTTGCATGCTGCATGCTTGTATGCATGCTGCATGCTTGTATGCATGCTGCATGCTTCTTCGAAATGAAATGTATGCCAAAAGCTGATTCTAAGTTTAAAGTTTCTGAGATATGATAGTTCTGCCTTTTAATAACTATCGATATGAAATTATGCCAAGAGATGATTCTGACTGCGAACTTTCTGCGATATGATGGTTCTACTTTTTAATTATTATGGAATAAAATTTATGCCTAAAGATGATTCTGACTTATAAAATTATGCGTTGTGAATGTATGATAAATGAGTGTATGCCAAACGATTTTCTGCGAAATGAAGTTTATGCCATCCGCTGTTATGCAAAATAATATTATGACGAAAAAAATTCTGCTATAAAGGGTGGACCCATTTGTATAGAAAATTAATGTTTTATTTTTGTGCTTGTGGCTAAGTAATAAAATAACAGCCGCACAAATCGATCGAACAGGTAAAGCTACTCGTGGTTAGTTCGTAGGCGGAAACCTTTGACAGTTTTTACGGGTCGTCAGAAGCCCGAAAGTCTGGCAACCAGTCTTATCATAGGGTATCATATTACCCAGTAACTGGGTTGTGGAGGTCAGATAGGCAGTCGCTCCATGTAAAATACTGGTTTTGATGGTGCTTAGGGCAAAGTTTGTATAAGCAAACTATGGCAGAGGATGACGATTCTAGCATTTTTATGTGTTCGTTTGTGCCTCTGCGCTTAGTTTGTGGCGAAGAAGTGATATGGGAGAATCCAGAACCATCTTCCACAATATTCTGCAGACCAATATATTTTAAGTTTTCAAACGAAAACAAGTTGAACATAGTTGAAGAACATTCTACGATTGGAAACGAGATTGAAGACCTGCAGCCTTCTATTATGGGAAGCCATTATGGGAAGAACTCCTGCGGAAATGAATAACTTAGAGGTCTTTTTTTGTGTTTGGGGAATCATGAAACGGCGTGTCATTATAACTCAGCCATAGTCACGGTGATTAACAAATGAGGTACTTAGTAACATCAGTTTTCAGTCACTTTTTAATCACCGTGATTGACTGATTATGAAATTTTGTAAAAAAAAAAATATTTGATCAATAACGTATTTAATTATTCTCATCAAAAAATTCATTAGTTGGCTATTAACTAACGATAGTTCAAGTAAATCGATGGTCAACTTCGTTTAACCATGTCAAAGATTTGAAAAATCAGCTATCAAAAATTTGGTACGCGCGAAGAGGCACCGAAAGGTGTATGAATTTGATGTCACCTTGATCGCCGTGTATGGTACAATACCTCATGTGAGCACCAGCCCTCCAGACCATTCAGTTTCAAATAAATTTACTTTAAGTGTTTTCTCCCATACAAAAAAAAAACTGGAGTTACTATTATGTGGAGTAACTAACCTTCCATACGTTAATATTACGTGTAAAGGTATGTATACCAGACACATAGCAATTTTTTTTATCTGACTTTGAGTTTCTTTGAGTATGGAGCTCGTCAGACCTCTGTACGCCGTCGGTAATAAGAACGAAACAAAAACTTTAATTGTGTTTTTGTTAAAATTAAGGTCGTAAAAGGCAATAAATAAAACAAACGTTCTTTACGCCCTAATTACGTAAGTTAAAACAAAGCATAGATTTGGTCGTAAGGGTTTCGATTTAGAGAGGCGTCACGGCGTCCTCACCTTCCGCCTGACGCAGGTTCTCACCGGGCATGGGTGCTTCGGTGGGTTCCTGTTCAGGATAAAGCGGGAGGATACGTCCGGGTGTTTCCATTGCGAGGATCGTCTGGAGGACACGGTGGAGCATACGGTGGAGGTGTGCCCTGCCTGGGTGGAGCACCGCCGTGTCCTCGTGGAGGCGATCGGCGGCGGCGACCTCTCGCGTCCGGCCCTGGTGCGAGCCATGGTACGGAGCGAGAGGGAATGGGAAGCCGTCACCTCCTTCTGCGAAGCAGTAATGCTCGCGAAGGAGGAGGCGGGGCGCGTGAGGGAGTGGCAGTCTCTGCGCCCTCACGTCCCTAGCCGCCGCAGGAGGAGACGCCCCGGGCGTCGGGAGTCAATAGCGGACTCCCGGCCACCGTAGGCGCGAGCTTGCGGGTGGCGAGCAGTGGGTAGCTCGCCGCCCGGTAAGGACCAAGCTCGGGTCGACGGCGCGCAGTGTTCCACGCGCGCCTCAAAGAGATGTCAGCAGCAGTGTAGGGGTCTACTAGGACCGATGCCTGCCGGGGTCGCGTGATTGTTCGAAAGAGATACCGTGACCCTGGCACATGGGCAACTGATGGAACACGGGTGGGTTTTAGTCAGTTAAAGTCTGACACGCCCTCCCGCTCCGCCCAGAGCGGGAGAAGTCATTTGATGATTTCCCATCCTGAAAAAAAAAAAAAAAAAAAAAAGGGTTTCGATTATCAAATAACATGTTTACGAGTTTTACGACCTTTTAATTTGTAATAATAATTATTGTTTGTAATGTCGTATAAAAAGTTTAATGCAAAAATGAGGATTACGACCTCTTAAATAATTAAAACATGACTTTACGCTCCCCTATTGAAAATTATTTTTGCGATACATCCCAAATACTTAATAAAAAAAATCGCGCTAGAGCTGTTGGAAAGCCAGGTCGTAAGGGGCTTTTTTTAAAGATAGAATTTTTTTAAATATACCAATCGATAGAGCTTGCGACGCTGATTCCAAATATATAATATACATAACTCATTTTCGGCAAAATGTCCTTTACAAAGTCAAAGTCAAAGTCAAAGTATCTTTATTGTGGGCACATGTAAGTTACAGGTCTTAACAATATTTTAAAGTATCAATATGTCCTGCCTTATAGGCATACAATAATTATGTAGGTAGATATGGCATTAAAAATTTGGAATTATTATAGATGGTAAGTTATTATAAATGTAAAAGTACAGTGCAACTATCACATGGTCAATACTAATGCATGTCAAATACGGTGAATCAAATACATGGTCATGGTCATGGTCATGGTCTGTGGTTTACGACAGTTGAAATTTCCGGTATCGTATGGTTCCATCGAGGTGGGGTAACTGAGACCACACAAGACTGGCGATGGCGGTGGCAATGCCTTTTATTTCAGTTTTAAACGACATTATTTATTTTCATTTAATTTGATGTAATTTAATTTTAATTTGATGTAATTTTATTTTATTTTACATTATGACGTCCCCGGGGAATAAACCGGTAATCGCAAAAATCAAGTTTTACAGGAAAAATGATTTAGTGTTTTTGGGGTATATCTCTTCAACAAAAGGTAATTATGACAACATTGTTATATGACGGAAAAGCTAATTTTTACCCGAAAAGTTTAAAGTATTAAGTGTAACTATTAAATTTACACAGAATTAGTTATTCACCAAAATAAATATTACCGAAAATGGTTTCATACAATTTTTAGGGTATTGATATCTTACGATCCGAACTTATCAATATTATTCCAGTATGTTAACTTACCGAATTATTCTTGTAAATTTCTTAAAAATCATAGACATAATATTGTTTTACTGGATTATTAAACGTGTTTTTTCATTACAGAGAGAGATTGTAATGTTCAGTTACCGACTTATCATAGTAAAATTTTAAATAACCATAAAAGGGTAAAATAGTGTAACCCGTATTTTATAAAAAATATGATACCTGTAACAGTGCATTACCGAAAATGTGTACCACAAAATTTACGATAATAAACCTGTAATCGCGTCAACCAGAAATTTTGCTGAAATATTTTACAGTAATATTTCTTTACCGAACCGTAGCCACAGAATTTAATTTGTAATGATGTATTTCGTTATATTTCTAGTAAATTAAAAATGGAAAATTTCCAAAGAACAAAAGTGTTATTAGGAAAAACGTTGGAAATTACCGCAGAAAAAACTTGAAAAAAATTGAATATGTGTATCCCGACCCATAGATACCGTAAATGGTATAACAGTAAAAAGTCAGTAATAGTATAATACAGATTTATTCCTTGGGGGCGTCGAATTTTCATTTCATTCGGTTTAATTTAATTTAATTGTGTGATTTTATCTGTAAAAGTTTATATTAATTTATGTTTGGCAATGGGTGTTATTTATCTGAAATTAATAAATGAATTTGAATTTAACAATTTATCAACATTAATTGCAATATTTACGTTGTTGAGCATACTAACTTTTTCAAACGTATGGAGCAAAGGTTTACCAAGGGGTATCGTAGTACCTACCCAGTAACTGGGTTGTGGAGGTCAGATAGGCAGTCGTTCCATGTAAAATACTGGTATTCTGTGGCATCAGATTAGACTGGAAGCCGACTCCAACATAGCTAGGAAAACGCTACGCAGATTGTATGGAGCAATGGTTTAGGAATTTCCATCAAATCCTATCGGATTGTAGTAAATGATAAATGACTTTATTTTTGCAATTAGGTTTGTACAGACGCTAGCAGGTCAAGCTACCCCAATCTGTCACATTTTACCAATCGCAAATTAACCTTCCACTATTGTGATATAAGGTTGAAAATCTATTAAAGAGATTTGACAGATTGAGGTAAGTTGATGTGCTGGCGTCTGTACAAACACTTTTACACGACAATCATTTTTTTTTTTAAACTAGATGAGGTCGGCGTTTCCTATCTGAGTATTCTGAGAAGAAACGCCGAAACAAACTCAGAGGTCACAGTCTCTTTTAAAGTCCAGACATAATCTTGATCAGATCATGTGAAGACCATGTGGATTGGTGTCTGAAGTGGTCTTTTAAGGAAAGAACACACAGCTTGAGTGGACCTGTCCAATCAGTGCACGCATTTGTCAGTAATCATGCAGCTCCACTCAGAACTTAAGGAGGTCAATGTTTGTTGGACGCAAGGAGCTAATGTGATGATGGAACTGGATGGTGGATTTACGAACCCTCAAATATATAACGTGTTGTTTTTGATATCCCATAACCCTAGGGTTATTATATGAATTATTATAATTATATGAATTTTAAGTGTGACGTAGCCTCAGATAAATTATTTCTGTGAATTTATATGTTTGTTTCTCGGTCTCGTAACTTTTAAAACGGATTTTCCGAACAAGCCTATAAGTAATAATAAAATTACAACAATCAGTGTCTAACTCTATTTAGGTACCTACTAAGAAGGTTAATTCATAGTCTGGAACAGATTTCCATTGTTTTTTTTTCCTATTATATTTTATAAGGTAGGTGATATCATTTTCACTACCATCTGCGTCTGTGTTAACTCTTTTTTTTACGTTAAATTATGAAACGTTATTTTCAAATTTTTTATAAATTAATTAATTATTTGAACGATGTTTTCTTTAGTTTAATAAAAAAAATGTTGTCACTTCTTGGTAAAAAAACATAACTTTATTTTCAGTTATTGTAATGCTTGTTTGTGTTTATTTTGTACGCCATTTATTAGCAAAACATAGTGCACATAATTTAGGCGATTATATGACACCATACCTATTTTTAAGAAAATAAATGATTGGATGATCAATTGATTTGTTTTTTAACTAAAATATGTTTCGGAATAAGGATTTAAAAAAAAATGTAATGACAATCATTACAATTTATTATTTATTTTTAAAAACCTAAAATGGCAGCCTAACAATTTTATTTTTTAAATTACTTATTTTAAGGCATTTTCGAACGCAATTACCATTGAAAAAAGAACACTCTCCAAAAAGTTCCTATCTCTCACAACCTTTTTGTCAAAACTGCCCACTAACCTGTCTGTTTCTGCAGTGTTGCCAGTTGCCAGATGAGCAGGTGGTGCTGTCTGCGTGGTGCTCTGGCTATCAATGAGAACGGGCCACGGTGCGCTACGTTTAATATCACCCTGCCACAGGTGGGCGGGGTCAGTGGGCGGGGAAAGCTGTGGAGTTGGTGTTGGGTCTGCATTTATTTGATAAATTTAATTAAAAAATATTTTCACTTTAGTAGATCTTTGATAGTCCTTACAAGTAGCCCGAAATTCTAACCAGTACTGCCTTAGGGTATCGTGTTTGTAAGGGTCAAATAGGTACCATCTAAAATATTTCATCATCATCATCATTTCAGTCGTAAGACGTCCACTGCTGCACATAGGCCTCCCACAATTTGTCGGGATTTGCCATAATCACCACGCTTGGCAGGCGGGTTGGCGATCGCAGTATGGTAGTAAAACGCACAGAGAACGCTGCTGCCCATTATCTAATAATTCCCTTAGTCGCCTTTTATGACACCCACGTGAAGAAATGGGATGGTTCTATTCTTTACTTTCGGCAACATAGGGAATGATTTAGTAAACGAAATACAGAAAAACCTACATACCTGTTTTTTTCTGTTACTCCATTTCTGCTTGACTGTCAACTATCACTGCGTAACTAGCAAGGAACTTATACCCGACCCCTGGAATGTGCATTGTCAATTTAACACCATTATAAAAATAAACCTTATGTATATGTTACTAAGTTCTATTACAGACAATCACTTGGTCAGAGAGAAATTCGGTCCGAGAGAGAAAGCGTTGCGAGAGCCCTGTGTCACTTTCTTGAAGTAGGGTGCCCATAATGAACGAAATTATAAGATTATTTACGGGTAAAGTCCATTGAAGCTGACACTTTTTATTGAGCAAATCTCAATAAAAAGTGTCCCAACCATTTTTCTTAAAAACGACGTATTTTAGATTTTTACGACAATTAATACTAAACAAAATGGTTATTTGCCCAGCGCGCCAGATATTCCAGGTTATACAATAATACTCGATAGCAGAGTTGCGTTGCGTTGCGTTGCGTTGTGTTTATGTTTACTGCGTTTTACTTTAATCCATCTTTAAAGCGTAACTATTTTTTTTTAATCAAATTATTGGTTAATATATTATATCCTGTTATATTCGTATCTACCTGCATCATATTGCTTGGTCACCCTAATGAAGGGGACAGAGGGCTCTCGCGAAGCTATCTCGCTCGGACCGCGTATTGGCAGCCTGTGCGCATTCCAGGTTGGATTTAAGTTCCTTGGTAACTAGAGTTATTTTATTGCCAGCCAGTACTAAATACGGCTGACTTTGGCTGACAACTTTTACAGTACCAAATAAAAACCGAAATATGTGTACTTTAAGTTGCTTTTCAAGGATATTTTTTTACAAATTTTGTGTGTTATATTTTAATTTCCTTAAAACATTGTTTAGCAAATTAACAGAGAGGTTTTTGCGAAATACACTATCAGTAGGAATCGCTTTAATTTTGGCAGTTCCACAACATGCCTATATGGCGTTGTTAAGCTGATATTTTTTTCAAACCTATAAAATTATGGATTAGCTATCTTCAACATGATTCAGATTCAGAATAATAGTGTGTTGATACATTACCCCAACATATCAAAAGTTTGACTTCACAATTCTTTCAACAACAAAATTCGACTCCACTGCCCTCTCTGTCCGCGAATCACAAACGCACCACTGTACTTAGTAATTACTGTATTTCACGAAGTACTTTAGAATTCTTTGAAAAAGACTAGCACATGATCTAGGTCTGATTTTAGGATCGAATCAGGACTAAATACCTAAATTGATAAAAAAAAGTATTTCTACATCATAACCAAAAATAGATTGTGACATCTTTTACACGGGGTGAAGCGACCGATTTGTTAAGTCAAGTTGCCCTTGTTAAGGTTATTTTGTGGATGGGTGATCGTTTTCTTGGGTTTTTGATAGTATTGTTCCACAACTGTACTTTGGAGATGTTTTTCCCATTGGATTATTTTGCGTTTGAAAATTACTTTTTTTTTATCAAATATAGGTATGTGTTTTTGGATAAAAATGTACAGATTATTTTATTTACCTTATAATGATATACTTTTTTGTCCGTATAGTGCCGAACGTAAAGAATAGCACTATCCCATTTCTTCCCGTGGGTGTGATAAAAGGCGCCTAAGGGACTTAACTACTAGAGAATGGGCAGCAGCGTTCTCTATGCGTTTTCCCCCCATACTGCGATCGCCAACCCGCTTGCCAAGCTAGGCGATTACCGCGAACACCCCCAAATAGTGGGAGGCCTATGTCCAGCTGTGGACGTCTTTCAGTGGAAATGATGATGATATTTATTTTAGAAGTCTGTATATATTTTTTTGTTTAAATTTTACAAAGTGAATTGTTTTAATTATATTTATTTTCTCTTTTACTCTTACACATCATGGACAAAGCTAGTTATTCCTTATTCAATTCAAAATGAACCCCAATTTTTTTAAGTAACCCAGCGAGTTCTTGCCTTGTTTTAAATACGCGTATGGTAAAATGTGGAGTTTTGTGACCATAGACGATAAGAAATCAATTTTAAGAAAAATGTAATTTAGCCGATTCTTCCCCTTAGCCCTTCATATATTTAACTAGCTTCTGCCCGCGACTTCGCTCGCGTTAAATTTCTTTTTCCCCGACCCTTCCCGTCGCGTCGAATCGCCTACCTGTGTGTATTTTTCATTTCTGCTCCGCTCCTCTTGGTTGTAGCGTGATGTTATATAGCCTATAGCCTTCCTCGATAAATAGGCTACCCAACACAAAAAGAATTTTTCAATTGGACCAGTAGTTCCTCAGATTATTGCCTTCAATCAAACAAACAAACAAACTCTTCAGCTTTATAATATTAGTATAGATAGTATAGATGACAAATAGTTTCTCTCACGCGGTAAAATTTAGTTTATCAACTAACGGCTACTTGAAGGTGACATATACAGGATCAGTTTTTATCCAGTGCACAAACTGTAGCCATGAATTCAGCATATCAATCTAGACACCCTAGTGTAGAAAATTTCGTCAGTTATACAAAAAAAAAAAACAAAACATCTGTTCCATACATTTTGACCCCGTAGGTATTGCATTTTTCTATGAAACAGCTGATTTTTTTTTGCAAAACCGACGAAAAGTTTCTGCGCATGGGGGTTTAGAATGATATGCTGAATTCATGGTTACAATTTACGCATTGGATAAAAACTTATCCTGTATATGAGTTCATACAACTAACAGTTCGAGACAATTTCGCGTGTATTGTAGTGCAGGAGGAGGATAGCACGCGGGAGTCGGGCGGGCGTAGTAGTTTGAATAAGCGGTCGTTCGGTTGATCGACGTTCGGATAATCGACGCTCTACTGTACCCCTATCTCTACTCTACGAAGACAAAGTTACATCTCATTATTGACATTGCAAAGTAGAAATGTACCTACGTAATGAAAATCTTAAATTCTTTCAATGAGAGACAACACACAGCCTAAGCGCGCTCGCAGACGACATTCTTTTGTAGGTCCTAAAATTGGTCAGATTATTACGCCGTCGCCCTACGTTATTTATATTGGTTTTAATAACGAAGACTGAAATAATCTGACCTGCACCCTAATTACGGAACGCACTATCAATAAGAATCTATAACGTATTGAAGATTATTTCTAATAGAATAGACTAGAACATTTTTATTTCAGAACGGAGTCCATAGTGTTATAGTCTGTGCCAGATGTAAAAAAATTAAAGTCGTTGACACCTGCCTACCAATGTATTCAAATTACCGTTTTGACCGTGCTAGCGACACTTTCTTTTCATTTTTAACCGACTTCAAAAAAAGGAGGAGGTTATCAATTCGACTGTACCTATGTTTTGTATTTGTTGTTTTATGTTTGTTGCCTCATAACTTTTGACTGGGTAAACCGATTTTGATGATTCTTTTTTTATTTGAAAGCTGGTGCTTCCCGAATGGTCCCATTTTAATTTGGTTCCATTTGGACAATGGAGTCCATGTGAAAACCATAAAAGTCTCAAATTTGCATTACGTATTTGCGCGACAAATGAAAGTGCGGAGTATCTACCACAACTAAAAAGTTTAAAAAAAAGCACTACAATAAAAAAAAACTTTAATTTCGAAAGTCGGAGTCTTATGATTTGTATTTAAGGTTTTTGCCACCGACTTCCGAAATTAAAGTTAATTTTGACTTTGTAGTGTTTTTTTATTAAGGAACTCGGTTGTTTCTTTTTTGTAAAACATTTTTTTTTTTGGTATCGTTTTGGAATATTTGAATACATTGGAAGGCGGGTGTCGTCAACGACTTTTATTTTTTTCAAATCTGGCACAGACTATAGTAACAATTTTTCTTAACGTCTAGTGTTAGTAACAGAAACAGAAACAAATATACAATTACAATTAAAATTCAGCATGGAGCCACATCTATCTCCGCAGCATCGGGAAATCCCACCGATCTACGAATACACTGAGAATACTGTTGGTGATTAGCACCATTGCGTCATTTGTTGGAATAAATTGTCGGCTCAGCAACGTAAATAGGGCAGTGAATGTTGTTTAACTATCAAAATGAAACCGATTCCTACTGATAGCAAGTTACGCAATTACACCCTTTTTAGGGTTCCGTTGCCAAATGGCAAAAAACGAAACCCTTATAGATTCGTCATGTCTGTCTGTCTGTCTGTCTTCTGTCTGTCTGTCTGTCTGTCCGTCCGTATGTCACAGCCATTTTATTCCGAAACTATAAGAGTTATGCTGTTGAAACTTGGTAAGTAGGTGTATTCTGTGAACCGCATTAAGATTTTCATACTAAAATAGAAGAAAAACAATAAATTTTGGGGTTCCCCATACATAGAACTGAAACTCAAAAATGTTTTTTTTTCATCAAACCCATACGTGTAGGGTATCTATGAATAGGTCTTCAAAAATGGTAATGAGGTTTCTATTATCATTTTTTTCTAAACTGAATAGTTTGCGCGAGAGACACTTCCAAAGTGGTAAAATGTGTGTCCCCCCCCCCCCCGTAACTTCTAAAATAAGAGAATGACAAAACTAAAAAAAATATATGATGTACATTACCATGTAAACTACCAACGAAAATTGGTTTGAACGAGATCGAGTGAGTAGTTTTTTTTAAAACGTCATCGTCAGATTAGTGCCGGGTACATCATAACTAAAAAAATAAAAACATTTTACAAAAAAATAACAACCGACTTTTTTAAAATAACTTCGATTTCGGGACTCGGTGGCAAAAAAACCTTAAATACAGATCCTAAGACACCGACTTCCGAAATTAAAGTTATTCTTCACTTTGTAGAGTTTTTTTTTTTAAGGAAGTCGGTTGTTATTATTTGTAAAAAAAAATTGTAGGAACTAAATGAAACAGTAGAGAGCAAATGTGTAAATGCACACGTCCTATTAAAGAGATCAGAGGGTGTAACTGCGTCTGCCGGGGTCGCGTGATTGTTCGAAAGGGTACCGTGACCCTGGCACATGGGCAACTGATGGAACACGGGTGGGTTTTAGTCAGTAAAAGTTTGACACGTCCTCCCGCTCCGCCTAGAGCGGGAGAAGTCATTTGATAATTTCACATCCAGAAAAAAAAAAAACAAAAACCGGCCAAGTGCGAGTCGGACTCGCGCACAGAGGGTTCCGTACAAACCTGTAGGTATTTTCGGTTTAAAAATATATATCTTTTTTAATTTTTATATTTCAGTTGATTGAATGAAAGGTAAATTGTGGTTTACGATTTATGACGTATTAAAAAAAAACTACTTACTGGATCTCGTTCAAACCAATTTTCGGTAGTAGTTTATATGGTAATGTACATCAAATATTTTTTTTAGTTTTATCATTGTCTTATTTTAGAAGTTACGGGGGGGGGACACATTTTACCACTTTGGAAGTGTCTCTCGCGCAAACTATTCAGTTTAGAAAAAAATATATTAGAAACCTCAATACCATTTTTGAAGACCTATTCAGAGATACCCCACGTTTGGGTTTGATGAACAAATTTTTTTTTGAGTTTCAGTTCTAAGTATGGGGAACCCCAAAATTTATTGTTTTTTTCTATTTTAGTGTAAAAATCTTAATGCAGTTCACAGAATACATCTTCTAACCAAGTTTCAACAGCATGCTCTTATAGTTTCGGAGAAAAGTGGCTGTGACCTACGGACAGACAGACAGACAGACATGAAGAATCTATAAGGGTTCCGTTTTTGCCATTTGGCAACGGAACCCTAAAAATACCACGTTGAGTCGCGATTGTCTTTGATTTTAGTCGTGTCAAAATAATTTTTAAGAGATTATTTCTTGCAGAATAGCGTAACAATTCTCATAGCTAAAAGTAAGCAATTTTAGAGATAGTTTTGTTAGTTTAGTTCGGTGTACAACAGAATCGGCACCAATATGTAATTGTTTTAATTTTTAATTTTTATTGTATACTTTACATAACATATAGTTGTATTTTTTTTATTAGTCTAGAAATCTTTATTAGACTGGATAAATAAAAATAAATATTTTCATAAATATCTAAATACCGCATTATAATTCTAACGGCTCAGGATTGTTTAGACCGGCTCGACACTCGCGTTACACTGTTTGTATTGTGCATGTGTGGATAGCTACTAAACTCGAGCGTTCAAATTTTGTGAGAGGGCTCTTAATGCATATTAAGGACTTATATGGTTTTCACATGGAAACCACTATCCGAATGAATCCAAATCAAAATGGGACTATTCGGAAAGCACCACTTAATTATCATCATCATCATTTCATTACATTATTACATTTTATAAAATAAAGTCACTTTGCTGTCTGTCTGTCCCTATGTATGCTAATATCTTTAAAACTACGCAACGGATTTTGATGCGGGTTCTTTTAATAGATAGAATGATTCAACAGAAAGGTTTATATGTATATAACATGCATAATATAGTAAAGAAACACTGATAATTTTAGGGGTTTCTAATG
The DNA here is from genome assembly GCA_932294355.1 of Aporophyla lueneburgensis. NCBI lineage: Eukaryota > Metazoa > Arthropoda > Insecta > Lepidoptera > Noctuidae > Aporophyla > Aporophyla lueneburgensis. Next base: position 14,989,952 of record OW028762.1, on the reverse strand, counting down.
TGATGTCATAAATAAACTCATTTTTTTGCGCTCACATTGCGAACGCTGGCTGAACCCTACGAAATAGATCGAAATAATGTACTTACAGTATTGTACACCTTACAAATTTCTACAAAAAAGTCCGCGATGATATATGTCTATCTCTTAGGGATAACCCACAATAACCATTTTTTATCCTTTAATTTTTAAAGCGATTTTAAGCAATACAGCATTCATTCTTATCCAATTAAATACATTAGATATGTTGTGCATTTCATGTAGATCAAAATTGCCTTTACAGCATATCATTAAAATGAATATTTTAGAAGATATCAGAGATTATAATAAAATAGCCGCAGGGCGGCTAGCGGGCCGTTCCGCGTCCGGCCATCTCGCTTGGTAGCGGTCGGGTAGTGCAGGATTAGTAGGATTGTAATTCATATTACTTGCTTCATAGTAAATGCATATCATCATGTGTGTTCGAAGTACTCAAAATAAAGCTAATTGTATTATTCTAAGTAAGAGACCGCGGAATATGGCTTAGATGTTTAGATTTTTGGATGGATTTAGATTTTTGGTTATCCTGGATACTTACCATATATAGCATACCATAGATATTTTATCCCGGTAGTCGTTTCCCGGGTGATATTTTCCGACAGCTATACGGGCAAAGCCACTGGCCAAAGTACTATTCTTATAACTATGTTTAATTTGGTGTCTGGTAAATAACTGAGTGTTTATATAGGTAGAATAGGAGCGTTAAGAAAAACCAGGAAGACTTATATTCAATTCAATCCAGCCCTATGTCGCAGTCTTCTTACTCTGAATACTATTAGTTTTATTTTAAGTACATCAAACACACAAGATATGTAAGGATCGTAGCAGGTGGCGTACCGTAGTTTCTGCCTACCCCCATGGGAAAAAGGCGTAATTTTATGTATGTAGGTATAACATGGATTAATACATTCTTACCGCGGTAATACGTCCTCTTGCGATAATTTCCGACATCTACGCGGGCGAAGCCGCGGGCAAAAGCTAGTTTCAAATAAAAAAAGAATCATCAAAATCGGTTCACCCAGTCAAAAGTTATAAGGTAACAAACATTTAAAAAAATGCAGTCGAATTGATAACCACCTCCTTCTTTTGAAGTCGGTTAAAAATGAAACTGCAAGAGAATGAAGATAGCAAATTACGCAAATACACCCTCTGATCTCTTTTATAGGACGTGTGCTTTTACACATTTGGTCTCTACTGTTTCATTTATTTACTACAAAAACGGGCCACCGTTTGCTTGGCGATTGGTGTCTACAATTATATTTTGAGTAAATAAATATTATTATTCATCTGACACGTCTTCAAACTACATTCTCATGCAAAGCGGTGCTAAGGTCAGAAAGTCAGAATCTCTTTTCAGATTCATAAACGCAAGGACAGTCTCCCAAAGTTAGTCGTGCGGCAACAATCTTAAGATGCAACCCGTTTATGTAGGGACGTCACATACTCAACGTATTCAAAGAATATTTTGCTTATAAACGCTGTAAATAAAAATGAAATTCTGTAAACTTTTTGTAGGGTTAGATGATTTCAGATTGACTCTCTTGTTATGTTGAAAAACTGATTTAAAAAATATCGTTGCAAGTGCAAACTAGTCAACCTGGTCAATTCGCTCTCTATTGCCCTTTGGCAAGCTCCAAAGTGGAAGTTTTGCGAGTAATTCGTTAAAAGAATACGAAAGACCATGCTGCGCTACAAAACAGAGATCCAAGACGTTGGTAAAAAGGCTGCCAGGCTGCAATGGGACTAGGCAGATGACGTCAACTCACTGGCGACCGCGTACTGGAAGACGTAGCGTTGGAAGGCCTTCCACAAGATGGACCGATGACCTGGTGAAGGCCGCAGGAATACGTTGGATGCGAGAGGCATACAACCGGTCGAAGTGGCGGTGCTTGGGGGAGGCCTATGTCCAGCAGTGGACGTCTTTCGGCTGAAATGATGATGATGAGATGACATCAGCCTTTTGCGAAGTGACTGCTGGGCAACAGTCTCACAGTGGGTGCTTGAGGATGGATGGCGTTGGCCGGCCCAGGAAGAGGCGGCGAGACGACCAAGACGCGTTTTGCCAGGGTTGGATCGAGGTGGCTCTACACTGACTTTATAGCGTAATAGCGAGATTGTAACATGCGATATAGCGCTATGCTTTTTTTTTTTGATTGGAAATCATCAAATGACTTTACCCGCTCTGGGTGGAGTGGGAGGGCGAGTCAGACTTTTACTGACTAAAACCCACCCGTGTTCCTTTAGTTGCCCATGTGCCACACTGAGAAAACTGACAATCATAAAAGAGGTGAATTCAGCTTAAAGTATGATGAATTCACTCAAAGGACGGAGCATAGTGATTCACCAAAAAGAACGATGATAATACTGATGTTGATGATAACAGTATTTAAGATGATGTGTCACCATGGATTTAGTTTTAGTTACCTACTATTTTTCGATGCCTTCCTCATATATCCAGTTATATCCTATTAGTTTTCCTACAATTTTTCGGTGACTTCCTCACATATTCAGTTATGTCATACAATTTTTCCAACTATTTTTCGGTGCCTTCCTTATATATCCAGTTATATCCTATTATTTTTCCTACTATTTTTCGGTGACTTCCTCACATATTCAGTTATATCATACAATTTTTCCTACTATTTTTCGGTGCCTTCCTCATATATCCAGTTATATCCTATTATTTTTCCTACTATTTTTCGGTGACTTCCTCACATATTCAGTTATGTCATACAATTTTTCCTACTATTTTTCGGTGCCTTCCTCATATATCCAGTTATATCCTATTATTTTTCCTACTATTTTTCGGTAACCTCCTCGTATTTTAGGTTAGGTCCTCTTACTTTTCCTACTATTTCCTCATATCTCTGGTTATAGCCTATTATCTTACGGAGGTCGCCCTCAATAGGAGGATTGTGTTTTTTAATAAACCAGTTAATATCTCTATAATACACCAGTGATTAGTTGTAGTTCTACTCATTCTCCATCAGTAGGACTACAACTAAATACTGGTGGATTACACAGAAATTGTTTGGATTATTAGAAATCACAATCCTCCTATAATTGAGGGCGCCACTGGACTTACATGATCCCCTTATTTTTAAGTATCCAATATTGGTTCTTTCCTTTTAAATATTATTAGGTGTGAGCTCAACATTAAAAAAAACTGAAGAACCCTAAACTTGAACCTTAAAAAAATGGAGAGTAAGTAAAAAAAATAGAAAAAAGTACCTTGGCAAGAATGGTAAGAAGGTGAAAAGGGATGTATGTATAAATTAAACAGAAAATTGAATGGTATTTTTATTTCCATAGTATGAATGAATAATTATTATATACTCTAAACATTTATATTCAGTATAAAAGAAGACTGTTTTGTTTAGAAACATCCTCGCCTTAATGATTACAGTATCTATTTGTCGGTCATTATAAAGAATCATTATATACATTATGTTCAATAATTCTAGTTTTTACAAATTAAAATAAAGGTTGAGACGAGTAGAAATTTAATTTACAAAAAATAACAAACTTTACATTAATGTACCTATAACTAAAACATTTTTGCCCTTAAGGTGATTGCTTCAGGGTAGCCGTTTTTTGCAATTTGCAGGCCAGTGCTAGGTTGTATGTTAATTAAATGTTGCACGCGGGTGTAAGTACATAAGTTGTACTACATACGTCTTACACCCGCGTCTAACATTTCAATCAAAACCTAGCACTGGCCTGCAAATTGCAAAAAACGTAAGAAAATTTGAATTTCGCGGGCTACCCTGACGCTTTCACCTTAAAGCTGCATACAATAAATTGGTTATATTATTATAGTAAATATCTATTTTCAAGTAAAGTGCTACTATAAACACTCCGATGAGACTAATCTATCCCTCATACAAATACTTTACTTTAAAATCTATTACTAAAGGTGAACGCACACTTTTCAGAGCCGAAGGAGGCGAAAGAATCGAATTTTAGAATTACTTGTATGAAATCCTATGGAACCTCGCACACTTACCGAATCGGACGAATAAGGTCGTACGATTCGGTGCGGATAAGTGTGCGAAGTTACATTGGACTTCATTTAAGTAATTCTAAAATTTGATTCCTTCGCCTCCTTCGGCTCTGATAAGTGTGCGTTCACCTTAAACCAGCTATTGGTGCTGGCTCATACCATTACTTTATGCGGACACCGTTATCGGGCCGTCTTTATAGGATATCCTAAAGGGATATCCGATAAATACCGTAACTAAGGGTAGATTACTAGTTGAGCGCACTCTGCTATAAAAAAATAACTGCCCTTGGACTCTGCAGTGCCTCAAACTAGCAACGCCGCGTACGGTATAAGTACATAATTAATAATTATGTAAACGTTTCCAAAAAAAATTGATATTACTGGATTCAAAATAAAAACACCTTAAAAATGAGCAAACGAGTTAACTCGTTTGCGCATTTTCAAGGTATTATAGCAGCGACCGTAAGCCGTTAGAATACCTACAGAATTTTGAAATTTTTACTCTAGGTACCATCTACTTGTAATATATGACGTGTTACCTCGCATTAGAGTGAGCGTGTTAGGACACGGAGAAACGGCATTTTGGCAAGGAAAGCACAGATAATCATTACCACGTTTAACTTCATAAGAATTGTAATGAGAATTAAATTCAATAGTTTCAAACATACAGCAACGGAAAAAAACCTCTTCAGTATCTGTCACCAAAATTGCATCAATTTGGCCAAAAGTGGGTAAGAATTGTTCATCATCTATATCTACAGTAACAATAGAGTTCCGCTGCCATATAACACCAGCTATTGTAGCGGAAGTAACCGAATATTTGAGGACAACGCCAGTGCCGAGAGAAAACTTGACAGTGTCTCCTGAATTTAATGCAGATTTTTTTCCTAGTATTTTTGTTGTAGGTATTGTATTTTTCACAAACAAGTCATTGAGCATAAGTTGACATTTTATTGCTAGAGTCTTGCAAACATTGACTCGATTAAAAGATGATCTAGCCACTAACTTAGATACCCTGTGCTTGGCTTCAAAACGCATAGCCCACATGTTACGTACGGGGCCGAACTTCATTAGCATGGTAGGATAATGAGTCAGAAAATGAAACTTTGGCTGCAGGGGTGATTTTGTTAGCTCCGTGTACAATTGATTAAATTCTGCTATTATAACCCGGAGTTGAATATTGGTGTCACTGAAGACCCTATGACTTAATAACCTGTCGGTGATTTGCCGCAACATAATGTATAATTTCCATACTTTATTTTCTAAAGGAATGTAAAACCCGGCTATTAGGCTGAAGTATCTAATAAGGGTAAGCATTTCTGATGCTGAAGTTTTCAATTTTACTTTCGAACCTTGGACAACTAAACAATTACTTGGTTTTGAATTCCTATCTGGTCCATAATCAAATGAAATTATTCTTTGTTGCAATACTGAGATCTTTAAAAGACCTTCGGCAAGGAAGTGGTTTATGACAAAGGTCATTGTGTGGTCACATAACGAGCTACACCTTCTAATATATCATGCATTGGGTCTACTGCTACATTTTGAAATAAATCAAATCCTGTCACCTTAAGCCAACAGCATGATTCTTTAATGCCCGTGTTAGGTGTATCGTTTTCTTGCAATTGAGCGTGGTATGAAGTCATATTTCTAAGCAAGTTACTGTTTTCATATAGAGCAGTTTGCAAACCTTTCTTGTCAATGTTACAGATTCTGCAACACTTGTTAGCTGAAAAACTTTCAGTAAACCCGAGAATTGAATTCAGGCCTAAATTATCGCCAGTTATAGCAACAACCTTCAATTTTACGGTTCCTTTAAAAAACTTATTTTCTATAAAAATTCCTTTGTTTTGCAAGTAATTCAATTCCTCAATAACAGGGTCAAAAATAGCTTTGTTTCCATATTTAGTTTTGTCAGCAGAATGGCAAATAGCTAACAGCAAAATGTTATTCAACAATGAAAATAAATGTGGTGGGAGTGCTGGCAAGGAAACGTATACATCACCAAGCTTATGCACCCCGGCGTGGCTCCCCAAAGGATTTCCAATTTCAAAATCATCATAGTATACTACTAAAGGAAGAATAATGTCCGACGCCTGCGGTGTACACATTGCCAGCCATACAGATCCCTGCATTACATTTTCTAGACACATTGGCCTCATCGGATTTTCTTCACGGATTATTAAATTACCCCTTAGGTGGTTCAAATAATCCGTTACATCTTTCCAAATAGTGTCAATGGAAAAAAAATTCTTCAAAACCTGGCGAAGTTGAATTACTTGCATTGTACGTGGCTTGGTGTGTAATGTTAAAGTGTTACTCCTTTGTGAAATGTCAGGACAATAACCAACGATTACTTCATGTGGTGGTATAAAAGAACCTAATAAATTCAATTCTCGGAATCTCAAATATTCTGAACGAAACGGAAAAAAGATGCCCTTCAAAGCTGTGTTGAACTTATGAAGTCGTTTATTAATTTCGCTTCCAGACATGCTTTCCTCATCAGCTAGCACAGGGCCGAATACGGACATTAAAGACGGTGCGATATTGTCAAGAAGGGTTTGCAAATGACTAACCATAGCTTGTACAGACGATCGAGATACAGAGGGATTTACATAGAGCGTTGAAATAAATTTCAAAACTTCTTTATGAATAATACTATCAGCATTATCAAGGACTTCCGGTTCACTATCAGCTTCAATGTATATGTGCTCAGTTGCTACTTTGGTAGTCTCTGTTTCACACATAGGAACTACGCAAGCCTCGTTTGAGGTGGATGGCAAATAACGAGTGTTTACTTTATTCAAATGTTTTAAGTTAACATGTTTTCTAAATTGTCTAACGTCCGTGAAATACCGGTAGCATGCGTCTTCACCACATTTATAAACTCCAGTAATATCAATTTTTTCACATTCTTTCCTTATGTGGGTAATAAGTGAAGAAAACGTGGGAAAAGTCCTTTTACAACTGTGACACTTCATCTTAATTTAAATTGTGACTCCGAGAGTAACTAATATCTCCTTCACAGATTGTGACATACGATCGTACGATGTTTTGACTTTGTAAAAACCAATTTGGATAATAAGCCAAATGTTATAGCTTTCAGTAGGATATTTAGCCGCAGTAGCATGAAATATTTTAAAAGTCACATCAACAGCCTCAGTTAGTGTTGTGAACTTGTAAAACGTATTGTCACATACTGTGAAGGAGACACCTGACTGGCGGCACCAAATTATAAATGGTTGGAGGCTAATACCTAGGTTTTGAAGCTTTTGGCGACGCTCCTCAATTACCACTTGCACGTCTGCGTCATCATCCACGATGGTCACAAATCCATCCAATATCTCCGCTCGTGAAGCTTGCCAGTCTTTTCTAGATCGACGGGCAGGAGGAATATTAAAGAGACAGCCGAGTAGCAATATCGCTGCTATTAATTTTGTCTCCGGTTGTTCATCTGGAAAGAAAATAATAATAGTATATTTGACACAACACATCATCATTAACTGAGCAAATAGGGAAAAGTATCAGAACAAAATAAAATCTATCTATATAAGTAAAAATGAATTGCCGAAATGTGTGTCCGCCCGCCCGTTACTTCTGAACGACTGCACCATGTTAGATAATTTTTAAATTCTTTTTTGTCTATATATTTTATAACGGGTTCACCGACCCAGGGAGGTCGAGCACCTAGAACTATATAACAGAATCATTTCCTTACCGTCACAAATTGCCAATGTATCAGCTATTTTTCGACGAAGAAACGAGTCCTTTGTGGTGTTAAGCTTCTGCTGAGCAGCTTTTAGTATGTTTTCCGATGAAGCATCCAAGGCGTCGAGGCCCCCGGATTTATCAGGGAACAGTGCTTCGTAGTCATGAGTCAGGAGTCGCCATCCATCACTTGACTTCAGGATAGGATACTTATTGAAGTACTCCTGTAATGTCCCTTCCTCGTAGTACAAGTACCGGAGGCGAGCTCGCACCGTCTCCCGCCACAGGGCACTGACCTCCTGCCACGGACCAGCTGAAGGACTTGACAGCTGCTCTAATGCTGACGCTACGTCCTCCACTTCACCTGCACACAAAAATTAAAACGATTAATAATTAGTACAATGACAATAACGGTTCTTAGATTCAGATATTTTGTAATTTGTAACGAAAATTTATACTAATTCAGATATTTTTCTCAATAATTTTGTTCTTGATAATTTAATTCAATCTGAAAACATAAAATTTCTTGAAAAGGAGTTACCTTCTTTAAGTCCGGTCAGGTCGATTCCAGCGAGTGGAGGGGTGTCTAGCCTAGGACTGGACTTGGAGCGAGAACGTGACTTGGGCTTTTCAATAAGGCCCAACGAAACTAAATGCTGCCGTCGAGCCCTTCTGGCGGTGACTAACCAGCCAGAGATATTGCGCTTAGCCTGGTAAGCATCAGCCGGCAGGTACGGCGCGTAGTATAGGGGTGGTGACTCCTCTTTAAATAATCTGCCAATGTCGTAGGATAGAGCAAGCAGCTGCGAATCTGTCAGAAGTACCGGGTTTTCGGCCGTAATGAGCTTCTCCATAAGCAGCTTGCATAAACGCCCACGCACGTTTGAGGGTAAGGTGCCCGTTTTCTGCCCAATTGCTATTATTTGTTTTCCCTCGACTGATGAATTCAGTATGGTATTCACCTGAAACACAAATAGTATAAGTATGGCATTACAAACTAAATATGCAAGGTAAAAGTTAAAAAAAAATGTCACTAAAATGTTGAAAATACAGGTTCAATACCTACCTTCCATTCAGTATAATGATCAGTTGGAGTCGGTGCCAGTCTAGGCATCATGCATTTAGTTGTTAGTTATAGCTGTCACCAACTCCAAATATATTACTGATCTTTGTGACATATAGTATAGCTCCTAAACGGCCGTCCGTACACACATACAGGACAGGACAGGTACAGACGTTAAACTTATCTGTTTACGCCGGGGGTTAACAATATTGAATGTCAATTTAAATTCCTTATCAAAAGTACAGGATAATAGGCAATAACTTACTAAATTGCTCCCGGTGGACTCTTGTCTAACTGCTTCACCCACTGACGACGACGAGTCCAGTGGTATCACCAGTATGTCACCATCCTAAAATAATATTTACTTTGAGACAATGTTATAATAGTACATGTAACAAAAAGGTGTGATAATATGAGTATGTACGGTCAATTAACCTCAATAATCGTTGAAATAATCACTAAATGTGTCCGAGTGCGACCGTTAACTAACAGGCTATAGCTAGCCCTAGCCGGAGATAACTCAAGGGAAGTGTTATATTTTTTTACTAGTAATCGGTTCAGCATTGCAGGTGTGAACGGTCCTGCCCTCGTCCCTTGATCCGGCCCTGATAAAAACTAATCGATCAAGATCAGGACTGATCCTGGTCTCAAAGAATGTCTATACCAAATTTTGCATCGGTTCAGTGTCTTAGGTATGAAAATGTGAAAAGGTCCTGCCCCAGCCGACAGATAGACAGACAAACTTACTTTCGCATTTATAATATTAGTATGGATGTAATTACAAATTAATACATATTGCTCTTGAACCAAAAAACAGTAAGTACGAGTACTTTTCTACAATTTTGCAGAACTTACCAAATTTTCCTGGTTAAGTCCTGCTTCGCAGTCTTGGTTGAGGATTGAGCTTTGCAGTCCTTCACACGGTGGCAGAGGCTCTAAGTTACAAGGTAGACTAGTTAACAAGTCATTCCTCAGGACCTCTTCAAAGAGTGATGAATTGTAGGAGTTATCCTGAAATTTAACAAGAAATTTAAAAAGGTAATAATAATCAAATCAAATCAAATCAATTTATTTCGGGCTACAAAGACCCATAACATAAATACCTTACAGACTAACATACATACAAATAAAAAACAATGTAAAAACTATTGTACACGAAGTGACGGCGTCGTGTTGCGTTGCGTGGTGTCACGTAGCCTTCCGCGGAAACGTCGATACATGACACCTTACCTACTTACCTTGAATAATGTACTTAGTTGGTAAACTAACAAGACTGATGAAAAGTTATGATTTTATTCCACTTTTTAAATAAATACTGCACCGGTTAAATTGTTAGGTATCTTAAGAAGACTTTAAAATAATAAAAGTTAATAAGTAGGTACCTACCTACCTACATGCAAGTAGGAGAATGTGCATTTAAGCGACGCAGGGCATGTGTAAGCAAAAAGTTTAAAACAAAATTTACTTTTTTGAAATACAATTTAACATGAAAACAAACCATATCTTTTGGTTGGTCGCTTTTTAACATGGCCAGAGCTGCTTCAAACCGGAGTCTGTCCCCTATTTGAGGGAACATACTATGTATGTCTTGTTTACTAAGCATCTGCATTGTTGCGATATCAATTCTTTCAGCTGAAAAAAAAAGGTAAATTTAACAGCGCCCTGATTGCAGCTGTGAAATGCACTACGTCGCATCGACTTTATAAAATGTAGGTTGGTAGAGCTCGTCTAAGCTGAAATGACGCGCCCCACTACTTAAATTTGTATACGTACACTACGGTAAATGCGGTAGTGGGGCGCGTCATTTTAGTTTAGACGCACTCTACCTATTTGTTTTTTTTTGGGTTGCAGTTGCACATCGAATCTAGTGTATAATATAAATATGAACGTATATCTAGGTAGGTGGGTAGGTACCATACGACAAGACTATTCTTGGTTGGAGTGTACAGCGGCCAAAAAAGTGTTATTTTCGCAAATCGTTTATTTTCTCGATTCTATAGTATGTAACACCTAGAAAGGCTAAAAGTGTCTGGGTGTTTTTTGTCTCCGACCAACCGTTTGTCGTAAAAACGATGTCGAAGGGATCCATAGGTAAGGTTATGTTAGAAATGTGACCTTGAAATTGGTCGCGAATTTTTTTTAAGTATATTTTCATAGTGCCTCTAAGACGACACTCTGACCCTATTCTTGCTAGAAATTAGAATGTGTGAATGTAATGTGTGAGCTCATGCTAGCAACTTACTAGGTAGGTTTGTCAACTTACTTTCAAAACGATCGATGTAGCGTTCCAAATTCCACTTCTTCAAAAGATCACGCGTAGCCATATCCATTTTTGCACTGATCAAACACGTTCACTGGCACTAATGGAATTGTTATTGCTATTAATTAAACGAGTCGTGAGTCGTGACTTGCCGGCTGTAGCGGTGAAATACAAATGGCCGACCGAAATGGCGCGGCGGCGGAATGAAGTGAGAGAGGGAGACCTCATTATATAATGCCGTCACCTTAAATTTGTAGGACATCATTCAAATGCTACTCATAAATGGGTCTCTGTAATAATAATTTAGTAGGATACACATAAAATAATATGACTATATTATTGAACTTTGATGCTTACTCTAAAAATATGAGATTATTTAATCGTATTATCATAGGATTCACATAAAATAATATGACTGTAATATTAAAAAATGATGCTTACTTTAAAAATATAAGTTTAAAGCATTATAATTTAATATAGTACATTAGGGGGAGGTCATCGTATTTTTAGAGATACTTCTTCATATTAAACTATGAAATCTATTTATATTACGGTGACTGTCATTGTGTTTTTTAATTAGAATCTTATTTATAATTATCATACTAATTTATGGGACAGTGGACCATTTTCTATTACATTGTGTTATTATTTGAAGAAGACAATGTTATTTCATAATTACAAATTTTTACGATGACAAGTATCATAATATTGCATTATTTACCCAAAAAATTCGATTCCATCTTAACACATTTCAGTTCTAGCGTAATATTTACTTATTATCAACATATTATAAGACAACGCATCTATTTTAAACCAACGTCACGATATTTTAAGATTATGCCAAAATGACATTTTTCTCAGTGCAGGGTCACGGTATCTCTTTCGAACAATCACGCGACCCCGGCCGGCATCGGTCCTAGCAGACCTCTTTAGCGCTGCTGACATCTCTTTGAGGCGCGCGTGGAACACTACGCGCCGTCGACCCGAGCTTGGTCCTTACCGGGCGGCGAGCTACCCATTGCTCGCCACCCGCAAGCTCGCGCCTACGGTGGCCGGGAAGCAGTAGACGTCTTACAGCTGAAATGGATGGAATAAAATCTAGCTGCGATATCGTTACGTCCGTGCGTTCGTGGTCTTAGGCTACTTTATCATCAGCCTATAATGTTCCCACTGCTGGGGCACAGGCCTCCTCTCGGTGAGAGGGAGTGGGCCATAATCCACCGCGCGAGCCCAGTGCGGGTCAATGTCACATGTCTTCGAATTTTTGGTTCTAAGATATGGCGGTTTCCTCACGATGTTTTCCTTTACCGTTTTGAGAGCAGTGGTAATGAAATAATTTACACAAAGCAAAGCGCCTGCTTGGGTTTGAACTCACGACCTACTACTCGTAAGTCGCGGCCGTTACCACTAGGCCACCACTACTCTCTCTCTTAGGCTAATTACCAAAATAATAATTATTTTGTTTACCCTTTGAAGAAATGAAAAATGAAATTGTTACTTAATAAAACGATTGATAACGTAAATTGCAAATTTTACTCATAAAATAAAATGGGATATTTCATCCATTTAACTTAAAGACAAAGACGTCATAAAATAATATTTTCTAAAAAGAAATCAAAACATAATTTAATTCGTTTGCTCTTTGGTTTTTATCATTAGTCTTTATTTATACAAAACTATTATAGAATTTTGGCAAAAAAATGTATATTTGTTTCTTAAAAATGTAGTTACTAATCTGACCAGAGAGCAGTGGTGGCTCAGTGGTATCAGCCCCGACTTACGAATAGGTTGTGGGTTCAAACCCAGGCAGGCTCTTAACTTTGTGTAAATATTTTCATCAACACTGCTCTCAAAACGGTGAAGGATAACATCGTGAGGAAACCGGCACGTCCTAGAACCAAAAATTCGAAGACATGTGACATATACCAACTTGGCCTCGCGTGGTAGATTACGGCCCACTCCCTCTGATCAAGAGGAGGCCTGTGTCCCAGCAGTGAGAATACTTTAGGCTGATTATATAAGGTGTATCTATTCATACACGAAATATTTTTAGAGGTACATCTGTAGGTGGTAAAGAAGCTACACCAACGAAAAGGTTGGTTGTTAGAATTAAATTGTAAAATTAATGTAATTTGCGTTTAAATGTTTAAAATCGTGTTTAATTTCGATAGATATAGTGATAAATAATAAGGATTAATGTTTGTGAGTTATTTCGTTGCAAAGTCAATAAAATATCAATAAATCAGTACCAGCTGTCATCCAACGGACGGATTTGAAATCACCACCTAACCCGGGGAGTATTTCTTTTAATTTAAGCTTAGTCAACTAAAATCTTATTAGATCCCATTGCACCTTTTGCCCTTTAACGTTCATACTACTTATCACAGTGATCTATGTCGTAAATAACCCTTTATTTCTCCATAATGTGTTTGACATTAAGTTCATGCACTAATTAGGATAAAATCACCTAAACAACGTTGAAGACCCCATAGAAATCACTGTTCCATATTACTAGACATACTTTTTATGTTCAATTCCAAAATTAGAACCACTATAATAAATTAATGTTAGGAACTGAATTGAACAATATAGTAGTAGGACCTACCCCCAACCATTTTTTATTTTTGCACATTTAGTTAAAACAACATTTTTTTAGTCTTTTCACTTTTTACTGTTGTTAATAATTATTATCTCATTTTCATTCATAATTGAGATTTCACTCTTTTATTAGTATTATTCTTTTATTTTATCTCTTTAAAATTTGAACTCCCATCATTTACTATCTACTTCTCACCCCTCTCTCTTATTCCTTTCACACACTTAGCTTTCTCTTCTCTCATTCCAGGGTGCCTCTAGGGTTGATCTGTCAATATGTTGACCCGTAGAGCTGCATCCTTAGAGGAAAAACTGAGGGCTACGTTAAAGGAATTAGATTCTAGTAAAAAGCAATGCAATCAGCTGATACAGGAAAGGGAAGACAGCGAGGTCGAAATAGAGTTAATTAATAAAAAGAACACTGACCTTAAGAATCAGTTGGCTGAACTACATGTACAGCATATGGACATACTTGACCAGCATCAACACCTTCGTGAACTAGTGTCAAATTACCAGCATTGTAGTGACACCTACGAACTGGCTTTGAGACGGATATCAGAACTGGAACTGGAACTAAGCAGGGCCCACAACACAGTAACCCATTTGGAAACTCTCAAAGCCGGTGAAGAGTCTGCGATCACCAGCAGTCTCTATGATGAGTTGGTTGGTATCAGGTCCAAACCTACATGTGTTGAGCCAATTGTAACAATAGATTTAACTGATGATACCATTTCTAAAAACGAATTGTTTACTAGCCACAATAAGTTAAAAAAATATATTAAAATTAATAGATTAATTAGAAAGTATCAGAAAACATTGAAATGCCAAAAAGTAAATAAATTAAACACAAAACTTAGGCAAAAAAATCTAAATTTAATACAAGAATTGAAGAAGTGTTATAGTGATTTGAAATTATGTACTACTTTGTATGATACGGACACTCAGCACCTTCGGGATGAATTGTTTGTTAGGGAATTTGCACTAAAGGATATCTTTAGTAAATATGAGGCTACTCAACAAGACCTGAGTAAGCGCATGCAGGAAGCCTGTGAGTTGGCAGACCTGGTCAAGTGCAATGCAGAGAGGTATGAGTCTCTGACAAATAACCTCTGTTTTAGCTGCGCTTGCTCCGCTGCACCTCAGCCTCAACTTGATACACCCACACCCTCAGCAACTCAGCCAGTAAATAGCCGTATTTCTGATGATAATAGCCATATTAACACAACCTATATTTTTTCTGACAAATTTGGTCAAGGTTATGGTAGCATATTTAATCAGTGTTCACAACAGTATGTAATTAATAATTGTTCACCTGGTGCCAGTATTAGCCAATTATTAAGTAAAATTAAATTGTCAAAAATAAACCCTGGTTCTACAGTAATATTATTATATGGGGATAGTTTAAATGTTAGAAAAAAAGAAATAATTCAATGTGTCCATTTGATGTTACATCTCAATGAGACCAATCACTGTAAATTTATTTTCTGTGCCTTTCCTTATTCTCAATACTTGTCTGAGGAGCAAAACAGGCACATTTATAATTTAAATATGTTAATTTATAATAGGACTAGTTGTCACAGTGACGCTATTTTATATTTTGATTGTAATCAATTTATTACTGATTACAAATTAACAAATTATACTACGTATTTGCCACCTAGGTGTAGGAGACAAATTGCTAATCTTTTAGCATACAATTTACACCGTGACACTGGTACTTGTAGGGTACCAGCGATTACTGTTAGTAGTGGTTCTAGCACCACTTTTGATACACCTAGTAGTTTAAACTATTAGGTGCGACAACAGGTAAGCCGCATATGTTGAATGTTGTTCATCAAAATATGCAGGGTTTGTCCGGCAAAGAACTAGAGTTAAGTTTATTTATAGAAAACCATGATGTTCAGGTATTATGTTTGACTGAACACTGGTTGAAAGAACATGAAATAGTGTTTATGAATGATGATTTTTTTACTGTGCAAAGTGCATTTGTGAGAAAAAGTGCTATACGCGGTGGATCATTAGTTCTTGTTTCAAACAAGTTGAAATGTAAACAACGTTTAGATTTAGTTAATCTTTCCATCGAGCGCACTATTGAGTTGTCTTGTGTTGAACTAGAGCGTTACGTCATAATATGCGTTTATCGTCCACCCTCTGGGGATTTTATTCGTTTCGAGTCGGTCATGGAGGACTCACTCAACAAATTAAAATCAATTAATAAATGTATAATTTTATGTGGAGATTTTAATATTAATATTTTAGATGTTACTCCATTAAGTATTAGACTGCTCAATCTGTTTAAGTCATTTAATTTAATAAACTTGTTTTTCGAACCTACTAGGATCACGGCATCGTCTTCGACTTGTCTTGATAATATATTTAGTGATTGTGATGCCAATAATAAGTTAGTGTTAAGTGACTTAACGTCTGACCACTGTGGATTATTAGCCAGCTTCCCTTTGCCATTACTAAAAAAGCCGCATAAAATAGAATGTAGGCCCTATACAGTTAGTCGTTGCAACAAATTTAAAAATAATATTGCTCATAGGATTACTCCATCTATAGTAGAACACGAGACTCCTAATGAAATCTATGGAGCCCTTTTTGATATTGTGCAAAAAGAATACCAATCTACTTTCAAGACCAAAACTATTGACATTAATAGCACCTCTGTTAGCTTCAACCAATGGGCTACTCCAGGTATTTATAAAAGTAGAGCGAGACTATACGAGTTATATGGTTTAAAAAAATATATATTTGATACTCCTTTTCTAGAGTATATCAGAAATTATTCAAAATTATTTAAAAAAATCTGTGCTTTCGCTAAATCTAAATTTTTAAGCGATCAAATTAAAAATTCAAACAATAAAATAAAAACCACTTGGAAAATCATTAACAATGAAACGGGTAAATCGGTTAAACAGGAAAAACAACTGGAGATTATGATTAACAACAAATTGGTTAATAAAGCTGCCGATGTAGCTGAGGCATTTAATGAGTTTTTTGCCAACATACCTATAACTACGACTTGCTCCTTAAATTCGTCCCCGTCTAAAGCTGAAAACCTTTTGCATAATAGTGTGCCCAGATGTAGTCGCTTATTTAGTTTCGAACATGTAACGCCTCGTGACGTGGTTAATATTTTTAATACACTTAAGTCAAAAAACACTGGAGATTACTGGGGCATCTCCATTAAACTGTTAAGTAATATAATAGACATCGTAGCCCCCTATCTAGCTGTAACTTTTAATAAATGTGTTGATTCGGGATCTTTTCCTGACCTCATGAAGAGTAGTAAAGTCATACCATTATTTAAAACAGGTAATAAAAATAACGTTGGCAATTTTAGGCCCATTTCTATCTTACCTGCATTTAGTAAAATATTTGAAAAGTTAATACTCAAGCAGTTGCTAAGACATTTTAATTTAAATAGCCTCCTTCATAATGAGCAATATGGCTTTACAAAAGGTCGTTCGACAACAGATGCGGGTGTTGCTCTGCTGAAACACATATTCAACGCATGGGAGAACTCGCAAAATGCTATCGGAGTTTTCTGTGATCTCTCCAAAGCTTTTGATTGCGTTCACCATGACACACTTTTGCGTAAACTACGTCATTACGGTGTTCAAAACGAAGCTCTCAATGTCATAAGTTCTTATTTACAAAATAGGCACCAATGTGTAGATGTCAATGGTGTAAAATCTTCCGGGCTACTAGTTCAGTTAGGTGTACCTCAAGGCTCAATACTGGGTCCATTCTTATTCTTAGTGTACATTAATGACTTACCATTCTATTTAAAGAATATCTGTGACATTGTACTATTTGCTGATGACACCTCACTTATCTTTAAAGTAGACAGGAATAGAAAAGATTTTGACGACGTGAACAGTGCGCTCTCAATGGCTACGGATTGGTTTACCACAAATAACCTAGTTCTTAATGCTAAGAAAACGAAATGTATAAAGTTCGCCTTACCGAACGTTAGGAATCTGGGACCCAATGTCGTTTTAAATAACCAGGTGCTTGATACTGTACACTCGGCAGTTTTTCTGGGCATAACAGTAGACGCCAAACTTCAGTGGGGATCACATATATCAAGCCTAGCGGGAAGGCTCAGTTCGGCCGCCTACGCCGTAAGGAAAGTTAGACAGTACACGGACGTTGATACAGCTCGATTAGTCTATTTTAGTTATTTTCATAGCATAATGTCCTACGGCATTCTGCTGTGGGGCAAAGCCGCGGACATTCAAAATATTTTTGTTCTTCAAAAACGAGCTGTTCGAGCGATTTACCAACTAGGTGCTAGAGTTTCTCTGAGAGATTTATTTAAAGATATTGGTATTCTTACGGTGGCATCACAATTCATCTTCGCCAACATCTTATATATTAGGCAAAACATACACTTGTACACTAAAAACAGTGATATTCATAACATTAATACTAGAAATAAGGACAAACTACGTGCTCCTTTTCACCGGCTTCATAAGGTTCATAATTCTTTTGTTGGTCTTGGGTTCCTTTTATATAACAAGCTTCCCTCTGCTTTGCTAGATTTGCAGTTTAATGAGTTTAAAGCTAAAGTAAAATCCAACCTTTGTTCAAAGGCATACTATTCTATCAACGACTACTTAAACGATAAGAATAGTTGGTCGCTGTGATTAACTCAAGACAATGTTTATGTTCTTTCAATCCAGAATTAGCTTTCCTACTGACAGTTTATATGGGTAGTTCATATAATTGTTTTTTTTTATTTTATTTTTATTTAACTGATTTTGTTAATTATTTTTTATTTTCTTTTAATTTCACTTATTGTGGACATAATCTACTCATTACAGTGATTTTAAATGAGTTGTATTGCAACATGTAGTTAGCTAGCGACCTCGTCAGCTGTTCATAATATTCTAGCCTGACCAACCGGCAGCAAGTTCGTCATGCTCCCTTAGATGTCACTGCTTGCGGTAGCGTCGGGGGTCGGGTTACCACCTTCCCTCAAATATGGCGAGGGGGGTAATGGCTGACCTTTGCGTTATGCTCGTGAACGGGTGCTGCTTGTGGTGACTGGTCGACTTGCTGACCATGGTTTTTGTTATTGTTATTTGTATTAACTGTTATTTTATTTTTACTCCGGAGGTCCTAGTTTAACTATTGTAACTTCAACTTAGCAATATGTATCAATGTATGTATATGTATCATTTTGCGTCGTTGAATATGTAAGCGGGCACGCCCTTTATGCCTGGAGGCTTTATTTAAGTTTTACGTTCTGTTTACGATTTTGTTTTATTATTTATTTCAGCTTGAGTTTACTTTTCAATGTTTTGTTCGTATATTGGCGTGTGCTAGCTGACATATGGCGAATAATGTATGTTTTGTTTTGTTTTATAATATTAATTACTTACACGATATTGTATAGAATCAAGTTCTTCTAACTTAACAGACAGCTGTGCTGCTGGGGAGTTTGTTCCGCCACTTCTTCTTCCCAGCTAAAGCACTAGGAAGTGTCGAAGGGCGGGCGTTTTGGGGGTACTGTCTTTTGTAACTTTGACGTTCAAAAAGTGCTGACTCTCAGCCTAGTTTGAATAAATGACTTTTGATTTTTTTTGATTTTGAAAAAATTTTTTTTGTAAATGTATTTTTTTCAAAATTTAATATTTATAAATTATTTGACGCACATGAGAAATACTGGCTCCTTCTTATTTTTTACGGCCCGAGACACCGCTTCTGCTTCTATAGCTTCTTTACCACCTAGACAGATAGATAGATAAATAGATAAATCGTTTATTTGGTGCACTCAAAAGACATAACAACATACAAAGCACGATTCGACTTCTTAAAATTATTCGTGTATGAATAGATACACCTTATATAATCTGACCAGTAGGTACTCTAATTGCGTTCCATGGGGGCGTCCTTACCGTTTGGTTAGGGGCAAACTGCACTCGTGGGCACCCCCAATCTCCCGTAGCCTCCAGCCGCAGCTGCTAGAGAGAGTGGTGAGTGCTTTATTCCCCTCACAAGGGGAGCACACAGCACCGCATATGGTTCCGCCTACTATAGTGCCCAACGCGGATGATGACAACGCGCCTGAAGTGACCCAGGCAGAACTGAGAGTGGCAGTACAAAGGCTTCAGGCCAAAAACACTGCTCCAGGGCCTGACGGCATTCCTGGCCGTGCATGGGTTCTAGCCATCAGGGCTCTTTGGCCCCGATTAATAGGACTCTTGAGTGCATGTTTAGAAAGGGGCCAGTTTCCACGCTAGTGGAAGACTGGAAAGCTGGTACTGTTGAAGAAGGAAGGGCGTACTGCGGATTCTCCATCCGCTTACCGACCCATTGTGTTGTTGGATGAGGTGGGCAAACTTTTTGAGAGAATTATTGCAAACCGCCTTATCCATCACATGGCAAGGGAGGGGCCGGATCTGGCTGATAATCAGTTTGGTTTCCGTCGTGGGCGCTCTACAATAGATGCGATCATGCGCGTGAGAGTCCTGGCGGAGGAAGCAGTGGCCCAGGGTGAGGTTGTATTGGCGGTGTCTTTGGACATCGCCAATGCCTTTAACACCTTGCCCTGGAGTTGCATTATGGAGGCACTACGATATCATAGGGTGCCAAACTACCTCCGCCGCATAATCGGGGCTTATTTTATGGACAGATATGTCATCTACCCGGGTCGAGAAGGATGGGGTCGGCGAGAAATGTCGTGTGGTGTTCCACAGGGCTCGGTTTTGGGGCCACCCCTGTGGAACATCGGATATGATTGGGTGATACGCGGTGCGCTCCCCTGTGGTGTCAGCGTCATTTGTTACGCCGATGACACGCTTGTAATGGCACGGGGGAAGACGCTCCTGCAGGCATCTGTCTTAGTGACAGCTGGGGTCGCACAAGTCGTAGAGAGGATCCGGCTGTTGGGTCTCCAAGTGGCGTTGCACAAATCGGAAGCTATTTGTTTCCATGGGCCCCGGAAAGCGCCACCTTCGGGATCCAACATCATGGTAGGAGGTGTCCACATCGGTATCGAGTCGACGATGAAGTACCTAGGACTCGTCCTCGATAGCCGGTGGAACTTCGGGCCGCATTTTCAGCGGTTGGCTCCCCGACTGATGGGCACGGCGAATGCACTTTCGCGATTGCTGCCTAATCTTGGGGGGGCAAATGCCTCCTGCCGGAGGCTCTATGTTGGGATCGTACGGTCTATGGCGCTTTATGGAGCGCCTGTATGGGCGGACAACCTGACGGCCCGCAACATTGCAGTATTGAGAAGACCACAGAGAGCAATGGCCGTCAGGGTAATAAGAGGTTACCGTACGGTCTCCTTTGAGGCAGCGAGTCTCTTGGCCGGATCACCACCCTGGGATCTTGACGCTAAAGTCCTAACGTCACTATATCGGTGGCGTAGGGAAGCGCTGGAGCGAGGCGAGCCCCTGATGCCTCGTCATGTAGAGGTATACAGGGTTGAGCTCCGCCAGACCCTAGTGGTGGAGTGGGAACGGCGACTTGCGCAACCCAGCGCAGGGCATGCCACTGTAGCGGCGGTAAGACCCGTAATGAGGGAGTGGCTGGAGAGACGGCATGGCGCCCTCACTTTCCGGCTGACACAGGTACTATCCGGACATGTATGTTTCGGTAAGTACCTGTGCCGCATAGGCCGGGAACCGACACCTGGTTGCCACCATTGCAACTGCCTTGACGACACGGCGCTGCACACCCTTGAGGAATGCCCTGCTTGGGCAGTGCAGCGCCGTGACCTCGTCATGGCGGTTGGTGCTGAGGATATAATCTCGCTTCCGGACATGGTCCAGTACATGGTCGGTAGTGAGAGCGCGTGGGACGCCGTCACTTCCTTCTGTGAGGAGGTGATGGTCGCGAAGGAAGCGGCGGAAAGAGAGAGGGAGGACACAACCTCCCTTCCAATCCGCAGAAGGGTAACCGGGCGACGGAGGGCGCAAAACGATCTCCGGCCACCTTAGAGTGAGGCCTGCAGGCAACAGACTTGGGGAGTTTGTTGCCTGAACAGAGAAAGGCCCGTGACGGCGGCGCGTCGTGTTCCGCGCGCGCCTGTCTCTGAAGGAACTCCGGCCATTCGTTGCCGTTAGGGTGACGGGGTCCGCATGTATTCATGCGGACCAACACCTAGCCGGGGGAGCGTGACGAAATGCGCAAGCACTCGAGCACCCCGGCTAAAGTTAGCAGCAGAACACCGTGTGGTTTTAGTCAGTAAGAGTCTGACAGACCCCTCCACTCACCCCGGGGTGGAGGACATCCATGAGGATTTCCACACGATAAAAAAAAAAGGTACTCTAATTGCGTGACGCTTTCAATCACAATCTGAATAATTTCGAAGAATATTGCTAAACCACTGCTTCATATGTTAGAAAAAATTGTCAGCTCTACAACGTCAATTACGCAATGAATGTTGTTGAACTGTCAAAAACAGCTATTAGACGGCAACTGCTGGACATAGGCAAAATTGCGGGAGTTTGCCATAATCTCCACGCTTGGCAGGCGGGTTGGCGATCGCAGTATGGTGGTAAAATGCATAGAGAACGCTGCTGCCCATTCTCTAGTAAAACTAAACACAAATATAGGTAATAATATAAATATTGTATAATATTGAAAACATTTTCAAAAAGTAACGGTGGAGTTCCTTGCCCATTCTTCTCCATACGAATCTACCTTTTGGAAGGGGCAACTAGAAACATTCTATTTCCATGTAACTTGACGTTCAAAAGTGCCTTTTTTGGGCCTATCTATACTAATATTATAAAGCTGAAGAGTTTATTTGTTTGTTTGGTTGAACGTGCTAATCTCAGGTCCGATTTGAAAAATTATTTTTGTATTGGGTAGCCTATTTATTGAAGGCTATATAACATCACACGATTAAAAGGAGTGGAGCAGCAACGAAAAATTTACGAAAATTGGCCGGCAATTGATGCGACGGGAAGGTTCAGAGGAACAAAAATTAGACGCGGATGAAGTCGTGGGCAGAAGCTACTTTGAAATAAATGCTTTAACTTTACTTATTTTTCCTCGGAAACTTACGTTTAAATATTTTTATTCTGAGCGGGTATCGAACGAATGACACGTAGTTCAGAAGCCAGACATTCAGCCACTGCGCCTATGGAACCATTAGGTCGTTACTCTTACCTATTTCGGTACAATGTTGGTAAGCAGCTAGGTAAGGTTTCATTTTTCAATATTATTGCAAATATACTGTCAGACAAAAGACGGTTTCATACTGTAAAGAGCCAAGGAGGTTGTTATTCATTTTTACATTTATTAAAAGTTTATGCACAAGTAAAAAATATATTGTACAAAGGCGGACTGAATGCCTGAGGCATTTTCTACCAGTCAACCTTAGGGTGATGCAGAGACAAAACATGACAGTTGCAAATTACGGTATAGCTAAATCGGAAACAACTATAAAATACAAAAAAATAAATGCATACATAAGTATATAAAAACAAAAAATAAACTTTGTCAGGAGAACTAACGATCGGTAGAGGAGAAAACGAATCCAGCAAATCAGCGCTGGTATGTTTCTGTCAATTTCTGACGGATATGTTCACGAGCTTTCATGTCAAAAGATAAGCGACTGGTAACCGTCCTGATTGTCCAGATCCAGGTTTTAATATTATTTTAATCCTACACTGCCAGTCCTCAAGATCGTTGCTAATTTGAAATAAATTAAATTAGACCAGCCTCACGGGTCGCTCTTAGGTTAAGCTACACTAGCCGAGGTCGGTCCGCAGATGGGTGTCCATCCAGTACATATCAAGGGGTCTCCGTGACTCGGAAAGCACGTGAAGTCGACCCGGCTGTCATTTGGGGTCCTTAAACAGTCGTTGCGGGTATACAGAAATACAAAAGTTTTCTTTTTTTGTGGGTAGGTGATCATCAAATGACTTCTCCCGCTCTGGGCGGAGCGGGAGGGCGTGTCAGACTTTTACTGACTAAAACCCACCCATGTTCTTTCAGTAGCCCATGTGCCAGGGTCACGGTATCACTCTCGAACAATCTCTCGACCCTGGCAGGCCTAAGTCCAAGCAGACCCCTTCAGTGCTGCTGACATCTCTTTGAGGCGCGCGTGGAACAATACGCGCCGTCGACCCGAGCTTGGTCCTTACCGGGCGGCGGGCTATGGGTAACCATTCATTACATTTCGAGATCTTCCGTGCCTCGGAAAGCACATTAAGCCGTTGGTCCTGGCTGTCATGTAGAGGTAGACAGAAAACCGAAAGTCTGACCACCAGTTCTACCATATTAGGTACTCAGTAACTGGGTTTTGGTAGTCAGATAAGCGTTCGGTCCATGTAAAATACTAGTTCTTATTTAGCTATACCGACTGAAACCGACCCAAACTTACTTATTTAGGAAAAGGCTTGGCAGAGGATAACAGTCGAGCAGTCGTCTTCGGTTCCTCGGATCCCGATTTGCAGACTCGCCTGCATCCTACGACCATTGGTATTTCCGCCGACATACCCAATGCCACTTCACCCCTGCTGTTCCGTTAACATTATCACTATAAAAGTTTAACACAGGCCACCAGGTCTCTTCGAGAAGAAGAGCGCCATTATCCACTAAGCTGGATTTAACATGTCTTAAAATTTTTGGTTCTATGATGTTTTAGAACAAAAAACAAACAAATTGTTGTTTGTTGTGTTTCCTCACCATGTTTCCCTTCGCCGTTTGGAGAGCAGTGGTGATGAAATTAAATACATCAAATTAATAGTAGAATACTTTTTTGTTATATGCATTCTATATAAAGAAAAAACGACTGGACGTAATTCAATTTTCTACTGAAAAGGTCTGTTTTTAAGTCTGAATATCTCCGAAGTTCTGTATAATTTTGACGACGTAGAACTAGTAATTCGGGGTCGATACCTCTGGTCTACCTCTGCTATCTTTTATTACAGTGCATGACTCTGTTAATCGTCACAATTTATTTGTCAACGAGCTTTTGCCAGCGGCTTCGCCCGCGTTGTGATCGAAAATTATCCCACGGAAACGTAGTACCAAGATAAAGAGTATTTTAAAATATCTAGTAAGCTGGAAGCCGACCCCAACATAGTTGGGAAAAGGCTAGGTAGATGATGTATTCGCGCATAGCACCATCCCGAGAGGCACAGGAAAATAATTTTTACAGCTATTTATTTCAATAAACGTCGAGCGCTTTATTTTGCTTTGCTTGAAGCCGCTTGATCGCTTCAATCTGATTATATTGCTATTTATTAGTAGCTGCGTTTGGTAAGTAAGCCTGGTTTTTATAGCCGTGAATGTTTTCTGTGCCCGGTTGATGGCAATAGGCTCGCTCCCTATTACATGGGACTTAGATAGAACTGGCGAAATGTGGGGGTAATATAGGTACAACTCTGCGTTACCCTTCGTGGAAACAAGGAGGGAAATTGTATCCCAAACCCCAATCAATATACAAGACTCATCAGTCATCATCATTTCAGGCGAAAGACATCCACTGCTGGACCGATAGACC
Source organism: Aporophyla lueneburgensis (assembly GCA_932294355.1). Lineage (NCBI taxonomy): Eukaryota > Metazoa > Arthropoda > Insecta > Lepidoptera > Noctuidae > Aporophyla > Aporophyla lueneburgensis. Next base: position 14,964,805 of record OW028762.1, on the reverse strand, counting down.
TCCTTCAATTTGGGGGTGTTTGCCATAATCGCCACACTTGGCAGGCGGGTTGGCGATCGCAGTATGGTGGCAAAATGCATAGGGAACGCTGCTGCCCATTCTCTAGTAAGTCCCTTAGTCACCTCTCACGAAAGCCACGGGGAGAAATGTCGTCTAAAAAATACAAGACTAAAATAACTGAATCACAAAACCTAAACAAGACTAAAGCGTGACTTAAAACTAGTTTCAACCAATCAGATAGCTCTAGATAATACTTATTATTTGCCTTTAAGTACATAACGCTTATAACAATCTTATTGAGAGCTATATGTTTGTGCTATTTGGGGTTGAAACACTAGGGCCGTGGGATTAGAGTGCTCATCGAGTATTTCGGGACATCGCCAAGGGGTTGGTCGCCATTACCATCCAACGTGACTATGCTGTCAGCATTTTGGACACATTTTCCATTAACAGCGATGCAAACGCATTTTAATGCCCAATGAGTTCTTCCCCTTTTATTAACCGACGAAAAAAAACGGAGGAGGTTCTAAAATTCGACGCGTAAGTAAATATTTTTATGTTTTTTTTTTATGTATGACCACGCATAACTTTTTACAGAGTGGACCGATTTTGATAGTTGTTTTTTTTTATTGGAAAGTCCCATGTAAATTTGGAAAGAAAATTCCATCCCTAAGGGTAGGAAAACAGGGGATGATTGATTGTTCACTCATTGATTGTAGTGCATAACTTCTTACAGAATAATCCGATTTTGCAAGCATGTAGTAATTAGTAGATTATAGCCACAAAAAAATATAAAATATAAACTTTTAACAAAAAATTAAACCGCTGAAAAACTGTAAAGCAAAAAATTATAAACCTTTCAGTCATTTTGAGTCGGCGCTAAACTATCAATGAACAAAAATCACTCAAAGCGACAAAAAATTACCGAACGGCTTATAATTTTTTGCTTTTCAGTTTTTTCAGCGGTTTAATTTTTTGTTCAAAAGTTTTACACGGTCGAATTAAATAAGCTGGTAAAACTGCCCATGTGTTGGATATCGATACCAAAAACTCATGAAATAAAGATATTGATGTTCTTCAGAAAGGTTAGGTGCCACCGGGGTACGTGTATAACTAGATGTAGGTATGAACATAAATGAAGGCAAGAAAATATAAGGATCGTAGCAGGAGGCACTTCGTAGATTCTGCGTACCTCTATGGGAAATCTATACTAATATTATAAAGCTGAAGAGTTTGTTTGTTTGGTTGAACGTGCTAATCTCAAGAACTACTGGTCCGAATTGAAAAACTATTTTTGTGATGGATAGCCTATTTATTGAGGAAAGCTTAGGCTATATCATGCAAAAGGAGCGGAGCAGCAACGAAAAATGTACAAAAACTGGCAGGCAATTCGATGTGAGGGGAAGGGTCAGGGGGGAAAAAAATTGGCGTGGACGAAGTCGCGGGTAGAAGCTAGTATCAAATAAGGCGTGAGTTTATCTATGCCACCTGCGATCTCACATCTTACTGACGCCACGCAAAATCCTGCATCACGCAATCAGAACTTACCGCGCGACTAGCGACTAAGGGACGTACTAGAGAATGGGCAGCAGCGTTCTCTATGCATTTTACCACCATACTGCGATCGCCAACCCGCTTGCCAAGCGTGGCGATTATGCCAACAAAATTGGGGGAGGCCTATGTCCAGCAGTGGACGTCTTTCGCCTTAAATGTTGGTGGTAGAGTTTTAGTTAAGATAGGATTCAATTTTAGTAATTAATTTTAATGTTTACCGTTTAAAGATAGTTTTTTTCTATTTATATTATAAATACCTTTCGTTTTCGTATTACCCATTTGACTATTATGTAAAACTGTGCATGTCGATTCATGGATAATGTTGTTTACCACGTTGATACCTCATATTTGTACTTTAAACATATTTGTGGCCAGCCAGACTCATATTGGTAGAATTGTGTATTTTGATACCTACATCTTAGCAAGCATTATTTTTCTTGGCATGTGCAAGTATCAGATACAATTACCTATATTATGTAGGGTTCACAACTACGTAAATTAATGTCCGTTTTAAAATAAAGGTACATCATTTCAGCGTTAAGACGTCCACTGTTGAACATACGGTTTGCCATAATCGCCACGCTTGGCAGGCGGGTTGGTGATCACAGTATGGTTGTAAAATGCATAGAGAACGCTGCTGCCCATTCTCTAGTAAATCCCTTAGTCGCCTCTTACGACATCAACGGGAAATGAGATGGTGCTATTCTGTACGTCCGATAAACTATACGGAATAAATAATTAACCCTCAGTAATTAACCTCTCAGTGACAGGGAGTGGGCCGTAATCCACCACGCCGGCCCAGTGCGAGTTGGTAGATGACACATGTCTTCGAATTATTGGTTCTAGGACATGCCAGTTCCCGCACGATGTTTTCCTTCACCGTTTTGAGAGCAGTGGTGATGAAATACGCCTGCGGGGCTTTGAACCTAAAGAAAGACATAATACCACCTTTGCGGAACACCAGTTCTCTTACCTCGGATCAATAGACTGCTCGCGATATATAAACTTAATTTACACAAATGCAAAAAAACAGTTAAAGCATGGTTGATGGGAAAAAACTATGACCAAATAGAAATCCTCTTATTCTCTCCTACTCAATAGTCCACCACAAACATACAACACACACACACACACACACGCACACACACACGCACACACACACACACACACACACACGCGCGCGCGCGCACACGCTCACCATCTCTCTCACAACACATATTGTTTTGATTTTGTTTTTTGTTATTTACCTTATTCTAAGAGAATTTGCACTTTGCTTTTACTTTAGTATTTCAATAATGAACGACATACGTAATGTCCCAAGTCACAGGTATAAACCTAGTTTGGGAGCCAGGGGACCTATGCTTGTGATACAATGTCACTATGTTTTAAAGTAATGTGTGTAACTATGTTGTCACTTTTTCGAAATAAAGATTATTATTGATATTGATTGAATATTTGAAGCAGGAAAAAAAAAATAACCTACGACCTATGACACGCGGCCGTTCATCATCAGCAGCCTATAACGTTCTCACTGCTGGGACACAGACCTCCTCTCGGTGAAAGGGAGCGGGTCATAATCCACCACGCGGACCCAGTGCGGGTTGGTAGATGTCACATGTCTTCGAAGTTTCCTCACGATGTTGCCGATACCAATTTTAAATTATATTTACTGAACTCTTTTATAAAATATCTTAGATAATTAAGTAATTGTACCTACTCGTCTGTGCAGTGGTTGCAAGATCTACTGCTGCTGAGCTCCTGAGCTCGGACCCCACGGCCTTAGTGCTCAATCCCTAATGACTCCCAAAAATAAATAGTCCCCAAAATTTGCGCGTGAGATTTTCTGCACGTGTATCAATTCATCATCATCATCATCATCATTTCAGCCGAAAGACGTCCACTGTTGGACATAGAACTCCCCCAATTTGGGGCGGGTTGGCGATCGCAGTATGTTGGTAAAATGCATAAAGAACGCTGCTGCCCATTCTCTATTAACGCCCTTAGTCACCACTTTCGACAACCACGCGCAGAAATGGCGCAATTATTATTTAAAGAAAAAGAAATAGCTACGGAACTCAACAAGATCGACTCGCACTTGACCGTTTCTATTTTTTCCCCCTATAAACGTAAATATGTATAAAACATCTATTGTCTAAGGAGGTTTGCTCGCTTCTCAATCCATTATGCAAGACTTCATACGTAATACATTATTTTCAAAATATGGCCTCTAGGAATATCAATAAACCATTCAAGTTATGCCCGGTTATAATAATAATATAATTAATAATAAAATTACTGGCTATATTATTAGATTTTTTAGGAATAACGTATGTTCAGTATCCGTCGTGATTCGTTCGTGGGAAGTGCTGTGCGCCATGATGGAATCCATTTTGAAATTTCTAATTTTGTTTTTATTATTTTTGAATTTGTGTTCCGGCAGTTATCATGAACAGTATAGAGGTTGGTACTTTGTTTTTGTCTTAAAGTAGGTGCTAAGGTAAGCCGAGAAATCCAAATCTTACCGTTTCTTTGCTTTTTAACCGACTTCAAAAAGGAGGAGGTTCTCAATTCTGATGTTTTTTTATGTATGTTCGGCCATAACTCCGTCATATATAGACGGATTTGCAAAATTCATTTTTTGTTCGAAAGGGATTTATTTCAAAATGGTCCCATCAACTTCTTTCTCTTTATTCCAGGCCTCTTTCTGCGTCCGCGATAACCGGCATTTACGCGGACGAAGTCGCGGGGAGAAGCTAGTTAATTATAATTCTGTAAAGCCATCTTTGTTACAGTCGCGAATCATATTTTGTTAAACATACAGCTGACAATGAGCTATAAATTACAAAAATTGTAAGAAGATTTGGATTTAGCGAGTTACCTAATCGTATCTACCATAAGTTTGGTTTTTAAGCCTTTTGCACTGCATTCTTTATATCATGTGTTTTCTTTTCCTGTCCTTGTGAGAGTACATTGGGCACATCATAATTTATCTACCATTTCTGTTTTATTTTTACCAAAATCTTTCGGGATATTCGTAGTACATTTTTTTTTTGGTTGGGACATCGTCAAGTGACGTCTCCCGCTCTGGGAGCGGAAGGGCGTGTCAGACTTTTACTGACTAAAACCCACCCGTGTTCCTTCAGTTGCTTGTGCCAGGGCCACAGTAACTCTTTCGAACATTTCCGCGACCCTGGCAGCGATGATGTGAGCCTGACGCTAGAAACTGACACTATTGACAGCTCACTTTAAATTAATTTTACCGAAGTTTTCACGGTGAAATTATTAAATATAGGTACGCAATATATTCCAAATTAATGGTACGTTGCACCTGTTCAAATACAATATCTCATTATACCACGGTAAAGTCGGACAGGTCAGCTCAACGCTGCAGTGGCTGTTTCTTCCAAAAGCCCTTCCAGATATGGCCCTGCATTGTTAGACTCACATCAAATTCATTTAAAAGATACCATGACCTCTGAATTTGTTTCGGCGTTTCTTCTCAGGGAACAGTCAGCTAGGAAATGGCAGCGCCATCTAGTTTTAAGATATTGACCAAAAAAGTGTATATTATGATCTACTTACATAAATAAATATTTCGTTACATTTGAATAGAAAAATTCCAACTTGAAATACACAGTTTATTAGTAGGTACAGTCGACGAAATAATCAACTGTCCACTTGTAGGTACTTGGAAGGTCATGTGCGCGTTATAAACCTTGTGGCTCCTCTTTACAATCGGCAATCGTGTGGCCGTCTGTAATTGTGCGATCAACAAACGTGAACGCAACTAGCCGAATTTATTTTTGATACGTGCCCGAAAAACCAACAGCTCATGAATATGGCAACTATCATATGGGGAGCATAGCCGATGATCGGCGACTACAGACCAGTAAGCTCCACACAATGGTATTCGCGGGTAATCGTCTCTGATCACCGATTGTAAAGAGGTGCCATAACATTTATAAGTACCCACTCGTAGGTCCACCTGGCATGGCGACAACTTTCATACACCTGAATTCTAGTTGCCTCTCTTTTCTTGTCACATGATTTGTTAGAACGTCCTTGTTACAAAACTCTAGCGTCTATCGGGACATCATAATCATTTCAGCCAAATACGTCCACTTCTGGACAGAGGACTCCCTCAAAAAGGGTTTGCCATAATTGCCACACTTGGCAGACGGTTTGGCGATCGCAGTATGGTGGAAAAATGCGTACAGAATGACACCCACGCGAAGAAATAGGATGGTGCTATTCTTTACGACCAGCACCGTACGGATAATCACCACGGACACCGATCGGGACAGGTCAATCATAATGGCTCTATCTTCAAAAGACCCTTCCACACATGGGCCTGTATTTTATCTCAGTAATATAATGTTTGGACTTTCGCCATTTTTTCGTAGGGATTATTCAGCTAGGAAAAACCCAAACACCAAAAAAAAGTGTCATCAAAGGTTTACATTGTAATAAAAGTATTTCATTTCTCTTGTATTCCCGCTAGTCTGTAAATTCTGCGCTCTACACTAACTAAAAAGTAAACAGATCTTCACTGCTTCAGACTTTCACAGGAAGCGAGAAGACCAGTCAAAATCATTACAAAAAGTCAAGTCACACCAGTGTCTACATTCATTGCATCAAAACGCGTCTGAATGTGATTGCACGACACAGAGGTTGATAAAAATGCCTCAAGAAATGGCGCAAAGACGTCACATCCAAGCTCCAGGCCCCGTTCACGAAATCTTATGTGAATCCATCGACTCTAAGATATTCTGCAGAAAACATCGAAGGAATATACCTATTGAACCAGCTGATGGGGTTAAAGGTAGGGGTTTCCGTCAAATAGTGCTTTTGCACTCTCCTCGCACCTTAGTTGATCTTGTATTTGGTATTAGCTTTTGGTCTTCTAGAGAGAATTTTTCTCTGCAATCCTCATTTTTGTAGTCTTATATTCGTTCGTTGGGTCTTTTAATTTGTTTAGTTCGTTTCTTCGCAATTTCAGTACGTATTTTGTTATTCTATTTGTTTGATCAACACTGTCTCAAACCACATCAAAAATCAAGACATAGCGCCGCGAAACAATACAGTGAAGCATGCAAAACTACTCTTAAAATAAACTACATTTCTTGGATGAAACACTTGTTTTGTCATAGGGTGCAAAAACCATTCTTCAAAAAATAAAAAGGAATATTAAATCACATTTCATATGTAAGTAAGGCCGCTATCCCACTAGGCGTTTTACGAGCGTAGGTGTCTCGAACGTTTGCGCAGCGTCAACGTTGCGCAGACGCGACGTTGACGTCGCGTCGTCGCGAGAAAAGCATTAACGTCCGCTGAACGCGACGTCAACGTCGTGTCAACGTGCAAATGGCCGCCGGCCGTAGTCCCCGCCCGTACGCACACGGAAAGAGCAGGACGGAGTGATTGTACCTGTTGCCAACAAACGCGACGTTAACGTTGCGCAGACGCGACGTTGACGTCGCGATCAGCGGACGTTAATGCTTGTCACGCGACGACGCGACGTTAACGTCGCATCTGCACAACGTTGACGCTGCGCAGACGTTCGAGAGACGCCGCGCTCGTAAAACGCCTAGTGGGATTGCGGCCTAAATATCTCAAAATTGCACACATGTTTACGAACTGGCCGGACGTCACTGTAGACATCGCTTTGTCTTCATTTTTGTATTTGGTGTGAGAGCACTGCTTGTCGTTTCGAGTACAGGAGAAGAAGTAGAGGAGGAGTAGTAGGAATAGTGGGAGTTCTAGAAGTATTTATACAGGCTGACTAGGACGTCAAGGATTTAGCAAGCCCTGTATATGTAATACACGCTTGACTAACTTCCATACAATCTTTGTTTCCCTATTTAACCCCTTTAAATTTTCAAAAATCCTTCCTTAGTGCTCACTTTCGTTATAAAAGGAACTGTTGCGCAAAATTCCATGCTAATAGACACAGTGCTTTACGCTATCTGTTGTCTGTCAGTGAATGAATTTAAGATTTTTCTGTAGCAGTTGAAGACATATATGCGCTGGTGACGTGTCTTAATCAGTTCTGACATGTCCAAAGTAACTCGGGACTACTTTAAATTAAACCGAAATCTCGTACACTTGGTGTGCAGTTGGTATGATTGACAGAAGATTCCTCAATGGTGAATACATCATCTAATCAGGCCACCTCAAGAAGAAAATTTAGAAATACCTTTGGCCACGATCTTTTGCGTTATTTGGGAGTTGTATCAAGCTGAACTGGGGCCAGTTCCACACAGAGCTCTCTCAGAAAAAGGAAGTCAGTTAACTAAGTGCGTATTGCACGAAACGAAATTCCTATCCCATTGTTTTATGTTTGGAAGAAGACCGTCTGCTTAACCTCGTAAATAATGCAACGATCGTGGTTGAACTATCAAAATGAAAGGCAATGCAATTGATTGCCATTGTATGTGTGGTATGGAAAACATCGTGAGGAAACCGGCATGTCTTACAATCAAAAATTCGAAGACATGTGACATCTATCAACCCGCACTGGGTCCGCGTGGTAGATTACGGTCCACTCCCTCTCACCGAGAGGAGGCCTGTGTCCTAGCGGTGGGAACAATATGGGCTGATTACGATGTGTGTTACGCAACCACCCCGCTAAATCCCCACAGTGACAAAATTATAGACTCACCAGCTTTTGCCAGCGGCTTCGCCCGCGTGGAGGTCAGAAAATATCCCGCGGGAACGTACTACCGGGATAAAAAGTAGTAGCCTATGTGTTAATCCAGGTTATAAGCTAACTGTGTTCCAAATTTCATCCAAATCCGTTTGGTAGTTTTTGCGTGAAAGAGGAACAAACATCCACACATCCATACATCCATGCATACAAACTTTCGCATTTATAATATTAGTAGGATTAAGGGGGCAGCTGTTCACACTTGAACCTTTTTCGTGCCATATATTCACATCACCTACTTTCTTTGTTCCAGTACCTCAAGTGAGTACTCCAAAGTGGGAGTCCTACATATTCAACGAAAAGGAGTACATCGTGCAGGTTCTGCCCGTCAACTGGGAGGATGCTAAGATCATATGCAGGTTTGTATGATCCTCAATCAGCTGAACTATACGGTACTCTTGCTTATACATAATGTCGCACCTATTTTCCAGCAGGTTTACTTATAGATAGAAGATATAGGTGTATCTATAGTGTTGTACTAGTAGGGACACATGTTAGTACGTATGGCAGAGTGCATGGTAAGTAAAATGAATGTGAATGAGACATATGGGTGAACGAGCAGTGACTGCGCATTAGCCCAAATGAACGATTCTCTTACGGGGTTTAACTCTTCGTATGCCGTGAACGTGGATCCAAGCGAGACACAACGATTTTTAATTGTGTCCGTTACGCATTCAACGAGTTAAACGCGGAAATAAATTCGGTATCCAAAATCATCTTTATATAGCCAAGCGGTTGGTTGACTCTTCACGTGACCAGAGGGCTGGCCTATTTTTTGGCCAAAGAATCAGCTTTGCTATACAACGCGGCAATACTGCCAGCCTTTTGGGCACTTTTCCCATTGACAGCGATACGGGCGAGTTTTTTGATGCCCTGTGATTCTTTTATGTCTGTTTTTAGATACTTGTACATGTTATTAATATTATCTTAGACTAAAATAATTATATCTTCTATTCAATTTATTAAATCTTTATATTGATATTCTGAGACCCCAGGGCCAGACGAAGCAGTGCTCATAAATCATTTTAACTTACACATAATCTAAGTCAGGAGATCGGTCCGAACTTGATCTCAGCATAGTTGGGAAAAGGCTAAGTAGATTGGGGTACAACTAGAAAATTAAATTTATTTTTAACCGGATCCAATAAAGTAGAATTTGTATGTATAAATTAATTTGGTTGAACTTCTATTCAAACTCCATGTTTGTTGCAGGGGCTTTCATAATGGATCCTTAGCAATCCTAGACACAAAAGATAAAGCTGAATTCCTGGCTGAAGCGTTGTCGGAATCACAGTTCAGTAAGTATCCTAGTATATCATAGCATAAGGCAAGTCTGATGCTCTTGATCAGTCTCTACTGAGGACGTCAAAGTTTTTTGGTAAAGTCACAGTAATAGAATACAGATGTCGCTAGTTACCTGCTTATTAAATAATTTTGCCGTTTGTACCTTTTACCTTAGTTTTGCGATAATTCGATGTACACACGTAGACACGGCTACCGGTAAAGCTATATTTTTCCAGTTTTAGTTGACCTCGCATTGTATAGGCTTTTCGTACAAAGAGATGTCAGCCTATACTGCTGCGCTGCGACACTTATTTTTAAATGTCGCAGCATCATGCTGATATAGGGGCCCTTTGGCCTCGCACAGGACTTTCTGTTTTTTTCTTTTCTTTTATTTTTTTTATTTGTTCCTTTTGTTTATAATAGATTTTTATTTTTATTAAATATTAATTTCTTTATAGTTTCTGTGCGTGTCCCAATAAATACTTTTTCTTTCCTTTCTTTCTTTTCTGGAAATGTAAAGCTTGATGTGTGGCTGTGCGTACATAATAAAATGACGGCGAAGTTTTTTCGTGTACTCGATCTTCATCAGCTTAGAAAAATCGGACAGTGTGAATTTTCGACGCGATGGAGTGCACTCTGAAAATCGATCGGAACTCTCGACGCTAAGCAGAGCGGCGAAAAGATCTCGCCGTGATTTTACTTCCGTGAAGACATCCCATGGAGACAGTCGTTCAGTTTGATTGTCTGTACTTCCACCCCCTCAAACATAACCACAGCTTCTGATACATGCTGTCCGTATTATGGCCACTTTGACCGATAATGACGCTAGGACCGTACCGAGGAAAGGAAACATAATTGCGAAATACGAGGTTACGTAATTGTAAAATAATTGCGTTCGGTTCATACCTTGCTGTATCGTTGATACTTAACCTTAATGCAATTAATATGTAAGTTATTTAAGGATTCGCTCTATTAATCGTACACTTTACGCAACGTACAGGACGTACGTAACAGGATTACTTATCCATACTATCCATACTTCCATACTTCCATACTATCCATACTTCCATACTATCCATACTTCCATACTTCCATACTATCCATACTTCCATACTATCCATACTTCCATACTTCCATACTTCCATACTATCCATACTAATATTATAAATGCAAAAGTAACTCTGTCTGTCTGTCGGTCTGTCTGTCTGTCTGTCTGTCTCGCTTTCCTGCTAAGAATACTGAACCGATTTAAATGAAATTTGGTACAGAGATAGTTTAGAGCCTGAGAAAAGACATAGGCTACATTTTATCCCGGTAGTATGTTCCCGCGGGATAATTTCCGACCTCCACGCGGGCGAAGCCGCTGGCAAAAGCTAGTAACAAATAAACCCTTAGTACGGCATAAATACTCCACGGAAGGTCGTCATTTTTTTTTATTAGTCTCAAAACTACATGTTTTTTATAACATACACATTTTAAATTTAAAAAAAATGTATTTATACCTTAATTTGTTTCGTGTGGTGCCGGACGTAAAGTATAGCACCACCCCATTTCTTCCCGAGGGTGTCGTAGAAGGTGACTAAGGTAAAATAGTCCTTACGGTGATCACGATTACCAGTCTCTAATAGTACTTATTAGAGAATGGGCAGCAGCGTTCTCTATGCATTTAACCACCATACTGCGATTGCCAACCCGCCTGCCAAGCGTAGCGCTTATTGGCAAACCCTACCAAGGCCCTATGTCCAGCAGTGGACGTCTTTCGGTTGAAAAGATGATGATGACATTAAATTGCGCCAGGACTTACCATTCCAATCAGAGCTATATGCTTAAATTAGGGCCTTAGTTTATTGCCTTATTAACTAATGGTTCTATCCGATTTGCTGCACCGTTCGACGTCACACGTCAGCGCCGGCTGTCGCTGAAAACCAGCGCTGGGGTCTGTCTCGCATAGAGTCGCAGTTTTATGCTGAGCGATGGCCGTTTTGCGTGGACGTGACGCACATTTTCCCCAGCTTTTTTAGGGTTCCTTAGCCAAATGGCAAAAAACGGAACCCTTATAGATTCGTCATTTCTGTCTGTCTGTCTGTCCGTCCATATGTCACAGCCACTTTTTTCCGAAACTATAAGAGCTATGCTGTTAAAACTTGGTAAGTAGATGTATTCTGGGAACCGCATTAAGATTTCCACACTAAAATAGAAAAAAAGAACAATACATTTTGGGGTTCCCCATACATAGAACTGAAACTCAAAAATTTATTTTTCATCAAACCTATACGTGTGGGGTATCTATGAATAGGTCTTCAAAAATGGTATTGAGGTTTCTAATATATTTTTTTTCTAAACTGAATAGTTTGCACGAGAGACACTTCCAAAGTGGTAAAATGTGTCCCTCCCCCCCCCCCCCCCCCCCGTAAATTCTAACATAAGAGAATGATAAAACTAAAAAAAATATATGATGTACAGACGCCACATCAACTTACCTCAATCTGTCAAATTTATTTAATAGATTTTCAACCTTATATCACAATAGTGGAAGGTTAATTTTCGATTGGTAAAATTTGACAGATTGGGGTAGCTTTACCTGCTGGCGTCTGTACATAACCATGTAAACTTCCACCGAAAATTGGTTTGAACGAGATCTAGTAAGATAAACCTTACGCATAAACCGAGAATACCTACATAACAGGTTTGAACGGAACCCTCGGTGCGCGAATCCGACTCGCACTTGGCCGGTTTTTTTATTTATTTGTGTTTTGTTCATTTTTCTTTGCGTCATATTTACCGCAAATAAATGTATTTTTCATTCTTTCTTGCTATCCACAGACTTAAACTCAGTATGGGTGGGAGCCCGACGAGACTCGGCAGAGGATGCGGCCGGCTACCGATGGGGACCAGGCATGGAGCTCAGGAGAACTGCCTTCGATGTACTAGCCAATGAGGAAGACGATGATAACCTGGCGAGGCATTATCCTATGGTGAGTGTAGATAATAGATATATGAGGGACGAAATAAAAAATGAAAAGTCATTCATTCTAATGAAATAAAAATGAAAAGTCCTTAATGACAAGCCTGTTAGTCTAGTGGTTAGTGACCCTGACTGCGTAGACTGAGGTCGTGGGTTCGATTCCCACCCAGGACAAATCTTTGTGTGATTAGCTCAACCATTTGGTCTGTGTCTGGTTGTAATTTATCTATAATATGTATGTATTTAGAAATATATAAGTATGTTTATCAGTTGTCTGGTTGCCATAGTACAGGCTCTGCCTGGTTTGGAATCAGATAACGTTGTGCTGGTTGTCCTAATATTTTATTTTTATTCAAATTAGGCTGCGAGTCAGACACTTTTCGAACGCCAAAATTACATAAGGCAGTCTCCAAAACATCCGCCCTTCGACACTTCCTAGTGCTGTAGCTGGGAAGAAGAAGTGGCGGAACTAAATCCCCAGCAGCACAGCTGTCTGTTTAGTTAGATAAACTTGATTCTATACAATAATTCCGTGTGTAGTCGGACGTAAAGAACACCACCCCATTTCATCCCGTGGGTAAAAGGCGACAAAGGGACTTACAAGAAAATGGGCAGCAGCGTTCTCTATGCATTTTACCACCATACTGCGATCGTCAATTATGGCAAAACCTCCTGAATTGGGGGAGGCCCATGTCCAGCAGTGGACGTCTTTCGGCTAAAACGTCTTAGAAACCGATAATTATAATGAACTTTGCCAAACAGACATTTTGCTTATGCAATGACATGAATATGCCTGCCGGGGTCGCGTGATTGTTCGAAAGAGATACCGTGACCCTGGCACATGGGCAACTGAAGGAACACGGCCCAAGGAGCACAGAACTGCATTATAAATGGTCACTTAAGGCCCACAGCGGTAATCTAAGCATTTATAAAGACTTATTAGTATTCACCTGTGCTGCAACAGCTGTTTCGAAAAAAACGTGGCCAACTATAATGCTTTTTTCTGTACAGTAATTCTATTAAGCACCACAAACAAACACGCCACAAAGTCACTGTTATTGAGCGCTTAGTAGTGCAGTACCCTATTAGCTGTAAGTTTTCTGAATAATAGCCCACACGTGTACTATACAACCGTTGCATTTTAAGAGAGAACATATCACCCACTATAACATCATCAGTTACTTTGTGAAGTTATTAAACAAAAATTTAATGCTTTATGCTGCATATAGATTCACTTTTCCCCTATTAGTCAGGTGTTTACCATACACTCGAATAACAGCATGTATCCAAGTGTCGGCATGCGCGAATGGAATATTGGACGCGACGGGTTCCGTATGTTATATTTATTAATAAATAAATAAATAAAATGAAATTAATTTATTTCAGACATAACCCATATTACAAAAATTAAGATAAAAGTAACAATGCTGGAGCAGAAAAGAATAAAATGTCATTAACAAAATAAAAATATACGTCACATAGTTGAAATAAAATAAAATTTCAAATTTACGTCGGATTTAAATTAAAGTAACAATAAATAATAATTGCACATATGAACAAAACAATACAAAAAAGCCTTTATAAATAGAGGTCAGTGTGTTTGATGACATTAGGCTGAGTAGGTACAAAAATGCCCTGCTACAAAAATCTTCTTATAACCTACCCATTTTCGGGACTAATATGGTTGCGACAAAATTAATATTGTTGTTTTATATGTTTCTGGTACTTACCTAAAAATGAAGAAAATTTATTAAGAGAAATCCAAGATTTCTTTAAAGTACATAATTTAGGGTGTACCACCCTGGTCTAGGCCTTGAATTTTCATCTTTTTATAATTTCAAGGAGTACAAAAGTACTTCTCGGTGGCCACCATAGAATTTCCTTAGTTTTCCACTGTGCAGGAACGAATGTTAGATCGACAACACCTCTCTCTATAGTCTGAACTATTTTGAAAGTCTCGTTCTGTAAAAACAAGAAAAATATACTTATTATAATAGAAGTATCAGTTTCTTAATGAAAACATTATCTATACAGTTTTTGAGGAAAAAAAACAAAAGATACAATAACATATTAAATACCTAAACTTAACGTAACATAATGCTATTTCATGTGGAAGTAATTAAATTATTAGGCCAGAAAAATACATTATCTTTAGATAGGTACCGACTAATTTATAGGTATTTTGTCGCATATTGAATAAATCAATAACTTATGTATTATACATATAATTAAATTATAATCTCAGCTACTTAAATTACAATTTTAATTAATTACTTATTGTCAAATAACAACTAAAAAAGGGAACAAAATGGCTTTAAAAGAACCACGGCGGAACCCTAAAAGCTTGGATCCATAAAGGTACTTATCTAGGTAACTGACGCAAATGTGAACTAATACTACTCTCCTAATCGATCCACGTCTGATTTGTATTTCACAAGTGCTAAACTATTTTACTCTTGGCTGAATTACAGGCCACATGTGAACACCCGTACAGACTTTAGCATTAAATTGAGATTAAAACTGTTCACTTGCCATCCGCCATATTCACTGCGTTACTTTGTATTATTATAAAATTTTATCTTTTATTTTTTTTATTTTAGAGGATACAATTGTAAATATGGATTAAAAAATAATTACACGAAAACAGTTTTTTTTTTGGTTACTTTGTAAAAAAACGAACATATTAATTTTATTTTCATTCTAATTTTGTTGCTTTTCTTTTAGTATTTAGTGGTATTCCGAGGGCGCGTGAAAATTTTGAACTAAATATGTATGGTATTTGACAGTAAAGTTACCTTCCCAATAAGATTTCAAATATAATAGGAGGAAATCGATGTTTTACTTACCTTCAATTTTATGTATGTATATTCTCACAAATGGCACCTGAGATCTTGCACACAACGATACACTTCATGTTTTACAATTTGACAGTTCATATCAAAGAAAAATAAATAATTTAAGTTATTGCATTCCACAATTTCGCTCAGTGTGTAATTTCAACTGTATAAAAGTACACACAATGTACACATTCGTCTTCCTTGCTGTATAATAAGTAACACGTGCCTCATTATTCAGCTCTTTAGGTGACTGTTACACACATAAATGCTACTATAATGTTGTTATAATGCAATTATTTGTGAATTGGATTTCTTATACAGCTATGTGCTGAATAATTTGTGCCCAAATTAGAGTTATATCCTCTGAGGATGCGCTGTCTACGCTATTATTCAGCAACTAATACATTCACTGTGCACTGTTAAAATGCTGTTATACAACACTTTTGTGCTACTTGGGGGGTGGGTTTTAGTCAGTAAAAGTCTGACATGCCCTCCTGCTCCGCCCAGAGCGGGAGAAGTCATTTGAGGATTTCCCACCAAAAAAAAAAAAAAGACAGAATATTTACTTTTAAAGTATTATATTGTTTTAATTATTGTAAATGTGAAGACTAAGTGGGTGTTATTTTTGCTGGTTTCCTTTTCTTCTCATTTAATTTTTATCACGGTCTGGCAGTTTGAGTAATTTATGCGACCTACACAAATGTCCTTTCTTTGGTATTGTTGGTCGAATCATTGACCTCCTTAAGTTCTGAGTTGAGCTCCATGTTACTGACAAATGCGTGCACTAATTGGACAGGTCCACTCAATCTGTGTGGTTCTTTCCTTAAAAGACCACTTCAGATACCAATCCACATGGTCTTCACATGATCTGACCAAGATTATGTCTGGACTTTAAAAGAGACTGTGACCTCTGAGTTTGTTTCGGACTTTCTTCTCAGAGTAGTCAGATAGGAAACGCCGACCTCATCTAGTTTTAAAAAATATAATTGACATGTAAAAGTGTTTGTACAAACCTACTTGCAAAAATAAAGTAATTTATCATTTATAGGAACGGTGAACTATGCATTAATATACATATTTCTCTTCTAAAGTGGCTCAATAGAACTCACATTCCTGTCCCGGAGATGGGAGCTGACTGCGTGGCCCTAGAAAGGGTCAAACACGACCACCCTGTGTTCCTGGACCTGCCCTGTCATCTCGAAAGAGCCTTCGCTTGTGAGAGAGGTAAGAATCTGAAGGAAGCTGAGAGAAACATTAATAATGAAGTAGGTAGGTGTTTCCGTGTGACGCCGGACGTAAAGAATAGAACATACGTTATAGTGATTTACAGTTATGCAATACTTTGTATGATACAGACACTCAGCATCTTCGGGATGAATTGTTTGTTAGGGAATATGCTCTAAAGGATATCTTTAGTAAATATGAGGCTACTCAACAAGACCTGAGTAAGCGCATGCATGAAGCCTGTGAGTTGGCAGACCTGGTCAAGTACAATGCGGAGAGGTATGAGTCTCTGACAAATAACTTCTCTAGCTGTGCTTGCTCACAGACTCAACTTGATACACCCACACCCTCAGCAGCTCACCCAGTAGATTGCTGTATTGTTGATAATAATAGCATGATAAACACAACTTATATTTTTTCTGACAAATTTGGTCAAGGTTATGGTAGCATATTTAATCAGTGTTCACAACAGTATGTAATTAATAATTGTTCACCCGGTGCCAGTATTAGCCAATTATTAACTAAAATTAAATTGTCAAAAATAAACCCTGGTTCTACAGTAATATTATTATATGGGGATAGTTTAAATGTTAGAAAAAAAGAAATAATTCAATGTGTCCATTTGATGTTACATCTCAATGAGACCAATCACTGTAAATTTATTTTTTGTGCCTTGCCTTATTCTCAATACTTGTCTGAGGAGCAAAACAGGCACATTTATAATTTAAATATGTTAATTTATAATAGGACTAGTTGTCACAGTGACGCTATTTTATATTTTGATTGTAATCAATTTATTACTGATTACAAATTAACAAATTATACTATGTATTTGCCACCTAGTTGTAGGAGACAAATTTCTAATCTTTTAGCATACAATTTACACCGTGACACTGGTACTTGTAGGGTACCAGTGATTACTGTTAGTAGTGGTTCTAGCACCACTTTTGATACACCTAGTAGTTTAAACTATTAGGTGCGACAACAGGTAAGCCGCATATGTTGAATGTTGTTCATCAAAATATGCAGGGTTTGTCCGGCAAAGAACTAGAGTTAAGTTTATTTATAGAAAACCATGATGTTCAGGTATTATGTTTGACTGAACACTGGTTGAAAGAACATGAAATAGTGTTTATGAATGATGATTTTTTTACCGTGCAAAGTGCATTTGTGAGAAAAAGTGCTATACGCGGTGGATCATTAGTTCTTGTTTCAAACAAGTTGAAATGTAAACAACGTTCAGATTTAGTTAATCTTTCAATCGAGCGCACTATTGAGTTGTCTTGTGTTGAACTAGAGCGTTACGTCATAATATGCGTCTATCGTCCACCCTCTGGGGATTTTACTCGTTTCGAGTCGGTCATGGAGGACTCACTCAATAAATTAAAATCAATTAATAAATGTATAATTTTATGTGGAGATTTTAATATTAATATCTTAGATGTTACTCCTTTAAGTATTAGACTACTCAATCTGTTTAAGTCATTTAATTTAATAAACTTGTTTTTCGAACCTACTAGGATCACAGCATCGTCTTCGACTTGTCTTGATAATATATTTAGTGATTGTGATGCCAATAATAAGTTAGTGTTAAGTGACTTAACATCTGACCACTGTGGATTATTAGCCAGCTTCCCTTTGCCATTACAAAAAAAGCCGCATAAAATAGAATGCAGGCCCTATACAGTTAGTCGTTGCAACAAATTTAAAAATAATATTGCTCATAAGATTACACCATCTATAGTAGAACACGATAATCCTAATGAAATCTATGGAGCCCTTTTTGATATTGTGCAAAAAGAATACCAATCTACTTTCAAGACCAAAACTATTGACATTAATAGCACCTCTGTTAGCTCCAACCAATGGGCTACTCCAGGTATTTATAAAAGTAGAGCGAGACTATACGAGTTATATGGTTTAAAAAAATATATATTTGATACTCCTTTTCTAGAGTATGTCAGAAATTATTCAAAGTTATTTAAAAAAATCTGTGCTTTCGCTAAATCTAAATTTTTAAGCGATACCATAAAAAATCCAGTAATAAAATAAAAACCACTTGGAAAATTATTAACAATGAAACGGGTAAATCGGTTAAACAGGAAAAACAACTAAAGATTATGATTAACAACAAATTGGTAAATAAGGCTGCCGACGTAGCTGAGGCATTTAATGAGTTTTTTGCCAACATACCTATAACTACGACTTGCTCCTTAAATTCGTCCCCGTCTAAAGCTGAAAACCTTTTGCATAGTAGTGTGCCCAGATGTAGACGCTTATTTAGTTTTGAACATGTAACGCCTCGTGACGTGGTTAATATTTTTAAGACACTTAAGTCAAAAAACACTGGAGATTACTGGGGCATCTCCATTAAACTGTAAGTAATATAATAGACATCGTAGCCCCCTATCTAGCTGTAACTTTTAATAAATGTGTCGATTCAGGATCTTTTCCTGACCTCATGAAGAGTAGTAAAGTCATACCATTATTTAAAACAGGTAATAAAAATAACGTTGGCAATTTTAGGCCCATTTCTATCTTACCTGCATTTAGTAAAATATTTGAAAAGTTAATACTCAAGCAGTTACTAAGACATTTTAATTTAAATAGCCTCCTTCATAATGAGCAATATGGCTTTACAGAAGGTCGTTCGACAACAGATGCGGGTGTTGCTCTGCTAAAACACATTTTCAACGCATGGGAGAACTCGCAAAATGCTATCGGAGTTTTCTGTGATCTCTCCAAAGCTTTTGATTGCGTTCACCATGACACACTTTTGCGTAAACTGCGTCATTACGGTGTTCAAAACGAAGCTCTCAATGTCATAAGTTCTTATTTGCAAAATAGGCACCAATGTGTAGATATCAAT
This sequence comes from Aporophyla lueneburgensis, assembly GCA_932294355.1. Lineage (NCBI taxonomy): Eukaryota > Metazoa > Arthropoda > Insecta > Lepidoptera > Noctuidae > Aporophyla > Aporophyla lueneburgensis. Next base: position 14,945,366 of record OW028762.1, on the reverse strand, counting down.
GGTGTAAAATCTTCCGGGCTACTAGTTCAGTTAGGTGTACCTCAAGGCTCAATACTGGGTCCTTTCTTATTCTTAGTGTATATTAATGACTTGCCATTCTATTTAAAGAATATCTGTGACATTGTACTATTTGCTGATGATACCTCACTTATCTTTAAAGTAGACAGGAATAGAAAAGATTTTGACGACGTGAATAATGCGCTCTCAATGGCCACGGATTGGTTTACTACAAATAACCTAGTTCTTAATGCTAAGAAAACGAAATGTATAAAGTTTGCCTTACCGAATGTTAGGAACCTGGGACCCAATGTCGTTTTAAATAATGAGGTGCTTGAAACTGTTAACTCGGCAGTTTTTCTGGGCATAACAGTAGACGCCAAACTTCAGTGGGGATCACATATATCGAGCCTAGCGGGAAGGCTCAGTTCGGCCGCCTACGCCGTAAGGAAAGTTAGACAGTACACGGACGTTGATACAGCTCGATTAGTCTATTTTAGTTATTTTCATAGCATAATGTCCTACGGCATTCTGCTGTGGGGCAAAGCCGCGGACATTCAAAATATTTTTGTTCTTCAAAAACGAGCTGTTCGAGCGATTTACCAACTAGGTGCTAGAGTTTCTCTGAGAGATTTGTTTAACGATATTGGTATTCTTACGGTGGCATCACAATTCATCTTCGCCAACATCTTATATATATAAAAACAAAAAAATACACTTGTACACTAAAAACGGTGATTTTCATAATATTAATACTAGAAATCAATCCGCTGGATGCGGGAAGCACAAAACCGGTCGTAGTGGCGGAGCTTGGGGGAGGCCTATGTCCAGCAGTGGATGTCTTTCGGCTGAAATGATGATGATGATGAATACTAGAAATAAGGACAAACTACGAGCCCCCTTTCACCGGCTTCATAAGGTTCATAATTCTTTTGTTGGTCTTGGTATTACCTTTTATAACAAGCTTCCCTCTGCTTTGCTAGATTTGCAGTTTAATGAGTTTAAAGCTAAAGTAAAATCCAACCTTTGTTCAAAGGCATACTATTCTATCAACGACTACTTAAACGATAAGAATAGCTGGTCGCTGTGATTAACTCAAGACAATGTTTATGTTCTTTCAATCCAGAATTAGCTTTCCTACCGACAGTTTATATGGGTAGTTCATATAATTGTTTTTTTATTTCACTGATTTTGTTAATTTATTTTATTTTCTTTTAATTTCATTTATTGTGGACATAATCTACTCATTACAATTATTGTAAATGAGTTGTATTGCAACATGTAGTTAGCTAGCGACCTCGTCACCTGTTCATAATATTCTTGTCTCACCAACCGGCAGCAAGTTCGTCATGCTCCCTTAGATGTCACTGCTTGCGGTAGCGTCGGGGGTCGGGTTACCACCTTCCCTCAAATATGGCGAGGGGGGTAATGGCTGACCTTTGGGTTATGCTCGTGAACGGGTGCTGCTTGTGGTGACTGGTCGTCTTGCTGACCATGGTTTTTGTTATTGTTACTTGTATTAACTGTTATTTTACTTTGGTCCGGAGGTCCTTAGTTTAACTATTGTAACTTCAACTTAGCTGTATGTATCAATTTGCATCGTTGAATATGTAAGCGGGCACGCCCTTTATGCCTGGAGGCTTTATTTACGTTTTAAGTTCTGTTTACGATTTTGTTTTATTATTTATTTCAGCTTGAGTTTAGTTTTCAGTGTTTTGTTGGTGGTATATTGGCGTGTGCTAGCTGACATATGTGAATAATGTATGTTTTGTTTTATAATATTAATTACTTACACAGTATTGTATAGAATCAAGTTCTTCGAACTTAACAGACAGCTGTGCTGCTGGGGAGTTTGTTCCGCCACTTCTTCTTCACAGCTAAAGCACTAGGAAGTGTCGAAGGGCGGGCGTTTTGGGGGGACTGTCTTGTGTAACTTTGACGTTCAAAAAGTGCTGACTCTCAGCCTAGTTTGAATAAATGACTTTTGATTTTGATTTTAGAACCATCCCATTTCTGTCCGTGGGTGTCGGTGTCATCATTCAAAGTATTTATTTCAAATAGACACATAAAGCGCACTTTTGAATGACAACAGTTACATTAAAATATAATTGATTTTAGTTGCCCATTCCAAAAGGTAGTTTCGTGTGGAGAAGTATGGGCAAAAAACTCCACTGTTACTCTTTTAAAAATGTTTTACAATATTTTAGATCCATTCATTACAATTACATGTGAAAATGATGAACCCTATTTACAACAAAATTATTATTCCATAGTAGTTAAAAAGTTTTTTTTAGCGGAGCAATGGCATATAAATCAAATCATAAATAATTAACTTTTGCCAGCGGCTTCGCCCGCGTGGAGGTCCGAAAATATCCCGCGGGAACGTACTACCGGGATAAAAAGTAGCCTATGTGTTAATCCAGGTTATAAACTAACTGTGTTCCAAATTTCATCCAAATCCGTTCAGTAGTTTTTGCGTGAAAGAGTAACAGACATCCACACATCCATACATCCATACATACAAACTTTCGCATTTATAATATTAGTAGGACAATAGAAATAAAATTTTTTTGTAATTAATTAATTAAATTATTATTTGGCATCTAAAATCCATTCAGCCGTTTTAGCCTGAAACAGTAACCAAGAATCAAAGTTTCGCATTTAAAATATTAGTTAGGATTTATCCTAATGCAAAAACTACACTTCACAGATGCGACAGAGCTACACCCCGTGAAGGAAGTGAACACAGTCCGCTGCAGGGGTGGTCTGTACCACCTGTACGACGGTAGGATGGACTGGCACCAAGCAGCGGCCTACTGCGTGCTCAGGGGGATGGCGTAAGACCTTAGACAATTTATTCTTCTTCTCTAGTCGCGACGTCAAAAAATACGAAAGGTGTCGTGGTACACAAGGCTACAAGTCAAGCTATACATTCCAGTTTTAGCTGACCTCGCTTTATATAGGCTTTTCGTACAATGAGATGTCAGCTTATACTTGAAATGTACAGCTTGATGTGTGGCTGTGCGTACAAGTAACTTCCCAGTTAGAACGAAGTTTCTTTCGAGGTATATAAATGTATTAAAAAATAATCTAGAATCATTTGTTTAATTTTTGGTTACAGTTTTGTGTCTGGGTGTAATTTATCTATAATATGTATGTATTTAGGAATATATTAAGTATGTTTATCAGTTGTCTGGTTACCATAGTACAGGCTCTGCCTACTTTGGAATCAAATAACGATGTGTTGGTTGTCCTAAGTTTTCTCGCCACCCAATATAATTTATTTTACAGACATAAATTTGTGTATCGCCGTTATACACAAACGTCAAAAAAATTGTGTTCTACACACATTGATACAGAGCATTTTATGTTTTTTTTTTATATAGAAGGGCGCTAAAACTCAGTCTCTTAACATATTTTATTGTTCACAGGCTAGCAAACATTGCAACTATAAGATGCTTAAAAAAACTGGGAATGACGATGTTGAAAAACCGGCCAAGTAAGTACCAAAAATCATACTGCGCGTAGACATTAACGCTACACACATACGGCGTAGCAGTCTCGTAGAAGACGCTATGCACACACGGCGTAGCAGCCCAATGGACGTCGTCGGTCGCTACGCACGCATGACGTACCAGTCTCGTATACGTTGCTACTCATACACGGCGACGTAGCAGTACCGTAGACGTCGCTACGCACACGGCGGCGTACCAGTCTCGTAGACATCGCTAAGCACAAATGTCGTAGCAGCCCCATAGAAGTTACAAAGCGGCGCAGAAGTAACGCATGTGTTGCGTAGGAACCAGATGAAAGCTATTGTTTGGATATTAATGGTGGTATGCCACTACACAAATATTTTATCCAATGTGACTTTGATCAAACAAAATTGGAAGAATAGAATCTTTGCCTTCGTTTCTAAAAGTACATTGGTTATGTAAATGATAGCGGAGATCCTATCACTAATTTTTAACATTATTTAGAGAAAAAGAAAATTCTACCAGCCTAACTATCTAGGTTAATTCAGAGATACGCGTTGCAAAATGGTTACCTGTTTTCGTCGACCGTATTGAAATAACAATTATATTTTATGTTATACTTTTAATTATTATTTTTTAATAAAACACACAGGTATTGAGAACGCCTGGGTGGGCGCTAGGGGCACGCTTGGCCATTGGAAGTGGATAGACACCGGCGTTAGCGTGTTCCAAACCCCGGCTATGTCTGACGCGTCGCCTGATGCCTGGCCTCCTATGAGGTAAGTTGTTGGAGTTATACATCTTCTATCAACCCACCCGTGTTCCTTCAGTTGCCTGTGCCAGGGCCACGGTAACTCTTTCGAACAAATCCGCGACACCAGAGGTACACCCTCTTAAAATATTTCGTGTATGAATAGGTACACCTTTATATCTGCCAGGGTTGCGGATTTGTTTTACCACTATAGACTATACTTTACCACCTATAGGTATACCTCTTAAAATATTTCGTGTATGAATAGATACACCTTATAAACTACCCTGGCGTTTTCAACTTATCAAATGTATCCTCACGATGTTGTCTTTGACTATGTCAGTGCTGTCTAATATAAACTTTACTAATTTACTGAAAAACTAACTTCTGCAAAACATTTTACAGGGACAGAACTAACGTAAAGCAGAATGGCTGCCTTCAGCTGGACAGGCACGCTTCCCATCCGCCTGTATTCTTAGAAGCAAGGTGTGACAGAAAAATGCAGTTCATTTGTTACGCAGGTATATTTTTTATCATATTCTTAGTTTATTTATTTATTTATAAATTGTGTGCTGTATGGTAATTGGTTGTCTGTGGGCACTTGAAACGAAGGAATGAGGAAAATGTCGTGGGGAAAATTTTGAGTATGAATGTCGATGGCTATAAGAGTTAGGGGAGACCAAAGAAACTATAGATGGACTGTGTGAATGTGACTACCGAGATGACAATGAAGAAGAATGAGAAGTGTGGAAGAAGAAGACATGTTGCACCGACCCCAAATAAATTGGAATAGCGGCAGGAGAATGATAAAATCAAAATCATAAGTCATTTATTGAAACTTGGCTGAGAGTCAGCACTTTTTGAACGTCAAAGTTACGTAAGACAGTCCCCCAAAACGCCCGCCCTTCACCACTTCCTAGTGCTTTACTGGGAAGAAGCGGCGCAACAACGATAATAGCCTTAAACCAAGTAGCTCAAGCGGTCTTAAACCATGGCGTATTGCTAGTGAGCAATAAGAAATGAAGAGATCCGCGGGAAAGCTAAGGTAACCGACAAAGCCAGAAGAATTTCAAACTTAAATAGCAGTGGGCTGGGCTTATTACTCGCAGTACAGATGACCGATGGTGGAAGACGAGTTGAAAGACTTGCAACAAGGTCAACCGATGACCTTAAGAAGGCCGCAGGATTCCGCTGAATACGGAAACCACAGAACCGGTCGAAATGGTGAAGCTTGGGGAGGCTTAGGTCTAGCTATGGAAGTCTTTAGGCTAAAAAGATGTTGATTAAAATAAGCTCGCCCCCTATCACATACTGGTGAAATTTGCATGTTCTATAAGACTCTGCCGGACCATTCGGTGTTATGTTTATGTATTATCCGACCCAGAGACCCTATTAGTGGGGCAGAAATGAAGTAGCAAACTAAACCTTGGTTGCACGGTTTCAGAACACGGCGGAGACTTAGAAAGAGGAGTCCGTCGATCGGGTTAGTAATGTACTCTTGAAAAAGTTGTTAGTTAACCGCTACCTCACGCAAAATATGCGCTCAGACGTAGAGTTGCGGACAACAGCCCGTTCTACCTATTAGTTAACCACTATTGATCCTAATTTATGCTCTAAGTGACAGAACATGGAATTGCCGCATTGGCAGTGTCTAGAGAAGTGCCGAAGGTAGGGACTGGTCATCTCTTAACTGCCTCTAGCAGCGGCAACTGCTGCAATGCCATGCTTTGTGTCCTTAGAAATAAGGTAGAAAACTGGTCAGTCTCGTACTTTACTGAATGTACCTAGATCATGACGATACACTGAGGTTTTATTTATTTTAGGTCTATTCACACTGTTTTCCTGAACTGAACGCAACTTGCAATCTTTTCTGTCAAAATTTCACTGTGAAAATTTGTGTGAAGTAAGCTTGAAGTGAGCTGTCAAAACTGTCAATTTGCTTAACACACTATCAGTAGGAATGTCTTCCATTTTTAACCAACAAAAAAAAAACGGAGGAGGTTCTCGATTCGACGCGTATATATTTTTTTAATGTATGACCGACCACGCATAACTTTTTACGTCGTAGTCCGATTGTGATAATTGTTTTTTTACCCGAAGGTGGTCCCATGTACATTTGGAAAACAAAATCGAAGCCTAAGGGTCGGAAAACAGGGGATGATTGATAGTTCACTCACTGATTGTAATGTATAACCACGCATAACTTTATACGGAGTAGTCCGATTTTGATATTTCTTTTTTTATTGGGCAGGGTATACCTTGTCAAGTATTATTAATATATTAAAGCCACAAAAAATATAAAATAAAAACTTTTTAACAAAAACAATAAACCTCTGAAAAAATTTTGAGTCGGCGCTGAAAAATCAATGAACAAAGATCACTCAAAGCGTCGACTCATAATTTTAAGGTTTATTATTTTTGCTTTTCAGTTTTTTCGGCGGTTTAATTTTTTTGTTAAAAAGTTTTTTGACGATTCAACAACATTAATTTCATTATTTACGTTGTTGAACAGATAATTTGAGTTTAAGCCGCAATGGATTACCAATATCCTTCAAAATGATTCAAATTCTGACTGATAGAGTGTTATGCAATTAGGATGCACCTTAGGACCAGAAGACGTTCTTACCTTTCTTCTTTTCCCTTCCCACAGGTGACAAAACGTATAAAATGGTGGTACCTTTGCGTAAAAAAGTGAGGAAACCTAACCCCAAAATAACGGGTCCGCCGTTACTTAGGGGCCGGGCTTCCCCACTTTTTTACGCAAAGTTGCTCTGTCTTGGATTGTCGATTCTGGCAATTGGATTTTCTTGAGGTCTCTCTCTCTATGTTAGACCAACAGTTCAATGAAGCCTGGCCTCTTTCTTTTCTTTTGCGGTAGGTTCAAAATGATTTGTACCACATGCATGACCTTGCTAAGTTTTTTAACATGTCTGTGCGCCATCATCAATGTTCTGCCCTTATCCCAATTATTTGGTGTCGGCGCAACGTGTCTTTTTCTTCCATACTTCTCTATTAGTCGTCATCTCACAAGGGGAGCGTCAAACTTGGGAATCACAGATTCCCATCACATTTATATATATTGTAGGGCAGGGTCCCCTCAATAAATATATAAAGCGGCAAGACGCCATTCGTTTTTATTATTGAGAAATTTCAACTCAAAGTTCTATATGTAACTTAAGTAGAAGGAACCTTTTTACCGGTTGCAGTAATGGTTCCGTGGCGTAGTGGTAACGCTCTTGCGTACTGAGCGACCGGACGGCTGTTCAAGTCCCGGTTGAGTTATTTTTTATTTTTTTTATTTATAAATTATTTAATATAAAAATAAATAATTAAACGAATCGAATGTATGACGTGGCCTGAACAGCTGTGATTTTACTTTCATCGGGCATGAGAAAGGTTTTATTTTTATGTGCATCCCCTAGACAATACATAGTAGAGCAAGTAAACTGTGACGTACGAAGGTCGCTCAGGTAGTAGGTATTTTAGCAGGTAAAATTATTTCAATTTCAAATAAAATTAAAGTAAAATATTTAATAAATAAAAAAAAAAATTTAGAATTATTTAATTATTTATTTTTATATTACTTAAATAATTTATAAATAAAAAAAATAACTCAACCGGGACTTGAACAGCCGTCCGGTCGCTCAGTACGCAAGAGCGTTACCACTATGCCACGGAACCATTACTGCAACCGGTAAAAAGGTTCCTTCTACAGTTACATATAGAACTTTGAGTTGAAATTTCTCAATAATAAAAACGAATGGCGTCATGCCGCTTTAAATATTTATTGAGGGGACCCTGCCCTACAATATATATAAATGTGATGGGAATCTGTGATTCCCAAGTTTGACACTCCCCTTGTCAGTATTCAACTTCTTTCTAGCCATATCATCTTTCAAACAGTCCATCCATGGTTTTTTTGGTCATTCCTTACTCATAAAGTCATCCACATTTATACTCGAAACGGTTCTCACGACGTATTCATCATTTCTCCGTATCACATGCCTATATAATGACAGTCGATTTTGACACAACTTTTCAGTCACCATTGTCACTTTCAGACTTGCTCTATATGTCTATCATCTGAGGCATTTTATCACTGTTTGTACCTTGCACCATGTACTTATTAATTTAGAACTGTATTTCATCGGGTCACAGTTTCTTCCGCACATTTAATAATTTTCATTAAGTCACATCTTTTTTTTTTTTTTGGGTTGATAATCATCAAATGACGTCTCCCGCTCTGGGTGGAGTGTCAAACTTTTACTGACTAAAACCCACACGTGTTCCTTCAGTCACATCTTAAATCAAAATTCACAATCAGTTCACGTTCGCATGACGTAAATGAGTTATTTCGCGCACTGGGTCTGCATTGATTACCACCGACACTTGAAAGTCCATTTACGTACAAATGAAATGGTTTTTTTCCGTTACAAGTAAATTAAATGATTTTTTCCATTACATTTAAATGAAATTATTTTTCCCGTTACATTTAAATAAAATGATTTTTACCGTTACATTTAAATGAAATGATTTTTTCCGTTACATTTAAATGAAATGATTTTTTTTTAATTTTGATTCTACACAAAATTTATTAGATTTGTACAGACGCCAACACATCAAGCTACTACAATCTGTCAGATTTCTTTCATAGATTTTCGACTTTATTTCTAGAGCATTAGGTTCAAGGTTCATTGGGAAAAATTGACAGTTTAGGGTAGCTTGACCTGGTGGCGTCTGTACTTGTATGAAATGTTTGTAATAATATTAAATTGTATTATTTCAGGATCTTCCCTAACCTTCCCACTAGAGGTACCAAGCGACGATCAATATTACTACGTGTTAGTTCGGCAGTTGTTCTACTGGCAACACGCTTATCAGAACTGCTTGAAAATGAACGGAACACTGGCTAGCCTGGACAGTAATGATATACTGATACAATTGTTGCTGCTTATGGGCGAAAATAAGGATGAACGTGAGTTTTATAAACGTACTAGCTTCTGCCCGCGACTTCGCCCATGTAAAATTTTTGCTCCCCTGACCCTTCCCGTCGCATCGAATTGTCTGGCAGTTTTCGTCTATTTTTCGTTGCTGCTCCGCTCCTTTTGATCGTAGCGTGATGTTATATAGCCTACAGCCTTCCTCAATAAATAGCCTACCCAACACAAAAATATTTTTTCAAGTCGGACCAGTAGTTCCTGAGATTAGCGCGTTCAACCAAACAAACAAACTCTTCAGCTTTATAATATTAGTATAGATTCAAAACCTACGGGGTAATTGCGTACCACTTTATCAATAGCAATGACTTCCATTTTGATATTTCCACAAAATTCATTGCGTTGTTTAGAGTCATGTGGGTCAATTGTGCGCACTTTAGCTTTGAAATCTCACTGAAATGAAAATTACATATAATCAAAATAAAACAAAACATTATCTATACTAATATTATAAAGCTGAAGATTTTGTTTGGTTGGTTGAACGCGGTAATCTCAGGAACTACTGGTCCGAATTGAAAAAAATATTTTTGTGTTGGGTAGACTATTTAATGAGGAAGGCTATAGGATATATAAGATCACGCTACGACCAATAGGAGCGGAGCAGCAATGAAAAATGTTGCAAAAACTAGGAAAATCACACGGGCAGGTGATTCGATGCGACGGGAAGGGTTGGGGGAACAAGAAATTTTACGCTGACAAAAGTCGCGGGCAGAAGCTATTAATGATAAAATCGTAAGAATTTAAACGAACTAATTTAACAAACACCATGCCCCCCCCCCCCCCTTTGGGGGAGGGTCATGTCCAGCAATGGACGTCTTTCGGTTTCAGTAGTTCCGAAAATACTCCTTAGGTACATGTAAACTCAATTAATGTAACTCGTTCTTGTTACCTGAACATCACGAATACTTTAGAAAACAACCCTTTTTTCATTTACTCTTGTTATTAAGGAGATAGAACGGCCATTTTTTTAAAAAGATTTCCTCCATTGCTCTCTTTAAAACCATTTTTATTTCCAGCCATCGAACACATCTGGGTCTCCGGTCGCCTGAACATGACGAAGGACATCGCGACCGACACCGTCCGGTTCAGCTGGTACAATCCCAACGGTGGGAAAGTAATCCCAAGCCCTAAAGGTGTAGGGAGCTTTTTGACCGGGTCATATGTGAGTAAATGTTCGCTTTTATACAATAAATTTTAAGTTTTCTCGGCATGGACAAACACAGTCTATTTAATTGAATTTTACCTTAAAGAGAAAGAGAAAATGTATAATTATAAAAGAGAAACACAAAACCCCAATGCAAAAAAAGACAATTTAAAAGTAATGCAGTACAATAAAAAAGAACGTAACAAGATTGAGAACATCAGCAGAAAACAAAATTAAAATAAAGTAGAAATTATGAGTAACCTGCACGAATCAGCCGTTCTAAATATTAGTTCTACTTCTCCACACTAGACTGCACTGATTTGAGAATTGAAGTAGTTGATACTTTCGTGGTTAGATGTCTCTATTCACAACTATTTATTTATTAGTTCTTCTTTTGTCCACCAGATGCCGCCGTGGTGGATTGATGAAGAGTTTACGATGGATAACTCCTGCTTGAACTTGGATAGGCAAGATCACCTAATCGGCTTAGTCTACGGACTACCATGTGATACGGCACAGTACTCAGTTTGTATGATAGGTAAGCAACAATACCCTACCCCTATAATGACCCTACTGCTGTGTAGGGTATGTTAAGAAATGTTATATTATGTGGATATTCGAAAATAAAACAGTTGTCAGTCGGAATAGTAGTTCGATTCATCGCTTCCCGTTATTATATTTCATAAATACAACTGTCGATGAGGAAAATAATTTAATTCGTATGGTTTAATTAAACACAGACCTCCTCCGCGAGGGCATAGTGCGCGCTGGCGGATGTCATATGTTTAGGATTTTCTTGTTTTAGTCAATTTGCTCACGATACTTTGCAATAATTTACACAAAGTAAAGTGTCTACTTGGGTTTGGACCCACGTCCTAAAACTCGTAAGTTGCGGCCGTTACCAGGCCACCACTGCTTTAAATTGTTGCTATACGTAATTTATAATTCTGACATTGAAATAACTGATGAATTGTGAGTGTACTAAACTTACACTTCTGCTATCCCTTCGGGGAAACAAGGTGTGATGTTAGGTGTGATATGTTTAAGTCTTAAGTACCTATCTAATAGGGGGCGAGCCTATAGCGATCAACCAGGCACAAATCCAGACTCCGGGCCTCATGCACAGGAGTAGCGCTTGTGACCACGAGACCCACAAGGAAGTTAAAAATACAAATTACTCCTTAAAATAAACTGGATCACCCAGTTTCAACCAATTTTTTTTTTTCTAGAAAAATCTCCCAAACTGCAGCCTGTGGTCGTGCCGCCTGTCGTCGTACACCTACCGCCAGTGGCGCCCCCAGTCACGATGGTAGTGACAGAAGCAACTGGCACTTCATCCACTATGGATGGATATGATAGCAGTTGAATTGCGAGGCTAAATATCTTCTACTAATAAAATATGACTTGTTTATTACTATTCTCCTGCTCTCATCCCAATTTATTTGGGGTCGGCACAACATGTCTTTTTCTTCCACACTTCTCTATTAGTCGTCATCTCGGTTGTCTCCTCCTTTCAAACCATACCTATCATCCTTCACACAGTCAATCTATCGTTTTTTTGGTCTTCCCATACTTTTACAGCCATCGACATTCATACTTATTATGCCTTATATTCTTCTAGTAATTTAACATGCCTTATCTTTAATAAATTATGTACTTACGAAATAAATTATGTAAAACAAAAATTAATAAATGAAGTTTTATTTTGAATTCCTTTGGACCAATTTCTTGAACGCTGTCGCAAAAGTTCCAGGTTAAGCCAGGAAATTAAAATTGTAGTATAAGGTTGTATATTGATTAAAATATTATTCGGGACCGTAGCTTTGGTTATATAAGGTGTATCTATTCATACACGAAATATTTTAACGTACATCTAGAGGGCACTTTTTAATTTATTATATTTGCAGCAAAATGACTGACGATCTTATTGAACTTGTACGTCAACGAAAAGTTATACAGGATGATTGGAAGATGGGTGCAAAGCTTTAAGGCGAAGATAGTACAGACAATTTAGAACCATTAAAGCCATGGTTGTCTTAGACGAAGTCTTACCAAATATTTTTTACCAAATTTTTAAGTTTTTTTTCGGAAATTCTCAAAATTTAAAGTAAACTGCATAATTATGGCCAAATTGAATGATAAATGAATTCATTTTTTATTTATTTAAATAAAGTAATGTGTAAGCAATCAAGCAAAACATGTTTTAGGCTTCTGTGTCATTAGAATTTTTTTTTTACATACATTTAAAGCTCAGAAAAAATAAAAAAATTGTACAATACGTCTTTTAAACCTTATTAAAAAAAAAACGGAGGGTGCTTTTTTTGTTCAAACCTTTTTGAAGACATGCTTGATAATCGCTCTTTCTTTTGAGGTATCATTTATGCGGATATCTTACAAATTATTGAAATTAGGGCCTACAAACCAATTTGAGGGAGAATTTTTTTATTTTAGGCAGACTAATTAAAACAACATTTGAATTAAAATTATTTATTTTTCATGTTCAAAATGACGGCCGTGATTCCTAATACAAGCACGGCCCCGTCTTCTAACTTCTGTAGTCGTTATTTTCAACATAATCTCCTGCTTCATTGTCTCAAACGCTGAATTTATTCTTTGTATTAATTCTTCTCTAGTGTTTATTTCTATGTTGTTATACACCAGTTCCATGGCCCGGCCCCACATGAAAAAGTCCAACGGGGTCAGATCTGAGGAGCGAGCGGGCCAAGGGATGGGTCCATCCCTGCCGATCCAGCTATCAGGAAAGCAATTGTTGAGATGTTCCCTTACATTTAAAGTCCAATGCGCTGGACAGCCGTCTTGCTGAAAGATGACTGTTCGGTCTCTTTCGAAGATCGGGACACCTGATTCCTCTACCAGCAGTGGTAAATCAATTTGCAGAAATTGCAAATAATTTTCGCCATTCAATGGATCAGGCAAAAAGTGGGGCCCAATCAATGTTCTGCCAATTATTCCAGCCCATACATTCACAGAGAATTTCATCTGAAATGACACCTGCTTCTTAAAATGTGGATTGTTGTCTGCGTCGGCCCATTCATGGATGTTGTGAAAGTTTGTAATACCTTCCCTTGAAAATTTACTTTCATCCGTCCACAAGATTGATTTCAGAAACCACGCATCTTCGATGTCTCTGTTGAGGAGGAAACGGCAGAACTGAATTCTTCTTTGAGGATCTTGCTCTACTAGACCTTGCACACTCCTGCCATGGAACGGATACTTATCATTTTGGTGCATTGTATGCCACACCTTCCATTGAGAAATGTTTAAATTTCGAGCTACTGCTCTAGTACTGGTAGTAGGATCCGCTTGAAATGCTGCTAAAATGTCTTCGTCGACGGCAGTTTCGTGTCTGCCCGGGTTGACTCCAGGTTCCACGCGGTGAAAACCATCTTGGGCAAGACGACGAAACGTGTTGTAAAACACTCGGACATTCGGTATCCTGCGATTCGAATATTGCTCTTGATACATCCGTCGCGCCAAAGATCCATTGCCGTCTGCTCTACCGTACATAAATACGATATCCGCATATTCTTGATTGGAAAAAGTAGCCATAGTCACTTAACAATTAAGAAATACGACGTAGGAGCGCACTAAATGTCAACTCAACACAATTAAGTCAAAAATCAACACGTGCAGGAGCGTGAGGCTACGACTGGACACGGTGAAACAAAAAAGTTCAAAACTAACGCAAACAACACGTGCAGGAACGCAAAGGGCTACAAGCAACTGAACACGGTAAATTGTGAATCAACACGACAACGTCCACTCACAAGGGCAGTAGTTTGACTAATAAGTAAAAGATGTAACGGCTTCATCACAGACCGACTGACCCTGACTAAAGAAAAACGACTTTGTTGCCTCAGTAACTAAGACCATTTTGCTGTAAAAACCAACTCTTATCGCTTTTTGCTATTCATTGGGCGTTCTACCTGGAAATGCCGTCGCACCGCGCTCGGTGGCCATTGTTTAGAGAATCCCCTCAATGGGTTCCCCTCAATTGGTTCCTGCATGTGCCAAAAATTCTTAGAATTGAACAATGTTATCATTTCGAGCACATAAAGTATTCTTTTAAGCAAACATTTTGTGTTTTGTTAGACTGCCTAAAATTTAAAATTTCTCCCTCGAATTGGTTTGTAGGTCCTAATTTCAATAATTTGTAAGATATCCGCATAAATGATACCTCAAAAGAAAGAGCGATTATCAAGCATGTCTTCAAAAAGGTTTGAACAAAAAAGCACCCTCAGTTTTTTTTTAAATAAGGTTTAAAAGACGTATTGTACAAATTTTTTATTTTTTCTGAGCTTTAAATATCTGCAAAAAAAATGTCTAATGACACAGAAGCCTAAAACATGTTTTGCTACTTTAATTAAATAAATAAAAAATTAATTCATTTATCATTCAATTTGGCCATAATTATGCAGTTTACATTAAATTTTGAGAATTTCCGAAAAAAAACTTAAAAATTTGGTTAAAAAAATTTGGTAAGACTTCGTCTAAGACAACCATGGCTTAAGTGGTTCTAAATTGTCTATACTATCTTCACCTTAAAGCTTTGCACCCATCTTCCAATCACCCTGTATATGACTCAAAGTGTAAAGAGTACCAGGATCATTTGATCAGAAATGCAAATTCACCTTTGTCTTGTCTCCCTCTGTTTATAGGGTGAACCCAGTAACTTCTTTTCTTTTTTTTTGCTCTTAAGAAGTTTCATTGCTAAGAGAAATTGAAGGTCTTCATCAAAATCACTATCCGAATCAGAAGAAAACATTATGTATGTTTGAAGGCTGCAAAGGTTCGTTAAGTACTGTTCAGACATAACGCCAAAGTACGCCACGACACGACACGTTAGTGTGCATGCTCACCGTCACGACAGTAAGCAACACGACACGCCACGACACGTAAGTATGTTTCCGCCTTTACTCCAAATTCTATGAATGGCCCGCCTGCCGCTGCGAGGGCAGCGACCGGACGGCACGAGCATGGCCGCGGTGTCTTGGGCCGTAAAAAATAAGAAGGAGCCAGTATTTCTTATATGTGTCAAATAATTTACAAATATTAAATTTTGAAAGAAATACATTTAGAAAACCTTTTTTTTTCGTTGCTGTAGCTTCTTTACCACCTAAAATATTTCGTGAACCTGTTAAAATATTTCGTGTATTAGATACACCTTATATAAGGTGTATCTATTCATACCCGCCTGCCAAGCGTGGCGATTATGGCAAAGCCCCCCAAATTGGGGGAGGCCTAAGTCCAGCAGTGGACGTCTTACGGCTGAAATGATGATGATGATGATTCATACACGAAATATTTAAAAGTTTTACTAAATGTATTTTTCTCAAAATTTAATATTTATAAATTATTTGACACATATTAGAAATACTATCTTCTTCTTATTTTATGCCCGTTTCCACCGCGCGGCCAACTCTTAAAATTTGATGAAATTTTGCCAGGAATTAGTTGTAATTTGTTACAATACACACCTATTTTCCTGAATTTGTTACAAAAAAAACTAAGACGCTACGACCAAAAACAGTTGGCCGCTAGAACCGCCACTTGCCGTAGTGATCACCCGTGATTACACAGAAAGTAAATAATGTAGATAGGCGAATGATACACCAAAAGAAAGGTCTTAATTTGTTGTATTTGTTACAAAAATAAAAATCATCAAAACTTAAATATACAAAAAGTTATGCTATATTTAATTTTCAGGTTAAGTGTAGGTACTACGTATCTCACCATAAAATCAAATTAATAGAGGCTAATGTGTATGGACAATTAGTTGCTAATTTGTTGCAGCAAATAAACAAGAAAAATATTAGAAAATAGGTTCAAAAAATTTTTTAGAGTCAATTTTACTTGGCCACTCGGCCGGCAATATGCCTAAATTACAATGGAGTTTATTTCGTTATTAAAAGTAGGTTCAAGCTTAGTTCTAGTACTAATCGACATGCAACGTAGCCTTGTTTGGATAAATGTGGCGTAAATAAAATTACTATATTTTTAAAATTATTCTAAATTTGAAATAAGTAGGTACCTGTAACAGAATGTGTCTACATTCTGTGTCTTACATTAGTTTCAGTTAATTTGTAAATATTATGGTAATTTATTTAAAAAATATATATATTTTGTTGACTTATATTACTTGATTTTTGCCTGTATGCTGATTTTGGATAAAGAAATGTTTATCGATTTGTGAATTTGACTTTTATAAAGTATGCAGAGTTTCACCCTAAAAAAATAAGATATAACTACCGAACATTCCAATAATGGCGATTCAGTCTCACTTTATTATGAAAATTTATGGTCACTCTAACACAGTTTCATACTACTATATTTGAGTGAATATCTCCTAAAATATAAAGCCTATAGTTATATTCGCCACATTTATCCAAATTTGGCTACGATACCTATCGATTAGTACTAGAACTAAGCTTGAACCTACTATTAATAATAAAATAAACGCCATTGTATTTTAGGCATATTGCCGTCCGCGCGGCCAACTAAAAACGACTGTAAAAAAATATTGAACCTATTTTCTAGTATTTTTCTTGTTTATTTACTGCAACAAATTAGCAACTAATTGTCCATACACATTAGCCTCTATTAATTTGATTTTATGGTGAGATACGTACCTACACTTAACCTGAAAACTAAATATAGCATAACTTTGTATATTTAAGTTTTGATGATTTTTTGTAACAAATTCAACAAATTAAGACCTTTCTTTTGATGTATCATTCGCCTATCTCCATTATTTAGTTTCTGTGTAATCACGGGCGATCACTACGGCAAGTGGCGGTTCTAGCGGCCAACTGTTTTTGGTCGTAGCGTCTTAGTTTTTTTTGTAACAAATTCAGGAAAAGAGGTGTGTATTGTAACAAATTACAACTAATTCCTGGCAAAATTACATCAAATAAGAGTTGGCCGCGCGGTGGAAACGGACATCTTATTTTTTTACGGCCCGAGACACCGCGGCCATACTCGTGCCGTCCGGTCGTCACCCTCGCAGCGTCAGGCGGGCCATTCATAGAATTTGGAGTAAAGGTTTTATGCAAAACGTCTCAAGCAGTTTTAAAATTATAATAATTACGAAAATTCAAAAACGCTTCGATAAAAATTTTCTTTTCGCTTCTATAGCTTCTTTACCACCTACAGGTGTACCTCTTAAAATATTTCGTGTATGAATAGATACACCTTATATATGTAGGTATATGGCTTACCATAATTATATACTTAAACTTTAATTTCATTTAAAAAAAAAAATCACTTCATGAACTTAGGACGGTTCCTCTACCTTCAATTAAAGGTTTTTGTCTCCTGCCGCGGCTTGGGGCGTAAGGGCGCAGTGATTGCCTCTCTGTCACGCGCTGCATCCGTCTTCGCCAGCATTACTGTTTCGGAGAAGGAGGTGACAGCTTCTCATGCCGTCTTGCTACTGGACCAGGGCCGGACGCGAAAGATCGCCGTCGCCAATCGCCTCTACGAGGACTCGGTGGCAGTGCTCCGCCCAGGCAGGACAGGCCTCTACCGTATGCTGCACCGTGTCCCCCAGGTGAATCACGCAATAGTAACGCACGGGCGTTTCCTCCCGCCTTATCCTGAACAGGAACTTCCCGAGGCAGCCATGCCCGGTGAGGGCCTGCATAAGGCGGAAGGTGAGAACGTCGTGGCGCTTCTCCAGCCACTCCTCAAAGAGGGGACTTACAGTCGCAATTGTGGCGTGCCCATGAAGAGTTTGTTTGTTTGGTTGAACGCGCTAATCTCAGGAACGACTGATTCGAATTGAAAAATCTTTTATTGTTTGGTAGCCCATTTATCGACGAAGGCTATATTACATCACACTATGACTAATAGGAGCGGAGTATCAATTAAAATGTTGCAAAAACGGGGAAAATTAATTCCTTTTGAAATTAGTACTTTTAGCGACGGACCTACGTTTAGTATTGGCTAGCCCATTTATTGAGGAAGGCTATAGACTATATAACATCTCGCTAAGACACTAAGGAGGCGAGCAATATAAAAGTTACGAATACGAAAGCCTCGCACGGGTACATAGCCGATTCGATGCGCGATGGTGAGGCTCGGGGGAGTAAGAAATTTAACGCAGACGAAGTTGCGGCCAGAAGCTAGTTCATGGGTAAATGCGACCAATGTTTCGGCGGCAGTCGATTTGATGTCCCGAAGATGCAAAGCTTATAATTTGTTTGCAAGGTATCTAATTTGGTTATATTGGCACCCAAATAGATTATGACTATACATCACATAACATAACACGGCTGTAATCCCCTCGAGCGATGGCGAGCAATGGATAGCTCGCCGCTCGGTAAGGACCAAGAGTTGCCGTGAACCTGGCCTATAAGCAACTGAAGGAACACGGGTGGGTTTTAGTCAGTAAAAGTCTGACACGCCCTCCCGCCGCCTAGAGCGAGTGACATCATTTGATGATTTCCAACCCTGTGGGAGTGGCGCGAGGAGGCGAAACGCCGGGGCGAAACTCCGCTGCCGCAACAAATCGCGGCACGGCGGACAGAGCTCCGGCAGGATCTCATGGCGACACGACATGGCGGGTACGATTGTCGCAACCCAGCGCTGGGTACGCCACAATTGCGGCGGTAAGTCCCCTCTTTAAGGAGTGGATAGAGAGGCGCCACGGCGTTTCACCTTCCGCCTGACGCTGGTTCTCACCGGGCATGGATGCTTCGGGGATTCCTGTTTAGGATAAAGCGGGAGGAAACGCCCGGGTGTTTCCATTGCGAGGATCGTCACGAGGACACGGTGGAGCATACGGTGGAGGTGTGCCCTGCGTGGGCGGGGAACCGCCGTGTCCTCGTGGAGGCGATCGGCGGCGGCGACCTCTCGCGTCCGGCCCTGGTGCGAGCCATGGTACAGAGCGAGACGGCATGGGAAGCCGACACCTTCTTCTGAGAAGCAGTAATGCTCGCAGGAGGCGGGGCGCGTGAGGGAGTGGCACTCTGCGCCCTCACGTCCCTAGCCGCCGCAGGAGGAGACGCCCCGGGCGTCGGGAGTCGATCGCAGATTCCCGGCGACCGTAGGCGCGAGCTTGCGGGCGGCGAGCAATGAGTAGCTTGCCGCCCGGTAAGGACCAGGCTCGGGTCGACGGCGCGTAGTGTTCCACGCGCGCCTCAAAGAGATGTCAGCAGCACTGAAGGGGTCTGCTAGGACCGATGCCTACCAGGGTCGCGAGATTGTTCGAAAGAGATACCGTGACCTTAGCACATGGGCAACTGAAGGAACACGGGTGTGTTTTAGTCAGTAAAAGTCTAACACGCCCTCTCGCCGCCCAGAGCGGGAGACGTCATTTCCTACCCACAAAAAAAAAAACGTCTGTAATCCCTGATGGGCTAGTCAGAGGTTTACCTATAGTAGTACATCCACATTTCTCAAGTAATGTTTAAGTCCCATGTAATAGAGGCGAGCTAAACCTCTCCCGTCCCACTGACGCGATATCGGGTCAGCCGAAAAATGTCTTCTGCGTCCCGAAGACTCGACATCGCGTCCTATGACTTCACGCGACTATATGCTTTTTTTCTATGCCGTGATGGTGTGTTTTGGTTGTGAAGTCATAGGACGCGATATCATGTCTTCGGAACGCAAAGGACATTTTTCGGCTGACCCGATATCGCGTCAGTGGGACGGGAGAGGTTAATGCCATCAAACAGAGACAAATCCAGAGTACAGGTTGCTACTGAGAATTTTTTAATAGAAATACCTACTCAACACTTTGCCCGACCTGGGAATCGAATCCAAGAACTCTGCTAAGTAGTAGCAGTAACCGCCGCTCCCTCTAGACCAACAAGGAAGTTCTAGATGAATTCACATAAAAGGACAATTTTATCTAAAAAAATATGCAAAAAGTAATAAATAGAAACTAGTGTTCCGTGTGGGGCCAGAGGTAAAGAATAGCACCATCCCAATTCTTCAGGACATACTAGAGAATAGGCAGCAGTGTTCTATGCATTTTACCACAATACTGCGATTGCCAGCCCATCTGCCAAGCATGGTGATTATGAAAAACCCCCTCCTTTTGAGGGAGGCCTATGTCCAGCAGTGGACGTTATTCGGCTGAAATGATGATGATGAGAAACCAGTCACATATTCTTTTAGATTATTTATTGCTAACAAAACATATTGTCATTTAATACTATTCAACGTCTCAACCCATTGTTTATTAGTTTTACTCAGTTGTGTGTAGTTCTCATGCATAGCCGATAGATTTTTATTGAAGCCCCTCAAATGCTCTAAGTAGGCTCTTAAACTGCTGTTCATTGCCCGAATAGAGTCTATTTCTTGTGTCAGCTCTGTGGTGGCTTTCTGGAAAGAAAAAAACAAAAGATACATAATGGTTCTAGAACATTTCAAAAGTTTAATTCCATATTTAAACTGTTAGGAAGGATGTTAGTGCATTTTTGCTCCGTTGGTGTAATTGCTGTATGGTGTTCCAGTTGGAGGAGGAATTAATAAATGAGAAATAAATAAAAAAGTGTATATATAGGTGCATGTTATATGATAAATGACATACTACAAAACATGTTTATGCATCAAAATCAACTTTGTTTTTTTTTTTAGTGCAAAAGTGTTTTTAAATATCTAAATCAACAGTCAACACATCATTTGGCTTCACATGTTTTACATATAAACCTTCATAGTTTAAAAGATTTAAGCATACAAACACAGGAAGCGACTTTGTTTTATACTATGTAAAGATATATATACTACTTGAAGACTACATTGCATTGTTTCAATGGAAAAGAAAATTTATTTGCTTATATCTGTACAAAGATTAGGAGAACAGCTCATCCCACAGTGGTGGCCGGTCTCCAAAGTGGTAGGGAAGCTGAAATGGGGGTGCATCGGATCTATAAAAGTATTACCATTGATGTACTTATGCTTTTTGTTAGAACTAAGACGAAACAAAACACTGATCTAAGTGTAATGCCTTTGACAGTGTGATTTCAGTCTCTATCAGTAGAGGAGGGTGTCTCATAACGCCTTGGTTTGGAAAATGTGGTGAAATTCGAAAAATAAAATGAAGGTGTCCATAGGCTTGAACAATATCAGATCAGCTTTTTTGAGACAAGTTGCATATTCGGCCTAGAATGTGCCCACTGCTGAGACACAAGCCTCTTCTCTGGGGGCCGTTGGCACTGACCCACCACTTCTCAAGTTTGTTCAGTAATATTTTATTATACATATTACTTTAAACAGATTTATACATATTATTTTACCTCACGCTTAGATGAAGTCACAGAAGCACTAGACATATTTGACTCGGTAACAAATGGTCCTATCTATTAGTAATTAAATAATGAGTTCAGTTTGAAATTGAAAACAACAAACAAAGAAAACAACTTTTTATTTTGGCGGTTGGTCTGGTGTTGCTATCCTAACATTCAAAACTCCCGTTTTTACGTTTCAGGGATGTAACGCAAGCAATTTGAGCACGGGGCGGTGGCTAGCCATGAAAATAGCCGGCAATATTGCCAAAGTTGCCAAAACTGCCGGGAATGTTTCCAAACTTGCCGGCAACATTTGGCAAGAAACGTATAAATAGAAAACCACTTTTACTATTATAATTGCTTAGTAGAATAAAATTGCGGTATGCAGGATGGTAATTGTTATGCTTATCTACAATATCCAACCTAAAATTTTTGTTTTTACATTTATTTACTTACTGATAAACTAAAGAAAAGAAACAAGCTATCCATGATTGTTCATTGGTGATGAAACCATAACTATTTCAGAGATATCGTATTTACTTTTCTTTTAAGTTCTTATAATTTAACTGCACTTGAATGTAAGAAAGTATATACATCTATATGTATACATATCTGTATGTATAGAATGGTCAAACCTTGCAAGACGATTTCATCAGCAACAACAAGTTGATGTTTTTAACCGATTTCAAAAAGGTGGTTTTTATTTGATATTAATGTGTGTGTTTGCTTGGAATTTTCTCAAAAGGTACAAATCCGATTTTCAAAATTCTTTTAATGGCATGATTTGTGCAGTGATTAAGCGACTAGTGTGGGGTACGTAGTATTCAACATTTAAGCTATCGTAAAACAACATAGGTATGAGTACAAGAAGTCCGCCATGGGATCTGGAGGCAAAGGTCCTCGCGCACATGTGGGAGTGGCGCGAGGAGGCGAAACGCTGGGACAAAACTCCGCTGCCGCGACAAATCGCGGCACGGCGGACAGAGCTCCCACAGGGTCTCATGGCGGGTACGATTTTCGCAACCTAGCGCTGGGCACGCCACAATTGCGGCGGTAAGGTCCCCTCTTTCAGGAGTGGATAGAGAGGCGCCACGGCATCCTCACCCTCCGCTTGACGCAGGTTCTCACCGGGCATGGGTGCTTCAGGGGTTCCTGTTCAGGTTAAAGCGGGAGGAAACGCCCGGGTGTTTCCATTGCGAGGATTGTCTGGAGGGGAAGACACGGTGAAGCATACGGTGGAAGTGTGCCCTGCCTGGGCGGAGCACCACCGTGTCCTCGTGGAGGCGATCGGTGGCGGCGACCTCTCGCGTCCGGCCCTGGTGCGAGCTATGGTACGGAACGAGAGGGCATGTGTAGCCGTCACCTCCTTCTGCGAAGCAGTAATGCTCGCGAAGGAGGAGGCGGGGCGCGTGAGGGAGTGGCAGTCTCTGCGCCTTCACGTCCCTAGCCGAGCCCGCTCCAAGAGCGGGAGACGTCATTTGATCAACATCAGACAATGGTGCCGATTCTGTTGTACACCGAACTAAACTAACTATCTCTAATCTATCTCTAAAATTAAGGAATTTTAGAGATAGATTAGAGATAGTTAGTTAGGCTCGGCTAGGGACTTTTGGCTATGAGAATTGTTACGATATTCTGCAAGAAATAATCTCTAAATTTAAAAATAATTTTGACACGACTAAAATCGAATTTAACAATCGCGACTCAATGTGATTTTTTTTTTCTTTTGGCTTCTCAACGTGGTACTTGTGTGCGCTACGCAATGAATTTTTTGAGAGACGAAGGCGCGCGCAAGGGGGCAGCCTGGACGTGTTTTATATGGAATTTTTCACTTTTTATTTGAAAAATATAAAAAAAATACGGTGATTACGGTGTGCGGAGATTTAAATGTGCAGGGGTTTATTAAAGGGGGTCGACAATTTCATTATTTTTGCGATAGGACACGCCATTTTCGAGATATAAGCAAAAGAAAAGAAAAACAAAAAATACAGTACTGTTTTTGCACGTGAAGGCGAGGCGTTCGTTGGTGTGAATTTTAGTTCATGACCACTAGATTTATTTCACACCTTTTTAATCGCGATTAAAAATAGTCAGATTTACTTAAAATAAATTATTATAGTCAAAATTTTTTGTGAAAACCGGCAAACTCAGAATAGCAAAATTGACATTCTCACAAAACTAATAACTCAGTGCAATCTTAGTGCTGTCAAACTAAAATGTAGTTAATTTGTGTCACTTTAGTCTATAAAGTCAGTATAGTATAAGTCATTAAAAAATATAGCAAAAGTAGTGTCAAAATAATTTTTAAATTCAGATATTTTTTCTTGCAGAATAGCGTTACAATTCTCATAGCCAAAAGTAAGGAATTTTAGAAATAGTTTAGTTAGTTTAGTTCGGTGTAAAACAGAATTGACACCATTGTCATGGAGAGTACGCGGCAGCAAAACAGTGGCGACCACGATACTCAATATGAATGAATTTTAGGTTTTTATTAAATGCTAGTGTTTTATTTGTTTTTTTTAAACATACTTAACACATTAAATTCTCCGGCAGACGGAAGACACAATAGACATAAAGCTCACGTAACCACCACGAGAGACCAATCTAAAAAGCCCAATCTCGTTTCGTTTAGCAGAGCGTAGATCCTATGACCACCTTCCAACTCCATCATCAGGTTGGAACACAGTCATCATAACATTGCGTTCTCACCAGATATACATAGATATGTATAATTTTAGCGCTATCAGACTTCAGGAAATGATTAAAATCAATTTTATTTCAAACAGAGGAAGTTCTTGATGACAAGTTGAAAATATTTACAAAATAACACTACACAGTTGTGTGATTTATATCTACTTTATTTGGTATCAATACCCTATTTCTTTTTGGGTAAAATGTTTAAGTGATATTCTTAAAAAAGTATGGGTTCAGCTATCATGAAGTTACCAGTGGCATAAATTAAGTTTATCTTCACATATAAGCATGGACAATTAAAAACTAATTATAATTATGAATTAATAATACAGGCTTACTAATAATACGTATAATTACACCATTACATAAAACCTCACGAGCGCACAAACTTTGAAAATGGCATTTGAGAAACCCTATGTAATCTGGCAACTTTGGCAACATTCCGGCAATATTGCCCAATATTGCTGGCAATATTGGAAACTTTCCTGGTAACTTTCGGAAACATTCGGCAATTTTCATCCCTAGGTGGCGGACTGGCGATGGCGGTGGCGGCGGCGGCGTGGTGGCGGAAACAAATGCAGAGGCATAGTATAACTTGATGAAGGTGGAGTTAGAAAAATGGAAGAAAAAAGATAAACATTTATCAAAGGAATAAATCGAACTATTGGTATTAAAGAAAGCGGAAAAAATATTTTTATATTTCATAAATATAAATTTTGCGTCTCTGGCGCCTTCCAGGAGATTTTTAATTACATACTCATAACTTATATCAACTTCACTACACAGTGTTTGCTCCACATTATGGGATCTTCGCTTAGATGGTGCCAGTGTTCTTAACTAGAATTCCGTTCAAAAACTCAAAGGTGACTGTGGATGCATAATTAGGTTTTTTTTTTAGAAAGTTCCACATTTTTGAAGAAAGAGACAAGGTTCTATGACAATCTTTATTCCATATTATCATTTATCTTATCATATTTTTAACATTATTTATATGTCTAAGTAGAAGAAAAATGTGCTATTGAACAAAATTTTGTGAATATTTATATAATTAACCAGTCAATTACCGTAATTACAGACACAATTAAAAAACGATTGTGTCTGTACCAAATGTGGTATCTCAGGGACTTAGAGGCTAACAATATTTTTTACATTCAATTTATCCAGTGATGGAAAGATTGATAAAGATGTGGAAAGAAGAGTGAATGCGGGAAATAAAGTAAATGGTGCTTTACATGCAATTGTGACCAACCAATTGATGTCCGATAAGGCTCGACTGGCTGTTCACAATGGTGTATTGGTGCCTACGCTTATGTATGGGAGTGAATGTTGGGTGTGGCAAAAGAAGCATGAAAGTAGAATAAATGCTGTTGAAATGCTTTCCTTGCGAAGCATGTGTGGTGTGACTATGAATGATAGGCTGAGGAATGATGTGATAAGAGAACGGTGTGGTTTAAAAGAAGATGTAGTGACAAAAATTGAAAAAGTATGCTTAGATGGTTTGGTCCTGTTGAGAGGATGAATGAAGGACGACTCACAAAAGGTATTTACAAGGCAGATGTGAGTGGAAACACCGGGAGGGGACGCCCTAGGAGGACATATAGTGGCCTTATTGGTGATGTTCTTCAGAGGTCAGGTGCGTAGTACTCGCAACCGGCGTACGTGTATGTATGACCAATTGTATGAACCTTATAGAGGCAAAAGGAGTGTGTAGAGATCGTAGCAGGTGGCGTTCCGTAGTTTCTGCCTACCCCTATGGGAAAAAGGCGTGATTGTATGTATGTAAATTTAACCATACCGCGTTTTTTTTTAACAAAACTTCTATAATATGCAGGATCAGTTTTAATCCAGTGCGCAAACTGTAACCATGAATTCAGCATATCATTCTAGACACCCCAGCGAAGCAAATTTTCGTCGGTTATATAAAAAAAAAATCAGCCGTTCCATACATTTTGACCCCGTAGGTATTGCATTTTTCTATGAAATAGCTGATTTTTTTTTTGTAAAACCGACGAAAAATTTCTGCGCAAGGGGGTCTAGAATGATATGCTGAATTCATGGTTACAATTTACGCACTGGATAAAAACTTATCGTGTAGAAAAAAACGATTACCTATTTCAGAACCCAAGAATCAAGTTACATCATAATTTTCTAATAAATATTGGGGAATCAGCTGAAGTGGCAGCACTGAGGACTCCAATGTGACATAGTTGTTACGGTTCATTTCACGCAGAATGTTCATAATCTTTATTCTACGAACCTTTCGATTAAGTATTAATGAACAGTAATGAAAATCCAAAAAACTTTGTGTAGATTCTATAGTCATATGATAATGCGAAATCTTTAATTATAGAAGGATTCGTTTCGTCCGGTGGTCTATCCATTGGTGTCCTCTCCATCTTTCTTCTGCTTCTGGTCCTACTATTCCATGTCTCTATGTGACATCTACGAATCATAAGTATTTTAATAGGGAAATCGTCGTGTTTGGTCTTATTAGATAGGTTAGAAACTTTTACTGTGCTGGGTTGTATTGAGTGTGTTAGGGGCAAATACGTATTTGGCCCAAGGTATTAAAAGAATGAGACCCTTTTTTAGTTTTCATCAATAATTTGTACTACAAGTATGCATTTCTATCTATGATAATATAAACCACCCAAGTTACACCTCTGAAATGCATTGGATCCTCAACCCCTTGAGCTCAACCCAACCCCCGTATCGACCTTCGGAGCAGTCACAAAACGCATGCGCACAGCCAGCCATGGCGCCATCTGCAGAAAAACGTCGTAGTTAAAAAAAGAAACGCCGCCATTTTGACATTTGTTTGGCTTTTGTGTTCTACAAATAAAAGTTAACATGTAATTACTCGTTACGAGTTATTATTCAATATATTTCCGCTATTCAACTATTTCGCTGGTAATTTGGATGTATAAAATCCAACGCATCAGTGGGAATCGCATGCGTCGAGCTGTGAAAAAATCAATAATGTACCAGTGCCGCTTTTTTACTTTCGCGATACAAACGTTCGTGTTATATTACTAATTTATCTAGTAAACTAATTTAAAATGCATCTTACATTCATTATGAAGTGTTTTAATTGTGTTTTGAATGGAAAATCACAGTGATATGTGGTGAAAAGTGGATTTGGAAAAAGGCGCGAAGTGCCCGCTGCCGAAATTGATCACGGAAATAATAAAAAATAATAACTAAATTAAAACAAAGAGATTCTTCCGGCGCGTAATGTGTATCACATTGAACTGGTATTTAATTAATTTTCCGGTAATACATTACGTACAGCAAATGGAATAAATGATACTTTCTAAAAATTAAGTTCATGTAAGTACATATTTCCTGAATTAGTAGTTTCATAATGCTAGTTTTGCATACGTTTTCGACTTACTGTTTTAATTATGATAAATCTTCATATTACTGTTGTTACTTCTAAAGAAATGGGATTGATAATGCTCATGTCAATGACACTTTGATAACATTGGCAATATTATTTTGACAGAAAAATGTAAACAAATCATTTTGTTGACATGTTTTGCGTTATTTACATTTTTTTTTTACATTTTCCAATTCTCATAGGGCTTCTAATTTCGCTCGTACTTTGATAGTCTTGATGCTCTGTATCTAGACAAATTTATTTTTAAATTCTACTATATTCTTGAGTCATTTCTCACGATTTTATTTTAATTTTGTTTTTATTGTGCCCAGATATATATATATATATATATATATATATATATATATATATACCCAATGTTCTTAAATCCTACATCTAGTTCAATAACTTCTACTTTTTACTATCTAGAAAACCCATATCCGTACACAATATTGTCTATTGCAAATCAACTGAATCAAAGGACCGAAGAATGCCACATGCAGACATTCAGAGTAGATTCAATGTTATGATTAATATTGAATCTCTTCGGAATGTCTGCCTGGTCAAAGCTAAGAGTATAGAAACAAAATATTTATTTTCATTTAAACCTACATAGAGACTTAACTGTGTACTAACAGTCTTTATTTGAAGCCTGAAAGCTGTCAACCAGTCTTACCAAAGGTAACTGGATTGTGGAGATCACTATACCGTACACGATAGGCCGTTGCGGTAATACTGATATTCGGGTGCAGCAGAATAGTTCACAGGTTTTCTAGAATATCAACATAATTCAAAATTCTGTCAAATTGAATCATCATCATCAGCCTATAATGTTCCCACTGCTGGGACACAGGCCTCCTCTCAGTGAGAGGGAGTGGGCCATAATCCACCACGTGGGCCAAGTGAGGGTTAGTGGATGTCACATGTCTTCGAATTTGTGGATCTAAGATATGCCGGTTCCCTCACAATGTTTTCCTTCACCATTTTAGGAGCAGTGGTGATGGTATAATTTACACAAAGTAATGCGCCTGCTTGGGTTCGAACCTACGACCAACACAATTGAATACTGTATGCCAAACAATCATAAACCTTTGATATTTTATTGCTAACAGAAGTGCAACAAACAATTTCGAAACGGCAAAGTAACGAATGTTGATTCAAAATCGGCGTTGTATCTCTAAGTTGTAAAATATGAAAGATTTATGATTGTTTGGCATACAGTATTCAATTTGACAGAATTTAGAATTACGTCGTTATTCTCGCAAACCAGCAAGTTTGTATTTGCCACTATCACTATGCTAGAATGTAACAATAGAGACGGTTACTTTAAAAAAATATATTGGCTTGTAAACCTTAAGGACTGCAGCACACATGTAACAGCACACGGATTTGACGCATGTTTTGTCCCAGATTTTTATGTTTTGGTCTCGCGTCATTTTTGTTGCTAATAAACATATTTTCTTTCTTTCTTACATCCACTCACGTGTTCATTAGTATTCAGAATTTTTATTACTTACCATCTGTCGCAAATCTGAAACAGTTACTGCCACAATTATAATTATTAGAGTATTAAAATTTATATCACCTATCGTTTTTCTGAGTTTAAAGAAGAAAGTATCTGGTGCATTATCGCCTATGTTGAGAACCTATGCTCTATATCGTATTGCAATATCCTGTGTCGCATAGTGGTGGTTCCTTATTCTCTATCAATCAATCTTTTAACATATTATGGGCCAACCATAAACAAAAAAAAAAAAACATCTCAAACATTGCATTTATAACATAAATTGAGGCAGCCCCAGTAAGTTACCGAAGTCTTTGTATAAATGAGCTAATACTTGGATACTAAAGATGATTGAATCATTGCATTCGCTTTACATTTCAGTGTCTTCGGTAACAATATGCATTAATACCTTTCTATAAATAACATGAATTTAAAAAATGAATAATTTTGTGTTTCCTCTGGATTAAGTCATATATTTTGCAATTTAAATTAAAACTCATACATATGCGATAAGTGTAGGAGAATGTTGATATATGTAAACTCCAGAATGCTCTTGATGCGTGAGATAGTCAGCAATATCAAAGGCTTGCTGGCCTTTCTCGAGGAGCTGGGGTGGATCGAATAACCGATTTCCCACCCGTACGCAAAATACGCGCTCAGACGTGGAGTTGCGGTCACCAGCCCTTTCTACCTTTTACGTATGCTCTTGATGTGATCCTTACATGCTCCTTTTAATTTAATCGCATAATTGGTAGTTGCATTTATATTTTAAAGTCTTTAGTTATAGTTATAATGGTTTACGTTTATCAAAAATTTCATCCCCCCTTATTTATTTTAATTAACTGGTGCTTGAGTTTCAAATAGCATGGGAATATTTAATCTGTCCAGTCTGTTCTTGAAGCAGTTTGGTGAGCTATCACAGCATATTCCGGGTGTAATAGGCACCATACTATTATACCACACCATTGGTTAGGCAAGAACTGTTTCAAACGCTTTTTCTTTGATGACATGTTTATGTTAAAAAAGTTTATTGACAGTATAAAAAAGACAAACCATACATACAATCTCAACAATCCTGTGATTTGTGTCTACTAATACAAGTATAATTACATATGTGATTATAAATACCTGTGTATGTTATGCGGTTGTTTGAGCTTGATTCATACTGACCTTCGTACTAGTGAAAATTGTATCGCGGCAGGTCAGTCTTCCTCGTTCACAAACACTCACTTACCAAGTACTCACTTACACACTTCCACACAATTATCATGTTTGCATTTGACTGCTAAGTAAAACAATGATCTACGAGTATATAAGATAAAGCCAAGGTTTTTAAGGTTCAGTCGTAAGGTACATTACGCAGGCTACATTGAAATTTGGAATATGAAATATAGAAATAAAAAAATATAATATTTTTTTTTGCAACAGGGACTGATTGGGTGTCTTAAAAATTCGAAATGGGGTTCTTAGGGCATGAGAGGTATGGTATGAGAGCGCTATTTGCACATTTTCAAATTTTATTTATATATTTTAGGTCTCTTTGATTTAGATTTTTTTTTTGTTTTAATAGAAAAGATAAGAATTTCTTACACGTCAATGATAGTTTGGCTGTGCTTCCAAAACACTTGGCAACTAATAATCCTTTAGTAATAACACTAAATGGCTTAAGTTATCATTACCAAATGTAGCCCATGTCTAAACACGTGTTGGCAAGATACTAGATACTATTTTGGATAATTAATTTCTAGGAATTACATTAAAAATTGCAATGGGGTGGGGCATATTTGAGCTCTTTCACGTAGATTAAGTTCAGCTGCAAATGCAGTAAGATAAATAAGGCAGTTGGCCGATATAGCCACAGCTAAATTAGTATACTTTGCTTATATCCAGTATTATGTTTTATGGCGTTCTGCTGTGGGGTTAGGCAGCCGACATAGATTCATGATGCCTCGCAAGTAACTTAGATTTTTTTTTTAAAGATATTGATATACTAACTCCGCCTTCTCTTTATATTTTGTATGTTCACGAAAACTTAGTTTTTTTTTTCAAATATTTCCGATTTCTATAATATAAAACACATACTAAAAATGAAATTGTGGTATGTAAATTTAGATTAACTAAAACTAGCAAGTTATTTCTTTTTGAAAACAAAAAGACTTAGCATAAAGTACATATATTCATATACAGCACTCGTTTTATATACAGTGCATAGGTTCAACACGATTTTCTTAATAATAACAGAACTTTAAACCAAAAAAAGTTTTGGTTATTTATACTTTTCAACTCGATACTATAATTTGGGTATATGAGGTCTTGCGTTAACTATATTAGTGGATGTGGTAATTTTTGTTTTGATTCTTGTCCTGAATCAATGGTAACAGGTTGACGAAGTCCCTACCACCCACTAAACATACTGTCATAAAAATACGTGAATTACATAAGCATGAGTTTCTGTGACAATATACGGGATAAGTTTTTAACCAGTGCCCAAATTTTAACAAATTAAACTTAAACGAGTTATAATAACCATGAAATTTTTATTTTGATATATCTTAGTACAAAAAATTAAGTTATCGTTAACGAAAGATGTTTATTTTGAAACTGGTTTTGTTACCATAAAAACCAGTTTCAAAATAAACATCAGCTAAAAGTACCTACCAGCTGTTCGATTGGTCAAAATTCTAAGAAATTTGAAGTACCTACGGTGCGCGGTGACTGACCTATTCCTATTGTCGATATAATATTACGAAATATGTAGGGTGTCCACAGATTACTGATTTAAAGTCGGATAAAAATTAAAAAAAAAGTATTGAAATTATTGTTGAAATGTGTTCTATTACTGATACTGAACAACCAAAAAAAATTTGCGCAATGGTTAAAAAAAAATCTGTATTTTTATCATGGATGGTCCAATGCATTAGCAAGAAATAAAAACTCACTATATTTTTTTGTTTCCCAGGTTCAGTTGTCCTCTAATCTTGCGATGCGGTTAAGAAGTAGACAGAGAGAGCGACCGCTCTCAAGTAAACGGAGTTCAAAGGTAACGAAACTCAAGAAGACGCCCATTAAGCCTCTAACCAAGCCACCAAACGCTTGGAAGAATATCCTCAAACGGGAAGTGAAAAATGTTGTGTCTGAAACACCACAGTTCTGTATCACTCGGTCACAGAAGAATTTAAAAACTCATCCCGTAAGAACTAAACTAAGCATGGAAAAGCCTCTAGACATAATGCACAAGAAGGCTAAGCACAAAGATGATAGCCGCACAAAGAAACCAATCTTTCAGACTGTTGTACGGAGTTCCACTAAAGATCCCGTCTCCTCTACTACAGCAGTGAAGAAGCCACAGAATGATAAGATCACCACTACATCTAAGACTAAAGAGGTCCGTACAACAAAGAGTGCTCAACTCAGACACAGCTCGCTGAATCGGGAGATGAAAAAAACGGAAGTTATTTCTTCAGCAATCAGTTCACCTCGCAAGACCAGACGTATGGATAAGACTGACAAGTCAGCTTCTCTTAACAGCTCACCGATACGTAAAGTCCGTCAAATTGGGATAATAACTCCTAAAATAACAAAATCTTCAGTCAGCTCAACGAATGAGAGTCCAAAAAAGAGAACGAAGAAAGCTCCCGTTGTGCCAGAAACTAACTGCTACCCAGAAGATAACGATGTGACTATGTATGAGGCTCACACAACAACGTTTGTTGACTTTCCTACTCAGAAGTCTGAGGAATCTGACTCCGATGGTCACGTTGAATCATCTGAGCTCTGTCTTCCAAACGACTGCTTGAATGACTTTATGGCTATAGCGGAGTGTGCTAGGCTGATAAATGAGGATATGCCTGCAACCGAAGAAGATATTAACTTCTTAGCGGATAAGGCAGCTAGGGTCATGACTACGGAGAAGGCAGAGGAGAAGACTTCAAGCACTAATTCAAGCGTGGACAAGCGAGTGATGAAACGCAGGAAGTCAAGCAATGATCTGGAAATGTACCAGCCTACATCTACTACGGATGATTTGGATAATTGTACTGATTTTTTGACTAATGGGGAGAAATATGTTCAGGTGAGAATTTTTATAATAAGAAAGATAATTAGTAAATTTTAATTTGGACATTCAGTTTTAATGCATATTCTAGAAAGTTTTTTTTTTTTTTTTGCTAGGTTCTTTTTAACTGCGTACTACATAGATCTCCGCGCTAAACAGAGTTGAAAATGAAATGCGCGATAAAAAATACTCAATTGTTTTTATTTAAAAGTTTCTGATTATTTAAAATGCGCCATCTCTCTCACACAGCCCGACTTTGTAACAATGCTAGAACAAGACGGCTACGTCCGCGACTCAGAGTGCGAGATATCCTCAACCTGCGACACACAAGGGACAGCTATAGAAAGCCTCGAAGCCCTATCAGCTCGGAGCCCTAGCTCGGGGTTCCTGGCAGAAATCAGTCAGAGCTTGGCTGCTGAGGCACACGTCCCGGTAAGTTTGTCTCTTTCTTTCCTTTTTATGAGGACTTTTGCTTTGATAAATAATAATAGATATAGGTAACTCAGTTGGCATTTAAACAGATCAGGAAATTAATATTAGAAGTAGTGATGTGCCGGATGATATCCGAGGTAGAAGAAAGATCCGTTTCCGTATCCATTACTTTTTTGGCGGATCTATTAGGGATATTTTACCATATTCATTTTCAATACAGAGATGAAATTCTATGTATAGGTGATTAGGCAATGAAAAACTATTAAATTCCATTCAGATTATTTCTTAAAAACAAGTCAAAACATGATACCGATTGATTACTTTTGAGTGTCGAATTTTCTTAAGTTGCGTATCCGTATCTGCGGACCCGCCAACCCGCCAACCCGCCTGCCAAGCGTGGCGATTATGGCAAAGCCCCCCAAATTGGGGGAGGCCTATGTCCAGCAGTGGACGTCTTACGGCTGTAATGATGATGATGATCTGCGGATCGTAACACCAAATAACCGTATTCGGATACGTATCCGCGGATATACATTTTTAACGATCCGGCAAACACTAATTAGAAAACATTTTACATACACTAATTAGAAGTAAACCAGAAAAGAAATGTGCTTCGATACTTCTAATGTTCTTCATCCTACATTTACACAATCGTGTTCGCCATTCGCCTCGTCACTCGACGAACATTCGACGACACATTCGTAAACGAGTGCCGTCGCGAACTACTATTCACACATTCGTAGGGTAGATTATTTTGTCATTCGCACACGAACATGGAGGACGTGAAAATAATTGCGTCTACACGTCTTGTTGAGTCGGGCGCTAGTTTGTCATGCTACATTTACACATTCGTGCAAATCGCGAGGCGAATGGCGAGGCGAATAATGAACACGCATATCTAAACAGAGCGCTCGTTATTCGCCTCGTGCCTCGCGTCGCGGACTCGCGGTTCGAGCATTCGCGTGGGGAGCGGTTTTTCGGACGCAAATCAAAGGGTACGAATGGCGAACACGAACCTACTGTATACACATTTGCCTGCATTCAGTTGACAAGCTAGCGCCCGACTCAACAAGCGTGTAGACACATTTATTTTCACGTCCTCCATGTTCGTGTGCGAATGACAAAATAATTCACACTCCGAATGTGTGAACAGTAGTTCGGGACGGCACTCGTTTACGAATGTGTCGTCGAATGTTCGTCGAGTGGCGAGGCGAATGGCGAACACGATTGTGTAAATTTAGGGTCAACTGAATGCAGGCGAATGTGTAAACAGTAAGTTCGTGTACGCCACTCGTGCCCTTTGATTCGCGTCCGAAAAATCGCTCTCACCGCGAATGCTCGAATCGCGAGGCGAGGCACGAGGCGAATAGCGAGCGCACTGTTTACATATGCGTGTTCGTTATTCGCCTCGCCATTCGCCTTGCGATTTGCACGAATGTGTAAATGTAGCATCATATCCACAGAATAACTCTCTTTGTTCGTTTCTCAATAGTCGGTTTAAAACCGAGAGTTGTGAAAGTTCAGTGCGCGATAAATAATATAATTAATTATTATAATAATTTAGTTTTTCTGTTGTAATCTTGATTATCATTTTAATTTTGGTTTCACATTTTAATTTTGATTATGATTTGATTTTATTTTACTGACAATTTTTGTATGTGTATAATCTATACTAATATTATAAAGCTGAAGAGTTTGTTTGTTTGATTGAACTTGCTAATCTCAGGAACTACTGGTCCGAATTGAAAAATTTTGTGTTGGGTAGCCTATTTATCGAGGGAGGCTATAGGCTATATAACATCACGCTACAACTAAGAGGAGCGGAGCAGTAATGAAAAATGTCGCAAAAACGGGGAAAATGTATTCCTTTTGAGAGTTTCCGTTGCGTGCGCTGCGTAAACGGTTAAAGTAACGCAAAAATCATGTGTGACGGAATTGTTCCTTTTAAAAAGTTCAAAAAAAAAAAATCCGCGAGAGCATATGCCTACCTTTTAAGGTTGACTCTCTATAACTCAAAAGGTGCGAGCAGCACCGAAAAATGGACGAAAACTAGCAGGCAAATTGATGCGACGGGAAGGGTCAGGGGAGCAAAAATTTAACGCGGACGAAGTCGCGGGCAGAAGCTAGTGCCTGCAATAAAGCACTATTTATTTTATTTTATTTTTATAAAACCCCACTGCAATATTTCCCACGGTTGTAACAGCTCTAATATTAGCATTCACGTTCGCATTCCCGTATTTTTTCCTATAAGATATACTTTAATTTACTTTTTTATCAACAGAACGGGACAGATATCAGCGTTGACGACGGCGCACTTGTGTACCATGACGAGCAGTCACCGACAGACATAGAGGTTAGTACTATTAAATAGCCAGTCTATAGAACTTAAAAAAAAATGGAAATATTTTAGTTTAAACAGTCGGGATATTTGATTTTTTCAATTAGAACCACTAAAAACGCACATCATCATTTCAGCCAAAATACGTCCACTGTTGGACATAGGCCTCCCCCATGCACCGCCAATTTGACCCGTACACTTTTTGGGGGAGTTTGCCATAATCGCCACGCTTGGCAGACGGGTTGACGATCGCAGTATGGTGGTAAAATGCATAGAGAACGCTGCTGCCCATTCTCTAGTAAGTCCCTTAGTCGCCTCTTACGACACACACTGGAAAGAAATGAAACAGTGCTATTCTTTATGTCCATCACCACACAAAACTGTACTGTGTAAAGGTACAATTATCCACGAACATGAAATTTAAAAGAAAACTGTCAGAAATGCTAAAATCCTTGTCCTACGAAGCTACAGAAAAACTTGTGGTAATATAACACATACATTCCTGTCACAAAAACATATAACCCCCCTCACTCACCCTGACACTCACTACTCACATACTCCTCAACAACCACTACACACTGACACATAGTAAAATTTAAATAACCTTTAACTTTAATTATATTATTTTTTTAAGTTATTTATTTCTTTTAATTATTTGTCTGGAGCAAATGCACCATGTTTTTGACCTGCACGCGTAGCATGACCGCCATAGAAACGGAATTTGTCGACGGAAGAGAAGGCAAAATGATAGATTGTATCGTAGAAAAATTGCGTAAAACTGAAAAGAAGAGATGTTTGTATTCTTCAGTCGACAAGAATACGATGTCAAGTATGATGACTATTTTTCTGATGAGATGGAATAGTACATTATGGTACAAGTGTGTAATGTTGGTGATTACCGCTGAGGCGCCATTGAGACCCGAGCCGTCAGGTGAGGGTCTTAAGAGAGCCGAGGACGGTAATCATCAATACACACGTGTATCATACGACGTTTTTCAACACACTTGCGAGGAAAAAACAAATAACAGCAACAAATGCGATACAAACAAAATATGAAAATTAGGGGAAAATTGGGAAATGGCGCGCAATTTTTTTTTTTTGCACGCGCCAAATGTAAGTTGATTGATTACAGCCATACAGCCTACTTCAAAATGATAATTTTTGTGATAAAATGCAAATATTTTATAAGAAATTATTGTGAATTATAAATAATTTGATAATAATAAATGTTTTTTCGTCTTAATTAGGGACACATTTATTTATTTCAAAAATGTAAATAGATTTTCGGTGGCATAAAACCTCTTTGTTGTTACAAAAAAAAAAAAAAACTGTATTACCCGGTTAAATTGAAAATGCTCTGTTTACTCGCATATAATTTGCAGTTAGGTACTAACTTAACTTTGTAGGGATCATTCTATTATGCACTAGTGTGTAATATTATTATGCACGTGTATGTTATAGTTCGGTTTATGGCCCTAAGAACGATATAATAAGGCTCACTTTACGAGCAAGTGTGTTGAAAACATTTTTACAGTATTAAAATACATAAGAAACTTTTTTTGTTCTTGGTAGAATAGGTATAGAATTGGTCATGCTACGCCGGCGGGGCGTTGATAGCTGCGCCACAGTTTTCAACTTTTGCAGCTATCTTCGTTTCTCTTTGTAAATCTGTGTCCTCAAACTTGTTCCAAATAAACATTTATTTTATTTTTAATTAAATACTTGCCTTTGTTTTTCCAATGACCAATGATTATCTGTTTCATTAGGTTTCCGTATTGTGTGTGTTGTATCAGGAAGAAGCTGCCGACGTGATATCTTCGTGCAGCAATCGACCGGACTGCGAGCAAATCTCCTCCTGGGTCGACACCTTCGATCCTTATCTTTTTATCAAGCAGGTGAGCTATCAATTAATTTAAACTTTATTTCAGACTGAGGCTAAGCACTATTTTTAATTTTATTACTATTTTGGTGTTCGTTTTATGTCCTTTCTTTGGTATTGTTCGTCGAATCGTTGAGCTTCTTAACTTCTGAGTTAGCTGCACGATTAGTGACAAACGCTTGCACTAACTGGAAAGGTCCACTCAATCTGTGTTGGTCTTTCCTCAAAAGACCATTTCAGTCACCAAGCTACATGATGTGACCAAGATTTTATTTGGACTTTAAAAGAGACTGTGACCTCTGAGTTTGTTTCGGCCTTTCTTCTCAGAGTAGTCAGATAGGAAACGCCGACCTCGTGTAGTTTTAAAATATGATTGACATATAAAAGTGTTTGTACAAACCTACTTACAGAAATATTTTTTTATCATAAGAACAATAGTGCTTAAAATAATTTCCTGAGGCTGTTATTTACTTAGCAAGTGAAGGTATACGAATTTGTAATAAAAAAGTTTCAAGTGAAAACTATAAACTTTATTAAAAAAATTAAAAAAAAACGACTTCCAAAATAAAAAGTACAGCGTGAAAAATAATTTTAATTTCAATAGTGCATAAAACAACTTTCTGCCACTGTTATTTACTTAGTAAGTGAAGGTATACGAATTTGTAATAACTTAAAAGTGAAAATTACAAAGTTTATAAAAAAATAAAAAAAAAACAACCAACTTCCAAAAAAAACCTGAGTGAAACATTAATTTTGGAAATCGGCGGCAAACAACGAACTCCAAAATTAAATTTATTTTTCTCTTTATCGTATTTTTTTGTTTTTAAAGCCGGTGGATTTTCATATGAAGGTTTCCTAAAAAAAAAGAAATTTTGTGTGTTTTTTATTTCTCTGGAAAACATTTCGACATCATTTTACTTACTCTCAATATTATTGTTCCAGCTACCGCCTTTGGAAACCGTAGCAACGGGCGCATTACGGGCTCGCTACCCTGCCTTACCGCTTAAAACAAGGACCAGTCCGGATTTCAGTCTTGTAAGTATGTCTAACTTTATGAGGAAAATGTCGTGAGGAAAGTATTGAGCATGAATGTCGATGGCTATAAGAGTAGAGGGAGACCAAAGAACCGATGGATGGACTGTATGAATTATGATATGGATAGAAAGGCGGTGACTACTGAGATGACTAAATGAATGTAGCTTTTATAGCTTGAAAGAATTTATGGATAAAAAATATTGACATTCTACTGTGACGTTATTGTACTTATAAATGATTACCCTGTAACATGAAATTTTTGCATGCTATGTTTAATCTTAGCTAAACATGTTTGTGCCAATCTGACCTATGCTTAACACCATTGAATACCATGTTTTACGCAAATAAATTATTTGATTTGATTTGATTGACGACTAATAGAGAAGTGTGGAAGAAAAAGACATGTTGCGTCGACCACAAATAAATTGGGTTAAGGGCAGAAGATTGGTGAAGTATGTTTAACTTTGTTGGGTCCATCCACTAGAGGGAAATATGCATGTGATTAAATTATGGCCCAAAGGGTATAGCAGGTTAAGTATTGAAAATGTGCCCCCAGAGCCAAATGTAATGAATATGATATTAATAATAATAAGTTTTTTATTCAGTTAATTTAAAAAAGTACAATATTAGAAAAAACAAAGAACAGATTATAATAAGCCTTAGGAGCTAGTTTTTTACAAATTCCCTGGACCCCACACTAGGATTCCCTGTGTCGTGAGGTCCAGTCTCTTCCCAAGTGAGGCAAACATTTATATTTATTTATTTAGGGAAATACATTAATATGAAAAAAGATAATAACAATTTGAAACAAGGAGTTTTTTTTTTTTATAAAAATAATGAAAAATTTAGACTATAACTAGAAACTAATGTGAAATTTAATACGAAGTACATAACTATAAATATGTGATTAGGTGTTTTTGGATGTGAGTGTGTGTGTACGTGTAGTGTGGACTGTGTGTGAAGTGTGAAGTGAGTGTGGGGGTGTATTCGGTGAAATATTGTTAAGTACGCTGCTCATTTGCATTACTATTTATGTAGTTTTTGACTGCCTAGCTCTAACTGTCATTGAGTAACCTTGGGAAATGTCCTAATAACAGACAATTTTTTAAACTTTTCGTTGTTTAAAACTAATAGAGCTAGGAATGTGATTCCAAAGCCAAACTGTAGACAACATCATGACAAATATTATATATATCGATCTTACTTAGTTCGCTAAAAATAAATATTTTTTTAAATGAAATAATTTTTCTTTGGCTATTATTAGTAAGTTCGAACAGAGTGACCATTTTAAAAAAATCTCAGAAATAGTACTTAGTATGTTGATTTTACTGTTACAAGTTTCATCGAAATCCTCCACCTGCAACATATTCAAAAAAAAAAGAAAATATTGCTCAGGTCCCTATTTCTGACACTACACATACAATTTTTAAATGATATGTTTAATAATAATAAATATCTGGATGAGGTATTTTTGGTAAATTGTGTTTAAAATAATAAGTTTATGTTCAAGTTGATTATCGACAAAGTTGGTAATTGAAAACACGAATAAAACGATATTTAAAAAAATGAAACTTAGCTAGATCGATTTATCGCCCCCGAAACCCCCTGTATACTAAATTTTATGAAAATCGTTGGAGCCGTTTCCGAGATTCAGATTATATATATATATATATACAAGAATTGCTCGTTTAAAGAAATAAGATATATAATAAGAAAAAGTTATTCTCCATCCACTCTGCTAACCCCGTAAGAGTTTGGCGTACAGTAAAGGACGCAAATCCAATTCAAAGTATGCAGATCCAAGTGTATTTTTATTCAAGACCCTTAATACAGACTGTGCCTGTATACTTCGTGGCACATTTATTTAACACCGAATGATATACCCTTCTCGCTCTTCCGCATTGGCGGGAGAACACACAAGAGCGAGAAGAGTATATCAAACAGTGTTCAAGATGTTTGCCGGGACCTATACAGTGTTACGTAAACGTTAAAAACGTAAATATAGGAACGATAGATTTTTCATTCGATTATAACTCTCTACAAAACATGTCAAATCTGTTTACGGATATTTTGCACTCACTTAATTCGGTATTAAATAAATGTGCCACGAAGTATACAGGCACAGTCTGTATTAAGGGTCTTGAATAAAAATACACTTGGATCTGCATACTTTGAATTGGATTTGCGTACTTAACTGCACGCCAAACTCTTACGGGGTTAGCAGAGTGGATGGAGAATAACTTTTTCGTATTATGTATTAATATCTGGTTGACCGAGCTTTGCTCGGTATGTTTTGGTAAATTGTGTTTAAAATAATAAGTTTATGTTCAAGTTGATTATCGATAAAGTTGGTTATTGAAAACACGAATAAAATGACATTTTATAAAAATGAATCCTAGCTAGATCAATTTATTGCCCCCTAAACCCCCTGTATACTAAATTTCATGAAAATCGTTGGAGCCGTTTCCGAGATTCAGATTATATATATATATACAAGAATTGCTCGTTTAAAGATATAAGATTATTATTAAACATATCATTTAAAAAATATGTATGTGTATTGTCACAAATAGGGACCTGAGCAACATTTTCTTTTTTTTGAATATGTTGCAGGTGGAGGATTTCGATGAAACTTGTAACAGTAAAATCAATATACTAAGTAATATTTCTGAGATTTTTTTTAAAGTGGTCACTCTGTAAGAACTTACTAATAATAGCCAAAGAAAAATTATTTCATTTAAAAAAAATATTTATTTTTAGCAAACTAAGTAAGATCGATATGTATAATATTTGTCATAATGTTCTCTACAGTTTGGCTTTGGAATCATATTCCTAGCTCTATTCGTTTTAGACAACGAAAAGTTTAAAAAATTGTCTGTTATTAGGACATTTCCCAAGGTTACTCAATGACAGTTAGAGCTAGGCAGTCAAAAACTACATAAATAGTAATACAAATGAGCAGCGTACTTAACAATATCATATTCATTACATTTGGCTCTGGGGGCACATTTTCAATACTTAACCTGCTATACCCTTTATATTTTTTTAAACTGTGTAACTTCAGAACGATGCCTCCATATAGTTGCAAAGGACTCGAGTCTTCGGGTCCTAATTTTAAAGACTACTCAATTATGCAAAATGACAAAAAGACTCAAGTCTTAAAAAGGACTCAAGTCTTAAAAAGGGCTCGAGTCTTAAAATGAACCCGAGTCTTAAAGAAAAACTCGGAGCATGAAGATAAAACTTGTACCTCATCATTCGAAAAGACTCGAAAGAAGGCAATACATTCAAATTAGTGGTTATGACGTAACTTTGCGAACAAAAAAATCTGACGAGTTATTTGAGTTTATTCGAATGATGAGCTACAAGACTCGAGTTCATTTTAAGACTCGTGTCGTTTTTAAGACTCGAGTCCTTTTTAAAACTCGAGTCCCTTTTTTAGACTCGAGAATGACTCGGGCTCGGCTTGAGTCTTGCATAATTGATTCGAGTCTTTAAAATTACGACTCGAGGACTCGATTCCTTTGCAACACTATGCCTCCATCAATATTTTTGATTCATCATCATCATTATTTCATTCGAAAAACGTCCACTGCTGGACATATGCCTGTCCCAATTTGGGGGGTTTGCCATTATCGCCACGCATGGTAGGCGGGTTAGCGATCGCAGTATGGTGGTAAAATGCATAGAGAACGCTGCTGCACATTCTCTAGTAACTCCCTTAGTCGCCTCTTACGACACCCACGGGAAGAAATGGGATGGGATGGCACCACACGGAGTATTTTTGATTATAAGTTCCTTTGAGGACTGTCATAGTAGCGGGAACTATTAATGCTAATATTTTTGTTTTTTTTTTTTATCCAGGTGTTAGATTTAGACGAGACCCTAGTGCATTGCTCGCTTCAAGAGCTCCCAGATGCGAGTTTCCACTTCCCAGTTCTGTTCCAAGACTGCAGATATACTGTAAGTACTTTAATTGGAATTCGGAAACATGTGACATCTACCAACCCGCACTGCGCCCGCGGTAGATTACAACCCACCCCATCTCATAGAGACCTGAGTCCCAGCAGTGGGAACAATTAATCATCCTAATCAGCCTATCATTATGATGATGAATTAGATGGGAACTTGCAATAGGCGGTCTTGAAGAAATCGGTCGTGATCAAGCTAACCGACATAGCCCGAAGAATTGCCAAACTTAAGTGGCAGTGGGCAGGGCACATTGCTCGCAGAAAAGATGGCTGAAGGGGCCGGAAGGTTCTGCCGGGGTCGCGTGATTGTTCGAAAGAGATACCGTGACCCTGGCACATGGGCAACCGATGGAACACGGGTGGGTTTTAGTCAGTAAAAGTCTGACACGCCCTCCCGCTCCGCCCAGAGCGGGAGAAGTCATTTGAAGATTTACCATCCAGAAAAAAAAAGGGGCTGAAAGGTTCTGGAGTGGCGACCGCGTACTGCACGCGTAGCAAGACCATCATAGAAACGCGTTTTGTCGACAGAAGAATAGATAAAATGGCACGGTGATGTTA
The DNA here is from genome assembly GCA_932294355.1 of Aporophyla lueneburgensis. Classification (NCBI taxonomy): domain Eukaryota; kingdom Metazoa; phylum Arthropoda; class Insecta; order Lepidoptera; family Noctuidae; genus Aporophyla; species Aporophyla lueneburgensis. The sequence goes on along the minus strand of OW028762.1, from coordinate 14,901,902 downwards.
AAACTGTAGAGAGGAAATATTTCTATTCTTCAGTCGACAAAAATCGACGATGTCGAGCATGGCGACTTAATTTTTCTCTACTTTTGAGTTGGAGTTTCAGTTGGGGGTACATTTTTTTTACAGGAAGTGTATTAATTATAATCATCAATACAGTACTCTACGATCGTTTAATCCCACTGTACGCTGCCAGACTAGACCCCTACAATAGCATTTCAATGCGCAGTGGAAGATATTATGGTGGGGTCCAGGAGACAAGAGTGGCTAGCGTACTGTCCGCCGTACGCGGAGCAGACAATCAAATCAAACACTTACAATACAACAAAAGCACTTACCTGGTGGTTGAAGGACACTGCTCTGGTGCCAACCTGGAGTTCTGTATGTAAGTGAGTGTATATGTATCGTGTCGTGACGTTACGAGTATTCTTCAGGTTAGAATCCGCTGCAACGTCGGCTGGAGGCAATCACAGCATGCGGTCTTCAAATCACTCGTCCCAACAGCGTCACACTTAACCATCGGGTCATGCCAGATTGTCCACAAAACGACCGGTTAATTAATACAATTGGATCACGACTAATTGTCACAAACGGATCGATTTAAAAAGATTAATTTCAACAAAAGCGTCGCGGGGGACCCAATAGCGCGACGGGGCTTTTTTAGCGGCAAAATTAACAAGAGCAGGAAGTGTCAACGTCAAATTGACAAGTTAGATGTCACTTCGTTACACGCGCATTCCGTTAGGCGCACAGATAATAAACGGGACAGAACATCCACCCCCCCCGGACGGGCCTTCCCGTCCGCTAATCACTTGGCAATCTTGACAAGGTTGCGTTTTATCAGTCCACCTGACGCGCTGCTGGAGGATGTGCAAATACTCCAAGCTCCAACGCTTCCAAAAACTCTGAGCGAGCTGCTGCACCAACTGAAACCGCGATAGCCAATTTTGGCTCACATCGACAAAAGGGTGCTCCGGCAGGGCGGCAAGTGGCTGTCAAATCAAAAAAAATGGCCCGGGGTCAGGGCCTCCAAGACGTTCAGGTCCGAAGACAGCGGGCACAATGGACGCGAGTTCAATACAGCTTCAAAACGGCAAAATACCGTAGCTAACTCCTTAAAGGTGAGAACGGTGTCTCCCAACAATCTGCGCCAGAGTCCCTGTGCCGCTTTCACCACGGCCTCAAAAAATACCAATGGGGGCAGGCTGGTGGGTCAAAACAACAACAAACAACAAAAACAACCAAACAACAATAACAACCAAACAACAACAACCAAATGGCCCTCCTTAGGCAACAAAAGGGGGTGACGGACCCCATAAGGAAGGCTAGAGTGACTCAACCGTCAACAACCAAACAACAAAAGACCCGTATCGTCCAAAAGGGGTTCAACTTAATAACGGCTCCCGACAATATCCAAAACTCTCGCTGCAGAATGGCCAACAGCGCATTGCAACCGGCATATGAGTTTTTAATGTGACGATCAGTCACCAACAATTCAACAACAAAACAACAATTCAACAATTTGTCGAGGGAGCTTTATCGACTCAACAAAACTCAGGGTCCCTTGTTCCAACAGCGAGCACCTTGAGCCCGGGCAAAGGACCCGACATTAAGACTGGCGATCGAGGCCAATCATCCTCGGGATGAGTCAGCCAGTCTGGTCCCCACCATAGGGGGTGAGCAATCAAGCGGGGTGCTATGCACCCACGTGAGGCCACGTCACCTGGGTTCAAATCTCCAGGCACGTGCCTCCAAATTAAAGGCGTTTCAAAATTCCGATTCTGGGACACCCGGTACGCAACAAAGACCTCCAAAGAGTGGACGGACGTCTTCAACCAACACAAACAATTTGACTGTCCGTCCAGGCGTAAGAAACCTGAATGTCCACAGTTCCACCCAAAGTGTGAGCAACGTGGTTCAATAGACGCACAAGACGCGCCGCCCCTGACAATTCAACTTAGGGATGGTCAGTGCCGTCCGGAGGGGGCCACCTTGCTCTTGGCCAAGACCAGTGACAAATTCACCTGGCCTGTTGCGCAGACGGTGCGCAAACAAACAACAGCTGCATAACCGTGCGAAGACGCATCACAAACAAGGGTAGCAGTGTAGCTCCCAGGGGGGAGGATAGCGCGGGGTAACACGACCTCGTTGACTGCAGGGAGTGCGGATACAAATTGGAGCCAATCTTCCAACAGGGTTTCCCGAATTGGCTCGTCCCAGCCAAGTCCCGCAGTCCAAAGGCGCTAAAGAAAACAATTTTGCCCAAACAATACAAACAAAACAACAAAACAATAGACAAAAGGCAACCCTGGGCTCCCATGTCCAAAATGACACGGACCACAACAGAGTCCCCCGTGGGCCCCCAGACCTGACCGATGCCGTTGGCAACAAAACCGTGTCAATCTGAGGGGTACCTTAGCGGGGCAGGCGCCAATGTCCTAACAATGCCTGGGCGGCGACCGATCGCCGCACCCAGGCCCAAGTCTTTCCCGACGAGGATGGAATTCAAATTCCACGTACGCGCGGTGTCCCGAGCCACGCGCCATCGCTGGATGGGCATACACCACCGGAGGCCTGAATGGCGGGGGGCGTGACTCCAACCGGGGACGTTCCGCCAAAGGAGGGGAGGGAAGGCGGTGCTGGTCTGGCCAGCGCTGCCTAGCAACAACTGCGTAATCGCCTTTACGCGGGGAGACCAAATGGCGGTCGCGCGGCTCCCGATCAACTTGCGCGGGGGGTGGAGTGCGGCGCTCAAAATTGCGGGCCTCTCCCCGGTTCTGAACCGGCGAGGCAGAAGCCCGGTGACCAACTCTATGATACCCCCCCGTACGCGAACCTTCATCAGAGGCTAGTCTGCCAGCGTGGTTCGCGTTAGCGCACAATATGTCCAAATGGGACCCCCCACAAATTCTACAAGGGCGGGGGTTGGGGCAGTCCCTATGGAAGTGAGCCCCCAAACAAGAGAAGCACATGCGGCGTGCATTGGCAATTCGGCGGCGGGCACTCACGTGCAACTTCAAAAAGGCCGCGCAAGTTGCCATGCCATGCCCCGTGTCCCTACAAAACTCACAACCAGGACGACTCTGGGTGCCAGCAAAACGAGCGGCGGGGCGACCATCAACAGGCCCGCGAGCCCTAGTCCGTCCCTGGTCTCGTGGCCGGGAAGACGGCTGGCAAGACTCAGTGGCAACGCCAGAGTTGTCCACAAACCGACACTCATCCTCCAAAAATTGGACGAGGTCATCAAATGGGGGGAGATGTGTGACACTATCCCCACCATACTTTTGCTCGAAACGAGCCCTCAAATCGGCAGGAAGCCGTTGCAGCACAACGTGCACCAAAAGGTAAGACCATTGGTCCACCGGCAAGTCCAATTGCTTTAAAGCGTTGGTCGCTGCCACCAACGGGTTCAACAGGTCAGTACGCAATGCTGACAATCCAGTAATGACCGGTAACCCCAAAATCAATCCAATATGAACGTCAGCCAAACAACGTTTATTTTGGTACCGCCGGGTGAGTAGTTCCACAGCGGTAGGGTAGGCTGAGTCAGTCAAAGACAGATGCTGCACCAAGGCTCGGGCCTCACCTTCCAGGACAGACAACAAATAGGCCAACTTTTGGGCGGGTCTGAGGTCCGAGCGTGCATCAACCAAACTTTCAAACAGGTTTTGGAAACTTAACCACTGGTCCAAGCGACCGTTAAAGTGTGGCAGTTCCAAAGTAGGCAGTCTACTCAATAGTCCGGGACCTGAAACAACCGAGGTCTCCGGTTTGACCTGGACAGGTGTCCGGCTCTCCAATATTTCCCGAGCACGTTGACCAATGACATCCCCCAGGTCCAAGATCTGGTCGTAGTCAGCAAGGACCTTGTCACGTGCTGCTTGGTCCAGCACTTCCAGATCCACTTCACAAATGTACTCGTTGTAGCGGGTGAGCAGAGCATCAACGTTGCCGAGTCTCAAGTTCAACTGCTCGAACCGAGCAAGCGTGATCCCTTCGAGATCCTGGCGCTCAGCAGTCGCTGCAGCTGAAGTGAACCACCGTAGCTGTGTGGTCAATCCACTGATTGCCTCTCTCACCGCTTTGTGTGCCATTGCACAAACAATACAATTCAAATAAACCAAATAATCAAATAACAAAGTTCAAACAATCAATACAAAATAACTACAAGCAAACAATCAAACTACCAAACTGACTAATCAGCAACTCAAGAAATAACAAATACTGGCTTCAATTCAATTCAACAATAAACTTTTATTTTAATTCAAACCCAATATCAACGTTCAAAATTCTATATCATATTCAATTCAAAATTCAAATTCAAATCCAATTCCAAATATTAAGTTCACAAACCACTGTGTCAATGGTAAAACAATAATAATCCTTTATTCCAACTCAAAACAATGGTAATACTCAAAAATGCCAATTTCAAATATTAATATTCACAAATAACCATATCAATGGTACAAACTCAACATTTTAATGTCTTCCTGACATTCAATACAAGACAGAGGTCAAATAACAACAACAAGAGGTTATAACATAGCTCAATCTAACCAACTCCGAAGCATATGCAAACCTGGTTGACCCCCGGCAATATGAGTTACTCAACTCAATTAATTCCAACAAATTATTTCAAATAAACTAGCAATCATAGTTATCAAATATTTACAGCGTATTACTACTTCCCTTATAGAGACTGCCAAGTAATTAGCCTACTGTAAATTACCAATTTGGTGGTTTTGTAGGTTAAAACCACGCCTCTGATACCAAAAATGTACGCTGCCAGACTAGACCCCTACAATAGCATTTCAATGCGCAGTGGAAGATATTATGGTGGGGTCCAGGAGACAAGAGTGGCTAGCGTACTGTCCGCCGTACGCGGAGCAGACAATCAAATCAAACACTTACAATACAACAAAAGCACTTACCTGGTGGTTGAAGGACACTGCTCTGGTGCCAACCTGGAGTTCTGTATGTAAGTGAGTGTATATGTATCGTGTCGTGACGTTACGAGTATTCTTCAGGTTAGAATCCGCTGCAACGTCGGCTGGAGGCAATCACAGCATGCGGTCTTCAAATCACTCGTCCCAACAGCGTCACACTTAACCATCGGGTCATGCCAGATTGTCCACAAAACGACCGGTTAATTAATACAATTGGATCACGACTAATTGTCACAAACGGATCGATTTAAAAAGATTAATTTCAACAAAAGCGTCGCGGGGGACCCAATAGCGCGACGGGGCTTTTTTAGCGGCAAAATTAACAAGAGCAGGAAGTGTCAACGTCAAATTGACAAGTTAGATGTCACTTCGTTACACGCGCATCCCGTTAGGCGCACAGATAATAAACGGGACAGAACACCCACTGTATGACTATTCAATGAAAAAGTCCTTAGCGGATCCACCTTAATTACATTAGTTACCAGTCTCTTGCTATGGAAAGAATAACTGTATTTGTCTTTATAGAAACCCGAATCTACGAGTCGCCCCGTGCTCGGGCCGAAGAGATGTCGAATTGAATAGAAAGAACTTCGTCTATTCTTGGTAGAATAGAGATAGAATTGGTCATGCTACGCCTGCTGGAAAGACGTAGAGTTGAAACGCCTCCCACAAGGTGGACCGATGACCTTGTGAAAGCCGCAGGAATCCCCTGGATGCGAGAAGCACAGAATCTGTCGAACTGGCTTGGCTTCGGGTAGGCCTATGTCCAACAGTGGACGTCAGCGGCTGAAATGATGATGAATAAGTGGTCTTTATTCATAACTTTAATATTGTGTCTCCCAGGTATTCGTCCGCACCCGACCACACTTCGCCGAGTTCCTATCGCGCGTGTCTCGCGTCTACGAAGTGATTCTATTCACGGCGAGCAAGAGAGTGTATGCCGACAGACTCCTCAACCTACTCGACCCGGCGCGGCAGTGGATCAAATATAGGTGAGATTCTTCGTAGACTGTGGATAGGGACCTCCGACCAGACTGCCGTCATGTTTGTTCGGCTACTGCCCGACCTACGCACAGCGTCGGTCGTCTCTGCGCCCTCGAAGGAGGCGCGAGGAATCGGTTTGGGAGCTTTTTAGCCCCATGACCGAGGCGTTTTTCTCTCTGCCTCCAGAATAGGAGGCCCGTCTTTAGGTTTTCCTCCTTTTCAGGGTGGACTGCTCTAATGCACACCTAGGCATCGAGGGGTATGCCTCCCTTCTGTGCTCTGAAGTGTGTAACTGGGGTGTTACTGTAGAAGCGCCCTAGAGACCCTAACTACCTAGGGAAGGCCCAAAAGCCCAACCAGTAACGTCGGGACGTTTTATATATTGTTACGTAGATCATAAAGACTTGAAAAGTCACGCTACCGCCATCTGTTATCAAGTAGTAGGTACTTCGCGAACGATTATCCGTAAATGCAGCCGCCATCTATTTTTGAAAAGCGGAATTATCTGTCCTATACTTTCTAGAGACGTCGCCACCAATCTGCTATTGATAAGCCGAGCTGATCATTCTGGAATTCTCGCAAATTCTTTACCACAGTTCACAGTTAGCGGTGAAATTACTAGACAGTACCATAAAAGGCCATCCATAAATTACGTCACACAAATTTTATGATTTTTTTACCCCCTCCCCCGTCCTTGTCACAGCTGGTCACAATTGTGAGACCCCCCTCCTAGTGTGTCGTTACATACACACATTTTGCAATTTTAATCTAGACATTGAATTAGCAGCAGTTCTGAAACTAGGTACTTTTATTTCCATTTCCAAAAATGTATTTATTTCTTTAATACATCTACAACAAATCAAACTTTTGAAAAAAATAACATAACAAAAAACGATTGATTATATTTATTATAGACACAAATGTAATGTTTCATAATCATAACTTAAAATAGCAGAACTCAAAAACGATTTCGTTCACTCCGCGAAAGTCAATTATTAAATGAAAGCACGCGGTGACACAGGGGCGAGTCTAAAGGCTCCTACACACAGTGCCGGCGGCAGGGCCGCCGGGCAAGCCGCCGTGCACCCGGCGGCATTCAAAGCCGCCGGGGCGGCTTGTATTGCCGGTGGCATAGCCGCTCGGCGTAAACCCGGCGGCATTGCCGCCGGCACTGTGTGTAGTAGGCTTTAACCGAACGAACCCCTCCCCCTTAACGTGTGACGTAATTTATGGATGGCCCCTAAAGATAATTCCGGTATTCGATAATAGATGGCAGTAGCGTCTACGGATAATCGTTTCTGTAGTACCTGCTTCTTGATAATGGCGTTAGCGTGTCGTTTCAAGTCTACGATGTACGTAACAGTATGATAATTTTATTTGTCTTGTGACTTTAAAATTTGACTATTTTGTTTGTCATCAGATTATTCCGCGAACATTGTCTCCTTGTGAACGGCAACTACGTGAAGGACCTGTCAATCCTCGGTCGCGACCTGCGCAGAACTGTCATAGTGGATAATAGTCCACAGGTGAGTTTTGTAATATAGCATAATAGCACCCTCGAAAACTATGAAAATTATCTCACTCTCTCTACACAAGATAAGTTTTTAACCAGTGCAAAGTTTAACAAATTAAACTTAAACGAGTTGTAAAAACCACGCAATTTTTATTTTGATATATCATAGTACAAAAAAATTAAGTTATCGTTAACGAAAGATGTTTATTTTGAAACTGGTTTTTATGTTAAGGCGGTGAACCGAACGGTGAAGGTGAATGACCGCGCGTAGATACGAGTACCTAACAGCTGTTCAATCGGTCAAAATTCTAAGAAGTTCGAAGTACCTACGCTGGCGCGCGGTTACTGACCTATTACTATTTCGATATAATATTACTGAATATGTAGGGTGTTCACAGTTTACTGATTTAAGGTCGGATAAAAATTAAAAAAAAGTATTGATAAAATAATTGAAAGGTGTTCTATTACTGATACTGAACAACCAAAAAAAAAAAAATAGCACACTGGTTAAAAAAATCCTGTATAAAAAGTCGCATAGACGGGGCCATAACGCTTTTCGTTGAATCCTTGAGCTCGTAAAGTTCAGGCGCTACACTTTGTGTAAATAATTTTATCACCACTGCCCTCATAATGGTGAAGGAAAACATCGTAAGGAAACCGGCATGTCCTAATAGGTAATAGGTAGAACGGGCTGGTGTCCGCAACTCCACGTCTGAGCGCGTATTTTGCGTACGGGTGGGAAATCGGTTATTCGATCCACCCCAGCTCCTCGAGGAAGGCCAGCAACGCCTTGATGTTGCTGACTATCTCACGTAGGGTACCTGGGTTACCGAAGTACTTGGCCCTGTATGTGGCGATCGCCGGGCAGTTTAGAAGCACGTGCGCTGCTGTCTCGTCGTCCTCAATGCAGGCCCTGCACAGCGGACTGTCTGTAACTCCTATGACAAATAGATGTTTATTAAACGACCCATGGCCAGTTATTGCTGCCGTAACCATACGCAGCTGTCGTTTGTCTAACCGGAGGACCTGTTTAGTGAGGCGGGCATCGATGGTGGGAAGTGCTTCCTTGCCCTGCCTGCACTCACTTTGGTCCACCCATAGCTTACAGTGTAGATCCCTGGTACGTTTTCTTACCAGAGAGCGTAGGAACCCAAAGGGGAGTGGCGCGATGGGTTCTGGTCCCACCGGTGTCATGCTCGACCCCCTTCTGGCCAGTTCATCGGCGGCATCGTTACCTAGCGAACCGCTGTGTCCTTTTATCCATTGAATAGTTATATTATTGAGGCTACCCACCTGGTTGAGGCGCTGGTGGCACTCGTATATTAGCCCAGAGTCAATCGAGTGACTGTCCAGCGCTTGCAGAACAGCCATACTGTCTGAGAGTATGCGGATCGAGTGGTCTTTAACTGCCCTGGCCATGATGGCTGAGGCGGCAAGAGTGATCCCAATGCATTCCGCCTGGAACACTGTATTGTGGACTCCTAATGGTGTGGCTATAAATGTATGTTGAAGTCCTGCGAGAAGACTCCAGCACCTGTGCCACTGTCTGTTTTTGATCCGTCCGTGAAGATGCGCAGCTCAGTGGGGCGCAGACCCTGACACCGGCGATCTTCGTGAAGCTGGATTCTGTATTTTTTATCAAAAATGAACTGTTTGGGTACCCGGTCATTTATAGCCTTGGTGATGGGGAACTCATTGTTGAGTTCCTTAAGTAGCGCGGTGTGTTGTGTGCCTCTCTTTCTCAAGAGGTTGGTTGCGTCCAGACGCGCTGCCGCCATCGTGGCTTCCTGCTGTATGAACAGGTGGAGCGGTGGTAGTCCCAGCATGGCGTCCATGGCTGCAGTCGGAGTAGTCCTCATGCAGCCCGTGACCGCCATGCAGGCTAGTCTCTGCATGCGTTGCAGTTTGTTGCAGGCTGTAACAAGCTTGGTGCGGGGCCACCAGACCACGGCCCCGTAGGTGATCATGGGTCGGATCACTGCGGTGTACAGCCAAAGTATGATTTTGGGGGATAGGCCTGTTGGTCTAGTGGTTAGTGATCCTGACTGCTATGCCGGAGGTCGTGGGTTCGATTCCCACCCAGGACAAATGTTTGTGTGATGAGCACGATCATTTGTTCTGTGTCTGGGTGTAATTTATCTATAATATGTATGTATTTAGAAATATATAAGTATGTTTATCAGTTGTCTAGTACCCATAACACAAGTTCTGCTTAGCTTGGGACTAGATGGCGTTGTGTGATAGTTGTGGAATATTATTATTATCATTTATTTATTTTCTTACATATTAAGTATATTTTTAAATATTTTTACAAAAATTATACAAAAAACATTTAAAAATATAAAAAATAGTGGCCCAACGGCATCGGGAGCAGGGTCCAAGCTGCCGGTGGTCAGGGCTCTAGAGAGAGGAACCTCCTGACAATACGTGCCGTGTCTAAGAGTACTGCTTTCTGAATCAAGCCCTTGACCCAGCCGTGCAATGAGAGCCTCCTGAGGTGTTGGTCGAGGCTCTTCGCTATTAGCCCATTTACTGTAACAATTATCGGTACAATGATTGCAGAATCCACGTCCCACATGTCGACAACCTCGTGTGCTAAGTCAAGATACTTGATTTTTTTATCTTGTTCAACTTTCACGAGATTCTCGTCATGAGGGACAGCGATATCAACAATCATTGCACGACGCTCTCGTCGATCTATCACCACAATATCAGGCTTATTGGCTACAATAGTCCTGTCTGTGATGATAGATCGATCCCAGTACAATGTGGCGTGACCATTCTCGAGAACTGGGTCGGGCACATACCTGTAGTATGGTACTTCAGATTCTACAAGGTTGTATTGCAAAGCAAGTTGCTGGTGGATGATCCTAGCTACTTGATTGTGTCTGTGCAAGTACTCGCCGTTAGCAAGACAAGAACAACCGGAAACAATATGTCGGATGGATTCACCGGGACGGTGGCATGCCCGACAGATGTCAACCGTACCGTCCTTAACAATGTATTTCCGATAATTATTCGTCATGATAACTTCATCCATAATCGCACAGATAAAACCTTCGGTTTCCCCAAAGAGGTCACCGAAACGCAGCCAGGATACGGACGCCAAAAAGTCTACATCAGGCCCATGGAGAGCCCGGAAAAAGCGACCGTGAAGCTCTTTGCTTTGCCATACTTCCTTACGATCCTTAATATCCAATACTGCAGGTTTGCGCCAGTTCTCGTTCGCCAAGGAGAGCGGGGTGAGGCCCTTGTCCACTGCAACCACATCTCGGTGCATCCCCACGTCAGTTTGAAGGAAATATTCCCTGAGACTGCAGATCTCGCGGTTGTGGAGGGTTTTAGCGCTTAGGAAACCTCGACCCCCACACTTCCGCGGGATGTACAGTCTCATCACTGATGACCGTGGGTGATGCATCCGATCTGCCGTCAGCAATGTACGGACCTTCCTATCCAGAGCGTCAAGTTCCGTTTGAGTCCATTTGAGTATGCCGAAAGAATACATCAAAACCGGCATGACCCAACCGTTGAAGGCACGCACCTTGTTGCCGCCTGATAAAAGACTATTAAATACTTTTTTCAGGCGGCCAAAGAAGCGTTCCCTCAGCGATTGTTTCATGTCGGTAGCATTGATGCCTAATGCTTCCGACATACCCAAATATTTGTAGGTTTCGGTTGAGGAGAGGGATCTAAGGTGTATAGAATCCGTAAGTTCGGTCCCCACGGATTCTACAATCCCCCCTCGCTTTACATGCATGACTGCACATTTGTCCACACCAAATTCCATCCTGATGGCACTACTGAACGTTTCTGTTACCTTCAGTAGCTCCATCAGTCGCAAATTGTTGGGGGCAAAGAGTTTCAGATCATCCATGTAAAGGAGGTGTGATATCACCTGACCACCTTTTCTCAATCGATAGCCTAGACCTGAATCCTCCAGCAGTGTGCTTAGAGGATTCAAGGCTAAGCAAAACCAAAGCGGACTCAAACTGTCGCCCTGAAATATTCCTCGCTCAATCCTGATCGGTTCATTGATCTGCTGGATTTGTGGACATCCTGGATAGAGAAGGACCGTCCTCCACTGTCTCATACACGACATCAAGAAGGTGCGTAGAGTTGCATCTATTTTGTACAATTCTAGCACCCTCATGAGCCATGTATGTGGCACGGAGTCATAGGCCTTCTTATAATCTATCCAACATGTCGACAAATCCTTCCGGGATCTACGAACCTGTTGGCTTATGGTCATGTCTATAAGGAGCAGCTCCTTAGTACCACGGGACCCATTCTTACATCCATTCTGAGACACCGACATAATTGTGTTACTTTGAATATGCTGTGAAATTTTTACTCTAAGAATGGATGTAAGAACTTTATAGACCGTCGGTAAACAAGTTATGGGTCTATAATTTTTAGGTTCCGTAGTACTACCCGATTTATGAAGAAGGTGGGTAACTCCTGTTGTAAAGAACAGTGTTATTATTATTATTATTACTTCTTACCTATCATTTTCCTGCATTGCCAGAATGTGATGCAGGCCCTGTTTAGTTTGCTGTCTAAATGACTACTGACGGCATGTCCTAGAAAAAATCCTACCAAAAATTCGAAGACATGTGACATCTGCCAACCCGCACTGGACCCGCGTGGTGTATTACAGCCATATATATCCAGAGATATGCTTTCATTGCGGAATAGTATGGAGTCCTAGTGTCGCCGCTTATCTCCCACCCAAAAAATTACAACATTAACAAATAGTGTACTGACGGCACACACTTAAACTTTGAACACGCACACCAAAAAGAAAGCAGCTACACTAAATCAATTTCTAATAGCACACATACATAGAATGGGCGGGGCATTCACTTGTAAACACTTGCTATTTGCGAACATCCAATGCAATTACCACGCATTTAACACGCATGCAATTAGGGAGTCGAAAGCGATGGTTGATTATTTTTATCGATATTTAATTTTAGCACATTCTTGTATTATTATAACTTCGTTTAATTTCTTTAATATTTTTTTTTATATACCTATTCGAAAATATAGTTAACTTTTATTAAAATAAAATGAGAATATGTTTTTAAAATTTTGTATTCGCGGTTAAAGGGAACGCTCTCTGTTACATATCATACTGTAAAAATAAATAATATATTACTTAATCTTAAAAAAAAAAATGCTTACCTACATTCAGGTTAGGAAAATTAATTTGCTATTATACGGAATTACTATAATTATAAATTTTTATTTATTTTTATACATATATAATTACATTTTTAAATATTTCTACAAAAAAATATAAAACACATTTAGAATATAAAAAATAGTGGTCCACCGGTATCGGGAGCAAGGTCCAAGCTACCGGTGGTTAGGGCTCCGGAGACAGAAACCTCCTCACGATGCGAGCCGTATCGAGGAGTACTGCCTTCTGAATCAGGCTTTTGATCCAGCCGCCTAACGATAGCCTCGATAGATGTTGGTCGAGGGTCCCGGCCATCAGCCCATTATTGGCTGATACGACAATCGGCACAATGACAGCTGAGTCAACATTCCACATGTCAACAACCTCGTGTGCTAAGTCGAGATATTTAATCTGTTTCTCTTTCTCAGCTTTCACGAGGTTGCCGTCATGTGGAATGGTAACATCGACTATCATTGTGCGGCGCGCTAACCGGTCTATCACCACTATATCAGGCTTATTGGCGACAATAGTCCTGTTAGTAATGATAGACCGATCCCAGTACAACGTGACATGGTCATTTTCGAGAACTGGGTCGGGCACATACTTGTAATACGTTACCTCAGAATCCACTAGTTTGTATTGCAAAGCAAGTTGCTGATGAATAATCCTGGCTACTTGGTTATGCCTGTGCAAGTATTCGCCGTTAGCCAGACGAGAACAACCAGAGATAATATGTCTGATGGACTCACCCGGATGGTGACATGTAATTATATAATTTATTACTAAGAATATCTTATACCTTTAAACGAGCAATTCTTGTATATATATATATATATATATATAATCTGAATCTCGGAAACGGCTCCAACGATTTTCATGAAATTTTGTATACAGGAGGTTTCGGGGGCGATAAACCGATCTAGCTAGGATTCATTTTTAGAAAATGTCGTTTTATTCGCGTTTTCAATAATCAACTTTTAAACATAAACTGAAAAATATGACTGTTCCTGACATCTATTGGCGACTAATAATACTATTTTTTTAATTGGGAGCAACTAACTGCTTTAACGACACAACAACACTAAAGCTACTTCAACAGATGGCGTTGTTAAGCAACACTAAGTCATTGGCTTGACGTGTTTGGTTTGACGTTATGGTCCAGGAGGTAGCGTTGCAATTGAAAAAGTCATAGTAAGCCGGCTGAACTTATTATTTTAAACACAATTTACCAAAAAATACCGAGCAAAGCTCGGTCATCCAGATATTTTTAATATAATACGTTATGTTATAAGTGGGCTAAGTTCGTTACTACGTCTGAGACCGGATTGGAGCCGAGAGCGTAATAATACAATGTTCACGCAAGTTATACGACATTTTTAACACATTGGTATAGAAATAAAATAAAATAAAATGTGAAACACTCAGTATGATAGACAAAGATTTGACAAAATAGCAACGGACCGCGAATTTTCTAATTTCAACTTCGAACCTTGGCTGCTCGGACTTATGAGTGACTAAGATGGGCTTGCGATTTAGTGATCAATACAATAGTATTGCCCATTTTTTTTATTTTCAACAATATTTAACCATCGCAATCTTCAATATTATTCTTACTAGGTCAATAATATTGCGCAATATTATTAATCGTCTATGGCCCACCTTACGAAACCGCAAAATAGCAGATTAAAAAAAAGGAATATTTTTGCATATCGAAAACAAATTATTGTAATTTTTTTTACCAAATATAAATAATTGGATGAAATATAATATTTATTTATCATATTACTTATCATATTGTACCTACTATAAATTAAAAACTGTTAATTTGTGAAAATCTTTAGGTATAATATTACTTTAAGTATAAACACTTCACGAGTAACTGTATTGGAATTATAATGTCTTAATTTGGTTCAACCACCATTAAATTAATAAGTAATTTAACTCTTTTACTATACAGGTAATACGAGGATATCCATTAAGTTCTGTAAAAAATATTCAACTGCAATAATACGCATATCGATAAAATCAGCCGCACGCAAACGATTGCTCCTCTCTAAATCTAAAACGTTCGTTTCGTTCGGGAAGATTCGGGCTAGTTCGAATTAGTTCGTGTCGCTCCGCACGTAAGTTAGTAAATCATTTAAAAATTGATTTAAAATATAAAACAGTGACTTAATTGTTTACTAACCGGTGGTAGGACACGCCATTTGTCTTCAGGTTGATGGTATTTGGCCTATTTTTACAAATAATTACTGCACAACTCGGCATTTTGGCTTTTTACGCATCAATAGTGCACTGTACGTTATTGCAAAGTGACTGAATGATGCGTACAGCCGCCGTTCGAACATACTACCAATTGATGGTATCGAGGCGGCACGTGCCACGCCCCTAAGGCATATCCCACGATATCTGTGATTACAGCCCATTCACTCACCGAGAGGAGGCTTGTGTCCCAGCAGAGGGAAAAATATAGGCTGATTGTTATGACTTACAGAAATAAAATCATTTATCATTAATTTGTTACCTAAAGATTGCTACAGTTTTAGTCTTTCTTATCACAAGCTGCATTACAAAAGTTAGTTAAAAAAAAGCTGTTTTACAGAAAAGTGAAGATACCTACGCGGAGATTTTTTTTTTTTTTTTAATTTAGGTAATTCATTTATTCAGGTCTTCAACCCATATAAAAATTAAAAAGGACACATTAGCCATGCTGGCACTATACATATTATTATACATACTATAACTTACAGATTAATAGATATCCATCCATACTTCCATACTTCCATACTATCCATACTAATATTATAAATGTAAAAGTAACTCTGTCTGTCTGTCTCGCTTTCCTGCTAAAACGACTGAACCGATTTAAATGAAATTTGGTACACAGATAGTTTAGAGCCTGAGAAAGGACATAGGCTACTTTTTATCCCGGTAGTATGTTCACACGGGATAATTTCCGACCTCCACGCGGGCGAAGCCGCTGGCAAAAGCTAGTACAAAATAAATACAGAAATTGAAATTGAATTTAGAATTTATGCAATAGCAATTTTTTTTATAACGAAGGATAAAATTTCATCGCAGTAGGGTTCAGAATTATCATCTAAACTCATAGAAAAAGGTTGCCACCCTGCATAACTCCTTTTTTTTACTAGCCTCCATTGTCCCACTCCTGGGCAAAGGACTCTCCCTCCACTCCTTCCATCTTCCGCAATCGATTCTGAAACATTTCTCCGACATTCGTTTCGCCGTTGAACGGTTCACCGATAGAACGATTCACTTTTCATTTTTTCACCGATAGAACGTTTCAATGACGAACGATTGGCCAGCAGAACGAATCACATTTCATTATTTAGGTATGTCGGCGAATCGTTCGCCGTTGAAACGTTCTATCGGTGAAAAAATGAAAAGTGAATCGTTCTATCGGTGAACCGTTCAACGGCGAAACGAATGTCGGAGAAATGTTTCAGAATCTCCGCAACCCCCTTGTCCTCCTTCCAGTTTTGACAGAACCTATCCAGCTCGTCCCGCCATCTCCAACATGTTCAACCGAGACCCTCGCCTCTGTCTCCTGGTACCAGGTCTGTTTTCTTCACCACTCATTTTTTTACTCGGTTCATATGTTTGTTTCCAGGCATTCGGCTACCAGTTGGAGAACGGTATTCCCATCGACAGCTGGTTCGTAGACCGAACTGACAACGAGCTGCTGAAGTTGCTGCCTTTCTTGGAGCATCTGGCTACTGTGAGTATTACATCATCATAATCAGTCTGTCCGTATGGTGCCGGACGTAAAGAATAACACCACCCCATTTCTTCCCGTGGGTGTCGTAAGAGGCGACTAAGGGACTTACTAGAGAATGTAGTAATGAAGTATGGTGGTAAAATGCATAGAGGACGCTGCTGCCCATTCTCTAGTAAGTCCCTTAGTCGCCTCTTACGACACCCACGGGAAGAAATGGGATGGTGCTATTCTTTACGTCCGGCACCACACGGATAGCGCTCTTCTACTGAGAGAACTAAGAAAGAAAAGAAAGAAAAAACCATGTTTATTCTGCACAAACAATACGCACATTACAAGATAAAAATTAAAAAAAAATACATAAATGCACATATACAACGTAGCCAAAAGCCCCGTATTTAAGTCAATAAAAAAACAGTTTTGCAATATTGACATTGCTTGTAATGTCAAGGCTAGTGACCAAAGACAAAACAGACTGACTAATACATACATACATAAAGTCAAGCCTTTTTCCCATTGCCATCTTACTGACTAATATTATGTCTCTCTTTTGGCCGCAGAAAGATGACGTACGCCCCTACATCAGGGACAAATACAAACTATTCAGCTACTTACCACCGGACTAAGAACTACCCGCTTTTTATTTATACCTATAACTGTACAGACATTGTGGAGAATAGCCGGATAGCCGGTCAAAGTGGAGAATAAACGAGGTATGGACTGTAATAATTTTTTCGTAGAACGTTGAAGTATAAATTATGTAAAGATTGACCGGGTGATGTGGATAATTTGTTGTAACGAATTTTGTGGATTTTTGTAAAGGAATTGCTAATTATTTGATGTGGAGACAACAATACGGCGATATAATATACTATGTAGTTTTTGCCCGCGACTTCGTCCGTGTCAAATTTTTGTTCCCCTGGCCCTTCGCGTCGCATCGAATTGTCTGCCAGTTTTCGTCCATTTTTCTTTCCTGCTCCGCTCTTTTTGATCGTAGCGTGATGTTATATAGCCTATAGCCTTCCTTAATAAATAGGCTACCCAACACAAAAAGATTTTTTCAATTTGGACCAGTAGTTCCTGAGATTACTGCGTTCAACCAAACAAACAAACTCTTTAGCTTTATAATATTAGTATAGATAGATTAAAGTTATCAAATCTTAACATCGAAATTAAAAATGTGTGTATGCGGCATCTCCTCACAGACAATATGGACCTCCTAGGCTCCTATCTTGCATCTGCACACGAGAGCACCTAATGGCTGTGGTAGAGAACGGTATTCCCATAAATAAACTTTGAGCCAAACTAATTTAGAAAACATCCACAATCCACACTAATATTATAAATGCAAAAGTAACTCTGTCTGTCTGTCTAGCTTTCCTGCTAAAACTACTGAACCGATTTAAATGAAATTTGATACACAGATAGTTTAGAGCCTGAGAAAGGACATAGGCTACTTTTTATCCCGGTAGTATGTTCCCGCGGGATAATTTCCGACCTCCACGCGGGCGAAGCCTCTGGCAAAAGCTAGTAAATACATAAACTAACGCCTTTTTCCCATGGGGGGTAGGCAGAAACTAAAGAACGCCACCTGCTACGATTGTTACATACTCCTTGTTCTTTCTGCAATTGATACGCTAAGAACATTAAAAAAGCGTTTTATTTTAACAAAAAAATATCATGGGCCTTTTATGGGTTCGGGCAAACTTTGACTCGTTATAGTGACAAAACTATTCGATATACAGGGTTATTTGTAAAACACCGGCAACCTTTCAGGACTATGTTACTAGCATCATAATCAACAACTTTTGTTCTATGACTTTTAAAAATTCATCATATTTCAGTTTATCAGATTTTCAAACAAAAGTCGGCCGCCTCTAAATAGGTCAAGTGCAAGCGCCCCCACCGCCGTAACCCCGCTCCCCTCGCTAAAGTAGTATCCCTTTCTTTTGCTTTCCATAGACTTCGTAACATTTAGAGCGTTCAATTTAAATATTTTTATTTTTGTATGAAAATCTGATGATATAAAATATGATGAAATTTTAAAAGTCATAGAACAAAAGTTGTTACTTATGATGTTAGTAACATAGTCTTGAGAGGTTACCGGTGTTTTACAAATAACCCTGTATTTCATTGAATTTTTGAATATAGACATAATTTGTCTTATTGTTGTCTCTCCACCTTTGTAAATTTTAGTTGTATGTCTCATGAAATTATGTATGAACTATGATATATGATTTATCAATGGGAAATTCATATTTTTTGTCTGCAGTGACTATAAATTATGTAAAGTATTTTTTTTGTATCAAATCCTTTATAATAAAAGTCCTACAAGAAAAAAAAATCTCCAAAATGTACTTACAGTTTTCAAAATTAGTGATGTAAAAACGAAATTTTCGATAAAATTCATAATTATTTCTAAAAGTTTAGGAGAAGATATTCTAAAGTATACTTAGATTAATTTATTATTTAATGAAAAAAAGAAGGAATCGGCATACTAATAGATTTTATTTAGTTTTAGACTCTTGGCTGTTGTAATAAGAACTATTTTGATTTCGGCAGCTTTATACAGTTCTATCATCATTTCATCCGAAAGACGTCCACTGCTGGACATTGGCCCTCCCCAGTTTGTGGGGGGTTTTATATAGTTTAGCCGGATATATTTTTGACATTGCCCTGTATAACATGAGTCAGTTTCACGCTGCTATAAAAGTAATAGTAATAAAAATTAATTAAAAAAGTCAAATTCTTCCTATACCAGCAGCCAAAGAATAATAATTTAATGTATTTGATGAAAAATTATTTAATAAAAAAAAGAATCAAATGCAATCGAATTGGGTTTAAAAATCTGTGATTATGATTTTGTATTGTGTTTCTCAATTTGTTTATTGATGCACCCCTCCATCTTGTGTAGACATAGCCTTACTTGTTAAACGTGTAGTTATTGTGTGAAATAGCCTATATTGTTAAGGTTTTTGTTGTGACTGGATATTGTTGATAGTGACTGGGTGAAGTTGTGATCTGTAATTGATATACGCCTATATTTTATATTATTGTTGTGTAAGGTAACCATGATATGAACTATTCTTTTATAGCTCGCTCTTATATGAAAGATATAATAATTTTCCTACTTTTTTGTCACTTTGCAGGTCAGTATGTATTGACTGTCTCGTTGGTCTAGTGGTAGCAAGCGCTACTGCTGAGCATGAGGTCCTGGGTTCGATTCCTAGGTCGGGCAAAGGGTTATTGGGTTTTTCCATCTAGAATTTCTCAGTAGCAGCCCGGAATCTGGGTTTGTGCCTGGTTGTTGGCTATAGTAATTTTCTTAATATTAAACAACAGATTCTCATATTACATTTACATTGCATACATTTTCAATAAGTTTACCATTTACATTTTTAATAATAGCTATGTCTACACCAGATACATTTTAAAATAAGTACGCATAAATACAAATATGGAAAAAATACAGAGAGTAAAATGTATGAAATATGGTGGATGTCACATGTCTTTGAATTTTTAGTTCTAGGACATGCCGGTTTCCTCACGATGTTTTCCTTTATTCATTATATTTAAGCCGTTAGTCCCGGCTGTCTTTCGTAGATCTTAGGGTCCGTTCACACAGACCGGTCGGAGAGCATCGGCGCGCATTTTTCTTTTCACACAGACCGGATCGTATACGCTTGGAGATGGTCGGAGCGGAGCCACCAACTATTTCACATAGACCGGCTGGAAGCGACCTGAATGCGGATGCACTCGGAGCCGGTCGGATGCACTCGGAGCCGGTCGGATGCGCTCGGAGCCGGTCGGATGCGCTCGGAGCCGGTCGGATGCGGTCGCAGCCGGTCGGATGCGCTCGGAGCCGGTCGGATGCGGTCGCAGCCGGTCGGATGCGCTCGGAGCCGGTCGGATGCGGTCGCAGCCGGTCGGATGCGCTCGGAGCCGGTCGGATGCGCTCGGAGCCGGTCGGATGCGGTCGCAGCCGGTTGGATGCGCTCGGAGCCGGTGGGATGCGGTCGCAGCCGGTCGGATGCGCTCGGAGCCGGTCGGATGCGGTCGCAGCCGGTCGGATGCGCTCGGAGCCGGTCGGATGCGCTCGGAGCCGGTCGGATGCGGTCGCAGCCGGTCGGATGCGCTCGGAGCCGGTCGGATGCGCTCGCAGCCGGTTGGATGCACTCGGAGCCGATCGGATGCGCTCGGAGCCGGGTGGGTGCACTATAAAGGCAGTACCAGTATTCCACACAGTCCAAGTTTTGTTTTCGGTATTAAAGTGTGCTTTTCGGAACATGGCTCCGATGAAGAAATATATTTGTTAGCAAGATTTTTTGAAGCAGAACGAAACAAACGAAAGCGCAAGCGGAGACAAACATGGGCAAAAAATATTACGCGGCCGCGGCGCGGTTGACCGGCTCCGATCGCGTACTTTTCTCGCTCGCGCAGCCGATCGGCTTCGATTGCGTGCTCTCTCTCGCTCGCGCAGCCGATTGAATATTTTAAAATAATATTTTTCCAAATATTTTTTGTCCATGTTTGTCTCCGCTTGCGCTTTCGTAAATAATTTTCACACCAAGCGCGCTCAAGCATTCCTAATGACAAACTCAGTGCACATGCAAAAATAAACCTCGCTACAATTACTAAAAACTCTGTTTTCAACGTGATAAAAATCTGCTCTCCTCTCCGAGTGTGAACGGACCCTTAGACAGTCGTTACGGGTCGTCAGAAGCCCGAAAGCCTGACAACCTTTTCAGTTTTTTCCCATATTTGTGTATATGCGAAACAAAAATAAAATAGTTTAATAATTTAAGCTGTAAGTGTTTAAATATATATTATTTAATATATAAGCGAACTCGAATGAGGTGCTAAACATTTTTTATTATTATTTGTCATTTTACTTTTTTTTGTAAACAGTAAGGCTATATTTTGTATGTCTTTTTGTGTTGTATTAATAATAACTTTTGTTTCGAGAGTGTTTAAAAAAAAATATATATAAAAAATCTCAAAATGTAAACTTAAATAATTTTTTATAGTGATGTTATCTCTCTGTCTTTGTCACTTTATGGTTTACTAGCATTTAGCCCGCGACTTCTGAAATATATTGGTCATGTTACTCTGGAATAATGCAGCTTTCCATAGGTGAAATAATTTTTCAAATCTGTTCAGTAGTTTTTGAGTTTATCCAATACAAGCAATCATATCCTTCCACTTTATAATATTAGTGTAAATATTTGAGACCATACCGGGGATCCCAACGTCGGCAGTGTTTAGAGACAGTGCAATCAGTATATAATGTTCCCACTGCTGGGAAATAGCCCTCTTCTCTGTAAGAGGAAGTGGTGCAGACAGAAACATATTTATAAACAAGAAAACAACTCTCTTTCAAAGAACCATCTTGAATCAAGAAGCAGTTTATTCTACACATTCTCAAATAATTGTGTTTACATTACTATTTAAGCTTTTAATTATTATTATTAATTAATGTACGTCCAATTTTTTTATAATTATGTTTTTTTGTAGATTAGCTACTATGATAAAAATTATTTATAGGCTGTATAAATTTCATGTCATCATCACGTTTTTAATAATGTTAGAATAAAATAAAACTGATATTGTCTATGGCTTCAGTAATAAAATATTGGTATGTTAACTGCTATTTATTTAATTTTGACTGAATTTTTCGGGATCTTTTATATAACTTTATTGAAAACCAGCTTCTGCCCGCGACTTCGTCCGCGTTAAATTTCTTGTTCCCCCGACCCTTCCTGTCGCGTCGAATCGCCTACCCGTGCGATTCCCCGTTTTTTCAACATTTTTCATTACTGCTCCGCTGCTCTTGGTTGCAGCGTGATGTTAGCCTTTCTCGATAAATAAGCTACCCAACACAAAAATATTTTTTCAATTCGGACCAGTAGTTCCTGAGATTAGCGCGTTCAGTCAAACAAACAAACAAAGTCTTCAGCTTTATAATATTGGTATAGATATTACATGGGACTTGAACATAATAGGCGTGTGTGTGATAAATGATTTTATTTCTGTAAATAGGTTTGTACAACTCACTTTTACACGTCAATGATATTTTTAAAACTAGATGAGGTCGGCGTTTCCTATCTGACTGCTCTGAGAAGAAAGGCCGAGACAAACTCAGAGGTCACAGTCTCTTTTAAAGTCCAGACATAATCTTGTTCACATCATGTGAAGACCATGTAGGTTGGTGACTGAAATGGTCTGAGTGGTACTATACTACATATCCTTCTAACCTTTTGGGGAATTTGAATCCATTGTAAAAGGCAATTATTTTGAAAATGGAGCCTTTTGCCGGCTCTTCGCCATAGGAATCAATAACTTGGAACCGTGCACCTAGCTTCTCTGACGTTACATACGTGCTCATGTTGGTTTATGTAAAATAAAATATTTTGATTGATTGATATTATTTGGGATTCTCGTACTTAATAGATTTTGAAATTACGTTATCTTCTTCCAATATCGGGGTGTCAATAGTCACCCATTTTTCATGACTTAATCTATACTAATATTAATATCTGGATGACCGAGCTTTGCTCGGTAATTTTAGGTAAATTGTGTTTAAAATAATAAGTTTATGGTCAAGTTGATTATCGATAAAGTTGGTCATTGGAAACACGAACAAAACGACATTTTATAAAAATGAATCCTAGCCAGATCGATTTATCGCCCCCGAAACCTCCTGTATACTAAATTTCATGAAAATCGTTGGAGCCGTTTCCGAGATTCAAATTATATATATACATATATAAGTACAAGAATTGCTCGTTTAAAGAAATAAGATAAAGATGAAGAGTTTGTTTGATTGAACGCGCTATTCTCAGGAACTACTGGTTGGAATTGAAAAATTATTTTTGTGTTGAGTAGCCCATTTATTGAGGAAGACTATAGGCTATATAACATCACGCTATGGTAAAAAGGAGCGGAGCAGCAAACGAAAAATGGAGCAAACGAAAAATGGACGAAAACTGGCAGGCTATTCGATGCGACGGGAAGGGGAGCGAAAATTTGACGCGGATGAAGTGGCGGGCAGAAGCTAGTCAATTATATATAAAGTACGTATTAATAAAATAAATATATTTTTTTACTATGTATAGTGCATGTTTATAACATACACAGATGAAATACACAGACCGTATGATTGTATGTGATTTGAGTATTTTTATACATACATTACGCACTAAACAAAATGTATTAAATTTTATTTTATAAATGAATGATAAATTATTTTATTTCTGTAAGTAGGTTTGTACAAACACTTTTAAACGTCAAACTTATTTTTTCAAATTAGATGAGGTCGGCGTTTCCTAACTGACTACTCTGAGAAGAAAGGCCGAAACACACTCAGAGGTCACAGTCTCTTTTAAAGTCCAGACATAATCTTGTTCACATCATGTGAAGACCATGTAGATTGGTGTCTGAAATAGCCTTTTGAGGAAAGAACCACACAGATTGAGTGGACCTGTCCAGTGCATATATTTTTTTTTATCCTATTATAATCTTTTTTTACAAGTATAGCAGTTAACATATCAATAATTTATTTAAAAATAAAAAATATACTTCCTAAATTATACATATTGAAGAAATCTATTATTTATTAAAAAAGTAAATGTTTTTATTGTGCAAGATGTATTGAAAACTGTCGGTCTAGTCAAATATATTGTTAATTTTAATAGGATTTTTATGAGATACTTGCATTATTTATTCGTGAATTAATTCTAATATTTAACTACATAAAGAAGTCATAAAATTGACTTCGTTTGACTTCGAAGATAATCGAGTATTACCGAATTTTACACCTTGTTTAAAAGCCACTATAATGTCATGTTTCTAAAATTTAACAAAATATTTGACTAGACCAAATTAATTATTATCATTTTTATTTTATTTCAATAATGAAATTCAGTTTATATAAGTCTGATATAATTGATCTGAAAACACAACTTTTAGGAAAAGCCAAATTGCCTACTTATACCATACCTTAAAATTATGTCCAAATAATTTGGATTAAACATTCTGAAACAAGTATTGTATCTGTCGAATGTTTGTTTTTGTTTACGTATACTATACAGTAGTTAGACTAATCATGTTTTGTGGTTTTGGTCAGTATTGGGATCATATTAACTCTAGATATCATCTCAGAATACGAAATTACGAGACTTCTTTGAAAATAATTCTCAAGCTATTCGTGTTTGCCCATATTATATGTATGTAACCCTGCTTTATGCCAGGGTCGCGAGATTGTTCGAAAGAGACACCGTGACCCTGGCACATGGGCAACTGAAGGAACACGGGTGGGTTTTAGTCAGTAAAAGTCTGACACGCCCTCCTGCTCCGCCCAAGAGCCCGGGAGACGTCATTTGATGATTTCCCATCCAATAAAAAATCCTGCTTTCAGCCGATTTGGCTTTGCAAAGTAAATCTAGTTCTTTCGATAATCTCTGTTATTTCTTCCACTTACTATGCTATCTTGTAGTTTTACAAAAAAATATTGTGTTATGTAATAAGTAGAGTTCACTGAGCCTGTTCCTACTGCTGTAACTCAGGCCTCATTTCGGTGAGAGGGAGTGGGCCGTAATCTACCACGCGGGCCCAGTGCGGGTTGGTCATGTCTTCGAATTTTTGGTTCTAGGACATGCCGGTTTCCTCAAAATGTTTTCCTTCACCGTTTTGAGAGCAGTGGTGATGAAATAATTTACTCAAAGTAATGCACCTGCCGGGATTCGATGCCACGACCTACACTCATAAGTCGAGGCAAATATCACTGGGCCAGCACTGCTCTCTCACCACATGATCGGTTTTTTTTTTAAGTGGAAACTTCTTTGGCACCTTTATAATTTGAAAGTCTATGAAAAGAAAAAGAGACAGACACATAACAACGTCATTATGTTTTGTGTCTCGCTCTAACACTTGGGGTAGTGAAAATCCTTAAGTAAGGGTGCTCCTTCAGAAAGTTTACTTTTCTGTTTGACGTTTTTCGAGCAGGCTTTTTGGACAAATAGACATTTTGACTTTTTTACATTCGTCTCATTATCTTAAAGCCAACATTTTTGAAGGTTACACTTTTTTGTTAGCGTCCACTGTTCCACTCCTGGGCTTAAGCCCCCCTTCACTCCTTCCATCTTTCGCGAGTCCACGCGTCCTCCTTGATCGGTTAGATTAGAATAATAAAAAAATTATACTTACCTACTTAAGTTTTATCTCTTTCAAAAAACCAATTTCGACCAGAACCACACTCAATCCCTAAGATAAATAAATCAACAATTTAAAATACATTGTAATATAGTAATAAAATAAAAAATAAATATTCATCCACTATTTCTACATAACGCCTATATTAAAATGTTATTTAAAAGTTTAACTTCAAAATGTATTTGACCAAAAGTTTACAGAAATTACGTAACTTTTTTTTCGCGTAAAATTGTAGTTATAGGTGTGAGTTTAAATCAGTTTCATTGAAATGTAATGCATTATATCTTGATATTTACTTATGAGATCAAATGTATGTATTTTGCATATACTATTATTTTTACAAGCCTTTTTTTGTGGGTGGGAAATCTTCAAATGTCGTCTCCCGCTCTGGGTGTAGCAGGAGGGCGTGTCAGACTTTCACTGACTAAAACCCACCCGTGTTCCTTCAGTTGCCTAAATGCCAGGCGTGGCCCTGGCATTTAGGCAACTGACTCTGTAACTCTTTCCAACAAATCTCACAACCCTGGCAGGATTTTTACAAGCCTTTTTATCCCATTGCAAGACAAAGGCCTCCATACTCTATTTCCATTTCTCTCTGTTATAAGCTCCTAAGCACTTTTATAAAAGTAAAAAGTATTTTAAACTTATATCGAAAATTACCTACAAAAAAATAGTACGTTTTTTGTACTGAAAACTTGAAATTTTCAATTTCAAATACATTTTTGGAAGTTAGAATTTATATGAAAACGTTACTTGTCTAAATTATACTATTGTTTTAAATAATTTCTCAGTTGCTCTCAAGATAGTATGTCCAACTATTTATGATTCTGTATTTGATAAAATTCGACACTGATTTTGATGTATCTTCAGGCCATATCTCTTGAGGGGTCAGCGGAAGAATTGAAAATAAAGGATATGATGTGTAAAAGATAAAATGACTTGGCTAGTACGTAATGAAATAACAAGGTCTTTAAGTCGAGATTTGAATGAATCGATAAGGGAGATGGTACATACATAAAACAAGAATATATTTGCTAAAAAGAAAATGTGAAGTTTTAAGCGATTTTGTACCGTATTTGTTTTGCTTCTATTAACTCCGCATTGTCTTACTCTGCAAATAATTATGGTACAGGCCATGGGCATTGTTTAAAACAATTAAACTGGTTGTCAGACTTTCGGGCTCCTGACGACCCGTAACGACTGTTAAAGATCCACAAATGACAGACGAGAACGTGCGCTTAACGTGCTTTCCGAGGCACGGAGGGGTCTTAGTATGTTGAGCTGGTCACCCATCCACGGATCAACCGCGGCAAGCGTAGCTTAACCTAATCGATTTACCCTTACGGCTGTTTTTCCTTAACAACCACGTATATGATACTGCGCGCAGTTTTTTTGTCACTGTAATTCAAGATAAAGATTTAATATTCTGCTTACCTTAAAAGAGATGAGGCTTGAAGATATAAAAAATACTTTTTTCTGTTAAATTGCATAATCAAAGATGTCCTTCGAACGGGTCATAAATTTACGCCTGTTTGCTAAAAGGGTGTAAGCAGAGGTGAAGCCTACCCAATGTGGGTAGGGTAAGATGTCACCCCTTTTGTTTTGGGTGGGTAATCATCAAATTACTTTCACGTATCGGCGCGGGAGGGCGTGTCAGACTTTTACTGACTTAAAACCCACCCGTGTTCCTTCAGTTGCCTGTGCCAGGGTCACGGTATCTCTTTCGAACAAATCTCGCGACCCTGGCAGGGTTATGTCACCCCTAATTTTATCATGATTAAAAATGAAATTAATTCATACTATTGTAAATTCTTTTATATTTTTGTTTTGTAAATTACCCGAATCATAAATGGGGTTGCCAGAAATCAAATATTTAGGTTATAGTGTAGATAAGTGAAAATTTTAAATTTTTAATATACTTAGCTGTAAATTAATGTAAGAGTGTAGCGATCAAATTGTTTTCAATCTTATAGTAATTTAAGACGTAATCAGTTGTTTAGTCTATTAAAAGTATTTAAAGAAATATGTTTTTATTGTTTTATTTACACAACACCCACAATCAGCCTATATTGTTCCCACTGCTGGGAAATAGACCTCTCGGCGAGAGGGAGTGGGCCCAGTGCGGGTTGGTATATGTCACATGTCTTCGAATTTTTGGTTCTAGGACATGTCGGTTTCCTCAAGATGTTTCCTTCACAGTTTTGAGAGAAGAGCCTGTTTGGTTTCGAACCTCGCCCATACAACTCGTAAGTCGCGACCATTACCACTGAGTCACCACAGCTCACCGCTTAACCAGGAACCTCTTCAGCAAAAACGATGGTATCATTAACACGTTGAGTGCCGACCACGCGATATCGCGTGCTTGTTACTAACAATTTTGTATACGCTCTAAAATCTGTGGCCATATGGGATTAATCATCAATCTGTGTTTGGCACTCAACGTACCGCCAATACAATTTAATTTAGTAAACTGTCAAAAAGCTGCCAGTACCTGTTTTGTTAGTGTTTACAAATGGACCGGACATACGTTTTCCGCATATAAGGTACTGTGGTCTCAGCCAAGGCAGCACGTTTCCTTGTTATACTCAACATAGCTGTTTCAAAAAAAATCCCTATTCTCTACCTATGGAATAGCCAATTTATGTTCAGCATGTTAGTTTGAGGACCGTAATCCTCAAACGAATAGCACCATCCAATTTCTTCCCGTGGCTGTCGTAGAAGGCGACTGAGGGACTTGCTAGAGAATGGGCAGCAGCGTTCTCCATGCATTTTGCCACCATACTGCGATCGCCAAACTGCCTGCCAAGCACGGCGATTGTGGTGCCTCTGGGGGAGGCCTATGTTCAGCAGTGGACGTCTTGTAGCTGAAATGATGAATCCTTGAACTACTGCGTCCTGCCCGTTATGGCATAAGGTGCCAATACGTGGGCACTGACAGTTGAGCTGGTCCACAAATTCCAGGCCGCTCAGCGCGCTATGGAGCGGGCTATGCTCGGAGTTCCTTTGAAAGATAAAATCAGAAATGAAATTATTTGGAAAAGAACTGAAATTACCGACATAGCTTGCAGAGTAAGCAAGCTGAAGTGGCAGTGGGCTGGCCACGTCTGTCGAAGGAGCGATGGCCGGTAGCGCAGTTCTAGAGTAAAGACCGCGTATCGGAAAGCGTAGTGTGGGACGCGCCCCAGCTAGCTGGACCGATGACTTCAAAATGGTGGCTGGGACAGACTGGATGCGGAAGGCGGAGGAAAGGGTGTTGTACCGCAGCCTAGGAGAGGATTCCCAGCAGTGGATTACGATAGACTGAGTTGATTGTTTGTATCTTTGCATGATGAGCAGAATTCATAAGTTTAGACTTCAAAACAATAATTTCTTCATGCAGAAATTTGATGTCGAAAATTTCCTAGTGCAATTAAACACCAACAGATAGTTATCTGTCTATCTTCAGATCATTAAATTGTATAATAAAAAAAAAAATGTATGTAGTCAGATTGTATCTACAAAATTTTAATTGATAACATCCAAAGTGACTAATAATTGAATTACACAATTAATTTTGAAATTTGCAATGATCTGATGTATGATAATGCGTTAAAAACGTGCCTGTGATTTTAAATAAATTAAATTAACATGTTTTTCCTATTTATTTGAAGATTGTATCGTTGTTACAATATCTTTGGAATGTTGATGTAATTTTCATAATTACATTTCACAGCCAAGGTTCCAGCCTTGTTAGACTAATGGCATTGAAAAATGTTTTAAATTTAAAGGCCTTTCCTGAAGACTTATCCTGGATTGATTTAACACCGTATCTTTCGCACCTGGTCTTCTCAAATCTTGTGGTTCTTTGCTCAAAACACCATCTAACTGCCATCTCAGAGTCTTATCAGCATGGTCCTCAATTCCTCATATGGCCACTAATTGCGTAACACACAGTCCATCAGAATCTAAATCATTTTGAAGGATATTGCTAACCAGCTTTTGCCAGCGGCTTCGTTGGCGTGGAGTATGGAAATTATCCCGCAGGAACGATTACAGGGATAAAAATTACAGGTTATAAACTGTTTGTGTACCAAATTTCATCTAAAACCGTTCAAGAGTTTTTGCGTGAAAGAGTATAAAATATCCATACTTACATCCTTACAAACTGTCACTGTTTTAATATTTAGTAGGATCTATTGCTTCATATTTAGATATCTTCGAAAAACTCATTTTCAGAAAACGCTTTTTTATTCTGTTTATTAACTAATTCGTTTTTACCAATAGTTACATGCATTCTTCTCAGCTCTTATGTATTAATCACTGAGAACCATTTCAAAATCTGCATATTTTTCGTAAACATTTGTTGGTATAGGACCGACTGAAATATGCCTATGTTTTGATAAATTAATGAGTTCTTTATTTGATATAGTCCTATTTATAAGGCCTACTCTCAATACTCATCATTTTTTTACTAGCTTCCACTGTCCCATTCCTGCGCAAAGTCCCACTTCTTCCATCTTCCGCGAGCGCGCGCATCCTTCCAGTTTTGACGGAATCTATCCAGCAGTCCCATTTAAGTTGGCCATCCTTTTGAGCTACGTCAGAAGTGATCCTCAGTAGATTAAAATAAGTTTATGATATGAAAGAAAAAAATTGTAGGCAATTTACCTACTTTATACCTTAAGTATATTTTTTTCCACCGGCAACAGCTTTCAAAAACTTTGTCCGTCTATCTACCTACATGTTGTGAATTTCTTCACAAGAGGTGTTTTGAAAGTTATTTGTGATAGTAGTACCTATAGTGGATGAAAGAAATGAATAGATTGTCAGTAGACTCTGCATCTACTGACAATCTATTCATTACTTTCGTCCAGTGAGATTATATTAGTGATATAGAAAAGTCTTTCAACATTTTGCGTTGTGTGGCAATATAAATAATATTATTGACTATTATGATACTTAAGATTTCGCTGCGCCGATGATAAATCCGGTATCCCAAGAAATCCGGGCGGAGTCCTGTCAAAGCTCATAAAAGAAAGCCAGATTTATCCGTTTTGATGGGAACCCTAGTTGCGACCTAGAGTACGAGTCGATATCCGTGAGTACGAGTCTATATAGCGAGGCACCATGCGGGGAACGACGGACGGAAACAGGAGACGCGCGCGCGTCTTTTGACGCAAGTCGCATCGCTCGAGGCTGTGAACAGAGCTTTATTTGCGAACTCGTTTTGTGACATTTAAGTCCATTTGATGATGAATAAGATGATGCTTCATGATGATACGTACTGTCAGTCTTGTATAATGTAAGAACACGTTTAGGGTGTTGTTTGGGCTACCTCATCTTTGCAGCGCGTCGGCTATGTTTGCTGAGGCGCACACTGATTGCTTTTTTTGCAAATCATCCGTAAACGAAGCGCTTCGCTGCTTAGCGTACTTGGTACTGCAAACGGCATCCTGGACACGTTGGCGAACAGGTGGGATTCTCCACTGTTGAAGCAGTGGATGAGTGTTCATGCGAAGGGAGCTCAGGGAGCATGCTTAAATTAAATTAATAAATTGTACAAATATTAGGCTAAGTTTATTGTTACTAACACCTATGGACATATTTTTAATCCGAAATAAAGTGGTTCGCCTATAGACACGTAATGAGTATATTTTTATTGATTGTCGTTGTACTCATTTGTGGAAAAAAAAAAGAAATGATGAATAAGAGCTTCGAAGATAGTCGGGAAATCCCGAAAACAAAACACTTCTATTTTTGTTTTTCTTTAAAAATAACTTTGTTTACAGGAAAGATCTATAGAATATTGCTACGATAACATTGAAAATTCACTGAAACATAGAGCAACACGGACCACCGGCGGACCGGAGGGGAGACGCCATAGCGATTTTTCCCGATACAAAACTGTCTGTCATTTTTTGCGGGGGGAAATCTGCTCTACCCACACTTTCTCAAATTCTCACACAAAAATAATCATCTGTTACTACGAAACTCACACATAAAAATTAAAACATACACTAACAATTTCACACACACATAGATACATTTTGTGTCGTAACAGTACAATGAGATGACGCAACTACACTGACAAGTTGCTTACAGCCGTGGTTGCAACTACTGTCGATACGCATTATCGATAAATTCAAGAACTCGGTTCGGAATTTTACGTTTAAAAAGTGATACAAAGATAGATATTATAATAAAGATTGACTTTATTTATTATGTACTACAATAATTATCATTTAACAAATAAAATTAAGGTTTACGTCATTTTAAAAACTAGAGAGAATTGTATCTATCACTGGTTTTTAAAGTGGATTAGTTTTGTATAAATATGAATACATTTATGTGGGTCTGCTTTTTGACTTGATTGACGAAGTACACGGAGATGTCAACGAATCAGGAATAGTGAGAGTGGCATTAATGGCATCATAGATGATAGTCTGTCATTTCGTAGAGTGAATGATTTTTGATGACTCTGGAAAATTAGGTTTAAAACTGTTAATTGCTTCATTTCGCCACTATGACTAATGTGTAGTACATCAGGTAGACTGTACGCTGTTTTACCTTTTCCGTGATATAAAAAACTTCCGGGACAAATACAGTGTAGCGTAGAGTTGGTTTGGTGCCCTCGACTAATCTCCTCCTATTGTTCGCCAACACATGAAAGTCAGAGGTCTTTAAATGATTTGAGTAAATTACACTATTTCTTGTGGGAATCCAGGTTAGTCTATTATTACAAAATTTCTTCCATGTATCCCTTAAATTTGGATCTTTAGGAAACCTGCAATAAATAAATTAAAAAAGGATTGTATGGTTTTTATGAAACCACGACAAAAGTGAAACTTTTTTTCACATTATAGACATTTAACTAAAAATTTTCGAAATATATGCAATAGCTTAATAAAAAGACTTAATTTAATGTTCATACGAAATAAGTTAATTATTTAATTCAAACACTCAAAATTGAAATAAATCCATAAACAACAACATGCACCAGCGAGCGCCTTTCACTTTATCCCTAATTCTCGGCCGACCGTCACGCGACATGCAACACACAGACGAAAAGTGTGAGACGAAGTAAAAGTTTCACTTTAAAAAAAAAATGGTTTAAGTTCACACGTAAGTAGTAAGTAATTTTAATAAAACGTGTTAACTCGTAAGTTTTGTAATATTTTTAATTTATACAACTATGTACATTAATATACAGCGTATATTACAATTTTTTAAATAAATCAGAAAACTTATTCTCAAAAATGTCTCTGTATGAACATAGACTCCTTTGCCAAATTTATCGATAACTATCCACTAACAAACCAGTAACAACACTATCGCTCGGTGACAGCGTCTACTCGGAAACAAACTCGGATCAGTCGCTCGAACGATCCGCATATTGTATGAGCCCTCATACAATATGCGGATCGGTCGAGCGACTGATGAACGGCCTGTGTTGGTAAACAAATCCGAAACAACGCGACCGATAATATTGTATTTTTTAAGTTTTATGGAAGTAAATGGGAATAATGTGATTAAATATTAGTTACATATGAAAGGTAACGCCATCTTATTGTAAATTTGACGTGGCAGATCTCTTTTTGCAGCAAAATACAGAACAATTCGTCATTTTTGTAGGACATCAATTTAGTCGCGCAACTAGATTTAGTCTACTGAGCAGTGCGGCTGCAACTAGTTTTGTTATACGCATAGGACCGCGTGGACTTGTACTTTGACAGAGGGGAACGCCTGCGTATGGCTACTCCCCTCTGGTCCGTGTTGCTCTATGCACTGAAACGATGAATAATGCGTATGCACCATTGCTAATTGTTTATTTTGATGAATGAAACACTGTAAGCAATAACAACATTGTAATCATCACACACGCAATCTTATTGCGCACCTTCTGATGCTATATTTAGTTATTTAGGACTAGCTTCTGCCCGCGACTTCGTCCGCGTCAAATTTTTGCTCCCCTGACCCTTCTCGTCGCATCGATTTGCCTACTAGTTTTCGTCCATTTTTCGTTGCTGCTCGCTCCTTTTGAGTTATAGTGAGTCAACCTTAAAAGATAGACATAAGCTCTCACAGACTTTTTTTTAGAACTTTTTAAAAGAAACAATTCCGTCATACATGATTTTTGCGTTACTTTAACCGTTTACGCAGCGCACGCAACGGAAACTCAAAAGGAATAAATTTTCCCCGTTTTTGCAACATTTTTCATTACTGCTCCGCTCCTCTTAGTTGTAGCGTGATGTTATATAGGCTATAGCCTCCCTCGATAAATAAGCTACCCAACACAAAAATAATTTTTGTATTCGGACCAGTAGTTCCTGAGATTAGCGCGTTCAATCAAACAAACAAACACTTCAGCTTTATAATATTAAATAAAAAATAAATAGTATAGATAAGTTAGGACATACTTGTGGCAAAGTAATAACAGCCGCACGGGTTGATCGTTCAGGTTAAGCTTCGCGGTTGATCCGTGGATGGGTGACTATCTTCACATACCAAGACCCTTCCGTGCCTCGGAAAGCACGTTAAGCCGTTGGTCCCGGCTGTCTTTCGTAGATCTTAGACAGTCGTTACGGGTCGTCAGAAGCCCGAAAGTATGACAACCAGTTTTACCAAGGGGTATCGTATTACCCAGTAACTGGGTTGTGGAGGTCAGATATGCAGTCGCTCCATGTAAAATACTAATGCTCAGCTGCAACCGGTTAGACCGGTAGCTGACCTCAACATACTTGGGAAAAAGGCTAGGCAGATGATGATATGTTGGAACAGACAAAGGAGCTACTTATCTGTATCACGGACGGCAGATCTCAAGAGCGTATGCGGCACCACCCCACAGACAGTGGCCCATTCTCCATCCTGCGCCGCATGCCCTGTCACCCGTGCATTTGATGATCTTATGACTGCGTCAGTGAGCGGGGTTCGCGAAGTTGAGTTTTGGGCCAAAGATGTTTGAAATTTTTGCCATCTATAAGCTAAGAAGGGAGCAGTGGTGACCCAGTGGTAACGGCTGTGACTTACGAGTCGATGGTTCGAATCCAAGCAGGCACTTAATTTGTGTATATTATTACATCACCACTGCTCTCAAAACGGTGAAGGAAAACATCGTGAGGAAACCGGCATGTCCTAGAACCAAATAAAAAACCGGCCAAGTGCGAGTCGGACTCGCGCACCGAGGGTTCCGTACAAACCTGTAGGTATTCACGGTTTATGCATAAGGCTTGTGTTTATGAAATTAAATCCTATTTTTTTAATTTTTATATTTGAGTTGATTGAATGAAAGGTAAATTGCGGTTTACGATTTATGACGTATAAAAAAAAAACTACTTACTAGATCTTGTTCAAACCAATTTTCGTTGGAAGTTTATATAGCAATGTACATCATATATTTTTTTTAGTTTTATCATTCTCTTATTTTAGAAGTTACAGGGGGGGGGGACACACATTTTACCACTTTGGGAGTGTCTCTCGCGCAAACTATACAGTTTAGAAAAAAATGATATTAGAAACCTCAATATCATTTTTAAAGACCTATCCATAGATACCCCACACGTATGGGTACGATGAAAAATTTTTTTTTGAGTTTCAGTTCTATGTATGGGGAACCCCAAAATTTATTGTTTTTTTTCTATTTTTGTGTGAAAATCTTAATGCAGTTTACAGAATACATCTACTTACCAAGTTTCAACAACATAGCTCTTGTAGTTTCGGAAAAAAATGGCTGTGACATACACGGCCAGACAGACAGACAGACAGACAGACAGACAGACAGACAGACAGACAGACATGACGAATCTATAAGGGTTCCGTTTTTTGCCATTTGGCAACGGAACCCTAAAAATTGAAGATTTGACATCCACCAATCCTCACTAGGACCGCGTGGTAGGTTGTGGCCTACTCCTTGTCACAGAGGAGGCTTGTGTCCCAGCAGTGGGAACATTATAGGTGGATTATGAAACAAAATATGTACCGTGTGATGCCGGACGTAAAGAATAGCACTATCCTAATTCTTCCCGTGTGTGTCGTAAAAGGCGAAGTAAAGTAAAGTAAAGTAAAGTTATAGCAAACCAATCACAATCGCGCCCGATGCGAGCGACCCGCGGTTGCTTACCGCCTCGGTACAGAGACGAATAGCAGTCTCCCGTCTCTTTCCCTCGCCGGACTATTACATGCGACTAGCATGTCACTGCGCGTTAGTCCGCTGCCCGCACGCTACCTGCGTAGACGCGTATGTCGCCATGCGCCTACGTCGTGCCGCCCGCCATTGTTGTTACGCGAAAGACCATATTATTTAGGGTTTTCGTTCCCCAATGTTTATGTGTTTGTGACTTTGTGTAAACTATTGTGTTTCGTGTTATTTCCAATAAACATTAAAAACTAGAAGGTGGTTTCCGTTCTACGTGTTTCCCTGAGATAACCTCCCTCATATGTGGCGCTCCAACGTTAGTTTTTCGTGTGACAATAGTGCATAGTTGTGACAGTTTTACAGTGACGAACTAAAATGCCAGTGACCAGGAGTAGAGCGGCTAGTTTGACTCGGAGGGAAGATGCAAACGACGCATTACCTGTCCCCTCGCGACCAAACACGCCGACCGCAGAGCCCGCCATTCAAGATGGCGACGACGTCGACGCGTTTTTTTCCTCGCCGCGCATCGATGCTAACGCTACGTTCTCCAACGAAAACGTGGCAACTATTATCGCCTCTCTTCAACGCTCTCAAACAGAAGCATTAAGGGAGTTGCTCAACTCGATGTCGCGGGCGAGTGCATCGACTCCGGAATCACTCGCACTGCTAGGCCAAAACACCCTAGCCCGCTGCAAAGCTACGTTCTCCGGCCAACCGAAGGAGTCGGTTGAAGCATTTATCGACGCAATAGAGGCCTATAGTGATTGCGCGCAGGTGGCGGACTCAAACATTCTGCGCGGTTTGGCCTACCTATTCAAGGATGAAGCAGCCACGTGGTGGCAAGGAATAAAATACTCCGTGTCATCATGGCGCGAAGCCAAAGAAAACTTGATTAGTGCCTATGGTGATCGCCGGCCGCCTCATCGGATCTACTTAGAAATGTTTGCGACGCCGCAGGGCAATGAAAACACAGATATTTTCGTGGCGCGCATCCGCGCCCTTTTGGCACGTTTACCTCAAGGCGATGTAAAGGAGTCGGCTCAGATAGACATGACCTACGGCCTCCTCCACAGCAGAATAAGAAAGAGGTTACGAAGAGAGGATTGCCGCAGTTTCTATGAATTACTCCGCCTCGCACGGAATATCGAGGATTCATTCGACGAGGTAAATACGGCGAGTGAGCGTCGAACACAAACGCCGGCAACATTACCGACGTCCACGCAAACCGCCGCTCGTGATAACGCCCGCGCTCCCGCGCGCGGTCTCGTTCCCGTCCGGGCGCCGGCGCAGGCCGCGCCCGCCGCCGCGACGCAGCATGCGCCCGCTCCGCCCGTGCTCCCCGTGCCTGTTCCAGCGGTACCGCCCGCACCTCTCCCATCGAAGCACGACACGGCAAAGAGGCCACGGCCGTCCTGCACATACTGCAGATGGTTTGGCCACACCAAAGAACATTGTCGTAAGTTGCAGAATCAAGGTGAGAGTGAACAAAGTAAAAGTAGTGATCAAAGTAAAAGTAGTGATCAAAGTTTTTATTCCGTAAAATCTCATTTAGTTGCTAAAAATTTCGCGTCCGACTATATTTGCGACAAAAACAATTTTATTCCACGAGAAAATGTGCGTAAATATTTTAGTAAAACACAAAGTGATGCTATCCCACAATGTGTAACGAATAATATATGTAATTCTGATAATGTTGCGAATTCGCAGATTTCGAAAAATGTGTGTAGTAGTTTTGATATAAAAATAGGTAAAACCAATCCACATCAAAATGATTTTATGTGTAATAATATTAAAAATATAAAGGAGAATGTCCATTCATGTGAGAATGATGTTTTGTGTTACAATTTTAAAAATATAAAGGAGAATGTACATTTTAGTAATAATTATGTTTTGTGTAAGAATTGTAAAAATCAAAAGGAGAATGTCCAGTTTTGTGATAATGATGTTGTGAATAGCGATTTCATAAATGAAAAGGATAATGCCCATTTATGTTTAACCGACATATGTTTGAGTAACGACCGTATGGGACCCTCCATTGGCCGCGATTTACGACCTATTTTTAATATAAAAATTTTGGGTTTTTCCGGCACTGCGTTGATTGATACGGTTGCCAAACATTGTATTGCGGGTCATACGCTATATACTCTCCTTCAACGTCAAGGTCATCCCCTCAGCTCTTCGACACGCGAAGTTAAGCTTGCCGACGGTGTAATCCGTACGATGGATGTACTTACCACCACGTTAGGCGCGGGACAAATACAAGAGGCGTCGGGCGGAGGTGCGGCGCGGGCGCGGCGCGGGCGGGGCGCCACTTCTTTGATATTTCATACAAAATGTATAGAAGAGGTGGGGCGCGAGACATACAGAGACGGCAGGGTGCGGGCGCGGCGCGGGCGCGGCGCGGGCGTGGCGCGGGCGCGGCGCGGGCGCCGCTTCCTCGCCTTCGGCGCACCCGGAAAATGCGTGACGATATACAATATAACGAGAAACACCGCGCCTCGCCTTTCCGACACCGTTAGCACGCCTGTTCTGCGCTGCACCGGCGCCGCGCCCGCACCACGCTCGCGCCGCGCCCGCGCCTCGCCTCCGCAGGCGTCGGGCGGAGGTGCGGCGCGGGCGCGGCGCGGGCGTGGCGCCACTTCTTTGATATTTCATACAAAATGTATAGAAGAGGTGGGGCGCGAGACATACTGAGACGGCGGGGTGCGGGCGCGGCGCGGGCGTGGCGCGGGCGCGGTGCGGGCGCCCCTTCCTCGCCTTCGGCGCACCCGGAAAATGCGTGACGATATAGAATTTAACGAGAAACACCGCGCCTCGCCTTTCCGACACCGTTAGCACGCCTGTTCTGCGCTGCACCGGCGCCGCGCCCGCACCACGCCCGCGCCGCGCCCGCGCCTCGCCTCCGCCCGACGCCTCTTGTATTTGTCCCGCGCCTTAGAGGTGTGCTTGGAAACGGTAGTTATTACGATTCCATTCTTAATTTTTCCCGACTCGACTAATAACGAGACGTTATTAGGTATCGATTTTATAACCGCCGCGGGAGTAGTTATTGATTTTTGTAAAGAAGCTTGGTATTTTAGCAAATGCGAAAATGTAAAATATAACTTATGCTTCGAACCTACCTCGCGTGACGTGTCCTGCGCCGCTACAGATATACTTAGGGATGATGAAGGTACTCACCTTAAACCAGCTGAGCGTCAAGCGCTTGCTGGCGTCCTCACCAGGCACGCACGCGTCTTTAGAGCAGGGGGAGGTCCAACACCGTATGCGGAACACCGCATTGATACAGGTGAGCATCCTCCAATTGCTGTTCCTCCTTACCGTCTAAACCCTTCGAAGAAAAAGCTGATGAAGGCTGAAATAGGTAAGATGTTACAGGATGACATAATAGAAGAATGTGAATCAGCTTGGTGTTCACCGGCACTAATGGTGCCGAAGTCCAACAGTGGTATCCGCTTCTGCGTTGACTACAGGCGTTTGAATGCAGTCACCAAAGCTGACACATATCCGATGCCACGCATCGACGAGCTACTTCAGAGCACGAAACGGGACTGCTACTTGAGTACGCTAGACCTTCGATCTTCATATTGGCAGGTTAAGGTAAGGGAAGCTGATAGAGACAAAACAGCTTTTGTCTGTCCGCTAGGTACCTACCGTTTTAAAAGAATGCCGTTTGGTCTCCGCAACGCGCCAGCTACCTTTCAGCGTCTCATCGATCGCCTCCGATCCTGCTCTGCGTTACAAGATATAACTTTATTAGCTTATTTAGACGATCTGTTGGTAATATCTCAGGGATACCAACAGCATCTGCAAGACCTCGAGGCAGTTTTTAAACGTCTGGCCGAGTTTAACCTCCATGTGAATAGGGAGAAGTGCGCTTTTGCTCGAGAAAGTGTTAAATATCTCGGCCACGTTATTACACAAAATGGTGTTTCCACCGACCCAGGGAAGGTGAGTGCTGTACTCGAGATGAAGGTACCAGGAAACCTAAAGCACCTGAGAACCTTCTTACAAACTTGTTCGTGGTTCAGAAAATTCATACCTAACTTCTCAAAAGTTGCTGAACCATTGACACGCCTGACTAGAAAAAGTCAAGTATGGTCTTGGGGCTCAGAACAGACCCAAGCATTTAATGAACTGAAAGGTCTACTGACCACAGCTCCAATACTGGTGCAAGCCGATTTCAGTCGTCCTTTCATTCTGCGTACTGACGCAAGTAACTACGCCTTGGGCGCAGTTTTATTGCAGGGCGATGGCAATCAGGAAAGGCCAATTGAGTATGCCAGCCGACTCCTCAATGCAGCAGAACGCAACTACTCCACCACGGAGCGCGAAGCACTCGCTGTAGTTTGGGCGGTGGAGCGTTTTCGGCCTTACCTAGACGGTCAACCAGTTGTGATTGGAAGTGATCATCAGCCTCTACGCTGGTTGCTATCACTTAAATCACCAGCAGGTAGATTAGTTCGTTGGGCTCTGAAGCTCCAATCATTTGATATTCAATTTGAATATACTCCAGGGAAGGCGAATGTCGTAGCAGACACGCTAAGTAGACCCATATGTTCCAGCGATACAAGCGATAGTTGCGGTATTTGCACCGTCATCTGTGATCTTCCCGCAAAGACACCTAGTCAGCTTCGCCTGGAACAGACTTCGGACCCTGAAGTTGACAAGATCATTAAGGAACTAGAAGGACCTGATGATGTTACATCTAAACGATGGTTAGAAAGGGGTTACCTCATGGATCAAGGAGTCCTGTACCGATTCAATCCGGACTCCGAGAGTGAATCCCCTCAGTTAGTCGTACCTGCTGATCAAGTTACCGCTATTTTGAAGGAGTTACATGACTCTCAAACAGCTGGCCACCCAGGTATCGATAGAACCTACCAGAAGGTAGCGCAGCTGTATTATTTTACAGGGATGCGGAGAATAATCACCGATTATGTCTTAGCCTGCATCCACTGCCAGCGATATAAGGCCAACAACGCCAAACCCCCAGGCCTACTCCAGACACCTGTCATGAGCCAGCGGAACGAGGTGTTGGCCGTGGACCTGTTCGGCCCACTTCCGGCAGGAGACCAGGGGGAGCGGTGGGTTTTTCTCATTGAAGACACTGCTACCCGATGGACAGAGCTCTTTGCTCTAAAAGAAGCGACAGCGGAAGCCTGCGCTCATGTCCTCATCGAGGAATATTTCATGCGATTCGGTCTACCTCGCAGGATTATTTCGGACAACGGTGTCCAGTTCGTTTCCGCAGTGATGCGACAATGTATGTCAACCCTAGACATCAAACAAAATTTTGTTCCGCTATATCATCCACAAGCTAATCCTGCAGAGCGAAAAAACCGCGACCTTAAAGCTATGCTGGCCCACCTCGTGGCTGATGACCACACCTCATGGCCCAAGAAGTTGCCAGTGATCCGTTTCGCCCTCAATAGCGCGAAATGTCGCACAACAGGTAAGTCACCGGCTTATTTGACTTTTGGCAGAGAGATGCGGTCACCCACAGAGGTCGTTCACGACCTTCGTGACATCAAGTTCAAAGAAAACTTTGTCCCACAAGTGACTCCTTACCTTGAAAACTTCTTGCATTCACTGTCAGCTGTTCGAGAACGCGTCGAGA
This sequence comes from Aporophyla lueneburgensis, assembly GCA_932294355.1. Lineage (NCBI taxonomy): Eukaryota > Metazoa > Arthropoda > Insecta > Lepidoptera > Noctuidae > Aporophyla > Aporophyla lueneburgensis. Next base: position 14,860,606 of record OW028762.1, on the reverse strand, counting down.
TCCAGCAGGACAAGACAAAGCAGTACGCCGACGCTTCACGCCGACCATCTGACGCCTTCAAGGTAGGTGATTTAGTCATGCTTAAATCTCATTTATTGAGCAAAGGGTCAAAAGACCTCACTTCTAAGTTCTTCCCACGCCGAGATGGCCCTTACCAGATCAGTAAGAAGGTAAGTCCAACAACGTACACCATCGCGAGGACAGAAGAACCTAATTTAGATCTAGGGAAATATCATTCCGAAGATCTTACACGTTACCGAGGTAGCTACGACTCCTTACCGAATCCCGTTATTCCAAAACGAAGTCGCGGACGTCCAGCTAATGCTGTTGTTAATGTACCAGTCCAGGACCGAGGGCGTTGTCCAGGACTGGAGGGGGAGTATATAGCAAACCAATCACAATCGCGCCCGATGCGAGCGACCCGCGGTTGCTTACCGCCTCGGTACAGAGACGAATAGCAGTCTCCCGTCTCTTTCCCTCGCCGGACTATTGCATGCGACTAGCATGTCACTGCGCGTTAGTCCGCTGCCCGCACGCTACCTGCGTAGACGCGTATGTCGCCATGCGCCTACGTCGTGCCGCCCGCCATTGTTGTTACGCGAAAGACCATATTATTTAGGGTTTTCGTTCCCCAATGTTTATGTGTTTGTGACTTTGTGTAAACTATTGTGTTTCGTGTTATTTCCAATAAACATTAAAAACTAGAAGGTGGTTTCCGTTCTACGTGTTTCCCTGAGATAACCTCCCTCATAAAGTAAAGTAAAATTTTATTTGCATAGATTGCAGGTACAGTAAATAAGATGTGACAAATAATATGGGTGATCACTGGGCGGTACTTACTCTAGAGAATGGGCAGCAGCGCTCTCTATGCATTTTACCACCATACTGCGATCGCCAACCCGCCTGCCAAGCGTGGCGATTATGGCAAACCCCCCCAAAAATGAATCGGTCCAAGTGGTGGTTCTTGGGGGAGGCTTATGTCCAGCAGTGGACGTCTTGCGGCTGAAATGATGATGATGATAATGAAACCAAGCAGCAACAAGCACATTACTGCGACAAGTAGCCTAGGTTGTGCGACTCCTGTAGCCTATCGTTGCTACTCTACAACTCGACGCGGAGTGTGTGTAAGGCGCGGGACAAATACAAGTGGCGTCGGGCGGAGGTGAGGCGCGAGCGTGGCGCGAGCGTGGCGCCACTTCTTTGATATTTCATACAAAATGTATAGAAGAGGTGGGGCGCGAGACATACTGAGACGGCGGGGTGCGGACGCGGCGCGAACGTGGCGCGGGTGCCGCTTCCTCGCCTTCGGCGCACCCGGAAAATGCGTGACGATATAGAATTTAACATAAAATAACGAGAAACACCGCGCCTCGCCTTTCCGACACCGTTAGCACGCCTGTTCTGCGCTGCACCGGTGCCGCGCTCGCACCTTACCCGCGCCACGCTCGCGCCTCACCTCCGCCCGACGCCACTTGTATTTGTCCCGCGCCTAAGCTATGAACAAAATAAACAGCGGCGGCCTTACCCATTGCGAGGCTCCGGGAGCAGGTCTTTGTGAGGCCCTTTGTCCTTGGTGAAAAGTTTGTGATGCGAAACTAGGTCTGGTTGTTTGATTTAGTTATTTGTCATGTTTGACGAGAAATGCTAAAGTTATACAAATAAATAAAATTTGGATTTTAATACATTTTAAATTGAAAGATTTACAAAATTAATAAATACAGAGATAACTCATTTTAAAATTGATGTTTGCGGCTTTTCCTAAGACTAAAGTCTTTAATTAAAGCAGAATAATCTAACGAATGAGCAACGTCATTTTCTATAGAGAGAATAGCAATGTCTGAAAGCCGATCTTGTGTCATCAAATTCTTCAAATATGTTTTAATAATTTTAAGCCTCGAAATCTACTCTCGGCAGACGCATCTGTAACAGGTGTGGTGGCTATAATTCTCAGGACTATTTCGATAGTGGGGTAAACTTCAGTTAATTTTTTTTCTAATATGTATTTCAGCACCGAGATAATGTCGTCGTTTCTTTCATACACACATCATCATTTCAGCCGAAAGACGTCCACTGCTGGACATAGGCCTCGCCCAAGCACCGCCACTTCGACCTGTTCTGTACTTCTCGCATCCAACGTATTCCTGCGGCCTTCGCCAGGTCATCAGTCCATCTTGTTGGAGGCCTTCCAACGCTACGACTTCTAGTACGCGGTCGCCATTTCAGAACCTTCCAACCCCATCAGCCATCTGTTCTGTGAGCAATGTGCCCTGCCCACTGCCACTTAAGTTTGGCAATCTTTCGGGTTATGTCGGTTACTTTAGTTTTCCTACGGATCTTATCATTTCTGATTTGATCACGTAGGGAAACTCCAAGCATGGGCTATGCTTGAAGTTTCCCTATCTCCATTGCTCTTTGCGTGACTTTTAGCCTTCTTATGTGGCCCATTGTGAGCCACGACGTCTCAGTGCCATATGTCATCACTGGCAACACACACTGGTCAAAGACTTTTGTCTTGAGGCACTGCGGTAAGTGGGACGAGAAGACACTGCATAGCTTCCCGAACGCTGCCCAGCCGAGTCGGATTCGACGATTGACCTCTTTCTTAAAGTTGGACCTACCTAACTGGACAGTCTGTCCTAGGTACACATATTCGTCCACAACTTCGAGTGTAGCGCCTCCAATCTTCATTGAAGTGGGTATCACATGACAGCATTGAACATGACCTTTGTCTTGTCCATGTTCATCCTAAGACCCACTCTTTCGGAAGCTCTACTGAGGTCATTGAGCATTGTAATGAGGGTCCTCCATAGTCTCAGCCATGACAACTATATCATCGGCAAACCGAAGGTGAGTGATGTACTCGCCACTGATGTTGATGCCAGCCCCATTCCAGTCCATAACCTTGAAGACATCCTCCAGTGCAGCGGTGAACAGTTTTGGAGAGATTACGTCTCCCTGTCTCACCCCTCGCTGCAGAAGGATAGGTTTCGAAACTCTTTCCTGGAGCCGGACTGACATAATGGCGTTTCATACAAACACTTCAGCTCTTCGATGTACCGATAGTCAATCTGGCACCGTGGAAGAGACTGCAGCACAGCCTAGGTTTCCAACGAATCGAAAGCTTTTCGTAATCCACAAACGCTAAGCAGAGAGGCAGGTTATGCTCTTCGGTCTTCTGTATAACTTGCCGCAGCGTATGTATGTGGTCTACGGTGCTAAAGCCTTTGCGGAAGCCGTTACATACACACGGATGAACATATTCAGTTCTTCGTACAATTCATGACCATCACATGATTTTCCTACTGTCATAAATATTTGTAAGTCGCTGCATTGCTTCAAAAGTTCACAATCACTTATTTCCTATAATCTTTTTATTTTATACATGAAACCAAATATGCTCTTATGATGTTTTAGTGCCTCAAACCTAGGATGGCAGCTTGCGCGCACATTGTCGACAATGACATAAAAATAGTTAATTTTGAAAATCTCTTCCGCATGCAATTCATGAGCTTCATCTTCCCCTTCATAATCAAAATACCTTTTTTTACGTCGTCTTCTGACTTCTTTGAAGTGTCTGTCAATATCATTTTCCTCGGCTATTTCTCGCGCTGTTACAAGGGATGACTGAAAATCATTTACTCGATAATTATCGAGCGAATTTGTGAATGTTCGAGCGAATTGGTGTTGTATAGCCACATCCTAAGTGCATGTTTTCGCTTTGTCACATTTTACTTACTTATAACATTTATCTTTCTATGAATGTCATACCATACGGCAAGTGAAACTACAAATTCATAGGTAGTTCTTTCATATCTCACTCAATACTTTAAATACTATAAGAACGTAATATTTAATAAAATTTAACGATATGTACGGTATAGACGATACAGTAAAGATTTTCTATCTGCAAGCAAAATAATTCCAAGATGACAAGAGTTGACGAACGAAATGAAACACGGGGATTCCCCGAGCGATAGAGGAGCAGAATATTATGTCCCGACCGGTTATCGAACTGACCCGAGTGCTATTCGATTAAAAAACCGATCTTCAAGTGTTTCCAGGCGCGATATTCAAATGAAATTTTCAATTATGTTTTGAATGAATGAATTAGTTAACTAACTTTATTTTAATTTATCATTATTAATAATACCAAACCAAAAAATTATGGATCAAAATCAAAAGTTTTAAATAACAAAAAAAAAAAATCCCTTGGGTTGTTGCGCGAGGCCCCTGCAAGAGCGAGGCCCCGGGCGATTGCCCTGTTCGCCACCCCCTAAAGCCGCCTCTGAAAATAAATGAATATCGTCGGCGACAGTCTGTCGTACAGATAGTTTATGTACATTTCCACCGCGCGGCCAACTCTTAAGGCCCTCTTGTAGTGCGGTGTGTAGGCATGAAAACGCTTCCTCACCCCCCGCATAATAGGTATGTATCGAGCGTATAGACGCAGCGAGCGAGCGCCCGGCAGCTAGCCGATGCAAGCGTTTGAACATGCCACAATGCAGCGTAAATGCAGAAGGTAAAGTATACTGGGTTCCTTTAAATTGACGTTAGAGATTTATTTTGTGATTCTTCTTTTATTAATTTCTTAAACTTTGTTTGTAGCGCATGGGTGGAGAAAATGGGAATGTCGATTGCAAAAAACAGTTTTTCGAACTAGGAATGCCCGATGCTTGTAGCTATGGTGCCAGTCGTAGCCTCTATGTTTGAGTCCAAAGACTTTTTCTCTTCAGTATCAGCAACATTTTCTGAACTGACTGACACAATTTCTTGGCACATGTTGGATTGGAGCTTGAATTTTGCCATGAGCCCAAATTTTCTTTCGCCCATTATTTTAAAATGCCTTTTTTACATTCAAACAACGCGTTGTGCTATACTTTCTCTTGCAATTGACGTAAGAAATAATTCGCGTCTATAGTTCGCCTACAAGCAACACTTTTTTCATCTGCGTTGTTATTCTTTACCTCAACAAACAAAGAATCGTCTCAATCGGTCCTAAAACAAGCGAATTTAATATATCAAAAATATTAAAAACTCAGATCGCTGAAAAAAATGGCAGTAGGTAATATAATAATTTTATTTGCTTTAGTGGCTTCTATAATAAATCGATAATTATAAAGTATTATACACAAAATACATAATAATGTAAATCTCAAACAGATTTTATTCGAATTTTTACCATTCAATCGATTATTCCAAGAGGAATGTTTAGAGAAATATTTATGATTATTTGGGATATATTACCGAGAATAACCCTTGCGAATTGGGGTAGGTCGGCTGGTCTATTATAATAACGATAACTTTATTAGAAAACAACCTATCTAAAGAAACGCATTATCACAACACATAGTCACAGAGAGTGTATGGGAAACTTTAATGTCTGGGACTATATTATGCAATATCGTATGTGGAATATTTCCTTGTTCATTTAAAATATATCAAAATACAGATACATTCGTTATTTACTTATTTACTTACATAACATAGTCAGAGAATGTATCTATTAAATTATGGTGAACTCACTGTGACTAGTAGTTCGTTCTGAACAGAGACCATGTGACTAGATGGCGCTAGAAGTTGCAAATGTATTTCGTTGATTACTTCGTTAACTTATTAAAAATGAAGGCCTTTCTTTTGACTCACTCTAACATTATACTTTCTTATATTAATTTTTTCGATCCCCTCTTAGATCGTTACCCCTGCGACCGAATATGCTCAGATTCAAACTTAAAAATTGTATTTGACTCAACCACTCCTCAAACAAAACGAAGATTAATTGAAACTGTAACTGTTGTAATGTTTTTGTACATGTGTAAATTATGTTTTGTTCTTTTGGTATAAATTTGCCGTCATACACTTTTAGTAACTATGCAAAGATGGAAAAATCGGAACATGCATTGTGAGTTCTCAGTTCTAGGCGAACCACTAGTAATAAAGTTAAAGTACTTATGTGGGACTTTCGCATATTGCATTCAAATTTATCTAAGGAGTGACAACTACCCATGGCTTTTTTGTTCCCATTGAAGCGCTGCAAAATAAACTTCATGTAATCTGATACATTTTACGTCGTTAGATAATTTTAATGACGTGAAACGACGTTTATTTATATTATATCGTATAGTATAATAATTGATTTTGAAAAATCTCGGTATAATTACCTAGATTTTTTAATATCAATTATTTTACTATACGATATTTAAAGTTATTGAGCAACCATAAAAATAGTTTGAACAAATTCAATCTGTTCAGTAAATCTTTACCTACTGTACTTTTTTATATAGTGGCGCGTCTAAGCAATGATTGTAGGTAAATAATGTTTGGAACTGAACGTTATCAAACGAAATTATTTACCGTAAATAAGTAGATTATCTACTTAATTATTTATTTACAGTAAATTATTAGAAATTACGTAGGTACGAGTCAAGTACGAATTTTCGATATACCTTAGTTTTCAACTTTCTGTATATCCTTTTATTCTTTTTATTACCCATTTTTGTTACAAACCAACACAAGTTTTTATTAAATTGTTTATCTATTACAAAGCGCAAGCGAGGGGGGAAGTCTGTGGAACAAACGGCGTGCGTCCAACCTCGAAGACGTCTCGGCGTGCACTGGCCGGTCGTTATGAGCGCTTGCACTGCTAGATTTCGTGTAAATTTGTTTCGTAGAAAAAAAATATAAGGAAATTATAAAATGTGTTCTCACCAAACCCTTAAAAACAATAAGCCCTATCTTTTGGTATAAATTTTACATGGTTTGATGATGGAATCTCTTCAGGGCACACGTTTAAAATAGTGATTTAGTGTTATCTTTATGATTTTTTTTTATCGAGTCAATTGTTTTAATTCACGTTTCTATCTTCACACAACCCTGGACAATATAATCAATTTTCCTAAACTATTTTTGTTTTTACGGAATATTGTCATTTTGCACGATTTACAGAGGTTTGAAAAAGTTAAAAAGTACTGCAACCTCGCCTTAAAATTTTATGAAATTTTGCCAGGAATTAGTTGTAATTTATTACAATACACACCTCTTTTCCTGAATTTGTTACAAAAAAAAACTAAGACGCTACGAGTGCTACGACCAAAACAGTTGGCCGCTAGAACCGCCACTTGCCGTAGTGATCGCCTGTGATTACACAGAAACTAAATAATGCAGATAGGCGAATGATACATTAAAAGAAAGGTCTTAATTTGTTGTATTTGTTACAAAAATAAAAATCATCAAAACTTAAATATACAAAAAGTTATGCTATATTTTGTTTTCTAATTTGTTGCAGCAAATAAACAAGAAAAATACTAGAAAATAGGTTCAATAATTTTTTTGAGTCGATTTTAGTTGGCCGCTCGGACGGCAATATGCCTAAATTACGATGGAGTTTATTACGTTATTAAAAGTAGGTTCCAAGCTTAGTTATAGTACTAATCGACAGGTAACGTAACCTTGTTTGGATGAATGTGCGTAAATAAAGTTACTATCTTTTTTAATTATTCTAAAATTGAAATAAGTACGTGTAAGAAAATGTGTCTACATTCTGTGTCATAGATTAGTTTCAGTTAATTTATAAATTTTATGATAGTCTATAAAAAAAATATTGTTGACTTAAATTATTTGACTTTTGCCTGTACGCTGATTTTGAATAAAGAAATTTGAACGATTTATGAATTTGACTTTTATAAAGTATGCTATAGGATGAAAAATTAAGATATGACTACCGAACATTCCAATAATGGCGATTCAGTCTCACTTTATTATGACAATTTATGGTCACTCTACTCTAATACAGTTTCATACAACTATATTTTAGTGAATATCTCCTAAAATATAAAGCCTGTAGTTATATTCGCCACATTTATCCAAACTAGGTTACGATACCTGTCGATTACTAGAACTAAGCTTGAACCTACTATTAATATCGAAATAATCGCCATTGTATTTTAGGCATATCCGTCCGCGCGGCCAACTAAAATCGATTGTAAAAAAAAATTGAACCTATTTTCTAGTATTTTTCTTGTTTATTTGCTGCAACAAATTAGCAACTAATTGTCCATACACATTAATTTGATTTTTTGGTGAGATAAGTACCTACACTTAACTTGAAAACTAAATATAGCATAACTTTTTGTGTATTTAAGTTTTGATGATTTTTATTTTTGTAACAAATACAACAAATTAAGACCTTTCTTTTGATGTATTATTCGCCTATCTGCATAATTTAGTTTCTGTGTAATCACGGGCGATCACTACGGCCAGTGGCGGTTCTAGCGGCCAACTGTTTTTGGTCGTAGCGTCTTAGTTTTTTTTTGTAACAAATTCAGGAAAAGAGGTGTGTATTGTAACAAATTACAACAATTTTTTTAAGAGTTGGCCGCGCGGTCGAAACGGACATGATAGTTTATGGCCGACATAGTGAAACAAGCATAATGCTATGTTATGCGAAATCTCGAAACAGCTGGTTGACACTTCCCGTGACCTAAGGGCTGGTTTTCACCTTGGCCAGTGTCTAAGCATTGCCATTCAACGTGGTAATGCTGCCAGTCTCTTGGGTACATCACCAGTCGACAGCGATGTGGATGAATTTTTCTACTCATTAGTTGAATGTTTCATCATCATTCCAGCCGAAAGATGTCCACTGCTGGACATAGGCCTCCCCCAATTTTGGGGAGGCTTGCCATAATGGCCACGCTTGGCAAGCGGGTTGGTCATCGCAGTATGTTGGTAAAATGCATTGCATAGAGAACGCTGCTGCCCATTCTCTTTTAATTCCATTAGTCGCCTCTTACGACACCCACGGGAAGAAATGAGATGGTGCAATTCTGTACGTCCGGCACCACAAGGCACATAGTTTAGTTAGAAATATTTATTGAATAAATTCTGTTATCATCAATTAACAACTCGATAGATTTAAAATATTTATAACGTATCAATAATATGGTACGTAATTCCTAAATTTATTACTATGTTCCGTTCATAAATATAAATAGCTAATGCCCGATAAATCTGGTTATCAGTAGGTACCTACTTAACTGCAAAAACTATGATAACTGATAACGAAACTAATACCTACCTACTTTGTGATTACCTACGTCATACAACACTAAACTATTTGTTTATCGTGTTTTTAGAGTCGAGTCGAGTTTTTAGAGATGACGTAGATATTATAAATAGACACGTCATACAAGAACATACAGCCTCATCATTTCAGTTTAAAGACGTCCACTGCTGGACATAAGGCACCTCCAATTTTGAGGGGTTTGCCATAATCGCCATGCTTGGCAGACGGATTGGCGATCGCAGTATGGTGGTAACATGCATAGAGAACGCTGTTGCCTGTGTCAGGGCCACGGTAACTCTCTCGAACAAATACGCGATCCTAGCAGGTGTCCAATTGTCCTGGACGGCTAGACTTCTTTTTACCGTAGGTATCGATACCAAATAAGTACGATAATCTTTGGCCCAAAATTCAGCGTTGCGAAATCCGCTTACTGACGCATTCATAAGATTGGTCAGTGGGTCTTCTTAGGGGCGGAATTTTAGGAGTTGGAGTATACGCTTAGGGGCACTAAGAGTAGCAAAGGAAAAAAAAATTGCAACAAAATTTTTCGTTTTTTTTTTCTTCGGATGTTGACCTTGACCATAGAAACCATTTAGGTTCTGAGAAGCATGGCCATACGACGCACCGTTTTTCCGAACTCAAAAACGGTGCGTCGTCGCTTTCTGATTTTTAAGGTTTCATTTTTAAAGTCCTCCCGCCATAGCGCCCTTAAGGTCACACACTTCAATCATAAGATCTTCAAGTGCACTGGTGACATACACGCAAGATAAAAGGTCGGCCATTGTCTGTGGGGAGGTGCCGCATATGCACTTGAGATCACAAGGCTAGTCATCACAATTAAAAACGTCCAAAATCTACATACATACATAATATGACGCCTTTTTCGCATGGGGGGTAGGCAGAAAATACAGAACGCCACCTGCTACGATCTCTACACACTCCTTTTGCCTCGTTTAAGTTCATACATCTGGTCATACACACACGCCGGTTACCAGTACTACGCACCTGACCCTTCTGAAGAGCATCACCAATAAGGTCACTATATGTTCTCCTAGGGCGTCCCCTTCCGGCGTGACCAGTCACATCTGCCTTGTTAATAACTTTTGTTAGACGTCCATCATTCATCCTCTCGACATGACCAAACCATCTAAGCTTACTCTTTTCAATTTTTGCTGAAAATCAAGTTGCAGCAAAATCTAATCCAGTCCTCATCTCGGCGACAAAGAAATGTCAAAAACTTGTCAAAATTGTATGGACAGTCGAGGTATTTTGACAGATTGAGACTGAGAGATTAACGGCCGCGACTTACGAGTAGTAAGTAGGTCGTGAGTGCGAACCCAAGCAGGCGCTTTACTTTGTGTAAATTATTTCATCACCACTGCTCTTAAAACGGTGAAGGGAAACATCGTGAGGAAACCGGCATGTCTTAGAACCAAAAATTCGAAGACATGTGACATCTACCAACCCGCACTAGGCCCGCGTGTTGGATTATAGCCCGCTCCCTCTTACAGAGAGGAGACCTGTGTCCCAGCAGTGGAAACATTATAGGCTGCTGCTGATGATGATGATGATGATGATGAGACTGAGTTCAAATTACGAACGCTTTTAAAATTACGAGAATTGCCCCCCTGAGCCATTCATGAACCCCCATCTGTGGAGATAAGTCGGAGTAAGGAGATCCGATGAGCTGATGATGATAATCCGTGAAGGCACCAGAAAGCCACAACGCGACTGTTATAGAACAGTTGATGAAAATTGCTATGAAAATTTCTCAGAAATTGGAATCTACTCGAGTCGCTTCACGCCGTGCTGCAATTTGTAATTTAATTATTTTTCTTTGACATTCTTAATTTGATATGTAGACAATTCTTTATTTAGTACTTTTTTGTTGTCATTGCAATTAAATAACATATTTTGTTTAAACTTATTAAATTAGAATCTTATTATTACCACAAAATTTGCATGCCTAATTTAGTTGGCGGGATATGAAGAACTATTGAAAATCAAAAGTCATTTATTAAAATTAGGTTGAGGATCAGCACTTTTCGAACGTCAAAAGTATTGTGTGCGTTTTAAAATCTGTAAACTACCATATTTCAGGCAAATAAATGAATCTATCGATCTACTTATGTAGGTAAACGGCCTATTTCCAACAGTAAATAACAAATAGACATAATTTCTCGATGTTTAGGGCAGAAATAATGCCGATGACATTTTATCAAAACAATAGCGGTATCAATCGATTGTAAGTATATAATAATCTTTTTCCGACAATATTCTTCCTTCTTTGATTATTATCTGTGCAAACTTATTGACAGCTCAATTAAAAAATATAAACCCTTACCACAGACAACATAAGGCATATTTTTTAATGTTTTACAGATTTCTGATAGCAATATCTTTGTTGATTATTTTGTTAGCTGGTTTCTATAAAAGTAGTTGATTACTATTTGATAAATTAGACAGTAAAACACAGCATTCGACTGTTTAGGACCCTGTCCGGAGTCACATTCCGTGCTACATCGTGAAAATACGAGTGATTCTTTTTTTAATATATTTTTTGTGTAACGGCAACGAATTTGAAAATGATCGGTGAGTTTATTTAAATAATTAACCATAAATTAGGTGAATGTTTTTTTTTATGTAGGCATTAATTAAAGTCAGTTGTCATAAATTTAAATTTGGATTTTTACTCATCTGGGTTGTTTTTTTAAACTGTTTTGTTTGGTTTATTATTTAATCGTTTAGTTTGTGATTAAGTAAACACTGATTGCGTCCTTGGTTTAATGATTATAAGCGCGGTTCCTGAGCATTGTAGGTCCTGGGCCTAATCCTGAGGTTGGTCGTTGGGTTTTTTCTATAGGAATCTCTCAGAAGCAGCCTGGAATATAGATGCCAATATGCCCAGTTGATGGCCATCGGCTCCTTATTACATTACCGTAGGGTGTAAGATAGATTGATTGGTGACTTGGTTTTTATGAAAAAACTATAATTAACTAGCCTTTGCCACATCGAGCTCGAAAATTATGACACGGGAGCGTACTTTCAGGATAAAAAATATCTACCTGTGTGTGAAATTTCATCAAAATCCGTTCAGCCGTTCCAGGTGTGAAAAGGTAACAGAGTTTCTATCTCGCTATAATATGGTAGCTGCTGCCCGCGGTTTCGACCGCTTGGATGTCCGATAAACCCACACGGAAACGTTTTACCGGTACAAGAATTCTATGTTACTCATTATAACATTAGCTATCTACCAGTTCTATCAAAATCAGTCTTGCCGTTTCGGAGGTTAGCCGGAATAAACAAAGACAAACAAAATGGTATTTTCGTTTAAGTACCTACCGTAAATACCCACTTTCATATGCATTTAGTAAAAAGCTGTCATTTTGACAATACACGGCGACAAAACAAGCTATACATTTCCAGTATAAGCTGACCTCTCATTTCACGAAAAGCCTATACCATACGAGGTCAGCTAAAACTGGGACTTTATAGCTTAATAATGTTGAGCCGTGAGATGTTGCTAAGCCAACTCAAACGTGACTTGTGACGTTAATCAATCGTTTCTAATAATTAGGGATTAGGGCGATTAGAACAGAATACAAAACTTGTCTGTGATATGAAAATGGAAGGCTATTGGTAGTTCTAGTGGAAAAAAAATGTCATTTCATTACTTACGTGTATATATAGAAAAACCCAAGTAAGGCGTACAAAGGTGGGCACGCCACAATTGCGGCGGTAAGTCCCCTCTTTGAGGAGTGGATAGAGAGGCGCCACGGCGTCCTCACCTTCCGTCTGACGCAGGTTCTCACCGGGCATGGGTGCTTCGGTGGGTTCCTGTTCAGGATAAAGCGGGAGGATACGTCCGGGTGTTTCCATTGCGAGGATCGTCTGGAGGACACGGTGGAGCATACGGTGGAGGTGTGCCCTGCCTGGGCGGAGCACCGCCGTGTCCTCGTGGAGGCGATCGGCGGCGGCGACCTCTCGCGTCCGGCCCTGGTGCGAGCCATGGTACGGAGCGAGAGGGAATGGGAAGCCGTCACCTCCTTCTGCGAAGCAGTGATGCTCGCGAAGGAGGAGGCGGGGCGCGTGAGGGAGTGGCAGTCTCTGCGTCCTCACGCCCCTAGCCGCCGCAGGAGGAGACGCCCCGGGCGTCGGGAGTCAATTGCGGACTCCCGGCCACCGTAGGCGCGAGCTTGCGGGTGGCGAGCAATGGGTGGCTCGCCGCCCGGTAAGGACCAGGCTCGGGTCGACGGCGCGCAGTGTTCCACGCGCGCCTCAAAGAGATGTCAGCAGCAGTGTAGGGGTCTACTAGGACCGATGCCTGCCGGGGTCGCGTGATTGTTCGAAAGAGATACCGTGACCCTGGCACATGGGCAACTGATGGAACACGGGTGGGTTTTAGTCAGTAAAAGTCTGACACGCCCTCCCGCTCCGCCCAGAGCGGGAGAAGTCATTTGATGATTTCCCATCCTGAAAAAAAAAAAAAAAAAAAAAGGCGTACAAAGGTGTCATAAGGCGTATCATCTATATATTTTTTTTAGAAATACAAATCTCAGACAGCTTGTGTAGGGTCGCGGAATTGTTCGAGAGTTACCGCGGCCCTGGCATAGGCAACTGAAGGAACACGGGTGGGTTTTAGTCAGTAAAAGTCTGACACGCCCTTCCGCTCCACGCAGTGCGGGAGACGTCATTTGATGATTTCCCACCCACAAATAAAAAGACAGCTTGTTTGGTCTAGCGGTGCTTGTGAAGCAATGGCCGGCTTGCAGCTGTTGTGTTTTATTAGGTTTTATTATTACTATTAGATACCTATCAATGTCCTACTGCTGCCAGACGAGTCTCCCTACTATTAGGTTTTGCGTTAAAAATATCCTAACAGCAGCACGGAACTCTGCTCTCCCCCATTACACCTGAGAGCAGGGCCGGATCTACCATATGGCTTTTTGAGCTTCAGCCCAGGGCCCCGTGAATTCAAGGGGCCCCCAGCAAAGTCAAGTCAAAGTAAAAAATAGACGATAATGCGAAAGAATCCATAATTTGATTAAATTAAATAAATCGTATGGTTTGCAGCCCTGCGAATCCTACGATTAACCAAACCCATTCAATTAATTTAATTCAAGTCTACGTTCAGGTGTTGGGACTTCGAACTGAGTTTTGTAATTATTGAGTTTGAGTAATTAGGTGGGCCCCTACGTAGTATTAGCCCAGGACCCCCGAAACTCACGGTCCGGCCCTGCCTGAGAGAAACAAATATTAGGTTGATTTAAAAGAATGTATCTATCAAAGCACCTAAATTAAGTACAAGGCGCTTTTTGAATTGAAGTTCGGCTGTAGCGAAGTTACAACTACCCTCGGTAGCGGTGTTTGCAAATTTTTGAAAGCCCAGAAGTCATTCCACTTTAATCTTTCGTTCAATTTATGCAAGAAAACATGATAGGTGACCTCATTTCATGATAACGGTATTAGTCACTTAAAATCATTTTTTTTTTAATTATTAGCCATTGATGTCCCACTGCTGGGTAAAGGCTTCCCTACTCTATTTCCACGTCTCTGTCCAGAGCTGCCAAGGACCAATACTTATTAAAAAAAGTCCAGCTCATCCCGCCATCTTCGTCTGGGCCTGCCGCGATGTCTCTTGCCAATAAACGGGACCCATAGGGTCGTAAGCTTGGCCCAATGATCGTCTGACATACGGCAGATGTGTCCACCCCAATTCCATTTATGCGTGGCAGCTTTCCGACTGACTCACTTAAAATCATATTCAATCAAAACAAAACAATAAATAAATAATAACAATAAAATAAAACTAGATCACTGCGTACAAAGAGTATTTAGCTAATCATCTCATATCTATGTTAATCCGTCTGTTGAAGTTTATCCAGCCATTCAACATTTGAGGTTTATTGACCTTAGCATAGTTGGCCGAATTTTAACTTATTTCAATTTAATTTTAACTTATTTCAATTTAATTTTAACTTATTTCAATTTAATTTTTAACTTATTTCAATTTGATTTTAATTTATTTCAATTTAATTTTAACTTATTTCAATTTAATTTTAACTTATTTCAATTTAATTGGAAGTAATTTCGTATAGTAAGTAGATATAACAGATTACCTCACACTTACCTAGTTTTTAACATAATATTATTATATTATGTTAAAAACTAGGTAAAGAAATATAAACATTTTAATAGTCTGAAATGAAAGAGATTTTTTATTTTTATACTTGACTACGGTCTGAAATCGCCAACACGGTTAAAACTTGACCCTTACCTCACTGAGGCGTATATCCTGATTGACGTAGATAAGATCAAACATAACAAGTTGATAGGAAATAATTGAAATCGATACTAAATCGATTGAAAACTCGTTGATAATGAAACAAAGTATGGGATTCGGAAATGCTTTTATTATCATCTAGCTCATTATCTTTACATCAATGCACTCTCCACCTTCTAACTCCAGGTCCTGTGGTGTATTTTTACCTGTAAAGAAATTGAATAGTAATTAGTATTTGCGTCCGGTCTTGAGTTTCAGCCCCAGGTCGGGCGTCTTATTTCGTTTTTCAATTAGGAAATTCTTAAAACCTCGCCGTCGTAAGACTCACAAGAAGTGAAATTAATTCACCGAAGAAGAAGAAATTAATTTATCGAGTGGTAAAATCAACTTTGGGAATGGTCTACTTCAGGGTTTCTCAAACTTCTGGCTCCACGTACCCCCATTCAAGTTTCCAGATGACAGGGAACCCCCAACCGGGGGAGGCGGGGGGGGGGGGAGGCGAACCCCTCAACAAGAAAAGAATTACACTGTATACAGAATAAAATAAAGTTTATTAATTGAATAAAAGGTAACAAATACTGGCCAAAAACAAATATCCTAAATATAATGCGATGGATGGGCTTGTCTCTTGTCACAAATCGAGTCAATTTTTGGAATAATATTGGACAATTTAAGCCTTAATTCTGACTCAGCATCAAGTCGATTTCTGTAGCCGCCATTACGTGAATTTTGTCGCGAACGCCCTACCGTCACATGGCGAACCCCCAGGGGTTCGCGAACCCCACTTTGAGTAACCCTGATCTACCTAGTCGTACAGTGGTCAAACAGACTCATCCAGTAGTCAAACTGAGTAGTTTGACTACTTGATGAGTGGTCAAAATGACTCAATGAATAGTCAAACTGAGTCAGCAAATGGTCAAACCAACTTATAGAAGTGAATGATCAAATCAACTCAGAGAATGGACAAAACTGACTCATAGAGTGGTCAAATCGACTCATCAAGTACACAAACTGTCTCAGCCATTGGTCAAACTATGTTTGCAAAGTGAGTGATCAAACCAACTCAAAGAGAGGTCAAAACTATAAAAACTACTATAAATAATTTTTCGATTCGGACCAGTAGTTCCTGAGATTAGCGCGTTCAATCAAACAAACAAACAAACAAACTCTTCAGCTTTATAATATTATTATATATAACTAGCTTCTGCCCGCGACTTCGTCCGCGTCAAATTTTTGCTCCCCTGACCCTTCCCGTCGCATCGATTTGCCTGCTAGTTTTCGTCCATTTTTCGTTGCTGCTCGCTCCTTTTGAGTTATAGTGAGTCAACCTTAAAAGATAGACATATGCTCTCGCGGACTTTTTTTTAGAACTTTTTAAAAGAAACAATTCCGTCATACATGATTTTTGCGTTACTTTAACCGTTTACGCAGCGCACGCAACGGAAACTCTCAAAAGGAATAAATTTTCCCCGTCTTTGCAACATTTTTCATTACTGCTCCGCTCTTCTTCGTTTTAGCGTGATGTTATATAGCCTATAGCCTCCCTCGATAAATAGGCTACCCAACACAAAAAGAATTTTTCAATTCGGACCAGTAGTTCCTGAGATTAGCGCGTTCAATCAAACAAACAAACTCTTCAGCTTTATAATAATATTATAAGTATATAAGTATAGATATATATAGTATAGATATGCCTTGGTTGTTGACTTCAACGACAAAAGAAGTGAGATCTAAATGGGTGCCAAGTTCAGTGGTCAGTCCTGAAATTTATGTATAACTACATAAAATATTATTTCTTCTTATAACATAGGATAATATATTGTAGCCAAAGGTTTGACTTGGCTAGTTCTCATATACGAATTATTATGTTCGATGGCTAGTTTCTACCAGCAAGCCAAATTTTCAGAATAATAAAATGAGAACCGACAAGTAACAGGTTTAGAACTTGCAAAGGCTATAATATAATTCGTATATGAAAACTAGGCAAGTCAAACCTTTGGCTACAATATATTATCCTATGTTATAAGAAGAAATAATATTTTATGTAGTTATACATAAATTTCAGGACTGACCACTGAACTTGGCACCCATTTAGATCTCACTTCTTTTGTCGTTGAAGTCAACAACCAAGGTATATATATGATAATATTGAACTTGGCTCTCATTTCACATTTATGTTTTTGATGGGATATCATTACTTTTTGTGCATAAATTATTAGTAGGTACTTATTTATAACAAAATTCATACCAAATGGTTTTTGTTATAAGTGTTCTTAATATAACCAATTAAGTGAAAAATTATAATGAAATGATAAAAATTTACCAGTTTCTGATTTATTCCTTTGTATTCACCTAATTACCCATCTGCGTGCCAAATTTGAACTTTCTAGGTCATCTGGAACTGGGTTAGAGTTTTCATCTATAGGTCAGTCAGTGATAAAAATTACGATTTTTGGACGTTAATATCTAAATAACCATTTGAGATGTGCTTATGAAATAAGGAACACTTATGTATCTCGCAAGTCTCACTATATTTGCCAAATTTGACACGTTTATGTGAAACAGTTTTTGAGTTATGAGGGGGTCAAAAGTAGCTCCAAATGGTTCGTGTAATATTACACACGGTGCTGCTCGCCAGTTCTGTTACTTGAACTTGGCTTGACACGCTACCGCGTGTCTAGATAAAGCTTCAATGGGCTGACACACTCTGGCAGAAAAGCAGCATTGTATAAAATTGAAACTGGACTTACATCAGTAAGTACTAAGGATCGATAAAGCATCACGTTTTACAACTACAAATCATTTATCAATAGAAAATTATCATAAACATATCTAAGAGATTATATTTTAAAACAATTCTCAGTGTAAGCAGTACTTAATAATTTATTATCGGAAAAATCAAATTGATAAGAATCTTTCATGAAATTACTTGAACTAAGAGCACTTTTAAGCCTCGCCCCCCCTTCCTCCCCTTTTAAGACTGCGTCGTTGGTTTAGTGTTAGCAAGTGCTACTGCTGAGCATGAGGTCCTGGGTTCGATTCCCAGGACGGGCAAAGTGTTATTATTGGGTTTTTCCATTTGGAATGTCTCTGTAGCAGCCTGGAGTCTGGATTAGTGCCCGGTGGATGGCAATAGGCTCGCCCCCTATTACATGGGACTTAAACATAACAGGCGAAATGCCGGTGCACTAAAGGTACACCTCTGCCTAACCCTTAGGGGAAACAAGGCGTAATGTTATGTTATGTTAAGTTATTGTTAAGTTGTCTTAACTATGCTTGGATACAGATTGAAAAACCGGCCAAATGCGAGTCGGACTCGCGCACCGAGGGTTCCGTACAAACCTGTAGGTATTCTCGGTTTATTCATAAGGTTCATGTTTATGAAAATAAATGTTTTTTTTTTTTTTATATTTCGGTTGATTGAATGAAAGTTAAATTGCGGTTTACGATTTATGATGTTTTAAAAAAAAACTACTTACTCGATCTCGTTCAAACCAATTTTCGGTGGTAGTTTACATGGTAATGTACATCATATATTTTTTTTAGTTTTATCATTCTCTTATTTTAGAAGTTACGGGGGGGGGACACATTTTTCCACTTTGGAAGTGTCTCTCGCGCAAACTATTCAGTTTAGAAAAAAATGATACTAGAAACCTCAATACCATTTTTGAAGACCTATTCATAGATACCCCACACGTATAGGTTTGATGAAATTTTTTTTTCGAGTTTCAGTTCCTTGTATGGGGAACCCCAAAATGTATTGTTTTTTTTTATATTTTAGTATGAAAATCTTAATACGGTTCACAGAATACATCTACTTACCAAGTTTCAACAGCATAGCTCAAAAAGTGGCTGTGACATACGGACGGACAGACAGACAGACATGACAAATCTATAAGGGTTCCGTTTTTTGCCATTTGGCAACGGAACCCTAAAAACATCATCATCTGCCTAGCCTTTTGCCAATTATATTGAGGTCAGCTTCTAGTCTAACCGGATGCAGCTGAATACCAGTATTTTACATGGAGCAACTGCCTATATGACCTCCACAACCCAGTTACTGGGTGATTACTCTTTAATTAGACTGGTTGACGGACTTTCAGGCTTCTGCTGACCCGTAACAACTGTCAAAGATCCACAATTGACAGCTTGGACTAACTCGAACATATCCTATGGCACTCAGCAAAACTGTTTGAGTTTGGAACAGTAAATCCATAACACACACACAAACTCTAACAAACACACAAACAATTTTACCTCCTTATAATATTTTTAGTTTGTATGTATTTTCTACATAGTTGTGATCAAATCTCCATTTAAGTAGTTTCTATTGGTGTTTTTAAGAATAACCGCACATTTAATCATTGCTAACGTAAGTATATCATCTATGAATAAATGTATTTAAAAAATATATATATCTTACTTGTAATCAAATCTCCATCGAAATAGAATTTCAGTCTTTCTATAGGTATTTCTAAATGCTCAGCACACTTCACCATTGCTAACGCAAGTTTATCTTCGGGCCTCAGCGTAGTTTCAAATGGTTTCTTCTTATTCTGGCACTGGAACTTTATTTTAAGGCCATTATTCCCGTCTTTACTGCGCTCCTCCGCTAAATGTGTTACGGTCCGGTTGACAATACCTCCGTCTATAAATTTGGCTATACTATAGTTTATAGACTCGGGGGTGTCATCAGATTTCAGAATCCTATTGTTATACGTAAACAATAACTTATCCTTGCCCACTCCTTCTTTTTCAGAGAAATATTCAAATATTTGTGTCAGTTTCTGATACTTTCTTATCTTGAATTTGAATATTTCTACACTCTGCCAGTACACTTTCACGGACATCTCTTCATTCTCATCATCTAGTCGGTCTCCATCGTCAATTACCACTAAGTCACTGGTAGCAGGTGTCGTTGAGAACAACTGCTGGTTATCAGACTGGTCTGGGTACTCATCTACGTTGCCCACATTGTATGTAGGATAATTTGAGGAAGAGTTTGTTGGAACTGTGGAATTACGTGCGTTTGCAAACATTTGATCAAACATAGCCCATAGTTGTGACCTCCTGCTTCTGCCGTTTCTAGCCCTGCGTCGAGGGCCTCTGCCCCTTGCTGAACCACCACGCCCTCTATTTGCGATTTCTGGTACAGGTTCAGGAGTGCTATTTGTGTTTTGTTCGACAGCTGCTGTACTAGGCTCTGGATCAAACGGACTAGTCCTACCTCTAGTAGAATTTGAAGTTTTTCGTTTGGTAGCCCTCGTTTCCCGCTTAGCGGACTCAGGAGTGTCACTCGAGGCCTTCCGTTTACTACCGCGACCTCGCCCCCTGCCCTTCGGTAACGCCTTACTATATTTGGCAATTATCGCGTCCAGTGAAAATTCATCATTGTCCGTGCTATTTACAGTTGTATTCAAGTCTTCTGTGATGATTTCTGGGGTGTTATCAAAGATTTCTGTCAACGGTTCACTACTTTTTGCAACTTCGATTGTGTCATTTATAACAACGCCATCAACTGCTTTTACGAGAGATCTTTTAATGTCTTTTAGTTTCTGAGCTATGTTACCGTAACAATCGTCTTCGGAGTCCGAAGAAGACATTATTTTTAATTCTTTATCACAATAACATTAGACTTTCACATTACAATCGCTAACAAATTTAAAATTTCTGAAGTGTGTAGTGATGTGGTACAAAGTAGAAATGTGATCTTTGTTCATTTGTAGCCATAATTATCGATATGACTTATTCTGTCATTTGAAAAAAATACTGCTTAAAATGTTTGCAGATAAGTTATTATCGTGGTGATAAACAAAATGGTATAAAATACGATTTTCAGCAATCCATAGGTACGTATTTTTGATAAGGCAAACAAAATGATGATGAGTAATATAAAATATTGTTATGTTTTTTTTTTATAAGACTTTATGAGTTTATATAATGTTAATAAGATACGAAAATAAAAAACTGTATGGATTTCTTCAGTATTAAAATAATTTAAGTTTTATCGATAAAATGTAAACTGAAGAACATCTCTAGTTACCACAAACGTAAAAAATAAACTAATAAAGATTTGAGATTTGATTTGAGAACGTCACGTCTGCGTTTTGTTATCAGAGTCTTTCGAGTCTTAAAAATAAATGAAAGAAAAATAATTATCAATTCTAATCTCTTATCACAAAATATCTAGAAAACGGCTAAGTCATCTAAACGATTAATCGAAATGTTTCAATTTTCCTGTTCAGTCTAATATTACAATAATTAAACGCATCCTTATTTAAAGATGCGTTCATAAATAAAATTGTGATTTCCGTGCTTTCCGTGTAAGAATTTAGAATAGAATTTTTTACAACACTAGAATTGTTCTCCATCTCAAGTAGTAGACTGTGTTTTGTAATTTCCTATAAAGGTGAATGCTCCAACCAACCCGCGAAATTCAAATTTTCTAACGTTTTTTGCAATTTGCAAGCCAGTGCTAGGTTGTATGTTGATTAAAATAGTATTCGCGGCTGTAAGACATATGTAGTTACAGAATTATAATCATCAAAATCATCAACACAACGTTCTAAGTTCATAAAGCTGTAGGAATGACTTTTTCTGTTATTTTTTTGTTCCTAGGCCTTTATGAACTTGGAGGGTTGTATTGGTGATTTTGATGATTATAATTCTGTAACTACATACGTCTTACAGTCGCGAATAATACTTTAATCAACATACAACCTAGCACTGGCCTGCAAATTGCAAAAAAACGCAAGAAATTTTGAATTTCGCGGGCTGGTTGGAGCATTCACCTTATGAAATAAAATTTCTTTAGCCATAAATGTTAAATGATTTTATTTCTGTAAGTAGGTTTGTTTAAACACTTTTACATGTCAATGATATTTTTTTAAACTAGATGAGTTCGGCGTTTCCTAACTTTACTGACTACTCTGTAGGCTTGGGCATAGTAGTTCGCGACTGAGATCGCTCAGTTTAGTTCACCGCTCCTTAACGAACTAGTTCGCTCTTCTAGTTCATCCGCTCTTCTAGTTCATCCGCTCTTCAAGTTCATCCGCTCTTCTAGTTCATCCGCTCTTCTAGTTCATCCGCTCCCAGCTCGAATCAAAGAGAGGCAGATCGTTCGCTCCTTCGCTCTTTTAGATTTTGCACGTACTGCATGTGACGAGATTATGGAATGTTCTACTTTTACCTACAATGAGGATCAATTCGACAAAAGGATATAGCAATTTTGAATACTACATCGAATACAATATAAATATCTGAGTTCATTTCTTTTTGAATCACTCAAATCCATCGAGAAATTACGAAGTTATTAAACTTTAAAAAAGGGAGTTTTAAAACGCACGCCGCGCGCGCGAAACTGCTGATGACGTCACGAGGCTCGATCGCCCGCCACGCGCCGCACTGCTTTGTTATGATTTGCGGAGTTTAATCGTTGTTTCTTGTTTATTTATGTTTTATGGATATTGTTAGATAGGAAACATGGAAGTCGGATTTACCCAAGGCCCAATCGGACAATCTCGCGAAGATTGATTCGTTTATGGTTGAAAAGGAAAAAAAAAACAATTTATTCCAGTGCACAGGTAGGTACTACGTTTTAGAATGTTTTGATTTGGCAGGCAGGTACCTTTTTCGTGTTTCTACAATGTGTAGGCACCTCTCTACCTATTTTAAATAATATTTCTTACTAGCTTCTGCCCGCGACTTCGTCCGCGTAAAATTTCCTGCTCCCCCAACCCATCCCGTCACATCGAATCGCCTGCCCGTGCGAGGTCTTTGTATGCGTGACGTTTTTCTTTGTGCTCGGCTCCTAAGGGTCTTTGCGTGACCTTATATAATATATAGTCTATAGCCTTCCTCGATAAATGGGCTATGCAACACTAAACGTACAACTCTTCAGCTTTTACTTGGGTGTGCTACGCAATGAATTTTTTGAAAGACCAAGGCGCGCGCAATGGACGTGTTTTATATGGAATTTTTCACATTTTCTTCGAAAAATAAAAAAAAATATTACCCACGTGTTGAAATTTATATGTGAGAGGGTTACAAAGGGGGTCGAACATTTCATTATTTTTGCGATAGGAAACGCCATTTTCGAGATATAAGCAAAAGAAAAGGAAAACAAAAATACAGTACTGTTTTTGGACATGAAGGCGAGGCACGTGAAGGCAAGGCGCGAGGCGCGCGCAATGGACGTGTTTTATATGGAATTTTCACATTTTCTTCGAAAAATAAAAAAAATATGTTACCCACGTGTTGAGATTTACATGTGAGGGAGTTACATAGGGGGTCGAAAATTTCATTATTTTTGCGATAGGAAACGCCATTTTCGAGATATGAGCAAAAGAAAAGGAAAACAAAAATACAGTACTGTTTAAAGCACGTGAAGGCGAGGCGTTCGTTGGTGTGAATTTTAGTTCATAACTACTAGTTTTAATCCACACCTTTTTTATCTCGATTAAAAATAGATTTAGTTAAAATAAATTATTATAGTCAAAATTTTTGAAATGCAGTATAAAGTACTTTTAGTTAAGGGGACATGGGGCGTCGCTCCTCATGAAAGTACAACACTTCTTTCTATTTTTTGGGTATTTTGGGACACAAAATAACAATTTGTCCGGTGTAGCAACACTTGTATTTTCGCATCGTGGCACGATACAATATTTTATGAAGACATTATTCGTTTAAATGTTCTGCGAGTCACGTAAATAAAGGCAGACAGAACGTGCGTGGCGGTGCCGCGGACGCGAACGTGGAAAATGACGTCATCAACAAATTGTGCGTATTGGCGGGCGTTTTTGAAAATGCAAAATTAAAACCGCTCTAACTTCGTCATTTTTGGTCCAATTTTAATAATTCTTTCACTGAAATAATTGGTTTAGGTATGACTGTAATTCTACATATTTAACTAAAATCGTCGCTGATCCTCATTGGACAATTGGTATTTTGGACTCTAAAAACAGTAAAAACAATTGAGTGATAATTCATAAAAAGATCATGATTGTAAATAATACCAAGGTTTATTGTTGCAATAAATAACTAGTTTAGTGATTACAAAAACCTTTTTGTATTTTGTCCCGTGTATCAGTTCGGTTGACGCCATCCTCGCTCATTCGGTCGCGAACTGATGAACTAACGAACTATGGATCGGGAAATGAGCGAACTAGTTCGCGTAGTTCATCTATGGGAGCGCTCTTCTGAACTAGTTCGTTCGTGAACTACACAAGACTACTACTCTGAGAAGAAAGGCCGAAACAAACTCAGAGGTCACAGTCTCTTTTAAAGTCCAGACATAATCTTGTTCACATCATGTGAAGATCACGTAGATTGGTGACTGAAATGGTCTTTTGAAGAAAGAACCACACAGATTGAGTGGACCTGTCCAGTCAGTGCAAGCATTTGTCACTAATCGTTTAGCTCAACTCGGAACATAAGGAGCCCAACGCTTTGACGAACAGTACCAAAGAAAGGACATTTGGGTAGGCCACATAATTACTCAAACTGCCAGATCATGATTACTGAGAAAGAAAGAAAACAAAATTTAAAAAAGACCCACATAGTTTTCACATTCACAATAATTAAAACAATCCGATACTTTACAAAGTAAATATTCATGTCATTGTATATATAAAAATTATCAATGTCAGTGTGTATACAACATTAATTTTTGTTTATGCGAAACCCGAAACACGGGTCTAGTATTTTTATGTAAAGAATCTATGAAAAAAATTTCAAAACTGTATCATTAATAATTGTTGATAACATATAAAAAATTGATAGGTACTTAAGTACGATAAGATCACGAAATCTATATGATTTTGTAGCATCGTGACGTCTAATTCGCGTGGGTTTAGTGGTTTATCCTATGGCACGAACGGAAATCATGTTCATACAGATATTAAGACACGCATGATAGATTAATGGTAGTAATAGTCATTGGAAAGTTGTCGGTAGTAAATGTTTCTAGGGTAGAGTGGAATATAATATTGGGAGTCCCAGAGTCCTTTTGTCCGAAACGTCTTTTTGCTTTTTGCTGAATTGATAGCGCCGAAAAGACCCGTTTCGGTTAGGACAGAAAGGAAGAAATAGTAGAAACGCCAACAAACAAAGCCACTACAATCTGTCAAATTTCTATAATAGGTTTTCAACTTTATTGCTAAAGTATTAGGTTCAAGATCGAATGGGAAAATTTGCCAGTTTTGGGTGATTTTTCTGATCAATAAAAAGCAAATAATTTCGTAAATCCTGATTAAGTTTATGAATAAAAAACCGCGATTTTTTTATAGCATGGCATAAAAACGTAATCAAACCATTTAATATAATCTTAATTGTTATTGCTTCATTGTAACTGTAAAGTTTTAGATCTGTTTTTGATAAACCAAATAATTATGATTATTAGGATTGTAAACTGGTTATAAAATGTGATTATTTACACGTAGGCTAATTGGTTTTAGAAAAGGAAATAATGTTTTGTACAAAACGAAAGCCTACAAGAGCGCTGTGTTGCCAATTTCGCGACTTTGTTGCTGGTAAAAACGACTTTTGCGTAAACCTTGGTTCCAAAAAGAAAGTTATGAAGACATTTGTCGATGACTGAAATCAAATCTTGTTACAAGAGTTTAATAATACTTTGCCCGACCAGGGTAAGGAACCCAAGACGGCAGCAATTGAACCTGTCGTTGCGATTGCATTAATGATTTAATTTCTAAAAGTACTTTTGTACAAACACTTGTACATGTCAATCATATTTTTAAAACTAGATGAGGTCGGCGTTTCCTATCTGACTACTCTGAGAAGAAAGGCCGAAGCAAACTCAGAGGTCACAGTCTGTTTTAAAGTCCAGACATAATCTTGATCACAGCATGTGAAGACCATGTAGAATGGTGCTTGATGTGGTATTTTGAAGAAAGAATCACACAGATTGTGTGGACTAACGACACAGTGAGGCTGTCCTTTTAACCAACTTAAAAAAGGAGGTTCTCAATGCGGTTGCATGTTTTAAAAATATTAATTAAATAAACAACACGCTTCCAATAATACTACTACAAATGAAAAATAACTGTTATAACTTAAAAAAAAAAAATGGGTTTTGCGCCATCTAGCGGGCAAATGGACACGCGCAGCCCGTAGTTTCACCTTATTAATAAAATAATCATTTATCCTTATTTACCGTAGGCATTTAAATAATCACGACTATTATTTTCTGTTTACACGCGATTTACAATCTGTGTACGAAATCTAAGAAACGAAGTCGTGATACGAGTAAACCAATTTATTGATAACTATCGATGTTTCATTAATCAGTACATCTATCAATAATAGTGTTACATTGTGAGATAGAAATCTGTAGACGTATTTTTTTAAAGTGCAAAGTGTAATTTGGGTTTTTCTATCGGCATGCTCTCAATAGCAGCCCGATTGATGGAAAATTGTTAAAAAAAATTTTTGCAAAAAAGTTTTATTTTATTTCTCATTTTTTAGTTATGATATCTACCCCGCAGTAATTCGTTTACCACTACTGGCCAGGTCAATAGCAGTGACAGGATGTATTAGAACATCGTCACGATAAACAAAGTGGATTCATTACCTACGTATTATCGAAGCTAACGCAAAAATGATCAAAGCAAAGTCAATAAAATTTATACGGGACCCCAACTGAAGCATCCATAAAAAAAATTGAATCCATGCAAAGTTGATGGAGAAATAGGTGAACATACATACAAAAAATAAACAGTGGAACAGAGAACCTCCTCCTTTTTTAAAGTCGGTTAAAAATTCTTAGTAGTTAACCAAAAAATAAATAAATAGATGTTCGACGCCAAGCCAAGGCCCTGGCCATAGGATTTTAATAAGCGCAGTGGAAACATAATCGTGGGCCTTGGGACAAGAGTGGCGAGCGAACTGTCCGCCGTGCGCGGAGCTGATCAATACAATATTCAAAAGACTCACCTGGTTGAAGAACACTGGCTCTGGAGCCTACCTGGATTTATGTATGTTAATGAGTGTATATTGTATTGTGTAGTGACGCTGTCAGTGGGCATTCCAGGATACCGGCCGCTGCAATACGCCAGAGATTGGTTCCAGCACGCGGTTCAATCACTGTCACTAACCTCAAACTATTTCAAACAAAAAATATATCCAAACTAAACCCGTATTCTTTCGTCAAAAGGGGTTGGTTACACACAAAACAATTGGGTCACGACAGATTGTCCACAAAAACGACCGGTTCAAAGGGATTAATTTACAACACGTCGCGAGGTCCAAACGGCGACGATCCTCCATTTTTCAAAGACAAAACCAAAGAGGCAAATCAAACTGACAAGTGACAGATGTCACTCCGTTCGGTACGCTCCGTTAGACGCACAGATTAAACAAGTCAAACGGGACGGAACAATAGAGAAACTCGATAACTTAGACTTACGATCGAAATCCAGGACCCCGACAACAGTCATTATCCACAGACTTCACTCACTGCTGGGCAAGGCGTCTCTTTGTTTTGTGCCAACCCCATTCTTTTTTGCCAGCTTCAGTACAGTGGCCCCTGTCTTTTTCCAAGGCAGATGTATTTAATCTTACCCCAAATACGTACGCTCACGCCTTTTTCTCTTGATGACAGAAACAACAGAACGCCATCTGCTACAATCCTAAATACTCCTTTTGCCTCGTTTACGTTCATATGTAAGCAACCGGCGTGCGACCTGCATGCGTAGCATGACCGCCGTAGAAATGGGTTTTGTCGACGGAAGAATAGACAAAGTTACAGATTGTAGAAAGATTAAAGACAGATTAAAGATTGTAGAAAGATTTGTACCGTTTTATACTGGCGTAGCATGACAATTCTATCTCTATTCTACCAAGAATAGACAAAGTTCTTTCTATGGTGGTCAGCCGGCGTAGCATGACCAATTCTATATCTATTCTACCAAGAACAAATAAAGTTCCTTATGTATTTTAATTCTGTAAAAATGTTTCTATCTCATCAGAAAAATAGTCGTCATACTTGACATCGTATTTTTATCGACTGAAGAATAGAAACATCTCTTCTATTCAGTTTCACACAATTTTTCTACGATGCAATCTATCATTTTGTCTTTTCTTCCGTCGACAAATTCCGTTTCGATGGCGGTCATGCTACGCGTGCAGGATTGGTCCTGGATTGGTCAATGGCCAATCGGAGCACCGAACGCGGTCAATGCGTAAAGTCGAGATGCTTAAAAGAAAACCAAACTAGGGGCACAGGACGCACTCCGCCGCCGATTTCTTATACAGACACCAAGGTACCCGAAACTGACAAATTCCTAATCAATCTTGAACCTAATGCTTTGGCGATAAAGTTGAAAATTTATTAAAGACATTTGACAGATTGTAGTAGCTTGATGTGCTGGCGTCTGTATACGCACCTAACCTCTCTGAAGAACATCACCAATATGGTCACTATATGTCCTCCTAGGGCGTCCTCTCCTGGCGTTTCCACTCACATCTGCCTTGTAAATTTTTACTCAAAACCGATACGGTCTCCTATGACGTCGTTAGTAGATAAAAAACACAAACATTTCAATGATCTGTATCGCATATCTAATAAATGGGCACTAAAACTTTTATAAATTTCTGTCGCGCTATCTAAATAGATCTTCAAACAAATAAGTAAATTAAAGAAACCGGATGCAGGTAGGTAGGCATACTTATGAATTAGATAAGAAATTGGTGCTGCTAAGATACACAACAGCAAAAAGCAGTAAAATTTCTTATCCCTCATAGAAAAGGATCCTCCGCCCAGATGGGGTCTGGTGGGCAACAGCCCGACGATCAATACCAGCACGTGTAGCATGACCACCATAGAAAGAACTTTGTCTATTCTTGGTAGAATAGAGATAGAATTGTCATGCTACGCCAGCATAAAACGGTACAAATCTTTCTACAATCTTTAATCTGTCTTTAATCTTTCTGCAATCTGTAATTTTGTCTATTTTTCCGTCGACAAAACCCTAAATAGAACCGCGTCAAATCTTGCTTGCGCGATGCAGGATTTTACGTGAGGTCAGTGTGCTACGTAATTCTCATGTAGCAATGTAGATGGCGCCACATAGCTAACAAAATTAAAAGCAAATCAAAGCTAAGGAATCGGTGAGAGATTCAGGGAAAACAATGAAGATTTAGCCTCTGGACTTAATATCCTGTTTTAGTGTCATAATCTACCAAACCGAAGATAGGAGGAGATGTCAGGAACAACAAATGGGGATGCATTATTTTTAATGCAGAAAAAAATTGTTTTCGAGAAATCTTATCACTCCCAGCACGCGTAGCATGACCACCGTAGCAATGGGTTTTGTCGACGGAAGAATAGACAAAATTACAGATTGAATCAAAATCAAAATCAAAATCAAAAGTCATTTATTCAAACTAGGCTGAGAGTCAGCACTTTTTGAACGTCAAAGTTACAAAAGACAGTCCCCCCAAAACGCCCGCCCTTCGACACTTCCTAGTGCTTTAGCTGGGAAGAAGAAGTGGCGGAACAAACTCCCCAGCAGCACAGCTGTCTGTTAAGTTAGAAGAACTTGATTCTATACAATTGTAAGGAGGTAACATTATGAGACACAAAACATTAAATTAAATGATTTGCCATCTGTCAGCTAGCCAACCCAATAATCCAGGAAATAAAATGAAATCTATACTCAAGCAAAAGCAAAAAATATTTTTATCATGTAAATAAAGGTACCAAAATAAAAGCCTCCTGGCATAAGGGCGTGACAGCTTACATATGCAATGCTGAATCACGTTCATTGAAGATTAAAGACAGAATTAAAGATTGTAGAATGATTTGTACCGTTTTATGCTGGCGTAGCATGACAATTCTATCTCTATTCTACAAGAATAGACAAAGTTCTTTCTATGGTGGTCATGCTACGCGTGCTGCTTTGATGAAAACCGGCCTTTGTTGATAAAATGAACGCCATCGATAAAGCAATCGTAACTAAATTAAGTATTGTCTCTCTCCCACAGCAAAACTCTTGACCACCGTGGTGCTTCTGAACGTGGCTCTTGCTGCAGAGATTCCAAAGAAGAACGCCACAGAAGATGGCACCTTCAAAGCCTTCGACCCTGACGTGGATCCCAATGACCTGAGCTGTGACCCTCAAGGACAAGTGAGTATTATTAGTACCTACTTCTTGGTTTCATGAGCTTCAGTTCTGCACATTTCATCATTCTCATAATTCTTCTGCCCTTATCCCGATTTATTTGTGGTCGGTGCAACATGTCTTTTTCTTCCACACTTCTCTATTAGTCGTCATCTCAGTAGTCACCCCCTTTCTATCCATATCATCTTTCACACAATCCATCCATCGTTTCTTTGGTCTCCCTCTACTCTTATAGCCATTGACATTCAAACTCAAAACTTTCCTGACGACATTTTCCTCATTCCTCCGCATCAGACCTACGCATTTGCGTAGATTACAGTAGCTTAATCAGCCGATAATGTTCCTAATGCTGGGACATAGGTTTCCTCTCCTCGAGAGAGAGTGAACCTGTAAGGAGCCCATAAACTGGGTATAGAGAGATCATCCTTTTAGAAACTAGCTGGTTGAGAGTGACTCAGGATCTGGGTCTGAGTTTGACAGACGCCATTATCTGTCATGCTTATGTTAGGGTCGGCTCCTAACTGGATGCAGCATTTAAAATTTTACATTATTGTCGTTTAAAAAACTTGTTAAAATTTTAATAATTTTGGGAGAGAAGTAGCATAAAAGGGAATCAAAGTTAGTTGGGAGAGGAATGTTACACTTGGAAATTTCTTCATAGAGGTCGAAGGATTTGGTATTCAAGGAGCAGGAGCGACTAACAGAATCTGTTAACCTACCACAAAGTACAAAGTCGACAGCTCACCGCTGCGATACCGTCACGTTGAGACGGTAGCGCGGTAATGGGCAGAATAGTCGACATCGGCACAGTTGCCAAAAGCGAAAAAAAAATTATAGATGCAGCATTGTGATGAATAAGTCTGACACTACTAACATTTAACAAATACCAATCTGCCTATCCTCTTCCAAATAAGTTGGGATTGCCTTCCAGTATGATAGGATACAGCTGAATATATGCTGAGTATTTTATATGGCGCAACTGCTTATCTGATCTCCACAACCTAGTTACTGAGTATTACTATAACAATACCCTTTGGTAAGACTGGGTGCCAGACTTTCGGGCTTCTGACATCTGCTAAAGATCCATCAGCCGGGACCAACGGTTTAATGTCTTCTGAGGGACGAAGGAGTTTTTTTTTTTGGATGGGATATCATCAAATGACGTCTCCCGCTCTTGGGCGGAGCGGGAGGGCGTGTCAGACTTTTACTGACTAAAACCCACCCGTGTTCCTTCAGTTGCCCATGTGCCAGGGTCACGCTGTCTCATTCGAACAATCTCGCGACCCTGGTCACCCATCCACAGATGAAAAGGGGTAAGCGTAGCGTAACCTGATTGATGGATCCGTGTGTCTCATATTACTTGTATGTATTGTAATCACGTTTCCTTTCTTCCAGATTTTCTTACTTCTGCCCCACTTCACGGATTGTACCAAGTTCTACATGTGTGCGCACGGTGAGGAGGTGGAGTTCTCCTGCCCAGGAGGACTGATCTTCGATTTTCAATTGCAGGTTATTATATTATCTTCTTGGTCCGTGGGGTACCGGACGTAAATAATAGCACCATCCAATTTCTGCCCGTGGGTGTCGTAAAAGGCGACTAAGGGACTTAACAGAAAATGGGCAGCAGCGTTCTCTATGCAGTTTACCACCATACTACGATCAGGCGCGGTCACAGCCTATGATTTTGGGGGGGGGTCACCATGATTACTGAAGAATATTTGTAAGAACGTACATCTACTCGTTGGTCTAGTAGTCGAATGCACTATTGATGAGCATGAGGTCCTGGGTTCAATTCAAAGTTCGGGAGTATTATTGGGTTTTTCAGGCAAATCGTTCAGAGTCTCGACAGCATGGCTGACTTTGGGGGGGGTCATGACCCCTAGGACCCCCCCTCTCGGACCGCGCCTGACTACGATCGCCAACCCGTCTGCAAAGCGTGGCGATTATGGCAAATCTCCCCAAATTGGGGGAGGCCTATGTCCAGCAGTGGACGTTTTTTGACTGAAATGATTACGATGATATTGGTGCCGATTCCCTTATTCACAAACTAAACTAAATTTAAGTTCAGTGCATCTTTTTCTTTCTATTTCATTAAGGAAAGGACAGAAGATTAGTCCTGTCAAATTAATCAGCGCTTGACGTAAACTGACGTAATTTTAGTAGGCAAGTTTTTAATCACGTCTAAACTTGTATGGAGTATTGACAGGCGCTGATTAATTTGACAGTTTTATACTAAAATTTTTCTTTTGTCCTCTTCTAAATTAAATACAAAGAAAAAGATGCACTGAACTTAAATTTAGTTTAGTTTGTGAACAAAGGAATCGGTACCATTATCTTCTTTCATAATCTCACAGTTGTTCACGTTTCTAACCTAGCCTATCATACTTCGTCGTGGTGCTCCAGCCTAGATACTGCGACAATCTTTGAGATAATACCAGAAAGTTAAAATGGGGCATAGGTACTTATTTAATTGAGTGAGTTTTTAGACAAGCAATTAAATCATCATCTTCCTAGCTTTGCCCCAACTATGTTGAGGTCAGCTTCCAGTCTGACCGAAAATATGAACCCAGTTACTGGGTAACTCGATACCCCTAGTCAAGATTGGTTGCCAGATCTTCTGACTACCCGTAACGACGGTCAAACAATCAGATTAACAAAGGACAACCAGACCAATGGCTTACCGTACTTTGAAGCACGGAGGGGTCGTGGTATGTGATGGAAGTTCACCCATCCGCAGACCAACCTTGGGAAGCGTTGCTCAACCCTGAAGACCAACCCGTGTTGCCTGTGATTAAATATTTCTCTTATCAACCACCAGGGCTGCAACTGGGGGTGGGCAACTACCTGCCAACTCAGGACACCTAAGGATGAAGATGAAGGGTCTGGAGACGAGGCCGACAGCCTTATCGGATTCTTCTCTGATGAGCTGGAACAGCATCCCGTTGGTAAGGATAACTTCCAACTAGTTACCCTCTTTTAGTTAACTAGAGACGCACGCTTTTTAAGAAGTGACAACACATGAAATTTAAAAAAAATATTTATGATGGTGCAACCGCATCAAAATCCGTGGCGCAGCTTATGCTACGGCTACATTGTCGCGTTATCGCGAACTACAAGTAGTGCTGTCTTTGCTGCACAGCGAGACGGTGAGCTGTACATTATGCTACGGCTACACCGTCGCGATAACGTGAACTTTTCGCAGACTGACTGCCTCACATTTCGTAAACATGGCCATTCATGACATTCTCAACTGTCAGTGTTAGGTTATAAGATTGTTTTTCATTTGCAGACACCGTAGCGAGCGTGCGACCAATTTCTCCAGAGCATGGAAAGTACAACAGCATCCTGAACTGCGCGAGAGCTGACAATGCAGCGAGACAAGTGCCTTACAAGTAAGTCCTTAGCTGTTCTTTTTAGGTGGTTCCTAGAACAGATGCTTCTTTTTTGCACCCTTTTTAGACTTGAAAAAAAATTACACCCTACTTCCTAAAAAAACACTACAAAGTGAAAAATAACTTTAATTTTGGAAGTCGGTGTCTTAGGATCTATAATTAAGGCATTTTTGCCACCGACTTCCGAAATTAAAGTTATTTTTCACTGTGTAGTGTTTTTTTTTTAGGAAGTCGACTGTAATTTTTTTGTAAAAAGTTTTTATTTTTAATTTTTAGTTATGGTAGATACCCCACCCCGCACTAATCTAATCGCGTTATTCGTTCACTTGTCGCGCAAATACTTGATGCAAATTTAAGACTTATAATATGGTTTTCACATGTTCAAATGAAACCAAATTTCAAATAAAAAAGAATCATCAAAATAGGTTGACCAGTCAAATCAAAAGTTATAAGTTAACAAACATTTTAAAAAATACAGTCGAATTGATAACCTCCTCCTTTTTTTTGAAGTCGGTTAAAAAAGTCCTTGTCATAACTTAATACAACAACAAGTCTGTATTCTTTGGTTGTACTCCACTATTCGATCCGTGTGGTGCTGGACGTAAAGAATAGCACCATCGCATTTCTCCCCATGGATGTCGTAAGAGGCGACTAAGGGACTTACTAGAGAATGGGCAGCAGCGTTCTCTATGCATTTTACCACCATACTGCGATCGCCAACCCGCCTGCCAAGCGTGGCGACTATGGTAAACCGCCCTAGGTTGGGGAAGGTCATTTCCAATATTTAACGTTAAACATTGCTTTCGTAATAAGTTTCTTCAGACAAAAGGATCTTTAGAAAAATGGTAGACTCAAATTTCAGAGCATTTAGTAACAGCACAGCAAGTAATTCTTGCAAAAATCAGAAATAAAACCTTCTCACGCCCTTATTAGCTTGTTTTGGGAACTATTGAGCAGCGGTGGCCCAGTGGTATTGGCCCCGACTTACGAGCTAAATATGTAATCGTAATTGAAAAAAGTTAAGCAATTTGTGCAATTCTAACAAAACGAAAAAAATATGTTATTTAATTCCCGCCGTTACAAGGTTACGTTGTTGAATTCTGATGAATTGTCAAATGTTACCTATTAAAATGACTCCACTTTAGCTACGACAACGCCATTTTGATAATTACCTTCCTCGTTACGGGAAATAAATCTATTTATAAAGACTCCATAGACTGAATAGACAGATAATCCTCTGAAGGATAGAAAGTAGCTATCTTAGACTGGCCTAGAATCTAGCTTTTGGTTAAAGGCTTTGAGTCTGACTGACACTATCATTTGCCTAGCTATTTTCCAACTATTTTAGGGTGGGTATTTGAATAGTGGTTTATATAAGTCTGATGTTACCAACATTTTATTTGAGAGACTAATTAAATTCCTTTTATTTTCTCAGGGGTGACTGCCAAAGGTTCTGGAGATGCGTTGCTGGAGTGCCCCAAGTAGCATTCTGTACTGATGGCCTATTCTTCAACGACCAGACCCAGCAGTGTGACTTTGAAGCGAACTCGAAGTGCGTGCTGTCACAAGAAGACGAATTGCAGAGTGAATTCATAAAATACGAGCAATAATTTGAATCTGCAGACTTCTGATGACTTTTAGAGTGTAATGCAGACTTTAGAGCGTTTGTTTCTTGACATGATTTTGTTACTTTTCAGCATTTGATTTTTGCAACATTTTCCCCCCGTTTTTCTTACTTAAATTATTTTAATATTTATATTTCATTTCCCATCCGTGTATACAAAGTTTTCTAAAAGGAAAGTATTTTTCCGACACTTTTTTTGCTGAGGGGCGTCAATATCATGTTAATACTATATTTATTGCATCAGTTGCATTTCTAAGATATAGCTTGCTGGTTCAAGCATTAAATTTGTTGCTGATATTAATTTATTAAGGCATCTCGTCTCATTATACTCTAAATAATTGAACAACTGTGCAACTCTGCAATGAGTATTATTAGTGATAAAATAAGGTGTAAGTCATTTTGCAGAGTGCAGAGTTTTTTCGACGAATAAATGGTCATTCCTTCCAGTTTTTGACTGTCTATTTTACTTCGCTGTTAATGTCATGTCTTTTGATTTGATTGGCTTTTATAAGTCTGCCAGCCATACAATCACAGTCGTTAGTGACAAGTTTGACATCTGTCAATTCAGTTGACATAAGTTTGACAGTGTTTATAACTTTTGTGTTGATCAGACTTTCGGAGGCTGGGGGTTTATTTTTCATAGTGTGTCTGTAGATCTTGTACATTATAGTAATTCTGTAAATTTAAAACATGTAAAATATACAGATTATTGTACCATTGTGTTATGTTTAAGTATTTTATTGTATAATTAAGTATTTGTTTCATCCCCAATTGTACAGTATAATGGTTAAATTAATGTATATAACATATGTTTTATAAAAAAAATATACAAATATAAAGAAAATGTTATTTTAAAAGATTTTGTTTTGATTTATTTTTTCATACGTTACATAAACTTACACCTTTTTCCGCACAGAGAAAATGAGAGCCACAATAACATTTCGAATTCAACAATTTGGACATCTGTTGAATATGTGCACTGCAGACTTCTGCAGAGTTGAGTTAATGTTCAAACCGATATACTAAAAGCTCTTACTAATAAAAATGTATCGTATGATTCGGTATAATTGATTTTTATAACAAAACATGACATCTCGCCTTATTTCTCAGAAGGGTTGGGCAGAGATTGGATTATATTTACTATATAATATGTATTATAAACCAACGTTCCCCCGCCGCGTCAGTCTGAGCGCCGAACGGGCTAAACTCAAAAACGACCGAATTGATATTCGTAAAGTTTTCACTAGTGGATGAAGAGATTCATCAGTATGGTTTAAGGATACAGTTCATTAATTTTTTTTGTAAATTGACTGAAATATAAGGATCCCTCTTGAAAATGTCGGAAAATTCATGTCATTGGAGAGAGTTAGTTACCGCCGTGGAGCACGAAGTAAATCTCCGCGTACACCATTAGATTTGACAGTTATCGATGTATTTCGGAATTTATACTTTGTTTACCTGCACCCTTTTTTTTGGATGGGAAATCATCAAACGACTTCTCCCGCTCTGGGTGGAGCGGGTGGGCGTGTCAGACTTTTACTGACTAAAACCCACCCGTGTTCCATCAGTTGCCCATGTGCCAGGGTCACGGTATCTCTTTCGAACAATCACACGACCCCGGCAGGCATCGGTCCTAGCAGACCCATTCAGCGCTGCTGACATCTCTTTGAGGCGCGCGTGGAACACTACGCGCCGTCGACCCGAGCTTGGTCCTTACCGGGCGGCGAGCTAGCCATTGCTCGCGACAGGCAAACTCACGCCTACGGTGGCCGAGAGTCCGCAATCGACTCCCGACGCCCGGGGCGTCACCTCCTGCGGCGGCTAGGGACGTGAGGGCGCAGAAACTGCCATTCCCTCACGCGCCCCGCCTCCTCCTTTGTTTACCTGCACCCTAACTTCGAAACACACTATCAATATTAATATGATTGATTTTGAAGAAGGTAATCCCTTTTTTTCCGAACACGAGAATCGCGGGTAGGTGGGTCGTCGAACGGACGAATGTTTAGTTATTAAGGGTTAACGCGGTTTTCACCATCAATTAGAGAAATTATCCTGGAAGGGTTTTATGTGTGTATAAGGTGTATCTATTCATACACGAAATATTTTAAGATTTACACCTGTAGGTGGTAAAGAAGCTACAGCAACGAAAAATTCTTATTTTTTACGGCCCGAGACACCGCGGCTATGCTCGTGTTGTCCGGTCGCCACCCTCGCAGCGTCAGGCGGGCCATTCATAGAATTTAGAGTAAAGGTTTTATGCAAAACGTCTCAAGCAGATTAAAATTATATTATAATAATTACGAAAATTCAAAAACGCTTAGATAGAAATTTTCTTTTTGCTTCTATAGCTTCTTTACCACCTACAGGTGTACCTCTTAAAATATTTATATATTCAATTCATCATCATCTACCTAGTGTTTTCCCAACCATATTGGGGTAGGTTTCTAGTGTAACAGGATACAGCTTAATATTTTACTTGGAGCGACTGCCTAACTGATCTCCACAGTCCAGTTTCTAGGTAACACGAAACCCCTTGGTAATCCGTTGGTTGTCAGACTTTCGGGCTTCTGATGACCCGTAACGACTGTCTAAGAACTACGAAAAACAGCCGGGACCAACGGCTTAACGTGCTTTCCGAGGCACGGAGGGGTCTTGCTATGTAATGACTGTCACCCATCCACAGACCAACCGCGGCAAGCGTAGCTAAACCTGAACAATCAACCCGTGCGGCTTTTATAACTTAGCCACAAGGCTTTATATTCAATTTACATATCCACACTAATCCATACTCCATACTAATATTATAAATGCAAAAGTAACTCTGTCTGTCTGTCTCGCTTTCCTGCTAAAACAACTGAATCGATTTAAATGAAATTTGATACACAGATAGTTTAGAGCCTGAGAATGGACATAGGCTACTTTTTATCCCGGTAGTACGTTCCCGCGGAATATTTTCCGACCTCCACGCGGGCGAAGCCGCTGGCAAAAGCTAGTGATAAATAAATCTCGATGCTTCGTCAAGTGATTTAAACCATAACGATGCAGGAAATACATTTGCTTAGGATAGGTTAAAATTGATACCATTTAAGTATAAGTCAAGTAAAACGGTTAAAACGGTTTAAAAAAATCGTTTATTTTTTAGCCTCTCGCTACTTTACTCCTTTTTCTTGAACAAATCGGCAGCCGGTACATCCACCTTCTCATAGGGGTAGTAGGGGTGATCCTGCCAGAAACTGGGGAACACTACCCTGTAGTCTTTGTTGAATTTGCCTGTAAATAAATAATTTGAAGTTAGAAACTAGGTCATATTTTTCTATACGTACGACCGCGTTCAGTATGTGGCCGGACGTAAAGAATAGAACCATCTCAATTCTTCACGTGGATGTCGTAGAAGGCGACTATGGGACTCACTAGAGAGTGGGCAGCAGTGTTCTCTATGCATTTTACCACCATACTGCGATCGCCAACCGATCTGCCAAGCGTGGCGATTATGGCAAACACCCCCCTTGGGGGAGGCCTTTGTCCAGCAGTGGACGTCTTTTGGCTGAAATGATGATGATGATGATGATGATACGAACGACTAGACATGACATCAGTGTGACTTCTGTGACAAATCATGTCACCCGTAAGTTAATGCAAAGAGGGTACTAAGCAACATGACTGTTTGCACCCGAATTGCATTTGACAATTGCTATTAAAATCCGAACGATTGTTTTTTTAAAGAAATTCTAACCCATAGCTTCATACATTTGAAGAATAAGTTTGCTCGACAACGTAAAACAGGCAATGAATATAGTTTGTCATCATCATCTGGCTAGCCTTTTCCCAACTATGTTTTTTTTTGTCAGACTTTTACTGACTAAAACCCACCCGTGTTCCTTCAGTTGCCCATATGCCAGGGCCACGGTAACTCTTTCGATCCCAACTATGTTATGTCGACATGCTATGCTATGTCGACAGGCCTGTTGGTCTAGTGGTTAGTGACCCTGACTGCTTTGCCGGAGGTCGTGGGTTCGATTCCCACCCAGGACAAATGTTTGTGTGATGAGCACGATCATTTGTTCTGTGTCTGGGTGTAATTTATCTATAATATGTATGTATTTAGAAATATATAAGTATGTTTATCAGTTGTCTAGTACCCATAACACAAGCTCTGCTTAGCTTGGGACTAGATGGCGTTGTGTGATAGTTGTGGAATATTATTATTATTATTATTATATGTTGGGTTCGGTTTCCAGTCTAATTGGTTGCAACTCTGCCAGGGTCGCGAGATTTGTTCGAAAGAGATACCGTGGCCCTGGCATATAGGCAACTGAAGGAACACGGGTGGGTTTTAGTCAGTAAAAGTCTGACACGCCCTTCCGCTCCATCCTGGAGCGGGAGAAGTCATTTGATGATTTCCCACCGACAAAAAAAAAAAAACCGTTTGCAACTGAATACCTGGCTGAATATTTTACATGGCGCGACTGCTTATTTGACCTCCACAACCACCTTATTGGGTAATATGATACCCCTGGGTAAGACTGCTAGTCAGACTATCGGGTTTTTGTCGACCCATAATCAAGTATCCACGAATGACGGACCTAACGGCAATATAGTTAAACTGTGAAAATGAATGGGATTGTGACTGTGTTTTACTCAGTAGACTGAAGTGTGAGAATTTCATACTTTATATTTGAGCAGAAACACTGCTAGTTGTTTAAAATCAACTGCCAAGTACCAAGTTATTTGCAGAATAATTTAATGCATTAAAAATCTTTAATAGTATAAAACTCATTCGCTTCCCGCGATTGTACGCTTAGAGCTTTTAACCTACGCAACGGATTTTAATGCGGTTTTCATCAATAGACAGAGCTATTCAAGAGAAATGTTTATATGTATAATACGCGGGCGAAGCCGCTGGCAAAAGATAGTAGACAATAAAATAAAATGAATCTGCAGACTTTTCAAATTCGAAGTCTGCAGAATAACTTCTACAGTTGTGACTTTAATACTCACTCAAAGTCTCCATTTCTTCCTTGGTCAGTTCGAAGTCAAAAACTTCGATGTTCTCTTCCACTCGATTCTTCTTCACCGACTTAGGGATAGGGACTACTCCTCTTTGCACCTGGAACAGCGAAATAATACATAATTACTGCCTTATTGGAATTTGAGGAATATTAGAGCATCTAATATACAGTAATATTGGGTTTTTCCATCTGGAATTTCTCAGTAGCAGCCCGGAGTCTGGATTTGTGCCTGGTTGATGGCAATAGGCTCGCCCCCTATTACATGGGACTTAAACATAACAGGCGAAATGAGAGTGTACTATAGGTACACCTCTGCCCAAGCCTTCGGGGAAACAAGGGGTGATGTTATGTTATGATATGCTAATATACAGTTAGGGTTAGCAAACGGACAATCAGAAGTCAAAAGGGTAGTAAAGCATCTCGAGGTGCGTGTTGAACTACTGTTTGCATACTTATATTAAAATAATAAAAAAAAAAACAATATATTTTATTTCACATAAATCTAATTGAAGAAAGAAAGAAAAATAGTTTATTAAAAATGGGCACATATGAACCGTCAGATATAATACGTATAGCCAACCTAAGTGCAGGGCCATTATACGTACATAGAAGGTATAAGAATTGATCACCACGTTTTCTCTCTGCTTCTAATGTGCAATTATATTTTGCATTTTTGGTTTTGAAGTACATTGTATACACAATGTAATTGTTTTTTTTTTGCTTGAAGTGATCTGTCATTCGATCTAATGCTAGGAATTGATGCAGTACCTAGTTCTCTTCAAACAAGTTTGCAAAGTAAGATTATTACAGAATAGGCCGGCTGTTATCTACAGTGTTATTGTATTGATATTTCTTCACGAAAACATACATGAAGTTAGCTGTCAGTGTCAACAAATTAGAGATGTGACTAATGCTAGGCATTGACAGTTCACTTCACACTCACTTCACCTTTTTATAGATAGTTTACAGAATAGGACTAGCTGACCGTAGGCCACCAAAAAAAAAAAATATGGGTCAACCCTCTTCAACCGCTTTTTATCGCTTTTCATAATTAACACGAAACTCACCAAATATCTCAGCACAATTTGCGGCGTAGTCTTCCCATATTTCTTGGCTAGCTCCACAAGCGTGGGGTCATCAGCCCTGGGTGCTGGTGGCGCAGACTCCTGGCTGAACAGAGACCCGAACGGCGTGTAGGCCATCACCACAATGTCTTTGCTCTTACAGTAGTCTAGCAGCTTGTTTTGAGCTAGGTTTAAGTTTACCTGGACATGGAAAAAAAATTGGTTAGTTTGAGTTGTGGCGCCATCTATATTGCCACATCCGAACTAGGTACGCATCGCACTGACGTTATGCAAAATTCTGCATCGCGCGACAAGTATATCAGGGTATCATGGATATAGACGCACAACTTGTTACATTAGATTCACCCCAGTTGCACCCTTATTACGTAACACACTATAAATCAAAATTTGAATAATTTTGAATTAATTGCAAATCCATTGCTTCATGTCCTCGCAAAATCTGTTTGCTCCACAACGTAAATAACGCAATGAATGTTGTTGAACTGTCAAAATTAAAGTTATTCCTACTGTTGGTGTGTTACGCAACTACCCCCTTTTTTGTGGGTGGGAAATCATCAAATGACGTCTCCCGCTCTTGAGTGGAGCGGAAGGGCGTGTCAGACTTTTACTGACTAAAACCCACCCGTGTTCCTTCAGTTGCCCATATGCCAGGGCCACGGTAACTCTTTCGAACAAATCGGAGACCCTGGCAGGACCGCACAAGGCCTGCAGTCTCGACGTAGATAGCGATCACTTTACAACCGACTGCGGTTGCAAAGTTCTAACGATCCGGATGGAACGATATTTGGTAGTCTCGACACTCAAAGGTATAATCAACTGTCATTGGTATTTAACTCAGCTCTGTCGCAAACGATTAATGTTTACGATTCGTTTTTGCGGCCACTGGTCTAAGTGATGTTAGTTAAAGTTAACTTTTGTACAGACGTCAGCACACCAAGCTCCCGAAACTGTCAAATGTTCCCAATCCATTTTGAACCTAATGCATTAGCAATAAAGTTATAATATATACATATTAAAGAAATTTGACAGACTGTAGTACTTTATGCGCTGGCGTCTGTACAATGTATCTTTTTTGTACGGTACTTACTTAATATATAATGAGTTTCTACAGGTTTTTTTAACCAGTGCGTAAATTTTTTTGTGGTTCAGTATCAGTAATAGAACACGTTTCAACTATTTTTCAATACTTCTTTTAAATTTTTATCCAACCTTAAATCAGTAAACTGTGGACACCCTATATATTTCGTAATATGATATCGACAATAGGAATAGGTCAGTAACCGCACGCCAGCGTAGGTACCTCGAACTTTGAGCGGTCGAACAGCTGGTAGGTACTTGTAGCTACGCTCGGTCGTTCACCTTCGCCACCGCGCGCAAATTACCATATAAATCAGTTTCAAAATAAACTTCTTTCGTTAACGATAACCTAATTTTTTTGGACTAAGATACATATATCAAAATAAAATTGCATGGTTATTATAAC
This sequence comes from Aporophyla lueneburgensis, assembly GCA_932294355.1. Lineage (NCBI taxonomy): Eukaryota > Metazoa > Arthropoda > Insecta > Lepidoptera > Noctuidae > Aporophyla > Aporophyla lueneburgensis. The sequence goes on along the minus strand of OW028762.1, from coordinate 14,817,535 downwards.
TCGTTAAGTTTAATTTGTTAAAATTTGCGCACTGGTTAAAAACTATCCTGTATAATTTTTGACAAGAAACAGATTGAATTCTTACCTCAACCTGCAGCACCGAAGGTTTAATTTCGCAGTTAGCCAGCAGGCGTTCAATCATGCTAACGTTGAAGTTAGATATGCCTATAGACTTGGCTAGGCCTAACTTCTTGGCTTCCTCCATGCCTTTCCAGGTGTCCAGGTAGTCTACGACGTCATAGCCGCTGTGGTCTGGCTGAAAACGAAAAAAAAGGTTAACAAAAACTAATTTTACAATTAGCTAATTATTATTTTTTTATTTTTTTTTTTGGTTTTTTTTTATTAGTCTTTTTTGCAATTTTTTTTTAAATTCGTTTTTTCTTGCTAATTGAAACCGAAACTGAAATGGTGATTTCAGTCGAAAAACGTCCACTTCTGGACATAGTCTTCCTGAAAATGGGGGTTTGCCAAAATCGGCACACTTGGCAGGCAGGTTGGCGATCGCAGTATGGTGGTAAATTACATAGAGAACACTGCTGCCCATTCTCTAGTAAGTCCCTTAGTCGCCTTTACGACACCCATGGGAAGAAATGGATGGTGGTATTCTTTACATCCGGCACCAGAGGGAATTTAGGTTGTAATGTCAGGTTGTATAATGATTAAAATATAATTTACGATTGAAAAAAAAGATGTCTTTACAGAATTACAATAATTAAATTCGTCAATACAACCCTCCAAGTTCATATAATACCACTGAAAGGCTTTCTCCTGAAAAATTCAAATTGCAAAAAAATCGTACAAAATTTGAATTTTCCAGGTTTCCCTTGCACTTTCCCCGAAGCCAAACATATTTTCGCCGTATGTATACAAACATTCCATCAGTTACATTCAGTTTTTGTGTCAAGTTCAACTTAATAAGTGAGCAATTTTCGTTATACGAGTAAAGATCTAGCCTCCGAACTGTTAGGTACTAAAAATATCTGAATTTGGAAACAATAAAATTCAAAAATATAAACATTTTATTAGTTAAGTATACATAAACCTACATGGGCCCATAAAAAACGTCAGAAGTTAGATGCACTGTTATTTTCCATTTGGCTGTTATTTATAAAGAAGGGCTGGCAAGAAACTCCACGGTTACTTTTTTTAAATAATTGTCATCGAATGTTTATAAATAAAGGCACGTGCAGACTAGCGCGACGCGACGGTCGCGCGCGATTCGGCGATTTATATCCGTAGAGCAATTTCTATAAAAAATTAAACCGCCGAAAAACTGAAAAGCATAAAATAATACTTAAACCTTAAAATTATGAGTCGGCACTTTGAGTGATCCTTGTTCATTGATTTTTCAGCGCCGACTCAAAATTTTAAGGTTTAAGTATTATTTTATGCTTTTCAGTTTTTCGGCGGTTTAATTTTTTGTTAAAAAGTTTTTATTTTATATTTTTTTGTGGCTTTAATGTACTAATAATACTTGGCAAGATATACACTATCCAACACAAAAAGAATTATCAAAATCGGACTACTCTGTATAAAGTTATGCGTGTTTATACATTACAATCAGTGAGTGAACAATCAATCATCCCCTGTTTTCCGACCCTTAGGGTTCGATTTTGTTTACCAAATTAATATGGGACCACCTTGGGAGTATACCCTTTCCAATAGAAGAAGAATTGTCACAATCGGACCACTAAGTAAAAAGTTATGCGTGGTCATACATAAAAAAAAAAAAAAAAATATACGCGTCGAATTGATAACCTCCTCCGTTTTTTTTCGTCGGTTGAAAAACGCGCGCGACACTTCACACTGGGGCGACCTGTCGCGCCGCGACGCGGTCATATAAATTACTCTACGGATATAAATTGCAGAATCGCGCGCGAACATCGCGTCGCGCTAGTCTGCACGAGCTTTTACAGTGTCGTATGGAACAAAATAGAAAATTGAATACATATCTACAAGGCCTAAAACATTCCCACATTCACAAAAAAAGAAAATAGGTAAAACATAAATAAAATAATAACATTTATTTCAACCTAGTTGCATAATTGCTATTACAATTGTATAAAATCTGATTTAAATAGATACTGCCCACAAAAGCCACTGATAAAGGGTTAAAATTGCAGTTGTAAATAAATAATGTCATATAATAAGATGTCTAAGTTACATGCAACATTTAATAAAAAAAAATAAGTACTTTTTGGTTTGGGAATAGTTCATAGACATTTACATAATAAATAATGAAATAAGTTTATTTCAAGTTATAGGAATGATATACAAACTGATACAGACAGGATAACAAGCACGGATAAAAAGAAAGAAGTTGATGTTGTTGTAACACTCACAACATAGCAATATGATGCGGTTAATGAGGTACCAGGGAAGTTACCCAACCCCAGGTATCGAATTCTGGACCTCACCCATCATCTATTCTACATCTGATTTGACATTCAGGCATAGGCCAAAATCGAATACTTAATTAATATTGTGCAATTAAGAAAATCAGATAAAATCATGACAATCATGCACTACGGCGCCATTTTGTAATTTCAAAGTTCAAAAGATGTTCTTTATTTAAATCTATGACACATAAGGATGTTGATTCGGACTTAAAATAAATAAAAAAACAAAACGTTGTTTGCAAAACGATAAAAAAAGATCAATATCATTTTAATTAATTACAATTCGTAAAGATTTTATCGACATCGGTTTCATTGAAGTTGGTCGATTAGAAAATGTAGAATTTGCGCATATGTATTTCTTCCTCAACACTTTTCCCCGTACATTTTTTCTTTTATCGACAAATCTTGAATCTGGACATGCAATCTTTAATATTTTTTTAATTGTATTATGCATGTTAATTGGATAAGTATCAAAAAAGGTATGACGTGACGTGTTCAATGCGCCAAGTCAACGTGATATTGGAATGTGGGTAAGTAGGTAAGCACGAGTCAAGTTCATGTTTACCTTTGGGTTCTAACAAAATAAAATTACGAATAACTTGATGTCTGTATTTCCCAGCTTATAGCTAAGTGATAATAGCTGCATGGGTCGGTCGATCAAGGTTAAGTTAAGCTACGCTGACTGCGGTTGGACCGTGGATAGGTGATCAACTTTATATGCCAAGACCTCTCCGTGCCTCGAGAGGTAAGTTAAGCCGTTGGATCCGGCTGTCATTTGAGGATTTATGTCGTCAGAATCTTGAAAATTTGACAACCAGACTTACTAATGGATATCTTAATTCCTAGTAACTGGGATGTAGGTCAGACAGTCAGTCACTCAACGTAAAATCCTGACATTCAGCTACATCTAGAAGCCGACTCAAATATAGTTATGAAAAGGCTAGGCAGAGAGAGAGTCTAATGCTATACGCTAAACGAATTTAACCTCTAAGTCCCTGAGATACCACATTTGGTATCGACACAATGGTTTTTTAATTGTGTCTGTAATTACGGTAATTGACTGGTTAAGACCACCCCTTATTACATGGGACTTAAACATAGCTGGCGCAATGTAGGTGACTACAGGTTTACCTCTGTCCAGTCAGGGTCGCGAGATTCGTTCGAAAGAGGTACCGTGGCCCTGGCATATGGGCAACTGAAGGAACACGGGTGGGTTTTAGTCACTAAAAGACTATAATCCACCGCCACATGCGAACTACGCATCACACTGACGTCACGCAATATCCTGCATCTAGTGTTGCAAAGGATTCGAGTCCTCGAGTCGTAATTTAAAAGGCTCGAGTCAATTATGCAGGACTCAATGTGCTCAAAAGGCTCGGAGTCTAGAGTCAAGCCGAGCCCGAGTCATTTACAAGCCACTCGAGTCTTAAAAAGGACTGGAGTCTTAGAAAAGGACTCGAGTCTTAAAATGAATTTGAGTCTATGAATAACTCCTCAGATTATTTTCACTCATATTTATATTATAACCACTCATTAGAACTTATGATTCTTCTATTCGAGTCTTTTCGAATGATGTGCAAGTCTCATTTTCATGCCCCAAGTTTTTCTTTGAGACTCGAGTTAATTTGAAGACTCGAGTCCTTTTTTAGACTCGAGTCCTCTTTAAGACTCAAGTCCTTTTTAAGACTCGAGTGCTTGACTGTAGACTTCGAGCCTATTGAGCACACTGAGTCTTGCATAATTGACTCGAGTCTTTTAAATTACGACTCGAGGACTCGAACCCTTTGCAACACTGTGTGCTTGCGCGATGATCGCGCAAGCACAGTTTACTGCGCAACTAGCATATATAAGGTGTATCTATTTATACACGAAATATTTAAAGAGGTACACCTGTAGGTGGTAAAGAAGCTATAGAAGCAAAAAGAAAAATTTTATCTAAACGTGTCGAATTTTCGTAATTATTATAATTTTAAAACTGCTTGAGACGTTTTGCATAAAACCTTTACTCCAAATTCTATGAATGGCCCGCCTGACGCTGCGAGGGTGGCGACCAGACGGCACGAGCATGGCCGCGGTGTCTCGGGCCGTAAAAAATAAGAAGGAAGAAGCCAGTATTTCTTATGTGCGTCAAATAATTTATAAATATTACATTTTGAAAAAAATACATAAGAAAAATTATTTTTTCGTTGCTTTAGCTTCTTTACCACCTACATGTGTACCTCTTAAAACATTTCGTGTATGAATAGATACACCTTATATACAACGTCCTGACATCAGTCGTCGGGCAGTTGCCCATCAGACACGACCCCCGTCTGGTCAGAGGATCCTCCCTTTTACGGAGGTAGAGTGAACTATACCCTGTTCCTCATACCTCCAAATGCTAATAAAAACAATTAGACAATACAAACCTTAAAGGTAACGGTGCTATGGATCAGATACAGGTCCACATAGGTCATGTTCAGACGAGCCAGAGAGTTTCGCAGCGAAGAGATCACGTCTCGAGACTCGTGAGAAGGAAGCTGCAAATGGAGAGTACAACTATAAAGTTTATAGGGCAGATGGCGAAATTTATCAGAGAGCAATTGCAATTTTTATAAAATACTAGCTTTTGCCCGCGGCTTCGTCCTGGTCCAATTTTTCTCAAATCGTTTGAGACTAACAGATAATTGTGCCTGTCAAATAATAAACAAATAATTTGCAATAAAATAACGACTATAAATTGAGATGTAAGCTTCTTATCTTTCAAGTTGGATCAAACTGCACACGGTGTGCAAATTTTATTAAAATCGGTTAAGTAGTTTAGGAGTTCATCCTGGACAAACAACGTGACGCGTAATTTATAATATATAGAATATTAAAATGGACCGTGCGCGTGGCTTCGTCCACGTGGATGGTAGGCATTGTCCTACGAGAACGTGTTATCGGGAGAAAAAGTAAACTGTGTTACTCTTTATAACATCAACTATATGCCAGAGAAAGTACCGTCAAAATCGATCAAGCCGTTTCGGAGACTAGCCGAAACAGGCAGACAGACAAAAATTTAAAATTGTGTTTTTTTTTGTATAATCTCTGTGTATAGTTTCAAGAATTTAATAAAAAGCTGTTGTTTTGACATTACAAGCAGACACTTCAATTTAAAAAAAAAAAAATGGAATTGGAAAAAAATTCACACGTAATTGTGGCTGGATACTAAGATTTTTTATAAAAATTGTAATTGTTTTAAAATAAGATGTACACACGGCTACATATCAAGCTACATTTCCAGTTTTAACTGAGCTCGCATTGGATACATTTTTCGTACAATGAGAGGGCAGCTTATGCTGGAAAAATACCTTGATTTGTCACCGTGCGTACCTATTACCTCATTTACAAAATGTCATTGGGGCAAATAATGAGATTTAAAAAAAAAATGGAAATATTAATAGGTACGATTAAAGCTTTTTGATGTTAACCATCATAAGCGGTTGTATTATGATGGTTCTCACCTTAGTTACAACGAAGACGTTCTCCCGAGGTACTCCGGAAGCTCTCACGCCTGCACCCACTTGGTCCTCATTTTCGTAAACAGCTGCAGTGTCTATCATTCTGCAAACATCACAAAACAATATACCTGTTTTCCTTCAAAGTAGGTACGGGCATGAGCATAATCACCCTATATTATTCCCTTTGCTGAGACACAGAACCCTTAGCCAAGTTGATAATCTGCAATCGTTAACGCTAGTCGAAAACGAATCAAATGTATGGGAATGAAATCATCTCAACGTTAAGTCATGTGGTTAGAACAAACGAATAGAAAATTCGTAGCCAAGTTCACATCGTTCAAAATGATAGGATGAATTGTTATCGTTTCTAAAATGTTCAACGCTACATCCTTTGTTATAATGTGTCGTTTTTCTAAAGATATTGTAGAACGAGCGGCCGACTCAGGTGCGTCAACATGGCTTTCTACAATTGCTGACACCGAGGCGTTACCGATTGGAGAACGGAATTCGAAAGTAAGGCCACGGGTTGGTAGATGAGATGTCACATGTCTTCGATTTTTTCGGTTCTAAGACATGCCGGTTTCTTGACATGCCGTTTTAAGAGCAGTGGTGATGAAATAATTTACACAAAGTAAAGCGCCTGTTTGAGTTCGAACCTGCGACCGTTTAAATCGTAAGTTGCAGTCGTTAACAATGCGCCTCCGCCCACCACTGCTCTCAGAAGAAAAAAAAATCTTTTAAATTTATCCTGTTTAAATATTGATACCGAACACGTCAGAAATGAAATTTTCCGGAAAAGAACTGAAGTTACCGACGTAGCTCGCAGAGTAAGCAAGCTGAAGTGGCAGTGGGCCGGCCATGTCTGTCGAAGGACTGATGGCCGGGGGAGCAGACGAGTCCTGGAGTGGAGACCACGTATCGGCACGCGTTGCATGGGACGCATCCCAGCTTAGGACCGACGACCTAAGCAAAGTGGCTGGGACAGATTGGATGTGGAAGGCGGAGGACAGGGTCTTGTGGCGCAGCATGGGAGAGGCCTATGTCCAGCAGTGGACTGTGATAGGCTGAGTTGATTGACGTCTGCAGTTTCGTAAGCTAATAAAACTTGACCTTGTATATAAGGTGTATCTATTCATACACGAAATATTTTAAGAGGTACACCTGTAGGTGGTAAAGAAGCTACAGCAACGAAAAAAAAAATATTTCTAAATGTATTTTTTTCAAAATTTAATATTTGACGTACATAAGAAATACTGGCTCCTTTTTATTTTTTACGGCCCGAGACACCACGGCCATGCTCGTGCCGTCCGGTCACCGCCCACGCAGCATCAGGCGGGCCATTCATAAAATTTGGAGTAAAGGTTTTATGCAAAACGTCTCGAGCTGTTTTAAAATTATAATAATTACGAAAATTCAAAAACGTTTAGATAACAATTTTCTTTTTGCTTCTATAGCTTCTTTACTACCTACAGGTGTACCTCTTAAAATATTTCGTGTATGAATAGATACACCTTATATAGTCCGATCAGAATTTGGCTACGAGCTAGGCACTTTCAGAAACGTCCATCAGCTGTAGCGTGCAGACAACAGGACATGCTGGACAAGATATTAAGTGCCGCATTGTCTGTGGGACAGCACCACATTTACACTTCAGGGTGGAGTCATCCTGTCATCTGGCCTGGTCTTTACCGGGCGGTGAGCTACCCATTGCTCGCCACCCGGTAAGACCAGGCCCCGGGTCGAACGCGCAATATGTTCTATGCATGCCTCAAAGAGATGTCAGCGCACATTGAAGGGATCTACCAGGACCGATGCCTACCAGGGTCGAGGATTTGTTAGAAAGAGTTACCGTGGCCCTGTCACAGGCAACTGAAGGAAGACGGGTGGGTTTTAGTCAGTAAAAGTCTGACACTCCCTCACCGCTCCGCCTAAGAACGGGAGAAGTCATTTGATGATTTCCTATCTAAAAAAAAAAGTCATCTGTGAATCTCCACCTGAGCAGGTTTTCTTTGCTTCTTCCTACCTGAGTCTGGACTCTATTTAAAGACCTCCAGGTAAGCCAAGGCAACTCGTGTTCTAGCGGGAGATTAAAAGGGGTTCTTAAGCGTTTAACAAAATATTCATAGGTACAGACCTGTATCCAGCCTTCAGCGCCCAGGTGACAGGGTACTCCACTTCATGGTGTTCTACTGGTTTCTGACCATTCTGTAAACATAAATAGATAAATGGTGAGTTACAGGGATCGCCGTGAACGCTACAACAAGATTTTTAGTATGATTTGTAGTAGGTGGTCTGCTAATTATAGCCCATTGGCTAACTCGTACACCGCAAATCAATAAAAATACTTATATAATTAGCCTGTTATGTTCCAATAGCTGATACACAGGCTTCTTCTCTGTTCTGTGAGAGGAAGTAGGCCATAATCCCCCACGCACGTCATTTCGGGACACACATATATGTATTGCAGCGTAAATTCGCTGCGGACGAAACTTTTTGGTTTCTAAATCAACCTTTTTTTTAGAAACACTGGCCTTTATATTTTTTTGTTCTATTTCAAATTTCGATCCTGTAAAATCTTACGCCAAAAATTTTTGCTTGTCAACTGGCAGACTGCAGATGGGAGCTGAGCGTTTCACATCAATATTCTTATTTTCGGAATTCCCAAGTTTAAATTAACAATTTTAACTCTTGTTCATATTGATAAAGTTCTTTGTGCAACTCTTCCATTTAACTGGTACGTATTACGTCTTTTCTTTTCCTTTTACTATTCTAATCTGTTCTACCGGCGATTCTCGCTAGCTATATCGAAGATTCCGCTTGTAACCTTGGTCTGACCGTCCTGTTTATTTGTCTTTAGACGACGACCATACAAGCCGAATTTCGGCTTTTCCCCCCCGACGGGCTATCAGCCGTCGGATTAAACTGAGGTCAGCGGCGTGTTGCGGACGTTTGCCACCGACGCAGAGCCCGACGCCCACATAGACGGTTGCTTGCTGCCGTCGCTGCACGCAGCACTGACAGTGTCCTTCTGGATAGTTTCGCCCGGCTGGTTATAAGGGACCTTTTAACTTACCTATTTTTTTCTATTTTTCTGTAATAGATTATCTAGATAATTTTTTATTTTACGCATCCTGATGTGACGTGTATTTCACGATTCAACTAGTTGTTCGTTATAAAAAAGGAACCTATAAATCGACGTGCATAGGCCTATTTTTTAAATCGATTGCAATCGTATTGGGGATAGGTCGTGCGCGAAGATAATTTCCGTTATATCTGATTAACCACTAAGTTTGATTCGTCCCTCTTTTTAAACAAAACCAAATATTTGATAGCCACATCTGCAGTCAACCATATACTTGTTTTTTATATTTTTTTATATTACTGCTGTATTTTTTTTACTTCTTTTTTCGTTGAAATTATAAAAGTAGTGTGAATATGGTGTTTTTCTTCAACCGTCTCGCTACAAAATGGCGCCCGAACTAAAGGTAAGTTCATTACCAATAATTTAATTTTTTTTGTTATCTCGTGTGTGGTTGCTCCATATGAGCAAATTTTAATTTCATTGTGAGTTTCAGATTTAAGTATCAGACAGAATCTGGTGTGGAACTAGAAAGGAGTTTGTGTCTCTGATGCTTCATTGAATATACCTCATACGCGATTGGACTACGGAACTGCTTACTGAAGTTTGTGTTCCTTGTTTTAATGTGATGTTTGTGAATATAATTTCAAAGAATAACTTTGTAACCATACCCAATATCTATCTCTTTTATTTCTCCCCCAATGAAATACATATTCATCCCGTGTTTTATTCTATTCCTGTAGGTATTCTATTCCGGTAGCTGTAGTTAGCTTCCCGTAGTGTGTGTTTGATGTGTGGATGTTTAGGCGTCGCGATAATAAGGTAAGCTTTTTGAATGTTGGTTTGCTAGTGTCTATTTTCTTTTTTTGATTCTTAGCCCAACTGTTTCCTTTGTCGTTTATTTGTCGTCCTATTTCTCTATCGATCTTACCACTCGGTATCTAACGCATTCCAGCTAGGTTCAGCAGACTTGTCATTTATCCCTGATTTTTCTTTTGAGTTATAAAACATGGCAGAAGAAGCTTCTATTAGTGAGACACCCCTTCGCGAAAGCCCGATTATTTCTAGACCACCACCGATTCCACCTAGGGCAACTCCAGGTTCTAGTCTTCCATCTCCTATGAAATTTGAAGATTGTCCACCTTACGTCCAAAAAAAAAAGATTCTCGCTTATTTTGGGAACAAATATATTCTATCTATTTTCGACGTTTTCTCTAAATATGTCTGGCTTGTTCCTCTTAAAAAGGTTGACGCAAGTTCAGTTATTAAATCCTTGGAATCTGAAGTATTTTTTAATTTCGGAGTTCCGCGGTCTATACTCTGTGACAATGCTACAGTTTTTCGTAGTAATCAGTTTATAAATTTTCTTAGATCATTTCACATTGATTCCCCAACATATACCCCTTATTATACTCCGCAAGCCAACACGGTAGAACGCTATAACCAAAGTGTCGTGACGTGTTTGAGCATATTGGTTGGTGAAAACCAAAGAAACTGGGCAAAATTGTTACCCAAAGTCAAACTTTATCTTAATTCCTGTATTAATTTAGCGACAGGTTTTACACCAAACTTCCTCATATTCGGTAGAGAAGTCTGTATGGATTCAGTTCGCGCTGGTAGCCAGACTCTAAGCACTAATTTAGCTGAAAGTCGGGAACAACACGCAAAGAATTTGACTTCTCTGGCTGAGGTTTATGCGAAAGTGGCAGACAACCTTTCTTCTGCTTTCCTTCGAAATTCTCGAATTTATAATACAAACCGGACAGCAATTACACTTAACACTGGCGACATTGTATGGAGGCGTAATTTTTCAAAGTCTTCAGCTAGTGAATATTTTTCAGGAAAGCTTGCTCCTCGCTTTATTAAATGCCAAGTGATCAGGGTCGTCTCTAGGACCACATATGTCCTACAAGACTGTGATTCCTCTCATACCGGCAAATATCATATAAAAGATATTCTTAAATAATTAACTTCGTTAATTTAACCTTTATTATTAATATTAATTTTCTTTGTCTGACTGAAGACGTTTATTATTCTTTGTTCTTGTATATATTAAGGGGATCCCCAGGATTTAATTAGGTCGTTTATTTTTCATTAATTAATTCCTAGATTTCTTGACTTTTGTTATTGTTAGGTTTAGTGGACACATCTGGAGCTCGCACTGATAACGTTTATGTGAAAGTCGACTTTCAATTTTATTCTGTATCAGCTGCACTGCGATGTTGTTGATTAGATTTAATTAGTCTTAAATTCGTTTGCTTAGTCATAACATTTATAGGTTGATTAAGTTAGTTTATTTAGGTTAGCTTATTTAATTTTAGCAGGGTTGTCTTCCTCACTAGGGTTGTCTCCTCCTTATACACTTTACTCTGTTATAGATTTGGTACTCATATATGGTTACTCACTTAGGGTTGTCATTTCCCTTTAGGGTTACCACACTTCTTTTTTTTGCTGGAAAAGGGGTGCTGTAGCGTAAATTCGCTGCGGACGAAACTTTTTGGTTGCTAAATCAACCTTTTTTTTAGAAACACTGGCCTTTATATTTTTTTGTTCTATTTCAAATTTCGATCCTGTAAAATTTTACGCCAAAAATTTTTGCTTGTCAACTGGCTGACTGCAGATGGGAGCTGAGCGTTTCACATCAATATTCTTATTTTCGGAATTCCCAAGTTTAAATTAACAATTTTAACTCTATAATTATATTTCTAAACCTACGTGTGTCCTATCTGGTGCTACTTTTAAAATTGTTCATATTGATAAAGTTCTTTGTGCAACTCTTCCATTTAACTGGTACGTATTACGTCTTTTCTTTTCCTTTTACTATTCTAATCTGTTCTACCGGCGATTCTCGCTAGCTATATCGAAGATTCCGCTTGTAACCTTGGTCTGACCGTCCTGTTTATTTGTCTTTAGACGACGACCATACAAGCCGAATTTCGGCTTTTCCCCCCCGACGGGCTATCAGCCGTCGGATTAAACTGAGGTCAGCGGCGTGTTGCGGACGTTTGCCACCGACGCAGAGCCCGACGCCCACATAGACGGTTGCTTGCTGCCGTCGCTGCACGCAGCACTGACAGTGTCCTTCTGGATAGTTTCGCCCGGCTGGTTATAAGGGACCTTTTAACTTACCTATTTTTTTCTATTTTTCTGTAATAGATTATCTAGATAATTTTCTATTTTACGCATCCTGATGTAACGTGTATTTCACGATTCAACTAGGTGTTCGTTATAAAAAAGGAACCTATAAATCGACGTGCATAGGCCTATTTTTTAAATCGATTGCAATCGTATTGGGGATAGGTCGTGCGCGAAGATAATTTCCGTTATATCTGATTAACCACTAAGTTTGATTCGTCCCTCTTTTTAAACAAAACCAAATATTTGATAGCCACATCTGCAGTCAACCATATACTTGTTTTTTATATTTTTTTATATTACTGCTGTATTTTTTTTTTACTTCTTTTTTCGTTGAAATTATAAAAGTGGTGTGAATATGGTGTTTTTTTTTCAACCGTCTCGCTACAGTATCTACATACTTAAATGGAGAGTTACAGGGATCGCCATGAACGCTACAAATAGATTTGTAGTTTGATTCGTAATCGTAATACATTAAGTCAAAAAAGTTAGTTTCGGGAATGGATGATTTGTTCATGGTTCCATTTTTTTTTGTTGTTATAAGATTGGGACAACTGTTTTCCATTTTGGCGCGGAGTTTGAATAACATCTGTTATTTAAATTAAATACAGTATTATTTTTAGTTATATCATAGGTATCTAGTGCGTGTTGTAACTTTCATAATGGACAAATACATCGAACAGTTTGTCTTAAATTTGGCATCACCTATGAAATTTCGTGTTCGGAGTCACTGAAAATGTTACAGAAGGCTTACGGTGAATCGACTTTATCAAAACCACGGGCTTATGAGTGGTACAAAGCGTTCAAAAGCGGTCGAGATGTGATTGAAGATTTGCCTTACTCTGGTAGGCCATCAACGTCTGCAACTGAAGTTAAAGTGAAAGAAATAGTAACTGAAAATCCTCATTCAAGTTTCAGAGAGATAGCCGTCGAACTTTCTGTGTCTCATGTGTCGGTCCGTACCATTATCAAAAATCACTTGGGTATGAAACATGTTGCCTTTTGACCAAAAACTCTAATACTTTCGAGCAACCTTATTCACTAGGTATGGCATGGCAGCCGACTTCTTTCGAAAAACTTCGTGGCTTCGTGCACTCGTTTTCAATGAACTGAACTCAATGTCGAAAAAAGCGCTTAGAAAAATGTTTTGATATATAATTAGATAGTTTATTCGTTTGCGTAAATTGTATCGTTTCTGAAGGAGCATTCATTGAAGGTGATAAAATAAATTTAGATGAATAACTAAAATTTTGTGTATTATTAATCTTTTCCCGGTACTTTGTTGAAAGAGTAATAGGTCTGCTAATTATGGTCAATTCCCGTCAGGGTGAGAGACGTGATTTGATGGTTTTTCACCCAGGAAAATTCTACATCGCTAAAAGTACACAGCTAACAAAAACAGTAAAATGGGGAGCGCGCGAAATAGTTCGCTTTATCGCAACAATGGAATCGTGAAATAATTCTAACTTACCTCATCAAAACCTAAGAAGGTGCCGAGTCCTAGCGCTGGTATAGAGTTGCCATCGTTCAGAGGAATCCTGTACGCCTTCCCGCCATCTTTGTTGTCGCACAACTGGAAAATTATTATAAGTTGTAGTTTTATTTACCGTGTGCCAGGCATAAGAATAGCCCCAACCCATTCTTTCCGTGGGTATCGTAAAAGGCGACTAAGGGACTTACTAGAGAATCGGCAGCAGCGTTCTCTATGCATTTTACCACCATACTGCGATTGCCAACCCGCCTGCCAAGCGTGGCGATTATGGCAAACTCCGCCTTAGCTGAATTGATGATGATGTAGTTTTATTAGCATAGAAGTAACGCTATAATGGGGGGCGAATTTATTGCTTTTAGATAAATTAATAAGAAAGTCTTTTATTTCTGGTTTTTACAGTGTTTTAAAGTGATGGACATCGGGAAGTGGTTCTAATTTAGCTTCCAAGATTCATGCCTAACACACACATATATACAAATAATGCAAGTTAAATAAAAACTGTTTTAATGTGATGGACAGCACTTTTAAATCAAAACTTGCAAATTTTATTATTGAATTGTAAATAGAACTGTTGAATCAATCAAAATTAAGCAGAACAAAAATGTAAGTGAAATTAGAATTTATATTGATGTCCGTTACCTAGAATAAGTTTATTACATTATGTTATCTTATATTCTCATGTAAGTGACTGTTTGTCTTTTGAGAATAAAGTATTTAAACCGACATCGGGAAGTGGTTCTAATTTAGCTTCAAAGATTCGTGCCAAACACACACATATACAAACAACGCAAGTTAAATAAAAACTTTGTAAAACTAGTCAATAAAATAAATAAGTTAACAAAACTTACCGCTCCAACTATCACAGATAATATAATAAAAACGAACGTCATCTTCTAAGCTCGAACTAAGTAAGACTGACCCATTCACTTGATTTACTTATACAGAACATTGAAATAAGCTCACATTAACATACAACATGATTTTGAAGCTTATCGTCATCGACATACGGTTAAAAATTCAAATAGAAGACAGGTAGTGGAACTTTTTAGCTTTTATCTTTTAGTGTTGTTAGTTTTTTAACTTTATTTGAGAGGCAGTAAGGGTGGAATTCAAATGAAGGGGATACGACAAAGGGTTTGCTAGATGTAAGAGTACAACATTTATTTGAGCACGTCGTTAAGTAATTACTTAGAATATTAAGTTATTAGGTACCTACTCATTACTTGACACAAACAAGTAATTTTCCTATTCTTCCAAACATTTTGTTTTGTTAGATGGTGTGATGTTATAATTTATTTGGTTTTTCAATTTATTCTTGTATTTTATTAATACTCTATTTGCTTCGCTTATGTTCATACATCAGCCGAGCCGCCGTAGCATGACCAATTCTACGTCTATTCTACCAAGAACAAAAAAAGTTCTTAATGTATTTTAATTCTGTAAAAATGTTTCGATCTCATCAGAGAAATAGGCATCATACTTGACATCGTACTCTTGTCGACTGAAGAATAGAAACATCTCTTCTTTTCAGTTTTACACATTTTTTCTACGATACAATCTATCATTTTGTCTACTCTTCCGTCGATAAATTCCGTTTCTATGGCGGTCATGCTACGCGTGCTGGTCATACACACACGCCGGTTGCCAGCATTACGCATTCGCACCAGACCATTTTGAAGAACATCACCAATAAGGTAACTACATTTTCTTCTAGGGCGTCCCGTAGCGATCGTAACAGGTAGCGTTCTGTAGTTTTTGCCTACCATTATGGGGAAAAGGCGCGAGTTTATGTATCATTCATTACCATCATCATCATTTCAGCCAAATGACCTTCCAACGCTACGTCTTCCAGTACGCGGTAAACATTGCAATGAATGTTGTTGAACTGTCGAAATAAAAACCATTCTTACTGTTACTCCGCAGAACACTTACTAGACACACACACACACACACACACACACACTACACTTACTTCGTAGCTTCTTTGCTATTCGACTTTTACGCGGACGGAATAAAATTGCGATGGGATTTTTTCGCGCAAAGGATTTACTACTCTCAGTGTTAAACCGAGCATTGATAATTAATATAACAGAGTGCAGCGAGAGTGAGTCTCAGCGAGTCGAAAAAACACAGTGTTCAACTCTCGGCGCCAAGCTATAAAGAAGAAGAAACAAAGAAGAAGAAGAAAAAGATAAAAAAAATGTGCGCGAAAAAATCATACCTGGATTTTGTCGTGGGAAGTAGGAATACGCCGAAAACACGCCGTTTCCTTGAAAGTCAAAAAGTTCCAGAACGATATTATTTTATTATCTGCCTAGCGTTTCCACAACTATATGTGGATCGACTTCCAGTCTAACCAGATCCAGCTGAATACCAGTATTTGACATGGAGCGACTGCCTATCTGACCTCCACAACCCAGTTACTGGGTAATACGACACCCCTTGGTAAGTCTGGTTGTCATACTTTCAGGTTACTGACGAGCCTTCACGACTGTCAATGATCCACAAATGTCAGCCGGGACCAACGGCTTAGTGTGCTTTCCAAGGCACGGATAGAATACGCTCGTGTTGCTACAATTAAAGTAGTCTTGCTATAGTAATTCCGATTCCTTCAAGGTAAACTGGTGCCTAGGTACCTAGTACGTGAGATGGAGTTATTTGCTTGTTATAAAAACTATTAGTATTCGTGTTTTTTTTTTTAGTGATTGTTATTCTATACTCACTCGTGCATATAGTATCGTATACATACTTCTGGTTTGTGTAGGAAAGTCCCGGCGTTATATGGCCTATCAAAATTCCTAACTTTGGGATTGTTCGTCGAATCATTGAGCTTCTTAAGTTCTGAGTTGAGCTGCATGATTACTGATAAATGCGTGCATTGTAGATATTGTTGTGGTGTTTCATTCATTTACGTATTTTTTTTAATGTGTTTTTCTTGGGTCCACCCTTTATGGCAGAATATTTTTCGTCATAATATTATTTTGCATAACAGCGGATAGCATAAACTTCATTTCGCAGAAAATCGTTTGGCATACACTCATTTATCATACATTCACAACGCATAATTTTATAAGTCCGAATCATCTTTAGGCACAAATGTTATATCCATAATAATTAAAAGGGAGAACCATCATATCGCAGAAAGTTCGCAGTCAGAACCGTCTTTTTTTTTTTTTTCAGGATGGGAAATCATCACATGACTTCTCCCGCTCTGGGCGGAGCGGGAGGGCGTGTCAGACTTTTACTGGCTAAAACCCACCCGTGTTCCATAAGTTGCCCATGTGCCAGGGTCAAGGTATCTCTTTCGAACAATCACGCGACCCCGGTAGCCATCGGTCCTAGTAGACCCCTACACTGCTGCTGACATCTCTTTGAGGCGCGCGTGGAACACTGCGCGCCGTCGACCCAAGCTTGGTCTTTACCGGGCGGCGAGCTACCCATTGCTCGCCACTCGCAAGCTCGCGCCTACGGTGGCCGGGAGTCCGCAATCGACTCCCGACGACCGGGGCGTCTCCTCCTGCGGCGGCTAGGGGCGTGAGGGCGCAGAGACTGCCACTCCCCCACGCGCCCCGCCTCCTCCTTCGCGAGCATTACTGCTTCGCAGAAGGAGGTGACGGCTTCCCATTCCCTCTCGCTCTGTACCATGGCTCGCACCAGGGCCGGACGCGAGAGGTCGCCGCCGCCGATCGCCTCCACGAGGACACGGTGGTGCCCCGCCCAGGCAGGGCACACCTCCACAGTCAGAATCGTCTCATGGCATAATTTCATATCGATACTCATTAAAAGGCAGAACTATCATATCTTAGAAACTTTACAGTTAGAATCATCTTTTGGCATACATTTCATATCCATAATAATTGAAACACTCAGTTTTACATTACAGAAAAATCATAGTTAGCACGCTGCATTCAGACATGCAAACAAGCATACACCATGCATGCAGCATGCAAGCAAGCATGCAGCATGCAAGTAAGCATGCAGCATGCAAGCAAGCATGCAGCATGCAAGCAAGCACACAGCATGCAGGCGAGCATGCAACATGCAGTACCTATGCAAGGAAGCTCACAGCATGCAGGCGAGCATGCAACATGCAGCATGCATGCTTTCTGTCACGGGTCCGGCGGTCCCACGCGAGCTCATCGTCGCAGATGGTTTTACGCTCACCACCGCAGCTTCGGCGGCGGCGCACGTCAAAATCACCTGCTCCTCAGCTCGCGGGCCGCCTCGCCCCTCCGCGCCTACGCGGGCTTAAATTACACTCTAGGGGTAGGGCAGACAAGACTACGTGGAGTCGGTTCTGCAGCGATTCGTTTTTGTCAATAACTTTTGTAGCACAACATATAGGTATTGACTTTTTGAGACACTATTTTACTTTTAATTAAAGGTTTAAATGCAATTTTATAGAAATGACATTATGCCTAAAAAAATATTCTAAATGAAATTCTGCCATCTTCATAGTATGCCAAGTGAAATTCTACCAAATAATCGTCGCTCTAAATAAATGTTATGCTAAACAAAATTCTGCGGAATTTTAAACTGCCAAAGGTAATTATGCTTAATAAAATTCTGCCACCTTAAAAGTATGCCAGCGTAAAGACGGACATATAAACATTCGGCCAAACAATGATTATGCTAAACATTTTTTATGCCTTACAAATATTCGTTTAAAGAAGATTATGCCAAGTGTGTTATGCCAAATAAAATTCGGAGCATCAAGTTTCTGCCAGACAGAGGGAACCCGTTTTTCTTAGAGGGTTTGGTCATGTTGAGAGGATAAATGAAGGGCGGCTAACAAAAGGTTTTAACAAGGCAGATGTGACCGGACACGCGGAAAGGAGACGCCCTAGGAGAACATATAGTGACCTTATTGGTGATGCTCTTCAGATGGTTCAGGTGCATAGTACTCGCGGCGTGTGTGTATGACCAGATGTATGAAGTTAAACGAGGCAAAAAGAGTATGTGACGATCGTAGCATGCAGTGTTCTATAGTTTCTGCCTATCCCCATAGGAAAAAGGCGTGACTTTATGTATGTATTGTTCTGTTGTAAGTACACCAAAGAATATATACTTATATCTATACTATCTATACTAATATTATAAAGCTGAAGAGTTTGTTTGTTTGTTTGATTGATTGAACGCGCTAATCTTAGGAACTACTGGTCCGAATTGAAAAATTCTTTTTGTGTTGGGTAGCCTATTTATCGAGGGAGGCTATAGGCTATATAACATCACGCTACAACTAAGAGGAGCGGAGTAGTAATGAAAAATGTTGCAAAAACGGGGAAAATTTATTCCTTTTGAGAGTTTCCGTTGCGTGCGCTGCGTAAACGGTTAAAGTAACGCAAAAATCATGTATGACGGAATTGTTTCTTTTAAAAAGTTCTCAAAGAAAGTCCGCGAGAGCATATGTCTATCTTTTAAGGTTGACTCACTATAACTCAAAAGGAGCGAGCAGCAACGAGGAGGCAAATCGATGCGACGGGAAGGGTCAGGGCTCAGGGGAGCAAAAATTTGACGCGGACGAAGTCGCGGGCAGAAGCTAGTATAATATTATAAAGCTGAAGAGTTTGTTTGTTTGTTTGATTGAACGCGCTAATCTCAGGAACTACTGGTCCGAATTGAAAAATTATTTTTGTGTTGGGTAGCCTATTTATCGAGGAAGGCTATAGACTATATAACATTACGCTACAACCAAGAGGAGCGGAGCAGTAATGAAAAATGTTGCAAAAACGGGGAAAAGCGCACGGGTAGGCGATTCGACGCGACGGGAAGGGTCGGGGGAACAAGAAATTTAACGCGGACGAAGTCGCGGGCAGAAACTAGTATATAAATAAATAAACATATTGCCTTGCCAGGGGGGGTCGAACCTTGAACCTCATACTGTAGTAGGCAACAATGGAATAGGACACAATCAATGGCAACTGATAATATTTACGTGATTCATTTCAGCTAAAAGATTTTCACTGCTGGACAAAGGCCACCCACAACTTGAGAGGGTTTGCCATTATCACGTTTGGCGATCGCAGTATGGTGGTATAATGCATAGAGAACGCTGCTGCGCATTCTCTAGTAAGTCCCTTAGTCGCCTTTTACGACACACACAGGAAGAAATGGGGTGATGCTATTCTTTACGTTTGGCACCACACGGAACGAAACTTCATACACCAGCATGCGTAGCATGACCACCGTAGAAAGGGGTTTTGTCGACGGAAGAATAGACAAAATTACATATTGTAGAAAGATTAAAGACAGAATTAAAGAGTTTAGAAAGATTTGTACCCTTTTATGCTGGCGTAGCATGACAATTCTATCTCTATCCTACCAAGAATAGACAAAGTTCTTTCTATGGTGGTCATGCTACGCGCGCAGCACCCGTAGCATGACCACCGTAGAAAGGGGTTTCGATCGACGGACGAATAGACAAAGTAACGTTTCGGGTACACAGTACGGCGCGGCGGCAGCAAAGTAGAAAGAGTCAACTACACAACTTAACGTAAGATAATTTTTTGTTTTGCCTTCTGTCGCAGGTTCGCTAGGTTAAGCTGCACTTCGCAAGGTCAGCCTTTGGATGGGTAACCATTTAGTTTATGAGTGGCGTTTTGTCCTGGGTTTGCTAGGTTAAGATGCACTTCGCAAGGTCAGCCTTTGGATGGGTGACCATTTAGTTTTTGTTGACACCGACCGTATACCGATAGTTCACGCAGTCGAAAGTTATGAGGTAACAAACATAAAAAAATACAGTCGAATTGAGAACCTCCTCCTTTTTTTGAAGTCGGTTAAAAATAATTCTGAGTCGAATCATGTCGAAGAGTAAATTTTATAAAAGTGCAGTTGACTCTACTTTGCTGCCGTCTTAATGTGTACCCGAAACGTTACTTTGTCTATTCGTCCGTCGACAAAACCCATTTCTAGGGTGGTCATACTACGCGTGCAGCACGCGTAGCATGACCACCATAGAAAGAACATTGTCTATTCTTGTTAGAATAGAGATAGAACTGTCATGCTTCGCCCACATAAAACGGTAAAAATCTTTCTATATTCTTTAATTATGTCTTTAATCTTTCTACAATCTGTAATTTTGTCTATTCTTCCGTCGACGAAACCCATTTCTACGGTGGTCATGCTACGCGTGCTGGCAATATTCTATGTAGGTAGGTATCTAACCAAAGGTCAGTAGCCGTAGCTAATGGAAATTTTGCTATGGTAAGATTTTTTGTTGCTACGAGAACAAAATAAACAAAACGGGTTCTAGTTTGTATTTCATCAGTTGCGTAGTTCATTGAACTAATCACATTGAAAATGTTTGTTGATATATGTGTTTAGCAAAACCAGTTGTACGATGAGATAACTTTAGACAAACATGTCCATGGGACTGGACAGAACATGTACAACGCATGACAAACTGTGCGCCAAGACGCCATGGGCGTCGGGAGTCAATAGCGGACTCCCGACCACTATAGACGCGGGCTTGCGGGCGGCGAGAAATGGGTAGCTCGCCGTCCGGTAAGGACCAGCAGCCTAATTGCGAAACACACAATTTATCAGAATCTGAATGGGATTGAAGATTATTTCTAAACCATTGCCTCATTTGTTCGAATAAATTGTCGGCTCAGCAACGTAAATAAAGCAATGAATGTTGTTTAACTATCAATATTAAACCAATTCTTACCGATAAAAAATTCCGCAATTACCTACCCTTCTGGCTCGGGTAGACGATGCGTTGTGTTTCACGCGCGCCTCATAGAGATGTCAGCAGTATTGAAGGGGTCCGCTAGGACGATAGGTATCTATGGCTAGGACCGATGCCTGCCAGGAGATTTGTGAGAAAGAGTTACCGTGGCCCTGGCGATTTTTGCTTATGTTGGATGTAAAGAATAGCACTGTGCGGGATTTCATAAGGTCTTTCAGCGGGATTAATAAAAATGTCTTGATTGTTCAGTAAAATTGTATGTCTATAGGTACATAGGTACAAATAAATAAAACTGAAGTGTCTGTTTGTAATTTCAAATTGACAGCTTTTCATTAAATGCATATGAAATTAAATACGGTACTTACACCAAAAAAAAACATTTTTTTAAACTTTTGTCTGTGTGTCTGTTTGTTCCGGCTAATATCTGAAATGGCTGGACCGATTTTGACGGGACTTTTATTGGCAGGTAGCTGATATAATAAGGAGTAACTTAGGCTGCTTTTATTTTAAAATAATACCTGCGTTAATTTCCGACATCCACGCGGGCGAAGCCGCGGGCAGAAGCTAGTATAAAATAAAAAGTAAAACTGTACTGAACAGCTTGTAACATTTTGTTATCCATCTTTGTATTAATTATTGTATAGTGAGATTTTAATAAAATGCTGTGCTCACCTACAGTCCGCGACAAAAGTATAACCCACCCCCATGAAATTGTAAAATTCAATATAAATTTAGAGTAATATTGATGCAATATAAATACACAGAATTTAGGAATTGGTAACTATATTTTGCAATACATTTATTATTTGTTGAATAAATTCTTGACCAAATACAGATAATATTGAGTTTTACGGTGCGACAAAAGTATAACCCAGGTATATCAAATATAAATAAAACTCATGAAAAATATAAGAAGTAGCAATTATTTATTCAATTCAATATTTAGTAGATCCCCCACTTTTACTTATAACTTCAATCATTCGATCTGGTAAACTATCGTATAGCTTTTTGATTTCGTCTTGATTTATATTTTGCCATTCGTCAATTATTGTCTTCTTCAACTCTTCAGTTGTAGTAAATTGCCTTGATCCTCGATAGACAGCTCGTGATAGATTTCCCCAACAATTTTCTACAATGTTCAAATCAGGAGAATAGGCTGGCCATTCGAGAACTTGAATATTTTTTTCACTAAAATATTTTTTAACTATTTTAGCACGGTGAATAGTTGAATACCGGCATTATCTTGTTGAAATACAAAGCCAGGACTAGCAATGCGAGTTGCATGAGAAGTAATTTGTTCATTTATTAAGTCAATGTACTGTTTACTAGTCATTATTCCAGTACAGAACTTGATATCCATTTTTCCTAAGTATCCAATTCCTGACCATATCATCACACCACCACCCCCGGCTTGCCGTCGACTCAAAATACAGTTTTCTTTTCTTAAATCGTGAAAATAGTAATTAAAACCATCTGGCCCATCTAAATTAAACTTCTTTTCATGCATGAAAATAACTTTTCTCCATTTTTTCTTCCATTGAACATGATCTTTAGCAAATTTTAATCTATCCAATTTATGTTTATCAGATAAAAGCGGTTTTCTTTGTAACTTCTTACGTTTTAGGTATCGACACTCATGAATTATACGTTGAACATTTCTTAAATTAGTATTAACACCAGCTTCCACTGCAATTTGTCTTGCTGTAAGAGCGGAATTGTATGCAACTCGCAGAATTGATCTTCTTTCACGTGGTGTTGTTACTCTTGGTCGACCAGTCCTCTTTCTTTTGCCATAATTTTCGGGATCTTTTAAAAAAATTCGCACAACACGATTACTTCTACTGATAAATTTTGCAATTCTAGCCTTAGACCAATTTTCAGAGTACAATTTCTTAATTAAATTAATTTCACTTTCGTTTAAATGTTTTCCACGCGGCATTTTGTATTAAAAACAAATGGATATTGATTCAAACAATTTTCTATTACGTAATAATTTAGTACAAACACAACGCACAACCAAACATGTATGGACACGTCTGACTCGCGGAGCTGCTCAATATAATGTGAGTCATGGGTTATACTTTTGACGCGCTGTCAAACAAACAATGTCGTCGCTATTTATAGAAACAAGTTGGAACGTAATTATACATATACTATTTTACTATAAACTAAAAAAAGATGTCAGTGCTGTAGTAATTTATCAATGTAAATATAGTTGTTTATCAGATATTACAAAGTTAAGGGGGTGGGTTATACTTTTGTCGCGGACTGTATAATTTAGATGCATGCAATGCTATTACATTTGAAAATGATATATACTGTGAATGTCTCTGTGTGTATTTAGTTGGTTTGCCTAAATAAATAAATAAACAGTGTGTCTGTACTGTGTTAAATAAAAATGTCGGTAGACGGCGATTAGAATAAAACAAAAAAAGTAATTACCCAAAACACACGTAGCTTGATCTACTGCTATCATAAGTTCAGTAGGCGTTCCGCGCAAACAAGCACCATCCCATTTCTTCCCGTGGGTGTCCTTAGAAGCGACTAAGGGACTTATTAGAGAATGGTCAGCAGCGTTCTCTATCCATTTTACCACCATACTGCGATCGCCAACCCGCCTGACAAGCGAGGCGATTATAGCAAACTCCCAATGTCCAGCAGTAGACGTCTTTTGGCCGAAATGATGATGATGATGACATTAAATGTGATGAATGGATAATAATTTAACGGTTTTTATTGCGTGAAATAAGCAGAAAGAGAAAGAAAGAAAGAGAAAGCAGAAGAAAGAATAAGCAGTCTGTATTTCCGTCGTTGACGCCTTTAACACAATCTCAGGGATTCAGCGTACTCAATATGAGTTCATCCAAATCACGTTGCAGAATGGCCGCTCACGTCCGTTGTAAGAAGCAAAAAAGATTTTCTGGAGTGTGCACGGCATCCATATTTGCTAGAGTTCTTTGAAGCATATCCCATGCGTGCTCAATAGGATTCAAGTCTGATACTTGAGCAGGCTATGGTAAGGCGTTGATATTAGCTGCGGCAATTGTGTGTTCAATATTGTTGCGAGATATTTTTTCAGCCTATAGGGGACAAATGAGTAAATGGGCAAAAAATACGGGATTGCAGTTTTTTTACCCGAAACAAATAAAAAACAAAATTATTTCAGTTTTTTTTTAAATATTTTCCCTAGGATCGAGTTAGTTTTAACATATTTTTATGCGTTTTAACGTATCTGTAAAAATGAATACAATTATAATCGTAATTAAAAACGGTCATCAACTCGCTTTTGATTAAATTAGAGGTACATTTATTTCTTACATCAGTCCACTGAAGTACCATCTGGGAATAAACCCGAACAGTTTGAGCTAGGAATAATAAAAACGAAGACAATTTAAACGTAACGTTTTACGGACGTTGCGTGTGTGAAGACTTGGATCGATTTCATAATGAAAAACGAAGCACGGTTCTAATCCGGGACAGAGTCAGTCCCGCCGGGACATTTTAAACTATGCCTAAAGTACGGGATGTCCCGGGAAATACGGGACGTCTGGCAACGCTAGTGTTCAACGACTCGGACTCGGGTAGTGTGTACTAGTAGGCAGCCACTGGCAGCAGTCGACAACCTCGTAAGTTGACCTGGGGCATGTCAATTAATGATAATAAATAAATCATTTGAAAAAGGACACATAAAACATACCTACATTTAAAGTTAACAATGTATGTAAAGTAATAATTAAATAAAACTAAGGTCAACAAAAGTAATATTGCATGTTAGCGGTTTTACTTGCAAGATTTAAGTATTTTGTTTTACAGCTATAGTAATTTAATTTAAATATACTAAGAACAGAAATGGACCTAAGAATAAATACAATCTTTCTATAGCGACATGTTTTGAGATTGCATTAGTTATACATATACTAATAATTCGGTATCTTGTTAGTATTGTCAGCATTGTTGGTAAGCATGGTGTATTATTAATAAGTGCATAATGAAAAGATGTCATTAAAAAAAAATTGAACGGAAAAACGGCACTTGGACTGACCAAGTGCCGTTTTTCCGTTCAATTTTTTTTTAATGACATCACAGCCATCGAAGAGGCAACAACGAGGAATAAGCCAAAATCTGCGGACAAGACCCAAGCAAGATATCTGCAGTTTATTTCATCACTGCCTCCTTTTTACTACCCGTATATCTAAGGTCCTTGTGGATTATACCACAACACATACGGTTTCAGGGGCGCGTGGTGACGTCTGCCACCAGCGGACTAAATTAGCGTATCAGCGTCTTTGATAGCGGGGAGCGCACGTCAACAATACTCGGAGATTGTCCCAGGACAACTGTGGGAGAGATCTCAGCATAATTGTATAAATAACACCAAGGGGCGCTCGATCCTGGCAGGGTCGCGGATTTGCTTGAAAGAGATACCCTGGCCCTGGCACTGGTAATTGAAGGAACACGGGAGAGTTTTAGTCAAAAATCTGACACGCCCTCCCTTGCACGCCCTGCCGTCCGCCACACAGGTGTTATAACTGTGTCTAAATTATTTCACTGCTCTCAAAATGATGAGGAAAACATCGTTAGGAAACAATCAAGTCGTTGGACCAAAAAATCGAAGACATGTGACATCTACCAACCAGCACTAGGTCGCATGGTGGATTATGGCTCACACCCTCTCACAGAGACCTATAGAACACAGCAGGACATCCGAAGACATGATGGGTGGTGTCACAGTTCTGCACCCCTAGCCAAGTTGATAATAATCTGCAATCGTTAACGCTAGTCGAAAACTAATTAAATGTATGGGAATGAAATCATCTCTAAGTCACGTGGTTAGAACAAACGAATAGAAAATTCGTAGCTAAGTTCACGCCTGTTCAAAATGATAGAATGGATTGTTATCGTTTCTACAATGTTCAACGCTACATCATTTGTTATAATATCTAAAGACATTGTAGAACGAGCTGCCGACACAGGCGCGTCAACATGGCTATCAACTTTTCGTTTTCTACAATTGCTGACACCGAGGCGTTACTGACTGGAGAACGGAATTCGATACGAAACTGTTGTAACTTGGCTAGGGGGGGGGCTGTTTAGTGACGATTTCTGGCGAACACTACCGGTGGTGAAGCGAGGAACTAGGGCTGACGAGGCGCATGCTTTAAAAATGTCAACTCTATGGCCGCAAGTTTATAGACTGCACTTGGCCATTGATATGCGAGCTCGGCTTGGCGGGAAATCACAGGCTCAAGAATTCTCCGAAGTTCTTCAGAAAGTTGGTGATGGCATTTTATGAGAGGAGAGCGGCCAGGTGGACCTATAATAGGCGCTTGGTAGAGTAGTTCTTTTTTTAACAGGGCACTAACATCGATAGATATATTTGCTACACACAAGTGCCACGAAATATAACTTTGATTCTCAATACTCAATACTCAATACTTTTATTGCATTCCACATGTGTTCTTAGGTGGTAAACTTATAATTAGATCATATGGACCCTGTCGGGCACAGCAAAATAAGTGAGTTAGGAGAGAGGAAGCATTTGTTAATTATGTAGCCTTACTTAGACAACTTCTATAATAATATAAAAATAATGATCAAAGATAAATAATGATTACGGTATTATAATTCTGATAAACATAATATTAAATACAAGATACAAAATATGATTGAGATATGTAATAATAATAAAAATAATAGAATGTTGCTTATGATTTAAATATATGTAGTTTAAAGTCGAGTACCTAAGTTATGACTTTATAAGTTTATCACTTAGGTATTCGTTTATTGAGTAGTAGCTTTTCTTTATCAAAAATAGTCTGAGGTTTTTTAGGAATATGTTTATTTTCTCTTCTTTTTTTATTGCTGCAGGTAGTTTATTATATAATTTAATAGACATTACGTAGGGACTGTTAGAGTGCATTTTTAATCGAGAACATGGTAAGTTAAGCCTAGATGGGTGTCTGAGTAGATAGCGTGTCTGTATGTCTTCGCGTTTTGAATACAGTTCTGGATGCTTCCGGACAAATTTACAAGTTTCTAAAATGTATATACAGGGAAGGGTTAAAATATTATATTTTTGAAAGAAAGGTTTACAACTATCTGTTTGCTCAATGTTTACCAGTATTCTTATTAACTTCTTTTGCAGTGTGAAAAGTGATTGTGCGTCTGTGCTGTTTCCCCAAAGGGTGACGCCATAGCTAAGCCATGCATAAGCATAGGCATAATACGTGGTGAGAGCTGTTTGTAAATTGGTGGTCTTTTTTATTTCACGAAGGGCGTAAGAGAATTTAGAAATTTTTGAGTGAGTTTTTTGTATGTGTGATTTCCAGTTTATATGTGTATCTATAACTAGTCCGAGTAGGGTAAATTCGTTAACGGTTTCTAATTTTGAGTCATTAAAAATAAAATCTAAATTTAAAGGTGCTTTTTGATACGGGTAGAAAGTAATTAATTTGGTTTTGGAATAGTTTATCTCGAGGTTATGTTCATTCATCCAGTTGCATGTTTTTGTAAGTATGGAATTGAGAGTTTCATCGATGTTTTCATTGTTTTGGCACGATACTAATATGCATATATCGTCCGCGAATAAGATACATGGTCCTTCTATGGTCTTAGGTAGGTCATTAATATAAATTAAAAATAAGAGGCACCCTGTGACACTTCCTTGAGGAATTGAGGCATTTATGGCTTTACTATGCGATCTGATCTTTTCGATTTCGTTATTTTTATGGTTATAATACTCGATTTCAACTAATTGTTCTCTGTTTTTTAAATAAGATGCCAGCCATTCGTGAGCCTTTCCGCGTATACGTATTCCGTATAATTTATTTAGCAGTATATCAAATTGTACTTTGTCGTAGGCTTTCGTCATGTCTAGTAATATTCCTATTGCGTATTTTTTATTATTAATAATATTAAGGGCTTCTTGGATATACTTATAGACTGCCAAGGTGGTGGAACGGTTTTTTCGAAATTCTTGCAAAGTGCAGAAGTGGAGGTCCGAGGTGTGTGCTAAATTGATTATATTGAATATTTACTGTGCAATTAAACTGACATTGTGCCCATTTAACACTAAAATCATTTAGCTTGTTTTAAATTTTTATTCAGATTATGACAAGGCAGGTTTTGCTGGCTATGCTTTTAATTTTATTTTTAATTATTAATTTTACTTTAGAAGATCTAATTCGTCTGGTGTACGGGGACATCAGTCGGATATCGCACTAAGAAGATTTTTGGGTTATTTTTACCCCCAAGGCTACCATATCAACCACAGTATTCTCTCACAAATTGGATGTTTTAAAACATGTCTTTGGGGAGAAATGACACCGAGGTGGCATTATATTATTGGGTCTCAGATAGTGTTGGGATTTTATCCGGATAAATACTCAAAATGGATAAATACTCGATAAATATCCGTTTTTACTGAGTATTTATCCAAAACAACGGATAAATACTGTCTCAAGTTTAACTAACGAAAATTTTGTCATTTTACAAAGAAAAGGATTGAAATTAATTAAAATGTTAAAAAATAAGTTGTGTACCGTACATTAACACTTAAAAAGACTGTATTGCAATAATTTCACTCAATCATGAATAGAGTTCGTCAGAAAATAATAACATCAATTATAAAAATAAACCAATTATATTTAATCAATGCAAGTTTTGCCGCTTTTTCTGTCGTCACATTTTTTTTTCTGTGAATATTCGTGTGTGGTCTAAAAAGTATTTCTGTTGCAACAGAAGTATACGGTGTTGAAAGAATACCCACTGCTAGTTTAGTTAACTTTGCGAAAAACATATCTCTTTCCGCCAGGCTTTTTTTTTAATGGGAATCATTAAATGATGTCTTCCACTCTGGGTGGAGAAGAAGGACGTGTCAGACTCTTACTGACTAAAACCTACCCGTGTTCTTTCAGTTGCCTATGCCAGGGTTACGGTCACTTTTTCAAAAAAATCCGCAACCCTGGCAGGCATCGGTCCAAGCGGACCCCATCAAAAACGCTGACATCTCCTTGAGGTGCGCGCGGAACACGTGCCGTCGAGCCGAGCCTGCTCCTTACCGGGTGGTGAGCTACCCATTGCTAGCCGCCCGCAAGCTCGTGCCTACGGTGGATGGGAGTCCACAATTGACTCCCGACACCCGGGGAGTCTCCTGCAGTGGCTAGGGGCGTGAGAGAGCATAGATTGCCACTCCCTCGCGCTCGGCTAAGGGGCTTATTTCGTTAGTGTTCTTCCAAATAAAAGGTTTTCACCAACAACCTTTCCTGGCCATATGCAGAAAATGTTGGCATTTCTTCCACATCCAAAAAACCATTTCGATATTCCACTTATAAAATCTATGGCATCCAGTTCTTTTTCTTGATTTAACTCGACCTTTAGTCTTTGAGTGAAGCAGATCATCATCATCGTTCTTCTGCCCTTATCCCAGTTTATTTGGTGTCGGCGCAACTTGTCTCTTTCCTTCAAACTTTGCTACTAGTCGCCATCTTCACACCCTTTCTATCCATATTATTCACACAGTTCAGCCATCGTTTCTTTCGTCTCCCCCTACTCTTTTAGTCATCGACATTCATACTCAAAACTTTCCCCACGACATTTTCTTCATTCCTCCGTACCACGTGCCAAGCAGCAAGCTTCTGAGTCAAGCAGATAGGTGGATAAATTTATGGGCAATCGTTACCCTTTTTGCCACTGCTGAGAAAATTTGATTCTTGGTTTTATTATCAAGAACCTTAATTAAACAAAATAAACCTCATTTTAGATTTCTTATCATAAAAGATGATACACACTAGGTGGGCGCTTGTTGGGCCCTATTTGAAAGAGAGAAGCATTGATCTACGCAATCCCACAAAAATAACATCAAGGAAAGCTACTTGTGTCATTTGTCATGACAGTATCTTTTGTTGTTAACACTAAGAGAGCGGATTTTTTATTTATCAGGTGGCCCATCTTGT
Source organism: Aporophyla lueneburgensis (assembly GCA_932294355.1). NCBI lineage: Eukaryota > Metazoa > Arthropoda > Insecta > Lepidoptera > Noctuidae > Aporophyla > Aporophyla lueneburgensis. The sequence continues at coordinate 14,787,304 of OW028762.1, read as the reverse complement.
TCAGCACGGCAGCTTTAACTTCTCTCCCGATTTCCTTTGTTTTATAATGACTGGTTTAATACCAGTTCATTTTATTTTTTAATAGATTTTATTATATCTGCATAGTTTATAAAAAATTTGAAATCTACGTATTTCGGACCCATGAGCCAGCAAATTAATAGTGCGTGCTTCGCAGTTTAAAGGGTCAACATCTTTTACTAACTGCGTCTCTAGCTTGGTGAAAAGTTTGGTGTTATTGGTGACCACGTCACCAATAACACCAAACTTTTCTTCACCGTGCTTATAATATCTTTTAGAATTTCTACACGGACACATTCACTTGTATGGCGATTCTGTACACTCTCATTAAATAAAGGTTCTAAAAAAAATATCTAAGAGTATGTTCTATTAGAGACAGTGTGACTCCTGACACAATTACAGCCCTGGCAATCGATGATAGAACTAAATAATGTAAAAAGATAGTATTTCGGAAAGTTCAAATAACAGTACACGTCATTAACATTATAATAAGAATCATCCATTGCACAAAAAATATATTTATCCATCATTTTGAGTAAATACTCAGTAAAAATGAGTAAAAATTGAGTATTTATCCGTTTCGGATAAAAACTCGAGTATTTATCCACTGCCCATCACTAGTCTCAGAGGATTTATGTGACAACACTGATTTGGAGAGGGAGCGCAGGGCGCTGTCTGTACTCTGTAACATGCTGGCAGGTTCGCCCGGTGTAACGAGCAAGTCAAAGTGACCTTATTTAAGGCATTTTGTTAATCTTATTACACCTGCAGCCTGTGGACCAAGTACACGCAGCGTGTATACAGTGCTCTGCGAGTCTAGTATAATAACACTTTCAGGGTGCTATTCGGGCTGCCGCGCCACTGCAGCGCTTCAGCAATGTTTGCGGTGCGAAGCGTGGATGGCTTTCATGCCATCATGCGGAAGCGAAGCGCTTCTCTAATGTAGCGCATGCGAGCCAGCTCGAATAGCTTTCTGAGCGTGTTCGTCGGATGCTGGGACTCGCCTATGTGGCAGCACTGGATGCGACTACACACTGCGGGTGGTCGCGTCCAGGGCTTGCCATAAACTAGCACCCCTATGCGATCCCACTTTTGGATTTTGTTTTTGTATGTACTCACAATATATTTATAAGGTTTTTTGTGTTACTAACAACAATATGGACAGTGTCTGAAATTACAGGTTGCGGCGTTTGCGAGACTGTGGTGCCGATTCCTAAGGGAATTCACAAACTAAACTAAATTTAAGTTCAGTGCATCTTTTTGTTTCTATTTTATTAAGGAAAGGACAGAAGATAAATTTTAGTTTAGTCCTGTCAAATTAATCAGCGCTTGACGTAAATTGACGTAATTTTAGTAGGCAAGTTTTTAATCACGTCTAAACTTATATGGAGTAGTGACAGGCGCTGATTAATTTGACAGGATTAAACTAAAATTTTTCTTTTGTCCTCTTCTTAATGAAATACAAAGAACTTTTTCTTTGTATTTCATTAAGAAGAGGACAAAAGAAAAGTTTTTGTTTAGCACTGAACGTGTGTTCCTTGGAGAGGTAGCAGAGCGTGGTCGTGGGCACTCTAGCCTTCCTTATGGGGCCCGTCACCACCTTTTGTTGCCTAAGGAGGGCCATTTGGTTGTTGTTGTTGTTTGGTTGTTTGTTATTGTTTTGACCCGCCAGCCTGCCCCCATTGGGGGGGGGGGGGGTATTTTAGAGGCCGCTGTGAAAGCGGCAAAGGCACTCTGGCGCAGATTGTTGGGAGACACCGTTCTCATCTTTGAGGAGTTAGCTACGGTATTTTGCCGCATTGAAGTTGTATTGAACTCGCGTCCATTGTGCCCGCTGTCTTCGGACCCGAATGACTTGGACGCCCTAACCCCGGGCCATTTTTTGATTGGACAGCCACTTGTCGCCCTGCCCGAGTACCCTTTTGTCTATGTGAGCCAAAATCGGCTTTCGCGGTTTCAGTTGGTGCAGCAGCTCGCTCAGAGTTTTGGAAGCGTTGGAGCTTGGAGTATTTGCACATCCTCCAGCAGCACGTCAAGTGGACTGATAAAACGCAACCTTGTCAAGATTGCCAATTGATTAGCGGACGGGAAGGCCCGTCCGGGGGGGTAGATGTTCCGTCCCGTTTGACTTGTTTAATGTGTGCGTCTAACGGAGCGTACCGAACGGAGTGACATCTATCACTTGTCAGTTTGATTTACACTTTGGTTTGGTCTTTGAAAAATGTCGTCACCGTTTGGACCTCGCGACCTGTTGTAAATTAATCCCTTTGAACCGGTCGTTTTTGTGGACAATTTGTCGTGAACCAATTGTTTAATGTGTAACCAACCCCTTTTGACGAAATAATACGGGTTTAGTTTGGATATATTGTTTGATTGAAATGGTTTGATGTGATAGTGATTGGGACCGCGTGCTATGAAAACATCTAGCGTCTTGGAACGGCCGTGTATCCTGGAATACTCAAAGCGTCACTACACAATACAATATACACTCATTTACATACATAAATCCAGGTAGGCTCCAGAGCCAGTGTTCTTCAACCAGGTGAGTCTTTTGAATATTGTATTATTCAGCTCCGCGCACGGCGGACAGTTCGCAGCCATTCTTGTCCCAAGGTCCATCATCACGCTTCCACGTACTTCATTAAATCCTATGGTGAGGCCTTGGCCTGGCGTCGAACATTCCCGTGGAATTCCTTGTGAGCGTATGCTTCATCATGACTACCAACTAGTCGGGTTGCGAGTCTCGTACTCAGGCCAAACTGCTTCTCACACGGACATCTGTACTGTCCTCCTGCCTCCTTTCAACCGAAAGACGTCCACTGCTGGACATAGGCCTCTCTCGATTCGGCGGGGTTTTCCATAATCGCCACGCTTGGCAGGCGGGTTGGCGATCGCAGTATCCGTGCCCCAGAAAGCACGTTAAACCGTCCCTGGTATCATTCGCAGATCTATGACAGATTTCGCAGATCTTTGACAGATTTCGCAGATCTTTGACGGGTCGTCAGAAGCTCGTAAATCTGACAACCAGTCTTCGCCTGGGCACAGTATAAATATGGACAGTATGGAAACTAGGCCTAGTTGTAGAAATAAATACCTACGCTCCACGGCAGCATTAGGGTTGTCACTCTTAATGTTTTTGAAACTGAACTGTATTTATTAAAACAGCTGATTCCGTACTGTCCATATTTTTACTGTGGCCTGGGTTACCTGGGTATTTTATATTTATTTCTTTCTTTCTTAGATAGATATAGATATACGAATTACAATATGAAATATGTAAAATAATACGTTATAAAAAATAATAATATAGGTACAATTTAAAATATTAGTGTTCAAAATACAGAATTTATAGGAAGATAATTAAAGCACTCTTCCTCTATTCTAATTACAATTTAAAATGTTGCTGTGCCCTACAGGGTCCATAATTGTTTCTACATATGTTAATACCCACCACCTGTATACATTATGGAATGCAATAAAGTTTTGAGATTTGACAGTCGATCCATGTAAAATACTGGTAACTATTCCAGTGTACCCGGTTTGACTGGAAGCCGACCCAATTTAGGTGGGAGAAGGCTTTGCAGACGATGATAAGTTAAGCCGCAAATAAAACACAGGCAAGTTAAAAACAACTTTTTATGATAAAATATTCACTAAGAACGAAATACAATGCAATATGTACATTGATATCACAAAAAAAAACAAATTAAAAAGCGATATTTTTTACTTTGGCCAAAGCTGTAAACACCCAGGCAGTTTAAACAATAACCAGCACAACAACGTAACACACAATATCTTTAAACAAATTAAAAAGCGGTATTTTTTACTTTGGCCAAAGCTGTAAACACCCAGGCAATGTAAACAATAACCACCACTACATCGTAACACACAATATCTTTCCTTGTTCATTGCTTTGAAAATGGAAATTCCTTATTCATTGCTTCGTTTGTTTATACAATTCGTCTACTTGACAACGTTAATACCGCAATGAATATTGTCGAATTGTCAAAATTAAACAAACATTTCAATTGTTTGTGTGTTACGGAATTACGCCATTTTAAACTTTAATCAATATCCAAATTGAGTCCATTCTTCCAAATACGAAGTGCCTCCGGGATATCCATTTTCTCGGGGACTTTCTCGAACGGGTAATTTTGATAATCTTGCCAGAAGAAGGGACGGACGGTTCGGAAGCCATTGTCGAATTTAGCTAGCGCTTCAATATCAGCATTGTCCAGGGTAAAGTCGAAAATGGACGCGTTTTCTACGACTCTTGAGTTGGTCACCGTTTTTGGTATGCTGACGAATCCGCGTTGATACTGTAAATGGAAAAGAAAAATTATTTTTACAGAAACGCAGAAACTATACAATGCCACCTGCTACGATCCTTACATATTACTTTTGCTTCGTTCTGATGTCTCAATCTGTCAAAAATTGCTAGAGTTAAACGAGAGCTAAACTGTTAATTTTTTCAATTGATTTAAATACGGGGCTTTTGGCTACGTTGCATTTTATGTATCTTTAAAAAAAAATATCTTGTAATGTGCGTTTTGTTTGTGCAGAATAAACAATTTTTCTTTATTTATTTTCTTTCTTTCTTTCTTCTGAGTTTCAATACATTTTTGACAAGTTTTTGACATTTTGCTATCGCCAAGATGACACTGCGGCTAGATTGTTGAGACGTATGACACCCACATTTTACCAGATAACAATCTAACTAGAAATAAATTAATTCATTCACTGACAGTGAATTCTTTGACTGCTTTTTTTTGTGTAAATAATTTCATCATCACTGCTCTCAAAACGGTGAAGGAAAACATCGTGAGGAAACAGGCATGTACTAGAACCAAAACATTCGAAGACATATGACATCTACCAACTCGCATTGGGCCCGCGTGGTAGCTTTCAGCCCACTCCCTCTCACTGAGAGGAGGCCTGTGTCCCAACAGTGGGAACATTATAGGCTGAATACGTAGCGATGTGTCATGAAATAGTTAGATATACGGTCAGACCTGCTGTCTTGTATAGGTCAGAATATTAGGCCATAAAAGGGATGAATGAAAGGCAATTGCATGCAGCTGAGATGAGAATGTCAAGAGGGATATGTGGTGTTACACGAATGGATAGAATAAGAAATGAGTACATAAGAGGAAGTCTGAAAGTGGCATCGATGACTGAAAAGTTGGTGGTCATGGTATGGGCATGATGTGGTCATGGTGATGCGGAGGAATGAGGACAATGTCGTGAGGAAAGTTTCGAGTATGAATGTCGATGGCTATAAGAGTAGAGGGAGACCAAAGAAACGATGGATGGACTGACTAATGACATGGATAGAAAGGGGGTGACTACTGAGATGATGACTAATAGAGAAGTGTGAAAGAAAAAGACACGTTGCGGCGACCACAAATAAATTGAGATCAGGGCAGGAGATTAATAATGTTTTGTGATATGTTGTTGTATGAGGATTTTCTTACCAAATATCTCAGCGTGACTTGGGTGACACTCTTCCCATACTTTTTCGCGATGGCTACCATTGTGGGGTTGTTCAGCTTCGGCTCGGGACTGTTCGGGGCACTTCGGGACGGCACCATCGTGCCGAACGGGGAGTAGGCGGTGATCAGCACGTTGTGCGCTTTGCAGAAGTCTACCAGCTCTTTCTGGCCGAGGTTTAAGTTTACCTGGAAGAGAGACAGTGTTTTTGTTAAAGGGTCTTACAGTTGTCATACTTTTTGTTTTTGGCACGAAGTTTATGAAAGTAGCTCCTGTAGGCTTAGCACGAGCAACGTTTTGTCGACGCAACAGTATTGTCTCTAATGACGTTCCGTGTTGACAGTACGAAGGCAGCTTAGAAAGAGTCAACTGATTTTTTTACGAAATTCGACTCAGAATTCCTTGTTTCGTCATAGATTTTTTTTGTCAGTTTGATTCTCAATTTTAACTGATTTTAAGTGACGTATAGAAGCAACTACAACAATTTGTTTCAGGTGATATTGCCAGTACCTAAATGGTAAAAATCAGAAAAAGTCAAAAAATGTACTTATTGTTGTTTCACTTGAAATAGATTATTTATTTCATAAATACATATTTTATTCCAAAAACATGGCCACCAGGCAGTAACGACATGTTCAGATTTTGTATGTGTTGTCGGTCATATAGTCCTTGTCGGACTATATGACCGACAACACATACAAAATCTGATACAAAGCCTGAATGGATCAAAAAGTGTCGGACACATAGTCCAACATGGCGTTTTAACGTGTTAAAAAATAACTTATACAGCTACCTGCTTTTTCTAACAAACGATTATTTAAAGTCTATTTTATGTAAACAAAAATCGGGTGGGGCAGGTGAAGCCGCTGGCAAAACCTGGTAAGAAATAAGCTCACCTCAATCTGGTTGTTCACAGGCGGCACTTTACAGTTCTTGAGCAATCGATCCATCTGCTCCACGGTGAAGTTGGACACTCCTATACTCTTGGCCAGTCCCTTCTTCAGAACAGTTTCGAAGCCACGCCACGTCTCCAGGTAGTCGATCTTCTCGTCTACTCCATCTTGCTGGAAGAAGGTAGAAGGTGGATTTTTAGTGTTTTGTTTTTAAATAAAAATACCCGTCCCGTGTGGTGCCGGACTTAAAGAATACTTAATTGGTGTCGTAAAAGGCGTCTAAGGGACTTACTAGAGAATGGGCAGCAGCGTTCTCTATGCATTTTTCCACCATACTGTGATCGAGAAACCGTCTGCCAAGCGTGGCTATTATGCCTGCCAGGGTCGCGAGATTTGTTCGAAAGAGTTACCCTGGCCCTGGCATATAGGCAACTGATGGAACACGGGTGGATTTTAGTCAGAAAAAGTCTGACACGAATACACGCCCTCCTGCTCCACCCAGAGCTAGAGACTTTTTTTGATGATTTCCCACCCATAAAAAAAAGCGTGGCTATTGTGGCAAACCCCACTTTTACGGGAGTCTTATGTCCAGCAGTGGACGTCTTTCGGCTGAAATAATGAGGTTAGGAACTCACCGAGATTGACATAGGCCAGTGCATGAGCACCAGGTCGACATAGTCCAGATTCAGCCGCCGCAGAGACCCTCGTACTGAAACTTCCACATCAGACTCGCGGTGGAAATGCTGCCAAACCTGAAGAGACAGAACGCATTAATGTTATTAGGAGAGAGAGAGCAGTGGTTGCCCAGTAAGATCGGCCTCGAGTTGTTGGTCCTTAGGTAGAACCCTGGAAGGCATTTTACTTTGTGTATTTAATTTCATCACAACTGCACTCAAAACATAATTTAAATAAATTGCAAGACAAAACAAACAAGAGCAAAAAGGTTTCAGAAGAAATAAATCAATTAATATGGCTATACATGATCTTTTAAAACCGATATATTACAACATAGATAATCGAACTCCTACTGCTACACTGTACATGGACATGACTAAAGCGTTCGATTATGTGGATCATAAAACCCTTCTAGATAAATTAAATGCTTACGGAATTAGAGGCAATGTCCATAAATTATTAAAATCGTATTTAACTGACAGATATCAAAGGGTTGAAATAGACAACATATGTCCACTGAGTAGAACAGTACAAAGCTATCACTCAAATTACATGAAAGTGCAATTCGGTGTACCTCAAGGTAGCGTACTAGGGCCGCTACTTTTTCTAATTTATATCAATTGCTTCCCTAAAGCCATAGAACATCCGATGATTCTCTTTGCCGATGATAGCACCGTCATATTTACAGAAAAAGAATTAAATTCTTTGAGTCCGCTATTAACACTACTCTTAAGCTAGTTATAGAATGGTTATTAAGAAACGATTTAGTGATTAACCTAAATAAAACAAAAATTGTCACATACCCACAAGAAATACAACACACTTTGAATTTAGAATATGATGGGACACATATTGAAGAAGTTAATAGTACTAAATTTCTGGGTATCTGGATTGATAATGATATGAAATGGCAAACACACATTGATTCAATATGTAAAAAAATAAACCAATATTCGTATGCCTTATTTAAATTAGCTAAAGTAGTAGACCAATCAGCTGTACTGACAGCATACCATGCATATGTGGCATCAACCATTAAATATGGTTTAATATTCTGGGGAAACGCCACTAATAGAGCACAAAAACTATTTAAAGCACAAAAGAAATCTGTGCGTGCTATAGCCAATATTCATGTACCAGACTCATGTAAGCCTTTCTTTCAGAACTTAAAAAATATGACTTTTAAATCTTTATATATTTATGAGGTAGCGATTTTTGTTAAAACGAACAAACATCTGTTTGCAAAACCGCAATCTGTTAGGAATGCTTTAAAGATTTCTTCGCTACCTCACAGAACTGCCCTTTTTGACAAGAGTTTTTTTTAGTATGTCAACAAGAATATTTAATAAACTACCTATAAAAATTTTGAACACAGGAGATTTACAAGATTTTAAGAAAAAATTGCAAGCATTTTTATTAGATAAGGCTTACTATACTATGTCAGAATATTTAGATGATAACATTAGATAATTTAGTTGATAAAGTAGAATAGAGTTTAATAATTATAATTTAAGATTAATATTTTTATGCAGACTATACTTAAACCTAATATTTGTACGCTTTACTAGCAGGACATAGTGATACATTTATTAATATTAAGCACCATCTTTGTTAACCTATGACCACAAATAAAAGACTTTGAGTTTGAGTTTAAAACGGTGAAGGAGAACATCGTGAGGAAACCGGCATGTCTTAGAACAAAATATTCGTAGACATGTGACATCTACCAACCCGCACTGGGCCCACGTGGTGGACTACAGCCCATTCTCTCTCACAGAGAGAAGGCCTGTGTTCCAACAGTGGGAACATTATAGGCAGGTTATGAACCGGGACAAAATACAAGGGGTAGGTCTTTTTTTAAGGATTTTTACCTCAGAACTCCGTCAATACCCGAGAATATCATATTTTTGAGAAGTCAGTTAAAAATATGATTATACAGATTTGAACTGGGGGCTTGCTCTTCAACCTAATTTTAATTCCAATCTAATGCCAATACGATTCCAATGTTAATTTTGCATACACGAAATTCAGTACTCTTGAAAACAATAGTGTCAACATTGGAACAACAACAAACCCGGTGTCGATTCCATTTAGTTCCAAAAAAAATGGACACCCAATTTAAACACATTTTAGCGCTAGCGTCAAATTCAAGAATACGAAAAGTTCCAATTCTAACGTCAAACGGTCGGAATTAAAATCAAGAGTAAGCGCCCTGATCACTTTTTACTAACCTTTGTAGTAATAAAAAGCTCTTCCCTCTTCACGACGCCATCTTTGATTTTTTTCTCTATGATCTTCCCCACTTCCGGCTCCACTCTGTAGAAGTGGGCAGTGTCTATGTGTCTGTATCCGATGTCTATGGCATAGGAGAGCGCCTCCATCATCTTTGGTATGCCATCGGGGCTGAAGCCGAACTGAAAGTAGTTTTAGGAGTATTACTTTTTCATTTATTGATGGTCTTCAACATTAAATAGATTTTTAAGTATTTTTACAAAAAAACTTAAAAAATAGTGGCAGTCAGGAGCAGGGTCCAAGCTGCGCCAGGGCCGCGAGATTTTTTCGAAAGAGTTACTGTGGCCCTGGCATATGGGCAACTGAAGGGGCCCGGGTGGGTTTTATTCAGTAAAAGTCTGACACGCCCTCTCGTTCCGCCCAGAGCGGGAGACGTCATTTGATGGTTTCCCACCCAGGAAAAAAAGAGTCCAACTTCCAGTCGTCAGGGCTCTAAAGAGAGCAACCTCCTGACTATGCGTGCCGTGTTCAGGAGTACTGCTTTCTGAATCAAGCCCTTGAACCAGCCGCGCAATGAGAGCCTCCTGAGGCTCAAGGCTCTTCGCTATTAGATCATTTTCTGAAACAATTGTCGGTACATTGATTGCTGAGTCCATGTCCGAGTATTTTTTTTATTATTCTTTTATTTTATGTTTTTGAAGCCTGTCTGTAAATAAACAGGATGTCATGTACATCGACGCTGTCACCATAAATTCAGCGCACGATTTTAAGGTGCTAGAAATTAGGGATGTTACGGATATGAAATTTCAGATACGGATTGGTTATGGATGTAGGAATGATTATTATACCGGATACGGATACGGATACGGATATGTAATTATTTCGGATTATCTGTTAGTTTCGAATAATTTCGGTTACGGATATTACATTTTTAAGGAATTTCAAAAGTTAAAAACAAATAGCTAATAAAATGGTTTTATTTACATGTCACCATTTGGTAGGAATTAAAATAAGTCTGTGAGTAATTATTGCAGCTATTTAAAATAAAAATAATTATACCTAAATATATATTGAGTGTTATCTAATCTACCCAAAATAAAAATGTAATAACAAATCCGATATTATCCGAAACTTTTATTTAGGATTCGGTTACGGTTACGGATAAATTTTTATATCGGATATCCGATAGTTTCGGTTACGGTTACGGAGCTCCCTAACATCCCTGCTAGAAATATATCGTGGGTAATAAAAAAACATACTGCTGTTTAATTAGTAAGTAGTAAAAAAAGGAAAGTAATTAGTTGTAAGGTAAAAATATATGAATAAAGTACTGAATTTAAGGTATAAGTTTCACATTTATGTCTCTGTCACCCTGTATAATGCTTCTGTCTAAAGGCTAGACCACTGAACCATTTGTTTAACAAATTGTTCAAAAGAGGAGCCTGTAGCTTGCATCCTAATTGCGAAACACACTATCAATCAGAATCTGAATCATTTTGCAGCATATTGCTAGTCCATTGCTTCATATGTTCGAAAAATTCGTCTGCTCAACAACGTAAATAACGTAATGTATGTTGTTGATCCGTCAAAATGACAGGCAATCCTACTTTTAGTGTGTTATGAAATATCCCGTTGTATACAGGGTTTAAAATCTGGACACCTGGAAATAAATCTTGAGGCTCAAAAAACGTCTACAATAATGACATTTCTATAATTAGACAAAAACAAAACGCACAAATTTCGACGTTTTGGGCCACCTACACCACAGATAAGCAAGCCTTTTTAGAAACACTTACAGAATAAATCATGGCTCCTTTTTAAATCGTAAAATGTTACAAACACAAACAACCATAACCCAGATAAAGTACAATGCGAAATTGTTAAGCAAATTAACACCTTATGTCAATCCCGGATAAATTAAAATCAGTAAAATTGTTAAGCAAATTGACACCTTATGTCAATCTGTTTATGGTTTTACTATTACAATGTCTCCGTCATTCTTCTGCCCTTATCCCAATTTATTTGGGCAACAAGTATTTTTCTTCCATATTCTCTATTAGTTAAATTGTTATACCTGTTGGGTAGGTACTACCTATACCTGCCAGGGTCAAAGATTTGTTCGAAAGAGTTACCGTGGATTGGCACAGGCAACTGAAGGAACACGGGTGGGTTTTAGTTAGTAAAAATCTAAAGACTCATGTAGACTAGCGGGACGCGATGGTCGCGCGCAATTCGGCGATTTATATCCATAGAGCAATTTCTATGATCGTGTTGCGGCGCGACAGGTCGCCCCTGTGTGAACGCTCGCGCGCGTTTTCGTATAAATTGTTCTACGGACATAAATCGCCAATTCGCGCACGTCTGTCGCCGCGTCGCGTCGCGCTTGTCTGAGCGAGCTCAACACGCCCTCGCGCTCTGCCTAGCGTAGCAGACGTCATTTGATGATTTCCCACTCAGAAAATAAAGGGTAGGTACTTCCTTCTTATGGTTTTACTATTTGTATGTCCACAGTACCGAAAGATTTTCGAAAAATAATCTCTTTCAACAATATTAGTATACATGTGAGCACCATAATTATATCTATCACATAATTAATTTATCGGTCATTGTTTTTACCTGTTGTATTATAGTAATTTTATTCTAGGTGCATTGTCTTCATATAGGTATAATTACTGTATACAAAATATTGTAAAACATTTAGAAGAGTAACGGTGGAGTTTCTTGGCTATTCTTCTCCATCCGAAACTACCTTTTGGAAGGGGCAACAAGAATCCAATCTATTTTCTTGTATATTTTGAGTATTGTCTTTGAATTTCCAATGAAATTAATTTTTGACTTTGACTTTTGATTTTGACTTTTGTTTTTACTTTTGACTGTGACTTTTGACTTTGACTTTTGACTTTGGCTTTTAGTTTTGACTGTGACTTTTGGCCCACTCTTTAACACCTTGTTCGGGCAACGCTACTCACCAAGTGGAGTTCCTCTATGTGGACATGTCCATAAAAAACAAATAAAGCAGCCCATTCCCACAAAACGCAAAAAGCGTACCAAAGTATAGTTACTAACCACAAACGGCTTGCTCGGTTCCTCGGATTCCTAAATCAAAAGAAAATGCAAAGGAAATATAATAAACAGGCAATTAAATACATTCATAAAATAAAGAAAAATAAAATGATGTTCTGTAAGATACTGTTTTAGATTACCTATCTAACTACATAAAGCTGTTTATACACTGAAGATCAAAATAAAAAAGTCACATGCAAAGTGAAAATAAAAACTTAATATCTCCTAAACCTTTAAAGTTACTTTCATAAAGTAAAAAACAATCTTGAAAGAAAACAGTATTATTTTGCACATTAAAACCTTATTAGGACACGCTAGCCTGTGCGAAGTGATGGATAAAAAAAAAATCACGTTCTAATTTTGCGTTCCATAATTTGAATTATATTTGGATTATTTTTACGTTGATTTAAAATTTAGAATTCTTTTTTCCAACGCAACTTTGAATATCGATTTTTTCAAAGATTTATTTAGTTATTTACCCATCATGTCGGCAGAATTTCGCTTGCTAACTTAATTTGATCCATTTAATAGATTAGGGTAGAATGCTATTTAGTATGCACATCATTAGCCAAAGTACTACTCCTACTCAGACTCGACTACTACCATGCAAAAGTTATACTGCATTTATGAGCATTTCAAAAACTACAGAAGACCTAGACAAGTGACAATCGGTTTTAAAGCGTTTTGTATTTCTACGAGTTTCAACAAGATTGACATAAGCTTTTCGGTAGCTTATGTCAGTCCCTGCCAGGGTCGCGAGATTTGTTCGAAAGAGTAACAGTGGCCCTGGCACATAGGCAACTGAAGGAACACGGGTGGGTTTAGTCAGAAAAAGTCTGACACGCCCTCCCGCTCCACCCAGACCGAGAGACGTCGTTTGATGATTTCCCACCCAGAAAAAAATAACAAGTCGAATATATTTTTGACTTTCCATCATCAAGGGCGTAATTTTTGGTCGTTCTCCCGAATTCGATTGCCTAAGGAAGTCAGATAAATAACCAGCCCCCTAATTTCGTAACACAATATTAATCTGATTTTTTTGCTTATACATTGCTTCATACGTTCGAAAGATTTATCCGCTCAACAACGTAAATGAGGCAATGAATGTTGTTGAACTGTCAAATATAAAAGCGATGCCTACTTACTGTCAGTGTGTTACGGAATAACCTCATGGTGTAAATAAAATGGGGTCGAGTACGTTTGACTTCGGACAATCTAGTCCAACGACGATTTCCTATTCTGAAATAGACTAAAGTGACACAACTTAACTATATTTTAGTTTGACAGCACTAAGATTGCACTGAGTTATTAGTTTAGTGAAAATGTCAATTTTGCTATTCTGAGTTTGCCGGTTTTCACCAAAAATTTTGACTACTTATAATAATTTATTTTAACTAAATCTGACTATTTTTAATCGCGATTAAAAAGGTGTGGAATAAAACTAGTGGTCATGAACTAAAATTCTCAACAACGCCTCGCCTTCACGTGCAAAAACAGTTCTGTATTTTTTATTTTCTTTTTGCTTATATCTTGAAAATGGCGTGTCCTATCGCAAAAATAATGAAATTTTCGGCCCCCTTAGTATACCCCGGCACATTTTAATCTCAACACGTGGGTAATCTTTTTTTATATTTTTCAAACTAAAGTGAAAAATTCCATATTTATAAAACACGTTGAGGCTGCCCCCGCAGCACGCGCCTTCGTCTCTCAAAAAATTCATTCTACGCAATGCACACACAAGTACAACGTTGCGAAACCAAAAGAAAAAAAAATACGATTGTCAAATTCGATTTTAGTCGTGTCAAAATAATTTTTAAATTTAGAGATTTTTCCTTGCAGAATAGCGTTACAATTCTCATAGCCAAAAGTAAGGAATTTTAGAGATAGTTTAGTTAGTTTAGTTCGTGTACAACAGAATCGGCACCACTGTCAAATTTTGCCAATCAATTTTAAACCTACAGCTATAGCGATACAGTTGAAAATTTGACAGATTGTAGTAGGTTTTTTGCACTGACGTCTGTACTTACCCAAATGCGGGCATCGGTACACGACAAACTACTCGTATTCGTTAGCCCGTATTCCCGTGAAATTAATGGCTTAATAGCAAATTCGCACGGACTTGTCCGAATCGGGCGATTAGACAAAAAAAAATGCAGTCGAATTGAAAACCTCCTCCTTTTTTTTGAAGTCGGTTAAAAAAATACCGTCGCTATGCAAACTTCGCATATATGGGGCGGGGCCTTGTCTCCGAAGTTTGCATAGAGAAAAATCTGAAGTTGTTCTAAATAGCACACTTTTTCAGTTATCATCAAAAATTACATTAGTTCCACTATCGGTCAAGAGATGGCGCTGATCTAAAAATGCATATGCAATAAAATATGTGCTGTAAAATATTTATATAAGGTGTATCTATTCATACACGAAATATTTTAAGAGGTACACCTTGTAGGTGGTAAAGAAGCTATAGTGGCAAAAATATTTTTTTTACCTAAGCGTTTTTGTAATTTTCGTAATTATTATGATTTTAAACGTTTTCCATAAATCCTTTACTCCGAATTCTATGAATGGCCCGCCTGACGCTGCGAGGGCGGCGACCGAACGGCACGAGCATGGCCGCGGTGTCTCGGAACGTAAAAAATAAGAAGGACCCAGTATTTCTTATGTGCGTCAAATAATTTATAAATATTAAATTTTGAAAAAAAAAATACATTTAGAATTTTTTTTTCGTTGCTGTGGCTTCTTTACCACCTACAGGTGTACCTCTTACAATAATTCGTGTATGAATAGATACACCTTATATATGATGGTACAAGCGGCTAAACATCAAGCTATAAACCAGTTTTAGCTGACCTCGCATTGTATAGGCTTTTCGTACAGTGAGAAGTCAGCTTATACTGGAAATGCTTGACCTATGGCCAATGCGAGAGTTTGACGCGTTTTTGACCGGTTTTTTATCTGTTAAAGGTAGAATGTCACTTTGTCTAAGCCTTCTGGGCATTTCAAGAACTACGGGTGCAGATGAGCTACGCTCTAGTCGGGCTATTTAAGGTTTCTTACGGTCTCATCCATGCCCAACCAAGTCCCGTAGCCAAGAGCTGGGATCTCCCGGCCATCGTTCAGTTTAAATGATGGAATGTTTACCTGGAATCAAAGAAAATGTGTTAATAGCAATATCAGCCTATAATAAATAAACATAGTTTAAAAAAATAAGTCGCAGTCGCAGTCATCGTAGTCATTTTTTTTAAATACTTAAATAATTGTATTTCTTTCCTTTCTTTCTTGTCTTTCTTGCGCTCTTTCTTTCTTTTCATAATTTTTCGCATTGCAGAGACACAAGTCTCATCTCTGTGTAAGTTCTATTTTCTATCATCATTTCAGCCGTAAGACGTCCACTGCTGGACATAGGCCTCCCTTGGAAGACGGGTTGGGGATCGCAGTATGGTGGTAAAGGGTTAGATTATTTAGGTTCTCTAGTAAGGCCCTTAGTCGCTTTTACGACACCCAAGAGAAGAAATGGGATGATGCTATTCATTACGTCCGGCACAAAATTATAAAAATAATTTTATTTTAGTACTTTTCGACGGTTTAATATGACCTTGTAAACATACATATATGTTTTAAGCTACAAACATAAATAAAATAAAATGTGAAAGTTTTTGTATTACGCAAGAACGGCCGAACAGATTTGGATGAAATTTGGCACACAGATAGTTTATACCGTGATTTAATGTATTGAGCATTTTTATCCTAGTAGTACGTTCTCATAGTAACATACGTATACATACATAAGCTAATAAATGCATCGAATCTAAATATAACATGAACGTCTTCTATCTATCTATCTATATAAATAACATTCAAAGTCCTGAGTGACTGACTGACATACGCACAGCCTAAGCCACTGGTCCTAGAGACATGAAATTTGGAGGATGTGTTCTTTGTCAGAAGGAAGTATCCACTAAGAGAGAGTTTTTTGAAATTTCATTCCTAAGAGGGTGAAATGGAGGGTTGAAATGGTAAATTTTTCGATATACACGCGGGCGAAGCCGCTGGCAGAAGCTAGTCTACTACTAATCGTATATAATCAATTCAAGTTCAAAGTTTATCTCTAGTAGTGTTTACAATATTTATATCAGTTTTACAATCTTTATATAGTATGGTATATACAGGGTTATTTGTAAAACACCGACAATCTCTCAGGACTATGTTCCTAACATCATAATCAACAACTTTTGTTCTATTACTTTAAAAAAATCATCATAGGTATTTTAGTTCATCACATTTTCTTGTAACGCTAACGCTAAGTATTTTAATGTTTTTTGACGTGACAACGTCTTAAAAATTGGTTTGCCGGGTGACACTTCAAGAAACTGCGTTACGCTCCGCTCACGTTATGCGCTCACAATGAGAGCGAGTGAGAGGCACGCGTCCCTTCCACTCGGGCATGGTTAGCCCGCCTAAGAGCGAGAGAGACAGACATAAAAAGTGAAAGGCATGCAAATAAATGCAAATAAATGTTTTAAATTGTTACTATTATTTCATCCTTCTTCCTACTATACGAATGAATATTCACATTAAAATTATTTTACCACTCAAAGTCGTTGTCACGTAAAACTTTCGCCCGTATACCGACTTTACAGGCAACCAATTTTTTTTCTTTAATTAAGACGGTGTGCTTTTTGTCAGGGCCGGATTTGGGGGAGGGCAACCGGGGCTACAGCCCCGGGGCCTCCACAAGTGAGGGGCCCCCACAGTGAGAATTAAAAAAACGAACTACGATGAGACAAAACCGCCTATCAAAACTATCCTTACTAAGCATTGAAAGTGATTTACTTCGGGAGCTGGATTTCAGCGAAATCATCGACGATTTTTCGTCAAAAATAGCTAGCAAGGTTCGATTCCTTAACGCGATAATTTAATTTCTTATAAGTCTTGTACTTTTCTATACCCACAAATGTTTCTTAATAAAATTTTATTTGTCTTGTAATAAAAAATTGAAACACTACAATTAAAAAAATTGATTCATCAATTTGGAAAATTATTAGGGGCCTCCACTCCTTTGTTGCCAGGGCCTCCAGACCTCTAAATCCGGCCCTGCTTTTTGTGCTCACACCATAATATTAGGTATTTATCTATAAAATTGCCGTTCTGCAGTACTGGCCATTTCAAATCAAAATAATTTTTGTTTGTCTAAGAACTTTAATTTCAAATTAATTTTATTTTAAAAACATGGAATTCTTTTTCCAAAAGTAGTCATTTGTTTATTGATTAGTGTTACATTTTCATCACATTTCAATCTTTTTCGTCATCATGGATACGTTAAAAATTCGAGTAATTATGGAATATGAGTACCGTCGTGGCAGCAACGCGGCACAAGCGGCACGCAACATCAACGACGTTTACGGGGCTAACACTACAAACCAAAGCACCACCTGTTATTGGTTTGCTCGCTTCCGTTCTGGAAATTTCGACCTGAAAAATGAACCTCGCGGTCGTCCAAAGACTTTGGTCGGCAATGACGAATTAAAGGCAATTGTGGAAGCTGATGATACACAATATACGGCTGAATTAGCAGTAGCTTTTGAAGTTAGCGTCAAAACAATATTGGTCCATTTGCATCAAATTGGCAAGGTAAAAAAGCTTGAAAAACGGGTGCCCCACGAACTCAATGATCGCCAGCGCGAAGTACGCGTCGAGACGTGCCTTGCACTGCTCAACAGACACACAAATGAAGGAATTTTGAACCGCATTGTTACCTGCGATGAAAAATGGATTCTGTTTGATAACCGCAAGCGCTCAGCAAGTTGGTTGGATCCTGGTTCAGCACCTAAACAATGCCCTAAACGAAAACTTACCCCTAGAAAAGTGATGTGGAGTGACGTTTGACGTCTGTGTCGGTGCGGACCTGTCTGTCTTTTTTATCTCGAAAATAATATTAAAACAAGTTTCTGTGAATAATTAGTTTATTACTGTAAAGTTAGTGGAACCTAACGTGACATATATTGAAGTGAGCAGTATATAGTGTGTGTACGACCATTTAACTAACAAAACAATAACACAGTGACTCGGCGTAATTAGCTGTTTACCCTCTATTTAGACAAGTTACAACAAGTGGTTGCAGCTCTAACGTGTTGGCAGTGCCATCTATCTTTCATGTCACCTGTCTAACGACCCATATCGAGTCGTCTCTTGCGCCATCTAGCGTGCGAACCTAGAACTACTCACGCTTCAAGTTACACCTCAGTAACCATCATGCCAGGCATCAAGTGTGGAGGTTGCGGTCGCTTCATTTCGACGTTAGAGGGCGCTAGGTGTGGTAAATGCCAGGTCCTATATCATAGAGTGTGTGTAGGCGTTCCTACGAAAACAACTATTACTGCAAACTGGCGTTGCCCAGAATGCAAAAAGAACCTCGTTAGGGACAACAGGGCTGAGACCCCAGTCAGGGGCCCTTCCGAAGGTTCATTACCTGGAACGCCTGTAGAACAAGCCTGCATGGAAACCAGTACACCTAATACAACGTCTGACAACTGTTGCGAACCTGCACCTATGCAGTCTGCGTGTCCATCTAAGATTGCTACCCCGCCGCCTTGCAACGCCACTATAGTCGATGTCACGGCCCGGGAAATATCGCTGATTGCCGGCTCCGAGATAGAATTAATCATGGAGGAACTGAGGGCGATGCGTGCGGAGATTCAAGAGTTTCGCAAGGAAATGGAGGTAGAAATGTCGGAGATCAAAACCTCTATGAATACCTGCAACGCGCGCATCGATGGACTGGAGTCCAGAGTTGACGCTTTGGAGCGGCGGGCTTCTTCAACTCCGGTGAATGCAGGGGCGGTGGACGGGATTGTGATAGAGTTAAGGCGCGAGCTCAACGACAGAGATCAGGATCTCTTGGCGAATGACATCGAAATCACAAATATACCCGAGGCGAAGGTTGACAATCCGATTCACATCACCAAGATCATAGGCCTTAAGTTAGGAGTCAATATTGAGGAGCGTGACATTGTGAGCGCGGAACGAGTGGGCGGCAGGCAACTCAATGCGACGAGCTCTGCTGGCGCGGTAGAAACTCGCCCGCGCGCTATTGTCGTGCGTCTGGCGCGTCGTGATCTGCGCGACGATCTGCTGGCGAGCGCACGAGTGCGACGTGGTGCGACGACAGCCGACCTTGACATGTCCGGCCCTGCCCAGCGATTCTTCGTCAACGAGCGCCTCACAAAAATCAACCGCCAGTTGTTTCGTAAGGCACGGGACGCTGCAGGCCTCTTCGGCTGGAGATTTGTGTGGACCAAGCGCGGCCGCATACTTGCCAGGAAGAAGCCAGGTGACCCCACCCAAAGAATCCGCATCGATGAAGACATCTCTCGGATTTTTGGACCTGTCGACGAAACTGCATGATTACTCTCTGGTTTTACTATTATTTTTCTATGTGTTATTTTTTAGGTACTTGTTATTGGTGTTTATGTTATTTTTAATTATTTCTAATTGGGAAAATATGCGTCTCAACTGCCTCTATAAAGTGTTTTACCACAGTTCGGCTAGTGCAATTAGTGAGTTACAATCAATACTTTCTTATATATTTTTTATATTTATCAATACACTTGAAATACCTATTACTACAAAATACCCTAATATTAACAAAAAACTACATACAACCAAGTTATTTGCAATTATACTGAGCAATTTTTATTATAATACATTATCAATCAATCATTTAACCTCGCTGGAAGCCACTGTTGAACATATTTCCTACATCTACATAAACTCACACATACTTAATGTAAGTACACAAATACACAAGACATATATACAATACACGGATGGTAAATGCTAATGACTCCAAAATGTATCAAGTTTGGTCTATTGAATGCGGGCTCTCTAGGGACTAATCACGATGAATTCCTGATAGCCATGGGCAACCATGGTGTGGATATCATGGCTATCAACGAAACTTGGTTGCGTAAGGGTGAGGAGGACCGAGCACCTAGCGTGCCTGGGTACAAGCTCAAGCACATACCGCGACCTCGTTCTGTACGTGGTGGGCGCGGCGGTGGGGTCGCATTTTACATTAAAAATGGTGTTACTGCGCGTGTAAGAGCTCACCCAGACCATGCTAGTGTTGAACAACTCTGGCTAACCCTTACTGTCAATAAGAAAAAATTACTGATTGGCACTGCATATCGTCCGCCATGGTTGGATTTGGAGTCTTTTCTTGAGGGCTTGACTACCAGTATTGGTGGTTTGGCCCCCTACGATAATGTAATATTGTTAGGGGACTTTAATGTAAATGTGCTGGATATTAATAGCTCAAAAACAAAACAACTATCAGATTTTTTTGGCTACTTCAACCTCAATCAAGTAGTCCAAACACCCACACATTTTGTAGGTGACAGTAGTACGCTTATCGACATAATCTGCTCTGATGCCTCAATCCGTAATGTCGTGGTGGACCATATTAGTGAGCTTAGTCACCACTCGTTTATTACATGCGAGACGATTTTTAAGAAGCATAAGTCCAAGCCAAGGTCTGTCGTTTTTCGTCCGCTCGGTGACATATTGGAGGACTACTTTGATATAGATTTAAATTTGATACCATGGTCGATTATTGGTGACATGAGTGATGTCAATGCTATGGTGCAAACATTTAACTTATTTATGACCCAGCTATTCGATCTACATGCTCCTCTTAAAAGGAAGACCTTCAAAACCCGCCCTACTCCATGGATAACTGAAAACATCAAACTAATCTCGAAACTAAGAGACGTGGCCAAGGATAGATATCGTAAATCCAAACTACCGGTTCATAAGGAATATTATCTTGATCTGAAGCACCAAGCAATCACTGCACTAGTGAACGAGAAAACTGCATATTTCGCCAAGAGCATTAATGACCAAATAAGGGACCCTAAACTGTTGTGGCGCAATTTAAAGTCGGATGTGCTCCCAGACCATAGGCAAAGATTGCTACCTAGTCATTTCAACGACCCCGAGGAAATCAATGCGGCGTTTCTGGACGTCCCAGGTAATTGTCATCACAACAGCTCACAATTGTCTTACTTCGATTCTCATAGGCATGGCCCTGCCTCATTCACACTCAAAACAACCAACCCCGAGTCAATCTCAAAGATAATTAAGAGTCTAGGGTCAAATGCACAGGGTGTCGACGGTATAACTCTGGATATGATATCTCTCACTTTGCCAACAACCTTGCAAGCTATTACAGACATTATTAACCAGTCCATAGCCACGCGTACGTTCCCTGAACTCTGGCGATGCGCTATTGTACGCCCTATCCCTAAAAACAATAACCCGGTTAATACAAAGGATTTGAGACCAATTAGTATTCTACCTTGCCTGTCTAAGATCTTGGAACGTGTGGTATACTCGCAGGTTATTGAATACCTTGAAACAAATAACATTCTTCCTGACCTACAGTCGGGTTTCAGAAGGGGTAGAGGTACTGCAACGGCTCTCGCTGATGTTGTTGGTAATATCCTTGAGGCTCGTGACCGAGGGGAGGGAACAATTTTGGCTCTACTAGACTTTTCCCGGGCTTTTGACGCGATTAACACCACTCTCCTCCTGTCAAAGTTAGCCTTTTATGGCTTCGATAGTGATGCAGTGGAATGGTTTAAAAGTTACCTTACCACCAGATCTCAATATGTAGAGATGCATAGGGAGGATGGGTCAACAGTGTCATCCCCTCCCCTCCGAGTGTCAAGGGGTGTCCCTCAGGGATCGATATTGGGGCCTTTGTTGTATATTTTATACAGTGCCGATATCATCAGGTCCTTTATTAATTGTAAATACCACATGTATGCTGATGATATTCAGTTGTACATATCCTTCAAAGGAGATGATACATCTTTTGCAGTGCAAAAAATAAATGAGGACCTGCAAAGGGTGGTTGAATGGTCAGAGGAGAACTCTCTAGTTCTGAACCCCCTCAAATCAAAATTCATGGTGCTGGGTTCTAAGAAGCAAGTGAGTGCAATACTGTCTGCCAACCCCGAGATTGTCCTCATGGGAAAGAGAATTGAGAGAGTGGAACAGGCATGCAATTTGGGGCTCATTATGGATCCAGAGCTGCACTTTGAGGCTCACATAACCAATGTTCTCAGAAATTGTTTTTATAGGCTAAAGGTCTTATATGGAATTCGTCAATACCTAAGCGTACCAATACGGAAACAACTTGTTGACAGTCTCATCCTATCAAAGTTAAATTACTGTGATACGGTGTATGGACCATGCCTACTTTCAAGAACAGAACGTGTGATCCAACGTATTCAAAATGCCTGTGTTCGTTTTTGTGTCAACGTCCCGCGAAGAGGCCATGTTACTCCATACACGAATGAACTCAATTTATTAAAGATGGCGGCCAGGAGAAAGCTTCATTTGGCCAACTTGTTGTTTGGCATTGTTGCTTCTCAAAAACCATACTATCTCTATGAAAAGCTAACCTGGAAACAGAACCATTTGAGGTATGGTCTTCGCTCCATGGTAAGTCCACTGTCAGTGCCAATGCATAGAACAACCGCATTTAGGGGTTCTTTCAAGTTTGCAGCCACACGCTGTTGGAATGATCTCCCACCACCATTGCGACGCCTGAAAACAATACAATCATTCAAATTTCAACACAAAAAATTACTCATAAATGAACAAAAATCCCTTCATTCTTAGTCATGTACTCGTTATGTTGTTTCATACCTCTGGGGTCGTGGCGTGCAGGCTCTGGTTTGGGATCTCCTATGGCGTGAGCTGCTTGGGGTTTCGCGCTTCTCTGGGTGGGAACACAGACCTTACAGGTCAGTGTGTTGTTTCTTCCCTCATTATCCCGTATAATTTATTTACTCCATTTTGTTCCTGTAATTCCACATAATTAATTATACAAAATTATACAATATATATTTATATGAATCCTAATCTATGCAATTACCCAATCTAATTTAAATATGTTTACCCAATCTAATATTAGTAATAACATTCATTTATTTTTTTACGTCAAGCAATGCGTACCCATACATAATTGAGTAAGTACCTGTTTGTTGCATAACTAAATCCATCGTAATTTTTTACTTACCAACTTGTTACCGATCTGTGTTCGATCTTCCAACTAAATCACCGAGTCACACTACACCATCCCACACTTTCTCCAAAAACATTATCACCACACAATTTCCCATTTACTACTTATTAAACATTTTTGCTCATTGCGTAACGCCTGCTAAGCGCCGCCCGCCATGATGTAATTTTATATTATTTATTACGCAATTCACAGACTACATAATTGGATACTTCTGTCATTGTCAAATTGGTTGTCTGTCAGTTTTCCCACAGATTACGAAAGCTGGCGGCGCCTGCGTCAGATTGCAGTCGGGACGGAATGTTGCCACTTTTGTTTTTTATTTTATTTTATATATTCATTAAATCTATCAGTACTGACTGTTTGCTGCACCGATCAACGTCATTACGTCAGCGCCGGCTGTCACTGAAAACCAGCGCTGGGGCTCTGTCTCGCATAGGGTCACAGCATTATGCTGAGTGATGGCCGTTTTGCGTGGATATGACGCATATTTTCCCACATCTTATTGTTTTATTTCTGTATGTTTCTAGTTTTACTGTGCGTCATGTTTACCGCAAATAAACGTATTTTCTTTCTTTCTTTCTTTTTCTTGATGGTCACTGTTTGGTGGTCTAGCACCGGTGTGATTCATCACAGCTTCTTACCAAACGGGGTGAGCATTACTGCAGATGTGTACTGTGAAGAACTGAATTCAATGATGGAGAAGCTGGCACATCTCCAACCAGCATTGGTCAATCGCTCGTCTCCGCTACTCCTGCACGACAATGCGCGACCTCATACTGACAGACGGTCTCCAAGTTGCAAGAACTGGGGTTGGAAGCTCTCCGTCATCCGCCCTACTCACCAGCCCTTGCGCCTACAGACTACTACTTTTTCCAAAAAAAAATTCAATACCCGAGAGGCAGTACAAAATGCCTTTGAAGAATTTGTTGCCTCCCGTCCAGCTGATTTTTTTAAGATGGTCATCAATAAACTGCCACTGCGTAGGCAAAGATGCATTGATTGCATGGGTGATTATTTCGATTAATACAAATAAAAAATACATGAAAAAAAATCGTTTCATTTTTTTCATACAAAACGGCATTTTCATGGGTAAAGACCTATTATATGTCTATACGTGAGGACTTGTAATGGGCTTTCGGATGTTTATAGTTTCCTTTTTGTCTGTTTTAATTAGTTGTAAGTCCTCCATGTACTAAATAAATAAATAAGTATTGTCATCGGTCCTCAAAATTTAAATGAAATCTGACCGTTTGAAGTGAGTCAAAATCCAATGTGCGAGTGGATTGAGAGATCTTTTTGAAAAACTCTTCCAATCCCAAACAAATTATAAAAGGATTTAGGAAATAATTGTGAAAACTTCATGGTAAGGTATAAAATTTGTGAAACCTAAACAAAGAAAGTTAGAACTCATTCAGAGATCCAGTTGATCTCTCAATCTGGACAACTGAAGAAAAAGCCATAACCCGTATCCAAGAATATACTGCCTGTGTGTTTATAATTTGCATTTTAATTAATTGTGAAGGATTTGTGAAAGCTGCTAAACAAAATTTCGATTTGTTTCAAAGCCACGTTTAAGATTTATAACGGTTTATATGGATCACTCAGAGTGGACAATTTTCAATTGAGTGATCTTGTAAAACACGACCTAATACTGAAAAAGTATGAATGATTATCATGTTTATTGCAAGTCATACTTCTGGGAAAATTTGTGAAACAGAAATCGTGATTGAAATCTTCTTGGTTCAAGAGAAAATGAAAATCTTGCTTCTTGTTTTGTTTTTTGAACCAAAACTTATAGGTAGAAGGTAGATATATCAGAAATTGTGAAAAATGTACTAAAATTTGACGCATCAGTCGTCCCTGTAAGTGTTATATGTACTTAAAAAGATAAATAATTTTTTTAAATCCTTGAGGAAAACGTTGAGTAGGGTGACCATATCGCCGGTCGGAATCATTACCGGTACAATTCAAATTATGATGCACTTTAAACGTTTTTATACAAGTAATTTGTGTCTGGTTTCACTACATAATTTAAATAATATAAAATTACGTTTTTAAATGACAAGTTTCTGCAAAGTTAGGTACTGTATGTGTAGTGCTCTTACTAAGGAATTGTAAGTTTGTAATTCTAATTTTAAGTAATTCTTACACACAAAAAGTTCAGAAATTTTAAGGTAACCAAAAAAAAAATATTTTTTTTTAATTTAAACTTTTTAATTTCTATCGTAATTACATAATAGGATGTAACCAAATCAATAAGTTCGCAAATCACAATGAATATATACAATGTTAGCGTGAATAGGGTAGTCGAAAAAAAAATCGGACAAAATAAAAAAGTATGTCTACCCTACTCAACGTTTTCCTTAAGGATTGTAAAAAATGATTTATCTTTTTAAGTATAACACTTACAGGGACGACTGATTCGTCAAATTTTAGTACAACATTTTTCACAATTTCTGATGTATCTACCTTCTACCTATAAGTTTTGGTTTATTAAATATAGTTCAAAATAATGATCTCTCAGATGGGACGATCGACAAAAAACAAGATTTTCATTTTTTCTTGAACCAGTAAGATTTCAATCACGATTTTAGTTTCACAAATTTTCCCAGAAGTATAATTTGCAATAAACATGATAATAAATCATACTTTTTCAGTATTAGGTCGTGTTTTACAAGATCACTCAATTGAAAATTGTCCACTCTGAGTGATCCATATAAACCGTTATAAATCTTAAACGTGGCTTTGAAACGAATCGAAATTTTGTTTAGCAGCTTTCACAAATCCTTCACAATTAATTAAAATGCAAATTATAAACACATAGGCAGTATATTCTTGGATACGCGTTATGGCTTTTTCTTCAGTTGTCCAGATTGAGAGATCCAGTTAATGAGTTCTAACTTTCTTTGTTTAGGTTTCACAAATTTTATACCTTACCTTGAAGTTTTCACAATTATTTCCTAAATCCTTTTATAATTTGGTTGGGATTGGAAGAGTTTTTCAAAAAGATCTCTCAATCCACACGCACATAAAATCAAGTCCAAAGGACTCGGTTACAAACAAACAAACATACAGGTGAAGCTAATAAATTCGTGTCAAAAAGCTAATATTTTAGAAAGATATCTAGGTACTCTTTCTAGCTAAGTTTACCTAGTCATCAATTCGTAGTTTGTCTCCTAAACGTAAGTAATTGGTTTTCCTAATGAGCCCAGCTACACCACACCTTTTGTCCTTCCATTTTATTAAGTGGACGCAGTGAGTTGTTTACCGAGACATATTCAATTAGAATAAGAGAGTACTTGTGTTATGCTTTTGTAGGCAATTAATTAGTAAAGGGCAAACATGAAAAATCTATAGATAGTCTCTTTAGATGGATACCATAATCAGCCCACATGGTTCCCACTGCTGGGACATAGGCCTCGTCTCTTCGAGTGGGAGTGAGCCGTGGTAATCTACCATGCGGTGGTAGATGTCACATGTCTTCGAATTGTTGGTTCTAGAACATGCCGGTTTCCTCACGATGTTTTCTTTCACCGCTTTGAGAGCACTGGCGATGAAATTATTGACACAAAGTGAAGCGTTGTTGTTTTTTACTCACTTTGTATGATAAATGATTTTATTTCTGTAAGTAGGTTTGTGTAAACACATTTACACATCAATTATATTTTTTTTTAACTTGATGAGGTCGACGTTTCCTATTTGACTACTCTGAGACGAAATGCCGAAACAAACTCAGAGGTCACAGGTTTAAAAGTCCAGACATAATCTTGGTCAGATCATGTGAAGACCATTTGGATTCGTGTCTGAAATGGTCTTTTAACAAAAGAACCGCACGGATTAAATGGAACTGTTCAATCAGTGCACGCATTAATCAGTGTTGTAAACACACCAAACGGGATTCATATTTTCTAACATTTCTTGCATGCGGCCAACTTGTGTTGTATGGTTTAAATCACCAATCCAGTTTTTGATTATTATTCACAAGACAACTTCAACAATAAAAATCATATTATTTCACTAGGTTCACATTATATTCGCAATCCTTTGCTATTTCACCAGTGGCGGATTTACAGATTTGCCGCTAGTAGGCTATTCAATTTTTGCCGCCCCTACTGACTTTTGAAATTCAATACGTTAGTTTAGTTCACAATCATATTAAGGTGAATGCTCCAACCAACTCGCGAAATTCAAATATTCTTACGTTTTTTGCAATTTGCACGCCAGTGCTAGGTTGTATGTTGATTAAAATATTATTCGCGGCTGTTAAAGACATATGTAGTTACAGAATTATAATCATCAAAATCATCAATACAACGCTCTAAGTTCATAAAGCTATAGGAATCACTTTTTCTGTTATTTTTTGTTCCTACGCCTTTATGAACTTAGAGCGTTGTATTGATTTTGATTGAACATACAACCTAGCACTGGCGTGCAAATTGCAAAAAACGCAATAATTTTTGAATTTCGCAGGCTGGTTGGAGCATTCCCTTAATTACATTTATTCAGAAATTGCAACTTTATGATTTATGTTCTATCGTCCTCATTACATCGGCTTTTCCCGTTATTAGTATGATTGTGAACTAGATGATATTTCTGTCAGTTACTAGATTATTTTTACAACCCGCTATGTAGTGACGAGTATACTGTTGATCTAAAAACAGCAGCATGTATTTTAAGGTTCGTTTAGTACTCGTACATTTTATGTACGGATTGACAGCGACCACAACCACCGACAACTGGACCTGGCAACATACAACACGCGTACACTCCAGACCGATGAGAAGATCGCCGAGCTCGAGGAAGAATTGAGCAGGTTACGATGGGGTATAGTAGGGTTATCTGAAGTCCGAAGAGAGGGGGAGGACTCGATAATCCTGAATTCCGGAAACCTGCTCTTTTTTTCGGGAGGGCGACCAGCAGTCCCAAGGTGGTGTCGGGTTCATCGTCCATAAGTCCCTTGTGAGCAACGTTGTGAAGATCGAGAGTGTGTCGACCAGGGTGGCGTTCCTTATACTCAGAATATCCGCAAGGTATTCGCTGAAGGTCATACAGGTGTACGCCTCAACCTTGACACACCCCGACGATGAGGTGGAGACCATGTATGAGGATATTTCCAGAGCCATGCATGGTTTCAAAACTCATTTCACCGTTGTTATGTGGGACTTCAACGCGAAACTGGGCAAGCAAAGCGATGATGAGTTGAGAGTGGGGCAATTTGAAGTTGGACGTCGAACCACCGGGGTCACCTACTGGCTAATTTTATGGAGAAGGAAGGCCTCTATATGATGAATTCTTTCTTCAGAAAACGTGAGCACAGGAAGTGAACCTGGCAGAGTCCTGACGATGGAACCAAAAATGAGATTGACTTCATTAGGTCGACGAAGAAGCAAATATTCAATGATGTCTCTGTGATCAACGCGGTGAAAACCGGAAGTGATCACCGCATGGTAAGAGGCACATTGAATATCAATATCAAGCTGGAAAGGTCTCGGCTGATGAAGTCAACGCTCCGTCCAGCACCGATCCAACTTCAGAACCCCGAGAGCTTTCAGTTCGAACTCCAGAATCGTTTTGAGTGCCTAGGGAGCTCCGTGGACGATTATAACGATGGGTTCGTGGAAACTGTCCATACGGTCGGGTCTAAGTTCTTCCAGACCCGCTGTACGAATAGAAAAAAGAAATTCTCAGATCCAACATTACAGCTCATGGAACAGAGGCGCGGAATGATCCTGCCCCCCCTAGCCAAGTGACAAACGTTTACCGTTCTACAATCGGTAACGCCTCAGTGTCAGCAATTGTAGAAAACGATAAGTTGGTAGCCATGTTGAAGCGCCTGAGTCAGCCGCTCGTTCTACAATGTCTTTAGAAAAACGACACCCTAAAACAAAGGATTTAGCGTTGAACATTGTAGAAACGATAAAAATCATTCTATCATTTTGAACGATGTGAATTTGGCTACGAATTTTTTGTTCGTTTGTTCTAACCACGTGACTTAACGTTGAGCGACTACCGTTAACGATTGCAGATTATCAACTTGGCTAGGGGTGCTGCAGTCTTCAGAAGCTGCACTCGGGTACCGACAGCTAAATAAACGGATCTCTAAGTCCTTGAAAAGCGACCTTCGCCTTTTTAATACGGAACGTATTAAGGACGCGATAGAGCGGAACAAGGGCTCCAAAATCTTTGCAAGAGATCTGTCTATTGGGCAGAGTCAGCTCGCGAAACTGAAGACCAACGATGGCAGAGTCGTGTCCGCCAAACCTGAACTGTTGGGAGAGATCGAGAAGTTCTATGGACAGTTATACACGTCCACCAGAAACCCCGTTATGAATCTAGCTAACGACCCGAGAGCTAGATTGACTCGACACTACACTGAAGATATTCCGGACGTCAGCGTCCGAGATTAGGATGGCTCTGAAGCAGCTTAAAATCAACAAGGCGCCGGGTGATGACGGAATTACGGCCGAGCTCCTGAAGACCGGCGGGAAACCCGTTCTAAAAGCCCTTCAGAAGCTATTTGATTCCGTCATACTCGAGGACAAAACGCCACATGCTTGAAACAGAGGTGTGGTGGTACTTTTCTTTAAGAAGGGTGACAATACCCTACTTAAGAATTATAGGCCCATCTCAATTCTGAGCCATGTCTACAAGCTGTTTTCAAGAGTCATCACGAATCGTCTCGCGCGCAGGTTTGACGACTTCCAGCCTCCCGAACAAGCCGGATTCCGTAAAGGCTTTAGCACCGTAGACCACATACATACGCTGCGGCAGGTTATACAGAAGACCGAAGAGTATAACCTGCCTCTCTGCTTAGCGTTTGTGGATTACGAAAAAGCCTTCGATTCGATCGAGACCTGGGCTGTATTGCAGTCTCTTCAACGGTGCCAGATTGACTATCGGTACATCGAGGTGCTGAAGTGTTTGTATGAAAACGCCACTATGTCAGTCCGGCTCCAGGACAAAGCCTCGAAACCTATCCTTCTGCAGCGAGGGGTGAGACAGGGAGACGTCATCTCTCCGAAATTGTTCACCGCTGCACTGGAGGAAGTCTTCAAGGTTTTGGACTGGAAAGGGGCTGGCATCAACATCAATGGCGAGTACATCACTCACCTTCGATTTGTCGACCATATAGTAGTCATGGCTGAGACTATGGAGGACCTCAGTACAATGCTCGATGACCTCAGTAGAGCTTCCGAAAGAGTGGGTCTTAGAATGAACATGGACAAGACAAAGGTCATGTCCAATGCTCGTGTGATACCCACTCCAATGAAGATCGGAGGCGCTACACTCGAAGTTGTGGACGAATATGTGTACCTAGGACAGACTGTCCAGTTAGGTACGTCTTCAACTGACTTCGAGAAAGAGGTCAATCGTCGAATCCGACTCGGCTGGGCAGCGTTCGGGAAGCTACGCAATATCTTCTCGTCCCACTTACCGCAGGGTCTCAAGAAAAAAGTCATTGACCAGTGTGTATTGCCAGTGATGACATATGGCACTTAGACGTGGTCGCTCACAATGGGCCTCATAATAAGGCTCTAAGTCACCCAAAGAGCAATGGAGAGGGCTATGCTTGGAGTTTCCCTACGCGATCGAATCAGAAATGAAGAGATCCGTAGGAGAACCAATGTTACCGGCATAGCCCGAAGAATTGCCAAACTTAAGTGGCAGTGGGCAAGGCACATTGCTCGCAGAACGGATGGCCGATGGGGCCGGAAGGTTCTGGAGTGGCGACCGCGTACTGGAAGATGGAGCGTTGGAAGGCCTCCCACAAGATGCGGTCCATCTCAATGACCTGGTGAAGGCCGCAGGACTGCGTTGGATGCGGGAAACACAGAACAGGTCGAAATGGCGGTACTTGGGGGAGGCCTATGTCCAGCAGCGGACGTTTTTCGGCTGAAATGATGATGTACGGATTACGAAAGATCAGATCGGATCGGATTATTAGATTATAAAGTGTAACAATTGTAGATAGACCAATAAATAAATAAATAATTATAAGTTTTTTTTAATTTATTATTTTGGCTTTATTTGCCGCCCCTCTAAATCTGCCGCCCTAGGCTCCAGCCTACTTAGCCTATTGGTAAATCCGCCACTGTATTTCACCAAAAACCGACAAGAATACGAGTATGTATGCATTTGCGTATTTGAGAAATTGGGCAAATAGAGCATCGTTTTTGGGCAAATAAGAGGAATTTACGTGAACACGAATAGCGATGTTATAAGATAGAGTTGAGCAATTCGGACTGATGCATGCATCCAGTCTGTTGAGACTTGTTCAATTTGAAACTGGTCTGGAACTTTCCTTTTTTTTGACTTTGACTTTTGACTTTCACTGAAAAATAGCCGATGTTATAAAGAATAACATGAGCTTTCTTCTTCTCTTTGTTCAGGTAGCATGTTCCCGAGGGATGATTTCCGACATCCACGCGGCGACTATGCCGCGAACAGAAGCAGCGTTAATATAAGTATACAGGATTTTTTTGAACCAGTGTGCAATTTTTTTTGGTTGTTCAATTGTTTTTTCAATACTTTTTGTTTTAATTTTTATCCGACCTTAAATCAGTAAATTGTGGATACCCTACATATTTCATAATATGATATTGACAACAGTAATAGGTCAGTAACCGCGCGCCGGTGTAGGTACTTCGAACTTCTTAGAATTTTGACCGATCGAACAGCTGGTCGCTCGTTCACCTTCGCAGCCGCGTCGGCGCCGCGCGCAAGTTACCATAAAAACCAGTTTCAAAATAAACATCTTTCGTTAACGATAACTTAATTTTTTTTGTACTAAGATATATCAAAATAAAAATTGCATGGTTATTATAACCCGTTTAAGTTTAATTTGCTAAAATTTGCGCACTGAATAAAAACTTATCTTGTATAGCATGTGTACCTACATGTGGATGTAGGTAGTTGTACCTGCATTGTGCTATGAATAAAGATACTATGCAGCTATACAGATAGTACGTAACATTAGTTAACATGTATGAATCAAGATTATACAAGTCTATTAGTTTTACCAAAAACCAGGACCAACTATGGCAAAAAAATGCTTACATTTGAAGGAGCACAGCTATACAATAAGCTACCCTCATGCATAAGAAACCTACACTCATTCAATGCATTCAAAACTCAGCTTAGCCAATACCTAATCGCAAACCAGACATTACTTGAAAAATGAATGCGTTGGGTGGGTCGGGTTTCGTGTAGTTTTTAATTCGTTCGTCACGGATGTAGTCGAACCTAATATTAGTATTAATTTAAGTAATAGTTATTGTTCTCAAGTAAGCGACATGTTATGTTTTTATTGAGAATAAAGTTTCTTTAAACCTATAAACAACTAATAATTTTATCTATTAATGTAATGACAACATAGGATGTATAATGTGTTGAAGGTCGATTCTAATGATACAGGAAATTACGTGTTTGGATTGTAAATACATGTATACTAGTTTATTGTACTATCTATACTTTATACTTATTATAAATGCGAAAGTAACTCTGTCTGTCTGTTACGCTTTAAGACTAAACCTATACGAGTTTGATGAAATTTGGTACGGAGTAAGTTTGAACCCCAAGAATGGTCATAGGCTACTTTTTATTCCGCATCTTCGTATTTTTGATAGTACAGTACAATACTTGAAAATCGTAAAAATAATAGTTTAAAAAAATAAAAATTACGCTTTCATAGAAACTATAATAAAACGTAGTAAATCATTAAAAAAGCGTGTGCTGCTTTTTGAGCTATTTTTAACTGATCAATTGATCAAGCACCCCAAATTTAAAAAAAAAAATCTGCTTTTTAGTTTGGTTTTATATGAAAGCGTTTTTTAAAATTTTTATTTATTTTAAATTTTTTGTTAGGCTCGCAACGAAATCGTGTTTTTTTTTTGCTATCCTGGTGATTATGGCCAGGGCATCAGTCCTTGATACCTAGGTGTGCAATCCGACGTTTTGAAGAGGGGATAATCACGTTCAAAGATTTCATTCATACATACTTACCGAGCTAATTATATAACTCGTAATAAATTACGATTTTAGAATGAAAATAAAGGATTTGCGTCGTGAAGGTATTTAGCGAGTTAACATTAAGTAGGTATTAAACTTACAAATCTTGATATATTAAATAATCGACCTGCATAGACATTCACAACCGTTCGATACGCTTCGGTACGAATCGAACATTCAATCTATACTATAATTATACACTATATATTTATAAAATTATAAAGCTGAAGAGTTTGATTGTTTGTTTGGTTGAACGTGGTAATCTCAGGAACTACTGGTCCGAAGTGTTTTTGTAGCTTATTTATTGAGAAAGGCTATAGGCTATAGGTATAATATCACGCTCTATCAAAAGGAGCGGAGCAGCAACGAAAATTAGTAGGCAATTCGATGCGATGGGAAGGGTCAGGGCAGCCAAAGTTTGACGCGGACGAAGTCGCGGGCAGAAGCTAGTGTTATTAAAAAAACTGTCCGGTATGACATACGGTGCCGAAACGTAGACACTGACAGTTGGGCTGGTCGCTCAGCGCGCTATGAAGCGGACTATGCTTGAAGTTTCTTTGAAGGACAAATCTGAAACGAAGTTGTCCGGAAAAGAACAGGAGTTACCGATATAGCTTGCAGAGTAAGCAGGTTGAAGTGGCCGTGGGCTGGCCTTGTTTGCCGATGGAGCAAACGAGTCCTGGAGTGGAAACCGCGTATCGGCAAGCGTAGTGTGGGACGCCCCTCAGCTAGATGAACCGAAGACCCCAAAAAGGTGGCTAGGACAAATTGGATACGGAAGGCGGAGGACAGGGTGTTGTGGTGCAGTATGTGAGAGGCCCATGTCCAGCAGTGGACTGCGATAGGCTGAGTTTATTGATTGACTAGCTTTTGCCAGCGGCTTCGCCCGCGTGGAGGTCGGAAATGATCCCGCGGGAACATACTTCCGGGATAAAAGTTTTAGCAGGAAAGCGAGACAGACAGACAGACCGACAGACAGACAGAGTTACTTTTGCATTTATAATATTAGTATGGATATGGATAGTATGGAAGTATGGATTAGTATGGATAGTAAGTATAATAGTATATAGTATATTATAGTATATAGTATAAGTATAAGTATATAGTATATAGTATATATAGTATATAGTATGGAGTATGGAGTATGGAAGTATAGATGAGGCTGTTGTGGGTCTAGTGATCGCAAGCGCTACTGCTGAGCTTGAGGTCCTGGGCTCGATTCCCAGGTCGGGCAAAGTGTTATTGGGGTTTTCCGTCTGGAATTTCTCAGCAGCAGCCCGGAGTTTCAATTTGTGTCCAACGGGTGGCAATAGGCTCACCCCCCATTTTTTTTAAATTAGCCGATGCTATCACACAGCTGCGCGAAGCCCTCCCTACTCTCTTTCCACGTCTCTCTTTCCAGAGCTGCCAAGGACCAATCTATATTAAAAGAGTCCACCTATTACATGGGACTTAAACGTAACTGGTGAAATTTGGGTGCACAGTCAGCGTCAGTAATATCAGGATGAACAGACTGATCAAAATTATGTAAACCACTATGAAAATTAAATATTAACTCAATGATACAAGGATTGTTTCAGAATTAAAAAACCTCTTCCTAATCTTTCATGAAATACGAATAGACAATTAATTTCCACAGCTGTTTGCTGTTCCTATTCATCGACCTCGAAATCTATCATTCTGCAGCGAGGCGGGAGACGTTACCTCTCCGAAACTGTTTACCGCTGCACTGGAGGATGCCTTAAAGATACTGGACTGGAAAGGGGCTGGCATCAACATCAATGACGAGTACATCACTCACCCTCGCCTCGGCTTTCCGATGATATAGTTATCATGGCTGAGACTATGTAGGACCTCAGTACAATGCTCGACGACCTCAGTAGAGCTTCCAAAAGAGTGGGTTTTAGGATGAACATGGACAAGATAAAGGTCATGTCAACGACTCATGTGATACCCACTCCAATGAAGATCGGAGGCGATACGGTCGAAGTTCTAGACGAGTATGTTTACCTAGGACAGACTGTCCAGTTAGGTAGGTCCAACATCGAGAAAGAGTTCGATTGCCGAATCCGACTCGGCTGGGTAGCGTTCGGGAAACTACGCAATATTTTCTCGTCCCACATACCGCAGAGTCTCAAGACGAAAGTTTTTAACTAGTGTGTGTTGCCAGTGATGACCTATGGCACTGAAACGTGGTCGCTCACAATGGGCCTTATTAGAAGGCTTAAAGTCACCCAAAGGGCATTGGATAGAGCTATGCTTGGAGTTTTCCTACGTGATCGAATCAGAAATGAAGACACCCGTAGATCTCTTCATTTAACCGACATAGCCCGAAATTGTCAAAAAGTGGCAGTGGGCACGGCACATTGTTCGCAGAACAGTTGGTTGATGGTGGTGGAGTCCGATGACCATGTGAAGACCACAGCAAAAACCGGTCGTAATGGAGCAGCTTGGGGGACACCTTTGGCCAGCAGTGGACGTCGTTCGGCTGAAATGTTTATGATGATGATTCTTCGACAGCAAAAAGGCAAGGTAAATTAATAATCGAAAACGTGCCATTTTCTAAATGGAAAACATCTCGTATGGTTGTGAATATTCTAGTGTAATAAGCATGTTATCTGTACATAGAATTACCTACTCAATTGCCTCAAATTATCAATACATTTTGATAAGATTAAATATTGCAACTCAATGGACGAAATGGCTGGTCTGATTATGATAAGACCAGATGTTGTTTTTTGAAAAACACAAGGCCTTATAACAATTAATCTTTGATCCAGATAATGTGAAGAATCAGTTCTTTTTAATCGACTTCAAAATAGTAGTCCGGTCAATTTAGATATTCGAAGCTGTATAAATTCTCAACAAGCTGAAAATCAGTAAAATTGCTCAGGATTTGGAATTGGTCTGGACTACTTTTATGATAAAACTTACCGTTTTGCTGAAAATCGCCTTGAATAATATTTTTTCCATACACGGGAATGATGGGGAACTTAAAACATTTAATTTTTAATTATCTTTTGAACAATTATACTGATTTGCAGTTTGTTGGGAATTTATGCACCTTCACTCTCATGTTTTGGTATAGATTGACTGGACTATAGGAAGATTTTATTTGTTCATATGGAGCATATATAATATAATTATATACATTTTTTTTATGTTCACCAATTTCTCCGCCTACTGTGGACCGAATTTTTAAATTATGTTTTTATAAATTTTATTGACGTTGCTTTGCTAGTTTTTGCGTTAGCATCGATAATACGTATTTAACTGATGTCCTTATACTTCCTGTCACTGCTTTTAACTTGGCCAGTAGTGGTACCTATACGAATTAGTGCGGGGTAGATACCTAAAGCTAACTAAAAAGTGAAAATATAAAAACTTTTTTGAAAAACAAAAAAGCATATTAAAGTTATTTTTTATTTTATACCTAGTGCTTTTTGCAAGTCTGTTTCTTTTTAACTTTTTTAAATGTCACAAATGACCTATGTTCTAGTGTTTTAGTTAGGATGAAAAAATAATGCAACAAAATCAAGTTGTATTTTGAGAATTTTTGAGTTGACACATCGGCTGCCCCATGTCAAAAGCTAGTAACTGTTTTTGACCAAATTTTACAGGAGAGCGTAAAAACATGTTTTAGGCTAGCCCTTCTAAACTATACATTGTCTGTTGAGAATTTATTGTTAAGAAGAAGAAGTAGTATGTAAACCTTAACTTGTTATATAAATTACCTGTTCATAATATATTGTACACATTTTATAATCCAAATTTATATTAAAAAAAAACAACTAAGAAAAATTTTACACTCAAAACCTCTTCAAAACCTAGTAAGAAGTCTTACTAGATTTTGACCTGGTTCGAAAATATCATCTATAATCAACTTGCCCGGATCAAAACATAGCAAGAGTTATTAATAGTTTGTAATCTAATTTATAATTATGATTACGTAGAATCGTTTTTGTCTAGACCAAATATGGTAACTATAACAGGAGTAAAAAAATTACACAGGTAAGTAATACAAACCTAGTAATAAAATCAGATTTATTTACTCATTATCAATCAGAAAACTTCGAAAAAAAGATTTAAATTGCTTCCATTTGGTCAACAAATGACAAATCTGCCGATTGATTATTTGTAGGCAAATTACGTCAAAAAGATTTTTTTGATTCTGGCATCATCGGTAGTAATTTAGAAATTATTTCATTCTTCTTTATTTCTTTAACTCCTCTCGGTTCCTCGACAGTGACCACTGTAGATTGGACATCAAATTTTTTTTGTAAGAAATCCAGTTCTTGCAAATTTTCATCAAACCTGAAATAAAAACATGGAATATGTAATTATATAAAGTTTTGTATAATTTTGTAATTAGTAACAGGATTTTATTAATAAAGCTAATGTCAATGAAAGACCGTTAAGAAAAATAAATATGTTCGATGAGATTCGACATAGTAATATCTAGCTAAATGTGATCTAATTGAAATGTAGCTTAGTTTTTTTTTCTATAGATTTATTAACTAAAACTTAATATACCTGGTTTTATAAAAAAGGTTTTTTGAACCCTTTACAAATTTGGCCTGAACTACAGATTTTAACTGAAACTCTCTGAGTGGTTCATCTAAACGCCCAGCTCTCTTTTTCTTAGGCCAGTTGTGACGATGTAGAATTTCTAATATTTTGATATTTTTTCTTGACCTTAACACACAATCCTTAAAATCGCCAAAATCGTAAATATTACGTTCGCGTCTCATTCTTTGCTCGATGTTTGCATGAACGGCA
The DNA here is from genome assembly GCA_932294355.1 of Aporophyla lueneburgensis. Lineage (NCBI taxonomy): Eukaryota > Metazoa > Arthropoda > Insecta > Lepidoptera > Noctuidae > Aporophyla > Aporophyla lueneburgensis. The sequence goes on along the minus strand of OW028762.1, from coordinate 14,749,054 downwards.
TCAGCAGCCATGTGAGTGTGCCCTTTAGTTAAATAATTTATTGTGATTGACTCAATGTCATTTACTTCGTTATTTACTACCATGACCATAGCAGTGAACAGCGAATTTTTATTTTGGGCTGTACAGTTATCAGCCCAGAGGTGAAAATGTTGCACATCCCTCTGATTATCTAAAAAAGCTTTGATAGCATCTACAATATTGCTGGCATCTCGACCAGCAATTGCTTCATGCCACAACACACATATAGCGGGATCAAGTGAATTTTTTTGAATAGGGGCAAAAGTTAAATTAAATGTTATTAATCGACTTAAAAAGAAAGCATCCTTGTATTGAGGCATTTCCGGAATTAATACCACTTTTTGCAAATCCATAGAAAAATACTTTATTCTCCTTTCATTTCCTTTTGCTCCATCTAATCGGTATCGCTCTATAGCCAAATTAACTTTCTCGTTATGTTCTTTTTCCTTTGTTCTAATATCTTCTGGCACTTCGTCACCTTTTTCTGTGTATCTTTTGCTTTCTTCTTCGTAGAATGAACAATCAGCACATTTATGGTGCTTTCGGCATATTAAATGATATGTTCAGTCTTTTAATCGTTTGCCTATAAACTTCCAGACCACAGCGAAAATTTGGATGAATCCGTTTAAAATCTTCATGCATTTGCTTCAGAGTCAGATAACGTGGTAAATATCTTACATTTGGAGCATTGTGTCTTCGATAATGGCTTACTACTGGTTGATAGCTTAAGATATGTTGCTCAATAATACTCTTCGGTATTTCATTTCTATTCCCTCCTCTTTTATCTTTTAATACTTCACCAAACAAATTGCCTCTTCTTAATGCTTTACTTAATCCCGTAATTATTCCATCCGTGGTACAGCCCAGAGTATCAAGAAAAAATTTTCGGCAAACAGGAATAGAATCGTTACTATCAGATTTTGGAAAATAATAGAATTTAGATTCTTTTTTTATTATATCTGCATTCCCAGCTTCATTAACTCGGCGTTTTTTAACGCCAGTTATTTGAATACACTTGTTCAAAAAATTACGTTTTGATTGAAAATTAAGGTCCCAATAATTACTCCAAATTTGAATCCTGTCTCCAAGCGAAAACGACGTACATTTACGATTACATTTTCCGGTGCAGGTCTCAATTATCATTGAATGTTTACTTTTTTGTTTGTGAGATCTTTTTGATGATTTGACATAGCTTTCCTGAGCGTCTTTTTCATTTGCGAAAATTGGGCCTGGATAACCTGCTACAAATGTATTATTAATTGTGCTGGTATTATTGTCCTCTGTAATCGCATCTTTGGCCGTATAAATCGGGCTGGGATAGCGAGCAATAAAAACTTCGTCGTTCACCTTATTATTTTCGTCAGAAATAACTTGAGTTTCATGCTGCCTTGCCCTGCGTGGCTTCAGATATTTACTTAGCAAATTTGTAGATGAGGAAACATTTTCATCAGAACTAGAGTTTTCATTAAAATCTGAAATATGTAGTTAACATCAGCAACAGAATCGTCTAAATCGCTTAATGTAATGAGGTCTTCTTCTAGATCATCAGACCTTTCTGTGAAGTTATGTAGCGCAGTATAATTGTAAGTATTATCAGGGGCGGTATTAGACGTAGATGGTTGTGGTTCAGTAGGAAAATATGTATTACCAATTTTATCAGTTAATTCAGTAGTAGAAGTAAATATAGTGTCATTATTGGACATTGGTTCTGGTGCAGTCGGCAAAAAATTAGAGGGTGTTTTATAAGCAGAAGCGGCTGTAATGCTGAAAGTTAATAAAAGAAAACTTGCAAAACCATCACCAACAAACAAGCAAATGATTAATACATATAAAACAAAAATAAGCAAAAACTGAAGAGAAAAACAGTCGTTCTTGTTTTATTTTAATTATTTTTTAAATAACATTCGTGTATAAGCTGCGACAATAAAGAAACAGGTTATAACAACAAAGGCTTGTGTGCAAACGTTAGTAATGAAATGAACATATAAAATCTGCCATAAACAGCTTTAAAATGTAATTAAATATACACGGTTAATACACAACAAACAAATCTTACCCCAAAAATGACAAAATAATACTCACATATCAGCTGCACCGTTTGGTTCATTAATAGTACTCGTATTTATAGAATCCATTATTCGTTTTATTCGAAAATTACTACGATAACGTCTTTTCATTGCTACGTATTTCTAACACAAATAAATCACTACAAATACTCGTAAAATTTGCACGTTAAATCGCCTTGAAGCTGTGCAAGTTTGTGCCGGTTCGTACGCGCCGCTCGTCAGTCTCATGATCGGGAAGAGCGCGGGGGGCGATACGAAGCGACGCACGCGCTGCATAGTAGTCTAACCTATGTATTTTCTATTAAGTTAGAAAGAGATGGAAATGCCTTATAATAAAATACAACAAGTAAAACTCAGTAACTCGATATTTTAAAAGGCTTGTGAAAAGCAAAAAAACAATATTTAATACAATATTTCATTTCATAATCTAGTATGAAACTTTAAACATTTCAAAAAAATAGTAAGTGCTTACAAATACTATACTTATGAAATGGTTATATGACATACTAGGTTTTGAAATGGTTTTGAATGTGCGTTTGATGAATTTAGATGCTCTTACTAGGTTTAGGATACCCCATAACTTTTGTTTTAAGTGTATTTTTAATGTAGGTGTTTTTGCATTATGTAGGGACTACTTAGAAAAGAGTTTTTAGCTAAAAAACACCTTTTGCCTTTTTTGTAGACTTACTAGGTTTTGAAATGGGGCAGCCGACATGCCAAACAAATTCTGACGTAAAACATTATTTTATCAATAATCTCGATTATAAAATTGTTAGTAGTACCTTAGTCCTTAAAAAGTTGCTGATTATAATGGCAAATAATCAGCAACTTTTTAAGGACAAATTTTGTCTTATCTTACACGTGTTTAGGCTGGGATATAAAATGCACAATAAAATTTAGAAAAATGCAGTGAAAACTTTTGATTTACTTGTCATCGTAACGTGATTCGTGACGAGACTTGTGACGCTAATTACTATTATACCAATTATCTAGGCTATTGATATTAGTAGGTGCTTTTGTCCTCAAAAAAGTCCTATCTTTACAGATGACAAAGAATCAGCACTTTATGAAATACTTCACCATTACTTAACACCAGATCTCTTCTTAAAGATTCAGGTTTAAGATTTAAAAGTATGTATGTGCACCAAAATTATCGACAACAGATGATTTTATATTTTGGAAACAGACACATGGAACAACATAACAGGCGAAATTAGGTCATACATCAGAGCCCCAACCGACTGCCTGGATAGGTCTTCTCAAATGGGTTCTATCCATAACAGACTATTTTAGACATAAATCTACATGGTCCTCATATGATCTAACCAAGGCAATATCTGGGCTGTAGAGGAGACTGTGACCTCTGAGTTAGTGTCATTGTTACTTTTATAATGTCATTAAAGTGTACTTGTATTAATATAATCCCACTTACAGATTGTCATGTTTATTATGAAATCTAAAGTTAAACAAGAGTTTATACTAAAACAATCTGTTGCAAAATAGTCAAATAAGATGAGACATACGATGCTACCTTGAGGTACCCCATAGCTAACTGTCTTCATATACCTTACAAACTGCTAATTTCCCCGCAATTATTTACATAAATGATAAACAATTTCATGAGTTACCCACCGTAAGCCCTCGCTACGGCGCGAGTTCTTATGTTTCAATATTTGAAAACGGTGTGAGATTGTAGACAGAGTCAAATGTCTTAGAGAGGCCTTAAAATACCCGAATCAATTTTAAACTTTCTAAATCGAATTGGAATGTTAAATAATAGTTTGGATGGATTATCCAAAACAATGCAGGTTAGAATTGCATGGCTTGGGAAGGCTTATGCCTTGAAATGATGATCATGATGATGAAAGGACCATCAATTTCAAATCAAAATAAAAATCAGGGGACTGTTTAGAGACAGGAACAGGTAGGTAGATGGGCAAATAAATTCTCAAATTTGGCAGATTTGACAAAAATTTCGGTTTGTGGTTATTTCAATGTGGTTGTTTTATGCTCGCAAGTTGTATAAAAAATAATATCAAAAATCACCCATTTCTTGACTTTGGTATCAAGCCCCGAGTTAGACAAAAGGAGACCAGCTAAAAAAAATTCTGGGGCCCTGGTTGTGAAATCCTCCTTACAATTTTTACTTTTGCGCCGAAACTCTACGACCATTCCTTCAGCCCACCCATATTGGATTTTGGGCTCAATATGGTTGTTCTCCTTTCAATAAGTTGAGCTGTATGTTTTAAGTACGACTCATACCCAGGTTCTACACAGAGGATTTACAAACAGGGTGTAAAAATTTTTAGTGCAAACAAAAAACAACCGACTTCTTAAAAACACTACACATTGAAAAAAAAAAAAATTTGTTGTGTTTTTTTTTTGGAAGTCGCCTGATTTTTTCGGAAAACTGTTTTTAGTTATAAATTTTTAGTTATGGTTTCTACCCTGCACTCAGTGCCGGATTTAAGCACAGGCAACATAGGCAGTTGCCTATGGGCCGCCACCACAAGGGGGCCGCCACCACACCACAAAAAAAATAATAATAATTAAAACAATAAAAGCTCAGTAGAAACAAAAAAAAATACTGAGTTTTGTTACAAATAGACGAAAAACTTATTTTTGTCTTTGAGTAGGCAAAGTTAAGATTTAAAAATCTGCGAGAATAAGCAGCACGAAATGTGAACACAAATGGCGCCTTTCACGCATTCTACCGCGCCGCGCTAGACCAACAGCGGAAAATGGCGTGTCACACGGCGCGCGAATAATTTTTGCCATTAAAAGAGATAAATTATGTGTTAGCCAAATTATTCAGTTGCTTTCTTCTTTACCTTTATCTTAATAGAAACTTTCAACAGTTAAACACAAACGATTTGAGGGCCTCCACCACATGCTCTGCTTATGGGCCGCCGAATTCTAAATCCGGCACTGCCTGCACTAATACGAAGCTAACGCAAAAACAACCGAAGCAAAGTCAATAAAATTTATATGCCACCCCTGAAGCATACCTTATTCATTAAAAAAGGATTTTTGAAATTGGTTCACATCGACTGAGAAATCAGTGAATATACATAAAAAAATGTACATTGGAACATAGAACCTCCTCTTTTTTTGAAGTCGGTTAAAAAGACGACCCATCATAAAGGTTATCTACACATTCTGCTCATCGAATTACGTAATTGAGTAATAATTATTTATTGTTGAGACGCGATTGGTGTGCAATATCGCTTACGGCAGTGTGCACTGTGACGCTCGGCAATATTTTTAACTGACTTCAAAAAAAGGAGGAGGTTATCAATTCGACTGTATTTTTTTAATGTTTGTTACCTCATAACTTTTGACTGGGTGAACCGATTTTGATGATTTTTTTTTATGTGAAAGTTGGTGCTTCCTGAATGGTCCCATTTTAATTTGGTTCTATTCGGACAATGGGAGCCATGTGAAAACCAAATAAGTCTTAAATTTGCATTAAGTATTTGCGCGACAAATGAACGAATAACGCGATTAGATTAGTGCTGGGTATCTACCATAACTAAAAAGTTAATTAAAAATTAAAAACTTTTTACAAAAAAAAAATAATAACCGACTTCCTAAAAAAACACTACAAAGTGAAAAATAACTTTAATTTCAGAAGCCGGTGGCAAAAACCTTAATTTACAGATCCTAAGACACCGACTTCCGAAATTAAAGTAATTTTTCACTTTGTAGTGTTTTCTTTAGGAAGTCGGTTGTTATTTTTTTGTGAAAAGTATTTTTTATTTCTTAGTCTGTATTTTTTTTTATTAATCTTAAGCTTAAGATGTATTCTATCACTAACTTCTGCCCGCAACTTCATCCACGTCAAATTTTTGCTCCCGACCGAAGCCCGTCGCATCGAATTGCCTGCCAGTTTTCGTCCATTTTTCGTTACTGCTCCGTTCCTTTTAATTGTAGCGTTATGTTATATAATCTATAACCTTTGTCAAAATATAGGCTACCTAACACAAAAATAATTTTTCAATTTGGCCAGTAGTTCCTGAGATTAGCGCGTTCAACCAAACAAACAAACTCTTCAGCTTAATAATATTAGTATATGTTAATATAGATAATTTATAAATTCTATTATTTATATTATTAGCCTTTAAATGTGTTATCACCTATTTCTGATATTGCTGGTTAACCTGTAATTGATGACTGTGTAAGGCCAAGGCTTATTACTGCAGTACTTACATACTGTAGGTACGCAATAACTACATATTATGATACATTATAAATAAATAAATAATACAGAGAAGCTGTAGGTGTAGGCCTGAAATTAGTTGGAATTGGAACTACTGACTGGATTTAACAGTAACTGTCAAATCGTCTCGTTGTTGTCACTGCTGTCATGGATATTAATTTGACACTTATTCAGATTGTTCGGAAGAACCCATGTCTTCGTTGACAGTCTTAGAACTTAGACCGCAGAGGTTGTGGCGATATTAAAAGTTAGAATTTATCGTATAAAGGTCAAAAAAAGATTAATTTCAAAAATGTTTACCATTAAAACGTCGTATTCATGTGAATAAGGGTTTTGATAGTAAACATTTTTTTTTTAAATTGTCGATATAGACGGGAAGAGCAAATGATTTGGCTTCGTTAAGGGTTCGAAACTATTATTTAAAACCTTCCTGCCAAGGGCTATCCGTAATATGTGGGTAGATAAAAAAAATTGTTCAGCAATTAAGTATTTATAAGTAGTTCTGGAAAAACTAGGCTTTGAACAATAAAACTTATAAGTCCCATAAAAAAGTCGTATAAATATGGTATCTATGAATTGGCCCTCGAGTAAACAAAAACAGTTAACTCGATTTCGACCACAGTAAACAGACCATTTTGTTTATTTAGGATCTACTACCGTTAACTAAGAAAGTAAGAATAACATATAGGAAATTATCTACTTTTATTCGTGATAATCACATGTGTTAAAATTTATTTAATTAATCACCTACAATAAAATAAAATAATTAGATAATTATCGGTTTACCTAATCCATAAATTCAAGGTAAAATCCGCTAGGTCAATACTTTATAGAAAAAATCTTACATCTAGAAGCAACTTCAAAATCCAGACACCATTCATATAATTCATAAACAATCTGAAGTTTTATTAACAAAATAACGATAGACAAGAATTGTCATAGTGAATTAAAATGGTACTCACTCGCGCCATTTTGTAGTAGCTCCTCTGACGATTCACAAAACACTGGCTGAATTGCCGGCCGGCAAAGTACGCCGCCGCGCCGGTTTATAAACATTCGACCACAGATTATGTGACGCAGATACGTAATCTGCTTTGAACTTGGAATGCTTATCGCTGACGTTACTATTAATTAGATTGGGCTTTCCTACTGCGATAACGACGTTGAATATTGGCCGTGTGGTTTCGAACGTAAAGAATAGGACCATCTCATTTCTTCCCGTGGGTATACGGCGACTGAAGGACTTACTAGAGGATGGGCAGCGTTCTCTCAGCATTTTACAACCATACTGCGATCGCCAACACACCTGCCAAGCATGGCAATTATGGCAAACCCCCCATTTCTTGGGGAGATCTATGCCCAGGTGTGGAAGTATTGCGGCTGATATGATGATGATGACTGCGAATCGATAAAATATCTGGTCTAGAGTAAACTTGTTGAAAAGATATTTTCAATTCATCGATATTTTACATTTGATTTATCGATACTTTTTAAACTTCTGATATCGTCTAGAGGTCGCTTTGGCTCTGAAGCCAGAGTCACCCAGAGTTTCCAATAAATCAGCCCAATGTCTGGGCTTGTACCCAGTTAAGGGTGCATATAGACATCAGCATGCCCTTAAGTTTCTGACAGTGGAATAGGTATTGAGGGCCATAAACGAGGTAAACCATTCGATGTTACATGGCAATTAAAATTCCAGCCAAAATAATACCTAGTTGTCTATTGTATGTAAAATTGATTTTTTTGTTTTGTAATTATTTGTAATTACAGTATAATTTGTAATACTTTTTGTGTAAAGTCTACATGGCTATGTATTTCTAAAATAAATTTATTTTTCTGAAATAAAATTATTTGATTTGTTAGTTCATATTCATATTCATTTCTTTTGCATTCCATATTGTAAAAAAGATATTACAAAGACAAACACAAACACAAACTTTAATTTGACTAATTAGGTATTATACAAAACATTAATTACACTGGTCAACAAAATTTTGTAACAAGAAAGGTGTTTACTAATTTTGAATAACCTACCTTCCCTCATTCTAACACCATATTTATATTGATTGGATCAGGTCTCGTTTTGGTGTTACAGCTACTATCCGAAAATAAAAGATTAGGTAATCGTTTTTAAGTTTTGTTTTCGCATTTAAAGTATTTATTATTTGAAAAGCGTAGTTGTATTTTCTATTTTTCGAATGAAATGATTCTAAAATAATGTCAAGAAAGTGTAAAAATGATCCTGACAAGTTTTGTTACAATTGTGGCGATATAAGTTTTGAATTGAAACTCAGCGAAGAAAGGCGCCATTAGCAACTTAACTTATTTGAAAATATTTGTAGGTCCTCAAATCAGGCAATTGATGAAAATTAAATATTCAAAAAAGCTTAGTGATTTTGAAAAAGCAGCCTTGGAATCTTTAATTAATGTGGCTTTTAACTTTCTCGGCAATCACCGCTCAAATGACTATAAAAGTGAAATTTGACATCAAATTTCAAAAAAACTATTCGTATTTTATACATTTTAATTTTATTTCTATTGTCCTTATTCTTGTTCTAACCATAATTAGACAAAACATTTCATGTTACTTACAAAAAGTGTTTTTTTGTTGACCAGTGTTATTTTACTTAAAGTAAAATTCAGTAGCTTATGCTACTGAATTTTTTGAATTTTACGTGCTTTTGCAATCAAGCACGAATTGATAATGCTTGGAAATGAGAGATGCTGACGTTATGTTCTTTCTCTAGAACATTTTACTATTTTACTAACTTTTGCCCGCAGCTTCGCTAGCGTGGATCTCAGAAAATTTCCCATAGGAACATACTACCGGGTTTAAAATATGTTAATCCAGGGTAGTCCTGGGGTAGAACTATCTGTGAAGCAAACCTCATCCAATAGATACAAACTAGAACATACATCCAGACACACGGACAAAAACTCCAAAAAATATATAAGCATTATCGGCATCCAGACTCTTTCCTACGCTTCCTAGTAACGGTTTTGACGTCGTAAAATTTTTTGTATATGTGTGTGGTGTTAGACATAAAGAATACCACTATTCTTTTTCTTCCCGTGGATGTCGTAAGAGGCGACTAAAGAACTTAGAAAATGGATAGCAGCGTTCTCTATGCATTTTACCACCATACTCCGATCGCCAACCCGTCTGCCAAGCGTGGCGATTATGGCAAAACCCCGCCAAAATGGAGGAGGCCTATATCCAACAGTTGACGTCTATGTCTATGTTGTCGTGGAAATGATGAATTTTTGATATTAAAATTATTTGTGAATATGTGTAAATGTTGCTAAATCATGTAGTAATTCATATTAGTCTTATCAATATCATGACAAATCAATCATTTAGTATTTGTTTTATTGTTATTATCATGCTCTTAATTGCAATAGGATTTCCTAAATTATGATAAGATACCTATTTATTAGCGTCATAGTATGACGCTAATATGACTGGCGAAAATAGGATGGTGGTTTTATACCTACGCATACTTCTGCGCTCTTGTAATCTATGACCAGCTATTCCTGCCGTGGCTGTGCCGTGTTGATTAATTAGACTAGTACTATTTTCATAGCACTCCATGACAATGATTGCTGCAATTGAGACAAATAAATTATACAAGCGTTCATAATTTTATTAAACAAATATTAGCAATATTAATTAGGTACAGACGCCACCAGGTCAAGCTACCCGAAACTGTCAATTTTTCCCAATGAACCTTGAACCTAATGCTCTAGAAATAAAGTCAAAAATCTATCAAAGAAATCTGACAGATTGTAGTAGCTTGATGTGTTGGCGTCTGTACGTTGCCTAAGTTCTAAAACGGTTATTATTTTCGAATGTTGGATGTATTCTTTCTATTTACAATGAAATATAAAGTTTAAATCTAAACAAACGTAATAGTATTAATTACAATTACTTTTAAATATTTTAGTTTTTGGATGTTAAATATTAATTGCATTAAAATTTGTGCAATCCATTTTGGTTCAACGCCATCTGTCATCATAAGATTGTACTAAAAACAACTGAATGTTACTAACGTCGTAGCTAGTAAAGCTATTGGTCGCTAGATGTCGCCTTCATTAACTTAAGACATTGGAAATGATTTTCGTTTTAATTCATCTATTTGATACTAGATGGCGCTGCCAGTCCAAATCTTTCAACAACCTAGATTATTATCTAGCAAATTGCTTGCTAAAGATACATATCTGAGCAAGTCGGCGAAACGTTTCATTGAATCACATTATACACATCGGAACGTATTATTATACTCAATAATACACACTTTATTGCACAGTTTTCTTTTATTCTCGCTCTTACGCATTCCTCATTAAGGCTTTTGCGTTCAAGAGTAACAATTATGACTAATTGCCATTTATTATCGGGCGTTTCTTGAAAGAACGAGGCATAATGAGAGTCTAAGCAGTAATTTTGAGGCAATACTCATGAGAAACACAGTTCGTATTTAAATTTTTTCGGGATTTATTTTATTGTGTATGCGCGTAGGCAAAATTGGTAGGTGTGACTTCCTGTAGAAACTTTCAATTGGGTAGTTAGCTTTGAAATTGGTTGTTTTTGTTATAAGTATGTTCTTGGGAGCTGCTTGTGTTCTAGTTTTGTTAATTTCAAGAGCTGTAAGGTCGTGGGAAATGGTTCTCCAAAGAAATAAACAAATAAGTGTTTGTATTGCGAATGCATAAGATTTGATTGAATGATTTCTACCCGTGGTTTTCGTAAAAGGCGACTAAGGGACTTACTAGAGAATGGGCAGCAGCGTTCTCTATGCATTTTACCACCATACTGAGATAGCCAACCCGCCTGCCAAGTGTGGCGATTATGACAAACCTTACAAATTTGGGGAGGCCTGTGTCCAGCGGTGGACGTCTTTCGGCTGAAATGATGAATTAATTAATTGAAAAAAATATTCACGTTAAATTATTTTTGTTTCAGAATTGCAGTAACTTGGGGCTGGATGAAGAGTATGGAAAATAGTAATTTTCTTTGGTTTCCAATGACAACTATAAGATCAAAAGTCACCAAGGGAATAACAAACCAAGGTTACAAACTAAAAATATCTTGAAGAGCCTCTGTTTTAAACATTTTCATTGTTGAAAAACCTCCTGAAAGCTTTAACTAATTATCTTGATATTTGGCAAAGTAACCAGCCAACATTACAACAACACAAAAAGTCATTGAAAGAACAAACAAAAAAAAAAAACAAGTCATAGAGACCGTTCTTCTTTTAAACGAAGAAAAGTCTCAAATATACCAAAGTGACTTGTAAGTTAACTTTTTTAATTAAAAAGGGAGCGAACATAACTATCTGTTAAGAAACGCGCGGAAAGAAAACATTGTCTGTGTTTTACGAGAAAATAAGACTTATTCGCAACTAGCTAAGATATTTGAGGTCTGTTTAGACCGGGCGAGTTACTTGCGCCAGTTAGGTTAAGACGAATAATTTCGTTAAAACTATTTGCCTGTAAACGCTCTTATCCTACTATTCCTACTTTATAGGTATTACAAATGTACAAGATGTTTTGATGTTTGTTATATAGTTTTTAACCCGGATTTCTTCATAGAATACTTTTCATCCCAGTAGTACGTTTTCGTCAGATAATTTCTGCGGGTGAAGCCACTACTTCGCTTGATACAATTTCTGCACCATGCTAGAACCTATAAATTAGAATACATGTCAATCTTTTTATTGTTATAACGCTTGTTATATAGCCACAATAAATAACCACTTATATATCAATATAACACCAAAACAACTAGTTATAAATAATTGAAACTGGAACGTGATTCAATAAAATTGTATAAAGTTTTTTATGAAAACCAATCTTATATTGTAATATGCATCGCATAGTAAGTCGTGAAACAATTTTTTTTTGTTTTTCTCTTTTTATGAAGTCTATTTCGAAACAGTTTTATGTACCTAATGTAATAAATATTTTAACAAGTTTGTGTTTTTGTTATTTGGGTAACTCATAGAACGCTCTATAAAATTGTATCAAGTCATTCGATAAAAATGGATGGAAAAGGTTTTATGTGTTTGCGAAAAGAGTATGTTTTTAACTTTATAGTACCTACAAGCTTTTATTGTGATAGGTGTTATTGAAAGTCAGTCAAACAGTCTTATCAACGGTATCGTATTACCCAGTAACAGGGTTGTAGGGTCAGATAGGCACTCGCTCTATGTAAAATACTGGTATTCAGTTGCATCTAAATCTGGTTAGACAGGAAGCGGACCTCAATATAGTTAAAAAAATAGCAATGTGATCTTTTTTATGTACCTGTGTCTTTTACACGTTCTCAAAATGTTATTGAAAATTTGTTATTATTATGTCCATTTTCAGCATTGGTAGATACTTCAGTAGTTTATGAATGATTATAACCAAACCTGTCTCCTTCCTGTCACATCTATTTTGCTTAATCACGTTTGCTCAATATTTAATTATTTACGTTATAAATTATTTTTATGAAGATATAGAAAATACAACATTAAACACAACTAACAGGGTATTTACACTTTTAGCACTACCTATATTAAATGTCGAAGTACTTAACTGTATAAATAAATGCAAAAATACTCGTTCCTTTCGAAGTGTCATCCGAAACATTATCCAAATTTACAGAAATAATCAAGTGCCATTTAAAAATAATCGGTTACTCGACTCTCCCGTACAAGCATTGTCTCTACCACTGTTCTATCCAGTCTTAACGCAGCGTCCCTCTTAAAAACACTTTAAAAAGGTGACTAATTAAAAAACTCCCTTCTTCGGGGTTGTTTTTTATTTTTGTCATCCCCCTTCCCCCTTCAGGTGGATAGGAATGCAAGGGGATGAGAATTACAGACGATATTATGTTGCAAAGAAACCGTTTCTACAATGTGTTTTCACAGAAATGAGACATTTTGTAAAAGTAATTTTCTTGGAGTAATTTCTTAGTTTAAAAAAAAACGTTTTGAACAGTCGATGGTACTTATAATATTGTCTTTGGTTGCGGACGTAAAGAATAACACCATTTCTTTCCGTTGGTATCATAAAAGGCGACTAAGGGATTTACTAGAGAATGGGCAGCAGCGTTCTCTATGCATTCTACCACCATACTGCGATCGCCAACCCGCCTGCCAAGCGTGGCGATTATGGCAAAGCCACCGAAATCGAGAGAGGCCTATGTCCAGCAGTGGACGTCTTTCGGCTGAAATGATAATGAGGGCGCAGTGGAGTTGTAGATTCAAACCTAGACAGGCGATTTACTTTGTGTAAATAATTTCATCACCACTGCTCACAAAACGGTGAAGGAAAACATCGTGAGGAAACCGGCATGTCTTAGAACTAAAAATTCTAAGACATGTGACATCTACCAACCCGCACTGGGCCCACTCCCTCCTAAACAGAGGAGGCTTGTGTCCCAGCAGTGGGAATATTATCGGCTGATTGTTTTGCAACAAATCTTCTTAAGGATAAAGTTGAGAGGATGGGTAGCGTTGTTTTTCCTTGCAGACATCACATTCCTACCTATAACGAGCTCATGGCGTCTTTAAAGAAATATCAAAACGGCTGGTTGACAAAATCAAAATCAAAGTCATTTATTCAAACTAGGCTGAGAGTCAGCACTTTTTGAACGTCAAAGTTACACAAGACAGTCCCCCCAAAACGCCCGCCCTTCGACACTTCCTAGTGCTTTAGCTGGGAAGAAGAAGTGGTGGAATAAACTCCCCAGCAGCATAGCTGTCTGTTAAGTTAGAAGAACTTGATTCTATACAATATTGAGACACTTCTCGTGACCCAAGGGCTGGCTTTTATTTTGGCCAACGGCTAAGCATTGCTATACTTACAGCGTGGTAATGCCGCCAGTCTTTTGGGTACATTGCCGGTCGACAGCGATGAGGATGATTTTTTCGACGCTTTATTTTTACTTCGTGTATAGTTTTAGTTAAGTTAATATATTATTTTGTTATTTTTATTAATAGAAGGCCGAATTACGGGCTCAGTGCGGGTTGGTTGAGAATTTGTTGATAATTTCCTATTTTGTTAAGTACCTGGTACTTGTTGACAGGCCTACAATGTCCTCCCATACCAATTAATTCGGTTATTTGAGAAAATTGTGAAAGACAATTATTTTTAAAAGAGTAACCATGATATTTCTTGCCGGCTCTTCTCCATACGAATCAACAATTTGGAACTGTGCACCTATTTGGGAATGACTTACTATAAGTATATCAAACACATTATTGTTTAAATAATCTTGATATGGTAAACGTAATAAATTATATTTACTAATTTAATAATAATAATCGGTAATGAAAACATAAGCAGGTATAATAAGTAGGTAAGCATATTTCTTTACAAAAGATAAGAATATTATACACACGACCTTATGCAGTAACAGTTTAGAAATTATTCTAGACAAAATAATTAAGCTATTAAAATTATAATTTTCTAAGAATGATGTCTCAGCTGCTTTTAATTTATACATATACGTTGCTAGTTATTAGGTATATGTGAGTAATTTCTTAAACGGGTTAACTAAACTATGTAAACTAGTTTTCGCCTGCAGTTTCACCCGTCAGCAAAAAGTATAAGTCCTTTCCCAGGGTTCAAAGTCTCGCCTTACCAAATTTCATGACAATCGGCCCAGCCATTGCGGAGATTACCCATAACAAACAGACAAGACGTACATTTTATAAATTGTTTTTTGCTATTGTAAGCATCGTTTATATAAGTAATTATACTTTCATATTATGCATTTAGTAAAATGCTGTTATTTTGACATTTCAATTTTACAGACCCTTCATTTTTTTGTTCTTTAGGTATATGCTTATATTTTGCGAATTATTTTTATAATTCTATAAATACCTAGGTAAGCTGTATTCATTATAAATGATGTTCGAGCCGTTAGGGGTTGATACTATAGAGCCATGGGGTCTGAGAACCCATTTAGGTTTCCGCGACATAGCAATGTGGTTGGTCGACTCTTCAAGGGACCAGAGGGCTGGCCTATTTTCTGGCCACAGAATCAGCATTGCTATACAATGTGGCAATTCTGCTAGCGTTTTGGGAATTTTTCCTGTTGACAACAATGCGGACGAATTTTTTTGAATGATTATTTTCATTCTAATATAGTTTGTAAGTACAAGACTTAGCTTATAAATTATGAAAATATTTAAAAAGACTTATTAACCGACATGGAAAATGTATGCCTAGTAAGGTATATCAACTTTTGGTGACACAATTTAATTTATACTAAGTATTAAATGTTAGTGGAAGTCAGTGCCTGAAATAATTGAGGTGTTAGGAGCAGATTGTGGGTTTAAAACCTGCTAGAATTACCTACTTAAGTGTAACCCAACAACTAGAGTAAGACCAATAAACCTAACTTCATTTATCAATTTATGAAAATAATATATGGCTGCGAATCGACACTTTCAAATAATATAGGTAATATTTTCTATAACGCGACATACCTAAAATACAAAACGTGCCAGTTGCCTATTACAAGTCAAACCATATATGCATTTACTAAACACATAAAAGTAGGGGAGAGTGGGGTAAAGCCGTATAGCTAAGGATTTAGGCCTGTAAGTCATAAATTTAAAAACATAAATAAAAGAAATCAGCTTTAATTATTAGTCAGTCTCATTAGGTACATTATCACAGCAACATACTTACGATAATTACGATTTTAATCATTAAAAAACTAAAAAAACAAAACCTCTGCCAATTCCGGTTTTGCCCCGACCCCTGGACAAAACCGTATACTATATACGATACTGCCCCGGAAATTACCGAGAGGCAACGCAACCCATACACAAGAAATCATCAAGTTCCTCTGGGTCATAGCCTGTACAGCCATCATGGGCCCAGCCATTGCAACCGGTGCATTGCACCCAACCTTCATCCATGCGACTTGTTCCGTATTCTTCCAGACAATACAGGCAAATATTTTCATTTCTGGATTTTGCTTTTGTGGCTTTAGTTGGCCGGTTCAAATTGAGTTTAGCCGTTTTCTTGTTATGAGTGGTGGTTACTAACTCTTCTTTGTAAGGAGAGGATGTGATGACAGCTGTTTTGCCTCTTCGACGATCGGTTTTTCTTTTTAGATCCATGCTTATCTTGGGAACAGGCATTATATCGGCTGGAGACAGAGTTGCATAGCCCAGTTTAACAGCAGGAGGAGTTAATGGTGCAGCAGAAGTTGATGGCAACGGATCAGCGAGTGATGTTGAAGAAGTTGATGGTATGGGGTCAACAAGTGGGGCAAAAGAAGGGGATTGAATAAGGTTATCAAGTGACGCGGAAGCAGAACCAGCAGAAGTTGATGGTGTTGGGGCCTGTATCTCCGTAGTTTCAGCTGCAGCAAAATCTGTTTCATCGAACACGTTCCGATTAGTCGGATAAATGCCCGTTTTTGAAAAACCAGATACGGCATTTTGTATTGTGGCCGCCTTACAATAAGCTGTACCAAAAAGTCTCGACAGCTGAAATTGTGTTACAACGCGACCAGGATTGTTTCTTAGCCACATGTTCACTTCTTGGCTGTAGTAGGTGCTCAATGGACCCATGATGCTTACATCTAGGGGTTGTAACCTGTGGGTGCAGTGAGGAGGGAAGCTTAAAATTATAACCCCATTTTGCCTGGCCATTTCAATCAAGGGGAGATTTTTTGTATGGGTAGAGTGACCATCAAGTAAAAGTAAAACTGGGTCTTCTTTCTTGGGGTTTACAGATGATATGAAGTGATTCAGCCACTCAACAAAAATTTCACTCTGGATCCAGCCACTTGGATGGCAAACTGAAACTGTTCCTGGTGGAGCACCGTCTAAAAGTTCTGCCTTCATACGAATACGTGGAAATATGAGCAGTGGAGGAACATAATTTCCAGAAGCAGAGATACAAAGGATAGCAGTAGTCAGTTGACCTCTTTCTGCTGAACTAGCTAGACCAACTTGCTTTTTTCCTTTCAAGGCAATTACTCTGCTTTGTTTCTTAGGAACAGTAGTCAAACCCGTTTCATCTACGTTATAAATTTTCGTAGGGAGAAATTTATGAGCGTCTATAAGTTCCTCAAGCAAATCAAAGAATTTATTGACACTGATCATGTTAAATCCCATAGCCCGTGCCACAGACGTCGGCTCAGCTGCGCGTAGTGACAATTGTGGATGTCGTTTCATGAACCCAATTAACCAATCTACACCAGCTAATTTCGTAGTCCTGTTAAAACAATGGTCAATATTATTCGCCTCTGCGAGCTGGAACGCTAAGTGTCGAAGATCTTTATACGTAAGGCCAAACAACCGTTTTTCCATAGTCAGGACATGTTCAACAAGACTTAGTTCTTGAGAAGTCGAAAAAGTCGTCTTAAATCGTCCTAGGCCTTTGCGTGTTGCATAGTCCATGTCATTATTTAATACAAATTTCTTTACACGATCTTGTAACGTGGATTTTGGTACCTGGAAGGTTTTACTAGCTTTCAAATATCCCATAGTTCCGTCATTTACCGCTTGAACTGCTTTTCTCATGTTTTCTGTGTCCCATTCTTGTCTATGTGTCTTCCTTTTATATTTACGCGGCATCTTTGTAGCATCTGTAATAATAGATAACAAGGTTATTTCATATTCATACAACCGGGTCAAAATCGTATATGAGCCGGTTTTACCCCGAGCGATTTTGCCCCAACACTCCGTTTATGTAAACATATCACTCACTACTACTTACGCAAATCATCTCGCCGGTAAAAACATTGCTGATTACAGGCAAATAAACACACTTTAACTTAGATAGTTAGAGACTTACCTATAGTACACGTAGATTTCACAAATGTTGCTTGAATTTACTCGAAAATAAGATTAAGACCACCGAAAAACAATAAAATGAAATATTTTACTAACGCGCGAGCTTGCACCGACATGTTTTTGTTGACAAGTTGGTCTTTTTGGTTGGCACTGCTGAGCAGCCGTTAGGCGGGAAATTCGAATTATTGACCGAAATAAACGTGCTATACTGTTTTACCCCGGTGTACGGTTTTGTACAAGTCTCCCCTACTGCAAAATTTAATTTCATGGCACCTTCAGAATGAAATACTGAATGGTTAGAATTTGTGTAACGATAGGTGCCACCCTGTATAATAATAAGTATCAAGCTACCTGTCAAACTCATTAGCGGGTAGATATTATCGTAGATATCTAATGATACCTAAGCCACTAATTTGGTTATAATTATCTATCACTAGGTATATTCAATAGTTACATTTTCAAATCTATTTTAGTACAAATTCTTGTTAGGAATTTTTGTAATGCTATTTTCTAGAACCTAAAAATATTTACTTAGATGGTAAACACTTATTTATAAACATAAAAATATATTAGTGCAAGTTAAAAAAAAAATCCAAAATCCATTTACAAAAAAAAAATTGGTACATATATGAAAGTTCAAAACAAAAATCACGTTTATAATTATTTTATTTAAAAGAATATCAATTTTAATTTTAAAAAATAACCCCACTACCATCACATACCTATTTATTATTAACGATTTTATATTTAATTATTACATACACAATCCTTACTGAAACATTTTCATATGAAGACCCACATCCATTTCCACGAACAACCAAAAATAAAATTTTCGGGACCACAGACAACAGAATACCAACAGTATACTAATTAAAGCCACCCAATGCTTTAAACTTAAAATGGCGGCAAGCTTGTCCTATCACAAAAAAAGTTACTCAATTAAGACGCGCAAAATCACGAACTCAATACAATGATGAACAAACAGTCAGACATTACAATATAATAAACTACCGACGAATATAATAAAACCAAGAAAAGTATAAATAGGAAAAAAAAATTACTCAGCCAGGGCTCCGCCCCACTGTGGGTATGTCAAAGCCACGCCTATAGAAGGGGGGTGGGTAGACTCATTCGCCAGTCGCCGCCGATTCGCGTATAGAGTTAGCGCTCCAAACGTTAAAACCTCTTTTGTAAAAATTCAATTAACTGTCAAAATTATTTTTTATCTGCATTTTTTTTTGTCTATAAAAATTGTTCCCGCGCGATTTTGACAATTCTGTTTTTAGATTTTTAAGCGCGTTCGGTTCAGTGTTTGTGCGTTGAGTGAGTGTATGGACTGTTGGGTTAGTTTTAGAATAGGAAAAATATTGTTATTATGAAGGATTGATTAAGTGTCTCAAGTGGGATTTTGCAGAAATGTAAGTATTTTTATATATATCCTTAAAACCATCATGTCTGTTACCAACTTTATCGGCCTTCACGGCAACTGTTAAAATAAACGGAGTAGTTTTTTCAATAGTTTTTATTAACAAAAAAGTATTAAACGAATGCGTTCACAATATTTATAAACGAATTGCCAACATATTTTCTTAAACCATGATTCATGGGTGTCTATTTAAAATTTCGTTATGAATGATGACCTGAAACATAGCGTTCCGCAAATTAATTTATTACATTTTATAATTTATAGTATCTGTCTGTGTGGGATTATTGTGATTTATTGATTATTTAATTTACAAGACATATTTCATGTTGCGACGCATTTTAGACTGACGAAAATTCCGATCGTCACTAAAATTTAAATTTGAAAATGGTAATAGACAATAATATCTAGCCTAATTCTGTCCCACTGCAAGGCAAAGACGTATATAGAGCCAAGAAAGTAAACACGAGATTTACTTAAATAGAGTTACAATTTGCTAAAGACCTAAGTATATGTATTTCCAACATCAAAAAGCGTTTTTCGCTCATAATTTAATAGAACAGGTCTTCAAATGATAGATAGATACATTTTATATTTTGCTAAGCAAAATATCATTGGCCAATTAATCATAAAGAAAATTGACCTAGCAAAAAAAAAACACAAATCTTATATTTTGTTATCTATGATGAAACTTTTTAAGAATACCATTATAATTCTATACTTTTTCCGTGTGGCGCCGAACGTAAAGAATAGCATCATCCCATTTCTTCCCGTGGGTGTCGTAAGAGGCGACTAAGGGACTTACTAGAGAATGGGCAGCAGCGTTCTCTATGCATTTTACCACCATACTGCGATCGTCAACCCGCCTGTGTGATTAAAACGATAACTTTGAGGAGGCCTATGTGTGGACGTCATTTGGCTGAAATGACGAAAATAATGATGTTTTTTCTTGAAATAGGTTAAATGGGATAATTTCATATTATAATGTTCAAATAATAATTTTTACCCTTATTATTTTACTAGCTTTTGCCAGCGGCTTCGCCCGCGTGGAAGTCGGAAAATATCCCGCGTGAACGTACTACCGCGATAAAAAGTAGCCTATGTGTTAATCCAGAGGGGTAATTGCGGAACTTTTTATCAGTAGGAATTGGTTTAACATTCATAGTTAAACAACATTCATTGCGTTATTTACGTTGCGAAGCCACAATTTATTCCAACAAATGACGCAATGGTTTAGAAATAATCTTCAATCCCATACAGATTCTGATAAATTGTGCGTTTCGCAATTAGGGTGCAGGTTAATTTTTTTTTAGCTCGAAAGCGCATTTTCATCCGACTTGCTTCAAATTTATCGTCACTGCTCGGCTCCTATATGTTTTAGCGTTATGTTATATAGCCTATAACCTGCCCAGGAGTATGGACTACAATCGTACCAAGTTCGGTTAAAATCCCTTCAGTAGTTTTTGACCCATGCGTGAACATACAGACAGACAGACAAAAAATTTACTGATTGCATTTTTGGCATCAGTATCGATCACCATTCATCCTCTAATATTAATTTTTAATATATTTTCATTGTACAGAATTGACCTCTCTACAGTTTTATTATAAGTATAGATATTATTTCGATCCGTAAAATCGAAGCAGGAGCGGCGGGTGGCTAGCAAAAGCATAATCAGCCAATAATGTTCCCACTGTTGGGACACAGGCCTGCTCTCTGTGAGAAGGAGTGGGTTGTAATCCACAACGCGACCGCAGTGCGGGTTAGTAGATGTCACATGTCTTTGAATTTTTGGTTCTATGACATGCCGGTTTCCTCACGATGTTTTCCTTCACCGTTTTGAGAGCAGTTGTGATTAAATAATTTACACAAAGTAAAGCGCCTGAATGTGGTTCGAACCTACGGCTTAGAGCTCGTAAGTGACGGGCCACTGCTTACCACTGGGTCACCACTGCTCAGGTAGCTAGTATTGACATTAGAACAAAACCACAAAGAAATCGGTCTATATTGATATAGGTAGGTACTTAGTCCGTGTGGTGTAGTACGTATATAATAGCACCATGCCATTTCTACCCGTTAATGTCGTAAAAGGCGACTACTAGAGAATGGACAACAGCGTTCTCTATGAATTTTACCACCATACTGCGATCGCCAACCCGCCAAGCGATTATGGCAACCCGCAGTGGATGCTTTTCGGCTGAAGTGTGCGTGTGTGTGTGATATATTTAGTTTTTTCTTAATTCTTAAGAACACGATAATAATCTTTCCGGCTGTCATCAAATTTTATTGTTAAACGAATAAATATGAGAGAATAATTGAGATGTATTTCCATATAAGACGTCTTTTTAAATAATATCCAAAAAAGGTGATAATTTACTACCAACAACACATTTTTAGGTTTTCTTTTATTTTGACAGAACAGGTTTTTTATACTTACTAGCTTTGCCAGTGGTTTCGCCCGCGTGGTGGTCGAAAATTACTCCACGGGAACGTAATACCGGGATAAAAAGTATCGTATGTGTTAATCTAAGTTATAAACTACCTGTGTGCCAAATTTCAGTAACAAACATGCAAATTTTCACGATTTATAATATAAGTAAGTAGGATACTTTTAGGAACAAAATGACGCTTGTTAATATTTTACAGCTAAGTATAAATTATATTTAAAAATGTTTTAAATCAACAGCCTCAGGTTTAGTGGTGACAAGCGCTACTGAGCATGAGGTCCTGGGTTCAATTCCGGCGTGATTTTAAATTACGTAACTAGTTTAATTTTTTGTTACAGTTTCATCAAGTATGAGGATTCTGTCTTTCGGCTTAATTATGTTGATTATGAGTCCCGCTGATGACCATTAAGGAGGCCTGCATATAATCTACTTACAAGTAACCTACCCATTTGTTTTAATTTTGATAGAACTAACCAATTTATTTAGGTTTCCTTCGTCGGAAATTCTTTGGTTGACGTCGGCGGATCTCGAATATTAAAAAGGAATAACACTCCTCGATTTCAGGCTTCATGTATATCTGTGAGTTTCTTTATGCGACCAAAACTTCAAAACGGCTTAACCGATATCAATGTATGTGGTATCGTTAGAAGCGTTGCGTTATCCTGGGTAACATAGGCTGGTGGAAATAACAAAAAATGGGGAAAGCCATGGTTCATGAAAAATAAGGCAATAGGTACCTATTTCGTTTCATACAAAATTGACTACATGTATTATATTATCATCCTTTAGACTTTAGTGCTTGCTTAGTAAATAACAAAAATGTATCATATAATAACCAGCCAACTTTCTAAGAATATTTTTGTAAATAAAATATTAATAATACCTAACTAGATAAAAACTATAGGTATTTTAGATTACCATAAATAAGAAAGACGTCTAGACAAAATAAAATCCTAGAATTAATAGGTACCGAGTAATCTATACATCTTTCTTCCTAATAATATTAGAAACTTGCTTTTTCCAGCGGTTTTGTCTGCGTGTTATACATATAAACCTTCGTCTTGAATCAGTCTGTCTATTGTAGAAAACTAATCCTTTGCGTAGTTTAAAAGCTCTAAGCGTATAGACGCCGGAAGCGAATTTGTCTTATATTATGTGAAGATTTATAGATATAGATACAGATATCTAGAATCATGTGCCACCTTCATGGTTACAGTAAGAGCGACGATGTCCCTTCTATCCAAGTATTGAAAACTTTATTAATCAAAATAATAGTAAAAAAAACTAAAAAACACGCTTCCATAGAAAACCAAACTAAAAGTAGAAAATAATGCGATGAGTGTTTTTTAATCTATTATTTATTTTCAATTTTTTTTAATCAAAATCAATTTCAAAAGTTTTTATTCAAACTAGGCTGAGAGTCAGCACTTTTTGAACGTCAAAGTTACATAAGGCAGTCCCCCCAAAACGCCCGCCCTTCGACACTTCCTAGTGCTTTAGCTGGGAAGAAGAAATGGCGGAACAAACTCCCCAGCAGAGAGCTTTAGTTCCGCTAGTTACAAAAGAGTGTTTTTTTTTTGCTATCCTGGTAGCCTGGGAAGGATAATGGCACTTTATGAAATTATTGTATTGTCATTGTTCCTCCATAATTCCATAGTCTACAAAGTTTAAATGAAATCTAACCGTTGAAGTTGTGAAAATCAAGTCCAAAGGAGTAGAATACAAACATTAAAACAAATATACAGGTGAAGTTAATAAAGGCGCGTATATTACCTTTAGCAAAAAAAAAAAAAAAAATGTTCAAATAATTTTGCTCTTTTGTTTTTAGAAAGGATTATTTTTGCTTTATTCATAACACTATTTAAATAATTTCATGCGTAAGCAAAAATAATAAGAATAAAATATAATGATATATTATTTATTAAACAATGCAAAATTCACGCTATTCATTAACAGATAATGTTTTTAACCACTTAATCATTTTAACGCATTAATTAATATTTCAATCGATCGACATTATGTTCAAAGTTGTCTTTGATTGTACATACGTGTCATAAAATAGGGTGCGACCACCAGTTGTCGGCCTTAGAATATTTTAATAAATAACGTAACTTAATCATAACATAAAGTATAGTAGACCCTAATATATTGATCTAAGGGTGATAAATAAATATAATGAACATATTTATTTATCGAACTGTAGACAATAAATAATTCAATGGATTAATAAACATTTCACACTTCTAGACAAACACTAGGTATAAATTTTATTCTGTATCTTGTATGTAATCATTTCATACCTACATAAATCACTTATAAGTATTATGCACGCAAACACATACATAATGACTTGGATTAAATAATAATTAAATCTATACTAATATTATAAATGCGAAAGTAACTATTTGTATGTCTATCTAACTATTGAACTGATCGTTATAAAAAGGAAGAAGGACATAGGTAACTGTTCATCCTGAATTGCATAAAATATTACAATATTATATTTTCATGAATGCCTAAATGAAAAATTACATTAACTAGGTACACAGAAACACAAAAAAAAAATATGAACCAGAACATCTTACTATTCTTAGGTTTTTGGGGTTGCTGAAACCGAATATGACGATGAGAAATAATTTCAATTGCCCGTTTTTCCGCTAGCACCCTAAAAGTTTGAATTTTAGTTAAAAAACGAGATAAATGTCTACTTCTATGTTTTTGGGATACTAAACCCGAAAATGATGACGAAACATGAATATCATACCTACCTATTCGGTTTCAGCGACCCCAAAAACCTAAATAGTGGGGTCTCCACTTTGGTTCTTAATTTATTTTTTTTGTGTGCCTGTTTTATCTCCATATAAAAATAAATTACACAACATTTAAAAAATAGTTAGTTAGTCAAAACTATACGGAGAGAGAGAGAGAGAGTAGCTTCCATACTTATCATTATTATTATTTTAGCCGTAAGACGCCCACTGCTGGACATAGGCCTCCCCCAATTTGGGGGCCTTGCAATAATCGCCACGTTTGACAGGAGGATTGGCGATCGTAGTAGAGCTAAGTATATTCTTAGTTATTTATTTATTTACTAGCTTTTGCCAGCGGCTTCGCCCGCGTGGAGGTCGGGAATTATCCCGCGGGGATATACTACCGGGATAAAAATTAGCCTTTGTCCTTTCTCAGGCTCTAAACTATCTGTGTACCAAATTTCATTTAAATTGGTTCGGTAATTTTAACAGGAAAGCGAGACAGGCAGACAGACAGAGTTACTTTTACATTTATAATATTACAGTGTGGATTTTTATATCAGGCACATAACCCATATTATGTTTACACTTAATTATTTGCTGGAAATAAGCTTTTCACAATTTGTTCCAGAAAACTTTTCCTGCAGAACTTTGATGCAAATTCTAGAGGAATTTGCAAAGGCTTTCATCTTCTTACAGAGTATCGTAAAAGTGATTTTTATTCTTTATTCATTTCATAAATTTTTTGGCAAAAGATTATGTTGCCTCTTGATTGGTGTACCAGCAGTGCCCTTTATATAAGCTAATAAATAATATTTTACGTGTCGATTCAACTAGTAAGCAGCAGTCACATAACTTGAACTTATATGCCTACTTACCAGACGGCTACTGAAACCCTGATCAAATCTCTTATCAGTTAATCTGCTGTCATTTCTCGTGTTGGTTGTTATGACTGCGTGACCAGAATAGCTCTAATCGATCATATCATATAACATGACATTAGGCAACGCATTAAATTGAACAGCTTTGCAGAAAATGTGTGAGCTTATAAATATGGTAGATATGCATCCTGCCTTTTTCCAAGTGACACTGATATGTTTGAGGATTGGGATGTATAATTTCATTATGAAATTCAGTTTATGTGAAACCTTTTTTGGGAGTGTATATAAATACCCTCAATGTGGAAAGGCTGAATGTCTTTAATACAAACTGCACCGGTTATGTATAAGTCACTAGTAATGGCACGCATTGCCATCAACCGGGCATGAATTTAGACTAGGGGCTACTGAGAAGATTTTAGTAGACGCTGGTCAACCTGTACCCTACACTGCGCTTGAGACTACTAGACTAGCGAGGTAAGATGTAAGGTTTACATATATAAATCATCATCATCATCATCATTTCAGCCGTAAGACGTCCACTGCTGGACATAGGCCTCCCCCAATGGGAGGGTTTGCCAATATCGCCACGCTTGGCAGGCGGGTTGGCGATCGCAGTTGGGTGGTAATTGCATAGAGAACGCTGCTGCCCATTTTCTAGTAAGTCCCTTAATCGCCTTCTACGACACACACACGGTACGTATGCTACGTACATATATACATACATACACATATTAACTAACACCTTTTGTCATGGTGATAGGCAGAAACTACAAAACGTCACCTGCTGCAATCCTTAGATAGCTTTTGCTTCGATTACGTTCATACCTATGGTCATACACGCACGCCGGTTGCGAGTACTACGCACCTGACCTCTCTGAAGAACATCACCACTATTTGTCCTTCTAAGGCGTCCCCTATCGGTGTAAGTGAGGTTTATTTTAGACAATACCTTACAATGGCTGTCAGTATATAGCCACATGCACTTATTTGTTATGGTTGTCAACCCGCGCAAATTGTAGAACTCAGCGGAAGGAAATGACTCATTGCGGTGCTTATTCGATAAATTATAGAGTCTTTAGCTACGAACGAACAATTGTGGAGTGGCCGAGTTATAAACAATCATGTTATTGAAATGGAAGAAGTAGTTGGTGATTATTTGGCGAAATTATTGAACAATGGATGGGGACGTGTTGGAAAGTTTGATTATTTTTCGGTTAAAAGTAACTGAGTTCAAGATCAAAATCTGAGTTGTAATGGTAGGTATATATCTAAAATTATGGGGTATATATCTATCACATTCCACCATTTTGAGTCTCATATAATAAGAGGATAATAGGAGGGTGGATAAAATCAGAAATGAAATAATCCTGGTGGGCTGGCCATATCTGTCGAAGGACCGATGGCCGGTGGAGCAGACGAGTCCTGGAGTGAAGACCACGTATCGGCAAGCGTAGCGTGGGACGCCTTCAGCTAGGAGGACCGAAGACCTAAGGAAAGTGGCTGGGGCAGACTGGATGCGGACAGGGTGTTGTGGCGCAACATGGGAGAGGCCTATTTTTTTTTTTTTTTGATAATAGGAAGCGAGCTCATTGCCATCAACTGGGCACAAATCCAGACTCCCAGCTACTACTGAGACATTCCATTATATCTGGTGTATTTAACCTCTAAGTCCCTGAGATACCACATTTGGTATAGACACAATGGTTTTGAATTGTGTCTGTAATTACGGTATTCAATGGGTTAAAGAGCGTGCATGAGCCTCTAGACATAGACACATTTATGCCGTCAGCCGCTAATCTAGCTAATTATCCAAAGTTTTTACGAAGGGAGTTTGTTAACTTATACCGAAAAGGAAGAAGAAATCCACAAGGGTGAAACAAATGTACGTGGCCCGTTATTATACTGATCAGATTTTGAAGTTTTTTTTTCCAGTGAGGTCTCGTACTAGACATTCTTTCATAACTTTAGAAACAAACGGAGTCGTGGGCAGACCATACACTAAAAATAAACAAACACGAAGGGGTTACTTTTCATACGTATTGAATACTTTTCATCGTTTGTGGTTTTGTAAAGTTAAATTCAATAAATGAGTGTTGTTACCGCAAACTTATTTGCAACCACGCATTGAAATGATTTTTTTTTTGAAGAATAAAAGTTTGCAAAATTGCAATGCAATTCATTTTGATATTCTTAAATTGTACCGTATGGTGAGAATGGGCAGCAGCATGCTCTTTACATTTTACCACCATACTAACAAATACTGCATCGCCAACCCGCCTGCCAAGCGCGGCGATAATGGCGAAACCCCCTCAAATTGGGGGAGGCCTGTGTTCAGCAGTGGACGTCTTTCAGATGAAATTATGATTCCTAAAATGGGTGATTTTGTTCCTTGATTGAATAGGAGTTTCTGAGTCTTGATAATTTAATTTCTAAGTTTGGGAAAACTAGTTCACCTCCACGATTACTGACAAATGTGTGCACTGACTGAATAGTTGCACTCAAATCTCTGTGTTTCTTTCCTCAAAACACCATCTCTGATTTCTGCATGTCATAGGGCCTGATCAAGATTATGTCTGGTTATAAACAAGAGAAGAGTTTGATTAGGTCTTTCTTCTCAGAGTAGTCAGATACTAAACATCAAACTCATAAAGTTTTACTATATAATTTGATGATAATTTAATTTGGATGTTTTAACCGGTCAAGTACCGTAATTACAGACACAATTAAAAAACGATTGTTTACATACCAAATGTGGTATCTCAGGGACTTAGAGGTTAAAGTCTTCTTTTGAACTAAATGTTCAGAAATACCTATAATTTACATCGCATTTCCTTGCGCGTAGCTTTTACAGTAAAAAAAAATACACATTCAACACAAAAAATAAAAGATAAATATTAAAAATTGAAACTCTTTTAAATTTCAGACACTAACCTAACATTTTATATTAAAATTACACCTACATAGCACAATATAGGTAAGTAGGTACCCAAATATCATAATATTATTGTACTTATCCACCCTTTCCTACAATTAAATGTAAGTGATCGAAACCATCAAAAAGGTTTAATAAATCCAAAGAAAACCATTTTCCTGGTACCCCACTACTTAATGATAAATAATTACTTAAACCATTAATTGGGTCTCTCACCCTAATTTAATTTTGTTTACACAATTGCTGTAATTAAGCCTAAAATATAATTAATATGTCTTTTGTTACAATTGGACCTCATTAGAGGTATTTTTGGATATACTGTAATTTATTATGATCTTATATAAAAATTAAACAAACCAGTTACTTTTAATTTTGTTTTAAATTCGGTGAGAGTACTAATATATATTTTTCTTATTTCGTAAGAATCTACTTCTAAAGTTAATTTGCATGTTGAGTGCTTATGACTGGCGCTAACAGCCGCATTAATCAATCGATCAGGTTAAGCTACGCATGCTGTGATAAGTGTTTGGATGGGTGACCATGTTTACGTACTGCGAGCCCTCTGTGCCTAGGATAGTACGTTAATCTGTCGGTTCCGGCTGTCATTCACATCTTTAATAGTCGTTACGAGTCTGGTTCTGGAAATCGACCCCAAAAATAGTTGAGAAAAGCTGATGCGGATTACAAGCCTTTGGATGTCATTTTTTGGTTACACAGATAGTGCAACGTTAAAAACGTAGTATATCCGTAGATACGGTTCCGAATAAGGATATTTGTTGTCAAGATCCGCGGATTTTGACAAGATTTTTTTTTTTCGCGCGCCTTTTTGTATAACCTAGCGCACCTTATAGCTTTTATTTACCTATAACAACTATTTTACTGTACCTGTGTTAACAAATGATTAAATGATTATGGTTAGGTTTACGGATTGTTCGTCTCCCTCGGATATCCGTAGATACAGATTCGGATATCCGAACGTCAGCCGTAATCAAAGCGAAAAAATATCGCCGCCATATATTGTATTTTATACGTCTCTCCGAACGTGGAATTAGACCATATTCACAACTGCTCAGCCCGACGCTGTGATGCACTTTGTTGGATTCTCAGTGCTCAGTTCAAGACTGGGAGTTAAAAATCCTGTACGCGAAAAAAACCTACCGAGATATTTTGACGACTGAGTGAACAATTTCACGAAAATCTTTTTTTTTTCATCATCTTATCATATACTAACATTATAAAGCTGAAGAGTTTGTTTCTTTGGTTGAACGCGCTAATCTCAGGAACTACTGGTCCGAATTGAAAAAATATTTTTGTGTTGGGTAGCCTATTCATTGAGGAAGGCTATAGGCTATATACCATCACGCTACAATCAAAAGGAGTGGAGCAACATCGAAAAATGGACGCAAACTGGCAGGAAATTCGATGCGACGAGAAGGGTCAGGGGAGCAAAGATTTGACGCGCATGAAGGCGCGGGCAGAAGCTAGTACATACATAAAATGACGCTTTTTTCCCACGGGGATAAACTACGGAACACCACCTGCTACGATCCTTAATACTCCTTTTGCCTCGTTTAAGTTCATACATCTGGTCATACACACACGCCGGTTACCAATACTACGCACCTGACCCTTCTGAAGAACATCACCAATAAGGTCACTATATGTTCTCCTAGGGGTTTCCTTCAGTGTAGCCAAGGCGAAAAGCGAGCAGCGGTATCAAAAGTCATTTATTCAAATTGAGCTGGGGATCAGCACTTTTCGAACGTCAAAATTACATAAGACAGTCCCTCAAAACGCCCACCCTTCACCACTTCCTAGTGCTTTAGCTGGGAAGAAGAAGTGGCGCAACAAACTCCCCAGCAGCACAGCTGTCTGACCAGTTAGAAGAACTTGATTCTATATAAATCTTATCATCCGCATTTTACACTATACCTACTTTAAGAATGACGTTATTCTTTTGTTAACACCGCCAAACAAGTTCACTATGGAAAACAAAGCGCTTATTAGCATAAACTGACAATATTACCATTTAAAATGTGTGACTAATCATATATCTTACGATAATCATGTTAATTTATAACCTCAAATATGTTTGGTGGATATTATCACCGGTTAGGTATGTGTTTGTGATAGTTTTAGCGCCTTATTTATTTACTAGCTTCTAACCGCGACTTCGTCCGCGTCAAATTATTGCTCCCCTGACGCATCCCGTCGCATCGATTTGCCTGCTAGTTTTCGTTCATTTTTCGTTGCTGATCCGCTCCTTTTGAGTTATAGTGAGTCAACCTTAAAAGATAGATTATGCACTCGTCGACTTTTTTTTGAAATTTTTAAGAGGAAGAATTCCGACATACATGATTTTTGCGTTACTTTAACCGTTTACGCAGCGCACGCAACGGAAACTCTCAAAAGGAATAAATTTTCCCCGTTTTTGCAATATTTTTCATTGATGCTCCGCTCCTTTTGATTATAGCGTGATAGTATATAGCCCATAGCCTTTCTCGATAAATGGGCTACTCAACACAAAAATAATTTTTCAATTCGAATCAGTAGTTCCTGAGATTAGCGCGTTCAATCAAACAAACAAACAAACTCTTCATCAGCTTTATAATATTAGTATAGTTATATTAATACGTAAAGCGAAAACGTTGTATCACTTTTTACGAAATTTACGCGGACGGAGGAGACAATCAACTCAGCCTATCGCAGTCCACTACTGGACATAGGACTCTCCCATGTTGCGCCACAACACCCTGTCCTCCGCCTTCCGCATCCAGTCTATCCCAGCCTCTTTCCTAAGGTCGTCGTTCCATCTAGCTGGGGAGCATCCTACATTACGCTTGCCGATACGCGGTCTCCACTCCAGGACTCGTCTGCTCCACCGGCCATCGGTCCTTCGACAGACATGGCCAGCCCACTGCCACTTCAGCTTGCTTACTCTGTGAGCTATGTTTGTATGTCGGACGGAGGAGTTTATATGGCGAACGAGTGTAGACAGCTAATATTTTTTAATCATAATGCATTAAAACATTCTCATGTCGTCCCATGGGTGTCGAGGCGACTAAGGGACTTACTAGAGAATGGGCAGCAGCGTTCTCTATGCATTTTACCACCATACTGCGATCGCCAAACCGTGGCGCCAAGCGTGGCGGTTATGGTAAACTCCCTCAAAATTGGGGGTGGCCTTTGTCCAGCAGCGGACGTCTTTCGACTGAAATGATGTTGATGAGTGAATTATAAATACATTAAGCTTTGAATTATGGTTGAATTTTGACCACTGGGCAGCCACTAGTTTATTTCGTGTATTTTACCAGGGATGTTAGGGAGCTCCGTAACCATAACCGAAACTATCGGATATCCGTATAAAAAAATATCCGTAACCGAATCCGAAATAAAAGTTTCAGATAATATCGCATTTGTTGTTACATTTTTATTTTAGGTAGATTAGATAACACTCAATATATATTTATAATAATTTTTATTTTAAATAGCTGTAATGATTACTCACAGACTGATTGTAATTCCTACCAAATGGTGACATATAAATAAAACCTTTTTTTAGGTATTAGTATTTTACTTTTGAAATTCCTTAAAAGTAATATCCGTAACCGAAATTATCCGAAACTAACGGATAATCCGAAATAATTTCATATCCGTATCCGTATCCGGTATAATAATCATTCCTACATCCGTATCCAATCCGTATCCGAAATTTCATATCCATAACATCCCTCCCTATATTTTACCATTTATATAGAATACTAGCTGACGTTGTTTTGCCATATAAATAATTTCCTAGGCGGGGATAACTAATTAAATGACGATTGATCAGTTTTCGACCGGAGAGGAAAAATGATTAAATTACTAAAATGGCTATTCAAAAATAAGGGTTGATCGTAGAAGGGTGAAAATTGAGGATTGTATGTATTTTTGTATGTTGTATCATAAAAAAATAGAAATTAAAAATTTTGTAAAAAAAAAAAATTTAGGGGTGGACTACCCCTAACATTTAGGGGGATGAAAAATAGATGTTGGCCGATTCTCATAGATACCGGATAAGCACAAAAAAATTCATCAAAATCGGTCAAGCCGTTTCGGAGGAGTATGGCCACGAAAACTGTGACACGAGAATTTTATATATTAGATATTGGTAAGACAGGTTGTCAGACTTTCAGGCTTCAGACGACCCGTAACGACTGTCAATGATCTACGAATAACAGCCTGAATCAACGGCTTAACGTGCTTTCCGAGGCACGGAAGAGTCTTGTTATGTTAAAATGGTCACCCATCCACGGACCAACCGCGGCAAGCGTAGCTTAACCTGATTGATGGACACGTGCAGCTGTTTTTCTGAAGACAGTTACAATATAACAGGACGGAAAAACAAAAAGGCATCTAATTTCGAACCACGACCGGACCTGTCGAAAATTACAAACGTCATCTAATTCACGCTACGGCCGCTAGATGGCGCTAACAACTTCGAGCGACGCACGCGCATTGTTTATCGCGGATCTACTAAATGATTAAGGAGATCGTGATGCAACGCTGTTTGTATATTAAAGCGTTGGTTATTTGTTTATTATTAAATGAAGGTTTATCGTTTAATGTAATGAGAAAATGAATGCTACGAATAATTATATTCTTATGTACAGACGCCAGCACTTGAGGCTACTCTAATCTGTCAAACTTTAATAGATTTTCAACATTACCGCTAAACCATTAGGTTCAAGATTGATTGGGAGAATTTGACAGTTTCGGATACCTTGAAGTGCTGGCATCTGTACATCGGTAAATTGACTTTGCTGTATGTAACTTTGTTGAGCTTACATTTGTGCTGAATGATCACCTGCCCCCCTAGTCAAGTTACAAGCGTTTCGTGTCGAATTCCGTTCTCCAATCGGTAACGCCTCGGTGTGAGCAATTGTAGAAAATGATAAGTTGGTAGCCATGTTGATGCGCCTGAGTCGGCCGCTCGTTCTACAATGTTTTTAGAAAAACAACACATTATAACAAAGGATTTAGCGTTGAACATTGTAGAAACGATAAAAAATCATTCTATCATTTTGAATGATGTGAACTTGGCTACAAATTTTCTATTCGTTTGTTCTAACCACGTGACTTAACGTTGAGCGACTAGCGTTAACGATTGCAGATTATCAACTTGGCTAGGGGTGCAATTGTCTTCCTGTCTTCCAAAAAACACTAAAATGTGAAAAATTGCTTTAATTTCGGGAATTGATGGCCCTGGATCTGTATTTTAGTTTCTTGGCACCGACTTCCGAAATTAGTTAATATTCACTTTAGATATACCTAGTATCTACCCTGCATTAATTCATATACCACTACTGGCCTGGTCAATAGCAGTGACACGCAGTATTAGAATATCATCACGGTAAACAAAGTGGATTAAATTCGTATTATAGAAGCTAACGCAAGAACTACCAAAGCAAAGTCAATAAAATTTAAATGGAGGGTCCATTTAAATTTTATTGACTTTGCTTTGGTAGTTCTTGCGTTAGCTTCTATAATACGAATTTAATCCACTTTGTTTGAAGCACAACCTAACCATTAAAAAGAAATTAAAGAATTTTTTAAATCGGTCCACAGTTAGTGAAAAAATCGATGAACATAAATTAATTATACGATGAACATAGATTTATTTATCTATAATATGTATGTATTTAGAAATATTTAAGTATACTAGCTGACCATACAGACTTTATCCTGTTTCCTAGAACTCAATAGCAGCGCCACCTACCGGGTTCAGTAGTTAATCTAAACCATTCAGGGTGCCACCCAAAACGCATACAAAAAAAAAATCATTCAAATCGGTCCAGCCGTTTAGGAGGAGTTCAGTGACATACACACGTACAGTAGAATTATATATGTAAAGATTCAGTGGAACATAGAACCTCCTCCTTTTTGAAGTCTGTTGAAAATTAAAGGGCCTCCATACAAGAAACGTGTTTTTTGCCTTACCTATAACTGATAAAAATACAAAATCACCAAATAATTATGTAACTTCGCCTCCGGGCAACCGTGATGTGTGACCAATAAAACATGCCCAAACAATAATAGATATATAAATTACAAACACACAAACATACAGACGTTTATAAGACGTAGTAAAGTTTGTATGTTTGTTAGTTTGTTTATTCAGAACAAGATTTATGATTTTAAGATCGTTTCGGGCGTCTTTTTAATTAGTTTTTCAAATGTAAGATTGCCTTCTGGTTGTGGAAATGGTCTGTATACGCATTTCATTTTAAAATGGCTTCGATAGATGTGTAAGCCGTCGTAAACTTGAAGTTTGAAGTCGATTCTGTTATTCTTTCATAGCCGAGTCATGGCGAACTTAAAACTCATTTATTTGTCATAAAATTGGCTGTTATTTATTTATTTAACCACTAGCTTTTGCCCGCGACTTCGTCCCCGTCAGATTTTGGTCCCCTGACCCTTCCTGTCGCATCGAATTACCTGCCAGTTTTCGTAAATTTTTAATTGCTCCGCTCCTTTTAATCGCAGTGTGACGTTATATAGCCTATAGCCTTTCTCATTAAATAGGCTACCCAACACAAAAATAATTTTTCAATTCGGACCAGTAGTTCCTGAGATTACTGTGTTCAACTAAACAGATAAACCCTTCAGCTTTATAATATTGGTATAGATTTAAGCACACACATATTTATGTTCCGTGTGGTGGCAGCGTAAAGAATAGCACCACCCCATTTCTTCCTGTGTGTGTCGTAAAAGGCGACTAAGGGACTTACTAGAGAATGGGCAGCAGCGTTCTCTATGCATTTTACCATCATACTGCGATCGCCAACCCGCCTGCCAAACGTGGCGATTATGGCAAAGCCTCCAAAATCCTAACATACTTATGACATATGCCTCCCTATGTCATAAATATGTTAGGATGGATGATAGGTAAGGTAAAGCAAGCATATGTCGCGGTTCCATCATCCAGGGTTGGTTGATGTTAGGATGGTTGATAGGTAGGGTTGCCAGATTTTTTTTCAGCCTATAAGGGACAAATGGTTAAACGGGCAAAAAAATACGGGATTTCAGTTTAATACCCGGGACAAAAAACAAAATTATTTTATTCGTTTTAACATATATGTATATAAAAATCAACACAATTATAACCGTAATTAAAAACGATCATCAACTTGTTTTTTATTAAATTAGGGGTATACTTATTTCTTACATCAGTCCACTTAAGTACCATCTGTAAAAAAACCCTTTCCACGATACAGTTTGAGCTAGGAATACTAAAAACGAAGACAATTAAGAAAGTACTTTTTAAGAAAGTTGCGTGTGTGAATACTTGGATCGATTTCATTGTGAAAAACGAAGTGGGTACGGTGCAAATACGGGACAGAGTCAGTCCCGCCGGGACATTTTAAACTATGCCTAAAATACGGGACGTCCCGGGAAATACGGGACATCTGGCAACGCTAATGATAGGTAAGGTAAAGCAAGCATATGTCGCGGTCCCATCATCCAGGGTTGGTTGGCTGTCACATGTCAATCTTCGAATTTTTGGTTCTCACACATCGATGAACTACCTACATTTCAGTCCAATGTGATCGAATCAGAGATGAAGGGATCCACAGAAGAAATCGTAGTGTGCAGGGCACATTGCTCGTAGAATAGATGGCCGATGGGGCCGACAGCTTCTGGAATGGCGACCGCGAACTGGAAGACGCGTAGACGTAGCAAAATCAAGAGTCGTTTTATCAAATTAAGCTGGTGATCACCACTTTCAAACTTCAGAATTACATAAGATGTATGTGTGGGATGATATGGGATGGTGGTTTTCTTTTAGCCTGGCTCTAGCCACCAATCATAATAACCATAAGAATCCGCTACATGCGGGAAGCACAGAAGCGGTCGAAGTCGAAGCTTAGTGGAGGGTTATGGCCAGCAATCGAAAAGATGATAATGATGGTGATAGTGAAGATTCAATTAAAATATTTTCACTTCCCTGTAGAAAAGATAACGTGACAAGTATCACAGAAGTGATTCCCGTATCCACTTGACCAATACAGTAGTACCAACAAGAGTTTAGGGAAAGCGGTCCGTAAGTTATCGGCGATATTACTCTGTGTTAATAACTCCCACGTAATTTTGAGGTTTAACGAGACATGGCCAGGATAGATAGTACTCTCTCTCGCTGTGGGTAACGTGGTAGCGACTGAAGTTACGGTTTCCTAGAAGACCGGTGGCCAAATTATCAGCAATCATGAAAATGTTGGCAGCTGGATTTGACTAAATTATTATTTCCAAAAAATAAAAGAAAATCTGTTCCGTGATTTGCCGGACGTAAAGAATAGCACCACCCCATTTCTACCCGTGGGTGTCGTAAAAGGCGAATAAGGGACGTACTAGAGAATGGGTAGCAGCGTTCTCTATGCATTTTACAACCATACTGCGATCGCCAACTCGCTTGCCAAGCGTGGCGATTATGGCAAATCCTTCCTTTGGGATAGGCTTATGCCCAGAAGTGGACGATGAAAAGATAAACTTATAGGAATTAGTTTCTGAAGAGAAGAGATCTCTAAAGAAGAGTGGGCCCATTGCTTCAGTCAATGGTTGCATCGCAAGCTCTGCTTAGAAAGGAACGGAGAAAATACAAACTTGTTATTGTGCTCAACATAGAGCTGGCACTGACTTGAAAACCACATAACGCCTTTTTCTTCTTCTTTTGGGTGGGAAATCATCAAATGATGTCTCCGGCTCTGGGTGGAAGAGCGTGTCAGACTTTTACTGACTAAAACCCTCCCATGTTCCTTCATTTGCCTGTGCCAAGGCCACGGTAACTCTTTCAAATAAATCCGCAACCCTTGTAGGATTAGGGGGCGAGCCTAAAGCGGCCTGATTTGTGTCCGGGTACAAATCCAGACTTTGGGCTGCTACTGCTGCTGGCCAATTCCTGGGAATCAAACCACAATTAAAACTTGTGTTACAAAGAAAAAACTAACTACGACTATTAAAATTTTTCAAACAATTGCACGAATAGAAAATGGAATGTAAACCTTACATGACACCTTTAAAATAACGGTAGGGGAACAGAGCTCGCTCCCCTACACATTTTTTGTCACGCCAATTTAGTTCAACGCCTTATATTTGGCTATTAAAATATTTTCTTTGGCTTGGTTGGGTGAGTAATAGTTTAAAATATTGTAGACAGTCTGTACTTTTTAAAATATTTTCTTATTTGCTGCAGTAAATTACTAACTAGGGGACGCCCTAGGAGAATATATAAGGTGTATCTATTCATACACGAAATATTTTAAGAGGTACATCTGTAGGTGGTAAAGAAGCTATAGCAACGAAAAAAAAAAAATTTCTAAGCGTTTTTTTTAATTTAATATTTATAAATTTTTTGACGCACATAAGAAATACAGGCTCTTTCTTATTTTTTACGGCCCGAGACACCGCGGCCATGCTCGTGCCGTCCGGTCGTCGCCCTCGCAGCGTCAGGCGGGCCGTTCATAGAATTTGGAGTATAGGTTTTATGCAAAACGTCTCAAGTAGATTTAACATTATAATAATTACGAAAATTCAAAAACGCTTAGATAAAAATTTTCTTTTTGCTTCTATAGCTTCTCTACCACCCACAGGTGTACCCCTTAAAATATTTCGTGTATGAATAGATACACCTTATATAATGACTTTATTGGTGATGTTCTTCAGAAGGGTCAGGTGCGTAGTACTGGTAAGCGGAATTACCTGGCGTGTATGACCAGATGTATGACATTAAACGAGCCAAAAGGTGTATGTGAAGATCGTAGCAGGTGGCATTCTGTAGTTTCTGCCTACCCCCATGGGAAAAAGGCGTGATTCTATATGTATGTAGGTAAATGAGTAACTATACAAATATGAAAAAAACAAAAGGACACTTCGCCATCGAAGTACTCGACCGCATCACTGTCATCCGGAAACGTGCCCAGAAGACTGGCAGCATTGCCACGTTGAAGGGCAATGCTAATTCTTTGGCCAAACTATTGTATGCCAGCGTTCAAATTACAGACCGTATAAGTTTCACAATACTGCGCGTCAATACCAAAATCACGGATGTCACCTAGATTACTGCCAATCTTAAGGATATAGCAGAACATGTGCAGTCTCTTAGTCACCTTCTACGACACCCACGGGAAGAATGGGGCCATGGCAATTCCGTCACCCCCCCGTGGGGGGGGATATGTTCAGCATTGGACGTCTTGCGGCTGAAATGATCATGATGACTTTCTGACCGCCATTTGTAAAAGTGGAAAAATAACAAATTTGTTTTTTTTTCTTTATCTGTCTGCTACATATTCATGTAAATTCTTAGGTAGGTTAAAATTAAAATGTTCACACAGTCAAATCGTTAGTGGTGCACAAAAAATGTTGATTAAATCATTTAAATAATTCAATTAGCGAATTTGATTATTTTATTGTATAATTTGATGGTGGTTTTTATTGATGTCTACCATTAAATTTAATGGTGCCCAATTTTGTTGTAAAACCATAGATTTTTATAATATTACCGTGTAATTAATTAATTCTGTTTTTCGGGTATTTTAGACACGTTTCTAGGGTACCTTGCCTAGGGTTGGCAACTTTTTTGAGAAAAATGATGACAATAGACATAAATCAATTCTTTGATGTGAAAAAAAAAATAGAAATCAGAAAAAGGCGTCTTTAAATTTATCAATAACCTACGTAGTTACTACGTTTTTAGGGTTCCGTTGCCAAATGGCAAAAAAACGGAACCCTTATAGATTCGTCATGTCTGTCTGTCTGTCTGTCTGTCTGTCCGTCCGTCCGTATGTCACAGCCACTTTTCTTCGAAACTATAAGAGCTATGCTGTTGAAACTTGGTAAGTAGATGTATTCTGTGAACCGCATTAAGATTTTCACACTAAAATAGAAAAAAAACAATAAATTTTGGGGTTCCCCATACATAGAACTGAAACTCAAAAATGTTTTTTTTCATCAAAACCATACGTGTGGGGTATTTATGAATAGGTCTTCAAAAATGGTAATGAGGTTTCTAACATCATTTTTTTCTAAACTGAATAGTTTGCGCGAGAGACACTTCCAAAGTGGTAAAATGTGTGTCCCCCCCCCGTAACTTCTAAAATAAGAGAATGATAAAACTAAAAAAAATATATGATGTACATTACCATGTAAACTACCACCGAAAATTGGTTTGAATGAGATCCAGTAAGTAGTTTTTTTTTTAAAACGTCATAAATCGTAAACCGCAATATACCTTACATTCAATCAACTGAAATATAAAAATTAAAAAAAAAATATTTTTAAACCGAGAATACCTACAGGTTTGTACGGAACCCTCGGTGCGCGAGTCCGACTCGCACTTGGCCGGTTTTTTTTTGTTATCGTTATCAAAATTTTGATTAAAAAACTAATAACATTTTTTTGTTTGATTAGTTTTTCACTTCTTGTCAATTTAGAGTCATTATAATTTTTTTTTTTTTTTTCTTTTGATAAAGTAGGTGTCAGAAATTGCCATTTGTACCTATATTTTTTTTTTCATAATGCGATTGCCAACCAAGCATAGCGATTATGGCAAAGTCCCATCCAAATTGGGGGCGACTACATATGTCCAGCAGTGGACGTCTTCCGGCTGAAATGATAATATGATTATTTTTTAATATATGCTAACATATCTCGGGATTCTGGGATCCCGGTTCTTTGGAAGGCGTACGAGGGGCCGAAGTTAACTCGCAGAGGCCCCTTAGACAATTTAGACGGAGTAAGGTACCAACTGACGATTATCCCAAAAACTATGGAAGGCCTATGGCCCCTGCCGCATCAATGTTTTGTATGTACACGGATATGATTATTATTATTATATTTCCTGAAAAAACTAAAGGTTAAAAAAATGCGATAGCAAAGGTGCTGTTTCTCGCATTAAAAAACCCTTGGTAGTTAAAAGGCTAACAGACAGACATACTGGCATTTCTCTTTATAATACCTACACACTTTTCTTTAAGTAGGTGCCCACTTATAGTTACGTACTTGGCTTATAAGTGGCCACAATTTATCATTCGACTAACTAAAATAAAATAGGTGCGTTCTTATTAGCGGCCATGTGCAAACTTAATGTGTAAAGATAAAAATGATGGATAAACATTGGCAATAAAAACATCAAGTTTTTACTAAAACTCATAGCCAAACAGCTGAAACATATTTCTTTAATAAAAAAAATCATATTATTTAAAAAATTGCAGCAATAAAAACAGCCTTGTTTGATAGTTATCAACAGGACACAGGCTGTATGTGGGTATTCCTTATACGCTACTTCTTAATGTTTCCACTAAGCATTAGCACGGTGAATGGAACGCGGCCGCAGGCGGAATAAAAAAAGATAACTGTCAAAGTGACGTTTGCATTTTTCCCGCCAATTTAAACGTCAAATGATGACTGTAGCTATTATTTTCCTTTTTGAGGTCTCTAGGTGTCGCGAATAACACTTTAAAATGTATTTAGTGCCATAAAAATTTATTGTATCAACTTCTTTTTTATTATGTGTTGGTTTTTCCTTGAATAATGATACTGAATTAAACATATCAAGATTGTGTTTTTCGCACTAGTTCTAAGTTTATTTTCTTGATCTCTATCTTTTGTTTGGGATGTTATTTTCTTAGTTTCATGTTTACTTTTAAATATCTACCTTAGACATTAATTGTTACAAGCATTATCAGTAAAGTTTCATTGCCCAAGTCAAATTACTGTTATTCGGTTTTTTGAGTCTATTTGCAAGTTCGCCCGGGTGAACCGACAATTTTATTGTGAAGTAATAAGTACCTACATTATTTTCTATGGGCGACTCGCATGAACTTAATTTGTTTGTGGCCGAATTGACAACTTCAGAAATACGTATTAAGCAATTGGTACGTTTTAAGATTTATCCAATAAAGTTACAAGAAAAGGTCACTGCAAGTACCTGCAATAAAGTGCAAGAAATTCGCCCACAAATAAAGTAACTTCGTTCGAGTCGGAAAATAATATATTACCTACTTAAAACTGTCGATTTGGCCGTTTCAGGCTAGTAAATTCGTGGGAATCTTCAAATAAACCAGTTATTTATTATTAAGTAAGTATTTTTAGCTAGTAACGGACGCCCCAGGAAAAAGTTTAGGTGTCGGCATCTATACTGCAACATGCGACTTACGCATCACACTGACTTCACGAAAAATCCTGCATCGTTGGGCAACTGCTCGACATCAATTGTCGAGCAGTTGCCCACCAGACACGGCGCCAGCAGTCTGGTCGGAAGATCCTACCTTATGTACGGAAGTTGAATGAACTATACACCCTGTTTCTCCAAAACTTCATGCTATGGCAAAGACACTAGGCAGAACCTGGGATCGACGAGCTGGCAGCGTCTAGAGATGGGAGTCAGTACTGATCATTCCCCAGGTAACGCCTGACATACTCAAAGAGTTATCAATGTCAATAAAAGCTCATTTCAAAGTGAAATGACTATTTTTTAACAAACAATGTGTCAAAAGAAAATGGCATGTCACAACACAATAACTGTTTAATTAAAATGTCTAAAATCTACATGTGCAAAAAGCGATACTTAAATATTTAAATTTGCCGGTGACAGTCCGCCATTTTAAAATGTCAGTTGCAATTAACTTAACGTGAAATGGTGTCAAGTCGTCTTTTAATTCTCAATTCAAACTGCTTTTGCCATGAATTGTGTGACAAGTAATAATAAATTATAAATTAACTGTGACAACCCAATGAAATAATAAGCGAATTGTTTATGTTTTTGTGATAGGTAACCCAGCCAACCAAGATTGGCCAAAGGTATCGTATTACCCAGTAACTGGGTTGTGGAGGTCAGGTAGGCAGTCGCTCCATGTAAAGTACTGGTATTCAGGTGCATCCGGTTAGGGGGCGTCCATTAATTACGTGAGGTGTTCTAGGGAGGGGGGGAGGGGATCAAACTAAATCTTTCCAAATCTCACTTAAGGGGGAGGGGGGGTCTTGGCAAATATCACGTAATTATTTTTCGAAAAATTCTCAAAAATACCTCACGTAATTAATGGACGCCCCCTTAGACTTGAAGCTGACCCCAACGTAGTTGAGAAAAGGGAAGGCAGATGATGATATGATAGGTAAACCTTCTGTCCTTACATTACTTTTGCTATTAAAACGGTCCTAGAACTAACCATTCGAAGACATGTGACATATAAAGACATCTTATATTAGGTCTTTACCTCTGAAATTACCGTTCTGCAGTACTGGCCATTTCAAATCAAAATATTTTTTGTATGTCTAAGAATTCTAACTTCAAATTAATTTTATTTTAAAAACATGGAATTCTTTTTCCAAAAGTAGTCATTTGTTTATTGATTAGTGTTACATTTTCATCGCATTTCAATCTTTTTCGTCATCATGGATACGTTAAAAATTCGAGTAATTATGGAATATGAGTACCGTCGTGGCAGCAACGCGGCACAATCGGCACGCAACATCAACGACGTTTACGGAGCTAACACTACAAACCAACGCACCACCTGTTATTGGTTTGCTCGCTTCCGCTCTGGAAATTTCGACCTGAAAAATGAACCTCGCGGTCGTACGAAGACTTTGGTCGACAATGACGAATTAAAGGCGATTGTGGAAGCTGATGATACACAATCTACGGCTGAATTAGCAGCAGCTTAAAAAAAGCTCGACGTTAGCGTCAAAACAATATTGCTCCATTTGCGTCAAATTGGCAAGGTAAAAAAGCTTGACAAATGGGTGCCCCACGAACTCAATGATCGCCAGCGCGAAGTACGCGTCGAGACGTGCCTTGCACTGCTCAACAGACACACAAATGAAGGAATTTTGAACCGCATTGTTACCTGCGATGAAAAATGGATTCTGTTTGATAATCGCAAGCGCTCAGCAAGTTGGTTGGATCCTGGTTCAGCACCTAAACAATGCCCTAAACGAAAACTTACCCCTAGAAAAGTGATGGTCACTGTTTGGTGGTCTAGCGCCGGTGTGATTCATCACAGCTTCTTACCAAACGGGGTGAGCATTACTGCAGATGTGTACTGTGAAGAACTGAACTCAATGATGGAGAAGCTGGCACACCTCCAACCAGCATTGGTCAATCGCTCGTCTCTGCTGCTCCTGCACGACAACGCGCGACCTCATACTGCACAGCAGACGGTCTCCAAGTTGCAAGAACTGGGGTTGGAAGCTCTCCGTCATCCGCCCTACTCACCAGACCTTGCGCCTACACACTACTACTTTTTCCAGAATTTGGATAACTTCTTGGCGGGAAAAAAATTCAATACCCGAGAGGCAGTACAAAATGCCTTTGAAGAATTTATTGCCTCCCGTCCAGCTGATTTTTTAAAGAATCAATAAACTGCCACTGCGTTGGCAAAGATGCATTGATTGCATGGGTGATTATTTCGATTAATACAAATAAAAAATACATGAAAAAAATTCGTTTAATTTTTTTCATACACAACGGCATTTTCATAGGTAAAGACCTATTATATGAAACTGTTTCTTCATCTTTTTACGTTGTTCTCACAAAATGAAGCAGGAGAATGATGTATCCAGGATTTTGTAATATCGTGATTGAAAAGAGTGTCCTTGAAGTTTCCTAGAGATCTACGTTTTGGAAATGGCAACCTTCGAACCAAATAAGGGTCTTCAAGACTATTCAAAAGTAATAATAATAAAAAAAATATCTTAGGGCAAACAACACACCGTTATCTGATCCCAAACTAGGCAGAGCTAAAAGTAAAGTGCCTGAAAGTAATTGAAATAAATGCTTTAAGTTCGAGTTTGTGACTTCTATCAGCCTTCAATCGGAAAACAATGTATTTCGATGGACATTATAATAATATCTTTGGACAACTAACACAACGTTATCTGATCCCAAACTAGGCAGAGCCTGTACTATGGTAACCAGACAACTGATAAACATACTTATATATTTCTAAATACATACATATTATGGATAAATTACACCCAGACACAGAACAAATGATTGTGCTCATCACACAAAGATTCGTCCTGGGTGGGAATCGAACCCCCGACCTCAGTCTTAGAAGTCAGGGTCACTAACAACTAGACTAACAGGCCAGTCATTGCTAATCCATTGTGAACCTTCTTTGAAAAATTCACCTGTTTGACAACGTCAATAATAGACTGCATGTTATCATCAATATCATCATTACAGCCAAAAGTCGTCCACTTTTGGGCATAGGCCCCATAAGACCCCATAAGAGGGGGTTTGCCGTAACCGTCACGCTTTGACGGCGAACTGGCGATCGCAGTATGGTGGTAAAATGCATAGAGAACGCTGCTGCCCATTCTCTAGTAAGTCCCTTTAGTCGCCTTCAGCGATATCCATGGGAAGAGTTGACATGGTGCTA
This sequence comes from Aporophyla lueneburgensis, assembly GCA_932294355.1. NCBI lineage: Eukaryota > Metazoa > Arthropoda > Insecta > Lepidoptera > Noctuidae > Aporophyla > Aporophyla lueneburgensis. Next base: position 14,704,095 of record OW028762.1, on the reverse strand, counting down.
TTCTTAACGTAACGTAACATTATTTGGTCCTACTTTGCTCCTCTACGAGTAATTATGCTCCTGTTCTGTTAAAATGTTTTCGCCAATTCTACGGTGAAAATGCAACAAATCAATAATTGTGAATATCTCATATCATAACACTCTAAACACACTAAACAACGCGTACCTACATACACTCAGACATTTATTATCGTACAGACGACGTTTCCTTCAGTGTCAGAATATCCTAAAACTTCCAGAAGGTGTTTTCGTTAATCTTGGCAAATGGCTCACACTAGCGAGTTGGTCACTGACAGACCCTTTAAATAAACTTTCGTACTCAGAACTAAAATACTACGTTAATGGCATTACTTAACATAGTGCAAGATTTAGACGAATATCTACAAGTAAACTGTCACACCGTTAAAACTATTGAATATTGCCAAACATTAATGAAAAATACCGAGTCCAACTTTAAAATTCTTTCACTCAATATCAGAAGCTTCCAACACAATTTTGAAAACTTTGCGGTAATGCTACAGCGAATCACTATCTGTTTTGATGTTATTATTTTAACGGAATGCTGGCTGTCTGACGGCAGTATTATAGATCCTCTGCCAGAATATAGTTCATATCGCACAACGGTTCAGCAAAATAAAAACGGAGGTGTTATTTGCTTTGTGAAAACGGAATACAAAACTGTAGCAATCGAACCTTTAATATCAGACGCAGATCGACTTCTCATAAACATCGATGATAAAATTGCAATACTAGGCATTTATAGATCTCCTTCGTTTAGTACTATCGAACCATTTTTAAACTCACTGGATACCTTACTAAGCTCACTGGTTAATAAACAATCATTGATTGTCACTGGTGACATTAATATTGATATTTGCAATCCTGCCAATAGTCAGTCATCAGAGTACCTAACTTTTTATGTCCTGCCATGGGCTACTTCCTGCCATAACCAGCCCAACCAGGGACAAAGCGTGCCTAGACCACATATTTATAAAAACTCGGAACAAATGCTTTGGGGTTGTATGCAAGTCTTCAATCACTGATCATGATATAGTTATTGCTAATATTTCCTTACGCAAACCTTCAACCAGTGCAGCAAAAAGATCGATAAGTAAATTAGACACCGAAGCAGTTATTGCTGACCTAAACTGTGTTGACTGTCTGTCATCACAAATGACACGAATGTAAATACCGCAACCACTGAATTTACGAACATTGTTACCTCTATTGCGGATAAACACACGCAAAATGTAAAAATTGGTAGGAAACTGGCATGCATCAAACCTTGGATCACCCCGGGACTAATAAGATGCATGATTCATCGCGATAAGTTGCATAGTGATTGTAAGTCTAACCCTGATGATCCCATTCGAAATAAAATATATACTCGATACAGAAACTTTTTTTCCAAACTTCTTTCAAGAATTAGAACTGACTACAATAACCAACAGATTATTGATAGCAAAAACAATCCAAAACATCTCTGGAAAGCAATAAAATCAATAGGTCACATATCTCCTAAAAATAATGAAACCTCTCAATTACTGATCCTCAATAGAGAAAAAGAAACCCTCAACTCCTGTAATTCACACTTTACCTCAGTAGGAACCCGTCTGGCAGACAAAATACTAGAAAAACTAAATCTAACTCATGAATCTTTAATAAATACATACACCTCATACGCATCAAACCCACATTCTCTTCTCCTTGAACCGACAGATGCTTACGAGATTACCAAAATTATATCCGAACTCAAAGACGATAGTGCTCCAGGTCCTGACAAAATTTCGATTTCACTTATCAAAAGAACTTTAAAATCCTTACTTATACCAATGATGCATATCTTCAACTTGAGCCTTGAGACCGGTACCTTCCCAGATTGTTGGAAAATAGCTGCGGTTTCCCCAATCCACAAAAGCCGTCCCAAACATTCACCAGACAACTATAGACCTATAGCATTACTAAGCTCTGTCTCTAAAATATTAGAGAGGATAGTTAACTCCCGTCTTATTTCTTTCATTGAGAAAAATCATCTTATCTCTAATAACCAATTTGGCTTTCGGAGGAATAGGTCAACTGAAGACGCAGCCACTCTTCTTGTTGACTGTGTTTCGTCTCATTTTGAGAAAAATGAAAAATGCCTTGCTATCTTCCTTGATCTTGCAAAGGCATTCGACACGGTTTCAACAGGCCTACTCCTCAAGAAACTAGAATGTGCAGGAATACGAGGAATCTGCCTTGAATGGTTCAAAAGCTACTTGACAAACCAAAAGCAGTACATAAAAGTAAACTCTTATTCTAGTGATAAACTTCCCATAGACTTTGGAGTTCCACAGGGCAGTGTACTTGGTCCCACGCTTTTCATTGTCTACATTAACGACATACTTAAACTCTCTGTAAATAATGCTGAAATAATAACCTATGCAGATGACACAGCCGTAGTATTTCACGGAAAATCGTGGGAACATGTACACCGGCTAGCAGAAGAGGGATTGGCACAAATTGCGCATAACCTAGACAGAAACCTCCTGACGCTCAATGGCAGCAAAACCAAATATATTGTTTTTTCCAAAACCAATGCTTCTAACCCACCGATACACTTAAAACTTCAACTACATCAATGCTCTTCTAAAATTTCTACAGTCTCTTGCGACTGTCCTCCTCTTGAACGTACCTCTTCTATTAGATACCTCGGAATTCTTATCGACAATCACCTCATATATTAAGCATCATATATCAAAAATTTCTGGCAGAATTAGGAAACTCATTCACACTATGCGTAAGCTACGAGACTGTCTACCGATAGACACACTACAACAAGTGTACCTAGCGCTTTGCCAATCAATAATCCAATATTGCATCAGCGTGTGGGGTAGTGCTGGAAAGACCTACTTGATTGAAGCTGAAAGAGCACAGAGAGCGCTTCTTAAAGTAACTTTTAAGAAGCCCTACCGGTTCTCCACCGATTTACTCTGTCATGAAACTAGAGTTCTTAGAGTCCGCCAGCTTTTCATTCTTTCTGCCTGCATTAAAACGCAAAAAAATATTAAGAGCAGGCCTGACTATAAATCAATCATAAATAAAAGAAATTACAGAATCCCAACACCTGACGTCACCTCATTACTAGCTAGACGCTCCCCGAACTACTCTCTCATTAATACATACAATAAAGTTTGTAAACTGTGCGATATTAAAAATACTACCGCATTCGAATGTAAGAAAATCGTAAAGAAAATGTTGCATAATACTGGTCGTGGTCTCCACTCTGTTATTCGTATCCTGAGCCCCAAGATACAGACCAACTGTCTAGTTTGGGGTTACCTGGACAATAAATATTTTTTCTATTTTCTATTTTTCTATAACCATATCTCATCAATTTATATCATCCATATTAGCAGAACATATTATAACTGGAGCAGAGTTTGAATTAGGAAAGCTAATGCTTCCTAATTCAAATTACTAACTTTTCAACGTGTTTATTTATTATGTTATCGGACCAAAAAAAATATGCTATATCTCTATTCCTACGCGAAATTTGATGCTCTTTTAGAATCTGTGCTTAAAATTTCGATTAGACACCGAGAAAAAAAAATACGGCCGATTAAAACGTGAAAAACGTGAAGCAAGATAATTTTTTTTTCGCATTTTTTTTTCACAATGATACCGCAAAGGTATCAACTTTTTAATATGATCAGAGATGATCATGGCACTCGAACATTAAGAGGATTTTTTTTCAGAAAATTTCATCGACGCATTTTTTCAAAATGGCGGCGAGAATGAAAAAACTTAATCTACCGTTTTCTTAAAAACTATAAACTTTAGAAAAAACGTTCAAGAAGTGTCTTTAAATTAGTCAAAGAACACTCAATTTTTTTTTAAATTTCAGGGATTTTTGAAAAATTTGGATTTTTTGAAATTTTCGAAAATCAAAAATTGTCTCCAAAAATTCTGAAAAAAATTGAGATTGTTTTTTGAATAATTTAAAGATACTTTTCTACTTGAATGTTTTTTCTAAAGTTTGATCTGCAGGACAGATCTGTTAGCGTCTTGTGACGGGTCGTTGAGCTCCCTAAAATAGTGTTGAGCTACACGATGACTGATACATACGTCAGCTCAAAGCTGCAATGGCTCTTTCTTCAAAAGTCTCTTCCAGACATGGCTCTGCATTGTTAAAATCACAGACTGTGGACTTTAAAAGAGTTTGTTTCGGCGTTTCTTTTCAGGGAACAGTCAGTTAGGAAATGCCGGCGCCATATTCTTTTTAAAATGTGTCTTTTATGATCATTAAACATTTCATTGATTGCGCAGAGATTTTTAAGTGAGATTGGTTCTTTTAAAAACACCTTTTTTAAACATATTTTTCCTCAATCGCTTAGAAATGAAACAGAAAGTGTTATTAGATAGTATTTTATGGCAATAATAGAATGTTATTAGTCTCAATTTAATTTAAATAAACTTCTAACTTATCGTGCTGTATTGGAATGAAAAACACATTTTAAGGGCTCGGCGACGGTCAATCTGTCCATACAAACGTAATACCAAAATCATTTGCAATTGGAGCATATTTCCACCATTTTAAGATGATATTCGGCTTTAGACAGTATTTATCTAGGTTATGGTGACGTTTTTTTTAAAAAAAACTGTGCTAAAACGAAGTTTGAGCGAATTGCATTTCGCACATTTTTACAACATAAATGACATGTTTTCTTTTTGTTTTTTCTGCATTAAAAACAACAATATCTGTAATAATGTTTTATCCATAACACAGCTTATATTATCAAGATACTAAAACACGAAAACCAATTTAAAAATCATTAAGTTTTCATTCATCATTTTTGGTATTACGGAACACAGCCAAATTATCATACATTTTCAATAGCTAATAGTGCTATCGCGTCTCACAAAAATGTCAATGTGTGCACGGTTGCGTACGGCTTGCGGTGGGTGTGTTGTGTATCGCTCGGACATAGATTCACACTAACGCAACATGCATTTTGGGTAGCGGGAAGTTCACTCGGGGTGTTTGTTGTCAGTGCGAGACGATTGCCTTACGGTGCGGAGCATACTTTTATTTGTTTTTCAATTGTATTGTGATATTTCTGACAATATTATTGACCTATGCTATGAACTTGGATTTTGATTTTTCTTGTGACTTGGTATCGAGTACTCTACATTCTGACGAACTTTGCTTTGTTTACGGACCTGGATTTATTGTTTACGATTCGGTTTGGCTGCCAACATGGACTCCGAACGTTGGGATGTGTCTCACAGATATTATAAGTTACCTGACTAATATTTTCTTGGCTACTAATTCATCATCATTCATTCATCATCATCATTTCAACCGTAAGACGTCCACTGCTGGACTTAGGCCTCCCCCAATTTGGGGGGCTTTGCCATAATCGCCACGATTGGCAGGCGGGTTGGCGATCGCAGTATGGTGGTAAAATGCATCGAGAACGCTGCTGCCCATTCCCTAGTAAGTCCCTTAGTCGCCTTTTACGACACCCACGGGAAGAAACGGGGTGGTGTTATTCTTTACGTCCGGCACCACACGGTACAAATTGTTTACTTACACTATTTTAACCTCGGCCCAATAAAATAAAGATTTTTTTGTGGTCCGAGTTAGTAGTAAGTATACCTAACTAAGTACCTATATCTATATATATAAAAGAAAGTCGTGTTAGTTACTTCACTTATAACTCAAGAACGGCTGAACCGATTTAGCTGAAAATTGGCAGGGAGGTAGTTTAGAGCCAGGAGAAGGACATAGGATACTTTTTATCCCGTTTTTTTTTTTTTTTTTTTTTTCCCCTTTTTACGACCGCGTTCCCGTGAGACGTCACATAAAACGTCAAAGAGAATACAAGTCACTATAAAACGTGGTACTATGACAAAAACGTTGCCTTCGAAGTACCAGGTTATCATAACTTGACAGGAGCTTACCAAACAAAGGAGTGTCAGCTAGAAAACGCTTTATGCCTTCGAAGTACCAGGTCATCATAACTGGGTAGGAGCTAACCTAACATATGAGTGTCAGCTAGAAAACGCTTACCAGATCACCACCGCGTACCAGGTTGTCAAACTTGGTACGTTTATAACAACATTTATTGAATCTGAGGCGATACGAAGTTCGCTGGGTCAACTAATTATCTATACTAATATTATAAAGCTGAAGAGTTTGTTTGTTTGATTGAACGCGCTAATCTCCGAATCGAATCCGGTCCGAATTGAAAAATTCTTTTTGTGTTAGGTAGCCTATTTATCGAGGGAGGCTATAGGCTATATAACATCACGCTACACCTCAGAGGAGCGGAACAGTAATGAAAAATGTTGCAAAAACGGGGAAAATTTATTCCTTCTGAGAGTTTCCGTTGCGTGCGCTGCGTAAACGGTTAAAGTAACGCAAAAATCATGTATGACGGGATTGTTATTTTTAAAAAGTTCAAAAAAAAAGTCCCAAGAGCATATGTCTATCTTTTAAGGTTGACTCACTATAACTCAAGGAGCGAAAATGGACGAAAACTAGCAGGCAAATCGATGCGACGGGAAGGGTAAGGGGAGCAAAAATTTGACGCGGACGAAGTCGCGGGCAGAAGCTAGTCTAATATATAAATTTCTCGTGTCACAGTTTTCGTTGCCATACTCCTCCGAAACGGCTTGGCCGATTTTGATGAAATTTTTTGTGCTTATCCGGTATCTATGAGAATCGGCCAACATCTATTTTTCATCCCCCTAAATGTTAGGGGTAGTCCACCCCTAAATTTTTATTTTTATTTTTTAGACAAAATTTTTAATTTCTATTTTTTTATGATACAACATACAAAAATACATACATCTTTAAATTTTCACTTTTTTTCACCCGGCAAAGCAACGTTTGCTGGGTCAGCTAGTCTATTTATATAAAAATCTATGCCACTTTTCGTTGTAACTGAACCTCCTAAACGGCTGGACCGATTTGAATGAACTTTTTTGTATGTGTTTGGGTGGCACCCTGGATGGTTTAGATTAACTATTGGACCCGGTAGGTGGTGCTGCTATCGAGTTCTAGGAAACAGGACAACGTCTGTACGGTCAGCTAGTTTTGTATAAGTGTATTTACATACCTATCTAGGTAGATATGTAGGGACGGAACAAACAAAGCTTTATAGGTAGGTACCTATCAACTTTTATTTCTTCCCTTTCTTTTCTCATGTCACCGACCGGGCGTAGGTAATTATCTCAAGGACTGTTCTCAGACTTAAGGCTTATTCAGACCGGCGCGACGCGACAGCGCGACGCGATTCTTGTAGAACAATTTCCATGAAGTTCACATAAAAATTGTTCTACGAGTGTCGCGTCGCGCTGCCGCGTCGCGCCGGTTTGTAGGAGGCTTTAGTTTGCTTTTCCACCAGAGAAGGAAGGAAGGATGCGTTTGATATTCACCAATCATATTCATTGGCTCCCATAGGTAGTACTGGTGGAGACGGGTTCAACTAAGCTCTGTTTTTACATGGAAGGGTGCGTGTTATGGATGGAAGCTATGGATGCGCGAGTGGTGTAGTTATGTGCAGAGTTCATACAGTAGGAGCGCGTTTGTCACCGAAAGTAAACATACCGCCATCCATCGTGAAGGCACAAAGTTATTTTATACCTCGCCATGCCCCTACTAGCGAAGCATCGCATACCTATACAGAGCTGTACATCGACGCGCAAACTGTTACCAATTACCATAGATCACTTCAAGATTCTAAATCCATCTGTGATCCGGTTATTAAAAAAATGAGCAACCCATATAGTGGTCGAATATGATGTGTAAGATCCGACCTCTTCCTTGGTAAGGGACCGTTCAAGTATTACGTAAGCACATTTATTACAATTTTTATAAATAAGGTTTACAGTTTTCGTGATCACTAAACACATGACATGGGCTATTTAGTAAATCTTGTTTTAAACTATTAATTTTTTGGGTCGTGGTCATATTTGGAAGTTTCGTCGTATAATCGACGGCCCCTTTTATAGCTTTTCTCAAAATATTCACATCCAGGGTTTTTCTTAGTTTTATTGGGACCAAACCCAATTTATTTTCTGTCTTTTTAACGAGATTTTTTTAATTTTGAGCAATAATTTCGTAGCAAATGATTGCTACATTCAATTTTTTTAATGGTAGTGCAGTGTCCGTACGGCAAAGATTCGTTGAGAGCGCTAGTAACGCTACTATCACCATCACCGATCATCGTTTTATATCGTAATTGATGCATTTCAATGCTACATTTGAATCCCTCTACAATGCCATCTGCTTCCATAGCCGTCGAGCTTTTCGACCAATTTTTAAAGCAACGGTGAACTTTCGGATCTGTATTTTTATTTTTAGCTAAAGCACATACGCAACAATATGCATTCCTGATGCCCTAAAATAAGATTTTTTTAGTTTCAAAACCGATTATGCACGATACTCTAGATAAAGAGTTATAATTAGTCCTATACGATCGTTTAGCCCATAAACCGTCTACTACAACTGTAATATAAGGAATGCCGTCAGGATCCAAATTACCATTAGCAATGGCAATTTTTTTTTTTCTTCTACACCGGCTTGGTGCATACTTTATTATATCGCCAAAAAACACTACAAAGTGAAAAATAACTTTAATTTCGGAAGTCAGTGATTTTTATTTTATAAGGTTTTTTCGTCAGGGGAGTAACGTGTAAGAACATTACAAATAAATTTTACTTAAAAGTCCTTGTTTTTTACTTATCCTCTTTTATATCTGCACATCGCGTAAATATGTAGAAACTATTGGAATATTTGTCTGTTACTAATATTTTGCGTAACACTCTTAGTGACATTTATTCATTATAGCTTCTGCCCGCGACTTCGTCCCCGTTCAATTTCTTGTTTCCCCGAAATGTTGCAAAAAACGGCGAAAATCCCCTACCCATGCGCTTTTTCTCCGTTTTTGCAACATTTTTCATTACTGCTCCGCTCCTCTTGGTTGTAGCGTGATGTTATATAGCCTATAACCTTCCTCGATAAGTAGGCTACCCAACACAAAAAGATTTTTTCAATTCGGACCAGTAGATCCTGGGATTAACGCGTTCAAACAAACAAACAAACTCTTCAGCTTTATAATATTATATAGTATATAGATTTATAAGTAGTTAAGTTTGCCGGCGGCTTCGCCCGCGTGGAGGCTGGAAAATGCATCTAAAACTTCCTCATAAAACACTCTATCTATTGGTGAAAACCGCATGAAAATCTGTTCAACATTTTTTGAGGTCTTCGCAAGTAGACAGACAGACGCGGCGGGGAACTTTGTTTTATATTATGTAGTGATAACATTTTTTTAAATTGGTAAAAAGAATACTTATTTACGTAAATATGACAGAAAAAGCCTTCGTTTTTTAAAGTTGAGACCATTCCTGTGATGTGATTTGATTTGATTTGACTCCAAAGGGAATGAACAAACATAAATAGGCTTAAAATAAATGAAGGCAATAATAATAAACATCCCTATCATTTATATTTACGCAGCGTGCGTGTGACAATTTTTGCGCCGTGTGCCGCCGCCATCAACTGTTCATTTTCTGCCTAACGGCCGAAGGCTCGCTGCGCTGCCGTTCACTATTTGGCGCGGTAACGATACATTGCGTATTATGAGGTAATAAAACTAATCGGGTTATTGGACTCACAACGTTCATGTATTTATTTATTGAAGAACACAAACAGTATAATTATACATTGGTTTACAAGTACCAAGTTAGGAAAGGTATGTAAGCCCTAGATCTCGAGATATTGTAATAATTTGAGATATGGACATTGTAAAGAAAATTCCACAAAACGCATTACTAGTCTGTACATTTACTAACGATTCCCCAAAGCAGTCAACAAAAATAAAGCAAATAACGAACATACCTAATTACAAGTAAATAAAAATGCGTCGAGTCGTTATGAATAAAGGGTAGGTACTATTACTCACTCACACACGGCTGCACACCGCGTCAGCATTGGCCTTCTATTGTCAAACAGAGATAGCAATATTCCGATCGAGTTTTGCCCTTGTCGTCGGCTCGTGGTTGCGAGTTTAGGGCGCCGCGTTCTTAAGGAGGACGTGCTAGGATGGCCCGCGATTTATTTTTCTTTTACGTTCTTTTAATTTGGTCAGCGTCACGTAGAATGTTGATTAAAATATGATTCGTGATCGTAACAAATATCATAATTTCAACCAAATAATGTCCACCGCTGGATATTAGGCCTCCTCCTAAATCCAACTAGTCAAGGGTAAGCGGGTCGTCAGGCATTAGTGGCTGTTTTTTAAAACATCGCGAGGAAACCGGCATGTTCTAGAACCCAAAATTCGAAGACATGTGACATCTATCAACCCACACTGGGCCCGTGTGGTGTAATACGGCCCGCTCCCTCTCATCGGGAGGAGGACTGTGTCCCAGCAGAAATAACATTACAGGGTTGTCATGTTAGCTATAGGCATTGTGTTTTGTTAAGTCAATATTTTTTACATAATACCCACAGAAAATTCACAAATCTTTAATTTCCCAAGAACGAAAAAGTTTAAATTTTTCTTTTCTTTCTGTTTTTTTATGAAATTTGTTTTTGAATCTATTGTGGGATCCTCATGGAAAATTGTGTAATATAGGTAGACAATTTTCGAAGACAGATTAATTAAAGAAATCTTGCATAATGTCTATTGGCTATTGTATAGCCCCATGGATACTTAGTAGCTAATAATTATAAACACAAATCGGTGTTACTAAACCGATGGCAGCAAAGTAGAAACGGACATATACATTTTGATGAAAATGCTTTTTTTATAAAAATGAGCTTATAATCAATCCAAAAATCCAATTCATGGAGGTTATTTTAATGCATCATAGAAAATTTCATGTTAATCGGTCCATTACTCTCGAAATTACCTTTATTTTTTAACCGACTTCAAAATAAGGATGAGGTTATCAATTCGACTGTATTTTTTTTATGTTTGTTACCTCATAACTTTTGACTGGGTGAACCGATTTTAATTTTTTTTTATTATTTAAGGCTGGTGCTTCTCGAATGGTTCAATTTTAATTTGGTTCCATTCGGACAATGGGATCCATGTGAAAACCATATAAGTCTTAAATTTGCAGTAAGTATTTGTGGCGACAAATGATCGAATAACGCGATTAGATTAGTGCGGGGATCTACCATAACTAAAAAGTTAAAAATAAAAACTTTTTACAAAAAAAAAAAAAAATAACAACCGACTTCCTAAAAAAAAAACACTACAAAGTGAAAAATAACTTTAATTTCGAAAGTCTTAGGATCTTTATTTAACGATTTTTTACCACCGAATTTCCATACATTTGTTAGTAAAAAGTTTTTACTAAATCTGCTCTCCTGTAAAATTGCGATTTTGTAGATGTCCGTTTCTCCTTTGCTGTCATCGAAACATTACATAACGCCTGTATTTCACCAAAGGGTTAGGCAAATGACAGCAGTCTAGGTACCCACTTCTTCTTCTTAGCGTGTTGATAGCTATCTAAATAGTAGTAGCCCAGAATTAGGCTACGAGCTTAGCATTTTCAGTAGCGTCCATTAACTCCTGTAGCGTGCAAACAACAGGACACGCTGGACCAGAAGGTACCCACTTTTCACCTGTTATGTTTAAGTCCCATGTAACATGGGGCAAGCCTTATTGCCTTCATCGTCATCACTTCAGTTATAAGAAGTCCACTGCTGAACATAAGGCTCCCCCAATTTGGGGGGGCTTTGCCATAATCGCCACGCTTGGCAGCTGGGTTGGCGATCGCAGTAGGGCGGTAAAATGGATAGAGAACGATGCTGCTCATTCTCTAGTAAGTCCTTTAGTCGTCTTTAACGATACCCACGGGAAGAAATGGGTAAGAAAAATCATACGTAATTCAACGATTTGTTCAGTAAATCAAACGATCGTAACTTCGTAAGAGACCTAGCAATACTAGTGATATAAGTATGATAACTGATAATTTTCGAGTTAGCAACCTCACAAACACTGACATACTAGTAACACCTTTAAAATTGCGAAATCGTGACACTAAAATAAAAAAAAGCCGATTCGCTACACCTTAAACACGTAATCTTTTACCAACTTATCTTTACACTTCATACCAACCTTAATTTTATCAAAATAAGGTCGATATTCAATTAATTTTGATTGAAAGATATCGTGGTCTCGTCTCGTGCTTTGGCAATCTTAATTTTGCGGTTGTGAAACTGCATAATGTGTTGAAAGATGGTTGAAAATTCGTTTGGTGGACGGTAAACGTAAGTTGGTGGTCGGATTAAACGAAATATCTGGTTGGAACGCGTACGGTCGTCGTGTGTGGTCCCGAGATGGTACGGTAGGAAAGCGGTTCTACTTCAACTTTGCAATTTTCTTTAGGCATTATTTTTTGAGGACGTACTTAATTAGTTTTTTTTTTAAGTGTCTTTTGTTTGGGTTATTAAAAAACAAAATGGCATATTTTTCAGTTTAGGTTATGTGGCATGAATTTAGCAACTACATTATTTTACTAACAGGTATTCGTCTAAGGGTCTACGATATTTTGTTACTTTTAAAGATTATACATTTAAGTACTTATCTCTTATTATCATCATCTATTATCCCAACTATGTTGGGGTCGGCTTCCAGTCAATTTGGATGCAGCTGTATACCAATATTTGACATGGAGCTGTCTATCTGACCTACAACCCATTTAGCGCTGCGGTAGTTGTTTTTTTTTACAAATATCGCAGCATTATGCTGAGATAGAAGCCTTTTTGGCCTCGCATAGGTCACACTCTTTAATTTTCTATCTTTTTCCATTTAGTTATTTGTATTAATCCTAAAGTTTCTATGTTCTTATGTCCTGTGCGTGTCACTTATAAAATATTTTTCTTTCTTTCATTTACTGGATAATACGATATACCAAGAAACCAAGGGGGGGTAAGACGTACTTATCTCTTCTTATAGGTCAGGTAATTTAATAGAACTTCAATGTCATTTACTTAGTTTTTTAGTTGATCCTCAAACATACACAATCATCACGACTGTTTTCAACAAGGTGATAGGTAGAGATTTATCTTTAGTACACCAATATTTTGCCAGTTATATTGAAATCCCATGTAATAGGGGACGAGCCTATTGCCATCAACCGGGCACAAATCCAGACTCCGGACTGCTGCTGAGAAATACCGGATGGAAAAACCTAATAACATTTTGCTCGACCCGGGAAACAAACCCAGGACCTCTTGCTCAGCAGTAGCGCTGGCGACCACTAGACCTACGAGACAGTCAGTGATACTTAAAAATATTGTTTAACTAGCTTCTGTCTGCGACTTCGTCCGCGTCAAATTTTTGCTCCCGTAACGCTTCCCGTCGCATCGAATTGCCTGCCAGTTTTCGTGCATTTTTCATTGCTGCTCCGCTAATTTTGATTGTAGCGTAATGTTATATAGCCTTCCTCAATAAATAGACTACCCAACACAAAAAGACTTTTACAATTCGGACCAGGAAACAGCAAACAAACAATCAGATCTTTCCTCTTTCTAATATTATTGCGACTATAAATTGAGATGTAAGGTATCCTATCTTTTAAGTTGGATTAAATTGCACACGGTGTGCAAATTTGATTAAAACCGGTTAAGTAGTTTAGGAGTCCATCCCGGACATACAACGTGACGCGTAATTTATATATATTAAGATAAATCAACTATTTGTGGTTTACTAGTTTACGCCGTCCCAATCTTGGGCATCCTATGTCCACTGCTTACATCTTTCGGCGTCGAGTCCCGCTCGTCTTCCATCCAGTTTTGACAAAACCTACCCAAGTCGTCCCATCTACTACGTGGTCTGCCGCGACCCCGCCTCACTGTCTCAGGGCACTAGTTCTCTGCTATTTGTGCCCACATTTATCTACTTAGCCTTCACAATTTTATACAAGAAAGCAATTAATCAGATGCTCCTAAAATCTAAATAAAATTCTAAGAACTAAATACACAGTTAGGACTAAAAATAAACCGCTTGTAATATGATTTAGCTTTTACATGACTAATTCACAAGTGACAGATTTAGAAATGACTGCTATTTAGCTTTTGATTCGTGTCTAATTCTATGAAATAAAGTGCTGCGTTAAGTGGGGTGTCAATTAATCATGTCAAATTAATTCTTAGAGTCGTCTTCGCTAAATTTTCTAAAAGCCTGTCATTTAAATAATTTATGTTCGTACCTATCTAGATTTTAAATTATCCTCAGTTGGAAAAGGAAGGCACTGCTCCTGCAGTTTTACGACAAGTCATCAAAATCAATCATCTCAGCCGAGAAACGACCACTGCTGGTCATAAGCCCCCCCAATTCAGGGGGTTTGCCTTAATCGCCACGCTTGGCAGGCGCTTAGGCGACCGCAGTATGGTGGTAAAATGCATAGAGAACGCTGCTGCCAATTATCTATTAAGTCCCTTAATCGCCTCTTACGACACCCACGGAAAGAAATGGAGTGGTACTAATTTTTACGTCCGGCTCAACACGGAAAGACAATTGAGCTAGAAATAATAGTAAAAATTGGATCCAGTTAATTTTTTGACAATCTTAGTAAGTACTATTTTCAAATGTACTTCTTGTATATCATAATACAGGTTGTATTATGATATACAAGAAGTACATTTATAGCAATCCCATTGCTGGGACATAGGTATCTTCTCGTTGAGAGGGAGTGGGCCGTAATATCCCACGAGGGCCCTGTGCGGGTTGGTAGATGTCACATTTCTTCGAATTTTTGGTTCTAGGACATGCCGGTTTTCTAAACGATGTTTTTCTTTCCCGTTTTTGAGAGCAGTGGTGATGAACATTTTTACAAAAGTAAAGCGCCTCTCTGGGTTCAAACCTATAACCTATAAGTCGCGATTGTTACCACTGTGCCACCACAGCTCTCAAATAAGTATGACAGAGTTCACCGGTTTCTTTACAATGTTGTCCTTCACCGTTTCTGAGAGCGAGAGAGAGTGGTCATGAAGGTATATAAAAACTAAAGCGTTTGCCTGGGTTTCAATGACTTAATCTCGTAAGGCGGGGCCAATAACACCCACCACTGCTGTACAAACTAAATGTACTGAATTAACAATTATTCTTTGAATGAAATCTCCATTCCGAACTATAAAAAGCCATCACCCAAAGTATCTACAGCCCTAAATTTTATGCTGTTTCCTTAAGCTAATGTCATTTAGTTTAACTACTTCATTAACTTAATTGCAAGGGTTATCGCCACCATTAATACTGAACAGTTAAGTAGTAACACTTCATTATACAGCATGACCTGTAGGAGTGAGGGGCAAGGAAAAAGAGCCTCATAGAAAGGGATAATTGCGTAACTTGCTATCAATAGTAATCGGTTTGATTTTCATAGTTAAACAACATTCATTGCGTTATTTACGTTGCTGAGCCGACAATTTATTCTAACAAATGATGCAATGAATTACAAATAAATCTTCAATACGATTCAGATCCTGAATGACAGTGCGTTTCACAATTATGGTACAGGTTAGGCTTCGCTTGCCGGAATTAGTCGTACGATGGCTTACTATCTCCTACCAGGGTCGCTAAATTTGTTCGAAAGAGTTACCGTGGCCCTGGCACGTGGGCAACTGAAGGAACACGGGTGGGTTTTAGTCAGTTAAAGTCTGACACGCCCTCCCGCTCCACCCAGAGCGGGAGACGCCATTTGACGATTTCCCACCCGAAAAAAGAAATGGGTTACTATCTTGATAGATGTCAACACCTCAGCCCCGGCACTGAAAACCAGCGTTGGGGCTGTGTTTCGTATAGAGACGCAGCAGTATGCAGAGCTAAGTCATTTTGCGTGGATGCGGCCATGTTTTCTCCAGAATTATCTTTTATTTTAGTGTCTGTTGATCCTTCGTTACCGCAAATAGACGTATTTTCTTTCTTTTTTCCCTCCGTGCTTCGGCAAGCACGTTAAGCCGTTGGTTTCGATAGTCATTCAAGGATATTTGGCAGTCGATACGCTTCGTCAGAAGCCTGAAAGTAGACAACCTGTATTACTAAAGAGTTTCTTATTACCCAGTAATTGGGTTGTGTAGGTCAGATAAGCAGTCGCTTCATCAATCAATCAATCATTTTATTTTGTTAAACATAGGTATGGTTACAGATAGTAAATTGAATCAACATTCATGCATAATACTAGTATTTAGCTGAATCCGGTTGTACTGGCCGATTAGACTTACGAACGTAAGTAATTTTGTATTTCGCGGACTACCTACTCTTCCCCCTTAAGAACATGGGTACCTTTAGGTTACACTAAAAATGCTGCAGCGGAATCTATGCATTTTACCACCATACTGCGATCGCCAACCCGCCTGCCAAGCATGATGAATATTGCAAAGCCCCCCAAATTGGGGGACGCCTGTGTCCAGCTGTGGACGTCTTACGGCTGAAATGATGATGATGATGATGGATTTACACCGCCACAAGCGAAATACGCTTTAAAGTGACGTCTCTGACGACACCCACCGGAATAAATAGGCTAGTAGTCAAGACAGCGCTAACATTAATAAAACCGAGCACCTTACCTCTCATACTACACGTAGCAAGGTCTTCGTCAGGTCGCCGTCTCCGCGATATGTTACGTTCTATCATCATTTGCGTTGACTTTAGGTAACTTTGCAGACTTGTGTCTTGATTGGCTACCTGCAACTCTTAGATATCACACGGGAAGAAGAATATTCATCATCCTCCATAATTTCAGTCGTAAGGTCATTTGATGATTTCCCATGCAGAAAAAAAAAAAGACGTCCACCTGCTGTACATATGCCTCTCCTAGTCAGGGAGGTAGATACCACGTTTAGCAGGCGGGTTAGTGATCGTAGTATGGTGGTAAAATGGATAGAGAACGCTTCTGCCCATTCTCTAGTAAGTCCTTTAGTCGCCTCATACAACACCGACGGGAAGAATTAATGTGATAGTAGTAAAGATAGCATCAACAATAATAAACCCGAGCATCTTACGTGTCATACTACACGTAGCAAGGTCTTCGTCAGGTCGCCGTCTCCGCGATATGTTACGTTCTATCAACATTTGCGTTGACTTTAGGTATCTTTGCAAACTTGTGTCTTGATTGGCTACCTGTACTTCTGTCTGTATGTTGCCGGACGAAAAGAATAGCACCACCCCATTTCTTCCCGTGGGTGTCGTAAGAATCGTTGAAGGCGACTAACGGCTTGGTAGGTGGGTTGGCGATCTCAGTATGGTGATAAAATGCATAGAGAACGCGCCTGCCCATTCTCTAGTAAACGTATTACTGAAGTTTACGCAAAAACTAATCAAGCAAAGTCAGTTTATTATGGGACCTCCATAGACATACCCTATCTATTAAAAAAAAAGAGGTAATTTTCAAAATTGATCCATTATTGCCAAAGATAACACAAAACATATATACAAACAAAACAGTTAGGTGAACAGACAACATCCTCTTTTTTGAACTCAAGAAAGATTGATCCCTTCTTCACGTTACTCTACCTACCCTCAAAACGAAAAGCGTGAAGTAACATCACGT
Source organism: Aporophyla lueneburgensis (assembly GCA_932294355.1). NCBI lineage: Eukaryota > Metazoa > Arthropoda > Insecta > Lepidoptera > Noctuidae > Aporophyla > Aporophyla lueneburgensis. The sequence continues at coordinate 14,686,536 of OW028762.1, read as the reverse complement.
CTAAGATCTCTCTCAACAACTTACTACCGTCTTCATCTCACGAGGAAACGGTTTACCTGTCACATTTAATATTTTAACTAGGTGTTTTCAATACTTGTAGATAGCATACCTGAGAACAATCAAGGTATTTTCTGCCAATGTTTTGCACCATGCTGAAGATATTATTATAGACAATTTTCTACTGAGCAAAGATGTTCTACGGACTTGGAAATATTATCTAAGGTATTAACTATCTCATTGCTTGGAAGGTTCTGGAATGGCGACCGCGTACTGGAAGACGTAGCGTTGGAAGGCCTCCCACAAGATGGACCGATGACCTGGTGAAGGCCGCAGGAATACGTTGGATGCGAGAAGTACAGAACCAGTTGAAGTGGCGGTGCTTGGGGGAGGCCTATGTCCAGCAGTGGACGTCTTTTGCTGAACTGATGATGATGATGAAATCGCACGCTGTTAGACTCTTTAGGCAACGTCCTATTTCGAGCCAGGGTTGCAGATTTGTTCGAAAAAGTTACCGTGGCCCTGACACAGGCAATTGAAGGAACACGGGTGGGTTTTAGTCAGTAAAAGTCTGACACGCCCTCCCGCTCCGCGCAGAGCGGGAGACGTCATTTGATGATTTCCCAGCCAGAAAAAGAAGGGTACATATCTATACTAATATTATAAAGCTGAAGAGTTTGTTTGATTGAACGCGCTTATCTCAGGAACTACTAGTCCGAATTGTTTTTTTTTGTGTTGGGTAGCCTATTTATCGAGGAAAGCTATATAGGCTATATAACATCACGCTACAACCAAGAGGAGCGGAGCAGTCATGAAAAATGTTGCAAAAACGGGGAAAATCGCACGGGTAGGCGATTCGACGCGACGCGACGGGAAGGGTCGAGGGAACAAAAATTAAACGCGGACGAAGTCGCGGGCAGACGCTAGTTTACGAATAATGCGCCAATTTAGCCGACGATATTAAATTTTTTGCCCGATCTGGAAATCGAACCCAATACCTCTTGCTCATCAGTAGCGCTTGCGACCACTGGACTAACGAGGCAGTCAATAATCACATACATACATAAACTAAAGCCTTTTCCCCATGGGGGTAGGCAGAAACTATGGAACGCGACCTGCTACGATCTCTACATACTCCTTTTGCCTCGTTTAGGCTCATACATCTGGTCATACACACACGCCGGTTACCAGTACTACGCACCTGACCCATCTGAAGAACATCACCAATAAGGTCACTATATGTCCTCCTAGGGCGTCTCATTCCGGCGTTTCCTCTCCCATCTGTCTTGTAAATACCTTTTGTAAATCGTCCTTCATTCATCCTCTCAACATGACCAAACCAAGCATACTCTGCAATTTTTATCACGTTTGAATCAAAAGCAGGTATAGACCTGCTAAGGCCTTCATCATCATCATTATCAGCCAAAAGCAGTCTACTGCTGGATATAGACCACTCCAATTGCACGCCATCCAGCTAAATTCTGGGCAACTCTCATCCAGCTGCTATCAGCCACCCTGCAAAAATTGTCGCTCCACCCAGGAGTCTTACCTAACTGGTGAAGTCAAAATAATAAAAGATTTTATTTCTGTAAGTAAGCAGTCACTTTTAACCGGCAATTCTATTTCAAAAACTACATGAGGTAAGCGTTTCCTGACTACTCTGAGAAGAAAGGCCGAAACAAACTCTAATTTTAAGTCCAGATATAATCTTAGTCGCATTATGTGAAGACCATGTGGATTGGTGTCTGAAATGGTCTTTTGAGGAAAGAACCACACGGATTGAGTGGACCTGACCCGTCAGGACACGTTCATCAGTCTTGCCATGATTTTAAAAACCACGTTAAAATGCCAAAAGCTTTACCAGCAACTAGATTGGCACTCGATAAATTCATGATGCAAGTCAGTGACCTCTTGATCCCTCTTAATTTATGGATAAACTCGTACCTCTAAATAGCAATTAGGCACGCTAATGTTAATGAGAAACGTTTTAGTCGATTAATATAATAATATATCTTAGGACAACCAACCCACCGTTATCTGATCCCAAACTAGGCAGAGCCTGTACTATGGCAACCAGACAACTGATAAACATACTTATATATTTCTAAATACATACATATTATAGATAAATTACACAATTACACAACAAATGACTATGCTTATCACACAAAGATTTGTCCTGGGTAGGAATCGAACCCACGACCTCAGTCTTAGCAGTCAGCCGGCGTAGCATGACCAATTCTATAACTATTCTACCAAGAACAAAAAAAGTTCCTTATTTATTTTAATTCTGTAAAAATGTTTCTATCTCATCAGAAAAATAGTCATCATACTTGACATCGTACTCTTGTCGACTGAAGAATAGAAACATCTCTTCTTTTCAGTTTTACTCAATTTTTCCACGATACAATCTATCATTTTGTCTTCTCTTCCGTCGACAAATTCCGTTTCTAGGCGGTCATGCTACGCGTGCAGGATCACTAATTACTAGACTAACAGGCCAATATTTAAAAATTTGCTTCAAATCTTCCAAGATTTAGAGCTATTTTTTAAATAAACCCCAGTTCACAGAAATATTGAAAGAAGCATACAAAAAGAAGATTTTTATTGTTATATATGATCAAATGTGTAAAACGTCTAAAAAATACCTATTTAAGTATTAATTACTGTTTTTCTCCAACAGATGGCGTAACTTCCCCAAACCAAAATGGCTGCGGTATCATCAGCCCACCTTCAAGATTCCAGGATCAAAATACAAGACCACAGCGATGACGAGCCTTACTCCCCAAACACCAGAGACACCACCAGCCCAGAATACCACGACGAGGAAAAAGCAGAAGAGAGACCCATACTGTCATCTTCTTTCGCCATACACAACGTTCTAAAGAAAGAAAGAGACAGTCATAGTCCAGAAAATGTTTTCTCAACTGACAAGTTGTTGCAAAACACGCCGAATTACGAAGATTTACGAGAGCTCAACGAGAACTCCCGAACGTCTGATCTTATCGACGACGATGACGATCGGACGAACGAATCTAGGGCTGAAATTAGTATAGATGACAATTCCTGCTGCAGTGATGACACTGTGCTTTCGGTTGGCAATGAAGCGTTGCCAACATTCGAGCAAAAATGTCCGGAAATGTCACAGAACCTGACGTCCTTCAAACACATACAGACGCATTTAAATGCGATATCACAGTTAAACCAAAATATCAATATGAACCAGCCTCTTCTCCTAAGGCCGAGTCCTATTACCCCAAACCCTTTAATGTTCCTAAACCAGCCCCTACTTTTCCAGAACCCCTTAATCAACCAAGTAGACTTAAAATCTGGACTGCAAAGTCGAATGCCAGTTCCTCAAAGCAATTTAAACCTTAATCCTCAACCTTTCGGTTTAAACTTTGGTCTAAGAATGAAGAGTCAGAGCCAGGACTTGAGAAGAACAGACGAGAACAGAAGAATTAATTATGTGTCTCCAAAATCGCCTGATAACGAATCTGGGAGAGATTTTATTAATCAGAATTGTCTGAAGTTCAGTATAGACAATATTCTGAAGGCTGATTTCGGAAGGAGGATCACGGATCCTTTAACTAAGAGGAAGACGAAGACCAGGGTTGAGGCTAAAATGTCTCCTGTGAAGGAGACAGCCTCTCCGTCTAAGCTTGAGGAGTCCAGAGTTCCTGAGGTGAAGCCGGGAGAGAAGAGTGGAGCTATTGACTTATCAAAAGGAGAAGATAGCGGGAGCAGTCAGAGTTCAGCTACCGGTAAGATTTTTGCAAATACTTACTAGTAATTCTACAATTTAATTCTGTTTTGCACAAAAAAAAGGCTTCCACAAAAACACTACACGGTTAAAATTAACAAGTGTTAAATAATAAGTGTTTTTTTGGAAGTAGGTTTTTGAATTTAAAAAAATCATAAGTAACCATTCTATTTAAATCAAATCGGTTCATAAATGGCGGAGTTACAAATAAAACAAATCAAAGATTTGAGAACCTCGTCCTTTTTTGAAGCCGGTAAGAAATTACAATTATTTCTACATATATGTAGTTTCTTCACGAAAAACCTCTTCTGAATTCACCTTTTCTATATGCCTCATGCTCTCTAAGATTCTTGCTAACTTATGTATCCACGTTCTCTGCAGGTACCACGATGGCAGACGGCGCGATGGTCTGGCCTGCGTGGGTCTACTGTACCAGGTACAGTGACCGACCCAGTTCCGGTAAGTCTTATTTAGTTATTTTACTAGTTCTAGCGTCCACATTGTTTACACTTTTTGTATCGTGTCCTTTAGATTTTTTTATCATAAACTTAGGTTTTTATTGTGCAATATTTACATGTTGTATAGGCTAACAAACATTAAATAATATAGGTATTATTAATAATATGTACATTTATATAAAAACATAGAGAAAGGAATCAGAGGGCAATAAAAAACTCGTCCGCATCGCTATCAATAGGAAAACTGCCCAAAAGGCTGGCAGCATTGCCCCATTGTATGGCAATGCTGATTCTTTGACCAAAAAATAGGCCAGCCCTCTGGTCACGTGAAGAGTCGACGAACCGCTTGGTTAGATCTCGAAAACCAAGTCGGCACTCGGACCTGTTTCAACCACAATCGGCTCAATTAATAAACTCCCAATGAGATTGGAGTATTTTCGGCGTTTGAGGTTTTAAAAGATTCCAACTTATTAGTTAGTAAAAAATACCAAATTGATATCCTAAATTATTCACAAACTAAAATAAAGCGTCGAAAAATTCATCCGCATAGCTGTGGACTGGTAATGTACCCAAGAGACTGGCGGCATTACCACGTTGTATGGCAATGCTTAGCCTCTGGCCAAGGTGAAAGCCAGCCCTTGGGGTCACGATAGCGGTCTGTCTGTCTTGTGAATACCATTGAGTAATCTTAAGACCATATATCATATTCTGACTCTTAAAAAAGCTGTTCAATAAATAAGTATAAATTAATCTTCATAATGAAATGTTTATTTATGTAAGTAGATCTTATAAGACACTTTTATACGCCCCTATTTTGTTGATCAGTATTTAAATAAATTAAACCGCCGAAAAACTGAAAAGCATAAAATAATAAAGTCTTTTCAGTTTTTCGGCGGTATAATTTTTTGTTTTTTTTTCGTCGGTTGAAAACTAGATGGAGTTACCATTTCCTAGCTGACTGTTCCCTGAGAAGAAATGCCGAAACAAACAAAGAGGTCATGGTCTCTTTTAAAGTCCAAACATTATATTTGTATGTGAGTCTAACAATGCAGGGTCATGTCTGGAAAAGCATTTTGAAAAAAGGGCCAATGCAGCTTAGAGCTGATGTGTCCCAACAGACGGCATGTATGTATCAGTCATCGTGTAGATCAACCCTATTTTTGTGAGCTCAGCGAACCGTCACAAGACGCTACCAGATCTGCAGGACATTTGCATAGGCCATACACAAAATACTCAAAACCGCCAAACAGTTATAAAGTCATGTATTGAATTTATCATCATTATTTCAGCCAAAAGACGTCCACTGCTGGACATAGGCCTCCCCCAATTCAGAAGGGTTTGCCAAAATCGCCACACTTGGCAGGCGGGTTGGAGATTGTAGTATGGTGGTAAAATGCATAGAGAACGCTGCTGCCCATTCTCTAGTAAGTCCCTTAGTCGCCTTTTACGATAGTCACGGGAAGAAATGATATGGTGCTATTCTTTACGTCTGGCACCAAATAGAAGATATAATATACAAACATCAAATACTATGTCAAATCCTTTACCAAATTAACAAGCCCCCCTTCATACCCGCAATAAGATTAACTAAATCTTTCCACGCTGAAATCATCCCTTCGACCACAATATTCAATGTAGTGGAGCCCAATAATTTGATAAGTGCCCCCGTGGGGAGTGTTGCGTTAGATAAGAAAGGCGGAACCCCTCCGAAGAGGGTCGGTTTATTAACACAGTGAGAAGATTGTTACACGTGTTTTGTTTTGGAAGAGATAGGGAGAAAAATAAATAATAGGTAAGTAGTTTAAAAAACTAAAAAACTCGCATCCATAGAAAAACCAACTAAAAAGTAGAAAATAATTGAAAAAGAGTTGGGTATTTTTTGAGGTATTTAAAGGTGTCTGCACACAGCGGGCTGGGCGCGGCGGGACGTGACGGCGACGCGCCGCTTTCAAACAGAACCGTCGCGCCACGACGCGTCGCGCCGAGCGCTCTATGTGAAGTCGTCCGTAATATTTAGTACATTACAACTATTCAGCGTCGTGTCGCCGTCACGTCCCGCCGCGCCCCGCCCGCTGTGTGAAGACGTGAAGACACCTTTAATGGTGGTACGCTTTTTTTTTTCAATTATTTTCAACCTTTTCGTTTGGTTTTCTATGGAAGCGTGTTTTTCAGTTTTTTAAACATACATACATACATAAATTCACGCCTTTTCCCCATAGGGGTAGCCAGAAACAACGCATCGCCACCTCCGACGATCCTTACATATGTATACTTTTTGCTCTTTTTGTTGCGCCACTTCTTCTTCCCAGCTGCAGTACTAGGAAGTGATGAAGGGCGGGTGTGTCGGGGACTGTCTTATGTAATTTTGACGTTCAAAAAGTGCTTATCCTCAGCCTTATTTCAGTAAATGACTTTTCATTTTGAGATGTTAAAATGTTCAGGAAAAATGTTCGTTATCGTTTTGAAAAGCTGAAAGTGGTGGGTAAAAGAATTAGTTTGAGCTTGTAGCGTAATTGCGTAAATCTAACAGTAGGAATAGCTGTCATTTTGTGTCAGCTATTCCTCCATGAAATGGGATGAGAGCAGTGGTGGCTCAGTGGTATCAGCCCCGACTCACGAATTGTAGGTCGTGGGTTCAAACCCAAGCAGGCGCTTTACTTTGTGTAAATATTTTCATCACCACTGCTCTCAAAACGGTGACGGAAAACATCGTGAGGAAACCGGCATATCTTAGAGCCAAAAAATCGAAGACATGTGACATCTATCAACCCGCACTGGGTCCGCGTGGTAGATTACGGCCCACTCCCTCTCACCGAGAGGAGGCCTGTGTCTCAGCAGTGGGAATAATACAGGTTGATTATATATTATGATTATATATTCCTCCATGAGATTCATTGCGCTATTTACGTTGTTGAACAGACAATTTTGTCGAACATAAGAAGCAATGTAATTGCAATACCCTTCAAAATGATTCAGATTCTAATTCCTAGTGTATTACGCAGTATGGTACCACAAAAAAAGTTGTCGTAACCAAATGTGTGTTTTCCATGTTTCGTAGATCAAAACAAATAGACGGATAGACTGTAGTAATAGAATTAGGGATCATTAAGCATCGTGCAGTGCAGCTGATAAATATGTGTACGGAACACTGAAGGGGAACGAAATAAAAATTGAATTTTAGAGATGGGAGTGTGTCGATAATTTTTTTTGGTTGATGTCGATAGTTTTGGTAATAATGTTGAGTTTTAGACTGAGTTAATAGGCTATTTAAAAAAAATAAACTCGGTAATCCATAAGTTTTTTCTTGGTAATTTGATATTTCGGACGCAACTTAAATGTAAATACGTACGTAAAGTGAAAATCTTGTTTTGGTATTTTGATGGCATTTTCGCAAAATCTTGACCCAAACAACTACTGAATTTGTAAAGAAAGCATTATCAGCCTTATAATGTTCCTGGGACACAGGCGTCCTCTTTGTGAGAGAGAGAGAGTGAGCCATAATCCACCACGCTGGCCCACTGCTGGTTGGTAGATGTCACATGTTTTAGATTATTTGTTTTGATTTTCCTTCACCGTTTTGAGAGTAGTGGTAATGCAATAATTCACAAAAATTAAAGCGCCTTTCTGGGATCTACTACTGGGTCACCACTGCTCACCAAAGAAAGAAAGAAAGAAAGGAAGAAAGAAAGAAAGAAAAATGTATTTATTGGTGTACAACAAACAAAACAACCTAACACTGAAAAAAAAGAAGAAATGGTCCAAGGACTTACATTTTTGTGAAGTTTTCTTGACTGATTAGTATTTTTACCAAGATTCGGGTTATCTTATTAGCTCGTACCTTCAGTCCTTCACAAGATAAAAAGTAGATAAGTAAGTACATCTTATAGGAATAGTAGGTAGTTAGCAAATGCCATCATTTCAGCCGAAAGACGTCCACTGCTGGACATAGGCCTCCCCAAGCTTCGCCACTTAGACCGGTTTTGTGCTTCTCGCATCCATCGGGTTTCTGCGGCCTTCACAAGGTCATCGGTCCACCTTGTGGGACGCCTCCCAACTCTACGTCTTCCGGTACGCAGTCGCCACTCCAGAACCTTTTGGCACCATCGTCCATCTGTTCTGCGAGCAATGTGCCCTGCCCACTGCCACTTCAGTTCAGCAATTCTTTAGGCTATGTCGGTTACCGTGGTTCTCCTACAGATCTCTTCATTTCTGATTCGATCGCGTAGGGAAGCTAGCATAGCCCTCTCCATTGCCCTCTGGGTGACTTTAACCCAGATAGACCTGAAACTCTTTTTTTCTTAGAAAGTTGTGATTTTTATATATAAGTCTTAATATAGCCCCAGCATCTCAGGAAAATTAATGAAAAAAATCTTCAACTTCCGGAAAAGCTGGAAAATCATGTCCCATATATGGGTCGGTCGGTACAACCATACCTTTTTGCTAATATGCTTTTAATAGTAAATGAAACCATAAATAAAACAATTTTTGTTGAATCAAATATATTAATTTTAATTTTGAAGACATAATACAGTTTTTGAAAATAAAATTTATGCGGTATGGTACTTGAAAAAACATAATTTGGAATATAAATTTATGTTACACTTTACGCATACTTTTTTTACATATATTGCATTGTAAAACTACTAATAATTTATTAGATTACTCTTTTGATCATATCTTGAATCTTCAAGGTTGATTAGTGGTACCAGACAAGGCCCACGCTTTTCACACCGTTTGGAAGTTTCTAAAATGACTCTTGAAACAGACCTGCGAAAATTGAAGCGATCGAGATCTACACGATTCATCATCATTATTTCAGCCGAAAGACGTCCACTGCTGGACATAGGCCTCCCCCAAGCACCACCACTTCGACCTGTTCTGTACTTCTCACATCCAACGTATTCCTGCGGCGTTCACCAGGTCATCTTCTCTACGATTATTACGATACAATTGCCATGAATTATGTTATGCCATAACAATACAATATTATGGCAGAATAAAGGAAAGCACCATTTCTTGCATCTGATGCAAGTCTGGTAGACGCCGATGTTGCGATCAGATCGATCAACGCCTCCCACATTTTTATTATACGTTTTGACAATATGTGCTTGGTCAATCTGTATATATTTTTTCTGATGTTGAGAGAAACGCCTTGCTTTCTGTAATGGCTGAACAGACTCTACGTCAGAGGCAACAGTAACAACACTGTTGTCATTCGGTTTGCAGACAAGTATCTGTTCTTGCAAACTTGCCTTGAAAGCAAAATTAACCCGCTCGGTTTTCTTGAAATCCTGATAGGATGGTAATGGATATTTTGAGATAAAATTGTCACGAACTGTGCCATTTGCCTTCAAATTTCTGTTTTTCAACTCGTGTAAAAGAAGGTTGGAAGTGGTTGGAAGTGTACCTGGTAAATTCTGTATGATAATATTATCTTCTTTTCCAGAATCTTCGTCCGCAACAACAGCATTTGCGTTATCTGGTAGTTCAAATGTGATGCATTCTGGAACCGGATCATCACCATTCTCTAATACATTCAAAATATCATTTTACAATAATGGTTTCAATCTGAAATATAAAAACTAGAATATTGTTAACAGAAATTTTAGAGTGTTTGAAGTCTAGTGCTTGTGCCGACGGAACCATGTATGGGTTCTTAAAATATTCGGCAAAATAAAAGTGAAATAAACGAGAATAATTAACATTTTCTTTGTAATGTAAACATTGTAATGTTTCATACTTTATATTTTTGATAATATATTCATAGAAAGAAAACAATAAATATAATATAATCTTACCTTTTTGAGGACATGTCTTACAATTTCCAATACACACGTTTTCACTTGCAAAAAACAACTAGAAATTATAACATTTACTACGTATCTTGTCAGCACAGTTAACAGTCATTAACTGACGATTCTAAAAATATATGTCAATTGTTTTAATAAAATCATATAATGAGGGTAGAATTTTTTATTTCTCGAAACCCATGTATGGGTCGGTCGGTCCAACTGGGGCTTTCTAATGAGGCCCATTGTGAGCGACCACGTTTCAGTTCCATAGGTCATCACAGTGCACTTAATAATCAATTGTAATATATCATGTACATCTGTCATGTCGGTTGTCACGTAGTACAATTATTTAATAATAACAGGCCCTTTATTAAAACAATAACTTACTATTAAATTACTTACAACGATCGATTTGTATGTTTACACAATGATAAGGTCAAGTAATGACACAGAGTGAAGTTTTTATTAAGCCTGTCCAGTGACAACAACATTCATTGCAGTATTTACGTTGTTGAGTAGACATTTTTTAAGAATATAGGAAGATATGGATTAACAAAATCGTTCAGAATTATTTAAGTAGATTCTGATTGATAGTGTTGTTAGAGGAGTGGTGGTTGAGGGTTAGAGCATTTAATAAAACTGAACCTCGATTCATGTTGACCACATAATTGTCCATTTATTGCTGCAACTAGCTTCATTCAGCGACTTCTTGCGTATAAAATTGGTTGTTTCTCCGACCCATCGCATCGCATCGTATCACTTTCAAACTCAAACTCTTTTATTTGTGGTCATAGGTTAACAAAGATGGTGCTTAATATTAATAAATGTATCACTATGTCCTGCTAGTAAAGCTAGTAAACTTGCCCGCGATATTACTAAGTTTTCACTTATTGTTCTTTTATACTTTCTGCTATGCTTCCAAGGGTCGTAGCGTGATGTTATATAGCCTGTCACCTCTCTCAAAAAATGGGCTATCTAGTGCAGAAGTATTCCTTTAAATACTACTGACAGTTCCAGGGTTTTGCGCGTTCAAACAAACAAACAAACAAACAATTTAGCAAGGGTCGCGAGATTTGGTCGAAAGAGTTACCATGGCCCTGGCATATAGGCGACTGAAGGAACACGGGTGGCTTTTAGTCAGTAAAAGCTTGACACGTGCTTCCGCTCCGCCCAGAGCGGGAGACGTCATTTGATGACTTGCCACCCAAAAAAAAGCTTCAGAATATGTCAGTAAGTATTGATATTAAGAAACATACACGTGTAGCATACCAGAAAAAAATACGTTGATCATCTTACGTTACTTATCTACAGACCATGCACACATACAAGCAATCGATTGGTGTGAACAATTGATTAACAGATTCGATTCTATTCGATTGCTAGTAATCGATTAGCGCAGCTAATAGGACAAATAGTGTTTGTTAGTAAGTGCGTATGAATCATTTTGTTTACAATATTTTGTAATGGTTTTCCTCATTGTGTGAACTTTTGCATTTGGAGATAATTTGATTACGTTTATATGAAAGTGAGAATGGGTTTTTTCCGCTTAAATTGTCAATTAAGTATTCCGTGTGGTGCCAGAGGTAAAGAAAAGCACCAGCCCATTCCTTCACGTGGGTGTCGTAAGGCGACTAAAGGACTTACTAGAGAATGGGCAGCAGCGTTCTCTATGCGTTTAACCATCATACTTCTATCACCAACCGGCCTGCCAAGCGTAGCGATTATGGCAATCTTCCCCAAATTGGGGGAGGCCTATGTCCAGCAGTGGACGTATTTCGACTGAAACGATGATTATCAATGAAGTAACCTTATTATTTTCGGAACTATTTGTTCACATCATACTTTGTTATTGATTTACTCCAGAATTCGTAGGAATACGCTGGATGTGGGAAGTACAGAATGGGTCAAAGTGACGAACCTTGGGGCATACTTATGTCTAGTAGTGGAAGTCTGTCTGTAAAATGATGATGAACACCAGAATTAAGTTGCTTAATGACACTAAGAAGTCTTTTTTGATCCTGGCAGTCAATTTTTTGCAGTCTTTGTGGGTCGTCAAAAGCCAGAAAGTCTGACAACAAGTCTTATTAAGAGGTATCATTTTACCCAGTAGCTGGGTTTTGGATGTGAGATAGGCAGTCGTTCCATGTAAAATACTGGTATTCAGGTGCTTCTGGTTTGACTGAAAACCGATCCCATCAGTTGGGAAAAGACTAGTTGATGACTTTGATCAGTGTCGATAAGACTTGATAGTATCTCCAACATGTTTGAAAGCAAAGCTTAAAAAAAATGTCTACAAGTTTCTGCCATCCTTGTATTAAAAACCGCACTAGATTCTGTAAATTTATTCACCATTTACTCTTTCAGAATCACTACTGTGACGCTCATATAGTCTATATTAAATCTTCCTACAGCTAATTATGTTGTTATCTTCATTAAAATCTCCACGGTCCTGAGGTGAACAGACAGCGCTAATCAAAACTCAAGATAATATGGCTACAAATTAGTTTAATTGCTATATTAATTAATATGGTTACGGTACATAATATCCTCACTGATGGTCCAGTGGCGCCATCTAGAACGCTACAGGCGAACTTCGCACAGTGACGTCACGAAAAAACCTGCATCGCGCAAGTAAAGTTATCCGCGCCATTAGCATCTTTCTCGATATCAATCGTTGGGCAGTAGCCAATCGGACATAGATGTTTGAGCTCTGGTCGAAAGATCCTCCTGTTTCTATAGAGGATAAAAACCTTCACAAATTGTTCCTCATACCTCTATAGCCCCCCCCCCCCGACCCTTGCCCGACGAAGGGCCAGCCCGTAGCTAAGCCTGTAGCTTTAAATTCTTCCCTAAAAAAATCACTCAGATCCAGCCCGTCTCTTGCTGCCCTCTCCCAACGACGCCCTAAGCCGAGGTCCGTACCCCACAGGGGGCGCCCTTAGCGAGTAATCGCCTTAGTTTATAAGTTTTCTTTAGCCCTTGCTGGAGGCCTTAATTTATTAAGGAATTCGCAGGCAAACTCGGTTATGTAGTCACGACCTCTCAAGGTCAACTACGAGATGTCAATGACAAAAAAAAAACCTACTTATATAGTTCCATTGAAGATACTCCTTAAGTCAGTACTAACCTTTGAAAGCCATAAACGTTCTAAATAAAAGTCGAACTACGCTAGATGGCGCTGTTCTAAATAATTGTTTGAAGAGCATCGGCGTGTGCGCATCTAATAGCGCAAGATAGGCATCGCGTGTGACGTATGAGATGTAATGAGAGACGTGGGAGTGCGTCTTCATTATATTGTCTATGGTTCTTTAATATGAGGTGTAGCGAAGTACTCTTAATATGTCTATGTATATACATACAGTATTATGTGGTGTCGATCTTAAAGAATATTACCATGCCATTTCTTCTCGTGGGTGTCGTAGAAGGCGACTAAGGGACTTACTAGAGATTGGGCAGTAGCGTTCTCTATGCATTTTATCACCATATTACGATCGCCAACCCGCATGCCAAGCGTGGCGATTATGGCTAACCCCTCTCCTTGGAGGAGGCATATGTCCAGCAGTGGACGTCTTTCAGCTGAATTGATGATGATGATGATATAAGTAAGTATACAACTTCATAAATCCACTTTAAAACCCAATATGTTGCTCGCGACTTCGTCTGGAAGAAAATTTTTAATGAAAATATCCTTCATGAAAAGTATGAAGTCTAACTATAACCTTCGCCAAGTCACAGGCTACCTTATCATCTGCCTAGCCTTTTCCCAATTAATTATCGGGTTGGCTTCTAGTCTGACGACTGCCTATCTGATCTCCACAACCCAGTTACTGGGTAACACGGTAGCCCTTGGTGGGACTGGTGGTTAGAGGGACTATGAAAGATCTACAAATGACAGACGGCAAGTTATCAGCAGTAAGAATAGTGTCAAAATACTTTCAGAAGTGCTAAAAATGGCTGCTCCTAATTGGATACGCAACATATTTCAAATGTCACAGAAATATTTCAAGAAAATACCAAATTATTTTTAAAGTCCTTTTTTGGCATTACTAATTTAATTAAGACTCACATACTTAATTCTTGTTATAATCAGATCATTACAGCTAAACCCATAAAAGTACATTTTATCTTAAAAAACGCACACAAAAAATGAGCATGCAATTCACCATTTTTAATCAGAACTCATGCTAGTTTTAACCGGAATTCATACTTGACTGTACTCATTAGCAGCATTTTGAAATTAGAACCTCGATAGTTCGAAATACGAATAAACTACAAAATGGTGGTTTGACGTTTGAAACCTTATTCCGACGCACTAGAGGTGCGCTTAGTCGATGATTTCCGAGTTAATCGATTGGAAATGTTGTTAATTACTCGATGTAATTTACTTGACGGTAAATTATATCATGTGTGGCCAATTAGCGTTTAGTTTAAGATGTAGTGTGTTTTTTGTGTCTGTGTTCTACGTTTTTGCTTAGAATTGTTAGTATTAGTGAAGTAGGTTTTGTGACTGTCTCACGTGATTAACTGAGCTAGTCTAGAATTATCTAGCGCTAATTACGATATCATTATGAGTATGGGAATAAATTAATGTAATTAAGTCATTAAATACTAAGCCTTTTTAAATAAAATTATCTCTTGAAAAACTCTGCCTCACTTTTAGTAACAGTTTTCATTTTTTGAGATTAATTTTCTATCAGATTTAATTTTCGTTTTCGACAAAAGCTTTAAAACAAGTGCGAGTCGGACTCGCGCACCGAGGGTTCCGTACAAACCTGTAGGTATCCTCGGTTTATGCATAAGGTTTATGTTTATGAAATGAAATGGTTTTTTTTTAATTTTTATATTTGAGTTGATTGAATTAAAGGTAAATTGCGGTTTACGATTTATGACGTATTAAAAAAAAAAACTACTTAATGGATCTCGTTCAAACCGTTTATATTGTTATGTACATCATATATTTTTTTTAGATTTATCATCCTCTTATTTTAGAAGTTACGGGGGGGGGACACATTTTACCACTTTGGAAGTGTCTCTCGCGCAAACTATTCAGTTTAGAAAAAAATGATATTAGAAACCTCAATACCATTTTTGAAGACCTATTCATAGATACCCCACACGTATGGGTTTGATGAAATTTTTTTTTTTAGTTTCAGTTCTAAGTATGGGGAACCCCAAAATTTATTGTTTTTTTTCTATTTTAGTATGAAAATCTTAATGCGGTTCACAGAATAGATTTACTTACCAAGTTTCAACAGCATAGCTATTATAGTTTTGGAGAAAAGTGGCTGTGACATACGGACGGACAGACAGACAGACAGACATGACGAATCTATAAGGGTTCCGTTTTTTTTGCCATTTGGCAACGGGACCCTAAAAACACTACAAAGTGAAAAATAACTTTAATTTCGGATGTCGCTGTCTTAGGATCTGTATTTAACTTTTATGCCACCGACTTCCGAAATTATAAAGTTATTTTTCACTTTGTAGTGTTTTTAAGGAAGTCGGTTTACTTTAGTCGGTAACTTTTTAGTTGTGGTATCTACCCTGCACTAATTTCTAAACAACTACTGGCCAGGTGAAATTTAAAACTTATATGGTTTTCTCATGGATGCCATTGTCAGAACTGGACCAAATTGAAATGGGTCCACACGGGAAGCACCGGCTTTCAAATAAAAAAAGAAACCTCAAAATCGGTTCACTCAGTCGAAAGTTCGGAGGTAACAAACATAAAAAAAATACAGTCGAATTGAGAACCTCCTCCTTTTTTTAAAGTCGATTAAAAAGATAAAATTAGTTATTTTCTTTAAAAAATTGCAGTATTTATTTTTCTTGTATCAACACGAAATCAACTCCCTACTTCCCCGCCTTCAGAAAAAAAGATTTATCGATACCCACCCCCTCTCTAGCGTCATCCCTAAACATATGTTTTCACGCTCAAACTAGAGATTGCTCTTAACTTATTGACTATAGTGTAGTCACTTATCGTTCCCCTAAAAGTTTACTCGATTGAATTAGTCGGATAGAGGGGTAAACTAATATGTTGTTTTCATTATTTAAAGTTGTCTTGAGTTTGGGGTGAATTTTAAAGTTGCGGTTTTCGACTGCGTATATTGTTTTTGTCCGCTACAGCTTAACACCAGTATTTGACAAGGAGCGACTTCCACAACCCATTTACTGGATTATATGATAGCCTTTGGAAAGACTGATTGTCAGACCTTTGGGTTTCTGATGACCCACGACGCCTGTCAAAGATTTAACGACCATGTCAGCCGGGTCCAACGGTTTGTTATACTTTCCGATGCACGCAGGGATTTTGATATGTAATGGCTGGCCACCGATCCAGAATTCGACTGCGGCACGCTTAGCTTAACCGTCGATCGACCCCTACGGCGGTTATCATAGCCATGTAGAAGAAGACATAGATCAGGTAATCTTTATTACGCTTTAGCAGTTAAAACGAATATAAAATTAATCACTTAGTAAACAATATTTATTTATTTATCGATATAATGATACCTAATCGCATTTCCCAGCCCTGTTTCTAAGCATTTTATTCCAAACGATTAGTTGTTGATGTCTTCGCATTTTTTCTCTTCAATACGTCTGCAGTGCCCGTGAAAATAGTTGAACAAATCGTTTTTACACTCAACAGTTTTAGAGGAAAATGTGCGCAGTTTAATGTATATTTAATGTCCCGAGTTTTTGTATCCGGAGATTGTTTTAAAATGGTTGTTTATTGAGGAACATTAAGTGTCATGGAGCTTCTCTTTGTATTCTGTTAACATGTTTTTCATAATCATCTTTCAATTTATTCGTGGGTAAACGTAACATGATAACGTCTTCTTAGTAATGCGGGCTGGTAAATGATAAATTCGCTGCTCCGTGAGGTGCCGGACGTAAAGAATAGCATCATCCCATTTTTTTCCCGTGCGTGTCGTAAGAGGCGACTAAGGGACTTACTAGAGAATGGGCAGCAGCGTTCTCTATGCATTTTAGCAACATACTGCGATCGCCAACCCGCCTGCCAAGCGTGACGATTATGTTAAAACTCCCGATATTGAGCTTGGAAGTTGGCGGTGTGTTAACTCCGTGCCTCGGTGCGCACGTTAAGGTCATGCGCCTGATCTCTCTCCGGTCGTGTCGGATTGTCGTCCCATCGGACTATGAGAGTGAGGGAACAGTGAGTGCTCCTGTGTCTGCGCACACACTTGAGCACTATAATATCTCCCGCGCCGATGGCTAGTCTCTATTGAGTATGGTCATCATTTCAGCCAAAAGAAGTCCACTGCTGGTCATATGCCTGACCCAATTTGGGGGCGTTTGCCACGATCGCCAAACCGCCTGCGAAGCGTAGCGATTGCCACGCTTCGCAGGCGATTTGGCGATCGCAGTATGGTGGTAAATGCATAGAGAACGCTGCTGCCCATTCTCTAGTAAGTCCCTTAGTCGCCTCTTACGACACGCACGGGGAGAAATAGGACGAGTTGGTCGCCATGTCCGAAATACGGTATGAACGACAAGTTATATAATTTAGAGAATATTTCCGCCTCAAATCATTGAAGTGTCCCTACCCAAACACTATGAATAATACTCCATTTTTTACCCACAACAGAACCATAAATATATAAGTAATGTAGATAATTACATACGTACATACATATTACATTCGCCAGGTGTGAGTTCTCGTCTACTTCACACCTATGTAACAAGAAATCATTACTTATAATGAGCTGTTCTTAATTAAAGCTAGCGTAGTTACACTCATTAGGAAGTACATAATGTTGAGAAATAATAACAGTTTCCTACTGTAATTGTAATGTGGGTAAGTCGAAATGTTACTGAAAAATGTGGCATGTAATACTGATTTTTGGTCGGAAGGAAAGGTAATAATTGGTTTAATGATTATGGGATTTGGTTACTGCTGGTTTTTGACCGACACCTTCGCTATATGTGGTAGAAATCAATCATCTATACCTCTTATCAATATTCCAGCCGTAAGACGTCCACTGCTGGACATAGGCCACCCCTAATTTGGGGGGTGGCCACAATATAAAGTAGTTTTTTTTGTACTATTTATTTGTCGTTGTAATTTAATTTTAAGACCACACTATCGCATTAGGTTTACACCTGTAATGATAGATGTAAGGGAGATTTGAATAAATAAATCACCACGCTTGGCAAGCGGGTTGGCGATCGCAGTATGGTGGCAAAATGCATAGAGAACGCTGCTGCCCATTCTATAGCAAGTCCCTTAGTCGCCTTTTACGACACCCACGGGAAGAAATAGGGTGATGCTGTCCTTTACGTCCGGCACCACACGGGACAAATGAAACCGAGTATTAATAAAAACCTTGTTTCGTAATTAAGGGTAGCTCGCCACTGCCAGCCACCGTAGGCGCGAGCTTGCGGGTGGCGAGCAATGGGTAGCTCGACGCCCGGTAAGGACCAGGCTCGGGTCGACGGCGCGTAGTGTTCCACGCGCGCCTCAAAGAGATGTCAGCAGCGCTGAAGGGGTCTGCTAGGACCGATGCCTGCCGGGGTCGCGTGATTTTTCGAAAGAGATACCGTGACCCTGGCACATGGACAACTGAAGGAATACGGGTGGGTTTTAGTCAGTAAAAGTCTGACACGCCCTCCCGCTCCGCCCAGAGCGGGAGAAGTCATTTGATGATTTCCCATCCAAAAAAAAAGGGTAGGTAAAGTCTTCACTGCAATCCGTCTTCGATAGTCTCATAAAATAAATGGAGGCAACCATCTTGCCCTTTATAGGCCATAATTGTAGGTCATTTATATTTTTTCAACTGTAAAACTGAATTGCACATGAACTGTTTAAGACTAAGGGTCAATTTAGTTGCACACACATAAATGTTTATTTCCACTCAGCTTCGGCAAGCCCTTTATTATGTTTACAAGGCAGATGTGAATGTTACGACATCCTAGGAGAACATATCGATGTCTTAGTTCACAATTGCACTAACTACAAAATTGTCTAAACTTTTTTAAAGTTTAGACAAGAACAGAGGGCCTAAAAAGGCCACATTAAGCAATTCATATTCTGAATTCCCAGCAATTCATTAGCAATTCCTGTAATTTACGTGAAATGATGACATATATTAGCACAATCATACTCAATTCAGTTCAGAATGAACTGTCATTATGGGTTGTCAATTTGTGACCATATGCCATTTTACGATTTATAATATGATTCTTATTATCCTATTATGATTCTACCAAAGTGGCCTTTTTAGACTCGCAGTACAAAAACAAGGTGAAATAACAAATCAAATATGCATCTATACATAAGACTAGTCCTTTAACTCCATCATAATATCTCAATAGTAGCTTTTGCCAGCGGATTCGCCCGCGTGGAGGTCGGAAATTATCCCGCGGGAACATACTACCAGGATAAAAAGTAGCCTATGTCCAACCAACCCATTTTAACATCTCAGGTGATGACACTTGGCTCGACTTAATCCTTACATCCGCACCCTCTCTTGTTTCCTCTCATGGTCAGTGTCCCGCTCCTGGATTTTCCCACCACGACCTCATTTTCCTCTCTTATGTCCTGAACCTAAACCTGTCCCAAAAGTTCTGCACATGCGGTGTTTTGCGCGCATGGACGTTGAGAAGCTTCGTAAAGATGCATCGGATGTCTGCTGGGAACACCTGGCAGCGGCGACAACTGTGGACGAAAAACTGCACATTTTCAATCGGGCGGTCCTTGCGCTTTACGACAAGCACGCTCCTGTTAAGAAGATTAAACTACGGCGTCCGCCTGCTCCTTGGATGACGACAGGGGTTCGCATGGCGATGAGGCGCAGGGATCGTGCCTTTCGTAAATTTAAGAGGGATCGCTGTGAAGAAAATCGGAACTTTTTCAAAGCTGCTAGAAATCGGTGTAATCAGATGATACGAAACGCCAAACGCCGCCATTTTCTCGAAAACATATCTTCTTCTTCACCTGCTGATATTTGGAAGTTCCTCGGTACTCTTGGTATCGGCAGACCACGTCATGTGGATTTTCCTAATACCATTGGCCTGGATGATATTAACCGTCACTTCACAACTAGTTGTTATTTGGGTTCCCAAATGCTGTCCCAGACGGTTAATTTCATTGCTGGCCTAGGTAGTCCCATCATAGAACCATTCCACTTCGCTCCGGTCACCTTGGACGAAATTAATAAGATCATCCTTTCCATAAAATCCAAGGCTGTCGGCTACGACGAAATCAGTCGTAATATGGTTGTTTGGATCCTTGATAGCCTTCTCCCCCCGGTTCCCCACATCATCAACTTTTCTCTTGATTCCGGACAATTCCCATCCCTGTGGCGTATGGCCTATGTCCTCCCACTTCCTAAAATTTCCAATCCCTCCCTCCCCAGTGACTTTCGACCCATTTCCATTCTCCCCTTCCTCTCTAAAGTGCTTGAGGCCTGCGTACACAAGCAGTTTACAGGGTTTGTTCACCGGAACAACCTTGTTAGCTCTTTCCAGTCTGGATTCAGGCCTGGGCATAGTACATCCTCTGCGCTCCTTAAAGTGACTGGTGACATTAGAGAAGCCATGGAGGATACCAAGGTTACCGTTCTGGTATTAATTGATTTCTCTAATGCCTTTAACGCCGTCAGTCACGATATTCTTCTTTCTATCCTTTCTCATCTTATGGTTTCGCCTGAGGCTCTGGAATGGTTCTCTTCTTACCTTCGGGGACGTCGGCAGTCGGTTCGCGTTGATGAGAGTTCGTCGAGTTGGCGTGATCTGGATGCTGGTGTTCCACAAGGCGGTATTCTTTCTCCATTGTTATTCTCCATCTTCATTAATTTTATAACTCACTGTCTTCGGTGTTCGTATCATCTTTATGCTGATGAGACCTGGATGCAATAAAAAAGTGGTCTGATAGTTTCGGAGTGTCAGTAAACCCTACAAAGTGTCAGGCCATTGTTATTGGAAGCTTGCGCATGATGGGTAGGGTGACGCTTAGCTCTCTTCCTCCTCTCATTTTTAATGGTACCGTCATACCCATGTCCACTACGGTGAAAGATCTCGGTTTGCATCTTGACTCGACACTGGGCTGGCAACGCCAGGTGTCTAGTGTCAGTCAAAGAGTCAACGGTACTCTGCGATCCCTTATCGTCTGAGGAACTTTTTGCCCGCTAAAACGAAGACCATGCTTGTGCAGACTTTGATTTTCCCAATCATCGACTATGGTGACGTGTGCTACTTTGATTTGAATGCGGTTTTGCTGGATAAGCTCGACAGATTGCTCAATAATTGTATCTGATTCATATTTAACCTCAGGAAGTATGACCATGTGTCGAGCTATAGGTCTGAGCTCAAATGGATGTCTATTCGCCAAAGAAGAAGATTGCGCGCTTTGACTACGCTTTTCTCCCTTCTCAACTCTCCAACTCCTCCTTCTTATCTTATGTCTCACTTCCAATATCTATGTTCTTCTCACACTAAGAATCTGCGTTCTTCTAACAATCTTCTTCTACTTTGTCCTTCTCATTCTTCTGACTTTGTTCATTCTTCCTTTCATATTCAGTCCATTCTTCTTTGGAATGCGCTTCCTCTCGATATCAGGACGGCCAACAGTCGATTTGCATTTAAGCGGAAATTGCAGAGTTATTTTCATAACAAATAGCGTAGAGTCATCTCAACATCTCTCTACCTTGAATTTGTATCTATAGATTTATATATATATATATTTATATTTATATATATTATAAGTATGTATTATAGCAAATATGTATGTATATATTTAGTTTATAATCTATTTATGTTCTAGTGTTTCTCTCTGATTTATAATTCATTATTATACATTTTTATTGATTGTTCCTTTCAACCTAAGCACCTGCCATGTAATCTCTTCACCACCCTTGGTTGACTGGTAGAGAATGCCTAAGGCATTAAGTCCGCCTTTGTACCGTTTTTGTGTGCGAGAAGTTTAAATAAATAAATAAATAAATGTCCCTTCTCAGGCTCCAAACTATACCAAATGTCATTTAAATTGGTTCAGTAGTTTCAGCAGGAAAGCGCGACAGACAGACAGACAGAGTTACTTTTGCATTTATAATATTAGTGTGGATATAGTGTGGATGAGCCTGTCACCTAAACTAGGATAGCCTGTATCTTAGGAGACAGTGTTCGGCCAATTGATTGTTTAAACATGATTTATTACAACAAATGAACGGTGTTGATGATATTAAGCGTCTGTAATTTTGTTATGTGTAGTGAAGTGCAAAGTAAATGAGATTAAATGTAATGTCGAGTTACACACACGTTTGTGTTAATGATTGGAGAGTTTAAGTGCCTAATTGTGTGCGTTTTTGATGATTGATTGGTTACTAGATAACACGATACCCTTAGTAATCGCGTGATAATTCGAAAGAGATACCGTGACCCTGGCACATGGGCAACTGATGGAACACGGGTGGGTTTTAGTCAGTAAAAGTCTGACACGCCCTCCCGCTCCACCCAGAGCGGGAGAAGTCATTTGATGATTTCCTATCCTGAAAAAAAAAAAAAAAAAAACCCTTAGTAAGGCTGGATGTCAGATTTGGGCTTCTGAGTACCCGTAACGATTGTCAAAGGTCTTCGAATGGAATACCTAATTTGCCTTATTATGATAAGTTATTTAGAAGTTATGAGGGAACAGATGTGTATGCATACATACCGGTCAAAATCATAACACTCTTTTTAACTTCGCCTTAATCGGGCAAAAAAGGTATTAGGCATTCCGATCCGCCAATCAACCCGCCATTTTCACAGCCCAACACAAGTTCCAACCCCTCGCCTGCAGTGAAATTTCAATTGGCACAAGTTTCCTAATTAAAAGTCAGTCAAACGTCCCGAAGGAAGCGCTTAATAAAGCGATGAAAGTAATTAGAATTGTTATTGTTTCAACTTATTTTATTAGTTAGTAACTGTTAGGTGCGGCTGTCTTGATAGGAGGTGGGGGGCTGGATTTTAGAGGGTTAAAATAGGGAAATTTGGGTGTACATACAGTCAGTGCCCTGCAATACCTGACCCCTCTTCCTCATTTCTTCTGTGTCATATCAAAGTCAAGAATAAAACTGGAGATACGAGCGATAAGAGAAACTACAGGCCTATTTCCCTGGCAACCATCATTGCAAAGGTGCTGGACGGTCTGATTGATCGGCAGCTGGATAAGTGCTTAACACTCCACGACGCCCAATTTGGGTTTAAGCCACATTTATCCACGGAAACAGCTATCCTCTGTCTCAAGCAGACTGTTCAGTACTATGCAAGCAGGAAAACTCCTGTATATGCATGCTTTCTGGACCTCTCCAGGGCTTTCGACCTTGTGTCTTACGGCTGCCTATGGAGGAAACTATCAAATGTTAAGAACTTTCCTAGCGATCTCGTTACAGTGCTAAAGTATTGGTATAACCACCAATACAACTATGTGAAGTGGGCGGGTGTCCTGTCGGATGCATACGGGTTGGAATGCGGGGTGAGGCAGGGGGGACTCAGCTCGCCCAAGCTTTTCAACCTGTATGTGAACGAGCTGATCTGTGAGCTCAGCAATACCGGTATCGGGTGCTCCATTGACGGGCAATGCGTCAATAACATCAGCTACGCGGATGATATGGTATTGCTGAGCCCATCGATCAGTGCACTTAGAAGGCTTCTCCGTATCTGCGAGGATTATGCGGTGGCTCACGGCCTCAGGTACAACTCAACAAAAAGTGAACTTCTGGTTTTTAGAGCAGGTAACAAAGGTTATGATACTGTTCCACCAGTTATCCTGGGAGGCACTCAGCTTTCAAGGGTGACGAAGCTCAAGTACCTGGGGCATTGGGTAACCGAAGGTCTGACCGACGATGTGGACATAGAGAGGGAACGCAGATCATTGGCAGTTCGATGTAACATGCTGGCCCGTAGGTTTGCACGTTGTACTAGTGAGGTAAAAGTCACTCTCTTTAGAGCTTATTGCCAATCTATGTACACGTGCGCCCTATGGGTCGGCTATACAAAAAGCTCGTACAATGCTCTGCGAGTCCAATATAATAACGCCTTCAGAGTTATGTTGGGGCTACCGCGCTTTTGCAGTGCGTCGGGGATGTTCGCGGAGCACGGTGTGCCTGATTTTTATGCTATTATGCGGACACTAATAGCGTCCCTGATGCGGCGAGTGCGCGATAGCTCCAACAGCTTGGTGGCTATCATGGCCAACAGAGTGGACAGTCCATTGATGTGGAACTGGATGCCCACTCACCGTGCGTCATTCCAGTATATAAAATAGAGCTTTTTTGTATTTTTTGTGTATCTTTTTGTTTCTTTTTATTTTTTGTGTGTAAAACTGTAGTGTTTTAAAATATGGACTGATGGTCTGAAATAAATATTATTTATTTATTTATATCGTGTCTGTCTTTGTCTTGTGTCGAGATTTGTTCGAAAGAGTTACCGTGGCCTTGGCATATAAGTAACTGAAGGAACACTGGTGGGTTTTAGTTAATAAAAGTTTGACACGCCCTCCCCTCCCGGCCTCTCTCCCGGAGACGTCATTTAATAATTTACCACCCACAAAAAAAGGAGGGGTCGGGTAATGCAGAGCACTGACTGTACCATACTCTTCTGCTGATTCCTTTAGGGAATATAAATGTAATGTTTTCTAAGTATCTAGCAGTTTGAGTACTAAATGTGACCTAGTGTCCTGTCTTTGGTATTGTTCGTCGAATCGTTGTGCTTCTTATGTTCTGAGTTGAGCTGCATGATTACTGACAAATGCGTGCACTGACTGGACAGGTCCTCTCATCTGTATAGTTCTTTCCACGAAGACCATTTTAGACACCAGTGTGACTGAAAGAAAGACTTGGAGACATAGACTGAAAGCCGACCCAACGTAGTCGGGAAAAATAATAATAATAATATTCCACAACTATTACACAACGCCATCTAGTCCTAAGCTAAGCAGAGCTTGTGTTATGGGTACTAGACAACTGATAAACATACTTATATATTTCTAAATACATACATATTATAGATAAAATAGATAAATTACACCCAGACAGAACAAATGATCGTGCTCATCACACAAACATTTGCCCTGGGTGGGAATCGAACCCACGACCTCCGGCATAGCAATCAGGGTCACTAACCACTAGACCAACAGGCCTGACAGTAAAAACGAACACAAATGAACGCCTAGGTACTTTATAACATTGAAGGCCTAATAGAGTATTTCAGCATTACAAAAATGGATATTTCCGTTTGTGTAAAATCACGAAAATGCTTCGAAAAGCTTCATCCCGCATAGAAAAAAAGCGGAAAAGAAACGGCAAAAAAAAATTACTGAAATAGATTCAAACAATCTAGCTGAGCAAATTTCGTTGATATTTGATACTGATTGATTTTGATTGTCTTTTTATTGACCAAACATACTTCTAACATGGCTAGGCTAGATATAATATTGATACCCAGGTATGTTCAGCAGGTCTTTTTTGTGTTTTTTCGTTGCGTCTGGTTTCACACAAAATAAACTTTCTGAATTGATTTTATTTCTGCAAGTAGGTTTATACAAACACTTTTACAAGTCAAAGTTGTCGGCGTTTCCTATCTGTCTACTCTGAGAAGAAAGGCCGAAACAAACTCAGATGTCGCAGACTCTTTTAAAGTCCAGACATAATCTTGGTCAGATCATGTGAAAACAAACATGTGGATTGATGTCTGAAATGAACTTTTGAGGAATACTTAGCTACCATAATCTCTACAAAACTATAATACGATTTACAATACTGACAATGATACAAATGTGAGGGGTCAAAGTTGTACATAATATTTAGTACATACAAGTTTCTATTATAGTTGTAAACAAGTAATTTCCCGCGAATATACCTTACTATTAATGTTATAACTAGTTGTTTATAATATAAACAGTGTGTTGTGATATAGAAGGAGATAAGATCGCTCTTATATCACATGAGAACAATCTTACGCGTAGTATATAGGGAACTAGTTAAACATTATATAAGGGGCTGTCCATTAATCACGTGAGGCTCGAAAGGGGAGGGAGGGGTCCATAAAAAATCACGAAATATCACAAAGGGGGGGGGGGTGTAGTAATATATCACGTGTATTTTTTCTTTTTTAATTAGTTGATACTTATACCTGCATTTAAAAAAAAAAACCAAAAAAAATTAGATTCTTTTGAGGTCCTAAAAATACACGTGATATAGGGGGGGGGGGGTAGTCTTAAACCTCACCAAGTATCACCAAGGGGGAGGGGGGTTCAAAAATGCTAAAAAAACATCACGTGATTAATGGACGGCCCCTAAGCAGTATTCCGTGTGATGCCGGACGTAAAGAATAGCACCACCCCATTTCTTCCTGTGTGTGTCGTAAGAGTCGACTAAGGGACTTACTAGAGAATGGGCAGCAGCGTTCTCTATGCATTTTACTACTATACTGCGATCGCCAAGCCGCCTGCCAAGCGTGGCGATTATGGCAAAGCCTCCCAAATTTTGGGAGCCCTATGTCTAGTAGACGTCTTTTGATTGAAATGAGGATGATGAAGGAACTACGTATATAAGGTGTATCTATTCATACACGAAATATTTTAAGGGGTACACCTGTAGGTGGTAAAGAAGCTATAGAAGCAAAAAGAAAATTTTTATCTAAGCGTTTTTGAATTTTCGTAATTATTATAATTTTAAAACTACTAGAGACGTTTTGCATAAAACCTTTACTCCAAATTCTATGAATGGCCCGCCTGACGCTGCGGGGGCGACGACCGGACGGCACGAGCATGGCCGCGGTGTCTCGGGCCGTAAAAAATAAGAAGGAGCCAGTATTTCTTATGTGCGTCAAATAATTTATAAATATAAAATTTAAAAAAAGACTTAGAAAAACAATTTTTTTCGTTGCTATAGCTTCTTTACCTCTTAAAATATTTCGTGTATGAATAGATACACCTTATATATCTCAGCCTATAATGTTCCCACTGCTGGGACATAGGCTTCCTCTCGGTGAGAGGGAGTTTACCGTGATCCACTACGCCGGCCCAGTGTGGGTTGGTAGATCTCACATGTCTTTAAATTTTCTAGCAGTACGTTGAAGATCTTGTGCGCGAAATAATGTATTCGCAATTTATTAGTTCTATGACGTAGGCATCCGCTAAGAAAGGATTTTTCACAATTCACACCCTAAAGGGATGAAACGGAGCTCCAAATTTTGTATGGAGAAACAAGTTTAGATAGACTTTTTTAACACGCTTTTATTAGCTCCATACCTATGTTAGTATGTGCCTATGTAACGGAAATTTTAAACATGATTTTGAACCCCTTCAAAACGTCGGATTAACTCAAAATTTGGCATACTTATCAAGGACCGATGACAATAAAATAATTTTATACATTTGTCCCATTATCCTTGCCGGGGTTACCAGAATAGCAAAAAAAAATTGTTTTTGAAAACTACGCTGACATACGTCATAAAATTCGTAACACCTTAAAAAATAGTTTAATAAATAAGTAAATATGAGTGGTTTTCGACGGCAAAACCTACACAAATAAATTAACTCTAAAACAAGTAACTTTGTCTAAACAATAGACAACAAAGTCTACCTCCAGTTCTCCATAGACAATTCTTAGTTCGCACATCGTAACTCGATATTCTCTTAAACAAATGTGTAATTAAAGGCAATATGCTCGCCACCTTACCTTTGACTTAACCTTAACGAGGACCGCATTCACACCGCACCGTAACGAGATAGTTCGCTCAGATTGTATCGCGAGCGGATGAAATAAGTTGTGCCTTGAGATTATCTTTATACACGTGTAATGTTGGCATTGTTTAAGATTTTGTATGGAGAATGGATAGGTTGGAATATGTTGTAAGTCCTTTCGTCGTTTTATTTCCTTATACATACGGTCTTTTGCCACAAAATCTTGGAAAACAGTAGGTAGGTACGTGAACAGTGAGGTGAAGAGTTTGTTTTCTTTGAATGTGATAATTTCTGGTACTACCTTTTTGCAATTGATATCCCAATTCTTGAAGAAGGTTATACGCTATGTAACATAACGCTATCACCCACAAGAGACGAGCAAAAAGCAATGAAGTCTGAAATGCGGGAAGTAGCTAGTAGGCTTAGGTGGATGTCGAAAAATTCACTAGTTCAACCCTTCATTTCAACCTCTTAGGAATGGAATTTCAAAAAAACCCTTTCTTAATGGGTACCTACTCCTCACAAAGAACACACCCTCCAAATTTCATGTCTCTAGGACCAGCGGTTTAGGCTGTGCGTTGATATATCATTCAGTCAGTCACTCAGGACTTTGAATTTTATATACATACTAGCTTTTGCCCGCGACTTCGTCCACGTCAAATTTTCGCTCTCCTTCCCGTCGCATCGAATTGCCTGCCAGTTTTAGTCCATTTTTCGTTTGCTGCTCCGCTTCTTTTGGACCGTAGCGTGATGTTATATAGCCTATAGCCTTCCTCTATAAATAGGCTGCCCAACACAAACATATTTTTTCAATTCGGACCATTAGCGTTCTAGTTCCTGAGATTAGCGCGATCAATCGAACAAACAAATAAACTCTTCAGCTTTATAATATTAAGTATAGATGTGCCTATGTAACGGAAACTTTGAACATGATTTTGACTCCCTTTCGATTATGATGGGACTCCCTTTTTCGCACTTAGACCCTCATTCAGGTGGGTCCCCGAATGAGGGTCTTTTTATATTTATTTTATTCTGGCTAACAAAGCCAGTCTAGCTCCGCCTAAAAGCGCAGAAGCTTCCTGGGAGTATCAGAGGCTTTCCGAAGCGATCTCATTGTTCCCTAGATTGGACTGCAGATTGAAGTCAGCACTTTTCGAATGACAAAATTACATAAAACAGTCCCCAAAATGCCCGCCCTTCACCACTCGGCAAATTGGGAAGAAAAACTGACGTAACAAACTCTTCAGCAGCTCAACTGTCTCTTCACTTAGAAGAGCTTGATCATCATAATCAGCCTATATTGTTCTCACTGCTGGGACGCAGGCCTCCTCCCGGTGACAGGGAGTGGGCCGTAATATATACCACGCGGGCCCAGTGCGGGTTCGTAGATGTCACATGTCTTCAAATTTTTGGTTCTAGGACATGCCGGTTTCCTTACAATGTTTCAAGAACTTGATAAAATATAATACTATTATCTGACCCGGCGAACTTCGTACCGCCATATTTGATTTCTCTAATCGCAACTGAGGAAATAAAATCCTTCCAGTAAAATCGAATTAGCTAAATTGAAAATAAAACTGGAGTACTCAATTGAAAAATTCATATTGTTGTACAAAATGCGTGGGTTGCTTATTATAATTACTACAGGTATACTAAAGTATCGTTAAAATATTTAAAGCAATGAAAATCAAGCCCCCCACGCTTTTTGTACAACAATATGAATTTTTCAATTGAGTACTCCAGTTTTATATTAAAATTTTTAGTTCAGGTATTTTCAAAAGCGTGTTTTTTTAGTTTTTTCAAACTATAATTTATTAAATGTAGATATTATTTTTCTTATCTTTGACTATTCTATAAAAAACAATGACTTCTTTGCAAAATACATGAAGAAAATAAAATAAAATGCAAGCAAAAAAACTTACATGTGTATAAAGTTATGATTTTGCACAGATTAATACTTGCAGAGGTTAGGTGTATACTTGGTAAATGCACAGGTATATTTACGTAGAGACTGACGCAGAGAGTAGTACTAAGACTTGCACTGAGATTTTACTGAGACTATCACTTTCCGGGAGATAGTATTAATTCACTCGTTTAAAAAGGAACTGAACTGCGGTGATTTTTTTTTTTTTTTTTTGTAGGGCATCTCGTAGTTAATCCTGAAAGATTCTTACTACTTAAACGGATGGTAGCCCGGCGAGTTCTAAAAAGTTACCTTTTCAGGCCTCCAGCCGGGGCTGAACTGCGGTGACACTCGGTGCCAGTATTTATACCTGAACCTTGAATTTCCCGAACGTTCTAGTTCGCATGCTTCGAGAAGAATCGATTGAACGATTGTTCGAAATAGTGGGTCTCGATGGTTCGAGAGGGAGCTTTGTTTACGCTCAGAGGAGGTCTCGAGAACGAATGAGATACCAAAGCTTTGGACATTCAAACCAGAGATGGCGACTCGATAGAATTTGATGGCCAGATCTTGAAACTTTGATAAAAATTTGGCGCCAAGACTTTAATAATTCTCTAACAAAAATAGTACAATTTTTTTTTTTTGTTATTAATGGTAATAATATTGTAACATAATACGCAGTATAATTATAAAATGTCAGTCACAAACCATTAAAATAATACGGTTATATCGTGAACTTATATAAATATTACGTGAAATAAAGTAATAGAATTTATGTATTAAGAAACAGAACACAGCGCCATCTATTGGGTGTATTTGCAACCTAGATGTCAAACAATATTGAAAATTTTTATTGATGAATCAACGTACACCGCCATCTATGAGAACTTCATAAAACTAAACAGTAAATAAAAACTTGCTTAAGAAATAATTAAATGATACATTTTATTCGTTTACATTCACGACACAAGCGAATAATTGAGATGATAACTATCCTATCCAGTAAGTTAGACCAAAATACGGGTACATGTGAAATTTGATTGAAATCGGTTCAGTAGTTTTGGAGTTTATTGGCAACATACATCGTGACACAAGATTTTTATATATATAAGATGTAAGATATAGATTACCTACTTAAATAATTTTGATTCAACTTGGTAGAAGGGCACTTAGGTTGATATCTAGAGGATAACGTAGGGAACATTTCAGCAATCTGAAAAGCATGAAAGAAAATACATTTATTTGCGGATCGTAACAAATATAACTTTAAATAATTATAATAAGTGACTATTTCATGAAAATTTTAAATCGAATTGTAAAAAAAAATATACCAAATAAAACTTATTCGATACAGGACATTGTAACAGCCATCCAACTAAAGACGTTTGACTAATCGCCTAAGTAATTATCCCGGGTTATTGGCAGCGGGCCGTTCCAAGATGGCGTGCTGTCAAATTTGACGTTTACAAGTTTCGCGCCATTTGAACGCTTGTAAGCGTTAGTTTAAGATTATGGCTTATTGTTTGGTAAGTAAAGATTACTTCATTGCTGGGAAGTGAAGATATTAAAGAAAGATTACGTTTTTGAAAATGTCATTGCGTTCATCGTTTAACTTTATGTAAGTCTCTTGTATTCATGTTTGATTACCTTTCTATCTTCTTTATATATTAATAACTAACATTTTCCAGCGGCTTTGTCCACGTTATATACATGTAAACTTTCCTCTTGAATCACTCTGTTTATTTATGAAATCCGTATTAAAAACCGTTGCGCAGTTTTTAAGATCTAAGCGTAAAGATTTTGTTTTATACTATGTAGACAAGATTTTGGTTTGGATTCTTGAAGAGTTTGTTTATTTGAACGTGGATTGCTCTGGAACTAACAAGCGGATTTTAAGAATTATATTTACATTTGTTATCCTAATTCTTGAGGAATGTTATAGTTATTTTTTTTTAATATCACGCTACGACTTTTGGGAGCCGAGACACAGTTGTAGTAATAGCGCTGTATTGTGTACATATCTTAAGACTTCGAAAGAATTCACGGCCAGCAGCTAGTATTGTATATTATAGTGTCGACAAGGTACATTTGTAAACAGTGGTAAAATGGTTGTTTAGCTGTGCCAGCTGAAATACTTACTATTATATAGAATCAAGTTCTTCTATCTTATTAGATAGCTGTGCTGCTGGAGAATTTGTTGCGCCCCTTCTTCCCAGATAAAGCACTAGGAAGTGGTGAAGGGCGGGCGTGCTGGGGGACTAAGTAATTTTGACGTTCAAAAAGTGCTGAATCTCAGCCTAGTTTTAATAAATGACATCCTTACGGCTTTTATTTCTTAGCCACAATTTTCTCTTCACCAATCTGTGGTTAATTCTTATATCACACTATTTAGGTATCAACCTAAACCAATTACTACAACTTCCATAATATTTGGCAGTTAATTTATTGGTCAGAGATTTGATCTCGTAATAGGTAAGAAATGTCAGGATATAAATCACTAGTCGTGGCGTATTGAATGTTGTTTTAAGAAAAACTGTTCTACGTTCCAAGTACTATAGTGCTAATAGTTGTAGTGAAATAATAGGGTCTGTTAATGTTTGCAAAAGAAAAGACAATTAACCTGCCCAACTCAAGAACACAACCTTCTCCATTTAAAATACCAGTATTTTCATCGTCAATATCATTGTAGGCCGAAATTACCCATTGCGGAGTGTAGGCTTCCCTTTTGCCATATAAGAAAGGAAGAAAAAATATTTTAAGGGTTCCGTACCAAAAAGATAAAACGGGACTGTATTACTTACTAAGACTCCGCTGTCCGTCCGTCCGTCCGTACGTCTGTCACCACGCTGTATCTCATGAGCCATGATAGTAAGACAGTTGAAATTTTCACAGATGATCTATTTCTGTTGCCGCTATAAAGACAAAAAATCAGAATAAAATAAATATTTAAGGGGGCTCCCATACAACAAACTTAATCATGGTACCTTTCGTGCGCCAGTCCGATTCGCACTTTTTTGCCGGCATTTATTTTTCTCTCAGTACCAATGAATTTCTCCGCGGTTGATGGCAATAGTCTCGCCCTTAGTAAATAGTACTCAAAAATAACATGCGAAATGTTGGTCAACACCACAATTAAACCCTCCGGAATACAGGCCTGTTGCTGTGTAGGTTTAACTGATTTCAGAAGAGGAGGTTCTCAATTTGTTTTATGTCAAAACTCCGTCACTTACAAAGCTATCTTAAATTTATTTGAAGGGGTATACTTACGGGAGTCGATAGCGGACTCCTGGCCACCGTAGGCGCGAGCTTGCGGGCGGCGAGCAATGGGTAGCTCGCCGCCTGGTAAGGACCAGGTTTGGGTCGACGGCGCGTAGTGTTCCACGCGCGCCTCAAAGAGATGTCAGCAATACTGAAGGAGTCCGCTAGGACCGATGCCTGCTAGGGTTGCGAGATTGTTCAAACGAGATATCGTGGCGCTGGCATATGGGTAACTGAAGGAACACGGATGGGTTTTAGTCATTAAAAGTATGACACGAAGAGCGGGAGAAGTCATTTGATGATTTCTCATCCACAAAAAAAGGGGTATACTTATCGCATGAGTCCATATAAGTATAGTTAAGTCCTGATTACTGGTTTTTGAGTCAGCTTCAGTAATGAGGTTTTTTTTCAGCTTAGTCACTGTTGACTATTTTACCATAAACTCCTGTTAAAATTATTTAATTAGCTCATAAAGGTATACGATTTTGTGAACAACTAACAAAGTGAAAAATAAAATGTTCTTTAAAAAAAACCAACACCTTGTATACAAAAAATAGTTTTTTTTACACGAAATCAAACTACCAGTATCATGACAAAAAAATGTATCAAAGATAAATATAAAATATATAGTTCTAACACCTCATAGGTGTAATTAAATCAATTATAAATTAATGAGGACCACACTTAGCACCTGTCTGCGTGATAACTAATGTCTGACTACTTGTAACTAGCAATTATTATGTTTAAAAACCACTAATTAGCGAGTATAAAAGAAATATATAATATCATGAGAAATATTATCTGCTAATATTAGTTTTTTTTTTCGAATTGTACAGTGATTTAAAAATTCAGTGTGGTGTGGTAATTTTGAAGTGTGAATGAAATTACATAGTTGGCTTTTTTAACCGACTTCAAAAAAAGGAGGAGGTTATCAATTCGACTGTGTTTTTTAAAAAAAAAAAAAAAAAAAAAAAATGAAAAAGTGTTTATTCACAATGTTAAGTTGTTTTTACAAAATATATTACTTCTGCCAAACTGCAAGGCAGTTTGTTGGCAGATGTAGCTCCTTTTTTCAAATTTTTGTAATAATGCTATATTAACACCTTTTCATTTAAACATATAAAACATAAACAACAATAAACAGAGACATAAAATTCGTAAATTTTTCAACTATTATTTAGAGTGAGACTTTGGAAAAACATATCTAAAAGGTACTTACTAACTTTACTTTTAAAAACGGTTTTGGAGATACAGCTGTTAATATCGTCTGGTAGGCTATTAAAAATTGTGGGAACTAGAAAATGTCTACACCTTTGACCATAATAATTATTATACGTGGGCACCACAAATCTTTTTACACTATTGTTTCTTTGGGATCTTGTGCGTATAATGTTATTTTTAAATGTATCACTACCATGTTGTTCTAATGTTTGTTACCTCGTAGGACTTTTGATTGGGGGAACCGATTTTGATAATTCTTTTTTTATTTGAAAGCTGGTGCTTCCCGTGTGGTTCCATTTTATTCGGACAATGGTATCCATTTGAAAACCATATAAGTCTTAAATTTGCATTAAGTATTTGCGTGAAAAATGAACAAAAATGAAAAATGAACAAATAATTCGATTCGTGCGGGGTATCTACCATAACTAAAACTTTCTACAAAAAAATTACGACCGACTTTCTAAAACAAAACTTTAATTTTGGAAGTCGGTGTCTTAGGATCTGTATTTAAGGTTTTTTTGCAATCAACTTCCGAAATTAAAGTTATTTTTCACTTTGTAGTGTTTTTTTAGGAAGTCGATTGTTATTTTTTTGGTTCAAATTGTTAGGCAAGGACTTGTGGCTAAGTTAAAACAGCCGCACGGCTTGATCGTTCAGGTTAAGCTACGCTTGCCGCGGTCGGTCGGTGGATGGGTGACCATCTTTACATACCAAAACCCTTCCGTGCCTCAGGAAGCACATTAAGCCGTTGATCCCGACTGTCTTTCGTAGATCTTAGACAGTCTGACAACCAGTCTTACCAAGGGGTATCGTGGTACCCAGTAACTGGATTATTGAGGTCAGATAAGCAGTCGCTCCATGTAAAATACTGGTACTCAGCTGCATCCGTTTAGGTTGGAAGCCGACCCCAACATAAGAAAGAAGAAGAAAGAAAATTTATTAGCGGTAAATATGACGCAAAAAATAGAATTAAAACACGACAAAAAAGCTGGGGAAAATATGCGTCATATCCACGCAAAACGGCCATCGCTCAGCATAATACTACGACTCTATGCGAGACAGAGCCCCAGCGCTGGTTTTCAGCGACATCTGGCGCCGACGTGTGACGTCGACCGGTGCAGCAAATCATGAGTAGAAGAAGTACAAATATTAAAAACACAGTTGGGAAAAGGCTAGGCAGATGGAAATGTTAGTTTTGCCTCTCCGATGCTGCGCCACAACACCCTGTCCTCCGCCCTCCAGTATGTCCCGCCACTTTGTTTAGGTCGTCGGTCCATCTTACGTCGTTAGTGTACTCAAATTCATTTTCAAACGACGAAAAAAAACGGAGGAGGTTCTCAATTCGACGCGTATTTTTTTTTTGTTTTTTTTTTTATGTATGATCACGCATAACTTTTTACATAGTGGTCCGATTGTGACAATTCTTCTTCTATTGGAAAGGGTATACTCCAAAGGTGGTCCCATATAAATTTGGAAAACAAAATCGAACCCTAAGGGTCGGAAAACAGGGGATGATTCACTCACTGATTGTAATGTATAACCACGCATAACTTTATACAGAGTAGTCCGATTATGATTATTAAAGTCACAAAAAATTATAAAATAAAAACTTTTTAACAAAAAATTAAACCGCCGAAAAAACTGAAAAGCATAAAATAATAAACTTCAATACAATAATAAAATCAATGAACAAAGATCACTCAAAGCGCCGACTCATAATTTTAAGGTTTATTATTTTATGCTTTTCAGTTTTTTCGGCGGTTTAATTTTTTGTTAAAAAGTTTTTGAGAATTGACATCCATCAAGATTTAAAATGATTCATGCCGAGTATATGAGTGTCGTTAGAGCCGACTAAGGGACTTACTAGAGAATGGGCAGCAGCGTTCTCTATGCAATTTATCACTGTACTGCGATCGCCAACCCGCCTGCCAAGCGTAGCGATTACGGCAAACCACCCTTTGGGCGAGGCCTATGTCCAGCAGTGGACGTCTTTCGGCTGAAATGATGATGATTACGACGGTCAGTTAGTCAAAAAGATGAAACTAGTTTTCCATTCCACAGATTTGTTAGTCGATTCGCACAAATTCACTCGCCCGAAACGGGCGAAACGTCACTTTTATATATGACTAGCTTTACTCAGCGGCTTCACCCGCGTGGGGGTCGGAAATTATCCCGCGGGAACATACTACCGAGATAAAAAGTAGCCTATGTCCTTTCTCAGGCTCTAAACTATCTGTGTACCAAATTTCATTTAAATCGGTTCAGTAGTTTTCGCAGGAAAGTGAGACAGACAGACAGACAGACCGACAGACAGACAGAGTTACTTTTGCATTTATAATATTAGTGTGTATGTGTATAATATTTATTGTAGGCAGATCGCAAGAACTTGATTTATTTGTGGGCGAATCTTTATTTCTAGAAATATGTATCAGACAACTAAAGTTAGGAAGAAAAGCAAAAGAGAGTACACTTACTTTATTTAACACACTTTTATTAGTTTGATAAGTATGTACGAGTATATATCGACGGTTGTAAGGCTATTTGATCTACGCGACATTTGCTGAAAGCTGCAGGAGAGTGATTCAAACGTTTATTTTACAAAAACAAAAACGTTTTAAAAGAACTAGTGAGTGGATTTTGGAAAAACTATATTATATTTACCAAAATCCACTCACTAGTTCTTTTAAAACGTTTTTGTTTTTGTAAAATAAACGTTTGAATCACTCTCCTGCAACTTTCAGCAAATGTCGCTTAGATCAAATAGCCTTACAACCGTCGATATGTAACGGATTTTTTTAACTTGATTTTTATCCCCTACAAAACGGCGGATTGTTTGAAACTAAATGTGTGCCATTATCTTAGCACGGATCACTAGGATAGCAAAAAAAACTAAAACGTCGCTTTTGTAGATATGTAAATAGTCGAACTAATAAAATAGAAAATAAATAATAGTTTAAAAATGAGAGAACACGCTTTCATAGAAAGCCAAACTAAAAAGTAGAAAGTAATGGAAAAAGCGTGGGGTGTTTTTTGAGGTATTTTTTCATTGATATTAATTTGAAATGTTATCTACATAAAATACTAAACGTGCCAAGTGCCTAATACGTAATTCTGGAATTGTCGATTCGCCCACAATATTATCTAGAAGTGACGATTCGCCCCATTTCGGGCGAGTATTCGTGAGAATAGCCACCGGTGCCAGTCACCATTCTCTCTATCAGGTCGGCTACAAATGAAGTTGAAGAGGGAACGATGCGTTCCCTTCACACCCCGGGAGAGGGTGTAAAACAAATGTTTAATTCAAATACTTCCCCTTGATTAGTTGATCGCAAGTGTGGAGAGAAGATACGGTGAATTTCGTTACGAATCATTTATTAGCCATGGTCCTGAGTATTGTGTTTAATTTTGTAAAAAAGAAAATTGTTAGAGTATTTCATTTTATTTATTAATTTAACAATTTACATTGTGTTGAATATTAATTTATACACATACAATTTACATAATAATACAAGGAACTATGAATTATTGACTAACCTCCAAGTGAAAACTCAATTAATTAAAACAGTTTTGAATATAATGTCAAAATGATTTTAAAAAAATGTCAAAACAGCTTTCAAAAATAATGTCAAATAGGTTTAAAATATAATGTCAACCATTTTTCTATACAATGTCAAGCAATTTCAAAATACTATAATGTCAAAAGATGCTAATATTATAATAATGTCAAAAGCAAGGTGAGTATCAAGTAGTGTTGTCAAATATCGGAATAGCCCAGTGGATTTTTATTTTATTTTATTTATTACTTATTTATTTTATTGTGACTTTTTCAATTCATATGTATTTTCTGAATTTATCTTGGACGTTACTAATTAGACTTAAAGTTAACTAGCTTTAGCCAGCGGCTGCGCGTATTATACATCTTACGAGTGGTGGTGAGTTCAAACCTAAGCAGGCGCATTACATTGCGTAAATTATTTCATCGCCACTGCTCTCAAAACGGTGAAGGAAAACATCGTGAGGAAACCGGCATGTCTTAGAACCAAAAATTCGAAGACATGTGACGTCTACCAACCCGCACTGGGTCCGCGTGGTGGATTATGGCCCACTCCCCCTCACCGAGAGGAGGCCTGTGTCCCAGCAGTGGGAACATTATAGGCTGATGATGATGACTTTGAAAGCGCTACTAATTAGCATGAGGTCCTATCCCGGGTCGGACAAAGCATTATTGCGTGCAGTCTGGACTCTGGATTTGTGCCTGTTTGATGGCAGTAGACTCGCCCCATATCACACGGGACTTAAACATAACTACCGAAATTTGGGTGTACTATCACCTCTGTCTAACCCTTTAAGGGTGATGTTTAAAAGACAATAACAGGCTTCTTTTGCACATTTTAATTAGAAAATATCTAGACACTTCTTTTCTGTACAAAATAATGCGTAAAAGCCATTACTAATAACTCAAGAAGATCGTTGTTCTGCGCGCGAGCGAGAGGGTCGTGACGTAACATGTTGCGTCTCGCTCGCACGGCGCGTTGGTTTTATTTTAGCTGCCACGGTATCGGACGCGAGGGCCACCCAGATGTGGCCCTAGGGCTGGCACTAGGTTTTAAAAGATGCTTTATTTTATTACTATTTTATGATGGAAAATTAAATTTATAATTCAATTGCGATAGAAATTCAAAAGAAATTAACAATAAATGATCAAAACCCTTTCGAATAAAAAATACAATGGTTAAATATGTCTTTTTCTGTTGTTGTTTTTTTAATGGATTTATATTGTGAGCCACAATTAGGCAAAGCCCTCCCCTTTTTCCTTACAAAACTCCTTGTCTTGTGCAATTTCTGGAAGTTCTGGATACTCAACACGTGGATAAATTAAATAAGCTGGCTACTTTAATTTGACCCAATAATTTGATTTTTTTTCGTTACACGTATATTGATAAGTGTAACGAAAAAAAAAATCAAATAATTTAAGTCCCAGATTAATAATTTTAATGACAGTGTAGTGGGATTGCCCACGACACTGTCCTTCCAGATATAGGGTCTTCCTAGTTTGAAGGGTCGGGGTAAGACCCCGACCCTTCAAACTAGGAAGATCCTAATCTGTAATTATCATACTCATCTAACTTAACACAACTAGCGAAATGCGGATGTACTATGGGTACACCTCTGCCCAACCTTTCGGGATACAACGAGTAATGCTATGTATGTATTGAAATATAGTAATTTTTTAACACGTTAACTGGCATGTCGGACTATGTGTCCAACACTTTTTGTTCCATTCAGGCCTTGTCGGACCATATGACCGACAACACATACAAAATCTGAACATGTCGTTGCTGCCTGGTGGCCATGTTTTTGGAATAAATAATGTATTTATGGAATAAATAATCTATTTAAAGTGAAAAAATCCTAAGTACATTTTTTGACTTTTTCTGATTTTCACCATAGCAGTTAACATTAACTTCTGTTAACGTCAAGCTTCTGTTTCATACATAAATGCAATATCTTGTTATGCAGTTGAAATGTATGGTGGCGCAAATTTTTGTAACTTTATAGTTATTTAGGTAAAAGATGACCGGTAACCATCCTTCATCTGGCCGCAGCAACAGCTGCTGAACCTCTCTTGAAAATTCGTTTAAAGCTCTTTGTTCACCACAACTTTTTGTCAAGCCTACTCGAGCATAACTTAAACGCGCCAACCCTACTACAAAATATAATTATCGGTAAACTCCTGCGCAGAATTAATTTGTCAAAACATAAGTCGGTTCCATTATTAATAAAATGGCTAGCTTGAGGTCACTCGTGGCCATGGTGCATGAACATGGAATATTTTCTGTAGAGATTGAGAGGTTCTGTGGATAAAGAGGATAATAACTATGAAGTCTTTGTGCGAAGATTATTTTTAACACGCTTTTATTAGGTTGACCTGTATGTAACTAACTATGTAATGGAATCTAAGGTAACTAATTTAACTATTTTCCAAGGATCCTAGCGTCATGAAAATTGGCAGCTGTATGTAGTTCTGATGACAATACAATAATATGATACTGTCGAACTGATCTGATGATGGAGCCGGAAGATATGAACTGGAACTTCATGATGGAACATCGTATCATAGCTGTGTTTGGACTTGTCAGAAAAGTCTTGTAATGAACTTTGACCGCGATTAGGTTTTAAAGTCTGATGATGAAGCCGGAAGATAGGCACTGGCATTCTATGATGGAATATCGTATCATAGCCGTGTTTGGACTTCTTAGAAAGGTCTTGTAATGAACTTTGACCACGATTAAGCTTTTGGTATTTACGTGCATTTATAAAAGCGTGTTTTTCTACTGTTTTTAAACTACAAATTTATTTACTTTTTAGAAGCTATACTTAGTACAGTCATTGGTAACACTTGATATCTTGTTTAGTATGTCCTGTTGTTTGCGCGCTATATTTGATGGACGCTACTGAAAATGCTAAGCTCGTAGCCAAATTCTGGTCTAACTCTATTTAGATTGCTATCGACACGCTAAGAAGAAGAGTCATTGGTTTACAGTAAGTTCGATTTCTTGGTCAATCAGTGCTGGAAATTCTCAAGGGCAGCCCAGAGTTTTCATTTTGGTTTTGGATACTAGCTTATGCCTTCGACTTTGTCCTCGTGAATTTTGTTGTTTTACCATAAAATATATGAATCCTTAAACACTAGGCGATAATGTAGCTTCCCATCACTAAGATGGAGGATCCTCTGACCAGACGGGTGTCGTATTTGGTGGGCAACTGCCCGACGATTAATTTTAAGGCCTCCAGCCAGGGCATTTTTTTTTCTGGATGGGAAATCATCAAATGACTTCTCCCGCTCTGGGCGGAGCAGGAGGGCGTGTCAGACTTTTACTGACTAAAACCCACCCGTGTTCCATCAGTTGCCCATGTGCCAGGGTCACGGTATCTCTTTCGAACAATCGCGCGACCCCGGCAGGCATCGGTCCTAGCATACCCCTTCACTGTTGCTGACATCTCTTTGAGGCGCGCGTGGAACACTACGCGCCGTTGACCCGAGCTTGGTCCTTACCGGGCGGCGAGCTACCCATTGCTCGCCGCCCGCAAGCTTGCGCCTACGGTGGCCGGGAGTCCGCTATCGACTCCCGACGCCTGGGGCGTCTCCTCCTGCGGCGGCTAGGGTAGTGAGGGCGCAGTGACTGCCACTCCCTCACGCGCCCCGCCTCCTCCTTCGCGAGCATTACTGCTTCGCAGAAGGAGGTGATGGCTTCCCATTCCCTCTCGCTCCGTACCATGACTCGCACCAGGGCCGGACGCGAGAGGTCGCCGCCGCCGATCGCCTTAACGAGGACACGGCGGTGCTCCGCCCAGGCAGGGCAAACTTCCACCGTATGCTCCACCGTGTCCTCTAGACGATACACCCGGACGTATCCTCCCGCTTTATCCTGAACAGGAACCCACCGAAGCACCCATGCCCAGTGAGAACCTGCGTCAGGCGGAAGGTGAGGACGCCGTGGCGCCTCTCTATCCACTCTTCAAAGAGGGGACTTACCGCCGCAATTGTGGCGTGCCCTGCGCTGGGTTGCGACAATCGTACCCGCCATGTCGCCATGATATCACACCGGAGCTCTGTCCGCCGTGTCCAGCCAGGGCTTAGGCGAAAAAATATTGGATTGTTTTATAATAGGTATACTTATGAAAATATGCTTAAATGCACTTATGTACATATACATAAATATGTATGTACTGTGTGGTGCCGGACGTAAAGAACAGCGTCATCCCATTTCTTCCCGTGGGTGTCGTAAGAGGCGACTAAGGGATTTACTAGAGAATGGGCAGCAGCGTTCTCTATGCATTTTGTGTAAATTATGTACCTACGTGTTTGAATACGTTACTCGGCGATATTGTAGCTTCTCATTACTGATGGAGTTTCAGATTCGCATCTGTAGTTCCGAAGATTACCCCATACCTGCGAACTCACAAATTTTACCTTTAATTTTGGAGGTATGAGGAGCAGGGTCCTACCAGGGTCCAGTATTTTAAAGTAGTCTTTATAGCTTAGCATAATAATATATCCTGCCATCACGCAATGGCTGAAGACTTAGGTCTTCAACCAGTGCGTCCTGCCCGTAATGACATACGGTACCGAAACGTGGACCCTGACAGTTGGGATGATCCACAAAATTAAGGCCACCCAGCGCGCTGTGGAGGGGGCTATGCTCGGAGTTTCTTTAAAGTTTAAATCAGAAATGAAATATCCGGAAAAGAACTGGAGTTACCGACATAGCTTGCAGAGTAAGCAAGCTGAAGTGGCATTTGGCTGGCCATGTATGTCGAAGGACCGATGGCCGGAGGAGTAGACGAGTCCTGGAGTGGAGACCGTGTATCAGCAAGCGTAGCTTGGGACCCTCCTAGATGGACCGACGACCTAAAGTAAGTGGCTGGGATAGACTAGATGCGGAGGGCGGAGGACAGGGTGTTGTGGCGCAAAATGGGAGAGTCCTATGTCCAGTAGTGGACTGCGATAGACTGAGTTGATTGTTGACTGAAAATAAAATAATGAGCCTGTTCATTTATGCTGTTTATTGCGCCACTTCTTCCGAACTAAAGCACTAGGAAGTGGTGAAGGGCGGGCGTGCCGGGGGACTGTCTTATGTAACTTTCACGTTCAGGAAGTGCTGACTCTCAGCCTAGTTTGAATAAATGACTTTTGATTTTGGTTAATTGCACTTTTTTTAATTTTCTAGTTACGATTTGTAAGACAACGATCTGTTAATATTTCGTAGTTTACTATCGCCATATTTGTAAGAGTGTGAATGTAAAATTAAATAATACGCGCCGTTCTGTCGTGCTGGTGTTTGTTGCAAATACATGCGTGGGCGCACGTGGCCGGCGGTTTTTATTGTTTTTATATACAGGCTGTTGGGAAAGTGGCAGGTGTTAATTCTGTAATAAGTTTTCTTAAGCTCTTTGCTCGTTTATGTATAAATTTCTGATGTCAAAACTAAGTGTCTCTAAATACCCAGTAATTGAGTTTACGTAGCTAAAAAAAGGAAACGCAATAAAAACATGTGACGTCGAGGTAAAAAAGAAAAATTAAAAAAAAAAACGTAAAAAAGAATTCTATGTTTCATAATTATGTGACGATGATAAGTGATCTATTTTGTTACAGTAAATTGATTTTAACGAAAAAAAAACTAACGTTTAAAACTTCATAATTCTTTGACATTCTTATAAAAAACTGAGATTTGATAAAAATAACAAACATAAAGAGCCTATCATGTTGCCACTGCTGGGACATAGGCCTCCTCTAGATCAGAGGGAGTGGGCCATAATGCACCACACCGGCCCAATACGGGTTAGTAGATGTCACATG
The DNA here is from genome assembly GCA_932294355.1 of Aporophyla lueneburgensis. NCBI lineage: Eukaryota > Metazoa > Arthropoda > Insecta > Lepidoptera > Noctuidae > Aporophyla > Aporophyla lueneburgensis. Next base: position 14,643,094 of record OW028762.1, on the reverse strand, counting down.
TCTTCGAATTTCTGGCTCTAGGACATGCCGGTTTCCTCACAATGTTTTCTTTCACCGTTTTGAGAGCAGTGGTGATGAAATAATTTGCACTAAGTGCCTGACTGGGTTTGAATCGTAAGTCACTACTATTAACCTTTTGAATGTCTTAAGTTACACAGTTCGACATAAGCAATTTTCTTTCTATTGTGTCTCTAATTACGGCAATCGATGAGGTAAACGTGAGGTTGACTGGTAGAAAATGCCTCAGGCATTAAGTCCGCCTTTGTACAGTATTTTTTACTTGTGCATAAAGTTTTAATAAATAAAATAAATAAATAATAGGCAAAAGGGACAGCGGTCAGTATTATAAGCAAATCAAAAAAACAACATTCTGTATTTCTATGGCGTTACTTGATATAGCCAATAAAATCGATATAAATCTATCTAAAACTACTAAAGATTATGTCATAAAATGAAGGAATAACAATGAAAATAATAATACACTCTTGAATTCTGCAATCTTATGATTTTATTACGTCGATATGTGTTATGTGGTTCGTATTCGTTGTTGTCTTGCATTTGAAAAGCTGTTTTTTCTTTTATTGTTATTTAATTCGTTGGAAAACATTTCCTTTAAGTATTCAAATTCAGACGTAACATGAAATGATTTTTTTCAGAATTCAGAGTTATTCAATTTCTATAATGATCTTATTACCGTATCGTATCGTATTATCGTATTACCCAGTAACTGGGTTGTGGAGGTCAGATAGGCAGTCGCTCGATGTAAAATACTGGTACTCAGCTGCATCCGGTAAGACCGGAAGCCGACCCCAACATAGTTGGAAAACAGGCTAGACAGATGATGACTCTTTCTATAATGTTCCCACTGCTGGGACACACCACGTAAGCCCAGTGCGGGGTGGTAGATGACACATGAATTCGAAATTTTGTTTATAAGACATGGCGGTTTCCTCACGATGTTTTCCTTCACCATTTTGAGAGCAGTGGTGATGAAATAATTTACACAAAGTGCCGTTCAGAGTTCGAACCTGTGACGCATGCTACCCATCAAGCTATACATTCCAGTTTTAGCTGACCTCGTTATATATAGGCTTTTCTTAAAAAGAGAGGTCAGCTTATACTGGACTTTTCTAGCAGCTTGATTTGTCGCCGTGCGTACAAGTCACAGCGGTTACAACTGCTCTCACACACAAAGCCTTAATGACTACAATTTTAAAGACACAAAACAATAGTAAGCCATCTCTTTTATGGCCCGCCGCGTCTGATTTTGATCACGTATCGATCGATGGAGTACTTAATATATTCAAGGAATGTAGGTATTGATTGCCATGAAGATCATTCAGACCGATACTTCGATATTTATTCCAGACTAAAGGCCTTCAGCTAGGGTCGCGAGATTTGTTCGAAAGAGTTACCGTGGCCCTGGCACATGGGCAACTGAAGGAACACGGGTGGGTTTTAGTCAATAAAAGTCTAACACGACCTTCTGCTCCACTCAGAATGGGAGATGTTATTTGATGATTTGCCACCCAAATTTTCCCAAATTTGACAATTTCGGGTGGCCTAATGTGTTGGCGTCTATACAATTGTTGGGGATACGATGGGACTGACATGCGCTATGCGTAAAGGCTCTATAAATAAAATAAAATAAGATAAAAATAAAAAAGCCTTTTATTCCATGCAGCATACACACATACATAACATAACATACTTGCAGTGTTTTTTACATTTTGTTTACTTCGAATTCCAATTAATTATTTGAACATTTATTTACATGCAATAATAAAAATATGTGAGTCAAGTATAATTAGAAAAAATTAAAACATTTAGTTCTTTAGCATGCTTTCCAATATTCAGAGTTGAAGTAAACCTATCATTCACATTAAACATTTGAAATATATGTCATTTTTAGGGTTCCGTTGCCAAATGGCAAAAAACGGAACCCTTATAGATTCGTCATGTCTGTCTGTCTGTCTGTCTGTCTGTCCGTCCGTATGTCACAGCCATTTTATTCCGAAACTATAAGAGCTATGCTGTTGAAACTTGGTAAGTAGGTGTATTCTGTGAACCGCATTAAGATTCTCACACTAAAATAGAAAAAAAACAATAAATTTTGGGGTTCCCCATACATAGAACTGAAACTCAAAAATGTTTTTTTTCATCAAACCCATACGTGTGGGGTATCTATGAATAGGTCTTCAAAAATGGTAATGAGGTTTCTATTATCATTTTTTTCTAAACTGAATAGTTTGCGCGAGAGACACTTCCAAAGTGGTAAAATGTGTGTCCCCCCCCCCCCCCCCGTAACTTCTAAAATAAGAGAATGACAAAACTAAAAAAAATATATGATGTACATTACCATGCAAACTACCAACGAAAATTGGTTTGAACGAGATCGAGTGAGTAGTTTTTTTTTAAAACGTCATAAATCGTAAACCGCAATTTACCTTACATTCAATCAACTGAAATATAAAAATTAAAACATATATATATTTTTAAACCGAAAATACCTACAGGTTTGTACGGAACCCTCGGTGCGCGAGTCCGACTCGCACTTGGCCGGTTTTTGTTTATACATTATTTTGATATTTTAAATTATTTTGTTTGCAAATATTACGTATAGGTGTATTTATTATTAGATTAGATTATTATTATAAGATTATTATTATTAGTACATTATTAAATATTATTGTTATTAAATCTAATAATATTTGAAAGGCTCTATAAACAATTGAAAAAATTACTTATTTAACACTAAAATTAATATATTATGTAAAAGTATAAAAAAAATTATAAAAACAGAGAAAAAGGAATCAGAAGGCTTCAAAAAACTCGTCCGCATCGCTGTCAAAAGGAAAAAGTTCCCAAAAGGCTGGCAGCATTGCCACGTTGTATGGCAATGCCGATTCTTTGGCCAAAAAATAGGCCAGCCCTCTGGTCACGTGAAGAGTCGACCAACCGCTTGGCTATATCCCGAAAAACCAAGTGGGCACTCGGACCCCATGGCCCTAATGTTTCAACCCCAAACGGCTCAAATATGTAACTTCCAATGAGATTGGAATATTTTCGCCGTTTGAGGTTTTCCGCACCTGCAGCAGCCGCCGCAGCGCATCCCATCGTACAGGAAAGGTGGAATGGGAAATTAAAAAGTTTGAAAATTGAAAAAAGTAATTAAACCATTAAAAACACTTAAAAGCATTAAAAAAGTGAAAACCCGTTCCAAAACGTAGATCTCTATGAAGAAGAACGGGTAACTCCACGGATACCCTTTTAAAATTTATTTAATACAAAAACCTGATTGTCACTCTTGTCACCGCCCTGTATACAAAGGATTGACATCTATATCATCAACGTGTGAGGTCTATAGAGCCATTCTGCCCACGCCCACGCATGGGCTTACGAGCCTGTATCCTCGGACAAATTCGTTTTATACACCCGGTTGTGAGAATGTTATTTTAATACTTGCGTTTTCCAGGGATTAAGTTATTATTTTTTATAGCTACATACATGTATTATGTATGTAGCTATAAAAAATAATATCTACCTCATTCGTTTAGTGTCGGACGTAAAGAATAAAACCATCTCATTTCTTACCGTGGGTGTCGTAAGAGGCGACTAAGGGACTTACTAGAGAATGGGCAGCAGCGTTCTCTATGCATTTTATCACCATACTGCAATCGCCAACCCGCCTGCTAAGTGTGGCGATTATAGAAAACCGCCCCAAATTGGGGGACGCCCTTGTCTAGCAGTTGACGTCTTTCGGCTAAATGATGACGATACTAGCTACTTGACTAGACTGTCTCTTTGGTCTTGTGGTTGCAAGTGCAGAGCAGGTCTTAGCTTCGATGCTCGGGTCGTGAGTTTTGGAGTTCAATTTTAAACAGACAGCTGTGCTGCTGGACAGCTTGTTGCGCCACTTCTTCTTCCCAGCTAAAGCACTAGGAAGTGATGAAGGGCGGGAGTTTTGGGGGACTGTCTTATGTAATTTTGACGTTCAAAAAATGCTAATTTTCAACGTTATTTGAATTAATTACTTTTTAATATACAACTGCGCGATGCAGGGAAGGGTGATGAATGGATTGGCCTTGCTATGTATGTTTGTTCCTTTGTGGAACTTTAGAGACCAAACGCGTGGGCCGATTTTGATGATTGTTACGTCAATCGCTTTGTCTTAAATCTTGTGAATGTCTCTAAATGCATTTTCTTATATTTAACAAAAAAGACCTTTATTGTTACCCGGCTGTCGTTTGTGGATCTTTGTCAGTCGTTACGGGTGGTCAGAAGCCCGAAAGTCTGACAACCACTCTTACCAAGGGGTATTGTATTACCCAGTAACTGGGTTGTGGAGGTCAGATAGGCAGTCACTCTATTTAAAGTACTGCTATTCTGCTATATTCGGTTTGATTGGAAGCTGACTCTAACATAGTCGGGAAAAGGCTCCGTCTACATGAGATTGGATCAATTAAAAAAACTTTTTGACAAAAAATTAAACCGCCGATAAAACTGAAAAGCATAAAATAACAAATCTTAAAATTATGAGTCGGCGCTTTGAGTGATCGTTGTTCATTGATTTTTCAGCAACGACTCAAAATTTTAAGATTTGTTATTTTATGCTTTTCAGTTTTTTCGGCGGTTTAATTTTTTGTCAAAAAGTTTTTATTTTATAATTTTTTGTGACTTTAATGTACTGATAATACTTGGCAAGGTATACCCTTTCCAATAATAAAAGAATTATTACAATCGGACGACTATGTAAAAAGTTATACATAAAAAAAAAAACATAAAAAAAAAAAATATGTGCGTCGAACCTCCTCCGTTTTTTTTCGTCGGTTGATAAAATGTTTTCCATCTTCTTCAACACCATTTTTTGCGCAGCGGGGTTTTTGATTTTTATATTTTACTTTTTAATTACACCGAATTTTCACCATTTAACTATGTTTTAAGTCCCAAATAATAATGAGAGAGCATTTTGCCACTATCCAGGCGCAATATAGACATCACAGCTGCTACTGAAAATTTTACAAATAAATAAAAAACAACCGACTTCCGAGATTAAAGGTAATTGTAGTGTTTTTTTCGGAAGTCGGTTATTTTTTATTTTTTTAAACTTTTTGATATTGGTATTTTAGTATGGTTTAACCTACCCTAAACCAATTCATATACCACTACTTGCTATGTAAGCAATATTATCGAGACTCACGCCAAAAATACCTAAGCAAAGTAAATACAATGTATTTGGGACCACCCCAGAGACATACCCAATCCAGTAAAAAAGAACTTTCTTACATATAATACGTAAAAAACAGACAAGTTGAGAACTTCCTCTTTTTTGAAGTCGGTTAATAATCATACCATCCAACCTCGGTGCTTACCTATCAAACCCAGAACCTTGCGATTCGCCGTTCCAATCGGACGCGCTTGCACTGTTAGCGGAAATTATTATTTTGAGCTGAGCGTGGCGAATGCCGCTGCCACCATGCGTTCGGAAGAACTTGTGGCGAACGAGATCCTGGCATTCCTGCAGTACCAGCTGGATGTCATTGACGAAGTCAGTGTGATCCAGATATGCAAATCTAACTTCAATGAAGAGGAGATACGTAGTTCTAAAACACTGCTGTATGAGTCGTTACATATGGCTGATCGACTGCCATCCCGCAGGAGGGATGAAAAGGGAGAGAGGAGTTTCCAAGACATCATAAAAGTGTTGAAGGAGACCGACCCGGACGACGTGCCGACTTTTGTGGCGAAGGATTTGCGCAAGCTGCCCCCCGTCACATTCGACCACGTCGACGTTACCAGGCTGCTGAGGGACATCACAACCTTAAGATCAAGCCTGGTCGAGATGCAGTTGAAGTTGGAAGCATCACAGTCCACCATCAGTGAATTACGTACCGAGCTAGCAGATCTACGCAACACGGTATGTAGGTCACACGAGCCAGCTACTAACGTCAATACACGTCACGGCACATTCAATGCATCGCAGCTGAGTTTCGAGTCAGCAAAATTCGACTCGCCGCCGGCCGCCGTCACTGCAAGCGATGCACAAGTGCGCCCCGCCGTCTCCGTGTCCCCCATCATTGGGACACCGACCAATCTTACCACGTCAGCACCGGAGCGTGGTTACTCGGCTGCCGTTGTTAAATCTCCCGCTAATCATCAGCGGCAACCTAATTATACGAGGGTAGCCCAAAGGCCCTCCGAAGCAGTTCGAAGCTCGTTACCGCCGGTAACAAGCCAACAACAGGCCGATGAAGAAGGCTTCATTCGTGTGGAAAGGAAGAAGAAGAAGAAGCCTACTTGTCGCAATCAGTGCGGTACAGCACTGACGGGTCCCGATATGTTGCTGCGTCCCGCTATTCCAACCACGCAGTTGTACGTGTCGCGTGTACATTTTACCACGAAGGAAGAGGATATCGTGAAGTACATCAAAATGAAGAGCCAGTTCACCGTGAGAGTCGAAAAGTTGGACTCGCGTCATAAGATTAACTTCAAATCTTTTGTGGTGCGGGTACCGACTCATCACCTGCACACTTTCATGAAGGAGGAATTTTGGCCGAAGGGTGTCATGTATCGGCGTTTTCGCGGCAGGCTACATGAAACCACAACTCAGCGCAATACGTCGCCGACCCAACGTAACAAATGATTGTATAAGTGATATTTTTATTATGTATTAGTTTATATTTGAGGAATATGGGAACTACGGGATCTATTGATAGCAGAATGAAACATGGACTTCACTTATAGACGTATATTCCGAGACTGGCGCGCGGCTCGTTACGTGCAATAACTTAATTCTAAATACCCACAATTACCAATATATCACACCTCCACCACAATACAACAGTACCTTATATAATAATACAATAATAAACACAGCTAATACAACAATGATGTAACTAATAATAATTCTTAACTAGTTATACAATTGTAAAGCGATCTACAGGTTTACGTGTTCGCTTAGAGCAACGATTCTCCGGCGGCGGAGATTGCGGTTGTAAACTCACCGGAGAGTCTTCAGGAGTGGCCGGATTTGTACTTTCCCCTTTATTCCTGGTAGTCGCCTCTGGTGAGGCTACCTTTACTACCGGTTCTAACCCCTCGCTAAATGGCTCGACCATACTCTCTCCCCCCTGATCTGAATTGTCCCCAGTCTCTGGACAGGTAACATCAGATAAGCGTGACCTGCGGCGCATTTGATCTACATGTCTTTTTAGTGATTGACCATTATCCTTTACCACTGAATATCTACGGGCACTGTCTACGCGTTCCACGGTACCTTTTACCCACCTGTCACTAACACCATATTCACGAGCCCAGACTGAGTCACCCTCCCTGAAACTGCGGTGTGTTCCCCCCGCGAATTCCATTTGTCGTCTCTGGGCTTGGCGGACTCTGTCTTCGTAACCAGGTCAGGTTGGTACGCAATAAATCCATTCTGGAGCGTAATGGACGTTTCTGCAACAGCATTGCCGGTGTTTCCCCGGTAGTGCTGTGCACAGTGTTCCGGTATGCCAACAGAAACGTTTGTAGTGCTGTGTCGACATCTACACAATCCCTATGCGCTTTCTTAATAGCCCGCTCGGTAGCGAGGGGTTTTACTAACTCGCCGGTATAATATTTTAGTGTTAAATTACTAGGCTTTAGTTTTACATTACTAAAAAATTTTCTATAACAGTCCCAGCTTATACATGACACCGCACTGCCGGTGTCACATTCCATTTTAATATTAATACCGTTTACATTCAATTCAACATAAATGGGACTGCACTGCATCGCTGATAACTTACACATATTTACAAATATTACCTCATCGCTCTCCGCGCCCTCACTTTCAGAGGGATTTCTTATTTGAAGCGTGTCCATATACATGTTGTAGTGTTCTGATACATTCGGACACATACGTCGCAAATGTCCTATTTGGTTACATACTCGGCAAACATAGCGCCCGAACATGCACCTGCTTGCGTCGTGACGCCGGCCGCACCCTCGACACTGTTGTTGCTGCGCACGCTCACCCAGCTTAATGGGTGCGGGCGCTGCCGATGCGCGCGCGCCGCGTTCCCTTCCGCTAGACGCCGCCGTAGTATCGCACGATGCTGTCGCTCCGCGGCCGTCACGCGCGGCCACCGCCGCCGTACCCTTCCGCCGCGAGCCCACTGACATCGCTTGACTCGTCACCGACGTCATGGATGCACCCTCGCTTCTCGACCCGCTCGGTCTTTCGACGGCCGCAGCATCTTTTTCTGCTGCCTCCATGCTAACCGCCAACTTATACGCCTTTCCGAAATCCAATTTATTTTCGGCGAACAAACGCTGTCTTATAGTTTCATTTATAATGCCACACACTAGCTGATCTCTTAAGCTTTCTTCCAGCCAGGACCCAAACTCGCATGTTTTGGACATCTTTTTCAAGGTAGCCACGTATTCCGATATAGTTTCACCTTCTTTCTGTGTTCTATGTCGAAACTTATATCGCTCTGCCAACTCACTTGGTTTTGGTTGCAAGTGTTTTTCCATTACGTCAACGATTTGTGCTAACGTTTTGCTTTTTGGTTTAACCGGCGTACACAAATTAACCAGAAGCTCATAACACTCCGCTCCCATCACTGTTATTAACATAGGCACCTGTAATTCGTCCGGGATCTTGTTCACTATAAAATATTGTTCTAAACGTTCCACGTACCTATAACCGCCAATCGTCACTGTGGACTTTGAACTCTGCAATTGTACCGATCGACATATTTTCTGATTAATTTGGTGACTGTTTCTATTTTATTTACTATTATGTATACACGAATCACGCATAGGATCGTCTATTCTCGTCGCCACTGAGGAATATGGGAACTACGGGATCTATTGATAGCAGAATGAAACATGGACTTCACTTATAGACGTATATTCCGAGACTGGCGCGCGGCTCGTTACGTGCAATAACTTAATTCTAAATACCCACAATTACCAATATATCACAATATTGTGTAAGAATATTTTGTGTATTTTATTTATGGGCCATCGTTGCCTGATAATAAAGAAATTATTATTCCCTTTATTCATTTTTACAGACTTATAAATTATATTTTTAAATATTAGACTATAAAATAAAAACATTTAAAAATATAAAAAATAGTAGCCCACCGGTATCGGGAACAGGGTCCAAGCTACCGGCGGTCAGGGCTCCAGAGAGAGGAACCTCCTGACAATGCGAGCCGTGTCCAGAAGTACCGCTTTCTGAATCAAGCCCTTGACCCAACTGCTTAACGAGAGCCTCTTCAGGTGGTGGTCGAGGCTCTTGGCTATCAACCCATTGGCTGTGACGACTATCGGCACGATGATCGCTGAGTCCACATCCCACATGTCGACAACCTCGCGAGCCAAGTCAAGATACTTGATTTGTTTATCTTTCTCGGCTTTCACGAGGTTCTCGTCATGCGGAACCGTTATGTCAACAATCATTGTGCGCCTTTCTAGTCGATCCACCACCACGATATCAGGCTTGTTTGCAACAACAGTCCTGTCAGTGAGGATGGATCGATCCCAGTACAGTGTGATATGGCCATTTTCAAGAACTGGGTCGGGCACATACCTGTAGTACGGCACTTCTGATTCCACAAGGCGGTATTTCAGAGCAAGTTGCTGGTGGATAATCCTGGCTACAAGATTGTGTCTGTGCAAGTACTCTTCGTTAGCTAGACGAGAACACCCAGAGATAATGTGTCTAATTGATTCCCCGGGACGGTGGCATGCCCGACAGATGTCCACCGTGCCGTCTTTAACAATATACCTCCGGTAATTCTTCGTCATCATAACTTCGTCCATAATTGCACAAACAAAACCTTCGGTTTCCCCAAAGAGATCACCGAAACGCAGCCAGGCTACGGACGCTAGAAAATCTACGTCGGGTCCGTGTAGGGCCCGGAAAAAGCGTCCGTGGAGCTCCTTACTTTGCCATACCTCCATGCGGTCATTAGTGTCAAGTACTACAGGCTTGCGCCAGTTCTCGTTAGCTAAGGAGAGCGGGGTGAGGCCCTTGTCCACCGCGACCACATCTCGATGCATCCCCACGTTGGCTTCCAGGAAATATTCCCTGAGACTGCATATCTCGCGATTGTGGAGAGTCTTAGCGTTTAAAAAGCCTCGACCTCCACACTTTCGCGGGATATACAGCCTCATTACCGATGACCGTGGGTGATGCATTCGATATGCAGTCAGCAACGTACGGACCTTCCTATCCAGGGCGTCAAGTTCGGTTTGAGTCCATTTGAGTATGCCGAAAGAGTACATCAAAACCGGCATGACCCAACCGTTGAAGGCGCGCACCTTGTTTCCGCCTGATAGAAGACTATTAAATACTTTCTTCAGGCGGCCAAAGAAGCGCTCCTTCAACGATTGCTTCATGTCAGTAACATTGATTCCCAAAGCTTCCGACATACCCAAATACTTATAGGTTTCGGATGTGGAGAGGGCTTGAAAGTTTATGGAATCCGAGAGTTGGGTTCCCACGGATTCCACAATCTCCCCTCGCTTTACATGCATGACTGCACATTTGTCCACACCAAATTCCATCCTGATGGCGCTACTGAAGGTTTTAGTTACCTTCAGTAGTTCCATCAGTTGCAAATTGTTGTGGGCAAAGAGTTTAAGGTCATCCATGTAAAGGAGGTGAGATATAACCTGACCACCTGTCCTCAACCGATAGCCTATACCTGAATCCTCAAGCAGTGTGCTCAGAGGATTCAGGGCTAAGCAGAACCAAAGCGGACTCAAACTATCGCCCTGAAATATGCCTCGCTCAATCCTTATCGGCTCGCTATTCCTCTGGATATTTCGACATCCTGGATAGCGAAGGACCGTTCTCCATTGCCCCATACATGACATCAGGAAGGCGCGCAGAGTTGCATCTACTTTATACAACTCCAGCACCCTCATGAGCCATGTATGTGGCACCGAGTCATAGGCCTTCTTGTAATCTATCCAACATGTCGACAGATCCTTACGGGAATGACGAACCTGTTGGCTAATGGCCATATCAATGAGGAGCAGCTCCTTAGTACCGCGGGACCCGTTCCTACATCCATTTTGAGAGACAGACATGATGGTGTTAGTGTCTATATGATTGTAAATTTTAGCTCTCAAAATGGATGTAAGAACTTTATAGACCGTCGGTAAACACGTGATCGGTCTATAATTTTTGGGTTCCGCGGTACTACCTGATTTATGGAGCAGGTGGGTAACTCCTGTTGTAAGAAACTGGGGTAGCGAACCAGACTCCAAAGCAGTCTGGTACTGAGCGGCCAAGCTAGCGTGCGATCCTACAAACCATTTTATCCAAAAGTTGTGCAGCCCGTCCGGCCCTGGAGACTTCCAGTTGGGCAACGGACGGACTGCACGAGCTACATCTTGGGGGCAGATAGTAATAGCCCCCATTTCTGGTATAGGATCGCAGGCCCGCTCGACCTCTCTAGCCCAATCCCCTTCGGTGTGACTGACAGGCACCGACCAGATACTGCGCCAAAAAGAACACATGGCGTCATTATCCGGCAGATGCGTATCAGCCACACCTTGGATCGGTCGCTCCCAAGCCCTATAAACCCACCTTTCATCACTCTGGAAGGCGAGATTCTGAGTGTATCGGTTCACTCGCCGCTTATACCTACGAATACGGCTTGCCCATGCATAAACTTTCTGCTTCAGGAAGTCTATGCGCTCTGTGACACGGGACATAAAATCCTGAGGGCTGGTATCAGTCCCTGAGAACGCCCGTCTCACAAAGCGCATCACCCTAGGGCGAGTGTTGCCCTCCCTGAAACAGATTAGTTTGCCGATGAGCGCTCTGGCCCCACTAATACGACGCTCAATTCTGCACTGCCAAGCTGGTACGGCTGGTTTTGGTCGTGTAGCTCCAGAGTCACTAGCAAATTTGACGTGAGCTACACGACATGCCGCTACAGCCGCGCAGTACAGAATTGCATGAGTATCAGTGAGGTCTTCGCAGTCATCAAAATAGTTTGACAACTGCGAATCCAGAGCCGCCACCAGCGCCCTATTTTTGTTATGCATGGGCAAACGAGGTAACCGTGGTCTAAGTTCTGGTGGCATGGATCGATATTCTCGAATCGCACTCTCCAAAGCAATCCTCAATTCCTCATTGCACTGGGTACTTACGTTTGTAGCCCTGTCATCACTCCCCTCGTCAACGTGACTTGTGACGTACTGTGGTGGGACCACAACAGTCTGCAACGGAGGTGCGATGACATGGCTAATCAGCATTTCATTTCGAAGGCGATCAAGTACAGTGTCATCCAACATATGATTACGCTGGATGACCCGCACCTGATCCGATAGTCGTTGGGTTGAAACGTTGACAGTTGGCTCAAGCACCTGAAAAAGAGAGAGCAAAAATTATTATTATTATTATTAAGCAGTCGTGTTTTCAACCACTGAACCAACGAGGTAGCTACCAAAAACATCCACAATCTCGCTGAATTAATTCTCAAAAGCTTTCAACACACGACAAATCCTAGGAGCTTTAAGTAACCTATGAAGTGATAAGCCTTGCATGAAAAATATCTCAGTAATTAAAATAACCGGTGACAGAACGAACCAATCCGGACGCACAAACTAGTCTCAGATAACGTGTAATAAATAGGGTTTTAAAACGTGTGAGATATATTCAATTTGTTAAATGTAATATGAGAAGTGTAGGCTGTGGTTTGGGTCGTGGGTTCTGCATCGTTTTTCTATTGTTTTTATTAGCCTACATGTCCCATTGCTGAACAAAAACTTCCCCCAAAATTCCTGCAGGCATTCTTTTCCAAGAGCAATCTCGAGCTAACCCTTGCACTAAGCGTCTAAGTCGGCTCGCCACCTCTTCTTGGGCCGGCCTCGGCGGCGCCGTCCATCCTCAGGCACCCACTGTGTGGAGATTATTGCCCAGCGGTCGCTGTGCATGCGGCTGGCGTGACCCGCCTATTCCCATTTTAGCCTGGCAGCCTTTTTGCCTACGCCTAGGATTTTCGTTTTGGAGCTCAGCGTGGTGTTTCGTATTCTGTTGGATCGTTTGGCTCCTCAAATGCTGCGCTCCATTTCTCTTTGGCAAACCCCAAGGCGGAACTTTAGCGATTCGGTGAGCGTCCAGGTCTGAGCACCGCAGGTTAGTATTGGCAGGATACACACATATGTATCTACTCGCTAAATTTGGTGGGGTAGGCGTGTTCTTGAATGGAGACCACGAATCAGAGACCATCAATCAAAGGTCGCTCAGTGAGCTAAGCTCGGAGTTTTTCTTAGGGATGGAATCCGGAATGAGGTGATCCGGTAGAGAACCAAAGTTGTCGACATAGCTCACAAAATAAGTAAGCTGAATTGGCAATGGATCGATCATATAAGTCGTAGAACCGATAACCGTTGGGGTAGATGTATTCTTGTGTGGAGATCGTGAATCGGCAAGCGTAAGGTAGGACGCCCTCGGGCTAGGTGGAGCGACGATCTTCGCAGGGTGGCTGGTAGCAGCTGGATGAGAGTTGCCAAGAAAAAAGTGGAATGGAGTGTAGTCTGAGAGGCATGTGTCCAGCAGGGGACTGTTATAGGCTGATGATGAAGATGATCTCTATTCATCACTCCGAAAATCGAATATTGTGAATCCGCGATAACTTACTTTAAAAACAAATGAGGTTATCTTAGAATTTGTAGGTGAATTCACTGAGCTCACTTGAATGTGGTCCCAAGTACCTAAATTTTACAAAATTTTACGCTAACATAGGAGTTTTGACTATTATCAATTAACGTAATATTATTATGGTTTTTTGAAATATTATACATAATATTGAAAATATGGCGTGCTATTGACTAATCCTTATAACTCTGTACTTAAATTGCAATCTGCAAAAAATTGGAGAAAAGTTTGACCTTCTTTGCAATAAGTGAAAATACCTTTTTTGGAAATGACATCTCAAAGTTCAATCTATGAGGCTGTCAACTGCTTAACCGGGCTTCCTGTGGCTACCTTAATAAATAAAAGCTTCTAGCCAGGGTCTAAAAACTTAAAACTAGAGCGACTACAAGCTATGGGTACCCTCTGTGGGGTACCGACCTCGGCTTAGGTTGGTAAAGGGCAGCAAGGGATGGGCTAGATTGGAAAAGTGAAATACCGAAATAAAACTTAAATAAAGCGGAAAGAAAAGAGGTTTAATTAAATTCACCGTTTTATTATTTGTCCATGGAACCCTAAAAAGAATCTCGCAGACCATTTATCTGAGCGACTGTTATTAATTGCAGTATTATCCGTTATCCGTCAGTTTTAAACTTATCAAGAACTGACCGTGTAATTTCGATAGGAAAAAATATCCCCAATTTGTCAATGGTAGCTAAGTAGGCTGACAATTTTTTTTGCTTTAGCCTCCGAAGCGAAAGTAATTAAAAAAAAAGTTAATTGGAATAGTTTTTGGTTGGGTTTGAAATTCTTAATTTTTGATGGGTTGAGGAATGTTGCAGCTTGATTGATCATGGTTGATTAAGATTTTTAAAAGTATGAATGAATGGTAGACTAGCTTTTCGCCCGCGTGGACGCCAAAACAACACGTTTTTACTTATTTATTTCATCATCATCATCGTTTCAGCCAAAGACGTCCACTGCTCGACATAGGCTTCCCCCAATTTGGGGGTGTTTGCCATAATCACCACGTTTGGCAGGCGGGTTGGCGATCGCAGTATGGTGGTAAAATACATAGAGAACGTTGCTGCCCATTCTCTAGTAAGTCCCTTAGTCGCCTCTTACTACAACCCCCGGGAAGAAATGTGATGGGGCGATTCTTTACGTCCGGTACTTATTTTTTACAGAAGTATTTTTATGATGGTTCGAATAAAAATTCTATCCAATCTTGTTTCTCCATACAAACTTTGGAGTCCCGTTTCATCCCTTTAGGGGGTGAATTTTGGAAAATCGTTTCTAAGCGGATGCCTACGTTATAATAACTATCTTAAAAAAATAAAACGTTAAAACGAAAAATAAAACAACCAATTTCCACAAATAACACGACAAAAAGAAAAATGTATTTTTTTTAATTGAATTTAATGACAGAGTACATAATATTACTCAAGTAATAAGTTTCCGAAAAAATCAGGTATGAAATTAAAGATATTTCACACAAAATAATCTATAACAAAACACGCGGAATGTTTTAAAATGCCGCCATGTTTAATTAGCTGTCAAAATAAAAATATTTCCCTTAAAATCCTTTAAGTTTGAAAGAAAAAGAAAGAAAATACATTTATTTAGTTTCTTTCAGACACTCAGTATTTTCCACAATAGCTTTCGCATATTATAGTTACCTATAAATTGTCACCATTAATACATTCCTGGAAACAAAGACGAACTTCCATAACCATAACTTTCCAACAGCCAACTTTCACACACCATTTAACAACAAAAACATCAATGTATTGTCACTAACTGTCATTCAAATGTCAACGCCTCTAATGTCAGAATGACTTTGACAGTTTAGTGGCACGAACACTAATTTGTCAGTAAGTTATAACTAATTATTACCGAGTGGCTGCCGTCTCGTTTCTCGGCGATTTGTTCAACATAAAACATACAGGAACATCCAGGGATATAAATATGTCTGTGGTGTCACTCGTTTGGATGTTAAGAGGTGGAAGTAAATTTAGAATTTTAGTGTTGCTAGGTGAGAAATATGTTTGGTAGATGTTAGTTTATTTAAGAGGTAAGAAATGCTTATGGATATGCTTATAGTTTTAGTATTAAAATTGTTAATAGTTTGAAGTGTTAAACTTAGGTACAGATTCTTGTTTTCGATTGTTTTAAAAGCATTTTCCTATGTAAGAGCTTATAGTATTTTATTTTTTATTTGAATTATCGAATACTTATTTCCCTTTTTTGAGATGTCTTAAGGAGCAAGCATAAACTATGGAAAAAAGTAATTAATTATTTAACTAATTCCTATGTCCCATTGAAAGGAAAATGGACAACTGTATCTTTCCATAACCAGTTAATCTGTTCTGTGATTACTTTTTTTTGTGGTAAATCATCAAATGACGTCTCCTGCTCTGGTCGGAGCGCAACGGCTTGTCAGATTTTTTTTGACTAAAACCCACCCGTGTTCTTTCAGTTGCCTATGCTAGGGCCACGGCAATACTTTCGAACAATTCCGCGAGCCTGGTAGGTTCTGTGATTACTGGCCATATCTCCCCTTCGAATTTGTCAGAATGAAGTCTATAAAACATTTTAAATACCTATATAGTGAAGAAAAATATTTTCAAAACAAAATTTCATTATTTACTTACCAAATAATAGAAGAACAATTGACGAAAAAACAAAAAAATATATATTAGCACACACAATTTGTTTATTTTTGCGTCTTCAACGCTGGCAGCACTACATTTCCATCGCGGCGGCATGACAGCATTGAGCAGTGTCACACACACAAATATGATTTATAGCGAGACAACACCAGAAATAAATATACTGACTAAGGTACTGCACACAGTATGAAGCTAAGCGACGGTTGTGCTATTTACTTGAAACTTAACATCACATAATATCTACTTGAAGGGCTTGTGGCTAAGTAATGACAGCCGCACGGGTTGATCGTTCAGGTTAAGCTATGCTTGCCGCAGTTGGTCCGTGGATGGGTGAACATTTTTACATACCAAGACCCTTCCGTGCCTCGGAAAGCACGTTAAGCCGGGGCGACACTCCGCTGCCGCGACAAATCGCGGCACGGCGGACAGAGCTCCGGTGTGATCTCATGGCGACATGGCGGGTACGATTGTCGCAACCCAGTGCTGGGCACGCCACAATTGCGGCGGTAAGTCCCCTCTTTGAGGAGTGGATAGAGAGGCGTCACGGCGTCCTCACCTTCCGCCTGACGCAGGTTCTCACCGGGCATGGGTGCTTCGGTGGGTTCCTGTTCAGAATAAAGCGGGAGGATACGTCCGGGCTCCATTGCGAGGATCGTCTGGAGGACACGGTAGAACATACGGTGGAGGTGTGCCCTGCCTGGGTGGAGCACCGCCGTGTCCTCGTGGAGGCGATCGGCGGCGGTGACCTCTCGCGTCCGGCCCTGGTGCGAGCCATGGTACGGAGCGAGAGAGAAAATGGGAAGCCATCACCTCCTTCTGCGAAGCAGTAATGCTCGCGAAGGAGGAGGCGGGGCGCGTGAGGGAGTGGCAGTCTCTGCGCCCTCACGTCCCTAGCCGCCGCAGGAGGAGACGCCCCGGGCGTCGGGAGTCCATAGCGGACTCCCGGCCACCGTAGGCGCGAGCTTGCGGGTGGCGAGCAATGGGTAGCTCGCCGCCCGGTAAGGACCAGGCTCGGGTCGACGGCGCGCAGTGTTCCACGCGCGCCTCAAAGAGATGTCAGCAGCAGTGTAGGGTCTACTAGGACCGATGCCTGCCGGGGTCGCGTGATTGATCGAAAGAGATACCGTGACCCTGGCACATGGGCAACTGATGGCACACGGGTGGGTTTTAGTCAGTAAAAGTCTGACACGTGACAAAGTAAGTGTAAAATATTGGTTTTTAGTTGCATCCGGTTAGACTGGCAGCCCACCCCAACATAATTTGGAAAAGGCTAGGCAGGTGATGAATGTAGGGGGGTAATCCTTGGAACTATATAAGGTGTATCTATTCATATACGAAATATTTTAAGAGGTACACCTGTAAGGTGGTAAAGAAGCTATAGAAGCAAAAATAAAAATTTTATCTAGCGTTTTTGAATTTTCGTAATTATTATAATTTTAAAACTGCTTGAGACGTTTTGCATAAAACCTTTGCTCCAAATTCTATGAATGGCCCGCCTGACGCTGCGATAGTGGCGACCGGACGGCACGAGTATGGCCGCGGTGTCTCGGGCCCTAAAAAAAAGAAGGAGCCAGTATTTCTTACGTGCGTCAAATAATTTACAAATATTAAATTTTGAAAAAATATATTTAGAAAGTTTTTTTCGTTGCTGTAGCTTTTTTACTACCTACAGGTGTACCTCTTAAAATATTTCGTGTATGAATAGATACACCTTATATATACAAATAAATATTTTATGTTAAAACAAGGAATTTCCCACAGCCGTAGTCGCGGGCAGAAGCTAGTACCTAATATTTAAGAAGATGGTGTTTTAACAGCCAGAGTAACAGTTAATAAAATATCAATCTTATCTCACTTCCTTTCATCTTATCAAAGCATAGCCAACTAATAGCATTTCATATCTCATATCTCTAACTGGACAATTTCCTTAACATATAAAAATGTTTTTATATCAATAAAATTTAATATCTCGGGCCACACACCGCGATTGGAGTCTTAAAAATAAAATTCGTCCATTTTTGTTGGCGCCTCATTTAGTGGCTAAATGGGTTACAATTGTTTTTGATAGGGTTTGTGAGACCTGCCACACTTACTTGATCTATTTAAAAGGGGAATTATAAATAGTCATGTTGATCAAAGAAGTATTGTGCTCTTCTATACTAATATTATAAAGCTGAAGAGTTTATTTGTTTGGTTGAACGCGCTAATCTCAAGAACTACTGGTCCAAATCGAAAAAATCTTTTTGATTTGGGTAGCCTATCTATTGAGAAAGGCTATAAGTTATATAACATCATGCTACAATCAAAAGGAGCGGAGCAGCAACTAAAATCGACGAAAACTGGCAGGCAATTCGATGCGACGGGAAGGGTCAGGGGAGCAAAAATTTGACGCGGACGAAGTCGCGGGCAGAAGCTAGTTGTTGATATATAAACTGTCCTCCAATACCTATTAACATTGTTATATGAAACCATTGTAAAAGCCAATTATTTTTAAAAGAGTAACCGTGGAGTTTCTTCCCGGCTCTTCTCCATAGGAATCAACAAATTGGAGCCATGCACCTAGATTCTGGCGTTTCATAACTGCCCATGCAAGGTTATGTGTAATAATTGGTAATATTTTGATTTTGATTTACAACACTGGCTGCTGCTCGCGATTTCGTCTGCATTAATCAGAAACTGTTGGTTTCCTACAACAATTCATCACAGCTGTTTTTGCATGATGAAGTTTTGTGCGTAAAAAAAAATCCAAACATACCCACTTTGACATTTGTAACTACAGATTCCCAGCGGTCGGAATTTAACCTCTAAGTCCCTGAGATACCACATTTGGTATGTAAACAATCGTTTTTTAATTGTGTCTGTAATTACGGTAATTGACTGGTTAACCATTTTTATAAATTAGCTTAATGTATTTCTAATGTATTTTTGTTTAAAAATATTAGCTTTCTGCACTTCATCTCCAAATACATTTTAACTGTGCCAAATTTCATATGCCCCGGTACCTTGTACCCGGTTGGGAGGCTCTCTGATGGTAGGTCTAAATGTTCAATTCCAATGTCTTAGGACCATTTTGTCATAACCCAGGCACATATCCAGATTACGGGCTGTTACTAAAAACCTAGTGACACTTTGTGACCTGGAGATCTCCTAAATCGTATAATAATATAATATCTTAGGACAACCAACACAACGTTATCTGATCCCAAACTAGGCAGAGCCTGTACTATGTTAACCAGACAACTGATAAATATACTTATATATTCCTAAATACATACATATTATAGATAAATTACACCCAAACATAGAACAAATGATTGTGCTCATCACACAAAGATTTGTCCTTGGTGGGAATCGAACCCACGACCTCAGTCTATGTTCAGAAGTCACGTTTGGGATCACTAGACCACTTAAGCTGACTCAGCCATGCTCATCATCTGAATAGCCTTTTTCCATCCGTGTTTGGGATGACTTTCTGTTTACCCGGATACAGGTGAGTACCACTAAATGGAGCAACTGCCTATCAAACCTCCAAAACCCAGCTACTGGGTAATGCGATACCCTTGGGTAAGACTGGTTGTCAGACATTCGGACTTCAAACGACACGTAACGACTGCCAAAGATCTGTGGTTGACGGCCGGGGGGCTTAACGTGCTTTCCGAGGCACGGTCTTGGTATTTTAACATTGTTTACCTGATTGATCGACCTGTGCGTCTATTACAATAATTAGCCACGTCAAGTCCCATCCATACCATCAGGTCTTCAACCTGCAACCCAATATGTAAACCAGCTTTAAAATACAAATAGCCATTAACCCATTAAGACCTATTAATGCCACTACATCTTGTATTGTGCGCCACCAAATGCGCGCCGTCAAAGCGTCCGCCATGATGAAAAAATTTGACAGATGTCAAAATAGCATTTTAATGTTTATGATGGATGAGTATGATAGTTTAATGGTTTGAAGGTGTGAGCTACTGGCTGTTTTTTTTTTCTTTCTATTTTATAAAAGGAATATCTTTAGTAGTTATTTCGTGAGTCATTTGTTTAAAATTTGTTTTAATATCGGTCTTTTTGTTTGCAATATGAGTGTTGTCAAGTTTTTTACTATGGACATGTTGTGATCGCCAATTTGTTTGCAGAGCGGTAATTAAGGGTTAACTGCTTCTCTACTTTAAAAGAGACAGTGACCTCAGCACCCCTAGCCAAGTTGATAATCTGCAATCGTTAACGCTAGTCACTCAATGTTAAGTCACGTGGTTAGAACAAACGAATAGAAAATTCGTAGCCAAATTCACATCGTTCAAAATGATAGAATGATTTTTTATCGTTTCTACAATGTTCAACGCTGCATCCTTTGTTATAATGTGTCGTTTTTCTAAAGACATTGTAGAACGAGCGGCCAACTCAGACGCGTCAACATGGCTACCAAGTTATCGTTTTCTACAATTGCTGACACCGAGGCGCTACCGATTGGAGAACGGAATTCGACACGAAACGGTTGTAACTTGGCTAGGGGGGCTGAGTTTCTTTCGACTACTCAGAGTAGTCAGATAGGAAATGCTGACCTCATCTAGTTTTTAAAAAAATACTCTCGTGTAAAATTTTTTGTTCAAACTTACATAAATTAATAAAATAATTTATCTACTTGAAGAAGGAGATCTAATAATCATCCATCAGCCTATAATCTTTTCAATGCCTATAATACCTCAGCTTATAATGTCCCATGTGTTGTCGGACGTAAAGAATAGCACCATCCCATTTCTTCCCGTGGGTGTCGTAAGAGGCGACTAAGGGACTTACTAGAGAATGGGCAGCAGCGTTCTCTATGCATTTTACCACCATACTGCGATCGTCAACCCGTCTGCTTTGAATGGCGTTTATGGCAATCCCAAATTGGAGGAAGCTTATGTCCAGCAGTGGATGTCTTTTGGCTGAAATAATGATGATGAATTGATGATAATGAATATTCTCACTTCTGGGACACAGTCCCCCTCTTTGAGGAAGAGTGGGCTGGAATCTACCACACGGGCCCAGTGCGGGTTGGTAGATGTCACATGTATTAGAATTTTTGGTTTTAGGACATGCCGGTTTCCGCACATACCATTTTGAGAGCAGTGGTGATGAAATAAATAACAAAGTTAAGCGCCTGTGTTCAAAACCCACGACCTCGATTCGTAAGTCACTGCTGTTACCACTGGGCCACCACTGCTCCGAGACCCAATGTTTACCTACCAATGCTACAATGAACTGTCATGTAGAAAATTGCATTTTTTTTTTTAATATCAATGTAGGTATATAGGTATTGTACTTACTAATAAAATCATGCTTGATTGATTCGTAGTCTATTCTTTCAAGGATTCTCTTGGTAGGCCTTCTGAAAAACCAACTGTTAATTCCTAAGTTATGATATTATGTTATGATATATGATTGATACTTATATTATTCACTAACTTCTGCCCACGACTTCGTCCGCGTTAAATTTCTTGTTCCCCCGACCCTTCCCGTCGCATCGAATCGCCTACCCGTGCGAGTTTCACCGTTTTTGCAATATTTTTCATTACTGCTCCACTCCTCTTAGTCATAGCGTGTTGTTATATAGCCTATAGCCTTTCTCGATAAATAGGCTACCCAACACAAAAATAATTTTTCAATTAGGACCAGTAATTCCTGAGATTACCGCGTTCAATCAAACAAACAAACAAACTCTTCAGCTTTATAATATTAGTATAGATTATGAGCAGTGATGGCTTAGTGGTAACGGCCGTGACTTACGAGTAGTAGGTCGTGAGTTCGAATCCAAGCTGGGACTTTACTTTGTGTAAACTATTTCATCACCACGGTTCCCAAAACGGTGACGGAAAACATCGTGAGGAAACCGGCATGTCTTACTAACAAAAATTCGAAGACATGTGACATCTACCAACCCGCACTGGGCTCGTGTGGTGGAACTGGTGGATTATGGCCCACTCGCTCTCACCGAGACGACGTCTGGGTCCCAGCAGTGGGAACATTATAGGCTGCTGATGATGAATTCCTCAGTATACGCCACACCTAGTAAAATCCTTTCAAAAACTTAAATAATTATGACAAAATCCAGTTTCTCAAAAAGCCTATATACAACTGTCAACTGACCTCTGTCAACCTTAAAAAAAAAAAACACCGCAAATTCAGTGTTGCCATCAAAATAAATACAACTGTCAATCTATCTGAAACACAATATCACGACACTTATATTTCTTTTTTCGAAGACCACACCGAATAAGCTTTATATTGAATAAAAAATAAGTTTGATGCTAAAAAAACTAGAGGCTATTAATTTTCATCAACTGGGCTGGCTATATCCATCATTTTGCTTTTAATTTAAGGTTAGGCTAGTCTTAGGCTAGTGTGAAGAGACAATATATCACGAGGTCGGGTTACAGGATAGGTACACCTTTAGGCGAGAGTGGATCGTCTCGGGAGACAGTGTTGCTCGATATTTTGACTAATACATCTATTATTATTTGAGGTTACATGTACGCAAGATTATTGTTTGGATACGACATTTCCAGATTGGTCTTTTTTAACCGACTTCAAAAAGGAGGAGGTTATCAATTCGGATGTTTATATTTATTTTTTTATGTATGTTCGGCCATAACTCCGTCATATATAAACGGATTTGCAAAATTATTTTTTTGTTCGAAAGGAGTTTATTCCCAAATGGTCCCATATAAATTTCATATAGATCTGATGATAAGTTCCGGAGACAGACACTGGTACTCTTTAAAAAATGACGGCAAATCAACCGCGATTTCTGCTATCGCATAAATATGCATTGTTTGTTTGGAATTAGTGCAGGGTAATACCAAAACTAAAAATTTTAAAATAAAAACATTTTTACATAAAAAAAAAACAACCAACTTCCATAAAAACACTACAAAGTGTAAAAATAACTTTAATTTTAGAAGTCGGTGGCAAAAGCCTTAAATACAAATCCTAGACAACGACTGCCGAAATTAAAGTTCTTTTTCACTTTGTAGTGTTTTTAAGGAAGTCGGTTGTTTTTTTTTTTTTTTTTTGTAAAAAAGTTTTTTAATACATAGATTTGCACTCAATACGGTGAAGGAAAACATCGTGAGGAAACTGGCATATCTTGGAAACAAAAATTCGAAGATATGTGACATCTACCAACCCGCACTGTGCCCGCGTGGTGGATTATGGCCCACTCCCTTTCACAGACAGGCCTGTCTCCCAGCAGCGGAAACATTATAGGCTGATGATAACATGATGTCAATACATAGACCAGTTTTTGCCAGTTGCTTCACCCGCGTGGAACTCGAGAAATATCCCACGGGAACTACCCGGATAGAAAGTATCCTATGTTACTCCTTATAACATCAACTATCTGCCAGTTAAAGTCCCGTCAAAATCAGCCCAGCCGATTTGAAGATTAGCCAGAACAAACAGACCGATAGACAAATATTTTGAAAACTGTTTTTTTTTTGTGATAGACTGTATAGGTATAAAGGCTTTATATATGGGTAGAGGATATTAGGATCTAGTCTAACAGCTTAAAAATGCTACAAGATACTAATTCTGTTTAGAAATTACACGTAAGTAAATGCTAAATTAATAAAACTTAATCAGATGAGGCGCTTTCAAACTTATCTATTTGCACTGAAAGCTGTAGTTTCATAATACCTACTCCTTTTCTGCCCGGCTTGGAATCTTAACGATGCTGTAGCTTCAATACATTCTAACTTAGCTTTAATTTATAAGTCAATGTCAAACCAAAAATTACCATTGAACTTCAAAAATCTTTTCTAATTCAGTAGAAAAATCCGTCTCTAATCCTCTGCTATTCTGTGTGGTGACAATATGTCTGTGACGTGTACAGTGTCCGGTTACCGGTGGTTCTAAAAATTAAGTCATCACTCACAACATTCTCGTGGCTTTATTTTTTTGTAAATGCCACACTGGATGGTGTTATGTGGCATAGATAGATTTATGATAAATGAATGCCCACTTGTTTTCCACTAACACACACAGTAAATTATTATTTTATTTTATCCTTCACTGATTTCTTTGGTCTAGTGGTCGCAAATGCTACTGCTGAGCATGAGGACCTGGGTTCGATTCCCGGGTCGGGCAGTATTATTGGACTTTTCCATTTGAAATTTCTCAGTAGCAGCTCTTAGTCTGGATTTATGCCCAGTTGACGGCAATAGGGTCGCCCACTATTAAATGGGACTTAAATATAGCTGTCAAAATGTTGGTGTACCTCTGCCTAACTCTCCGAGGAAATGAGGTGTGATGTATGCCTCATGAGAGACAAATATGGCTAGCTTTATTCCAAACTAGCTTTTGCCAGCGGCTTCGCCCGCGTGGAGATCGTAAAATATCCCGCGGGAACGTACTACTGGGATAAAAAGTAGCATATGTGTTAATCGAGGTTATAAACTAACTGTGTTCCAAATTTCATCCAAATCCGTTCAGCAGTTTTTGCATGAAAGAGTAACAAACATCCACACATCCATACACCCATACATACAAACTTTCGCATTTATAATATTAGTAGGATAGTAGGATTTGTTGGGGCGGCTTCCAGTCTAACCGAATGCAGTTGAATAACAGCATTTAACATAGACGAATGCTTATCTGACCTTTATAACCCTGACAGGGTAATTCGATACCTCTTGGTAGAACTGGTTGTCAGTCTTTTTGATGAAATAACAGCCGGGACCAACAACTTAACGTGCTTTCCGAGGCATGGGGATACTTTATATGTTGTGCGTATATTTATTTCAATTTTTGATATTATATAATTTATTTCTATTTAATCTCTTGACATTTGTATCGGTGTAAATTTACCTAAATTGATTTGTTTTTTTTTTTTAATTCTTGATTTAACGATAGTGGTTCTCATTCATTTTATAAATTCATTTGTTTCATTCTTATTTTTGAGTTATGTATGCATGTTGTTTTAGTTTTTACTGTAATAATTTCGACACAATGTATAAATTGTTCATGAAATAAATCAATATTAAAATAAATAAATAATAATGTAAAATTATCGCGCGCGGATATTCCTTCTTTCTTTCTCTTTCTATGTGATCAATCGACGCATGCGGCTATTACTTAGCCACAAGCTACTCATCAACATAGTCATGTAGAAAGACGTCCACTGCTGGACATGGCCTCTCGTAATAATTGCCACAGTGACCAGTCCGTAACATTCACCAGGTCTTCAGTCGACCTTGTTTTTTAGGAGGTTACATTTTTTGCTGTCATCTTCTTCATTTTCTTCACCTTATCCCAATTTTGCGGTCAACGCAACCTGTTTTTTTCTTCCACACTTCTCTATTAGTCGTCATCTCTATAGTCACTCCCTGTCTAACTATATTATCTTTCACACAGTCTATCCATCGATTTGGTCTTCTCCTACTCTTATAGCCATCCACATTCATACTCAAAACTTTCCTCACGACATTCTCCTCATTCCTCGTTTGGTATCTTCTAATGAAATTTCTATCAAACGTGGTATTTTTGCCTATAAAATAATATGTTTATTTTTGCAGAAATTCTACTAAGAAATCTGTTATCTTACAAAAAAAAACTATTGCATAACGCCATCCAAACTTCTTTTATAATCCTTATTTTGACAGCAAACTCTTCAATGGAGAAAAAAACGAGTGTGCGAAAGAGACACCGCTATTCGCGAAACAGAGATGGTGCTACTTCACTCTTTGGGTGGCATAGTGACTCACGCGCATGGGGATTAAAATGACGTTTTTTTTGTTTTTAGAATCACGTGTCATACTTTTAGTGGACAAGTGGGTTGGTAATGAAAAAGTGGATAAATATTGTTAGGCTAAGTGTCAGTTGGCAAGGTTTGGAAAGGGATGGGTGGGTGTTAAGTGTTGTTTTTTCGTTTGTTGTGATTGTTTTTTTATGGACAGTTTGTCTAGGATGACGAGTCAATTAAGTTTTGTTCTGGAAGCTTTTTTTTAGTAGTAGAGCTACTTATGAAAGAGGCGCTATCATAACTATCGATATTAATTGTTTAGAATTAGAATCAAGTTCTTCTAACTGAACAGACAGCTGTTTGGGAGTTTGTTGCGCCACTTCTTGCCAGTTAAAGCACTAGGAAGTGGCCAAAGACGGGCGTTTTGGGGGACGTTCTTATGTAATATTTATGTTAGCTGTTTTATGTTAGCTTCCCAAATCCAGCGAAAGTCATCAGAAAACTTTTCAGTTTTAATCATGGTATGGCAGTTTGAGTAATTTACGCGGCCTTCACAAATATCCTTTCTTTTGTATTGTTCGTCAAATCGTTGAGCTCCTTAAGTTCTGAGTTGAGCTGCAGGATCCTACTGATAAATGCGTGCACTGATTAGACAAGTCCACTCAATCTATGTGGTTCTTTCCTCAAAAGACCATTTCAGTCACCACATAGTCTTCACATGATCTGACCAATATCATGTTTGGACTCTCAAAGAGACTGCGACCTCTGAGTTTGTTTATCAGAGTGGACTGCTAGGGAACGCCGACCTCATCTAGTTTTAAAAATATGGTTGACGTGTAAAAGGGTTTGTACAAAGTTACTTGCAGGAATAAAATCATTTATCATTTAGGTAATGGAAGATTCCGTATGATGCCGGACGTACAGAATAGCACCATATCATTTCTTCCCGTGGGTGTCCTATGCGACAGGGACTTAATAGAGAATGGGCAGCAGCGTTCTCTATGCATTTTACCACCATACTGCGATCACCAACCCGCCTGCCAAGCGTAGCGATTACGGGAAACCCCCCCATGTTGGGAGAGGCCCAAGTCCAGCAGTGGACGTCAATCGGGTTGAAATGTTGATATTGAAGAATGGAAGTTGAACTAGTAGAGTTGCGTCGCGCTGGTTTTTGGGAGACTTTACGACTTATATACATGAACATAAATTGGATACCATGGAGTTTACTACGGCATTATTTTTATGACTAAAAGTTAGTTTTGTAAACTTTATCATAATAACTATACTTATCGATTTTATGTCCGTTTGAATTGGGATATTAAAATGTAGGTACCGCTTTTCTGTAGAAGGCACTGGTGGTCTAGTGATGACGACCGTGACTTTGTGTAAATAATTTCATCACCACTGCTCTCAAAATGGTGAAGGAAAACATCGTGAGGAAACCGGCATGTCTTAGAGCCAAACATTCGAAGCCAAGTGACATTTACCAACCCGCACTGGGCTCGTATGGTGGGTTAAGGCCCACTGCCTCTCTCAGAGGAGGCCTGCGTTGGGACATAGGCCTTCAGTGGGAACATTATAGACTGATTATGCTGTTCTGTAAATTTGACTTATATAGGGACCTCACTCAAGTAAGCTGCAACATTAAGACCTCAGCTGAAATATTTCCAGCGCTGTACATAAGTCTCCACTAAGCATTTTGGGAGGGTTTGTCAATCGCCACGCTTGGCAGACGGGTTGGCGATCGCAGTATGGTGGTAAAATGCATAGAGAACGCTGCTGCCCATTCTCTAGTAAGTCCCTTAGTCGCCTTCTACGACACCCACGGGAAGAAATGAGATGGTGCTATTCTTTACGTCTGGCACCACACGGAACCACGATCCCTGTGTGGCCGAAAAAAATATATGCACATGAAAATGGTTTAACTTACTACAAGATCGAGTTAATTTCACTATACAAAATACCACCCCTTAGCTATTCCTTCATCCCTTAATAAAACCCGATTTAAAACTTCAAATTATTACAAGAACGTGTTTCTCACCGACATATTTGGCTTTACACTATTCTTAAAATTAATGACAGGAAATTGTAACAATAAATACTTACTATGAAATGTGCAACTTTATCGACCATCTGTTAAGAGTAAAATGTTTATCACCAAAGTAAAGTACTTAGTACCAAAGTTAGTAACTTATTGTGGAGTCATTTTAATAGGTAACATTTGACAGTTCATCAAAATTCAACAACGTAACCTTGTAACGGCGGGCATAAAATAATATATCTTTTCCTTTTGTTAGAACTGCACAATTGCTTAACTTTTTTCAATTACGATTACATATTTATTGTAATAATGACCGATACCAGTAATTTTACGATTTGCTTTCATATGAAGTGACAGACGTCAAATGTTACCTATTAAAATGACTTCACAATAGTTAAACTTATAGTCATCAGCCCAGTGGTATTGGCCCTAACTTACGAGTTGTATGTCGTGGGTTTGAACGCAGACAGGCGAATTACTTTATGTAAATAATTTCATCATTACTGCTCTCAAAACGGTGAAGGTAAACGTCGTGAGGAAACCGGAATATCTTAGAACCAAAAATTCCAAGACATGTGACATGTACCAACCCGCACTGGGCTCGCGTGGTGGAAAACAGCCTACTCTTTCTCGAAGAGAGGAGGTCTCTGTCCCAGCAGTGGGAACATTACAATCCAAGGGTTTTGATTAAAATTCCTTATCCACTGCTTCTTGGGTTTAAAGCTTTCGTCTGGCGAACAATGTAAATAACGCAATGCACGTGGTTGCTCTATCATGAACTTGTATTGAAGTAATCATCCTTGTCTTTTAACCAAGTATTTGTGGTCGGTTTCCAGTCTAAATCTAGCTGAATATTTTAAACAGTATTTTAAAAGATTCTAGTAGAACAATTTCCTATGAAGTTTTCATAGACATTTTTCTGCTAGATTTACGTCGTGTCTATCAGCGGGAGTCTTTACCTGGTAACACGATATTCCTTTGTTAAGACTGGTTATGCTATGGGTTATACTTTATTGATACCACATCTATTAACTAAAATTGTGTAATTTGAAACCATTGTAAAAGCCAATATTTTTTTAAAGAGTAACCATGCCGTTTCTTGCCGTCTCTTCTCCAATATATTCCAAACTGGAACCGTGCACCTAGCTTCTGGGATTTCACAAGTGCTCCTGTACCTAGGTTCATGTGAAATGAAATATTTTGATTTTGATACTAACAGTCTTTAAAAAGGGTTCTCCCATTTCTCACATTATTGAGGAGGTATATGACGCATTGATCACAGCAGAGCCCCAGGCAATGTTACAAACTGTAAAGGAATGCCAGCAGACTTGGTAGTCAACTAATTGCGATTCGTTATACGCAGAGCTTAAAGTTGATGATTCAATCTGCAGTTTTTGGGGGTACGGTATCGTTGAGAGAGATTTGAAATCTTTTAAGCAATATGTTTTTGGTGTATTCCGTGTGGGCGTAAAGAATAGCACTACCCCATTTCTTCCCGTGGATGTCGAAAACCAAACTAAGAAAATAATGGAAAAAAGCGTGGGGTGCCTGATATCAATAAAAAAAATACCTTAAAAAGCACCCCACGCTTTTTTCCATTATTTTCTACTTTTGAGGTTAGGGTTTTCTTTAGTTTTTTAAAACTATTATTTATTTTCAATTTTTTAGGGTGTTTCGAATTTTGAGAGAACTACGCTGACATACGTCACAAACTACGTTGACGTATGTCAGCGTTGTTTGTGACGTATGTCAGCGTTGTTTTAGAAGACAGTTTTTTTGCTGTCCTGGTAACCCCGGGCAAGGATAATGGCACAAAATGAAATTATTGCATTGTTATCGGTCTTTGACAGGTGTGCAAAGTTTGAATGAAATCTGGTCGTTTAAAGTGGGTTAAAATCGCGCTATAAGGAGTCGGTTATAAACAAACATACAAACAAACAATACACCGTATTTCTTGGCAAAGGCCTATGTCCAGCAGTGGAGGTCTTTCGGCTGAAATGATGAGGTAGGCCGAATAAATAAAACCTGCTCAAGTGCATACACAGATGACTCCGCCGTGGTGTGTAAATGTGATGCTGTCCCACGAACAATGCGGCACTTAATATCTTGTTCAAGGTGTCCTGTTGTCTGCACGCTACAGTTGATAGACGCTGCTAAAAGTGCCTAGCTCGTAGTCAAATTCTGGGCTGACTGTATTTAGATTGCTATCGACACGCTAAGAAGAAGAATCACGCAGAAATGGAGTTCAAGGGTCGCTCTGTACTCGGGCAGAAGAGATGTCAAGTTGGATAGAAAGAACTTTGTCTATTCTTGGTACAATAGAGATAGAATTTGGTCATGCTACACGCCTGCTTGAGTTTGTTGCGCCACTTTTACTTCCCAGCTGGAAGACTAGTAAGAGGTTTTTTAGAAAGAAGTCATTTTGGGAACTGATAAGTTTTTCGTTTAAAAAGTGCTGATTCTCAGCTTCGTTTGAATACTCATTCTTCCTTTGAAACTCGTTCGTCTTTTATCCTAATAATAATATTTTAGGACAATCAACACAATGTTATCTGATTCCAAACTAGGCAGAGCCTGTACTATGGCAACCAGACAACTGATAAACATACTTATATATTTCTAAATACATACATTTTACAGATAAATTACACCCAGACACAGAACAAATTATTGTGCTCTTCACACAAAGGTTTGTTCTGGGTGGGAATCGAACCCAAGACCTCAGTCTTAGCAGTCAGTGTCACTAACCACTAGACTAACAGGCCAGTCAAAGTATACTTTAGATGCTGCGCTGATGTTTATACTCGGGGTCACCAATTTGGAGGTATGAGGAACAGCTAGAGTTGCAAAGGAGTCGAGTCTTCGAGTCCTAATTTTAAAGACTCGACTCAATTATGCAAGACTCAGTGTGCTCAAAAGGCTCGGAGTCTACAGATAAGCACTCGAGTCTTAAAAAGGACTCAAGTCTTAAAAAGGGCTTGAGTCTTAAAAAGGACTCGAGTCTTAAAGAAAAACTCGGAGCATGAAGATGAAACTTGTACCTCATCATTCGAAAAGACTCGAAAGAAGGCAATAAATTCAAATTAGTGGTTATGATGTAACTTTGCTAACAAAAAAATCTGTCGAGTTTTTTCGAATGATGAGCTTCAACAAGACTCGAGTTCATTTTAAGACTCGAGTCGTTTTTAAGACTCGAGTCCTTTTTAAGACTCGAGTCCTTTTTAAAACTCGAGTCCATTTTGTAGACTCGACAATGACTCGGGCTCGGCTTGACTCTAGACTTCGAGCCTTTTGAGCACACTGAGTCTTGCATAATTGAGTCGAGTCTTTAAAATTACGATTCGAGGACTCGAGTCCTTTGCAACACAACAGCCTATATAAGTTCACTTAACCTCTATAGAAATGGGAGTATCCTCCGACTAGAAGGGAGTCGTGTCTGGTAGGCAACTGCCCGACCTTTGATGTCGGGACGTTGTATATATGCTAGTTGCGCGGTAAACTTTGCTTGCGCGATAAAGGATTTTGCATGACGTCACTATGATACGTACCTCGCATATCGTGGTGTTGATGCCGCTGCAATACTTTTCGCGGGTCCCTAACATATCAGAAAATATCTTTAAAACTCTGTATATAATTAATCAAATAAATCTGTTCACGGTTTAATGGCCGACTCGCGCATGACCGGATTTCGTTGTTAGTGAATATTTTTTGTCTGTCCGTCTGACCGTTGCTAATAAACGCGGTTTTAATGTAGCTATTATTTTATTATGATGTTTGTTGATATTTATGTATAGGTAAATCTGTTTGTGTGTCTGTTCGTTTTGGTAAGAAGTATTTATGGAGATTTTAGCTCGTATTTCTTCTTCATCTGCCTTTCTTCAAGTCTAACCGGTTGCAGCTGAGTACCAGTATTTAACATGAAGCGACTGCCTATCTGACCTCCACAACCCAGTTACTGGGTATTAACGAACCCCTTGGTAAGACTGGCTGTCAGACTTTCGGGCTTCTGACGACCCGTAACGACTGTCAAAGATACACAAAGGACAGCCGAGACCAACGGCTTAACGTGCTTTCCGAGGCACGGAGGGATCTTGGTACCTGTGTTCAGATGGTCACCCATTCACGAACTAACCACGGATCAATCGATCCGCGCAGATATTACTTAGCCACAAGCCCTTCTCCAATGAAATTTAATAAAACAGTGTAATTTTGAACACTGCCCATTGTGGTAATCATCGTCTACTTTTGGAAGTTCACTGCTAGACAATATTAATTAATACCTATGCCTCTTTATTCTGAATTCTTTTTAGTTTTTATAGTAAGTTAAAGTACTTATATCTTTTAATTCAGCATGCCTCTTGGCAAAGGCATCCTCTAGCAATTTCCATTGAATTCTGTCAATTATTGTTTTATCGTGCTTTGTATGTTGTGTTGCGTCTTTCGTGTGCATCAAATAAACGTTTTATCTATCTATCTATCTACTCTCCTCCAGTTAGGACCCGCTGTAATTTTCAGCTCGTCCTCCCATCTCCTTTTCTGTTTCATCTGTTCCGTTTGTTGGTCCTAGGGTACCAATCGGTTACGATTTTACACCATTTCTCTCTTTGTACTCTCATCATGTGGCCTGTCCATCTCCACTTTAGCTGGTCAATTCTGGACAAGACATCGATCACTTTTGTTCTAGCTCTCAATACCTCGTTTCTTATTCGGTCCAATTTCCTAGTTCCTGTCATACTTCATTCCATGGATCACTGCTAGACATAGGGTTATCCAATTCCACGTCTGTTTATTCAACTCTCAGTAACTCATCTAGCTGCTAGCAGCCACCCTGCGAATATTGTCGCTTCACTTAGCCTGAGAATAGCACCACCACCATCCCATTTCTTTCCGTGGGTGTCGTAAAAAGCGACTAAGGGACTTACTAGAGAATGGGCAGCAGCGTTCTCTATGTATTTTACTACCATACTGCGATCGCCAAGCCAAGCGTGGCGATTATAGCAAACCCCTCCAGCTGTGAACGTCTTTTGGTTGAAGTGGGAGCCTGCTCATCTTATTAATTGCACTATTTTTTTAATTTTCTAGTTACTATTTGCAAGACAAACGATCTGTTAATATTTCGTAATTTACTAACTCCATATTTGTAAGAGTGTGAATGTTAAATCTATAGGTACTAATAAATACTTATAAAGCTGAAGAGTTTATTTTTTTGTTTGGTTGAACGCGGTAATCTCAGGAACTACTGGTCCGAATTGAAAAAATCTTTTAAAACTGGGATCGCCAAACCCCCTTTTGGCCTATGTCCAGCAGTGGACGTCTTTTGGCTGAAGTTATGATGCGAGTGTTGATTATAAAGTTGGGAAAAGGCTAGGCAGATAATACACAGGCAAAGCCGCGGACAACAGTTATAGTATTTTTTAATATTTTTTCTTTTATTCCCACATTAGTCTGAAGATTTTTAATTGAATAATCAAAGTCGAATGTTTTGCTTTGGTATGTTTTTTGACAACTTTTTCCTTATAGACTGACGGTTTCTCTTCGTTACCTTTGGCTTTTAAATTAATTGAGATGTATCCACTTCCTAATTTATGAGGAAGAGATGTTTATAAAATAAAGATGCTTAAGAGAATATGTAGGTATTTGCCGAAGAGAAATTAAAGGAGTATAGGTACTTAGATGATTTGGTCATGTTGAGAGGATGAATGAAGGGCGGCTTCAAAAGGTATTTACAAGAAAGATATGACTGGAAATGCCGGAAGAAGACGCCTTAGAAGATCATAAATAGTGACCATATTGGTGATGTTCTTCAGAACTGTCAGGTGCGTACCTAGTACTCACAACCGGCGTAAACGACCGTGTGAACCTAAACGAGGCATAAAGAGTATGTATGGATTGTAGAACGTGGCGTTCTGTAGTTTCTGCCTACTCCCATGGGGAAATGGCGTGAGTTTATGTATGTTTGTACTCGTATATTGCAGAAGAGCAATGGAGTGCAGCATTTTTGGCTTTAAATGAATTGATAGAAGACGAAACACCACGTAGCGCTCCAAAACAGGGATCTTAGACGTATGCAGAAAGCCTGCCAGGCTGAAATGGGACTGAGCGGGTGACTATTTAAAACCGCCATTCTTCCCTCTTCCTAGGTAGTCAGGATAAACTCCTAAACTAACCCAACTGAATATTTACATTGTCATTGCAAAACATAGGCAAAACTTTCAGTTCAATTTTATTTGCGCGGACATTGACCCTGCTGCGCCTGCGCTGGTCTTCGGCCAATGATTCATAAGGCTATAAAGGTCACTATAAATGGTTTTAGGCCCTGAGGTTAAATAGTGGCGGGTTACCAACCCAAACATAAAACATGCAGACAGACATACAAAAAGACAACTACGGAAGACATCTCAATTAGTTCTCACAGCTCTTCAAATAGATAACTTATTACCACCGAAAAAACTACTTTAAACCTTTTAACTAAAGTCGAAAATGAAACGTCTTGAAACATCATCTCAAATCCAAGAATAAAATCTTACAATAACCTTACCAATTAAAAATAAGTTCTACTACACATGAAATAAAGTACAATTCCCTTTACGCGAACCACGACAAAGAAGGTACGGTAATATGTTATGCAAATTCCAAGCTTATTTACATAGAGATAAAGTGTGTTTTCGCTTGTAATGATGTAAGTACGAAGGCAGTCGGGCTTGAAATGTTTTGGTGACATGAGCGAACGGCTAGCGCAGAGGAAGATGTGGAGTCGATGTGTTTTGTTTTATTTTTATTTGTTTTTTATTTAATTTGCGATGTGGTATGCGAATTATAGAAAAACATAGAGTGTGCCTTATGTTTTTAATTGAGCTGTTTTTGTATGAAGTCTCCTACATGTTTCTCAACTTTAAGCTGAAAAAATACTTAGCAATTCTTATGGATCGGTTGAGTGGCTCAGTAAGAAAACTAAAATGTCTATAATTAAGACCTGGCTGCATGACCAGTTTATGAAAGTGGCTTCTAGATGGGTACAAAATAATATAGAATGCATCATTTAAAGATCACGGCTTGTTTTCCCGAACGGTTAAGCAGAGGTGTACCTATTGTACACCCACATTCGCCAGTTATGTTTAAGTCCCATTTAATAGGGTGCCGTCAACCGGGCACAAATCTATAGTTACTACTATATCTCTCCGTGTTGTGCCAGACGAAAAGAATAGCACCTTTCTATTTATTCCCGTGTGTACCGTAAGAGGCGACTAAAGGATTTACTAGAGAATGGGCACCAACGTTCTCTATACATTTTACCACCATTCTGCGATCGCCAACCCGCCTGCCAAGCGTGGCGATTATGGCAAATCCCCCCTAATTGGGGGACGCCTATGTCCAGTAGTGGACGTGTTTCGGCTGAAATGATAATGATGATGATGATGATGACACCTACTTTTACACCCCCTCCAGTTGTTACCTGCGCCATTGTTTCTATTAGGCAGCGTTTCATTAAAGCAAACGTTTTTTTTTATATCCATTGTCTTTTCTCAAACATATTATGTTAGTATCTCCTGTAAATAGTTACCACTAATCAAAACTATAATACCTAATACATTACACAAAACAAAATTGATACTTAAAAATACAAAAAATAAATATTTTCTTAAAATCTTTATTCGCATGCGACTCCACGGCTCCGTCTCGTGGGTGGCAGACCACCCAGCCCGGTACTTTCCCCATGTGTTTGTACGGCTCAAATTAGGCGATACCATTCTCAATTCCTAATTCCGGCTATACGCAAGCTAGCCGGTTAAAGGGGTAAGCAGTATTCATAGAATCTCGAACATTTGGTGGATATTTTCCATCTTTAGGGAATAGATTGTTTGTGACAAAACGTGCTATATATTTGACCATCATATCGCTCGCAATAGGCCCGTGTGGCGGATTACAGGCCACTCTCTCTCACAGACAGGAGGCCTGTCCTGTGTATAGCAGTGGAACATTTTAGGCTTATTTCAAACAAGTTTTTGCCAGCGGCTTCGGCCGCGTATCTATACCAATATTATAAAGCTGAAGAGTTTGTTTGTTTGTTTGATTGAACGCGCTAATCTCAAGAACTACTGGTCCGAATTGCAAAATTATTTTTGTGTTGAGTAGCCTATTTATCGAGGAAGGCTATAGGCTATATAACATCACGCTACAACTAAGAGGAGCGGAGCAGTAATGAAAAATGTTGCAAAAACGGGGAAAATCGCACGGGTAGGCGATTCGACGCGACGGGAAGGGTCGGGGGAACAGGAAATTTAACGCGGACGAAGTCGCGGGCAGAAGCTAGTGATACCTACATATAAGTCTTTCTCTTGAATCACTCTGTCTATTGATGACAATCGCATTAAAATCTGCTGCGTAGTTTAGAATCTAAGCGCACAAATACGAAATGCGACTTTGTTTTATACTATTTAAAGATAAGATAAGTATATCACTCGGCCGATATCACTCGGTTACCGAGTGATATCGGCCGAGACTTACGAATTGTAGGCCGTGAGTTCGAACCCAGGCAGGCGCTTTATTTTGTGTAAATAATTTCATCACCACTGCTCTCAAAACGGTGAAGGAAAACATTGTGAGGAAACCGGCATGTCTTAGAACCAAAAATTCGAAGACATGTGACATCTACCAACCCGCACTGGGCCCACGTGGTGGATTACCATGCCCATTCCCTCTCACCGTGAGGGCCATTGTCCCAGCAGTGGGAACAATGTAGGCTGATTATGAATATGATGGAAAGATATCGGTTTTTGGCCTTCCGTAATTTTTTCATTCTTTGGTATAAAGTAGGTACTTTTAATTTATCAGTACACCTAAAAGATCTGTTCTCATAAAGTCTTGGTAAGAATGTGCTTGGATGATCCATACTTATCCATACTATATACTTATACTATAATATTATAAATGCAAAAGTAACTCTGTCTGTCTCGCTTCCCTGCTAAAACGACTGAACCGATTTAAATTAAATTTGGTACACAGATAGTTTAGAGCCCGAGAAAGGACATAGGCTACTTTTTATCCCGGTAGTATGTTCCCGCGGGATAATTTCCGACCTCCATGCGGGCGAAGCCGCTGGCAAAAAGTAGTTTACTATAAAACCTTTTTTTTCCCTACCCTTGTATTTTTCCCCCTTGATCGACTGGACAAGGTGTATAACAAATACTTTCGAGGATCTTTCAAAGTGGCTTTTTGACCCGCGTGGTGTCTGACCCAAAGAATATCACCATCCCATTTCTTCCCGTGGGTGTCGTAAAAGGCGACTAAGGGACTTACCAGAAAATAGGCAGCAGTGTTCTCTATGCATTTTACCACCATACTGCCATCACCAACCCGCCTGCCAAGCTTGCCGATTGTCGCAAAAACGGGGGAGGCATATGTCCAGTTCCGGACGTCTCAACTGAAATGATTATGGTGACAAAGAGCAGTAGACTCCGTTGATCATCATTTGCCTAACCTTTTCACAACTATGTTGAGGTCGTCTTCCAGTCTACCTGGAGACAGCTGAAAACCAGTATTTTACATGGAGCGACTGCCTATCTGACCTCCACAACCCAGTTACTGGGTAACAGGATACCCCTTGGTAAGACTCGACCCAATCAATATTCTTAAGGCTAAGCGGAGCGACGATCTTCGCAGGGTGGCTGGTAGCAGCTGGATGAGAGTTGTCGAGAATCGAATTGAATGACGTGTAATTGGAGAGGCCTATGTCCAACAGTGGACTGCTATAGCCTGATGATGATGATGATGATGAAGTATACAAACGTCTTCAGGCATCCAAATAGCTACTCCTTTCTCCTTGTTATTAATTAATTCAAACTACTTTTACTTTGTTCCCCGTTTCTTATACTAAAATTAATTGTATTAGTCTAGTTTATGTTTTAGGGTTCCGTTGCCAAATGGCAAAAAACGGAACCCTTATAGATTCGTCATGTCTGTCAGTCTGTCTGTCCGTCCGTATGTCACAGCTACTTTTCTCCGAAACTATAAGATCTCTGCTGTTGAAACTTGGTAAGTAGCTGTATTCTGTGAACCGCATTAAGATTTTCTCACTAAAATAGAAAAAAAAAACAATAAATTTTGGGGTTCCCCATACTTAGAACTGAAACTCAAAAAAAAATTTATCATCGGACCCATACGTGTGGGGTATCTATGAATAGGTCTTTAAAAATGGTATTGAGGTTTCTAATATATTTTTTTCTAAACTGAATAGTTTGCGCGAGAGACACTTCCAAAGTGGTAAAATGTGTGTCCCCCACCCGTAACTTCTAAAATAAGAGAATGATAAATCTAAAAAAAATATATGATGTACATAAGCATATAAACTTCCACCGAAAATTGGTTTGAACGAGATCTAGTAAGTATTTTTTTTAATACGCCATAAATCGTAAACTGCAATTTATCTTTAATTCAATCAACTCAAACATAAAAATTAAAAAAAAAACATTTAATTTCATAAACATAAACCTTATGCATAAACCGAGGATAACCTACAGGTTTGTACGGAACCCTCGGTGCGCGAGTCAGACTCGCACTTGGCCGGTTTTTAATGTACACATTACTAAATTGTAAGTACCTTTTATAACATCTATATTGGACGGATGGATGACCCCTGTAACACAGGTTTTTCCTAGCATAGTGGTTATTGATCATTTATCTTGTATCAGTCTATTTGCATATTAAATTGTCACCCTGTTATCACCCCTGTCACCTTGTCTCGATAATCTTTGTTCCTTCTCTGCATAAGAAGACACTTAACAATCAGAAAATTACAGTGTCTACTCCCAAAATAGTACAATCAATTGTTATTAATTTGAACTTGTTATTCAGTACGAAGGAACATGCTAAATATACGCGTTGTGCTCCAAAAATAGGTCTCGCGGTCTCATTCCTCGAAATGCAGTGTGGTCCTAGCTAAGAATAACTGGGCTTTTCTTGTGAAGGAGTTAGTTGTTGCCTGTGACTTGGCTTGTAGGAGTTTAGCCCTTAGTTTTGATTGTTTTAGGGGTTGAAAGAAAGAAGGAAAGATTAAAGTTTAATTTAGACACAATTCGGGTAATTATTGTGAATGTAAGTTTGTTTGTTACGCTTTCACGCGAAAACTACTTAACCGATCATCATGAAACTTTGTACACATATTCTTGGAGGTATTAGAAGTAACATAGAATATTTTTTATGAAAAAAAAAACCATATTTATTGTTATGAGAAGCTGCGGCAAGAGGTATTAGAAAATACAAATAATAAAGTAAATTATGGTTTAAAAACAATAGTCTGTACTAGTTGCGCGAAAAAGATTAAAGGTTCATTTCGCATTATGCCAGACAGGTACTGTCTGACACTAGTGTTCTAATTTAGGTACCTTTAGGGATAAGTGATGAGGAGTACAATACTCATAGCATTTACTTCAAACTAGCTTTTGCTAGCGGATTCGATTATATGTATAATACGCGGGCCTTCTTGAATAACTCTGTCTATTGATGAAAACCGCATTAAATTCCGTTGGTTAGTTTAAGAGATCTAAACGTACAGACGCAGGAAGCCACTTTGTTTTATACTATGTTAAGGGCATTACATTGCCCAATGACCTTGAGCATGCTGCCCCGTACTAACTTACGACGAAACGACGAGAGAGAGAGAGGGACGAGTGCGGGAGTGACATAGTGCGTTTCGCGAAATTTCGGATTTTTATAAAATATTTTAAAATATTAAAAGAAATAAGAGAAAAAATCAATACACAATGTCAAATACGTCATTACGTATTTTTGGTATAAAACTCATGCCGAGTTATTGAGCCGTTATAGAGAAAATTTTCAATTTAGGTTGAAAAAGGACCTATTTGTTACGATTTTTTGATAAAATTTGAGTACGTTTATTAAAATTTTAAACAATACAATGTATTTGTGATGACCTTTAGTTTAACATAAATTTTTATATTGAAAACACACAAAATGATTCATCTACAAACTTCTTTAAACACACGGTATTTTCAGGATTTGAGCGAGGTAATCCCTTTAAGATTTCAAGGTTTGGGTTTTTTTTTGGTGGGAAATCATCAAATGACATCTCCCGCTCTGGGTGGAGCGGAAGGGCGTGTCACACTTTTACTGACTAAAACCCACTCGTGTTCCTTCAGTTGCCTATATGCCAGGGCCACGGTAAAGTTTTGGGTTTTAAAACACAATTGGCCAGATACACTCGAGAGCAATGAATCCGGGTCACTTAAAGAATCCTAAAAATCTCGGAAACTAAAAATGCTAGGTTAATGCAATAAATTGTATTTAATAGACAATGTAATACTCCTTAAATGAAGGTATTAAAACTTCTTAGTTATTGTAAAGTTATATCATAAAAAAATCAAATTTGAAAAAGGGCCACTTTCGAAGATGGAACTACGAAATTACAGCATTTGGTTTTGCTTTTGTTTGTAATCTGTCATTTATGTGGGTACATAAACCATGTTGATAGTGCTCTATATTCATTATTCAAGCTGAAATTATGTCGCTTACGCCTGAAGAATGCACCAGAATACTTACAATGCTGGAAACCGGCCGGAGTCAGCGCGATACAGCCTGGACTGTCGGTGTGTCGCTGTCAACAGTACAAAGAGTTCTCCGACGTTACGAAGAAACTGGTTCTAACCTACGCAGACCAGGAACGGGCAGAACCAGGTGTACCACAGCACGAGAAGACCGATACTTGGTGAACACCATGCTTCGAAATCGCTTTCTCACAGGAACTGAACTCACAAATCAGTTTCGACGCCTCGGAGGAAGTAACCCAAGTGCATGGACAGTAAGACGTCGGCTTGCTGAATCTAACTTAAAACCCCTTAGACCTGCAAACGGCCTTAAACTGGAGCGTGGGCATCGTATTTCAAGACTAAGATATGCCCAGAGCCACGTAAATTGGAGTATTGAAGATTGGTCAAAAGTTATGTTCTCCGACGAATCAAAATTTATGCTCTACAAGCACGATGGAAGACACAGAGTGTATCGAAGACCAGGGGAAAGATTCAAGCAAGCATGCATCGAAGAAAAAGTAGCCTACGGTGGTGGGTCTGTACTTGTGTGGGCCGGAATTTCTTCTGAAAGTCGCACAGAGCTGGTGATCATAGAAAACGGCTCTTTAACTAGCGTAAGATATGTGGAAGAAATCCTCAATGATCACGTTGGTCCATTTATGGTCAATTTAGGTGAGGATGCTATATTTATGCATGACAATGCCCGACCTCATACAGGTAGGATTGTGAATGACTACCTTCAAGAGATGAACATTACTCGTATGGAGTGGCCAGCGCGCAGCCCGGATATCAACCCGATCGAGCATGCTTGGGACGAGCTAGGCAGATGCGTAAAACAACGAAACCCTCCCCCAATCACGCTTCGTGAGCTCAAAATTGCTCTCACAGAGGAATGGGAGAATATTCCCCAAAATCGTATAAGGAACTTGGTGTACAGCATGCCAAACCGCGTAAACGCAGTAATGGAAGCACGAGGAGGCAATACGAAGTATTAAAATTCAAGAAAATCGTAATAAAGTTCAAAAATTTCATGTTTCCTATTTTTGTTTTAAGGAGAGATCAGCAGTTTTTTTCTTTATGTAATTTTGTGTTAATAAAATGTATGGTGACTCATATTTTTTTTACTTTCATTTAAGGAGTATTACATTGTCTATTAAATACAATTTATTGCATTAACCTATCATTTTTAGTTTCCGAGATTTTTAACATTCTTTAAGTGACCCGGATTCATTGCTCTCGAGTGTATTTGATAGTTTTAGGTCCATTTTAGAACGATACCCACTTGGTCGTGAGTCTAGGTAAAACTCTATTTGGGTTGAGTTTAATTTTCGATCTATTAGTTTGGAATCAAGATTTATAACCGTGCATTGCAATAAATGAATTTTCTTTCTTTCTTTCTTTCATTGTTCATAATCATCCTATAATGTTCCCACTGCTGGAAAACAGACCCCCTATCTTAAAGAGATAGTGGGTTCTAACCTACCATGCTGTCCGAGTGCGGGTTGGTAGATGTTATGTATCTTCTAATTTTTTGGTTCTAGGTCATGCCGGTTTCCTCACAATGTTTTTGCCGTATTGAGAGTCCAAGTCATGAATTAATTTAGCACACTGATGGTTTATCCATACAAATATTATAAAGCTGAAGAGTTTGTTTGTTTGTTTGGTTGAACGCGCTAATCTCAGGAACTACTGGTCCGAATTGAAAAAATCTTTTGTGTTTGGTAACCTATATATTGAGGAAGGCTATAAGTTATATAACATCACGCTACAATCAAAAGGAGCGGAGCAGCAACGAAAAATGTTCGAAAACTGGCAGGCAATTCGTTGCGACGGGAAGGGTCAGGGGAGCAAAAATTCGACGCGGATGAAGTCGCGGGCAGAAGCTAGCAACCTATCAAAATAAACAAATAGGATTTTTGTACTCCGGTTGTTCGTGCCCGTGGGATATTTTCCGACGGTGGGCGACGCCGTGGGTAAAAGCTAGTTATTAATAACTGCAAAATGTCTGAAGCAATTTTCAGTAGTTTTGGGTCTTTATTCCACATTAAAATAATTAAGAAAAAAATTCAAAGACTTTTAAACAAACAAATATATTAAAACCGACTTTTTTCACTTACTTACTTAATTAAGCAATAAAAATCTTTTATTATATCTTAGGGTGCAAGCCACAGTTGTCGTCCATACAAAATTAAAAACACAAATTAAGTAATCCAGGTGCTCGCACGATCTCGATAAAATACCGCTTTGGTATAATTGTTTAATTATTTAAAATGTTGTATCGGCCGTGGTATGACAAAAATGAGGCCTTTATGTTCACCGACATGGACGATAATTGGGTGGTTTACCTTACCGTTCAATAAAAGGAAATAAATTAATTGTTCTTAAAGGTACGGTGGTTAACATGGAATTCGGATCGTTAAGGACTGAGTTCGTATCCTGGTAGTAAACTTTTTTTTTTGTATTTTTCTGCTTCGTCCTTAAAGCACTAATTTTGCGTTAAGAAAGAAGAAAGAAAGAATTTTTTTTTAGCACAGTTGAAAGGCACATAACAGTTAGTTATACAGCAGGAAAGAATAAAAAATAAAATAAAAAAGTGTAAGGTGCGATGTCAGTTTTCTTTTCTTTCTCATGAGGTCCCAGCTGACATTTACAGATCCTTAAAAACTCCCTTCTTATCGCGCCTTAAAGAAGTCAATTTATTTGTACTGGAACATACCTGGGAAACTTTTTATTTATCCTTTTTTCACGAAAACGAGTTCTAAATGTCATCATCATCGTCCTTGCCAGGGTCGCGAGATCTGTTAAAAAGAGTTACCGTGACCCTGGCATATAGGCAACACGGGTGGGTTTTAGTTAGTAAAAGTCTGGCACGCCCTTCCGCTCCACCCAGAGCGGGAGACGTCATTTGATGATCATTTAATGATTTTTTTGATGGTGGGAACACCCACAAATTTCTTTAGTTTTCCAATTATCTTTGAGGTCAGCTTCCAGTCTTACTGTATGCAGCTGAAAACCAGTATTTTACAAGGAGCGGCTGCCCATACTCGTCATGGTTGACGTGGTAAAATGCATAGAGAACGCTGCTGCCCATTCTCTAGTAAGTCCCTTAGTCGCCTTCTACGACATCCACGGGAAGAAATGGGGTGGTGCTATTCTTTACGTCCCGCACCACACGGTCCATTGCTCAATGTTTCTTACTTTAATATACAGATAGCGGTTCTATGATGGGTCTTTCAAACCCTGCACACATCGCCACTCGTGCGCACTTTAACTGCCCACTATAATTGGTTATAAAAACCACCATCCTTAGCCCATCAAACCAAAGAATGTTACCATACGCAAATCCACATAATTATGCGTACGGGAACGATATAAAAATTATTAATTGGTAACATTGGCATAAAAACTATCATGGCGTCTGCTGATGAAGCAATTAATGTCATTTAGAAATATTTATGGTTATGTTGAGTTATAAAATTTGCATAGGTTGACGTTGTGTGGGTGGTTGGAAAATACTGTTGGGTACAATTGTGAGCGAATCAGTAAGCAAACTTTAAATAGGTATGTTGGAATGTGTTGAAAATAATGGAAAGCTACACAGCCATTTCTTATGAATCATTATCAGCTGCATACAGGGTTACCAGGTCATAAAACAGAAAAGCCGGACAGACCTGCCAGTTTAGCCGGACATTTGAGTAAAAAGGCCGGACACCTT
The DNA here is from genome assembly GCA_932294355.1 of Aporophyla lueneburgensis. Classification (NCBI taxonomy): domain Eukaryota; kingdom Metazoa; phylum Arthropoda; class Insecta; order Lepidoptera; family Noctuidae; genus Aporophyla; species Aporophyla lueneburgensis. Next base: position 14,598,752 of record OW028762.1, on the reverse strand, counting down.
TAATTTTTTAGTCTTAAAACAAAACTAAACATAAGACTAATAAACTAAATACACTTTAAAATCTTTGTAACATAAACTAATTAATATTTTTAAAGCTGATTAAATGCTGATTTTCCTTTAAAATTGAGTAGTAATAACGGAGAGGACAGTGCTAGTTCGCTCACTTGCGCTAGCAATACAAAGTGGGGTGAAGACAAAAATTATCATATTTTAAAAAGCCTACCAAAAAGCCGGCAGGCCGTACACCATCTAATTTAGCCGGACATGCAACTAAAAAGCCTGACTGTGTCCGGCTTTATCCTGACGCCCGGCAACCCGGTTTTGCTGTTGTTATAGATTTGTCCTAATATAATCGAAGTTAAAATAAAAAAATAACAGTGAATTAATCATCTGTTACTGAAGCTGTTATGAAGTTTTGTCGATACACATACATAAACTGATACCTTCTTCCCATGAGGATAGGCAGAAACTTAAAAACGCGCCACCCGCTACTATCCTTAAAAGGCATCCGCAAACAGGTGCGACGCGACAGCGCAACGCGACTTTCGTAGAACACTTTCCTTGAAAACTTAATAAAAATAGTTTAATTCAAGTCAAAGGACTCATATACAGACAAATACATACTAAAAGGATACAGACCGGATAACAAACACAGACAAAAAGAAAGAAGAACACTTACAATATAAAAACATGTCTGCTGCAACATTGCCGGATATATGGACAATTCAATCTGGCGATCATCGCTAGGACGGTGTTCGGGCTGCCCCGCACTCTGCACACCAGTGACGTGCACCGCTTGCGCATCGTCGCGTGAAAGCATTTGGTACAGCCCCAACATATCGCCCTGAACACGTTATTGAACTGGACGTGGAGGGCGTTGTAAGACGCACGAGTATACTTTTCCCACAGGCTGCACGTGTAGAGGGACGCAAATGCAAATACGGGAATGCAAATTGTTCTGCAAGAGCTAGGTCACGCTGTCGCTTCTTGCCTGTCTGAAGAAGCCTTTATTCTATTATGCTTCGTGTAAATTGACGTCTTTCGCCGATTATTCCGAACCTGACCCGAAATCCTTACCCAGTAGCGGGTTAGGTCAGGAACTTGAAAAAATGCTGATATTTGTTTCAAACCCTCTTCCTAACCTGACCCGATTTATCGTTCCTATTATAACCCGAATTGCGATATAGACAGAATTTTTGGAATAATCACCTTTTGCGTGTACTACGCCCGCGCATGCCCGGTTTGTTTTCTTTTTAACCGACTTCAAAAAAAGGAGGAGGTTATCAATTCGACTGTATTTTTTTTTTTTTTTTTTTTTATGTTTGTTACCGCATAACTTTTGACTGGGTGAACCGATTTTGATGATTTTTTTTTTATTTGAAAGCTGGTGCCTCCCGAATGGTCCCATTTTAATTTGGTTCCATTTGGACAATGGGGTCCATGTGAAAACCATATAAGTCTTAAATTTGCATTATGTATTTTTAAGTTACATCTATTTGGCTAGCCGTTCTAAACATCCGTGTGTCCCCTCCAAAACTCAACCGAAATTCATCAAAATCAGCATATTACGGTCATTAACAGAGGTTAATTAAAATTATCCAGTTTATAACCACCCATCCTATAAGAAGCACCATCATTGGTTGCATTCTTTGAATTCTTTCACTAATGAATATGTACCGGAATCATTTTGAATAGTTATTTGCATACTTTAAATAAATTACGGTATTATTAACATATTATTATGCGTATATTTAGAGAAGTGGCCCAAAGGTATCGGCCGCGTAAGTTAAAGGTCGTGGATTCGAACCCAGACTGGCGCTTTATTTTTGTACATTTCATCGCCACTGCTCTCAAAACGGCGAAGGATAATATCGTGACGAAACCGGCATGTCTTAGAACGAAATAATAGAATTTAAAAAATACAGTGGAACATAAAACCTCCTCCTTTATTGAAGTCGGTTAAAAACTACCTAAACAACGTTGAAATGATAAAATTAATGTTTTAATAAACCAGTAGGGTTGACCTAATGGTCAACTTTTAACGATAAAGTTTACTGAAGTTTCCCCTTTTTTATCGTAACTCCGCAGAGATCTGAGTCGATTGATTCGATACGGGAGCACATCGGTTGTTTATCGATATAATTATCGATAATTTTGTATCGATACAGATTATAAGATAATGTTTGGTTTTGGTAATACAGATTTTAAGTTGCTATGAAATTGCTGTCGTATCTTTTATTAACAAAAGGAAGATAGTATAAGGTAATATTTTTTTATAGGTGCATGTACATAATGTATATCCATCACGCCTAGATTCCCTGTAAGGGTAGGCAGAAGTTAAGGAAAGTAATACCTACGTTTATTCACCCCCTACTTTTCGCCTCATTACGTAGTCACATTTCAGACCCTGGGCTTTTTGAGAAGTTTTTTACTGAAAAATCTAGGGATTGACGCAAGGACCCCTCGCTAAGCAATCAAGCTTGCAACTACTGGACTAATTAGGCATCTAATCACAATCAGCCTTTAATATTCCCACTGTTGGGACACTATCCTTCTCTCTGCGAGAGGGAGTGGTAGATGAGACCGTACTTTGTACTCCACCGCACATTATTTATTTATTTAACCATTTATGCACACATATAAATAGACAAGAAGAAAGGAACAAAAAAATATGTACAAAAGTAATGCTTATTTCTATTGAAATCTCTTCCAGCATACCTGCAATAGGAGAGAATATACAAAGAGATGTAGACAACGTGTGTAATAGTAGAAGAAAAATAATACTATAATTTAAATATAAACATACAAAATAATAATATACATACATTATTTACATTTGAATAGTAATTTGTGTCACAAAGTGTCATCGTTACTATAATATGTCGTCTTTTCTTCTTTTATTTTTCTCTTTGTATATTGTCATTTTGTACCTAGTTCGTTAATTTGTTATCACAATCAATTATTATTTCATCGTAATTATCGGTTGTGTCTACGAATATTTGGTTTTAGGACATGCCGGTTTCCTCACGATGTTTTCTTTCACCGTTTTGAGAGCAGTAGTGGTGAAATTAAATACACAAAGTAAAGTACCTGCCTGGGTTCGAACTCACGACCTACAACTCATAAGTCTGGACCACCATTTTTTTTTTTTTGGATGGGATATCTTCAAATGACTTCTCCCGCTCATGTGCATCTGGATTGAGGGCCCATTTTTTGAACCCGTACCGTGTTGTGTTATTGTGTTGTATATGTTATATTTTACAGATTTGGGAATTTCTTAAAATATTTAAGAAATTCTTAACTAAATTCTTAAACGAAAATTATTAACCCAGAGATAGTATTTACTGAGATTTAGGCTATGCCACTTTATGCACGCGTCTGGATTGAGGGCCCACGTTATTTCATCATAACAGTTTTAATTCACGTTTAAGAAATTTATGACCCTTTGCTTTAAGTTTTTACTATTTATAACTAATTTCCCTACAAATCTTATTACGGTACGCAAGGGTTCAAAAAATGGGCCCTCAATCCAGATGCACATCTCCCGCTCTGGGCGGAGCGGGAGGGCGTGTCAGACTTTTACTGACTAAAACCCACCCGTGTTCCATCAGTTGCCCATGTGCGAGGGTCACGGTATCTCTTTCGAACAATCACGCGACCCCGGCAGCTGGGCCACCATTGCTGCATGACGCAATAGCAGCCACTTAAGAACTATTAACAAAATTGATCATCATCATTATCAATTCAGTCAGAAGACGTCCACTACTGGACATGGCCTCCCCCAATTTGGAGGGGTTTGTTATAATCGCCACGGTTGTCAGGCGAGTTGGCGATCGCAGTATGTTGGTGAAATGCATAGAGAACGCTGCTGCCCATTCTCTAGTAAGTCCCTTAGTCGCCTCTTACGACACCCACGGGAAGAAATAAGATAGTGCCTTTACATCCAGCATCACACGGAACCAATTAACAGTTACTTTTCTCAAAAAACATAACCTAAAATCACAGCTGATCAGTCAGTCAACAGAAATAAAAACCAAAAAACAACCAGCTGAACCCAATTTGTGGACCCCTACTGGGTTTTAAACAAGTCGCCACCAACGAAGACTTATAATTAAGTCATTTGCCCCAATACATGACTGCTCACTGTATTTCCACTGATAAACAACTTAATTTCTAGTTCACAATGGATTTTCAACCTTATCTCTACCTACTAAGAATCATAACTGATGTTTGCTCAGGTCAGAATTTTGTATGTGATTAAAAAAGACAATAATATGTGACGATAAGTTCTTAATTTGGAGGATGTTGTGGGCTGTCTCGTGCCGGCACGAGTTGTACGAGACTATCTCGTGTCATAGTGCAAGGTTTACCCAGTCAGCATGTTAGTAGCGAATCTTTAATCTAAACTTAAAGAGAAAAAAATAGATTTTTTGTATGTATGTTTGTAATGGATAAACTCGAAAACTACTGGACCGATTTTAATAATTCTTTCGCCTATAGAAAGCTACATTATTACCAAATAACATGGTATATTTTATCCCGAAAAAATGCACAGTTCTTGTGAGGCACGCGAACGAAGTCGTAGGCGAAGTGCTAGTTTAAGTATACAACAGAACAAGAAAAATTTGGCGCGAAAATTTGTACAATCACCCGCCATTTGGTTTTTCTCTATAAAGTTTTGTGTGAGAATCTTACACATGTTTATCAATGACGCCGTTTTCTATGTCATGCAGGTCCTTGTAACATTTTAGTATCTTGGGGTGTCACTTTTCTAATTTAGCTTACCTCATCATCTGCCTACCCTTTTCCCAGCTATGTTGGGGTCAGCTTCTAGTCTAATTGGATCCAGCTGAATATCTATAGCTGAGTGTTTTACATGGAGCGACCGCCTATCTGACCTCCAGAACGCTGTATATAAATAAAATATTTTTCTTTCTTTCTTTTCTTTCTTTCTTTTCTTTCTTTCTTTTCTTTCTTTCTTTCTTTTCTTTCTTTCTTTTCTTTCTTTCTTTTCTTTTCTTTCTTTCTTTCTTTCTTTTCTTTCTTTCTTTTCTTTCTTTCTTTTCTTTCTTTCTTTCTTTCTGTATCGTAGTACCCAGTAACCCAGTAGGTACTGGGTACTACCCGTAAGGACTCTTCGACGTCTTGGTAGCCACGAATCTATCGCGGCCTTTCCTTGAAAATATAATAGAATAAAGTGACTTTGAAATCGCAAACACGCATTGAGCAAAAAGGACCTGTCCTTCTCTGTATAAAAAGAGGCAGTTGCCCTCCATTAGAACAAAAATAGGCTGGTTGGAATCACAAAACTTTTTGCTGAACAGTCAAAATCAATAAAAAAAAATATATTCTTAAAAAATAAACGTCAGCATGACATAAGATAGTCCTCCAAAACGCTCGCCCTTCACCACTTCCTAATGCTTTAGCTGGGGAGAAGTGGCGCAACTAACTGTCCAGCAGCGCAGCTGTCTATGAGTATTCAAGCCCCATATGAATAACAGGTTACTTCGTTTTACATCGAGGACAGACCACATCATAGACATTACCATTAAAGAAGATATTGGTCAAACACAACATAAAAATAACTAAATCTTATCCTGTCTACCCTTTTAAGAACAATCCGTGAAGATACTATAAAGGCCATGTTTTCGTCCTAATAAAAACACATAAAAACACCAAAAAAACTTTATAAAAATAAACAAACATGGTACAGTAATACCGAATGTCTTAATTATCGGCCAACATGGGTGGTCTGTGACGTCATTCCGTTCCTAATCAGTAGTTAGACCGACCAAGATATCTTGATTGCGGCAAAATTTGGGACTACAAAAATGTACTGGATTTTTGATGTTTAGCTGCGAAAGTGGCGCCATGGCTGGGGCCACGTTGTTGTGGATGTTTTCAAGTCAGGTCTTTATTCCTTGACGCTTATTAATTTATTGGGTAGATTGTCTGATTGGTACTAAAGCTTGGCAATGATAGTAATAATTATAAAACTTGATGATTGGCTTTAATTTGCAATTTATTGAAGCATAAAAGTTTTTTTGCAATTACATTTACGGCTAGGGTTGTGCTCAGTTTTAATGAGTATCGGTATTATTTTGAAACGATGTTTTAATAGTTAAAGGTATTAAGTAAATGCGAGTTTATATTTGAGTTTACGTGAGTAATGGGGTTCGACGGAGATATTTTTTTTATGTCAACCGATACCGAGAATTCATGAAATACCAAGATGGACAAGGAAATTGTACTACAACCAAAAACGTTTAAAATTAAATACAGTTAAATTACATTTATGTAAAACAGTGGTGGCCTAGTGATAACAGCCGCGACTTACGGTCGTGAGTTCGAACCCAAGCAGGCGCAGGATTTTACATGGAGCGACTGCCCATCTCCACAATCCAGTTAATGATTAATGCAATACCTTACCCCTTGATAAGAGTGGTTACTTTCGGGTTTCTGACGACCCTTAACAACTGTGAAAAATCTACCAGTGGCTTAACATGCTTTCCGAGGCACGGAGGGGTAATGGTATGTACAGTTGGTCACCCATCCACGTACCAACTGCGGCTAGCGTAGCTTAACCTAATCCACAGCCCCTTGCGGCTATTAATGCTTAGTCATAAGCACCACATTATATGATTATATCTAGAAACATATTTCTTTCTCAAAACTTTTGTTTATTTTAAAAATACCCTATTTTTATATTTCTGATCTGATTTTTGCAGATGCCTACATTCTTGTCCACTAATAATTAAGTGAAAATGTAAATTAAATTTACAAAAAATTATCTGTAATAATCATATATCATTATGATGTGTGTTATTAATTCTATTTTCTGTTTTGTTACAGGACGAAGTAAGTACGGGTCGCGCTCACGGGAACCACGTGAGATAATTCCATTTATTTTTTATAATTATTTATTTTACGTATCTACAAAAGTATATTCTCTTAATATCTGTAATTTTTCTCTCTTTGAAACACTATTTTTTGTTATGTATATATTTGGTTTTCTCTTCATTTAATATCTAATATTGATTTTAATCTGATACATTTGACAAAGGGAAAGTTTCTTCAAGTTTTTACAACTTTTCTTTAAAGGATAAAAACAAGGCAAATAGTTAAATTTCCTATAAGTAACTAAATGTTGCTTTCAGTCGACATATAAAAATTCAATCCTAATAGTTTAGCCACTATAGTAAGTCAAAGATTGGCTAAATCTGTAGTCGGACATCACTACTATTTAGTTTGTTTGAAAAAAGAAACCCATTTTAAATTTCGATTTTAGAATTTATTTGACAATTCTAAAAATATTTTCATGCATTAGTATTGTCGAAGCTTTTATTAACTGTCGCATTGTTGTTTCCATATTGTATATTTTTAAACCTATTCAATAAATATCTCTTTTGATATTACTTTACAATCAAAACAGTTTTTCAACATTTTTTTTTTCTTATATTATTAGGTTCAAAGTAAATTCCAAACATAAAAGTAAATTGATAGCTTCGTAATAAAAACAAAACTGGTTGTCAACAAGACTTTCTATAACTTAGCTAGAGTCGCTTGGTCAAAAAACGACCAGAGCGATCTCTATAAGAATTTCACAGACCTTTAAGGCAGACAATTTTTAAGAAAAAATCATGGAAGTGGTCGCACTGCTGCGGAGCGCCTGTATATGGGAGCCTTTATAGTCAAGCGTGAAATTTTATTTAAAAAAAGACATGGGATTGACTAAATTTATTAAAAGAAACAATAAAATATACTCAAAGTTGAATTGAGAACTTCCTCCTCTATAATCTTTATTTAAAATGGAAAGCGTTTGAATTTACTGGACATAAATTACGCCGTCTTATTTATTTTTTTGCATTATAAAGGGAAAAAATTAGGAATGAAAAACATTAAGGGAAATAGATTACTGCACAAAAACAGCGACAAAAAGCGCTTTTCTTTATCATGCATAAATTAGTCTGTACCTTTTTTTTAAAGACTCCCGCTGACCGGCGCGACGCGACAACGCGACTCTAGTACTATATAAATTTGAGTGAAATATTCATAGAAATTGTTCTAAGAGCCGGGAGCCTTAAATAGATACCCTATCAAATCAAAAGTAGGCCCAATATTTGGCCATATTACATTACCAGTCATTTGGTCAATCATAGATACAGAAACTCGATTATATTCCACCCAGAACTCTTAATTGGATTGTCACAACACCAGTTCAGTGAGATTTCATACAAAAACCTGTCTATTTTTGTAGCAACAATGGGCAAAGTTGTAAAAACGTTTGACAAAAAGCAACTCGTGATGTTGTTATAAAGTGAAATGAAATTGATTAGTTACGCGTAAATTGAGTATACGTGGACTTTTTCAGTTTTTTTTTTTTGGGTGAAGTTGAAAATAGTTATTGTTGATACTGGCTGATTTGATTATTAAACGGGTTATTTAAGGCCCTGAACCTTGCTCGAGCCAGTTCTCGTCGCTGAACCTGTAGCTTTAAATTTGTCCCTAAATCTAGCCCGTTCATTGCAATGCCGTCTTCAAGCGACGCCCTAAACCGAGGTCCGTACCCCCACAAGGGTGCCCTTGCGTATAGTCGCTTAGTTTGAAATTTTCAAGCCCTGGCTGGAGGCCTTCATTTATTGAGGCAGCCACAGGCAAGTCCGGTTAAACGGCCGACAACTTCCTAGGTTAACCTGCAAGATGTCATTCCCAAAAACAAAATGGCTCCCTCAGACAAGGTCGATGCAATGCGGTTCTCGTAGAACAATTTCCATGTAGTTTTCATAGAAATGGGTCTACCAAAGACGCGTCACGCTGTCGCGTCGTGCCACTATGCGGGGACCCTACTATACATTTCCAGTTTTAGCTGAGCTCGCATTGTATACACATGTCGTACAGTGAGGGAGTCAGCTTATACTGGAAATGTATAGCTTGATTTGTCGCCGTGCCCTGCAGAGGTTTGCTAAAGTTACTGAGTAATATACAACGTGAATCAGTAATGTATGGTCATATTTTAGGATGTGATACATACCATCAAACTTAACGACTATTGGACCTATATGGTATTCGCAGAAAAATATCTACTGTTCCATACAAAACTTCAATACTTCTTCGACCCAAATGTATAAGACGGTTGAAACATACTATAATCATATATATCAGTCGATTTGCACGAATTTGCTCCTCCAAATCGGGCAAATACACCATTTTATATACCATATTATTTTCTATACGCGACTCGTGAATTAATGCGTAACAAAAAACATATAACATTATTAAATTTACTCGCGCTAACTATAAACAAAATTGAGTACAGAACTAAGTTATTTATTAATGTATTTAAATCGAATTGCCGCACATTTTTTTTAAAGTCAAAACTAACCAACTAATAAGTAGGTGTTGCATATAATAAAAGGTTTTTCATATTTTATTTTGTTAATTTTATGCACTTTATTGTATGTTATTGCAGTGACCTGTTTTCATAACTTTGTTGTATAAATTCAAAACGTGCCAATTACCAAAATTAACTTCGTGCGAGTAGCCAATAGACAATTATAAATGATTTAATTGTTAATTCGCCCGGTTTGGGCACGTTAATTCGTTCGAATGTGTTTTGGCTGTTTAGCCGGTATAAGTACGATAAATATATACCGAAAAATAGGTACTTTTGAGATTCGCATTTCGTAGGCAATTAGAAATGAAAACCCCGTAAATAAAGGTAAAGTTGAAACATGACCATTTCTGTTTTTTTTTTTTTTGTTTTATATATATTCTGCATGTTAAAATGTTTGAGCTATTTGTTTTTGTAATAATTTTGTTTTTTAATTAACTAACAGATAAATAAAACTATTTTCATGTTGCTACAACTCAGATTAATTCCCTACCTTATCTACAAGTAGATTCGAAAACGTACTTTCTTTTCTTTCATTCTTTCTTTTTTATTTCTTACTTTCTATCTTTTTTTAAAGGATGAAAGCAAATACGTTTATTTGCGGATAAATAAATAAATCCAAATCTGAGTTGTACAACCATTTTTAGACATATCACCGATATTTCAGAGAAGAAGATCCATGATAGACCTTCATCATCGTTACCAGCAGCCCGCCAGGCGGTCGGTGAAATATTTTGACCAATTTTATCGCTTGGGTCTTCGATGCTCGTTGGAGCTCGGAACTGAATTGGTTAAGATATTGCATCGTCCGCTTGTCTCGGGAATTACATCGAGGGAATTTTTGTGCTCCGTGTGTTTGTTTGTGGCTATTTTATTTAGTAGATGATCAACCTGTACGCTTGGTAAGACCACCATAGAAAAGGAAGACACTACAGATGATGAGAGATTGTGGAAAGATTTAATATAAAAAGAAATTGTTTAATCTGTAAATCGGATAAAAATTGCATGTCAAATTAATAAAAAAAAACAGTTGGATTCGGGAACGATGTTCCTTGCACTATGAAGAAAAATTTTAATTTTACAGACGCCATTTTGGCTTTTCATTTCGACCATAATATTTGCTTTAGTATCCTCAAAAAACATGAATCTCTTTCACTTTCTGTCTCTTTTTATTTTATAGGTACATAAATGTCTAAGTGATGACCAGAATTAAGAAAAAACTTCACTTTGTCTTCGTAGGAATAGAAGTGGTCATGCTACGCGTGCTGAAGTAATATTATTCATTTTGTTTTGTGTTTGTTTTTTTCTGCAAAACATATATCGTTTGCTTAGATAAACTTTAAGCGGAAGATATGTTACTTTACCCCAACGCGTCGTATTACTGAACCAAGTCCAATAGACACAGTTGCAGTCAATTGCACACGGACCCCCATCTAAACAGCGCTTGTCGGTGCAGCTCAATCATTTTAGTGACAAAACAGGCGTAAGAGACACCATGCGATGCATCGTGCTACTCTGGCTAACGGTACATCAATTACATTCATAATAGTAAACATTTGGTGGTTAACGTGGTTCGCTCGTACGAATGCTTAGGGGTCGTCCATGAATTAATTGATGTTTTTTTTTGGCATTTTTAACCCCCCCCCCCCCCCCCCCTCCCCCTTGGTGATACATCGTGAGGTTTAAGACTACCCCCTTCCCTATATCACATGTATTTTTTAGTAACTACAAAGAATCTTATTTTTTTTTTTAAATATTTTGAAAGGTCACTTCCATCCGCTTTCCATTTTGTACGCGGTTCCCGAGAAAATAAATACTCGTGATATATTACTACACCCCCTCCCCCCTCTTTCGAGCCTCACGTGATTAATGGACAGCCCCTTAGGGTCTTATCTCTGTCCTTGTCTATTGGTAACTCTAAATATGCAACTATTATCACAGATGTGTGAGTTTCGTTGCATGTAGACATGCACCGAGCACAGGTTTAGTGATTACGATATTAGGGCATACCGTATCTTCCGCTTTTAAGTTTATCTAAAATGGTTTATTAATGCTATACTGTGTTTTTTGCTTGTTTTTTTGTTCTTGGTTGCTGCAACTCGACGTTTTCATATCGGTTACTGTAACATGTTCGTGTATAATGCATTTTGTGTTTTTTTATGCTTGTGTGTTTTCGTGAATGTTTCTTTGTGTTTGTGTTTGTTATGTACCTACCTAACACAAGTTAGTCATGTTTCAACTTTGTACTTAATCTTTCAAACGATCTAATCTTAAATTGTATTTTAAATAACTAACAAAAAAGAGAAAAAAAGAATATAAGAAACTGAAAAAGAAAGGTTTCAACTATCTAGAAAATTTGAATTTGGTGGGCTACTCTGGAGTCCAAAAACTTACATAAGCTTGTTTCTGTAGTCTTAAAAACCACAGCTGCACATAGATCCATTTTGTCCAAATATCCAAATGATAGTGTAAATCCAACTGGCTTCTGCCCATGACTTTACCCACAAAATATTCTAGAATACTGCCGAGTATACTGTAACTTCCCATTAATGAAAGAATTTTCTGAATCGGATCAGTTGTTCCGAAGATTATCCCCTTTTACAAACTCACAAATATCATCTCTTAATAATATTAGCATATCATACTTTGGGGCTTATATATTCGTCCTCCATTTAAGTCTGTTTCTGACCAGGTCCCCGGACGCGAAGGCCGAAGAAACCTCCTGGAGACAACGCCGTACCTGATGAAAAGAGACCCCGCACTGCTTTCTCTGGACCACAACTTGCAAGGTTAAAGGTATGGAGCTTTTAAATCTATTATCTCTCTCTTTCCATAGCTTTATCCCATTTCATTTTGGATTGGCTCTTTTCGTCATTTTTGGCCTGATTTTTCGAATTATTCACTTACCTCGCTTCTGTGGACCTGAATTCATTTAGAAGACTTGCTTAGTTTGCTACCTGGTTCTGTATGGTACCGGACGTAAAGAGGTGACTAAGGGACTTACTAGACAATGGACAGCAGCGTTCTCTATGCATCTTACCACCATACTGCGATCACCAACCTTCCTGCCAAGCGTGCGATTATAATAATATGAAACTTTGTAACTTAATGTGATCATTATATTTGTTACTCAATCATGCAAAAACAGCCGACCAGATTTTGATTTAAAAAAAATTGAAGCACAGAATGATGACTTAGGATACTGTTATCCCGGTAGTGCATTCCCGTAGATAATTTCCGACCTCCACGCGTGCGCAGCCACTGGCAAAAGCTAGAAATTCATATTTCTAATAACCTATTTTCCTCCACAGCACGAGTTTGCCGAAAACCGCTACCTGACAGAGCGAAGACGCCAAAGCCTGGCCGCAGAGCTGGGCCTCGCAGAAGCTCAGATCAAGATCTGGTTCCAGAACAAGCGAGCCAAGATCAAGAAGGCTTCGGGCCAGAGGAACCCCCTCGCGTTACAGCTGATGGCACAAGGGCTGTATAACCACAGTACGGTGCCATTGACTAAGGAAGAAGAGGAGTTAGAAATGAAGGCTAGAGAGAGAGAACAGCAGTTGAATAGAGTTTAGATTTTGAAGGCAAGTTGAGTTTTGATGGTGTAGTTCTGGATGGTGGAATGAGGTACTGGTACTGTAGATTCCGTTTTTGTAAAACTTCTAAACGTTAATTTGGTCAGTTTTTAAGCTTAGTTAAACTTTTCGTATGCCATTAGACCAAGAGTTTTAGGTATTCTGAAACTGGCCACACATCAATGATTTCTTGATACCCTACATGATCCCACTAGGCCAGGGCCTATCCCCGTGACCTCCAGCTTATTCGATCCTGGTCGAATGTCGACCACTCGTAGTTTTGTCCAACTCGTCACACTAACTTCTACGAGGTCTGCCGCGATGCCTTCTGAGTTCTGATTAGCCGTATTTATGATCTATCTTATATCGGACGCAACCAGAGCTCTGGTTGCGTCCGATATAAGATTCCTTCATAAGAGTCCTTTTCACTAGGTCATCACTCGGTTCTAAAAGCCAGGATCTTAATGGGGATCTTAATGCATTCATTATTCTCTTGCCTGTATCTCTATTTATTTGTGGTCGGCGCAACATATCTTTTTCTTCCACACCTCTCTATTAGTCGTCATCTCAGTTGTCACCCCCTTTCTATCCTTATCATCATTCACACAGTCCATCCATCGTTTCTTTAGTCTTCTCCCACTCTTACAGCCATCGACATTCATACTTAGAACTTTTATCACAATATTTTCCTCATTCCTACGCATCACATCCCCATACCATAAAAACGTACGTCCACAGAAATTTTCAAACATCGATACCACTTTCAGACTTCCTCACTCTTTACATATAGTCTTATGCCAATTGAATCGAATTGGCTCTCTTCATGTTTGAAATTAGCCGGAAAATCCAGAAACATCAGATAAATAAAAATAATCATCATAAGGAATCTACAAAAGTGTGTCTTGCCTACCTATCGACCATTCTAGAAGCGACTTCACTCATCAAAGCTTAACTGCTTAATGTTAAAAAAGATAAGAAAGAATCCTGCGTCCCTCTCATACTCGTCAATAGTTTAGATACAACAATAATACAACTGACATGACACTTAATTTGTAGATATTTTTACAATGTTTTGTTCACTTCTTCGTTGCATCGTCGCAATGGCGTTTGATTCTAAAAAAAAAAGATTTAATTTTCATTGACTCAATCGACAGAAGGTACAGCAAAATGAATAATTTTTGAAAAAATACGAAAATCCATTCATTTAGGTACAAACTACTTCTATCCATATATTCTGTTACACCTTGTATATTCTTTTCTATGTGCATAGGCATTTTCTGCATTTTATAATATGCTACTTTTTCTCATAACTTTATTGCATAAAAATTCAAAGCGTGCCAATTGCTTAATATGTACTTCTGGATTTAGCCTAAAATAAATAAACATCGTGCGGTTCGCCTATAGAAAATAATATAATATTCACCCAAATCGGGCGAATATATTCGTGCGAATCGACTAATAAGGTCAACATTTTTACCCTTTATAAAATATCCATCGGTTTTCTTACTAAATTCAACTGTATCCGACGATCCTGGTTATCACTTTTGGTGACCGTAAATGCAATAATTCCTCAAATTATATCATACTATAATAAAATTCATGATTTAAGTACGCGATAAAATGTCGTCACGATATTTTTACGTCGACGTAATAAAATCATGACAGAATTTTTTCGCGCACGGGATCTTTAATGCACTAGGGTCTTTAGCGACGAGACTTGAAAATCGAAGACTGTGTTTTTTCGTCACGTTGAGACTCACTCGCGCTGTACTCTATTGGATATTTAATACTCAGATCAACACCGTCAGTAGAAAATGCGGTGCGCGATAAAATGTCGTCACGATATTTTGACGTCCATTTAAATTTTGTCTTATGCCATTGCGACGATTCTCATAAAACTCTGTGTTGTTTTCTGGTCACATACCTACATTTGAAGATTACCATAGGATTTTACTGATTAATTATTATTAACTTGCATTTCTTCTTGTTTCGTGTACGCAATGGTTTTTTGTCTTATTTTGAGTTTTGACAAATATTCATGGATTTTTAATCAACGTTATTGGTAACTTAAACAACTCTAGATTCTGAACGTCTTTCTAGAATCGAGGTTACTGTTAGTCCCCATCATCCCACTGCTGGGCAAAGGCCTGTCCCGAAAATGTCAACCATAACGACACAACCAACTTCGAATCCACGCGGCGCAAAACTGATTGATGCCAGAGTGGCTGGGCTTTCAGCAGAATGCCACGGCATGCCACAGAATTCGAAGACATATGACAGCGACCAACCCGCATCGGGCCCGCGTGGATCTACCACGCGGGCCCGATGCGGGTTACGGCCCACTCCCTCTTATGATTGATTCCAATCCCTCTTATGATTATGTAAACCTTGAGTTTGGACTTGAAGAATCTGGGTTGCTTAGAATATAATAGCTAACGTTATTAATTTATTAGTAATCAAAGAAAGCTTAAAAAAATGAAACTAAGGTAAGACTCAGCAAAAGCCAATGTGGACACGACCCTTTAAAATACTCCCTGCGTTTGAAAAAAAAATACACTAAAAAGTTTTTGTAAAAAAATATAGTCGAATCTCCCACTCGAATTGTATAAAAGAAAATGTAAATAATTAAAAACTTAACTTTAAGAATTAATTAACAAATTATTATTAAGTTATTTATTGTGCAATGTAGCAGTATTAGTCATTTATTGTATTTTGACAACATTTTGAAAACCGAACACAAAAAAAATGTGCACAAACTCCTTTTGATTTTTATTTTGTATTTTTTTTTCCGGATTCTTGTTAATTTTCAAATTGTTGTCAATTTATAAATGTGAAAAAGTAGCGATTTATAGACAAATCTTATTAAAAGAAGTTAAATGAATTTGTGTTGTTTTATTCTTTGATGTTCTCTACCTAAAGGGAAAAACGACAAATTATAATTTGCGTGGTAAGTACCGTTCAACGGGGTGAATATGTATGCAGGACGAATCGAGACGAGGGATTTCAACATCGAAATAATAAGTCTGTTGCCAAAAAAAACTGTATTATGTTTCATCATCATAATCATCATTTCTGCCGAAAAACGTCCATCGCTGGACATAATCCAGGTCCACTGCACCCAAATTTGGGAACGTTTGCCATTATCACCACACTTGGTAGACAGGTTAGCGGTCGCAGTATGGTAAATTTTCTAGAAACCTAAGTAAGATTTCTATGCTACGATTCCAAAACAAACAGTTCAATAGGTACAATGCGCTTCAATAAAAAGTATCTATCTCCACCACGTCAATCGTTCACGTCGCATTTAAAAATGCAATAAAAAAAGCACCCGAAATTAAAGTTTAGCACCCGGGAATCGAACCCGCATTCCCGATTCGCGATGCCGCCGCAAGTATTTCAATAAAATCACCCCTCTCTCCCCCTCCCACCCCCGGCTGTCAGTTCATTCGCAAGACACCAAATTAAAAAGGGGTGAAAGTTAAAGAAAATTCGTTAGGGGGTGTTAAATGTTTTTATTTTTTGCGGAGATGTGTATTTGTTTTAATGTCAATTGGGGTTGAAAAATAAAACGTCGTTCTATTTTTTGCTGGTATAGAAGTGAAATGTATAAAATAGCAAATGCTGTAAGTACAAATTCTTTGAGACACAGACATTTACCTATACCTAGCAACTGCCATCTTCCTTGTTAAGATGTTAGTGTGCCTCGTTTGTCCTTGGGTCCTTTGGTCTTGGGTTCGATTCCCAGGTCGGACAAACTGTTATCGTGTTTATCTATCTGGAAATTCTCAGTAGTAGCCCATAGTCTGGATTTTTGCATTGCATTGCATTTTTCATGCCCGGTTGATGTCAGTAGACTCGCCCCCCATGACATGGAAATTAAACAGTAGGTACTGGTGAAATGTGGATGAATTTTTCGTACACCTCTGCCCAACCCTTTGGGGAAACAAGGCGTCATGTTATGTTATGTTCGTATGTCGCTGCTACGTCCAGTTCAGTTCAGCGTCTTAAAGACGGTCGCCAACGTATGTGTAAACAGTGTTGGACTTATCACATCCCCCTGTTATACCCTCTGAATAGTTGCATGGGACTTGTTTTCTTATCCTGGATCTGAACAGTCATCAAAGTAGCGTCATACAAACATCTCAACACTTCGATATAGCGCCAGTAAATTTGACATCATTGTAAAGAGACCAGAACTGCCCTCATTTCGATGGAATCGAAGGCTTTCTCGCAGCCCAGAAATGCCATACACAGCGATAGGTTGTACTCTTCGGTTTTTTGTACAATTTGCCCAATAGTATGGATGTGGTTTACGGTACTAAAGCCTTTTATGGAAACCGGCTTGTTCTGGTGGCTGCAGCTCGTCAAGTCTCCTGGCGAGGCGGTTCCTCAGGCCTACCTTACCAAGAACCGTGAAAGATGGTTCATAAAGAGAAGTAATCTCACACAGTAACAGGTTATAGGTCATAATGGTTAATATACGACACGTATTAGCTTTCATTTGAGTGCTGTGTCCGAAAGCACATTCTATTTCGCTGCGCCCATATTATCGCTCATAAATCCACATCCACACTAATATTATAAATGCAAAAGTAACTCTGTCTGTCTGTCTGTCTCGCTTTCCTGCTAAAACTATTGAACCGATTTAAATGAAATTTGGTACACAGATAGTTTAGAGCCTGAAAAAGGACATAGGCTACTTTCTATCCCGGTAGTATGTTCCCGCGGGATAATTTCCGACCTCCACGCGGGCGAAACCGCTGGCAAAAGCTAGTAAGTAATAAGACTCTTGAAGGATTTCCGGGCGATTTGAGACGAACCATGTTCAAAGGAGGAGGGTAAAGATTAGAACGTTTTTCGCCTATCATAGTTATGAAAACTCAAAGTATTTATTGACGTCATGTTATTGTGTTTATGTGAAGTTTAGGTATCGACCTTTTACATCTATTCTAAAATAGTAAGAAAGAAAAAAACAAGTCATATGCTTTTTTTTTTAAACCGAAACATTAAACGCTAGTTAAAAAGCCTATTCACTGTAGTATTTGAGAGACTAAAAAATATTCTGGCGCATAAAGCGCATAACAGTTTATTTTTAATGAAAGTTAGAAAAGGTGCTTAAAATAACAAAACTTCAACAAATTTGCCAAGTTTGATGATTTTTTTTATGTGACTTGCTATATTTTTCTTACTATTTTAGAATAGATGTAAAGGAACACATATGCACGGATATGAAAATATAGCAGCAAGATTTTATTAATTTTCAACTCTCGGTGCTAAATCGAGCAGCGGGAATCCAACAGAGTCCATTTTTTTTTTTTTTTTTTTCAGGGTGGGAAATCATCAAATGACTTCTCCCGCTCTGGGCGGAGCGGGAGGACGTGTCAGACTTTTACTGACTAAAACCCACCCGTGTTCCATCAGTTGCCCATGTGCCAGGGTCACGGTATCTCCTTCGAACAATCACGCGACCCCGGCAGGCATCGGTCCTAGTAGACCCCTACACTGCTGCTGACATCTCTTTGAGGCGCGCGTGGAACACTGCGCGCCGTCGACCCGAGCTTGTTCCTTACCGGGCGGCGAGCTACCCATTGCTCGCCACCCGCAAGCTCGCGCCTACGGTGGCCGGGAGTCCGCTATTGACTCCCGACGCCCGGGGCGTCTCCTCCTGCAACAGAGTCCATCCCAGCACGTTCAAAAAAAAAAAAAAAAATATACCGTTCGAGCGCGCGAGAAAATCTTACCGCAATTTTGTTACACCGGTGCATACATGTAGCTGAACACGATGGTAACAAACAACGAATGTTATTTTTTGCAACACTCAAATTGTCTAGTTTTTATTAGAACTTGTTTTATTGTTGTAAATTGATTACTGATAGGCAATCTGCACAAAGTTGAGTCTATTGATTGAGAATTTAATAAAAAGTAGAAGCTCATTATTTGATTCTAGGATGTGCTAAAATGTATGATTAAAATTTACTTCCATTTTATTATTGAGAGGAGGCATAATACTATATGCACCTTGGAATATTGTAGACTGAATAATGGTTATACGTTACCTTAGTTACGTTAGTTTGTGCAGAATAATCAATTTTTATTTCTTTCTTTTCTTTCTTTTACCTCGTCATCATCATCTGTCTAGCTTTTTTTCCAGCCATGTTCGTTTCGGCTTCAAGTGTTATCGGATGCATCTGGATACCAGTACTTTAAATGGAGCCACTGCTTATCTGACCATCACAACCTAGTTATTGGGTAACACGATAAGCATTGGTTGTCAGACTTTCAGGGTTCTGACGACCCGTAACAACTATCAAAGGTCCTCGAATGACAGACTGACGGACGGCTTAGCGTGCTTTCCGAGGCACAGAGGGGTCTTGGTATGTAAAGATAGTTACCCATCTACAGACCAACCGCGGCAAGTGTAGCTTGACCTGATCGGTCGACCAGTGCGACTGTTCTTATGTAGCCACTAGCCCCTGAACGATACCTGTGTATGTATATCTTGATTCTAACAAAAAAATACAACGTGCAGCAAAAACAATATGGACATGTTCTTCAGAAAGGTCAGGTGCGTAGTACTGTGAACCGGCGTGTGTGTATGACCAGATGTATGAACTTAAACGAGGCAAGAGGAGGTTGTAAGGATCGTAGCAGGTGACGTTCCGTAGTTTCTGCCTACCCCCCATGGGAGTAAGGCGTGAGTTTATGTATGTACGTATAAAAAAACAATATCCATTTTTTTCTTCGAAGCCAACCCACACCATTACTACAATGCACTTACTACTACTCTACCAAATCAATTCGCAACAACAACAACAGTTGTGTTGTTTACTGTTGTTGATTGTAGTTCTGCTGTAAAAAAAGCAGTTAATTTGATAACATGCTCGAGACACGCGCGCCTCTAGATAAAGACGCGTTTACATGGCGATGAATAAATGTATGACGGAATTGTAAATTGGAGATTTGTTGAAAAAAAAAATGTTACATCGTTCTGAAGGTTATGTAACAAAAAGTGTAACAACATAAGGATTGAACAAGCTGTGCTTTCAAATCACTACACAGTATAAAACAAACTCGCTTCCTTTTGTCTGTCTCTATTTATGCTAAGATATTTAAAACTACTGGCAACGGTTTTTTGGTGCGGTTTTTTTTAAATAGATAGAGTGATTCAACAGGAAGGTTTATACGTATAAGCAGGCGAAGCACGCTGGCAAAAGCTAGAATTAAATAACAGACTTCAGGAGGAAAGTTAATAATGATTGAAATATTTAGCATGATATTGATACTGAATTAAAAAATTGCCAAAAATTTTATTGCAACTCTTTATCACTCTACTTGAAATATAAGTCAAAGTTTGTTTGCACAGTCCAAAGTTGGACTATTCAACGACGAATAATGCTGATTAGGACACCAGATATGAGGTTTTAGGCAAAGTAATCTTAAAGGAATCACTTGGCACAGACTGGCAAAAGATACAGAAAAATAGAGGAGGCTTTCACCGCCAAAGCGGTCCTTACAACAAATCATACATAGATACTACACATAAGCAGGCTATAACGTTCCCACTGCTGGGACACAGGCCTCCTCTCGGTGAGAGGGAGCGAGGCATAATGCACCACGCCAGCCCAGTGCGTGTTGCTAGATGTCACATGTCTTAGAATTTTTGGTTCTAAGACATGCTGGTTTCCTCACGATGTTTTCTTTCACCGTTTTGAGAGCAGTGGTGGTGAAATAATTTACACAAAGTAAAGCGCCTGTTTTGGTTTGGATCTCGACTCGTAAGTCGCGGTCGTTACCACTGGGCCACCACTGCTCGAACTATATAGATACTAATAAGTTATAATAACATACTAGAATAAGAAAATTACTAACACAACTAATAACACAGAAAATATGTCAAGTGTAAGGAAGAAATATACCGATTATGTAATCTTAAAGGAATTACGCATTATACAGGGTCAAATCACGTAATTTTTCGAGAAACGTAGATATTTTGTCACTATATTCCACAAACACCAAAGCATAACAGTTGTTTGGTTACCTTAATGTGAATGTCAGTGTCTTTTAAAGATTTGAACAAAGTTGGAATTATGAATTACAGAGGTGATGCTTATTTCTTAAGAAATCTCTTCAAGCAGACCTGCGATAGGAGAGAAGATAAAAATATAGGGACAGTATCTCTACTTCTTCCAAAAATCTTAATTGGCCGTCACCTCAGTAGTCACATCTTTCCTAGCCATAATATCATCATCGAAAAAATACACTAAAGGTCGCAAAGTAGAAACAAAACAAATACACCAACTTAGGTGGCAAGGGCAGGGCACATTGCTTGCAGAACAGTCGGCCGATGGGGTCGGAAAGTTCTGGAGTGGCGACCGCGTACTAGAAAACGTAGCGTTGGAAGGCCTCCCACAAGATGGACCGATGAAATGCTGAAGACCCCAGGAATTCAATAGCTGCGAGTACAGAACTTGTCAGAGTGGCGGTGCTTGCGGAAACTTAAGTCCAGCAGTGGACATCTTTCGCCTGAAATGATAACGATGTTGATGAAAAAGTAGGTAAGACGAACTGTACAACATGCTAAACAGTTTATTATTCATATTGGTAAAGAAGAAATATAATACATTTATTTAGCACAGACTTAGGCTGACCCCACATTAGGCGTGCGCGATCCTCGGGCGCGAGCGCCGCGCGCGCGTCGCGAGCGCGTCGCGAGCGCGCCGCGTGAGCGTCGCGTTTAGCTGCCCTGCTGCGCGCTCGCGGCGCGCTCGCGGCGCGCTCGCGGCGCGCTCGCGGCGCGCACGCGGCGCTCGAGTCGCGTTCTTACCCCTTCGCCCGCTACAATACTCAATACTTTATTGCATTCCACAATGCTTAGGTGGTAAAACATTTTATTTAGAAACAATTGTGGACCCTGTCGGGCACAGCAAAGGAAAATACAGTAGGTAGAGAGGAGGACCTATTGATTATCTTATAATTGAACTTATTCTAAAATAGTAATTAAAAATAGATGAAATATATGCTTTGGACTTTTCTAAACTAATTTCAGGGATTTATCATTTAAAATTTCGTTGTCGCTATAATAACATTTGCTTAACAGCAGCTTTTTTAATTTATCAGTAAATAGATGGCTTTTTTTCTCTGTCCTTATGGATTCTGGTAACTTGTTGTATATTGCTACTGTTTCGGTCAGTCACATGGTGGGCAGTGTTGTGTTGACACACGTTAAAAATAGAGTCACGAGTGAAATTAATATCGAAAGCTTTATCCTAGAAATACAGAATCGTTCTGCGATATGGGACATGACTACAAAGGAGTATAGTGATCGTATTGCAAAAAAAGGTGTGGGAAGAAATCAGCACTTTATTTATAAAAGACTAGCTTCTGCCCGCGACTTCTTCTGCGTAAATGTCGTTTATCGCGGACGCAGACAAAGTCACGGAATAAAAAGTAGCCTATGTCCTTTCTCAGGCTCTAAACTATCTGAGTACCAAATTTCATTTAAATCGGTTCAGTAGTTTTAGCAGGAAAGCAAGACAGGCAGACAGACAGACAGAGTTACTTTGCATTTATAATATTAGTGTGGATAGTGTGGATTTTGAAACGAAAATTGTCCAAATTGTGACTGACTTAGCTGAAGGGGGTTAAACGCCAAGGCGAGCGCCGCGTGCGCGCCGCGAGCGCGCCGCGAGTGCGCCGCGAGCGCGCCGCAGGGCAGTTAAACGCGACGCTCACGCGGCGCGCTCGCGACGCGCGCGCGGCGCTCGCGCTACTCACACGCCCGAGGATCGCGCACGCCTAATGTGGGGGAGGCCTAAAAAGGCACAATATTTAGGCTAGAAAGAGTATAAAATGCTGGTTTACGCTGGTTGGTTGGTGGACGCTGGTTTTATACTGGACCTGAAGTGTGAGCGGACGGATGTAAATCAGTTTTATATGTATAAATACAGCAACGTAATGTATGTATGCATTCATAAATTAAACTTTGTATGAGACAGAAATAAATCGAATAAAACAGTTACGAATATGTACATAAACAGTGTGCAATTTATATAGTAAATAATTCAAATTTAGTACCTAGTACACATATTTATTTGTATTGTAAAAGTTATGCAAGTAAGTCAATCATCATCATCATCATCATCATTTCTGCCGAAAGACGTCCACTGCTGGCCATAGGCCTCCCCAAGCTCCGCCACTTCGACCGGTTTTGTGCTTCCCGCATCCAGCGGATTCCTGCGGCCTTCACAAGGTCATCGGTCCACCTTGTTGGAGGCCTTCCAACTCTACGTCTTCCGGTACGCGGGCGCCACTCCAGAACCTTTCGGCCCCATCGGCCATCTGTTCTGCGAGCAATGTGCCCTGCCCACTGCCACTTCAGTTTAGCAATTCTTCGGGCTATGTCGGTTACCTTGGTTTTTCTACGGATCTCTTCATTTCTGATTCGATCGCGTAGGGAAACTCCAAGCATAGCCCTCTCCATCGCCCTTTGGGTGACTTTCAGCCTTCTAATAAGGCCCATTGTGAGCGGCCACGTTTCAGTTCAGTAAATCAATGAACCTTTGAATATTACAGTGTGATATTGAATTAGATTGCAAAAATAAATAAATAAATGAAATGGATGCATGATAGACCTTAATGTAAAGTGTACTTAAGGAAAGAAATATGCTGCTCGCCAGTTCTGTTACTTGAACTTGGCTTGACACACTGCCGCGTGTCTAGATATCGAAAAGAATCAGAACGCAAAAAAACTTGTCTTAAACAATGCGAGACTAGATCTCTATAAAACCCTGCAAAGATCCGTAAAGACATCATAGAAAATAAATATTTATAGAAATCTACAAATAATTCCCACATCTGGAACCCATATAAACCCCGCTTACTCTTCTAGTGGGGGTGTCGAAATTCTTGACATTAACCTATCGAGGGGGTTGACAACACCCCTATCGAACTGAATTTGATTACAAGTCGCGACTTTATTTTTAACATCCCCCTGTTAAGGGTGGATGTGTATTGTCTTATTGCGATTTTTTTCGGTAGACAGTTTGATTAACTTATTTTGCTCATGGCCTCTTTAAAGAAATATCAAAACGACTGGTTGACACTTCTCGTGACCCAGGCTGGTTTTTATTTTGGCCAACGGCTAAGCATTGCTATACAGCGTGGTAATGCCGCCAGTCTCTTGGGTACATTACCGGTCGACAGCGATGAGGATGAATTTTTCGACGCTTTATTTTAGTTTGTGTATATATAGTTTTGGTTAAGTTAATATATTGTATTATGTTGTTATTTTTATTAATCAATAAATTATTGGATCATTAAAAAAAAAGACTTGTTTTATTTTTTATGTACACAGTAAAATAAAGAATGATATGACATATAATACAATTGATTATAAAGGTTCTGGTTATTTCTTAAGAAATTTCTTCCAGCAGACCTGCGAAAGGAGAAATGCAAAATAAAATGTAGACAATAGTGTGTGATAAAAAGAAGAGCAAATATGAATATGTGAAGTCTTACACTAAAATATACTCATACATATAGGTACTCGTATAATATAAGTACCTAATGCGAAAAATTCAAATGTACTTTTAATTTGATTTGGTAGTAAAAAAAGATTTAAATTCCAATATGTATTTTGTCGAAAATTGCATTTTGATAAACTAATTTGGATAGCATTTCGGATAATAATTTCGCAAATAGTCCCAAGAGCTACTGTGCATGAGGTCCGGGTTCGATTCCCAGGTCTGGCAAAGTCTTATTGGGTTTTTAACCGACGAAAAAAAAAGGAGGAGGTTATCAATTCGAAGCGTATTTTTTTTTTTTTTTTATGTATGACCACGCATAACTTTGTACAGGGTAGTCCGATTGTGATAATTCTTTTTTATTAGAAAGGGTATACTCCTAAGGTGGTCCCATATAAATTTGGAAAACAAAATCGAACCCTAAGGGGCGGAAATATGGAGGCGATCGGCGGCGGCGACCTCTCGCGTCCGGCCCTGGTGCGAGCCATGGTACGGAGCGAAAGGGAATGGGAGGCCGTCACCTCCTTCTGCGAAGCAGTAATGCTCGCGAAGGAGGAGGCGGGGTGCGTGAGGGAGTGGCAGTCTCTGCGCCCTCACGTCCCTAGCCGCCGCAGGAGGAGACGCCCCGGGCGTCGGGAGTCGATAGCGGACTCCCGGCCACCGTAGGCGCGAGCTTGCGGGTGGCGAGCAATGGGTAGCTCGCCACCCGGTAAGGACCAAGCTCGGGTCGACGGCGCGTAGTGTTCCACGCGCGCCTCAAAGAGATGTCAGCAGCAGTGTAGGGGTCTACTAGGACCGATGCCTGCTGGGGTCGCGTGATTGTTCGAAAGAGATACCAATAACACGGGTGAGTTTTAGTCAGTAAAAGTCTGACACGCCCTCCCCTCCCGCTCCGCCCAGAGCGGGAGAAGTCATATGATGATTTCCCATCCTGAACAAAAAAAAAAAAACTCTTGTTCACTCACTGATTGTAATGTTTAACCACGCATAACTTTATACAGAGTAGTCCGATTTTGATAAGGTCAATGTGAGCAAATCCATCATACTTTTTTGAAAGTCGAATTTGGTTAACTAAAACTGGTACACTTACTACTTTAATATAAATTTGATGATTGTAAGCGATAGAAAATTTTGTTGTCTTGTATACACATCCATTTTAAACAACAAAACAGCCCTCCACATGTTAGTTACATGTGGAGGGCTGTTTTGTTGTTTTTTTAAAAGTCGGTCGTTAGACGGATTTTCCCAAGGATTGGGGGCAAATCCATCTAGTAGCAAATTTGCCTCGAGTTACGCCTTTTTATCAAGGTATGTAATTTGTAAACAAGTAAATGCAGATGATGAAGAAAAATGTTTTGTAACATCATAAAAATAAGGTTTATTTTACGTTTTACTCCCTAAAATCTTTTTTGGGGGCTAATCCGGCCTATTTTTATAACCAGAGACTTTAAACCTTTCTAATAAGTTTGAAAACTAAATATTTTTACAGTATCAGTTTAATTTTTCAGGTACATTGAAACATCCTATCTTATTATGACAATGGTATTTATGGTATTAATTTAAATAAACAGGTTTATTTTTAATGAATTCGGTTAGGTTAGATTTAATTGTAACAACAATTAGCATTATAATTGTATCAACGTTGCACTTCGTTCGTGCCGCGACAGAGACAGGAGACCACGACCAGAGACCGCAACAGGAAATATTCTGAATTCATATTCTGAGTTTAAGACATTTCGGCATTATGTTATACTTGTAAGCGCCATATTCACGGGTAAAATGGGCAACTAGCATAAATTGGGTATTTGAAATAAGAAAAAAAAAACGCCTGCTGAAGTTGTGGGACTGTCTAAACAGGTAAGCGCGACCCGGGAACACAAAGGTCAACTGTCAGAACGCTTTGAATTGTAGTCAGTACGAGTCTGCCAGTCCGACTAACACAGTACGTCAGTACGTCAGTATAGACTAACTTCTGTCTGAGCTAGTCTATACTACAGAAGTTTGCTACGATGAGTAAAAATTGCCAAAGTGACGTCACACCCGATCGGATTTTGTTTGGGAACTGTCGGCGTGTTTTTGGTTCGAGGTACAAATAATGATTTTGAATTTAACATAAATTCATAATTAGACCGAAAAAACTAAGAACAGTTTGTTATGAAATAAATACCTAATCATTCAATTAAACACAAAAAAATAATAGTTCAAAGACCCAATTGTTAGTTACCAGTGGACTTTTAAAGTATAAAACTAAAAATAGGAAGGATGAAAAAGGTTGACGACATCTGCAATGGGGTAATTCCGGTATTAGAAATTAGACGGATTTTCCCACTTGAACATTTTGAGGTTGCGTATTTTTTTAACAATTCTTTCTGTATCTACTGGTTTATATTCAAAACAAATAGAAAAATCCGTTGAAACACTTATTAAACTACATTTTATGCATACTCAGAAAGTCGTAACTTGTGAAATTGAATATTAACCTTACAAGAAACGGCGGCACGCAACACTTGAGTTTCGAGTTCGTAGCACAACTAAACTTCAAATGCATTTTTTGACAATTGTAGACAACCTTGCTCCATCTATGAATCATAGTTAGAACTAAAAACTGATCCTGTTTTATCGACCGAATCAGTAACAGCGTAACTATTCTGGAATGAATAGTAAACGCATGTGTATGGAATAGCCCCGTAGACGGATTTGCCCACATTGACCTTAATTCTTTTTTCATTGGATGGGGTATACCTTACCAAGTATTATTAATACATTCAAGCCACAAAAAAATATAAAATAAAAACTTTTTAACAAAAAATTAAACCGCCGAAAAAACTGAAAAGCAAAATATAATAAACCTTAAAATTTTGAGTCGGCGCTGAAAAATCAATGAACAAAGATCACTCAAAGCGCCGACTCTAATTTTAAGGTTTATTATTTTTTGCTTTTCAGTTTTTTCGGCGGTTTAATTTTTTGTTAAAAAGTTTTCTATCTGGAATTTCTCAGTAGCAGCCCGGAGGGTGGATTTGTGCCCAGTTGATGGCAATATGCAATATCTTTACGGGGGATATAGGCGTGATGTTATGTACCTATATTCATTGTTTGTGTAGTTATCGTGCTTAAGGATATCTTCATTACTGGAGAAATGTAGATTATGTCAACGTGTAAATGGGCTTCTGGCTAAGCATAAATCGTCGCAAAGGTCGATAGATCAGGTTAAGCTTCGCTAGCCGCGGTTGGTCGATGGATGGGTGACCATCTTCAATTATCCAGACCCCCCTGTCTCGGAAAACACGTTAAACAGTTGGTCTTGGCTGTCTTTCCGTAAGTATTGTTCTAGACAAGTTTTAACTCTAATAACGTCACACAATCAAAATCAGCATCATTTTGTAGCTGTTGCTAATCCATTGCTGCATGTTTGAACAATTGGTTTGCTCTAAACGTAAATGCCGCAGTGTATGTTGTAGAACTGTCAATATGACAGCCACTTCTACTGTGTGTTACGCAACTAGGTACTCTTTCGGTATATATTTAAGAAAAGGGTCCCTGAATCTAGCTTCTGCCCGCGACTTCGTCCGCGTCATTTTTCTTGCACCCGCGACCCACCCCGTCGCATCGAATCGCCGGCCCGTACGTAGTGTTGAGCAACCAGGTTGTTATAACTCGTAAGATATTCATTAATCTCAAATAATGTAAGGGCATCTTTGTTCAAAATTAAATACTTGTGATGGATAAGGATTTTATCCAAGTTTATGAAAACACTTTCGCAAATAATGCACGTTACTTTAACCGTTTACGCAGCGCACGCAACGGAAACTCTCAAAAGGAATAAATTTTCACCGTTTTTGCAACATTTTTCATTGATGCTCTGCTCCTTTTGATTGTAGCGTGATGGTATACTTATATCCTATAGCCTTCCTCGATAAATGAGCTACTCAACACAAAAATATTTTTTCAATTCGAATCAGTAGTTCCTGAGATTAGCGCGTTCAACCAAACAAAGTCTTCAGCTTTATAATATTACTATAGACTAGCTTCTGCCCGCGAGTTCGTCCGCGTTAAATTTCATGTTCCCCCGACCCTTCCCGTCGCGTCGAATCGCCTACCCGTGCGATTTTCCCCGTTTTTGCAACATGTTTCATTACTGCTCCGCTACTCTTAGTTATAGCGTGATTTCATATAGCCTATAGCCTTCCTCGATAAACAGGCTACCCAACACAAAAATAACTTTTCAATTCGGACCAGTAGTTCCTGAGATTAGCGCGTTCAATCAAACAAAGAAACATACAAACAAACAAACTCTTCAGCTTTATAATATTATTAAAGTATAGATATAGTATAGTAAGTATAGTATATAGATTCATTCTCAGATAGCAATAGGCTCGTCCCCTATTACATGGGACTTAACATAACTGGCGAAATATGGGTGTACTATAGATTCACCTCTGCCTAGCCTTTTCGCGAATACAGGCGTCATGTTGTATTGATAGACTAGAAATTTACCAAAAAGCTAAACCATAAGTCTTCTCTGCTTAGCCTTTAAACCGAAATCTTCAACATATTAATTACCAATTAATCAACGTTCGAACTTAAAAGGAACTATCTATCACGTCTTGAATAACAAACTATAAAAAAGTAAAAAAAAAAACCTATACAGGTGTCAAAAATTAATCGGACTGAGTTGAATGACCTTTTGACGTCAGAATAAAAATTACCGACCACCCACGACGAACGCGCTGCACTAAACCACTTCGCGACAAAGATTATCTGCATCCTTTTCCCCCTTAAAACATTCCTTTCATTCCTCTGTACAATAAAAAGAGATAGCTGCACTTTGTTGGTTTCGTTCAACATTCGAAAATCGTTCGAAAAGCATCTAACATAAGTTGAGCTGTCAGTTAGAACGTTCATTCAATAAAATGAGGCCTATTGCAATGGTTTATTGTCCATTTTATCCTGACCCACACTTCGGAGTATCTAGTGGGTTTGTAAAGATCTACTTATACTGGTTTAAACCAGTTTAAATTGAACTGAGCTTTGGAACATACAAACAGAAATGAGGGATCTTTTACTCTGGTTTTTAGGTTAAGACAGATTGGCTTTGGTATTACACTGTCGTTTAGTTTCGGTCTCAGTATCGGCCATCACATAATCCTTGTCTATGGGTTTCTTAAGAGGCGATTAAGTAGGATTTTATCAGGTGGATAGATAGAATTTAAATGATAGTTTAGAAAATCACCAATTCGTAAAACAAGAATGATGTTTTCGCCATTATGGTTAAAATTGGATGTATTTAATCTCCTACTTATGTAGGTATATGTAAGCAAAACAGGAATTTTGATGACACGAATGGCGATTTAGCATTTTCGCCCTAATATCGAACGTATTTTTGGTGAATGTAGGTTCCTATTTACGGCAGTGAACATTTTATGGGCTAGTTTGATAAAAAAAAAAAAACATTTTTAATAGACTGACTGTCAACCGGAGTGATTATACCATTTTTTCCTCTGATAAATAGGAAGTGTTTTGAATGAAATAGGTTCCTATTTGCGGCAGGTGACGTTTATAGGGTAGTTCAATGACAAAGAAATACATTTTTAACAGATTTTGACTGATAACAGAGGCGATTTTAAAAGTGTTTGACCTAATCTTTAACGCTTTGTCTGGAGAATTGCACATATTTTTTTTAGCGTACGTTTATAGCCTGGTTGACATATTTTGATAATAATTTACATTTTTAGCAGATTTAGACTAACGCAAGATGCGATTTTGAAATGTCTGTCCTAATCTTTAACGTGTTGTTTTGGAGAATAAGGTCCTATTCACGGTAGTAGGTAGTCGTTTAAAGACAAAGACGTCGTTTGTTGCAGATTTTTACTGACACGTGGTGTTATTTAATCATTTATGCCCTATTATCGAGCAGCTTTGGTGAATGGAGATACCTATTTTGGGCAGTTGACGTTTATTGACTGGAATTACGAAATTACCAACCTTTTTGTAATAATTTATTTTACTCTTTAAATGAAATTTTTACATTTTTGCTTCTTTTCCGCCCTCTGTGTCCCAAAAATGCAAAAATGCTTCTGCGCTGACACCGACATTGCCGTGGAAATGGCGAAGAAGAAGAAGAAGAAGAATTGAACTGCCTACTTCTCATTATTTACGAAGGCATTCATTTTCTGGGCATTCTTATATTCTTTTTTAAAAGACAGGGTTTATTTATACTCAAGACTATAAAAGAAAAATATTAAGACTTTAATGTCTCCGGACAAGTTCTCATTGTGTGGTCTACACTACAATATTTTTTAAATATTTTTTCTTGTCAGTTCAACATTCAATTTGCATAAGCAAAATAAATTCAGTTCCCTCACACCGAGAGGAGGCCTGTGTCCCATCAGTGGGAACATTATGGGCTGATGATGATGGTTGTTAGGGTACGTAAGTGGGCACTGCTGTCACCAATTAATTTAGGAAGCATTGTGTTTATGGTAAAATCGCCATTTTATTAATAAAATAGTGATGGCTTAAGGACGGTTTTTCCAGGAAGAGATTTAACTACCTAAAGCTGGCTTCCCACGGTACGTGATATTGCGGATTGCAGACGCACGCGGACCAGCCCACACCGACACTGACGCACTCACGGTCCGTGATATCGCGAACGGACGCGGACCATCTCGCACGACACACCGTGGGAAGGGTCTCGTCCGTGGTAGCACAGGACGTTTGTGGACCGCGTCGTACGCGCTCGGATCGCGTCGCACCGCACCTTTGAAGTTACCGCCTCGCGACGGATACCGGTGCACCGCCACAGACGTCCTGTGCTACCACGGACGAGACCCTTCCCACGGTGTGTCGTGCGAGATGGTCCGCGTCCGTCCGCGATATCACGGACCGTGGGAAGCTAGCTTAAGAGATTAAGCTGTAGTTACCGCGGTTTGCGCTTGGATGGGTTCTTTACCAGCGAGTGTCGAGTGAGGTCATTCAGCGACGGGGTCTCTGTTTCACATAGGATCACAGAAACATGATGAGCGATGGCAGTTGTTCGTGGATGTGACGCATATTTTCCCTCTAAGTTTTATTTCCTTTCTTTTTATTCAGGACAGAGATACAACTTTCATAAGTGGAGACATTTATACTAAACTAGCGTCTGCCCGCGACTTCGTCCGCGTTAAATTTCTTGTTCCCCCGACCCTTCCCGTCACGTCGAATCGCCTACCCGTGCGATTTTCCCCGTTTTTGCAACATTTTTCATTACTGCTCCACTCCTCTTGGTTGTAGCGTGATGTTATATAACCTATAGTCTTCCTCGATAAATACGCTACCCAACACAAAAAGAATTTTTTAATGCGGACCAGTAGTTCCTGAGATTAGCGCGTTCAATCAAACAAACAAAAATACAAACAAACTCTTCAGCTTTATAATATTAATATAGTATAGTAAGTATAGATAAGTGGGTATTTTATCATCTTTAAGTATAAGCCAAATATATATAAGTACTTATATATTTTTTGTGGTTGAGAAATCATCAAATGACTTCTCCCGCTCTGGGCGGAGCGGGAGGGCGTTTCAGACTTTTACTGATTAAAACCTACCCGTGTTCCTTCAGTTGCCTACATGCCAGAGCCACGGTAACTCTTTCGAACAAATCTCGAGACCCAGGCAGGCATCGGTCCTAGCAGACCCCTTTAGTTTGCTGACATCTCTTTGAGGCGCGCGTGGAACGCACTACGCGCCGTCGTCGACCCGAGCTTGGTCCTTACCGGGCGGCGAGCTACCCACTGCTCGCCGCCCGCAAGCTCGCGCCTGCGGTGGCCGGGAATCCGCAATCGACTCCCACCAAAGTATACTTTAGATTAGAATCCCGAAGATAAAGCAAGCCTTTATCCGTAATTTGACAGCTGGTAGTAGCAACTCCTTATAAAAAATGCGAATGCATGCAAAATATATGTGGGAAAATTTATAAATAATAATTATTTATTTAGACGTGTAGTATCAATGCGAGGAATTTTTGTAAATGCGCAGCGCAAGCGCCAATCAGCGGGCAGGGTTGGCACCAACGAGAATTAGACTATTTATTATTACTTAGATTATTTAAAGGAACTTTGTTTAAATGATTTCCTCACCCGCTCTCACAACAGGTAAAGGAAAACATCGTGAGGAAACGGGCATGTCGTAGAACCAAAAATTCGAAGACTTTTAATATTTACCAACCCGCTGGTTGACTTGGATTACCGCCCACTCTCTCTTACCGCGAGGAGGCATGAGTCTCAGCAGTGGAAACATCACAAGCTGAGTATGATTATTTATCTGTCCTGTGATGATTATGATGAGACAATTTAAACAAGTTTTTTATTATAACAAAAGTGTTTTGAATCTCAATTTATATAGTTAAACAGTTTTTGTTTAACAGGTGTGGGTATTAAATAATAACAAGAATATAAAACATCTGAATAATGTTTACCCATATTTTCAAATACATGATTTCAAATTACATAAGTGCGAAAATGATGTCATATTAGGCCTGTTTGACAGGGCTTTTTATCGGTAACTTAGGAACCTAATGAGAAGAAAAATGGAGTAGGTAATTTTGGTGTCCGAAATTAATTTAAGGAAAACAAAAAATGAGAATGTAGGTATATACATAACAATAAACCTAATCCAATTAGTTGGGAATCTTGCTGGTATGGGGCCGTTCAAGTATTACGTAAGCACATTTATTACAATTTTTTACTCCCCCATCCCCCTTGTCATCAAAAGTAAGCAAAGCTCTTACCCCCCCTCCCCATGCTTACGTAAACATTGTTATATGCATTTTTCTTTTAATGTACTCTGTTTTTTTTTATTGATTCATGCAGCAGTTATAATTCTAGAAATAAAAAAAATAGAATTAGGATAGGGGACTTTAACGCATATAATATTCATTTAAAATACGTCATGTCGTCAACAGATGTGGTGGGTTCTGAAAGAGAAAGGGTTGCCTGGGAATTATGTAGAGTTAATTCGTGCTATGTACAGTCAACTCGTACCTACGTCCGGTCGGCTGCTGACAATACCGACGAGTTCAATGTGGCTGTAGGCTTGCACCAGGGATCGGCTCTAAGTCCTTACCTCTTCCTGTTGATCATGGACGCTCTGACGTCGGACATACAGGAAGAGGCACCCTGGTGCATGCTGTTTGCCGATGACATTGTTCTTGTCGGTGAAGATGTGTCTGAGATCCAGAGCACATTGGAGAAGTGGCAACAGAAGCTGGAGAATGTTGGCTTGAAAATCAACAGAACCAGAATCGAATATATGTTCTGCGATTTCGGCGGTCTCTCCAGCTCTGGAACCATAGCGCTTGATGGTGTGCTTCTCTCGGTCTGCTCTGACTTTCGGTATCTCGGTTCACTCGTGCAAAGCGATGGCGAAGTAGATCGGACGGTTAAGCACAGAATAAACACTGGATGGATGAAATGGCGGCAGGTCACAGGAACAATCTGCGACTCCCACATCCCCCTTAAACTTAAGGGGATGATATATAAAACCATGGTCAGACCTGCTGTCTTGTAAGGGTCAGAATGTTGGGCCTTAAAAGGGATGAATGAAAGGCAATTGCATGCAGTTGAGATGAGAATTTTAAGAGGGATGTGTGGTATTACACGAATGGATACAACAAAAAATGAGGACATAAGATGAAGTCTGAAAGTGACACCAATAATTGAAAATTTGTGTGGGAGTCGATTGTCATGGTATGGTATAGGATCACGTGATACGGAGGGATGAGAAAAATGTCGTGAGGAAAATATAGAGTATGAATGTCAATGGCTTTAAGATAGAGGGAAACCAAAGAAACGCTGGATGAACTGTGTTAATTATGATATGGATAGAAAGGGAGTGACTACTGAGATGACGACTGATAGAGAAGAGTGGAAGAAAAAGACATGTTGCGCCGACCGCAAATAAATTGGAATAAGGGCGGGAGAATGAGGAATAGAGCGCGGTAGGTAATTTCCCTACTCAGTTCTAAGCCTAAACGTCTACATTATTTGTGGGAATCCCTGAAAATGCGTTACATTTTCACAAAAAGACAATGTGTCGGTTGCCATAAGTGTAAAAAAGTGAATAACTACTGCTTACGTAATCACCATCTAGACTCCCCCACTCCCCATGTCATCAAAAATAAGCAAATCAAAGACCCCCCCGCCCCCCTATAGTGCTTACGTAATACTTGAACGGCCCCTATAGCAAAATATTTTTTTAAAGAAAATGGACATCCGGAAAAGGAAAAGATTGCATACTTTTCAGGCTGAACTTTATAATACTGTAATCAATTTCTATTCATGTATTTTTTCTGATTGATGTTAGCATTAAATAAAAAAGTTTCACTGTGTTCCTTTAAATTAAAACTCTAGCTCAAAGCATGTAATTCAAATAAACCAGTTACAGGCACTTTTAAACTGTCGAACAGTTAAAAAGACGAAGCTAGTTGGCCATCCTAAAGCGTATTAGATACCTATAATAGAAAAAAAAATGACGTGTAAAAAAAAATCATTTCATAATCACTTACTTACCAAAAAAAACTTTCAATACTACTTTTCACTATTAATTGTAAAGACAAAATAATCAACTATTGTAAAGAAAAAATATTCACAATTCTACACCTCGCCAACCCTACTCCGTCAACCAATCAGCGTCGCCGGCGCCGATCTATCACCGCGGCCGGCGCGAGCGCAACCAAAATAAAAACAAACAGCGCGCGATCTGGGTGGCCCACAGGTTATATATCAATTTACAATATTCACTTTTAATCAGTTTAACTTGAGTTAGCAAGCAAGTGAGTCTGTTAAAATTATTTTTTGCAATGTTTGTGTGCGAAAATGGTGGCTTTGTTGTCGAAAAACATGAGGTTTTTGATGCACGAAAAGTAATATGATAAATATTTCTGTTAGTAGGTTTGTAGAAACATTTTGACATATAGGTATATATACGGCTTAACATGCTTTCCGAAGCACGGAGGGGTCTTGGTATGTAATCCATAGATGGACGGAGGCCATAGATGGTCTTCATCATCATCATCATCATCTCAGCCCAGAATCACCCACTACTGGGTAAGGGTATAGAACTCCTCGTTTTTCCGCATACATCTCGGTTCCGTGCGTCTCTTATCCATAAAGATTTTCACCCATCTACGAACCAAAAGCGGCAAGCATAGCTAAACCTGATCGATCGATCCGTGCGGCTGTTATTACTTAGCCAAAAGAATTCCCCCCGCCCAGCCCCTGTGAAGAAGGTGGAATAGCAGACACAATATCCGAGAGTTCCTGCAAAGTCGAATGGGGAGCCATTTTAGTGTCTTGCGAAAATTGGAATTGATCATGTTTTTGACAGAAGAAAAGTCGACGTGACAATATCGTGAGCGATTTTTTTCGTGCGTTGTATTTTCATAGCCGAGAGCTGAAAATCGAACAGATGTTTTTTTCGAACCGCTGGGATGTACTCCGTCGGATTTTCAATGCTTGGTTCAACACCGAGAGTTCTATATACAGTGCACGATAAAATTCCGTCACTACATTTTAACGTCTGTCTGAATCTTAACTAACTTGCCAAGCTCTTTCGTATGGCTGATAAAGTAATGAAGCTTATAGAAAACCATCATCATTTCAGACAAAAGACGTCCACTGCTGGACATAGGGCCTCCTAATTTGAGGTGGTTTGCCATAATCACCACGCTTGGCTGGCGGGTTGGCGATCACAGTATGGTGTTGAAATACATAGAGAACGCTGCTGCCCATTCTCTAGTAACTCACTTAGTCGCCTCTTACGACATACACGGGAAGAAATGGGATGGAGCTATTCTTTACGTCCGGAAACACACGACAGCGGGAATATTCAAGTTAATTCTTACCCCCGTTACAACCAGCCCCGGTTTCCCTTACACAGTTTTTACTTTATTTCAGCCTGCAACGTAAAGAAATTTCTGCTTACCAGGCTGAGCTTTTAATTGACGTTCGCAGTAGATTTTCGACCCAGTGCTGACTGTCAAGAGTTGAAAATCGAGTGTTTTTTTAAAGTTTTTTACGTCGAAGTAAATCTTCTAAACTAATATTATAAGAGGAAAGATTTGTTTTTTTTTTGTATGTATGTTTGTAATGGATAAACACGAAAACTACTGAACCGATTTTAAAAATTCTTTCACCTATAGAAAGCTACATTATCACCAAGTAACATAACCTACTTTTTATCACGCGGACGAAGTCACGGGTGAAGTGCTAGTGTAAGCTAACTTGCTAAGCTCTTTCACTTGGCTGATAAAGTAATGAAGCTTATAGAAAACAGTGCGGGTTAACTAAGGTTCCTTTATAACTTTACCATGACTTACAAGTGAGATTTCTGCTGATCATTGATTCGGTAAGGATGCTGTTATATCGAAAGCTATGCTGTTCTGTATTACTTTCGGTGAAAGTCTGAACGTACATCGACAGTTTGACAAAAGCTATGAATGGACAGGTCCACTCTATCTGTGTGGTTCTTTCCTCAAAATACTATTTCAGACACAAATGGTCTTCACATGATGTGACCAAGATTAAGTCTGGACATTAAAAGAGACTGTCACCTCTGAGTTTGTTTCGGACTTCCTTCTCAGTGTAGTCAGAGAGGAAGCGCCGACCTCATCTAGTTTTTAAAATATGATTGGCATGTTAAGCATTTTGTATACAACTGCTCCATTCCACTGAATTAGCAGAAGAGCCATTACGTGAGTGTCGAGTCGCTTCGGTCAATCATTCACATCGCCTCGCTATCGCCAAGCTTCCACTACCCACTATCTCAAGATCCTATCTCAACTTCAGATCAATTAGATCGATAACACACCTTTGACAACCACCTTATTTGACATGTTTGACAGTTCTGACAAGTTTGACAGCTTTGACAGTCTTGACAAGTGTCGTGACAAGCGCGTGCGAGCATGTAAGCAATTATTGTAACATACTTTGTGTGTTTATGACTTCATGATGGTAAGCAACGAGTGGGCAGGCTTGGAATTTGATGGGTGACCAGGGCTAAGTAAGTAGGTTAGTTGATGAGGTTATATGATATGTTTTGAATGGGATATTGATCATCGCAGATTGACTGATGGGTCGGTAATTTTAAGTTTTTCTGTGATGTGTCTTATGTGTTTACAGATAGGGTGGCAATTGGCAGGGACATCGGCGCAAATCTTGTTACCATGGATTTAGCAAATGATTCTGAAAATCATGCGTTGAAAGTTTTCGTCTTTTTTAATTCATTTAATATTTTTTTTGAGTTTATTTTCTAATATTGTCTTTAGGGTCTAGAATCATGTGCTTATAGTTCATGGTTTGGTTAGTTTAATTTGCACGCCGATGTCCCTGCTTCTCTATAATTTGAGTACCCTTACCTGGGTAAAAAAAAAACTTTTTATCATCGCTGTTTGTATTTATTAGCAAACAAGAGGACGCTGTCACCCATTTACTAGCAGTTGCCAATTCAATTCTCGAGCGTGGAGTCCCAGGTTCGATAGTAGGAAAATATATTATTTGAATTTTCTATAGGAATATTCTCAGTAGCAGCCCGGTAAAAGGCAACAGGGTCTTCTTTGTTTTTTCGATGGTAAGTCATCAAATAACTTCTCCCGCTCTGGGTGGAGCGGGGGTCCGTGTCAGACTTTTACTGACTAAAACCCACCCGTGTTCCTTCAGTTGCCCATGTGCCAGGGTCACGGTATCTCTTTCGAACAATCTCGCGACCCCGGCAGAACAGGATCGTCTTACATGAAAATTGTAGATATATCAGTAGAACACTCGATATTATACATCTCTGCTGACCTACATACAAAACAGATAGGTATAATATTATTTAAATGATGGTAAAACAAATATAATATCTTTTCACACGAAATCCCAAACTCCCAAATGAAAATTTACACATTTCAAACTTAGAACACTACAGTCCAAGCGAGACAACAACAACTTTCTTCGAGATAAGAAAGAGAGGGACACATGCAGAGGTCATAGGTGGACGCGTGAAATGAGGATACACAATTCGTACACGTGTGAAAGAGATAGATGTCGCGAAAAGGATAATGATAAGTGAAAAGCATAGATTATCTGGTGACAGAAGTGTTTTAAATTAGAAATGGCGCCCATTTGTGTGTCAGAAAGTAATTTTGTCTTACTTACGGATATATATTAAACTAAAATATTACAATTTCTGTGCCAATTTTTCCTTCTATGAGCAACTTTACTCAAGATAAAATGGAAAGTTCTTAAATATATCTGAATTACTAAACATCTGCCGTCATTTTATATCAAAGCGATACAAAATTAGAAAACTTGACTATTTGTACAATATTTTTAGTACTTTAGAGATATTTCATTAATATCCAAATTTCATGTATGGGTAAATTTGCTCACAAAAAGTAAAGATACCTACCATAGTTGACGATGACGGTATCAAATTAATTATAAATTACAAGCCTCGTTGGTCTAGTGGTTGCAAGTGCTGCTGCTAAGTATGAGGTCCTGGGTTCGATTCTCGGGTCGGGCAAAGTTTTGTCGAGTTTTTGTAGACATTCCTGTCTCAGTAGCAACCCGGAGTCTGGATTTGTGCCTGATTGATGGTAATAAATTATTTATTTTTGTAAGTATGTTTGTAACAAAACTTTTACAGTCAGTCATATTTTTTTAAACTAGATGTGGGCGGATTTTCCTATCTGACTACTCTGAGAAGAAACGCCGAAACAAACTCAGAGGTCACAGTCTCTTTTAAAGTCCAGACATAATCCTGGTCACATCATGTGAAAACTATGTAGATTGGTGACTGAAATGGTCTTTTGAGGAAAGAACCACACAGACTAAGTGGACCTGTCCAGTCAATGCATGCATTTGTCACTAATCGTTCCGCTCAACTCAGAACTTAAGAAGCTTAACGGCTCGCCCCCTATTACATGGGACTCAAACATAACTGGGTAAATGTGGGTTTACCAACAATAGGTACACCTCTGCCTAACCCTCCTGTGAATCAAGGCTTAATGTTACGTAGCACTGCAAGCACGACAGCAGCTATTAAATCTATATCTACAAATAAATAAAACCAGCTTTTCACTAAATGCATATCTTATACCTTTAAACGAGCAATTCTTGTATATATATATATATATAATCTGAATCTCGGAAACGGCTCCAATGATTTTCATGAAATTTAGTATATAAAGGGTTTCGGGGGCGATAAATCGATCTAGCTAGGATTCATTTTTAGAAAATGTCGTTTTATTCGTGTTTTCAATGACCAACTTTAACGATAATCAACTTGAACATAAACTTTAAATACAATTTACCAAACATACCGAGCAAAGCTCGGTCATCCAGAAATTATATCTTTAAACGAGCAATTCTTGTATATATATATATATCATCTGAATCTCGGAAAAGGCTCCAACGATTTTCATGAAATTTAGTATACAGGGGGTTTCGGGGGCGATAAATCGATCTATCTAGGATTCATTTTTAGATAATGTCGTTTTATTCGTGTTTTCAATGACCAACTTTATCGATAATCAACTTGAACATAAATTTATTATTTTAAACACAGTTTACTAAAAAATACCGAGCAAAGCTGGGTCATCCAGATATTATAAAATAAATACGGTACTTACACTAAAAAAACATTTTTCTTTAAAAAACAACTTTTGTCTGTCTGTCTGTCTGTTTGTTCCGGCTAATCTCTGAAATGGCTGGACCGATTTTGACGGGACTTTTATTATCTAACTTAGGCTACTCTTATTTAAGAAAAATTCTTTTATTTTAGAAAAATACCTGCGTTTATTTCCGACATCCACGCGAGCTAAGCCGCAAGCAAAAGCTAGTATTTAATAACAATGGAACTCATATCATTGTTACTGTATTAATAACAACAGACAAAAACAAACTTACATCCCTCTTCCCTAAATGCCGACACGTGCCGAACTTAACCTATGTTTACATCCGTAAACTACCGAACCGCGACGATCTCTAGGAACGCCCCAAGTTACGGTACAAGAGTTCCGAGACCCATTCGCAGCCATTATCTAGAACAGTACAAGGAAAATTTGGCGCAAAATCCAAATTTGGAACTCGCGTCGCCATCTTATGTAAAATAATAACATTCTAACTTATTTATTGTATTGAAAAATACAATAAATAAGTTAGAATGTTATTATTTTTGCATGATTACTGACAAATGCACTGACTGGACAGATCCACTCTATCTGTCTGGTTCTTTCCTCTAAATACCATTTCAGACACATCTACATGGTTTTCAGATGAAGTCACCAAGATTGTCTCTGAACTTTAAAAGAGACTATGGTGACCTGTGAGTTTTTTTTCGGCCTTTCTTCTCAGAGTAGTCAGATAGGAAACGCTGACCTCATCTAGTTTAAAAAAATATCATTGACTTATAAAAGTATTTGTACAAACCTACTTACAGAAATAAAATCGTTTATCAAATGTCATCATCATACAGACATCAAAATATCCTTTTAAACACAAATATTATTGACAAGCCAATCTGCCTGCCTTTTCCCAACTATGTTGGGGTTAGCTTCCAGTCTTACCGGATGCAGCTGAGTTCCAGTATTTTAGATGGAGCGACTGCCTATCTGACCTCCACAACCCAGTTGCTGAACAACACGATATCCCTTGATAAGACTGGTTGTCAGACTTTCGGGCTTCTGACGTAAAGACTGTTAAACATCTACAAAATGACAGCTGGGAACAATAGCTTAATGTGCTTTCCGTGGTACGGAGGGGTATAGAAAAATGGTCACCCATGTACGAACCAACAGTGCAAGCTTAGTTTATCCTATGGATCTATCGACAAGTGCGAATTTAATTTCTTAGGCAAGAACTCAACATATTTTTATGTCAAAAAAATTAAAAAGTGTCGCTAAGGTCTATAGGAGCTTAAATGCTGAATTCATGTTTCGATTCTTGCCTCGATGTCTCTGCCATACAGTACTTATAAATAGATAGAAACAAAATAATTAAATAATACCCTAATAATTATTTCTATACTAAACACAAAATATTAAAATTGTTTATTCGAACGTCCTGCGTTGGAAAACGCACTCAAAAAAAGAAAAAGAAAAATTTCAAATTTAGAACACCCCTTCCAATAGACCAAAATAATAACGAATTGTAGACAACGCAAGCGCAATCTTCCTAAAACTCATCCAAAACAAACGCGTTCTGTATACAAAACTGAAACTCCCTTTTCCAACACGAAAACGTACTTTAAAACTTCAAAAAGCGCTTCATTTCAGCACTCAAGCGCAATCAAAGTACTTCAGATCTATGATAGAACAAATTAAGCGAATCTTTAACAATCTACACTTACTCTTTGACAACCAAACTGGGAGAAAGCGAGACAACAATTCTCCAGAATGTGTACGTTAGAGCGAGGCGGCACGTCCCGTTTAGACCACCCAAGTCGCCGCTTGGCATCCGACAAACTATTCAAGTTCGCCATTATAATCTTGATAGTTTTTTTTTAATTATTTTTTTTTACGTTGCTTATTTTAATAAGCGAATTTTGATGTGCAATCAAAAGTCACAATTGGTTTAGGTGAATCCGGGTTTGATTCCGGTTTAGGATTTGTTAGTTTTTGGAGGTGATTATTCTTTTAAATTGAGATGTTTTTCACTTTATAATCAACTAGCGATCCGCCCTTGCTTCATACGAGTTTTTTTTTAATTGGCGAAATATCGACATTTCTTTATTAATAGGTATAAGCTTGATATTTATGTATTATACACATAAATCTTCCGTAATAAATAATTTTAATGATGGTGCGAGGAATAGAAGAACAACGCGGTCCTATAGATAGACATGAAAAGTGACTTGAACTTACAATATTTATATAGATCGGAAAAACCGCTCTTTTTTTAAACTTTAATAATATTATAAAGAGAAAAGATTTGATGTTATCTATGTAATAGGGGGCCAGTCTATTACCATCAACCCGGCACGGTTCCAGATTCAGGGCTACTGAGAAATTCCTGATAGAAAAACCCAAAAACACTTTACCCGACCTGGGAATCGAAACCAGGACCTCATACTTAGCAGTAGCGCTTGCGCATAACTGATAATAATTATAATAAATAAATGGTAAAATGATTAGTCACTCAATTGAACTCAAGTATCAAGTAAGTTGGTCGTAGTCATACGGTTGTAATAGTCCAGAGGTTTGCACCAATACATTTTTTGATCTCAACCAATGATTGTACTTGTACTGAACGATTTAGTGTGGAAATATACGGATGGAGAGTTTGTGCGGGCCCGTTGTGAGTCTAGCAGGTGAATGTAAATGTGCGGTAATATTTTTATGAAATGAAATAGGATTTAAAATACATAATTATAAATTATTTTATTTCTGTAAGTAGGTCACTCATGTTGAGGTCGTGGTTTCTTATTAGACTACTGTGGCAACCAGTCTAATCAAAGGGTATCGTATTCCCCGATATCGAAGTTTCCTCATGTAAAATACACGATATTCAGTTCGACTGGAAGCCGACCCCAACTTAGACAACTTAGTTGGTAAAAAGCTAGGCAGACGATTAGTTAACAGACTTTATTTTATTTGCTCCGAACGTAAAGAAAGAAAGAAAGAAGAAAGAAAAACTGTTTATTCTGCACAAACAAAACGCACAATATAAAATAGTAACAAAAACTAAAAATACACGAAAAGAAAAAAAAAGAAAGAAAGAATATCACCTTCCCATTTCTCCGGTAGGTGTCGCAAGACGCGACTAAGGGACTTACTATCGCATGGGCAGCAGCGTTCTCTACCCACCAACCAA
Organism: Aporophyla lueneburgensis; assembly: GCA_932294355.1. Lineage (NCBI taxonomy): Eukaryota > Metazoa > Arthropoda > Insecta > Lepidoptera > Noctuidae > Aporophyla > Aporophyla lueneburgensis. Next base: position 14,555,437 of record OW028762.1, on the reverse strand, counting down.
GCCTGACGATTATGGCAAAGCCCTACAAATTGGGGGAGGCCTGTGTCCAGCAGTGGACGTCTTTCAGCTGAAATTATGAAACAAAGAAATCACTATTCTCAAAACGAACGTCCCTCGCCCGCTCCAACTCCACGCCCGTACATTTCCATCGTCGAATGTTTGCTTAGCGCCTCCTTAGTACATTTTTAATCCAAAGTATATTATTGATAATCGATTGATGTGGACGCTGAGTGGTCCATCAGATCTTAATGGGATGCTTCCGCTAAATGTTTGGGGCTATTAAGTAGCTGTTAACTGTAAATAGAGTAACTAGCTTTGCTCTTATTATAGGTGTAAAGATGAATACGGTAAAAAAAACAGGCATCAGGGTGAGATAGGGATGGCCATGTTGCGACTCCAGGCCATGAACGTGGCTCCGGGGCCCGACGGTATACTCTGCTGTGCGTTGGCCCTCGCTCTGAAAGAGCTAGAACCCCAACTGAGAGGACTCTTAGCGTGCCTTGAGCAGGGCCGGTTTCCCAGTTTGTGGAAATCAGGTCATCTGGTCCTGCTCAAGAAGGCAGGCGCCCTGCGGACTCACCGTCCGCATACAGGCCCATAGTGTTGCTGGACGAGGTCGGGAAGCTATTCGAGCGAATTATCGCTGCTCGCCTCCACCACTTGTGCAGGGAGGGGCCTGACCTGGCCGAGAGTCAGTTTGGCTTTCGGCACGGGCGCTCCACCATCCACGCGATATCGCGGGTGACAGTCCTGGCAGAGGAAGCAGTGTCCCGGGACGGGGTTATTTTATTTAATTTATTTAAAATTCGTACATAACAACCTAACAGCTATACCTAATGCGCTAATACGATGTTACTAGTACAAAGATACAAAATAACAAAAAAAAAAAAAAAAATACACAAAAGTTTGGCCTTTAAATATTTTCGATGCACTTCAGTGCTATTGCTGTGAACCTCTTCAGGCTGCACTGAAATATATCTACCTCTATTGCAATAATATTCATCAGTCTTATGGTTCGCGACAAGAGGACAAACTCGTTCAGGTTTGTCCTAGAGCATTTTCGTGTGCAGCCAACCGCGCAGCACCCGGAGCACAAAGCTCTACAAAGACTGACGTCCCTCCGCACTACCAGCCTACTGTACCCTACCATCCCTATTACAAACAGACTGATACAAAAGAGGGAAGAAGGGATAGACGCCATACTGCTTGAAATAAAGAAACCAAGGGAATTAGTTATGTATTCTTTCCACCATGTCCCTGTATTAGCCTCATGAGGATTCCATACAAAAGCACTCGTTTCATGACGGCTCCGTACATGATTTTAAGCACTGCCGTATTCTAAAAGTCCTTACACTGCCTGTGATGTTGGTGGTGTCCTTGGACATATCCAACGCCTTCAACACCCTGCCTTGGAGCTGTATTCGGAAGGCACTGCAGTACCCGAGATGGTGGCGCATAGTGTTCCACGCGCGCCTCTCTGTGATGTACGATGGGGGGAGTTTAATACCTCACTCCCGTCCTAACGCGAGAAAACCCGCAGAGGCGGGCTGGTACCAGTCGGGGATCGCGGAAGACGTATTAGTTCCCGTGGTCCCCGACGTAGTTGTGGGACAGAACACTGGGGTGGTTTTAGTCAGTAGGAGTCTGACAGACCCCTCCGCCCACCCCAGGGCGGAGGACATCCATAAGGATTTCCACCACGAGATTTAAAAAAAGCTATTTTCTTATAAGGAGGCCCTAATTGTTATTAGAAAAGTATTTCAGCCATAAGACGTCCACTGTTCCAATAATCCGCCACGCTTGGCAGGCGGGTTGATGATCGCAGAATAGTGGTAAATTGCACAGAGATCGCTGCTGCCCATTCTCTAGTAAGTCCCTTATATAGGGTGTATCTATTCATACACGAAATATTTTAAGAGGTACACCTGTAGGTGGTAAAGAAGCTATAGCAACGAAAAAAAAAATTGTAAGGGTTTTTTTTTAAATTCAATATTTATAAATTATTTGACGCACATAAGAAATACTGGCTCCTTCTTATTTTTTACGGCCCGAGACACCGTGGCCATGCTCGTGCCGTCCGGTCGTCGCCCTCACAGCGTCAGGCGGGCCATTCATAGAATTTGGAGTAAAGGTTTTATGCAAAACGTCTCAAGTAGTTTTAAAATTATAATAATTACGAAAATTCAAAAACGCTTAGACAAAAATTTTCTTTTTGCTTCTATAGCTTCTTTACCACCTACAGGTGTACCCTTTAAAATATTTCGTGTATGAATAGATACACCTTATATAGGGCATAGAGCTATTCTTTACTTCCGGCAAAGATTTGTACTCTAGGGGGACTCGTGCGAGTCTACTAATAAGACCATAGACACAACACACACGCACACACACACACACAAACACTAAATTCGCTTTGAACATTTTTGACTTTGACTTATAAGACACTAGCTTCTGCCCGCGACTTCGTCCGCGTTAAATTTTTGCTCCCTTGACCCTTCCCGAACATCGAATTGCCTGCCGGTTTTCGTCGATTTTTCGTTGCTGCTCCGCTCCTTTTAATTGTAGCGTGATGTTAAATAACTTATAGCCTTTCTCGATAAATGGGCTGCCCTACACAAAAATAATTATTCAATTCGGAACAGTAGTTCCTGAGATTACTGTGTTCAACCAAACAAACAAACAAACTCTTCAGCTTTATAATATTAGGGACAAGGGTTCATGTCCCTGTTCGGGTGCCATTTTGTAGCGAAACGATAAAGAAAACCATCATTTCACCACTTTCAAAAACGTGTAATTTTGACAAAAAAAGAAACAGTGGTATAAAAAAAGCAAGTATATCATAGACAACAGATTAAAAAAAAAGGCTGATTGAAAAAAGGCGAGTCAAACTCAGTGGTTAAACGGGTATAAGCAAAATAGTACCTATAGATTCTTTTTCAAATTTTGGCACCGTACTTTAGAAATATGGATAACGTCAATCGTCTAACATCATTTAAATAGACATGATTCATCATTAGAGCAAAAACAAATGAGTGGGTAGATAAAGATTTAAAAAGATATCATCATTGTTAATGAGGACGTTGTAATTAATATGTAGTTGTTTATCGAATGAAGCCAGAATTAATATACTTAATGGAAATATTTAGGTAAGCACTTGATGAAAATCTTAAATTCATTCGCGGACAGAGAACCAACAGCCTTTTTTTTTGGATGAAAAATCGTCAAATGACTTCTCCCGCTCTGGACGGAGCGGGAGACTTGACTGTCAGATTTTTACTGACTAAAACCCACCCGTGTTCCTTCATTTACCCATATGCCAGGACCACGGTAGCTTGTTTGAACAATTTTGCGACCCTGGTAGAAACCGCTAGGTCTAGGCTCTTGTCCAGCAGTGAACGCCTTTCGGCTGAAACTAAGTACAGACGCCAGCACATCAAACTACCCGAAACTGTCAAATTTTCCCAATCAATCTTGAACCTTACCTTATATATAGCGATAAAGTTGAAAGCCCATTAAATAATTTTGACAGTTTGTAGTAGCTATATATGCTGGCGTCTGTATAAATCTTTGAAAATATAAAACACTAGCTTTTGCCCGCGGCTTCTCGCGTTAAATTCGAGGTAACACGGTTCCCCTTTCCTGATTTAGAACACAGAAGAGAACTCGGAGCAGAATGTTATTTTACTACGCTACTGTAGACGATATTATGTCTTTCCATTTGGGGATAGATTGTAAAGATTCTGGGCATTGGACACACGCAAACGTGCTACATGCAATTGTCCATGGGAAAAGCACGGCTTTTCTAAGTTCACCCCAGCAACCTAAAAAAGAAAAAAAAATTGGCCTATGTCACTCTCCATCCCTTCAACTATGTCCACCAAAAAAGGAACGTCAATTCGTCGCTCCGTTTTTCCGTGAAAGACGGACAAACAGACACACACACTTTCCCATTTATAATATTAGTATGGATTATATACATTTTGATCGCGTAAGTATTGTGCTTTACCATGAAACTACTAATTTTATTTTTTATAACCAACGAAAATCTCCAAGGCAGAATCATGTACTGATTCCACAGTTTGAGTATCGATGTTCCTGCCACTTATTTGGCTGTTTGTGTAGTATATCGTATTATCCTGTAACTCCATGGAGAGGATGAATGAAGGGTAACAAAAGGTATTTACAAAGGCAGATGTGAGTGGACACGCCGGAAGGGAACGCCGTAGGAGGACATATAGTGACCTTATTGGTGATGTTCTTCAGAAAGGTCAGGTGCGTAGTACTGGTAACCGGCGTGTGTGTATGACCAGATGTATGAACGTAAACGAGGCAAAAGAAGTATGTAGAGATCGTAGCAGGTGGTGTTCTATAGTTTCTGCCTACCCCCATGGGATAAAGGCGTGAATTTATATATGTAAGTATTTTATATTTGCAAAAATGTTGTGTTTTGGGGCACTTTTGATTTAAGACAAGGGTACGTCGTTTATGGAGGATAAAAGGAGTGAGGATGGTCAAAGAAAAGATGGATGCATTATGTGAGAAATGATACGGAAGAGTACATTTGAGTAAATTTTTTTTTATCTACTTCTTTGACATCTACTCTATTTGACATTATATACCTACCGTATTCTAATTTGAAATCTTTATTATTGGTTGTCACGGCAAAAAATACATTTGGTTTAAATTAGTTTCTTGCCGTCTCTTCTCCATAGGAATTAACAAATTGTAACCGTTTTTTTTTTGGATGGATTGGATGTATCCATGTGAAATAACAGTGTTCAGCCGTTTTCAGTTAGACTGGAAGCCAACTCCGATAGACGCATAGTTAGAAAAAGGAGAAGCAGATGATGATAAAGATTCAGTTAGTGTTAATATGTACAAAGCAGTTTTCTTATAAAATACTTTGTTTTACATACATACATACAATCACGCCTTTTTCCCATGGGGGCAGAAATCACGGAACGCCACCTGCTACGATCTCTACACATTCCTTTTGCCTCGTTTAGGTTCATACAATAGGTCATACACACACGCCGGTTGCGAGTACTACGCACCTGACCTTTTTGATGAACACTGTGCAAAATAAATAGTATGCTTAGATGGTTTGGTCATGTTGAGAGGATGAATGAAGGACGGCTCACAAAAGGTATATCTACAAGGCAGATGTGAGTGGAAACACCGGAGGACGCCCTAGGAGGACATATAGTGACATTATACTTTGTTTTATCAAATAAAAACCGGCCAAGTGCGAGTCGGACTCGCGCAACGAGGGTTCCGTACAAACCTGTAGGTATTCTCGGTTTAAAAATATATATTTTTTTTAAATTTTTATATTTTATTTGATTGAATGTAAGGTAAATTGCGGTTTACGATTTATGACGTTTAAAAAAAAAACTACTCACTCGATCTCGTTCAAACCAATTTTCGGTGGTAGTTTACATGGTAATGTACATCATATATTTTTTTTAGTTTTATCATTCTCTTATTTTAGAAGTTACGGGGGGGGGGACACACATTTTACCACTTTGGAAGTGTCTCTCGCGCAAACTATTCAGTTTAGAAAAAAATGATATTAGAAACCTCATTACCATTTTAGAAGACCTATTCATAGATACCCCACACGTATGGGTTTGATGAAAAAAAAACATTTTTTAGTTTCAGTTCTATGTATGGGGAACCCCAAAATTTATTGTTTTTTTTCTACTTTAGTGTGAAAATCTTAATGCGGTTCACAGAATACATCTACTTACCAAGTTTCAACAGCATAGCTCTTATAGTTTCGGAATAAAATGGCTGTGACATACGGACGGACGGACAGACAGACAGACAGACAGACAGACATGACGAATCTATAAGGGTTCCGTTTTTTGCCATTTGGCAACGGAACCCTAAAAATCAGTACAAATCCTACCCAAAACATTACCCCTCGATCTCTCATCAAAATATTATCATAGCTCTTCTAAACTACATTTTTAACCACTAACAGTTATTGATAACTTTGATTGATGTGGTCAACAGTAAGTAACCGCTAATGGGAACTTAAACATCCGTTTAAAGTCCTTAGTGGCTTCTTAAACGAGAGTTTACTATTAATAATCTGAGTCATGGGTTCAGAGATCGATAGTATGGCTATTGGACTGTTATGGGTTCGATTCCCATGTCTTAAGTATGTTTAAGGTAAGAATGTATAGGGTGTCAGAGATTCTGACGTGCAAACTGTTACTAATCTATGGATTTAGTAGGTATACGGTTCTGAATTTTAGACATACTTCGGCGTATTCTCTAAAAATCGCCACGCCAACGCAGGCGGGTTGGCGATCACAGTATGGTGATAAAATGCATAGAGAACGCTGCTGCCCATTCGGTAAGTAAGGCGATTATCACACTGCACCGCGCACCGCCGCGGAGGGCGGCGTAAAGCGAATTGACCGCGCGGTCGGTCGGTGTACGTGTGTTACGCGTCAACGGATTTAATAGAGGGCAATGCGACATGAGATCCGCTTCGCCGCCTACCGCGGCGGTGCGCGATGCCGTGTGTTAATCGCCTTAGTCCGTCAATCGCCTTCTATGACACCCACGGGAAGATATGAGATGTCTTGACCCTGCTGTGTCTTTGTGCAAAGTGCAATACACGCGGTCAAAATGTATAGAACAGCATTTTTTTTTCTGTAACTAACGACAAATGTTATTCCCCTTCCCTCATCATCATCATCATCATCATCATCATTTCAGCCGAAAGACGTCCACTGCTGGACATAGGCCTCCCCCAAGCACCGCCACCTCGACCTGTTCTGTGCTTCTCGCATCCAACGTATTCCTGCGGCCTTCGCCAGGTCATCGGTCCATCTTGTGGGAGGCCTTCCAACGCTCCGTCTTCCAGTACGCGGTCGCCACTCCAGAACCTTCCGACCCCATCGGCCATCAGAGGGCCTAAAAAGGCCACATTAAGCAATTCATATTCTGAATTCCCAGCAATTCATTAGCAATTCCTGTAATTTACGTGAAATGATGACACATATTAGCACAATCATACTCAATTCAGTTCAGAATGAACTGTCATTATGGGTTGTCAATTTGTGACCATATGCCATTTTACGATTTATAATATGATTCTTATTATCCTATTATGATTCTGCCAAAGTGGCCTTTTTAGACTCGCTGTTCTGCGAGCAATGTGCCCTGCCCACTGCCACTTAAGTTTGGCAATTCTTCGGGCTATGTCGGTAACCTTGGTTTTCCTACGGATCTCATCATTTCTGATTCGATCACGTAGGGAAACTCCAAGCATAGCCCTCTCCATTGCTCTTTGGGTGACTTTAAGCCTTCTTATGAAGCCCATTGTGAGCGACCACGTCTTAGTTCCATATGCCATCACTGGCAACACACACTGGTCAAAGATTTTTGTCTTGAGACACTGCGGTAAGTAGCTGCGGTAGTAGTTTCGCTCATCACTTAGTATATATGTACATAAGCTACTCCACACACCATCACCATACTGTCGCTGCATAAATATCACCATCAGTATTCATCGTCTTCACCATCACCATTCTACTGTAACATCCAGCAGGAGCAGTGGTTGCCCACTAGTATTGGCCCCGACTTAAGAACTGTAGGTCGTGGGCAGGCGCTTTAATTTGTGTAAATAATTTCATCACCACTGCTCTCAAAACGGTGAAGGAAAACATCGTGAGGAAACCGGCATGTCCTAGAGCCAAACAATTCGAAGACATGTGACATTTACCAAACCGCACTAAGCTCGTGTGGTAGATTACAATTCACGCCGTGTTACTGAGACGAGGCTTGTGTCCCAGCAGTGGGAAAAATATAGGCTGTATGATGAGACTGTAATACTCGAAGTAGAGTAAGTATGTGAGATTACTAATTAGTTGCCAATTCGGTTGCTTAATTATTATTTCAGTCCTACAACATCCACTGCTGGATATAAGCTCCTCCAATTTGGAGCGCTTTGCCATAATCGCCACGCTTGGCAGGCGGGTTGCTGAATATGGTTATTGACTTTGTCACTTCTACGGTCTGTCATCACTGATCTCTAATCACCACTCTTTCGCATCGCCAACCAATTATCACCACCTCACGCACAATCGTCACACTTGCGTGTCTGTGTGCGATTAGTTGACGACTCTGTACGAAATACGCTATACGAAGTTTATTTCTCAACACCGACCACTAATCACCACTTCATACACAATCACCATACTTGTGTATGTGTGTGTGTGCATGTGCGATTGGTTGTCGACTCTCTCTTCAAATAAAGTTTTCTTCCTCAACTCCAACAACTCCAACCACTAATCACCACTTCAGTCACAATCACCATACTTGTGTGTGTGTGTGCGTATGCGATTGGTTGTCGACTCTGTCGCTCGCTATATAAAGTTTATTATTGTTATTAATACTGGTCGTTTATTGCTTCTGGACGATTACTGTGGTGGCGAGGCGGGGGATTAGTGTGGATATGACTTGAGTTAATTGTTTTATTTTTATTTTGTTCTGTGTTCAAAGTTGTATGATGTGATGAATTAATTGAGAAATTGAATCATATTTTTACTACATGATTGTATCAAGTAATTTTATCTTTTGCTATCAAACTTTCGCGCTGTGAATAGTAAATATAGTTGTTTTTTTTCTAATATCCAAGTTGTATGGAGCTAATTGGAATTGTTTTTTTTTTGCATAAGTGATTCAAGTAATGGCATCTTTTGCTATCAAACTTTAGACTAGCTGACTTTAACCTAACTGTGAATAAATTAATAAACAATTTTGATTCTATGAATTGTAAAGTATGTACAAAAAATTTAATATTTATTGTATATTATTAAGTTATTGAGAGTTTGCTTAAACTAAATTAATAATTGATGAAACTAAAAAGGAAAAGTGATAACAATATGATATAGAACTTACATACGAATGTAAAGAAATATTTATAAAAAAAAAAATTAAAATCAAAATTTGATATACCGACATTAGCAACGCTGAAGGACGAAAACGTTACCATTTTAACAAAAGTTGAACCTAATTTTATTCCAAACTAAATTCCACTAAGATTCCTATCAACATTCAACCGTCTCATCCACTATATTCCACCGCTGCGGGCGCACGCGGCGGCCACGACGTGTGTGGTCCAGTGAGACGACTGGCAATATGCTCTACATACATTTTACTTTTCACAGGAATTTCTATATTTGGGAAAATTTTGTATTTCTCATAGGAATCTTGTTGGATTGTTTTATTAAATATTATTTTTAAGGGGTGGTCTGGTGGTTAATAAATAATAAATAAATTATATATGAATAATAACGAGTTGATCGGTCAGGTTAAGCTACGGTTGGCGCGGCTGGCAAATGGATGGGTGACCATCTTTACATCATCATCATTTCAGCCGAAAGACGTCCACTGCTGGACATTGACCTCTCCCAATTTGGGGGTTTTCCAGAATCGACACGCTTGGCAAGTGGGTTTGCGCTCGCAGTATGGTGGTAAAATATATCTCTCAGGACAACAAACACAACGTTATCTGATCCCAAACTAGGCAGAGCCTGTACATATTACAGATACATTACACCCAGACACAGAACAAATGATTGTGCTCATCACACCAAGATTTGTCCTGGGTGGGGCTCGAACCCACGACCTCAGTCTTTGCAGTCAGGGTCACTAACCACTAGACTAACCGGCCATGCGAAAATGCATAGAGAACGCTGCTGCACATTCTCTAGTAAGTCCCTTAGTCGCCTTCTACGACACACACAGGATGAAATGGTTTGGTGCTATTCTTTACGTCCGGCACTACACGGAACATCTTTACATACCAAGACCCTTCCGTGCCTCGGAAAGCATGTTAAGCCGTTGGTCCCGGTTGTCTTTCTTAGATCTATGACAGTCGTTACGGGTCGTCAGAAGCCCGAATGTCTGACAACTAGTCTTACCAAGTGTTATTGTATTAGCCAGTAACTGGATTTTGGAGATCAGACTGGCAGTTGCTCCATGTAAAATACTGGTACTCAGCTGCATTCAGATTTACTGGAAGTTGACCCAAACATAGTTGGGAGCAGGCTAAGCAGATGATGACAACATCCTTACACTTGGATTTCAAGAAAATGTAGACATATTTAGGTTTTCATTACGGGGGGGGGGCGAGCCTATTGCCACCAATCTGTCAGGAACCCTGCTAGAAAGCTACTGAGAAATTCGTAATGAAATGCCAATTCTTTGTACTTTTGTCTATCGATCTTGGGGTAGTTAAAAATTGTATTCTATAAAGTATTTATGTAAAACTACGGACAAACAATGATGTCTGATATAAATAAAATAAAATTTAGCAGTTATGGCCCAGTGGCAACGGCTCTGACTTACCAGTGTTAGGTTCGAGCCTACGCAGGCACTTTATGTAAATAATTTCATCACCACTGCTCTCAGTACGGTGAAGGAAAACATCGTGAGGAAACCGGCATGTCTTAGAAACAAAAATTTAAAGACATGTGACATCTACCAACCGACACTGGGCCCGCGTGGTGGATTATGGCCCACTCCCTCTCACCGAGAGGTGGCCTGTGTCCCAGCAGTGGGAACATTATAAGCTGATTGTGATGTGATTTAGCCTCTTATTACACACCCATCTTATTATTTTAAGCACAAAAATAATAGTAGGTTAGCTATAATAAACGGTCGTAACGATGATTAAAAAAATACAATTTGCAAACCAATCACCATAATTTTGATGTTAATAAAGGATATATAATTATATCATTATTCATTTGTAATTTGCCTCGTTGCCCTATTGGTCACAGGCGCTACTGCTGAGCGAGAGGTCCTGGGTTCGATTCTCTGGTCGGGCAAAGTGTCATTGGGTTTTCTATAAAGAATTTCTCAGCAGCAGCCCGGAGTCTGGATGTGTGCCCGGTTAATGGCAATAGACTCGCCCTCTATTACATGGGACTTTAACATAACAGGAGAAAGGTGGGTCTGTCTAACTTTTCTGGGAAAACTGTCGTGATGGTATGTGTGTCATTTGTTTATTTTTTTTCCTATATTTACGTACTACTAACCTATAAGCAGCCTATAATGTTTCCACTGTCTGTTTGGTGAGAAACAATGGGCCGTAATCTTTCAGGTGAGCCCAGTGCGGGTTGGTAGATGTAGCATATCATCGAATTTTTTGTTCTAGAACATGCCGGTTTCCTCACGATGTTTTCCTTCACCGTTTTGAGAGCAGTGGTGACGAAATTATTTACTCAAATTAAAGCTCTTTTCTGGGTACGAACTTACGGACTCGTAAGCCATTTCCAGTAGGCCACCACTGTTCCCCACTAGATGGGTCGTTTAATAAACATCTATTTGTCATAGGAGTTACAGACAGTCCGCTGTGCGGGGCCTGCATTGAGGACGACGAGACAGCAGCGCACGTGCTACTAAACTGCCCGGCGATCGCCACATACAGGGCCAAGTAATTTGGTAACCCAGGTACCCTACGTGAGATAGTCAGCAACATCAAGATGTTGCTGGCCTTTCTCGAGGAGCTGGGGTGGATCGAATAACCGATTTCCCACCCATACGCAAAATACACGCTCAGACGTGGGGTTACGGACACCAGCCCGACCCGACCCGTACGGCTGTTATTACTATACCACGAGCCGAGATGTTCTATAGGGAAAGGGAAAGTATATTTCCATTCGTGGTGGCTATTTAAATCCATCCTTTCACATATTATGTCCAATAGCCATAGGAAAAGGGCTAAAATACAGTCCTTTAAGTTTTGCTGCTGGTCCAGTGGTAAAGGCTTACCAATAGGTCGCGGATTCGAACCCAGGCACGCGATTTTGGGCACGCCACTATTGCGGCGGTAAGTCCCCTCTTTGAGGAGTGGATAGAGAGGCGTCACGGCGTCCTCACCTTCCGCCTGACGCAGGTTCTCACCGGGCATGGGTGCTTCGGTGGGTTCCTGTTCAGGATAAAGCGGGAGGATACGTCCGGGTGTTTCCATTGCGAGGATCGTTTGGAGGACACGGTGGAGCATACGGTGGAGGTGTGCCCTGCCTGGGCGGAGCACCGCCGTGTCCTCGTGGAGGCGATCGGCGGCGGCGACCTCTCGCGTCCGGCCCTGGTGCGAGCCATGGTACGGAGCGAGAGGGAATGGGAAGCCGTCACCTCCTTCTGCGAAGCAGTAATGCTCGCGAAGGAGGAGGCGGGGCGCGTGAGGGAGTGGCAGTCTCTGCGCCCTCACGCCCCTAGCCGCCGCAGGAGGAGACGCCCCGGGCGTCGGGAGTCGATTGCGGACTCCCGGCCACCGTAGGCGCGAGCTTGCGGGTGGCGAGCAATGGGTAGCTCGCCGCCCGGTAAGGACCAGGCTCGGGTCGACGGCGCGCAGTGTTCCACGCGCGCCTCAAAGAGATGTCAGCAGCAGTGTAGGGGTCTACTAGGACCGATGCCTGCCGGGGTCGCGTGATTGTTCGAAAGAGATACCGTGACCCTGGCACATGGGCAACTGATGGAACACGGGTGGGTTTTAGTCAGTAAAAGTCTGACACGCCCTCCCGCTCCGCCCAGAGCGGGAGAAGTCATTAGATGATTTCCCATCCTGGAAAAAAAAAAAAAAAAAAAAAAAAAGGCACGCGATTTACTTTGTGTGAAGGAAAACATCGTGAGCAAACCGGCATGTCTTAGAACCAAAAAATCGAAGACATGTGACATCTACCAACCCGCACCGAGCCCGCGTAGTAGATTACGGCCCACTCCTTACCGAGAGGAGGCCTATGTCCCAGCAGTGGGAAAAATATAAGTTGTTTATGGCAATCCTTAAATATGTGCTGATGCACCTATACCTTCTCGCATCAACCATTTTGAACCCTTTTCCTTCAATTTTTAATGATATAAACTCAAAAACAACCACCATTGATACACTTTTCAAATTATCACCAATTTACGACTATTTGCTATTAGGAGCCGATGTTTGCCGAACGCTCCCGATGTTTGCCGAGCATGTCCGATGTTTGCCGATCATGATCGACTTAAGGAACACCATCAATATTTACATTTTTCATGTAATACTACGACAAACTTACATTTGCGGTTTTGCCCCGAACAAGTTCTTCGAGCTTGGAACAATCGGAACTGTAAACTTATTTTGGTATTTTAGTATGACGGTTACAAATTTAAATTTGCTGTTCGATTTTGAGATAGCTGGAACATTTTCTTCGTGTTTTTTAGTTACACAGCCGCATTTAGTAAGTTTGTTTCGTGTCAATATTAGGTTTAGTTATGACGGTGCATTGTAATGGTGATTATGACTCTTAAAGAGGTGAAAACGTGAACTAATATTTGAGTGCACTATTAAATGTAGTTCACGAAGTATTTTTAGAAAGTTTCGGTAAAATAAAGGCAGGCAAGCGTGAAAATAGATCTAATGCCAACATACATTAAATTGAATTTCTAAAATGGTTCAACTTGCTGTCTCATATGGATCAGGTAACCAATACTGTACTTTATATTCAATTAAGCTGCATCTGTTGGGTGTGGCAGTCTCTGCGCTCTCACGTCCCTAGTCGCCGCAGGGGGAGACGCCCCGGGAGTCGGGAGTCAATAGCGGACTTCCGACCACCGTAGGCGCGAGCTTGTGGGCGGCGAGCAATGGTAGCTCGCCGCCCGGTAAGGACCAGGCTCAGTGACGACGGCGCATAGTGTTCCACGCGCACTTGGCGTGGGCAACTGATGGAACACGGGTGGGTTTTAGTCAGTAAAAGTCTGACACGTCCTCCCGCTCTGCCCATGAGCGGGAGACGTCATTTGATGATTTCCCACCTACAAAAAAAAGCTGCATCTGTTTGAAGTTGAACGATAAAGAAGATCCAATTCAGTTTCAAATCTATCCGGATACAATTGAATACCAGTATTTAACTTGGCCGTTCCCCCTATCTGACTTACACAACCCCTGTAACTCCTGCCGGGGTCGCGTGATCCTGCCGGGGTCGCGTGATTGTTCGAAAGAGATACCGTGACCCTGGCACATGGGCAACTGATGGAACACGGGTGGGTTTTAGTCAGTAAAAGTCTGACACGCCCTCCCGCTCCGCCCAGAGCGGGAGAAGTCATTTGATGATTTCCCATCCTGAAAAAAAAAAAAAACCTGTAACTGAATAATACGGTACCCCTTCGTAAGACTGTCTGTCAAACTTTAGGGCTTCTGACTCTGATGGTAAGAGTAGCTTAACCTGATCAATCAACCCGTGCGTCTGTTATTACTCAGGCACAAGGCCCTCAAAGCATTCTAAGTAAAACCCCGAAGCATTAATTTAAATTAAACTAATTAAAGGCATTTTTGGATTATCAAGGAATCGGGCAAAAATACAGGCACTTTTGATTTCTCAAAGTCAGTCAGAAAACTAACTTACTTTAACTTTTTAGTTATGGTAGATACTCCGCACTAATCTAATCGCGGTATTCGTTCATTTGTCGCGCAAATACTTAATGCAAATTTAAGACTTATATGGTTTTCACATGGATCCCATTGTCCGAATGGAACCAAATTAAAATGGGACTACACGGGAAGTACCAGATTTCAAATAAAATAAGAATCATTTAAATCGGTTTACCCAGACAGAAGTTAAGAGGGAACAAACATAAAAAAAAATACAGTCGAATTGGTAACGTCCTCCGTTTTTTTGAAGTCGGTTGAAAAGGAAATAACTGTTATTAAAAATTATAAATTATTCTTATATTCCACATCCTAAAACCGATTTTTAAAGTTTTATTTAATTTAAACCATTTTTATCATTACGCGAAATCGTTCACTACCCCAACACTATTCGTTTTAGTATGGTATCATTATTATTTTTGGAACTGTCAAGTTTCTAAATAGGATTAAAAGTCCAACCTTAGTTGCCAATTCCAAAGCGCAGTAGATGGAGAAGAACGGGCAAGAATCTCCACGGACATCCCACTATATAGTTTGGAAGCCCACCTTTCATCATAGCCCTCTCATCATAAGTAGGTACACTCAGTGCCCGCGCATGCGTAGTGACTCATATCTGATGGCGTCCGCGTGACGAATGGGGCGGGATGACAGATTTACTTGCGTAGTACATCATCGATCGGGTTTATTGTTTGTATACTAGTTGGATAGTGTGGGTCTGCTTATAGAATAATTCCTATTTTAAAAACTTTTTACAACGAGTAAAAACGTTTTTATTTTTAACTTTTTAGTTATGGTAGATGTGATATGAGAGTGCGGGGTGCACTAATCTAATCGCGTTATTCGTTCATTTGTCGCGCAAATACTTTTTGCAAATTTAAGACTTTATGGTTTTCACATGGATCCCATTGTCCGAATGGAACCAAATTAAAATGGACCTACACGGAAAGCACCAACTTTCAGATAAAAAAGAATAATCAAAATCGGTTCACCTGGTCAAAAGTTATGAGGTAACAAACATTTTTTTTTAAATACAGTCGAATTGATAACCTCTTCCTTTTTTTGAAGTCGGCTAAAAAACAGGGTAGAAGTAGGTAATTGTTTTATTAGACCTTAATATCACACCACTGGGCGAAGGCCGCTCTGCTCTCTTTCCACGTCTCTCAGTCCAGAGCTGCCAAGGGCCAATTTTTATTAAAACAGTCCAGCTCATCTTGCCATCTCCGTCTGGGCCTGCCACTATGTCGTTTCCCACTAAGTAAGAGACCCACTGGGTCATACGTTTGGCCCACTGATCGTCTGACATACGGCAGATGGGTCCAGCTCAAATTTTTTTTTCGTAAACATGGTGAATTTTAGTTTTTTTTTTCAATCTAGGGTAAACGTTATTTAATGTAAGTTGTATTAGCATAATCGGTCTATAATAACACAGGCCGACAAAATTTAACAAAAGTCCAGAACCAGTGACCAGATCTAACATACCCGAGGGATTTTGATGCGCTGAATCCTTCTGTCACGTAACCTCAAAAACTGCAAAAAATCGCGTTTTTTACTCTTTTAGGTTAGGATATATGGAAAACCAGACGTATATGAGCCATTCTGAACACGGATTCGGATTTAGCGCATCAAAATCCTTCGGGTACGATAGGTCTAGTCTCTGGGTTAAAAATTTGTAGGCCTGTGTAATTCTCACGCAGGTCGCCTGTCTTTGCAGATGCGGATCTAGGTTTTCGCTCAAAGGGGGACATTTTTTTTTACGCCGGGAGATAGGCTTGGTGGGGGGGTCATTTCTCAAGTCTTCTACTTATCTATACTTACCTAAGAAAGAGTGAGCCATTAGTTACCTGCGGGTCCAGTAAGGATTGGTAGAAGTCACATGCTTTCGAATGGTTTTTTTTTTGGATAGGAAATCATCAAATGACGTCTCCCGCTCTGGACGGAGCGGGAGGGCGTGTCAGACTTTTACTGATTAAAACCCACCCGTGTTCCTTCAGCTGCCCATGTGCCAGGGTCACGGTATCTCTTTCGAACAATCTCGCGACCCTGGCCTTTCGAATAAATGCTGTATAATATTGCATTTTGGAGAGGAACAGGGTGTACAGTTCACTCAACCTCCTTAGAAAAGAGAGGATCCTACGACGAGACGTCTATCGAGTTTAGTGGGTAAATGCCATTGAATTCGGGACGTTGGACGGCATAAAATTTCATCACCACTGCTCTCAAAACGGTGAAGAAAAATGTTGTGAGAAAACTGGCAAGTCCTAGAACCGAAAATTCGAAGATATGTGACATCTACCAACCCTCACTTGGTCTCATAACGGTGAAGGAAAACATTGTGAAGAATCCGGCATATCTTATAAGAACCAAAAATTCGAAGACATGTGACATCTACCAAACCGCACTGGGCCCGCGTGGTGGATTACGGCCCACTCACCGAGAGGAGGCCGGTGTCCCAGCAGTGGGAAAATTATACGATGATTATGCTATGCTCCCTTTGTTCTTTTCTTTTTTATGGGTGGGGAAATCATCAAATGACATCTCCCGCTCTGGGTGGAGCGGAAGGGCGTGTCAAACTTTTACTGACTAAAACCCACCCGTGATTCTTCAGTTGCCTATGCCTGGGTCATGGTCAATCTTTCGACCTGATCTCGCGACCCTGGCAGGCATCGGTCCTAGCAGACCCCTTCAGTACTGCTGACATCTCTTTTAGGCGCGCGTGGAACACTACGCGCCGTCGCACAGTGGAACGAATGTATGGGAGCGGTTGGACGTAGACATGTCCGAAAAATAAGAGTAAAATTATGACAAACTAATGATGCCATCTTATTCGATTACTTAATGCCTTCATAAATTGTGGTGATGAATTTCTTCATAACTCCCATATTTCGGGAGTAATTTGAGAAAATGTGAAATTTTACTATGAAAATGAGTGTATCGAGCTCTCTCCCTCCTGATTCCGGGCTTGTTTCAAGTAGCGGTCTCTAATATCGTAATGCTATTACTAAGAGCTATATTTAATACTAAGACACATAGTGCGCCAAATGTGCACTTTCTGGGATAAAAGGAAATGAAAATTTAAAAAAAAAACGTTTTTTCCCCATTTGTATTTACTTTAAACCGCAGACAGACTTATTAAGAGGTCTATAAATATATTATATATATACAGAAATATATATTAACAAAAATATTCACAAGAACTGATGAGAGTATGACTTTTAAGTAAGTTGATAATAAATTACCTAGTTTCATTAAAAGTACAATAAATAATTAAGATGTAAGCTCTAATTTACTAAGTTACACATTTTAAAACAATAACATCATTTAATTATCTTCGTCATCATCATCATCATCAATTAATTCAAATTCAGAATCGATGTCCGCTAAATCATTTATGTTAACAAATTCGATATCACTTTTCTCAGAATCCGTAAGCTCATAAAATTCCTTAAAAGAAGATTTTTTTACAAACTTATTTCCTTTTGGACGGATACTTGTAACAAGTGGATCAGAAGACAGTAAAAGATTGTGCATAATATCTTCATTGCATGAGATACTGCTATGCTTTCGAGAATGCCCCTCTCTATATTTTCTAAAATCTTTATTTCTAGCCTCAGATGCCTCTTCGGATAGAAAACCAATGGGCACAATTGACATGTTCTGAACTATGTCTGGCCCATGCATTAAAATTTTATGAAGTGAAGAAGGCATATAATACCATGGGTATAACTCCACGTAAAGCTTAGCAGTATCAAAGCAGAACTCTCGGAATTTAGTTACGTTGATCTTCTCTCCTGATGAAATACACTGCAAGATCACACAGATTTTTCTTAAAAGCATAGCATCTATTCCGGTCAGTTCAGCAGATTTAGTGTAGTTTTCAAAAAATCTCCTTGCCGAGTTGCCATTGTTGGTGGATCCACTGCCTTGTTTCACAACATCGAGAAGTAAGCCCGTTTCTCTTCTTACAGCCTCTTGAACTCTTTTCTTCCTGTCATCAACTTGCCTTTTTGCTATATCACCCCTTACTTGCCATGATTTTATGTCTAATTTGTAGGAAATGTGTAATAAGCATTCCATGTAGCGAATCCAAGCGTGAAGGGTGCTTAAGCTATATTTATACATGTCCTCGTTTGCGTGTTTATCTTTGATTAACTCTAAATTATTCATTTCTTTAGGACAAGCCTTGCATATGTCACACACTGAAGCTGCTGTATTGGATATAATGGAATGAATTTTACCATCAATCATTGTCAACAGCAGTTGGTGTTTGACACTAATTCCATCAGTGATGGTGGATGGAGTTAAGGCTTCAATCTCTGCTTCGATTTCAGCCATCTCTCTCTGCACATTTTCTTTGGTTTCCTTTATAAACTTAAACAATATTGGCCGGCAAAATGAAGTGGAAGATGGTCGCTCGTTTTCCCAAATTGTTACACCTTTTGAGACGACCCGCAGTGGTACAAGACTAATCATAAAATTACTAGCAAGATCGATTTGCTCATCTTCACTCGTCCTTTGATGATAAATGCTTTGGCTAGATGATCCGTCAAAACCCCATTTGCTGGTCAATACGAGCTGTTGATTGGGATCAACAGGGGTTTCTAACGACCTAATAAGTCTTCTTGAGGTTAAATCCATCAAGGCTTGTAATTTGATTTTTGCAGAGCTCTCTGTAACTGTGAGATCTTCTTTGGCCGGATAGCACTTAATTTTTTCTTTAACCAACATGTAGTAACTCGGGTATTGAAGAGCTCCTTCTTGAGTGTTGAAATCCCGAAGAGTGTTATAGCGCCATTTCGATAAGTTCATCGATACATAAAGAGCCAATGCCTTCAAAGGGGATATTTCCCGTACCTGAATTGATTTACCTTCAATGAAGGCTTTGATTTTTGAGGCCTCTTCTGGATTCTCCGTCAAGTATTTCATAACATAAGCTGTATCGCTTTGTCCTGCCTTTTGAAGCGCCCTTTCGGCCGAAAACATAATTTCAGCGCTGCTACTGCTGCATGAAAGACTATCTTCAGTGCGTCTTCTTTTTTGCCGGTTACTAAGGTCCTCAAAAGATTTACGAGGACTAGGATGTGTACAAGTTGAAGCATCAGATTTAGCAGGAGAAATTATGGGCTCGATGACGTCACTTATATTTTCTGTAGAAGGTTCCATATTTTCATTCTGTAATTCCGGCCATTGAATTGCAGCCTGTAGCCAAATCTCATGTTTCTTCCGAAACTTATCTGTGCTTCTTCCAGACTGTGTCCATTTTGCATAAATGCGGTAGCAAAATCGACGACACCAGTCTTTTAAACTTGTTTCAGCACTTTCACATAACTGAACACAACTGTTATCTTTTAAAACACTGAACAAATAGTTAAAGTCGCGTAAATCTTTATGTGCGCGTGCGCATAAAGCAACGTGAATATCAAGATTTGTATTAAAATTTGGAAAATACATTGCGAGATTAGCTTGGATACAACGAGGTGTAAATCAACACTGATTTTAAAGTTACTAATAGTGACCTATTTATATAAAATCCAGGTATCCCAGGTATCCTTTGTTAAATATTGCAAGGTAATTAGTTATTGTGATAATTAGTAAATGATGCATGCTAAATTAGTGTATTAAGAGCCATTTAGTAATTAAATAATAGCAATGTTCTTATCAGTAATCATTAGTGCATCAGTTTTATATGTAAACCTTAAGTCCCTAATTATATATCCTAATTAGCTTATATCTTCTCTAATTGGCTGCTCAGAAATGTTATTGTAATAAGGTAAACCTTTAGAAAAACGGTTTTAATCAACAAAATAAACAAAAAATAAAAAAATTGTGTTATAAAATAAACATCACTCTTTATCCCAGAAAGTGCACATTTGGCGCACTATGTGTCTTAGTATTAAATATAGCTCTTAGTATTAGCATTATGATATTAGAGACCGCTACTTGAAACAAGCCCGGAATCAGGAGGGAGAGAGCTCGATACACTCATTTTCATAGTAAAATTTCACATTTTCTCAAATTACTCCCGAAATATGGGAGTTATGAAGAAATTCATCACCACAAGTTATGAAGGCATTAAGTAATCGAATAAGATGGCATCATTAGTTTGGCATAATTTTACTCTTTTTTTTCGGACATGTCTACGTCCAACCGCTCCCATACATTCGTTCCACTGTGCGTCGATACCGGGCGGCCGCGAGCTCCCCATGCTCCCCTGGAAGATTCTTTCGGAAACAGAGAGCTCTTTCTACCATTTAAACTGACGGACAAACTTACACAATCTATTATTAGTTATTTAAGTAACACCAGAATGTATTTATAATAGAATGTTTTAGTTCGTATATTGACAGGATCTTTCTCGCGAACTATTACATGTAAGTTATGGGCAGTTTATTTTTGTCTAAATTATTTTTAAATATACTGTTAGGGAGAATTATGAGAGGGCAGTGATGTACTTATTTTTTCTATGATTGATCTGAAAGGAGTCTCTATGGTTAGATGGTTTGGTTATGTTGAGAGGATGAATGAAGGGCGGTTAGCAAAAGATATTTACAAGGCAGATGTGAGTGGATACGCCGGGAGAGGACGCCTTAGGAGAACATATAGTGACCTTTTTGGTGATGTTCTTCAGATGGGTCAGGTGCGTAGTACTGGTAACCGGCGTGTGTGTATGACCAGATGTATGAACTTAAACGAGGCAAAAGTAGTATATAATGATCGTAGCAGGTCGCGTTCCATAGTTTCTACCTACCCCCCATGGGGAAAAGGCATGAGTTTATATATGATCTGGAAAGGAGAAACAAAGCTGGTGATAGCAAAACTAGTGCATTCATTCTATTAAATGTTTTAAGGAATGAATCCTATCCTACTAATAATAAAATTGTTAGATAAATTATTTCTTTATAATTTAGATATTCACTATTAAGGTGTTGAAATTCAATTAGTAGGTTACAAAATTCATCTTCATCATCATTTCAGCCGTAAGACTTCCACTGCTGGACTTAGGCCTCCCCCAATTTGGGGGGCTTTGCCATAATCGCCACGCTTGGCAGGCGGGTTGGCGATCGCAGTATGGTGGTAAAATGCATAGAGAACGCTGCTGCCCATTCTCTAGTAAGTCCCTTAGTCGCCTTTTACGACACCCACGGTAAGCAATGGGGTGGTGTTATTCTTTACGTCCGGCACCGGCACCATTTCATACATTTCACCCTCACTCAAAACTCCCTTCCCTCTTAGACACAACAAAACTCCACCGTCACCAAACTAGCGTCACAGACAATTTCTAACATCAAATTATAATAAGCAAAAACGCCAATTAGCATCAAAGATACAAATAAATGTCCAGATCTATTTGTGTACAAAGTATTTGACGGCACATTCGCGGGAACGCTAAGCGGCCATGATGGATGGCCGAATACCGAACTAATTGGTACCTAATTTCATACGTCATAGCTCTTGAAATATTGCTTTGGTTTCAGTTTAGTTGCTGGTATTAGGAACTTGATTGAAGATTTTTTTAAGAAGCTTTTCTTGGGAGTTTATGGTATTTTAAATTTGAGGAAAAATAGTGATGTCCGCAATTTTTTGATGTGGTTGGCTTGGTGTGGATTAAATGATAAATGGTTTCATTTTTACAAACACTTATAAGTCAATCATATTTTAAAAACTAAATGAGGTCGGCGTTTCCTCTAGAAGTATCTCTGAGAAGAAAGGCCGAAACAAACTTAGAGGGCACAGTCTCTTTTGAAGACCAGAAAATATCTTGCTCAGATCATGTGAAGACCATGTAGATTTGTGTCTGAAACGGTCGTTTGGGGAAAGAACCACACAGATTGAGTGGACCTGTCCAGTCAGTGCACACATTTGTCAGTAATCACGCTCCACTCAGAACTAAAGAAGCATAACGATTCGACGAACAATACTAAAGAAATGACGTTTAGGCATGTCTGGTTCAAACCAAATGTCTCATAAATTATTAGTATACTGTTAAAAGAGACTACAGTCTAGAAAATATTAATAAATTTAAAAATCATTTAAAAAATCTATCTTTCGCAGAGATTTATGAAACAGTCGATCCAAATGAAGCCTATAATAAATTTCTGGATCTATTTAAAGTAATATACGACCTGTGTTTTCCTACTAAATTGATTAAAATAAATGTCTTCAAAAAACCTAAATGGTTGTCAAAAGGAATTAAATTAGGTAGCCAAAAGAAAAGAAAACTTTTGTGGCAATTTAGATTAAACCCAAACAAAAATAATAAAAACACCTTCACTACATACTCTCGTTTACACAAAAAAATTATACACTTAACACAAAAGGCGCAGAACAATCATAAAATAAAATCATCTAAAAATAAGTCTAAAACCACATGGAAAATTATTAATCGTGCAAAATATAACATACCTACATCGAATATTACTAAAATTATAAAGAATAATAGAACTTTATCAAATCCCAATGAAATTTCTGAAGCATTTAACAATTATTTCATCGATAAAGTACAAGGGAAACTTGATGTGACTAGCAAACCTAAATGTAATAAAATTGACACAAATAATAAAACAATGTTCATGGTCCCTAGTATACCACGAGATATAGAGAGAATCATCAATTCATTAAACAATACTAATAGTGTAGGATATGACGGTATTGCTACGAAAGTACTGAAACATGTATCAGTGGAAATAAGCGGTCACTTAAGTCACATTATTAACCTAAGTATTAGCGCAGGTATTTACCCTGATGCGTTAAAAACATCAATTATTAAGCCTCTTTTTAAAAAAGGAAATAGAGAACTGATGGAAAATTACAGACCTATATCACTAACACCAGTTATTTCTAAAATTTTTGAAAAGTATATTTATAAGGATCTTTATAAATTCATAGATAAAAATAATATTCTATGTGAAGAACAAAAAGGATTTCGTATACATAGGACTATTAATATGGCTATATATGACTTTTTATACAATGTTATTAAAAATGTTGATCGCCGGAATCCTGTATGTGGCATATTTTGCGACATGACCCAGGCATTCGACTATGTACATCATGCTACTCTTTTAAAAAAACTCGAAGCCTACGGGATTAGAGGTAATGTCCTAAATTTGCTTAATTCGTACCTACAAGACAGGAAACAAATAACTGAAGTCAATAAAATTAATACGGTAAGTAAACGTGAAGAGGTATTTCGTTCTTTAGACCGTAAAGTATTATTTGGGGTACCGCAAGGCAGCGTTTTGGGTCCCTTTATATTTATTTTATACATAAATGACCTACCAAAATCTATTGAACGCCCTATAACACTATTTGCGGATGATAGCACAATTACAATAGCCTGTAAACATATAGACACTTATGAAAGTGATATTAATAATAGTTTAAAACAGACGGTAAACTGGCTAGATGCAAACAATTTAAAAATAAATTTCTGTAAAACTAAAGTTATCCATTTCAGACAACAGACCTCTGGTAGTAACTTAAATATAAACTATAATAATAATAATACACAAGAAGTTGAAACTACGAAATTCCTGGGCCTCGAAATAGATACAAAACTTAATTGGAAATCTCACGTTGATATTCTATGTAAGAAAACGAGTAAGTCTGCATACGCCCTGCACACATTATCAAATATATTATACACGGATGCTCTTCTTACTGCTTATTACGGGATAGTAGAATCACATTTACGGTATGGAATCATATTTTGGGGAAACTCCACTGAAAGAGAGACTGCCTTCAAGGTGCAAAAAAGATGCATTCGGGCGATGTTTAAACTTAAACCTACTGATAGTTGTGAACCGTACTTTAAAAATTACAAAATATTAACATTGCCATGTCTGTATATTTTCGAAGTAGCTGTGTTTGTTAAGACAAATCCGAGTCGTTTTAGACGTCTATCAGATGTTGTACCCCGCAATAGACACGACAATAGCGTGCTATGCCTGGAAACAGCCAAGACAGCACTTATGCGCAAAAGTGTCTTCTGCATGGCGCCTGTTATTTATAACAAATTGCCTAAAATATGGAAAGAGCTTCCCCTTTCATTATTTAAGAAGAGGCTTCGAAGCTTTTTAGTGGCTAAGGGATATTATAATATTAAGGACTTCCTAGTTGAGAAAGTATTTTTAAGTTAATGTAATATTTAGTTTAGTTTAGTTTTTGAATTTAGTTATAAGATCAATGTTTTAAATCTTTTGCATGCCTACGTGGTAAAGTATGGCTGAACTTATATATTTTTTTGTCATCATTTACTGTTACCCATATTTGCAAAATAAAATTATCTTTATCTTTATCTTTATCTGGTAACATTGCCTATATCGCAAGGTTTGAAAAGCAACTAAGTAGTTCCGTATGGTGCCGTACGTAAAGAGTAGCATTATGCCATTTCTTCCTGTGAATGTTTTTGACAGGCCTGTTGGTCTAGTGGTTAGTGACCCTGACTGCTATGCCGGAGGTCGTGGGTTCGATTCCCACCCAGGACAAATGTTTGTGTGATGAGCACGATCATTTGTTCTGTGTCTGGGTGTAATTTATCTATAATATGTATGTATTTAGAAATATGTAAGTATGTTTATCAGTTGTCTAGTACCCATAACACAAGCTCTGCTTAGCTTGGGACTAGATGGCGTCGTGTAATAGTTGTGGAATATTATATTATATTATATTATATTATAATGTCGTAAGAGGCGACTAAGAGACTTACTAGAGAATGGGCAGCAGCGTTCTCTATGCATTTTACTACCATACCGCGAGTGCAACACACATACCTAATGACAGATACTGCCATCTGTTTCCTTTGGGAGTTAAAAAGTACTTGCTGCTGCTTTATTAATTAATTAATTTACCTCTTTGTTCTGAATTATTTTTTGTTTTTACCGTTTTTATATTTACTGTAACTGTAACTTATCTCTTAATTCAGCATGCCCCTTGGCAAAGGCCTCCTTTAGCAATTTTCATTGAATTCTGTCACGAGCCACTCTCTTCGAGTTAGGACCCGCTGTAAGTTTGATCTCGTCCTATGCTGCTTATAATCCTTGTATAAACATCCCTTAGGGAGTTAATCATGTACGACACAAAAATATATATTTCCTAAACACAAAATCCCAGATTTTCGGCCTACCAACACCAGGCCGAAAACCAAAACCGATACCAATCCCTCTGCAACGCACATCACTATTCAAAACCCTTACATCACACCGTTTCAGAACGCACTCAAAACTTCAAAGGGCACCAAGGCTCAGTAGTTAACAATTATCGCGACATCCGCAGTTCGATTCCTGGTAGAGTACATTTAAATCATGCGGTTGGCTGTAGGCAAGTTTATTTTGATTTATAGCGTTTTATTGTAGGTACATACTTTAGTTTGTTGTAAATCAAAATGGTTTGTCTTTTCGTAGGGTTAAAGAGGCGTAGAACGATGCCAACTTAGTAATATTTGATAACTAGCCTTTACCAGCCGTTTCGCCCGCGTATGATACATATAAACCGGAAGGTTTATATGTATCATACGCGGGCGAAAGTTTTCATCAATAGACAGAGTGATACAAGATTCCTCTTGTATCATCTGTCTATTGATGAAAACTGCGTTAAAATCCGTTGAGTAGTTTAGAAGATCTAAGCGATGATCGCCAACAGAGTGGATTGTCCATATGTCCAACAATGTTGCAGCAGACATGTAAGTGTTCTTCTTTCTGTTTGTCTGTGTTTGTTATCCTGTCTGTATCCTTTTCCAGGACAGGACTCATATACAGACAAATACATACTGTATTTGTCTGTATATGAGTCCTGTGACTTGAATTATACTTATTTTATTTTATTTATTTATTTATTTAAGCGTACAGACGAGAGAAGTGAATTTGTTTTATACTTTGTAAAGAAGATAGGAAACAATGGACTGAGATATGGAGCAGTGGTGGGTAGTTGTATGTCGCAGGTTCGAACCCAGACAAATACTTTACTTTTTAACCAATTAAAATGTAAGAATTAGGGTCCAATTCAGTTCCTGCCAGGGTTCCGAGGTTTGTTCGAAAGAGTTACCGTGATCCTGGCAAATAGGCAACTGAAGGAACACGGATGGCTTTTAGTCAGTAACAGTCTGACACGCTCTTCTGCTTCACCCAGAGCGGGAGATGTGATTTGATTATATACCAAAAAAAAATAATGTTGCAATTCAGTTTTATTTCTCTTATGTTTGTGACCTCAGAACTCATAAATATAAACCGATTGGAATAAATCTTTTATGCATGAAAGAGTATACTTAAAGGATGAGGAGGGT
The DNA here is from genome assembly GCA_932294355.1 of Aporophyla lueneburgensis. Lineage (NCBI taxonomy): Eukaryota > Metazoa > Arthropoda > Insecta > Lepidoptera > Noctuidae > Aporophyla > Aporophyla lueneburgensis. The sequence goes on along the minus strand of OW028762.1, from coordinate 14,528,735 downwards.
GTGGAGACAAGTGGTGGCCCAGTGATAATGGCCGCCACTAAACTTACGAATTGTAGGTCGTATGTTCGAACCCAAACAAGGGCTTTAGTTTGTGTGAATAATTTCGTCCCTAATGCCCTCAAAACGGTGAAGGAAAACATCGTGAGGAAACCGGCATATTTTAGAACCAAAAATTCGAATCATGTGACATCTTCCAACTTTCCTGGGCTCGCGTGCTGAATTCCCACTCCTTTTCACCAAGAGGAGGCCTGTGTCCCAGCAGTGGGAACATTATGGTCAAATTATGAAGACTTAAAGAGTAGAACAGTCAGTTTATATGATACTCAAAGTATTCCGTGTGGAGCCGGACGTAAAGAATAGCACCACCCCATTTCTTCCCGTGAGTATCGTAAGAGGCGACTAAGGGACTTACTAGAGAATGGGCAGCAGCGTTCTCTATGCATTTTACCACCAAACTGTGATCGCCAACCCGTATGCCAAGCGTGGTGATTGTGGGAAACCCCTCAAAGGCGAGGCTTATGTCTCGCAGTGGATGTCTTTCGACAGAAATGATGACAATGATGAATATTGTACAGACGCCACCAGGTCAAGCTACCCGAAACTGTCAATTTTTCCCAATGAACCTTGAACCTAATGCTCTAGAAATAAAGTAGAAAATCTATCAAATAAATCTGACGGATTGTAGTAGCTTGATGTGTTGGCGTCTGTACCTAGAATACGCATAGGTCGTAGGTTTGTTTAAGTGGTCTGAAGATCCTGGCTTCATGGGACGCAGTTGGCCTTGCTAGCACAGGTTCAACGAGAGCCGAGGCAAACTATCTGAATAACAATAATCCATTTATTTCAGGGGACACAAGCCCATAAATAAATACATTAACATAAACATACATATTTTTATCATAAACAAAACTAGTGTTAATAACACAGGCCAAAAAAAAAAAATTGTACTTGCTATTAAACCATATGGTCTTTACGTATTTTGAGCTGCCCAATCCGAATCTGGACACAGAATTAACCCTACACCCTCCAGTTTTTCTCCAGGAGCAGAAAACGCTTAAACTCTACCGTAATGGTAATATTAAAGAGAAAAGAAAAGATATTTTTTCAGGTTTTTTATCAGACTTCCTGTCCGTTTTTACGGGCTTTTTGTATCATATTATATGTTATAAGGTAATGTAAACGAAAAGTTACTATGATTATTCAAATTTTCTTTTTAATATTATCATTACTGCAAAATTCACACTGGCGTTGCAGCGCGACGTCAGTAACTGACCCCCCGGGTGTACCTTGTCTTGTGACGTCTTGCACTAGTTCACTCTTGGATTACGTCCAAGATGTCCTCTGCCTTAGTGGAGTAGTGCAGACTAAAAATGTATTCATATGTTTGGTTTTGCGGCACGTAGGCTTACAGGAGGTTTGCCGCAACGGTTCTTGTTAGTTTGCGACCGTCACTTCTTCTTCTGCACCGTCACAAAACCCTCTTTATTATCAACCCTAATCGCGGCTGATTCCGAATAATTAGCGACTAAATTTCGGAGGAAACAGATCTTCGCTGGGTGCCCTAGCTTTTGAGTTTCAAATGGGCCAAGCCGGCCACCAATAAACCCTTATTTATAACTTTTTAACCAGTGACCAACTAATTTTGAAATTTGGCGATTAATTTCAACTAATTAGTGAGTAAATTTTATGGTATCAAAATTATAATCCCTATTGGTGGCCGTCAGTGTCAGTCACAAGACAAGAACTTCACATTTTTTTGTTGTTTACCCGACTAGGGCAATACTTACGACCACGGCTTTCAAAAGAGAATCAAGATCAAAATAGTTTTATTTCCAAATTGTTGATTCCTATGGAGAAGAGCCGATAAGAAACGCCACGGTTACTCTTATAAAATTATTGGCTTTTACAATGGTTTTAAATTACAGTATTAACACTAGAAGTGCGGGCGTCCCAAATTTGACCCACTTCGATATTCTTCCTACTCTAATTAATATTTAATTATGCATATAATCGTAACTTTTTATGACTTTTCATGAAATATGCTGATTATTATTATTTATTAATTATACGAGACTTCAACCACGTAATTGCAATATACATATTTTTTTATCCAAATTTACCTCAGTCGGTATGTTCTGCGCTTCTAGTGTTAATAGGTAGAACAGGTAGGGAACAGGTAGGGAGAACAGTGTAGGACTGTCTACAAGTACCAAGTAGGTACTAAAATGGAATATTTCCTTGTTTCATACATTTTAGAGCATGATCTTTCACTTAACAGACAGCTGTGCTGCTGGGGAGTTTGTTGCGCCACTTTTTTCTCAGCTAAAGCACTAGGAAGTGGTGAAGAGTGGGTGTTTTAGGGGACTGTTTTATGTAACTTTGACTTTCAAAAAGTGCTGACTCTCAGCCTAGTTTGAATAAACTTTACAATTTAAGACTTTTGATTTTTCAATTGTCGCATTTTTAATGATTCGACTGTATTTTTTAATTTATTTTTTATGTTTGTTACCTCAGAACTTTTGACTGGGAAACCAATTTTTATTTGAAAGCTGGTACTTTCCGCGTGGTCCTATTTTATTTTTTGGTTCCATTCTGACACTGAAATCCATGTAAAAACCATATACGCTGATTACACCGACACCAAAATTAAAAATAATGAAAAATAGCCCCAAATATAAAATCGCAACAATTTATAATAAACTACCAAACTACATAAAAGAAGACGAGAATACAAATTCATTCTATAACAAACTAAAATTACTTTTAATAGGGAAATGTTATTACACAGTAGACGAATTCATGACAGATAAGACTTTATAGATATAGGTACGTAATTACTAACTTCTTTTGACACAAATATTGTTAAGATTGACACTAAATCAAATCTATCTTCTTTTGTATTGTAGAATGACTTACCATAACTCAATTTAATTATTAACTTGACATGATTGTATTTAATTTCCTTATTTTATCCTAATTTTATTTCACTTTATTTTAATTTAAATAACTAGATTTTTTATATTTTATTTTTTTAGTTTTGTTGTTGCCCTTACAGGGTCCATATTTTGTACTTAGCTTTAAGCCTTTTGTAACACCTTCTCACAATATGGAATGCAATAAATAAATAAATAAATATACCCAAGTCTTAAAGGCCCTAGGGGTATAAGCATAGTGAATTTGCCCTTGAAAGATATTGGCACGATACTTAGAGGATTTTTAGGTATCAACAAGATAATAAGATGCTGAAAGTTTCAGATCTCCAACCCATTTGGTTTTTGAGAAAAAGAAAAAAAAGAAAAATCTGACAAAATCAGAAAAAATAATAATTTTCTCAAGAACGCGTGAATCAATTGATTTGAATTTTGGATATGTTTTGGAAGCTAATAGTAGCTTCTAGGAAAAAAATTAACACTTTTAACGGTTGATAAGAACCTTGAAAAAAAAATGCACTTTCGTTTTAATTTTGATTTTTAACTATGATACGATTCTGGCACAATAATTAAACTATTTTTTTCGAATTCCCCATTCATTTTTCTATAGATTAACATGCTTTTAAGATTTTAAAAAAAGGTACGCCATATTGCAAAAAAATAAAAACCATTTTTTGTGCAAATATTTACTTCACGTATTTGAAGCCTGCATCTTTATTTGTGTCGCTCGTTTATGTCTTTTATTCTTATTTGAAGTAGACATGTCTAAACCAATAGTTAAATCTTAAAATATCAGTGAATATCAACTAAAATATTATAAACAATGTACGCACGGCGACAAATCAAGCGATAGCAGCAATGCTTGATGAAACAGGTAATCATCCATTCAATACGTAAAAGACCAGTCAAACATACGTGAAGCTCAAATTCAGCCTCGTCATATCAATAAGAAGGTTTATAGATGTTTTATTGAGTATAAAAAAAAAAACGCTATTGGTCCCAAAAGCATATTGAGGCATATTTGTGAGTGGGCAAATGGTCTTAGAACAATTACGTAGATACTACTCTCACGTTGCTGGTATTGTTTATTATTTGTCACACGAAAGATATTTGAACAGATTCTGAGGCCTGCTGAAACACTAAGCAAATTATTTGATGCAGACAATGTTTCGCCTCTGCTTTTTTTGTCTGTGGCAAATTATCAAATGACGTCACCGCTCTGGGCGGAAGGGCGTGTCAGACTTTTACTAACTAAAACCCACCCCCTTCAATTGCCCATATGCCAGGGCCACGTTATCTCTTTCGAACAAATCTCGCGACCCTGGCAGGTCGCCTGTGATTGAAGATGATAGTGATGAAGACCGCTAAAATGTGATTATAAACTTTTTTGCAAATATACCTTTCAAATATTTGTTGTTTTTATTTATAATTTATCAATTAAAATGTGTTTCTTATTTTAGAAGTGTATACATTGCTACTTATCAAGCTATACATTTCCAGTTTTAGCTGACCTCCTATTGTATAGGCTTTTCGTACAATGAGAAGTCCACTTTGACTGGAAATGCTCGATTTGTCGCTTTGTGTACAATATTTATAATATTTTGTTTGATATTCACTGATATTTTAAGATTTAACTATTGGTTTAGACGTATCTACTTTAAATAAGAATAAAAGACATAAACGAGCGACACAAATAAAGATGCAGGCTTAAAATACGTGAAGTAAATATTTGCACAAAAAATGGTTTTTATTTTTTTGCAATATGGCGTACCTTTTTTTAAAATCTTAAAAGTATGTAAGTCTATAGAAAAATGAATGGGGAATTCGAAAAAAATAGTTTCATTATTGTGCCAGAATCGTATCATAGTTAAAAATCAAAATTAAAACAAAAGTGCATTTTTTTTTTTCAAGGTTCTTATCAACCGTTAAAAGAGTTAATTTTTTTCCTAGAAGCTACTATTAGCTTCCAAAACATATCCAAAATTCAAATCAATTGATTCACGCGTTCTTGAGAAAATTATTTTTTTTTCTGATTTTGTCAGATTTTTCTTTTTTTTTCTTTTTCTCAAAAACCAAATGGGTTGGAGATCTGAAACTTTCAGGATCTTATTATCTTGTTGATACCTAAAAATCCTCTAAGTATCGTGCCAATATCTTTCAAGGGCAAATTCACTATGCTTATACCCCTAGGGCCTTTGCATTAAGTATCTGCGCGACAAATGGCCGAATAACCCGATTAGATTAGTGCGAGGTACATACCATAACTAAAAAGAGAAAAATAAAAACTAAAAAAAATAACAACCGAATTCCTTAAAAAAAATACTACAATGTGAAAAATAACTTTAATTTCGGAAGTCGGTGGCAAAAAAACGTTAAATTGAGATCCTAAGACACCGACTTCAAAAATTAAAGTTATGTTTCACTTTGTAGTGTTTTTTTTAAGGAAGTCGGTTGTTAATTTATTTTTAAGTTGTTTTTAACAATCGAAATTGCTGTCATGATTAAAGGTCGGAAGGAATCAAAATAAAACATTTAAATAATTTTATAACGTAATATAATTTATTTATTTATTTTCTATACATTTAAAAACTAGCACAGTCACAATAACTACCCGGATAATAATATTTTAATAATATTTACAATTATTTAGAAGAAAAAAAATAACAGAAAAAAATGGAAGAAACGAAATGACTAAAAGACAGCACTTTCTAGAAATTAGAATAGAAACACCGTTTTATATAAAGAACACACATAAATAATTAATATAATTAAAACGATATTTTTTACAATTATATTTTTATAATACAAACAAGTGAATTTAAATCTGTCCAGTTTTTCCAAGTATTTTGGTGCCATTCTATGTTTACCATTATTTTACATAGAGAGATTGCCTTTCTGTCCTCCACAACCCAGTTACTGGGTAACACGATACCCCTGGGTAAGACTGGTTGTCAAATTTATAGACACACAAGTGAATTTATTATGCCAAAATACAATTGTGAAATATTCTCTGCGTTCTTTTTTTGAAATAATTTTTTTTTTTCATAACTTCATTGTTATGATACTTAAGGTGGATGCGTTTAGCACGCCCGCGAAATTTAAATTTTCTTCCGTTTTTCTTTTTTTCAATTTGGAGTCAGTTTCAGGGTTTTTGTTGATTCAAATATGAAAATACAACTAATACTGACCAGAAAATGGGTGTACTACAAGTGAGCTGAGCTCGACAAATTAGTGTGCGAATAACACTTGTGCGATAAAACTGTACTGCGACTCACAATAGTTCGAATGCTCGCTTGCGCGACACACTCGAGCTCAGATAGTACACTAGGTTACGTTAGGTTAAAACTGTAACCTCTTACGCACGAGCCGAGCGAGCGAAGCGAGCGGTGCCTCGACAGCGGCCAGCGAGTGCTAGAAACGACTAGATTCAGTGTGTCGCACAAGCGTGCATTCGAACTATGGTGAGTCGCAGTACAGTTTTGTCGCACAAGTGTTATTCGCACATCCATTTGTCGAGCTCACGTAGTACACTCCCAGAAAATTGCTAAACACGTAAGAAAATATGAATTTGGCGGGCCTTTTTACCGCTACCATTATAATAATGATTATGATCATGTATGTACAGACCCAGCACTTAAAGCTACTACATATAATCTATCAAATTTCTTTAATAGATTTTCAACTTTATCGCTAGTGTTAGGTTCAAGATTGATTGGGAAAATTTGACGTCTGTACAATACCTCAGCAAATTATTAAATAATAAAGTAAAATTATTATTTTAATAAATTATAACTAAAAATTTCTTAAAAACTATTTGGTTATTATATCGCATCAATTTATCAGTACTTTTTAGTTTTTAGGTATTACAGAGACTCTAGTTTTAATATCAAGTAGTGATACATTTTTTACAATTAAAGCCGAACTAGTAGGTTAATTGCGTAACACACTATCAGTAGCAATCGCTTTCATTTTAACAGTTCAACAACATTCATTGCGTGTTTTACGTTGTTAAGGAGACAAATTTTTCGAATAAATGAAGCAATGAATTAGCGATATCCTTCACAATGATGATGATTACGTAATTAGGGTGCAATTTTTGAGTCTTAAAAATCTGTTTTCAAAGTTATATATAAGCAAAGTTTTCCCATAAGTGGGTGAATTCTGAAAGTCCTGAACGAACTTCAATTTTTTGCGATAAAAATCGGATTTATCGGTAAAAACCGGTTTTTACATTTCAGGAATAAGCCATAAAATGCTAGCAATAATTTAATATTATTAATTGATTTTAGAACACTTTACCATATTCTATGTTAACAGCTATTTTAAAAGTCCTAAAATAACTACGCTTCACTCAATAGGAATAAATACGTTAAATTCTATATTATTTACACTACCAGGAACATTTTCTTTATTTTCCAAAAAGGCCATCTTTAAATTACGTCACACTATTTTAATAATTTTTGAGCCCCTATCCATGTCACAGTTGGTCACACAAATATGACGTTCTATACAATTTCAAATTAATGCTTATATTATTATTATTGATATTACATGTGACGTCACAAAGTTTATGACCTCCACCTTGTCAAATGACGTAACACTTTACCCCCTCCCTCCGCAACGTGTGACATAATTTATAGATGGCCCCTAAGTACCATAATTATACTACACTATGTTTTTATTATAAAATATCTGTTGTAGTCTCAAAATGGCCTTTTATTTCATTTTAACATATTCATGAGACACATTTTTAGGCAAACTGTAAATGACATAATTACAATATCTCCTTTAAACTTTATTTTCAAAAAACTGCTAATTATTAACATTAATTATTTATAAATGACGATTTATATTTTCTCATAAGTGGGAAAATCCCTTTAATTTAATAATAATTATTGCTTTAATACAACTTACAAACACAAGAAAATAATGAGAAAAATTACCCAATAAACTGGCATTTCTCTTTTGTCTCATAAGACACAAACGCCTTAATTTTCGTCACATTAGTCCCAATAATTTAACCATTTGTGCTTAAATACAATCTCAATAATAATTCAAGTTTCAGAAAGTCTCCATCGATCGCAATCTTATTTTATAACTGGTTGTTATTTACGTCAAAATCAAAAAACGAATATGAGATTTGATAGCTCTCAGCAGGGGCTACTCCTTAACCATCACTTCGGAATTCGAATGTCATTATGACACCAAAGTCACATGTTTTAAAACTGACATTCTATAGGAAATCTGTAATTGGTTTCGAAGCAATGCATATTTGAAGAATACAAATACAGGCTTTCAAAAACGGACCATTATACGTTCGATTTTCAACTTTCAGCCCTAAGAAGAGCGCAGAAGATCCATTACGCGCAGAAAAACCCGATGCGAAGTTTTTACGTCCACATTGACGAGGACTTACATTCACTCTCTAAGCCACGTTATCATGAATTAAACGTACAATAGATTATCAACTCTGGGCCTTGGACTGAACATTGAGAATCCAAAGGAGTGCATCCCAGAAAACACACCGTTTGATTTTCGACGTTAAGCAGTGCTTTTAAGATCCACTCCATTTGCTCTCTAAACCCTTGCACAAAAAATGTCCCAGAACAGCTTATGTGACATTTATCTCTTCTTCCTCATCACTCTCAGTTACAGTACTGTGGTTATAAAGCCCTTGTGCCATCAGCTGTAACGCGAGGGGGTTCCTCTGGCCCGAAGCTTTCTTCAGCTTGGCTCGCTTATTTTGGAACCAGATCTTGATCTGAGCTTCTGCGAGGCCCAGCTCTGCGGCCAGACTTTGCCGTCTTCGCTCTGTCAGGTAGCGGTTTTCGGCGAACTCGTGCTGTGGGCAAAAATGGTATGTTAGGAATTGAACTATGTAGTATACAGGATTTTTTTTAACCAGTGCGCAATTTTTTTTTTGGTGGGTTCAGTATCAGTAGTAGAACACATTTCAACTATTTTTTCAATACTTTTTTTTAATTTTATTCGACCTTATATCAGTAAACTATGGACACCCTACATATTTCGTAATATGATATCGACAATAGGAATAGGTCAGTAACCGCGCGCCGGAACTTATTTTGTAAATGTAACGCCGGGGGATACGCCGTAGTAGGACGTATAGTGATCTTATTGGTGATGTTCTTCAGAATGGTCAGGTGCGTAATAATAATAATAATAATAATCTGTGGCCCAACTGTCAGCTTGACGGTGCAAAAATTTTTTCTCCGTGTATTTTTTCTAGAATTTTTAACACCAATCATGGAAAAATGTTTTATTATAAGTTTCTACAACACCAAGGAAGTACCTGATATTGGTGCTATAATGATAACATTATACCAGGATATAAGAAAAAAATAAACAACACGAGAAATTGTGAGATGCTGACGCGAAGTCGGGCACGTTTTCTACATAACACACGCCTAACATCTTCGGGTTCGTCGCTCAGCTCCGCCTCGCAGTTGCCGGATCCTGCTCCAGACGTGAGTCCAGTGACACCGGCCGCTGCAGTTGCGTCGAGCTCGAGCGACGAATACTTCTCGCCGCCGACGACACCACCACCAGTACGTCGGCGCGGACGAGGCCGACCACCGGCCAGCTTGGGACTCCAAGGCCCACCGGCTTTTGATAGGGTCCCCGCTACCGGTGGAAGTGTGCAGCGCATGAAGTGGACACAAGCGGTCAACGAAAATGTCATGCGCGCATACTATGGGGCTACAGAGGGGGGAACTAACTTGACTGCGTACCGTGGTCGGATGCTCTCTCTGTTTCAGGTGCTTGAACCAGGTGTCAACGTGTCGTCGCAACGATTATCGGATCAGGCACGGGTCATCCAGCGTAATCATATGCTGGATGCCGCCGTGCTTGATCGACTTTGCCTCGAATCACGGAATAGCCATGTTACGCCTGCTTCGCCACTGGTCGCGGTGCAACTGCAAAATTTACCCAGTGTTTCACCGCGACCCAACTGTGTTGGTGGAGAGGATGATGACGGGGCTATATCCGTGAGTACCCAATGCAATGCACGATTGAGGAGCGCTTTGGAGGATGCTTTCAGGGAGTATCGCTCTACTCCGCCTGAACATAGACCACGTTTACCTCGTTTGCCCATGCATAAGAAAAACAAGGCGCTGGTGTGTGCTCTAGACTCACAGCTGTCAACATATTTTGACGGCAGCAAAGACCTGGTTGATACCCACTCGATCTTGTACTGCGCAGCTGTAGCGGCTTGTCGTGTAGCTCATGTTAAGTTTCCTAACAGTGACAGAGCTACACGACCAAAACCAGCCGTACCAGCTTGGCAGTGCAGGATTGAGTGTCGTATCGGTGAGGCTAGAGCACTCATCGGTAAGCTAATCTGCTTCAGGGAGGGCAATACTCGCCCTCGAGTGATGCGCTTTGTGAAGCGGGCGTTCTCCGGGACTGATGTTAGTCCCCGAGATTATTTGCCCCGCGTCACAGAGCGCATCGACTTCCTGAAGCAGAAGATCTGTGCATGGGCAAACCGTATTCGTCGGTATCGGCGGAGGGTGGAGCGGTACACTCAGAATCGCACATTCCAAAGCGATGAAAGGTGGGTTTACAGAGCTTGGGAGCGACCGGACCAAGGTGTGGCTGACATGCCCCTTCCGGATGATGACGCCATGTCTTCGTTCTGGCGAAACATCTGGTCGGTGCCTGTCAATCACACTGAAGGTGACTGGACTAGGCAGATCGAGCGAGCGTGCGGACAAATACCAGAAATGGGGGCAATTACCATCAGCCCCCAAGATGTCGCTTGTGCAGTCCGTCCGTTGCCTAACTGGAAATCTCCGGGGCCGGACGGACTGCACAACTTTTGGATCAAGTGGATCCAAAAGTCGCACGCTCGCTTGGCATCTCAGTTCCAGTCAGCCTTAGAGTCAGGGTCGTTGCCCCAGTTCTTAACAACAGGGATAACCCACCTGCTCCATAAATCAGGTAGCACCGCGGAACCCAAAAATTATAGACCGATCACTTGTCTACCGACGGTCTATAAAATTCTTACATCCATTTTGAGAGCTAAAATTTACAATCATATTGACACAAACTCTATCTTGTCTGTCTCTCAAAATGGATGTAGGAACGGGTCCCGCGGTACTAAGGAGCTGCTCCTAATCGATATGACCATTAGCCAACAGGTTCGTCGTTCCCGAAGGAATCTGTCGACATGCTGGATAGACTATAAGAAGGCCTATGACTCGGTACCACACACATGGCTCAGGAGGGTGTTGGAGTTGTACAAAGTAGATACAACGCTGTGCACCTTCCTGATGTCATGTATGGGGCAGTGGAGGACGATCCTTCGCTATCCAGGATGTCGACAAATCCAGAGGAATAGCGAATCGATAAGGATTGAGCGAGGTATATTCCAGGGCGATAGTTTGAGTCCACTTTGGTTCTGCCTAGCCATGAATCCTCTTAGCACACTGCTGGAGGATTCAGGTATAGGCTATCGATTGAGGAGAGGTGGTCAGGTTATATCTCACCTCCTCTACATGGATGACCTAAAACTCTTTGCCCACAACAATCTGCAACTGATGGAGCTACTGAAAGTAACTGAAACCTTCAGTAGCGCCATCAGGATGGAATTTGGTGTGGACAAATCTGCAGTCATGCATGTGAAGCGAGGGGAGATTGTGGAATCCGTGGGAACCCAACTCACGGATTCCATACACCTAAGATCCCTCTCCTCAATCGAAACATACAAGTATTTGGGTATGTCGGAAGCGTTAGGCATCGACACTGCTGACATGAAACAATCGTTGAGGGAGCGCTTCTTTGGCCGCCTGAATAAAGTTCTAAATAGTCTTTTATCAGGCGGAAACAAAGTGCGCGCCTTCAACGGTTGGGTTATGCCAGTTTTGATGTACTCTTTCGGCATACTCAAATGGACTCAGACGGAGCTGGACGCCCTGGATAGACGGGTCCGCACACTGCTGACCGTAAATCGGATGCATCACCCACGGTCCTCGGTGATGAGACTGTGTATCCCGCGGAAATGCGGAGGTCGAGGTTTTTTAAATGCCAAGACCCTGCACAACCGTGAGATATGCAGTCTCAGGGAATACTTCCTTGAAGCCGATGTGGGGATGCACCGAGATATGGTCTCAGTGGACAAGGGCTTTACCCCGCTCTCCTTGGCTAACGAGAACTGGCGCAAACCTAAAGTATTAGATACTAATGACCGCAGGGAGGTATGGCAAAGCAAGGAGCTCCACGGACGCTTTTACCGGGTCCTACATGGACCCGATGTAGACCTCTTAGCGTCCGTATCCTGGTTACGATTCGGAGATCTATTTGGAGAAACCGAAGGTTTTGTCTTTGCAATTATGGACGAAGTTATGATGACAAACAACTACCGGAAATATATTGTGAAGGATGGCACGGTTGACATCTGTCGGGCATGCCACCGTCCGGGGGAGTCAATCCGACACATTATTTCTGGTTGTTCTCGTCTGGCTAACGGAGACTACTTGCATAGACACAACCTTGTAGCCAGGATTATCCACCAGCAACTTGCTCTGAAATACAGTCTTGTGGAATCAGAAGTACCGTACTATAAGTATGTGCCCGACCCAGTTCTCCAAAATGGAAATATCACATTGTATTGGGATCGATCTATCATCACTGATAGGACTATTGTCGCTAATAAGCCGGACATAGTGGTGATAGATCGATCAGAGCGTCGCACAATGATTGTTGATATAGCAGTCCCGCATGACGAGAACCTCGTGAAAGCCGAACAAGATAAGCAGATCAAATATCTTGACTTGGCTCGCGAGGTTGTCGAGATGTGGGATGTGGATACAGCAGTCATTGTGCCGATAGTCGTGACGGCCAATGGCATAATAGCCAAGAGCCTCGACCAACACCTAAAGAGGCTCTCGTTAGGCAGCTGGATCAAGCGCTTGATCCAGAAGGCGGTATTACTGGACACGGCACGTATAGTGAGAAGGTTCCTCTCTCAGCGGTCCTGACCACCGGTAGCTTGGATCCTATTCCCGATACCGGTGGGCTACTATTTTTTATATTTTTAAATGTTTTTATGATTTTTGTTATTTTAATATTTAAAAATGTAATTTATATGTTGTAAAAATTTAAATAAAGGAAATAATAATAATAAAACATTTATTTTCAGGTAACAAAGACCCATAGACAAATACCTTACAAACTAACATACATAAGTATTATACAAAAACATGTGTTAATAATAGTACTATAAACTATGTTAGTAGCACTTCACTATTAAGTTAGCTTGTCCGTGAGCTGTCCTGTGGCACTTGTCCGCGGAAGCGACGGAACACCACGTCCTGTGGCCAAAAGTCTTCGTCCATGACGACGGGCAGATAGCAATTTGGTACACGCACCACAAACGCCTTGAAGTTGACGTTGCGGTGTGACTCGCAACCGGCGTGTGTGTATGACCAGATGTGCATAAACGAGGCAAAAGTAATGTAAGAATCGTAGCAGGTGGCATTCTGTAGTTTTTGCCTACCCACATGGGAAGAAAGTGTGAGTTCCTACAGCTGAATATCAGAATTTTACATGGAGCAACCTCCAAAGACATAAATAAGACTGATTGTCGACTTTCGGATTTCTAACTACGCGTAACGACTGTCAAAGATATATAAATGATTGCAAGGGAGCAAATGGGTTTTTACGAGTTTTCCGAGACTGTCAAAGATATATAAATGATTGTAGGGAGCAAATGGGTTTTTACGAGTTTTCCGAGACTGTCAAAGATATATAAATGATTGCAGGGAGCAAATGGGTTTTTACGAGTTTTCCGAGACTGTCAAAGATATATAAATGATTGCAAGGGAGCAAATGGGTTTTTACGAGTTTTCCGAGACTGTCAAAGATATATAAATGATTGCAGGGAGCAAATGGGTTTTTACGAGTTTTCCGAGACTGTCAAAGATATATAAATGATTGCAGGGAGCAAATGGGTTTTTACGAGTTTTCCGAGACTGTCAAAGATATATAAATGATTGCAGGGAGCAAATGGGTTTTTACGAGTTTTCCGAGACTGTCAAAGATATATAAATGATTGCAGGGCGCAAATGGGTTTTTACGAGTTTTCCGAGGCACGGACAGGTCTCAGTATGAAATGGATGCGCATCCATCCACGGTCTGCCTCCGGGATGCCAACGATTCGGCAAACTCCAAGTTGTAAAAAGGCAACTAGCTTCTGTCCCTGACTTTGTCTGCATGAAATTTCTTATTCCCCGACCCACCCCGTCACATTGCCTGCCCGCGCTATTTCCTCGTTTGTGTACTTTCTGCCATTATCTTAATGCTCGGCTCATATGTGTTCTAGCCTGATGTTACATACCCTATAACAATAATTGCTCTTTGCTAATTTCTAGCGATATGGACGCAACTACAAATACGGTTTGGTTATGATAGTATTTGCATATTTTGTGATATCAATTTACCTGAGTACGTTATGTAAATTGCTGCAAACTTTAATTGAATGAATCCATACTGAATATTATAAATGGGAAAGTGTGTGTGTCTGTTTGTCCGTGTTTCACGAAAAAATAGAGCGACGAATTGACGTGATTTTTTTAAGTGGAGATAATTGAAGGGATGGTAAGTGACATAGGCTAGTTTTTTTTATTTTTTATGTGGCTGGGGTGAACTTAGAAAAGCCGTGCTTTTTCCAATGGACAATTGTATGTAGCATGTTCGCGTGTGTCCAATGCCCAGAATCTTTACATTCTATCCTCAAATGGAAAGACATATAATATCATCTACAGTAGCGTATTAAAATAACATTATGTTCCGAGTTCTCTTCTGTGTTCTAAATCAGGAAAGAAGTACCGTGTTACCCCGAATTAGCGCGAGCGAAGCCGCGGGCAAAAGCTACTACTATATATTTCTTAGAATTTTGTAACATAACGCCTTAGACATTATGTTTTGTGATCTTTGTTTTAATGTAAGAAATCGATACTTTTTAGGATTATAACTATTATAAGCTACTAAACCTATTTCTGCTAAAGTTTTATGTTGATAAAATTGTTTATTTAATGAAAAGGGTTTTCAATTATTGTTATGAACAAGAGTTAAGTTTTAAGATGACATAAAATGAAAATTGATCGCAATGCGCAAATGCTTTTTTGACATCCATCGATTCATGTTTGAAAAATATGTCTGCTCAATAATGTTTGGAGGTTTCCTCAACCTCTGCAGAAGAGGTAGGATCCTCCGACCAAATCCGTGTCGTATCTGGTGGGCAACTGTCCGACGAATGATATTGTTGCGAATTAAACTATGCTGGCGCGATGCAGGATGTTGCATGACGTCAGTGTGGTGCGTAGTTCGTATGTAGCGGTGTAGATGGCGCTATCTAGACACGCGGCAGCGTGTCAAGCCAAGTTCAAGTAACAGAACTGGCGAGCAGCACCGTGTGTATGTAATATTACACGAACCATTTGGAGCCACTTTTGACCTCCTCATAACTCAAAAATTATTTCATATAAACGTGTCAAATTTGGCTGATATAGTGAGACTTGCAAGATACAAATCTACTCCAAATTTCATAAACATATCTCAAACGGTTATTTAGATATAAACGTCCAAAAATCGTCATTTTTATCACTGACTGACCTATAGATCAAAACTCTAACCCAGTTCCAGATGACCTAGAAAGTTCAAATTTGGCATGCAGATAGGTAATTAGGTGGAAACAAAGGAATAAATCAGAAACTGGTAAATTTTTATCATTTTATTATAATTTTTCACTTAATTGATTCTATTAGGAACACTTATAACAAAAACCATTTGGTGTTAATTTTGTTATAAATACGTAACTACGAATAATTTATGTACAAAAAGTAATGATATCCCATCAAAAACATAAATGTGAAATGAGAGCCAAGTTCAATATTATGACATATGCCTTGGTTGTTGACTTCAACGACCAAAGAAGTGAGATCTAAATGGGTGCCAAGTTCAATGGTCAGTCCTGACTTGGCTAGTTTTCATATACGAATTATATTATAGCCTTCGCAAGTTTTAAACCTGTTACTTGTCGGTTCTTATTTTATTATTCCGAAAATTTAGCTTGCTGGTAGAAACTAGCCATCGAACATAATAATTCGTATATGAGAACTAGCCAAGTCAGGACTGACCATTGAACTTGGCACCCATTTAGATCTCACTTCTTTGGTCGTTGAAGTCAACAACCAAGGCATATGTCATAATATTGAACTTGGCTCTCATTTCACATTTATGTTTTTGATGGGTATCACTTTCTTCCAGAGACAATCAACAAACGGAATGAATGTTTTTGCTTTACCTTTAATCTAGCGAGTTGCGCAGCACTGAAGGCGGTTCTTGGTCTCTTCTCTTCTGGAGCTGCAGCAGCTCTCTTCTTCATCCTTCTGCTTCTGGGACCTGTTGGCAAAGACAACAGAAGATAAGTCTATGTGAATCATCATTACATCTTCCATGATATTGAATTACGTTTCTAAGGACTTTTTGTTCGACATTCGGAGATCGGAAAGGGCTAAAACAGGCAGCATATAGGCTTCGTCAGCCTGTGTGGTGTCTGTTCTTCGTGCTATCATCAAGCTGATAGTGTGTGTAAAAATTGATGGAAGAAAAAGGATTTTCGTGAAAATCAAAATGGCTGCCCAAAGAATTAGACCATGGTAAGTACGAAGGGTAAAACATCACCATGGAATTTTACCGCGCAATCGATTTTCAACTCTCAGTGTTGAACCGAGCATAGAGAATTCAACAGAGTACATCCCCGCGGCTCGATAAAACACACTGTTCGAATTTCAACTCTCAGCGCTAAGCAGAGGGTTGAAGTTACAGTGCGCAAAAAAAACCGCCGCGATATTTTTATGTCCGCGTAAATGTTGACTTATAATCAGAGGTCGGAATTAGGTAGGGTTATTTATGTACTTGCACTGATTTCATTCAACGAAAGAATAAAGTCAAAATTAATCCCGGGATTTGAGGATATCGCCTCAAATCCCGGGATTAATTTTGAAGAGCAGAAAAATCCCGTGATCAGCTTTATAATATTGGTATAGATACATAGTTGTTAATATATTTTCTGCCCATCCCTTTAAACATCCGGAGTTCGAAACTTTCCCCTCTCTTTTCTTAACCAAATTAAATAATAATCAATTGAATGCCATGACTTACAATTACCAGTTAATTTAATAGCCTTAAAACTTTTCTAAGCCAATCGTTTCATAACGAAACCATAAATACAATAAAGGGAGGCGTGGCCACGGAACCCTTTTGTCGTTATTGTCCTTAATAAATAATTTAATGAACTCTAATAATAGTGTTGTCTGGAGATAGAACGTTGTTTTGTTATTTTGAATATTCTCTTTTAGAGTAATTAGTTTTCCTTTAGAGTAAATAGTTTTATTTTATAGTAATTAGGTTGGAGGACTTCTTTTTAAAGTAATTGTAGGTTTCGTTTTTAATAAAATTATAACTACAATTCACTCTTTTGTAATAATAATACAATTTTATTCAACCAAGTATTTCAATATCAATATAATTTTAAATCATTTATAAGCTTATCAGTCTTTTTAATATAATAATAGTATCTACAAGTATAAAAAGAGCTACATGGCTATAAGAGTAGAGGGAGACCAAATAAACGATGGATGGACTGTGTGAATTATAGTATGGATAGAAAGGGTGTGACTACTGCACGCGTAGCATGACCACCGTAGAAAGGGGTTTTGTCGACGGACGATTAGACAAAGTAACGTTTCGGGTACACAGTACGACAGCAGCAAAGTAGAAAAAGTCAACTGCACTTTTGATGTGAAACATCTATAGGCGAGGGTAAACCTAAATTTTGGCTTGGTGAGCGTGGCCACGCACAGTGGCCCATACTGAAAATTAGTGGACTTAGGCAACAGTTTCAATATCGATGCGATTTTTTTTTATGTAATAATTAACATTATTAACATATAATTAATACGTTATTTTTTATTAAACCATTTTATTTCCTTTCGTAAAGCATGCTTTATAAATATTACCTTTGCAAAATATTTTTCTTGTTTTGCCTTGTGTCGCAGGTACGCTAGGTTCAGCTACACTTCTCAAGGTTAACCCTTGGATGGGTGACCAATTAATTTATGTGTGGCGTTTTGTCGCAGGTTCGCTAGGTTAAGCTGTACTTCGCAAGGTCAGCCTTTGGATGGGTGACCATTTACTTTGTGTGGCATTTTGTCGCAGGTTCGCAAGGTTAAGCTGCATTTCGCAAGGTCAGCCTTTGGATGGGTGACCATGTAGTTTTGTTTTGCCTTGTGTCGCAGGTTCGCAAGGTTAAGCTACACTTCTCAAGGTCAGCCTTTGGATGGGTGACCATTTACTTTATGTGTGGCGTTTTGTCGCAGGTTCGCAAGGTTAAGATGTACTTCGCAAGGTTAGCCTTTGGATGGGTGACCATGTAATTTTTGTTTTGTCTTGTGTCGCAGGTTCGCTAGGTTAAGCTATACTTCTCAAGATCAGCCTTTGGATGGGTGACCATTTACTTTGTGTGGAAAAATCTGTTCACCCAGTCGAAAGTTATGAGGTAACAAACATAAAAAAAACAGTCGAATTGAGAACCTCCTCCTTTTTTTGAAGTCGGTTAAACATCATTCTGAGTCGAATCATGTCGAAGAGTAAATTTTATAAAAAGTGCAGTTGACTCTTTCTACTTTGCTGCCGTCGTACTGTGAACCCAAAACGTTACTTAATCTATTCTTCCGTCGATAAAACCCTTTTCGGTGGTCATGCTACGCGTGCTGAGATGACGACTTATAGAGAAATGTGGAAAAAAAGACATGTTGCGCCGACCACAAATAAATTGGGATAAGGGCGGGAGACTGATGAAGATGAAGATGATGATGATGATCTACATGTACAAAAAGGATAGCAGTGTTTCACAGGGCATCAAAAAAATCCATAAAATAAAATGTTATTACCAACCTAAAAACCTACGTAAACCATCAAGGAATCACAAATATAAACCATTAAACAAAATCCTCCGTAACCAGAAAAACTAAAATTTCCGTAAAAACAAAAAAAAATAGCAAATGAAGTGTCAAATCCAACATGGCGGCCATACAATCGCGGTCAGAAGTGTTAAGTGTGAATATTTTACTGGCACTAGCGTGATGGCATGCCACTCTATGATTTATTGTGCCATTCGTGTGCCAGGACTTAATTGTTAGAGAAATGGTTGTTTTAATTGGCTATTTTAAGGATTCGAAGTGTGTAAATGACATGTTTTTATGGATTTTTGACGTTTTTCGTTATGAATATTTGAAAAGATAAGTAGATGCATTTCGATTTTAATTATTGTTTCTATTATGAAGGAATCTAATTAGGAATCCTTTCCTTAAAGGAAAGCGCCAAGTAAGTTCGCGAACTATGATTTTCTTTACGTTTTTTGAAATTTGCAGGTCAGACTATAGTTTAGTAAAATTCTATTTACTACCATAACAAATATAGTTTTACAAAATAATTTTGAAGAAATTGTTTAGAAATAAGAACTGCACGCGTAGCATGACCACCATAGAAAGAAATTTGTCTATTCTTGGTAGAATAGAGATAGAACTGTCATGCCAGCATAAAACGGTACAAATCTTTCTACAATCTTTAATTCTGTCTTTAATCTTTCTACAATCTGTAATTTTGTCTATTCTTCCGTCGATAAAACCCATTTCTACGGTGGTCATGCTACGCATGCTGATGTAGACTTATTGGTTAAATACGGTACGTAAACTCCGCTTATGCATCAGGAATATACCTTGTATATCACGTTATTTAGAAATCCATCAAAAAGCACCCGTCATTTCACCGCCATCAATCCTTGAAATCAAACGACAGAAATTTGCCTTGGAAATAGGAATAAGTAGAAGTAGAGGTAGAACCTATTTCACTAGGCAGTCCCTTCCACAAGTCAATCGATCTGCCTAGCCTTTCCCAACTATGATGGATCAGCTTCCAGTCTAACCGGATGCAGCTGAATACCAGTATTTTAAATGGAGCGACTGCCTATCTGACCTCCACAATACCGGTACTGGGTAATACCATGCCCGTCGGTAAGACTAGTTGTCAAACTTTCGGGCTTCTGACTCCCTATAACAACTGTCAAAGAACTACAAATGACTGCCGGGATCAACAATATGTTATGGTCGGTCACCCCTGCCGGGGTCGCGTGATTGTTCGAAAGAGATACCGTGACCCTGGCACATGGCCAACTGATGGAACACGGGTGGGTTTTAGTCAGTAAAAGTCTGACACACCCTCCCGCTCCGCCCAGAGCGGGAGAAGTCATTTGATGATTTCCCATCCTGAAAAAAAAAAAAAAAAAAAAAAAAAATGTTCGGTCACCCAAACTACGAACCTACCGCGGCAAGCGTAGCTGTACTTTGGCTCGCCACTGCGGCTATTATTCAAGTAACATAACTTATTTAATCACCTACTTAGTTAAGTGAGTAGTCTCTCCGTAAACTAAAATACAAACCAAAGATAGCACAGATTGATAACCAAACTCTACAACCACGCAAAAGAATTTATATTCTTCCTGCCACAGACAATACAATACCTACCAGCAACAATCACACAGCGAACAAACATTTTTAACTCCACCATCTTGCTCACTAGCGCCAAACGCCATTCCCACACTAGGCTGTATACTAAATTCCTTAAAAATAAAGTACAGGAAAGTAGAGAAGTGTTTACGGCTACCGTTCGCGATAGTGTTAAAATGTAGTGAATTTATGGCCGTTTGCTAGATCTTGTGTGATTATGGTCGATTTTATTATTCGTTTTAAATTGTAATGGGGTGCTGATGGGTTCTGTGGGCTTTGTGGGGGCTGTGTTGGGTGGGGAACTGTGGTTTTCTGGTTTGGGTTTTTATTTAATTGTTGTGGTTTGATTACTGATATAAGACATAGGTTATTTATTGGAATAGTGAACGAACCAAACGAAACGAAATCGCGACATTTTGTTTTTAGTTTTTTTTTTGGATCGAGTGGAAAAGCGTGTTACAAAATTAAAGTTGACGAAATTACATTTATTATATTCTAGATTGTGAAATGTTTGAGTCACAATGTAAATCAAAATATTTTTGTTATGATTATCATATTTCCTCACATAAAAACCAATATAAATGAATGAAATAATTTATAGTAACCAAACTATTTGCTTTTGAACTAAAATAAATAAATTTAAAGCCGTAAAATTTATTGGTGTTGGCAACACACCAATCTTGATCAAAGAAATAATAATTTAATCATGATTTTATTACTTTTTAAAAGATGAACATAATGCCGGATACACACACATGCATCTTATAAAGTAATCCTGTTTTCTCAACTTCGCACAAGCACTGTTGTTGAATTTTAACCATCATTTATTTACGAATATTAATTGACATAAATCTATAAGAACAAAACACGTTTCGCAATAAAGCCCTTAAAGTTTTACAATACTTAATATTCTGCTCACACCACAAGAATATAGAGCGTGACGATTACAAACGAATCTCCGAGAATCAAACGGAAAATCACTTTTAAATCGAAACAATAACGCCGCAATCAAAATTGTATTTTATCACCCTTAAAATAGAACAGGAAATCGTAAAACACTGGACTTCTGAAAAAGAATACCGTAACACCAACACGGAAAAATGCGTTTTATTTCCTACAGAGAACAGTTCATTTTTCTGGAGCAGTTTAAAAGGCCATACATCAGGGTAATAAAGGAGGCGAGCTAAATTTTTATTCGCGTTTTTAATTAAACAAGAGTTGAAAATGTTTCGGACATTTTCTGTTTCGAGAATGGCGCGAGAAAATTGCTGGTCACTTTGAAAAAAGAACGGGCGCCATGTTCTTTTTATTTACACTAAAATTTACGCGCGCAAGAAATATTGTGTGTGTAATGTTTAAGTTCTTTAATTTCGTATTTAAACTTTGCTTTCAACCGTTTTGCATAGGAAATCGGATATTTGCCAAATGAGAAGGTCTTTTTACATATTTAAAGGTAATCATGGTGTTTTATGAGAGCACTAGTGGCAAAGTAGTAGCTGCCGCAACTTACCAGTTGCAGGTACATTGCTTTGTGTAAATTATTTCATCACCACTGCTCTAAAAACGGTGAAGGAAAACATCGTGAGGGAACCGGCATGTCCTAGAGCCAAAAAATCTAAGACGTGTGACATTTAACAATTAGCACTGGGCCGGCGTGGTGGATTACGGCTCACTCCAGCTCACAGAGAAGATGCCTGTGTTCCAGCAGTGGATGACAACGCGGAGTAACGGCTTAAAGTGATTTTCATCGGAGAATTCTATACATGAAAAACTTTACTGAACATCCTACTAATATTTTAAGTATAAAAATTTGTATGTTTAGATGTTTGTAACTCAATCACGCAAAAACGACTATATGGATATGAATGAAATTTGGCACACTGATAGTTCATAACCTGAACTACCACATAAGATAGTTTTTATCTCGGTAAACCGTCGTTTAGCTTTTGGTCCTGCGCCTAATCTCTCCAAACCGAAATACGGTCTGGAGGACTATACGATATCCCTATAAATGGTCTCCGTGGGATGATTTCGGACAATCACGCGAGCACAGCCACTGACAAAAGCTAGTAAAACAATAAAACTACAGTAACACTTAGTACGTCATAGTAATAATTCGAACCCCTTCCGATTCCAACCCGCAATACATTTAAACATCAATTCATCAACTGCTAAGTACGAAACAAAACAAATTAAGGGGGTATAAACCAGTTAAAAGACATAATTTGAATGTCCCTACCCCAAGTTGGGACCGTTAAAATTCCTGACAACCCCATCTGGACATTAACGGGACAAATGTGGTGATGTATCTCTATATACATGGTTAAGGAGATAAATTAATTTAAGTACTTTAAAAATGGATGGTTATCTTTTATTGGCACGGGTCATTTTGAAAAATTCATCATTATCATCATTTCAGCCGTAAGATGTCCACTGCTGGACATAGGCCTCCCCCAATTTGGTGGGCTTTGCCATAATCGTCACCCTTGGCGATTGCAGTATGGTGGTGAAATGCATAGAGAACGCTGCTGCCCATTCTCTACTAAGTCCCTTAGTCGCCTCTTACGACAGCCACGGGAAGACATGATATGGTGCTATTCTTTACGTCCGACAGTACACGGAGCATGATGACTAACTATTTAACTTAAGTTCAAGTTAATTAAGTTATTATCTCCTATGCAAACAGATGAATGTTCAACCGAGCCGGTTTGAACCGGTTTTCACTGGAACGTAAGTGAGAGGTTGTTCGTATGCCTGTCACCATTTTTGTCAGGAACTGCTGTGTGTATTTACGTAATTGTATGGTATTTGAAAATATGGTGGGCTTGTGAAAAGGAAAGGAGATACTTTTACTGCGCCATTTTATATTTTACCCCTTTAATTTTAGTGAGGGACTAGTGGTCGAGCGAAGGTTAAGCTACGCTTGCCGCGGTCGGTTTGTGGATGGGTGACCGTCCTTACTACATTGTTGGTCTCAGCGGACATTTGTTGATCGCTGATAGCCGTTACGGTTAGTCAGAAGCCCGAAAGTCTGACAACCCGTTTTACCAAAGGGTATGGTAGTACACAGTAACTGGGTTATAGACTTCAGATAAACAGTCGCTCCATGTAAAATACTGGTATTCGGTTAGACTGGAAGCCGGTCCCAATATTGGGAAAAGGCAGATTAATTGCTTGAGTTTCATGCTCGCAATGATGGATTTTGCAAAGACCTTATTGATGATGTTCTTCAGAAAGGTCAGGTGCGTAGTACTCGCAACCGGCGTGTGTGTATGACCAATTGTATGGACCTAAACGAGGCAAAAGGAGTGTGTAGAGATAGTAGCAGGTGGCGTTACGTGGTTTCTGCCTACCCCCATGGGAAAAAGGCGTGATTGTATGTATGTATGATGGATTTCTCCCAAGCATTGTCAATTGCAAATCGTCCGTGTACTGTCGGACGTAAAGAATAGCACCGTCCTATTTCTTTCCGTGGGTGTCGTAAACGGCGGCTAAGGGACTTATTACAAAATGGGCAGCAGCGTTCTCTATGCATTTTACCACTATACTGCGATCGCCAACCCGCCTGCCAAGCGTGGCGATTATGCTCAAGTTGGATGAGTCCAATGTCCAGCAGTGAATGCCTTTCGGCAATAGTTAGTGAAGGTCATAAAGAAGGTTTTAAAATCTATATTGTCGAGTATTGGCCGTTCGATCAGGTTAAGCTACGCTTGCCGCGGTTGGTCCGTGGATGGGTGATCATCTTTACATACCAAGACCTCTACGTGCCTCGGAAAGCACGTTAAGCTGCTCCATTATTCGTGGATCTTTGATAGTCGTCTCTAGTCACCAGAAGCTCGAAAGTCTGACAACCAGTCTTACCAAGGGTGTAGTACAGGCAGTGACCTGCAAAACCTGACCCCTCTTCCTCACTTCTTCTGTTTAGGTGGGGTCAGTTAATATAGGTCACTGACTGTACTAACCAGTCACTGGGTTGTGGAAGTCAGATAGGCAGCCGATAGGCTAGGCAGATGATGATTTAAATCTAATATGACGGGCGGGCCTGTTAGTCTAGTGGTTAGTGACCCTGACTGCTAAGACTGAGGTCGTGGGTTCGATTCCCACCCATGACGAATCTTTGAGTGATCAGCACCATCATTTGTTCTGTGTCTTGGTGTAATTTATCTATAAAATGTATATATATTAGTATATTTATCAGATATCTGGTTACCGTAGTACAGGCTCTGCCTAGTTTAGGATCAGATAACGGTGTGTTGGTTGCCTAAGATATCATTTAAATAGGCTATCATGGTATAAAAGAGGCGCTCCCTGCGTCTGTACATTTAGATCTTTTAATCTTCACAACGGATTTTAATGCAGTTCTCATCAATAGACAGAGTAATGCAAGAGGAAGGTTTATTAAATATATTATTAATATATTGTATATACGCGGGTGAAGCCGCTGTCAAAAGCTGGTACAAAAATGTTCCCACATCAACAGAACCAACTTACTGGCGAGAACTCCTCTCACTAGAGCCATCCGCGTGGTGAACGAGGTTCACGAGAGGGTCGATGTATTGTGGTGCAACTTGAGTGAATTCGCAAGAGTTACATTATTTATAATATGTTATTTAGTTGTAGGTTAAGATATTTATGTAGTACGTGATTTTATAGGATGTACTTATATTAAGACGTTGCGGGACGCACTGCATTATCAGTCGATTTTTCGATGTTAGAAAATGACAGTACGGGCATCAACGTAAACTTTTAAACTCTTCTGAACTGAGGTACGGGCAATACAGTGAAATTTCGTATGGAGGAATAACATGCCATGCAGGCATAATAATATGACACTACGGCTATAACCGGCTGACGGCTATGAAAGAACTGTCTACGGATATAGCAGTGGTCGTAATTTGTATGGGCAATTTTACTGCCATATCACATTATTTGAAAAAGTCGGTACCGTCCCGCAAAGTGTTAAGGATTTATCATGTAAGGCCACCCTATCGCATTGGATCGCTGATCTGTAATGGTAGTGTAGATGAGATTTGCGTTAGTAAATTAAAAAAATCTCCAATTGCAAATGTAAGTTTGTAATAAAAAAAGAAATACGGTTTGCCATACACTCATAATTTCATAATCACAAAATTATGCTACGGCGTAGCTCGCTGCTACGAAAGCGTAGCCATAAAAACTAATGTTTAATTTTGGTGCAATTTTGCCAAACTTCATAATTTGGGGGCAAATTTACCAGTATGAATTGACTACCTACCCCTTTTATAAGTAGCGCGTCGTGAAGTTAAACCGTAATACATATAATTACCGTAATAACTCGATTACTGTATGAATCGATAATCGGTAAATATCGGTAGAGTTGCTTTTACAAGTAAAATTCTTACTTGTGGTTTGCGGTTTTCAATACATGCTTTAAAATATAAAAAAAAATTTTTCGAAAGAGCACAAATGTAATTTACACATACCGCAGTGTCTCAAGACAAAAGTTTTTGACCAGTGTTTTGCCAGTGATGACCTATGGTACTGAAACGTGGTCGCTCACAATGGGCCTTATTAGAAGGCTGAAAGTCACCCAAAGGGCGATGGAGAGGGCTATGCTTGGAGCTTCCATATATGATCGAATCAGAAATGAAGAGATCCGTAGGCGAACCATAGTAACCGATATAGCCCGAAGAATTGCCAAATTTAAATGGCAGTGGGCAGGGCACATTGCTCTCAGAACAGATAGCTGATGGGGCCGAAAGGTTCTGGAGTGGCGACCGCGAACTGGAAGACGTAGCGTTGGAAGGCCACAGGAAGCCGTTGGATGCGGG
Source organism: Aporophyla lueneburgensis (assembly GCA_932294355.1). Lineage (NCBI taxonomy): Eukaryota > Metazoa > Arthropoda > Insecta > Lepidoptera > Noctuidae > Aporophyla > Aporophyla lueneburgensis. The sequence continues at coordinate 14,502,404 of OW028762.1, read as the reverse complement.
TAGCATTCTCTAGGGCCGATGCCTGCCAGGGTTGCGGATTTGTTCGAAAACTCATGTTACCGTGACCCTGGCACAGGCACCTGAAGGAACACGGGTGGGTTTTAGTCAGTAAAGTCTGACACCCGCTTCCGCTCCGCCCACAGCGGGAGACGTCACTTTATGATTTCCCAACTAAAGAAAAGGGTTCCACTGTAGCTGTGCATAGAAAGAGCTGCAAGTTATGGAGGGAGATCTTTGCCCAGCAGTGGGATGATGCGGGGTAAAAGTAACAGAACTTTTTTTGGAATTTGGTCACGAGGATGGGCAATCATTCGCCTGCTCTTATCCCAATTAATTGAGGTCAGCGCAACGTGTCTTTTTCTTCCACACTTCTCTATTAGTCGTCATCTCGGTAGTCACCCCGTTTCTATCCGTATCATAATTCACACAGTCCATCCATCGTGTCCCTCAGAGATACTTCAAGCATAGCTCGTTCCATAGCTCGCTGAGCGACTTTAAATTTGTGGACCAGCCGTACCGCGAGGGTCCACGTTTCGGCTCCGTAGGTCATAACAGGTAGGACGCACTGGTTGAAGACTTTCGTCTTTAAGCTCTGTGGAATACGCGACGAGAAGACTCGACGAAGCTTCCCAATTGCTGCCCAGCCCAGCTGAATTCTCCTGTTAGCCTCTTTCTCAAGGCTGTTCTTACCAAACTGCAGAGTTTGCCCGAGGTAAACGTATTCTCTAACAACCTTGAGGGCACCGCCATTGACCGCAATCGGTCCCGGGGTTGCGTGATCGTTGAACATAACCTGTGTTTTGTCCAAGTTCATCTGGAATGAGGTGATCCGGCAGAGAACCAAAGTTGTCGACATAGCTCATAGGATTAGCAAGCTGAAGTGGCAATGGGCCGGCCACATTAGCCGTCGAACCGATGACCGTTGGGGTGGACGTGTTCTTGAGTGGAGACCGCGAATCGGCAAACGTAAGGTAGGACGCCCTCAGGCTAGGTGGAGCGACGATCTTCGCAGGGTGGCTGGTAGCAGCTGGATGAGAGTTGCCGAGAATCGAATTGAATGGCGTGCAATTGGGGTGGCCTATGTCCAGCAGTGGACTGCTATAAGCTGATGATGATGATGATCCATCGTGTCTTTGGTCTCCCTCCACTCAGCCATCAACATTCATACTCAATACTTTCCTCACGACATTTTTCTCATTCCTCCGTGTCACGTGACCATATCATGACAACCGATTCCCACACAACTTTTCAGTTATTGGTGCCACTTTCGAACTTCCTCTTATGTACTATATCTTGGGACAACCAATAATATAATGTACTAGTTAAGCGTCGTCCTGTCCACTAATAACAAAATCTATCTGCTAGATGTGGTGATTCCGCCATACTGTTCAACATTGTAAATAAGGAATTACATTTCGTTTTACACCACTCCGCTCAATAGTAAGATTGTATTTTTTTTCCCACAGATGCGTGATAAATGGATGCGGTATTTTAAGCTTGTAACAAAATAGTATCGCGTCCTATAGAGTTTAAAATTATATTTTATAAGTGTACTAGCTTTTGCCAGCGGTTTCGCCCGCGTGTTTTACCTTCCTCTTGAATCACTCTGTTTATTGATGAAAACCGCATTAAAGTCGGTTGCGTAATTTAAAAGATGACGACTTTGTTCTATACTATGTACAGATGAGTTTTGGTCGAACAAAGCCGTCAGGAATCACACTCATGCTTTAAGAAACCTCTTCAGTGTCCTGCCCTAATCTTATACCTTTAAACGAGCAATTCTTGTATATATATATATATATATATAATCTGAATCCCGGAAACGGCTCCAACGATTTTCATGAAATTTAGTATACAGGGGGTTTCGGGGGCGATAAATCGATCTAGCTAACATTCATTTTTATAAAATGTCGTTTTATTCGTGTTTTCAATGATAAACTTTATCGATAATCAACTTGAACATAAACTTATTATTTTAAACACAATTTACCAAAAAATACCGAGCAAAGCTCGGTCAACCAGATATTTCCAATTTATTCGTGGTCGGCACAACATGTCGTTTTTAATTTTCATTTTTATTTAAATCTATCCTGCTGTATATTGTATGCCTTTTAGTCTATTCTAAATAAACATATTTTCTTTCATTACAAACGCGATCAAAATGTAAAGAATAGATTTTTTACCGCCAAAAAATTTCAACGCAACGAAATAACATGTACCTACTTACTAAATCCATGGTAACAGGTTGCGTATTGATGTCCATACCCTTTATTTAAATATGGAATCAACAGAATTCTTGATGTACTTTTCTTTCTTTTTAAATACATGCTAATGGCTTCCAGATTTTCAACCAGTCATTTTTTTTTTTTTAATAATCCTCTTTCAGATCAGCCAGTTCCATTTTCAACACAACATCGTTTCACACATCCACGTCCCTATTTCATATTCAGCACACGCGCACTCAACCCGATTCCAAACACATGAACTTTACCGCTTTAACAATAAAGCCTATAATCGCTTACACAATTTTTATCATTTCCTTCGCGATGTTGTAAATCGATTTTAAATCTTATTTCTAAAGAAATAGAGTTGATATTTTATGGTGAGTAGTGAGGTATTTTTTTTCAGGTTAGAATAGATTTTCTCCTACTTTGATTTTTAGAGGGTTCTTAAGGGAGGATTCTTATTACATCGAAAAGCTTTGTTTTTCACACCCGCTTAAGGGTGTGGGAGGGAAAAGATTTTGTTGTTCAAAGAAAATGGAACAACATAAAAAATGATAATGTTAAACGTAAAAGATTTATATAAAAGGGTTTTTGACGAATATTTATCTACTGTTATTCAAAGAAACTATTATTAAATCTATACAAATAAATAAAATTGAAATATCTGTTTCGGACGACCCGTAATGACTGTCAAAGATGTATAAATGATAGCTGGGACTTGCCTTAACGAGCAGAGTTCCTATGCTATGCAATGGATGGTCACCCATCCACAGGTTGACCTCGACAAGTGTTGCTTAACCTTGAAGTTTGACACGTACGTTTGTAATTATTTAGCCACAAGCAAAATCAAAATTCTTGCCAGTTTTTTTTTTTACTTCACCGGGGATTCGAACTCAAACCTCTGGACCACTTGCCACCCAATCAGTAACTACAGACCAGCAATAAAAATATTTACAGGTAATCGCTATAAAGTAGGTATGAAACATTTCCAAAGTAACGACTTAGAATTCTGCCTACCCCTGTATCGAGAACAATCCGCGATAAACGTACCAAATCAAGTTATTAGGACATTCTTGGGATTAACAAAAACTCTTGCGCACGGTGGCCTGTTCTTAGTAGCTAGGGATGGGATGCGTCGATGATTTTTGTCGATATTGCGTCGATGTTTTTTGTTCGAGCTGGATTTCAAAAAAAAATATGACGGAAAAAATATGTATGGAATTATTATGGCCAATTGCTAATAAGTCTACAGTTTAAATTTAAATTATATTCTTTGTTTTTTTGTCATTTTAATGTTTATTTGTTAAGTGTGGTGCCAGATAATGAAAAATAGTACCAAACTATTTCTTTCCGTAGGTGTCGTAAAAGGCGACTAAAGGTCTTGCTGGAGAATGGACAGCAGCGTTCTCTGTGCATTTTACTACCATACTACGTTCGTTAATCCGCCTGTCACGCGTGGCGATTATGGCAAACACAAATAGTGGGAGGCATATGTCAGTGGATATTTTTCGGCTCAAATGATGATAATAATAATATTTTGATGGAAAAACTATTAATTGGTAATTAGTAATTTTTATACAATATTTACTTGGTGCCCTAATCTTATTAAGCTTCAGATTCAGCATCTACGTATTAGTTTCAATTAAATGAATTAAAAAATGGCAATGATTATTAAATGCAGAAAAAGTTTGTAAAATGAGGTTGCCTAAAACAACGAATGCAATGGATAATAACTACCAATAATTAAGAGAGTATTTGTATTATTATTAATTTGAACATAACCATAATAGCAATGACTAACAGACAAATATTGTACACCTGGGTATGTTTCAGTGATACTATCATGCTAATTATAAGAAATGTATTTTCACATGTGACAAACAATAAATAAATGAATATAAGTAATCTAATTAAATTAAAATAATAAGGAATTAATATCCAAATAATTAAAGTTAAAATAAAACTTATTTATAATAACAGTGTGTATCTATTTATGTTTAATACCAATTTAAGCTTTCAAGAAGTCATAAATTACCAGACATTATTTTATTTATTACTTTAATATCTTAATCCCATGAGAACTTAAGAATTAATGACAACTAAAGCATTCACTGCGTCGGCAACTCCGCCATAAATTAACAATTTATTATGTAGTCTTAATTTATCGACATACCTACCCAAATTAGTGCGCAATGATAAACCCATACTACATAAAAATCCAGCCAAACCCGTAATATATAGACTAGTCTAAAAACATCAATACTCATTCCTAAGGATGGCATTTGTTATTGCCCTATACAATACCGTAAAGGGTTACCATTAAAAATAAAGACGTATTGTTGCCTAGGGATGGGACATCGATCGCTGTCGGTAAGCTGTTATCGATATTTTTAATAGATCTTTTGAAAACGAGAGTGATATCTTTTTTTTTTAGAAAAATAAATAAATGTGAAATGTTTGTATCATTTTATCTAAATATTTTGATGATGAGAGACAAGATATTTATTAACCTTGCATTTTTATTTTGAAGTGTTAACCAAAGATGAATTTTAACATAATTTATAGCCAATATAATAAATTTCGAAAAAAAGTGAACACATAAATGTCTTTGTGAAAAGTCAAACAAAGGGAATATGTAAGGACCGTAGCAGGGAAATATGGGATGGAAAAAAACGTGAGTTTATGTATGTGTCGCCTTTCTAGTTATATACGCACTTATTTTAAAATCATTCAGTTAGCTTAATGCATAATCAACCTATAATGTACTCCTGAGTCAAATCCTTCATTCCTCTCTTCGAACAGGAATGGGCTGTAATCTACTACGTGGGTCCAGTGCGAGTTGTAGATGTCACATATGTCTTCGATTTTTTGTTCTCTTCAAATTTTTTACTTTACCGTTTTAAAACCATTCAATTTCAAAGTCTTAAATCAATTTATTATACGGTTCACCCATTACGACAAACATTTAGTTTTTAAACCAAGTTGCAATTTACTGACCCACACATCAAACAAGCCCCTTACAATGGAACCATAAAACTAAGAAAATAACCTATAACTGCCATCAAGAATGACTTACTCAAGAAAACAAACAATCCAGCTAGTGTACTATTAGTTTTTAATTTAAACATAGTTAAAACCAACAGTTTTACTTGTAATAACTACTTTGATATGAAACAGGTTACAACTTCGCCCGTAACTTGTCTTGACAATGTCAGTCGTAATAAATTGTGTTATTAAGCAATTTGTTTTTCAATAGGACCCTTAGTGACATAGTTACAGTGGATAATTATGTTGTTATAGGTAGTTATACTATTTACTTCCTGGGAAATTGGATAATTTGCGGAATGGTTCACTAGATGAGTAATCTATTTAATTGCATAGTGACTAGAATCTCTCTATTATTTAAAAGTATTATTGTATTTTGCTGTAGTTGCATTTGTGGCTAGCAATAGGTGCCCCCCCCCCCCACTCCCTCTTATTTTAGGGACTTAATTTAAGATTAGGGACTTAAGCTTTACTTGCCAAATATGAGTGCAGCGTACTATATGTCATTTTTCTATTTTTTCGGGAATACAGACGTGTTATCATGTTTTGTGTAGAATCTATGTAAAATGTCAATAAAATTTCCAAATCTATCTTATTATCGATAAATTTAACTACACTTGTCACTTGTCTATTCTCAGCAACAGATTCTGATAATGTGGAGACCATCATTTCGATTGCGTCAAACAACACACTAAATATCTATCACACTAATTTATCGCAAAATCTATCGATATATCGGCAACGAACGCACATCCCTGCTTTTCCCTGTAATACCAATTATCACAGTAGCGGGAAGGTCCACACTAATTAGTTCAGATGGGTGGTACTTATAAACGATGTACAGGTATGTGATAAAGTATTAGGCAAAAAAAAAAATTGTCTAACGTCAGGGCATTTCGGTTGCGCGCGGGTTAGTCACTAATCTCGAGATTTTAAAAATGGAACAGTATCATTCATTTCAACTGAAAGCCGTTCACTGCTGGACATGGGCCTCTCCCATTTCGAAGGGGGTTTGCCATAATCGCCACGCTTGGCAGGCGGGTTGGCGATCGCAGTAAAGCAGTGAACGTTTTTTGGCTGAAATGGTGATGATGATGACGCCTAAAATAAACTCAAAAATAACACAATGACAATCACAATTTCCTTCGTTTCAAGCAAATAAATACCTATTTTATACCGATCATTGATTTGCCTCAGTCCCTATTAGGGCTTGTGAATGAAGGAATCACTTTTGTTCATCATTGTACAGACATTTTTGTCATACCGATTAAAAATTGTACTTTTACCGAAGCGATTCTGTTTTCACTTTTTATTAAGACATTGTAGATGATCAGGTGGGTGCAACACCTTGGTATATTCACGGATCCTTAGTAAAAAGAGGTAGGCAGAGAAACAGGCATAGTAAAAGCCTTGACGCTGAATGGAGAGGGAGCAGACGCCAAAGAAAAGTAAAACTTGCCATGAATGGTCACCCATCCTTCACTTGACCGCGACAAGTGTTGCTTAACCTCGCTTTAAAGTTAAAGTATAATATCATATTTTCACATTAATAAAAACTGACATAATGGCCACCCATCCTTCACTTGACCGCGACAAGTGTTGCTGAACCTCACTTAAAGTTAAAACATAATATCATACTTTCATATTAGTAAAACTATCATGAATGGTCACCCATCCTATACTTGACCGCGACAAGTGTTGCTTAACTTTACCTAACAATCATACTAAGAAAAAGTAGGTACCTAACATTTTAATTTATCCATTTGTCAGTCGTTGTCTAAGAAACTAAAGGTTATATAGGTAGTTAGGTACATAGTAAAGATAGTCTGTGTAGAATGGTGGAATGTGTCTATTTCCATTTTAGGGCATAAGCAGTAGTTACGGTTCACCGGATAATTAACTCGCTTTTCGCGCTTAACGATTTTTAGGGTTCCGTGAGAAATTTTATTGGGATAAAAACCTTCAGTTCATTTTATCGTGTAGTCAAAAATAGAAGCTATAAATTTCCAGTATAAGCTGACCTCTCACTGTACGAAAAATATATCCAATGCGAGCTCAGCAAATACTGGAATGTATAGCTTGATATGTAGCCGTGTTTATGCATTTTTACTTCTGTATTTTTTTTTGTGTAATTTAAATCGAGTCAAATCAAATCAAAAGTGATTTATGCAAATAAGGCTGAGAGTTAGCACATTCCCTCAAAACCGTACCGTGTGATGCCGGACGTAAAGAATAACACCACCCCATTTCTTCCCGTGGGTGTCTTAAGAAGCGACTAAGGGACTTACTAGAGAATGGGCAGCAGCGTTCTCTATGTATTTTACCACCATACTGCGATCGCCAACCCGCCTGCCAAGCGTGGCGATTATGGCCAAATCCCCCAAATTGAGGGAGGCCTAAGTCCAGCAGTGGACGTCTGGCGGCTGAAATGGTGATGATGATGAGTCCCTCAATACGCCCGCCCTTCACCAGTTCCTAGTGCTTTAGCTGGGATAAAGAAGTGGCGCAACAAACAGTCCAGCAGCACAGCTGTCTATCCAGTCAGACGAAAAATGATTCGTTAGAAAGGGAACTATGGAATACCTGACAACCAGTCACTAGATTCCGATGACCTGTGGTTTTTAAAAGCAGAAATACAAATGGATCTCCCGCATGGTATTAAATGATAAGTAAATGATAAATGATTTTATTTCTGTAAGTAGGTTTGTACATACACTTTTACAAGTCAATAATATTTTTTTGAGCTAGATGAGGTCGGCGTTTCCTATCTGACTACTCTGAGAAGAAAGGCCGAAACAAACTCAGAGGTCACAGTCTCTTTTAAAAGTCCAGACAAAATCTTGGTCACATTATGTGACAGTTATGTGAAGACTATGTAGATAGCTTTCTGAAATGGAATTTAGAGGAAAGAACCACACAGATTGAGTGGACATGTCCAGTCAGTGCACGCATTTGTCAGTAATCGTGCGGCTCAACTCAGAACTTAAGGAGCTCAACAATTCGACGAACAATACCAAAGAAAGGACATTTGGATAGGCTGCAAAAATTACTCAACCTGCCAGATCATTATTACAACATACTTGACAAATAAAGAAAGATAGGAGAAAAAATGAAACAATTAGATGGACCATCATCATTGGTACCGATTCCCTTGTTCACAAACTAAACTAAATTTAAGTTCAGTGCATCTTTTTCTTTCTATTTCATTATGGAAAGGACAGAAGATAAATTTTAGTTTAGTCCTGTCAAATTAATCAGCGCCTGTCACTACTCCATACAAGTTTAGACGAGATTAAAAACTTGCCTACTAAATTACGTCAATTTACATCAAGCGCTGATTAATTTGACAGGACTAATCTAAAATTTATCTTTTGTCCTCTTCCTAATGAAATACAAAGAAAGAGATGCACTGAACTTAAATTTAGTTTAGTTTGTGAACAAGGGAATCGGTACCATTATCTCCCTAGCCTTTTCTCAACTATGTCGAGGTCGACTCCCAGTCCAACCAAATGCTGAACATCAGTATTTTACATAAAGCGACTGCCTATCTGATCTCTTCAACCCAGTTACTGGGTAATACAATACACCACGGCAAGACTGGTTGTCCGATCATTCGCACAATCTTTAAATTAAACAATGACTCTTGTATTTTATAAACATGTCATCACCGTGGATAGAATATAAAAACTGTTACATATTGAAGAAAAACCATTTTTATAATATTTATTTATAAAACACAAACACTATAAGTAATTGAGTATGCAATATACACCATCCCATATCTTCTCGTGGGTGTCGTAAAAGGCGACTAAGGGACTTACTAGAGAATGAGCAGCAGCGTTCTCTATGCATTTTACCACTAAACTGCAATCGCCAACCCGTCTGCCAAGCGTGGCGATTATGGCAAACACCCGATTTGAAGGATGCCTATGTTCAGTGTACGTCCTTTGGCTGAAATGACGATGCAGATGACGAATTGAGTATGCGAACAATAACCGAATCATAAAAAAACACAAAACAGTTAAAACCTTTTTAAATCATACAGAACCATAGAGCAAAATTAACGGTCGACTACACCTCATTGTATTGCAAGCATAGACAACTGACGATATACTCGTTTGTTTCATTATTTCTCAGAAACGTATTTACGGCTAAAAGTACTGTGTTAATTGATTAATTGCTACTGTACGTTGTTTGTGTGTGTGTGTGCGAATAAACTTGTTATAGTTTATGTGTAAAGAATAAAGTAAGTATTGAGTATGAATGTCGATGGCTATAAGAGTAGAGGGAGACCAAAGAAACGATGAATGGACTGTGTGAATTATGATATGGATAGAAAGGGGGTGACTAGGTACTGAGATGACGACTAATAGAGAAGTGTGGAAGAAAAAGACAGAATATGTCTACTTTCACTGTAGTTTTTGTGTCGTGGAATATGAACCATAAGTTTATTGTACCTAGAAACTTAAGTAGATACTGGTTAGAATTGTTATTTCGTAGTATTATCTTAGAAAACGTTCCGTGTTCCGGACGTAAAGGATAGCACCATCCCATTTCTTCCCGTGGGTGTCGTAAGAGGCAACTAAGGGACTTACTAGAGAACGGGCAGCAGCATTCTCTATGCATTTTACCACCATACTGCGATCGCCAACCCGTCTGCCAAGCGTGGCGATTATGGCAAACTACCCCAATTAGGGCAGGCCTTTGTCCAGCACTGGACGTCTTTTGTCTGAAATTATTAATGATTTTAGAAGACATAAGTACTTGGTGTTTAACGTAAAACATGGTTTTCAAAAGTCTTCAAGTGCACGGGTTTCTTTTCATACAAGTATGTAAATAATTATTTTGATCTCAATCCTTGCAACCATTTTTTTTTTTTACTTAATCGATTTGACTTCTTTATTACTACTTACTTTAAAGACATTGTTAAAAGACATTGCCCGCCGATGGGCCCCTTATTTTCAGTGCCGGGCAGAGACTATTTACTTCTCAAAAATTAAGTCGTAATTTTATTAGTCCAATTTTATTTTATCAACATCTCTTTCACCCTAGCATTAAAAACTGTAACTAATAATCATTTTATTGAATCAAAGGTAGTTCTGCCATTAAAACTTAACATGAATGTTGTCAAGATAGACCACAGATTATGTCAATTAAATGGTAGTATAATCGATTGAAAATATCGATATATTACTATTCCGCCGACTAAAAGTACCAGAGATGTTTACAATAGCTTTTCTCCGGTCATAATCTAGGTTTCATGTAACTGATTAGACGTATATTCAAATCGCGGATTAAAATAAGCAGCGGGCGGGTTAAAATGAAAAGAAAATAGAAATAGGTAGTAAATAAACTAAAACACGAAGGAATTGTAATCTGAGGATATATACCTACATATGTCGTGGTCAGATCGTAGAATTGATTAACTAAAACTGGCTAGATCGTTTAAAAATTAACGTTTGATGATATCTCAATTGACGTTTCGATTTGAAATTGTTATTCACTTTTAGTAAATAATATAAATCATATGCAAAAGTATCTCTTTAATTATGTAAATAGAAAGCAAGAGCTTGTTTTTTACAAAGAGAAACTGTTTACAACTGTTGCACAAACAGCAAAATATCAACACTAACAAGAGTTACCACAAAACGGTCACACCACAATTGTTAAAAATCGACTTTTATCAAATCGATTTGGTAAATCGATCAACAAAATATTTAACATGGCCACACCTACCCCGCGTTCCGAATCACAATAACATCGCTGTTAGCGCGTCAAGAAATCGCCACGCTCTACGGAAGGGTTGTTTGGCGCGCTTACATACATCGATTTTGCGTAACTCGGAACGCGAGGAGAGTAGAACTAGATTAATCTGTCAAATCAACACATCATTCAAATTGTTCATAAGTGAAATCTCAATTTCATCATCTTTAAAAATTACATTTCTCTGAAACTAGGGTGAAAAACTGAAAATTGATTTCAGGATCTAAAAAGGTAATTGTTTTTCTTCAAAACCAAGTTAAAACCACCGTTGCCCGCGTTTTTTTTTTCTAGGGGCCCATATCTCCTAACAAAATGGGCAATGTCTTTTTGATTGCTGATCAACCTTTATAAAAAGGGTGTGCGAACTTTTTAAATTAAGAACCCAATAAAAAACCACTTTAAACAGATCTTATCGGATCCGAAAATATTAAATGCTTTTAAAAGTTCAATGCATAATAAATAAATATTACTACACATTTCACACCTTAACTGCTTATATAAAAAAAAAACAATTTATTCAAGCCATATTTTATTTTAAGAATAATTATATTCCCTCACGGAATCGCACCTTAAATGCTACTGGGCGTTGCCAACAAAACGCAAGTCAGGCAAAATGGCGGACGCTCAAAAAAAGAATAATTGCACGATATAATTGAGCTAAATTGTTTCATTACTTCACCTGTTAATTCTACAAACATACTCACTCTGCTCACTGAAAAAAATCAATCGATTTACCGTCTTATTACAAAGTAAAAAAGACGTAATTTATTACAAAACGTTTTGATAACTGTAAAAGTTAAATTGTCTATGCTTATGGAAAAATAAAGGCAGTGTCAATGTGTTAAGGGCTTTCCGTCGATTTTGCGAAATTAAACTTTATGCTTTGATGAATAGAGTTGAATAATGGTTAAAAGACGTGTTGTTTTAATAATTGGTGTGGTATAATTATGTTGTCAAGATTTTTTTTTTTAATAATGAGCTGGTTTAGCAGCGGTCGCGATGAAAGTTGGAACCGGTTTCGTCCTTAAGCTTAAAGCGAGTGATTACGAAATTCTACTAGATTTTTTCGACGCCATTAATATATTTTTTTCCAGAAATTGTCGTCGAATAACAAAATGGCAACTCATACAGGGCAATGCTGTCATTGTATGTACAGACGCCAACACATCAAGCTACTACAATCTGTCAGATTTCTTTGATAGATTTTCGACTTTATTTCTAGAGCATTAGGTTCAAGGTTCATTGGGAAAAATTGACAGTTTCGGGTAGCTTGACCTGGTGGCGTCTGTACTAAGTTTTTCTTTTTATATCATTTTTTTTTTTTTTTCATTAGTTTCAGTTCCAAAGTGTAGTAGAAGTCCTACGGAGAAGAACGGAGAAGAAAGCCCCTTTTCTCTGTATTATTTCTATATAAGAGTCTAATTAGTTTCCAAAAAGATTTATTTACAAAGCCAATAAGTTTAAAACTGGGTCTACCAACTTACTAAAGTTAATAAATTATTTGTTGGAAACATAAAGTACATACTAAATTGATTCAGTCAGACATACCTACATTTATTTCAACAGAGACATTGTGTCTTAACATATTTTACTATTTCTGTTAGATAAATCATTTTGTCAGATAATCGCTCACCATATCTGTCACCAATGCTAACCTCTAAATCTATTCTTGATTAACAATTTTATCCTAGCAACACTATCAGCCGCGGTAAAATATCTCACCAAGTCCGACGGGCGTACTCGAAACCTTTTGGCCGCGGTATCCTAACTGCCAACTATGATAAGATTCCCATAGGAAGCTATCAACACCATTACCCGTTTTGCATAATCTGAGAACTATGAAGATTTATTTATAAACGTCAATTAAACGTCAAAAATGTATGATGAAGTGCAATCACCATTCTTAAATTCATCATTTCAGCCGAAAGACGTCCACTGCTGGATATAGGGCTCCCCTAATTTGGGGCGGTTTCCCATAATCGCCTCATTTGGCGGGTTAGCGATCGCAGTATGATGTTAAATGCATAGAGAACGCTGCTGGCCATTCTCTAGTAACTGCCTTAGTCGCCTCTTACGGCACCCACGGGAAGAATTACACGCGATAAGCAACGTTCCCAAATAAATCCCATATGTGTTTTTGGAAAAACATTCAATCAGAATCTGTTTATATCATGTAAATTATTAAGGTAGCCAATTGTCTCACAAATAATTAAATATTTATATTATTTACAAACAAAAGTGACGAAAAGAATATTTAAAAAGTTAACAGCCATGACTAAGAGTCAAAGGTCTATCTTTACAAGATCAATTCCAACGTTATTTCATTCACAAAAACAAACACATTTTAAAACAATAACACTTTTAAATTACTTCCATTGTTTTCCCGAGAAAATTCACATTTGAATTGTTTCCGTCATTTTCCCGTGTCATTCAATGTGACAGCTGTCAAGGCGCCATCTTGTTGACATGGAATGTCAACGATTTATTGTGTTGCCTTCCAACTTTGAAATTAGTGATGTTTTTCTTCGAATTTATGCAAATATCGTTATGGTTTATTATTTTTCGCATTTTAAAGTTATTTTTCATTTGTATTATTATTTATTCGACACAGTATTTCAAAATGATTATTGCAGTTTCTACACATTTTGTCATTAGCAAGTAATAACGACCTATAAGAACCTAATATTAAACCAGAATATCTAATAAATAAAATCGTATAGCCATAATTATATGACAAGTAGGTACTGGACCAATATAATTCTAGAGTGAATCAAATATGGCGGTAGAATCGATAATTTCTTATTGGTATCGATAAATTTTGCAATTTAATTCAAAATAGGAATTCCCTTCTCTTCTGTTGAGTGTCGTAAGGTGACATTCTATAGGGCGATATAAAAATATGTATGTAAATGGACATCAACTAACATTTGAATTCACAGGAATGGCGATTTCTCTCCTTACCATGTCATCATCATAATCAGCCCATAATGTTGCCACTGCTGGGAACAAGGCCTCCTCTCTGTGGGAGGGAGTGAGGCAGTAATGTACCATGCGTGCCCAGTGCGAGCTTTCAAAGACACGACCCATTCGTGTTCTTGGTATTTTAAGTTGGTCACCCATCCACGGACCAAACGCGGCAAGCGTAGCTTAACCTGAGCGATATCCACAAGCCCCTCGTTTAAGTACCTACCTACTATTTTTTTTTTCTCAAGCCAACCGAATTTCTCTACCAGTCTCCTGCAATTTTAATTCTATCCCTCGTCTAATCAAAATTCATAAAATTAACATACAATGAGAACAAAAACAATAATGTGTAGAACATGGTGACAGACATACATACAATCAGTGTTTGAATATATTATTAACGCTCAATATTAATAGGTTAAAGAAATATTTCTTTAATAAAAAAAACCTACTGGTTCTTAAATAAATATTTAGTATGAATGACTACCTCATTTATTTAAAACTAGCTTCGTACTGCCGGAATAAAAAGTACTTTATGTGTTAATCCAGGCTATAAACTATCTGTATGGCAAATTTCATCCAAATAAGTTCAGTAGTTTTTGCGTGAAAGAGTAACAAACATCCATCTATACTCACAAACTTTCGCATTTATAATATTAGTGAAATTACACTTTTGGTCTTAAAGTTTTTCTTAAAGACAATTGGAGTTTATTTCGTTTACTTACATCACCTTTATCAAAACCCCTCCGTGCCTCGTAAAGCACATTGGTCCCGGTTATCATTTATAGATCTTTGAGAGTCGTTACGGGTCGTCAGAAGCCCGAAAATCTGACAACCAGTCTTATAAAGAGGTATCGTATTATTCAGTAACTGGGTTGTGGAGATCAGATAGGCAGTCACTCCAAGTACAATAAAATACTGATATTCCTGTTAGACTGGAAGCCTGGAAGGAATTTGGGAAAAGGCTAAACAGATGATAACTACGCAACTCTGCCAGTAGCAGCCCGGACTCTGAATAGGCTCTCCCTTTATTACATGGCAGGGATGTTAGGGAGCTCCGTAACCGTAACCGAAACTATCGGATATCCGATATAAAAAAATATCCATAACCGTAACCGAATCCGAAATAAAAGTTTCGGATAATATCGGATTTGTTATTACATTTTTATTTTAGGTGGATTAGATAGACACTCAATATATATTTGTCATCATTATTATTTTAAATAGCTGCAATAATTACTCACAGACTGATTGTAAATAGTGACATATAAATAAAACCATTTTATTAGCTATTTGTATTTTACATTTGAAATTCCTTAGAAATTTAATATCCGTAACCGAAATTATCCGAAACCAACGGATAATCCGCAATAAATCCATATCCGAATCCGTATCCGTTTCCGGTATAATAATCATTCCTACATCCGTAACCAATCCGTATCCGAAATTTCATATCCATAACATCCCTATTACATGGGACTTAAACAACTGGCGAAATGTGGGTGTACTATAAGTACACCTCTGTCTAGCCCTTCAGGCAATATCGGCATGATATTTTGTTATGTTTCTACGAGACATTAAACAAGAACAAATCCAGCTCAAAAAACTAGTCTAAGTCATTTTATCCTACAACATTATAAATGTGAAGTTTGTATGTTTAGATGTTTGTTACTCAGTCACGCAAAAACGGCCTTACAGATTTGGATAAAATGTGGCACACAGATAGTTTATAACCTGGATTAACACATAGAGTACTTTTTATCCCGGTAGTACATTCCCGTGAGTTTCCGACCTACACGCAAGCGAAGCCGCTGGAAAAACCTACTAAATAAATTATTCATATTGAAACATCTCTCTGTCAATGTTTTAAAATATAACCTCTATTACATTTTGACCCTAACACCAACACTGTTGATTTGTCAAAACACTTTCTCTAAGCGAAAGCTGGTTTTTAAAACATGACATTTAGCCTAATGTTATTTTGACATCGTCATAATGACAGGTTCAGGCGCTAAGTAACAAGTGTTGAGATCGATTTGCAAAGGTTAATCTACACTCATCATTCATCATCACTTCAGCCAAGAGACGTCCACTGCTGAATATAGGGGGTTTGCCAAAATCGCCACGCTTGGCAGGCGGGTAGGCGATCGCAGTATGGTGGTAAAATGCATAGAGAACGCTGCTGCCCATTCTCTAGTAAGTCCCTTAGTCGCCTTTTACGACACACACTGAAAGAAATAGGATGGTGCTATTCTTTAGTCCGGCAGAACATGGAACCTAGTACGTACAGTACGGCACCCAGGTAAGCTACACTAGCCGTGGTTATTTTGAAGATGTAGTGCTTCAAAGCTTTGGTTCAAAAGAAACCCAACAGTTCCAGTCGTTGTTGTTAAAGACAGTAATCCTTAACCCTGAAAACCATTTAAATACCAAAAAAAGAAAGAAAGTACGTTTATTTACGGTAAATATGACGCAAAGAAAGACTGAACACAACAAAAGTATAAAAAAAGCTGGGGAAAAATGTGCCACATCCACGCAAAACGGCCATCGTTCAGCATAATGCTGCGACCCTATGTGAGACAGAGTCCCAGCGCTGGTTTTCAGCGACAGCCGGCGCTGACGTGTGACGTCGAACGGTCACCTACGGATTCCATATCAAGACAACCCGGAGTTTGTGCCAGGTCGACGGCAATAGGCTGGCCACCTATTTATATGGGGCTGAAACTTAACTGGCGAAATATGGGTGTAGGTACTATAGTTACACTTCGACTGAACCCTCTGGATGAAACTGGCATGATGTTATTTTGTACAGGCACATTAAGTTACACCGGAATCCAACCCCAACATAGTATGTTAAAATAAAAACGACAAAAAAATGATGTCAGTTGTATGACTTGTATGATAAAATTAAATATTTATTTTATTTGTTGTTATAGCGGCAACAGAAATGCATCATCTGTGATTTCAACTGTCTAACTATCACAGTTCATGAGATACAGCCTGGTGATAGATGGACGGACGGACGAACGGACAGCGGAGTCTTAGTAATAGGGTCCTGTTTGAGTAGGTACGGAATCCTAAAAAGATAAGCAAGTGAAAAAAAGAACAAGAATTAATTACTTGATGTTATGCTAGAAAAACATTTTATTTGCACGTCGATACATACCTACTATGTATATGCACAAAATGGTTTATGTAACTTAATTAAAAACAAACGCAGAATGTGCAATTAGAAACGAAAACGAAAAACGATTCGAAAACTAAAGTGTTACTTCACATCCGGTCAAAACTCCGAC
The DNA here is from genome assembly GCA_932294355.1 of Aporophyla lueneburgensis. NCBI lineage: Eukaryota > Metazoa > Arthropoda > Insecta > Lepidoptera > Noctuidae > Aporophyla > Aporophyla lueneburgensis. Next base: position 14,485,111 of record OW028762.1, on the reverse strand, counting down.
GCTTAATGAGAAAAAAAAAGTACGAAAAATAATACTTATCCAAAGTAGAGCATATTACCATACGATGAAAGGACCGCCGTTACCCGACGGGGTATCAATAAGCCTATGTAGAGCTGCCCTAATTCGCGCTCTTTTTTTTGTAATGTTGGCAAACAGGCCGACGGCCCACTTGACGTGGAGAGGTTTTATACCGACGGCCATAGACAATACCGAGGAGTTTATATGACTTTGAAACTGTAGTTATTTTGCATCAGCTTATTCAGCCTATCATTTTCAGTTAAACCGATGCAGCTTGGAGTTAAAATGTCATCTAATAGAGCTTTCACAGAGAAACTCTTTTGAAAACTGGAAGCTCTACTGCCACAAACTATTGTTAAAAAAGTAGAAAAAAAGGTACTCGCAATCGGCAGGTGTGTATCACCAGATGTATGAACGTAAACGCGGAAAAAGAAGAAAGACCGTATGTAAAAACGGTAGTAGGAGCCGTTCTGTAGTTTCTGCCAACCCTCATAGGAACAAAGTGTGAGTTTAAATTTGTATTTATGTGTATTGTTAAGAAAAACAACAAAAAGTCAGTTAAAAATAGTAAGAGGAAGAATATTTACTGGCCAAAATTGAAAATCTAGTCATGTTCATAGAAACAAAAAAAAAATGGTGGTAGGCCATTTTAAATTCAATATCAGAAAAACAAACAAACTCCCATTTTAAAATTCAAATGCAATAAAGATGTCCTATCCATTAAAACTCCCATAAAGGACACCGCATTCAACCTAAAATTAATTCAAAATAAAAGAGAACAATGTTTTGAATAAATAAATACGAAAGTCATTACATCTGTAGTGATGTGTCAACAAACAGAAACTATACCAACATTATGTTACGGATCATTTGATATAATATATTCTAATAAATACGACTATGCTTCGGAGACGCATTGTCAAAATATTTATGTGTGTTTTTGTCCGAATGGAATATTTTACTCGTTTAAAAGTGTAATGTCAATGTGGCACGAAGTTTCGTTTTTAAGTTGTATTGTAGAATAGGAAATGATAAAAAAGGGCATTCAATACAAAGATAGTTGGATAATGTTGTTAGGGTACTACATTATAAATGGTTTTGTATGAAAAAAAAAAAACAGGTTGATTTAAACCATTAAAAAAGCAATAAAAATATCACCTCATTTTTTTTTTCATTAATTATCAACCGTCTGACAACATCTAAATCGATACATGTATTATAATTTGCAAGAACTCCCAGTCTAAGTCAAGTCGTTTTTGAACCAATAATTAAAAAGTAACCTGTTAAAAATAAACACGTCAACTCCAAAGCACACAAAACAAACAATTTCTTACAAAAAAAAAAAAAAAAACTTGGGAAGCCGCAGTAATACCAACAGAAAATAAAATACAGCTGTCATTTGCCAAATGAACAAAAAAAAACACAAAAAATCAGAAAAATAAAGTGTTGACACTTACCAGAACTAGGTCTGTCGCTGTATCTGGTGCAGTAAACCCAAGCCGGCCATAGTGATGCATTGCCAGACTGGCTGTTGGTGTCAGTGCTCCCACAGGTAGAAAGAGCCCCACTCGAAGTAGACGAAACCACTGAACTCGCAGAATCTGGTCTTTTCTGATTCTCTATCACTTTCGGCATCTCCCTTTCTTTAGGAACATGTTCCCCAATTTGAGATACCGTCTGTCTCAAACCCCCAAGAGGTGGCAAAGAGCTAAATTCCGATTCTTTTGATTTTAAATAATCGAAGCTGTATTTTTGGAAGTCATTCTGAGGTTTCGATAAATCGTAGGGCTTGTACAAGATGCTGTGGTTTGGCCCAACTGGTTTGGGACCCTCAATTTTGTTTGTTTTCCTTAATGCATTCAAACCAAACTCAGGGTGTAAGATATTGCTTATTGAAAAGGCTATAGGGACCGACGGCTGTTGTCTTTGTGCTCGAAGTTTATCATTATCAAATCGTTGGTTTTCAGGGTTTATTTGAGGTTTAACGTCAGGCGTTTCAGGTCTGTAGTAGTTCTGGAAACCGTCCATCTCATTTTGGTTCTCAGGGCTTGGTGGAGGGGAATTTGGCTGCACTTTGACTATCGTCATGTTTGGGGATGTTCGCTCGTATCTTGAGTCGATTGTGGTACAAGTATACTGACTTGGGGGGCTGTAGTTCATCGGGTTCTCCGCGTGAGGTGCAGGAACTCTTCCAGTAACTGGTCCAGGGCTATTTGCCTGGTTCGGGCTGCAGCGGTCTTCAAAAGCCATCTTCACACAATGTTTAAACCGATTACAAGTTTTTAAGACTCAGTTCATTATACAGCACAGTCCACAGTATAAAATAATGTCAGTTCATTTGAATGAGACACATTAATATTTATCGGAATCGATTAGCATGATTTCTTAATTCTACCGCACTAGTTTTTTTGATGCAAAGGGCGCGTGACGGACAGCCACGGCTGTCAGATTGAAATGTCAGTTGCGTGTGACACGGGCACTGGTCCCGGCGGCGGCTGCCGTGTGACTGCGCCCCTCGTCTCGTCGGGGGGACACGCCCCCGAACAAACAAGCTTTTTACCCTTCCCCATTCGTTTTGTAGGCGTTAACCATTCGCTTTTCATTGCTCGACAACATCTTCTCAATCCTCCATCCTTGTCTAACTTATGGGCTTTTTTAGTGGTAGAAAGAGATGGATGTACGACAATTGATTTAACCTGCCTGTGTATTTAGTGGGGGCTTCGTCCAGATTTGTAATTCAGTTGTAAATTGCTTCTATGGCTCTTTCGCGCACTCATAATGTATCAATAATACTGCGGTGCGCTTTGTACAGAATTTCAATTAAACTTTGACAGAATTATTATATTGATAGACGTCCGCCATGTTGAATTATGGATCGGATATCGATGAAGTAGGATTTTTTAAAGAAATTATAACATTATGTCGTTGTAATTAAGTTGTGTTAGTTAATATTAAATTGTATGAACGCGATTAAATCTACAATTGTTGGAGTTTTATTGCCCGAATGTAATTATTGTTCAGGGTTCTGTAAAAATCTTGTGAATTTTACTTTTGACCTACTACAAATAATTTGATATTTTTGCGAGCTTTTTTAAAATTGATTTTTCATAATTTTGTTGATGCTACAAAACGATTTTTAAAGACTGAACACAAGGGGTTCATCCGGGGCATAAAACTGGATGGGCTTGACATAGCTTCCGTCGGTTAAAAGCGTAGCTTTTAAACCGACATTCTTTTAAAACTACTTACCTACTTAGATCTAAATTATAAAAGGTAAATAATTAGTACCAGCAAGTATAAATATGCTGAAACAAAGAAAATGAAATAAATAATTTATTATATGAAAAAATTGTGAATGAGGTCTTCAAATTTATTGTCTTGTTCTAATATTTTATAAATAAACAAGATAGTTTATACAACACCGTCATAGCGTAACACTCTATCAATATTGCTAATCCATTGATTCATATATTCGAAACATTTGTCTGCTCGACAACATAAATAACGTAATGAATATTGTTGAACTGTCAAAAGCCATTCCTACTGTGAGTTGCTTAATAAAAAAAAAACACAGCCTTTAATTCAAACAAATATATTTATTCATACGGAACATCATTAAGTTAAGACAAACTCGTCACTCACATATTATAACACTTTCCACATATCTTTTTATAGTTTCAATAATTTTTTTAATGTGTCTAGTTTCACACTTCAATATCATTGTATTTCTGTAATAATAATTAATAATAACTCGTTAAAAATCTCAAAATGAGCGTGTCAATCAGCTGCGCTTAGTAATTATTTCTTTAATTAATCAATTTAGTAATTTTCTTTAGTTCTTTATTAGTCAATCAAGGAATCTTTTTAATTGTAATTTACAATCTAAGCACTGATTGGTTTGGTAATAAGTAGGTATTAAATGTGTTAAAATTGTAATTAAGTTTTTTAGAAAACATATATGGATGAGTCTGCCATTCTGCATGCCTCATTAAATTTTTAGTTAGACGCTGCAATAGATCTATAATGAACTGGTTTAAAATAATGTTCTAAACATGTCACAAAATATAATTTAATTGTAAACAAAATACTAATATGTTAATAAGTAAGAATTTACTGGTTACACTATCGCATTATGTATGTTTATCAGTTGTCTGGTTACCATAGTACAGGCTCTGCCTAGTTTGGGATCAGATAACGTTGTGTTGGTTGTCCTAAGATATTATTTATTTATTTATTTTTATTAGGTACAACCAAATGGTACTTACTTGTAAGTTGGAAAGCAAATAAATAAATAAATGTTTAATTTTATAGGTATACTAGCTTCTGCCCGTGACTTCGTCTGCGTCAAATTTTTGCTCCCCTGACCCTTCCCGTCGCATCGATTTGCCTGCTAGTTTTCTTCCATTTTTCGTTGCTGCTTCGCTCCTTTTGAGTAATAGTGAGTCAAACCTTAAAAAATAGATAGGTTTTTTTTTGTAGGCATTTTTTTGAAATTTTTAAGAGAAACAATTCCATCATACATGATTTTTGCGATACTTTAACCGTTTACGCAGCGCACGCAATAGAAACTCTCAAAAGGAATAAATTTTCCCCGTTTTTGCAAATTTTTTCATTGATGCTCCGCTCCTTTTGATTGTAGCGTGATGGTATATAGCTTATAACCTTTCTCGATAAATGGGTTACTCAGCACAAAAAATGTTTCAATTCGAATCAGTAGTTCCTGAGATTAGCGCGTTCAATCAAACAAACAAACAAACAAACTCTTCAGCTTTATAATGGGTACACTACATAAATACGAAAAACTTTATTCCGACAGTCACAAATACGAATTTCAAAATACCGATTTTCGTAATTCCGAATGATTCAAAATGCCGAATATAACAACTTCGACTTATCCTATTTTTATAATTCCTAAATTTCAATATTCCTAACGTTTATAATTACTATTCTCAATATACCGAATTTCAATAGATCGAATAACAAAAACTCCGACTTAATGATAATTCGAAACATCAAAAATACGAATTCCGATTATTAAAATACCGATTAATACAATTCCGAAATAAAAACGCCTTGTAAAACCGGATAGTATAATTGCTCATCAGAGAGAAGTACCTATATAATATTATACTTTGTTTATGTTTAGTATGAGGAGGTAGAATTAAAAAACATGCAAGCAAGTATGCAGCATGCATGCAACATGCAAGCAGGCATGTAGCATGCAAGCAGGCAAGCAGCAAGCAAGCAAGCAAGCATGCAGCAAGCACTGTTTCTGTCACGGCTCCGGCGCTGCAGGGTTTGGGCGGCCCCACGCGTGCTTATCGTCGCAGATGGTCTTAACGCTCACCGCCGCAGCTTCGGCTTGCTGGCCGGCTGGGCCGGCCAGCCTCAGCCGCGGCGGCGGGCCTTCAAACCACCTGCTCCTCAGCTCGCGGGCCGCCCCACCCCTCCGCGCCTACGCGGGTTTAAATTACACTCTAGGGGTATAATAGACATCTTAGGTATTATGAAATTCGGACTTTTGAAAATCGGAACATCGAAATTCGGAATAAAATATTTCGGAATATTTGGGTGTTCCCCTTTATAATATTATATATAGATTATTATATAATATATAATAATTAAAGTATAGATTTGTAGTTTTCAATTGTCGTCAATATGGGCATCGGAACCAAGTTAAAATCTTAACTAAACTTTTTATAAAGCTACATTAACTTATTTTTGCACTAACCCACACTAGGCCCGCGTCCGTAGTGGATTACGGCCCACTCTCTCTCACAGAGAGAAGGCCTGCATCCCAATAGTGGGGGCATAATATAGTTATTTTTTTTTTGGGAATATCTCACAGGTCAACCTATGAGGTTATCGGCTGCTTAACCGGACTTGCCCGTGGATACCTTAATAAATGAAGGCCTCCGTCAGGGCTTACAAATTTAAAACTATAGCGACTACTCGCTAAGGGCACCCCCTGTGGGGTACGAACCTCGGCTTAGGGCATCGCTGGATGACAGCAGCAAGTAACGGGCTGGATGCTACATTATACAGGTTGATTATATTATGATGAATTTATTTTTCATTTGTAGCGTTAAAAGTCAAACTCAGGGCATTTATCTTGATTAAACCATTTATAATTTTTGGTTCTTCAGTATTTAATGTTTCTCTGTTGGGTTTCCTATCTATTATCATATTTTTTGCTTTTGCTTGAGTATAGACTTCATTTTATTTCTTGGAATACTGGGTTGGCTAGCTGGCATATGGCAAATCATTTAATTTAATGTTTTGTGTCTCTTAATGTTACCTCCTTACAATTGTATAGAATCAAGTTCTTCTAACTTAACAGACAGCTGTGCTGCTGGGGAGTTTGTTCCGCCACTTCTTCTTCCCAGCTAAAGCACTAAGAAGTGTCGAAGGGCGGGCGTTTTGGGGGGACTGTCTTTTGTAACTTTGACGTTCAAAAAGTGCTGACTCTCAGCCTAGTTTGAATAAATGACTTTTGATTTTGATTATAGAAAAATAAATAAAAACAATAATCTATACTTGAATACTTAATATTATAAATGTGAAAGTAACTCTTACGCTTTCACGACTAACCCTTTGCGCCGATTTTGATGAAAGGTACGGGGTAAGTCTGAATCCCAAGAGAACATAGGCTACTTTTTATTCCGTGACTTTGTCTGCGTCCGTGATAACCGACATTTACGCAGACGGAGTCGCGGGCAAAAGCTAGTTAGCTATATAGTAAGCGGTTACCTACTTACGTACCTATTAAAAAACCAAGCTTTGTTATTCTAGCCCAAGCTCTATTTTTAATCTATAGTTAATCTACCATCACTATGACATAACATTTTATTTGATTTCACCAAACAATTTAATTGGTATTGAACACACTGACCGTAACGTGACTCCCAAAAGTTAACCAACTGTGACAAAGTGAGGTTGTGTTATTGTGTAACGTAAAGTATTGAAGCGGAGGATTGGAACGAACAATAAAATTGTATTTATTTCGGTTGATAATTGTTGGGGAAGTAGGTATGTACTATTGTCATATAAATAGGGACCTTGGTTGTTTCTACGTAACATCACGCTATACGCGCCTCATGAAGGGATATGCAGAGGTGATATTTTTCTCGCTGAGATACCTTCAAATTCCGCCAAGGCTTTTCAAAGCTCGAAGTCAAAGCATTTATTTCAAATAAACCTCATAATCATCATCAGTGGAAAGACGTCCACTGCTGGATATAAAACTCCTACTATTTAGGGGAGTTTGCCATAATCGCCACGCTTGGCAGGCGGGTTGGCGATCTCAGTATTATTATTTTTTTTTTTTTCAGGATGGGAAATCATCAAATGACTTCTCCCGCTCTGGGTGGAGCGGGAGGGCGTGTCAGACTTTTACTGACTAAAACCCACCCGTGTTCCATCAGTTGCCCATGTGCCAGGGTCACGGTATCTCTTTCGAGCAATCACGCGACCCCGGCAGGCATCGGTCCTAGTAGACCCTTACACTGCTGCTGACATCTCTTTGAGGCGCGCGTGGAACACTGCGCGCCGTCGACCCGAGCTTGGTCCTTACCAGGCGGCGAGCTACCCATTGCTCGCCACCCGCAAGCTCGCGCCTACGGTGGCCGGGAGTCCGCTATTGACTCCCGACTCCCGGGGCGTCTCCTCCTGCGGCGGCTAGGGACGTGAGGGCGCAGAGACTGCCAGCATTACTGCTTCGCAGAAGGAGGTGACGGCTTCCCATTCCCTCTCGCTCCGTACCATGGCTCGCACCAGGGCCGGACGCGAGAGGTCACCGCCGCCAATCGCCTCCACGAGGACACGGCGGTGCTCCGCCCAGGCAGGGCACACCTCCACCGTATGCTCCACCGTGTCCTCCAGACGATCCTCGCAATGGAAACACCCGGACGTATCCTCCCGCTTTATCCTGAACAGGAACCCACCGAAGCACCCATGCCCGGTGAGAACCTGCGTCAGGCGGAAGGTGAGGACGCCGTGACGCCTCTCTATCCACTCCTCAAAGAGGGGACTTACCGCCGCAGCGATCTCAGTATGGTGGTAAAATGCATAGAGAACGCTGCTGCCCATTCTCTAGTAAGTCCCTTAGTCACCCAGAAGTGCAAAGTTCTTCTCATACCTTCAAAATGATGATAAAGAATTACATAAATTGCTGCCTATATTTTCATCTGTTTTGTTCAGTGTTCATATGTCAGGTAAGTCGCCGATAAGGTGCAAGGTCGTATCTTTGATGAGCCGCCTTACTACGTAACACCTTTGTAACTTAACTTTGAATATTATGAATGGAACTTAAACAGTAATACTATGAATGAATATTTGAAAAAAACAGTTGGTTACATCATTTTATGTTGAAACTAGCTTCTGCCCGCGACTATGTCGGCGTCGAATTTTTGTTCCACGGAGCCTTTTTTTTTTTTTTTTTTCAGGATGGGAAATCATCAAATGACTTCTCCCGCTCTGGGCGGAGCGGGAGGGCGTGTCAGACTTTTACTGACTAAAACCCACCCGTGTTCCATCAGTTGCCCATGTGCCAGGGTCACGGTATCTCTTTCGAACAATCACGCGACCCCGGCAGGCATCGGTCCTAGTAGACCCCTACACTGCTGCTGACATCTCATTGAGGCGCGCGTGGAACACTGTGCGCCGTCGACCCGAGCCTGGTTCCCCTGACCCTTCCCGTCGCAATCGAATTGCCTGCCAGTTATCGTACATTTTTCGTTGCTGCTCCGCTCCTATTAATCGTAGCGTGATGTTATATAATCTAAAGCCTTTCTCAGTAAATGGGCTACCCAACACAAAAATAATTTTTCAATTCGGATCAGTAGTTCCTGAGATTACTGAGTTCAACTAAACAAACAAACTCTTTAGCTTTATAACATTAGTATAGATTATTATCAATGTGAGAACTAGTAGAGTATAGTTGGGCAGAAGTGTACCTATATTACCCCCACATTTCACCGTCCCATATAATAGGGGGCGAGCCTATTCCTTGCCTCATCTAGTGGTCGCGAGCACTACTGTTAATCATGCGGTCCAAGGTTCGATTCCCAGCTCGGGCAAAGTGTTATTGTGTTTTTCTACCTGTAATTTCTCAGTAGTAGCCCGAAGTCACACTCCATCCCATTGCGTCCCGAGGGTGTTTGTAAAAGACGACTAAGGGACATACTAGAGTATGGGCAGCAGCGTTCTCTATGCATTTTACTACCATACTGCGATCGCCAACCCGCCTGCCAAGCGTGGCGATTATGGCAAACCCAAATTGTGGGAGGCCATTATGTCCAGCAGTGGACATCTTTCGGCTGAAATGATGATGATGAGCCTGGAGTCTTGGATTTCAGTCAATGCAATCTACAATTCACAAGTCTAAATTACTTGGAAAAAGCATATCGATGGTCCCTATTAACAATGTCGGCTATGCATTTTTAACAATATTCACTTTTTAAAAATACATAAAACGATCATCAGTGCAAATTTGAACATTCACAGTCTTATAATTATTTTTAATGGCCAAAACAAACTTTGAACTACTCTACTGAACAGAAGTCTTTTTGTGGAACCGACATTGTTAATAGGGACCATCGATTTATATAAAAAGTGAATATTGGTAAAAATGCATAACCGACATTGTTAATAGGGACCATCGATATGTTTCTTGGTAATGAATGAATGAATGAAACATACTTTCAATGTCGCCAAAGAGACCCAGTCCACTCACCTATAAGATACGCAGACACAAGTGAAGTCAGAACCTCCTTTAATCTCCGCCGAAGTCGGGTAATCTGCATAAGTGTAAGTGTCAAACTTTTGAAGTCGCCGCAACATGTCGTGTGGCGACAGAGTAGAGGTCAAAGATTTAACTGATGAATAATTGAAGACTTTTAAATATGGTAATGTACAGTAACCTTGGTTATTTACGTGTTGAGTGTATGGTATGTTTTAGATGTATGGTTCTTTCTCCAATTAATCAATAAAAATGTCCAATGGCGACGATGCGAAGAGTTTGTTCAAATTCATGGGCCACGGCTTATGAAATTGGCATTGCTTAGGATACGTGGGACTGACATACGCTATACGTAAAAGCCCTATAAAGAATTTAAAAAAAAATAATATTTTTATTTCACACTAGCTTCTGCCCGCGACTTCGCCCGCGTCAAATTTTTGTTCCTCTGACCCTTCCTATCACATCGAATTGTCTACCGGTTTTCGTCCATTTTTCGTTGCCGCTCCTTTTGATCGTAGCATGATGTTATATAGCCTTAATAAATAGGCTATCCAACACAACCATAATTTTTCGCGTTCACCCAAACAAGCAAACTATTCAGCTTTATAATATTATAGTTTCACATAAACCTGCATGGGCACTAATGAAACGTCAGAATCAGTTATTGTTTTCCAAACACTTACATACTACAATTCAGACTGATACGATATTTGTCGATATTTAGTAATAACAGCCGCATGGATCGATCAGTCAGGTAAAGCTACACTTGCCGCGGTTGGTTCGTGGATGGGTGGCCATCTTTACATACCAACACCCTTCCGTGCATCGGAAAGCACGTTAAGCCGTTGGCCCCGGTTGTAATTTGTCGATCTTTGACCAGAATTACCAAGGAGTACCTATCGTATTACACAGTAACTGGGTTGTGAAGGTTAGATAGGCAATCTCTCCATCTAAAATACTGGTACTCAGCTGCATCCCGTTAAACTGGAAGCCGACCCCAACATAGTTGGGAAAAGGCTAGACAGATGATAATCATGGCGATAGAGAAGAAGAAGAAGCTACCGCCGTATCACCTTGCATTATTGCTTAGCGCGTAGTTATATTTGTAGACCCTAATCTTACTGTCCAGTACCGCATTATTTTCTAAGTTTTAATTGAAATAAAAAACTTCAGAAATATTCTAAAGCTTTGTATCTCTTAGCAACCACCAAGAAATTGAGCAATTCTTAGCAATATAAGCCATCTTGGAAGAGCATTGAGCTCCTTATGTTCTGAGTTGAGCTGCAAGATTAGTGACACATGTTTGCACTGACTAGTTAGGTCCACTCAATCTGTGTAGTTCTTTCCTCAAAAGACCATTGTCTACATGGTCTTCACATAATGTGACCAAGATTATGTCTGGACTTTAAAAGAGACTGTGACCTCTGAGTTTGTTTCGGCCTCTCTTCTTCTACTCTGGTTAGTCAAATAGGAAACGCCGACCTAATCTCGTTTAAAAAAAAATGATTGACGTGTAAAAGTGTTTGTACCTACAAACTTACTTGCAGAAATAAAATAATTTATGATGAATTGCTGCCGAGGCTTATTTAAACCACAACTTACTGCCAATAATTGCCCCATATGATAATTAGAAAAATACGAGCAACAGTATTCACTCTCATATTATGCTAATGAAACAATAAATTAACCATACATACGGAAAAGGCGCCAAAAAAATCATCAAATTAAAATTAACACTAGGCTGTAAGCGCCGCCGGCTAGACAATGTGTAAACAAAAGCAAAAGAAAAATAAACCAAGATGGCTTCGATAACGAGCGCGCTGTCACTTCCCGCCTAAATAGCTGTCAAATGTCATGTGAGGCTGCGGTCACACATGCAGAGATTTAAAATAAAATTTATTATTTATATGCCACTATTCTTCTTCTTAGCGTGTCGATAGCTGGGCACGCCACAATTGCGGCGGTAAGTCCCCTCTTTGAGGAGTGGATAGAGAGGCGCCACGGCGTCCTCACCTTCCGCCTGACGCATGTTCTCACCGGGCATGGGTGCTTCGGTGGGTTCCTGTTCAGGATAAAGCGGGAGGATACGCCCGGGTGTTTCCATTATGAGGATCGTCTAGAGGACACGATGGAGCATACGGTGGAAGTTTGCCTTACCTGGGCGGACACCGCCGTGTCCTCGTGGAGGCGATCGGCGGCGGTGACCTCTCGCGTCCGGCCCTGGTGCTAGCCATGGTACGGAGCGAGAGGGCATGGGAAGCCGTCACCTCCTTCTGCGAAGCAGTAATGCTCGCGAAGGAGGAGGCGGGGCGCGTGAGGGAGAGGCAAGCTATGCACCCTCATGCCCCTAGCCGCCGCAGGAGGAGAAGCCTCGGGCGTCGGAAGTCGGTTGCGGACTCCCGGCCACCGCAGGCGCGGGCTTGCGGGAAGAACCAGGCCTATGTCGACGGCGAGAGATGTCAGCAAACTGAAGGGGTCTGCTAGGACCGATGCCTGCCAGGGTCGCGTGATTGTTCGAAAGAGATACCGTGACCCTGGCACATGGGTAACTGATGGAACACGGGTGGGTTTTAGTCATTAAAAGTCTGACACGCCCTCCCGCTCCGCCCAGAGCGGGAGAAGTCATTTAATGATATCCCATCCAAAAAAAAAAAAGCGTGTCGATAGCAATCCACATATAGTTAGCCCAGAATTTGGCTACGAGCTTAGCATTTTCAGTAGCGTCCATCAACTCCTGTGGCGTGCAAACAACAGGACATGCTGTTATTGCCATGCCAATATTTCATGTGGCTTTCGTTAGGTCTCCATATAGGATTGCTTCAGAAAGCAGCTCTCCTCGATGTAACACACAATTTCAGGGAATATTTGCTTTTGAACCGTAGAGCAATAACCACCAAAAACCACCGCCACTAATAGGTTCACCCACACATCACTTCAGCCTAAAAAGACGTCCTGCTGGCGAACGCAGTATGGTGATAAAATGCATAGAAAACGCTGCTGCTTTGTTTCTAGTAAGTCCCGTAGTCGCCTCTTGCGACACTGGAAGAAATGGGGTGGTGCACTGGAAGAAATTCTTTACGTTCGGCCCAACACCACACGGAAGACGGGACTAGTAGCTTAAGTAATCATTATATCCAGTTGCAGACATCTTAATTAATGAATGAAAAGTGGTTCTGCTATTACCCAGAAAGGTTGGCGGTGACACCTGAGAATTTCGCACAAAAAATCTCAACAATACTGCCTGTTGAAATCCCGTTTCAATTTTATTGTTTCATCGTGCTTTGTATGTTGTGTTGCGTCTCTGGTGTGCATCAAATAAACGTTCTATCTAGCTATCTATCTATCTATCCTTGCCTTGACTTACCTTGGGTGGAGCTTGGGGCTAAGTGGTAACAGTCGCACAGGTCGATCGATCAGGTTAAGCTACGCTTGCCGCGATTAGTTCGTGGATGGGTGATCATTTTTACATACCAAGACCCCTCCGTGCCTTGGAAAGCACGTTAAGCCGTTACTCCCGGCTGAAATTCGTACATTTTTGACAGTCGATACGAGTTGACGATCCGTCACAACTGCCATAGATCACCATAAGCCGGAAACTCTGACAAACAGTTACCAAAGGGCATCATGTTACGCAGTAACTAGGTGGCAGAGGTCAGATAGGCACATGCTCAATGTAGAATATTAATCATTCATCATCATTTCAACCGAAAGACGTCCACTGCTGCAAATAGGCCGCCCCAAAACTCCGCCATTTCGACCAGTTTTGTGCTACCCGCACCCAGCAGATTCTTGCGGCCTTCACAAGAGTCCACCGTCCAAGAGGCCAACTCCACGTCTTCCGGTACCTACGCGGTCGCCACTACAGAACATTTCGGCCCAAAGTCCTGGTATTCAGCTGCTTTTGGTTAGACTGGAAGCCAACCCCAACACAACAGAACAATAACAAGCCAATATACCAACATTTCACCTAATCTATTAACTAAATTATTCCCACAACACTACGTCTATAAGACCAAAACAAAGCATAATTTTCGACCCGCCTACAACTCCCCGCTAACGTTACGACCTTGTCTTTATGCTTGTCACAATGTCAAGCAACCGACAGTGTAGACGTAAACCATTGTTTATTATAACGATTATCGATATGTCTCGTCGCTAGAACGCAAATTACTGAATATCGATTGATATATTAGCTATATCTTTACGAATAGTAATGTTAAATAGTTTGTTTGTTTGATCGCGGTAATCTCGGAATTTACACAATTTTTGACGGGCCTCTTAGTCTAGTGATTAGTGACCCTGGCTGCTAAGAATGAGGTCGTGGGTTCGATTCCCACCCAGGACAAATCTTTGTGTGATGACCACAATCATTTGTTCTGTGTCTGGGTGTAATTTATCTAAAATATGTATGTATTTAGAAATATATCAGTACATTTATCAGTTGTTTGGTAACCATAGTACAGGCTCTGCCTAGTTTGGGATCAGATAACGGTGTGTCGGTTGTCTTATGATATTTATTATTTATTATTCTTAAGAAAAGTTCATCATAATAATCAATTTCAGCCGAAGACGTCCACTGCTGGACAAGGGCTTCTCCCAAGCACCGCCACTTCGACCGATTTTATACTTCTCGCATCCAGCGGATTGCTACGACCTTTTACCAGGTCATCGGTACATCTTGTGAGAGGCATTCCAAGTAAAATTATCGGCTATTTAACATCACGCTACGCCACTAAGGAGCCGAGCAAAAGTAAAAAGAAACTTAGAATAAGCGAAAATTATGTAACAGTGCGGGCGATGCGATGCGATGCGGTGAGTCGGAGATTATTTTAGCGTATTCGGTAATTCCAGCGACGCACTAAGCCGAGGTCCGTATCCCACAGGGGGTACCCTTAGCATGTAGTCCTATTGTTTTTAAGTTTTTTAAGCCCTGGCTGGAGGCCTGAATTTATTGAGGTATCCACAGGTAAGCCCTTTTAAGCAGCTGACAACCTCCTAGGTTGACCTGCGATATGAAAATCATTATTTCAGCCATTAGATGTTCATTGCTGGACATAGGCCTCCCCCAAGCCACTTCGACTGGTTCTGTGCTTCTCGCATTCAGCGAATTCCTGCGGCCTTAACCAGGTCATCAGTTCATCTTGTAGAAGGCCTTCCATATTTTGGTGCGACCCTAAGGAGCCAAGCAAAAGTCAAAAGCCAAAAAAAAAACTTAGAATAAGCAAAAATTATGTAACAGTGCGGGCGATGCGATGCGACGCGGTGAATCGGCGGCCTGCGGGAGTTGTATAAAAATGCGGGGGTTATGTTAGTGTATTTCACTAAAATAAAACAATTGTGTCAATTATCACTTTGTGTAAATTGAATAGATATTATACTGGATAGTATGTATAATATATCTACGGATTTATTACTTTCGCTGTAACATATAATATTAGGACTTTTACACAAACAAAGTCACGAGCAGAAGCTAATCAATTAATATAGGTATTATCGATATGTAGGTAGATTAATAATTTGTTTGTGACTGTGTGGGATGGAGTTACATTCTTGAAACAATGGTTTGATTTTATCTCCATGTCAATATAATAATTAGTCTGTAAACATATACTCGTTTATATATATTCCATTCCAATAGACCACCTCATTTCTTCCCGTGGCTGTCGTAAGAGGCGACTAAGGGACTTACTTGAGAATGGGCAGCAGCGATCTATATGCATTTTACCTCCATACTGCGATCGCCACTGCCATAAATTTTGATTTTGATTGAACGCTGCTGCCCATTCTTTGGTAAGCCCCTAAGTGGCCTCATACGACACCCACGGGAAGACAGCTCAAAAATCTATTTTCTTCCAATATTGATCCACCCTTGATCATTACCCCTAATATATACATACATACATACTACATACAAATAAATAAAATTGGAGTGTCTGTTTTTCATATTAAAATAACCACTTTTTACTAGTGTAGGTATATTGATGTATACACGGTACATATACCAAAACAATTTTTTTTTAAATCGGTCTGTTTGTCTGTTTGTTCCGGCTAATCTCTGAAATGGCTAGACTGATTTTGATGAGACTTTCACTGGCAGATAGCTGATGTAACAAGGAGTAACTTAGGCTACTTTTATTTTAGAAAAATACCTGCGTTAATTTCCGACATCCACGCGGGCGAAGCCGCGGGCAAAAGCTAGTTTAAAAATATATATTTCCAGCCATTTTCCATCCACCAACCCGCCAAAACTGTCCATATATCGAAGTAAGTCCGTCGCTCCCAAACTGCCGTGTGATCGAGTCTATTTCCGAACGTCGTGTGTGGTCCGCGCGAGGCGTTTATATGTGCGCCGGCGCCGTTAAGGGGGGGACTGTTGTGGCTGAATGTGGCAGGAAGGAAGCAGGAAGAATGTTTTATGATGTATGGTTAGTTTGCAAATTGAGGAACTAAATTACTGTATGCTTTTGGGTTTGTAATGATTTAAAACCACACTTAGCGGTTTAATACAGACATGCATAAGCTCACGTCTATCTCCCATGGGGGGTAAGTAGAAACTACGGAACACCACCTGCTACGATCTCTACACACTCCTTTTGCCTCGTTTAAGTTCATACATCTGGTCATACACACACGCAGGTTGCGAGTACTACGCACCTGACCTTTCTGAAGAACATCACCAATAAGGTCACTATATGTTCTCCTAGGGCGTCCTCTTCCAGGCGTATGTCCAGCAGATGAGTGAAACCTAATCAGACAATTTCAATTAATACGCATATGTAGATGATTTTCAACCTGTGCAATAAAAAAGTTATATAAGTAAATTATATGACTTCACATAATATCTATTTATGAATACTTACGGACAGCAAAAACTTTGTAAGCGTCCCTTTTTACGAAAATGACGTGGACGGAGGAAATGAAAAAAAAATGAAATGAAATGAAATTTATTTTTCAAGAATTGTAGTAGATTACTACATTACAGATGAGATGAGATGTGATGGAAATTTGACACCAAGTTTATATGGAGAAGTGCAAAAAGCTAATATTTTTATATAGAAATTGCATTAAAAGTATTTTTAATACAGTAAGTCATATTAAATTAATTATGCTCGAATCTCGAGCACTTGTTGATCCGTAGTATAAATAAAATGGTGAGTGATTTCAATAAGCCTTTATAACTTAACTTTAATACGTTATGAATGTCTGGTACGTAATAAAACAGTTAAAACGGGTTATAAACCACCATTGTGGAGTCATTTTAATAGGTAACATTTGACGTCTGTCCGTTCATATCGCAAAATTACTCGTATCGGTCATTATTACAATAAATATGTAATCGTAATTGAAAAAAGATAAGCAATTGTGTAGTTCTAACAAAACGAAAAATATATTATTTTATGCCCGCCGTTACAAGGTTTCGTTGTTGAATTTTGATGAATTGTCAAATGTTACCTATTAAAATGACTCCACTATAATTTCTATTCCTACTAAACTTCCTCTCAGACTCTCGCAGAGAAGGGGTATGTATCCCAACAGTGGGAACATTATAGGCTATATGTGATATGTTATGTACCTACCTGATTCATCATTGTCTTTGCCTTAACAGTCAGTGGCTGACGCACGCGCTCACTCAAACAGTTAGTATCGTATTCACAGCTACTAGGTATAACTGGTTCAGTGTGAAGCCGGACATAAAGAATACCACCATCCCATTTCTTCCAGTGGGTGTCGTAAGAGGCGACTAAGGGACTTACTAGAGAATGTGCAGCAGCGTTCTCTATGCATTTTACCACCATACTGCGATCGCCAACCCGCCTGCCAAGCGTGGAGAGTATGGTAAATCCCTTCAAATTGGAGGAGGCATGTCCAGCAGTGGACGTATTTCGGCTGAAATGATGATAATTTCTTTCGAAATATTTTTTAATATGAACTTGGCAGTTTTCTGGAAACAATACTTATTAAAGAACTGTTACAATATACCGATTGATTCCCAGGCCGGGCAATGTGACATTAGGAATTTCTTAGTAACAGCCCGGAGTTTGAAAGTTGACGGTGTGATACCCCGTCCCTCGGAAAGCACGTTAAGTCGTTGGTCCTGCGCCTGATCTCTTTCCGGTCGTGTCGGATTGTCGTCCCATCGGACTATGAGAGTGAGGGAACAGTGAGTGCTCCTGTGTCTGCGCACACACGCCTGCACTATATCTCCCGCGCCGATGGCTAGTCTCCGTAGAGATTGGCTGCCATGCCCGAAATATGGGTTGGAGGGACTTAAGTAGTCACTTATATACCTACTTCACAAGCTCTATCAATCAACTCAGCCTATCGCAGTCCACTACTGGACATAGGCCTCTCCCATGCTGCGCCACAACACCCTGTCTTCCGCCTTCCGCATCCAGTCTGTCCCAGCCTCTTTCCTAAGGTCGTCGGTCCATCTAGCTGGGGGGCGTCCCACGCTACGCTTGCCGATACGCGGTTTCCCCTCCAGGACTCGTCTGCTCCACCAGCCATCGGTTCTTCAACAGACATAGGCAGCCCACTGCCACTTCAGCTTGCTTACTCTACGAGCTATATCAGTAACTTCAGTTTTTTTCCGCTCTACCTATAATTTAGTTTTGTTTCAAGGACAGAGGTTTCTATCTAGAACTATAGATACAATAGAAATGATCATTCATTTGCTAAATTAATTCATTTCCATGACATATAAGTTAGTAACGAAACACCGAGACTAGATGGCGCTGCCTGTGTGCTCACCAAAAGTAGATCGCTAAGCGCTCATGAACCGAATAGAATCTCTACCAAAAATGTAATGGACTAATGTCATTTATGGCAGTGAATATGACTCTTACAAGTAACCCTACCCAACTGTCACCCACCGATCAGTATGAAACTTTGCACATCCACCAAAAATATTGAACCCGTGTTTTTTTATTTTTCCTGAATCCACTTTTTAGGGGTAGAAACCACCCCCTAGGTTTATAAGGGTTGTAACGGTTTGTGGGGATAAGTTATAATAGGGTTAAGGTAGGTTGGCCTATCTGTGGTCAAGATCGTAATGTTCTGATTGAAAAGCAGTCGAATAAACTCACTCTACCCAGAGTTACGTGGGTTAGCCTACTTAGGGGTTATTAGGGGTGGTTTCTATCCCTAAAAAGTGGATTCCGGAATAATTAAAAAAAACACGGGTTCAATATTTTTTAGTGTTATATCGATGTGCAAAGTTTCATTCTGATCGGTGGGTGACAGTTGGGTAGGGTTATGTGTTAGTTGTTACTGAAGCTCTTTATAAAATAACTTGTCCTCGAAAGATGGAACCTACTCATCATCATCTGACTTGACTGGCCTGTTAGTCTAGTGGTTAGTGACCCTGACTGCTAAGACTGAGGTCGTGGGTTCGATTCCCACCCAGGACAAATGTTTGTGTGATGAGCACGATCATTTGTTCTGTGTCTGGGTGTAATTTATCTATAATATGTATGTATTTAGAAATATATAAGTATGTTTATCAGTTATCTGGTTACCATAGTACAGGCTCTGCCTAGTTTGGGATCAGATAACGTTGTATTGGTTGTCCTAAGATATTTATTTATTTATTTATCTGTCTAGTCTGTGAGTGGGAAGTCATCAAATGACGTCTCCCGCTCTAGGGTGGAGCGGAAGGGTGTGTCAGACTTTTACTGACTAAAACCCACCAGTGTTCCTTCTGCACGCGTAGCAGGACCACCGTAGAAAAGGATTTTATCGACGGAAGAATAGATAAAGTAACGTTTCGGGTACACAGTACGACGGCAGCAAACTAGCAAAGTAGAAAGAGTCAACTGCACTTTTTATAAAATTTACTCTTCGACATGATTTGGCTCAGAATTATATTTAACCGACTTCAAAAAAAGGAGGAGGTTCTCAACTCGACTGTATTTTTTGTTTGTTACCTCATACTTTCGACTGGGTGAACAGATTTTGCCACACAAACTAAATGGTCACCCATCCAAAGGCTGATCTTGAGAAGTATAACTTAACCTAGCGAACCTGCGACACAAGGCAAAACAAAAATTGCATGGTCACCCATCCAAAGGCTGACCTTGCGAAGTACTTACAGCTTATCCTTGCGAACCTGCGACAAAACGCCACACATAAAGTAAATGGTCACCCATCCAAAGGCTGACCTTGAGAAGTGTAGCTTAACCTAGCGAACCTGTGACACAAGGCAAAACAAAAACTACATGGTCACCCATCCAAAGGCTGACCTTGCGAAATGCAGCTTAACCTTGCGAACCTGCGACAAAACGCCAACATAAAGTAAATGGTCACCCATCCAAAGGCTGACCTTGAGAAGTGTAGCTTAACTTAGTGAACCTGCGACACAAGGCAAAACAAAAACTACATGGTCACCCATCCAAAGGCTGACCTTGCGAAATGCAGCTTAACCTTGCGAACCTGCGATAAAACGCCACACATAAAGTAAATGGTCACCCATCCAAAGGCTGACCTTGAGAAGTGTAGCCTAGCGAACCTGCGACACAAGGCAAAACAAAAAAATATATTTTGAAAGGTAATATTTATAAAGTATGCTTTACGAAAGGAAATAAGTATGGTATAATCAAAAATAACGTATTAATAATATATTAATATGTTAATTATCACATCGAAAAAAATCGCATCGATATGATATTGAAACTTTGTTGCCTAAGTCCACAAATTTTCAGTATGGGCCACTGTGCGTGGCCACGCTCACCACGCCAAAATTTAGGTTTACCCTCGCCTATAGATGTTTCACGTCAAAATTGCAGTTGACTTTTTCTACTTTGCTGCTGTCGTACTCTGTACCCGAAACGTTACTTTGTCTTATCGTCCGTCGACGAAACCCCTTTCTACGGTGGTCATGCTACGCATGCAGGTGGCCATATGCCAGGGCCACGGTATGTAAAGAAAGGAAGAAAGAAAGAAAATATATTTATTTAGCACAAACTCAAAGGCACACAAAATAATACAGCAAAAAAAAAAAACATAAATTAACAAAAAAGAAAATCAATAAAAAGTCTCTCGAAAGTAGGGTTGATGAGGATTCCTCTTCCTCATCCTCATAATGCGAAAGTTCCTCATTTTGAGCGATTCCTCATCCTCTTCCACATCCCCAAAATCAGGCATAAAATATTCCTCTTCCTCTTCCACATCCTCATTAATTAAGAGGAATTTATGAGGAACTGTTGTTGACGTATTCAATGTAAATAAAAGTAATATCTGTCTTTTGCTCGCTGCATTAGTTAGTTACAGTGAAAAGAGGATAAAATATGAATTAGGAACGTTCACGATCAGTCATGAACATGTCTCAACGTGTTTTAGAAATGTAATATAGCACGCTATTGTGTAGTACTGTAGTGTACGTGTACGTAGCCACTCCACTGTAGACACTTAGTCAGTCTTAAATTTATTTTGTTTGTGAGTGGTCGTACGTAACTACGTAAGTCGTAATTAGGTTTATTTATTGTTAAGTTAAAAAGTTTTTGAGATGAAGCCGAAGTGTAGTGCTATATGGACGTATTTTAGTGAAGTGGATGTTGATACTGTTAGATGTAAAATATGTGACCAAACATATTCAAGGAAAGGGCGCGGAACTTCGGGGTTAAGAAGTCATCTCAAGTCACGCCATGAAGTAGAATATGCCGAGTATGAACAAAAGGATACAGCATTAAAAAAAGCCGCGGTTGATAAACGCAAATTACTGGAAGAGACTCCTCTTCAACAGGCTAAGAGACAAGTAACTTTACAGGAGGCATTACAAAGAAATCAGTATTGGGATACATCTCACGAAAAAAGCCGCGAGTTAGATAATTTAATTTGCGAAATGTTAGCTCTTCAAGATTTACCATTAAATTTTGTTGAAGGAATTGGCTTTAGGCGGTTTATTCATGCTGTTTAGCCAAAATATAATTTAAGAGGACGTCAGAGTCACACATCTCATTTGTGTAATTATATTTATCCTAAACTAAGGAACAAGGTAAAGAACTTAATAAAAGATTTTCAATACTTATCTTTCACCACTGACATATGGACTGAACCAGGAGCAGGTGTTTCGTTGTTGAGTTTTACAATTCATGGTATCAATAATGACTTTCGAAGAGTATCTTTATTTCTTAAATGTGTCCCACTCGAGGAACGTCATATGGGCGATGTGATAGCACAAAAGTTGGACGAAATACGAGAGGAATGGGAAATTCCCCGTCAAAAACTACATATCATGGTTCGTGATGGTGGTTCTAACATGAAGATAGCGGCCCGCGTGTCGCAGATTAACGATATTGATTGCAATATCCATCAATTGCAATTGTGCATACGTGCGGCCTTGGCAATTGATGAATATATTTCGTCCTTGTTGGCAAAATGTAAGCAAATCGCGACACATTTTAACCACTCAATAATTGCCCAAAGCGAATTGAAAGGTTTACAAGAACGTCTGGGTCTGCCTCTGCTTTCAGTTATTCAAGAGTGTCCTACAAGATGGAATAGTATGTTTAATATGATTCAACGTCTAATTGAAATAAAGGATGCCATAGTACTTTATACCTCACAACATACAAATTTGCCGCAGTTAACTCCAAATGATTGGCTACAACTTAAGAGCTGTGCAACAATCCTTAAGCCATTTGAAGAGGCCACCAAGACCATGAGTAGTTCTGAGGCCTGTATCTCATCCGTGATCCCTCTAATCCATGTCTTGACATGCACATTGCAGAATCTATTGAGACAGAATATAAATAAAACTGGGCAAACTTGCGAGAATATTATTAAAAAATTGATAGAAGAAATTACCAATCGCTTTGGTGAACTTCATAATAATAAGATTTACACAATCGCTACTTATTTAGATCCAAAATATAAAACTAAGTTTTTCAATGAAATCACTAAAGAAAGTATTGAGTCCGAACTGATTTCATTGTGTCAAGAAGGCCATGGCGCACAACCACAAATGCAGTCAATCGAACATGATGTTATTCAACACAATCAACACATTCATCATACCGATACCGAGAGCTTACCATCAACGACTTCTGGAGCTAACTTTTCTGCAGGCAGATTTTTACAATCAATGTTATCTGAGATGCTGGCCTCAGATCCTAACAGTGACGATGAAGAAAGTCAAATCACACCCATCGACAGATTTGTTATCCTGAAGTCACTAATAATGAATTATATTAAAGAGAAGAGAATAGGTATTCAAGAAGACAGCCCTTTGTGGTGGAAAATGAACCCCAAATATTTTGAACTTTACAGAGCTGTGCGCCAGTATCTTTCAGCCCCTCCATCAAGTATCCCTAGTGAGCGCCTTTTCAGTGGCGCTGGATTAGTTTACGACGAATTACGAAACCGTCTATCTGGAGAAACAGCTTCAAAGTTAATTTTCATTAAATTTAACCTCCCTATTGTGAATTTTGACTATTAAATTGTTTTTTTTTTTCTTTCTTAATATTAAAGGGTCCATTCGCAATCTTTCTTTTATTTAAAATTTCAATTCGAAATCACAGGTTCTATCTTCCTCTTCCGCATCCTCTTCCTCATCCTCATCCTCCTCCTCGTATCCTCATCCTCATCCACTTCCTCAAAACGTATTTCTAATAGTTCCTCATCCGCATCCTCTTCCACATAACCACTTCCTCATCAACCCTACTCGAAAGTATCTCTTTCGAACAAATTTCGTGACCCTAGCAGGTTGCTTCCAGTTTCAAACCCAAAAGTCATTTATTCAAATTAGGAACATATGAACCAGTTGATTAATCTATACTAATATTATAAAGCTGAAGAGTTTGTTTGTTTGTTTGATTGAACGCGCTAATCTCAGGAACTGCCGGTCCGAATTGAAAAAATATTTTTGTTTTGGGTAGCCTATTTATCGACAATTTTTTTGTTTTTAGTTTTATCATTCTCTTATTTTAGAAGTTACAGGGCCCCCCCCTGTAACTTCTAACGTTTTAAAAAAAAACTACTCACTCGATCTCGTTCAAACCAATTTTCAATGGTAGTTTACATGGTAATGTACATCATATATTTTTCTTAGTTTTATCATTCTCTTATTTTAGAAGTTACGGGGGGGGGGGGGACACACATTTTACCACTTTGGAAGTGTCTCTCGCGCAAACTTTACAGTTTAGAAAAAAATGATACTAGAAACCTCAATATCATTTTTGAAGACCTATCCATAGATACCCCACACGTATGGTTTTGATGAAAAAAATTTTTTTGAGTTACAGTTGTATGTATGAGGAACCCCAAAATGTATTGTTATTTTTCTATTTTTGTGTGAAAATCTTAATGCGGTTTACAGAATACATCTACGTACCAAGTTTCAACAGCATAGCTCTTATAGTTTCGGAAAAAAATGGCTGTGACATACACGGACAGACAGACAGACAGACAGACAGACATGACGAATCTAAAAGGGTTCCGTTTTTTCCATTTGGCAACGGAACCCTAAAAATGACTTATGTGTATGCTAAGTTGTGACATAAACAACATAAACAAAATGGCGGTTAAATTGATACCCGCAAACTTGATAATTCTAGTGTAATTATCATGCAATACTTAGCTTAGAAATTATGTAGCGACTTAGCTTTTCCTGCGGAGCCGGGCGTGTAAGTAAGTATCTATCATACTTGTATTTGGGTCAAACTTTACTTACTAATAATACTAAATTACATACACGAAATATTTTAGGAGGTACACCTGTAGGTGGTAAAGAAGCTATAGAAGCAAAAATATTTTTTTTATCTAAGCTTTTTTGAATTTACGTAATTATTATAATTTTAAAACTGCTTGACACGTTTTGCATAAAACCTTTACTCCAAATTCTATGAATGGCCCGCCTGACGCTGTGAGGGCGGCGACCGGACGGCACGACCATGGCCGCGGTGTCTCGGGCCGTAAAAAATAAGAAGTAGCCAGTATTTCTTATGTGCGTCAAATAATTTATAAATATTAAATTTTGAAAAAAATACATTCAGAAAAAAAATTTTTTTCATTGCTGTAGCTTCTTTACCACCTACAGGTGTACCTCTTAAAATATTTCGTGTATGAATAGTACAACAGTTATATATTATTGTTCGTAACTGTACGATTGCTGCGGGAGAGTGGTTTTAGTCCAGTGGTAACATCCTCGACTTACGAGTTGTAGGTCATGGTTTCGAACCCAGAGATGCGATTTACTTTATGTAAATAATTTCATCACCATAGCTCTCAAACCAGTGAAGGCAGACATTGTGAGGAGACCGGTTTGTACCCATTCGCACTATGCCCTTGTGGTAGATCATGGCCAACACCCTCTGACGAACAAACAGACATTCATATTACCCGTGACAGTTTCTTCGATATACATAACACAGTAAATGCTTTCCAAGGAAATTCAATTCAAAGAACGATAGAAGAGTATAGAAACGACTCAGTTTTTAACTTGTTCAAAACAGTTACCGCAGCCCTGGCACATGGGCAACTGTAGGAACACGGGTGGGTTTTAATCAGTAATAGTCTGACACGGCCGCCCGGTCCACTGATTTCCCACCGAAAAAAAAACCCTATCAGAAGGCCAATTCTCATAATTAAAAAAAAAATAACCGACTTCCTTAAAAATATTTGTTTCCTTAGTTTTTTTCACCCAGTCGAAAGTAATGAGGTAACAAACATCAAAACAATACAGTTGAATTGAAAACCTCCTCCTTTTTTTGAAGTCGTTAAAATGCTCAAAATCTAGTCGCAATCTCATCTCGGCGACAACCAAATGTCAAAATCTTGTAAAAAATGTATGGGAACTCGCGGTATTTTTGACAGTTTGAGACTGAGATCGTTCTTAAAATTAAAAGAATTGCCACTCTGATGACTTTACCTACGAAGTAGCTGTTGCCTTCAACTTCATCTGCGATTTTTTTGTATTTCTTCCTTTTTAAAGTGGGCTCGTGTAGTAGTTGACAGTTCCAGATAATACCCCTACATGAAACTTACAAATAAGTTCAAAGTCTCTATATCTATACATACAAATAAATAAAACTGAAGTGTCTGTTTGTAATTTCAAATTAACAGTTTTTCACTAAATGCATATGAAAGCAAAGAAGGTACTTACACCAAAAACTATTTTTTTTTACAATTTTTGTCTGTCTGTCTGTCTGTTTGTTCCGGCTAATCTCTGAAATGGCTGGACCGATTTTGACGGGACTTTCACTGACAGATAGCTGATGTAAAAAGGAGTAACTTAGGCTACTTTTATTTTAGAAAAAATCTTTTATTTTAGAAAAATACTTTGCGTTAATTTCCGACATCCACGCGGGCGAAGCCGCGGGCAAAAGCTAGTAATTACTATAAATTGAACAGCCTTCCAGAAGCTATATAAAAACCAGAAAACTTGCCCACAAAACAATAGACACTAAGCATACCATGAAACACAAAATGTCGCCTCTAGAAATTCCCAACTCAAGAGAAGCATACTCCACATTCATATATTGTGACATCGTCCAGTCCTCGAACAACCATGAATAATACAGTCGTATTGAAGTAGTACTGCACTGGGGTGGGCATGATTCAACGGATATATTATTCAGTATCTAACGGGCTTTCGCCCTTTTGTTTGCTTTGAAAAGGTGAAAGGTGAAGGGAAGATATTGATTACGTTTTAAGTCAAAGAAAAATATTAAGAAGACTCTAAAGGTAGAATTCCGTGCATCGCGATCGATCGCGGCCGCGCGCGGCCTACGACTGTCGTCGATCGCTCGCGACAATAGTCAAATTATGAAAATGTATGGCACCGCTGCCGAGGCCCGCGACAGACGCGCGCGGCTGACGAATGTCGTGAGCCGCGCGCGGCCGTACGTGTCTTAACATGTTCTAGCGCTTAGTAACATCGTGGATTTCATGGCGCAAACATGTCTAGGAACGCAGGAGAAAACTTTTCGGTCGAGGAAGACGAAATATTAATACATTTTGTGTCTCAAACTCCAATCATATATGATATGAGGCATGGAGATTATCCTCCTCTTCTTCTTCAAGGATGTCAATTAGCACTTCGACCATGATTTTGACTTCGGTAGATACACGTCTGGAGGGAACTGACAAACAGCATCTACTAATTTCAAGACACGGCCGCGCGCGGCTCACGACATTCGTCAGCCGCGCGCGTCTGTCGCGGGCCTCGGCAGCGGTGCCATACATTTTCATAATTTGACTATTGTCGCGAGCGATCGACGACAGTCGTAGGCCGCGCGCGGCCGCGATCGATCGCGATGCACGGAATTCTACCTTAAGTATTGCTACTTTTGTTTGTGGTAAAACTGATAGTCTACTCTTTTTTTTCGGTTGGGAAATCATGAAATGACCTATCCGGCTTTGGGTGGAGCGAGAGGGCATGTCAGACTTTTACTGACTACAACCCACCCGTGTTCCTTCAGATGCCTATGCTACGGTAACTCTTTCGAACGAATCTCGCGACTCTGGCATGCATCGGTCCTAGCGGGTTCAGTTGTTGCTGACATCTCTTTGAGGCGCGCGTGGAACACTACGCGCCGTCGACTCGAGCCTGGTCCTTACCGGGCGGCGAGCTACCCATTGCTCGCCGAAGGAGTCTACTCCCTAACCACGTAGTCCACAGTTTTGGTCGAAGTTATTGGCCTGTCCGAAAGTAGTTCGAAAGCTTGAAGTGAATCCTTCTGACAATTTTTTTTTCCGACGAAGAAAAAGAAATCGGGAATAAGGACCACGGCAACTGTCAAAACGTTAATTTTGCCATTCATTTTGATTTTTCTCGGTTTTTACTGTGTTTTGTTGGTCTAGTGGTCACAAGCTACTGCTGCTCACGAAGCCCCATAGTTTTTTTTTTTTTGGATGGGAAATCTTCAAATGACTTCTCCCGCTCTGGGCGGCGCGGGAGGGCGTGTCAGACTTTTACCGACTAAAACCCACCCGTGTTCCATCAGTTGCTCATATGCCAGGGTCACGGTATCTCTTTCGAACAAGCACGCGACCCCAGCAGGCATCGGTCCTAGCAGACCCCTTCATTCTTGCTGACATCTCTTTGAGCCGCGCGTGGAACACTACGCGCCGTCGACCCGAGCTTGGTCCTTACCGGGCGGCGAGCTACCCATTGCTCGCCGCCCGCAAGCTCGCGCCTACGGTGGCCGGGAGTCCGCTATCGACTCCCGACGCCCGGGGCGTCTCCTCCTGCGGCGGCTAGGGTCGTGAGGGCGCAGAGACTGCCACTCCCTCACGCGCCCCGCCTCCTCCTTTGCGAGCATTACTGCTTCGCAGAAGGAGGTGACGGCGCTTTTTTTGCGCTCAGACGTGGAGTTGCGGACACCAGCCCGTTCTACCTATTACCTATTACCTAAGGAGATGACGGCTTCCCATGCCCTTTCGCTCCGTACCATGGCTCGCACGCGCGCTCACGAAATCCTGGCTCCGATTCCCAGGTCAGGCTGTGTTATTGGGTTTTTCCATCTGGAATTTCTGAGTAGCAGCCCGGAGCTTGGTTCAAAGTCAAAGCATTTATTAGCTGCATACCGTGACCCTGGCACATGGGCAACTGAAGGAACACGGGTGGGTTTTAATCAGTGAAAGTCTGACACGCCCTTCCACTCCATCCAGAGCGGGAGACGTCATTTGATGGTTTCGCACCCAAAAATAAATAATAAAAGCGTTTATTTCAAATAAGCTTTTATAAGGCACTTTTGAACTTCAAAATGTCGATGGCTCGGTTGGTGGCTAAAGGCTCGCCCCTATTACATGGGACTTAAACGTAATAGGCAAAATGGGACACACACACTGTGGACACAGGCGTGACGTCATTTATCATTTATCATTTATGTTCATACCAACCGTCTCTCCACTCTGCTTACTCTAGGATACATATCCGGCAGGCTCGCAATCCTTTCCTATCCTAAGGGCACATTTTCCCTGCCATTACAGCGCCAACCGGTCTACTCCTTAATATGCAATAGCCTCTGTGGCACCATGAAACATGAGGCCTCAGATGCTAGTGCAAATCTTAGAGTTCATTCGATTAATCGAGTCTGGTCAAACCACGTTGGGATCGATGCATTTCATTCATTCATTCGTTCATGAGTTTTATTTCGGTCGATCTGCAGGTATGGCAAAATACCTACATAATTTCTGAAAAAAAGTGACAGAATTCGATTTAGTAGAAAATTATGAACAAATACTTTAAGGACTTATGTTTATCTATATATTAATACGTGAGGCGAAAACTTTGGATCCCTTTTTACAAAAATTGGGCGGACGGAGGAGTATGAAATTTCGCACACTTATAGTTTATACAGAGAAGAAGTGACGAATGCTAATATTTTTTTAAATTATGCGTAAAAATACATTATTTTCAATAAATAACACGTTACACACACTACTATTCATTACCGTGTATTTAATACACACATGCATAGAGAATATCTGTCTTTAATAATATTTTGTGTCTATAGTCTTACGGAATGTCAAGTGTCAAGTATAACCATAGGTAATAATTTTATAGATAATAACCTATTTCATTTTTAAAATCTATGATCATATCGAGAATTTTTGTCTTTAATAGTATTTGTCTATAGTGTTACTGAATGTCAAATATAACCATTTTTTTTTTTTTAATAATGTATTTCTATTCAAATGAAGTACGGTCGAATTTCGACCAATGGGCGATCACTAGTTCTACAATAATACACTTTGTATATCCTCGTAAGGCGTCCCCTCCCGGTTTTTCCACTCACACGTCTTGTAGTTGCAAAATTCTTGGTCACCGCACACAAAATGATACGTTTCGTCGCCATACTCCGTAGTACTGACAATTACTGAGTAATTACTGTAAACAGCAGCGTTTTGCTTAACCAGCGGTTTTACTGCTAAATGTATGGCATTTATTCATTTGTAATATGCAAATGAAAGTAGCAAACATCATGGTTTTATTGTTTATTTACTTACTTTGTTTATATGGCAGTCTGTAAGTTATTGTTTTCTTTTCATAATTTCAGCTGAAATTCCACTCCTGGACATAAGCCTCCCCCAATGTGGGGGGATTTGTCATTGTAAGGTCCCGTAGTAGTTGGTACCTTACACTTGTAGCTTTAAGTAAGAAGTGGTAAGTCAGTACTTGGAGTTAGGCGAGTTGATGTAAACACACACAGATTCGGTAACACTAACGGTTTATTAGAGTAGGTACCGATCACAACAAAGTAAAAGTGGGTTGGATGCTAATCCGCGGTGTTCGCGTAAGTATGTAATTCGTCAACTAACTTAAAATCATATTAAACATTGTTTTAAATACCAAAGAGAAAAGTAGGTTGCTGCGTTTGCAGCCTGACGGAATGTACGTAAACCGTACATGCTCCCGAGGGAAAAGGCGGGATGAGCATCCAGTACATAAAACGTTTTAAAGTAAAAATTCCAAAACGCAATAATAAAAAGTATAGACCGTATAAAAGTAGGTTAAGTAAGTAAAAATATAAAAGTAAGACATCCCAGAACGTCACAATAAAAAGTAAAGACAGTAAAGTAAACATTAGTAAGTAAGTAAAATTAAACATGTACACATAAAAACAATAAGCTTTACTGCTCCTCAAAGTGAAACAGTTGTTTCGGCCTCGCGTCGCTGTATAGTGGCTCCGGCGGTGTCGAATGGCGTATTTCTTGCATCTCGATTTCGACTTTGTTGTCGATTCCTGTAGGTTGTCTTGTAGGTGGCCTTTTAGTTTTCTTATGCCATAGTCTCCTAATCCAAATGTAGACAGCAAACGAAGCAGCTCCTCCCAACAGCAGAGAAGTCACAGAGTAGAGATATATGTCGTGACTCGATATATCTATCCCTTGTGGTAGTCTTTCCTGCTCTTTCTGCTGAATTATTTGCTTATCTATGTTTCTGATATTTATTGCAGATGTATCCAGTTCTGTCATATTCAGCTGTGCGTTTTTCCAACTTAGATCAAATAAATTGTTGATAGTCGTGTTAAGTGTAGGTACTTCAATATCCGCCTCCATGTGAAATTTGCTTCCTAAGTGGTTATAGGTGAATATTGTCGCATCTTTCTTTTGTAGTATGCATTTTGGTTTCAAGGCAATCACCCCAGTACCGTTGATGACTGCTGGCGTAACTTGATCGCTACATATGACGCGCATCAGCTGTCTGTCGCATAATGTAAACAACCACCAGTTAGGTTTATGTAATTGGATCCAAGTTTCTTTGCAAGTTACATCATTGATGACGCAGGATAATGAAGTTTGTTGACTGAATACCTTGGCCTCGCAAGGTGCGTCCTTGTCTTGTAAGCTAAATACCGGCTGACGTGAAATGCATGTGTACTCGTCTTCTCCGTATGGCGTGCATTGGCGCATGTCTTGCTCTTCCATAGTGATGTACGAATTTTTCACGAAGTTTATGGCGATATAATTGGAGAAAGGCTGCACGATTCTCAATTGTCCTTGTTTCTGGAATGGTATAGGTATTACCCGGTATATTTTGTAGTCCTCATCGCTCAAAAGTGGAATATGCAATTCGAAAAGTAAAAAGTTGTTTGTAATCCGTGCCTTGACATGGATTAGTTCGTAGATGTCACGGAAATCTTTTTGTATGTCCTTTATCGGTAAGGCTAGTCCCTGTGGAAGTTTTCCAGAGATGATGTTCAGCTGTTCTATTATTTGAGATGCAGGAAACAAGTGTGTATCCAAATGACCTCGATAAATGTTGGCGAGAGCATTCATTAGCATTTCTTGAATTCTATGCAAGTCGCTCAAAATTAAAGTTGATGATAAAGCGGCAGAGTTCACGTCATTTGCTGTGTATAAAATTTGTGCTCTGTTCTCAATTTTTGTGATTATGTTGCAAGTCTGATTTATGTAGGTTTGTATTGCGTGAAATTGTTTGTCCATAAATTCCGTATTGTTTTTAATTACATTGTTTTCAGCCTCTATGATCAAAGTTTGATTCTTCATCAACTGTAACAAGTAATTATCGTTGATTTGCAAGTTTTGGATATCCTTCTCGTACTTTTGCGCAAAGTCTTCATCCAAAACCCCGAAAAGTGTTCTGGCTAATTTTCCGATTCCATCAAAGTAGCCTCGTTTTTGTCGCGAATGCTGAGAAAGTAACATAGTGTTATAATTCTCAAGGTGATGCATTTCATGACGTAGGTGTCTGACAACTGCTTCGCATGGTGTAAACTCGTGCGCGATTCTTTGACAGAGTTTATCAATTTGGTTTATGTAGTCGTTCATGTTATTCGCAGCTTGCCAGTAGGACGTTAGGTTGTAATAGATCAGTAGAGTCCATTCATCATGTATAAGTTGCAGTTTTCCGGCTTCATCGAAATAAATAGGTTGATTGTTGGTTATAGAGGTCACCTTATAGTTGTTTGTTACTGGTGACGATTGTGCAGTTCCTAACATTCCTATTAAAGTTATAAGAGCGAAAGTCAGGAAACTGTACTTGTTGGTTCGCGTGCTCCTTTTTCTTCTTTGGTTTTCAGTTATTGTATCTTCTTCTCTTTTGTTATTTGTTGTTTCTTCGGTAGGTAGCAGTGTTTCTTGCTGTGGTAATGGAGTTAGTTTAACAGTGGGTCGTTTTATCACTCCAGTTTTTGTTTTAAGGGTGGCCACTCGTACTAGACCATCCTTACCGGGATGAGTTTCCATCACTCGTCCCATGGCCCATTTGCCAGGAGGTAAGTTTGTTTCCTTGATTAGGACCACGTCGTTTAGTTTGAGGTTTTGTACAGTTCTGTTCCACTTGCTTCTAGACTGTAAGGTGTTCAGGTAGTCATTGGACCAAGCTTTCCAGAATTGATCCAGCATGTGCTCCGTTAGTTGCCAACGTTTTCTCAGATCCATCTTTCTGTTGTCAGGCTCCGGTTGAGGTAGAGACAACGTAGCACTGCCAGTTAGAAAGTGGCCAGGAGTGAGAGTGCTGTAAAATTCCTCCGGATCTTCTGTTAGCTGACATAGAGGCCTCGAGTTTAGGCAGGCTTCTATTTTCGCTAGTAACGTAGTGAATTCTTCCCAGGTCAGTTTTTGATCCCCAAGAACCCGCTTCAAGTGGTGTTTTAATGATTTGACGGCTGCTTCGAATATCCCCCCCGCACTAGGCCAGGCAGGGGCGTTGAAGTGCCAATGAATTTCTAGTTTCCCAATCTCGTCAAAGAACTCAGGAGAGAGTAGCTTCTTGAAGTTACTGAAATCCTCTCTCAGTACTTTGGATGCTCCAACGAAGTTCGTGCCGTTGTCTGAGTACATGTGAGCAGGCGTTCCGCGCCTCGCGCACATTCTCTGAAGGGCCGCAATAAACGCTTCCGTGCTTAGTTCGGAGACTAATTCGATATGTACAGCTTTCGTAGCCATACAGACGAAGACCGCGATGTATGCTTTTGAGGTCTTCACTCCTCTTCCTTTGTTAAGTTTCACGTCTACGTGACCAGTAAAGTCAACACCAGTGTGAGTGAATGGACGGCTTGGTGTTACTCTTTGTTTTGGCAGATCGGCCATTAGTTGAGCATTGTCCGTAGAATTGTAACGATGACATTTCACACAGCGTCGTATTCTTCCCTTTACCGCCCGATTTCCAGAGACTATCCAGTATCGTTGCCGTATGTAAGTAAGGGTCAGACGGGCTCCTCCATGAAGCGTCATCGAATGTGCTTGGTCGATCAGTAGTTCAGTGAAGCGGCTGGAGTAGGGTACCACTGCGGGATTCTTCATATTTGCAGGAAGATCAGAGTGCTGTAGTCTTCCGCCTACGCGAATGATTCCCTTGCTATCCAGATAAGGTTTGAGTTTGTAAATGTTGCTTTTTGGTGACACAGTTTTATTTTGTTTCAACTGTTTGTGTTCTTGCGCAAACTCGCTTTGTTGAACATATTTTATTATATATTCTGCTGCGTATTGTAGGTCAGTTGTTGCTAGGTAAGTAGCGCTTGGTCGTAATTTTTGCTTTAGTGATGCAATATATCGCACAATTCGAGCAGTAATTCTTATTACTGAAGTCAGCGAACTGTGGTTCTTCAGCAACTTGTAAACAATATTTTCAGTGTTGTAGTTTTTCGAACTGACGTCATTGGGTTCGACCCTGTTTGCTTCGCTTGTAGTAAAGTGGCAATTCACATTATGAGGTGTTTCTGTTTCTGCAAAGTTTTTCAGAAACATAGGTCCGTTCCACCATAAGTTGAACTTGACTACTTTGCTCGGTAGCAAGCCTCTCGAAGCGCAGTCAGCTGGATTAAGTTCCGATCGTACATAACACCATTGTTGAGGTGGAATTACGTCTTTTATTTTCCCCACTCTGTTAGCTACGTATCTTTCCCATCTTGAGAGGTCTCCCTGAATCCAAGCTAGCACCACCTTGGAGTCACACCAACCATAAGCTGATATCTCATGCTCCGTTAGTGATTTCTTCACTTTTTCCATGAGTTGGGAGAGTAGTAGTGCTCCGCATAGCTCAAGTCTGGGCAATGAAGTTTTTTGAGTAATCGGCACTACCCTAGTTTTTGATACTAGTAATGTGATCCTTGGGTCGCCCTTTTCGTCGATTACTCGGCTGTATATGACGCAAGCGTATGCCTTTTCGCTTGCGTCACAAAATCCATGTAGTTGGATATTTTTCTGCGTACTGCCAATCCATCTGTTTATTTTAATGTTTTTAATTAGATGTAGTTCTTTGTTTAGATGCCGCCATTCGTCTTGTAACTCAGTAGGTAGTTCAGCATCCCAGTTTATTTTAGTTAGCCACACCCTTTGGAATAGTAGTTTAGCTGACACAGTTATAGGCGCCAGCCAACCCAAGGGGTCGTATAGTTTGGATATTTGTGATAGCAGGTTTCTTTTAGTTAGTGGTTCGTTGTTGTAGTCGTCTATGGACCAGTTGAATATGAAAACGTCATCTTTTGGATTCCAACTCAACCCCAACGTTTTCATTGATTCGTCGCCTCTAAAATCAAATGTACTTTTCGATATTTGATCTTCGTCTAAGTGTCGTAGAAGCTCAGGATCGTTGCTTGACCATTTTCGCAGATTCATTCCGCCTCCCTTCAGTAGTTTTATGATCGATGTTTGAATTTCCTTTGCTTGTTTTGTAGAGTTGTGGCCGCTGATTAGGTCATCGACGTAGAACTGATTTAGCAATATTTCAGCGGCCTTTGGGTATTTGTGGCCGTCATCGATAGCAAGCTGTTTGAGTGTTCGCATTAATAATAATAATAATAAAATAAAAACTTATAAACCTGTAATACTTCACACTAATGAACGCATGGAAGTATGGCAGAGTAAGGAGCTCCATGGACGCTTTTTCCGGGCCCTACATGGACCCGATGTAGATCTACTAGCGTCCGTAGCCTGGCTGCGTTTTGGTGACCTCTTTGGGGAAACCGAAGGTTTTGTCTGTGCAATTATGGACGAAGTTATGATGACGAACAATTACCGGAGATTTATTGTGAAAGACGGCACGGTTGACATCTGTCGGGCATGCCACCGTCCAGGAGAATCAATTAGGCACATAATCTCTGGGTGTTCTCGTCTAGCTAACGAAGAGTACTTGCATAGACACAACCTAGTAGCCAGGATTATCTATCAGCAACTTGCTCTTAAATACAGCCTTGTGGAATCGGAAGTGCCGTACTACAGGTATGTGCCCGACCCAGTTCTCGAAAATGGAAATATCACATTGTACTGGGATCGATCCATCATCACTGACAGGACTATTGTCGCAAATAAGCCTGACATAGTGGTGGTGGATCGAGTAGAGCGGCGCACAATGATTGTTGACATAACGGTCCCACATGACGAGAACCTCGTGAAAGCTGAGAAAGATAAACAGATCAAGTATCTTGATTTAGCACACGAGGTTGTCGACATGTGGGATGTGGATTCAGCGATCATTGTGCCGATAGTCGTCACTGCCAATGGGTTGATAGCCAAGAGCCTCGACCAACATCTAAGGAGGCTCTCGTTAGGCAGCTGGGTCAAGGGCTTGATACAGAAAGCGGTACTTCTGGACACGGCTCGCATTGTCAGGAGGTTCCTCTCTCTGGAGCCCTGACCGCCGGTAGCTTGGACCCTGTTCCCGGTACCGGTGGGCTACTATTTTTTATATTTTTAAATGTTTTTTTATTTTTGTTTTTCTAATATTTAAAAATATAATCAATAAGTGAACATAATGAAATAAAGGAAATAATAATAATAATAATATAATAAGCTGGCAACACTGTGTTGACAAGACGTCTTGTATTCCTTATTTTAGAAAAAAATATATATTTAACGCAAATTAGGAAAAACTGTACAATAGAAAAGAAATCCTCGACCTTTAAAACCTTCCGGAATTATAAAAACTACAAAAATCACCATAATGTAAAAAAAACACAAGTTAAAACAGCCGAATCGGGGGTGAAATCTGTCATGTCACCCCCGGTAAAATCACAATGAAATGAAAAAATCAAAAGGAATGTGAAGACTACGAGTATGTTGACCCGATCAGCAGCACGAAGAGCACGCCCACCACCTCCGGACTCGTCTCTCAGCTCCGCCTCGCCGCCGCCGGTACCCAGCCCCACTGCGGGCGCTGTGACGACACCGGCCGTGGCAGTTGCGTCGAGCTCGAGCGACGAGTACTTCTCCCCGCCCACGACGCCACCACCTGCTCGTCGACGGGGAGGACGCCGGCCGCCGGACGGTTTAGGACCTCGACGCCCACCGGCCTCTGATAGGGTCCCAGCTCCCGGCGGAAGTGTGCAGCGCATGAGATGGACAAGATCCATCAATGAGAATGTCATGCGCTCATACTATGGGGCTACAGAGGGGGGAAACAATCTGACCGCGTACCGTGTTCGGATGCTCTCTCTTTTTCAGGTGCTTGAGCCAGCTGTCAACGTCTCAACCCAACGACTATCGGATCAGGTGCGGGTCATCCAGCGTAATCATATGTTGGATGACACTGTACTTGATCGCCTACGAAATGAAATGCAGAGTAGCCATGTCATCGCACCCCCGTTGCAGACTGCTGTGGTCCCACCACAGTACTTGACAAGTCAAGCTGATGAGGGGAATGATGACAGGGCTACAAACGTAAGTACCCAGTGCAATGAGGAATTGAGGAGTGCTTTGGAGGATGCGATTCGAGAATATCGGTCCATATCACCCGAACTTAGACCACGCTTACCTCGTTTGCCCATGCATAACAAAAATAGGGCGCTGGTGGCGGCTCTGGATTCGCAGTTGTCAAACTATTTTGATGACTGCGAAGACCTCACTGATACTCATGCAATTCTGTACTGCGCGGCTGTAGCGGCATGTCGTGTAGCTCACGTCAAATTTGCTAGTGACTCTAGAGCTACACGACCAAAACCAGCCGTACCAGCCTGGCAGTGCAGAATTGAGCGACGTATTAGTGGGGCCAGAGCGCTCATCGGCAAACTAATCTGCTTCAGGGAGGGCAATACTCGCCCTAGAGTGATGCGCTTTGTGAGACGGGCGTTCTCAGGGACTGATACCAGCCCTCAGGATTTTATGTCCCGTGTCACAGAGCGCATAGACTTCCTGAAGCAGAAAATTTATGCATGGGCAAGCCGTATTCGTAGGTATAAGCGGCGAGTGGACCGATACACTCAGAATCGCGCCTTCCAGAGTGATGAAAGGTGGGTTTATAGGGCTTGGGAGCGACCGATCCAAGGTGTGGCTGACACGCATCTGCCGGATAATGATGCCATGTGTTCTTTTTGGCGCAGTATCTGGTCGGTGCCTGTGAGTCACACCGAAGGTGATTGGGCTAGAGAAGTCGAGCGAACCTGCGATCCTATACCAGAAATGGGGGCTATTACTATCTGCCCCCAGGATGTTGCTCGTGCAGTTCGTCCGTTGCCCAACTGGAAGTCTCCAGGGCCGGACGGGCTGCACAACTTCTGGATAAAATGGTTTGTAGGATCGCACGCTCGCTTGGCGACTCAGTACCAGACTGCTTTGGAGTCTGGTTCGCTACCCCAGTTTCTTACAACAGGAGTTACCCACCTGCTCCATAAATCAGGTAGCACCGCGGAACCCAAAAATTATAGGCCGATCACGTGTTTACCGACGGTCTATAAAGTTCTTACATCCATTTTGAGAACTAAAATTTACAATCATATAGACACTAACTCTATCATGTCTGTCTCTCAAAATGGATGTAGGAACGGGTCCCGCGGTACTAAGGAGCTGCTCCTCATTGATATGGCCATTAGCCAACAGGTTCGTCGTTCCCGAAAGGATCTGTCGACATGTTGGATAGATTACAAGAAGGCCTATGACTCGGTGCCACATACATGGCTCATGAGGGTGCTGGAGTTGTATAAAATTGATGCAACTCTGCGCACCTTCCTGATTTCATGTATGGGGCAGTGGAGAACGGTCCTTCGCTATCCAGGATGTCGAAATATCCAAAGGAACAGCGAACCGATAAGGATCGAGCGAGGCATATTTCAGGGTGATAGTTTGAGTCCACTTTGGTTCTGCTTAGCCCTGAATCCTCTGAGCACACTGCTTGAGGATTCAGGTATAGGCTATCGGTTGAGGAGAGGTGGTCAGGTTATATCTCACCTCCTTTACATGGATGACCTTAAACTCTTTGCCCCCAACAATTTTCAACTGATGGAGTTACTGAAAGTAACTGAAACCTTCAGTAGCGCCATCAGGATGGAATTTGGTGTGGACAAATGTGCGGTCATGCATGTAAAGCGAGGGGAGATTGTGGAATCCGCGGGAACCCAACTCTCGGATTCCATAAACCTCCGAGCCCTCTCCGCATCCGAAACCTATAAGTATTTGGGTATGTCGGAAGCGTTGGGCATCAATGTTACTGACATGAAGCAATCGTTGAAGGAGCGCTTCTTTGGCCGCCTGAAGAAAGTACTTAATAGTCTTTTATCAGGCGGAAACAAGGTGCGCGCCTTCAACGGTTGGGTCATGCCGGTTTTGATGTACTCTTTCGGCATACTCAAATGGACTCAAACCGAACTCGACGCCGTGGATAGGAGGGTCCGTACGCTGCTGACTGCATATCGAATGCATCACCCACGGTCATCGGTAATGAGGCTGTATATCCCGCGAAAGTGTGGAGGTCGAGGCTTTTTAAACGCTAAGACTCTCCACAATCGCGAGATATACAGTCTCAGGGAATATTTCCTAGAAACCGACGTGGGGATGCATCGAGATGTGGTCGCGGTTGACAAGGGCCTCACCCCGCTCTCCTTGGCTAACGAGAACTGGCGCAAACCTGTAATACTTGACACTAATGACCGCATGGAAGTATGGCAGAGTAAGGAGCTCCACGGACGCTTTTTCCGGGCCCTACATGGACCCGATGTAGATACACTAGCGTCCGTAGCCTGGCTGCGTTTCGGTGACCTCTTTGGGGAAACCGAAGGTTTTGTCTGTGCAATTATGGACGAAGTTATGATGACGAACAATTACCGGAGATTTATTGTGAAAGACGGCACGGTTGACATCTGTCGGGCATGCCACCGTCCAGGAGAATCAATCAGACACATAATCTCCGGATGTTCTCGTCTAGCTAACGAAGAAAACTTGCATAGACACAACCTAGTAGCCAGGATTATCCATCAGCAACTTGCTCTTAAATACAGCCTTGTGGAATCGGAAGTGCCGTACTACAGGTATGTGCCCGACCCAGTTCTCGAAAATGGAAATATCACATTGTACTGGGATCGATCCATCATCACTGACAGGACTATTACCGCAAATAAGCCTGATATAGTGGTGGTGGATCGAGTAGAGCGGCGCACAATGATTGTTGACATAACGGTCCCACATGACGAGAACCTCGTGAAAGCTGAGAAAGATAAACAGATCAAATATCTTGACTTGGCTCGCGAGGTTGTCGACATGTGGGATGTGGATTCAGCGATCATTGTGCCGATAGTCGTCACAGCCAATGGGTTGATAGCCAAGAGCCTCGACCAACACCTAAGGAGGCTCTCGTTAGGCAGCTGGGTCAAGGGCTTGATTCAGAAAGCGGTACTTCTGGACACGGCTCGCATCGTCAGGAGGTTCCTCTCTCTGGAGCCCTGACCGCCGGTAGCTTGGACCCTGTTCCCGATACCGGTGGGCTACTATTTTTTATATTTTTAAATGTTTTATTTATATTCTAATATTTAAAAATATAATTTATATGTTTATATACTGAAATAAAGGAAATAATAATATTCCACAACTATCACACAACGCCATCTAGTCCCAAGCTAAGCAGAGCTTGTGTTATGGGTACTAGACAACTGATAAACATACTTATATATTTCTAAATAAATACATATTATAGATAAATTACACCCAGACACAGAACAAATGATCGTGCTCATCACACAAACATTTGTCCTGGGTGGGAATCGAACCCACGACCTCCGGCATAGCAGTCAGGGTCACTAACCACTAGACCAACAGGCCATGGAGCACTTTTTGTCCCATATGTTAATGTTTGCAGTTGATATTCTTGTAAATTGTCTTTTGGTTGCTTTCTCCATAGGATCTTCTGTAGATGTTGTTGATCCGGATGACACCATATGGAACGGTACATTTTTTCAATGTCCGCTGTGTAGACGTATTTATAGCCACGCCATTGTAATATCAATGCTTGGATGTCCTTTTGCAGATTAGGACCTTTTTCCATTACGTCATTTAGGCTACATCCACCCATGGTCTTCTGGGAAGCATTAAAAACAGCTCGTAGTTTTGTTGTTGTTGATTGTTCTCTCAGTACTCCATGATGCGGTAAGAAGATTGCATCTTTGGCGGGTGTCGTGTTTGAAAGCTTCATGTGACCTAAATCAATGTACTCGCGGATGAAATCTTTGTACATTGATGCAAGTTTAGGGTTTCTGTCGAATTTTCTTTACAGTTGTAAGAATTGAGAGATTGCGATCGACTTTGAGTTTCCCAATTTTTCTTCATAACGAGGAATCAGTGGCATCTTTACAATGTATTTTCCGTCGCGATCTCTTTCAGTAGTCATTTTGTAGTAGTTTTCGCACCAGTCGTCTTTAGATGTGTCCTCAGTGTTCTGAATGATGTCTTCTGTCTCCCAGAATCTCTTTAAGTCGTTCAGGTCGACAAGAGCGACATGGCAGTTAAAAGTTTCTAGCTTGCCGCATAAAATCCATCCTAAACGGGTTTGCTGAGCTGTCGGCGTTTGGGCATCTCCCTTTAGGACCCCCTCTAATATAACTTGCGAATAGATATCCGCTCCCAGCAGCAAATCCACGCTCCTTGATAAGTTGAAGTCAGGATCCGCTAGTTTCAGACCTTGTAGCTGAGGCCAGTTTTCTTTTTTAAATGTTTTGTTAGGTAAGTTGTTCGTGATCCTTTTCATTATTAGAGTGCTGACTGAAAATGCAAAGTCAGTGCATCTTGATTTACACTCTAATTCTAGTCGTCCTTTACAATCTCCCGAAATCGTACCCACGCCGGAAATTGTAGCGTTCATCCTTTTTCTAGGTAGTTTCAGTCGTTGAGCCGCGTTCTCCGTGATGAGGTTTACTTGAGATCCTTGGTCCAGTAAAGCTCGTAACGTTATAAAGTCTCCTGTTGATGTCTTTACTTGAAGTTCTACTGTAGTAAGTAATATTTCCATAATGTAGTTGTTTGATAAATGGTTCGAACTATGTTGGTTTGTTGATGTTGAAGGTTGATGTTCCCGTTGTTGAGAACGTTGACCCATATTGTTCATATTGGAACTTGGCGACAGTTTTTGCGCTGAATAGTGTAACATCGTATGATGTGGTTTATTGCACTCTTTGCAAGTTTTGTTCGACGTGCATTCTGTGTCTCCATGCTTATACAAACAGTTTTTGCATATTTGTAATTTCCTTACTGTGTCATTCCGTTGCCGTGTGTCCATTTCAATGAACTTTGGACACTGCATGATCACGTGAAAACCGCTGCACAGAAGGCATTTACCGTATGACGCATGGTATATTCTTGATGTTTCTTTTCTATGTGGTTCATATGATGGTTTATTGGAGTTAAATTTCGTTTTGTTGCTGAATATTTGTTTATGTTGGTTAGATGCATCTTTTTGGTAACCCTTTGCTGCTTCCAACGCCATGAATTTGGTCTCCAAGAACCCCAAAAATTCACTCAGCTCCGGGACTTGCTTTGGATGCTCTAATTCTCTAGTGTATTCAGTATATGATGTTGAGTCCAACTTCTGTGCCATCAAGTACACGATTATTGGATCCCAGCTTGATGTATTTAGACCGATGTTATGTAGGCCATTCATGCATTCGTTGATTACGTCATGCATTCTCTTCAAGACAGCAGCATTGACCTGCTGGATGGATGGTAACTCCATCAAAGTATTCATCAAGTTCGTAAATTGGAGTCTCTTGTTGTCGTATCGCTGAATAAGAATATCCCAACAAGTTTCATAGTTTTCAGCGCCGACCAAATGTTGAACTAATCGTTCCGGCTCTCCTTTAAGCTTAGATTTTAAGTGTTGCATTTTCTGCGCTTTCGAAGAATTTGCATTGTTGTGGATTGTCTCCAGAAACATATCCTTGAACGTAATCCACTGACTGTAGTTTCCAGTGAATTCCGGTAGTTGAATCCTCGGTGCATAGTTTTGGTGGTTTACGCTTGTCCATAGTTTCGAGTTGAGAGATCTTTTCATGACATCGTACTGACGTTCTTTGTTGGCGAACAAGTCGTTGTATATTTCGTTTGACCCTTTCAAAATAGCTTCTAGCTCCCAGTGACATTTCTCTACAGTGTCCCACTTGGTTTTCAGGACGCTCAGGTGATCCTCTAACTCCCATTTTTCAGTTATGGAGTCAATTTCTATTTTGGACATCGCCCGTTCTAGTGCTTTAATGTGACATTCTTGTCGATCAAGCAGTTCCTTGGTCTTGGTATCTACTCCCGTAGGATGAGGAATGACAACTTCAGCCTGTTTTCCTTCCCAGACCAACAACCGCTGCAGTATATCAATCCTGGTGGATTCATACATATGTTTCGTCTTTTCATAAATGTTTCCAGTAAAATATTGGATTTCTTTGTCCTCTCGTTCAAGTAATACATTGTGTCTATTGCCAAAGTCTTGCCAGAGGTTTTCCAATGACACTAACCTTTGAGTCAGGTACTCCTTTCCTTTCCGAGACGCGCTGTCCTTTTGGTAGTTAGTGCAGAGACGTTTGATTGACTCGAAGACTTCGTTTTGTGCAGTGATTTCGCTCATCTTGATGTAGTCGTTTCGGTAATCGAAAGTAGTAGTAGTAGTAAGATGTAGTAGTAAAGTAGGTATTGAAGAACACGTAGTTCGGTGTCTTCTAGTTTGTAGGCCTCGTATTGCCCGCAGTTCACGTTGTAGTCCGGAAGCTGTAGTAGCAGTAGTCGTAGTAGTAGTTGGCTTGTTGCCGCAGTTGAGTCTTGTTTTTCCGCTTGATTCACGAAGAAGTTCCAAAGTATCCCCTCTTCGTTGATTGCTCAGAGCTCTTGTACTCTTTTTACGAATATGCGCGCTTTCTCAACTTGACTGGTGAGATCCGCTTGTGGAAGGCCAGCCAAGCCGATTCGCTGTCGTTCCAAGAGATACAATTACCCCAAACTGTGAAATACTCGAAGGACCATTAAATGTAAGGTCCCGTAGTAGTTGGTACCTTACACTTGTAGCTTTAAGTAAGAAGTGGTAAGTCAGTACTTGGAGTTAGGCGAGTTGATGTAAACACACACAGATTCGGTAACACTAAAGGTTTATTAGAGTACCGATCACAACAAAGTAAAAGTGGGTTGGATGCTAATCCGCGGTGTTCGCGTAAGTATGTAATTCGTCAACTAACTTAAAATCATATTAAACATTGTTTTAAATACCAAAGAGAAAAGTAGGTTGCTGCGTTTGCAGCCTGACGGAATGTACGTAAACCGTACAGTCATAATCGCCACGCTTGGCAGGCGGGTTGCCGATCGCAGTATAGTGGTAAAATGCAATGAGAAAGCTGTTGCCCGTTCTCTAGTATTTAAGTCCCTTAGTCGAATCTTACGACACCCACGGAAAGAAATGAGATGGTGCTATTCTTTACGACCGGCACCACACGGAAGACCCAGAAGACCTTTACATGACTTAAGGGTCGTGCAGACTAGCGCGACGCGACGGCCGCGCCCGTTTCTGCGATTTTATACGTAGAACAATTTCTATGAAAACGCGCGCGACACTTCACACAGGGGCGACCTAGTCTGCACTAGCCTTTATCCCATGAACAAAATACCCTCAGTGTGTAACTAAATTGCCTTTCAACTCCCATAGCTACATTAACTATTTATTTAAATAAATACTCGACTCCGACATAAATTCCATCAACACTCACCATCATATCAGAAACGTGTGAACAACTATTAAAATCTTCACACATACGCTGTCAGATTTGAGTGACACTCGAATAAACATCAAATTAGAAAAAAAGAACACACAAGCGCTCATCGAAATGTCAAACTTGTCATTTCTATTGAAAAGAGATGGAGATATGATAGTTGTATAGCGCTATCTGGCTCTGCTGCGTTAAGAAATGTTTAGGTTCTTATGCTTGTGGCCTTTGACCTCTTAATTACACTTTCGTGTTATTTGTTAGT
Source organism: Aporophyla lueneburgensis (assembly GCA_932294355.1). Lineage (NCBI taxonomy): Eukaryota > Metazoa > Arthropoda > Insecta > Lepidoptera > Noctuidae > Aporophyla > Aporophyla lueneburgensis. Next base: position 14,440,749 of record OW028762.1, on the reverse strand, counting down.
GTAATTAAAATGTACATAATTATTTATAAATACATACTGTTGTGTATTTTGGTTAAGCTTTGTTATTTAGATTGGTAATTGTGGCTACGTAATAACAGCCGCACGAATCGATCAGGTTAAGCTACGCTTGCCACGGTTGGTTCGTGGATGGGTGACCCATCTTTACATATGAAGACCCCTCCGTGTCTCGGAAAGCACGTTAAACTGTTGGTCCCGGCTGTATACGATACCCCTTGTTATGACTGGTTGTCAGACTTTCGGGCTTCTGACGACCGGTAACGACTGTCAAAGATCCACAAATGACAGCTGGAGCCGGGTATTTATGAACTGGGTAGTGTAAATGGCTTCACCCCCTATTCAATGGGAGTTAGGGCAAAAGCAAGGAAAGCCTTTCTAATGCCTTCAATTTCCTATCTAAACCCATAAATAATATTCCAAATTCAAAACCCTCAGCAAGAACCATAAAGCAGTAGACTATTCATCTACAACATGGCGTCCGCGACAGTTGTCAAATTTCCCGCGCGCGGGTGTGGCAGCCATTTTGGAGCCAGTGGATTCTCTGTAAATAATAATATTTACAAATGGGTTAGGGGTTTGTGTACGCTTGCAATTAGTCGGGGTTGCGTTTTAAGTTGATAATTTGGATTAATTTAATATGAATAGATGATTTGAATTTAATAGGCGATGGCAAACAAAACGGAAAGTTACGTTTATAAAATACTAGCTTTTGCCAGTGGCTTCGCCCGCGTGGAGGTCGGAAATTATCCCGCGGGAACGTACTACCGGGATAAAAATTACCATATGTGTTAATCCAGGTTATAAACTATATTTGTAGCTTTCATCTAAATCCGATAAGTCGTTTTTGCGTGAAAGAGTAACAAACATACATCCATACATGCATATTCACAAACGTTCACATTTATAATATTAATAGGATTCTGGTTTGTTCAATTCAAGTACCTTCCCAATTAAGTATGATATGCAGTATTAAATAGGGGACTTTTGGGTACTTAAATAATTACAGCCTCGTGGGACGATCATAGGTTAAACTACACTTGTCGAGATCAGTCCATGAATGAGTGACCATCGATTATAAGTATATCGAGACACCGCCATGCCCCGGAAAGCATCGTCAAGCCGGGTATCATTAGTAGATATTTTTATAAACTGATAGTCGTTACGAGTATTCAGAAGGTCAAAAGTGGTATCGTCTTAACCGGTATCTAAGTGGGTTGTGGGGATCAGATTGACAGGCGCTCCATGTTAAATACTAGTTTTCAGCTACATTTGGTTATACTGGAAGCGGATCCTCACATAGTTGTAGAGACCCTAACATAAGGCGCATTTTTTTTTTTTTGGATGGGTAATCATCAAATGACGTCTCTCGCTCTTGGGCGGAGCGGGAGGGCGTGTCAGACTTAGACTGACTAAAACCCACCCGTGTTCCTTCAGTTGCCCATGTGCCAGGGTCACGGTGTCTCTTTCGAACAATCTCGCGACCCTGGCAGTAACGTAAGGCATGCAAATGATAATTGCAATATGGTGGTGAAATGCACAGAGAATGTTCCTACCATTTCTCTAGTAAGTCCCTTCGTCGCCTCTTACGACACACACGGGATAAAATGTTAAAATATTATATTCAGAGCGAATTTGACATTGCCCCAGAATACTGCTGCAATGCTCTCCATCCATTCATATGGATCTTCCTATTAAGAAAATTCGTCTACCACGTCTCTATTCAAACTCGATAATTGATAAAATATTTTATATTGCTTTATATTTGCAAATTTTTATTGCTTTATAAAATATCGCAATTGATTATATTTTATTTAAATAACAATCTAGCTTATAAGCTTATCCTGCCAGGGTCGCGAGATCTGATCGAAAGAGTTACCGTGGCCCTGGCATATAGGCAACTGAAGGAACACGGGTGAGTTTTAGTCAGTAAGTCTGCCCTTCCGCTCCACCCAAGAGCGGGAGAGCTCAATTAATGAATTCCCACCCACAAAAAAAAAGATTTCTATGAAATAAAAATCAAGTGTGAGGTTGAAATCTTAAATAAAATTCTAAAATTACTCCTGCTGTTATTAATAATGATTATTTTTAGATAAAAATCGCAAAGTCGCAATCCCACACAACTCCTAAGATCCCTAAAATGCAAAACGACGTAACTCCTTACCTTACCAAAACCATTTCATTATTCACTTAATTTGTTCTGATTTCAAATATCATTCCTAATACAAATACCGCAAAACTGATACATCATAACTCATTTCAATGCTTTATAGAAATTGAGCTTTATCTTTTGGCCATTAAAGATGGTTTTGCGTGGAAAAGGTGGTGTTATAGAATCTTATAGTTGCATTTTCGCGTGAGGTTTTCATTGTAAGCCTACCTTAGTTGGGCTTGTTAAAATAAGCAGGATCGGATTGAGGCGTTTATAAATTGATTTACGTATTTGCCTGATGAGTAAAAGATCAAGGTATATTTATGACTAAATTATTAACTGATTTTATATCTATAAAAAGGTTTGTTACAAACACGTCAATCGTATGTAGAAAACTACATGAGGTCAGAGTTTCCTATCTGACTACTCTAAGAAGAAAGGCTAAAATAAACTCCAAGGTCACAGTTTCTTTTAAAGTCCAGACATAATTTTAGTCAGATCATGTGACGAAGAAGTAAACTGGTGTATGTCCAGTCAGTGCACGCCTTTGTCAAGAATCATACCACTCAATTCAGAACTTAAGAAGCTGAAAAATTCGACGAACTTGCTATTGTAGATAGGTCATTTGAGTTGGCCGCATAAAATATTCAAAAACCCAGACCATCATTAAAACTTATTACAAAAAAAAACAAAGACACACATTAGTCCTCACGATCACATTTTTTTAAAATTATATCTATACAACACAAGCTTCTGCCCGTGACTTCGTCTGCGTAAATGTCAGTTATCGCGGACGCAGACAAAGTCACGGAATAAAAAGTAGCCTTTGTCCTTTCTCAGGCTCTAAACTATCTGTGCACCAAATTTCATTTAAATCGGTTCAGTAGTTTTAGCAGGAAAGCGAGACAGACAGACAGAGTTACTTTTGCATTTATAATATTAGTGTGGGTTTCTACACTATTATTATGAAGAGGCAAGATTTGATTGTTTTAAAATGGTTTACAATTGATAAACTGAAAAACTAAATAACTGATTTGAAAAATTCGTTCACCTGTAGAAAATTACATTATTCCGAAACATGAGCTGTCAATTTCGCTAGGATGAAGTTGCGGCCGAAGTGCTATTAAAATGTTTAATATTTATCGCCGTATTTAATATTTGTCAATGTCAATGTGTTAAAAATTAGCTAGCAAAAAAAATCACACAATATTTACACGCGGACACAAAGGGCTTTATGTACTTTTATATGAGCTGACTTAAGTATCTATTGGGTTGGCAAATTAAAATGTTTGCTTTAGATTAGTTTTGAGTTCAAACCACTTTTTTTTTGTTATTACCATTTAATTAGGCAAGTAATGCTTCATTGATAACGTAAACCGGTGCCTAAATTATGTTCACTTCTGTAAAATTGTTGTAACAAAAAGTTATACACCTCAAAAAATGTATTATAAAAAACTATATGAGGTCGTATTACAAAAGGCTGACTCTTCATTTTCAGGTATGCCATTTAACAAATACACGACGGCGACGCTAGAATCCGTCCCTGTACAGCTCAATTCGTTCGTAGCTCGCTAACAGTTTGTATCAAATAATATTATCTATGGTTTTCGGTAATACGGCTACAATAGGTTGCGAATGTCGACTAAACTATTTATGTCTACATTGATATTGGTTGAAATAATTCTATTATAGATATGTGTAGCTCGCAGAAATGGTCATTACAGGCTCGCAGACCACTGCGAGTAGAAAAATGTCTAAGAACTTTTCATTGCAAATGGTTCTACTAGAGTTGTGTTGAAAGAACTTTGTCTATTCTTGGTAGAATTGAGATAGAATTGTCATGCTACGCCAGCATAAAACGGTACAAATCTTTCTACAATCTTTAATTCTGTCTTTAATCTTTCTACAATCTGTAATTTTGTCTATCCTTCCGTCGACAAAACCCATTTCTACGGCGGTCATGCTACGCGTGCTGGAATGTAAATGGTCCAGTTCGCATGTTTACCAATTGTTATACTAATATGGCACCCATATGAAGTAACAGACTATGAATCACAATCATTCATCATTCAATTTCAACAAGTTATTTAGTTGGTTAGGCTCCACTAGGCGCCACTAGGCGACAAAATAAGCAAATAATTAAAAAACAAAAACAAAATTGCATAATACAAAATGATTAATGAAATTACTTTATCACACCTCCTCAAATACATATAATACATACATACAATATCAAAGATTCGCCTACCTATAAATAATGTAGCATAAAGCGAGTGCGGTCGGGGCGTCGCATTAGTGCTATTGTAGACACACCTGGCTTCTCCCAGGGTAGGGTGACCATGACATTAGGATATGAGGGATAAATAGGGAGACCTTTTAGCTGTTCAACTTATTGGACATATAAAAAAGGTCTTTCATCATTTCAGCCGATAAATGCCCACAGCTGGACATAGGTCTCCCCCAATTTGGGATACCACTATCGGGTTGACGATTGCAGTATGGCGGTAAAACGCATAGTGAACGCTGCTGCATATACTCTAGTAAGTTCCGTAGTCGCCTTTTACGACGCATACGGGAAGAAATGGAGTGATGCTCTTCTGTACGTCTAGCACTACACGGATCTTCTTGTTATTAGTGTCGCTGATACGATATTTATTTTAAAAAATGATAGCTCAAACTTCGCCACTTCCAGCTCTATCGGTGGCAGCGCAGACACTACACGTTTTAGGGACAGAGGGTAGTATAGGAGTTGGAGCAAAGTTTGTGAGCTCCAGATCAATTTACTCTTTCTCAATTAGCTTCGGAGACGGTTCTGGGATTTCCAAGTGGACTATGGAAGGTTACACCCAGCAAGAAGATGCAAGTTTGGTGGTAGATATTGAGTAGTTGGAGAAAAATATCCTGCCATTAATACAGTGTACAGTGTGTCCGGACATGGACTAGCGATATTCTAATTGCTTAAATATAAACTATTTTAAAGTACAATTGCACTCTACGCTTGGGTCCAATACACTACCCCGCTATGTGGTAGCCATTTTGTTTTATTTTTAATATTTTCCATGCGAGTACAAAAAAATCATATCTCTCAAGGTTTTAGTCATACTGAGATGAAAATAGGCTCATTCGAAAGACAATAATATTGTCTGCCGTTTGCATTACAGAATAGGCCTATTTTTACTACTGAGAGATATGATTTTTTTTGTACTCGCATGGCAAATATTTAAAAAAAAAAAACAAAACGGCTGCCACAGCGGGGTAGCAAGCTTAGAGTGTAATTTTACTTTAAATAGTTTATATTTAAGTATTTAAAATTTCGATTTAAAATTTATATTTAAGTATTTAATATTACAATGCTTACAGAAATATAAAATCCTGAAAGTCTGAAGAGTCCTTGTGAAATTTTTTTCGCTTCCAAGGCCCCATGTTAACGTTAAATTTTTAATGTAGACTCACTCAAAATCTGCGAAAATCTCAACAATATATCCGCAAACTTTTATGACATTTGCGAGATGGGGAGGCGTAATATACATTGAATAAGGTATCTTTTGACTACAATAAAAGGCTTAAGGATTTAACTCAACACTATTCTTATTTACCAACAGCCAGTTAAATTAAAAATAAAAATATTTTATTTCACATAAACCTACATAGGGCACTTATGAAACGTAAGAAGATAGGTGCACGGTTCCAATTATTCGTTTCCTATGGAGAGGAGCCGGCAAAAACCTTCACGGTTACTCTATTAAAAAATGATATTCTTTTTTTTTAATTCGAACACACTTCAAACTGCCCGTTGCAGTTTCGCGCTATAGCAACTGAAATGTCAAATGAGTCACTTTTAAATAATTTCCTTCATTCCAATACCAGCATTTGACTTCTGTGCATATCGGTCAAGCAGTAATGAACAGAAGCAATTAGGGTTTTGCGAAAACATAATCTTTTATTGCGTATAAGCTTTTAGCCTTTTCCCCGTACCAAATCAACGCAATATAAACTGATTATCACCATTATATCGTAAATATATTATTGTAAACGAAAATATTATAATTTTCAACTCCCAAAAATAATAAAAAACATACTTTTAAAAGTCGGGCATAAACAACATATCGACCGAAATATATGAGCCGATTAAAACATTATTAACATTTGTGTCTCTTTCTATCTTATAACTGTATCTCTTACTAGGGTCATTTTGAAAATCGAACGCGGCATGAGTGCATGAAATTAGTACCGCTTTTTCTTTCCCGCCGAGAGGGATTTGTTTTTTTTTTCGTATATGTAGCAAAGGACGACGCCATGTTGGTTAGTTTTTTTTTAATTTAATTATCAAACGCTTTGAAACATACGTTTTGGTTTTTATGGGCGCAGTCGGTAGTGTCATTTGAAGCTGATTGCTGTATGTACAGCGGGTTTGATAATCTATGGCCCGGTTCCGAATTGCGATAAAAGTGATTATTTCGCGAATCCGACCAAATTTAATAGTCACAAAATATAAGGGCTATTGAGTAATAATTGTGACGTTCCCCGTTGGTCGGATTCGCGATATCATCGCTTTTGTCGCAACTCGGAACGCAGAGTATATCTTCTCTACATAGTATAAAACAAAGTCGCTTCTACGCTTAGATCTTTTTAACTTGGCAACGGATTTAAATGCGGTTGCCATCAACACACAGAGTGCTTCAAGAGGAAAGTTTATTATGTATAATACGTGGACGAAGCCCCTGGGAAAAGCTAGTACTAAATATAAAACTGAAAACCATGTTTGTTTGAACGCGTTAATCTCTAAAACTTTCGGTTGGATTTAGAAATTATTTTTGTATTTCATAGACTAATTCTTAGAAAGATTATTGGCTATTTAACACTATGCTACAACCCTTAGGAGCCGAGCCAAAGACATAAGGAATGTTAAGCGACATCGAAATAATAGGGCGGACAGGCGATACGATGCGACGCAGTGGAAAAAAGAAATTTCACGCGGGCGATATAACGGACAGAAATATAGTGCGAAAATACAAAAAAATGAGAGGGGGAGAATCTGTACCATCTATACAGATAAATTAAATTAAATTGTCTGTTTGTAATGTCAATATAACAGCTTTGTAATAAATGCATATGATAGCAGATAAGAAAAATAAATGTTATCCGTCTGTTTGTTGCGTCTAATCTCAGAAATTTCTGTACCGATTTTGATGAAATTAGCTATAGGGGCACTTTAAACCTTGGGAAGTATAATTATAGGCTAGTTTTTCACAGGTTAACGTCACTAGCGGGAGCTAGTAAAACATAAATCTCTTTCAGTTGTAAATTCGTATGTGTTCAAGAAAATGGTAATCTACAATACAATAATGTTTTATCGCTTTCATACACGGATTGAGCAATTTTTCATGTAAGTAGGTTATTTTATTTCAATTTATTTTGCAACTACAGTCGCTATGATGAGTTAAGTATTTCTATTTTCCGCGTTAGTTACTAGCTTCGCTGACGTGGAGGAATTATCCCACAGGATATACCAACAGGATAAAAGTAACCTATTTATTAATCCAGGTCAAAAACTATCTGTGTGCCATATTTCATCCAAATCCGTTCGACGGTTTTGGCGTGATTCACGAACAAACATCTAAACATGTATACATCATTTTGTTACTGTATTCTTTTCTCTCTTAACGTTTTACTTACACAACGGCCTTCTGGAGAGAAAATGTTGGATTAAAAAAATAGAGCAAATCTTTTATTACACAACATTACGCCTGTTTTCTCGGGAAGTTTAGGCAGAGGTGTGCGTATATTGCACCCACGTTACATTAGTTAGGTATGTTTTAAAACCATGTAATAGGTGGCGAGCTTATTGCCATCAACCGGGCACACATGATCAGCCAATAACGGCCTGCTACTGTTTCTATTAGAAAAAGCGTATAGCACTTTCCCCGACCTGGTAATCGAACCCAGAAACTCACCAGCAGCCAGCAGCGCTTGCGACCACGACACCAACTTTTGAAATATTGAAAATTAATCTTTTTATCATAAAATTATATACATAGAATTAAATTGTCCGAATGACGTTTTCAAAAAACAACATACTGTATCTCTCCACCTAATGATTTCAAAAATCCTTATTTCCCGAAATTTTGTTATTAAGTTTTTCTGTCCAACTGACAGACGGCAGATGGGTATTTTTTTTTTTTCAACATTCGAAGCACTACGGGAATTAACTGTCTACTTCAAGATTAGAACTACGTTAGATTGAAATCTTCATTTTTATAGATTTTTAATACGTTTTCTAAGTTGGTTTTCTGAATTGTAGTGAGGCAGCTGTTGGTTTTCTTTTGTTTCTTTTTAATTGATTTAGTACTATGTTATGTTTTTTTGAAAAATATTACTGAGGTCGTGGGTTCGATTCCCACCCAGGACAAATCTTTGTGTGATGAGCACAATCATTTGTTCTGTGGCTGGTTGTAATTAATCTATAATGTATTTAGAAATATATATACTGTATTTAGAAATATATATTATGAAAATGAAAATAAAAATTGTTTATTATTTTGACAAGTAAAACTTAACAACTAGTGATTGGAGCCTCCTTTTAAGCAGAAAAGCCTGTGTTAGGAGACTCCGCTCTTTCACAACTTATAATTATATTTTACTTGTTTTATACAAATGTAGGTAAAAATTAAGCAAAAAAAAAAAATTGAGAAATAAAGCTAAACATGCAGCACGCACGCAGGCATGCCAGTGAGTGAGTGAGAGTGTGTGAATATGAAGGTGTGTGAGTGTGTGAATGTGGGAGTGAATGTCAGTGTGAATGATTCACGAGATAGAATGGTACAGCATAAACATAGCCCTATTATTTATTCCAGCAGCGCTTCCGTCTCATCATAGGTAAGTTACATAGGTAAGACATATATAAGTATGTCTATCAGTTGTCTGGTTGCCATAGTACAGGCTCTGCCTAGTTTGGGATCAGATAACGTTGTGTTGGTTGTCTTAAGATATTATATTATATTAATTAATTAATTATATCGGCCTCGACTTACGAGTTGAAGGTTGTGGGTCCAAACCCAGGCAGGCGCTTAACTTTATGCAAATTATTTCATCACCACTGCTCTCAAAACGGTGAAGGAAAACATCGTGAGGAAACAGGCATTCCCTAGAACCAAAAATTCGAAGACATGTGACGTCTACCAACCCGCACTGGGCCCGCGTGGTGGATTACGGCCCACTCCCTCTCACTGAGAGGAGGCCTGTGTCCCAGCAGTAAGAACAATATAGGCTGGTTATGTATGTATAATATTATTTGTAAGGTGAAAATTTAACTTTTGTATGTGACGCTTTCTCGCTAAAACGGATGAACGAATTTAGATGAAATTTGATACATGAATAGACCATAATCCGGCTTAGTTCTTAGGATTTTTATCCCGATATTCCTACGGGATGAGGAATTCCTTCGCCAGTTCCGAAAAAAACACTTACTTAATAAAATCTGAAATTCACTACTTCATTGACTTACATACAAAACATTATACAGTCCACTGGATCTAGAAGCATACAATTTTCCTTATATAAAGAAGATGAAATAAGGAATACCGCCATACGACCCACTATTCCCTACCTCAACAGTTCCATGAAAACCTTAAGCAGTGCTACATAACACTAAAAAACCGGTATTATACAAAAATCCACTTAGTACCGAAGCCAGCGCTAACGACCGAAAGAATTAAGTTTTTAAAACTTGAATCTGGAACGTTTTCGAACGGTCCCAAGATGGCCGACTGTCGAAATTATTTTTTGTTGTTGCCACCTTAATTATATGGTAGGTTTGATGTTGGGTTCTGTGTAACATAGGCGTAAATTAAGAAAAGAGAATTTTAAAGGTTATTTTATCTATATTTTGTAGCTTACCATTCTGTGTAGGTATAACAATCATAGGCGAACATTAATTAAGTTTTTAAACCCATAGGCGTAGGTATAATAATTTCAGGAAAAACTGCGGCGTAATAACTTACATAAATAGGCAATCAGCCGCTATGTCTTTCATGTTGACAACACATATAGCAAAGCAAAGACATTAAACTCGTTCTGGAACGTAGGTATATTTACTACTAGCTTTTGCCAGCGGCTTCGCCCGCGTGGAGGTCGGAAAATATCCCGGGGGAACATACTACCGGGATAAAAAGTACCCTATGTGTTAATCCAGGTTATAAACTAACTATATTCCGATTTCCGAATATCGATTCCGATACTATTGAGGACTTTTTTGTAGATCTTATGAAGACCATCATCTTTGTAATACATACTTTTGGTGTATGATCAACGTATGCGAGGATAAGAGCTCGAAAGCGCATTTTCATCCGAGTTGCTTCAAATTTATCGTCACTGCTCAGCTCCTATGTGTCTTAGCGTTATGTTATATAGCCTATAACCTGCCCAGGAGTATGGACAACAATCGTACCAAGTTTGGTTAAAATCAGACAGACAGACAGATAAAAAATTTACTGATTGCATTTTTGGCAACAGTATCGATCACCATTCATCCTCCAATATTAATTTTGAATATAAATTCAATGTACAGAATTGACCTCTCTACAGTTTTATTATTAGTATAGATTAGTCCAGGTTTATTTATTTTTTTAAAGAAGGCTTACAGACTAACAAACCAATGATATAAAGAAAGGATATATTTTTAACAAAGCCCCAAATATTATTAAGTATTCGTTGTCCAACATAAATCAGCGTCCATTTGTTTTAAAATATAGATATATTTAATAAAGACTGTAGCCAAAACCTCATTATAATTAAAATAAATAAATAAAATACCATAAAGAAATATTATGACAGCAGATAAAAAATACAACACAGTTCTAAAATTCAAATTCTTTAATCTATTTTCAAAATGAGGTCGTATTCGTAAAAGTCTATGACGTGGCAACCCTGTTTATTCGTAAGACATAAAATCTTTATGAGTGTGGGTGTTGAGATTAATATCTGGGTTCCGTCGTAAATAATTATTTGAAGAGTAAGCATTAATTGCTGTTAGAGATTAATGTTTAATTACAGGTACATTACTACTCACGATCTTCGGCTTGAACATAAACCTATACTGACATAAACAACGATGCCAAGCTTAAATCAACGGAAGAAAACATGGATTTGTGTGATAAATATGTCGAGAAGAAAATTCTCTAAACAATCTATTCAACATACACACCATACATAAATGTATTGTGCAATTGTGTGTATTTATATATATATATATATATATATATATATGTTTATTTGTATATTTTAGCTTTATGTATTTATAAGTATATGTTAATTTCTTGCATTATATATGTATAAGTATATTTTAGTTTAAGACTTCACATATTCATATCTTCTCTTCTTGTTTTCACACACTATTGTCTACATTTCTTTTTCATTTCTCCTTTCGCAGGTCTGCTGGAAGAAATTTCTTAAGAAATAAGCAGTACCTTTGTACTCAATTGTATTAATATGCCTTATAACTCTGTTTTTTTTTACTGTGTGTACATAAATAATAAAATAAATAAAAATAAATTTACGCTTTTTTCCCATGGGGGTAGGCAGAAACCACAGTACGCCACCTGCTACGATCATTACATACTACTTTTGCCTCGTTTACGTTCATACATCTGGTCATACACACACCAGTACTACGCACCTGACCCTTTTTTTTTTTTTTTTCAGGATGGGAAATTATCAAATGACTTCTCCCGCTCTGGGCGGAGCGGGAGGGCGTGTCAGACTTTTACTGACTAAAACCCACCCGTGTTCCATCAGTTGCCCATGTGCCAGGGTCACGGTATCTCTTTCGAACCCGGCAGGCATCGGTCCTAGTAGACCCCTACACTGCTGCTGACATCTCTTTGAGGCGCGCGTGGAACACTACGCGCCATCGACCCGAGCTTGGTCCTTACCGGGCGGCGAGCTACCCATTGCTCGGCACCCGCAAGCTCGCGCCTACGGTGGCCGGGAGTCCGCTATCGACTCCCGACGCCCGGGGCGTCTCCTCCTGCGGCGGCTAGGGACGTGAGGGCGCAGAAACTGCCACTCCGTCACGCGCCCCGCCTCCTCCTGCGCGAGCATTACTGCTTCGCAGAAGGAGGTGACGGCCTCCCATTCCCTCTCGCTCCGTATCATGGCTCGCACCAGGGCCGGACGCGAGAGGTCGCCGCCGCCGATCGCCTCCACGAGGACACGGCGGTGCTCCGCCCAGGTAGCACACCTCCACCGTATGCTCCACCGTGTCCTCCAGACGATCCTCACAATGGAAACACCCGGACGTATCCTCCCGCTTTATCCTGAACAGGAACCCACCGAAGCACCCATGCCCGGTGAGAACCTGCGTCAGGCGGAAGGTGAGGACGCCGTGACGCCTCTCTATCCACTCCTCAAAGAGGGGACTTACCGCCGCAATTGTGGCGTGCCCACGCACCTGACCCTTCTGAAGAACATCACCAATAACTATTCAGTCACCACGTTCAACTGGAAGACAACACCAACATAGTGATAAATGCGGACAAATATGTCTTCTCAAGGAACATACTAAACTGTTATATTATTTACTGCGTTTATCTTACGCAATAACTGGCAGGGTGCCATTAATTCCTAAGAAGCATATTCTTGGCAGTGTTAAAACAATTACCACTGATAATCAACTCAAAATATCGCTGTCCAATATTTGACAAGCCTCAATTCGTGAAGCAACGCGAAGTCCTCTTATTTTTAAATCGAGTCTATCTCGTTGCCACCACTTTCATCATCATTTCAGCCCTAAGACTGCAGGACATAAGCCTCACTAATTTTCAGGGCTTTGTCATAATGGCCACGCTTGGCAGGCAGGTCGCTGATTGCAGTTTGGTGGTAATGCATAGAGAACGCTGCTGCCCATTCTCTAGTAAGTCCCTTAGTCTACTACTAGTCTAGTCCCTACTACTACCACTTTAGGTCATCGTTCTCTCCTAGGAGGCAAAGGCGTCCTCTTCTCTAGCCTGATCTGCCAACCCAACTGTTGCTGAACTGATTATTAAAAGGTTAATATTCTGTTAAACTCAGTCTTCGAACCCAGGTAGAAAAATAAATCAATCACCACTGCTTTCAAAACGGTTAAAGAAAACATAGTAAGGAAATCGGTATTTCCTAGAACCAATAATTCGAACACTTGTGACATCTACGAGCCTGTACTGGGCCCGGGTGGTAGATACCGCTCCTCATCGAAGAGAAGGAGCCTGTACCCCAGCAGCGGGAACTATATACGCTGATTATGCAGGCTTCGCCGGTATGCATCACCATCCTCCTAACCTTATCCCAACTATGTTGGGGTTGGCTTCTAGTCTCTTCCCTTGACAACACTAGTTGCCAGATCTTCGGGCTTCTAACAACCCGTAACGACTGTCAAAGATCTACGTATGACAGATGGGACCAACTAAACGTGCTTTGGGAGGCACGAAGGGATCTTGGTAAGGTACGAATGGACAACCATCTGCGAACGTACTCTTACTTCGGTAAACGTTGTTTTACCTTAAAGATCAACCCGTGCGGGTATAATTATATACCCACGAGCCACTACCACATCATGCATATTATAAACGAATTCAATAAAAACTTCCTTACCAATGTTTTTTCAGTTCCTACAAATAACGTCCACAGGAAAACGGAATATAAAGGTTGAATAAGCAATAACGAATTTACATCGATTGAATGAGCTTTCAATTTCGCCCTTCTCCGTATGCATTATCCATTACCGATAACCATACGTATTATAAACTGAAGTTGTTTTTCGTGTCTGTCTGTTTGACTGTGTTGTTCTTCTAAACTTCGTGACGGATTATGATGCGGGTACCATCATTTAAATAATTTATTCCAAAAGGTTTATGTGTATAACTAATCATTATCATTTCTGCCGAAAAATGTCCACTACTGCACAAAGACCTCCCTCAATTTGGAGGGGTGCGCAACGCAACGCTGCTGCCCATTCTCAAGTAAGTCCCGTAGTCCCCTCTTACGACACCCACGGGAAGAAATAGGATGGTGCTATTCTTTACGTTCGGCCCCCCAAGGAATTCCGGCACCATACAGAACGTGTATAATATGTTAATATTTTACTTACATTCAATATAAAAATCTCGATGGACTGTCTAGCAGTAAAAACTGTGCGAAACAGGGACGAGTCGCTAGTCTTATACACGTAGAATAAAATTTAAAGTCTCTGTTTGTAATGTCTAAATAACAGCTTGTTATTAAATGCATAAATAGTATACGGTAGGTACCTATTTAAAACAAATGAAAAACATTTTTCATTCTGTCTGTCTGTTGGTGCCTGCTTTTCTCTGAAACGGCTAGATTTTGACAGGTCTTTCAATGTCAGAAAGCTGACAAAATGAAAATTAGTTTTAATTTTTTCTTAATATAATTGATAAAACTAAAAGAGATAATAAAAATTCAACATTTTCAATGAAGGACAATCTACGCCTTCTCTAAGCGACACATTAATGATACCCGACCTTCACGCGAACGAAGTCGCGGGCACAGCTCGTACCTAATAAATAAAATATAACAGCTAAGTATGTTTGTCACATGTCAACCATGCTCGATGTGATAGGGGCGCGTCCATGGCTGTCAATTTGTGTAATTCAATTAACTGTATTGAATTATATTAGCTCTGGATATAATAGCTTTTAATGGACACATATTTTGTAGTTTGATTTTTCGTATTTTATTTTGTAAAAAGATTTTTTTTTTTAATAAATACACATACCCGATTCATTGAGTTAAATGCATCAATATAAAAAAAAAACTACGTGGGCAAAACCATTTGAAGTAACTAGTTTCTGATACATTGTGTCCACTTATTCTAATCCCGTCTAATTAAAACCTTACCTAGAAAAATAATAATTAAAATAAAAAGCAGTCCGTATTTCCAACGAACCATAAATCTTTTCAGAGCCTATATAATCAAAGCCAGTGATTAAAAAAACAAATCCCTCGCATAAATTAATAACGTCATCCCGTAATATTCATTAGCCTTAAAAATAGAACGATCCCCCCTAAAAGACAAAGAGAGGAACACTGACAAACGTCTCGTGGCACATTACTTTTGTTCAAGCAAGAAAGAGATAGCAACACTTTTCGTTGTTGCGGTCGAATAGAACAGGCTACGCGTCATTGGCTGATATTTCCCGCGCGCAGGGCGTCGCCGGTTTCCCGCTATAAATTGAGTTGTTGACACATTGATAATGAGGTTATGTTTTAATATTAACGTTTTTTTTTTCCTCCGCGCGAAATTATAAGCTGGGGTAAAATAATTATTGTTATGATTCGTGTTTTAATGAGCTGTGTGTGTGGTCCGTTCTCGGGTTGCTTGTAATTAAACTGTTTCGGTTTTGCGCAAGCCGCCATATTTAAGTTCTCTACTTCTCTATGGTTCTAGTTGGCGATAGCATTTTACGCACTGGAGTTTTTAGACGCTCATTGTGTACGTTTGTTCAGTGATGTATGGTTTTAGTAGCGTGGTAAAATAACTATTCATTTTGATTATGTTTTGTGGTAACAGAATAGATTTTAAACATGCAATGACGTTGATTGTGTGAAACTTGGCTACAAAGGAGTTTTGAAGCGCGTGGAGGTTGTAAGTTGTAATATTTACGAGTTAATATATTAGGTTCTCTTACTTTGTAAGTAATAGACCGATTTTCATGAGAGTGGAATCGATATTTATAACTTTCGGTAAAACAATAATTAAAACCTTTTATGTGGTAGGTATAGGTACCTATATCTTTTATGATACCAATCCATCTATTTCTTTTTATAGATGCATTAAATGATAAATGATATTACTTAGGTGGGTACTTTTTCAGCCTATAATTTTTCCACTGCTGGAACACAGGCCTCTCAATGAGAGGGAGTGGGCCGTAATCTGCCACGCGGGCCCAGTGCGGGTTGGTAGATCTGCCACAGATCTTCGAATTTTTGGTTCTAGAACACGCCGGTTTCCTCACGATGTTTTTCTTCCCCGTTTTGAGAGCAGTGATGATGAAATGATTTACACAAAGTGAAGAGCCTGCCTGGGTTCGAATCCACGACCTACAACTCGTAAGTCTGGACCGATACCACTGGGCCACCATTGCTTCTACAAAATATTAATAAAATAGTACAGTTAAGACCCTTGCTGATAGGATGTAAGTATGCTACCAAGACTTAGATACAAGCAGTGGTTAGAAATTGCTGCATATAGCCACCAACCCGCACTGGGCCTTCCTGGTAGATTTCGGCCCTCTCCCTCTCACTGAGAGGAGGCCTGTATTCCAGCAGTACGAATATTATAGGGTGATGGAAATAGACTGTCCAGCTCCAGGATGCGCTGATCGCCATTCTCTGTTTCAAAGCTAGGGTAAAGTCCCAAAGCTCAAAATCCGTAGTTTCGACCGAAATTACGGGCATTTCTAACTCCGGATCACCTACGGATAGGTATAAGGAAACTTCGGGGCCCGAATATATAATGGATGACAAGAAGATTTGACAGTTGTTCTTACTCCCGATATGTTTTGGTCCGTTGAAAAAAGTTAATTCATCGGGCGTAGGGTTCATTTCGATGTATCGAACTACTGGACGGGCCCGTATGTTCGTTACACGGACTTTCAGATTAGGACCCTAGTCCAGCTACATATCACCGTTTATTTATTTTATTTCACTATGCATAAACACGTCATCATCATCATCATCATCATCATTATCATTTCAGTGAAAATCGTCCATCGCTGGACATAGGCCTCCCTCAAAAAAAGGTGGTTTGCCATAATCGCTACGTTTGGTAGGTGGGTTGACGATCTCAGAATGGTGGTAAAATGCATACAGAACGCTGCTGCCCATTCTCTAGTAAGTCCCTTAGTCGCCTCTTACGACCCCCAATGACCCAAGGGAGGAAATCCGGCACCACACGAGACATAAACACGTCACGTTTCAGTATTTGAATAAAGCTGATTTACACTCGTCACATCACGCTGCAGGTCCTGTTGAAAACCAGCGTCAAGCACTAGCCGTCTGGCACTTATGCCGAACAAAGCCTTTTTGGCGCAGCCGTGAAGCACACTATAATACTAGTTTCGGACATCACACTTTACACTTTATTGCTGAATTACATTGTATACCTTATAGTCTGTGCTAAATAAATGTATTTTCTTTATTTCCCAGGAAAATGTTAAAACAAATGAGAAGAAACTTAAATAATCTGGAACCCAACGCCATCTACTCATAATATTATGATTAGGTACCTCAACGCCTCAGGATCTAGACCAGTCCAATTTAAACTTAATGACCTAACGCGAAGATATATAGCTTAATATACATAATGATTCACCTTTTACCAACAACGCCATTATGTTTTTTTACCATTTTTATTGCAAGTAAATTACAAAAGACGCCAAGTTATCTAGAAGACTTAATTTCCTTAGATTAGCTTCTAAATGAGGCGTAACATTTAAATAGTAGTTGGTAGGTATTTTGTTGAAAAACTGGCCAAGTGTGAGTAGGACTCACGGGCTAGGGGTTCCGTAGTTCCACAGACGGTCACAGACAAAGTGACGTATTCTACCAGCGACAATGAAGGAAATGTCAAAAATGTATGGGACTGACATATCTACCGACAAGCTTTATTATGTTAATCCCGTTGAAAAACGTTGTAAAAATACGAAATGCTTTCAAAGCTATGTCCAGTTGTCTAACCTTTAGGTCTGTGAAAAATATAAGATTTTCGAAGATTTTTGGCTTTTATTATATTATAGACATGTTAGTGTCTATAATATAATGAAAGTACGTAAGTGACTAAGTATTATGATGCGAAAATGACTGCTCTGTGTGTAAACATACAGGAAAGACCGATAGACAAACGGCTTTATAGAAGAGTCCCGTTGAAAGGTTGAATAAAACCCTTTGAATCAAGCAGACTACGACTACGTCTATTTCAGTCCTCTGCTAGACATAGATGTCTCCCAGGCTACGCCACAACACCCCGTGCTTCCGCATCCAGTCTCTCCCAGCCATCTTTTTAAAGGTCGTCGGTCCATATAGCTGAGGGGGAGACCTTTTGGGAAAGAGAGAAAATTATCATCATCATTTTAGCCGTAAGACGTCCACTGCTGGACATACGCCGCCCCCAAATTGGGGTGTTTGACGTTATAGCCACCCTTAGCAGGCGGGTTGGCGATCGTAGTATGGTGGTAAAATGTATAGAGAATGCTGCTGCCCATTCTCTAGTAAGTCCCTTAGTCGCCTCTTACGACACCCATGGCAAGAACTGCACCCCTAGCCAAGTTGATAATCTGCAATCGTTAACGGTAGTCGCTCAACGTTAAGTCACGTGGTTAGAACAAACGAACAGAAAATTCGTAGCCAAATTCACATCGTTCAAAATGATAGAATGATTTTTTATCGTTTCTACAATGTTCAACGCTAAATCCTTTGTTATAAGGTGTCGTTTTTCTAAAGACATTGTAGAACGAGCGGCCGACTCAGGCGTTTCAACATGGCTACCAACTTATCGTTTTCTACAATTGCTGACACTGAGGCGTTACCGATTGTAGAACGGTAAACGTTTGTGACTTGGCTAGGGGGGCAGGGGTGATGCTATTCTTTACGTCCGGCACGACACGGAGACCACTTTGAATACGGAACCCTAAATAATTATGAGAATAATCTAGGATATTAAGCGAGATTATATTTTTGTTTTAATTAGACAGCGCTGTAACAGCTTATTTTTTGAGATTTCATAAAAGTTAATTGAGCGTAAAGTTAATTTGTAAAAGAGAGGATTTAACTACGGTTTTTAAAGACGTAACCATTTTTTTGTAGACTGGGTCTAGTTTTAAATAATAACTAGCGGAAACGTTATTATTTTCACGATTTACGTAAAATGATAGCTGCTGTGTCCATCACATCACTCACACATAACTTCAGCCTAAAGACGTCCACTGCTGGACAAGGTCTCCTCCAATTTAGAGTGCTTTGGCACCATAATCCACACGCTTGGCAGGGGGGTTGGTGATCACAGTATGGTGGTAAAATGTATAGAGAACGCTGCTGCCCATCCCTGAGTTCCTTAGTCGCCTCTTACGACACCCACGGGAAGAACAGGGGTGATGCTATTCTTTTCGTCCGGCAACACATGGACAGCCGCGTTACAAAAATAACCAAGAACTAGGGGATTTGTTAAGTAAATTGGGTTATTAGTCGATTGGCACGAATTTAATCGTTTCTGAATTTATACTTTACTAGGTTTTGCCACTACGTATAACCTTGCTATTGAACCACTCTATCTATTAAAAAAAAAACCGTAACAAAATCCGTTGCGCAGTTTTAAAGATCTAAGCATACATGGGGACAGACAGAGGAAAGGGACTTTGTTTTATACTATGCAGTGATTGCACAAAATTCAAAACGTGCCAATTACGATCTCAAAACGGTATACTAATATTATAAAGCTGAAGAGTTTGTTTGTTCGTTGATTGAACGCGCTAATTTCAGTAACTACTGATCCGAATTGAAAAATTATTTTTGTGTCGGTTAGCCTATTTATTGAGGAAGGCTATATAACATCACGCTACGTTCAAAAGGAGCGGAGCATCAACGAAAAATGGACGAAAACTGGCCGGCAATTCGATGCGACGGGAAGGGTCACGGAAGCAAAAAAATGACGCGGTCGAAGTCGCGGGCAGAAGCTAGTAACTAATAATACGAAGACATGTGACAGATGTCGAGTGTGGGTTGGTAGACCCCAACCAAACCAACAATTAGATCAGTAATTGCGAAGAACCCTTCATTAAACTCACAAATTTTTACCTTTTTTCAATATTAGTACCCACCTACATACTTTTAGATTAAAATTAGATGGCCATGTTTGTCAAAAGATTTTCCATGGACTAAATAAATTAAATTGAACTGTACCATATTATTGATTATTTTATTGCACAATTTTTATGACAATTTTTTTTAATTTGTAACTATTTTCTTATGTAATTTTATCTAATCGTTATGTAATTTTATCTAATTGCTATCTAATTTTATCTAATTGTTATCTAATTTTACCCTTTTTTATACCTATTTTCATCTTATATTAATTTTGTATAATCCTTTACTTTTACCAAATTTTATCCAATTTTGTAATTTAATAAATTGTGTGATTCTTAGTTATAACTAATATTGACCTATAACTTGTATGTGTGGTGCAAACTGTCAGTATAAGTTGGTTATCAATAATAAATAAATAAAATAAAATAAATAAAGGACTGATGACCGGTACCGCAGATGAGTCCTGGAGCGGAAACCGCGTATTGGCAAGCGTAGTGTCATAGCGTGGAACGCTTTCCAGAAAGATGTACCGACGACCTAAAGAAAGTTGCTGGGACAGACTATATGCGGAAGGCGGAGGATAGGGATAGGATAGGTAACTAGGAGAGGCCTATGTCCAGCAGTGGACTGGAATAGGCTGCATAAATAAATTCAAAAGTTAAATTTAAAATTGCCAAGAACGACGATCTTTTGATCACAATATTACCTATAACAGGTAATATTTTGATCAAAGGATCGTCGTGTCAAAACGGCTGAACTGATTTCGATAAAACATCTGTAGGAACCATTGCTAGAAAGCCTATTTTTAAATTAAAAAACATACCCAAATCGGATCACCCGTTTTAGAGCTACGGTCCCATAGACTTACATAGCGGTCAAATTTACATCTCTTTTTGCGTTCGGGGGTTAAAAATCGTCCCCGCAACCGCCGCGTTTTTTTACTCCCAACCCAGAATCAATTTCCTCATTGCGCAAACGCAGTAAAATGTAAAACAATCTCACATAAACAATATTATTGTTATTGCGACCACCGGTCGCCGGTCGCCGGTCTCCGGTCGTTGGTCGCTTATTTATTTCACGGCCGAATTGACGCCCAGTCAACAATAATGCGTCCATTGATTTTATAATGAAAAATATCGAGTTATATTTTCATTTTGTATTTCCATGCGTTTTGATTTGCTTGGGCAATACGTGGGAACTTGATATGGAATATTGAATATATTTGAATGGCAATATTATTAGGTATAGTTTAAGCACCGCCATAGAAACCTGTGGTAGGGTTCTAGGTCTTTTCACACCTTTTCTCTGTTCCGTTCCTTCACCGTTTTCTCAGCAGTGATGATGCAACAGTTAACACAATGTAAAGCGCTTGTCTACGGTTTAAACCTTTAAAAATTATCATTATTTATAAAATGCCGTAACTCAGGACAAACCCACGGTCTCCCGTACTCCATCGAACGGACCCATAAAAACCTTAAAGACACCAACACTTCACACCCTTTGTCTAAACTTCACCATTTCATTACTTCAGGTATTAGAAATAAAATTGGGCACGCGTAACATACCCAGTAGTACTTTCAAACAATATAATAAATAAAACAATATACACAAAAGTACTTAACAATATGTTTACCTCAAACACCCACAAAAAGTTTTCACACAAAGAGGGCTTATTCAAAACACAAATTCGCGACGGTGTAAACACACCATTGTCTATGGCCAGGTGACAGAGACAATTCGGTGTTCGTTTTTCAAAGAGCTGTCAAACTTTACGTCAATATTTTGGCGCGATTTGTGACGCTGTGGGAGTTTGTATTTTGACTAGTAATGTCCTGTGGGTTGATCGGGATTTTTGGAATCCTTTGATACGGTGTGGAGGAATGTTCACGCTCTGTGCCTAATGAGGTTTTTTGAACCATGAGGTGCGAGACGTGCAAAGTTACCTTAGATCATTTTGTGCACAGTATTAGGTATGCATGACGGGCACAATAAAAAATACCTACTGCGAAGAGATGAGTTACGTTTTTAACACGATTCTATTAGCTTGGTAGGTATGTATTTTGTAACGAAATCTTTGAAAGTGATTTTCATCCCTTATCAAGGACCGATGACAATACAATAATTTGATTTTGTGCCATTATTCTAGCCAGGATCACCAGAATAGCAAAATAAATAAATGAAAAACCCGCTTTTTAGCTAGCCGAACTAAAAATTGAAAATAGATAATAGAGAAAAAACTAAAAAAAAACACGCTTTCATAGAAAACCAAACTAAAAAGTAGAAAATAATGGAAAAAAACGTTGGGTGCTTTTTGAGACATTTTTTAATTGATATCAAGCATCCCACGCTGTTTTCATTTAGGTATATTTTAGCTATTTAAACTATTGTTTTACAATAACCATTTTTGATATAGTGGCTTGAAAAGTTCAGATGAGTTATGAAAACCACGAATAATTCTAGACCAATCAATTTGCCTAGCCTTTTCCCAAAGCAGATGCAGCTGGGTACCAGTATTTTGCATGGAACGACTGCCTTATCTGACCTCCACAACACAGTTACGGGGCAATACGACATCCCTTGGCAAGACTAGATCTTTAGTCTATTTTAACTATAAATGAGGTCTAAAGCCGCGTTTGCAGTACCTACCGTGCGACAATCCGAAATCAATATGGTAAATCTGGACTTTAAAAGATACTGTGACCTCTAAGTTTGTTTCTACCTTTCTTCTCAGAGTAGTCAGATGGGAAACGCAGACCTCATCTAGTTTAAAAAATATGATTGACATGTTAAACTGTTTGTACAACTCTACTTAAAGAAATAAAATCATTTTAGTTTTGAGCAAATTTTTGCTGTTCTGCCAATGCTTGCTCAAAACAGAAAACGTTTTCACTACAACGAGAAAACGAACAATAGTTTTGAACAAAAGCTCATACTGAACAGTTTGATGGCACCAATGCATTTTCATTCTCACACCATAGATTATAGACGATCTTGACGTTGATTGGCTTTTCACCAGATTTAGTTCATTCACGCCAAATAGAAGCGGTAAATCATTCAATCTTCTTTTAACTTGTAACGAAGAGCATCTCTTATTAGCCGGCTATGTTTTCGTTTTTATTGCGTTATATTTATTCTATCTTAACATAGGGCGATTACCGGGTCTGTACGCTTATACCGAATTAAAGAACAATTATAAGAACTAAATTAAATAATAGTAGAGGCATGATAGATACTAAATATTATAAACAGATAAACAGGGTCTACGATGCTGCTACGCGCGCTACGAAAAGTCTACGACTCATTATGTTTGCAGTATTTAATGGATTTGTCGTGTTTTTGACAAAAACCGGTATTGTTATATCTATTTAATATTTTTTTTAGGTTAGAAACAACCAATTAAGCCAATAATATTCTCACTTTCTTGGTGAGAGGGAGGGGGCCATGATCTACCACGCGGGCCCAGTGCGGGTTGGCAGATGTCAGAAGTCTTCGATTTTTCGGTTCTAGGGCATGCCGGTTTCCTCACGATGTCTTCATTCACCTTTTTTGAGAGCAGTTGTGATGAAATAATTTACACAAAGTAGAGCGCCTGCCTAGGATCGAACCTACGATCGATCGATCATACGTACCTAAGTCACGCTCTTTACCACTGGGCCACCTCTGCTCTCGTAGAAACCACCAGTTAAATATCTATGAGTGACAAGAAGTTGGTAGATATCTATGCCAAAAAAAACTTTTTTACAAAAAAAAACAACCGACTTCCATAAAAACACTACAAAGTGAAAAATAACTTTAATTTCGGAAGTCGGTGTCTTAGGATTTTCAGTCGGTTGTTTTTTTTTTTTTGTAAAAAAGTTTTTTTTTTAATTTTTTATTTATACATTTTTAGTTATAGTATCTACCCTGCACGAATTCCAAACAAACAATGCATATTTATGCGATAGCAGAAATCGCGGTTGATTTACTGTCATTTTTTAAAGAGTTTCGGTGTCTGTCTCCGGAAGTCATCATCAGATCTATACGAAACTTATATGGGACCATTTCGGAATAAACCCCTTTCGAAAAAAAAAATAATTTTGCAAATCCGTTTATATATGACGGAGTTATGGCCGAACATACATTAAAAAAAAAATATAAACATCCGAATTGATGGTCTCCTCTTTTTTGAAGTCGGTTAAAAAATCATCAACTTTTTTTATCTGTAGTAAGTTAGTAAGTAGAACATTCTTACCACCAACATAAATAAACTGTCCACGGATCTCAAAACAGACCAATTCAAATACGGAAATATGGCGTCCTCTGTCAAATACAGGTCGCATTGTCAATTTCGTGGCGCATTCATACGCCCAATATGTTACGCTTGTCGCTAATGAAACAGATTTAAAACTCACGGCAGGTATTCTAAGACGCCATTGTTGTTATCTCACAAACTTACAAATGCAGCTGCTCAAATACCCAATCTATTGGAATTCAGAACAAAAAGCAGTTTGACAACCGCAAATATAAGTTTGTTACATATTTCGGCGTACAATTTTCGCGGTAAAATTGATTATCAAGTGTTTTGACTTTTTTTTATTTGTTGACGGGCACGGTTCATAGCTGATTGGGGCTTGTTATTTTTTTTCTGCAAAGAGTTTAGTTGGGCTTACAATTTTACGGGTAAGAATAAGATTGGTATTGTGTGAACATAAATAAAAGTGTAATACCTGCAGTGTGACTAAAAATGTATTGGAATGTAGTTTAATGATGAATTTGCACTTGCTTTTGAATATGCAGATTATATTTTTTACTTCTTTTTATTGTCGTGACAATATTAGGTATAGTAGAATTGTAGTAAAAACGATTTGGTGCTCACTGCTTATCAGTCATTAAAAGAATAAATGAAAACATTAAAAGAGTCTTGAGTAGGTAACTAAGAAAAGTAGGTTGGACCTGCAATTTTTTTATTTCAGGTCGACCTTTCCTGCCGCCAATTATTTTATTATTTAATAATACTGAACAGAAACTAGGTAAAAAAACTATCACGATCACTTTTAGTAAAAAACAAATAAAGGAATAAAAGGATAACCAAACAACATCACTGCGGCATGCAATAGAGAACAAAGTGCACTTGACAAGAGCGTGAAACGTTTGACAGGCGAGAACGTTCCTATTTCAAATGTTACGCGCCAAATTGAATTCGGTCAAAGGGAAAATGTCTCCGTTCTCCGTGGAATTCTCTTTTTGAATATTAAGACGAGGTTTGATAGTAAAGGATTGATCTTTGACTCGAAATTCTCTATGATGTGTATTGAAATAAAACCCTCTGAGATTTTCGTAGGTAGAGTACATTTTTGCCACTAGAAAATCTTTGTAGTAAAATGGTGTCAATATTGAATATGGAATCAGGAAATCATAAGCTAAATCTGTAACAATATTGTTTCACAAGATAAAATAATTAAGTATTTCAGTATCTAGACCAGTGGTGGCCAAGTCTTATCGACCCCGACTTACGATTTGTAAGCCGAACCCAGGCAGGCGCAATACTTTGTGTAAGTCATTTCATCACCACTGTTCTCAAAACTCACCGTTTTGAGAGCAGTGGTGATGAAATTAAAGGGAAAACCAAAAATTCGAAGATAGGTGACATCTACCAACCCAAACCAGGCCCGCGTGTTAGATTACTCTGGATTAGTCTGGATTCGAGTCCAGTTGAAGGTTATAAATAGGCTCACCCCCTACTACATAGGACATAAACATAACAGGTATAATGTGCATGTACTATAAGTACTCTGACTAACCCTTTTCGGTATACAGACGAGATAATATGTGATATGTATGTGGTATGTATGTTATCTTTACATCTATACAAATAAATAAAAGCGTCTGTAATGTGAAAATAACAGTTGTTTGCTAAATGCGTATGAAAGTATAAACGGTACTATCACAAAAATTAATAATTGTCTGTTTGTTCCAGTTAATCTCATAAATGGCTGGACCGATTTTAACGGGACTTTGGCATAGGTATAGCTGATGTTATAGGTCTCGGTAGCACGTTCCCATGGGGTGATTTCCAGCATCCATGAGAGCGAAGCCAGGGCCACAGCTAGTTTTCTAAAAATTCTCATCCCAATACATTGTTTTTTTAAATTAACCATCTACACAGATAAAATGACAAGAATAAGGTGCAGCGCAGACGGCACACTTTTTGTGCGATCGAGTCTGCGGCGCACAAAAAGTCTAAGGCTAAAAGCGGACTTTTTGCGCGTCGTGTGCGTTACTGCATATAATTGCATAGGTTCTATTTTCACAGACTAAAAAGTGCGTCACGCATAGTCTGTCATCTGCGCTGGCCCTTATAGAACAAAAATAGAAACAGAGGTGATGCTTATTTCTATAGAAATCTCTTCCAGCACACCTGCGATAGGAGACAAGATAAAGCGAGATGTAGACAGCGTGTGTAAAAGTAAAAAAGAAAATAAAATACAAATAATTAAAAACAATTCACTTACTAAAATTAAACAAATAACATGAGAATATACTTACATACATAGAAACTCCTAAAATATCATAATAATGTTATGCATTGTATGTAATAAATGTTATAGGTAACAATTTATTTTGAAAAGCCCACAAAAAGTTTCTATTCCCTCCGACATACCCATTATTTGTTCTTTAGGATCCAATATGGCTGACAATAGAATATGCTATGATACCTGCGGTGAGCTAATTACTTAAATAACGGAGAGGGAAGTATCCAAGGTGTTTGGAACCGCCATGGATTGGGTAGAGGATATGGGAACGAGCTGTAGCGATAAGCGACAGCGATTTTAGAATAATATCTTAGGACAATCAACACATCGTTATCTGATCTCAAACTATGCAGAACCTGTATTATGACAACCAGACAGCTGATAAATGTACTTATATATTTCTATATACATACATATTACAGATTAATTACACCCAGACACAGAAAAACCGGCCAAGTGCGAGTCCGACTCGCGCACCGAGGGTTCCGTACAAACCTGCAGGTATTCTCGGTTTAAAAATAAATGTTTTTTTTTTAATTTTTATATTTCAGTTGATTGAATGTAAGGTAAATTGCGGTTTACGATTTATGACGTTTAAAAAAAAAACTACTCACTCGATCTCGTTCAAACCAATTTTCGGTGGTAGTTTACATAGTAATGTACATCATATATTTTTTTTAGTTTTATCATTCTCTTATTTTAGAAGTTACGGGGGGGGGGACACACATTTTACCACTTTGGAAGTGTCTCTCGCGCAAACTATTCAGTTTAGAAAAAAATGATATTAGAAACCTCATTACCATTTTTGAAGACCTATTCATAGATACCCCACACATACGGGTTTGATGAAAAAAACCATTTTTGAGTTTCAGTTCTATGTATGGAGAACCCCAAAATTTATTGTTTTTTTTTTCTATTTTAGTGTGAAAATCTTAATGCGGTTCACAGAATACATCTACTTACCAAGTTTCAACAGCATAGCTCTTATAGTTTCTGAAAAAAGTGGCTGTGACATACGGACGGACGGACAGACAGACAGACAGACAGACAGACAGACAGACAGACAGACAGACAGACATGATGAATCTATAAGGGTTCCGTTTTTTGCCATTTGGCAACGGAACCCTAAAAATGATTGAGCTCATCACACAAAGTTTTGTCCTAGGTTGGAACCGAATCCACGACCTCTTTTTTAGCAATCAGGGTCACTAACCACTGACTAACTGCCCAGTCTCCTCAGAAAAACATTGATAGAACTCTTGGACTGATTTGGGTTTTAGCAACCATAGCGGCACGGGTTAATCGATCGGCACGCGTAGCATGACCACCATAGAAAGAATTTTGTCTATTCTTAGTAGAATAGAGATAGAACTGTCATGCTACGCCAGCATAAAACGGTAGAAATCTTTCTACAATCTTTAATTCTGTCTTTAATCTTTCTACAATCTGGAATTTTGTCTATTCTTCCGCCTACAACACCCATTTCTACGGTAGTCATGCTACGCGTGCTGCTTAAGCTACGTTTTCCGAGGTTGGTCCGTAGAATGGTGACCATCCATTATATAATGAGACCCCTTCGCACTTCGGAAAGCTCGCTAAGTCGTTGGTCCGGCTGTCAATTGTAGGTCTTTGACAGTTGTTACGGGTCGTCAGAAAGTCTGACAACCAGGGTTACCAAAGGATATCGTATGACCCAGTAAGTGGGTTCTAGAGGGCAGATAGGCAGCCGCTCCATGTAAAATACTGGTAATTAGCTGCATCCGGTCAGACTGGAAGCCGACCTCAACATAGTTGAGAAAAGGCGGGCAGATGAAACCGAATTTAATTTCATCACCACTGCTCTCAAAACGGTGAAGGAAAACATCGTGAGGAAACCGGCATGTCCTAGAACCAAAAATTCGAAGACGTGACATCTACCAACCCGCACTGGACTCGTATGGTGTATTCTGGCCAACTTCCTCTAGAAGAGAGGAGGTTTGCTCATCAGTAGGAAAAAAAATAGGCTAATTGTGAATGATTGAAACAAGCCGTAGTTGTTACAATAGTAGAAAATGAAATTAAATAAGACATCTCAGAAATTCTAATCAAATGTTATATTCACCTAATGTGTTGTTTATATAACGTAGAATATAAATTTGTAGAGACTAGTTAGACATTTTTATGTGTCTGGTTTTAAAATTAGTTACATTATTATTATATCGTGCCTCGTTGGTCTAAACGTCACAAACGCTACTGCTGAGCATGAAGTCTTGGGTTTGATTCTCAGGTCGTGCAATGTGTTACTAGATTTTTCTTTCTATTTTGAATTTCTCAGTAGCAGCCCGGAGTCTGGATTTGTGCCGGTTGACAGCAATAGACTCGCCCCCTATTACATGGGACTTAAACATAACTGGCGAAATGTGGGTGTACTTTAGGTACAATTGCGTTAAATAGCAGTGGATCAATTTTCGCCCTTATGTCTTAAGTTGTTAAGGATGAAAAGTGGTCGACCGCCAGTGTGCGATGTAACAGTGCCAGTACATCTCTTTGAATCCGGACCTAAAGAATACCATCATCTAATTTCTTCCCGTGTGTGTCGTAAGAGGCGACTAAGGGACTTACTAGAGAATGGGCAGCAGCGTTCTCTATACATTTTACCACCATACTGCGATCGCCAACCCGCCTGCCAAGCGTAGCGATTGACTGAAATGATGATTATGATGACATCTCAACCCTTTGGGGAAACAAAGCATGATATTTTGATAAGTATTATCTATACTAATATTATAAAGCTGAAGAGTTTGTTTGTTTGGTTGAACGCGGTAATCTCAAAAATTACCAGTCCGAATTGAAAAAATCTTTTTGTGTTGAGTAGCCTATTTATTGAGAAAGATTATAAGCTATTTAACATCACGTTACAATCAAAAAGAGCGGAGCTGCAATGAAAAATGTTGCAAAAACGGGGGAAATGTTTTCTTTTGTGAGCTTCCGTTTCGTGCGCACGGGCGATTCGATACGACGGGGAGGGTCGAGCAAGACATTTAATGCGGACGAAGTTGCGGGCAGAAGCTTTAATGCATAACCAAACAGGATAAACAGCATACCTACTTTTGCACACACCATACAAAAATACAGTCACAAGAATGACAAAGAAAAATACAAGCCGAACCCGAAAATTACCATATACTGGGTCTAAAACCGATTAGGGGCTACACGCGGTGCGTTACGGGATCGGCTATTGTGTTACCTGTCAAAATAATTCTCGTTTTTTCATCTCGTTTCTCGTTTTTTCAACCGTTTCTCGTTTTTTAGACGCCCGCCGCCCGCCGCCCCGGCAAAATGGTGCCGGCGAAAATTGGGATTTCAAAAGGAGGACTTTAAAGTAAAAGATTTAAACTGATAATGTTTGGTTGTTTGTTTTATGTTATCTGTGGTTATTTCTGCTTGAATTGTTGCTGAAATACGGTTGTAATGACACCGGTTTTCGGTTTGACTTCAAATCAAATCAAATCAAATCAAATCAATTTATTTGCAGTCTATATATTAACCCATTGAATACCGTAATTACAGACACAATTAAAAACCATTGTATCTATACCAAATGTGGTATCTCAGGGACTTAGAGGTTAATACTAGCTTCTGCAAATTTTTTGCTACCCTGACCCCCCCCCCCCCCCCCCGTCACATCAAATCGCCTAATTTATATCCTTCATTTTTAGACTGACGGTTCGATTCCCACCCAGGACAAATCTTTATGTGATTAGCACAATTATTTGTTCTGTGTCTGGGTGTAATCTCAGGAACTACTAGTTCGAAGATAATATTAAATTAACTAGTTTTTGCAAGCGGCTTCGTCCGCGTATTATACTTATTTACCTTTCTCTTGAATCACTCTGTCAATTGATGAAAACCACATTAACCCATTGAATACCGTAATTACAGACACAATTAAAAAACCATTGTGTCTATACCAAACGTGGTATCTCGCAACGGATTTTAACCTCTAAGTCCCTGGACTTAGAGGTTAAAATCCGTTGCGTAGTTTAAAAGATCTAAGCGTAGAAACGCAGTAAACGACTTTGTTTTATACTATGTAAAGACAAAGATATAAAATATAGTATAGTCCTCCAGACCGTATTTCGGCTACGGCGACCAACCTCAACGGAGACTAGCCATCGGCGCGGGAGATATTATAGTGCAGGCGTGTGTGCGCAGACACAGGAGCACTCACTGTTCCCTCACTCTCATAGTCTGATGGGACGGCAATCCGACATGACCGGAGAGAGATCAGGCGTAGGACCAACGACTTAACGTGCTTTCCGAGGCACGGGGTATCATACCGTCAACCTCCAAACTCCGGGCTGTTACTAAGAAATTCCACTTTACCCATTAACACTTTTCCCGACTTGGGTATAGAACCCAGAACCATGAAACCAACGAAGCCGTTAAACCGTTCACTCTGTAGTGTTTTTAAGGAAGTTGGTTGTTTTTTTTAATGTAAAATAGTTTTTGTTTTTAACTTTTTAGTTATAGCATACTTTTAAGATGGCAGAATTTTATTTCGCATAATTACCTTTCGCAGACTTATAATTCCGCCTAATTTCGTTTAGCATAACATTTATTTAGAGCAATGATTATTTGGCATAATTTCACTTGGCATACTATGAAGATGGCAGAATTTCATTTAGAATAATTTGGTAGGCATATTTTCATTTCTATTAAATTGCATTTTAACCTTAAATAAAATGAAATAGTGTCTCAAAAAGTAAGTATATGTTGTGCTACAAAAATTATTGACAGAAACGAATCGCTGCAGAACCGACTCCACGTAGTCTTGTCTGCCCTACCCCTAGAGTGTAATTTAAGCCCGCGTAGGCGCAGAGTGGCGAGGCGGCCCGCGAGCTGAGGAGCAGGTGGTCTTGACGGTTGCCGCCGCAGCTGAGGCTGGCCGGCGAAGCCGGCCAGCAAGCCGAAGCCGCGGTGGTGAGCGTAAAACCATCTGCGACGATGAACTCGCGTGGGACCGCCGGAGCCCCGCAGCGCCGAAGCCGTGACAGAAACCATGCATGCTGCATGTTGCATGCTCGCCTGCATACTGTAAGCTTGCTTGCATGCTGCATGCTTGCTTGCATGCTTGCTTGCTGCATGCTTGCTTGCTGCATGCTTGCTTGCTGCATGCTTGCTTGCATGCTTGCTTGCTGCATGCTTGGTTGCATGCTGCATGCTTGTTTCCATGCTGCATGCTTCTTCGATATGAAATGTATGCCAAAAGATGATTCTAAGTTTAAAGTTTCTGAGATATGATAGTTCTGCCTTTTAATAACTATCGATATGAAATTATGCCAAGAAACGATTCTGACTGCGAACTTTCTGCGATATGATGGTTCTACTTTTTAATTATTATGGAATAAAATTTATGCCTAAAGATGATTCTGACTTATAAAATTATGCGTTGTGAATGTATGATAAATGAGTGTATGCCAAACGATTTTCTGCGAAATGAAGTTTATGCCATCCGCTGTTATGCAAAATAATATTATGACGAAAAAAATTCTGCCATAAAGGGTGGACCCGGTTTTCTCATGGACGTCATTGTCAGAACTGGACCAAACTGAAATGGAACCCCACGGGAAGCACCAACTTGCAAATAAAAAAAGAATCATCAAAATCGGTTCATAAAAAAAATACAGTCGAATTGAGAACCTCCTCCTTTTTTTTGAAGTCGGTTAAAAATATTACCTAAAGTATATTTTATAGATTATTTAAATTAGCACGCTTATATTTGCAGCTTATTAATTAAAAAAGGACATTAAAACGCTTCTTGTATTTTACAGATTACTCCACCATAAGTAAAATGGCCGCATCATTAATAACGAAGTCTTTAATCATATGATTGATACCTGATATCCCTTCTCGCACATAATTCGTAGAGGCCGACCGTAGATTCGTAGTCGTTCGGCCATTTTCGGCCAGAAAATCATGATTCGGCCATATTTTTGTTTTCGACCAGCCAAAGCTTCGGCCAAGCTGAAAGTCAGAACTAAGTACTGGTCACTTAGTTCTGACTTTCAGCTTGGCCGAAGCTAATAAAAAACTAAAAAACACGTTTTCATAGAAAACCAAACTAAAAAGTAGAAAATAATGGAAAAAAGCGTGGAGTGCTTTTTGAGGTATTTTTAATTGTTTTTTTTTTCATTATTTTCTACTAGCTTCTGCCCGTGACTTTGTCTGCGTAAATGTCAGTTATCGCGGACGCAGACAAAGTCACGGAATAATACGTAGCCTATGCCCTTTCTCAGGCTCTAAACTATCTGTGTGCAAAATTTCTTTTGAACCGGTTCAGTAGTTTTACAGGAAAGCGAGATAGACAGAGTTACTTTTGCATTTATAATATTAAAGTGTGGATTTTTTTTGTTCGGCTAGCTACGAAAGCGGGTATTTCGATATATTTTTATACAATTCTAGTGATCCTGGCTAGTATAATGGGAAATTGAGGTATTGTCATCGGTCCTTGTTAATTGTGCAAACTTTCAAATTAATCCGACGTTTTAAAGGGAGTGGAAATCACGTTCAAAGATTTCGTTACATAGATACATACCAAGCTGATAAAAGCGTTAAAAAAGACAGATGAAATGAAAACCTCGTCCTTTTTGAAGAAGGTTCAAAATATGAATTATTTATTTTCGATTGTCCCGTGTGTTGCCGGACGTAAAGAATAGCACCATCCCATTTCTTCCCGTGGATGTCGTAAGAGGTGACTATGGGACTTACTAGAGAATGGGCAGCAGCGTTCTCTATGTATTTTACCACTATACTGCGATCGCCGACCCCGCCCATCGTCGCGATTATGGCGGTATTACAAATTGGGAGAGGCTTATTTCTAGCAGTGGACGTCTTTCGTCTGAAGTGATGATTCAACGCACATACAGCGAAAATATTAATCCGTTTTTCAATGTCTATATCATTTTTATTTTCTACTAGCTTTTGCCAGCGGCTTCGCCCGCGTGGAGTTCGGAAAATATCCCGCGTGAACGTACTACCGGGATAAAAAGTAGCCTATGTGTTAATTCCAGGTTAATTATTTTTAGCTCGAAAGCGCATTTTCATCCGACTTCCTTCAAATTTGTCGTCACTGCTCGGCTCCTATGTGTCTCAGCGTTATGTTCTGTAGCCTATAACCTGCCCAGGAGTATGGACTACAATCATACCAAGTTTGGTTAAAATCCCTTCAGTAGTTTTTGACCCATGCATGCACATACAGACAGACAGACAAAAAATTTACTGATTGCATTTTCGGCATCAGTATCGATCACCATTCATCCTCCAATATTAATTTTGAATATATTTTCAATGTACAGAATTGACCTCTCTACAGTTTTATTATAAGTCTAGATTTCGGCCTTAATTAACACTAAAGCCGAAGCTTCGTTTTTCGGCTAAAATTGAATTTTTGGTCGGACTCTAGTAATTAGCAGCAGCTGTTTTAAAGACAGGTGAGACTTCGGTCTTTATGTTGACGGTGTTAAGTGGGTATGAATTGTGTACGGCCGCCTTAATGTCTCTGTGATGATCCGAATGACCTAATTTTGTATTAACCTCGTTTTCTCTAGATAAAGTTTGATATTATTGTTACTTGGCATTTATTTAGAGAATCATCATGTATATAATAAGCCCATATTGTTCCCACTCCTCCTCTCAGTGAGAGAGAGTGGGCCATCTATCACGCGGGCCCAGTGCGGGTTGGTAGATGTCAGATGTCTTCGAATTTTTGGTTCTAGGACAAGCAGGTTTCCTCACGATGGTTTTTCTTTAACCGTTTTGAGAGTACTGGTGAAGATATTATTTACATAAAGTGATGTGCTTGCCTGCCTTGTTGAACCCACGATATGCAACTCGTAAGTCTGAGCCGATACTGGGCCACGACTGCTCCCGTAAAAAATTAAGATGCATGAAATATCATCATCACCATTTCAGCCGAAAGACGTCCACTGCTGGACATAAGCCTCCCCCAAGCTCCGCCACTTCGACCGGTTTTGTGCTTCCCACGTCCAGCGGATTCCAGGACCTTCCCGCCCTATCGGCTATCTGTTCTAGGCAATGCAGAAGGCATGAAATATAGCCATGAGGAAAGTTTTGAGGATGCATATGGATGGCTGTACGAGTAAAGAAAGACCAAAGAAACGATGGACTAGATGAACTATATGCTCCCGCCCCCTCAATTTCCTGATATTATGTATCAATAGGTATATATTCAGGAGCCTTACGTTTCAACACACTGCATTGCGAACCGGACATCCCTCCAAATAAGACCCATTTTTCGAAAAACTGTGTGAATATGTGTTCTATTGACAGTTTAAACAATAAAAATTCCACATATAACTCTGAGCTTCACAAGAACACGAGCAAAATACAGCTCAAACAAAAAATAAAGCAATTTCCCCGTTAAAAAGTTAAACATCAGAATTGCTACAGCGGTTTTCGATGTAACATGCACAACACGCCACACATACATACTGACACGCCTCCCTTCTTTATTGTGATGATTGAGGTTACATGTCTAGTCATGCACTCTTTGTTGAGTCGTAACGAGGTGTTTAATAATTATTAATTAATGTTGCCATGAAAGAAAATGCTGCTTGAAATATTGGTACTTTTTAATGTTATGACTATTTTAGGCGGTTCAACGGAACTGACAGTGGAATGAAAGACACAGAAAAAGATTTAGGTGGCTTCGATTAAAATCACCATTTAAGCCATTAGACGTCCCCTGCTGAATATAAGTCTCAAAAGAGAGGGCCCATAATTGCCACGCTTGGCAGGCGGGTTGGCGATCGCAGTATGGTGGTAAAATGTATAGAGAACGTTGCTGCCCATTCTCTAGTAAGTCCCTTAGTCGCCTCTTACGACGAACACGGGAAGAAATATAATAGTGGTATTCTTTACGTCCAGCACCATACCGAACATCTTAATACTCTGACATTCTTCATACTCTTCTACAAACCCGCATAAAGACGATATCTTTTTAATCACCTATCCATTAAAAAAAAAAAACAAAACCATATAATTCTTCAAACAAGCGCAAACGCTAGGCATTTCAATTATTTTACATGGCAACCCCGCCATCTTCGCCAATTATCTGCGCATAATTACTTGCCACGCTTTTAGCTGGCAACACTGTAATTATCCTATTACTGTGACGTGCGCAGGCGCAGGTAATGGTCGTAAAGAAGTTATAATTTATAGGAGGTATGCAATAAGTGTAGGAGCGCCATTTTGGGGCAAAGAACTAAAGATATTGTTAGCTAGCTTCTGCCTGCGACTTCGCCCGCGTCAAATTTTTGCTCCCCTGATGCATCCCCTTCCCTTCATCGTCGCATGGAATTGCCTGCCGGTTTTCGTCCATTTTTCGTTGCTGCTCCGCTCCTTTTGATTGTAGCGTGATGTTATATAGCCTATAGCCTTCCTCAATAAATAGGCTACCCAACACAAAAAAAAATCGATTCGGACCACTCGTTCCTTAGATTACCGCGTTCAACCAAACAAACAAACTCTTCAACTTTATGACATTAAGTATAGATTGGTACGACTAATTGTAAGACTTGTCTGCCAAAAATAGTTTTCCCTTTTATGGAAGTTTGCCTTTTATAGAACTGTTTTTATTAGGAGTTAAAAGTATGATTGGATGTCTTGAAATGTCATTGAAGTAGGTACAGGAGCATAAATACCTAGACTATACATTAACACTCTTGGCAGTGACATGTATTTTGTGACGAAGAATAAAGGCTAGGACAGACAGGCGCGACGCGAATCTAGTAGATCAATTTCCATGACGTGTTCATAGAATTGTTCATAAAATTAACACTGTGATTCTGATTTTTAATATTTTGATACAAAAAAACAGAATTAAATTAGGATTTTTTGTTTTACCTTTAGTGTTTTCTTGGGATTTGGTTTTCTACAAACTTTTTGGTTCTTAGATTTGCCACATAGATATATGAAAGACGCTCATAATACATATTTTTTATGTGTAATAATTTATCTTGAACTCTACGTTCAATACCCGAGACATCATAGAAGCAACAAAAATTCACGACCACTGGGTCTTTTTTGCGAGTAATTTAAATATTAAACTCAAAAGTCATTTATTCAAACTAAGCTGACAGTCAGCACTTTTTGAACATCGAAATTACATAAGATTGCCCCAAAGCCCGCCCTGCACACAGTAGGTATATGGATAGTACTAGCCGTCAGATGTACCTAAGTAGGTATTATATCTGACGGCTACTGGTTCCTATTTGCTTAAATAAGTATTTATTATCACTCAAAATTATAAAAATCAACCGCTTACTGAAAATAACGTGTAAATTTTTCTATTATGTCATGCAAAAAGTTTCATTCCAAATAATTTTCACACAGCACTTCTTTAAATTCTATGAATTTCAAACCCCACCGAGTATTGGTTCGGTTACCTAACAAGACCAAAGAGTTTTGTACCTTTTTTTGTCACTGGGTAATCATCAAATGACGTCTTCCGCTCTAGGGTGGAGCGGAAGGGCGTGTCAGACTTTTACTGACTAAAACCCACCCGTGTTCCTTCAGTTGCCCATATGCCAGCGCCACGGTAACTCTTTCGAACAGATCTCGCGACCCTGGGAGGGAGTTTTATACCTTGGCGGCACAAACAGAATCCTCAACCCACTGTCAACAAAACCATAAATGATTGAAATTAAACCCTTCTGCCCGCTCAATGATCATTTATCTCAATTGATTACCTTATCTGCCTCGGTCGGTAAGCAAAGTGTCACGTTTCATTCCGACCGGGAAAGAAATATTTTTTTTTGGTTGAGAAAAATATTTGTATTAAATAAGTTACGTATATAAAATACTAGCACTTAACCCGCGACTTCGCCCGCGTGACTCACAGGAACTGTGCATTTTTCGGGATAAAATATAGCTTGTGTAACTTGGTGATAATGTAGCTTTCTATAGGTGAAATAATTTTTCAAATCGGTTCAGTAATTTTCAAGTTTGTCCATTACAATCACACATACAAAAAAAATCTAATCTTTCCTCTTTATTATAATATTAGTTTAGAAAAGTAAATAAATATTAAAAGCACAAAACCGGTCAAAGTGGCTGAGCTTGGGGGAGGCCTATGTCCAGCAGTGGACGTCTTTGGGCAAAAAATGATGATGATGAAATATTAAAAGTAAAAAATAAAATGTATTGGCCCTTTAAGTTTGTAGGTAATATTTTAATCAAAGGATTGTCGTATCGAAACGGCTGAAACGATTTTGATAAAACATTTCTAAGAACCACCACTAGAAAGCTTACTTTTAAACAAAAAAAAAGCGCACCCAAAACGGTTCACCCGTTCAAGAGCTACGGTGTCACAGACAAGCACACATAGTAGTCAAACTTTTTGCGTCGGGGGTTAAAAAGATTATTTGCCACAATATATTTACCTATAGCCAAAAGTGTGGACAAGAATTCCTTTTTTTATTAGACTTGCTTGCTATTTATATGAACAGATAGACTTCCTGTCTAATGAGACATTTTAGACAGTCATTTCATTTTAGACACTCATAACACAAGACTGAATTTCAGTATTTTTCAGGCACAAGGCACATAATCATTTTTTTTCTGTTATGAATAAATTTTTATAGTGTACCTATTTTAAATATCTATACCTTTTCCATTCAACTGTCTAGATATTAATAACATTTTATGAACCTTAAAATTAACTTCAAATATTTTTTGTTTTAATTATTTGAGAAAACAATTGCTTATTGAAATTAAAAATAGTAATAACAAAACGTAAAACATGTCACGTCTCACTCACAACTACTGCAAATACAATAAATGACTTGTATTGCTGAAATCTTCCAATTCACTTATCCCTACATATGGGATTGACAGCGCCATCTATTGAGAAATACGAAAAAACAATTTTCAGAAGAATATTTTTTCATTCCTTTTTTTTAATTTATTCCTGACCATGGATTTTTTTTCATTCCTTTTTTTCAGTGTTACTTATGGAGTAAACCATCTAATTTGATTAAGAAAATCGGGCCTTCATAAAGAAGCTAACTACTATTAAGTGTTTGGTACACCTTTGATGGAGGCCTATGTCCAACAGTGGACGTATTTCGTTTGAAAAGACAACGATGATTCTAAATTAACTACGAATCTTTTGGTCAGGCTCTGATAAAAGAATGAGTAAAATTAATGTCTTTGGCGGGCTACAGTCTATGGTCAAGTGATTACGAAAAAGTAAATAAATGATCCATGAAATTTTCCAAGTGTCTCTAAAACAATTCACTATTAAAATTAAACCAATTAAATGGAATGAAACAATACACAATATTGAGTCATACAAAAATTAGGAAAGTCAAAACATACGCACACACACAAAACAAAAATTACATACAATTTTCTACCAATTAAGTTCTCCAAAGCTCCAATATTCATACATACTACAGAAAAACATTTCTTTAAAACGTTAACATACGAATACCAACCTTACTCTCCGAAAGTCAAAGTTCAATATCTCTTGATTCAAATCCAATCGGACCACACACGTTGAAGGTTTTAAAAAAGGAACGCGCCGACCGCGCCTCGTTCGTTACCTCATCGTCGGGTGGTTTTTTTTTTAATTTTCTTTTTTTAAGAGCAAAGGCATCGAGGCTAGCTATATGTAACACGCCTTCTTGTGTAGAGGGGAGTTTAGTAGCAAACGATTGTGAGAACTTCCATTTGATTTTATAATCTGTGGTTTTATATTGATTTGTGTGTTTGAAAATAGGGAGTCTGAAAATAGGTTCGCATGGTTGAATGGTTAAATGGTTTGCTATTTTATGATTGGCATCTTTACAGTCCAACGTAATAAGAAAAACCGAGCAAAGATTGACTGAAAAGACAAGACGTCTTTTTTGAGCGGCTGAAAGTAAAATTTAATAGCACTGTGTTCGGTCTTGTGTGATTAAGCTTTGATTCTTGAGAAAAGCGGTGAACGGCTACACAGTAAATGACGGCTGTCAGAATACAGAGCATTTTTGACACCTTAATGTCAAATAATGGTGTAAATGACAGATTTTCATGATGGCCTTCGGAAAAATAACGTAACTGTTTTCCTAGAAACCAAGGGCTTATTGAGAGGAGTTTTATTGGCAAGATATGACGAAATAAAAAAACAAAGGTATAACGTCCCACGTAGGAAACCTTTACTGACATAGGAAATACATTATTGACCATTATAAGCCCTATACCTATATACAGCAACTAGCTTATGCCCGCGACTTCGTCCGCGTCAAATTTCTTGTTCCCCCGACCCTTCCCGTCACGTCGTATCGCCTACCCGTGCGATTTTACCCGTTTTTGCAACATTTTTCATTACTGCTCCACTCCTCTTGGTTGTAGCGTGATGGTATATAGCCTATAGCCTTTATCGATAAATAGGCTACACAACAAAACAAAAAAATAATTTTTCAATTCGGACCAGTAGGTAGATCCTGAGATTAGCGCGTTCAATCAAACAAACATATAAACAAACAAACTTTTCAGCTTTATAATATTAGTATAGATTAATTGCGCGGAATTCATTAGCTTTGAATTAGTAAAATTCATTGATAAATTTATACGGTACAAACTTAAATGTTTTAATAAAGGTGATCGTATTACCCAGTAAATGGGTTGTAGAGGTCAGATAGGTACCTAGTCACGCCATGTAAAATACAGGTAGATTTTTGTTTAGATAAAAACACTATGCAGATGTTGATGACTT
This sequence comes from Aporophyla lueneburgensis, assembly GCA_932294355.1. NCBI lineage: Eukaryota > Metazoa > Arthropoda > Insecta > Lepidoptera > Noctuidae > Aporophyla > Aporophyla lueneburgensis. Next base: position 14,400,455 of record OW028762.1, on the reverse strand, counting down.
AAACTTTTAATTAAAATAATAATAAATGAAAATAAGCAGAATTTAATTCTACTGTTCCCTTTTCCGAGAGGCCGCATGGTGCGTCCGTCGGCATGCGGCATTTTAGCAAACCATATCTTACGTTGCAGTAGGCACTAAATTATGGCATATAACCCCAAAATAAAAAAATATATATTTAGATATTTCGTAAAACCAGTTTTTTAACATTAATAATAGTTACCTATTTTTTAAGTTTGCAAAACAACATTCACCGACGGCCAAAATAGAAAAACGGTTACTACGTTTTTATAAAATTACAAGTCAACTCCAATGGAATTAAATATCAACAGAATTACATGCAAACTTGTATCTACTTCGCCCTCATAGGTGACACGTTGTATGCGTTGTATTCCAGTTAATTTAATTTTCTATTAAGTAGATGTTTACTTAGATAAGTATTCCTTGGCACATTGTAATTATAACTATTTACACTATATTTATGGCTGTTTCATCAAAAGGCCCTTTCAAACTTGGCCCTGCATTTTTAGAAACACATAAAATGCGAATAATATAATGTTTGGACTTTAAAAGAGACCATGAGCTCTGAGTTTGTTTCGGCATTTCTTCTCAGGGAACAGTCAGCTAGCAAATGCCGGCACCATCTAGTTTTTCGGTCACTGAAGCGATTTTAGAATGAGTTTCGAAATTCGAAAAACAAAATGGTTTTTAAATAAGACATTATATTTTTAGGCGCGTAACAATGAACACGTGTTCTTGAAATAAATAGCTAAAAATCAGTATTGGTTCTTATACAATTTTGGCTATTCTCTGGGTTCGTATGAGCTCTACAGTTCCTACATACCAAAAATAAATATCATATTAATTTATTTATTCACTCCAAACATACAATATCCTTACTAGACCCAATGTAACATTATAATACACTTAAAATTAAATAGGTTCGCAAATTTTAAGAAGTCATTCTATCTAAGAATATTCTATTTAAAAGAGTCGGTACGTTTTCGTTTCACGGGCGTTTCGTGGGCTACTAAATGAGTGCGAAATGCGTGTGAAGTGAACTAATAATTATAGGTCGATTCGCTCAAATTTATTTGCCGGGGGCTTAAACGCCCGGGACTAACACTTTCGCAATAAGCTCAACTGCCGCCAAAATAAATATTAAAATTATAACATAACCTAGATTAAAATCTGGTTTTTAAGCTAGATAATTCTATCAACATAATTATTTAATTGGAATGAATACTATGATTTACTACATGTACCACTGTAGAGTAAGTTACCTGAAACTTAGGGGCCATCCATAAATTACGTCACACGTTAAGGGGGGGGAGGGTGTCGACGAATTGTGACATTGTGTGACAAGGGGGTGGGAGGGGCCCTGAATTTTGTGACGTCACATTTCAAAATTTTATATACATATTTAAAGTACTATTAAAACACGAAATATGAACTATGAAAGAAAAATTTGTAAAAAATTCAATGTCTAGATGTAAAATTGTAAAATACCTATGTGACGTCACACTAGGGTCTCACAAAAATTACGAAACTTGTGTGACGTAATTTATGGATGGCCCCTTATGACGTTATCATTTCAGCCAAAAGACGTCCACAGCTGGACATAGGCCGCCCCCATTTCGGGGGGCTTGCCATAATCGCCACGCTTACCTAAATTGTGTATCATATTGTCGAATCTGAGCAATGTAAAATAATTTATGTATATTATGGTGACAAAATAAAGTTGATTGATTGATTACTTGACAACCATACTGCGATCGCCAACCTGCCCGGGTTGGCGATCGCAGTCGTTTCAGCCGTAAGACGTCCACTGCTGGACTTAGGCCTTCCCCAATTTGGGGGGCTTTGCCATAATCGCCATGCTTGGCAGGCGGGTTGGCGATCGCAGTATGGTGGTAAAATGCATAGAGAACGCTGCCCATTCTGTAGGCCCCTTAGTCGCCTCTTACAACACACACACAAGAAGAAATGGGATGAAGAACTTCTTCAAGACCTTGGCTTACCGGCATCACACGGAACTTATGAATTACGGGTAATCAATCTACCTAGCTTTTTCCCGGCTTCCAGTTTATCCGGATGCAGCTGAGTACCAGTATTTTACATGGAGCGACTGCCTATCTGACCTCCACTACTCAGTTAGTAACACGACACCTTTGGTAAGACTGGTTGTCGAACTTTCGGGCTTCTGACCGACCCGTAAAGACTGTCAAAGACCTACAAATTACACTGAGACCAACGACTGTGGTTTCCGAGGAACGGAGAGATCTCAATATGTAATGGATTTTATATTATTATACTAGCTTTTGCCAGCAGCTTCGCCCGCGTATCTATACTAATATTATAAAGCTGAAGAGTTTGTTTGGTTGAACGCGCTAATCTCAGGAACTACTGGTCCGAATTGAAAAGTTCTTTTTGTTTTGGGTAGCTTATTTATTGAGGAAGGTAACATCACGCTACAAAAGGAACGGAGCAGCAACGAAAAATGGACGAAAACTGGCAGGCAATTCGTTGCGACGGGAAGGGTCACGGGAGGAAAAATTTGACGCGGACGAAGTCACGGGCAGAAGCTAGTTATACATATAAATCTTTATCTAGAATCACTCTGTCTATTGATGAAAACCGCATTAAAATCCGTTGCGTAGTTTAGAAGATGTAAGTGTACAGACGCGGGAAGCGAGTTTGTTTTTAACCGACTTCAAAAAAAGGAGGAGGTTATCAATTCGACTGTATTTTATTATTTTTATACTATGTAAAGAAGATGTTGATTAATAAATTTTCTTTACAAAAAAAATAACAACCGAATTCCTTAAAAAAAACACTACAAAGTCAAAAATAACTTTAATTTTGAAAGTAGGTATCTTAGGATCTGTATTTAAGGTTTTTTTGCCAAAGATTTTATTTTTAACTTTTTACTTATGGTAGATTACCCCGAAGTAGATATGAGCGCCTCGCCGGCGCGCCGCCGCCGCCACGTTTTCCGCCGCGCCGCCGCCGCTGATCCTAGGCACCGGCGCGCCGAGCCCGAAATCAAAAATCAAAATCAAAATCAAAAGTCATTTATTCAAACTAGGCTGAGAGTCAGCACTTTTTGAACGTCAAAGTTACAAAAGACAGTCCCCCCAAAACGCCCACCCTTCGACACTTCCTAGTGCTGTAGCTGGGAAGAAGAAGTGGCGGAACAAACTCCCCAGCAGCACAGCTGTCTGTTAAGTTAGAAGAACTTGATTCTATACAATATTGTGTAAGTAATTAATATTATAAAACAAAACATACATTATTCGCCATATGTCAGCGAGCACACGCCAATATACCAACAAAAAAAAAAAAATTGAATACTAAAGTCAAGCTGAAATAATGAAACAAAAACGTAAACAAAACTTAAAAACTAAATAAAGCCTCCAGGCATAAAAGGCGTGCCCGCTTACATGTTCAACGATGCAAAATGATCCATATGTTGATGCATATAGCTAAGTTGAAGTTACAATAGTTAAACTAGCACCTCCGGAGTAGAATAAAATAACAGTTAACACAAATAACAATAACAAAAACCATGGTCAGCAAGACGACCAGTCACCACAAGCAGCACCCGTTCACGAGCATAACGCAAAGGTCAGCCATTACCCCCCTCGCCATATTTGAGGGAAGGTGGTAACCCGACCCCCAACGCTACCGCAAGCAGTGACATCTAAGGGAGCATGACGAACTTGCTGCCGGTTTGTCAGGCAAGAATATTATGAACAGCTGACGAGGTCGCTAGCTAACTACATGTTGCAATACAACTCATTTAAAATCATTGTAATGAGTAGATTATGTCCACAATAAATGAAATTAAAACAAAATAAAAATAAATAAATAAATTAACAAAATCTGTTAAATAAAAAAATAAATAAAAAACAATTATATGAACTACCCATATAAACTGTCAGTAGGAAAGCTAATTCTGGATTGAAAGAACATAAACATTGTCTTGAGTTAATCACAGCGACCAACTATTCTTATCGTTTAAGTAGTCGTTGATAGAATAGTATGCCTTTGAACAAAGGTTGGATTTTACTTTAGCTTTAAACTCATTAAACTGCAAATCTAGTAAAGCAGAGGGAAGCTTGTTATAAAAGGTAATACCAAGACCAACAAAAGAATTATGAACCTTATGAAGCCGGTGAAAGGGAGCACGTAGTTTGTCCTTATTTCTAGTATTAATATTATGAATATCACTGTTTTTAGTGTACAGGTGTATATTTTGCCTAATATATAAGATGTTGGCGAAGATGAATTGTGATGCCACCGTAAGAATACCAATATCTTTAAACAAATCTCTCAGAGAAACTCTAGCACCTAGTTGGTAAATCGCTCGAACAGCTCGTTTTTGAAGAACAAAAATATTTTGAATGTCCGCGGCTTTGCCCCACAGCAGAATGCCGTAGGACATTATGCTATGAAAATAACTAAAATAGACTAATCGAGCTGTATCAACGTCCGTATACTGTCTAACTTTCCTTACTGCGTAGGCGGCCGAACTGAGCCTTCCCGCTAGGCTTGATATATGTGATCCCCATTGAAGTTTGGCGTCTACTGTTATGCCCAGAAAAACCGCCGAGTGTACAGTTTCAAGCACCTCATTGTCTAAAACGACATTGGGTTGGAGCGACGGCATTCAGTTTAACCAAATACGCTGACCGAACCGTACGCACGTCGGGCAAGTCATCATTTCAGCCGAAAGACGTCCACTGCTGGACATAGGCCTTCCCCAAGTTCCGCCAATTCGACCGGTTTTGTGCTTCCCGCATCCAGCGGATTCCTGCGGACTTCACAAGGTCATCGGTCCACCTTGTTGGAAGCCTTCCAAATCTACGTCTTCCGGTACGCGGTCGCCACTCCAGAACCTTTTGATCCCATCGGTCATCTGTTCTGCGAGCAATGTGCCCTGCCCACTGCCACTTCAGTTTAACAATTCTTCGGGCTATGTCGGATACCTTGGTTCTCCTACGGATCTCTTCATTTCTGATTCGATCGCGTAGGGAAACTCCATCGCCCTTTGGGTGACTTTCAGCCTTCTAATGAGGCCCATTGTGAGCGACCACGTTTCGGTTCCATAAGTCATCACTGGCAACACACACTGGTCAAAGACTTTCGTCTTGAGACATTGCGGTATGTGGGACGAGAAGATATTGCGTAGCTTGCCGAACGCTGCCCAGCCGAGTCGGATTCGACGATTGATCTCTTTCTCGAAGTTACACATATTTGTCTACAACTTCGAGTGTAGCGCCTCCGATCTTCACTGGAGTGGGTATCACATGAGCATTGGACATGACCTTTGTCTTGTCCATGTTCATCTTGAGACCCACTCTTTCGGAAGCTCTGAGGTCATCGAGCATTGTACTGAGGCCCTCCATAGTCTCAGCCATGACAACTGTATCATCGGCAAACCAAAGGTGAATGATGTACTCGCCATTGATGTTGATGCCAGCCCCTTTCCAGTCCAGAACCTTGAAGACATTCTCCAGTGCAGAGGTGAATAGTTTCGGAGAAATAACGTCTCCCTGTCTCACCCCTCGCTGCAGAAGGATAGGTTTCGAGGTCTGATCCTGAAGTCGGACTGACATAGTGGCGTTTTCGTACAGACACTTTAGCACCTCCATGTACCGATAGTCGATCTGGTACCGTTGAAGAGACTGCAGTACAGCCCAGGTTTCAGCCTGCTTACCCGCGCTGAGCGACCTTAAATTTGTGGACCAGCCCAACCATCAGTGTCCACGTTCCGGCAGCGTATGTCATGACGGGCTGGACGCACTGGTTGAAGACCTTGGTCTTCAAACATTGCGGTATCGGTGACGAGAAGACTTGAAGAAGTTTTCCAAACGGTGCCCAACCCAACTGGATCCTCCTGTCGGCTTCTTTCTCGAAGTTGTCTACCAAGCTGTATGACTTGCTCAAGGTAGACATACTTTTTCACAACCTCGAGAAGCGACCCTTCGATGCGGATTGAACTCGGCAAAACATGCGAATTGTACACGACTCGTCTTGTCCAAGTTCATGCCGAGGCTTACCCGCCGTGAGGCTCCATTTAGGCTATGCAGCATCTGGTCTAACTGTTCCTGCGTCTCTGCCATTATGACGATGTCGTCGGCAAAACGAAGGTGTGAGATGTACTCGCTGTTCACATTGATTCCCTATCCAGTCCAGTCCGCCGTCTTAAATACGACCTCCAGCGCATTGGTGAACAGTTTTGGGGATATCACATCCCCCTGTCTCAGCCCCCTGAGCAGTTGGATTGGGCTGGTTTTCGTATCCTAGATCTGGACAGTCATCGTTGCAGTGTCATACAAGGATCTCATCACCTCGATGTATCTCCATTCAATTCGACATCGTTGCAGAGAGGCCAAAACTACCCAAATTTCGATGGAGTCGAAGGCTTTCTCGTAGTCCACAAATGCCATACACAGCGTTTGATTGTACTCCTCGGTCTTCTGTACAATTTGCCGAACAGTATGGATGTAGTCTACGGTGCTGAAGCCTTTTTGAAAACGAAAATCTTGATTATACGTATATTATTTTTTTATTTCAATTATGGTAGTTAAATTAATGTCACGCCGCCGACGCCGCCGCCGCCGACTTAAAAAAATCGGCGCGCCGCCACCGGCAGATTGGTTATCGGCGCTCATATCTACCCCGAAGTAATCGCGTTATTCGTTCATTTGTCGCGCAAATACTTAATGCAAATTTAAGATTTATATGGTTTTCACATGGACCCCATTGTCCGAATGGAACCTAATTACCATTCGGAAAGCACCAGCTTTCAAATAAAAAAAGAATCATCAAAATCGGTTCACCCAGTCAAAAGTTATGAGGTAACAAACATAAAAAAAATACAGACGAATTAATAACCTCCTCCTTTTTTTGAAGTCGGTTAAAAATAGTGTCCTTGGAATTTCTTGCCCATTCTTCTACGTAGAGATTTTTAATTTAAGAATGAGACACTAATTTCAACTTTCTGATTAACTGACCGACTATTTAACAATCCAAAAGTGCCTTTAAATGGTTTAATTGAAATAAATGCTTGGAGTTTGAATTTGATCGTCACCCATCCACTAACTGGCCGCGGCAAGAGTAGCTTAACCTTCGATTGCCCCTGCGGCGGTTATCTTTTAGCTTCAACATCATCATCATCATTTCAGCCGAAAGACGTCCACTGCTGGACATAGGCCTCCGCCAATTTGGGCCAGTTTGCCATAATCGCCACGCTTGACAGGCGGGTTGGCGATCGCAGTATGGTGGTAGAATGCATAGAGAACGCTGTTGCCCGTTCTCTTGTAAGTCCTTTAGTCGCCTTTTACGACACACCCACGGGAAGAAATGGGATGGTGCTATTCTTTACGTCCGGCATCACACGGAACATCAGCATAATTGGACTTTATACCTACTATGATTTACTTCCATAGGCAAAGGTAACTTACGTCAGCCAGCTGTTCTGTTGTTGGACCAATTTACATAAAATATCAGTTTTCTATAACCTATAATTAAGCAGTTAATAACTTTAATAATAAATTATGTTGTTTCATGTTTATTAATAATGCTGGAAGTAATTTTGTGACTGGCTATTGCAAACACCGAAGTGACAGGATATGCAAAATGGATTTAAATAATTCTAAATTCGAAAAATGTAAGCCAATGGTCGACTCGTTAAAAAGTTAGGGCTACTAGTATCTATGGAGTTTGCTGACCATTTTTTCCATTGGAAAGTAGCTACTACGCTTTGGAATGGAACCCAAACAAAGTTGAATCTATTAACCTTGGGTAATTTGTTTCTAGCCTCCTTCACATATTTATATTGATTATATAATTAACTAGCTTCTGCCCGCGACTTCATCCGCGTTATATTTCTTGCGCCCCGACCCATCCCATCGAATTGAATTGCCTGCCCGTGCGAGATCTACGCACGTAAGGACCAGGCTCGGGTCGAAGGCGCGGTGTATTCCACGCGCGCCTCATAGAAATGTCAGCAGTACTGAAGGGGTCTGCTAGGACCGATGCCTGCCAGGGTCGCGAGATCTGTTCGAAAGAGTTACCGTGGCTCTGGCATATGGGCAACTAAAGGAATACGGGTGGGTTTTAGTCCACCGCTCCACCCTAGAGCGGAGGACGCCCTAAGATGAATTCACACCCAAAAAAAAAAAAAACCATTAGATATTTTCGTCATAATATGGACTTCAACTAAGCCTAGACCAAATTGTTATTCAAAGAAGGATAGTTTAACATAATACCTACCTAAACATTTTAATTATACTCCCATCATCGTTAAATATTAACCTCAAAAATCGAACGCCCGAATCGCCAATCAAATACAAAATCACGACTACCTACTCCCAATCACACCTTCAATATATAAATATAAACGGGTCCACCATAGCTAAGACCCAACCATAAATAACAATGTTTTATTACAGAACCGCGCTTCTTAACAGCCGACATCGCCAGTTTTACTTTTTATAGTTTTTTAAATATCCACGGTAAGTATGTGGTTCTGCCTTTGAAGATTATTTTGTTATCTGCATGTAATAAAATAGGTGTGGGTATGGCTTATTTTTGTAATCGTTTTTCGGTTTTTCGTTACGTGGAACGGGGCGATTTTTTTTTGTTCTTTTTTTCGAGGTGATTAGTCGCGTTCTGCGTTTGAATTTGACGTTCGCGTTTTGCTTTTTGGGGGGAATTTTATTACTGTTGCTAATCAAATAATGATGTTTTTAGTTTAATTCTGTAATGGAAATATAAATTGTAAAGTAATCTGTTTCTCTTTCCATAATTAGCTACATTATCTACAAGAATATTTAATACCATGATCCAAAATAAGCTAGGCAGCAAATTTAGAACAATATTCAAGTATCACAATTCACCATAGACAACTGAGACCATCATTCTTGATACACTCCGACACTAAGTAACAATAACACAGTCCCTACTCCATTATGAGTAGAATAGGCAAAAATGCAACATCACGCCCCCACACGGGCGCGGGCGCTTCGTAACACCAATAATCTGTTACATTCTCCCTCGAGACGAGGAGATGTGGGTAATTTGGACTAGTTAGCGTCTAATTGTGCCGCTTCGCCCCAGTTTGGTATTGTTAAGTGATTTATATCATTTTTCGGGGCATTATGTGTCTGTAGGGAGTAAGTAAACATGGTAGGGGAAAGAGGGGATATTTTTTGGAAGATATTTTGGTGTGACGTCATTAATAATGTATGTCTTTTATGTGACCCAGGCTAGCTGGACTTTGTTTAATCTAGTATCAAGAACTATAAAGTTGAAAATGCTTGCTTAGAGCTTGTAGGTGTAGATCGAAGCTCCAGGTAGACAGCGAATTTAAAAAAAAAATCGTTTCCTAAAAAGGCAAAATGAAATCATTTACCATTTTTATATTTTATACCATTATTTCAAGACATTTATATCATACTAGCTTTCGCCAGCAGCTTCACCCGCGTGGAGGTCGGAAATTATCCCGCGGGAACATACTACCGGGATAAAAAGTAGCATATGTCCTTTCTCAGGCTCTGAACTATATGTGTACTAAATTTCATTTAAATCGGTTCAGTAGTTTTAGCAGGAAAGCGAGACAGACAGACAGAGTTACTTTTGCATTTATAATATTATAGTGTGGCTTTAAGTATACCCCTGTTTTTAATTACACAGATTGAAAACAATATTCATAACATTTAAAAATGTACATAGGCTATTTTAGTCACCCACTGCAGATTTTAAGAATTTATTTAATTTGTTATTTTAATTGCTTTCAGTATAACCTAAATCAGGGACTACAGCACAATTTGCAGCCTATTGAAAAAAAATTATTAAATCGTTGTAAACCAAAAATCTGTACAGAGGGTAGGTCCAGGGTAACCCCCGAAATTCAAATGTTCTTACGTTTTTTTACAATTTGTATGTCAATGCCAGGTCGTATGCTGTACAAAATATGATTTGCGACCATAACTGAATTATATGAACTTAGATCCGTGGTCTGGGAAGTAAAGAATCCCATCCCATAAGAAACCATACGATTTATTCCCGTGGATGTCGTAAGAGAGGACTAAGGGACTTACTAGAGAATGGGCAGCAGCGTTCTCTATAGATTTCACCACCATACTGCGATTGCCAACCCGCTTGCCAAGCGTAGCGATTATGACAAACACGCCAAATTGGGGTAAGCTCGTGTCCAGCAGTGAACGTCTATCGGCTACAATAATGAAGATTTTTCGGCTTTTAAAACCCACCCGTGTTAGTTCAGTTGCCCATGTGCCAGAGTCACGGTGTCTCTTTCGAACAATCTCGCGACCCTGACAGAAGCAGTAGAGCTTACAACACGACTAACGAGACAGCTTCGTCTTTTGACACGACACCAGCTTATCCTATTAAAAACGCCATCATTAGGTCTTAAGTATGTGCATTAAAAAACAATTTACACTATAACCCTTATCTGTTCAGCCATCTCTGTAATAACAAGGCAGGTGTGGCTTCTCATAGGCATATCATGTACAATAATTGTTGATAATTATGTTCAGTTTGCACGTCATAATTATGTAAAGTGACAGCCTGGGGCTGACTTATGTCAAACGTTGGCATCTTGTAGTTTTAAGTGGTGGAGAATGTGGAATAGTTGAGCTTTAGTGTCCGTAAGAATACTATAATATCTTTTTAATATAATATCTTCTTAGGACAACCAAATGATCTGTCATTTGTTCAAAATGGCGGGAGATGTCTGACGATTTTGTTAGATTGACGTTAGTAGGATATAAAAAGGATAGTAATTACTTTATCGAGGCAGTTCCTTGGAAGAGGTTTAGTTTGTTAGTTCTAGTGCTGTTGTTGTGTGGAAAAGATCGACCAGAGGTCACGTAAGTTAAGTAATTTGATATTATGTAACACTTATTGCTTGTTATGAAAACGTTGTAGTACCATTTATGTTGTTGCCAATATTGCGAATGTTTTAAATCATATAAAATGGAATATTCATATTCTTTCTTTGCCTAGCTATTTAATTCTATCTCTTGGACAATCGTCCAAGAGATAGAATTAAATGTATTTAAGATAATGATAATTTATGGCAATGTAAGAAGTGTGTTGATATAATACTTTAATACTGTTTCCATGGAGTTTCTTGTCCTTCTTCTCCATGAATACCTAGTTTTGGAACGGACAACTAGCTTTCTGATTAATTACTGACAAGCCTAATTGAAATAAATATCTAGTCTTGTCTTTCTGTGCCTTATTTAGTGAAACCCTTTCCCAGCAAACCATATGCATCAGAACTTTCATACACAGTAAATAAGCCGTAACCATTCTGATACACAAAGTTTGATATTAGGTATATATACATGATACTTATAGTTATATACAGATATAGATTTTGCTGTTACATGCGTTTCAGTTTTCTGAAGAACATCTGCCTAAGAAATCTAATCTAATCTAACTAGCATGTATTGTGCCACTGCACGGCCAAGGCCTCTCTTTTCTTTTTCCACAGAATTCTGTCTTTTCATAGCGTTGGCTAGTCCTCTCGATATTTCTGCCAAAGAAAGATAGTTGTAATTTGAATATACCGATAATTTATGTTGATAGTCATATGAATAACATTGATTTCCCGGCTTCGTCCCATCTCATCCCCAGTCCCAACTCGCCCGGTCCATATACTTGTATATCTACCTACATGTATAGCTAGAAGGTGCAAAAGTACTAATGGTATGAAAAGTGCTTGTATGGTTTGTATTTATTTTTATTCAGTCATCACTTACAAAAGTTTTTATAACAATTACAGATATCTGTTAATAAATCACAGTTTGTATATGAAATAATTTAAACTACAATGTCGCATTGGGTCTAGCCTGTAAGGATGTTGTATGTTTGTTGTGAATAAATAAAACTATCTTCTAAAAAATCACAGTTTGTGCAATCATTAAAGCTATATTTAATTTTAAACACTAATTAGGGGCTCATTTACTGAGTTCTATTAAAAATCATTGTTGACTAGTTCCTTCAACGTACGCTCTTGTCAGCTCAGCAATTCTGACATCATTAGAAATGCTTGTCTTCCTTCTTTTGTTGATTTAAATTCCAATAAAGAATCTGAAATTAAATCCGGAAATATGTTTCAAAACATGATAAGATATTTTTTACGAAAAATTAAACTTTGGATCACTTTTTACGAAAATTGGGCGGAAGGAGAAGTATGAAATTTCGAACACTTATAGTTTATACAGAGAAGAAGTGACGAGTGATAATATTTTTTTAAATTATGCGTACATTATTTTCAATAAATAACACGTTACACACACTACTATTCATTACCATGTATTTAAAACACACATGCATAGGTATTTTTTTGTTTATGGTCCAAATCTGTGGTCCAATCGAGAACATCTGTCTTTAATATTTTGGGTCTATAGCCTCGACTGTCTACGGTCTATAGTCTTACTGAATGTCAAGCATAACCATAGGTAATAAATTAATTTTATAGGTATGTCGGAGTTGGTTGTCAAATACAAATTGTGGGTAGTCCGCGTAATTTGCTATTCTTTGTTTTTATTATCATTAATTTACGTGAGTTTTCTATCAGATAGTGTGTAATAAATCGGAACATAATTTATTGAGTACTTGGTGTACTCACTAATACATTTTTATAAACTTACGTCGATAATTGTAACCGGTAGGTTTGTTCAAAACAATAAATGACATGTAACTTTAAATTTTGAAATGATTTACGTAGTGAATTTACCATTTGTTTATTTACGACAATTATTCTAATATTATTTGATCACTTCATAATGTAAGTCTTATTTTGTTTAGAATACTTTAGTGTTTTGTATCAAGAAAACACGTGGCGTACTTCCGCGCGCCATCGGACAGAGTAATCGTGGATGTTATGGCGGGACATTGTCCTATAAAATAGCTTGCACTCAGTGAGCAAGTCAGTCTATCTTCGGATTAGACTCAATACAGAGCCCCTGCTCCCGACAAAACTGTCGGTTTACCTGGTACAGCGCTGCTGTATATTCACATAGCTGTATTGACTAGCTGATAGCGAAAGATACACTTTGTATTTGGGTGGCTTAGGCCTCTATACGAACTGTAACCTTAATGGTTTGTTCGTTGAACTGTATTGTTATTACCTACTTTATCTTGTAACCGTTTTATTGAAGTTCTTCTAACTTATTTTCTACTAGCTTTGACACACAGACAGACAGACAGACAGACAGACAGACAGACAGACAGACAGACAGACAGACAGACAGACAGACAGACAGACAGACAGACAGACAGACAGACAGACAGACAGACAGACAGACAGACAGACAGACAGACAGACAGACAGACAGACAGACAGACAGACAGACAGACAGACAGACAGACAGACAGACAGACAGACAGACAGACAGACAGACAGACAGACAGACAGACAGACAGACAGACAGACAGACAGACAGACAGACAGACAGACAGACAGACAGACAGACAGACAGACAGACAGACAGACAGACAGACAGACAGACAGACAGACAGACAGACAGACAGACAGACAGACAGACAGACAGACAGACAGACAGACAGACAGACAGACAGACAGACAGACAGACAGACAGACAGACAGACAGACAGACAGACAGACAGACAGACAGACAGACAGACAGACAGACAGACAGACAGACAGACAGACAGACAGACAGACAGACAGACAGACAGACAGACAGACAGACAGACAGACAGACAGACAGACAGACAGACAGACAGACAGACAGACAGACAGACAGACAGACAGACAGACAGACAGACAGACAGACAGACAGACAGACAGACAGACAGACAGACAGACAGACAGACAGACAGACAGACAGACAGACAGACAGACAGACAGACAGACAGACAGACAGACAGACAGACAGACAGACAGACAGACAGACAGACAGACAGACAGACAGACAGACAGACAGACAGACAGACAGACAGACAGACAGACAGACAGACAGACAGACAGACAGACAGACAGACAGACAGACAGACAGACAGACAGACAGACAGACAGACAGACAGACAGACAGACAGACAGACAGACAGACAGACAGACAGACAGACAGACAGACAGACAGACAGACAGACAGACAGACAGACAGACAGACAGACAGACAGACAGACAGACAGACAGACAGACAGACAGACAGACAGACAGACAGACAGACAGACAGACAGACAGACAGACAGACAGACAGACAGACAGACAGACAGACAGACAGACAGACAGACAGACAGACAGACAGACAGACAGACAGACAGACAGACAGACAGACAGACAGACAGACAGACAGACAGACAGACAGACAGACAGACAGACAGACAGACAGACAGACAGACAGACAGACAGACAGACAGACAGACAGACAGACAGACAGACAGACAGACAGACAGACAGACAGACAGACAGACAGACAGACAGACAGACAGACAGACAGACAGACAGACAGACAGACAGACAGACAGACAGACAGACAGACAGACAGACAGACAGACAGACAGACAGACAGACAGACAGACAGACAGACAGACAGACAGACAGACAGACAGACAGACAGACAGACAGACAGACAGACAGACAGACAGACAGACAGACAGACAGACAGACAGACAGACAGACAGACAGACAGACAGACAGACAGACAGACAGACAGACAGACAGACAGACAGACAGACAGACAGACAGACAGACAGACAGACAGACAGACAGACAGACAGACAGACAGACAGACAGACAGACAGACAGACAGACAGACAGACAGACAGACAGACAGACAGACAGACAGACAGACAGACAGACAGACAGACAGACAGACAGACAGACAGACAGACAGACAGACAGACAGACAGACAGACAGACAGACAGACAGACAGACAGACAGACAGACAGACAGACAGACAGACAGACAGACAGACAGACAGACAGACAGACAGACAGACAGACAGACAGACAGACAGACAGACAGACAGACAGACAGACAGACAGACAGACAGACAGACAGACAGACAGACAGACAGACAGACAGACAGACAGACAGACAGACAGACAGACAGACAGACAGACAGACAGACAGACAGACAGACAGACAGACAGACAGACAGACAGACAGACAGACAGACAGACAGACAGACAGACAGACAGACAGACAGACAGACAGACAGACAGACAGACAGACAGACAGACAGACAGACAGACAGACAGACAGACAGACAGACAGACAGACAGACAGACAGACAGACAGACAGACAGACAGACAGACAGACAGACAGACAGACAGACAGACAGACAGACAGACAGACAGACAGACAGACAGACAGACAGACAGACAGACAGACAGACAGACAGACAGACAGACAGACAGACAGACAGACAGACAGACAGACAGACAGACAGACAGACAGACAGACAGACAGACAGACAGACAGACAGACAGACAGACAGACAGACAGACAGACAGACAGACAGACAGACAGACAGACAGACAGACAGACAGACAGACAGACAGACAGACAGACAGACAGACAGACAGACAGACAGACAGACAGACAGACAGACAGACAGACAGACAGACAGACAGACAGACAGACAGACAGACAGACAGACAGACAGACAGACAGACAGACAGACAGACAGACAGACAGACAGACAGACAGACAGACAGACAGACAGACAGACAGACAGACAGACAGACAGACAGACAGACAGACAGACAGACAGACAGACAGACAGACAGACAGACAGACAGACAGACAGACAGACAGACAGACAGACAGACAGACAGACAGACAGACAGACAGACAGACAGACAGACAGACAGACAGACAGACAGACAGACAGACAGACAGACAGACAGACAGACAGACAGACAGACAGACAGACAGACAGACAGACAGACAGACAGACAGACAGACAGACAGACAGACAGACAGACAGACAGACAGACAGACAGACAGACAGACAGACAGACAGACAGACAGACAGACAGACAGACAGACAGACAGACAGACAGACAGACAGACAGACAGACAGACAGACAGACAGACAGACAGACAGACAGACAGACAGACAGACAGACAGACAGACAGACAGACAGACAGACAGACAGACAGACAGACAGACAGACAGACAGACAGACAGACAGACAGACAGACAGACAGACAGACAGACAGACAGACAGACAGACAGACAGACAGACAGACAGACAGACAGACAGACAGACAGACAGACAGACAGACAGACAGACAGACAGACAGACAGACAGACAGACAGACAGACAGACAGACAGACAGACAGACAGACAGACAGACAGACAGACAGACAGACAGACAGACAGACAGACAGACAGACAGACAGACAGACAGACAGACAGACAGACAGACAGACAGACAGACAGACAGACAGACAGACAGACAGACAGACAGACAGACAGACAGACAGACAGACAGACAGACAGACAGACAGACAGACAGACAGACAGACAGACAGACAGACAGACAGACAGACAGACAGACAGACAGACAGACAGACAGACAGACAGACAGACAGACAGACAGACAGACAGACAGACAGACAGACAGACAGACAGACAGACAGACAGACAGACAGACAGACAGACAGACAGACAGACAGACAGACAGACAGACAGACAGACAGACAGACAGACAGACAGACAGACAGACAGACAGACAGACAGACAGACAGACAGACAGACAGACAGACAGACAGACATGCTTGCTTGCTTGCTTGCTTGCTTGCTTGCTTGCTTGCTTGCTTGCTTATAGAAGTACCTAATTTGACTAGATAAAGTGTTTAAAAACTGACTCGTCTTAAATAGTAAAAATAACTATGATTTTAGTCCTAGAAATAATTAATAATGAATGAATTCATTTATCATTTACTTTTATATACAATATCTTACAATATTTACATAATTTACAATCAAAGTTTAAATCCAAAGAAAAAAATGTACATGTAAATATAAAAATAAATAATTATAAAGCATCAAAAAATTCGTCTGCATCGTTGTCAACAGGAAACGTGCCCAAAAGGCTGGCAGCATTGCCACATTGTATAGCAATGCTGATTCTTTGACCAAAAAATAGGCCAGCCCTCTGGTCACGTGAAGAGTCGACCAGCCGCTTGGCAATGTCCCGGTATATTATGTGGGCACTCGGACCCCATGGCCCTAGAGTTTCAACCCCAAACGGCTCGAACATATAACTTCCAATTAGGTTAGAATATTTGCGCCGTTTGAGGGTTTCCGCACCTGCAGCAGCCGCTCCAGCACAGCCCGCCGTGCTAAGAAGATGGTATGGCGCAAGGGTGTCGACACATGTTGCATCCCACACCAAAGGCCGACCTAACTTCCAGGGCATTATGGTCATCCCATCTGGTCTCTTCCCATCGTCACGTGCCAAGCCATTGGGTTCTAGAACTGCTGGCACCCCGGCGATGACAAGAGCACGACGGATGATGTCATTGATGCTAGCGTGCCGTGCTATCCGCCCTGCGCTTCTACTGCAGGATAGGCCATGGTGACCGAGGCAGTCGACACCTTCACCGCATTGGCAGCGATGCAGAGCCACGCAAGGAGCGCCCAGACGCAGGCTTGTAGCAAGCCGAAAGGTGGTGTCACTCAACATAGTTCCTATGTTGGGTGACGGTAGTGCCTGAAGCCAGAGGCCCGACTCCCACTCGCCCACAGCCAGAAGGCGGGCACGCTCAGCAGTATTGGTGGACGTATTTATAAGATTATTCCGTACCAACCTGCAGAGCGGCTCATCCCACTGTCTCTGGGAAGATGGGTTCACGGGCCGATCTGTATCCGGGCAGATCATTTTCCAGGCATTCACTGCATCTGTGAAGCACGGCACTTCCGAGTCAACCAGGGATGGAGCTAAAATTTTCCCGGTCAAATTTCAGTGCTGTGGACAGAGGACAGGAACGCCGGTAAGCTAATACTAGTAATTTTACGGACGCCGAGCCCACCAAAGCGGATGGGTAGAGTGGCTTGAAGCCACGCTCGGTCGTCCAAGGCCACATTTAAAATGGATGTTAGTGTGCTGCGAATAATTTGGTCAATTTTGTCTAAGAGCTGTGGCTGCTTCCATAAAGGGGAAGAGCGAAGAAAATATATAAAATTTGGGCCAAAACAACAGTATCTAATCAGGGTGAAAGCCGAGTGTAAATTTATTTTGGAAAGCCTGTCCGAAATGTCGTTGAAATTTTTAATTTTATCGTCAATGAATTGAGAAAAGCTTTCTTCGAAAATTGGGGAACCTAGGAGGTGCAGTGAACTTTTTTCTATAATTTTGATTTGTGGGGCTATTGCATTAAATTTATCAAGTGTCCGTTGTCTGTCGGTAATGTCAGAAAGGTAGATTTCACACTTTGATGGGTTAAGGTCCAAGCCAATAGATTTAAATTGCTGTTTCAGCAGTTGTAGGTCTTTCAAAACAGTGTCTACATCACCTCCTAGCGTTCCATCATCTAAGTACCATACGTTAAATTTTGAATTTAGTTTCTGAATGATTGGATGAATAGCTAAGCTGAAAATGACTGGCCCGAGAGGGTCACCCTGTTGGCATCCTACTGAAGATTCCAAAACATTTTCCTTGTATAATAATTTAGAAGGGTACCTATAACATTGCGACATAAAACCATAAATTTCGGGTAGTTCTTTTTTGACTTCAGCCAACAAAGTGATGTTTACAGAATTAAAGGCGTTCTTAACGTCAACCTTGAGAATGACCTCACCTTTGTTACAGTTTACAAAAGTGGAAAGCGCGTGTACGGCAGCTTCACAGCCCCCTTTCGAGCCGTAGCCTAGCTGCAGGGGCTGAAACTTTGCTATCAGTTTTTGACTGTATATCTGACAGCACAGTCAGCTGCTAGGACCGATGCCTGCCAGGTTTGCGAGATCTGTTCGAAAGTGTTACTGTGGCCCTAGCATATAGGTAACTGAAGGAACACGAGTGGGTTTTAGTCAGTAAAAGTGTGACACGCCCTGGAGCTCTGTCCAGAGCGGGAGACTTCATCCGGTGATTTCCCACCCACAAAAAAAACATAATTGGTAAAAGGCTAAGCAGGTGATGATGATCCGTACAATTCTTTCAAGTTCAAAATGTATCGCTGAGCTAATTTTTTTTAAATAGGTGGCGAAAAATTTCGCCGCCTTGATTTCAGAATCATGTAAACTCTACTGAATCTATGATAATACGATGTGTGTCGATGGCCCTACAACCCTATTTAGTTCGTTCGTTCCGTAGTGAGAACTGATCTGGGTTGCTAACGATAAAATTCAAAATGCGGGCTGAAGCTGAGAATTAGGAACATCCTCATTCACCAGTTCTGTTTAAGAGCCTCGCTATAAGAGACTATTGACTTTAAGCGAGCATAAAAACAGACTTCAGGCTGCTCCGGAGGAAAATAAAATGATTTGGGCTTGTAGCACTGCAGATATAAGGTGTGTGTGTGTCTCTGCCACACCGTATCATCATCATCAGCCTAATGTTCCCACTGCTGGGACACAGGCCTCCTCTCGGGGAGAGGGAGTGGGCCATAATCCACCACACGGGCCTAGTGCGGGTTGGTAGATGTCACGTGTCTTCGAATTTTTGGTTCTAAGACATGCCGGTTCCTGCCGGTGTCGCGTGATTGTTCGAAAGAGATACCGTGACCCTGGCACATGGGCAATTGGAACACGGGTGGGTTTTAGTCAGTAAAAGTCTGACATGCCCTCCCGCTCCGCCCAGAGCGGGAGAAGTCATTTGATGATTTCCCATCGATGTTTTCCTTCACCGTTTTGAGAGCAGTGGCGATGAAATAATTTACACAAAGTAATGCGCCTGCTTTGGTTTGAACTCACGACCTACTACTCGTAAGTCGCGGCCGTTACCACTGGGCCACCACTGCTCCACCCCGTATGAGTAAAGTCATATCATGTTCAAAATATTACTCAGTCAGTCGGTAAAACGGTAACGAAACACTGCCCAGAATACACCGTACCTACACCATCTAAGTATAGAGAAGGTTTATTAATTTAAGCTCAAAAAATGCTCTCAAAATCCCAACAAGTTTATTCCACCTAGCACCTCAACCTACCTCTGTATAATATAGTACAATATAATCGTTTGCGCGGCGTGCCTTATCGCGCCACGGCCACCGTGCTTGACAAATAACAATTTATATGTTAATAATTCGGGTTTTACGAGCGCCTGGATGCGGGTAGTGACAGGAGGAACCTAACTGATACTTTTTTGCGTTCTTTTTTTAAATAATTTTGAAGGTGGAATAGGCATTAAGGCATTTCATGAGGCAGGAGTACATAATTGGGCAAGAGGACTGTCTATGGCAGACTCAAAACACGTAATATTGTAAAGCAAGTCAGCTAGACTAAGGTTAACAAACAGGTTTTACCATGAATTTTATATAAATAATATCCTAAATCAACAGAGCAAAGACTTCTGCGCCTCTAAAGAAAGGCCGAAACAAACTCAGAGATCACAGTCTCTTTTAAATTCCAGACGTGAGCTATAGGTGTCTATGCTTGTATTAAAAAAAGTAGACAATTATTTCGTTTCTATTTTCAAATATTCATAATTTCTTTACTATTCTGTTTTTATATTTTCATATTAAATTATTAGGTAATTATTTTCATCATTTTAATAGCTAAACTATTATATTTTATTGAGGAGGACTAAAATATATACCTACACTGGATTAACTACTTGTACTAAATTAACATGAGCCGTTTGGTGATGAAAACCTCGGGCCGTGGGTTCCGAATGTTCACGGATGGTTTAACAGAATCTCCAAATGGCTGGTAGATACTTCACTTTAGGGGATAAGCTATGCCCATACTCCGTGGCAACGCCGCTAGTCTCTTGGGTACATTTCAATGAATCATTATGATGAATTCAAACCATTGAAATAGTCTTTACAAATCATTAATATTTTCGAATTACTTAAAAGACCATGATCAGTCAAGCGAATCAAACAAACATAGGTACCTAAGCTATGCGTAACGTGTATATTTTTTCATAAATTAATTGATAACAGTGTGAAGCCTAATGGCGTGAAAATTATAGTCGACAGACATGTGAGAGCTGGTGAACTATGTACGTGACGTGCATACTAAGTAGACATAATATTATACATAGTTAAGTTTGCTAATGAAGCGAATAAATGAGTAAATAACTTAGATAACTCTAATAGTGCGTGCATTGACTGGGAAGTAGTAGTTCTGTATTCAAACTTAGCTGACAGTGACATTTTAAACGTCAAAATGACATAAGACAGTCCCCCAAAACGCCCGCCCTTCTCTATTTCCTAGTGCTTTAGCTGGGAAGAAGAAGTAACGCAACAAACTGTCCAGCAGCACAGCTGTCTGTTTAGTTAGGAGAACTTGATTCTATATAATAGTAAGTGACACAAATAATTGAATTATTTGCCATAATTATATCAGCTAGCATACTCCAATATACCAGCAAAACATTGGAAACTAAACTCAAGCAGGAAAAATAATACACTACATGGTCTTCATAAGATGTGACCAAGCTCACGTCTGGAATTTAAAAGAGACTGTGATCTCTGAGTTTGTTTCGGCCTTTCTTTAGAGGCGCAGAAGTCTTTGCTCTGTTGATTTAGGATATTATTTATATAAAATTCATGGTAAAACCTGTTTGTTAACCTTAGTCTAGCTGACTTGCTTTACAATATTACGTGTTTTGAGTCTGCCATAGACAGTCCTCTTGCCCAATTATGTACTCCTGCCTCATGAAATGCCTTAATGCCTATTCCACCTTCAAAATTATTTAAAAAAAGAACGCAAAAAAGTATCAGTTAGGTTCCTCCTGTCACTACCCGCATCCAGGCGCTCGTAAAACCCGAATTATTAACATATAAATTGTTATTTGTCAAGCACGGTGGCCGTGGCGCGATAAGGCACGCCGCGCAAACGATTATATTGTACTATATTATACAGAGGTAGGTTGAGGTGCTAGGTGGAATAAACTTGTTGGGATTTTGAGAGCATTTTTTGAGCTTAAATTAATAAACCTTCTCTATACTTAGATGGTGTAGGTACGGTGTATTCTGGGCAGTGTTTCGTTACCGTTTTACCGACTGACTGAGTAATATTTTGAACATGATATGACTTTACTCATACGGGGTGGAGCAGTGGTGGCCCAGTGGTAACGGCCGCGACTTACGAGTAGTAGGTCGTGAGTTCAAACCAAAGCAGGCGCATTACTTTGTGTAAATTATTTCATCGCCACTGCTCTCAAAACGGTGAAGGAAAACATCGATGGGAAATCATCAAATGACTTCTCCCGCTCTGGGCGGAGCGGGAGGGCATGTCAGACTTTTACTGACTAAAACCCACCCGTGTTCCAATTGCCCATGTGCCAGGGTCACGGTATCTCTTTCGAACAATCACGCGACACCGGCAGGAACCGGCATGTCTTAGAACCAAAAATTCGAAGACACGTGACATCTACCAACCCGCACTAGGCCCGTGTGGTGGATTATGGCCCACTCCCTCTCCCCGAGAGGAGGCCTGTGTCCCAGCAGTGGGAACATTAGGCTGATGATGATGATACGGTGTGGCAGAGACACACACACACCTTATATCTGCAGTGCTACAAGCCCAAATCATTTTATTTTCCTCCGGAGCAGCCTGAAGTCTGTTTTTATGCTCGCTTAAAGTCAATAGTCTCTTATAGCGAGGCTCTTAAACAGAACTGGTGAATGAGGATGTTCCTAATTCTCAGCTTCAGCCCGCATTTTGAATTTTATCGTTAGCAACCCAGATCAGTTCTCACTACGGAACGAACGAACTAAATAGGGTTGTAGGGCCATCGACACACATCGTATTATCATAGATTCAGTAGAGTTTACATGATTCTGAAATCAAGGCGGCGAAATTTTTCGCCACCTATTTAAAAAAAATTAGCTCAGCGATACATTTTGAACTTGAAAGAATTGTACGGATCATCATCACCTGCTTAGCCTTTTACCAATTATGTTTTTTTTGTGGGTGGGAAATCACCGGATGAAGTCTCCCGCTCTGGACAGAGCTCCAGGGCGTGTCACACTTTTACTGACTAAAACCCACTCGTGTTCCTTCAGTTACCTATATGCTAGGGCCACAGTAACACTTTCGAACAGATCTCGCAAACCTGGCAGGCATCGGTCCTAGCAGCTGACTGTGCTGTCAGATATACAGTCAAAAACTGATAGCAAAGTTTCAGCCCCTGCAGCTAGGCTACGGCTCGAAAGGGGGCTGTGAAGCTGCCGTACACGCGCTTTCCACTTTTGTAAACTGTAACAAAGGTGAGGTCATTCTCAAGGTTGACGTTAAGAACGCCTTTAATTCTGTAAACATCACTTTGTTGGCTGAAGTCAAAAAAGAACTACCCGAAATTTATGGTTTTATGTCGCAATGTTATAGGTACCCTTCTAAATTATTATACAAGGAAAATGTTTTGGAATCTTCAGTAGGATGCCAACAGGGTGACCCTCTCGGGCCAGTCATTTTCAGCTTAGCTATTCATCCAATCATTCAGAAACTAAATTCAAAATTTAACGTATGGTACTTAGATGATGGAACGCTAGGAGGTGATGTAGACACTGTTTTGAAAGACCTACAACTGCTGAAACAGCAATTTAAATCTATTGGCTTGGACCTTAACCCATCAAAGTGTGAAATCTACCTTTCTGACATTACCGACAGACAACGGACACTTGATAAATTTAATGCAATAGCCCCACAAATCAAAATTATAGAAAAAAGTTCACTGCACCTCCTAGGTTCCCCAATTTTCGAAGAAAGCTTTTCTCAATTCATTGACGATAAAATTAAAAATTTCAACGACATTTCGGACAGGCTTTCCAAAATAAATTTACACTCGGCTTTCACCCTGATTAGATACTGTTGTTTTGGCCCAAATTTTATATATTTTCTTCGCTCTTCCCCTTTATGGAAGCAGCCACAGCTCTTAGACAAAATTGACCAAATTATTCGCAGCACACTAACATCCATTTTAAATGTGGCCTTGGACGACCGAGCGTGGCTTCAAGCCACTCTACCCATCCGCTTTGGTGGGCTCGGCGTCCGTAAAATTACTAGTATTAGCTTACCGGCGTTCCTGTCCTCTGTCCACAGCACTGAAATTTGACCGGGAAAATTTTAGCTCCATCCCTGGTTGACTCGGAAGTGCCGTGCTTCACAGATGCAGTGAATGCCTGGCAACCCCATTGCTTCATGGTCATACGGATTTACAAGTTGTAAAAATCATCGGAAAATTTCTTTGCTTTGTGTAAGTTTAAAAAGCATATAAATCTTCTGGAATAAAAATTCTCTACTACGATTAACAGTCTCACTTAATATTAAAAGAAAAGAAGCAATAAGATAAACATAGATAAAATCTCATAAAAAGATTAAAACTTAAAGGGACTAGACTACTGCTTAAGTGCAGGCCATTTTATATTTCCCTGCCTTCATAAAATTGTCATAAAACCAGATTGGCTTGCCTCGAAACGTAAAAACTCAAGTTTAAGACCAGCTTCACAGCTTAATGAACGTTGAATGATCCCTATTGGCTAATCCTCACTGATTATAACCTCTTTTAACCTCAAAACTCTTTTTTCATTTTACTTTTTTTTTAACAAGCGCGTCCAACGACAATAATTGGTTAATTGATAACTATAAAGTTTGTTGTTTATGGTGACTTTATTTTTTATATTAATTGTGAGCTTTAAATTAAGTATTTATACGTTGGTGTGTAAAATGAAGAATTTTAATCATTGAGCGGCAAATTAATTGTTTCATTTGAGGTTATGTAAATAATTTAATTATGGGGTTTTCGCAATTCTGCGTTTATAAGAAGGAGCTTGAGGGTAACAGCTGCTAATACTATACCACACAAGACGGTCGGATGCCAGAAAAATAAAAACGTGGCTTTTCTAAATGTAGGAGCGTCCAGTCCGGGTATTCAGCTTGCTTCCATCTGTAATGAAAAATCAACTCAACCTATCTCAGTCTACGGCTGGACAAAGGCCTCTCCTAGGCTGCGCCATAAAACCCTGTCTTCTGCCTTCCGCATCGGGCCTTTAAGGCCGTCGGTCAATCTTGCAGGGGGCGACCCGCATTATGATTTCCGATACACAGTCTCCACTCCTACTACGTAACACATTTTCAGTCACAAATTGAATCGTCTTGACGTATATTGCTAATCTATTGCTTCATTAGTTAGAGAAAATTGTCTGCTCAACAACATATATATCGCAATGTATGTTGTTATTGAAAACTATGCCTACTGTTAGTTGCGCACGCAATTAGCCCGAGAGCTGCTAAGAAATATCAGATAGAAAAACCAATAACACTAACACACACACACACACAACAAAAGTCCATAATATTTATTTTAAACCCGCAAACTTGATTGATGTAAAATCGATTACAAAAACATCGATTTCGATTCGATGTGTAACACGCAATACCGGATAATCGATTACGTTGATCCTTCAAGACTCCTTAGATGTTGCATTTTTAATTCCCCGTACTATCGTAACTACTTGCATATGCATACGATGTGGCTCTGTCTGTTTGCGCCGCACGCGATGCGTTGAGGAGTTAAAGTTATTACTTCCCTTTGCTGCCGTATCGGGTAATGTTTTTAAACGTAGTTGATTTTTGTAAGTGGTAAAGAGGTGGTGAGCTAAAATGCTGTCTGGTTTATAGAGCTGAACGATCGAATTAAAACGTGTTTTTTGTCTTTGGAATCATGGTGTTTCGAAAGTTTAAAAATGTAACGTTTGGAATGTTATTCGGAATTTGAAATTTTGTTAATGTTACCGACATTTATATTGTGTCCTGTTTATATTTTAATTATATTCAGGACCTAGAACCCTTTATATACGGGTTACGCAGGATACTTGTTGTGACTATGATTGGAGGACAGACTGGCTGAAACCGAGTTCCCGTACTTAAAAACGGTCAAAATATAGTCATTAACATTACATAACATTAAATTCGGGAACTGGCCCCCTGATCTTTTGACCGCATGAATAATAAAGAATATCATGCTATAGTTATAAAAAGTGTTTCGCAACTAAGATGCAAGTCTTCTGTCAAATTAAATTCAAGATGGCTGTCCAAACGGACAATAAGGGGATCCGAATTTGGAAGCAATCATTCTGAATTCCCATTCAATAGACAATTTATGAATAATTCATAATTCCAATAGTATTTAGATATGGATCGTTACCATAAAGTTTCACCGTAAACTTTTATAGATCGTAAACTTTTTGGTCAAGTATTTGGTTTAAAGTTAAATAATTTACGCTCCGAATTATTCAAAGTAAGTGTTACAATAAAAATTGGATGCGTTTTATTTGGATTTCTTTTAGGTAAACAAATTCTTATTGGTTCTCTTTGATTTGTAAGATTTGGAACAGTGATTTTTGTTTTCTGGATATGCCATAAAATGTTAGGGTAATCAATTATTACGTAAATTTTCATTTCTGGATCGGTTGTGGCGATCGAAAAAGAGCTAGCAAGCAATAATAGCCGCACGGGTCGCTCGATCAGGTTAAGCTACACTTGCTGCGGTTAGTCCGTGGATGGGTGACCATCATTACATATCAAGACACCTCCATGCCCCGGAAAGCTGTTGGTCCCTACTGTCATTCGTAGATCTTTGACAGTCATTACGGGTCGTCAGAAACCCGAAAGTCTGACAACCAGTCTTATTTAGGGGAATCGTATTACCCATGTACTGGATTGTGGAGGTCAGATATGCAATCGCTCCATGCTAGGCAGATGATGAGGGGCGATCGCAAATCGGAAAACTTTAGTGATGAATGTGTGGGAGGCTACAAAGCGAACCGATGACCTGGTGAAGGCCACAGGAATCCGCTGGATGTGAGAAGCACAAAACCAGTCGAAGTGGCGGTGTTTGGGGAAAGCCGCTGTCCGCAGGATGGACGTTTTTCGGCTGAAATGATGATGATGACAAAATAAATATTTTTGAGTTGGGATAGTTTTTTTTTTGTGGGTGGGAAAACCATCAAATGACGTCTCCCGGCGTGTCAGACTTTTACTGACGCAAACCTATGTGTTCCTTCAGCTGCCTATATGCCAGGGCCACGGTGACTCTTTCGAACAAAATCTCGCGACCCTGGCAGGCATCGGTCCTAGGACCCCTTCAGTTTTGCTGGAATACAGTCTTCGGATAGAGTCAGGGTGGCCTAGGACTTATATTAATGAAGATCCATGATGGAACTGTAAGGTTTTGAGCTACTATATTTTCGTTCAAAGAAGTTCTGATAAGTACCAAGTCCGCCTTTGTACAGATTATCTTTTCACTTGTACGGTTGTGCTTAAAGTTTAATGTATACATTTCCCCCCTGTCTTTTTTATATTCTTTTGAACAATAAACAATTGCTAAGTACAAATTGAATTCCAACTGTTAAACAATTCTAGGAATTCACAAGAACACGAAAAACACAATAGGCCTACCTGATTAAATAAAATGTGAAATAACGACTTTTTCAGATGTTAATAGATAATAAAACTCCTCATAAAAAGTTATTAAATACATGCGAACAGAATCTCAAGAATCCATTTAACGAAAGAAAAACTCATTTCATCTTTATCGAACATCTAAAAACAGGGCCATCAAAATTCTATCTCACAACCTCATTACAAAAATCCAATTCTTTCTTCAAAATAACATCATCATTGATACAAAAAAAAAACACACCCCAGCACATCCCTACTATATTTATAAAAATAACCAATAACATGCGTTAATGTTGGCTGAATACATGCAGCTGCCGTTGCTATGAAAAAAGTTAGGCGCGTTGTCATTGGTCGGTGTCATGGCGGACGCATTAGCCGCATCTGTCATCTTTATATTGTTCGCGCCATATTTTTAGCGCTAATATTACGTATTTATGTGTTGTAATAAAATGTTATGTTTACGGTTAATTGCGCAAGGTATGGGTGTTTATTTTGTGAGGGGAAATGAAACGTGTGGTTTTTATTTCAGTGTTCTGGATATTGGTCATGTATTTATCTGACCGTTGACTACCGTTTAACAGACTCAGTGACACTGGCATATTTGGAATGTCAGCGGGTTTAAAATAAATATTATGGACTTTTGTTGTGTGTGTGTGTGTGTTAGTGTTATTGGTTTTTCTATCTGATATTTCTTAGCAGCTCTCGGGCTAATTGCGTGCGCAACTAACAGTAGGCATAGTTTTCAATAACAACATACATTGCGATATATATGTTGTTGAGCAGACAATTTTCTCTAACTAATGAAGCAATAGATTAGCAATATACGTCAAGACGATTCAATTTGTGACTGAAAATGTGTTACGTAGTAGGAGTGGAGACTGTGTATCGGAAATCATAATGCGGGTCGCCCCCTGCAAGATTGACCGACGGCCTTAAAGGCCCGATGCGGAAGGCAGAAGACAGGGTTTTATGGCGCAGCCTAGGAGAGGCCTTTGTCCAGCCGTAGACTGAGATAGGTTGAGTTGATTTTTCATTACAGATGGAAGCAAGCTGAATACCCGGACTGGACGCTCCTACATTTAGAAAAGCCACGTTTTTATTTTTCTGGCATCCGACCGTCTTGTGTGGTATAGTATTAGCAGCTGTTACCCTCAAGCTCCTTCTTATAAACGCAGAATTGCGAAAACCCCATAATTAAATTATTTACATAACCTCAAATGAAACAATTAATTTGCCGCTCAATGATTAAAATTCTTCATTTTACACACCAACGTATAAATACTTAATTTAAAGCTCACAATTAATATAAAAAATAAAGTCACCATAAACAACAAACTTTATAGTTATCAATTAACCAATTATTGTCGTTGGACGCGCTTGTTAAAAAAAAAGTAAAATGAAAAAAGAGTTTTGAGGTTAAAAGAGGTTATAATCAGTGAGGATTAGCCAATAGGGATCATTCAACGTTCATTAAGCTGTGAAGCTGGTCTTAAACTTGAGTTTTTACGTTTCGAGGCAAGCCAATCTGGTTTTATGACAATTTTATGAAGGCAGGGAAATATAAAATGGCCTGCACTTAAGCAGTAGTCTAGTCCCTTTAAGTTTTAATCTTTTTATGAGATTTTATCTATGTTTATCTTATTGCTTCTTTTCTTTTAATATTAAGTGAGACTGTTAATCGTAGTAGAGAATTTTTATTCCAGAAGATTTATATGCTTTTTAAACTTACACAAAGCAAAGAAATTTTCCGATGATTTTTACAACTTGTAAATCCGTATGACCATGAAGCAATGGGGTTGCTAGTAAGTATCCTATACAACGTAATAGGTACCATTTTAGATCACCATGATTTCAGCCGTAACACGTTCTCTGCTGGACCATAATCGCCACGCTTGGCAGGCGGGTGTGCGATTCCAGTATGGTGGTAAAATGCATAGAGAACGCTGCTGCCCATTCTCCAGTAAGTCCGTTAGTTGCCTTTTACGACATACACGGGAAGAAATGGGATGGTGTTATTCCTTACGTCCGGCACCACACGGACATAAATATATTATTATCTATACTTAATATTATAAAGCTGAAGAATTTGTTTGTTTGATTGAACGAACTAATCTCAGGAACTACTGGTCTGAATGATAAAATTGTATTTGTGTTGGGTAGCCCATTTATTGAGAAAGGCAATAGGTTATATAACATCACGCTAAAACTAAGAGGACCGGAGCAGTAATGAAAAATGTTGCAAAAACGGGGAAAATGTATTCGTTTTGAGAGTTTCCGTTGTTTGCGCTGCGTAAACGGTTAAAGTAAAGCAAAAATAATGTATCACGGAATTGTTCCTCTTAAAAAGTTCAAAAAAAATAGTCCGCGAGAGCATATGTCTATGTTTTAAGGTTGACTCACTATAACTCAAAAGGAGCGAGCAGCAAAGAAAAATGGACGAAAACTAGCAGGCAAATCGATGCGACGGGAAGGGTCAGGGGAGCAAAAATTTTAAGCGGACGAAGTCGCGGGCAGAAGCTAGCTTATTTTAGATAAAAAGAGAAAATTATTGCTTCAACAACATGATATTATGAACTCGTCCTCTTTATTTGCAGCTTCTATCTGGCGGCGATATCAAAGCGTGTTATGTAGTACCAATATGCAAATAAGTATTCATTGAATATCATTATAGGAATCTACATACAGGGATTTTACTTATAAGACGTAAAGATTTACATTGTACGTAGGGAATGCAAAATCCGGATTATTTTCAAATCCGGATTTACAAAGTATAATCGTACACAAATCCGGACTATCCGGATTTTTCGAAGATTTTTATTTTGTTTAAAAAAAATTAGTTTACGTGTAAACTATACAACGACACTCAAGGGACTGTGCATTTCGACGTCATAATACATACGACGTAATAAATCTGTATTAGATTTTTTTTTTTAAACCGAGCCATTCTTGCATCCCGATGCTTTGAAAGAAAGTAAACCAAGTTCTTCAGTAAACTTCTCCGCCTTAGCTTTCACGATCGGCCTCGACATAGGTATATTATGCTGGCGCTGTCGGTGAAACCATGATAGTATAGCTTGATCCAAATCTTTGTATTTAGGTTTCTTATTTGGAAGATTTTCCATCCTGGTCTGCTTGTAGTATTTTTTCTTTATTTTTCCATATGGTGGACACGGTAGAGCGACTAAATCCAAAGCGTCTGCCAACATCACTTACACAATCTTCTCTCCCGCTTCTATTGCACGTATCAGTAAAACTTTTTCGTCAATACACACTGATTTTCTCTTACTTGCCATGTTTACAGTTAGAAAGTGAGCAACTTGGAATATGATAACGTAAAGATAATCTATAACTCCTAGTAACAGCACACGTGCAAGCAATCCCAAAATGTAAACAAAAGAATGGATTTCTTAGAAAGTTCGGTATGTATGATGCCGAAACTAAACAGGGCCTGCATCATATTCTGGCAATGCAGGAAAATGATAGGTAAGAAGTGGGGCCTATCCCCCAAAATCATACTACACACCGCAGTGATCCGACCCATGATCACCTACGGGGCCGTGGTCTGGTGGCCCCGCACTAAGCTTATTACAGCCTGCAACGCATGCAAAGACTAGCCTGCATGGCGGTCACGGGCTGCATGAGGACTACTCCAACTGCAGCCATGGACGCCATGCTGGGACTACCACCGCTCCACCTGTTCATACAGCAGGAAGCCACGATGGCGGCAGCGCGTCTGAATGCAACTAACCTCTGGCGAAAGAGAAAGACACAACACACCGCGCTGCTTAAGGAACTCAACAATGAGTTCCCCATCACTAAGGCTATAAATGACCGGGTAACCAAACAGTAAATTTTTTATTTAAAAAAAATACAGAATCCAGCTTCACGAAGATCGCCGGTGTGAGGGTTTGCGCCCCACTGAGCTGCGCATCTTCACGGACGGATAAAAAACAGACAGTTGCACAGGTGCTGGAGTCTTCTCGCAGGACTTCAACATACATTATAGCCACATCGTTGGGAGTCCTCAACATAGTGTTCCAGGCTGAATGCATTGGGATCACTCTTGCTGCTTCATCCATTATGTCCAGGGCAGTTAAAGACTACTCGATCCGCATACTCTCAGACAGTATGGCTGTTTTGCAAGCGCTGGACAGTCACTCGATTGATAATATACGAGTGCCACCAGCGCCTCAAACAAATGGGTAGGCCCAATAATATAACCATTCAATGGATAAAAGGACACAGCAGTTCGCTAGGTAACGATGCTGCCGATGAACTTGCCAGAAGGGGGTCGAGCATGACACCGGTGGGACCAGAACCCAGCGCGCCACTCCCCTTTGGGTTCCTACGCTCTCTGGTAAGAAAACGTACCAGGGATCTACACTGTGAGCTATGGGTGGACCAAAGTGAGTGCAGGCATGCCAAGGAATCACTTCCTACCATCGATGCTCGCCGCACAAAACAGGTCCTCCGGTTAGACAAACGACAGCTGCGTATGGTTACAGCAGCAATAACTGGCCATGAGTCGTTTAATAAACATCTATTTGTCATAGGAGTTACAGACAGTCCGCTGTGCAGGACCTGCATTGAGGACGACGAGACAGCAGCGCACGTGCTTCAAAACTGCCCGGCGATCGCCATATACAGGACCAAGTACTTCGGTAACCCTGGTACCCTACGTGAGATAGTCAGCAACATCAAGGCGTTGCTGGCCTTTCTCGAGGAGCTGGGGTGGATCGAATAACCGATTTCCCACCCGTACGCAAAAGACGCGCTTAGACGTGGAGTTGCGGACACCAGCCCGTTCTACCTATTACCTATGTATGATGGCGACAGTCGAGCTTATTACGGGCTAGGATAATAAAGCGACAAAAGAAACGTAAAGAGTGTATCATTGTATGGAAGACAAGCTAAACCAATTAAAGTGGAGTGATTTCGGTTATAGGTTTACAAAGAAAGGTTTTATTGAAATTCGAAAAAACCGGATTTTAATATTAAAATTCTTATTTATATGAGGACGGAAAATCCGTATTTTTCAGTTATTTTCGAATTTCGAACTATCCTGATTGCAATCTCTAATTGTACGATTTATCCACACCGTAGGTATTTACTTCTTCATCTGCCAGGGTCGCGAAATTTGTTCGAAAGAGTTACCGTGGCTCTGGCACAGGCAACTGAAGGAACACGGATGGGTTTTAGTCAGTAAAAGTCTGACACGCCCTCCCGGCGCCCAGAGCGGGAGACGTCATTTCGAAAACGGGTACTTCTTCTTCGTCTTTGTCTCAATGCTGAGGATTGCGACTACATACAACGTATCTCCCAGTTATGCGGTCTTCTGCAGTATGGACTGCTTGGTAGATGCTGCCTCCAACAGCTCTCTTGATCACGTCTGACCATCTTGGCGATGCTCTGCCTTGAGTTCGTTCTCCTTCACCGCACTTAAATCGCTCTACATTGTCTACAGTGTCTATGACTAACGAACAGTAATTGATCTTTATATAGATATACTAGCTTCTGCCCGCGACTTCGTCCGCGTCAAAGTTTTGCTTCCCTGACCTTTCCCGTCGCATCGATTTGCCTGCTAGTTTTCGTCCATTTTTCGTTGCTGCTCCGCTGCTTTTGAATTATAGTGAGTCAACCTTAAAAGATAGATATATGCTCTCCCGGACTTTTTTTTAGAACTTTTTAAGAGGAACAATTCCGTGATACATGATTTTTCCGTTACTTTAATCGTTTACGCAGCGCACGCAACGGAAACTCTCAAAAGGAATACATTTTCCCCGTTTTTGTAACATTTTTCATTGATGCTCCGCTCCTTTTGATTGTAGTGTGACGATATATAGCTTATAGCCTTTCTCGATAAATGGGCTACTCAACACAAAAATAATTTTTCAATTCGAATCAGTAGTTCGTGAGATTAGCGCGTTCAATCAAACAAACAAACAAACACTTCAGCTTTATAATATTAAGTATAGATTTATTCCTTTTATTAAAAAGTAGCCTATGTCCTTTCTCAGGCTCTGAACTATCTGTGTACCAAATTTTATTTAAATCGGTTCAGTAGTTTTAGCAGGAAAGCGAGACAGACAGATAGAGTTACTTTTGCATTTATAATATTAAGTGTGAATCTCAATTACAAAACATCTGCATCCGCCATTTCAAAGCGATACCAACTATGAAAATTCCACTATTTATACAAGATTTCAGTAATTGCGATATCATTTAATTCATATTCATTTTATAGTGATAGGTAAAGTTGCTCATGACATGTAAAGATTCTATAGTTGATCGTACTACATATGTATATTCAAAAATGGAAAAATTAAGGGCCACACAGCCAAATAATAGCCCTACAAACCACACAACTAATTTAAATCATCAAAATCCCGTAACACAATAAAATTGCCTACATTAGGGGTCCGACGCAACACAACACTTACTTATCTCGAAAAGCCCTTAAACCGGCGAAAAATATAAATAAATCCGTCCAATAATCCAACAACAACTCACAACGACACGTTTAATTGAATACGAAAGGGCGGCAACAAAAAAAATCGCGAGGCGACAAAAAAATCGCCGGCAACAAAGGCACGACACAGTCGCGACACAAATTGCGCAGACAATTTACATAGAAAAACTGACAAGAAAACGACTCGCTACATTTGTTACGGACTCCCATTGTGTTGAAGAGTATTATATCCGAGGGGGTTTTGGGTTCCGTAGGCTTGTTATGTTAACTACCCTGTTAGTCTTCATGTTCGTTTCCCAGGTGTTTATTGGGTTTTTCCATTAGGAATTTCTTAGTAGCAGCCCGGAGTTAGTGTGAAGTTCGCGGTGTGATACCCCGTTGGTCCTGCGCCTGATCTGTCTCTGGTCGAGTCGGATTGCCGTGCCATAGGACTATAACAGTGAGGGAACATATTGCACCTGCGTCTCAGTACCAACTTGTGCACTATAATTATCTCCCCCGAAGATTAGTGCGTAGAGCGCTTTGCGAGATAAAAATACTGTAGGGAATTTATTTCTCGCTTCTTGAATAGCAGAAAAAAAAATGTCACCATACAGAACCCACAACACAAATACCATAAACGCACTTACCAACCTTTTTTTACACCTTATTTATATTTATAAAACTACGTATTTGGTACAGGCTAACAAGATGTTCGTGTCAAACAAGCCGCCTAAATGTACCGCCATCTTTTTCCATAGACAATCTTTCCACTTTCTTTTCGGCAATGGCATTCGTTGCTACAGCCTGCGGTAGATCGCCATAGATAGTATGTAATCTTTTTTTGTTATTAGATTTTAAATTATGATTAAATTTGACGGAAAATTGCTATTGTGGCAGGATTGGAACCAAATTGGATGTTTTGGTTTATTTCAAGTGGTGTTGAGAGTTATCTCGTGGTAATCCGTGACGTGACATGAGATTAGGCGGTTTTAAAATTCGAACTGGACAAAAAGATGTTATTGAGGGATTTTGGCGGTTTAATTTAAATCTTGTTACGCAAACTTTTGACTTGATGTTCGAATAGTGATTACAGTATATTATGCAACTACTATTGTAGTGTAGGAAACTCACTGAAGTGTTCGTACACAAATTAGATAGTCTCATGAGTGTTCAGAGATTTTGCTCTAGGGCTAATGGCAACCAGGGCTTGGTAACGATACCAAATTCACACAATAAGTATCGTTAAGTAACGTTATTTTCATAAAGTTAACATTTTAACGGTAACACGGGTAACGATACTGTGGTATCGATACTATAAAATAACGTTACCAATTAACGTTCCAAGTATCGATACTTTTATCGTTACTTAATGCGTTGTTGTCAGCCCGCGCAACCTAAGCGGCGGCGGCGCGACACGGGCGGCGGCGACGCTCTACGGAACGGCAACATCGCCAATCAAACAATGCAAGCTAGTTGCAACTAAAATGTAAATACGCAGTACGGTTTCACAAACGAGGTATGCGGTAGGTAACGGATTTAGTCTCAGTAATTTTGATTCCTTAATAAAAATAAAACGAATATTATTATCTTTAAAATGATAAAAAAAGAAACACTACAAAGTGAAAAATAACTTTAATTTCGGAAGTCGGTGTCTTAGGATCTGTATTTAAGGTTTTTAACCGACTTCAAAAAAAGGAGGAAGTAATCAATTTTTTATTTTTATATTTGTTACCTCATAACTTTTGACTGGGTGAACCAATTTTGATGATTCTTTTCTTATTTGAAAGCTGGTGCTTTCCGTATGGACCCATTTTAATTTGGTTCTATTCGGACAATGGGAACCATGTGAAAACCATATAAGTCTTAAATTTGCATTAAGTATTTGCGCGATAAATGAATGAATATTGCGATTAGATTAGTGCACAGGGTATCTACCATAACTAAAAAGTTAAAAATAAAAACTTTTTACGTGTCTTAGGATCTGTATTTAAGGTTTTTTTTTGCCACCGACTTCCGAAATTAAAATTATTTTTCACTTTGTAGTGTTTTTTTTTTAGGAAGTCGGTTGTTATTTTTTGTAAAAAGTTTTTGGAACGAAGTTCTTATTCTTAACTTTTTGGTTATAGTAGATACCCCGCTCTAATCTAATCGCAATATTCGTTATTCGTTCATTTGTCACTAAATACTTAATGCAAATTTAGGACTTATATGGTTTTCACATGGATCCCGTTGTCCGAATAAAACCAAATTAAAATGGGACCACACAGAAAGCACCAACTTTCAACTAAAAAGTGTCATCAAAATCGGTTCACCTAGTCAAAAGTAATGAGGTAAAAAAATAAAAAATTAATACAAAAAAAACAGTCGAGTTCATAATCTCCTCCTTTTTTGAAGTCTGTTAAAAATGAGGCACAAGAAGCAGAATACATATCGTTACTTCGAAATAGACGGAAATATGAAGACTTCTAGGTGTTTAGTAAACGAATGTGGAGAAATATTGAGGCTAGGTACCTATTACAGTTTTAGTAGGAATTATTAGTTTATTATACTTATTGAAATGAAATATTTACTTAGGTCTCAGATGATTTTTATGGTTTTTGGAACGAAGTTCCTTATCGCGCGTTGCGTAAGGGGGCTAGATGGAAAAAATTAAGACCAGAAGTTGTAACGACACTTTTTGCTATAGTTGTAAGCCGTGCGGCATGCGCGTGTTTCTCCGTCTGTCTCTCTCTCTCTCTCTCATGGAAATATTCTTTGTTCTGTGCATAGAAAGCAAGCCAGTTATTTTGGTTTCGTCTTTCTATTTCGCATTGAACAGTGTGGTGTCGCGATGATTATTTTTGTTGAGTGTATACAGGTTTTTGTACATAATAAATAATAAAAAAAACATTTCTACCATCGATGCAGTTTTTTCAAGACATTTAAATAAAATAGAATCCCAAACATATGTTTCCTACTTCAGTTACCACAAGCCAATTATTACTAAAATTGAGCCTACTGATTAAGTTTATATTACACTAGCTTTTGCCAGCGGCTTCGCCCGCGTGGAGGTCGGAAATTATCCCGCGGGAACATACTACCGGGATAAAAAGTAGCCTATGTCCTTTCTCAGGCTCTAAACTATTTGTGTACCAAATTTCATTTAAATCGGTTCAGTAGTTTTCGCAGGAAAGCGAGACAGACAGACAGACAGACAGACAGACCGACCGACAGACAGACAGAGTTACTTTTGCATTTATAATATTAGTGTGGATTATATTTGTTAATAATAAAAAAAATATAATCATAAATTTAAAAAAAAAATACAAATCCTTCACTAATTAATCGAAAGGAACTTCGTTTCATCCGGGTGTCCCTTGACACCTCTCAAGTTTTTTTTTTTTTAGAAACAAAAAACAATTGAATTTCCGGCGTTATGTAAGTACCTACCTCAATCAACTCAGCCTATCGCAGTCCACTGCTGAATATAGGCCTCTTCCATATTGTGCCACAACACCCTGTCCTCCGCCATCCGCATCCAGTTTGCGGTCTACCTAGCTGAGGGGCATTGCACGCTACGATTGCCGACACGCGGGCTCCACTCCAGGACTCGTTTGCTCCACCGCTCATAGGTCCTTCGACAGACATGGCCAGCCCACTGCCACTTCAGTTTGCTTACTCTACGAACTACGTCGGTAACTCCAGTTCTTTTCCGGATAATTTCATTTTAGATTTTATCCTTCAAAGAAACTCCGAGCATAGCCCGCTCCATAGCGCGCTGAGCGATCTTGAAATTGTGGACTTGCCCAACTGTCAGTGCCCATGTTTCGGCACCGTATGTCATTCGGGCAGGACGCACTGGTTGAAGACCTTAGTCTTCAGACATTATGGGATAGGCGACGAGAAGACTTGACGAAGTTTCTCAAACACTGCCCAACCCAACTGGATCCTCCTGTCAGCTTCCTTCTCAAAGTTGTGTCTACCGAGCTGGATGACTTGCCCTAAGTAGACATACTCCTTCAAAACTTCGAGAAGCGAAAGCTCGATGTGGATTGGAGTCGGCAAGACGTGCGAGTTGAACATGACTTTCGTCTTGTCCAAATTTATGCCGAGGCCTACCCGCCGGGATGCCCCATACAGGCTGTGCAGCATCTGGTCCAACTGTTCCAGCGTCTCTCCCATTACGACGGTGTCATCGGCAAAGCGAAGGTGTGAGATGTAATCGTCATTCACATTGATACCCTGTCCAGTCGACTTCGACATGTCGTCAGTGCATGTCGAAGTCGACGTATATACCTGTATCACTTTCAGGTAGTACCTGTCCGTGAGTTTTTGTACAACGTACGCTACCCGTGTCGACACACCACTGATTTCTACAACGCTGCTAGTGAGTTCCTTGTTGATCAGGAAGCCGACACCGCCTTGGGAGAACTGATCACCTTCGTGGAAGTGAAGTAGGTGGCCTGACTCCAGAGTTATCGTATCCTCCCCCTGTCTTCGGACTTCGGATAACCCTAGCTTAGCTTAACTGGCATATAGCCAGTTAATGCGCCCTAACTCTACCTCAGTTCGGCAAGGTCCAGTCTCATTTAACGTCCGTTATACGTAGCCAGATGTAGTCATGGTTGGTAGCCTGCCGTAACCAGGAGATTCTTTGCACTTGCCGTCCCGCCGTTACCGTAACCGCTATCTTGACCGGAAATAGCGGGATCACCGGGAACTGGGGGCCGTTGTTTTCGCAACTTCTTCATTTGGGAGGATTTATGCACGTAGTCACCACACTGGGCATGCGGGTTGGTGACTGCAGAGCCAATCTTTTTGCAGCGATGACGCTGCTGCCCGCTATCTCTCTGGAGGATTTAATTTTTCAATTTTGATCAAATTTTTATTTCACAACCAACGATTGGCAAAAACATGGTTCGCTAATCATCATACAACAAAAAATTGGTTTAATCTTTCGAATACCGTACTTAGAGACACAATAGAAAGACAATGAGAGGAGGGAGTAGTGCAATAAAATTATCAGTGCAATAATAGGTTTAAGGAGGTTGTTTATTAAAATTATGCAAAACACGGTCAATTAAAAAGAAAAAAATATAAAATGACTCAAAACCTTAAACGGCGTAAATATAACAACCTTATCGGAAGTTATATTTTGAGCCGTTTGTGGTTGAAAGATTAGGACCATGGGGTCCGAGTGCTCATCGAGTGTTTCAGGATATCAGCAAACAGCTGGTCGACTCTTCACGTGACCAGAGGGCTGGGCTTTTCTTAGGACAATGAATCAATCATCATTTCTATTCAACGTGGCAATGCTGCTAACGTTTTGTACACTGTTCCCGTTAACAGCGATGTGGATGAGTTTTTTGATGCTCAATTAGTTATTTTTATACTTACCCGTTTGTACATATTTATAAGTTAGTTCATTAGACCTTAAGGTAATTAGGTTTTGTTAGTTGTGACACTATTGTAACACAGGTAGTGATGGGCAGTGGATAAATACTCGCAGGATAAATACTCGAGTTTTTATCCGAAACGGATAAATACTCGTTTTTACTCATTTTTATCGGATAAATACTCAAAATGATGGATAAATATCTTTTTTGCGCATCTGATGATTATTTTAAAATGTTAATGACTTTTATTGTTATTTAGGCTTTTCAAAATACTACGTTATTACATTATTTAGTTCTAATATCAATT
Source organism: Aporophyla lueneburgensis (assembly GCA_932294355.1). Classification (NCBI taxonomy): domain Eukaryota; kingdom Metazoa; phylum Arthropoda; class Insecta; order Lepidoptera; family Noctuidae; genus Aporophyla; species Aporophyla lueneburgensis. The sequence goes on along the minus strand of OW028762.1, from coordinate 14,360,726 downwards.
GCCAGGCTGTAATTGTGTCAGAAGCCCAAACGTCTCTAATAGAGCATGCTCTTTAGATACAAATTTAGAATCTTTCTTTGTTGAGAGTGTAGAGAATAGCCATATAATTGATTATCTCTGTGAAGGTCTTCTAAAAGTCAAGAAAAATGCGGCGAAGACAAGTTTGTTGTTGTTGTTTGCCAACGCTATAAACATGCAAAGGGCTTTTCAATTAGTTAATGGTGTTGAGCCTTTAAACTGCGTAGCACCCACTAGTAATTTGGTGGCTCATGGTCCACTGAAATGCGGTAGTTTCAAAAATTTATAAACTATGCAGATATTATAAAATCTTTAATAAAAAACAATTGGCTGTCTGTAAAGTCGGTATACGGACGATAATTTTACGTGATAATGTCTAAGTCTCTTTTACTCGGACGTATTGGCCGATGAAGTGGAAGAGAGAGATATTTCACAAGTCGAACGTTAAGGCCAATCGTGCCTCTCTCTCGCTTACACGCTTGGTTCAGGCGGAACGTGACAATGAGACATGCTTTTCCGTGCGTGCAGCCAACGTTCATCGATTTATAAGACAGTCAAAAAATCACAAGAACTAAACCCAAAAACTACGATCGAAGCTACAACAAATCGTAAAACAAAAGGTAACGGGAGAAAAGTTAAACCTGCCATGCTACACAAGATAGGGCAGCTATCTATGATCACTAGTTCACACACACACACGAGTATGAAAAATAGAAAAGCCGCTCTCTCAGCGTACGCAAAAGAAAAATATATCGTCAAGTCAAATGCTACAAGCACCTTTGCTTGATGATAACTTTTGGGATTAGGTATATCAATGCATATCTGTTTTTGAACCCATAACAGAACCTGTCTTTCAACAAGAGTCCAACAAATGCAATGCCCTTCTAGTGTTTATAATATTTAAGGATATGAAATCAACACAAAATGTGTTATATTTACAGACAAATACTGATAATGAGTCATTGGATTTGAGAAAATCTAAAAGCAGGTTTCAGTGAATTTTACCACTGTGTAGATCGCCTGGAAGATACGGTGGACCATCGTGTGGAGGTTTGCACTGCTTGGGCGGAGCAACGCCGTATCCTTGTAGAGGCGATTGGCGGCGGCGATCTCTCGCGTCCGGCCCTGGTGCAGGCCATGGTATGAAACGAGAGGACATAAGAAGCTGTCACCTCCTTCTGCGAAGAAGTAAAGCTTGCGAAGGAGGAGGTGGAGCTCGTTAGGGAGAGGCAGTCTGTGCACCCTCATGTCCCCAGCCACCGTAGGAGGAGATGCCCCGGGCGTCGTGAGTTCTTTGTGGACTCTCGGCCACCGTGGGCACGGGCTTGCGGGCGGCGAGCCCCCCATTGCTCGCCACGGTAAAGATCAGGCCCATGTCGACGGCGCATTGTGTTCCACGTGCGTCTCTAAGAGATGTCATTACATATTGAAGGGATCCGCGAGGACCGATGCCTGCCAGGGTAGCGGATCTGTTTAAAAGAGGTACCCTAGCACAGGCAACTAAGGGAACACAGGTGGGTTTTAGTCAGTAAAAGTCTGACATGCCTTTCATATTGGCGATAGCAGTGGTTGCCCGGTGGTATCAGCTCCGACTTACAACTTGTAGGTCGTGAGTTCGCACTCAGGCAGGTGCTTTACTTGTGGTAAATAATTACATCACCACTGGTCTCAAAATTGCACATTGCTCGCTGAATCCATATCCTACAATGTCGTAAACCTCGCGAGCCAAGTCAAGATATTTGATTTGTTAATCTTTCTCAACTTTCACGAGGTAGTTTTTTTATTATTACAATGTTTTAAGTGTTACTTAAATAGTTTCTGCCTACCCCCATGGGAAAAAGGCATGAGTTCATGTATGTATGTGAAAAACCAATTAACAAATGTATAATTTTATCTAACTTTGACAGAGGTTACTAACTGTATTCATAATTGAATGGAATTATTGTCAATATCGGCGTTTTGTAATTGTTAAAATGATTAATAAGGTACAATACCAATCTGCATTGTCTATTTTTCATTAATTTTAATCCTTTTGTTAGTAAAATGACAAAACTTATGTTACGAAAACATAAAATAGTATTTATCCACTGTTTTGGATAAATACTCAGTAAAAACGGATATTTATCGAGTATTTATCCATTTTGAGTATTTATCCGGATAAAATCCCAACACTACACAGGCCTTCCTCTTTATAAATAAAATTTTGTAAAGCGAGAGTTAGTAAAATGAAACATTTGCAGAACGAATCGTTTGTGAAATAAATAGTATACAAAACGTTGGTTGTTAACAAAAAATTTGTCAATTGAGTTTTGGTGAAACAATGGTGAACCCTATTATTGATGTACTTTTAATATATTTCATATATGAGTACATTATGGAGGGTCAAAGTTCACGTAAAATAACAGATTTTCAGAGCTATTTACTAGATTAGTTTTAAACAAATTTTTGTTTTAATTTCTACAGAAGCCTAGATAATATCCACAAGATAGCTGTGTACCCAAAACATCTAGAGAAAAAAAAAACGACGCTGAAAGAGTATGAAACAAAATTTTCTGGATGCTGAAATAAACATACTTTTCAGCGTCGTTCTTTTTTGTCGTAGTCGGGTTTTAGTTTTGTTACTTTCTATTATTTAAACTATTTTGGTGTTATTGTCCGCTAGTGAGTGTTACTTTAAATTTGAGCAATATTTTGGAAATGTCCAAGTGAAGCACTTTTAAATAATACCAAACACGGTGTATTTATCCTTTTTTTTTCGGGATGGGAAATCATCAAATGACTTCGCCCGCTCTGGGCGGAGCGGGAAGGTGTGTCAGACTTTTACTGACTAAAAACCAACCGTGTTCCTTCATTTATCCATATGCCAGGGTCACGGTATCTCGTTTGAACAATTTCGAGACCCTGGCAGGCATCGGACCTAGCAGACCCCTTCAACGCTACTGACATCTCTTCTCTTCTCTCTTCTCTTTTCTCTCTCTCTCTCTCTGAAGTGGAAAGGAAGAAGAAGAAGCCCTGTTCACGAAATCAGTGTGGAACAGCTCCGAGTGGACCCAACATGCTGCTGCGCCCTGCTGTGCCTACGACGCAGCTGTATATTTCACGTCTGCATTACACCACGAAGGTTGAGGAGATCGTGGAGTATGTACGTGTGAAAACGAACTTCACTTTGAGGGTCGAGAAGTTGGAATCGCGCCACAACACGAATTTCAAGTCATTCGTGGTGCGAGTTCCAACTCTTCAAATCGAGACCTACCTCAAGGCCGAGTTTTGGCCGAAGGGTGTCGTGTATCGGCGATTCCGCGGAAGGCTACGCGACACCACGCAGCGCAACACGACGCCGTCACTTCGTGTACAATAGTTTTAAATTGTTTTTTTATTTGTATGTATGTTAGTCTGTAAGGTATTTATGTTATGGGTCTTTGTAGCCCGAAATAAATTGATTTGATTTGATTTGATTTGAAGCGCGAGTGAAACACTATGCGCCGTCGACACGGGCCTGGTCCTTACCGGGCGGTGAGCTACCCATTGCTTGCCACCCGCAAGCCCGCGCCTGCGGTGGCCGGGAGTCCGCAATCCACTATCGACGCCCGGGGCGTCTCCTCCTGCGGCGGCTAGGGACGTGAGGGCGCAGAGACTGCCACTCCCTCACGCGCCCCGCCTCCTCCTGCGCGAGCGTTACTGCTTCGCAGAAGGAGGTGACGGCTTCCCATACCCTCTCGCTCCGTAACACGGTTCGCACCAGGGCAGGACGCGAGCGGTCGCCGCCGCCGATCGCCTCCACGAGGTCACGGTGGTGCTCCGCCCAGGCAGGGCACAATTCCACCGTATGCTCCACCCTGTCCTCTAGACGGTCCTCACAATGGTAGCACCCGGGCGTTTCCTCCCGCTTTATCCTGAACAGGAACCCACCGAAGCACCCATGCCAAGTACGTCCCTAGCCGCCACAGGAGGAGACGCCCCGGGCGTCGGGAGTCGATAGTGGACTCCCGGCCACCGTAGGCGCGAGCTTGCGGGTGGCGAGCATGGGTAGCTCGCCACCCGGTAAGGACCAAGCTCGGGTCGACGGCGCGTAGTGTTCCACGCGCGCCTCAAAGAGATGTCAGCAGCAGTGTAGGGGTCTACTAGGACCGATGCCTGCCGGGGTCGCGTGATTGTTCGAAAGAGATAGCGTGACCCTGGCACATGGGCAACTGATGGAACACCGGTGGGTTTTACTCAGTAAAAGTCTGACACGCCCTCCCGCTCCGCCCAGAGCGGGAGAAGTCATTTGATGATTTCCGATCCAGAAAAAAAAAACCCATGCCCGGTGAGAACCTGCGTCAGGCGGAAGGTGAGGACGCCGTGACGTCTCTCTATCCACTCCTCAGGTGTATTTATCTTATGTTTTTTTTAACACAATATTGAGTTTTGTGACACGTCACATAGCCTATGTTCAGCGGACCATTAAAACAGTTCTATGTATACCTCATGTGTCGAGTTATGATAAGTAGCTTAGGGGCTATGAGGGAACATATGAACTTACACACATACATAGCCTGTTAAAATCATAACCCTCATTTGCCTTTGCTGTTGTCGGGTAAAAATTTGTAATAACATCATAATCACGTATGAGCGGTTGGTTGTATGAAAATGTACCTCGAAAAGGATTCTCTTAAGTAATATAATTTATACGAATAATCAAGATCGGACATAAAGAATAGCATCACCCCATTTCTTCCCGTGGGTGTCGTAAAAGGCGACAAAGGGATTTACTGGAGAATGGGCAGCAGCGTTCTCATTTTATGCATTTCACCACCATACTGCGATCGCCAACCCGCTTGCCAAGCGTGGCGATTATGGCAAAGTCCCCGAAATAGGGGAAGGCCTATGTCCAGCAGTGGACGTCTTGCGGCTGAGATGATGATGATGATGAATCAAGATCTAGCATAGCATAAACCGTTACCACTGGGCTACCACAGCTCTAATCAAGATCTATTTGATTAACATAAAATTACTTTGTCATTTTTTAATTTATATTTTACTAGCTTTTGCCAGCGGCTTCGCCCGCGTGGAGGTCGGAAATTATCCCGCGGGAACATATTACCGGGATAAAAAGTAGCCTATGTCCTTTCTCAGGCTCTAAACTATCTGTGTACCAAATTTCATTTAAATCGGTTCAGTAGTTTTAGCAGGAAAGCGAGACAGACAGACAGACAGACAGACAGACAGAGTTACTTTCGCATTTATAATATTAGTGTGGATTTGTCAAAGTAATTTAACAACAGTGCTTCCACAATGACTTAAATTTTGATGTGATAAAAAATTCAACCTGTATGTGTAGGTACTTGAATATGATGTATCTTATAAATCAGCATTAAAATTGTTTGAAATGTGACCAAATTAGAAAAAAAATGTAAGCATTAAATCTGTCTATTAATCATAAACCATTTCAATAACAAGTTATGTATTTTAAGTTATACTAAAACTTGTTTTTAATAAATCGATATACGAAGTCTCATAACTTTTCAATTTGATGCTACATTTCCCTATATTCTTCTTTATTTATTCATTAAACCCTGGCCCATTACTACCTGATTTGGTTCATTTATTTACCTACTATATTATACATACTGTGTCATTGAAAGTTTTAATCCCTTCGTCCACGTGCTCTTTATATCAGCACCCTGAACATTGTTTGCTAAATAACAATAACAATTGCTCATGTGTATCATAAGCCATAAACCCACAAACGCTCGAAAAGTATTACCTCCTTACTGCCGCCCATTAACTAGACCTCATAGCCACAAATATTAAACATATGATATATATGAGCGAAAAATATATGACGTATGTCATGCAATCGAAGGTTAAAAAAATTTAGGTAGGTATAGGATTAATTTACATCAGGATCCCGAATCATATCCACTATTATCATAACAATGACGGCGAAAATATTCTTCCGTGTCCGTTTCGGTTTCTGGAGCAAAATTCCGTATCCTTTTTGACATTTTAATATAGTAAAATAATGTACGTAATTCCGAAAATGTTGCGCAGCGCAAGTGTTTTTGATTTGAATACCAACGTGATCAACTAAACCAGTACTGCATGAATGTAGACGAAAGAAAGAGATGAAAGAAAATAACGTTATTTAACGGTACTTTTCGTATGCATTTGGTAACGTTATCAAACCCTGGGCTATGGTAACATTACATTTACCGATAAAATCTTTGATAACGTTAAGTCAGTTTACCGGTAAAACGTATGCGAAGTATCGTTACATAGCATAACGTTACCTCTAAAAATACCGTTAACGTCGTCCGATGAAAGTAACGATACCAAATTTTTAACGTTATTCAAAGCCCTGATGGCAACCATCATTACTTATTTTGGAGTTTTGACGTCGTCATAGCCATCTTTTGTTATGACTGCTAAAATGACCCGTAAGTTCAGAGAAACAGCCATTACGAGAATCATAAAATCGATGTTTTGTATTGCACTTATGAAACGTCACATGCACGGTTTCAGTTCTTCGTTTCAGAGAAATAGAACAACTAGACAGGTTATTTTTTTTTGTTATTTGATATTTACATATTATATGTATACTTTTAAACTGGAGAAACCGAGAGGGGACGCCCTAGGAAAGGACATCTTATATTATCTACATTAACCTTATTGGTGATTTTTTTCAGAAAGTTCAGGTGCGTAGTACATGCAGCGTATGTTTATGACCTGCACACGTAACATGACCACCACAGAAAGAACTTTGTCTATTCTTGGTAGAATAGAGATAGTATTGTCATGCTACGCCAGCATTAAACGGTACAAATCATTCTACAATCTTTATTTCTGTCTTTAATCTTTTATAATCTGTAATTTTGTTAACCGACTTCAAAAAAAGGAGGAGGTTATCAATTCGACTGTATTTTTTATTTTATTTTTTTATGTTTGTTACCGCATAACTTTTGACTGGGTGAACCGATTTTGATGATTTTTTTTTATTTGAAAGCTGGTGCTTCCCGAATGGTCCCATTTTAATTTGGTTCCATTTGGACAATGGGGTCCATGTGAAAACCATATAAGTCTTAAATTTGCATTATGTATTTGCGCGACAAATGGACGAATAACGCGATTAGATTAGTGCGGAGTATCTACCACAACTAAAAAGTTAAAAATAAAAACTTTTTACACAAAAAAACAACCGACTTCCTTAAAAAAAACACTACAAAGTCAAAAATAACTTTAATTTCGGAAGTCGGTGGCAAAAACCTTAAATACAGAGCCTAAGACACCGACTTTCGAAATTAAAGTTATTTTTGACTTTGTAGTGTTTTTTTTAAGGAAGTCGGTTGTTTTTTTGTGTAAAAAGTTTTTATCTATTCTTCCGTCGACATAATCCATTTCTACGGTGGTCATGCTACGCGTGCAGATGTATGAACATAAACGAAGCAAAAGGAGTATGTGAAGACAGTAGCAGGTGGCGTTCTGTAGTTTCTGCCTACACCCATAGGGAAAGGCGTGAGTGTATGTATTTACATACATAAACTAACTACATATAACAGACATGAAATAATATAAATAATATAGTTACATCGAAATATAAAAGAGGGAAAAGAATCACAGGGCATCAAAAAGTTCCCAAAAAAGCCTGGCCGCATTGCAGTGTTATATAGCGATGCTGATTCTTTGGTCAAACAATATGGCAAATTAAGTGAAAAATCGACCAACTACTTAGAAATGTCTCGAAACTAAGTGGGCACTAAGTACCTAGTTATCTATACATATATTATCATAAGTAAATCTTACAAGCAATATCTTCGCTTCAAGGTATTCATACATCCAAGATGCAAACTACATCAGTAAAATGTAAGTTATGTCCACAAGAAAAAGCAATAACGCACCTCACAAACTATATTCCCTCTTACCACATACTTGCCTATTCCCACGACCAACCTAAGAACCATAATCTCCCATTTATGATATTTGTTAGCTGCCCACAAAAGTCAGACTTACGACGTTCCATTTCCCAATAAAAACGACAATATCCGAACGAGAACTTAGTCAGCGAATACATCCAATAAACGCGTTTGCCTTTGCCCATCGACAGATAAAAAAAAACTTTGTCATAGACAAACCGCGGGAGCATTCAGAACATATGTCGCGGCAATATGGCGTCTTTTTATTGCTTTTGAAGATATTACTGAAAATGGTTTCTTTCTTTGTTGTTCCTTCCTGTGGTTTGCTTGTGGTATTAACGTTTTGTGATTAGATTAATATTTGTTTTTACTGCTTTTAGTTTGGTTTATGATAAATTTGTTCTGTATAAACTCAGTAGAAACATTATTATAAAGAGACAAGATTTGATTGTTTGTAATGGATAAACTCAAAGACCATTTTTAACCGATTCAGAAAATTCTTTCACCTATGGAAACCTACATTATTCCCGAATAACATGAGCTATAAATAAACACGCGGACGAAGCCTCTGGCAATAGCTATACCTAGTTTTAAATAAATCCAAATTTAATAAAATTGTAGTCCATCCACTGAATGGTTCAACCGGCCTTTAGCATTTCAGCAGCATATTGATAAAACTGATCATAATTAAATGACTTCAAATCGTGCCAACATTTTTATTCTGATCTTATTACCTACGGACTTTCGACTGTCACTCGTCATTATCATTTCAGACATAAGACGTCCACTGCTGAACAAAGGCCTTCCCCAAAGGCAAGGTTTACCATAATCGCCACGCTTGGCAGCCGGGTTGGCGATCGCAGTATGGTGGTAAAATGCATAGAGAACGCTGCTGCCCATTCTCTAGTAAGTCCCTTAGTCGCCTTTTACGACACACGCGAAGTAATGAGATGGTGCTATTCTTTACGTCCGGTATCTCACGGAACACACAGGCCATGCAAATAAAGAAAACACGCATCAAATGATGTTGAAATAACTCTCTAACTAACGTCACTCATTCAAAAGCTAAATTATGATAAACAAAAAACAAAAAAAAAACTATACTATAATAATATACTATCTATACTAATATTATAAATGCGAAAGTAACTCTGTCTATCTGTTACATTTTCACGACTAAGCCACTGAACCGATTTTAATGAAATTTGGTACGGGATATGTTTGAACCCCAAGAAAGGACATAGGCTACTTTTTATGCCGCGACTTCGACAGCGACCGCGATATCCGGCATTTACGCGGACGAACGTAGCGGGCAACAGCTAGTATACTTATAAATGTCATCACACAACCATAGACAACACATCTTCCCAATTACTTGACACAAACATAAGAGAAAGACAATCTCGCCTCACAAAGATTGTGATTAGCATTCAATACAAGTGACAGGGGCTCTGCTCACCCTCGTGTTATTAACAATCACGGGCCACACCTTGCTGGAAAGTATTTTGGTGTAAGTCAGAAGCGAGGAGCGGGAAAAAAGACAATTTTACAGCCGAATTTTTGGCAAATTCGTGATGAAATATCGACATTATTATTTATCATGGGTCATGTTGAGAGGAGAAGGCTGGCTAAGAAAAGGTATTTACATGTCAACGTCAACGTCATTGAAAAGTCAACAATTTACTTAGGTAATCATCATTTTCCTGCCCTTGTCCCATGCCCCTTGTGGTCGGCGTGTAACGTTTTCTTCTACCATAACCTCCTCTCTACCGTCCCGCTATCATTTCCTCCCTTTTTTCCATATCTTTCCTCACATCTCGAGGCTTCTATAAAACATCTAAACCCAACCAAACCAAAAAGTAGAAAATAATGGAAAAAAGCTTGGGGTGCTTCATATTAATTAAACGATTCCTCAAAACTCCACGCTTTTCTCCGTTATTTTAATTTTTTTTTATTTTGTTTTCTATTAAAGTGTGTTTTTGAGTTTTTAAAATATTATTTATTTTCTATTTTTTAGTTCGGCTAGGATCAAAAGCGGGTTTTTTTCTATCCTGGGCAGGATAATGACTCAAATTTATAAAATTATTATATTGTCATTGGTCGTTGATATATGCCAAATTTCGAGTAATTAAAGGGAGTCAAAATCATGTTCAAAGTTTCCGTTACATACTGACATACGAATGAAGCTAATAAAAGCGTGTTAAAAATAACCGCTTCCCGCTACCTTCTCCACCTTGTACCACACCACACAAAATCCATTACGGCCCGGGTCGGGGGTGAAAATTCGTAAACAGCGCCGTTGTAGGGGTTGTTCTGTTTATTTGAAGCTCATTGTTTACAGGGGAGGCAACCGATGTTATACATGTTTCATATCAGCCAGGGGATGATTTTTGAGGAGCGGTTTTTGTGAGGGATGCTCTTAAGTGTTGCGGTGGAATTGTGGGTGTTATGTGTGTGTTCCTGGCCTTTTATCTATGTGGGTATGTTATATTGAGGGCCCGATGGTCGGTGGGTAGATAGTGTATAGTTTCAGGGGATTTTTGGTTACATAGAGAAATACCATAGAGTCGATTTCGTTACAAAAAGTGGGCTAAGTGTTTATAAACTCATATTATGAAGAGAAAAGGTTTTGTTTTTTTTATGTTTGTTTGTTACGTTGTCACGCTAAAACAGCTTAACGGATTTGTATGAAATTTGGCACATGGGTAGACTTTAACCTGAAATAGAACATAGGATACTTTTATCCCGATATTTTCAAGAGATCGAGACTTATACGGGGGAATATAGCTAGTCTTTAATTTATCTTCATATTTGTAATAAATTCTGTGCTAATTACACCAATTTACGACGCGGAAGTAATGTTTTATTTTTGTAAAATAGGTCATGAAAGCCAAAGATTACAATCTAGCAAGCGAAGCTTGTTTACCACAGTTTTCTTGTGGTTTTATTATATTGTCCATAGTAAATGGCTTTACAAATTAGAAAAACAAAATATAAACGATTTGAGTACCGTGTTTATGATCAACTCAACTCAGCCTATTGCAGTCCATCGCAGGATATACACCTCTCTCAAGCTGCGCCACAACACAATGTCTTCCGCCTTTCGTATCCAGTCTGTCCCAACCACCTTTTTCAGGAACCCAGTACTGTGCACCCACGACATAAAACAAACATAGTATCACGCCTGGTTTCCCCGACGGGTTGTGCCTATAGTACAGCCACAAAGCCAGTTATGTTCAAATCCCATGTAATAGGGGGCGAGCCTAGTAACATCAACCGGGCCCAAATCCCGACTCCTGGCTGCTATTGAGTAATTCCAGATAGAAAAACCCAATAACATTTTGTCCTACCTGGAAATCAAGCCGTATACTTCATATTCAACAGTAGTGCTTGCTACCACTAGACCAACGAGGCAGTCCGTGTCCACAACGATTTACCATTTCAGCCGACAGACGTCCACTGCTTGAACATAGACCTCCCCCAATTCGGGGAATTTGCCATAATCGCGACTCTTGGCAGGCGGGTTGGCGATCGCAGTATGATGGTAAAATGCATAGAGAACTATTCTTTACGTCCAGCACACGGAACAACACAATGATTTAATAATAATAAATTAATGACACCCCAAATAAGCGATTCAATTAAAATTTCCTAATAATCTCTCCGCCCCCAAATCACGAAGATAATAATGAACAATAAGAAAAATATGATCACAGTATCAATTCAGTAGAACGTTGCGTAACACGAAAACAGTGGTAAGTAACAAAACGGCAATAATCCGCGAGGGTGCTAAAATACAACCCCTCGACGTAGGGCTGATACAGAACTGGTGACAGAGAAATTGAGAATATTTCGGGAGCAAAATAATTGAAAACTGTCAGTCGGTGACGAGATCATTTAACAACTTTGATTTAACTTGCAATGTATTGTATGTATGTAACTGTGTTCTTTCGGGTGAAATTTTGCTACTGAATTTTGAAGCATATATTTTCAACCGATAGAGCTGAAATTTTGTTTACACGTTTAGTTTGGATGACAATGCATGGTTGGCTGTGTGACGTTGTTTTAAATCCAATATGGCTGAACGACCAAGATGGCGGACTAATTAATTATAATGCACTCCTACAATATATAATAGGTATGAATTGAAAAATCTTGCTGAGAATAACTAAAAAGTAACAATTAAATGAAAAGTAAAAAACTACCGCTTTGAAATAAAAGCTAGTTTTATTTACTGTTAATTTTAATTTACATTGATTTTTAATGTTACTTGACAACTTCGACACCTCATAAAGTGGAAGCTGAGTGTAAATGTGAGTGCCATGCAGGCTAGATTGAATAGATGACTTTATAACTGTTTGGCACTTGCTCTAAGTTTTGACAGTACTGAGTATTTTGTATGTGGCTTGCGCAAATGTCCTGCAGATCTGGTAGCGTTTATGGTCGACCTGTCATATTTATATATTCCGTCTGTTGGGACAAGTCAACTTAAAGCTGCAATGGCTCAACTTTGAAAGGCCTTTCCAGAGATGGCCCTGTATTGTTAGACTCACTTAAAATCCTAATATTAGGTATAGTGTTTGAATTGGAGTTTGTTTCGAAATTTCTATGTTTTGTCAAGTAGTAAAGACATGCAAGTGGGGTTCGCATTACTACATAAAACATCGAGCCAGAGGAAGAAGTTCACTTGTGCCAGAATTACCAGCTCGAACCGTCAAAAATTACCTTTACATAAAAAATTAAATAAAAAGCGACAACATATCAGAACATACCTATAATTATTCAGACGACAAGGCAGTAGCACATACTAATTCCATGCAAAACTTGAAAATTTCAACACATTTCCGACACCCCTACTGAATTCCCCCGCATCACGGACCCCATTTCGTAAACAGAACACCATAAACAGATTATGGTTTGTCGAGAGGCTGCAGTTCATCTGTTTGAACAGGGGAATAATTGTTTTATAGTACCCAGGGGACTGATGGCTACCCTAAGTAGGATAATCATATTTTTATGAAGTTTGATCATATTTTTTTATCAATTAACACTTTTACTCGCGACCGGTGTGTGTGGATGAACCTAAACGTGGCAAAAGGAGTAGGTATGTAAGGAGTTTCTGCTTACCCCCATGTGAAAAAGGCGTGAGTTTATATATGTATTAACACTTTCGGAACTGTACGGAAAAGAACGGAAATTATCGACATAGCTTGGAGAATAAGCAAACTGATGTGGCAATAGACTAGCCATGATTGTTGAAAGATCGGTGGCCTGTGGAGAAGACGAGTCCTGAATTGGAGACTACGTATCGGCAAGCTAAGAGTGGGACGCCCCCCAGCTAGATGGACTAGTGACCTTAACACTTTCTTAAGGTCACCAGCTGGGACAGACTGGATGCGGAAGGTGGAGGACAGGGTGTTGTGGCGCAGCCTGGAATAGGCCTAAGTTCAGCAGTGGATTTTCTGAGAGATCTAGGTTTAATGGATTTCTTTAATGCCTGCTATTGCTATGATTTATTATTGATAAACATGTCTAGCTTATTAAGTACGATGCGGTAGACTAAGAGGCCGATAGTCTGAGAATCCGTCTTGCCAAAGGGTACCTACCAGTGGCGAGGTGTAATTTTTTCTAAAAGAGAAGCCGATGTGAAGTCTGCTTTAACTTACTGACACATCAATAAAGAATATTACTATCATTCTAAAATTAATATAGGAATGTAATGAATTAAATACATTTAAATTGAACAGCTGAAAACCGAATAAAATATGCAATATTTCTCTATCTCGTTCTCTCTGACGCATTTTTCTATACCTGTCTCTGTCATAACCCGTTGTACAGCGGCTTGCTCTCGTACATATCAAGCGGTGCCACGTGACCTAAAGTGACATCATTACGGGATCGCTGTTGTATGAATTTTTAGTTCCCGATTATGACGTTTTGGCGCCGGGTTAATTTAGAACATTTCTCTTTTGTTGTAATACAAAGCTATAAATAACCTTTTTTGTTGTTTGAATGTTATGGTGAATTAAATACCCGTAGTGTAACTATATTTATTGACAATAGTAGCCACTATTTATATACTATTGTATTTTTAATAGTGATAGAGTTACCAATGCGAATCCCCGAAGGCAAGCCGGTAGGAATCGTGTTATATGGTGCTTTCGCCACTGGTACTTACCTATCCTGTTAACCAGTTTCGAAGTAGTAGAGATCAGATAGACAGTTGTTTTTGTAAAATACTGGTGTTCAGCTGGAACCGGTTAGCCTGGAAGCTGACCACGTGGTTAAGAAAATGGCAGATGATGATGATAATGGTTGGCTTATCTAGGACTCACTAAAATCTATATATTGTGAGGAACAGTTAGAAATCATCAAAACAAAAAATGGTAGTGATTTCTGTATATAAAAAGTCCTGAACAGGGACACTTATAAGCCGAAATTATGAAAGAAATCGCTAAGTCAACGTTGTCTAGACCTATTTAAGCAAAGCACAGCAAGCAAGCAGGTAGGTACACACCCATTTACAATTTAACAATACTTAAAACCAAACCATTATCATTCAAAACCGCAACCAGAAACTTTACAAGTTGCCACAATAAAAAAAGTTAAAAATCATCGTCTTATTTTTTTTCACTGCAAGTAACACCGGTAGTTTTATTTATTCAAAACAATCCGTCAAAAGGCTGTACCCGTGTTGTCCATTGTCTCCGAACAATTGACGCGAAAAAAATTACAAACATTTGGTTATGGCTGCTTTCGGCACGCGACAACTTTTGAAATAAGAACCGTTTTAAGTTGACCTGTGTTTTGTTTTATTCTTGTTTACAATTGCAGATCTTTGTAACTTGGATTGTTTTAACATCCAGAATTCCCTGAGCTTTGAATTTAATGCATTTGGTGGGCAGTGAAAGGTCTTATAAAGGTAGTTATTCAATCTGTTTATTGCAGGCCCAGTTTTCTTTAGAACTTTGCAACATTTAGAGGTCTTAATAAAATGGTGAGTGAGCCCAATTGATTTCACCCGATTTTGGAAAGCCTTGCGGCAATGCAAGACAAGTTAGGTTTTTGCATATCCATTGCTGGGTCTGTTTAGAATATGTAATTAAATACTGTACAAAAAGGACAGTGTACGTCAAAATCGGACCCACTTTGTGTAAGTATTTGAAAGAAAGGGATGTCTGTTGTCATTGGGGTTTTCAATTGTTTTCAAACAATACAAAATTGTGTGCATTGTGCATCAGTCATTACTGGTCAGTTTGCGGTTGCCAGCTGATGGCTCTGATGTAATCTTTTTTTTTATTTGCCAAACAAACTTTAACGTCAACATTTTTTTATTTTTGTGTAGGGATGGACAAGTATTGTAACTTTATAAGGAACTAATTTTTGCCCGCGACTTCGTTAGCGTAAATGTCGGTCATTGCGGACGCAAACGAAGTCGCGGAATCTTGGAGTTCAAACTTAACCCGTACCAAATTTCATCAAAATCGGTTTAGTGTTTTAGTTGTGAAATTGTAACAGACATATCAAGTAACTTTCTCATTTAGAATATTAGTTTAGAAGTATAGATTAGTCGGCTGAAAAAGTTTCGAAATATTTTAAGTTGTAGCGTTTTTTTTTTTTTAATTATAATTAAAGAAATTGACAAAAACCAGCAAGGATTGTGGAGATATCAAGAAAATACCAACACGCGTTCATTGGCTTAGTAACTTTACTTGAACATGGTTATAAAAGACTATAAATAATATAAGCATATTGCATTTAAAAACTTTGAACCTGCAAACACTTCACATTACAAGCAAGAATCCCTATAGGTTTTTACCGACTCTGCTTCGTAAGACCTACTAGTAGGAATCATGTTCCTTTAAATTTCAGATGCCTTTAAAAAACCGATGTAAGTACGTAACGAAGTCTACTTATTCAAAAATAAAAAATTAAACTTCAATTAAAAACACCGACCACCCACAAACTACGCAGCATGATAACCCAATAAAAGTAACTGCAAAACTCCACTTACCCATTGCCCATCCCTATCAATGAAAACGCGATCCTTTGACGTTTCCCGCACGCGGGAAAAATGACAGCTGTCAGGCTTGACCATAAATTATCCGGTTTTTTTTACAAGAAAGCCGCCTGGCAAAGGCTTTGTGGCGGTCAGCCGTTTCCTGCCAGGGTGTGATGTTGTTTGTATTGTGAACGCTGTTTGGACACGTGTTATAGGAACACAAAATGACGGGTATTATAATGTAATGTGATTACATGTTTGGTTTGAAAAGTTTGAAAAAATGTACTGGTTTCTCTTTGTGACTGTGGAGACTATCTTTTTGTTGAACAGAAGTAGGCTATTGAAAGTTGTGACATCTGATTAGCGCCGAACTGTCCTAAGTTGTTTAGCAAAATGTCGACAGCTGACTGTGCTTAATATTACTCTGCTGAAGTAAAATACTGTATCATCATATCATCCGCCTATCTATACCCAATTATGTTAGAGTTGGTTTCCAGTGTAATCGGATGCTGGATAATAGTATTTTACGTGGAGCAACTGCCTATCTGACCTCTACAACCCAGTTACTAAGTTATACCATACGGTAAGGGTAAGACTGATTGTCAGACTTTCAGGCTTCTGTTAACCCGTAATGACTGTCAAAGAACCATAAATAGCCGGGACCAACGGCTTAACGTGCTTTCCGAAGCACGGAGGGGTTTTGTATGTAAAGACGGTCAAGCAATGCTTACCCTGATCGATTGAACCCTATGGCTGTTTTGGAAATTTAAAAAAAAAAAAAAACAGCATATTTTTTTTTTTGAAAATTCTGTAAATCTACCTCAACTAAACCAGCCTTATCCTTATATTATAATATAACACACGACTCCGTATTCAAAGTAACATATGTAGGTGATTTGACAAGCAAATATTTTAGAAAGCACGATCTTTTTAATTTTTAAACACTTGCAAAACTGTCGTTACCCACTAATTACTTCATCCATTGTCATTGACATTTGTAATCGTTTTACCGCTGTAGAAGAAACAAGGAAAACTACAGAAAGAGAAGCTGCTCAAGAGGAAATTCACAGATGACTCCGCCCTGGAGTATAAATGTGGTGCTGTCCCACAAACAATGCGGCACTTAATATTTTGTCCAGTATGTCCTGCTGTTTGCACTAGTGTTGCAAAGGACTCGAGTCCTCGAGTCGTAATTTTAAAGACTCGAGTCAATTACGCAAGACTCAGTGTGCTCAATAGGCTCGAAGTCTAGAGTCAAGCACTCGAGTCTTAAAAAGGACTCGAGTCTTAAAGAGGACTCGTGTCTTAAAAAGGACTCGAGTCTTAAAATTAACTCGAGTCTTAAAAAAAAACTTGGAACATGAAGATGAAACTTGTAGCTCATCATTCGAAAAGACTCGAATAGAAGAATGATAAGTCCTAATGAGTGGTTATGATGTAATTATGCGTACAAATAATCTGACGAGTTATTCATAGACTCGAATTCATTTTAAGACTCGGGTCCTTTTTTAAGACTCGAGTCCTTTTTAAGACTCGAGTGGCTTGTAAATGACTCGGGCTCGGCTTGACTCTAGACTCCGAGCCTTTTGAGCACACTGAGTCTTGCATAATTGAGTCGAGTCTTTAAAATTACGACTCGAGGACTCGAGTCCTTTGCAATACTAGTTTGCACGCTACAGGAGTTGATGGACGCTACTGAAAGTGCTAAGCTCGTAGCCAAATTCTGGGCTGACTATATTAAGATTGCTATCGACACACTAAGAAGTCAGAAAGATTTAAAAAAAATTGCAACGTAACTTCACCTACAATCGGACACACGACCATCAAATTCGGCCACCCCCACAGAACACACGGCACCGACTTCTATTACAATCACCAACAAAAAAAGCACAACAACACCTTTACATTTGCCGATTTTCGACAAAAAAAAAATCACGACCATCGACAATACGTCAGTGTAATGTCAAAGAGGGCTATTAAAGTCAAAATATTTTGAAAATACGCTCTCGGCGCCCCGGGGGCGTACTTTGAGATGCCGCGACTCTGAAACCTTAAATATTATTGGGTTTCTGGTCTATAGAGTTTTTTTTTATTCGACTTGTGAGGGATTACGTTTTATAGTTGTTGTGCAAATTGGTTTGGGCGGATGATTGAAATTTTTCGACGTTTGTGGGTATTTTTTTTTTTTTTGTAACATTCGCAAAGTTAGGTTTATTCATTGTGTGGGAAATAATATCAAAACCAAAATGAAATCAAGACATTTTTTGAAAACACTTTTTGAAATTCCTCAGAAACGTCCGCCCATCACCACCTCTCAGTGCTTTATCCGGGAAGAAGCGGAGCAGCAAAAACGCCTGTAGTACTGTCTGTTCACTTAGAAGAACTTGATTCTACACAATAGTTACGAAACATTCTGGTAATGTAAACTTTACTTAAGACCACCTGGAATGGGCACGCCACAATTGCGGCGGTAAGTCCCCTCTTTGAGGAGTGGATAGAGAGGCGCCACGGCGTCCTCACCTTCCGCCTGACGCAGGTTCTCACCGGGCATGGGTGCTTCGGTGGGTTCCTGTTCAGGATAAAGCGGGAGGATACGTCCGGGTGTTTCCATTGCGAGGATCGTCTGGAGGACACGGTGGAGCATACGGTGGAGGTGTGCCCTGCCTGGGCGGAGCACCGCCGTGTCCTCGTGGAGGCGATCGGCGGCGGCGACCTCTCGCGTCCGGCCCTGGTGCGAGCCATGGTACGGAGCGAGAGGTAATGGGAAGCCGTCACCTCCTTCTGCGAAGCAGTAATGCTCGCGAAGGAGGAGGCGGGGCGCGTGAGGGAGTGGCAGTCTCTGCGCCCTCACGCCCCTAGCCGCCGCAGGAGGAGACGCCCCGGGCGTCGGGAGTCGATTGCGGACTCCCGGCCACCGTAGGCGCGAGCTTGCGGGTGGCGAGCAATGGGTAGCTCGCCGCCCGGTAAGGACCAGGCTCGGGTCGACGGCGCGCAGTGTTCCACGCGCGCCTCAAAGAGATGTCAGCAGCAGTGTAGGGGTCTACTAGGACCGATGCCTGCCGGGGTCGCGTGATTGTTCGAAAGAGATACCGTGACCCTGGCACATGGGCAACTGATGGAACACGGGTGGGTTTTAGTCAGTAAAAGTCTGACACGCCCTCCCGCTCCGCCCAGAGCGGGAGAAGTCATTTGATGATTTCCCATCCTGAAAAAAAAAAAAAAAAAAGACCACCTGGAATAGGTTTCTATTTCGATTTCATCGATTGAAATCTATTCCAGCTGTACTGCTGGACCGATTTTGACAGGACTTTCACAGACGGATAGCTGATGTTATAAGCCACATATGCCCCGTTGAACCTGTCATTCCAGTATCATAATTTACGTAATCCACACGGGCGAAGCACGGGCAGCAGCAAGTACCTGATATAAAAAAGAAATTAAACGGCCCATTTATTCCAGTACAAAAATACACAAACAAACAAAACATTTTACGAGTATTTCCGCTACACAAAAACGATTATAATATAAAAAATAACATAACAAAAAGAAGTAGTTAGTTAGGTACAACATAACCTTAATTTAAATAATAGAAACATTTACATAAACAACATAATGGCGTCCGAAATATTTTGTTGTAATTTAAATAATTCATCTAACAACAGTTGTTCGGCTTCCAATTGGTATAATCGCTTTATAAAAAATAAACTACCGTTGTCTATGAAATTATACAAGTATTTAATACTAGGGTCATCGAGGCTTAGAAGTCTATTGTAATAAGAGCCATGATGTCCCAATATAGTTGACGAGGCGGTTTGTTCGAATCCAGGTAAGTACCAATGTGACTTTCACAGTTTATATTCAAAATCAAAATAGAAAGTCATTTATTCAAACTAGGCTGAGAGTCAGAACTTTTCGAACGTCAAAATGACATAAGACAGTCCCCCGGCACGCCGGCCCTTCACCGCTTCCTAGTGCTTTTACCTACCACTATCCTGCGATCGCCAACCCGCCTGCCAAGCGTGGCGATTGTGGCAAAACCTCCCAAATTGGAGGATGCCCATGTCCAGCAGTGGACGTCTTTGGTCTGAAATAATGATAACGATTTCTATACATGATGATTGGTTGATCGATTCTAGATATTGTAGATTCTAGAGACTGAAGACAATGACATCGGTGAAGGAAGATTCAACAGGAAACCTATACTTATCTTTACTAATATTATAAAGCTGAAGAGTTTGTTTGGTTGAACGCGCTGATCTCAGGAACTTCTGGTCCGAATTGAAAAATTCTTTTTGTGTTGGGTAGCCTATTTATTGAGAAAGGGTATAGGTTATGTAACATTACGCTACAATCAAAAAGAGCGGAGCAGCAACGAAAAATGCTCGAAAACTGGCAGGCCATTCGATGCGACGGGAAGGGTCAGGAGAGCAAAAATTTAACGCGGACGAAGTCGCTAACAGAAGCTAGTAGCCAATATAAGCCTGAAACTACCAATCTTGAGCAAGCGTAATGATCAATGCCTGTCCACTAGTGGGACGATAAAAAGTAGTACTATTTATAATATGAAATACTTAATTCATTTCTACAGTGGCTTGCAAAGATAGAAAAATGTCACATAACATAACATCACGCCTTGTTTCCCCGAAGGGTTAGGCAGAGGTGTACCTATAGTACACCCACGTTTCGCTTGTTATGTTTAAGTCCCATGTAATAGGGGGCGAGCCTATTGCCATCAACCGGACACAAATCCAGACTCCAGGCTGCTATTGAGAAATTCCAGATAGAAAAACCCAATAACACTTTGCCCGACCCGGGAATCGAACCCAGGACCTCATGCTTAGCAGTAGCGCTTGCTACCAACGAGGCAGTCTATAGCAAAATGTCAGCTTACTTAATTTAGTTTTTTGGTACACTGACCAACTTAACATACCAAGATCCCGCTGTGCCTCAGAAAGTACGTTAAGCCGCTTCTCCCGTCTGTCATTTATAGATCTCTGACAGTTGTTACAGAACCCTAGTCAGAAGCCCGAAAAGGTAACAACCAGTCTTACCAAAGGGTATCGCGTTACCCAGTAACTGGGTTGTAGAGGTCAGATACACAGTCGCTCCATGGAAAATAGACTGGAACCTGACTTCATTTCTTTCGCGAGATATACCGCAATAGTATTACAAACTTACCTACATGGTTTTATTCGACTACGTATTTTTCTTTAAACTAGCGAACCCAACTCGACGAAGCGTTTCATAATAATTTTAAGCGAAGATTAACTACTTTAAAACACGCTAGCAAAACAATTTTATGATTATCGTAATTTATAACTTACTATAAGTAGATTGTTAATTTAAAATAGCTGCTCTGCGAAACATTATAAAGTGTCATACAAAATTCAGATGTTAACCAAGTAAGTAACAATTTTGGTAGTCACATCACTTAAGAGTATGCTTAGATCGTTTGGTCATAATGAGAGGATGACTGAAGGACGGCTTACAAAAGGTATTTACTAGGCAGATGTGTGAACAAAAATCAAAAATCAAAAGTCATTTATTCAAAATAGGCTGAGAGTCAGCACTTTTTGAACGTCAAAGTTACACAAGACAGTCCCCCAAAACGCCCGCCCTTCGACACTTCCTAGTGCTTTATCTGGGAAGAAGAAGTGGCGGAACAAACTCCGGGAGGGCACGCCATAGGAGGACATATAGTGACCTTATTGGTGATGTTCTTCAGAAAAGTCAGGTGCATAGGTACTTGCAGCCGGCGTGCGTGTATGACCAGATATATGAACATAAACGAGGCAAAAGGAGTAAATATGGATCGTAGCAGGTGGCGTTTCGCAGTTTCTGCCTACCCCCATGGGAGTAAGGCGTGAGTTTATATGTATATGAAAGTGTCACTTATGAAAGAAAGTAAAATACTTTCTAAAATTAGGATTTTTTGAGAAATAGTTCACAGTTAACTTTAAATAATCCGATTATGCACTGAAAAAAATATTATAACAGTTATAAATGACTTATATCGCCCTACCATCCCTAAAACCGAACAATTTTCTATTACACCCGGATGTAAGAAACCATTACGGCATCAAAAAACGCACTTCCGCTCTTAAAACTATGTGACACGAATATAAATGGAAGAATTAAAATTAATCGCTTGGATTTTTCAACCCCGATCTGTGCTATTGTGGTCGAAAAAAAAAAGATTTAAACCCTTTATCTATGGCTGCAGGAGCGCGCGAAATGTTATGTCAGCGTGACATTTGAACAAAATGGCGACGAGTCGGCGATTAGTGTGAAAAAGTGATAGATATATTTTTATCTTTTTTATATGGAATTACTATTATGTTTTAATTTATTCTAGGCACATATTCGCTGTATATCATTCTTTATAAGCCCGGAATGATATAGTATTTGTTTAGAGCAATTATGGCACGCGCATTTTCCCAGCATGTCGTTATCATTAGGTATACAAATAAATAAAATTGAAACATGCAACAACATACAATTTTGCCATGCAGATTTGTGGCGTTGACTTACTTTCGTTTTTTTTTTTTTTTTTTTCAAAACATTATTAATAGATTTTTCTTTTTCTTTTTATTTGCATTTGGTGTGGTACATAATACCTTTTTTTGAAATAGCCCAGTGCGGATTATTGGACGTCTGTTGGGCGTTGTCTTACAACAAGAAACCAGTGGTGACCCAGAAGTCGATGCCCCGACTTCCAGTCATCATCATCATCATCATCATTTCAGCCGTAAGACGTCCACTGCTGGACTTAGGCCTCCCCCAATTTGGGGGGCTTTGCCATAATCGCCACGCTTGGCAGGTGGGTTGGCGAGCGCAGTATGGTGGTAAAATGCATAGAGAACGCTGCTGCCCATTCTCTAGTAAGTCCCTTAGTCGCCTCTTACGACACCCACGGGAAGAATTGGGGTGGTGTTATTCTTTACGTCCGGCACCACACGGTACAACGGACTTCCAGTCACTTTGTGTTTTTAATTTCTACACCACGGTGAACGGTGAAGGAAAAATATCATTAGGAAACCGGCATTTCCTAGAACCTAAAGTTCGAAGACATGTGACATCTACTAAATTGGCCTTGACGTAGATTACGGCTCTCTCCCTCTCCAGCAGTGGGAACATTATAGGCTAATTATGAAGTCTTACAACTTGTAGGTAGGTCATTAGATACTCGACTACAACTACACTACACTAAAAACCAATACCTATCTCATACATAAACTCACGCCGTCTTCCCATTGGCGGAGACAGAAACTACAGAATGTCACCTGGTATGATCCTTACATAGTCATTTTGCCTCATTTAAGTTCATACATCTGGTCATAGACACACGCCGGTTGCGAGTACTACGCACCTGACCTTTCTGAAGAACATCACCAATAACGTCACTATATTTCTTCCTTGATCGTTGCGTCTCGGGCGTTTCCACTCACATCTGCCTTGTAAATCCCTTTTAACCTATTTAATCAAAAGCTAAAATCCATATAGAAGCTAATGTTTAGCAATATATTGTAACTAATAAAAACTTTAGAACCTCCGTAAAAGTCTATTTACATAGCCACATGGTCTAACAAACACCGTCTTACATAAAACAGATGTTTGTGGTAGATAAACGCATTTTATTTTAAATTAACAACATATCTATGCTAATAGGTAAAGTAGATATATCGATAAAATAGCAACGGGTGTAGAATGTAGTGTATTTCATGAGAAAGACATGGTTTCTGTTATTTACAGATTTTTTTTTATATAGACCCCAGTCCTAAGAGTCACTGTAATCGAGACACGATTTTTTTGTGTTTGTTTCTTTTGAAAATTACCTTATATTATCGTCTTTAAAATTCTCATTTCTGTATTGCACCAAATAATTTTATTGCATTTTCTGATGTGTGATTACTCTAAATAAAACATACATTCTTAGCATAGAAGTGGTGGCAAAAACCTTAAATACAAATCCTAAGACACCGACTGCCGAAATTAAAGTTATTTTTCACTTTGTAGTGTTTTTAAGGAAGTCGGTTGTTTTTATTTTTAAATTTTTGGTTATGGTATTTACCCCGTACTAATTCCAAACTTGACTTGCGATGCATATTTATGCGATAGCAGAAATCGCAGTTGATTTGCTGTCATTTTTAAAGAGTTCCGGTGTCTGTCTCAGGAACTCATCATCAGATCTATATGAAATTTATATGGGACCATATCGAAATAAACTCCTTTCGAACAAAAAAAGAATTTTGCAAATCTATACTATATACTATATATACTTACTATATAATATTATAAAGCTGAAGAGTTTGTTTGTTTGTTTGTTTGTTTGATTGAACGCGCTAATCTCAGGAACTGCTGGTCCGAATTGAAAAAATCTTTTTGTGTTGGATCGCCTATTTATCGAGGGAGGCTATAGACTATATAACATCACGCTACAACTAAGAGGAGCGGAGTAGTAATGAAAAATGTTGCAAAAACGGGGAAAATTTATTCCTTTTGAGAGTTTCCGTTGCGTGCGCTGCGTAAACGGTTAAAGTAACGCAAAAATCATGTATGACGGAATTGTTTCTTTTAAAAAGTTCTAAAAAAAGTCCACGAGAGCATATGTCTATCTTTTAAGGTTGACTCACTATAACTCAAAAGGAGCGAGCAGCAACGAAAAATGGACGAAAACTAGCAGGCAAATCGATGCGACGGGAAGGGTCAGGGGAGCAAAAATTTGACGCGGACGAAGTCGCGGGCAGAAGCTAGTCCGTTTATATATGATGGAGTTATGGCCGAACATATACATCCGAATTGATAACCTCCTCCTTTTTGAAGTCGGTTAATAATAAAAATAATAGGTACTTGACGAGCTTCCAAACTCTTAAAAGTGAATTAATCTATGAAAAACAGCGACACTAAGGACATTAGGTTTATGGGTGAAAGATAGCACATGACACCAAAACCCCCGTTCAGTTGACGTGTTGTTGTGTTGTTGTCATTGTTGTTCAGTTGGTCTTTGCGTCATATTTACCGCAAATAAACGTATTTTCTTTCTTTCTTCTTTCTTTTCTTTCCACAAGAAAATTGTCGGTTCATGCGCCAAACACCTTGTATACAGAAAGATATAGTTCTAGAATGTTCGCGATCTGATCAAAGGGGAGATTGTGATAGCTCACTGGTGTTATAAAACTAGACAACAAGCCTACTAGACTAGAACTAATGAATACTAGGAAATACTAGTATATTTTCAGGAAAATTCTATAACCGTAGTCGCCGCTGTATATTTTCTGATTCTGACTATAACAGGACATTTCTTTGACACGTTCAGCGCCTGCCGTCTGCCTTGAGGGCTCGACCTAGTCGCATATGGGGTACTGAGAGCCGTCGCGGCGGGTCCACTTCCAATAATGTATGGCGGCATGGCATAGGTACTCCTCGATACGGCTCGCATCATGAAGAGGTTCCGGTCTCTGGAGCCCTAATCACCGGTAGCTTGGACCCTGCTCCCGATACTGGCGGATCACATTTATTTTATATTTTCAACGCTATTTTTTGTTCAATGTTTAAATTGTCCAGTCGATTCTTGAAACAGAATGAGACTTCTACTTCTGGACCTCTTTATGAGCAGTCATTTCAGTATTCACCCCTAGCAGACTTCGGTAGGCGTTACTCCCTTTCTATTTAACTCCATCATCTTTCACACAATCCATCCATTCTTTAGTCTTTGAGAATTCTTTTTGCTAAACGCATTACCCCCTTTTGTCAGTTAAATGATCTTCCTCAAAATCCTTAGTTTCATTTATCTTCCTGTATTCTTCTAACTGAATTCCTACTCAAAACTTTTCACCCAACATCTTTAAAGATAGATTAATATATTCTCAACAAAATAAGACTAATTAACTGGTAACAGAACCAGTTAGGACGTGCGACTCGCTCGAAATCCGCGACGTGACTGATTGGCGATAGCGCGGATTAGCAACGTGTGAGGTCCGCTAGCGCCAGCGTTCCACGTTCCATGTTTGAATTTGAATAATTCCAATTTATTAGCAGTTTACAATAAATCGTTTATTTTTTGTGAGACGTCGTTAGTTGCGGAATGGTGGTAGATAAAAGAATAAGGGTAAAAGCACAGTATAATAATGATTATACTGTGGCTAAAGGGTTCTTTCTATCGCGCAATTCAATTCCGTCTAACTGACTACACCTCATCATTTTTCTTTGCGGTATACATACGTAATCCCTTAAATTCGAAAACGACCGCTTTTTCGTATATATGTCAGTGAAACGCTCCAATATTCAGGTAGGTAACTGGTGAGGTACTCTTGAGGAAATAATATTTAAACGAAAGAATCCTGCTTAACTTTCAAAGCGTAATAAAAATATGTATATTCTGTTGTCTACAATACGATTGACCCGTGCCTACAATCCGTTAAAATCTGTTAAATGGTGCATATGCAAGTCTTTTCATACATGCGAGTCAGCGAAACGCTCCAATATTCTGGTAACTGGTGATATAGTCCTGAAAAGAAATAATATCTATACGGAAGAATCCTGCTTAACTTACAAAGCGTAATAAAAATGTATTCTGTTGTCTATTAAAAAGCCTCCAACGCTTCCCAAACACTAAACTGGCAACTTCAGAAAAAAACACAATCGTTCCGAAATTCAAAATTCAAAAAAGTCGTTACTATTCTTCCGTAGATGTTTATCAACGCGCCTAATGGCCCATTGTTACGGGTGCATTCCGAGTTTTTCTAAACAAATTTTAATTATGGCAATTTTTACTGAACGCGACCATAGATACTGACGGCCATTTGATTGCTTTGTCTTCTAAGTTCAAATGTTTGTTTAAATTCTGATACGGTTGAGTAGGACATTTTTCAATGACACTGTTCTGGTTCGGCAGTTAAATGTGTCCGAAATTGAGTTCAGTCTGAGTTCGATTCACGGTTCAAAACATTTAGACCTTCATGGACTTTATGTATTTAGTTAAAAAAGAAGGAAAAGAGTACTATTGTGCAAAAAAAGAAGATTTTTGAAAGAAAAAAGACACACACTAACATAAAGTAGCCAAAAGTCTTGTTACAAATAGATTCAAAGTACGACACAATTTGTTTAGTCTCTGTCCACTTCTAACTACATATTACCAAAAATACTAATGAGAGATGTTTGCTGAAATGAAATAATAAATTTCGTTACCTTGGTATTTTACACAAAAGAGGACGCCTAGTATTGCTGGCAAATAGGCTCTACTAAAATACTGTCGTCTTCTAATATAAATTAAATTATAGTCAACTGTGGAATCTTTGCCGCCGCCCGCCGGCTGTCGCTGAAAACCAGCGCTGGGGCCAGGGGGGTGACACTACGTAATTGACAGCAAAGTAAAAAAGAGTTGCCATCTAGATGTTGGCCCAATTACTATTAAATTACATTCAATTTTCAACAGGTGGCGCTATAACTTGATCGAAATGTTTTATTTAAAATAAGATTATTGATGTAATATTAATTGGAGATAAGTATGAGAAAAATATCAAACTCATCTTACAAATTGAAATAGACACTTAAATGAAATACAATTTGGTAAAGCACAAATATCAACTTTATTTAAAAAGACCTGGTGCCAGATTTTACCTATGATGTATTATGTGACAGTATTATGTGACACTGAAAATAAACAATCACAATATGGCGATTTGCTGCATTCTGCGTACGCGCATTCTGTATTGTTGTATTTCGTTGTAATTACCACAATTCCATCGGGACTATTTTGTTTCGTCCTATTTCTGGAACGTGTTCTACTAGAACATGTTGCAGAGATAGGACGAAACGTTCTATTAGAACATGTTATCATACATATAACTATAGCTATGTAGGTATGTGATTAGTTTAGGGCCAAGTTACAGATGGCGTATTGTCAAATAGATTTGCAATTTTATCACGCAAGAGGGCTCTCTTTTCCCTGTATATTAGTTTACTCTTTGGCTGGGGCTCTGTCTCGCATAGAGTCGCAGTATTTTGCTGAGCGATGGCCATTTTGCGTGGATTTGACGCATATTTTCCCCAGCATTTTTTTATATTTTTGTTGTGTTCAGGTTGTCTTTGCGTCATATTTACCGCAAATAAACGTATTTTCTTTCTTTACTTTCTATGAGCAACTTTACCCATGAGTATAGTACTTAAATATATCTCAATTACTAAACATCTGTATCCGCCATTTAATTGCAAAGCGATACAAAAGGAGAAAATTCGACTATTGGTACAAGATTTTTAGTATATGCGATATCATTTAATTCATATTCATCTTTTATTCGTTGGTAAAGCTGCTCATGAAATGTAAAGATGCCATAGTTAGTGTTGGGATTTTATCCGGATAAATACTCAAAATGGATAAATACTCGATAAATATCCGTTTTTACTGAGTATTTATCCAAAACAGCGGATAAATACTATTTTAAGTTTTCGTAACGTAAATTTTGTCATTTTACTAACAAAAGGATTAAAATTAACGAAAAACAGACAATGCAGATTGATATCGTACCTTATTAATCATTTTAACAATTAAAAAATGCTGATATTGACAATAATTTCACTCAATCATGAATACAATTCGTCAATAACTGTCAAAGTTAGATAAAATTATACATTTAATTTTGTACATTTTTTTTCTTTCACATACATACATGAACTCGTGCCTTTCTCCCATGGGGGTAGGCAGAAACTATTTAACCCTCAAATGCATTGTGATGGAAGTTTCCATCAACCAATTCAATGTAATTTTTTTGGTTATCATTCCAGTCATTTTTTGTTTTTTTAATTGGAAAAAAGTGGTTTATTATCTCACTACACATTTTGTTCTCAGTAGGTTTGTTCTGATTACATAGAGATGTAAATGTTCATCAAAACATTACAAAAAAGTAAATTTAATTTGGTTAAAAAGTAAAAATCATGTATTTAAGGGTTAAGGAACGCTAAAATCATTGTAATAATAAAAAACTTGAGAGGTGTCAAGGGACACCCGGATGGAACGAAGTTCCTTTCCAGGATTCATTGTTGTTTTTATTATTTATTATGCACAAAAAACCTGTATACACTCAACAAAAATATTCTCCCGAGAGGGAGGAAGAGATGGAGAGAGAGAGATCTCTCTCCGTCTCTTCCTCTCTCTCTCCCTCTCCCTCTTTCTATCTCTCTCCATCTCCCTCTCTCTCTCTCCTTCTCGCTCCCTCTCTCTCCCTCTCCCACTCTCTCTCCCTCTCTCTCTCTTTCTCCGTTCCAAAAACTTCGTTCCCAAACAAAATATATAAGGTGTATCTATTCAAACACGAAATATTTTAAGAGGTACACCTGTAGGTGGTAAAGAAGCTATAGAAGCAAAAAGAATTTTTTTATCTAAGCGTTTTTGAATTTTAGTAATTATTATAATTTTAAAACTGCTTGAGACGTTTTGCAATAACCATTACTCCAAATTCTATGAATGGCCCGTCAGATGCTGCGAGGGCGGCGACCGGACGGCATGAGCATGGCCGCGGTGTCTCGGGCCGTAAAAAATAAGAAGGAGCCAGTATTTCTTATGTTCGCCAATAATTTATAAATATTACATTTTGAAAAAAATACATCTAGAAAATTTTTTTTTTCTTTGCAGTAGCTTCTTTACCACCTACAGGTGTACCTCTTAAAATATTTCGTGTATGAATAGATACACCTTATATACACAGTCAAATTGAGAAACCTCCTCCTTTTTTTAAGTCGGTTAAAAAGTGTCGTTACAACTTTTTCTCTTAATTCCGTCTAAGCCCCTTTCGCAACGCGCCACAAGGAACTTCTTTCCAAAAAAACTACCTCGTGAAAGATAAAGAAATCGAGTATCCTGACTTGGCTTGCGAGGTTGTCGACAATGTTGGATGTGGATTCAGCGATCAATGTAAAGTTTTGAGAGCAGTGCGTACCCGCGACCTACAAGTCGTAAGTCGGGGCTGATACCACCGGGCCACCATTGCTATCGCCAATATGAAAGCGTGTCAGACTTTTACTGACTAAAACCCAACCGTGTTCCGTCAGTTGCCTATGCCAGGGCCATAATACCTCTTTCAAACAGATCCGCAACCCTGGCAGGCATCGGTGCTCGCGGACCCCTTCAATATGTGCCGACATCTCTTTGAGGCACGCGTCGAATCGATGAACGCTGGCAGCACGCACGAAAATGCATAACTCATTGTCACGTTCCGCCTGCACCGAGAGTGCAGGCGAGAGCGCGAAGCAAGCATGTTTATAGCGTTGGCAAACAACAACAATGAACTTGTCTTCGCCGCATTTTTCTTGACTTTTAGAAGCTCTTCACAGAGATCTTCAATTATGTAGCAATTCTCTACACTCTCAACAAAGAAAGATTGCAAACAACAACAATGAACTTGTCTTCGCCGCATTTTTCTTGACTTTTAGAAGCTCTTCACAGAGATCTTCAATTATGTAGCAATTCTCTACACTCTCAACAAAGAAAGATTGCAAACAACAACAATGAACTTGTCTTCGCCGCCTTTTTCTTGACTTTTAGAAGCTCTTCACAGAGATCTTCAATTATGTAGCAATTCTCTACACTCTCAACAAAGAAAGATTCTAAAATTGTGTCTAAAGAGCATGCTCTATTAGAGACGTTTGGCCTCCTGACACAATTACAGTCCTGACAAAGCCTTAATAACAATAAAACCAATTTACATTATAAAATAATCATCCGACGCGCAAAAAAGATATTTATCCATCATTTTGAGTATTTATCCGATAAAAATGAGTAAAAACGAGTATTTATCCGTTTCGGATAAAAACTCGAGTATTTATCCTCTGAGTATTTATCCCTTGCCCATCACTAGCCATAGTTGATGGTACCAATATCAAAAATCAAAATAAAATCACACGTCAATTCACAATGTGATACGATCCACTAATAAGTCTGCAAGTGGTTTATCGCGCGTCGCTTCACATTTGAAATAAGAACGTCCGCTCGGCTCACTTCGGTTGAGCTCGGTGTTCTCTTATTTTGAATTTCGGCTGCAATATCACACGGTTATAAAATGGCGTAGAGTTGTGATATTTTTTGCTTTTAGTTTATGGTGTTTTGGTGACTCTTTGGTTGTGCGGAGTCAGGGCGAGCGCGAGGTCTTTCTTAGTTCGCAGATTAGAAGAGTTCTAGGTATTTACAGGTCATAGAGTATTTTACAGTGATTTAAACTCTAATTTCTTATTTGCTAGACTAAAATGACAGCTGTGATTGACCTTTTTTATCCACATAGCATATCGATAGTAACAATTGTCATTTTGGTTTGACAAATTAAAAATTAGAACACAGAAGCTAACAATACCTGTAGGTATTCGTAGAAGACCGTGAGTCTTTGTTATTGTTTCATTTTCAGCTATTTGTCTTTCCTCAAAATGTGTTAGTCGATTTTAACCTACACAAGAAAATGCAGCTGAAAATTTGTAATTCTTTCACGCAATTACCCAATGTTGTCCGTTTTTCTAGACAATGATTGATCACATAAGTGTAAGGTATACATTCGATCTCTATATATGTAAAGTTTATTATATGCTTCTCATGGTAACACAGCCTCCAATATTTCTTGGCTTCTAAAAACAAGTTCTAAGATAAGAAAACTACTTACTAACTAAAACAAAAAATTACTTTTGACAACGACTCCATTTCTTACTTTAAAATCTCCAATTTCAAAATTCGGTAGGACATTAAGTATCGGGACCTCTCATTGGTCCGTTTAAAAAAGGAACACTCTTTTTTTAAAGCAATGACAGTAAGTTACGGAGCCCAAGGATTCTTTATATCACGCGGCGTTTTTTTAAATACATTTACTTAATTGAGTTTTTTTTTGTTTTTTTTTTTTCCTGCGATAACAATTTATTTTTGGGTTTGGTTTAGGTACCGGTCTTTTTGGTGAGACTTAAATATTTGAATCTTAATTTCGTGAAATATGTTATGTATTTTGATGGCTATCTCCAGAATTCTGCAGTTTGATTCGGTGCTAACGGTTTTGTTAAAAGTATCAACACTAATTCTAAATGGTGAATTTTATATTCCTTTGATAATCCTGAAATAGAGCCTCTTTGTGAGAAATTTCAAGTTTCCTTTTTCATGGACCATAAATATATATTCAGGCCCATGAAATTCTTTTAATATCCACAAACCCTTAGGGAGAGGCCTTTTTTTGATGTCATGGTGGAATCACGGGATCTGATGCGACTCCCGCGATCCCCGGCTGGCCTGCCTCTGCGGGCCACCTCAAGATAGGAGTTGAACTCCCCCCCCCCCCTTACTTATTAGAGAGGCGCGCGTGGAGCACAACGTGCCCCATCTTGGGTCCAAAGGAATAGGGGGTGACGAATGTCTTAGGGAGAGAAACAGACGTTCTTCGGCAGTGATGATAATGCTTATCCTCTACAAAACATAGACCATATAGGTGTCTTAGGACCACTACTAAATATATAGAAGAGAACCATGGCTCGAGTCTTCCGATTCCTAATTTTAAAGACTCGACTCAATTATGTAGACTCATGTGCTCAAAAGGCTTGGAGTTTACAGATAAGCTCTCGAGTCTTAAAAGGGCTCAAGTCTTCGAAAGGACTCGAGTCTAAAAAAGGGTCGAGTCTTAAAAAGGACTCGAGTCTTAAAATGAACCCGAGTCTTAAAGAAAAACTCGGAGCATGAAGATGAAACTTGTACCTCATCATCCGAAAAGACTCACGACTCACTCAAGACAATAAATTCAAATTAGTGGTTATGATGTAATTTAGCGTACAAAAAAAGCTACAAGAGCTACAAGACTCGAGTTCATTTTTTAGACTCGAGTCGTTTTTAAGACTCGAGTCCTTTTTAAAACCGAGTTCAATTTTTAGCCTCGAGAATGACTCGGGCTCGGCTTGACTCTAGACTCCGAGCCTTTTGAGCACACTTAAGTCTTGCATAATTGAGTCGAGTCTTTAAAATTACGACTCAATGACTCGAGTCCTTTGTAACACAAACCATGACCGACCAAATTAATAGACAGATTGACGCTTCCAGTATTTTAATTAGAAAAGGCAAAAGAACAGTACTGCTACGGAGTTTGTTGCACCATTTCTTCTTAGGAAGTAGTGTTTTCAGGGTGTTGTGACCTTATGTAATTTTGACGTTCAAAGAGTGATGATTTTCTGCCAAATTTGAATACATGTCTTTTCATGGTTCCATATCGGCCGGTCGTAAAGAATAGCACCACCCCATTTCTTCCCGTGGGTATCGTAAGACGCAACTAAGGGATTTACTAGAGAATAGGCAGCAGCGTTCTCTATGTATTTTACCACAATACTGCGACCACCAACCCGTTGTGCTTATGTCAACCCTCCTGTTTTCTGTGAAGCCTATGTCCAACAGTGGACGTCTTTAGGCTGAAATAATGGTTACTTACGCCAGGACCTGAGGACACCCACAACTATCAATACGGTGGCCTATCATAGAGTACAACCTCACGCTACCTACTTCAGCTTTTACGGAAGAAAAACTTGATGATACCTACACACAAAATAGAGATAAAAATGTTCTATGAAGACGATTAGTCTCAGTGCGCGGTTTTTATGGAAATCCCACGAGTTTCTGACAATCATTATGTTTTTGGTTCCGTAGTATAAAATCTATTATACCCGCCCCTGATGATTAGATAAAACCTCGAGATTTCTTTACTATTTCTTAGTAAAATAGTAAAGTAATATACACATAAACATTCCGAAATAAATACTCAAAATAAAACAGAAATCTTCATCAAAATTACTTTTGAAGTTTGGAAGATATACACAGTTACACAGACAGCCATGAAAAGGTACTGTTAAATATTATAGATTTTTTAAATTTTTAGTCTTTCGTAGAAAAATAGGCGGTTCATTATTTTTTTTATCAGTCTGGCTTCATTATTTTGGCTGAAAGACCTCCACTGCTGGACAAAGCCTCCCCCTGAATTTTACCATAAACGTCACGCTTGGTAGGCGGGTTGGCGATCGCAGTATGGTGGTAAAATGCATAGAGAACGCTGCTGTTCTTTCTCTAATAAGTCCCTTAGTCGTCTTCTACGACACCCACGGGAAGAAACGGGACGGTGCTATTCCCTACGTCTGGCATCACAAGGAACAGTCTGGCTTACAATTTTAGATTTCAAATAATTTATTAGTTACCAATTATTGTTTTAAATTATTTGTGGAGAAAAATCATCTAAACTACAATTTTGCAGCTCGCTTACCAGTATAATATTTCTTTAAAAATCCGTGCACTGACTGGACAGATCCACTCAATCTGTGTGGTTCTTTCCTCTTAAGATCTTTTCAGACAACAATCTACGTAATATTCGTATGATGTGACCAAGATAATGTCTGGACTTTAAAAGAGACTGTGACCTCTGAGTTTGTTTCGGCCTATCTTCTCAGAGTAGTCGGATAGGAAACGCCGACCTCATATAGTTATTAAATAAGAATGACATTTAAAAGTGTTTATACAAACCTTATAGAAATAAAATCATTTACCATTTATTCAATTTTTTTCTTTCAAATTCAGAAAATCTTTCATTCAACTTAAAACACTTTTTGACTTCTTATTTTGTCTGACACACATCAGCAGCCTATAAATGTTCCCACTGCTGGGACACAGGCCTCCTCTCGGTGAGAGGGAGTGGGCCATAATCCACCACGCGGGCCCAGTGCGCGTTCGTAGATGTCTTATTTTGTCTGCTGAGGGGCAATTCAGTTATTAAGTACTAACATAGGCTAAGTAAGATTGTTAGTATCACAATGGACCACGTTTTGTAGTCTGATATAAAAATAAATAATAACTCTCGTAATTTTAAGAACGTCCGCAGTCTGATCTCGGCCTCAATCTGTCAAAATAAAACCGCGAATTTCCATATATTTTTGACAAGTATGTATTTGACATTTGATTGTCAATCGAGCTGAGACTGCGACAAGATTTTAAATGTTTTTTTTTTATTAAGAGTATTGCCTTTTTTCTCGATTGAAAAGCTCCTAAAATACAGGGATTTTATATAACACACACATTTTAAGGTACCCTAATAATACATTCGGCCTATAAATAAAATCATTACCCCGTCTGTCTCTATGTATGTGTGCGTGGTCTCGGAAACTAAATTATCACATTTGTTAGAACCCGAAACGTTTATACAGGGTGTTGGAGTTACATTGACATGTTTATAAAGCCAGGAATGAGTACCTTATTGGTGATGTTCTTCAGAAGGGTCAGGAGCGTATCCGGCGTGTATGTATGACCAGATATATGAACTTAAACGAGGCAAAAGTAGTATGCAAGGACCGTAGTAGGTTCCTTACTATAATTTCTGCCTACCACCATGGGAAGAGAGCGCGAGTTTATGTTTTTGCTGTCAACCTAATGTGGTACTTGTCTTCCATGTCACTTTACGTATTTATCGCGAATGGATAGAATAAGAAATGAGTGAGTGCGTTTCGACTGCTCGGACATGTTGTAGAAGAAAAACGACTACGTCAACTTTACGAAGGAATTTGTAAAACACTAACAGTGAAAGTCGCAAATTCGTAGATCCAATATTCAGAAAGTTATAAAGGTTTAACCATGGCCGCGCCATCGGAATATGGAGATCCGCGCGGCCACGCAGTTCTCTTAAACAGAGCTTAGTAAAGATCCCATTCTTTTTGCTAATCACTGACACAATTTCGAAGAAAATGTAAACAGTATGAATAAAACCCTCATGTTCTCCATGTGCCGACCGCGCAGCCATAGCGTTTAAGTTCTGTAGGCCGTGAAGTACAAACAAGTTTTTTTTATTTTCCTAAGTGGTGTTACAGTGTTGCCAACATCGCGCTTAACGCAATCATACCATATTTCTAATTAACCCATTCCAGGAACAAGGCCATTTAACTGAAATAGTTTGCACTAACAGGAATCTTACTAGCGCGCCATGTGCAAAGAAAAACAACAAAATTACCTTTTTAAAACACGAACATCCTGTATACAAAAACAATAATCACCAAAGCACACCGCCCATGCACTCCGATATAATAAAAAAACATTCGCTGTCTCTTTCTAACACATCCTAATAGCTACACTGGTCTCTTTCTCACCCAAAATGGTGAAGAAATTAATAAGTTATAGGACCAGAATTTATTGAGCTCTGATCTTAAGTGGAGTGTATTACGTAAGGGGTCAAGTCAAGATGGTAGAGTGCCTATTTTCTAGTAACTATGGCTTACATATAATTTACTCGGAGTAGGTAAAATAATAATTATCTTTGGGCTCATTTTGGCCTTTTTTGGTTTCGAAATTAAGTGTAGGGTGGCCGTTTTGTAGGGAATATTAGGATAAAGGGCAATGCTTGATGTTTCATAGTAATATTTAGCAGTACATCAATTTTTCTTTACATTTAACGATTTTAATTAAGTACTCTTCCGTGTCGTACTGGACGTAAGGAATGGCACCATCCGTCCATATCATTTGTTCCCGTGGGTATCGAAAGAGCCGACTAAGGGACTTACTAGAGAATGGGCAGCAGCTTTCTCTATGCATTTTACCACCATACTGCGATCGCCAACCTGCCTGCCAAGCGTGGAGATTGTGGCAAACACGTCCAGATTGGGTGAGGCCTGTGTCCAACAGTGGACGTTTTTCGGCTGAAATGATGAATTAGGAACTGTGTTTTCAATATAATTACTGACTAAAACTATCGCACACAGTATAAACTCACGCTTATGCGAATTATTTTTCCACATTTTTGACATGAATATTTACTGTGTAAAGTATCATATTGTTTTAGGTAACTATTGTGAATGCGAAGACTATGTGAAAATGTTGAAATTATGATCTGGCAGTTTGAGTAATTTTTGTGGCCTACCCAAATGTCCTTTCTTTGGTATTGTTCGTCAAATCGTTGAGCTTCTGAAGTTCTGAGTTGAGCTGTAGGTACGATTAGTGACAAATGCTTTGACTGACTGGACATAGGGTTGCCAGGCGTCCGGATAAATCCGGACACAGCCAGGCTTTTTCGTTGCATGTCCGGCTAAATTAGATGGTGTCCAGCTTGTCCGGTTTTTTGTTAGGCTTTTTACATATGATAAATTTTATCTTCACCCGCCTCATCTTGTATCGCTAGCGCAAGCGACCGAACTAGCACTGTCCCCTGCGTTATTACTGCTCAATTTTAAAGGAAAATTAACTTTTAAAGGAAGAGTCTGCCAATCAAGAATATTCATTAGTTTATGTTAGAAAGATTTTTAAGTGTATTTAGTTCACCAAACTTTTGTTTAGACTAAAAAATTAAAGAGGTCCGGCCTTTTCACCCAAATGTCCGGCTAAACTGGCAGTTCTGTCCGACTTTTCGGTTTAATGACCTGGCAACTCTAACTGGACAGATCCACTCAATCTGTGTGGTTCTTTCCTCAGTAGACCATTTCACTCACCAATCTACATGGTGTTCACAAGATGTGATCAAGATTATGTCTCGACTTTAAAAGATACTGTAATCTCTGAGTTTATTTCGGCCTTTCTTCTCAGAGTAGTCAGTTAGGAAACGCCGACCTCATCTAGTTTGAAAAAATATGATTGATGTTTAAAAGTGTTTGTACAAACCTACTTGCAGAAATAAAATCATTTGACATTTATCATTAACGCGTTCTACCACCACACCAACCACCACATTCACCATATAATGTTAAACAAGTCCAACACAAGTTTTAAATCTGCTGCCAAGGAAACAGCTAGGCATTGAGTCTTTCACGACAAATACTTTATTAAGACATGCCTATTCAACGGCAGACATTGTCAAAGTATTCAACAACTTGAATAATACCTATTGTATCCTTTAAAATTACCAAAACAAGCCCTTAATCCTTCATGGTCACCATACATTAGCGTCAGCCATCTTGGATTTTTTCCCTCCAAATAATAATGGCGGCAATCTGTAGCCGCGGGATGACTTCATATAATCTATGGTCGGCCCGATGACTCTATATTATCTATTGCTTTTTTATTTTTTTTCCAGCCATGGTATTATTAGGAAATATATTTTTTTCGTGTGGGAATTAGAGAAAGATGTGGAATGCAAGGTGCTTGTCATCGCGAACGAGAAAACTAATTAAGTAAATAGAAATGTCTTATATACCTCTAAGTGTGTATGAATACATTAAATGGATGATAGGTAGACAATTGATAAGGGAGTTGGAAAAGCAAGAGAGACTGATCGCGTGTCTAATCGAATAAAATTTGCTATTTCAAGATATTATTGTAACTACTGTATTAGGTTAAGAGCAAAATTATTCGAGAAGACTCCAAGAAAATCCACGAGACCTGGGGGCGTACTGACTCAATTTGAAATTGCTCTATTTCTACATAAACCTACTACATGGGCACTTATAAAACAACAAAAGCTAAGTATACGCTTGCAATTGGTCTTTCCTATGGAGAAGACACAACAAGCCACGCCACGGTTACTCTTTTAAAAATAATTGCTTTTACAATATTTTCTAATTACAGTGTTAAAAGTGTACTACTTTTTCTCTGACCGAAGACACAGAGCCGGCCATCAAATCTCACCGCACTTCTCAAGACTTCTCTGCTTTTACTGCATGTAAGATCCCTTTCAGTTTTCAGGCCTTTGGGGAAGCTAGCTGAAAATACTGAAACGCCACAATCTTCCTCAATTCCCGCACCCAACATTAAAAATCGCTACAATTTCTACTCCCAGCCCAAAAAAAAAGATCTTAAAAATAATCGCATCAACACACAATTGAGACCGTCTCAAATATTTTGACATATTTACAACAAAAGCATTAAATTTATCGTTTTTCGGTGACTTTTGAGGCGGCAACCTTTAAAAGTCAATAGGATCTTACAATCCTACCTGTGTGTGACTCCCCCATATATCTCCGTAATAGTCTGGCGGTGACTTTAAGCCTGGGTGGTCGGAAAGTGACAAAATACTACAAAGGACGAAACTTTTTGTGGGTAAAATATTGCACTTTTTGGTCCTTTTTTGTCAATGGTAATTATTTTGATAAATTAATTGTGGTTCGCTGAGGTTGTGGAGTGGGCGGTTTGTTTTGTATTGGCTTTATCAGAATGCTTATAATGATAGGTTTATTTTTTCGCCAGAAAATATTTACCTGTCTCTAGAGGAAGATTTCTGCTGGACTCAAGAAGATGGCGAGAAAATCTTTGCATAGCTAAATTTGCCGAGTCTTTTACAAACACCACAACAAGAAGTACATAAGTCCTGCAGGCATAACTGGTAGGGGACTTATTCGGGACTGCAAAAATCATTAGATTGATAGATCTCTCACCTGGACGCGAGTTGCTTTAGCCAATCTGGAAGTCTCTAACTGCGGACCCGGAGGGGTAATTTCATTGCTAACGTTGTTGAGAAGACAATTTTTTCGAACATATGAATCATTGGTTTAACAATATCCTTCAAAGGGATTCAAATTATGATTAACAAGCTTCTGCCCGCGACTTCGTCCGCGTCAAATTTTCGCTCCCCTTCCCGTCGCATCTAATTGCCTGCCAGTTTTCTTCCATTTTTCGTTGCTGCTCCACTCCTTTTGATTATAGCGTAATGTTATATAGCCTATAGCCTTCCTCAATAAATAGGCTACCAAACAGAAATACAATTTTTCAATTCGAGCCAGTAGTTCCTGAGATTACCGCGTTCAACAAGACAAAACAACAAATAAACTCTTCAGCTTTATAATATACTAGCTTCTGCCCGCGACTTCGTCCGCGTCAAATTTTTGCTCCCCTGAACCTTCCCGTCGCATCGATTTGCCTGCTAGTGTTGCTGCTCGCTCCTTTTGAGTTATAGTGAGTCAACCTTAAAAGATAGACATATGCTCTCGCGGACTTTTTTTTAGAACTTTTTCAAAGGAACAATTCCGTCATACATGATTTTTGTGTTACTTTAACCGTTTATGCAGCGCACGCAACGGAAACTCTCAAAAGGAATACATTTTCCCCGTTTTTGCTACATTTTTTATTACTGCTCCGCTCCTCTTAGTTGTAGCGTAATGTTATATAGCCTATAGCCTCCCTCGATAAATAGGCTACCCAACACAAAAAGAATTTTTCAATTCGGACCAGTAGTTCCTGAGATCAGCGCGTTCAATCAAACAAACAAACAAACTCTTCAGCTTTATAATATTATAAGTAAATAAGTAAACTAGCTTGTGCCCGCGACTTCGTCCGCGTCAAATTTTTGCTCCCCTGACCATTCCCGTCGCATCGATTTGCCTGCTAGTTTTCGTCCATTTTTGTTGCTGCTCGCTACTTTTGAGTTATAGTGAGTCAACCTTAAAAGATAGACATATGCTCTCGCGGACTTTTTTTTAGAACTTTTTAAAAGAAACAATTCCGTCATACATGATTTTTGCGTTACTTTAACCGTTTACGCAGCGCACGCAACGGAAACTCTCAAAAGGAATAATTTTTCCCCGTTTTTGCAACATTTTTCATTACTACTCCGCTCCTCTTAGTTGTAGCGTGATGTTATATAGCCTATAGCCTCCCTCGATAAATAGGCTACCCAACACAAAAAGAATTTTTCAATTCGGACTAGTAGTTCCAGAGATTAGCGCGTTCAATCAAACAAACAAACAAACAAACTCTTCAGCTTTATAATATTAGTATAGATAAGTAAATAAGTAATAAGTATAAGTATAGATAATATAGGTAGTGTGCTGGTTGGCCGAAGTAAGGAAAATCTGTTCAGATGGAAAGTCAAAGACGACTCCGCCTTGGAGTGTAAATGTGGTGTGACTCTTAAAATCATGTCCAGGGTGTCCTGTCAGCTACACGTTACAGGAGTTGATGGACGCTAGTGAGGGCGCCAAATACGTAGCCAAATTCCGTGAAAAGTGTAACACCACACATCCCTCTTAACATTCTCATCTCAGCTGCATGCTATTGCCTTTCATTCATGCCTTTTGTGGCCCAACATTCTGACACATACCTACAAGACCAAGGTCTAACCATGGTTTTATATATCTTCTACTTAAGTTTAAGGGGAACGTGGGAGTCACAGATTGTCCCCGTGATCTGCCGCCGTTTCATACATCCAGTGTTAATTCTATGCTTGACCTATATTGCTGACTATTACCGCGGATGGTTGAAAACCGACTACTTACCTACTTCTTGTTGCACAATTCTAGCGATTTTAGCACCAGCATTAGTTTGCGTGTTTCTAGAAGCAGTCAATCAGGTAAACTCAAAAAAAATATTGCCATTTGCCACAATAATCTTTTGAAATTATTTTCTTTCTTTTTATTCTCTTTGTATGCCCAAGATGTCTCCTAATTTGCGTGATCCCTGTACTTACCTGCTCCAGATTGTGCTGACCACAGCGCCATCTGTCGGCTGCGGACGTAATTACAGATCAAATTGTTACATTACATATGTCATTAGGAGACGACTGTCGTGTTTGATGGCAGGTGATTTTTAGAGATCTTTAGAGTTTTGGAAATAATCTGAAATAAGATTCGTATTCTTGTGAAGAGATCTGAAAGTAGAATGAAATAAGTAGGTAGTTATCTGTATGTTAGGGTCTCTGTCTGTATGTATTTATATTAAAAAAAAAAAACATTTATGAATGTATTATAATTTAATGGACTTTTTTATTTAAATTAAAAAAAAAACTGAGGCAAAGAATCGTTCTAAAATAATACTCTAAAATAAATATTGTAGTTTGAAGGACTTCAAAAGAAACATTTTTTTTTTAATAAGCCTATGCTGTCCCTCTCCTGAGCAAAGGCGAATCCAAATCGCAAATCCCCAAATAATCTCCCAAATCCTTTTAGGCATCCTTTTCTAGAGCTTCCCCGATCCAACTCATACATTTTGTGCAGATAATAGTATTTAAACTGTTAAATCGGTGACTGACGATTGCGAGCCAAAGTTGGTGAGTTCGACTCCCATCCGTGACACTAATAAAATAAATAAAAATAAAATAATTGCCAGGCATCAAGGCCCATAGGGTGTTAGTGCTACATATTATACATTTATACACACAATCACGCCTTTTTCCCATGGGGGTAGGCAGAAACCACGGAACGCCACCTGCTACGATCTCTACACACTCATTTTGCCTCGTTTAAGTTCATACATCTGGTCATACACACAAGCCGGTTACGAGTACTACGCACCTGACCTAGTGTTACATCTTACTTAAAAACTATATTACTAACATGCAGGAACTTTAAAAACAACATCACAATCACAGAAAGATTTAACAAGCTTAGTTGCCTACATGTAGCTTGGTAAACCTAATAATGTGAACCCTGCTCCACTTATGTCCAGCTTAACACACATTTCTAATATTTTCTAAAATTATTTAAACGGAACCCCGAAAATATATTATTCCCTTTGACCACAAAACAAACTTTCTTTGCGGAAGAATGACCCAATTTCTTATGTCCATCTGTTGACCACAGTCCACACATGAAATTATATATATTATTCTAGTTTCTGTATTGTTGAATAAATACTCGGTTTTTATAATTATACTGGATAAAGAATGGACGCAGGAAGTAACGTTATGTTACTTAGTTATAGTATGAAATTAAATAAAAGTTCGATTTTGGGTTGTGGTCAATTACAATTCTTTGACTCGATTTTGAAAGTTGCCAAAATTAGTGTTTTTGAAAATGTTGACCTAGATTTATTTAATTATTTCTGTCCATATGTAGGTACTTATATTTTAATTTAAAGAAGTAATATTTATTTCTTTGTATGTAGATGGTAATCTCTGGAACTACGGAACCCGACGACTTGAAATAATATTTTTACATTTGATGGCTAAATCCTTGAGAAATTCTATTTAACGTTACGAGACGACCGAGTCATAATTTCAGCCCGAAATGCCCGAAATGCCCGAAATTGGGGGAGGCCTATGCCTCCCCCAATTTCGAGGGGTTTGCCGTAATCGCCACGCATAGCAGGCGGCTTGGCAAGCGCAGTATGGTGGTAAAATACATGGAGAATGCTGCTGCTTATTCTCTAGTAAGTCCCTTAGTCGCCTCTTACGACACACACGGAAAGAAATGGGTCGCCTGAGTAAAATATTTTAAATTTTAAAAAATCGAAAATAACGCTACTAGCTGACCCGACAAACGTTGTTTTGCCGGGTGAAAAAGTGTGAAAATTTAGATACAACTCTAAATTTACACACTTTTTTCCAATGCTAAATCATATTAAAACAAAAATAGAAATAATTGTAGGCGCGAGCTTGCGGGTGGCGAGCAATGGGTAGTTCGCCGCCCGGTAAGGACCAAGCTCGGGTCGACGGCGCGTAGTGTTCCACGCGCGCCTCAAAGAGATGTCAGCAGCAGTGTAGGGGTCTACTAGGACCGATGCCTGCCGGGGTCGCGTGATTGTTCGAAAGAGATACCGTGACCCTGGCACATGGGCAACTGAAGGAACACGGGTGGGTTTTAGTCAGTAAAAGTCTGACATGCTCCCGCTCCGCCCAGAGCGGGAGAAGTCATTTGATGATTTCCCATCCTGAAAAAAAGGGGGTATCGTATTATCCAATAACTGGGTTGAGGAGGTCATATAGGCAGTCGCGCCATGTAAAATACTGGTTCTCAGCTGCTTCCTAACATAGTTGGGAAACGCTAGGCAGATGACGATGATGAGTCCACCATCACTGTGCGGCATACTAATCGATCTTTTACCACTAAGGCAGGCTTATTAACTCCTTCTAAATATAAGCCACTTAATTAATAAAATAGCACCATTAAATGACATGAAATATTGCCAAATTAATCGCACGTATGATCGTTGCGGTGTTTTGAAGGTAATTTAATTTAAACGTATCAACACCAGGTGTGTTGGTTCCGTTCCAAACCGCAATTATGTGGCAATAGAGG
This sequence comes from Aporophyla lueneburgensis, assembly GCA_932294355.1. Classification (NCBI taxonomy): domain Eukaryota; kingdom Metazoa; phylum Arthropoda; class Insecta; order Lepidoptera; family Noctuidae; genus Aporophyla; species Aporophyla lueneburgensis. The sequence continues at coordinate 14,316,908 of OW028762.1, read as the reverse complement.
GAAGATTTATGACTTACAATAACACTTGAGATGGAACATTTGTCCTGAAATTAGGTTGAGACCATAAAAAAAACTAACTTCTGCAGTTTAGTAGGGGAGTACCCAATTACTAGGTATGCTAGGACCACAATTCAAGGAAAGCATAATAAGCATCTTTGTTTTTAATTATTTAAAATGTTAATTACTGAAACGATTACGAGATCAATATTTTAGATAAATTATTCAATCAAACATTTTTGAAAATCCTAACGTGTGACACCATCTTGTATCGAAAAGCAGAACTATTTCAACATTTGCATGTTCTGCCATCTAGTATCTAGTAGCGAATACACTGTATTTTGCAGATCAAATTGTTCTCAAAAGTTGAAAGTAGATGGCGCTGGATACAAAATTTTCAGACATATGGACAGCGCCATCTGTTGTTGCTATAGTAAAATATTTCGTGCTGCTATCTCGTTTAACCTGGCAGAACCATTACATGGTCTGTTCATTCTAAAACTCGGCACTTGCTTCGCACAAGCGCTAGATGGCGCTGATAACGATTTAATGTTTTTTCTTTCAAAACTGATCCCTTCTATCGCGCAACTAACATAAATCAAGGCAAAAGGCAGTTCATTTTGTTTTGAAACAATTAGATGCAACTTTGGAAACGGGACTATAAGCTCGGAGTACAACTGACTCACCTCCATCTTCTGGTTTAATAAATTTTGTGTGATGTAAGAATTTAAACGAGGCAAATAAGGAGTTTGTTAGGATCGTAACAGGTACTCTGTAGTTTCTGCCTATCTCCATGAGAAAAATGCGTGAGTTTATGTATGTATGTTAAATTTTCAAACCTCACTAAGTCTTAAAAATAAAACAATCAAACATGTAACATAAAATATATATTTCTTAGTGTCTAAATACATAATTTTATGATAATAAGCTATGTTTAAGTCTAAATCGCCACGCGGGCGCCATGTGAGCCGTAAAATCAAGATTTACACAAATTCCACGCAGTGATCAACGGAATGATTAAAATACTTAATTTTAATTTAATAACCACAATAATCAATGCATTTATATAACGATTAGTAATAAGCTTTTTATCTACTTACATATTATATTTATTAAAATTTAATATTTATGTCTATTAATTGTCTTATGGCTATGTTCATCATTTTTCTTTTAAAAGTTTAATAGACTTTATATAAGGTGTAAGTAGAAATTATAATGATATTAAAATTAGACTATAATCACCAAGAAAGGATGGTTACAATGTTTTAATATTATGAATTTTCCATACAGAAATTATAACTCAGTTTTAAGAAGCTTGTGTACGTTTTATTATTCTGTAGTATAGAAGTTCAAGGCATTTTCTAATGAAAAATATATGCCCCATAGACAGTGCCGAGGAGTATTACTTAATACACTAACAGCGGAGATGAGATAGCATTTAGTTTTCAATGTTTTGTTGGTATATTGGCGTATGCTAACTGACATATGGCAAATAATTTATTTTATGTTTTGTTTTGGTAATATCAATTACTAACATTGAGCAGTGGTGGCCCAGTGGTAACGGCCGCGACTTATGTAGGTCCTGAGTTCGAACCCAAGCAGGCACTTTACTTTGTGTAAATTATTTTATCACCACTGCTCTCAAAACGGTGAAGGGAAACATCGTAAGGAAACCAACCAATCTTAGAACCAAAAGTTCGAAGACATGTGACATCTATAACCCCGCACTGGGCCCGTGTGGTGGATTATGGCCCACTCGCTCTCACAGAAAGGAGGCCTGGGTCCCAGCAGTGGGAACATTATTGGCTGCTGATGATGATGAATTACTTACATACTATTGTATAGAATCAAGTTCTTCTAACTTAACAGACAGCTGTGCTGCTGGGGTGTTTGATGCGACACTTCTTCTTCTCAGCTAAAGCACTAGGAAGTGTCGATTGGCGGGCGTTTTGGGGGGACTGTCTTTTGTAACTTTGACGTTCAAAAAGTGCTGACTCTCAGCCTAGTTTGAATAAATGACTTTTGATTTTTATGATCCATTGCGTTTTTCTCGTTGTCTAACAGAAACATTTGTCGAACATATGAAGCAATGAGTTAGCAATTTACTTCAAAGTGATTTAGATGATAGTGTGTTACGTTTTTAGGGCTCTGATTTGTACTACGATTCAAGTCAAATAAGTCTTCAGAAACACATCCCTTAAAGGGACGGAGAATCCGTTGTGACGTCACCACACGCTGCCAGGAGCATCTGACGTTAAAACACGTTGAATGCCGATCACGCGATATCGCGTGATTCGACTCTGCATAATAAGCCGGTCACGCGATATCGCGTGCTAGCTACTAACAATTTGGATTATGACCATATCGGATTAACCATCAATCTGTGTTTGGCACTCAACGTTTAAAGAAACCTGGGGGCTTACTCTTCAAATTTTAATTCCAATCTAAAGCCAATACGATTCCAACGTTAATTTTGCATACACGTAATTTGGTACTCTTGAAAGCAATAGTGTCAACATTGGAACAACAACAACGCCCGATCTCGATTCCACTTAGTTCTTCAAAATGGACACCCAATTTAAACACATTTTGGCGCTAGCGTCGAACTCAAGAATACGAAACGTCAAAATTCCAATGTCAATCGATCGGAATTAAAATCAAGAGCCTCAACCTTAGACAGTGTGACGGAAGGTCTAAATTTGTTCACGAACAACTGCAATTCCTTTACACATAGTTTAAAAAACTTTCATAAAAATCTCATATTCAGCACTAAAATGGAAATTATTACTTCCTGCCCCCCTTCTTCTTCTTCTTTCTCTTCCTAACTTCACTATAATCATATTCGACAGTGGTCCCACTCAAATCTTGGTACCCATCTGATTTTTGACTTTCATAATTGGGAAAATTCACTCCCTCTGTCTGTTGATAGTTTTCCGAAAACGTTTCGGAAAATTTCGTGCTCAAAGTTTCAGAACCGAAGAATTTTGTAGTATAAGTTTCTGCGGGTCGTTGTAGATTCTGATATTTCTCGTTATGCGGGTAGATTGTGTTTAGGATGTTGGTTGCTATGGCGACCGGCGTGGCGGGGTAGGCCCCCTGTTGTATCGGTCAGAACTTCAGGTCCTGAAAAAGAAATAAAATAATTTAGTAATATTTTTTAAAGTAATATTTCCTTGGCTAGAAAAAAGGCTTAAAGTACGAAAGTAAAATTGTTTTTAAGATTACAAAAGTAAGATTTAAGAACCTAAACGAGGCAAAAGGAATATGTGAAGTTCGTAGCAGGTAGCTAGAGGATACAATCCCGGGATCCCGAATCTCGGGATCCCGGGATCCCGATCGTTTTCTAGTCCCGAAAATCCCGGGACTGTACTTGGCCAATCCCGGGATTTTCGGGATTGCCAAAAACGATTCATATTCGTATTCCGTAGTCCGTTGCGCCTTGATAATAACCTTGCCTAGATTATAATAATAGCATTTATTACGTAACGACAAAAAGAACCCTTAGATACGCCGTCGTACGATACGTACCTACTATACACAGTAAACACTGCATAGGATATACGTTTGTCGTAGAACTTAGAAGGGACTTAAAGGAAAATTTAAAGCTGGAAATTAACAAGAGTATGAATTCCCCAGATCCTGAAGTACATGTACAAAATGAATTAGGGTTGGCAAATAGTATTAGACGTGAAATGAGCCTTTTCGGAAATGGAGGAGTTTGTGGATATCACTTAGAAACAGCATATAAGTATCTATTGTCTATTCCTCTAACCAGCGCAGAACTTGAGCGAGTGTTTTCAACTGCTGTGCTTATGTTGGCAATAAACTACAAAGCAGGCTTGGAAGTCAAAGATTGGATGCTTTGATATTTCTGCGATTTTATTTTCGAAATTCTATTTTTATTTTGTGTTGTCTTTTTGATTTCTTGTATAAGTAACATTATTTTGTTTTGTCTTTTTTTTTTCTTATTATATTGTGATTTGTGTTGTGCAAAGACATTTAAAACATTTTTTTTATTATTTAAGTTTTTTCATTTGAGCCCAATTAGAAACTACATAGTCTAATCCCGGGATAGGCCCGGGATCCCGGGATTACGCTTCATAAATCCCGTAATCCCGGGATTGAAAAACATGCTCGGGATTGTATGCTCTACAGGTAGCGTTCCGTAATTTCTGCCTACCCCATGACGCGTGAGTTTATGTACCTTGACTAGCCTGTTAGTCTAGTGGTTAGTGACCCTGACTGCTAAGACTTAGGTCATGGGTTCGATTCCCACCCAGGACAAATGTTTGTGTGATGAGCACCAGTGGCGTGCACTGGGTTTTATGACCGGGTAGGCAGTTAAAAAAAAACGTCTTTCGTAATTGCTCAAGTTAGTTAAGAAAAACTCACTAGGTGGTTTAAAAGGTTGAAATGGCGATTTCCTGATGATGCTAATAAATGATTTCGGCCACCTCAAATATCTAATCCAAGTGAGTGATAGTTACAAAACACGTCACTTTTAAGAAATCCGATGTGGCCTTGAAAAAGGCCCTTCATGTGATTCGTATATGTAAATATATATAATAAGTAAATTAAGTATGGGTAACAGTAAAAATAATAAAGTAAACAAACTCATTTATAAATGACATCTACGCGCCTATCTTTTTTTAAATATGATTTTAAATCATCGTCATAAGAAGGTGGTATGGTATGCGTCTTCATTCGACCAATAATAATTCTTTTTCCGTCGAAAGCACAGAAAGATGTGTACTCGTTGTTGACTTTGTGTGTTTCTTAAATAGGTACGTGAGAATACGTTTTAATTAATGAAAATGAACGTTCTGTCGATGCGCTGCTTGCTTGGATAGTCTTAAATCTCTTTGCTTGGATAGTAACAATAAACTTCGCTAAACGTAAAACTTCTTCGTAACACTTCTCTCAATACGATAATTACCAAATGTATTTATTTATCTTTGAGCAAGCCGCGGGATAGAAATCATATAAATCTGCAAATCCCGAACAATTCCACACTGTACTCGAACTACTAAACTAGCAAGGAAAACAAAATAATTTAAATGTGTGTAAACAACAACACAGCCGGTTTTATGTTTCTTAATTATTACTATGAAGCTTACGAGTTGCATTACCTCTTTGCTGGGTTAATTATCGTACACATTTCCCTTTTTAACAAACACACATTTTCAACACAAACCTCACAATCGAACAACATTTTGAAAAAAAAAAACAAACAAAAAGCGTAGTACTTTAGTAAATCGAAAAACTAAAACAGTTAAAAAAAAGTAGTTGAAATAAGCAACAAATCGACCTAAATATTAACGTTTGTAAATGAATTAATCACAACAAAACTCGGTCAAAATAAAAACATGAAAAAACAGCGCGCTTCACATGAAAGAAATCAATATGGATCCTTTCGTAAACAAACGATTTCTAAATTTTTACAACTAAAACGTTGACAAATAAAATTGTATCATTGCGGATCAGAATTTTCTTGAGGCTACGTACATATTCAACTTGATCGCATAATACTCACAGCGCGCCAATAATGGCGCAGGGACGCCTGTGATTGGTTAGCCTGCGGCAGGAGTTCGCTTTATGTGTGCAATGTATAGACACGAAAATGTAGAAGAAATTACCACTACATGCGTACATTTATGAATGAATTGTAGACACTTTCGATCGCTGCCTGCTTGCACCGCGATCTGTGAACGCGTTGCGTAGTAAATTAAGATTAGATTAGATTAGATTCATTTATTTGCCTGAAATATGGTATTTTACAGATTTTATAACACACTCAATAGATCTTCATATTCCGCCAACTAAATTCGGCATACAAATTTTGTAATGACAATGATAATCCTAACTTTAAACAAAATAATTAAATTGCAATGTCAAAAAAAAGTAGTAAATAAAAAATTGCCTACATATTAAATTACAAATGTCAAAGAAAAGTAATTAAATTACAATTGTCAAAGAAAAATTATTAAATTACAAATGTCAAAGAAAAAAAAATTCAATTACAAATGTCAAAGATAACTAATTAAAATTACAAACGTCAAAAGAAATTACATAAGTCAAAGAAAAATAATTAAATTACAAATTGTTACATTTAATTTTCGTCTCATGAAACTTTCCCATTTGTCTTAAAATTCAGAAATTCCCTAACAGTGTAAAAACAATTTTCGATGAGCCATGCTCTGATAATAGAACGGTATGAACGTTGCTACTAATTTATATTAGACGTTTAAACTTTTTGAATAATTTTATTACTTAGCATATTTTTTTAATTCTTGAAATATTAGTAACTAGTCCAGATCTAGGTCTAGGGTCTGCAGTGTCTTTTTGCCTATATGGACTGCACGCCACTGATGAGCACAATCATTTGTTCTGTGTCTATTTTTGTGTGTATTTTTTCTATAATAAGTATGTATTTAGAAATATATAAGTATGTTTATCAGTTGTCTGCTTACCATAGTACAGGGGTACTAATATATATTCTGTGGTACAGGCTCTGCCTAGTTTGGGATCAGATAACAGTGTGTTGATTGTCCTAAGATATTATTTATTTATTTATGTATGTATTTCAAAAGTTACAAATAAACATGACGAAATCAGTTATCAATAAGTAATTAACCTAGTTAGAATACATTGTAGCTTCTTCTATCATATAGATTACATGTATTTATCGGCCCAATTATCTATACTAATATACTAATCTACCTATATTTTCTATACTTCACTATCACTACAATAGTATAAAACAAAGTCGCTTCCCTCTGTCTGTCCCTAGGTTTGTATCTTTAAAACTACGGAACGGATTTTGATGCGGTTTTATTAAAGACAGAGTGATTCAAGAGGAAAGTTTATATGTATAATATAATACGCGGGTGAAGCCGCTGGCAAAAGCTAGTAATATTATAAATGTGAAGATAACTGTTTGTCTGCCTGTTACGCTTTCACGACTAAACCACTGAAACGATGTTGATGAAATATGGTACAGGATAAGTTTGAAGAAGAAAGGACATATGCTACTTTTTATTCCGGACCTCGTCTGCATCCGCGATGTGCACGCGGACGAATTCGCATGGCAGACATGGTGCTTCTGCCAGGGTCGCGAGATTTGTTCGAAAGAGATACCGTGGCCCTGGCATAGGCAACTGAAGGGACACGGGTAGGTTTTAGTCAGTAAAAGTCTGACACGCCCTCCTGCTCCACCCAGAGCGGGAGACGTCATTTGATGATTTCTCATACAGAAGAAAAAAGGTAGTGCCTTTCGAACAGTGAAACAAGCCCTTAGTGCTTACATTTATTGATGTGTAATAAATTCTACATTATCTTGTACAGTTACAGAGAGCATTACTAAAATAATTCAAAAGCGTTTTATATAAGAACAATGGCAACCGGGACCAACGGCTTAACGTGCTTTCCGAGGCGCGGGGGGATCTTAGTAAAAAAAAGCCTTAAAAAATCCACACCAAACCACCAACCGTAAAATGAACCTTTTTGGCGCAGCCGTGAGGCACCCACATGTTGTTTTTATTTTTTTTTAATTTCATGTTATTTCATTTTGTGTTTTACGAACTGTGTCAAATAAACGGTATTCTTTCCTTCTTTCTTTCTTTATTTCTTTCCTTTTTTCTTTCTTTCTTTCTTTCTTTCTTTTAGTATGTAAAGATGGTCACCCTCATCCATCCACGGAACCAATCACGGCCAGTATAGCTTGAAGTACCCGTGAAGTATTACTTTAGCCACATGTCGTTTCTATTTAATAACTAGCTTTTGCCCGCGGCTTCGCCCGCGTGGATGTCGGAAATTAACGCAAGTATTTTTCTAAAATAAAAGATTTTTTTCTAAAATAAAAGTAGCCTAAGTTACTACTTATTACATCAGCTACCTGCCAATAAAAGTCCCGCCATTTCAGAGATTAGCCGGAACAAACAGACAGACAGACAAAAGTTTAAGTTTGATTTTTTGGTGTAAGTACCGTATTTACTTTCATATGCATTTAGTGAAAAGCTGTTAATTTGAAATTACAAACAGACACTTCAGTTTTATTTATTTGTATAGAGTATAGATTTGTATAGATAGTATGGGTGCAATAATATAGTCCAGACCGTGTTTCGGCCATGGTGGCCAATCTTAAGGAGACTAGCCATCGGCGCGGGACATATTATAAGTGCGCAAGTGTATGCGCAGAAACAAGAGCACTCACTGTTCTTGCACTCTAATAGGGTCCAATATCTATACAAATATCATAAAGCTGAAGAGTTTGTTTGTTTGGTTGAATCTCAGAAACTCCTGGTCCGAATTGAAAAAATCTTTTTGTGTTGGGTAGCCTATTTATTGAGGAAGGCTATACGCTATACAACATCACGCTACGATCAAAGGGAGCGGAGCAGCAACGAAAAATAGACGAAATCTGGCGCATCGAACTGCCTGCCAGATTTCGTCCATTTTCGTCAGAGGGGGGCAAAAATTTGACGTGGAGAAAGTCGCGAGCAGAAGCTAGTAAAATATAAAAATATACATTGATAGTAAAAACATAAAATTACTACCAAACTGTTGGAGAAAACCGTAAGTAATAACTGCCTTACGGAGCCACCCGACAGAGTTCACAATCTGTCGAATTTTTTCACAAGGTTTTAAAATTGATCGGTAATTTACAATATCGCGAGATAAGATTTTAAACTAAAACGGTGTTTACAATCATACGGCATCAAACTTAATGTACGTGACTGTAAACACATAAATTACAACGTTTACATATTAATAAATCTAACACGACATCATCTAAATTCTAAGCAAATATGGACTAAATGTTATCTAGAATTAATTTGTTGTTTAAATATTATAATCAGTTAGACTGGTTCAGTCGAGTGCGTTGGACGAAAAAGCTGTTTGGAATACTTTGTATATCGTGGTGGTATTATTTATAATATTTTATATTAAATTAGTTTTTCCCAGCGGCTTCGTCCGCGTATTATTATGTATAAACCATCCTCTTGAATCAATCTATCTATTAAAAACCGCATCAAAATGCGTTGCGTAGTTTTAAAGATCTAAGTATACATAGTGACAGACAGGCAAGCGACTTTGTTTTATACTGTGTAGTGATTTATGCTGTGGAAATGCGTTCGTTGCGAAGCATGTGTGGTGTAACTATGAATGATAGGCTGAGGAATGATGTGATAAGACAACGGTGCGGTTTAAATGAAGATATAGTGACATATGTGATGAAGATATGTGGTCATGTTGAGAGGATTAATGAAGGACGGCTTACAAAAGGTATTTATAATGCAGATGTGAGTGGAAACACCGGGAGGGGACGCCCTAGGAGGACAAATAGTGACCTTATTGGTGATGTTCTTCAGAAAGGCCAGGTGGTTAGTACTCGCAACCGACGCGGACGTGCGTGTATGACCTAGATGTATAACGTAAACGAAGCAAAAGGAGTTTGTAAGTAACAGGTGGCGTTCCGTATTTTCTGTCTACCCCCATGGGAAAAATGCGTGAGTTTATGTATGTATTTATTTTATATTCGCAAAAATTTCGTGTTTTGGGGCACTTGTGATTTAAGGCAAGGGTATGTCGTTTATGGAGGATAAAGGGAGTGAGGATGGTCAAAGAAAAGATGGATGCATTATGTGAGAAATTATACGGAGGAGTACATTTTTTATATTTTTTTTACATTCTTCTGTGACATCTACTCTATTTCACATTATATACCTACAATATTCTAATTGGAACTCTTTATTATTGGTTGTCACGGCAAATAACACATTTGGTTTTAATAGGTTATTATAATATCTTATTTATGTAGATTCATTTATACTTTGGGAATGTGAGAACGATGCAGGCTTTGTAGACTGTAGATATTTATTATATTTTTATTTTTAAAAGACTAACTATGAAGTTTCTTTCCGGCTCTTCTTCATAGGAATCAACAAATTGGAACCATGCACCTAGCTTCTGACGTTTCATAACTGCCCATGTAAGTTTATGTGAAATGAGAATATTTTGATTTTAGAGAATGAAGGGAAGAGTGAATGATAGCGTGACGGTAGATAGGAGGAATGGTAGAAAAAAATGTATTGCACTAAACCCAAGTGACATGAGATAAAGGCAAGAAAACGGTGGTATATTCGATCCCTCAGGTAAAATTCTCATACGGGGTGTAAGGGACAGCCCTCCACAAACTGACAGAGTGCATTCAGCTCCTTATTTTGAATCATATTCTACCGGAGTTTTACTCCGGGTTTTTTTTAAATTACGTTTTTTCAGCTTTTTCAGTTTTATTTCAATGTAAAATTAAATTCTCTGAAAGCAACACTCCATTTATGTAAACAATACGGCTAAAATCAAAAAAGCAGCAATGGATGTTGAAATACTCTAACGAACGACGCGTAAAAATCAGCTGTTCACTTCCTGTTTAACTACACATCGAACTCGTCGTCGGCGATTGAACAAAGCCGGCTTTCCGAATTGATCCGAATTACATTGCGTGTGAGGAAATAAAACAAATCAGGTTTATTGGATTCCCATAACGGTCCTGAAATAATTTCTTGTACTGTTCATCTTAGTATGATATACTGAATCCACCCCATCAGTTTGTGGAGGGATGTCCCTTACACCCAGTATACAGAGTAAGAAGAAATTATGAGTTGAAACTTAATATGCATATATATATATGTGTTAGCAAATATGTATGTGTATAATTAGTTTATAACCTATTTTTGTATAGTGTACCACACTTATTTATAACCAGCTTTTGCCCGCGGTTTCGCCCGCGTGGATATCGGAAATTAACGCAGGTATTTTTCTAAAATAAAAGGTTTTTTTCTAAAATAAAAGTAGCCTTAGTTACTCCTTGTTACATCAGCTATCTGCCAGTGCAAGGCCCGTCAAAATCGGTCCAGCCATTTCAGAGATTAGCCGGAATAGACAGACAGACAAAAATTTTTAAAAAATTGTTTTGGTATATGTACCGTGTATACATCCATATACACTTAGTAAAAAGCGGTTATTTTAATATTACAAACAGACACTCCAATTTTACTTATTTGTCTAGATTAATTATTATACATTATTTTATTATTCCTCTCAGTCAAAGCACCTGCCATGTAATATCTTCACCACTCTCGGTTGACTGGTTGAGAATGCCTAAGCCATTAAGTGCGCCTTTGTACCTTTTTGTGTGCGAGAAGTTTAAATTAATAAATTTTAAAACCACATTGTTTTTTTTTTTTTTTTTCAGTAGCAGCTGAAGTGGTGTTTCCATATACAAGGTGTAACAGAATAAACGCAAGTACTGAAAGTAGACTGTTCATTATTTGACTACTGAATCGATTTCAGTAACTTGTGGGTATTTTTTCCAATATTATTCAGGGTCAAATTAAATGAACTGGAAAAACTTTACCCACCTGTTGGGTATTTTAAGAAAATTTAATCTTATTTCCAAGGCAATAAAGACTCAATTTTAAATGCAAAAACTGATACTATATTACTTAGCCTAAAATTATTATTTTTTCATCACAGTATTATGCTTTTAACTCAATACTCTAATGGGGGTGTATGAGGTCTTGCGTTAATTATGTTCCACGTTGTAAATGAGTTCTACTTTAAAAAATTACAAGAAGTTTGGGGTTCAGTGGACTTTCTAGGAAGGTCCTATAACATTGGTAGTATGGTCCAAGGTATGGTGAAGTTGGTCAAAAAAAAGTTTAGTTGAGTAAAGTTTTCTGACATGGAGTACAGCACAAGGCTAATAGATTGGATAAGGAGATGGAGTCGGCAGGCATACTGACGGGGAATCGTCGTCATTTTAAGAATGTTTAGTCTCAATCTGTCAAAAATACCTCTAGTTTCCATAAATTTTTGTCAATTTTTTGATATCTCGCACCTTCTGAATTATAGACCTTATTAGAAATGTTATTTTAACATTGACTCAAAAAATCATACAACTCTTATTAAAACAGAGACCTATTGTTTTGGATATAATAGGTTTCTGACTCTATAACATAACTATCTGGCAGCTTTGAGTATTTTGTACATGGCCTACGCAAATGTCCTGCAGATCTGGTAGCGTTTTGGGACGGGTCGTTGAGCTCCCTAAAATAAGGTTGAGCTACACGATGACTGCTACATACATGCCGTCTGTTGGGACAGGTCATATCAAAGCTGCAATGGCTCTTTCTTCAAAAGCCTCTTCCAGACATTGCCCTGCATTGTTAGACTCACATAAAATTCTAATAATATAATGTTTGGACTTTAAAAGACACTATGAGCTCTGAGTTTGTTTCGGCATTTCTTCTCAGGGAACAGACAGCTAGGAAATGCCGGCGCTATCTTGTTTTTAAAAACCGGCCAAGTGCGAGTCGGACTCGCGCACCAAGGGTTCCGTACAAACCTGTAGGTATTCTCGGTTTAACTTTTTTTTTTTAATTTTTATATTTCAGTTGATTGAATGTAAGGTAAATTGCGGTTTACGATTTATGACGTTTTAAAGAAAACTACTCACTCGATCTCGTTCAAACCAATTTTCGGTGGTAGTTTACATGGTAATGTATATCATATATTTTTTTAGTTTTATCATTCTCTTATTTTAGAAGTTACGGGGCAGCAAACTATTCAGTTTAGAAAAAAATGATATTAGAAACCTCAATACCATTTTGAAGACCTATTAATAGATACCCCACACGTATGGGTTTGAGAAAAAAAAAATTTTTGAGTTTCTGTTCTAAATATTGGGAACCCCAAAATTTATTGCTTTTTTGCTATTTTAGTGTAAAAATCTTAATGCGGTTCACAGAATACATCTACTTACCAAGTTTCAACAGCATAGCTCTTATAGTTTCGGAGAAAAGTGGCTGTTACATACGGACGGACAGACAGACAGACAGACAGACAGACAGACAGACAGACAGACAGACAGACAGACGGACAGACAGACAGACATGACGAATCTATAAGGGTTCCATTTTTTGCCATTTGGCAACGGAACCCTAAAAACATTGACCAAAAAATGTTGACGTGTAAAAGTGTCTTATAAGATCTACTTACAGAAATAAACATTTCATTTCATTTCATTTTTCTGTTTTAGTTTCTCTATAATTCTAAAGGTGCGATTTGACTGTCGCCGATATGAGACTGTGACTAGATTTTGAACGTTTTTAATTACGAGATTGGCCTTCAGATGTCGTTTAACAATTAATACTACTTTTTACATAAGCCACATGTATTGTTAAAGAGAACAGAAGTAGCGGCCCGACTGAGTTCTAGGTCACCACACAGTCAATTAAATTAGTGTAAATTATTTCATCACCAGTGCTCTCAAAACGGTAAAAGAAAACATTGTGAGGAAACCGGCATGTCCTAGAACCAATAATTCGAAGACATGTGACATCTACCAAACCGCACTGGACCGGCGTGGTGGATTACGACCCACTCTGTCTCACAGAGAGGAGGCCTGTTTCCCAGCAGTGGGAACAGTTATTGCATTATTTATTTCTACCAATCATCCTTATTTGAAAGATAGTGAATGTTTTGCTTAAAAATATTTGTTTTGCGGATTAGCGCTGTGTGCCTCAAACGTTACAAACAAATACAAAAAAAAAAAACAAAGAAAAATAAATGTTTTCAAATTATTTATTGATTTATCGACACTGGTTCATTTTGAGTGTGTTGTTATGTACATATTATTATTTATATGTTCTATGGTGGTTTATTATACAACGTGTTCCTATTTGTATCCTATAAATCTAGGGTACTAATGAGAGCATACCAAAGAATCAACTGACATACTTATGAGTTTCTTTTAAATAAAGTAATTGTTTTTTTTTATTTTTATTCTTCAATACCATAAATGTTTTACATTCGAACCAATAATTCAAATTTAAAGCTAAGAAAATGCGACATTATCATATTTGCACGTGAAGATGTTTTACATAAATAATCGAGACATCGAATTATTTTGTAAGAAAAATTAAAACGAAAAGAAATCTGAAGCCACATTGATTCTTTGACATGGTCTCATTAATAACCTGAAGGTATGAGATATCAAAAGGAACACTTTGTATATTGTTGTGGTCGCATTTCTTATGTTCTATCTTGAGTTTGTAGTATTATGTTGGGCCACAACAAAGTCACTTCGCAAATCGGCATCTTGGCGTCGTGTTTCCGCCAGTCGGCATTTTGATTTCACCAGTCGGCATTTCGGTAAAACAAACTTTATCTGCATTCGGGCTCTTATAAAAATCGAGATATTTATAATAAGCCGTATTGTCTTAGTTCTAACTATTGATACAGCGACACTGGAAGATCCTGGAACGCCGTTTTTAATAAAGAAAATAAATACACATATAAAATAATAAAAAAGAACATAAAGTAAGTGTCGATTTTTTACTGTTTAAATTTATAATATTCGCATAGTATTTGATGTTGATAATATTTAATATTTTCAACATTATAATCGACTTAAAAATTTAGATTACACATTCGATGAAATGTCTATGAATTGTTAATAATGACATACACCAACCCGCATTGGGCCCGCGTGGTGCATCGGCACTCCCTCTCAGAGAGGAGGCTTGTATACCAGCAGTGGGAACATCATAGACTGATTAGCGATAACATAAGGAGAATACATAAGCAGAAACCATCTTGCTTTAAAGGTACTGTGTGGTGCCAGACGTAAAGAATAACACCACCCCATTTCTTCCCGTGGGTGTCGTAAGAGGCGACTACGGGACTTACTAGAGAATGGGCAGCAGCGTTCTCTATGCATTTTACCACCATACTGCGATCGCCAACCCGCCTGCCAAGCGTGGCGATTATGGCAAAGCCCCCCAAATTGGGGGAGGCCTAAGTCCAGCAGTGGACGTCTTACGGCTGAAATGATGATGATGATGATACTTAAAAACTTTTTACAATGAAAGTTGTGTTTTACATCATTGACCGAACTTCAGAACAAGTCATTTCGGTTTGGCGCCATAATCGAACTAATGAGACAAGATATTAGTCCCAGTAATCCGGCCCCGAACAAAATAGCCGGACTACTGAGACTGGAAGGTCTAGTTCAGGATAAAATGTCAGATAACTAGTGCCTAAACGCTGGTTTTCAACTGGACCTGATACGTAGATTTCTCAAGGAACAGCCTTAAGAAAAGAACCCATTCAAACATTTTTTCTAAACCATTTAGAGTTTATACATGGTGTATCAGAAAGGTGTGGTCGAAATTACGGGTGTAGTACATCCTATAAATTCTAAAAAAAACTTTCTTTCTTCCTCTATTTTCTTTCTTTTCTTTATCTGTTTTCTTCCTTTTCTCTTTTTTTATTTCTTTCTATACAAAACTTTAATATCTCCTCGACCCAAATGAGCTTATAGGACGATAGATATTTTTTTCGGGACTACAGTGTTGGTCTTATGACGAATTTTGTTCAGTTTGATGATCTGTACCATACCCTTGCAGCATTGGATGCAGTGATGACCCGGTGAAAATCACGAATTACGAGTTGTAAGTCATTGATTTGAACCTAGACAAACGATTTACTTTGTGTAAATTCTTTCATCACCACTGCTGTTGAAACATCGTGAGGAAACCGAAATGCCTTTTTTTTGGATGGGAAATCATGAATTGACTTCTCCCGGTCTGGGCGTAGCGGAAGGGCGTGTCAGACTAAACGTGCCAGGGACACGGTATCTCTCTCGAACGAATCTCGCGATCCTGGCAGGAACCGACATGCCTTAGAACCAAAAATTCGAAGACATGTGACGTAGCTGATGACGGCCTACTCCACCTCACAGAGAAGACTCCTGTATCCCAACAGTGGGAATATAATAGGCTGATTACTCAACACACCCTTAATTTAGACCACAACTTTCGGATACACCCTGTATACACGTTGCTTAAAGTTAAAAAAAAGACTCTTTTTATCATAACTACCTTTAAGCAATGTTTATAAAAAAGGAGATTAATCAGAATAAATGTAATTAAAATAGTAATCTCCTCACCTTGATAGCCTGCGGGAGGTCGGGCAGCTTCATGTCCCTCAGCTGCTGAGGGAGGTTCATACTCTTGACTGCTGACACCGCGCGAGCCGGCGCCGCTGATATACCCGCCTGTGAGATGGAGAAACAATCTAATATATAAAATTCTCGTGTCACAGTTTTCGTTGCCATACTCCTCCGAAACGGCTTGACCGATTTTGATGAAATTTTTTGTGCTTATCCGGTATCTATGAGAATCGGCCAACATCTATTTTTCATCCCCCTAAATGTTAGGGGTAGTCCACCCCTAAATTTTATTTTTATTTTTTAGACAAAATTTTTAAGTAATTTCTATTTTTTTATGATACAACATACAAAAATACATACATCTATAAATTTTCACTTTTTTTCACCCGGCAAAACAACGTTTGCTGGGTCAGCTAGTAAATACATAAAATAATAAATATCTTAGGACATCCAACACACCGTTATCTGATCCCAAACTAGGCATAGCCTGTACTATGGTAACTGATAAATATACATACTTATATATTTCTAAATACATACATATCTATATATAAAAGAAAGTTGTGTTAGTTACACTAATTATAACTCAAGAACAGCTGAACCGATTTGGCTGAAAATTGGTGGGGGGGGGTAGCTTAAAACCAGGAGACGGACATAGGATACTTTACTATAGGCTATATAACATCACGCTACAATGAAAAGGAGCGGAGCAGCAACGAAAAATGGACGGAAACTGGCAGGTAATTCGATGCGACGGGAAGGGTCAAGGGAGCAAAAATTTGACACGAAGTCGCGGGCATAAGCTAGTTATACAGGGTTATTTGTAAAACACCGGCAACCTTTCAGGACTATGTTACTAGCATCATAATCAACAACTTTTGTTCTATGACTTTTAAAAATTCATCATATTTCAGTTTATCAGATTTTCAAACAAAAGTCGGCCGCCTCTAAATAGGTCAAGTGCAAGCGCCCCCACAGCCGTAACCCCGCTCCCCTCGCTAAAGTAGTATCCCTTTCTTTTGCTTTCCATTAGAGATGAAACGGATAGCAGTTTGGCCGGATACCGGATACCGGATATTCGGCCAACCATGTGGCCGAATAGCCGAATATCCGGCGGAACTTAGCCATTTGGTGCATCGTACACACACACACTTGCGTAAGTAGGCGGCGCGAAACCACTTGCTACCTCTCAATGCAGAGAAATTAGTATTTATTCACCATAATTTGCCCTTATGCAGCATGAGTACTAATTAATTAATTTTCTTTCTATTACATTCATTCACTATTGTGTGATTAAAAGTTTATAACTAAAACTAATTATATTTCTTAAGTGATACTAAGACTAACTAAATAAAGCAAATAATAACTTAAGAATATTATTTTTTTATCAAGATTTTTTTAATTCGGCGGGATGCCTATCCGGCCGAATAGTAGTTAGTTATCCGGTATTCGGCCGGATAGTATAAAGGCCGCCGGATAGGCCGGATACCGGATAGTTACCGGATATCCGTTTCATCTCTACTTTCCATACACTTCGTAACATTTAGAGCGTTCAATTTAAATATTTTTATTTTTGTATGAAAATCTGATGATATAAAATATGATGAAATTTTAAAAGTCATAGAACAAAAGTTGTTACTTATGATGTTAGTAACATAGTCTTGAGAGGTTACCGGTGTTTTACAAATAACCCTGTAGATAAATTACACCCAGACACAGAACAAATGATTGTGCTCATCACACAAAGATTTGTCCTGGGTGGGAATTGACCCCACGACCTCAGTCTTTGCAGTCAGGGTCACTAACCACTAGTCTAACAGGCCAGTCATAAATAACACCTACAGTCCTACAATAGATAAATTACACCAATATCATCATCTGTCTGCCTTTTCCCAACTGTGTTGTGGTCGGCTACCCTGATGCAGGTGGATACCAGTATTTTACATGGAGCGACTGCCTATAGAGTTCAGTGGTGGACAACCAAAGATATCTTGGGACAACCAACAACGTTATCTGATCCCAAACTAGGCAGAGCCTGTACTATGGCAACCAGACAACTGACAAACATACTTATACCGGATGACATTTTTTACCGTCTCGACCTTCATACAGTGTGTTGTGTAACTAGAATAGAAGGCAGGAAGGCCTTCAGATTCATCGCAGGTGACTAAAAGAGCGCGGGACGAGGGCTGACGAGGATGCGAGTGCGGCTTGTGCGCCTGCGAAAGATCAATTTGGCCGCCTATCGGCCGGCTTCAAAGGGTAGGACCGCGCTACAAAATCATTGATATATGCCGCGCATTGAGTAGGGTGCCTATGATTTGAGTTTCTATAGATTTTAATTGATGTTTTTATTTTTTCCAAATTTCTGTTTTTGTTGTTCTAGTATGAAAATGTTACTTTAAATGTGTAGTGTTTATTGCTAGATCAATTTTATTACATGTTATTCAAAAATAATAATAATTAAAATTTCTATGCCAAAGGCTTCTACTCCTTCACCCATTTTTTTTCAAGACGTTAAAAAAGGTCACCCGGTATATTTCTAAATTTTTTTTTTTTTATATTTCTAAATGCATACATTATATAAATTACACCCCTCCCCCCCACCCCTCTTTCGGCCTCGACTTAAAGAGTGTAAGTAGTGAGTTCGAAAACAGTCAGGCGCTTTATTTTGTGTACATAATTTCATCATCACTGCTCTCAAAACAGTGAAGGAAAACATCGTGAGGAAGTCGGCATGTCCTAGAAGAGACATGTGCCGTCTACCAAACCGCACTGGGCCCGCGTGGTAGATGTGGGCCTGTGTCCCAGCATTGGGAATATTATAGGCTGATTATGACTTATTATCTGACTTCAACAACCCAGTTTCATGGTAACATGATGTCTTTTGGTAAGACTAGTTCACATTTTCGGGCGTCTGTCTGCCCGTAACGACTGTCAAAGATGTAGGTATGCATAACATAGTCAGCTGCCCACTGCTGGGACATGACTCCTGTTGTCCAGTCGGGGAACCGGCGAGTGTATAGATTAAAAGTAATAAGTAACCAGGGTCATTGCATCCAGTTGAAATTTAGTAAGAAAACTGATAGAGATTTACGAATCAAATTTTAATTAGTTACTAGAAAGAAACAGCTCCTCTCTTTTCTAAATTAATAAAATTTAAGTGTCTGTTTGTAATGTCAAATCAACAGCTTTAGACTAGATGCTAACAATTCCAAAAAAGCAATTTTTAAATTTTTTTGTCTGTCGTTTCTTCTGGCTTCATCTCCGAAACGGCTAGACCAGTTTTGACAGCACTTCCTTGGCAGATAGCTGATGTAATAAGCTGAGTAACATCGGCTACTTTTTGTCCCGGTAACAAGTTCCCGTGAAATAATTCCTGACATCTACGTGGGTGAAGCCGCGGGTAAAGCTAGTTTATCAAATTAAATTTTATTCGAAAAACAACCCTGGTCACATCTTGCCGGGGTCGCGAGATTTGTTCGAAAGAGTAACAGTGGCTCTGGCATAGGCAACTGAAGGAACACGGGTGGGTTTTAGTCAGTAAAAGTCTGACACGCCCTTTCGCTCCACCCATAGCGGGAGACGTCATATGATCATTTGATCATTTCCCATCCAAAAAAGAAAAGCCTTTGTTACATATTTCTTTTGGTAACCGTATAAGTATCTCCTGGGCACGGTTACCAACTATACAAACAAACCTACTTACACCTACATCACTGCAATGTCAACTCTATTTGGTAGTGTGAAGAGTTACAGAAACCGCAATAAAATTTTGCTAATACGTGAATACAAAGTTAACACGTATCTGTAATGTATTCAAATTTCAACTTAGAACAGTTGCGATAAAGGTGTCAGTTGCAGTGTTTGTAAGTTGGTAAATCAAGCAAGGACATCGGTATTGACAATAGAGCTCCCGGGCCCCCGACTTATGGTACTTATGGAACAGTGGGGTTGTAGTAGTAGGAGTCCGATATAGCCTTAAGATGTCTCCTGAAGGGATCATCCTCACGTTGATCCTCATGTAAGTATACCTGAAGAAATCTAGCCAAAAAAAAAAGATCTCCTATTGTAGTATGTTCCTAAGACTAACTTTTTGCGAATTTTTAGGTTATCGCTGAAGACAGTATAGCATCAGTGGCATAGCCTGTCCTAAAGGGGCGATGTTTCAAAATTTGTTAGGGGCCCTTTTATCCCAGTCCACAGCCAAGCTCCAAAGGATGACATATTTTTTTTTCTAAAATAAAGAAAACAGCATCTCGAGTCGTGGTGGATGCGAAAATGCGCTTATAATATTAAAAAAAAATGTTTCATAATAGCTGGACCTTGAAGGGGCCCCGTATCATTGATACGGCGGTAGCTACGCCCCTGAATAGCATTCGTGGCTCATAGTTCATAGTTCTCATTTTGACAATGAATGCACCTACTTCCACCTTTTTATTAGATTTTTTTTTACTTGCATCGTAAGTTAGTATATAAGGTGTATCTATTCATACACGAAATATTTTAAGAGGTAAACCTGTAGGTTTTAAAGAAGCTATAGAAGCAAAAATAAAATTTTAAAACTGCTTGAGACGTTTCGCATAAAACCTTTACTCCAAATTCTATAAATGGCCCGCCTGACGCTGCGAGGGCGGCAACCGAACGGCACGAGCATGGCCGCGGTGTCTCGGGCCGTAAAAAATAAAAAGGACCCAGTATTTCTTATGTGCGTCAAATCATTTATAAATATTAAATTTTGAAAAAGAATACATTTAGAAATATTTTTTTTCGTTCCTGTAAGATTTAACCTTATATATGGGTTAAATCTTACAAGCGGAATAAAAACCACTTCCTCTTATCCTACGGAGTTGAAATTTCACAAGTTGATTCTGTTTCGAAGACAATGCATTTTCACATGATGCTTTACTTGATTCTACATCCTGGATTAGATTCTAACGAATGAGCTCTTTAGAGGTCAATGGTACAGACACGCTGCCAGGGTCGCGAGATTGCTCAAACGAGATACCGTGGCCCTGGCATATGGGTAACTGAAGGAACACGGGTAGGTTTTAGTCAGTAATAGTCTGACACGCCCTCCTGCTCCGCTCAGAGCGGGAGAAGTCATTTGATGACTACACATCCAAAAAAAAAAAATGGTACAGACACGAAATTTGATATATCTTATATTTTATTTTCAATGAACTTTAACAGGTGCTGCACTTAATAAAACTCGAATCAAGACGCTTAGTTTTTAGTAGCTACATAATTATTTAACATTAAATTACATAATATATGAGAAGGTTATTTGGTTTTAATTCACTTACTTCGATATTCTGTAATAAAGATAACAGAAAATAATAATATTTACTACATACTACTAATAACAAATCATTCACTAAATCCAACAAAATATTAACTTTCACCAACAAATAATTAATTATAATTATTTACTTATTGATTATTCACTTAAACTAACTATTAACTATCACCAACTAACTATTAACTTTTACAAACGAATTATTCTCTATAATCCTTATAAATTCTCCAACTAACCTCAGCCTTTTGCATTTTGTTCTGTTCCTGCAGCCTGCAGAGTATGTCAGCCATATTTGTCTGTAGCACCATGCCGCCCATGACCAGCTCATCCAAGACCTGGTGCGCTGCATCCGCGTGGAAGATCAGATCCAGCTCGCAGACGTTCTCGAAGCATTTGTCTAGGGTTTCTACGAATACCTGGGGAGGATGATGCATTGGTTATTTTTTTTTTTAATACTTTTATTATTGGTACAATGTATCCATGCCACGAAATTGAGAGATTTTTAACGGTATTTGTATCATTTTTTTTTTGTCTCGAGATGGAAATTCTTTATTTTTATTTATTTATTTATTTCATGAACAATTTTTACATTGTGTCGAAATTATTACAGTAAAAACTAAAAACATGCATACATAAATTAAAAAAAAAGAATTAAACAAATGAATTTATATAATGAATGGGACCCACTGTCGTCAAATCAAGAATAAAAGAAAAAATAATACAATTTAGGTAAATTTACACCGATACAAATGTCAAAAGTAATAAATGATATAATGTCAAAAATAGAAATAAATTATACACTGTCAAAAATAGAAATAAATTATATAATGTCGAAAATAGAAATCAATTATATCATGTCAAAAATGGAAATCAATTATATTGTGTCAAAAATAGAAATAAATTATGTGAAAAATAAAAGGTTAATAATTATAAAAGTTTAGTTATGTGCATCACCGAGAAACTCATCAAGTGAGTAATAGCATTTTTCTATCAAAAATGTCTTTAACTGGCTCCTAAACTGATTTAAATTATAAATGGACTTTAATTGTAACGGTAATTTATTAAATAATTTAATTGATTGATAACATGCGGCATGACTAACTATTTTCAAATGCGGTTGTATCTTATATTGTAAGTCCTTACGCCTTGTGGCTTCCCGCTTATTTCTTTCGTCAAGTGTTTCGAAATTATGTAGCTTTTTCAAGAGGTCTGTGAGTAGAACTAAAATATATAAGCAAGGGACTGTAAGTATTTGTAGTTCTTTAAAATACTGCTTACATGATACCCATTGGGGAATTCGCACCATGGTTCTTATGGCCCTTTTTTGTATGATAAAAGCAGTATTTACATTGTACGCATAACTGCCTCCCCATAGAGCGATACTGTATCTAAGCTTTGACTCAACAAGCGAGTAATATACTATTTTTAACAGTTTAATGGAGATCTCATCTCGAAGGCTTCGAAGGGCATAGCAAGCAGAACTAATTGAACTTTCTATGGCTGTAAGTTCCTTTTTCCAGTTCAGGCTTTCGTCAATATAAATACCTAAAAATTTAACGCTGTCTACTAATATTATTTTATTTTCATTCAAATGTATGTCAATTGTATCTTTGTTTCTCGGCGTTGTTTTAAATAATATGGCATGCGTTTTACTGCTATTTAAGTTGAGATTGTTGATGGTAAACCAAGAATGAAAGAGAGCCAGAGCCTTATTTACCTTACTTCTTAGAGCCTTATTTACCTTACTCCTTACTTCTCATGGATGTCCTCCGCCCTGGGATTGGCGGAGGGGTCTGTCACACTCTTACTGACTAAAACCACCCCGGTGTTCCGTCCCACACCTACGTCGGGGACCACGGGAACCAATATGTCTTCCGCGATCCCCGACTGGTGCCGACCTGCCTTAGCAAGCCTCTTCACGTTAGGGGGGGGGAGTGAGGTGTTAAACTCCCCCCCGTAGATCACAGAGACGCGCGCGTGGAACACTACGCGCCACCATCTCGGGTCCGTAGGAATAGGGGGCGACGGATGTCCCCAGATCTGTCGCCCCAGCTTTACCAGTCGAGGGGCTGGAAGAGGGCGTTATCCGCCCCTCCGCCTACGCCCGGTGCGCCTGCTGCGGGCTGGGTGAGCGGAAGAACGGTATTTGTACCTGGTTTCAACTCTTGCAGTCATCAAAATTAAAAGTAATTTAAACTAGGCTGGGAATCAGCTTCTTTGGAGGTAACAGCAACAGGGTGTAAATGTTATTCAACCTCCAAGAGGAGAGAACCTCCGACCAAACGGGTGTTGTGTCTGATTGACGATTGGTATCGGGAATCGTAAACTCTGCTTTCGCGATGCAGGGTTTAGAGAGTCGTCAGTGTGACAAGAAGTTCGTATGTGCACTCTCATCAACAAGAGCACTTTCCAAACGGTTGATCAGTTTTTCAATGGCGAAAAGCCAATAAATATGGGCCTCGAAAACCTTACAAAACTCAGCTTATGTCAGTTCAATCGTCGATAGGATCCGGAAATTGGAACTCGAGGTGGCATTGCACAAGTCCGAGGCCATGGGTTTTCATGGTCCTCGGAACGCGCCACCTGCGGGTTCCCAACTCACGGTGGGAGGGGTTCACATCGGCGTCGAGGCGACGATGAAGTACCTGTGACTTGTCCTCGACAGCCGGTGGAACTTCGTCAAGCACTTCCGACGTTTGGCTCCCAGACTGGAGCGGGCTGGGGTTGCCTTAAAGCGGCTCCTGCCAAATCTAGGGGGTCCAAACGCCTCCTACCGGAGGCTCTACACGGGGATCGTGCGGTCCATGGCCCTCTTCGGGGCACCGGTGTGGGCGCCCTCATTGAGGCTGCGCCCAGCGCGCCGGTTGAGTGCGGCCCAGAGGGTCATGGCCATCCGGTTAATCCGGAGATACCGCACGGTCTCCTGCGAGGCGGCGAGCCTCCTTGCCGGAGTGCCGCCATGGGATCTGGAGGCCAAGGTCCTCGCCCACATGTGGAAGTGGCGCGAGGAGGCAAAACGCCGGGGCTAAACTCCGCTGCCGCGACAAATCGTGGCACGGCGGACAGAGCTACGGTGTGATCTCATGGCGACATGGCGGGTACGATTGTCGCAACCCAGTGCTGGGCACGCCACAATTGCGGCGGTAAGTCCCCTCTTTGAGGAGTGGATAGAGAGGAGCCACGGGGTCCTCACCTTCCGCCTGACGCAGGTTCTCACCGGGCATGGGTGCTTCGGTGGGTTCCTGTTCAGGATAAAACGGGAGGAAACGCCCGGGTGTTTCCATTGTCAGGATCGTCTAGAGGACACGGTGGAGCATACGGTGGAAGTTTGCCCTGCCTGGGCGGAGCACCGCCGTGTCCTCGTGGAGGCGATCGGCGGCGGCGACCTCTTGCGCCCGGCCCTGGTGCGAGCCATGGTACGGAGCGAGAGGGAATGGGAAGCCGTCACCTCCTTCTGCGAAGCAGTAATGCTCGCGAAGGAGGAGGCAGGCCGCGTGAGGGAGTAGCAGTCATTGCGCCCTCACGTACCTAGCCGCCGCAGGACGAGACGCCCCGGGCGTCGGGAGTCCATAGCGGACTCCCGGCCACCGTAGGCGCAAGCTTGCGGGTGGCGAGCAATGGGTAGCTCGCCGCCCGGTAAGGACCAAGCTCGGGTCGATTGCGCGTAGTGTTCCACGCGCGCCTCAAAGAGATGTCAGCAAAACTGAAGGGGTCTGCTAGGACCGATGCCTGCCGGGGTCGCGTGATTGTTCGAAAGAGATACCGTGACCCTGGCACATGGGCAACTGAAGGAACACGGGTGGGTTTTAGTCAGTAAAAGTCTGACATGCCCTCCCGCTCCGCCCAGAGCGGAAGAAGTCATTTGATGATCCAAAAAAAAAAGCTTATGTCAGTTTAATGCTGAAGCTAGGCTCTTCCGAACTGTGTCGCTAATTGCAGACTGTCCCATGCTACGTTTGATACAGAATGAACTAAGATTATCTTTTTTTTTTTTTTTTTTTGTGGGGCATCTCGTAGTTAATCCTGAAAAGATTGTGACTACTTAAACGGATTGTACTAAGATTATCGCTATAACCGGTCTTTTTATAGTAGTCCCATGGTCTCTTTTGCTGACTGTGGAGACTTGTAAAAAGCTTCTTTCATCGCATTTTACACTTTTTATTCGTTTTTTTTTTTCTGTGTGCCTTTCTTCTGTGCTAAATAAATGAATTTTCTTTCATGTTTTCTTTCTTTTTATTATAATTTACTTTGCGTTTACTTTTTGTATTAAAAGCTAAAACCCACCCAAATAAAGTGAAAAGCAAAATAGTACATACATTACGTACGACACGTGTGACTTAAATTGTCCTTTACAGTAGCGAGGGTGCTAAATGCGTACAATGATAGAGTATTTAAGTCACACCTAAGAAAGAAATAAAGAAAGAAAATACGTTTATTAGCGGCAAACATGATGCACAGAAAGACCAAAAGTATAAAAAAATCCACACTATAATCCATACTAATATTATAAATGCAAAAGTAACTCTGTCTGTCGGTCTGTCTGTCTGTCTGTCTCGCTTTCCTGCTAAAACTACTGAACCGATTTATATGTAATTTGGTACACAGATAGTTTAGAGCCTGAGAAAGGACATAGGCTACATTTTATCCCGGTAGTACGTTCCCGCGGGATATTTTCCAACCGCCACGCGGGCGAAGCCGCTGGCAAAAGCTAGTAAAAAATAAGGTGTGGGAAAACATGCATCACATCCACGCAAAACGGCCATCACTCAGCATAGTGCTGTGACCCTATGCGAGACAGAGCCCCAGCGCTGGTTTTCAGTGACAGCCGGCGCTGACGTAATGACGTCGACCGATGCAGCAACAATCATTACATAAATACTAAAACATAATTTATCGTTAATGTAATAATTATATCCGACCTATCATATACGACTTTATAGCACGAGTGACTTAAGCCCAAACTTAAGTCACGCTTTTCCGTGTAAAACTTGAATATTTAAGTCACAGAAAAGTGTGACTTAAGTACAAGTTTAGTTATATAAAAAAGAAATAATGACAATTACCTGAATTAGGTCTAGTATGCCGAGCTCGCTCTCGGAGGAGT
Organism: Aporophyla lueneburgensis; assembly: GCA_932294355.1. Lineage (NCBI taxonomy): Eukaryota > Metazoa > Arthropoda > Insecta > Lepidoptera > Noctuidae > Aporophyla > Aporophyla lueneburgensis. Next base: position 14,290,493 of record OW028762.1, on the reverse strand, counting down.
CCACACAGAAGACGAAGTATAACGTCGCGTAGTGTCTGTAGATCAGTTTGTAGTCTGAACCACCTATTAGGCTGAAATAGATGCAAAAAAGAAATACATAATAATTTATTATTCAGCAAGTGAGTCAAAGGTTGAAAGCTTCCTCTCTCTATCCTTTTGCTGTGCCCTACAGGGTCCATAATGATCTAAATTATATAGTTACCACCTTAATTCACATTATGGTAGCAATAAAGATATTGAGTATTGATGGAAAAGGGGCTGACAAGTGGTAACAGCCCTGATTTTCTGTATATTTGAGGGTTTGTGGGTTTGAACCCAGGCAGGTTTGTGTGTCAGTTTATTTTATCGCCACTGCTTTAATCACAGTGAAAGAAAAAAAAATCCTGAAAAAGCTGGCATGTCCTAGAACCATTAATTTGAAGCAATGGTATCCTTGAGTTCTGACTTGACCTACACGATTACTGAAAAATGCTTGCACTGACTGGATTGGTCCACTCAAATCTGTGTGGTTCGTTCCCCAAAAGACCATTTCAGGCACTAATCTACACTGTCATCACATGATCTGACCAAGATTATGTCTGGACTTTAAAATAGACTTTGAACACCGATTTCAGACCGATTTCATTTTATTTCTGACAACCAGCACTGGGCCCGCCTTTTATGTTTGGTATCGTCCATACACAATGTTATTTCATTCAATCTATTTTTGCGCGAAATAGAATCTTATTGTTTTTGTGTTTTATACCTATTGTGTCACTTGAACTCCTTTTGAAAATTGTTTCTTCAAATGGAGAAAATAAAGAATTGTCATAAAAGAATGCTGTGTCACAAAAAACGAAACACCATATTTTTGATGCTAGTAACCCTTAAAACAAGAAGTAGTTGGTGGCAACCCCGTCTGCAGTAATAAATGACGTATCATACCTTCCTCCTTCAAGAAAATTGCACACATTGTCGTCCCGTTTTGACACCAGTTGAAATGTCTCTTTTATTATCTGTTGCTGCATGTCTTCATTCTGCAAGAACAAGAATAACAATGTTAACAAATTGAATGTATTCAATTCTCGTTTTCCTAGAGCTATTTGGTATTTTCTAACATAACATGACGCTTCCAACGAAACCTCATTTGGGAAAATACGACGAGTGGTTTAGGAGTTATCAGGGAACAGATGTACATGCATCGATACCGTGTTACAATCAAAAAACCCTCCTTTGGTTTTGCCGAAGTCAAGTAAAAATTGCTCATGCTGTAACATAATAAACATCACGCTTTGTCTCCCCGAAGGCTTACGCAGAGGTGTACCTTTGGTACATCCACATTTCTACAATTATATTAAATCCCATGTAATAGGGTGCGAGCCTATTGCCATCATACGGTTACAAATCCATACCGGATTGTGGAGACCACTACCAATGTGAGTAAAGAGAGTAGTCTCCCACTAAAGAAACGATTGATGGCTGTGTTGTGAATGATGATATGTATAGAAAGAGGGGTGACTACTGAGATGACGACTAATAGAGAAGTGTGGAAGAAAACGACATGCTGCGCCGACCAAAAAAAAAATTGGGATAAATCACTAATAACAGAAGAATGATGATCTAGTACTTTCGGAGTTTATGTTAGAGCTTACTGACATCGGTGAAGGAAAAACATCGTGACGAAACCAGGACTGTTAATTAATAATATCTGGTTAACCGAGCTTTGCTCGGTATTTTTTGGTAAATTGTGTTTAAAATAATACATTTATGTTCAAGATGATTATCGATAAAGTTGGTAATTGAAAACACGAATAAAACGACATATTAAAAATGAATCATACCTATACTCTGTTTATTATAACATTAGAAAAAAGAGGCTCGCAGAAGCAGGAGTACGAAACCTTTTATTTCAAGTTAAGTTCAAACAATTTAAATAAATAATGTGAGCTTTTTTGTAACAGTGTATAGCATGCATACAATAAAGCATTTACTATCGATCTACTCGTCACAAGGCTTGGATAGGTACATGAAATGAAACAATTTTTAGTAACAATCAGTTTATAAAAAAACAACTATCACATTGTTTTTAACAATCCAACTATTATAATTTAGAATGTCAGAGGATCTAGACACGCGGTAGCGTGTCAAGCCAAGTTCAAGTAACAGAACTGGCGAGCAGCACCGTGTGTAATATTACACGAACCATTTGGAGCCACTTTTGAGCCCCTCGTAACTCAAAAACTATTTCACATAAACGTGTCAAATTTGGCTCATATATTTAGACTTACGAGATACATATGTGCTCCAAATTTCATAAACACATCTCAAACGGTTATTTAGATATTAACGTCCAAAAATCGTCATTTTTATCACTGACTGACCTATAGATCAAAACTCTAAACCAGTTCCAGATGACCTTGAAAGTTCAAATTTGGCTTGCAGAATTAGGTGAATACAAAGGAATAAATCAGAAACTGGTAAATGTTATAATAATTTTTCACTTAATTGATTCTATTAGGAACACATAACAAAAACCATTTAGTATTAATTTTGTTATAAATAAGTACCTACTAATAATGTATGTACAAAAAGTAATGATATCCCATCAAAAACATAAATGTGAAATGAGAGCCAAGTTCAATATTATGATGTATACCTTGCTTGGTTGTTGACGTCAACGAAAAAAGAAGTGAGATCTAAATGGGTGCCAAGTTCAATGGTCAGTCATGAAATTTATTTATAACTACATAAAATATCATTTATTCTTATAACTTAGGATAATATATTGTAGCCAAAGGTCTGACTTGACTAGTTTTCATATACGAATTATATTATAACCTTCGCAAGTTCTAAACCTGTTACTTGTCGGTTCTTATTTTATTATTCCGAAAATTTGGCTTGCTGGTAGAAACTAGACATCGAACATAATAATTCGTATATGAAAACTAGCCAAGTCAGACCTTTGGCTACAATATATTATCCTAAGTTATAAGAATAAATTATATTTTATGTAGTTATAAATAAATTTCAGGACTGACCGTTGAACTTGGCACCCATTTAGATCTCACTTCTTTTGTCGTTGACGTCAACAACCAAGGCATATATCATAATATTGAACTTGGCTCTCATTTCACATGTATGTTTTTAATGGGATTAAAAAAATACACAACTAACAGTAAAACATTTTCTAGAGACAAAAGCGTAAATTGAGATTTAATACTATTAAAGAAGAGAAAAAGTTTTGCCAACTTAATGAACAACACAAAACTAAAAATTATAACGATAACAAAAAAATAACAAAAGAAAAACAGTAAAAAACAAAATCACGAAAATTCAGCAATAACAACGAGAAAAGGCGTAGCATTCACAAGTACCAAGTGAATGACAACACAATTGACAACTGCAGAAAATTTACGCAATTAGACGGATGGTTGATAGTATAAACCGACAAAATAAAAAAAAACACGTGCTCCCATAACTTATGAAGGAAATACGTAACATTTTCGATTTGGTAGAATTATAGTGACGTAAAAAACGTTCCCGGTAGGCGGTACTGTTCACCCCTGCTTCTTTTAGATTTTAAACATCGACACGACAATATAGAATGTAAAATCTAAACAATATTAAATGAAAGCCTTGTAATTTCAGAAGGTAGATAGATTAAATAAGTACAATTAAGTGTGACAGCTGTTATATAAATTGATTATATTTAACTCCACATCAATCTTGACTGTAATAATGTTTGTTGTAATTTTATTGCAAAGTGTGCACCTAAAAGAGCCTTTTTTAACTTCTGTCTAATGCTATAGTAAATGGAGTATAGATTGATTTATCGCCCCCGAAACCCCTAAGACATTGCCCGCCGATGGGCCCCTTATTTTCAGTGCCGGGCAGAGACTATTTACTTCTCAAAAATTAAGTCGTAATTTTATAAGTCTAATTTTATTTTATCAACATGTCTTTCACCCTAGCATTAAAAACCGTAACTAATAATTATTTTATTGAATCAAAGGTAGTTCTGCCATTAAAACTTAACCTGAATGTTGTCAAGATAGACCACAGATTATGTCAATTAAATGGTAGTAAGTAATCGATTGAAAATATCGATATATTACTATTCCGCCGACTAAAAGTACCAGAGATGTTTACAATAGCTTTTCTCCGGTCATAATCTAGGTCTCATGTAACTGATTAGACGTATATTCAAATCGCGGATTAAAATAAGCAGCGGGCGGGTTAAAATAAAAAGAAAATAGAAATAGGTAGTAAATAAACTAAAACACGAAGGAATTGTAATCTGAGGATATATACATATGTCGTGGTCAGATCGCAGAATTGATTACTTTATGATGTGACTAGCCATTTCATGAATTAGTTGCATTTCATGATATGGCCAACTAAAACTGGCTAGATCGTTTAAAAATTAACGTTTGATGATATCTCAATTGACGTTTCGATTTGAAATTGTTATTCACTTATAATAAATAATATAAATCATATGCAAAAGTATCTCTTTAATTATGTAAATAGAAAGCAAGAGCTTGTTTTTTACAAAGAAAAACTGTTTACAACTGTTGCACAAACAGCAAAATATCAACACTAACAAAAGTTACCACTAAACGGTCACACCACAATTGTTAAAAATCGACTTTTATCAAATCGATTTGGTAAATCGATCAACAAAATATTTAACATGGCCACACCTACCCCGCGTTCCGAATCACAATAACATCGCTGTTAGCGCGTCAAGAAATCGCCACGCTCTACGGAAGGGTTGTTTCGCGCGCTTACATACATCGATTTTGCGTAACTCGGAACGCGAGGAGAGTAGAAAGATGATTAATCTGTCAAATCAATACATCATTCAAATTGTTTATAAGTGCAATCTCAATTTCATCATCTTTAAAAATTACATTTCTCTGAAACTAGGGTGAAAAACTGAAAATTGATTTTAGGATCTAAAAAGGTAATTGTTGTTCTTCAAAACCAAGTTAAAACCACCGTTGCCCGCGTTTTTTTTTCTAGGGGCCCATATCTCCTAACAAAATGGGCAATGTCTTTTCATGAAAAACGTTGGAGCCGTTTCAGAGATTCAGATTATATATATATATACAAGAATTGCTCGTTTAAAGGTATAAGATAAGTCAGAATTCAATGTGGTGCCGGACGTAAAGAATAGCACCATCTCATTTCTTCCAGTGGGTGTCGTAAGTAGTGTTGCAAAGGACTCGAGTCCTCGAGTCGTAATTTAAAAGACTCGACTCAATTATGCAAGACTCAGTGTGCTCAATAGGCTCGAAGTCTACAGTCAAGCACTCGAGTCTTAAAAAGGACTCGAGTCTTAAAGAGGACTCGAGTCTCAAAAAGGACTCGAGTCTTAAAATTAACTCGAGTCTTAAAGAAAAACTTGGAGCATGAAAATGAGACTCGCACATCATTCGAAAAGACTCGAATAGAAGAATGATAAGTTCTAATGAGTGGCTATGATATAAATATGAGTGAAAATAATCTGACGAGTTATTCATAGACTCGAATTCATTTTAAGACTCGAGTCCTTTTCTAAGACTCGAGTCCTTTTTAAGACTCGAGTGGCCTGTAAATGACTCGGGCTCGGCTTGACTCTAGACTCCGAGCCTTTTGAGTACACTGAGTCCTGCATAATTGACTCGAGAAGGAGTGCTGAAAACTAATCGTTTTGGTTATTGTTAATTTAAATTTAAATGAATTATCGTGGAATTTCGACCACTGGGCGACGACTAGTTTATATTATTGTAATAGGTGAAGCAAAAACTTTGTACCTCTTTTTACGGAAATTACGCGGACGGAGTAGTATGAAATTTAGCACATTTAAAATTTATATGGAGAATGTTCATAATCCCGAAGTACAAAACTTCGTCGCAGCAAGCTTTCGTACACGGACATCGCTTTTCAAAGGTCCATTTTCGAATCTTTTTCTCAATTAAAACATTCGTCATAGCGTACTTTCTAAATCATGTAAATCGTACTCTTAAACTTTATGAATAAGTATAGTACATCGATATTTTAAACTTCGAAGTTACCAGTATGACAGTCGAAAAATGTTTATGCTAGGGAGACCATAGCGGACTCTTGCGGGCGGCGAGCAACAGGTAGCTCGTCGCCCGGTAAGGACCAGGGCCGTGTCGACGTCGCGTTGTGTCCCACGCGCGTCTCAAAGAGATGTCAGCAAAAGTTTAAGGGGTCAGCGAGGACCGATGCCTGCCAGGATTTGTTCGAAAGAGTTAACGTGGTCGTGGCACAGGCTACTGAAGGAACACGGGTGGGTTTTATTCAGTAAAAGTCTGACACGCCCTCCCGCTCCGCCCAGAGCGGTAGACGTCAGTTGATGATTTTCCGCCCAGAAAAAAAAGGGAGTTCAAAATCACATACTGAATCCATAGCAAAACATACAAGGTTACACGTTGATAGAAAGATATTGGTGTAAATATAAATTTATAAATATGATAATTTATGTAAAGCATGTTGGCCAGCAACTTATCTTATACCTTTAAACGAGCAATTCTTGTATATATATATATATAATCTGAATCTCGGAAACGGCTCCAACGATTTTCATGAAATTTAGTATACAGGGGGTTTCGGGGGCGATAAATCGATCTAGCAAGAATTCATTTTTATAAAATGTCGTTTTATTCATGTTTTCAATGACCAACTTTATCGATAATCAACTTGAACATAAACTTATTATTTTAAAGACAATTTACCAAAAAATACCGAGCAAAGCTCGGTCATCCAGATATTATCTATTAAATAAGATTACTTGCATATGATAAGAATATTTTGATCAATAATTTAGCTATTCTTTACTAAAATAATTATTAATCTTTTACTTAGATTAATAATTATTACAGTTAAAATTTTTATCATTTTTAAGTAAATTATTTTTTACAGTGATGATAGTGATGGGGTAGGTAGAAGAATAGGCTCTTCATTCTGTACAGTTGCCCGTTTTGCAATTTTCCACACTACAAATTATTCAGTACAAGCTTTTGCAAGCAGGTTTGCCTGCATTTTACACATAAAAAAAACTTTACTCTTAAATCACTATCTATTGATGACAACCGCATTAAAATCTGATGCGTGGTTTAAAAGATGTAACAGTACAGGCACAGGAAACGACTTTGTTATATACTATGTAGAGATTATTTATTATGATATACTTAATTATGCATCTAATAAATGTTGTGGTTCCTTGAGAAGCATGTGTGGTGTGACTATGAAATTATACAATAAGGGAACTAAGAGTTGTAGTGATAAAAATTGGCGACAGAATTATTTATAAGGTATCTGCTTCATAAAAATGTCATGACAGGACACCCTAAGGTCGGACTTTTAATCCTATTCAGTAACATGACAGTTGGAGGGATACCAGGTTATGACAAAAAAAAGATAGTGAGGTGGTGTAAGAATGAATGAAATTGAAAGAACTTGAATTAATGTACTTACATGCAAACTTTGTATTTTAAATTTAATAATGTGTCTGAAAACAGGATGTATACTATATCGATATAATCTATACTAATATTATAAAGCTGAAGAGTTTGTTTGTTTGATTGAACGCGCTAATCTCAGGAACTACTGGTCCGAATTGAAAAAATATTTTTGTGTTAGGTAGCATATTTATCGAGGGAGGCTATAGTCTATATAACATCACGCTACAACTAAGAGGAGCGGAGCAGTAATGAAAAATGTTGCAAAAACGGGGCAAATTTATTCCTATTGAGAGTTTCCGTTGCGTGCGCTGCGTAAACGGTTAAAGTAACGCAAAACTCATGTTTGACAAAATTGTTCCTTTTAAAAAGTTCTAAAAAAAGTCCGAGAGAGCATATGTCTATCCTTTAAGGTTGACTCACTATAACTCAAAAGGTGCGAGCAGCAACGAAAAATGGACGAAAACTAGCAGGCAAATCGATGCCACGGGAAGGGTCAGGGGAGCAAAAATTTGACGCGGACGAACTCGCGGGCAGAAGCTAGTATATATATATAGTCTATGGCTGCCAGAGGAAATAAAATGACTGTACTAAAAATAAAAGTAAAATGACATGATTTTTATATTTTGTTTTGTTTCTACCAAAAGAAAATAAAAAAGGAAATAACTGTTATTAATAATTATCAATTTTTCTTATATTCCACACCCTAAAAATTTTTTAAAGTCTTATTGAATTTAAACCATTTTATCATTCATTCTTTACGCAAAATCGTTCACTACCTCAACACTATTTGTTTTAATATGGTATCATTATTTTTCGTTGAACTGTCAGTGTCAAGTTCCTGAGTAGGATTAAAAGTTCAACCTTAGGAGGACAGGTGACCTTACTGATGTTCATTAGTATCAGCGTTGCCAACTTAGCGGATTTCCCGTCATATCTAGCGGATTTGGATACGTTGAAAACGGGAAAAAAACTTTCTAACGGCATATTTAACGGAACAAAAACTGTCTTCGGCCAAATGTTTTTATATGAATAATTTTGTATGATGGCAATAAGATAGGTCAAAGACCTGTAATGTACCTAGCCAATAAACTGCAATGTTTATGAACGGGACTTACCTGCTAAGTAACCGAAATCCAATGTATACATTTTACATATTCTCAATAATGTAAACATTGGATACTACTATAGCGCAAAGCGGAATAGCTGATGAATGCTAAATGAAACAATGAAAGTGTTGTGTTGGTGTTTGTTATTACGTTAGCTTTTAATCAGTACCTATCTTACTTGTGTGTTTAAGAATGTAGTAATTGTTCCATCAGGATTAAAATGCCAAAAATACAATATAAACAAAAATTTCGCAGTGAGTAGCTTCAAGATAAGTTATTTAAAGACTGGTTAGTACGTAAAGAAGAAAGTTCTGGCGAATCTGTTCCAGAATGCAAATTGCTTTCAAGTACGCTTGGTACATATAATTTAATTTTTTATTTAAACTGTGAAAATATATAACTTTAGAAATTTAACGGCTATTATTGACGGATAAAAAAACATTTTTAATGGATTTTTGACGGAAATACACAACGAACTTGGCGGATTTTTAAAAATCCTGTTGGCAACACTGATTAGTATGGTCAGGTGCATAGTACTCGCAACCGGCTTGCGTGCATGACCAGATTTTTGAACATAAATGAGGCAAAAGAAGTATATAAGGATCGATCGATCGATTTTTTGATTATGGTCGAATCACAACCAGTCTGCGACCACTAGTAGATATAATTAAGTGTATATAATGGCACTGAAATCAAGTTTACTAGGCAAAATGCTTGGCTGAAGACTGAACAGCTTTCGTTTACATTTGATTTACCGGTGTTTTGGCTATGTCGAAGACTTATAAAGAATAGAATATTACACTGTTTATCCACTGGGAACGATAAAACGGGAAAAGATAAGCGAAAATTATTTTAAAATTACATTACATGATGAAATATGTAAATAATATAAAACCTGTTCCATTTGTAATTAAGTGCTGTCACCGAAATATAGGCGTATTTAACACACATTCCTTTGTACACAAAATAAAAAAAAACTTTCACTCACAAAGTATTGATAGAATTTTGATAACCTCGGCTTCCCATGATTATTGAATACCAATATGGCCTTAATCATTGTGCTAATTAACTATAAACTCAACAAATTACTCTATTTTCATTTATTTAATTGATAAATCTATTGTAATCCAATCATGAACGAAAATTATCGATTGTGTTTAGACAGTGACGTTAACAATTCCGTTCGGAAATTGGAAACAAAACACGCGTCAGTTGCCAGAGCATAGATAAAAAAATTATAATCAGTGCGTTCCGGTTTTTTACATGTTTTTAACACTTTTCCATATTAAATTCAAGATAAAAACTTTTTACAAAAAAAAACAACCAACTTCCTTAAAAAAAACACTACAAAAACAAAAATAACTTTAATTTAAAAAGTCGGTGTCTTAGGCTCTGTATTTCAGGTTTTTGCCACCGACTTCCGAAATTAAAGTTATTTTTGGCTTTTTGTAGTGTTTTTTTTAAGGAAGTCGGCAGTTTTTTTTTTTTTTTTTGTAAAAAGTTTTTATTTTTTAACTTTTTAGTTGTGGTAGATACTCCGCACTAATCTAATCACGTTATTCGTTCATTTGTTGCGGAAATACGTAATGCAAATTTAAGACTTATATGGTTTTCACATGGACCCCATTGTCCAAATAGAACCAAATTACAATGGGACCATTCGGGAAGCACCAGTTTCAAATAAAAAAATAATCATCAAAATCGGTTCACCCAGTCAAAAGTTATGAGGTAACAAACATACGGTATTCGTTCATTTGTCGCGCAAATACTTAATGCAAATTTAAGACTTATATGGTTTTCACATGGACCCCATTGTCTGAATGGAACCAAATTACAATGGGACCATTCGGGAAGCTCCAGCTTTCAAATGAAAAAATTATCATCAAAATCGGTTCTCCCAGTCAAAAGATATGAGGTAACACATATAAAAAAAATATAAAAAATACAGTCGAATTGATAACCTCCTCCTTTTTCTGAAGTCGGTTAAAAATGTTTAGTAGGAGTGTGAGATTAGGAGGATGGAGGATTAGGTTATTAGGAGGTTTAACATTTGATATTTGATAATTGAAATTGAAAAATGTACCTACATGGAATTAATATGATTGTCTTTATATTTTTTTCAAGGTAAATATCACAGTACAATTAGAGAAATTGTTAATGAAGGTGAAAAAATTAAGAATTTTTTCTACACCTGGAGAAACACCAAAACAGTTGGCGGAAGAAAGAATTAGACGATTTCGATCCGTGTGCAATTAGACAAAAAGTTCAACACTATAAAGAAACAGGCAAGTATTTTTTTTTTTTTTTTTTTGTTAATCCTATTATCGCATACCACAGTAGAAAAGTATAATTTATATTTATTATTTTCAGGTGCGTATTCTATGTAATACCTATACCCTACCTACCCTACCTATAGTTTGAGGAGACGGGTTGTAATGGGAGCCGTAAACGACTAAGAATGGTTTTTAAACTATTTAGATTTCATAAATAAGAAATGTAAAACTGACGCATCAATGTTAATGGAAATAATCTATCATAGCACCGAAAAGGAATACACAAATGATGTTATGTCACGTTTTTCTTTTTTATCTAATATATAAAATTCTCGTGTCACAGTTTTCGTTGCCATACTCCTCCGAAACGGCTTGACCGATTTTGATGAAATTTTTTGTGCTTATCCGGTATCTATGAGAATCGGCCAACATCTATTTTTCATCCCCCTAAATGTTAGGGGTAGTCCACCCCTAAATTAATTTTTTTATTTTTTAGACAAAATTTTTAATTTATATTTTTTTATGATACAACATACAAAAATACATACAATCCTCAATTTTCACCCTTCTACGATCAACCTTTATTTTTTAATAGCCATTTTAGTAATTTAATCATTTTTCCTCTCCGGTCGAAAACTGATCAATCGTCATTTAATTAGTTATCCCCGCCAGATGTCTACAGGTGTCACTTCTGACCCAGTAAACAGCACGGAGTAGGGATGAGAACGAAGCCGGTCTCCTTTCTTTCTCAATCCCTACACAGTTGTCGGCGATCATTATTGTTTATGCATCAAGTGTAGTAGTAACGTTGACAATTATTATTTTGCTATCTCAGTGTAACTCTCATATTAACTTTTAATCATTTCTATTTTATCAATAATAATTAAATTATCAATTTTGAGTGTATTTTGCACGATTAGTTAATCAAGTGATTTTATAACCTCAAAAGTACTCAACACGTGACATGAGCTTCCAATAACAACGGATTTTGTGTTGTAAGTATACTTTTTTTTATTTATATAGAAAATGTTGTTGATCTTATAAAAATTTAGTTTTAATTTTATTTTATTAAAAAAATGTAATTGAACAATTAAGATTTTCATAGTTTCCAAAAAATCAATCATTATGAATCTTTATTTTGAAATGTCAATGGAAATATTGGTTGTATAAAAAAATTATAAGAGACAATGTTTTCATAAAATTTAATATTTTACTTTTGTTTGAAAAATGTTTCCATAAAACTTATATTTTTGTTATAATTTCATAAATTAAAACTAATCATAATGATATATAATTTTAGAGAATAAATTATAATAACTTAAAAATAATGTTTGCCTTTTGTTATTTTTATATTCCCTCATCGTTCACAGCGCTCCATGCTTATTTCACGCATATACCACATTCTTACATACATACAATATACACATTCTAACATACATACATACTTACAATACGTAAGCTATTTTTTGTCTACACTAGAAATTACTAGGAAATTATTTATATGGCAACACAACGTTTGCCGGGTCAGCTAGTTATATTCTAAATTTTAGCGTGTTATTTCATTTTCATTTTCATGTGAATAGTGATAATGTTATGTACCCCACATAGACATACGTGACGCTTTCATTAGTCAACTGTTCAAGTTTATTCGATATTGCCCTACCTTTCGAATGCGACATGTTATATGTAGGTATAGCTTGGCAAAAAAGTCTGTCGTGGTAACCATTGGAACTAAAATATTTTCTTGGTGGCAGCACTGCTTTGTTTATCATCAACAAGTAGCTAATCTGTCATTGTGTTATGTTCCCAGTTGTGTTTTACTTATTTCTAATTAAACATCAATTATTAATGCTTTTGTCCATATCAAAAATGAATAAAACATTAAGGAATAGTGGTGTGAGCTGTGATATACCAAGTTTTCGTAAGAAAGGCGGAATCTGAAGCGGAACAAATTTTGTCTCCGATTGACAATGTTTTCGAAAGAACTGCCGACACGACAGGTATTTATCTAAGAAATGTATCTTTTAGTCAATGCCAGTCACTGTTTTTCCTTTCTAATACTAAGTGTTATCGGTATTATAAGTTTCAAGCCATTTTATTGTTTAATTTACTAATAGATTATTGAGGTTATGTTTTCTAGTTTGACAAACTTAATGGTTGATACTTGAAATTGAAAAATGTACATGGAATTAATATGATTGTCTTAGAGAAATTGCTAATGATAAATGAAGGTGAAAAAAATTAAGGATTTTTTCTACACCTGGAGAAACACCAAAACAGTTGGCGGAAGAAAGAATTAGACGATTTTGATCTGCGTGCAATTAGACAAAAAGTTTCAAAACTATGAAGAAACAGGCAGGTTTTTTTTTTGTACCGTGTGGTGTCGGACGTAAAGAATAGCACCATCCCATTTCTTCCCATGGGTGTCGTAAGAGGCGACTAAGGGACTTACTAGAGAATGGGCAGCAGCGTCCTCTATGCATTTTACCACCATACTGCGATCGCCAACCCGCCTGCCAAGCGTGGCGATTATGGCAAAGCCCCCCAAATTGGATGAGGCCTGTGTCCAGCAGTGGACGTCTTACGGCTGAAATGAGTTTGAGGAGACGGGTTGTAATGGGAGCCGTAAACGTCTAAGAAAGATTTTTACACTATTTAGAATTCATAAATAAGAAATGTAAAACTGACACATCAGTGTTTTAAATGGAAAAAATCTATGATAGCACCGAAAAGGAATACACGAATGATGTTATGTCACGTTTTTCTTTTTAAATAAAATCTAAATTTTAGCGTGTTATTTCATTTTCATTGTCATGTGAATAGTGATAATGTTATTGGTAATAGGTAATAGGTAGAACTGGTTTCCGCAACTCCACGTCTGAGCGCGTATTTTGCGTACGGGTGGGAAATCGGTTATTCGATCCACCCCAGCTCCTCGAGAAAGGCCAGCAACGCCTTGATGTTGCTGACTATCTCACGTAGGGTACCTGGGATACCGAAGTACTTGGCCCTGTATGTGGCGATCGCCGGGCAGTTTAGAAGCACGTGCGCTGCTGTCTCGTCGTCCTCAATGTAGGCCCTGCACAGCGGACTGTCTGTAGCTCCTATGACAAATAGATGTTTATTAAACGACCCATGGCCAGTTATTGCTGCTGTAACCATACGCAGCTGTCGTTTGTCTAGCCGAAGGACCTGTTTTGTGAGGCGGGCATCGATGGTAGGTAAAGCCTCCTTGGCCTGCCTGCAGTCACTTTGGTTCACCCATTGCTTAAAGTGTAGATCCCTGGTACGTTTTCTTACCAGAGAGCGTAGAAACCCAAAGGGGAGTGGCGCGATGGGTTCTGGTCCCACCGGTGTCATGCTCGACCCCCTTCTGGCAAGTTCATCGGCGGCATCGTTACCAAGCGGACCGCTGTGTCCTTTTATCCACTGAATGGTTATATTATTGAGGCTACCCACCTGGTTGAGGCGCTGGTGGCACTCGTATATTAACCCAGAATCAATCGAGTGACTGTCCAGCGCTTGCAGAACAGCCATACTGTCTGAGAGTATGCGGATCGAGTGGTCTTTAACTGCCCTGGCCATGATGGCTGAGGCGGCAAGAGTGATCCCAATGCATTCCGCCTGGAACACTGTGTTGTGAACTCCTAATGGTGTGGCTATATGTATGTTGAAGTCCTGCGAGAAGACTCCAGCACCTGTGCCACTGTCTGTTTTTGATCCGTCCGTGAAGATGCGCAGCTCAGTGGGGCGCAAACCCTCACATCGGCGATCTTCGTGAAGCTGGATTCTGTATTTTTTATCAAAAATGAATTGTTTAGGCACCCGGTCCATTATAGCTTTAGTAATGGGGAACTCATTGTTGAGTTCCTTAAGCAGCGCGGTGTGTTGTGTGTCTCTCTTCCTCCAGAGGTTAGTTGCGTTCAGACGCGCCGCCACCATCGTGGCTTCCTGCTGTATGAACAAGTGGAGCGGTGGTAGTCCCAGCATGGCTTCCATGGCTGCAGTCGGAGTAGTCCTCATGCAGCCCGTGACCGCCATGCAGGCTAGTCTTTGCATGCGTTGCAGTTTGTTGCAGGCTGTAATAAGCTTGGTGCGGGGCCACCAGACCACAGCCCCGTAGGTGATCATGGGTCGGATCACTGCGGTATACAGCCAAAGTATGATTTTGGGGGATAGGCCCCACTTCTTACCTATCATTTTCCTGCATTGCCAGAATGTGATGCATGCCCTGTTTAGTTTACTGTCTAAATGGCTACTCCAGTTTAACTTACTGTCAAGAATGACCCCGAGGTACTTGACTTCGTTGGCCAGCTGAAGTTCTGTATTGAACAATTTCGGTAGGCGAAAGGGGCCTAAAGCTCGTTTATGGGTGAACATGACTAGCTCTGTTTTAGTGGGGTTCACTGAGAGGTCATATTCACTGCACCATCTCTCTACGATACGTAGTGCTTGTTGGGTGAGGTTAAAAATCGTGCTCGTCACCTTCCCTGAGACAAGGATGGCGAGGTCATCCGCATAACCTATTGTGTAGTAGTGATTGGCATTGAGTCTGGCAATGAATTCGTTAATCACCAAATTCCATAGAAGGGGTGACAGCACCCCTCCTTGGGGGCAGCCTCTGGCAATCGTGGCCAGCTGCTGCTCATCCTCTAGGCGAACCACGCGCTTGCTTAACATTTTTGTGATCCAGTCTATGAGTACCTGTTCAACTCCATGTCTGGAGAGGGCGCTTCTGATGCTGGAGAAGTTTGTTTTGTCGAAGGCTCATTCAATGTCTATGAAAGTGCCCAGGCAGGTCCCTTTCTGATGTATCGCTTCCTCTATCTGGCTAACTACCAGATGAAGCGCCGATTCGGTGGACTTACCCGAGCCATCGTCATTGCCATGTGAATAGTGATAATGTTATGCCAGCACATAAAGCTACTAAAATTTGTCAAATTTCTTTAATAGGTTTTAACTTTATCGCTAAAGTGTTAGGTTCAAGATTGATTGGGAAAATTTGACCGTTTCGGGTAGCTTGATGTGCTAGCGCGTACCTGACGCCTTCGTTAGTCAACTGTTCAAGTATATTCGATATTGCCCGTACCTTTCGAATGCGACATGTTATAGGTACTCTCTGACTTCCGATTAGTTTCCGACAGTAAGCAGCTGGAATTCGCCTTCTTGTCGACTATAAACTGTCAACATTAACAGGATTCGTTCAGTATCATTCATGTCAAAGATACAGGCATACCAACCATCGTATGGTTGTGAATACCCTAGATGGTGGCTGCAAATGCGATTGCTGAAATTATGTCTTGTGTATCGGGTTCAATCTGCAATCCCTGAGTGTAATTTAATTAATTTTTAAACTGAACAAGTTTGCATTTTGTTATAATGCTGGCACTCTGAGATAAAAGGTTATTCCAGCGAAATAATGCGCAATCTACTAAATATAATGAAAGTAAAAGACTGTGAGCCTATCAAGTCTTGAAATCTTGATTGATGAGAATTTCCGGGATCTCGTGTTTATGGATTAAAACAACAAGTATCTTATCACTTTTGGTCCTAGTATACAGGGTGGCCATACCTGCTAAGCAGGCGCCCTCATTTTTTCCAGACTCTTTTTTGCCAAGCTGTATACGACATTGAAGGTACCTCAAAATGTTCTAATGGGAGAAGCGTCTTAGAATTCAATAATAGCGGACATGTCTTCAGTTAAAAATTATACCTACTCATTTAAATTCAGAAAAATGAGACACTTCGTTGTAACAAAAAAGTTGTCTCGCATTTGCGGGTTATGTATGAATATATAAAACTATCAATTTTCATTAATCCGGAGTCACACGTAGTCTTCTTTACATGACATCTTTATTACTAAGTTGTGTCTCCACGTTAAAGAAAACAGATGTTATTTTTAATTTGTCTGTCTGTGATGTCTTGTACAGACCTTTTTTTAAGTTCGCGTTTTTTTTTTAGTTAAAAATTTAGAACTTTCTTTTTTTTAGTAGAAATAGTAATATTATTTAACCGATATCTGGCAACACTCAAAACTCGCGAACGCGTTGCGCTGTCTCCTGTAACCCGCGAGTGTCACAATAAAAAAAATCGCAAAAACTGAATGATTATTGTGTGAAATAAACATTTATTGTTAACTTTGAAGTTCTGTACAGTGTTTCATGTTTGATGGAAGCCTATTTGCGGGCCGCTGATGCTACGATAACGAGATACAGGTCAGTGTAACTGAAGATGGACATGGTATATTTTGTTGTCTTTATTTGGGTGCTCTGAGGTTTCTCGCGGTGTCGTGTAGCTTATTATGATTCTCTGTATCTTTGGGACTTATTTTTGGGCTGTACGTGCTGTTGAAACAGACGGTCTTGTTATAAAAATCGGTACAAATATGGTACGGCTAGCTGTTGAGTCTCGTAAGTAAATTTGGAAAGTTTAACGAGCGGCCTGAACGGAGTTATTAAAACATGATTGTTGGTATTGCCGCTACCGATTTGAACGCCGGTAGAAGGTTAGATCGCTGAAAAAATGTGCGCTTTCATAGAACCGTGAAGGTTTTGTATGTTTAAAGGTATTTGTGAGAATAAAAACTTTATAAAGTATGGAATGTTACGAATTTTGATGAAATATATTACGTGAACACTCTTGAATTGATTTACGTTGATTAAATATTGAGATCGCATAGATAGGCATAGTTTTCATTCAATGACAATGTTTGATTTACTTTTGTTGGTGAATTACTTTTATGATATTTTTACATTGTCCACATTTAATTAATTTACATTCTTCAAATCGGGTCTAATTAAAAAAAAAATAGAAATGTAGGTTATGTAAATATTGACATTTCCATCCAATAAAAAAAAGGTAATCATATGAAAATAATTAATAAGTTTTTGATTGTCAAAAACTTGTTAATATTATTATTTCTTAAAACAATTCTTAAATATCTGGTTCACTCATAGAAAACATCAAAATAAATACAGAGATCAAGGTATGGCATACAGAATGGTCTTGGTAACTTCTTCAGATTGTTTCCCACCAAATTAAGATAATCCTTTACCAACAAATTTAGCAGCCAACATAGTTGGAGATATCCTAGGCAGATGATATAATATCTTAGGACAACCAGCACACCGTTATCTGATCCCAAACTAGGCAGAGCCTGTACTATGGTAACCAGACAACTGATAGATATACTTGTATACTTCTAAATACATACAGATAAATTACATCCAGACACAGAACAAATAATTTTGCTTGTCACACAAAGATTTGTCCTGGGTGGGAATCAAACCCACAACCTCCATCTTAGCTACATACTACCTCCTAATTAACTTTTTTATAAGACATGTAACTGCTAGAGGGTGGAGACCTGGTGAACTGAAACACAGGCCCTTAAAACCTAGCTTAGGCACCAGTCTCTCACAGTAAACGAAACCATATCATACCGCAAGTGTAACAACCTCTGTAATGTTTATTGTGGTGAGAAAATCCATACTTCCATACTCCATACTAATATTATAAATGCAAAAGTAACTCTGTCTGTCTGTCTTTCTGTCTGTCTGTCTCGCTTTCCTGCTAAAACTGCTGAACCGATTTAAATGAAATTTGGTACACAGATAGTTTAGAGCCTGATAAAGGACATAGGCTACTTTTTATCCCGGTAGTATGTCCCGCGGGATAACTTCCGACCTCCACACGGGCGAAGCCGCTGGCAAAAGCTAGTAAAGAATAAATATATAGCAGTCAGGGTCGTTAACCACTAGACTAACAGGCCAGTCAGATGATGAAGACATGAAGTATAGTACTCAGTGCATCTGCATAAAGATTACTATCTACGTCAGTTTAGCACCAATGCTTCTTCAGAATGACAATAGCTCTCTTTGCAATTTAAATTACGTCACCCAGAATTCAATAATCCTGTATTGTGCAGGCATGAATAAGGAATAGTAAGAACCCCCATCATTTATGAATAATATTGAAATTCAATATAAATGATATATTCCAAAATTGAAGGGACTGGTTACTTTATTGAGATATAAAGAGTTTTCGTTATTTGGCCTCCTCCATATAACAAAAAATCTTTCTCTTAAAAGGAATCAATTTTTTTTGTTAGCCTCCACTTTCCCACTCCTGGGCAAAAGCCTCCCTCCACTCCTGCCATCTTTCGCGAGCCTGCACATCCTCTTTCCAACAATAATATAATATTATATAAAAAAAGCAACTTACAATATAACAACTTAAAGACTACCCATGGCAGTAAGACAATGGTAGGAAAGCACAATAAGCTAACACATGCTAGGCAGTTACAACAAACTTTCTAAGAATTCCATTGTGCGTTCAAAATATTTACGACCTAATATCTGTTTTGTGTTTAAAGGTCTGTGTAAAGTTTGTTTATTGGAGTCTTAATACTGACAATTTTTTTCCGCTATTCAGAATGACTGTTACCCAATATCCAGTAGAGACTCCATTAACCAGACAATTAGGCATTCAGATTAATCAAAAATCCGTATAATTCAATGTATGAAGAAATGCAGTTTTTGTAGATATAACGTAAGGTAATTATTATAAAACAACAAAAATAAACTAAAAATGTTAGATATTTGGCTGTTAAGACGTGGTATGTTTTCTAGTAATGCAAGTTCCGAAATGTCCGTGCGTGCATGGATTTGACTTGATATTGAGTGCCAAATAACCAAGCTACCGTTCAATATATATGAGTAACAATGTAAACCAAACAAACGTCAGCAATTTCTATTTTTAAGGACACTTTGTTTAATAGAACTTTGGTCCAATTCATGTCTTAAATTTTCTATTGTTTTCTTTTTTAAGAGAAACATCTTAGAAGATACTAGCTTTTGCCCGCGGCTTCGCCCGCGTGGATGTCGGAAATTATCGCAAGAGGACGTACCTACTAGTGCGGTTTATGTATTAAGAATGCATTAATCCAGGTTATATAGGTAATAAGAGAGCAGTTGAGTGAGAGCAGCGGTGGCTCAGTGGGTATCAGTGGTATCAGCCCCGACTTACGAATTGTAGGTCATGGGTTCGAACCCAGGCAGGCCATTTACTTTGTGTAAATATTGTCATCAATATTGCTCTCAATACGGTGAAGGATAACATCGTGAGGAAACCGGCATGTCCTAGAACCAAAAATTCGAAGACATGTGCCATTTACCAACCCGCACGCCCAGTGCGGGTTGGTAGATTACGGCCCACTCCCTCTCACCGAGGCCTGTGTCTCAGTAGTGGGAATACTATAGGCTGATTATATATAGGTAATAAATACTATCTGTGTGCCATTTTCGACCCAGTAAGCCATACTTCGCGGTCTCTTACTTGAAATAGTACTATTAGGTTTATTTTGAGTATAACGCACACACATGATATTCGCATTTACTATGAAGCCAAAGTAATATCAATTTCAATATTCCAATCCTCCTAATCCTGCCAGTGTTTTATGAAGACGATTTTTCGGACATTGCTTTTTAGGGTTCCGTTGCCAAATGGCAAAAAACGGAACCCTTATAGATTCGTCATGTCTGTCTGTCTGTCTGTCTGTCTGTCTGTCGGTCTGTCTGTCTGTCTGTCTGTCTGTCTGTCTGTCTGTCTGTCTGTCTGTCCGTGTATGTCACAGCCATTTTTTTCTGAAACTATAAGAGCTATGTTGTTGAAACTTGGTAAGTAGATGTATTCTGTAAACCGCATTAAGATTTTCACACAAAAATAGAAAAAAAACAATAAATTTTGGGGTTCCCCATACATAGAACTGAAACTCAAAATTTTTTTTTTCATCGTACCCACACGTGTGGGGTATCTATGGATAGGTCTTTAAAAATGATATTGAGGTTTCTAATATCATTTTTTTCTAAACTGTATAGTTTGCGCGAGAGACACTCCCAAAGTGGTAAAATGTGTGTCCCCCCCCCTGTAACTTCTAAAATAAGAGAATGATAAAACTAAAAAAAATATATGATGTACATTGCTATATAAACTTCCAACGAAAATTGGTTTGAACAAGATGTAGTAAGTAGTTTTTTTTTATACGTCATAAATCGTAAACCGCAATTTACCTTTCATTCAATCAACTCAAATATAAAAATTAGAAAAATAGGATTTAATTTCATAAACACAAGCCTTATGTATAAACCGTGAATACCTACAGGTTTGTACGGAACCCTCGGTGCGCGAGTCCGACTCGCACTTGGCCGGTTTTTTATATTAAAAACTGGTAGTTTAAGTCATTTCAATGCAATATTTCGTATCCCCGTTTCACTAGTATGTTTAGTTTTTGAGATATATTTTTTTGAAAATCGTCTTTTTTTCAACCAACCATTTAGAAAAAAAATCATATCTCTGAAACTAAATATGATACGCAATCGTGACCTTAGAATCATCGACGGCGTTTTTTATGCTGCATATTTTAGAGTACAAATAAATCTCGGACCTTCGTGAGATTCAGACTTATACGAGGTTTTTAGTTTTTCGTTTTTATTTTTTTTCTCGGTAATTCCGTCGTATTTGGAAAAGTTATTTATACTAAAATTATGCCCTTTATCTTCCCTACATACCATAAAAATAACACATCCTAATTGCGTGGAATCTAGAAACCACAACATTTTTAAGTTTGATCCGTATTCTACGTCGTTAGGGTTGTCACGCGATCATATTATATTAGTTCATATCCGGATCTGAAGTTATCTCTATATTTAAACCAAAGTTATCCACACAATCAGAAGAATCGCCAAACTTAACAGGCAGTGGGCAGGGCACATTTACAGTTTAATGTCATTTTTGATTTTCAGAACTACCTCCGTTAGAACAATTTAGGGGTTTTTAAAGATTGTATGGAGGAATCTTATTTCTTAGGTTAAAAAACTTCTTATTGTTAGCACAAATTCTTATCAAAATAAAGATTGTCATTGGTGCCGATTCTGTTGTACACCGAACTAAACTAACTAAACTATCTCTAAAATTCCTTACTTTTGGCTATGAGAATTGTAACGCTATTCTGGAAGAAAAAAATCTCTAAATTTAAAAATTATTTTGACACAACTAAAATCAAAGTTGCATTTTACCACCCTACTGCGATCGCCAACCCGCCTGCCAAGCGTGGCGATTATGGCAAAGCCCCCCAAATTGGGGGAGGCCTAAGTCCAGCAGTGGACGTCTTACGGCTGAAATGATGATGATGATGATGAAAATCGAAGTTGACAATCGTGACTTAACGTGGTATTTTTTTTTCTTTTGGCTTCGCAACGTGTTAGTTGTGTGCGCTACGCAATGAATTTTTTGAGAGACGAAGGCGCGCGCAAGAGGGCAGCCTGGACGTGTTCTATATGGTATTTTTCACTTTTTGTTTTAAAAATATAAAAATATATTACCCCCCTGTTGAGATTTATATGTGCAGGGGTATCACATAGGGGGTCGAAAATGTCATTATTTTTGCGATAGGATACGCCATTTTCGAGACATAAGCAAAAGAAAAGGAAAACAAAAAATACAGTACTGTCTTTGCACGTGAAGGTGAGGCGTTAGTGTGAATTTTAGTTCATGATCACTAGTTTTATTGCACACCTTTTTAATCGCTATTAAAAATAGTCAGATTTAGTAAAAATAAATTATTATAGTAAAAATTTTTGGTGAAAACCAGCAAACTCAGAATAGCAAAATTAACATTTTCACTAAACTAATAATTCAGTGCAATCTTAGTGCTGTCAAACTAGAATATACTTAAGTTGACTTTAGTTTATTTCAGAATAGGAAATCGTCGGTTGACACGGATAAACCAAATTTAAGTGATTTTTAGTTTAGTTTAGAGAATTTTGTGACAACAGAATCGGCCCGTTATTCGTTTTTCAAAACTACCGTCAAAATACAGTTTTAAAGGGTGTTAAAGTTTTTATAAAAACAAGTGCGAATGAAGTTGCTGGCAAAGTGCTAGTTTCAGTATAAATAACTTATCCCAATAATACGGAATTATCGAGAACAAAATTAATAAAAACTAAAAACCTTTTATAAGTCTGGATATAACAAAGTTCCTTAGTTTAGTAGTCGAAATTTTAATAACCAATACGTCCCATTAAATAAAAATTGAGTCATCAAAATTCAGATTCGAAAGTGACAACCCTAGCAAAAACAGTTAATTTGGAATAACTTCTAGATTCCACGCAATTAGGATGTGTTATTTTTGTGGTATGTAGGGAAGATAAAGGACATAATTTTAGTATAAATAACTTTTCCAAATACGATGGAATTACCGAGAAAAAAAATAAAAACGAAAAACAAAAAACCTCGTATAAGTCTGAATCTAATGAAGTTCTGAGATTTATTTTTACTATAAAATATGCAAGATAAAAAACGCCGTCGATGTTTCTAAGGTCACAATTGCGTATCATATTTAGTTTCAGAGATATGATTTTTTTTCTAAATACCCGGTTGAAAAAAAGACGATTTTCAAAAAATTCTATCTCAAAAACTAAACATACTAGTGAAATGGGGATACGAAATATTGCATTTAAATAACTTAAACTATCAGTTTTTTATATAAAAAAGCAATGTCCGAAAAATGGTCTTCATAAAACACTGTGTGCCGGCCGGACGCGGGAAGGCCCGCAAGCCGCTCTGCGGCTATTTTATTATAACTTCTGATATCTTCTAAAATATTCATTTTAATGATATGCTGTAAAGGGCAATTTTGATCTACATGAAATGTACAATTTATTTAAGGTACTTAATTGCATAAGGATTAATGCTGTATTGCTTAAAATCGCATTCATAAATAAGCCATTATTTCTCGTAAAAAGTAAAGGATAAAAATGGTTATTATGGGTTATCCCTAAGAGTTAGACATATACCATCGCGGACTTTTTTGTAGAACTTTTTAAGGTATACAATACTCTAGTACATTATTTTGAGCTATTTCGTAGGGTTCAGCCAGCGTTCGCAATGTAAGCGCAAAAAAATGTGTTTATTTATGACATCACATTAGAAACTTCTAAAATTATCAACGTTTCTTTACTATATTATGCATGTTATATACATATAAACCTTCCTCTTGAATCACTCTATCTATTAAAAAAACTCTGCATCAAAATCCGTTGCGTAGTTTTAAAGATATAAGCATACATAGGGACAGACAGACAGCGAAGTGACTTTATTTTATAATATGTAATAATAATAAAGATTAACACACTAGTGTATTACATTCCTTTAATAGCTGACAAACATGACTATTATTTGTTATTTTAAGATTGAATCAAGAGTTTCAGAATGATTATTTATTATTCTATGATATTGTACAAAGTTTTCAAAACAATAATATGTTTATGCACATTTCAAGAGGCTTATTTAGAACAATCTTCTTCTTTGTCATTACTATCCCGTTTATATGTATAAGCTGCAAGCAGAACTTGGCCACTCCGATAGTGTTAGCGTTTGCCTTGCAAAGGTCTTCACAGGAGCACAATAAGAAGCGGGACAGATTTAACAGTTTAATAGAACGTTTTTTGATGTTAAACTATCATTATATAGATTTAATAGTTACCAGTACATAATAATACGGTAAAAATTATGCACCATAATTTTCAAGCCATTATCCCCATTTATTTGGGACTAGCTTCTGCCCGCGACTTCGTCCGCGTCAAATTTTTGCTCCCCTGACCCTTCCCGTCGCATCGATTTGCCTGCTAGTTTTCGTCCACTTTTCGTTGCTCGCTCCTTTTGAGTTATAGTGAGTCAACCTTAAAAGATAGACATATGCTCTCGCGGACTTTTTTTTAGAACTTTTTAAAAGAAACAATTCCGTCATACATAATTTTTGCGTTACTTTAACCGTTTACGCAGCGCACGCAACGGAAACTCTCAAAAGGAATAAATTATCCCCGTTTTTGCAACATTTTTCATTACTGCTCCGCTCCTCTTAGTTGTAGCGTGATGTTATATAGCCTATAGCCTCCCTCGATAAATAGGCTACCCAACACAAAAAGAATTTATCAATTCGGACCAGTAGTTCCTGAGATTAGAGCGTTCAATCAAACAAACAAACAAACAAACAAACTCTTCAGCTTTATAATATTATAAGTATACTAGCTTCTGCCCGCGACTTCGTCCGCGTCAAATTTTTGCTCCCCTGACCCTTCCCGTCGCATCGATTTGCCTGCTAGTGTTGCTGCTCGCACCTTTTGAGTTATAGTGAGTCAACCTTAAAAGATAGACATATGCTCTCGCGGACTTTTTTTTAGAACTTTTTCAAAGGAACAATTCCGTCATACATGATTTTTGCGTTACTTTAACCGTTTACGCAGCGCACGCAACGGAAACTCTCAAAAGGAATAAAATTTCCCCGTTTTTGCAACATTTTTCATTACTGCACCGCTCCTCTTAGTTGTAGCGTGATGTTATATAGCCTATAGCCTCCCTCGATAAATAGGCTACTCAACACAAAAAGAATTTTTCAATTCGGACCAGTAGTTCCTGAGATCAGCGCGTTCAATCAAACAAACAAACAAACAAACAAACAAACTCTTCAGCTTTATAATATTAGTATAGATAAGTATATAAGTATAGATTGGCGCAGTCTGTTTTCTTTACCCATACTCGGCTATTAGTCGTTATATCAGTAATAACCTCCTTTCTAGCGATACACATGAGGCAGGACCCAGGATCTCATGCCGCATGAGATCCTGGCTCCTGATTCCCGGGTCAGGCAAAGTGTTATTGGATTTTTCCATCTGGAATTTCTCAGTAGCAGCCTGGAGATTCTACAGGCATTCATTCTGAGGCTTGGCAGTCGTCACGCCCCGTATTACATGGGACTTAAACATAACTAGTGAAATGTGGGTGTATTGTAGGTACACCTCTGCCCAACCCTCGGTTGACGTTGACGTTGTGATGTAATTTTAGTACTGCAGACGTACAGTAAAGGAAAACTTCTTGCTTCAGTTTATTAATACCTAGTAAGTAGTAAACAAATTTTATGTTTGTCTAGCACAAAACAGCGGTAATAAAATAAAAGCATTAAGCATAGGGTTGCCAGGCGTCCGGATAAAGCCGGACACAGTCAGGCTTTTTGGTTGTGTGTCCGGCCAAATTAGACCGAGTCCGGCCTGTCCGGCTTTTGTTAGGCTTTTCAAATTTGATCATTTTTGCCTTGGTTTCCGCTCCACCCACCTCACCTAGTGTCGCTAGCGCAAACGAGCGAACTAGCACTGTCCTCCGCGCCTTATTACTACTCATTTTTAAAGGAAAATTAGCATTTAAAGCATGTGTCTGCCAATAAAAAAAATATTAATTCGTTTATGTTACTTATTTATTTTAACGTTATTTTATTGGTGTTTTGTTTAATTTTGTTTTAAGATTAAATTAAAGATGTCAGACCTTTTTACCCAAATGTCCGGCTAAACTGACTGGTCTGTCCGGCTTTTCGGTTTAAAGACCTGGCAACCCTAATTAAGCAGATCGTCAATAACATAACATACAAATATCATCTATACTAATATTAAAGAGAGGTAAAATTTGTTTGTTTGTATGTTCATATTTATGGGGTAATCACTGGAACTGGGGTAGTGGTGGCCCAGTGGTAATGATCCCGACTTACGAGTTGCGAGTTAGGTTCGAGCCCAAGCAGGCGCTATACTTTGTATTTATAATTTCATCACCACTACTCTCAAAACGGTGAAGGAAAACATCGAGAGGAAACCAGCATGTCCTAGAACCAAAAATTCGAAGACATGTGACATATACCAACCCGCACTGTGTCCACGTGGTGGATAACGGCCCACTTCTCACCGAGAGGAGGCGTGTGTCCCAGCAGTGGGAATGCTATAGGCCGATTATGCTCTAAAACTTACAGTCAGACTTGAAAAGATATTTTAGCATTTGATAGCACAATGCCCCCTATTATATGGGACTAAAACAAAACTGGCGAAATGTGAGTGTACTAGGTATAGGTTGATCTCTACCCTACACTTCGAAGAATACAAGCGACATATTTTGTTATGTCATACGTTACACTGTAGCTCGTAATTATTGACACACTGTGGCCATCAATGTGATTGATTGGTTTTGATTGGTCACAATGAGGGCAGACATATTGGTTACTAATTTAAATGTTCATTGAGCAAGTTTTTGTTTGATTCCCTCGAGGTTCTAGTGGACGCAACTACTGAGCATGGGGTCCTTTTTTTTTTGTGAGTGGGATATCATCATATGACGTATCAGACTTTTACTGACTAAAACCCACCCGTGTTTCCTTCAGTTGCCTATGCCAGGGCCACGGTATCTCTTTCAAACTCATCTCGCGACCCTGGCAGGAGTTGAGCAGATTATTTTTGCTTTTTATTTTAATTTGGAATTTAGATTTGTGCCCGGTTGATAGCAATATGCTCGGCCCCTATTATATGGGACTTAAATATAACTGGCACAATTAGGGTGTAATATAGGTGCACTTCTGCCTTACCCTTTGGAGAAAACAGGCGTGATGTTGTGTTATGTTTTTTTACGATTATATCTGGTAAATAGACAAATGTTTAGCCTGCCTTTAGAAGTTTTGTTTTTCTTCCACCTATGCAGGGTTACTAAAGAAGAAATTATTAAAAAATAAAATCTGCCGTGCCATACATTTTGAACGCGTAGGCATTGCATATTTCCATGAAACAGCTGTTCTCTTTTTGATCATCATTTTTTTCAGTTGAAAGACGTCCATTCCGAAAGACGCTTCAACCGGTTTTGTGCGTCAAGCATTCAGTGGATGATTTTTTATCTCTGACGGATAATTTCTGCGCTACTTTACGCCCGTAAAGTAAGCTTTATACAAATAAACCTTCCATAATAAATTATCTTAATTATGGTGAAAACCGTATCAAAATCCATTGCATACCTAGTTTAGAAGAACAAAGCAGTCACACTGACATACGCGAAAATCCATTTTATTATATGTACGGATTGTAAATTAAATAAATTAACACCTGTATGTAGAGACAGGATGTTCATTTATTTAATTTAACTTATCGTGTAACTTTCCTTTTCATAACTATTACAATATTTTTTATAATAATTTCCCTGTACCCATCCTAATCTGAATCGTGTCTATATTATCAACTTGATTTTATTCCAGAATACGACACGTCACGTCGTGAACAACCCCCCCCCCCCCCCCCCCAATATGAAGTCTTTTACAATAATTAGATTTCTTTCTTTCCGTTGCCGTTGGTGAAGCGCCTGATCTCTCTCCGGTCGTGTCGCATTACCTTTCCATCGGACTATGAGAGTGAGGGAAGAGAGAGTGCCTCTGTGGGACACACGCCTGCACTATAATATCTCCCGCGCCGATGGCTAGTCTCCGTTGAGATTGGCCGCCATGACCGACATACGGTCTGGAGGACTTTATTATGTAGATTTAGATATGTATATGTATGTGTATACATACCCTTTTTATAATTATTTTACGTCATGGCAACTTTGAACCATCCTTATTCTGCATTCTTACGCGGCCGTCAGTCGTCTTATGCCACTAAAGGTAACATTGAGTAAGGTCAGTTCCAAGTCAAGTGAGTTATGCGAATGAAACTGTACTAGGTCAACCAACAGTTCACCACGCAACCACCTGCTTCTGTATAAGGGCGTGGATACACACAAATTTGGAGCTGGGCCGCGGCAACGCAAAAGTTGTGACAAAAATCGTCGCAGTAGCTTTTGCGAGCGGCTTCGTCCGTTGATTATGCATATAAACTTTCCTCTTGAATTACTCAGTCTATTGATGAAAATCGTATTAAAATCCGTTGCGTAGTTTAAAGGATCTAAGCGTACAACTCCCCGATATGGGACTTTGTTTTATACTATGTAAAGATTGGAACATGCCTGTATGAAAAACTAGCTTCTGCCCGCGACTTCGTCCGCATTGCATTTCTTGTTCCCCCGACCCTGCCCGTCGCGTCGAATCGTCTACCCGTGCGGTATTCCCCGTTTTTGCAACATTTTTCATTACTGCTCCGCTCCTCTTGGTTGTAGCATGATGATATATAGCCTATAGCCTTCCTCGATAAATAGGCTACCCAACACAAAAATATTTTTTCAATTCCGACCAGTAGTTCCTGAGATTAGCGCGTTCAATCAGTCAAACGAACAAACAAACTCTTCAGCTTTATAATATTACTAGCTTCTGCCCGCGACTTCGTCCGCGTCAAATTTTTGCTCCCCTGACCCTTCCCGTCGCATCGATTTGCCTGCTAGTGTTGCTGCTCGCACCTTTTGAGTTATAGTGAGTCAACCTTAAAAGATAGACATATGCTCTCGCGGACTTTTTTTTAGAACTTTTTCAAAGGAACAATTCCGTCATACATGATTTTTGCGTTACTTTAACCGTTTACGCAGCGCACGCAACGGAAACTCTCAAAAGGAATAAAATTTCCCCGTTTTTGCAACATTTTTCATTACTGCACCGCTCCTCTTAGTTGTAGCGTGATGTTATATAGCCTATAGCCTCCCTCGATAAATAGGCTACTCAACACAAAAAGAATTTTTCAATTCGGACCAGTAGTTCCTGAGATCAGCGCGTTCAATCAAACAAACAAACAAACAAACAAACAAACAAACTCTTCAGCTTTATAATATTAGTATAGATAGTATATAGTATAGATTTCACGAAAAGCTCAACATCTACTCCTTGACGAAGTTTAGCCGCAAAAAACAGTTTCAGGAGTAACTATACTGAAACGGAAAACCTTCTATCATACAACTGTTAAAGCATTCATCTTCACTCATCTCATCCACACAGTCACATCATACATACACCCAGGACATGCACACATACTTTTGTTTACCATTTAATCTTGAGTGTAAGGGTCGGTTCACATCTGACGGAAGATGCGTCGAGCGTATCATCGGTCGCGTCTATTCGGTCTAATAGTGTGTTTTCATATCTGACGGAAGATGCGTCGGGCGTAACTTGTACTTCCGTGATAAATCGTTCTGTATCAAACATTTTCAATGCAAAAAAACTTAGAACGGTCTGTACACAAACGATCTCCGCTGATATTACGCCTAGTCTGAATGCATCAGTCAAAATACACGTGGCGGAACATTGCCGCTCTTTACGTTGGCCGACAATGCGTTGACGGAAACGGAACATACGCTCTACCCTCGACGCACTAACGCATCTTCGGTTAAGTGTGAAAGGTTGAATGTTTTCTCATATAATTGTCTGTTCTGGCGTTACGCGACCGATGATACGCGACGCATCTTCCGTCAGATGTGAACCGACCCTAAGTGTTTTTTCTGCCACATCGATTACCTGGTTGATCTAACAGACGCAAGCGCTACATCTCGGTGTGAAGTCTTGAGTTAAATTCCCGGGTCGAGAAAACTATTATAGGGTTTTTCAATCAAGAATTTCTCAGTAGCTGGTCGCAGTTTAGATTTGTGCTTAGTTTAGGCTCGCCCCCTATTCTTCTTCTTAGCGTGTCGATAGCAATCTAAATACTGTCAGCCTAGAATTTGGCTACGAGCTAGGCACTTTCATCAGCGCCCATCAACTCCTGTAGCGTGCAGACAACAGGACACGCTGGACAAGATATTAAGTGCCGCATTGTTTGTGAGACAACACCACATTTACACTCCCGGGCGGAGTCATTTAAGAATCTCTACATGAGCAGGTTGTTAGGGTTCCGCCAAATGGCAAAAAACGGAACCCTTATAGATTCGTCATGTCTGTCTGTCTGTCTGTCTGTCTGTCTGTCTGTCTGTCTGTCTGTCTGTCTGTCTGTCTGTCTGTCTGTCTGTCCGTCCGTATGTCACAGCCATTTTATTCCGAAACTATAAGAGCTATGCTGTTGAAACTTGGTAAGTAGGTGTATTCTGTGAACCGCATTAAGATTTTCACACTAAAATAGAAAAAAAAAACAATAAATTTTGGGGTTCCCCATACATAGAACTGAAACTCAAAAATGTTTTTTTTCATCAAACCCATACGTGTGGGGTATCTATGAATAGGTCTTCAAAAATGGTAATGAGGTTTCTATTATCATTTTTTTCTAAACTGAATAGTTTGCGCGAGAGACACTTCCAAAGTGGTAAAATGTGCGTGTCCCCCCCCGTAACTTCTAAAATAAGAGAATGACAAAACTAAAAAAAATATATGATGTACATTACCATGCAAACTACCAACGAAAATTGGTTTGAACGAGATCGAGTGAGTAGTTTTTTTTTAAAACGTCATAAATCGTAAACCGCAATTTACCTTACATTCAATCAACTGAAATATAAAAATTTAAAAATATATATTTTTTTAAACCAAAAATACCTACAGGTTTGTACGGAACCCTCGGTGCGCGAGTCCGACTCGCACTTGGCCGGTTTTTAGGGTTCCGTTGCCAAATGGCAAAAACGGAACCCTTATAGATTCGTCATGTCTGTTTGTCTGTCTGTCTGTCTGTCCGTCCGTCCGTATGTCACAGCCACTTTTTTCCGAAACTATAAGAGCTATGCTGTTGAAACTTGGTAAGTAGATGTATTCTGTAAACCGCATTAAGATTTTCACACTAAAATAGAAAAAAAACTATACATTTTGGGGTTCCCCATACATAGAACTAAAACTCAAAAATGGTTTTTTTCATTAAACCCATACGTGTGGGGTATCTATGAATAGGTCTTCAAAAATGGTGATGAGGTTTCTATTATCATTTTTTTCTAAACTGAATAGTTTGCGCGAGAGATACTTCCAAAGTGGTAAAATGTGTGTCCCCCCCCCGTAACTTCTAAAATAATAGAATGATAAAACTAAAAAAATATATGATGTACATTACCATGTAAACTACCACCGAAAATTGGTTTGAACGAGATCGAGTGAGTAGTTTTTTTTTAAAACGTCATAAATCGTAAACCGCAATTTACCTTACATTCAATCAACTGAAATATAAAATAAAAAACATTTATTTTTAAACCGAGAATACCTACAGGTTTGTACGGAACCCTCGGTGCGCGAGTCCGACTCGCACTTGGCCGGTTTTTTTTACTTCGAACTAACAGAGTCTGTAGCCTATTTAAAGGCCAGAAAAGCCAAGGCCGGGGTATTACATAGGAATTGAACATAACTTGAATTGTGGGTGTACTATAAATACATCTTTGCCTAGCCTTTCGAGGATATACAGTCGTGATATTACGTAGACCCCACTAGTTGACACCAGTATCAAATCTACTGTAAACAAGTATATAATTATACAACAGTCTGCAGCGCATATAATATAAATATGTATATCGTGTATCCGTCGCGCCCACACACAAGCCCATTGTGCGGACGTAACGAACGCCGGCAATTGTTGTAACGAGCCCTCGTTACGCTAACGATAATCCTTATATCATTACGTGTGGATACCAACATGAGCTGTTACATGTACAGACGCCAGCAAATAAAGCTACTACAATCTGTCATTTTTTTTTAATAGGTTTTTAACTTTATCGCGGAAGCATTAGGTTCAAGATTGACTGGGAAAATTTGACAGTTTCGGGTAGCTTGATGTGGTTTTTTTTTTGGATGGGAAATCATCAAATGACTTCTCACGCTCTGGGCGGAGCGGGAGGGCGTGTCAGACTTTTACTGACTAAGGCTGACCCCACATTAGGCGTGCGCGATCCTCGGGCGTGTGTGTAGCGCGAGCGCCGCGCGCGCGTCGCGTGCGCGTCGCGAGCGCGCCGCGTGAGCGTCGCGTTTACCTGCCCTGCGGCGCGCTCGCGGCGCTCGAGTCGCGTTCTTACCCCTTCGCCCGGTACAATACTCAATACTCAATACTTTATTGCATTCCACAATGTATATGCTTAGGTGGTAAAACATTTTATTTAGAAACAATTGTGGACCCTGTCGGGCACAGCAAAGGAAAATACAGTAGGTAGAGAGGAGGACCTATTGATTATCTTATAATGTAACTTATTCTAAAATAGTAATTAAAAATAGATGAAATACATGCTTTGGACTTTTCTAAACTAATTTCAGGGATTTATCATTTAAAATTTCGTTGTCGCTATAATAACATTTGCTTAAGGTGACGTAGCCAGATGAACGTGCTTTTTCTTTTTAGCGTACCTTTTTTACCGTATGACTTCCGTACTTAATATTTTAGTGTATGTTTTTTGACTATATGATCTAGTATCCTGTAAAAGGAATACACGATACGATGAAATTTTCTCGATACAAAAAAATCGCAAAGTTCTATCTATGATTATGATTTTTTTAGCCTCAAGGCGCGATGCGTATGTATTATTAAACATAGTTTACTTTAAAACATTGATTATAATTCTATCTAAGTTTTTGTAAAACATTTTTCGTTTTAATAATACTTTTCATTCATAAAAAACGGCGATTCGGTTTGGCACATACGTTATTTTATTCCAAGCGCACGCACATTATCGCCATCTCTTCTTTTGCCTATCATAAATAGTGTCATCACTCTCGTTTGTTCATAAATCAGTCGCCCAGTAGGGCTCATCGACGACGAACCTATGTCACTTTTTTACAAATCGGTGCGATCAAAATTACGTTTTTTAAATATTTGTGTTCACAGAAAAAGGTAGTAGTTAAGCATTTTGCTGTAATTATTTAATATAATAAGTGTTGGCTTTCCAAATAACTTTGTATTTCGTCTGTATATGTGTCTATTTTTGTAACTGTGAACAATATAACATTCTTTCTCTATTACCATTTAGAGACGACCTAAATTATGTATGAAAATGGGAAGAACCATAAACCAAAACTGAACAGTACCTTCAAGGTTAGGAGTGCCTGCACAGGGCAATTAATTTATTCATTTTGCAAGAATGAAATACCAATAAGATGATGATAACAATAAATCGAATTCATCACCTTCACTAAAGCATTACAGCAACAATCTATTCTCACTTTGTAAAATAATATTGAGTAAACACCTTATTTTCTAGAGAAGAACGTCTGTTTTATCCCAATAACTTATAATAATCATATATTTAGAAATAAAATAAAATATATAATTAGTTTTTAGGTTTGAATTATGTCAACAATATATCTATATGTCAAGTACTGTCACTTCAAATGCAAGAGCACAACGAATGAATGGAGTAGCATTAGAATTGTAAAAAAGGTGAGGTTTTACTTGACAGCAGGCCAAAGAAGGGTAATTATTTAAACAGGCTGTGTCAAACGCTGAACTAGTATGTTTTTAACATAACATTGGTATGTAAAAGTGTTTGTACAAACCTACTTACAGAAATAAAATCATTTATCATTTATAGCAGATGTGAAGTTTTATTGAAAATATAAATTTTAATTTCATATATCAATCAAATCAGTTTATTTCGGGCTACAAAGACCCAAATCATAATACCATACAGACTATCATACATACAAATAAAAACCACGTAAACATAATTATTGTACACGAAGTGACGGCGACGTGTTGCGCTGTGTAGTATCGCGTAGCCTTCCGCGGAATCGCCGATACACGACACCCTTCGGCCAAAACTCTTCCTTGAGGAAAGTCTCGATTTGATGAGTTGGAACTCGCACCACGAATGACTTGAAGTTCGTGTTGTGGCACGGTTCCAACTTCTCGACCCTTAAGGTCCAGTTGGACTTAACACGTACAAACTCCACGATCTCCTTAACCTTCGTGGTGTAATGTAGACGGGACACATAGAGCTGCGTCGTTAGTGTAGCTGGACGCAGCAGCATATTGAGTCCTGCTAGCGCGGTCTCACACTGGTTCCGACTACGAAGCTTCTCTCTACCTTCACGAAGCCTTCCATGTCACTGCTTGCGGTAGCGTCGGGGGTCGGGTTACCACCTTCCCTCAAATATGGCGAGGGGGGTAATGGCTGACCTTTGCGTTATGCTCGTGAACGGGTGCTGCTTGTGGTGACTGGTCGTCTTGCTGACCATGGTTATTGTTATTTGTATTAACTGTTATTTTATTCTACTCCGGAGGTGCTAGTTTAACTATTGTAACTTCAACTTAGCTATATGCATCAATGTATGTATATGGATCATTTTGCATCGTTGAACATGTAAGCGGGCACGCCCTTTATGCCTGGAGGCTTTATTTAGTTTTTAAGTTTTGTTTACATTTTTGTTTTATTATTTCAGCTTGACTTTAGTTTTCAATTTTTTTTGTTGGTATATTGGCGTGTGCTAGCTGCCATATGGCGAATAATGTATGTTTTGTTTTATAATATTAATTACTTACACAATATTGTATAGAATCAAGTTCTTCTAACTTAACAGACAGCTGTGCTGCTGGGGAGTTTGTTCCGCCACTTCTTCTTCCCAGCTACAGCACTAGGAAGTGTCGAAGGGTGGGCGTTTTGGGGGGACTGTCTTTTGTAACTTTGACGTTCAAAAAGTGCTGACTCTCAGCCTAGTTTGAATAAATGACTTTTGATTTTGATTTTGATTTTCATGTCAGGCACGTGGCCTGACGCCAGGCCTAGGTGTTTCGAACCCTATATGTACCGTGTTTGATACCTAATCATTAGCAGCCTATAACGTTCCCACTGCTGGGACACAGGCCTCCTCTCGGTGAGAGAGAGTGGGACATAATCCACCACGAGGGCCCAGTGCGGGTTGGTAGATGTCACATGTCTTCAATTTTTTGGTTCTAAGACATGCCGGTTTACTCACGATGTTTTCCTTCACAGTTTTGAGAGCAGCGGTGTTGAAATAATTTACACAGAGTAAAGCGCCTGCTCGGGTTCGAACTCGTAAGTAGTAGCCGTTGCCACTGAGCTACCACTGCTTCTCGATATCTAATTGATATCTAATCACAGGTCTACAAGAGTGCTTTCTGAAAACATATTGGCTATTTATAATTTTTCATTCCTACAAGATTTTAATCAAAATCAAATAATTGGATGATCAAAACAGTGGTGTTTTACTCTGTTTTGAATAACACTAAACATACTTCTATAATCTTATGAAGACTGTTTAGCAAATTATTTGTGTACTCCATCTCTGAATTACCCCTAACCCCAAAGTAAATGTAATGAAAAATAAAGTTAATAAAAGAACAAACATACATACGAGTTAATAGGCTGATAAACACATTGCTCTCAGCAGTCGGGTAAAACACCCAAATAAAAAGATATAATCTAGACATAGTTACAAAATATCGGCAATAATATCGGTTTTGGTTTTCTAACCGCAATCACACGTAATTACTAAAATATATGTATGTATACGTCAAGTAATTTTGACATTTATCATACACATTGCCATACGTAATTGACCTTGAAGGAAATATAAATGACTTGTAAAATAAGGTGAAAAAAAAAAAATCATAACTAGTATTACGTAATGGACGAAGTCTATGTAAAATATTGTAATTGTCATTTACGAAATAAATGTATAGTGATCGGTGAAACGAAATTGAAGTTTATTAATCTCTTAAACACCATCACATATTTTATTTATAGACCTCTAGAAGATTAATTCGTTATTTTTAATTTCATGTTGTAAATCTATATATTAATACGTGAAGCGAAAACTTTGGATCCCTTTTTACGAAAATTGGGCGGACGTGCGGAATATGAAATTTCGCAGACGTATAGTTTATACAGAGAAGTGACGAATGCTAATATTTTTTTTAAATTGTGCGTAAGAATACATTATTTTCAATAAATAACACGTTACACACACTACTATTCATTACCGTACATTTAATAATACACACATGCATAGATATTCTTTTGTTTATGGTCCAAATCTGTGGTCTATAGTCTTACTGAATGTCAGTTCAGTTCAGTTTATTTATTTGTTAATATAGGTTAAATATAAAGATCTTATTTGTTTGTATTATTGTCAAGTATAAATATAGGTAATAAATAAATTTTATAGATATATGTATAACCTATTTCATTTTTTCAATCTATGATCATATCGAGAATATTTGTCTGTAATATTATCTGTCTATAGTGTTACTGAATGTCAAATTTAACCATATTATTTTTTTATATTTATTATTGTATATATATATTTTCACTTAATAATGTATTTCTATTCAAATGAAGGACGGTCGAATTTCGACCAATGGGCGATCACTAGTAATTAATAAATACTTAAATTGTTTATTATATATGTTTAATTATGTTGAGTTAATCAATCTCGTATAAACCAACATCCGTACATAAATATTAGCTAGCTTTTTCCCGCGACTTCGTTTGCGTAAATCTTACGTTACGCGGACGCACGTGAAGTCGCGGCATAAATAGGGTTAATGGGTAACGAATAAGGTTTAGTCGTGAAAGAGTAACAGACAGACAGAATTAGTTTCGTATTTATAATATTACATATAGATAAAGAAGATAATTTCTTGCTGTAAGATAGTTTTATTGCTTATAATTAAATATTTGTATTATTTGTCTACTCCATCGCACGCTATGTGCAAAAATTTCATAGACCGACTAAATTAATGCTACTTTCACGTACTTTTTTCTAAGATGTTTCCGTCTCTACCTTGCTATTGCAGTTTGACACATGTGCAACAGTGACAGGAATAGTGCTTGCAGCAAGACTATGCTAAGTTAGTAACGTTTTTTATATCGAGAAATTTTCTGTCATTAGTTCAACTTTTGGCCGCTGGTTTTCCTATTCTCTATAAACGGTTCAGATATAAGTTTGTGGCGGCCGGCCACTTTAGGTTGACCCACCATAAACCACGCCCAACCTACTATCATTCACATTCAAGGAGGGCCCTTAACAGCAGCTTTTTTAATTTATTAGTATTTACTAATAAATTTTAAAAGCTGCTAGAGAAAAAAAGCCATCTATTTAGATGGCTTTTTTTCTCTGTCCTTATGGATTCTGGTAACTTGTTGTATATTGCTACTGTTTCGGTCAGTCACATGGTGGGCAGTGTTGTGTTGACACACGTTAAAAATAGAGTCACGAGTGAAATTAATATCGAAAGCTTTATCCTAGAAATACAGAATCGTCCTGCGATATGGGACATGACTACAAAGGAGTATAGTGATCGTATTGCAAAAAAAAGGTGTGGGAAGAAATCAGCACTTTATTTATAAAAGACTAGCTTCTGCCCGCGACTTCTTCTGCGTAAATGTCGTTTATCGCGGACGCAGACAAAGTCACGGAATAAAAAGTAGCCTATGTCCTTTCTCAGGCTCTAAACTATCTGAGTACCTTTCATTTAAATCGGTTCAGTAGTTTTAGCAGGAAAGCGAGACAGGCAGACAGACAGACAGAGTTACTTTGCATTTATAATATTAGTGTGGATAGTGTGGATTTTGAAACAAAAATTGTCCAAATTGTGACTGACTTGACTGAAGGGGGTTAAACGCCAAGACGAGCGCCGCGTGCGCGCCGCGAGCGCGCCGCAAGGCAGCTAAGGCCTCCCCCACATTAGGCGTGCGCGATCCTCGGGCGTGTGAGTAGCGCGAGCGCCGCGCGCGCGTCGCGAGCGCGTCGCGAGCGCGTCGCGAGCGCGCCGCGTGAGCGTCGCGTTAAGCTGCCCTGCGGCGCGCTCGCGGCGCACTCGCGGCGCGCTCGCGGCGCACTCGCGGCGCTCGCGCTACTCACACGCCCGAGGATCGCGCACACCTAATGTGGGGGAGGCCTAAAACCCACCCGTGTTCCATCAGTTGCCCATGTGCCAGGGTCACGGTAACTCTTTCGAACAATCTCGCGACCCTGGCAGGAGCTTGATGTGCTGGCGTCTGTACTTACTTGTCAAATACCGAAATACTTTATGTATTTTATCTATGGACATTCGTAAATCGACAGTGAAGGCCGAAGGAATCCGCTGTATGCGGCAAGCACAGAATCGGTCGAAGTGTCGGTATTTGGGGGAGGCCTATGTCCAGCAGTGGACGTCTTTCGGCTGAAATGATGATGATGATTCGTAAACTGTGACAGTCGTTACGGGTCGTCAGAAGCCCGAAAGTCTGGTAACCAGTCACAAAACAGGGTATCGTTCTGTTATCCAGTATCTGGGTTATGGAGGTCAAATAGGCATTCTCTCCATGTAAAATTCATATTCAAATACAACCGCTCTCCGGTTTACATACTCATACATCCAATCACGCCTTTATCCCATGGGGGTAGGTAGAAACCAGGGAACGCCTGCTACGGTCTCTACACACTCCTTTTGCCTCGTTTAGGTTCATACAATTGGTCATACACACACGCCGGTTGCGAGTACTACGCACCTAACCTTTCTGAAGAACATCATCAATAAGGTCACTATATGTCCTCCTAGGGCGTCCCCTTCCGGCGTTTCCACTCACATCTGCCTTGTAAATACCTTTTGTGAGCCGTCCTTCATTCATCCTCTAAACATGACCAAACCATCTCCGGTTTAATGAGAGTGAAATCATGTAGCCATCTGTGTAGCTGGTTGAAGGGGATGGGCACGATAAGTTCGGGTCCACACTCCATAGGCTGACGCGCTAGATGCTCTTAACTCTGGCTGCTATATTAATGATAAATTACTTTATTTCTGTAAGTAGGTTTTTACACACTTTACACGTCAATCATATTTTTAAACTAGATGAGGTCAACGTTTCCTATCTGACTACTCTGAGAAGAAAGGCCGAAACAAACTCAGAGGTCACAGCTGTCCTGCCAGGGTCGCGAGATTGGTTCGAAAGTGTTACCGTGGCCCTGCCATATAGGCAATTGATGGAACACGGGTGGGTTTTTAGTCAGTAAAAGTCTGACACGCTCCCGCTTCGCCCAGAGCGGGAGACGTCATTTGATGATTTCACCCATGAACAGAAAAAAAAAAGAGGTCACAGTCTCTTTTAAAGTCCGGACATAATCTTGGTCACATCATGAAGACCATGTAGAGCTAGTGATGATGATATTCAAGACAATTTCAAGCCGGTTGATACTAATAGTTATAGCCAGATCACTGAGTATTTTGTTATGTTATGCCTGAGTATAGATGATTATGTATATGTTTGACTAACATAAATATCGATTCGAGCCGTCATTGTATAGTAATCAAATAGTAACTTATGTTTTTAGTTTTGCGTGTCGGGGACGGTCCGACATGATAGTACTAAGAATACTTGGATCAATACTAGTTATCCATCTATACAAACTATGTTTGTCAACCGAAGATACGATGGATGGACTGTGTGAAAGATGGAATGGATGGAAAGGGTGACTACCGAGATGACGACTAATAGAGAAGTGTGGACGAAAATGACATGTTGCGCCGACCACAAATAAATTGGAATAGGGGCATGAAAATAATGATGATGTTTGCCTACTTCCGTATGCTCCTACAG
This sequence comes from Aporophyla lueneburgensis, assembly GCA_932294355.1. Lineage (NCBI taxonomy): Eukaryota > Metazoa > Arthropoda > Insecta > Lepidoptera > Noctuidae > Aporophyla > Aporophyla lueneburgensis. The sequence goes on along the minus strand of OW028762.1, from coordinate 14,250,401 downwards.
CCCCTAATGAAAATGTCGTTTTTTAGCTTATCAACCAGCTCCCTAAACTTTGCGTAACACACTATCAATCAGAATTTGAATAATTTTGAATCATATTGCTAATCCATTCCTATGACGCCACAGAATTTAAGGAAAAGTTACCTACAAGGCAGATGTCACAAAACCTGCCAGGGTCGCGAGATTCGTTCGAAAGAGTTACTGTGACCCTGGCATATGGACACCTGAAGGAACACGGGTAGGTTTTAGTCAGTAAAAGTCTGACACGCCCTTCCGGTCCACCCTAGAGAAGGAGACATCATTTGATGATTTACAACCCCAAAAAAAAAGATGTCACTAAAAACGGAAGGGGACTCCTAAGGAGGACATAATATAGTGACGTTATTGGTGATGTTCTTCAGAAAGGTCAGGTGCATAGTACTCGCAACCAGAGTGCGTGTATGACCAGAGGGGTAATTGCGGAACTTTTTGTCGGTAGGAATTGGTTTAATATTCATAGTTAAACAACATTAATTGCGTTATTTACGTTGCTGAGCCACAATTTATTCGAACAAATGACGCCATGGTTTAGAAATAATCTTCAATCCCATTCAGATTCTGATAAATTGTGCGTTTCGCAATTATTGCAGATGTATGAACGCAAAAGGAGTATGATATTCACGTAGCAGGTGGCATTCTGTAGTTTCTGCCTACCCCCATGGAAAAAAGTGAGTGAGTTGGCGTATGTGTGTTAGTGCCATCCCTAGATACCATAGGGTTACCATATCTCAGGATTTGTCCTGAGATCTCAGGATTTTTGGACTCGTCTCAGGATTGCGGTCGGATTTTGCAAATCTAATGAAATCTCAGGATTTTTAGAATTTTCAATAAAATACAGCTTACATTATAAAGATCTCTTTAATAAAAAGTTAAACAAACTAAAAATAATCTTCCTTTGGTAATAATTATTAATTGCAATTAATTGCATAATTAAAATTAATACTTATTTACCCAAGTAGGTACAACCTACTTGGGTAAAAAAGTATTAATTTTAATTATTAATCAGTTTTATTAGGGTATAAAAACGATAGTATTACGACTTTTTTAAATTGTTAAGTACGTTTGAGAGAAAATTCTCAAACTGTAAAAAATCTCAGGATTTTTCAACTGAAATCAGGCCTTTTCTCCGGACTATTGATTTGTTCATCAGGTAACCCTATCCCTAGATCTATTCTGTCCTGCGACCTGCGATGACCCCAGAGTACATAAGTACAATTTTAAAGGTCCTTTATAAGTGTACTCCAGTTCCCAATTTGGGAACCGATCCCTAAATTCCTCATTATAAAAGGTTTCGTCTGCCTTTTTAGGGTTCCGTTGCCAAATGGCAAAAAACGGAACCCTTATAGATTCGTCATGTCTGTCTGTCTGTCTGTCTGTCCGTCCGTCCGTCCGTATGTCACAGCCACTTTTTTCCAAAACTATAAGAGCTATGCTGTTGAAACTTGGTAAGTAGATGTATTCTGTGAACCACATTAAGATTTTTACACTAAAATAGAAAAAGAACAAAAAATTTTAGGGTTCCCCATACATAGAACTGAAACTCAAAAAGTTTTTTTTTCACAAACCCACACGTGTGGGGTATCTATGAATAGGTCTTCAAAAATGGTATTGAGGTTTCTAATATCATTTTTTTCTAAACTGAATAGTTTGCGCGATAGACACTTCCAAAGTGGTAAAATGAGTGTCCCCCCCCCCCCCCCCCGTAACTTCTAAACTAAGAGAGTGATAAAACTAAAAAAAATATATGATATACATTACCATGTAAACTACCACCGAAAATTTGTTTGAACGAGATCGAGTAAGTAGTTATTTTTTAAAACGTCATAAATCGTACACCGCAATTTACCTTTGATTCAATCAGCTGAAATTTTTTTTTTTTTTTAAAATACATTTATTTTCAGAAACATAAACCTTGTGCATAAACCGAGAATACCTACAGGTTTGTACGGAACCCTCAGTGCGCGAGTCCGACTCGCACTTGGCCGGTTTTTTATTGTATGTTCGAGTGGAGCCATAACAATACTCCATTTAAAATTATGATTTTCTTTAGAAAACAAACAAATTTCTGACGCAATAACCGAGGTACCTATAACTGCGAATTGCTGACATCTTGAGAATGAGGCTTTATCAAAAACCAAACTCATTTATTTAACTCACATTAGGCGGGAAGACAGTATTTTTTTTACGTTATAAGATCTGCTCTATGGCATTCTGCGTTTGTGTAGCTTTCTATCAATAAAATATTTTATGTAATCAATTCAGGAATTTCAAAGATTACCTTCTACGAACATAGAAACAATCAATTTTAATATAAAATATCAACACTTGAAAGGCGAAATTGACTAAGCGACATAGTGCCTCAATGTCGCTTAGTCAATTTTGCATTTCAAGCGTCGATATGTATTATTTACAAGCTGGTACTCGTGTATTGCTGCCGTAGCGCCACATACAATTTAACTTTACCTGCCAATTAATAGACTTCCTCAACCCGTTATTGGGTACTACGATACCCGCCGGTAAAACAAGCGATAAAACTTCTGACGACCCGTAACAACTGTCAAAGATCTACAAATGACAGCGGGACCAACGTACTGTCTTGGACCAACCGCGAAAAATGTAGATTAGCAAAATTGAATGTCTATGCCTTGCAAGCAATAAGCTGACTAAGTTTTATAGCAATCGGATTAACGGTGTGGAAGCTCATAAAATAAACAAACATTGATTTTTAGGGTTCCGTTGCCGAATGGCAAAAAACGGAACCCTTATAGATTCGTCATGTCTGTATGTCTGTCTGTCCGTCCGTCCGTGTCACTGCCACTTTTTTCCGAAACTATAAGAGCTATGCTGTTGAAATTTGGTAAGTAGATGTATTTTGTGAACCGCATTAAGATTTTTTTCCCCAAAATAGAAAAAAAAAAACAGTTAATTATACTCAGAAATGAATCTCAAAAAATGTTTTTCATTATACCCGCACGTGCGGTGTATCTATGGATAGGTCTTCAAAAATGGTATTGAGGTTTCTAATATAATTTTTTTCTAAACTGAATAGTTTGCGCGAGAGACGCTTCCAAAGTGGTAAAAAGTGCCCCCCCCCCCCCCACCCCCATAACTTCTAAAATAAGAGAATGATAAACCTAAAAAAATATATGATGTACATAACTATGTAAACTTCCACCGAAAATTGTTTTGAACGAGTAAGTAGTCCAGTAAGTAGTTTTTTTTTAATACGTCATAAATCGTAAACCGCAATGTACCTTTCATTAATATCTACAGGTTTGTACGGAACCCTCAGTCCAGTCCTAGTTTTTATGCTTGCAAGAAGTGGCGCATGAAACTCGCCACCTATTATGCAAGTCTCGAATTAAATTTTCCTCCAGACGCATAATCGCGACATTAGCCATCCGAAAATCTTGCCGTTCGGCTATTTCCGCTTGTAATAATATTTTGTTGAACTGCATCGCAGCAGGCATAATATAAATCAACATGCGCGGGCGCAAGACGTCGTTACGTCGACAAATAACGTTGCAAATGTCGTGGTATATTATAACAGGTTATATAAATGCCGGGTACAGGTGAAGTCTTCACTGTGTATACTTTCTTCATTCTTTTTGTCCTCTTTATTATTTACTAGCTTTTGCCAGCGGTTAATATACGTATTTGAAACTTCCTCTTGACACGCTCTATCTATTAAAAAAAACCGCATGAAAATCCGTTGCGTAGTTTTAAAGATCCAAGCATACTCGTACATTGTATAGGGACAGACAGAGGGAAGCGACTTTGTTTTATACTATGTAGTGAAGTAAACTTATAGATAAAGAGAATTCTTTCTATATATTTATCTTCACGCAATGTTAAAACATCTAAAGGGTAATTGGGTTTTATACTGAGGAAAGGATTACATTTTGGCAGTTCTACAACGTTAATTACGTTATTTAAATTGTTGAACAAACAAATTTTTAGAACATTTGAAGCAATGAATTAACAGAATCTTTCAAATTTATTCAGATTTTTTATTAATGTGTGTTACGAATTTAGGGAGCAGTTTATACACGCACTACCGTTTGCGAGTATTACGCACTGGCTTTCTGAAAAACATCATCAAAAAGGTCACTGTATATTCTAGGGCGTACTCCCGCCGTTTCAACTCACATCTGCCTTGTAAATACGTATTGTTAGTCGCCTTTTATTCAGTGTTCATAAAAACGCGTATATGTTTGGGCCAAACAACTGTAAAATCGATACGGGTATCTCTATAAGTACTCATCTGCCTAGCCTTTTCCCAACTATGTTAGATTCGGCTTCCAGTCTAACCGGATGCAACTGAATACCAGTATTTTACATGGAGCGACAGCCTGTCTAACCTCCACAACCCAGTTATTGGGTAATACGGTACCCATTGGTAAGACTGGTGGACTTTCTATGACAGCCGGGAGCAATGGCTTAACGTTCTTTCCAAGGCACGGAGGCGTCTTGTTATATAAAGATGGTCACCTAATCTACGAACCAATTGCGACAAGTGTAGTTTATCCTGACCGATCGATCCCTTTTGTTTTGTGGGGAAATCACGTCTCCCGCTCTGGGCGGAGCGTAGACTTTTACTGACTAAAACCCACCCGTGTTCCTTCTGTTGCCTATATGCCAGGGCCACGGTAACTCTTTCGAACAAATCTACCGATCGAGCCCTGTGGCTGTATTACTTAACTATAAGTTCTACTATCTATTAGTACTGTTATGTCTATATATTCGTAAGCTGTTGTTCAGTTAATTGACTCTCAATCAATATTGATTCGTGTTTATTAATATGTCCGCCGAAGGGACGACGATGTTGTTAACTATGTTTTTGTTTGAATACTTTTGTGTATACAGACTTTAGACAGAGTAAATTCTCATGGTAGAGAATAAACCCTCTTTACTGACATTCTTCCCGTGGGTGTCGTAAGACGCGACTACGGGACGTACTGAGAATATGCAGCAGCGTTCTCTATGCATTTTATACGTTCACCATACTGCAATCGCCAGCCCGCCTGCCAGGCGTAGCGATTATGGTAAACCCCCCAAATTGGGGGAGGTCTATGTCCAGCAGTGGACGTCTTTTGGGTAGGATGATGATGATTGTCATTCTTGAAACATAATATTCCGCCTTCATCTCCGAAGGGTTAGACAGAGGTGTTCCTACAGTACTCCCATATTCCGCCAGTTATGTTTAATACCCATGTAATAAAGGCAAGTCTATTGCTATCAACCCGGCCAAAATTCACAATTTGGGTTGCTTCTGAAAAATTCCAGCTGGAAAACTTAATATTACCTTGCCCGACCCGGGGATTGACCCCAGTACCTCATGCGCAGCAGAAGCGCTTGTGACGACTAGACCAACGAAGCAGACATGTTTGCTGGTGTGTCCAAGTCCTAGGACTAGGGCCACTTCTCTATCATAGGGAGCGGGTTGGTAGATGCCACATATCTTCGAATTTCCTTCTTTCAATAATTACCCACAACAACAGTTTTTTTTTGCTCAGTCTAACCAGACCAGGATAAACTGAATTCACATTTCATCGAAATAACACATTCTCTAAAACGACATATTTTGGGAAATATTAGTCATTGATACGCATTACTCGAAGAAAAACAATGTTTCAGCTGTAACAAATAGTCATGCCGCGCAAACAATGTTAGAACTACAAATAAAGAACATAAAAGAATATTTTAAAAGGACACACAGAATAAAGGCAGTACGTATAATTACAACAATCAGTCTTACCAAGGGGTATTGTGGTACCCAGTGACTGCTTTGTAGAGGTCACATAGGCAGTCGCTCCATATAAAATACTGGTATTCAGCTGCATTTAGTTAAGACTGGAAGCTGACTCCAACATAGTTGAGAAAAGGCAAGATGATGAATTACAACAACACACAAGAAATAATTCTGACCACTGATCAACGGATACGTAATCCTTTTCCTAGTTGAGTTACAGGTGAAAAACAGATTACAAGGACAGCGAGCAAGTCTTACAACCACTACCACGGGGTACCATGTTACCCAGTAATTGGGTTGTGTCACACGCCAGTCAATCCAGATAAAATACTGGTTTTCAACTGGACTGGTAGCTGATACAAACATAATTGGGAAACACCCAGATAGGTTAGACTAGCAGTCGACATCAACATAGTTCAGAAAATGTTGAATAGTGGTCATTATTTTCCTAGATTTTTAATTAGTAAAGGCCTCATTATATATCTCAATCAAATCGATGTTCCAATGCATGCTTCGAGTCCAACCATTATTAATATTACCAATACAACTAGTGATACCGACCCATTGACTCCAATAAATATTACGTTATTGCTCCATTTCTTTCATTTGGTTGATGGAGCTTATACACGCGATTAGAACGATAGATTTGTTGGTCGATAGACTCAGCTTATGCATTTTTGGTAGAGCATAGTCCGATCCCCTCGGGTCTACGGAACATGTCGTTTCTTCCACACTTCCTTATTGGTTGTCATCTTGCTAGTCATCCCTTTTCTAGCCATATCATCATTAAAACAGTCCATCTATCGTTTATTTGGTCTTTATTTACTCTTGTATAAGTTAAAAGCATCCAAAAGCATTGCTGAATTGCATTATTCTAAATTTGAAAAGATTGAAGATGTGAGTGGAAACACCGGGAGGGGACGCCCTAGGAGGACATATAGTGACCTTATTGGTGATGTTCTTCAGAAAGGTCAGGTGCCTAGTACTCGCAACCGGCGTGTGTGTATGACCAATTGTATGAACCTTAAAGAGGCAAAAGGAGTGTGTAGAGATCGTAGCAGGTGGCGTTCCGTGGTTTCTGCCTACCCCCATGGGAAAAAGGCGTTATTGTATGTATGTATGTATGTATGTTAATAGTAAATCAATAATGGCGGTCCGAATTTGGAACTGACGCAAGAACTCATCACCCCAAAGGCATTATGTCAAAAGTGGGAGCTGGTTTATGTCAAAAACAAAACACGTTTGAAGTGACACTACTGACTTCCGTATCTGGCAGGCATCACTTTTAGAAGCTGTCACTAACGTTATTTTCTATTTCAGCAGTTATCCTTGGGAAATCATCAAATGACGTCTCCTGCTCTTGGGCGGAGCGGGAGGGCGTGTCAGACTTTTACTGACTAAAACCCACCCGTGTTCCATCAGTTACCCATGTGCCAGGGTCACGGTGTCTTTTTCGAACAATCTCGCGACCCTGGCAGATCCTTTTGGTCTAATTTCAATGTGAGAGCCAAAACAATAGAATTCATTCTTTGAGATATGTCTAGCTTCATTGTCTCAGGTTTTCTGGTTGATCGCCACGATAGATCCTGACTTATAGAGCTAGACAATTGTGGGTTGATAATTTCACGAGGCACAACGAACTAAGTAGATGGAGGCGTGCTCTTTTGCGCGACTTCTTTCCAGCCGATCTATTTTATAAAAATCTTCCCGTGAACACGCAGGTGAAGTGAGCCGTCAGTAATGTCAATCCAGCATCATGTGCCATTGACATTTCATTTCATCTAAATTATCTGCGTGAGATGTTCATAGAATAGACCGGTTGTTCTAATAATAGGAAGTGGTGAAAAGGGAAGCATTTTAAATAGGGCTGTCTTTTGTAACTTTTTAAACGACTTCAAAAAAGAAGAAGTTTCCAATTCGTCTGTATCTTTTTTTTGTGTGTATTCCATGATATAAACGGCATTTTTTTTTCGTTAATGAGTAGCATAAGCTTTGGAGGAGATAATAAAATTTATATGGGACCACATATAAATTTTATTATCTTCGTTTGGGTAGTTTTTGCTTTAGCTTCAATAATACGTATTTAATCCACTTTGTGTATCGTGATGTTCTAATACTTCCTGTCACACTCCTGCCAGGGTCGCGGAGGTTCAAGCGAGATACCGTGGCCCTGGCATATGGGTTACTGGGTTTTAGTCAGTAAAAGTCTGACACACCCTCCCGCTCCGCCCAGAGCGGGAAAAGTCATTTGATGATTTCCCATCAAAAAAAAAAATACTTCCTGTCACTGTTGTTTACCTGGTCAGTAGTGGTATATGAATTATTGTGGGGTATGTACAATAGAGATACCACAGAGAGCAGTGGTGGTCTAGGATTATTGGCGTCTGTAAGTCGGAAGTTCGATCCCAGACTGGCGTTTTATTTTGTGTAAATAATTTAATCACCATCTGCTCTCAAAACGGTGAAGGAAAACATCTTGAGGAAGCCGGCATGTCCTAAAATCAAAAATTCGAAAACATGTGTCATCTACCAACCCGCACTGGGCCCGCGTGGTAGATTGTAGCCCACTCCCTCTTGAAGAGAAGCCTGTGTCCCAGCAGTGGGAACATTATAGGCTGATTATGCTGTGCTATGTTCCTTAACTAAAAAGTGAAAAATTGTGAACCGTTGACAGCCCAATTTGCAGAAGTCAATTTAGAATTTGCCTAAAACATCAAAAGTTGGAGTGGCCTAGATTTTTCCACTAATTACCATCCAAGAACCATCTTAATCTCATGAGAGGAAGTAGTGAGTAACGTCTATGTAAATATATAACCCGTCGGGGAACCGAACATGCGGCCGCTCACGTGCGTGCCCAGAAATAGACCTGTTACAACACGACAACTGGTATTTTTGGCATATTTTTATTGTGAAGCGGACGCGCTGGAGTTTTACGCGAATGGCGGAGTGCAGTTGAACAATTTTGATACTTGTCTTACAAATATATCCTATTGCTGTTTCGGTGAATCTGGACCATGTAAAATTTCGTGGAATATGTATGAGATGGAATGTTAGTATTGCTTAAGAGAACTGGTAAGCATTTATGAAGTCGAAGGGCTCGAGGCTAAGTAATAATATAATGGCCCCACAGATCGATCGAGCAGGTTAAGCGTCGCTTGACGCAGGCGGTGCGTAGATAGATGACCATCTTTGCATACCGTGGCTCAAAAAGCACGTTGTTACGGGTCGTCAGAAGCCGAAAGTCTGACAACCAGTTTTACCAAGCGGTATCATATCTCTCAGTGACTGGGTTGTGTAGGTCAGATAGGAAGTCGATCCATGTAAATTACTGGTCTGCTGCCTCCGGATAGACTGGAAGCCGACACCAATATAGTTAGGAAAAGGCTTGGTGGATTGAGAAGAAATTGTACGCTCAGATTAGCTTTGAGTTGAAATTTCAGATCACTGAGTTCCTTTGTGGCTGACACAAATTTTCTTCTTTTTCCATATTTCGCTATCAGCCCTCACCTCCGCATTCACCCCCCTTTTTGGCTACATCATCTCTCACAGTCTCACTATTCATCCATTGGTTAACATTATTAGCACTGAATTGCTAATGACCGTATTTCGACTTGTTCTTTGCATTGTTTGCGACATTTTTATTATGCTTGGCACTCGGAGCATCTACGTCAGACAAATATTTTGACAAGTATTCATTTTCTTAAAAAATGTTCTGAGCCACCGTCTAAGAAAGTACAATGACTGGGTTATCTATTAATATACGGTTTTAAATAGTTGTTCTATTTTTAAATATTAGGGTGCAACCAGACCGTGGTTGATCTTTGATATTGTGGTGACACCTTTTGAGTTCACGCTGATTGATCGCGGTTCGTGCTGGTCTACTTGCACTTTTTCTCCGTACTACATACGTTGCAATTTTGCTTGGCAACGGGTTCACTTCAATTCGACATATCTTTGGTAAGCCTGCTAGGCAGACTTCTTCTTTTCTCCTTCCAATCCTCTCTTTGTTCTGCGACTGCTGAGCGTCGTTTCCTGGTTTCGATTATTCGTATAAAGTGTTATTGTTTTACCAATAGGAATTACTTAGTAAACAGCCTGGAGTTTGAATGTTGGCGTTGTGATACCCCTGTGCCTCGGAAATGCGTTAAGCCGGTGGTCCAACACCTGATCTCTCTCCGGTCGTGTCGGATTGCCGTCTCACCAGACTATGAAAGTGTGGGAAGATAGTGCACCTGTGTCTGCGCACACACTTGTACACTATAATATCTCCAGCGCCCAAGGCTAGTCTCTGTTGAGATTGGTTGCTATGGCCGAAAATGGTCTGAGGACATTTATCTTTTGCGATGTCTGGACGCGTCAATCCTGCATAGATGTTTCTATCGTCGCACTTACTTCGCCGCAGTCGACCTTGACAGCGGCCTCCCTTAGGGTGACAGTCTTTGCCCATTCATCCTTTTTAAATGTAATTAATTAAATATGGCCTTCCATGGACTATAACGCATTTCCTGAGAACTGCCACATAAAATGTGATGATGATTGAAATACATCTAATAAATTATTTTTACGACGACACAAGTTTACGATCTACTACTCAGTTGTCATTGTCAGTATTACGTAGGCGTTACTGAAAGATACGTGTTTAAATAATAAATTAATAATGTTTGTTGTAGTGTATATTAGTAATAATATAAGGCTACGCAGAATCCATTGTAGTCTAGCAGCTGTGACAAGATCTTGTTCAGAAACATGCGTTAGTTTGTCAAATTATTTTTTTGTAAAGCCAAACGGAGCGGTTCTGGTTTAGCACCATCCTATTTCTTCCCGTGGGTGTCGTAAAAGGCGACTAAGGGACTTAGGTACTAGAAAATGAGCAGCAGTGTACTCTATGCGTTTTACTACCATACTGCGATCGCCAAACCTGCCAAGCGTGGCGATAATGGCAAACCCCGTAAAAACTGAACCAGTCAAAGTGGCAGTCCTTGGGGGAGGCCTTTGTCCAGCAGTGAACATCTTTCGGCTGAAATGATGATGTATGTAAAAATGCAAGTATGTTTGTATTTAGGTACGTGAGTTTCACCGTAGCGCCTAAACTTCTGAACCAATTTTCATGAAAGTGGTATCGGTTGGTAACGGCCTACGGCGCCGGTGGCTAGTCTTCATTGAAATAGGCCGCCATAGCCGAAACAAGGACTGGAGGACTATATTACTCATTTATTATGCTAAGCAGTCAGAATCGACACCAACGTTCTGATTAACATACAGTTAATCACGGCATGAACTAAATGAGCGCAGAACGCTACAGAATCGCAAAACAAGCCGATAACGCTACAGGTCCACCATTGTACTGCGTCGTTACTGAAACTAACGGCGAACTTATCAATTGACCTTGTCTCGATAGCCGCATATTAAAACGTCGCCGACGCGACGGCCTCCTTGTACACTCGCACGAAATAATTCGCCCGATATCGTGCGAATGGTCAGTTATAAATATAGGTATTTTCTATAGGCTACTCGCACGAAGTTGATTCATTTGAGGGCTAATTGTCAATTCCGGAAATGCGTATTAGGCGACTGGCACGTTTTATATTTTTATGTAATAAAGTGACTGTATTTTTTGAATCAGTCTGTCTATTGATGAAAACCGCATTAAAATCCGTTGCGTAGTTTAAAAGATCTAAGCGTACAAATACGAAATGCGACTTTGTTTTATACTAAGTAAAGATAAAGAAGTGCAAGTTGCCTACTAGGCTACTTTCACTTACATTACTGGAATTGTCGATTCGCCCACAGATTAATTTAATTAATTCATTTATTTCAGACATAATCCATAATTATAAGTTATAAATCCATTAAAATTACAAAAATCCAATTCAATAAAAAAACCAAATAAAAAAACCACCAAACACCACTATAAAATCACCAATAAATAAAATAATAAATAAATAAAATTACATTTACACATAAAAACAATCAATTATAAAATTAGACATACACAATAAATTTACAAAGGCATGTCAAATAATACAAGGAGAAGCGCTAAGATGAAGCTGCATCCACCTCTGTATCAGGGACAGGTCCCACCGCTCGGACAACACATGATAAACTTTTTAAATGTGGGTGAATCAACAATTCAAAAACTGACGAATCGGAGAGTTAATTCGTGCGAGTCGACTATTACGCTGATCCGACGTGGTCGTGTATATTCGGCTTAATGATGACAACCGTTCGTAATAATGATGTTAATGAAGATTGACTGACATAATAGTTGATAGTGCTATCTTTAAGATGATGAACTTCTGGGGTTACGTTGCGAGACTACTGGAGACACGAACAGATCGATATTTTTCTTATGAAAAAGACGTGGTTGGATTTTACAATGAGGTGATCGAAGTTTTTTTTTTCATCTTCGTTTTGACTTAAATTGGAAATTTTATATAGTTGATGATGAGGAATTGAGATCAACCAGTTCCGGAAAATACATTCCGAGCTAAAAAGCGTGTAAAAAAAATAGTTTACCTTTACAATCCGACATTGGAGACGTCGGTTGACCCCCTCATCAGAAATAGAGAAACTGGTTGATCTCAATTCCTCATATTAAGATTTCCAATTATGTTATATGTTGGTCTCCATCTTCCCTCTCCTGCCCTTATTGATTCTCTATTACTATCACTTCTCTTTTAGTCGTCATTTCGGTAGGCACCCCGTTTCTATCCATATCATTATTCACACAGTCCATCCATCGTTTCTTTTTTATTAACCCCCAACGCAAAAAGAGGGGTGTCTGTCTGTCTGTGGCATCATAGCTCCCGAACGGATGATGCGATTGTATTAAAGGTGACTTATCTGCGAGTGTTCTTAGACATGTTTGATGAAAATCGGTTGAGCCGTTTAAAAGTTGTGGGGGGGAAAGTGGGGAAGAGTAACCGAATGTCAGCAAATATACTCGAGTGGGGTCTCAAATGAAAGTGCACTGAAAGAGAATGTTGATGAATTAATCGAAAGTGTTCTTAGCTTCGTTTGATTCTACATTATATTAAGTATATACTTATAAAAAGTACAAAATAAAAAATTTAAAAAAAATAAAAAACCCCCGACACAAAAACCTAATTTCCCTTTAAAAAGTAAAAAATAATAAAAAATAACTCAACCTTAAAGTACCTAAGAAAGTATTAATAATTCAAAAAAAAATAACGACGCGTTGGGGGACCGCTCCGCGAGTGCAGACGTCGTTGACTGCTTAGTTAGGTAATAAGACTATTGGTAATTAAATTGTTAGGTTTGAAGCGGTCCCCCAACGCGGCGTATTTTTTTTTTTTTGAATTATTAATACATTCTTAGGTACTTTAAGATTGAGTTATTTTTTATTATGTTTTACTTTTTAAAGGGAAATTAGGTTTTTGTGTCGGGGGTTTTTTTAACACGCTTTTATTAGCTTGATAAGTACCTATGTAACGGTATCTTTAGACTTTATTTTCATTCCCTTTCAAAAAAGTCGGATTAATCTGAAACTTGGCACACTTATCAAAGACCGATGACAATTCAATAATTTCTTTTTGCCATTATCCACCAGGATAGCAAAAAAGAACCTAAAATAAAAACTGGCCAAGTGCGAGTCGGAGTCGCGCACCGAGGGTTCCGTACAAACCTGTAGGTATTCTCGGTTTAAAAATAAATGTTTTTTTTTTAATTTTTATATTTCAGTTCATTGAATGTAAGGTAAATTGCGGTTTACGATTTATGACGTTTTAAAAAAAACTACTCACTCGATCTCGTTCAAACCAATTTTCGGTGGTAGTTTACATAGTAATGTTACTATGTTCCAATTTTCGTTGGAAGTTTATATAGCAATGTACATCATATATTTTTTTTAGTTTTATCATTCTCTTATTTTAGAAGTTACGGGGGGGGGGGGGACACTCATTTTACCACTTTGGATGTGTCTCTCGCGCAAACTTTTCACTTTAGAAAAAAATGATATTAGAAACCTCATTACCATTTTTGAAGACCTATTCATAGATACCCCACACGTATGGGTTTGATGAAAAAAAAAATTTTGAGTTTCTGTTCTATGTATGGGGAACCCCAAAATTTATTGTTTTTTTTTTCTATTTTAGTGTGAAAATCTTAATGCGGTTCACAGAATACATCTACACTTGAGAGCAATAAAATCGCACACGTTGACTTTTTGTTGTTAAAGCTGTTTTTTTCATAAATGTGAATACATATTAAAATAAAACTTACACTATTTGAATGTTTACTTCAGTACCTTTCTAATGATATCAAATACAGTGTAAAAAAAGTACCCATAGGGAGTTTTAGGGCACAAAACCCAACATACGGATAAAATTACCCAATTTAGCTTAACAAAGAATAAAAATAAAACTCAAAATGCTTGATCAAATTGTTTTTTAATAAGGTGTATTCCCTCCCCTAGCCTTGATTACAGCTCTTAATCGGTTTTTCATGGACCGTATTAATTTCACCATGAAATCTTGTGGTATGGCGTTCCACTCCTCTTCAATGGCAAGTTGAAGCTCTTGGAGGCGCGTAGGAGCAGGGCTTCTTGCTCGAACTCTTCTTTTTAGCTCATCCCAGACATGCTCAATCGGATTGAGATCAGGACTACGAGCTGGCCACTCCATCGCGGTGATTCCAACATCTTCCATGTAGTCGCAAACTGTTCTAGCGACATGCGGTCTGGCGTTGTCGTGCATTAAGAGAAAATCTTCTCCCATAAGCCACGCAAGCGGCCTCACATGTTCTTCGAGCACTTCTTCGACGTATCGTGCAGCCGTCAAACTTCTCGATCTCGGGCCGGTATTCGCCGTAGTGATGAATACAATGTCAGTTTTAGTGTCCAACATTATGCCACCCAAAAACATACACGATCCACCTCCAAAAGCCACACGTTCGCTTATGCAGCATTGTGAAAATCGCTCTGATGACCTTCTGTAGACCCTAGAGCGTCCATCATGACCATGTAAAGTCATTCTGCACTCATCAGAGAACATAACAGCCCGCCATTGGTCATACGTCCAATTTAAATGTTCCCTAGCAAATTGTAGCCGGGCTTGTCGGTGAGCTGTGGTCAATTTGGGACCATTTGCTGGGCGATGTGAAGTCATTCCTGCTTCACCTAGTCTTCTTCGAACTGTCCACCGACTTATACTGACATTGCGAACTTCTCGAAGCTGTTGTCCCAGTTGAACCGCGTTCAGTTGCCGATTTCTCAAAGACCTTGTCACAAGAAAGCGGTCATCACGCTCTGATGTTGTGCGTCGCCGGCCAGATCCTGGTCGCCGAATGTAGCCACCGGTCTCTTGGAACCTCTGGTATACACGACGAACAGAGTAGCGGCTCAAATTTAGCCGTCGAGCAACTTCACTTTGGTTATGGCCTGCTTCGAGCAAGGCAATAACTTGAGCGGCTTCTGCGGGCGTGGTATCCATATTTTTCCAGTAAATCCGTATGCTTCCAGTAGAGATGTTATCACGTTGACCTTCGGTATGCAACTGAATAAAAATTCCAATAAACTGACCTTTTTATACCTGCGGCTAAGGGTGCAAGTAGTGACAACGCAAACGCGTGAATTTGGGGAATTCGGTGTACGGTCGGTTTTTGTAAGTTACGTGAAGGTCAATGATTTTAATTTTATGTTTTTGTAAAGCTAAGCTTGTATGCTTTAATTTTGTCGAATGATTTTTACTCAATATCTTTCGATTTTAGAAAACAATCAGTAATAAACCAAATTACAAGGGGTGTGCGATTTTATTGCTCTCAAGTGTACTTACCAAGTTTCAACAGCATAGCTCTTATAGTTTCGGAAAAAAGTGGCTGTGACATACGGACGGACGGACAGACAGACAGACAGACAGACAGACATGACGAATCTATAAGGGTTCCGTTTTTTGCCATTTGGCAACGGAACCCTAAAAACACGCTTTTATAGCATTTACGTGTATACTCATGTTTTAGCAAAATAAATATCTTATATCTAGCTAACTAAACAAAAAATTTTAAAATAGATGGCGTGAGGTGCTTTTTGAGGTATTTCCAATTGATATTCAGCACCCCACGCTTTTTTCCACTATTTTCTACTATAGCGTGTTTTTTGGTTTTTTAATCTACATATTATGTTTGCCTATTGAGTTCAGGAAATGAACCCTACATGGGTTGATCTCCCAAACAAAAGTTAACATCAGAAGGTCAACCATTTGTGCCAACATTTGAACTCTGGAGATCTATCGGTTTGAGAAGGACCACCGGTGTATGCACTAGTTAGATAGTACAGAGCAACCCTAGATGACCATAAAGTTGACCCACATAGTAAAAACTATTATTTATTTTCTATTTTTTAGGGTGTTTCGAATTTTGTGCCGTATGTCAGCGTAGTTTTCGAAGACAGATTTTTTGCTTTCCTGGTAACCCTGGTAAGGATAATGGTACAAGTATATTAAATTATTGTATTGTCATCGGTCATTGATAAGTATGCCAAATTTCGAGTTAATCCGACGTTTTGAAGGGGATCAAAATCATATTCAAAGTTTCCGTTACATAGGCACATACTAACATACGTATGAAACTAATAAAAACGTGTTAAAATAAGCCGAGAAGACATTATCGAAGTGCGCAACATTGTTTTAAATGAATGTTATGAATATGATACTAATTTACATTAGCTCTCAATATTGTTATGTCAATATCTTGAAGCGTCGACCGTTGTCTCATTCAAGAGTAATAGAATAAGAATTAATACTTTACGCATTACAAGAAGCAGCTTATTTTAAAAACATCATCATCATCATCATTTCAGCCGAAAGACGTCCACTGCTGGACATAGGCCTCCCCCAATATGGGGGGTTGGCCATAATCGCCACGCTTGGCAGGCGGGTTCGCGATCGCAGTACGGTGGTAAAATGAATAGAGAACGCTGCTGGCCATTCTCTAGTAAGTCCCTTAGTCACCTCTTACGACACCCACGGGAAGAAATGGGTTGGCGCTATACTTCAAGTCCTACCAAACGGAACACAAAACAACACCTTTTGAATTGTCACGACATTGATGATGACGCATTTAGACAGCTGTTTAAAAGTGATTGAAAAAATATTACATATACAAAACTGACTGTGAATGTGAGTACCATGCAGGCTAGATTGAATACATGACTTTGTAACTAATTTGGCGGGTTTGAATATTTTGTATATGGCATACGCAAATGTCCTGCAGATCTGCCCCCCTAGCTAAGTTACAACCGTTTCGAGTCGAATTCCGTTCTCCAATCGGTAACGGCTCGGTGTCAGCAATTGTAGAAAACGATAAGTTGGTAGCAGCGGCGAGGCGTGAATTTTTCTAAAAGAGAAGCCGAAGCGAAGTCGGCCTTAACTTACTGACTCATCAATAAAGAATACTAACTATCATTCTAAAATTAATATAGGAATGTAATGAATTAAATACAATTAAATTGAACAGATGAAAACGAATAAAACATGCAATATTCCTCTATCTCGTTCTCGCTGACGCATTTTTAGGGTTCCGTTGCCAAATGGCAAAAAAAGGAACCCTTATAGATTCGTCATGTCTGTCTGTCTGTCTGTCTGTCTGTCTGTCCGTCCGTATGTCACAGCCATTTTATTCCGAAACTATAAGAGCTATGCTGTTGAAACTTGGTAAGTAGGTGTATTCTGTGAACCGCATTAAGATTTTCACACTAAAATAGAAAAAAAACAATAAAAGACATTGCCCATTTTGTTAGGAGATATGGGCCCCTAGAAAAAAAACGCGGGCAACGGTGGTTTTAACTTTGTTTTGAAGAACAACAATTACCTTTTTAGATCCTGAAATCAATTTTCAGTTTTTCAGCCTAGTTTCAGAGAAATGTAATTTTTAAAGATGATGAAATTGAGATTCCACTTATAAACAATTTGAATGATGTATTGATTTGACAGATTAATCTTTCTACTCTCCTCGCGTTCCGAGTTACGCAAAATCGATGTATGTAAGCGCGCGAAACAACCCTTCCGTAGAGTGTGGCGATTTCTTGACGCGCTAACAGCGATTTTATTGTGATTCGGAACGCAGGGTAGGTGTGAGCCATGTTAAATATTTTGTTGATCGATTTACCAAATCGATTTGATAAAAGTCGATTTTTAACAATTGTGGTGTGACCGTTTTGTGGTTACTTTTGTTAGTGTTGATATTTTGCTGTTTGTGCAAAAGTTGTAAACAGTTTCTCTTTGTAAAAAATAGGCTTTTGCTTTCTATTTACATAATTAAAGAGATAATTTTGCATATGATTTATATTATTTACTAAAAGTGAATAACAATTTCAAATCGAAATGTCAATTGAGATATCATCAAACGTTAATTTTTAAACGATCTAGCCAGTTTTAGTTGGCCATATCATGAAATGCAACTAATTCATGAAATGGCTAGTCACATCATAAAGTAATCAATTCTGCGATCTGACCACGACATATGTATATATCCTCAGATTACAATTCCTTCGTGTTTTAGTTTATTTACTACCTATTTCTATGTTCTTTTTATTTTAACCCGCCCGCTGCTTATTTTAATCCGCGATTTGAATATACGTCTAATCAGTTACATGAGACCTAGATTATGACCGGAGAAAAGCTATTGTAAACATCTCTGGTACTTTTAGTCGGCGGAATAGTAATATATCGATATTTTCAATCGATTATTACCATTTAATTGACATAATCTGTGGTCTATCTTGACAACATTCAGGTTAAGTTTTAATGGCAGAACTACCTTTGATTCAATATAATAATTTAATTAATTACGGTTTTTAATGCCAGGGTGAAAGAGATGTTGATAAAATAAAAATTGGACTTATAAAATTACGCCTTAATTTTTGAGAAGTAAATAGTCTCTGCCCGGCACTGAAAATAAGGGGCCCATCAGCGGGCAATGTCTTTTGGGGTTCCCCATACATAGAACTGAAACACAAAAATGTTTTTTTTCATCAAACCCATACGGTATCTATGAATAGGTCTTCAAAAATGGTAATGAGGTTTCTATTATCATTTTTTTCTAAACTGAATAGTTTGCGCGAGAGACACTTCCAAAGTGGTAAAATGTGTCCCCCCCCCCCCCCGTAACTTCTAAAATAAGAGAATGACAAAACTAAAAAAAATATATGATGTACATTACCATGTAAACTACCAACGAAAATTGGTTTGAACGAGATCGAGTGAGTAGTTTTTTTTTAAAACGTCATAAATCGTAAACCGCAATTTACCTTACATTCAATCAACTGAAATATAAAAATTAAAAAATATATATATTTTTAAACCGAAAATACCTACAGGTTTGTACGGAACCCTCGGTGCGCGAGTCCGACTCGCACTTGGCCGGTTTTTTTTCTATACCTGTCTCTGTCATAACCCGTTGTACAGCGGCTTGCTCTCGTACATATCAAGCGGTGCCACGTGACCTAAAGTGCCATCATTACGGGATCGCTGTTGTATGAATTTTTAGTTCCCGATTATGACGTTTTGGCGCCGGGTTAATTTAGAACATTTCTCTTTTGTTGTAATACAAAGGTATAAATAACCTTTTTTGTTGTTTGAATGTTATGGTGAATTAAATACCCGTAGTGTAACTATATTTATTGACAATAGTAGCCACTATTTACATACTATTGTATTTTTAATAGTGAAAGAGTTACCAATGCGAATCCCCGAAGGCAAGCCGGTAGGAATCGTGTTATATGGTGCCTTCGCCACTGGTTGGTAGCCATGTTGACGCGCCTGAGTCGGCCGCTCGTTCTACAATGTCTTTAGAAAAACGACATATATGCAAAGGATGTAGCGTTGAACATTGTAGAAACGATAACAATTCATTCTACCATTTTGAAAGATGTGAACTTGGCTACGAATTTTCTATTCGTTTGTTCTAACCACGTGGCTTAACGTTGAGATGATTTCATTCCCATACATTTGATTAGTTTTCGACTAGCGTTAACGATTGCAGATTATCAACTTGGCTAGGGGTGCGGGTGGCGTCTTGTGACGGGTCGTTGAGCTTCTTAAAGTAGGATTGAGCTGCACGGTTACTAATGCATGCATGCCGTCTGTTGGGACAGGTCAGCTCAAAGTTGCCTTGGCTCTTTCTTAAAAAGACCCTTCCAGATTTGGCCCTGCATTGGTAAACTCAGATAAATTCATAATAGTATAACGTTGGATTTTAAGAGACCATGACCTTGTCTGTTTCGGCATTTCTTCTCAGAGAGCAGTCAGCTAAGAAATACAGAGGGGTAATGGCGGAACTTTTTATCGGTAGGAATTGGTTTAATATTCATAGTTAAACAACTTTAATTGCGTTATTTACGTTGCTGAGCCACAATTTATTCGTACAAATGACGCAATGGTTTAGAAATAATCTTTAATCCCATTCAGATTCTGATAAATTGTGCGTTTCGCAATTAGGGTGCAGGTGTCATAAAAAAAAAAATATTGTCGTGTAAAAGATTCTTTAACGATCTAAATAAACATTCCATTTCAAAGGATCATATAGCGCCTGAATGATATTGACAACTCACAGAAAATTGAATGGAAAAGCAAAATGGCGGCGCGGCGTTAGTTCCGCTTCTGGCCAATCGTCAATAGACCGAGGTACTATTGTAGTTTGGATATGGGCTTAAAACTTATAACAATGACAATTGCCTTCGTAGCAAAAACAATTATTCTTTGCTGTGAGTACTTTAAAATGTATTCTGACTACCTCACCACTGCGCAGAATAAGTGTGCAAATGCACTATAAATTCTAACAGCTAAAATAGCTTCTATGTTACTAGGCAAACATGTTAAAGCGGTGATGTAAATTTATCGCGTTCCATTGAAGCGTAGGTGTGTCATCTTAACTGCGTGTAGGTCAGTGGGCCAGCGATGTACGTCACGCGCCGCCAAGACGTCGGCGCGTAATGAATTATGATAATTTTCGCACTATATTAAACAGTGATAACGCACAGTAGGTTTATTTTAAAACAATGTGTAGACAACGCTAAGAGCTTATCGTATTCGCGCGTATTTTAAAATAAATGCGATATGGGCGCGTAAAAATTCTTGACGGGGCAACTGTCAAAGAAGCCCGCGAAATTCCAAATTCGAACGCTATATTTTGACGATCGAATGTCAATTCTAAATTCAATTGACCCTGTAACGTCCGAGGTACGGACCATTATCAACATCAACATATTTTTAAATAACGAACCTTTCAAGAACGAGATATTCGAAAAGCACCTTTATCTGTATATGTGTTGTTGCTATTGGTAGGTTTTGAGGTTAATTGTTACAAACAGACATAACGATTGGTCAAGTGTTCGAATCAGTGTGTGTGTGTGGAATGTTATGAATTGTACGTTGAGTAGGTCAATGTGCCCCTGTATTACGTAAGAATACGCCACCGGCTTTATAAAAACACTCGGTTTTCATTGATAAAGACAACACTATCGATAGTGGTGAATATTGACGATTTTTGGTAGAAGTTTGCTTTTAGAAATGAATTTCTGGTCACACTGGCATCTAATTTTAAAAATAGAATTTGACCGTAGTAGCTTATCGTGTATTCTTATATTGATACCAAACATTGCAACACTAGGTCAGGTCAAACCGTGATAAGATCAGTGAGAACATTTTTTTACTAGCTTCTGCCCGCGACTATTTCCGCGTGGAAAACAACTGTACCCTATGACTTTCTGCCAGGTTCGCGATATCTGTTCGAAAGAATTACGTTATATGGGCAACTGAAGGAACACGGGTGGGTTTTACTCAGTAAAAGTCTGACACGCCCTTCCGCTCCACCCATAGCGGGAGACGTCATTAGATGATTCCCAACCCACAAAAAAAAAAATCCTACAACTTTTGGCAATAGTTTAAATTTCTTTATGTGAAAGATTTTTTGAAATCGTAAGATTAATATGGGGGATTACAAGCTACGTCTCAACTTGGAAACTTTTCCTCTTTATCAAATTAGTGCAGATGTGACTGTGTAGATCAGCTTAGTATTTGCGTAACACACTAAACAGTATGAATGGGAATCATTTTGACATTTCAACAACGTTCATTGCGTTATTAACATTGTTGACAAGACGAAGTTTTCGAACATATGAAGCAATGGATTAGTAGTATCCTTTAAAATGATTCTGACCAAGCATTCATCATCATCTACCTAGCCTTTTCCCAACTATGTTGGGTTCGGCTTCCTGTCTAACCGGGTGCAGCTGAGTACCAGTATTTTACATGGAGCGACTACCTATCTGCCCTCCACAACCCAAGTCTCAATACTCTGGATAGTCACTTTCGGGCTTTTGACGACCCGTAACGATTGTCAAAGATCCACAAATGACATCCGGGATTTACAGCTTATCGTGCTTAACGTATGTAAAGATGGTCACCCATCTACAAACCAACCGCGGCAAGCGTAGTTTAACCTGATAGCCAGAATAATTATTCTGATGCTGTATACACATGGTTCGCTGAACAAACTAAAGTATCGTCATCCGTAGAAGATCTAATAATTAATTCCAACATCTTTTATACAACAACACTTTAAAGTCGTACATCGATAAAACGAACGACTCAATAAACTCGTGCACGTAATTATCGAAATACTATTTAAAGGTGAACTACTGACATTTATCTGTATAATGTACGTAAATAGAATACGTGTAATTTAACCAAACATTTATCTTAATTTAGGCGATAACACACATGTCGCGTTGTGCGGGTCTGTTTTGCCATGTTAAAGTAGTTTCTACCATTATGGTAGAATTTTTCTTTGTGATTGGTAAAAAGTATAACGAACGTTTCACTTGATAACAAGTAGTTATTATGCTTTAATGACAACAAGGGGAACGTTTGATAAATTTTTGTGAAATTATAATGAAATTACAAGAGTGCGGCGTTAGTTCAAACTTTGGCCACACGTCAAAAGATCTTTGCGCAACTGTATCTCGGCAACGCGTTTGCCGATGCGTTTTCGGGCATAGCATTAAGGCTAGGTGATTCGACACTCATACAGATTTGAGGGGGTGAGGTGCGGGGAAATCCGTGGGGCGCCTCCCGCGCGTCCTTCTTGTCGAACACGTAAGCGCGCCAAAAGTCCGAGCGGCGCGGGCGTAGCACAGACAGGTCATAGAGTAGCGACATCAGTATGTCCACAGTATTAGAAACCACAGAAAAAAATATAATACAAGAACAAATATTTTTATTTATTTATCTCTAAAACTATTTTACATAGTTCTTGATTGAATCCTCGTTGGAACATTTGTATACAGCAGCTAATTGTATCTAGTGTATCCTACTAATATTATAAATGCGAAAGTTTGTGAGTATGGATGTATGGATGGATGTTTGTTACTCTTTCACGTAAAAACTGCTGAACGGATTTGAATGAAATTTGGCATGCAGATAGTTAATAACCTGGACTAATATTATAAATGCGACAGTTTGTGAGTATGGATGTATGGATGGATATTTCTTACTCTTTCACGCAAAAACGAATGAACGGATTTGGATGAAATTTAGCACGCAGATAGTTTATAACCTGGACTTATATTATGAATGCAACAGTTTGTTAGTATGGATGAATGGAAGTATGGATAAATATAAATAAATATATATCTTTGGACAACCAACAAATCGTTGTCTGATCCCAAACTAGGCAGAGCCTGTACTATGATAACCAGACAACTGATAAACATACTTATATATTTCTAAATACATACATCATCATCATCATCATCAGCCTATAATGTTCCCACTGCTGGAACACAGGCCTCCTCTCGGTGAGAGGGAGTGGGCCATAATCCACCACGCGGGCCCAGTGCGGGTTGGTAGATGTCAAATCTTCGAATTTTTGGTTCTAAGACATGCCGGTTTCCTCACGTTGTTTTCCTTCACCGTTTTGAGAGCAGTGGCGATGAAATAATTTACACAAAGTAATGCGCCTGCTTGGGTTTGAACTCACGACCTACTTCTCGCAAGTCGCGGCCGTTACCACTGGGCCACCACTGCTCTTAATATAATACCTACATATTATAGATAAATTACACCCAGGCACAGAACAAATGATTGTGCTCATCACACAAACATTTGTCCTGGGTGAGAATCGAACCCACGACCTCAGTCTTAGCAGTCCGGGTCACTAGCCACTAGACTAACAGGCCAGTCGCCATGCCAGTCGGATGGATGTAGTTTAAAATCGAACAGTAAAACTGTTTGATTTTCGACGCGCTGATATGCACTCAGTTGGATTCTCAACCCTTGGCTCAATGCCGAGAGTTGACAATCCAGTGCGTCAATAGGATTAAATAAATAAAAAAATTACTTATCATATTTCGTTTGCGATTTTTCTTGCCTTAAACCATGACTTGGGCCTATTTTTATTTTTAGCCGACTTCAAACAAAATGGGAGGTTATCAATTCGACTGTATTTAAAAACAAAATATTTTTATATTTGTTACCTCATAACTTTTGACTGGGTGAACCGATTTTGATGATTCTTTTTTTATTTGAAAGCTGGTGACGAAAAACACTACAAAGTCAAAAATAACTTTAATTTCGGAAGTCGGTGGCAAAAACCTTAAATACAGAGCCTAAGACGCCGACTTCTGAAATTAAAGTTATTTTTGACTTTGTAGTGTTTTTTTTAGGAAGTCGGTTTTTTTTTTTTGTTAAAAGTTTTTATTTTTAACTTTTTAGTTATGGTAGATACCCCGCACTAA
The DNA here is from genome assembly GCA_932294355.1 of Aporophyla lueneburgensis. Lineage (NCBI taxonomy): Eukaryota > Metazoa > Arthropoda > Insecta > Lepidoptera > Noctuidae > Aporophyla > Aporophyla lueneburgensis. Next base: position 14,225,865 of record OW028762.1, on the reverse strand, counting down.
TCTAATCGCGTTATTCGTTTATTTGTCGCGCAAATACTTAATGCAAATTTAAGACTTATATGGTTTCCACATGGACCCCATTGTCCGAATGGAACCAAATTAAAATGGGACCATTCGGGAAGCACCAGCTTTGAAATAAAAAAAGAATCATCAAAATCGGTTCACCCAGTCAAAAGTTATGAGGTAACAAACATAAAGAAAAAAAAAATACAGACGAATTGATAATCCTCCTTTTTTTGAAGTCGGTTAAAAATACAAACTTTTTATAAAAAAAACAACCAACTTCCTTAAAAAACACCACAAAGTCAAAAATAACTTTAATTTCGGAAGTCGGTGGTAAAAAAACCTTAAATACAGATACTAAGACACCGACTTTCGAAATTAAAGTTAATTTTGATTTTGTAGTGTTTTTTAAGGAAGTCAGGTGTTTTTTTTTTTTTTGTAAAACGTTTTTTTTAGTCGCCGTTTTCACAATACAATCACAAAATATTGTTTTTAAAGTTTTACAATCATTTACACAATGAGAACCGTACACACAAAACAAAAGCTAAACCAACTATGGTCTTTATAAGTTCTATAAAACAATATTTATTTACAGTTTATTTTATTTTCTCTTATTATTACTTACGCAGCAGAAAGGAAGCGCGCGCGCAAAAATTTTTCACAGGTCTCACCTCGATAACGTCTCGCAGGACACTGGCAAGCGACGCGCCGATCGAAAATCACTTCAATAATTGATATATTTTTTTAGAAATGTAATGAAAAAAATTGATCGGGTTCAATCGATTCCAAAATAAATTATCTATAAATTGATACTAATTATATAAAAATAGGAGTATTAGTACTTCTTTAAAATGAAATTTGGCTTGTTAAAAACTGCAAATCGAAGTTAGTTCGGCTTTTTTTTCTATCGAGTAAATTTGATTGTATCGTGTTTTGAACGGGTACAAGCTAAGGGGAAAGAATGTATCTTAAATATATATTTTTTTCAGATTCTGAAAGTAAAAATTTACCTATCAAAAAGCAATTCTAAAAACGGTAAAAAATGTGAAAACGGTCCCACCTGGCCTTAAGTAAAAAGTCACACATATTTCTGCAATTACCTGTAATAAATGATATTTATTTGATGCAGCAAAATTGAATTACGTTCAAATTGTTTCTTATTAATCTGCCTAGTCTTTTCCCAACTATCTTGGGATCGGCTTCCAGTCTAACCGGATGAATCTGAATACCAATATTGTACATGAAGCGGACGCCTATCTGACCTCCACAACCCAGTTACTAGGTAGCACAATAATCCTTGGTAAAACTGGTTTTAAAATACTCTTGTGTATGGTCTGACTGGTTGTAAGACTTTCAGGCTTCTGATGACCCGTAACGACTAACAAAGATCCTAGAATGACAGCCGAGACCAACGGTTTAACGTGTTTTCCGAGGCACGGAGAGGTCTCGATATGTGATGGATGGTCACCCATCCACGAACCAACCGCGGCAACCGTTGCTTAACCTTCAATCCAACCGAGTGGCTGTTATAATTTAGCCAAGAGCCTCACATTAAATATGTCCTCAATTAACATTGTTTTTATGTAGCCTTTATAACATTTTTTTTAGCATTTTTTCTACTCATTATATTCTTGCGTCGCTTGCTTGAAACGTAATCAAGCAGAACGTTATTGATTTACTTTTGATAATATTATCTAAATACTTACACAAATATTATCATCAGAACATGTAATTAAATATGTAATCTTTCATTTATCCATATTAATTACACTGTATTGCTGATATACTAATTGTTTTGGATACATTTGTTTAAAGTCACGAGCACAGTGGTGGCACAATGGCAACGGCCAGGACTAACTTGGGTTCGTACCCAAGCAGGCACTTTTCTTTGTGTAAATTATTTCATCGCCACTGCTCTCAAAACGGTGAAGGAAATCACAGTGAGGAAACTGGCATGTCTTAGAACCAAAAATTCGAAGACATGTGACCTAGCTAAAGAGAAATTCAAATTACAAACCACCATTTTATTTACTTATCTATATATAAAAATGAATCCCTATTTCCCTTGGTCACGCCATCACGCGTAAACGGCTGGACCGATTTCACTTTTCTTTTTTTTTGTTGTGTTTGTTATTGTCAGGAGAAGGTTCTTATGAAAGAAAAAATTTAAAAAATTGCGCGGAAAATTAGAAAATTTAAGAACACTTATTTAAGAATACAAAGTCACCTAACATGGGTGTTTGATAGCTAAAAACGCTTTATGTCTTCGAAGTACCAGGTTGGCATAACTTGGTAGGAGCTCACCTAACATGGGTGTGTGGTAGCTAGAAAACGCTTTATGTTTGTCATAACTTGGTCTAACATGGGTATATGGTACTTGGTGCTCTTTGCTTTGTGTTGGTGGGATCTGATAAGTTAACATAACATTTATTGATTCTGAGGCGGTACGAAGTTCGCTGGGTCAGCTAGTTTATATAATAAAACTTTATGCACCAGAAATAAAATATCGTATATGTATGACTATACAAAGGCGGGCTTAATGCCTGACGCATTTTCTACCAGTCAACCTTAGGGTTATGCAGAGACAAAACATGGTAGGTGCAACATACGGTATAGATAGCTCAGAAACAACAATAAAATCAAGAGTAAATAAAATCCATTTCTTCCCTTGGGTGTCGTAAGAGTCAAGCAGTAGACGTCTTTTTTTTTTTTCAGGATGGGAAATCATCAAATGACTGCTCAACGTGTCAGACTTTTACTGACTAAAACCCACCCGTGTTCCATCAGTTGCCCATGTGCCAGGGTCACGGTATCTCTTTCGAACAATCACGCGACCCCGGCAGGCATCGGTCCTGGTAGACCCCTACACTGCTGCTGACATCTCTTTGAGGCGCGCGTGGAACACTACGCGCCTTTGACCCAAGCCGGCCGCTTTGCGCCTACGGTGGCCGGGAGTCCGCAATCGACTCCCGACGCCCGGGGCGTCTCCTCCTGCGGCGGCTAGGGACGTGAGGGCGCAGAGACTGCCACTCCCTCACGCGCCCCGCCTCCTCCTTCGCTAGCATTACTGCTTCGCAGAAGGAGGTGACGGCTTCCCATTCCCTCTCGCTCCGTGGCTCGCACCAGGGCCGGACGCGAGAGGTCGCCGCCGAGCAGTAGACGTCTTACGGCTAAAATGTGATGGTGATAATAGGACGTCTATTGCGACAGGTCAGCTCAAAGCTGCAATGGCTCTTTCTTCAAAAGGCTTTTCCAGATATGGCTCATACATTGTTAGACTCACATACAATTCTAATAATCTTAACCTACTTATATTATTAAGCTGATGAGTTTGTTTGTTTGGTTGAACGCGGTAATGTCAGGAACTCCGAATTTAAAAAATATGTTTGTTTTGGATAGCCTATTTATTGAGGAAGGCTATAGGCTATATAACATCACGCTACAATCAAAAGGAGTGGAGCAGCAACGAAAAATGGAGGAAAACTGGCATGCAATTCGATGCGACGGGAAGGATCGGGAGAGCAAAAATTTGACGCGGACGAAGTCGCGGGCAGAAGCTAGTGGTATAAAAAGTGGTTAGAATTTGTTTAGCACGATATTACGTTGATTTTAATTCGACATCGATAAAAATACGTGAAATTGGAAATCGGTTAGCCTGTACGCTACGGATATTGTGAATTAAAATGTTTTAAACCGTGCACACGATATTTAGATGTAGTGAATCGAAATTAGTTATATCAAGATTTGGACGTTTAATTCTGAAGCAAAGGCCGATTTATTTAAAAAAAGACTTCTCAGTTTTTTTTTCCTTTTTTAAATTTCTCTACAAAAACTTACTCCATACAACATCAACTATCTGGCACTGAACGCCCCGTCAAAATCGGTCCAGCCGTTTCGAAGATTAGCCGAAACAAAAAACAGACAGACAAAAAATTAAAAACTTATTATATACTTTGATATGCATTTAGTAAAAAGCAATTTTATGTATTCATATACTTGACCATAACAAGTAATGAATGCAAGCATCCTCTATCAATATGGCTCGATTCGAACCCGCGACCTCGCGGTCACGGATCAAGCAATGCCGCTAGTTGTTATTCAACGATCGAACATATTACGACATGTTACTTGTGTGTTGAGAGTTGGGATGTGTATTGGGTTTATGATATATTTACACACTAGCTTCTGCAGCGAGTTCGTCCGCGGCAAATTTTTTCTCCCCTGACCCTTCCCGTCGCATCGAATTGCCTGCTAGTTTTCGTCCATTTTGTCGTTGCTGCTCCGCTCCTTTTGAGCGTAGCCTAATGTCATATAGCCTTTAACCTTCTTCAATAAATAGGTTACCCAACACAAAAAGATTTTTTTCAATTTGGAACCCTAGTTCCTCAGATTACTGTATAAATACATACATGATCTGACGCCTTTTCCCCATGGGGGGTAGGCAGATACTACAGAACGCCACCTGCTACGATCCTAACAATCTCCTTTTGCCTCGTATATGTTCATACATCTGGTCATACACGCACGCCGCCGCCGGTTGCGAGTACTACGCACCTGACCTTTCTGAAGAACATCACCAATAAGGTCACCATATGTTCATTGTAGATTTATTTAGGCCGGGCGCATACATACAACTGTTGCATCGACTAAACTGTTTCGTCGAGTTGTGTACTTTTCGTGATTTCTACTCAACTAAACAGTTTAGTTGATGGAAGTGCGCATACAATCGATTTTTGATCGACCAGTCTTTATTCAGCATCGCTCGAGTCAAGGTGTTTACAAGCAATGTCAATTAACAAGAAAGTTTTAGTTTGTGCTTTGCTTTATCTTATCTTATACCTTTAAACGAGCAATCTTGGAAACGGCTCCAACGATTTTCATGAAATTTTGTATACAGGGGGTTTCGGGGGCGATAAATCGATCTAGCTAGGATTCATTTTTATAAAATGTCGTTTTGTTCGTGTTTTCAATGACCAACTTTATCGATAATCAACTTGAACATAAACTTATTATTTTAAACACAATTTACCAAAAAATACCGAGCAAAGCTCGGTCAACCAGATATTAGAAATTTTAAAAGAGATAAAAAAAGAAGATACGGTGTACATCCTGTACCCAGTGATAGATTATCTAGTGGAATATTTCATACTGGCAGTCGCGGTCAGTCGTGGATCGACTGTTTAGTCGATGATCTGCGCACATCAATACAATGCAATACACATTGAGCGCTTGATCGATAGTTGTCCAACTTTTAAATCAAAAGCAAATCGATATAGCTTTTTGACTTTTTTGTCGAGCGACTATCGAGTTGACAGTATGCTACTAATATATTCCTTTAGACATTTATGATACACAACAAAACAGTTGTTCGACTAAAAGTTGTATGTATGCGCTAGCCCTTAAATAGCATGAACAAGCAGCCTATAATGTCCCCAGTGCTGGGACACAGGCCTTCCTATTTAGTGGGAGTAGACCGTTCCCAACACGTGGGCCCAGTTCGAATCGGTAGATTAAGTGTTCCACTGCCAAGATTTTTTTTATGACTGAATCTTCATATCTCAGCTGCCGTATACCGTAGGCTAGAGTTGGAAGGGACTTCATGTCTACGTCTTCGAAGCTTTAGCTGTAGGATATGTCGGTTTCCTCACGATGTTTTCTTTTACCGTGTTGAAAGCAGTGGTGATGAAATAATTTACACAAAGTACAGCGCCTGTCAGAAAAAACCGGCCAAGTGCGAGTCGGACTCGCGCACCGAGGGTTCCGTACAAAACTGTAGGTATCCTCGGCTTATGTATAAGGTTTATGCTTATGAAATTAAATGTTTTTCTTTTTAATTTTTATATTTGAGTTGATTGAATGAAAGGTAAATTTCAGTTTACGATTTATGACGTATTAAAAAAAACTACTTACTGGATCTCGTTCAAACCAATTTTCGGTGGAAGTTTATATGGTTATGTACATCATATATTTTTTTTAGATTTATCATTCTCTTATTTTAGAAGTTACGGGGGAGGGGACACATTTTACCAATTTGGAAGGGTCTCTCGCGCAAACTATTCGGTTTAGAAAAAAATGATATTAGAAACCTCAATACCATTTTGGGTTTGATGAAAAAAAAAATTTTGAGTTTCAGTTCTAAGTATGGGGAACCCCAATTTTTTTTTTTCTATTTTAGTGTAAAAATCTTGATGCGGTTTACAGAATACATCTACTTACCAAATTTCAACAGCGTAGCTCTTATAGTTTCGGAGAAAAGTGGCTGTGACATATGGACGGACAGACAGACAGACAGACAGACGGACAGACACACATGACGAAACTATGAGGGTTCCGTTTTTTGCCATTTGGCAACGGAACCCTAAAAAACTCGTTAGTCGCGACGGATTCCTTTGGGCCACCACTGGTCTCCTATTCACTTATGTAGGAAAAAATTAAGAGATAGACGTCTACTAATATTACGTAGACTACTTCAACTGCACTCTTATTGTGCAACGCACTATCATTCAGAATCTGAATCGTATTGAAGATTATTTGTAATTCATTGCACCATTTGTTAGAATAAATTGTCGGCTCAGTAACGTAAATAACGCAATGAATGTTGTTTAACTATGAAAATGAAACCGATTACTTTTTTTTTAATATTTCACAACTATCACACAACGCCATCTAGTCCCAAGCTAAGCAGAGCTTGTGTTATGGGTACTAGACAACTGATAAACATACTTATATATTTCTAAATACATACATATTATAGATAAATTACACCCAGACACAGAACAAATGATCGTGCTCATCACTCAAAGATTTGTCCTGGGTGGGAATCGAACCCACGACCTCCGGCATAGCAGTCAGGGTCACTAACCACTAGACCAACAGGCCTGTCAAAATTGATAGCAAGTTACGCAACTACCCCTCTGGCCATGTCGTTCTTTAGCGGTCAAGGTTCTGTTGGGAAGTTTCTTGCGCCACTTTTTCTTCCCAGCTAAAGCACTAGGAAGTGGTGAAGGCCGATGTGCGACGGGACTGTCTTATAAGACATAAATGTCATTTTGACGTTAGAAAAGGACTAATTCTCAGCCTATCTTGGAAAAATGACTATTGATTTGGAAAGAAAACAAAAGACGATTTGTGATTTGAAGGATTTGAATCATTATTGCCTGCCTAGTGTTTTTCCTATTATATTGTGATTGACTTCCAGTTTAACCGGATTCAGCTGAATACTATGTAGTATCTATCTGAATTCCATAACCCGTTTAGTGGGTAATACGATACCCCCTTTTTTTTGGGTGGGAAATCACCAATTGACGTCTCCCGCTCTAGAGTGGAGCGGAAGGGCGTGTCAGACTTTTACTAACTAAAACCCACCCGTGTTCCTTCAGTTGCCCATGTGCCAGGGTCACGGTATCTCTTTCGAACAAATGTCGCGACCCTGATAGATACGATACCCCCTTAGTTGTCAGACTTCCGGGCTTCTCTCGACCCGTATAAACTGTCAGTGATCCTCGAATGACCGCCGGGACCAACGGCCTAGCGTGCTTTCCAAGGCACGGAGGGATCTTGATAAGATGGTCACCCATCCACGGACTAACCGCAGCAGGCATAGCCTAAACCTGCCCGCGTAGCATGGCCAGCATAGAAAGAACTTTGTCTATTCTTGGTAGAACAGAGATAGAATTGTCATGCTACGCCAGCATAAAGCGGTACAAATCTTTCTACAATCTTTAATTCTGTCTTTAATCTTTCTACAATCTGTAATTTTGTCTATTCTTCCGTCGACAAACCCCATTTCTACGGTGGTCATGCTACGCGTGCTGATCGATAGACCCTGGCTGTTGTTACTCACCCACCAAGTCCTCTGTGAGTTGAATATAATAATATTATAGACAATTTAAGTTTAATGACATTTTGCTAAAAAATAATACTTTTTCCTGACTTGACAAAGCACTTTTGGATAGTCAGCTCTACTACCAAAATAGCTGACTGGCTGGTATTTGCATTATATAAGCACAAAATGACAATAGGTGTTGTTTCTTTAATTGAATATGGCCTGATTGTGTCAGATTGTTTTGAAGGTTCGTCAGCAGAAAATGAAGAAAAAAAAACGCTTAACAAAATGTACCTTATGTACGTAAGGAGAATTCGCTCAGGTAGCATTATCATTTCAGCTGAAAAATGACCACTGCTGGACATAGGCGTCCAATTTTGAAGGGTTTGCCATAATCGCCAGTATCGCCACGCTTGGCAAAGCAATCAATCAAATCAAAAGTAATTTATTCAAATTAGGCTGCGAATCAGCACAACGTAAAAAGTTACATAAGACAGTCCCCCGGCACGCCCACCCTTCAGCACTTCCTAGTGATTTAGCTGGGAAGAAGTGGCGCAACAAACTGTCCAGCAGCACAGCTGTCTGTACAGTTAGAAGAACGGCAGTCGGGTGGGCAATAGCAATATGATGGTAAAATGCATAGAGAACGCTGCTGCCCATTCTCTAGTAAGTCCATTAGTCGCCTCTTACGACACGCACGGGGAGAAATGGGTGGTGCTATTCTTAACGTCAATCATAATTGGCAGGCGGGTTGTGGATTGAATAAGGCAGTTTAATCTCATAATTAATCAAATTACCCATAATTCATGAGTTAATTCGTTCTATTGATAATTTCAACGTGCACAATGCAAATGCATTTTATCGTAATAAGCTCAATTATTTCTCCATATCGTTTGTAAAGATAATTCCTATCGTTTTTGTAACAACATGTAGAACGTTTACAAAATTGTCATAGAGCATAATTTGTTTACATGTTTGACACGCAAACTTGTTTTTAATGTTTGCTTTGTAAACAAACGTTTTGTTCAGGTCATTTGAATGTTAGTATTACAGTAAAATCGATCTATGTAGCCCTTTCCCTACTATGTTGGGGTCGGCTTCCAGTCTGACCGGATGCAGCTGAGTACCAGTATTTTACATGGAGCGACTGCCTATCTGCCCTCCACAACCCAGTTATTGGGTGATACGATAAACCTTTGTAAGACTGGTTGTGAGACTTTTTTGGGCTTATGGCTACCATTATTTCATGGCAGAACAAGAAAAAAAAAATCCGGAATAAATAATAATATCTTAGGACAACCAACACAACGTTATCTGATCCCAAACTAGGCAGAGCCTGTACTATGGTAACCAGACAACTGATAAACATACTCATATACTTCTAAATACATACATATTATAGATAAATCACACCCAGCTACAGAATAAATTATTGTGCTCATCACACCAAGATTTGTCCTGGGTAGGAATCGAACCCACGACCTCAGTCTTAGTCAGGGTCACTGACCACTAGACTAACAGGCCAGTCAAATATTCTTGATTGTTAAATCAAATGTAGTTTTAGGTGACCTTTTCAATAGTTTTTTCCTAAAACATTAACAGTGTGACACCTTTGACAGTTTGTTGATTCAATGGGAACTTACCACTTAGAGCAAGAATCAAGAGTTTTATGATCTCTTTCCTCTAGGCAAAGAGAAAAGGAGACAGTGACAGTTCAGAACTGTCAAACTTGATTACATTCACATGTCAAACTCAATTAGAAGAGAAATGTCGACTCAATCTTGTTTTGATTGTTGCTTCCTACTGTATTTTTCGTTCGCGCAGAGGTTTTTACTGTAATATTAAATAGCCTATATAACCATCTAAGAACTGGGTTATCAATTACAAAAAGTTTTTTCAAATCCGACTGGTAGTTCCAGAGATTACTTCTTACAAACAAGCTCACAACTTAACCTCTTTATGAGTACCGCAGAAAAAAAAAATCCAAATATTCAACTAACTGAATCCATAGTAAGAATTTAAAAAAAAACAACGTTCCAACAATAGTACTACTGTACGCTGCCAGGCCAAAGCTCAAAATACGATTGCGCAGTGGAAGAGTTATAATCGTGGGGGGCTCTGGAGACAAGAGTGGCTAGCGTACTGTCCGCCGTACGCGGAGCAGACAATACAAGTACAAGGTACAATATACAAACAAAAGCACTTACCTCATGGTTGAAGGACACTGTTCTGGTGCCAACCTGGAGATATGTATGTAAGTGAGTGTATCTGTATTGTGTTGTGACGTTACGAGTATTCTTCAGGTTAGATTCCGCTTCCAATTAGGCTGGAGGAGGTCACAGCATGCGGTCTTCAAATCACTCATTCACAATAGCGTCACTTTGGTTTGACCTTCAAACTATTTATCCAAAATATGTCCAAAACCCGTGTTATCAAACGTCAAATTAGGGGTTATTAACAATCAAACAACTGGATCACGACTAATTGTCACAAGCGGATCGATTTTAAGGATTAATTTCAACAAAACGCGTCGCGGGGTTTCAACAGGCGAACGGGGCTATTTTAGCGGCAAATCAAGAGAGAGCTGTCAAGTGTCAACGTCAAACTGTCAAGAGAGATGTCACTCTGTTACTCGTTTAGAAACGTAGGCGCATAGAGTAAACAAATCGTTCGGTACTAAACATCTACCCCCCCCGGACGGGCCTTCCCGTCCGCTAATCACTTGGCAATCCCGACAAGGTTGCGCGTTATCAGTCCACCTGACGCGCTGCTGGAGGATGTGCAAATACTCCAAGCTCAAACGTTTCCAAAAACTCTGAGCGAGCTGCTGCACCAATTGAAACCGCGATAGCCAATTTTGGCTCACATCGACAAAAGGGTGCTCCGGCAGGGCGACAAGTGGCTGTCAAATCAAAAAATGGCCCGGGGTCAGGGCCTCCAAGACGTTCAGGTCCGAAGACAGCGGGCACAATGGACGCGAGTTCAATACAGCTTCAATGCGGAAAAATACCGTAGCTAACTCCTTAAAGGTGAGAACGGTGTCTCCCAACAATCTGCGCCAGAGTCCCTGTGCCGCTTTCACCGCGGCCTCAAAAAATACCCCCCCAATGGAGGCAGGCTGGCGGGTCAAAACAACAACAAACAACAAACAACCAAATAACAACAACAACAATTTAACCAAATGGCCCTCCTGAGGCAACAAAAGGGGGTGACGGGCCCCATAAGGAAGGCTAGAGTGCCTCAACCGTCAACAACCAAACAACAAAAGACCCGTATCGTCCAAAAGGGGTTCAACTTACTAACGGCTCCCGACAATATCCAAAACTCTCGCTGCAGAATGGCCAACAGCGCATTGCAACCGGCATGCGAGTTCTTAATGTGACGATCAGTCAACAACAATTCAACAACAAAAAACAACAATTCAACAATTTGTCGAGGGAGCTAAATCGACTCAACAAAAAATCAGGGTCCTTTGTTCCAACAGCGAGCACCTTGAGCCCGGGCAAAGGACCCGACATCAAGACTGGCGATCGAGGCCAATCATCCTCGGGATGAGTCAGCCAGTCTGGTCCCCACCATAGGGGGTAAGCAAACAAGCGGGGTGCCATGCACCCACGTGAGGCCACGCGGCGCCTAGGTTCAAATCTCCAGGCAAGTGCCTCCAAATCAAATGCGTATCAAAATTTTGAATCTGGGACACTCGGTACGCAACAAAGACCTCCAAAGAGTGGACGGACGTCTTCAACCAACACAAAACAATTTGACTGTCCGTCCAGGCGTAAGAAACCCGAATGTCCAAAGTTCCACCCAAAGTGTGAGCAACGTGGTTCAATAGACGCACAAGACGCGCCGCCCCTGACAATTCAACTTAGGGATGGTCAGTGCCGTCCGGAGGGGGGGGGGGGGGCACCTTGCTCTTGGCCAAGACCAGTGACAACTTCACCTGGCCTGTCGCGCTGACGGTGCGCAGATAAACAACAGCTGCATAACCGTGCGAAGACGCATCACAAACAAGGGTAGCAGTGAAGCTCCCAGGGGGGAGGATAGCGCGGGGTAACACGACCTCGTTGACTGCAGGGAGTGCGGATACAAATTGGAGCCAATCTTCCAACCGGGTGTCCCGAATTGGCTCGTCCCAGCCAAGTCCCGCAGTCCAAAGGCGCTCAAGAAAACAATTTTGCCCAAAACAATACAAACAAAACAATACAAATAAAACAAAACAATAGACAAAAGGCAACCCTGGGCTCCCATGTCCATAATGACACGGACCACAACAGAGTCCCCCGTGGGCCCCCAGACCCGACCGATGCCGTTGGCAACAAACCGAGTCGATCTGAGGGATACCTTAGCGGGGCAGTCGCCAATGTCCTAACAATGCCTGGGCGGCGACCGATCGCCACACCCAGACCCAAGTCTTTCCCGACGAGGATGGAATTCAAATTCCTCGTACGCGCGGTGTCCCGAGCCACGCGCCATCGCTGGATGGGCATATCCCACCGGATACCTGAATGGCGGGAGGCGTGACTCCAACCGGGGACGTTCCGCCAATGGAGGGGAGGGAAGGCGGTGCTGGTCTGGCCAGCGCTGCCTAGCAACAATTGCGTAATCGCCTTTACGCGGGGAGACCAAATGGCGGTCGCGCGGCTCCCGATCAACTTGCGCGGGGGGTGGAGTGCGGCGCTCAAAATTGCGGGCCTCTCCCCGGTTCTGAACCGGCGAGCCAGAAGCCCGGTGACCAACTCCATGGTACCCCCCCGTGCGCGAACCTTCAACAGAGGCTGGTCTGCCAGCGTGGTTCGCGTTAGCGCACAAAATGTCCAAATGGGACCCCCTACAAATTCTACAAGGGCGGGGGTTGGGGCAGTCCCGATGGAAGTGAGCCCCCAAACAAGAGAAGCACAGGCGGCGTGCATTGGCAATTCGGCGGCGGGCACTCACGTGCAACTTCAAAAAGGCTGCGCAAGTTGCCATGCCATGCCCCGTGTCCCTACAAAACTCACAACCAGGACGACTCTGGGTGCCAGCAAAACGAGCGGCGGGGCGACCATCAACAGGCCCGCGAGCCCTAGTCCGTCCCTGGTCTCGTGGCCGGGAAGACGGCTGGCATGACTCAGTGGCAACGCCAGAGTTGTCCACAAACCGACACTCATCCTCCAAAAATTGGACGAGGTCACCAAATGGGGGGAGATGTGTTACACTATCCCCACCATACCTTTGCTCGAAATGAGCCCTCAAATCGGCAAGAAGCCGCAGCACAACATGCACCAAAGGGTAAGACCATTGGTCCACCGGCAAGTCCAATTGCTTTAAAGCGTTGGTCGCTACCACCAACGGGTTCAACAGGTCAGTACGCAATGCTGACAATCCAGTAATGACCGGTAACCCCAAAATCAATGCAATATGAACATCAGCCAAACAACGTTCATTTGGTACCGCTGGGTGAGTAGTTCCACAGCGGTAGGGTAGGCTGAGTCAGTCAAAGACAGATGCTGCACCAAGGCTCGGGCCTCACCTTCCAGGACGGACAACAAATAGGCCAACTTTTGGGCGGGTCTGAGGTCCGAGCGTGCATCAACCAAACTTGCAAACAGGTTGTGGAAACCGTACCAGTGGTCCCAGCGACCGTCAAGTGTGGCAGTTCCAAAGCAGGCAATCTACTCAATAGTCCGGGACCTGAAACAACCGAGGTCTCTGGCTTGACCTGGACAGGTGTCCGGCACTGCAATATTTCCAATTGTATGCCATTGCACAAACAAAACCATTCAAATAAACAAAACAATTAAATTATCAAATAACAAAGTTCAATCAATAAATAACAAGGAAATCCAACGCAAACAATCATAAAATAAACCAAGCAAAAGGTAATTAAGTAACAAAGTTCAAACAATATATTACAAAATAACTACAATCAAACTACCAAACTGACTAATCAGCAACTCAAGAAATAACATTAAATTGGTTTCAATTCAATTCAACAATAAACTTTTATTTTAATTCAAAATCAATATCAACGTTCAAAATTCTATATCATATTCAATTCAAATATTCAAATTCTAATCCAATTCCAAATGTTAAGTTCACAAACCACTGTGTCAAAGGTACAACAATAATAAACCTTTATTCCAATTCAAAACAATGGTAATACTCAAAATTGCCAATTTCAAATATTAATATTCACAAATAACCATATTAATGGTACAAACTCAACATTTTAATGTCTTCCTGACATTCAATACAACACAGATCAGACACAAAAAGGGGCTACAACAAGGGGCTGCACCACAGCCCAATCCAATCCACTTTATTAGCCCGGCTGAACTTGGCAACATCAGGTTACCCGTCTCAACAAATTTACAAATTATTTCAAATAAACTAGCAATCATAGTTAACAAACATTTACAGCGCATTACTACTTCCCTTATAGAGACTGCCAAGTAATTAGCTCACTGTAAATTACCAATTTGTTGGTTATGTCTTATAACCGCGCTCTGAATACCAAGATGTACGCTGCCAGGCTAGGCTCACAATACGATTGCGCAGTGGAAGAGTTATAATCGTGGGGGGCTCTGGAGACAAGAGTGGCTAGCGTACTGTCCGCCGTACGCGGAGCAGACAATACAAGTACAAGGTACAATATACAAACAAAAGCACTTACCTCATGGTTGAAGGACACTGTTCTGGTGCCAACCTGGAGATATGTATGTAAGTGAGTGTATCTGTATTGTGTTGTGACGTTACGAGTATTCTTCAGGTTAGATTCCGCTTCCAATTAGGCTGGAGGAGGTCACAGCATGCGGTCTTCAAATCACTCATTCACAATAGCGTCACTTTGGTTTGACCTTCAAACTATTTATCCAAAATATGTCCAAAACCCGTGTTATCAAACGTCAAATTAGGGGTTATTAACAATCAAACAACTGGATCACGACTAATTGTCACAAGCGGATCGATTTTAAGGATTAATTTCAACAAAACGCGTCGCGGGGTTTCAACAGGCGAACGGGGCTATTTTAGCGGCAAATCAAGAGAGAGCTGTCAAGTGTCAACGTCAAACTGTCAAGAGAGATGTCACTCTGTTACTCGTTTAGAAACGTAGGCGCATAGAGTAAACAAATCGTTCGGTACTAAACAACTACTGATCCGTAGGTGCCATTGTGGAATAATATTTAAAACAATAAATTATTCCACAAATGGCACCCACTAGAAATATCGATTGGTGCCAAATGTGGAATAACTCAGGACCCGTTTAAGCAACCGTTTATGCGGGTGCCTAATTTGGAACACGTAATTTTTTATAAGATAAAAGTTTGTCCAATATTGATCTTAGTCTAATAATGATCGTTTTCTTTGTTACAGGTATGTGTTCTTTGCACGAAATGTCAAGAGGGAGATCTCAAGAGGATTAAAAGCAGCTTACACCTGTATAGTCTCTCAGGACCAAGAAATTGAACTTTAAGTACACCATTTAAAAGTCAAATTGTTGCTTAATATACGTGTAGTGCTAGTAAATCATACCATAAGTTAGCACATGGTTAGCACCGTACTTATGTCCGGCATGTACGAAAACTTCGAAAGCATTTGACGTCAACCAACCCGGACTGGGCCTACGTGGTGAATTATGGCCCACTTCCCTCTCAAAGACAGGAAGCCTATGTCCCAACAGTGGGAAGATAATAGGCTGATTGTATTTCAATACCGTAAGGACTGAGGAACTCTTACAATATGCCAGGGAGTCGTTCTAAAGAGTGGGTAGTATCGTAATGCATAAAATAATATCTCGCCTGTAATCTGGTAGGGGTCGATAGAGATGTACCTACCTATAATAACAATACCTATATAAAAAACCCAGGATATGAAATAAATGTATTTTCGTTCTCATTTTTCTATGTCGCTAGTTATGTTGAAGTCCTATGTAGTAGAGGGCGAGCCTAATGCCATCCATCAGATACAAATCCAGACTCCAGGGTGATACTGAGAAATTCCTGATAGAAAACCTCAATCATACGCCCGACCTGGGCATCGCACCCAGGACCTCATGATCAGCAGTAGCATTTACGACCTCAAGACCAACGAGGCTTTCTAGAGTGTTAGTTTTTTTTCCGGAATCGTTCAAATCTCAGCGATGTAGGAGAACAATTTTCTTTGCTAAAACAAAAGCCTAAAAGTGTAACGAACTTAAATCTAGGTCGATCGATAGGTCTAGATTTAAATTGCATTCTATATCTAATCCGTGGCTATCGATTACGTAAATAACGTGAGGGTAGGCGAGCAACATGGCCAGCCAAGTTGTTATTTTGGGCTTAATTTACCTGAAGACCCTGGAGTGTGTGAGTGAAAGTTTATTTGCTAAACGATAAAGGAAGAAACGGTTGAATAATTGTGAGTTCTTGCATCTACAGAGATTTGTGGGCACCAGTACATACTTTAGTTTATATGATCCAATAATATATATATATAGATAAAAAAGTGTTATAATTTTGAGATGTGATACTGGATTCCGCACTAGGATACCCTGTGTCATAGGATCCGGTCCTTTTCGACTGATAATATGAAATCAAAGTAAACAAATAAAAAAGCAACTGTTTAATATGATTCACTAAAACTACAGACTAAAACTTTTTACAAAAAAAAAAAAACAACTAACTTCCTTAAAAAAACACTACAAAGTCAAAAATTACTTTAATTTCGAAAGTCGGTGTCTTAGGATCTGTATTTAAGGTTTTTTGCCACCGACTATTTTTGACTTTGTAGTGTTTTTTTAAGGAAGTCGGTTGTTTTTTTTTTTGTAAAAAGTTTTTATTTTCAACTTTTTAGTTGTGGTAGATACTCCGCACTAATCTAATCGCGTTATTCGTTCATTTGTCGCACAATTACTTAATGTAAATTTAAGACTTATATGGTTTTCACATGAACCCCATTGTCCGAATGGAACCAAATTAAAATGGGACCATTCGGGAAGCACCAGCTTTCAAATAAAAAACGAATAATCAAAATCGGTTCACTCGATCAAAAGTTATGAGGTAACGAACAAAAAAAAAATACAGTCGAATTGATAACCTCCTCCTTTTTTTGAAGTCGGTTAAAAAGGAACATAGATCTTGATGAAAGCCCAAAAGCTCCCGTTTCAAGGGCATTACACACTACTTTGTCTATCTAGGACAAAATTCGAAAAGGACTCAGACTTCTCTCACTTGATGTTGCTGACTCTTTTTTTACATTTTATCTTTCATTGCTGAATGGGCCTGCTCTTGACCTTGATCACGCCTGATGGAAAGCGATGGATGAGGTCTATGATAGAGCAACCATGCTCAAAAGATGTCTGTTCACTCTTGCTTTGAAAGCAGCCAGATTAAAAACACAGACGCTGGCAGAGAGTTCTACACTTTGGCTGTGTGCATAATGAATGTGGAGGAGAAGCGCTGAGAACGACTGGTCGGGATATCTACCAAATGCGAATGGTACTCTGCAAGACGTCTGGTAATCCGGTAGGAAAAGCGCTATGGTGGAATCCAGTTGTGGAGGTCCTACGCACAGTCCCTGAAGTACAGTCTGTAGAAGACCGACACGCAAGCCGATGAACCAGGCTGCTCTACATGCTATATTGGTTTTCCAATGGAAAAGGTTTTTGAAAAAGAAATCCTTTAACTACACTCAGAGTCAAAGCATTGGCTCTTTATAGAGTTTGCAGTAATAAAAAAGTATGCACACTTACACATTTCAATCCTCCAAATAATTTCTTCTTCGTCATCCTCATCGCGCCTTGACCAAATCTTGCACAAAACTTTGAAGAACTTGGCAGCAAATGACGTCATTGTTAACTGTATCTGTCCTTGTCACACACTTTTTAGTCCAGAGTACTGCCACAATCGGTTAATGACTTTTCTCAAACGAATGTTCTAATTTCGGTGTTTGTTGCCAAATGGCGCACGAATTGGAAGATACCTCCTACACTAGTCCAAATTTAATTTACTAGCTAGGGCTATGGTTTAGGTTCTACTTATACATTTGGTTTGATGATTGCCACATTTAAAGAACTAATTGGTTTAAAAGACTTTGAAATCGCTCCAAAAACGACTATAGATTTGGAAGTTAGAACCGCCACTGATTTCGTCTCGCCGTCACCGCGACAAAGTGACAACTGCTTCCAAACAACAAAGCGTCGTTTTCCTGCAAAAATAACGTTTTCTCTCACAAAAAGTGTGACAAAAACACATGCAAATATGACAGAGCTTTTTATACCAATCTCAATTTCAATTAGAATGCGATAAAAAGCTAATCTTCACTCAACAAAGAGCGGGAACAATTTGCCTAATGGAGCGTTCGAATTTCAAATTGGAACGAAATAAAAACGCATCCTTCCTGTTTCCGTATTGGTCGGTTCGTTTTTCCCGCGTGTTTTGTGTATAAAATGGAGATTTGTGACGTAGGGTCGTCAGTGTCGGGATGACTGTCATCCCTTGAGGTTGTTTAGTGGTGTCTGATTTGGATTGCCTTCACTGATCTGGTCCTGTCTCGGTGAGTTTACTTACTATTTCTTTTCCATTTAGACATAAGATTTCATTTCATACTTATGCAATCAAATATTTTTAAAATCACATATTAGAAAACTTTCTTCATTTGGAGTTACATATTTGGTAGCGAAAGTGTATTTAATTAAGATAAGCATTTATGGTACCAGTTACCAAAAATACCCAAATGCCAATAGGCCAGCACCTAAAAAATCACCTCGTTATCCATTCAGAGTTTGCTGAAAAAGGAAACTCCAATAAAACCAAATGGATAGAAACACTAATAATTTATTTACTTTCCCGCAGAGCGGTAGTCTCTCAATTTACATAAACGTACATATCTGAGCCAAAACTGTTGTCGACATGGCTATGGCAGTTCTTACTCTTCAAAGTTTTGGTGAAGTTAAACTCTAGAAGGACTCTGAGATTCTTCATGAACTTTCGGTTTAGCTTTTTGGGTAAGGCTGGGATTTGGGATGCCCGTATTGTATGGGATGGTAAATCTCTGTCTTCGGGCACCGTTTATATTGCCAGAACTTCTCAACTCCTTTTTTATATCCCAGTTTAGATTTTGGGAAACCTCTGCCCTGTTGGCTACCAATTCGAAATCTTATGTAACCTAGTCTGTTGTTAGTTGGTTGATAAAGACATATAAAAACGGGGTTCAAATTCCCTCTAAGTACAGGAATGAAAAGTAATGTACATTTTGACCTGGTTAGTTCTATGTCAGCCAGATAAGTCAACGGAGACTGATCTAGCTGGCTTATTATCTGAACAAATGGCCTTCCACTCTCGTGTCCCGTGTGCTTCCGGACGTAAAGAATAGCACCATCCCATTTCTTCCCCTGGGTGTCGTAAAAGGCGACTATGGGACTCACTAGAGAATGGGCAGCAGTGTTCTCTATGCATTTTACCACCAAACTGCAATCGCCAACCCGCCGAGGGTCGGCGATCGCGCCAAGCGTGGCGATTATGGCAAGACCCTCCAATTCCACCCCTCTTATCGAGATCCTTGACCAGTCTCCTCCATCTGCTACTAGCGTCGTCTCTATTACTCAGTTCTTATAATCTTGTAGGTCAGAAGTATCGAAAACATTAGCTACAGTCAAACGAGATTGTACCTAATTGTTTATGAGAAAACAAAGGCATTTCTCATTGTTCTCTGATAAGGCTTTTAAAAACTACTGTTACGTAGCAGTCTTTGTAGAACTGTTTTAGATTTTACCGTACGGGTTTTTAGTCTTGATGTATCTGTTATTTCAATTAGACCTTTTAGTACTGTACTCTTTAATACTTTAGTTACCATTTCTGAAGAAACTTTACCCAATGGCGGATGTAGATCACGTAGAATAATATTATAAGCATGATCTTTATCACGTTCTAGCTTATACAGTATTGTATAGAATCAAGTTCTTCTAACTTAACAGACAGCTGTGCTGCTGGGGAGTTTGTTCCGCCACTTCTTCCCAGCTAAAGCACTAGGAAGTGTCGAAGGGCGGGCGTTTTGGAGGGACTGTCTTGTGTAACTTGAACGTTCAAAAAGTGCTGACTCTCAGCCTAGTTTGAATAAATGACTTTTAATTTTGATTTTGATTTTGATACCAATATCTGCAGCTCCTCTTTCCTGTTTTTTAACTGCTCCCATAATCACAATGGATGTACCAGCCTACTGCGTATGTCATCTCTGGCCGCGTTTTTTTTTCATCTATCTTACTTTATATCTAACTAGCTTTTGCCAGCGTCTTCGCCCGCGTTTCTTTCTTTTTTCTCGCATTTTGTGTTTGTATGCTTAGATCTTCTAAACTATGCAACGGATTTTGATATGGTTTTCGTAAACACGAAATGCGACTTTCTTTTAAATTATGTAAAGAAAAAGTTTGCCATTACTTGTCAAAGCGTTACATTTTAGGGAGACTAGTATTACCTACTAAACAAAAGAATTCTAAGATTGTATTGCTAGATGTGGTGCTTACACAACATTCCCTCGCTTATTATTACTTAGTTCACCATCTTCATCGCTTCACCCGAAAGATGTCCACTGCCGAACATAGGTTCCCCAAGCTTCGCCACTTCGACCACCATTACTTAGTAGACCGTCAATAAAGTCACATGGAAGGCTACCACAGTCCACTACTACCTAGTCCACTGTAGGACCTATGTCCTGCAGTAAACTGTGGACTAGGAAGAGCCTAGTCCCGCTATACCCTTTACTTCGCCTCCGCATCCATTTTATCCCAGCTGCCCTTTTTAAGGTCATCGATTCTGCAGCATACTAGTCCAAAGAGGCAGTCTCTTATTTCAAGGTCTTCAATAGGCCTTTCCTCCCCATGATTCACGAAGACCTCACTAGAATTTCAGTCACGTTGTCTGCCATCCATATGTATGTCAAATGATCTTCTAATAGCATCATCATTATTAAATGTGGTAAGAAAAACAATGGCTCGTAAAGGCGGTGTCATGTGATTCAGAATGCGAATTGCTTGAGTTTAGATTTCATTTTATTTGTTGGAATATTGGGTTGGCTAGCTGACATTATGGCAAATCATTTAATTTAATGTTTTGTGTCTCTTAATGTTTACTACTTACAATTGTATAGAATCAAGTTCTTCTAACTGGACAGACAGCTGTGCTGCTGAGGAATTTGTGGCGCCACTTCTTCTTCCCAGCTAAAGCACTAGGAAGTGGTGAAGGGCGGGCTTTTTGGAGACTGTCTTATGTAATTTTGACGTTCGAAAACTGCTGACTCTCAGCCTAGTTTGAATAAATGACTTTGTTTTTATTTGAATTGAATATAGCTATTTGTTATATTCGTTTGATGTTAGGTATCAGTTGTATATTGCTGATGGTTGTAGGTATCATCATATCATATGGTTTCTGTGACATCATTTGTTGGTTGACAATGTTGATCGTTATATCAAGGTGTAACAGAATAGACGCAAGTCCTGCAAGTAGTGTTCATAAATTGGCTACTGAATACATTTCAATCATTTTTCAAATAGGAATTTGTAAAATAAATTGATCCACAGAAAATTCAAAGGTCAACACAATTTGCTTGATAATAATAGTAAGCATTAAAAAAATGTTTTATTTATTGTATTATGCTTTAACCTCTAAGTCCCTGAGATAACACATTTGGTATAGACACAATGGTTTTTTTATTGTGTCTATAATTACGGCATTCAATAGGTTAACTTAATACTCAAATTGGGGTGTATGAGGTCTTGCGTTAATTTTGTTACACGTTGTATACATACACAACTAGCTTCTGCCCGCGTGGAAGACAAGCGTAGCTTAACCAGCATGCGTAGCATGACCACCGTGGAAATGGGTTTTGTCGACGGAAGAATAGACAAAATTACAGGTTGTAGAAAGATTAAAGACAGAATTAAAGATTGTAGAAAGATTTGTACCGTTTTATGCTGGCGTGCATGACAAATCTATCTCTATTCTACCAAGAATAGACAAAGTTCTTTCTATGGTGGTCATGCTACGCGTGCTGATCGATCAACCCGTGTTATAACTTAGCCAGAACCTACTTGATACAGATAATATTATTGCAAATATTGCAACGCATATGTTTATCAAAGTCGGTACCAATATCTATTTACATTTTTTCTAAGAAATTGCGCAATGTTGTATTATGTTTTATGCATGATTCGATAAAAATATTATTGTATTCAGTTTTCGTTACTAAGCTTTTAAATTTTTGACCCACTAACTGTCCACATGGCTTTTATTTTGACAGTTTAACAAAATTCATTATGTTATTCACGATATTATAGAATCTTTTTGAGTAGACAATTTTTTCGATCATAATTATGGAGCAGTGAATCACCATTATTCTTCAAAATCATAATATAACAGCGCTGCTCAAACTTCCTTCAATTAAAAACAAACTGCCCGGAAACACGAATATCTGTATTAAAAAAACTTTATTTTTCGGTCAGTAAATTATTCGAACGAAAGTGTTTTTAGTATTTATTGTACTGATTGTTTGCTGCACCGATCGACGTTATTACGTCAGTGCCGGCTGTCACTGAAAACCAGTGCTGGGGCTCTGTCTCGCATAGGGTCACAGCATTATGCTGAGTGATGGCCGTTTTGCGTGGATATGACGCATATTTTCCCACATCTTTTTTTTATTTCTGGTCTTACTGTGCGTCATGTTTGCCACAAATAAAAGTATTTTCTTTCTTTCTTTCTTTCTTTCTTTCTAATTCTTAGCTTGAGTTTATCCTAGAAAAATACACGTAACATTACCAATATTATGTATCCCATTTCTTCCGGTGTCGTAGAAGGCAATTATGGGACTTTCTAGAGAATGAGCAGCAGCGTTCTCTATGCATTTTACCACCATACTGTGATCGCCAACCCGCCAGCCAAGCGTGGCGATTATAGCAAATCCCCCCTTTTGGGGAGGCTTATGTCCAGCAGTGGACGTCTTTCGGCTGTTTTAGTAGTTTTTAGTTAGTTAGTTCGTAATTTTCTTCCGGCTGAAATGATGAATATTATGTAATCGTTTCATTTCCTCCACGATGACAACTTATTTATTTATGGAATCCCTAAATAGAAATATGGCAACATTAGACGGACAGTTTAAATTAGGTCACTATATGACCTTATAACTAGCTATCTTTTAGTCAAATCCAATAAATATGATACAGAAACAAATAAATCTTAAATAGGAACAATCATTTCACTGTGAGGACATATCTCATAAAGTCGACTTCATTATTTGTTCCTAACGACGCTGTTCGAGTAACCTCGTATCATTCCGTGAGCGTTCGTCAAACTTCGGGTCGATGAACTGATCGCGAATTTTTTTGTACCATTGAAGGACAGACGGACAGACGAGGTTTTTTGTTTGACTAGTAATAACTGAGGTGCTATAAAAATATTATACAATCTTTTGTACGCAATTCGGATGTTTGTTGGTCTATTTTTAGGTTTTTTAAATAATTTTTAAGATATTAGTTGGTGCCTGCCTAGGGTATCTTATGGACTGTCTGTCTTCTGTCTAGTCCAACTCCTACTACTGATCTTGTGGTTCTGCTTGGTGCAAGGCTTCATCATTCATGCTTCTGCCCTTATCCCAATTAATTGAGGTCGGCGCAACATGTCTTTTTCTTCCACACTTCTCTATTAGTCGTCATCGCAGTAGTCACCCCCTTTCTATCCATATCATAATTCACACAGTCCAGCCATCGTTTCTTTGGTCTCCCTCTATTCTTATAACCAACAGGCATAGTGCAGGACTTATCCATTCGAAATTTCCTCAGTAGCACGCCAAAGTGAACCCCCCCCCCCCCCCCTATTACTTAAACAACACTTATTTTTAAATGTGACAGCATCATTTTAAGTTAGAACCTTTGCCCTTTAGGCCTTTTGGCCTCGTACAGAACTTTCTGTTTTTATTTGCATTTTAATTTTGTTTTTATTTTTTATGTGCGTGTAGTTTGTTATTTCCCATTGCGAGTCCCAATAAATATACTTCTTTTTCTTTCTTACTAGCCAAATAGTACACGCAGGTAATTGGGTAGCCTGCCAGGGTCACGAGATTTGTTTGTAAGAGTTACTGTGGCCCTGGCACAGGCAACTGAAGGAACACGTGTGGGTTTTATTCAGTAAAAGTCTGACACGCCCTTCCGCTCCACCCAGAGCGGGAGACGTCATTTGCCGATTTTCCTCCCACAAAAAAACGCAATGAGCTACATCTTTGCCGTGATGTTATTTAGCAGATTTACTTGCTTTCATGATAAACACGTGGTATAGTGTAGCTATGGTTATCTCTAATTTCTCTCTCTATGTCCTATACCTACTCTATTCCACTCATTTAAAGATAAAATCATGCAAAAATAAAATAATTAAATAAAACAGTCGTTTCATCCATTGAATTACCATTCCATACCACGGCCTCCGATCACAAGGCTTGCGCCCGCGCATTTTCCTTAGCGCGTCACGTGGTGTGACTATGAGCAAACAACTGTAGATAGGCACGTAGGTAGTAACGTGCGTTGCCTTTTTTTTTTTTTTCAGGATGGGAAATCATCAAATGACTTCTCCCGCTCTGGGCGGAGCGGGAGGGCGTGTCAGACTTTTACTGACTAAAACCCACCCGTGTTCCATCAGTTGCCCATTGTGCCAGGGTCACGGTATCTCTTTCGAACAATCACGCGACCCCGGCAGGCATCGGTCCTAGTAGACCCCTACACTGCTGCTGACATCTCTTTGAGGCGCGCGTGGAACACTGCGCGCCGTCGACCCGAGCTTGGTCCTTACCGGGCGGCGAGCTACCCACTGCTCGCCACCCGCAAGCTCGCGCCTACGGTGGCCGGGAGTCCGCTATTGACTCCCGACGCCCGGGGCGTCTCCTCCTGCGGCGGCTAGGGACGTGAGGGCGCAGAGACTGCCACTCCCTCACACGCCCCGCCTCCTCCTTCGCGAGCATTACTGCTTCGCAGAAGGAGGTGACGGCTTCCCATTCCCTCTCGCTCCGTACCATGGCTCGCACCAGGGCGGGACGCGAGAGGTCGCCGCCGCCGATCGCCTCCACGAGGACACGGCGGTGCTCCGCCCAGGCAGGGCACACCTCCACCGTATGCTCCACCGACGTGCGTTGCCTCAGAGAGGAAAGTTGTGAATTGTGAATATTAGAAGAATAGAATATTAATTTATTTGCTCAGAATGTAGATATTTACAATAAGGTGGTTAAGATGTTTGTTGGTTATTTATTTGTATCAATTGGAATAATTTTCGTGTCAAGTGATTCAGGGAGGGTACGTACTAGTTTTTTTACGTCGAAATAGGAAAAATGTTGTAATTAGAATTGAATCTTGTATTTTGCTAGTGTAATCAGCCTATAACGTTGTCTGTACTGGGACACAGGCCCACCAAGAGGTGAGAGGGAGTGGGCCGTATAATCTATCACGGGGACCTAGTGCGGATTGGCTTCTGGTAAATACGAAAAAATTGGAAGCTTGTGATTGTGAATTGCTTTCGTATATTAGGTACTTTTCGTATAGTTACACAAAAAATAAAAACAACGAATCCGGAAAATTATAAAAAGTAATTTACTTCTTTGATGTTCATTTCCGTCATTCAGTGTTGCCAAGTTAATCGGGATAAGAGCAGGAGAAACATGATGGGTTGTGGAGGTCAGACTGGCAGCCGCTCACTCGCTCCATGTAAAACTGCATTCAGTGAGCCTGGAAGATTAGCTGACACTGAAAATGTAGGTTTGAAAGGGCAAGGTAGAAGTAAAACAAGCCAGACGTAAGTAGTAACAAAACCAGTATAAACTGGCCTCTAATTCTATTGAAACGGCATACTACGCTAAACCAGGTCAAGGTGTTTCCACTGACGAGCGGTCTACTGTTCAACAATTTTCCTTTTAATCCATGTAAGATATTCTCCTCGTCATCGCTGACTAACAAACTGCATGATTTATCAGAGATTATACCAGAATACGAGCCAAAAGACATACTCACCGAGTTTTGAAATAGAATCATTATTAATTGTAGGATAATTTTAATTGTGCGGCCTCGTCTCAAGATGAAGGGGTTATTTTAAGATTTTTTAGCGAAAATATGATAAAATCGTTTGTTTGTGGCAGAGATTGTTTTGCTTAGGTTTTTTTTAATGTCTTCTGCCCACCTTCACTCCACCTCTATTTCTTATACGTTGTGTCAACGTGCATTTTTAACTGTTTACTCAGACACAATTCTCAATACGTCATTTTTGTCTACCATTGATATTATCTTAGGGTCAAAAATAGTAACCGTGGAGTGTCTTGCCGGCTCATCTCTATAGAAAAAAAACTACCATTTGAAATCGTGCACCTAGCTTCTGACTTTTCGTTTTGAGATGTAGGTTTATTTATTTGGAATCAAATAATTTTAGTTCAGTCAAACAGTTTGATCATCATTATCATCAGCTTTTAGAAGTCCGTTGTTGGATATGGGCTGTTCCAATTACATACCCATATAATCGGTTCTCGGCAACTCTCACCTGCTAAATCGTCACAAAACCACGTTTAGCTAAAGCTGTTTACTTTTTAGAAAATTATCTGTCGCTACAGGTGCTTAATAAAAACGTAGGAAGTCAAAAAGGCGCTCAATTATTTAAAAAGTATACAGTGCACACCATTAAAAGCGCAACAGGGGTTCATTAATTAACAAAAAACAAAACCACTATAAGAAGGATTTTTAAAGAATCAGTGAAATATTTCCCAATCGAATTTACTTAATTAGCATTTAATCTTGGCACTTAAAATCACTTGCCATCTACACAACACAGAATTAGGCAAAAAACTCGCCCGACAAAAGGCCCTTAGTACACTGTGACTTCTTTCCCATAACTCTGCTTACTCTATGGCATCGTAACGACATCGTTATAGCGAGTGCTAGCGGACGAACGAACGTAACGACACGTTATCGACGATAGCTTATCGGTGCGCGCCGTTCGACGCGCTTAGAACGTACCTGCGCAGACGCATACGAGCAGCGCTGTTGTTCTAAATTTAGTGTAGTTTTGAAATTGGAACCTTTCTGAAGTTTGCTGGAGTTCGTTGTGAGTTTTTTTTTCTTTTTGTTTGTTGTATTTCACTTATTTTTTCTGGTAGTAAACTATATGTTGATGTAAATGCTCGTAAATTTTATTTTATTTATTTTGTGTCGTCTATCCGTCTTGTTTGTTCCGGCTAATCTCCGAAACGGCCGGACCGATTTTGACAGGACGTGGGCTCCTTTTTGCTCCGGTATCACGTTCCCGTAGGATAACTTCCGACTTCCACATATTTTAGATATTTACTTTTTATTAAGTGCTATGTTTCTTTAAATATTTCGATGTGTTACTTGATTATGTACATCTGAGAATTAATATAATGGTAGTCGTGACGCTGAGTGTTACGTCACTCTCTTAGTTTACATTACAAACATACAATGTTATGTGTTTTCATCAGACTACACTATATATACATGGACACTATATATATATATATATATATATATATGTGGAAGTAATATTAAATACGGTTTATGGTGATCGTGATGGGCTATACTGGCCTATTAGTCTAGTGGTTAGTGACCATGACTGTTAGACTGAGGTCATGGGTCGATTCCCATCCAGGACAAATCTGTGTGATGAGCACAATGATTTGCTCTGTCTCTGGGTGTAATTTATCTATAATATGTATGTATTTAGAAATATAAGTATATTTATCAGTTGTCTGGTTGCCATAGTACAGGCTCTGCCTAGTTTGGGATCAAATATCGGTCTGTTGGTTGTCTAAAGATATAATATCTGGTTGACCGAGCTTTGCTCGGTATTTTTTGGTAAATTGTGTTTAAAATAATAAGTTTATGTTCAAGTTGATTATCGATAAAGTTGGTCATTGAAAACACAAATAAAAGGACATTTTATAGAAATGAATCCTAGCTAGATATATGTGTAAATAAAATATTTTGATTTAAAAAAACCCAACCGAATCGAGAACCTCCTGCTATACCTATTCTTTTTTTTTTTGTGGGTGGGGAAACCATCAAATGACGTCTCCAGCTCTGGGTGGAGTGATAGGGCGTGTCAGAATTTTACTAACTAAAACCCACCAGTAATCCTTCAGTTGCCTATATGCCAGGGTCACGGTAACTCTTTTGAACAAATCTCGCGACCTTGGCAGGTCCTGTTATGTTTATACTAGGTTAAAAATTATCTCAAATGTTTCTATTACTTTTCCACACATGACATCACCTATTTGTCAACTCAGTAAAATGCAATCTACTGTTGCACAAAGTGAATTTATTTTCCTATGTCATTCAAATGTCTTACAACATTAATAAGTGACATTATGATTTATATGCTATCTTATGTATAAAGTCACTTTCCCTGTTTTTATTTATTTTGGCTTCTCTCCTAGATCTGCCGTGATACGTCTCTTTGATATCCAACATATTTTTTCTAATTAACTGACAGAGATTTATCTGGGAAGATTCCTGGTTTTTATAAAATTAGCTGAGCTTTGCCTTCGTACCTTTAAGTGGTAGGTAAGGTTATTCAGTTAGTGAGCAGTAGTAGTCTTGTGGTGGGTTCGAACTCAAACAGGCGCTTAGTGTAAATAATTTCATCACCACTGCTGTCTCTGGGTGTAATTTATCTATAATATGTATGTATTTAGAAATATAAGTATATTTATCAGTTGTCTGGTTGCCATAGTACAGGCTCTGCCTAGTTTGGGATCAAATATCGGTCTGTTGGTTGTCTAAAGATATAATATCTGGTTGACCGAGCTTTGCTCGGTATTTTTTGGTAAATTGTGTTTAAAATAATAAGTTTATGTTCAAGTTGATTATCGATAAAGTTGGTCATTGAAAACACAAATAAAAGGACATTTTATAGAAATGAATCCTAGCTAGATATATGTGTAAATAAAATATTTTGATTTAAAAAAACCCAACCGAATCGAGAACCTCCTGCTATACCTATTCTTTTTTTTTTTGTGGGTGGGGAAACCATCAAATGACGTCTCCAGCTCTGGGTGGAGTGATAGGGCGTGTCAGAATTTTACTAACTAAAACCCACCAGTAATCCTTCAGTTGCCTATATGCCAGGGTCACGGTAACTCTTTTGAACAAATCTCGCGACCTTGGCAGGTCCTGTTATGTTTATACTAGGTTAAAAATTATCTCAAATGTTTCTATTACTTTTCCACACATGACATCACCTATTTGTCAACTCAGTAAAATGCAATCTACTGTTGCACAAAGTGAATTTATTTTCCTATGTCATTCAAATGTCTTACAACATTAATAAGTGACATTATGATTTATATGCTATCTTATGTATAAAGTCACTTTCCCTGTTTTTATTTATTTTGGCTTCTCTCCTAGATCTGCCGTGATACGTCTCTTTGATATCCAACATATTTTTTCTAATTAACTGACAGAGATTTATCTGGGAAGATTCCTGGTTTTTATAAAATTAGCTGAGCTTTGCCTTCGTACCTTTAAGTGGTAGGTAAGGTTATTCAGTTAGTGAGCAGTAGTAGTCTTGTGGTGGGTTCGAACTCAAACAGGCGCTTAGTGTAAATAATTTCATCACCACTGCTCTCAAAATGGTGAAGGAAGGAAACCTGCATGTCTTAGAACAAAGCAATATTCAGAGACATCTATCAACCCTTTTTTTAAATTTAGCCGATTCTATCCAATTTCAGGGCAAAGACCTCTCCCAAATTCTTTCAGGTACCTTTTTCTCAGCCACCTCGAATGGATCCAACTTTCGCCATTGCCAACGCCATCTTTTTCTGGGCTTCGTTTTTGCCGGATAAACTCGCGAAACTCGAGAGTTTAAGTTAAACACCTTCTGCCTACCTCTCCCGGGAACACCGGTATGGTGTTATCTTTTTATTTACATACACACTAACACAAACTCGCACCTTTTTCCCATGGGGTTGCCTGAAACCACAGAACGCCACCTGCACATGCGCCGCATCTTTACATACTCATTTTGCTTACATATTTTATTTGTATTCGTGTCATCCAAAATTATGCTAACAAAACTAAAAAAAAAACATTCGAGCGAGCAAAGCTAAAAAGTCAGCGCATACTCAATTCTTGGCAGCGGTCCGGGATTCGATTCTCAGTTGAGATAATGCATTGTTGAAGTCCACGTTCGACCCTCATCTTTTTGGAAGTCAAATTCTTCAGATGTATGTTTTGTAGATATTAAATATGCATTCCGAAGTACAAAAAGTTGTCTAAAAGATGGTTTGCTTTTGTTTTATTTTATTTCACAGTATTTTGTACCTTCTGTTATTGTGATTATTAAGATCATTTATCTTTGGCTAAGGATCCGTGTACCGAACGTAAAGAATAGCACCATCCCATTTCTTCCCGTGGATGTCGTAAGAAGCGACTAAGGGACTTACTAGAGAATGGGCAGCAGTGTTCTCTATGCATTATACCACCATACTGCGATCGCTACCCCACCTGCCAAGCGCGGCGGTTATGGCAAACCTCTCTTTGGGGAGGCCGTTGTTCAGGAGTGGACGTCTTATGACTCGAATGATGATGATGATCATGAAGGATACGAACTCATATTAGTAAACTATCTTCTGTCCTAGAGTTCGCCCGCGTGAACTTTCAGCTCCCTATCCACCACGTCGCATCTTGGCCAGATCATTGTAGATTAGTGCCTGGAATACTATTTCGGGATTTGAGTGGACCTGTCAGTCAGTACGCACATTTGTCAGTAATTATGAAGTTCAACTCAGAGCTTGAGGAGCCCGAAGCCTATAAATCTTCCT
The DNA here is from genome assembly GCA_932294355.1 of Aporophyla lueneburgensis. Classification (NCBI taxonomy): domain Eukaryota; kingdom Metazoa; phylum Arthropoda; class Insecta; order Lepidoptera; family Noctuidae; genus Aporophyla; species Aporophyla lueneburgensis. Next base: position 14,195,231 of record OW028762.1, on the reverse strand, counting down.
CAAGATTTGGGCTATCAAATAAATCAATCAACTCAGCCTATCCCAGTCCACTGCTGGACATAGGCCTCTCCCATTCTGCGCCACAACACCCTGTCCTCCGCCTTCCGCATCTAGTCTGTCAGAAAAAAAATCGTATCTCACTGGAATTTCCAAAAGATAAGCCCGTTCAAACAAAGTTTTATTATATTAATAATATTATCTTATCTTATATCTTTAAACGAGCAATTCTTGTATATATATATATATAATCTGAATCTCGGAAACGGCTCCAACGATTTTCATGAAATTTTGTATACAGGGAGTTCCGGGGGCGATAAATCGATCTAGCTAGGATTCATTTTTATAAAATGTCGTTTTATTCGTGTTTTCAATGACCAACTTTATCGATAATCAACTTGGACATAAACTTATTATTTTAAACACAATTTACCAAAAAATACCGAGCAAAGCTCGGTCAACCAGATATTATTAATAATAAAGATAATAAATGTATATACAGTAGAATACATTTATTATCTATATTAATATAATAAAACGTTGTTTGAACGGGCTTATCTATATAAATGTATATACAGTAGAATAAGGGGACGCCCTAGGAGGACATATAGTGACCTTATTGGTGATGTTCTTCAGAAAGGTCAGGTGCGTAGTACTCGCAACCGGCGTGTGTGTGTATGACCAATTGTATGAACCTAAACGAGGCAAAAGGAGTGTGTAGAGATAGTAGCAGGTGACGTTCCGTGGTTGCTGCCTACCCCCATGGGAAAAAGCCGTGATTGTATGTATGTATGTATGTACAGTAGAATAATCAGTTTAAATACCAAACATTGTTTCATTCTCTTTATTAAAATATCTGCAGATACGGGAAACAGTATGCCTTTTCATGTAAGCATATAGATATATACAGTTATTATACTTAATAGCATATTATATCGTCATATAGTGCCTTGTTGTTTATTCTAGACAGTTTTTGATGTATCGCTGAAATATGATTCTGTTATTTATCGTCAGCTTATATGTTTAAATAAAAAGACCAGTGTCTCTCAAAGATTTTAAGACTAGGTAATGTAGGATATCGAAAAGTTTCGTCTACCGGCGGTTTAGACCCCTATTAAAAAATATCTAAGCATATCACACATACATAAACTCACACCTTTTTCTCATGGGGGTAGGCAGAAACTAGAGAACGCCCCCTGCTACGATTCTTACCAGGGATGTTAGGGAGCTCCGTAACCGTAACCGAAACTATCGGATATCCGACATAAAAATTTATCCGTAACCGTAACCGAATCCGAAATAAAAGTTTCGGATAATATCGGATTTCTTATTACATTTTTATTTTAGGTAGATTAGATAACACTCAATATATATCTCTAATTATTTTTATTTTAAATTAGTATGGATAGCTGCAATAATTACTCACAGACTGATTGTAATTCCTACCAAATGGTGACATATAAATAAAACCATTTTATTAGCTATTTGTATTTTACTTTTGAAATTCCTTTAAATTTTAATATCCGTAACCGAAATTATCCGAAACTAACGGATAATCCGAAATAATTTCATATCCGTATCCGTATCCGGTATAATAATCATTCCAACATCCATAACTAATCCGTATCCGAAATTTCATATCCATATAATCCCTAATCTTACATACGCTTTCTTTTTGCCTCATTAAAATTTTATACATCTGTTTAAATACGCACGCCGGTTACCAGTACTACGCACCTGACCCTTCTGAAGGACATCACCAATAAGGTCACTATATGTTCTTCTAGGGCGTCTCCTTCCATTGTCTCCAGTCACATCTGCTTTGTAAATGCCTTTTGTTAGCCGCCTTTATTTACACAATCAAGTGATTTCTCAAGTCTTCTTATTACAAGCTTCCGGAAGCGAACCATCCTTTCAAAATATTGTTTTTTTTTTTCATCTAAACCCGCATTAGACCCCCTCATAATAAATGTAATCCCATTTGAAAGAAGTAAGTCAATCCTATTTTAAGCTTTTGAAAGCTCATAATCAGGCTATATTGTTCCCACTGCTGGGAAACAGGCCTCATCTCGGTGAGAGGGAGTGGGCCGTACCTAATCTACCACGTGGGCCCAGTGCGAACTGGTAGATGTCACATGTCTTCGTATTTTTGGTTCTAGAGTACAGGACTTGGGTGGGGCCAGTGTTTATTTCTTCAGAATTTTTGGTGTAGAGATTTTTTTTTCACTGCCGACAGCACATTCAGCTCGTCTTCTCCAATTCTCTTAATTGTACACTCCCGACTCAGTTACGGCCATTCTCCGAATCTATTGGTGTCAGTTTCAAGTCTAATTAGGAACTAGATGCGAATATCACTGACTATTTTAAAACTAGTGGTCGCTAAGTGATCGAAATTCGACCATCATTCATTTAAAATTTTAATGCATTATCTCTACATAGTATAAAACAAAGTCGTTCATCTTTTAAACCAACAGATTTTAATGCGATTTTCATGAATATACAGAGTGATTCAAGGGGAAGATTCTATTAATATTACGCGGGCGAAGCCCCTGGCCAAAGCTAGTTATATAAAAAATATTAGCTTTTTACACTTCTTTCTCCATATAAACTTTATCTGTGCCAAATTTCATACTCCTCTGTATACTAAGGCCCTCTGTCCTCTGGGTACTAAGTTTTTGCTTCAAGTAAATGCCTTCCAACTTCTGTCGAAGGACGGAACTAGAAAATGTTTCAATACTTACAGTTTTTTATTTTTATAAATAAAATATCTCAGGACAACCAACACATCGTTGTCTGATCCCAAACTAGGCGGAGCCTGTACTATGGTAACCAGACAACTGATAAACATACTTATATATTTCTAAATACATACATATTATAGATAAATAACACCTAGGCACAGAACAAATGATCGTGCTCATCACACAAAGATTTGTCCTGGGTGGGAATCGAACCCACGACCTCAGTCTTAGGAGTCAGGGTCACTAACCACTAGACTAACAGGCCAGTCTAATTTTATTATTGTGGATTGTCTTTCGCAAAGTTTTTCTTTTTTAATTCATCGCATAACGCTTGTCTGACCATCACTGAATAATCAAATGAAATTAACATGGGGTATACTGGTCGAAAATGGGGTCAGTATTCGCCTGGAGTTCGTCCTGCCTTGTCGTTTATATGGGCTCATGGATATAAGGGGTTTTTTATTCGAAACGAATAAAGAGTAAATGACTACTACTAGAGTACTGAAGAAGTTAAATGTCCGCCTTTTTGACAGCACATTTTCAAATTTCGAAATGGTATCCCCAGTCGAAACATGCCTGCAACTGAACAGAACATATTTCACGCTCCCTCTTTTTTATTTTTCCTTCATTGCTTCTGGTCCCATATTATCGGACATTCTCCATTCCGTGATGTACCATCGCGGACTCTGGCGGTCCACCAGTTTTCAACCTTATTTCTTAAGATACAAGGGTGAAAAGAGATCCACCGCTATTGTCCGCGGTGGTACAAGGCACAACGATTCACATGACTTATCTCCTGTTTATATTATCTATATGTATAAATATTAAATATTATGTATGTAAAAATATGCGGTGTGCTGTCTGTACCTGTAATCTATATCTGATAGTGATTTTATGATTAAAAGAGTGTTGTGCTTTGATGGCCTCCCAAAATACTACACTCGTATTAGCAGGAGTTTTAGTCTATAATAAAAGATCAGGGTATAAACTTTTCTCATGCTTCTTAGATAAGGAGGAATCCTCTGATCATCTAATTTTCCGAGCCCCATTTTCTCGTGAACGCCTCTGCTCATATTTAGACGTAGCGTCAACCTAGTGTGTTAATTCATATAAGACTTTAAGCCTGTAAATTAAGCCTACACAACTGTCTTCTCTGACAACCAGATCCATGACAATGGAAACTTTTAGGCCATCTCCCATCAAAACATGACGGGTGTTGTAGATTTCTATCTGGTGAGCAACTGCCCGATGCTGTTTGTCGGGACGTTGTATTTGTGCTAGTTACGCGGTATACTCCTGCTACAAGTCTAGCTTCTCTGGTATCTACACCATAGGAATAGCTTCGCATGAGAATATTAGCCACTAGCGAAAATTCGCAAATTTCGCGAATACGAAGTTGCGGGCAGAAGCCCGCGACTTCGTCCGCGTCAAATTTTCGCTCCCCTTCCCGTCGCATCGAATTTGCCTGCCAGTTTTCGTTCATTTTTTTGTTGCTGCTCAGCTCCTTTTGACCGTAGCGTGATGTTATATAGCCTATATCCTTTCTCAATAAATGGGCTATCCAACACAAAAAGAATTTTTCGATTCCGACCAGTAGTTCCTGAGATTAGCGCGTTCAATCAAACAAACAAACAAACTCTTCAGCTTTATAATATGTATTAGGATTCACAAAGTTGGTAGCTAGGGTGACTGCCCAGGGTACGCCAGGCGTATTAATAACTAGCTTCTGTCCGCGACTTCGTTTGCACGATATTCGTAAGATACAGAATATTCTAAAATAACAAACACATTTTTCAAAACCGGCCAAGTGCGAGTCGGACTCGCGCACCGAGGGTTCCGTACAAACCTGTAGGGATCCTCGGTTTATGTATAAGGTTTATGCTTATGAACTTAAATGTTTTTATTTTTTAATTTTTATATTTGAGTTGATTGAATGAAAGGTAAATTGCGGTTTACGATTTATGACGTATTAAAAAAAAACTGCTTACTGGATCTCGTTCAAACCAATTTTCGATGGTAGTTTACATGGTTATGTACATCATATATTTTTTTGAGTTTGATCATTCTTTTATTTTAGAAGTTACAGGAGGGGGGACACACATTTTACCAATTTGGAAGCGTCTCTTGCGCAAACTATTCAGTTTAGAAAAAAATGATATTAGAAACCTCATTACCATTTTTGAAGACCTATTCATAAATACCCCACACGTATGGGTTCGATAAAAAAAAAAAATTTTGAGTTTCAGTTCTAAGTATGGGGAACCCCAAAATTTATTACTTTTTCTCCATTTTAGTGTAAAAATCTTGATGCGGTTCACAGAATACATCTACTTACCAAGTTTCAACAGCGTAGGTACCTCTTATAGTTTCGGAGGAAAGTGGCTGTGACATACGGACAGACAGACAGACAGACAGACAGACAGACAGACGGACAGATAGACATGACGAATCTATAAGGGTTCCGTTTTTTTTGCCATTTGGCAACGGAACCCTAAAAACTCGCTCTGCCCTCGCCCTTCCTGAACTATAAGTTCTTCACAATGTTTTCATTCGCCAAAGGCAGAAATGTCCAGGATGAAATAAGATAATATACGAATTAAAAACTCACATTGATATTGATACTTGCTTGTATTTGAACCCATTATCTCGTGCAAGAGAGGTGAGGGTATAACCACTGGGTCATCATGAGCATATATACTGTCCTACTAATATTATAAATGCGAATGTTTGTTACTCTTTCACGCGGAAACTACTGAACGGATTTGGATGAAATTTGGAACACAGTTAGTTTATAACCTGGATTAACACATAGGCTACTTTTTATCCCGGTAGTACGTTCCAGCCGGATATTTTCCGACCTCCACGCGGGCGAAGCCGCTGGTAAAAGCTAGTTGCAGTATAATTCTCCTAAATAGAACTAATAGATGCTATTTGTAGTCTCATAAGCAACACGACTAACAATCTTATCATCGTGTTTTATTTTTATAATGCAACGACTAATATATTTCGTAGAATCCAGCTATCATAATATTTGTAAAGTGCACTGCATTGTTAAACACGCTCTGTTTCTCGAAGTTTTAATTACGATCGCCATTTTATTTTCATAAACTTTATTAGTAGGAGTATTGTTGACAGTACATATTTATGAGATATCGTATTTAGGTTTTCTCAATAACGCAAACGTGTTCGACTGCACATACAAGTCATAAACTATGAAAAAATTTCATACGGCCTACAAATTAACACTTGCAGATTACAGGTGGCTCGAGCAATAACTAAGAAATTTTGAGCATATTCATTAATTTTATTGTGATAAAAATCTACCCGTTGACTATACGTGTATTCCCGTTCGTCCCACGGACTTTGTTCCCGACGTGGGACGAACGGGAATTTACAAAAATATGATTAAATTTGTTCCCGATAATAGAATATATTTATTGTAAACTATACATGTACTAAATATGGTGATTATCTATTTACATTTCTATACTAATATTATAAATGCGAAAGTAACTCTGCCTGTCTGTTACACTTCCACGACTAAACCACTGAACCGATTTTGATGACATTGGAAGGACAAGGACATAGGCTACTTTTTAATCCGCGACTTCGTTTGCGTCCGCGTGCATTCGCGGACGAAGTCGCGGGCAAACGCTAGTTGACAATAAACACATATTATTCTGTGGATAAATATGGGTTTATCGAGTAAACGAGTGGTATAGTTTGAGAATCATTGACCACTGTTGCAATCAAAATAATATGCACTTAGCATCAAAGTGAAAGTACATTTTTTTGCAGAATATTCAAAGATCACTTGCTATACCAGTTTATTGAGAACACTGTATGTTTTGTACACATAAAAACCACTTGATCTCTTCGTAAAATTATAGTAAGTGTTTAATTGTCATCCCATCAAAACCAAAGGGGTATCGTGGTACCCAGTAACTGGTTTGTGGAGATCAGATAGGCGCTCGCTCCATGTAAAATACTGGTATCATGCTGCCTTCAATTAGGTTGGAAGCCGACCCAGACGTGGTTGGGAAAATACTAGGCAGATGATGATAAACTGCTGGTCTATTCCGCTAAAATCTGACCGTGAAATATTAGGATCAAGTGGGATAGACCAGGGCATTGTTAAATTATTGAAGATGCCATCAAACTCAGCCTATAATGTCCCCACTGCTGAGACATGGACCTTCTCTCTGTCAGAGGGAGTGGGCCAAACAATAATGCATCACGCGGGCCTAGTACGGGTTGGTAGATGTCACATGTCTACGAATTTTTAGTTCTAAGACATGCCGGTTCCTGCCAGGGTCGCGAGATTGTTCGAAAGAGACACCGTGGCCCTGGCACATGGGCAACTGAAGGAACACGGGTGAGTTTTAGTCAGTAAAAGTCTGACACGCCCTCCCGCTCCGCCCAAGACCGGGAGACGTCATTTGATGATTTCCCATTCAAAAAAAAAAGACATGCTGGTTTCCTCACGATGTTGACCTTCATCGTTTTGAGAGCAGTTGTGATTAAATACATAAACGAAACTGACTATCTGGTTTCGAGCTTAGGAAAGGAAGTGAATAGAAAATGCCTTGAATGTTGACCTAGTCCTGAACACAATAAGACCATGGCTGCCCGAATAATGGTAATGTCAAAGACCGTACTATGAGGAAAAACTTGGACAGAAGTTGGCTGAGGTCGAAACCTCGGTAATTATTCTGTTAGGTCGCTCCTTCAGTCTATATGGTCCTGTTCTAAGGCCTTCACCAGGTATTGCGTTCGGAGTCGGCTTCTGGTTCACACAAATATTAGACAACTAGCTTCTGCCCGCCACTTCGTTCGTTATGAAATTTTGGCCCCTGACCCGTCGCGTCGTTTTCCATTGCCCGCCCGCGCTAAGTTCTTTCCGACATTTTTTCTTTTTGTCCAGCCCCTAAGGATCGTAGCGTAATGTTAAATAGCCTATAGCCTTCCTCAAGAATTGGGCGATCAAATGCGAAAAAAACTTTTCCAAATCCGCCTGGCAATTCCAGAGATTACTTCTTACAAACAAACTTACAAACTTTACCTCTTTACAATATTGGTCTAGATAGGTTTTGCCCAAACTCGGAGAAGTGGTTCTCCAGTTAAAACGCACAAATGCACTCATATACGACCGTATCCTTCCTCCTAGTCTTCTATGGAGCCCTGTATCTACTTTTTGACACCTGCAACTTGAGACTTCCTCTTCCCAACGATGTTGAAGTCAGCTCATTACTTTGATAATCACTTTTGCCAAGAGAGTCGTATTCCTTAGCGTTTTATCCAGGATATTCTGGTGCGTCTTCTAATCAAAAACTGACATCCCCATTTTCTTCCATCTCTTTCTTACTTCACCTGCAAGTAAGAGAAAGCGATATTTTTAGCCAGTGCATTACAGATTCAGGTCAGATGGTTAGTCTACTTCAAAACTTAGTACATAACTGTCTGCTGGTTTTCTCCTTTCGCCACAAATGGTCGTGAAGAATACATTAGAAGTGCAGTTATAATTATATTAGGACTGCCTCTTTCCTCTAGCGGTCGTAAGCGCTACTGCTGGCCATGAGGTCCTAGGCACGATTCCCAGGTTAGGCAAAGTGGTATTAGGTTTTTTCTTCAGGAATTTCTGAGTAGCAGCCTATTGCCATCAACTGGGCAAAAATCCAGACCGGGAGTCTGGATTTGTGCCCGGTCGATGGCAATATATGCTGTTGAATGGTGTGGTATTACGAAAGAGTCTGTGTTTTGTAACAGTCTAGAACATAAATGATTGATTATACTTGCTTTTGCCAGCAGCTTCGTCCGCTTATTATACACTAGCTTCTGCCCGCGACTTCGTCCGCATTAAATTTCTTGTTCCTCCGACCCTTCCCGTCGCGTCCAATCGCCTACCCGTGCGATTTTCCCCGTTTTTGCAACATTTTTCATTACTGTTCCGCTCCTCTTAGTTGTAGCGTGATGTCATATTATAGCCTATAGCCTTCCTCGATAAATAGGCTACTCAACACAACAACACAAAAAGATTTTTTCAATTCGGACCAGTAGGTTCCTGAGATTAGCGCGTTCAAACAAACAAACTCTTCAGCTTTATGATAGTCTTCAGTATTAGTAATATTAGTAATTAGTATATTATTAGTATATATTAGTATAAATAGTATAGATATAAACCTTCCTCTTGAATCACTCTGACTACGAATGAAAACCGCATTAAAATCCGTTGCCATTTGAATTGTCTTTGTGTGCAGAAAAATCTGGAAATATAGTTTACAGTCCCGGATTTGGAAGTCATGCCTTCTTGTTTTAATGGTTTTATAGCTGATTGTAGACCTGTTAAGGCTTGGCCTACATAATTATTGGTCATTTTATCTAAAGCTTTGATAAGAATTATAAAGGTGTTATACTGGCTTAAATATCAATAGACGCCTACGTGGCCAAAATTCAGCAACAACGCACGCGCATCAAACACTCACAAAAAAGAGCTAACACACTTGAAACTCACACATACGTGGCTACCCACACGCGAACATAAAATCCAACCAATGAGCATCCGCCAAGCATTCACATAAGGTGGCATGTTAGCGTTAGAAATATCTTTCCCCCCTAACGAATCCATCACGACGCGTTTCGTTATTCCGTTTAACGACGCTGAATCATGCGCACAGAAAAATAGCCATGACGTAATTCTAAAACATTTCCTGTTAAATATTCGGCTGAACATTTGAATATAAGTCTTGCGCGCACCGTACAGAGTCGCATTCAGTTTAAAATTACACAAGCCAATGTCAGATTTTGAAATCGTTCGACCGACCGGTTCGCGAAATAAATCATAATTCGAACGTTCGAATTGCGAATGTGTGTTCTATTCTTGAAAAACCGACGGCTTTTTGTTTCTTTATTTGAATTAGTTCTTGTTTTCTTTAATTTAGGCTTTGTTGTATTGCGTTTAGGTTTATTTTCGTATGTCAAGTGTAGTAACATAATTCGTTCGACTGATTTCACTGTGCGTTCTCATTTCGTTGTGCATGTGTCTGTGTAACGGGCGCTATCCGTTAGCGGCGTTCGCTACTTAAAGATAAGTGATGATAATATTCGTTTATCATTAAGATAATACCGTTATCTTTTCAATATAGTCATTGTTGGTTGCACTGTCTTGTCTATAGTTGAGACAACCGACTTGGAAAAGGAAGGTATGTGACTTCAATATATTTTTGTTTATTTAATTATTTTTCATGAATGTATTTGCAAATGGTGCTAACAGTTTATACTTTAAAATATTTTCTTAATAACTGATTAAGTTAATAATCATGACTGAAAATCGTTAAACTTAAATAAAGCAAAATCTGATTTAAATCACTACAACAGCCTCAAATTCAATTTGATTTCTTGTGAATTTCCTGTTGTTTTTTATAATTAATTAATTAACTGAATCATAATTATTTATAAATAAGTAAAAAACTAGTATAGCGATATTCCGCTAAAGCTAAATATATAAGGATAAAGAAATCAATGTGCTTTTCCTTCTAAAATTCAGCCTTCAGATTCAAAATAACTGTTTTCTATCAATTTGTTATAAAAAGTAGAACGAACTTAGGCTGAGGCTACATTAGACCGCGACGCGACCTGAGACACATGAGCGATTAAAACAAATAAATAAATGCTCACGTATATGGCTACACCGTACATCTGCGATCGGAACAAAATTTCTATAATCATGGCATCGGCTACATCAACATATCAGCGAAATTGAAGCGAATTTATTGGGAAATTTCCCACTTGTACGACTGGTTCAATGGTGCTACTAAATATGCGTGTGGCTACATTATGCGTATAGTAAACCGCGATGGATGATTGCTAATTCACTGTGTAGCATGTGTACTGTAGTCACGTCATCGCGAAAATACGCCGGATTTTTGCTTATAATGTAGCCATACCATTTTTATCTCGTTTCGCTCTTCCAGTCGCATCGCAAATCGCTACCTACTGTAGCCTCAGCCTTAAACATATTAGTTAATCTATAAACATTTTAAAGCCGTACCATATTTTTTTTTTTCATGAAGTTTGAACCTGGGTACATTGTCTTTCTTTTCTTGCATTATAATATATTTTATTGTGTCGTTCTTTTAATTATTGTCAGTAGCTTAGCTTAAATATTTGATGATACTTTAAGTCAAGTTATTTGTTGGTCGAGGGTTCGATCTCAGGCAGACGCGGGTTGCCTGTTGGTGGATGTGACATGTCTTAGAATTTTCGGTTTTCGGTACCGGTTTTTCTAACGATATTTTCCTTCACCGTCTTGAGAGCAGTGGTGATGAAATTATATGCACAAAGTAAAGCGCCTGCCTGGTTTCGAACTCACGACCTACATACAACTCTTTACGTTAGCCCCGATACCACTGGGCCACCACTGCTCTCTCAATTATGTAAATACCTCTCAATATTATATGAAAATAGTATAAAACACGTTTAAAAAAAATTACTAATCTTCGAGTTTACTAAAATAGTAAAATCACAGCAACACTTTATCACTAAATAAATAGTATCCCCCCACAGGTAATTACAGTACGTTGACCCCAACAATTAGGTCGTATACCGACGCGAATATTACGCAACCAATAGTGTACACTTATCGATGTTTTTCTCGATAAAGTAATCGATTAAAATACTAGGGAGTGTATATTATAACTGAACAACATGATATGCGACGCTCGAGTTCGTTGTGGAATTAAAATCAGGTCATAAATGACAGCGAAAATATTTACAATTTTATTTTTGATACTATTCCAAGAAATGTCAAGATTTTGTTGGAAATTAATGCCTCGTTCGATGAGGATTATGTTTAGCCGATAAACAAAATTGATTAATTAAAGTGCATACAAACATTATTCAAAGTCAAGCAATTATGCAGATAAAAATAGTATTGTGTAGAAATCAAAACCTACAAAGTGTTTAGTAATATTACAGTACCCGGTGAATTTAGGAACTAAAATAAATTTGACACAGTTTATAACAACGCAAAGCCCAAACTACTGAACTACGACTGAACCAATTTTAACAAAATGCTGTGTCAGTGAACGTGTCATCTATCTAACTAGAGTGTATTTTATCTATCCTAAATGACGTTACAGGAAATTCAATATGGCCGACGATAAACGTCAAAGTTTATGTATTCATGTCTTTATTTCGGGATTCCTAAGCATCTTGCATATGTTTTTTGTCGAGTTTCTATTTAATTTTAATGTTTACAATATTCGTTTACTTTGTATCAAAGTAAGTCATGTCTAAACATAGAATAAACGTGACTGCATCTAGGACAGGTAAAGAGACGAAACATGTGCCCATTATCTACTGTATCACCTTGTTTTTCCGTTACTGATAACGTGTTTATGATAACGACATATTGTAACGATTCTAGAATGTAATGAAGTGAACTTATCGTAATACTTCTCTACTTGAATTGTTTTTAAGAGGGATAGGCTGTAAAATACTCTTTGTAGGATGGCAATTGATAATTTCCAAGGGAAATTGTCTTAATTGCACCAGAAACACTACTTCCTGCTGGACATTGTCTTAATTGCACCAGAAAGACTACCTCCTGCTGGACATTGTCTTTACTGCACCAGAAAGACTACCGTCTTACTTAGAATCTTCACGAGAGAAGCTGAAAAATCGATTTATTCATTTCTATCTAAAATATAATTTTCAAAAAATTCAACGTTAAACTAATATTTTCTTCCTGCTTCTTATCGAGGGGCACACCTCGAGCGCCCAAATCAAACCTGTCGATTTATACTTATAATCGAATAAGGAAACAAACTAATCGATAAAACACGCTAAATCAATTTATTTTTTATCTGTTTCCTTCCGATGTTTTTCGCAACTTTTTTTATTTAGGCAAAGGAAGTTTGTATTGGCATTCTTTATTTTTTTAATTTGTTTATGTGCTCGGGCGTGTCGGCTTTCAAACAAACTTTTTCTTTCATTTAGTTAAAAGTTTTTTCACCTTCCAATTTTTGTTTGTGATTTCGTTTGGTTTCCTTTGAAGTTTTTTTTGTTAAGGAAATTCGATTGTGAATGCCTTATCTTCATGCATTGTTAATCTTGAGATGTGTCTGATGTTATAAAAAGTATTTAAAAGCAATTTCATTATAATTCAGTTAGATTGAATGATTTTACTACCTCTAGGTGGAAGTACTCGACTGAAAAGTGATTTTCATTTGTCAATTCAGTAATATAGGATTAATTAATGTTCTTCCAACTGATTTCTGAAAACTTTTTAAATGTACTAGCTTTTGGCGAAAGTTTTTATCCCACGGGAACGTACTACCGATATAAAAAGTATACTGTGTCCTAACCCAGATTATGATCTAGGAAGAAACCTAAAATCTGACAACCAGCCTTACCAAGGAGTATCGTATTACCCAGTAGTAACTGGGTTGTGAAGATCAAATAGACAGTAGCTCCACGTAAAATACTAGTATGCAGCTGCATCCGGCTAGACTGAAAACCGACCCCAATATTGTTGGAAGAGAGATTTGACAGTTTATGTATATTGTAGCAGTAACTGCACGTGTATCTACATTAGCAACACGTTGCGAACGGCAGTGATAACTGCAGTCGTCGACGCGTCTAAGGCTTACTCCGACTATTGGCGAAAGCCGCAGTTACCTCTGCAGAAGGCATACACCGTCGCATCGTCGCACCTCAGTCTGTGCAGTTGCCTCTGTCAACAGCAGACGCCGACGCATTATAGGTGACGCCTACTAGTGTCGAAAGCTGCAGTTACCTTTGTAGAGGGCATACATCGTCGCATGGATGGCTGCAGCTGCCTCTGTTGACGTCAGCTGTCAAAACGGCTGACGCCTACTAGTCTCGAAAGTTGCAGTTGGCTTTGCCATTAGCAACGTGCCGCTCGTTAATCATCATCATCTTTATCATGGCAGGCGGGTTGGCGATCGCAGTACGGTGGTAAAATGCATAGAGAACGCTGCTCCCCATTCTCTAGTAAGTCCGTTAGTCGCCTCTTACGATACCCACGGGAAGAAATGGGAATATGGAGAACTAATAACGATTTTCGTAGTTTAAAAACGCTTGACCGTATAGTACAGTCGGAGCGAGTTCAAGGTTACCTGAATTAGGCAACCGCGACATTACACAAGGTCTCGTGAGATTCGTAATGTTTACGTCATAGTGTTAATGTATTATGTATTCTCGTTCTGTGAGTGGAAATGAGGACGTTTCTGTGAATAAATTACTAAGTTTGATGGAAAAATAGGTCAGTAAATATCACATTGAAAGAAATTTTCAACCGACGAAAAAAAACGGAGGAGGTTATCAATTCGACGACAATTTTTTTTTTTTTTATGTATGACCACGCATAACTTTTTACATAGTGGTCCGATTGTGACAATTCTTCTTCTATTGGAAAGGGTATACTCCCAAGGTGGTCCCATATAAATTTGGAAAACAAAATCGAACCCTAAGGGTCGGAAAACAGGGGATGATTGATTGTTCACTCACTGATTGTAATGTATAACCACGCATAACTTTGTACAGAGTAGTCCGATTTTGATTATTCTTTTTTATTGGATAGGGTATACCTTGCCAAGTATTATAAGTACATTAAAGCCACAAAAAAATTATTAAATAAAAACTTTTTAACAAAAAATTAAACCGCCGAAAAAACTGAAAAGCAAAAAATAATAAACATTAAAATTTTGAGTCGGCGCTGAAAAATCAATGAACAAAGATCACTCAAAGCGTGTCAGTTTTATCGAACAAAACTAGCGTGGTAACTATAAATTACTAGGTTTGATGGAAAAATAGGTCAGTAAATATCACATTGAAAGAAATTTTAGTTACCACGCTAGTTTTGTTCGATAAAACTCTGTCTTTGCCTTCCGCATCCAGTCTGAGTTCCAGTCACCGTTTTAAAGGTCGTCGGTCCGTTTTGCCAGAGTCGCGGATTTGTTCGAAAGAGTTACCGTGACCCTGGCACAGGCAACTGAAGGAACACGGGTGGGTTTTAGTCAGTAAAAGTCTGACAAACCCTCCCGCCCAGAGCAGTCCACATAGGAAAAAAAAGGTCGTCGGTCCATCTAGCTGGTAGAGCGTCCCACACTTCGCTTGCCGATGTACTGTCTCTCCTTCAGGACTCGTCTGTTCCACCGTCCCGCAGTCCTTCGTCTAACATGGTCAGTGCCTGGTTAATAGCAATAGGCTCGCCCATCTATTACATAGGACTTAAACATAACTCACCCTTCGTTATTGGCGTGATGTTAATGTTATTAGAGCTATTTATACCATACGAAAACGTATCCAAAACAAGTTTCAGTCGGTGATATCACGGCATTGTGTTTCTGACGCCCCAAACCCCTCAAGGTTTACTTAAATACCTGGTACATGGAGTTAGAAGAAATGGAGTGTATACTAGGTCAATAGGATACGGCATGATGAATACAGTATCTCATCATTACCTAGCCTTCTCCTATGTTGGAGTCTGCTTCCTGTGTAACCAGCACCCTAATTGCGAAACGCACAATTTATCAGAATCTGAATGGGATTGAAGATTATTTCTAAACCATTGCGTCATTTGTTCGAATAAATTGTGGCTCAGCAACGTAAATAACGCAATGAATGTTGTTTAACTATGAATATTAAACCAATTCCTACTGATAAAAAGTTCGGCAATTACCCCTCAGATGCAGATGAACCTTCTCAACCCAGCTATTGGATAATATGATACCTCTTGGTAAGACTCGTTGTCACTTTCGGGCTTCTGATGATCTGCAACGACTGCCACTGGAGCACTGCAAAGGCTTGAGATACCGTGGCCCTGGCACATGGGCAACTGAAGGAACACGGGTGGGTTTTAGTCAGTAAAAGTCTGACACGCCCTCCCGCTGTGGGATTTCCCACCCACAAAGCAGTTCTTGTGTAGTCAGTTCTTGGAGCCTGTTCGACTATTGGTCGCTGTGCTTCTGAAACTTCGAAGATTCTTTAAACTCTACATTACGTGATGGTCAATGCCTCTCCCTTTTCTACATGAGACGAGACATTTCCACTGCTGTGGGACATTCATCTTAACTTAATTCAACTTGTCTGTGGTGTAATGCAACGGCCTCATATCTCCGCCTATGGTGCAATGCAACGGCCCTATATCTATTTCCATTTGTATGTCTTGCGACTTTTGCTCTTCTAAAGCCACTCATGTAGATATAATAAAAACATTCTGTTCCAAAGCTTTCTGTCAAACCTCGAGCGTGGAACTCTGCTGAATTACCAAATACGATGTTTGAGAACCATACGTGAGGAGGGAACCAAATATGTCGATAAGTCTTCTCTTGAGAAATAGAAGAATCGAACCTCTTCCAGGCATATTTGGTGCATCTGATCTTCTTTGTTTTGTCTTGCCTGGATAGAGACTATTGGACCAAGATAGATATACTCGTAGACATAATATGTACACATTACCACTCCATTAATTTTTATCGTCCACCATAGACAGAACCATAAAATTTCAAGTGTAGCACACAATCGATAGCTGTTATTTATGTATGAACTATTTTTGGGGCAGCCAAGGCCGTAGAAATTCGTTTTAATAATAATGTTATGTACATAGAAGTTTAGTATGTGTCGGTGTAGTATGTCAGTTGGTATTTAAAGCTGGACAAGTGGACATGGGTGTTCCGATAATGGGCACCTGGAGTCCTGTCCAGTATTGTTCAAATATTTGCAGTGCAGAAAATCTCTGTAAGTTTTGTCGTTGTTGTAAGCAAATGACTGCTATCTTAAATTTTCCATGTATTAGAATCCCAGCTGTCATTTTTAGACAGTTGTAAGTAATGGGTATAATACGGCAAATTTGTGTAAGGTGTTTTCTTAATAGTTCAGTTAGGTTGTGGCGTTGCTGACTATGATAGGGTGTACTAAACGAAATTTCAAGACGTCAAAACAGTCTAGATAGATTTTTAGATAAAATATTTTGTTGGTCTAGTGGCCGCAAGCGCTACTGCTGAATATGAGGTCCTGGGTTCGTGTTCCAGGTCGGGCAAACTGTTATTAGGTTTTTCCATCTGGAATTTCTCAGTAGCAGCCCGGAGTCTGGACTTGTATCTGGATAGAGGCAATAGGCTCACCCCATATTACATGAGACTTAAACATAACTGGCGAAATGTGGGTGTACTGCAGGTGCACCGTTCGAATTTTTTGGCTGTTGTGTCTTACGATGTTTTCCTTCACCGTTTTGAGAGCAGTGGTGATGAACATTAATGTGCGAAAAGTCGGGGCCTATACCACTGGGCCACCACTGCTGCTTACCTACTTACTAGTCCGATATCTGGCAGTATTCTCAAGCTATACATTTCCAGTTTAAGCTAACCTCGCATTACACGGAAATCCCACACAATGTGAGATCAGCTTATACTGGAAATTTATAACTTGATGTGTAGCCGTGCGTACAAATATCACTTCCTAAATCCGTGAAGCGTTGCTTAAAATCGATATGCCATGACTTTGAACCCCCTAAATACACCCCCGTGTATCATCCCTGCCCTTGGCTGGTAGTAACGAATAAATAAAATTTAGCCTTGACCGTAAAAATACTTGGTTTTATTTTTTCGGCAGAACTTTTACTGTTTTTTTTATGGTTGAAATGTGGGCAGATATAGTTATCAATAGATATACGTAAAAAGAACTCTAATTGCGTAAGACATTTCCAATCAGAATTTGAATTATTTTGAAGTATATTTACTAATCCAATCTATCAATCAATCAAAATATTTTTATTTCACATAAACCTACAGCTTGGCAAAAAAGAGTCTGGAAAAAATTAGGGCGCCTGCTTAGCAGGTATGGCCACCCTGTATACTCGGACTAAAAGTGATAAGATACTTGTTGTTTTAATCCACAAACACGAGATCCCGGAAATTCTCATCAGTCAAGATTTCAAGACTTGATAGGCACACAGTCTTACTTTCATTGTATTTAGTAGATTGCGCATTATTTCGCTGGAATAACTTTTTATCTAAGAGTGCCATCATAATAACATAATGCAAACTTATTCAGTTTAAAAATTAATTAAATTACACTCAGGGATTGCCGATTGAACCCGATACACAAGACATAATGTTCAGCAATCGCATTTGCGGCCACCATCTAGGGTATTCACAACCATTCGATGGTTGGTATGCCTGTATCAAATTTGACATAAATGATACTGAACGAATCCTGTTAATGCTGACAATTTATAGTCGACAAGAAAGTGACTTACAGCTGCTTACTGTCGGAAACTAATCGGAAGTCAGAGAGTACCTATAGCATGTCGCATTCGAAAGGTACGGGCAATATCGAATAAACTTGAACAGTTGACTAATGAAGGCGTCAGGTATGTCTATGCGGGGTACATAACATTATCACTATTCACATGACAATGAAAATGAAATAACACGCTAAAGTTTAGATTTTATTTAAAAAGAAAAACGTGACGTAACATCATTCTTGTATTCCTTTTCGGTGCTATGATAGATTTTTTCCATTAACACTGATGTGTCAGTTTTACATTTCTTATTTATGAAAATAGTATAAAAATCTTTCTTACACGTTTACGGCTCCCATTACAACCCGTCTCCTCAAACTATAGGTAATATATTACGTAGAATAGGCACCTGAAAAATAATAAATATAAATTATACTTTTTTACTGTGGTATGCGATAATAGCATTAACAAAAAAAAAACTTGGCTGTTTCATTATAGTGTTGAACTTTTTGTCTAATTGCACACAGATCAAAATCGTCTAATTCTTTCTTCCGCCAACTGTTTTGGTGTTCCTCCTGTTGTAGAAAAAATCCTTAATTGTTTTCTCCTTCATTAACAATTTCTCTAATTGTACTGTGAGATTTACCTTGAAAAAAATATGAAGACAATCATATTAATTCCATGTAGGTACATTTTTCAATTTCAAGTATCAAACATCAAGAATTAACGTACACGCGATTTGTCAAACTAGAAAACATAACCTCAATAATCTATTAGTAAATAAAACAATAAAATGGCTTGAAACTTATAATACCGATAAAACTTAGTATTAGAAAGGAAAAACAATGACTGGCATTGAATAAAAGATAAATTTCTTGGATAAATACCTGTCGTGTCGGCAGTTCTTTCGTAAACATTGTCAATCGGAGACAAAATTTGTTCCGCTTCAGATTCCGCCTTTCTTACGAAAACTTAGTATATCACAGCTCACACCACTACTCCTTATTGTTTTATTAATTTTTTATATGTTCAAAAGCTTTAATAATTGATAGTTAATTAGAAATAAGTAAAATACAACTGGGAACATAACACAATGACAGATTAGCTACTTGTTGATAATAAAGCAGTGCTGCCACCAAAAAAATATTTTAGTTCCAATGGCTACCACGACAGACTCTTTTTTGCCAACCTATACACGGGCATTTATGAAACGTCAGAAGGTAGAGGTGCACGGTTCCAATTTGTTGATTCCTATGAAGAAGAGCCGGCAATGCAATGAATGTTGATTGACTGTGGAGTTCTTTGCCCATTCCTCTCCAATTCTCCATATGAAACTACCATTTGGAATGTGCGACTAGAATCAATTCTATTTCAATTTTGACGTTCCAAAGGGCCTTTTATGTGCCTATCTATACAAATAAATAAAACTGAAGTGTCTGTTTGTAATTTCAAATTAACAGCTTTTCACTAAATGCATATGAAAGTATAAATACGGTACTTACACCAAAAAAATCATTTTTTTATACTTTTGTCGGTCTGTCTATCTGTTTGTTCCGGCTAATCTCTGAAATGGCTAGACCGATTTTGACGGGACTTTTATTGGCAGGTAGCTGATGTAATAAGGAGTAACTTAGGCTACTTTTATTTTAGAAAAATTCTTCTATTTTAGAAAAATACCTGCGTTAATTTCCGACATCCACGCGAGCGACGCCGCGGGCAAAGCTAGTTTCAAATAAATACGTTGACTTTGAGTATGAAAGCCAGTCCTACTTTTAGTGTGAGACCCGCTGGCGCATGTCTCTCGTGGTATATAAGCACTTCCATTTTCTGGTCTTCCAAATAATATTTTCATTCTCTAACCAAGCAAAACGTGGTTTCCTTTACCAATAAGTATGTAGATCACTTTCACGTGTCTGCACGTACGCTGTCCAAGGCCTAGAAATTGATCGGTGACCGCGATTGTGACGTCATGATCACAAATATCAATCTGAGGAATACTACCTTTTGTCAGCGGCTTCGATCTCGTGGAGGTCGGAAATTATCTCACGGAAAGTATTCTATGTATTATTCTACGGTGAAGGAAAACATCGTGAGGAAACTTCCATTTCCTAGAACTTGAACCAGAAATTCGAAGACTTGTGACATCTAGCAACCCGCACTGGGCCGGCGTGGTAGATCACGGCCCACTCCCGCTCACCGAGAGAAGGCCTGATTCCCAACAATGGGTACGGTTTCGGCTGATTATGCTATCTATACTAATATTATAAAGCTGAAGAGTTTGTATGTTTGTTCGTTTGAATTAACGCGGTAATCTCAGGAACTACTGGTCCGAATTGAAAAATTATTTCTGTGTTGGGTAGCTTATTTATCGAGGAAGGCTATAGGCTATATAACCTCACGTTAGGAGCGGAGTAGCAATGAAAAATGTTGCAAAAACGAATACCACGCACGGGTAGGTTATTCGATGCGACTGGATGGGTTGGGGGAGCAATAAATAAAACGCGGACGAATTTGCGGGCAGAATCTAGTGTGGTAAAAAGCTGTTCCCTAAATTTCATCCAAATCCTTTCAGCCGGTTTTGTGTGATTGAGTAAGAAAAATCCAGTCATGCAAAGTTTCAAATTAATAATATTAGTAGAACCACAAAGAACTCTTACAACTATCCTACTAATGTTCCTTGTGGTGTCGGACGTAAAGAATAGCATAACCCCATTTCTTCCCGTCGGTGTCGTAAGAGGCGACTAAGGGACTTACTAAAGAACGGGCAGCAGCGTTCTCTATGCATTTTATCACCATACTGCGATCGCCAACCCACCTGCCAAGCGTGGCGATAGGGGCAAACCTCTCCAAATTGGAGGAGGCCTATATCAAGCACTTCTTCTTCTTTTTGGCGTGTCGATAGCAATCTAAATAGAGTTAGCCCAGAATTTGGCTACGAGCTTAGCATTTTCAGTAGCGTCCATCAACTCCTGTGGCGTGCAAACAACAGGACATACTAGACAAGATATCAAGTGCCTCATCGTTTGTTGGACAGCACCACATTTACACTCCAGGGCTGAGTCATCTATGAATCTCCACCTGTACAGGTTTTCTTTACTGCGGCCTACCTGAGTCCGGAGTCTATTTAAAGACTTCCATGAAAGCCAAGGCAATTCGTGTCCAGTTGCGAAATGTTCAGCAGGTGGAACGAATGGGTTTGGTAGGGAAGCGCCTTATGTATGCACTGAATGTCTTTAAGCTGGAATTTTAATGATGATGATGGAATCCTTCTACACATGACGTAATGAGCTCATGTATGTATAATAAAAAAATGAAATCTAGATCACTTTCTACGCCTTGAACTTGTATAGTGTACACGTGCGCACGAGTCTTATATTTAGACTATTTTAGACGGCCACGCGTTAGTGTGTGTGTTGTCTGCCAGGGTCGGGAGATTTGTTCGAGAGTTACCGTGACCCTGGCACTGGCAACTGAAGAAACACGGGTGGGTTTTAGTCAGTAAAAATCTGACACGCCCTTCCGCCCCACCCAGAGCGGGAGACGTCATTTGACGATTTAACACCCAGAAAAAAAAAAGGTGGTAGTGGCATGTGCATCTTTGCCTATTAGACTGCCTCGTTAGTTTAGAGCTCGCAAGCTCTACTGCTGAGCATAAGGTTCTGGTTTCGATGCCCAGGTCGAGCAGTGTTATTGGGCCATTCTAACCTGCTTAACCAAGTTACTGGGTAACACGATACCCCGTGGTGTTGTCAGACTTTCGGGCTGACCATCCGTAACAACTGTCAAAGATCTACAATCGACATCCGGGACCATGCGCTTAATGTGCTTTCCCAGGCACGGAGGGGTATTGGTATGGAAAGATGGTCACCCATCCCCGAACTGACCGCGGCAAGCGTGACTTACCTTAGATCGAACCTTGCATCTGTACGAAGGTAATTAAATATTAATATTATAAAAACCATATTAATCCTCTGTACTTATATATTTCGAATTTCCACAAAGTAAAGGGGACTTTCGCTTTACTTTGTGGACATTATTTCATCACCACTGCTCTCAAAACGGTGAAGGAAAACATCGTGAGGAAACCGGCATGTCCTAGAACCAAATTTTCGAAGACATCTACCAACCCACACTAGTCCCACGTGGTGGATTTAGGTTCCTTCTCAATGAAAGGAGGTCTGTGTGTCTCAGCAGTGGGAACAGCTGATTATAACTTAATAAGTTTAAATAAAACAGTAACCATTAATGTTTAACGTGTTTTTACATACAATTGTCGACATTGTGGAGAATCGATTCGACTTCACTAAATACCCTTGGCGATAAATTGGTGGGTTCCTATTTGTATCGAAGATATAGTTCCTATATAAATGTTTATATAGTATTTTTTTTAGAATACCCTATCTGTGTAGCATTTGCCAATAAATTCGACGATAAATGATAATTTCAATTGGATAAAAATAATAATACTTAAGAATGATTATTTGATAATAATACGAACACAAAATTCACTGTAGCGGCATCGACAACACTACATGTGAACCACGAATCACATTGACGTTACGCAAGTCTTCAAGTCAAAGTTTACCGCGCAACTATCACATATAATGTAATGTCGTCGTGACATCAATCGTTGTGCACAGTACCATTTTGGTCGGAGGATTGGGTCATTTCTATGGAGGTTCATTAAACTTAACAACCTGTTCCTCATATCTCTCCACCACTGTAAATAAATCGCGTGATTTGGCCACTGCTTGTCAAAAACCTACCTATTCACACCTTACATTGGCTCTTGTGATACAGGAATTCCTAGTACAAGAGCCAGGGCTACAATGATGTCTGTGAACTAAAGTGAAAAACAAATAAATAAAAAATTAATAATCCAATCAGTTCCATTATCTAAATACTTCAAAGAAGCACCATGTTTCTACTTGTCATTTGAAAAGCTCTTTTGGTCGAATTTGACAACTTCTTAGGGAGAAGCATACCAATGAAATTGAAAACAGCACATAGAGCTGACATTTGTTGGAGAATATTGACACTGACAACTCTTAGACGCTGTTTAGTGCCCCCACTGGCAGGCGCGACGCGAAATTAATCAAACAATTTCTATTAAAAGTTCACGGAAATTGCTCTACTGGACTTGCGTCGCGCAGGTTTGCAAGACCCTTTTAGATGCGCTTTTCTCGTTCCAGATTCGTTTTTGGAATCAGTCTTCAGTCATTTTCAACCAAACCCACCAAACCAACCAATAATTCCTATCTATAAAATCAACAAACACAACTACTCTTCTAAATTTTACGTTTCCCGCATAATCTTTCATATCAGCGTAAAAATCTTCGTCAATAACGTCGTAATTCGCTGGCAGCTTGCCATAAGATGTTTATGTCGTTTGCTTCCGTACCGTGATAATACTGTATGCGATTTGCAACCGTTGTGCATAAAATAATGGTCGTTTTAAGCCAAAATGCTGTAAAGTGGGCCTTGGTCGCGACAGTTGTTATGTAAGTGAATATTTGTTGTATAATTCGTTTGACTTGAGTATAAATACACATTCATACATAAACTCAGGCCACATGTTGCCACGCACGCCGTCTGCGAGTTCTACACACATGGCCTTCCTGAAGAACAGCACCAATAAGGTCACTATAATATGTCCTTCTTGAGCGGCCCGTCTTAGCGTTTTCACTCTCTTTTGTTAGTCGGCTTTCATTCATCCTGTCAACATGTCCAAACCATCTAAGCTTCTCACTTTTTGTCACTACATCCTCTTGAAGTTCTTCGCCTTCTTCTCGAGCATGAATCTTGATGATAGTATTTACTCATGTGTTTTTTTTTAAGATTTATCCAAATAGTTCCGAACTCAAACGGGGCTCTCTATGATCTCTTCACAAGTAAGGAAGTTAGGAGACGAATTGTTTATTTTGGTTGACAAATAAAATGTCTCATGAAAAGTGTGGGATAGGATAATTAATTACTCCAACAAATAAACAAAGATATCATTTATCTGTTTATTAATAAAATAACGTTCAAATTATGATAACTCAGGCATTATACTGCTTCCTAAACACCTTATTAGTTTATCTGCCCCCCTAGCCAAGTTACAACCGTTTCGTGTCGAATTCCATTCTCCAATCGGTAGCTCCTCGTGTCAGCAATTGTAGAAAACGATAAGTTGGTAGCCATG
This sequence comes from Aporophyla lueneburgensis, assembly GCA_932294355.1. NCBI lineage: Eukaryota > Metazoa > Arthropoda > Insecta > Lepidoptera > Noctuidae > Aporophyla > Aporophyla lueneburgensis. Next base: position 14,171,044 of record OW028762.1, on the reverse strand, counting down.
TTGACGCGTCTGAGTCGGCCGCTCGTTCTACAATGTCTTTAGAAAACTGACCTTTATAACAAAGGATGTAGCGTTGAACATTGTAGAAACGATAACAATTCATTCTATCATTTTGAACGATGTGATCTTGGCTACGAATTTTCTATTCGTTTGTTCTAACCACGTGACTTAACGTTGAGATGATTTCATTCTCATACATTTGATTCGTTTTCGACTGGCGTTAACTGTTGCAGATTATGCCAAGCCAAGAAGATTAGCCAAGTTGGGCTAGGGGTGGTGTTCTAACATTTCTTAATTCCGGCTTAGAAGCCCCTGTTTAAAATTCAGATGAATAAATCGAGACGTGTCGTGGGATACCCGGTAGGAACGAGGTTCCTTTCGCTGTATATTATGAGTATTGATATTATATGTATTTAGGGCTGAATTTTCAATAGTCAGATAACTTTTATCGGAAGAATAAATCTGACGAGCTGAAGAGCTGTCAAACCGTAATATTTATTCATGAGATATAAGCTACCAGATCATTGAAAAATCAGCTCTAAATAAATAACAGGCACGGTGAAAGAAATGAACAAAGTTTAAGAGTAAATAAACGAAAAAAAAATTTGATCGTCTGCTACCTACAGCAAAAGTGTCGCGACGGTCAAATAGTTAAAAAAAAAATCGGTTGAGTACTCTTTCGATAAGTGTTTAGAGCATAAGGCCACGGACGCAAGGAATTTATCGAGCACTGAATTCTCATCTCTCGGTGTTGAACCGACGATTGAGAATCCAACAGACTACATCCCAGCACGTCGGAAAACTGTTCAATTTTCAACTCTCGGTGCAAAGCAGTGTGTAGAAGATAGAATGCGCGGAAAAAATGCCGCTACTATAGTTTGACGTCGACGTGACTGGTCCAAAGAAAAACTTCATTCGAAAAAAGAATTTACACAAACTCATAAAAGAAACAAACAAACAAATAAATATAAAAGACATAAACAAATAAATAAAAGCTGCAATTAACAAGTCATAGTCGGAACAAACATCTTACAATGACTATCTAGACCAAGGTTAGTCTGAAAGCCGAAAAAACTATCCAGCAGTCGTAAATTTTGGTTTTGCGTCAATTATCGACTGCGCTGACTCATGGGACGAAAAGGAATATAACTATTTTGTTAGTAACGTTATTCAGGGGTCGATCGATCAGGTTAAGCTGCATTTGTTGCGGTTGATCTGTGGATGGGTGACCATCTCTTCATACCAAGACGAGTGGTCTTCATCTAGAAGACCTCTCGAGAAGATGGTCATTATCTTTTTTTTTTTTTTGTTTTGGATGGGACGTCATCAAATGACTTCTCCCGCTCTAGGCGGAGCGGGAGGGCGTGTCAGACTTTTACTGACTAAAACCCACCCGTGTTCCATCAGTTGCCCATGTGCCAGGGTCACGGTATCTCTTTCGAATAATCACGCGACCCCGGCAGGATGGTCATCATCTGCTCAGCCTTTTCGTAACTATGTTGGAGTCGACTCCCAGTCTGACCGGATGCAGCTGAATACCAGTATTTTACATGGAGTGACTGCCTATCTGACCTCCATAACTCAGTTACTGGGTAACTCGACACCACTAGGAAAGACGGATTGACAGACTTTCGGGCTTCTGATTTCCCGTAACGACTGTTAAAGATCTGCGAATGACAACCGGTATCAACGGCTTAAGGTCTATCCCCACACATCAGTGCCGTGTCAGAGACGGGGCAGGGACGTGTTTCATCAGGGGTCTAAAAAAATATTATTGCATACATTGTGTATGAACTGGATCACACATGTCCGTGCCCGTGCCGGCAACGAAGCTTCAGTGTTAGGGCCGACGTCGTAACGTGTGCAAGTGTTCCGATTCCATTCCGTGGCGTGCACGTGTTGATATATTTTCCTTGCAATTTGTTGACTTTTTTGTTGATGAACGTGAATGATGATTTATTAATAAAGACTGTACGCGTACATAGCGTATTGTACGACTTGGCTAACCGGAGATATATAGATAGCCATGACTTTTATCACTTTTCCTGTTATCTATTTCACCATACAACACTGAGGCTATACTCGGACAATGAAATAGAATGAAGTAAGAGGCGGGTATAGGTGGAAGGGAAGACCTCGTCTGTTCACGGCACTGTCATGGCACTGACTTGTGTGAACAGACAGCTCCTGACGGGACGGATGCTCGTTCGTGCCACGGCCAAGTTCCTGCCCCGTCCCTGACACGGCACTGATGTGTGGGGATAGACCTTTAACGTGCTTTCCGAGTCTTGGAGCGGTCTCGATTTATAATGGATGGTCACCCATCCACGTACCGACCGTAGCAAGAGTAGCTTAACCTTCGATTACATAACTACGAGCCCCCTTTGTTGATTTTTGAGTTAGTATTGTTACTAACTGAGATCAAAGACAATTCTTCTCTGTCTAAACCAAGGTATTATCGTAATCTGTAAAGAGTACTGCAATGACTCTAGTCATTCATCTAGTCTGGTTAATAAGATTTATTTCTATTTGCGTTTGGTTTTGATCATTTCTCTTAGTAATGAATGACCCTAAATCGAAGCTTGTAAACAGCATATAACGTCTGTTGGCATGGCCATAAACGTGCTTATTGTCTGTGCGATAACTGTAATGTGAATTATATTTGTCGGGTTGATTTGTCGCGGCAGCTACATAGTCACATGTAAACTACGCACCGCATAAACTTTGCTTGCACGGTGCAGGATTCTGCGTGACGTCATCACAAAACCCTGCATCGCGCAAGCAAAGTCTACCGCGGAACTAGCATTAGCATATAACGTCCCGACAGCAATCGTCGAGCAGTAACCCACCACACACGACACCCGGTTGGTCTCTGGAGGACCTTACACCCTCCTCATCAGACCTCTATAGATTTTCGTTCAATTGCATGCGTTCTGTGTGATCGCAGATGTAAAGAATAGCACCAACCCATTTCTTCCCGTGGGTGTCGTAAGAGGCGACTAAGAGACTTACTAGAGAATGTGCAGCAGCGTTCTCTATGCATTTGACTACCATACTGTGATCGCCAATCCGCCTGCCAAGCGCGGCGACGATGGCAAACCCTCCCATATTGGCAGAGGCCTGTGACCAGCAGTGGACGTCTTTCGGATGGGATGAGACCATTGAAAGTATATAATTACCTATGCCATATGGTGATGCATTATTCTTTTTCCTTATTTCTACGACCTATTACCCCAAAAACTTCAATAATATTGACAAAAAACCCGCCACACACAAATGAACGATAAAAAACGCATAAGAACCCAATTAACACGAGTTTTTATCAATATAATTAACTATTTAATATAAGCATGTCACACATCGTACCCTTGAAATATAGGATAGTACCTAGCTCTGGCTATATAATTTGAAATTTCTCCTATTAAATTTCATTCAAAATTCTGTTTTGGTAAGTGGAAGACTTGTGTCTTTATTTATTTTTGTTATCTTTTTCGAGAGTATATCCTACTTTATTGTGCAATTTTTATAGTAGGAAATTAGAGGGTACTAAAATGATGTACAGTTAGTTATTCATTTTAGTAAATGAATCACTAACTGTACAAATAAATACAAAAACAAAGGACACTTAGGCGTCGAAGTACTCGTCCGCATCTCTGTCATCCGTAAACGTGCCCAGAAGACTAGCAGCATTGCCTCGTTGAATGGCAATGCTAATTCTTTGGCCAAAGAATGAACGAGCCCTCTGGTCACGTGAAGTGTCGACTTTGTGTATATCTTTAAAATCTATATCTTGTTATTTAGTCAGTTCTTTAATGAAAAATCAATAGCTTTTCCCAAGCTTGGAATATCTCGTCTTAAAACGCCTCTGACATCATCTATCTGGCCTTTTCCCAACTAACTTGGGGTTGGCTTACAGTTTAACAGAATACAGTTGAATACCTCCACAACCCAGTTACTAGATTATACGATACCCCTTGGTAATTCTGGTTATCAAATTTCGCGCTTCTGACGACCCGTAACTACTGTTAAAGATCTACTAATGACTGTCGGGACCAACGGCTTAACGTGCTTTAACCGCCGAAGGGTCTTGGTATGAATAGATGGGTAACCATCCATTGACCAACCGCGGCAAGCTTCGCTTAACCTGATCGAGCGGTCCACTGTGGATGTTTTTATTGAACCACCGCAACCCTTATACTGACAGAGCTGTTAAGGTTTTAGGTTAAAAAGGTTCTTAGTGGATAAATCAGATCTCGTTCATTGATAGGAGGGATAAAGCCACGGACACAATTATTGTCACCATTTAATTATTTATACATACTTTAATGTACACCATAAAAATACATCACATGAAAAATTACAATTATTACAAAATATACAATGGGCGGCCTTATCATTATTTATTTATTTAAACTTCTCGCTCACAAAAAGGTACAAAGGCGGACTCAGCGGATCGTCGTCACCATCATTGGCAGCATTGTTCCAAAAACTGATTATAGGCATTCTCTCTTGTATGCCATGCTTCCCTGGTCTTTGCGAGTATTAACCAAGTCTTAGTGACAGGTATTTGGCTTACGAAAGTCTAGCAATGCATGTGGCCATAGCTGGTTATGGGTCAATTAATAGCGACGCCTGTACCGTTTGTATAAGAGATATCAGGACATTCCTGGAACAGCTGGTAATGTTTCCTGTCAAAGGAAAGTTTGAGACCACCAACCTAGGATTCATTTCAGACGCTCAACCATTCAATTGGATGTATAAAAGTGATGAAGTAACTAATTCCTTCTCTCTCCTTGCCCACAGATCAACAGCAGCCAACCACGCGCCGTTACACAACAAATGGATTAGCCTTATATTATAATATAAGCCAATCATATTTAGCCTAAGAATAATCATGGCGCGTCATATAGTGACAGTATGCATGTTCTGTCTACTCTGCGCCGCACACACGTGCGGATCGCACATAGACAAACAAAACGACGGCGTACTAACTTACGATGCAAAAATAAACGATGTAGATGATTTACATATAGATTTAGAAGAAGAAAGAAAACTTTCACCTCGATACCACCAGAAACTTCAGAAGATAAGGCAAGGTAAAGACAAGAGGGAGGTCAAAGTGAACCCAGATACGTATGTGACGCAGATATTTAGATTGTATGGTGATGTGGGTAGTATGACGATGAATTTGACAGGGTTTAACAAGATGCTTGAAGAGTTGGATCTTCATAAACTGGTGGAGGGCGGACAGAACATTGAGACCAGAGATTATATCTATGGCAAGAATGTTAAAGATGAAGTTGTTAGTGTGAGTATTCTGACATTTGTTTGTGTTACGTGAAAAAGCCTTCAGCTTCCATTGATTCTAGTTTTGCGTCAAAATGTTTTGGACATTACAAATGTAATACAGTGGAAAAATTAGAAACATTACAATCGCGTGGGAAAGTCGTTTTATAAACAAAGTCAATATTAATAACAGACTCTTTTTAAATTGTGCTGTAACTCTTATATATATTCCTCACTCTCGTAGTCCGATGGGACGTCAATCTGAGTCTGAAGAGTGAGTGCCCCTGTGTCTACGCACACATCTGTGCTTTATAATATCTCCCGCACCGAAGCCTAGTCTCCGTTGAGACTTGCGCTGTGACCGAAATACGGTCTGGAGGACTTTATTTATACTATATAACAATATAATATTTCCTTCTTTCCAGTGTATGAACAGCTCAGACCTAATCACAACAGTGAACACAAGATTAAAACCTACACACAACCATTCACACTCAGAAAACAGTGACCACAACCACGACTTAAACGCTATCATAACTGAGGCCACATTACAAACTATATGCCCAATACTTCTGTACCAAAAACTAGCCAATACTTCCATAGAACGAACAGGATGCGTCAAAGAAACCAGCGTAGGATATAGAACGAAGGAGGAAGGAAGAAGAACGATAGCACAGACAGATGCTCCACAAAATGTACCGCTACATGTGCCGCAAGAAATGGCATACACCAAAAATATTTACGCAGTCTGGTTGTATTCATCCTTGTGTATACTGGCCATCAGTGCCTGCGGTCTGCTAGGAGTTGCAGTTATCCCTATCATGCATAAAACTTACTATAATCATCTACTGCAGTTCTTGGTAGCGTTGGCAGTTGGAACCCTATGTGGGGATGCCTTACTGCATCTCATGCCTCATGCTATGAGTCCAGACCATGACCACGGTCATAATCACGGACAAACCGAGGTAGAAATACGAGCATCTCACGATGATGGAATGTGGAAGGGACTTGCAGCCATGTTGGGCGTAGTATTCTTCTACTTCACTGAAAAGGGCTTAACAGTTGTCGTTGAGTGGAGGAAAAGGCGCCAAAAGCTGGAGGAAGACAAGCTCCCTTCAAGGGTCCGCGTTCTTAAAGACGAGACTGTAATGGGCTGTTCCGGAGGCTCGAAAACAGCAGTTTCAAACACGGCATCAAATTCTCTCATGAAAATCTTCAAACGTGACGAGAAGGGAGATCCTACTACGAAAACCTGCAAGCATAAGTATTCCGAATACCCGTACTGCTATGATGAAATAGACACTGATACTCATGATGACCATCACTTACGGGACGGTATACCTTCAAGTCCAAAGCATGGGAAGAAGCACAATAACTCCGTCAGCGTGGTCTCTTCGAATGCTCTCAACACTGAGGGTAAAGAGGAGCCTACAGCCAAGGATTGGTTGCTGAAGGCTGAGTCCCAGCCAGCGGTCGTGGAGATGAATAATATTAAACATAAGGAAGATGGAGTTAAGGATCTTAAAGATGGTGACAGTTATACTGTTATTTTGAGGTTAGTTGACTTTGTTTTTATTTTGCTGTCCCATTTTTGGTAAAGCAACTAAAGTATCATTAAATAAATTACGACACTCCCAAATCCACATAAAAATATGACACCTCTTGTGATGTTATTATGGAAATTGGATAGGCATCATCTATTCAGCTAAAAACAACTATGTCTTCCTAACCTGACGATTACTTCGCCTCCATAGGATACCACTATGATTCACAGCCAACCGCCGTGAACCTAGCTCTACCATTGTCTTTACCCATTTTCAGCATATGTATATAGCGATACTTTGGTCTACTAAAACCTGGACCAACTTCCAGGCTCTAGTAGACCATAGTAGTCCTTCACTGGACCAAACCCATCGTTTCTATCAAACGAGATCCAACTCAAGAGCAGTCTCATCAGGTTTTTTTTATATGGTGCGCAATGAAGAGTATTCATTCCATTTATCATCATACAGTAGTACATTGTTGGACATTTACCTCTTCGATCACACGCCACTGAAGTCTACCCTCAGTTCCTTCAATAACTTAATGTTTTGATCGTACAGGGAGCACTCCCGTGCTCATCACGGCCACTCGCACGCTCACGGTCACGTGCACGCGCCCCCGTCCTCCATCGCGTCTGTCGCGTGGATGGTCATCATGGGGGATGGGCTTCACAACTTCACTGATGGCATGGCTATAGGTAAGTGTCTTTATAGTTTATGTACCCAATGTTCCACCTGATGGAAAGTGAATGCCTCTTCAAAAATACATGATTTTAAATCTTGGCCAAATCACCAACTGATTGATCGTTGTCGTCCATTATTGATTGAGATTCCAGCCGGTAACATCCCACTCCCAGGGTTGCGGATTTGTTCGAAAGAGTTACCGTGACCCTGGCGTAGGCAACTGAATAAGCACGGGTGAGTATTAGTCTGTAAAAGTCTGACACGCCCTCCCGCTCCGCTCAGAGCGGGAAACGTCATTCGAAGACTACCCACCCAAAAAAAAAACCCATAACATCCCACTGCTAAGGTCATGCTCTTCCCCTTAGAGATGGGTCGTCGACGTAATTTTCGTTAACGAAACTAGACCGTTCATCATCGTTCATCGACGAGTCGATCAACTAGTTGAATTCTTCGACTAGTTCACTTGATTACGGTGCGTTCAATCTAAGACGTATCGTCCGACTACTCCTTCGCATAATTCTACCATTTCACTCTAACATGTCAACTAAAATTCACTCTAATTACTATTGACCTAACGATCAATTTCGCTCGTATCAACGCCCGAACTTATAATAACCGCCTACGTTTAGGCATCGTCGCTGAGTTAGCCGTTTGTAAGAACATTGTGGACTTTTGATTTCAGCCGTCTATGAATCGACTAGTCCACGCTTCAATGATAGACCGTCCACGCATTTCTTTTACGTCGACTGTCGATTTAAAGCGTTCGTTGATTCGACGCCCATCTCTACTTCCCCTTGTTATACTTATTCATCATCGTCATCATCCACAGTCCGAGTTTATCCACTGCATCTACGTCACTTTTCTTCATTCAATCCACACGCTCCTGTACCGGTCTGATCCTGCAAGTGTGGCACTGGTTTTTCCCTTGATGGCAGCAATATCGCCACCGACGACCATATTTCTTCTTCCACAACTTGGAACCCACTCTGTCTGCCTGAATCCACGCTGGATGCTCTTCTAGCCAGTTCGTTAGCTGCGTCGTTACATATTGATCCGCTGTCCTTTTATCCATTGCAGTATCACTCGTTCTAGTGTTATTCTCTAGGCAAGCTATGTCGTACAGTTTAAATATTCCACTGTATTATCACCAGATGAACAATTAGTCCAACAATTAGTCAAACAATTACCGACATAGCTTACAGAGTAAGCAAGCTGAAGTGTCAGTGGGCTGGCTATGTTTGTCGAATGACTGATGGACGATGGAGCAGACGAGTCCCGGCGGCAAGCGTAGCGTGGGTCGCCCCCGTGCTAGGTGGACCGACGGCCTAAAGAAACTGGCTGAGGAAGACAAGATGCGAAAGGTGGAGGACAGGGTGTTGTGGCGCAATATGAAATAGGCCTATGCCCAACAGTGGACTGCGATAGGCTGAGTTGATTGATTGAACAATGATTGGTAGATCTATGACTATTGTTTATGATGTGTTGGGAATCAAAATGATAACGCAAACGTCTTGAGAATAAATAATTAGTAAAGATGTCCTTGATGCGGACGCAGTGAGAGCCGGAGAAGAGGAAGTGTCAAAAAACGATGTTGCCATGCGCGAAAATGGTGTCACTATGTTCCGAATGGTGTTGCCCGACATGAAGACGTCGATAATGCCTGGAACACACTTGTTAGGCGTTAACAACTATACTTATCTAACCTATAATTATTACGTTTCCAGGTGCCGCCTTCGCTTCAAGCATAGCAGGTGGTTTCTCCACAGCTATCGCTGTGCTGTGCCACGAACTGCCCCATGAATTAGGTATGTCACTTTCAAATCATCTTTAACTTGACCATTTTGCAAACAGTACAAAATGAATTATAATTACTAACCATTCGTTAATAAAAAAACCTTCTGCACTCCTTCTTCATATAAATTTTGCCAACAGTGCCAGTGCAATTTATGTTTTTTTATTCATATTTTGTTCAAAAATGCAACCTTACATTGACATGCACATTGCAGGAAACGTAAAACAAAATATTTGGGGATTTCCTAGCGCCCTAAATAATCATTTATTTGTAATTTCAGACCTTAGATACTAAAGTATAAATTGAGATAGGTATTTGTTTTTATTTAACTCTAATTAAAAGTGTTATCTAGAAACGTGCAATAACTATTTATGCTGTCTAGTCCAATAAATTACATTATGTAGCTCACTGGTACACTAAATTCACATGTCAGTCTTAATGTCAATGTCTAACTATGGTACCGGTTTGTCGATAAATACCGGTTTTGCACAAAAACCGTATTTTTTATTATTTAATAGAATTTGCAGATTAGTTTGTTTAACCGACCGTATGTGTAATATGTTAGTTAAATCCGTATCAAAATAATCTTCTAAACTAATAAAACTGAAGAGTTTGTTTTTTTGTTTGTTTGAATGCGGTTATCTATGGAACTGCCAGTCGGATGCGAAAATTCTGTTTGATTTTCTTAGCTGAATTCTTAAGGAAAGCTATAGGCTTCCTAACATCACACTAGGATCCTTAGAAGCCGAGTAAAAACAAGAAAATCTGAAAGAGCGCTGTGCTGTGCGAACACGAAGCAATAGCACGGGCATGCGATGTGATGCGACTGTGCGTGTCGGCGGAACCAGAAATCACGCGGAGGACGTTGTGGGCAAACACATCGTGTGCAAATAGTTTAGTTTTCTGTAGAGAATAAAAGAAGATTCATTGTCATAGCTAGAAAATATTTTCATCTTAGTAACGTCACTATATACATCGTAAAATAAATTAATTCAACGTTTAATATTAAGATTTACGGCAAGTTTTTCCAACTCCTGATGATGTCAGAGGTATAGGAAATTATCGTCTTAAGAATCCTACTCTAAAGACTCGCGCGGGAAGATAAGCTGATGACCCTTCTATGTTTTCTTTTTTTTACTCGACCAGCATGGAAAAAAAATACAGTTCTCACGTTCAATAAGCCCCTGCCGTGCCGTGTAAATGTTATTTTAGGACCAAATTTACAGAAATTTATCTCATTTACCATGTACCCTCTTTCTTATTGTTCTAAAATGTTCCTTCTTTCCTCTCCAGGTGACTTCGCGGTCCTCCTGAAAGCCGGTATGTCGGTAAAGCGCGCGGTGTGCTACAACATTCTATCATCAGGTCTGTGCTTGCTGGGTATGGTTTGCGGAGTCCTGGCGGGCCATGCGCCCTCAGCCACTCGCTGGCTGTTCGCTGCCGCGGCTGGCATGTTTTTGTACATCGCGCTCGTCGATATGGTGAGTGTGACGACCTGTAGGGCCTTGGGCTGTATTGCACGGAGGGTTATGCAATATTGCACATAATCATCATTTCAGCCAAAATAAGTCCCCCAAGAACTGCCACTTTGTCCAGTAGTTTTTTGGGGGCCTTGCCATAATCGCCACGCTTGGCAGGCGGATTGCGATTGCTGCGATCGCAGTATGGTGGTAAAATGCATAGAGAACGCTGCTGCCCATTCTCTAGTAAGTCCCTTAGTCTTACGACACCCATGGGAAGAACACATAGCACATACGATCGTGTAATCTGGCTGTGTGTTGAGCATACTAACGCTATCTAGCAGTAGCTGTGTGCAGTCTGCTAGAAGATTGTGTAATCTAGCTGTGGTTGAGTGCAATCTAGTAGAGGATTGTGCAATCGTCTGTCCATTCCAGATGTCTCACAACAATGCTGTGTAAGTGTCCAATATGGTGTCATATTGGACACTCACATAAAGGAAGTGGTTAGATAAGCTATATGGGATTGTGCGATCTGACACAGATTATTATATTTCATAATTAACTTCAAAATATTACGTGACTTGTTTCCAAGCATATTTTTGTAAATGATAATTGTGTTCAGAAATTCCCTAGTTTGAACAGTGTTTTAAAAATTCATCAATTTTCTTTTACAGATGCCAGAACTAAGTACATCGCACAGCAAAGAGGGTACTCTCTGCCAGTGCGTACTGCAACTGATGGGCCTGGCCACGGGCATCGGCATAATGCTTGTCATTGCCCTCTACGAAGAGGACCTTAAGACTTTATTCGGTTAATTTCAACCAGTGCAAAGTGGCCAAGAACTGTGCAAAATTGTTGTGCAACTTGTGCAAAGTGGCCAAGACCTGTGCAACTTGTGCAAAGTGGCCAAGAACTGTGCAAAATGTGAATAACGTAAGAATTTGATGGTGAACCCAGTGTTAAGTGCCAATCGGACTTAAACGGCTTGGTTGACAAGTGTTAGTGGCTATAAGCAAAACTATGTTTATGGTCTGTGACCATAGTGTATAGAAAAATGTGAATAAAAAAATAATGTAACTTTTGAAAGATGTCATTGATGGTTAGATCTCGAATACTTCGAGGATTTTTTGGCGCCTGAGTGACTTTGACAGGTCGTTGTGATATTATGTCACAAAAAAACAAAATGGCGGATTTGGTACCGTTTAAACAGCGCGCCAAAACTTTCTTGTACCGTTGTACTTACATTTTATTTTAACCATTCTTGGTGCTATGTGTGTCACCGGTTTTTCGAGTAAATTTTTGACATTCACAAAACACTTGTGTGTACTATCTACTTAATTATTTCTTCTAGTACAATTAAAAAAAACACCCTTACTGACTATGATTTTTAGACCATTTTGTTTCATTTAAAATAAAAAGAAATTGGTGTTAGTTATAATAACTCTTAATATTGAGAAGATAGAACTTAAAATGTAAATAAAAAATAAATTGTGATAAAGTTACTACGAATACTTAAACTTGTTAATTTTAAACTCGAATATTGTTTACTGTGAAACTATTATTGTAAAACCAATGTTAGCTGTTATGTGTAAGAATAAATTAAATGTACTTATATTTTAAAAATGGCTTTTCTCAAATTATGTGTCTTTTACGATTTTTAGTTAACCAGTCAATTACCGTAATTACAGACACAATTAAAAACCATTGTGTCTATACCAAATGTGGTATCTCAGGGACTTAGAGGTTAAATATGACTCTCAGTTAGCGACAATTTACGAGATAGTTTAATCTTTTCTTTTTTCTGTAAACCAAAGTTAATTCCTGAAACCATTCTGCCTTCAGACCATATGTAATTTTCTGTAGTTATGACATAATTGAGAAATAAATTACCAACAGTATGCATTTATATTCATAAAATTGTTATAATACAGTTTAGCAAATTATACCTGTATAAATATCACTAGAAATTAGCACAGAAATACCACTTAGCGCAGAGAGAATCGTTTTGAATTCAGAAAGATTAGAATCATATACAATTCATACTTCTCCTCTCTCTTTCTTTTAGAGCGAGAGGTCCGTTCACACGTTAACGTGTTTTAAATGCAAATGAATGCGTATGCTTACGGGTAGGCTTCTCGCTCTAACAAATGACCCCTCTAAGTAACAGAAAGAGATAGAGGTATAGGAAAATAAAGAGTTAGGTGTCGACTGAATGTCGTAAAGCTTTTGAATGTTAAATATAGTAATGTGTATTTAAAACGCTCAAAAATTCTACATTTAATACTTTATGAGAGAAACTGGTAAATTCAGGAATACCAATAGAAATAGAAAAGCTACTTAAGAATTTGCTGTAATTAAAATAACATAAATTTTACTGGAATTTGTTTTTCTCAAATATTTCTTTCGCTTCATAGTTTACTAAATGTTTATAAACAATTTATAATGGTTTGATAGTGGTATAATAATGAATTGCAATTGATTTTCTTACGGGGTGGCGCCACTGTAGTCTGTCAAACTTAATTTTTCAATGGGATTATATGAACTTGGAGGGTTGTATTGATAATTTTAATGATTATAAATAATTGTTTGAATGTTGTGAATTATATTTTAATCACGTAAAATCTGAAACTGAACTGCAAATTACACAATACGTAAGCAAATTTTAATTAAATCCCAAATAATAGAAGATTATATTCGTTGACAGTCCTAAACTCTTCTCCCATACCTATTAATACTGTAATACCATTGTAAAAGCCAATTATTTTTAAAAGAGTAACCGTGGAGTTTCTTGCCGGCTGTTCTCCATAGGAATCAACAATTTGGAACCTTGCACCTAGCTGCTGACGTTTCATAAGTGCCCATTTAGGTTTATGTGAAATAAAATATTTTGATTTGATTTGATTATAAAAGAAGTGACTATTTTATAAAAGAAGTGACTATTTTATAAAAGAAGTGACTATTTCATAGGGCTTTGCATTGACAACATAAGGAGGGGCTCGTGGCTAAGTTATAACAGCCACAAGCACGTTAAGCCGTTAGCCCCGGTTGTCATTTGTAGATCTTTGACAGTCTTTATGGTTCGTCAGAAACCCCAACCAGTACAAAGGGTATCGTATTACCCAGTAATTGGGTTCAACATCATCATCAGCCTATAGCAGTCCACTGCTGGACATAGGCCTCTCGAATTGCACGACATTCAGCCCGATTCCCGGCAACTCTCATCCAGCTGCTACCAGCCACCCTGCGAAGATCGTCGCTCCACCTAGCCTGAGGGCGTCCTACCTTACGTTTGCCGATTCGCGATCTCCACTCAAGAACACGTCTACCCTAACGGTCATCGGTTCCACGGCTAATCAAAGTCAAAGCATTTATTTCAAATAGGCCCAAAAAGGCACTTTTGAACGATAACTGTTACATGGTAATAGAATTGATTCTAGTTGCCCCTAGATGATTCTAATGTGGCCGGCTCATTGCCACTTCAGCTTACTAGGCCATATTTGACCTCTAAGAGATGTATGGGAATTTAGATCTCCAATTGCTGCAACAAAAAATATTAAGGTACAATATTTTCTATACTATTTACCGTGTGGTGCCGGACGTAAAGAATAACACCACCCCATTTCTTCCCGTGGGTGTCGTAAAAGGCGATTAAGGGACTTATAGAGAATGGGCAGCAGCGTTCTCTGCATTTTACCACCATACTGCGATCGCCAACCCGTCTGCCAAGCGTGGCGACTATGGCAAAGCCCCCAAATTGGGGGAGGCCTGAGTCCAACAGTGGACGTTTTGCGGCTGAAGATGATGATGATGATGATGATGATTTTCTATACTTTGTGATTAACCCATGAATCAAACTATTTGTACAATATTTTAATTTATACCACTATCAAAACCAAAACCCTAATTGCGTAGCACACTATCATTCTAAAGAATATTCTTATAGCCAGTCCATTGCTTCATTATGTTCGAACAAATTTGTCTGCTCAACAACAAATAACGCAATGAATGTCGTTGAACTGTCAAAATGAAATGTATTCCTATGGTTGGTGTGTTAGGCAATTACTCTACAGTTTATCTACCAGAAGCTAATTTAACTAGCCATGTAAATAAATGAAATAGAAATATAACTGAATCTTCCTATTGTATATGCTTTAATTAACTGTCATATTACAACCATACTTAAAAAACAAGACAGTTTTGGTACAGTCGCCAGCATATAAAGGTACCCGAAACTGTAAAGTTCTCCCAATCAATCTTGAAACGAATACTTTAGCGTTAAAGTTGAAAATCTCTTAAAGAAATTTGACAGATTGTAGTAGCTTCAAGTGCTGTCGTCCGTACATACCAGTCTGCTTCGCCACTTTGCTTAATTGGCTAACATTTTTACTACGATTATAATATGGTATCTTTATTCTTTATGAGTTAGTAATTGTTATAAGCTGTCCTCACATAGAAAAGGGATAAATTTAATTAGGAAGCGAAACTTTGCAGAGGCATAGATATGTGGCGCCATCTACATCGCCAGATGCTAACTACAACGTCACGCAAAATCCTGCATCGCGCAAGTAAAATACACATCACCAAACAGAATATTAGGTAATAATCACAATATATACACTGGATTTTTTTACACACTCTGTGCCTTCAAGCGTTTACCTTATTACGTTTCAAATCATACATACCTATGATAGACGGACAGACACCGGGCTTCAGAATTGCCCGTATAATTTACAGGCTCCATTGAAAATAGGACCGTAATATCCATAGTTTAAAGTAGAAAATTGAATATACAAGATTATTTTTAGTATATGCGAAACCTGAATATAGTTTGTTCAGAATCAGTAACTGAATCGATTCCGATATTTTTTACACCATGTTATATTTTGTACCAAAAATATTTAATTACGCTTCCAAGTCGCGGGCCTTAGTGTTTTGTTTCGATTTTAAAATTATCATGTCTTTCTCGTATTAAAACGTCCATTACACGAAGATGGTACGTACACTAGCTGTTTGTGGTGATCTGCATATGTTTTTGCGTAGACAACCAGGTAACTTATCAAGCTTATAACTTTGTGATTATTAATGATACAGTTTTGAATTTTTTTTCATAGATTCTTTACATAAAAATACTAGACCCGTGTTTCGGGTTTCGCATAAACAAAAATTAATGTTGTATATTGACACAGTCGTATCGCACATGATCACGAGTCGGTCGGCCAGGAAAAACTAAGTATCTGAAAATTTGAGTATGGTTGTAACATGGCTATCAGAAAACTGTAGATTTTGTAATTTCAAAACGTTTTTTCTATGTAACAATAGTTGGATTGGCATAAAGAGATTGGGGGTGATTTTTACTGTACTACTTTAGTTTTGACACATCCAACTGCAGTATATACCTAAATTACCTAGTTAATTTCATTTTAAGTAACACTTGTCAATTATATTTTAAAAACTAGACGAGGCGGTTTCCTATCTGACTACTCTGAGAAATAAAGACCAAAACAAACTCACAGTCTCTTTTAAAGTCTAGACATAATCTTGCTCATGTGATTACCATGTAGTTGTAGATCTGAAATGTTCTTTTCGAAAAAATAACCACACTGATTAAGTGGATCTGCCCAGTCATTGCACTTATTTGTCACCTAAATAGAAACCGTCTTTTTCTGAATTTTATAATAATTAACTACTGTAGCAGATTTTCCCTTTCTTTTTTACCTTGAAATTCTGCTATTTAAACATTCGTTATAGATTTTCAGTATAAGCTGACATCTCATTGCACGAAAAACTTATACAATGCGAGGTCAGCTAAAACTGGGATTCAATGTACTGTAATGTATGTTACGAAATACCTCCGCTGAATTAATTCCTTTAAAATAATAGTGAAATTCGAATTGGATTGTCAAAACGAGAGTAGTATGTTAAAAAAACAATATGACGCGATGATTTCTCTTGTATTTTGTTCCTAAATTTGTACTTATAATATTGTGAATAAGTGTTAATATCTACTAAATACCACATATTGTATCGGATACAAATCCCCGGCGTCTACATGATTTTGTATTCTTGTAATGGTACCGGCCAAACCCGATTTAGTATGAACTAGTTTCGCCTAGACCAAACCAGTTCTCCCTTCTCATCAACATAATGACTCTACATGTTTATATGTAATAGTTTACAACGGTACACTTTCAGTGCCGAGCACCCGGCTCCCGGGTCGAACGATAATTCGTTCGCATGCCGACAACTCGCATCCGAGTCCTACATATAAATAGTTATAAGTGTCTTGTGACCATGCCGAGCACCCGCCTACCGGGTGCAAATTATTACGTACTACTAGGGTTGCCAAAATAAGCTGAAGGTTTAAAACAAAGGTGTCGGTTCGTTTTTATGGAGCTTAAAGTTTCACATTGGAATGATACGGTAACACCACATCGCTACTTTTTTACTATAGTAGGCTGTACATGCTGTCTTTTGTGTTTTCTGCATAGGTCTGTACTGGTTTGTCCTATCGCGTGTAAGGAGAACTCGTTTGGCCTAGGCGATACTAGGTCATTATAAAATCGGGTTTGGCCGGTAACATAATATAACCAGTGATCGGATATTCGGATGCATATTTACCTAATGTAACTATTTAGCTGTGAAAGCACGGAAGCGGCTTCGTATTTTTTTTATTAAATCCGGGTTTCTTGGATTATCATATTTATTTAAAATTAATGTTTAACCCCAGATTCAAATACACATGTGTGTAGGGTAGTATGTGTTAGTTAAAACAACACACAAAACACGGTAAAAACGCGCATTCCATATTAACCATCATTTCAACTTTAGGTGAATATGTATCTGAATATCCGGTCTCTATATAATTATAAGGTGTATCTATTCATACACGAAATATTTTAAGGGGTACACCTGTAGGTGGTAAAGAAGCTATAGCAACGAAAAAAAAGTTTTCTAAGGGTTTTTTTTTAAATTTAATATTTATAAATTATTTGACGCACATAAGAAATATTGGCTCCTTCTTATTTTTTACGGCCCGAGACACCACGGCCATGCTCGTGCCGTCTGATCGCCGCCCTCGCAGCGTCAGGCGGGCCATTCATAGAATTTGGAGTAAAGGTTTTATGCAAAACGTCTCAAGTAGTTTTAAAATTATAATGATTACGAAAATTCAAAAACGCTTAGATAAAAAATGTTCTTTAAGGTGTATCTATTCATACACGAAATATTATATAATATTTTTAAATAAATAATTTATAAATATTAAATTTCAAAAAAAAACCCTGACAAATTTTTTTTTTCGTTGCTATAGCTTCTTTACCACCTACAGGTGTACCCCTTAAAATATTTGAAAGGGTTTTTTTTATTTAATTTTTATAAATTATTTGACGCACATAAGAAATATTGGCTCCTTCTTATTTTTTACGGCCCGAGACACTGCGGCCATGCTCGTGCCGTCTGATCGCCGCCCTCGCAGCGTCAGGCGGGCCATTCATAGAATTTGGAGTAAAGGTTTTATGCAAAACGTCTCAAGTAGTTTTATAATTATAATAATTACGAAAATTCAAAAACGCTTAGAAAAAAACATTATTTTTGCTTCTATAGCTTCTTTACTACCTACAGGTGTACCCCTTAAAATATTTCGTGTATGAATAGGTACACCTTATATAACCCATACACAACTTTGTTTTCCCAAAAGGTTTGGTCAGAGGTGTACCTATAACACCCACATTTCGTCAGTTATGTTCTTGTAAATATCTTCTTAATTTTTTGTTTTGTTGCTCAAAGCACTATACCTGTCGTATTTTAGCATGGCAGTAGGGGTCATCAACGATGAGTCGTTTTTTAAATACATCTAAAAAAAAATATCTAGAGCATTGTATTGATGATTTAAAAGTAAATTATAAAGCCATAGGTTACCTTATCGTATTTCCCTCAACGTACGGAATCATTTTTGTCGTGACCTTTAACATGTTCCAATAACGAAAGTTTATTGTTAGGATTCCTCGGTTCCTAAGGAGAGATTAAGGAAAAGGTTAATTACCGTTATTGCCATGCTAAAACGCCACGACATTTTATAAAAAAAAACTGTATTGCTTAGATACAATTGTTGTATTGGATACAAAAGTGGACAACGAACTAAAAAAAACTCATGTAAAAAATATATTTAATTATTTAGTCGACATAAACACAGACCTAATAAGATTCGCGGTCAGTTTTTTTCGGTGCACTGTAATTTCAACTTTTGGTGTTAGGCGGTACGTTCCAGTACGTAAAAACCTCCCGCCAAGATTTTATTTCGTCCGTGGGCGAATAAACTAAAGGTGCGTACTTTACTTAGAAAAAGAAAACGTGAAAATGCGTTTTTGAATAAATTAGGCAAGTTTGATATTTTATACGCAAGTTGCTTTTTTGTCGATAAAATGCTGTGTTGTGTTAGCGTTTCGATAAATATCGGTGTGGCACAACACTATCGATATTTATCGATGTCGATAAAGGCGTAATCATTGAGGCTAACTTATTTCGATAGATGTGTAATTATGGACCATTGAACGCGTGGAGTAATTTTTCTTTTAACATATTTTTCATGAACTACTAATAGTATTAATTTGTATGTAATGTCAATCAAACTAAATCATTGGAATTGTTAATTTCTGTGATGTACAAAGGCCTAATTTTATGCTTCAAAATGGTCACAATTATTCTCTGATGGTATGTTCAAGTGAACTGAAAAAAATAAGCAAATTAATTTCAGAAGTCTGTATTTCAAGTCTGCACAGAAGGGTCTATAAAGAACTTACATAGTACTTTAAAAAATCTAGTAAAAAACTAAACAACATGCTTGTTTTCGCCAAAAGGGCTAAGGAGATGTGTGTGTGACACCCACATTTCGTCAATAATACAATTCTTTTTCTCTGTTCATGAACAAATATTTAAAAGTAGAATGAAAACAAATAATATAGAAACATTGTTTAAATAAAATAAGTTATTTTTGAGTGATTTTTGATTTTATTTGTGTTTGCAAATCATGTCAGTTGATTGTAAATGTCAGTGCGGACTGAGGGAGACTGTCAGGCAAAACTGACAGTTTTGAGTTTGTACTGATATATAGAAAATGTGTACGAATGTGATCGCTATGCGACAGAAGTGTGATATAATGAAAATTGGACATACTTTGCTATATATTGTAATAAAATATAATTCAAATTCATAATTTTGAAATGGTTTTTATTTTAATTCTTCCCTACAGCACTAGTGTTAGGCCGGCGAAAAAACCAGAAGTAACTGATTTTTCACAAAACAATCTGTTATTTTACCTCTGACAACATCAACCTTACAACAATGAAAAAGATCACTACGTCATCGTGTCTGATATAATTTATTTGATTTATTTTTTTATAACATTTATTTATAGTTAACTAGCTTTTGCCAGCGGCTTCGCCCGCGTGGAGGTCGGAAATTATCCCGCGGCAACATACTACCGGGATAAAAAGTAGCCTATGTCCTTTCTCGGTCTCTAAACTATCTGTCTACCAAATTTCATTTAAATCGGTTCAGTAGTTTTCGCAGGAAAGCGAGACAGACAGACAGACAGACAGAGTTACTTTCACATTTATAATATTAGTGTGGATAGTGTGGATTAACACGCAACCAATGATAAAATAAATAAATTAAATAATAATTAAAAAAGAAAAACAAAATAAATGAAAAAAAAAAAAACGTTAAATAATACTTAAGGGACTACTCACACTTATTTAGCTCTACTCAGCTTATGCCCATAGAAAACAACGAAGCTGAATAAGTGTCAGTAGTTCCTAAGGGCCGGGTCACACCGGAATGGCAGCGGCCGGCAGCGACGCGGCGAGCACTTTCAGTGTGAAATAATTTTAAACTTTAACTACATACTTAAAAGACCAGTATCGCTTGATACAAAAGTGGACAACGAACTAAAAAAACTCATGTAAAAAATATATTTAATTATTTAGTCGACATAAACACAGACCTAATAAGATTCGCGGTCAGTTTTTTTCGGTGCACTGTAATTTCAACTTTTGGTGTTAGGCGGTACGTTCCAGTACGTAAAAACCTCCCGCCAAGATTTTATTTCGTCCGTGGGCGAATAAACTAAAGGTGCGTACTTAGAAAAAGAAAACGTGAAAATGCGTTTTTGAATAAATTAGGCAAGTTTGATATTTTATACGCAAGTTGCTTTTTTGTCGATAAAATGCTGTGTTGTGTTAGCGTTTCGATAAATATCGGTGTGGCACAACACTATCGATATTTATCGATGTCGATAAAGGCGTAATCATTGAGGCTAACTTATTTCGATAGATGTGTAATTATGGACCATTGAACGCGTGGAGTAATTTTTCTTTTAACATATTTTTCATGAACTACTAATAGTATTAATTTGTATGTAATGTCAATCAAACTAAATCATTGGAATTGTTAATTTCTGTGATGTACAAAGGCCTAATTTTATGCTTCAAAATGGTGACAATTATTCTCTGATGGTATGTTCAAGTGAACTGAAAAAAATATGCAAAATAATTTCAGAAGTCTGTATTTCAAGTCTGCACAGAAGGGTCTATAAAGAACTTACATAGTACTTTAAAAAATCTAGTAAAAAACTAAACAACATGCTTGTTTTCGCCAAAAGGGCTAAGGAGATGTGTGTGTGACACCCACATTTCGTCAATAATACAATTCTTTTTCTCTGTTCATGAACAAATATTTAAAAGTAGAATGAAAACAAATAATATAGAAACATTGTTTAAATAAAATAAGTTATTTTTAAGTGATTTTTGATTTTATTTGTGTTTGCAAATCATGTCAGTTGATTGTAAATGTCAGTGCGGACTGAGGGAGACTGTCAGGCAAAACTGACAGTTTTGAGTTTGTACTGATATATGTATAGAAAATGTGTACGAATGTGATCGCTATGCGACAGAAGTGTGATAATAATGAAAATTGGACATACTTTGCTATATATTGTAATAAAATATAATTCAAATTCATAATTTTTAGATGGTTTTTATTTTAATTCTTCCCTACAGCACTAGTGTTAGGCCGGGGAAAATACAGAAGTAACTGTTTTTTCACAAAACAATCTGTTATTTTACCTCTGACAACATCAACCTTACAACAATGAAAAAGATCACTACGTCATCGTGTCTGATATAATTTATTTGATTTATTTTTTTATAACATTTTTTTATAGTTAATTAACACGCAACCAATGATAAAATAAATAAATGAAATAATAATTAAAAAAGAAAAACAAAATAAATGAAAAAAAAAAAACGTAAAATAATACTTAAGGGACTACTCACACTTATTTAGCTCTACTCAGCTTATGCCCATAGAAAACAACGAAGCTGAATAAGTGTCAGTAGTTCCTAAGGGCCGGGTCACACCGGAATGGCAGCGGCCGGCAGCGACGCGGCGAGCACTTTCAGTGTGAAATAATTTTAAACTTTAACTACATACTTAAAAGACCAGTATCGCTTGAAAAACTTGAAAAGGTCGCGCGGCCGCCCGCGGTGCCGCGAGCGGCCTCGCGTCGCCGCTGGCAGCCGCGGGCGGAAACACCTGTTGGTTTTTCAAACGATACTGGTCTTTTAAGTATGTAGTTAAAGTTTAAAATTATTTCACACTGAAAGTGCTCGCCGCGTCGCTGCCATTCCGGTGTGACCCGGCCAGATCGATTCATGACCATACGATCTACCAATCGAATCCTATTGAATCGATCTATAAGATCGTACGTGCCTATAAGATCGTATGAAAAAATCGTATCGACTAAAACCTAAACAACGTACAGTAAGAACTACAACTTGTCGTGTATGTTAGCATTCCCTTTCGAACGTCTGTTTTCTACATTAAATGATTAATTTTGAAAAGTATAAACGTGTTATACATAACAGATTCTAAGTGTCTACATTTAAACTTTTCAAAATTAATAATTTTGGACAGACGCACTGGATCTAGCCTATTGAGGCTATCTGTCAAAGTATTTCCAGCTAGAGAAAACAGACGTTTGGAAGGGAATGCTAACATATATACCTACCCGACAAGTTGTAATTCGTGCGGTACGTTGGGTCGTTAGGTTTTAGTTGGTACGACTCACTGGCTGAATCGTATATTACGGTTGTCTGTCGCAACGGCGTACCTTGGCACACTTTGTAATAGATCTATTAAGTAGAATTTAAAAAAATGCATGCATAGGCACTGTGCTTTTCATTATTTTTATAAAAGTACGATACGATCTTCCAAGATTGATTCAATACAATACGATTTAGATCGTGAATCGATTCAAGAGGTTACGATCCAGAAGATCGATTCAAAGCAAAAAAGCGGGCATCCCTATTACAAAGTGACATTAGCGTCGGTATGTTTACTCCAGTGAATGATTACACTTTAGTTCGCGTAGTTCGTCTGAGGGAGCGCTCTTACGACCTAGTAGAATACTAGTATTCAGCTGTATCTGGTAAGACTGGAGGCTAACCCAAACATAGTTAAAGGTTAGGCAGATGATAAGCTTGCATCAGTATATCTGGGCTACTAATGAGATATGTATATATGAATAACCGGTAGATAGCGGTAGTTGTATCAGTCAATAAAACCCAACAGTTTTAAAATAAACATATATTAAGATTGATCTGTCGTCAGTATAACAACAATATACATTTATTTATATACACATCAGGGGGTCACTCTCTTGGGGTCACGCGGGAACATGGATGTCTTGCGAATGTTGTCCAGCCCGAGGTACAGCATCACGACGCGCTCCATGCCGATACCGCCACCTGAAAAAAGAATTGAATTTATTGTTGAAATTGATACGAAGAACCTTGAAAGAATGAGATAAGAGAGAGAGATTGAATGACTGGGATTGATTGATTGATTGAGATTGTAATTATCTCCTTACCTAACTGTCATATTTTAACTTGAATAATATTTTCATAGACATAATAACTAGCTGACCCGACAAACGTTGATTTGCTGGGTGAAAAAGAGTGAAAATTTAGAGTTGTGTGTATTTTTCAATGCCAAATCATAATAAAATAATAATAGAAAAATTGTCAAAAAATTATAAAAAAATATTTAGGGGTGGGTAACCCGTACCATTTAGGGGTATGAAAAATTGATGTTGGCCGATTCTCAGACCTACTTGATATGCACACAAAATTTCATAAAAATCGGTTCAGCCGTTTCGGAGGAGTTTGGTAACAAAAACACTGCGACACGAGAATTTTATATATTAGATGTAATCCGTTTGCATGTCGCTTAAATTGCTTGTTATTCTTAATTTTTTACGCCATTTATTACCAAAACATAGAGCACATATTTTTGACAGTACTATCTGTAACTATACCTATGTTTAACAAAATAAATGATTGATTGATTGAAAACTTCTTTACACAGTCATCGTCATCAGCAGCATTTTAGCCAAAATACTGTTTTAATAGGCCTTCCCCAAGCACCTCCACTTCGACCGGTTCTGTGCTTCTCGCATCCAACGTATTCCTGCGGCTTTCACCAGGTCATCGGTCCACCTTGTGGGAGGCCTTCCAACGCTACGTCTTCCAGTACGCGGTCGCCACTCCAGAACCTTCCGGCCCCATCGGCCATCTGTTCTGCGAGCAATGTGCCCTGCCCACTGCCACTTCAGTTTGGCAATTCTTCGGGCTATATCGGTTACCTTGGTTCTCCTACGGATCTCTTCATTTCTAATTCGATTGCGTAGGGTAACTCCAAGCATAGGCCCATCGCCCTTTGGGTGACTTTCAGTCTTCTTATGAGGCCTATTGCGAATGACCACGTTTCAGTGCCATATGACATCACTTGAAAACGTAGTGTGGTCATATCAAATGCGAAGAGTCGCATATATAGCTCTTCCTATAACTGGTTATGTTTGACGACAAATTCCGATTTAGTTGAAGATTTTTTGATCCAATCAGAATTGAAATTACTGTGCTCTTTCCCTGAAGAGCCATACACAGAAAAATGTTTTACATGGGCTCCAGATAACAAGGATGGATTTTGAAGCGAGTCAATAAACCTACGATTCTTAACAAAAATACAGATCTTATTAATGGTTATAAACTAAAACAGTATTTACCTGCATGAGGCGGGCATCCCAATCTGAAGGACTCAATATATGCGGCTATCTTTGTGATATCTGAAAAATAAGAAATTAACACTTTTAAGTATTGCAGCCGAACTCCCCATTCTCAATCCCAAATGATAACCACACGGATAACCACCAGATTCACACGAAATGCAACTTATTAAAAGCATTGCGTCTCATTATCCTACCGCCCGTATGATGAGCCACGGAAAAACTGAAACATTGAAAATTGTAGGTCACAAATCAACTTTAAGACAGAAATTGCATAAAACTATTTTATTTGGTCATGTGTGAACCTGACTGTAAATATCTACCAAATAAATATTCATAAATTCTCCATAATGCGTTTTACTTTAATTCATCCTTAAAGCATATGTTTTTTTTTCTTCTTTTTAGTCAAATTATTGGTTAATATATTATATCTTGTTACGTTAGTATCTACCTACATCATATTGCTTGATCACCCTAATGAAAGGGACAGAGGGCTCTCGCGAAGCTATCTCGCTCGGACCGCGCATTGGCAGCCTGTGCTCATTCCAGGTTGGATTTAAGTTCCTTGGCTTTGATTCAATTTGACAGAATTTTGAATTATGTCGTATTCTCGAAAACCAGCGATATCGAGACTCCTCCGTGCCTCGAAAACCACGTTGAGCTGTAGTTTCGGCTGTCATTCGAAGATCTTAGGGGTACGTAAAGGTTGTCAGAAGCTCGTCAGTCTTACCAACGGGTTACCCAGTAACTGGTTTACCCAGTAACTGGGTTTAGGAGGTCAGATAGACATTGGTTCCAAGTAAAAAACTGGTATTCAACTGCATCCGGTTAAAATAGAAGACCAGTCGGGAAAAGGCTAAGTCGATTGAATTATGGCAGCCTTTCTTTGGTTGAAAAAGCACCGGTCCGTACATGTTTGTTCGTGTGGGTAACCATGATCTAGGCTTTTTTTTAATTTTCTAGCAAATCCTCATGAGGATATCGTTTCAGAACAACTGTCAAAGATCCACTAAAGACACTCGAGATCAGAAGCTTAACGTTTTTTTGTATGACATCTCGCAGGTCAACCGAGGTTGCATGGCATGAGGTTGTCGGTTGCTTAACCGGACTTGCCTGTGGCTACCTTAATAAATTAAGGCCTCCCAGCCAGAACTTAAAACTAGAGCGACTACTCGCTAAGGGCACCCCCTGTGGGGTACGGACCTCGGTTTAGGGCATCGCTGGTAGAGGGCAACCTTTCCAGCAAGGGACGGGCTGGATCAGAATGAGCTTAACGTTCTTTCCGAAGCCATAGTTGGTATTCTTTGAAAGAACATTATCCACTCACCGATGCCGTGATGTTTAGCGCGTTCGGTCAGGAACTCCGGGTCGTGTATCCTCTGTGCGCCGCTGAGGATTTCTTCACCACGCATGAACATATCATAGGAGTTTGACACTTTCTGTAATTCGAAAAAAATAATACAATGATCTTTGCTGCCCATTCTCTAAGGTTGAACTTTTAATCCTATTCACTAACTTGACAGTTCAATGCAAAATAATGATACCATTCTAAAACTAATAGTGTCGGGGTAGTGAACGATTTCGCATAAAGAATGAATGATAAAAATGTTTTAAATTAAATAAAACTTTAAAAATCATTTTTAGGTGTGGATTATAAGAATAATTAATAATTTTTAATAACAGTTATTTCGTTTTTTTATTTTCTTCTGATAGAAACAAAACTAAATATAAAAATCATTTCATTTTGCTTATTTTTTTTACTAAAGTCATTTTATTTCCTCTGACAGCCATAGACTACATATATATAGATATAGTACACATCTTGTTTTAAGACAAGTTATTAAATTTAAATTACAAAGTTTGCATGTAAGTACATTATTTCAAGTTCATTCAATTTCATTCATTCTTGCACCACCTCACTATCTTTTTTTTGTCAAAACCTGGTATACCTCTAATTGTCAAGTTAGTGAATAGGATTAAAAGTCGAACCTTAGTAAGTCCCTTAGTCGTCTTTTACGACACCCACAGGAAGAAATGGGGTGGTGTTATTCTTTACGTCCGGCACCACACGGCTAAAGGACCTAAAGTTCGTTATTTTTATAATCGAACAGTCACCCTTTTTTTGGATGGGAAATCATCAAATGACTTCTCTCGCTCTGGGCGGAGCGGGAGGGCGTGTCAGACTTTTACTGACTAAAACCCACCCGTGTTCCTTCAGTTGCCTATGTGCCAGGGTCACGGTAACTCTTTCGAACGAATCTCGCGACGCTGGCAGAAGAGTCATCCTTAGGGCCCATTCACACCTACCACATCTTCTACATCGCAGCGACAAAATATGGTCATTATACACATATCTATTAATTTTCATACAAACTAGCTCCCAACCACGTGTTGTGGTTGTGTTATGTGTGAAAGCCTATGACATAGACTATGTTAGCGCAGACGTAATAATGTCGTGGCAGGATTTTATCGGGCACTGCATTTTCAACTTTAGGAGTTGAACCGACCATCGAGAATCCAACAGAGTGCATCTCAGCTCGTCGAAAAAACATACTGTTCGAATTCAACACTCACAAATCAAATCTGGGCACTTATTAAACGTCAGAAGCTAGGTGCATGGTTCCAATTTGTTGATTCCTATGAAGAAGAGCCGGCAAGAACCTCCACGGTTACTCTTTTAAAAATTGGCTTTTACAATGGTTTCAAATTAACTAACAATTTTGTATGCGCTCTAAATCCTGTGGCCATATCGGATTAACCATCAATCTGTGTTCGGCACCCAACGTGTTAACGAGTCTAGTGCGGAAACGGCAAAATTTTTCGTACGTTATATAAAAAAAATCTGCTGTTCAATACATTTTGCACTTTTCTATGAAATAACTGATTTCTTTTTAATACCCTTTTTAATTTTAGGGGTCCTACAATCATAATTATATTGAAGTTTATTATTACAGTTTGCCCTCTGGTCAAAATTTTATCCTCAATAGTAGTTGCGCGGTAAACTCTGCTTGCGCGATGTAGTAATTTGCGTGACGTCAGAGTGCGTAGTTCGCTTTTGGCGGTGTAGATGTCGCCACATGCCATTCAACATAAACATAGTATAATACTGTTACGAGCTGGGGTTCGGGATAAATTAATTACAACCAATATTCCGAAACACACAAACTGTTTAATTGAATAAACACAAATATCGCAATCAAATCAAAACGTCAAACAGAATCACTTGTTTCGCTTGTACTGTATCGCTTGATTCGTATTTAGAGTTGCAAAGGACTCTAGTTTTCGAGTCCCAATTTTAAAGTCTCGACTCAATTATGCAAGACTCAGTGTGCTCAAAAGGCTGGGGGTCTACAGATAAGCACTTGAGTCTTAAAAATGACTCAAGTCTTAAAAAGGACTCGAGTTAAAAAGGGGTCGAGTCTTAAAAAGGACTCGAGTTTTAAAATGAACTCGAGTCTTAATGAAAAACTCGGAGCATGAAGATGAAACTTGTACCTTATCATTCAAAAAAACTCAAATTAGTCAAAAAAAAAAAAAACATTTTTTCGCGTAAATAAGGTACAGAAGGTTGGTAAAATATATGAATTTGTTCTCTTATTCTGCCTTTAATTTCGGCGTGCAAATATAAGCTAAAATTACACATTTCTTCATTTCTTCTTTCTTCTTTCTTTCTCCGTAACCGTAACCGAAACTATCGGATATCCGATATTAAAATTTATCCGTAACCGTAACCGAATCCGAAATTAAACCAAAACCGAAACTAACCGACTCCGAAACTAATTAATTATTAATTAATTAGTTTCGGATAATATCGGATTTGTTATTACATTTTTATTTTAGGTAGATTAGATAACACTCAATATACAGTATGTTAGGTTAAACGAGGGACTTATTGAGGGAGGGTATTCAGTATTCGATTCTCGTCCCAAATATGTAAAAACCCTATAACCTTAATTTGTGACGTTATTGTCCAATAAAATACATTATTCATGCACACTGAGCGCGCAAGAAGTGAACTTGTAAACAGCAAAATAATCACGCGGCAAAACACGTGCCGATTCTGCCGAAAAGGAAGCTCGTGCGCAAACCCCGCCCCTTTTCCTTTGTGTTGCACCGACAGGACACGCTCCCGCGCTGACCGCAGTCTATGCGAGTGCGCCGCTACTTCCGCATGTCTAATATTGCGCTTCCGCATATCGCATAAACAACCCCGCTTACTTCGCGATATGTGTCCTGTAAACGTGTTCTTAAATAACCAAAAATGACGTTTTATCAATATTCCAATGCAGATCAATGCAATGCAATGTGTTATCTAGTGATAATGTGCCAGGAGCCATTAATTTGTACCGAGAGATGTTTCCCAACCGCCAGTACAATCTTACGCTAGGTGTCAACCAACGATTGCGAACATTCGGTCAGTTCACCGTACCGACGCATGCCCAAGGACGAGGAAGGCAGCCATTCCCAGTGCACCTACAAGAAGCCATTTCTGAATACTTCGAGCATTACCCACAAGAAAGTACTCGAAATGCTGCAAGACGGTTCGGTGTATCGCATTGGACGGTGTGGAATCTGCTGCATGGAGAAGGAATGCACCCTTACCATTTTAGACACGTTCAAGAACTTGGGGTTAACGACCACGAACCACGGGTCAATTTTTGCCGCTGGTTTTTGTCTAATCTAGACAACATTTTATTTACCTACTGATGAAGCCACATTTACACGAATGGGGACATTTAATGTGCATAATGAACATTGGTGGAGTAATGAAAATCCCTATGTTACGCGACAGGACGCTTATCAACACCGGTTTAGTGTAAAAGTGTGGGCAGGTATTTTAAATAATTGTTTAATTAATAGGCCCGTACTTTATTGATGGAAGACTTGATAGTGTATCAAACCTTAACATTTTAAATAGTGTGGTGGATGAAATGTTGGAAGATCTGCCTCTTAGTGTTTATCAAGACCTCTTTTACCAACATGACGGAGCGCCCGCGCACTATCAGGTGCGCGTACCGCGTACGTGAGTTTTTAAGTAATAATTTTGGTGACAAGTGGATTGGTCGCGGTGGTACCTAGATATTTTTGCCTTTCCTAAGCCAGGTTAAAAGTATGAAGGGAAAATGGATTATACCTAAAGGTCATTGACCCACGCACATGTTCTGCGATAATATTAAATCGCTAGCGCAAGGGTGTACACACGACTTTTGCGAAATTTTTGGTATGGTTCTGTCTGTTATTTAACAGTGTTTTTATCAGGGACCATTTTGGTTACCCGTTGAAAGGGTTTTTGATAGGGTTTTGAAAAAGTGTTGTTTTAAAAACCATTTCATATTTGTTACACTATTTTACGACTACCCTCATTAATGGATAACCTCTTCCTAACCCTTTCGATTTGATTACCTGTACATTCAAAAACCCATTCTTGGTGGGTTATACCTTTTAATGGTAAACCCTTTTGAACGGGTTACCCCTTCAACGACTGTAACAGTGTTATCCATTCGAACTACAAGTATTGTAATTTTATCTCTCGTGACTTTACTTTAAAGTACTAAACTGCATGCATTCGGCGGGTATGCGTCAAGTCGCAACACGCAGTCTAGGGATGGCGATCTGAGATCGATTAATCGAAGAATCGATTTCTCGAACCAAAAAAATCGATTTTTTTAATCGATTTGTAATACGGAATCGATTCAGTGAATCGATGTTTCATGCTAGAAAATCGACATTCGATTTTAGACAATAAATGGAATAAAACTTAAATTTTAGATATTAAATCACAGCAACAACTTTCACAAAATAATAATGAACAAGTGGAAGCAATAGAAAGGATATGGAAAAAGGATTAGGATTTTCATAAGTTGTCTGTGAAAAAGCAACTCTCTACATGTAATGCACTTGCATTGAAAGTCAGGGCTTTAACAAAGAATTTAAACACCTTTTGTCGCAGGCAGTTATGCATCTGAAGTATAATCCTATACTTTACTGGTGAGAAAAAAAAACTATTTATCATCCATCACGTTCACTCAATAGCAATGATGTATATGAGTATCGTGGGATCATCTGTTCCTTGTGAGCGCCTTTTTTCAATTGCCGGCACTTGCAATGTGCAAGTGATGAGTGGAACCGCTGGGATCCCATTAGACTTGACAGACTGTCGTTTTTAAAAGCTTAGATATTAAGCAATGGGAACTTTAAGCAAAATTGTCTACTAGCTGTTGCCCGCGGCTTCGCCCGCGTGGATGTCGGAAATTAATGCAGGTATTTTTCTAAAATAAAAGTAGCCTAAGTTACTCCTTATTACATCAGCTACCTGCCAATAAAAGTTCCGTCAAAATTGGTCCAGCCATTTCAGAGATAAGCCGGAACAAACAGACAGACAAAAGTTTAAAAAAATGATTTTTTGGTGTAAGTACGTACTTTCACGGCGTACTTGTACGGCGTATTTACTTTCATATGCATTTAGTGAAAAGCTGTTAATTTGAAATTACAAACAGACACTTCAGTTTTATTTATTTGTATAGAGTATAGATGTATGGATGTATGGATATAGATTTTCTAAAGTTTTTAATGTAACAAATACATTTAGAAAATAAACGCCTTCTTTTTTGTATAAATGTCTTCTTCAGAGATCGTTTATTACGGTATCTATCTTGCTTTATCACAAAATGGATTTACGTCGAAACCCAGCACGTCGTAATCATTGACAATGTTCACTTAAAAAAAAATCGATTTTTCAGAAATCGATGTTTTTGTTAGAAACAATAAAATATTTGGTTTGTAATAACTTAAGATAGGAACTCAGTCATAGCACATCCCTAGCTTTTAGTATTTTGAGTGTGGTAGCATCCCTAGTGAAGTAGTGACCGAACAAATGATTATGGCGAATTTTCTGTGTGAACCATTGTGTGTCGTAAAAGCATTTCTCCTAAAATCAGAATATTATACAGTGCTATAATAAAAGAATCAAGGCTTTTATTCCAAAATCCTAACAGGTTATGGGCCCAGCGCTTAATAATCTGGTTTAGGTGAAGATTGCGGGAGTACCTTTTGATATAACAAAAAATCACCGGCCGGCACATCAACGTGAACGTGGCGGGTGTGGTCAGCGAGACAAAACTCGGTTATTGAGTTGTTGTCAATAGCAGCGTCTGAAGGAGGTCGTGTGGGGTGCAAAATAGCACGACATCAGGCAGCAGGCTTACGCGGAGGACCGGAAAAATGGATCATCACACAATGGCATTGGCGTCCAATTCGGCCATCAAATTGGAAGGTCAAAAAAACTGGAATGTATGGAAATTCCAGGTGACAGTCACGCTGAAAGGTTTAGACTTATATTCAGTGGTGAAAGGTACGGACATAAAGCCGGAAAGCAATGATGCAGGCTGGATTGCAAAGGATGCAAAGGCCCAAACTCTTATTGTCACCAGGATGAGTGAGGCGGCAATGGTGCATATTCTAACGTGTGAATCTGCAGCTGATATGTGGCAGAAATTGCACAGTGTCTATGAATCAAGGTCTGCAACAAGTACAATGATGTTGCAACAAAAATTCCTACAATACAAGTTTGAGGAAGGAGATTTATCTGTCTATTTATCCAAACTCCAGGAGATGATTTGCCAACTGAAGCAGGCAGGAGAAGAGGTGTCGGATAAATTTATTATGACCAAGGTATTATTATCTCTGCCAGAGAAATATAGTCACTTTATATCGGCATGGGAATCGGTGGAGACCAGCAAACAAAACTATGATGATATGGTGGCTCGTTTGCTTGTCGAGGAAGAAAGGCTAAAAGTGAAAAACAAAGTTATGGAAGAAAAAGAAAGCATAGCATTGTATTCTAAAAAGAAAAGTCAAGGTTATGTTAGAAAATGTTATAAGTGTGGAAAATTGGGACACATATCTACAGAGTGTAGAAGTAAAAGTGAAGAAAAGCGGAAATGTTTCTTGTGTGGAAGCATAGGACATCTAAAAGTCGACTGTCCAAGACATAGGAATGAAGGGCAACAAGGAAAACATGAAAAATCTAAGGGA
Source organism: Aporophyla lueneburgensis (assembly GCA_932294355.1). Taxonomy (NCBI): domain Eukaryota; kingdom Metazoa; phylum Arthropoda; class Insecta; order Lepidoptera; family Noctuidae; genus Aporophyla; species Aporophyla lueneburgensis. Next base: position 14,138,128 of record OW028762.1, on the reverse strand, counting down.
AATGCATTCATCATAGTGACTGCAATGACAACTGGAAGTGACTTTATAAACAATGATAAAAAGTGGATAATAGATAGTGGGGCAAGTGAACATTTGACAGGTCAACACTCTTTGTTCACAAACTATCTGTCACTGTCAACATCAGAGAGTTATGTTATTGTTGGTGATGGACGTCGCTTACCTGTTGTTGGTGTTGGTGATATTGAACTGAATGTGTTTAATGGTGACTCATATGTGAAATCAACATTAAACAATGTGTTACATGTGCCACAAATGAAAATCAATTTGTTCTCTGTAAACAGTGCTACAAAGAAAGGTTATAAGGTTACAATAACTGACCAACAGTGTTTATTTTATAAAGACAGCAAGCTGTGTGCGTTAGGCAATCGTGAAGGGAACTATTATGTTTTAGAGGTGTCAAATAATATACATGAGAATGTAGCGGCGGTGGCAGCACTATCTGAGTGGCATGAGAGACTTTGTCACCAAAATGTAGAATATGTAAAGCAAATTCTCAATAAAAACAATATTGAGTACACAGGCGACAATTTCAAATGTGAGTCATGTCTAGAAGGTAAAATGCACAGACTTCCATTTACTAGAAGTGAGCAGCACACCAAAGAATCCCTTGAGATGGTGCATGCTGATGTGTGTGGTCCAATGGAAGTGGATAGTATTGGAGGTTCGAGATATTTTCTGCTAATAAAAGATGACTACAGCAACTACCGGGTAATCTACTTCTTGAAAAAGAAAAGTGAGACAGTTTTGCAGATAAAGAGGTTTGTCAACTGGGCTGAGAGACAGACGGGAAATAAAGTGAAAGAGATTCGTACTGACAACGGTGGCGAGTTTGTCAACAAGGAAATGCGAGAATTTGTACAGGAAAGGGGAGTATACCATCAGACCACAGTGCCTTTTACACCCCAACAAAATGGTAAAGCAGAGAGGGATATGCGCACTATCGTAGAGGCAGCAAGATCTATGCTGAAAGGTAAGATGTCTTAACAGTTATGGGCTGAGGCCGTGAACACCACAGTGTATGTTCTGAATAGAACTTCAAAGAGCAGAGTGGAAGGCCAAACACCCTATGAGACATTTCACAAACGCAAGTTTGATGTTCAGAGTCTATGTGGAGTATTTGGAGATAATGTATATGTTCACATTCCTAAGGAGAAGCGACTAAAATGGGATGTCAAGAGAGAAAAAGCAATATTTGTAGGTTATAATGATTCTAAAGGATTTAGAGTATACTATGAGGATAGAAAGGAGGTCCATACCAAGAGGGACATAGTATTTCTAGATAAGAGAAGCCAGAAGGAGCCAGATATTAAGAAAATAGAGGAAAATGAAGATGTGATCTTACTGGATATATCTATGGAAAACAATACAGAAGAGGTGCTACATGATAATAGTGAAGATGAGTTCTATGACATAGATACAGTACAGAACCAAGGAAATGGAGAAGAACAGGATGATACTCAAGAAATGATGTCTGAAGCGAGACCAGAAATAACACAGGAAGATAGACAAGAACAGGCAGATACAGAAGAAAATCAGTACCTAGATAGAAGGAACAGAAGAAAGGTTAAGCCAAAGCATCTTGAAGATTACTATCTGTATTTTGCTGAACCAAAAGATTACAAGGAAGCAATGACATCAGCAGATGCTGAAAACTGGAAAGAAGCTATCAAAAGAGAGCTAAATCAACTAAGTGAAAATAAGACATGGACAGAGATAGATACAATACCAGAAGGAAAAGAAGTAATTAGCTCAAAATGGGTTTTAAAGAAGAAAGATGATTGTTACAAGGCCAGATTAGTAGCAAGAGGCTTTGAGCAAAATTGTAATGATGATTTGTATGCCCCTGTGGCAAGGCTTAATACATTTAGAATTTTTGTATGTGTAGCTACTAAGTTAGGGTTAGGAATAAAACAAATGGATGTATGTGGAGCCTTTTTAAATGCAAAACTTGATGAGGAATTGTATTTAATTTTACCAGAGGGTACAGATACTAAGTATGTTAGACTTAATAAATCTATTTATGGTTTAAAGAGGTCTCCAAAGTATTGGAATAATACTTTTAATAATGTTATGTTATCTATGGACTATAAGCAGTCAGATAAGGATTATTGTCTGTATTCAAAATGTGAAGGTGATAAGAAAGTTTTTTTGTTATTATATGTAGATGACATTCTCTATTTTGGTAATAATGTAGAAGAAATGTGTAACTTGAGAGATATTTTGTGTAAAACTTTTAAAATGAAAGAGTTAGGAGCAATTAGTAAATTCTTGGGCATTGATGTCAAACAAGACTTAAATAAGGGGAATACTGTTATATCACAAAGTGAGTATTTGAGAAAACTGTTGTCACAATATAATATGTTGGATTGTAAGATATTAAAGTTACCAATTGATAAAAATTATAATTTTCATGTCCTAAAGAGAGATAAGTCAGAAAGTGTAGAAATAGAGAGTAAATGTAGAAGACTAATAGGGAGCTTGATGTATGCAGCTATGGGCACTAGGCCAGATATCTGTGCAGTAGTTAATATCTTGAGTCGTTATCAGAGTTGTGCATCTGAGCTTTTGTATAAATTATTGTTAAATGTATTGAGGTATGTAAATGGAACTTTAGATTTGTGTTTGATATACTATAGAGATTGTAACAATGATGTTGTAAGCTATGTTGATAGTGACTGGGGTGGTTGTAATGATAGAAAATCTACATCAGGGTGTATTTTTAAAGTGTTTGGTTGTTCAGTAATTTGGTATTCAAGGAAACAGGCAACAGTTGCACTGTCTTCAACTGAAGCTGAATATATAGCTTTGTGCTTAGCCACTAGTGAGGCTTGTTGGTTGAAGTCCATTATGTTAACATTTGGGTTTCGGGTAAACATAATTGTGTATGAGGACAACCAGTCTACTATCAAAATGGCACAGATGGCCACTGGTAACTCTAGGGTAAAACATTTGGAGATTAAGCAGTCATTCATTAAAGAGAAATTAGAAAAGTAAATTATAGAGTTAAAATATGTGAATACCAGTGACCAACTTGCAGACATATTTACCAAAGCTTTGGGAGGGATATTGTTTATGAGATTTAGGGATAAATTGTTCGATACATATAGGTAGGTCATATTGTTAAGGGGATGCATACAGTTAAGGGTAAGACAGTTGAGTAATTTCTGTAAGTAAAAATGCTGGTTTAGCTTGAAAATATTTTATTGAGGGGAAGTGTTAGAAACAATAAAATATTTGGTTTGTAATAACTTAAGATAGGAACTCAGTCATAGCACATCCCTAGCTTTTAGTATTTTGAGTGTGGTAGCATCCCTAGTGAAGTAGTGACCGAACAAATGATTATGGCGAATTTTCTGTGTGAACCATTGTGTGTCGTAAAAGCATTTCTCCTAAAATCAGAATATTATACAGTGCTATAATAAAAGAATCAAGGCTTTTATTCCAAAATCCTAACAGTTTTGGACCTCGATTTTTTTGTGAATCGATTCATCAGGTTACGATTCGAATCGATTCAAAAATCGATCTTTTTCGTAAAGAATCGCCATCCCTAACGCAGTCTAGGCATTAGCACTCCGTACACATACGATTATAGTTATTATTGAAGTGATTTTAAAGTTCAATGTGTTTTTTTTCTGGAATAGTCGGGATTGTTTCATGTTTAAACTTGTCATTTTTACGGAATCCATAAATGTCTTTCGATCATCTCGTCTCACTCATGATTAGTGGTGGAAATAAAAAAAAACATCGATGTTTTTTTCGATTTAATGTATCGGATAGTGGCATCGATGTAATATCGATGTATCAAAAAATACATCGAATTTTTCTATACATCGATTGTTTTTCTATAAGTTAGATATTTGGTGCCGATTCCCTTATTCATAAACTAAACTAAATTTAAGTTCAGTGCATCTTTTTCTTTCTATTTCATTAAGGAAAGGACAGAAGATAAATTTTAGTTTAGTCCTGTCAAATTAATCAGCGCTTGACGTAAATTGACGTAATTTTAGTAGGCAAGTTTTTAATCACGTCTAAACTTGTATGGAGTAGTGACAGGCGCTGATTAATTTGACAGGACTTAACTAAAAAAAATCTTTTGTCCTCTTCTTAATGAAATACAAAGAAAGAGATGCACTGAACTTAAATTTAGTTTAGTTTGTGAACAAGGGAATCGGTACCAATATGTAGACTCTGTTTCATGAATGAAGTCCCGTGGGTATATAATGGCGCTAGCGTCGCAAAATAAAATTACTTAATTTTTTACATTTTTTCTTCTGTATCGTGTGGTGCCGGACGTAAAGAATAGCATCATCCCATTTCCTCCCGTGGGTGTCGTAAGAAGCGACTAAGGGAGTAACTAGAGGACGGGCAGCAGCTTTCTCTATGCATTTTATCAGCACCATACTGGAATCGCCAACCCGCCTGCCAAGCGTGGCGATTGTGGCAACCCCCAAATAATAGCAAGCACAAACAAAAAACGGCCCCACGTGCCCGGCGGCACACCTACCCTTGGCTGTGGTAGCGGTCAAGGCCACGGTGAGGCAAGGGGTGCTAACAATCCCCGGAAGAGATCCGGTTACCAAAATCACCGACAACTGGACCTGGCAACCTACAACACGCGCACACTCCGGACCGACGAGAAGATCGCTGAACTTGAGGAAGAATTGAGCAGGTTACGATGGGACATAGTAGGGTTATCTGAAGTCCGAAGACAGGGGGAGGACTCGATAATCCTAAATTCCGGAAACCTGCTCTATTTCCGGGAGGGCGACCAGCAGTCCCAAGGTGGTGTCGGGTTTATCGTTCATAAGTCCCTTGTGAGCAACGTTGTGAAAATCGAGAGTGTGTCGCCACCCTGGGCGTACCTTATACTCAGAATATCCGCAAGGTATTCGCTGATGGTCATACAGGTGTACGCCCCGACCTCGTCACACCCCGACGATGAGGTGGAGACTATGTATGAGGATATTTCCAGAGCCATGCATAGTTCCAAAACTCATTTCACTGTTGTCATGGAGGACTTCAACGCGAAACTGGGCAAACAAGACGGCGATGCTAGTGGGGCAATTTGGAGTAGGACGACGGAATCACCGGGGTCACCTACTGGCCAGTTTTATGGAAAAGGAGGGCCTCTTTATGATGAACTCCTTCTTCAAAAAGCATGAACACAGAAGGTGGACCTGGCAGAGCCCTGATGGTGTAACTAAATATGAGATTGACTTTATTATGTCGACGATGAAGCAAATATTCAATGATGTCTCTGTGATCAACGCGGTGAAAACCGGGAGTGATCACCGCATGGTAAGAGGCACATTGAATATCAATATCAAGCTGGAAAGATGTCGGCTGATGAAGTCAACGCTCCGTCCAGCACTGATCCAACTTCAGAACCCCGAGAGCTTTCAGCTCGAACTCCAGAATCGTTTTGAGTGCCTAGGGAGCTCCGTGGACGATTATAATGATGGGTTCGTGGATACTGTCCATACGGTCGGGTCTAAGTTCTTCAAGACCCGCCGTACTAATAGAAAAAAGAAACTCTCAGACCCAACCTTACAGCTCATGGAACAGAGGCGCGAAATGATCCTGCAGTCTTCAGAACCTGCACTCGAGTACCGGCAGCTCAATATACGGATCTCTAAGTCTTTGCAAAGCGACCTCCGCCGCTTTAATACGGAATGTATTAAAGACGCGATAGAGCGAAACAAGGGCTCCAAAGTCTTTGCAAGAGATCTGTCTATTGGGCAGAGTCAGCTTGCGAAACTGAAGACCGACGATGGCAGAGTCGTGTCCACCAAACCTGAGCTGTTAGGAGAGATCGAGAAGTTCTATGGACAGTTATACACGTCCACCAGAAACCCCGTTATGAATCTGGCTAACGACCTGAGAGCTAGATTGACTCGACACTACACTGAAGATATCCCGGACATCAGCTTGTACGAGATTAGGATGGCTCTGAAGCAGCTTAAAAATAACAAGGCGCCGGGTGATGACGGAATTACGGCCAAGTTCCTGAAGGCCGGCGGAAAACCTGTTTTAAAGGCCCTTAAGAGACTGTTTGATTCCGTCATACTCGAGGGCAAAACGCCACAGGCATGGAACAGAGGTGTCGTGGTACTTTTCTTTAAGAAGGGTGACAATACCGTACGTAAGAATTATAGGCCCATCTCACTTCTGAGCCATGCCTATAAGCTGTTTTCAAGAGTCATCACGAACCGTCTCGCGCGCAGGTTTGACGACTTCCAGCCTCCCGAACAAGCCGGATTCCGTAAAGGCTTTAGCACCGTAGACCACATACATACGCTGCGGCAGGTTATACAGAAGACCGAAGAGTATAACCTGCCTCTCTGATCGAAACCTGGGCTGTACTACAGTCTCTCCAACGGTGCCAGATTAACCATCGGTACATCGAAGTGCTGAAGTGTTTGTATGAAAACGCCACCATGTCAGTCCAGCTCCAGGACAGAGCTTCGAAACCTATCCTTCTGCAGCGAGGGGTGAGACAGGGAGACGTCATCTCTCCGAAAGTGTTCACCGCTGCACTGGAGGATGTCTTCAAGGTTCTGGACTGGAAAGGGGCTGGCATCAACATCAATGGCGAGTACATCACTCACCTTCGATTTGCCGACGATATCGTAGTCATGGCTGAGACTATGGAGGACCTCGGTACAATGCTCGATGACCTCAGTAGAGCTTCCGAAAGTGTGGGTCTTAGGATGAACATGGACAAGACAAAGGTCATGGCCAATGCTCATGTGATACCCATTCCAATGAAGATCGGAGGCGCTACACTCGAAATTGTGGACGAATATGTGTACCTGGGACAGACTGTCCAGTTAGGTAGGTCCAACTTCGAGAAAGAGGTCAGTCGTCGAATCCGACCCGGCTGGGCAGCGTTCGGGAAGCTACGCAGTATCTTCTCGTCCCATTTACCGCAGTGTCTCAAAACAAAAGTCTTTGATCAGTATGTGTTGCCAGTGATGACATATGGAACTGAGACGTGGTTGCTCATAATGGGCCTCATAAGAAGGCTTAAAGTCACCCAAAGAGCAATGGAGAGGGCTATGCTTGGAGTTTCCCTACGCGATCGAATCAGAAATGAAGAGATCCGTAGGAGAACCAAGGTAATTACCGACATAGCCCGAAGAATTGCCAAACTTAAGTGGCAGTGGGCAGGGCACATTGCTCGCAGAACGGATGGCCGATGGGGTCGGAAGGTTCTGGAGTGGCGACCGCGTACTGAAAGAGGTAGCGTTGGAAGGCCTCCCACAAGATGTACCAATGACGTGACGTGAAGGCCGCAGGAATACGTTGGATGCGAGAAGCACAGAACAGGTCGAATTGGCGGTTCCAAAAACCACCACTTTGACCTGCAGTGCTATTCTGTAACCATCTCACCGGGTGAAGTGAGCGTGGAGTGAGCTATCAATGTCATTCCACATGATGCTAGGGATGACCAACTATCATATTTACAATCAAGATCGAGATTTAGATACCTAATATTCTTATGCTAATTCTATTGATTATTTTTATAAGGATTTCAAAGCTAGCATAGTGTCTAAACAATACTACTCTTTCGGGAAGTTTTTCAAATGAAATAGCGAAACCGAAATTCAGACAATCGCATGTTTGTTTTTTTTCTATTTTTTCCTCGACTAGCCCTTTATTGTCTGACGCACAAGTGCGACACGCACGAACAATTAATGAATATAGTAAGACATATGTACATGTATAAGATAGCTACAACAGAAAATGCGAATCGACATTGTCAGTTATTATGAACCCACTGTAAACTGATTAAAGTTAAATACGTAAATGGAATCACATGGCCTAATCACGATGTGTCTTCAATCACATGGGCTAATCACGATGTCTCTTGGAGAAGCGATTGTAGATCAACTCGAGTAAAGATTGTGCAACGTTCTTCAGCGTTGTTACTAACCCAAATCTATTAAAAAAAGATGAAAGAACCTGGCCGTGCCTGACTGACGGAGCATAGAATTCAATCTCACACATACTATGTGGGAACCATCATCTAGGCACTGTCATATTCACATTGACATTTGTTTTTTTTTTTATTAAGTAGGTATCGTCACGTATGCGCACTAAGAACATTAGGAAAATGCAATAGCAACGTCCAAAATGTGCCGACTAACATTTTATTGTAGACTAGCTTCTGCCCGCGACTTCGGCCGCGTTAAATTTCTTGTTACCCCGACCCTTCCCGTCGCGTCGAATCGCCTACCCGTGCGATTTTCCCCGTTTTTGCAACATTTTTCATTTCTGCTCCGCTCCTCTTGGTTGTAACGTGATGTTATATAGCCTATAGCCTTTCTCGATAAGTAGGCTACTCAACACAAAAATAATTTTTCATTTCGGACCTGCAGTTCCTGATATCAGCGCGTTCAATCAAACAAACAAACATACAAACAAACTCTTCAGCTTTATAATATTATATAGTAATATAGTATAGATAAACATATACCTACTTACTTATGTCGTTATTATCAATAAAAAGAATATTCATCAAATGGTCACCATCTAAAATATTATGTTAAAATTCAACAGTTCAAAACGGTCACCCGCGTGCTCGCGAGGTGAAGTGATGTTACCATGAAAACGTCATTGCGAGGATCGCAGGATCAAGCCGCGCATGCGCGCTAGGCGCTCTCATCAATAGGTATCAACTTTTTTTTTTGTTTGCCTTGTGGAGACGCCATTTCGTATTCGGTTTAGAGAATAATTAGTAGGTACGCAAGGATTTATTTCAATTCTTGTAGATATGTACCTATCTAAATACAACAGTTTTTATACAGGTATAATGTCAGTTTAGTACCTACACTTTGATGTCAACAATTAATCCGCTTTTTCTAAACTATGTACCTACTTACTGCTCATTTAACCTTTATCGCGTGGTGACACCTGCACGCTAAGAATATGCAATACCATGAAGTACCGTACAGCTTCCCACTACAAAGAATCTTCTCGTAGTCTGAGCATTGATTGGTAAGGTAACGATGATGAGAGATAAAATATGATGTGCATGTGTACTTAAATACTCATCATCATCAGCCATAATTCTCATCAAACTCATTGTCTATAATAATAGAATATTCATCAAATCATCATCTTGATACCTACTAGGTAGGTATGTCTAAATTCAACGCTTCAAATGACTATCGCGTACATAGCGCGCCTCTGCGCGTGTTCACTTCACCGAGAATACATGCGATGATGAGACGAGAATCGCGTGAAGTGCTCACGCCGCGCAAGCGCACTAGGTCACGTGTTCATCAATGTCATACATTTTTTTTAATCTCTTATTTTTGTTTTGATGACCATGTGCCTGTACCTACATATTTAGAGTTCAGGCAAAATTATTAGGTACTCATTTATTTCAATATTTGTAGGTAACCTATTTGGTTGCAAACAATAAAAAAGAATATTCATCGAATCGTCATCATCTTGATAATAATGTCAAAATTCAATAGTTCAAAACGGTCACCCGCGTGCTCGTGAGGTGAAGTGATGTTACCATGACAACGAAATTGCGAGCATCGCGTGATCAAGCCGCGCATGCGCGCTAGGCGCTCTCATCAATAGGTATCAAAAAAAAATTATCACCTTGTGCAGAAGCCATTTCGTAATCGGATTGAGAATAATTAGTACGCAAGTATTCGAAACATTCATATAGATGCATGTATACCTACCAACTTAATAATCGTATTATTAATAAAAGAATATTCATGAAATCATCATCATCTTGATACTTACCTACTAGGTATGTCAAAAATCAACGTTTCAAATGAAACTCGCGTAGCGCGCCCGCGTGAGTTCACTCCACCTGGACTAAATGTGACGAGAGTCGCGTGGAGTGTTCACGTCGAGCAAGCAGTTATTCATTCGGTGTGGTTGCTATGGCAACAACACCGTGTGAGTAACGGTTTCAGGTGAAGTGAGGTGACCGACACTGTCATTGTCAAGATAGCTTTTTTTTAATTTCAGCCTTTCAAGTCATTGCTACAGGCAATGACGTATTCGCAGTTAGCCAATGAAGTATATTTTCATGTCCATTCCAGCCACTGTTGAACATTCCAAAATGATAAATTACTAGCTTTTGCCAGCGGCTTCGCCCGCGTGGAGGTCGGAAATTATCCCGCGGGAATATACTACCGGGATAAAAAGTAGCCTATGTCCATTCTCAGGCTCTAAACTATGTGTGTACCAAATTTCATTTAAATCGGTTCAGTAGTTTTAGCAGGAAAGCGAGAAAGACAGACAACAGTTACTTTTGCATTTGTAATATTATATTAGTGTAGAAGTGTAGATGTTTTCAACAAATGAATATTAGGTACTTACTTGAGAGGTGTGAGATCGAGCATTCGGTGAATCGAGAGGCTTGTAGCTAAATAAAAACAGCCGCACAGTCCGACCGATCCGGCTAAGCTACGCTTGCCTCGGTCGGTCCGTCTATGGGGACCATCTTTACATACCAAGACCTCGAAGGTCGGAACTCTGACAACCAGTCTTACCAAGGGGGTAACATATTACCAAATAACTGGGTTGCCGGAGTCGGATTGGCAGTCATTGCTTGTGAAATACCCGTGCATTCAGCTGCAACCGGTTAAGACTGGAAGCCGACCCCAACACAGTTGGACAAGGGCAGGCAGATGATGAGGTGAGATCGAGCAACTTCATTAAATTGTGCAAAGCAAGTATTCAGTGATTGGTGATGTGTTCGTTAACATTATTTACATAATATATGTAAATAGCATACCTAAAGGTTTTTTTAAACAGCTATCATCTAGATTCTGGATACACAGTTCAAGATACAAACCTTATAGCAACAATACACAAAATATTTAGGCATATCAATAATCTAGTTATGGGTGCTGTTGAGACACAAATTGCTTATCTCCCTTGCTAACAAGATTTCAACATTATTCATGTATTGATTTTCGTTTATTTTTGTACTATAAGGTACACCTCTGCCCAACCCTTCGAGAAAACAAGGCGTGATTTTATGTTTGTTTTTTATTTTATTTCATAAATGTGTAAATAAACATTGTATGTAAGTACAATTTTTATTTTAAGCCGATAGAACTATGTATGATTTGGTTGCTATAGCCTAATTTAATCTGTTTTCATATACATACATATACCGTTTTACACAATGCGTCTATGTTTCTCATCCCAATTGCAGATGTGCTGCAAGAAATTTCTTATGTTGTACGCAGATCCTTTGTGCTTTCCTATCTTTGTGTATTTTATTTTATTAAGTGTAAAGTTTGTTCATAAATAAATAAGATTTGTAACACAAACACAAAAAAATTTCCTAATACATTTTTTCTACTGAGCTTGCTGTTTCTCGAGCTTCAACTTCTTGATTCTTCAATCTCGATTATGATTGTAAATGTTATGTTTGGTCAATCCCTAGCAGCACTGGGATGACACTGACAGCTCACTCCACGCACCTTTTCACGGTGAGATTTTTACAGAATCGACATGCTGTTCTGTCCACTTAAATCGATGGTCTAAAATGTTTGCAATAGGAGTTACATGTTCAATAGAACCCATTCTTTTCGTAGTTTCTTGCAAAGCCAGTCAAAATGTTCAAAAATTGGTGACTTAGTATCTATATTGATTACGTACGTATTACACCCTCATTAAAAGTTTAAAATATATTCAACTAGCTTCTGCCAGCGGCTTCGCCCGCGTGAAGTTGGGTAATTATCCCATGGGATCAGATTACCGGGATAAAAATCCTATGTGGTAATCCAATTGATAAACTATCTGTGGGAAAATTTTCATCCAAATCCGTTCAGCCATTTTTGCGTGATTGAGTAACAAACATTCAAACATCCACACTTTCACATTTATAATATTAGTAGGATGTACACACACAGGTTATTTACAGTTTTATTATATGTGATACTAAATTAAAATACACTTACTTACCTTTGTTCATTTTCAATATTCAGACGTTATTTAAAACTTAAAAAGAAAGCACCGTCCTATCAAACCGAGTAAGAAACACTAATATGAAAGATTCTATATGATGTCAAACATCCAAGGTCAATACATATTCCTCCACTCCAACGTTATTTAAAATGATTTGATTTAAAACCCTTTGATTACCCCAACAAACCCTTTGAAAGGGTTATCTTCTTCAATTGGAAATCATACAAGAGACGGTAACATCTTGTACTAGTTAACTTATTGGTAGGGTTACCCTAACGTTAGTGTTATGAACGGGCTACCACGACCAAGAGGTAACATCTTCCGTTACTGTAGGCGTACAACGTGTAACACTTTCGAAAGAATTAACTTATATTCGGGGTTGTACGGTCCCTGGTTTTTATTTTGTTCATATTTTTATTTGTATCATATAATCATGCACTATTGTGGGTTTGAATAAGTCCCTCGTTTAAACTAACATATTGTATATGTATAATCATTTTTATTTTAAATAGCTGCAATAATTACTCACAGACTGATTGTAATTCCTACCAAATGGTGACTTATAAATAAAACCATTTTATTAGCTATTTGTATTTTACTTTTGAAATTCCTTAAAAATTTAATATCCGTAACCGAAATTATCCGAAACTAACGGATAGTCCGAAATAATTTCATATCCGTATCCGGTATAATAATCATTCCTACATCCGTAACCAATCCGTATCCGAAATTTCATATCCATAACATCCCTAGTTATGATGTAACTTTGCGTACAAAAAAAATCTGACGACTTATTCGAGCTTTTCGAATGATGAGCTACAAGACTCGAGTTCATTTTACGACTCGAGTCACTTTTAAGACCCGAGTCCTTTTTAAGACTCGAGTGGCTGTTAAATGACTCGGGCTCGGCTTGACTCTGGACTCCGAGCCTTTTGAGCACACTGAGTCTTGCATAATTGAGTCGAGTCTTTAAAATTACGACTCGAGGACTCGAGTCATTTGCAACACTATTCGTATTCATTCATCACTTCCGAAATCGAACTGCTCGTCGGCCCGACAAACCGCTATTTATATCCCGAGCAGAACATTCGCGAACATTCGACATTGTGCCAAAGTTCCAGGTAGCGTAGAAGCTTCGAGACATTATGAGAACCGACTGTTTCCTGTTTAATCCCACTATTCGACAATAGATGGCGCTAGCGTCTACGTACAATTTCCTGTAGTACTTGCTAGTTGATAACAGACGGCGTTAGCGTGTCGTTTCTAGTAGTTTCAAACACTGCCCCATCCTTAGATGGAATTAGCTTGAAGTTTCTAGACTTTTCGATTTACGTACGCCGCCCCTTTCTGAGATGGAGTAAGCGTGATGTTTCTAGAGTTCACGATCTATGACAACAATACAAAACATCGGTTATCATAGTATTGTCACGTGATACGGAGGAATGAGGAAAATGTCGTGAGGAAAGTATTGAGTATGAATGTCGTTGGCTATAAGAGTAGGGGGAGACCAAAGAAACGATGGATGGACTGTGTGAATTATGATATGGATAGAAAGGGGGTGACTACTGAGATGAGCGGAAGAAAGAGACATGTTCCGCCGACCACAAATAAATTGGGATAAAGTCATGAAAACGAAGATATTTCGAAATATAAAAACTCAACTCACCGGGTTGTTAGGGTCCGGCATGGTGTAGAACGGTCTCACAGCTAGCGGGTACTTGTCCAGGATGTAGAAGTCGGTGTCATACTTGGCTCTCACCAGTCTACCCAGGAGCTTCTCGTCAGGAGTCGAGAGGTCGTCTTCTTCACCTACTGTGACTCCTGAAACATAGAAATATTATAATTACGGCTAAGTAAATAAAAAACCCGGTCAAGAGCAAGTCGGACTCGAGCGTTGAGGGTTCCGTACCATCATCTATACTAATATTATAAAGCTGAAGTGTTTGTTTGTTTGATTGAACGCGGTAATCTCAGAACTACTGGTTCAAATTGAAAAAATATGTTAGTGTCGGGTAGCCTATGTATAGAGGAAGGCTATATAACATCACGCTAGAGCCGTTAGGAGCCGAAAGTCACAAATATGAAGACCTCGCACGGGCAGGCGATTTGGAGCGACGGGGTGGGTCGGGGGAGCCCGAAAAGCTAGTGAATGATATTTTACACAGAATGCTTACCTGCTTCCTTCAGCATCTGTATGGCCTGAGGGAACTCGAGCCTGAGCGGCGGGTCGAGGAACTTGAACGGTTCCACGCGGTATTGCTGACCCACTGTCGCTATCTCTGACGCGAACCTACAAATGTAGAAATTATTATTTTATTTGGAAACTTATAGCTAACTTCTGTGTGTTCTCGGACATAAAGAATAAAACCATCCCTTTTCTCCCCGTGCGTGTCGTAAGAGGGGACTAAGTGACTTACTAGAGAATGGGCAGCAGTGTTCTCTATGCATTTTACCACCATACTGCGATCGGGGCTAGTGTAGAATTTTTTATGGGTTTTCCAGAAAAAAATTTATAACGGGTGTTTCATAGAAAAGTGTAATACATTGGTATTGCACTTTTCTGTTCAAATATATGAAAAAAGCCATTTTATTTTAACATATTCTAGACAAAGGCTGTTTCGCAGAAAAGTGCTATACCAACACGGTGCAAATGCATGTAAAATCATTTCTTTTTAACGCTTTTTCACCGCTTTTCAACACTGGCTTACAGAATCATGTACGGCCGCCCGCAATGTCAGGTCGCGCGTTGATGTCCTACCAATAAATATATCAAAATGTACTCACTGGTCCCTCAGTCCTCTGAACATGTCCGTCAAAGTCCCAGCGATGGTGTCCACGACCTCGTGGTAGTGATGTTTGAAGGACATCTCAAGGTCGAGCCCCACGAACTCCGTCAGATGGCGATGCGTGTTCGAGTCTTCGGCGCGGAACACTGCGCCTACTGTGAATACCTGCGGAGTTGGAAAAACATACATACATAAAGTCACGCTACTTTATCCCATGGGGGGTAGGCAGAAACTACGAAACGCTACCTGCTACGATCCTAACATACTTCTTTTGCCTCGTTTAGGTTCATACAAAAACATTTCACACCTGCAGCGTCAGACAAGTGGCCATCGCTACCAAACGTTAAGAGTAAACGCTCAGAAGTCTTCAATACATTTTCAACTTTATGTTGTAGAGTATAAAGTTGGAAATCTATTAAAGATTACAGAGCATTTTCGCTCGTACCGGTGGTTAACACTCCGCAATCTGTAATAGATTTTCAACTTTATGCTCTAGGGTTTAAAGTTGAAAATCTATTAGCGACTACTGAGCGTTAACGTTTATCGTTTGGTAGCGATGGCCATTTGTCTAGGCCCTCTGACCTTTTTGAAGAACATCACCAATAAGGTCACTATAAGTCCTCCTAGGGCGTCCCCTCCCGACATTTCCACTCACATCTGCCTTGTAAATACCTTTTGTTAGCGGTCCTTCATTCATCCTCTCGACATGAACACATATCTTCATCACATATTTCACTACATCTTTTAAACCACACCATTGTCTTATCACATCATTCCTCAGTCTATCATTCATAGTCACACCGCACATGCTTCGCAACGAACGCATCTCCTCAGAATTTATTCTATTTTTTATTTACTAAACCTTCATGCTTCTTTTGCCGCACCCAACATTCACTACCATACATAAGGGCTAGGTTACTAGCACACCATTGTAAACTGCCAATCAACCAATTATAGTTTAACAAACTGAAAAACACGTTTTAATACAAAACCAAACTTGTTAGTTTGTCAGTTAAAATAATAATTAATATCACTGGTCAACAAAATTTTGTAACAAGAAAGGTGTTTACTAATTTTGAATAACCTAACGTCCCTCATTCTAACACCATATTTATATTGATTGAATCAGGTCTCGTTTTTGTGTTACAGCTACTATCCGAAAATAAAAGATTAATTATTTGCCCATTCAAAGTATTTATTATTTGAAAAGCGTAATTGTATTTTCTGTTTTTCGAATGAAATGATATGTCAAGAAAGTGTAAAAATGACCCTGACAAGTTTTGCTACAATTGTGGCGATATAAGTTTTGAAACTTAGCGAAGAAATTTGACGCCATTAGCAACTTAACTTATTTTAAAATATTTGTAGGTCCTCAAATCAGGCAATTGATGAAAATGAAATATTCAAAAAAGCTTAGTGATTTAGAAAAAGCAGCCTCGGAATCTTTAATAAATGGGCTTTTAATTTTCTCGGTAATCACCGCTCGAATGACTATAAAAGTGAAATTTGAAATCAAATTAAAAAAAAAAAACTATTCGTATCTGATACATTTTAATTTTATTTCTATTGTCCTTGTTCTTGTTCTAACCATAATGACACAAAACATTTCATGTTACTTACAAAAAGTGTTTTTTTGTTGATTAGTGTAATTTCTGAACAATTCAAAATCTTATGTCTTTAAACGAGCAATTCTTGTCTCTCTTTGTTGAATCTTGGAAACGGCTCCAACGATTTTCATGAAATTTAGTATACAGGGGGTTTCGGGGGCGATTAATCGATCTAGCTAGGATTCATTTTTATAAAATGTTATTTTATTCGTGTTTTCAATGACCAACTTTATCGATAATCAACTTGAACATAAACTTATTATTTAAAACACAATTTACCAAAAAATACCGAGCAAAGCTCGGTCATCCAGATATTAAGGATAGTGTGATAAATGAAATCATATTAATGTAAAAAAGTATGGGGTACGATTTCTTCCCCCAATTCCCACCCCATTTCTCCCCGTGTGTGTCGTAAAAGGCGACTAAGGGACTTACTACAGAATGGGCAGCAGCGTTCTCTATGCATTTTACCACCATACTGCGATCGCCAACCCGCCTGCCAAGCGTGGCGATTATGGCAAAGCTCCCCAAATTGGGGGATGTCATGTCCAGCAGTGGACGTATTACGGCTGACATGATGATGGGGTACGAGAGGCTATTTATATTTTTTACAATGACTCTACTGTTATCAGTCATCATCTGCCTAGCCTTCTCCCATGCTGGGGTCAGCTTCCAGTCTAACCGGATGCAGCTGTGTACCAGTATGTTACATGGACCGACTGCCAATCTGACCACCACAACCCACTTACCTATTGGATAATACGACGGTGATTATACGGTGTGGACCCGTTGTAAGACTGGTTGTCAGACTTTCGGGCTTTTGACTACCCATCCACGAACCAGCCGCGCCAAGCATAGCTTGACCTGACCAATAGATCCGTGCGGCTGTATTACTTTGCCACAACTACCATGTGATGGTGGTGACCAACGCATAGAGAACGCTGCTGCCCATTCTCTAGTAAGTCCCTTAGTCGCCTCTTACGACACCCACAGGAAGAGATTTGCTATTCTTTATGTCCTGCACCACATGGAACTGATACGCAGTCTCCATCTAAAATACTGGCATTCAGCTGCATCCGGTAAGATTGGAAGCTGACCCCAACATTGGAAAAGACTAGGCTGGTGATGTTACTGATATTTTGTTAATCACCAACCTTGTCGAAGTCGGCGGCGATGGCCATCTGCTTGTAAAGCTGCGGGCTCTGCGCCAGGTATGCAGACGACTTGAAGTAAGACACTGTGAACACGTTGGCACCGCCTTCTGAAGCCGCCGAGATTATCTTGGGCGTGTGAATCTCCACGAAACCTGCGTACAAATCAAATATTTAATACTAGCTTCTACCCGTGACTTCGACCGCGTCAATATTTTGCTCCCCTGACTCTTCCCGTCGCATCGAATTGCCTGCCAGTTCATTTTCCATTGCTGCTCCGCTCCTTTTAATCGTAGCGTGATGTTGCTATAGCCTTCCTCAATAAATAGGCTAAAAAATATTTTTTTCAGTTCGGACCGGTAGTCCACGGTAACTCTTTCGAACAAACCCGCGACCCTGGCACCCCCAAATGAAAACAAAAAAAAAAAGAATGCAAGCTACTTGCATACCTTTTTGCAGTTTACAGGCATTTTGAGCTTAATCACCACACTTGCTAAACTCACTGGTGATTAAGGAAAAATATGCCTTCAATGTGTAAGATACCTCTTTGAGTCAGTATGTCTCTGAATAGGCGGCATACACCGGCTTCTAGTCTGAAGATGGCCTGGTTGGCGGGTGTGCGTAGGTCCAACACACGGTTGTCGAGACGAGTGTCTTGGTTCACGCGGATTCTTAGGGCTTCGGGGTCCTGTGGAGAAAAAAAAAATCATTAAAAGGTAACATAAACAAAACTGTGATTTCCATTACGGGTTGGAAAATATTCAAGACCAAAGGTCACAAAATCTGGTTTCCCGCATTTGTAAGTTTTATCAAAAAATGTGGCGTTCCGTGCATAAAGGTACCAGTAGGCAGGTACTGATTTAAGGCCGGATGTAGAATCTAGAATAGTCCCTTTATTATGATGATTTAAAAAAAAATGTAACAGACATCCAAAGTTGAAATTCTGAAAAAACTAGTTTCGAGAAAATGGAGTTTGAAAGTTAAGGTTACAAAAAAATAATGTTCTACTCGTTTGTTACATAGATTTTTCCACATAGATCCCAACACATTATATGCATCAATGCACTAACATAGCCGATACTGTACTGCCAATATACAAATAGTATTAAAATTCAAAAACTCAACATAATAATTATGAAAATATCGACATTTTATAAGACCTACCAACATCTTTAAATAAACATTTCCTTTAAAAAAAAAATGTGCTTAGAAATGTTGTCTGTAAATGTTAATTGTATCAAATTGTAGCAAATTTTTTGTAGAACAATAATCATTAAAAATCACAAAATGCCATATTTTCACCCGATTTTACAAAAACGCAAATAACTCGGAAACTAAATGCCGACATCTGGTACCTTTATGCGCGGAACGCCACAAATAAGCTCTGATAAAAATTGTATAATCCAACAGTTTAAAAGTTATTTACATAACGTGGATGGTCCTAGTTTATCATTTGTGGCCTCAAGTTATTACTCGAGTCGTAACAGCTATGTGAACATAATTCAATATTGCATATATGTACGCTCACGCCCCCTTTACGCTGGATGGCTATTATTTTGGTATTATGCTATGATTTTTTATTTTAGCTGACTATAGTTTTTATTTCATTTATTGGGTTGGCTAGTTATGGCAAATGATTTAAGTAAATGTTCTGTGTCTCGTAATAGAAATTGCTTTGTCTACCTACTATTACACAGAATCAACTTTATCTAACTAAACAGACAGCTGTGTTGCTGGACCGTTTTTTCGCCACTTCTTCTTCTTCCCAGCTGCAGCACTAGGAAGTGGTGAAGGGCGGGCGTTTTGGGGGACTGTCTTATGTAATTTTGACGTTCGAAAAGTCTCCCCCCCCTATTTTTATTTTGACTTGAAATGTTGAACTAAGAATTCGAAAACATGTGGCATCTACCAACTCGCACTGGGGCCACATGGTGGATTACACGTAGAATTAGCCACACCAGCGAAACCACAACTAGTTGTCTATAAATGTGGCTTTAGCAAAATTCGTCATTTTTTTTTTATATAAGAAAAATCGAACATCCTGGCTTTCCTGATTGAGCTTAGTGTCTAGGTCCATGTTCGTAAAAAAAATACTACCATATTGAGAACCTCCTTCTTTTTTTGAAGTCGGTTAAAATGGTATTTCTTGACTTACGTGTATTTAGCAAAATTCGTGAATTTTTTATAAAAATATACTACCATAATATTGAGAGAACATCTTTTTCTGAAGTCTGTTAAAAATTTCCTTGCATTATATATCTTTAGCAGAATTTGTAAAGAAAAATAAAATATTTCGTGACTCACATCAGTCTTCTCGGGCCTGGCAGCATCCTCGATCTGCAGAGGCAGCTGAGCCCTGGCGGCCGACACCAGCCACACCTGAGCCCCCACGAGCTCCACATCGCCCACTGTGCACGACTCTATGGGCGAGGCAGTCTTCACCACCGTCGCGTACACGTCTATGATCGACTCTTTGGTTATGCTGGAAAGAGGTGGAGATAGTTCTGTTAATTTCATCTTCAAAATTCATGTGGGTTTTCAAAGAGTTACAAAAGACCCTGTACTGAGAACTATTTAACTTAAAACCTTCGACCAAAACAAAAAACTCAAAAAATAAATACGTATTGCCCCTTTATGTTAAATAATATATTAAACACTAGCTTTTGCCAGCGGCTTTGCCCGCGTGGAGGTCGGAAATTATCCCGCGGGAACATACTACCGGGATAAAAAGTAGCCTATGTCCTTTCTCAGGCTCTAAACTATTTGTGTACCAAATTTCATTTAAATCGGTTCAGTAGTTTTAGCGAGACAGACAGACAGACATACAGAGTTACTTTTGCATTTATAATATTATACTAGCTTTTGCCCGCGGCTTCGCCCGCGTGTATGTCGGAAATTATCGCAAGAGGACGTACTACCGCGGTAAGAATTATGAATCCATGTTATACATACATAAAATTACGCCTTTTTCCCATGGGGGTAGGCAGAAACTACGGAACGCCACCTGCTACGATCCTTACATATCATGTGTGTTTGATGTACTTAAAATAAAACTACTAGTATTCAGAGTAAGAAGACTGCGACATAGGGCTGAATTAAATTAAATATAAGTCTTACTGGTTTTTCTTAACGCTCCTATTCTACCTATACAGAAGCTCAATTATTTACCAGACACCAAATTAAACACAGTTATAAGAGTAGTACTTTTGCCAGTGGCTTCGCCCGTATAGCTTTCGGAAAATATCACTCGGAAACCTACTACCGGGATAAAGTATCCTATGTATATGGTAAGTATCCAGGATAACCAAAAATCCAAATCCATCCAAAAATCTAAACATCTAAGCAATATTTCGCGGTCTCTTACTTGGAATAATACAATTAGGTTTATTTTGAGTACTTCGAACACACATGATATTCGCATTTACTATGAAGCCAAAGTAATATGAATTACAATATTACAATCCTATTAATCCTGCACTACCCGACCGCTACCAACTGTCCGGCCGGACGCGGGAAGGCCCGCTAGCCGCTCTGCGGCGATTTTATTATAATCTCTGATATCTTCTAAAATATTAATTTTAATGATATGCTGTAAAGGGCAATTTTGATCTACATGAAATGCACAATTTATTTAAGGTACTTAATTGCATAAGGATTAATGCTGTATTGCTTAAAATCGCATTCATAAATAAGCCATTATTTCTCGTAAAAAGTAAAGGATAAAAATGGTTATTATGGGTTATCCCTAAGAGTTAGACATATACCATCGCGAACTTTTTTGTAGAACTTTTTAAGGTGTACAATACTGTAGTACATTATTTTGAGCTATTTCGTAGGGTTCAGCCAGCGTTCGCAATGTAAGCGCAAAAAAATGAGTTTATGTATGACATCACATTAGAAACCTCTAAAATTATCAGCGTTTCTTTACTATATTATGCATGTTATATACATATAAACCTTCCTCTTGAATCACTCTATCTATTAAAAAAACCTGCATCAAAATCCGTTGCGTAGTTTTAAAGATATAAACATACATAGGGACAGACAGACAGCGAAGTGACTTTATTTTATAATATGTTAATTAAAGATAAAGGGATACGATTTTGATAAAACATGTCTAAGAACCAGCACACGAAAGCCTATTTTAAATAAAAAAAACACGGCAACGAAATCGGTTCACTCGTCTAAGAGCTACGGTGACACAGACAGACGACGGTAAATATAGGTTTTCTAGTGGTGGTTTTTAAGACATATTTTATCAAAATCGGTTCAGCCATTTCGACACGACGATCCTTTGATCAAAATATACAACTTCTTATTAAAGCTATAGGCAAACACGACTTTTTTACGCTTTAGAGGATTTTGTTTGGGATGGGGGTTTTTGAAATTATAAATTAAACTGTTTTTTAAATGTTCATGTAATTTGTTATCATTTAACTGTGTTTTTACTTTCCTATGCACTATAAACCAAGAAAAAAGAGAAATGCGTTTATTAGCAAAATTACACCTATTTCCTCCGAAGGAAGAACTGACACTCACTGACATTTCGACGTTACGTTCTAAATCCCATGCTATACGTGGCGAGTCTATTGCCATTACAGGTAGTAATACCTCCTACCAGGGTCGCGAGAGTTGTTCGAAAGAGTTATCGTGGCCATGGCATATAGGCAACTGAAGGAATACGGGTGAGTTTTAGTCAGTAAAAGTTTCACACGCCCTCCCGCTCCGCCCAGAGCAGGAGACATCATTTGATGACCTCCCAACCAGAAAGAAAACTTGAGAGGTGTCAAGGATGGAACGAAGTTCCTTTCCAGGATTCATTATTGTTATTATTTTTTATTATTTATTATGTACAAAAAACCTGTACACACTCAACAAAAATATTCTCCCTCTCTTTCTCCCCCTATCTCTATCTCTCTCTCCCTCCCTCTCCCTCTCTCTCTCTCCCCCTCCCTCACTCTCTCCCTCCCTCTCTCTCCCCCTCCCTCTCTCTCTCTCTCTCCCTCCCTCTCTCTCTCTCTCTCTCTCTCCCTCCCTCTCTCTCTCTCTCTCTCTCTCCGTTCCAAAAAACTTCGTTCCAAAACAAAATATATACAGTCAAATTGAGAAACCTCCTCCTTTTTTTTAAGTCGGTTAAAAAGTGTCGTTACAACTTTTTCTCTTAATTCCGTCTAGCCCTCTTTCGCAACGCGCCATAAGGAACTTCGTTCCAAAAATTACCGGGCGAGTCTATTGCCATTACAGGTAGTAATACCTACTTGCCAGTGAACTTGACCATCTGCTTGCTGACGGCTCGCTCGTCGCTCACACTGATCAACAGTTGCACCGTGCTGCTACTCTGTCGAAGCACAGCGAAGCACTGCTTCCCTTTCGCTCTGGAGGTCTGGAGGCGAGCTGGAAGGAAGAATGGAAGGTTTTATCGGTCACCAGGTCATAGCGGTCATAGCAGTTGAAAGTCTGACAGTCGGTCTTACCAAGACGATCTTGTAACTCAGTAAATTGGTTGTGGAGATGGTAAGCAGTCACTCCATGTAAAATACTGGTATTCAGCTACATCCGGTCAGACTGGAAGCTGATCCTAATATATGCAGTCGGGAAAAAGCTAGGCAGATGATGAAGTGGTTATTGAATAGAACTGTGATTAGGCCTTGTAAGGGCGAGCGCGCACTGCCATGCGTTTTGTTACCGCATAATTTGTGAAGTATGAAATGTCATAGAAGTGCGCGCACTGCGGTGAAATAAACGTATGCGGTAGAATCATCGCTGCAAATTTGCGGTGATTCTACCGCAATTTTTTTTGTATCGCATATTGTTGTAAGAAGTACCGCGCACTGCGGTGAAATAAACGCACTGAGACACGTTCAGTTGCTGTTGGGTTGCGACACAGATGTGTCGTTACTTGGCGTTTGTCCGGCGACGGCGGCGGCGGTGCGAGAGTCAATCGCAGAATTTCAGGACCAGCAATTCTCAACAAACTATTATAAGACTAGCTTCTGCCCGCGACTTTGTCCGCGTTAAATTTCTTGCAGCCCCGACTCCCCTTGTCAGCTTTATGATTTGAATACAGTTAAAAACGCTATATATAGTGAGCCAATAACAACAACAGTTAAAAGATAGACATATGCCATCGTGAAATTTTTTGTAGAATTTTTCAATAGGAACAATTTCGTCATAAATAATTGTTACGTTATTGTAACCGTTTACGCAGCACAGCTCTGAAAAAGAATAAATTTCCTCCGTTTTTTTGCAACATTTTTCATTGATGTTCCGCTCCTATTGGCCGTAGCGTGATGTCACATAGTCTAAAGCCTTCCTCGATAAATGGGTTACCACCAAACATTAATTATTTTTTCAGTAGTTCTTGAGATTAGTGCGTTCAAATAAACAAACTCTTCAGCATTATAATATTAGTATATACAGATAGCGACTCTTGTATTAGTTCATAACGACATGTGGCGTGGGCTGCACAGTTATAACTTGAATGACAAAACGTGCGTTTTTTCCACCGCAGTGCGCGGACGCGTGACTGCGTTTATTCTACCGTGCGGTAGAATAAACGCACCGCAAGGCAGTGCGCGCTCGCCCTAAGACTACAGATTTGTTATTCTATTGAATTAAGTACCTGGTACTGGTTGATAGGCTTTCACTATCGTCACATACCTATTAACACTGTTATTTGAAAAGATTGGAAAAGCCAATTAGTTTTAAAGAGTTAGGTACCGTGGAGTTTTTTGATGGCTATTCTCCATAGGAAACGATCAATTGGAACCGTGAACCTAGCTTCTGACGCTTGAGAAGAGCCCATGTGTAGGTTCATGTGATTATATATCTGTGGCCTGGTGCTAAAAGGGCCAAACTGCAGCCCTTTTATCATTTATTTTTTTTACTTATCTGTATCAAAGAGCACACTACATTGACCTTTTTTAGGGTTCCGTTGCCAAATGGCAAAAAACGGAACCCTTATAGATTCTTCATGTCTGTCTGTCTGTCTGTCTGTCTGTCCGTCCGTCCGTATGTCACAGCCACTTTTTTCCGAAACTATAAGAGCTATGCTGTTGAAACTTGGTAAGTAGATGTATTCTGTGAACCGCATTAAGATTTTCACACTAAAATAGAAAAAAAACAATAAATTTTGGGGTTCCCCATACATAGAACTGAAACTCAAAAATTTTTTTTTCATCAAACCCATACGTGTGGGGTGGGGTATCTATGAATAGGTCTTCAAAAATGGTAATGAGGTTTCTAATATCATATTTTTCTAAACTGAATAGTTTGCGCGAGAGACACTTCCAAAGTGGTAAAATGTGTCCCCCCCCCCCCCGTAACTTCTAAAATAAGAGAATGATAAAACTAAAAAAAATATATGATGTACATTACCATGTAAACTACCACCGAAAATTGGTTTGAACGAGATCGAGTGAGTAGTTTTTTTTAAAACGTCATAAATCGTAAACCGCAATTTACCTTACATTCAATCAACTGAAATATAAAAATAAAAAAAAAAAAACATTTATTTTTAAACCGAGAATACCTACAGGTTTGTACGGAACCCTCGGTGCGCGAGTCCGACTCGCACTTGGCCGGTTTTTACATAGTAACTTTTGAAAGATTGTTGGTAAACTAACGCCCTTTTAGCAAAAAAAATATCATAGTTTTTCAATAAACTGGCATTACAATAACTGGCATGGCTGAATTCTATGAAGATCTCGTTTGATATAAAAACGTACTTTGGCCCTTTTAGCACCAGGCCACAGATATATATTTTTAACAAAAGTGAAAAAATTGTGTCGTAAAAAGCAAATACGAAAATATGTTTTGATTATTAAACAGCAAGCCATACATGCTTTCTGTATATTTTGATAAAAATAAATTAACGATTGAAATAAAACCCTGTGACTTCATTGAATCAAAATTCATTTATTCAAATTAGGACTGACAATCCACACTTTTTGAACTTCCCAATTACAAAAAGGCACCAAAACAGGATGGAGTGGAAGGGCGTGTCAGACTTTTACTGACTAAAACCCACCCGTGTTCCTTCAGTTGCCCATGTGCCAGGGTCACGGTATCTCTTTCGAACAATCACGCGACCCCGGCAGGCATCGGTTCTAGCAGACCCTTTCAGTGCTGCTGACATCTCTTGGAGGCGCGCGTGGAACACTACGCGCCGTCGACCCGAGCCTGGTCCTTACCGGGCGGCGAACTACCCATTGCTCGCCGCCCGCAAGCTCGCGCCTACGGTGGCCGGGAGTCCACTATCGACTCCCGACGCCCGTTCCTAGTGCTTTAGATGGGAAAACCAAGTGGGGCAATAAAGTCCCCAGCTTAACGTCCTTCTCGAGACCCGGAGGGGTATTGGTATGTATTGTTGTTCTTAAGTTGTTAAGGGTATGCGTGGTGTTACTTGAATGGATAGAATAAGAAATGAGTACATGTGGCACGGGTAACTGAAAAGTTGGTGTAAATCGGTTGCCATGGTATGGGCATATGATAAGTGGGCCATTCACACCTTTCAGCCCTACAAATCTGCAGGGCTGGATTGCATCTTTCCAGCCCTCCTACAGTATAGGGCCGACCACCTGATACCATGCTTGGTGGAGAAGTACCGGAGCTGCATTGCACTCAGATAGATACCCCTAGCGTGGCGCGAAGTGAAAGTCATTTTCATACCCAAGCCAGGCAAACCCGACTATACACAACCAAAGGCCTATAGTCTCACATCCTTCCTACTAAAAACCCTTGAGAGACTCTGCGATAGACATATCCGAGACGGACCTCTCCGGGTAAAACCTCTTCACAAACAACAGCACGCGTACTCCACGGGCAGATCAACGGAGTCTGCGCTACATAGCGTGGTCTCCAAATTTTAATGCGCAGTGGACCACAAATGCTCAGCACTGGCGGTTTTCATTGACATAGAAGGCGCCTTCGACAAAACTATGTTTAATAGTACCAGCATGGCCCTCGACAGATACAAAATAAACCCGACCTTGAGCGGGTGGATCACCAACATGCTCAAATTGAGAGCTGTACAAGTCACAGTGAACGACACTACAAGGGCGGTAGTAGCGAAGGGCTGCCCGCAAGGGGGCGTCCTCTCGCCACTTCTATGAAACCTGGTCGCAGACAGCCTCATCAAAATACTCAACGATAAAGTTTACTTCACCGTAGACTACGCCGATGATATAACCATAATATTAAATGGCACTAATGAAAACACCCTATGCCACCTCATGCGCCAAGCCCTGAAAATAGTAGAGGTCTGTACCTCTAGCACGAACATTTGTAGGTTTCGTATAGTAAACGTATCGAGTTGTCGACACGATAACGGAATACAACTAAAGTAGGAAGCACGAAGCTCTTTCGTATTAGTATCGAGACCTCGATGCGATTACGTGAGTGACGTCATGCTAATGTAAGTAAGGATGTACAAAATTGAACGAAAGATCGTAAAATTGATTGAACGTTTCGTTCAAAAACTATATACGTATTTAGTTTTTAGTGTTTTCAGGGCCTTTTAAACTTTAAAACTATTCAAATTTTGATGCAATACGAAGAAACTGCAGTAAAAGTTATTATTCAGTTAAGATTAACGGTATAATTATTTAATTTATTATTAAAACTTTATGTTTAGTGAGACTGTGTTCCTAAACGAACGACGCGTAACACTTGGAATTTTTTGACGCGATGCTCATTCAAGGTCAACTTTGTTTGGAAGTGTACTTGTATTTCTTTACATCTAAAAGTTTTAAAACTTAACTCTCGTAGCAATAAAGCCAATAAAACGTTTCCAAAATGAGAACTAGCCACCCGCAATACACCATTATGGTAGAATTTATAGAAAAGTAAGTACTTAAATTCCATTTAAGATTTTATTGTAAACATATCTGTTGATTATCAGTGTTTTACTGGGATATTTGGATTATTTTTTCGTTAAGGATAAAAGCTACAGTTTATTTGTATACTCGAGTCATTCAAAAATAGTAGGCTATAAACTTGTTAATTTGTAATCAAATTTGGATTAAATTGAAATAAACTTTGATGAGGTATGTGCTTAATTATTGGAAGGCAACATTTTATTAGAATAGAAATTGTAATACACAGTCCTTTAAATGTTAAAATTATTATAGGCTTAGAGAAATTAATCACTCACCTAGTTTCTCTTCATACATTTCTACTTTCAACAATCAATCGCCCCGCAAGATAATAGTACAATGTACTATGTCGAGGGGTGCTTCTTGTTAATCTAAGCATTTTCTAACAACATTTAGTAACACAATCACTTAAATTATCATTATATGCTTCCAATAAACTCCGACGAAAGTTTTCTCACCGGCAAATTTACAGTGAATAAACTTTCGAGAAACTCGCAAGCCAGCCTTCGAGAATGACGATACGATACGTCATTTTATGCCTTCGTGCTAGCTATCTTCATACAAACGGCTCAAGGTTACGTTACGAATACGATACGACACTTACTTGACTATTTCGTGCTCACAAAATTAGTTCAAATTACGCACACCAGAGGCGCTGTTCATGTTTCCATATAAAATGCTTACGTTAACGATACGAATACTTTTTCGCAAGTTGTTCGTGCTAGGGGCACTGGTGCAACAAACACCAACTATCAGTAAACCCCACAAAAACCGAGATGATCCTCTTTACAAAAAAGAGGAAACTCGCGGAACTCGAACTGCCACGACTGTTAGGCACCACCCTAAGCCTATCAACTGAAACCAAATACCTGAGCATATTTTTGGACAAACAGCTGAACTGGGCAAAACACACCAACTACATTACTACAAAAGCCAGCATATCCCTGTGGCAGTGCAAAAGAATGCTTGGCAGGAATTGGGGAATCAGCCCCAAAGTCACCCACTGGCTATACACCACAGTTATTCGACCAATTATCACATACGGCTCAATAGTCTGGTGGCCCAGAACAGACCTGAGCACAGCCCAAAAAGACCTTGAAAAGGTGCAGCGATTCGCTTGTGTAGCCATCATTAGCTGCATGAGGACTACACCCACCGCTGCCCTACAGGTAATGCTCGGGCTACCACCTCTACACCTGATCGTGCGGGAGGAGGCTGCCCTAGCTGCCCTAAGACTGAACATAGCAGGGACCCTAAGCAATGACTCGAGAGTCGAGCACTCACGCATTAGAGACGAAGCGATCAAGCGACAACCAATGATGGCATCACCCTGCGATAAAACCCCAAAACTATACTACTTTCAAAAGCACTACAACGTTATACTCACAGAAGAACAAAACGACCACTCGGGCCCGGAAAAGCTAAGAGTCTACACTGATGGCTCAAAGACCACCTCTGGAACCGGAGTCGGAGTTTTCTCACACGACCTTAACATAAAAATATCCAGCCCGCTGGGAACGCTCAACACCGTCTACCAGGCGGAGTGCGTGGGCGTTGTACAGGCGGCGTATGCCATAGAAGCCAGAAGAGTTACGGACACCCATATTCGCATACTCTCCGACAGCGCCTCAGTCCTCCAATCCCTAGCCAAACGATACATAACCTCGAGCCTTACACTAGAATGTCACAATGCATTAGAACGGGTAACAGTTTCTAATCGCAACAAAGTGACACTGCAATGGATAAAGGGACACAGTGGATCACTAGGCAATGACGCTACTGACGAACTGGCCAGAAAGGCATCCAGCGCGTCAGTCTGCGGCCCCGAGCCCATCGTACCCATCCCCTTCAACCAGCTACGCAGGTGGCTGCAGGAATTTACCCACACACAAGCGGAGAGCTGGTGGACCTCGGCACCAGGCTGCAGGCAGTTCAGGGAAGCTATGCCATCCCCGGATGGCAGGCTAACCAGACGCCTGCTACGCCTGGACAGGGATGATCTGAGTAAATACCGACGGCCGCCATGGCTCACGCACAATGGTCCACTCCAAGATGGGAAACCAAACCCCCATAACATAGAACATAGATGGGCATTTGATACAGAGGAATGATGAAAATGTCGTGAGGAAAGTTTTGAGTATGAATGGTCGGTGGCTGAAAGTGCAGGAGACCACATAAACGATGGACAGTGTGAATTATGATATGGTTAAAAAGGGACTACCAAGATGACGACTAATAGAGAAGTATTGAAGAAAAAGACATGTTGTGCAGACAAATTCGGATAAGGACAGGAGAATGACGAGGAGATGTCCTAAAATTATAATATTATTTTCATGGAGATCTCACCTCTCACCCAAACATTCTGTCCATTCAGTTTGACAGTGAGCTCCCTGACATCAGTGTACACTCTGTCGCGGTTCTCTCCGGTCGACTGGATCATTTTCAGGGCGCCATACCGGCCTACCGACACGTCAGCTTCCGAGGCGTCGGCGTCGCCTTGCGGTTGGCCTGAGGACGCCTGGAAGATAGGAAAAAGGATAAAAGTTACTGATTGAACTGTATACAACATAGCCTGAGTAATTACTAAATTTAAGTAAATGACAATGCCCATTTTGTTAGGAGATTTGGGCCACTAGAAAAAAAAAGCGGGCAACGATGGTTTTAAATTGGTTTTGAAGAACAAAAATTACTTTTTCAGATCCCGAAATCAATTTTCAGTTTTTCACCCTAGTTTCAGAGAAAATTAATTTTTAAAGATGATGAAATTGAGAGTTTGGACTGACCACCCGATGCCCATGCTAGTGCCTTAGCCACTTTTATACAATTTGAATTATGTATATATTTGACAGATTAATCTGTCTACTCTCCTTGCGTTCCGAGTTACGCAAAATCGATGTAAGCGCGCCAAACAATCCTTCTGTAGAGCGCGTGGCGATTTCTTGACGCGCTAAAGGTGTCTTTACACAGCGGGCGGGGCGCGGCGGGACGTGACGGCGTCGCGCCGCCTTCATACAGAACCGTCGCCGTCACGTCACGCCGCGCCCCGCCCGCTGTGTGAAGACACCTTAACAGCGATGTTATTGTGATTCGGAACGCGGGGTAGGTGTGGCCATGTTAACTACTATTTTGTTAATCGATTTACCAAATCGATTTGATAAAAGTAATATCATTTAATAATTGTGGTGTGACCGTTTTGTGGTAACTTTTGTTAGTGTTGATATTTTGCTGTGTGTGCAACAGTAACAACAGTTTCTCTTTCTTTTTTTTCTATTTACATAATTTAAAGAGACACTTTTGCATATGATTTATATTCTTTGTTAAAAGTGAATAACAATTTCAAATCGAAGATAGAAGTGTAGAGAAATATAATTACGACACAAAGCTGTGATGGTTGATGTAAATAATTTAATGCAGCTATGGTGCAGTTTTGCCACCGACATACATTAGTAAATACGATTTGAGTTGGAGTACTATTTAATTATTCCTCAATTTAGTCCTGTGTGGGTTCAACTACAAAATATGCCTTTATTTCATAAAAGAAACTGATTGTGCACTAAAATATGCTTTATCGAGTTTTAAAAATAAAATTACCGCAATAGAAATGGCAGGGTCTGTATTAGCACGCTTTGCACGTTCACTTGACCCCATCATCCCCTTCTACCAACTCTCTCAATCATTTTAAAAAGTCCATTATTTGGTACGGAATTAGTATTTTTAGTTTGATGCACAGTTTAAAATATCTCTTTTAATTACAATTAGCTTTTCATTTGAATGGAGAGTTTTAATTTTAAGCTTATGTTTGTTCTTACAAGAGAAATGTGTAAGTTCCTACTTTATTTAGACCTTTTATTATCATAGAAAGCCAGTTTTAGTTGGCCATATCATGAAATGCAATTCATGAAATGGCTAGTCACATCATAAATCGATCAATTCTACGATCTGACCACAACATATATATCCTCAGATTATAATGCCTTCGTGTTTTAGTTTATTTACTACCTATTTCTATTTTTTTTTATTTTTGCCCGCCCGCTGCCTATTTTAATCCGCGATTTGAATATACGTCTAATCAGTTACATGAGACCTAGATTATGACCAGAGAAAAGCTATTGTAAACATCTTCGGTACTTTTAGTCGGCGGAATAGTAATATATCGATATTTTTAATCGATTACTACCTACCATTTCATTGACATAATCTGTGGTCTATCTTGGCAACATTCAGGTTAAGTTTTAATGGCAGTTTTAATGGCACCTTTGATTCAATAAAATAATTATTAATTATGATTTCTAATGCTAGGGTGAAAGAGATGTTGATACAATAAAATTGGACTTATAAAATTACGACTTAATTTTTGAGAAGTAAATAGTCTCTGCCCGGCACCGAAAATAAGGGGCCCATCAGCGGGCAATGTCCTTTTGGGGATCTTCTTCTGAGCGTGTTGGTATAAATCTAAATATAGTCGCAGAATTTAGTGACGAGTAGCACTTTCAGTAGCATCCATCAACTGTGGCGTGCAAACATAAAAACTTTTTTACAAAAAAACCTTAAATACAGATCCTAAGACACCGACTTTCGAAGTTAAAGTTATTTTTGACTTTGTAGTGTTGTTTTTTTAAGGAAGTTGGTTGTATTTTTTTTGTAAAAAAGTTTTTATTTATAACTTTTTAGTTATGGTAGATACTCCGCACTAATCTAATCGCGTTATTTGTTCATTTGTCGCGCAAATACTTAATGCAAATTTAAGACTTATATGGTTTTCACATGGACCCCATTGTCCGAATGGAACCAAATTAAAATGGGACCATTCGGGAAGCACCAGCATTCAAATAAAGAAAAGAATCATCAAAATCGGTTCACCCAGTCAAAAGATATGAGGTAACAAACATTTTAAAAAAATACAGTCGAATTGATAACCTCCTCCTTTTTTTGAAGTCGGTTAAAAAGGACACGCAGGACAAGATGTCAAGTGCCGCATTGTTTGTGGAACAGTATCACATTTACATTCCAGCACGCATAACATGACCACCATAGAAAGCTGTTCTGTCGACGGAAGAATAGACGACAGTTCACACAACGTGAAAATTAACAGCATTGAACTATATTTATCCAAAGTTGCTTTAATTATTTACTTACTACCAATGCTTACTAAGTTGTTTTGTTTCATATAATAATAATAAAAAATTGTCTTCACTACCTTAAACAACTAACAGTTGTCAGTGCGATTTTGACAGTTTGGATAGAAAACTTTCTTCTGAAATAGTCTACATCTATAGGGACGTAGACAAAGATCTTGAGAAACCAATGACAACATGAGAGATTGTAGAAAGATGTCCACGATGCGATGTCAAAATTAGAGAAACGAACTGTCACTTTTTATTGAAAGAGCTGTGTATATTCGTCGTAGAAATGAAAGCGCCATGCTAAGCCTGCATAAAACGATAGAAGTGTTTCTACAATCTGTAATTTTGTCTATTCTTCCGTCGACAAAACCCGTTTCAATGCTGGCGTAGGATGACCAGTTCTATCTCTATTCTACCAAGAATATATGTTTTTTCTATGGTGGTCATGCTACGCGTGTAGGACGGAGTCATCTGTGTATCTTCACTTGAGCAGATTGTCTTTACTTGACCTACCAACGAATGGTTGAGATGGCTGATGAGGACAAAAAATTCTGGTTTGGCGACCGCATACCGGATAGTGCAACGTGGTTAGATAGATAAAAATCGTCATTGTTAATTTTATACTCCACCATATAATACATTGTAATGTTTATTCCGATACCAAATTAATTAATATAAAGCAAATTTATTACTATAGTACATGCATCTTAATAAAAAAAATTAAAGATAAAAACCTACACTCGGAACTAATTTTTAAAACTAACACCGAACAAGGATTAAGACCTCTCCGTAGCGCTAATGATATCTGTCTGGCGAGAACACGTAGCAATTACGGAAACAAAAATATAACATACGAAGGGGCCCAGATGTTCAACAAACTACCACAAGAAATAAAAACCTCTAAAAGTTTACAAATATTTAAAAATAAACTAAAATCTTTTATAATTGACAAAATTTAAGTACGGCCCTGGTTTATGTTTTAAACTTACCCACAAAATTTGATTTTTGTTTCGCATGAATCTTTTACTGCTACCTTCAATGTCTTGTTATCTACGTTAAAATACTTCTGTCTTCGTTTAATATTTGTGCATAATCATACTAGGTCTGCTCACGAATGTAATTATTATTATATAGTTTAAATATTTCTCATTAAGTGAAATTTGTAGTAAATTTCTTTTGAGTAAATAAAGATTCTCTAACCACAATGTTTTGCTTGTCAAAATGGCTGACCAGGAACTTATTTAACACCTATACTGAAGAAAATGTCGTGAGGAAAGTATTGAGTATGAATATCGATGGCTATAAGAGGAGAGGGAGACCAAAGAAACGATGGATGGACTGTGTGAATTATGATATGGATAGAAAGGGTGTGACTGCTGAGACGGCTACTAATACAGGAGTGTGGAAGAAAAAGACATGTTGCGCCGACCACAAATGAATCGGGATAAGCGTAGAAGAATGATGACGACTGTGCCAATATATATTGCAAATATATGATTACCACAACATTTAAAAAGCTTGATTTATACATCTGCATTTAAGGCTAAAGTTCAAGCATTCCTATTAGATAAATGTCTCTACTCTGTTGACGACTTGTGACTTGTAATTTGACCATGCGTTTTACTCCTGTCAACTTAACATTTGCATGTATTTAAAGTCGACTGAAATTATTGTTTAGTCAATGTTATAGACATTATTTTAAATGACAAAATTAAATATTGGTATCATCCGTCCTCTTATTTATTTCAGTTGACATAAACATTTTATTTTATTTGTACAATATTAACTTTAAAATTGCATTTTCTGTTCCTATTTTTAGTGAGTTGACATTTCATAATATTATTGTATGAGATGTGAGATTTTTATGTTATTTTAATTTATAATGACTTCTGATATTTTTTTACTTTTTTATTGTTGTTATTTTATTTTATTATGTGATTTCAAACACAATGAAAATTGTTCATGAATTGAATTGAATTGATTATGAAGCAATACACGTGAATAACGCGTGCACTGTTCTAAATTAAAGCTGATGAAGCTGATGAGTCTGTTTGTTTGTTTATTTGAACGTGCTAATCTCTGGAACTGCTGATCAGATTTGGAAAATTTTTTTGGCATTTGATAGCCCAATTCTTGAGGAAAGCTATAGGCTATTAACATCAAGCTATGACACTTAGGAGCCGAGCAAAAAGAAAAAAGTAATAAAGAACTCATACAACAGAAAGCACAAATTAAATTTTTGTTTTTATAATCGTAAAGTGTGGTAAGTCCCGTGTGGTGCCGGACGTAAATAATGGCACCACCCCATTTCTTCCCGTGGGTGTTGTAAGAGGAGACTAAGGGACTTACTAGAGAATGGGCAGCAGCGTTCTATATGCATTTTACCACCATACTGCGATCGCGAACCCGCCTGCCAAGCGTGGCGATTATGGCAAATCCCCCCAAATTGGCGGAGGCTTCTGTCCAGCAGTGGACGTCTTTCGGCTGATATAATGATAATTAATTATAAACTGTGCCAAAAAATGCAATTTTTCATCTCTACCTTATGTTCAGCTTTCTTCTGCTGTTTCTCTGCAGCCTTGGCAGCTTTCTTGGCTGCCTTCTTGCTGGCAGCCGCATCGCCTTCCGCTACCGGAAGCTGCTCTTCTGACACTACCATTTTGTGTAGACTACTGAAAAAAAAAAGACAAGACATTGTAACTTTCAACTATTGATTAATCCAAAAAATTGTAGGTAATACCAATTTACCAGTGATCGGATATTTGGATGTATATTTACCTAATGTTACTATTTAGCTGTGAAAGCACGGAAGCGGCTTCGTATTTTTTATTAAAGCCGGGTTTCTTAGATCATATTTATTTAAAATTAATGTTTAAGCCCAGATGCAAATACATATATGTGTGTAGGGTGGTATGTGTTAGTTAAAACAACACACAAAACACGGTAAAAACGCGCATTCCATATTAGCCAACATTTCAACTTTAGGTGAATATGTATCTGAATATCTGATCTCTAATCCTACTAATATTATAAATGCGAAAGTTTGTGAGGACGGATGTATTCGCGAAGGAGGAGGCAGGGCGCGTGAGGGAGTGGCAGTCTCTGCGCCCTCACGTCCCTAGCCGTAGCCGCCGCAGGAGGAGACGCCCCGGGCATCGGGAGTCCATAGTGGACTCCCGGCCACCGTAGGCGCGAGCTTGCGGGTGGCAAGCAACGGGTAGCTCGCCGCCCGGTAAGGACCAAGCTCGGGTCGACGGCGCGTAGTGTTCCACGCGCGCCTCAAAGAGATGTCAGCAAGACTGACGGGGTCTGCTAGGACCGATGCCTGCCGGGGTCGCGTGATTGTTCGAAAGAGATACCGTGACCCCGGCACATGGGCAACTGAAGGAACACGGGTGGGTTTTAGTCAGTAAAAGTCTGACTTGCCCTCCCGCTCCGCCCAGAGCGGCATAGGCTACTTTTTATCCCGGTAGAACGTTCCCGCTGGATATTTTCCGACCTCCACGCGGGCGAAGCCGCTGGCAAAAGCTAGTAATAACATAAAATAACATCACGCCTTGTTTCCACGCAGGATTGGGCACAGGTGTACCTATAGTACACCCACACTTCGCCAGTTATGTTTAAGTCCCATGTAATAGGGGCCGAGCCTATTGCCAGCAACCAAGCACATATCCAGACTACAGGCTGCTGCTGAGAATTCTCAGATAGTAAACCCCAATACATTTTGCCCGACCTGGGAATCGAACCCAGGCGGTTATGCTCAGCAGTAGCTCTTGCGGCCACTAGTACAACGAGGCAGTCAACAAATGGTAAATAATTGACCTAACAAACTATCTAATTTCGACTAGATCAGACCTGTGGCGGATGCTCACATACATACATTCACCTACATGAGACTTGGTAAATTTTTTAGAGAATATGGGCAATGATGAGAAAAATAAAAAAAGTTGTTCATTCATTAGATAAAAACTTAAACGATATTTCACGTTGTGCACTTAAAGTATTCTAACTGTAAAAGTACGTCTGTAAAATCAATTAATAATGTGGTAATTATATGTTACAATCGTTTATCGTATGTATCAAGTGAGAGATCTACACTAATGATATAAAGAGAAAATATTTGATTGTTTTTAATGGATTAACTCAAAAACTATTATACCGATTTAAAAATTTCTTTCACCTATGGAAAGCCACATTATTCCGTAGTAACATGAGCTTTAAGTTTCACGCGGACAAAGTCGCGGCCGAAGTGCTAGAATAATATAAAAAGGAAAGATTGTTGCACGTGCGACCCATAATTTGAAAATAATAAAATGCGTGTGGTAGGCTTGTTGCAAAAATATCGATACATCGATATATCGATTTTATTTTTTTAATGTAAGTATCAATATTTTTAAGCGATATTTAATATTTCGATATATCGATTAATCGATATAAAATTCCAAGTATCGAAAAGGTATAAAAATCGATATTTTTTTCAGACCAATAAAAATTATAAGTTTTAAGATTAAAAAATCTTAAAAAGGAATAATTTCTTTTTATACTATCATCTTTTTAACAAATTACATTTTATGTATTTTTTGTTTATGGTCGACTCGATTTGCTGCTTTTTCTGGACATAAAAAAATATGATAAATATTGCTGCAGCTTCAGCAAACTCCAGTTTACTTTCAACCAGAGATTGTATGCCTAGCGAACTGAAGCAATATCTAAACCAGCCTACCCAGAAAAGAGAATCCAACGAAATTCTGGTTTGATTGTCGCCATTTTATCTCAGTCCTTTCCGACATAGCTCTAAAATATTTGATATCGCCGCAGCGTCGACGGTTTCCTCAGAGAGAGTGGCATCTGCTGTAAATCTCACAGTACCCAACAACAGAAGTCGGCTTACAACCGAGCACATAAATCAAAGAGCTTTTCTTATGTCTGTATCAGATAAATATTGGTTTGATTAATAAATTATTAATATTTTTCATCGTTGTTCTTGATTAAGTAAAAATGATGTCTATTGATAAGTATTTGTCTAGTAATGTAAGATGATTGAGGTAGATTAGGCCAAATAATTTTTTTAGAGCACAAATATTCTCGGTAAAATCATACCGATGTATCCACAGAACAAAGAATAAAGGAGAAGTGCCCCTACACTGGCTAAGCACGGGAACCAGTGTCGCCATCCTCACTCATTTGCATATCAAATTGTCCATTACACACATAAAAAACAGTAATATGTTTGGCTACAAATTACAAACGCAACTGTTACAAATCATCTTCTTATTGCTTTCAAAAATTATGTCTTATTGCAACGAGTGAAAGTTGTTATTATTTGACATGACACAAACAATAAAGACGTTTTTCGTCTAAAAACTTTAAATAGACAAGTTTACAACGAGTTCAGCAACTCAACGCTAGATGGCGCTGTAACCAATTCATTCTATTCAGAACGCTAGCACCTTTGAAATAGATGTCATATTCATATGCACTTGTAATCTCTTGTGGTGAGTACAAAAAAAAAAGTTAGCGATGTAGACATGTATCGATATATTAATATTGATGTTACGTAATTTATTCGGGTGAGCAATTTAGTAATTTGTTAACATCATAAAAATGCTTAGTAACGGAAAAGGTTGATTAACCCTCCGCCAACCGTGTGTTTTTTTTTTTGCACACCGCCAACCGTCGCGGACGATATCGTCTAAACCAGTCTTTCCCAACGTGGGTGATAACGCCCCCTTGTGGGCGCTGCAGGCCTAAAGGGGGGCGGTAAGAGACCCAGAAAAAAAGGGGGCATTGTGTAGGGCTTTGGGGTCGATTTATAATTTCATCTACCTAGCTAGGAAGACTCTTAGACACCGACTGAGCTCTCGACTCTCGACTACATCTTGTGAACATCAACTAATATTAATTAAGATATAGCTCAAACTCGGTTCGATATAAAAGACCGCGAGCAATCATGTTTTAACAAGTTTTTGTTAAATAATCCGAATTGTACATTCCTATACCAATCGGCTGGTTCTATAATACTTGTTCTTGCTTGTCGAGTACGATTGGGCGTCGAATGAGATAAACGAGTTTATGCACGTTTGTCTTATTCCTGTTGGTGCGTGCTGCTTATGCAATCGACGTAAATATAAACGACGTAAATTTATTTTATTTTCATTTGCGGTTTCGCGCATAATAGATAAGCAGTACTTGATTTCAACACTTACGTATTTCTTAAAACAAAACAATGTCGGAAGTAAAAAAGAAGAGACGGCAATACTCTGCGGAATATATTAAATTCGGATTTATTGAAAATCCCACAAACCCGTCGTCGCCTTTGTGTCTTCTATGTCTAAAAACATTTTCGAACGAAGCAATGAAGCCTTCAAGACTGCAAGATCATTTGAATAAAATGCATCCAGATAAGACAGAAAAGAATGTAGCATATTTTCAAGACCTAGAGAAGAAGCATAATACTCAGCCAAGTGTATCAAAACTATTTTCGGCGGCTGCTAAGCAAGATGACGACGGACTTCGAGCTTCGTACAATATCTCTTTGTTAATTGCTCAAAAAGGCAAACCACACAACATCGGAGAAGAGTTAATTTTGCCAGCAATAAAGGAAGTAATAACTACTGTGCTTCATAAACCGGCCGCAGATATTATCCGAAAAATTCCTTTGAGTAATAATTCTGTGCAAAGACGAATTGATGAAATGGCTGAAAACATTGAAGAATCATTGTGCAATCATCTGAGGACTAGTCAATTCTCAATTCAGCTCGATGAGTCCACTTTACCAACTAATGAAGCGTTGTTGCTATCTTACGTGAGGTTTATTAAAGATGACAAAATACGTGAAGAACTATTGTTTGCCAGAAATTTGGAGACAGATACAAAAGGCGAAACCATATTCAATACATTGGAAAAGTTTTGTGAAGAGAAAGAGATTCCTTTAAAAAATATTAAATCAGTTGCTACGGATGGCGCTCCGGCTATGACAGGGCGCCATAAAGGCTTCATAGCATACTTAAAGAATAAAATTCCAGATGTCCTTGCTATACATTGCGTTATTCATAGACAACATTTGGTTGCTAGAAACTTAAGTAAACGAATATTTCAATCACTGCAATATGTCATCAAAGCAGTCAATAAAATCCGTAGCAGCTCTTTGAATGATAGATTATTTCATCAGCTTTGTGAACTAATGACGAAGATTTCAACCGTTTGTTGCTTCATACTGAAGTTCGTTGGCTGTCAAGAGGCAATTGTCTGATTCGATTTTACAACCTGTTTGACTCTATGATAGAGTTCTTGGAAACTAAAGATACAGAACTGCGCAACAAGCTCATAACATCAAAGAATGATATAACTTACATGACAGACCTGTATAAAATGTTCAACGACATGAACCTCCAACTGCAAGGCGATGAACTAAATTTAATTAAAACAAAAAATGTCGTTGCTGCTTTCGTAGCCAAACTGCTTCTGCACAAAAAGAATATGGGCAGACGTGAGTTTCACAATTTTCCGAATTTATCAGTATACTGCAGTAACGACGACTTGTTTGCCTACTGCCAACATTTGGAAAACCTCCACATTGACTTCACCGAACGATACCAGGACATTTTAAACTTGGAAATACCAGACTGGGTGTTGGATCCGTTTTCAAATGTCAACACAGCAATGTCACCTCAGCTGGAAGAAGAACTTATAGAATTGACAACAAACGAAGAAATAAAAATCAAGTTCAAAAATGGATACCAAAAATTTTGGCTACAAAAACCGATCCCGCAATTGTACCCTGGATTGTGGTCAATTGTTCAACGATTTTTGATGGCATTCCCATCGTCATATTTGTGTGAACGTGGATTTAGTGCTGTGGCAACGCTGCTTACTAAAAAGAGAAATCGTTTGCGTGTTACCGAACGTGGCGACTTGCGGCTGTTTTTGAGTAAATTGGAACCTGATATCAACAAACTTATTGAACAGCATCAGATTCAACCTCACATTAGTTTTTATATAAGAATTGATTATGTTTGTTTTATTTTCAATAAAAGATACTCTGTCCGAATACTATAAATTTGCGTTTCAATAATCAGTTATAAGTACTTAGCGGTTTTTAAGTATGTTTAAAAAGGGGGGCGTTAAAAAATAATTTATTCTTAAAGTGGGCAGTAGACAAAAAAAGGTTGGGAACCCCTGGTCTAAACCGATAATTTAACCCATTTAAACGTAGGGAAAAAATCCAAAAAAATCAGGGAAAATGTTCTAGGTTTCTTTTTCCTGTTCCCATAGTTTTTGACTTGAATACTTTGCCCCCCTGATGGAATAAAATTTCGTAATCGGTGCAAAAACCGTAATTTCGAAGGTTTCACAAAAAAATCGATATCTTGGATATACATTGGTTATAAGGAGTAATGTTTTGGGGATTTATTCTTCATATAAGGGGCTTTCAAAAAATATTAGTTTGATCTTACATCGCTCAAAAAAGTATATTTATTTGAACACTCGAAAATGGTAAATTTTTAAAGGGAACATTTTTCAATAAAAATAGTTCCTAGAAGCTTCTACGCTACAAGTGAACTGTGGCACAGTGTCGAATGTTCGCGAATGTTCTGCTCGGGATATAAATAGCGAATTGTCGGGCCGACGAGCAGTTCCCTCCCGACCCTTGCATGAGCCAGCCCGCGATGCTGCGCCTGTAGCTTTAAATTAGTCCCTAAATAATTTTAACCCAGATCCAGCCAGTCCCTTGCTGTCCCCCCCACCAGTGATTGCCTAAGCCGAGGTTCGTACCCCCCTAGGGGTTACGCTTAGAGCTTTCGCTTTAGTTTTTAAGTATAATAAGCCCCGGCTGGAGGCCAAAAAGGTTACTTTTTAGAACTCGCCGGGCCACCATCCGTTTAACTTGTAAGAACTGTATCAGGTTAACTACGAGATGTCCTACAAAAAAAAAACCGACGAGCAGTTCGTTTACGAATGCGGTCAAATGCGATTCAAGTGATACAGTACAAGCGAGACAAGTGATTCCTTTTGACGTTTCTTGTTGTTGTGGTATTTGTGATTATTTAATTAAACTGTTTTGTGTGTTTCGGTAATATTGGTTTGAATTAATTTATCCCGAAACCCCAGCTCGTAATAATATTTTACATACCTAAAAATTCGTAAAAGTTACGTCGCCAACCGTATAGGACGATATCGTCCGTCCACAAACTTGAACACGCTGGCACTCACTGACGTTACAATAGCTATTGACGCGCTTGCGCCTGTTAGGTGTGGGCGAGTGTAAGTTTTTTTTACAGAAGAGTTCGAGGCCCCTTCCTTTTCTCCTTCCAAAGATATGCATCAGCTCCAAACTTGGCACGGACGATATCGTCTGGTACGGTTGGCGGAGGGTTAAGGTAAAGGTTCGTTAAAATATCAATGTTACAGAGGTATTTGTATGTTTGTATGTAGGGGGGTAATATTAGTTTCATAAAATCAAGTACGCGGGCGAAGCTGCTGACAGAAGGTAACGATAAATGAAACGATAACAGATGGTGCTAAAAATATTTACTGACCTTGAAATAATACATATTTATTTAATATTTGCCATTTTGATAGTCGAATATTAATATATTTTGCCGTGATAGCTTTCATTAAGACAGTAATATGATTAGACGTAGGAAAATCCCCTTATTGGTTATAGCTTATGTTTTGGAATATTGATGAATTACCCAATAAACTGGTGCATTATTTCAGCCATGATATAATCTTTATGAAATATATGACCGTCTTATAAAAATATTTCGGATGTCTGACATAACTTAATCACAGATTCTGACAGGCATAATAACCCCCTCTAGCCTTACCTATAATAAATCTATGTAATTATTGATTTGTTTTTCTATTACTAAAGCACTAACGCAAATATCACACTTATGGTATCAACTGTCTTGTTTTATATAACCAGCTATGTGAGCTATTGATTCCGTACTAAAATCAGACAAAACTATCGATACCGACCTACTTACGGACGTGTCCCATCCCTAATCGAGTAGCGTCGAAGTTACTAGAATTTAGTTTGTGATTTTCCAGATGACGACCAAGTGCATTTAGACTTTGTTTCAATGAATATAAGGTTGTTTATAGTTTGCATTGAAGTCATAACATGTGGTATTGTAATTAAAATCAATTATATTAAAAATTAACAAAGTTTAGCACTTACCAATGATACGATACACTTCTACAGGATACATTTTTTTTTTCTGCTTTCGTTTTTGCAGGTCAAAACCGCATTACAAGGCATAATTTGTAATATTTCGCGTATTTTTGAGACATACAATCGCGACAAGTATCTGACGGCGAATAAGCTAAATGTTGCGCATCTGCGCTTAATGTTGACACGCGCGCGATATGTGAGCGGCACTTCCTCTAGTTTTCTTTATTCTGTGGATATATCGTTATTTTTTAATAAAAATATCGATATTGATATTTTCAAAAAATATCGATAAGATATATATCGATACTTTATTGCATTTTCGACATCCCTAGCGAGTGGAACTGTGGACGATGCCTCGCGATGTTTGGCGGGCCCGCTCGGCGCTGATTGGTCGATGTCAGTCGCAAACACACCGTCAGCGGCAACTTCAAGTCACACTCTTGCCTCTTCAAGTCGATAGATGGCGCTGGCGGTAACAATATTGTACGACCGAAAATGTATTCTCAGTCGAAACCGTTAAAAAAGTAACTTCGGCCAAAAACGAAAATGAAAAACAACAAATCGTGGAAACACCGGGAGGGGAGGCCCTAGGAATACATTAGAGACCCTTAATGGTGATGTTGTTCAGAAAGGACAACTGCATAGTACTGGTAGCGTATTTACAAAGGCTATACTATTTTAGTCACGAGCCAGACTCTAATGAATGAGCTTTTGTGTATGCATATTACTCAACAATACCTAGTCTATCTCAGTAAAAAAAATGACTCAAATAGACTAGCTTTTTGTTTTAATATTTTCAAAGAAAATGCACTGACAAAATCTAGTTCTATATAATACATATCACTCGAATAGCTAAGCTTTTGGCGAGATATTTTTAAATTTATACTCGCAACAAGTGTGTAGTGTTCTTTACCTAATAAAAGTACTTCTCGTTTGTTAATTCGTTTTATTTTTGTTTATCAAATACATAATAGAAATAACAGTTGCCATGTAACTATCAACCGTTAATTGAAGCTTATCTATTTGATTAATATGTATTCAAAATTAATATGTATGTAATTGATTGCCACCTGCGCTAAGAAAGGTTGACGGAGCCCCGCTTCGCGGGGCTCCTATTTCTGGGTGGTTTAAAAAAAAATAACCACGAAGGCTAAGGCGGGAGCTCCGCTCCGCTTCGCTCCCGCCTTAGCCTTCTAACCTAACCTATCCGAGTCGGGGTACTCTGAGTCGGGGTATTAACCATGGATGAGATTTCGTCCACGCGTGACTGAAATGGTACTAGATTTTGTCCGTGCATTTTCTTTGAAAATATCAAAACAAAAGCTAGTCTATTTGAGTCATTTTTTTTTACTGAAATAGACTAGGTATTGTCGAGTAATATTCAAAAACAAAAGCTCACTGATTAGAGTCTGACTCGTGACTAAAATAGTATAGCCTTTGTAAATTTGCGTACTGGTAACCGGCGTGTGTGTTTGACCAGTGCCCCTAGCACGAACAACTTGCGAAAAAGTATTCGTATCGTTAACGTAAGCATTTTATATGGAAACATGAACAGCGCCTCTGGTGTGCGTAATTTGAACTAATTTTGTGAGCACGAAATAGTCAAGTAAGTGTCGTATCGTATTCGTAACGTAACCTTGAGCCGTTTGTATGAAGATAGCTAGCACGAAGGCATAAAATGACGTATCGTATCGTCATTCTCGAAGGCTGGCTTGCGAGTTTCTCGAAAGTTTATTCACTGTAAATTTGCCAGTGAGAAAACTTTCGTCGGAGTTTATTGGAAGCATATAATGATAATTTAAGTGATTGTGTTACTAAATGTTGTTAGAAAATGCTTAGATTAACAAGAAGCACCCCTCGACATAGTTCATTGTACTATTATCTTGCGGGGCGATTGATTGTTGAAAGTAAAAATGTATGAAGAGAAACAAGGTGAGTGATTAATTTCTCCAGCCTATAATAATTTTAACATTTAAAGGACTGTGTATTACAATTTCTATTCTAATAAAATGTTGCCTTCCAATAATTAAGCACATACCTCATCAAAGTTTATTTCAATTTAATCCAAATTTGATTACAAATTAACAAGTTATAGTCTACTATTTTTGAATGACTCGAGTATACAAATAAACTGTAGCTTTTTATCCTTAACGAAAAAATAATCCAAATATCCCAGTAAAACACTGACAATCAACAGATATGTTTACAATAAAATCTTAAATGGAATTTAAGTACTTACTTTTCTATAAATTCTACCATAATGGTGTATTGCGG
This sequence comes from Aporophyla lueneburgensis, assembly GCA_932294355.1. Classification (NCBI taxonomy): domain Eukaryota; kingdom Metazoa; phylum Arthropoda; class Insecta; order Lepidoptera; family Noctuidae; genus Aporophyla; species Aporophyla lueneburgensis. Next base: position 14,093,156 of record OW028762.1, on the reverse strand, counting down.
GTGGCTAGTTCTCATTTTGGAAACGTTTTATTGGCTTTATTGCTACGAGAGTTAAGTTTTAGAACTTTTAGATGTAAAGAAATACAAGTACACTTCCAAACAAAGTTGACCTTGAATGAGCATCGCGTCAAAAAATTCCAAGTGTTACGCGTCGTTCGTTTAGGAACACAGTCTCACTAAACATAAAGTTTTAATAATAAATTAAATAATTATACCGTTAATCTTAACTGAATAATAACTTTTACTGCAGTTTCTTCGTATTGCATCAAAATTTGAATAGTTTTAAAGTTTAAAAGGCCCTGAAAACACTAAAAACTAAATACGTATATAGTTTTTGAACGAAACGTTCAATCAATTTTACGATCTTTCGTTCAATTTTGTACATCCTTACTTACATTAGCATGACGTCACTCACGTAATCGCATCGAGGTCTCGATACTAATACGAAAGAGCTTCGTGCTTCCTACTTTAGTTGTATTCCGTTATCGTGTCGACAACTCGATACGTTTACTATACGAAACCTACAAATGTTCGTGCTAGAGGTACAGATGTATGAAGATAAACGAAGAAAAAAGAGTAGGTATGTAAGGATCTTTGTAGATGGCGTTCTGTAGTTTGTGCCTACCCCCATAGGAGAAAGGCGAGAGTTTATGTATGTAGAATCGAAAATTAATAAGTTCAATTAGTAACAGAGCCACATCAAATCAAGTGTGTAATCAGCAAATTAATGTTGATTGAAAACTTGGATTCACTGAGCCTGCCGTAACATAATCAGCTTATATTGTTCCCACTGCTGGGACACAGGCCTCCTCTCAGTGAGAGGGAGTGGGCCGTAATCTACCACGCAGGCCCAGTGCGGGTTGGTAGGTGTCACGTCTTCGAATTTATTGGTTCTAGGACACGCCGGTTTCCTCACGATGTTTACCTTCACCGTTTTGAGAGCAGTGGTGATGAAATTGTTTACACAAAGTAAAGCGTCTGTTTGGGTTCGAATCACGACTTACAACTCGTAAGTCGGGGTCTATACCACTGGGCCACCTACTCCCTTGCCTGCCGTTACGGCAGCTCTCTATTGTGCTAAGTCCGCACAAGCGTATTTACAAATAAAGCAAATTTGACAAATAAAGCTACATTTCTAGTATAAGCTGACTCCTCATTGTACTAAAAGTCAATACAACGCGAAGTCTGTTAAAACTGTAGTCGTGTGCATATATGCTCAACGGTTTGACGTTTATTCGAACAAAATCAAACGTATCTGACGTATAAATTAGTTGCCGTTCACACGGACGTAATAATATCGCGGTGGGGTACTTTCGCGGTGCGATTTTTCAAGTTTCGGTGTTGAACCGAGCATTGAGAATCCAACAGACTGCATCGCGGAGCGTCGAAAATCAAACTAGCGCGACGCGACGGTCGCGTGCGAATCGGCGATTGATATCCGTAGAACAATTTCTATGAAAACGCGCGCGACACTTCACACAGGGGCGACCTATTGCGCCGCGACACGCTCATAGAAATTGTTCCACGGATATAAATCGCCGAATCGCGCGCGATGTCGCGTCGCGGTAATCTGCACGAGCCTTTACTGTCTGATTTTCAACTGTCGGTGCTAAGCAGTGTGTTAACATTCTCCCTACTGACAATATATAAAGCTTTTTAAGTTCAGGAGGCCATGGAGGTCGCCGGCGGGTCCCATGGCAGGGAGAGTGTTAAAGATCCTGTGCGCATAAAAATCGCGGCATTATTTTGTCGTGCACTGCATTATCAACTCTCGGTATTGAACCAAGCATTGAGAATCCAACAGACTACAGCGCGAGAAGCATGGTTTTTTTTGTCTGTTAATCATCAAATGACGTCTCCCGCTCTGGGCGGACCGGAAGGGCGTGTCACTTTTACTGACTAAAACCCACTCGTGTTCCTTCAGTTGTCCATACGCCAGGGCCACGGTAACTCTTTCGAACAGTTCTCGCGACCCTGGCAGGAGAAGCAGGGTTGGCCCAGCGGTAACGGCTGAAACTTACGAGTCGCGGTCGTCGGTTCATACCTAGCCAGGCGCTTTTCTTTTTGTAAATAATTTCATCACCACTGCACTCAAACCGGTGAAGGAAAGCATCGTGAAGAAACCGGCATGTCTTAGAACCAAAAATTCGAAACATGTGACATCTAGCAACCCGCACTGAGCCCGCGTGGATGATAACGGCTTACTCCCTCTCACAGAGAGGAGGCCTGTGTCCCAGTAGTGGGAACGCGTCGAAAAAACAAAGTACATATTCGATTTCCAACACTCGGCAGTAATCGGTGCGCGAAAGAATCCCGTCACGTTTTTATTACGTCCGTGGGAACGTGGGCTATGAGCATGCTTATTGTAACACAACAGTGGAGTTCCTTCCCCATTCTCCTCCATATGAAATTACGTATTTGAAGGCGTGACTTATTTGCCTATTTGAAACTATACTAGTATTTAGAGGTAAAGTTTTAATTTGTCAGTAGGAAATGATCTGAACCAGTTGAAAAAAATATTTTTGTATTTTATAGCCTATTTCTTGAGGAAGGTTATAGGATATTTTACATCACGCTCTGCAGTATTCTGTAGTTCAAATCTATACTAATAATATAAAGCTGAAGAGTTTGTTTGTTTGTTTGGTTGAACGCGGTAATCTTAGGAACTACTGGCCCGAATTGAAAAATTATTTGTGTTGGATAGCCTGTTTATTGAGGAAGGCTATAGGCTATACAGGATAATTTTATAACCAGTGCGCAAATTTTTTTGGTGGTTCAGTATCAGTAATAGAACACATTTCAACCATTTTTCAATACTTTTTTTTTTAATTTTTATCCCACCTTAAATCAGTAAACTGTGGACACTGGACACCCTACATATTTCGTACCTAATATGATATCGACAATAGGAATAGGTCAGTAACCGCGCGGTAGGTGGGTAATACGAACTTCTTAGAATTTTGACCGATCGAACATTTGGTAGGTACCAATAGGTCAGTAACCGCGCGCCGGCGTAGGTACTTCGAAATTCTTAGAATTTTAAACCGATTGAACAGGTGGTCGGTCGTTCACCTTCGCTGACGCGCCAGCGCCGGCGCCGCGCGCAAGTTACCATAAAAACCAGTTTCAAAATAGACATCTTTCGTTAACGATAACTTAATTATTTTTGTACTAATATATATCAAAATAAAAATTGCATGATTATTATAACTCGTTTAAGTTTCATTTGTTAAAATTTGCGCACTGGATAAAAACTTACCTTGTATAACATCACGCTATGATCAAAAGGAGCAGAGCAGCAACGAAAAATGGACGAAAGCTGGCAGGCAATTCCATGCGACGGGAAGCGTCAGGGGAGCAAAAATTTGACGTGGTTAATGTTTAATGTACTTCACTGTACTGTGCGGATCTTTGACAGTTGTTATGGGTCATCAGAAGACCAGAAATGTTACATCCAGTCAGATTTCCGTGCTCCTGATGATCCATAATGACTATCATTGTCAATATCATTCACTGAACATGAATTACCTTTAACCGGTCATGGAGGTATCATGTTACCCGGTATAACTGGGTTGTGGAGGTCTGACAGGCAGTCAGTCTATGTAAAATACTGGTATAAAATACAGCTGAATCCGGTTAGACTGGAAGCTGACCCCCATATAGTTAGGAAAAGGCTACGCAGATGAAAAAATATAAGTACTAAAACTACAGTACAGGTTACTGTAGTTTTAGTACTTATATTTTTTAAGAATAATACAGTGTGGCAGAGCATTAATACACAACCTGTTACTATATCGGCTGTAAGAAAAAAACTGCTGTTAGAGAATTTCTTTTTTTATGACAAATGAAAAGTTTCTATGCAGCAGGGTTCAGAGTATGTCTTTGTCACTGTATAAAGGTTTATTGGGAGAGTTGTGTTATTAGCAGTGATTTAAATAGTGCCATTTAGGGTGAATGACCTTAAACATTGTATTAACATGGATAAGCTTTGTGGGAAGTTGGATTTTATGATTTGTTATTAATCAAAAGTTTGTCTTCAGATAAAAATAAATATTTAATTTATTGTTAAAATTTGAAATTAATTACAATTCTTTTTTTTTTTTGTTGTCAACATAAACCAAACCACACAAAATCACCATGTGCACACTCAACAAACGAAGGACCGTAAATAAATATGAAATCCCAATTGCATAAGGGACAATAGGGATAAACACTTACTAAATATAATTTTGTCTCTTACTCCCGCATTAGTAACAATCACTTTTACCACTCTTATCAACCAATACCACAGTAAACAATGTATTTACCAGGTAGTTTAGTATGTACTTAAAATTTTTAAATTAAATTGGCCGTATTATGATAACGTCATAAACTCCCACATAATTGCACTACCTATTCCAATCATTGGTTAAAGTGCATATTATGTGAAGTTATCAAAATTATTTGTTTGTAACTCCCTCAAGTTTTGTTTTTCATTTTTAAATTGATCACATTCTTGCAAACAGCTTGAAGCAAGTTGATAATGTTTGATACAATTCAAATGTGGAACAAGACCACCAACATAATGAGCTAATTATAAATACAACCCACTTGAGTAAATTAATTACGTGTTATGTTAGGTAAAATGACATCATCTGTTTTGATGCAATTTTGTAATGTTCTGTGAAATTAAAATTAAACATTCAAAGATACGATATCATCACAGAAACCGCGATGAAACGGATGCGCACAGGTTATCGGTTATTAAATTTTAAACCTAATTTTAGTTCACGTGCCGGTTTGCAACCAAGGTTTAAATGGAAAATACTAGCTTCTAAATAAAATAACTAAGCAACATATCTTCGGGTAACGCTTAAGAATATTTACCCTTAAGTCAAGATAAGGAAAAACCAATAACATTGTTATTAAAAGGTTGCAAATTCTTAGGCAAAACTTGCATCATGCATTCCGTAAAAAGTTTGTTAGTTAAACGCTAAACTTACTGTTAACTGCTTCAATATGTTAGGTAACACTTCTTATTTACTATTCACATGAGACACTTACTGATTAAACACAAAAAACGTGATTTATCTGCAAAAATTTACTACATAGGTTAACTTCGAGAACGCCACCTACGGTCACTGAAATGTCAAACTCTCAAATAATGTAACACACATTTGAAATGACATTTGCTTGCAGTGTTGCCGATGGAAGAACATTTTATGAAATGACTTTTGAAATAATTTTATGATCGAAAAAAAGCAATGTGTGGAAGAAGGGCTGCAGCTTTTGGTTTTCAATAGTTAGGTCACATAGGTAGTTGCTCCTTGCATAATACTGGTACTAAGCTGCATCCGGTAAGACTGGAAGTCGACCCCAACCTATAAAAGACTAGGTAGATGATGATGCAATAAACTAGATAGGAATAAGGAGCCGCCATCTCGGGTCCTAAGGAATAGGGGGCCATGGATGTCACGAGATCCTTCGCCCCTGGAGCCATTTATGGGGGCTGGAAAAAGGCGTTATTCGCCCTCCGCCGACGCCCGGTGCGCCTGCAGCGGCCCGGGTGAGCGGAAGATATCTCCCGCTTCCTTTCCGTAGTCTCCTTCTGCAACACGACTGTTTCGCAGAAGGATATCACCGCGTCCCAGGACTCCTCGCTACCGACCATTGACTCGACCACGGTTGCCAGCTAGGTCACTGCCTACTTCTGAGTTGAGGAAAACTAACCTCCAAGGTAAACACTCCGTCAACATCAGATACCAATAAAAAACAAATAATAAAGGAAGAAGAATAAGTTGTAGTAAGCCAGACTTGCGTCACGTTGGCATACGTCAATTCTAACCATAAAAATTGTCTGAGCTTTCAAAATCATTCTCAATAAACACTATTGTGTGATGTATAAATTTGTCGTTCAAAATGTCCATATACACAACTGGCCCTGACTTAGTGATCACTGGGGCAGGCATTTATAAATATATAATAAATCATAATTGGAGAGAATGCCCGTTTTCACTGCTAACATCCCTGGAACCCTCAAAGTTGGCGACAGAATTGAAATCGGGGGGAAAATTAAAGAGAATGCTCGCAAGTAAGATTTAGTTATGTGTTATATTCGTTTTTGTCAAGTGGTGTGAAGTTTGTGGTGTTTAAGAGCAATGTCGGTCAGGAGTAGAGGCCCCGACTTACCGAACCCTAAGTTAACGGTTTGAGCCATAGATTTATAAATCTGGTTCGACTCCGTCAAGCACGCACAGTATACTTTGCGCAATTTGTTAAATAAGTGCTGTTCTAATGCTGAAGGCAAACGTAATGTGGTAATCAACATAGGTACTCCAAAAATTCGAAGACTTGGTGATATCTATCCACCAGCCCATGCTGGGCCTCCATGTGTCCGAGGGAAATGTTTCTTTCAGAGAGAAGAGCCGAGTCTTTGCAGTTCCAAAATGCCGCAAGCAAGTAACTGCTTTTTTTTTTCTGGATGGGAAATCATCAAATGACCTGGCCCGCTCTGGGCGGAGCGGGAGGGCATGTCAGACTTTTACTGACTAAAACCCACCCATGTTCCTTCAGTTGCCCATGTGCCAGGGTCACAGTATCTCTTTCGAACAATCACGCGACCCCGGCAGAAGTGACTGCTTCAAGCAAGGACATTATAAGTACATAATCAAACATACTCTATTCTCTACACCCATGCTAGCAGATTGAATTCCGGTAAAAGCTATAGTAATTGGAGTGAGAGAGAGTGATGTATTATTTGACGATCACCAGAGGCATCCATATCCCAAGTTTAACGCCAACATTACCTTTTCAAAATTCTCCCTAAGAATGTCGTCTTTCTCCTCAGAATGTCGGTGAACCTATGCGCACAGGAGGGAGAGGAGCCACGCGACGTGGTCCTTCATTTCGACGTCAGGTTCCATCGAGACAACATCATCTCCTTATCACGGAAGAACGGCATCTGGATTGGCAGCGGCAACTATGACACCAACTATAATATGTTTGTGCCAGGTTTGTTCTAACTCTGTAAATAAGATTTAGCATTCGATAGGCCTTCGATAAGCAATATCCTTCTGTACTTATCCTAATTTATTTGTTTTCAGAAATCAGTGTGTGTATTATCATTTCTTCTTCTTCCCAACATCTCGATTTGCTGTAATTTCAGTATTCTCTCCCTTTCGTGCCCAATTTCCATTTGTCTGAAAATCTCAATTGGTTTTTAGTTTTTCGTAAAATTTTGCGCACGATTTATGTCCCTCATTCCTCTGCATATCTTATGAGACCAGCGTAGGCGGTGGTTGATGATTATAATGTTGCCAGTGGATACATTATAATTATCAGCTTTTAGCAGTCCACTGCTGCACAAAGATATCTCCAGTCACACTGTATTTAATTGTTGACGCTAATTTCTATCTACCACTACCACGTCAATGTCATACGCACATAGCTGTAGAATATTGACTAGGTAGACTTAAGAAAGAAGCACCAGCTGGTACCCTAACTATCATATCTTGCGTTGGAAAGCTTCACTCAAAAATAATTCACACACATTATTTTCTAATTCTAAAAATGTTTGTATCCTCCAGGCACAATTTTCAGAATAATATTCGAAATAAAGGACACAGATGTCATCACGATCTACTGCCAGGGCAAGTTCCATTCCAACTTCCTGCCCAAGATACCGTTGTCGATGGCGAGGTACATCGTCGCGTGGGCAGACATCGATAGGGTCACGCATTGCTTCTTTCAGTTCGCGAAGGTAAGCAAGTTATGGAATAGGTTGCTAAATAAAATAATGATACTAATTTTTGAAACCGTCTTTACAAACCAAGACACTTTCATGCCTCGGAAAGCACGTTAAGTCGTAAGTCCCGGCTGTCATTTGTAGACAGTCATTACGGATCGTTAGAAGCCCGAAAGTCTGACAACCAGTCTTACCAAAGGGTCTTACCCAGTAACTGAGTTGTGGAGGTCAGCCAGTCGCTCCATGTAAAATACTGGTACTCAGCTGCATCTGGTTAGATTGGAAGCCAAGCCCAACATAGTGAAGAAAAAGCTAGGCAGAAGATGATGATGCTTTTGAGGGCGACAAGAAGGAATGCAATGATTATGAGTTCAACATAATTAAGTCATTCACCTTTTAGCACAGAGCAAATACAAAGAGGAGTCGGCCTTAACAACTGTGCACTGTGATTTTCAACTAGGTCCTGACGTCATCAAGTAGGCGTGGCCTTAGTCAGTGTATTGTTGGCGTTCGTCCTGTGCACAACTAAGTAAAAGTTCAGTATATTCGCGCTAGACAAAAATAAGAATGAAGTATTGTGTTTAATCTTGTAAAAACTACTCGGATAGACGTTCTGATGCTATGAATGGTATCACATTTCATTTGTAAGTAATTTTAAACGTAATTTATAAAAAATATTCTAGAAACATGTCATAACTTCGGTGTTTCCAAATATAATTCAACCCGACATTAGATGGCGACACGTTGTGACATGGGTACTAAAATTATTTAGGTACGTAGAGCTCAGTATTAATATATTTTAATAATTATATGTACTGAAATTTATTCAACACTAATTCCCAAAAACCACTCAATCGCCAAAATATTGTTTTTGTAGTTTTTATCGTGGTTTTTATATCATTTTGTCAACAGGCCGCCATCTATCGTCAACCTTGAAAAACAAACATAAATGTAAAAAGACAGGGCCGTAATTACATTCTAATTAATTTACCAAATGTTCCGCGACTGTCTAATAAATGGCAAGTGAAACATTAAAGATGCTGTAAAAAATTGGTTTCGTCCCAACTCAACATTATAATAAGCGTGTTCTCGGACAGGTGGGTCTCTCCACTGCTTTGCCACTGGATATGTATACATATTGCACTGTGATCAGCGGACAGTGCTTCCCGTTTCTCATTAGAACCGGGGACAAGCATTTTTTTAATGCTATATTTCGTGTGTTCTTTTTGCTTTGTTTTATTGTTGACTAGCTTTTGCCAGCGGCTTCGCCCGCGTGGATGTCGGAAAATATCCCGCGTGAACGTACTACCGGGTTTAAAAGTAGCCTATGTGTTAATCCAGATTAATTTTTTTTAACTCGAAAGCGCATTTTTATCCGACTTGCTTCAAATTTATCGTCACTGCTCGGCTCCTATGTGTCTTAGCGTTATGTTATATAGTCTATAACCTGCCCAGGAGTATGGACTACAATCGTACCAAGTTTGGTTAAAATCCCTTCAGTAGTTTTTGACCCAAGCGTGCACATACAGACAGACGGACAGACAGACAGACAGACAGACAAAAAAATTACTGATTGCATTTTTGGCATCAGTATCGATCACCATGCATCCTCCAATATTAATTTTGAATGTATTTTCAATGTACAGAATTGACCTCTCTACAGTTTTATTATAAGTATAGATGTCAATTAGTTGTATATAAAATGTGGTTATTTTTTTATTTGTGTGTAAAATATAGATGTTTTGAAAAACAAATGTTTATGTTTAATGCTTGTCATTTAAAAATAAGAGACACACTTGTTGGCGACAAAACGTAGCCCCGTTAGCCACTGCGACGACCGGAGGGCGACAGCGGCTTGCGGGGAGCGGGGGGACGAGGAGCCGAGAGCCGCCGCCGAGGGGGGCATTCACGTTGCAACGGTCGCTAATACGGTCGATCGGACTGTCGCAACGACAGTTCGATTACCACACATGCGTTGCGACTCAGTCGCACTGACGGTTCTACAAAAAAAAAAAAAAATCCCTTCGGAATGAAGACCGTAAGTTGGCGATTTTTGTGGTAACATATTTTTAAGTGGCTGCTGGGTAATATTCTTTAGCTTTTTTTTACTAGCTCTTCATAAGCAAAATTTCTGAGCTGTTTATTTTGATAGGCTGAACTTTGAGCAGACCACAAACACGAATGACGTTCATATAGTGACAGAAACTCGGTAATAAACTTCTTTTCATTTTTTTCCTCCATTTTTACACCTTCACAAAAGCACGTTCAATTAAAGACTGATTAGCTTGGTCGAACGGACCGTCTCAAACATCAACACTCACGTTGCGACAGGTATGGTGTTGTCGCAAGGTTTGATGACTACTTCAACGGACCTGCGACATGACCTTGGTCGTACAGTCTGCTTAACGACAAAACCATTCACGATAGAACTTGTCGCATACGACCGAAGTTCGTGCGACGGTCCGTGCGACCGTTGCAACGTGAATGCCCCCTTTAACACGCACCACCGGACCCATCACTTAACTCACGACACGGACCAGAGGCGCGCGCGTTCTTATAATCCAATACACGAACCTACCTATATTTACAGTCCGCTATTTTATTTCTACCACCTCTGAGAATCACCAACACACTGATTATCTTCTTTCGTCAAGCAACAATTTTTTTTTAATTATTGTTTTTCGTAAACTACGTATTAAGATGAGTAAAAAACAGAGTACTCCCGCAAATTCTGAGTACGACCCTGTTGCATCCTGCACGTAGTGACATCTAGTATGAGATAGATAAATAACTACAAAAGCAAAATTGACGGTACGAGCACCTAGTTTTGCTATTAACCGGTAGATGGAAAATAAAGAAGTGGGCGGGATCTAAGACCCCGCAAAATGTCACGCGTTGTTTCTTAGGAAAATCTAATTACAACATCTCCTCTTTGTATTTGCTCCGTGCCTTTTAGTCACACGCATCGGTATTAATGACTATGGTGTTGCCAGCGAGAAAAATCATCTCGGTTCACCGGAATTGCGCGTTATTCCACGACACAGTGGGATTGTGTCGTGGAAAAACGCGCAATTCCTTTTTTTCCGCGCAGTTGCTACCGCATATCAAAGATACTTACCCTAGTTTTCAGGCGGCCTTGCAAAAACTACTGCCATTTCAGTGAGAAAACGGCCGTATAGGTACTCTTCAAACTGTATGAACTCTTTTGCAAGGTGGTCATACATACTAGTCTCACTATCTCGAACGTGTATACCATTTCGCGTGCCTATGTCCAGAAGTTGATTCGTTTAGGCTTGTGCTGGACGAGAGTAGCACCATTGCTTATGCCCATATCTTTTTAAGCAGGCGATGAGTGGAGACGAAGCTGGTGGGCCGGGTGCCTTCCAGCCGCAATCACCGCGACCCACCATGGTAGCTGGCGTGGACATCAAACGATGGTGAACTTTCACATTCTTCTATAACCTTTGCTAAAGAGCTTGTTATAAATGAATAATGATTTATTTAAGGAGTCTCCAGGGTAGTCCAAGGATAGGCAGAGGTGTGCGTTTTTTTAGGTCCCATATAATAGGGGGCGAGCCTATTTTCAAATTGCTATTCTGTCTGCATAATATGTCTGAGAAGAAACACCGCAACGAATTCAGAGGTTTTTTTTTTTGTTGGTCTTCAAATGAAGTCTGCCGCTCTGGGTGGAACGGAAGGGCGTGTCAGACTTTTACTGGTTAAAATCCACCCGTGTTCCTTTAGTTGCCCATATGCCAGGGCCACGGTATATCTTTTGAACAAATCTCGCGACCCTGGCAGGCATCGGTCCTAGAAGACCCCTTCAGTTTGCTGACATCTCGTTGTGGCTCGCGTGGAACACTACGTGCCGTTGACACGGCCTGGTCCTTACCGGGCAGCGAGCTACCCATTGCTCGCCACCCGCAAGCCCACCCCTACAGTGGCCGGGAGTCCGCAATCGATTCCTGACACCCGGGACGTCTCCTCCTGCGGCGGCTAGGGGCGTGAGGGCGCAGACACTGCCTCTTCCTCACGCGCCCCGCCTCCTCCTTCGCGAGCATTACTGCTTGGCAGAAGGAGGTGACGGCTTTCCATGCCCTCCGTACCATGGCTTGCACCAGGTCCAGACGCGAGAGGTTGCCGCCGCCGATCGAATTCAGAGGTCACAGTCTGTTTTAAAGTCCAGACATAATCTTGCACCATGCAGATCCTAGTAGAGGGCTAAGTGGAATTCTATTTTAACGAATTACTATCAAAGCGTGGCGATAGTCGTTCGCAGTATATAACCTATTTAGTGCACAAGTATGTACGTAACATGTGCTAATGCACGCTCAATTCCTTCACGCTCACAGTTTTATGGCAGCGGCAATCGGATATAACCGGAGAGAGATGCACTGCTTTACTTAATTTAGGTCTGGCAACCCCAACAGTATCAACTTGTTTGTAGTTTTTTTTTACTATTCTTATGTTTTTCCAGCCAAAGACAAATACATAAAAAGTCAGCGCCTGGCTCCCCACAACTGCACTCCTCAAACGAGAGTTCTGACGATGACCGAAAACCCAGGCAGAAGGCCGACGGCCGCGCCGACAGGTACTTTTACGAAACTCTAATGTGCCAGCAGCCGCCCGACCATCCGAAATTCGGGTCTCCAGAATCCATGAAAAGACGAGACGCCAACTTAGCTAGAAATAAAGTAGAATATAGTAGAAAGTTTAGAGAAGTATCAGATACAGACAAGAATGACAGCGAAGACTATTCCGAAGACATCGCATCGAAGAATGTGGATTCTTCCGTAGTAGAATCTGATGATGTTTTGCAGGAACTAGGCCTAAAAAAACGCGGAAGGCGAGGCAAATTCGCGCCATTTCAACAAGTCGTAAATTTTATGGGCAAGACGACGAGAAGGAATTAGTGCTGTGCCTCGGTGATCGACTGTTCTTCAACTGGTAGATACATGTAGTTAGTCGACTTTTTGTGTGTGTTTGTTTTTGTAGTTTTGTTTGTATTTGTAATGGCTGTCACACACCAAGACTGACTCGAAGTAAAGATTTGAAATATTAGCTTACTTATGTAGTGGTCTGGTTTAGGTTCTGTTGAGACACGTTTTAAGCTCACATTTCAATGATCCACTTCGAATCGGGTTGGTGTTGAGTTATATCTATGCGACAGCTATAATAGTGATCCTTTTTGGTGTTATGGCTAGCGGTGACCAGTTTGAAAGTTTCGTATTATTTTATTGTTAAAAGGATGTAGATATTATAACTGTCGTCATTTTGAAATAGTGAGATATCATGGTATTGTTATATTTGAAATAACCGCTTTGGTAAAAAAAATATTGGAACAGTGTTTAAAAATAAAAGTTTGGAATAATATTTTATATTTTTATTTCGTTCATTAGTTCATAAGTACTCGATACAAAAATACAATAAGGTTAAAATAATACAATATAAATAAGTAAATCACTTAAGATGTATTAACTAACTGTACAATTTTTCGTATATCACGAAAAGAACATTGAGGTTTAGACGATTAAATCGACTCAAATTAGAAAATTAATAACGAAACATCAAATTTAGAAATACATTTAAATAAAATTACAGTCAATTCTTTAAAAAACCGCTGAAACACAAATGGTAGTATCGATTCACTCAATTATTCTTTATGTAATCGACCAAAAGAATCCCGCACTATTTGCAGCAGTGTTACATCATGAAAAAAAAAAAGGTTTTGTGTGAGAAAAGAATGGTAGTCAAGATCTCTCTGCTGATATTGTTTGACAAGTGAAACCCATCAATAGTAATACATTTTTTTTAAATTACGAAATGAGCTTTGCATCTGTATGACTCATAAACTAAAGTGGTTTATAGAAAATAATTGCTGAGACTCGTAAAGAGATATTTACACATCAAAAATGTATGGTTTAACAGTCTCCAATAATTCCTTATATTTAAGCAACGTTTATAAATATAGGGGTTAGGTAACATGATACGATGTACTACAATAATTTTTCTCCGGCCATCGAGAGAATTCGTCCCTGACACATAATAGTGCGACAAATCACTTTGCTAATAAGGATGAAATTCACAAAACATGTTTATATAAAATTTACAAGCATCAAGAACGCATTTTGTCAACAACCGGACGATTGGAATTAACATTCCATACATATCAGTGCTTCGACAAACGCAAAGCTCATTACAAATTGCAAATCCTGTTCAAACTTATTTTATCAGACATAGACCACTTTTAAAACATTACCTATTATTATAATTATGATATTCTGTGGTTACATCTTACGTCAACTATTGAATGTTGCTATATTGTACTACAAGGATCTTTTTCTCTTTTGATTTTCGAACGACCTTGATAAGGGGCGGTGTTGGCAACATTCAAGAAATGGATTGAAATTATGGTCAGGAATAAATTAAAAAAAAAAGGATTGAAATTGAAAAAGCAATATGGCGGCGTTGGCTCCATTTTGCCACACGTCAAAAGAAACTTGTACATACACACTTGGTAACTAATCCTAAGAGCACAAATGAGATTTGAAATTTACAAGGAGTCAAAACACCGGTAATAACTCTTAAAATTCTTTTAAAAGTAGCGTAGACCTATTTAAAGATGTTCTAAAATCAAATATATACATAATATTTATTTGTCCCTTGTAAAAATTAAGATTCTTTTCTCCCGAATTCTCAAATACTGTTCACTTACACCAGGTTTTTGACTGAATTTTTATGTTGAAAACTTGTCAGGAGCCCGCCAAATTCAAAATCGCGTTGGAAAAATTGAAGGAAGTTTTGAATTTCGCGGGCTACATTGAAAGCGACGTGTAGTCTTCGAAATTCAAAATTTCTTGTTTTTTAGAATATGCAGGTCAGTGCCAGGATGGCATTGGCTGGATGTTGCCAAAAATTGAAGAAATTTTGAATTTCGCGGGTTAAATTCCCGAAAGCTCGAGTTTGACAATTTTTTTCAACTTCAAATTCCTAATTCAAAAGTATCTACAATACAGTATGAGACTTATGACGGTTTAAAATTGGGTTGCGTTTAAGAATTCGGTTATTAGAAAAATAGGCTCTAGGGGCCTATAATATTTACAATAGAATTGTCCTACCTGATAGATCTAGAAATCAAATCCTAACTATTTCCTCGTATATTTATAAGTTTGCATTAGTGAATTCCAAGACATTTAACTCGAGTTCAAAAAGTTTTCAAGTCACAATGCAAATATGGTCTCTTTACTCTAAAATCGAATGCCTTTAAATGCATAAAATGTTATAACTATTTTAAGTAATATCTTATTATTGAATTGGGTAATATAGAAAAGCTATTGTAAATTGTCTTGTAATAAAGTTCATGATCAACAGCCAATTTTAGGTTATAAGTAACATAAATTTACCAGGTAAAAGTAGCTTGGTAATAAAATTGATTGTATCGATATTCTTTTATTTAAAATATAACACGACGGAAGACACTTTTATCATAAAAGTAAAGGTATACATTTCTATTTCCTATCCTTTTTTCCCGAGTTCATAAACGCTCGCAGTGTCACACGTGATTCAATCTGAGATGATTTTACTATCGAAGTTCTTTTCACTTCACTTCACTCATTACATGTTCAAATTAACTGTCAAACTATAGATGTCGCTTTTTAAAACGGTAATAACGGTCACTGACCTACATTACCCCGCATGTTCTTATTTCAAAAACTGTAATTATGTCCGTTAGCTTCCGAAATCAATATTGTGATCGGCAACATGTTCCAATAACGAAAAACCTTACATACTCGTAGTTAGGTACTTGTTTGGGTTCTTACAAAAAGATATTAGTGAAAGGGGCATCAAATCGTCAGTCAACATTTTTCAAAATTAAGTTGTATTTGGCTAAGCAACAATAAATCAGTGCTGTACCTATGTACCCGATAGATTGAACAACACTTTTATAGTTATTTTGTTAAGGGCGAGCGCGCACTGCCTTGCGGTGCGTTTATTCTACCGCACGGTAGAATAAACGCATTCACGCGTCCGCGCACTGCGGTGGAAAAAACGCACGTTTTGTCATTCAAGTTACAACTGTGCAGCCCACAGGCATGTCGTTATGAACTAATACAAGAGTCGCTATCTGTATATATATCTATACTTTTACTATTATAATGCTGAAGAGTTTGTTTATTTGAACGCACTAATCTCAAGAACTACTGAAAAATTAATTAATGTTTGGCGGTAACCCATTTATCGAGGAAGGCTTTAGACTATGTAACATCACTCTACGGCCAATAGGAGCGGAGCATCAATGAAAAATGTTGCAAAAAACGGAGGAAAGTTATTCCTTTTGAGAGCTGTGCTGCGTAAACGGTTACAATAACGTAACAATTATTTATGACGAAATTGTTCCTATTGAAAAATTCTACAAAAAATTTCACAATGGCATATATCTATCTTTTAAGGTTGGCTCACTATAGCGTTTTTAACAGTATTCAAATCATAAAACTGACGAGGGGAGTCGGGGCTGCAAGAAATTTAACGCGGACAAAGTCGCGGGCAGAAGCTAGTCTTATAATAGTTTGTTAAGAATTGCTGGTCCTGAAATTCTGCGATTGACTCTCGTACCGCCGCCGCCGTCGCCGGACAAACGCCAAGTAACGACATATCTGTGTCGCAACCAAACAGCAACTGAGCGTGTCTCAGTGCGTTCATTTCACCGCAGTGCGCGGTACTTCTTAGAACACAATGCGATACAAAAAAAATTGCGGTAGAATCACCGCAAATTTGCAGCGATGATTCTACCGCATGCGTTTATTTCACCGCAGTGCGCGCACTTCTATGACATTTCATACTTCACAAATTATGCGGTAACAAAACGCATGGCAGTGCGCGCTCGCCCTAAGTTTTTCACATTCACAGCTTTTCTCATTTCTCAAAAAATGAGTTCAAAGTTCTCTTTGAACTCATTTTTTGAGGAATACAGTTCTTCAAACCGAAAGAGCTGTGACCGCTATTGCCATGATAAAACGTTGGCGACCGAACTTTTTTTTTTAAGATACCGATATACATACATCGCGTTTGAAAAATTTCACCGGCAAATTTAATTTGTAGGTACTTGTATCTAACAAACAGTACACCTAAATATTGAATGAATCATTATAAGCATTCCCTTACCAAATGTCATTTCAAAACTTCTTGACCAACTTCCAAACTCCACTCCCTTAATTTCCCTTCGACGGTCCACTTTGAACAAACTCGCTGATGACGTCAGCGTGCTCCTCATTGACGCCTATGATCATCAGTTGCGTCTTCGTGACCATGAACAGCGTCGCTCCATCGATCTCGTTGTCCTGAAGAAGTGATGCTGTTTCCCCCCAGTTGCATTTGAGAATATGATCTGATAGGTCTTCTACCTGTGGAAGATGAGAAAATATGGTGGTCAGTATTTGTAGCAGCATGTATAACGAACAACGAACTACGCATCAGAGTGACGTCACGCAGAATCCTGCATCACGCAGAGTTTACCGCGCAACTATCATATATACAAAGTCCCGACATCAATCGTCGCCGCGTCGGTCAGTTACCCACCAGAGTCCAGACACAACCCGTCTGGTCGGAGGTTCCTCCCTTTTAGAGTTAGATGGTAAGCTTCCAATAACCGGTAAGGTGTGTGTTTCATTTAAATATTTGAAATCCAGGTGTTGGCTTCTGCCCGGGTCGCGAGATTTGTTCGAAAGAAATTTTGTGGCCCTGGCATACGGGCAACTGAAGGAACACGGGTGGGTTTTAGTCAGTAAAAGTCTGACACGCTCTTTCGCTCCACCCAGGGAGGGAGACGTCATTGGAGAACCACCCACAAAAAAAAGGTGCTGGCTTCGGTTTGGGTGATGTTTAGAAACCTGTTGCTTGAAAGGGTTCTGTAAACCCTCCACCCCTACCCAGTTTTTTTAAACGATATTATCAATATAACTTTAACCCATTGAATACCGTAATTACAAACACAATTAAAAACCATTGTGTCTATACCAAATGTGGTATCTCAGGGACTTAGAGGTTAATCTCATAGGTGAATGAAAGGTAGAGAGAGATTTTACCACCCATTAAATTAAGCACCGTCCCCCATTTCTGTTCTTAGTGGTAGCCAAATGGGATATGTTACGTTAAATCTGTGACCAAATGCGCGCGAGCCGAGCGAGCGAAGCTAGCGATGCCGCGGCAGTTGCCGGCGAGCGCTACTTCCAAGTTTTTGGCAAATATTTGGCTATTTAGAATTAGCACAGATACCATTTCACAATTTCCTGGTTTGCCTTATCAGATTACAAATTGTAACAGAGTTTTAAATAAATCTCTCAAAATAAATTATAAGCTACCGATAATCCTAATAATACGGTGACTTATATGCAACACCACTCAACGACATATCAAGCTTTATAGTTCCAGTATAATACTTTCATTTATGAAGATTTTCTATATTTGCTGAATATTCGAACGTTGCGTAGGCCTTGTAGACTGTAGCAAATTTTCTATTTTGTTAAGTACTTGGTACTTGTTGACAGGCCTACACTGTCCTCCCATACCTATGAACACTGTGATTTGAAATCATTGTAAAAGCCAATTATTTTTAAAAGAATAACCGTGGAGTTTCTTGCCGGCTCTTCTCCATAGGAATCAACCAATTGGAACCACGCACCTAGCTTCTGATATTCTATAAATGCCCATGAAGGGTAATGTGAAATAAAATATGTACTTTGTTTTGATTTGATTGAGCTCGATACTGACTACACATTTATATGCAAGATCTCATGCATACTTTATGCTTGTTGCTTATTGTACAGAAACCCTAATATCAGGGTTTCTGTACAAGAGAACGTGCAGCTGATACTGGAAATTGATAAAAGATTGATATTTCGTCGTACGAACAAAAAGGGCAGAAACTTTAAAGTTACAACTAAATCCTTACCGTCCAAGATTTGACAGTAGACTGTTGTAACCTCGTGAATGGATTAGAATCTCCATCTTCCTGCACATTTTCTACTTCTTCTTCTTGCACTTCTGTCGGAACTAGCTCTTCTATTTCTCTTTCTTCTTGAACAGCAGTCTCTGCTTCTTTTACTTCTTTTGGAACAGGTTCTTCTGGAACAATTTCCTCTTCTTTAACTTCCTCTGGAGTAATTTTTTCTGTGTTGGAACTCTGGGGTCTCGTTTTTTGATTGACTGGTTCTCTGATCTGTAAACATTAAATGTTGTGTTTTAGCAACTTGTCTCGATTCTATTAGCAGTTCGCTAAAGTGTCTGTCCAGTTTATATCAGGTATTATGAGCAGCCTATAATGTTCCTACTGCTGAGACACAAGCCTCCTTAAAGTGAGAGGGAATGGGCTATAATTCACCACGCGGGTCCAGTGCGGGTTGTTAGATGTCACAAGTCTTTGAATTTTTGGTTCTAAGTCATGCTGGTGTCTTCACGATATTTTCCTTCACTGTTACGTAACAGGTATACCAGCAGGTTAGTTTCGTAACACACTCGCGGTAGGAATAGATTTCATTTTGACAGTTTAACAACATTCATTGCTTTATTTACATAGTCAAGCAGACAATCTTTTAGAAGTAATTAAGCTTAGGATTAGCAATATCCTTCTAAAACGATTCAGATTGATAGTGTGTTAATGAGAATGTTGATTAAATTCAGAATGAGCTCGACAATCAAGATAAAGTTATTGAAGCCTTAAAAACATACTAAACAAGGTGTACATTACATTAGCATCATCATCATAACAGCCGAAATACGTCCCGACAACTACTGGACACAGGCCTCCCTCAATTTGGGGGTGTTTGTCATAATCGCCACGCTTGGCAGGCGGTTTGGCGATCGCAGTATGGCGCCAAAATGCATGGAGAACACTGCTGCCTTTATGGAACAACAACTCTACGTTAAGGACGTAAAATTTTCGCGGCGGCATCTTTTCGCGCACTGCTTAGTGCCAAAAGTAGAAAATCGAGCAGTGTGTTTTTTGGACACGCTGGGAAGTACTCCGTTGGATTTTCAATGCTCGGTTTAACACCGAGGGTTAAAAATCCTGCCTTGATATATGTTCGTCCTTACGAACGTAGTCTTAAAAATGTTGTACTCACCGGAAAAGCGTAATTCGATTCCTGAATGATGTGTCCGCCTATGACATGAGTTAAAACGAATCGAGGTTGTTGCTTCTTAATCTTTTTCTTCTTTAAGCGAGTTACTTGCTTCGGTACTTTGAAATTAACAAAAGGTGGTGCTTTTTCTGTTTCTCTAGTTTTAGTTGAAGTATTTTCAGTCGTAGGCTCGTTGTTTTTAGGATCAAAATTGTGTATTCCTTTGGCATTGCTAATTTTATAATTTGCTTGTAATATGTTATCTCTTCCATTGATTTGTTCAGTAACATTGCTGTTATTTTCCGGAGCAGTATCATTTTCGATACTGTCCACATTTGACGAACTAATTCCTCTTTTTAAAAGAATCATCTCTCTTATTGTTCTTAATATTTCAGCATGATTTATATTTGCATTATTAATGACAATATTTTCTAAGATTTCAGTGTTTAACCTTTCATTTGGGTCTGATACATGACCTTCTTCATTTGCTTCATACATTTGAGCATTTTTGTAATTTTCTTGAAACCTTTGAGCATGTTCATCGTCTGTGTGTAACATATGTGAATGACCAATGGTTTGCTCATGATCATAACCAACGTTTAATTCATCATTACCTTGCAATTCTTCTTCAGTCTCTTCATCAATTTCAGACTTATTTTCAGGGTTTTCAATCTCCATTCCAAAATAATTTGAATAATTTCCAGGGGCTTCAAACTCCGGATTAGCATATTCTAAATTATTGTCAAGATTTTCAATTTCCATTTCGAGATACTCTTGATTGATTTCAGGAGCTACAATGTAGTTTAGAAAATCTAGTTCAGACTCTTCAATAAGTGAAGCATCTTCAGAGCTTTCAAGCGCCTCTCCATCATTGTTTATTTCATTGTTAATTGGTTTAGCTTCTTCAGGACTAGATTGTGTATTTATTTCCTGTTTAGTTTCTTTACTACTCCAGTTTCCGTGTCTCAGTAGTTTTTTTAGTCTTAGCCTGCAGTAGCATTTTAGTGATGACTTCCTTACATTTCTCACACCAGATTCAGTAGCGCTTCCAAGTTCCATATTGATTATATCATTAGTTAACCTTTGTTGTTCAGTAATTACGCGGGCCCCTGGATACATTGGGCGTCTAATAGAATGCTGGATTGCAGGTCTTCTTATAGGCATATGTCTGCGGTTCTTGAGCCTAAGACTGGTTCGATTAACAGAGAAACGATTGTAATATGATCGATAAACGGACACACAATTGCAAAAACTTAAATACGAGTAGGAGGATTGTCTGAAATATCGATTATAATAGGACCGATTATTATATAACCGATTTCTAGAGGACCGATTGGAGGATGACACTTCAATGATATTTGATTTAATTTCACTATCATAGTCTATAAGGATCGGGTCCTCCCGTCCTAACACTGATCAGCTCCTGATGAATGCACAAATGGCTTCAGCATTTTCCTCGGTGATTCCTATGTTTATCAGCTGGTTCTTCGAGACCAGGAATAGGGACTCTCCATCTATTTCATGCTCTTGGAAGACTGACACTGTTTCGTTCCATTCGTATTTGAGCAGGTGGTTTGATAGATCCTCAACCTGTGGATTTGGAGCAGAAATGTTGGAATTAGGTAAAGAATAGACAAAATAAATTGTGAGATGAGAAAATCTGAGAATTTTCCTGTCAAAATGATATCCCTTGTTACATTACACATTAAATTTGTTTTATTCAACAGTATTGTTGACAACGATTTTATTTTTCATTGATGATAACATATACATTTCCGCATATATCCCATCGAATTCCCAATTTGAAAAAAAAAAAAACTTAAAAATGTCATTATTAACATAACTAAGAATTTTTATTAAAGAATTACTATACCATGTCTAGTTTTTTCTGCCTTATGAAGGGTTAAAAGTATCTTACCGTCCAAGATTTTACAGTAGTATGCAGCAGATCTTTAAACGGATTTAGCGTTTTAGCCTCCGCCATCTCCTCTTCTTCCTTCTTCTTCTCACAATGCAGAAGAAGATAGTGGAATGGTAGTAGCTGCACATCTACTCCTGTATTCTTCATTTCTTCCTTCATGCATTCTTTTAAGGCATCCACGGACTCAGTTTCTGCTTTTGGATTCGCTTGTAGCGTTTTTTCTATTAGAGGTTTTCTGATCTGTAATTAATTAAACAAATATGATAAGTGATGAGAAAATTTATGAGGAGACGAATGAAAGAGAAGAAAATAATAAATGGAGGGATTTTGTGGGCAATAATATGAAAGAGAAGGGAGTTATTTTTAACCTAACGGTTGATAGATGTCTATAATGTGTGTTGTGTTAACTAAACAAATAAATAAAATTGAAGTGTCTGTTTTGAATGTCAAAGTAAAAGCTTTTTCATAATCTAGACAAATAAATAATTGAATTAATGCATCTGAAATCTATACTATACTACTGTCTATACGGGACTTGTGACGAAAACCATTATTCCAATTTTTTGTCTATCTGTCTGTCTGTTTGTTCCGGTTTATCTCAGAAACGGCTGCACCGATTATGACGGGACTTTCACTGGCAGATAGCTGATGTAACAAGGAGTAACTTAGGCTACTTTTATTTTAGAAAAAAAAAAACAGGGTCTCACGAATCAAAAATAAAACTAATGAAAAACTTTTTGTTAAATACTACGCGGACGAAGTCGCGGGTAACAGCTATTACCAATATAACCTGGATTAACACATTGTTACCGCGGTACTACGTCGTCCTGTGTTAATTTCCGACAGTAAAAAGCTAGTTGTTTAATATAAAAGGGAAAACAAGGGGGGGGGGGGGGGGTTAATAGTTATATGTACTGACTCAAAGATATTTAAAACCCTTAAAGAAATGCACTTTAGCAATTTCATGAAACCCCAAAAGGAAGGACAACTGGCAAATTAATGATTCTAAAGCAAAAACATAAAATTCATGGAGTTTTGTACTTACTGGGAACGCGAAGTTAGACTCTTGAATAACATATCCATCTACTACATGAGTCAATATGTCCAGTTTGGGTACAACTTTCTCAGGAGTTGCTAATTTTTCTTCTTTAACTTCAGATTTTTGTTCTTTAACTTCTATCTTTTCCTCTTGAGGTTCACTTTTTGTTGTTGCTACTATTGGTATTGTTTTACTAGCATTGTTTTCATTGCTAACATTGTTTTCATTCCTAACTTTGTTTTCGTTGCTAACATTGTTTTCATTTCTAACATTGTTTTCATTTCTAACATTGCTAACATTATTTTCATTGTTAACATTGCTAACACTGTTTTCGTTGTTAACATTGCTAACATTATTTTCACTGCTTACATTGTTTTTAGTGCTGATATTATTTTCACTGCTAATATTTTTTACATTGCTAACATTGTTTTCACCGGTCTTAACAGCTTCCACTTTTATTTCTTTCCTAACTTCATCTTTCTTAACTTCTTTAGGTTTCTTTTCTGGTGTCTGCGTATTTTTGTTTTTAGGAATACTTTCTAATATTTTAATGATTCTGCTTTCGATTGTGTCCGCCTGTGCTTTGGTTACTGCCGCTCCCTTTTCTGACTGGATGGTGACTGTTATAACCTTATCAGTTGGTACTTCAGCCATCACTGTATCGTTATCAGTCTGTGCCTCAATATTAGTCTTAATTTCAGTCGTATTTTGAACACCTTCAGGTGATTTATTTTCTATAACCTGTTGCGGCATATTATCACTTATTCTATCCTGTAATAGTCTGCCTCGAGCTTGAGTGTACACTGTGTTCCGAATCAGCTTATCACTTTCACTTGGTCCAGGAGTTGTCACAGTCCTTATTTCAGTTTTAATTTGATTCATATCTTGTTTGAATTGCTCTATGTTTTCTACGAAAACCATTGGCGTGTTCTGATTAATTTGAAGTGTTTGGTTGTTTGGATTATTAGCGTTTAATTTAGGTCTGTGCACAGGACTTGTGTTCGTCCCTATTTCATTACATAGCTTAGTGATAATTATACCCTGTTGTAGATTTTTGTAAATTGGTTGCGACGCTGGAGAGCTGGCCATCTTGTTTTGGATTTCATCTGGAGATTCACTCTTTCGTTTTCGACTAGTATTCGGGTTATTTAAATAGGTTGTATTAGTCGCTGTGTTTGTTGCAATTTGATGGCTGTTCACTCTCTCCTGGTTATAATGGTGTTGTTGCTGTGTTGGCGGAGTTTGTACTGGTATATGTTGTGGCTGTTGTATGTTATGGGTTATGTTTTGTTGTTGCATTCTTTGCTGTTGCACAGGAACATTCTGTGGTTGTGATTTTGGTACATTATTAGCGTTACTTTCAACGAATCTTCGTCTCGGTTGTATCGGTCGGCAGTTATAATTCTGTGCGAAGTTCCTTACATTTGCCACGGGAGACCCAACATTGTTCATAGCTTTATTGGCCTCTTGATGAGGTTGCAGATTGGTTGGTTTATTATTATTATTAACGTTTTGTATGTTCATCGTGTTGCTGGGCATAATCTGAGGTCGTACAGCATTCACATTTTGAGGCATTCGCTGTCCAATATTCTGCACATATGTTTGACCAGCATTGGCCTGTTGTATTTGTAGATTTTGCATGTTGGTCATTGCTTGCATGTTCTGTAGTTGGTTCAGAGACATAACAGGCCTCGTCATGTTCATTTGTTGGCTGATCTGTGGTCTCACGTTCATGAATTGGACTTGTCGCTGGACTTCAACTGTTTGATTGCCCTGATTCGGGACCTGCCTTGCGACAGTCATCTGATTTTGCATTATATTCTGTGCATTTGTCTGCATCTGTCCTGTATTAGGATTCTGATTTATATTCCTTTCGTTACTCTGTATGCTGTGCTGTACATTCTGAACCATGTTTGGCACAATGTTGGCCAGTTGCATCGATCTCATATCCTGGTGGTTTTGCGCCAACATGTGCTGTTGGAGTTGGAAATTGGCGAAGTTTTGCTGAAGGTACAGTTGGTTCTGGTCCATCTGCTGTTGGACTGGCTGCAGCATATTGTTGGGCAGTTGTTGAACGTAGACCACCGGGTTGGGTTGAGGCCGGTTCTGCATCCATGGTGGTGGATTTTGAGGGTTTATAAAGAAGGTCTGGTTTGGTTGGATCTGGTCTCCTGGAACAATTTATTACTATTTACTGACCGAACATTTGAAATCTTTGAATATGAACTTCATCTTTTGTATATGCTTAATCAACGAACGATAGTAAATAACAGCCTGAAGCCTCAGGGTTTCCTTAATAGCTTAGGCATTTGCGCTGGCCTGATAACATTTTCATGTAAAGTACAGATATACAGCCCATCGCAACGAGATAAAGGCTAGACAGATACTGTTATCACTAATCCATCTCTCAAACAGCATATATGTAAGCAAAACTGATCCCATCAAAGGATTGGCAGACCATGGTCGACCATTGAGTAAACAACACTCACCAGGTTGTACCAACACCTGCGTCTCGTACACAAATCGTACTGGACACAGTACCATCTGTTGCTGCACCGCTTGCTGGCCCCTGCAGACAAAAATATCATCATGTGTTTTGTTGAGACAGAAATGTATATATCTGTACAGAGGTTTTAGTCTTGGACAGCTAGTTAGTGGGCTGATAATATGTGTAAGAAATCGTCAATGTTTAGTTCCTGGGAAGGTGCTGGCATCTCCGCCAAGTATGGCGAAGAAGATGCATATGAGGTAAGGTCAAGGTGATCGTCAGACAACAAAAGCCTCATCATCATCATCATTTCAGCCGTATGACGTCCACTGCTGGACATAGGCCTCCCCCAAATTTGTGGGGTTTTCCATTATTGGTTTTGTGTAAAAGTTTGTTGGTAAAATGCATAGAGAACGCTACTGCCCATTCTCTAGTAAGTCCTTTAGTCGCCTTTTTCGACACCCAGGGGAAGAAATGGCATGGTGCTATTGTTTACGTCCGGCATCCCACGGTACTTTGCATAAGCTAACAACATAAGCTTATCATGACAAATATGTACGAGCAGTTCTATATCATCAACATCATCAATTTCATATCAGCTGATAGACGTCCCTTGCTGGGCATAGACCTCCCTCAAACATTGATACAACGACTAGTTCTGAACTGCTTACTTTATTACCTGTGAACTATTACATATTCAGCCTATAACGTTCCCACAGTTGGGATTCAGGCCTCCTCTGTGTATAAGGGAGAGGGCCTTAATCTACCACACGGGCAAGAGCGGGCTGGTGGATGTTCCATAAGTATCATTGAATGATTGATTCTATTTAAATGTCTTTGGTTCTAGGACAAACCGGTTTCGTCACAATATTTCCCTTTGCCGTGTTGAAATCTCAATGCTGAATTTATAACTAATTTTAATTGTTGTATCTTGGAACTTACCCTATGGGTTCTGGCTGATTCATTGGTTGCTGCATCTGAAAATAAATAAAAACATATGATTTAATATAGAATCCATACTAATCCATACTAATATTATAAATGGGAAAGTGTGTGTGTCTCTTTGTCCGTCTTTCACGGTAAAACGGAGCGACGAATTGACGTGATTTTTTAAGTGGAGATAGTTGAAGGGATGGAGAGTGACATAGGGTACTTTTTGTCTCTTTCTAACCCCCCACATCCCTAAAATGGGGGGGTGGAATTTAACACGAGCGAAGCCGCGGGCAAAAGCTAGTAGAATATAATAAAGTTTATTGTCTCCAGTATTACAGCTAGTAGTAAGTACACACATACAGAAAACTATAATACCTACTGGAAGCAAAAGGTTTAAGCGTTAATGCTGACGCTTAGGTCACCTAGCGGGTTGCTAAGCGCTGGTTTTCAATATAGGTATTGGGTACGCCATTTATTTGTGTATTTACCTATACCTACAAGGTTGATTTTCCTTAACTGATAGTATTATATGAGCAATGGACGCGAATCTATATGACGAATAAGATCTGGACATGTTGTCCATTTCGCTTGACTGTGTGAATGATGATATGGATAGAAAGGACTACGGAGATAAATAAATAATATCTTGGGACAACCAACACAACGTTATCTGATCCCAAACTAGGCAGAGCCTGTACTATGGCAACCAGACAACTGATAATATACTTAAACATTTCTAATTACATACATACTATAGATAAATTACACCCAGACACAGAACAGTTGTCCTGGGTGGGAATCGAAACCACGACCTCAGTCTTAGCAGTCAGGGTTGCTAACCACTAGACTAACAGGCCAGTCAAGATGACGACTAATAGAGAAGTGTGGAAGAAAAAGACATGTTGCGCCGACCCCAAAAATATTGGGATATGCCCTAGCTGGGGGGCGTTAATTTATTAAGGTAAGCAACAGGCAAGTCTGGTTAAGCACCCGACAACCTCATACCTCATACCTCATCTGCGAGATGTCGTTCAAATAAAAATGAAAAAATAGTCTTTAGAGGGTGCTGCCACATTTCTGCTTGGAGTGTTGCCTTTGGCGGCCATCTAACATTTGGTATACACTTTGATTTTGACAGACTTGTCATGGCAGCAAGCCAATACCAACCTTATTGAAAGGATGTTAAAGATTACTGTCATTTTGACCGACTTGTCAGTAATAGCAACCTTATTTCAAGAACATTAAAGATCACTTTAAAATAACTATGACAGGTCTGTATGTGACCAAGAAGACCAAAAGCTAAATCCAGAATAAGCAAGTCCTGCCAAGGTCGCGGATTTGTTCGGAAGAGCTACCGAGGCCTTGGCACAGGCAACTGAAGGAACACGGGTGGGTTTTAGTCAGTAAAAGTCTGACACGCCCTCCCACTCCACCCTAAAGCGGGAGACGTCATTTGATGATTTCCCAACCAGAAAAAAGAGAGGATAATTAAGTAAAATAATAGCTTAATGATTTGATAGCCTAATATAGCTTTCCGTGTTTTGAGACCAGGCTATGATTGGCAATATTAGCAGCAGATAAAACTATGCTTGTTAATTTCTTTTCCCCATTGTCAATTAGTGACGTAGATGTCGCGGTAGTCTTTTTTAGCGCACTCGATCTTCGACGCACTGCTTAGTCCTGAGAGTGTAAAATCGAAGGGTGTGTTTTTTTGGACCGCTGGTATGCATTCTGCTGGATTCTCCATGCTTGGTTTCACACCTTCCTTCTGCCTAGCCTTTTCCTAACTATCTTGGGGACGGCTACCAGTCTAATCGGATGCAGCTGCTGCTGCTAGTGTGCGATAAAATTCGGCCGTCTAATTTTTACGTGCGAACTTAGGCTAAGTAGGGATAGGATAGTGATGAATCATGTCGATATACAGGAGAAATTTTTAACCAGTGCGTAAATTTTTTTGGTGGTTCAGTATCAGTAATAGAACACAATTCAACTAGGTATTTCTTCAATACTTTTTTAAATTTTTATCCGACCTTAAATCAGTAAACTGTGGACACCCTACATATTTCGTTGTATGATATCGGCAATAGGAATAGGTCAGTAACCGCGCGCGTAGGTACTGCTTCGAACTTCTTAGAATTTTGACCGATCGAACAGCTGGTAGGTACTTGTAGCTATGCTCGGTCGTTCGCCACCGCACGCAGGTTACCATAAAAACTAGTTTCAAATTAAACATCTTTCGTTAACGATAACTTAATTTTTTTGTACTAAGATATATCAAAATAAAAATTGCATGGGTATTATAACTCGTTTAAGTTTAATTTGTTAAATTTTGCGCACTGATTAAAAACTTATCCTGTATCCTCTAAAAAAATTGCAGTCAAAAATTTGAATTAGTGAACTTGATTTGACCTCGATAGTGTCAACCCCTTGCAACAAATGGAATACCTGCTCACTATACTATCAATCACAATCCGAATCATTTTAAAAGATATTGCAAATCCATTGCTCCGTTGGTTAGAAAAACTCGTCTACTCAATACCGTAAATAATGCAATGGATGTTGTGAGCTGTCAAAATGCCAGCCTACATTTAGTGTGCCACGCAATGACCCCGCGGGATTGAACAAATAAAGGGATGACGTCATTCGATCTACCCCAATGTCAAAGCTATTTTGATAACAGGAAAAAAAAACACAACAAAAAATAATGTTGAAAAGAATGTTTCTGGAGAGGTGAAACCCACGTGACTCGAGGGTTGTCACGTTTTACTAAATTAAAATGCTAACCTTTTTGGAAGTGGGTAAGTAAGTAATAAAAAGAGGGAAGAGTCAGAGAAACCACCGAATTCAATTTTTGTTTCATCATCATCATTTCAGCCATAAAACGTCCACTGCGAGACATAGGCCATAATTTAGCGGGGATTTCCATAATCGCCACGCTTGGCAGGCGGATTGGCGATCGCAGTATGGTAATAAAATACATAGAGAACGCTGCTGCCCATTCTCTAGAAAATCCCTTAGTCGCCTCTTACTACAGCTACGGGAAAATGGGGTGGTGCTATTCTTTACGTCCGGTACAACACGGGACGTCGAATTGTCATTAAATAGGGTAATTGTCATTAAATAGGGTAAAGTACAGAGCCAGCAAATCGTGCTACTACAATCTGTCAAATTTCTTTGATAGATTTTCAACTTTATCGCTAAAGCATTAGGTTCAAGGTTGATTGGGAGAATTTGACAATTCCGGGTACCTTGATGTGTCTGTACCTTCATGGGGTTAGAGGGTTGTATTGAAGACTAAAATTATTATAATTTTGTAAAGCCATTTTTGCTAAAATCGCGAAACATATTTTCTTCAATATACAACCTGATACCTGAGGGGTAATTGCGTTGGGCACGCCACAATTGCGGCGGTAAGTCCCCACTTTGAGGAGTGGATAGAGAGGCGCCACGGCGTCCTCACCTTCCGCCTGACGCAGGTTCTCACCGGGCATGGGTGCTTCGGTGGGTTCCTGTACAGGATAAAGCGGGAGGATACGCCCGGGTGTTTCCATTGTGAGGATCGTCTAGAGGACACGGTGGAGCATACGGTGGAAGTTTGCCCTGCCTGGGCGGAGCACCGCCGTGTCCTCGTGGAGGCGATCGGCGGCGGCGACCTCTCGCGTCCGGCCCTGGTGCGAGCCATGGTACGGAGCGAGGGGGAATGGGAAGCCGTCACCTCCTTCTGCGAAGCAGTAATGCTCGCGAAGGAGGAGGTGGGGCGCGTGAGGGAGAGGCTATCTCTGCGCCCTCACGTCCCTAGCCGCCGCAGGAGGAGACGCCCCAGGCGTCGGGAGTCGATAGCGGACTCCCGGCCACCGTAGGCGCGAGCTTGCGGGTGGCGACCAATGGGTAGCTTGCCGCCCGGTAAGGACCAAGCTCGGGTCGACGGCGCGTAGTGTTCCACGCGCGCCTCAAAGAGATGTCAGCAGCAGTGTAGGGGTCTACTAGGACCGATGCCCGCCGGGGTCAAGTGATTGTTCGAAAGAGATACCGTGACCCTGGCACATGGGCAACTGATGGAACACGGGTGGGTTTTAGTCAGTAAAATTCTGACACGCCCTCCCGCTCCGCCCAGAGCGGGAGAAGTCATTTGATGATTTCCCATCCAGAAAAAAGGGGTAATTGCGTAACTTGCTATCAGTAAGAATCGGTTTAATATTCATAGTTAAACAACATTCATTGCGTTATTTACGTTTAATTTCTTGTTAAAAAGTTTTTATTTTATTATTTTTTGTGGCTTTAATGCACTTATAATACTTGGCAAGGTATACCCTATCCAATAAAAAAAGAATAATCAAAATCGGACTACTCTGTATAAAGTTATGCGTGGTTATACATTAGAAACAGTGAGTGACCAATCAATCATCCCCTGTTTTCTGACCCTTAGGGTTCGATTTTGTTTTCCAAATTTATATGGGACCACCTTGGAAGTATACTCTTTCTAATAAAAATTAAAAAAAGAATTATCACAATCGGACTACTATGTAAAAAGTTATGCGTGGTCATACATTAAAAAAAAAAAATATTCGCGTCGAATCGACAACCTCCTCCGTTTTTTTTCGTCGGTTGAAAAACGTTCGAAATTTTTAATTTCGCGGGCTATACTAGCCGTTATTTTAAGAAAAAGAAAAACTTGTTTATAGATATTCCAATCTTCTTGAAATAAGTATTCGTGTTTGTATGTATTTTACGTAATAATTAAAAACTATTGCAATATCCTTATTATTTTGAACGGGTTTTAAAACCCAATTAATTATCATTCGAACATTTCAAAAGTGGCTGCCCTCGCCGTCCTAATTCCGCTTCACCCCTTTCGCAACAAAGACAAAATCGATAGGGGAGACTGGGGACAAAATTACACACTTTTTCTAAAAGTATTTTTTTTGTGTTTAAAAAAATACACCGTTAATTAAACATAATAACTATATTATATTTAAAAAGTGTTATAAAAATTGATTGATTATTTCCAATAATAAAAAAAAAATCGCGTGCATAATCCAATCGTATGGCTTCCGGGCTATTACAGACGACGGACAAAACAACCCTTTCATTATCAATAATAACGAACAACATTATATTGTCCAACACACGACAATGGGCTATATGTCGTAGCCGTAAGGCTGATTTTCGTGGTTCGAGTTTCGTAGTGTCCAGGTGGTCTATTCTGTGAAAAATCTCACCATGATTAAGGTGAAGTGACCTTGATGTAAGCTTTAATTGGTGATAGGGATTGATACTGAAAACTCATTTCTACCTCACTGCATCGAATTTTTTATTTCGAGATTTCTACAGAATATACCGGCTGGGGTTGTCCGTCCTCACTAATCTGCGCAGTGCAGCGTGGCGAATTTTACTCCCCCGAGATTCGACAACGGACAGAGGCGTTGCAATATTCAAGTTTTTGACAAACATGAAGGGACTTCGTTAGAAATAAAATATTCCGAATACATTAGTTTGATGTTCAATACAGAATTAAAGGGCAGGTGGCGAGGGATGAACTGTTTTTTTTTTTTTTGTATAAAAAACTGGATCAATGTGATTTAGGGCCGGTAGGGGCGCAGTCAGTTGAAAGCAATTTAAATAGGGACTACTAGGTTTTTTTTTTTGGATGAGTTTTATGATCCTTGTTTAATTGGTATTTCTATGTGGATGTTTTACTACAATATCTCTCATCTTTTTGTATATGAATGACGTTGTATGTTTTGCCAATACCCTAATTGTGTAACATACTATCAATCACAATCCATTGCTACTTATGTTCGAAATGTTTTTATCCTCAACAACGCAATGAATGTTGTGGAACTGTCAAAATAAAAGCCGCTTCTACTGTTACTACGTCGCACAATTCATCATCATCAGCCTATAATGTTCCCACTGCTGGGACACAGCCCTCTCGGTGGGAGGGAGTAGGCCATAATACACCACGTGGGCCCAGTGCTAGTTGGTATATGTCACAAGTCTTCGAATTTTTGGTTCTAAGACATGTCGGTTTCCTCACAATGTTGGCCTTCACCGTTTTGAGATACCGCTAAATTATGACGTATACGGTATATCAAGTGTCATGTGAAAGGTGATATGTCTGGAAAGGGGGTGACTACCGATATAATGACTAATAGGTAGAGAAGTGTGGAAGAAAAAGACATTTCGTCGACTGCATATAAATTGGGATATGGTTTAGACAATGATGGTGATGATGATGATGATGACAGTAGGTATCTCATAAAATCTTCCATTTTAGTGATTAATGGTTTCGTAAAAAACTGGTGTATTTAATTTACTATGGTACGTTAGTCCGCACGATCGATGCAAAAAATTGACCTTGACCTGGCCCAGTGTAGTACGGAGATTCAATAGAATGCGAGGTCAGCTTATACTGGGTTTGTGACTAGTGATTTGCAGCGTACTGTACCTGATAGTGCTAGTGATTTCTCATAAAATTATCACTATCTTTATACAAAAATGTTTAATTAATAAATTTGGAATTTTTTAAAGGAAAAATAATTGCATTCATAAATTCTCCAAAGACATTGTCTATGGTCAACACTAAACATCCATATTTCACCAACAATGACCCAACACCACGGGTAAAAATTAGGAAACAGAAAGCTTACTGAGATTTTGCCTACAAAAGATCTAATAACACCTTGTTACATCTGAGAATCGAAGCTAGTACCTCATCTTTGACACACATGTTTGCAACCACTAGACTGGACTAATCAGACAAGGTAGTAAACAAATTATTTATATACATAGTCAAAAAACAAAAAAAAATACAGTCACCTCTTTAGAACAACATTATTCCAAACACAAACTAAAAGTCATTAAGAAGAAGTAATAAACACACAATGAAGTAGTTAACGACATCACAGAAGACAGTCCAGCTATTTCGGAGAAAGGCACACACAGACAATATCCCAACATGGATAAAAACATCGAAATAAGCTTTCCTTGCCCACCATCTTTAGCCCCTCGTAAATCAACAGAGATATTTCAATGGAACCGTATTATTTGCTTTTATTATCAAACCCTTCTTAATGTTTCAAACCTTACACCACCCACACTAAGTCTAAATTCCAACGACAGATCAATATCCCTTCATCGACAAAGGTATTCATGTACACCAATAGAATATGGACTTTAGTACTTAGTAAATAAGGTTTATTATGTATATAAGGGATGGGAGTAATAATAATCCCTACGCAGCGGATGGCGGCAGACATTTTATTTTTTTTATCTCTCATAGTGTTGCGGTGAATGTCGATATAAATTATTATTGTTATTTATGATAATTTAGAATCGTTTTCTACAGTTCGTGTTATTTTTGTTGTCTCTTTGGTAAGCATGATTCTGTTCTCTCTTAATTGACAGCTATTCTGTCACGATTTATAAATATGACAATGGAAGAAAATCAAGATGAACTTGGATGGAAACAAAATGAGATCAGATGGTGCTAGAAATTAGTAGTAAGTACCTAGGTCAGGTTTTTACGAAAAATACTAAAGCAGCTAAAGCATGGCTTAATAGACAATGATGAAATTGAGAGAATTTTAATATTCTGGAAGATAGAAGCAGACTCTCGAACATAGTGAAAAATATAACTGCTTCTCGATTGCTAATACATCGGCTGGATATTTACAAAAATAATGTATTGTCCTACAAGGAATAATAAAACCTTGATCTATAAAGAACAATGTACCGTGTGGTGCCGGACCTAAAGAATAGCATCACCCCATTTCTTCCCGTGGGTGTCGTAAAAGGCGACTACTGGACTTACTAGAGAATGGGCAGCAGCGTTCTCTATGCATTTTACCACCATACTGCGATCGCCAATCCGCCTGCCAAGCGTGGCGATTGTGGCAAAGCCCCCCAAATTGGGGGAGGCCTATGTCCAGTAGTGGACGTATTACGGCTGAAATGATGATAAAGAACAATGTAGTACCAAATTGAAAATGGTCCGTGGTCAGTCACATATTTTTCCCATTTTGTTTCTGCTGCATGCATTATATAGCTATTAAATTGTAAATCCCTAATTGGCCGTATGACTAGTTATATATTTCAAGATAAAACTTCAAAGGGCTGTGGATTTTTTGATTAATAAATATTTTTTCCATGACCACCTGGCTTGGAGAGCACTTTGGCAAACGCAGTATGATGCTACTTGCATACAAAACAGTGCTAGTATTCCTTCATCAATAATCGCATTGTAAACCCAGGGTAAGAGTGGGGGTGGTTATTTTCTAAAGCTACACAGGCACACAGGCCAGGCTACAGGCTTTGTTACGGCTTACTTGAATGTTATACTTACAATACTTTATTACGGTAACTGAATACTTAAGCTAAATTGAAGTAAACGTGTGGTAAAAGCATTAGCCCAACCATTCAGGTAGCTTCGGAATGAACTGATTAAATATGCCTTAAAAAACTTCCAAGTACCCCAGAAAAAAAAACGTATACCTGGTCTACAGTTCCCTAGCACAGGTGATTTGTTAAAATATTA
The DNA here is from genome assembly GCA_932294355.1 of Aporophyla lueneburgensis. Lineage (NCBI taxonomy): Eukaryota > Metazoa > Arthropoda > Insecta > Lepidoptera > Noctuidae > Aporophyla > Aporophyla lueneburgensis. The sequence goes on along the minus strand of OW028762.1, from coordinate 14,058,400 downwards.
AAAAACTATCTGTCTCACCATACGTAGGTGAGTACCTCCAGTTCAAGTACGTAGTCTTTTGCATTTATTAAATAAAACGCGAAAAGAAACAAGGTGCAAATAAATGACAACAAAATATCGCACAATCCATATAAAACCCACCAAGTTATCGATAGTAATAAATAATATCGATAAAACTACACGTCAAAATTACAACACTATTGCAAATGTAGGGCGCCACAGGGGAACGGCATACACGCCGTGTTCTCTAAAAATAAGTCGCATGAGCTAGAAAGAGACGCAAACACAACAATAAACACTGCTAGAAAGAGACAAAACATAATTTCCAATCAAAATATGCAGTAACAGCATTATAGTCTTTACTGAGAAGTAATAAGAAACCATGTTATTGATATCTCAGCGCAAATTGTCATTTGAAGCCATCTTACATACTAAAAATATATGTTAGTCACTATAACTATACAAAAATGTATGTAAACAAACAAAAAGGAAACGTCAAAAATCGATTTCTTAAGTAAAATTAAAATAAAAACAATTTATCACAAATAAAACACCATTTTCTAATACAAAATCGATTAAAAAACTAACGGAATCAGTAATTTAATACCAATTTCAAATGGCCGTGACGTCACGCACGAATTTCGATGTTATTTCAGTATTACAACACAGTTCTGTTACTAAAATTGGAATTTTTGACGTTTTCCCTCAAAAATCTCGGTTGAAACACTATTTTACATGGATATCTTTATGAAATATGGTGCACACGACTTACCGTCACAGATCCACAGCAATGGTGTCTTCTTAAACGTCAAAAAACTATAGAAAACGTATCAAAACGTCACGATTAAAGTCACTCCGGACATCTTTCGAAATGAAATGGCTGCACGAATAACATAAAAGATACGGTCACAGTGTATAGCTTGACTACCACAAAACTCCAAGCGACGGCAATAAACGACAGAGAAGCGATATCCCTGTACAAATTCGTATCGATTTTATTAAACGCTGAACATTGTGGTACGGAGGCCGCCCAACCAATGATAAAACAGTGAATAACAACGCACGGTATTGGATGGAACGTGTTTCGAAATTCAAACACGTTCCATGACCCCAATATCCTCTCTACTAGACGGGTTAGCTTAACAAATGTACGTGTGTCTCTTTCTTACTTATGGGGATAATGCACAAGTTGAAGTGAGAAAAAGAATACTTTTTTTTCAGATTTAAACGGAAAGACGACTTAAGAAATTACTTTTGACCAGTAATCGATTTATAATCAGCTTTATTAAAAGTGTATAAGGTTGATTATCATATAGTGGACTTGTGCTCTCTACGTAGTGATGTCATTCAAGTAGAATGGCCGATATAATGAATTATTCACACGATTTGGGCCTATTTTCTGACTTTATGGCTCATGTTACATTGTTAAAGTATTATTTATAATACGCCAGCGATGTTCTGGTAAAATACATATTCATCTATAGAAACTATACCTTTTATTTTATTCAAATGTATGTGTTTAATCACACAAAATCAATCGATAGAAGTTTCCCGTCGGAAAGTTGTGGTCGAGATTTTTAAAGTTTTTATTTTATTTGATATTTTTTTAGTACTAGGAAGGTAGATATATCACTGACTTAGAGAGTTTCTAGATTTATCCAAAACTGTAGACTGACTGATTTATTTTTTCTCTAATCTAAATCTGTCTGCCTATAAAAACAGCGTTCTTACAGTAACCGTTAAAGAAAGTTTATACTGAGATTTATTTTCACAGCGCCACGCGTAGGTACGAAACCTTAAACACCCCAGTCGTAATTAATGATAATTGTATAATTATCGAGGCATAGGTAATTTATACATCATGCATGACCAATGACGACAATGCGAAACAACGACACATTTTTGCGAACATGTGTATCACTTTTGAGCAAACTTGATCGTAGACATTGCATTGAAGCAAGGCATTCTTGTGCAAACAATTATTTTACTAAGAATTAGGTTTTGAACTAACATCTGCCTATGTGTTTTAATGTACCTATATGTTTTTAACCATGGAACAGTGTGAGCAATATGGAAGAAAAAACTAGCTGTACAAAAAAAAACTGCTTGTATTAATTTTCGTCGAAAGTTTTATTGTAGCACCCTTCATACGTCTGCTGCTAAACATGGACGAAACGAAGAACGGTGATTCTATTATTTGAATAATAAAACAATTTACCTATTATGCTTTATTGCACACTTATTTAAAACACGTGTCCATTTTGCCCCTAACTCCCCTTTAAAAAAGCTTACAACGTATTGTGTACGAACGCCCATTGCATTAACAATGGAGGGTCTAAAGAAATAGCATTGCATTTATATAAATACTTGGTCAAATTTATTTCAATTTTTTCAACAAAAAAAAAGTTACTAAATAGAAGAAACAATTCGCGTTATCGCGGCAAAAATAAGATTGAAAAATATTTGAGTCACAATTTCATGTTTAAAACAAAATTGTTGATAATTGAGTAGGTAATACTTAGTAATAATAATAATAATCTAAGATTTAAACACAATAAACAAATGGTATGCTTACCTTGGCTGTGACTCACCTACTTTTAAATTATCTGATCAATTTCTTTTTACGAAACCTACGATGTTCACGAACGGCCATTGACATCTTCTGGCCTATTCTTTTTTTGAATGAAACTGACACGATTGTTTTTTTATTAGTTTTTATTTAGGCAGAAGTAGGTATACCTAATGATGTATTTAGAAGATCATTTTTAAATTACCTAACGTAACACTCTCCTCGTTTCTTTGTTAGATAACTTAAATTAATAATAACAAAACAAAAATGCCACGATTAGTTCAAATCTTAAGATTTGTCTTTGTATTTTTTTTATTTTCAAACGGTACTTTTTATCATGTCAGAATTGGTACCTTTAATATCTACTTAGTTACCACCATATTCACAATTCACACCCTTTATTATTATTAACCGGCTTGATTAATAAAAGTCGTGAACACTTAACATTGAACTTGAAAAGTTATGCTTACTTAGCTACACATAAATAAATACTTATCTAACAAAAAAAAGCATTAAATCTCAACAGATTTCCATACTTCCAAAACATGTTGATCGAGCCTGAAAATTCTAGGCATCATTTCAGCCGAAAGACATCCACTGCTGAACATAGGCCTCTCACAATATGGGGGGGTTCGCCATGATCGCCACGCTTGGCAGGCGAGTTTGCGATCGCAGAACCGACGTTGGTAAAATGCATAGAGAACGCTGCTGCCCATTCTCTAATAAGTCCCTTAATCGCTTCTTAAGACACCCACAGAAAAAAATGGGATGGTACTATAATAATTCTAGTCATTAAAATCAAAACAGTCGATCATTAATTGCATACTACAGTGTACTTACTTCCTAAGAAATTCCTGATGGAAGAATAGGTACAATAAAATCTTTACCCGACCATCAAAATCAAAAGTCATTTATTCAAACTAGGCTGAGTCAGCACTTTTTGAACGTCAAAGTTACATAACATACCTAAGACAGGTCCCCCGGCACGCCCGCCCTTCGACACTTCCTAGTACTTTAGCTGGGAAGAAGAAGTGGCGGAACAAAATATCCAGCAGCACAGCTGTCTGTCCAGTTAGAAGAACTTGATTCTATACAATGATAAGTAGTAAACATTAAGAGACACGAAACATTACATTAAATTATTTGCCATTTATGTCAGCTAGCGAACCCAATCATCATCATCTATCTATTAAGAGACACGAAACATTACATTAAATTATTTGCCATTTATGTCAGCTAGCGAACCCAATCATCATCATCTATCTATTAAGAGACACGAAACATTAAATTAAATTATTTGCCATTTATGTCGGCTAGCCAACCCAATCATCATCATCTATCTATTAAGAGACACGAAACATTAAATTAAATTATTTGCCATTTATGTCGGCTAGCCAACCCAATCATCATCATCTATCTATTAAGAGACACGAAACATTAAATTAAATTATTTGCCATTTATGTCGGCTAGCCAACCCAATCATCATCATCTATCTATTAAGAGACACGAAACATTAAATTAAATTATTTGCCATTTATGTCGGCTAGCCAACCCAATCATCATCATCTATCTATTAAGAGACACGAAACATTAAATTAAATTATTTGCCATTTATGTCGGCTAGCCAACCCAATCATCATCATCTATCTATTAAGAGACACGAAACATTAAATTAAATTATTTGCCATTTATGTCGGCTAGCCAACCCAATCATCATCATCTATCTATTAAGAGACACGAAACATTAAATTAAATTATTTGCCATTTATGTCGGCTAGCCAACCCAATCATCATCATCTATCTATTAAGAGACACGAAACATTAAATTAAATTATTTGCCATTTATGTCGGCTAGCCAACCCAATCATCATCATCTATCTATTAAGAGACACGAAACATTAAATTAAATTATTTGCCATTTATGTCGGCTAGCCAACCCAATCATCATCATCTGCCTAGCCTTTTCCCAACTATGTTGGGGTCGGCTTCCAGTCTAACCGGATGCAGCTGGGTACAAATATTTTACACGGAGCGACTGCCTATTAGACCTCCACAACCCAGTTACTGGGTAATACGATACCCCTTGGTAAGACTGGTTGTCAGGCTAGGTAACCAACCCAATTTAACAAATAAAATGTTAACATAATCTTTACCCGACCGAAAGTTTATTGTGTTCTTCCACGACGACCCAGGACTAGATTCCGAGTCAGAGGACTACTAGATAAATGAGGCATGCAGCCAGAAACGAACTCAAAATAATTTAATAATTTTCATCATTTTGTTGCACTTAGATTTCCCAATTTATTTGTGGTCGGGGCTACATGTTTTTTTCTTCCAAACTTCTCCATTAGTCGTCATCTCAGTAGTCACCCCATTTTTAGGGTTCCGTTGCCAAATGGCAAAAAACGGAACCCTTATAGATTCGTCATGTCTGTCTGTCTGTCTGTCTGTCTGTCTGTCTGTCCGTCCGTAGGTATGTCACAGCCATTTTATTCCGAAACTATAAGAGCTATGCTGTTGAAACTTGGTAAGTAGGTGTATTCTGTGAACCGCATTAAGATTTTCACACTAAAATAGAAAAAAAACAAAAAAATTTGGGGTTCCCCATACATAGAACTGAAACTCAAAAATGTTTTTTTTCATCAAACCCATACGTGTGGGGTATCTATGAATAGGTCTTCAAAAATGGTAATGAGGTTTCTATTATCATTTTTTCTAAACTGAATAGTTTGCGCGAGAGACACTTCCAAAGTGGTAAAATGTGTGTCCCCCCCCCCGTAACTTCTAAAATAAGAGAATGTCAAAACTAAAAAAAATATATGATGTACATTACCATGCAAACTACCAACGAAAATTGGTTTGAACGAGATCGAGTGAGTAGTTTTTTTTTAAAACGTCATAAATCGTAAACCGCAATTTACCTTACATTCAATCAACTGAAATATAAAAATTAAAAAATATATATATTTTTAAACCGAAAATACCTACAGGTTTGTACGGAACCCTCGGTGCGCGAGTCCGACTCGCACTTGGCCGGTTTTATCCATATCATAATTCACACAGTCCATCCATCTTTTCTTTGATCTCCCTCTACTCTTAAAGACATTGACATTCATTCATATTCAATAGTTTCCTCACGACATTTTCCTCATTCCTCCGTATCACGTCACCATACCATGACAACAGATTCCCACACAACTTTTCAGTTTTTGGTGCCACTTTCAGATTTCATCTTATGTACTTACTTATTTCTTATTCTTTGGTCTCCCTCTACTCTTATTGCCATATATATTCATACTCATTTTCATTTGTTTTTAGACAGATTCACACTTCGACACCGTTCGAATTTCGAAGTGATGTTACAAGAATCCTATATCTATGGACACAGTAGGTTTTCTTTTACCGAGGCATAGATAATATATTTTTATAGTTTTCTCATTGTTAAGACGTCGAACTTTCGAAATAGCGACCACAAAGGTTTATCAACTAACCTTATTGGTTGTTTCCACTATGAACGATACTTACCTACCTAGTACCTACGTGTGTCGTAAATAGTTTTATTTTTATGGTCGCCTATGGTCGCTAAAATGGTTCTGATTAATAGTAGATATGTTACGTAATTACCCCTCTGCTTCAGCTAAACTCATGCATTGAAAAATATGCCGCGTATCCGAAGACGTCCTTGCAAGTGTGGGAACTCGAAGGTGTTCTGACGGCCTGGTGAAGGCCACAGGAATCTGCTGGATGCGAGAAACACAGGAGGAATCGCTTTCATTTTGATAGTTCAACAACATTGCATTATTTACGTTGTTGAGCACACATAGTTTTCGAAAATACGAAGCAGTGGATCAGAAATAATATTCAAAATGATTCAGATTCTGACTGATACCTACCGTGTTACGCAATTAGGGTTTAGGACTGACAACTAGTCTTGTGTAGTTCGCGAACGAACTAGGTCGAAAGAGCGCTCCCACAGATGAACTACGCGAACTAGTCCCTCATTCCCCGATCCGCAGTTCGTTAGTTCATCAGTTCGTGACCGAATGAGTGATGATGTTAATACACGGAACAAAATACAAAAAGGTTTTTGTAGTTACTAAACTAGTTATTTATTGCAACAATAAACTTTGGTATTATTTACAATCATGATCATTTTATGAATTATCATTCAAAGGTTTTTGTTGTTTTTAGAGTCCAAAAATTGTTGGTAAAAGTAGAGCATTCCATAATCTTGTCGCATGCAGTAGGAGCAAAATCAAAACGAGCGAACGATCGATCGATCTGCCTCTCTTGGATTCGAGCTGGGAGCTGATGAACTAAAAGAGCGAACTAGATCGTTAAGGAGCGGTGAACTAAACTGAGCGATCTCAGTCGCGAACTACTATGCCCAAGACTACTGACAACCAAAATTTCATACAAATTGCGCTTAAGTGGTTTGACGCGGTGGTAGAAGTAGTGCTGTCAGTGTATAGATTAACAAAACTGAAACGACCAATCAACGTACGTGAATTGCACACGAAATATTTGAAGTGATGAGTGGGTGAACTAAGTGGTCTAATTAAAAGATAAACAAACGATAATGTTCACGTATTTCAAAGCGTAAATATCTATGAGTTTATTAGCATAAAAGTAAGTTTAAAAAAAACCGGCCAAGTGCGAGTCGGACTCGCACAAAGGGTTCCGTACAAACCTGTAGGTATTCTCGGTTTATGCATAAGGTTCATGTTTATGAAAATAAATGTTTTTTTTTATTTTTATATTTCAGTTGATTGAATGAAAGGTAAATTGCGGTTTACGATTTATGACGTTTTAAAAAAAAAACCACTTACTCGATTTCCTTCAAACCAATTTTCGGTGGTAGTTTACATGGTAATAATAAAATGATATTAGAAACCTTAATACTATTTTTGAAGACCTGTTCATAGATACCCCACACGTATGGGTTTGATGAAAAAAAAAATTTTTTGAGTTTCAGTTCTATGTATGGGGAACCCCAAAATTTATTGTTTTTTTTCTATTTTTGTATGAAAATCTTAATGTGGTTTACAGAATACATCTACTTACTAAGTTTCAACAGCATAGCTCTTATAGTTTCGGAGAAAAGTGGCTGTGACATACGGACGGACGGACAGACAGACAGACAGACAGACAGACATGACGAATCTATAAGGGTTCCGTTTTTTGCCATTTGGCAACGGAACCCTAATTAAACCATGACGACTGAAAAATCACACTCTAAAAAGAATGAAACAAGAAAATTTTCTCATATGAAAGCCTAAAGCTTATGATCGCTTACTACTGTTAGAATTTATTTTAAACATATAAAACCATGGTCAGATCTGCTGTCTTGTATGGGTCACAATGTTGGGCCACAAAAGGGATGAATGAAAGGCAATTGCACGCAGCTGAGATGAGAATGTTAAGAGGGATGTGTGGTGTTACACGAATAGATAGAATAAGAAATGAGTAAGTACATAAGAGGAAGTCTGAAAGTGGCACCAATAACCGAAAAGTTGTGTGGGAATCGGATGTCATGGTATACGGTCACGTGATACGGAGGAATGAAGAGAATGTCGTGAGGAAACTATTGAGTATGAATGAATGTTGATAGCTTTAAGAGTAGAAGGAGACCAAAGTAATGATGGATGGACTGTGTGAATTATGATATGAGACAGAAAGTGACTTCTGAGATGACGACTAATAGAGAAGTGTGGAAGAAAAAGACATGTTGCGCCGACCACAAATAAATAGGGATAAGGGCAGCAGAATGAAATGATGTGGCATACAACCGCGGCTTGTTTTTTGTTCATCATTTCATGCCCTCTAGCGGGCGCCATATTTAATTTAATGTGACGTCACTTACCCTATATCTAGTGGACGATCAAGACACTTCCAACGATATCTCATTTGTCAAATTATGATAAGTAGTTTAGAAATTATCAGGGAACAAACGAACCTACATACGTACCGATCAAATTAACAAACGGGTAAACAGTTACGTATCAAAATGTCCCGCAGAGTGCAAGATACAAACAAACTCACGCCTTTTTCCCATGGGGGGTAGGCAGAAACTGCGGATTGCCACCTGCTACGATCCATAAACACTCCTTTTGCCTCGTTTTTTTTTTTTTTTTTTCAGGATGGGAAATCATCAAATGACTTCTCCCGCTGTGGGCGGAGCGGGAGGGCGTGTCAGACTTTTACTGACTAAAACCCACCCGTGTTCCATCAGTTGCCCATGTGCCAGGGTCACGGTATTTCTTTCGAACAATCACGCGACCCCGGCAGGCATAGGTCCTAGTTGACCCCTACACTGCTGCTGACATCTCTTTGAGGCGCGCGTGGAACACTGCGCGCCGTCGACCCGAGCTTGGTCCTTACCGGGCGGCGAGCTACCCATTGCTCGCCACCCGCAAGCTCGCGCCTACGGTGGCCGGGAGTCCGCTATCGACTCCCGACGCCCGGGGCGTCTCCTCCTGCGGCGGCTAGGGACGTTAGGGCGCAGAGACTGCCACTCCCTCACGCGCCCCGCCTCCTCCTTCGCGAGCATTACTGCTTCGCAGAAGGAGGTGACGGCTTCCCATTCCCTCTCGCTCCGTACCATGGCTTTTTGCCTCGTTTACGTTCATACATCTGGTCATACACACACGCCGGTTACCAGTACTGCGCACCTGACCTTTCTGAAGAACATCACACATAAGGTAACTATGTTTTCCTAGGGCGTCCCCTCTCGGCGTTTCCACTCACATCTTCCTTGTAAGCCATCCTTCATTCATCCTCTCAACATGACCAAACCATCTAAGCATTCTCTTCACAATTTTTAAAGATCTTGAGTTAGGTTAGAATCCAACCCGTTGCATTGCACGACATAAGTTAAATACCTACCTTGTTAACTAGTTCAGTTTGTTACATTTGATATTAGTTGGTTGGTTACGTTTGATGGTCAAATGACCTACATAGGAGTGGAGGTGGGACTGACAACGGAACAATTTACATACATACATATATTCAGTAGGTACGTTCCTACATTACATAATTATTTAACACTCTAACAAAGCAGTGGTGGCATTGGTATTAGCCGCGACTTAACCGGACCGCGACTTAAGGAGCAGTGGTGGCCCAGTGGTAATGGCCGCGACTTACGAGTAGTAGGTCGTGAGTTCAAACCCAAGCAGGCGCATTACTTTGTGTAAATTATTTCATCGCCACTGCTCTCAAAACGGTGAAGGAAAACATCGTGAGGAAACCGGCATGTCTTAGAACCAAAAATTCGAAGACATGTGACATCTACCAATCCGCACTGGGCCCGCGTGGTGGATTATGGCCCACTCCCTTTCACCGAGAGGAGGCCTGTGTCCCAGCAGTGGGAACATTATAGGCTGATGATGATGATGATGCGACTTAACCGGTCGTGGGTTTGAACCCAAGCAGGCTCTTTACTTTGTGTTAATAATTTCATCACCACTGCTCTCAAAACGGTGAAGAAAAATATCGTGAGGAAACCGTTTTTTTTTTGTTTTTTATTTTTTTTTTGTCGTTGGGCAATCATCAAATTACGTCTCAACCCACCCGTGTTCCTTCAGTTGCCCATGTGCCAGGGTCACGGTGTCTCTTTCGAACAATCACGCGACCCTGGCAGGCATCGTTCCTAGCAGACCCCTTCAGTTCTGCTGACATCTTTTTGAGGCGCGCGTGGAACACTACGCGCCGTCAACAAACCGGCATGTCTTACAACTAAAAGTTCTAAGACTTGTGACATAGATCTACAAACCTGCGCTGGGTCCGCCCACTCCGTCTCACCGAGAGGAGGCCTGTGTCCCAGCAGTGGGAACATTATAGGCTGCTGATGATGATATTCAGTAGGTAGATACGTTCTCAGTTTAGTAACAATAGGAATCGCTTCCATTTTGAGAGTTCATCAACATTCATTGCGGTATTAACGATGTTGAGCGGACAAGTCTTTCAAAAACAAGAATTATTAGATTAGCAGTATTCAACACTCAGTACGAGTGCGGTACGTCTGTTCAGACCATGCCCCACTTGCTGGAGTTCCAAGTGCCCGTTCACCTGCACCTCAGATGATCTTAATGTCTCTGATGCCCCAATAAACGTGGCCAGCTACTGGGTTCAAATGATATAGTACGGTTACCATCGACACAAAAGAAGAAGCAGTATTCTTTAAAAATGTTTCAGATTCTGTCGGTGGAAAACTTTTGTGCAACCAATGAACATGGTCCACCCATAATCTGATTACGAAAGCGCTTTGATGTGGAGTGGATGCGGATACCAGTAATATCTTAATAATAATATCTTAGGACAACCAACACACCGTTATCTGATCCCAAACTAGGCAGAGCTTGTACTATGGCAACCAGACAACTGATAAATATACTTATACATTTTAAATACATACATATTATAGATAAATTACACCCAGGCACAGAACAAATGATTGTGCTCATCACACAAACATTTGTCCTGGGTGGGAATCGAACCCACGACCTCAGTCTTAGCAGTCAGGGTCACTAACCACGAGACTAACAGGCCGGTCCAGTATCTAGGTAACACCTATTAGGACAAATTCTGGACTTTAAAAGAGATTGTGACCTCTGAGTTTGTTTCAGTGTTTCTTTTCAGAGTAACCAGATAGGTAACTCCAAACTCATCTAGCTTTTAAAGTAGGTACATATTGATGACTAGCTCCATCCTACGGTTTCACCTGCATAAGTCTCGTTCTCGTAGGGTTATCGGGATAAAAAAGATCCTGTGTTCTAATCTAGATCATGATCTACCCATGTGCCAAATTTCATCTAAATCCGTTCAGTCGTTTTAGCGTAACATACAAACAAAAAATTCAAATCTTTTTTCTTTTTAAAGTACCTAGTTTAGAAATGTAAAAGTGTTTGTTCAGTGTTTAAACCTACCTACATACAGAAATAAATATTATGTCAGTAGCCATAAAAACGATGCTAAGCTTTTGTATTAAAAAAAACCAGTTTTAAAATTTCAATTGTCTATTAGTTCAAAAATCAATAGAAATTATTCACGCAAATATAATAAAAAAATCAACAAATTATCAATGATTAAAACAAGTCAGTTTATGCTTTCGCACTAGGCTTCATTTTCGGTGGTTTTATAATTGAACCGATGCTTTTTCTCTTCATCATGCCCTTCTTCTTCGAGGGCGTCTTCACGTCTTTGCTAATCTTCACTTTTTTCGACTTCTCACCGCCATCTTTCTTTTCTTTCGGCTTCTTTTCCGCGTCCATCTTTTTCTTCGGCTTAACTGGTTTATCTTCTTTACTTCCCTTAGGTTTTACTTGCGATTTCAAGCTTTTCCCTTCTGTTTTTTTAGATTTTACTTTCAAAGTCTTCTTCTTTTCTGGATCTTTTGCCTTCTCTGTCTTTTCTTTTTTTGGTTTCTTCGTTTTTGGTTTTGGTTCTTTGATAGGGGCTAGTTTGAAAGATCCTGAGGCTCCTATTCCTTTAGTTTGTATGATAATTCCTTGTTCCACGGCAGATTTTATAAATTTCTTGATATGATAGTTTAGTTTCTCCGTATCGACGTTGTATTTTTCTGCTATATACTTCTTTATGGCGTATAAGGACACACCTTTTCGGCTTTTCAGGTCTATTAGTGCTTGTTGTATCATTATCTTCGTGGTCAATTTCTTGTCTGACTTTTTCTTGTCAAGCAAGTCATCTGATGGACTGTTCGGCAACTTCTTTTGTGGCATTTTTGGTAACGCAGATTGCATTTCAATGTCTGAGCCCTCAGACTCCGATCTTCCGGAAGACATAGTGGGTAATTGTGGAACAAAAGAGAAAAAATTATAAACATTTGCCTAAAGTTTTGGTGCAGTTAAGTGCGCGAGATCTTTACCTTAACGGGGACTTGGAAGGTTTGTCAATAAAATGAGGGTAGTTCAAACATCTTTGTGGAGTTTGGTATAAAAGACGTTTTGGCTCATAATCTGTTCAGTTACTAATGGGCTATAGCGTCTAACGGATATGTGGCTAGTTTGCCGCTAGTGGCGATTAAAAAAAGACATGGCTGGAGGCCTTAATTAATTAAGGTAGCCACAGTCAAGCCCGGTTAACCAGCCGACAACCTCCTAGGTCGACCTGCGAGATATCGTTCCTACAAATAAATGGACATAACAAAAAGAATGTGTAAGTAATGTACGTAGATCCAAGTATTAATGAATGTTTAGATATAAAACATGTAAATAACAAAATGTAGTGCTTAAAAACGCACTTACCTTTTAACTTTTTAACCTTTCCAATTTAAACGGAACCGGAATTGCAAGCTGAAGGTTAGAACAACTATCACGGAGTTTACTTTAACTGTTATTAAACCTGCATTTAATTACTGACAGGAATTGCAACTGGTATCGACCGTAAAATTATCGAGAGCAGTGGTGACCTAGTGGTAATGGCTGCGACTTCGTGAGTTTGAATCCAAGCAGGCGCTTTATTTTGTGTAAATTATTTCATCATCACTGCACTTAAAACGGTGAAGGAAAACATCGTAAGGAAACCGGCATATCTTAGCCAAATATTCGAAGATATTTGTGACATCTACAAAGCCGCACTGGGCCCGCGTGGTGGATTACGGCACACGAGCTGTGTCAGTGGGAACATTATAGCAGCTTATGATGTAAAATTGTCACAATTTGTCGGATTCCTAAGGGCTAATCTTATATCTTTAAACGAGCATTTCTTGTATATATGTATATATATAATCTGAATCTCGGAAACGGCTCCAACGATTTTCATGAAATTTAGTATACAAGGTGTTTCGAGGGCGATAAATCGATCTAGCTAGGTTTCATTTTTAGAAAATGTCGTTTTATACGTGTTTTCAATAACCAACTTTATAGATAATCAACTTGAACATAAACTTATTATTTACCAAAAAATACCGAGCAAAGCTCGGTCATCCAGATATTAATTCATAAAATTGCAAATGGTTTGCTGCAGTATTCGAAATATTTCGTGGGTTCTCGCGAGATAAATTATAAACTTACTAGCTTTTGCCCGCGGCTTCGCTCGCGTTAAATTCGGGGTAACACGGTTCCCCTTTCCTGATTTAGAACACAGAAGAGAACTCGGAACAGAATGTTATTTTAATACGCTACTGTAGACGATATTATATGTCTTTCCATTTGGGGATAGAATATAAAGATTCTGGGCATTGGACACACGCGAACATGCTACATACAATTTTCCATGGGAAAAACACGGGTTTTCTAAGTTCATCCCAGCCACCTAAAAAGGAAAAAAAATACCCTATGTCACTCTCCATCCCTTCAACTATCTCCACTTAAAAATTCACGTCAATTCGTCGCTCCGTTTTGCCGTGAAAGACGGACAAACAGACACACACACTTTCCCATTTATAATATTAGTATGGATGACATCTATACTAATATTATAAAGCTGAAGAGTTTGTTTGTTTGTTTGTTTGTTTGTTTGTTTGTTTGATTGAACGCGCTAATCTCAGGAACTACGGGTCCGAATTGAAAAATTATTTTTGAGTTGGGTAGCCTATTTATCGTGGGAGGCTATAGGCTATATAACATCACGCTACAACTAAGAGGAGCGGAGCAGTAATGAAAAATGTTGCAAAAACGGGGAAAATTTATTCCTTTTAAGAGTTTCCGTTGCGTGCGCTGGGTAAACGGTTAAAGTAACGCAAAAATTATGTATGACGGAATTGTTTCCCTTAAAAAGTTCTAAAGAAAAGTCCGCGAGAGCATATGTCTATCTTTTAAGGTTGACTCACTATAACTCAAAAGGAGCGAGCAGCAACGAAAAATGGACGAAAACTAGCAGGCAAATCGATGCGACGGGAAGGGCCAGGGGAGCAAAAATTTGACGCGGACGAAGTCGCGGGCAGAAGCTAGTTCATAATAATAATATGGCGCCTTAAAGGCACATCTTTTCGAGGCTCACTATTGACTGACAGAACCTATCTACAACGAATAATAATCAACTACCTAGTCTTTTCCCAACTATGTTGAGATCGGCTTCCAGTCTGACCGTATGCAACTGAATACCAATATTTTACATGGAGCGACTGCCATCTGACAACAACCCAGTTACTGTGTAATACGATACCCCTTGGTAAGACTGGTTGTCAGACTTTCGGGCTTCTGACGACCCGTAACGACTGTCTAAGATCGACAAATGACAGCCGAGACTAACGGCTTAACCAGTCAATTACCGTAATTACAGACACAATTAAAAACCATTGTGTCTGATACCAAATGTGGTATTTCAGGGACTTAGAGGTTAACGTGCTTTCATCTACGAACCAACCGCGGCAACCGTAGCTTAACCTGAGCGATCGGTCTGTGCGGCTGTTATTAGGTACTTAGCCACAAGCCCCATTGGATCAATTCGAAGCAAGCAATCTATAGGTACTAATATTATAAAGCTGGAGAGTTTGTTTGTTTGTTTGAACGCGGAAATCTCAGGAACTACTGGTCCGAATAATTTTTTTTTTTTTGTTTAGCCTATTTATTGAGGAAGGCTATAGGCTATATAACATCGCGCTACGATCAAAAGGAGCGGCGCAGCAATTAAAAATGGACGAAAACTGGCAGGCAATTCGATGGTCAGGGGAGCAAAAATTTGACGCGGACGATGTCGTGGCCAGAAGCTAGTATTTTACATATTAGCACTTCGCCCGCGACTTTTTCCACGTGACTCACAGGAACTGTGCATTTTTTCGGGATTAAATAAAGCCTGTGTTACTTGGTGACTTGGTTGTTACTTGGAGCAATTAAAAATGGACGAAAACTGGCAGGCAATTCGATGGTCAGGGGAGCAAAAATTTGACGCGGACGATGTCGTGGCCAGAAGCTAGTATTTTACATATTAGCACTTCGCCCGCGACTTTTTCCACGTGACTCACAGGAACTGTGCATTTTTTCGGGATTAAATAAAGCCTGTGTTACTTGGTGATAGTGTAGCTTTCTATAGGTGAAAGATTTTTTAAATCGGTTCAGTAGTTTTCGAGTTTATCCTTTACAAACATACGGACAAAAAATCAAATCTTTCCTCTTAATAAAATTATTTTAAATTCTTATCGACTATAGAGGAAGATTCGATGCTGTATGTAAAAACTATATGTATTTCAATAAATTTCGAACTAGTTGGTCCACCCACAACTTGCACACATAAATTTTATAGGCGTCCAAAGGGTCCTCGAAACGATCAACTGTAAATTGAAATTGAAATGGTCAATGTTTTGTGTGCTTAAGTTATTGTCCTTCGCTTCAATTGCATCTGGTAGATTACCAATTTACGCAACGATAATATCAATGTCTATTGCGTTATATTTCTTATTTTAGTACTTGAATTTATTTTAGTAGGTACCTAATTGATGATGAGTTTAAACTAAGTCGTGGTACTTAAACATTGTATTTATGCATTTAAATCCATGAAATAAAGTTGGTATGACTTTATATGAACTGGCATGTGGCAGAGGTTTTTTACAAGAGGCGGAGAATCAGGAGTTTTGGCAAAACTTGGGAGATTCCCATGAACAGCTGTTAAGTTGAAAGTGATTATAAGTAGTTATGAGGACATTGATTGATTGACGGCACGGCAGCGCAGAATATTGGTCGAATGGAAATCTATAGTAGTGAATATCGAGTGCTTTGAAAGGATATTGTAGATTTTGCTTATATATCATGAGGTGATACATAAGCGGCCTAGAATGTTCCCTCTTCTCGGACTCAGGCCTTTATTCTGTGAAAAAAGTGGGCTTTATAATAATAACTAGCTTCTGCCCGCGACTTCGCCCGCGTCAAATATTTGCTCCCCTGACCCTTCCCGTCGCATCGCAGCCTGCCAGTTTTTCGTCCAATTTTTTGTTGCTGCTCCGCTCCTTTTGATCGTAGCGTGATGTTATCTAGCCTATAGCCCTCTACAATAAAGGGGCTAACCGACTCAGAAAAAAAAAGTTCAGTTCGAACTAGTAGTTCCTGAGATTAGCGCGTTCCACCCCCCATTTTAGGGAAGTGGGGGGTTAGAAAGAGACAAAAAGTAGCCTATGTCACTCTCCATCCCATCAACTATCTCTACTTAAAAAATCACGTCAATTCGTCGCTCCGTTCTGCCGTGAAAGACGGACAAACAGACACACACAATTTCTCATTTATAATATTAGTATAGATAATAGGTACCTACACCATGCGGGCCCAGTGCGGGTTAATAGATGTCACAAGTCTTAGATTTTTATGACTTTCAGAGTTTCCTCACGATGTTTTCCGTCACTGTTTTGAGAGTAGTGGTGATGAAATACTTTACACGAAGTAAAGCGCTTGTCAGGGTTCGAACCTACGACCGTACAACTCGTAAGTCGCGGCCGATTCCACTGAGCCACCACTGTCAATTAGTTTTTTTTTTTTCAACTTTCCTGTTAGCATTTAGTAAGTTTCATCAACAACACGACGGAGCCTTGAAGGATAAATTATTAGTATGGTATTCCGTGAAAACTGAAGGAGGACGCGCGGGCTCGTGATAGATGGAAAGAATGCAGGGAGGCTTTTGCCCAGGAGTGGGAAAGTGGAGGCTAAAAAAACATGTGGTATTGGTTATTATCGAGGAATTCGTTCTTTTTTGAACCATCGAAGAGTGTCTAATCCGGGTACAATTTACCCACTTTGGGAAATGTGGAAAACCTTGAATACACTTCTTAGCTACCTTATCCAAGAAAGCCGCAGCAAGGTAGCTCATTAAGTGAACGGCTCCGATTTTCGGAGCGTTTCCATCCGGCGTCTCTCTGACAATACCTCATGTCCCATCTTGCACCACATGCCCTGTCACCTGTATAAGGGAGGGCCTGTACTTGCTTCGGCAGTACATAGATATACTAAAATTGGAACGATACAGAGACGGTTATCATGGCCCCTGCGCAAGGATGACACGCAAAATCGTGAAGCGTTCCACATTCTTTTTGCCAGGGTCGCGAGATTTGTGCGAAAGATAGATAACGTTTTAGTAAGTTTAGTAAGTTTTTTTATTTAGGAACAAAAACACATTGACATAAATTACAATAGAAACGATGATAGCTACAAAAGTTATAAACTGTGTCGCAGCTATCAACGCCCGTCTAAACATATGAAACATATTGTTCCAGACACATGACATGGGCTACAATTTGGCTCAGAATTTAAATTTAAGCATAAAAAGAACATGAAAAATTAAAAATTAAATTAAATAAAAAAAAAGAAAATTACAAAAGAAAACTAAATGTGTATATTTTGAGTAGTGGTGTAATGTGGAGTGAAAGTGTGAATGAGGGTATGTGTGAGTGTGGGTGTGTGTGAGTAAGTGTGTGTGAGTGAGACCATGTGTAAGGGATGATCTAGGTAAGTTTCAAGTTTTCACAATTTCTTCAGTTTCATCATATGATAGAGATTTCAACCAGTCGGTCAATTTAACTCTTAATATCGTACGAGATAATCGGTAAATTTCTATGCTTTTGTTAACTTTATTATAGATCTTTGGGCTAATAAACCTAAAATGTCTTCTCGCCACTGCTGCTCTACAAGGAATTATTTTGCAGACTCTATCGGAGAGGCGTTTCGCTGTACTATAGTTTGGGTCAAAGGGCACGAGCTTGTGTTTTTTGAGTACAGTCTGTAGTACGAAGAGCTGCCTCACCGTGAGAACTTTGCATAGAGAGTAAAGATCTAGTGTCGGATAGCGGATTGGTTTCTTAGAAAGGACCTTCAGCACGGCCCTCTGCGCCCTTTCTAGTCGCAGCATGGTTGTTTTATGAGCACCTCCCCACGTGGTCACGCAATACCCAAGGACTGATTGAGCGAGAGCAAGGTATACAGTTATCAGGCATTTGAAGCCAGCAACCGCCCTAAGCTTTTTAAAAATGTAGATCAATCTTCGCACTCGTGTCACCGAAGAGTTGATCTGCTTTTTCCAATTTAAATGTTGGTCAATGATTACACCGAGATAGCGTATGTTGTCAGTTGACTCGATGGGTGTACAGTTACACTTGGAAAAGTCAGTGAGTGAGCACTCATGAGCTTTAATTTCCAAGGAAATGGGAGGCTGGCTTAAAATTCCTGGGGTAAAGGCAATAAATTTAGTTTTGTTGATGTTGAGTGTGAGGAGGTTTGTATTCAACCATTTCCTGACCGTACTGAAGGCCATCTCCGCTTTACAGAAAGTTTCATGCCAATCTTTACCGTGAATTACAAGAGCTGTGTCATCTGCGTATGTTACTACTTTACAGTTAGGAGAAGACAATTGGCAAAGCTCGTTCACGTAAATGAGGAAGAGTGTTGGTCCAAGAACACTTCCCTGAGGGACGCCAAAAACAACATTCTCTACTTTACTCGTGTACCTATCTATTTTAACTACCTGGTGGCGGTCTTTCAGGTAGCTACGAAAAATGTCATGAGCTATACCACGAATGCCAATGCTTTCCAGCTTGGACAGCAATTTGGGGACAGAGACGGTGTCGAAGGCTTTGGACAAGTCTAGAAAGATACCAATCGATTTTTCTTTATTGTTCAAGTGACCAATTATTATGTCTGTGAGTTCCTGAACTGCGTCGTCTGTTGATTTTCCAATTCTGAAGCCAAATTGGTTGGAAGCTAAAATATTGTTTTTTGTAAGAAAATTTACAAGTCGAGCATTAAGCACCTTTTCAAAAATTTTGGACAATGTTGTAAGTACAGATATAGGTCTGTAGTTGGAGACACTGCCCCTGTCCCCAGTTTTGAATATTGGGTGAACTATAGCCGTTTTAAAAGCACTCGGAAATACACCTAAAGATAGGCACAGGTTAAAAATGTGGACAAGAGCTGGAATAATAGAGTGCCTAGTAGCCTTAATAACGGATGCCGAAATGCCATCACAACCCACAGCACACTTGTCTTTTAGGTTTAGGATGATTTGGTCGATTTCTTCTTCATCCACGCCATACATAACCATGGATCCCAAAGGGGATGGCATGCCAGAGCTCAGTACTGCAGATTCAGGTTGCATATCTGATCCTGCTGGGGGTGAAATATGTTGGCGGATTTTAGAAGCTAAACCACTGCCGACACTAGCGAAATAATGATTTACCTCGTCAACTGACTGAGTGGGATCGTCACAGCACTTCAGCAGCTCCGAGGCAGGTGTTTTGTTAGCCTGATTCAAGTTCGTTACTTGCTTGATTAGTCGCCAAGTCTCCTTCGGGCAATTCCTGGCCCTCTGAAACTCGGCAGTTTCATGGTCTTCTCTGAGTTTTTTCAGAAGATTATTACAGTAATTACGATAGCGGAGGAAGACAAGTCTATGAGACACGTTATCAGGATCTTTCAAGAGGGTCCTAGACAGTTTGTCTCTATGACGTATACATCTCAGAAGGCCAGGAGTAATCCAGGGCTTCAAAATACGCATTCTACTAGGGATGATTAAAGAGTGAGTGTGGGTTTTTATGGAGATCGACAATACCGAGATCAGACTTTCAGCAGCTCGGTCTGGGTCGTTACACTGTAGAATAGGAGAAAAGTCTGTGTTTTCCATATCGGTTGTAACCTCAGAGATGTTAATTTTTGAGAGTATTTTTTTGGGGGTATTTGGAATTGTCATATATTGGTTGCAGATAAGAAGAACAGGGAAATGATCTGTAATAAGAGAGTCCAGTACCAAGGTTGTGGAGTCGGTGGGCGATTTCAGTAAAACATGATCGAGACAGTTCGCGAGCCTGGTGGGGATAGTGTGCGCTGGAAGCATTGCATGGGACGCAGCAGTATTCAAGTATTCATCAGCATTAGAGTCAAGGGTACTCGGCACAATGTTAATGTTTATGTCTCCAATAAGAGCAATTGTTTTATAATCTGCAAGCTGGCTTAGCAAAACATCCAAACTAGAAAGGAATGGAGATAAGTCCCTATACGCGGGAGATCGGTATAGGGCGACAACTGCAACCTTGTCAGGAAACTTAAGCACAAGGCAATTTGCATCGTTAAAAGAAGGGATTTCTACAGAACACTTTAGTACATCTCTAGTGTAAGCAACAACACCATCATTCTGATTTTTAAAGGAGGATGAGTGGGTTAGATACCCGGGTAAGGTAGGAATGCTAGTACATTTGCTTAGCCAGCACTCAGACAGTAAGATCACGTCAATAGAGAACTTCAATCTAGTTATCAGAACCAATAGATGATTAAAATTACAGTTAATGCTCCGAATATTAACGTGGAGTACTATCAGACTACGGGAAGAGTTGTTGACATACTTGTAACTAAGCTCCGGCGAGCAAATGAAGGAATTGGAGACAGATACCTGCTCAATCTCAAGATTGATGGTGTTTAAATTATCCATTTTTAATTAATAGTTCAAACAAGGGGATGCAATAACTGAGGAAGGGACCAGGTTTGAGCAACAGTGGGTACATGCAGGAAGTACCGCTTTTGGTACGCAGCGTGGGGTAAACTAATTGTTGTGGATGCAGTGAATAGATCTCATAAGGTGAAAAAGTTGTGGAAACTACAGCGGTATACAGTAGGTTGTGTATGTCGTTTTGTTGTGGAGTGTATTTGAAATTAATTTGTGTGACTAAGAGTGCTAAAATATAACTAGTGCAAGTTAGTACAACAGACATAAAAACAATTATGGAAGCTGATCCAACACATAAAATCAAAACATGCAAGAAAAACGATGAAAGAATTACAAAATGATGATCAGCTAAAGAGGTGTGAACTATACTAGAAATTAGTCATTTGGGTCTCACAATATTGACAAGGTCCGCCTCACATTTGACTTCAAGATGCTTGTGGCCCACTTTTTCCCTAACGTAGATCTTCCCATGTTTCACCCAGCAGAATTTGAAATCATTCGATTTGGCTGCATCTCGAGCCAGGAAAAAGAGCCTTTTATTCCTTGCAGATAAGTTCTCCGAAATGTATATTGGTTTCGCGGGGCCACTAATTTTTAAATGTTCCGTAGTAATCTTAAAGCTGTCTCTGATGTGTTTCCTGAACTTAGATAGAAACTCCTCTTTACGTAATACGGTGGTGAAGTCTACTATGATCGTTTTGTTGGCGGGGTCCTTAGATTTAATGCGAAATACATCTTTGACTTCGAACGGCTGAATTTCCATATTTACAATGCTGCCAGTATCAATGACAGTGTTCAGCAGAGTGGTCTTAGTCTCAGAGTCGCTGACCGGGATGTTGCGAAATTCTAGGCATGTTGACCTGCTGCTTTGCTCGAAGTATTCTAATTTGGTTTCTAACTTGTTAATGTAGGAACAATTTTCTTTGCGCTCGGTTTCTAGGGATAACGTGAGAAGATACCGTGGCCTTGGCATATGGGCAACTGAAGGAACACGGGTGGGTTTAGTCAGTAAAAGTCTGACACGCCCTTCCGCTCCACCCTAGAGCGGGAGACGTCATTTGATGAGTTCCGACCCACACAAAAAAATGGAGGACCTAATGTTGCTGAATTTTGAGCCAAACAAATTCTAAAACGATGTGTACCTATAGTCAAAGTTCAAACAGACGTAATAAAATCGCAGTGATATTTTCTGACGCACTGGATCTTAAACGCAATGCTTAGCGCAGAGAGTCGAGAATCGAACAGTGTGTTTTATCGAACCGCTGGGATGTACTCTGTTGGATTCTCAATGCTCGGTTCAACACTGACAGTTGAAATTCCATTGCGCGATTAAATCCCGCCGACATTGAAAGTAAGTCTGTACTATGAAAGCTGTATATCCTCGTAAGGCCCAAGCTAAGTTTCCCATGGTGACCTAAAACACCCGATGTTCAATACAATGAACAATATCGTCTAACATGGTTCCCGCCTAAACATTTTCAGCTAGTTTTCTTTAAGAACAAATTAATTTTCTAGGTAGGTACTATCAGTTAGAAAGAAATTTAATACAACTGTATTTAAGTTGATATTTCGTGTTTATTTAAAAGTAAATTGGGCGTTTAGGAGATTTTGTTTTTAAGTATGGGCCGGAATGCTGCATGTCACTTCGTTCAATACGTTGGGCCTTACAAGGATATCTTCGTCTTATTTTGTAACAACCACAATAACACAATGGATTTTAATCATCTGCCTAGCCTTTTCCCAACTATGTTGGGGTTGGCTCCCAGTCTATCCGGATGCAGCTGAGTACCAGTATTTTACATGGAGCGACTGCCTATCTGACCTCAGCAACCCAGTTACTGGGTAATACGATACCCCTTGGTAAGACTGTTTGTCAGTTTTCCGGGCTTCTGACGACCCGTAACGACTGTCTAAGATCTACGAAAGACAGCCGGGACCAACGGTTTAAAGTGCTTTCCGAGGCACGGAAGGGTCTTGGTATGTAAAGATGGTCACCCATCCACGGACCAACCGCGGCAAGCGTAGCTTAACCTGAACGATCAACCCGTGCGGCTGTTATTATTTAGCCCTTCAAGTAAGATGGTACTATGGTAGCATTATATCCTCGCCCTATTTATTAACACAAACAATAAAACAATGAACTTTAATACAACAATTAAAAACACCACACAAAATGACCAACTTGCCACGATTAAACATAAATTGTAACAAAAAAAAACCGGCCAAGTGCGAGTCGGACTCGCGCACCGAGGGTTCCGTACAATTCTTTAGGTATTCACGGTTTATGCATAAGGCTTATGTTTATGAAATTAAATGTAATTTTTTAAATTTTTATATTTGAGTTGATTGAATGAAAGGTAAATTGCGGTTTACGATTTATGATGTTTTAAAAAAAAACTACTAACTAGATCTTGTTCAAACCAATTTTTTTTAGTTTTATCATTCTCTTATTTTAGAAGTTACGGGGGGGGGGACACACATTTTACCACTTTGGAAGTGTCTCTCGCGCAAACTATACAGTTTAGAAAAAAATGATATTAGAAACCTCAATATCATTTTTGAAGACCTATCCATAGATACCCCACACGTATGGGTTTGAAGAAAAAAAAATTCAAAAAACCAACTTCAAAAAAAGGAGGAGGTTCTCAATTCGACTGCATTTTTTTATGTTCGTTACCTCAGTACTTTTGACTAGGTGAACCGATTTTGACAGCGACGATTTTGACTTTTTTAGATCAGAAGGCCAGTTCTCGTACTTAAAAATGTTTAAAGTCTAGTCGTGGTCTCGTCTCGGCGACAATCAAATGTCAAAAACTTGTCAAAAATGTATGGAAACTCGAGGTATTTTTGACAGATTGAGACTGAGATAGGACTGTGAAAGTTCTTGAAATGATGAGAATTGATCGATTTGAACCATAAAGCCAGTTTTGAATTAAGAACCCAATGCAGCTCTTTTTACAAAACTGACATTAACTTAGTTCGGTGCTAAGGTGTCAATGTTTTGTAATAGGAACTTTTGTATACCATAATAGCACCTTTACTAAAAACACCCATATTCCGCCAGTTATGTTTAATTCCTATAGAATAGGGAACTGTAACCAAATCGTAATAAAGCTGAAACGCAAAAACCTGGCTCAGAGCTCTAAGCTAGGGCTAAAGCGGCTAAAGTTAGATTGCGTTTTATAAAATGACGAATGTGTTTCTAAAAATAAGTGCCTCTATAAGTTCTGATGTAGGTATATGTAAGTAATTAGAATTGGGAAATTCGAAGTTCTAATTTTCTTTCAATTTTTACAATTGCCAGGGTATATAGATATGTTGATTAAATTAATGATATGTTGATGATACGCGACCGTAACACGTATGTGGTTATATGGCCGAAAGGCTGACCATTAGTCTTACCAAGGGGTTATCGCTTTGTTTGTGGAAGTCGAATAGGCAGTCACTTCATGTGAAATACTGGTACTCAGCAGCATCCGGTCTGTCTGGCTGTCAAAGATGGATACGAAGAAAAAATAACATTCAAAATCAAAACATGCTCAACGCCTAATGTGGTTAGATCAGCGGAATATTCCTACAAGTTCACAACTTCTTATTTTTTTTATTTTGACGGGTATTTCTTTTTAATTACTCAAAATAATCCACAACTACCCACAAATTCTTGGTTTCTTCGAGAATGAGAACGTAAAAAAGTATAAAAGGCGTCGCTTCACTCACTCGAGTCGCTCCTCATCACATCGCTCACACAGTCGTCATCGCATTAGCTCGTGTATCAACGAAAACAAAATGGCGCGCACTAAACAGACAGCTCGCAAGTCCACCGGAGGAAAAGCTCCTCGCAAGCAACTGGCGACGAAGGCAGCGAGGAAAAGTGCTCCAGCCACGGGCGGCGTGAAGAAACCGCACAGATACCGACCTGGGACAGTGGCCCTGCGTGAGATACGCAGATACCAGAAGAGCACCGAACTGCTCATCAGGAAACTGCCGTTCCAGCGTCTCGTGAGAGAGATCGCGCAGGACTTCAAGACTGATCTGCGGTTCCAGAGCTCCGCTGTGATGGCGCTTCAAGAGGCCAGTGAGGCGTACCTCGTGGGCCTGTTTGAGGATACGAACCTGTGCGCGATCCATGCGAAGCGAGTGACTATCATGCCGAAGGACATTCAGCTGGCGAGGAGAGTGCGTGGCGAGCGCGCGTAGTGAGATTCGTATGTTTTCGCTGATGTAGGTAGGTATTTATTGATGACAAAGCCCTTTTCAGGGCTGCAAGGTTTTCTGTTTCTTTTGTGGATAAAGTCAAAACGTATGTAGATCTACTTTCTCAAATTTAATCTTAAATAAAAGTGAGAAAATAAATCTCAACAGAGATTAACCTTCGGCGCATGAGATATAATGCACGAGTGTGTAAGCAGTCACAGGGGCAGTCTCTCTTTCTTCACTCTCATAGTCTGATGGGACGACAATCCGACACAACCGGAGAGAGATCAGGCGTAGGACCAACGATTTAACGTGCTTTGCACACAACAAAGTCCTTTTCAAGGCTACAATGTTTCTTTGGTGGATGATGTCTTAACGTTCAAGGTGATGAATAATATAAAAGAAGAAGAGCAATGAGTGAATGATAGCTGATTCGTGGGAGGAAGTAATCCAAATACATGGGACAAAGGCAGGAAGATGATCATGTCAAAACGAATAGTCTAATTTATTAAGTTTAATGATATTAAAATTTGAAAGTGGGTAATTGGGCATCGGTGTGTTTAGTTATATTTTTTGGCAGAACTGTGAACTAGGAGGTAATCTGGTAGGGAAGTAATTGGTACTTTACGAACGACAGGCATAGCTAGGTAGTTAGGTACACAAGTCAAGGGTGCCATGGTTTAATTGATACGGGTGAACAGCAGTGATTCTTTTAATATATCAAACCGTCTATTAGATGCTCACGAATTTTTAGATAAATGCTGTTTGTTACATTTTCACGCCCAAAAGGCTGTACGGATTTTTATCAACGTTGACACATGGATAGACTGATGATCTGGGTACAGAATATTCCGTTAAAAAGGAGAATTTCTGACCTCCACGTGGATAAGACTTATAATCTATAATCTATACTATTTTTTACTTATATAATATTATAAAGCTGAAGAGTTTGTTTGTTTGATTGAACGCGCTAATCTCAGGAACTACTGGTCCGAATTGAAAAATTATTTTTGTTTTGAGTAGCTAACTTATCGAGGAAGGCTATAGGCCATATAAAATTACGCTACAACCAAAAGGAGCGGAACGGTAATGAAAAATGTTGCAAAAACGGGGAAAATCGCACAGGTAGGCGATTCGACGCGACGGGAAGGGTCGGGGGAACAAGAAATTTAACGCGGACAGATAAGCTAGTTTGAAATACAGCCATGTGTACCTCGTGATGAGAATCGTATATTCTTCGACTTCTGACTTGGCTTGGCGTTGCCTTATTTGGTTATATTCCCATCTACACCGATTGTTTAAATTATGTGTATTACTTACCTGTTACCTGAATTGCATGCGTACAAATTTCATTGGTGGGAACGTAAGTAGGTATCAATGAGCACAAATTTTTTGAGTCGGTACCTATAATAAATTAGTCCACAAAAGAATGGTTGGCTCACATATATGCTTTCAAAGTCTCTTGCCCTTGAAGACTAAAATTTCTTTGGCACAAACACTGATTCAGCCGATTATAGATTACGCTAACGCCTGCTACTTGGATGCTACTGAGGAGCTATTAAACAAGCTTGAGCGCCTGCAAAACCTGTGCATTCGCTTTGTTTTCGGTCTTCGAAAATATGACCATGTTTCTCACCTTCGCAAGGAACTCAAGTGGCTCCCAATCCGCCTTCGCAGGAACACTCGTATTTTATGTCTCCTCTTCAACCTCCTACACAACCCGTCTTACCCTTCCTATCTTCGTGAACGTTTTACTTACGCTCGCCCTAGCGATGCACCGTGCAGATCACACCTTAGATCCCTCCTTAAATCCCAACCCCATAAAACCAGTTATTATTCCTATTCCTTCACTGTTCATGCTGTTAGATTGTGGAACTCACTTCCGCCTAGCATTCGAGATCTAAAAACGATTTCTCTTTTCAAATGTCGAGTAAAAGAGCATTATCTTTCCTCATAATTATGTGTATTTGTATATATGTATATATATGTTTATTTGTATATTTTAGCTTTATGTATTTATTTAAGTATATGTTAATTTTTTGCATTATATATATGTATAAGTATATTTTAGGTTAAGACTTCACATATTCATATCTTCTCTTCTTGTTTTCACACACTATTGTCTACATTTCTTTTTCATTTCTCCTTTCGCAGGTCTGCTGGAAGAAATTTCTTAAGAAATAAGCAGTACCTTTGTAATCAATTGTTTTAATATGCCTTATCACTCTGTTTTTTTTTATTGTGTGTACATAAATAATAAAATAAATAGTTATTATTTTACACATTAGGTTATAGTCTTTTAGTTTGCTATACATATAATTCAGTAAGGTAGGTACTCCAGTCAGGTAGGCATTACATACCTACTCCCTTTTTTGGAAGACAACCTTTTTTATATTTACCTCTAGGCCATTTAGTTACCTACTCGTAGATAGTTAGGTATAGGTATGCAACTTATATTTTGTATCGCCTCGAGTATACCTAGGCATATACCTACGCATTTTATTTCGTATGGAAAAACATAAAGGCCATTGTTTGGACCTTCACCTTACACAGTTAATTACAAATTGTACTTAAACTGTTTCCAAAAAGAAAATTATAAGATTTAGTATTTACCTTATGACTAAAAGTCTGCTAAAGAGAAAACTGACTGACTGGCTTATCAAGAAACTGAGCAACTTATGGTATCATATACATGGTAAACACACACATACACACCCACACACACACACACACACACATACACACACACATCACCCCACCTCCACTCTACACTTATACTACATAGTAACCTCGACATAGAGTATTTTTCGTTTTATATTTAAGAAAAAATGTTATTCTGAAATTAATTATTAATAACTTGTTTGTATTTTTTGTCTTTTCTGGAACAATGCAATAAAATTGTGTACCTATATTTTTTTGGATTGGGCGTTGATAGCTGCGCTACAGTATTTGACTTTTGTGGCTATCTTCGTTTGCCTTTGTAAATTATTGTAAACTTAACTTGTTCCAAAAAAAACTTTTTTTTTAAATTATTAATTCATACATAAACTCACGCCTTCTACCCATGGGGGGTAGGCAGAACCTCCAGAACGCCACCTGCTACCATCCTTGCATACTCCTTTTGCTTTCGTTAACGTTCATACATCTGTAGCCCTAGTGTGTCCTTTCACCATCTCGACGTAACGCATCGCCCTTCACCAATTCAGCTCCAATCTGACCGTCGAGCGTGGTCGATACGTTACGTCAAGATGGTGAAAATAAACTCAGACTAGGGTCATACCTCATCATCATTTCAGCTAAAAGACATCCACTGCTGGACATATGCCTCCCCCAAGCTCCGCCACTTCGACCGGTTTTGTGCTTCCCGCATCCAGCGGATTCCTGCGGCCTTCGCAAGGTCATCGGTCCACCATGTGGGAGGCCTTCTAACTCTACGTCTTCCGGTACGCGATCGCCAGTCCAGAACCTTTCGGCCTCATAGGTCATCTGTTCTGCGAGCAATGTGCCCTGCTCACTGCCACTTCATACGTACGCATAATACAATCATCTTTATTAATTTTACACACAATGCACTTACTAGAGAAAAGTACAAAGATACTGCTTATTGTATTCAAAATCTTCCAGCAGATCTGCAACTGGCAGGAGAGTTGGATGAAAGGCGTAGAAAGTATGGAAGCTCCAGGGTGGCCTGCTAATTTCAAATTTGTTTGTCGAAGGACCAATGGCCGGTGGAGCAGACGAGTACTGGAGTGGAGACCGCGTATCGGCAAGCGTAGTGTGGGACGCCCTCCAGCTAGATGGATCGACGACTTTAAAAAGGTGGCTGGGACAGACTGGATGCGGAAGACGGAGGACAGGATGTTGTGGCCCAGCATGAGAGAGGTATGTCCAGCAGTGGACTGCGATAGGCTGAACTGATGTTATGTGTAGAAATATGATTCAACTTCAGATAAAGGATATTTCAAAAAGACAACTCAATTATACAGTATAAAAATCGTTTATTTCTCTTAAATCTAAGATACATTGACTTATTACAACTATGTACTGTGTTGCATTAGCAGACCAGTTTTAATAAATACATATTTGTTTTATACATACACAATCACATGGGTACTTTTTGATTAGAAGCCTTAAACCTTATTTATACAGGGTGGTATTCAGCCATGGTTATAGATGGGAAACTAGAAACGTTCAATGCCCTCTGCGTTGAATCTATGGTAATAGCGGGGTAATTCCGTAACACACTATCAGTAGGAACAGCTTTTATTTTGACAGTTCAACAACATACATTACGTTATATACGTTGCTGAATAGATACATTTGTCGAACATAGGAAGTAATGGGTAAGCAATATGTTTTATAATATTCAAATTCTGATCGATAGTTTGTTACTCAATTAGGTAACAGGTTGTGTGGAGGTCTCCTTGCTTACCTTTACAGTATAATTTCCTTTTTCAGTATAGTTTTATAGTGGTATTGTATAATCACATAATTTTAGATTTCTATGAAAATTTATATTTACTCAAATAATTATTTATTAAAATTGGTATTTCCTGCAACTATACTCTTATATTTCTGCAAACCTGAAGTCAACATTTCGTAATTAAAAACATTCAAATCTAGTTGCAGTCTCATCCCGCCGAAAATCAAATGTCAAGAACTTGTCAAAAATGTATGGAATTTCGCGGCATTTTTGACAGATTGAGACTGAGGTTAAACTGTCAACGTTTTTAAAATTACAATCATTGCCGCTCAGAGGGCTTACTCCTCAACCTAATTTTAATTCCAATCTAATGCCAATACGATTCCAATGTTAATTTTGCATACACGTAATTCGGTACTCTTGAAAACTATAGTGTCAACATTGGAACAATAACAACGCCCGAACTAGTTTCCACTTAGTTCTAAAAAATGGACACCCAATTTAAACACATTTTGGCGCTAGCGTCAAATTCACGAATACGAAAAGTTCCAATTCCATTGTCAATCGATCGGAATTAAAGTTAAGAGTAAGCACCCTGATCAGTAAATCTGCTCTCATATTATATTGTAGCTGTACAGACGCTAGCACATCAAGCTACCCGAAACTGTCAAATTTTCCCAATCTATCTCGAACCTTATTCTTTACCGATAAAGTTGAAAACCTATTGAAGAAATTTGACGAATTGTAGTAGCTTTTTGTGCTAGGATTTTTTGGCGCTTGATTTAAATCGGAACCACCATTTTGTTTCTTTAATATACAGGGTCAAATTAAAATTTGTTAGGGAAATTCTGCAGATGTAATGGTGGCTTCGTTTCTAGTTTGCAAGGCTTAAGTGAATATGTATATGTTACCGGCAAAACCCGGTTTTAGGATAAACTAGTTTCGCCTAGGGCATACCAGTTTTCCCTTTTCATCATCTTTTCATAACATGACTCTACATGTTTATGTGTAACAGTTTACAACGGTTAAAACTCCATATTGGAATGATACCGTACGATACCACCACATTGCTAGTTTTTTTTTTATTGTAGTAGGCTGTAGATGCTGTTTGTTTTGTTTTTCTGCATATGTCGAAAATGGTTTGTCTTATCGCGTGTAGGGAAACTAGTTCATCCTTAAATTGGGTTTGGCCGGTAACATTCAGACTGCTTATCTAGACTTTATTTCCACGATTTTTGGAGTTTACGTCTTAAGAATCGATTTTCATATATAAGCCCGGGGTATGAAAATTTATGGAGAGTAAAATCAAACTTTCTCCGTTACGTTATGCGTTATGTTATGTTTACTAATCTGTATATTTCATATTCGTAAGGAGTAAACTCCAGTCGTGCGCCGGAGCTGACACACACAATTTTATTTTTAAATATTCATCTCCTAAGCTGGTCGAGTTTGTACAAATTATTTGGACCAATTTAAGCAAAAATATTCCAACCCACTACCTCGACAATTTCGAGTTTTTGTGACCTATGTACTCCAAATAAGGTATATTTTAACATATCAAAGACTCATAAGGTTTGTGTGGTTTGGAACATTTTTGCTTAAATCGGTCCATTTTACTTTGCATAAAGCATGTAGGTATAGTTGTCGCGTTTTAGCATGGTATTAGCGGTCATTGCCCTTTCCCTTATATCTCTTCGTAGAAACAAAAACAATAAACTATGTATGGTTTTTAACATACAACAAAGCAACACAGACATTTAATTTTAATTTCTTTAATCAATAAAAAAAGAAAGACAAGAAAGAATATGTTTATTCGTGGTAAACACGTCGCAGAGAAAAGAACAAACACAAAAATATTGGGGAATATATGCTCCATATCCACGCCAATGGTCATCGCTCAGCATTATGGTACCATTCTATGCGAAACAGAGCCTGCTATTGCAACATGTTGAAGAACACAATAAATATGTTATTTCACTTTCTGAATTAAAATAAATAAAGTAAATGTACTTGGGTCAATGACCGATATTGCCATACTAAATTGCGACAACTATAGTAGATTTTTTTACAATATAATTTATACAGTGTTTTTCAGGCAATATCAGGATTTGTATTATATATTCCCGAATGTATTTTATATAAAACTGCATACTATTTGTACACCCATAAAAAGCTCAATCATTCACTCTTTTTTATGATTACCATTCATTCGGTCTTATGATTATGTATATTATCATTCATTCGTCATTATGATTATCATATACAAAAGGCCTTTTATCAACAAATACTAACAATCAAGGTGAGGTTACCAGTTCAGAATAATGATTTAATTCATTTATCAAATAATTTTACATTTTTATATACATACTTACATACAGCCTTTATCAATATAGAAAATCAATTATAAATACCTTAAATTACTTGGTTTTCCACCCTACTAATTGGCATATAGCTAATAATAATACCAAGAATGAAGGATATCGTTCCATTCGTTCAATCAATGAACGTCATTCATTTTGTCATGTTTTTTTTATGGTTACTGGAAGCTATACGTTTGTTCGACTCGGGAATCGAACGTGTATGTCAGTCGAATGTGGTAACAACGCGAGTTTTTATAGCTTAATTGACTTAAGATCTAGGTATATTTTTATTTATATAAGAATTTTGGCTATCAAAAACCGCGTTGTAGGCTTGACTTAATTAAATATGTTATTTTAAATGCATGATTTGTATTTTTTTCTTTGTGTTTTTCTAAATATTAATCCACATTGGTTTCGTCACAAGATATTATCGTTTTTTCTATTGCAGCACTATTTAAGTGACTTCCAACTGTTCGATGACCACACACACACTCATTTTACCTCTGATTACAGCAACCCAACTGCAACCTTATTGTTACGAGTATAAAGATCACTGTGATATTGACAGACCTTCTTAGTGACAGCCATCCAAAATCAACCTTATTTTATCAAAGACAAAGATCAACTTTTCCTTAGAAAAGTGAAATACTTACGCAGTCAAAATATTACGGTAATAGGTTGTGCAACAAAAATTCAATCAAATATATCCAATAATTTAGTCACTACATTTCGTCAAAGCTTGCCAAAATCCCATCACTATTATTAAATTGGTTCGAAAAAAAAACGTATTAAATATTTCAATTGATTGTTTCTAAATACAGTAAAACCCGGATAAGGGGTCATCCATAAAGTACGTCACACGTTAAGGGGGAGGGAAGGGTTGAAGAAATGTGACATTGTGTGACAAGGGGGTGGGAGGGTTCCTAAAAACACGAACTAGGAACCATTAATGAAAAACTCAAAAACATTTGCAACTCTATCAGTAGAGATATAGTTCAAATTTCTTGTAACGTTTGATTTGATGTTAATTTTATTAAAAAAAAAAAATCATCATCATTTCAGCCGTAAGACGTCCACTGCTGGACTCAGGCCTCCCCCAATTTGGAGGGCTTTGCCATAATCGCCACGCTTGGCAGGCGGGTTGGCGATCGCAGTATGGTGGTAAAATGCAGAGAGAACGCTGCTGCCCATTCACTAGTAAGAAAAAAAAAATTTAATTGAAATAAAACTAATTTCGGAACTGCTGTTTTGATTAACCCATTGAATACCATAACTACAGACACAATTAAAAACCATTGTGTCTATACTAAATGTGGTATCTCAGGGACTTAGAGGTTTAATAATTATTTTTAGATGTAAAATATGTGTCGTCACATTAGGGTCTCATAGATGTGACCAGTTGTGACGACGGGGGAGGGGGTCAAAAATCATGAAATTCGTGTGACGTAATTTATGAATGGCCCCTAAGTGGGATCAAAAGGAACCTATTTTTTACCCATTATAGAGGCTTATTTACCCAGTTTCCCAAATAGGCAGGTTAACATGACAGTTGTCTTATTTATAGAGGGTCCCACTGTACGATACTCTTAGATAGTACTAACAAACAAAGCAAGTATTGAAGGAATAAGACTGTTTTTAAACAAACGCGTCATAACTTGTCTAAACCTAATAAATTATCTCATTTATACGGGGTATTGAGCTACAAAGTCCCAATTATAGAGGTAAAACAAAGAAAACATCTAAGAAATTAAGTACCTATCAGTTACAAAGGTTTGAAAATTCACTGTAAAAGAGGTATTTCAATGCTAAAGCGGCGGGACTTCGTTGTAACTATCAATAACAGAGATTTCTCACATGTAGAGGACCCACTTATCTAGGTTTCACTGTACTATGCATTATTGTTACAAGTGCATTAGGGGCCATCCATAAATTACGTCACACAAGTTTCATGATTTTCTGACCCCCCCCCCATCCTTATCACAGCTGGTCACATTTGTGAGACCCTCTCCCTAGTGTGACGTCACATATTGCAATTTTACATCTAGACATTGTTTTTTTTTACTTTTCTTTCATAGTTCATATTTCGTGTTTTAATAGTACTTTAAATATTTATATTCAATTTTGAAATTTGACGTCACAAAATTTAGGGCCCCTCCCACCCCCTTGTCACCCAATGTCACAATTCGTTGACCCGCTTCCCTCCCTTAACGTGGGACGTAATTTATGGATAGCCCCTTACATTACTGTCGTATTGTCGAGTCACGTGTCACTTACACTGAATTTTGTTGCAAAGATGCTGCTTCGTACGATTTCTACAGCTACCAAACTCCATTGTTTAAATTAAATATGCAAAGAATTACTTTATACAATATTTATTGATTTCTAACAAAATATGTACACAATAAATGATACTTTACAAAAATAAAAAATAAACGTTAATCTCTAAAGATAAATTCTTTAGTAATTGGTCGCGTCTCACAATATAGGTCTCCATTCACTTTCAATTAAAATATTTCTGTACGTATAATATTTTTTATTTTTCTTACTCCATTAATAAATTGTACTGGTTGCCTTCCACCGCCACAAACAACCGTTGACATTGGCAGTATATAGCACCGGTTTTTTGCATATTTGTGTCAAAAATTCCTTACAGAAGAACAGAAGACGTTGTATCCTTAGACCTCAAGTATAGTTTCACAAATATATAGTTATATGCTTGTATAAAATTGTATCTGTTCTTTGGCTTAAATATTTAGCCGTACTAAAGTCTTTGTAAAGCTCAGAGGCATTACTGAAGTCGATAAAAATAGCATCGAAGCAAAAGGTTGCTGGGTCAGAAGTATATCGTCATTGGTTGCTGTAGTCAAGCCATGAAGTAATTGATTTATAAGGCCACTTCTATCAAGGTATGGTTGCTGGTTCACAAATATAGAATATATGGTTGTTTAGAAGCAGCAATACAGCTATAAACATAGGAGTTGTCAACATTGGTTGCTCTAAAAATGCTTGTCACAAAAATCACTGA
Source organism: Aporophyla lueneburgensis (assembly GCA_932294355.1). Classification (NCBI taxonomy): domain Eukaryota; kingdom Metazoa; phylum Arthropoda; class Insecta; order Lepidoptera; family Noctuidae; genus Aporophyla; species Aporophyla lueneburgensis. The sequence continues at coordinate 14,023,459 of OW028762.1, read as the reverse complement.
ATTAAATGGTTACTGCATCGCAGCGCTTGGTTGCCGGCTCACAAGTATGTAGCTATAGGTTTGCTCTGTAGAAACCAATCAGTAAATGGTTCCTACGAGGTATCACCGAAGTCGAAGCAAATGGTTGCTGCTTCGAAAATGTGAAGGGAATGGTTGTTTAGAACCGTCCCTGTTCTTTGGACTCAGCTGCGAACTTCCGTACGTGCACTATGTAATCTAACATTACCGTTGCGAACGCCGCGTCGAGCACGAACATTGGGATTTTTCCTGAAATTTAGATAAAAATAATTATTATATTGAAAGAATGTAGGGACTTACTAGAGAGAATGGGTAGCAGCGTTCTCTATGTATTTGACTAACATACTGCGATCCCCACCCTCCTGCCAAGCGTGGCGATTATGCAAACCCTCCCAAATTGGGAGAGGCCTATTTCCAGCAGTGGGAGTTTTACGACTGAAATGATGATGATGATATATTGACAGAATATAGTTTTTAGATATGTTGTTGTGTGTGTGTGTGTGTTTTTATCGTATACGGACATACGATAGGTGTTATGTTATATCAGAAGGTGTATAGCATTTTACAAGCTTTTATCTAACTTGCGATTTCTGTATGTATGTGCGTTCGGCACGAATCTTGGAAGCTAAATTAGAACCACTTCCTGATGTTCGATTTGGCTTAAATTTGGTGTTCATATGTATTTTTGGTGACAATACAATAATATTATACCATGGAGCTATTCTGATGATGGTGCTGGAAGAAGACCGTAGGAAGTTAACTAAATAAGATAAACCCTGTTTAGCTTTTTGCTATGCTATCAAAAGCTAATAATTAATTAATTTATCTTAAATATCAGAGCGCGCTTTACTTGTGGTTATCAAGCGTACAAACATTCTGTGAATGTATGGGTAAGCGCAGGAGCTCAGCGTACAATAATATTTTTAGGAGCATTTATATCGGCCTATAATGTTCTTACTTCGGGTATACAGGACTCAACTCTTCAAGTTCGAAAGAGAGTGGTCTGTAAGTCTGTAATTCACCACGTGGGCCCAGTGCGGTGTATTACATGTCAAAAATTTTTGGTTCTAGGACATTTTTCCTCACAATGTTTTCCCTCACCGGTTTGAGAGCAGGGGGTCTAAAAAGGCCACTTTGGCAGAATCATAACAGGAAAATATTATGAATCATATAACAATCCGTAAAATAGTCACAAACTGACAATTCATAATATGTTCTGCGTACAATTCGTTAAAAACAATTCATCTATTTGACAGTTTTGTATGGAGATTCGTAAAATGGTCCACTTAATATGAATTGCTTTATTGAAGTTTAATGTCAAATAGCAGAATCATAAGAAGTTAGTCAAGAGTATCATTTTACAAATCATATTTGGGATTTTGTGAAAAAATATCGTAATAATGGCAAATTTAGGCCTTATGAAAATTTTCTTGAGCACGCTCGTGATATGTAGTCAATTTTAAGTCACCGATGAATTGTGGCACTTCGAAAAATGGACATAGCTTTTCAAATGTGGGACCTCCAGGTTTTTGGGTTATATAGGCTAAATATATGTCGTGATAATCAGTGGTGATGTGAAACTATTTACAATGCCTATCTAGGTTCGAATCCACGACCTTACAATTCGTAAGCCGTTACCACTGGACCATCCCTGCATTTTTAGGAGCGCAACATGAGAATTAGTAGGCACTTTTTAACACGAAATGGCAGTTTACTGACTGCAAACTTCAGAGCATTTGCATTTTACTCAAAAAAAAAAACAGTCAGATACAAGACTTACCCTTAAGATCACAGCACATGAGCCATTGGAAGGTAGTGTGTGTCTCAATCTTGCCGCCTGAAGTCTGTACCGTTCGCGGTTTCAGGAACCAACAGCCGACCTTGTTTTGACCTCTGAAAATTACAATAAAATAAATGAAAAAAAAAAAGGAAAGAGAGAAAGAAAATACGTTTATTTTACTGTTTTTTTTATTGCCTTGTTGGTCTCGGTATTGCATTCGTCGGTATGAATGCTGAGTAGGGTCCTGGATTCGATCCCCATGTAGGATAACATTTAACACGGTGTTATTAGCTTCAAACGGAAACTTTGAACATGATTTTGACCCCTTTCAAAGTGTCGGATTAACTCGAAATTTTGCATACTTATCAAGGACCGATTACAACGCAATAATTTTATAAATTTGTGCCATTATCCTTGCCGGGGTTACCAGGATAGCAAAAAAAAAATACTGTCTTCGAAAACTACGCTAACATACGCCACAAAATTCGAAACATCTTAAAAAATAGAAAATAAATATTAGTTTAAAAAACGCGCTTCCATAGAAAACAAAACTAAAAAGTAGAAAATTATAGAAAAAAGGGTGCTTGATATCAATTTAAAAATACCTCAAAAAGCACAGCACGCTTTTGCCACTATTTTCTACTTTTTAGTTTTTTTTTTTTTTGGTATTTTCTAATTAGGAAATTTTGAATAGCTGCCGTATATTGTACATTTGCGTGTGTTGTAATTTATCTTCTGAGTTTTTAATATGTAATTTGCCGGTTTGGTTTAATTTAGTCATAGTACGGATAATGCTAACTTGAAAAAAAAAATGGTTTCTTGGAGCATTTCTTTGCTTTAGACTCTTTAGACATAGGTTGATTTAAAAACCTTGCATTATAGCTGATAAGAATGACTGAAGTTAATGGTTACTGAATGGTAGCAAATGTTTGATGGCTTACCTGACAAGGTCCCTATGCGGCGGGTACCCAGGTACCGTAACACTGACCCCGCTACTAATATAGCTGTGCGGGTCTGTCGCCACCACCTGTCCGTCGCGGGAGAGTGGGGCGGTACAGCGCAGTATGACGAAGTCACGCGGGGCTATGATGCCCCGGCCTCCTCCCGCTGTCACTTGGTAGGACAGATCTATGCCGGGACCTACTTCCTGTAAGAAACATAACGTCAGTCAGAAATCAATTAGAACATTGAAGAGAGAAATCTTGTTCAAACACTGGTTTTCCTTATTTTTCTATACGCTGCTGAGACGTGGACGGTTCGCGACATTGAGAAGAAAAAGATAGACGCTCTGGAAATGTGGTACTGGAGAAAAATGCTTGGGGTATCGTGGAACGAGTTTCGTACCAACACTTCCATACGCTATGAGCTCAATATCAAAAAGCGTCTATCTGATCTGGTCCAAACGCGCATACTAAAATACTTCGGACACGTCTCGAGGCGTGACGGCGACTCTATAGAACGCCTTGTCGTGCAGGGTAGAGTGGAGGGCACTAGACCACGTGAACGGTCAGCCATGAGATGGACTGACCAAATAAAATCCGCAGTGGGCGATCCATTATATAAGGTGTATCTATTCATACACGAAATATTTTAAGGGGTACATCTGTAGGTGGTAAAGAAGCTATAGAAGCAAAAAGAAAAATTTTATTAAGCGTTTTTGAATTTTCGTAATTATTATAATTTTAAAACTACTTGAGACGTTTTGCATAAAACCTTTACTCCAAATTCTATGAATGGCCCGCCTGACGCTGCGAGGGCGACGACCGGACGGCACGAGCATGGCCGCGGTGTCTCGGGCCGTAAAAAATAAGAAGCACCCAGTATTTCTTATGTGCATCAAATAATTTATAAATATTAAATTTAAAAAATCCCTTAGAATTTTTTTTTTTTCGTTGCTATAGCTTCTTTAACACCTACAGGTGTACCTCTTAAAATATTTCGTGTATGAATAGATACACCTTATATACGTGCACGGTGCATTCCAAAAATCGGATTGGATGGCGAGAAATCGCGAGGCGAATCACATCAGCCCCTAGTCAAGAAATTTCATGAGGACCACGACCGCTCTGACAAGTGTTACGAATAAGAAGAAGTTTATCAGAGAATGGGCAGAAAATTCCCGTTAATTACTTTTGAGGTATGAGGAACAGGGTGTATAGTTCACTCGACTTCCGTAGCAAAGGGAGAATTCTCCCATCTGTCGGATGTCGTGTTTGGTGGGCAACCGACCAAGGTTTTATTTGGTATACTAATATTATAAAGCTGAAGAGTTTGTTTGTTTGTTTGTTTGTTTGATTGAACGCGCTAATCTCAGGAACTACGGGTCTGAATTGAAAAATTCTTTTTGTGTTGGGTAGCCTATTTATCGTGGGAGGCTATAGGCTATATAACATCACGCTACAACTAAGAGGAGCGGAGCAGTAATGAAAAATGTTGCAAAAACGGGGAAAATTTATTCCTTTTAAGAGTTTCCGTTGCGTGCGCTGCGTAAACGGTTAAAGTAACGCAAAAATAATGTATAACGGAATTGTTCCTCTTAAAAAGTTCTAAAAAAAAGTCCGCGAGAGCATATGTCTATCTTTTAAGGTTGACTCACTATAACTCAAAAGGAGCGAGCAGCAACGAAAAATGGACGAAAACTAGCAGGCAAATCGATGCGACGGGAAGGGTCAGGGGAGCAAAACTTTGACGCGGACGAAGTCGCGGGCAGAAGCTAGTTTGGTATATGACATCTCTTTTAGTTGACCTTGAGCGGTCGTTACTACTTAACCGGGTTTGCCTGCGAATTCCTTAATAAATTAAGGTCTCCAACCAGGGCTAAAAAACTTAAAAACTAAAGCGACTACTCGCTTAGGGCACCTCGGCTTAGGGCGTTGCTGGTAGAGGGCAGCAAGAGACGGGTTGGATCTGAATGGTTATTTTTTAGGGAACAATTTAAAGCTACAGGCTCAGCTGTGGCGCGGGCTGGCACTTCGTCTAGCATGGGTCGGGCGGACTATTTAGTCGGAAGTGTCGCGACGGACCTCGGCGGCGAGGTCGGAAAGACGGATGTTTTTGTTTGGGTATCGTACTGGCGGCCCTATTGTTTTCCTGGAGGTAGAGTTGCAAAGGACTCGAGTCTTCGAGTCGTAATTTTAAAGACTCGACTCAATTATGCAAGACTCAGTGTGCTCAAAAGGCTCGGAGTCTACAGATAAGCACTCGAGACTTAAAAAGGACTCAAGTCTTAAAAAGGACTCGAGTCTTAAAAAGGGCTCGAGTCTTAAAAAGGACTCGAGTCTTAAAATGAACTCGAGTCTTAAAGAAAAACTCGGAGCATGAAGATGAAACTTGTACCTCATCATTCGAAAAGACTCGAAAGAAGGCAATAAATTCAAATTAGTGGTTATGATGTTACTTTGCGTACAAAAAAATCTGACGAGTTATTCGAGTTTTTTCAAATGATGAGATACAAGACTCGAGTTCATTTTAAGACTCGATTCGTTTTAAGACTCGAGTCCTTTTTAAAACTCGAGTCCCTTTTTTAGACTCGAGAATGACTCGGGCTCGGCTAGACTCTAGACTCCGAGCCTTTTGAGCACACTGAGTCTTGCATAATTGAGTCGAGTCTTTAAAATTACGACTCGAGGACTCGAGTCCTTTGCAACACTACCTGGAGGAGGGTAATGGGATCATCAGGGTCGGTCAGAATATGCTTTGGGTGGCGAACTCTACTGATACGGAAGGAGTGTAACTAGCGGCCGCTACAACTAAAGGGTTGCGAAGAGGGTCTCAGTCGCGGTTTTGAAAAGAGGAAGGCTTGACTTTTGTCGGGATTAACTTCGATTCTCCATTTCCTGAACTACGCGGCGAGCTGGGCGACTGCGGCTTGGAGAGTGTGAGCTATCGCATCTTGACTGCACCCCGTGAAGTAAACCAACGTTTATGTGTTCGACGATACGGTGTATAGTCCGGGAGGTAGCGTTGCACATGAAAAAGTCATAGTAAGCCGGCTGAATATCAGCCGGCTTACTATGACTTTTTCATGTCAGCTGACGGTTTTTCCACCGCTACCCACGCAGCTGATTGTTGTTTTCGTACTTTTGATACTGTAAACAATCACTTTGTTAAATTTCATCAGGCGTACTGTAACTTTATTTTACGTTTTTCTTTTACAAGTTCATGCGAGCGGCTGACGCATAATCCCCCGTCCCCCATGCAGCTGACGATTTCATTTTAGCTCAGTATGATATAAAATATTTATGAAAGAAATTTCAGCCGGCGTACTATGACTTATTTTTTTTTTCACAACTTCCGTAACCTTTCAATCCCACACCCACCGCGGGTGTGCCAGCTGACGCTAGGTTCACTTATCAGTCATTCGACATCTATTGAACAAGATGGCAACCGATCGGCGTAAAAACACTACCTAAAATGCAACGCTACCTCCCGGACCAGTACTTGTTGGACACACGAGCAGTTTGGTTCGAAAACCAAACTGCTCGTTGGGAATGAGGGCCTTTGTCTCAGTGTTATCTCTGAGTCGCTTATAAATAAGTCTCTCATAGATCTTACCGAAGACATTGAGCAAACTAATGGAGCGATCATCCGTGGGCTCGGACTTGGGCTTGCCGACATAGATTATAATTCTGTAAAGCCATATTTATTACGGTCGCGAATCATATTTTAATTAATGAAATTGTATTGAAAATAAAAGTGCGCGAAAAAATCCCGCCGCAGTTTTTTGCTGCAATATATTAAGACACGTACCTTTATAAGTTCACTCTTCAGTATCGTAGGATTCCATTCTGGCATCTTAGTGATATTGTCCTTGAACTCTTCGTATAAAAACTTTGGCGGGGCTTCTACTATTCCCTGGAAAGAAATACATTCCACATTTTAGATTTGAAGAGTAATCGGTACACGAAGGACGCTGGGCACTTTTCTTTATAGGAAATAAGCTGTTGACAGCAGCTTCGGCCGCGTATTGTACATATAAAACTTCCTCTTGAATCACTCTGTCTATTGATGAAAAGCGCATTAAAATCCGTTGAGTAGTTTAGTAGATCTAAACGTACAGACGCGGCAAACGACTTTGTTTTGTGCTACAATATGTAGAGATCTATAAAATAATATTAATTAAGTTTTTGTATAATTATGTATAATCCTACTAATATTATAAATGCGAAAGTTTGTGAGGATGGATGTATGTGTAAGTGTATGTCTGTTACCCTTTCACGAAAAAACTACAGAACGGATTTAGATGAAATTTGGAACACAGTTAGTTTATAACCTGGATTAACACATAGGCTACTTTTTATCCCGGTACACAGTGTTTTATGAAGACGATTTTTCGGACATTGCTTTTTTATATAAAAAACTGATAGTTTAAGTTATTTCAATGCAATATTTCGTATCCCCATTTCACTGGTATGTTTAGTTTTTGAGATAAAAATTTTTGAAAATCATCTTTTTTTTAACCGGGTATTTAGAAAAAAAATCATATCTCTGAAACTAAATATGATACGCAATTGTGACCTTAGAAACATCGATGGCGTTTTTTATGCTGCATATTTTAGAGTAAAATAAACCTCGGAACTTCGTTAGATTGAGACTTATACGAGGTTTTTAGTTTTTCGTTTTTATTTTTTTTTTCTGTAATTCCATCGTATTTGGAAAAGTTATTTATACTTAAATTATGCCCTTCATCTTTCCTACATACCACAAAAATAACACATCCTAATTGCGTGGAATCTAGAAGTTATTCCAAATTAACTGTTTTTGCTAGGGTTGTCACTTTCGAATCTGAATGTTGATGACTCAGTTTTTATTTAATGGGACGTATTGGTTATTAAAATTTCGACTATTAAACCTAGGAACTTTGTTATATCCAGACTTATAAAAGGTTTTTAGTTTTTATTTATTTTGTTCTCGATAATTCCGTAGTATTGGGAAAAGTTATTTAAACTGAAACTAGCACTTTGCCAGTAACTTCGTTCGCGCATGTTTTCATAAGAACTTTAACACCCTTTAAAACTGTATTTTGACGGTAGTTTAGAAAAACGAATAACGGACCGATTCTGTTGTCACAAAATTCTCTAAACTAAACTAAAAATCACTTAAATTTGGTTTATCCCTGTCAAACGACGATTTCCTATTCTCAAACAGACTAAAGTGACACAACTTAACTATATTTTAGTTTGACAGCACTAAGATTGCGCTGAATTATTAGTTTAGTTTTCACCAAAAATTTTGACTATAGTAATTTATTTTATCTAAATCTGACTACTTTTAATCGCGATTAAAAAGGTATGGAATAAAATTAGTGATCATGAACTAAAATTCACACTAACGCAACGCCTCGCCTTCACGAGCAAAGACAGAACTGTATTTTTTGTTTTCCTTTTCTTTTGCTTATATCTCGAAAATGGCGTGTCCTATCACAAAAATAATGAAATTTTCGACCCCCTTTATAAAACCCCTGCACATATAAATCTCAACACATGGGTGATATTTTTTTAAATTTTTCAAACAAAATGTGAAAAATTCCATATAAAACACATCCAGGCTGCCCCGTTGTGCGCGCTTTCGTCTCTCAAATAATTCATTGCGTAGCGCACACAAGTACCAATATGCGTAGCCAAAAGAAAAAGAAATCCACGTTGAGTCGCTATTGTCAAATTCGATTTTAGTCGTGCCAAAATAATTTTTAAATTTGCATTTGATTTTTTCTTGCAGAATAGCGTTACAATTTTCATAGCCAAAAGTAAGGAATTTTAGAGATAGTTTAGTTCGGTGTACAACAGAATTGGCATCAATGACAATTTTTATTTTGATAAATATTTGTGCTAAGTTTTAAGTTTATTAACCTAAGAAATAAGATTCCCCCATACGGTCTTTAAAAACCCCTAAATTGTTCTATTGGAGGTTGTTCTGAAAATCTAAAATGACATTAAAATGTAAATGTGCCCTGCCCACTGCCCGTTAAGTTTGGCGATTCTTCTGATTGTGTGGATAACTTTGGTTTAAATATAGAGATAACTTCAGATCCGGATATGAAGTAATATAATATGATCGCGTGACAACCCTAACGACGTAGAATACGGATCAAGCTTAAACATGTTGTGGTTTCTAGATTCCACGCAATTAGGATGTGTTATTTTTGTGGTATGTAGGGAAGATGAAGGGCATAATTTTAGTATAAATAACTTTTCCAAATACGATGGAATTACCGAGAAAAAAAATAAAAACGAAAAACGAAAAACCTCGTATAAGTCTGAACCTAACGAAGTTTCGAGGTTTATTTGTATGTTTCTAAGGTCGCAATTGCGTATCATATTTAGTTTCAGAGATATGATTCTTTTTCGAAATACCCGGTTGAAAAAAAGACGATTTTCAAAAAATTATATCTCAAAAACTAAACATGCTAGTGAAATGGGGATACAAAATATTGCATTGAAATAACTTAAACTATCAGTTTTTTATATAAAAAAGCAATGTCCGAAAAATGGTCTTCATAAAACACTGTGCGGTAGTACGTTCCCGCGGGATATTTTACGACCTCCACGCGGGCGAAGCCGCTGGCAAAAACTAGTTTTATATACTATATAGTAGTAATTATGGTCGTCGGATATACAAAGTTTAACAGAATAAGCGCAAGTCCTGAAAGTATTTAGTTCGTATTTTTTTTTTCATACTGACTGCCGATTGAGCCAAGGTAAACTAAGTCTTATTTTGAAGCGATAACACTCAATTGTAAATGCAAAAAGTAATGGCTCCAGGTCAGCGGTATTCCTAAAACCACTACTTGTTATGTAAACAAAAGTGAAGTATTCGAACATCATCAAAATACACAAAGTGGAGTTAATAAGTATTATCGAAGCTAACGCAAAAACTAAACAAAGTAAAAAAAAAATAATCGGTATCACCCCTTTTTTTGTAGGTGGGAATTCATCAAATGACGTCTCCGTTGGATGAAGCGGAAGGGTGTGTCAGACTTTTACTGACTAAAACCCACGCGTATTCCTTGCCACAGTTGCCCATGTGCCAGGGTCACGGTATCTCTTTCGAACAAATCTCGCGACCCTGGTAATGGGACCACCCCTAAGGCATATTCTATCCATTACCTGGCTGCTCGGCCTACCCAAATGTCCTTTCTTTGGTACTGGTCGTCAAATTATTGAGTTCTTTTAGTTCTGAGTTAAGCTGCACAATTAACGATAAATGCGTGCACTGATTGGAGAGGTCCACTCAATCTGTGTGGTTGGTACCTCAAAAGACGATTTCAGACACCAATACACATGGCCTTCACATGATTTGACCAAGATTATGTCTGGACTTTAAAAGAGTTTGTTTCGGCCTTTCATCTCAGAGTAGTCAGATAGGAAACGCCGACCTGATCTAGTTTTAAAAATATGATTGACGTCAAAAAGTGTTTGTACAAACCTACTTACAGAAATAAAATCATTTATCACTCGAATCTTTATTATTGAACACTGTCATGCAGGTATAAAACCTCCATCAATAATTTGTGCCTATGGTTATGTAATAACAGCCGGACGGTTCGATCGGTCGGGTTAAGCTACGCTTGCCGCGGTTGGTCCGAGGATGGGTGACCATCTTTTTTTTTTTTTTTTTTCAGGATGGGAAATCATCAAATGACTTCTCCCAAATGTCTCCTCCTGCGGCGGCTAGGGACGTGAGGGCGCAGAGACTGCCACTCCCTCACGCGCCCCGCCTCCTCCTTCGCGAGCATTACTGCTTCGCAGAAGGAGGTGAAGGCTTCCCACTCCCTCTCGCTCCGTACCATGGCTCGCACCAGGGCCGGACGCGAGAGGTCGCCGCCGCCGATCGCCTCCACGAGGACACGGCGGTGCTCCGCCCAGGCAGGGCACACCTCCACCGTATGCTCCACCGTGTCCTCCAGACGATCCTCGCAATGGAAACACCCGGACGTATCCTCCCGCTTTATCCTGAACAGGAACCCACCGAAGCACCCATGCCCGGTGAGAACCTGCGTCAGGCGGAAGGTGAGGACGCCGTGGCGCCTCTCTATCCACTCCTCAAAGAGGGGACTTACCGCCGCAATTGTGGCGTGCCCTATGGGTGACCATCTTTACATACCAAGAGCTCTCCGTGCCTCAGAAAACACGTCAAGCCGTTGGTCCCGAATGCCATTTGTAGAGAAACACCCAAATACTCCGAAATATTTTATTCCGAATTTCGATGTTCCGATTTTCAAAAGTCCGAATTTCATAATACCTATGAATAATGTCTATTATTAAAAATCATGAAATTTATATTACCGAAAGTCGTAAATGCGATTTGTTAGTTTTCCGATTTTCATACGTTCGAAGAATCAAATACTCGAAGGGTTCTCGGTCCGAAAAACGACATTCCGATTTTCAATACTCCGAATAAACTAAAAGTCAACATGTTTTGCTACAAAAAGTGACAGAAACGAATCGCTGCAAAACCGACTTCACGCAGTCTTGTCTGCCCTACCCCTAGAGTGTAATTTAAACCCGCGTAGGCGCGCGTGAGGCCGCTCAAACCCCGCAGCGCCGGAGCCGTGACAGAAACAATGCTTGCTGCATGCTTGCTTGCTTGCTGCATGCCTGCTTGCTTGCTGCTTGCCTGCATGTTGCATGCCTGCTTGTATGTTGCATGCTTGCTTGCATGCTGCATCTCTGCTTGCACGCTGCATGCCTGCTTGCATGCTACATGCTTGCTTGATTTTTTTTTAATTCTACCTCCTCATACTAACCATAATATTATACTTCTCTCTGACGAGCAATTATGTGTCTATTCGGTTTTACAAGGCGTTTATATTTCGTAATTGTATTAGTCGGTATTTTAACAATCGGAATTCGTATTTTTGATGTTTCGAATTATCATTAAGTCGGACTTTTTGTTATTCGATCTATTGAAATTCGGTATATTAAGAATAGTAATTATAAACGTTAGGAATATTGAAATTTAGGAATTATAAAAACAGGAGTAATGATAAGTCGGAGTTGTTATATTCGGCATTTTGAATCATTCGGAATTATGAAAATCGGTATTTTGAAATTCGTATTTGTGTCTGTCGGAATAAAGTTTTTCGTATTTATGTAGTGTACCCCATTTGTAGATATTTGACAGTCGTTACGGGTCGTCAGAAGACCACCAGTCTTACCAAAGGGTATAATATTACCCAGTTACTAGGTTGTGGAGGTCAGATAGGCAGTCGCTCCATATAAAATACTGGTACTCAGCTGCATCCGGTAAGACTGGAAGGCGACCCCAACATAGTTGGGAAAAGGGTAGGCAGATATTTCAGATCGGGTAGAAACAGTCTCGTCAGAAGTCATTATGGATGACTAACTTGCACATAAGCTTAATAAAATATATCTAATCCGCTTAATTACAATAAATAGCTGATATCTCCTAATCCGAATTAGAACACGCACGTAATATTTTAATTGTGATACAATATCAGTTAAGATTACTAATTAATATTCTTATTTATTACAAATGTACCGTGTGGTGCCGGACGTAAATGATAACACCACCCCATTTCTTCCTGTGGGTGTCGTAAAAGGCGACTAAGGGACTTACGAGAGAATGGGCAGCAGCGTTCTCTATGCATTTTACCACCATACTGCGATCGCCAATCCGCCTGCCAAGCGTGGCGATTATGGCAAAGCCCCCCAAATTGGGGGAGATCATGTCCAGCAGTGGACGTATTACGGCTGAAATGATGATGATGAACAGGCCCCTCTAGGCTGCATAAACCGTGTAGGTTTATGTGAAATGAAATATTTGAAATTAAAATAAGTATACCCTACCCTAGTTAGAATAGAGCTCAAAATAGGGTTTAGCATCGGACTAAAGACCCCTAATTGCGTAACACACTATAAATCACAATCTGAATCGTTTTGAAGGATATTGCTAATCCATTGCTTCATACGTTCGTACAATTTATCTGCTCAGCAACGTAAATAACGCAATGAATGTTGTTGAACTGTCAAAATGAAAGCCATTTCTACTGTTAGTCGGTTACACAATTACCCCGCTATTTCTATAACACACATTTTTATTTGGCTACAAGTCAAGCTTACATTTCCAGTTTTAGCTGACCTCGCGTTGTATAGACATTTCGTACAATGAGATGCCAGCTTATACTGGATATGTATAGATTGATGTGTGTCCATGCATGGACCAGTATCTTTGTAATACTTACAGTAAACCTGTAAACTTTTCCAAACTGCTCGGTCCTCTTGGACTCCACGATGTCTCCTCTAGTGCCTTTTTTCTCAAGGTTCCAGTTTGGCAGGTTCACGATACGCCACGCGTTGTGCATACTCTCCTGTGCTTGTGCTTTGTATTCGTCTATCTGTGGAGAAGAGATGATGGGATTAGTATAATTATAACACTTGTTAAACCCGAAGGTAGGCAGAAGGAAGGAGGAGTATTTACAGATTCACAATTTGACAAATCTTTTACGCACGAAGAGAGGCAATCTATGCGCCTTCACGCTCCTAGCCACCGCAGTAGGTGACGCCCCGGGCGTCGGGAGTCAATTGCGGACTCCCGGCCACCGTAGGCGCGGGCCAGGTAAGGATCAGGCCCATGTCGACGGCGCGTAGTGTTCCGCGCGCCTCAAAGACATGTCAGCAATCTGAAGGGGTCTGCTAGGACCGATGCCTGCCAGGGTCTCGATATTTGTTCAAAAGATTTAGCGTGGTCCTGGCATATAGGCAACTGAAGGAACACGGGTGGGTTTTAGTCAGTAAGGAGTCAGACACGTCCTTCCGCTCCGCCCAGAGCGGGAGACGTCATTTGATGATTTCCCACCCACAAAGAAAAAAAAGGATACTTTGTATGATTTGTTCCTACTTTTATACATAAATGATGGATGGGGTACCTAAATTATAATTATGCATACAAATGTTGCCGATTATGAAGTAATTAACATATTTGAGTTCTATCTCAAACTGCGGACAGTCGATAAGAAATTAAGGTGACGTAGCGAGATAAACGTGCTTTTTCTTTTTAGCGTACCTTTCTTACCGTATGGCATCCGTACTTAATCTTTTAGTGTATGTTTTTTGACTATATGATCTAGTATCCTGTAAAAGGAAAACACGATACGATGAAATTTTCTCGATACAAAAAAATCGCAAAGTTCAATCTATGATTATGATTTTTTTAGCCTCAAGGCGCGATGCGTATGAATTATTAAACATAGTTTACTTTAAAACATTGATTATAATTGTATCTAAGTTTTTGTAAAACAGTTTTCGTTTTAATAATACTTTTCATTCATAAAAAACGGCGATTCGTTTTGGCACATACGTTATTTTATTCCAAGAGCACACACATTATCGCCATCTCTTCTTTTGCCTATCATAAGTAGTGTCATCACTCTCGTTCGTTCATAAATCAGTCGCCCAGTAGGGCTCATCGACGTCGAACCTATGTCACTTTTTTACAAATCGGTGCGATCAAAATTACGTTTTTGAAATATTTGTGTTCACAGAAAAAGGTAGTAGTTAAGCATTTTGCTGTAATCATTTAATATAATAAGTGTTGGCTTTCCAAATAACTTTGTATTTCGACTGTATATTTGTCTTTTTTTGTGACTGTGAACAATATAAAATTCTTTTTCTATTACCATTTAGAGACGACATAAATTATGTATGAAAATGGGAAGAACCATAAACCAAAACTGAACAGTACCTTCAAGGTTAGGAGTGCCTGCACAGGGCAATTAATTTATTCATTTTGCAAGAATGAAATACCAATAAGATGATCATAACAGTGAATCGAATTCACCACCTTCACTAAAGCATTACAGCAACAATCTTTTCTCCTTTTGTAAAGTAATATTGAGTAAACACCTTATTTTCTAGAGAAAAACGTCTGTTTTATCCCAAAAACTTATAATAATCATTCATTTAGAAATAAAATAAAATATTTAATTTGTTTTTAGGTTTGAAGTATGTCAACAATACATCTATATGTCAAGTACTGTCACTTCAAATGCAAGAGCACAACGAATGAATGGAGTAGCATTAGAATTGTAAAAAAGGTGAGGTTTTACTTGACAGCAGCCCAAAGAAGGGTAATGATTTAAACAGTCTGTGTCAAACGCCGAACTAGTTTAAAAAAATATCATTGGCATGTAAAAGTGTTTGTACAAACCTACTTACAGAAATAAAATCATTTATCATTTATAGCAGATGTGAAGTTTTATTGAACATATAAATTTTAATTTCATGTATCAATCAATCAATCAAATCAGTTTATTTCGGGCTACAAAGACCCAAGTCATAATACCATACAGAGTATCATACATACAAAAAAACCACGTAAACATAACTATTGTACACGAAGTGACGGCGACGTGTTGCGCTGCGTAGTATCGCATAGCCTTCCGCGGAATCGCCGATACACGACACCCTTCGGCCAAAACTCTTCCTTGAGGAAGGTCTCGATTTGATGAGTTGGAACTTGGACCACGAATGACTTGAAGTTCGTGTTGTGGCACGGTTCCAACTTCTCGACCCTCAAGGTCCAGTTGGACTTAACACGTACAAACTCCACGATCTCCTCAACCTTCGTGGTGTAATGTAGACGGGACACATAGACCTGCGTCGTTAGTGTAGCTGGACGCAGCAGCATATTGAGTCCTGCTAGCGCGGTCCCACACTGGTTCCGACTACGAAACTTCTTCCTGTTCTTCCTCTCTACCTTCACGAAGCCATTCTTGTCAGACACGTGCCCTGAAGCCGGGCCTAGCTGTTTCGAACCCTATATGTACCGTGTTTGATACCTAATCATTAGCAGTCTATAACGTTCCCACTACTGGGACACAGGCCTCCTCTCGGTGAGAGAGAGTGGGACATAATCCACCACGAGGGCCCAGTGCGGGTTGGTAGATGTCACATGTCTTCGATTTTTTGGTTCTAAGACATGCCGGTTTACTCACGATGTTTTCCTTCACAGTTTTGAGAGCAGTGGTATTGAAATGATTTACACAGAGTAAAGCGCCTGCTCGGGTTCGAACTCGTAAGTAGTAGCCGTTGCCACTGAGCCACCACTGCTTCTCGATATCTAATTGATATCTAATCGAAGGTCTACAAGAGTGCTTTCTGAAAACATATTGGCTATTTATAATTTTTCATTCCTACAAGATTTTATGGATGATCAAAACAATGGTGTTTTACTCTGTTTTGAATAACACTAAACGTACTTCTATGATCTTATGACTGTTAGCAAACGAAAAAAGAAAAGACTGTTTAGCAAATTATTTGTGTACTCCATCTCTGAATTACCCCTAACCCCAAAATAACTGTAATGAAAAATAAAATTAATAAAAGAACAAATACACATACGAGTTAATAGGCTGATAAACACATTGCCCTCTGCACTCGGGTAAAACACCCAAAGAAAAAGGTATAATCTAGACATAGTTACAAAATATCGGCAATAATATCGGTTTTGGTTTTCTAAACGCAGTCACACGTAATTACTAAAATATGTATGTATACGTCAAGTAATTTTGACATTTATCATACACATTGCCATACGAAATTGACCTTGAAGGAAATATAAATGACTTGTAAAATAAGGTGAAAAAAATACTCATAACTAGTATTACGTAATGGACGAAGTCTATGTAAAATATTGTAATTCTCATTTACCAAATAAATGTATAGTAATCGGTGAAACGAAATTGAAGTTTTTTAATCTCTTAAACACCATCATATATTTTATTTATAGACCTCTAGAAGATTAATTCGTTATTTTTAATTTCATGTTGTAAATCTATATATTATTACGTGAAGCGAAAATTTTGGAACCCTTTTTACGAAAATTGGGTGGACGGAGGAGTATGAAATTTCGCACACATATAGTTTATACAGAGAAGAAGTGACGAATGCTAATTTTTTTTTTTTAATTATGCGTAAAAATACATTATTTTCATTATTTTCAATATTAATACCATATTATTTTTTATATATTCTTTTATTTCATTGTACAAACATATAAATTATATTTTTAAATATTAAAATAACAAAAATTATAAAAACATTTAAAAATATAAAAAATAGTAGTCCAAGCTACCGGCGGTCAGGGCTCCAGAGAGAGGAACCTCCTGACAATACGAGCCGTATCCAGAAGTACCGCTTTCTGAATCAAGCCCTTGATCCAGCTGCCTAACGAGAGCCTCCTTAGATGTTGGTCGACGCTCTTGGCTATCAAGCCGTTGACTATCGGCACAATGATCGCTGAATCCACATCCCACATGTCGACAACCTCGCGAGCTAAGTCAAGATACTTGATCTGTTTATCATTCTCAGCTTTCACGAGGTTCTCGTCATGTGGGACCGTTATGTTAACAATCATTGTGCGCCGCTCTACTCGATCCACCACCACTATATCAGGCTTATTTGCAACAATAGTCCTGTCAGTGATGATGGATCGATCCCAGTACAATGTGATATTTCCATTTTCGAGAACTGGGTCAGGCACATACCTGTAGTACGGCACCTCTGATTCCACAAGACTGTATTTCAGAGCAAGTTGCTGGTGGATAATCCTAGCTACTAGGTTGTGCCTATGCAAGTATTCTTCGTTAGCTAGTCGAGAACACCCAGAAATTATGTGTCTAATTGATTCTCCTGGACGGTGGCATACCCGACAGATGTCAACCGTGCCATCTTTCACAATAAATCTCCGGTAGTTGTTCGTCATCATAACTTCGTCCATAATTGCACAGACAAAACCTTCGGTTTCCCCAAAGAGGTGACTGAAACGCAGCCAGGCTACGGACGCTAGTAGATCTACATCGGATCCATGTAAGGCCCGGAAATAGCGTCCGTGGAGCTCCTTACTCTGCCATACCTTCATGCGGTCATTAGTGTCGAGTATTACAGGTTTACGCCAGTTCTCGTTAGCCATGGAGAGCGAAGTGAGGCCCTTGTCAACCGCGACCACATCTCGATGCATCCCCACGTCGGTTTCTAGGAAATATTCCCTGAGGCTGCATATCTCGCGATTGTGGAGAGTCTTAGCGTTTAAAAAACCTCGACATCCACACTTTCGCGGGATATACAGTCTCATTAACGATGACCGTGGGTGATGCATTCGATATGCAGTCAACAGCGTACGGACCCTCCTGTCCAGGGCGTTGAGTTCGGTTTGAGTCCATTTGAGTATGTCGACAGAGTACATCAAAACCGGCATGACCCAACCGTTGAAGGCGCGCACCTTGTTTCCACTTGATAGAAGACTATTAAAAACTTTCTTCAGGTGGCCAAAGAAGCACTCCTTCAACGATTGCTTCATGTCAGTAACATTGATGCCCAACGCTTCCGACATACCCAAATACTTATAGGTTTTGGCTGCGGAGAGGGCTCGGAGGTTTATGGAATCCGAGAGTTGGGTTCCCACGGATTCCACAATCTCCCCTCGCTTTACATGCATGACCGCACATTTGTCCACACCAAATTCCATTCTGATGGCGCTACTGAAGGTTTCAACTACTTTCAGTAGCTCCATCAGTTGAAAATTGTTGGGGGCAAAGAGTTTTAAAATCATCCATGTAAAGGAGGTGGGATATAACCTGACCACCTCTCCTCATCCGATAGCCTATGCGTGAATCCTCCAGCAGTGTGCTTAGAGGGTTCAGGGCTAAGCAGAACCAAAGCGGACTCAAACTATCACCCTGAAATATGCCTCGCTCGATCCTTATCGGTTCGCTGTTCCCTTGGATATTTCAACATCCTGGATAGCGAAGGACCGTCCTCCACTGCCTCATACATGAAATCAGGAAGGTGCGAAGAGATGCATCGACTTTATACAACTCCAGCACCCTCATGAGCCATGTATGTGGCACCGAGTCATAGGCCTTCTTATAGTCTATCCAACATGTCGACAGATCCTTTCGGGAACGACGAACTTGTTGGCTTATGGTCATATCAATGAGGAGCAGCTCCTTAGTACCTTATATACTTATTATTATTACCTCCTTTATATTTATTATTATATATTTTTTTCACTTAATAATGTATTTCTATTCAAATGAAGCACGGTCGAATTTCGACCAATGGGCGATGACTAGTAATATAAATACTTAAATTTTTTATTATATATTTTTAATTATTTTGAGTTAAACAATCTCGTATTACCCAACATCGGTACATAAATATTAGCTAGCTTTTTCCCGCGACTTCGTCTGCGTAAATCTTACGTTACGCGGACGCAGGTGAAGTCGCGGAATTAATAGGGTTAATGGGTAACGAATAAGGTTTAATCGTGAAAGCGTGACAGACAGACAGAGTTAGTTTCGCATTTATAATATTACGTATAGATAAAGAAGATAATTTATTGCTGTAAGATAGTTTTATTGCTTATAATTAAATATTTGTATTATTTGTCTACTCCATAGCACGCTATGTGCAAAAATTTCATAGACCGACTAAATTTATGCTACTTTCACGTACTTTTTTCTAAGATGTTTCCGTCTCTACCTTGCTATTGTAGTTTGACAGATGTGCAACAGTGACAGGAATAGTGCTTACAGCAAGGTTATGCTAAATTAGTAACGGTTTTTTATTTCGAGACATTTTCTGTCATTAGTTCAACTTTTGGCCGCTGGTTTTCCTATTCTCTATAAACGGTTCAGATATAAGTTTGTGGCGGCCGGCCACTTTAGGTTGACCCGTCATAAACCACGCCCATCCTACTATCATTCACTTTGAAGGTGGGCCCTTAAAGCTTTTTTCTTCGAGCAACAAATGGTGGATGGATTAAAATGCCTTATGAAGTATTGAATAGGATTCATTATTGCATGGTACACGCAGAAAATATTAAATTAATACTGATAACTGATAATAGGAATTATTTCATAATATTATATCGCGCAACGGACTAAAATCCGTGGTTTCTTTTTAACCGACTTCAAAAAGAAGGAGGTTATCAATTTATATATAATTTATTATAATTTTTTTTATATATAATTATATGGTTGTATATAATTATGGTTTATATATAATTTTTTTTTATGTATGTTCGGCCATAACTCCGTCATATATAAATGGATTTGCAAAATTCTTTTTTTGTTCGAAAGGGGTTTATTCCGAAATGGTCCCATATAAATTTCATATAGATCTGATGATGAATTCCTGAGACAGACACCGGAACTCTTTAAAAATGACAGCAAATCAACCGCGATTTCTGCTATTGCATAAATATGCATTGTTTATTTGGAATTAGTGCGGGGTAAATACCATAACTAAAAATTTAAAAATAAATACTTTTTTAATTTAATTTCGGAAGTCGGTGGCAAAAACCTTAAATACAAATCCTAAGACACCGACTGCCGAAATTAAAGTTAATTTTCACTTTGTAGTGTTTTTAAGGAAGTCGGTTGTTTTTTTTTTTTTTGTAAAATAGTTTTTTTTTATTCAGATGATAACAAATACGGCAATTCCCAAATTTCGTCGACCATAGAGTTGTCATGCCTTGTCGGAGAAAAATCTAAACTAGGGATTGGAAAACATAACATCACGCTTGCAGTGCCTAAAGGGTAATCACATAAATCAGCAAAACCGGAAAAAATCGTGTACGGCCTCTTAAACCCTCATTTATGTCTAATTTGTCCTACTTTAACTTATCGGCCTAATTCTATCTCTTTATCTTACCAAAACCTATGCTAGATCCAAGGCCAGACATCAAAACAACAGGATTTAATACGAGTGACATATCTCATTCTTATTGTGACATAAGATAAATTTACATAGAAACTATCTTCGGCATAGATTATTTTATCTAAGACACGTCGACAACAAGTGTTGATAAGGTAATTAGGTATTTGATTTAATTATGTAAATATAATCCTTAGCTTATTATTTAGACAATTATTATTATATGCCTACTAATGTAAGTATTTTACAAGTAAATTACACTATGATATCGTTTCGTGTGATGCAGGACGCGGATTTGTTCAAACGAGTTACCGTAGTCCTGGCACAGGCAACTGAAGGAACACGGGTGGGTTTTATTCAATAAAAGTCCGAAACGTTCTCCCGTTCCGTGGTTTCCGTCGAAAAAAAAAAATGCGTGTTTTCAGAATCTTGTACTTAATTCATGGTTACACTTTGCGGGTCGATGTCCTTGTCACCTTGAATACTCATTTGAGTAATATAAACCCTGTATAGTCATTTATACACCTTGTATAAACATTTATTCTTCCTGTATATCATGTGTTATACAGGGTGTATAAATGCTAATATAGACTTAACGTTATTATACACGATATTTTGTGACATTCAGTAATAACTTAACTGACGTAGGTCAAAGAAACAATCTAAGAGATTGTCAGTGCTCTTTTGAGATATTGCGAACTGCTTCCATTGGTTTTGGAAAACTAACGACTTACGAATAAATATATTAATAAAAAATAACATAAAATGTACTTATAATTGGATTGGGTATTAAAAATGCACCTTAGTCTACAAGATAAACTGTTGTAAACATTTGGGTGAATTCATAATTTGCTCCTCTATCAGTTTGGGGGACACCAAACTTATGCAGTTGTCAGTACTTCTGGGACAGCAGCAGTGGGCTAGTGGTGTCGGACCCGAACTACGAGTTGTAGATCGTGAGTTCGACCCAGGCAGGCATTTAGTATTTGGGCTTTGTGTATTTAACAATTTAACATTCAATTAGACAAACAAACAATTTAATTTCATCGTCACTGCTCTCAAAACAGTGAAGGGAAACCGGCATGTCCTAGAAAAAAAAATCCCAAGACATGTAACATCCACCAACCCGCACTGAGCCTGGGTGGATTATGGCCCACTCCCTCTCACAGAGAAGAGGCAGTTTAAGCCAGGCAAATTTTAATCATAAACCACTTCTTAATATGATTAAAGACGATCACATTCTATTTAAAAAAAACACTTACAGTCAACCACTCAGCATGGAACTCCTCCGGTTGAGCACTATTGAACAGCAGCTTCATCCAATTGGCAACAGAGAAGCCGATCTTGTTCAGTTTACCCTCATACTCCTCCTGAGTCTTCGCTTTCTCCAGTTCTTCCACATGCTTTTCTATTTCAGGGTCGTTTATAGTTGGTGGTAGGGCTGAAGGTGAAGCCGCCATCTTGATTTTTTGTTTTTGTTCTTTATTTAAATAACTGTCACTTTTTTATTTTAGGCACTGGTGACTGGACTGTTGAATTGTTTTTGTTAGATACACAACTGTTGCAGTAAAAATACGTGTTCTTTTTCTTGTTTATGAAAAATTCATGTCTTTTATGAAGATTTATAATAATTTTGATACGTTTTTAATAAAACGATACGTTTGTGCTTTGGACGTTCAATTTTAGTACGTAGTTAGGTAGGTATTTAAGGTGCAAACTCCAAGGTGCTTAAGTTAAATACACTATTCATTTAACTGAACCCAAGTAAATATTTTGATATTACTATCCACGAATTTAAAAATTAACTGTTTATAACGTTATCAATGACGTTATCTAAAAGGTCCAAATCCTAAATTCGAATTGATTTCCTTTCCTCTTAATAGACATCAACTTTATACCATCGTAAAATAAATTGATTTCAGATTTATGACTAGTGCTATTAAACGTCATAAAAAAAACTGCAGCGCAAAATAAACTTTCTGTGTAGACATTAAAGATATTTTTTTCCATAACTCGTAAATGTATATTTGGAAAGTAAACTTCGGACGCAGTTTACGTTAAGTTTCAAAAATATATATAGAGTTATATATTTAGCTCATACGTACGTCAGTATAAAACCTTGACTTTAGTCAAGACTTTAAAATTCTTATTTTCCGTTGCATATGATTAAGCCGGAAGCATTTTACTCAGTTATAAGTTAAAGATTATTATCATGACGTAAAACACGTATTTACGAGATTCTTATCCTCGAATTAGAGGGTTCCGTGCGGTGTTAAACGTAAATTTATAGCGTGTTTCGAATTTGGAGACGTATGTCAGCGTAGTTTTCGAACAGTTTTTTTGCTATCCCGGCAAGGATAATGGCACAAATTGATAAAATTTTTGTATTGTCATCGGTCCTCGATAAGTATGTCAAATTTCTAGTTAATCCGACGCTTTGAAGGGGGTGAAAACCATGTTCAGAGTTTCCGTTACATACTAACATACGTATGAAGCCAGTAAAAGCGTAATAAAAATAGCAACATCTCATTCTTCCCGTGAGTGTGTCGTAAAAAGCGACTAAGGGACTTATTAGAGAATGGGCAGCAGCGTTTTCTATGCATTTACCACCATACTGCCATCGCCAACGCGCCTGCCAAACGTGGCGATCATGGCAAACCCTTCCTCTTTGGGGGATGGCATGTCCTGCAGTAGACGTCTTAAGGCCGAAATGACGATGATGATCTTCGACTAGTGGGAACTGTGGTGCCGTAGCGGTAACGGACCTGATTTACGAGATCGTGGGTCCGAACCCAGGCATGAGCTTTACTTTGTGTTAATAAATTCATCACGGAAAACGGTGAAGGAAAATCCTTTTGGAGAGAGAAGGCACAGTTGTGTCTCAGCAGTGCGAACATGAAAGGCCACCACATGCTTTATGGATGGTCTGTAATCTGTTGCACACGCGTAAATCAGGCTACAGATTTCAGATACACGCCGTAAACCTACAGGGATAAATTATATTATATAATATAAATATATAATCGACTAGCTGACCCAGCGAACTTCGTACCGCCTCAGAATCAATAAAGTTGTGTTAACTTATCAGATCCCACCAACACAAAGCAAAGAGCACCAAGTACCTACCATATACCCATGTTAGGTTAGCTTCTACCAAGCTATGCCAACCTGGTACTTCGAAGACATAAAGCGTTTTCTAGCTACCACACAGCCATGTTAGGTGAGCTCCTACCAAGTTATGCCAACCTGGTACTTCGAAGACATGAAGCGTTTTCTGGCTAACACACAGCCATGTTAGGTGAGCTCCTACCAAATTATGCCAACCTGGTACTTCGAAGACATAAAGCGTTTTCTAGCTACCACACAGCCATGTTAGGTGAGCTCCTACCAAGTTATGCATACGTACTTCGAAGACATTTGGTACTTGATACTTCGAAGACATTTTACATTGTCCAAAGCACTAACGTTTATTAAGTATTATGTTCTTAAATTTTCTAATTTTCCGCGCAATTTTTAAATTCTTTCTTTCATAAGAACCTTCTCCTTACAATAACAAACACAACAACAAAAAAAAAAGTGAAATCGGTCCAGTCGTTCACGCATGATGGCGTGACCAAGGGAAATAGGGATTCAATTTTATATATATATTAAATTCTTTCTTTCATAAGAACCTTCTCCTTACAATAACAAACACAACAACAAAAAAAAAGTGAAATCGGTCCAGTCGTTCACGCATGATGGCGTGACCAAGGGAAATAGGGATTCAATTTTATATATATATACATATAAGATATCGAAACCAATTGAAAAAAAAAATGTCATCATTCGAAGGGCTAAGGCCAATGCTCGTAATCGAACTGTTATTTTGTCGTGGGCATTTATATTTTTTTAAGTATATCTAAAAACTTGACATAAAAGTCTTAGCCTTAATGTACAGACGCCAGAACATAGAGCTACTATAATCTGTCAAATTTCTTTAAAAGATTTTCAACTTTATCGCTAAAGCATTAGGTTCAAAGTTGTTGGCTACATATCAAGCTGTACATGGCCAGTTTAAGCTGACCTCGCACTAGATAGGATTTTCATACAAAGAGAAGTCAGCTTATACTGGCTATAAGCTATATACATTTTAGTTTGATTTGTCACCGTGCGTATAAGTTAGTGTCATTTAAAGTTTTGAAGAAGGCTGGAATGACGAAAAAAAAAACTTTTTGATTTATTTTTATTTCATTAGTTTTCTATTTCGGTACCCAACACGTGGGTAAAGTTTGCCAAGTTTTTAATTTGACCCTGTATACAGGGTATTTAGATAATGGGGTCAAAGGTCGTAATAGTGATAGGGTGGTCGTGATAGTTTTAGTTTAGTTTTAATTTATAGTTATTGTTTTTATATTATTTATGTATTGTTTTTATGGGCCTTAGTAGTCTGAAATAAAGGATTTTATTGTATTGTATTATAATAACCACGTATGTTTCATTACGCTTTTGAATATCAATATAATATATTAAATTCATCGCCATCCTCATTCCACTGCCCTTATCCCAATATATTTGTAGTCGGCGCAACATGTCTTTTTCTTCCACACTTCTCTATTAGTCGTCATCTCAGTAGTCACTCCCTTTCTATCCATATCATAATTCACACAGTCCATTTAATATAATGATTACGTCAAATAAGTATAACATTGAATAGTTTATTGAAAGACAAAGACTGTTTCACTTCGTAAGCAGGTCAAGGTTCGAATGGACAATGATTCATTGTTGATAGTAAGTATTGGTTGCTACTTTACATAGTGGAAATATAGCAAAACTAAAGTAAATTAATTAAATAACAACAAACTAGCCATTGGCACTAAAATAAATAAATTATTTGGTATATTTATTTTCTTTACCGATTTTTACTGTGTTTTTACTTACACGATATACCACTGCCGGCGTAGCATGACCAATTCTATATCTATTCTACCAAGAACAAAAAAAGTTCCTTATGTATTTTAATTCTGTAAAAATGTTTTTATCTCATCAGAAAAATAGTCATCATACTTGACACATCGTACTCTTGTCGACTGAAGAATAGAAACATCTCTTCTTTCCAGTTTTACACAATTTTTCTACGATACAATCTATCATTTTGTCTTCTCTTCTGTCGACAAATTCCGTTTCTAGGCGGTCATGCTACGCGTGCTGGAACAGTAATGTTTTAGAAAAATACCTACTTCAGATTCACACTGTTGACTTTTTATTTTATTACTCACTAGCTTTTGCCAGCGGCATCGCCCGCGTAGAGGTCGGAAATTATCCCGCGGGAACATACTACCGGGATAAAAAGATAGCCTATGTCCATTCTGAGGCTCTAAACTATCTGTGTACCAAAATTTCATTTAAATCGGTTCAGTAGTTTTAGCATGAAAGCGAGACAGACAGACAAACAGGCATAGTTACTTTTGCATTTATAATATTAGTGTGGATATCACTCTGTCTATTGATGACAACCGCATTAAAATCCGTTGCGCAATTTAAAATAGCTAAGCGTACAGACGCAGCGCAGGAAGCGACTATGTTTTATAGTGTGTAAAGATAAAAATAATCGTTTTAATTACGCCGATATATCAATTAACACTAAATGCAATCAATAAAAAGCATTAATTACTTTGTGTTAATTGTAATTATATGTTAAAAATAAGTTAATTAAGAAAGACATAAATAAATGTTTCTAGAAATGGTACTTCCTGAATTTACGTTCGAAATGAAATGGTCAAAAATTGTGCACTTGTTTACAACGATTTACACTCTAGGTATACGCACTTTCCATTTAAACCGCATAAGGTAAAATTATCCCGGTTAACACTTTCGTTTACCCCCTGGCTCATTCTAAGTACACTCAACACGAAAATGATTATTACTGGTACATTTTGTAACTTAATAAATCTTCATAAAAAAAACATTTTAAAATTTTTATACTAATAAATTTTTTATACTTTTAAATTTTTTATACTTTTTAAAATTTGATATTTTTTATAAATAAAATATTATTTAAATAATCACGTGTTTTTACTGAAACGGTTGTGCGAAGCGTGATCACTGCGTCGTATATGAAGATAAACTGTCACAAACAATTGTTGTATAGTGTATGTATGTTTTATCTTATCTCTATGTAGGCGTTAGCTGATATGATATGATCGGGTGGACAAGTGTTTTTGGATATTTTATATACTTTTTCATTAAATTACGCATCATCAAGCGTTTGGTCGACTCTTCATGTGACCAGAAGGCTGGCCTATATTTAAGAATCAATCAGCATTGTCATACAACAGAATACAAACGTGGCAATGATGGTGCCAGCCTTTTGATGCAGACGAATTTCCTGATGCCCAATGATTCTTTTCTTGTTTTATATCAACGAAAAAAATGTAAGTACTTAATTTTTTTTCGTTTGATATTAAGATTACGGACCTGATACAAGAAATTTGTACTTTAACCTCAGCAATACCTTTTTGCCTAGTCACAGTAACATAGGTTAATATAAGCACGGCTACAGGCGACTCATTTCCAGTTTTACTTGACCTCGCATCGTATTGGCTTTTCGTGCAATGAGAGGTCAGCTTATACTGGAAATGGATAGCTTGATGCGTGGCCGTGCGTACAAACCTACATTTACTTGTTTTTCTACGCATTTTCTTTACAGCAGCAACTTTAACTATTGACTATGGAATTACATTATGATTTAGACATTTTTATGTTTTTTTTTTTATATTTAATTAAAATAATAATTCTTGTATTGACTGAAAACGTGTATGTATGGTGGTACAAACTGTGAATATAGGTAAGTTCGTTTTAGGTAAATAAAAATGAATAAATTTTATTTCAGCGGGTTCTTTGTGACTTAGGTACACACGGCTACACACCACGCTATGCATTTCCAGCATAAACTGATCTCACATTGTATGGGATTTCCGTATAATGAGAGGTCAGCTCAAACTGGAAATGCATAGCTTGAGGTGTACTCGGGTGTACATGAATTTTTTTTAGATATTATTTATTTCGTTATTATTATAATACCTATTTTGAGAATGAATGTCGATGGCTATAAGAGTATGGGAGGACCAGAGAGAGGATGGACGAACTTTCTAAATACAGTAGAGCGTCGATTATCCGAACGTTGATCAACCGAACGACCGCTTATCCGAACTACTACGCCCGCCCGACTCGCGCGTGCTATCCTCCTCCCGCGCTACAATACACGCGAAATTGTCTCGAAGTGTTACTTGTATGTACTCATATATAACTCCCAAGTAGCCGTTAGTTGATAAACTAAATTTTACAGCATGAAAGAAACTATTTGTCATTAAAGATATGAAGGCCTAAGGGGAAGAATCGGCTAAGTCACATTTTTCGTATGTATGAGACATATTTTGAAGTTAGCTATAAAATGATATCCAAAACTTTAAATGTCAACACTGACAAATTTGGTGAATGTTACTAAGCCTGTTTTCCCATTAGCCCTTCAAATGTTTAAACATAAGGTTTTCATTCACCTACATAAATATGTATGGCTGAATCAATACAGTTCGATTATCCGAAATAACCGGTTTTCCGAACACTCCTGTCCCCCAATTAGTTCCGATAATCGACGCTCTACTGTAATGATATTGGTAGAAAATGGGTGATCACCGAAATTACGACTAATAGAGAAGTGTGGAAGAAAAAGACATGTTGCGCCGACCACAAATAAATTGGGATAAAGACAAGAGAATGTTGATGACTTATTTTTAGTCATCAACATCTGCCTAGCCTTTTCCCAACTATGTTGGGGTCGGCTTCCAGTGTAACCGGATGCAGCTGAGTACCAGTATTTTACATGGAGCGACTGCCTATCTGGCCTCCACAACCCAGTTACTGGGTATACGATACCCCTTGGTAAGACTGGTTGTCAGACTTTCTGGCTTCTGACGACCACTGTCTAAGATCTATGGAAGGGGCCGTCCATTAATCACGTGATGTTTTTTCGGCGTTTTTTAACCCCCCCCCCCCCCCCTTGGTGATACATGGTGAGGTTTAAGACTACCCCCCCTCCCCCTATATCATGTGTATTTTTAGTACCTACAAAGAATCTAACTATTTTGTATTTTTTTTTAAATACATGTTTACGTATCATCTAATTAAAAAAAGAAAAAAAATATACGTGATATATTACTACACCCTCCCTCCCCATTTGTGATATTTCGTAATTTTTGTGGACCCCTCCCCCCCCTTTCGAGCCTCACGTGATTATTGGACAGCCCCAAAGACAGCTGGGACCAACGGGTTAACATGCTTTCCGAGGCATGAAAGGGTTTTGGTATGTTAAAATGGTAACCCATCCACTGACCAACCGCGGCAAGCGTAGCTTAACCTAAACGAACAACCCGTGCGGCTGTTATTACTTAGCCACAAGCCCTTGTGACTTATATTTAGTATTATTCATATTACATTATATTCGAATTCGTTACAACGACTACATACGTTACTTTAGTGAGCAAGAGGTCAAGCGATAAAAGAGCAATCGAAGCCACGAACTAGGTCAAACAGGAACAGACATTAAATACCTACATATTAGAATAATAAACAAAATTCATATCGGAAACCTTGCCGGTCAATGACCGGCCCGAACTAAATATGCACCTCATGGCATTTATTTGCATGTTTTGCATACAGGTAGTCTCTCCAGGGCAAAGGCTTCATTCAGAGAAAGAACGACTATTGCTCTTTGTAGGTTAGGGATTTTAGATCTTAAAGTCTAGGTGTCTAGGTTTCTTTACACTTACACACCAACATTTCCAGGACATTAGTTTTAATGGAAGTTCTTTAGTTCAAAAGCAAAGAAGATTATAATAACTGTATCTATACTAATATTATAAAGCTGAAGAGTTGGTTTCTTTGTTTGTATGTTTGTTTGGTTAAACGCGCTAATCTCAGGAACTACTGGTCCGAATTGAAAAAATCTTTTTGTGTTGGGTAGCATATTTATTGAGGAAGGCTATAAGCTAGGGTCAAAAGAGCGGAGCAGAAACGAAAACTGTTCGAAAACTGGCAGGAAATTTAATGCGACGGGAAGGGTAAACATGTAAACGTTGGCTTCCAGTCTAAACGGATGCAGCTGCATGGAGCGAATGTGTACCCGACCTGTACAACCCAATTACTGGGTAATCTGATACCCCTTTTCTTACACTAGATATCTGATTTCGGGCTTCTGATGACCCGTAACGACTGTCTAAGATCTACGAAAGTCAGCAGGGACCAACGGCTTAACGTGCTTTCCGAGGCACGGAGGGGTCTTGGTATGTAAAGACGGTCACCAGTCCACGGACCAACTGTGGGAAGTGGCAAGCTTCATCATCATCATCATGACCGGCCTGTTAGTCTAGTGGTTAGTGACCCTGACTGATAAGACTGAGGTCGTGGGTTCGATTCCCACCCAGGACAAATCTTTGTGTGACGAGCACAATCATGTGTTCTGGGTCTGGGAGTAATCTATACTTAATATTATAAAGCTGAAGAGTTTCTTTGTTTGTTTGATTGCGCGCGCTAATCTCAGGAACTACTGGTCCGAATTGAAAAATTCTTTTTGTGTTGGGTAGCCTATTTATCGACGAAGGCTATAGGCTATATAACATCACGCTACCATTAAGAGGAGCTGAGCAGTAATGAAAAATGTTGCAAAAACGGGGAAAATCGCACGGGTAGGCGATTTGACGCGACGCGACGGGAAGGGTCGGGGGAACACGAAATTTAACGCGGACGAAGTCGCGGGCAAAAGCTAGTTTATCTATAATATGTATGTGTTTAGAAATATATAAATATGTTTATCAGTTGTCTGGTTGCCATAGTACAGGCTCTGCCTAGTTTGGGGTCAGATAGCGTTGTGTTCGTTGTCCTTTTTTTTTCAGGATGGGAAATCATCAAATGACTTCTCCCGCTCTGGGCGGAGCGGGAGGGCGTGTCAGACTTTTACTGACTAAAACCCACCCGTGTTCCATCAGTTGCCCATGTGCCAGGGTCACGGTATCTCTTTCGAACAATCACGCGACCCCGGCAGGCATCGGTCCTAGTAGACCCCTACACTGCTGCTGACATCTCTTTGAGGCGCGCGTGGAACACTGCGCGCCGTCGACCCGAGCTTGGTCCTTACCGGGCGGCGAGCTACCCATTGCTCGCCGCCCGCAAGCTCGCGCCTACGGGTGTTGGTTGTCCTAAGATATCATTTTTAGCCGTAAGACGTAAGACGTCGACAGCTGAACACAGGCCTCCCCCAAATTGGAGGGCTTTGCCATAATCGCCACGTTTGCCGGGTGGTTTCGCAATCGCAGTATGGTGGTAAAATGCATAGAGAATGCTACTGCCCATTCTCTAGTAAGTCCCTTAAGACATCGACATCCCCGCCCAATCCCCGCCTTTTGACACCCACGGGAAGTAATGGGGTGATGCTATTCTTTACGTCCGACATCACACGGACGAGCAGCAATGGTAAGCGTAGCTTAACCTAATCGATCGACCCGCACGGCTTTAATGAATACAAATGTGTAACGAGCATGTAATTATTTAAATTTAATACTATAATTTATGAATGGGTCAACAGAAAAATACATAGTGAAGAGAGTAAAACGTCGTTGTTTACTTAATATGGTTTTTGAATGGAAATTATTTAAATAAATTTGCATAAAATATGTGCTTACGTTCAATAAACAAAGGTTTCCTGTATATTCAAGTATTGATTTCTGTTTCTCATTTTGCTGAACTTACTGCATATAAAAGTATTTTACTGTGATACTTTTTTAATCAAGTTACGGTTTAACTTACGGGTTTTTTTTACAAATGTCTACAAATTGTCCCTTTGTCCAATCACTTACAGGTTCGAATTAAATTACCTAATAAAACTTGACCACGTGTTTGTTTTATGGGCCTTATTAGAAGGCTGAAAGTCACCCAAAGGGCGATGGAGAGGGCTATGCTTGGAGTTTCCCTACGCGATCGAATCAGAAATGAAGAGATCCGTAGGAGAACCAAGGTAACCGACATAGCCCGAAGAATTGTCAAACTGAAGTGGCAGTGGGCAGGGCACATTGCTCGCAGAACAGATGGCCGATGGGGCCGAAAGGTTCTGGAGTGGCGCCCGCGTACCGGAAGACGTAGAGTTGGAAGGCCTCCAACAAGGTGGACCGATGACCTTGTGAAGGCCGCAGGAATCCGCTGGATGCGGGAAGCACAAAACAGGTCGAAGTGGCGGAGCTTGGGGGAGCCATATAGAAAACTAATGGAACAAAAAAAACCTTTTTTTTTCGTCATTCGATAGGCCATGGACTATTCCCGTAATAAATCAGCTGTTTTCGTAGTTTTTCGTGGAATCAATATTTTTTTTACGAACCTCCAAAAACCAAGTCATAACATAGTCGTTTGGTTTCCTTACATGTAAATGTCAGTGTCATTTAAAGTTTCGAACAAAGGCGGAATGATAAACAAAACTTTTTTTAACCGACTTGAAAAAGAGGAGGTTCTCAATTCGACTGTATTTTTTAAAATGTTTGTTACCTCCAAAGACATTAAATTATGTCTTAAATCTCTTTAGTTACCCCAGAACTTTCAACTGGGTGAACCGATTTTGATGATTATTTTTTTTTATTTGAAAGCTGGTGCTGGTCCAATTTGGTCCAGTTCTGACAATGGCATCCATGAGAAAACCATATAAGTCTTAAACACCTAGCCAGTATAAGAATAGGAATTAATGCAAGGTAGAAACCATAACTAAAAAAAACTTCCTTCAAAACACTAAAAAAAACTCCTAAGACACCGACTTCCGAAATTAAAGTTAATTTTCACTTTTTAGTGGTTTTAAGGAAGTCGATTGTTTTTTTTTTGTTCTTTAATTTTCTATATCGATATCCAACACGTGGGTAAAGTAATGCCAAATAAAAATCATATGCCCGTTGATTGTTTGACATAGTCTCATCAATACCCTAGAGTTATGAGATATCAAAAATACACCTTGTATAGGTATTTGTATAGATGTATAGATAGATAGTTGCTTTCCTATTTTGTGGCTTCAATATCAAGCCGCTGAAAACCAATATACTTATACCTAATTATTTTCAAATGTGGCGATAAAAATAGATAAGTTACTTTCATTAGGTAGAGTATTCTCTGTAGTACGCAGGGCCACACATCAAGCTAAACATTTCCAGTATAAGCTGACATGTCATTGTACGAAAAGCCTATACAATGCGAGGTCAGCTAAAACTGGAATTGTATAGCTAGACCTGTAGGCACGTGTACAAGCTTATTTAATTATTGCTTGTACTAATATAAATAATGGTATGATCACGTGATACGGAGAAATGAAGAAAATGTTGTGAGGAAAGCACTAAGCTGGAGCCCTGACCGTCGCGGCTCATTACCGTAGGGCTCAAGCTACCGACGCGTCGGTAGCTTGAGCCCTGTTCCCGATACCGATGGGGTTCTTTTTTTATATTTTTTAATGTTTTTATACTTTTATTCTAATATTAAAAAAAATGTATAAATGTCTATAGTTGAATAAAGGAAATTAATATAATTAATAGACTTTTTTTTTTTAAACCGACTACAGTAAAATAATAAAACTTCTAATAAATCGTTTAGCAAAGAATCTCAAACAAAAAACTAAAATAAAATTACAACAAGAAAAACAATTCAAAGTCCAATCACATGCGGCCGGAAAAAAATAGCACAGCACAATTTATTTTTAAATAAAAAAACACTTCGTTCACAACTGTACCGATAACTACGAAAAATCTTAAGATTATCAATACGATTAATATATTACAGTATAATATACAGATTTCTGTATTATTCACGTGTTTTTTCACTCGTTTTTCCGTTATGTAATGACTAATGACAGTGTATTCTGCGCGCGGTTCGTACGCGACTGCGCGGCCACGCGTGTTCGTTCGAATTATAAACTAATTGTTGTACATTGCCGTGCAGATACAATGGGACAGTATTGTGCGTTGGACAGGAAAAACGTGTTTTTGTTTAGGGCTTTACCTGGCTGTCCCTTAACACAAAGGTGCACGTGAGCAATACAACAAATATTTTGGTTGAACCTTAACTTGATTTTTGTTTTAAGCCCTTAAGGAAAATGTCAACGTCGGACGTCTCTCGGTGATAAGGAAATAAAATCATAAAAACCTAGTACAATAAATTACATTCAATGTATGTTTATTTTTACGATTTTGTTGTACCTAATATAATTTCTAAATTGTTTTAATCATAAACAGATACCTGTACGGTACCTATGTTTAGCAAAAATATGCTTTCATTTATCAAAAACAGCTCTGTCTATAAAAAAAATGCACACACCAAAAGGAACCTCGATAAAATTTACGCAATATCTCCTGTAATGTTATGGTATTACATTGCTTTAAATATTTTTTGCGTTACCTAGCAATTTCTGTGCTAATTTTAGTCTAAAATAAAAGAGTGTTAATAAATGATTGTTCCAACAACTGTAAAAGCAAGGTTAATATATAAAAAATATGCCTATTCAAGTGTCAGACGCACAAAGATATCTTATCAAAAGTCTTATCACTACACGTGGTTATTTACTCCAATAACGCTTGGAATATTACAACATGAAGTTTCTCCTAGCCCTTTTAAGGAAAGTGAAAGTACGGTTCAGTTCTCTGCGTTACCTGATCCCTATTACAAAGAAGAAGAGGGGATGAAGGGCCGGGTATGCAAGTCACTGACTGCACAGATATAGACAAGATATCAACGCGATTGATGCGTTTTATCTATTTTAGGCTTAATGACGTCACTTCTGCCACCTGACAGCTGGCAGCACGACACAAGATATTTATTTTGCTTAAAACATGAGTTTACACATAAATGCAAGATGTTACATAAAAGTTCGATTGAGTCAATATCATGTTTTGCCTTAATGGCGTACAAATTATAACTGATTAAGAAGAACAAAAGCAAGCGTTTAATAAAACGACTTCACGTGTGGATGAAGCTTCACTCAGATCCAGCCCATGCCTTGCTGCCCTTTTCCAGCCTTAACCGAGATCCGTACCCCATCCGTCCGATCCGTCCGTCATCGATCCGTACACTTAGCTTGTAGTCGCTTAGTTTTAAGTTTTTAAGACCTGATTGGAGGTCTTAATTAATTGACGCAGCCACAGGCAAGTTCGGTTAAACAGTCTGTGACAGGGAGTTGGCCATAACCCACCACGCGTGCCCAGTGCGGGTTGGTAGATGTCAAGTCTTCGAATTTTCGGTTCTAGAACATGCAAGTTTCCTCACGATGTTTCCTTCACCGTTTTCGGAGCAGTAGTGATGAAATAATTTTAGGCAAAGTGCCTGCGTTACCACTGGGCCATCTCTGCACTACTACACGACGGCTCTTAAATGTGCATGCGATAATTTATGTATTTTAATAACATCTATATGCTAATATTCCACGAATATCATACTAATCTGTGTTTTTTCTCACGGACAAGTTATAGGTTCCAGCGGTATATGAAAACCTGTTGCATTTAATCTGATGTCGGTAAGTGATATCATCAGCTGTTGAAGATAACGATATTTTGTCCAAACGATCTGCGATAACATGAGCGGTGTCTATGTTATTCGACTTAGTTACTAATACAGGATGGCTCGGACATCGCCGAACATCCTGTCTCAATGGATTCAGTAGGTGATTATGGAACCTCCTGCATCGCAATTATCTATCAGTTACGAAAAAAAAACTGCTGTTTCATAGAAAAGGGAGTCAATACCAAGCTATTAAATCAATTTTCTGCTCTAGGGTGTTTAGAATCATTTACTGAATTAATGATTACACTTTGCGCGTCGATATCCCTGCCACTCCATATGTTGTATGAATGCATTGTAAAATAAATTAATAATAGACAGTAATGTTCACATCATGCCATTAGACATAAATATTACACTCTAGTATTAAATACACTTCGACCACTATTATACAGGGAAGACACTGCCTCCTAAGATACAGGATCTTCCTAGTTTAGGAGACAGGGCTCTTTTTGTATTTGACTATAAAAAACAAATATGTGTATCCAAACTTGTGTCAAATGTTCTTTGTTAAATAAATATTATATTATTCTACATTGTTATGTTTTCCGTGTAAAGAAATTAACATTGTACCAATATATATCTCTACATAGTAGGTCTACATAGTAAAACAAAGTCACCTCCCGCGTTTGTAACCTTAGATCTTTTAAACTACGCAACGGATTTTAATGCTGTTTTCATCAATAGACAGTACACAGACGCACGAATGTAAAAATATCGCGGCGAGATTTCATCTTGTATTGGATTTTAAACTCTTGGTGTTGAACATAACATTGAGAATCCAACAGAGTACATCCCACGCGTCGATAAAACACACCGCTCGATTTTCAACTCTACGCACCAAAAACAACACGTGCGCAAGAAAGCGGAATAAATCATTAAACATTCTGGTGATACATTACGCTACATGTGTGTATTTGAGACGTTATGTCTTTGTTACAGAGACTGCCTTCTTTTCTTCTTTGCCCTCGCCTCTTCCCGTTACGCAGGGTAGGCTTTCTTAACCATGCGGCGCCATTCATTTCGGTGGTAACAGAACAGTTACAGAGGCTGCCTTCCGAATAAGAAAATATCGCTCACGGCGCTCACATCAATAAATTGGTGTTCCGATTTGGATACCACGATTATGACAGTCGAGAACTGTCGCAATACGGAACGGTCGTTAACGCGCTAACTGTGCTCATTCAACGTTAAAACTTAAAACCCATATATACCATACAAAACTTGCTTACACCACTCTTCTTATTTGGTTTGGTGGCGACTGTAGCCAGAAGCACAATTTCTAATAAATCCAAATGAGAAGCAAACCAGCACAACTGTCATTTTTGACAGCGCTCACGGTGATATCAGTTAGTAGGGCATGGTCAGCGTTATCGCAAGATGGTGCCCGTCATGTCGTCATCTATGACGATTCACGGGACAGCGTTATCACACTCACGCCAATTCAGAATGGATGTCATCATCATCATTTCAGCCGTAATATATCCACTGCTGGACATAGGCCTCCCCCAATTTGGGGGGCTTTGCCATAATCGCCACGCCTGGCAGGCGGATTAGCGATCGCAGTATGGTGGTAAAATGCATAGAGAACGCTGTTGCCCATTCTCTAGTAAGTCCCGTAGTCGCCTCTTACGACACCCACGAGAAGAAATGGGGTCATGCTATTCTTTACGTCCGGCACCACACGGTACTGAATAGAATGGATGTAAGCGCGCTCAAATGGATGTGAGCGTAATATGGAACGCGGCGTGAATAACGCAGTGTTATCTGTGCTAATTTGGATTAGTAAAAATACAAAGATAACATGTATCAGGAATTAGTAGATGGATTAAATTACTATCAAAATGCAATGCATAGTAATAATCAGTTGAAGTACACACGACTACGCATCAAGCTATAAATTTCCAGTTTTAGCTGAGCTCGCATTGTGTACATTTTTCGTGCAATGGGAAGTCAGCTTATACTGGAAAGTTATAGCTAGATCTGTAGCTGTGCATACCGTCTCATAATTTTTGTACTTCGGACTATACCCATTCGTATAAAAATCAATGAATCAAACTGCCTAGCCGTTTTTCAACAATGTGAGAATCGGCTATCAGTCTAGTCGGATTCACGGTATTATTTGCACGTTTTTCTTGGCACAAGGAAAGAATTATCATTTACTTGTATCAAAATAATATCATCATTATGATCATCATTTCAGCTGAAAGACGTCCACAGCTGGACGTAGGCCTCCGTCAGAGGTTTGCCATAACCGCCACACTTGGCAGGCGGGTTGGCGACCGTAGCATGGCTGTAAAATGCATAGAGAACGCTGCTGCCCATTCTCTAGTAAGTCCCTTAGTCGCCTTTTACGGCTTCCATGGGAGAAAATGGGATCATGTTATTCTTTACGTCTGACACCACACGGAACGGTTCCGTGTGAAAGAACATCAAGGTGAGGAAAAAATATTCTAAATGCGTGCCAATTTTTTTGCACGGCAGTGTACAATTACATTGTACGAACTGTTTTGACCTTCGCAATGAACAATCGAAGACATTTCATTGGCTTAGGTATACACAATTACGTCATAAGTAATCATCGTAAAGAGGGGCTCGTGGCTAAGTTATAGCACAGGTCGATCAGGTTAAGCTACGGTTGCCGCGGCTGGCCCATGGATGGGTCACCTTTTTTACATCCACACTCAGAAAGTACGTTAAGTCCTGCTGTCATTCATGGAACTTTGACTGCCGTTAGGGGACGAAAGAAATCTGAGAGTCTATCAACCAGTCTTAACCAGGAGTATCGTTTACCCAGTAAATGGGTTGTGGAGGTTCGATAGGTAGTCGCTCCGCGTATAATACTGGTATTCAAATGCATTCGGTTAGACTGAAAGCTGACCAAACAAAAGAAACCTCGAGGCAGGTTGATTACTTTTAGGTTTTTATTCAATTACTAGCTTTTGCCCGCGGCTTCGCCCGCGTGGATGTCGGAAATAGGCGCAGGTATTTTTCTAAAGTAAAAGAATTTCTCTAAAACAAAAATGTTGCCTAAGTTACTCCTTGTTACATCAGCTATCTGCCAGTGAAAGTCCCGTCAAAATCGGTTCAGCCATTTCAGAGATTAGCCGGAACAAACAGACAGACAGACAAAAATTGTAAAAAATGTTGTTTTTGTTTATGTACCGTGTATACATCCATATACATTTAATAAAAACCGGCCAAGTGCGAGTCGGACTCGCGCACCGAGGGTTCCGTAGAAACCTGTAGGTATTGGTGCCGATTCTGTTGTCACAAAATTCTCTAAACTAAACTAAAAATCACTAAAATTTAGTTTATTCCTGTCAAACGACGATTTCCTATTCTGAAATAGACTAAAGTGACACAACTTAACTATATTTTAGTTTGACAGCACTAAGATTGCACTGAGTTATTAGTTTAGTGAAAATGTCAATTTTGCTATTCTGAGTTAGCCAGTTTTCACTAAAAATTTTGACTATAATAATTTATTTTAACTAAATCTGACTAATTTTAATCGTGATTAAAAAGGTGTGGAATAAAACTAGTGGTCATGAACTAAAATTCTCAACAACGCCTCGCCTTCACGTGCAAAAACAGTTCTGTATTTTTTTTTTCTTTTTGCTTATATCTTGAAAATGGGGTGTCCTATCGCAAAAATAATGAAATTTTCGACCCCCTTAGTGTACCCCGGCACATTTAAATCTCAACACGTGGGTAATATTTTTTTTTTATTTTTCAAACAAAAGTGAAAAATTCCATATAAAACACGTCGAGGCTGCCCCCCCAGCACGCGCCTTCGTCTCTCAAAAAATTCATTCTACGCAATGCACACACAAGTACAACGTTGCGAAACCAAAAGAAAAAAAATACCACGCTGAGTCGCGATTGTCAAATTCGATTTTAGTCGTGTCAAAATAATTTTTAAATTTAGAGATTTTTCCTTGCAGAATAGCGTTACAATTCTCATACCCAAAAGTAAGGAATTTTAGAGATAGTTTAGTTAGTTTAGTTCGTGTACAACAGAATCGGCACCATTGTCGGTTTAAAAATAAATGTTTTTTTTTTAAATTTTATATTTCAGTTGATTGAATGTAAGGTAAATTGCGGTTTACGATTTATGACGTTTAAAAAAAAAACTACTCACTCGATCTCGTTCAAACCAATTTTCGGTGGTAGTTTACATGGTAATGTACATCATATATTTTTTTTAGTTTTATCATTCTCTTATTTTAGAAGTTACGGGGGGGGGGGGGGGACACACATTTTACCACTTTGGAAGTGTCTCTCGCGCAAACTATTCAGTTTAGAAAAAAATGATATTAGAAACCTCAATACCATTTTTGAAGACCTATTCATGGATACCCCACACGTATGGGTTCGATGAAAAAATTTTTTTTGAGTTTCAGTTCTAAGTATGGGGAAACCCCAAACTTAATTGTTTTTTTTTTCTATTTTAGTGTGAAAATCTTAATGCGGTTCACAGAATACATCTAGTTACCAAGTTTCAACAGCATAGCTTTTATAGTTTCGGAGAAAAGTGGCTGTGACATACGGACGGACAGACAGACAGACAGACAGATAGACATGACGAATCTATAAGGGTTCCGTTTTTTGCCATTTGGCAACGGAACCCTAAAAAGTGGTTATCTTAATATTACAAACAGACACTCCAATTTTATTTATTTGTATAGATGTATAGATTATTTAATTTTATAATTTCGAAGTCCCCCCGGGGAACTCTCATAAGATTTCGTGATCCGCAGTGCATGTGTAAGAAGGGAACACCGGGGTGGTTTTTAGTCAGTAAGTCTGACAGACATCTATGAGGAATATCCACCCCGCCCCGGACCAAAAAAAGGAGACTATCGGCTGCATAACCAGGCTTTGCCTGTGGGTGCCTCAATAAATTAAAGCCTCAAGCCAGGGCTTCAAATTTTACAAGCTTAGTGTTGCGCTGGTGATGGGGAGTACCCCTTTAGAGGAGGGTGACGGACAGCCGCGCCGTGTTCGCGGATGAGTGCTTACGCGTGCCCGCGTTCCCGCCATAAGCGGTGTAGGCCCTGCCAGGGTCGCGAGATTGTTCAAATGAGATACCGTGGCCCTGGCATATGAGTAACTGGAGGAACACGGGTGGGTTTCAGTCAGTAAAAGTCTGACACACCCTTTCACTCCACCCAGAGCGGGAGAAGTCATTTGATAATTTCCCATCCAGAAAAAAGAAAAGGGGTGTAGGAGAAAACCGTGGAGTTTTAGTGGGTTGGAGTCCCACATTATCATCTGCCCAGACTTTTCCTAACTATGTTGGGGTCGGCTTCTAGTCTAACCGGATGCAGCTGAGTACCAGTATTTTACATGGAGCGACTGCCTATCTGACCTCCACAACCCAGTTACTGGGTAATACGATACCTCTTGGTAAGATTGTTTGTCAGACTTTCGGGCTACTGGCGACCCGTAACGACTGTCTAAGATCTACGAAAGACAGCCGGGACCAACGGCTTAACTTTCCGAGGCACGGAAGGATCTTGGTATATAGAGATGGTCACCCATCCACGGATCAACCTCGGCAAGCGTAGCTTAACGTGAACGATCAACCCGTGGTAGCGCAATATACATGAGCATTTTTTCCATGTGAAAAAAGGCCGTCGCTGAGGACGGGCAGCAAAGTATACCTAGGCTGTACCAGATTATGCCTAATTATCCAGTCACGGGAGGCGCCTACTTATAGAGACAGGTCGAAGATATCGAATAACATACAAATTGGTTAATTGGCTTAACCGCAATACAGCCCTACTTTGTGGCTTAGGTAATCAACACCTACATAATATGTTAGAGAACAAACATCTATGAGGAATATCCACCCCGGATCAAATTGAGGAATATCCACCCCGGACCAGATTGAGTTTTCGTAATCAGCGACCCAATAAATCATAAAAACGATACCCATGTTGATTTTCAGAATTTGTCACCCCTTTTCTACCTTTTAGGGGTTGAATTCTGAAAGAGTCTGACACACGTGTTTACTCATTTATTGGTAGGAAGTTTCGAATAAAATAGTTTAACTGATCTTGTTTCCCCAAACAAACTTTCAAACCCCTTTTTCACCCCCTTAGGGGTTGACTTTTCAAAAACTCTAGGACACAAAATTGTTTATATCTATTTGTTAACCTAAAAACAAAGTTTCAGGCTTGTAGCTCTAAAAATAACGGACTTCCATACAAAATTTTAATCCCTTTTTCACCCCCTTAGGGGGCGAATTTTCAAAAATCCTTTCTTAGCGGATGCCACGTCATTACAACTATCTGTATGCCAAATTTCAGCGAAATCCGTTCAGTAGTTTCGGCTGTGCGTTGATAGATGAGTCAGTCAGGTTTGCCTTTTATACAACATGTCCCAAAATTCAACGATAAGCCGGCACCAGAGGATGGACCTACTAATGACTACTCGAGAAAAAAAAAAAAATACCTCTACTTTTTTTTAAATTACTTAAAAAAATGGAAATTCTTCGAAAATGTTTACCCCTTATGACACTTTTAACTACCATGACCACAATTTTTCAAATATTTCAGTTTTTTTGTTTGTATCGGCAACCTAAGTAGTACTACTATTCACCATAATCTTTGAAAATTACAGAATTTTCGTAGTTTTATACAAAAAAACAACCAAAAAAAATTATTTCCCTAAAATTTTGAAAAATTTTAACGTTCAGTACACTTTAACTCATCGTAGTGTAAAAAAAAAATATGGACACTACTATGGCAAGTTTTTTAAAAAATTAGCGCAACTAACCTAGATTTTAAAATAGTATAATACTTTAGGAAAACTAGCCACAAAAAAAAAATAATGACACTTTTTCTAATCAAGAACCAATTTCATAAGTTGTTGTTAATAGTAATCACTTCTACTATGTGCCCAAAATAGATTTCTTTCGCAAATTCTTAGAATTTGGAAGGGACATGTGCGTAGTCAGTGAAGTTCAGAAGTCAGAAAGAGATAGATAGTATACGTTAGAGAGAGATAGATAGAGAACGATTATACGTTAGAGAGAGATAGATAGATGTTTGTTGTTAAATAACAATAGGGCAGGTAGGAATGTTGCTGTTCTCTACAAAGTACAAAGTCAGTACGCTCTACTTCTTTGTTTACTGTGCACCGTTTCGTATTCAATTGATGTGACTCTCGTACTAACGACTTTTGACTTGGCTTTTTGGACTGGATTAAATGATCTGCAAACTGTACTAACCTGGCATTATTTTGAACTGGACTGTGTTTTGTGAATTGGACTTTTGGCGTATTTTGGACTGTTTAGCGTTTATCATGCCGCTACCATACACACCGTTGGAATACGCTAATATGCACCTCATTTATGGAGAGTGCCGATGCAATGGTAGCGCTGCTAGCAGATTATATCGAGAAAGGTACCCAAATGCTCAAAGATACCCGAATTATCGAGTATTTATTCATGTGCATCAAGCGTTTTCGGAGGGCCGTTTACCATCTGACAGGAGAAATGCTGGAAGACCTAAATCGGAACGCGACGAAGAAGTTCTCAATGAAATTGAAAATGATTCATGTACGCTGCCAGACTAGACCCCTACAATAGCATTTCAATAGCGCAGTGGAAGATATTATGGTGGGGTCCAGGAGACAAGAGTGGCGAGCGAAACTAGTCCGCCGTACGCGGAGCAGACAATATATAAGAGAACAACTCACCTACAATACAACAAAGGAACTTACCTGCTGGTTGAAGGACACTGCTCTGGTGCCAACCTGGAGTTATGTATGTAAGTGAGTGTATATGTATCGTGTAGTAACGTGTAAGTGGGTTTTCCAGAACACCAGGCCGCTGCAACTTGCCAGAGATTCACTCCAACATGCGGTTCAAACACTTAACCTCCAAACTATTTCAATGTCAAGAAACTAAACCCGTATTATTACACCAAATTGGGGTTATTTACAAACAAAACAATTGGATCACGACTAATTGTCACAAACGGATCGATTTAAAAGGATTAATTTCAACAAAAGCGTCGCGGGGGTTCCAAAACGCGACGGACCCATTTTAGCGCCAAACCAACAAGAGAGAAGTGTCAACGTCAAAAACTGTCAAGTCAGATGTCACTTCGTTACACGCGCATTCCGTTAGGCGCACAGATAATAAACGGGACAGAACATCTACCCCCCCCGGACGGGCCTTCCCGTCCGCTAATCACTTGGCAATCCCGACAAGGTTGCGTTTTATCAGTCCACCTGACGCGCTGCTGGAGGATGTGCAAATACTCCAAGCTCAAACGCTTCCAAAACTCTGAGCGAGCTGCTGCACCAACTGAAACCGCGATAGCCAATTTTGGCTCACATCGACAAAAGGGTGCTCCGGCAGGGCGACAAGTGGCTGTCAAATCAAAAAAAAAAATGGCCCGGGGTCAGGGCCTCCAAGTCGTTCGGGTCCAAAGACAGCGGGCACAATGAACGCGAGTTCAATACAGCTTCAATGCGGCAAAATACCGTAGCTAACTCCTTAAAGGTGAGAACGATGTCTCCCAACAATCTGCGCCAGAGTCCCTGTGCCGCTTTCACCGCGGCCTCAAAACACCCCCCAATGGGGGCAGGCTGGCGGGTCAAAACAATAACAAACACCAAAAACAACCAAACAACAATAACAACCAAACAACAACAACAACAATTTAACCAAATGGCCCTCCTGAGGCAACAAAAGGGGGTGACGGGCCCCATAAGGAAGGCTAGCGCCTCAACCGTCAACAACCAAACAACAAAAGACCCGTATCGTCCAAAAAGGGGTTCAACTTAATAACGGCTCCCGACAATATCCAAACTCTCGCTGCAGAAGGGCCAACAGCGCATTGCAACCGGCATGCGAGTTCTTAATGTGACGATCAGTCACCAACAATTCAACAACAAAAAAAACAATTCAACAATTTGTCGAGGGAGCTGTATCGACTCAACAAAAAATCAGGGTCCTTCGTTCCAACAGCGAGCACCTTGAGCCCG
The DNA here is from genome assembly GCA_932294355.1 of Aporophyla lueneburgensis. Classification (NCBI taxonomy): domain Eukaryota; kingdom Metazoa; phylum Arthropoda; class Insecta; order Lepidoptera; family Noctuidae; genus Aporophyla; species Aporophyla lueneburgensis. Next base: position 13,979,374 of record OW028762.1, on the reverse strand, counting down.
GGCAAAGGACCCGACATCAAGACTGGCGTTCGAGGCCAATCATCCTCGGGGTGAATCAGCCAGTCTGGTACGGGGTACCATAGGGGGTAAGCAACAAGCGGGGTGCCATGCACCCACGTGAGGCCACGGCGCCTGGGTTCAAATCTCCAGGCACGTGCCTCCAAATCAAAGGCGTTTCAAAATTTTGAATCTGGGACACTCGGTACGCAACAAAGACCTCCAAAGAGTGACGGACGTCTTCAACCAACACAACAATTTGACTGTCCGTCCAGGCGTAAGAAGCCCGAATGTCCACAGTTCCACCCAAAGTGTGAGCAACGTGGTTCAATAGACGCACAAGACGCGCCGCCCCTGACAATTCAACTTAGGGACGGTCAGTGCCGTCCGGAGGGGGGCCACCTTGCTCTTGGCCAAGACCAGTGACAAATTCACCTGGCCTGTTGCGCAGACGGTGCGCAGACAAACAACAGCTGCATAACCGTGCGAAGACGCATCACAAACAAGGGTAGCAGTGTAGCTCCCAGGGGGGAGGATAGCGCGGGGTAACAGGACCTCGTTGACTACAGGGAGTGCGGATACAAATTGGAGCCAATCTTCCAACAGGGTTTCCCGAATTGGCTCGTCCCAGCCAAGTCCCGCAGTCCAAAGGCGCTCAAGAAAACAATTTTGCCCAAAACAATACAAACAAACAACAAAACAATAGACAAAGGCAACCCTGGGCTCCCATGTCCATAATGACACGGACCACAACAGAGTCCCCCGTGGGCCCCCAGACCTGACCGATGCCGTTGGCAACAAAACCGTGTCGATCTGAGGGGTACCTTAGCAGGGCAGGCGCCAATGTCCTAACAATGCCTGGGCGGCGACCGATCGCCGCACCCAGGCCCAAATCTTTCCCGACGAGGATGTAGTTCAAATTCCTCGTACGCGCGGTGTCCCGAGCCACGCGCCATCGCTGGATGGGCATATCCCACCGGAGGCCTGAATGGCGGGGGGCGTGACTCCAACCGGGGACGTTCCGCCAAAGGACCAGCACCGCCTTCCCTCCCCGGGAAGGCGGTGCTGGTCTGGCCAGCGCTGCCTAGCAACAACTGCGTAATCACCTTTACGCGGGGAGACCAAATGGCGGTCGCGCGGCTCCCGATCAACTTGCGCGGGGGGTGGAGTGCGGCGCTCAAAATTGCGGGCCTCTCCCCGGTTCTGAACCGGCGAGGCAGAAGCCCGGTGACCAACTCCATGGTACCCCCCCGTACGCGAACCTTCATCAGAGGCTGGTCTACCAGCGTGGTTCGCGTTAGCGCACAATATGTCCAAATGGGACCCCCTACAAATTCTACAAGAGCGGGGGTTGGGGCAGTCCCGATGGAAGTGAGCCCCCAAACAAGAGAAGCACATGCGGCGTGCATTGGCAATTCGGCGGCGGGCACTCACGTGCAATTTCAAAAAGGCCGCGCAAGTTGCCATGCCATGCCCCGTGTCCCTACAAAACTCACAACCAGGACGACTCTGGGTGCCAGCAAAACGAGCGGCGGGGCGACCATCAACAGGCCCGCGAGCCCTAGTCCGTCCCTGGTCTCGTGGCCGGGAAGACGGCTGGCAAGACTCAGTGGCAACGCCAGAGTTGTCCACAAACCGACACTCATCCTCCAAAATTGGACGAGGTCATCAAATGGGGGGAGATGTGTGACACTATCCCCACCATACTTTTGCTCGAAACGAGCCCTCAAATCGGCAGGAAGCCGTTGCAGCACAACATGCACCAAAGGGTAAGACCATTGGTCCACCGGCAAGTCCAATCGCTTTAAAGCGTTGGTCGCTGCCACCAACGGGTTCAACAGGTCAGTACGCAATGCTGACAAACTAGTAATGACCGGTAACCCCAAAATCAATTGAATATGAACGTCAGCCAAACAACGTTTATTTTGGTACCGCTGGGTGAGTAGTCCCAAAGCGGTAGGGTAGGCTGAGTCAGTCAACGACAGATGCTGTACCAAGGCTCGGGCCTCACCTTCCAGGACAGACAACAAATAGGCCCACCTTTGGGCGGGTCTGAGGTCCGAGCGTGCATCAACCAAACTTGCAAACAGGTTTTGGAAACCGTACCAGTGGTCCCAGCGACCGTCAAGTGTGGCAGTTCCAAAGCAGGCAATCTACTCAATAGTCCGGGACCTGAAACAACCGAGGTCTCCGGCTTGACCTGGACAGGTGTCCGGCACTGCAATATTTCCATTTGTATGCCATTGCACAAACAAAACCATTCAAATAAACAAAACAATTAAATTATCAAATAACAAAGTTCAACCAATAAATAACAAGGAAATCCAACGCAAACAATCAAATAAAATAAACCAAGCAAAAGGTAATTAAGTAACAAAGTTCAAACAATCAATTACAAAATAACTACAAGCAAACAATCAAACTACCAAACTGGTAGACCACAACTCAAGAAATAACAAAGTATTGGTTTCAATTCAATTCAACAATAAACTTTTATTTTAATTCTAGACCAATATCAACGTTCAACATTAATATATTCAATTCAAATATTCAAATTCTAATCCAATTCCAAATGTTAAGTTCACAAACCACTGTGTGGTACAACAATAATGAACCTTTATTCCAATTTAAAACAATGGTAATACTCAAAAATGCCAATTTCAAATATTAATTTTCACAAACAACCATATTGATGGTACAAAACTCAATATTTCAATGTCTTCCTGACATTCAATACAACAGAGATCAGACACAAAAAGGGGCTACAACAAGGGGCTGCAACACAGCCCAATCCAATCCACTTTATTAGCCCGGCTGACCTTGACAACATCAGGTTACCCGTCTCAACAAATTTACAAATTATTTCAAATAAACAAGCAATCATAGTTAACAAATATTTACAGCGTATTACTACTTCCCTTATAGAGACTGCCAAGTAATTACTGTAATTAGCCTACTGTAAATTACCAATTTGGTGGTTATATGTCTCATAACCGCGCTCTGAATACCAGAATGTACGCTGCCAGACTAGACCCCTACAATAGCATTTCAATAGCGCAGTGGAAGATATTATGGTGGGGTCCAGGAGACAAGAGTGGCGAGCGAAACTAGTCCGCCGTACGCGGAGCAGACAATATATAAGAGAACAACTCACCTACAATACAACAAAGGAACTTACCTGCTGGTTGAAGGACACTGCTCTGGTGCCAACCTGGAGTTATGTATGTAAGTGAGTGTATATGTATCGTGTAGTAACGTGTAAGTGGGTTTTCCAGAACACCAGGCCGCTGCAACTCGCCAGTGATTCACTCCAACATGCGGTTCAAACACTTAACCTCCAAACTATTTCAATGTCAAGAAACTAAACCCGTATTATTACACCAAATTGGGGTTATTTACAAACAAATCAATTGGATCACGACTAATTGTCACAAACGGATCGATTTAAAAGGATTAATTTCAACAAAAGCGTCGCGGGGGTTCCAAAACGCGACGGACCCATTTTAGCGCCAAACCAACAAGAGAGAAGTGTCAACGTCAAAAACTGTCAAGTCAGATGTCACTTCGTTACACGCGCATTCCGTTAGGCACGCGGCAATAGCTACGGGAATCCCAAAAAGTACTGCACATCGAATCCTAAAACGTCACAGACTTCACCCATATCACTACAGGCGTGTGCAGACGTTATTGCCGCGGGACTATCCACTACTAGTCGCATTTTGCCGTGTGATGCTGCAAAAGCACAGAGAAGATCCCCAATTCTTGGATAATATTCTATGGTCGGATGAATCAACCTGCAAGAGAGAAGGCTATTTAAATCTTCACAACCTACATAGCTGGAGCAATGAAAATCCGCACCTGATGAGACAAGACAAATCCCAATATCAATTCAAGGTTAACCTATGGACGGGCATATTAAACGGAAAAGTGATTGGGCCTTTTGAATTACAAGGAAACTTGGATGGCAATAGTTATTCGAACTTTTTACAAAATGACTTGCCAGTATTATTAGAAGACATGACATCCACAAAACATATGGTTTCAAAATGATGGTTGCCCAGCTCACTATGCCCGTCCTGTGCGAGAATACTTAAACCAAGAGTATCCAGGGCGTTGGATAGGGCGACTTGGTCCTATTTTATGGCCACCCCGTTCACCCGATCTAAACCCCCTGGACTTCTTCTATTGGGGTTGTCTCAAAGACAGAGTCTACTCGAAACCCATTGCAACACTGAACGACCTTCGCCAAAAAATCACTCAGGCTGCGGATCATATCAATAATAGAAGATATGCACGACGAATAAAACGATCTTTTTTAAGGCGATGTCGTGCCTGTATTAATGCCAGTGGTAAACAGTTCGAACATTTATTATAATATTATTAATAATGCAATAAATTTACATTTATTGACACCATTTGTTTCATTCATTCAACATTTTCCAACAACAAAAATCTATTTTGGGCACATAGTAGAAGTGATTACTATTAACAACAACTTATGAAATTTGGTTCTTAATTAGAAAAAGTGTCATTTTTTTTTTGTGGCTAGTTTTCCTAAAGTATTATACTATTTTAAAATCTAGGTTAGTTGCGCTATTTTTTTAAAAAACTTGCCATAGTAGTTTCCATATTTTTTTTTTACACTACGATGAGTGAAAGTGTACTGAACGTTAAAATCTTTCAAAATTTTAGGGAAATAATTTTTTTTGGTTGTTTTTTTTTTGTATAAAACTACGAAAATTCTGTAATTTTCAAAGATTATGGTGAATAGAAGTACTACTTAGGTTGCCAATACAAACAAAAAAACTGAAATATTTGAAAAATTGTGGTCATGGTAGTTAAAAGTGTCATAAGGAGTATACATTTTCGAAGAATTTCCATTTTTTTAAGTAATTTAAAAAAAAGTAGAGGTATATTTTTTTTTCTTTTTTTTTCTCGAGTAGTCATTAGTAGGTCCATCCTCTGGTGCCGGCTTATCGTTGAATTTTGGGACATGTTGTATATTTAGATTTTTCATTTTTTGTTTGAATTCTATAAAAAAAATATTACCCACGTGTTGAGATTTATATGTGTGGGGTTTTATAAAGGGAGTCGAAAATGTCATTATTTTTACGATAGGACACGCCATTTTCGAGATACAAGCAAAAGAAAAAAAAAATACAGTACTGTTTTTGGACGTGACGCGAGGCGTTGGTGTGAATTTTTGTTCATGACTACTAGTTGTATTCCACACCTTTCTAATCGCGATTAAAAATAGTCAGATTTAGTTAAAATAAATTATTTTAGTCAACATTTTTCTACAATTTATTAAAATAATGCTTTCATTGATAATAAACGAAACTCTTATCTTATACAAAAAATAAAATGCGAAGAGTAGCAAAATGTTGTAGTCGTAGTATATTTTTGCGTTCACGATTCGAGTACCCGAAAACTGAAACGCGGAAAAAAATGGCACAGGTCCTGCCTCGTTGGGCGCTTGCGCCGTACTAAACGCTGCCCGCTTGTGCATCGTAATTTATTCTAATTTAGAGTGATTTCAAAAACGATATTATGTCTAATTAAATAAACGGATTTAAATAAAACTTGAGAATTCGATTCGTTATAGAGCATACTTTATATTGACATGAATTTTTTAATGTAATTATGCTTTATTCAAACCAAAAAAACGCGATAAAATTGCGAATAAATCGTAAAAATTGCCATAAGACTTATTTTTTTTACTAATTAAGCTTATTAAAAATCAATATTCTTGTACTAAATGTAACAACTAAATTATATGTCTGATGTTTTGTGTATTTTTTTTACTCAAATTTCTACATATTAATGATAGAAATAGGAGTCTGAAATTGACCCTGCGCTGATTTTTAAGAAAACTAGTTGTGGGAGATTAATTACTACGAAGTAAACAAATAAGTTTTTGTAAATGTGCTACTAAAAAATACAAAACAAAAGATTGATCTATTTTTTACATGTGTTCGTCAATCCCAGAGTATTTATAATGATGAGATGAGAGGTAAATAAGGCGACTAAAATCTTAGATATTCGCGCAAAAATGTAAAATGGCTCTTAAACGAGTTATAATAAGCATGCAATTTTTATTTTGATATATCTTAGTACAAAAAAATTAAGTTATCGTTAACGAAAGATGTTTATTTTGAAAGTGGTTTTATGGTAACTTGCACGTGGCGCCGCACAGTGGGCCCATACTGAAAATTAGTGGACTTAGGCAACAAAGTTACCATATCGATGCGATTTTTTTTTTTATATGACGTGTTATAATATTCCTGACAACTTTTATTCTTATAAAATTTCTCCTAAACTTGATACATTGTCTTGAAAAAAATTTATTAGATTTTTTTGTATGGAGCGAATCACGTTTAATTTTTTTTCTTCAATTGTACTAATATGTTGGGTGTCTGGCGTGAGTATATGATAGCTAGGGTCATTCTCTATCCACGAAAAAAAAAAATCAGCGCCGGCCATTTGCGGCAGCGCGAGTAATCATTCGGTAAAAAAATAATAATTTGGAAGAATTTTTTTGTCATTTAAAATAAATTCAAAGCATATTTTTTGTCTCATTTGGCTGTTTTCACCTTCTTTTTAGTTAAATAAATAGTTTTAATAGTGCATACGTACTTAGAACTAGTAAATCTGGTAGAGATTTAGTTATTATTGCATGTTATCGGTACAAATGAGTCATCAATCACAATGCAGGTGATCTGCATTGTGATTGATGACTCATTTGTTTGTGCGCGCATAACTAATGAGTCATCGAAAAATGCTCGTCTCTGATTGGCTGTGTTATTTTTTAACTGCACGTTATCTATTGTTGAATAAATATATCGTAATGTTTCAGGTTATACTAATTTTGTTAATGATAGGTGAAATAATTTAAATTTGTACGGGCAAGTCGTTGATAATTATCTACATAATCAACTGTATGTATATTATTATAGTATAAGTTATCGTACGTATGATCAATATGAAACTGTGAAGTAATTGTAGCCCTGAAAAGGGCTGTTTGTCATATTCCTAACCCTGATGGGCTTTTGTGGGAATAATTTAGAGCCGAATCACATTATTTCTTGTTGCAGAAGTGCTAGTGGGTCCGACAAATTTTCGGACTCTGCTATGAGGCATTCTTCTTCCTCCATAATTTCACTGTCACAGGGAGGCTCAGTAGTCTGTAACAACTGAGTTGCTTCAGGCAACAACTCATTATGAACCTGTTTCATTATTTTAGGCCTTATGTAGGATATGTGGGGATCAGAGCTTATTAGAAGTCCATGGAGGATGTCTTCGTTTGTTGCTATTCTCCCCGTTTTCCGAGTGTGCCTCTCCCTGACGTTTCTGAAGTCCTTATTACGGGCTTCCGAAGCTTCTTCAGATAAGGTACCTAAAACGAATAAGTACATACATTTTAATTTCAAAACGCAATCGAGTCAAATAATACATCAAACTATATTTATTTTTTACTTACTGATTGGCAAAACACCAGAGTGGTTACAGATGTCTGCACCGTGCATTAGAAGTTTATGTACACTAACTGGCATGTAGTACCACGAATAGTGTTGCACGTACACATCAGCTGTTTCTCTACAGTATCTTCTAAATTTTTCACAGTCAATGTTTTTGCCTGTCGATATGGCTTGTAGAATAACGAAAAATCTGAAAATCAGATTTTCGTCAATTCCCGTTATTCTGGAAGATCTTTTGTAATCTTGGAAAAAGCGCCTCGCTGTATTCCCGTCGTTTGTAGTTCCAAAACCCTAAAATGGGAAAACAATACTGTAATATACAATACATAGAGATATAATTCACAAACAACATAAAGAGAGCGAAAATTAAATACATACCTGTTTGACTATATCAATCAGCATTCCAGTTTGCTCACGAAACTCTTGCTGTGTGGTATTTTTTTTAGCCTGTTTCAAAGCCTTATGTTCGCCGCGAGCAGTCCATCGTTGAAAATCCAGATTATAAGATATATGGAGAAGACATTCCATACACCGAATCTTCATATGCAGTGAAGAAATTCCTTGTTTGTAAATTTCTTCACGAAGTGGTTTAGAAGTCAAAGCGTCTAAATTATTCATCTCACTCGGTTTTGCCAAGCAAATGGGACACGTTGCATATGATGGTACTCCAGCAATAATATTGGCCACTTTTCCATCAATCATGGTCATATGCAATTCATGTGATACAATAATATTTCCACACTGTGTAGATATTCGTTCATCAATTTGTTTTTTCATCTCAGACTGTTCAGACTTTATAAAGTCAGCTGTCTCCGAAATGAAAGTGAACTTCACTGGTCGACAGTACAGAGTTGAGCAAGGTGTGAGGTTCTCCCAAACTAGATTTTCATTCCCAGATGATGGCCTAGTAGACACTAGCCGAAGAGAGACGATGCTTATCATGACTACTGATGAATCATCGAACTCTGTAGCTGTGTTTGACGTTTTCTGTTTATAGTTACTCTGCGACGAAGAACCATCAAGTCCCCATTTCCAGGTCAACTTGAGTTCTTCATTTTGAGACCTATCAACAGTATTTATATCAAGTAATATCCTCTCCACAGTGTGGTCCAATAGCGCTTGCAATTTAATGTGAGCTCCGTTTTCGGTAATCTCCATACTCTCTTGTGGTGGGTAACATCTTTTCTTGGCATTTACAAGCTTTGGATAAGATGGAAAGGCAGCACAGTTTTCTTCTTTCAGAAATTGTCGAAGAGCTAAGTACTTCCATTTCGAGAGCGCAACTGATGTATAAAGAGCTAAACACTTATCTTCAGAGACAGTACTTAAGCTCTGCTTTTTGAATAGTCTCTCTTCTACTTCGGATAGCGCATCTGGATTACTGGAAAGGTATTCGACCACTTTTGCCAGATTCGTTTTGCCGTTGTCTTTCAATTTTGTTATGTACCAGTGCTGTAACTCTTCCTCGGAATTTTCTTCTACTATGGAAGTAGAACGTCTTTTCTTTTGCTTATTACTTAACTCTTCGAACGATTGTCTGTGCTCCTTTTCTGTAGATGTTCCCGCTTCCGCAGTACATACTGCAAGAGTAGGAACATGGCAATCTATGTCCACAAGCTCAGATAAGGCTGCGTCCGAAAAGCCCATCACACTTCTCAGATCAACACTGTCACAAACAGGCCAGTTGATGTTTTTTTCCAACCACTTGCGATTATTTACACGATTCATAAAAGTTTTTTGATTTCTACTTGACTCTATCCACTTTTTATTTAAATTTACACAAAAAGTCGACAGAACTCCTTGATTCGGTTCTTGTCTTCTTCAGAAACTTCGGTAGTCAAGACAGAAATGATACTTTCATACAGAAACATATGATTTTTCAGATCACCGCCACTTCTTAATTTCACAAAAAGATCTAGGTTGGTACAAAATCCAGCCATAGTTCTAATGTAAATATAAAAATACAAGTATTTCACTGTGTTCACAAACAAGCGACAAGAGCGAAACTAGATGGACTTAATGAATGTCTTTATATTTATAGTTAGTGTTCAGAGACGAGCATTTTTCGATGACTCATTAGTTATGCGCTTAGCCGAGTGCACAAACAAATGAGTCATCAATCACAATGCAGGTGCTACCGATAACATGCAATAATAACTAAATCTCTACCAGAATTACTAGTTATAAGTACGTATGCGCTATTAAAACTATTTATTTAACTAAAAAGAAGGTGAAAACAGCCAAATGAGACAAAAATATGCTTTGAATTTATTTTAAATGACAAAAAAATTCTTCCAAATCATTTTTTTTTTACCGAATTATTACTCGCGCTGCCGCAGATGGCCGGCGCTGATTTTTTTTTTCATGGATAGAGAATGACCCTAGCTATCATACACTCACGCCACACACTCAACATATTAGTACAATTGAAGAAAAAAAATTAAACGTGATTCGCTCCATACAAAAAAATCTAATTAATTTTTTTCAAGACAAACTATCAACTTTAGAAGAAATTTTATAAGAATAAAAGTTGCCAGGAATAATATAACACGTCATATAAAAAAAAATCGCATCGATATAGGAACTTTGTTGCCTAAGTCCACTAATTTTCAATATGGGCCTACTGTGCGCCGGCGCGGCGGCGAAGGTGAACGATCGAGCGTAGCTACAAGTACCTACCAGCTGTTCGATAGGTCAAAATTCTAAGAAGTTCGAAGTACCTACGCCGCGCGGTTACTGACCTATTCCTATTGTCGATATCATATTACGAAATATGTAGGGTGTCCACAGTTAACCGATTTAGGATCGGACAAAAATTAAAAAAAAAGTATTGAGAAAATAGTTGAAATGTGTTCTATTACTGATACTGAACCACAAAAAAAAAATTACGCCCTGTTTAAAAAAAAATCCTGTACAGCCTATGGCCTACTTCAAAAATTGGGCTATCCACCACTAAAATAATGTTTCAATTCGAACCAGTAACTCCTGAGATTAGCACGTTCAAACAAACCAACTCTTCAGCTTTATAATATTAGTATAGATATGCCAATAAGTTGTCGGAACAAACACAAGGACAATTCATTTACATAAAATTAGAGTCAATTGATGATCAGCGGCGACTCTGTACTAATCAAGAGCTAGTTAATACAGATTAAGGTACCATATGGTGAGTTTAAGTATTTTTACGATTGGTAAGATTAAGGAGGTAAGCAGAGAGAGTTGAGTTAAAAATAAATAATAGTTTAAAAAACTAAAAACCACGCTTTCATACAAAAATCAAACTAAAAAGTATCAAATAATGGAAATAAGCGTGGGGTGCTTGATGTAAATTATGAAATACCTCAAAGAGTATTAAATATATTTTATTATTTATTTTCAGTTTTTAGTTCGGCTAGCTAAAAAACCGGCCAAGTGCGAGTCGGACTCGCGCTCCGAGGGTTCCGTACAAACCTGTAGGGATCCTCGGTTTATGTATAAGGTTTATGCTTATGAACTTAAATGTCTTTTTTTAAATTTTTATATTTGAGTTGATTGAATGAAAGGTAAATTGCGGTTTACGATTTATGACGTATTAAAAAAAAAACTACTTACTGGATCTCGTTCAAACCAATTTTCGGTGGTAGTTTACATGGTTATGTACATCATATATTTTTTTGAGTTTAATCATTCTCTTATTTTAGAAGTTACGGGGGCGGGGGACACACATTTGACCACTTTGGAAGCGTCTCTCGCGCAAACTATTCAGTTTAGAAAAAAATGATATTAGAAACCTCAATACCATTTTTGAAGACCTATTCATAGATACCCCACACCTATGGGTTTGATGAAAAAAAAAATTGAGTTTCAGTTTTAAGTATCGGGAACCCCAAAATTTATTATTTTTTCTCTATTTTAGTGTAAAAATCTTGATGCGGTTCACAGAATACATCTACTTACCAAGTTTCAACAGCGTAGCTGTTATAGTTTCGGAGGAAAGTGGCTTTGACATACGGACGGACGGACGGACAGACAGACAGACAGACGGACAGACAGACATGACGATACTATAAGGGTTCCTTTTTTTGCCATTTGGCAACGGAACCCTAAAAAGGGGGTTTTTCGTTGTATTTTTTTATATCCTGGTGATCCTGGCCAGAATAATAGCACAAATTTATGAAATTATTGCATTGGTCCTTGATAAGTGTGCAAATTTTCAAATTAATCCGACGTTTTGAAGAGGGTGCAAATCACGTTCAAAGATTCCGATACATACATATCAGGCTAATTAAATCATGTTAATAATGCATAATCAGACTATAATGTTCACACTGCTGGGACACAGGCCTCCTATCCCTCTGAGAGGGATTGGACCGTTATCCACCATGCTGGCCCAGTAAAGGTTGGTTTTAGGACATGCCGGTTACCTCACGATGTTTTCCTTCTGCATTTTGAGAGCAATGGTGATGAAAAAATTTACACAAAGTAAAGCCTCTGCCTGGGTTCGGATCTACGATCCTACAATTTGTAAGTTGCGGTCGTTATCATTGGGCGATAGTTCAAAACGAAAAAGCATAGCTTTTTTTTCGTTGGTAGAAAATCATCAAAAGACGTCTCCCGCTCTTGGGCGGAGCGGGAGGGCGTGTCAGACTTTTACTGACTAAAACCCACCCGTGTTCCTTCAGTTGCCCATATGCCAGGGCCAAGGTAACTCTTTCGAACCAATCTCGCGACCTTGGCAGGCATCGGTCCTATCAGACCCCTTCACTGCTGCTGACATCTCTTTGAGGCGCGCGTGGAACACTGCGCGCCGTCGACCCGAGCTTGGTCCTTACCGGGCGGCGAGCTACCCATTGCTCGCCGCCCGCAAGCTCGCGCCTACGGTGGCCGGGAGTCGTGTTAGCCTTACTGGTCTAACTGTACTATAGATAACTGTCCCGTTGGTCTCATGGTCGCAAACGCGACTGCTGGGTCCTGCACCCCTAGCCAAGTTGATAATCTGCAATCGTTAACGCTAGTCGCTCAACGTTAAGTCACGTGGTTAGAACAAACGAATAGAAAATTTGTAGCCAAGTTCACATCGTTCAAAATTATAGAATGAATTTTTATCGTTTATTTATTTATTTATATATACTTTATTGTACACCATAAAAATACATCACAAAAAAACATTATAAAGATTACAAAATATACAATGGGCGGCCTTATCGCTTTATGCGATCTCTTCCAGGCAACCATGGAATGGACAGTGAAAAGAGTGGACATAAAATGGGTATGTCAATGGTGTGAACACAACTAAACAGAAAACTAAAATAATTAAACAGTTATGTATATCCTAAATAATATATACATAAATACATACATACTAAATATCCATAGAAGACACAAAAATTAATGACGACAGTACATAGAAAATTACAGTTCGGTTAGGAGAACAAGATCACAACGACCACAATGTTCAACGCTAAATCCTTTGTTATAATGTGTCGTTTTTCTAAAGAGATTGTAAAACAGCGGCTGACTCAGGCGCGTCAACATGGCTACCAACTTATCGTTTTCTACAATTGCCGACACCGAGGCGTTACCGACTGGAGAATGGAATTCGACACGAAACGGTTGTAACTTGGCTAGGGAGGCAGGGTTCGGTTTCCAGGTCGAGTGTTATTGCGTTTTTTCCATCAGGAATTTCTTAGTAACAGCCCGGAGTTTGGAAGTTGGTGGTGTATTACCCCCGAGCATCAGATAGCACGTTAAGCTATTGGTCCTACGCCTGATCTCTCTCCGGTCGTGTCGGAGTGCCGTCCCATCGAGACTATTTAAGTGAGGGAAAAGTGAGTGCTCTTGTGTTTGCGCATACACTTGAGCACTATAATATTTCCCACGCCGATGGCTAGTCTCCGTTGAGATTGTCCGCAATACGGCCTGGAAGACTATACTATAGATAGCACATACCTGTTCTTGAGTCAGTATGATCTGCTCTCCCTGCCTCCTGACCCTTGGACTGGACTCCGGCGTCTCGACCGGCGAGAACCACTTCACGGTGGACTCCGCGTAGTTGGACTGCGACGTGTGCGGCTGTAGGAGAGGCGTGCGTTCTGAGGCGCCGTGGTGGGCTGGGGGGGGAATATTTACTAAGTTAACCTGACCTGACCTGTAATACTAACCTTAGTTAATAGAAAAACATTTTTATACTGTATGAGTATATACAGTTGTTGGTTGGCCAAAATAAATAATAAGTTACGCACAGATAAACTCACGCCGTTTTAACACAATTTTTTTTAAATTCATACGTATGTTAGTATGTGTCTATGTAACAGAAACTTTGAACATGATTTTGACTTCCTTCAAAAAGTCGGATTAACTCGAAATTTGGTATACTTATCAAGGACCGAAGACAATTAAATAATTTTATAAATTTGTGAATAGAAAAAAAAACTGTCTTCGAAAACTACGCTGACATACATCACAAACTACACTAACACGTATGTATACATCACAAACTAAGCTGCCATACGTCTCAAAATTCGAAACACCCTAAAGAATAGAAAATAAATTAATAATAGTCAAAAAACACGATTCCACAGAAAACCAAACTAAAAAGTAGAAAATAATGGAAAAAAGCGTGGGGTGCTTTATATCAATGAAAAAATACCTCAAAAAGCACACCACACTCTTTTCCATTATTTTCTACTGTTTAGTTTGGTTTTTTCCTATTTCTCTTGAGGCACACAGTACAGAACGATTCTTTCATACTTCTTTTGCTTCGTCAACGTTCATAAAGTCATCTAGTTTTTACCCAACTAATTTTTATTTTTTATTTTTTTTTATTTCTCACAACAATATTTGAGTAGAAATACATCTTTGCTCGTAAACGGGTGTTGTTTGTGGTGACCGGTCGTCTTGCTGACCTTGGTTTTGTTATTATTATTATTAGTCATTAAAAATATCTTAGGACAACCAACACACCGTTATCTGATCCCAAACTAGGCAGAGCCTGTACTATGGTAACCAGACAACTGATAAATATACTTATATATTTCTAAATAATAATAAATAATAACCCTGTTCCCGATACCGGTGGGCTACTATTTTTATATTTTTAAATGTTTTTTTTATTTTATATTCTAATATTTAAAAATATAATTTATAAGTTTGTTAAAATGAATAAAGGGAATAAATAATAATAATAATATTCCACAACTATCACACAACGCCATCTAGTCCCAAGCTAAGCAGAGCTTGTGTTAGGGGTACTAGACAACTGATAAACATACTTATATATTTCTAAATACATACATATTATAGATAAATTACACCCAGACACAGAAAAATCACACAAAAAGTTGTCCTGGGTAGGGATCGAACCCACGACCTCAGTCTTAGCAGTCAGGGTCACTAACCACTAGACTAACAGTCCAGTCAAACTATACATACCTATAGATTCTAATATCGTCTTAGCCTGCAACTCTTGAGGTAGTACCCTGAAGTCCAGGAACCATGCTTCGCTCCACGCGAGAGTGAAGGACGTCAGAATGAGGAACACCTCGTATACTGGCTGCACCGCGTTAGGCCACTGTTGGGCAAACATTTGGGATTAGAAGAGACAAATATCGACCATATTTTCAAACTTATATTTAGTGTAATTTAATCTATAGTGTAACTAAATTCCGTGTGATGCCGGACGTAAAGAATAACACCATGGCATTTCTCCGTGTGTCGTAAGAGGCGACAAAGGGACTTACTACAGAATGGGCAGCAGCGTTCTCTATGCATTTTACCACCATACTGCGATCGCCAACCCGCCTGCCAAGCGTGGCGATTGATACCGTGGCCCTGGCATATGGGCAACTGAAGGAACACGAGTGGTGGGTTTTAGTCAGTAAAAGTCTGACACGCTCTCCCGCTCCGCCCAGAGCGGGAGAAGACATTTGATTATATCCCATCCAAAAAAAAAAAAATGGAGGATTTTTCACAATTCGGGGAGGCATATGTCCAGCAGTGGACATCAACCGGCTGAAATGATGATGATGATGAGTGTAAATGAAAAATTATAATAAATTACAGTCTTCTTGTTCCCCCGTCACATCGCATCGCCCGCCAGCGCTTTGATTTCGTTTTGGCTTAGCGTTCCCTCCGACTTTTTTTCTGTTTGCTCGGCTCCTAAGAGGCATAGCGTGATGATATATAGCCTATAACCTTCCTGAAGCATAAGGCTATGAAATGCAAAGACAATTTTTCAATTCCGACTGATGATTCCAGAAATTACAACGTTCAAAGAAACAAAAAAACTCTTCCGTTTTATTATAAGCAAATAAAGATCTACAATTGGATAAACACTTTTTTTACATGTCGAAAATAAATCATAATTTCAGCGGAAAGACGTCCAAACAACTTAATCAATTATCAACCTTAAGCTAAGGATCATTAAGTTGCTTTTGTGAAACCAAAGAGGTCCTAAATATAATTTGGTTGCAGAGGAATTTGAACTTTGTCGTCTAAGAAATTGAGTTACTAGTCCGAAAACTTGATCATCATCATCATCTGGACATAAGAACCCCCATGAACCACCAATTTGACCTGTACGTTTTTTGGGGGGGTTTCCCATAATCGCCACGCTTATCAGGCGGGTTCGCGATCGCAGTATGGTGGTAAAATACATAGAGAACGCTGCTGCCCATTCTGTAGTAAGTCCCTTAGTCGCCTCTTACGAAACCCACGGGGAGAAATGGGGTGGTGCTATTCTTTATATCCGGCACCATACGAATAGTAGTACAGTCAGTGCCCTGCATTATCTGACCCGTCTTCCTCATTTCTTCTGTGTATGAGGGGTCAGGTAATGCAGGGCACTGAATGTACTAATAGAATATAATAAGTACTTACATCAAAAACGAAAACTTTTCCTATTAATAATGCACAGGTGATCCCTGTTGATAACTGAAACAAAACAAAAAGAATTAGGCACAGGATAAATCGACGTAAAAATGTCGCGACGGAATTTTATCGCTCAATTGATTTTTAACTCTAGGTGTTGAGAATAGAGAAACTAAACAAAATCGTATAAGGTCAACTTCTCACAATGTCAGTTTTGATGATAGTGTTGGTTTTGTATATAATATGTATGTTTAAGATGTTACAATTAATTGATTGAATATATTGATAGGATAGTAAAAAATGATACAATTTGGTACGTCATAATTTGGCACAAGCAACAAGGTTTGAAATAGATTAAAAAAATCCGTTTGTACTTTTGTACTATTCTCATTACGGTGGGTGGAGTTAATAATACACTTTGATTTGTTACTTTTCATATTTTATTTTTAGTCTTCAGATTAAAAATGAGATTTCGAAATTTACCAAATTCAAATTACCTTGGAGTTGTCTAGCGAATTCGACATTTTAAGAAGTTGACATTGTAAGAAGTTGACATTATGCTATTTAGTGAGAAATTGATTACCTGACGTCGTGAAACAGATGCAAAAGACGGCAATTTAGACCTTCCATCGAAATAAAAGGAGAGTGTGACTCATCTTCTCGACTTCTTTCAAAAGTTCTGTGCAGATAACACAGGCCAACAAAATTTAACCAAACATCTTAACCAGAAACTAGACTATGCATTTCCGAAGGTTTTCGATGCGCTGAATCCAAATCTGGCCTCATAATCGCTCTATCACGTCAGGTTTCTGAGATATTCTAACCTAAAAGTGCAAAAAGTACAGTTTTTGCCCGATTTTGAGGTTATGTAGATTATGAATTTTCATAAACCTGAAAATTTTCAGGTATATGAAAATTAAAAATATTTGAGCAAACTCAACGGCATTTGAAAGAGAAAGACTTGTTCTTTAATATGGTAACCTTTAATTTTTTAGAAAAAATAATTCGTGAGTCTGCATAACTTCAAAATCGGGTTACTTAGGTTAGGATATCTCAGAAATCTGACGTGATAGAGCGATTCTGAGGCCAGATTCAGATTCAGCGCATCGTAAACCTTTGGAAATGCATAGTCTAGTTTCGGGTTAAGAAGTTTGATAAAATTTTGTTGGCCTGTGTTTTCAGGTATACGAAAATTTAAAAAGATGAGAACTTCAAAACACGATATCTCAGCGAATAAAAAATATATATTTGAGCAAACTCAACGGCATTTAAACGAGGAAGACTTGTTCTTTAATATGGTAACCTTAATTTTTTTAGGCAAAATAATGCGTGAGTGTACATAACCTCAAAATCGTGCAAAAACGATACTTTTTGCACTTTTAGGTTAGGATATCTCAGAAACCTGATGTGATAGAGCAATTCTGATTTGGATTCAGCGCATCGAAAACCTTCGGAAATATATAGTCTGGTTTCTGGTTAAACATTTTGTCGGCCTGTGTAATCTATGGCCTGTGATGTGGCACAGCAAAATATAAGGAGTAAATTACTCTTTGTATGTGAATGAGCTACATCTGTGCTATGCAAAGGACTCGAGTCCTCGAGTCGTAATTTTAAAGACTCGACTCAATTATGCAAGAATCAGTGTGCTCAAAACGCTGGGAGTCTAGAGTCAAGCAATCGAGTCTTAAAAAATATTCGAGTCTTAAAGAAAAACTCGGAGCATAAAGATGAGACTTGTAGCTCATCATTCGAAAAAACTCAACTCGTCAGATTTTTATGAACGCATAGTTACATCATAACCACCAATTTGAATATATCAACTTCTATACAAGTCTCTCGAGTCCTTTTTAAGACTGACTCTAGAGTCCGAGCCTTTTGAGCACACTGACTCTTGCACAATTGAGTTGAGTCTTTAAAATTACGACTCGAGGACTCGAGTCCTTTGCAACACTAGTGCTAGCACATATGCTGAATTACCCAACACTTTTGGGAAGACCATAGTAAGGACTCACCGCAATGATACTCCAGTTGTTTATATACAAGATCGCGTAGAACAGGAGCAGCATCACAAACCTACAGACAGCCACCATCACTATGTCGAACAGAGACGTCTTTACGTTGTATTGTAGGATTTCTGTGTTCATTATCTGTTCTAGAGTTTCACCTCGCATCTGGAACGAAAAACAATAAGAGTTAGTCCTACTAATATTATAAATGTGAAAGTTTGTGAGTATGGATGTTTGTTACTCTTTCACGTAAAAACGAGTCAACGGATTTGGATGAAATTTAGCAAACATATCTATACAAATAA
This sequence comes from Aporophyla lueneburgensis, assembly GCA_932294355.1. Taxonomy (NCBI): domain Eukaryota; kingdom Metazoa; phylum Arthropoda; class Insecta; order Lepidoptera; family Noctuidae; genus Aporophyla; species Aporophyla lueneburgensis. The sequence goes on along the minus strand of OW028762.1, from coordinate 13,960,741 downwards.
ATAAAATTGGAGTGTCTGTTTTTAATATTAAAATAACCGCATTTTACTAAGGGTATATGGATGTATACACGGTACATATTCCAAACAACATTTTTTACAATTTTTGTCTGTCTGTTTGTTTGTTTCGACTAATCTCTGAAATGGCTGGACTGATTTTGACGGGAATTTTATTGGTAGGTAGCTGATGTAATAAAGAGTAACCTAGGCTACTTTTATTTTAGAAAAAATCTTTTATTTTAGAAAAATACCTGCGTAAATTTCCGACATTCACGCGGGCGAAGCCGCGGGCACAAGCTAGTCTATACTATGAAGCTGAAGAGTTTGTTTGTTTGGTTGAACGCGGTAATCTCAGCAACTACTGGTCCGAATTGAAAAAATCTTTTTGTGTTGGGTAGCCTATTTATTGAGGAAGGCTAAATGTCACATCAAGCTACAATCAAAAACGGGCGGAGCAGCAACGAAAAATAGACGAAAACTTGCAGGCAATTCGATGCGACGGGACAGGTCAGGAGAGCAAAACTTTGACGCGGACGAAGTCGCGGGCAGAAGCTAGTAGAATATAAGTCTGAAATCGCAATAAAACTATCTTGAGCAAGCGTGGTGGCCTTTGTCCCAGCCACCTTTTAACGCTACTGACAGGTAGAAATATACAGGATGACAGTAATGTCCTTCATCAATGATATCATGGTCTCAGTAAAAGAATCTGAACCCCAACGCAGTAAGGTCTGAAGGTGTCTGCTAGACCTGCCGGGGTCGCGTGACCTGCCGGGGTCGCGTGATTGTTCGAAAGAGATACCGTGACCCTGGCACATGGGCAACTGATGGAACACGGGTGGGTTTTAGTCAGTAAAAGTCTGACACGCCCTCCCGCTCCGCCCAGAGCGGAAGAAGTCATTTGATGATATCCCATACTGAAAAAAAAGGGGTCTGCTAGGACCGATGCCTGCCAGAGTCGCGAGATTAGTTCGAAAGAGATACCGTGGCCTTGACACATGGGCAACTGAAGGAACACGGGTGGGATTTCGTCAGTAAAAGTCTGACACGCCCTCCCGCTCCGCCCAAGAGCGGGAGACGTCATTTGATGAGTTCCGACCACAAAAAAACCCTGTCACAGTAAGAGTTACCATCGTTTAAAAAAAATATGCTGTTCCAGACATTTTCACCACGTAGGTATTGCACTTTTTTACGGAACAGCTGTTTTCCCTCAGAGCCTACGAAAAATTTCTACGCTTTGACCTAGGATCATGTGCTGAATTCATGGTTACATTTTGCGCGTCGAGCTTCCTGCCACATTGTGTATGGTGTAGTAGCTCCTGGACAAGCTAGTTTACAAAACGCTTAGCAAAATCTCCGTGTAGTGGCGGAGTTTCGTGTTATTAATAGGAAAAGTTTTCGTTTTTGATGTAAGTACTTATTCTATTACTATCCTTATGGTGCCAGACTCAAAGAATAGCGCCATCCCATTTCTTCCCGTGGGTGTCGTAAAAGGCGACTAAGGGACTTACTAGAGAATGGGCAGCAGCGTTCTCTATGCATTTTACCACCATACTGCGATCGCCAACCTGCCTGCCAAGCGTGGCGATTATGGCAAAACCCCCCAAATTGAGAGAGGCCTATGTCCAGCAGTGGACATGTTTCGGTTGAAATGATGAAGAAATAATTTACATACTTTAATCTTAGGATCATTAAGTTGCTTTTATCAAACCTTTTTTTTATGTTTGCAATAGAATTTGAACTTTGTCATACAAGAAATTGAGTTTATTGGTCGTAAACTTGATAAATATCCAAGATGGCTTACCATGACACATATGAGCCACATAAGACTAGTGAAGAGGAGATCAAATGTGACGAAAAGACAGAAGAATCTGCGCACTGTGGACATCTTGCCCTGAGGTCTGTGGCCGGCTACCAGGTCATCTGATACTAGGTTTAAAGAGGTGGAGTGGGCTGAAAAAAAGAGTAGGTTACTGGAATGCCTCATAAAATGTTCAAAAGAGATATTACTCTCACAATATAACTTTCAAGATACTACTTGTGAATACTTTCACAGTAAAATATGTGGAGAGACATAGTTTTTAAAAGCTGCTGTTGGTTAAGAAAAATGTAAGGCTTAAAGTAAATGGCCTACCATTTTTTGTGTTCTTCTTTTATTTACTAAAGTTATTTTAAATCTACTAAGTTTTATTTTGAGTTAAAAACAGGGCACTATTTTTTTTTTAATTGTCATTATTTTTAATTGACATGAGTCGAATATTCATTTTATGTTCGGTATTCGGCGGGTTTACAGAATATTCGTATTTGGCCGATAATTCAGCAAAAATGCCGAACATTCTACCGAATAATATTGTATTTAAAAAAGTCTTTATGTTACTTCATATTGCATAATATGAAGTAACATAATTATAAGTACAGACGCCACCAGGTCAAGCTACCCGAAACTGTCAATTTTTCCCAATGAACCTTGAACCTAATGCTCTAGAAATAAAGTCGAAAATCTATCAAAGAAATCTGACAGATTGTAGTAGCTTGATGTGTTGGCGTCTGTACCTAGAAGTGGGCCATTTTAAGACAACCAAAAATGAACTGTTGCTTGCACAAGGGTTAAGATACATAACTAACTAGACTAGATCGGCTGTTCAATTTCAAAACCTAGCACCAGATTTTTTTTAAACGGGCATTTTTCGGCCTTATAGACCACCCTCCACATACTAGGCTAGCAAAAACTCCCAGAAATTAGTCAAATATGAAGTTACACAAAGTCGGAAGCCGACCCGACCGAACCAATCTAGAAAAATCAGAAATAGATTTCAGCTCTCCTGTAAAATTTAATTTGATTGAGATACTGGCTTTTGATATTGCACAGCCGAGATGATGCAGTAACAATCCGGGCCATCAAGGGGTAGCGGCGTCAGCAGGTGGATAGGTGTGCTTCAGTGTGCTCGAAAAGCAACAGACTTGGTTATTTGGGATGCACGACGAACCGCGCTGAATCCTGCCGGTCGGTAAATATCTGAACCGAACATTCAGCCGATTATTCGTATTCGGCCCATCAGTATGTTTTTTTTCTGATTTTATATACTCGTAAGCCTAAGCGTGCGTCGCTTCGTGAGATAAAAACAGTATAAGCTTAATATTTGAATTACCTCTTCGTGAACTCATGTAGTAATTGTACATTCTGACGCAATAAACAGGACTCGACTCCAACACAAAGTGGAGTTTTAGAAAAAACTCTTAAAAGAATTTAAAATAACACTTTCGTCACTCACATATTACATAATAATAAATATAGGGCACTTTGGTTGTCCAATTTCAAAACCCGCCAAAGGACATAAAAAAAAAATGTGTTTATGCATATATATGACTTGCTAGATATTTTCCAATATATTGTGCTCGTCAACACATTTTTTTTTTTTTGAGAAATGTCTGTTGCTAGGTTTCGAAATTGCACAGCCGACTTTTTATCCCGGTTGTAATAAAACTTTTGACGTGGTTTCTTCGGATAACGATTAAAAATTAAAACAAACTCACTCAACGTCCGATGGTGAGGACTGAGACTGTTGAGAAGCGACTCCGCCGCCTCCCTATAGTGCGGGTTCGACATCCTGGCCTCTGGAACCATTAGTTAATGACTTATTAACTAAATAATTATATTTAGTTAAGCATACACCTACTAATTACTGTGTTATGTTTGTTTTTTAATGTAAAGGCTCCCGCAGAACGGCGTAACGCAACTGCGCGACAAGAAAAGCGCGAAGTTTTTGATGTAATTTAGGACGGGGTAAGTTTGAATCCCCAGCATAAGTAGCATGACCACCGTAGAAAGGGGTTTTGTCGACGGAAGAATAGACAAAATTACAGATTTTAGAAAGATTAAAGACAGAATTAAAGATTGTAGAAAGATTACAATGTTTTAGCATGACAGTTCTATCTCTATTGTACCAAGAATAGACAAAGTTCTTTCTATGGTGGTCACTACGCGTGCAGGAAAAGACATAGGTAGGCTAATTTTCATTCCGCGACTTCCTCTGCGTCCGCGATAACCGATATTTACGCGGACGAAGTCTCGGGTAGTACAACATAAATTCTTAGCACTGATAACAAAAAAATAAATACTCGACGAGCTCACAAACTCTTAAAAATGAATTAATCTATGAAAAACAGCGACACTTAGGGGTCTAATCTATGAGTGACCGTTAGGACATAGGGTCTACAGGTGAACTATCTTTCACCTGTAGACCCTATGTCCTATGTCCCCACGTGACTAGAGATCGGATATTCAGATGCATATTCACCTAAAGTTGAAATGTTGGCTAATATGGAATGCGCGTTTTTACCGTGTTTTGTGTGTTGTTTTAAGTAACACATACCACCCTACACACATGTTTTTGCATCTGGGGCTAAACATTAATTTTAAATAAATATAATGATCCAAGAAATCCGGCTTTTATAAAAATACGAAGCCGCTTCCGTGCTTTCACAGCTAAATATTAACATTAGGTAAATATGCATCCGAATATCCGATCACTGCACATGACCCACCCGATCCCCCAAAAGATTTTGTCGATCCATGCGCCAAACACCCTGTATATGCAAGGAATATGATTTTGATCCATTCACAATTAGTGTGAATTCGGTGATTCAAGTTAAGTAAAAGCTACAAATATTTCAAGTAGCGGTAAGTTATATTATTTATTTTTATTTTATTTTTTCTTTAATTAAAGCGATGTGTTTTGCTCACACCATGAATCATTATTATAAGTCTATACGTGAAGATTTGTAATTGGTCTTCCAGTGACTATGGTTTCCTTTTTGTTCTATTTTATTAGCTGTGAGTCTTCCATGTACTAAAATAAAATATCTGGATGACCGAGCTTTGCTCGGTATTTTTTGGTAAATTGTGTTTAAAATAATAGTTTATGTTCAAGTTGATTATCGATAAAGTTGGTCATTGGAAACACGAATGAAACGACATTTTATAAAAACGAATCCTAGCTAGATGGATTTATCGCCCCCAAAACCCCCTGTATATTAAATTTCATGAAAATCGTTGGAGCCGTTTCCGAGATTCAGATTATATACCTATATACAATACAAGAATTGCTCGTTTAAAGGTATAAGATAAATACAAATAATTCATGTAAAGTAAGCTGCTAAGACTAAATAACGCTTTCACTGTTAAAAAGTTGGGCACGCCACAATTGCGGCGGTAAGTCCCCTCTTTGAGGAGTGGATAGAGAGGCGCCACGGCGTCCTCGCCTACCGCCTGACGCAGGTTCTCACCGGGCATGGGTGCTTCGGTGGGTTCCTGTTCAGGATAAAGCGGGAGGACACGCCCGGGTGTTTCCATTGTGAGGATCGTCTAGAGGATACGGTGGAGCATACGGTGGAAGTTTGCCCTGCCTGGGCGGAGCACCACCGTGTCCTCTTGGAGGCGATCGGCGGCGGCGATCTCTCGCGTCCGGCCCTGGTGCGAGCCATGGTATGGAGCGAGAGGGAATGGGAAGCCGTCACCTCCTTCTGCGAAGCAGTAATGCTCGCGAAGGAGGAGGCGGGGCGCGTGAGGGAGTAGCGGTCTCTGCGCTCTCACGTACCTAGCCGCCGCAGGAGGAGACGCCCCGGGCGTCGGGAGTCCATAGCGGACTCCCGGCCACCGTAGGCGCGAGCTTGCGGGTGGCGAGCAATGGGTAGCTCGCCGCCCGGTAAGGACCAAGATCGGGTCGACGGCGCGCAGTGTTCCACGCGCGCCTCAAAGAGATATCAGCAAAACTGAAGGGGTCTGCTAGGACCGATGCCTGCCGGGGTCGCGTGATTGTTCGAAAGAGATACCGTGACGCTGGCACATGGGCAACTGAAGGAACAAGGGTGGGTTTTAGTCAGTAAAAGTCTGACATGCCCTCCCGCTCCGCCCAGAGCGGGAGAAGTCATTTGATGATTAACCTTCAAAAAAAAAAAAAAAACTGTTAAAAAGTTATCAATCAGTTACAGTTACTTCTGCCACTTTCTTTGTGGAGCGGAGGGCGTATCAGACTTTTACTGACTAAAACCCACCCGTGTTCCTTCAGTTGCCTGTGCCAGGGTCACGGTATCTCTTTCGAACAAATCTCGCGACCCTGGCAGTGCCCCACACAGTACACAACGTTGCGAAACCAAAAGAAAAAAAAATACCATGTTGAGTCGCGATTGTCAAATTCGATTTTAGTCGTGTCAAAATAATTTTTAAATTTAGAGTTTTTTTTTTGCAGAATTTGAACGCGAACGAAGTCGCGGGCAGAAGCTAGTATGTAATAAATGAAACCACAAGTCATACCCGTCTACAGAAGTACAGCAAAATTAAATATTAAACCAAATATTCAAACAAAATGAATCAAAATCAAAATCAAAAGTCATTTATTCAAACTAGGCTGAGAGTCAGCACTTTTTGAACGTCAAAGTTACAAAAGACAGTCCCCCCAAAACGCCCGCCCTTCGACACTTCCTAGTGCTTTAGCTGGGAAGAAGAAGTGGCGGAACAAACCCCCCAGCAGCACAGCTGTCTGTTAAGTTAGAAGAACTTGATTCTATACAATATCGTGTAAGTAATTAATATTATAAAACAAAACAAAACATACATTATTCGCCATATGTCAGCTAGCACACGCCAATATACGAACAAAACATTGAAAAGTAAACTCAAGCTGAAATAAATAATAAAACAAAATCGTAAACAGAACGTAAAACTTAAATAAAGCCTCCAGGCATAAAGGGCGTGCCCGCTTACATATTCAACGACGCAAAATGATACATATACATACATTGATGCATATAGCTAAGTTGAAGTTACAATAGTTAAACACGTGATGGCGGAAACCAGCACCGCATGTCGTGCGGTGTTCCACAGGGCTCAGTCGTTGGCCCGCTCCTGTGGAACATCGGGTACGACTGGGTGCTGAGGGGCGAGCTTCCGCCGGGCGTGGAACTGACGTGTTATGCTGATGACACGCTGGTCACGGCCCGGGGGAGCTCGAGGCGAAAGTACTCGCGTCACTGTACCGGTGGCGTGAGGAAGCGCGGGAGCGGGACGAGCGACTGACGGACCGCCACATGGAGCTTCGTCGGTCGCAGCTCCGCGCAGCTTTGGTGGCGAGCTGGCAGGATAGGCTTTCACGCCCTACCGCCGGCCTCGCCACCGTCGAGGCGGTCCGGCCAGTACTCGGGCAATGGCTCGGGAGAAGGCACGGCTCCCTGTCGTTTCGGACGACGCAGGTGCTCTCGGGGCATGGTTGCTTCGGGAAGTACCTGTGTCGCATAAACAGGGAGCCGGACGCCCGGTGTCACCACTGCGTCGACTGCCGGGAGGACACGGCGCGGCATACGCTGGCAGAATGTGCCGCTTGGGAGGAGCCGCGTCGTGCCCTCGTCTCAGAAGTAGGCAACGACCTATCGCTGCCGGCTGTGGTTGAGTCCATGGTCGGTAGCGAGGAGTCCTGGGACGCGGTGGTATCCTTCTGCGAAACAGTCATGTCGCAGAAGGAGGCTGCGGAAAGGGAGCGGGAGATATCTTCCGCCCACCCAGCCCGCAGCAGGCGCACCGGGCGTCGGCGGAGGGCGGACAACGCCCTCTTCCAGCCCCCCTAAATGGGTCCAGGGGCGACGGATCTGGGGACATCCGTCGCCCCCTATTCCTTAGGACCCGAGATGGTGGCGCGTAGTGTTCCACGCGCGCCACTCTGTGATGTATGGGGGGGAGTTTAATACCTCACTCCCCCCCAACGTGAGGAGGCTCGCAATGGCGGGCCGGCACTAGTCGGGGATCGCGGAAGACATATTGGTTCCCGTGGTCCCCGACGTAGGTGTGGGACGGAACACCGGGGTGGTTTTAGTCAGTAAGAGTCTGACAGACCCCTCTGCCCACCCCAGGGCAGAGGACATCCATGAGGATTTCCACCTCGAGATCAAAAAAAAAAAAAAAAAAAGGACCTCCGGAGTAAAACTAAAAATAATATCAAAACAAACGCAGTAATCTACCACGTGGTCCCAGTGCGGGTTGGTAACACTAATAAATCAACATAAACGATGTAGATATTTAAAAATAAATACATTATCAATTACATGTACTCATGTAGTAATGAGGTATTTACATAATACATAACAACAATCGACAATTTATTGTTATTGACAATAAATTGTCGATTGTTGTTATGTATTATGTAAATAACACGCTATGGACATTTTGATAAGCAATTAAGTGTGCTCATTATATTACACGCTTTATATTAGCTTCACTTGTATGTTTGGATGTTTGTTTGTATGTTTGTTTGTAACCGACTCCTTATAGCGCGATTTTGACCCACTTTAAACGACCAGATTTCATTCAAACTTTGCACACCTGTCAAAGACCGATGACAATACTATAATTTCATAAATTTGTGCCATTATCCTTGTCAGGGTTACCAGGACAGCAAAAAAACTGTCTTCGAAAACTACGCTGACATACGTCACAAACTTCGCTGGGTGTTTCGAATTTTGAGACGTATGTCAACGTCTCAAAATAAAAAAGCGTGGGGTGCCTGATCAATAAAAAAAAATACCTTAAAAAGCACCCCACGCTTTTTTCCCATTATTTTCTAATTATTTTCTGTAATCACGCTGATTAACAAGTGACTAAAAACTGATGTTACTAAGTCCCTCATTTGTTAATCACCGTGACTATGGCGGAGTTATAATGACACGCCCTTCCGCTCCGCCCAGAGCGGGAGACGTCATTTGATGATTTCCCAAACACAAAAAAAGACCTCTAACTTATTCATTTCCGTAGGAGTTGTTTTACATATATCACAAGTCGGAGATGAGGTATTTGATATGGGAAGTGATTTTGCCATCAGTCATGGTCGTAGGCATCGAGTGCTTAACAGAATGGCCTCCCATAATAGAAGGCTGCAGGTCTTCAATCTCGTTTCCAATCGTAGCCTGTTCTTCAACTATGTTCAACCTGTTTTCGTTTGAAAACTTAAAATATAATGGTCTGCAGAACATTGTGAAAGATGGCTCTGGATTCTCCCATAATATCACTTCTTCACCACAAACTAAGCGCAGGGGCTCAAACGAACATATAAAAATGCTAGAATCGTCATCCTCTGCCAAAGTTTGCTTATACAAACTTTGCCCTGAAGCACCATCAAAACCCCACTTGAATATAAGTATACATTCTTTGCCATGCAGTGAAGATTCTACACGAAAAAATATTCCAAGTCTAGCCACAGTTTTGTTCAAAATAGCTTGAAGTTTTACTTTAACCCCTCTTTCCGTGACTTCTATGGCATCTTTTGGTAGATAGCAGTTCTTCTTCGCTTCAAAGATAGCTGTATAAGAAGGATACAATGGTATTCCTTCTTCTTTTGCACAATATATTAATGTTATATACTGCCACTTCGAAAGCTTCAATGAGGTCAAAACACCTAAAGCTTTATCAGCAGAATATATGGGCATAGTTTTCTATGCCTTTAACAATTCTTTTATCTTTGTAGCTTCTTCGGGATGCTCCGAGACTAGTTTAATGATATCTGCTACATTCTTATTTTTGCTTTTAAACCAATTGCATGAGCATGACTTTCAGTTCTGTACGTTAGGAGCTCTTCCACTCTTCTGTAGCGGGCTTAGCTTCACAAATGGTTTTCTTGGACTCACAACTGATGTTGATGTTCCAACACTGCACGTTTCCGGTCCACAGGATGTTGATGCACCCTCATTTATAGCGAAGTCAGAACTGGAACATGGTTGCTGTTCTACTAACACCATAGAAGGGGTTATCTTTTCCCTCACACCTCAGGCCATTTTATGTCCTTTTGCAGCTATGTCTCATACTTTTTGATGAATGTACGTCTCGTGCGATTACGCGAGATCCATTTGTTCCTCAAAGAGCACACATAAGTCTGACAGAATTGTTTCAATTCGTTCTTTGCATTTTTGACAAATCAACTTTATTCGCAAAAACTTCAAATAATATTTGAGGATGTTAAAAAAAACTGGTGTTTGCCACAAACAGGAAAATGTCCAAATTGGTAACAAAACCTTCCATCACAACACAATAAAATTATAAATATAATGTAATAGCGCAAAACATTTTGTTTAAATGTTGAATTCCTATTAGAATCATATTTTTACTACTTTTTTACTAAATATTTGAATAATAAATAAAAAATATTTTAATTTCACTTGTTTTTACTACATATTGTAGGTATTTCTATTCAAAACTTTAGGTTTTTTGTTCCTTTTACCCCCTTAGTCTCTGGTTTAATTGACCTGTACTATCCAATGATAATCAAGATTAGTCTTTTAAGACACATCTGACTTTATCATAACCAATTTTTCGTGGCTGTAAAGTACTTCAGTTAATTTTTTTTGGGCTGTAAAGGACTCTCATTTTCGTCAATAATTATGTTTGGTTTATTTTATTAATTTTTATGGACAGAACACGAAAAAATAGTGAGGGTTTCTTTTGACATCATGAATATAGTACTTTGTTTGAAAAAGATATAAGTCAAAAACAATATTTTTTTTTGTTTTTTGGCTCTACTGAAAACTCGTGTTTTGTCCTTTACGACAATTGAAATTTCCGGTATCGATATATATAAACCTTCCTCTTGAATCACTCTGTTTATTGATGAAAACCGCATTAAAATCCGTTGTGTAGTTTAAAAGATACAGACGCGGGAAGCGACTTTGTGTTATATTATGTATAGATAAAGAAGATAAATAATTTTACATTAATTAAATACTCATCTGATGCGATAGTTGTCATCCTGTCCAAATCTTATTTATATCTTTAAACGAGCAATTCTTGTATATATGTACATATATATATAATCTGAATCTTGGAAACGGCTCCAACGATCTTCATGAAACTTAGTATACAGGGGGTTTTGGGGGAGACAAATCGATCTAGCTAGGATTCACTTGTATAAAATGTCGTTTTATTCGTGTTTTCCATGAGTAACTTTATCGATAATCAACTTGAACATAAACTTATTACATATTTTAAACACAATTTACCAAAAAATACCGAGCAAAGCTCGGTCATCCAGATATTTACAATAATTTATACAAGATTACCAATATACAACAGGCGAAATGTGGGTGTACTATACTGCCGTGATATATCTACATATAATGCCGTTATCTACCAAAACAGTTGCTTTGAATAACATGTTGTTTTCTTTTTTAACTTTTTTATGTTACTTTATTTTTGTTTTACGAACTGTGTCAAATAAATGGTATTCTTTCTTTCTTTTCTTTCTTTCTTTCTTACATGCAAAAACCACGGTAAACCGATGTCACTTTTCAATGACAACATCTATTTTTATTTCCAAAACTGTTCAAGGTATTGAAAATTCGGAAACACAGATCAATAGATTTTTTTTCTCATTATAATAGCATAAAAGTTAAAAATCGACCATATGTCGGATAACGGCATATTAGTTATGCCACGGCAGTATAAGTAGGTACACATCTGCCCAACCCTCCGGGGAAACAAGGCGTGATGTTATGTGTACCAATTTATGCAATTATTATTATTTATATTATTATGCTATTAACATTTCCCCGATTTTTCGGTAGTAGGTACTGTTAGGTTTTTCCTAATTTTCTTTATTTGCAAACTACCCAGGTATTGGAGCGTACCAAAACAAAAATAAAAATATTCAAATTGGTTTTAAGCCATTTTTGAGTATGACTAAGCTAAAATATTAAAAGATTCATAGAATGTGTGGCTAAGTGTAATAAAATGAATACATTAAAAAAAAATTAGAAAGTCTTATCAGACACAACAGCTAGCCTTTAGCCTTTAGCCAAATATGTTGACGTTGGTATTCAGTTTAAGAGAATACAGATGTGAAACAGTATTTTAAATGGAAAGACTGCCTATCTTACCTCCACATCCCAGTTACTGGGTAAAACTATACCTAAAGTCTATCAGTGTGTTTATACATAGAAAAACTTTTTAACAAAAAAAAAAAAAAACCGGCGAAAAAACTGAAACAAATTAATTAATTAATTTGATTTGGTTATTTCTTTTTAAAGGTAATTTAGTGATCTTTGTTCATTGATTGTTTGGCGCCGACTAAAAATTACTTAGGCTTCTTATTTTTTGCTTTTCAGTTTTTTCGGTAATTATTTTTTTTTTTTGATAATTTTTTATTTTATTTTATAATTTTTTGTGGCTATAATCTACTAATTATTTGCTTGTAAAATCGGACTATTCTTATGCGTGGTCATACATTACAATCAATGAGTGAAAAATCAATCATCCCCTGTTTTCCTGCCCTTAGGGTTGGATTTATTTTTCCATATTTATATGGGACCAACTTCGGAGTATATCTTTTCCAATAAAAAAAAGAATTATCAAAATTGGACTGCTTTGTAAAAAGTTATGCGTGGTGTATATGTTATGGACCAAGTGAGAAATTGGGCATTATACATAATGCCCGGTCATTATGAAAAATGCCCAATATGAGAATGCAATTTGATAAGAATTATCCAAATAATCAAATTGACCGGGCATTATACATATTGTCCATCACCTTTTGGGCAGAGTAATACAAATATATTTAATGGCATAGAATTAAAGCGGCAGTTCAATATTTGAGTTATGGTAGGTAAAAAAATAAAAACGCATGTTTGCAAACAAGTTTAGCAGTAAAAACTGAGCAGTAAAGTAAATAAAAATGAGTCATAAAATAATTTAAACGGGCCGTTCTATAAATACTGAGCCGTGGAATAGTTGAACTGGGCGGTTAGGCGCGTACAGTTAACAAATCGTAATTGGTTAGTAATAAATTTTATTTTAAGCAGTTCTATAAACGATGAGGCATGCAAGCAAGCATGCAACATGCAGCATGCATGGTTTCTGTCACGGCTCCGGTGCTACAGGGCTCCGGCGGTCCCACGCGAGCTTATCGTCGCAGATGTGGTTTACGCTCACCACCGCAGTTTCGGCTCGCTGGCCGGCTTCGCCGCCCAGCCTCAGCCGCGGTGGCGAGCGTCAAAACCACCTGCTCCTTAGCTCGCGGGCCGCCTCGCCCCTTCGCGCCTACGCGGTTTTAAATTACACTCTAGGGGTTGGGCAGACAAGACTACGTGCAGTCGGTTTTGCAGCGATTTGTTTCTGTCACTAAATGCAGCACAACATATTGAATTTATAAGACAATACTTGTAAAAATTAAACTGTTGTAAAAATTAATTCCCATATTTAATTACTATTTTTTTATTGTTATTGTCATTTAACTTAAAATAAATATAAAACCATTTAAATAATCAGACTCATTATTTGGATTAATTATCAAGGACTTCTACATTAAAAATTCACTAGTTTTTGCATTTAAAACTTAAGGAAATTCATAATGGCGGTCTCTGATTGGTCAAAGCGTGCCACGCCATGCGTGCCTCCCTCCCCGCCCTCACACCGCGTCATATTTAGCTTTATTATCAAATTGCCCAATTATTATGTAGCAATATAATAATGACCGTGCAATGTGATAAATAATGAAGTTAAGATAGTATTAGTCACTTTGCCCAATAGAGCTAGACATTAATCATAATGCTCGTACATTATGTATAATGCCCGCATTAATCACCTGGTCCGTAACATATACATAAGAAAAAAAATACGCGTCGAATTGAGAACCTCCTCCTTTTTTTTCGTCGGTTAATTATTGTGCACAATGTTGGGCAATTAATGTGCATAATGTATCACAAAAGGGATATAATGAAGGGCAATTGCATGCAGCTGAGATGAGAATGCTAAGAGGGATGTGTGGTCTTTCGCACATGAATAGAATCTATACTAATATTATAAAGCTGAAGAGTTTGTTTGTTTGTTTGTTTGTTTGTTTGATTGAACGCGCTAATCTCAGGAACTACGGGTCCGAATTGAAAAATTCTTTTTGTGTTGGGTAGCCTATTTATCGTGGGAGGCTATAGGCTATATAACATCACGCTACAACTAAGAGGAGCGAAAGCGGAGAATGAAAAATGTTGCAAAAATTTATTCCTTTTAAGAGTTTCCGTTGCGTGCGCTGCGTAAACGGTTAAAGTAACGCAAAAATAATGTGTAACGGAATTGTTTCTCTTAAAAAGTTCTAAAAAAAAGTCCGCGAGAGCATATGTCTATCTTTTAAGGTTGACTCACTATAACTCAAAAGGAGCGAGCAGCAACGAAAAATGGACGAAAACTAGCAGGCAAATCGATGCGACGGGAAGGGTCAGGGGAGCAAAACTTTGACGCGGACGAAGTCGCGGGCAGAAGCTAGTGAGTTCATAAAAGGAAGTCTGTAAGTGGCGCAGTGATTGCAGAGTTGAGTGGATATCAGCTGTCATGGTATGGTCATATGATATGGATGAGGAAAAAGTCGTGAGGTGAGTTTTGATTATGAATGTCGATGGTTATACGAGTAGAGAAGACCAAAGAAACAATGGATGGATGGACTGTGTGAAAAATGATATCTCTAGAAAGCGACTACCGAGATATACAAATAATATAGAAGTATGAAAGAAAGAACATGTTGCGCCGGCCCCAAATATATTGGGATGAGCACTAGGGATGTTATGGATATGAAATTTCGGATACGGATTGGTTACGGATATAGGAATGATTATTATACCGGATACGGATAAGGATAAAGATATGAAATTATTTCGGATTATCCGTTAGTTTCGGATAATTTCGGTTACGGATATTAAACTTTTGAGGAATTTCAAAAGTAAAATACAAATAGCTAATTAAATGGTTTTATTTATATGTCACCATTTGGTAGGAATTACAATCAGTCTGTGAGTAATTATTACAGCTATTTAAAATAAAAATGATTATAAATATATATTGAGTGTTCTAATCTAATCTAATCTACCGAAAATAAAAATGTAATAACAAATCCGATATTAACCGAAACTTTTATTTCGGATTTGGTTACGGTTACGGATAAATTTTTATATCGGATATCCGATAGTTTCGGTTACGGTTACGGAGCTCCCTAACATCCCTGATGAGTACAGGAAAATGCTGATGGACCATTTCAATGGCCATTGACTGCTACACAAATGAATGATTTAAATAAGGAAATATTTACATACAATATCTGGATGACCGAGCTTTGCTCGGTATTTTTTGGTAAAATCTGTTTAAAATAATAAGTTTATGCTCAAGTTGATTATCAATAAAGTTGGTCATTGAAAACACGAATAAAACGACATTTTATAAAAATGAATCCTAGCTAGATCGATTTATCGCCCCCAAAACCCCCTGTGTACTAAATTTCATGAAAATCGTTGGAGCCGTTTCCGAGATTCAGATTATATATATATATATACAAGAATTGGTCGTTTAAAGATATAAGATATCTGGGTTGTTTAAGGAAATATGGGTCTAGGCCATGTACGACAATGTGTTGTCGTATTCCGACAACTGAATTATTATTTATGTATGTGTCATTGACCATAAACATGGTATGATGATTAATCAGTCATCTGTTTATCTACACTAATATTTATTTATGAAAAAGTAACTTTATCTGTCAAATATGATTGTTGTGATGTGTATGTTTGTACGTAGAAGAGATGTGCTGGATAGCCATATCCGTAACTGTTTGGAGAGGATTGGAGAGGCATACCTCCAGCAGTGGACTGCTATAGACTGATGATAATCCGTATAAATTTAGCACACACACATAGATCGTAACCATTATGGAGTCCATTGTCTACACTCAGGAGCATAATTTTTATCCTGGTAAGGTTGGACTTTTAATCCTATTCACTAACTTGACAATTGGAGGGATACCAGGTTTTGACAAAAAAAGATAGTGAGGTGGTGCAAGAATGAATGAAATTGAATGAACTTGAAATAATGTACTTACATTCAAACTTTGTAATTTAAATTTAATAACTTGTCTTAAAAAAAGATGTGTACTATATCAATATATATGTAGTCTATGGCTGTCAGAGGAAATAAAATGACTATAGTAAAAAAATAAGCAAAATGACATGATTTTTATATTTAGTTTTGTTTCTATCAGAAGAAAATAAAAAAAGGAAATAACTGTTATTAAAAATTATTAATTATTCTTATAATCCACACCTAAAAACGATTTTTTAAAGTTTTATTTAATTTAAAACATTTTTATCATTCATTCTTTATGCAAAATCGTTCACTACCCCGACACTATTAGTTTTAGAATGGTATCATTATTTTGCATTGAACTGTCAAGTGAGTGAATACGATTAAAAGTTCAACCTTAGTAGGTTAGAGCACCTAGCACATATACAACACCAATTGTTGGGTTTGCGATATCAATGCGGGCATGGACAAATGCAATTGTTTCATGAAGTTATAAAAATGCAAAAATCTATTAATCCTACTACAATTCAAGGAGGGTTCTTATCTTTAAAACCAATGCCTGATACTGCGGTGTTGGTCAATAACACCGATAACAGTTTTATATATTTAGTTAAAAACATTACTAATATTTATGACTCATTATTTTAGTGACATGACTATTTTGAGTTGAATTTGGGTTTTACAAGAACGGCAGGAATAAATCAGAAGCAGTTTCAAAGTCAAATTAGAATAGTAAAAAAAACCGGCCAAGTGCGAGTCGGACTCGCGCACCGAGGGTTCCGTACAAATCTGTAGGTATTCTCGGTTTAAAAATATATATTTTTTAAAATTTTTATATTTCAGTTGATTGAATGTAAGGTAAATTGCGGTTTACGATTTATGACGTTTTAAAAAAAAACTACTCACTCGATCTCGTTCAAACCAATTTTCGTTGGTAGTTTACATGGTAATGTACATCATATATTTTTTTTAGTTTTATCATTCTCTTATTTTAGAAGTTACGGGGGGGGGGACACACATTTTACCACTTTGGAAGTGTCTCTCGCGCAAACTATTCAGTTTAGAAAAAAATGATATTAGAAACCTCATTACCATTTTTGAAGACCTATTCATAGATACCCCACACGTATGGGTTTGATGAAAAAAACATTTTTGAGTTTCAGTTCTATGTATGGGGAACCCCAAAATTTATTGTTTTTTTTTCTATTTTAGTGTGAAAATCTTAATGCGGTTCACAGAATACATCTACTTACCAAGTTTCAACAGCATAGCTCTTATAGTTTCGGAAAAAAGTGGCTGTGACATACGGACGGACAGACAGACAGACAGACATGACGAATCTATAAGGGTTCCGTTTTTTGCCATTTGGCAACGGAACCCTAAAAAGAAAAGTTTTCTTGTAAAAAGTCCGCAGCTTATGTTTTATATGTTGACTTTTTTCTGGGTGGGAAATCACCAAATGACTTCTCTTGCTCTGGGCAGGGCTGTGTTCATCTGTCTGTGCCAGGGCTACGGTAACTCTTTCGAACAAATCTGACAAATCAAATCTGTAATTATTTTGACTTAAAAATGCATTGTTGTGAAGTAAGCATCATAAATTCTTCAAGTTAAGTGAAATTGAATAAATTAAAACACTATTGTTCTGTCAATTTGTTAACAAAGAAAAAAGATAAACACTTACAATGAGTGAGCCATTATGTTCACTGAAAATACACTGGATATGACTGATTCACTGTATGCAATAGTTTTGTTAGTAACACTAATGATAACGTGATTGGGGCCAGTTAAATAGGCCTGTAGAATTTCAGCCTATGTTTATCTTATTATTGATATGTTTCCATGTTATTCTGATATGAACAAGCTAATTATAATAACAAACTTAAACACGTATTTACTAAGATGGGCGTCATGAGAAAAATATTTTATTTATTTATTAATTTCGACCTTCAAATTATTTACATCTTTAGAAGACCTTTGCGTTCTACAAATTTAAAAAAAAAAA
The DNA here is from genome assembly GCA_932294355.1 of Aporophyla lueneburgensis. NCBI lineage: Eukaryota > Metazoa > Arthropoda > Insecta > Lepidoptera > Noctuidae > Aporophyla > Aporophyla lueneburgensis. The sequence continues at coordinate 13,942,877 of OW028762.1, read as the reverse complement.
CAATACTAACTTTTTCTAATGAGCAAAATAAGATGGGGCAGTGGTCACTTTGTCATCAACCATAGTTATCCTAATAAGAAAATGTAATAAAACAAAGACTTACATGTTTTGTACTATCAACAACACTTTAACAACTTAAATTACGAAATGCATAACTCGCTGGGCGTTGACATAAATGCAGCTGACAGGTTAGATGATATAATCTAAGCTACATCTCGTTTTATAGTTATACCAATTAGAAATTGTTATCAAACAGTTCAATTGTTATCAAATTAGAACAAATCCTGACTAAAAAATCACAGTCGAGAGGTGAACAATCGCGGAACTCGTTCCTGGTTTTCAGACAGCAGGATAGTTTATTAGCCTTTTACATGAGTTAGACAAAGACAGCAACATGTAAATGCTTTGATCTCTCATATTGAAATAATGGAACGTTTCGTTGTTGACGCATAGTTTGACAACTCCTTATGTCGTTCCATTTTAGTATACTTCTAGATTGTTTATAAACATTTGTTTTATATTTACTTTTCAATGATATGAGTATCTTAATTATTCGAAAAAGTATATGTTATAAAGAAAATTAAGTTTAACTGATGTACAAAAATGATGAAAATAGGACAATACAACGCAATTATTGCAGCTGGATTGACACTTAATCCGGAACGTTTTTTGGCTATTTTTCGATCTTGTTGATCTCTAGATTTCTAGAAATCTTGAGTGAGCCTGCTCAAAAGGTGGTTGTATATCTGACGGTAGAAGCGTCAGACGTAACGTTGTTAGTCTTCTCGACGCACTATTCAGTAACCTAACGCATCATCCGTTGATGTGTTCGTAATCTGCATATCTTGGCGGTTCCGTGGCGCAATGTGACCATGACCGTTTGCTTGTTGAAGTTGTTTGCCTTTAATTACATATTTACATCCCAATACAGCTTACATAACTGACCTATGATGACCCTGGAAAGTACAGTTTCGTGCTCTTGTATCATCATAAGGACAAATATAATATCTACTAGGGGCGATTTTTGTTTTGGCATTTGGTACGCTGCTGTACGCTGCGGCGTACAGCAGCGTATCGCCTTTTACGACACCCACGGGATGAAATGGAGACGGCGCTGTCTCCATTTCTTTCCGTGGGTGTCGTAAAAGGCGACTAAGGAACTTAACTAGAGAATGGGCAGCAGCGTTTTCTATGCATTTTACCACCATACTGCGATCGCCAACCCGCCTGCCAAGAGTGGCGATTATGGCAAAGCCCCCCAAATTGGGGGTGGCTTATGTCCAGCTGTGGACGTCTTACGGCTGCAATGATGTACGCTGTCTATACCTACCTGCCACCTAAAGTTCTAAAGCTCAGACCTCTATTTCATTTTGATTTAGAGCGGCGGTCGGTAGCCTATTGGCCCGATTTAAAACCAGCGCTGTGGCTCTGTCTCGCATAAGGTCATAGCATTATGCTGAGCGATAGCCGTTGCTGTGACGTGCAACGATGTGACGCATGTTTTCTCCCAGCTTTTTCTTTTTTTTTTGTTGTATGTTTTAGTCCAACTGCGCCACAATCGTATTTTTTTATTTACGAGTTTTAAGTCATGAGGTCGAACCCAAGCAAGCGGTTTATTTTGAGTAAATAATTTTATCACCTCTACCCTCAAAACGGCGAAGGATAACATCGTGAGAACACCGGCTGGTTACAAACATGTTCTAGACTAGAATCAAAGTTTCGAAGACATGTGACATCTAGCACATCTACCGACTGGGCCTGTGTTGTAGTTTACAGCCCACTTCCTCTCGAAGATAGGAGGCCTGTGTCCATAAAATTATGAGTCGGCGCTTTGAGTGATCTTTGTTCATTGATTTTTCAGCGCCGACTCAAAATTTTAAGGTTTATTATTTTATGCTTTTCAGTTTTTTCGGCGGTTTTATTTTTTGTTAAAAAGTTTTTATTTTATTTATTTTTTGTGACTTTAATGTACTAATAATACTTGGCAAGGTATACTCTATCCAACAAAAAAAGAATTATCAAAATCGGACTACTCTGTATAAAGTACATTACAATCAGTGAGTGAACAATCAATCATCCCCTGTTTTCCGACCCTTAGGGTTCGATTTTGTTTTTACAAATTTATATGGGACCACCTTAGGAGTATACCCTTTCCAATAGAAGAAGAATTGTCACAATCGGACCACTATGTAAAAAGTTATGCGTGGTAATACATAAAAAAAAACAAAAAAAATATACGCGTCGAATTGAGAAGCTCCTCCGTTTTTTTGCGTCGGTTGAAAATACAAGTTTTGGAATTTGCATTGCATTTAGACGACTCCATCGATAGGTAACGTCCAGCACGGAAGCGTTTCGAATGGTTGTGAAGTTCTGATTAATTGGGAGCATGTACTACGGGGCGAGTCACGCCTTTTACTACGGTTTTTGCTCTCAAACGGTCATAAAAATGTGTCACTCAACGTCTATCACAGTAGGCCGTGTTTGCCTCGCTTTATGGTGAACGGGTCATTCAATGAAACACAACAAATAATATTCATACAATTTCATTATAATTTCACAACGATTTCATAATTTTAAACACAATCAATTTTAAATTTGGACCTGCTTTGGTAATATCTAAACTACATACATAATTATAATAAAACATAGCTACATGCATAATTTATTTCCTTAGTTATTAAGGTTGGTCTCTAAGACCAACATTAATAACTAAGGAAATAAATTAAATAAGAATTATATTTAAAACAGTAGTGGAATCGACCCCTAAGCGAGTCAACATATGATATACTTTTTCAAAAAAAAAATAGAAAACATGAGACTTACCTTCATAAATACGATTTAATTAAATAAGAATCATGTGTTCTTAATTTTTCATGTGATGTTATACTTATTCATCTTCACTCTTCTCATTTCTCACTCTCAGAGCAATTTATATCATTAATACATAGACCGAGGCCAACGAACTTTTTCTAGACTTTTAAAGTACCTACTTGATTACTCGCAGATAATTTCTGAATAAGATTTAAGCCAATTTTAACCATTAGGGGCATTAAGTCTAAGCATCCATCGCGTAGTTCGTGTACAAAACATAAATCAAGGAATTACATGTTATCTGTCAATGTACCTACGTCAGAAAAAAAGGTTTAAACTGATTTTCATTTACAAACAATCTGGAGTCATGCCTTGAACATAATTTGACCATTCAACCAAATTAAAATGTCCCCAGATTCTGAATTCGAAGGCGCCTAGGGCCCGGTTATAGCAACGCTGCTTTGCAACGTTTCAGTGCTAGTAATTTCAACAAGGAATGTGGTTCTAATCACGGAATAAAGAAAACTAGTATTCTTTGTTCTGTGGTTCTAATGGACTTGTAGTTCCAATAATTGGAACTACAAGTCCATTAGAATACGTTTTCCCTCGACCTAAATGAATTATTCATTTAGGTCGAGGGAAAACGTTTTTTCGTATTTTATATACAAATTCAAAATATTTATGTTATTGTAATGTTTATAATGACTTCTGATGTTTATTTTTTCCTTTTTTTATTGTTATATGTTATTTTATTTTATAATGTAATTTCAAACACAATGAAAATTGTTCATGAATAAATTAAATTGAAATTTTTTCATAGGTTTTTAGGTTTTTAGATTTACTTTGTAAGATTTACTAATTTTGGCGAAACAAAAAACAGTTGAAAAATGACGGGAACTCGTTTTTACTTTCTATCTTTCTGTTTTCAAATGTCTTCTATTTAATGACATCAAAACCAGCCAGATACGAACAGTATAGCCGTAATGAAATACGAATAAACTTGTTCCCCGACCTGATAATTCTTTAGTACACGTATTTCAGTACCACCTAGTAGTCCCGACCCTATTGTCGGGGGGATCTTTAACACAGCAGTATGATGCTAACACGCCAACTGTCGCCAGACATAGAGACAGGATACTAACGCCGCAGACAGCTCCTGAGGTGATGTCGTTCAAAGGTGTCCCTGGTTTCGGCTCCACTGATAGAAGAATTAGCAGTCCGAAGGCGCTTAGAAGAGAGAAGGAGGAGAGGACGATGTAACCTGGAAGGGAAAGCATGACGTTAGTATTTTATATATTGTTTTTTTCTCTATTTCGTGATCTTTTCTAACTCTTCGAGGTTACAACTTAGTCATATTTACGACGGAAAATACTAAGAACAACGACTGGGCTAAGATTTTGAGAGCCGTTACGCACGCCTGTACGGCACCAACACAATATTATTATTAGGTAAGTAACTTTAGTGTGGCATGCAACCTGTGACGATAACCGCGCGCCATCCGTCTTCCTAGTACGGCAGGCTGTGCAGATTTACCTCAAATGGCCAAATTGGGGTATATTTTTGTGCCATTTGGGGTCTAAACGTGGGGTCCGAGTGCATCGCTAAGCAGTTAGTCGACTCTTCACGTGACTAGAGGGCTGGCCTATTCTTAGGTCAAAGAATCAACATTCAATCAAAATCAGCGGCAACGCTGCCACCGTTTTGGGCAATTTCGCAGTGACAGCGATGTGGACGATTTATTAAGCGTATTTTGTTTAAGAACTTACCAGAAATATAATTCCTATTAGGCAGCAATTGTTGTCTTTTTGTTCTGAAGCCCAGTAGTCCTAACAGAAAGCAAGTGAAGCCAGCAAGCACACCGAAGTCCAAGTAGTAACGCCTGCCAATCTGCAATAGCAACATGTCGCAGTTAAGAATTTTGCTCTTAGAAAAGTAATTTTGCTATATGAGAATAAAAGTTTAGGTATTTTTGGACTCCAAATTTTCTGTTTGTTTGTATTAATTCAATAATGGTGGCAAACTTTTATTTCCTTTGGCAACTAACCCATGTTTTACGCTGAAAACTGGATAGTTCTAGTTGGCTATATCCAAATCCCACTAAGGCAAAGTCATGACACGGGTACTCACGACCTGATAACTAGGCGCCGCCGAGCCCACCTATCATCCGTTTGAAGAGTATATTATAAAGGTGACGGCGAGAGACCAGCATCATTTTGTTGTCATGTAACATTTAAACCGAGCTAATTGGCTATCAAATTGAATCTCATCATGACTAATTTAGCAGAATCTCACTGTAGTCACTGTTCTGTCCTCAAATGCTTAGCCGCGTTAAGGCATCCTGTTTACTTGAATGAAACTCGATTCAGTGGTAATTGATGTGTACTTATCTCAGCACATTAAGTATCCAGTGACAGTGAAAGAAAATACATTTACACAACCAGGATAACAATCTTGTTAGGTTTCGTATACTAGTTTTAGAAGTATTATAATTATTGTCAAAGAAGTAGATAATAAAGTAGTCAAAATAAAGTAGGTATACTTACAGCATACATCATGTAGAAACTCAGCCCTGCAGTGAGCCCACCACACATAGTCAGCATCACAGCAGCTATCAGCAGGGAGGCTGTCGCTCCTGATAAGGTCTTGACGCTTGAGAACGATTTGTACGTCTCCTCGGAATACACTGATGGTGGGGATGCTACCCTGGAACGTGTGAAAATGAGTTGAGTATAGATAATGAAGCCTCCAAGTAGATCATCTTCATCATCATCATGACAGCCATATAACGTCCACTGCTGGACATATAGGCCTACCATAATTTGGGGGGATTTACCATAACTGCCACGCTTGTGAGGCAGATTGGCGATCGCAGTATGGTGGTAAAATGCATAGAGAACGCTGTTGCCCATTCTCTAGTAAGTCCCGTAGTCACCTCTTACGACACCCACGGGAAGAAAGGGGATGGTGCTATTCTTTACGTCCGGCATCACACGGACAAGTAGGTATACCATAACCCCGACCCCGACTTAAAAGAATAGATGTAGGTTATAGGTTCGAACCCAGGCAAGCGCTTTACTTTGTGTAAATAATTTCATCACCACTTCTCTCAAAATGGTTAAGGAAAACATCGTGAGGAAACCGGCATGTCTTAGAACCCGCAGTTTAAAGACATGTGACATCTACCAACCTGTACTGGCCCGCGTGGTAGATTACGGCACATTCCTTCTCACTGATAGGAGGCCTGCGTCCCAACAGTGGGAACACTAATAGCTGAAAATGATTGTTTGTACAGTTTCAAAATGAATTAAAAAAAGTGACTATTCTGCCCGCCAAGCGAGTGTCCCTGCGCGAGTACTCTCTTTGATAGCTCTTCGCCGTGTCAAACAAGTATTCGGTTCTACGGTGTAAATAATCAATGATCTACTATCTCTTACGTACGCATACCCACAAGTGATTCGGTAGTCATTCTACTTGTTGCACTTGCGCCCTTGCTCATAGCCTAGCGAGCAACTATCCGAACTTGCTGAGCGTTGCCAACCCCTTTCTAGGCGCTGCTTCTCGGTTCTCACAAATCGGCGCCGGCGGAGGAACAGGTGCTTATCGCTGTTATTATTTTTTCAACAAAAAACGCCTGCTTAAAAATGTATAGCTATAGTTCAAAAGTGTGTGGTTTTTTCGCGATGGGTGTCAGGTGTCACGTCAGACCATTAACGTAAAAAATAAACACTTTACACATGTGAAACAGCTGTGAAACGGTTTATCTAAAACCGCGCAGTTATCCTAATTCGTAACCGACTCTCAACTAATGATCAACTATGAAACTGTAAACGTGAGATGTAAATTTTGTATGCTCACTATGCTCAGTGTGTACTCAGGGCCGGATCTACCAAATGGCTTTTTGGGCTTCAGCCCAGGGCCCCGTGTATTCAGGGGGCCCCCAGCTAAGTCAAAGTAAAAAGTGGACGATAATGCGAAAGAATAATTAAACGTAAACGATAATTTTATTAAATTAAACAGATCGTATGGTTTGCAGCCCTGCGAATCCTACGATTAATCAAACCCATTCAATTAATTTAATTCAAGTCTACGTTCAGGTGTTGGGACTTCGAACTGAGTTTTGTAATTATTGAGTTTGAGTAATTAGGTGGGCCCCTACGTAGTATTAATTAGCCCAGGCCCCCCTAAACTCACGGTCCGGCCCTGTGTGTACCTACCCTTTTATTCGCAAGTTATTGACATACAAATCCACCTCGTACCTCACTACGTGACCGCAAAAACGTTATTACAAAGAAAAAACCATCGACGTCCAAAAACAAACACTTCAAACCGAGTAACTTTAATTTTGGAAGTGCTACCTATGACTGAAGTGAAGGGCTATCTATGGTTTTGTATATGACTTCCGAAATTAAAATTATTTTTCCTTCTGTTGTGTTTTTGGAAGCCAGATGATTTTTTAGCATTTTTTTTAGCTGTGTTATCTATCCCATAAATATTCGTATACCATATCTTTCTAAGTAAATAACAGTGACCGGAAAATATTAATATAACATTATCAACATACGTACACTAAGTGGCAAATTGTGTATTATTGAACCTTACTAAAAAATCACTCATCAGAACTTGACCTTTATATGGGACGATCCTATAAGTATACCCTTTCAAACAAAAGAATTAAACAAATCGGTTTATAACGCACGGATTTTTAAAACATACACCCGAATTGAGAACCTCCTCGTTAAACTATGCAATACTATACAAATAAAACGATAAAGTTAAATTACGTACCTCGGAACAATAACAGCAGTATTCTTATCCTTCCTCTGACTGTCTCTTCTCCGATCATACTCCCGTCTTTCTCTACTCATCTCCCTCTCAAGATCAAAACTGCGATCCCTGCTCTTGTCTCTAAAACTAGTCACAAACACATCATGCCTGTCGAAACCAGGCAGATTCTCAGGTAAGTTCTCAGGCAGACCGTAGCTTAGCTTCTGTTGGGCTTTGGGAGAAATGGGAGAAGTCGGTGCACTGGTTCTTGAAGTTAAGTTAGCACAGGATTTGGATGAAGTAACACCGTGAGTTGGAGTGCTGGATAAGAATTTTCTTGGCGTCTCCGAGTATTTGTTTTCTACTGATTTGTTTGGAGTGATTCTCACTGAAGGCTGGCTGGCATAACTCTTCAGTTTCCTTGGTGTCGACAGCAGTTCATGCAGTTTTTGCGTTGCTATCAAATTCTTCTTCGACATCACAGGGGATGTGAAAGTAACATTGCACTTTCTTGGCTCGTCATCTTCCGTAGGAATTATAGCGTATCTAAGCGTCCTCCCATTCACGGTTTTGACAATTTCTGTTGGTATTTCTTTTAATTCATTCTCGTCAGGTCCATCGACATTGTACTCTTCAATTTCATCAGCTTTTGCTTCTACTATCCTCTTCTTCGTCGGGGAATAGTCGACAATATCATCGAAGTCCTGGATGACTTCGTATCTGTGCTTCGTTCTACTGTCTTCAATCCCATCATCGCTGTCTGCCCGTCTATCATACCTTGATTGTCTTTGATGTTTTAACTGCGCCATTTCCAAGTCCTCGCTTCTGGTCCTGCATCTGACTGTCCGGGAAGGTTTGTAGACTAAAGAAGACTGTCTTTGGAAGCTCCTGTTTAGATATTTTGGTGGTTTTGGTGGTAATTCTGGCGGCTCGTCTCTGTATCTTGGAGCACCAGCCGGAGACATTCTTAAAGGATTATCAGAGATATCTGTTCTCATGATTCTATTACTTGTTTCGAACTTTCTCGGTGAATTAGCTCCTAAAGGAGGCATTCTCTTCCTCTCTGGCGACACAATCTTTGTCATACATGTTTTCTGCGCAAAAACGACTTCGCTCTGAGAGCAGAAAGCCGGATTTGTATAATATTTGTACACAATTTTTGGTGAATCCATTTTGTAAGCGTAATTTTTCCCCGTGCAATTGTCAGTGCATGATTCCTTGTTATAAAAGAAGGGTGGGCTGTAACCGGAACCGTTCACGTTCAGTGCTTTTACTTAAACTTAATTTTAACTTAGGTTTCTTATGGAATTATATTCACTTAAATTATCTTGATTTACACTATGTTAAATTAGCGAATTGAGTCTTCAAAGTGATTTTAGGTTAATTTAAAACCATTAAATTGGTTATTTTTTTAAATTTTGTTCACAAAACACTTCACACTTATCCACACTAGAACTACACTTAGTTAAATTATTAAAAGCTATTATTATTCTACTGATAGATAACACACGCGTCTATCCAGTTCAACGTCCAACCGTCAACTGTAAAATTGTTCCTTTTTCAAAAAAAACACCGGGGTCGGAAACGGCGGCGTTTGCGCACCCCTGCAAATGGGCACGCGCTGTTTGAATTCCAATTTCAAAAAAGTTTAACCAATCGAATAGAAACCTTACCACAACTATTTAAAGTTGCAAATTCCTTGCGGATTACTTTAAATTGAATTGTATATAATAGGAGCCTGGTGTATTGCAATATTAACCCTAAGTTTAGTGCAAAAGGTTTGTTAATTGAAAATCGATGAAGTTTTATAGTAAACTGGTATTACCTTGTGCAATTATTGAATGAGTTTTCGAGGAAGGTCCCTTTTATCAGGGGTCGCGTTGTTAGGGCTCCTCGCCTTTGTATAGTAGCTAGGTAAATACTGGTTTTTCTTCATGTCTTGTCTGCACAGTCATTTATTACTAGCTTCTGCCCGCGACTTCGTCCGCGTTAAATTTCTTGTTCCTACGACCCGTCCCGTCGCCGTCGCGTCGAATCGCCTACCCGTGCGATTTTCCCCGTTTCTGCAACATTTTTCATTACTGCACCGCTCGTCTTAGTTGTAGCGTGATGTTATATAGCCTATAGCTTTTCTCGATAAATAGGCTACCCAACACAAAAATATTTTTTCAATTCGGACCAGTAGTTCCTGAGATTAGCGCGTTCAATCAAACAAACAAACATACAAACAAACAAACTCTTCAGCTTTATAATATTAGTATAGATTTATTTTATGTGGTTTGGGTACCGTAGTAACCGTACTTGTGTCCATTCCAATTTGTGATTTAGGCAGTGTTGAAAATCATCATACATTTAGACGAAATCAGAAATCAGTCAATCGTTCAGTCATTTTGACGGAAATTGCTAATCCACTGCGTCAATGATCGCAAAATTCGTCTGCTCAACAACGTAAAAGGCAATGAATGTCGTTACACTGTACAAATAGTCATTCCTACTGTTAATCTTTTACGCAATTCCTTATTGTTAGAGCAAAAGATTTTTAATTCTCACTGAGAGAGATTCTTGTCCATAAATTCGAGGTGTTCTGACGATTTCTATGTCAGTCATCTGCCTCCCCTTTTCCCAACTATGTTGGGGTTGCCGTTGGCTTCCAGTCTAACTGGATGCAGCTGAGTACCAGTATTTTACATGGAGCGACTACCTATCTGACCTCCACAACCCAGTTACTGGGTAATACGATACCCCTTGGTAAGATCGGTTGTCAGACTTTCGGGCTTCTGACGAACCGTAACGACTGTCTAAGATCTACGAAAGACAGCCGAGACCAACGGCTTAACGTGCTTTCCGTGGCACGGAAGGGTCTTGATATGTGAAGATGGTCACCCATCCACGGACCAACCGCGGCAAGCGTGGCTTAACCTGAACGATCGACCCGTGCGGCTGTTGTAACTTAGACACAAGTAAAAGCAAAATGGAAGCCATTCCTTTGCACTTCTTGTTTCTTTATCCAGTTTCACGATATCACCTAGCTTTCGAGTTCATTCGAAAGTCCGATACATGTCCTCTCAGCACACCCCACTTTCTATTTAATAATAATAATGGTTATTATTATGCAGGGGTAGCACGTGCCGTCGAGTGTAACGGTCTCTAGCAGCTGCTCGTATACACAGCTGCGAGGTGGGGCGCGCAACATTTTGTTAAGGTTAATCAAAATGGCGGGATTGTATAAGGCTGATTTAAGTCTCACGCTCACCGTCAGCGCTCATAGCTCAGCGCGTAGTTTGTCAGCGCTGAGGCTCAGTGTGGCTCGTTTTAGTCTCGTACTGACGGCCTTACTGTACAGACGACGACCAAAATGCGGATTGTATTAATTATTGCTGCTTTATACTGGGTAAGTAATAGATGATATAACAACAAAATCTCTAATATTTACAACATATAACAACGGAACCTATAATTTTATTTAATATACCGATTAGTTAATATAATGAACGATTGTTATAATTTTAAAATAACTAATTTTTATAAGCATAATTATCATACATTAAATATAACATCGTTTGACATAACATACATTAAATATAAAATCGTTTGACATACCACTCAAAATATATATAAAACTTATTTGGTCTAATACGATGAAATGTGTTAAGATAGGTCGACGGAGCCCCGCTAGGCGGGGCTCCTATTTCTGGGTGGTTTAAAAAAAGATTAACCACGAAGGCTATGGCGGGAGCTCCGCTACGCTTCGCTCACGCCTTAGCCTTCTAACCTAACCCATCCGAGTCGGGGTACTCTGAGTCGGGGTGTTAACCATAATGACGTTTTTTATATATATTAAACGTTAGACCCAATGATTTTCGATTACATAAACGTTATATCAAACAACGTTATACTAATTAAGTTTTAGAATAAATAAATGTTATATGTAAAGAAATTATATCAACAGTTGGTATATCTCACGTTGATTATATCTTATGAACGATAATAAAATGAAATTAGACCAAATGAGTTTATACGTTATGAGACGCACCCCTTTATACTATCTATTCCAAAAAAATAAAAACCGGCGACGACGAAGACTCCATGTTCATCCGTTAATTGAGCAGAGAGCCGTCGCAGGAGACTTTGTCTTGTTATATGGCACTTTGGCTTTGTTTCTTGCATCTTTATTTTTGTAGAGTGGATCTGATGCATCCCACAATTTCTTCCTCAGGCGTACCTCGTCGATAACTCGACCTGTATCCACTTCGCGATTCGCCATGATTGTACGCGCTGACGACGTCCGCTCCGCTCGACACTAGAACGCTCACTGAAAGCAGAGGCGCTCGTGCGATCGTCAGCGCCGACAGCTACGCGGGGCCGACGCGCGACGCGTACGGCCGCGTAGCTATCAGCGCTGACCACCGTGCGCGCTGATAGCTACGCGTCTTTCAAAAACGCTTCCTAGAAGTTCATGTATCTCGGCCATCAGCGCTGATGGTGCGCGTGCCGTCGGCGTAAGACTAAAACCAGCCTTAGCTAGCATCTAGAAATGAGCTGGACTCTTTTACTTAAGATGGATCCTTGGCAGCTCTGGATAGAGAGACGTGGAAAGAGAATAGGGAGGTCTTCGCCCTGTGGGACATCAAAGGCTGCTCCAGCCAGCTCTTCTTTTTTGTATGTTCTGGTCTTTCTGTGCGTCTTTTGCCGCAAATAAACGTACCTATTTTGTTTCTTTCCTTTTTAAAGGCAAAAAAGAGGTTAAAATCATAACAATGGTAATGGTTTTGTTACACATCAACTAAATTCAAAATTGGTTACCTATCGACCAATCGAAATATTGTATTTAGATTCATACATCTAGAAATGTAGAAAGTATTAAGTGTAAGGATATGTAAGGATCGTAGCAGGTGACGTTTCATAGTTCCCGCCTATCCCCAGGGGGAAAAAGCGTGCATTTATGTATGTATATAATAAATATATTCTTTACTAGCTTTTTGCAGTGGCTTCGCCCGCGTAGATGTAGAAAACTATTCCGTAGGCACGTACTACCGGCATAAAAAGTACAATATGTGTTAATAAAGGTTATAAACTATCTGTATGCCAAACTTCATCCAAATCCGTTTAGTAGCTTTTGCGTGAAAGAGTATCAAACATCCATACATCGTCTTCGTCACAAACTTTCACAATCAAAATAGTAGTAGTAGTTTATTTATCCTAAGTGAAACTGTTAAAGAGCTGTGGATTTTGTGATTAAATAAATAAATAAGATTCTTAACAAAATGTTTGTATCACCTGGATGCGTGCGCGCCCTGCACCCGTATCGTATTGACCTATTGTGGTCGACGCAAAAATTGATAATTTTGACCTTCAAACGTACCATTATGTCATTTATTTTACTGATGAAAGCACGCTGTTCTTAGTAGTAATAATACCACATAACATTACGCCTGTAGAAGGGATTGTGGCTAAGTAATAACAGCCGCACGGGTTGATCGTTAAGGTGACGTAGCGAGATAAACGTGCTTTTTCTTTTTAGCGTACCTTTCTTACCGTATGGCAGCCGTACTTAATCTTTTAGTGTATGTTTTTTGACTATATGATCTAGTATCCTGTAAAAGGAATACACGATACGATGAAATTTTCTCGATACAAAAAAATCGCAAAGTTCTATCTATGATTGTGATTTTTTTAGCCTCAACGCGCGATGTGTATGTATTATTAAATATGGTTTACTTTAAAACATTGATTATAATTGTATCTAAGTTTTTGTAAAACAGTTTTCGTTTTAATAATACTTTTCATTCATAAACAATGGCGATTCGTTTTGGCACATACGTTATTTTATTCCAAGCGCACACACATTATCGCCATCTCTTCTTTTGCCTATCATAAGTAGTGTCATCACTCTCGTTCGTTCATAAATCAGTCGCCCAGTAGGGCTCATCGACGACGAACCTATGTCACTTTTTTACAATCGGTGCGATTAAAATTACGTTTTTTAAATATTTGTGTTCACAGAAAAAGGTAGTAGTTAAGCATTTTGCTGTAATGATTTAATATAATAAGTGTTGGCTTTCCAAATAACTTTGTATTTCGAATGTATATGTGTCTATTTTTGTGACTGTGAACAATATAACATTCTTTTTCTATTACCATTTAGAGACGACCCAAATTATGTATGAAAATGGGAAGAACCATAAACCAAAACTGAACAGTACCTTCAAGGTTAGGAGTGCCTGCACAGGGCAATTAATTTATTCATTTTGCAAGAATGAAATACCAATAAGATGATCATAACAGTCAATCGAATTCACCACCTTCACTAAGGCATTACAGCTACAATCTATTCTCACTTTGTAAAGTAAAATTGAGTAAACACCTAATTTTCTAGAGAAGAACGTCTGTTTTATCCCAAAAACTTATAATAATCATGCATTTAGAAATAAAATTAAATATATAATTTGTTTTTAGGTTTGAAGTATGTCAACAATATGTGAAGTACTGTCACAGTACTGTCACTTCAAATACAGCACAACGAATGAATGGAGTAGCATTAGAATTTTAAAAAAGGTGAGGTTTTACTTGACAGCAGCTCAAAGAAGGGTAATGATTTAAACAGGCTGTGTCAAACACCGAACTAGTTTAAAAAAAATCATTGGCATGTAAAAGTGTTTGTACAAACCTACTTACAGAAATAAAATCATTTATCATTTATAGCAGATGTGAAGTTTTATTGAAAATATAAATTTTAATTTCATGTATCAATCAATCAATCAAATCAGTTTATTTCGGGCTACAAATACCCAAACCATAATACCATACAGAGTATCATACATACAAAAAAACCACGTAAACATAACTATTGTACACGAAGTGACGGCGACGTGTTGCGCTGCGTAGTATCGCGTAGCCTTCCACGGAATCGCCGATACACGACACCCTTCGGCCAAAACTCTTCCTTGAGGAAGGTCTCGATTTGATGAGTTGGAACTCGGACCACGAATGACTTGAAGTTTGTGTTGTGGCACGGTTCCAACTTCTCGACCCTCAAGGTCCAGTTGGAATTAATACGTACAAACTCCACGATCTCCTCAACCTTCGTGGTGTAATGTTGACGGGACACATAGAGCTGCGTCGTTAGTGTAGCTGGACGCAGCAGCATACTGAGTCCTGCTAGCGCGGTCCCACACTGGTTCCGACTACGAAGCTTCTTCCTCTTCTTCCTCTCTACCTTCACGAAGCCATCCTTGTCAGACACGTGGCCTGAAGCCGAGCCTAGCTGTTTCGAACCCTATATGTACCGTGTTTGATACCTAATCATTAGCAGCCTATAACGTTCCCACTGCTGGGACACAGGCCTCCTCTCGGTGAGAGAGAGTGGGACATAATCCACCACGCGGGCCCAGTGCGGGTTGGTAGATGTCACAAGTCTTCGATTTTTTAGTTCTAAGACATATTTACTCACGATGTTTTCCTTCATAGTTTTGAGAGCAGTGGTGTTGAAATAATTTACACAGAGTAAAGCGCCTGCTCTGGTTCGAACTCGTAAGTAGTAGCCGTTGCCACTGAGCCACCACTGCTTCTCGATATCTAATTGATATCTAATCAAAGCACTCTTGTAGACAAGAGTGCTTTCTGAAAACATATTGGCTATTTATAATTTTTCATTCCTACAAGATTTTATGGATGATCAAAACAATGGTATTTTACTCTGTTTTGAATAACACTAAACATACTTCTATAACCTTATGAAGACTGTTTAGCAAAATATTTGTGTACTCCATCTCTGAATTACCCCTAACCCCAAAATAACTGTAATGAAAAATAAAATTAATAATAGAACAAACATACATACGAGTTAATAGGCTGATAAACACATTGCCCTCTGCAGTCGGGTAAAACACCCAAATAAAAAGATATAATCTAGACATAGTTACAAAATATCGGCAATAATATCGGTTTTGATTTTCTAACCGCAGTCACACGTAATTACTAAAATATGTATGTATAAGTCAAGTAATTTTAACATTTATCATACACATTGCCATACGAAATTGACCTTGAAGGAAATATAAATAACTTGTAAAATAAGGTGAAAAAATACTCATAACTAGTATTTCGTAATGGACGAAGTCTATGTAAAATATTGTAATTGTCATTTACCAAATAAATGTATAGTAATCGGTGAAATGAAATTGTTATTAATCTCTTAAACACCATCATATATTTTATTCATAGACCTCTAGAAGATTAATTCGTTATTTTTAATTTCATGTTGTAAATCTATATATTAATACGTGAGGCGAAAATTTTGGAACCCTTTTTACGAAAATTGGGTGGACGGAGGAGTATGAAATTTCGCAAACATATGGTTTATACAGAGAAGAATTGACGAATGCTAATTTTTTTTTTAATTATGCTTAAAAATACATTATTTTCAATATTAATACCATATTATTTTTTATATTCTTTTATTTCATTGTACAAACATATAAATTATATTTTTAAATATTAAAATAACAAAAATTATAAAAACATTTAAAAATATAAAAAATAGTAGCCCACCGGTATCGGGAACAGGGTCCAAGCTACCGGCGGTCAAGGCTCCAGAGAGAGGAACCTCCTGACAATACGAGCCGTATCCAGAAGTACCGCTTTCTGAATCAAGCCCTTGATCCAGCTGCCTAACGAGAGCCTCCTTAGATGTTGGTCGAGGCTCTTGGCTATCTGCGCCCAGCGCGCCGGTTGAGTGCGGCCCAGAGGGTCATGGCCATTCGGCTAATCCGAGGATACCGCACGATCTCGTGCGAGGCGGCGAGCCTCCTTGGCGGAGTGCCGCCATGGGATCTGGAGGCAAAGGTCCTCGCGCACATGTGGGAGTGGCGCGAGGAGGCGAAACGCTGGGGCGAAACTCCGCTGCCGCGACAAATCGCGGCACGGCGGACAGAGCTCTGGTGTGATCTCATGGCGACATGGCGGGTACGATTGTCGCAACCCAGTGCTGGGCACGCCACAATTGCGGCGGTAAGTCCCCTCTTTGAGGAGTGGATAGAGAGGCGCCACGGCGTCCTCACCTTCCGCCTGACGCAGGTTCTCACCGGGCATGGGTGCTTCGGTGGGTTCCTGTTCAGGATAAAGCGAGAGGATACGTCCGGGTGTTTCCATTGCGAGGATCGTCTGGAGGACACGATGGAGCATACGGTGGAGGTGTGCCCTGCCTGGGCGGAGCACCGCCGTGTCCTCGTGGAGGCGATCGGCGGCGGCGACCTCTCGCGTCCGGCCCTGGTGCGAGCCATGGTACGGAGCGAGAGGGAATGGGAAGCCGTCACCTCCTTCTGCGAAGCAGTAATGCTCGCGAAGGAGGAGGCGGGGCGCGTGAGGGAGTGGCAGTCTCTGCGCCCTCACGTCCCTAGCCGCCGCAGGAGGAGACGCCCCGGGCGTCGGGAGTCGATTGCGGACTCCCGGCCACCGGAGGCGCGAGCTTGCGGGTGGCGAGCAATGGATAGCTCGCCGCCCGGTAAGGACCAAGCTTGGATCGACGGCGCGCAGTGTTCCACGCGCGCCTCAAAGAGATGTCAGCAGCAGTGACGGGGTCTACTAGGACCGGGTCGCGTGATTGTTCGAAAGAGATACCGTGACCCTGGCACATGGGCAACTGATGGAACACGGGTGGGTTTTAGTCAGTAAAAGTCTGACACGCCCTCCCGCTCCGCCCAGAGCGGGAGAAGTCATTCGATGATTTCCCAACCTGAAAAAAAAAATGAAAAAAAAAGGCTCTTGGCTATCAAGCCGTTGACTATTGGCACAATGATCGCTGAATCCACATCCCACATGTCGACAACCTCGCGAGCTAAGTCAAGATACTTGATCTGTTTATCTTTCTCAGCTTTCACGAGGTTCTCGCCATGTGGGACCGTTATGTCAACAATCATTTTGCGCCGCTCTACTCGATCCACCACCACTATATAAGGCTTATTTGCAACAATAGTCCTGTCAGTGATGATGGATCGATCCCAGTACAATGTGATATTTCCATTTTCGAGAACTGGGTCGGGCACATACCTGTAGTACGGCACCTCTGATTCCACAAGACTGTATTTCAGAGCACGTTGCTGGTGGATAATCCTAGCTACTAGGTTGTGCCTATGCAAGTATTCTTCGTTAGCTAGTCGAGAACACCCGGAAATGATGTGTCTAATTGATTCTCCTGGACGGTGGCATACCCGACAGATGTCAACCGTGCCATCTTTCACAATAAATCTCCGGTAGTTGTTCGTCATCATAACTTCGTCCATAATTGCACAGACAAAACCTTCTGTTTCCCCAAAGAGGTGACTGAAACGCAGCCAGGCTACGGACGCTAGTAGATCTACATCGGATCCATGTAAGGCCCGGAAATAGCGTCCGTGGAGCTCCTTACTCTGCCATACCTTCATGCGGTCATTAGTGTCGAGTATTACAGGTTTACGCCAGTTCTCGTTAGCCATGGAGAGCGAGGTGAGGCCCTTGTCAACCGCGACCACATCTCGATGCATCCCCACGTCGGTTTCTAGGAAATATTCCCTGAGGCTGCATATCTCGCGATTGTGGAGAGTCTTAGCGTTTAAAAAACCTCGACATCCACACTTTCGCGGGATATACAGTCTTATTACCGATGACCGTGGGTAATGCATTCGATATGCAGTCAACAGCGTACGGACCCTCCTGTCCAGGGCGTGGAGTTCGGTTTGAGTCCATTTGAGTATGTCGACAGAGTACATCAAAACCGGCATGACCCAACCGTTGAAGGCGCGCACCTTGTTTCCACTTGATAGAAGACTATTAAAAATTTTCTTCAGGCGGCCAAAGAAGCGCTCCTTCAACGATTGCTTCATGTCAGTAACATTGATGCCCAACGCTTCCGACATACCCAAATACTTATAGGTTTTGGCTGCGGAGAGGGCTCGGAGGTTTATGGAATCCGAGAGTTGGGTTCCCACGGATTCCACAATCTCCCCTCGCTTTACATGCATGACCGCACATTTGTCCACACCAAATTCCATTCTGATGGCGCTACTGAAGGTTTCAGCTACTTTCAGTAGCTCCATCAGTTGAAAATTGTTGGGGGCAAAGAGTTTTAGGTCATCCATGTAAAGGAGGTGGGATATAACCTGACCACCTCTCCTCATCCGATAGCCTATGCGTGAATCCTCCAGCAGTGTGCTTAGAGGATTCAGGGCTAAGCAGAACCAAGGCGGACTCAAACTATCACCCTGAAATATGCCTCGCTGGATCCTTATCGGTTCGCTGTTCCCTTGGATATTTCAACATCCTGGATAGCGAAGGACCGTCCTCCACTGCCTCATACATGAAATCAGGAAAGTGCAAAGAGATGCATCGACTTTATACAACTCCAGCACCCTCATGAGCCATGTATGTGGCACCGAGTCATAGGCCTTCTTATAGTCTATCCAACATGTCGACAGATCCTTTCGGGAACGACGAACTTGTTGGCTAATGGTCATATCAATGAGGAGCAGCTCCTTAGTACCTTATATACTTATTATTATTACCTCCTTTATATTTATTATTATATTTTTTTTTTCACTTAATAATGTATTTCTATTCAAATGAAGCACGGTCGAATTTCGACCAATGGGCGATGACTAGTAATATAAATACTAATTTTTTTTTATTATATATCTTTAATTATTTTGAGTTAAACAATCTCGTATTACCCAACATCGGTACATAAATATTAGCTAGCTTTTTCCCGCGACTTCGTCTGCGTAAATCTTACGTTACGCGGACGCAGGTGAAGTCGCGGAATTAATAGGGTTAATGGGTAACGAATAAGGTTTAGTCGTGAAAGCGTGACAGACAGACAGAGTTAGTTTCGCATTTATAATATTACGTATAGATAAAGAAGATAATTTATTGCTGTAAGATAGTTTCATTGCTTATAATTAAATATTTGTATTATTTGTCTACTCCATAGCGCGCTATGTGCAAAAATTTCATAGATACCGACTAAATTATGCTACTTTCACGTACTTGTTTCTAAGATGTTTCCGTCTCTACCTTGCTATTCTAGTTTGACAGATGTGCAACAGTGACAGGAATAGTGCTTACAGCAAGGCTATGCTGAATTAGTAACGTTTTTTTATTTCGAGACATTTTCTGTCATTAGTTCAACTTTTGGCCGCTGGTTTTCCTATTCTCTATAAACGGTTCAGATATAAGTTTGTGGCGGCCGGCCACTTTAGGTTGACCCGTCATAAACCACGCCCATCCTACTATCATTCACTTTGAAGGTGGGCCCTTAAGGTTAAGCTACGCTTGCCGCGGTTGGTCCGTGGATGGGTGACCATCTTTACATACCAAAACCCGTCCGTGCCTCGGAAAGCACGTTAAGCCGGCCGGGTTGGTCCCGGCTGTCTTTCGTAGATCTTAGACAGTCGTTACGGGTCGCCAGAAGCCCGAAAGTCTGACAACTAGTCTTACCAAAGAGTATCGTATTACTCAGTAACTGGGTTGTGCCGGACGTAAAGAATATCATCATCCCATTTCTTCCCGTGCGTGTCGTAAGAACCGACTAAGGGACTTACTATAGAATGGGCAGCAGCGTTCTCTATGCATTTTACCAACATACTGCGATCGCCAACCCACCTGCTAAGCGTGGCGATTATGGCAAATCATATCGTTATGACGATATGAATATGTCCGTATGAAGTCGTCTTTTTTTTTGGTTGGGAAATAATCAAATGACGTCTCCCGCTCTGGGCGGAGTGGAAGGGCGTGTCAGACTTTTACTGACTAAAACCCAATCGTGTTCCTTCAGTTGCTGTGCCAGAGCTACGGTAACTCTTTCGGACAAACCCTGGCGACCCTGGCAGGCATGAAGTCGTCTACTAATCCAACAAGAACCAAACCATGTTATGTAATCAAAATTGTTATTTGCAGGTGCTTTCCATTTTTTTATAGTATAGTGAGATATATACCAATCCAAGTTAAAACTTCATTCAATAAGCCAAAAAAACATAGATAAGATTAACTTTTAAGTTTCCGGTGTGTGGTTAGTGCCTTATCAGATAAAACAGCTAATAAAATTGTCAATTAGGTAGGAACATTCGACGGAGTCTACAAGACGATCTTAGTGGATATTTTAACAGACTTCAAAAAAAAATACAGTCCAATTGAGAACCTCCTCCTTTTTTTTTAGGTAAAAAAGGAGGAGGTTGTATATAATATGTATTTATCTTGATATTAATTCTATCTTAGATATTTTGTCTAACGTTCGATGGCAATAGGCTCGCCCCCCACATGGGACTTAAGCTGAACTGGTGAAAGATGTACCGGACTATGGGCTGTACTATAGTACATCCAGTACTATAGTACAGCCCATATGTACCGGACTAGTACTGGGTGTACTATACAGCCCATAGTCCGGTACATCTTTCACCAGTTCAGCTTAATTCCTATGTGGGGGGCGAGCCTATTGTCATTGAACGTGTATAATTCCAGTTTCTGTAGTACGTGTAGGTAGGTACGTGTGAATTTATGTGGGGTAGGTAGGTATCCCCAAAAAGTGTAAAATAAAAACGCCTAAGATTTTTATTTGAATTTACGTTTTGACGTCCATTAAAGAAACAGAAAACCTTGCAGCCCTGAAAAGGGCTTTGTCATCAATAAATACTTACCTACATCAGCGAAAACATACGAATCTCACTACGCGCGCTCGCCACGCACTCTCCTCGCCAACTGAATGTCCTTCGGCATGATAGTCACTCGCTTCGCATGGATCGCGCACAGGTTCGTATCCTCAAACAGCCCCACGAGGTACGCCTCACTGGCCTCTTGAAGCGCCATCACAGCGGAGCTCTGGAACCGGAGATCAGTCTTGAAGTCCTGCGCGATCTCTCTCACGAGACGCTGGAACGGCAGTTTCCTGATGAGCAGTTCGGTGCTCTTCTGGTATCTGCGTATCTCTCGCAGGGCCACTGTCCCAGGTCGGTATCTGTGCGGTTTCTTCACGCCGCCCGTGGCTGGAGCACTTTTCCTCGCTGCCTTCGTCGCCAGTTGTTTGCGAGGAGCTTTTCCTCCGGTGGACTTGCGAGCTGTCTGTTTAGTGCGCGCCATTTTGTTTTCGTTGACACACGAGCTGATGCGGTGACGACTGTGTGAGCGATGTGATGAGGAGCGACTCGAGTGAGTGAAGCGACGCCTTTTATACTTTTTTAGGTGCTCGGTTTTGCAAAATTAACGATTTTGTGGGTAGACTTCAATTGTTTTGAGTAAGAATTACCCGCGGTATTAATATGTGAAAACTTGTAGGACTGAATATTCCGTTGGTAAACTATACAATTTTTATTAATCGTTATTATAATATTTGCAATCCATAATGTACACATTCGGTGATAAGTGTCAATCGTAGTAGGTATCGATCGGGTTAAGCTACGCTTGCCGCGGTTGGTCCGTGGATGGGTCCCTCTTTCTTTATACATACCAAGACCCCTCAGTGTCTCGGAAAGCAAATTAACCCGTTGGTCCTGGATGCCACGATGTTGTTGCCATCGTGGATCTCTGACAGTCCCTGGTCGTCAGGGGCCCGACTGTCCGACAACCAGTCTTACCTAAAGGGTATCGTACTACCCAGTGGGCTGTGGAGGTCAGATAGGCAGTCGCTCCATGTAAGATAGATCAGACTGGAAGTGGACACCAATTTAGTTGGGAAAAGGCTAGACAGATGATGACAGGAGGGAAGTATTCATAAATCTGGACACTTCTGAACTCCACAAACCAGTTACTGCGGATCGGTAGCTTGGCTTAGAATGATATGACAAATAAATACACTTATGTCAGTCTTAACTAACTTAATCTTTAAGAAAAAAACCGGCCAAGTGCAAGTCGGACTCGCGCACCGAGGGTTCCGAACAAACCTGTAGATATTCTCGGTTTATGCATAAGGTTTATGTTTATGAAAATAAATGTTTTTTTTTTTTAATTTTTATATTTCAGTTGATTGAATGAAAGGTAAATTGCGGTTTACGGTTTATGACGTTTTAAAAAAAAACTACTCACTCGATCTCGTTCAAACAAATTTTCGGTGGTAGTTTACATGGTAATGTACATCATATATTTTTTTTTAGTTTTATCATTCTCTTAATTTAGAAGTTACGGGGGAGGGGGGGACACACATTTTACCACTTTGGAAGTGTCTCTCGCACAAACTATTCAGTTAAGAAAAAAATGATGTTAGAAACCTCAATACCATTTTTGAAGACCTATTCATAGATACCCCACACGTATTGGTTTGATGAAAAAAAAAAAAATTGAGTTTCAGTTCTATGTATGGGGAACCCCAAAATTTATTGTTTTTTTGTTCTATTTTAGTGTGAAAATCTTAATACGGTTCACAGAATACATCTACTTACCAAGTTTCAACAGCCTAGCTCTTATAGTTTCGGAAAAAAGTGACTGTGACATACGGACGGACAGACAGACAGACATGACGAATCTATAAGGGTTCCGTTTTTTGCCATTTGGCAATGGAACCCTAAAAAGTATCGCATTTTTATAACTGTTATAAAAATTAACATACACATGTTAGTTAATTTCTTTGTTTTGCAATGTTAGTTAATTTCTTTGTTACCAAAAAGCCGGTTATGTTATTATATTAGTTTATAAAATATGTTTAATTTTATAAACGAATAACATAACCGACTTATTTGTATAGTTAGTTATTTACTTTAGTATCGTATCATGCCAGTAAAATATTAAATGTTTTATTTAGACCAATCATACATTATAGAATGCAATAAAAGTTATTTGGTGCACATAACCGACTTAAAAACCTATAATATATGATACATTTATAGTTTTTAGGGTTCCGTTGCCAAATGGCAAAAAACGGAACCCTTATAGATTCGTCATGTCTGTCTGTCCGTCTGTCTGTCTGTCCGTCCGTATGTCATAGCCACTTTTCTCCGAAACTATAAAAGCTATGTTGTTGAAACTTGGTAACTAGATGTATTATGTGAACCGCATTAAGATTTTCATACTAAAATAAAAAAAAAACAATAAATTTTGGGGTTCCCCATACTTGGAACTGAAACTCAAAAAACAATTTTTCATCAAACCCATATGTGTGGGGTATCTATGAATAGGTCTTTAAAAATGGTATTGAGGTTTCTAATATCATTTTTTTCTAAACTGAATAGTTTGCGCGAGAGACACTTCCAAAGTGGTAAAATGTGTCTCCCCCCCCCCCTCCCGTAACTTCTAAAATAAGAGAATGATAAAACTAAAAAAAATATATGATGTACATTACTATATGAACTACCAACGAAAATTGGTTTGAACAAGATCGAGTAAGTAGTTTTTTTTTAAAACGTCATACATGGTAAACCGCAATTTACCTTTCATTCAATCAACTGAAATATAAAAAAAAAAACATTTAATTTCATAAACATGAACCTTATGTATAAACCGAGAATACCTACAGGTTTGTACGGAACCCTCGGTGCGCGAGTCCGACTCGCACTTGGCCAGTTTTTTAATTGTACTGTAAAACGCCTTGGTTCACGGTCCGTAAGCAGAGATGATACTGCTGCTGCACTCTCACGCGCAAGCGAGACTGCTAAACCTGGGTTCAATTCCTGGGTCGACAAAGCGTTATTCGGTTTTTCCATGGAAATTCTCAGTAGCAGACCAAAGTTTGGATTTGTATCTGGTTGTAACAATAGGCGTTATGACATTCGCCCCGGCGGGTCGTCAGAAGCCCGAAAGTCTGACAACCAGTCTTACCAAGGGGTATCATATTAGAGTTGCAAAGGACTCGAGTCTTCGAGTCCTAATTTTAAAGACTCGACTCAATTATGCAAGACTCAGTGTGCTCAAAAGGCTCGGAGTCTACAGATAAGCACTCGAGTCTTAAAAAGGGCTCGAGTCTTAAAAAGGACTCGAATCTTAAAGAAAAACTCGGAGCATGAAGATGAAACTTGTACCTCATCATTCGAGAAGACTCGAAAGAAGGCAATAAATTCAAATTAGTGGTTATGATGTAACTTTGCTAACAAAAAAATCAGTCATTTTAAAACTCGAGTCGTTTTAAGATTCGAGTCCTTTTTAAAACTCGAGTCCCTTTTGTAAACTCGACAATGTCTTGGGCTCGGCTTGACTGTAGACTTCGAGCCTTTTGAGCACACTGAGTCTTGCATAATTGAGTCGAGTCTTTAAAATTACGACTCGAGGACTCGAGTCCTTTGCAACACTACATATTACCCAGTAACTGGATTGTGGTAGTCGGGTAGGCAGGCTGTCCATAACATTCAGCTGCATCCGGCAGACTGGAAGCCGATCCCAGGATAGTTAGGAAAAGGCTAGGTAGAAACTAACATCATACACCTACATAAGTAAATACTTATTTATGGGACAATTTAGTTTGTAAATTGTACTGTACAACGCCTTGGTTCACGATCCATTTTCAGGCGTGTCGATAAGTTTGCGCTCTCACGCGCAACCGTGACTGCTAAGCCTGGGTTCGATTCCCTGATTTGCAAAGTGTTTTTCCATTGAAATTCCCGGTGGCATCATGGAGTCTGGAATGTGCCTTGTTGATGGCATTATGGGCGTCCCCTATTGGACTTAAACAAAACTTACACTAGGTAAAGCTGCACCTCCGCCTTACACTTAAAAAAATACAGGTGTTATGATATGACATCAGGAAGTTCTCAGTAGCGGCCCAGAGTCTGGATTTGTGCCCAGTTGATGGAAAGAAGATCGTCTCCTGTATACATTGGATGGGATGGGACTGAAATAACTCATGAAAGGTGTTGTTTGTGTGTGTGTGTGTGTGTGTGACGCTAATATATATAATGGTTTTTTAATTCTCCTCCGCTGTCCCATTCCTGGGCAATGGCCTCCCTTCGATCTTTCGAGATCTGTACGACTTCCTTCCAGTTTTGACGGAACCTATTCAGCTCGTCCCGCCATCTACTACGTGGTCTGTCACGACGTTACCTCATTCTCTCAGGGCACCAGTTCTGTGTTATTTGGGCCATCAGTTCGTCCGCCATACGGCAGACATTTCCTGCCTTTTTAGCCAGCAAAGCTATGTGTTTAAATAAAAATAAAACAACAGACAAACTGTACAATCATTTATTCATTAATCAACATAATTAACTATTTAAATCCTATAATTAACACTTGCATTCTACACACGACAGCACTTCCCTAACTAAATAATTATGTCACATTGCCTTTGACTTCACCTCTATCACATTTACACTGTCACGTCGAATATCTTCACTGCTTCGCCGCTGCGTCACGTTCGTGGCTCTTATGGAAAAGATTGATGGCTTTGACAGCTTCTATATTTGCGTGGGTTGACAGCTCTCCTGGGATGACAAGTTTGACAGCTGCCTGGATCTCCCTGCTACTCAGCGTCGACTTTTTGCTGTGGACAGCCAACCTGCCAGCTTCAACAGCAATCCTTTCCAGCATATCGTTGAGAAAATTGTTCATTATTAACATTGATTTCCGTGAGATTCCCAGGTTATCTGGTGCCACCATTCGTAGTAACTTGTATAGGTAGATCGAGAAGCTCTGATAAGTTTTCTTCTTCATTTTTTTCGTCTTCATGATTGGTCTGGAGACGCTGTCCTTTGTTGGAGTAGGTTTCAGAGCCTTCTTCGGTACTTTTACGGGCGCCATTTTGTTTGTTCGATATTTAAATTTCGTTCGTCGTACTGTGTTGTATGGTTTAGGTGAAGTTGTGTTGTTTGCAAGTAGTGTGTGAGCGTGCGATTTCGCTAAAGTCATCGACCAATCATAAGCGTCGATGAGACCAAGCCACTAGATTATTCAGTGTTGTTTAGATGACGCTATGATTTTTATTCCTTCGTTTAAAATATAATAACTTTTACTGGCCATCGCATTGGATAAAAAAAAAACTATTATGATAAGCGGCTAAGATGAATATTTTTTATTTTTTGACAAAATTCAGGGATTTCGTTGATTTAAATTCCGTTCAAAAAGTGCTGACTAGTTTGATGTGAAATCGAATTAGTTACTGATTCCACAGTCCAGCTCATTTAAAAAATTAAAACTCAAATCTCATAGCATTTCTTTCAATTAAACCATTTACATTTTACAGGCACTTTTGAATGGCCAAAGGAATCGGGCAGTCGGAAACATGAAGCTTATTGCCAATTCCAAAGCGTAGTAGGTAATCTATACTTCTATACTATCTTTATCTTTACATATTATAAAATAAAGTCACTTCGCTGTCTGTCTGTCCCTATGTATGCTTATATCTTTAAAACTACGCAACGGATTTTGATGCGGGTTTTTTTTATAGATAGAGTGATTCAACAGGAAGGTTTATATGTATATAACATCCATAATATAATAAAGAAACACTGATAATTTTAGAGGTTTCTAATGTGATGTCATAAATAACCACATTTTTTTGCGCTTACATTGCGAGCGCTGGCTGAACCCTTCGAAATAGCTCAAAATAATGTACTACAGTATTGTACACCTTAAAAAGTTCTACAAAAAAGTCCGCGATGGTATATGTCTAACTCTTAGGGATAACCCATAATAACCATTTTTATCCTTTACTTTTTACGATAAATAATGGCTTATTTATGAAATGCGATTTTAAGCAATACAGCATTAATCCTTATCCAATTAAGTACCTTAAATAAATTGTGCATTTCATGTAGATCAAAATTGCCCTTTACAGCATATCATTAAAATTAATATTTTAGAAGATATCAGAGATTATAATAAAATAGCCGCAGAGCGGCTAGCGGGCCGTTCCACGTCCGGCCATCTCGCTTGGTAACGGTCGGGTATTGCAGGATTAGTAGGATTGTAATTCATATTACTTTGGCTTCATAGTAAATGCGAATATCATGTGTGTTCGAAGTACTCAAAATAAACCTAATTGTATTATTCCAAGTAAGAGACCGTGAAATATGGCTTAGATGTTTAGATTTTTGGATGGATCTGGATTTTTGGTTATCCTGGATACTTACGATATAGGATACTTTATCCCGGTAGTACGTTCCCGGGTGATATTTTCCGACAGCTATACGGGCGAAGCCACTGGCCAAAGTACTATTCTTATAACTATGTTTAATTTGGTGTCTGGTAAATAATTGAGTGTCTGTATAGGTAGAATAGAAGCGTTAAGAAAAACCTGAGACTTATATTCAATTCAATCCAGCCCTATGTCGCAGTCTTCTTACTCTGAATACTATTAGTTTTATTTTAAGTACATCAAACACACATGATATGTAAGGATCGTAGCAGGTGGTGTTCCGTAGTTTCTGCCTACCCCCATGGGAAAAAGGCGTAATTTTATGTATGTATAACATGGATTAATACATTCTAACCGCGGTAATACGTCCTCTTGCGATAATTTCCGACATCTACGCGGGCGAAGCCGCGGGCAAAAGCTAGTAATATTATAAAGCTGAAGAGTTTGTTTGTTTGTTTGATTGATTGAACGCGGTAATCTCAGGAACTACTGGTCCGAATTGAAAAAATCTTTTTGCGTTGGATAGCCTATTTATCGAGGAAGGCTATGGGCTATATAACATCACGCTACAACCAAGAGGAGCGGAGCAGTAATGAAAAATGTTGCAAAAGCGGGTAAAATCGCACTGGTAGGCGATCCGACGCGACGGGAAGGGTCAGGGGAACAAGAAATTTAACGCGGACGAAGTCGCGGGCAGAAGCTAGTAATTAGATATTATTACCGTGCTACGGAGAATGGCACAAAACTCTTTATCAATGAAAATATCGTTACAAAGAACTGGTTACATTATGTTAAAATTATACAAAGATAGGTAAAAACGATGTAGAAAGACTAACACCCTAATTAGGTACGTAACAAACTATCAATAAGAATCATAATCGTTTTGAGGGTTATTGCTAATTAATTCTTTCATATAAATGAATGATAAATGATTTTATTTCTGTAAGTAGGTTTGTATAAACACTTTTACATGTCAATGATATTTTTAGGGTTCCGTTGCCAAATGGCAAAAAACGGAACCCTTATTAGATTCGTCATGTCTGTCTGTCTGTCTGTCCGTCCGTATGTCACAGTCACTTTTCTCCGAAACTATAAGAGCTACGCTGTTGAAACTTGGTAAGTAGATGTATTCTGTGAACCACATCAAGATTTTTACACTAAAATAGAGAAAAAATAATAAATTTTGGGGTTCCCCATACTTAGAACTGAAACTCAAAATTTTTTTTTTCATCAAACCCATACGTGTGGGGTATCTATGAATAAGTCTTCAAAAATGGTAATGAGGTTTCTAATATCATTTTTTTCTAAACTGAATAGTTTGCGCGAGAGACGCTTCCAAAGTGGTAAAATGTGTGTCCCCCCCCCCCCCCCGTAACTTCTAAAATAAGAGAATGATAAAACTCAAAAAAATATATGAAGTACATAACCATGTAAACTTCCACCGAAAATTGGTTTGTACGAGATCCAATAAGTAGTTTTTTTTTTAACACGTTGAGTGCCGATTACGCGATGTCGCGTGATTCGACTCTGAAAGAAAGCCACGAAAGCCTTTCAGGGACACGACCTTCAGCAATGACGAACGCGAATTAGAAGAGAATATGGCCGATCACGCAATATCGCGTGCTTGCTACGAACTATTTCGTATGCGCTCTAAATCTGTGGCCATATCGGATTAACCATCAATCTGTGTTTGGCACTCAACGTGTTAATACGTCATAAATCGTAAGCCGCAATTTACCTTTCATTTAATCAACTCAAACCCTCGGTGCGCGAGTCCGACTCGCACTTGGCCGGTTTTTTTAAACTAGATGAGTTCGGCGTTTCCTAACTGACTACTCTGAGAAGAAAGGCCGAAACAAACTCAGAGGTCACAGTCTCTTTTAAAGTCCAGACATAATCTTGTTCACATCATGTGAAGATCACGTAGATTGGTGACTGAAATGGTCTTTTGAAGAAAGAACCACACAGATTGAATGGACCTGTCCAGTCAGTGCAAGCATTTGTCACTAATCGTTTAGCTCAACTCGGAACATAAGGAGCCCAACGCTTTGACGAACAGTACCAAAGAAAGGACATTTGGGTAGGCCACATAATTACTCAAACTGCCAGATCATGATTACTGAGAAAGAAAGAAAACAAAATTAAAAAAGACCCACATAGTCTTTATATGTTAGAAATACTTAATTTAGTGAATTTGCACAATACCTACTGTTGTTTATTTTATGTTATAGTGTAGATTAGAGTAGGCTAATGTTGTTGTTTTTTTTTCTAATTTAAAACTATCTTTTGTCCGCGGCTTTGCTCGTGTATTATACATATAAACCTTCCTCTTGTATCACTCTGTCTGTTGATGAACCACACATTAAAAAAATCCGTTGCGTAGTTTCAAAGATCTAGTAAACACACACGGGAAGCGGCTTTGTTTTATTTCGACTGATATGATGGTGATGATCCTGCAGCCGTTCCGTCGAAGTAGCGAGAAGCGACTTTACGAGATTCGATTTACACCTTCCCACTTGGGTTCTGTAACGGTTCAGAGATTTCCAAGTGAACCACGAAAGGTGAAAAGTAGGTGGGGGACAGGCGCCGTCCGAGAGGGGGGTCCTAGGGGTCATAACCCCCCCAAAGTCAGCCACGCTGTCGAGACTCCTGAACGATTTGCCTGAAAAAACCAATAATACTCCCGACCTGAGAATCGAACCCGGGACCTCATGCTCATCGGTAGCGCTTTCGACTACTAGACCAACGAGTAGATGTACCTTCCTAAAAATATTTTTCAGTACTCATGGTGACCCCCCCCCCAAAATCATAGGCTGCGACCGCGCCTTGTGGGGGAAAGGTATTCTGCCATAGTTTGCAATGGACGTGGAACAAGTTACCTGGTAGGGACGCTGTCGATTTCAAGCTGTGCCTACTTTTTATATAGTATGTTAAGTAATCTATACATATACCTACTATCTTTATATACTCGTATATACATATAATTCTACTGTACGTGTGTATGTCACTGAACTCCTCCTAAACGGCAGGACCGATTTGAATGATTTTTTTTGTATGCGTTTGGGTGGCACCCTGGATGGTTTAAATTCACTATTGGACCCGGTAGGTGGCGCTGCTATCGAGTTCTAGGAAACAGGACAACATCTGTAGGGTCAGCTAGTAATATTATGAAGCTGAAGAGTTGGTTTGGTTGAACGCGATAATCTCAGGAACTACTTACTGGTCCGAATTGAAAAAATATTTTTGTGTCGGGTAGCCTATTTATTGAGGAAGGCTATATAACATCAAGCTACGATCATGAGCGGAGCAGCAACGAAAAATGGATGAAAACTGGCAGGCAGTTCGATGCGACCGACGGGAAGGGTCAGGGGGTAAAAATTTGACGCGGACGAAGTCGCGGGCAGAAGCTAGTACCAACTACGTTGGGGTCGGTTTCCATTCTAACCGGATGCAACTAAATACCAGTATTTTACCTGGAACGAATCTGATCTCCGCAACTCGGTAAGGTACTGGGCCTTTATTTAGTCCCAACTGACAGCGCCCGTTCATGTACATGACGCATAGATTATCACCATTCCCCTCAACCATTTTGAAATTTTCCAACAGTCAGACACCAGATCGCCACCATTTGAGTAAGGACATTATTACTCTCAGCTGCCATGGCACGTTCAAGTCAAAAAAAGACGCTTAAATGGTTGCTTTACAGTACATTGTAGTTCACACATGTGTTATGTAATTAAATACAACTAAAAAGATTGAATCTATCTTCTTCTGTTCGAGTTGATGGTACTAACTACTGAGGTAGTATTACTTTTAATAAGTTGGGCTCAGTAGGTAGCCACGCCAATCGCGGTATCAATGGCGTTTGTTAGAACCTCAAAAGTGTAGACGTATGGACATTTGGACCCTCCAACAGATGGGACAAGGTTAGGTTGCACCCTTGTGGATCATCTTATATACTTGCCTGCATAGTTGACGGTTTACTACAATATTTGATTTGTGTGGCTAATTAATATCTTTAAGAATTAATTCCTACAATAAAAAATATCCTCATATTTTTTTCATGAATGAAATTAATGAAGCCATGACGTTGCTGCTAATTCAGTGTCTTATTCATACCTATTTTTGAGTTAAATCAACTAAAACAGCGCACAATGGCAAATAATATTTTTTTTAAGAAGGTTGTTCTAAAAACTTCTTATTTTTATGACAAAATTACCCGCAACTTAATCAATATCCCCGCGCCTAGCTTATAAATACTCCTCGCATACGCACAAGACCGCATTCCACATCTTACCATCGACACATTCGCGCTTAGAAAAAAACAGTTATAAGTCAACGTCAAAATGACAGGACGCGGCAAAGGCGGGAAAGGATTAGGCAAAGGAGGTGCAAAACGCCACAGAAAAGTTCTTCGAGACAACATCCAAGGAATCACGAAGCCAGCTATTAGAAGATTAGCAAGAAGAGGAGGTGTCAAAAGAATATCAGGATTAATTTACGAAGAAACTCGTGGCGTGCTGAAGGTGTTTCTAGAAAATGTGATCCGCGATGCCGTGACGTATACTGAACACGCCAAAAGGAAAACTGTAACAGCAATGGACGTTGTCTATGCTTTGAAGAGACAAGGAAGAACGCTGTATGGTTTTGGCGGTTGATTTTTTGAGGTTATAATGAAGAAATTACAGTAATTTAAATTATTTGGCGCTTATTTGACAAGGCCCTTTTCAGGGCCGCAAATTTTCTGTTTCTTTAATGGATTTGTCTAAAACGTTTAGAACTCGAGACTTTAACGAAATTTTAATCGTGGTTAAAATTTTGTTAAATACCCTCATGCCTCGTCAGCAAAGATACAGCCTCGTCCGAAAGAAGTTGGAAACTCAGGAGTGAACCCTCATCATCGTCATCATCATTTCAGCCGGTTTTTCCATAATCGCCACACTTGGCAGGCGGGTTGGCGGTCGCAGTATGGTGGTTAAATGCATCGAGAACGCTGCTGCCCATTCTTTAGAAGAAATGTGTGTGTAAAACTTATAAATATAAATTTTTTGGACGAGTGAACACTTTGGAAGTAGGGACAACTGTCAAATCGTTTAGGACGGGTCCCAAACTATAGTAATGTCGACGTACGCACGACGTAATAAAATAGCGCCGAGAGTTGCATATCGAACAGTAAAACACATTGTTCGATTTTCGAAGCGCTGAGATGCACTCTGTTGGATTCACAACCCTCTGCTCATTAATGACAGTCGAAAATCGAGTGCGCAAAGGAAATCCCGCTGCGATTTTATTACGTTCGGTGTGAGCTTCGTCTTATGTCCTTAAGATATAGGGAGTTGCAATCGCCCGTAACTTCGGCCGGAACGGTCCATACCAACATTGTTCGTAAATCATTGATGCGTTTTGACTTTACATTTGTATGAAGGTAATCCTTAAAAAATATGATAGTTGAAACCTTTCCAAATGCATTGATAGAAGTAGGTACCTCGTCGACTTACCAGTCGACAGTAGATATTTTTGAGTAGGTTAGTGCAAATTATGTTTCTGAATATTTGTCTACTCTAAATGATATGATGTTGGTAACAAACACTTTTGCACGTCAATCATATTTTAAAAGCTACATTAGTCGGCGTTTTCTGTCTGACCACTCTGAGACGAAAGACCGAAACAAACTCAAAGGTCACAGTCTCTTTAAAGACCAGACATAATGTTGGTCCGATCATGCGAAGACCACGTTGACTAGTGTCTAGAATGGTATTTTAAGGAGACAACCACAAAAATTGATTGGACCTGTCCAGTCAGTACACGCATTTGTCTGTATATTTTTAATAAAGTAGGTAAACAAAACTAAGTTATTCTTGGAAACTTTATTTTAATGGTAAAAATAAATATCATAGTGGGTAGATAAAGATGAACTCCAGTTAAGAGCCATTTTACATTTTTGCGCGAATATCTAAGATTTTAGTCGCCTTATTTACCTCTCATCTCATCATTATAAATACTCTGGCATTGACGAATACATGTAAAAAATAGATCAATCTTTTGTTTTGTCACTTTTAGTAGAACATTTACAAAAACTTATTTGTTTACTTTGTAGTAATTAATCTCCCACAACTAGTTTTCGTAAAAATCAGCGCAGGGTCAATTTCAGACTCCTATTTCTATCATGAATATGTAGAAATTTGAGTAAAAAAAAAAAAAACAAAACAACAGACATATAATCTAGTTGTTACATTTAGTACAAGAATATTGATTTTTAATAACATTAATTAGTAAAAAAAATAAAGTCTTATGGCAATTTTTACGATTTATTCGCAAGTTTATCGCGTTTTTTGGTTTGAATAAAGCATAATTACATTTAAAAATTCATGTCAATATAAAGTATGCTCTATAACAAATCGAATTCTCAAGTTTTATTTAAATCTGTTTATTTAATTAGACATAATATCGTTTTTGAAATCACTCTAAATTAGAATAAATTACGATGCACAAGCGGGCAGCGTTTAGTACGGCGCAAGCGCCCAACGGGGAAGGACCTGTGTCAATTTTTCCCGCGTCTCAGTTTACGGGTACTCGTATCGTTAAGGCAAAAATATACTACGACTACAACATTTTGCTACTCTTCGCATTTTATTTTGTTTTTTTGAATAAGAGTTTCGTTAATTATCATGTAAAGCATTATTTTAATAGATTGTAGAAAGATTTTGACTAAAATAATTTATTTTAACTAAATCTGACTATTTTTAATCGCGATTAAAAAGGTGTGGAGTAAAACTAGTGGTCATGAACAAAAATTCACACCAACGGCAACGCCTCGCCTCACGTGCAAAAACAGTACTGTATTTTTTTTTCTTTTGCTTATATCTCGAAAATGGCGTGTTCTATCGCAAAAATAATGAAATTCTCGACCCCCTTTATAAAACCCCACACATATAAATCTCAACACGTGGGTAATATTTTTTTTTATTTTTCAAACAAAAATGAAAAATTCCATATAAAACACGTCCAGGATGCCCCCTTGCGCGCGCCTTCGTATTTCAGCAAGTTCATTGCGTAGCGCACAAGTACTAAGTTGCGAAGCCAAAAGAAAAAAAACCGGCCAAGTGCGAGTCGGACTCGCGCACCGAGGTTTCCGTACAAACCTGTATGTATTCTCGGTTTATGCATAAGGTTTATGTTTATGAAATTAAATGTTTTTTTTTTAATTTTTATATTTGACTTGATTGAATGAAAGGTAAATTGCGGTTTACGATTTATGACGTATTAAAAAAAAATACTTACTAGATCTCGTTCAAACCAATTTTTGGTGGAAGTTTACATGGTAATGTACATCATATATTTTTTTTAGTTTTATCATTCTCTTATTTTAGAAGTTACGGGGGGGAGGGGGGGGACACATTTTACCACTTTGGAAGTGTCTCTCGCGCAAACTATTCAGTTTAGAAAAAAAATATAATAGAAACCTCATTACCATTTTTGAAGACCTATTCATAGACACCCCACACGGTATGGGTTTGATGAAAAAAAAACATTTTTGAGTTTCAGTTCTATGTATGGGGAACCCCAAAATTTATTGTTTTTTTTTTCTATTTTAGTAAGAAAATCTTAATGCGGTTCACAGAATACATCTACTTACCAAGTTTCAACAGCATAGCTCTTATAGTTTCGGAAAAAGTGGCTGTGACATACGGACGGGCGGACAGACAGACAGACATGACGAATCTATAAGGGTTCCGTTTTTTGCCATTTGGCAACGGAACCCTAAAAAGGGGCATATTTAAAAAGTAACTTAATCATTAAAATAGAGCACAGATGCTCATTTGCCTGAACTAGGTTGAACCTGTGCTTCAGGCTAGTAAGTGCATAAATGTATGAAGCTAAT
This sequence comes from Aporophyla lueneburgensis, assembly GCA_932294355.1. NCBI lineage: Eukaryota > Metazoa > Arthropoda > Insecta > Lepidoptera > Noctuidae > Aporophyla > Aporophyla lueneburgensis. Next base: position 13,907,406 of record OW028762.1, on the reverse strand, counting down.
CAGTGTTCAGACGCCAACTATGCAAATATTAAGTTCAATATTAAGTATCCAGTTCAATAACGTGTTCAGGGCGATGTTGGGGCTGTACCAACTGCTTTCACGCGACGATGCGCAAGCGGTGCGCGTCTCTGGTGCGTAGAGTGCGGGGCAGCCCCAACACCGTCCTAGCGATGATCGCCGACAGAGTGGATTGTCCATATGTCCGGCAATGTTGCAGCAGACATGTTTCTATATTGTAAGTGTTCTTCTTTCTTTTTGTCTGTGTTTGTTATCCTGTCTGTATCCTTTTAGTATGTATTTGTCTGAATATAAGTCATGTGACTTGAATTAAACTAATTTTATTTTTATTTATTTATTAATAAACGTGTAGGTACTTATTGTTAGACACAGAATGCGAACCAATCAACGTACTATGCGATTTAAAAGCGTACCCTGTAGAGCGCCAAAGGGTACTGTAGTACCCAGAACGAACATAACTAACATCTACCCTCAAAATAATTAAAAAAAACTCTCATTTATTTCAGCTTTTTAACTGTATATTTTATTTTGGTATACAATTGTGATTTTAATTTACGAACTACGGATGTGTATGTGATCGGATTCGGATGTGATCGAATAATATTTGCGGTCGGCCGGAAAGTTGCGGAAAATGAGGCTATCAAGTCGGCGTTCAAGAAATTTAGTCCAAGTTTGTGCGAACGTGGGTTGTATCGACACGTTGGGATGCACTCTCTTGGATTCTAAACGCTCGGTTCAAGACACAGGGTTGAAAATCAAGTGCGCGATAATATTGCGGCTAGATATTCATTTCGGAAAGCAAATTAAACCGTTGGCTGTCTTTCGTAGATCTCAGGGCGCGTACACATAGAACGTTCGTTTTTACAGGACCCTTTTTAACGGATCTGTCGCATATTGAGGTAATATTCACACAGCATTTAGACTTTTACAGGACCAACTGCTGACTGAGGACTGCTACATATTTTGTCGGATCGATATTTTTCGTTTATTCCCGATGTCCCCGTACGCCGCCCGCCGCGTGTCCCCGTCATACGGGGACAGCGGTACTTCAATTAAATATTTAAAAATACTTCCCGTTGTCCCCGTACACTTACCCCGTTAATAAAGTTGAATAAAATAAGTAAAAATTATTGTCCACTGTCCCCGTATTTTTACCGACTTTGAAAAAAAAGAGGAGGTTATCAAATCATCTGTATATTTTTATCTTTGTTAGCTCATAACTTTTGACTGGGTTAACCAATTTGGATGATTCTTTTTTTATTTGAAAGCTGGTGCTTCCCGAAGGGTCCCATTTTAATTTGGTTCCATTCGGACAATGGGGTTCATGTGAAAACCATATAAGTCTTAAATTTGCATTAAGTATTTGCGCGACAAATGAACTAATAACGCGATTAGATTAGTGCGGGGTACATACCATAACTAAAAAGTAAAAAATAAAAACTTTTTACAAATAAATAACACAACTGACTTCCTTAAAAAACACTACAAAATCTAAAATAACTTTAATTTTGGAAGTCGATGGCAAAAAACCTTAAATACAGATCCTAAGACACCGAATGTACGTTATGGGGACAACGGGAAATAAATTTAATCACGTCCAGCTGTCCCCGTGACGGGGATATGGCATACGGGGACAACGGGAATAAACCGTATTTTTTACCCGATCCGGAATACTGTATTGTGTGAACTCGCTCATGCAACCACACACACTACGTGTACGCGCCCTTAGACAGTCGTAACGGGTCGTCAGAAGCCCAAAAGTCTGACGTCAACCATTCTTACCAAGGGGTATCGTATTACCCAGTAACTGGTTTGTCGAGGTCAGTTATACAGTCGCTCCATATAAAATACTGGTACTCAGCTGCATCCGGTCAGACTGGAAGCCGACCCTAACTTAGTAAGGAAAAAGCTAGGCAGAAGACTTATAAAAACAATTTTTTTCGAGGTAACATTTGATGTAATTTCAGATTGACAGAAGCATTTTGGCAGAAGAGTAGATCTTAGCCTAGTTTAGCAAACAGATTTCTGCTTTCAATAAACCCCCAGGTTATTCAGCATATGAGTGAGTATGATCTGGTGCACGTCTCTGAAGACAGTCCTCACGTTGTCGGTGTCTGTCGCCGTAGTGAAGTGGAAGTAGCACTCTCTAGCGCGACGGGCCTCGGCTACCACGAAACGTTCTGCGGACGCGTTTAAAGCGCGACGGTCGCGTTTTTTTGTTATTAGATCCTGGAAATATAAATGTTTATATGTTTATAGTTCAATTTTTGTTATTTTTTAGAGTTAAAGCGTGAATATTAAGCAAAATAGTGGGTCTATCTCTACAAGGTGGCAGGGACATTGACGCGTTGACTGTAACTAGGGTTGTCAGGCGTCCGGATAAAGCCGGACACAGTCAGGCTTTTTGATTGTGTGTCGGGCCAAATTAGTCGGTGTCCGGCCGTCCGGTTTTTTGTTAGGCTTTTCAAACTTGATAATTTTGCCTTGGTTTCCGCTCCACCCGCCACACCTTGAGTCGCTAGCGCAAGCGAGCGAACTAGCACTGTCCCCGCCTCATTACTACTCCATTTAAAAAGTAAATTAGCTCTTAAAGCATGTGTCTGCCGATCAGAAATATTAATTCGTTTATGTTACTTATTTATTTTAACGTTATTTCATTAGTGTTTTGTTTAATGTCAGACACTTTTTACCCAAATGTCCGGCTAAACTGACGGGTCTGTCCGGCTTTTCGGTTTTAAGACCTGGCAACCCTAACTGTAACCAAGATTCTAGCGTAGAAAGTTATCATTGGTTGTAGAAAAAATCTACTGTTTCATAGAAAAGTACCTACACGTTCAAAATGTATGGAGCAGCGAATATTTATTAATCATCATCATCATTACAGCCGTAAGACGTCCACTACTGGACATAGACCTCCCCCAATTTGGGAGGCTTTGCCATAATCGCCACGCTTGGCATGCGGGTTGGCGATCGCAGTATGGTGGTAAAATGTATAGAGAACGCTGCTGCCCATTCTCTAGTACGTCCCTTACTCGTCTTTTACGACACCCACGGGAAGAAATGGGGATTTTTTTTAATAACCGACGAAAAATAAATATCATTGGTGAAACTGCAGTGTCTCTGCCACACTGTAGTGCAATTTTTTTCCATATAATTCTCTATATCAAACACTGAAACTTAACTATTAGCAAATACTTCTAGGCAAGCGAGCTTCTGGCCCGTGTGGTGCCGGACTCATAAAATAGCACCAACTCATTTCTTCACGTAGGTGTCATAAAAGGCGACGAAGACTGGGCAGCAGCGTTCTCTATACTAATGATGATGACGCGAGCTCCAACGTCAACCTTATTAGATGGCAAAACGCAATACTATAAAGCTATGAATAGTAAAAAATGCCTACCACAAACAAGCTCTTAATAAACATCTTGGTTCTGGTGTACTCATCTCCTGACGCCTGAAAATCATTGTATTTAGGGAAGTAGGGGGCGATGCATCGACCCTGTGACACCTTGCTCTCTAGTATGTCCTGCTTGTTCAGGAACAGGATCAGACCCGCTTCCATCAGGAACCTGTGGAAATAAAGTTAGCTATTAGTTTTATGTTTGCGGAAAATTGCGGTGAAGAAAAGGTTAGGCGCTTTTTAGTAACCGTACTGTCTAGAAGCATCTCATTGAATATCTTTGTGGTTGAAATACCATGTAATTTTAGGATTTGACATTATCTCGCCACTTGAATTTTTCATACTCAAATGCTGAAAATTCACTGAAGAAACCTGAGAGATAATATCCAGAGAGCAAGCGCCCTTCCGTGTGGCGCCGGACGTGAAGAATACCACCATCACATTTCTTCCCATGTGTGTCGTATGAGGCGACAAAGAGACTTGCTAGAGATTGGGCAGCAGCGTTCTCTACGCATTTTACCACCATACTGCGATCGCCAACCCGCTTGGAAAGCTTGGCGATTATGCTAAACCCCCCTTTTTGGGGGAGGCCAATGTCCAGCAGTGGACGTCTTTTGGTTGAAATGATGATGAAACGCCCTTGATCAATGGTAAGGCCTCTATTAAATTATCAAATGTGAGATGACATTTTTGTCCTGCTTTTGCAGTAACAAATCTATGTCACTTTGTCAGATGCGACGAGATCTGAATGTAATTGACGTTCTACGGCTAGATTATTTGTATATTTAGCTGGTTTTGCTCTTATAGGGTACAGCTAGTATAAAATAATTCAAAACCATTGTATTACCTGCTCTGCCAAACATCTTCAAAAAGCACGAGTGCTTCTGTGAGTCTGTTCTGAGTGCCATCTTCCCTCAAGTTCTGGTCGAAGTCACTGCATGCTACTAGGAACCATATAGCGTGGATACCTTCGAATACCTGAAAGGAGGTAAAACTCAATTTGAAATTACTATTAATAGGTACTAATATTATAAAGCTGAAGAGTTTGATTGTTTGCTTGGTCGCGCTAATCTCAGGAACTACTGGTCCGAAAAGTTTTTGTGTTGGGTAGCCTATTTATTAAGAAAGGCTCTAGGGTATATAACATCACACTACGGTCAAAAGGAGCGGAGCAGGAACAAAAAAATATACGAAAACTGGCAGGCAATTCGATGCGACGGGAAGGGTCAGGGGAGCAAATATTTGACGTCGCGGGCAGAAGCTAGTTAAATATACGTATACCACTAAAAGTTTGGGGAATTTGTTGCGATAAGAATCAATCTCTCATGTAGCATAATCAGCATATAATGTTCCCACTGCTGGGACACAGGCCTTCCCTCTGTGAGAGGGAGTGGGTGGAGTGGGCCGTATTCTACACGCACACCCAGAGCGGGGTTGTAGATCAAACGACTTTTTTTAAATTTTTGTGAATGTTTTCCTTCACTGTTTGAGAGCAGTGAACATAAAATAATTTACATAAAGTAAAGCACTTTCCGGGATTTGAACCTATAACCTACACTTCGTAAGATGCAGCCATTTCCACTATCAATTGACAACGACAATCCAGGATCGACACTAGAAGGTACTAAAAAAGTGAAACTAAAAATTAGATCGGGAAAAATTATATAGTACCGAAGACTTGGTTTTACCTGTATCCATTTCTTTCTTTCCCCCCTTTGCCCGCCAACGTCAAACATCCAAAAGTCTTGTATGCCACCATGCATTGATTTTGGGACCTAGAAATAAAATACAGTTAGGTGAACAGTAGGTACCTATCTACTTTAGTTAAGACATATGGGAGATGTCCGGTGTTTACACCGGTAGGCCAAATGTCATCAATTCATTGTAATTATATGAACTTAGAGGGTTGTAAATTCTGTAAGCATATTTTGATCATCACACAACTTAAAACTGACATGCAAATTGCAAAAAACAAAAATTACTGAATTTCGCTCCCCCTTAGGTGGTATCAGTTTCTCACAGGTGCAGTTTAAAAAATATATATTTCTACTAATTACTAATATTATGTAGATGTTAAAACAAATTAGTACCTTAACTTTGAATTCAATTTTCTGTATGCCGGTCGTTTTTTGTCGACACCTCAATATGTCTGCGTCTGATGGTATATAATCAGGTTTTTCAATGAGATCTATTCTATCTAGAAAACTGAAAAGATATTTCATAAGAAACACAACAATTTTGATAAAGGTACATCTTCATTCATCTGATACATTTAAGATAAACTACTTAAAAAGCGCCATCTATTATCACCCATCAGATTTACAATAATTTAGTCATAATATTCGACACTAGATGGCAGTATTTTAAATTTTGACGAATAAGTTGCAGTAAAAGTAAAAAATCCGACAAAACTAGAATGTCTGCGTACTTCATCCATTGCACAGCAGATGGCGTTGTTTTGCAAATATGAAATTTTTGACTTACTATTCGGCACTATCAATTAGTTGATATTCATTAGATCTTTTAAAACATTCTCTGACTCCACCATCCCTCCATAATGCTCTTACGTGGTCAAAATATTCCTAGAAAATAAAATTATTTTACCAATACTTGCTTAATGTTTTTGCAAATACTTTAATTTTGACTGTCAACAATACTCACTTCTGAATATTCTTTAGGCCCATCATCACCAAGTTTTAAAATATATTCCCTCGAACGATTATTCTTTGGTATTTGCAGTGGTATATTCAACATTGCCATGCTGTCCACAATATCGTGGATGGATTCATGAATATTGTGTCGAATATGGTTCGCTTTTTCCGAACGTTCACTGAAAAGTAGACAGACAATTTGACTGGATTTTGAAGTAGGAAGATCAAGTCATTTATTCAAATTAGGCTGGGGAATCAACACTTTCTGACCGTCAAAGTTTTACATAGCGCAGGCTCTCAAAAAAATTTCCTTTAGGGCCTCGCGCCAGTCTGGTCACAAACAAAAGTTACTAGATAAATGCTTACCTTGCTGAGAATCCCTGAACGTGTAAAATCTTCATTTGTTTTATGATTGTTGTTTTCCCACTCTCTCCTGTGCCCAGTAGTAAAAGTTTAATTGCCTGAAAATCATTAGCAAAAGTCAAGTTTAAATACTTTTTATTGCGACCAACTGATCAAAATAAACAGTGCTTTAAATAAAAATGTTTGTCTGTCCGTTTGTTCTGGCTCATCTGCGTAACGGCTGGACGGATTCTGACGGGACTTTCACTGGCAGATAGCTGATATTATAAGGAGTGGTTTAGGCTTTTATTTTAGAAAACTAATGAGTAAGTTAAAGGTTGCTCCTTTGCAGCTATGGACAGAGAGGCGTGGGATAAGAGTAGGGAGGCCTTGGCCCAGCAGCGGGAAAGCAGAAGCCAGTAAAAAAAAAAATTGTAAGTAAGTACTACACAGGATTTTTGAAAATTCATCACCAAAGGGATTAAATAGGGGAATTTGTTAATTTTGTTGGAATATCCTATAGGACACACGACTTGCACATAACTAAAAGTCTAAAACATGTGTGAATTACAGTCCACTCCCTCTCTCACAGAGGAGGCTTGTGTCCCAGAAGAGGGAGAAGTGGGAACATTATAGACTGATTATGCTTATGCAACTCGGCTTGTTTCTCATTCATACTCACTTCATTGTAAGACTTGATCCATTGTTTGATCTCCCGGTCGATCTCTTTAGAGTGCTCTTCCACTTCGTCTCGTGTCCCACCGATACAGGGAAGCCAAACCATTGTTGTTTACATGGAATGTGTCACGCTATAGATGAAAGAAATCATTGAAAAGTTTAACTTAAAAAACGTAAAATAAATTAGTCAATTTGCCTAGCTTTTTCCCAATTATGTTGGAGTCAGCTTCCAGGCTAACCAAATGCGGATGGAGCTGAATACCAGTATTTTATATAAAGCGACTGCCTATCTGGCCTTCACAACCCAGTTACTGGGACGATATCCCTTGGTAAGACTAGTTGCATACTTTTTGGCATCTGACCTGTTACGACTGTTAAAAAGTGCTTTAATTTTAATTGTCTAATTGAAATAAAAAATATTGACTCGTCCAAGCTTTTTTTTGGTGAGAAATCATCAAATGACGCTTCCCGCTGGCCCGAGAGGCCATGTCAGACTTTTACTGACTAAATTCCACCCGTGTATCTTCCGGCCACGGTAACCAGACTTTTTTTTTTGTAGGTGGGTAATCATCAAATGAGGTCTCCCGCTCTGGGCGAAGCGGGAGGGCGTGTCAGAGTTTTACTGACTAAAACCTACCCGTGTTCCTTCAGTTGCCTATATGCCATGGTCACGGTATCTCTTTCGAACAAATCTCTCGACCCTGGCAGACATAGGTCCTAGTAAACCCTTTCAGTTTGCTGACTTCTGAGTTGCGCGTGGAACACTACGCCCCATATTCGACCAGAGGGGTAATTGCGGAACTTTTTATCAGTAGGAATTGGTTTAATATTCATAGTTAAACAACATTCATTGCGTTATTTACGTTGCTGAGCCACAATTTATTCGAACAAATGACGCAATGGTTTAGAAATAATCTTCAATCCCATTCAGATTCTGATAAATTGTGCGTTTCGCAATTAGGGTGCAGGCTGACTTTGCAATATTTTATGTAGCTTCTAGTGTTACATGAAGTAGTTTTCATTAAATACCTACCTATAGGCTCAACAAATCAGATTATCATCTAAAGAGATACTACTAAAACACTTTAGTTGTTTCTTTTATTATCTTTTTATCCGTATTTAGATAAATACACATTAATCCTGAAAGCGGTGTATCTGGCAAAGGGACTGAATGAACCGCATTCCTTTGGATTTTATCACTGGAAATGTATTTTTTTACCTATTATAGTAGGTACGGTAAACCAGAAAGCTAGTAGTGGTCTTTGATTTACGAAAACCGACCTTTTAGTAAAGAAATAAGGGCGCTGTCATCGTAAGCTTGACTTGCGGTTGACTGTAACTTTAAGTCATTCATGAATAGTGGTCACATTTGATTTACGATAACCGACCTTCATCGTCAAGCAATAAGGGCGCTGTCAACGTAAACTTGACTTACACTTGACTGAAATTTCAGTCATGAAAAACAGTGGTAAGTATTTCAATAGAACCTAAATAAATGACTTATTACTTATTAACATTAAAATCAAGTTAAGTATACATATAATAGTTATGTTTTTCAAACTAGGGGGCCATCCATAAATTACGTCATGGGCATGTCCCTACATGCTAAGGTACACCTCTGCCTCACCCTTCGGGAAATACAAGGCGTGATGTTATGTGTTAGTCAGGTAGGTTGGTACATCTCTTTAGGTCAGTCATCCACACTATATATAATATTATAAATGCGAAAGTAACTCTGTCTGTCTGACTGTCTGTCACGCTTTCCTACTAAAACTACTGAACCGATTGACTTAAGAGCCATTTTACATTTTTGCGCGAATATCTAAGATTTTAGTCGCCTTATTTACCTCTCATCTCATCATTATAAATGCTCTGGCATTGACGAATACATGTAAAAAATAGATCAATCTTTTGTTTTGTCACTTTTAGTAGAACATTTACAAAAACTTATTTGTTTACTTTGTAGTAATTAATCTCCCACAACTAGTTTTCGTAAAAATCAGCGCAGGGTCAATTTCAGACTTCTATTTCTATCACTAATATGTAGAAATTTGAGTAAAAAAATACACAAAACAACAGACATCTAATCTAGTTGTTACATTTAGTACAAGAATATTGATTTTTAATAACATTCATTAGTAAAAAAAATAAAGTCTTATGGCAATTTTTACGATTTATTCGCAAGTTTATCGCGTTTTTTTGGTTTGAATAAAGCATAATTACATTAAAAAATTCATGTCAATATAAAGTATGCTCTATAACAAATCGAATTCTCAAGTTTTATTTAAATCTGTTTATTTAATTAGACATAATATCGTTTTTGAAATCACTCTAAATTAGAATAAATTACGATGCACAAGCGGGCAGCGTTTCGTACGGCGCAAGCGCCCAACGGGGAAGGACCTGTGTCAATTTTTCCCGCGTCTCAGTTTACGGGTACTCGTATCGTGAAGGCAAAAATATACTACGACTACAACATTTTGCTACTCTTCGCATTTTTTTTTTTAACAAGAGTTTCGTTAATTATCAAGTAAAGCATTATTTTAATAAATTGTAGAAAAATTTTGACTAAAATAATTTATTTTAACTAAATCTGACTATTTTTAATCGCGATTAAAAAGGTGTGGAGTAAAACTAGTGGTCATGAACAAAAATTCACACCAACGGCAACGCCTCGCCTCCCGTGCAAAAACAGTACTGTATTTTTTTTTTCTTTTGCTTATGTATATCTCGAAAATGGCGTGTCCTATCGCAAAAATAATGAAATTTTCGACCCCCTTTATAAAACTAAACACACATATAAATCTCAACACGTGGGTAATATTTTTTTTATTTTTCAAACAAAAATGAAAAATTCCATATAAAACACGTCCAGGATGCCCCCTTGCACGCGCCTTCGTATCTCAGCAAGTTCATTGCGTAGCGCACAAGTACTAAGTTGCGAAGCCAAAAGAAAAAAAACCGGCCAAGTGCGAGTCGGACTCGCGCACCGAGGTTTCCGTACAAACCTGTATTCTCGGTTTATGCATAAGGTTTATTTATGTTTATGAAATTAAATGTTTTTTTTTTAATTTTTATATTTGAGTTGATTGAATGAAAGGTAAATTGCGGTTTACGATTTATGACGTATTAAAAAAAAATACTTACTAGATCTCGTTCAAACCAATTTTTGGTGGAAGTTTACATGGTAATGTATAGGGATGTTATGGATATGACATTTCGGATACGGATTGGATACGGATGTAGGAATGATTATTATACCGGATACGGATACGGATACGGATATGAAATAACTTCGGATTATCCGTTAGTTTCGGATAATATCGGTTACGGATATTAAACTTTTAAGGAATTTCAAAAGTAAAATATAAATAGCTAATAAAATGATTTTATTTATATGTCACCATTTGGTAGGAATTACAATCAGTCCGTGAGTAATTATTACAGCTGTTTAAAATAAAAATAACTATGAATATATATGTATTGAGTGTTATCGAATCTACCTAAAATAAAAATGTAATAACAAATCCGATATTATCCGAAACTTTTATTTCGGATTCGGTTACGGTTACGGATAAATTTTTATATCGGATATCCGATAGTTTCGGTTACGGTTACGGAGCTCCTTAACATCCCTGGTAATGTACATCATATATTTTTTTTAGTTTTATCATTCTCTTATTTAAGAAGTTACGGGGGGGAGGACACATATTTCACCACTTTGGAAGTGTTTCTCGCGCAAACTATTCAGTTTCGAAAAAAAATATATTAGAAACCTCAATACCATTTTACCCCACACGTATGGGTTTGATGAAATTATTTTTTTTGAGTTTCTGTTCTAAGTATGGGGAACCCAAAAATTTATTGTTTTTTTTTTCTATTTTAGTGTAAAAATCTTAATGCAGTTCACAGAATACATCTTCTTACCAAGTTTCAACAGCATGCTCTTATAGTTTCGGAGAAAAGTGGCTGTGACATACGGACAGACAGACAGACAGACATGACAAATCTATAAGGGTTCCGTATTTGCCATTTGGCAACGGAACCCTAAAAATACCACGTTGAGTCGCGATTGTCAAATTTGATTTTAGTCGTGTCAAAATAATTTTTAAAAGAGATTATTTCTTGCACACATACATAAGATTGCCGTCTTTCTTTTACCTAAACTCGAGCGTTCAAAGTTTGTAAGAGGGCTCTTAAATGAAATTTGTTACACAGATAGTTTAGAGCCTGAGAAAGGACATAGGCTACTTTTTATCCCAGTAGTATGTTCCCGCGGGATAATTTCCGACCTCCACGCGGGCGAAGCCGCTGGCAAAAGCTAGTGTAAAATAAGTGTGATAACTTGATAAGAAATCAAATCATTTTAAACTTACCTAGCAGAATCAACTTTTATATATGATTGAATTCCCTTTTCAATATTACTACATAGTAAAAAACAAAGTTGCTTCCCTCTGTCTGTCCCTATGTATGCTTAGATCTTTAAAACTACGCAACGGATTTTGATGCGGGTTTTTTTAATAGACAGAGTGATTCAAGAGGAAGTTTTATACGTATAATACGCGAGCGAAGCCGCTGGCAAAAGCTAGTCAGTAATAAAAAAAAATCACAAACCTGTAAAAATATTATTAAAATGTCACCACAACGAAATCACTGTTACTAATGAGTTTTTATCAAAATATATCATTGTATTGATACCACATTGTTATCAGATATTAAATGTTAATCTCGACTGATTAAAATATTAACGGTATTTTAAAATTAGTACTCTATTTGAATGTATCTAAATCTTCAAATGAATAAATTCTGTGTGATCACTAGTATCTGTATTTAATCATTATCAGTAAACTAAATTTATTACAAAATAAACCTTATAATCTTTCAAATTTTCACCATCATCTGCCTAGCCTCTTCCCTACCATGTTGAGGTCAGCGTCAAGTCTAACCAGATGCAGCTGAATACCAGTATTATACATAGAGTGACTGCCCTTCTGATCTCCAGAACCGAGTTACTGGATAACACTCCGGTAACCCTTGGCAAGCCTAGTTATCAGACTTTCGTGCTTCTGCCGACCCGTAACAACTATCAAAGATCTATGTATAATCACCCATCTACGAACCGACCGCGGCAAGGGTAGCTTAACTTTCGATCAACCCGTGCGTGAAGCGACTATAAGTCTGAAATCACCAACCTGTCTTGAGCAAGCGTGGTGATCAGTGCTCGTGTCTTCTCTGTGTGAGAAGAGGCTTTTGTCCAGCAGTGGGACAGTAATCAGCTGGTGTAATTAGTATTTGCCTTATCTTTAAGACTCTGAGATCCAAAAGACTGATAAATACATTGGTAGTCAAATATTCACATCAATAGCCAGCAAACCAATTTTAAATTTAATGTTGTTTAGGGGGAAGTGGGGCAGATTCATACAAGGGGCACCTTCATACACTAGATATATCTGATGTTAGGTGCACATCAACAGAATGGCTTATGGGTGTATGCGTAGCTTACTGATGTGTGTGGTTGCTCATGGAGTTTGAAAGCAGTCGGTATGATACTCGCGTAGGTGTGACACTGAACGTGATTCGGCCAGGCGTAAGTAATTTTATGATCTCACTTATAACGTCCTTTTTTATAAAAGCTGCTCTCTGGATTATTCAGTTCTATTTTATTTGAAAGATAATAGGGTCAAGTTTATGAATTAACCTGTGAATAATTTTATATATGCTTGCCTTTTTTCTAGCAATATTTTGATTTAATTTTCTTGTGATGGGGTAGGTTCATACAGAAGTGTACGGGGCACATTCATACAGTATGAATTGCCGCGTACACTTCTGTCTTCCATTTTTTATTTTATTTTAGTTTGTAAAATTTAAGTTATACCATAATTTTGTTTTGCAGAACGATTATGGTCAGAAATTACAATAAAAAGGGTGGATGAAGAGGCAATTATAAAAGCTATCGATAAAGTCATGGACAGCAAACTCTCTCTTCGGAAATCAGCAGCCAAATATAGAGTTAATGCACAAACACTACAAAGCCATATCAAAAAATTACAAAAAACACAAGATCTTGGTAGCGAAACTCGTGTATTCAAATCTGAATTGGCATCGCAGCAAGTTTTTGCAAAAACAGAATCAAATCTTTTCTATAAATATACATGAATTTGCTAAGGCCAATAGGATTAAATATCTTACAAGTTGGAGTAATAGTGAGCTAGCAAGTTTCCGAAAAGGCCTTAAAAATTTCAGTTTGCATAAACCTGAAAATACAAGTGCTGCCAGATCAGGTGGTTTCAGGCAGTGAATGATTTCTTCCAGAACCTAGACAATATATACCGCAAATACAAGTTTACTGCCGATCGTATTTTGAATCGGCATCTCATCTGTTCTGAGCACACCTAACATTTTTGCTGAAAAGAATCAAAAACAGGTCGGTCATATAGTGTCTGCCGAAAAAGGAGAGCTGGTCACATTTGGTGGTATTATATCAGCAAGTGGAAACACCATACCGCCTTTATTCATCTTCCTACGAGTACATTTTAGGGACCACTTCATAGAAGATGCTCCAGAAGGCTCTTTGGGCGTAGCCACGAAAAGTGGTTGGATTAACTCGAGCATTTTTGTTGAAGTTCTAAAGCATATCCAGAAACACACCTTATGTTCGAAAGAAAATGCAATATTGATAAATAAATAAATATTTCATGCACAACTTGTGTATTTTTTCACATGCATGAATCTGCCCCATAGCCTGTATGAAAGTGCCCCGCATGTGGGGTACATTCATACATTTTTCTTTTTTTCTTTAAAGTGTTTTAGAAAGCCGTACAAGTGTATTTACACATATTTCATTTTTTTTAATTACAGTCAGATAGTAAGACTATTGATTTTTGATGAAACAATATAGATATCGATATCCGAGAGCATTCTATAAGACGAAATATAAAAACTGTATGAAGCTGCCCCACCTTCCCCTACCTATTCCTTTTTTGGTTTTAGGTATCGTAATGTCTAATTTTGTTCAACTTCTAATTTTATTCTTAACTAGTTTCTTCCCGCGACTTTGGGCCTTTCCCGTCGCATCAAATTGCCTGACAGTTTTCGCCCATTTTTCGTTGCTGCTCCGCTTCTTTTGATCGTAGCGTGATGTTATATTAAACAAACAAACAAACTCTTCAGCTTTATGATATTAGTATAGATTTATACTTAAAAAAAAATGTGTTTATTTAGTTTGCTGCTATTTTATTTTCTAATTCTATTTATTCAATGTTTTCTACAGTTCTGTATTTTAAGTAATAATTTTATCACCTTTCACTTAAATGGGAGAAATTACTAGCTCCTGAAATACAATAGTTCACAAATTGTCTGTACCCAGTTTTAATGGACATAAAAAAAAAATACTTAAGTTCTCATTCCTACTCTTCTATTATTTTGCTGTGGCAGACAGAATCCATACTATTTTTGTATGTTACCATCTAAGTACCTATCTACACGTTGTAGAATGCCATAAACAATGGGGTATTGAGTACTCAACGTTGTAATATTAGTATAGCAACATTTATTGCAAGCAATCCATATTCAATTGTGAAACTACAAAATAATGAAAGAAGATTAAAGGAGGAAAAAATAGCATCTTCTCAATATTTTATAGGTTATAAAAACTGAAATTTTCAATAAAAATAAACAAAATTATACTAAATTACTTCATTTGTATGCTTAAAATGTTTTTCTCACTGATAAAAAATGAAAAACAAATTATAAAATTTACAAAAAGAATCGCCCCCGGGTGGGCTTGAACCACCAACCTTTCGGTTAACAGCCGAACGCGCTAACCAATTGCGCCACGGAGGCCTTGCTGTGAGGTGTGAAAATAATGATAGGTATACACAAGTAGAAATGACCAGAGAGCTGCATCATTCTTTAGGCAAAGAATTAGCATTGCCATTCAACGAGGCAATGCTGCCAGTCTTCTGGGCACGTTTCCAGATGACAGTGATGCGGACGAGTACTTCAAGGCCTAAGTGTCCTTTGTTTTTGTATAGTTAGTTATTTATTTGAGTATATCTGTATTTTAGGTTTTAGCCTTCTCTAACAAAATCTTACAAAATTCTAAGTTATATAGTAGATATGTATTACAACTATGGACCAGAATTTCATTGGTTATCTTCGGAAAAGCTGAAGGTCAAATAAAATGTTACTATGAAATGTCGATCAATGTATTACAATAATAGATGTTTGTGTTGAATTAGCTTCATTATTATCTAGGTACCTACGTATTTATTTCATTTAGTTCATATGATGTTTTAATAACCCTGTCACTGTTATTTACTTAGCAAGATAGGTATACGATATACGAAAATGTTTGAACCACGACTAAAAATGAAAAGTAATAACTATTTAAATAACACCCGACTTTTAAAAAAAATCACGAAGTCGGTGGTTCGGAAATTTACTCATGATGATGTTGATGATTATGATAGGTACGTTGATGATTGTTAGTGACAATCAAATATTTTACTTTAAATTCATTACCTATCGAAATCTATAGTACTCATGGTAAGAATTTTAATGCCTTCTGTGACCGCTAGGGGCGCTGTACATTATTTGAATACATCATTTACGAAGACGCTAGCGAGTTTTGTCTGTGTAAACTCATGGTAGAGCTACTGTGAAAAATAAACACTCAGTATCTGAATAAAACTTAATTTTACAGGAGAGCCGTAAAACGATTTCTGTGGAACTAAACTCTAGATTCAGTCTTTGTATAACATCGTATTTGCAGTCGTTTCTGGGAGTTTTTGCTAGCCTTGTATGCGGAGTGTGGTCTATAAGGTCGAAGAATGTAAAAACACCGGTGTTTTTTTAAATATGTCAGAAACTAGTTTTAGAAATTAAACAGCCGTACTTAAAATGCACACTCCTGTAAATAAATAAACTTGCCGACGCCCATGTAAAGGGCACTATCTACCATTCCTCGAAGCGTTTCGTCGTATTTGCATAGCCTTACCGCTTTGGCCTGGATAATGCTAGAGTAGAGAGTTCAAATTCTCAGGATAAGTTGAGGAGGTTCTTTACAAAACTTGACTATTCTACTTTTTGTGTTTTTCCACAATCTATGAAAATAGTTTTGTAGGTATGCAGCTATGTTTTTAACCCGAAATGTTGATGCTTTATTGTAGACGACAACAATAGTCACTGCTTTGCACAGGATTCAAAAATGTTGCAATAATATATTTTGAATAAATGCAAAATTTGAAATGGAATAATCTAGTTTTGACGCGGCCGATTGGAATAACCAATTTTTGTTATATGCTCTAGAGGATTTTTGTAGAATCAAAACATGGTTATTTGTTTTAATTGTACTAAATTTACATTGAAATAGTTAAATAACTTCTGGATTAATAATATTTTGTGCAAAAAAGGTGTATTTGAAATAGGTAATGTCATTTTGACGTGGAATAATCTATTTTTGATGAAATCATGCCTTTTTATCTTTTTTTTCTGATTTAATTATCAAATTTTGGCCCAATTTTATTCTCGCAGAGTGTGAATTTTAATGTTACCAAACAAAAAATAAATAAAAAGTCAGTTTCATCAAAAGTGGAATAGTCAAGTTTTGAAAAGAAGCTCCTCAGTTGTAGCCAGCAAACTTATAAAATATTCTAAGTATTTGTGCTATGATTTCATCACCACTACTCTCAAAACGGTGAAGGAAAACATCGTGAGGAAACCGGCATGTCTTAGAACCATAAATTCGAAGACATGTGACATCTACCAAGCTGCACTGGGCCCGTGTCATGATGGATTATGGCCCGCTCTCTTTCACTGAGGAGGCCTGGGTCCCAGCAGTGGGAATATTAGAGGCTGCTGATTAAGTATTCGTCTTCTACAACGTGTTCCTATTGATATCTTATAACTCACTATTAACACGTTAAATGACATGTCCATTCAGGCCTTGTCGGACTATAGGTATGACCGAGAACACATGCAAAATCTGAACATGTCGTTGCTGCCTGCCGGCCATGTTTTTGTAATAAATAATGTATTTATGCAATAAATAATCTGTTTAAAGTGAAATAACACTAAGTACATCATTTTTTGACTTATTCTGATTTAGCCATGGCAGTTAACATATTAATGAGACCATGTCAAAGAATCAACTAGCATATGATTTTTTATTTTATTTAGTAATGTTTTTTTTTTTTTTTTAAATACGGGTGTAAGCCAATCTACATGGTCTTTACATATTGATAAATGATACAAATTAAAAAATAGCGTCGAAAATTCATCCGCATCGCTGTCGACTGGTAATGTACCCAAGAGACTGGCGGCATTACCACGTTGTATGACAATGCTTAAAAAAAAAAATTCAGGTCTATCCATGGTCTTTACATCATTCGACTAAGATAATGTATGGATTTTTAAAGAAAATGTGACCTCTGAGTTTGTTTCGCCCATTCTTCTCAGAATAGTCCGATAGGAAACGACGACCTCATTTATTTTTAAATATATGATTGACGTGTAAGTGTTTGTACAGACGCCAGCACATAAAGCTACTCCAATCTGTCAAATTTCTATAATCGATTTTCAACTTTATCGCCAAAGTTTTAGGTTCAAGATTGATTGAAAAATTTGACAGTTTTGGGTACCTTGATGTGCTGGCGTCTGTACAAATCTATTTACAGAAATAAAATCATTAAACATTACATATCTTCCCCTTAAGTTAATTCCCCTTATTAACAACAGGAAGCAAAATAAAAACGCAGTTATCAATCAAAACATTTATTAGAAAATAAAATATGAAAATTAACAGCTAAGGAATTGCACTTAAAAATAATTACATTTAGGGGAAAAGCCGAATTAAAACAATCATACACGTCATTGGTGGATAATTTCTAATATTAAAAATTTTGCTACCTAATATTTGTTTCTAAAATCTAAGATAACATTTAATTTCTTCTAATTTTCTGACTCCTTTCATTCACACTGATGATTCTGGGCACCTAGCATTAGTGATGGATTAATTAGCATTCGCATTCATTGTTAGCATGCGAATGCTCATTTAGCATTTAGCAAATTAAATATAGTTGCGAAATTCTGTGAAGTGCGAAGTGAATTCATCGCTTCGTACTTTCATACTATCAAAAAAAACGGTATGTCCTAGAACCAACAATTCTAAGACATGTGACATCTACGAACCCGCACTGGGCACTCACCGACGGAAGGTCGTTTTCCCAGCAGTGAGAACAATACACCGTGACATGTTAGTCGTTTTACAAAGGTTGTCCACTCAATGTATCCGACATAATATACCTCTAGGCGTGATTAAACATTGTTACCATTAATTAAGATAATAGGTACTAAGAAAAATAAACAAGAATACATCCTGTTAATAATGTTTACTTGTCATACGGTAGAGAACTTACCTACCCAATGCACGAGTCGGCTAGATCATTCCATCTCCATTTTCCATGAGACAAAATATAAATTTAAAACTACATCCTGCGTCATCATAATGAATAATATTTTTATTTTTTAGTTATTCAAATGTTAAATTACCTGGCGAAATGTGGGTGTTCTTATAGTACACCCACATTTCGCCAGGTAATAATTTATTACGTTGAGTTTTTTAATTTTAATACTATTTGTGTTATGTTAGTGATACACTGATGCATATAATGTGTTGGGATCTATGTGGAAAAATCTATGTAACAAACGAGTAGAACATTGTTTTTTTTTAGTAACCGTAACTTTCAAACTCAATTTTCTCGAAACTAGTTTTTTCAGAATTTCAACTTTGGATGTCTTTTACAAAAAATGTATCAGTTTTTTTTTTTTTTGTAATCAGCATAATAAAGGGTCTCTTCTAGATTCTACATCTGGCCTTAACTCAATACCTCCCTACTGGTACCTTTATGTGCGGAACGCCACATATAATCGTTCGTAAGAAGTTAACTCCAATGGTGCCTCAGAGCTGACACAAATCTTTTTTATTTGTCTTATTACATACAATATAGTAAAAAAAGTAATAAGTTTATTTGACAAAAAGCATTCACAAAAATTTGGTACTCAGATACAATATTCAATTATAATTACATTAGATACTCAAACTGATACCGAAACTAAGCCAAGGCTTGTATTTTGGGAATCAGTTCTCAAACGTGGAGCATTTTATGTATATCGTGTCAACGTGGATAAATAAATAACTAATATCATAGGACAACCAACACACCGTTATCTGATACCAAACTAGGCAGAGCCTGTACTATGGCAACGAGACAACTGATAAACATACTTATATTTTTCTAAATACATACATATAGATAAATTAACACCCAGACACAGAACAAATGATTGTGCTCATCACGCGAAGATTTGTCCTGGGTGGGAACCGAAAACCTCAGTCTTAGCAGTCAGAAATGTCAATGAATGGTGTGGGGAATATAAAATGTTCTTGTACTAATATCGTACCTAGAAGACGGTTACTCCATCAGTAAAGGGTCATCCAATTGTAGTTGTACCATCTGGTTGCCGTTGACTAACACTCCATCCCTTAGTAGGAGTTGCACGTTCAGATCTGACAATTCCTGAGGACAAACAAAAAAAAAACATCATCATACACTTATAAACTCACGCCTATATCCCTTGGTACCATGGCAGAAACTACAGATGCCACCTGCTGAAATGAAATGTTTATTTAGTTGGAAAAGGTTAAACAGATGATGAATTCTTTTGTAAAAGTAGCGACTCAAACCCGTTTAAAAACACCGAAATTTCTTTATTTGGTATTATTTTAGTTTAATACAAATCTCTACTAATAATAAAGCTGAAGATTTTTTTTATTCTGTTATTTATAAAAAAGCAACAACTTTGTACCTATTTATTATTCTGTTTTTTTTTTGTCTGGTTTAATAAATTAAAAATTGCGTAAAAAAATAAAAAGCCAACGTCACGCGGTGTTCCCAGGCGGTCACCCATCCAAGTACTGACCGCGCCCGATGTTGCTTAACTTCGGTGATCGGACGAGAACCGGTGTATTCAACGTAGTATGGACGTTGGCGAGTGTAACTACGAAATTATCAATGTGTATCAAACTTAGAAAAAAACACAGTCACTAGGACTAACAAAAGTTTTTTTTTAAATGTCTAATGGTTTAGATTTCCAGTTGGAGCTGGAAGGGGACGCTGTTCAGACAGGACGTCGGATATGTTCGGATATCTTCTCCTAGGGCGTCCTGTCCCGATGTGTCCAGTCACGTCTGCCTTGGGCGGCGTCCATTAATTACGTGAGGTGTTCTAGGGAGGGAGGGGATCAAGCTAAATCTTTCCAAATCTCACTTAGGAGGGGGGGGGGGGCTTGGCAAATAACACCTAATTATTTTTCTCGCAGAAAACGGTGTAAAATTGCATGAAAATTTATTTCTACAAAAAATATGGCCAAAACTGAGATAAATAGTAGCCAAAATCTTGAACCAAGAATACCATTTTGAAGAAAATTATTTTCTTGAGTCAAATTCATGGACTGAATTAGAATAAATCTTTTCTAAATTTTTGTTTGATATTCATTATTTAATTTTATGATTGTGATTTTAAATTACGGAAATACTCCCAAATACTAGTCTTTGCTAGTCTTCAATAAAAGTAATAGAACAGGTTGTGTTTTTGTTTTTTTTTTCTCCATAATCCAACACGTTTACAGCCCAAATACTTTTGAAGAATTTCGCGTGAGATTAGGGGAGGGGGAGGGAGTTGAGGAAAATCTTACGATTTCTCACCAAGTGGGAAGGGGGGTCGGAAAATTCTCAAAAATGCCTCAAGTAATTAATGGGTATCCCCTTGTAAACCATTTTTTAGTCGCCCTACATTCATCCTCTCAACATGACCAAATGAGTAAGCGAGTATGCTGAGATGGTTTGGTCATGTTGAGTTTGGTTTTCAATTTTAGTCACTATATCTTATTTTAAACCGCACCGTTGCTTTCTCACACCATTCATAGTCACACTACACACGCTTCGTGTACATTTAGCATCCACATTTTGATACGTTTCCGTCTCATGTAGGTAATAGGGGGCGAGGTTATGCCTAAAACTATTATCGATTGATACACATTTATAATTTCGTTGTTGCTGTTGCCAACGTCCATACTACGTTGAATACACCGGTTCTCGTCCGATCACCGAAGTTAAGCAACATCGGGCGCGGTCAGTACTTGGATGGGTGACCGCCTGGGAACACCGCGTGACGTTGGCTTTTTGTTTTTTTAACGCAATTTTTGAATGCTGTACACAAGTTCATTGGTTTTATAACCGTGTTAAACAGTGTTGTAGTCCCTCAATAAAAAAGTTCTTAATAAAAAATTAAACCGCCGAAAAAACAATTAATGAACAAAGATCACTCAAAGCGCCGACTCAAAATGACTGAAAGGTTTTTTTGCTTTTCAGTTTTTTCGGCGGTATAATTTTTTGTTAATAAGTTTTTATTTCATTTTTTTTTGTGGCTATAATCTACATGCTTGCAAAATCGGACTATTCTGTAAGAAGTTATGCGTGGTCATACATTACAATCAATGAGTGAACAATCAATCATACCCTATTTTCCTACCCTTAGGGTTGGAATTTTCTTTCCAAATTTACATGGGACCACCTACGGGATATACCCTTTCCAATAAAGAAAGAATTATCGAAATCGGTCCGCTCTGTAAAACCTTATGCGTGGTCATACATAAAAAAAATTATACGCGTCGAATTGAGAACCTCCTTTGTTTTTTTTTCGTTGGTAAAAAATTTAAATGTCACTTCTATCGGCAGTGCTTATGACTGGCTGTTTCTTTTTTCTTGGATTGATACAGATTACTATGATTATGGGTCGTGGATGGGTGATCATCTTGGTCACCCATCCACGGACCAGTCGCGGCAAGCGTAGCTTAACTTGATCGATCGATTTGGCTGTTATTCCTTTTTATAACAGAATTATGAAAATACTAGCTGACCGTACCGACGTTGTCCTGTTTCCTAGAACTCGATAGCAGCGCCACCTACCGGGACCAATAGTGAATCTAAAGCATCAAGGGTGCCACCCAAACGCATACAAAAAAATCATGCAAATCGGTCTAGCCGTTTAGGAGGAGTTCAGTGACATAAACACATACAGTAGAATTATATATATAAACTAGCTTTTGCCAGCGGCTTCGCCCGCGTGGAGGTCGGAAAATATCCCGCGGGAACATACTACCGGGATAAAAAGTACCCTATGTGTTAATCTAGGTTAATTTTTTTAGCTCGAAAGCGCATTTTCATCCGACTTGCTTCAAATTTATCGTCACTGCTCGGCTCCTATGTGTCTTAGCGTTATGTTATATAGCTTATAACCCGCCCAGGAGTATGGACTACAATCGTACCAAGTTTGGTTAAAATCCCTTCGTCATTTTTGACCCATGCGTGCACATACAGACAGACAGACAGACAGACAAAAAATTTACTGATTGCATTTTTGGCATCAGTATCGATCACCATTCATCCTCCAATATTAATTTTGAATATATTTTCAATGTACAGAATTGACCTCTCTACAGTTTTATTATAAGTATGTATAGATAGATATATTCACCTCTCCACCAACAATGGGGTAGGCAGAATTATCGTGCGGCTGTGCCTCTCCTCGCTGCAGTATCTTGGGGCGGCGCGGGTTCTTAGCGATGCCGCGACCTCGACGGGCCGGCTGGAAATCTTCCACTGAAATAGAATCCAAATATCTTTGTAATTATTATGTTCGATGGCTAGTTTCTACCAGCAAGCCAAATTTTCGATATAATAAAATAAGAACCGACAAGTAACAGATTTAGAACTTGCGAAGGCTATAATATAATTCGTATATGAAAACTAGCCAAGTCAGACCTTCGGCTACAATATATTATCCTAAGTTATAAGAAAAAATGATATTTATGTAGTTACAAATAAATTTTAGGCCTGACCATTGCACTTGGCACCCATTTAGATCTCACTTCTTTTGTCGTTGAAGTCAACAACCAAGGCATATATTGAACTTGGCTCTCATTTCACATTTATGTTTTTGATAGAATATCATTACTTTTTGTACATAAATTATTAGTAGGTACTTATTTATAACAAAATGGTTTTTGTAATAAGTGTTCCTAATAGAATCAATTAAGTGAAAAATTATAACAAAATTACAAAAATATTCCTTGATATTCAGTTAATTACCTATCTGCATGCCAAATTTGAACTTTCTAGATCATCTAGAACTGGGTTAGAGTTTTGATCTATAGGTCAGTCAGTGATAAAAATGTCGATTTTTGGACGTTAATATCTAAATAACCGTTTGAGATGTGTTTATGAAATTTGGAGCACATATGTATCTCACAAGTCTCAATATATAAGCCAAATTTGACACGTTTATGTGAAACAGTTTTTGAGTTATGAGGGGGTTAAAAGTGGCTCCAAATGGTTCGTGTAATATTACACACGGTGCTGCTCGCCAGTTCTATTACTTGAACTTGGCTTGACACGCTACCGCGTGTCTAGATAATAGTTTAAAAAAACTATTATTTATTCTTATAGAAGCGTGTTTTTTTTAAATTATTATTTATTTTCTATTCTTTAGTTTAGGGTGTTTCGAATTTTGCGACGTATGTCAGCGTAGTTTTAGAAGACAGTTTTTTGCTGTCCTGGTAACCCTGGCAAGGATGATGGCACAAATTTATGAAATTATTGCATTGTCATCGGTCTTTGACAAGTGTGCAAAGTTTGAATGAAATCTGGTCGTTTAAAGTGGGTCAAAATCGCGCTATAAGGAGTCGGTTACAAACAAACATGCAAGTGAAGCTAATACAAAGTGTGTAAAAAGACATGTTCCGCCGACCACAAATAAATTGTGATAAGGGCTGGTGAATGATGAATGAATGAATGAATGAAACGATTTTTTTCGACCAACTCTGAGATATCTTAACAGAAACATCACAAATGGTTTACATACAAATACGTGTGGGCGTTGGCTTGATACAAGCGACGTGTGTTCTCGGCACGTTGTTCAGAGCTGCCAGTGCTCTGGCGCATGTTGGGATCACACTCGTCGATCCCTGGGAATCGCAAGACACACTTGTTTAACATCAATGTGGAGAAAAATTGGATCAAAAAAGGGTGAGTTAAAATGGCGATTACAAAAGAGGACAGAAGGCCAAATTCTCGCATTTAAAAACTTTTTACAAAAAAAAAAATAACAACCAACTTCTTAAAAAAAACACTAAGTGAAAAATAACTTTAATTTCGGAAGTCAGTGGCAAAAAAAAACTTAAATACAGATCCTAAGACACCGACTGCCGAAATTAAAGTTTTTTTTAGGAAGCCAGTTGTTATATTTTTTGTAAAACGTTTTTATTTTTGATTTTTTAGTTATGGTAGATACCCCGCATTAATCTAATCGCGTTATTCGTTCATTTGTCGCGCAAATACTCAAATATGGTTTTCACATGGATCCCATTATCCGAATGGCCCAGCTTTCAAATAAAACAAGAATCATCAAAATCGGTTCACCCAGTCAAAAGTTATGAGGTAACAAACATAAAAAAAATACAGTCGAATTGATAACCTCCTCCTTTTTTTGAATTCGGTTAAAAAACGAACTTGAACGTTCTTAAAATTCAGCCCCTCAGAACACATCAAAGATGATTGATTCGCTGTAAGCCCATGTTTGCATTTTACCATCATTATACTGCGATCGCCAACCCGCCTGCCAAGCGTGGTGATTTTGGCTAACCCCCCTAAATTGTGGGAGGTCTATGTGTCCAGCAGTGGACGTGTTTCGGCTGAAATCAGCTAATTATCATCATATCATTGTGGAGGTCAGAGGGGTAATTGTGGAACTTATTATCGGTAGGAATTGGTTTAATATTCATAGTTAAACAACATTCATTGCGTTGTTTACGTTGCTGAGCCACAATTTATTCGAACAAATGACGCAATGGTTTAGAAATAATCTTCAATCCCATTCAGATTCTGATAAATTGTGCGTTTCGCAATTAGGGTGCTGATAGGCAGTGCATGGAACGACTGCATATCATTTTTCCAGTCAAAGCGGTGACATTTGACTACCAGCATATTCAGTTGCATTCGGTTGGACTGGAAGTCGATCAAACCATAGTTGGTAAAGACTACACAGATTGATTGCTCTTCAAAATCTTTCAAGCCATGTAGGTTATAGGAGGAGAAAAACAAACAGACATAATTTTATCCACCAAAAAACATACAGTAGCGCTCAAAAATATTTTGACAAGCATATTTCCGTTAATATCTCAATGTCGCGTACCCCTAGGTAAACAAATTTTATTCTACACTAATCTTTCCAAAGAGCCTGCAAATATTAATGAAAACAAGTTGTAGCTTGTTTGTTTACTTTCCGTATATTCTTAGAAATGTGTTCATATTCAGCTCAAAAGTATTTTGACAAATATTGTGTTGTTATTATTCGCTGACAGAGTTAGCCCTAGCTATTATTTTTTTATTTTCATAATATCGTTATTATCTATTAAAAATGCTGTGATAACTGCTTTGAAAAGTGAAAAGACGCAAGCAGAAGATGCTCGAAACTTTAATGTGTCTCGGCGGCTAGTCAGTGCGTGGAATAAGGTTTATACTGAACGTAAGACAGTAGAAAATAAGCCTCTAAGTGGCCGTCCCCAAAAAACGACTCCCCATGAAAACCATTTAGTAAAAAAGTTATTGAAGAGTGATGTGCAAAACTCGGCTGTGCAAAAAAAAATTAACTTCAAGAGTACTATAACGTGAATGTACATGTTTCTACTGTGAAACGTCGGCTAAAAGCCTTCGCACTACATGGACGACGTCCGGCCAAAAAACCTCTGATTTCTGAAAAGAACAAGAAGCTGCAGCTTGCATTTGCAAAACGGCATAGATCCTGTACTATCTCAGAATGGTCCAAGGTGTCGTGGAGTGATGAAAGTAAGTTTAATTTGGTGTCATCTGATGGAATACGGTATGTTCGACGTCCGACAAACAAAAAATTTGATGTTCGATACCAAATACCCACGTTGAAAGATAGAGGTGGTAATGTTATGATTTGGGGATGTTTTTCTCGTTACGGAGTTGGACCTCTACTTAAGATAAATGGGACTATGGATCGTTTTAAATATGCTGAGATATTAGAGAAGCAAGTGCGACCGTACACTCGAGATAATATGCCTCCTGGTTGGTACTTCCAACAAGATAATGACCCGAAACACAAATCTAAGCATGTTAGTAACTTCATAACTCTCAAGAAAATCAAATTATTGGAGTGGCCAAGCCAAAGTGCTGATTTAAACCCGATAGAACATCTCTGGGAGCAGCTGGATCGTCGCGTGAGATGTTAGCACTATGGCAGGTATGGGGCAAAATCCCCATCTTCCAAAAATCAACTTACAAAAATTAGTAGACTCAATGCCGAAACGATGCGAAGCTGTCTTAAAGGCAAGTGGATATGCAACTAAATGCTGATTATTAAATGTCAAAAATATTAAAAAATAAGATCAAGAAAATATTTTTTTTTTCATTGTCAAAATACTTTTGATCCACAACAATCAGAGAAAAATTTAATATTTCTTATTCTTAAGCAATTCCTAATATCAAAGTGTTCCAATTTGTAAAACATATCCTTATTATGAATAAATAATTTGATTCAATTCAATATTCTTTTTATTTTGTTTTATTTTTAATAATTTATTGTTGTCAAAATACTTTTGAGCGCTACTGTATACACCAGAGCAAGGCTCTTCCCTATCGTCGCCTTAGAGTGAAAACCTTGGGAATGCATTTTTGCTCAAATTTATTTTATTGCGTTTCTAGGAAGAAAACCTCGCAACGCACATTTTGATCTGAGTTCTGACTATTTTTAACCGACTTCAAAAAAAGGAGGAGATTATCAATTCGACCGTATTTTTTTTAATTTTATTTTTTATGTTTGTTACCTCATATCTTTTGACTGGGTGAACCGATTTTGATGATTCTTTTTTTATTTGAAAGGTGGTGCTTTCCGAATGGTCCCATTTTAATTTGGTTCCATTTGGACAATGGGGTCCATGTGAAAACCATATAAGTCTTAAATTTGCATTAAGTTTTGCGCGACAAATGAACGAATACCGTATGTTTGTTACCTCATAACTTTTGACTGGGTGAACCGATTTTAATGATTCTTGTTTTGTTTAAAAACTGGTGTTTTCCGAATGGTCCCATTTTAATTTGGTTCCATTTGGACAATGGGGCCATGTGAAAACCATATAAGTCTTAAATTTGCATTACGTATTTCCGCGACAAATGAACGAATAACGCGATTAGATTAGTGCGGAGTATCTACCACAACTAAAAAGTTAAAAAATAAAAACTTTTTACCAAAGAAAAACAACCGACTTCGACTTCGAAAGTCGGTATTTTAGGGTCTGTATTTAAGGTTTTTGCCACCGACTTCCGAAATTAAAGTTATTTTTGACTTTGTAGTGTTTTTTTTTAAGGAAGTCGGTTGTTTTTTTTTTTGTAAAAAGTTTTGTTCAATCGATACTCGTAGTGCCATCTATGACAGTAAATGAGAACCTCGTAAATACTCGCATTTGTCAGTTTGGCGTGATTACCTTGCAACGAACGTGTCGTTTCTTATTTGAAAATTGATTTCTTGAGGTCTTTATATAAAAGCGGGTTAAATTTACATTTTAATTAATAAAAAATAATAAAAGATGCCGTACAAACATTTTAGAGCACGCAGTTTTTTCTTCCTCCTGAAAAGTTACTTAGCTTTTAAACATAAGAGGTTTTCACTCTAAGGCGTCGCTACGTGCTTTAAGAATTCGCCTACCTTTGGGAAGGACATCTTAGTGATATCTATAAGTTTGTCGTGTGGAACATTTTGTGCAGCGAGGGCCAGGAGTACTTCCTCAGACGACGGGTTTAAGCCTTCCATCTGTAAATTGTTTTACAAAAAAGTAAACCCAAAGCATTTATTATACTAATATTATAAAGCTGAAGAGTTTGTTTGTTTGGTTGAACGCGGTAATCTCAGGAACTACTGATCAGAATTGAAAAAATATTTTTGTGTTGAGTAGCCTATTTATTGAGGAAGGCTCTATAACATCACTCTACGGTTAAAAGGAGCGGAACAGCAACGAAAAATGGACGAAAACTGGCAGGCAATTCGATGCGACGGGAAGGGTCAGGGTAGCAAAAATTTACGCAGACAAAGTCGCGTGCAGAAGCTAGTTTCAAATAAACCGCAAAATTACAGGCACTTTTGGATTGTCAAGTGGCGGTGAGTCAGAAAAATGCTGCTAGTTGCCCATTCCAAAGCGTAGGTACCTATGAAGAAGAACGAGCATGAAACTCCAACTTTGTTCATATAATCCCACTAGCTTCTGCCCGCGACTTCGTCCGCGTCAAATATTTTCTCCCCTGACCCTGCCCGTCGCATCGAATTGCCTATCAGTTTTCATCCATTTTTCATTGCTGCTCCGCTCCTTTTAATCGCAGCGTGATGTTATATAGCCTATAGCCTTCCTCAATAAATAGGCTACCCAACACAAAAATATACTTTCAATTCGGACCAGCAGTTCCTAGGATTACCGCGTTCAACCAAACAAACTAACTTTCAGCTTTATAATATTAGTATCGATTGAATGACAATTTCACGAAACACCGTATGACAATTTTAACTTTGCAGGCTAAGTACTACAATTCCTGCTCAGCAGACCAGGTCCTGACCTCGACGACGACGATGGTGGCGGGATGCTTGAGCCTGAGATGCGTGCGCAGGTCGGAGCGGATGCGGAAGCGCTTGGGGCAGCGCCCGCACGCCCACGCGCGCACGCCCGTGTGGATCAGGCGGTGGTTACGCATCGCGGTCGACCTGAGCCCAACACACTTCATAATAATAATAGTGTAGGACAACCAACACACCGTTATCTGATCCCAAACTAGGCAGAGCCTGTACTATGGCAACCAGACAACTGATAAATATACTTATATATGTATATAATTCTACTGTACGTGTGTACGTCATTCCTCCTAAACGGCTGGACCGATTTGAATGATTTTTTTTGTATGCGTTTGGGTGACACCCGGGATGGTTTAGATTCATTATTCGATCCGGTTGGTGGCGCTGCTATCGAGTTCTAGGAAACAGGACAACGTCTGTACGGTCAGCTAGTACACTTAAATATTTCTAAATACATACATATTCTAGAATTCTAGATAAATTACACCCAGACACAGAGCAAATAATCGTGTTCATAACACGATTTGTCCTGGGTGAGAATCGAACCCACGACCTCAGTCTTAGCAGTCAGGGTTACTAACCACTAGACTAACAGGCCAGACAGCGTCACTTAGTCACCAACACACTACCATTTTTTTTCTGTAGCTATAATACATCTTCCACAAAATGGTACTCAAGATGAACATTAGCCAGAGTCAGTAACATTTTAAAAGTGAAAGCTTCTTTAGTCGAATGGAGTGATTTTTGGTAGGGGCTACAATAATGTGTTCGCATCACCCATATGGTTATGTGACCGCGTCACTGGCATACTAATGTGTCATTTTTTTTTAAAGTTTAAAGTTTTCACTTCTTTCGGTCATGTTCTATTTTCGTTTTCTTGTGTCAAATACGTATACATATACCCTACTTAATTTATATGGCAAATCAAAAGCATCACACCTACTAAACTACAATAATTAAAAATTTAAGTTTTTGTTTATACTGTCAAAATAACGGCTTTGTACTAAATGCGAATCAAAGTACACGGTAGTTACAATAAAAAAACACATATTTTTTTAAATGTTTGCCTGTCTGTCTGTCAGTTTTTCCCGACTAATCTACGAAACGGCTCGACCGACATTAATACAATTTGCTAAGGGGATACTTTAAACCCTGAAGAAGATGTTAGACTACATTTCTATCGACCGGAAGCCACATTGTTCTGTGTAATTTATTTTTGTTCACATTTACTTTATTTTTTACCTTTCTTTGCTAAAAACACCTAATCACACTCACCTCCTGAACGCAACTCCGCACACGTCACAAGGAAAAGGTCTCTCCCCTGTATGTACCCTCAGATGCTCGTTCCGCATAGAAAGTGTCCGGAAGGCATGTCCGCAGACCGGACACGCGTGCGGCCGGCGCGGACATGTCCCTTCCGTGGTCGAAGTCTTGTTACAGGATAGGCACGAATCGTCTTCTTTGCCGTGGACCTCTCTACGATTGGAAATGAAACGTTCTGAACATTTTAGTTGAGGTCTATCCATATTCCACTTAAATTACGTGTTGCGTGCGTTTGAGAATTTTCCGGAAGATGGAATGCTGAGGGTATACTGCCGTGTGCGTTACGATTGCTCCGCCAGATTATCCAAATATATTTTTTTTTTAGCCAAAACTTTTGTCGGAATTTGTCAAAATCGAATGGCACAAACCAAAAATTTGTCAAAGTAGAAATAAAGAAGTTATAAGGGTTTTAAGTTGGCCGCGCGAACGTAACGTGGAGGATTGCGCGGCCATGGAGATCTCAGCAACTACTTGGGCTAGAGATCTAATTCTTTTTGTCAATTGAAGACTGAATTTGTCAAAAATTGTCGAAAAAAGAATTACATACTCTAGATTAATATTTTACGAAATATTCACCTTGGAAGTTATGGCCGCGCAATCGTGCACTTGTCGTTTCTTTGTTGTTGATTATTTCTTTAATCTTAAGATTTTATGCCGTAAAACTGTTACACGAAGGAAGGTCTTAATTTTTCGAAACTAACTAAAGCAATAAATAATACTAAAGTTTAATTAAACAGAAGATATCAGTACAAAAACTTTTTACACAAAAAAACAACCGACTTCCTTAAAAAAAACACTACAAAGTCAAAAATAACTTTAATTTGAAAGTCGGTGTCTTAGGCTCTGTATTTAAGGTTTTTGCCACCGACTTCCGAAATTAAAGTTATTTTTGACTTTGTAGTGTTTTTTTTAAGGAAGTCGGTTGTTTTTTTGTGTAAAAAGTTTTTATTTTTTAAATTTTTAGTTGTGGTAGATACTCCGCACTAATCTAATCGCGTTATTCGTTCATTTGTCGCGCAAATACATAATGCAAATTTAAGACTTATATGGTTTTCACATGGGGGGTCCATGTGAAAACCATGAAATTGTCCAAATGGAACCAAATTAAAATGGGACCATTCGGGAAGCACCAGCTTTCAAATAAAAAAAAAATCATCAAAATCGGTTCACCCAGTCAAAAGTTAAGCGGTAACAAACATAAAAAAAAAAAAAAAAAAATAAAAAAAAAAAAATACAGTCGAATTGATAACCTCCTCCTTTTTTTGAAGTCGGTTAAAAACAAAAAAGTCGTGGCCGCGCAATCGTAACGCTACTTTGAACGCTGATATCTCAGTACCTATAACTGCTAGGAGTTCCGTATGAACATCCATTTATACGGCATATTACTCTCATTAGAATGGCATATTAGTTCAGTCATTTAAGCTTAAATTAGGTAAGAATCTCGGAATTCGAGATACCCAGCTGTAAGTCTGTAAATACTTGTATATTGACACCCTAAAAGTTGTCTCAAAACTTACATATGGTAGGGTGTAAGCAACTATTAAATTTCAAGGTCAAAGGTCACAAAAATCGGTTTTTTGCGCTTTTTTTGGAAATATCTAATTTCCTATGGGTTTTTTGCTATTTGTATTTATTATCAATATTGTAGAATACAAAATTCTCTACAAATTTTGTTTAAAACATTTTTTTATACGGTGAACCGTTTTCGAGATAGAGGGCGGAGAGCGCGCGGTCACAGCATCACTTCAGGTCAACCGGTGCCTCCGGTCGAAAACGCGCCATATATAGTTGATGAACTATCGATAAATCAATGATTATAAATATTTGTCCATTTTTATTAACTATTATATTATTAGAGAGAGATTATTAGAGAGTGGAACTCAAACCTTATTGGCAGTCTATAATGCTCCGAAATCTGTGAAAAGTCTCGATCATCTTCGTTATATGCATTACGTCAAGTCTACAAAACTTAATAAACCTGTGCAGCTTTAAAATATTTCACCAACAAGTACAGCTGCTCATCAACATTTCAACCGTGTATATTATCAAGTTCAAACTTGGTTAGGACATGATTTGGAACCCCAGGTATGGGGTTGGGCAATGCGAAGCGATTTTCTGGAGCCTATCATGACAATTTTACCACCTGCTCCAGAAGATTTGCTAAATACAATTTTCTGCAACTGCAAGAGTGGTTGTGGTTCGCTATGCGGATGCAGGAAAGCGGGCTTGCAATGCTCTTTAGCTTGTGGCCAATGTAATGGGCAAGCTTGTCTCCATGCTCTACCATATCAGAGCGACATTAACGAAGATGGAACCTTTGACTTGACCCCGAAATCATGGAAGAACTTGAGACAAATGTCGTTGAAGACGATAATGAAGACCAGTTTGAAATTTACCAGCAGCCAGAAGACGACGATGAAGAGGAAGAAGATGATTAAAATTATAAATTGTAGTTTTTGAACCCTTTATTCTATTTTTTACTTTCAATAAAAATAAATTTATTCAATGATATTTTTTAATAAAAAGATTCATTCATTATTGTTTTTTGTTTTTTATTTGTTTTTTTTTCATTATGTAAGAAGTTATTAATATTAATTAGGTTAAAATTCAAATATAATTCCTATATTTTCATTAACAATTCTGCAATTACATGGGCAGGTAAGTGTTGTTAAATAAATTAATACTGAATAAAAAGTGGATTAGTTAGGAAAAAAATGATAAAATATAATATAATAGTTAATAAAAATTGACAAATATTTATAATCATTGATTTATCGATAGTTCATCAACTATATATGGCGTGTTTTCGACCGGAGGCACCGGTTGACCTGAAGTGATGCTGTGACCGCGCGCTCTCCACCCTCTATCTCGAAAACGGTTCACCGTATAAAAAAATGTTTTAAACAAAATTTGTAGAGAATTTTGTATTCTACAATATTGATAATAAATACAAATAGCAAAAAACCCATAGGAAATGAGATATTTCCAAAAAAAGCGCAAAAAAACGATTTTTGTGACCTTTGACCTTGAAATTTAATAGTTGCTTACACCCTACCATATGTAGGTTTTGAGACAACTTTTAGGGTGTCAATATACAAGTATTTACAGACTTACAGCTGGGTATCTCCAATTCCAAGGTGAACTTACTATAATGACTGGACTATATCGTTTTACCCTCAGAACAGTTTCCATCGAGAGTAATCTCAAAAAATATTTCATCTCGTACAATGTTCGAGTAGGGTAACCATATTTCGATTTGATTTGGGAATACCTATAACTGGGGACGAGCAATTATATTGAACATTCTGCAAAATTAATTACTATTAAATAAAAAATTGTATGTTTCAAAAATTAGATATATTTATTGATAAGTGTATTCTCTCTGATGGGTCCGAATTCAGGCACGTACTATTGGAACAATTACCAATGGAACCAGCGCTAAAAATAATGTCATTTACAATGTGTTCATAAAAATGCAGCGTTACAGTCGCAACTATATCGGTTATCGTATTTCTACCGTTAAATTTGGATATGATAAACATTTCCACAATTAGCAATCTGGAAGATGCTATTATTATTTATGAATGGGAGAATAAACGTTGCAGAAACTGCAATGAATTAGTTGCATTTACTTATACCTTATCAAAAATAGTAACATTTGATTTAAATGGCACACAAATGATGTTGTTACATAGCATACCTCAAATATTATATCGTTGGAACGAATTCAAACGTGGTCGACTAACTTTGGGGGATGAAGATGTATACATTCTGAGTGGACTGGTATATCTCGTTACATTTCTAAAAAACCATGTGTAACAAAATGGATGCAAACAGAGTCCTATTGTTCCAAGGATTGGAGGAATATATTCAATGGCACCTAACAATTAATATTTTTTTAATATAATATTTTGAGGTATGCCATGTAACAACATCATTTGTGTGCCATTTAAATCGAATGTTACTATTTTTGATAAGGTATAAGTAAATGCAACTAATTCATTGCAGGTTCTGCAACGTTTATTCTCCCATTCATAAATAATAATAGCATCTTCCAGATTGCTAATTGTGGAAATGTTTATCGTATCCAAATTTAACGGTAGAAATACGATAACCGATATAGTTGCGACTGTAACGTTGCATTTTTTATGAACACATTGTAAATAACATTATTTTTAGCGCTGGTTCCATTGGTAATTGTTCCAATAGTACGTGCCTGAATTCGGACCCATCAGAGAGAATACACTTATCAATAAATATATCTAATTTTTGAAACATACAAGTTTTTATTTAATAGTAATTAATTTTGCAGAATGTTCAATATAATTGCTCGTCCCCAGTTATAGGTATTCCCAAATCAGATCGAAATTATGGTAACCCTACTCGAACATTGTACGAGATGAAATAATTTTTTAGATTACTCTCGTTGGAAACTGTTCTGAGGGTAAAACGATATGTCATTCTAATGAGAGTAATATGCCGTATAAATGGATGTTCATACGGAACTCCTAGCAGTTATAGGTAATGAGATATCAGCGTTCAAAGTAGCGTTACGATTGCGCGGCCACGACTTTTTTGTTTTGGACTGATATCTTCTGTTTAATTAAACTTTAGTATTATTTATTGCTTTAGTTAGTTTCGACAAATTAAGACCTTCCTTCTTGTAACAGTTTTACGGCATAAAATCTTAAGATTAAAGAAATAATCAACAACAAAGAAACGACAAGTGCACGATTGCGCGGCCATAACTTCCAAGGTGAATATTTCGTAAAATATTAATCTAGAGTATGTAATTCTTTTTTCGACAATTTTTGACAAATTCAGTCTTCAATTGACAAAAAGAATTAGATCTCTAGCCCAAGTAGTTGCTGAGATCTCCATGGCCGCGCAATCCTCCACGTTACGTTCGCGCGGCCAACTTAAAACCCTTATAACTTCTTTATTTCTACTTTGACAAATTTTTGGTTTGTGCCATTCGATTTTGACAAATTTCGACAAAAGTTTTGGCTAAAAAAAAATCTATTTGGATAATCTGGCGGAGCAATCGTAACGCACACTATACTGCCCAGATAAACGAGATTTAAAAAACGCAATCAATTAGCTGTGATCTACAAAAAGGTTCGGAGCCGAGATAAACGGGATAAAAAGATCCATCACATACCATATCCCATATCTTATTCATGATGGCTTGAGGTCCAAATAACGGGATTTTAAAAGACTCATTACTTAGCCGTCACCCACGAGGTAGCTTGGGGCCTAGATAAACGGTATTTTAAAAACCTTTCACATAGCCGTCATCTACGAGATGGCTTGGTGTCCAGATAAACGAAATGTAAAAAGACCCATCAGTTTACAATTTGTTTTTTTTTTAAGACAGCATTTTTATCTCACGAAGCGATGCGCCTTTAAGCACAACTAAAGCGGGTCACGTGTACAAAAAGGCTGTGAATGAGTGGAGACCGAGAGCTCCTGCGTTATGAATGTGTGTGTAGTACACTACGTTATTAATGCGTGAGTAGTACCGTCAGAGACAATGGTGAAGTCGGAAGTGTGTGTGTGTGTGTTATTTGCTGACGCTACTCGTCTTCACACACACACACACACACACACTCATAGCGTGTTTGTACACTCGGTTACCACAAGTACAGCACGTGTAGGTTCGTGAGATAAAAATACTATACTATTAACCAGTCAATTACCGTAATTACAGAGACAATTAAAAAACCATTGTGTCGATACCAAATGTGGTATCTCAGGGACTTAGAGGTTAAATTAGCATTTTACAAGTCACCTTCAAAACCTCAATTCAAAAAACCAGATGGGCAATACTCGTAATTTTTGACATTTGATCGTCGCCGAGATGAGACTACGAATTCATTTCAATGTTTTTAATTACGTGAATTGACCTTCATCATCATTATTTCAGCCGTAGTACGTCCACTGTTGGACATATCCCTTCGCCAAATTAGAGGGCCATAACCGCCACGCTTGGTAGGCTTTTTCCTATTAAAGTACGAAACCTATGTCACTTACTTGACATGTTTGTGCAGATCAATCGCGTGCGTGAATGTGGCGTGACAGTGGGAACACGCTCCGCCCGTAGATTCTGACTCTGCACTCGCATACATGCCTATTGTAGACAGACAGTGACAAATTTTTAAAGAGTATGTTTAGATGGTTTGGTCATGTTGAAAAGATGAATGAAGGGCGGCTAACAAAAGGTATTTACAAGGCAGATGTGTGTAGAAACGCCGGAAGGGTCGCCCTAGGAGTACATATAATACCTTATTGGTGGTGTTCTTCAGAAGGGTCAGGTACGTAGTACTCGCAACCGGCGTGTGCGTATGACCAGATATCTTATACCTTTAAACGAGCAATTCTTGTATATATATAATCTGAATCTCGGAAACGGCTCCAACGATTTTCATGAAATTTAGTATACAGGGGGTTTCGGGGGCGATAAATCGATCTAGCTAGGATTCATTTTTATAAAATGTCGTTTTATTCGTGTTTTCAATTACCAACTTTATCGATAATCAACTTGAACTTAAACTTATTATTTTAAACACAATTTACCAAAAAATACCGAGCAAAGCTCGGTCATCCAGATATTATGAACTTAAACGACGCAAAAGGTGTATGTTAACCTTTAAGTCCCTGAGATACCACATTTGGTATAGCCACAATGGTTTTTAATTGTGTCTGTAATTACGGTATTCAATGGGTTAAGATCGTAGCAGAGAGCAGTTTCTACCTACCCCCATGGGAAAAACGCGTGAATTTATGTGTGTATTAATTTGAAACTTATACCTTCTTAATACAAAAGAAGATTTATCTTTAGATGAGGTTTAAATTATCGATCCAGTTTTGTTTCTTTTGGCAAGGCAAAGGGCTCACCCCCTATTACATGGGACTTAAACATAACTGGCGAAATATGGTTGTACTTTAGATCTCTGACCAACCTTTCAAAGAAAGAGTGTAAGGTGTGATTTTAATAGTTAATTTATTTATGCCTTAAAAATAATTAATTATTAGAAACCCATTTCTAGTAGGGATGTGCCGGATATCCGTATCCGTATCCGCGGATATCCGAGGGAGAAGAAAGATCCGTATCCGTTACTTTTTTGGCGGATCTTTTACCTAATTAATTTTCAATACATAGATGCATTTTATATTATAGGTGATTAGGTAGCAATGAAAAACTATTAAATAATTCCATTCAGATTATTTTTTATTTCTAAATATTTAGTGAGTAAACTATAAATAAAACAAAAGAAAGATGCGCGCAATGCAAGTCGAAACATGTCCTGTCAAGCAAAGCGTCAAATGGCGTCAACTAACGTATCAAGGTGACACTCATCAACACCGATTGAGTAAGAAAGTTAAGATCCGTATCCGCGAAACTTATCACCGAATATCCGGATCCGCATCGCGGAACTTATTACCAAATATCCGGATCCACATCGCGGAACTTATCACCAAATATCCGGATCCGCCTCACGGAACTTATCACCAAATATCCGTATCAGCGGAACTTATCACCAAATATCCGGATCCGTATGGCGGAACTTATCACCAAATATCCGGATCCACGGAACTTATCACCAAATATCCGGATCCGTATCCACGGATACCTATACATTTTTACCTAAAATGTTAATAAACATGAATTACTGAAATAATATTAATTCCTACCTGGTTTACTATAGGCTCGTGCAGTGATATCGCTGTGTTCCTTCTTGCGATGCTTGTACAAAGCTGTCTTGTTCGGCAACACCTCGTCACAATCCCGGCACGGTATCCTAAGTGAAGATGAATGATATCCTTACATTAGTATGAGAAATTGGCTCCCAGTTACTTTGTGAAACTGTAGTGGCATCTACACCGCTACATGCGAACTACGCAACATACTGCTAGCAGAGTTTTCCACGCAAATAGCATACATAAAACGTCTCGACATCAATCAAAATTTGACTGGCCTGTTAGTCTAGTGGTTAGTGACACTGACAGCTAAGACTGAGGTCGTGGGTTCGATTCCCACCCAGGAGAAATGTTTGTGTGATGAGCACAATCATTTGTTCTGTGTCTGGGTGTAATTTATCTATAATATGTATGTATTTAGAAATATATAAGTATGTTTATCAGTTGTCTGGTCACCATAGTACAAGCTCTGCCTAGTTTGGGATCAGATAACGTTGTGTTGGTTGTCCTATGATATTTATATTTAATCCGATCCAGTCCGTCCCATGCTGCCTTCTTCTTCCAGTGATACCCAAGCCGAAGACCGTCCACCCGTGAGGAGTCGATTTAGTTTTAAGTTTTTATGGCGTGGCTGGAGGGACACCCTATCATTCCCACAAAAAGAAAATAGTCAGGTAGCCCACCAGACGGTCGGAGGATGCTCCCTTTCCTACGGAGGTTGAGTGAATTTTACACCCTCTTCCTCATTCCTCCAAAAAACAAAGTGGTAATTATACTGGTATCTGTTATGGTTTTCAATATTATTCATGCTTCCCAATAGAATATCGCTCGTTAGTGCACAAAATATTGTTTACTATCTGTGCTTCGCATTTTCACCCGTATAAGTGTCGATCCTGTGAGAAGAAACTTGTAAAAATCGAATTCATTCTCTATATTTTTTACTAGCTGTTGCCAGGAAATTATAAAATCAGGATACTTAGGCATGTGGTCTATGGGTGAAAGATAGCAAATGAATCACTTAATCCCCCAAAAAAATTATCGGTCCATGCACCAAACACCGTGTATAGAGAGCTCTTGAGAAAAATTTCACGCTTCTTGACCCAGCGGTTTAAGCTGTGTTCAGTCAGTGAATTAATGAATTTATAGATTTTTATTATACCTATAATCATCCCTGCTGCTCTTGTTGGTGGTGGCAGGGTCGTCAGTTGTCTTGCCGTGCACCTTCTTACGATGGTACGCCAGGCCCCAGCTGGGTTACAAAATAAAATAAGTTTGATATGTTGTAAAAATTGAATAGTATTGTGGGGTATTGAAGAAATCATAAAAGACACAAATAAAAGTGATTTTGAATAAAATGACTTGTATTCGAAACGGACGAAAGCAAGTAATGGAGAGAACCCATATTACAAAAAAAAAAAAAAAAATAGCAAGTTTAAGTAGATCTAGGTCGATTTGCGTGTCTAGATTTTAGTGTCTATAGCCTTAATAACGTTGCGCCGACCACAAATAAATTAGGATAAGAGCAGGGAAATTATGAGAAGTATAGATGTAGTAATAGATTCATGGCTGGTTACTATACCAGCCGGCGCGGCGTAACATGACCAATTCTATATCTATTCTACCAAGAAAACAAAGTTCCTTATGTATTTTAATTCTGTAAAAATGTTTCTATCTCATCAGAAAAAATAGTCATCATACTTGACATCGTATTTTTGTCGACTGAAGAATAGAAACATCTCCTCTTTTCAGTTTTACACAATTTTTTAACGGACTTCAAAAAAAGGAGTTTTTTTTTGCTTGTTACCTCATATCTTTTGACTGGGTGAACCGATTTTGATGATTCTTTTTTTATTTGAAAGCTGCTGCTTCCCAAATGGTCCGATTTTAATTTGGTTCCATTCGGACAATGGAGTCCATGTGAAAACCATATAAGTCTTAAATTTGCATTAAGTATTTGCGCGACAAATGAACGAATACCGTATGTTTGTTACCTCACAACTCTTGACTGGGTGAACCGATTTTGATGATTCTTTTTTTATTTGAAAGCTGCTCCTTTCCGAATGGTCTCATTTTAATTTGGTTCCATTTGGACAATGGGGTCCATGTGAAAACCATATAAGTCTTAAATTTGCATGACGTATTTCCGCGACAAATGAACCAATAACGCGATTAGATTAGTGCGGAGTATCTACCACAACTAAAAAGTTAAAAAATAAAAACTTTTTACAAAAAAAAAAAAAACAACCGACTTCCTTAAAAAAACACTACAAAGTCAAAAATAACTTTAATTTCGGAAGTCGGTGGCAAAAACTTTAAATACAGAGCCTAAGACACCGACTTTCGAAATTAAAGTTATTTTTGACTTTGTAGTGTTTTTTCTACGATACAATCTATCATTTTGTATTCTCTTTCGTCGATAAATTCCGTTTCTATGGCGGTCATGCTACGCGTGCTGTACGCAATATGTACATTTACCTGTTAGGAAAAGTAAGCTCGCACTGGTTACACTTGTAAAGAAAGTTCTCGTTGGCGTGCTTCATACGTCTGTGTACTTGTAGGTACGTCCAGTGCAAGTACGAGCGCCCACAGTCCTGTTACAAACAGATATATTGTTAATTGTCTGTAATTTAGAAATATATAAGTATATTTATCAGTTGTCTGGTTAGCACAGTACAGGCTCTGCCTAGTTTGGGATTTTTTTTTTTTTTTTTTTCAGGGTGGGAAATCATCAAATGACTTCTCCCGCTCTGGGCGGAGCGGGAGGGCGTGTCAGACTTTTACTGACTAAAACCCACCCGTGTTCCATCAGTTGCCCATGTGCCAGGGTCACGGTATCTCCTTCGAACAATCACGCGACCCCGGCAGGCATCGGTCCTAGTAGACCCCTACACTGCTGCTGACATCTCTTTGAGGCGCGCGTGGAACACTACGCGCCGTCGACCCGAGCTTGGTCCTTACCGGGCGGCGAGCTACCCATTGCTCGCCACCCGCAAGCTCGCGCCTACGGTGGCCGGGAGTCCGCTATTGACTCCCGACGCCCGGGGCGTCTCCTCCTGCGGCGGCTAGGTACGTGAGGGCGCAGAGACTGCCACTCCCTCACGCGCCCCGCCTCCTCCTTCGCGAGCATTACTGCTTCGCAGAAGGAGGTGACGGCTTCCCATTCCCTCTCGCTCCGTACCATGGCTCGCACCAGGGCCGGACGCGAGAGGTCGCCGCCGCCGATCGCCTCCACGAGGACAGCGCGGTGCTCCGCCCAGGCAGGGCACACCTCCACCGTATGCTCCACCGTGTCCTCCAGACGGTCCTCGCAATGGAAACACCCGGACGTATCCTCCCGCTTTATCCTGAACAGGAACCCACCGAAGCACCCATGCCCGGTGAGAACCTGCGTCAGGCGGAAGGTGAGGACGCCGTGGCGCCTCTCTATCCACTCCTCAAAGAGGGGACTTACCGCCGCAATTGTGGCGTGCCCAGCACTGGGTTGCGACAATCGTACCCGCCATGTCGCCATGAGATCACACCGGAGCTCTGTCCGCCGTGCCGCGATTTGTCGCGGCAGCGGAGTTTCGCCCCGGCGTTTCGCCTCCTCGCGCCACTCCCACATGTGCGCGAGGACCTTTGCCTCCAGATCCCATGGCGGCACTCCGGCAAGGAGGCTCGCCGCCTCGCACGAGACCGTGCGGTACCTAGTTTGGGATCAGATAACGATGTTTTGGTTGTCCTAAGATATTATTATTTATTTATTATTATTTATACCAATTTACCGTCGGCATGTTAGTTAGCTATTGTTACCTCGCACAGGAAGTGTTTGACGACAGGAAAGTCGCCGTATCCCAGTATGCCGGTGGCAGAGCGTGCAGAGGAGTCGGCGTCGGCTTGTGCTGGGGCCGTCGGCATGTTAGTTAGATAGTGTTACCTCGCACAAGAAGTGTTTGACGACAGGGAAGTCGCCGTATCCCAGTATATCGGTGGCAGAGCGTGCGGAGGAGTCGGTGTCGGCTTGTGCGGGGCCGTCGGCATGTTAGTTATCTAACGTTACCTCGCACAGGAAGTGTTTGACGACAGGAAAGTCGCCGTATGCCAGTATGCCGGTGGTAGAGCGGGCGGAGGAGTCGGTGTCGGTTTGCGCTTTGCCGTCGGCATATTTGTTAGCTACTGTTACCTCGCACAGGAAGTGTTTGACGACAGGAAAGTCACCGTATCCCAGTATGCCGGTGGCAGAGCGTGCGGAGGAGTCGGCGTCGACTTGTGCTTTGCCGTCGGCATATTTGTTAGCTACTGATACTTCGCACAGGAAGTGTTTGACTACAGGAAAGTCCCCGTATCCCAGTATGCCGGTGGCAGAGCGTGCAGAGAGTCGGCGTCGGCTTGTGCTGGGCCGTCGGCATGTTAGTTAGTGTTACCTCGCACAACAAGTGTTTGACGACAGGGAAGTCGCCGTATCCCAGTATGCCAGTGGCAGAGCGTGCAGAGAGTCAGCGTCGGCTTGTGCTGGGCCGTCGGCATGTTAGTTAGATAGTGTTACCTCGCACAAGAAGTGTTTGACGACAGGGAAGTCGCCGTATCCCTGTATGCCGGTGGCAGAGCGTGCAGGGAGTCGGCGTCGGCTTGTGCTGGGTCGTCGGCATGTTAGTTAGATAGTGTTACCTCACACAAGAAGTGTTTGACGACAGGGAAGTCGCCGTATCCCAGTATGCCGGTGGCAGAGCGTGCAGAGAGTCGGCGTCGGCTTGTGGTGGGTCGTCGGCATGTTAGTTAGATAGTGTTACCTCGCACAAGAAGTGTTTGACGACAGGGAAGTCGCCGTATCCCAGTATGCCGGTGGCAGAGCGTGCAGAGAGTCGGCGTCGGCTTGTGCTGGGTCGTCGGCATGTTAGTTAGATAGTGTTACCTCGCACAAGAAGTGTTTGACGACAGGGAAGTCGCCGTATCCCAGTATGCCGGTGGCAGAGCGTGCAGAGAGTCGGCGTCGGCTTGTGCTGGGTCGTCGGCATGTTAGTTAGATAGTGTTACCTCGCACAAGAAGTGTTTGACGACAGGGAAGTCGCCGTATCCCAGTATGCCGGTGGCAGAGCGTGCAGAGAGTCGGCGTCGGCTTGTGCTGGGTCGTCGGCATGTTAGTTAGATAGTGTTACCTCACACAAGAAGTGTTTAACGACAGGGAAGTCGCCGTATCCCAGTATGCCGGTGGCAGAGCGTGCGGAGGAGTCGGCGTCGGCTTGTGTTGGGCCGTCGGCTTGTTTCTTGGCGTCGGCTAGTGAGCGTTTGTAGAAGCCGTGGGTTGTTTTATGAGTTGTGCATCTGTAGGCAACAAAATTAATGTGGGGTCGTGTTGAACATTTTTTTTCTGCAATGGGTATAATGCTATCGAATCGGGATAAAACCGGCTACAGTCATCCTCTAACAGTAGGACCCTCCCATGTGCTAAAGGGTATAAGCAGGTTAAGTATTGAGAATGTGCCCCCAGAGCCAAACGTAATGAATATGGTATTGTTAAGTACGCTGCTCATTTGCATTACTATTTATGTAGTTTTTGACTGCCTAGCTCTTACTGTCATTGAGTAACCTTGAAAAATGTCCTATTAACATAATTTTCGTTCTCTAAAATTAATAGAGCTAGGAATGTGATTCTAAAACCAAACTGTAGACAACATTATGACAAATATTATGTATACCGATCTTATTTATTTTGCAATTTTTTGTTTTAACAGAACCATTTTTTTTTTGGCTATTATTAGTAAGTTCTAAGATATAAACATAATTATATAAAAATAAGTAGATCAGGTCGGCGATTTCTATCTGCCAACTCTGAGAAGAGCACAAATAATGGCACAAAGATGAAATTATGTGAAAATGAAACTATTGTATTGTCATCGGTCCTTGATAAGTGTGAAAAGTTTTAAATTAATCCGATGTTTTGAAGGGGATGAAAACGACGCGACGTTCAAATATTCCGTTACATATACACATACCAAGCTAAAAAAAAATGTTAAAATACTTTTCTGAAATGTATGTTCACAAACCTGGAATACGTCGCGAAGCTAACTTTACAGATGTGGCAGGTAAAGGGGTTTTTCACTCCCTTGTGTATTGCGCGGTGTGTGTTAAGACCACTTTCCAAGTAAAACACGCTGGAACAAAACAAAATAATCATAATTTAAGTGAAAATACAACAATTGGAACTGTGCTGGTCTATGTTCGAACCTAAACAGACACTTTGCAGTGGCGCAGGTAACTTAATAAGCCCATTCCTGTCGGCTTCCCTTACGAAATTATGACAGTCAAGAGTTCTCAGCAGTGTTTAATAATCACACTGAATGTATTTAATCTTACACCATAAAATTAAAGTATTACAAAACCCCAACCTACATAAAAAAATATTTGTCTTTATATTCCAACGAAAACAAAACATATAAAGTGCGCGCGGCACCGCGCGTCAAGATTTTTCTGCAGTGTAACTCGTTTTCAACGCCGGGTTATGAAGTACATCAATTTCTATACAAGATCATCTCGTCATGACGTCACTTCAGGTCACGTGCCACACATTTTTTAGAGGCCTTGGCAAGCC
This sequence comes from Aporophyla lueneburgensis, assembly GCA_932294355.1. Classification (NCBI taxonomy): domain Eukaryota; kingdom Metazoa; phylum Arthropoda; class Insecta; order Lepidoptera; family Noctuidae; genus Aporophyla; species Aporophyla lueneburgensis. The sequence continues at coordinate 13,862,967 of OW028762.1, read as the reverse complement.
ACTAGACGTCGGGTTATTCGAACGAACTGGAGTAGCAATATCGTCCTTTCGTTGAATTTCGTAAGTGTTCGGGCCCTTCCCCCGCCCCCTTGAGCCCCGCCCGCTCGACGTGTCAGTACTTTTGTCATTTTAAATGTTTGTTTGACCATTGACGTCAATAGAATTATAACCTTAAAACAAACCTTTTATTTTGTTGATATTTGTGGTTAATTAGCATTTATTTCGTTGTATTCATATAAGTTATTAGTGTAGTACTAGTGTAACGATAAGAATTTGATAATTGTGAGTTTGTTGTGAAATTGTGCGTTCGCAATTAGGAATTTGTGGTAAGTCCTAAGTTTTGAAAATAAGAAACACGTTATTAGGTTAGGTCATAATTCCTTATTGTGTGACACTTTTCCACAAATTACAACATTATCTATACTAATATTATAAAGCTGAAGACTTTGTTTGTTTGATTGAACGCGCTAATCTCAGGAACTACTGGTCCGAATTGAAAAAATATTTTTGTGTTGGGTAGCTTATTTATCGAGGAAGGCTATAGGCTATATAACACCACGCTGCAACCAAGAGGAGCGGAGCAGTAATGAAAAATATTGCAAAAACGGAGAAAATCGCACGGGTAGGCGATTCGACGCGACAGGAAGGGTCGGGGGAACAAAAAATTTAACGCGGACGAAGTCGCGGGCAGAAGCTAGTGTAGTATATTTTTGACACTTCCCGTTACAGTTGCATCCGCGGAGAGGTCGTTTTCGGCTTTGAAGCGAATTCATACGTACATGCGTAATTCTCAAAAACAAGAACGATTATCTGATCTCGCCATATTTTCTATAGAAAAACATTTATTGTTAAAAATTAAGAATTATCCCGGCTTTTATGATAATGTCTTAGCGCACTTTGTACTAAAGAATAGACGAATAGCTTTAGAGTATAAGTAGTATATAAGTAGAATAAGTCAGTAGTCTTGTAGTTAAGTAGTTTTTTCTAGTAGACATCATACGTCAACGTCATCACACTGATCACACCACAAACGGCTTTTTTCAAAGCCACTTTTATTATAATTGCAAGCCACTGTTTCAATCACCAGTGCTTACACGTATAGTAAAGGTGGACTGAAGTCTGCTTGTAGAAGACTGAAGCCATGGGTCAGTCACAGATTTTAAGTACCTGGACTACGTGCGCCACGTCCGGCCTAGGTAAGCATTTTTTTTGCTCCGGTTTACCTCTCTAATAAAATTACCCTTCGCCACTGACACTTTGTGTAAATCATTTCGTCACCACTGCTCTCAAAACGGTGACGGAAAACATCGTGAGGAAACCGGCATGTCTTAGAACCAAAAATTCGAAGACATGTGACATCTACCAACCCGCACTAGGCGGTGGATAACGTGCCACACCCTCTCACAGAGAAACGGTTTGTGTCCCAGCAGTGGGAACATTATAGGCAGTTATGTATGTCCAATAACTACAAATGAGATATAATAAGTATATAGGTAAGTTAAGTATTGCTTTCAAACATTATAAATAAGCCGCGGCTTCGCCCACATGAAGGGAGGGACAGGTCTATAAACCCATAATTAGGCCTGTCCTTTTATATGGCAGTGAGGCGTGGCCCGTACTTGAGCGGCACAAGTAAGAATTGCGTGTCACGGAGATGAAAATGTTGCGCTGGATGTCCGGAGTTACGCGGAGAGACCGCGTCAAGAACTCACGCATTTGCGGCAACCTTCATATCCGTGACATAGCAGACAAATTGCAGGAGTGTCGCCTACATTGGTACGGGCACGTACTACGGAAACCGGCTAGCTATGTGGGGAACAAGTGTCTGGCCATGCCGCCTCCGCCGGGTCCCTGTAGAGGGGGCAGACCCAAAAAGTGCTGGCTTGACGTCGTTGCGGATGACATGCGTACCAAAAAACTCATTATAAGGGATGCACAAGACCGTCCGAAGTGGAGAGCTAAAAGCAGGAAAGCGGACCCAGGCTCCGAAAGGATGCAACCGGGATAACGCAAGGATGATGATGATGAGGCTAAGCAGATGATGACTAAATATTATACTTAGTATTTAGTCATAAATACGTTTCGTGTGGTGCCCAACACAGCAGCGTTCTCTATGCATTTTGCTACCATACTGCGATCGCCAACCCGCTCAACGAGCGTGGCGATTATGGCAATACCCCCTCCCACCCCCAGATTGAGAGAGGCCATTTTTTCTGGTTGGGAAATCATCAAATGACGTCTCCCGGTGAAGCGGGGTGGCGTGTCAGAATTTTACTGACTAAAACCCACCCGTGTTCCTTCAGTTGCCTATATGTTAGGGCCACTGTTCGACGCCAGGCCAAGGCCCTGGCCATAGGATTTAATTAGCGCAGTGGAAGCTGGTGGTGGGCCTTGGGACAAGAGTGGCTGCGAACTGCCCGCCATGCGCGCAGCTGATTAATACAATATTCAAAAGACTCACCTGATGGTAGAAACCTGGTTCTGGAGCCTACCTGGATTTATGTATGTAAATGAGTGTATATTGTATTGTGTAGTGACGCCTTGAGTATTCCAGGATACAATCTACAGCTCCAATACGCCCTGCTACCAAAGGCATGCGGTCAGTGGGTCACTATAACCTCAAATTATTTCAATCAAACAAACTGAACCCGTATTATTTCGTCAAAAGGGGTTGGTTACACACAGAAAAATTGGGTCACAACAAACTGTCCACAAATTGACCAATTCAAAGGGATTAATTCAACAACACGGGTCGCGAGGCCCAAACGGCGACCGTCCTACATTTTTCCAAGACCAAACCAAAGTGTCCAAGTCAAACTGACAAGTGACAGTTGTCACTCTGTTACACGTCTAGAAACGTAGGCGCACAGAGTAAACAATTCAAACGGGACGAAACAGCCACGGTAACTCTTTCGAACAAATCTCGCGACCCTGGCAGGTTGAGAGGCCTTAGTCTAGCAGTGGACGTCTTTCGGCTGAAATCCACATCCACTCTAATCCATACTTCCATACTATCCATACTTCCATACTTCCATACTATCCATACTTCCATACTTCCATACTATCCATACTTCCATACTATCCATACTTCCATACTATCCATACTTCCATACTATCCATACTTCCATACTATCCATACTTCCATACTTACTTACTTACTAATTACTTACTTTACTTACTAATATTATAAATGCAAAAGTAACTCTGTCTGTCTGTCGGTCTGTCTGTCTGTCTGTCTGTCTGTCTGTCTCGCTTTCCTGCTAAAACTACTGAAACGATTTAAATGAAATTTGGTACACAGATAGTTTAGAGCCTGAGAAAGGACATAGGCTTTCTTTTTATCCCGGTAGTATGTTCCCGCGGGATAGTTTCCGACCTCCACGCGGGCGAAGCCGCTGGCAAAAGCTAGTATTATAAATGCAAAAGTAACTCTGTCTGTCTGTCTCGCTTTCCTGCTAAAACTACTGAACCGATTTAAATGAAATTTGGTACACAGATAGTTTAGAGCCTGAGAAAGGACATAGGCTACTTTTTATCCCGGTAGTACGTTCCCGCGGGATATATTCCGACCTCCACGCGGGCGAAGCCGCTGGCAACAGCTAGTGATGAATAAATACTTACTCTTCGCAATACTCGCAGCGGAACGCCTTCTCAATCTCAACCACTCTTATCAAAGCGCGCGCTTCGTCCGCTAACTGAGATAGAAGTGGCTCGCCCACTTCATTCGAAACCTGACGTTTGATCGGTTTTGATAGCTTCGGAGATTCTGGGGGAGAAATAATTAAAAATCTATACTAATATTATAAAGCTGAAGAGTTTTTTTGGTTGAACAATATAATCTCAAGAACTACTGATTGGAATTAAATAGTTATTTTACTGTTGGGTAGACCATTTATCGAGGAAGGCTATAGGCTATATAATATCACGCTACGACCAAATAGGAACGGAACAGCATTTAATAAGTTGCAAAAACGAGAAAATGTATTAATTTAAGAGCTTCCATTGCGTGCGCACGGGCGATTCGATGCGACTTTTTCGATGTGTCTTAAACGGGTGAACCGATTTGTGTGCGGTTTCGTTATTTAAAAGTTGGTTTTCTAGCGGTGGTTCTTAGATGTGTTTTATCAAAATCGGTTCAGCCGTTTCGACAAGGCGATCCTTTATCAAAATATTAACTACAACTTCTTATGAAACTTAAGGGGCCATTACGTATATTTTTTTTAGTTTTTTGTTTTGTTCGGGGGTTTTTTAATGCAAAATATTTACATAAGATATAGACTAACAGACATAATATAAGATTAATAATATTTGCATGGTTTTAAAAATACAGAAAAACCAATCGTCGAGGACACGCGAAATACGCTCGAATCGGACGATACGTATTTCTTTTTGCTCCGTAATAAAAAATATTTTGTGGTAGTAATTAGTGACGTTTGGACTTAATTTAGTCTCATATGTGGTGATTGTGACTTTACCTCTGATTATTTCAAATATTACACGAAAACAAACAGTGTAAATAAACTAAACATAAAAACGAATGATAAAATATCTTTTACATTTTGTGCAGTGCAAGGTGTTTGTGTTTTTGTACTATAAAAAATATCATTACACCCTCACCAATTTTGGAATTGCCATCTGTCTGCTATAAGATCAAAAATTTAACATTTGATTTATATGTTTACACGGCGCGAGCAGTTAAGGCCATACCTTTACATTGAGCGCATAGAGTCGTAGGTTCAAATCCGCGCCAAGCGACGCAATCTTTTTGCAAATATTACATTTGTTGGTTACGGTTGTTTTAAACTGGTAATTGGACGTAGTTATGCAAAAAGGATCCAATTCACATTCAGTTAATTTTGAATTATTGACGTTTTAAGTTCAAGAGGTATTTTTTTCATTACTTAAAAAAAAAAAATTGTCTGTGGAATATTAACACGTTTTTTATTAGTAATGTTATATGAACATATTCTGGTACAAATACTAGTTAAGAAACAGAAAGTTTAAATAGTTTATACTGAAAAAAAAATAAGAAGCGCCATACCATTGGTTTTAAAAATTAAAGTACACGAAAAATAAAGCTATTTTTAGCTAGGTTGTTTTTATTGACTCGTAGTATGTATAATTTGGATCAGTTTGGTGCACTTAACTCATTTTTGACCAAGTTGTGGATTGGATCCTTTTTGCATAACTACGTCCAATTTTGAAAATCGTCAATGCCAAAGTGCGGAGCTTGTGGAAAATTTTTGGCAGTGAATGACGGCACAAAATGCTCGAAATGTCCGGGATTTTATCACCGAGTCTGCGTCAATCTTGCTCCCACGGCAACATTCTCGGCAAACTGGATGTGTCCTGGATGTAAGGCAAAAGTGCCTCGGGTAGACAACTCCCAAACCCCTGTGAAGGGAACAGAGGAGTCAAGCTCATCCACCAGTTCAGCAGCGTGCAGCCCTACTGTTAATGCTGAAATCGTCTCAGCTGAATTGAAAAATAAGACACCGGATACTCAAGAGATCAGCTTAGCGATGGAAATCCGTGGTCTCCGCAGTGAGGTCAACGCTTTGCGAGATGAAATTCGTCTGTTTCGGGATGAGTTCTCAGGTTTCGATGACAAGGTAAATAAATGCTACAATCGCATGGACACCCTGGAATGTCGTGTTAAAGAACTGGGAGAAAATACTGAGCAAATGAATTCCCCTCGGTTAGTTCAACTGGAGGATACAATCGGGGAACTCCAGCAGCAGCTGAATGAGCGTGAGCAAGAGTCACTCCTTAACGATATTCAGCTGTCTGGCGTTACGGAGGCTAGTGGGGAAAACCCGGTTCAGCTGATTAACACGCTTGCACTCAAACTAGCGATTAAGCTCGAAGAACAGGACATCGTTTTTGCTAAACGTGTTGGGAACGTTCGACCACATCGAAGGCGAAGCGCCTCGCCCTCGAATCATCGTTGTTCGACTAACAAGACGTGCGACGCGTGACAGTTTGCTGAGTGCAGCGCGCGTACGTCGCAACCTCACGACTGCTGACATCGAAGTGCCGGGAGCGCCACACCGCATCTACCTCAATGAGCGCCTGACTAAAACTAACAGGCAATTATTCTACGAGACTCGCCAAGCTGCTAATCGCCTGGAATGGAAGTACACCTGGACTAAAGATGGCCGCATACTTGCGCGTAAAGAAGAGGGAAAGTCTGTCGTGCACATCCGGACGGATAAGGATATCTCGCGTTTTTTCATCACTCAGTAGGTTTGTTCTTGTTTACATTAAAAATAATTTTTAACGTGTTTTACGTTCTATGGTTGAATTACGCGGTACCACCTGACAATGGTCAAATTAATTCAATTTTTTGTTTTTTAATCTCTAGCTTATTTTTGTTTCATTGTTGCTTGCCGGTTTTAAATACAGGATGTTTGTTTTTTACTATTTTTCAGATAAATTGTAAAACACATTATACATGTTACTATCAGTGTTATCGTGTTAGTATCTTTAGTTATTTAAGTTTCCATCTACTTATAATGTACGCTGCCCACGGTACCAGACCATACTTACATATTTTTTTCATGCCGCTTATATTAATTTACTTACACTACACTTTATTTATGTGGTAAACAACAATCTTATTTACATGCATTTATTTTTAACCTGTGACTTCATTTATTTAGTTTATTCTGTGATATTTTCATTTATTTTTAATCAATTATCTGTTCAATGATGTCTACCACATACCTGAAAGTTGGTTTTTGGAACGCGGGTTCTTTGGGTACGAAACACGACGAGTTTATAGCAGCATTACTGGATTTGGACGTTGACATAATAGCCATTAATGAGACGTGGCTGAGAACAGGCGAAGAAGGGCGCGCGCCCTCCGTACCTGGATATAGGCTAAGGCATATACCGCGCCCATTATCTGTCAAAAAGGGTCGTGGTGGGGGTGTGGGTTTTTATATCAAGCGCGGCATTAACGTTCGAAGCTACTCATACACATCTAGCCTATTGCACACCACGGTCGAGCAGATGTGGATCACAATTACTGTTCGTGGAATTAAGCTAGCAATAGGTACCGCCTACCGCCCGCCCTGGCAAGATGTTGATCTTTTCCTAGACGCTGTATCTGGTTCGTTAAACTCCCTAACTCAATGTGAGTACACGATACTGATGGGTGATTTTAACATAAACATGTTTAGTGATGCGGACTCAAAGACGGACAAATTAGTCTCGATTTTGAATTGCCTAGGTCTTAAACAGTTGGTTCAGTCACCCACGCACTTTAGTACGCATGGCAACTCTCTGATAGACATCATCTGTACCAATGTTAAACCACGCTCTTTATCAGTTAATGTGATACCGGATCTAGGTGCGCACGCGTTGATTTCCAGCGAATTTAGCTTTAAACGTCCTAAAATTCCGTCGCAAACCATAACTTATAGACCACTTAAGAACATTATTCGGGATTTTTTCGATCAGGATCTCGAGTTACTTAACTGGAAAGCGTTAACCGAGGTACAAGATGTTAATAGTATGGTCAATGAATTTAACTCGAACTTACTTACCCTATTTGATATCCATGCACCTCTAAAAACTAGTGTTATTAAGGAGTGCTGTTGTCCTTGTATTACAGATAACGTTAAATTTATGATGCATTTGAGAAATAAAGCACATGCAGAGTATTTAAAAAACAAAAAATCTGATTGTAAAAAAAAATATTACAAAGAATTGAAGTCACTTGTTTCTAGGTCTCCATTTTACGAAAAGTCAGCGTTCTATAAACACAAAATTAACAGTCAAGTTAACGATCCAAGGGCGCTTTGGAAAACCTAAAGTCTACCCTGCTCCCATCCAAACAAAAGGAATTACCTCTGCACTTTAACGATCCAGACAAAATCTGTGACCATTTTCTGAATGTGCCTGGTGCGGATACGGTTAGTGATTCTTTGCTTGCGTATTTTAAATCCACGCGAAATAATATGTCCACGTTTAGTTTAAGACCTACAACATGTAAGGAAATTGCGAACATACTGAGTTCTATTAAATCAAACGCCGCAGGTTGCGATGGATTTACAATAAATATGATACTGCTGACACTACCTGTGACATTGGACGCCGTGACTGCTTTGGTGAATGCATCTGTTGCATCCTCATCTTTCCCTGAGTTATGGAAAATTGCCAAAGTGCACCCATTGCCGAAAACTCTTAATGTATTGGATTTAAAAGATCTTAGACCGATAAGTATACTGCCGGTACTTTCTAAAGTTTTAGAGAAAGTAGTTTGTGCGCAAATGGTTGTTTTTTTAGAGACTAACAAAATCCTCCCAGATGTTCAATAGGGGTTTAGAAAGGGCCGTAGTACAACCACGGCTTTGTTAGATGTGACAGATAACATATTGTCAGCTCAGGACAATGGGATGTGCACTCTTTTAGTATTTCTTGATTTTTCACGTGCGTTTGACTGTATTAACGTTCCTCTATTATTGGCAAAGATGGCTTTTTATGGATTTGACGTGAACACAATAAAATGGTTTGAAAGCTATCTTGGCGATCGTACGCAATACGTTGAAATACGTCGGGCGGACGGCTCAACAGTTGTCTCTAGTCAGCGCACAGTAGGAAGAGGTGTTCCACAGGGCTCGATTCTTGGACCAATATTGTTTATTTTGTATTGTGCCGATATAATACAAAATATAAATAAATGCAAATACCATATTTATGCAGATGACACACAAAGGAGAATGCTCAAAAGTGGTACCAAAAAGTCTCACGCATCAAGACCAAAATTTTGGAGTAATTAGTTTCATATTTTTTACGACGTTACACGTCGGGGATTTAGTTTTTGAACAGGGAATTTGTTTTTAAGTTTAAAAGTATGGATATTGTTTTACTTCCTATAAATGACGTTCCGTTTCACTTCACGTGTTAAATGATTAACATAACCTTGATTTTTGAAAGTGCCATGTTCACTGTAAAAATAATACTTTGCTGATTCTACATTAATTTAAAAAAAAAACTAGATTAGAATATCTATTTAAAAGATTATCATTATTTTATCTGGTTTTGTTATGGTTAATTAGCCGTTCCCAACTAGTAAAAAAGATGTAGAATGCAACAGAATGGATTTGTTATCTGTGCATCTGACATTTTGCGCATGTATCTACTCTGTAGTCTGTGGTTTGCGCTAGCGAGTAGCGAGTACCGTCTGTGTTTTTAAGAGTTGAGATTGAATAATTATTGAATTGTTTTGAAAAGTAGAACTTGTTTGTATTTTGTGAACTTTTTTGTGAGTATTTCATTGTGCAAATATGTCGAGTTGGTCGACCGATTGACATCGTCAGTCACCCGGCAAAACCGGCGATGTATCAATAGTTCATTTTTGATACCCAGAAACCTACACACATTAGAACAAGCGTCTACTCCAATGATTAACTTGTTACAGTCTTGGATAACTTCTACTCAGGTAAGCAGATCTTATTTTACTCTTTGAATATATAGGTACTTATGAATGTCAGGCACCTATTTCCTGACTAATCTTTTTATGAATGTACCAGCTTACAAAACATTATTTTTATAGAATGAATGAAAACATTTTTGGACTCGCACAGGAAATATCCAAAAAATTAATTAACAAAAAAAAACCAACCTGTTTGAGGCCAAAAAACGCTTTACTCTTGATTACTTGTAGATGTAATTTCTTTGAATATGTTACAGAAGATAGATAACGTCATAAAGGGTAGAAGCACACTTTTTCACTCATGGTTTTAATTGCAGATGTCTTCAGAATGTGTGCTTTGTACAGAGTGTTTGAGACTGCTTCAAGATCGAGCAAACACAATCAGTGAAGGAAGTTTATCTTTGCCTGCTTTTGGTCATGGAAAATTATGTTGTTCTTGTGGCAATTCTATTCTACGTGCAACTAGACCATATCCTGTAAGACAAGATCGACAAGAGAGAAACATTTTAGCTAGAAATATTCCGCTCCATTTGGTAAATATTTTTATTTATGTTGCAACATAAAAATGAAACCTAATTATTATCTATTTTGACACAATTACTGCCTGATCATTATCATGTATTCCTAGTTACATCACATTACAGTAATACTTTTATCAAGTCTATAACCCATTGTGAAATGTTTTGTATTACATGTATAATCATGTTATTTTTATAGATATAAAGATTGGAAAGAGTATGTGCTGCTTGCTGGAGGTCAGCTACAAGAGATGTTCAACGTCGTGATGTGTACAACTGCAATCGCCCAGGTCTGCCAGATGCTGGACCATGTGGAGATCTCAATATTCCTAAGCCATAATTGACGTTAAGATGGCTTACTATGTTAGCTCTTGAGACCTACCAACTCAAGCAGGCTAGATCTTATTATAGGGAACACATCCGTCGGACTGGTATTTATTCAGTTGAGGTGGATAATTCTATTGATGATGATGTACCTTTGATTTTAGGGCTTAATAATTACCTCTTAAGAGGTATGATTAATTCGAGACATGTCAACAGTCGTACTTATCACATGTATTTATTGATTAGCAGAGATGATGCTGTGGCCAACACATTAGAAACCATAGTAGGTTATTGCTGCAGTCGCCTCGTCGGTAAGCGAACAATGGGCTGCTGTGCTCATGTAATGACGATAGTATAGTATTTGAGCTGGGGACGGTATAATGACTTCGCCAGCAACGGATTTAGATGATTTTTTTCAGGAGTATGATGAATGATTTATGTAACAGTTTTGTTAAATAAATATTTTTGACTTTGATCCCTATTAAAAACCCAAATGAACTTGTTTGTTTCATTTTTCTATCACTTACCTATCAGTCTGACTGATCACCCTTATTTATGATAATGTATTATTGGTATTGGTGAGTAGTTGTGGCCCAGTGGTAGCGGCGGCCCAGTGGTAGCGGCCGCGACTTACGAGTAGTACGTCGTGAGTTCAAACCCAAATAGGCGATATACTTTGTGTAAATTATGTCATCACCACAGCTCGCAAAACGGTGAACGAAAACATCATGAGTAAACCGGCACGTCTTAGAACCAAAAAATTGAAGCCATGTCACATCTACCAAACCGCTCTGGGCCCGCGTGGTGGATTACGGCTCCCTCTCACTAAGAGGCCTGTGTCTCAACAGTGGGAACATTATAGGCTGCTGTTTTTTTATTAGATTTACGACTTCGCAGCCATTGTAGCCAACTTCAGGGCGGCCAAGAAGTTTGGCAAGAATTATACCCACGTTACCGGTTCACACTGTTGATAATATAAGGGTCGGTCAAATCACTGAGTGTCACATGTGCCTGGCTGGAGGCTATAGTTTAGTCTCCACCGGGAAGACTGCTTAAGCAGATAGTGACTTGTATCCAGCAGGTAACTGTGAGACTCAACGTATTAAAGAAAAACGAGTTTCAGTCACGAACCCTGTGGTGGGGCTAGACGTTGCTATAACTCGTAAATCTTCCTAAGTTATATACGTGTATTACGCTGTTTTTAGAACAATAATATTCGTCCGTGTATAACGTGTCTAAGTAGATATAAAACAAGTCGCTGGCAGCGTCGACCAAAACAGACCTAGTTTTTAGGTTATTTTGATTTTACTAAATAACTCTGAAACCCGGGTTTATTTTTCAAAAAGAACTTTTGTAGGAGTTAATATGATCAATGTAGTATATAAAAAACAAAGTTTGATTTTGATGCAACATGGTACGGGATTCCATACATCCTTGAGCATTGTCCTTTACATATCATTTAAGCCGGAAGACTATGAACAAGCACTAAACGATCTTAATACAGATCTCGAAAACATAGTTCAATGGTCCAAAGCCAATACGCTAGCGTTAAACTCTACAAAAACCAAATATATGCTTTTTGGAACCGAAAGCCAGTTAGATAAAATTAAACCCTGCACCAGCTATGTCAGTGTTATGGGAGAGCCTATCGACGGGTCTACGAAGCACGTAATCTGGGTGTTATCATGGACGCGGAACTTCGTTTTCACAAACACGTGTCTGAGTCAATCCGTAATTGTTTTTATAGACTTAAGATTTTATACAAAGCCCGGCCCTACCTTAGTGAAGAATTGCGAGTCTTGCTTGTAGAGTCTTTGGTATTATCAAAGTTAAATTATGCAGACACTGTGTATGGTTCTCGACTTCTGTCAAAAACCGAAAAAATGATCCAAAGACTCCAAAACGCCTGTGCACGGTTCTGTTTTAAAGTTCCTTTTAGGGGACATGTTACACCTTTTTTCAATGAGCACAACATTTTAAAAATGAGGCTAGGCTAGGCTTAAATTCCACTTAGCAAGCCTACTCTTTGGTGTTATTAAGTCTCACTCCCCTTCTTACTTGTATGATAGACTATCGTGGACAAGAAGACATAGAATCGGTGAAGGTAGAAAATGCTCTCAACAGCTTTCCATCCCTCAGCACAAGTCTGCGGGTTTTAGAGGCAGTTTTCGCTATGCAGCTACTAAATGTTGGAACAATATCCCTCCTCCCATAAAGTTTTGTAAAAGTTGCTCGACTTTCAAATTAAAATTAAAAGCATTTTTACTAAGCCATCAAAAAGACTTTGAAAATGTTCGAGCTGACATATCTGCCATTTGAAATAATTTATTTTATCAATTTTATCATTTTTTAAGAATTTTATTATTACTTATTTATTTTTATTCAATTTCTGTTAAAATTTAAATTTAAATCAGATTTAATTTTACATTTCTCAACTAAATCCACGCGCTATTTACGCGCTATTATCGCCAATGAAAACTGCATGTAATCCCGTTTCGTTGTTAAGCAGTACAACGCAGTCAATCATTTTAGCCATATAGGTAGGTATTATATACATTTATACATTTCTTAATTTAATGTAAGTAATAAGCTGTTTTTTTATTTTTTCAAATCGACAGACAACACTCGTTCACACTCATGTATGCCACAATATTATATATATTTTTTGTAATTTCTTAATTTATTATTACGGACACATACTTCCCTATGTATTTATTACTCTTGCGTACGGCACTCGTGGGTTGCAGCTGAAAATCAGCGTCAGATGGCACACCTTTTTTTTTTTTTTTTTTCAGGATGGGAAATCATCAAATGACTTCTCCCGCTCTGGGCGGAGCGGGAGGGCGTGTCAGACTTTTACTGACTAAAACCCACCCGTGTTTCATCAGTTGCCCATGTGCCAGGGTCACGGTATCTCTTTCGAACAATCACGCGACCCCGGCAGGCGAGATGGCACACCTTGTGTTGGCATCTGACATTATGGTGAGCTGAGGCCCTTTTGGCATTAATATTGTTGTTTTGTTTTCTCCTTTTTTATAGTTTTATTTTAATGATATAATGCCAATAAACACATTTTTCTTTCTTTTCTTTCTTTCAATCACAGGACATCAAAATTTCGTCAGCATTATTTATTTATTTATTTAGGATCTCCAACAAAGGATACACATACACATTACAAATCATAGTTATAAAGGTTTCTTTAACGTGTGCTCTTTTAATTACAGGAAACCACAGCATTCACATATAGCTAGGTAAACGATAAACTAAAAATTAAAATTAGAGGAAAAACATCAAAATTTGAACAAGCATTGCTGTCAATGGGAAAACGCTTAAAAGCTAAAAGAACATAGTTAAATTGAAAGAAGAACACGAAGACAGATTTTTTTTTATATTTCACTATCCTAGTTAATATTCTAAATATGAAAGTTTGTATGTTTAGATGTTTGTAACTCAATCACGCAAAAACGGCCGAAATGATTTGAATGCCCATTTGACGCCATCTATAATAACCTGAATTAACAGTTAGCACACTTTTTATCCGGGTAGTACGTTCCCGTGCCATAATTTTCGACCTTTACACGGGCGAAGCCGCTGTCAAAAGTTAGTAATATTAATAAAGTAAACTCACCGACATTGTTTCGTGTGGTGCCGGGCGTAAAGAATGTCACCACCCCATTTCTTCCCGTGGGTGTCGTAAGAGGCGACTAAGGGACTTACTAGAGAATGGGCAGCAGCGTTCTCTATGCATTTTTCCACCATACTGCGATCGCCAACCCGCTTGCCAAGCGTAGCGATTATGGCAAACCCCCCAAATTGGGGGGGGGGGGCTATGTCCAACAGTGGGCGTCGGCAGAAATGATGATGATGAGACTCACCAACCATCTGCACTGTATGCCTGACAAGTCCACTGGTAGGCGACAACTGTACTGACACCTCTTCAGCTTCTTCTTTTAACTCGTTCGCAAAAGCTTCGATGCATTCTGCCGATTTCGATGCGTGCTCCTGATACAAAGATAGTATTGAAAATTAAAATAAAAAGATTAGTTATTGTATACCATGTAAAGGAAATAAACACACAAAAAAAAAAAAACAAGAAAAAACAAAAACAATGACAATAACAATAACAACACATAACAATAACAATAATGTACACATATTTGATTTATTTTGCATTTGAAACACGTACATTGCTAGCCACATCGACTAGTCCTGTGATTCCCGCATCCAGCATAACCTTATGACCTTTAGCAAGGTCCTATACCACAAAACGTTTACAATTCTACAAAACTGTTAAATTATTGAAAAAATTGCACAACTCCAAAATTACTAATACCTACGGGTTATAATATAGACCTATTTTCACTACAATTTACACATTTCATATGTTTTGTATTTATAAATTTGTAAGACTTGTAGTCTATTCGCGTTTAGAATATAGTGACTCATCAGTGCAAGTGCAAAGTAAAGGCGTATTCATAGTGTAGTAAAAATTAAACCAATAACATTAAAGCGGACTTTTAACCGACTTCAAAAAGGAGGAGGTTATCAATTCGGAAGTTTATATTTCGACAGAAAGAAACTCTGTGGTGCTCCCTGCCAGATAACAGACGAGGCCCTGGCGACCGAACCGTGGCGGTATATCCACAAACCTGGCCGGAAGACTGGCTGGAGAGGCTACAGCAAGCCTTGGTTCTAAAATAGTTCCAAAAATGACTGGATTGTGGAGGAGTGAAGAAGAAATCATGGAAGTAATATTGAAAGAAAAACTACCCCAGGAGGGTTCCAGCGCCGCTGGAGAATCCCTCCCTGAGCAAATCTCAGGCTGCCCTTCGTATTCTGGGGGGGGGGGGGGGGGGCACAATCTTGCATCTTATGAATGAGCATGAAAAGGCGGGAACCCAGCGCCCTCTGTTGTCTAACAGTAATGGTCTGAACAAAACCCAAACAATCGATAAAGATCACTCAACGCCACCTACACGAATGGTACAGCAAACCTTTCATCGCAGTATTTTTTACAACAAATCCAAGTACCTGTCAACAGGAGATCTCACCGATACTGACATAATTAAGAGTACTAATAACAAACCAACCACTGACTCGAACAAACCACCTAGAACAGTAGAATGGCAGAGTGTACCTGTACCAAGGCAGCATAAGCGAAGAAGAACCTCTCGCACACCATCTCCAACAAACACGGATATACTGCTAAGCAACAAATATGATACCCTCAATGTAGATGTTTACGATGCTGAAACTACGACAAAACACACCAAACAACAACCGAGTAAACCTCCACCTATTATGCTTTACGGTATAGAAGACATCACCGAACTTTCAAACCTGATCAAAAGTGGACTAAATGATACTGAATTCTCAATGAAAATAATCACACGAAAACAATTAAGGCTCAACTGCTCAACCATTGATGCCTACAAAAAACTTAAGAACATAGTTAGAGAGAATAGATTGATATGTCATACATTTACTAGCAGAGACACTAGACCATATCGCATAGTCATAAAGAACCTTCATCCCACAACCCCATTCGAAGCAATTAAAGAAGCCGTAGAGAATACTGGAAACACTGTAAAAGGAGAAATTGTAAATGCAAAATATGGCCCTGATAAAATACCTCTGTCAACATTTTTTGTAAACCTAGACCCGCACCCAAATAACCATCAAGTAAAGACGATCACTCACATATACCATACTAGAGTACTAATAGAAGATCCCATAAATAAGAAAACCGTGCCACAGTGCAAAAGATGTCAACAATATGGGCACACAAAAAATAACTGCTTAAGACCCTACAGATGCGTCAAATGCACTGAGAACCACAATACTGCCGACTGCCCAAAGAAAGATAGGAACACGCCAGCTAAATGCGCTCTATGCCTTGGCAGTCACCCTGCTAACTACAAAGGCTGCCAAGTATTCCTAGAAATTAACAAAAGAAAGAACAATACGACGAAAATAAAAAACATGGCGCAGATAGCCGATATCAACCCAGCAACAATAAACATTAGAAAATATGACACTAACAATTCACCAGCAACAATTATTGATAGAGCGTACTATAATGGAACTCATGACAGAAAAGTACCATTGCCCACTATAAGTCCTGACAAGACATACGCAGGAGCGGCCAAAGGTCAGCACAATCACACAAAAGAAGAATCAAACCTAGAAGTCTTACTCACAAAATAAGCTGAAAAGCTAGATAAGCTTATTGAACAAATGGGCAACATGATGATATTACTCACAACTGTTATTAATAAACTGGTACGATAAATGGCTACCCTAAAGATCGCAACGTGGAACGTTAATGGTCTCCTGTACCATAAGCAAGACGTCATAACAACAATAAAACTGCACAATATTGATGTACTATTAGTTTCCGAAACACACCTTACCTCAAACAATAGCTTTGTAATGGACAATTATTGCACATACTTGACCTGCCATCCAGATGGGACAGCGCATGCAGGAACTGCAGTGATAATAAGAAAAAGCATTAAGCATGAACTTATACAAGAATACAGAACGTCGGAGATACAAGCTACATCAGTGTTGGTACACGATAGAAAGGGATCAATAACCTTATCAGCCATATATTGTCCGCTAAGACATGCTCTGAAAGAAGAAAATTTCACACAATACTTCAAATCGCTTGGTCAGAGGGTCCTGGCTGGAGGTGACTGGAATGCAAAAAATGTACATTGGGGGTCACGCCTAACCGTCACTAGAGGAAGAGAACTAAAACTTAGCATCGATAAAAACAAGCTACAAATTCTAAGCACAGGACAACCAACATACTGGCCAACAGACCCACACAAAAAACCAGATCTGTTAGATTTCTTTATATTTAAGGCCTCCCCCACATTAGGCGTGCGCGATCCTCGGGCGTGTGGGTAGCGCGAGCGCCGCGCGCGCGTCGCGAGCGCGCCGCGTGAGCGTCGCGTTTAGCTGCCCTGCGGCGCGCTCGCGGCGCGCACGCGGCGCTCGCCTTGGCGTTTAACCCCCTTCAGTCAAGTCAGTCACAATTTGAACAATTTTTGTTTCAAAATCCACACTATCCACACTAATATTATAAATGCAAAGTAACTCTGTCTGTCTGTCTGCCTGTCTCGCTTTCCTGCTAAAACTACTGACCCGATTTAAATGAAATTTGGTACTCAGATAGTTTAGAGCCTGAGAAAGGACATAGGCTACTTTTTATTCCATGACTTTGTCTGCGTCCGCGATAAACGACATTTACGCAGAAGAAGTCGCGGGCAGAAGCTAGTCTTTTATAAATAAAGTGCTGATTTCTTCCCACACCTTTTTTTTGCAGTACGATCACTATACTCCTTTGTAGTCATGTCCCATATCGCAGGACGATTCTGTATTTCTAGGATAAAGCTTTCGATATTAATTTCACTCGTGACTCTATTTTTAACGTGTGTCAACACAACACTGCCCACCATGTGACTGACCGAAACAGTAGCAATATACAACAAGTTACCAGAATCCATAAGGATAGAGAAAAAAAGCCATCTATTTACTAATAAATTAAAAAAGCTGCTGTTAAGCAAATGTTATTATAGCGACAACGAAATTTTAAATGTTAAATCCCTGAAATTAGTTTAAAAAAGTCCAAAGCATGTATTTCATCTATTTTTAATTACTATTTTAGAATAAGTTACATTATAAGATAATCAATAGGTCCTCCTCTCTACCTACTGTATTTTCCTTTGCTGTGCCCGACAGGATCCACAATTGTTTCTAAATAAAATGTTTTACCACCTAAGCATATACATTGTGAAATGCAATAAAGTATTGAGTATTGAGTATTGTAGCGGGCGAAGGGGTAAGAACGCGACTCGAGCGCCGCGAGCGCGCCGCAGGGCAGCTAAACGCGACGCTCACGCGGCGCGCTCGCGCTACTCACACGCCCGAGGATCGCGCACGCCTAATGTGGGGTCAGCCTAAGGGTCTTTCAAACTTGTACCTGAAAGTTGAAAGCTGCCTAGATAGTAGCTCTGATCACACACCTGTGATACGAACGATAAGTGCAACTATAATTACAACACCAAAAAAGGAATGTTTATACAATAAGCGGACAGACTGGGACGCTTTCAGAGCATATATCGAGGCAAACCTCCAATTAAAAGTACCACTGAAGGCATGTGATGATATTGACTCGGCCACAACATATTAGGTTGGGGAAAAAGTCTTTTCGCATTATAGTATGTATGAACTTGTAATAAAATCTCTTTGGCTATACTATTTGTATCTGGCTGGTTTTGGTATCATTGAAAGTTTAAATTTTTAAGAACATAAGTCCAAATTCAAATTAGGAAAATGTGTGATTTTCATTTGTTTGTCGTACCGTCAAGATGAGTGAATCTAATGAAGAAATTCGACACATTTTAAAATTTTACTACAAAAAAGGTAAAAATGCAACGCAAGCCGCGAAAAAAAATTGCGATGTTTATGGACCTAGTGTAGTGTTTGTGAGAGTAGCACAAATTTGGTTTAAGCGTTTTCAATCCGGAAATTTTGATGTCAAAGATGCATGTCGCTCTGGTCGCCCTATTACGGATAAAATGGATGCCATTTTTGAAAAAGTGGAGCAAGATCGGCATACCAGTAGTTACGACGTAGCTGAAGAACTGGAAATTGACCACAAAACAGTTTTGGCGCATTTGAAAAAAACTGGGTACACAAAAAAGCTCGACATTTGGGTACCTCACGAGCTCACTGAAAGAAACCTAATGAACCGTGTACTCATTTGTGATTCTTTATTACGACGTAATGAAACCGAACCATTTTTGAAGAAGCTGATAACTGGTGATGACAAGTGGATCACGTATGACAAGAACGTGCGAAAAAGGTCGTAGTCAAAGACCGGTCAGGCTTCACAGACTGTGGCGAAACCCGGGTTAACTCGTAACAAGGTGATGCTGTGTGTGTGGTGGGATTGGAAGGGCATTATTCATTATGAGCTGTTACCACCAGGCAGGACCATCGATTCTGAACTCTTCTGCGAACAACTGATGAGATTAAAGCAAGAAGTTGAGAGAAAGCGGCCGGAATTAATCAACAGAAGGGGTGTGGTTTTTCATCATGATAACGCTAGACCTCACACATCTTTAGCCACCCAACAAAAATTAAGAGAGTTTGGCTGGGAGGTGTTAATGCATCCGCCGTATAGTCCTGACCTTGCACCTTTAGATTTCCACCTGTTTCGGTCTCTTCAGAATTCTTTAGGCAGTGTCAGGTTAACATCACGAGAGGACTGCCAAAACCACTTGTCGCGGTATTTTGACCAGAAGTCCCAGCAATGGGATCATGTCCCTACCTACAAGATGGCAAAAAGTTATCGAATAAAATGGTACCTACATACTTTAGTTAAATGTAAATAAACTTTATTAAAAAATGTTTTGAATTTTCTTAAAAAATGCGAAGAAACTTTTTCCCCAACCTATTATATTACTAACCTCATTCAACAGGCAGCATGGAAGTGCACACCGGAGACGAAGCAAACGCGAAGCAAAAACGTCTAGTAATGATATTCCTAGAGAAATCAAGGAAAAGGTATTGGAAAAAAGAAGACTCAGAAGGGTATGGCACAGCAGCCAACATGCCATGGACAAAAAGGCACTGAATAAAGTGGCCGCAGAATTGAAGCAATTCATAAAGAACATTGAAGCTGAAACCCTGAAAAATAAACTAGAAAACTTATCAAGCTCAGCAAAAAATGAATACTACGGTTAAAGATATTTATTTTCTCAAAAGAATATACATACATTCACTTATAGAGAAAACGTAAATATAAGTTTAAAATAATGTTATCCGCCAGCTCCAGCGCCAGCTACTCACTTTGGAATGCAGTAAAAACCAGCAAAGCAGCACCTATGCCAGCCCAATATCCATTACAGTTATATAATAGTACCTGGGCCAGAACAGATGAGGAACGATGTCAAGCCTTCGGAAAATTCCTTAGTACAGTCTTCACGCCAAATGACAGTGTTGCCGAAACTGACGACGAAATAAACAGCTTCCTGAAATCGGATCTTCAGCTGAGCCCTCCACTAAAAAGTTGCTCACCAAAAGAAATATCCCATGAGATAAGGAAACTAGACCGAAAAAAGGCTCCAGGATTTTGCTTAATAACAGCGGAAGTACTTCAACAATTACCCAGAAAGGCGATAGTATTCCTCACGCAGCTGTTTAATGGTATCTTGAGGCTGTCATACTACCCCAAATTATGGAAAGTCTCAGAAATCATAATGATTCTAAAACCGGGCAAACCACCACACCTTGTATCATCATATAGACCCATAAGCCTCCTACCGGTAATTTCAAAACTTTTTGAAAAAGTACTATCACGTAGATTAAATCTTATACTAGAAGAAAACAAACTTATTCCAGAGCACCAGTTTGGATTTAGAAGTAAACACTCCACAACAGAACAAGTTCATAGAGTAGTCACCAAAATAAGAAATGCAATGGAGAATAAGGAATATTGCTCGGGGGTCTTCTTGGATGTGCAACAAGCCTTTGACACAGTCTGGCACCCAGGACTATTGTTTAAGCTTAAAAGTAATCTTCCACACAATCTTTACCTGCTTTGGAATCGTACTTAAACAACCGCATATTCAGAGTTAAGATAAACGAGTCATACTCCAACTGCTATGACATAAAAGCAGGAGTGCCGCAGGGTTCAGTATTGGGCCCGGTATTGTATTTGATATACACAGCTGACCTACCCGATACCGAAAATATCCTCTCCGCAACTTTCGCTGACGATACCGCAGCCCTCTGTAATAACCAAGATCCAATTAAAGCATCGCAAATGCTGCAGGTACACCTCGATAAAATTAACACATGGATGGAGAAATGGCGTATCAAAGCATGTGTCAGCAAGTCAGTACATGTAACGTTCACTCTTCGAAAGGGAAATTGTGCACCAGTTAAACTCGGAAACGATGTATTGCCCCAACATCAGACAGCCAAATACCTTGGTATGCACCTGGATAGAAAACAAACTTGGAGACAACATATCGAGAAAAAACGAGATGAGCTAAATCACCGCCTGCAATCACTGAAATGGCTACTAGGAAGAAATTCACAAGTGTCTCTCGATAACAAAATGCTCATCTATAAAGCTATCTTGAAGCCGGTATGGACCTATGGAATTGAACTCTGGGGAACAGCCAAAAACTCCAATGTAGAGATCCTGCAAAGATACCAAAATAAAGTTCTGAAAAACATAACAAATGCTCCGTGGTTTACCAAAATGACTGAGCTACATGACATCCTCAAAATTAATACTGTAAAGGAAGAGATTAAACACCGAACAAAATTATACAAAATGCGCATTGAAAAGCACGTTAACAGCCTGGCCTCTGTACTGACTAACCCAATGGAACACCGTCGATTGAAAAGACAGCACACATGGGACATAGCTTGATCTGGTCAAGCAACAAGAAGAGGGACGGTCCTCACTGGAGGACCGTACTCGAAACGCCAACAAGCACAGAACGCATCTGCTGAAGGCTTAGGAAGCCGATTGCAAGATATTGGAAAAAAAAGTGTGTTGTAAAAAAAATGTATGTTCGGCCATAACTCCGTCATACAGTATGGAAACCACATATATGCAATTAATTAAACCACATACTTGTTATCGCCTTTACTGACGATACACAAAAAAATGGACGAACGAAATCGGTCCAGAAATTAGGTAAAAAACTAGAGTTCTAATTTTGATCAAATTTGAACACTCTGTAGAATTGGATCACTAGGTCAATGATTCAATGAACTTGAACGAACATTGAAACGCGACGTTGCCATACAGTGCAAACTATCACGACGCTGTTACGTATTCTACTTACCTATTTGCGTAAAATGTAAAATCGGTACACCTACCGACAAGCTGGAATTTTAAAAAGAAATTGTTTATTTCAATTACAAAGGAAAAAAATATTAAAATGTAATACATTTTATTTCAACGTTCGAGTGCGCAAACTAAGTGTGTATGGAGCCGCGGACACCATCGCCCGACTCCCCCCCCGCGTGATATCCGCCGCTGCCGCACAGTGTGGCCAAATGGGTTTTTTTGTTTCAAAAAGGGCTGGAGGTCACAGTTTTAAACCAATTACAACGTTTTTTTTTAAAACACTTAGAAATGAATTCCAAAGAGAATGTCGGAGCCTGATTGAAGAAAAAAAAAGTACCCTATTAATGACATAACCTTAAATGCTCAATTTTTTTTTTCTCATTGTTGGTGTAGAAAGCTTCCAATAACGTCGAAAGTTACTGACAACCGTAGGAAAGTAGTTGTAAGAATTACGAGCCATATTTCAGGGGAACATGAGAAAAAATATTTGAGCATTTAAGGTTACTTATGTCATTAATAAGGTAATTTTTTTTTAATCGGGCTCCGACTTTCTCTTTGGAAATCATTTCTGGGTGTTTTAAAAAAAAATCGTTGTAATTGGTTTAAAATTGTGACCTCTAGCCCTTTTTGAAACAAAACAACTCATTTGGCCCCACTGTGCGCCGTTGCTCTACGCAAATACATTCGTTTCTTGAAATGTATGGAATTTAATACTATGATGGTTCGGCCTACTCCCTCTCACAGACAGGAAACCTGTGCAGTCAATGTCTGCAGGGAACATTAGGCTGATTATTAAATTTAATGTTTATGTTGTATCTTTTTCGATACATGAATACTTGAAATTACTTTTATAAAATACTAGCATTCAGCTGCATCCGGTTAGACTGGAAGCTGATTAGTACTTGGAAATTAGGAATTTCCTTTTGACCTGCCACGGCCGAAATTTTGTTTTGCAATTTACACAAACATAACCTATCATCACTGGCACGCGCTAACATTTCCTGCGGGTGTACGTAGGCAGCGGTGTCTTTGGCGGTATCTTGCAACAGACGGCTCGAGACATGCGGCGTTTTTCAAAGTCGGCGGTTATTGTGAACGAATTTTGCGGGTAAGGTAAGGACACCTCTGCCGGGGTCGCGTGATTGTTCGAAAGAGATACCGTGACCCTGGCACATGGGCAACTGATGGAACACGGGTGGGTTTTAGTCAGTAAAAGTCTGACACACCCTCCCGCTCCGCCCAGAGCGGGAGAAGTCATTTGATGATTTCCCATCCTGAGAAAAAAAAAAAAAAAAAAAAAAAAAAAAAAAAAAAAAAGGTAAGGACACCTGTTATTGACTATTAGGGAATAATTATCGATAAAAAAAAACTGTTTAGCTTTAAATACTTAGGGCGTAGTGTTTTTATTAGAATTATCGTGCTCTTGTGATAATTCTAAAAACACTATGCCCTAAGTATGTATAGCTATACAGCTTCTTTGGTTAAGTGTGTTGTGTAAGTTCTTGTTAAATATTCAGTAGATTTAGAGATAAATTAATGAAGTAGAAGTAAACAATAACAATTTTATAAGTTACGTACAAGCAACCTATTAAAAAAAGTCGTACGTACTTACACGTTTGCTAGTCAGGAAATCACTCAAAAAACGGTAGTTCTTAAGTCCAATCGTACAAAATTACTAAAACTTTTTTAATACTTAATCCAATCAATAATTTGTTAATCTTTAAACTTAAAAATATTAAAAGAATCGAATAACACAAAAATGCTTGTATTTTAATGCCTTGTTTTGGTAGTAGGTAAGTAAGTGTAAAAAAGTATCGATAAACCATAATTGCGCCGTTAACCCTAAATTATGACTTTTATTATTTTCGCCATTTTTGAGAAGTCTCGCTTTGTCAGTTCATTCACCGCTATCTTCCGGGATAGTGTATCGTGACTTTCGCAGAGATTTCATAGCGCGCATTGCTTCAAGTGATTTTGGCAAATTAAACTAATACTCGTAAATAGGTACTTTTTAAGGTGAAATTGACACTTATTTGCTACTTGACTTTGTGTGTGTATAAATAGTGTTTTTAAGTTTATTTTTATTTATTTTTTACGGTGAAATTGACACTACTTGACTTGTGTGTGTGTACCCGTGTGTTTTTTTTTAACAAAATGCCAAGACAACATAATTTTTACAGTGCTGCAGAGTATACAGACATGGTTTTATTGTATGGCGAATGCCGCCAAAATTCAGCCTTAACTCTACGTACTTATCGTGAGAGATACGGCGCAACTCGTGTCTGCCCTACTAATGTCCGGACAATCCTGGGGGCTGTCCAAAGGATCAAAGAAAATCACCACATACACTGAGAAAACTGACAATCATAAAAGAGGTGAATTCAGCTTAAAGTATGATGAATTCACTCAAAGGACGGAGCATAGTGATTCACCAAAAAGAACGATGATAATACTGATGTTGATGATAACAGTATTTAAGATGATGTGTCACCATGGATTTAGTTTTAGTTACCTACTATTTTTCGATGCCTTCCTCATATATCCAGTTATATCCTATTAGTTTTCCTACAATTTTTCGGTGACTTCCTCACATATTCAGTTATGTCATACAATTTTTCCAACTATTTTTCGGTGCCTTCCTTATATATCCAGTTATATCCTATTATTTTTCCTACTATTTTTCGGTGACTTCCTCACATATTCAGTTATATCATACAATTTTTCCTACTATTTTTCGGTGCCTTCCTCATATATCCAGTTATATCCTATTATTTTTCCTACTATTTTTCGATGACTTCCTCACATATTCAGTTATGTCATACAATTTTTCCTACTATTTTTCGGTGCCTTCCTCATATATCCAGTTATATCCTATTATTTTTCCTACTATTTTTCGGTAACCTCCTCGTATTTTAGGTTAGGTCCTCTTACTTTTCCTACTATTTCCTCATATCTCTGGTTATAGCCTATTATCTTACGGAGGTCGCCCTCAATAGGAGGATTGTGTTTTTTAATAAACCAATTAATATCTCTATAATACACCAGTGATTAGTTGTAGTTCTACTCATTCTCCATCAGTAGGACTACAACTAAATACTGGTGGATTACACAGAAATTGTTTGGATTATTAGAAATCACAATCCTCCTATAATTGAGGGCGCCACTGGACTTACATGATCCCCTTATTTTTAAGTATCCAATATTGGTTCTTTCCTTTTAAATATTATTAGGTGTGAGCTCAACATTAAAAAAAACTGAAGAACCCTAAACTTGAACCTTAAAAAAATGGAGAGTAAGTAAAAAAAATAGAAAAAAGTACCTTGGCAAGAATGGTAAGAAGGTGAAAAGGGATGTATGTATAAATTAAACAGAAAATTGAATGGTATTTTTATTTCCATAGTATGAATGAATAATTATTATATACTCTAAACATTTATATTCAGTATAAAAGAAGACTGTTTTGTTTAGAAACATCCTCGCCTTAATGATTACAGTATCTATTTGTCGGTCATTATAAAGAATCATTATATACATTATGTTCAATAATTCTAGTTTTTACAAATTAAAATAAAGGTTGAGACGAGTAGAAATTTAATTTACAAAAAATAACAAACTTTACATTAATGTACCTATAACTAAAACATTTTTGCCCTTAAGGTGATTGCTTCAGGGTAGCCGTTTTTTGCAATTTGCAGGCCAGTGCTAGGTTGTATGTTAATTAAATGTTGCACGCGGGTGTAAGTACATAAGTTGTACTACATACGTCTTACACCCGCGTCTAACATTTCAATCAAAACCTAGCACTGGCCTGCAAATTGCAAAAAACGTAAGAAAATTTGAATTTCGCGGGCTACCCTGACGCTTTCACCTTAAAGCTGCATACAATAAATTGGTTATATTATTATAGTAAATATCTATTTTCAAGTAAAGTGCTACTATAAACACTCTATCTCGATGAGACTAATCTATCCCTCATACAAATACTTTACTTTAAAATGTATTACTAAAGGTAAACGCACACTTTTCAGAGCCAAAGGAGGCGAAAGAATCGAATTTTAGAATTACTTGTATGAAATCCTATGGAACCTCGCACACTTACCGAATCGGACGAATAAGGTCGTACGATTCGGTGCGGATAAGTGTGCGAAGTTACATTGGACTTCATTTAAGTAATTCTAAAATTTGATTCCTTCGCCTCCTTCGGCTCTGATAAGTGTGCGTTCACCTTAAACCAGCTATTGGTGCTGGCTCATACCATTACTTTATGCGGACACCGTTATCGGGCCGTCTTTATAGGATATCCTAAAGGGATATCCGATAAATACCGTAACTAAGGGTAGATTACTAGTTGAGCGCACTCTGCTATAAAAAAATAACTGCCCTTGGACTCTGCAGTGCCTCAAACTAGCAACGCCGCGTACGGTATAAGTACATAATTAATAATTATGTAAACGTTTCCAAAAAAAATTGATATTACTGGATTCAAAATAAAAACACCTTAAAAATGAGCAAACGAGTTAACTCGTTTGCGCATTTTCAAGGTATTATAGCAGCGACCGTAAGCCGTTAGAATACCTACAGAATTTTGAAATTTTTACTCTAGGTACCATCTACTTGTAATATATGACGTGTTACCTCGCATTAGAGTGAGCGTGTTAGGACACGGAGAAACGGCATTTTGGCAAGGAAAGCACAGATAATCATTACCACGTTTAACTTCATAAGAATTGTAATGAGAATTAAATTCAATAGTTTCAAACATACAGCAACGGAAAAAAACCTCTTCAGTATCTGTCACCAAAATTGCATCAATTTGGCCAAAAGTGGGTAAGAATTGTTCATCATCTATATCTACAGTAACTATAGAGTTCCGCTGCCATATAACACCAGCTATTGTAGCGGAAGTAACCGAATATTTGAGGACAACGCCAGTGCCGAGAGAAAACTTGACAGTGTCTCCTGAATTTAATGCAGATTTTTTTCCTAGTATTTTTGTTGTAGGTATTGTATTTTTCACAAACAAGTCATTGAGCATAAGTTGACATTTTATTGCTAGAGTCTTGCAAACATTGACTCGATTAAAAGATGATCTAGCCACTAACTTAGATACCCTGTGCTTGGCTTCAAAACGCATAGCCCACATGTTACGTACGGGGCCGAACTTCATTAGCATGGTAGGATAATGAGTCAGAAAATGAAACTTTGGCTGCAGGGGTGATTTTGTTAGCTCCGTGTACAATTGATTAAATTCTGCTATTATAACCCGGAGTTGAATATTGGTGTCACTGAAGACCCTATGACTTAATAACCTGTCGGTGATTTGCCGCAACATAATGTATAATTTCCATACTTTATTTTCTAAAGGAATGTAAAACCAGGCTATTAGGCTGAAGTATCTAATAAGGGTAAGCATTTCTGATGCTGAAGTTTTCAATTTTACTTTCGAACCTTGGACAACTAAACAATTACTTGGTTTTGAATTCCTATCTGGTCCATAATCAAATGAAATTATTCTTTGTTGCAATACTGAGATCTTTAAAAGACCTTCGGCAAGGAAGTGGTTTATGACAAAGGTCATTACATAACGAGCTACACCTTCTAATATATCATGCATTGGGTCTACTGCTACATTTTGAAATAAATCAAATCCTGTCACCTTAAGCCAACAGCATGATTCTTTAATGCCCGTGTTA
The DNA here is from genome assembly GCA_932294355.1 of Aporophyla lueneburgensis. NCBI lineage: Eukaryota > Metazoa > Arthropoda > Insecta > Lepidoptera > Noctuidae > Aporophyla > Aporophyla lueneburgensis. Next base: position 13,835,106 of record OW028762.1, on the reverse strand, counting down.
GGTGTATCGTTTTCTTGCAATTGAGCGTGGTATGAAGTCATATTTCTAAGCAAGTTACTGTTTTCATATAGAGCAGTTTGCAAACCTTTCTTGTCAATGTTACAGATTCTGCAACACTTGTTAGCTGAAAAACTTTCAGTAAACCCGAGAATTGAATTCAGGCCTAAATTATCGCCAGTTATAGCAACAACCTTCAATTTTACGGTTCCTTTAAAAAACTTATTTTCTATAAAAATTTCTTTGTTTTGCAAGTAATTCAATTCCTCAATAACAGGGTCAAAAATAGCTTTGTTTCCATATTTAGTTTTGTCAGCAGAATGGCAAATAGCTAACAGCAAAATGTTATTCAACAATGAAAATAAATGTGGTGGGAGTGCTGGCAAGGAAACGTATACACCACCAAGCTTATGCACCCCAGCGTGGCTCCCCAAAGGATTTCCAATTTCAAAATCATCATAGTATACTACTAAAGGAAGAATAATGTCCGACGCCTGCGGTGTACACATTGCCAGCCATACAGATCCCTGCATTACATTTTTTAGACACATTGGCCTCATCGGATTTTCTTCACGGATTATTAAATTACCCCTTAGGTGGTTCAAATAATCCGTTACATCTTTCCAAATAGTGTCAATGGAAAAAAAATTCTTCAAAACCTGGCGAAGTTGAATTACTTGCATTGTACGTGGCTTGGTGTGTAATGTTAAAGTGTTACTCCTTTGTGAAATGTCAGGACAATAACCAACGATTACTTCATGTGGTGGTATAAAAGAACCTAATAAATTCAATTCTCGGAATCTCAAATATTCTGAACGAAACGGAAAAAAGATGCCCTTCAAAGCTGTGTTGAACTTATGAAGTCGTTTATTAATTTCGCTTCCAGACATGCTTTCCTCATCAGCTAGCACAGGGCCGAATACGGACATTAAAGACGGTGCGATATTGTCAAGAAGGGTTTGCAAATGACTAACCATAGCTTGTACAGACGATCGAGATACAGAGGGATTTACATAGAGCGTTGAAATAAATTTCAAAACTTCTTTATGAATAATACTATCAGCATTATCAAGGACTTCCGGTTCACTATCAGCTTCAATGTATATGTGCTCAGTTGCTACTTTGATAGTCTCTGTTTCACACATAGGAACTACGCAAGCCTCGTTTGAGGTGGATGGCAAATAACGAGTGTTTACTTTATTCAAATGTTTTAAGTTAACATGTTTTCTAAATTGTCTAACGTCCGTGAAATACCGGTAGCATGCGTCTTCACCACATTTATAAACTCCAGTAATATCAATTTTTTCACATTCTTTCCTTATGTGGGTAATAAGTGAAGAAAACGTGGGAAAAGTCCTTTTACAACTGTGACACTTCATCTTAATTTAAATTGTGACTCCGAGAGTAACTAATATCTCCTTCACAGATTGTGACATACGATCGTACGATGTTTTGACTTTGTAAAAACCAATTTGGATAATAAGCCAAATGTTATAGCTTTCAGTAGGATATTTAGCCGCAGTAGCATGAAATATTTTAAAAGTCACATCAACAGCCTCAGTTAGTGTTGTGAACTTGTAAAACGTATTGTCACATACTGTGAAGGAGACACCTGACTGGCGGCACCAAATTATAAATGGTTGGAGGCTAATACCTAGGTTTTGAAGCTTTTGGCGACGCTCCTCAATTACCACTTGCACGTCTGCGTCATCATCCACGATGGTCACAAATCCATCCAATATCTCCGCTCGTGAAGCTTGCCAGTCTTTTCTAGATCGACGGGCAGGAGGAATATTAAAGAGACAGCCGAGTAGCAATATCGCTGCTATTAATTTTGTCTCCGGTTGTTCATCTGGAAAGAAAATAATAATAGTATATTTGACACAACACATCATCATTAACTGAGCAAATAGGGAAAAGTATCAGAACAAAATAAAATCTATCTATATAAGTAAAAATGAATTGCCGAAATGTGTGTCCGCCCGCCCGTTACTTCTGAACGACTGCACCATGTTAGATAATTTTTAAATTCTTTTTTGTCTATATATTTTATAACGGGTTCACCGACCCAGGGAGGTCGAGCACCTAGAACTATTTAACAGAATCATTTCCTTACCGTCACAAATTGCCAATGTATCAGCTATTTTTCGACGAAGAAACGAGTCCTTTGTGGTGTTAAGCTTCTGCTGAGCAGCTTTTAGTATGTTTTCCGATGAAGCATCCAAGGCGTCGAGGCCCCCGGATTTATCAGGGAACAGTGCTTCGTAGTCATGAGTCAGGAGTCGCCATCCATCACTTGACTTCAGGATAGGATACTTATTGAAGTACTCCTGTAATGTCCCTTCCTCGTAGTACAAGTACCGGAGGCGAGCTCGCACCGTCTCCCGCCACAGGGCACTGACCTCCTGCCACGGACCAGCTGAAGGACTTGACAGCTGCTCTAATGCTGACGCTACGTCCTCCACTTCACCTGCACACAAAAATTAAAACGATTAATAATTAGTACAATGACAATAACGGTTCTTAGATTCAGATATTTTGTAATTTGTAACGAAAATTTATACTAATTCAGATATTTTTCTCAATAATTTTGTTCTTGATAATTTAATTCAATCTGAAAACATAAAATTTCTTGAAAAGGAGTTACCTTCTTTAAGTCCGGTCAGGTCGATTCCAGCGAGTGGAGGGGTGTCTAGCCTAGGACTGGACTTGGAGCGAGAACGTGACTTGGGCTTTTCAATAAGGCCCAACGAAACTAAATGCTGCCGTCGAGCCCTTCTGGCGGTGACTAACCAGCCAGAGATATTGCGCTTAGCCTGGTAAGCATCAGCCGGCAGGTACGGCGCGTAGTATAGGGGTGGTGACTCCTCTTTAAATAATCTGCCAATGTCGTAGGATAGAGCAAGCAGCTGCGAATCTGTCAGAAGTACCGGGTTTTCGGCCGTAATGAGCTTCTCCATAAGCAGCTTGCATAAACGCCCACGCACGTTTGAGGGTAAGGTGCCCGTTTTCTGCCCAATTGCTATTATTTGTTTTCCCTCGACTGATGAATTCAGTATGGTATTCACCTGAAACACAAATAGTATAAGTATGGCATTACAAACTAAATATGCAAGGTAAAAGTTAAAAAAAAATGTCACTAAAATGTTGAAAATACAGGTTCAATACCTACCTTCCATTCAGTATAATGATCAGTTGGAGTCGGTGCCAGTCTAGGCATCATGCATTTAGTTGTTAGTTATAGCTGTCACCAACTCCAAATATATTACTGATCTTTGTGACATATAGTATAGCTCCTAAACGGCCGTCCGTACACACATACAGGACAGGACAGGTACAGACGTTAAACTTATCTGTTTACGCCGGGGGTTAACAATATTGAATGTCAATTGATCGGTTCAGCATTGCAGGTGTGAACGGTCCTGCCCTCGTCCCTTGATCCGGCCCTGATAAAAACTAATCGATCAAGATCAGGACTGACCCTGGTCTCAAAGAATGTCTATACCAAATTTTGCATCGGTTCAGTGTCTTAGGTATGAAAATGTGAAAAGGTCCTGCCCCAGCCGACAGATAGACAGACAAACTTACTTTCGCATTTATAATATTAGTATGGATGTAATTACAAATTAATACATATTGCTCTTGAACCAAAAAACAGTAAGTACGAGTACTTTTCTACAATTTTGCAGAACTTACCAAATTTTCCTGGTTAAGTCCTGCTTCGCAGTCTTGGTTGAGGATTGAGCTTTGCAGTCCTTCACACGGTGGCAGAGGCTCTAAGTTACAAGGTAGACTAGTTAACAAGTCATTCCTCAGGACCTCTTCAAAGAGTGATGAATTGTAGGAGTTATCCTGAAATTTAACAAGAAATTTAAAAAGGTAATAATAATGTACTTAGTTGGTAAACTAACAAGACTGATGAAAAGTTATGATTTTATTCCACTTTTTAAATAAATACTGCACCGGTTAAATTGTTAGGTATCTTAAGAAGACTTTAAAATAATAAAAGTTAATAAGTAGGTACCTACCTACCTACATGCAAGTAGGAGAATGTGCATTTAAGCGACGCAGGGCATGTGTAAGCAAAAAGTTTAAAACAAAATTTACTTTTTTGAAATACAATTTAACATGAAAACAAACCATATCTTTTGGTTGGTCGCTTTTTAACATGGCCAGAGCTGCTTCAAACCGGAGTCTGTCCCCTATTTGAGGGAACATACTATGTATGTCTTGTTTACTAAGCATCTGCATTGTTGCGATATCAATTCTTTCAGCTGAAAAAAAAAGGTAAATTTAACAGCGCCCTGATTGCAGCTGTGAAATGCACTACGTCGCATCGACTTTATAAAATGTAGGTTGGTAGAGCTCGTCTAAGCTGAAAAGACGCGCCCCACTACTTAAATTTGTATACGTACACTACGGTAAATGCGGTAGTGGGGCGCGTCATTTTAGTTTAGACGCACTCTACCTATTTGTTTTTTTTTGGGTTGCAGTTGCACATCGAATCTAGTGTATAATATAAATATGAACGTATATCTAGGTAGGTGGGTAGGTACCATACGACAAGACTATTCTTGGTTGGAGTGTACAGCGGCCAAAAAAGTGTTATTTTCGCAAATCGTTTATTTTCTCGATTCTATAGTATGTAACACCTAGAAAGGCTAAAAGTGTCTGGGTGTTTTTTGTCTCCGACCAACTGTTTGTCGTAAAAACGATGTCGAAGGGATCCATAGGTAAGGTTATGTTAGAACTGTGACCTTGAAATTGGTCGCGAAATTTTTTTAAGTATATTTTCATAGTGCCTCTAAGACGACACTCTGACCCTATTCTTGCTAGAAATTAGAATGTGTGAATGTAATGTGTGAGCTCATGCTAGCAACTTACTAGGTAGGTTTGTCAACTTACTTTCAAAACGATCGATGTAGCGTTCCAAATTCCACTTCTTCAAAAGATCACGCGTAGCCATATCCATTTTTGCACTGATCAAACACGTTCACTGGCACTAATGGAATTGTTATTGCTATTAATTAAACGAGTCGTGAGTCGTGACTTGCCGGCTGTAGCGGTGAAATACAAATGGCCGACCGAAATGGCGCGGCGGCGGAATGAAGTGAGAGAGGGAGACCTCATTATATAATGCCGTCACCTTAAATTTGTAGGACATCATTCAAATGCTACTCATAAATGGGTCTCTGTAATAATAATTTAGTAGGATACACATAAAATAATATGACTATATTATTGAACTTTGATGCTTACTCTAAAAATATGAGATTATTTAATCGTATTATCATAGGATTCACATAAAATAATATGACTGTAATATTAAAAAATGATGCTTACTTTAAAAATATAAGTTTAAAGCATTATAATTTAATATAGTACATTAGGGGGAGGTCATCGTATTTTTAGAGATACTTCTTCATATTAAACTATGAAATCTATTTATATTACGGTGACTGTCATTGTGTTTTTTAATTAGAATCTTATTTATAATTATCATACTAATTTATGGGACAGTGGACCATTTTCTATTACATTGTGTTATTATTTGAAGAAGACAATGTTATTTCATAATTACAAATTTTTACGATGACAAGTATCATAATATTGCATTATTTACCCAAAAAATTCGATTCCATCTTAACACATTTCAGTTCTAGCGTAATATTTACTTATTATCAACATATTATAAGACAACGCATCTATTTTAAACCAACGTCACGATATTTTAAGATTATGCCAAAATGACATTTTTCTCAGTGTAGTGCCGAACACTCATGAAGGAGTTGCTCCGCGTCACGTTCCATCCTCTTTTGAACAACGAGTCTTATACCATTTCGATCAGAACCCAACTTGCAGCCTTAGACAAGCTGGGCGTGTGTTTAGAGTGAGCCATAGAACAATACATCAAGTGCTGAAAAGGAACAAAATACGTCCTTATAAATATGCAAAGGTTCAGGCGCTGCTGCCCAGTGATAAGCCGATTAGAGAGTTTTATTGCCGCTGGCTACTTGAAAAAATCTTTCAAGGCCAAAATTTTTTATCAGATGAGTTTTGGACAGATGAAAGCACGTTTACTCGGAACGGCATGTGGAACCGACAAACCATGCGTCACTGGAGCCATACGAATCCCCATTTATTTAGAGAATCAGCTCATCAGTACCGTTTTTCCGTTAATGTTTGGGCAGGCATTCACGGAGATCAAATATTCGGTCCTGTTTTATGAACGGAAACCTGAATGCACAGAAGTTTCTAGATCTTCTTAACGGCCCGACAGCACGATATTTGGAAAGATTGCCTGTGGTAACTTTCAGGCGGGTATGGTTCCAGTTAGACGGAGCTCCTCCGTACTCTTCGCGAGAGAGCGGCTTAACACCATGTTCGGCGAACAATGGATTGGGCGCTATGGCCCCCACAGGTGGCCAGCTCGGTCACCCGACCTAACTCCTCTAGACTTCTTTTTATGGGGCTTTATTAAAAGTGAAGTTTACTCGCGGGTCTCCGAAACCGAAGATGAACTGCGCAATCGTATTGTCGCTGCCTTTGACAAATTAAAAGCCATGGCTCTGGATCCTGAACGAAATTTGTTGAGCAGGCTTCGGGACAACATTGTGCGGCGATGTAACTTGTGCATTCAGAAAAGTGGTGGACATTTTGAAAATTTAAGTTTACTTTTTTTTACTAATGTGCAATAGTTCATTTAGTTAGTTCAGTTCAGTTATCGCGAAATAAAAACGTGGCGGTAAAAATGAACTAAGTGAATTCTGATTTCATCGAACATTGACAAACGATCAAACGCCAGCGCTGACAAAAAAGCCGCCATTTGATATCAAGTTGCCGCTCTTCCTGAGATCAAGGTAAGTTTTCTAAACAGAGTGTTTAGTTTTTTAGAATTTATATTTTGATATTTATTTTGTTTGAAAATTTCACTTTTTTAATTTACGGTGTTTTATTTAATATTTAATTTTGTTATACTTCTGTGGACTAGTATTACTTGTGGTTTCGTTTATTGCATATATGTGGTTTCCATACTGTATATAAACGGATTTGCAAAATTCTTTTTTTGTTCGAAAGGGGTTTATTCCGAAATGGTTCCATACTCGGACTCGGACTTCCGGAGACAGACACCGGAACTCTTTAAAAAATGACAGCAAATCAACCGCGATTTCTGCTATCGCATAAATATATGCATTGTTTGTTTGGAATTAGTGCGGGGTAGATATTATAACAAAACAATTAAAAATAAAAACCTTTTTACAAATAATAACAACCGACTTCCTTAAAAACATTACAAAGTGAAAAATAACTTTAATTTCGGAAGTCGGTGGCAAAAATCTTAAATAAAAATCCTAAGACACCGACTTCCGAAATTAAAGTTATTTTTTACTTTGTAGTGTTTTTAAGGAAGTCGGTTGTTATTTTTTTTATTACAAAGTTTTTTTTATTTGATTTCTATTTCAAACAACACTATACACAAACCTGTGCATGCCGCTGGTCCCTGAAGGCTCTCGTGCAGACGGCACACACACGCACAAGTCTCGGCGACAACTCTTCTTCGTGCGCGCGTACGTGCATTCGTAAGCGCGAACGACGGGTTAACTGCTTCAGGCATATGTGGCACTGGAACGGTTTAATCTGCAAAAGTTAAATAAAAAATAAATAAAAAACTCCCGACCAATATAAAAGCCCCAAAAATTAAAAATGTATATACGTATTGGCCCTAAAATTTAATAAGAAGTTGTAAATATTATTTTGATCAAAGAATCGTCGTGTCAAAACTGCTGCACCGATTTTGACAAAACATTAAAAAGATACTTCTAAATAAATAAAAAACATCCAAATCGGTTCACCCGTTTAAAAGCTACGGTGCCACAGACAGAATGATACACATAGCGGTCAAACTTATAACACCCCTCTTTTTCCTTGGGGGGGTTTAAAATGAAATAATTAATAGTTAAGAGGTAATCTCAAGAAAGACATCCAATGTCAGAAAGTAGATCTTTTAATCGAAAAAACTGTGATTTTGTAAGGGTGTTATTATACCGTCGCGATCGATTTATCAATTGTCTGAAATGTCTGATTATTGGCTACGTAATAACAGTTGTACAATTAAATGTTTGTTTCATTTCGTTTAACAATTTTATCAACCTGATTTTATTGGCCAAGTAATAATATGTAGTTGTACAGATCGATCAATCAGGTTAAGCTTCTTATCGCAATCGGACCATGGATGGGTGACCAACTTAACATACCGAGATCTCTCGATGCCTCGGAACGTACAGTCAGTGCCCTGCATTACCTGACCCCTCCTGCACAGAAGAAACGAGGAAGAGGGGTCTGGTAATGCAGGGCACTGACTGTACGTTAGCCGTTAGTTCTGGCTGTCATTAGAATCTTTGACGGGCCGGATAGTCTGAAGCCCAAAGATTTGCTTATTGCAATATTTGCACCAGCCCTCAAGACTTAATGCTTCGTGGTGTTACAGAGATCATTGCATATCGGGGGTACTGTAATTGTAGGGAAGGCGTGCCCTTACGATAGGCAAGGATTGCGAGCGGTATCGGATATGCATCGTAGAGTGATGACAATTATGCTGACAAACTGTTACCTGTAAATGTGTGACGCCATGCTCATCTAAGGTCTGTTTGTCCAAGAACCGCTTGTTACAGAAAGTAGATCTTTTAATCGAAAAAACTGTGATTTTGTAAGGGTGTTATTATACCGTCGCGATCGATTTATCAATTGTCTGAAATGTCTGATTATTGGCTACGTAATAACAGTTGTACAATTAAATGTTTGTTTCATTTCGTTTAACAATTTTATCAACCTGATTTTATTGGCCAAGTAATAATATGTAGTTGTACAGATCGATCAATCAGGTTAAGCTTCTTATCGCAATCGGACCATGGATGGGTGACCAACTTAACATACCGAGATCTCTCGATGCCTCGGAACGTACAGTCAGTGCCCTGCATTACCTGACCCCTCCTGCACAGAAGAAACGAGGAAGAGGGGTCTGGTAATGCAGGGCACTGACTGTACGTTAGCCGTTAGTTCTGGCTGTCATTAGAATCTTTGACGGGCCGGATAGTCTGAAGCCCAAAGATTTGCTTATTGCAATATTTGCACCAGCCCTCAAGACTTAATGCTTCGTGGTGTTACAGAGATCATTGCATATCGGGGGTACTGTAATTGTAGGGAAGGCGTGCCCTTACGATAGGCAAGGATTGCGAGCGGTATCGGATATGCATCGTAGAGTGATGACAATTATGCTGACAAACTGTTACCTGTAAATGTGTGACGCCATGCTCATCTAAGGTCTGTTTGTCCAAGAACCGCTTGTTACACGTGACGCACACGTATCTCCGCGTGTCTGTGTGCGTGCGACTGTGCTTTGTTAGGGTTGCCCTGATAAATATATGTTTAAATTAGATTTCTTATAAATACTAGTTTAAAAAAAAAATGCCAGAAAAAATTAGTAATAGTTGTAAATAGTTGGTGTGTTGTGTGGTTATGTTGTTTGCAGCATTAGGTTGGCCGTTATGCGCGGATGTGACGTATGTTTTCGCCCAGTTTTTTTTAAATATTACTTTGTTGTGTCATCCTTTCTTTCTTCCTAAATATCCTTTTTATTGTTTGTGATAAAAATTAAATATTTTTCTGTCTGTATTTGTTTCTTTATTAACTAGCTGTGCCCGCGGCTTCACCCATGTGAATGGATTTAAGAAATTATCCAACTACCGGGACTAAAAGCAGCCTTTGTGTTAGTCCAGGTTATAAACTATCTGTGTGCCAAATTTCATGCAATGTTTACACTATGCATGCCAGTAAAGCTTCCAGTCGGCAAGTTTTTTTTTTCTCTTTGGTATATTTACCGACATGCAAGCTAGCGAAGCCGCGGGCAGAAGCTAGTAATAACATAAAAATCTTATAAACGGAATACAACAGAAAAGATAATTTATAACAATGTAAAGGAGATCACTCATTCTGGGATATATTTTTGTTACTCCTTATAACGTCAGTGGAAGTCCCGTTAAAATCAGTCCGGCCATTTCGGAGATTAGCCGAAACAAATAGGCCGAAAAAAAATTTAAAAATTGCTTTAGTTCTACCGTATGTAATTTTGTCTGCATTTTGGAAAATTTAGACTTGTGTCTACAGACAGGCACTCGAATGTTATTCATTTGTTTGTACGTACAGATGAAGTCATGCTTGTTCGTTAAAAGTTGAACTGCCAATACACACGCGGTCAATACCATGCCATATCCCAAAAGTTTGAGGACATATGATACGCTCTTATTAGTTTGGGAAAGTAATAACAGTTCTTTAGTTCTATCGTTACCTGAGGAAGAATGTCTTCCCGCAGCCCTCGACGGGACACTGCCACCTCTTCTGCTTGTCATGCTGGAAGTGTACGTGGTCGAAGAGCTCTGTCTCCGTGGCAAAGGTAGCATCGTCACATTCTGAGCAGGAGTAGCGCCCGTCTGATCTGGCTTGGTTTGATGTTTCGTGGAACTGCCTAGGATATGAAATCAAAAGTCTATAGTAGTCAACTGTTAGATATAGGCAGGCCACTATAATTTAACGCCATTTAACTCGACCCGCGACTACTCTCGTGAAGCTACTAGCTAAAATAACTGACTAGCTCAAAAAAAACTCACGATCTGCAGTCCCGGTATTATGGTGGGATGGAGGATACAGGTATATATTTTTTTAATGTAATAAACCTAAAATTCTGCATAATAAATTATTATTTCTAAGGCAGCGATCCTAAAAGGCGTTAAAAAACACAATGTTAGCCTACAGTTTCGGATGTATGTTACCCCTAGTTTAGTTTCTATAGGAAGTTAAGTAGTATTGTTTCTAGTTCTATGCCACGTAGTCTGAGGTGGTCAAGATTATGTTGGAATCCCAGCAGCCACGGACTAAATTAAGGAACAGGGACAAGCATGATCCTGCCAGGCTCACGAGATTTGTTCGAAAGAGTTACCGTGGCCCTGGCATAGGCAACTGAAGGAACACGGGTGGGTTTTAGTCAGTAAAACTCTGACACGCCTTCCCGCTCCGCCTAAAGCGATAGAAGTCATTTGATGATTTCCCACCCAAAAAAAGGTACAAGCATGATTCTTATATTTTAGATTTATTGCATACTGACAACCACCCTTTGAATTTTCATACAAAGTGATTAACAGTTTTACTAAAACGTTTTGTCGCAAAAGAAAAAGATGGGCGTTCCATTGATAAACTCCTCCATTTTCGATGTTTATTGATTTACTCTAATATTATAAAGAGGAAAGATTTGATTGTATGTAAAATTGTTTAACTCTAAAACTACTGAAACGACTTAAAAAAAAATTTCACCTTTGCAAAACTAAATTATTCCGGAGTAACGTGAGCATAAATTTCACGCAAAAGAGGTCTTAGTACATCAAATATACTTACATATGAAATTTGAGTCTAACTTTGGACGTGAATGACTCGTTGCAGTTATGGCAGGTCACAACCTGAGGGTTGCAGGTCGGTTCTCGGCTGCGACGTTTTTTGGGACGCTGCAAAAACGTGGATATAACATTACATACATAGTAAATAGAATAAATACTTTGGAACTGCGTTCGTTACGAGGTATTTGTGGTGTGACTATGAATGACAGACTGAAGAATTATGTGATAGTATTGAAAAAATTGGAAAGAGTATGCTTAGATGGTTTGGTCATCATGAGGACACGATGAATGAAGGACGACTTACAAAAAGTATTTATAAGGGAGATGTAAGTGAAAACGCCGGGAGGGAACACCGTAGTAGGACATATAGTGACCTTATTGGTGATTGTTCTTCAGAAAGGCTAGATGAGTAGTACTCGCAACCAGCGTGTGTGTATGACCAGATATATGAACCTAAACGAGGCAAAGGAATATGTAAGGATCGTAGCAGGTGGCGTTCTGTCGTTTCTGCCTACCTCCATTAGAAGAAGGCATGAGTTTATGTACGTATACGTATGTATGTATACAGACTGTAGAGCAGTGGAGGCCCAGTGGTAACGGCCGCGACTTACGAGTAGGTCGTGAGTTCAAACCAGGGATGTTAAGGAGCTCCGTAACCGTAACCGAAACTATCGGATATCCGATATACAATAAAAATTTATCCGTAACCGTAACTGAATCCGAAACAAAAGTTTCGGATAATATCGGATTTGTTATTATTATTACATTTTTATTTTAGGTGGAATAGATAACACACAATATATATTTACAATCATTTTTATTTTTAATAGCTCTAATAATTACTCACAGACTGATTGTAATTCCTGCCAATTGGTGATATACAAATAAAACAATTTTATTTGCTATTTGTATTTTACTTTCGAAATTCTTTAAGTTTAATATCCGTAACCGAAATTATCCGAAACTAACGGATAATTCGAAATAATTTCATATCTGTATCCATATCCGTATCCGAAATTTCATATCCATAACATCCCTAGTTCAAACCCAAGCAGGCGCATTACTTTGTGTAAATTATTTCATCACCTCTCAAAATAGTGAAGAGAAAACATCGTGAGCAAACCGGCATGTCTTAGAACCAAAAATTCGAAGACATGTGACAACTACCAACCCGGACTGGGCCCGCGTGATGGATTATGGCCCACTCTCTCTCACCGAGAGGAGCCCTGTGTCCCAGCAGTGGGAACATTGTAGCCTGATGATGATGATGTATACAGACTCCGGACCCACGCTAGCCGAAGCAATGAAAACCTGTTCACATAGAGCAGACGACTCCGCCTTTTTTTTTTTTTTTTCAGGATGGTAAATCATCAAATGACTTCTCCCGCTCTGGGCGGAGCGGGAGGGCGTGTCAGACTTTTACTGACTAAAACCCACCCGTGTTCCATCAGTTGCCCATGTGCCAGGGTCACGGTATCTCTTTCGAACAATCACGCGACCCCGGCAGGCATCGGTCCTAGTAGACCCCTACACTGCTGCTGACATCTCTTTGAGGCGCGCGTGGAACACTGCGCGCCGTCGACCCGAGCTTGGTCCTTACCGGGCGGCGAGCTACCCATTGCTCGCCACCCGCAAGCTCGCGCCTACGGTGGCCGGGAGTCCGCAATCGACTCCCGACGCCCGGGGCGTCTCCTCCTGCGGCGGCTAGGGGCGTGAGGGCGCAGAGACTGCCACTCCATCACGCGCCCCGCCTCCTCCTTCGCGAGCATTACTGCTTCGAGACGACTCCGCCTTGGATTGTAAAATGGTGCTATTACACAAACGATGGGACACTTAATATCATGTCCTGCGTGACCTGTCCGCAGCACTATTCACGAAATGAAAGAGGCTTGTAATGGCGCCAAACACGATACCACTAGACCACCATTGCTCATTAATAAAAATACAGCTTGAATATTATGTTTTGTTATGGGGCGTCAGAAGACCGAGAGTCTGACAACCAGTCCCACCAATGGGTTTCGTATTACCCAGTATATGGATTGTGGATGTCAGAAAGGCAGTCGCTCCATGTAAAATACTGATACTTAGCTACATCTGGATGGACTGGAAACCGACTCTAACATAGTTGGGATAAGGCTAGGCAGATGAAGATGAATATTATGTTTTGTTTACTACAATATTTCTGGTACTTACCATAGTGAGATCATTGTCTACTGACGTATCAGCTGGTCGAGGCCGTCCCTGAGCTCTCTGTGACAAAATAATAAAATATTCTAGCATTAAACATCATGTTTTCAAGGCAAGGCATTCCTGTTGGCAATATGTCTACTCCATAGATGATATTTTGTTATAATTTTATTGCTGTTACAGGAGATCACTCATTTTCGTTGGAGATCCTAAATAAATAAAATAATTTTGTTTGAAGATTTGGGATTTAAAGAAAGTAGGTGGCCAAAAATATATGAATATTATAAACACAATATAATACCACAGATAATTTCAAACAATGTAAAGGAGATCACCCATTCTGGCATTTAATTTTTTGGCAGCCATCAATTATGTTTCCACATTTTAAAGTTCACATAGAACGCATTCTTTTTTTCATAATTTTAAATAAATCATATATACATAGAAGAGCAGGAAAGAAATAAGACCAACGTACCTTCAAGAAGTCTTCCTCTGTCGGTATACATATTAGATTGTCCTTGGACTTTCGCTTCCGGTTTCTTCTACAGCGATGGTTTGCCAAGCTATCTGCGTTCGCGAATAATTGACTGTGTGATAGAAAATATAGAAAATAATCAAATAAGATAACAGTAAAATACCCTATGTTCTATATCAAAGAGGTTCGATTGTCAGTATCTGAACCATTGCTGCATGATTCATATACTGAGCAATCGAATGCAGTAGAACGTGTGGTATTTTTAATTGTGTGTTTTTTGTATATTTTTTTTATTTTTATTTTTGTAATTGTTGTGTATATGATCCTTTGTTGGTTGAAATAAAAGTTTTATTTATTTTATTGTGCGTGGGCCATGACGGCCGTTGGTGTTTATTGTCCCAGCCCACCTCCCTCCAGAAATTGGTTATGTCTCCTGGTCTGTTGAGAACGTCCGTGTCAGATCTGGGTGTTGCGAGAGTATCTACGCCTGTACGTTCATAAAGTACATGCGCAACGGTTTCCTCAGCGTCCATGCAGGCCCTGCACAGGGGGTGTCCGTTATGCCTATTGTGTGAAAGTGTTTGTTTAGTGGGCAGTGTCCTGTGATGGTGCCCGTCATCAGACGCTGACCATCCCTGTCCAGGCGCAGCAGGCGTCTAGTCAGCCTGTAATCCAGGGATGGCAAATACCCTATTGAGATCTCTAGCCTAATAGTTGTAAAAGAGGAGAAAAATATAAAAATGTCCTACCCGCAGTTAAAACATTTGGGTGTTTTATCAGATTCAACATCCTGTCCATCTTCTGTAACCTGAAATAAATATTAATATTGAATTAGACTGCCTTTTTAGTCTAGTGGTCGCAAGCGCTACTCCAGAGCATAAGGTCCTAAATTCTGTTCCCAGCTCGGGCAGTGCTATTGGGTTTTCCTATCTGAAATTTCTCAGTAGCAGCCCAGTCTGAATTTCTGCCCGGTTGGTAATAGATTCGCCCCCTATTACACGGGACTTAAAAATTATCGAAATGTGGGTGTACTATAGGTTCACCTCTGCCCAATGCTTCTGGGAAACAAGGCGTGATGTTATGTTATGAATGAAATAATAAAAACTTACTCAAAGAGATCAAAGCGTTCGTCAAAATGGCCACGCTTGGCAGGCGGAGTGGCGATCGCAGTATGGTGGCAAAATGCATAGAGAACGCTGCTGCCCATTCTCTAGTAAGTCCCTCAGGCACCCTTTACAACACCCACGGGAAGAAATGGGCTGGACGGAATGGCTTGTCATAATTACAATGCAAAACTGTAACAAACTAACAGCCACCAACGATTTCGGGCTGGGCTCTATCTGACCACACCGACCAATGACGTGTAGCCTTCTGCCAGGGTCAACGGCCGAATGCTACGTTCGTAAATACACAGACGCGGTCTCGCTCGCACGATGCCCGCAACTGCTAGGTGCGACAGCGACAACGTATGTTTTGGCAACCTCCGTCCTGACATCACCGCACGCTGTTGGAATCGTCTGACGTTTGAAAGGAACGTAGCCAAGGTTACCGTTCGGGTTTCTTACCTTCGCACTACACAGTAATTTCTGCAGCTCCTTTGTTGCTTCAGCATCAGCTGTCTGAACGATCCAGATCTCATCCTCACTGCTGTCCACGCTTTCTTGCTTTACCTCCGTTTTTATGATGGGTGGCTCCGTCTGTGTAGTATTTGTTTATGTATTTCTATTAATTACGTAGAACGAACCGAACTAATGTTCGCTTGCACCACCAATCACTAAATACAGGGTGACAGGGCAAAACTGTAAACATAAATTCAGTACAAGGTTCTAGGCTCCTAGGGTACACAGTTTTCGTCGGTTATAAATAAAATCTGCTGTTTAATTTCTATGAAGTAGTTTCTAAGTGCAATACCCACGAGGCTAAAATGTATGGAAATGTTATATTTTTTTTATTAACCAACGAAAACTTTCAATGCAGGGTTCGGGATCATGTACAGACGCCAGCATATCAAGCTACCCGAAACTGTAAAATTTTCCGAATCAATCTTGAATTTAATGCTTTGGCGATAAAGTTGATAATCTATTAAAGGAATTTGACAGATTGTAATAGCTTTAATTGCTGGCGTCTGTACTTAACCCATGGTACCAGTTTGTGCATCGATGTCTCTACCACCAGAGGCGTGCATTGCATATAGGCACATAAGCACTACCTTAAAAAAAAACCATAAGTCTGTAAATTACATTTTAATGTGTGTCCCGAAATTATTAAGGAACTTACTAAATTATCGTACCTAAAAAAACCCGCGTTTGTCTGCCTAGACAAGAACAGGCGACCTAGTGCCTACCTATACAGAAAAGCAATGCACGCCACTATCTATCCACCCTGTATTTTTAGCACTAAAACGGTTTTAAAAACATCATTCTGTCTTTGTCATCTTCAAGCCGTTAAAAACACAGTATTTAAAATGCGTTTAGCACTTAACGTGTTAGCGTGATGTGTGTAGCAAACGGGTCTACAATCTAGGTACTATTTATTCAATCCTACCAAACTACCAATTATTTTTATGACGAAAAGAAAACAGTATTATCAAAAGACGGTATTGTCGATTTCGCAGATGGATTATCTCATCCGCTGTTTTACATAACCGTTAGCTGTTTTCTAAAACAGCTCTGTTATGTAAAACAGCTAAAGAACGTTCGGCCGTCACTGCGTTACGTATAACAAAACTGCTACCTACATTTAGACGTAATCTAGAAAGGTTTATCTGCACTCACAATAAGCGTTGGTGTGGCTTCAAATGCTGAATCAGTCGCAGTAACGAAGCAAGATACCCTGACCAATTGGTTTACATAAGGTTTAGAACTGTCGGATTTTAAAGCTCTACTTCCAAGATGGTCGCAGTTACTTGGCTATCTAGCCAACCTTGGCTATTTGGCTTACTTTCATAAAACTCTGGTCGTTAAATTGTCCTTTTAATCCCTGTTTACACTTGAGTTAGGATCATAACCACTCATATTATTTTGATTGTTTGATTTATTTGTTTTGGATACTATTACACTAGTCACAAAAATTAAGGGATATAAAAAAATAATCAAAATTTTTGGGTGATTTTCAACAAGCTGTAACTTCGAGGAAAATTATCGTATGGCAAAAAATAAAAAAACAAAGTGTAGCTCCATGTATCTAGTTTTCAGGTATGACCATGAATTTTTTTTACCATGTTTGAGTCTGGAGAAATCACAAGGAAACTACCAAAAAAATATTTTCCAAATGTTTTCTTGCCTTAAAAAACGTCTACGGGCTTCAACAATTTTTTTCCATTGTTTCACTCAAAAGTTCTTTTAGAAAATTTAATGTCATTTAATTTGACGTATCCAGAATGCCTGTATAATGATTTTCCGCGGAGTTATCGTCAGTCAAAGCAAAATAGTACTTTTTAACTTTGACAATCAAAAACTCTGAAAATAATGATTGTATAGGAAATCGAAGGAGAGTTTTGGAAACTACACAACATTCTCTATAAGATACCGTGAATAGCTTTTATCGATTTTTTTTTTTAATTGAACGCTGTGACTGAAAAAAAGACAAAAATTCGCATAATTAAGGATATTTTAATAACTCGGTATAACATTGGATAAAATGGATCAACGAAAGATATCGTCGGTAATTTTTCAACCTCAAAATATTCCCTAAAATCCCTAAAAATTCAAAGCGCCGCGATTTTTTTTTTTAATTGTGCCCCGAAGCTTCAAATTCTTTGTTTTTTGCAAAAAGCAACATTATGAGCAATTTTTTTTGCTATACGATAATTTTCCTCGGAGTTACAGCTTTTTGAAAATCACCCAAAAATTTGGATTATTTTTTATATCCCTTAATTTTTGTGACTGGTGTATTATTGTTATGACACACATACCCTATAAAATATAAAATTTAGAGCTAAAATCTACAATATGGCGTTAGATATATCTGCTGCATTGATAAACGCAAAACGTTTATGCAAGGCTGCGTGTTAAAGTTCAGTAATTATGGAAAACTGTGAGCTGTTTTGTAAAACAGCTAGAGGTTATGTAAAACAGCAGGTTCGAGAATCCATCTGCGAAATTTATATGACCTAAAAAATATTCTAGATGAAGAAAAAACATTCAAATCAAATAATTATTTCATAACTCACCGGTCAAAATACAATTAAGACATTAGAAAAAACTAACGCTATGAGGTTTTACGAACTATTGAAGATATTCCTACTAAATAATTTATACCTAACTAATTAATAAAGCTTTTAACTATGAACGACATAGAAGATTGACATTTGTCTATAACTAACCACCTCATTATTAGAATCAGCCTTAATTTCTTCTGACTTTTCATCCTCTAAAATTATTATTAAAAAAGAAATACATTATTAAAGAATACGAAAACAATGGGAGAAGGCTAAGCAGATGATATTCTAAATACCTTTTCTATCGCCATCTCCCTTTTTACTAGAACTTCTAGTACGTTTCGCAATGGGAGATGATGCCTTAGCAGATGGCGAAGCGTTTGTTTCTTGGTTATCTAAATGGATAAAAGTTAATACTACAACAATCGAAAATATCGGAGTAGTTGCGTAAAACACTAACGGTAGGAACGGCTTTTGGTACAACATTCATTGTGTTATTCACGTTGCTTACCAGACGAATATTTGGAACATATGAAGCAGTGGACTAGCAGTATTCTTTGATTTAGATTCTGAGTGATTAATAGTGTGTTATGCAAAAAGAGTGCACTTTAATAGTACATTACGATATTAGTGCGTTCTGATGGTTATAACATGCGAGGCGGAATTTCAGCCCGAGCCGAAGGCGAGGGCGTAATTGAGCCGAGCATGTTATAACCAATACGCACGTATATCGTACGACGTTTTTTAACACATTTGCGAGGAAACAGAAAAAAAAAAAACATTTCACAATACAAGTACAAAGAAAAGAAAGTTTGAGAAAAATGGCGCGAGGATTATTTTCTGCCGTGGCTGCGTGAAAATGTTGGCAAAGACGTTAGAGCATGCAGCCAAGTTTTTAAATTACCGAATAAACTGTTTTATTTTATTTTAAATAAACTCAATCTGTGAATGCACACTGTTGCTTTCCCGCCATTTTAACCTACTGACTGGCGCCGCGCGGCGATTAGTTCGAAATTTGAATAGCAACAGCGCGCTGCTCACTAGCTGGAGTCGTGCGGCGGCGATCAGTTCCATATTTGAAATGGCAAATAATACTGTTATGGAATTTGTATGGACTATAACTTAACTATTTGCTTTGGTAACACACGCGTTTTTTATGACCCGCTTTACATATTTAAAACCGGTGGAATTACATCAGCTTTACGAGCAAGGGTGTTAAAAAAACAATTTTGGTGGCCGATATTCTTATATGATGATAGTACAGTAGGCAGCACGTCAGTGTAACAAAACCAGTTTAAGCTGGCCTCTAGTTCCATTGATATTCCGTACTAGCTAGGCAGGTTCACCCCTAGTGCTATTGATATTCCGTACTAGCTAGGCAGGTTCGCCCCTAGTGCTATTGATATTCCATACTAGCTAGGCAGATTGGCTCCTAGTTCTATTGATATTCCGTACTAGCTAGGCAGGTTCGCCCCTAGTGCTATTGATATTCCGTACTAGCTAGGCAGGTTCGCTCCTAGTGCTATTGATATTCCGTACTAGCTAGGCAGATTGGCTCCTAGTTCTATTGATATTCCGTACTAGCTAGGCAGGTTCGCCCCTAGTGTTATTGATATTCCGTACTAGCTAGGCAGGTTCGCTCCTAGTGCTATTGATATTCCGTACTAGCTAGGCAGATTGGCTCCTAGTTCTATTGATATTCCGTACTAGCTAGGCAGGTTCGCCCCTAGTGTTATTGATATTCCGTACTAGCTAGGCAGGTTCGCCCCTAGTGCTATTGATATTCCGTACTAGCTAGGCAGGTTCGCTCCTAGTGCTATTGATATTCCGTACTAGCTAGGCAGGTTCGCTCCTAGTTCTATTGATATTCCGTACTAGCTAGGCAGGTTCGCCCCTAGTGCTATTGATATTCCGTACTAGCTAGGCAGGTTGGCTCTTAGTTCTTTTGAAATTTCGTACTAGCTAGGCAGGTTGGCCTCTACTTCTATTGATATCCCGTACTAGCTAGGCTGGCCGTGGCGTGGAACACAACGCGCCGTCGACCCGAGCCTAGTCCTTATCGGGCGGCAAGCTACCCATTGCTCGCCGTCCAGGAATCCGCTGGATGCGGGTCGCATAGAACCGGTCGAAGTGGCGCTGCTTAGGGGAGGCCTATGTCTAGCAGTGTTCGTCGTAGAGGCTGATGATATACAACATTAATTTTTGTTTATGCGAAACCCGAAACACGGGTCTAGTATTTTTATGTAAAGAATCTATGAAAAAAATTTCAAAACTGTATCATTAATAATCACAAAGTTATAAGCTTGATAAGTTACCTGGTTGTCCACGCAAAAACATATGCAGATCACCACAAACAGCTAGTGTACGTACCATCTCCGTGTAATGGACGTTTGAATACGAGAAAGACATGATAATATTAAAATCGAAACAAAACACTAAGGCCCGCGACTTGGAAGCGTAATTAAATATTTTTGGTACAAAATATAACATGGTGTAAAAATTATTGGAATCGATTCAGTTACTGATTCTGAACAAACTATATTCAGGTTTCGCATATACTAAAAATAATCTTGTATAATATGGAATTTAACTGACTCCTGATTTGGATATGCTTATAGTTAGGGTCAGCAAAAAAACAGCAGCAAAATCCTCTAGAGTTAAATACGCGAGATTTCACCCCATTTTGAACTTTATTTTAGTTATGTTTCAATTCATTATTGAAAATTTGCTCCAGCATTTTTCTGCTTCTCCGCTGAACCTTAACAACTGGTTATGTAATGCTATTTACCAGCGGCGAGGCGTAAATTTTTCTAAAAGAGAAGCCGAAGCGAAGTCGGCCTTAACTTACTGACTCATCAATAAAGAATACTTACTATCATTCTAAAATTAATATAGGAATGTAATGAATTAAATACAATTAAATTGAGCAGATGAAAACGAATAAAATATGCAATATTTCTCTATCTCGTTCTCGCTGACGCATTTTTCTATACCTGTCTCTGTCATAACCCGTTGTACAGCGGCTTGCTCTCGTACATATCAAGCGGTGCCACGTGACCTAAAGTGACATCATTACGGGATCGCTGTTGTATGAATTTTTAGTTCCCGATTATGACGTTTTGGCGCCGGGTTAATTTAGAACATTTCTCGTTTGTTGTAATACAAAGGTATAAATAACCTTTTTTGTTGTTTGAATGTTATGGTGAATTAAATACCCGTAGTGTAACTATATTTATTGACAATAGTAGCCGCTATTTACATACTATTGTATTTTTAATAGTGATAGAGTTACCAATGCGAATCCCCGAAGGCAAGCCGGTAGGAATCGTGTTATATGGTGCCTTCGCCACTGCTATTTACCTTTATTTTCTTCTTTCACAGGTTCATTTTCATCTTTTAATGTTTTAGGCGTTTCAGTCTTCTCGTGGGCCGCCTTCACATGGGCTTTCAGCCATTTTAAATTGGCGTAACCTACGGAATTATAAACATTAATTACACACAAGCTGCCATGAACCAATGTTAATATTATATAATTTCACGCTTTATACCCGGTTACCTATCATAAGCTCGAAAAATATTTGACCGAATTTCATTTCCCCTAAAACTTTTCAACTATTATCGTTTCATTTTTTTTTTTTTTCATCGACGTCACGTCTGCCACTGTATCAGTTGACCTATTATCTATTCGACTTTTTTCGTTACTCCGACGTTTTATTTGGTTGAAAAAGTTTTTACCGAAGTTACACTTAGCCGAAATAACATTTGTTCGAAGTATTATGTTTCCGAACATTCCGATTTCCTGATTATACCACTGTTCTGATGAACCTACTCTTTTGTTTAATTAATTAATCATCATCATCATTTCAGCCGTATGACGTCCACTACTGGACATAGGCCTCCCCCAAATTGGGAGGCCTCCCAATTAATTAATATTTAAATGTAATGGCACTAAATAAAACAGTTGATTATGAACAAAAGTGTTTTTAAAGAGTCCTAGTAAGAAAAAGCAAACAAGGATGCTTGGTTCAAGCATGCAGCGTGCAAGCAGGCATGCAGCATGCAAGCAGGCATGCAGCATGCGAGCAAGCATGCAGCATGCAAGCAAGTATGCAGCGTGTGAACAAGCATGCAGCGTGCGAACAAGCATTCAGCGTGCGAACAAGCATGCAACATGCAGCAAGCATTGTTTCTGTCACGGCTCCGGCACTGCGGGGTTTGGGTGGCCCGCCCTACCCCTTCGTGCCTACGCGATTTTAAATTACACTGTAGGGGAAGGGCAGATAAGACTACGTAAAGTCGGTTTTACAGCGATTCGTTTCTCACTAAATGTTGTAGTGGAATATATTATCTTTTTATGACACTACGTATATTTTAATTTCATATTGAAAACGCTACCAACTTACCCGGCTATATATTTGTGACCAAATAATATTCCCTAAAATGTTGTTTCATTGTGGTGAAAATATGGCAAATAATTCATTTGGCAAATGAAAAAAGTTCAAAAGAGGCTTCGACCAATAGCTAAAAGTTATTTTGTAAATCGGCGAAACATACTTCGGTAAAATAATACATATGACACATGATACTTCGATGATCTAAAAATATGTCAAATAATGCATATAGCAAAAAAGACGTCGGTCAATAGTTTTCGGTGAAATGAAATTCGAACAAAAAAAAATCGAAAAAGTAATCGGTTCCCTTTATTCCCAGTGGTAACGGCCGCGACTTACGAGTAGTAGGTCGTGAGTTCAAACCCAAGCAGGCGCTACACTTTGTGTAAATTATTTCATCACCACTGCTCTCATAACGGTGAAGGAAAACATCGTGAGGAAACCGGCATGTCTTAGAACTAAAAATACGAAGACATGTGACATCTACCAATCCGCACTGGGCCCGCGTGGTGGATTATGGCCCACCCCTTCTCACCGAGAGGAGGTCCGTGTCCCAGCAGTGGGAACATTTATAGGCTGCTGATGATGATGACGCTTTATTCCCCGTAGAGGCAAAGGTTCCAGGGTCTTCGGTCCACATCTATCGGTTTCTTACTTAACATCAACTATATCCGATTGATTTTGGTGGCCGTACCTTTAGTACTCTTTCATTTCATCAGTTATGTTTAAGTCCCACGTAACAGGGGTCGAGCCTATTGCCATCAACCGGTACAAATCCCCCGGGCTGCTAATGTTGTTGATGTTATTTTAGTATTACTTAAACCTAAATTGTGCTGCAGAGCAAAGCCCTGTCTTTTCACCACTGACACAATTAAAGATGCTTAAAGCCTAGGCTCCATGAGATCGCGAAATGTTGCTGATCTGCCTTGAGGAGCTGTGGTGGATCGAATAATTGATTTTCCTACCCGTAAGCAAAATATGTACTCACATTGACGTGGAGTTTCGGACACCACCCCGCTTTACCAAAGCTTAAAACCTTTGTATGTGTTCGTGGCATCGTAGCTCCCAAACAGCTACATCAAATTCAAAGAACTAGCCATCAATATTGACTGCAAGAAAAACCAACTCACCATAATTACAGAGTGGACAAGGAAATACTTCGCCATCTTCTAGGTCATGTTTATGCGTTTCACAGTGATCTTTCACCGCCACCAGATCCGAGAAGATTTGCTCACAGAATCTGCAAAGTAAATACCGGGATATTAGCGTAGAATAAAAGGGCCATAACCTTACTAGAACACGTGCGGAACACCGAAATCCGTCGTCGCACAAAAGTTTTCGAAGTCGGGGACAGGGCGATCCGCCTCAAGTGGAGTTAGGCAGGACATCTAGTAAGACGAGGAGATGGCCGATGGAGTAACGCAGTGACCGAATGGTGGCCAAGATTAGGCCAAAGAAACCAAGGCCGTCCAGAAGTGCGTTAGTTTGACGATATCGTCAAGGTCGCGGGAAACGCATGGATGATAGACGCACGAAACCAAGATGTATGGCGGAAAAAGGGGGGAGGCCTATACCCGGCAGTGGGTGATTCTGGGCTGAGATGACGATGATGAATAGAACACACTAACAGTAGGAACGATAATTTTGACACTTCAACAGTACGGTAGGTACGTTCTGTTTAGTATCAGTAGGAATCGCTTCCATTTTGAGAGGTTTTCAACATTCATTGCGTTTTTTATTTTTTACACATTTTTCGATCATATGAAGCTAGCTAGCTGGATTAGCAATGTCCTTTAACAAGGTTTTTTTTTTCTGTATGGGAAATCATCAAATGACTTCTCCCGCTCTGGGCGGAGCGGGAGGGCGTGTCTGACTATACTGACTAAAACCCACTCGTGTTGCTTCGGTTGCCTATGTCAGGGCCACGGTAACTTTTTTGAACAAATCCGCGACCCTGGCAGGACTTTAATATTCAGAAATCGCCAACCCTCTGTCTAGGAAACATAATTTGTATTAATCAATTACATATTTACCTGCATTTCAACTCGGTAACTTCACTATCATCACGTTGATATTTCCCTAAAAACTCTTTCACCTCCTCATCTGCTTCCTCCAAATTGTCTATGATATTATCTATCTCTGGTTCCGGCTCTACAATCTCTACGTCACTCGAACTACAGTCCTTCTTCTCATCTTTAACTATAATGATGTCATCAGACCTACTGTCTATTGGCTTGGTAATAATTTCTCCATCAGAGCCTATTTCGACTTTAACAAACTCTTCTTTGTCTATTTTCTTCTCTATCTTGTTTATGATCTCTTTAGCTTTACCTAGGTGCGCGAAATTGAAGTTTTTAACTTTTTGGAATATATATTGCTGATTGTTTCGTATGACGAGATATTCGTCAGGATTTAAGAATTGGTTAGCGCTTTTCATTCGGCATGGTGTGAAGTTTTCGTTTAGACAACACTCGCAGATTATTTTTAGCTGAGTCGACATTTTCTTCTGCGGAGAACACCTATATAACCTCTGGTCTTCGTTGTCAAAGAGGTACAATTTATCAACGTTGTTGTCCACATGTTTGCCGCAAATAAAACAGACTTGGCTCTCGCTTTCCCCAATCAAGACCCCATCTATATCAACGTAAGAAAGAGGCTTACTCCAAGTCTTATTTACAAGTCTCGAAGGATCCGTTTTCCGAACATGTCTCCTCTCACTGTAACCCTGGTCATATGGCAGAGACGTCATCGGGGAGTCTTTGAACATGTTCAAAATCTCCTCCCGGGTGTACGACAAATTATCATTCCTCTGATAAGTATCGTCGTAGTTCTTAAAATTATCTTTGATCAAACTTTTTGGGGATTTATTTCGGGATGTCACTGGGTTTAGAGTCGCGTACGTTTTTGATGTATTCGCTTCTAAATATTTTGTGAATTGCGCTTCGAAACCCGAAGTATTATTGCAAACTAATTTGAAAGGTAGTGAGTTAACAAAACTGCATTTTGGACTAGAGTTTTTACTCGACCATCTCGACACAGGACTTTCAACAATATTAATCTTCTTAGTTTCTTGAATACGAATATCATCAACATCTACATCAGTGACATCATCAGCGTATTTAACAAAAGGTATTTTCTCAGCTGTTAAATCAACTAAAGGATCATCATTGTCGAAGTGTATTTGTGAAGCACGGATTTGGGTGCCATCGTCCAATATGTAGACCAAATCGTTGGCACCATCGTTGGTGTCCAACATTTGGTCAAAGTTTTGTGTTAGTTCGTCCGCTTGTAAGTTTTGTTCGGCGTTTACTAGGAATTGGTATACGTTTTCTGACAGTGAAACGGGCTGGTTTCTGGTTATTGAGTTTATATCTACATCGAAGCCTAAGAGTGATCTGAAATGGTGAAATGTTTGATTTGTACAAAATACTGAAGCTTTTACATTGATATAATTTACTAGTGCCCTGATATCTGCATTTGACAACATACAACACAGATTTTTTTTAGGTGGGATATCTTCAAATGACTTCTCCCGCTCTGGGCGGAACAGGAGTGCGTGTCAGACTTTTACTGACTAAAATCCAACCGTGTTCCTTCAGTTGTCTGTGCCAGGCCCAAAATACTTTCGAAAAAATTCGCGACCCTGGCTGGCAACACGTATAAAATATAAACCAAACGTGCTATCGACTTCAAACTTCGACTGAAATCAAAGACGGTTTCCTCTTTCCAAACATTACGAGTAAGAACCAGTACGAACAACGCAGTGTTGCCAGTTCCCAAAATATAAACAGATTCCCAAACGACTTGACGTATGAACGCTACTAATTAAATTTTGGTTAGTAATTATACTGTTGTGTATCATAACAAAGCATCCTAGAGATGCCTAGGGCAGAATGGACATAAAAAGCCTAAAGCAAACGTTTTGCCACGTTAGTAACTCTTTAAAGTGCCTAATCTAGTTTCTGCAAACAATTTGTTTCGATTTTTGAATCGGGTGCATTTTCTATTAGGGTATTAGACCCTATGTTCTATGTAAGAGGGTTTGATTTCCGCACTTAGTCTTTCAGGTAGATTATGTATAGAGATTATGCGTGGGTTATGGCTGCCGTCGATGGTTATTCCAAATTAAAGTTGTTCTAGGTATGTGGGTGCGTTAACATAATCAAATGCTTCGCTAGTAATTTTTCGAGCTCTGGGTTTTGAGCAAAAGAAGAAGAAAAGAACACATACTTGGCCTTATCAAGAAACATCTGGAAGTTATCATCGGGTTCTATTCTGAGCGCCACATCCTCACCGGACGCATTCTCCATGCAGAGTATTAAAGGTGGTTGAGGCTCCGTCATATCTTTACTGAAAATAATAAATTAAGCTTACTCAGTGTTTGTGTGCTTACAACGCCGACTTAAATTACGTTATAGGATGATTACAATACAATACAATCCTTTATTTCAGGCAACTAAGGCCCATAGAAACATAATACATAAATAATATAAAGCAATAACTATAAACTAATACATATTCTATAAAAACATTACTTAAACAATCACTAAACACGTAATGTTGACGGCGTCGTGTTCCGCTGCGTGGTGTCGCGTAGCCGTCCTCGGAAACGTCGATATTTAAGACACCTTGCGGCCAAAAGTCCTCTCTCAGGCAGGTCTGTAGATGATGGGTTGGAACGCGTACCACGAACGATTTAAAATTGATGTTGTGGCGCGATTCCAACCTTTCGACCCTCAGAGTCCAGTTGGTCTTTACTTTCAAATACTGCACAACTTCCTCAATCGTCGTGGAGTGATGCAGACGTGAAATATACAGCTGTGTCGTAGGCACAGCAGGGCGCAGCAGCATGTTGGGTGCACTCGGAGCGGTACCACACTGGTTTCGAGAACAGGGCTTCTTTTTCTTCCTTTCCACTTTCGTGAAACCCTCTTCATCAACTTGGACCGTTCTCGGCAACGAGCTACGGACCGCAGCCAGGGCAGGTTGTGCACCCGTCTTCTGGTTATCCCCTATTTTATTCTGTCCCTTAGGTTTCGACACACCTGAATTGCCGGCGGTGACAATAGCAAGCCAAGCGCCAAGCGCCAAGCGCGCCAAGCGTAATCAGCCTATAACGTTCCCAGTTTCCCACTGCTGGGACATAGGCCTCCTCTCTGTGAGAGGGACTGGGCCCTCCACCACTACCATTAACCACGTGCAGTCCAGTGTAGGTTGCTGGGCGTCAGACGTCTTCGAATGGTTGGTCCTAATGATGCATCCACACATGACAGCGGCTTTCAGACTACCTTGCCTTGGGTTTTGCCGCCGGCTTTCAGACTGCCTTGCCCTCGATTTTGCCGCCGATTTTACCGGCGGCCTGCAGCATGGCCTCCGGCATTCAATAGCCGCGCGTGCCGCAGACGATGTTGCGCGTGCCGGAGGCCAGACCGCCGACTTGGCCGTCGTTGGCGCCGCCAGCTGGCCCGCCGGGCATGTGTGGATGCGCCATAGTTCATGCCGGTTTTCTCATGAAGATTTCTCTCATCTTATCATTGTTGTCTGTATTATTCTGACATTTTTTTTAAGCTTGCATCCATTAGTATATTCCAAAATAAAATTATTTGTGTGACAAACAAATTACGTGTATTTGGAGGGAAATAAAATACGCTTTCTGTATAACTAACAAGTTTTATCGTGACGATTGGGCTTATGTATTTTCCCTCGTTTATTAAAAAAAAAACTGCCTCGTTGTTCTACTGGTCGCAAGCGCTACTGCTGAGAATTTCCAGTTCAATTCCCAGGTTGGGCAAAGTGTCATTGGGTTTTTTCTATCTGGAATTTCTCAGTAGCCCGGAAACTCGATTTTGTGCCCGGTTGATATCAATAGACACTCCCCCTATTATATGGGACTAAAACATTACCGCGACCATCATCATCTTTCTAGCATTTTACCAACTATCTTGGGGTTAGTTTCCAATCTAACCGGATGTAGCTGAAGACCAGTATTTTACATGGAGCAACTGCCTAAATGACCTCCGCAACCCATTTACTGCGAAATACAATACCCCTTGGGAATGATGGTTGTCAGACTTTCGGGCTTGTAACGAATTATAAAGATCTACGAAAGACAACAGGGACTAATAGCTTAACGTGCTTTCCGAGGCACGGAAGGGTCTTGGTATGTAAAGATAGTAACTCATTCATGGAATAACCGCAGCAAGCGGCTATGCTTTGCACCTGTATTACCAGAATGGATAGTCAGAGGTGTAGGACACAGAAATCGTAAAAGGAATGTTTAAGACCCTTGTTATAGGGGCTATTGTCTAGACACAAACCAGACTATGACTTGCCACTGAGAAAATCCTGATGACGTTACCCAATACAATTTTGCCAAACCAGTGTGTAGAACCCTGGAGCCTCCAATCTATAACACTTTGCACGGCCTCTGTGATAGGCATGAGCCATGAATTTTATCACGGTTGTTTCTCCGAAACTGTGATAAAAATGTGTGATAAAAAAATAAATATCTTAGGACCAGGGATGTTGCGGATGCCGATTATTTCACATCCGCGGATGCGGATGCGGATATTTGAAGGCTCACATCCGCGGATGCGTATGCAGATCTAAAGATTTATCATAAGAAACTATGTGAGTGGAAAAATTAAATAATAAAAGAGTAATTATTAATATTTTAATGAAATACCTATTTAGTAATTAAAGTTGAAATGAGAGCATTATACGCCTTTTCGGGGTCTAGTCTGTTACGCAGAGGTTCATAAATTAAACCCGCACAACTAAACAATTGTTGGCTAGGAACACTGGCTGGTGTTGTCGATAAAAATCTACGTGCTATTTATTGGTGATAATAGTTTAAATTCTTCTCGATGTACGCTCCACTATTTAAGAGTACAATGCTGTGTATATTCACAATGAGGATCAATTCGACAAAAGGATATAGTAATTTTGAATACTACATCGAATACAATATAAATATCTGAGTTCATTTCTTTTTGTATCACTCAAATCCATCGAGAAATTAAGAAGTTATTAAACTTTAAAAAAAGGGAGTTTTAAAACGCACGCCGCGCGCGCGAAACTGCTGATGACGTCACGAGGCTCGATCGCCCGCCACGCGCCGCACTGCTTTGTTATGATTTGCGGAGTTTAATGATTTAGTCGTTGTTTCTTGTTTATTTATGTTTTATAGATATTGATAGATAGGAAACATGGAAGTCGGATTTACCCAAGGCCCAATCGGACAATCTCGCGAAGATTGATTCGTTTATGGTTGAAAAGTAAAAAAAAAAAAACAATTTATTCCAGTGCACAGGTAGGTACTACGTTTTAGAATGTTTTGATTTGGCAGGCAGGTACCTTTTTCGTGTTTCTACAATGTGTAGGCACCTCTCTACCTATTTTAAATAATATTTCTTACTAGCTTCTGCCCGCGACTTCGTCCGCGTAAAATTTCCTGCTCCCCCAACCCATCCCGTCGCATCGAATCGCCTGCCCGTGCGAGGTCTTTGTGTGCGTGACGTTTTTCTTTGTGCTCGGCTCCTAAGGGTCTTTGCGTGACCTTATATAATATATAGTCTATAGCCTTCCTCGATAAATGGGCTATGCAACACTAAACGTACAACTCTTCAGCTTTTACTTGGGTGTGCTACGCAATGAATTTTTTGAAAGATCAAGGCGCGCGCAATGGACGTGTTTTATATGGAATTTTTCACATTTTCTTCGAAAAATAAAAAAAAAATATTACCCACGTGTTGAAATTTATATGTGAGGGGGTTACAAAGGGGGTCGAAAATTTCATTATTTTTACGATAGGAAACGCCATTTTCGAGATATAAGCAAAAGAAAAGGAAAACAAAAATACAGTACTGTTTTTGCACATGAAGGCGAGGCACGTGAAGGCAAGGCGCGAGGCGCGCGCAATGGACGTGTTTTATATGGAATTTTCACATTTTCTTCGAAAAAAAAAAAAAATATTACCCACGTGTTGAGATTTACATGTGAGGGGGTCACAAAGGGGGTCGAAAATTTCATTATTTTTGCTATAGGAAACGCCATTTTCGAGAAATGAGCAAAAGAAAAGGAAAACAAAAATACAGTACTGTTAAAAGCACGTGAAGGCGAGGCGTTCGTTGGTGTGAATTTTAGTTCATAACTACTAGTTTTAATCCACACCTTTTTTATCGCGATTAAAAATAGATTTAGTTAAAATAAATTATTATAGTCAAAATTTTTGAAATGCAGTATAAAGTACTTTTAGTTAAGGAGACATGGGGCGTCGCTCCTCATGAAAGTACACCACTTTCTATTTTTTGGGTATTTTGGGACACAAAATAACAATTTGTCCGGTGTAGCAACACTTGTATTTTCGCATCGTGGCACGATACAATATTTTATGAAGACATTATTCGTTTAAATGTTCTGCGAGTCACGTAACTAAAGGCAGAAAGAACGTGCGTGGCGGTGCCGCGGACGCGAACGTGGAAAATGACGTCATCAACAAATTGTGCGTATTGGCGGGCGTTTTTGAAAATGCAAAATTAAAACCGCTCTAACTTCGTCATTTTTGGTCCAATTTTAATAATTCTTTCACTGAAATAATTGGTTTAGGTATGACTGTAATTCTACATATTTAACTAAAATCGTCGCTGATCCTCATTCTACAATACACTCGAAAACTTAAATGTTTATACGATAAGCGCAACTAAACAACACCTTACGATTTACTAACAAAAAAAAAAATGATACACATTACACAATAACAAACACGTCGGATCTTGTCACCGGTCTAAGTCTTCGCTCCTATTGGCCAATGATCACGTGCGTACGGCGCGCGCCAGTCGCCGACTACGTCTATTTTCTTTCTTATCGCGACCTGTGCAACATCTGCATCCGCATGAACATCCGCAATGTTTATTACGGATGCGGATGCGGATGCAGATGTCCAAATTAATGCGGAAGATCCGCATATGCGGATGCGGATGCGAATATTCGCAACATCCCTGCTTAGGACAACCGACACAACGTTATCTGATCCCAAACTAGGCAGAGCCTGTAATATGGCAACCAGACAACTGATAAATATACTTATATATTTCTAAATACATACATATTATAGATAAATGATATTGTATATTGTGTATTGATTCAAGCCTTTCACAGTAGGCTGTGCTCGCCCCACAGAATACTAAGTGCCCCAGACATTATATCAATAAAACTAGCTATTGTGTCAAGTTTAGTGTCCGCAATGGAAAATGTTTCACAGAGGTATCAGAAAGAATAAATTATATTCTCTACTAGCTTTTGCCAGCGGCTTCGCCCGCGTGGAGGTCGGAAATTATCACGCGGGAACGTACCACCGGGATAAAAAATGGCCTATGTCCTTTCTCAGGCTCTAAACTATCTGTGTACCAAATTTCATTTAAATCGGTTCAGTAGTTTTAGCAGGAAAGCGAGACAGACAGACAGACAGACAGACAGACCGACAGACAGACAGAGTTAATTTTGCATTTATAATATTAGTGTAGATAAAGTAATAAAGTATGGATAAGTATGGATTAGTATGGATATGGATAGTATGGATATGGATTTATAAAAAAATTTTTTACCTCAGGTACGAATGATGATTTGAATAGAAAGGGGGTGACAATGCGCAGATGAACTTACCTTGCCGTTTTACCTGCTATTGAACCAGTCATTTGACGAAGGTGTCTTCCCTGACTTATTAAAAAAATCTGTAATAAAACCAATCCACAAAAAAAACACAAAAACCGATCCAAACAACTATCGTCCAATAGCTCTATTACCATCTGCCTCAAAAATCTTTGAAAAAGTCATGTGTGACCGCATCTATACGTTTTGCGAAAAATACAGTATATTTGATGAGTGCCAGAACGGCTTTCGAAAAAACCGTTCCACCACCTT
This sequence comes from Aporophyla lueneburgensis, assembly GCA_932294355.1. Classification (NCBI taxonomy): domain Eukaryota; kingdom Metazoa; phylum Arthropoda; class Insecta; order Lepidoptera; family Noctuidae; genus Aporophyla; species Aporophyla lueneburgensis. Next base: position 13,802,532 of record OW028762.1, on the reverse strand, counting down.
GGCAGTCTATAAGTATATCCAAGAAGCCCTTAATATTATTAATAATAAAAAATACGCAATAGGAATATTACTAGACATGACGAAAGCCTACGACAAAGTACAATTTGATATACTGCTAAATAAATTATACGGAATAGGTATACGCGGAAAGGCTCACGAATGGCTGACATCTTATTTAAAAAACAGAGAACAATTAGTTGAAATCGAGTATTATAACCATAAAAATAACGAAATCGAAAAGATCAGATCGCATAGTAAAGCCATAAATGCCTCAATTCCTCAAGGAAGTGTCATAGGGTGCCTCTTATTTTTAATTTATATTAATGACCTACCTAAGACCATAGAAGGACCATGTATCTTATTCGCGGACGATATATCCATATTAGTATCGTGCCAAAATAATGAAAACATCAATGAAACTCTCAATTCCATACTTAAAAAAACATGCAACTGGATGAATGAACATCAGGCCCAGTCAACATTGTATGAGTGACCTTGGAATCGACGGGGGGCACAAAATGTGACAAGGACAGCGAATGTTTAATATTGCCGACTCTATCCAACAGGCTGTCATATACTGTAATGTTACCATGTAAAATAAATTAAAATATCGATGTGCTATAAAAGTGTTTTCTTCAGTATAAGTAGCTGAAAAATAGCAATTTAAATGACCTTTCGTTCATTTTTTAATTTGATAGTTATTAACTCCATTTAGAACAATAAATGATTTTTATCAGTTCCAAAAATATTAAATAGACCTTTGGTGGTTTGCCATGGTAACACCACAAGATTAATGTCTTCTGTTGAGGTCGGTCGTTTTTCTTGTGTTTATTTAAATTTAAATAAACAAATTATCCTATAGTGCCATTAAAACGTTGAGTTGAGCATCCAGTTCCTCCGTTCCACTGTCAAGTGTTAGATATTCTAACGAGATAGTGCCTATTGGTGAGATAGTGACTCGTAGTGAGATAGTGACTTTGTTTGAGAATCGTTTTTCACGATGAAGGAAAACTTAAGAAAGTGCATTAAGTGTGGATCCTCATCTTCACAAGAAGCCAGCATCACGTTACATCGTTTTCCAAAACCAGGCAGAACAAACAGTCTTCGGTATGTGTTGGTATTACTTAGTTACCCACTTGTTGCTTTTTGACTGCCTACCGCCTATTTGGTTGTAATTTCAAATATTTTTTTTATGAAGTATAAGTTTCTCACCTTCTAAAACTCCTTTCAGTTGTGAATTATGGGCGAAATACTGCTTCCCGAGTGAACCATGGTCATCTCCTGAATTCCAAGGAAAACTGTTTTCTCAACATAAAATGCTGTGCAGTAAACATTTCTTAAAGACATGTTTCTTCAATCAGAAGCTCTTTAGAACTGCAGTACCGTCTGAAGAATGTGATGAGGTCAGTCAATATACATTTTTACAACAGATAATGCACTTGTGTAACAACACTGGTATTTTGCGTGTGGGTGGGAAAATCGGCTATTTGATCCACCTCAGCTCCTAGATGAAAGGAAATATTGTGACTGTAACTTAATAATAGGAAGTGAAGATGTTGTGTCATCCTTAAGATAACCTAGCCAAACCATGGGGGTTGGGGAATTGGGTGAAAATGTTCCAAATGGTATGAGGCTGATAACCCGTCCAATAATCAAACCGGGCTGGCTTGAAGTTAACCAGTTTGTAAACTAAGACACCACTGCCTCGCACCTTCTGTCACCATTTAGTCCCGGAAAACTGTAGCCAGGTCCACCACCTTAATATGCACATATTGTACTGTTTCAAAAGCTTGCCAACTCACACTCACTAATATTTTTATTTATAGGTTACAAATCCTGGTACTCCTTTGGAACCAAGCGGTGTGTTTGTACCAGTAGCCGGCCCGTCAAGACTAAATCAACCAATGATTGAAAATATAAATGTGTTGAATACAACAAGTATCTGTAAACCAGGTGTAATGTCTTTAGAGCAACCGCAAAATGACAGAGAAAGAAAATTGTACACAAAGATGATTAGAAATATGAAGAAAGTTAGTAGACTTCAAAGAAGTATCAAAGACCTGAAAAATGAGTCATTTCTCAATGTTCTATGCAAAAACAAAACAGTCAATGACATTTTGAGATCAAAAGTGTCATCAACCTTTGCACTATTACTGCAAGGGGAGTTACAAAACTTTAAAAGAAAAGGAAGAGCCCGTAGATGGAACACAGAGGCAAAAATAACAGCTTTAAGGCTTTACAAAAGATCCCCAACATGTTACAAGCTATTAAGAAGAATGATTTGTCTGCCAGCTCCTAGCACATTAAAGTCTCTCTTAAGTAAATTCAAACTGCATGTTGGTATCAACAAAAATATTTTTAATGTTTTGAAAAAAACAGTTAAAAACTGGATACCATCTGACAGAGAGTGTGTATTGATGTTCGATGAAATGTCCATAAAAAAGAATTTATGGTACAATACAAAAGATGATTTAATTGAAGGTTACCAAGATCATGATTCTCAGGGCAGATCAGCACAAATTGCATCATATGCACTTGTTTTTATGGTGGCTGGTATTAGAAAACAAGTTAAACAACCAGTTGCATATTATCTTTCTGGTGGATCTGTAACTGCTGATAGACTCACAGTTCTCCTAAAAGAGGTGCGCATAATAATTTATTTAATGAATTCCTCTACCAACCATCTATCTAGCTATTGTACAGCTGATGTTGACACAGGAGATGAAGATTATATTATTTCCTAATCATTAATGTTTTTTTTCCACAAGCAGTTCATCATTATATTTTATCATTTCAGGTTTTAAGGTGCTGTTTTGATTCCGGGCTTAATATAGCTGCCACAGTATGTGATCTAGACTCGGTGAACAAGAGAGCTGTAACCATCTTGGGAGCTACTGTAGAGCAGCCTTATATTAAAATAGGTGATAGTGAAATTGTCACCATTTTTGACACACCGCATCTCCTGAAGTGTTTTAGAAATTTATTTCTAAAATATGACATAAAATGTGAAAGTAATATAACATCCAGCAACAAATGTGGAATTGGTAAGTACTTAATTTTCTTAATTTCATTATCATTATAACATATTATATTATTAGCTTTTTAGGGTTCTATAACTAAGAGGGTGCCATGTGCCAGGTATAAATAAGCTTATTCCGCATGTCTGTCTGTTACAAAGCTGTATCTTTATTACTGTAATAGCAAGGTAATTGAGTGTGCCTTAAAATACATGTTGCGAGGAAGTCTACTCTAGTGCAGATGCTCAGCAAATAAATTAATCTAAATTTTAATAAATCTACTATACTCTTTTATTTTATTTAAAAGCTTTTAATTAACTTCAATTGTTTGTCTTGGAATTTTACAATTAATATTTCACCCACTTCCACTGAAGCCAACATTCTGAAATTTGGCACACACATTTGGTTCTTGTGACAATGCACGATTAAAGCTTTTTATATTAAAAATATATTTTAATATATATATTTGTGTTACAGGTATAGCAAAATGGAGCTACATTAAAGAGTTTTATGAGCTGGACAACAGTAACCCCAATTTTGTGTTTGCACCATCTCTTAAACCAGACCACCTTAATCCAAACACTAAACAGAAAATGAAGGTTAAACTTGCTGCTCAAGTTTTAAGCCACACAGTAGCAGCGGGCATGTACGCAAAAATAGCAAAAGGTAATGATCTTTTACTGTGATCATCCGTTTTGAGCTTAACTCAAATACAGTGGACCCCCGGTAATCCGACAAACGTTTTGCAGGGCAGTGTCGGACTATCTAATTTGTCGGATTATAGAGTACTGCCTAAGAAGACCCTATAATCCGGATTTTTTAACAAAAGAGTACCTTGTAATCCGACAAATTAAAGATCCATTTTCTGTTCAGTCATGTATTATCTACATTAGCAAAGACTGTAAAAAAAAAATATTCAATAATAATAGACAATATGTTGAATTACAGGGGGTGCCAGATTAGACAGGGGCCGGATTACCGGCAGTCCACTGAGTAGCTACAGACAAACATCTAGACTATGAATCTTATCCTAATGTTACATTTGATTAATTTACCAAGTGTTTGAAGCTATTTTGGATTCCTCATGTTTGTATGACCAATAATAGATTATTAAACAGTATAATTGAAAATTGTTTCATCAAACATTTTATTTTATACAGTTGTGATGTATTGTGATAAAAACATTAGCCAGTCAGTAGGCTGGTCTGTAAAATTGACTTTCCAGGTAATACTGGCTAATCTTTTGAACTGTGCTGCCACCCATGAAGGCTCTGCATTACGATTGCGATAAAGTTTTCTTTTGTTTTTTCAGGAGAACTATCAAGCGATGCCACTACTACAGCAAATGTTATTTCAAATATGGATAAATTATTTGATAGTGTTAATGCATACACACCAGACCTTAGGAGGGGGAAACCTATGTCCACAAATTTAAAGGACAGTACTGACCAACTAAAACTTTTTAAAGAAATGAAGCATTTTTTTAGAAATTTAACTTTTTTGGGTTGCAAAAGTTCTCCCCCTTCCAAGGAAGGTTGGGTCTGGAGTTTGAATGGGCTGGAAAGACTGTGGAAAAACCTTAAAGAAAAACACAAAAACATTAAAAGCTTATCAACAAGAAGAATCCAACAGGACCCATTAGAAAATCTGTTTGGCTGCATTCGCAGTAACTGTGGAGCCAACACAAACCCAACTACTGGGCAGTTTGTTGCTGGTTTAAAAACTGCTGTCCTGAGTAATTTGTCACACATCGGGTCAGGAAATTGTGAAGTTGACGAAAATGACGTCATCCTGACAAATTTCAAAACTCTATTGACTCCAGTTACAGGCATAGGCACAGCTGATACTGCCACATTAGAAAATGCTATAGCGTTAAACGAAATAGAGCAAAGTATGGAAGAAGTAACTGGCGAAATGGAGGCTTGTGCCTATGTCTGTGGATTTATAATAAAAAATAATCCTAATAATGCTTGTGAAAATTGTAAAAAAGCGTTTGTCTCACTTACACAAGAAGAAGTCCACAATTTCATAGATTTTAAAAGATATGAAGGAATAAAAAATTCCCTCACATACGCCTCAAAAGATTTAGTAAATTGTGTTGAAAAAAGTGCAACTGTAGTAAATAGATTCTTAGAAAAAGAGGCGTACAAAAGAAAATTAAAAATAACTATTACAGATTTATTAAAAGAATCTATAGATTGGGATTTCCTCAATAAATGTAATGAACACAAACGTTATAATGTTGAGTATGTCATAAATAGTGTGTTTCATGTATGTGTGAAGAGATTTTGCATATTAAAAAATCGACAGTTCGCACAGGATACACATATGACTTCTCTTAAGAAAAAAATGGATATTCTTCAACACAGGTAATAACTCGTGTTAAGAATATCATATTATTATACAGTATAATATCATCTATGATTATTATTTATTGCTCAGTGTTTAATAACACTGAGTAATAAAAAAATGTATATACGTGAGGTGCAATTTGTCTACACAATTATGGAGACACTGATGTCTTTATGAAATTATTTCATATCAAATTCAATAAAGCCAAAGATTTATTGTCAGGACACGAAGCACGAAATTTTTGTGAAAGTATTTGCTTTTTCTATTTCTACTATCTTTTTGCAATCTTGTTGAGTACGAACAAAAAAAAAATGTTTTATGGACTGGATATGAAAATCAAGATAATTCTATCTCAATTTAATGTTGAAACAAGCCTCACTACTTACGCTATAATCGTTTTAATTACCAGTATATCATTCTTAACCACATAATGAGAAGCTTTTATTACACACTTATTAGGCTGATGAACTATTTTCACAATTGTTATTGGGAATATATTTTATTTTTTTAAATTAGGAAGATGCGCGCCTAGCCTTCAAGCGGTTAGAATAACTCTTCTTAATACAAGTAAAAGTAACCGATTCATATGTTAATTTCATAACCAAGCAAGAAAACAATTTGTTTATAATTTTCATACAACTCATGAGTGTATACTGATTATTCTGTTACAGAAATAAATAATAACTTAAAACTGTATTTTTTTTTCAATTATCGTTGATCCGACACAGACTGCAAATTTGAAATGGTTGTTTTAATCTGCTCTGTTTTAATGACTACACCCAAGCCTAGCTTTTAAATATCAAGGAACATTTCAAATTTGCGGGCTTGTGTCTGTAAACAAAGCTTGAAAGTATAACCATAACGAACCTATACAAATAAATAAATATATATATATATATAGGCAAGATTCAAATTTCCCGCCTCAGTTTGGTTAGTAAAGTTTTAAGGGGGTGCGCACTAGATGGCGTGAATTCCTGTCCCTTTTTTTTTCTATGCGCTTGTTATTCTTCTCTTGAGTATATGTGTTCTGTGATGAACATAACCTCGAGATAAACTATTCCAAAACCAAATTAATTACTTTCTACCCGTATCAAAAAGCACCTTTAAATTTAGATTTTATTTTTAATGACTCAAAATTAGAAACCGTTAGCGAATTTACCTTACTCGGACTAGTTATAGATACACATATAAACTAGAAATCACACATACAAAAAACTCACTCAAAAATTTCTAAATTCTCTTACGCCCTTCGTGAAATAAAAAAGACCACCAATATACAAACAGCTCTCACCACGTATTATGCCTATGCTTATGCATGGCTTAGCTATGGCGTCACCCTTTGGGGAAACAGCACAGACGCACAATCACTTTTCACACTGCAAAAGAAGTTAATAAGAATACTGGTAAACATTGAGCAAACAGATAGTTGTAAACCTTTCTTTCAAAAATATAATATTTTAACCCTTCCCTGTATATACATTTTAGAAACTTGTAAATTTGTCCGGAAACATCCAGAACTGTATTCAAAACGCGAAGACATACAGACACGCTATCTACTCAGACACCCATCTAGGCTTAACTTACCAAGTTCTCGATTAAAAATGCACTCTAACAGTCCCTACGTAATGTCTATTAAATTATACAATAAACTACCCGCAGCAATAAAAAAAGAAGAGAAAATAAACATATTCCTAAAAAACCTTAGACTATTTTTGATAAAGAAAAGCTACTTACTACTCAATAAACGAATACCTAAGTGATAAACTTAATAAAGTCATAACTTAGGTACATATATTTAAATCATAAGCATCATTTTATTATTTTTATTATTATTACATATCTCAATCATATTTTGTATCTTGTATTTAATATTATGTTTATCAGAATTTTAATACCGTAATCATTATTTATATTTGATCATTATTTTTATATTATTATAGAAGTTATCTAAGTAAGGCTACATAATTAACAAATGCTTCCTCTCTCCTAACTCACTTATTTTGCTGTGCCCGACAGGGTCCATATGATCTAATTATAAGTTTACCACCTAAGAACACATGTGGAATGCAATAAAAGTATTGAGTATTGAGTATTGAGTACCGAGATGATGACTAATAGAAAAATGTGCCAGAAAGACATGTTGCGCACACCCCATATATAAAACTAGCTTCTGCCCGCGACTTCGCCCGCGTTAAATTTCTTGTACCCCCGACCCTTCCCGTCGCCTCGAATCGCCTACCCGTGTGATTTTCCCCGTTTTTGCAACATTTTTCATTACTGCTCCGCTCCTCTTAGTTTTAGCGTGATGTTATATAGCCTTTCTCGATAAATAGGCTACTCAACACAAAAATATTTTTTCAATTCGGACCAGTAGTTCCTGAGATTAGCGCGTTCAATCAAATAAACAAACAAACAAACTCTTCAGCTTTATAATATTAGTATAGATTGGCATAAGGGCAGGAGAATGATGAAGATTTAACCTCCAGTATGTCTCAATAACAAAGACAGATTCCATTCATTCTGAGATAAAAGAAAAACCTGCCTAGTAATTTAACAGGCTTGCCCTTAACCATATTTTATAGAAGGCAAACACCTGCTTAGCCCTTTAAATACACATAAACTCCTACACACAAACACATATTTTACACATAAACTTTTCAGGATCAATTATCTAAATCGTAGTATAATCTACATCAAAATCGATTGTGAAGTTTACACAGATAGACTAATATATTTAATTTATATACATCAAATGAATGAATTCTCAAGAAATTTAATAAAAATTATGTATGAAAGTCAAATCATTTATTTGAATTAGTTGAAATAGCTTTTACCCGCGGCTTCGCCCGCGTGGATGGTCGAAATTAACGCAGGTTTTTTCTAAAACAAAATATTTTTTCTAAAATAAAAGTAGCCTAACTTACTCCTTATTACATCAGCTACTTGCCAATAAAAGTCCCGTCAAAATCGGTCCAGCCATTTCAGAGATTAGCCGGAACAAACAGACACACAGACAGACAAAAGTTTAAAAAAATGATTTTTCGGTGTAAGTACCGTATTTACTTTCATATGCGTTTAGTGAAAAGGTGTTAATTTGAAATTACAAAAAGACACTTCAGTTTTATTTATTTGTATGTATAGATGTATAGATATATGGATAAAAGGCACTTTTGAACGACAAAATTTACAATTAAATAGAAATGATTCTAATCTCCCCTTCCAAAAGGTCCTATGGAGAAGAATGGGCCTGAAACTTCACCATTACTCTTTTAAAATGTTTTTCAATATTATTGTGTGTTCGCTGGGTTAACAGATTTTAATTATTAATATCTGGATGACCGAGCTTTGCTCGGTATTTTTTGGTAAATTGTGTTTAAAGTAATAAGTTTATGTTCAAATTGATTATCGATAAAGTTGATCATTGAAAACACGAATAAAACGACATTTTATAAAAATGAATCCTAGCTAGATCTATTTATCGCCCCCGAAACCCCCTGTATACTAAATTTCATGAAAATCGTTGGAGCCGTTTCCGAGATTCAGATTATATATATATATACAAGAATTGCTCGTTTAAAGGTATAAGAGTTTAAAGTAATAAGTTTATGTTCAAATTCATTATCGATAAAGTTGATCATTGAAAACACGAATAAAACGACATTTTATAAAAATGAATCCTAGCTAGATCGATTTATCGCCCCCGAAACCCCCTGTATACTAAATTTCATGAAAATCGTTGGAGCCGTTTCCGAGATTCACATTATATATATATATACAAGAATTGCTCGTTTAAAGGTATAAGAGTTTAAAGTAATAAGTTTATGTTCAAATTGATTATCGATAAAGTTGATCATTGAAAACACGAATAAAACGACATTTTATAAAAATTAATCCTAGCTAGATCGATTTATCGCCCCCGAAACCCCCTGTATACTAAATTTCATGAAAATCGTTGGAGCCGTTTCCGAGATTCAGATTATATATATATATATATATACAAGAATTGCTCATTTAAAGGTATAAGATTTATTGTCTTATTACCAAGATCTCTGCAAGATGGCACAAAGTACCTAGATCAGAAAAATCAGGCTTAAGAACGTATAAGAAAAACTAGTTACCTATACTGAGCTATGGTACCTAACTTGAAATCCTGCAGAAAATAAAAGGATAGCACTAAAAGACATTCAGATTTTACTTAATATCGTGTACAGTGTAAAATATTCCCGTAAAAGGCAATAATAAGCTAAAACAAATATGAATGTTAGGCTTTTGCTATATTGTGCTAAAAAGTTCGCGACAAAACAAATCGAAAGTTGCATACAGGAAATGAGAGTGGGAAATTCGAAAATAAAAGTTTTCGTAAAGTAGTTTAATTATTTATCTTTACTCTAAATAATCATTTCCAGCCTAGCCATTGAAAAACCAAAGCGGGATTATGAAAAGTGACACTGGCCACCAAATAAAATAAAATTAAACGGCCAGTGACAGTTTATTACCGGCACACATTTTTGACCATTTGGACCACAAAAACGCAATAAAATTATAAAAATATATAGTAAACGAGAAATACCTTACCAAATCTTCTTTTTCAACACAAATATTTCCGCTTTCTTAGAACAACTGGCACTTCTTTAGAAAAAAAAACAAATGAACCATTGTTTTTATCGCCATTTGTGTCAAATTTCAAAACAAAAACATTCCAATTTATGCCATAGACCAAAATGCCCACCTTTTAATAATATTATATTTTGAATTACATTGCTGTTGTATCACAAAAAAATGTTCAAACCGCAATGTATGCAAATATACATCAATTCAACAAAATCATTAGAACGAAATTCAACATAAAATAAAACGTGCACAACAGTGCATGATTAGTTTTATGTTTAATTGCGTTTGAATGGAAATAAACGATATTGTGTTTTTCTTAGCCCATACAGGATTGGTGGCATGTTGGAAATGCCCCACATTTACTTCGGAATGTGTAGTAGGTTTCTTGCCCTGTTCTTATATCTGCAGTCTATTACTGTCATGTTTATTCAATATAATTTAGAAATAAGGTTGAATACGGCTATTATTAGATCAGGCTGAATATTTTTTGTTTATGGAAATGCCCTTTGTTTTGTACTTTGCGGGAGAAGTAATTTGAAAGAAAAGGACAGATATAGGCCAAGTTAAATACCTTGTTATTGAATAATTTAATTGAACTTTATCGAGTGATTAGTATTAAATTTCTAGTTATAATAAATCATGTATTAATCAGTGATTTAATGTTAAATGGTTATGGCCTGCAATGTTGATTATTTCATAAAGACCGGGGTGTGAAAGAGACAAAATTATCTTGATTTGTTGATTGACAAGTGAACTGTCATTCATCCGCAATATGGCCGATAGTTTACCTAAATACGGAACATAATAATATTGTGCGCGAATGTATAATTTCCTACACAAATGATAATTTGTTTATATTGATGAATTTGTGAGTGAAGTGACGCGGCATGTTTCCCCTAACACCACCAGTGGTGAAACGGCTGTTAGGGTGGAAAAAAGGCCCTGAGGGTTCGTCTGCAGCCGAAGATAAATGGTCTGAAAAGGCAGTAAAGAGTTTAGTTAAGAAATTAAAGAAAAGCGGAGCACTCGAAGAATTGGAAAAGGCAATATCAAGCCAGAACAGTCATACTAAATGCGTAACAATTCCCAGGTCAGTTCATTATTGATTTATTTTTTTCGTGATAACAATCATTTTGGGAATATGACGTTTCCGGTGGTTAATATATCCTTACAAAGTGTTTGGACCTTATGTATGTTAGAATAGAAGTCGTTTTCGCGAACCATATTTATTGCAAAAATTGTTGAGCTAATCAAAGAGACGTTCGTAAATCTCGTAAAGGAATTGTTGCCAAATTCTGGTATCACAAATTTTATTAATTAACCTATCAAATAAGAATCTAATAAGTCATCACTGCAATTTTTAAATTTCGCTAAATGATTTCAGTTTACGAACGAATCGTTTTTCCTTGGTCGGGTTATTTATTTCTGTGGGTCTTATTACCCGAATAAGTTCGATGGTCGCTCACTGTCAATGACCCCGTTCATGGCAACGACCATCGCATTTTGGTTGCATAATACTAGACGCAAAATCGGAAAGGTCAAGACACCGTCAAAACAAATCGAATCCTCATGTCAATATGGCGGACATTATTTTGAACCTTGCAATTTTTTAATTGCCAAAATTTTTAATAGGTTCATAAACAAACCTGTTTTTTGTTATTTTTGTGTTCAGTGCCTGTTTTGAAGGACATCCGTGTATCCTTTCGTCCTTCAAGGTAAATTCGTCACGGTTACTTCCTCTGTGTTTATTAAATGAGTTCTAACACTTCTAATTTATGCGAAAATTACGGTTCCTGTTTATAAATACGCGTTCTGTGTGGTTATTTTGTGAATTTAGAGATATGTTGCGTCGATATATACAAAAAGTATTGATAAAATGCACATTAGTTCTAATAAGAAACCATTATGATTTCAACAACATAGTTTTTAAGCAAGTCTTTAATAGTACATTACACAATGCCTGATGACTATCATCTGGAAATCTTTTCCCGCCAAATACATACAAATTATGCATTTTTGCGTAGAATAACATTATTTGTTTATAATTTCTAGTGACTGCCCAGTGTAATATTATTTTTCTAGTCTTGACTTTTTATTGGACTCATTTTTTTGGTTATAAATTCAAATTCATAGTTACATGCTTATGCCTGTCAATTCAATCAATCAACTCAGCCTATCGCAGGCCACTGCTGGACATAGGCCTCTCCCATGCTGCGCCACAACATCCTGTCCTCCGCCTTCCGCATCCAGTCCACATCTAGCTGGGGGGCCTCCCACACTACGCTTGCCTATTCGCGGTCTCCACTCCAGGTCTCGTCTGCTCCATCGGCCTAAGATCCTTCGACAGACATTAACTGCCATTGCCTGTAAATTAGAACCACCCTAAGATCTTATAAGCATTCGGTTTAAAGCTTACTTCAGGTTCAAAATTTAATTTGTCTCTCAAAATTACAATTTACATGATAAGTAATTGCATAATAATACAATCATTTTCATTCTGTATATCTATACAAAAGAAATATAATTGAAACATCTGTTTGTAATGAAAAAGCAATAGATTTTTACTACAAAAAACTATTAAATTTTTTTTATCCCTGTCTGTTTGATCACTGCTGATGATATAATAATTCGACCGTCCCTATTAACAATGTTGGTTCTGCAAAAAGACTACTTTTCAGTAGAGCAGTTCAAAGTTTGTTTTACTACTAACAATGTTGTGCGGACAACCGACAATATTATCTTTAAAACTGGCTAAATATCATGATTTTCAAAAAAAAAAAAACGTACGATAGATCTTTTTGTTGCGATTCTATTTATGTAAAAAAGTGAATATTGGTAAAAATGTATAACCGACATTGTTAATTGGGACAGTCGAATTATAGGCTACTTTTTGTACTGGTAGTATGTTCCCATTGGTTTAATTTCCATCATCAAAAGCTATCATGATCAATATATGTAAAGCAAAAACTGTGTACCCCTTCTTACGAATATACATGATGAATTGTTTTTGCTGGGAAAGATAGTCTTTAAAAATGTTATGTCTTACACCTTGCCAACACTTATCGTTTCCAGCTACTGAAAGAATGGGAACAAAAGCCACATTATTTGCTTTAGAGAGCTCCAGAAATGTGCAAAGATATCTGTTTTTGTCATCAAATTTTTTACTATCAGATTCCTTACATTCAACACAGCATCCTCGATTGAGGCACCTGATCTTAATCCATATTAATTGTCGGCTATAATTCTAAAGTAAATAGGAAATTTTTGAGTAATTTGTAGAGTTTCTTTTTATAAGATCTTTGACAAGACTGATAAAACTGATGAGCCTGTTTGTTGATGCAGCCGTTGTCCTGGTGTACAATAGATTTTTTTATCAAAGCATCAGAAAACATCAGTGATAAGAGCACAATTATAGATTTGGATGATAGGAAGAATCACAGTGCGTTAGCACTGGGTGGGCTGAGAAGGAAGGGCAGGACACAGTCCCATCCAGTGACACTCCATATCAAGCGAGTTTGAAGGATTATTGTTATGACAGTGGGGGGTCAGTGGTTGTAAGGGAGGAGAGTTGTAGACAGATGAATTCTCAAAAAGGAGAATTCCATCAGATAGGTGTTTCCCGATGTTTGTGAAAAATTCCCATATACAGTTGTCAATGACACTTTAGGGTTTTATTTATTATTTTGAGTTGTTCCAAAAGGCTGTCTTTTTGAGTGTTAGTTATTTCCTTGATAACCTTCCATAAGGCTAGGATCATTACCTGCTTTATCAAGCGGACTCTTCATACCCTATTTTTAGTATTTCGAGCAGTTTGTTTAAAAGTAAGATTTGAAGTAGAGGGCTTAGGGCCGATTCCTGGTGTACACCTACTCCTATCTCTAATTCATCATGTTCTGCCAGACTTACTTTGGTAGACACTTAGTAGTATAATATGTTGGCAACAGCTTAGACGTAGTATTTTGGAACCTTTTGCGACGGCAACAACTGGTAGATTAGCTGTCGTGGAACCCGGTCGAACGCCTTCTTAAGGTCGATAAAGGCTAGATATACATCTTTTCTCATGTCTCTCCATTTTTCCAGGGGTATTCTCAAGCAGTTACCAATTCAAATGAATGATATTGTGTATTTATGATTGAATCACTTCCGCGTCATTCTATCATAATACTAAATACGATCATTATCAAATCTGTATGTTTGAACAGGCAGTTTCGCTTCTGTTTCGCATGTTTGTCGGTCATGGTGCAACTAGTGCGGTTTCGCTGCTATGGTTTCGCGGAGGAGATTGATACCTTCGGGGTACTCGATAAAATAGGGAGGGAAGAGCTGTTTTTGCCTGCTGGTTGCCCACAGTAGACGTTGTTCTTGATGAGTACAATGAATCCTTCTCAGGTCTAACACTATTTATCTTACACCTTGAATCTTGACCCTTCCCTTGATTCTATCAACTCTGACTATCTCAATCCACTGCTGGACATAAGCCCCACTCAGTCTGCGTCACAACAGCCTAGATTATGTTATGTTAGTATATTTTTATTGTGTTGCAGAGTGAAACCTAACGAGAACGTGATAAATGGTCAATACCGCAAGGGATTGCCGCATGTTGTCTACTGCAGGCTGTGGCGCTGGCCGCAGCTACAGGTATGTGTGCAATACTATGATTGTTTTTTGGTTGTTTGTCTTGTAAGTGTACAATAATAACTGACTTATTCGGTTCTATAATTTATAGACCTACATGGTTAATAAAACGGAAATAAAGAAAAAAAAAGGGTGGAAAGACTGATAGGTGGATTAAACAGGCAAGGAACAGGGAAAATAGGAAATGGTTGGAGGAAGGCCTTTGCCAAACGACACACACAAGACTCAGAAACTAATATCAAACATTTTGTATACTCAGAAAAGGCAATAAATAAATATAATTAGTTAAAATTAAGACTCTTGTATCTTTACCAGTAATGAAGCTATGATCTCATAGCTTGGCATATTAGACTCCCATAAGGAAATAACTGTCACAGGTATAATTCGACGAATCTATAGATATGCCCAGTTTGGCAATAATAATGCTAGGCTACCATTGGTAAGCAAAAAGATTTGTGTTTATTCATAGGCACCAACTATTAGGGATCATGTTAAAAGGTTTCGTAGCAGGAAGGTCTAGAAGCTAGGCAATAGTTTTATAGACACGCAATAATAAAGAAGTGGCAAAGAGAGCAGGCAGATCTTTGCCCTGCAGTGGGACAATACAGACTAGTATTTGTAGCCAGTCCTTTCGGTAGGAGTCAAGCTCAACCCGCCATTTACGTCTCGGCTTGCCGCGATGGTGTCGTGCGCTTAATGGGACCCAATCTTTGATTTTCGTAGTCTATTTGACATCTGACATGTGGCAGACATGTCTGGCCCAGTCCCACTTAAGTTGAGCAGCTTCCTGGGTAACGTCCGTGACCAGGGTTTTGGTTTGCAGTATTGTGTATTGTCTTTATAATATTAGCTTAGAAATATATCCTATCATTGCAGAGCCAGCATGAACTAAAACCAGTAGACCACTGTGAATACGCATACCAGTTGAAGAAAGACGAAGTGTGCATCAACCCTTACCATTACAATAAAATCGACTCACCTGGTAAGCTGTTATTTATTTTAGTTGATTAATTTGAAGAGAACAATGTTCTACGATTTCGGCGGTCTCTCCAGCCATAGCGCTGGAGCCATAGCGCTTGATGGTGTGCTTCTCCCGGTCTGCTCCGACTTTCGGTATCTCAGTTCACTCGCGCAAAGCGAAGGCGAAGTAGATCGGACGGTCAAGCACAGAATAAGCACTGGATGGATGAAATGGCGGTAGGACACAGGAACAATCTGAGACTCCCACATCCTCCTTAAACTTAAGGGGAAGATATTTAAAACCATGATCAGACCTGCTGTCTTGTATGGGTTAGAATATTGGGCCACAAAAGGGATGAATGAAAGGCAATTGCTTGCAGCTGAGATGAGAATGTTAAGAGCATCCCTCTTAACATTCTGTGGTGTTACACGAATGGATAGAAGAAGAAATGAGTACATAAGAGGAGGTCTGAAAGTGGCACCAACAGCTGAAAAGTTGTGTAGGAATCGGTTGTCATGGTATGGTCACGTAATACGGAGGAATTAGGAAAATGTCGTGAGGAAAGTATTGAGTGTGAATGTCGATGGCCTTAAGAGTAGTTCTTTGGTCTGCCCAAAGAACCGATGGATAGACTGTGTGAATTATGATATGGATAGAAAGGGGGTGACTACTGAGATGACGACTAATAGAGAAGACATGTGGTGTGGAAGAAAAAGACATGTTGCACCGACCCCAAATAAAATGGGATAAGGGCAGGAGAGTGATGAATATGAAGAGAACAGAACAGCATTTATAGTCCAAAACAGGGATGTAAGGGAGCTCCGTAACCGTAACCGAAACTATCGGATATCCGATATAAAAAATTATCCGTAACCGTAACCGAATCCGAAATAAAAGTTTCGGATAATATCGGATTTGTTATTACATTTTTATTTTCGGTAAATTACATAACACTCAATACATATATATTTATAAACATTTTTATTTTAAATAGCTGTAATAATTACTCACAGACTGATTGTAATTCCTACCAAATGGTGACATATAAATAAAACCATTTAATTAGCTATTTGTATTTTACTTTTGAAATTCCTTAAAAGTTTAATATCCGTAACCGAAATTATCCGAAACTAACGGATAATCCGAAATAATTTCATATCCGTATCCGTATCCGGTATAATAATCATTCCTACATCCGTAACCAATCCGTATCCGAAATTTCATATCCATAACATCCCTAGTCCAAAACCTGGAAGAGAAGCGCTATGATATCCCTCTAAATTCCTTCCAAATTTTCTTACATTTTTTGCAATTTGCCGGTCGGTTTCTGGTTGTATGTTGATTGAAACATATTCGAGACTGCCGGAACAAAATGGCTTTGCAGAATTATAATCATTAGAGATTCTGCATTTAATTATGAAAAAATATCAGTGTATGGAGCAAACATTCTGATAAAATGCTAGTTCCTTTGCTGTAATACCGCACACTAGAGTGCATTGACCTCTACTCGAGGACATTGACCTGTGCTGGTACAATTAAAGGATGACACTAAAGAACGTGTGTGTAACGATTTGTAAATCAATCTGTAGTTGCTTTGGACCTGCTGTCCGATAGTAAAATCGAGACGAAACGCAACAAAATCTATACAGGATTTTTTTAACCAGTGCGCAATTTTTTTTTGTGGTGCAGTATCAGTAATAGAACACATTTCAATTATTTTTTCAATACTTCTTTTAATTTTTATCCCACCTTAAATCAGTAAACTGTGGACACCCTACATATTTCGTAATATGATATCGAAATAATAATAGGTCAGTAACCGCGCGCCGGCGTAGGTACTTTGAACTTCTTAGAGTTTTGACCGATCGAACAGCTGTTAGGTACTAGTAACTACGCTCGGTCGTTCACCTTCGCCGCCGCGCCGGCGTAGGTACTTCGAACTTCTTAGAATTTAGACCGATCGAACAGCTGTTAGGTACTAGTAACTACGCTCGGTCGTTCACCTTCGCCGCAATTTACCATAAAAACCAGTTTTGAAAATAAACCTCTTTCGTTAACGATAACTTATTTTTTTTTTTTTGTACTAACATATATCAAAATAAAAATTGCATGATTATTATAACTCGTTTAAGTTGAATTTGTTAAAATTTGCGCACTGGTTAGAAACTTATCTTGTATATCCGTGTCGTGCATCGGCCCAAGATGATGTGACAATAGGATATTGGCTTGCTGAGCACGTTCTTCTGTCTTAATTTTTCCCAATATGAAAGTAGTAGATATATTCTAACCACTATTGTTCCAGCGCTCCCACCGATCCTAGTCCCTCGGTGCGGCGACACGGAGGTGCGCGCGCCGCCGCCCTACACGGACTACCACGCGCCGCACCAGACGCACGCACCGCACCAGACGCACGCGCCGCACCAGACGCATGCGCCGCATCAACAGCATCAGCAGCACCAGCAGCATCAAACGCATCAGTCGCATCACGACCATTCGGACGCGTGAGTTGAAGCGGTCATGTATTATAGCGTTTACTAACTATCTGTTTGTCTACTAATAATTTCCGAGTTTTTGATTACCACTACCCAGTGTAGGTTACGCAAAAAAACTATCAAGTTATACAGGGTGATTGGAAGATGGGTGCAAAGCTTTAAGGCGAAGATAGTACAGACAATTTAGAACCATTTAAGCCATGGTTGTCTTAGACGAAGTGTTACCAAATATTATTAACCAAATTTTTAAGTTTTTTTTCGGAAATTCTCAAAATTTAATGTAAACTGCATAATTATGGCCAAATTGAATGATAAATGAATTCATTTTTTATTTATTTAATTAAAGTAATGTGTAAGCAATCAAGCAAAACATGTTTTAGGCTTCTGTGTCATTAGACTTTTTTTTTACAGACATTTAAAGCTCAAAAAAATAAAAAAATTGTACAATACGTCTTTTAAACCTTATTAAAAAAATAACGGTGGGTGCTTTTTTTGTTCAAACCTTTTTGAAGACATGCTTGATAATCGGTCTTTCTTTTGAGGTATCATTTATGCGGATATCTTACAAATTATTGAAATTAGGGCCTACAAACCAATTTGAGGGAGAATTTTTTTATTTTAGGCAGACTAATTAAAACAACATTTCAATTAAAATTATTTATTTTTCATGTTCAAAATGACGGCCGTGATTCCTTATACAAGCACGGCCCCGTCTTCTAACTTCTGTAGTCGTTATTTTCAACATCATCTCCTGCTTCATTGTCTCAAACGCTGAATTTTTTCTTTGTATCAATTCTTCTCTAGTGTTTATTTCTATGTTGTTATACACCAGTTCCTTGGCCGAGCCCCACACGAAAAAGTCCAACGGGGTCAGATCTGGGGAGCGAGCGGGCCAAGGGATGGGCCGATCCAGCTATCAGGAAAGCAATTGTTGAGGTGTTCCCTTACATTTAAAGTCCAATGCGCTGGACAGCCGTCTTGCTGAAAGATGACTGTTCGGTCTCTTTCGAAGATCGGGACACCTGATTCCTCTACCAGCAGTGGTAAATCAATTTGCAGAAATTGCAAATAATTTTCGCCATTCAATGGATCAGGCAAAAAATGGGGCCCAATCAATGTTCTGCCAATTATTCCAGCCCATACATTAAAGAAAGAAAAGAAAAGAAAAGAAAGAAAATACGTTTATTTGCGGTAAATAAGACGCAAAAACAAACTGAACACAACAAAAATATAAAAAAAAAAAAAAAATAGCTGGGGAAAATATGCGTCAAATCCACGCAAAACGGCCATCGCTCAGCATAATACTGCGACTCTGCGAGACAGAGCCCCAGCGCTGGTTTTCAGCGACAGCCGGCGCTGACGTGTGACGCCGGACGGTGCAGCAAATCATAATAAAAAGAAGTCACAATACTAAATCTCACAGAGAACACACAGAGAACACACACACACAGAGAATTTCATCTGAAATGACACCTGCTTCTTAAAATGTGGATTGTTGTCTGCGTCGGCCCATTCATGGATGTTGTGAAAGTTTGTAATACCTTCCCTTGAAAATTTACTTTCATCCGTCCACAAGATTGATTTCAGAAACCACGCATCTTCGATGTCTCTGTTGAGGAGGAAACGGCAGAACTGAATTCTTCTTTGAAGATCTTGCTCTACTAGACCTTGCACACTCCTGCTATGGAACGGATACTTATCATTTTGGTGCATTGTATGCCACACCTTCCATTGAGAAATGTTTAAATTTCGAGCTACTGCTCTAGTACTGGTAGTAGGATCCGCTTGAAATGCTGCTAAAATGTCTTCGTCGACGGCAGTTTCGTGTCTGCCCGGGTTGACTCCAGGTTCCACGCGGTGAAACCCATCTTGGGCAAGACGACGAAACGTGTTGTAAAACACTCGGACATTCGGTATCCTGCGATTCGGATAGCGCTCTTGATACATCCGTCGCGCCAAAAATCCATTGCCGTCTGCTCTACCGTACATAAATACGATATCCGCATATTCTTGATTGGAAAAAGTAGCCATAGTCACTTAACAATTAAGAAAAACGGCGTAGGAGCGCACTAAATGTCAACTCAACACAATTACGTCAAAAATCAACACGTGCAGGAGCGCGAGGCTACGACTGGACACGGTGAAACAAAAAAGTTCAAAACTAACGCAAACAACACGTGCAGGAACGCAAAGGGCTACAACTGAACACGGTAAATTGTGAATCAACACGACAACGTCCACTCACAAGGGCAGTAGTTTGACTAATAAGTAAAAGATGTAACGGCTTCATCACAGACCGACTGACCCTGACTAAAGAAAAACGACTTTGTTGCCTCAGTAACTAAGACCATTTTGCTGTAAAAACCAACTCTTATCGCTTTTTGCTATTCATTGGGCGTTCTACCTGGAAATGCCGTCGCACCGCGCTCGGTGGCCATTGTTTAGAGAATCCCCTCAATGGGTTCCCCTCAATTGGTTCCTGCATGTGCCAAAAATTCTTAGAATTGAACAATGTTATCATTTCGATCACATAAAGTATTCTTTTAAGCAAAAATTTTGTGTTTTTTTTAGACTGCCTAAAATTTAAAATTTCTCCCTCGAATTGGTTTGTAGGTCCTAATTTCAATAATTTGTAAGATATCCGCATAAATGATACCTCAAAAGAAAGAGCGATTATCAAGCATGTCTTCAAAAAGGTTTGAACAAATAAAGCACCCTCCGTTTTTTTTTTAAATAAGTTCTAAAAGACGTATTGTACAATTTTTTTATTTTTTCTGAGCTTTAAATATCTGTAAAAAAATGTCTAATGACACAGAAGCCTAAAACATGTTTTGCTTGGTTGCTTACACATTACTTTAATTAAATAAATAAAAAAATAATTCATTTATCATTCAATTTGGCTATAATTATGCAGTTTACATTAAATTTTGAGAATTTCGGAAAAAAAACTTAAAAATTTGGTTAAAAAAATTTGGTAAGACTTCGTCTAAGACAACCATGGCTTAAATGGTTCTAAATTGTCTATACTATCTTCACCTTAAAGCTTTGCACCCATCTTCCAATCACCCTGTATAACAAAAAAAATTAACCTTTTAAACTAACGATGTCTTCGTTAGTTTAAAAGGTTAGTTTTTTTTTGTTACATATACTCAAAAAATGGTACAGCCCAAAAGAAACTAACACAATCTGCATCATTTAGAAGGATATTACTAATCCTTGCTTTATTAGTTCGTCTGCTCAACAATAATATAAAACAAAACAATATAAATAACGCAATGAGTGTTGTCAAAATGAAAGGCATTCTACGTTTAGTGTTATCTTTATCTATACTATATAATCTATACTAATATTATAAAGCTGAAGAGTTTGCTTGTTTGTTTGTTTGTATGTTTGTTTGATTGAACGCGCTAATCTCAGGAACCACTGGTCCGAATTGAAACATTCTTTTTGTGTTGAGTAGCCTATTTATCGAGAAAGGGTATAGGCTATATAACATCACGCTACAATGAAGAGGAGCGGAGCAGTAATGAAAAATGTTACAAAAATGGGGAAAATCGCACGGGTAGGCGATTCGACGCGACGGGAAGGGTCGGGAGAGCAAGAAATTTAACGCGGACGAAGTCGCGGGCAGAAGCTAGTACGCAATAACGCCGCTGGAAGAAACAAAAAAAGAATTTTTGATGCAGAAATAGCAGTATTGCACAACTTATAAAGTCGCATTTATCACTGATTAGTGAAAAATCGAAGATAATAATAATAAGTTGCAAATTAAATTATCAGTCTGTCTGTCACAGTCTTGGGTTAAGTCCTGACATGATAGTATCGTTTATCTCAATAAATTATAATTAATAAATAATGTATTGTTGTAGTGTAATGCAGACTGGAGGTGTGGTCGGAGTGGGCGTGGGCGCACACAGCGCGATGTATCTGGAGGCTACGCTGGCCCAACAGGTGCCAGGCAATACCACTGTGCATGTGTAAGTATAGCCAACAAACTTTCAGCTATAGTCCTTACCTGTGCCATCAGTAACCTTATTGTAACGAGAATAAACATCACTGTGATATTGACAGACTTGTTAGAGACAACAACCTTATTGTGATGAGAATAAAGATCACTGTGGTATTGACAAACTTGTTAGAGGCAGCAACCTTATTGTAACGAAAATAAAGATCAATGATATTGATATTGCAGGTTAACTTGGCCCATCCTGGGCCAAGTTAACCTGCAATATTCAAATTTTCTTTCGGGTTTTTGGAATTTGGTCCAGAGGGGTAATTGCGAAACTTTTTATCGGTAGGAATTGGTTTAATATTCATAGTTAAACAACATTCATTGCGTTATTTACGTTGCTAAGCCGACAACTTATTCCAACAAATGACGCAATGGTTTAGAAATAATCTTCAATCCCATTCAGATTCTGATAAATTGTGCGTTTCGCAATTAGGGTGCAGGTCAGTAACAAGTTGCGTGTTGATTAAAATATGATTCACGATAATAACACGTATGTATTTACACAAATAAATACTCATTCATTTCGATTATTAGATTAGATTATTTTGTTTTGTTTTGTCATACAGTCTGACGACCGAATTGCAAGAAACATTGCAAAACATTTGATTTTTGCTGGTAACCTCAGTTCCTCCGAAACGTTTAGAAAGCTCCATGTCCTAGATAGATAAATACTATGATTTTGTGTAGCAATAGGGAATATGCATATTTTTTTTTTATCCATGTAACAACGTGTTTGCAACAATGAACCCAAAAAAAAAAGTATCAAACTTCAAATTCGACTACGGTTTGTTGCTCAAAAAGATTTTATAATATTAAACAATTTTCTACTACAGTTCAAACGAGCCGCACGGGTTGATCGTTCAGGTTAAGCTACGCTTGCCGCGGTGGGTCCGTGGATGGGTGGCCATCTTTACATATCAAAACCCTTCCGTGCCTCGGAAATCACGTTAAGCCGTTGGTCCCGGCTGACTTTCTTAGATCTATGACAGTCGTTACGGGTCGTCAGAAGCCCGAATGTCTGACAACCAGTCTTACAAGGGGTATCGTATTACCTAGTAACTTGGTTTTGGAGGTCCCAACAAGCCGACCCCAACAAAGTTGGGAAAAGGCTAGGCAGAAAATGATTAAATAGAAGTTTCAAGTGTACGCCATGTCAAAAGCAGTTTTAAAAATCAATTTTCTTCCACTTAGCGTGAAGATAATCTCATACATATTGTCTCCAGAAGCTCGTCCACAGTGGAGACGCCGCCGCCTGGCTACATCAGCGAGGACGGTGACCCCATGGACCATAACGACAACATGAGTGAGTTTGTTGACAATTTTTTCACATTATTTACACACTTTTTGCTCTAAACTTGCTCACCTAGGTACCACTAGAACGAAGAATGTCGATCAAAATTTCGATCGCAACGCACTAGCCGTTCATTAGGATGTGAACTAATTTAAAAGATCGTGAATTATACGAAATCCCTATGAAGTCAACTTTAGCTATCCCTAATATCTCAGTAGCAGCCTAGAGTGTGACTACTGACAGTAAATTCAATTCAAATCCATCGCATTTTTTTAGTTCCTTACGCGACACTCGCACGTACACTGGCTCGTATATAATAAAAAGAGACAGAGCGAAAGGGTGTGAATTTAATACGCGTTTTTAATAAAGATCCATATAGTACATCATAGTTTAAAGTTGTCGCTGTCTTGGATTTTCATTTTGACCTCACTTTTGGCACCACCCGTCAGCACCCTCGATAAACTATATCTGTAGAGAGATAAAGTCACAGGGCATAATAATTCTTCGTTACGTGACGGTTTCTAGAAAGAAAGAAAGAAAGAAAAATTGTTTATTCTGCACGAACAAAACGCACAATATAAAATAGTAACAGAAAATAAAAAACTAATAAATTTATTAAAAAGTCACTAGAAAAACACGCTTTTATAAATGCACATAAAAACTAAAAACCTTATCGTGGTCAAAGTTCATTACAAGACCTTTCTAACAAGTCCAAACACGGCTATGATACGATATTCCATCATGGAATGCCAGTGCCTATCTTCCGGCTTCATCATCAGAACTTGAAACCTAATCGTGGTCAAAGTTCATTACAAAACTTTTCTAACAAGTTCAAACACAGCTATGATACGATGTTCCATCATGAAGTTCAAGTTCATATCTTCCGGCTCCATCATCAAATCAGTTCGACAGTACCATATTATTTTATTGTCATCAGAACTATATACAGCTGCCAATTTTCATGACGCTACGATCCTTGGAAGATGGTTAAATTAGTTACCTTAGATTCCATTACATAGTTACATACAGGTCAACCTAATAAAAGCGTGTTAAAAATACACACGTACAAAGTAGCCAAAAGCCCCGTATTCAAGATTAAAAAAGTTGGTAAATATTGTCCATTGTTTGTTGATTTGATCATGGCTACGGACCAAAGACAATACAGATATGCATTACGACATTGACAATGACTTAATAACAAACAAAACAAAACAAAATTACCGAATGCAGAGTGCATTATTGGCTACTTTTGTGATAAACGTACCATAAAAATAAGAACAAATGAGCCGTGTGTCGTATCTGTGTAAGAACAGGTCGTTGCTCAGCAAAATGCTGTGACTTCAGACGAATCTATAGTCAACAGCGCTGATTTTAAGCAACTACCTTTCTACTAGATAACTCCTTATGCAAGTCGCGGTAAAGAACTTTGTTCCAAACATATATGTTACAATCTGTGTTACATATTTTTACCTTCCACACGCCGGGGTAAATATAGGATATCTGTTTTTGTGTTCATTGACTGCTAACCTTTGTTGCAGACCTAACCCGCCTAACCCCATCACCCCCAGGGCTGACGACGGAGGCGGCCCCCGTGCTGTACCACGAGCCAGCCTTCTGGTGCAGCATCAGCTACTACGAGCTCAACACGCGCGTGGGAGAGACCTTCCACGCGTCACAGCCCTCCATCACCGTGGACGGGTTCACTGATCCCAGCAACAGTGAGAGGTAAGGGGCTATAATACCAAGCCAAGTAGTATGTATCAAAACGCGTATGCATACGTGCGTAGCGTGTATGTTGTGTGTGTATGTGTCTGAATCAAATGTTTTGCAATTACGTATTGAGTATCATTGCCCACAGTCGGCTAATATTGCCAAATGTTGGGTAATATTGCCTAATGTCGGGTAATATTGCCTAATGACGGGTAATATTACCTATTGTCGGGTAATATTGAGGCCCACTGGTATTGTCCCCGACTTACGAATTGTAGGTTCGAGCCCAGACAGGTGCTTTACTTTGTGTAAATAATTTCATCACCACTACTTTCAAAACAGTGACCTGCATTTTCTACAACCAAAAAATTCAAAGACATGTGACGTCTACCAACCCGCGCTGGGCCCGCGTGGTAGATTACGGCCAGTCCCTCTCACCGAGAGCCCTGTGTCCCAGCAGTGGCACAATATAGGCTGATTATGAATAGTGGCAAAAGTCGGATATTTGCAAAAGTCGGGTAATATTGCCAACAGCCGGGTATTATTTCCAAGCGTCGGCTAATATGGCCAACTAGTCGGTTATATCGTCGAAACTCGTGTAATATTGCCAATTAGTCTGTAATATAGCAAAAATCTGGTATATTGGCAAAAGCTGGGTAATATGGCTATAATTCGGTACGATGCGTCTCAGATGTGACTGCTTTCCATGAGATTTATACTCATTCTTAAAAAGTGTTTATAGATAGATAATCATAATTGTTTTTTCTTTCAATAAATGATCTTATCTTATCTTTCGCAGGTTCTGTCTGGGTCTTCTCTCAAATGTGAATAGGAACGAAGTAGTCGAACAAACGCGTCGACACATCGGCAAGGGAGTTAGATTATATTATATTGGTGGTTAGTATATCTACATTATTGTCCGTACCTTCCTTAAATCGATATTTCTATCGTTATAAATTCGACCTCAAACAGTAAACACAATTTACTTCACTAAAATATTGAACTAAATAAATCACCATTATGATTGTAGATTGAACATTTCTAAAACAGAATAACGTTGTTATCTATGTAATAAAATAATATTAAAAAACTATTTCAGACTCCATAGTTTTGTTAGTATATTGGTGTTAATAACAATAGGGCTTAAAAGTCAATATTGTTAGTTTTTACAAAAATAATTATTAAATTGAGTTAAGAATTAATAAATATGCTATGATTTTCGCCATCGTCTCGGGAAGGGACAGTCCGCTCCAGCAGCGATTATTCTTCGATCCAATTATGATTATAGCTAACGATTAGCTATTCTTCCCATTTTAAGCACTAGGAAGTGGTGAAAAATTGACATATTACTTTTAACTTTGACGACCTGTTTACTATATTGTCAGCTGAAACCATCGATGACTAAGCGTAATGTAATGTTATTTAGAACTGTATTATATGACACAGCATTAATAAAGCTTATAAATTGTAGGCGAGGTGTTCGCGGAGTGCCTGAGTGACTCGTCGATATTCGTGCAGAGTCCCAACTGTAACCAGCGCTACGGCTGGCATCCCGCCACCGTTTGCAAAATACCGCCTGGTGAGTGTCACATTTACTATCAAGTAGGTCATCATCATCATCATCATCATCATCATCATCATCATCATCATCATCATCATCATGGCCATCATCATCATTTCAGCCGTAAAACGTCCACTGCTGGACATAGCCCTCCTCAATTTGGGGGGCCTTTGCCATAATCGCCACGCTTGGCAGGCGGGTTGGCGATCGCAGTATGGTTACCACCTGTGTATAGAGAACCCTGCTGCCCATTCTCTAGTATGTCCCTTAGTCGCTTTTTATGACACCCACATGAGGAATTGGGGTGATGGTATTCTTTACTACGGAGCTAATTACACAAATTAAAGACACTGTAGGTGCCACATGCACACAAAAAGAGAAAATAACAACATACTGCTCGAAGTGGCGGAGTTTTCGGCTAAAATGACGATGATAGTGGCGGCTGGTTGTTACTACTGATCGATGGGCGTAGACGGCTTTAAATTAAGTGATTAGTCTGTAAATGATTCTGATAACCGTGGTTAAGCAGTTATCCACCAGCGTGCCATGAGACCAAAGGAAAAAAAAAACAGAACCCTTACAGGATCACTTCGCTGGCTGTCCCTCAGTCCGCCGTATGTTCGTCTGTCAAAACCGTAAAACTTCTAAGTCAATGCAAATAAATTACTATACTATTATATTGTTACGAGCTGGGTTTCGGGATAAATGAATTAAAACCAATATTAACGAAACCCAAAAAACTGTTTAATTTAAATAAACAAAAATATCGCAATAATCAAAAGTCAAACATAATCACTTGTTTCGCTTGTACTGTATCGCTTGAATCGTATTTGATCGCTTCCGTAATCGAACTCCCCGTCAGCCTGAAAATCCGCTATTTATATCCCGAGCAGAACATTTGCGAACATTCGACACTTTGCCACAGTTCACAAGTAGCGTAGAAGCTTCCAGGTACTTCCAGAGACAACTGTTTACTGTTTAACACATTCGACACCAAATCGACCCCCTAAGTTTCAGTCAAAAAAGTCATGGGGGCAGAATTCCCATATTAATCCGGCTATGCCTTTTGGCCAGAAGCAAAAACTCACAGTACAGATAAAGGAAAAAGTTCGAAAATCGTTACTTTCTTTACGTTATCATAGTTTTCCGTTTACGACGATTATCAGTCTTCGTAAATGGAAGATTGTGACGACGTATTGGTTTATACGGTTTGGTAATGTTTTACAATACTCTGCGGTGTTGTGTGATAGACGCATTATGACTGATGCCTTGCATTTCATATCGCTTTACAATTGCTACCGACTGAATACAGAACTTTTAAATCTAAAAATGTGTCTTTATTTCCAGGCTGCAACCTAAAAATCTTCAACAACCAAGAGTTCGCGGCGCTTCTGTCGCAGTCAGTATCGCAGGGCTTCGAGGCGGTGTTCCAGCTCACGCGCATGTGTACCATCCGCATGAGCTTCGTCAAGGGCTGGGGAGCAGAGTACAGGTAGCGTGCCACCTACTACCGGTATAATGTTACCTAACAGCGGGTTATGTTGCGTATTGGTAGGGTAATATTGCCAAAAATTTGGTGGTATTACCCAACCGTGGGCAGTATTGCCAAAAAATTATGTTACTGTCCAGCCATGTGTAATATTGCCAAAAATGGTAATAATATCTGCGACTTAGTTCACGTTAATTCAAATATCCCACAAAACATATCCTATATAAAATTCTTTCACTGATAAAAAGCTACACTTTTGTAGATTTCTGTCAGTGACAGCATCTTCATTCTATTACTACTATTCTACTACTATTCTTCGTTTCTAAGTTCTTTCTTAACAGTTAACGGCCATGTGTCGTGTGTGCGGCCATGTGTCGTGTGTCTTTCTTAACACTTTAACGGCCATGTGTCGTGGGTACGGCCATGTGTGCGGCCTATGTGTCCCGACACGTTTTGTTGCAATCAGGCCTTGTCGGACTGTATGACCGACAACACATACAAAATCTGAACATGTCGTTGCTGCCTGGCGGCCCATGTTTTTGGAAAAAATAATGTATTTTATGGGATAAATAAGCAGTGGTGGCCCAGTGGTAACCGCCGCGACTTACGAGTAGTATGTCGTGAGTTTGAACACAAGCAAGCGCTTTACTTTGTGTAAATTATTTCATCACCACTGCTCTTAAAACGGTGAAGGAAAACATCGTGAGGAAACCGGCATGTCTTAGAACCAAAAATTCGAAGGCATGTGACCATCTACCAACCCGCACCGGGCCAGCGTGTTGGATTATGGCCCGTTCCCTCTCACCGAGAGGGAGGCCTGTGTCCCAGCAGTGCGAACGTTATAGGCTGATGATGATGGGATAAATAATCTATTTAAATTGAAATAACACTAAGTACATTTTTTGAGTTCTTATGATTTTAGCCATGGCAGTTAACACTTTCAGTGCCCAATTGAAAAAAGAATTATTCAGAAGTACACCCTATTCACACCTAGATTATTTTTGTGATTTGCACCCGGTATGCGGGTACTCGGCATGGTCGCAAGATGCGTAACTACTTATACGTAGAACTCGGAAGCGAGTCGTGGGCATGCGAACGAATTATCGTTCGACCCGAGAGCCGGGTGCGCGGCGGTAAAAGTGTCCTGTTAACATAATATGTTTGTCGGCAGACGTCAGACAGTAACGTCGACGCCGTGCTGGATCGAGCTGCACCTGAACGGGCCGCTGCAGTGGCTCGACCGCGTGCTCACGCAGATGGGCTCCCCAAGACTGCCCTGCTCCTCCATGTCCTAATCTTATACGTGAGTGTGCATCATACTGCTTGACGTAGGGTAATATAGCCTAAGGTAAGGTAATATAGCCTAAGGTAGGGTAATATTGCCAAAGGTAGGGTAATATTGCCATAGGTAGGGTAATATTGCCAAAGGTAGGGTAATATTGCCAAAGGTAGGGTAATATTGCCATAGGTAGGGTAATATTGCCATAGGTAGGGTAATATTGCCATAGGTAGGGTAATATTGCCAAAGGTAGGGTAATATTGCCTAAGGTAGGGTAATATCCTGCCAAGATCGCGAGATTTGTTCGAAAGAGATACCGTGGCACTGGCATATAGGCAACTCAAGGAACACGGGTGGGTTTTAGTCAGTAAAAGTCTGACGCCCGCTCCACCCAGAGCGGGAGACGTCATTTGATGATCACACCCACAAAAGAAAGGTAGGGGTAATATTGCTATACTTCTGCCGGCGAAGCATGACTAATTCTATATCTATTCTACCAAGAACAAATAAAGTTCCTTATGTATTTTAATTCTGTAAAAATGTTTTATCTCATCAGAAAAATAATCATCATACTTGACATCGTATTTTTGTCGACTGAAGAATATAATCATCTCTTATTTTCAGTTTTACACAATTTTTCTACGATACAATCTATCATTTTGTCTTCTCTTCCGTCGATAAATTCCGTTTCTATGGCGGTCATGCTACGCGTGCTGGTGATATTGCCTAATAATAATAATATGACGGTACCTTGCCAATTCATTTATGAAAATATTATATATGTCAGAAAAAAATTACATCTTTTTAATAAAATAAGCGTTAGACATAATTTTAATACTAGAAATAAAGATAGTACATACATCTTTTATGTGGGGTACTGTATAAAATGTTACAACAAAATAAGAATGCTTGGAAACAGACTGGTCTTGATCCATAGGACATTCTTAGAGTCCATCAAATTGGTTACTAACTTAATTGTATAGTTTAGATTTATTCATTTTCTTCGTAACGATGAAATTTCTTCCCCATACGAATCTACCTTTTGGAAGGGGCGACATAAATGAATTCTATTTTCATGTAACTGTTGACGAACCAAAGTGCCTTTTTTGTGCCATTTTGAATAAATGTCTTGACTTTGCCCTACTATAGGTAACATTTTCTTAAAGGGTGCATAATAAAATGCTGTGGCAATTTTTCAATAATGAACTTCGAGCGGCTTGTGGCTATTTGCACATTTTTATTTAGTGATTGGGTGACTTCAGGTATTCATATAGGCAGGGAAAATCTTTTTGACCTTTATAGACTCAAGCAACATAGTAATACAGGCTATGGGCCTTAATCTACCATGGGGGCCCAGTGTGGGTTGTATATATATGTCTATTTCACCAATTATGGTTCTAAGACTTGCCGGTTTCGCCACAATGTTTTAATAGCATGTTTGCCTTGTTACCATGCCATGTAACATTATACCGACTTGCCCTTCTGTTCTCCATAACAATAATAAATCAATATATTGCAAAATATTTAACTTTTTATAGTGTATGCAAATTGTTGGAAGCGGTTTATATTAGCAATAAAATCATAAGTTCATTCGAAAGATGTCCACTGCTGGACATAGGGCTCCCCCAATTCGGGTTTGCCATAATCGCCACACTTGGCAGGCGGGTTGGCGATCGCAGTATGGTGGTATAATGCATAGAGAACACTGCTGCCCATTCTCTAGTAAGTCCCTTAGTCGCCTCTTACGACACGCACGGGAAGAAATGGGATGTTGCTACTCTTTTCGTCCGGCACCACGCGAAACCTAGTATCGAAGTACCTTTTGCCTCATTGTACATTAAATAAACCAATTTATTTTTGTCCCTTTCAGATCCCCTTGCAAAGAAAAGAAGCAACAGAAGTTATACTCACCTGACACAAATGTACAGAGATAGCTCAAAACAATGAATACCTCCATTTTTGAGTCGTAGGCTTATAGGTGACCGTATAGCGGTGTTCATAGGTCTTGTTGTTGCATGTCGATTTGAACCTTATGTCTGAATGTTTATGGGCTGTTGCGGGATGAAATGGGTGAGTACTTTAAAGTCTATTTTTGGTTGGATGCTACGAGAGAGTAATTTGGATGAATCGTTATAAACTTATATCTTAGGAATGTTACAAGAATTTGAAAACGGTTATGTTTTTACAGTGTGAAAACTGAAATTAAAGTGCTCAACTGTTTCATTCCCCGTACTAAACAGAGTAAGGAAACATTATATAAATCGAAAACAAAAAATAATAGGTTTAAAGTAATCCTATATATTTTTTATAATAATTAAGAATGTACTACAAAATATAATAAAAATCTATGGACATCGATGTACCGTCACATGCTAATATTTGATAATAAAAAATACATATAAATGTTTTAATGAATTAGTGTTGACTGTGCATAAGTATTAGTTTTCCTATGAAGAGTTACCTTTTATGTCGGTAGATGACAGTAGTGAAGCAAGGTGGTTTTTTGTATACGGTAATATGTGCAAAATGTTTTTTTTTTTTATGAAAAAATGGATAAATCGTGAACATTTTTTTGACAACACTATCAACCTGTCGCAATAAGAAGCGCGAAATTTAAATTATCTTAGATTTTTTGCAATTTACAGGTCAGTTTCAAATTGTATATTTTTTAGTATCTGAATCTGAATTAAAATAGTACTTTACCATTGAGATAATAACATCTTAGTACAACCAACACACTGTTATCTGATCCCAAACTAGGCAGAGCCTGTACTATAACAACCAGGAAACTGATAAATATACTTATTACTAATTACAGCCAGACACAGAACAAATGATTGTGCTCATCACACAAAGATTTGTCCTGGGTGGGAATCGAACCCACGACCTCCTAGCAGTCAGGGTCACTAACCACTATACTAACAGTCCTGTCGTATGAAAAGAAGGTAACTTTTCACTCAAATCAAGCTTAGTATACTTTTTGCACAGAACCCTTATGATAACTAGTCTGTGACTACCCACATTTTGTATATTATTGACGAGAATCATCATCTGCCTAGCCTTCTCATAAAGTTCGGCTTCCAGTCTTACCGGATGCTATTTTATATGGAGCGACTGCCTCAGGTAGGCACCTACCTCCACAACCCAGTTACTACCTCGGTAAGATTGGTTGGGACTCGT
The DNA here is from genome assembly GCA_932294355.1 of Aporophyla lueneburgensis. Classification (NCBI taxonomy): domain Eukaryota; kingdom Metazoa; phylum Arthropoda; class Insecta; order Lepidoptera; family Noctuidae; genus Aporophyla; species Aporophyla lueneburgensis. The sequence goes on along the minus strand of OW028762.1, from coordinate 13,769,942 downwards.
CAATAATATGCAATACAGAAAACAGTCCCCTTTTTATACCTATGTAAAAGTACGAAATTATTTTACAATGTGTATGTAAGAATTTACAAATGTGTAGAAATTATTATGTTAAACGTCAAAGTTCGTGACGGGAGCTGTCATAAATTGTGCGAGCGGATGGCACGATACTTCGTCCTACTCGCACATTTTGTTACTGCCGTGAGTCTTAGCGTTTAATATCATAATTTGTATGTTATATGTATAGTGTGCTGACATCTGCAAATATTTGTGCAAATATTGGCGTTATTTCACTAATACAAAATGAACTTTATTTGAATAGATATAAAGTATATTTTATAATGGCGATATTACGCAAATGTTTGGTCAAATACGCCAGTATGTGTTAGCATTATGTCACCAAAACGAATATTGTTTAGCCGTTTACAAGAAATATTACTATTTGATTAGTTTCGCCATCGCATTGTGCATTTATCGAGTTTATTTTGTTATGAGAACCAATGTATTGTATACATAGTCGTTTTTTTTTAATTACTCGTCAACTATAGTTGTGTGGTTTTAATATGTACTTGTATGTTTTGTGGGAATGCAGATTCAATACCCAGGTGATGAATATTTGAAAATATATATTTTTTAGCTGTGATCTTTTGTTTGAGGGTGTGGTCAAGTCGTTTTGTCTATGATATAGACGAAAACAGCCATAGAGACATTTTTTTTCGACCGAACATTTTTTTTTATCTCTTTTATTCATATGAAATTTTAAAATTAAAAAATAATACCTATATGCATTATTATTGTATTTTTTAATGCTTTTTAATATTTTCATAAATTCACACAAAACATACGAGGAGATTATAAAAAAATAATGTAAATACTTTTTGATTTAAAGTTTTCTTTTTATTTCTTTTTTTCTATAAAATACTATGTAATCGTAGTTTATATCGCAAGTTATTTATCTACAGATTTGTACAATCGTTTCGGTGTATCGCGGACGGATTTGACGATGTTGACAGAATTAGTAGAATAAAGAAAAATTATAGCTGTCGCATTTTAGCATGGTAATAACGTTAATTGGCCTTCCCTTAATTAGTAGTTTAATCGGATTGGTATCCCGTTAAACTGCTAATTTAGGCCACACACAATACCAGTATTTTATATGGAGCGACTGCCTGCCTATCTGACCTCCACAACCCAGTTACTGGGTAATTAAATACCCCTTGATTGGTTGTCAGGCTTCAGACGAACTGTAATCCGTGCGGCTGTTATTACTTTGCCACGAGTCCCATAAGGGAGGACCTCTATTGTCACGACAATATTTAGTAAAAATTGGAACAATTTGCCAACTTGTTTCGGGACTCAACCAGGGTCCATAAACATTATCAATTCAAGCTACGAAATCGCAAAAAGAATTGCAAGTCCTGATCAAAAGTATAAATGTTATCTTAAATATTTACATAATTTCAAAGCTAAGTGTTAAAATTATATTGTACAAGTATATAAAAAGAAAAGATAAACAGGGCATCAAAAATTTGTCCGTATCGTTATCAAAACAAAAGGCAGGGCAGGATTGCCACGTTGTATGGCAATGCAGATAAAAATTCAACTGCAGTATATAGTAAATTAAAAATATCTCGTATTTTCTCTAAATTCTTGCGTCTTCGTCAAATCTGTTCGCTAATTTAATTGTAAGGACACGCGACAGGGGATCCGCAGACACTTTCCCTGGCACGTAGGAAGTAATGGCACATAATATATTTAATATCGACTTTAAAAGCTAAAAGAGAGGTTATTTTCGACATGTTTTAGGATGTACACGCGGCAAAATTGTTTACTGCGCAGGTGAGTGACGGCAATTCATAGTATTAGCAGTCAGCTCGTTCGTCGTTCATCTTTCGTATTGATGTCGGACGTGTGTGAACAAGATAATGTAATAAAATGCACACCAAATTTTTTTTATTTATTTTTTTTGTAGCTGATCCCTGTCCACGTACCAAACCCTGCCCTATTATCTGTGTATAGATATTAGTAACGCTTCTACTCGTAGAGGCAAAATTGCTTTAAAAACCAGTCAAGTGCTATTTGCATTCTAAAAGGCGAAGCACGCCGAAAAAGAAACACGTTTCTTGTATGGAGAACCTTTAATTTTTAGCATTATTTATCAAGGACGTATGAACAAAACGCGGAGTCTTACTAACAGATTACCATTGACACTATCCTAATCAACATTTCATTTAATCAGTAAGGCATTATAGTTCTAGAAGATAAATGTAACTATGCTTATTCTACAAAAGACACTAATAAAAAGACCTGACGAATCAGCGAATTACTTACTTATACTCAGTCGCCTCCATACTTATCAGTTTTGCCGTGTGTACCAAAAGTAATGGAATTTAATGTAGATTGGCGGGGTTGACTAGCAATGACGGCGGCTTTGAAAAACAGAACTTAATACCACGCCTGTATCTCTAAAAGGGGTAGACAGGTAATTGGAAGCCATTTTATTATGAAAATTTATGTTCCAAAGTCGCCGTTGATTTCTTAGTAAAGTTTAGTGAGAATGTATATCTTTAGAATTTTTATAATTATTGTTTTATTAATCATGTCATAATATTATTTTTATTCTATGGATTTGTTGTTATGTTAAATTGATACCTACCTATATAAGGTGTATCTATTCATACACGAAATATTTTAAGAGTTACACCTGTAGGTGGTAAAGAAGCTACAGCAACGAAAAAAAAATTTTCTAAATGTATTTAAAAAAAAAAAATTATAAATTATTTGACGCACATAAGAAATACTGGCTCCTTCATATTTTTTACGGCCCGACACACCGCGGCCATGCTCGTGCCGTCCGGTCATCGCCCTCGCAGCGTCAGGTGGGCCATTCATAGAATTTGGAGTAAAGGTTTTATGCAAAACGTCTCAAGCAGTTTTAAAATTATAATAATTATGAAAATTCAAAAATGCTTAGATAAAAAAAATATTTTTGTTTCTATAGCTTCTTTACCACCTACAGGTGTACCTCTTAAAGTATTTCGTGTATGAATAGATATACCTTATATATAGTAAAGTCGTAGCGAGATTTGTTTGGGTTTTGTAAATATAAAATATGACTAAGAGCAACGAAAAATTTATTGGTAGAAATATTGCTTTCACTCAATTTCAGCCTAATTGTGTAACACATTTTTAATCACATAATAATAATAATATCTTAAATAAATAATGGAATAATAATATCTTAGGACAACCAACACACTGTTGTCTGATCCCAAACTAGGCAGAGCCTGTACTATGGTAACCAGACAACTGATAAATATACTCATATATTTCTATATACATACATATTATAGATAAATTACACCCAGACACAGAACAAATGATTGAGCTCATCACACAAACAGTTGTCCTGGGTGGGAATCGAACCCACGACCTCAGTCTTAGCAGTCAGGGCCACTAACCACTAGACTAACAGGCCGGTAAAATTCACATCAACACCACAATCACATTATAAAATTACACATTATTATCACATTATTTATTGCTTATGCATTGCTTCATATGTTCGATAAATTTGTCAGCTCAACAACGTAAATAGCGCAATGAATGTTGTAGAACTGTTAAAATTAAAGTCATTCCTACTGTTTATCTGTTATGTAGTTACCCTACAGGTCTCGTTACGAAGTCTGTCTTCCATAATAAAAATTACTAAAAGAAGTAGTGCATCATGTGTTATCTAAATATATAAAAGGCAAACCTGACTGACTCATCTATCAACGCACAGCCGAAACTACCGAACGGATTTTGCTGAAATTTGACATACAGATAGTTGTAATGACGTAGGCATCCGTTAAGAAAGGATTTTTGAAAATTCGCCGCCTAAGGGGGTGAAAAAGGTGTTAAACTTTTGTATGGATGTCCGTCATTTTTAGAACTAGGAACCTGAAACTTTGTTTTTAGGTTAATGGTTAGAAATAAACCATTACGTATCCTTGGGTTTTTGAAAATTCAACCCCTAAAGGGGTGAAAAAGGGCTTGAAAGTTTGTATGGGGAAACAAAATTAGTTAAACTATTTTATTCGAAACTTTACAGGAGTACTCCTATCAATAAATGAGTAAACAAGTGTTTCAGGCTCTTTCAGAATTCAACCCCTAAAAGGTGGAAAAGAGGTGAGAATAATAGCTTTTGGTCGCGACTTTGTCCGTGCAATTCTACTTCCTTTGTTAGCGCTCGCCTACGCTACGTTACGCTACGATATAACCGAACTCCACGCGGACGAAGTCGCGGGCAATAACTAGTTTTAATATACTTGGTCAAAATTAAGTTGAGTGACTTTTGTCCCTTTTTCGTATTGAGCGTATAAAAAATCAACAATGTAACAACGGGAATCGAACGGCACGCTGGCGCTGGTCGAACTACCCCACTGGGTTCGATTCATAAGCATTGTAGAGAAATCCATACTAATATTATAAATGCAAAAGTAACTCTGTCTGTCTGTCTCGCTTTCCTGCTAAAACTACTAAACCGATTTAAATGAAATTTGGTACACAGTTTAGAGCATGAGAAAGGACATAGGCTACTTTTTATTTCGTGTCTTTGTCTGCATCCGCGATAACTGACATTTACGCAGACGAAGTCGTGGCCGTGGCGTGCAGGCGCATTACTTTGTGTAAATTATTTCATCGCCACTGCTCTCAAAACGGTGAAGGAAAACATCGTGAGGAAACCGGCATGTCTTAGAACCAAAAATTCGAAGACATGTGACATCTACCAACCCGCACTGGGCCCGCGTGGTGGATTATGGGCCCACTCCCTCTCACCGAGAGGAGGCCTGTGTCCCAGCAGTGGGAACAATATAAGGCTGATGATGAAGTCGTGGCCAGAAGCTAGTACAATATAAAATACGAAAAAAAATCCAAAAGTCACTTGGTACATTCGACCGGTTTGAAATTTCGCAGCCGTGATGGATAACTGTTTTTCACTACTCATATACCTACAGTATGAAACCACATAACTATTTGTTATCGCCTTTGATGACGATACCCAAAAAAGGATTGTGTGGTTTTTATGAAACCACGATAAAAGTGAAACCTTTTTTCTCATTATACACATTTAACTAAAAATTTTCGGAGTATATGCAAAAGCTTAATAAAAAGACTTAATTTAATACGAAATAAGTTAAATAATAAATTCAAGCACTCAAAATTTAAATAAATCCATAAACAACAACATGCACCAGCGAGCACCTTTCACTTTATCCCTACTCTGCGGCCGACCGTCACGCGACATGCAACACACAGACGAAAAAGTGTGAGACGATGTAATAATAGTTTCACTTTAAAATAAATGTCGCAAAATAATTTAATTTGACCCTTAGAAAAAGCGCTCTCGATATTTGTTTCTTTGATCTCTAAATTATTAACTCATTAACCCGGTCGTAAATATGGCACATCGAGCTTTAGGAAAAAAAAACACTGGTACAATATGCCTTTAACATTTTGTGCCAAACACAGATTGATGGTTAATTTTATATGGCCACAGATTTTTGAGAGCGCATACAAAATTCTTAGTAGCAGGCACGGCCATAATGCAGAGCTGACGAATCACGCGATATCGCGTGATTAGCACTCAACGTGTTAATGTTCCCACTGCTGGGGCACAAGCCTCCTCTCTGTGGGAAGGAGTGACCCCAGTGCGGAGTTGGTAGAAGTCACATGTCTTCGAATTTTAGGTTCTAGAACATGCCGGTTTCCTAACGATGGTTACCTAAAACTCCATAACATTTGATGCATTACTTTTTTCCCCCGATATTTATACTTAATGTACCAAAAATACTTTTATCTTTATAGGAAATTATTGTTTTAAACAAAAATACATTCTCAATGTAAGGGTTAATATCGTGGTACGGTGCTAGATGGTTGGTTAGATGTGTATAGAGGTGAGATCGCTTCTTGTGACATACAGACTTACATATTGTAAGCTCAGTTTTGTATATTGCAGCATTAAATTGGGATTTGTTAGGAAAAGCAGGGGTATTCAACCTGGGGGGCTGAAGTAAATAATTTTTGATATAGAAATGTAAAAATTTAAAGGACAATTTGATTGTTTTATATTCGAAAATTTATATGAAAATAATTTGAAGAAAAGGTTGAATATCTCTGCGTTCAGTGGTTAAAAACCTATTGTTATAAAATTCAGTTTTTATAATTTTGTATAATAGACGAAGAAAATTAAGTTCGTGTTATCTTTTAAATATATTTCTATTATTTTTGACTATAAGCGTACATTTTCCGTTTTTGATGAAAATATGGAATTTAAAGTGACAACTGTTGTTTGTTCAACGAATCTGCTTGTTATTTTTTCTAAGTTACAATATTAATATTAAATTATGAATTTTGATAATATTTTGCAGTTATAAAAAGTAGCAGTCATTGCAAAAATTGCTGGCAGTTTTTAGCAGTCTCTACCTACTCGGGTCGAACTCACATAACTTCGATTCCAGGCCCGATCAAACCATTGGGCTACTGTGAGTTTTAAAAGTAACTGCAAAATATTATTGTTATGTATGCAGCGTTGAAATATTTAAAATATATAAATACTGGCTCTTTTATATTATAGTTACGAGTTGTTGGTTGTCTATTACACAATATAAAATACTAGCTTTTGCCAGCGGTTTTGCCCGCGTATTATACATGTAAATCTTCCTCTTGAATCACTTTGTCTATTGAGAACCGCATTAAAATCGGTTGCGTAGTTTAAAGATCTAAATGTACAGACGCTAGAAGCAATTTTGTTTATATGTAAAGTAGAAGATATAATTTTTAAAGTAAAGTTAAAGTATATATTTTATATTATTCTCTTGGTCGTTATTTGGAAAATATGCCAACTTTTGGACTCGGTTATTTCGTTATTTGGAAAATATGGTAAGTTTTTGACTCCATTCAGTTATTTTTCTTTTTAGTCTATCGATGCCAATCTAAATAGTTATTTGTTATACTATTTCAGAGGTTTAAACAAATATACATTGTGGCGAAAGAGTACCAAAAGGAAGCGAATCGCGAAACGCCGCTTTTTTCGCCTGCGCTTGTGGCGCGAGGGGTTTTATTTGTGTGGAAAAAATTGGAAACTAGATTTTTAAGCCCATTTTTTTTCTTTTTTTTTTATTCGTTTTCCAGGTATAGTTATACAGTGTGTTCAGACATGGATTAGCGATATTCTAAATCATCATCATCATCATTTCAGCCGAAAGACGTCCACTGCTGGACATAGGCCTCCCCCAAGCACCGCCACCTCGACCTGTTCTGTGCCTCTCGCATCCAACGCATTCCTGCGGCCTTCACCAGGTCATCGGTCCATCTTGAGGGAGGCCTTCCAACGCTACGTCTTCCAGTACGCGGTCGCCACTCCAGAACCTTCCGACCCCATCGGCCATCTGTTCTGCGAGCAATGTGCCCTGCCCACTGCCACTTAAGTTTGGCAATTCTTCGGGCTGTGTGTTGCCAGTGATGACATATGGTACTGAGACGTGGTCGCTCACAATGGGCCTCATAAGAAGGCTCAAAGTCACCCAAAGAGCAATGGAGAGGGCTATGCTTGGAGTTTCCCTACGCGATCGAATCAGAAATGATGAGATCCGTAGGAGAACCAAGGTTACCGATATTCTAAATACTTAAATATAAACTATTAGCTTCTGCCCGCGACTTCGTCCGCGTTAAATTTCTTTTTCCCCCGACCTTTCCCGTCGCGTCGAATCGCCTACCCGTGCGATTTTCCCCGTTTTTGCAACATTTTTCATTACTGCTCCGCTCCTCTTAGTTGTAGCGTGATGTTATATAGCCTATAGCCTTCCTCGATAAATGCCTATTTATCGAGGAAGGCTACCCAACACAAAAACAATTTTTCAATTCGGACCAGTAGTTCCTGAGATTAGCGCGTTCAATCAATCAAACAACCAAACTCTTCAGCTTTATAATATTAGTATAGATTTTAAAGTACAAATTACACTCTAAGCTTGGGTCCAATACACCACCCCGCTGTGGCAGCCGTTTTGTTTTTTTTTTTTCATAAGTTCCATGCTAGTAAAAAAAACATATTTCTCTAAGTTTTAGTCATACTGAGATGAAAATAGGCTTATTCGAAAGACAATATATTGTTTGCCGTTTGCATTACAGAATCATTCATGTCCGGACACACTGTATATTGAAAGAGGTTCAAGGGGTTTTATCTAACTAGTCTGTAGGCCCCATTCTCCTTTTTCTACTAAATTCTTTTTCTTTTGCTAGTCTTGGCCATTCCTTTTGGTAGGAGTCAAACTCGTCCCGCCATCTTCGTCTCAGCCTGCCGCGTTGCCGTCGTCAAATGGTGGTTCTATTAGCCCATTTGTCATCAATCAAGGGGGGTATGGTATAAATAAGTAATGTTTGTATGTATATTATGTAATAGAGAGCCAACACATAGTATATTTAGTTGTAAGTTTATGTTATTGCTAGTGTAAGTTGTAACATATGATATGTTTTCGGTAACACTTTGTTTCTCTGGCTTCCAGACGGTTTAGTTGCGGCGATCTCACTGCGTGGGATGTGTTAGGAATATTATATAAAAGTAATAACTACAATAAACATGTGTGGTTTTTTTTATAAAAAATGTTTTATTTTTTACTCGTCTCCTGTAGAAAATGTTGGGTGTACAAACACCAAAAAGGTCGTCGGATATTGTTGAAATGATGCATATACAACGTGTAACACAATTAAGGCAAGACCTCATACACCCCAATTAAAGTATTGAGTTAAAAGCATAACACAAAGTCCAAAACTATTTATTTTTTCAAAGCAAACGTCCGTACCAATGTCTCGATTTTATGCATTTAAAATGTATTCTTATTGCCTTGAATTACGTTTTAATTTGCTTTGGCTCAGTTCGCGGTAAGTATGGCAAAATGCTATATTTTTAATACTCATATTAAAGTTGCTGAAATCGATTCAGTAATAAATTCTGAACAAACTACTTTCAGGACTTGCGCTTGTACAACTTGTACACTTTCGTATGCATTTAGTAAAAGCTGTTACTTTGACATTACAGACACCAGTTTTATTTATGTGCCTAAAAATACATTTATAAATTCTGTTTTCAATATGTCCGAGAAATGACCAACACTAATTTCATTATTGAGTATACCTACATATCCTGTAGAGCGCCAAGGGGTAAAAAATCTCATTTATTTCAGCTTTTTAACTGTAGGGGAAGTACGTCCAAAATGACATACGGTTTTGTTTTTTAATCATATATTTTTAATAAACATAGTTACAGTCACTGTTTAGGTTGCATAATCATCTTTGGTTCATAAGTTTTAACCCAAGTAAACTCAATATTGAATAGGACCCATATAAAAAATATAATTTAAATTAATCGAAGCCTCTAAGAAAATTCATTTTGTCCATATAGTACGGACAAAATGACATACATAATGAATACGAAAATTATGAAGTACATATTTCACAAAATATTAAATATGAGCCCAAAGAGAACAATTGTTGCACCGTAGCCAGCACTCGTTGGGCTTGGAACGGGAAAAGAGGTCGTTACAGTAAACGCATCAGTCGCAGTCATCATCATCACCGTTCGACACAGCTGGAAATGTGCTACATTCGAGTCCTCAGCGTAATGAGTCTTCTGTACTTGAGTTCACCTTTTTTCTGACTGCTTTTAAGGATCATTATCGTATTTCAATTCAACATTGAAAACCTCACCATTGAATAAAGGTATGTCGTTTTGCCCTGAATTTAAGTATGTCGTTTTGCCCCACAGGTTATCTAAACACTAATTAAGTCATAATTACTATAAACACGAGATTTATAAATAAATACTTTTAAGTAATGCCGCATAATGCTACATTTTTTGAATTTACTACAAAACATGTAATAGAAACCACGAGAAACTGATTAAAAACAGGACGAAATCAATTAAAATAAAAAACTTTTATGCGCACAAAACGTTTTCCTGCAAGTAACTTCGGCGTGACCAAGTCAATGGCGGTATAAACTTAACAGGCATGCCACCATGGCCGGCGACACATAATATTATGCCAACTGCAGGATTATAGCCCGCCAATTTTGAAACAAGCCCGGTGTGTCATTTTGGCCGTACTTCCCCTATATTTTATTTTGGTATACAATTGTGATTTTAATTTACGAACTACGGATGTGTATGTGATCGGATTCGGATGTGATCGAATAATATTTGCGGTCGGCCGGAAAATTGCGAAAAATGAGGCTATCAAGTCGCTATTTTGTGTATCCGTTAGTCGCTTCTAATGTACACACTGAAAGATATCAAGCTGTACATTTCCAGTTTTCAGACCTCGCATTGTATAGGCGTTTTGTTACTGTAAGCAGTTATTAGCTATAAGCAACATTTGACGCGCCACAAGTAATGCTCAATATGTTCTGCAACGTTGCCAGCCCGTGTGTAACCAATTTCTTCGTTGCCGTTGAACATGTTGAGGAACATGATGTGCAACATATCGCGCGACAAATGTTGCCTAGTAGATAGGTCCGAGGCTGTAATTTCAGCACGTTTGACCTTTTTTTTGTGGGTGGGAAATCATCAACGTCTCCCGCTCTGGGCGGAGTGGAAGGGCGTGTCAGACTTTGACTGACTAAAACCCACGTGTGTTCCTTCAATACCCTATATGCCAGGGCCACGGTAACTCTTTTGAACAAATCTCGCGACCCTGGTAGGCATCGGTCCTGGTAGACCCCTTCAATACTGCTTACATCTCTGAGGCGCATCTAGAACACAATGCACCGTCGACCCGAGCCTGGGTCCTTACCGGGCGGCAAGCTACCCATTGCTCGCCGCCTGCAAGCCCGGCTTACGGTGGCCGGGAGTCCGCTACTGACTCCCGACTCCCGGGCCCTCTGCTCCTGCGTTGGCTAGGGGCGTGAGGGCGCATAGATTGCCTTTCCCTCACGCGTACCGCTTCGCCCTTTGCGAGCATTACTGCTCGCAGAAGGAGGTGACGGCTCTCCATTCACTCTCGCTCCGTACCATGGCCTGTCCCAGGGTCAGACGTCAGAGGTCGCGGCCGCTGAGCACGCTTGACCTAGGAATCGAACCCCGGACCCCACGTCGTATACAAGAACTAAGTTATAGTTAATGTAATTAGTGTGTAAAGGACTCCAAAATAAAACCCAGGAACTGAACTTTTCACTCTATTAACAAAACACAATGCCACTTCACATAGCACGCAGACTACACACGAATAATTTTTGTCCCCGGCTCCCATTTATAACTGTTGAGGCCGCTTCTGACTTTCTGAACTATATTGTTAACCATAGACGGCTTTTTGACAGTCTCCAAAGACGTATAATAGACAATATTCGTCGAGGGGTCGCAACTTAAACTTTCTTCCGACCTTCTTCGGGAAAGCTCGGTATACGATTCTTGACTTAACGATGAGGTGGACCTCCGTATCGCTGAATGAGACCTATCAATGCTTTGAACGTTGATTTTGCCATCTTCAGAGACCATGTCGACTCGGTTCTGGGTCTTGTGGTTTAGAATGCCAGCACAGCTGTGGAATTTGGAGAATTTGTTGTTGACACGATGCTCTAAGTCCACGTGAAGACTTAGCTGACGTCTGAAAAAGAAATAGGTATGTGAGTATTACACGTTGACGGACAGAACGCCTCCTGACGTTGTCTCTGCAAAAAAGAATAGGACAGTACCTACGCCGGTCGACGTCAAAGTTTTGACTGGTATAGGTACAATAGTCTTGGGTATAATAGTTCGCGACTGAGATCGCTCAGTTTAGTTCGCCGCTTCTTAACGAACTAGTTCGCTCTTCTAGTTCGTCTGCTCCCAGCTCGAATCAAAGAGAGGCAGTTCGCTCGTTTTGATATTGCTCATACTGCATGCGACAAGATTGTGGAATGTTCTACTTTTACCTAAAATTTTTGGACTCTAAAAACGGCAAAAACCTTTGAATGATAATTCATAAAATGATCATGATTATAAATAATACCAAGGATTATTGTTGCAATAAATAACTAGTTTAGTGATTACAAAAACCTTTTTGTATTTTGTACCGTGTATTAGTTCGGTTGACGCCATCCTCGTTCATTCGGCCACGAACTAACGAACTACGGATCGGGGAGTGAGGGAACTAGTTCGCGTAGTTCATTTATGGGAGCACTCATACGACCTAGTTCGTTCGTGAACTACACAAGACTAGTATACAATCAGTACGCCTTGTGGCGTTCTATTTTCTATACTAAAACAAGGAAGGACATTCAATAGTGTCATCTCAAATCGAACTACTGTCCGTTGATGCGTAAATAATAATGCTAGCCTATTATCATCGTCCAATGATTTGATGGAAATGAAAATTTTAAGAAAGATTGTGGGTACATAATTTTAAAGATGGTTAACAAGTTGAGTGCCAAACACAGATTGATGGTTAATCCGATATGGCCACAGATTTAGAGCGCATACAAAATTGTTAGTAGCAAGCAAGTGATCGGCCCTAATGCAGAGCCGACGAATCACGATATATCGCGTGATCGGCACTCAACGTGTTAAGGCGAAATAAAATATTTAGGAATAGGTAACAGGCTACCTTTAACCTAAATGTGCTTGGTACCAGAGGGGTAATTGCGGAACTTTTTATCGGTAGGAATTGGTTTAATATTCATAGTTAAACAACATTCATTGCGTTATTTATGTTACTGAGCCGACAATTTATTCGAACAAATGACGCAATGGTTTAGAAATAATCTTCAATCCCATTCAGATTCTGATATATTGTGCGTTTCGCAATTAGGGTGCAGATATGTTTGGAGTACCGTTTTCTGCAAGTGGAAATTCTGGGACAGAAGAGCGATAGAGAGAGAACCGACGTACCATTTGACAATTCAAAAGGTTTAATTGAAATAAATGATTTGGGTTTCAACTTACTCTGTTGGCCAAAAACTTACCGGTAATTGAAATGTTCTCCACAAATATGACAAACGATAGGAGACCCGTACTGATTGAGTCTCGAGGTCAGATCTGATTCGCCCGACGAGCCGCCTTTCTTGCGATGAAGATTGACGCAACTGGCCGTCCTTTTATCAGAAGACTCCGAGGACTCCACAACAGTCTCCTCTGTCTTAGATCGCTGCAAATTACAGTCTGAAAACCTATTCTTCTTGAGTTCCGTAAACATTTGGTCCGGATCCGAGATTTTATCAAAAAACGACACAATTTTCTTTAGTTTATCTTCTGGGACATCACACTTCATTTCAGGCTCAGTTTGAGTGTTACTGGCCTTTTTGAGGGACTGCCTGGCGGTGGAAGGAGCGGAAAGGTTGGGTCCGTCGAGTTTAGAAATTCCGATGTGTTCGTTCTCGTGAATGAACTTATCGTATTGTCTTTCGAATCCTTCGTGGCAGTAGTGACAGATGTATTTCCTGTCAGGGAAGTGGCAGAGGTTCAGGTGGTCGTTGTAATTTATGATCCCTGAAATTGTAAAGTATGGATTGAAATTTTGTAGATGAGAATCAGCAAACGTAAAGTTCTGTTAGATTAGATATAAGGACGGAAAGAATAAAGCGGTATCCTGCCACAATCTGTATGGAGGGATCTATCAGACTTCTACCGGCTTAAACCACCCCGCGTTCCTTCGCACACTTGCACCGGGAGCTACGGAGGCATTTAAACACTCTTCAATGCAGCCGCGGACTGGTAGCAGCCCGAAACCGCGGTCGTCGTCTGAACAAGCGGGAGTAGGGTACTTGACTCCTCGAGTCCGCCGTCCCTGGGCCCTTTTAAGGGGGATTAGGGCATTATCTGCACCCTGCCGACGCCCTACTGCGGGCCGGGGGAGCACTTCAAATTTCCCTCTCCCTCTCCGCTGCTTTTTCTGCGAAATGACTTTTCGCAGAAGGTGATAACCGAGTCCTACGATGCTACGCCGCCGTCCGTCCATAGAACGAATCACAGCCGGCAGTGACAGGTCGCTGCCCACTTCTGAAACGAGGACACGGCGGGGCTATTCCCAAGCTGCACATTCTGCAAGCGTATGCGACGCCATGTCCTTTCAACACGTCGGGCTCCCTGCCTATACATCAGGTAGGTACTACAGTTTGGGTTCTTGTTTTAAATATTACAGGGTAAGCACTCACCATAAGAAATCATAAGGCATCCCAAGATAGGACAATGTCGGGGCGTGGTGTCCGCTAAGCAGTTCCTCTGCACGGACTGCACATAACTCAAGATCACAGGACTATTGACATCTCTCAGGAGAATCTCCGACTGGATCTTTTTAGGGCGCCGCAGCCTACGAAACCGCAATCCTCTTCGCCGCCGTTTTTCGCAAAAACTATCAGAGATATTATTATCGCTGGACGCGTAAGTGTGTCCATTCGGCAAGACATAGTTCTTGTACGGTCTCTCCCGACGGATACCGAAGATTCGTTGAATAAAGCATTGGAACCGGGTCGGCTTCAGCCGCGTCCTCTTCTCATTAATCATGAGGTATGGGATCGGATGAGGATCGCTAGTCTGTGTGAATTCGCACTCTTTCCGTTCCCGTGCCAAGTCGCCTTCAGCCGACATGTTTCGTTCCAGCACTAAGTTATCTCTAGAGTCTTGAGTAGCAGCGTACTTGTACTCTTTCGACACTTGGGACTCCATCTGCGTGGATGTGGATAGACACTTCTTGATCTTCAGGTCTCTGATTACAGCTGTTGCAATCGAATCCTTTTCCTCGTCTGAGTGAAGGGAAACGTCACCGCTTGACAGTTCAGTGGTCCCGGCACAGGCATCCGTCTTCGTACGATGCGAGCGCTTTTTCCTCTTGCTGGTCGATTTTATTTCTTCCTCTAAGTAACCTTCAGGTCCGTAGGACTCTGGTAGAATCCCTATGACGCTGGCATCATAGATTTGGAACAGCTTCTTCAAACATTTATACTTGGCTTTCAGAACTTCGTGCTTTTTCTTGGGCACCCATTTGTTTGTTAGATGCTCATCCTCTACTTCGTTGCGTTCCGGTATACTCGTTAAGGTCGGTTGCTTCTTATACATGCCGCGACACCAAATAGCCAAACTACAGATAATTTTGATGACAAAAAAGAAAATAACACTAGCGAATACTTCGCAATTTCGATATGGTATCATAACTGTACCGCTTCACAGTTAGTAAATATAGGTTTTTCAAATAATATATTCTTGATTCTGATAAGTGCATGGTGTAGTGACATTTTTTTTTGACGTCTTCCTCATGTTCGAAAACGGAAGGCTGCTAATATTTTTCTTCTTTCTAGAATGATGCATTGTGGTTTAGCCAGATTTTCAAAATAGGTTTCATTAAAAAGGTTACTTTTATTTACTAGCACGCATTGTTATATAATAGGTATTTTATCTTTTACCTATGAAAATGCCGTTTTGTATGAAAAAAATTAAACGATTTTTTTTCATGTATTTTTTATTTGTATTAATCGAAATAATCACCCATGCAATCAATGCATCTTTGCCAACGCAGTGGCAGTTTATTGATGCCCTTCTTAAAAAATCAGCTGGATGGGAGGCAACAAATTTTTCAAAGGCATTTTGTACTGCCTCTCGGGTATTGAATTTTTTTCCCGCCAAGAAGTTATCCAAATTCTGGAAAAAGTAGTAGTCTGTAGGCGCAAGGTCTGGTGAGTAGGGCGGATGACGGAGAGCTTTCAACCCCAGTTCTTGCAACTTGGAGACCGTCTGCTGAGCAATATGAGGTCGCGCGTTGTCGTGCAGGAGCAGCGGAGACGAGCGATTGACCAATGCTGGTTGGAGATGTGCCAGCTTCTCCATCATTGAGTTCAGTTCTTCACAGTACACATCTGCAGTAATGCTCACCCCGTTTGGTAAGAAGCTGTGATGAATCACACCGGCGCTAGACCACCAAACAGTGACCATCACTTTTCTAGGGGTAAGTTTTTGTTTAGGGCATTGTTTAGGTGCTGAACCAGGATCCAACCAACTTGCTGAGCGCTTGCGGTTATCAAACAGAATCCATTTTTCATCGCAGGTAACAATGCGGTTCAAAATTCCTTCATTTGTGTGTCTGTTGAGCAGTGCAAGGCACGTCTCGACGCGTACTTCGCGCTGGCGATCATTGAGTTCGTGGGGCACCCATTTGTCAAGCTTTTTTACCTTGCCAATTTGACGCAAATGGACCAATATTGTTTTGACGCTAACGTCGAAAGCTGCTGCTAATTCAGCCGTAGATTGTGTATCATCAGCATCCACAATCGCCTTTAATTCGTCATTGTCGACCAAAGTCTTCGGACGACCGCGAGGTTCATTTTTCAGGTCGAAATTTCCAGAACGGAAGCGAGCAAACCAATAACAGGTGGTGCGTTGGTTTGTAGTGTTAGCTCCGTAAACGTCGTTGATGTTGCGTGCCGCTTGTGCCGCGTTGCTGCCATGACGGTACTCATATTCCATAATTACTCGAATTTTTCACGTATCCATGATGACGAAAAAGATTGAAATGCGATGAAAATGTAACAGTAATCAATAAACAAATAACTACTTTTGGAAAAAGAATTCCATGTTTTTAAAATAAAATTAATTTGAAATTAGAATTCTTAGACAAACAAAAATTATTTTGATTTGAAATGGCCAGTACTGCAGAACGGCAATTTCATAGGTAAAGACCTAATATTATTTACTTGCACCTAGCTTCTGACGTTCCATAAGTGCCCATGTAGGTTTATGTGAATTAAAAATATTCTGATTTTGATTTTACTTACCTTCGATTCGGATTGAAAAGGTATTAAAGAAACTTGAGTTTAGATATAGAGCCTCGTTGGTCTAGACACTGTGGTTGAATTTAGCGGCAAGTGAGAAAATATGGGATGTGCATGCAGCATTTAGAGAGGGGATGGGCTGTATGGATCAGATCTTCTCCCTAAGTTGCATAGCCGAAAAACAGCTGGCAAAGCACAAGAAAGTCTACTGTGCTTTCGTTGACTTGGAGAAGGCTTATGACAGTGTGTGCCGAGAAGAACTGTGGTCAACACTGTCCATATACGTTGTGGACTGGCGCTTGGTACGGGCACTGAAATCGTTTTATAAAGATTCTAGTGCTTGTGTTAGGATAAATGGGGCATACACGAACTGGTTCTACATCTCCAGGGGTGTTAGACAGGGCTGTGTAGCGTCACTGTGACTGTTTAACTTGTACATGGATAGTTGTCTGACAGATTTGAAAGAGTGTGAGTGTGGATTGACAATAAGTGAGTTGCCTGTCAAATGCCTTATCTATGCAGATGAACTTGCATCATCAGCAGAACAGTTGCAAGACATGGTGGGTGACTGTAATGGATGAAGCATTTAAGAGGAAGGGGATGAATATAAATGTGAATAAGACGAAGGTCATGGTGTTTGAAAGAGAAGAGAATGTTTCGGTATGTGATGTGAAAATAAACGATAAGAGTGTGGAGCAAGTAAGTGAGTTCGTATATTTGGGGCGTTTATTTACAAGGGATGGAAATATTGATAAAGATGAGTGAATGCGGGAAATAAAGTAAATGGTGCTTTACATGCAATTGTGACCAACCAGTTGATGTCCAATAAGGCTCGACTGGCCGTTCACAATGGTGTGCTGGTGTCTACGTTTATGTATGGAAGTGAATGTTGGGTGTGGCAAAAGAAGCATGAAAGTAGAATAACTGCTGTGGAAATGCGTTCGTTGCGAAGCATGTGTGGCGTGACTGTGAATGATAAGCTGACGAATGATGTGATAAGACAACGGTGCGGTTTAAAAGAAGTTGTAGTGACAAAAATTGGGAAGAGTAAGTATGCTTATATGGTTTGGTCATGTTGAGAGGATGAATGAAGGGCGGCTAACAAAAGTTATTAATTTACAAGGCAGATGTGACAATTTATTTGAAGCAAGCACGGTCAGGCCAAATAGCCGAACACGGCATAAAGATACACTGCAGCAGCCAAAAAAAAAAAAAATATTGAAAAAAATATGTATACTGCATGTCGATTATTATTTACAATCATTTACCAAATAGTTTTCAAGACTTACCCCTGATTTTTTTTTTAAAGTTACTATTCAAACTATTGCTTTACAAAAAATATTATACCATTAAGGACTATTTAGAAGACAAATCAATAGAATCTTTAATGTGTAAGGTAGTATAATTGACATCGCTGATTGTAATTGACATTTGCACGCCAGGTTATGGCAGGTATGTTGAAACTAAATTACTGTAACGACTTATACAGGATATTTTTTTATCTAGTGCGCAAACTGTAACCATGAATTCAGCATATCATTCTAGACCCCCCAGCGTAGAAAATTTTCGTCAGTTATACAAAAAAAAAAAATTGCTGTTCCATACATTTTGACCCCGTAGGTATTGCATTTTTCTATGAAACAGCACTAGTAACCGGCGCGCGTGCATGTATGACTAGATGTATGAACTTAAACGAAGCAAAAGGAGTGTGTAAGGATTGTAGTAGGTGCCGTTCTGAAGTTTCTGCCTACCCCCATGGGAAAAAGGCGTGATTTTATGTATGTATGTATGTATGTGATGTCTGTTCTGGATAATCTGCGAAACGGCTGGACGAGTCTTGCAGTGGCAGACCGCTAATGTTATAAGGAAGCATTTATACTTTTATTTTAGGACAAGGAGCTTTTGAGCAAAAAAAAAAAATGACCCATGAAATCCAATGTATTATTTTCCTGCTTGCACGCAAACGACGTCGCGACCACAACTTCAAAAGAATAAAACCAAAATATTTAAGAAAATCGTTTATTTAATAAATAACAATTGTATAAAATTAAGTAGGTCCATTTGATTATTTTAAATTAAAATTAATAAATATCACTTTCAACTACCAAACGCGGTGTCAGGCATCAGTAGACCTGAAAAAGAAAAAGGTTTAATTTATTAATGATTTTGTCATAGTTAGTAGTTAGTTATACCACCAGTATTGACGTTTTTAATGGTAATTTTGACATTATTATGAATGATTTTGACATTGCTATTGATTATTTTGACATCACTATTGATTGTTTTGACGTTATTAATAATAATTATAGATAATTTGCCAAATGCTAAAATGTGTGTACTAACACTAGTGTTTAAGATGTGTAGGTTTGTAAGTATTAATAAAATTTGATTTTACGATCTGTTAAATAAAATATTGATTGATTGATTGAAAGCTGATAAATTGGCCAAGAATACAGGAATATCAAAGAAGCGATGGATGGATTGTGTGCAAGGTGATAAGGGCTAGAAAAGGGTGCAATTTGGCTTCAGATTGGGCAGTCTCCTTACCCTTTTATACCTATAAGTAGGACACGGGAGCAAAAGTTAAACCTAACTGGCATTATGAGAGCATGCATATATGTACACCTTGTATATGCGTATTAGTTTTTTAATTTTTATGAAGTCTCAATACTGTTAATTTAAGGAAAGGAGCGAGACAACCCCAACACAAGTATTATTAATTATTTACTGGGGCTGTTTCATTCACTCTTCAAATGTAACCGTTTGAGACACAGTACACATTTCTAACACGCTTTTATTAGGTCGACCTGTATGTAACTAACTATGTAATGGAATCTAAGGTAACTAATTTAACCATCTTCCAAGGATCGTAGTATCATGGAAATTGGCAGTTGTAAGTAGTTCTGATGACAATACAATAATATGGTACTGTCGAACTGATCTGATGATGGAGCCGGAAAATATGAACTGGAACTTCATGATGGAACATCGTATCATAGCTGTTTGGACTTGTTAGAAAAGTCTTGTAATGAACTTTGACCATGATGAGGTTTAAAGGTCTGATGATCAAGCCGGAAGATAGGCACTGGCATTCCATGATGGAATATCGTATCATAGTCGTGTTTGCACTTGTGAGAAAGGTCACGTAATGGACTTTGAACACGATCAGGTTTCAATATTATTATCAAAGACTAAAAAGTATAAAATAAAAAAATAGTTTAAAAAACACTGGAAAAAACACGCTTTTATAAATGCCCGTAAAAACCAAAAATAAATTATGGATCGTTCAAGTTGTCTCAATTTCTGGGCTGAAGTGTAAACTATGTGCTTATAATTATAATATTTGATTGTAAAAGCGTGGGGCGCTGGAACAGGAAAGACTTTCTTGTAAAAAATACCAATACTAACTTCCTGGCGGAAGCTGCATGAGGTCGCACAAGAGCATAACGTTTGTCGCCAAAGGGTTACCAAAGGGAACCAAAGATATCTCGTCCACGAACAAGAATTCTACATTTTGCCACTGTTGACACTTTAGCCTTTTCTTATATCTTTAAACGAGCAATTCTTGTATATATATATAATCTGAATCTCGGAAACGGCTCCAACGATTTTCATGAAATTTAGTATACAGGGGGTTTCGGGGGCGATAAATCGATCTAGCTAGGATTCATTTTTATTAAATGTCGTTTTATTCGTGTTTTCAATGACCAACTTTATCGATAATCAACTTGAACATAAACTTATTATTTTAAACACAATTTACCAAAAAATACCGAGCAAAGCTCGGTCATCCAGATATTGTACTTAATTGCCGGAAAGAAGAGGCGTTAAAAATGTTGGTGAATGTCGTGTCTCGTCGCTGCTGGCGCATGTTTTGTCTGAGTTCGACAAACTGGTACTCTGAACAGACTGTTTAATGTAGAGCCACCTACTGGTCGTGCTGCAACTCCAGTTAGAGCGCTGATCTCTGTAACCTGCTTCCCGTAACATCGCTTTATAACTGACTTCGCTTACTTGATTTCTCAGCAAGTTATACAAAAAGTATTTCCTGTTCCAGCGCCCCACGCTTTTACAATCAAATATTATAATTATAAGCACATAGTTTACACTTCAGCCCAGAAATTGAGACAACTTGAACGATCCATAATTTATTTTTGGTTTTTACGTGCATTTATAAAAGCATGTTTTTCTAGTGTGTTAAACTATTAATTTTTTTAAATTTATATGTATGTTCTCATAAAGCCAGTCTTGAAACCAAATGATTCGTAGGTTATTAAAAAAAAAACAGATGTTCCATTTTGATGGCATAGGTATTAACTTTTCTATAAAACAGCAGATTTATTTTTATTGGTCTAGAATCAAATCATGTGCTGGATTAATGTTAACTGCCCCACTTTGGTGTTTTTACGTACAAAAGTAGGACATGGGAAAACCTAACTGGAATTGTGAGGGCATATTATAGACACCTTGTATATGCATGCCCTCATAACGCCAGTGTAGAGAGAAAATACATCCGAAGGTGTTTTTTTTTTTAAAGCACTTTGATCGCGTAGTTGTTGCAGTTATCTATGAAACATCTGGGAGCTTACTCTTAAACCTAATTTTAATTCCAATCTAATGTCAATACGATTCCAATGTTAATTTTGCATACACGTAATTCGGTACTCTTGAAAACAATAGTGTCAAACATTGGAACAACAACAACGCCCGATTTCGATTCCACTTAGTTTAAAAAAATGGACACCTAATTTAAACACATTTTGGCGCTAGCGTCGAACTCAAGAATACGAAAAGTTTCAATTCCAATGTCAATCGATCGGAATTAAAATCAAGAGAAAGCACCCTGATTTGTTTTTCTTGGTCTAGAATCATGTGAATAAATCATGATTATATATAGTTTACGCTTCGACGCAGCAACATCCTGTTTATCTCAGCCTACCGCTTCAGAGAACATCATAGGCGTTACATATTAATGAAACTGTTATGTTATTCAGTGTGAGACAAAACCTACCCGCTATGCACGCAGTCATGAAACAAATCCCGCATCCCGCGAAGAATGCTCTTACAGCTATCTGTAAACATAAGATTATATTCCGATATAAATAACTTCGTGTCAAAAAAAAAAACTTAGTTAACTTCGTAAAACTTGATGTACTTTTAATGCATTATAAAAATATAAGCTTTCTGCACTCTTACTCCATATGAAAAAAATAAATTATAATACTCCTCCGTTCTTGTCATTTTCGTAAAAAGCGATAAAATTTTTTTGCTAAACGCAATATTATTAGAAGCTAACTAAAATGAGGGTATTGCTATCACTTACTGTCAGACCGCGACAGAAGAAGACAAGTGATGCCTTAAAACTGTCAAACGAAATTACGGCTTGATTGCCTTGCGAGATTTTAAGCATAATGAATTTAGTTCGTCGTGGTCGTGTAAGTAAAATAGTGGTATTGTGTAAGAAAAGGTGGTAGGAAATTAGTGGTATTGTGTAAGAAAAGGTGGTAGGAAAATAGTGGCTGCATCTGGTTAGACTGGAAGCCGGCTCTATCATCATTATCTGCCTTGCCTTTTCCGAACCATATTTCCGAACCCATCATAGTTGGGAAAAGGTGCGATGCCCTGGATGAAAGGAGATGATGAGGTACTTACACTAGATAGAACTTCTCTCTGATTGGGTGCCATGGCTGCGATGGCTCCGATCATGATACCAGCTGACGCGGGGTTGGTGAACCCGCAGAGAGAGTACGTCGCTATTAGCTCGGCTCTGGGCTGGAAATAGAAGAATAGAGTGGTTATTTGGTGAGTTTACTGGATACCTTTGTAAACCAATTTGGAATGTATGTGCGGTTGATGTCTGATATTTAACAATGTTCACAGTTTATAAAGCTGCTATAAAAGCACGCTTATGGGGTCAGTCGCTAAAAATAGGACCATTTCTTCCCGTGGGTGTCGTAAAAGGCGACTAAGGGGCAGCAGCGTTCTCTATGCATTTTACTACCATACTGCGATCGCCAATCAGCCTGCCAAGTGTTGCGATTATGGCAAAGCTCCCCAAATTGGTGGAGGCTTACGCCCAACAGTGGACTGCTGAAATAATGATGATGATGAATACTGTATTCATTTAGTGAAACGTACATTTAAATGAGCATGAGCACTCCGCGAGGGCTCCCAGCATCCCTAAGTGAACCCTCCAGGAGGGCTCCCGGCACTGAAGGTGTACAATAAAAATTAGTTGTGATTTGCCTAGCCTATAACCAGTAGCTCTTCTTTTTTGATAAGAAATATGAATATAAGTAGTTAGGTTTATTAATTCGGTAGTTGAAAGAAATTGTTTGAGACACGATAATGATAAATTTTATTGTTACTACGTCGTTTAGTACTCCACAAAATGGTACCCCATTGTGGCCTTTCGACTAAGTATATTTAAGACATGATCTTAAATACCTAAACAATACAAATTACTGAAATAACGCCACTATAGTGTCACTATGTTCTTCAGAAAGGTCAGGTGCGTAGTACTCGCAACCGGCGTGTGTGTATGACCAGATGTATGAACTTATACGAGGCAAAAGGAGTGTTTCTTCCTTACACCCTTGGGAAAATGGCG
The DNA here is from genome assembly GCA_932294355.1 of Aporophyla lueneburgensis. Taxonomy (NCBI): domain Eukaryota; kingdom Metazoa; phylum Arthropoda; class Insecta; order Lepidoptera; family Noctuidae; genus Aporophyla; species Aporophyla lueneburgensis. Next base: position 13,746,565 of record OW028762.1, on the reverse strand, counting down.
TGAGTTTTATCTATTAGTCTCACTAAAGACCAAAGCTTCTACTAAATAATAGGTCAATTCATTCAAACTTGACTACTGAAAAATATTTTTGTCGCTGGTTGTACTACAGTTCAAGCATTTATTAGTGCGTTAACAAGTTGCGACGTGTTCGGACGTTTGAGAGCTAAACAAAACTTATCGCGTCATTTAGTCATGGATCGGCAAAGTGACATATCGTCTGTGACCGACACTGAACAGCGGGGATTTATTAACATTCACGTACTCGGTGGGGCTTCCGCTTCCGAAATCCATCGATTATTGCAGCAAAGTCTTGGCAAGACTGCTTACTCTCTTTCTGCTGTAAAATTTTGGGTGAAGCGTTTTCAAGAAAATCAGTGGGACATTAGCGAAGGCTGAGGGGGGCTCTCCATTTTCAACCTGATCGCGATCAACGTGTTGAAGCTGTGAGGCTGGCACTTGAGGATAAAAGAGACTGGTCGGAGATGGAGCTTGCCGAACGGTTGGACATTCCTCAGTCTACTATTCATCGAATTTTAACTGATGATTTGAAATTGACCAAGAGGCTCGGTATAAAAAACATGTGGGCAAGTTTGAATGAATTGACCTAATATTTACCGATAACAGTCCCTCCCTCTTCATCTCCCCCATCCTCTGGTAGGCCACGAACTCGTTGACGACTGTCTTCAGGCCTATCAGAGAACCGACCAGCTCACACTCCTCCCATGGCACTCCTGAAAATGAGAACAAATAATGTAAGACAAAGAGAAAAGTTTCGAGTATGAATATCGATGGCTATAAGAATAGGGGACGACCAAAGAAACGATAGATGGACTGTGTGAATTATGATAGGGATAGAAAGGGAGTGACTATTGAGATGACGACTAATAGAGAAGTGTGGAAGAATAAGATATGTTGCGCCGACCACAAATAAATTGGGAGAAAGGGAAGGAGAATGACGAGTGTGAATGTTAGAAAGAAGAAAGAATTTAGACATTATGAAACCAACTTTAAAATAGCACCGCACTTTATAAAAATATTAGGTAATATTTTTAATTTTTTTGTATGTATTTTCCGCGATATTCCGGCAACTGTGCGTCGATTTAGACTGTTTTTAGGGTTCCGTTGCCAAATGGCAAAAAACGGAACCCTTATAGATTCGTCATGTCTGTCTGTCTGTCCGTCCGTATGTCACAGCCACCGTTTTCTCCGAAACTATAAGAGCTATGCTGTTGAAACTTGGTAATTAGATGTATTCTGTGAACCGCATTAAGATTTTCACACTAAAATAGAAAAAAAACAATAAATTTTGGGGTTCCCCATACTTAGAACTGAAACTCAAAAAAAAAAATTTCATCAAACCCATACGCGTGGGGTATCTATGAATAGGTCTTTAAAAATGGTATTGAGGTTTCTAATATAATTTTTTTCTAAACTGAATAGTTTGTGCGAGAGACACTTCCAAAGTGGTAAAATGTGTCCCCCCCCCCGTAACTTCTAAAATAAGAGAATGATAAAACTAAAAAAAATATATGATGTACATAACCATATAAACTTCCACCAAAAATTGGTTTGAACGAGATCCAGTAAGTAGTTTTTTTTTTAATACGTCATAAATCGTAAACCGCAATTTACCTTTAATTCAATCAACTCAAATATAAAATTTAAAAAAAAAACATTTAATTTCATAAACATAAACCTTATGCATAAACCGAGGATACCTACATAGGTTTATACGGAACCCTCGGTGCGCTAGTCCGACTCGTACTTGGCAGGTTTTTTTATGCTTCAGGGGTAGTATTAATTTGATGAAACGCAAAAATTACTTCCTGTCACTACTATAGACCTGGCCAGTAGTGGTATAAGAATTAGTGCGGGGTAGATATCACAAATAAAAAGTAAAATATAGACACATTGGAAAAAAACAACCAGCTTTCAAAAAAGAAGTGTTTTTTTTTTTGGAAGTGGCCAACCTCTAAAATATATCTATCGATCGAAAGCAAAAAAAATACAGATGAATTGAGAACCTCCTCTTATTTGAAGTCGGTTAAAAATAGCCTCGAAAACAACACCTACTTAATAATAATGCTATTGTTTTCAGTGGAAAACAATAAAATGAAATGATAAGAGATTCGTTACGCCTCAGCGAAACAATAAAATCTTATTGTAACTGGGTATACGACTCAAGGTTATAATATTATCGATATTTAACGCGACATGCACCAACAATGAAATCAATGCACCTTGTCTTAGTAATAAAATACTTAATAAATTATATGGTTATTATGCCGTTGGTTATTATTGTGTTTACTTTTCAGTTAAAAGACAACATATTGAAATGTAGTCTGTAATAATTGTATGTGTCACGCGAATGACCATAAACTCATATTATGTGTAGGTACTATATTTTATCTTATTTTGGTCTTTTGTTATTTTGCATTTTTTGTCTTTTTGTATTTTTAGTCTTTAAATTTTTTGTATTGTTTTTGTCTTTTTATTATTGCATAAGGTTTTTAATAGTGTTTCCTCCCGGGAGAGGGCACTGGCTCTTGTAACACAGGTTAATCACCTAGCACAAGTGTCAGAGACTTCACATAATTGTAACCATCCCTCTTTTATGTAATAAAGATTATTATTACTAGAGAATGGGCAGCAGATTGTGACTGTTCATAATGGTGTACTGGTGCCTACGCTTATGTATGGGAGTGAACGTTGGGCGTGGCAAAAGAAGCATGAAAGTAGAATAAATGCGTTCCTTGCGAAGCATGTGTGGTGTGACTATGAATGATAGGCTGAGGAATGATGTGATAAGAGAACGGTGTGGTTTAAAAGAAGATGTAGTGACAAAAATTGAAAAAAATATGCTTAGATGGTTTGGTCATGTTGAGAGGATGAATGAAGGACGACTCACAAAAGGTATTTACAAGGCAGATGTGAGTGGAAACACCGGGAGGGGACGCCCTAGGAGGACATATAGTGACCTTATTGGTGATGTTCTTCAGAAAGGTCAGGTGCGTAGTACTCGCAACCGGCGTGTGTGCATGACCAATTGTATGAACCTTAAAGAGGCAAAAGGAGTGTGTAGAGTTCGTAGCAGGTGGCGTTCCGTGGTTTCTGCCTACCCCCATGGGAAAAAGGCGTGATTGTATGTATGTATGTATGTAGAATGGGCAGCAGCGTTCTCTAGGTATGCATTTTTCTACCCTACTGCGATCGCCTGCCAAGCGTGGCGATTATGGCAAAACCCCGAATGACGTCCACTACTGGACATAAATCTCCCCCAGGAGGCCTATGTCCAGAACATGTAAATCTGCCAACAAACTGCTTTGTAGGTTGGCAGGAGTAAATGTAAAAAAAAAACTGAGGATGTCACCACTTACAAACGCTTTTTCATTTTTTTTTTTCAGTAGCGGACGTCATTTGGGTGAAAGGATGATGATGATGATGATGATGATGATGATGATGATGGTGATGATGACTCATCATTGCTGAGATATCTTTTACTCACCCATGACCCAAGACAGGGGAATGAACACCTTTCCAAGAATCCATTCCAAGTTAATGTCAGGATTGCCCAGCATTCCTCCAAAATAGCCCAGTGCGCCGTTGATAAAGGCTATGAACGCCACAAAGGCTATAATGTTGGCTACGATGTTTAGGATTAGGGCTATGCCGTTGGTGGCGCCTCTGGTGGCCGCGGAAAGAACTGACTGGTCTTCACTGTGGAAGAGAGAGATGTGTAGAGATTAGACAAAGAAGCATCGTTTTGTTTTGGTATTTTTTTTAATAATCATGGTCATGTGAAAGAACCACATAGATCAACGATTGGCGAACAAGCCCAAATAAAGGACATCAGGGTAGGTGGCTTATACCGGATGACATGTTTTACCGTCTCGACCTTCATGTGGTGTGTTGTGTAACTAGAATAAAAGGAGCGCGTGACACAACATGATCAATGAGGCCGCCTATCGACCTGCTTCAAAGGGTAGGACCGCGCTACGAAATCATTGATACATGCCGCGCATTCAGTAGGGTGCGTTTATTTGAGTTTCGATAGATTTTAATTGTTTTTTTTTTCCAAATTTCTGTTTTTGTTGTTCTAGTATGAAAATATTACTTCAAATGTATAGTATTTATTGCTAGATCAATTTCGTTACATGTTATTCAAAAATAAAAATTTCTATGCCAAAGGCTTCTACTCCGTTCACCTATTACACCCATTTTTTTTTTCAAGACGTTATAAAATGTCACCCGGCATGGGCGCACCCAGGTTCTGGGCCAGGGGGGGGGGGCAAAGCAGATTTTTTATAAGCACTCAGTCAAATAAATAAACATATATTAAAGTAGGTACTTTTTTTAATTCTTTAAATATACAATAGCTATTTCAAAAGTAACTTTCAAGGGTCTTCAGCAAAACGGCTTATGACGTCTTTCGGAAAAGAATCGCTCATAGCGTTAGCATATTTTCTACATACACTAAGCATACATCTTCTACGGTTTCTACGGCTAATGTGACCGGTCCATTGCCACTTCAGCTTGCTAATTCTATGAGCTATGTCGACGACTTTGGTTCTCTGCCGGATCACTTCTTTCCGGATTCTGTCCCTCAGAGATACACAAAGCATAGCTCGTTCCGTAGCTCGCTGAGCGATTTTGAATTTATGGACCAGCCGTACCGTGAGTGTCCACGTTTCGGCTCCGTAGGTCATAACAGGTAGGACGCACTGATTGAAGACTTTCGTCTTTAAGCTCTGCGGAATACACGACGAGAAGACTCGACGAAGCTTCCCAAGCGCTGCCCAGCCCAGCTGAATTCTTCTGTTAGCCTCGTTCTCAGGGTTGTTCTTCTCAAACTGCAGAGTTTGCCTGAGGTAAACGTATTCTCGAAAAACCTTGAGGACACCGCCATTCACAGCAATTGGTCTCGGAGTTACGTGTTCGTGTTTCGTGTTCTTGATATGTTGAAGAAGACCGACCCCGACGACGTGCCAGATTTCGTGGCGAAGGAGCTGGGTAAGCTGCCTCCCATCACGTTCGATCACGTCGACGTTACACGGCTGCTAAAGGATATCACTACCTTGAAGGTGGAGATGACCAAGATGCAGTCCCGCATGGAGGTTGCCGAAAAACCAACACTGAACTGCGAGCGGAAATAACACTGTTGCGCAAAGTGGGTTCAGTAATTGGGTCACCTGAGGCCTCTAAGGTGAATACACGTCGAGGGGCGCAAAACGCATTAATCGGCAGTTTAGAATCGGCGAACACAAGTGCGTCACCGGCTGCCAATAATGCTGACCAAGCGCTGCCCGCCGCCGCCGTCACCCGCGCCACAACACCGGCTGCGGAAACGTCACACGTAGGTACGTCGACCCCAAACCGTGCCTACGCCGCTTTTGTCACCACGAGAAAATCAGGTGTGTCGCAGTCTATGCGGCAGAATAAAATTGGGGAAAACCAGATGAAGGGTGCACTACCTGCCTTGGCTGCGGTCCGTAGCTCGTTGCCGAGAACGGGCCAAGTTGATGAAGAGGGTTTTACGAAAGTGGAAAGGAAGAAGAAGAAGCCCTGTTCACGAAACCAGTGTGGAACAGCTCCGAGTGGACCCAACATGCTGGTGCGCCCTGCTGTGCCTACGACGCAGCTGTATATTTCACGTCTGCATTACACCACGAAGGTTAAGGAGATCGTGGAGTATGTACGAGTGAAAACGAACTACACTTTGAGGGTCGAGAAGTTGGAATCACGCCACAACACGAATTTCAAGTCATTCGTGGTGCGAGTTCCAACTCTTCAAATCGAGACCTACCTCAAGGCAGAGTTTTGGCCGAAGGGTGTCGTGTATCGGCGATTCCGCGGAAGGCTACGCGACACCACGCAGCGCAACACGACGCCGTCACTTCGTGTACAATACATAGTTTTAAATTGTTTTTAATTTGTATGTATGTTAGTCTGTAAGGTATTTATGTTATGGGTGTTTGTAGCCCGAAATAAATTGATTTGATTTGATAACCTGGGTTTGTCCAAGTTCATCTGGAGAACAATGCGTACAGAAGAATGAACTAATTCGAATCAGCCAGTATGACAGTCTTCTGCAAAACTCAAGTGTGAAATCTACTCGCCGTTGACGTTAATACCGCGTCCTGTCCAGTTTAGCATCTTGAAAACATGCTCCAATGCGTTAAAGAACAATTTTGGGAAAATTAAGTCCACTTGTCGCCTCCTCGTGTTCAGTTTGCTGGTCCTAAGTTTGGACGGCCATTGCCGCGTTTTCATAAACACATCTCAGCACTTGAATGTATCGCCAGTCGACTTGGCATCGCTGCAAAGACTCCGAAACAGACCAGGTCTCGATAGAGTCAAAAGCCTTTTCATAATTCACAAACGCAAAACACAGCGCCCGATTATAAACTTCGGACTTCTGTATAATTTGCTGCACTGTGTGGATGTGGTATATAGTGCTGTATCCTCCTCGAAACCCGGCTGAAACTCGTCGAGTCTCCGCTCTAGACGATTCGTAACGGCTCTTAAAATAACTTATATGTATACGTGGCTCAAGAGCGAAATGGGTCTGCAGTTCTTTAAAAAAAATCTTTTATCCTCCTTTTTAAAGAAGAGTACGACCACGCTCCTTCGCCACGCTTCTGGAGTTCTCCCAGAGAACAGGTCAGAATTAAAGAGCTCTTGAAGCTCTTTAAGGACATCATTTCCTCCCGCTTTCAGGAGCTCAGTCGTAATCCCGTCCTCACCAGAAGCTTTTCCACTTTTAAGCTGTTTTAGAGTCGCCTCGATTTCGTCTTGGCTCACTTCTGGCAGGTCTTCTGTGAAGTGACGGGTTAAGTTGGCACTGGAATCCTCATTTTCGGGATCAGTTTTAGATGCATGCGATGCGTACAATTGGCCGTAGAAGTTTTCGACTTCCGAAAGGATCTCCGGCTTCGAAACGACGATATGCTCACTAGATTTAGTCAACTTCGTCAGATGGCTTCTCCCAAATGATTGGAGGAATACTTTCGACCCCCGATTTTGCTCAATCGATTTCTCTATAAAGCGTGTATTGGAGCATCGGAAGTCGTGTCGTATCAATGTTCTAATATTATTATTGAGTGCCCGTTGTTCTAACAAAGTGACAGGTGGGTTGTCACGTCGTTCCGTAATCAGAGTCTCTTCCGAAAGTTTGGACTTCTTGCACGTACGCCGCATTTTGCAAAATCTCAAGACTTCTTCCCTGAGGATTCTCACCGGTTGTTGGAGGGCCTAGTCGACGTTATTTGTGGCTACCACGGTAACGAATCTGTTCTCCAGGTCTAGCTGGAACGCTTCAGATCCTATCATAGTTTGCAGCGTATATGGACGGAGCCTAGACTTTTCATCAAACGACTTCACTTGAGCTTGAAATTGATATTCAGTGATTTTTTTTAATGGATAGATCAGGTCAGGTCGTCAGGGGTGGTCCGATATAATTTTTTTTGACTTTGCTTTGCTAGATTTGAGTTAGCTTCTATAATGCGTATTTAATCCACTTTGTGTAGCGTGATGATATTCTAATACTTCCTGTCACTGCTATTGACTTGGTCAGTAGTGGTATACGAATGAGTGCAGGGTAGATAAAAACGTTCTTGCTAAATAAAAATAAAAAACAACCGACTTCCAAAAAAACAGTACAAAGTGAAAAATAACTTTAATTTCGGTAGTCAGTGTCAAAAACTAAAATACAGATCCAAAGATACCGACTTCCGGAATTAACGTTATTTTTGCTTGCAGCTATGCTAGCGAGTAGGTAGAACGGACGCGTCGCGCGATTTTTTAAAGTTTTATGTTGTATTACAAATAGCAAAAAGTTATTTTTCTTAATTTTTATCGACAAAAGTAGATAGTTAGTAGGGGCATTAGCAAACTCCAGGGGGGGGCCCTCTGCCCCCCCCCCCCCCCCCGGGTACACCCATGTCACCCGGTATATAGGTATTACTCAAACTGCCAGATCATGATTACAATTTACTGAGAAAGAAAGAACTAAATAAGCCTTAAAGGTTTTTTCACCCAACTACGGTAAAACCAAAGGACGATTATGATAAATAAATGGCAAATCTTCTCTTATTTTACCTAACATTTCTCAACTTTGTAGGGGTGAGCTTCCAATCTTACCTAACTGATCACCATAATTGAATATGGATAGATAGGATGTTTCATGAAGCGACTGCGCTTCATGAAACATCCTATCTATCCCAGTTACAGGGTTTTTTTTTTGGATGGGAAATCGACAAATGACTTCTCCCGCTCTGGGCGGAGCGGGAGGGCGTGTCAGACTTTTACTGACTAAAACCCACCCATGTTCCTTCAGTTGCCCATATGCCAGGGCCACGGTAACTCTTTCGAACGAATCTCGCGACCCTGGCAGGAGTTACAGGGTACCCTGATACCCCTTGGTAAGATTGGAGTATTGACTTTATGATTTCCCTACTTACCACGTCACAGGCTGAATATTGTCCACCGTGGTGAGAGACCTCTTCGTCTCCGGCATCAGTAGCTTGGAGAAACAGATAGCAGCTGGAGCGGACATGACACTGGCCGTCACCAGGTGAGCTGGTTCCGCGCCAAAGCCGATGTAGGATGCCAGGATCGTACCTGATGATGAAGAGGTTTGAAGAGTGATAATCTGGCTTATAACATGAACAATATGAGCATATAGAGGGTGGCTCTTGAAACAACGACTAAAGGAAAATTTTAGAAGTCTTTCTCCAAGGGTTTCTCGAAACACTCTATTTGTTTGTGGGTGGGAATCATCTAATGACGTCGCCCGCTCTTGGGTGGAGCGGAAGGGCGTGTCAGACTTTTACTGACTAAAACCCACCCGTGTTCCTTCAGTTGCCTGTGCCAGGGTCACGGTATCTCTTTCGAACAAATCTCGCGACCCTGGCAAGCATCGATCCTAGCAGACCCCTTCAGTTCTGCTGACATCTCTTTGAGGCGCGCGTTGAAAACTACGTGCCGTCGACCCGGGCCTGGTCTTTACCGGGCGGCGAGCTACCCATTGCTCGCCGCCCGCAAGCTCGCGCCTTCTGCGGCCGGCAGTCCGCGATCGACCCGGAACACCCTTGTTCAGCGATTATTTACAGTGTAGGAGATAATATGTAGATGGTTTTAGTATTATTTTCTTTATTGAAATTTTCATGTTTTTACTCTTTCTGGTTTTGTGTTACATAAAATTTTTTTGGTCCAAAATTCGTATATTATGGTTTACGAATAATAAACTCTTAAATTGTGTTCTGCGAAAGGTTAAAAACATTAAAACACGTCTGTCTAAACCACTTTTCTCGTTATGATTCGTTCTAGATTTATTTTTAGTCTTTAATAAAGAATGGCAATGACCAAACAGTGGTTTGAAAAATTTTCCATGGCTCCCTCAGCTTTCCATAGCAATTCAAATAAATAATAATGCTTTTCGGATTATTTGATGAAATTGGAGTTCGATTTTATTTGTTGATACCTATGTTGGCATGTCTGACATAATAACAAAAGATTTAATTTAACCAGTCAATTACCGAATTACCGTAATTACAGACACAATTAAAAAACGATTGTGTCTATACCAAATGTGGTATCTTAGGGACTTAGAGGTTAATGTTCGTGTCTCGTATTTTTAATTACTTTGCCTACCTACTATTATATAGTATCAAGATTAAACTAACTAAACAGACAGCTGTGCTGTTGTTGCGCCACTTCTTCCCAGCTAAAGCACTAGGTAGGACGTGGTGAAAGGGCGAGCGTTTTGGGGGACTGTCTTATGTAATTTTGACGTTCGAAAATGCTGATTCTCAGCCTAATTTTCATAAATGACTTGTGATTTTGATTTTAGCTCCGTCCGACTTGGTTTTGAAGTCTATTTAGAGATTTCCAAGTCAGCCACGGTAATGTCCTGCCAGGGTCGCGAGATTCGTTCGAAAGAGATACCGTGACCCTGGCACATGGACATCTGAAGGAACACGGGTGGCTTTTAGTCAGTTAAAGTCTGACACGCCCTTTCGCCCCACCCAAGAGCGGGAGACGGCATTTAATGATATCACACCCACAAAAAAAAAATGCCACGGTAATGCTTGCCCTGGGGGAAAGCTCTCAGATGATTCGAATTGTCTTGTGTAATGAATGAATGATATTGTGTTGTGCTAAAAAGCATACGTAGCTCGTATTTTAAATCAGTCTGCCTCACTACTTCTTTGGCACAACCCCGTACATATATACATATAGTAGGTATAGTCCTCCAGACGCCATGGCGGCCAATCTCAACGGAGACTAGCCATCGGCGCGGGATATATTATAATGCACAAGTGTGTGAGCAGACACAGGGACACTCACTTTTCCCTCACTCTCATAGTCCGGTGGGACAGCAATCCGACACGACCAGAGAGAGATCAGGCGCAGGACCTACGACTTAACGTGAACGAAACACGGGGTAACCACCGCCAACTTTCAACCTCCAGGCTGTTATTAAGAAATTTCTAATGGAAAACCCAATAAAAATTTGCCCGAACTGGGAATTAAACCCAGGATCCCATGCTCACCGCCGCAGGAGTAGACGCCCCGGGCGTCGGGAGTCGATTGTGGACTCCCGGCCATCGTAGGCGCGGGCTTGCGGGCGGCGAGCAATGGGTAGATCGCCGCCCGGTAAGGACTAGGCCCATGTCGACGGCGCATAGTGTTCCACGCGCGCCTCAAAGAGATGTCAGCAAGACTGAAGGGGTCCGCTAGGACCGATGCCTGCCGGGATCGCGAGATTTGTTCAAAAGAGTTACCGTGGCCCTGGCATATAGGCAACTGAAGGAACACGGATGGGTTTTAGTCAGTAAAAGTGTGACACGCCCTCCCGCTCCGCCCAGAGCGGGAGACGTCATTTAATGATTTTCCCACCCACAAAAAAAAGGATCCCACGCTTGGCCGTCGCGTTTGCAACCACAAGACCAAGAGGGCAGTTAAAGTATTGAGATGAAGATGCATTTTTAATCACGCGGTCGACAATACCTGTCCTATCGTAGTTTACTTGCAACAGGCAGGCGAGTATAATTCTTATTCAATCTACATAATTCCACGACTAATTTAAATACTTATTAATGAAAATTCATGGAAAATAAAACCAGTCATGTTCTTCCAGACAATTCGGACATCTGAGGTAACAAAACAACATTTTAATTTGAGGTCGAAATATAAACAATAGACAATTGTATTCATTTATAATTTTTAATCATGTTTTTCGCTCAAGATAATCGATAGAGTTGTTAGTTTGTCAAAGTAAATAAAAAACGTTGTTTACCTTGAAATGAATAACACTTTTTTTATTATTTATTACTTCGTTTACGTAGTTTTCAGAATTGATTCTAGTGAGATATAAAACAAAAAAAAAAAAATGCAAAAGCTAGTTTGAACTTAATTGGATAACAGTCGTTAATTCATGTTATTTACCAGGATAAAAAGTATCCTATATCTTAATCCAGATAATCTATTCTAATATTATAAAGCTGAAGAGTTTGTTTATTTGGTTGAACGCGGTAATCTCAGGAACTACTGGTCCGAATTGAAAAAATATTTTTGTGTTGGTGTAGCTTATTTATTGAGAAAGACTATAGGCAGCAGAGCATCATAACATCACGCTACGAACAAAAGGAACGGAGCAGCAATGAAAAATGGGCGAAAACTGGCAGGCAATTCGATACGACGGCGTCAAGGGAGCAAAAATTTGTCGCGGACGAGGTCGCGGGCAGAAAGCTAATAAACTATAAGTCTGTCTGATTTCATCCAAATCCGTTCAAGCGTTTTCGTGTGATTGACTAACAAACATCCAAACATTGACGTTTATAATATTAGTAAAATAGCGTAATCGCCCTATAATGTCCCACTGCTGGGACACAGGCTTCCTCTCGGTGAGAGGGAGTGGACCACAAACAACAGCAACATTAAATACCTGGGGGTTATAATGGACGAAACACTTTCTTTTAAAATAAGTACATATTGAAAGCCTTAGTAAAAGAGTGCGCAAACTGATATATGTTTTTAAGAAATTACGAACATTAGCAGACAAAAAATTTATCATACAAGTTTATTTGGCCCTATGTCAATCTATTATTCAATTACTGTATAACTTCTTGGGGCGGTGCACCAAAAACGAATTTGCTTCCTCTTGAAAGAGCTCAGAGAGCAATTTTGAAGGTAGCAAACTTCCATCCCTTCTTTTTTCCCACAGATCTACTTATAAAACCTGCAACGTGCTGACTGTTCGGCAGCTTTTCATTATGCAAATGGTATTAAAACAGCACACCATTCTTACCTACACTGCTGACAATACTAACAAGAGACGGAATGATATAGTATGTATAACAAATGAGACCTCAAAACATGTCTTTGTAGAAAGATTCTATACATTTTTAGGCCCATTTCTGTACAATAGATTAAATAGAAAACTAAGTATCTATAAATTAAATTACTATAGCTGTAAAAAAAATATACTTAAATATTTACTAACCATAGATTATGTACAGAAAGAAAATTAACTAGTTGTCTGCAAATAAAACCGCTAACACGCTATTTTACTTTTGTTACCTTAGTTTTAATTTTAGTTTTTACTACAATTGTTAATTTATTACATTAAGAATTTGTGCATTTGTAGCCTGTAACACAGGTTCTACCTAGTTCAGGCAAATAAGCAAATCTGCTCTATTTTAATTGTTTAACGTATTCACTGTAAATGTGCTCCTTTTTATTAATACACAATTTATTTATTTATTTATTTAACAACGCGGGCTCAGTGCGGGTTGATATATGTCACATGTTTTTCATATTTGGTTCTAGGACATTCCGGTTTCCTCACGATGTTTTCCTTCACCGTTTTCAGAGCTGTGGTGATAAAATAATAATTTACACAAATTAAAGCGCTTGTTTAGGCTCGAACCTACGACCTATGACTTGTTAGTCCAGGTGGTTACCCCTGCTCTATTAGTAAGATAGATTATAAAGATTAATGGATCGATGGATGGACTGTGTGGATTATGATATGGATCGAAAGGGGGTCACTACTGAGATGACGACTAATAGAGAACTGTGGAAGAAAAAACCTTACAAAGTCAAAAATAACTTTAATTTCGGAAGTCGGTGGCAAAAAAACATTAAATACAGATCCTAAGACACCGAATTCCAAAATTAAAGTTATTTTTGACTTTGTAGTGTTTTTTTTAAGGAAGTCGGTTATTATTTTTTTTGTAAAAAGTTTTTATTTTTACCTTTTTAGTTATGGTAGATACCCCGCACTTATCTAATCGCGTTATTCGTTCATTTGTCGCACAAATACTTAATGCAAATTTAAGACTTATATGGTTTTCACATGGATTCCATTGTCCAAATGGAACCAATATAAAATGAGACCATTCGGGAAGCACCAGCTTTCAAATAAAAAAAGAATCGGTCGGAAATCGGTTCACCCAGTCAAAAGTTATGAGGTAAAAACATAAAAAAATACAGTCGAATTGATAACCTCCTCATTTTTTGAAGTCGGTTAAAAAGACATGTTGCGCCGACCACAAATAAATTGTAATAAGGGTAGGAGAATGAATGATTATAATTATTAAGAACGGGGTCATTTAGGCATAATTTAGTTTTATTAATGCAATTTTATTTAATCTCAAGTATTTATTTATGAGATAAATAATAAGATACTTATAGTAGATATGAAAAGTATTTTATTAGTGTGATAATAGGCTGATAAAGGAAAATATTCGAGTGCTGATAAAAAATAAATGTTGTGGTAACTAGAACGGTATGGTCAGCAATGAAAGGCCAATTTCATCATCTGCCTAGCCATTTCCCAACTATGTTGGGGTCAGCTTCCAGTCTAACCGGATGCATCTGAATACCAGTATTTTACATGGAGCGACTTCCTGTCTTCTACAACCCAGTTACTGGGTACTACCCCTTTTTTTGTGGTCGGGAAATCATCAAATGACGTCTCCCGCTCTGGGTGGAGCGAACGGGCGTGTCAGACTTTTACTGATGACCCACCCATGTTCCTTCAGTTGCCTATATGCCAGGGCCACGGTAACTCTTTCGAAAAAAGGGGTCGCGAGACCCCTTAGTAAGACTATCGGCCTTCTGACGACTTTCTAACAACTTTCAAAGATCGACGAATGACGGCCGTAACAACAGCTCAACGTGCTTTCAGAGTATGTAAGTAGAGATGGTCACCCATCCACGGACCAACCTTGGCAAGCGTAGCTTAACCCGATCTATAGACTAGTGCGGCTGTTATTTCTTAGCCCCCTTCCGCCACCCATCGTTCAATCACTATTTTCATGAATTAGTTTGAATTGTGTATTTTACATGGAGCGACTTCCTAACGTTCACCACCCAGTTAGGGGGCGTCCATTAATTACGTGAGAAAATTTAAGCGATTTCTCGGACCCCTCACCCCTCCTAGTGACATGTCGTGAAATTTGGCTTTATTTATTTACTAGCTTCTGCCCGCGACTTCGTCCGCGTCAAATTTTTGCTCCCCTGACCCTTCCCGTCGCATCGATTTGCCTGCTAGTTTTCGTCCATTTTTCGTTGCTGCTCGCTCCTTTTGAGTTATAGTGAGTCAACCTTAAAAGATAGACATATGTTCTCGCGGACTTTTTTTTAGAACTTTTTAAAAGAAACAATTCCGTAATACATGATTTTTGCGTTACTTTAACCGTTTACGCAGCGCACGCAACGGAGTTTCCGTTCTCAAAAGGAATAAATTTTCCCCGTTTTTGCAACATTTTTCATTACTGCTCCGCTCCTCTTAGTTGTAGCGTGATGTTATATAGCCTATAGCCTCCCTCGATAAATAGGCTACCCAACACAAAAAGAATTTTTCAATTCGGACCAGTACTTCCTGAGATTAGTGCGTTCAATCAAACAAACAAACAAACTCTTCAGCTTTATAATATTATAAATAATATAGTATAGATTTAAAGTACTCGCACACAAAAAGGTACAAAGGCGGACTTTATGCCTTAGGCATTCTCTACCAGTCAACCAAGGGTGGTGAAGAGATTAGCTTTACCCCTCCCCCCCCCCATAATATCATGTGAAAAAAAAACCGTTTTTAGTGTTCGTTAATTTATGCTTATTTGCGTTGAATTCATGGCCGGTGGAAGCATAACACTCGAGGTAGTACTTGTTTGTGGCAATCGCGTGACTGCATAAATATTATTTTTAGGACTTTGCCATATTTTAGTGGCAAAATATGCTTTAATTAATTTAACCCGGTTTACTCGTAATGCTATTTTACTTTGCTGCTGATATTTAACAATAATCATGTGATATTTGCCGACACCACGTGAGATTGGGTGAGATTCGGCTTGATCCACTCCCCTCCCCTTAAATACCTTACGTAATTAATGGACGCCACCTTACTAGTAACCGGTACGACAATGTGTCGATTTTTTTTCGCAACGGAGTTTTGTTGATGACCTTACTAATGATAAAAGTAAACGTGAATCATCCAGATTATGCATTGTGGACTTATCTTAAACATATTTTAAATACAAAACTGTTATCAAACTGCTGATTTGCTATGTAAATGAGGTAGGTAAGTGACGTGAGAAAATTACTATTATCAATTTTCACGCTTAGCATTACGATTGGTGATCGCCTGATTAATATATAGGTAAGTACTTACAAGGTCATAATAAATTAACAACCAATACTTCACTGAACTTTTTGTTTGTGCAAAATAAACAATTTTTCTTTCTTTGTTTCTTTCTTACTGACGATATTACAGATGGTCAATTGGTAAAAGTACAGTAGCGACATCTACACCGCCATACACGAACTATGCACCCTGACGTCACGAAAAATCCTGCATCGCGCATGCAAAATTTACTGCGCAAGTTTAGTTTGTCAACCCGTCTCTTACTGTTGTCTACCAGCGATACCGTAAGCCGAGGGCCCCACAGGGCAGTACCCTTAGCGAGTAATCGTTCTAGTCTTTTAAGCCCTGGCTAGAGTCCATTCATTGAGGTAGCAACAATCAAGTCCGTTAAGCAACCGACTACCGAAAGAATCATCGTAGTTACCCATCAGATACGACACCCGTCTGGTCTGAGGATTCGTCCCTTTTCTATGCAGGTTGAGTGAACTAGTAGACTACTAACTAGAAGTTACTGTTCCTCATACCTAAAGTAGTATAATCATAAATACCTACAAATAAATAAGTATTGTTGTTGGATTCGACACGGAAACGTATCCAATGGTTGCAAATAACTAGAATAACTTGTTTTGAATAATACCTTTTTTATGTGGGAAATCAAATGACTTCACGCTGTGGGTGGAGCGGAAGGGCGTGTCAGACTTTTCTGACTAAAACCCAACCGTGTTCCTTCAGTTACCTATATGTCAGGGCCACGGTAACACGATATTTTTGCGGCCGTGCAAATTTTAACAGACAAAAACTTGTAGAATCGCATTGATTTCTTCGTTTTTCCTGGAAATCAGATGTTTTCTGGAGGACGCTTACTTAGATTGCCCTAGTTTGGTTGGCAGCAAAATCCGGTTTGTTTTTATTCGATAACGTTCTGTTATCTAATGTGACAAATTCCTAAGTAGTGACGAAATGTAATTACGATAACTACTGTTCGTAAATGACACAAAGAACACTTTCACAAACTCTACGGACTCTTTATTAGTGTTGCAAAGGACTCGAGTCCTCAAGTCGTAATTTTAAAGACTCGACTCAATTATGCAAGACTCAGTGTGCTCAAAAGGCTCGGAGTCTAAAGGCAAGCCGAGCCCGAGTCATTTAACAGGCACTCGAGTCTTAAAAAGGACTCGAGTCTTAAAATGAATTCGAGTCTATGAATAACTCGTCAGATTTTTTGTACGCATAATTACACCATAACCACTGATTTGAACTTATCACATTCTATTTGAGTCTTTCCGAATGATGAGCTACAAGTCTCATCTTCATGC
Organism: Aporophyla lueneburgensis; assembly: GCA_932294355.1. Taxonomy (NCBI): domain Eukaryota; kingdom Metazoa; phylum Arthropoda; class Insecta; order Lepidoptera; family Noctuidae; genus Aporophyla; species Aporophyla lueneburgensis. Next base: position 13,729,597 of record OW028762.1, on the reverse strand, counting down.
TCAGAGTTTTTCATTAAGACTCAAGTTCATTTTAAGACTCGAGTCCTTTTTAAGACTCGAGTCCTTTTTAAGACTCGAGTCCATTTTAAGACTCGAATGCTTGACTCTAGACTTCGAGCCTTTTTAGCACAGTGAGTCTTGCATAATTGACTCGAGTCTTTAAAATTACGACTCGAGAACTCGAGTCCTTTGCATCACTACTCTTTATGACGTCAGATGCTAACTGACAGCGTGCGGTGACGCCACAACGGACGACCGACACGCCGTCTTTGGTTGTCAAAATGTTCGTTGCGGCCGCCGCAACTGGCGGTCACGAGCTGGGTTCTTTTGGGAATGATATCTCGTAGGTCAACCTAAGAAGTTGTCGGCCCCCCTCCGTTTAGTTCCCGCATGTCGAGACGGGAGCTCAGTAGCCGTGGCTTGGACATCCTCGGTGAACCGAAGAGGACCCCGAGGAGGGACCGCTCGTCAGGGCTTTTGTAGACAAGCCGACGACAAGAAGTAGGTTGCGGTGCCGCTTAAGGGCCCACCTTGAAAGTGAATGATAGTAGGATGGGCGTGGTTTATGACGTGTCAACCTAAAGTGGCCGGCCGCCACAAACTTATATCTGAACCGTTTATAGAGAATAGGAAAACCAGCGGCCAAAAGTTGAACTAATGACAGAAAATGTCTCGAAATAAAAAAACCGTTACTAATTTAGCATAGCCTTGCTGTAAGCACTATTCCTGTCACTGTTGCACATCTGTCAAACTACAATAGCAAGGTAGAGACGGAAACATCTTAGAAAAAAGTACGTGAAAGTAGCATAAATTTAGTCGGTCTATGAAATTTTTGCACATAGCGTGCTATGGAGTAGACAAATAATACAAATATTTAATTATAAGCAATAAAACTATCTTACAGCAATAAATTATCTTCTTTATCTATACGTAATATTATAAATGCGAAACTAACTCTGTCTGTCTGTTACGCTTTCACGACTAAACCTTATTCTTTACCCATTAACCCTATTAATTCCGCGACTTCACCTGCGTCCGCGTAACGTAAGATTTACGCAGACGAAGTCGCGGGAAAAAGCTAGCTAATATTTATGTACCGATGTTGGGTAATACGAGATTGATTAACTCAAAATAATAAAAAATATATAATAAAAAATTTGACCGATGACCTTGTGAAGGCCGCAGGAATCCGCTGGATGCGGGAAGCACAAAACCGGTCGAAGTGGCGGAGCTTGGGGGAGGCCTATGTCCAGCAGTGGACGTCTTTCGGCTGAAATGATGATGATGATGATGAATAAAATTTTTTAATATTTATATTACTAGTCATCGCCCATTGGTCGAAATTCGACCGTGCTTCATTTGAATAGAAATATATTATTAAGTGAAAAAAAATATATAATAATAAATATAAAGGAGGTAATAATAATAAGTATATAAGGTACTAAGGAGCTGCTCCTCATTGATATGACCATTAGCCAACAAGTTCGTCGTTCCCGAAAGGATCTGTCGACATGTTGGATAGACTATAAGAAGGCCTATGACTCGGTGCCACATACATGGCTCATGAGTAGGGCATGCAAAAACCGGGTTGTTTATAAAAACCGTTTTATTCGGGTTTTTTATTTACAAAACCGGTGAAACCGGTTAAATCGGGTTTTTCGGGTTTTTAATTTTTTGTTAAATAAATGAGAAATATGTCTGTAAAGAAATGAAAATGCTGAAGTCTAATCAAAATTTGTACTTTTTACGGACTGAAATAAGCTACAACTACTAACAAGCAATACAAAAAGGTTCTTTTCTTTATACATAGCATAGAATAATAATCATAAAGCTTATTATTTAGGAAAATAACATATTCTTTAAAACTTAAGGTATCTAACATACACAATTAGGAACATTTGGTAGGTAGACAAAGGCCTAAAATTACAGAATATTAAATAACAATTTAACTGTCATAAAATACAAACTGGCAAAATCAACAGCTAAATCAAATTACTATTTTTTACTTTGATAAAATGACCATATATGACCATATATTTTTTACTTTGATAGGATACAAGTGCATCGAGGGAGTCATCATTTAGAGTACTACAGATTTATTAAACACTAGCTTCTGCCCACGACTTCGTCCGCGTCAAATTTTTGCTCCCGTGACCCTTCCCACCGCATCGAATTGCCTGCCAGTTTTCGTCCATTTTTCATTGCTGCTCCGCTTTTTTAGATTGTAGCGTGATGTTATATAACCTATAGCCTTCCTCAGTAAATAGGCTACCCAACACAAAAGATTTTTTCAATTCGAATCAGTACTTTCTGAGATAAGCGCGTTCAACCAAACAACCAAAATAACAAACTATTCAGCTTTATAATATTACTAGGTATAGATGCGACCTGCTGATAAAAAGGCTCTCTCTGATTCCACACTTGTTGGAGGTATAGATTCCAAAGCTTTTTATACTTTTATTAAGTGCTCTCCCATTTTTCCTCCACCGTCGTAAAGTGCCATCTCCACCCTCATTTTAGTATCTAAATCAAGTTCTGTAGATGGGCTTGCACCAGAGGTATGTTGTTTAAGCGTCTTCTTTATTTCTTGTCCGAGTTGGGCCTTGATGTTCCATGAAACATTTACTACTGTATATTCTAAGTTTTCCTGAGTTATAGTTGCCGTCGGTTTAGTAGTCGAAAAATGATTATTTATAATGGTAACCGAAAAAACCGAAAACTCCGGTTTTGATATCTGAAAAAACCCGGTTTTCAAATCAGTCGGTTATCCGGTTTTTTCGGTTATCCGGGTATCCGGTTTGCATGCCCTACTCATGAGGGTGCTGGAGTTGTATAAAGTCGATGCATCTCTTCGCACCTTCCTGATTTCATGTATGAGGCAGTGGAGGACGGCCCTTCGCTATCCAGGATGTTGAAATATCCAAGGGAACAGCGAACCGATAAGGATCGAGCGAGGCATATTTCAGGGTGATAGTTTGAGTCCGCTTTGGTTCTGCTTAGCCCTGAATCCTCTAAGCACACTGCTGGAGGATTCACGCATAGGCTATCGGATGAGGAGAGGTGGTCAGGTTATATCCCACCTCCTTTACATGGATGACCTAAAACTCTTTGCCCCCAACAATTTTCAACTGATGGAGCTACTGAAAGTAGCTGAAACCTTCAGTAGCGCCATCAGAATGGAATTTGGTGTGGACCTATGTGCGGTCATGCATGTAAAGCGAGGGGAGATTGTGGAATCCGTGGGAACCCAACTCTCGGATTCCATAAACCTCCGAGCCCTCTCCGCAGCCGAAACCTATAAGTATTTGGGTATGTCGGAAGCGTTGGGCATCAATGTTACTGACATGAAGCAATCGTTGAAGGAGCGCTTCTTTGGCCGCCTGAAGAAAGTTTTTAATAGTCTTCTATCAAGTGGAAACAAGGTGCGCGCCTTCAACGGTTGGGTCATGCCGGTTTTGATGTACTCTGTCGACATACTCAAATGGACTCAAACCGAACTCGCCCTGGACAGGAGGGTCCGTACGCTGTTGACTGCATATCGAATGCATCACCCACGGTCATCGGTAATGAGACTGTATATCCCGCGAAAGTGTGGATATCGAGGTTTTTTAAACGCTAAGACTCTCCACAATCGTGAGATATGCAGCCTCAGGGAATATTTCCTAGAAACCGACGTGGGGATGCATCGAGATGTGGTCGCGGTTGACAAGGGCCTCACCTCGCTCTTCTTGGCTAACGAGAACTGGCGTAAACCTGTAATACTCGACACTAATGACCGCATGAAGGTATGGCAGAGTAAGGAGCTCCATTATCCACCAGCAACTTGCTCTGAAATACAGTCTTGTGGAATCAGAGGTGCCGTACTACAGGTATGTGCCCGACCCAGTTCTCGAAAATGGAAATATCACATTGTACTGGGATCGATCCATCATCACTGACAGGACTATTCTTGCAAATAAGCCTGATATAGTGGTGGTGGATCGAGTAGAGCGGCGCACAATGATTGTTGACATAACGGTCCCACATGACGAGAACCTCGTGAAAGCTGAGAAAGATAAACAGATCAAGTATCTTGACTTAGCTCGCGAGGTTGTCGACATGTGGGATGTGGATTCAGCGATCATTGTGCTGATAGTCAACGGCTTGATAGCCAAGAGCCTCGACCAACATCTAAGGAGGCTGTCGTTAGGCAGCTGGATCAAGGGCTTAATTCAGAAAGCGGTACTTCTGGATACGGCTCGTATTGTCAGGAGGTTCCTCTCTCTGGAGCCCTGACCGCCGGTAGCTTGGACCCTGTTCCCGATACCGGTGGGCTACTATTTTTTATATTTTTAAATGTTTTTATAATTTTTGTTATTTTAATATTTAAAAATATAATTTATAATTATGTTTGTACAATGAAATAAAAGAATATAAAAAATAATATGGTATTAATATTGAAAATAATGTATTTTTACGCATAATTAAAAAAAATTAGCATTCGTCACTTCTTCTCTGTTTAAACTATATGTGTGCGATATTTCATACTCCTCCGTCCACCCAATTTTCGTAAAAAGGGTTCCAAAATTTTCGCTTCACGTATTAATAATAGATTTACAACATGAAATTAAAAATAACGAATTAATCTTCTAGAGGTCTATGAATAAAATATATGATGGTGTTTAAGAGATTAATAACAATTTCATTTCACCGATTACTATACATTTATTTGGTAAATGACAATTACAATATTTTACATAGACTTCATCCATTACGAAATACTAGTTATGAGTATTTTTTCACCTTATTTTACAAGTTATTTATATTTCCTTCAAGGTCAATTTCGTATGGCAATGTGTATGATAAATGTTAAAATTACTTGACTTATACATACATATTTTAGTAATTACGTGTGACTGCGGTTAGAAAATCAAAACCGATATTATTGCCGATATTTTGTAACTATGTCTAGATTATATCTTTTTATTTGGGTGTTTTACCCGACTGCAGAGGGCAATGTGTATTATAATTAACTCGTATGTATGTTTGTTCTTTTATTAATTTTATTTTTCATTACAGTTATTTTGGGGTTAGGGGTAATTCAGAGATGGAGTACACAAATATTTTGCTAAACAGTCTTCATAAGGTTATAGAAGTATGTTTAGTGTTATTCAAAACAGAGTAAAACACCATTGCTTTGATCATCCATAAAATCTTGTAGGAATGAAAAATTATAAATAGCCAATATGTTTTGAGAAAGCACTCTTGTCTACAAGAGTGCTTTGATTAGATATCAATTAGATATCGAGAAGCAGTGGTGGCTCAGTGGCAACGGCTACTACTTACGAGTTCGAACCCGAGCAGGCGCTATACTCTGTGTAAATTATTTCAACACCACTACTCTCAAAACTGTGAAGGAAAACATCGCGAGTAAACATGTCTTAGAACTAAAAAATCGAAGACATGTGACATCTACCAACCCGCACTGGGCCCGCGTGGTGGATTATGTCCCACTCTCTCTCACCGAGAGGAGGCCTGTGTCCCAGCAGTGGGAACGTTATAGGCTGCTAATGATTAGGTATCAAACACGGTACATATAGGGTTCGAAACAGCTAGGCTCGGCTTCAGGCCACGTACCTGACAAGGATGTCTTTGTGAAGGTAGAGAGGAAGAAGAGGAAGAAGCTTCGTAGTCGGAACCAGTGTGTGACCGCGCTAGCAGGACTCAGTATGCTGCTGCGTCCAGCTACACTAACGACGCAGCTCTATGTGTCCCGTCAACATTACACCACGAAGGTTGAGGAGATCGTGGAGTTTGTACGTGTTAATTCCAACTGGACCTTGAGGGTCGAGAAGTTGGAACCGTGCCACAACACGAACTTCAAGTCATTCGTGGTCCGAGTTCCAACTCATCAAATCGAGACCTTCCTCAAGGAAGAGTTTTGGCCGAAGGGTATCGTGTATCGACGATTCCGCGGAAGGCTACGCGATACTACGCAGCGCAACACGTCGCCGTCACTTCGTGTACAATAGTTATGTCTAAAAACAAATTATATATTTTATTTTATTTCTAAATGCATGATTATTATAAGTTTTTGGGATAAAACAGATGTTCTTCTCTAGAAAATTTGGTGTTTACTCAATATTACTTTACAAAGTGAGAATAGATTGTTGCTGTAATGCCTTAGCGAAGGTGGTGAATTCGATTTACTGTTATGATCATCTTATTGGTATTTCATTCTTGCAAAATGAATAAATTAATTGCCCTGTGCAGGCACTCCTAACCTTGAAGGTACTGTTCAGTTTTGGTTTATGGTTCTTCATACATAATTTAGGTCGTCTCTAAATGGTAATAGAAAAAGAATGTTATATTGTTCACAGTCACAAAAATAGACACATATACATTCGAAATACAAAGTTATTTGGAAAGCCAACACTTATTATATTAAATCATTACAGCTTTTTCTGTGAACACAAATATTTAAAAAACGTAATTTTAATCACACCGATTTGTAAAAAAGTGACATAGGTTCGTCGTCGATGAGCCCTACTGGGCGACTGATTTATGAACGAACGAGAGTGATGACACTACTTATGATACGCAAGAGAAGAGATGGCGATAATGTGTGTGCGCTTGGAATAAAATAACGTATGTGCCAAAACGAATCGCCGTTTTTTATGAATGAAAAGTATTATTAAAACGAAAACTCTTTTACAAAAACTTAGATACAATTATAATCAATGTTTTAAAGTAAACTATGTTTAATAATACATACGCATCGCGCGTTGAGGCTAAAAAACTCACAATCATAGATAGAACTTTGCGATTTTTTTGTATCGAGAAAATTTCATCTTATCGTGTATTCCTTTTACAGGATACTAGATCATATAGTCAAAAAACATACACTAAAAGATTAAGTACGGATGCCATACGGTAAGAAAGGTACGCTAAAAACAAAAAGCACGTTTATCTCGCTACGTCACCTTAAGCAGCATCGCAACTGAGGCGGGTCGCGATGTGGTATGAGAGGTATTGCGGCTGAGAGTTAGAGGCTGCGGCGGGAGAGGAGTGCCGGTATTGAGGAGCGCCACTCCGCCTGCCTTCCGCGGCATAAACGGGGTCGGCCGGGCACTGTGCTCCGATTGACCCTTTTTTTTTCTGGACGGGAAATCATCAAATGACAAGTCATTTGAAATCGAAAACATATCAAAATTAAATATCAAGATCACATATAAAAAAACAACTAGCAAATATAGGTAGGTATCATTTTTTTTTCTGGATGGGAAATCATCAAATGACTTCTCCCGCTCTGGGCGGAGCGGGAGGGTGTGTCAGACTTTTACTGACTAAAACTACCCGTGTTCCTTCAGTTACCCAAATGCTAGGGTCACGGTATCTCGTTTGAACAATCTCGCGACCCTGGCAGGCATCGGTCCTAGCAGACCCTTTCAATGCTGCTGACATCTCTTTGAGGCGCGCGTGGAACACTAAGCGCCGTCGACACGGGCTTGGTCCTTACCGGGCGGCGAGCTACCCATTGCTCGCCGCCCGCAAGCCCGCGCGGTGGCCGGGAGTTTCCGATCGACTCCCGACGCCCGGGGGGGTCTCCTCCTGCGGTGGCTAGGGACGTGAGGGAGCAGAGACTGCTATTCCCTCACGCGCCCCGTCTCCTCCTTCGCGAGCATTACTGCTTCGCAGAAGGAGGTGACGGCTTCCCATTCCCTCTCGCTCCGTACCATGGCTCGCACCAGGGCCGGACGCGAGAGGTCGCCGCCGCCGCTCGCCTCCATGAGGATCCGATTGACCCTGGATTGGTGAAGAGCCAATCGGAGTGTTGTTAGTCGCTCTTCATTCATATTCTCTACATGACCAAACCATCTTAGCTTTAATAAAAACTAGATATGTAGTTCCAAAAGAAGTTATAACTTGGTTATATTGTATCAACTTACCTGATACAGTAGCGAAACCAGATGACATGACTACGTGCAACTCCGAAGGTGTCTGCAGAGCGAGGTACGGCTTCACCAGCAGCACTGATTCCGTCTGAAAGAAGAAGACTTTGAAGATACTTTGTAGAACCTGTAGGGACGATACCAACGTACCAACGTATAAACGAAAATACAATGAGATAATCGGTTGACATGTTCGGCATCTCGTTTTAATAAAATTCTCAGTGGAGTTTCCTTACTAATCTTCACGTTTCTACACGTTTTACTTTATTGCGTAGCTTTGTCACAATTTGAACCTCTTTCATTTCAATAGTTCAGCCCTTGAAAAATCCCCACTGCAACCTACAGAGCAACGGAAAAAGCTTCATTCCGTTAACGTGACCCCAAGATCTTAATTCTACTGGCAAGCTACGTGGGGCACTAATGTCCAACCACGCCACCTCTGCCGGTCCCTGGCGGAAGGTGAAGACCCAAAATGTGCTTGACGTCGTACTAATGTATTCACCATTATGGTTGCAGAAGACTGACCGGAGTGGAGGGTTAAAAGTAGTAAAGTGGACCCCGGACTCCAAAAGTATGCAACCAGGATAACGCGAAGATTATGATGAAGATGAAACCGCCCTATTATTTTGACATAATTTTTTTTCCTTCTTGTTAGGACCTCATTGTGCTGGAACTTTCTTTTGTGCTGGAACTTCCTTAACCTTTTGCAAAAGTTAACTTACACAAAAGTTCCTGATCTTCTCATCTAGTTTCATAAACTCACCATCCCCAAAAACACGTTGCCAACAGCGATGACACTCTCACACACTGTCGTGCCGGTAGCTCCTCTTAGGACGAGCCCTAACTTCAGACAGAACCACTGCAGCGCCCCCCAGAAGAACAGTATCTCCACTAGCATGCTGAAGAAGAATATTACTGGTAGAGTCTGGAAGAGAAGAAGATAAGTTAGATTTGTTTGTCCTTTGAGAGACTTCTGGAGATGAAACGTTGAAACGAATTTTTGATAATATGTCACTGAAAAATACCAAATAAAGCGCTGGATGAAAACCCTGGGGCCGATGACCGCCTCACAAAATGATTTCGATCAACCCAATATATTTTTTGTGACTCGTTCTGTCATTTGCTGCACAGTCTGACCAGCACTTGTCTAAGTTGTACGGCTCCAAACTTAAGAGTATTTTCAAAATTATTTTTTTATTTAATTTGTCTTCCCAAAAACCTTTTTATTTCTACGGAAAAGTGCAAGTTTTGTTTATTAAAATGTAATAGCGAGGTACGAAGAAATAACCATAAACCAAAACTCACTCTAATACAATCTTTGTACAAAGTAATGTTTTAGCATCAGTATCAAAGCCCTAATTTCTTTGCTGATAATATTTGCATGAGCTGTAGTGGACAAGTTTGACTGTCGTGCTCTGCTCGTCTCAGCTCCGGCGTAACTCTCTTTGTGGTTGGAACTTGTGTTTTTCATAAAATATGCATGCTAGATTCACCTCTCGTATGTTTCAGTCAGATATATTGTGTTGTTTTACTGTGTTGGTGTATTTGGTGAATAACATTAAAAAAAAGCTCTAAGTCTACATCAAGCTCACACTTCATGACCAGCCAGTTGCACTAACAATGAGATATCACTTTGCCTATACCCTCCGAAGAGGTGTCCAGAGATCACTTGTACGTAACATTGTCGACACCCTCATTGGGCTAGCTATGTGTGAACAGTTGCATAAGAAATTATAAAGAACAACTCACACTGAAAGCGAAGACTCCCTCAGTCCTCACAAGAAGGTCTCCAAACGCGAAAGCTGCACCATCTACACCATACGACAGAAACGTCGCCACCTGAGGAAAGAAAATTTAAGTCAAAACCATAAAGAACAAAGATGAACTCCTGGCAATAGTCTGGATCATAGGATCTACGAAAGACAAACGGAATTGCTGAAGACGTGAGAAAGGATAGGTGGCGGTGCGAAACTCCTTGACGAGCTTTGAAGATCTCGTTAATTCATCGCCGCAGTTCCTGATCTTGTTACACCTAAATGCAATAATCAGTACTGGGCCTACCCTCAAGGATTGGGCAGACGTGTACCTATAGTACATCCACATTCAGAGAGGTACAAATCCAGACTCCGGACTTCTACTGAGAATGAGAAATTCCAGATAGAAAAATCCAATAGATGTTTCACCAACCTGGGAATCGAACTCAAGACCTCATGTTCAGCAGTAGTGCGACCACTAGACCAACAAGGCAGCCAAAATCCAACAGTACCGGTTTATTAGCATTACATTTACTTACATGTCATGCAGTGAAAGTGGAAATGAGCAAGTTAAAACGGGTAATAAAAGTAAATAAGTAATCGTACGGATACTCCATAAGCTACCTTATTTTAATATCCTTAAGATTTATGATGAACGGAGGGATGTAAAGTTCTCTGATTCTCTATAAAAAAGGGAAGATTCTCCGACCAGACAGGTGTCGAGTCTGGTAGGCAACTGTCCGACAATTGATGTCGAAGCGTTTGTATATTTGCTAGCTGCGTAGTAAACCCTGCTTTTTTGGGCATAACATCTGGCTGCTGAACCGGACATGCCTGTGGCTACCTTAATAAATTAAAGCCTCCAGCCAGGGCTTAAAAACTTAAAACTAAAACGACTACTTGCTAAGGGCACCCTGTGGGGTACGGACCTTGGCTTAGGGCATCGCTGGTCCAGGGCAACGAGGGACAGGATAGATTGAATGAGCAAACTTTGCTTGCGCGATGCAGGACTTTAATATGACGTCAGTATCATGCGTAATTCATATGTGGCTGTGTAGAGGCCTGATGGAGCAAGCCCAACCTGAGGAGTGTCCTCGAAGTGACGCTGTATTATGCAAACCTGTTCGTCAATGTGTAGTTTGAGGATCTACCTTATCAGAGAAGCATTGCAACGCGACCCGTCCAGGCGTCCACCTGATAAATATGATTCCGAACACGAACTGTATCAGCAGACCAGTGGACACTGTTCGCCAGTTCACTCGACCTGGGTGAGCTGAGAACACGAAACCTGGGGACAAAAGCAAATAATGATGAATTAAACCTAGGACTTGGCAATTCACAGGACAAGGTACTACCGACGTGATTCTTAATTATGTACCCTTATTCCTGTATAGGTATCGTATTACCCATTAACTGGGTGATGGAGGGCAGATAGGCAGTCGCTCCATATAAAATACTGGTTTTCAGTAGCATACGGTTATATTGGAAACCGACCCCGACCCGACATAGTTGATTTAGCAGGATAATGATTGTTGTCGAAACTGAATACCAGCAGTTATAGAGACACTACCAATTTCCAATATTATTTAACGGAAAAAAGGAAAAATTAAAGAAAAATAAGTACTTTATTTTGGGACACGCACAGGAAATACAAATAATAAAAAAGAAAAATAAAATCATGAAAACTAAAAAATAGAAAAAAGGGACGTGTGTGAGACCAAAAACGATACCCGAAGACCTTCCTATTCTCAGCATGATACTTCGATATTTGAAAAATATAACAAACTAGCTTCTGCCCGCGAATTCGTCCGCGTTAAATTTCTTGTTCCCCGGACCCTTCCCGTCGCGTCGAATCGCCTGCCCGTGGGATTTTACCCGTTTTTGCAACATCTTTAATTACTGCTCCGCTCCTCTTGGTTTTAGCGTGATGTTATATATAGCCTTCCTCGATAAATAGGCACCCAACACAAAAATATTTTTTCAATTCGGACTAGGAGTTCCTTAGATTACCGCGTTCAAACAAACAAACAAACTCTTCAGCTTTATCTTCTTACGAGATAAAAATTATCCTATGTCCGTCTCCTGATTTTAAGCTACCTTCCCACCAATTTTCAGCCAAATCGGTTTCGCCGTTCTTGAGTTATAAATAGTGTAACTAACACGACTTTCTAAGATGTCTATGGAAGGAATAGTTCCACTTACCTAACAGCAATATAATACAGAGTCCAAGCAAAGAGATGAGTCTCTCTGGGTCGTGTCTCGCGTCCAGATATAAGTATATCGCGATGAGAGCCAGCACAACTATGTAGACACACCATCGGAACCAACTGTGGAAGACAAAACATATTAGACAAGGGATTGATGACGTTTTAGATAAGGAGCAGGAGCAATGGTGGCCCAGTGGTATCGTGAGTTTGAACCCTGTAATGCTCGCGAAGGAGGAGACGGAGCGCGTGAAGTAGAGACATTTTATGCGCAGTCACGCCACTAACCGCGAGACAGGTCGAGAGTATTTTTTTTTTTTTTGGATGGGTAATCTTCAAATGACTTCTCCCGCTCTGGGCGGAGCGGGAGGGCGTGTCAGACTTTTACTGACTAAAACCCACACGTGTTCCTTCAGTTGCTCATATGCCAGGGCCACGGTAACTCTTTCGAACGAATCTCGCGACCCTGGCAGGCATCGGTCCTAGCAGACCCCTTCAGTATTGCTGACATCTCTTTGAGGCGCGCGTGGAACACTACGCGCCGTCGACCCAGGCTGGTCCTTACCTGGCGGCGAGCTACCCATTGCTCGCCCCCCGCAAGCTCGCGCCTACGGTGGCCGGGAGTCCGCTATCGACTCCCGACGCCCGGGGCGTCTCCTCCTGCAGCGGCTAGGGACGTGAGGGTGCAGAGGCTGCCACTCCCTCACTCGCCCCGCCCCCTCCTTCGCGAGTATTACTGCTTCGCAGAAGGAGGTAGGATTCGAGTGTCCATTGCGAACTTTCGGCCACCATAGGCACGGGCTTGCGGGCGGCGAGCAATGGGTAGCTCGCCGGCCGACGACGCGTTGTGTTCCACGCGCCTCAAAGAGATGTCAGCAAAATTTAAGGGATCCGCTAGGACCGATGCCTGCCAGGATCGCGAATTTGTTCGAAAAAGTCACCGTGGCCCTGGCATAGGCAACTGAAGGAACATAGGTGCGTTTTAAAGTTTGAAGTCATGTGACATCTACCAACCCGCACTTTGGCCCGAGGGGTGGATAACGGCCCACTTCCTCTTACAGAGAGAAGGCCTGTGTGGTGCCTGATAGCAGTGGGAACATTCAGGCTGAATATGATGATGAAGTTTTGGGTAAAGCTGTTGTTCCACAACAGCCCACGGCTAAGCTTCGCACATTAAACTTAGTTTCGCTTTTATGAAAATTTCGGTGGGAGCGACAGATGTTACGCAAAGCAGCCTGTTCTATGTCCTATGTTCCCACTGCTATAACATAGGCCTTCTAAGTAGTAAAAAAATTACCAAAAATGTACTCAACAAAATTCAATAAGTATGTATTGCCGTCCGTTGCCGTATGTGGTGCTGCCTCGTTGGTCTAGTGGTAACCAACGCTACTGTTGAGCATGAGGTCCTGGGTTCGATTCCCAGGTCGGGCAAACGTGTTATTGGGTTTTTCTATCTGGAATTTCTCAGTAGCAGCCCGGAGTCTGGATATGTACCCGGTTGATAGCAATAGGCTCGCCCCCTATTACATGGGCCTAACATAACAGGCGAAATGTGGGTGTACAAAAGGTACACCTCTGCCCAACCCTTCGGGGAAACAAGGCGTGATGTTATGTTATGTATTGCCGTATTTCTGAGGTAGTCGATTCGCCCACAAATAAATTAACTTTGTGCGAATCGACTACAGAATATCTAAATCTAAACTAATATTATAAATGCAAAAGTAACTCTGTCTGTCGGTCTGCCTGTCTGTCTGTCTGTCTCGCTTTCCTGCTAAAACTACTGAACCGATTTAAATGAAATTTGGCACACAGATAGTTTAGAGCCTGAGAAAGGACATATGCTACTTTTTATCCCGGTAGTATGTTCCCGCGGGATAATTTCCGACCTCCACGCGGGCGAAGCCGCTGGCATAAGCTAGTAATATAATAATTTTAGTACCTACACCACTAATTATCACACTGAAAGTCCGCCCTTTAGACATTGTTATACATAAAGGATTTTTTATCGACTTTGGTAACTAATACTGTAATAATTTTAGAAATTAATGAAGATATAATTTATGACTTTTCTAACAATACCAAACTTAATTAATGTAAAAACATAATTCATAGAGAATACTGTGATTAAACCATCATCATAATCATCATCTGCCTAACCTTTTCCCAACTTTGTTGGGGTCAGCTTCCAGTCTAACCGGATGCAGCTGAGTACCAGTACTATACATGGAGCGTCTGCCTATCTGACCTCTACCATTCAGTTACTGAGTAATATCTATATCTGTATTCTTTTTTGGTAACTGTGTTGTGATAGGTTGTGATGTTCACACTCTATTTTTTCTTTTTTTATCTGTTCCTATAAGTGATGACTTGTAATAGGGAATATGCATTTGGATTAAAATGAATTGATTTTTTTTTCCCTGAATCCATATCGTCCTGAAATTGTATCTGAACCATTATTTCCTTATTTAGTTTGTTTTTAATTGCATAAAATATTAATTAAAAAATGCAAAATATGCGAGTGAAATTCAAATTTGCGAAACGCATCACCATTGGTCGAACCGAAACGTGACGTCACATACCATGTTATCGGATTTTTAGGCGTTGCTGTTTATATGGTGTCTGAATGAAAAATGATTTTTATTTGTGTTTCTGTAGTGTTTTTCATTAGCTAGTGCAATGACTACTTTTAATAGCAAACTCGGAGAGAGTTTCATTTATCAGTGCCAATCTTTGTCTCGGGTGTTACCCATTCTCTCGGGTGGTATTTCGTTTTTGGCACTGGAATTTACAACTCCTTCCTTCAAGCATAGATTAACTTTCCCCTTGTTGTTTCATAATGTGGTATTCAACATAATTTGCTGAAATAAATTCAAAATTTTGTAAAATCCCAACGATGAGACAGATAAGTATAGTTCTTTAAACAAAAGTTTTATTGGACCTTCTGTTTGATTTTCAAAATATGCAAAATCTACTTCTGATCAAATGTAATCCAAATATAACATACTTACATTTATTTAAGTGATCTTCACAACAATGCAAACACGATAATGAAGATACATTATACCTTCTCATAACCTTACACCATTGTTTTCGTGTATCTTTTGGAACAGGAAAAAACAATTTATCAGGTGTACTTAAAAAAGTGTTTTTGCACAATGGTACAAGACGATATCTATAAAATGGTTTTTAAGCTTTGTCTATGGCGTAAATAGCTTTTAAAACTGAAAATTTCTATAAAAAAACCAAAAGTATCTGTCAAACTTATAGTCAACAAACACTGGTAGTGGTTTGTGACGTCAATCAAGGCCCGCGAAAAATGGCGGTGTTCAAACAGATCAAATTTAAGCGATGTTTTAAATATTATTTAAAAAAATAAATTGAGCATTTCCAACAGTATTTATATTTTTTACTATTTTATAACGATGTGAAAAATGAATTAAAAATATTAAAAAAATACATGCATATTCCCTATTGGTTGTCAGTCTCACACACTATTTTTTATTCTGTTTGTTTTAGCTGTAAGTCATCCAAACTTATAAAATAAATAAATAAATATGATAACCCCTTGGTTAAGACTACAGATGTGCCGTATCCGAGAATCTTGACACCAAATATCCGAATTTGGATCCGTATCCGCATATACATTTTTGACGATCTTAACATCACTAGTTAAGACTGGTTGTCAGACTTTCTGGCTTCTGATGACCCGTAACGACTGTCTAAGATCTACGAAAGACAGCCGGGACCAACGGTTTAATAATTTGACTTCTTTTCCTTAACAATACTAAGTTATTAATAATATTATAAAGCTGAAGAGTTTGTTTGTTTGGTTGAACGCGGTAATCTCAGGAACTACTGTGCTGAATTGAAAAAATCTTTTTGTGTAGGGTAGCCTATTTATCGAGAAAAGCTATATAAGGCTATATAACATCACGCTACAACTAAGAGGAGCGGAGTAGTAATGAAAAATGTTGCAAAAACGGGGAAAATCGCACGGGTAAGCGATTCGACGCGACGGGAAGGGGTGGGGAACAAAAAATTTAACGCGGACGAAGTCGCGGGCAGAAGCTAGTAATATTATAAAGCTGAAGAGTTTGTTTGTTTGGTTGAACGCGATAATCTCAGGAACTACTGTTCTGAATTGAAAAAATCTTTTTGTATAGGGTAGGCTATTTATTGAAAAAGGCTACCCACACTGATATTATAAATGCAAAAGTAACTCTGTTGTCTGTCTGTCTCGCTTTCCTGCTAAAACTACTATAGTTCGTTGTGGGTATGTTTTTGCGCAGATGTCGGTAGGCGAATTAAAAGTCAGTCTGCTTGGTACTCACGGTTATATTGGGTCCACATACACACAACACAGAAAACAGTTAGAAGGAGTAAAGTCACAAATAACGATAGGCACACAAAGTCACAATAGTCACGGCACAACAATAACGGTTACAACACGTAAACAATCAGCGAACGAGGTTTCACAAAATATGTATAGCCGAGCGCGTCGCATGGGCAGGTAACGACTGAGGTCGCGACAAGGTGATCGGACGCTGGCTCCCTCCGCGCGCGCGGCTACGTCACGATGACGAGGTCCGGTGTGCGTGTCCAGTGACTACTGGTAGCTAGCCCGACATTAAGCGAATGCCGGTGATTGTGTATATAGTAATAATACAAGTAAATAAATATTGTTACGTTTGTGTTGTGTTTATGTTATAATAAATAAATAAATAAATGGTAGTGTAGGTGTGTACCCCACACCACCCCCCTCCAGAGACCGTCAAGGGCGATAAAAATCTGGGAATTTGACCCGACGTCCAGACCGAGTAGTGTACTCCCTTACGTCTGGAGATGGAGTATCTTCCTTGGGGTCAGCTTTGTCAGCCAATATGTATGCTGGCTTTAGGCGGTCTATTGAGACCGTGACCTCTTTTCCCTTAAATAAAATTTTAAAAGTTTTATCACTTTTGTGCAGAACTTTGTGAGGACCTGTGTAAGCTGGTTGCAGCGAACCACGTAATGCGTCTTCACGAAGGAACACCTGATCAGTGGTCTGCAGATCCTTAAATACAAAAATGCTCATTTTGTTGTGACGAGAAGCTGGAGTAGGCTGTAACTTTTGGGCAAAGTGTCGGATGCGCGCGGTAAATTCCGTGATGTCGGTCGTTCCGTCATCACTGGGTGTAAAAAATTCGCCCGGGAGTCTTAGCTGCTCGCCGTATACTAATTCGGCAGAAGATGCTTGGACATCCTTTTTGAATGCGCTCCTTATGCCAAGCAATACCCACGGCAAGGACTCTGTCCACTTGTCATTCGCATGACACATGATGGATGCCTTGAGCTGCCTGTGGAAACGCTCCACCATGCCATTGCACGCCGGATGGTATGCCGTTGTCCGCTTGTGCTGGAAACCAACAATTTTTGACAGTTGTTCGAACAGGGCCGATTCAAACTGACGGCCTCTGTCCGTAACAATGTCAGTAGGACAGCCAAATCGGGCAATCCATCCGGACAGCAATGCCTTAGCTACTGTCTCGGCAGTGATGTCGACGATAGGTACGACCTCTGGCCACCTGGTAAAGCGGTCGACTGCCGTCAGACAGTATCTAAAACCTTGCGAAATAGGTAGCGGACCCACAAGGTCGATGTGGATCTTAGTGAACCTGGCGCGTGGGAGATGGTAATTTCCTAGTGGTGCGGATACGTGACGGCTCACTTTAGCCCGCTGACAAGCGAGGCAAGCTCGTGCCCACTCCCTGCAGTCCTTCCTGACGCCTGGCCAAACGAAGCGCTCTGCGATTAATTTGGCAGTCGCTGAGACGCCTGGGTGACTGAGGGAATGCAAGCTGTCAAAAGCTTGTTTCCGCAGCATTTTGGGAACAAATGGCCTGGGTGACGTTGTGCTGACGTCGCAGTACACGGTTGTACGCTGCCCAGGGATTTGCACCTTTTCCAGTACCAGCGAAGACCCTTCCTGAAGTAGCTTCTTCAGTTCTGGATCTGAGGACTGTGATTCCGCGAGGGTGTCGAGACGGACTGGAGCTTGAAGCTCCTCCACGCGAGATAAGGGGTCGGCTACGACGTTGTCTTTGCCCGAAATGTGCCGTATATCGGTAGTGAACTGGGCGATAAAGTCTAGGTGACGGAATTGTCGAGGCGAGCAGTTTTTCTTCCGTTCATGGAATGCGAAACTGATCGGCTTGTGATCCGTATAAACGACAAAGTGTCTGGCCTCCAGCATATGGCGAAAGTATTTGATGGCCTCGTAAATGGCCAGCAGTTCCCTGTCATAGGGAGAATACTTTGCTTGCGGAGGGCTGAGCTTCCGTGAGAAGAAAGCTAACGGCTGCCATCCATCGTCGCTAAGCTGCTGTAACACCGCGCCGATTGCAGTATCCGACGCATCGGTAACCAATGCGAGTTTGGCATTGCAATCGGGGTGAGCTAATAGAGCGGCGTTAGCAAGGCTTTCTTTGCAGTCCTCGAATGCTTGCAAAGTATTCTCCGCAAGACATATAGGATGCGAGCCCTTTACGTTGCCTATCAAGAGGTCGTGTAGTGGCGCCTGTATCTGAGCTGCGTGAGGCATGAAACGCCTGTAAAAGTTAATCATGCCCAAGAATCGGCGCAACTGACGAACGTCTTTAGGTGGTGGGAAGGTCTTAATGGCGTCGACCTTGGTGTCTAATGGTTTGGTGCCCTTTTCGGAGATATGGTAACCTAAGAAAGTTACTTCCGGGACACCAAAAACACACTTGGCCGTATTGATCAGCATGCCGAAGTCCTTCATTCTGCTGAATATTATACGGAGATGCTCCTCGTGCTCTGCTTCTGTCCTGGAGAAGATCAAGAAGTCATCCAGGTAGCAGTAGCAGAACTCCAGTCCTCTCGTCATTTCGTCGACAAAACGTTGGAATGTCTGGCCTGCGTTGCGCAAACCAAACGTCATGTACGGAAATTCGTACAGGCCGAACGGTGTGGTGATTGCCGTCTTCGGGATGTCGTCCGGGCTGACAGGAATCTGGTTGTAGGCTTTCACAAGGTCGATGGTGCTGAATACTTGACAGCCTGAAATGCTGTGAGCAAAATCGTGAATGTGCCTAATCGGGTACCTGTCAGGAACGGTTCGTGCGTTAAGCATGCGGTAGTCTCCGCAGGGTCGCCAGCCGTCGTCTTTTTTCGGGGCGAGATGAAGTGGGGATGACCAGGGACTCTCTGAGGGCCTGGCAGTTCCATTGGCCAGCATCAGCTCGAACTCCTGCTGTGCAATTTTTAATTTGTCCGGCGCTAATCGCCGAAATGAAGAAGACACTGGAGGGCCTGGGGTCGTGCGGATATGGTGTACGGTGTTGTGTGGTGTGGTGCGTAGTGTACCGGCAGGTCGCGTAATGTCGGGAAAACTTTCTAATATTTTGTGATACCTCGAATCACCAGAACTAATCTTTACAGAAAATAAAGACGAATCTAAGTGATTCGTGGCTAAAGTAAAAACATTAGTGTTACTGTCAATTAACCGTTGATTTCTACAGTCAACGGTCAAAGAGTAAAAACAAAGAAAATCTACTCCGATAATCGGTTTCGTCACTTCTGCTACCACAAAACGCCACTTAAAGTCTCTACGAAGTCCTAGATTTAAATTTAGTTCGAGGAAACCATACGTTGGAATGGGCGTCCCATTCGCGGCCACAAGTTGGTAGTTTGTAGGTGCACGACGATCGCTGAGCAGACTACGTGGGTAGACGCAGAGGTCGCTTCCAGTGTCGACCAGAAACTGCGTCTTCGTCCTTCGGTCTGCAACGAATAGGCGACCAGTGGAAGCGGGGCAATCGTCTGTCGCCATTACCGACTGCCCGCGGCGTTTCCCTTCTTATAGTCGCAGGGCTTTGTGCAACGCTCGGCCTTCTCACCATGAGTCGAGTGGTACCAGCAAATTGGGTACTTCCGGTAGCTGGACTTTGAGCGGGTTGAAGACCGTTGGCGTGAGTGGCGTCTCGTGTCGCGATCACGACTGTGCTGACGATTACGAGGTCGACTGTCTCGCAGCTGAATCGTCAGGTCTCTCATCGCACGCTTGAGTTCTGCGATTTCGGCTGCCATCTCACTCACCGTGGGTCCTGCTGCCGAAGTTGAGGCTACGTGGCTAGGTGGTGCGACTATGTCCTGGACGCGATCAGCCAGATCGGCCAGCGCTTCCAGGGTGCTGTGTGGCTGCGATGCCAGGAGGGGCTGGATGCTGGTGGGGAGTCGGCTGCACCAGATGGTGCGCACGAAATCCTCGGGCACTGTTGGTCCAGCCAACCCTTGCAGGTGGCGAAGAAACTGCGATGGTTTTCGATCTCCCAGTTCCTCATGCATCAGCAGCTGCTTCACCTTCTTCTCCTGGGATGCTGAGAGGCGCTTCACCAATTCGGTCTTCAGCTTTAGGTACCGGTTGGTGGCGGGAGGGGACATGATGACGTCCTTCACCTCCTTTGATACTAGTGGGTCGAGATGACCGACCACATAATTATATTTTGTGACGTCATTTGTCACCCCTGCATTCTCGAACTGAGCCTCGATTTGTGCAAACCAAATGTCCGGCTCTTCCGGCCAAAATGGTGGTAACTTTATGGACACGCGGTAACTTTCGTGTTCCGGTTCAATGGAAACGCGCTTCGGTTGGCGCGTTCTACGCGTAACATGTTTTGCCGGCTGTGACGACGCGGTGTGCTCAGACTCACTATCACTCATTTTTATATTTTTATAATTATAGTAATAAGTTAGTATTAAGTGTTCTACTCGGGGTCACCAGTATAGTTCGTTGTGGGTATGTTTTTGCGCAGATGTCGGTAGGCGAATTAAAAGTCAGTCTGCTTGGTACTCACGGTTATATTGGGTCCACATACACACAACACAGAAAACAGTTAGAAGGAGTAAAGTCACAAATAACGATAGGCACACAAAGTCACAATAGTCACGGCACAACAATAACGGTTACAACACGTAAACAATCAGCGAACGAGGTTTCACAAAATATGTATAGCCGAGCGCGTCGCATGGGCAGGTAACGACTGAGGTCGCGACAAGGTGATCGGACGCTGGCTCCCTCCGCGCGCGCGGCTACGTCACGATGACGAGGTCCGGTGTGCGTGTCCAGTGACTACTGGTAGCTAGCCCGACATTAAGCGAATGCCGGTGATTGTGTATATAGTAATAATACAAGTAAATAAATATTGTTACGTTTGTGTTGTGTTTATGTTATAATAAATAAATAAATAAATGGTAGTGTAGGTGTGTACCCCACACTACTGAACCGATTTAAATGAAATTTGGTACACAGATAGTTTAGAGCCTGAGGAAGGACATAGGCTACTTTTTATTCCGTGACTTTGTCTGCGTCCGCGATAACTGACATTTACGCAGATGAAGTCGCGGGCAGAAGCTAGTTGGCTATATAACATCACGCTATAATCAAAAGGAGAGGAGCAGCAACGAAACATTGTCGAAAACTGGCAGACAATTCGATGCGACGGGAAGGGTCAGGGGAGCAAAAATTTGACGCGGGCGAAGTCGCAGGCAGAGAAATAGCTAGTACTTAAATATAATTCTTATAACACTGTGAGTCCACCATCACTTTATATCGTCAATTGTTCGCAATACATCAAATTGACGATATTAACCGTAGTGATTGTCGGCGAATTTCAAAAAAACATTAATTGGATCTAATTGTTCTTGTTGAGTAAAATAATTACTTGAGTTAATCATCGGGTCAACGATTCTCGTGAACGATTATATTTTGTAAGCATTAATTAGTAGGTACTTAGTAATACTCGCAATCAGCGTGCTTGTTACAGACGCCAGCACATCAAGCTATCCGAAACTGTCAAATTTTCCCAATCAATCTTGAACTTAATACTTTAGCGATAAAGTTGAATACCTGGACAGATTGTAGTAGCTTTGTGTGCACGCCATCAGTAGGAATCGCTTTCATTTTGACAGTTCAATAACATTCATTGCGTTTTTAACGTTGGTGAGTGGACAAATTTTTCGAACATAAGGAACAATGAATCACCAATATCCTTCAAAATAATTCTGATTCTGATTGATAATGTGTTTCGTAATTAGGTTGCAGTATCTTATATCTTTGTACCGTGTGGTGCCGGACGAAAAGAATAACATCACCCCATTTCTTCCCGTGGGTGTCGTAAAAGGCGACTAAGGGACTTACTAGAGAATGGGCAGCAGCGTTCTCTATGCATTTTACCACCATACTGCGATCGCCAACCCGCCTGCCAAGCGTGGCGATTATGGCAAAGCCCCCCAAATTGGGGGAGGCCTAAGTCCAGCAGTGGACGTCTTACGGCTGAAATGATGATGATGATGATCTTATATCTTTAAACGAGCAATTCTTGTATATACATTATATATACATATATATACTAGCTTTTGGCCGCGGCTTCACCCGCGTAGATGTCGGAAATTATCGCAAGAGGAGTTAGAATGTAGTATTAGAATGCATTAATCCAGGTTATACAGGTAATAAGAGAACAGTCTCACCCAAATTTCCATCCCCTACTCAATTATTTTTTGCTCCAAACAAACTTCCACCCCCCATTTTAGGGAAGTGGGGGGCCTAGAACGAGACAAAAAGTAGCCTTTGTCATTTTCCATCCCTTCAACTATCTCCACTTAAAAAAACACGTCAATTCGTCGCTCCGTTTTGCCGTGAAAGACGGACAAACAGACACACACACTTTTCCATTTATAATATTAAGTATGGATATAATCTGAATCTCGGAAATGGCTTCAACGATTTTCATGAAATTTAGTATACAGGGGGTTTCGGGGGCGATAAAGCGATCTAGCTAGGATTCATTTTTATAAAATGTCGTTTTATTAGTGTTTTCAATGACAAAATTTATCGATAATCAACTTGAACATAAACTTATTATTTTAAACACAATTTACTAAAAAATACCGAGCAAAGCTCGGTCATCCAGATATTGTATGTAAACGGGGCAAAAGGAATGTTTAAGGATCGTAGCAGGTGGCGTTCTGTAGTTTCTGCCTACCTCCATGGCAACAAGGTATGAGGTTGTATAATTATTTATTTTAATACTAGCTTTTGCCAGCGGCTTCGCCCGCGTGGAGGTCGGAAATTATCCCGCGGGAACATACTACCGGGATAAAAAGTAGCCTATGTCCTTTCTCAGGCACTAATCTATCTGTGTACCAAATTTCATTTAAACCGGTTCAGTAGTTTTAGCAGGAAAGCGAGACAGACAGACAGACAGACAAAGTTACTTTCGCATTTATAATATTAATGTGGATTTATGTACTCAGTACACCATACAGTGTGGTGCTGGACGTAAAGAATAGCACCATCTCATTTCTTCCAGTGGGTATCGTACGAGGCGACTAAGAGACTTACTAGAGAATGGGCAGCAGCGTTCTTTATACATTTTACCACCATACTGCGATCGCCAACCTGCCTGCCAAGCGTGGCGATTATGGCCAACCCCCCAAATTGGGGGAGGCCTATGTCCAGCAGTGGACATGTTTCTGCTGAAATGACTATGATGTACACAGTAAATTACAGAGGGATACGGTATAATGATACATTTGAGTAAAAAGGTATTTATGTAATTACTTAGTTAATATTTTTTTGTGACGCTATTATGCAACCTATTTAGTTGGTAGTTATTTTTGTAGCAGTTTAGACAATTTTCTCTAACTGGTCAATTTCCCGGGCCTGCAACCGTTTAGTTCAAACAGACAATTTTGTGAAAATTGCTCACTTTGTAAAAGTAGGAAAACTGAAATTTGATCAACACTTCGTTCAATTTGAACATACAAATCAGGAAGTATTTAAAAATATCTGAACAAACAGGTGACTTTCGGTAACTTCACTTTACTTCGTTCAATTTATTTCTTTACCGTTGCTCTCAATCTGATGAAGGAAAACATCGTCAGAAAAGCGTCATGTACTGAAACTAAAATAAAAATAAAAAAATCTGTGGGCTCGGGAGGACCCCCGACAGGCAATTCCTTACTCGATACTCGCACACACACACGTTTCTAGTAAACTAGCTTTTGCTCGCGGTTTCGCTCGCGTTAAATTCGGGGTAACACGGTTCCCTGGTTCCTGATTCGGTTTCCTGATTTAGAACACAGAAGAATAGAAGAAGAAGAAGCACGAAACAGAATGTCATTGTAGACGATATTACATGTCTTTCCATTTGGGGATAGAATGTAAAGATTCTGGGCACTGAACACACGCGAACACGCTACATACAATTGTCCATGGGAAAAGCACGACTTCTCTAAGTTCACCCCAGCCACCTAAAAAAAAACCGGCCAAGTGCGAGTCGGACTCGCGCACCGAGGGTTCCGTACAAACCTGTAGGTATTCTCGGTTTAAAAATAAATGTTTTTTTTATGTTTAATATTTCAGTTGATTGAATGTAAGGTAAATTGCGGTTTACGATTTATGACGTTTTAAAAAAAAACTACTCACTCGATCTCGTTCAAACTAATTTTCGGTGGTAGTTTACATGGTAATGTACATCATATATTTTTTTTAGTTTACCATTATCTTATTTTAGAAGTTACGGGGGGGGGGGACACACATTTTACCATTTTACCACTATGGAAGTGTCTCTCGCGCAAACTATTCAGTTTAGAAATAAATTATATAAGAAACCTCATTACCATTTTTGAAGACCTATTCATAAATACCCCACACGTATGGGTTTGATGAAAAAAAAAATTGAGTTTCAGTTCTATGTATGGGGAACCCCAAAATTTATTGCTTTTTTTTCTATTTTAGTGTGAAAATCTTAATGCGGTTCACAGAATACATCTACTTACCAAGTTTCAACAGCATAGCTCTTATAGTTTCGGAAAAAAGTGGCTGTGACATACGGACGGACAGACAGACAGGCAGACAGACATGACGAATCTATAAGGGTTCCGTTTTTTGCCATTTGGCAACGGAACCCTAAAAAGTAGCCTATGTCACTCTCCATTCCTTCAACTATCTCCACTTAAAAAATCACGTCAATTCGTCGCTCCGTTTTGCCCTGAAAGACGGACAAACAGACACACACACTTTCCCATTTAAAATATTACTAGCTTTTGCCAGCGGCTTCGCCCGCGTGGAGGTCGGAAATTATCCCGCGGGAACATACTACCGGGATAAAAAGTAGCCTATGTCCTTTCTCAGGCTCTAAACTGTCTGTGTACCAAATTTCATTTCAGTAGTTTTAGCAGGAAAGCGAGACAGACAGACAGACAGAGTTACTTTTGCATTTATAATATTATAAGTGTGGATGATATATTAATGCTAGCTGACCGCACAGTCATTGTCCTGTCCGAGTGACATAGACACGTACAGTAGAATTATACAATATGTATATATAAAGATTCTACTGTACGTGTGTATGTCACTGAACTCCTCCTAAAAGGCTGGACCGATTTGAATGAAATTTTTTGTATGCGTTTGGGTGGCACCCTGGATGGTTTTTTTTTGGATGGGAAATCATCAAATGACTTCTCCCACCCTGGGCGGAGCGGGAGGGCATGTCAGACTTTTACTGACTAAAACCCACTCGTGTTCCTTCAGTTGCCCATGTGCCAGGGTCACGGTATCTCTTTCGAACAATCTCGCGACCCCGGCAGGCATCGGACCTAGCAGACCCCTTCAGTTTTGCTGACATCTCTTTGAGGCGCGCGTGGAACACTACGCGTCGTCGTCGACCCGAGCTTGGTCCTTACCGGGCGGCGAGCTACCCATTGCTCACCGCCTGCAAACTCGCGCCTACGGTGGCCGGGAGTCCGCAACCGACTCCCGATACCCGGGGCGTCTCCTCCTGCGGCGGCTAGGGACGTGAGGGCGCAGAGACTGCCACTCCCTCACGCGGCCCGCCTCCTCCTTCGGGAGCATTACTGCTTCGCAGAAGGAGGTGACGGCTTCCCATGCCCTCTCGTTCCGTACCATGGCTCGCACCAGGGCCGGACGCGAGAGGTCGCCGCCGCCGATCGCCTCCACGAGGACAGGGCGGTGCTCCGCCCAGGCAGGGCACACTTCCAACGTATGCTCCACCGTGTCCTCTAGACGATCCTCACAATGGAAACAACCGGGCATATCCTCCCGCTTTATCCTGAACAGGAACCCACCGAAGCAACCATGCCCGGTGAGAACCTGCGTCAGGCGGAAGGTGAGGACGCCGTGACGCCTCTCTATCCACTCCTCAAAGAGGGGACTTACCACCGCAATTGTGGCGTGCCCAGCGCTGGGTTGCGACAATCGTACCCGCCATGTCGCCATGAGATCCTGCCGGAGCTCTGTCCGCCGTGCCGCGATTTGTCGCGGCAGCGGAGTTTCGCCCCGGCGTTTTGCCTCCTCGCGCCACTCCCACATGTGGGTGAGGACCTTTGCCTCCAGATCCCATGGCGGACCCTGGATGATTTAGATTCACAATTGGACTCGGTAGGTGGCGCTGCTATCGAGTTCTAGGAAACAGGACAATATCTGTATGGTCAGCTAGTTATATACATATATAAAGATGGATATAGACAGACAGAGAGACATAAAGTGCGTATTTCATGTGAGTTTTTAATACAGACCCATTTAGTGCATGATTTTAGAAGCTCTCATAAAGAAGTCGCCATCTTGGATTTCTCGATTTTCATTTTGAACTCACTATCGGCTTCAGCACCCACGAAAACTATGAAAGTAACGAAGATATGTGACATGCACCAACTCACACTGGCGCACTACTGCTCTCAGCCGCCTGTGTCTCACCAGTGGGAACGTTGCACGCTGATTATGCTATACAAAACCCTTAATATCATCAGTCTACTCACATCTTAGCCCACATATTCGCCCAGAATGCCTCCACCTTACTCCACACCACCCTCTGGAACCAGGCGGCACAGAACCTCTTCACCACTAGGAAGTATACG
This sequence comes from Aporophyla lueneburgensis, assembly GCA_932294355.1. Lineage (NCBI taxonomy): Eukaryota > Metazoa > Arthropoda > Insecta > Lepidoptera > Noctuidae > Aporophyla > Aporophyla lueneburgensis. The sequence continues at coordinate 13,702,771 of OW028762.1, read as the reverse complement.
ATGAAGAAGTATATGATGCTGAAGAACGCGATCAGGCTGCCGAAGCCGTGGCATAGCTCTAAGGGATCATTACCTGGGAACAAAAGATGTTTGTGAAAAGACTGGTTTGGGAGAAGAATGTTGATGAAAAGACTTAATGGGGTGATAAATGTTCTGTATCGTTTCCTTTTTTTACGTTTTGAGTGGATAATCATCAAATGTCTTCTCCCGCTCTGGGTGGAGCGGGAAGGCGTGTCAGACTTTTACTAACCAAAACCCACTCGAGTCCCTTCAGTTGCCTGTGCCAGGGCCACTGTAATTGTTGGGTAAGACTGACAATACGTCTTACCAAGGGGTACCCAGTAGTAACTGGGTTGCGGAGATCAGATAAGCAGTCGCTCCATGCGAAATACTGGTATTCAGCTGCACTCGGTTAGTCAGGAAGCTGACCCCACCATAGTTGAGAGAAGGCTATAGACAGGTAACATTTCGGTCGTGCATTTGAAATTTGAATTTAAAATAAACCAACGACTGATGATGATGAATGAAATATAGGTATTAAATACTCACTATAATTTAGCCAATAATACAGACAGCCGAAGAAAAATCCTAAAACGATACCATTGATTATGAACAATGTAACAGTCTTCATAACCGAGCGGTTTTCCTTGATAAAGTCGTCTGTTGAACTGCCCACGCGCATCAGCGTCGTCTCCAGCCAACCAGAGGGCTCGTAGTCTAAGAACTCGTGGGTTATCTGGAACAAGCAATGCATTGGTTAGGAGTGTCGTTTAGGCACTGCCAGGGTCGCGAGCTTTGTTTGAAAGAGAGGCCCTGGCATTTAGGCAACTGAACGAACACGTGTGGGTCAGTAAAAGTCTGACACGCCCTCCCGCTCCGCCCAGAGCGCGAGAGGTCATTTGATGATTTTCCACCCACAAAAAAAAGGCCTTACTAGAGAATGGGCTGCAGTGTTCTCTATGCATTTTACCACCATACTGCGATCGCCAACCAGTCTACCAAGCGTGGCGTTTCTTGCGTAACACGTTATCAAAAGAAATAGTTTTCAATTTGACAGTTTAACAACTCTCACTACCACTACGTTATTTATGTTGTTCAGAATACATATTTTTCGAAAGTATGAAGCAATGTATTCAAAATGAACCAGACTGTGATTGATAGTTTTTTACGAAATTAGGGTGCAGGCACATCGTGAGTGTGTCCTAGTTGTTAAATAGGGATGTTATGGATATAAAATTTCGGATACGGATTGGTCACGGATGTAGGAATGATTATTATACCGGATACGGATACGGATATGAAATTATTTCGGACTAGCTTTTGCCAGCGGCTTCGCCCGCGTGGAGGTCGGAAATTATCCCGCGGGAACATACTACCGGGATAAAGAGTAGCCTATGTCCTTTCTCAGGCTCTAAACTATCTGTGTACCAAATTTCATTTAAATCGGTTCAGTACTTTTAGCAGGAAAGCGAGACAGACAGACAGACAGACAGAGTTACTTTCGCATTTATAATATTAGTGTGGATAGTGTGGATTATCTGTTAGTTTCGGATAATTTCGGTTACGGATATTAAAAATACAAATAGCTAATAAAATGGTTTTATTTATATGTCACCATTTGGTAGTAATTACAATCAGTCTGTGAGTAATTATTACAGCTATTTAAAATAAAAATGATTAATATAAATATATATTGAGTATTATCTAATCTACCTAAAATAAAAATGTAATAACAAATCCGATATTATCCGAAACTTTTATTTCGGATTCGGTTACGGTTACGGATAAATTTTTATATCGGATATCCGATATTTTCGGTTACGGTTACGGAGCTCCCTAACATCCCTGTTTTTAACTGATTCGAGGTCTTCACTCAAGAACACGTCTACTGTAATGGCCACCGGTAGCCAATATGTTAATTCTAGATTACAGATTGATGTTTGAAATGGGTATTCCTATTTATGAAAAGTGGGTCATAACTTATTAAGACCTCCGCTGAAAATGATCTATATCTTACTTTCATATTATTCTATACTAGCTTTTGCCAGCGGCTTCGCTTGCGTATTATACATATAAAACTTCCTCTTGAATCACTCTATCCATTAAAAAACCGCATCAAAATCCGTTGCGTAGTTTTAAAAATCTAAGAATACATAAGGACAGACAGAGGGAAGCGACTTTGTTTTATAGTGATTCTTCATTTCGGTACCATCAACTAGAATTTTCATTCAATGCCTTAATTACTTTTTTGTGATATTATTGCAGTACCTTTTTGCCTCTTTCGGATCGGACAGTTTTTGCCGTGGGCATTTTCCAACATCCACGGAAGAGAAGCCACGGGTAAAACCCAGTTAAGAAAGAATGAAAAACATTTGAATTTTTCTCTCTTTCTATCAGTTAGTAATATTTTTAACAACAGCTGGTGTAATACTTACGTTGCCATTTTTTCCATTTTTCCGGACGTCGTCCATTTCGACTTCATTTACTTCCGACCGCTGTGAACACAAAAAAAAAGTTTTATTAAAAAACAGATTCAGTCATTAAACCAAAAATGTATTGAAGTGAATCAACAATTTATTTATTTAATATAAAGTATTAATATTATAAGTAATCTTTATCTTAAGTTAGCATAAAACAAAGTCGCATTTTGTGTTTGTGCATTTAGATCTTTTAAACTCCGCAACGGACTTTAATACCTAAAGTTTTCATCAATAGACAGAGTCATTCAAGATGAAAGTTTATCTTATACCTTTAAACGAGCAATTCTTGTATATATGTATATATACATATATATATATATATATGAAACGGAAACGACGACGGATGGACGGATGTTGAATCTCGGAAACGGATCCAACGATTTTCATGAAATTTAGTATACAGGGGGTTTCGGGGGCGATAAATCGATCTAGCTAGGATTCGTTTTTAACAAAATGTCGTTTTATTCGTGTTTTCTATGACCAACTTTATCGATAATCAACTTGAACATAAACTTATTATTTTAAACACAATTTACCAAAAAATACCGAGCAAAGTTCGGTCTTCCAGATATTATGTATAATACGCATCTATACCTACTAATATTCTAAGCTGAAGAGTTTGTTTGTTTGTTTGATTGAACGCGCTATTCTCAGGAACTACTGGTCCTAGGAAGGCTATAGGCTATAATAACATCATGCTATAACTAAGAGGTACTGTGTGGTTCCGGACGTAAAGAATAGCACCACCCCATTTCTTCCCGTGGGTGTCGTAAGAGGCGACTAAGGAACTTACTAGAGAATGGGCAGCAGCGTTCTCTATGCATTTTACCACCATACTGCGATCTCCAACCCGCCTGCCAAGCGTGGCGATTATGGCAAATCCCCCCAAAAATTGTACCGGTCAAATTGACAGTGCTTGGGGGAGGCCCATGTCCAGCAGTGGACGTCTTGCGGCTGAAATGATGATGATGATGATAACTAAGAGGAGCGGAACAGTAATGAAAAATTTTGCAAAAACTAAGAAAATCGCACGTGACGGGAAGGGTCGGGGGAACAAGAAATGAAGGACACAATTAACGCGGACAAAGTCGAGGGCAGAAGCTAATATTACAATAAAATACGTCTCGACATACTCCAACTGAATGAAACGAGATTTAAATCTTGTATAAACCGCACACTATGCAGTCAAGCATATTACAAGTTGGGGGATTACAACGCTGACAAAAATGCTTGTCTAAACGCTGCTTGCCCTGCTCCACAAGATCGCTTAATTTGATTAGCATTCGAAAATATTGTTGGAGCTCCTGATGATTATAGAATTATTTTAATTCTGTGAGTAGGTTTGTACAAACACTTTCACATGTCAATGCATTTTTATAGTTGCATTGGATAAATTCGATCTCTTAGTATTATATGAGATGTGAGCACTATTTAGCAACTATAAAGGTAACATTTACTCGTACTGGGTATGTCTTTCATTGACTTGAATGTGCCCTGGCAGCTGCGAGTTTGTCATGCTCACTCAAATGTCTCGCTGGTGGTGGCGTGTGTGTTGGATCATTAAGTTCCCTTCAAAATGGTTGAGTTTAATGGTGCTGATCCCATACGTCATATTGGTGAACGGGCGCCGTCAAGAACCTACTGGTCTGATTTGTAGTACTTTTTTTCTATATTCTATACTTCTATTCTAAAATACTAGGCTAATTTTAATTTACGTAGAAATACTTAAATAAGTATCTGCTAAGTAAATCCTTATTAATTAACAACGTGTTCCTACTAATTAATTATAAGTACTTTAACAAATTGCACTGTTAAATTTTTTATGACTTTTGAAATCGCGACATGTCATTTCTTTCTCTAGTTGGTCACGCACGCTAAACTATCAAAGGATCTATGTGATTTACAAGGCCGTAAGTCGCCATTTATACATAATCTTACTAATATCATAAAGCTGAAGAGTTTGTTTGTTCGGTTGAACGCAGTAATCTCAGGAACTACAAGTCCGAATTGGAAAAATATTTCTGTGATGGGTAGCCTATTTATTGAGAAAGTTTTTATGATAGGTAATATATAACATTACGCCACGATCAAAAGGAGCAAAGCAGCAACGAAAAATAGAGGAAAACTGGCAGGCAATTCGATGCGACCGGAAGGATCAGGGGAGTAAAAATTTGACGCCGACGAAGTCTCTGGCAGAAGCTAGTATTACATACATACATTTCAGCTGAAAGATGTCCATTGCTGGACATAGGCCTCGTTAGCCATAATCGCCACGCTTGGCAGGCGGGTTGGCGATCGCAGTATGGTGGTAAAGTACATAGAGAACACTGCTGCCCATTCTCTAGTAAGTCTACAAATTGTGTGTTTACAAATTTCAAGAAACCGAAACACGATACTCGTTTCGTTGCCTTAATGAAAACCTATTAAAGAAATTTATGTGCATCTGGATTAGGAGGAAAACCAAATTGTAATTAGTACTGTTAGCTGCAAATATTATGACTTTCCGAATGCACTTTACAAAATGTACAGGTATTTACTTTGAACATTACGGTCACCCTACAAATAAGTCTTACTAAAAGTTGAAAATCAATTTTCTCTTAAAGTATGACATTTAGAAGAACGAACGATGTGTTACAATTTAATTAAGAAATAGTTAAAACTCTTATTCTAATTTGCGTTCATCTATGAGGTTGAGCCTAGTCAATAAAGCCGAAAATATTGGGCTCTCAGTTCAGACGTTTTAGTCAAATTCGACCTTCATTTACTTCTTAACAATTAAGTTTTGTGTCATTATTTCTTTTTAACTAATTTAGATAGGTATCTAAGTAAAACACGCTAACGTCGTAATTATGTATCTCTTCAGATTAATTCATGTTTTGCAGATTCCTCAGTACAGACAATCGTGAAGTGAGGGGCACTACATATACAGCCATAAATCTGTAATGTCAAATACAGATTTGGAAATTTCTTAAAATATTTAAGAAATTCTTAACTAAATTCTCAAATAAAAATTATTAACCCAGAGATAGTACTTACTGAGATTTCGCTATGCCACTTTATGCACGCGTCTGGATTGAGGGCCCAAGTAATTTTATCATAACAGTTTTAATTCACGTTTTAGAAATTTAAGGCCCTGTGCATTAAGTTTTTACTATTTTTGATTAATTTCCGTATAAGTCTTATTTCGTTTCGCAAGGGTTCAAAAAATGGGCCCTCAATCCAGATGCACATAACAAATTTGACAGATTGTAGTAGCTTCAAGTCCAGGTGTCTGTACTTGTTAGAGTCATTTAAGTATAGTTTTGAAAAAAAAAAAATGGAATGATGAAAAACCCCAAAATGTGAGTAAAGTATTGCCCAATCATTTAATTTGACCATGTACATACGTTAATTACTAAAATCTGGTTGTTTAAAAACGACGTCAGTAAAAGTTACAATTTTGACCTTCAATATCTCCGTAACCAGAAGGTTGACAGGTATGGTCCAATACGTAAAAATGATTACAATGACGGGGAGTACATATGACTCTCAGCTTCATTATGTGTCTTTTATACCCGGTATATGTAAGGGTAAGTACAGCGCGGGGATAATACCGTACCAATCGTATTCCACACTAATTAGGCAAGATTTTTTTAAGTACTTAAAAACTTTGCCGACGGTAGGGGTAGAATAAAATGGTGCATTATTCAATACGGTCTTATCCCAGTACCGAACTTACCCCAACATACGTTGCATAATATTTTGATTATTGAATGAAATTGACACTTTGTTAATTAATCGCCCTGTTTCCTTACAAATTACTATTTAAAAAAAACTTAACTTATTCTCAATTTTGACTAATAAAAGCCTTCAATTTATACAGTTCTGTCACCAGACTGCACTCAATACGGTCACCGTTGGTTGCATAGCACACTATCAATCAGAATCTGCATCATTTTGAAGAATATTGCCAATCTATTGCTTTATATGAACTAAAAAAATATTTATTCAACAACGTAAATAATGCAGTGATGTTGGTGAACCGTCAAAATAAAAAAAAAACATTGCTAATGTCAGTGTTTTACGCTAATATACCCAGGTTACTCTGTACATCTAATGATTAACTTTAAATTAACAATGATTAACATTATAATGTTTAACATTAAATTATCAGTTTAAATTGACACCTATAAAATAATCGACCCGTTATCAAAAAAAAAATTAAAGTATATATTCAAAGACATTGACTTCTGATATTAAAGTTATTTTTCACACTGTAGTGATTTTTTCAGAAGTATTTTTTTACCATATAATTAACGACAAAGTGGATTAAAATCGTATTATCGAAGCTAACGCTAAAAATACCCAAAAACAGTAAATAAAGTATAAATGGGATCACCCCTGAAGCAGGGTATTCCCCGTATATATGTACTCTATCACTAAAAAAATAATTTTCAAAATCCATCCACACTTGCCGGATATAGCGCAAAATATTAACAAAAAAATATACAGACGAATTAAGAACCTCCTCGTCTTTGAAGTCTGTTAACAAATTATAATTTAAAAACACTTAACTTTTTCTCAATTTTGAACAAATAAAGCCTCTAATTGTATAATACACTTTTGTAACGACACTGCACCCAAAACCGTCGTAAACAACCACTACCTCGCTGAGCACAAACTGAACTGAATAAAGTTTATATTTAATATATTCAATAGCTCATATTTATATTTACATATTACTCTAAATGTTTGTCAACATATTTAGCTTATTACTATGTAGCAATAATAAACAACATGCCAATGACTGTCAAGTGTCAACATTATTAAATCACACTATGTTCCAGAAGTAGCAGACAAATATGTAAACAAAACAGATGCCAAATTGTTGTGTCACTTACAAATTGAGTACTTTGATTTGATGGATCAACACGATACTTTAATTTGAAATTCCCTTAGAGAGGAAGCGCCTTCATAGCGGACTCCCGACTACCGTAGGTGCAAGCTTGCGGGCGGCGAGCAATGTGCAGCTCGCCGCCCGGTAAGGAACAGGCCCGTGTTGACGGTGCGTAATGTTCAACGCGCGCCTCAAAGAGATGTCAGCATGTATTGAACGGGTCCGCTAGGGCGCCAGAGTTGTGGATTTGTTCGAAAGAGTTACCATGGCCCTGGTCCAGGCAACTGAAAGAACACCCAGACTGAAAACCCACCAGGGTTTTAGTCAGTAAAAGTCCGACTCGCCCTCCCGCTCCGCCCAGAGCGGGAGACGTCATTTGATGATTTCCCAACCAGAAAAAAAGGGTGGTTGCGCCCAAGACCAGACCGTATTCCGGCCACGGCGGCTAATCTCAATGGAGACTAGTCATCGGCGCGTGAGATAATATAGTGCACAAGTGTGTGCGCGGACACAGGTGCACTCGCTCTTCTATAACTATCATAGTCCGATGGGACGACAATCCGATACGACTGGAGAGAGATCAGGCGCAGGGCGAATGGCTTTTTTTTTCCGGATGGGAAATCATCAAATGACTTCTCCCGCTCTGGGCGGAGCGGGAGGGCGTGTCAGACTTTTACTGACTAAAACCCACCCGTGTTCCATCAGTTGCCCATGTGCCAGGGTCACGGTATCTCTTTCGAACAATCACGCGACCCCGGCAGGCATCGGTCCTAGTAGACTCCTACACTGCTGCTGACATCTCTTTGAGGCGCGCGTGGAACACTACGCGCCGTCGACCCGAGCCTGGTCCTTACCGGGCGGCGAACTACCCATTGCTCGCCGCCCGCAAGCTCGCGCCTACGGTGGCCGGGAGTCTGCAATCGACTCCCGACGAGGGCGAATAGCTTAACGTGCTTTCCGAGGCACGAGGGTATCACACCACCAACTTTCAAACTCCGGGCTGGTACTAAGAAATTCTTAATGAAAAAAACCGGCCAAGTGCGAGTCGGACTCGCGCACCGAGGGTTCCGTACAAACCTGTAGGTATTTTCGGTTGTAAAATATATATATTTTTTAATTTTTATATTTCAGTTGATTGAATGTAAGGTAAATTGCGGTTTACGATTTATGACGTTTTAAAAAAAAACTACTCACTCGATCTCGTTCAAACCAATTTTCGTTGGTAGTTTGCATGGTAATGTACATCATATATTTTTTTTTAGTTTTGTCATTCTCTTATTTTAGAAGTTACGGGGGGGGGGACACATTTTACCACTTTGGAAATGTCTCTCGCGCAAACTATTCAGTTTAGAAAAAAATGCTAATAGAAACCTCATTACCATTTTTGAAGACCTATTCATAGATACCCCACACGTATGGGTTTGATGAAAAAAAAAAAAACATTTTTGAGTTTCAGTTCTATGTATGGGGAACCCCAAAATTTATTGTTTTTTTTTCTATTTTAGTGTGAAAATCTTAATGCGGTTCACAGAATACACCTACTTACCAAGTTTCAACAGCATAGCTCTTATAGTTTCGGAATAAAATGGCTGTGACATACGGACGGACAGACAGACAGACAGACAGACAGACAGACAGACAGACAGACAGACAGACAGACAGACAGACATGACGAATCTATAAGGGTTCCGTTTTTTGCCATTTGGCAACGGAACCCTAAAAATCCAATAACACTTTTCCCGACCAGGAAATCGAACACTGGACCCCAGCAGCACAAAAATCGCGCTTGCATCTACGAGACCGACGGGTGGATAATACATGCGCTAGAAAGACGTCCACAATAGTCATCTTACGACTGATGGTATATTGATCAATAGCAGGAGCTTGCTCGAAACCGTGAAAGGGCGCTTCAATCCTCAAAGCAGCTGAATGCTATGAAAAAAATCGTCTAAAAATCTAAATAAGAGGCGCTGGATACGCAAAAGTCGACCAAAGCCAACATATATGTACATATACATACAACGATGCTGATCAGCTGTTCTGTATACGGTTTGACCTGGTTTTCAAAGCCAAATTTGAAGAGAGGAAAGTAGACTGGGTCAATGTTGCCGGATACGGTGAAGACGACTATATGTATGTTGATTAAAATATGTTCCGCAACCGAAATAAATATGGGCTTTACAGATTTATAATCATTTAAAACATTAATACAACCCTCCAAGTTCATTTAACTCCATTGAATGACTATTTCACGAAGAAATGAAGCCAACAATGAGGTGAAATGAAAATGGTGTCGTTTTCATAGTTTTCGAGGGTGGTGAAATCGATAGTGAGGTCGAAATAAAAATCTGAGATTTTTTTTACGCTTTATAAGTAAGGACTGAATTCTTAGTATTTAATTACGATCTAGCCAAAAAGGCTAATAAGCAATTTAACTCTGACTTAATATGTTGCGTAATAGATTATGTTAAAACTATGAATAGTGTCCGTTTGCACTTTTACACTGAGATGATGGTTGTGAAAATATTCTAAGTTTACACCATGGGTGTCGTTTTCATTGTTTTCGAGAGTGCTGAAGCCGATAGTGAGATCAATAGGAAAATCCAAGATGGCGGCTACAAACTTTTTAAAAATTTTCATCGTGAGTGTCGTTCACATGGTTTTCAAGAATGCTGAAGTCGATAGTGAGGTCAACCTGCCCGGGTCGCGTGATTGTTCGAAAGAGATACCGTGACCCTGGCACATGGGCAACTGAAGGAACACGGGTGGATTTTAGTCAGTAAAAGTCTGACACGCCCTCCCGCTCCGCCCAGAGCGGGAGAAGTCATTTGATGATTTACCATCCAAAAAAAAAATTGTGAGGTCAAAATAAAAATTCAAGATGGCGGCTACAAAAAAATTTAAATTGTTTATCATGGGTGTCGTTTTCATGGTGCTCGACAGTCTAAATCTCATTCACGAATTTAATTCGGAATTGAAGAAAAAGTGTGAGGAACTTCGTTCCTGACGAGGGTTCCCCGAGCCGACGCGTTTTTTTTTTTATACACTTGGACGTCATATACGTGGTGCATGGTGAAATAGGCAAAACGACGCGCAACCTGTATGACTGTAAATTCAGCACATGATTTTAGACTAGCGTAGAATTTTTTTGGGGATTAATAAAAAAAAATCTGCTGTTGGATACAAAATTGCAATAACCTGCGCGGTCAAAAAGTATGACAGTTTTTTATAACCAACGTTACATTTTTTTATGGGGCTCGATACTTGTACTCAATCCATCACGTGCAATCAATCAGAAGCAACTCTCGTTAAGAACATATGAATGTTCTTAACGAGAGTTGCTTCTGCTTCTGCGGCTGATCTGTCTCAGTCCGTCAAATAATATCTTGACTTACCATACATTTTTGACAAGTATTTGACATTTGATGGTCAATGAGACTGCGTCTAGATTAAAAAAAAAAAACGTTTTTAATTACGAGAATTGATCTTCGGATTGCGCGTCGATATTCCTTTTTTTTTGGTGGGAAATCATCAAATGACGTCTCCCGCTCTGAGCGAAGCGGGAGGGCGTGTCAGACTTTTACTGACTAAAACCCAGCCGTGTTCAGTTGCCTATCTGCCAGGGCGTAGGTAAGTTTTTCGCACAAATCTCTCGACCTTGGCAGGGCGCCGATATCATTGCCACCTTGTATATATTTTAATGTTAGCTCGTATATTGTATTTAAGGTTACCTACTTAATAAAAATAAATAACAAAACACTCGAATAAGTAATAAGTACATATATTCAGAAACAATAGTAATTCGCCTCGGACCATTACCTAATCTGTCACGGCTTAGAGAAGTTGGTACTTAGCAGACGTTTACAATATATTATTACTATTGACTTTAATACAATGACTGTCGCCTTCAGAACGGCATAGCAAAATGACATAACATGATCTTCTTTGAACATAGAATACAGTAGACCTCGTAAGAGCTTAATCACTTTTATGAAAATGTTGTTGGGAGTATCTAACGTGTCATACTAGACAAACTCAAATGATTTATATTAAAAAAATTACGTGTGGGACTCGGGGACTGCCGCGGTAAAGCTATGGCATAGCATTTTTTATCAACTTATGCAATTATATTTTTTTATTTGACCGATAAGAAAACTTTTTTTCATCCCACCATCTCGGAAAGAGTATTTTTAATCTTCAATATCTGAGTGGAAAAGCCGTTTTTATTCTCTAGAGGATAAAGTAAATTGAATTTAGAACATCGTGTGCACTAAGTTTGTGAATTAAAAAAAACATTAAACCTATTTACTGCTACCTCTATGGTGCCGAATATATCATACAACTTTTTTTTAATTTGTTAAAAACTCAGACTCGGAACCTTCTTGGTGTACGCGGCATTTTTTCACGTCATTGTTAAACCTTATATTAAAAACAAGAGAATTGAAAACAAGTGAAAAAACTAAAATGAGTGATTCTAGCGACGAGGAAGTTTGCTTGACGCCAACAGAATTGACTGAAACTGTTAATAATGCGCAAATGAGCCTTCTCCCTCAACAATCACGCGAGAAGTATTTAAAACAGTACGATATGTTCAACACGTGGCGACTAGCAAAATGAGCCAAAACTTTCTCAGAAAACGTTTTGCTGGCATATTTTATAGAATTATCCGAGAACAAGAAAGCAAGCACTCTATGGAGTACGTATTCGATGCTAAAAGCAACAATAAAGATGAAAAATGACAAACATATCGATACCTATCCTAAATTAGTGGCATTTTTAAAAAGAGCCTCATCTGGTCATCAACCAAAAAAATCGAAGGTTTTCACAATATCTGATATTGAAAAGTTTCTTAACGAAGCACCCGATTCCGTATATTTGGCGGCAAAAGTAAGTCAGTTGCACATTCAGTATCTACTTAAGTATATTAATCTCAATTAAATAGTATACTTAGTAGATGTTGATAGGCATAATTATGCGTTCATATCAATTTTATTCATTTATCTACTACAATACTCTTTACGTTACATGTTGTTCTTATTATTGGGAATAAACGGAGCATGTCGAACTAATGAACTAACAACAACTTAATGTCAAAAACATTGAGAAACATTCAGATGACTTACTATTAATTAATTTACCTAATACAAAGACAAAAAGAGACCGCAACTTCGTCATTCGCAAGGAATACGTAACGATTGTTGAGAAATATCAAGCCTTACGCCCGCCTAACACTCCAATTAATCGATTTTTTCTACAGTATCGCAATGGAAAGTGTGTTAGCGAGGGAATCAAAAGAGCACGAGGTGAAAAATCTTTGCACTCGAGTGCAACACGTAACTTTTCATTCCACCTCATCCCGGTATCACAAACTTAGTGCACACGATGTTCTAAATTCAATTTACTTTATCCTCTAGAGAATAAAAACGGCTTTTCCACTCAGATATTGAAGATTAAAAATACTCTTTCCGAGATGGTGGGATGAAAAGGTTTTTTTTTGCATTTAGTCATTTCCTCGCTGAGGTGGAATGAAAAGTTACGTGTTGCACTCGAGTGCAAAGATTTTTCACCTCGTGCTCTTTTGATTCCCTCGCTAACGCTCAGGATTGTAATTTTGAATCACTCGTTGCGCTCGTGATTCAATTTTAGAATCCTTCGCTTGCTCGGTCATCAAAATTGAACACGCGGTTAAAAAACAACTTTGCACTCTTGTATAACAAATAACTATTTTTTATTATTGAATAAATGAGAAGTTAATATCGTTTAAAATATTTTTATTATCTTACAATACATGTAGGTTATTCAGGAATTTTTATCATTGAAAGTATAGGTTTATGGTAACTGAAATAAAAAACATGGCTCTAGGGGTATAAGCATAGTGAATTTGCCCTTGAAAGATATCGACAAAATATTTAGAGGATTTTTAGGTATTAATAAGATAATAAGATCCTGAAAGTTTCAGATCTCTAACCCATTTGGATTTTGAGAAAAAGAAAAGGAAAGAAAAATCTGACATAATCAGAAAAAAATAATTTTCTCAGGAACGCGTGAATCGATTGATTTGAATTTTGGATATGTTGTGGGGGCTGATAGTAGCTTCTAGGAAAACAAAAAAATTGCACTTTTGTTTTAATTTCGATTTTTAACTATGATAAGATTCTGGCCCAAAAATGAAACTATTTTTTTCGAATTCCCCATTCATTTTTCTATAGATTTACATGCTTTTAAGATTTTAAAAAAGGTACGCCATATTGCAAAAAAATAAAAACCATTTTATGTGCAAATATTTACTTCACGTATTTTAAGCCTGCATCTTTATTTGTGTGCTCCTTTATGTCTTTTATTCTTATTTAAAGTAGACATGTGTAAACCAATAGTTAAATCTTAGAATATCAGTGAATATCAACTAAAATATTATAAACATTGTACACAAAGCGACAAATCAAGCTAAGCATTTTCAGTATAAGTGGACTTCTCTTTGTACGAAAAGCAATATAAAATTGGAAATGTATAGCTTGATATGAAGCGGCGTGTACACTTCTAAAATAAGAAACAGATTTTAATTGATAAATTATAAATAAAAACAACAAATGTTTGAAAGGTATATTTAAAAAAAAGTTTAAGATCACATTTTATCGGTCTTCATCACTATCATCTTCAATCACAGGCGAACTGCCAGGATCGCGAGATTTTTTCGAAAGAGATACCGTGGCCCTGGCATATGGGCAATTGAAGAAACACGGGTGGGTTTTAGTCAGTAAAAGTCTGACACGCCCTTCCACCCAGAGCGGGTGATGTCATTTGATGATTTGCCACAGACAAAAAAAACCGGCCAAGTGCGAGTCGGACTCGCTCACCGAGGGTTCCGTACAAACCTGTAGGTATTCTCGGTATAAAAATAAAGGTTTTTTTAGGGTTCCGTTGCCAAATGGAAAAAAACGGAACCCTTATAGATTCGTCATGTCTGTCTGTCTGTCCGTCTGTCTGTCTGTCTGTCCGTATGTCACAGCCACTTTTCTCCGAAACTATAAGAGCTATGCTGTTGAAACTTGGTAAGCAGATGTATTCTGTGAACCACATTAAGATTTTTACAATGAAATAGAAAAAAAACAATAAATTTTGGGGTTCCCCATACATAGAACTGAAACTCAAAAATGTTTTTTTTCATCAAACCCATACGTGTGGGGTATCTATGAATAGGTCTTCAAAAATGGTATTGAGGTTTCTAATATCATGTTTTTCTAAACTGAATAGTTTGCGCGAGAGACACTTCCAAAGTGGTAAAATGTGTGTGTGTCCCCCCCGTAACTTCTAAAATAAGAGAATGATAGAACTAAAAAAATATATGATGTACATTACCATGTAAACTACCACCGAAAATTAGTTTGAACGAGATCGAGTGAGTAGTTTTGTTTTAAAACGTCATAAATCTTAAACCGCAATTTACCTTACATTCAATCAAATGAAATATAAAAATTTAAAAAAATATATATTTTTAAACCGAGAATACCTACAGGTTTGTACGGAACCCTCGGTGCACGAGTCCGACTCGCACTTGGCCGGTTTTTTACGTATTGAATGGTATGATTACCTGTTTCATCAAGCATTGCTGCTGACGCTTGATTTGTTGCCGTGCTTACAATGTTTATAATATTTTAGTTGATATTCACTGATACTTTAAGATTGTATTATAAGTCCAAAAAGAAATACCCAAAATTTACAGTTTTCTTTATCAATGTTATAGGTACCCCTCTAAATCTATACTTATTATATATTTATATATTATTATATTATATATTATAATTATATATATTATCTATACTATCTATACTAATATTATAAAGCTGAAGAGTTTGTTTGTTTGTTTGTTTGATTGAACGCGCTAATCTCAGGAACTACTGGTTCGAATTGAAAAATTCTTTTTGTGTTCGGTAGCCTATTTATCGAGAGAGGCTATAGGCTACATAACATCACGCTACAACTAAGTGGAGCGGAGCAGTAATGAAAAATGTTGCAAAAACGGGGAAATTTATTCCTTTTGAGATTTTCCGTTGCGTGCGCTGCGTAAACGGTTAAAGTAACGCAAAAATCATGTATGACGGAATTGTTCCTTTTAAAAAGTTCTAAAAAAAAGTCCGCGAGAGCATATGTCTATCTTTTAAGGTTGACTCACTATAACTCAAAAGGAGCGAGCAGCAACGAAAAATGGACGAAAACTAGCAGGCAAATCGATGCGACGGGAAGGGTCAGGGGAGCAAAAATTTGACGCGGACGAAGTCGCGGGCAGAAGCTAGTAATATCATAAAGCTGAAGAGTTTGTTTGTTTGTTTGATTGATTGAACGCGCTAATCTCAGGAACTACGGGTCCGAATTGAAAAATTCTTTTTGTGTTGGGTAGCCTATTTATCGTGGGAGGCTATAGGCTATATAACATCACGCTACAACTAAGAAGAGCGGAGCAGTAATGAAAAATGTTGCAAAAACGGGGAAAATTTATTCCTTTTAAGAGTTTCCGTTGCGTGCGCTGCGTAAACGGGTAAAGTAACGCAAAAATAATGTACGACGGAATTGTTCCTCTTAAAAAGTTCTAAGAAAAAATCCGAGCATATGTCTATCTTTTAAGGTTGACTCACTATAACTCAAAAGGAGCGAGCAGCAACGAAAAATGGACGAAAACTAGCAGGCAAATCGATGCGACGGGAAGGGTCAGGGGAGCAAAAATTTGACGCGGACGAAGTCGCGGGCAGAAGCTAGTTACTTTATAAAGACAACCTTTTGAAATCAGCCGTTGGATGTCAACAGGGCGACCCTCTTGGGCCAGTCATTTTTAGTTTGGCAATAAATCCAATTATTCGACAACTAAATTCTAAATTCAACGTTTGGTATTTGGATGACGGAACCCGAGGAGGTGATGTAGACACAGTCTTAAAAGATTTAACTATTTTAAAAGAAAAATTTTGTTCCATTGGCCTAGACCTTAACTTATCAAAATGTGAAATTTATCTTCCCCAAACCACTGACAGACAGACTACTATAGCAAAGTTTAATACAATAGCACCAGCACGCGTAGCATGACCGCCTAGAAACGGAATTTGTCCACGGAAGATAAGACAAAAAGATAGATTGTATCGTAGAAAAATTGTGTAAAACTGGAAAAAAAGAGATGTTTCTATTCTTCAGTCGACAAGAGTACGATGTCAATTAGTATGATGACTATTTTTCTGATGAGATAAAAACATTTTTACAGCATTATAATACATATGGAACTTTTTTTGTTCTTGGTAGAATAGATATAGAATTGGTCATGCTACGCCGGCAGATATCAAAATAACGGAAAGAAATTCTCTTCACCTCCTAGGGTCCCCAATTTTTGACGAATCCTTACCAACGTTCATTGAGGAGAAAATACAGAATTTTTATGATATCTCGGAAAGACTTTTCAAAATTAACATTCAATCGGCTTTCACACTGATTCGGTACTGTTCTTTTGGACCAAAATTAACATATAGCCCTCGCTCCTCCCATCTATGGAAGCACCCACAACTTTTAGAAAAAGTAGACCAAATTATTAGAAACACTCTGACTTCGATACTAAATGTGGCCCTGGACGACCGAGCATGGCAGCAAGCCACACTTCCCATTTGCCTGGGTGGTCTCGGCGTCCGCAAAATTTCAAGTATAAGTTTACCGGCCTTCCTCTCTTCGGTCCACAGTACCGATAAATTAACCAGGAATATTTTATCTTCCACACTGGTCGATTTAGAAGTACCGTGTTTGACCGAAGCGTTGAATGCTTGGAAAATGGCTTGTCCAAATACGGTTTTGCCCGACAACCCGTCCTCGCAGAGACAGTGGGACGTGCCGCTCTGCAGTATTATACGGAATACCCTAATAAACACGTCACCTAATACTGTCGAGCGTGCCCGTCTGCTGGCTGTGGGAGAATGGGAGTCGGGCTTGTGGCTTCAGGCGCTCCCATTATCCACCATAGGTACTATGATGGATGACCCATCGGCTCGCTACGTGTCTCCGCTTGGGCGCACCTTGTGTTACTCCGCACCGCTGTCACTGCGGTGAAGCTGTCGACAGTCTAGGGCACCATGGCCTGTCCTGCTGCAGGAGCGCAGGCCGCATAGCACGGTACGCCATCATAAACGATATTATTCGTCGAGCTCTTGTCACCGCCGGCGTACCAGCGGTATTAGAACCAAACGACTTGGTACATGACGATGGGAAGAGACCAGACGGCATGACGTTGTTGCCTTGGAAGGTGGGTAGGCCTCTGGTGTGGGACGCAACCTGTGTCGACACCCTTGCGCCATGTCATGTTCCTAGCACGGCGGGCTGTGCTGGCGCCGCTGCTGTGGCTGCTGAGACCCTCAAGCGGCGCAAATACTGTAAACTTATAGGTAACTACAGTTTAGAGCCGTTTGGGGTTGAAACGCTCGGGTCATGGGGCCCGAGTGCGCACCTCCTTTTTAAGGAAATTTCTCATCGGCTGGTCGACACTTCACGTGACCAGAGGGCTGGGTCATTCTTTGGCCAAAGAATTAGCATTGCCATTCAACGTGTCAATGCTGCCAGTCTTCTGGGCACGTTTCCAGATGACAGTGATGCGGACGAGTACTTCGACGCCTAAGTGTCCTTTGTTTTTGTATTTATTTGTATAGTTAGTTATTTATTTTGCAATAGTATATTTAGAACTTATTAATAAAATGCACAATGTATTTAAGGTACTTAATTGGATAAAGATTAATGCTGTATTGCTTAAAATCGCTTCGTAAATAAGCCCTTATTTCTCGTAGAAAGTAAAGGATGAAAAATGGTTATTGTGAGTTATCCCTAAGAGATAGACATATACCATTGCGGACTTTTTTGTAGATCTTTTTAAGATGTACAATACTGTAGTACATTATTTTGATCTATTTCGTAGGGTTCAGCAAGCGTTCGCAATGTAAACGCAAAAAAAATGTGTTTGTTTATGACATCACATTAGAAACCTCTAAAATTATCAGCGTTTCTTTACTATATTATGCATGTTATATACATGTAAACCTTCCTCTTGAATCACTCTATCTATTAAAAAAACCCGCATCGAAATCGAAATCCGTTGCGTTGTTTTAAAGATCTAAGCATACCTACATACGGACAGACAGACCGGGAAGTGACTTGTGTTACGTTTTTTCGTTATGGAATTTCTTTCGCCGCGCTCAAAGCCCGCGATAAAAGCTATGCAACAGCTTTAAACATTTAATTTCATAAACATAAACCTTACGCATAAACCGTGAATATCTACAGGTTTATACGGAACCCTCGGTGCGCGAGTCCGACTCGCACTTGGCCGGTTTTTGTGTTCCGTAACGTTAAAAACAATACTTTGTATAGAACTACCTACTATTATCTATACATCTATACAGCTATACAAATAAATAAAATTGGAGTGTCTGTTTGTAATATTAAGATAACCACTTTTTACTAAGTGTATATGGATGTATACACGATACATATACCAAAACAACACATTTTGTACAATTTTTGTCTGTCTGTCTGTCTATCTGTTTGTTCCGGCTAATCTCTGAAATGGCTGGACCGATTTTGACGGGACTTTCACTGGCAGATAGCTGATGTAACAAGGTGTAACTTAGGCTACTTTTGTTTTAGAAAAATCTTTTATTTTAGAAAAATACCTGCATTCATTTCCGACATCCACGCGGGCGAAGCCGCGGGCATAAGCTGGTATAGAATAAAGTTTAACTAAACAAACAGCTGTGCTGCTGAACAGTTTGTTGCGCCACTTTTTTAGGGTTCTGTTGCCAAATGACAAAAAATGGAACCCTTATAGATTCGTCATGTCTGTCTGTCTGTCCGTATGTCACTTTTCTCCGAAACTATAAGAGCTGTGCTGTTGAAACTTGGTAAGTAGATGTATTCTGTGAACCGCATTAAGATTTTCACACTAAAATAGAAAAAAAGCAATAAATTTTGGGGTTCCCCATACTTAGAACTGAAACTCAAAAAAAAAATTTCATTAAGCCCATACGTGTGGGGTATCTATGAATAGGTCTTCAAAAATGGTATTGAGGTTTCTAGTTTCATTTTTTTCTAAACTGAATAGTTTACGCGAGAGACACTTCCAAAGTGGTAAAATGTGTCCCCCCCCCCCCCGTAACTTCTAAAATAAGAGAATGATAACAGTAAAAAAAATATATGATGTACATTACCATGTAAACTTCCACCGAAAATTGGTTTGAACGAGATTTTAACGGCATAAAGAGTACCTACAGGTTTGTACGGAACCCTCGGTGCGCGAGTCCGACTCGCACTTGGCCGGTTTTCTTTTTCGTAGCTACAGCACTAGAAAGTGTGAAGGGCGGGGTTTTTGGGAGACCATCTTATGTAATTTGGGCGTACAAAAAGTGCTAATTCTCAGCCTAAATTGAATAAATGACGTGTGATTTTATAATTCATCACCTGGGCAAGAATCTAGACTACTGAGGAATAACTGATAGAGAACCCACTATCACATTGCCATTGACGTGGGAATCGAGTCCAGAGGGGTAATTGCGGAACTTTTTATCGGTAGGAATTGGTTTAATATTCATCGTTAAACAACATTCAATGCGTTATTTACGTCGCTGAGGCACAATTTATTCGAACAAATGACGCAATGGTTTAGAAATAATCTTAAATCCCATTCAGATTCTGATAAATTGTGCGTTTCGCAATTAGGGTGCAGGACCACATGCACAGCAGTAGCACTTGCAACTAGGGGTCACAAAACCGCTGGTATATTAGAAAACCGGTTTTTCGGTTTGTAATTCATCACAAACCCGGTTTTCCGGTTTTTTCGGTGATTTCGATTATTTCCATTTTTATGGTTCTTAAGTCTTTTTGTCGTCAACAGTCGTTAATAAGCTTTATCGCTAAATCAGAGAACGCAAGAATAAATTGAAAAACTTCTTTTGAGTGAATAAACTAAAAGAAAACAACAATTATTGTATCTGAGAATCAACAAAACATCTGGCTTAAAGCAACGATAAATTAAACTCCATTATTATCGACTGTAAAATTGAAAGAATGTCTAAAGTGTTAAAATTTAGCGAGATTCAGAGCATGATTTACTTTATTATTCAGACGTATTTTTACAGTCTGTTTGACGTCGATTAATCAAAATCCAATTATTAGACGTAGACCATTAATTTCATCAAAATTGAAATGATCATAGTTTGATCAAAATTGAAATGATGAACGAACATAGAAATACAGTATTTAACTGTAAAATCAAACAAACCAGCAAAATCGAAAAAAAAAATTCTGCCTCGCCCTTTTAAGTGGTTATAAAAGTTAACCGGCTGATGAGAAGATTCTATTAGCCTCAACACTCGGAAGGAGAAACTTTAAACAAATTATTGTACACCTGCATAAGCCTCCATTTTCATAAGGGCCAGCTTAGTGATGGCAGTGAAATCATTCTCAAATTCCGTATCAATAGCGGTGGACGTCCTTGGGTGATAAATCATCACTTGACGTCTCCCGCTCTGGGTGGAGCGGAAGGGTGTCAGACTTTAACTGACTAAAACCCACCCGTGTTTCTTCAGTTGCCTATGCCAGTGCCACCGCTCTTCCTAATAAATCGCGCGACCCTGGCAGGCATCGGTCCTAGCCGACCCCTTCATTGTTTCTGACATCTCTTTGAGGCACGCGTGGAATACAACGCGCCGTCGGCCGAGCCTGGCCCTTACCGAGCGGCGACCTTCCCATTGCTCGCCACCCGCAAGCCTGCGCCTACGGAAGCCGGAAGTTCGCAATGGACTCCCGACGCCCGTGGTGTCCCATGCGGCGGCTAGGGGCGTGAGGGCGCACATATTGCCTCTCCCTCACGTGCTCCGCCTCCTCCTTTGCGAGCATTACTGCCCCGCAGAAGGAGGTGACGGCTGTCCTTGCCCTCTCGCTTTGTACGTGGTCTGGACCAGGGCCGGACACGACAGATCGCCACCACCGATTGCCTCCACAAGGACACGGTGGTGCTTCGCCCAGGCAGGACACACTTCCACCGTATCCTCAAGGCGATCCACATAGTGGTAGCACCCGGGCGTTTCCTCCCGCTCTATCCTGAATAAAAACCTCGTGAAGCACCCGCGTCCGCTGAGGACCTGCGTAAGGCGGAATATGGGGACGTCGTGGAGCCTCTCTCACTCCTCAAAGAGGGAAAGCGGTGGACGTCTTACGTCCGTTGTTAGGTTGAGACTCAGACACATACTTTTCAACTGATTAATACTATACCTCGGCAAAGACAGCACCAATGGTGTGATCAATACAATCATTGTAATTGATGAGACAATATGTGTACTTTGTAAACATGTCATATCGTTGAATAAGTTATTATTTTAAAGGAAAACCGAAATAATCGAAACCTCGGTTTTAGCCAAATTGAAACCCGGTTTCTAAAAATGACGTGAAACCCGGTTTAACCGGTTTTTTCGATTTCGGTGAAACCGGTTTTGTGAGCCCTACTTGCAACCATTAGACCAACGAGGCAGAATTCAAATAAAACTTATCGTCTTAAGGGGAAGTGACATTCCATTTTAGGGTGATAAACCACATGCCAGGGTTGCGAGATTTGTACGAAAGAGTTACCTAGTTAAAGAGGCCCTGGAATATAGGCGACTGAAGGAACTCGGGTGGGTTTTAGTCACTAAAAGTCTGACACGCCCTTCCGAGAGCGGCAAAGGTCATCGATGATTACGCACACACAAAAAAAAAAACGCCTTAAATAACCTACCTACCTGATATCGGTTTCTTTTTATTCAACGACTAACAATTTATAATTTTACGACAAAAAGTCGATTTTAACGAATCCAATCAAATTCGTTTTGATTCATTAATACTGTTAAATTACATTGAGTTTCTAACATAGAAGGTTCAATATGTGAACACGGGTGGACCTTGGGAGTGGGGGCAGGGGACGCCCCTCTCTCCTCCAGACAGTCTAAGTGAATTAAAAAACTTTTTACAAAAAAAACAACCGACTTCCTTAAAAAAAACACTACAAAGTCAAAAATAACTTTAATTTCGAAAGTCGGTGTCTTAGGATCTGTATTTAAGGTTTTTGCCACCGACTCCCGAAATTACAGTTATTTTTGATTTAGTAGTGTTTTTTTTTAAGAAAGTCGGTTGTTTTTTTTTTTTAAAGTTTTTATTTTTTAACTTTTTAGTTGTGGTAGATACTCCGCACTAATCTAATCGCGTTATTCCTTCATTTGTCGCGCAAATACGTAATGAAAATTTAAGACATATGGTTTTCACATGGACCCCATTGTCCGAATGGAACCAAATTAAAATGGGACCATTCGGGAAACACCAGCTTTCAAATAAAAAAAGAATCGTCAAAATCGGTTCACCCAGTCAAAAGAGGAAACAAAGATAAAAAAAATAAATAAAAAAAAATACAGTCGAATTGATAACCTCCTCCTTTTTTTGAAGTCGGTTAAAAATCGAATCCTCTGAATGGACAGGCTTGATCATTACGATTCAGCCCGTGAAGCGCGTCCCTTGCTGGTCTCTTCCAGTGATGCCCTAAGCCTAAGTTCGTACCCCACAGGGGTGCCCTGTGCCCTATTTTACTTAGATAAGTACTATATTTTTTTCTTCTCGACCTCAAAATGGTGGCTAGGACAGACTGGATGCGGAAAGCGGAGGACAGGATGTTGTGGCGCAGCATGGGGGAGGCTTATGTCCAGCAGTGAACTGCGATAGGCTGAGTTGATTGATTGATTGGTATTTGTTTTCTCACTCTAACTTTCGAAAATATGGTTCCGGTACAGTACTATACAGGCTTTTTTTTTCTGGATGGGAAATCATCAAATGAGTTCTCCCGCTCTGGGCGGAGCGGGAGGGCGTGTCAGACTTTTACTGACTAAAACCCACCCGTGTTCCTTCAGTTGCCCATGTGCCGGGGCCACGGTATCTCTTTCGAAGAATCACGCGACCCCGGCAGGACTATACAGGCTCTGCGTCGCTACTGGTACCAATAATACCTAAATGTACTACTCTGGTACCGGTATCACACCAATGCCAAAGGTACCGGTTCCCATTTGCGGGTATTTCAAGCCCTGAATGTGTCGTATTAAACAACCGGATAGTTACTATACATTTAATCAGTATTGTCACACGTGTTGGCTTGTCACTGAAAAACAGTAAAACAGCATTTTTATAACGTTGTATACGTAATTATCATTGTTTATCTTTACTACGTATGCATGGCAATAAAGTAACCTAGAGTGTCCATAAACATTTGCAAAAGTACTGTCTGTCACGTATGTGTTGTAGATAGATAGATATATTCATTTATCTGCATGAAATTGTGGTATTTTACTGATTTTATAATACATACAAAATAGTTCTTCATATTCCACCAACAAAATTTGGCATGCAATAATGATGACTTTAATTTAATCAATTCAAACAAAGTAGTTAAATTGCAATATCAAAATAAAGTACGATAAAAAATAAAAATATTCATTAACAATGCTGCCAAATGAAAAGGGTAAAATCAGTAAGTATAGTAATTGGTTTATCACCCTAAAAAAGAATGTCACTTTCCCGTCATAGGTAAACAATTACTATTTGAATACTACCTGTTGGACTAGTGGTCGCGTCCTTTTTTTTTTGGGTGGGAAATCATCAAATGAAGCGGGAGAGCGCGTCAGACTTTTACTGACTAAAACCCACCCGTGTTCCTTCAGTTGCCTATAAGCCAGGGCCACGGTAACTCTTTCGAACAAATCTCGCGTCTCTTTCGAACAAACTCGGGTTGGCCCTGGTTTGGTGAAGGACCAATCGAAGCGTAGAACGCGGTCGATGCGTTAGATCGAGATGGTTAAAAGAAAAGCACACTAGGGCCACTGTTCGAATCTCAATGCTCGGTTTAACACCGAGAGTTGAAATTCCGGTGGGTGATCAAACCAAGCCGCGATTTTAGGCGGGCCGGTCGGGGATCGCGGAAGACGCATTAAATCCCGTGGTCCCCGACGTAGGTGTGGCACGGAACACTGTGGTGGTTTTAGTCAGAAAAAGTCTGACAGACCCCTCCGCCCACCCCAGGGCGGCGGACATCCATGAGGATTTCCACCTCGAGATCAAAAAAAAAAAGGATACAGTTCCTCGAAAATCGATAACAACACCATATTTCTTGTTGTTTGCTTTGTTTGTTTCATAAAGCTCATCAGCTGATGATATCAACTAATAAATGTCTCTAATAATCTTGATATTATTTTGTATCTTATCATGGAAAGTATGCTAATTATTTTCAAGAGAATTCTGTGTATTCCATGTACGCAGGCACGTAGGATCGGTTCGGTATGAGGTGCGAACGTAATTTTACCACCATACTGCGATCACCAACCCGCCTGCCAAAGGCCATCCATAAATTACGTCACACGAATTTCATGATTTTTGACCCCCTCCCCCGTCCATGTAACAGCTGGTCACATTTGTGAACCCCCCCCCCCCCCCCCCATTTAGAAATAATTATTGAATTAAAACAGCAATTCCGAAATTGATTTTTTTTTTGTTTAATAAAATGAATATCAAATCAAACATTGCAAGAAATTAACAAAACAAAAACGAATAATTATATTAATTAAAGATCAAACTTAATCATCTTGAGTCCCTATAGGTAGGTATATGCATGGCATAGCAGCCACAGCATTCTCGTTTCGGTTGTTAATGTCAGGAATATTCGTTGTGTTCACATCTTTCTAATCGAACCGGCACGTCTAGCAGAAATTCTTCGAGGACGAATCGTCAGGATGAGCAAAACTTGTTGTTTCTTATGTATTTGCTTATGTTGATTAGTGGCCTTTATGGTGCAAAATATAGACCACAAATGCCACATGATCGCTTAAACAAGTATGCCTCGATATTGGGGCAATAGCTATCATACGAATATGTGTTTTACTTAACACTTAGATTAAAATTGATTTTGAAATGTGACGTCACGAAATTTAGGACCCGCCCACCCCCTTGTCACACAATGTCACACTTCGTCGACCCCCTCCCTCTCCCTTAACGTATGACGTAATTTATGGATGGCCCCCAAGCATGGCGATAGTGGCAAACCACCCAAATGGGGGGGGGGGGGCTATGTCCAGCAGTGGACGTCTTTTGGCTGAAATTATGATTATGATGATGAAGTAGGTAAGTTAGTTAATCGATGTATTATAATCTGAAGGCCATTGGCGTTATCATGAATGATAAAATGAAGACATTTGTTTTAAAAATTTCGAAAGCAATACGAAAGCAAAGTGACACAGTAGCTGTACTGAAGGGGTCTGCTAAGACCGACGCCTGCCAGGGTCGCGAGATTCATTCGAAAGAGTTACCATGGCCCTGGCATATGGGCAACTGAAGGAACACGGGTGGGTTTTAGTCAGTAAAAGTTTGACACGCCCTCGCGCTCCACCCTAGAGCGGGAGATGTAATTTGATGATTTCCCACCCAAAAAAAAAACAGAATAAAGGCCTTTGGCGTCATAATTAATTATAAAAATGACGACATTTCTTTTTAAAATTTCGAAAGCAATACGAAAGTAGTGATACAGTATCTGTAGCGACATCTACACCGCCACATACGAACTACGCATCACACTGACGTCACGGAAAGTCCTGCATCGCGCAAGCAGAGTTTGCTGCGCAACTAGCTTTATTATTTACTAGCTTCTACCTGTGACTTCGCCCGAATTAAATTTCTTGGTCTTCTGACACACCCTATCGCATCGAATCGCCTACCCGTGCGAGATCTTCGTATTTGTGACAATTTTTTTCTTTTTGGTCGGCTCAAAATCAAAATCAAAAGTCAATTATTCAAACTAGGCTGAGAGTCAGCACAGTTTGAACGTCAAAGTTACACAAGACAGTCCCCCCAAAACGCCCGCCCTTCGACACTTCCTAGTGCTTTAGCTGGAAAGAAGAAGTTCTAAGAAGGCTCCTAAGGGTCCTAGCATGATGCGATGTCTATAGCTGTCCTTGATAAATGGGCTATCCAACACTAAAGGAAGTTCCTGAGACTCGTACGTTCAACCAAACAAACTCTTCAGTTGTATTATATTTGGATTTGATTACAGTTAAAAACGTTATAGTGAGTCAACCGTTAAAGATAGACTTATACCAAAGAGAATATAACCACTAGAGAGCGTATAGGCCAATATCTTCTAAGCACACGACTCACCACTGCGGGCCGGGGGACGAGGAAGAACGCGCGACTGCAATTGGTCAGTTCAAGGTCAAGTTGCGTAGGTATGCCCATCGTAGGCCTGCTCTACGTCATTAAGGGAAAATAGTCGATATCGATAAAATGGATTTAAAATTGTGATAAATACTCAATTAAAATCAAAGAAATCATATTTAATCAAAATCAGTCACTAATAAAATGAAAGCTAGAGAATCCAAGAACAAAATTTACGCCACTATCATATTCGACGAAAAGGCATTCAGAAGCGGGTTCGAATATCATCCCCAAGGCAGAAGGTATTATGGCTACGTGAGTTTTGGCGCCAGTTTACAAACGGATTGTCAAGACGAAGCTAAAGAAGTCACAGTTTGTGAATTGAATAAAATTTTCACTTATTTTAATCTTAATTTTCGATATAAATACTTTCAACTATCAAAAGTAACAGCACTCATTTTTACGATAAAAATACAAAGGGAAAGTAAGGGATAGATACATTAGAATTGTCTAATGAAAGAGCGAGACTTTTCAAAAAGACATCAACGCGCGCGACCCAACTGTGGGCTCGTTCACCCAACCACCATTTTAAATAGACCCCTACGGTGGATCATAATATGATTAAATCAAAAAGAATTTTTCGTACTGTTTACTTACTGAAGAAAAGTTATGCGATCTTTTTTGTAACTAGAAGTCTTGGAATGTCCCACACCACTTCACCCCGCATGAAGGCATTTTGATGCGTTATAATTACAGATGAAGTTACATTATTTCCATTAATTTAGCGTGCACAGAGGTCTATAAACTGGTCACAACTAAAATGGTTACTAGAACCGTAGCCTATGCATAGGCGACAAAATACTAATAGTTTTCGAGCGTCGGGGCACTGTATGCGCAGTCAAGTGGTTATATAGTCTTTGACTTATGCTATCCCGAACTTTTTTTATGGACTATTTAATAGGTATGAACAATTCCGTCATACATGATTGTTGCGTTACTTTAACCGTTTACGTAGCGCACGCAACGGAAGCTCTCAAGAGGAATAACTTCTCCCCGTTTTTGTAACATTTTTCTTTGATACTCCGCTCCTTTTGGGCATAGCATTCCTCGATAAATAAGCTATTCATCGCTATAAATATTTTTTTTTTTAATTCGATCCAATAGTTTCGGAGATTAGCGCGTTTAACCATATATGTATAATACGCGGGCGAAGCCGCTGGCAAAAGTTAGTATGCAATAAATGAAACCACAAGTCACACTACTCCATAGAAGTGTAGTAAAATTTAATATTACCGTAAATTGAAAAAGTCTATTGAATAAACTCCGTATAGACAAAGTACCTTCGTACCTTGTGGTTTATGTGTACCATTTTTTTTTGAAACGAAGTTCCTTATCGCGCATTGCGAAAGGGGGCTAGACGGAAAAAAATAAGACCAAAACTTGTAACGACACTTTTTGCTATAATTGTAAGCCGTGTTGCGTGCGCGTGTTTCTCTGTCTGTTTCTCTCTCTCTCTCTCATAGAAAGCAAGCCAGTTATTTTCGTTTCGTCTTTCTATTTCGCATTGAACAGTGTGGTGTCGCGACGATTATTTTTGTTGATTGTATACAGGTTTTTTGTATATAATAAAAAATTAAAATAATAATTTTTTTATTACAAATCCTTTACTAATTAATCGAAAGGAACTTCGTTCCATCCGGGTGTCCCTTGACACCTCTCAAGTTTTTTTAAATAACTATACTAGGCAACAGCCTTGTGATAGGTTGTGATAGCTTGCACTGCGTGGCTATGTCGATTTTCAATCTTCACGAATTCAAGTTCAATGTATCACTGACCGAGTGATCCAACTATACAGTGTTCAAATGCCAAAATAAAAACTCTGTTTTTTGACCTAATTACTCGACCAATTTCGTTTATTATTTGTGTATCATCGACGAAGGCGGTAACAAGTATGCGGTTTCATTTATTGCATATACGTGGTTTACATACCGTATACAACGTCCCAACGAGACCGGTGGATGTTTTCAAATGAAGTCTAATATGCTTAAGTAACTGTATTTTTTTTCCTAATAATTAAATTATTTTTTATTCAATAAAATCCATCGGTTTTATACTAAACTTCAAGTATAGCCGACGACCCTGGTTACTTAATTCTTTTGGTGGCTGTCATCATCATTTCAGCCGAAAGATGTCCACTGCTGGACTTAGGCCTTCCCAATTTGGAGGCATTTGCCATAATCGCCACGCTTGGCAGGCAGGTTGGCTATCGATCGGAGTATGGTAGTAAAATGCATAAAGAACGCTGCTGCCCATTCTATAGCAGAATATCAGCGTCAGGTTTATGTGCCTGACACATGCTGAGCTGGACTCCCATTTGGTGCAACTTGGAGACGTACACCGCACCTTGCCATTAGAATTATGTCATAGTTTGTCAACTACCTTTATTTTGAGTGCGTTTTTATATTTGGTGATATATAATGGCACCATGTTTTTTTTTTTAATTTTTGTTTTTTTATCATTTAATTCAAGTTTTAGGTGTCGTGTTGTGTCTTTTGTGCGCACTAAATAAATGTTTTATCTCTCTATCTATATAGTAAGTCCCTTAGTCAAATTGTCATGAAATTCTTTCTAACCTTCAACTATAACTGGCGACCCTGGTTACTCATCTCTTTTGGTGACTGTCCTCACCATGAAATTAATAAGCAGATGTAATACTTCGTCATGGGTTCGTCAGTCTGTTTATCACACACACATATTGAAAACGAATTTCCAAAAACAATTACAAAAATAACACTTACCGAGTCCAACTTAGCTCTAGCTTCCGGGTCCTCCGTGGTAGCCATTTTGAATATAATTTTAATAAATATTGACTAGAACTAATATCACTTCTTTCACTGTTTGAATAAATTAATTTTATTATTAAAATATCTGTTCATAAATGTACAAAGTCCTTGTGTGTTGCAATTATGAAGTATTTTAATTTGATGTGCACCATTTTATCTGAAAAAAGAGAAAAATAGCATTAGAAGTTGATAAATCAAAATAAAAAATCATAGTACCTATATTTTTAGAACGTCAAAATTGTATAAGACCGTCTCTGGTGGCTAAAACCTAGGCTATAGCCGGGTTATAATCAGAGGTCGGAATTAGGTAGAGTTATTTATGTAAGTACTTGCATCGAAACGTTGATATTAATATGCATCTTCCTGGGAATTCTAATAGACAATCCCGTGTGACCAATAATATTACAAATAAATAATAATAAAAACCTCAGAGATAGATAAGACAAATAAAAGAAAGATAATTAACATACAATTTTTATTAGTATTAAATTCACAATACAAATTATTAATAGTCTTAAGCAAATTCTCATATTTATAGTTCGCCTTTTTTATAAATAAATCACGGGATGTTTCTGCTCTTCAAAATTAATCCCGGGATTTGGGTCATATCCACTTTATTCTTTCGTTTTATGAAATCAGCGTAAGAACACAAATACCTCTACCTAATACCGACCTCTGGTTATAATATTGTAAACCTAAACTAAAGCAAGTTATAAAAACCGTGGGTCTTAATGACTTGCTAGGTTCCGTTTGCATGACATCCTATAATTAATTTGACGTTGACAAACAGCGGCTTAATTACATAACCATTATTAATAAGAATCTGAATTAGGGATTGAATTCAATTCAAATAATTATATTTTCCCTTCACAAACAAAGACATCAAAGCTCAAAAACTATGTGACACTAATTTGTGAGAGACTGGTATCTGAACCAGGAAAACCTGTATAGCAGATCACCAGGTATGTAACATTTTTAGTTATTTACTAAAATGTTAAGGGATAGAGCTTAATATCTATACTAGGGGAAGTACGTCCAAAATGACATACGGTTTTGTTTTTTAACCATATATTTTGAATTAATATAGTTACAATCACTGTTTATTTTGAATAATCATCTTTGATTAATAATTTTTAACCTAAGTTAACTCGTAATTGAATAGGAACTATATAAAAAATATAATTTAAATTAATCGAAGCCTCTAAGGAAATTCATTTTGTCCATATAGTACGGACAAAATGACATACATAATAAATACGATAATTATGAAGTACATATTTCACAAAATATGAAATATGAGCCCAAAGAGAACAACTGTTGCACCGTAGCCAGCACTCGTTGGCCTTGGAACGGGAAAAGAGGTTGTTGCAGTAAATGCATGCGCAGTCATCATCATCACCGTTCGACACAGCTGGAAATCTTCTGTATTTGAGTCCTCAACGTAATGAGCCTTCTGTACCAGTGTTTATCTTTTTCTGACTGCTTTTTAGGATCATTATCGTAGTTCGATTCAGTATTGAAAAGCTCATCTTTGAATAAAGGTATGTCGTTTTGCCCCGAATGTAAGTATGTCATTTTACTCCACAGGTTATGTAAACACTAACTAAGTCATAATTACTATAAACACGAGATTTATAAATTAATACTTTTAAATAATACAGTGTAATGCTACACGTTTTGAATTTACTTCAAAAGATGTAATAGAAACCATGAGAAACTGATCAAAAACAGGACGAAATCAATAAAAATAATAAACTTTTACGCGCAAAAATCGTGTTCCTGCAAGTTACTCCGGCTTGACCAAGTCAATGGCGGTATAAACTTAACAGGTATGCTGGCATGGCCGGCGTCACATAATGATATGGCAACTGCAGGATTATAGCCCACCAATTTCGAAAAAAGCCCGATGTGTCATTTTGTCCGTATATGTCATTTTGTACGTACTTCCCCTATATATATATATATTATATATATTTATACTAATATTATAAAGCTGAAGAGTTTGTTTGTTTGTTTGTTTGATTGAACGCGCTAATCTCAGGAACTACTGGTCGAAATTGAAAAAAAACGGATACACTATTTAGGATGAGTTAGTAATTCCTCAGTTGCTTTATAATCTAGACTTAGGGGCCATTCAACTAGAGCACTCTTACATGCCTTTTTTATTTGGTGATGGGATAGGGATGTACCTAATATAGGTGGGCTTAACGAAACCGAAATCGGAACCGGAATCAGAACCACAATCGAAGTCGGAGCCGGAGATATAAGATATAAAAATACCAATCGGGATTCCCCGTGCGACAAGCATAACCATGTTCGTACGCGCTGGCTACGGCCGGCCCCACTGCCCGTGAGCTTTGAAGTGCCAGAATCGAAGTCGAAATCGAAAGTGTAAATTCAATCGGGTTTTCCGACTTATTCGGAATCGGAATTGTATCTCCTTAATATCCGTAATCTGAATCATTTTGAAGGATATTACTGACCATTGCTATCTGCTCAACAACGTAAATACTGAAATGCATATTGTTGAACTGCCAAATTGAACGCCATCTACGGTTATCTAATGTGTTACGAATTACTCCGCAGATGGTGTAAAAATAACGCGAGGAAGTTGGTTCATCATTATTTCAGCCTTATGGATGACGTCCACTGCTGGACATAAAAATGCATAAAGAACGCTGCTGCCCATTCTGTAGTAAGTCCCTTGGGAAGACTATTTGGGTGATAGGTACTATTCATTACGTCCGGCACCACTCGATACAAATTACACTTTCAGTGCCCAATTGAAAAAAGAATTATGCAAAAGTACACCCTATTCACACCTAGCTTATTTTTGTGATTTGCACCCGGTAGGCGGGTGCTTGGCATGGTCACAAGTCACATAACTACTTATACGTAGGACTCAGAAACGAGTCGTGGGCATGCGAACGAATTATCGTTCGACCCGGGAGCCGGGTGCTTGTCACTGAAAGTGTAGTATCAAAATTATTTTCATTGCCATTATTTAAAGTGTGTCTATTCAATTACTATGCTGATTTCCGACTCTGTTATCCTACAAACACCTGACTGATACCTCTTTTTTTGTTCCCTATATCAATATTGTGCGTGCGAGTTAGTAAACTTTTAACTGGTAACAATAAACCATTGAACACTGTTGTGATTATGATTGTATCACAGTCGCACACACACAATGGTTGTAGCTACATCAGTTTCCGTATTTTCCTTCCACGTTTACTAAGGGACACGCTCACATATTGTCATTACGACAAAGCTGTTTTATTTTGTAGCAGAGTCTTTGACGTGGGGACAAGGAAGTTGTTGTTACAATCAGTCTTTAATGTTCCTTCTGCTGGGTCTCAGGCCTCCTCTCAGAGCGAAAAAGTGGTCTGTAATCCACTATGCGGTCCTAGTGAGGATTGGTAGATGTCACATGTCTTTGAACTTTTGGTTCTAGGAAATGCCGGATTCCTCACGATATTTTTGTTTTCTTTTCACCGTTTTGAAAGCAGTGGTGATGAAATTAGCTTGGGTTTGAACTCACGACCTACAACTCGTAAGTCGGGGCCGATGTTGGGAGTCGATCGCAGACTCCCGGCCACCATAGGCGTGAGCTTGGGGGCGGAAAGCAATGGGTAGCTCGCCGCCCGGTAAGGACCAAGCTCGGGTCGACGGCGCGTAGTGTTCCACGCGCGCCTTAAAGAGATGTCAGCAGCACTGAAGGGGTCTGCTAGGACCGATGCCTGCCGGGGTCGCGAGATTGTTCAAACGAGATACTGTGGCCCTGGCATATGGGTAACTGAAGGAACACGGCTGGGTTTTGGTCAGTAAAAGTCTGACACGCCTTCCCGCTTCGCCTAGAGCGGGAGAAGTCATTTGATGATTTCCCATCCAAAAAAAAGTCGGGGCTTATATCACTGAGCCCCCACTGTCGATTGCCATGCAATATTGCCACTTCTTGCTTTATTTCACTAACATATCGAAAAAACCGGGTGTTTGCAAGAATCAAAACAGGAATAGGAATGTTACGGAGCTTTTATTCCGACTGCGATAAGTCGGAACTCTTTATTCAAACTACAGTTCCGATTTCGACTTCAGTTCCGGCACTTTTAAATCGGAGGTCAAAGCTCTTGGGTGGCGCCATCCATTAAGCCCATTGCGGGTTGGTAGATGTCACATGTCTTAAAATTTTTGGGTGCATGACATGCCGGTTTCCTCACGATGTTTTCCTTCATCGTTTTGAGAGCAGTGGTGATGATATAATTTAGTCAAAGTGAAGCGCTTCTCTGGCTTCGAAGTTACCGTTACCACTGGGCCACCATTGCTCCAGTTGCTACTATAGCCCGTCTATTCTGTAAACATTTCGAAGTGACAACTTAGACCACCAAAAAATTGAAGAAGTGGTGGTGGGTTTTCCCGTGTGTGTCGTAAAAGGCGACTAAGGGACTTACTAGAGAATGGGCAGCAGCGTTCTCTACGCATTTTACTATCATACTGCGATCGCCAACCCGCCTGTCAAGCGTGGCGATTATGGCAAATTCTCTCAAATTGGGGGGGGGGGGGGGGGGGGGCTATGCCCAGCAGTGGACGTCTCACGGCTGAAATAATGATGATAATGATGATTTTTAACACACTATCTCTCATTTTATAGCCACCGCAGTGAACTACTCCTTGCATTGTTTAAAAAAAACAATTAGTAAGAGTATAATGTTGTTGAAACAATTTGTAAGCACTCACCGTTCGCTATCCGAACACACACTACAATGAGCTCTGTTATCATTCGAGATATCACTGAAATTTAAATAAGATAACGTTTTGTGTACCTCTGACGACTCATTAGACTCATTTGTATCTACTTATGTTAATTTGGTCCGTGTGCCGGACGTAAAGAATAGAACATTTTTATTTCAGACCGCAGTCCATGGAGTTAGTAACAATTTTTCTTAAAGTCTATTGTTAGTAGGTTACAGACACAGATACAAATATACATACATACAATCACGCCTTTTCTAATGGGAGTAGGGAGACACCACGGAACGCCATCTGCTACGATCTCTACACACTCCTTCCTTTTGCCTCGTTTAGGTTCATACAATTGGTCATACACACACGCCGGTTGCGAGTACAACGCACCTGACCTTTCTGAAGAACATCACCAATAAGGTCACTATATGACCTCCTAGGGCGTCCCCTCCCGGTGTTTCCACTCACATCTGCCTTGTAAATACCTTTTGTGAGCCGTCCTTCATTCATCCTCTCAACATGACTAAACTATCTAAGCATATTTTTTTCAATTTTTGTCACTACATCTTCTTTTACAAAATTTACAAATATACAATTACAATAATACAATTAAAATTCAGCATGGAACCGCATCCATCTCCGCAGCATCGGGGAATCCCACCGATCTGCCAATACACTGAGAATGCTGTTGGTGCTGCCGCGAACACGAGTCATCAGGGATGCACATCTATCCCTCCCCCAAGCACCGCCACTTCGACCTGTACCCCCCCCCCCCCTGTACCCTGTGTTTCTCGCATCCAACGTATTCCTGCGGCCTTCACCAGGTCATCGGTCCATCTTGTGGGAGGCCTTCCAACGCTATGTATGAATGGATGTTAATTACTCTTTCACGCAAAAACAATTGAACGGATTTGGATGAAATTTCGCAATAATATAGTTTATAACCTGGATTAACACATAGGGTACTTTTTATCCCGGTAGTATTTTCCCGCGAGATAATTTCCGACCTCCACGCGGGCGAAGCCACTGGCTAATTTAACATAATAATGAGAAACTAAAACTTCATCATCATCAGCAGCCTATAATTTTTTTCCACTGTTGGGACACAGGCCTCCTCTCGGTGAGAGGGAGTGGGCCATAATCTAACAGTGCGGGTTGGTAGATGTCACATGTCTCAGAATCGGTTTCCTTACGATGTTTTTAGGGTTTCGTTGCCAAATGGCAAAAAACGGAACCCTTATAGATTCGTTATGTCTGTCTGTCTGTCCGTCCGTCCGTCCGTATGTCACAGCCACTTTTTTCCGAAACTATAAGAGCTAGGCTGTTGAAACTTGGTAAGTAGATGTATTCTGTGAACCGCATTAAGATTTTCACACTAAAATAGAAAAAAAAACACTACATTTTGGGGTTCCCCACACATAAAACTGAAACTCAACATTTTTTTTCATCGAACCCATACGTGTGGGGTATCTATGAATAGGTCTTCAAAAATGGTATTGAGGTTTCTAACATCATTTTTTTCTAAACTGAATAGTTTGTGCGAGAGACACTTCCAAAGTGGTAAAATGTACCGTAACTTCTAAATTAAGAGAGGGAACGTTCAAATATTACGTAACGCAATTTGGGGGGAGGGGGGGTCTTGTAAAACGTTACAGTGCGTTACAGGGGCGGGAGGGGGTATTGGAACAACGCGTTACGTAACTTTTTTAAATTTTTATAAAAAAACTAGGATATTTTTTCGTTGTCAGTATTCCTTAGTGTTTACACACGGAAGCACATTGTTGTTGTTAGTGTTGTTAAAGTGAGTTCATACGGTAATGTCCTCAAAAGAGGGGAGATTTGCATCATAACCTGTTCTTGGCCTATAAAAGCTCTCATGCTAACTTGTCAGCACAACAGTGCCAAAAAATGCCAACGAAATTTGGAAAACTGCTAAAGAAAGACTAAAAAACAAGAAAAGTTTGTAGAACATATAAGTGATGTTATACAAGAGTTTAAGGTGAAGGCCAGGTAGAAAAAAGCAACAATATTTGTTATACGACTTTTGTCTAAACTGGATTTTTATCGTAATATTAAAATTTCGTTACTTTCAGTCATATTTTTCTTACTTCAGTTTGGCAAAGCATCATGTGAGGACACTTTTGAATAAATATTTTTTAAGTTTATTAAAAACAGAAATAAAACATTTCGAAAAGCTGTTAAACAAAAGATGTTACTTGAAAGATGAGCGATACCCATGATGAACGAAGTGAGACTACTGATAAGAAAGTTGTGGACAACTTGGACATCCCGTCTACGGAACCACACACGACTACGATTGTTTCGGACATCACTAAAAATGTTCCAAATAAACCGGCTCAAGAAACTTATGAAGAAAATTGGCCTACTTTAACATATTAAATGTTCTTACTCAAGCAAGGGACACTGGTATAGCAAAAGATGATGATGTACACGAAGAAATAAAAAAACTACGGAAAGAATTAAAAGAAGATGAAAAATGTGTAAAGAAAAAAGAGACGATGCCAAGCGTGTCAAGTGCAAAAAAATTTTGAGCCAAAGAAAAACGAGAAAGCTGAACGTCGGAAAAACAATCCTGCTGCAATAAAAAATCGTTCTGGCCCTGGCCAGCCCCCTTTGGTTGACTCGCAACGCACTCCTGGAGACTATTATTAACATTGCCATTTATGGCAGAGCTGCTGATGAACGCCGCCGAACAGAGATGATTAGGAATCGTCTCACTCTGTACGACCTGCATGAGAATCTGTTGTTGATAGGATTCCAAATTTCTCGAAGCGGCACATATCTTCATTTAATCCCACGCGCTTCTAACAGTCAAGAGGGAAGAAGGCATGTACGCACAGTACCCGTAAGGTTAGCAAGACCACAAGCCGAGATGAACAAAAAGCACGAGGACAGGGAATTCTACACTGCTACAATCAGGTCCTTGGAATCTCTCGCGTTGCTTCTGGGACCGCAGCAAGTATTCGTTCTCTCTCAAGAAGATAGTGATAAGTCAGAGCCCTCTATTAATGCATATGGAATACAGAGTTCTTTTACCTGACCATGACTGGGTCATGGCAGAGCGGCACAAACTTATTCATTCTGTATACGTCGGCGTCAACGTGGATCCTGCCGGTTTTGATAACATCCTCCACAGCAAACACCCATGCTTATGATTTCGAATCACTTTTATCAGTGTCTGTATTCAAATCCTTAATGAGGACAATCGAACACCGTAAAGCCAGTGATCATCGTCTTTATAGATAGTGGGCCGAACGAAAATCCGCGATATCGGAAACCCAAGAACTTTGCCATTCAACACTTCAAAAAATACAACCTGGACGCCCTGTTCATAGCGACAAATACTCCTGGGCGGAGTGCATACATCGGAGTTGAGTGACGCATGGCCACCCTCAGCAAACGACTGTCAGGAGTAATCCTGCTGCATGAACATTTTGGTTCTCATCTCGACGACAAAGGAATGACTGTTGATGATGATTTAGAAAAACGCAATATTCAGCACGCTGGGGAAAAACTTGCTAAGGTGCTAAGTGAAATTAAAATTGACGACTACGATGTTTCGGCGGAATAAAGGTAGCCTGAAGATAGCTTGTAGGACCCAGCAGAACCTAATCTGGCGTGGTATAGTGCTCACGTCCGTGAATCACAATATTTGTTGCAAGTGATTAAATGCGAGGTAAGTCTCCCATGTTATTTAAATAAATAAATAAATCCTGCTGTTCCTGCTCGAGGAGGGCATTGAAATCTGTCTTTCCAGATACTTTCTTGCCGCCACTCTGCCCAATACTTCAAACCCCAAGCCAGCTCATGGTACCTAGTCAGCTAGACAAAGGATCATGCAAAGTTTCACCACTTGTGAGGTTGTCCGTTGATCTGTCGTCTCCTCTAGACGGGTTTAAGGAAATGCCTTACGATTTTTTTTTTCCCATCAGTACAATCCGATCTCAAAAACAGAACATGTGCAACCTATGGGATCTATTTCACATCCCACAAGAGTGTGGAAAACGCACAGTCGTTACGTGCATGGTTCTGCCCATGACCACCGTGAAAATAGAGTACGGCCACAGCGACTTGTTGCCAGAAGGGCAAATGAGCTTCTCTGCATTGTGCGCCACAGTGAAGCGTTGTCTGAGGATGCCGATTAGCTCGACGAAGACGAAGTTGATGCTAGTAATTTAACAATTCCGGAACCCTCTTCATCTGCTCTCCGGTTGCCAGTTATGAAAGAGTCTGAGTGGCTGGCAAACCCATGGACAGAGGAGCAGTAATCCCAATTTTTTTTTAATACCTTATTATTTCATTTATATGGCTAAATAACATATCATATAACTTAAAAATCTATTTTTTATTTATTATTATTGCAAACGCGATCAAAACAATAAAAAAATGGGTAAAAGAAAAAAGGTATTTTAGCGACTTTGCCCAACATAATAATTGTGAATAAAATAAAATAAATAAAGATAAAAATGGTCACTTAGATGTTACGTAACATTTAGGGAGGGGGAGGAGGGGTACAGAAAAACGTTACGATGCGTTACATGGGGGGGAGGGAGGGTCTAAAATCTACAAAAAATGCGTTACGTAATACTTGAACGCTCCCAGAATGATAAAACTAAAAAAAATATATGATGTACATTACCATGTAAACTACCACCGAAAATTGGTTTGAACGAGATCGAGTAAGTAGTTTTTTTTTTAAAACGTCATAAATCGTAAACCGCAATTTACCTTTCATTTAATCAACTGAAATATAAAAATTAAAAAAAAAAACATTTATTTTCATAAACATAAACCTTATGCATAAACCGAGAATATCTACAGGTTTGTTCGGAACCCTCGGTGCGCGAGTCCGACTCGCACTTGGCCGGTTTTTTTTCACCGTTGTGAGAGCAGTGGTGATTAATTTTTTTTTTATTTTTACTATTCACAAGACGTGGCTAAAGTATTGCCAGCTAATTTAATTTGAACCTGTATTAGATGCTATAGGAATTTTTTGCAACCTCTCCAAGGCATTTGACTGCGTTAATCACGAAATCCTGCTCTTAAAACTTGATATTTACGGACTAGGTAAACTTGCGCTTAGTCTAGTAAAATCTTATTTAAATGGTAGACAGCAAAAAGATCAAGTCATTGGTGTCAATTTACTTGGTCTAAAAATAAAAATGGGTGTTCTACAAGGCTCGATATTAGGCCCTTTCTTGTTTTTAGTACCTATACATTAGTGATGTACCCCATGTTTTTAAAAAACAACCACATTTGGTTCACTGAATATTATTTATTAAATAGAAAAAAACGAATAGCATAAGATTTTGCTTAGCTATTTATCAAATTTTGGACTTTGCGTAGGGCTTCCAGAAGAGAATAATATCGCTTCGAGTTTAATGATTAACATTGCATACTTGTATCATAATGTACTTATATTACTTTAGTCCTTGGGGGGGGGGGGGGGGCCATAAGAATAATCAATGTATTATCTTTATTAAAGTATTTAAAGCTTAATACTAACCTGTGTTAAATAGCTGTGTTTAATAGCATAGATATTAAACAGGAACATAGATAAATATTTATCGTTCGATTTTTATCGAAAAGTTTACATTTTCGATTAAAACGTCATCAGATTTTTAGTTATGTACTGTTATTTCCTCTTATATATTAGGTATATCTGCTTCAGAAGCAAGTATGGGTTTTTATTTTAATTTTTACAGTCAATTATAAATGAATGAATACCCCTACTTATGAAGGTTACGGTGAAATTGACTCCGACTTAGGGGGCGTCCATTAATCACGTGATGATATTTTAGGCATTTTTTAACCCCCCCTCCCCCTTGGTGATATATGGTGAGGTTTAAGACTACCCCCACCCCCCCACCCCGCCCTTATCACATGTATTTTTTTAGTAGGTACCTACAAAGAATCTTATTTTTTTTTAATTATTTACACTACTGGAAAA
The DNA here is from genome assembly GCA_932294355.1 of Aporophyla lueneburgensis. NCBI lineage: Eukaryota > Metazoa > Arthropoda > Insecta > Lepidoptera > Noctuidae > Aporophyla > Aporophyla lueneburgensis. Next base: position 13,662,640 of record OW028762.1, on the reverse strand, counting down.
AATTAAGGGATCAAAAATAAAATTCAAAATTTTTGGGCAATTTTCAACAGGCCGTAACTTCGAGAGAAATGGTCGTAAAAGAAATAAAAAAAGGAAATTGTAGCTCCAAGTGTCTAGTTTTTGGATTAGAACTTTAAAATTTTGTTGAGTCAGCTCATTTTAATTAATCTTAGAAAAAATAGCAACAAAAATTGAAAATTTTTTCAATTTTTTTTTTGAGTTTTTTGTTATGGTCCACCGGCAGCGTGAAAATTTTTTTTTGCTTAACCACTATATGAATCGGATACATCGTTCATTTAGCTTTAATTTCTTTTTTTAGGAACCATGATACTGAGATATCTGTCTTCAAATGGATAAGAATCCTTTTTTCTTTGATTATCGATATGTCAGCAACCAATGATCGCACAGAAAGTTAAAGGTTGGTTTCAAGAACTTCAATAAATTCCCTTTAACGACTAGTCATTGATTTTTCGAAAAAAAAAATTTCTTCCTTCTGTCGCATGAATTTGAAAATGCAACAAAAAATTGGCTTTTAGTGGTGTTTTGGAAAATCAAGCGCTGTATCGAACATATTGAGGAAACCAATAATGTTAAGTGTGCTTTTTACAGTTCAGTATGTCCACAAAAACCCTACAAGGGCCAAATTAATCCAGCCAGCCGTTTTTTTGTGTAACTCGATAAAATTTTTGAAAAAATTATAGGATCACGTTTTCTGCTCTGAAAAGCTCATAATCTTTAAAAAATGATAATTCAAAAAATCCGAGCTTTTCCACATTTTTATTGCAGGTAGTGCTTAAATTAAAAAAAAAACCATTGTATTGGTTCCGTCTGTCGGTATCTGGCATAAGCTCGAGATACGACGGATTGACTTCCACCCATCTGGATGGCAACTGCATGTTGACGGTAACCTTCGTCACTAAGAGTCACTAACCGAGCAACTTCCACGTCTTATAAATGTCGTCTAAACATGACTAAAAATCAAAAAATTTGAAATTTTTAGTTTTGAAGAAAAATTGAAAAAATAGGACGCTTTCGTATCTTTTTTTTTTCAAAACTAATCGGTTTTGAAAAAAAAACTGTTTAATTAAGCGATTTGCTAAGGATTCACGAAAAGTATAGAAAAACAATCTCCGAAATTCAATTAGGGGTATTAACTTTATTTTTAACTAGCTTCTGCCCGCGACTTCGTCCGCGTTAAATTTCTTGCTAAATTTCTTGCCCGACCCTTCCCGTCGCGTCGCGTCAAATCGCCTACCCGTGTAATTTTCCCCGTTTTTGCGACATTTTTCATTACTGCTCCGCTCCTCTTGGTTGTAGCGTGATGTTATATAGCCTATAGCCTTCCTCGATAAATAGGCTACCCTACAAAAAAAGATTTTTTCAATTCGAACCAGTAGTTCCTGAGATTAGCGCGTTCAATCAAACAAACAAACAAACAAACATACAAACAAACAAACAAACTCTTCAGCTTTATAATATTAGTATAGATTTAATTAACTTTAATTGACTGCCTCGTTGGTCTAGTGGTAGCAAGCGCTACTGCTGAGCATGAGGTCCTGGGTTCGATTCCCAGGTCGGGCAAAGTGTTATTGGGGTTTTTCATCTGGAATTTCTCAGTAGCAGCCCGGAGTCTGGATTTGTGCCCGGTTGATGGCAATAGGCTCGCCCCTATTACATGGGACTTAAACATAACAGGCGAAATGTGGGTGTACTATAGGTACACCTCTGCCTAACCCTACGGGGAAACAAGGCGTGATATATGTGTGAGATCAGTAGAATCACGGACTGCAGCGGCGGAAACGCGCTAAAAATGATTGGGCTTTGGTCTCTTAAATTTCCTAAAGATGTGCCAAAATATATATTTTTTCTAATTTTTTGAAGATTATGAGCTTTTTATAGCGGAAAACGTGGTCTTTTAATTTTTTCAATAATTATATCGGGCGAAACAAAAAAAAACGGCTGGCCGGATTAATTTGGCTCTTTGTAGGGTTTTTGTGGACATATTGAACTGTAAAAGTCACACTTAACATTATTGGTTTCCTTAATATTTTTGATACAGCGCTTGATTTTCCAAAACACCACTAAAAGCCCTTTATTTGTTGCATTTTCAAATTCATGCGACAAAAGGTAGAATTTTTTTTCGAAAAATCAATGTCTATTTTTTAAAGGGAATTCATTGAAGTTCTTGAAACCCACCTTTAACTTTCTGTGCGATCATTGGTTGCCGACATATCGATAATTAAATAAATAAGGATTCTTTTCCATTTGAAGACAGATATCTCGGCGAAATGTGGACGTATCAAGGTTCCTAAAAAAAGAAATTAAAGCTAAATGAACGAAATATTCGATTCAGTGGTTAAGCAAAAAAAAAAATTCACGTCCGTAGACCAAAACAAAAAACTAAAATTTTTTTTTTGCTGTTTTCTCTAAGATTACTCAAAAACGGCTGACTCAACAAAATCTAAAAGTTCTAATCCAAAAACTAGATACTTGGAGCTACAATTTTCTTTTTTTTATTTCTTTTACGACTATTTCTCTCGAAGTTACGGCCTGTTGAAAATTGCCCAAAATTTTGAATTTTAATTTTGATCCCTTAATTTTTTCCAGTAGTGTATAAAGTTCACTACAAGCCGCTTTCGATTTTGTCGCGTTTGACGAAAAAATAAATACACGTAACGCCGCTTTTCGGCTCAGTATCGCACGTTTGCTGAAAAAATAAATACACGTGATATATTACTACACCCCCTCTCCCCCTTGTGATATTTCGTGATTTTTTATGGACCCCTCTCCCCCCTTCAAGCCTCACGTGATTAATGGACGGCCCCTTACGAGTTGGACGTCATGAGTTCGAACTCGGTCAGGCACTTTATTTTGTGTATTTAATTTCATAACCATTGCTCTCATAACGGTGAAGAAAAGCAGCGTGAGGAAACCGGCATGTTCTAGACCCAAAAAATCGAAGAAATGTGACATCCAGAAACTCGCACGACGCGACCATAGTCGATTTTGGCCCACTTCTTCTCACAGGGAGGAGGCATAGATAGATATTATAGGCAGATTTATCATCATCAGCCTATAATGTTCCCACTGCTGGGACACAGACCTCCTCTCGGTGAGAGGGAGTGGGCCATAATCCACCACGCGGGCCCAGTGCGGGTTGGTAGATGTCATATGTCTTCGAATCTTTGGTTCTAAGACATGCCGGTTTCTTCACGATGTTTTCCTTTACCGTTTTGAGAGCAATGGCGATGAAATAATTTGCACAAAGTAATGCGCCTGCTTGGGTTTGAACTCACGACCTACTCGTACGTCGGGGCCGTTACCACTGGGCCACCACTGCTCCTTAGGCAGATTATGCTACGGCAATTGATGGGCCAGTAACATTACTTTTTGGACGGGACTGGCTTCTTCATTTTTCGGGTGGGAAAACGTCAAATGACTTCACTCTGGGCGGATCGGAAGGGCGTGTCAGACTCTTACAGACTAAAACCCATCCGTGTTCCTTTAGTTGCCTATACCAGGGCCACGGTAACTCTTTCGAACAAATTCGCGACCCTGACAGGCAGGGGACCGGCTGGCATACATAAACAAGGAAGATAATGCTGTCAATTTTCATTATAACACAATAACTGCGGACATTTATTTTTTATTTTTCATTATTTTAATTTTTTTTTCTCACTACACAAAATTTACGTCATTGACATTGTACACTGTGATTGAAAATTCGTAACGCGATCTAGTTAATTTACTTGTTTATTTGTGGTTCATGTGGATCATGCTGGATGGACATAGTGGAAGACAGAGAATGCTGGCATACCCTGGCGCAGGCCTGCAACTCAGTGGTTCTCACTTAAAAGAGACAGGTGATAACTTTTCGAGATTAAGATGTTGGTAACTTAAAGAAAGCCGTGCAATTTGATGGTCTGTCTGTACCACCCTTTTTAGGGTTCCGTACCAAAATAGTAAAAAGGAACCCTTATGGTGAAACTCAGTCGGTCTGTCCGTCTGTCTATCACAGCTGGATATCTCAAGAACAACTAATGCTATCTTATATCTTGAAATTTGTATTAGTTTTAGAAGACGTTTGCCTGACTATTTTGCAAAATAAAAAAGAAATATAAATGTGTATATTTTTTGCAATAAGTAGGGACTAAACGGGGTTCTTAAAATTTGGCACGGGGCTTCTAGGGCATATGAAAGAGCTCTATTTGCACATTGTCAAACATTTATCTTTTTTTATAGCGCATAGGAAACTATGAGTGACGTGACTGACGAAAAATGTAAAAAAAAATACTGTTCCCCCTTATTTCCGCAGTTTGCAAAGACAAAATCAGAATTTTTCTATGTTATAGAATTTTAAGTAAAGATTACAAGAAAAATAAAACGACATCTCTAAATAGCACATTTTTTCAGAAATCATCAACAAAAATTACAATAGTTCCACTATCGGTCAACAGATGGCGCTAACCTAAAACTGAAATACTATATGCAATAATATAATCATCATCATCATTTCAGCCGAAAGACGTCCACTGCTGGACATAGGCCTCCCCCAAGCTCCGCCACTTCGACCGGTTTTGTGCTTCCTGCATCCAGCGGATTCCTGCGGCCTTCACAAGGTCATCGGTCCACCTTATTGGAGGCCTTCCAACTCTTCTAATAATATAATACTATAAAATATTTATAAATGATGGTACGGAACCCTCGGTGCGCGAGTCCGACTCCCTCTTGACCGGTTTTTTATAACGGTCACATGTTGTATAACGGTCGAGTTATTCACACTATAATTATTTCGACTGCAAGTCCGTGAAAGAATCGCTTCCGAATATTTACTACCCTTGACCTCCGCTACGATTGAGTATTCTTGCACCCAACGGAACGCGAAACAAATTTATCATTAAATAATAGCTGTTTTTCAACCGCGTGGATGTCAGAACGTGGTACGAAGACAAATCATTATCATTTTAGCAGAAAGAAGGCCATTGTTAGACATATGCTTCCCCCAAGCATGTTGGGGTTTTGCCATATTTGCCACGCTTGGCGGGCGGGTTGGCGATCGCAGTATGGTGGTAAAATGCATAAGAACGCCGCTGCCCATTCTCTAGTAAGCTCCTTAGTCGCCGTTTACGACACCCACGGGAAGAAATCGGATGATGCTGATCTTTACGTCCGTCACTACACGGAACAGATACATATATGATCCCGATATAAAAACACTAGCTTCTGCCCGCGACTTCGTCTGCGTTAAAGGGCCTCACCGGGTTTCCATATGAAATCTGCACTGGCGTCTTTTTTGACATTGGTGCCTTAATTACGTTGCTAGTAGTTGAAAAAATTTTTGGGCCAATTATCAAACCCCTAGCTTCTTTAGTTTTTAAAAAATAAGGGTTGCAACCTCAAACTTGAATGTTTTTTTTTCTAAGAAACTACAATAGATTTTGAAATGAAATCAACGCAACATAAAAGCTACTTAATAGATTTACATTTCACATTTTTCTCATAATTTTTCAACCACTTATAGGGCAGAACCAAATGTGTTTTAAAAATTAAGAGTGGTTTTTCGTGACCATTTTTCGAGGTACGCCGACCAAATAAATTACATAAATTACGTATGTATCCAACTATAATACATAACAATTACATAGATGTGTCATGGGTGGAACATATTCAAAACAATAAAAGTTTTCAATATGGTACACACGGCTACAAGTCAAGCTGTACATTTCCAGTTTTAGCTGACCTCGCATTGCATAGGGGTTTCGTTCAATGAGATGTCAGCTTATACTGGAACTGTGTGACCGTGCGTACTGTAATCATAGGAATTATAATCATATACTAGACTCTTAATATACAGCACTATCGACAAGTATACACAATTACGTTATTTGTATCAGTTGAAGTATCGTGTTACACTTCTTCCAAACGGTATTATGTCAAGTAGTAATAATTTCGTTATCTTTGAAAAAAAAAATGGTATTGTGCATTAATTGACTTTCGAATATCGTGTTGTGTCTAGCAAGAAATAGTTTTCATTTGTTTGTGTATGATTCAAACATTTTTATATGGTTGAAACCCTCAGAATGGCAGACATAAATGACAAACTAAGAAGATGCAAAACTGTAATCGAAGGGGAAATAATATCTGTGGAAAATATAAACGAATTCGAACAGACGATGAAGTTCTCATATTTAAGCTGTTGGCGAAAATACTGTTCAAATAGGCTCTTTAATTTGCAATAAGTGTAGATTATTAGTGTATAAATAGAAACAAGAAGATGAATTAAACGTAGTGATGATAATAAAGGTTATTCTAGATTTGAAGTACTTACAGAAAAAAAAATCTGCCTTAAAAAAAAACCTTTCGGCCTGTCAATTTTAAAAGTTTTTCTCCACATTATAGAACATTAATTAAATATTCCATAGATTTTCTTTTTCACTTCGATTACAGTTAATGCATCTTCTTAGTTTGTCATTGTTGTCTGCCATTCTGAAGGTTTCAACCATATAAAAATGTTTGAATCATAAACAAACAAAGAAAACTATTTTCTGCTAGACAAAACTGATACAAATAACGCAATTGTGTAAACTTGTCGATAGCTCAGTATGAGTCTAGTATATGATTATAATTCCTATGATTACAGTACGCCCGGCTACAAATTTCCAGTATAAGCTGACATCTCATTGTACGAAACCCCTATGCAATGCGAGGTCAGCTAAAACTGGAAATGTACAGCTTGACCTGTAGCCGTGTGTACCTTATTGAAAACTTTTATTGTTTTGAATATGGTTCCACCCATGACACATCTATGTAATTGTTATGTATTATAGTTGGATACATACGTAATTTATGTAATTTATTTGGTCGGTGTACCTCGAAAAATGGCCACGAAAAACCACCCTTAATTTTTAAAACACATTTGTTTCTGCCCTATATGTGGTTGAAAAATTCTGAAAAAAAATGTGAAATGTAATTCTATTAAGTAGCTTTCATGTCGCGTTGGTTTCATTTTAAAATCTATTGTAGTTTCGTAGAAAAAAACTTTCAAGTTTGAGGTTGCAACCCTTATTTTTCAAAAACTAAAGCAGCTAGGGGTTTGATAATTGGCCCAAATTTTTTTTCAACAACTAGCAACATAATTAAGGCAGCAATGTCAAAAAAGACGCCAGTGCAGATTTCATATGGAAACCCGGTGAGGCCCTTTCTTGTTCCGCCGACCCTTCCCGTCGCATCGAATCGCCTACCCGTGCGATTTTCCCCGTTTTTGCAACATTTTTCATTACTGCTCCGCTCCTCTTAGTTATAGCGTGATGTTATATAGCCTATAGCCTTTCTCGATAAATAGGCTACTCAACACAAAAAGAATTTTTCAATTCAGACCTGTAGTTCCTGAGATTAGCGCGTTCAATCAAACAAACAAACAAACTCTTCAGCTTTATAATATTAGTATAGATTAGCAAACTGTCCAAATAGGTAGGTCCAACTTCGAGAAAGAGGTCAATCGTCGAAACCGACTCAGCTGGACAGCTTTCGGGAAGCTACGTAATATCTTCTCGTCCCACTTACCGCAGTGTCTCAAGACAAAAGTCTTTGACCAGTGTGTGTTGCCAGTGATGACAATGGTACTGAGACGTGGTCGCTCACAATGGGCCTCAGAAGAAAAAGTCACCCAAAGGTCAATGGAGAATGTTATCGAATCGATCGAATGAGAAATGGAGATCCTCGGGTGAACCGAGGTATCCGACATAGCTCGAAGAATTGCCAAACTTAAGTGGCAGTGTGCAGGGCACAATCCTCGCAGAACAGATGGCCGGTGGGGCCGAAAGGTTCTGGAGTGGCTACCGCGTATCGGAAGAGGTAGAATGAATGCCGCAGGAATTCGCTGGATGCGGGAACCACAAAACCAGTCGTAGTAGAGCTTGGGGGAGGCCTGTGGATGATGACAAACTTAATAGGCGAAAGGGTGTACTATAGATACACCTCTGCTCAACCTTTCGGGAAAACAAGGCGTGATGTTATCAAAGTCGGGGCATATCAGCAAAGTAGGGTCGTGTGGGCATATGTAAGTTACAGGTCTTAACAATATATTAGAGTATCAATATGTCCTGCCTTATAGGTATACAATAATTATGTAGATATTGGCTATATTATAAAACAAATATTTAAAGAAGTTACGAAAGTGCACGACTGCACAGAATACATGTTTATAAAGGTTCTTGACCTAAGGTTTTTAAGTATTTCTCGAAACTTAATTAATGTCCTCGTACGACTTTGTTCGACGGTATTTTGTCCCAAAAAAGTGGTCAATCTTCTTTAAAAGCGGTCAAAATTTAATACCTGTTTTAGGGTTCTGTTGCCACAACATAAAACCATTCATTTAGGGAGTCTTACTCCGCAGGGGTCCGCTAGGGCCGATGCCTGCTAGAGTCGTGGATTTGTTCGAAAAAGTTACCGTGGCCCTGGCACAGGCAAACAATAAATCCTAATAATCCAATTGCTAATATTGCATAAATTATTTCTAAACAACCAAATGTTCCTTTTTTTCCTCTTTCTTGAGAAATAATATGAGAGATTATTCCAAATCCTGATAAAATTAAAATATAAATTTCTGGAAGACCAAAATATCAAACTAAATGGTCATGTAAAATCCACAGTCATTTGAATTTAATTTGACCCTTTAAACTGATGATGATTCAGAAGTTGCCGGTAAGAATCTGGGTAATTGTAGTAAAATTCACAAAGGCAGTAGTAGGACTCCCTTTTTTCTGTGTAGGAAATCATCAAATGACTGTGGATTTTACATGAACATTTAGTTTGATATTTTGGTCTTCCAGAAATGCCGCCCTGTTGGACTCGTGGTCGCAAGCGCTGTGTTGGACTGCTGAGCGTGAGGTCCTGAGTTCGATTCCCAGGTCGGGCTAAGTGTTATTGGGTTTTTCTATTAGGAATTTCTTAGTAACAACCCGGAGTTTGGACGTTGGCGGTATGATGCCCCCGTGCCTCGGAAAGCACGTAAACCCGTTGGTCTTGCGCCTGATCTCTCTCCGGTCGTGTCGTATTGCCGTCCCATCGGATTATGAGAGCGAGGGAAGAGTGAGTGCAACTGTGTTTGCGCACACATTTGTGCACTATAAAATCTCCCGCACCGATGGCTAGTCTCCGTTGAGATTGCCCGCCATGACCGAAATACGATCTGGAGGACTATACAGGAGTTGATGGACGATACTAAAAGTGCTTTAAGCTCGTAGCCAAATTCTGGGCTACCTATATTTAGATTGCTATCGAGACGCTAAGAAGAAGACTAATGGAATTTAAAAAAACCGGCCAAGTGCGAGTGGTTCCGAACAAACCTGTAGGTATTCTCGGTTTATGCATAAGGTTTATGTTTATGAAAATAAATGTTTTTTTTTTTAATTTTTATATTTCAGTTGATTGAATGAAAGGTAAATTGCGGTTTACGATTTATGACGTTTAAAAAAAAACTACTTACTCGATATCGTTCAAACCAATTTTCGGTGGTAGTTTACATGGTAATGTACATCATATATTTTGTCACTTAGGAAGTGTCTCTCGCACAAACAATTCAGTTTAGAAAAAAATGATGTTAGAAACCTCAATACCATTTTTGAAGACCTATTCATAGATACTCCACACGTATGGGTTTGATGAAAAAAAAACATTTTTGAGTTTCAGTTCTATGTATGGGGAACCCCAAAATTTAATGTTTTTTTTTCTATTTTAGTGTGAAAATCTTAATACGGTTCACAGAATACATCTACTTACCAAGTTTCAACAGCCTAGCTCTTATAGTTTCGGAAAAAAGTGGCTGTGACATACGGACGGACAGACAGACAGACAGACAGATAGACAGACATGACGAATCTATAAGGGTTCCGTTTTTTGCCATTTGGCAACGGAACCCTAAAAAATGGTAAGCGATCAGCTGGTATCGTAATTTTTCCTGAAACATAGGTATTTTTTAAGTTTTTTGAAAAACCGTAACATAACATCAGTGTTTGTGTTTGTGTGTGTGTTTTGTTCCTTTTTTCTGAGCTAGACCGACGTGTGAGGTGTCCAGAGACGTGTCTGCGCGCGGGCAGTTCAACGGCGACGTATTCGAGGATGGGTCCAGTACAAAATATTAAAGTTATGATGAAATTACGCTATTTGGGCCCCCCAGCAGGCAGAACCGATCGAGGATCGCAGTCCACCCGGAAGGTGCGGTGGATAAGTACTTAATTATATGAAAATAAACTTAGTAGATAGTAAGAATATTAAGCAAATTTACATTATTTATCGTTATAAAAAAATAACGAAAACTTCAACTACCTAGCACATTCGCCTACTTCCCATGAAGAAAAATAGATTCTGACAGCTAAAACGGTGGGCCGTAGCCTAATTACGAAGGATAGCGTCAAAAACCGCGAACAAATCGGCCTTTTAGTATTCAAGATTTCGTATTGTATGAGGCTCACTGTATCACTAAGTTAGAATTTTCGCAACGAGTTAGCAAAAGTTTTTTCCGTTTTTCTGAGCTAGACCGACGGTTGAGGTGTCCAGAGACGCGTCTGCGCGCGGGCAGTTCAACGGCGACGTATTCGAGGATGGGTTTAGAACAAAGTTGGATACGTGTTTTGTGCATATCATTCTTTTTTTTATCTATACCTACTCAATTGCCAGCTAATTAATTCAAACCTGGACATAGATCTCTCCAATTAGGCTTGGTTATCGGTTCTACGGCTAATATAGTCGGTCCATTGCCGATTTAGGTTGACGATTCTGTAGGCGTTGTCGTCAAATATTGATCTTGTCTCTGTCTTCCGTGATAAAATATTAATAAGTACTAGTGGTCGCACAGTGTTCCAAATTGGACCATAATTCATTTAAAACAGAATTGTTTTCTAATTTATTATTATACTGGGTAAGTATACCTTGGGCAGAATTTTTTTGTCGGTTTTACAAAAAAAATCAGCTGTTTCATAGAAAAATGCAACACCTACGGGGTCAAAATGTATGGAACAGCTGATTGTTTTTGTATAACCGACGAAAATTTTCTACGCTGGGGGATCTAGAATGATATGCTGAATTCATGGTTACAGTTTGCGCACTGGATAAAAACTGATCCTGTATAACTTTTTCCTTTTTGCACTTCTCCACATAAACTTTAATTGTGCCAAATTTCATACTCCTCGTCCGCATATTTTTTTTTGTAAAAGGTAACACACGGCTACATATCAAGCTATACATTTCCAGTTCTGAGCTCGCACTGTACAGATTTTTCTTGCGATGAGAAGTCAGCTTATACTGGAAATTAAAGCATGCATTTGTCGCTGTGCATACAAAGGTTTTGTTTCACGTATTAATATAAGGATAATATCAACATATTATTTTACACATGTATTATTTTAATATATTAAATAATTATGTACAGAACCCTGACTGTACCTAACACGGTACACGTGGCTAAATACAAAAAAGGCAAATAATGTCATTATGTCCAGGATGTAACAATGTCAGCTGTTTTTTGCACACTGCATCAATTTATATGCAATATTGCAACTATACTGACGACGTATATTGTATGCAATTTTCCTGTTGCAGGTAAGTATGTTAATATAAGCAGGTAATTTTTGTTAGAGATAAGAGAGTTTAAGGAAAACGTCTTGTTTTCGATGATAATTTTTTTAAAGACGTTCATACGGACGTATTAATATCGCGACGGTATTTTATCGCGCATGGCTGGCAGACTGTTAAAAAAACTTTTTAACAAAAAAATTAAACCGCCGAAAAAACTGGAAAGCAAAAAATAATAAACCTTATGAGTTGGCACTTTGAGTGGTCTTTGTTAATTGATTTTTCAGCGCCGACTCAAAATTTTAAGGCTTATTATTTTTTGCTTTTCAGTTTTTTCGGCGGTTTAATTTGTTTGTTAAAAGATTTTTTTTCTGTGGCTATAATGTACTAATAATACTTGGCAAAGTATACCCTATCCAACAAAAAATGAATTACCATATCGGACTTCTCTGTATATTACATATTCCAAATTGATTTATTGTGGGGCCACCTTCGGGCTTATACCCTTTCCAATAGAAAAATAATTAAGTATCACAATCGGACTACTATGTAAAAAGTTACGCGTGGTCATACATAAAAAATATACGCGTCGAATTGAGAACCTCCGTTTTTTTTCGTCGATTAAAAATCAAACAGTATTTTTTTACCTGCACTGTATTGGATTCCCAATGCTCGGTTCAACACCGAGGGTTAAAAATCCAGTGTGCGCGCGCAGAGGTTGTGGGTCATAATAGGTAATACTTTTTCAAGATGAAGGAATGGGCGCGGAGATTCTTCGCAATAGTAAGAAAAACCGGTCATGAGCGAGTCGAACTCGCGCACCGAGGGTTTCCTACCATCATACATAAATATTTTTAGTAATATATAATTGCTGAACAGCATACTATATATGCAGTTCTAGGTCATCGCCATCTCTTGACCGATAGTGGAACTAATGTATGTTTTTTATGATTTCTGAAAAGTGTGCTATTTACAGACATCGTTTTATTTTTCCTGCTATTTTTAAGTAAACCTATCTATCACCGAGAATAATTTCAGATTTTTCTCTATGCAAACTTCGAAAATATTGGGGGTATTTTTTTTATTAGCGAAATAGTTGGAAAAACGTCATCTAAAACTATTCCAAATTACTAGTCTATAGCATTAGCACTTCTTGAGATATCCAGCTTTTACAGACAGATGGACTGATAGACTGAGTCTCACCATGAGGGTTCCTTTTTACCATTTTCTAAAATAGTACCAGAACCCTAAAAATGATAAAGAAGACTTCTCCGAACAAGGGGTCGAACAGGGCCTCTGTGATAAGCTGAGTCACGCATTTATCATGGTTTTTGCTCCCAAGCTGTGAAGAAAATGTGTGACTCAAGCCACACACGCACACACACACCTACACTCCCTCTCTCTTCACTTACAAACAATTCTCTAATTCACCAATCATATTAACACACATATCCACATCTACTCTTTTTTAGGGTTCCGTTGCCAAATGGCAAAAACGGAACCCTTATAGATTCGTCATGTCTGTCTGTCTGTCTGTCTGTCTTCTGTCTGTCCGTCCGTATGTCACAGCCACTTTTCTCCGAAACTACAAGAGCTACGCTGTTGAAACTTGGTAAGTAGATGTATTCTGTGAACCGCATTAAGATTTTCACACTAAAATAGAAAAAAAAAATTTAGGGTTCCCCATACTCAGAACTGAAACTAAAAAAAAAAATTCTGGATACGTATCTATGAATAGGTCTTCAAAAATGGTATTGAGGTTTCTAATATCATTTTTTTCTAAACTGAATAGTTTGTGCGAGAGACACTTCCAAACTGGTAAAATGTGTGTCCCCCCCCCCGTAACTTCTAAAATAAGAAAAAGGACACCACGGTCTTGCCTGCAGCAAGAGCGCTGGCCGGCTGGCACGGCATGCCAGCATTAATGACATCATCCGTCGGGCTCTTGTCACCGCCGGGGTGCCAGCTGTCTTAGAACCCAATGGCTTGGCACGCGACGATGGGAAGAGGCCAGACGGAATGACCATAATGCCTTGGAAGTTGGGTAGGCCTTTGGTGTGGGATGCTACCTGTGTCGACACCCTCGCGCCATCCCATCTTCTAAGCACGGCAGGCTGTGCTGGGGCGGCTGCTGCAGGTGCAGAAAATCTCAAACGGCGCAAATATAACAACCTTATTGGGAGTTATATTTTTGAGCCGTTTGGGGTTGAAACACTAGGGCCGTGGGGTCCGAGTGCTCATCGAGTATTCCGGGACATCGCCAAGCGGTTGGTTGACTCTTCATGTGACCAGAGGGCTGGTCTATTTTTAGGTCAAAGAATCAGCATTGCCATCCAACATGGCAATGCTGCCAGCCTTCTGGGCACTTTTCCCACCGACAGCGATGCGGACGAATTCTTTGATGCCCAGTGAGCTCCTCCCATTATTATTTTTTTTACCTTTATTTAATTGTATATACTATATTTATTTTAGTGTTAGTTTGTGGATTATATTTAAGTCAATACAACAATAAATTGTAGAGAAATTTCAAGAGCTAATAAATTACTTGAAAATAAGAAAAATGTAAAACTAAAAAAAATATATGATGTACATAAGCATATAAACTTCCATCCAGTAAGTAGTTTTTTTTTTAAACGTCATAAATCGTAAACCGCAATTTACCTTTCATTCAGTCAACTCAAATATAAAAATTAAAAAAAAAAACATTTAATTTCATAAGCATAAACCTTAAACATAAACCGAGGATACCTACAGGTTTGTACGGAACCCTTTGTGCGCGAGTCCGACTCGCACTTGGCCGGTTTTTTTTAGTTTAAACTCACCAACAATACTCGCAATTTTTAATGGTACTCTATCTGTATAGTTGTGACACACAAACGTCCTCAGATGGGAAAAATGATAATAGCTGAACGCTATCCCCTGAGATACAGGTTCTCGTCTAGTTCAGGAGGTAGGGTCCATACTTTGTGCACCTTATTATAACCATCACAAAAAAAAATAATTGTAATAATTTTCATGTACCTTTTTAATTGTAATTTGTTATGGTGAGAAAAAAAACAAATTATTAATTACCAGCTTTTGTCAGCGGCTTCGCCCGCGTGGAGATCGGAAATTATCCCGCGGGAACATACTGCCGGGATAAAAAGTAGCCTATGTCCTTCAGGCTCTAAACTATCTGTGTACCAAATTTCATTTAAATCGGTTCAGTAGTTTTCGCAGGAAAGCGAGACAGACAGAGAGGCAGACCGACAGACAGACAGAGTTACTTTTGCATTTATAATATTAGTGTGGAAGTGTGGATGAAGTGTGGATTAATTTAATTAATAGTTCGCCCGCGGGGTAAAAAACATTTTTCACTTGCCGTGACTTTGGGTTTTGAGCCCAATGATGTAAGAAACGTGACTGATCTCCTTTACACTCAACTATCCGGAATTGAGGACTTCCCCTTTTTATTTGACCGCAAAATCACATTCCAAGAAAGAGAGCCTTGTGGCTAAGTAATAAAAGACATTCTATAATAATATGTTCTAAAAATTGTCTGCTTGGCAACAACGCTATGAATGTTGCGGAACAGTCAAATTGAAAGCGATTCCTACTAATCCTACTGATGCGTTCCTATTACGCAATTAGGGGCCATCCATAAATTGCGTCACACGTTAAGGGGGGGAGGGGGGGTCAACGAATTGTGACATTGTGTGACAAGGGGATGGGAGGGGCCCAAAATTTTGTGACATCACATTTCAAAATTGAATATATATATTTAAAGTACTATTAAAACACGGAATATAAACCATGAAACAAAAATTTAAAAAAAATCAATGTCTAAATGCAAAATTACAAAATATGTGACGTCACACTAGGGTCTCACAAATGTGACCAGCTGTGACAAGGACGGGGGGGGGGGGGGGTCAAAAAGTCATGAAATTTGTGTGACGTAATTTATGGATGGCCCCTTACCCCTATCGGATTATCTTGTCTCACTCACTACTTTGAGAAAAGGCTGAAACAAACTCAAAGGAAACGGTCGCTCTGAGGTCCAGTTATGTCAAAATTATAATCTTGGCTACTTCGATCAATAATAGCACTAGATTAAGGATCAGGAACAAAAATAAGGCGCTCAAGAAGCTTGGTGAGATCATTATGAAGACTATGTAGATTGGTAGAAATGGTATTTCAAGGTGAGAACCACACAGATTGAGTGGAGAGCAGTGGCACTCGACTTGCGAGTTGTAGTTCGGGGGTTCGAACCCAGGCAGGAGCTATACTTTGTGTAAATAATTTAATCACCACTGCTTTCAAAACGGTGAAGGAAAACATCGTGAGGAAACCGACATGTCCTAGAACCAATAATTCGAAGACATGTGACATCCAACCCGCACTGGGCCCGCGTGGTGGATTACGGCCCACTCGGTCTCACCGACAGGAGGCCGTGTCCCAACGGTGGGAAGTGGGAACGGTATAGGCTAATTACGTATGTTTGTGTCCAGTCAGTGTACGCATTTCTCAGTAATCATGCAGCAAAGGTGTTCAACAACGATTTAAATAAACATACATCTGACTGGCCTGTTAGTCTAGTGGTTAGTGACCCTGACTGCTAAGACTGAGGTCGTGGGTTCGATTCCCACCCAGGACAAATCGTTGTGCGATGAGCACAATCATTTGTTCTGTGTTTGGGTGTAATTTATCTATAATATGTATGTATTTAGAAATATATAAGTATATTTATCAGTTGTCTGGTTACCATAGTACAGGCTCTGTCTAGTTTGGGATCAGATAACAGTGTGTTGGTTGTCCTAAGATATATTATATATTTTTTTTTTACCTTAGACCTTCTTTTGATTTGTAGTTAATTTTATTTATTTCATGGATTACATATTTAAATTAATAAAAAAATAAACAACCTAAATTAACTAAAACTATTTACAAATTAAAAAAATAGCGTCGAAAAGTCATCCGCATCGCTGTCTAATGGTAATGTACCCAAGAGACTGGCAGCATTACCACGTTGTATGGCAATGCTTAGCCTCTGGCCAAGGTAAAAACCAGCTCTTGGGTCACGGGAAGTGTCCACCAGCCGTTTAGAAATATCCTTAAATAGGCTAAGAGCACTCGGACCCCACGGCCCGAGCGTTTCAACCCCAAACGGCTCAAAAATATAATTACCAATAAGGTTATGATACTTACGCCGCTTGAGGTTTTCCGCAGCCGCAGCAGCGGCACCAGCACAGCACGCCGTTCCAGGAAGATGGGATGGCGCAAGAGTATCGACGCACGTTGCATCCCACACTAAAGGCCTACCCATCTTCCATGGAAATAAGGACATACCGTCCGGTCTCTTGCCATCGTCGCGTGCCAAGCCATTGGGTTCTAATACAGCTGGGACGCCGACGGTGACAAGAGCTCGTCGGATGATGTCATTAATGTTTGCGTGCCGCGCTAATCGGCCCGCACTTTGGCTGCAAGACAGGCCGTGGTGTCCTAGACTGGTGACAACTTCGCCACAGTGACAGCGATGAGGAGAACAACACGGAGCTCCCAAACGTAGGGAAACAGCGATGCGGAAAGTAGTGTCGTCGAACAAGGTGCCTATATTCGACGACGGTAGTGCATGAAGCCATAAACCCGATTCCCACTTACCCACAGCCAGAAGGCGCGCACGCTCCGCAGTAGTAGCAGACGTGTTGATCAAATTGTCTTGTACTACTCTGCAGAGCGGCTCATCCCACCGTCTCTGGGAAAATGGATTATCGGGTAGCTCAGTGTTCGGGCAAGCGAGTCTCCAGGCATCTATAGCTTCGGTGAAGCACGGCACATCAAAATTAATCAGTGTGGGGGCTAGGATTTTCCTGATTAATTTCTCAGTACCGTGGACCGAGGATATAAAAGCTGGTAAACTAATACTAGAAATTTTGCGGACGCCGAGGCCTGCCATACGAATGGGAAGAGTAGCTTGTGCCCAAGCTCGGTCGTCCATGGCCACATTTAAAACCGAGGTTAATGTATGCCGGATAATTTGGTCCATTCTGTCTAATAAGTGAGTGTGCTTCCATAAATGGGAAGCGCGAAGGACGTATGTTAATTTGGGGCCGAAACAGCAATAGCGAATTAAGGTGATGGCCGAATGCATGTTAATTTGGAACAATCTTTCCGAAACGTCATTGAAATTTTGGATTTTTTCGTCAATAAAAACGGAAAAGGAATTCTCGAAGATTGGAGACCCAAGGAGACGAAGCGAGCTTTTTTCAATAATTTGAATATCAGAAGCTATTGCATTAAATTTGGGAAGTGTCAGATGTCTGTCAGTACTGTCCGCTAAGTAAAGTTCACAATATATATAAATATTATTATTATATAAATATTATTATTATCTGTGATGACGACCTTATTGCCGACATTTGACAACTTTTAGCTTGCTAACTGATTCACTGATTTGAAGGTGAGAATTTCAACTCGCTCTTTTTTAGCAACGTGATCTTGCCAGCCAGATATCAAAGGCAGTGTTATTTTTCTGATGTTTTTCCTTATCTCAACAGTACCTAGAGCTAAGATTTTACCTGCTCTTTTTGTTGTTAAAAACATCTAAACTTATTTTTCTTTAAAGCACGGTAAGAAGCAAATTTTTAGGTATTTTACAAGAGTGCATCGCAGCAAGAAATAAGGTTCAAAATAGCGTTGCGTTTGATGTTATTTGATTCAAATGGTAGCCAAAATACAAGCCTGGCAGGCTCGCGGATTATTTAGAAAGAGTTATCGTGGCCCTGGCAGAGGCAACTGAAGGAACACGGATGGGTTTTAGTTAGTATAAGTCTGACACGCACTCCCGCTCCGCCCAGAGCAGGAGACGTCATTTTACGATGTCCCACCCAAAAAAAAAAGAAAATACAAGGTGTTTTAGTTTTTGATACCCAACACGTAGGCAAAGTTTTGCTGGCTAATTTAATGTGATCCAGTACATTGCTAATCCATTAGTTTATAATTTCGGAAAAATCACCTGCACCACAGCGTAAACAAAGCAACAAATGGTGTTGAAGTGTCAAAGTGAATGCTATTCCTATCATTACTGTGTTTTGCTATTACCCCGCTATTTTGATGGAGTTTACCCTTAAATATGATTACATATTTCTAATACATAACATAACATAACATCACGCCTTGTTTCCCCGAAGGGTTGGGCAAAGGTGTACCTATAGTACAGTACACCCACATTTCGCCAGTTATGTTTTAAGTCCCATATGTAATAGGGGGCAAGCCTATTGCCATCAACTGGGCACAAATCCAGACTCCGGGCTGCTACTGAGAAATTCCAGATGGAAAAACCCAATAATACTATGCCCGACCTGGGAATCGAACCCAGGACCTCATGCTCAGCAGTAGCGCTTGCTACCACTAGAGCTAGACCAACGAGGCAGTTGCTAATACATACCTACTGTAAATAAACAAGCTTAATACTTGTACCTAATCAAATACAGTGAATGGGTTGATATTTAGGTATGATAAGAATTTGCGATAGCTACGATTGCCACGGTTGACGAGGTTCGCGAAGACCTCTCCGTGCCTCGGAAAGCACGTCAAGCCATTGGTCCCGTCTTTCGTAGATCTTAGACAGTCGTTACGGGTCGTCAGAAGCCCGAAAGTCTGACAACCAGCCTTACCAAGGAGTATCGTATTACCCAGTAACTGGGTTGTGGAGGTCAGATAGGCTGTCGCTCCATGTAAAATACTGGTACTCAGCTGCATTCGGTTAGACTGGAAGCTGACCCCAACATAGTTGCGTAAGGCTAGGCAGATGATGAAGAATTTGCGATAATATCAAAGTGAGCCTCCAGACTGTAATCTTTCTTAATAGCGTCCCTAATTGATAAGTAATGATTAGGTTGTTATTAGCATTAATTGTTTGAAGGTAACAAGCATTTAATGCAAATTTAATTGCACATTACGTATCTATCTAATTTACGGAACGCTTCGTGTCCGATTCGCACGATTATTCCGAACCTGACCTGAAATCCTAACCCGGTCGCGGGTTAGGTTGGGAACTTGTAAAAAATCATAATATTTATTCCGAACGTAACCCTGTTCTTAACCTGACCCGAAGTACCTATGTTCCTATCATATCCCGAATTACATGCAAGCGAGAATGGAATATACAGCAGGCATCTCTGTCACGACTCCGGCGCTGCGTGGCCCCGGCGGGCGGTTGCACGCGAGCTAATCGTCACAGATGGTATTAACCCTCAGCACCGCCGTATGAGCGGGTTACGATTTCGGGTCAGGTTCGGAATAATCGAGGAACGATACATCGGGTCAGGTTAGGAAGAGAGTTACGTTCGAAATAAATATTATAATTTATTTAAAGTTCCTAACCTAACCCCGCGACCGGGTTAGGATTTCGGGTCAGGTTCGGAATAATCGGACTCGCACTTGGCCGGGTTTTTTTATTGAACTTAGTACCTAAGTAGGATAGGTATCTAGCTTTATCTTTTATATTAACTGCAAGCCTAATTAAGCAGATAAATAGTAATCATACTTATCATAATCCTATGAATTATTGTAAGTTGAATAAATTAATATTATTTCAATCCGTAACTAAAGATATGAATTTGTAATAAACCTTATCTTTAGTAAAGAAACATTGTGAATAATCATTTAAAAACAGCACGCTAAGCACGAGCATCGTTTTGTCGACGGAAGAGTAGACAAAAATGACGTTCCGTATAGACAGTACGATGGTAGCAAAGTAGAAACAGTCACAACAAGTCACTTTGTGGCCGTCGAGTAAAAGTTTTCTACTGTCTTTAGCATGCCGATTAGAAAATCAAATTGTCTTCACTACCTAAAACAACTGTCAGTTGTCAGTTTGTTTTAGACAGTTGGGGATAGAAAACTTTTTTTTTTTTTTTTTATTATTTTATATTTACATCTTACATAAAGAAATAGAAAATCTAGCGACAAACGGTTTCATGGATTTTCGCAAAAAAAAATTAAAATTAGGAGGCGGGACCCAATTGCAAATTATAAACCGAAAATTAATGGAGTCTGCTTTCTACTAAACTTAATGCGAGTATATAACTTAGGCTCTCAGCTCCTAATTTTATAGTCTGTTAAACCGAAGTAGGGTTCACTTTGTTTTTTTAATGTTGTTTTCTATATTTAATCTTATTTCGGTCTTTTTATATCAATCTCAGCATTGTTCAAATTGGTAAATATTGTTTTGGTGCATTACTTTTAAATAGCTTTTTTTTTTGCGATCGGGTTCATGTTTTTTTATTTTAATTATTATTTAATATTAATACATAAAAATATGAGTAATTATTAGCACATGTTCAAGCAACATATTTGACGCCTAAACAACGTTAATAAATAAGTATAAATATTTAGAGACAAGTACTCTAGACGAAACGATATTGATTCATAATCAAATAGGTGCCACACAATCTCTTTCATCATTTCCACACATTTTCCTGTATACTATAAATCCTTACCCTACATACATGAGAAAACCACTAGAACGCACATTAAAATAAACATAAAAAACAGAACTCAAATAAACGCACCTTTTTTTAAATCCAATAAAAAGTAATGTCCTTGCCGCACTTATTTAAAAAAAGTTTATTATTTAACACATGTTTAGTCTATGGTAAAGATGGCGGACACGTCCGTTTCGCGCCAATGGCTAAGTCATACTGTTTTATAGTTTACACTCGTACTGTGTCGAAGAAACGTTTTCACTGAGTTTATTTCGCGCGTCAATTAACATTAAACAAAGCGTCATATTTTATTAACAAGCTGTATTCTGTAACTGCCTTATCAATGGCTATCTTAACGACTGAAGGTTTTATAACTTTTTGCCTCTTTTTTTCAGAATCAGACGTATTTGCTAGATTAAAATTACGAGGTTGCAGTTGTTGTTTTGCTTGAAAACACGCTTCGAATGTCTCCGATTTGACAGATTCTTAGTAATATCGAGAGCATAACCCAGTTGGATCCATTTAATAATAATACCAACCTGTAATTTTACTGTCACTGCGGGAAAGAACCTCATCAAATCTAATTATAAGTACTAAGAATTTACGAACATTGATAAATTAACGCTTGCTCACTGCCATTCAATCCAGCACGCGTAGCATGACCGCCTAGAAACGGAATTTGTCGACGGAAGAGAAGACAAAATGATAGATTGTATCGTAGAAAAATTGTGTAAAACTGAAAAGAAGAGATGTTTCTATTCTTTTTACAGAATTAAAATACATAAGGAACTTTTCTTGTTCTTGGTAGAATAGATATAGAATTGGTCATGCTACGCCGGCTGATTGTTTTCAGAGGTTTAATTAATACCGTAACCTCGGTTTATTCAAGATTATTACAAAAATTTGGTATATTATTCATTCATCAGCGTATATTATGGTGCCGGACGTAAAGAATAGCACCATCTCATTTCTTCCCGTGGATGTCGTAAGAGGCGACTAAGAGACTTACTAGAGAATGGGCAGCAGCGTTCTCTATGCATTTTACCACCATACTACGATCGCCAATGGGCTTGTGGCTAAGTACTAAGAGCCGCACGGGTTGATCGTTCAGGTTAAGCTACGCTTGCCGCGGTTGGTCCGTGGATGGGTGACCATTTTACATACCAAGACCCTTCCGTGCCTCGGAAAGCACGTTAAGCCGTTGGTCCCGGCTGTCTTTCGTATATTTTAGACAGTCGTTACGGGTCGTCAGAACTTCGAACGTCTGGCAACCAGTCTTTTTTTTTTTTTTTTTTTCAGGATGGGAAATCATCAAATGACTTCTCCCGCTCTGGGCGGAGTAGGAGGGCGTGTCAGACTTTTACTGACTAAAACCCACCCGTGTTCCATCAGTTGCCCATGTGCCAGGGTCACGGTATCTCTTTCGAACAATCACGCGACCCCGGCAGGCATCGGTCCTAGTAGACCCCTACACTGCTGCTGACATCTCTTTGAGGTGCGCGTGGAACACTGCGCGCCGTCGACCCGAGCTTGGTCCTTACCGGGCGGCGAGCTACCCATTGCTCGCCACCCGCAAGCTCGCGCCTACGGTGGCCGGGAGTCCGCAATCGACTCCCGACGCCCGGGGCGTCTCCTCCTGCGGCGGCTAGGGGCGTGAGGGCACAGAGACTGCCACTCCCTCACGCGCCCCGCCTCCTCCTTCGCGAGCATTACTGCTTCGCAGAAGGAGGTGACGGCTTCCCATTCCCTCTCGCTCCGTACCATGGCTCGCACCAGGCCGGATGCGAGAGGTCGCCGCCGCCGATCGCCTCCACGAGGACACGGCGGTGCCCCGCCCAGGCAGGGCACACCTCCACCGTATGCTCCACCGTGTCCTCCAGACGATCCTCGCAATGGAAACACCCGGACGTATCCTCCCGCTTTATCCTGAACAGGAACCCACCGAAGCACCCATGCCCGGTGAGAACCTGCGTCAGGCGGAAGGTGAGGACGCCGTGGCGCCTCTCTATCCACTCCTCAAAGAGGGGACTTACCGCCGCAATTGTGGCGTGCCCAGCACTGGGTTGCGACAATCGTACCCGCCATGTCGCCATGAGATCGCACCGGAGCTCTGTCCGCCGTGCCGCGATTTGTCGCGGCAGCGGAGTTTCGCCCCGGCGTTTCGCCTCCTCGCGCCACTCCCACATGTGCGCGAGGACCTTTGCCTCCAGATCCCATGGCGGCACTCCGGAAAGGAGGCTCGCCGCCTCGCACGAGATCGTGCGGTATCCTCGGATGACAACCAGTCTTACGAAGGCTTATCGTATTACCCAGTTACTAGGTTGTGGAGGTCAGATAGGCAGTCGCTCCAAGTAAAATACTGGTACTCAGCTGCATCCGGTTAGACTGGAAGCCAACCACAAAATAGTTGGGAAAAAGGCTAGACAGATGATGACTGCGATCGCCAACCCACTTGCCAAGCGTGGCGATTTTGGCAAACGCCCCCAAAATCGCCTGAAATGATGTTGATCAGCGTATGGCAGTCTACTGCTAAACATAGGCCTCTCCAATTGCCTGGTATTTAGCTCGATCCTTGGACCTTGGTGGAGCAGTGCTGGCCCAGTAGTAACGGGTACGACTTACAATTTATAAGTCGTAGGTTCGGCCGTTACAGGCACTTTAGTTTGTGTAAATTGTGTAGTCACCACTGCTCTCAAAACGGTGAAGGATAATATCGTGAGGAAACCGGCATGTCTTACAAGGGGAGTGTCAAACTTGGGAACCACAGATTCCCATCACATTTATATATATTGTAGGGCAGGGTCCCCTCAATAAATATATAAAGCGGCAAGACGCGATTCGTTTTTATTATTGAGAAATTTCAACTCAAAGTTCTATATGTAACTTAAGTAGAAGGAACCTTTTTACCGGTTGCAGCAATGGTTCCGTGGCGTAGTGGTAACGCTCTTGCGTACTGAGCGACCAGACGGCTGTTTAAACTATATATATTGCATCAATTGAATTCACAAAAATTTACAGCGATGATCCAGTATGCTTGGTTTGCCTCCAAGTTGATTGATGAAAGGAAAATATTTATGAATGTAAACCAATTTTGCTTCTCTATAAATAATTTGAAGACAAAATGTAATTGCAACAATATTAGTTTTATAAAATGTGCGGTTTGTGATAAAACTTTATGTTTTAAATGTTTCTATGATGATTATCATCCAAATGAATGTTTAGTTACAAATGATTCTGATGATGATGCAGAGAGTGAATAAGTATAATATTATGATTTTAATTGTAAGTGTGTAATATTGTAATTTTCGAATAACAGATTATTTTTGATAATATCGATTACTTTGTTATTATAATTATTACAAATCCTATTATTATATTTTTTTTGTATTTTTTCCTAAGTTAAAAATAAAAAAAATATTTATAGAATTATTAATTATTTATTTTTATATTAAATTATTTATAAATAAAATAAAAAACTCAACCGGGACTTGAACAGCCGTCTGGTCACTCAGTACGCAAGAGCGTTACCACTTCGCCACGGAACCATTGCTGCAACCGGTAAAAAGGTTCCTTCTACTTAAGTTACATATAGAACTTTGAGTTGAAATTTCTCAATAATAAAAACGAATGGCGTCTTGCCGCTTTATATATTTATTGAGGGGACCCTGCCCTACAATATATATAAATGTGATGGGAATCTGTGATTCCCAAGTTTGACACTCCCCTTGTTAGAACCACAAATTTAAAGACATGTCTAAGTACCTGGACCCAGGTCGTAGATTTTAGCTAGGGTTGACAACTTTTCCTAGATGAAGTCTACTTCTTATACTCTAGTATGTTTGATTAAGAGCGCAAATAAAGAGGATAGACAAATAAAAATAGTACTAGTTCAAAAATTTTAAACAATGTATTTTTGAACTTTATTGTGGTACGGTCAGCCAAGAAAGTGGTGTACCAGTTTTGATTTAGTTTCCCGGTCATCGAAAATTACAACAAGGTTCGTTATAAAAAGATATTACTGAAAGAGACAACATTATCATGACGTAAACCTATGTATTTAGTATTCATACGTCATATGTCACATATAAGTACATGACATTTTAACCTTTAGTATAAATGAAAAGGACATTAGTTTCTACAAAGCAATTGAAATGTTTCCAAACAAAAGTAATAAAAACTATTTAAATAGACAACCGAATTCCATTTGAAAAAGAAAACTGACAATTTACATTTTGTCAAATATATGCAAAAAATCGATATATTTTCCGTGTTTTTTCAATCAACTGCATATAAAATCATCTCAATGCCTGCCAACTTGACCATTGCCGAAAGAGCACAAATAATTGCCCAATTTAATGAGGGAAGCAGTATCAGTGCGATATCCCGGAATTGAATATATCGAGGCGTTCTGTCCGCTTTTGGATTCGTCGTGAAGGAGAGGAGGGAAGTTTGTTGGATCACAGAAGAAGTGGTCGCCGGCCTGCACTCTCCAATAACGATAGAGAATTCATGAGACGGGAATATGAAATCAATGGTTTTAAGCCCACAAAACATTTTGCGGAGATGTTCGATGTGAGTGCCCAACAATAAGGAATCATCATCATCAATCACATTACATGGGGTTGCACCACAGGCATTACGCCAAGAAAATATATTTGACGGATGCTCACAGACTTGCTCGTCTGAACTTCGCCAGAGAGCACTTAGAGTTTGATTGGTCTAATACAGTGTTTTGTGATGAAAAAACGTTTAAATCCAGTCAGCATGGACGTCTTCACCTTTGGCGATATAATTCAACACGGTATAAAGATGATCATGTAATCCCAAATAGAGAATCAGGTCGAATTTCCGTAAATATTTGGGGCTGGATGAGTGCGGATGGTGTAGGAGAATTGTGTTCTCTACCTCCTCGAGCGACGGCTGTAAATTATATCGACGTGCTTCAGAATGCAATGCTACCGACAGTCCGTAATGTTTACCCGGAGAACGAAGTGCCACAATTTGATTTTGTTCAAGATAATTGTTCAATTCATAATGCGAGGATCGTAAGAGCCTGGTTTCGTTCACACACTGACGTAAGGGTAATTCAGTGGTCCTCAAGATCGCCGGACCTCAACCCGATAGAAAATCTTTGGGGCCTTATGGTCCAACGATGGTCGCATCAAAATGAAAGAACCAAACAAGCTCTTATTAGTCACTGTAATTATATTTGGGAGGAAATGCGGGGAACCGATATTTGCTCACGGCTTGTTGGTTCAATGAGGTCTCGTCTTTTAGAGGTTATAGAGGCCAACGGCGGTTACACCCGTTTCTAATTTTAAAAAAAATTCAATATCTTCTAAATATTACTATATATGCTATGTTTTTGTTTGTTATAAGTATTTTAAAATTGATTGTAGAAATTTAATAAAAAGGATAAATCTATTTTTAGCTTGTTTTTTATTGATATTGTAATTACAAGTTTACAGAAATTGTAGGTTTGTGGATTCGCCTTGTGCCTTTACAATTTTATGTAACTTGTTGATTACAATTCTGAATTTGTAGATACAATTTTGTCATCAAAATCTACAGCCCCCCGCCGTTGATTTTACGACGTCATTGGTTCCATCAAGTTCAAACTAAGAACAGCTGTCACGTTACAAACAGTAATAGTCGTTATCAATAATCAGATAAAGATAGCAATAGAAGTTGTCAGATCGATCTGCAAGCGAAACTAATCTTTATCACCTATGAATCTGCAAGCGATATTCAACCTTAGGGTGGTACACCACTTTCTTGGCCGACTGTACATAACAACTTTTATTGCTTTAAAAAAAATTGTAGGCTTCTATATAACCTAATTCTAAGTTAACGATCAGGTTAAAGATCACGAGCTCTTTTTAAAGCACTTTTAATGAAGCTCTGTTCCGGCTGTTCCTCCCCTCTATTCTTGCCACTTCATATTCATGATCGACAAAAACAGTCAAATATCACACTGGAAAAAAAAGAAAATCCGCAGAAAACGAAATCAATTGTTTCACGCAAAAAAAATATACTCATTCTATTCTATGACAGGGTGAACATTATGCCAAAAAAGTCAGGTTATGTAAAAATAATATTTAGCGTACATACTCTATTAGTGTTTTATATCATAAAGTACACCTATAAGAAAAAGAGTACAATATTTTAACAGTACGGTTTATTTACAGTACCTACCTTTATTGTAGTCGACTCCCTCTCAAGGCCTTCCCTGTCTGTGTCCCATCAATGGGAACATTATACGCTGATTATGCTGGTCACACTCATCAAGATGCTATAAGAGTTAGTACCTACCAGCCAGCTTGCAGACTTACCTAGTCGCTCTACCAAGGTGTGCCCCCAGCACTTAAATAAATAAATAATAATATCTTGGGACAACCAAATACCAACCAATATTTGAAAAAATTATATATATTGCAATTAATACTCACTTTGAGAAGTACAACCTATTTGCGAAAGAACAAAAAGGCTTTGGAAAGAATAAGACAATTAATTTAGCAATTTATGACCTTTTAAAAACAGTTTATACCAATATTGATAAACGTTTGCCTGTCTCTGCAATGTTTATGGATATGACAAAAGCGTTCGATTATGTACACCATGGAACACTTTTAAATAAATTATACAGTTATGGTATAAGGGGTAACGTCCATAAACTTCTGGAATCTTATCTAAATGACAGATATCAGGTAGTTGAAATAAATAATATTAATATCTCAAATAATACCGAACAAAAACATAAATCCATGCCCAAAAAAGTAATATATGGAGTGCCTCAAGGTAGCGTGTTAGGTCCTCCATTATTTTTGACCTACATAAATGATCTGCCTAAAGTTTCACAGCATCCAATGATCCTTTTCGCTGATGATAGCACAGCTATATTTACTGGTCAAAATATTAATACTTTTGAAAGTGAGATAAATTCCACTCTTTGCAATATAATTAACTGGCTGACGAATAATAATTTAATTATCAATTTAGAAAAAACTAAACTTGTGAATTTTGGGCGTAATACTATAAACAACAACTTCAATATTAATCATAATGGGACGAAAATTGAACATGTCAACTGCGTTAAATTTCTAGGGCTTTGGATTGATAAGGATGTGTCTTGGCAAACACACATAGACACAGTATGTAATAAAGTTAATCAGTACTCATATGCTTTACATAAATTATCAAAAATAGTTGATCGATCAGTTCTTTTGACCGCATACCATGCTTATATTTCGGCGACACTGAGATATGCAGTCATTTATTGGGGCAATGCAACTAACAGGGATTTAGTGTTCAAAGCGCAAAAAAGATGTGTACGTGCGATGGTTGGTATCCGTGTTCCAGATTCATGTAAACCATATTTCAAAGAATTAAAAATATTGACCTTCCCTGCAATTTACATTTATGAAGTAGCTGTATTTATAAAAACAAATGAAAATCTATTTGATAAACTTAAATCGAAAAGGCATATGTTAAAAATTTCTAATGTGCCACATAAAACGGCTCTATTTAACAAAAGCTTCTTTGGCATTGCATCTAAAATATACAACAAAATACCTATTAGCATTCTAGACACTAAGGAACTTTCCATATTTAAAAATAAATTAACGAACATTTTTAATTGATAAAGCATTCTACACGATCCAAGATTTCCTGAATTGTTGACCATTTATTAGTTCCACTGTATTTTGACTTATATAAGTATTGACCATGTATTAGATTCACCGTATTTGACATGCATTAGTATTGACCATGTGATAGTTTCACTGTACTTTTACATTTATAATAACTTACCATCTATAATAATTCCAATTTTTTTATGCCATATCTACCTACATAATTATTGTATGCCTATAAGGCAGGACATATTGATACTTTAATATATTGTTAAGACCTGTAACTTACATATGCCCACAATAAAGATACTTTGACTTTGACTTTGACTTTGACCAACACACCGTTATCTGATCCCAAACTAGGCATAGCCTGTACTATGGCAACCAGACAACTGATAAATATACATATATATTTGTAAATACATACACATTATAGATAAATCACACCCAGACACAGAACAAATGATTGTGCTCATCACACAAAGATTTGTCCTGGGTGGGAATCGAACCCACGACCTCAGTCATAGCAGTCAGGGTCACTAACCACTAGACTAACAGGCCGGTCACAACAGCATTCTTTTGACTTCATTTATATTTGGATACTGTATCACTGTTTTTCTGTTTCAATATTTAATTTCCATTTATTTTCTGTCTGACTGAAAATAAATACGTTTATCTACTTTCTTTCTCTTTGTTAGAAATATTCGTAATTTAACTAATATAGAGACAGCTTAAGCTATTTTGATAGTGAACCTTTTGTTGTACGGTATTCTGTTGTGGGGAAACGCCGCCGGCTTTCAGACTATCTTTGTCTTATATTAAGACCGAGACACTCTCTGCGAGTAATTTAAGGAAATTTATGTAATGACTGTGCTTCCTGCCATCGAATAATGTCGTTTATCGATTAATGACTGTTAGGGTCGTCTTCTAGTATTACGTCTTATGATGCAGCTAAATAGATAGAATAATTTTACATGATTCGATCACGCAGGAAAACTCCAAGCATAGCCCTCTACATTGCCCTTTGGGTGACTTTAAGCGGTGATATAAGGCCCATTGTGAGCGACCACGTTTCACTGCCATAGGTCATTACTGGCTACACGCACTGGTCAAGTGGCAGTGGGCAGGGCACATTGGAACGGATGGCCGATGGGGCCAAAATGTTCGAGTGGCGATCGCGTACTGGAAGACTTAGAGAAGGAAGGCTTCCCGTAAGATGGACCAAAGACCTGTGAAGGCCGCAGGAATCCGCTGGATGCGAGAAGCACAGAACCGCTCGAAATGACTGAGCTTGGACGAAACCCATGTCCAACAGTGGACGTCTTTCAGTTGAAATTATGATTTTACATGATGCTACGGATCTGACCACCACTACCCAGTCACTCAGACATCGTTCTCTCGTTACGCAGTCATTCCCTCTGATGTCCGCGCCATCTCAGTACATACTCCATTTAAATGTTTACAAAACAATACAAGTAGATTGATATAACAATGTGGCTGTGAATCTATACTAATATTATAGAGCTGAAGAGTTTGTTTGTTTGTTTGGTTGAACGCGGTAACCTCAGGAACTACTGGTCCGAATTGAAAAAATATTTTTGTGTTGGCTAGCCCATTTATTGAAGAAGGCTATAAACTATAACATCACGCCATGATCAAAAGGAGCGGAGCAGCAATGAAAAATTGACGAAAACTTGCAAGCAATTTGATGCGTTGGGAAGGGTCAGGGGAGCAAAAATTTGACGCGGACGAAGTCGCGGGCTGAAGCTAGTATTAAATATGTTTTTATTATTTTATTGTATACATACAGAGATCATTGTAGCGTTACCATGTTGAGAAGAGATGGCATTACGTATGCAAAGAGAATTTTATTGTTTTCAATATACGCCATACGTCATACGACGTACACACGCCAGCACATGAAACAGAAAGGCCTCCCACAAGATGGACCGATGACCTGGTGAAGGCCGCAGGAATACGTTGGATGCGAGAAGCACAGAACAGGTCGAAGTGGCGGTGCTTGGGGGAGGCCTATGTCCAGCAGTGGACGTCTTTCGGCTGAAATGATGATGATGATGACCAAAGAAAGAAACATTTGGGTAGGCCGCATAAACTACTCAAACTGTCAAATCAAACCACCACCACCACCACGAGACATTCCTGTCTGTCTGTTGTAATCATGATTAAAACTAGGGATGTTATGGATATGAAATTTCGGATACGGATTGGATACGGATGTAGGAATGATTATTATACCGGATACGGATATGAAATTATTTCGGATTGTCCGTTAGTTTCGGATAATTTCGGTTACGGATATTAAACTTTTAAGAAATTTCAAAAGTAAAATACAAATAGCTGACAAAATGTTTTTTTTTATATGTCACCATTTGGTAGGAATTACAATCAGTGTGTGAGTAATTATTACAGCTATTTAAAATAAAAATGATTATAAATATATATTGAGTGTTATCTAATCTACCTAAAATAAAAATGTAATAACAAATCCGATATTATCCGAAACTTTTATTTCGGATTCGGTTACGGTTACGGATAAATTTTTATATCGGATATCCGATAGTTTCGGTTACGGTTACGGAGCTCCCTAACATCCCTGATTAAAACATAGGTACTGAGAAAGAAAGAAAAACAAAATAAAAAGGACCCATATATTCACATTGAAAATATTTTACTATTTACACGCATGTAAATAGTTATTTGTTATACAAGAGTGCAAAGTTGCTTTTTAACCGCGTGCTCAATTTTGATGACCGAGCAAGCGAAGGATTCTAAAATTGAATCACGAGCGCAGCGAGTGATTCAAAATTAGAATCCTGAGCGTAAACGAGGGAATCAAAAGAGCACGAGGTGAAAAATCTTTGCACTCGAGTGCAACACGTAACTTTTCATTCCACCTCAGCGAGGAAATGACTAAATGCAAAAAAAATACCTTTACAATCACAAGATAGGTACACTTTTATTTCAGTTTAGGTATTAATTACTACATTATGACAGGTAAGTATTACAGAATAATCTTTAAATTATAACAAAATAATACTAAGGTATAATTAAGAAAATTTTAAAGTAACGTTGCTACAGTTATTTAAATTGAGTGTAATATTTTTGTTTGGTACTGTAATATTGGTGTTAGTCACTTGTGTACTGTTTTTCGGTAAACTATCTGTCATACTTAATAGTTGTACCGATTCATCGGATTCCCTTGGCGTGAATGTTGGAGAGAGAGGGAGATGGTTAGGTGTTTCATAACGGCTTATTTTTGATGTAGAAGGGCCAGTCCAAGGATCCGATTGAGGCTCTTTCAGTGTAATGGCTCCTACGGTGCCTTCACATATTTTAGACTTATTTTGGATGGAATCCTCTATGTATCCCTCTACAACTGCATTGGACTTCCAGCCTCCGTGGCGCTTAAGAGACAGGAGATCAGCTCCGGAATCAGCCAAAAGTGTGGCTGAAGTTCGTCGGAAACAATGACCCGTGTACAACAGGGGTTCTGGAAGTTCAAGAAATGTTGCTATTTCTCGTGGGATACTGCCAATTTTATTAGTACCCATAGGCTGTCTAACACACTTTCCATTGCGATACTGTAGAAAAAATCGATTGATTGGAGTGTTAGGCGGGCGTAAGGCTTGATATTTCTCAACAATCGTTACGTATTCCTTGCGAATGACGAAGTTGCGGTCTCTTTTTGTCTTTGTATTAGGTAAATTAATTAATAGTAAGTCATCTGAATGTTTCTCAATGTTTTTGACATTAAGTTGTGTTAGTTCATTAGTTCGACATGCTCCGTTTATTTCAATAATAAGAACAACCTGTAACGTAAAGAGTATTAGTAGTAGATAAATGAATAAAATTGATATGAACGCATAATTATGCCTATCAACATCTACTGAGTATACTATTTAATTGAGATTAATATACTTAAGTAGATACTGAATGTGCAACTGACTTACTTTTGCCGTCAAATATACGGAACCAGGTGCTTCGTTAAGAAACTTTTCAATATCAGATATTGTGAAAACCTTCGATTTTTTTGGTTGATGACCAGATGAGGCTCTTTTTAAAAATGCCACTAATTTAGGATAGGTATCGATATGTTTGTCTTTTTTCATCTTTATTGTTGCTTTTAGCATCGAATACGTACTCCATAGAGTGCTTGCTTTCTTGTTCTCGGATAATTCTATAAAATATGCCAGCAAAACGTTTTCTGAGAAAGTTTGGGCTCCTTTTGCTAGTCGCCACGTGTTGAACATATCGTACTGTTTTAAATACTTCTCGCGTGATTGTTGAGGGAGAAAGCTCATTTGCGCATTATTAACAGTTTCAGTCAATTCTGCTGGCGTCAAGCAAACTTCCTCGTCGCTAGAATCACTAATTTTAGTTTTTTCAATTGTTTTCAAGTTTCTTGTTTTTAATATAAGGTTTAACAATGACGTGAAAAAATGCCGCGTAAAGAATCGCGTACAAAGCAAATTGAAAAAAGAACACCAAGAAGGTTCCGAGTCTGAGTTTTTAACAAATTAAAAAAAATTTGTATGATATATTCGGCACCATAGAGGTAGCAGTAAATAGGTTTAATGTTTTTTTTAATTCACAAACTTAGTGCACACGATGTTCTAAATTCAATTTACTTTATCCTCTAGAGCAGGCATGTCAAAGATACGGCCCGCGGGCCGAATCCGGCCCTCGGGCCATTTTGAAACGGCCCGCGATCACAATATATCACAAATAAATGAATCTTGTTTTTTACAGATTTTAGACTGCACTCGATGCCTCTACGCAGGTTTAAAATATCCGGTATCCGGATCCTCGAGCTCAAAATAATTACCCTCTGTCTTACTTTTGGTATGATTTGTAACAACTATAACTATATATAACTAAATAAATAAAGGTGTTAAAACAATTCAGTATGTTTTAGTTTTTTTTTAATTTGAACCTGGCCCGCCTACACATTCTTAATCAAATATATGGCCCTCTGCAAAATTGAGTTTGACACCCCTGCTCTAGAGAATAAAAACGGCTTTTCCACTCAGATATTGAAGATTAAAAATACTCTTTCCGAGATGGTGGGATGAAAAATAAATTACTCTTAAAACGTATTTATTGACATTTTTCTACACGAACGTGATTTTGTTTTGTATAAATTCAGCAAAACCTTATATATTTGTACACCAATTTCATTGGTAGGACATAGAGCTCGACATAAAATGTGGTATACATTTTATGTCGAGCACAAGAATCAAGAACTTTATTGTAATACCTGTTTTCACAAATAAAGATTGATTGATTGACATACACAATAATTAAAACAATACAAATATTCATGCCATTGTATCTATTATAAAATGATCAATGCCAATGTGTATATAAAAATCGGAAATAATTTTGTTCGTCAGCTCGTTTGACGACCATGTAGATCGGTGTCTGAAATGGTCTTTTGAGGAAAGACTCACAAAGATTTAAGTGGACCCGTACAGTCAGTGCACGCATTTGTCATTTGTACAGCTCAACTCGGACTCAAGGAGCTCAACGATTCGACGAAAATTAACAATAAATACTTACTTAATATTCTTTTACAATACTATTTATGATAGATCGATCCCATTTCCTCCGGTGGGTGTGGTAAGAGGCGACTAAGGGGACTTACAATACAAGAGAATAGGCAGCAGTATTCTCTATGTATTTTACCATACTGCGATCGCCAACCCGCCTGCCAAGCGTGTCGATTATGGCATGACAATTTAAGTAACACAAAAATACACACAACTGAAATAGCGAAACAGTGAGTCGTCTACAGTTGTGTAAAATTGATAACAAAGTAAATAATGTCACCTGCATCAATACTCTAATACAATTTTCAACACACTTGCTCGTAAAGTGAGCCTTATTATATCGTTCTTAGGGCCATAAACCGAACTATAACATACACGTGCATAATAATATTACACACTAGTGCATAATAGAATGATCCCTACAAAGTTAAGTTAGTACCTAACTGCAAATTATATGCGAGTAAACAGAGCATTTTCAATTTAACCGGGTAATACAGTTTTTTTTTTTTTTGTAACAACAAAGAGGTTTTATGCCACCGAAAATCTATTTACATTTTTGAAATAAATAAATGTGTCCCTAATTAAGACGAAAAAACATTTATTATTATCAAATTATTTATAATTCACAATAATTTCTTATAAAATATTTGCATTTTATCACAAAAATTATCATTTTGAAGTAGGCTGTATGGCTGTAATCAATCAACTTACATTTGGCGCGTGCAAAAAAAAAAAATTGCGCGCCATTTCCCAATTTTCCCCTAACACCAATTGTTTTAATAATTAAACGATTTATGCAATACATATTTGTTTTTTCCTCGCAAGTGTGTTGAAAAACGGCGTATGATACACGTGTGTATTGATGATTACCGTCCTCGGCTCTCTTAAGACCCTCACCTGACGGCTCGGGTCTCAATGGCGCCTCAGCGGTAATCACCAACATTACACACTTGTACCATAATGTACTATTATATTACTCGGGTTCATTTCGTATTGGACGATTGTTAATTTATCTAAATATATAAAAGGCAAACCTGACGGACTCATCTATCAACGCACAGCCGAAACTACTGAACGGATTTCGCTGAAATTTGGCATACAGATAGTTGAAATAAATAATTACGTATCCTAGGGTTTTTGAATAATAATAATGTTTTTTTTTTTTTTTTTTGTTTTTTCCCCCTAAAGGGGTGTAAAAGGGCTTGAAAGTTTGTATCGGGAAACAAAATTAGTTCAACTATTTCATTCGAAACTTCACAGGAGTACCTACTCCTATCAATAAATGAGTAAACAAGTGTTTCAGGCTCTTTCAGAATTCAACCCCTAAAAGGTGGAAAAGGGGTGACAATAATAGCTTTTGGCCGCGATTTCGTCCGTGCAATTCTAATTCCTTTCTTAGCCTTCGCCTAAGCTACGCTACGATATAACCGAACTCCACGCGGACGAAGTCGCGGGAAAAAGCTAGTTAACTATACAAATAAATACAAAAACAAAAGAACACAAGCGTCGAAGTACTCTTTCGCATAACTGTCATCCGGAAACGTGCCCAGAAGACTGGCAGCATTACTTCGACGCCTTAGTGTCCTTTTGTTTTTAATTTTGTAGCTAGTAATTTATTTTAGTATCTTGCCTGTAAAACTGGATATAATTAATAAATAATAGTTACTTATTGATTACTTAGTTACTTACTTAATTAATTAGGCATTTAAATGACATGAACGTGGCGCTAAACGAAGCGATAGAAACATTTATTTACATGTACTTTAATAACTTAAATCAGTCAATCAAGTCATTCATTCAAACCAAGCTGAAAGTCAGCATTTTTCAGAAGATGGGAAATCTTTTCTATTCCTTTTCTTTCTTTATTTCTTTTCTTTTTTTTTATCT
Source organism: Aporophyla lueneburgensis (assembly GCA_932294355.1). Classification (NCBI taxonomy): domain Eukaryota; kingdom Metazoa; phylum Arthropoda; class Insecta; order Lepidoptera; family Noctuidae; genus Aporophyla; species Aporophyla lueneburgensis. Next base: position 13,626,517 of record OW028762.1, on the reverse strand, counting down.
TCTTTTTTTCTTTTTTCTGAAGATGGGAAATCTTCGGAACTACTAAGGACTTATATTGTACAATCACTCGATGCACGATGCACATCCCTGGTGCAGTGTTTGAGCTAGCTCCAGCGGCATCCTGAGGGCATTGGCGCAGAGGTTCGATTGTCAGTACCTGAACCATTGCTGTATGGTTCACATACATAGCCCTCTAGACCGTATTTCGGCCATGTCGGCCAATCTCAACGGAAATTAGCCATCACCGCAGGAGATATTATAGTGCGCAAGTGTGTACGCAGACATAAAGGCTCTTCCCTCACTCAATGGGTCGGCAATCCGACACGATCGGCGGGAGATCAGGCGTAGGACCGGCGGCTTAGCGTGCTTTTCCAGGCACGGGGGTGACACACCGCCAACACCCAAATTCCGACCTGTCACTAACCCAATAACACCCTAAAAACCCAATAACACTTTACCAGACCAGGCAATCGAACCCAGGACCCCACGCTCAGCGGTCGCGCCTACGAGCACGAGACCAACGGGGCAGTTAAAGTGGTAATGGTGTATGGTTCACATACTGAGAAATGAAAGTCAGTAATACGTTTTGTTTGGTATTTTTAATTGTTTGTGTTTTATATTTTGACTAGCTGACCGTACAGACGTTGTCCAGTTTCCTAGAACTCGATAGAAGCGCCACCTACCGGGTCCAATAGTGAATCTAAACCATCCAGGGTGCCACCCAACGCATACAAAAAAATCACTCAAATCGGTCCAGCCGTTTAGGAGGAGTTCAGTGACATACACACGTACAGTAGAATTATACATATAAAAATTTTGTAATTGTTGTGCCTTTGGTCCCTTGTTGGTCGCATTATTTGTTTTTTGTTTTATTGCGCTCACGGGCACACTATACTCTTCAAAGACATACATAGCACATCTCCTTTTTTTGTTCTGTAAATTAATTCTTTTCCTATGCTTCTCAGAATGTCTCACGTTTCTTCGTCACTATGTTTTCCTTCACCGTTTTGAGAACGGTGTGAAATAATTTACATGCAACGAAAAAAAAAAAAAAAAAAACCTCAAATCCCAAACCTCAAATCTTTATAAAATACGTCTTTTACATATCTATTAATCTATCTATGACAAATAATATCAGAAATACGTACTTATTTACTGATTACCTATCGTAAAGATAATAACCAATAAATTTAATATTAAACTGTATAAGCATAGTTGTCCAATAGGCAGTATATCATTTTAGTAAGTCGAACGCTTGGTATTTATGCCCCAAAGAGGGTATTGACTGATAAATGGTTGCAAGACTGCTTCGCTGATCCAGTGGTGGCAAGCGCTAGTGCTGAGTATGAGGTCCTGGGTTCGTTTCTCAGGTCGGGTAAAGTATTATTGGGTTTTTGGAGTTTACTGGAGATTACTCCTTAAGAATCGACTTTCATATAAATGTTCAGGTAGCACTATGTTCCGGAATGCCGAAAAAGTCCTGCAATTATCTACCCTAGATATCTCAGGTCAACGTCAACCTAGAGAGTCAAAAATTGGAATTTGTCTTCGTAAATAGGGTTTCTATGCTCCGAGTTTCAGCGAGGAGGGTCAACCGTGACCCTAAGTAGGTAACCACACCAACTGACCTTTCGAAACTCAAAACTTGTCCCTTTATGGCCCCCTGAACCCCATTTATGCAAAAATATTTCCCAAAAAGTGCTCAGGGAATTGCAGGACTTTTTTCGGCATTGTGGAACACAGTGGGTAGGTAAGATATGAAAATTTCTGGGGAGTAAAATCAAACTATCTCCGTTACGTTACGTTATGCGTTATGTTTACATCGATATATTTTATAATCGTTTGTAAGGAGTAAACTACAGTCATGGGTCGGAGCTGCCACGCACAATTTTTTGTCTTATATTTATTCTATCTAGAATTTCTCAATAGCAGCCTGGAGTCTGGATGTGTGCCTTGTTGATGGCACTAGGCTCGTCCCTATTACATGGGACATCAACATAACTGGCGAAATGTGTGGGTACTTAACGTAGCTCTGCCAAACCCTTCGGGAAAACAAGGCGTGATATTATGTTGTTCTTAGATATCTTGATGATTTGATGAGATACCGTGACCCTGGCACATGGGCAACTGAAGGAACACGGGTGGGTTTTAGTCAGTAAAAGTCTGACATGCCCTCCCGCTCCGCTCAGAGCGGGAGACGTCATTTGATGACAGCCCCGGATCTATGGGGGGGCAAGCCGGGGCCCATGCCCCGGGCGGCAAGTTCAGGGGGCGGCAAATTCAAGCTTGGCAGACGTAAGGTATAATTTGCGTTAATGATGAGTTGTAACGATACAACTCATCATAACGCAACTTTACCATTGAGATGTCCAGTACTTTAGGCACATAAATTATTTTTTGCGAGTCGCATAGGCATACGTCAACAACCGCGTCAATCGCACTCGATCCGCCCGCAGGAATTGCAAACCGCGGCAACGCATGCATACACGGCGGCGTAAATTAGGGTCACAGCACACATATCAACTCGTAAACAGATCGTTACCGTATCAACTCGAGCCGTTTAGTATTATTCGTATGTAACACCGTACTGAAAAGCACACTAATCGGAATCGTAACGTAAGTGATTCGTCTCGGGACCAGCTCACGAACCGCAGTGTGGCGCGTGGCAACCAGCGGTCCCCACGCTTACGGCCCGTCGTGCCCGCGCTTACGCCTCTCCGTCGCTGAGCTTGCGTCTCTTTGTCCACCCTTGCCCCCACCCGCGCCTCAGCGCGCACATGCTGGCATTCACAAGGCAACTTCAAAGCCGATTCAAACTGAGCTGGTGCCAGCCAGGTCAACCAGCGGGCGGCGAGCCGTAAGCGCGGCGTCGCCTAGCTGTAGTCCAGTCACCGTATCGGAGCTTCTGTTCCGCTTTGGTTCCGTGCTTACGTTAGGTTGACGCCTGTTTTGCGGTGGGGCGAGAGGCGATACAGTAACAATCACTTTCCGAGTTGATAGCTGTGCTGTGACCCTAAATACGGTAAACAGAAAAAGAGCAGCGCTAGATAGGTCCTTGTGGCGTCCTATCCGTGAGGCCTATGTCCATGTCCAAACGCCATGGGGGTTGTGCGGTCCATGGCCCTTTACGGGGCACCGGTGTGGGCGCCCTCATTTAGGCTGCGCCCAGCGCGCCGGTTGAGTGCAGCCCAAAGGGTCATAGCCATCCGGCTAGTCCAGGAATACCACACGGTCTCCTGCGAGGCGGCGAGCCTCCTTGCCGGAGTGCCGCCATGAGATCTGGAGGCCAAGGTCCTCGCCCACATGTGGGAGTGGCGCGAGGAGGCGAAACGCCGAAGCGAAACTCCGCTGCCGCAACAAATCGTGGCACGGCGGACAGAGCTCCGGCAGGATCTCATGGTGACATGGCGGGTACGATTGTCGCAACCCAGCGCTGGGCACACCACAATTGCGGTGGTAAGTCCCCTCTTTGAGGAGTGGATAGAGAGGCGCCACGGCGTCCTCACTTTCCGCCTGATGCAGGTTCTCACCGGGCATGGGTGCTTCGGGGAGTTCCTGTTCAGGATAAAGCAGGAGGAAACACCCGGGTGTTTCCATTGCGAGGATCGTCTGGAGGACGGTGGAGCATACGGTGGAGGTGTGCTCTGCTGGCACGGGCGGGGGCGGTATTTTCAGTTTTTGCCCCGCCACGAAAAAATTCAAGATCCGGGGCTGTTTGATGATTTCTCACCCACAAAAAGAACAAAAACCAGCGTATCAATCCACTCGCATTACGACGCTTCATTTTGACTTTCATTCTAACCAGCGGCTTTTCCGTTCCGCGGGATTCCTTAGCGCCTCATTACTGGGTAAGACGATACCCCTTGATAAGAGTGGCTGTCAGAATTTCAAGTTTCTGACCACTCGTAACGACTGTCAAAGATTAACGAACTACCTGAGGCACAGACTCGGTGTGCAGTGGATGGTTACCCATCCACGAACGGACGTACGCAAGCGTGGCTTTACCTTCGAATGACAAGTGGGATTGTTATTACCTTGCTATGATTTGGTATTCTTACACATCACAGCTTTTTTTTTATTATTTAGCCTATTGCCACTGGGCAACGGTCTCCCCCAATTTCTTCTAGGAACTCTTGTCCCACGCCACCTCAAACCAATCGTTGCGGTACGCATCTAGGTCGTCTCGCCACCGCTTTCTGGGCCGACCGCGGTGGCATCGTCTATCTTCAGGCACATCAAAATCAAAGCTAAAGATCACGGTCAAGTAGCATGACCAATTCTATATCTATACCAAGAACAAAAAAGTTCCTTAAGTATTTTAATGCTGTAAAAAAAATCTATCTCATCAAAGAAATAGTCATCATACTTGACATCGTATTTTTGTCAACTGAAGAATAGAAAAATCTCTTATTTTCAGTTTTACACAATTTTTCTACGATACAATCTATCATTTTGTCTTCTCTCCGTCGACAAATTCCGTTTCTAAGGGCCGGGTCACACCGGAATGGCAGCGGCCGGCAGCGACGCGGCGAGCACTTTCAGTGTGAAATAATTTTAAACTTTAACTACATACTTAAAAGACCAGTATCGTTTGAAAAACCAACAGGTGTTTCCGCCCGCGGCTGCCAGCGGCGACGCGAGGCCGCTCGCGGCACCGCGGGCGGCCGCGCGACCTTTTCAAGTTTTTCAAGCGATACTGGTCTTTTAAGTATGTAGTTAAGGCGCTATATTCCGACAGAGACCGCGCTCACTAGTTTTTGAATCATTGGGAAAACATGGAAAATAGTGTTATAAAATTGTGAAAAAATATATGTCGTATTTAAGGATCTGACGGATGTGCAGCAATTTTTAGAAACACGATTAAATTAACTTTGCTCGATAGAAATAAAACCCAAAGATACCTCTTATCGTAATTTTTAACCAATTTTATAGCTACAAACCAAACGTTTTTTTATTATTTCTTATGTGAATGAAAAGGTAATAAGTTAGGTCTGGGCCTTGAGTTTGTCCTGATAAAATCATTACAATAATTACTATGTTAAAATACCTACCAAAATCGGGAGATCAACCACTTTCCTTGCCAATTTCAGTCCGTTAGTCGCGCGTTGGCGCTCTTAGACGGTGGAACTATATCAGTGCTTTCCGTGCGATCACGTGACCAAACGCAAAAGTAACTAATAAAACACGAAATATAAACTGTGAACCTTATCTGTGTACGCATAAGGTTCAAATTATTTTTTGGCGAGCTTACACACGGTCCACAGTGTCGCAGACACACAGACACAGACAGACCGCCTGAGACGCCTTTGATAAATGCCGCCACATGCACCGCGAGGAGGTTTACCAATTTGACTGATTATATTTTGTTTAGGAACGAAGTTTTTGGAAAAGAGAAAGAGAGAGAGAGAGGGAGAGAGAGAGAGAGACGGAGAGAGAGAGGGAGGGAAAGAGGGGGACAGAGAGAGAGACGGAGAGGGAGAAATCAAAATCAAAATCAAAAGTCATTTATTCAAACCAGGCTGAGAGTCAGCACTTTTTGAACGTCAAAGTTACACAAGACAGTCCCCCCAAAACGCCCACCCTTCGACACTTCCTAGTGCTTTAGCTGGGAAGAAGTGGCGGAACAAACTCCCCAGCAGCACAGCTGTCTGTTAAGTTAGAAGAACTTGATTATATACAATACTGTGTAAGTAAGTAATTAATATTATAAAACAAAACATACATTATTCACATATGTCAGCTAGCACACGCCAATATACCACCAACAAAACACTGAAAACTAAACTCAAGCTGAAATAAATAATAAAACAAAATCGTAAACAGAACTTAAAACGTAAATAAAGCCTCCAGGCATAAAGGGCGTGCCCGCTTACATATTCAACGATGCAAATTGATACATACAGCTAAGTTGAAGTAACAATAGTTAAACTAAGGACCTCCTAAGAGAGTACCTAAGAGAGGGAGGGAGAGAGAGAGCGAGCGAGGGAGAGAGAGGGAGAGAGGGTTAGGGGAGAGAGCGGGAGAGAGGGAGAGGGGGATAGGGGAGAGAGGGAGAGAGAGAGAGAGCGAGGTAGGGAGAGAGAAGGAGGGAGAGGGAGGGAGAGAGAGAGCGAGAGAGAGAGGGAGAGAGAGGGAGAGGGGGAGAGTGGAGAGAGAGAGAGAGAGCGAGAGAGGGGGAGAGAGAGAGAGAGGCAGAATATTTTTGTTGAGTGTATACAGGTTTTTTGTACATAATAAATAATAAAACATAATAACAATAATGAATCCTGGAAAGGAACTTCGTTCCATCCGGGTGTCCCTTGTTGGAACGAAGTTCCTTATGGCGCGTTGCGTAAAGGGGCTAGACGGAATTATGAGAAAACGTTGTAACGACACTTTTTAACTCACTTAAAAAAAGGAGGAGGATTCTCAATTTGACTGTATATATTTTGTTTTGAACGAAGTTTTTGGAACGAAGAGAGAGAGAGAGAGAGAGAGAGATTGGGAGGGAGAGAGAGAGAGGGATGGAGAGATAGAGAGAGGGAGAGAGAGATAGGGAGAGAGAGAGAGAGAGAGAGAATATTTTTGTTGAGTGTATACAGGATTTTTGTACATAATAAATAATAAAAAATAATAACAATAATGAATCCTGGAAAGGAACTTCGTTCCATCCGGGTGTCCCTTGACACCTCTCAAGTTTTTTTTTTACTTTCGCCTGTCCCGTTGTCTGTCTGTAATCAAATCTTGCAAGTTAAATTTGATCCACTTCCCGGTTTCCGATTAAGCTGTTTTGCCTGCATGTATAAATCGGATGACAATACAATATTATTATGACATAGAGCTGATCTGATGGTGGAGCTAGAAGCTAGCCATAGAAACTCCGTAATTAAACGACGCAAGCCCATCGAGTTTGGGCTCGTTTGATTCGTCTTGACGAGTACTTTGATACTATATGGTAACCAGGGTCTGATGATGGAGTTGGAAGGTAGCCATAGGAACTCCGTAATTAAACGACGCAACCCCATCGAGTTTGCGCTCGTTTGATTCGTCTTGACGAGTACTTTGATACTATATGGTAACCAGGGTCTGATGATGGATTTGGAAGGTAGCCATAGAAACTTCGTAATTAAACGACGCAACCCCATCAAGTTTGGGCTCGTTTGATTTGCATTTATGATATAAGACCAGGTTATAAACTATCTGCGTGCTGAATTTCATCCAAATGCGTACAGCAGTTTTTGCGTGACAGAGTAACAAACGTCCATCCATAAATCCATACTCACGAATTTTCGCATTTATAATATTAGTAGGATACACTAGATAGAATTAGCTGCTGTATACAAATGTTCCAACGAGGATTCAATCAAGAACTATGTAGTTTTAGAAATAAATAAATAAATATATTCGTTCTTGTATTATCTTTTCTTCTGTGGTTTCTAATACTGTGGACATACTGATGTCGCTACACTATGACCTGTCTGTGCTGTCGGCGCCTCGCCGCCGCCGCCAGCGCCGCGCCGCCCGAACTTTTGGCGCGCTAACGTATTCGACAAGAAGGACGCGCGGGGGGCGCCCCGCGGATTTCCCCGCACCTCAAATCTGTATGAGTGTTGAATCACCTCGTCTTAAAGTTTAAAATTATTTCACACTGAAAGTGCTCGCCGCGTCGCTGCCGGCCGCTGCCATTCCGGTGTGACCCGGCCCTATGGCGGTCATGCTACGCGTGCAGGTAAAATTCAGTAAAACCACTTGTATTCAATAAATGATTTTAATAACATAACATCTATATTGGAATGTATAGTGCTCACAGTACAGGATAAATAAAATAATTTCAACATAATTCTCCATGATTTTAAATCCGCAATTATCTTAGGAATCATAAGATTGTTTCAATAATTAAATACTAAAATAATTAGATAGATATGCAATATATTGCTTTTTATAATTATTTCAAATTAAACGAAAGCAGAGATCTGTTAATCTTTTGTCGTATTGGATACGACAGGGGATTAAAATCAAGGACAATGGTTTTGCAGTTTCTTGCGGTATATACCGAACGATTATTTTTACGGCATAGCTTTTATATCATGATGTACACGATAAGTATCTTTTTAACATTTATATAGTAATTATGACACATTTTAAACGACATTGCGTTTTATATAGTCATGTATTTCATGATAAAGCTTAACAATTTTTACTAATTTTGTTTATTTCCACACCTTTTGCTTTTATTGTAGATTGTGCTTATTCGGTATTTTAACCAGGGAAATTCCCTCCTAGAATGCGAACCTATGCATTAGGTGGCATTTAGTAAACTGCAGATATGGGACCGTTCTTAATTTTCCATATTCAACTTGCATTGAGTTCGATGAAGCACTTTTTATGATTTTATACTTGTTTTTGCTTTGTCATGATCGTGTTAATTAGAATAATATTATTTAACACGTTTATTTGCTAACGAGACAAGCTTTAAACTGTTTATGTTGTATAGAAATATAATTCTAATAAGCTAGTATAGGTTGCATTCGCAATCGACCTCATTTGAATTTATTATTATTATGCTTTTTTTCTTGCAACAGTTTTACATTACACTGATATAGATATACTATATATAACATTTTTAATAAATTTAATAAATTGACGAATTAGATACAATAGTGTATTTTGAATATATTTGGAATGCATTTTTATATAAACTCGAATAATTTCAACTTGAGCACCTAATAAATATAATTTCACGTATATACAACACAACATACATATATTTCTCTATTTTTTTAATACATTAAGTACAACAAGGAGTAGTAATTCATAAATATCACACTACTACATCTTTAATAAGGAATACGACAAATTTACATGAAGAAGAAGAAGAAAGTGACTAACTTACATTCGCCAGCACACAAAGCAAAATTTCTTCAATAGATTTTCAACTTTTTTACTAAAGTATTAGGTTTAAGATTTAATGAGAAAATTTGACAGTTTCGGGTATTTTGATGTGCTGGCGTATGTACTGTCGTAAATGCATAACACATAAATAAATAAATAATAACGATTACATACAAAATACTGATTTATAAAATTTTCTAGATAAGTACTTAGTGCCTGCTTTGCGTAATAACGTACTATTTAAAATACTACGATATTTATAATATTTAATATCTATTTTAATATAATACCAGCTGTCATTAAAACATTTTTTTTTTACTACAAACGATTAATATGATCCGTTTTTTTTATATAGTTCGGTCTACAACTTCGAATATAATATAATGTAAAGCAAATTCCATTTAGGAAGCTTACATACGAGCGACAGTCTTCATATCGACGACAGTCGCTAACGACAGGCGGCGACGTTTGCGATGGTCATCGACATGAAATGTCGTTCGTCTACAAGCTGCCTTATTGGCCACCAACGATTTGGACATATTCTCATGTCATTTTAACAAAATATACAGAAGATTTCTAGCTGGCTTGAAATGACGTTATATTGGTCTAGCAGCCAATTTGAACATATACTGAAAGTGCGAATTATAACACTGATATATTAACACGATAAACACTATGGGCGACTTTCCCGCGGCGATTTTTGATCGTGCATTGGATTTCAATATACTGTTTACCGCCGAGAGTTGAAAATTCAAGTGTGTTCTGACGCGCTGGGATGCGGTCTGTTGGATTCTCAATCCTCGACTTAACACCGAGAGTTTAAAATCCGGTGCGCAATGAAATCCCTCCACGAAGTTTTTCCTGGTTTTGAATATGATCGGTAAACTTAAAGTTATTCGTCTTGTTTACCTGAAATGGCTAGCCCACAGGCCCCTTTACGTTGTATTACAAGCAAAAGGTTTTAAGAGCCCAGTTATGCTGTACCAAAATAATAAGATTGGTAAAGGAACAATGAGGCGTTTACAACATCAACGCACAAACTGTAACCAGGAATTCAGCACATGACCCTAGTAATCTTTCATAGGTTATTTTAAAAAAAACTGTTCCATACATTTGGTCAGCGTAGGTACTCCACTTTTGTAGGAAACACTTGGTTGTTTTTTATTCCAGAATCTTGGACCGAATGCATGGTAACAGGTTCCGTATTTATCTACTCCGCAACTATCCGCAACTAGTATACTAGTATATGTTGAAACAGGCGGTAATAATAATAAATATAGTGTAGCTTCGTAAGCACCTAGCACAAATGGTAACACTGTTTTATGTCTACATTTTATTATTTAATTATATTCTCTATTATTTATTGAGTCCTCATATATTTATGGAAAAGTTGCAAAAGTATTTGAAAGTTCGTTATGTAGATTTAAGTCTAGCAACATGTGGTATTGTGGACATCTTTTCGATCTACAGATCAGAACACTAATTCCCGTAATTAAAACCAGTAAAAAACTAGTTGAAATATCAACTCGGTGACCATCAACGTCAAATACTTGTGCAAAATGCAAAAATAATTAGGATTTTTGACAGATTGACACTGTTACGAAGTAAAGATTGTTGTAACCTTCTTTAAAATATACGGGAATTTGAAATATGCAGCTCACAGCATGTTTAATGCTTTTGAAACTTTCCCACAATCAACTATAATTTTTCTATACAACAATACTCTAATAAACTTTATTAACTACAATAACATTAAATTAAACATAATGGAATGACACTAAACATTTGTCAATAAAGCTGCTGCAGCATTTTTTATTTCATCATTTCATATTTTTCAGCATAAACAGCGCTTTTTTTGGACAAATCGGCAATAATTCACCACAATTTTACCACATTCAATATATCAACATCGTTATATACATATAAGGAATTTATACACGACGAACACATACATTTTTATAAGCATGAGTTACTTAAGGATCATTTTCGGCAGTGCGAATTTCATTATATTATTCTAATATTTCATAAACAGCTTTTATGGTGTTTAAGTGCCAAAATTTTAAGCCACATATAACGTATTTTGTATCGACACTTGCTGCCTTTATGGCAGTCATAGCTGCATCTTTTTGAAATCGTTTTTAAGGTATTTTTTGTTTTCATTCATTTCTTTCATCAGCTTAAAGCGATTTCGATTATATTGGACAACAATTTTAAAATCTCAAAACTGATTACGACAATCACAACGATTATTATGAACAATATCAAGCTTGTAATTAGGTGATATTATTTTTTTTTTAATACAATTCATTTCGAAATAGTAGGATTGTTTAAATTATTAACTGTGTTCGATCGAATCATAGGTAATTACAGTTTAGTAAAATTCAAAGTTCTTTGAAAATTAGAATCAAATGTGGTGCCCAACAGTGATGAACAATTTGAACTAATCAGTATAAATTATAACAAAAAATTAAGTTTATTAATATTAAAAAAATAATGTATAAATCTTAATTTAAAAGAAACTATAGAACTTCGTTGATTTAAAACTTATTTAATATAGGAATGGCTGAGATAGACTCAAAATGAATGGTATGAAAACGGTCATTTCACTTGAAGAAGTTAGTCAGAAGAAAGTTTTTTTAAAGCTAAATATAGCCTTACTTATAACAAGATAAAATTAGAAAATATTATAAATAAATTAACTCAAAAATCATTTTAATATAATGATGACTAAAGAATCGTTGTTTATTTTCAATTTACTAAAAGGAAGACTTATTTTGGGAAGCTACTGATTAATAACAAATTTGGCAAACACAAGAAAAACTCTTAAACACTTTCACATTTCTTTGAGTGTTCTTAGAGAGCTGTTTTCATACTTTTTTTTTTTTTATAAAAAGCTCACACATTAATTGCAGTAATAAGAATGCATGTTTTGGCTGTTATGGTTTAAAACACTATTTTCTATTCCCAACTTACCTTATTGCAACGTGTCGCCTGCCCATGGTATTATTTCGTTCTCAATTAGCGTTCTTTCCGTTTTTTATATTTTTGCTTGGTTCTGAATGGTCCTAGCGTGATGTTAAAAGCCTTCACCAAGAATTGGACTATCAGAAACAAAAAAATTTTTTCAAATGCGACCGGTAGTTACAAAGATTAGCGCGTGTGCGAATTTTAGTGGCACGGACAACTAAGTGAGTAGTAATATGATCCAAACCACGCATGTAACTAACATAGGAACTAAAAAGAGCTTAGGAAGCTGCACAAGGTTGATCAAAGAAAATATTTTGTGAGGTAAAGAAATGTACTAAAGTAAACGCTTCTTTTCTATCATATCTCAGCACACAAAAACTCATAAATCAATAGAATTTAACTAAAGAGCCTTATTCTATTATGTACTATGTATATTATTTCTGCGGTTACTAATATCTTATTAAGCCGTAATGAACTCTAGTAATTCGTGATTTGGTCTAATTTTGAATACGATATTATTTTAATTTACAGTTTGAACACTGATCGCTATACGACAAAAGATTAATTGTGTAAATGAGTTGTCGTATTCAGTACGACAAGATATTAATGATTTTTCCTATTAATTATTGTTTCTTAAGCTATTGACGAACAAAATAAGGATAAAACATTTTATCATAGTGATGAGTGTTCAAACATGTTTTTCCTTTGAAACAGAATAATTACGCCATTAGAATTTTATAAATTAGATTAATATTATTTTGAATAAACATGTTGAATCCCAGATCATAATTAGTTTCTTTGTTGTCATCGACAAATAATATTTTAATTGAAATGGCGGGTTTCTTTACCCGCAAAAAATCAGATTCTTTGCGATAATAAGTTATCAATAAAAATAAAATAAAATAGTATTTTCAAAGGAATGTTAGTGTAACTCGAATATAATAATATTTATGTTTTAACACCAATTAATAATATATAACAATGGCACCATATTGAACGATTATTTTGTATGGCAATAAAAATTTAGGAACGAAAGCAGTTGAGCTAAATGAAGTTTTACAAGTCAAGCTATCTTTTACTAAAGTTTAAGCATGAAGATGTCTTTAACAGATGTAATGAACTTTTATTTCGATTTGGAAAATCAAAATCTTTTAAATAAGTAATGCATTGAAATAATTGCTATTACTGTACGGTTTCCGGGCGTATGATACGCCTAGCTTCAGTAATTTTGTATTGCCATGGCCAAATTAAATTTGCCAGCGAATCTCCAGTTTTGATATATCTAAAACATGATAAAACTATCCGTAATATTAAATCCGTATAATTAAAAACAATTTTCTATTATTATGACACCGAAATGGACACTACAGAATTATACAAATTGTGTTTAAATCTATTATTATGGTGTTTAAATCTATTTAACTATTTCTTGCAGTTATTAGACCGACTGTTTAACGTTTAAAAACAAAAACAACTATTGTTTTAAACTAATAACCTTAATAATATTCTGGTCTTTTCCGGTCTACTCGGTCTTTTCGTGAAAAGACCAAGAATGTTTATGAATTGAACTTTACAAAAAAGCTATTCTATTGTTTTAAAATTATCACCTTCTTAGTTCTACGGTCTTCTAATATTATGTCTCTTCTTAGCTATGAACAAAATCTATAAAATAATAATCATCGTTGACACAAACTGCTACTGCGGTATTTACACGGTTTACAATTTTTTCCTAGTAGACCGTTATCCCAAAGTTTATAAATAAAATAATAACAACAATGAGCTTGTTTTTTACCTTATTGTTGTTACAATGTTCTTTCATTTGGTCTACTCGGTCTTCTTATATTTTGGTGAGTAGACCTTCCAGTTCTAGCACTTCTGGTAACTCTACGGCTTCCAAGCGTATGGATGACGGGTTGAAGGGGAATTGCACCGAGAATATCATCTTTGAGTCCATTAGCAGGTTTTGCTGAAACAAAGTATTATTTTTAATTAGGTCTTTCCTCCTGTTGGAAATGTTAAACCCTTAATATCAGATCTCCGTTATAGTTTGAGCCAACCGAACGTCACTATACACTGAAACTTTGAAAACCACGCTTAGCGCTACGAAATAAAAACTATGTCAAAAAAAATTGCTAACATGAACGTACACTTGGCTGTACCTACATAAATTGATGTACGGTAGAAATTAGATTTAAAATTGAAAGACAGGCAAGTGGATCTTTGACCCCGCCCCCCTTTGGGGGAGGCTTATGTCCAGCAGCGGACGTTTTATGGCTGTGCTGATGATGAAGAAGTGGATCCTAATTTTAAGACAGAAAACAATCTTTGGCTGCCTGTATCATTCAAAAAGCAGCCAAGGCAGATCGGACTCTAAATAAAAGAAACTCAGAACATTTAGAACAACAAAATACACCTAAGTTACTCTTTCATTTAGGTCTATTTTAAAATAATTTTAGTTTGTAAAATCTATGGATATTGTGAAGAAGCCACTCTCGACGAGATTTTAAGTATTTTATTTTGTTATGTATGTACAAACCGTGACATAGATCGACAAATAAGTTGTTAGAACAAAGGTTGTACTCAAAACTTAACTATTTTGGATAGTAGTGGATTGTTTATTGTAACTCACCGGCTCCTTGTCGGGGTTGGTGCCAGCCTTCTCCAGCATCTTCTTCTGTATCTCGTGAATGAACTCGCGAGTTACCTTCACTTCGTATTCCTCTGCTGGTGTGTACATATTCAGGATCTGAAAAAGGGAATAGTATGGATAACACATGGAGTTACTTAAATCTATTTATCATTTACGAGTTTAACCAGTCAATTACCGTAATTACAGACACAATTAAAAAACCATTATGTCTGTACCAAATGTGGTATCTCAGGGACTTAGAGGTTAAGAATTATTTGTAAACGTTAAGTTGTGTTCATGTTAGATTTTAAATTTGGAAAACAATTAAATATTACTTGAATTTCTGAAAAAAGGAGGAGGGTAAAGATTAGAACGTTTTTCGCCTATCGTAGTCATGAAAATTCAAAGTATTTATTGACGTCATGTTATTGTGTTTATGTGAAGTTTAGGTATCGACCTTTACATCTATTCTAAAATAGTAAGAAAAACATAGCAAGTCTTAAAAAAAAAATCATCTAACTTGGCAAATTCTTTGAAGTTTTGTTATTTTAAGCACTTTTTCTAACTTTCATTAAAAAATAAACTGTTATGCGCTTTATACACCAATATATTTTTTAGTCGCTCAAATACTACAGTAAATAGGCTTTTTAACTAGCATTCATTTGTTTTGGTGCATCAAGCGCTTAACAGTTTTTTTTAGTGAAAGTTAGAAAAAGTGCTTTAAATATCAAAACTTCAAAGAATTTGCCAAGTTTGATGATTTTTTTTTATATAAGACTTGCTATTTTTTTTTCTTACTATTTTAGAATAGATGTAAAGGTCGATACCTAAACTTCACATAAACACAATAACATGACGTCAATAAATACTTTGAATTTTCATGACTATGATAGGCGAAAAATGTTTTAATCTTTACCCACCTCTTTTAGATTTTTATGTCAAAACACTCCGTTGATTGCAATCGTTGGCTGATCTTGTTTTCAGAAAATTTTCAACAATTCCTAATAATATGTGGCGTATTCAGAACCTCCTTTGTTTATTTGGAAGTTGGTTAAATAATATACAATTCAATAATACCATTTTAGAATATTATTTCACAGTATGTTCAACGTATATTGGTGCGTAGTACTGATATCCGGCGTGCGTGTATGACCAGGTGTATGAACATAAACGAGGCAAAAGGAATGTTTAAGGTTCGTAGCAGGTGGCGTTCTGTAGTTTCTGCCTACCTCCATGGGAAAAAGGCGTAAGTTTATGTATGTATGTTCAACGTAGCGCGTTGTAGCCGCGTAGACGCTGCGTAAACTCTATTGTGTCTAAACTACACCGCGCTTATAAAGAGGCTATTGCATTACTTGACTAGTTCATTCTTACTTTGCACACTTGCATCGCGTTCAGGTTGGCACACATGTCCACAGTACTCTGCACGTCTTGCATCGACTTGCATCCTTGTAACAACTGCACGCTTGCGTTACTAGACTAACTTTACTCTTACCTTGCACACTTGCATCGCGTTCAGGTTGGCACACATGTCCACAATGCTCTGCACGTCTTGCATCGACTTGCATCCTTGTAACAACTGCACGCTTGCGTTACTAGACTAACTTTACTCTTACCTTGCACACTTGCATCGCGTTCAGGTTGGCACACATGTCCACAATGCTCTGCACGTCTTGCATCGACTTGCATCCTTGTAACAACTGCACGCTTGCGTTACTAGACTAACTTTACTCTTACCTTGCACACTTGCATCGCGTTAAGGTTGGCACACATGTCCACAGAGCTCTGCACGTCTTGCATCGACTTGCATCCTTGTAACAACTGCACGCTTGCGTTACTAGACTAACTTTACTCTTACCTTGCACACTTGCATCGCGTTCAGGTTGGCACACATGTCCACAATGCTCTGCACGTCTTGCATCGACTTGCATCCTTGTAGCAACTGCACGCTTGCGTTACTAGACTAACTTTACTCTTACCTTGCACACTTGCATCGCGTTAAGGTTGGCACACATGTCCACAGAGCTCTGCACGTCTTGCATCGACTTGCATCCTTGTAACAACTGCACGCTTGCGTTACTAGACTAACTTTACTCTTACCTTGCACACTTGCATCGCGTTCAGGTTGGCACACATGTCCACAATGCTCTGCACGTCTTGCATCGACTTGCATCCTTGTAGCAACTGCACGCTTGCGTTACTAGACTAACTTTACTCTTACCTTGCACACTTGCATCGCGTTAAGGTTGGCACACATGTCCACAGAGCTCTGCACGTCTTGCATCGACTTGCATCCTTGTAACAACTGCACGCTTGCGTTACTAGACTAACTTTACTCTTACCTTGCACACTTGCATCGCGTTCAGGTTGGCACACATGTCCACAATGCTCTGCACGTCTTGCATCGACTTGCATCCTTGTAGCAACTGCACGCTTGCGTTACTAGACTAACTTTACTCTTACCTTGCACACTTGCATCGCGTTAAGGTTGGCACACATATCCACAGAGCTCTGCACGTCTTGCATCGACTTGCATCCTTGTAACAACTGCACGCTTGCGTTACTAGACTAACTTTACTCTTACCTTGCACACTTGCATCGCGTTCAGGTTGGCACACATGTCCACAATGCTCTGCACGTCTTGCATCGACTTGCATCCTTGTAACAACTGCACGCTTGCGTTACTAGACTAACTTTACTCTTACCTTGCACACTTGCATCGCGTTAAGGTTGGCACACATGTCCACAGAGCTCTGCACGTCTTGCATCGACTTGCATCCTTGTAACAACTGCACGCTTGCGTTACTAGACTAACTTTACTCTTACCTTGCACACTTGCATCGCGTTCAGGTTGGCACACATGTCCACAATGCTCTGCACGTCTTGCATCGACTTGCATCCTTGTAGCAACTGCACGCTTGCGTTACTAGACTAACTTTACTCTTACCTTGCACACTTGCATCGCGTTAAGGTTGGCACACATGTCCACAGAACTCTGCACGTCTTGCATCGACTTGCATCCTTGTAACAACTGCACGCTTGCGTTACTAGACTAACTTTACTCTTACCTTGCACACTTGCATCGCGTTCAGGTTGGCACACATGTCCACAATGCTCTGCACGTCTTGCATCGACTTGCATCCTTGTAGCAACTGCACGCTTGCGTTACTAGACTAACTTTACTCTTACCTTGCACACTTGCATCGCGTTCAGGTTGGCACACATGTCCACAATGCTCTGCACGTCTTGCATCGACTTGCATCCTTGTAGCAACTGCACGCTTGCGTTACTAGACTAACTTTACTCTTACCTTGCACACTTGCATCGCGTTAAGGTTGGCACACATGTCCACAGAACTCTGCACGTCTTGCATCGACTTGCATCCTTGTAACAACTGCACGCTTGCGTTACTAGACTAACTTTACTCTTACCTTGCACACTTGCATCGCGTTCAGGTTGGCACACATGTCCACAATGCTCTGCACGTCTTGCATCGACTTGCATCCTTGTAGCAACTGCACGCTTGCGTTACTAGACTAACTTTACTCTTACCTTGCACACTTGCATCGCGTTAAGGTTGGCACACATGTCCACAGAGCTCTGCACGTCTTGCATCGACTTGCATCCTTGTAACAACTGCACGCTTGCGTTACTAGACTAACTTTACTCTTACCTTGCACACTTGCATCGCGTTAAGGTTGGCACACATGTCCACAGTGCTCTGCACGTCTTGCATCGACTTGCATCCTTGTAACAACTGCACGCTTGCGTTACTAGACTAACTTTACTCTTACCTTGCACACTTGCATCGCGTTAAGGTTGGCACACATGTCCACAGTGCTCTGCACGTCTTGCATCGACTTGCATCCTTGTAACAACTGCACGCTTGCGTTACTAGACTAACTTTACTCTTACCTTGCACACTTGCATCGCGTTCAGGTTGGCACACATGTCCACAGTGCTCTGCACGTCTTGCATCGACTTGCATCCTTGTAACAACTGCACGCTTGCGTTACTAGACTAACTTTACTCTTACCTTGCACACTTGCATCGCGTTCAGGTTGGCACACATGTCCACAGTGCTCTGCACGTCTTGCATCGACTTGCGTGCTTGTAACAACTGCACTGCTTGCGTTATCGGCTTTAGGACGCCTAGGATTTCTTCCACCTTAAGAAAAGAAAAAATATTTAAGTTTAGTTTTTGTAAGGGGACATGGAATAATTAGGGGTTGAAAATATTTCCTGCATGCTTGGTATTTTAGGTTTTTTAACCGACGAAAAAAAAACGGAGAAGGTTATCAATTCGACGCGTATATTTTTTTATGTATGACCACGCATAACTTTTTACATAGTAGTCCGATTGTGATAATTCTTTTTTTATTGAAAGAGTATACTCCGAAGATGGTCCATATAAATTTGGAAAATAAAATCGAACCCTAAGGGTCGGAAAACAGGGGATGATTGATTGTTCACTCAGTGATTGTAATGTATAACCACGCATAACTTGATACAGAGTAATCCGATTTTGATAATTCTTTTTTCTTTGGATGGGATATACCTTGCCAAGTATTATTAGTACATTAAAGCCACAAAAAATTATAAAATAAAAACTTTTTAACAAACAATTAAACCGCCGAAAAAACTGCAAAGCAAAACATAATAAACCTTGTATATTTTGTAATCGTTGTAATGTTTTTATGATGTATTTTTATGGTGTACAATAAAGTATATATAAATAAATAAACCTTAAATTTTGAGTCGCCGCTGAAAAATCAATGAACAAAGATCTCTCAAAGCGCCGACTCATAATTTTAAGGTTTATTATTTTTTGCTTTTCAGTTTTTTTTAAACATGTAATTTTAGAACTAATACGGAGATTAAATCCGATTACAACATATGATAGGGTAATAGCGTCCTCTTATTAGCATATAATGTTCCCACTGCTGGGACACAAGCCTGCGTGGGCTGTGGGCCCAGTGCGGGTTGGTAGATGTCACATGTCTTCGAATTTTTGGTTCTAGAACATGCCGGTTTCCTCACGATGTTTTCCTTCACCGTTTTGAGAGCAGTGGTAATGATATGATTTACACAACGTAAAGCGTTTCCCGGGATTCGAACTTACGACCTACAACTCGTAAGTCGCGGCCTTCGCGGCAGTTTGTTTTTAATACGAAGTAGGTTATAAAATTGAATTATTTATTTTGTAATTATACTTTAATTCAGAATTACGAACAACATTTAATATCTATAGCCATACTAAACTATTATTTTACCTTGATTTTCGATTGATCATTTATATGTAATAAAAAGTAAATGTTGGTTGCAATGGAATTTTAATCTTAACACATATGAAATTAAGTTTTTTTTTTACCTTAAAAACTGTTATCTTCAGAAATTATCTTGATGTGTAACGCATTAAGTCTGCTATCGGCAAATTACATTAATTAACTTAAGGACAAAATTCATAAAATGTTCAGTCGATCGACTACAGGTCTTCAAAAAAAAAATAAAAAATGTTCAAGTATTATATAAGATGATGTCTAAGTTTTATTTTAACGTAAAATAACATCTTAGGACAACCAACACACCGTTATTTGATCCCAAACTAGGCAGAGCCTGTACTATGGCAGCCAGACAACTGATAAATATACTTATACTAGCTGACCCGGCAAACGTTGTTTTGCCATATAAATAATTTCCTAGGCGGGGATAACTAATTAAATGACGATTGATCAGTTTTCGACCGGACAGGAAAAATGATTAAATTACTAAAATGGCTATTAAAAAATAAGGGTTGATCGTAGAAGGGTGAAAATTGAGGATTGTATGTATTTTTGTATGTTGTATCATAAAAAAATAGAAATTAAAAATTTTGTCTAAAAAATAAAAAATAAAATTTATTGGTGGACTACCCCTAACATTTAGGGGGATGAAAAATAGATGTTGGCCGATTCTCATAGATACCGGATAAGCACAAAAAATTTCATCAAAATCGGTCAAGCCGTTTCGGAGGAGTATGGCAACGAAAACTGTGACACGAGAATTTTATATATTAGATATTTCGAAATACATACATAATATATAATAAGATAAATTACACCCAGAAACGAGGTACTTACGCTCTTCTGTCCATACTCAGCGAGATGCTCCTTGATCCAGGTCTCGAGATGGCTGATGTTGTACCGGATCTGCAGCCCCTTGGCCCAGCAGCACAGGTCCTTGCGCAGGAGCAGCTGGTTCAAGCTGTACGCGCAGATGTAGTAGAACAGCTGGAGGAACGAGGAGAAACTATTATGTAAGATCATACAGAAAGAAAGAAGAAGAAAGAGCATACGTTTATATGCAGTAAACATGAGGAAAAGAAAGACCAAACACAACAAAAATAAAAGAAAAAGCTGGGGGGCAAACATGACTCATAAATTATGAGGTTTGTGGCAAAAATGTATTGAAAAATTCGTTTGACTTGTAGTTTCTGAAAGTTACTGTACATTTTACTTTATTTCGGTGATTACAAAGTGTCTTATCCATTATCGCTGCCTCGCTGATCATGTCCAAGGTCGAGTTGGTAGCAACTAGGACTGCTGATCTGAGTGATTTTGGGTTCAATCCTCAGCGAGGTAATTACAAAACACACTAACAGTAACAATGGCTTTCATGTTCAATTTCGAAATTTTTCGAAAATATGGAGGAATGGATTAGCAATTTACAGGTAATGAGTGAAGAACAAAGAGTAGTTCACTAAAAAAAAAAAAAATTGTAGTAATAAGTAGAAAAAGGAGAATTCTCCGACTAGACGGGTGTCGTGTCTGGTGGAAAACTTCCCGACCCCCTGCGTGGTCGTCTTTGCGCCCCCGAAGAGGGCGCGAGTAATCGGTTTGGAGGCTTTTTGGCCCCATGATAGGGGCGTTTTTTTCTTGGCCTCCAGAGCTGGAGGCTCGTCTTTTGGTTTTCCTCCCTCCTCCCGAGAGAAGGGGAGGGAGTCCTCTAATACACACCTAGACATTGAGAGGTTTGCCTCCCGTCTGGCTTCTTGTACCGTGTCGTGCCGGACGTAAAGAATAACAGCACCCCATTTCTTCCCGTGGGTGTCGTAAAAGGCGACGAAGGGACTTACTAGAGAATGGGCAGCAGCGTTCTCTATGCATTTAACCACCATACTGCGATCGCCAACCCGCCTGCCAAGCGTGGCGATTATGGCAAAGCCCCCCAAATTGGGGGAGGCCTAAGTCCAGCAGTGGGCGTCTTATGGCTGAAATGGTGATGATGATGATGGCCTCTGAACTATAGCTCTAGCTGTAGGAGCGCCCGAAATGCTTCTCGACTGCCCGACGATTGATGTCCGGACGTTGTATAGCTAATTGCCCGGTAAACTCTGTTTGCGCGATGCAGGATTTTGTGTGACGTCAGTGTAATGCGTAGTTCGCATCTGGCAGTGTAGATGCCGCTACAAGTTGATGTACATACCTGTTTGAATATCATGAGTCTGAGCGGCTGGTCGACGGCGAATGTATGCAGATGGTCGTGCGTGGCCGTGAGCTCCAGCTTGAGGCGCTGCGGGCCGGCGCCGGCCTGCGGCGGTCGTGCGGCCGGGCCTGACAGACCCGAGATCTCCTCGTGCTCCAGGATGGCCGGCACGATCAGACGCTCCAGCTGCCGCTCCAGCAGGTGGATCAGGCCTAGCCCGGGGAATAACCATTCATGAGAATTTTTTATAAAAGATTTTTTGTCATTATTATTTTTGAGTACAAATGACGACCCGCCCCCACTCCCAATTTGGGGCATGTCTATGTCAAGCAGTGGATGTCGTTTGGCTGAAATGGTGGTGAATTTCGACGGCTATAAGAGTAGAGAGAGACCAAAGAAACGATGGATTGACTGTGTGAATGGTGATATGGATAGAAAGTATGGAAGAAGTAGACATGTTGCGGTTACCACGAATAAATACACGGTTTATCATCTTTTCCTGCCGCTATCCCAATAGCGGCAGGAAAAGATGATAAACCGAGTTTTGTTATGTCAAACTCGATGAACAATAAATTATCAATTATTTTATTCCCGTAATTAGGTTTGTACAAGCATTTTTACACGTCGATCATATCATTTGAAGACCATGTTAATTGGTGTCTGGAATGGTCTTTTTGAGTAAAGAACGTCACAGATTGAGTGAACCTGTGCAGTCATTCTACACATTTGTCTGTTAATCGTGCAACTAAACTCAAAAATTAAGGAGCTCAGCTAAATATAAAGAAACCACGTAAACATTTTTTTTAACAGAATTAGAATTTAGTTCGGTTTATCACTACATAAATTGAGGGCATGTTTTTAATTAAATTTTACTTATAAAATTCCAAATACATTTCTTTACAAAAAGCTATGATAATCGGCATTTAAATAGTATGATACGCCTGCAATACACTTTGTTACAAAAAATACTCTTCACACGTACAATAAAATTCAAAATTAGTGATGGTATCTTTACATATTGGTAGTTTTTAGGTCGGAGAGTGCAGTAGAATACTTTTTATATCCTGGAAAAATGCACGGCCCGGAGACCACGGGAGCGAAGCCGCGGGTAAAATTTGGTCACCTGCTTATCTCTACCTGACTTTCCTGTATTTATGCTGACTAAGGGACTTACTAGAGAATGGGCAGCAGCGTTCTCTATGCATTTTACCACCATACTGCGATTGCCTACCCGCCTGCAAGCGTGGCGATTTTGGCAAACCCCCCAAATTGGGGGAGGCCCATGTCCAGCAATGGACGTCTTCCGGCAGAAATGAATATGATGCTAAATGATAAATGATTTTATTTCTGTAAGTAGGTTTGTACAAACACTTTTACATGTCAATGATGTTTTTTAAACTAGATGAGTTCGGCGTTTCCTAACTGACTACTCTGAGAAGAAAGGCCGAAACAAACTCAGAGGTCACAGTCTCTTTTAAAGTCCAGACATAATCTTGTCATGCTACCTAATGACGTCATGATTAGGGAAAAAATTCCAGGTCTTACCCTGGTATATCCAGACGGCGATGTCGCTGAGCACCTGCCGGTACTCCGACAGGTCGAAGATCCGCAGACACTGCTGGTTCTGACGAGGCGTGTTCGCTGATTGGTAGATCGTGTCGCCGCTGTATTGGCGGAGGTTGTTTAGAAGTCTGTAAAAGAGATGAAAATATTACTTTTCAAACAAAAAAGCTTTTCTTTCTTGAATTTCCATGACAGACGCGAAAAATGTTGAAAAAATAAATTGTTCTTTATATTTTCTCTATAGAAACTCATTTGGGTTAAATTAACAGGATAATCGGGTCAATTCAGGATATTCGGGGGATTTCGGGTCGTATCGCGTTAATGTTAACCTCTAAGTCCGTGAGAAACCACATTTGGTATCAGACACAATGGTTTTTAATTGTGTCTGTAATTACAGTAATTGACTGGTGAAAACAGCAAATAAAAAACCCCCAACCAAAACAAAAATCTATAAAAAGTAAAATATACGTATCGGCCCTTTACGTTTAATAAAAGTTGTTTAAATTATAGGATCTTTGTGTTGAAACGACTGAACCGATTTTGATTAAAAACATTAAAGAACACTGCTAGAAAGACTACTTTTAAATTTAAAAAAAACTGCACCCAAATCGGTTCACCCGTTTAAGACCTTCTGTGCCACAGACAGATACACCTAGCGGTCAAACTTACAACACCCTTCTTTTTGCGTAAGGGGTTAAAAAGACCATTTACTTTTCCCCTTACCTAAGCATATTAGCGAGCCACAACGCGTTATACTCGACGCTTTCCGCGCGTTTCTTCAGCGTTTTCTTGACGGCTGTCCGGACCGCTTTCATGAGTTGATGCATCTTAGGTTCATCATCTACGTGGTCCATATGCCTCAGCATCATGAAGAGAATGTATGCTGGTAACCCGGGGAGGAGAGTCACTGCTGTTTTGGGCTTTAAGTCTGTGGGATAAGATTTAATTCCGGTTGGTTGGACATATTAAAAGTTAAGTTAAGTCCACAAAATAATACAATAATAATTGGTCTTATCGCAAAAAGCGATTTGTGCCTATTAAGATACAAAAAAACTGTTAAGTTGATTGTTTGAAACAATTTGGAATAATTTAAAAGAATAAATTCTAGCTTGATTACGATTCATTCTTGATTTGCACACATTTTTTCTCATATCCTTGTTCACACATATCAAATTAAGATGAAATTTAATTGAAAGCGTTAAATTGTTTGCCGTAAATGAATGAAAATTTTTTAACCAGTGCGCAAATTTTTTTGTTGGTTCAGCATCAGTAATATTTCAACTATTTTTTCAATACTTTTTTTTACATTTTTATCCGACCTTAAATCAGTAAACTGTGGACACCCTACATATTTCGTAATATGATATCAACAATAGGAATAGGTCAGTAACCGCGCGCAGGTTCGTAGGTACTTCGAACTTCTTAGAATTTTGACCGATCGAACTGGTAGGTACTTGTAGCTACGCTCGGTCGTTCACCTTCGCCGCCGCGTCGCCGTCACGCGCAAGTTACCATAAAAACAAGTTTCAAAAAAACATCTTTCGTTAACGATAACTTAATTTTTTTGTACTAAGATACATCAAAATAAAAATTACATGGTTATTATAACTCGTTTAAGTTTAATTTGGTAAAATTTGCGCACTGGTTAAAAAAATATCCAGTATACATATACTCGTATTTAATGGCAGGAGAATGTTAATGATGATGAACTTACCGGAGATAAGTTTCTTGATAATAAGTCCCTCGTCTTGTATCTTATACTCGAACATGCCGAGGTACTCGCGTTCCTTCTTGCGCGTCACCGCCGCCATTTCTAGCGTCATTGACGCGTTCGGCTGCGCTGTTGAGTCTGTAGAAATAAAGTCGAATATCAAAGAAGAACTCGACTTTGGTCCGTGTTGCCCTATAAAAACGGCAGTTCAGCCCAGGTACAGTAATGTACAACAAAACCAAATAATAGACAATCTTTCCGTAGTTTAACATGTTGAGTGCCAAACACAGATTGATGATTAATCCGATATGGCCACAGATTTAGAGCGCACACAAAATTGTTAGTAGCAAGCACGCGATATCGCTTGATTGGCACTCAACGTGTTAATCGACTTCAAAGAAAGGATTCAGTTCTTTGGAGGTATAAGGAACAGGATGTAACGTTCACTCAACCTCCGTAGTGCAAAGAGGATCCTCCGACCAGGGTGCTTAACTGCTTACTCTCGAATATAATTCCAATACATCGACATTGGTCAAACGTCAGTTGGTTGAGTTAAACGTCAGGGATTGGCTAGACTCAATGAGTCCAGCCAATCACTGACGTTTGACTGACAATTCCAATGTCGATCTATTGGAATTATATTCGAGAGTAAGCACCCAGACCGGGTGTCGTGTCTGGTGGGCAACTACCCGAAGATTGATGTATATTCTAGTTGCGCGGTAAACTCTGGTTACGGGATGCACGATTTTGGGTGGTTTGCACGTGGCGGTGTAGATACCACTTACGGTCAATATTAGTTGTATTTTTTTTTGTTACCTTCATTTTAGGCAATTAAGGTATACGAATTTGTCCAACAACCAAAAACTCGAAAATAAAAGGTAACTATAAGAAAACCGACTTCCAAAAACTACAAAATGAAAAAGAACTATTTTTTCGGAAAACAGTGACATAACAACGAAAATAAAAAGCAAAGATTGATTTTCAAAGGTTTTGGACGCCCGTTATTTTTTAAATTATCATTTTCAGCGTGGATCCGCTACCTAACTAAATAGAGTCAACCCAGCACTTGGCTACGGGTTTGGCATCTTCAGTAGCGGTTTTAAACCCATAACGTAATATAAGATAAAGCAGTGTGTATTTACCGTTATTATCAAGTATATCGTTGACATCTTCGATGCCAACTTCCTTCAGCTTATTGACCAGCATTCGTATTTGATTCTTGTACCGACGACAGCTTTCTGATAGTTTGTCCACGCGTTCCTGTTTCGTAAAATTAAAGGAATTCAAGTTAGTTTATTCTTTTATTTCAATATTTGTGGGATAATAATGTTTCTAGAACAACATTTGAAACACGTGTTTTTTTTTTTTGTGGGTGGGATATCATCAAATGACGTCTCCCACTCTGCGTGACGCGGGAGGGCGTGTCAGACTTTTACTGACTAAATCCCACCCGTGTTCCTTCAGTTGCGTAAAGTTAAGAAGGACTCCAGAAGTCAATACCTTGCGTCTTTGTCTTATTATCGAACAATATGGATTAAGTATACCAAAAAATTAAAGATATAAATGTGGAAATTTTACATACGGTGCCACATACATACATAATCTCACGCGTTTTTCCCATGGGGGTAGGCAGAAACTACTGAACGCCACCTGCTACGATCATAACATACTATTTTTGCCTCGTCTAGGTTCATACAATTGGTCATACACGCACGCCGGTTGCGAGTACTACTCACCTGACCTTTCTGAAGAACATCACCAATAAGGTACCCTAGGTTGTTCCCTTCCGGCGATTCCACACACATCTGCCTTGTACATAAGTGGTGTTTCAAAATACATACCTTTTGTAACCGTCTTAGCATACCCTTTTCAATTTTTGTCACTACATTTTCTTTTAAACCGCACGCGCACCGTTGTCTTATCACATCATTCCTCAGCCTATCATTTACAGTTACACCACACATGCTTCACAATGACCACCCATTTTGTTGGGGGAGGCCTATGTCCAGCAGTGGGCGTCTTTCGGCTGAAATGTTGATGAGTATTTACCTGTAACGCCATGCTCTCAGCCGCCAGCCTGATGATCTCATTCTGTGCAAATTCTTGAGTCTTGTTCTTGGGTTCAGCACTCAGATCTGTACTGAGCAACCTAAAACAATAAATTATGTTTAAGTATCCAATATAGGAAGATTTTTTTAATATTAATATTATGGTAACTATACTATTGATCAAAGGACAAATTAAATTAAATGGTGAAGTTTCACAGAAAGTATAAGATTACTTTTTGTCTTTACTTTTCTCCAAATAATTGGATAAGTAATCACAAACATTTTCGAATTCATAAGCAGGTTTTACTTTATTTAGAAAGAGCTAATTATTCCAGCAGCTTCAACCGTGGGGATATCGAAAATTATTCCACGGGAACATGCTACCGGGACAAAAGTACTCTAAATTACTCCTTATAACATCAGCTATCTGCCAGTGAAAAACCTGTTTAAATCGGTCCAACTGTCTCGGAGGTTATCCGAAACAAACGGACAGACAGATCTGGTTTTGAGTATTTGTTTTTATGTCATGTTTATTAAAGCTGTTAGTTTCACATCACAAAAACACACTTAAATCAATCAATCTGCCTAGCATTTGTGGAGTCAGCTTCCAGTCTTACCGGATGTAGCTGAATACCAGTATTTGACATGGTTTCTGACAACTGTACAGAACAACTTATTCAAATATTTGGAGATTAATAATAAACACTAAGTCTGTGACCTTTCACCAGTCAAATTAATTTGTCCTTATATAATATTTTGGAAGTTAAAAATTACAGAAAATATTGCCCATTTCAAGATGTAGTTCTCTATAAAGAAGTGTGACTACTATTTAAATAAACATGTTAGTATATTTAAAATACATATATTAATTTATTGTTG
The DNA here is from genome assembly GCA_932294355.1 of Aporophyla lueneburgensis. NCBI lineage: Eukaryota > Metazoa > Arthropoda > Insecta > Lepidoptera > Noctuidae > Aporophyla > Aporophyla lueneburgensis. The sequence goes on along the minus strand of OW028762.1, from coordinate 13,598,385 downwards.
TGTTGTTAGGTCCAGATTACAGTATATTATGATATATTTAGCCAATATGATGGCACCCGTTCAAGAAAAAGATAATAATATTATTCTGTTGCTTATCTTTTCAAAGTATTATCAAGCGCCCTATTCTGTTTATATGTAGTTGTAGAATCTTCTTTCCATATGACACCTCCATCTATATTAAACACTATGCTTTTTGGTTCCCATTTCTATCGTTATAACAGGATGAAATTAGATATGTACGCCAAATCTATACTAATATTATAAAGCTGAAGAGTTTGTTTGTTTGGTTGAACGCGCTTATCTCAGGAACTACTGGTTCGAATTGAAAATTTAGTAATGGATAGCCTATTTATCGAGGAAGGCTATAAGCTAAAAATAACATCATACGAGGACCGTAAGGAGCCGACCAAAAATTAAAAGTCATGAGTATAAAGTACTGGAACGGTCAGGCGGTTCGATGCAACGGGGCGAATTTTTAGTAAGCGCAAGAGATACTTTGATCAGAAGCGAAGAAATCGAGTATGTCAGTATAGAAAAGGCATGCACATATATATGACATACGTGCGCGAAGGCAAGCGATTTGTCAACGTTATCGCGCGCCATAATTCGTTGCGCGGTAAATACACGATTATTTTCAAGAATTTCGTTTTGGGAAATGAAAATTTATAATGATTTTATGTAATCATGACTGAACTTCTTCTTTTGAATTGGCACAAGTATACAATTCCATCATATATTAATCTTTTCCATCTATAATTTTGATTTAATTTGTTGAAGTTTTCCACTTTTGGCCAAACTTAAAATTATTAAACACGACAGTCAGACGTGGTCTCTGACTGACCGCGCGAGTCTGTTTTAAAACAAAGCATTGATCGTAGCATATGTCGAGCAGCACGCGTAGCATGACCACCGTAGATAGGGTTTCGTTGACGGAATAGACAAAATTACAGATTGTAGAGAGATTGAAGACAGAATTAAAGATTGTAGAAAGATTTGTACCGTTTTATGCTGGCGTAGCATGACAATTCTATCTCTATTCTACCAAGAATAGACAAAGTTCTTTCTATGGTGGTCATGCTGCGTGTGCTGGTTTTATGTAACTCTTAAGTTCTGCCAAGACAGTGTGAGAAATGTGCTTCTAATACCTGGTGAGCATTTTTTGCCTAACTCAGACACCAGCTCCTCACATTGCTAAAAACACAAAATATAATGTAAAACATAGAATAAGCTTATCATTGTGAGGAGTAATAAAGTATTTTGATTTGATTGAATAGTAAGCCATATGGGACGCCTGCTCAAGCTGAAGCTTGTAAACAGTGATCGGATATTCGTATGCATATTTACCTAATGTTACTATTTGGCTGTGAAAGCACGAAAGCGGCTTCGTATTTTATATTAAAACCGGGTTTCTTGAATCATATTTATTAAAAAAATAAAAAAAAAAATTTAAAAAAAATTTAAAAAAATGTTTAACCCCAGATGCAAATACATATGTGTGTTGGGTGGTATGTGTTGGTTAAAACAACACACAAAACACGGTAAAAACGCGCATATAATATCCATATTAGCCAACATTTCAACTTTATGTGAATATGCAACTGAATATCCGATCTCTATTTATAAGTTAAAAAAAAAACATAATTTGCACCACACACCTTACACTGTCTTAACCATGGTCTGGACGCACCTTTTTTAAAGCAATTAATGAGGATGAAACAACAATACAGAGTGGCGATTGGGTTATCACATCAAATAGTATAACGGTTATGACAAGTTGTTATCAGTTACTTAAAATAATAATTTCGGGGGGTTTGCCACAATCTCCACGCTTGGCAGGCGGGTTGGCGATCGCAGTATGGTGCTAAAATGCATAGAGAACGCTGCTGCCCATTCTCTAGTCATTCCCTTAGTCGCCTCTTACGACAGACACGGGAAGAAATAGGATTACTATTATGATATTAGTAGATAGAACACCCGCGCAGGTTATTAATTATACACTAGTCTCAAAAATTAAGGGATATAAAAAAAACAGATTTTTGGGTGATTTTCAACAAGCTGTAACTCCGAGGAAAATTATCGTATAGCAAAAAATAAAAAAGCAAATTGTAGCTCCATGTGTCTAGTTTTCAGATATGTTCATGATTTTTTTTTTATCATGTTTGAGTCTCGAGAAAACCCAAGGAAACAACCAAAAAAACAAATTTCCAAATTTTTTCTCGCCTTAAAACCGTCCGTATTTTTTCTATTGTTTCACTCAAAAGTTCTTTTAGAAAATTTCATGTTCTTTAATTTGACATATCCAGAATGCCTATACGATGGTTTGCTGCGGAGTTATCGTCAGTCAAAGCAAAAAAGTACTTTTTAAATGACAGTGGGCAAAAATGTACGGGAGTTGGTCCAAGCGTCGCCAAGGATGAATCATATACTAAATGGAAGGGTACAATGTACTGTTCAAATTTGCAGATTTCTGATTTCAAAATTCATGGTCATATCTGAAAAGTAAACACATGGAACTACAATTTGCTTTTTTATTTTTTTGCTATACGATAATTTTCCTCGGAGTTACAGCTTGTTGAAAATCACCCAAAAATTTGGATTATTTTTTTATATCCCTTAATTTTTGTGACTAGTGTACTAATTGTGTATGTTTAAAATACATTTATTATGTGGTTTCCATTAATTAATATGGTAACCTAATCGCCACCCCGTATAGATGAAAATGAAGTGCCATCTTAAAATAACAAAAATACATTTATTTGAATAACATAAAAACAAAAATATACTCTTAAAACTTAAACATAATGATGTAAAGGTCATATTAACAACTTATAAACTAAAAACATATCATTTTGAATACAGTCAGTGTCAAATGTACAATGACTTTTGTGCAGGTACATGCAATAAGCTTCGTCGGGTCGTTATAACCGTGTCTTCGGAATTCCACTTGGATATTGGTATAATCTTCGCCACTGAAATGTAGATTTTGTAACTAAACTTCAATTCAGAACCTTAGGTAATTCTCAAGTTTTGGAAACCAAACTTCATGTCTTGCACGACAAAGTTCAAATTCGATTCCAATAAAAAATTATTTAGGACTTGAGAATTTGTCACTCAAAATCAACTAAGGCTCTGAAATGTAGATTTTATAACTAAACTTCAATTCAGAACATTAGATAATTCTCAAGTTTTGGAAAAACAAACTTCATGTCTTGCATGCCAAAGTTCAAATTTGAATGCAGCCAAAATTTATTTAGGACTTTTGAATTTATCACTCAAAAATCAACTAATGCTCTGAAATGTAGATTTTATGACTAAACTTCAATTCAGAACCTTGGATAATCCTCAAGTTTTGCAAAAACAAACTTCATGTCTTTCACGACAAACTTCAAATTTGATTGCAACGAAAATTTATTTAGGACTTGAGAATTAGTCACTGAAAAATCAACTTAGGCTGCATAGAATTAAAGTTAATAGTTGAATAAGCGGCAAATGAAAGTAAATTATTTAAGATTCTGAATTCAAACATGGTTCAAGCCTACATTCCTACCAACGCAACTGGATCTTTTCGCGCAATAGATCTTCAACCCACAGCTTAACGCTTAAAGTTGAAAATTGAATACCGTGTCTTTTCGAGTCTCAGACTCACACGCGAATCACTTTGTTTGATTCTCAATGCTCCGTTCAACACGGAGAGTCGAAAATCTAATTAAACAGGGAGTCAGTGGCGTGCATTGCAGGTAGGCACTTGGCCGCCTGTTCTTGTCTAGGTATAATAATTTAGTTCGTTTCTTAATAATTTCGGGACACACATTGAAATGTAACTGACAGACTAAATAATCTATACAAATAAATAAAATTGTAGTGTCTGTTTGTAACTTTAAATTAACAGCTTTTCCATAATTGCATATGAAAGTATATACGGTACTTACATAAAAAAAAAACAATTTTTTTATTGTCGGTCTGTCTGTTCGTTCCGGCTAATCTTCGGACCGATTTCGACGGGAAATGCACTGGCAGATAGCTGATATTACAAGGAGTAACATAGGCTATAGTAATATATATTTTGTCTGGGTAGTACATCTCCGTGTGATAATTTCCGAACCTCACGCTGGTGAAGCCGCGGGCACAGCTAGTCTAAACTAATATTATGAAGAGGAAAGATTAGATTTTTTTTGTAATGGATAAATTCGAAAACTACAGAATTGATTTCAAAAATTCTTTCACCTATAGAAATCTACATTATTACCAAGGTTACTTGGTATATGCTATATTTTATCCCGAAAAAAATGCACAGTTCCTGTGAGTCACGCGGACGAAGTCGCGGGCTAAGTGCAATGCGCGCCACTGCAGGGAATGAACAGGATCCAGCTTGGGCCCTCGTCCTGATGCCGATGGACCGCTAGGTATATTTTTTTATGTTTTTGTATGTTTTTTGCAAAAATATATTTCATATAAAGATAAGACCAAATAAGATTAATTTACATGGTTTAGTTTCACACACTCTGCATATCAACTTTAATGCATTTAACCTAGATTTAACGAACCTATATCTTAAATAATGTTAAAAAAAGATTATTTACAGACACCAATAAATAAGATTGTGCACTTACTTTTGATATTTCTCATTCTCTTCTCTTAACTTCTCAATCTCTGATTTTGACTTTGATATGTGTTCTGAATAGAATTTCTTCTCTGCTATCAATTCTTCTTGTAGTTGCCTGTTTATAGAAAGAAGATATTATAAACGGCGTAAAAGAAGTCTGCAATCTGAATAGCTATTTCTACGATTTTGCACTTTATTGCGCTTGTTATAGAGTATAATAAACAATGTCATCAGACGTCGTAATAAGATTGAAGATAACTTTGGGCGAAAATGTCAGGATAGGCCGCAAAATATAGATTTTCTTACGTTTTTTGCAATTTGCAGGTCAGTGTCAGGTTGTTTGTGAAATCCATACTTCCATACTTCCATACTAATATTATAAATGCAAAAGTAACTCTGTCTGTCGGTCTGTCTGTCTGTCTGTCTCGCTTTCCTGCTAAAACTACTGAACCGATTTAAATGAAATTTGGTACACAGATAGTTTAGAGCCTGAGAAAGGACATAGGCTACTTTTTATCCCGGTAGAATGTTCCCGCGGGATAATTTCCGACCTCCACGCGGGCGAAGCCGCTGGCAAAAGCTAGTATTTATATATCTTATACCTTTAAACGAGCAATTCTTGTATATATATATATATATATATATAATAAAATAAATAAATATAAATAAATATATAAATGTGAATAAGACGAAGGTCATGGTGTTTGAAAGAGAAGAGAACGTATCGGTGTGTGATGTGAAAATAAATGATAAGAATGTGGAGCAAGTAAGTGAGTTCGTATATTTGGGGAGTTTGTTTACAAGGGATGGAAAGATTGATAAAGATGTGGAAAGAAGAGTGAATGCGGGAAATAAAGTAAATGGTGCTCTACATGCAATTGTGACCAACCAACTGATGTCCAATAAGGCTCGACTGGCTGTTCACAATGGTGTACTGGTGCCTACGCTTATGTATGGGAGTGAATGTTGGGTGTGGCAAAAGAAGCATGAAAGTAGAATAAATGCTGTGGAAATGCGTTCCTTGCGAAGCATTTGTGGTGTGACTATGAATGATAGGCTGAGGAATGATGTGATAAGAGAACGGTGTGGTTTAAAAGAAGATATAGTGACAAAAATTGAAAAAAGTATGCTTAGATGGTTTGGTCATGTTGAGAGGATGAATGAAGGACGACTCACAAAAGGTATTTACAAGGCAGATGTGAGTGGAAACACCGGGAGGGGACGCCCTAGGAGGACATATAGTGACCTTATTGGTGATGTTCTTCTGAAAGGTCAGGTGCGTAGTACTCGCAACCGGCGTGTGTGTATGACCAATTGTATGAACCTTAAAGAGGCAAAAGGAGTGTGTAGAGATCGTAGCAGGTGGCGTTCCGTGGTTTCTGCCTACCCCCATGGGAAAAAGGCGTGATTGTATGTATGTATGTATGTATGTATATAATTTGAATCTCGGAAACGGCTCCAACGATTTTCATGAAATTTAGTATACAAGGGGTTTCGGGGACGATAAATCGATCTAGCTAGGATTCATTTTTATACAATGTCGTTTTATTCATTTTTCAATGACCAACTTTATCGATAATCAACTTGAACATAAACTTATTATTTTAAACACAATTTACCAAAAAATACCGAGCAAAGCTCGGTCAACCAGATATTAGAATTAAAATCATCAATACAACTCTCAAAGTTCATTTTTTGGTTATGTTAAAAGAGCCCACTTGTATTTAGAATTGTACTACCTACTTATGCTTATAGACTTTTTAAATACAATTTTATTCGGTAGATTGTTCGGCATTTTTGCTGAATAATCGGCCTAACACGAATGTTCGGTAAACCTGCCGAATACCGAACATATAACGAATATTCGACCCATCTCTAGTTTTAATGATTATATTCCGCAAATACATATTTGTTACGGTCGCGAATCATATTTAAATCAACAATATCTGGATGACCGAGCTTTGCTCGGTATTTTTTGGTAAATTGTGTTTAAAATAATAAGTTTATGTTCAAGTTGATTATCGATAAAGTTGATCATTGAAAACACGAATAAAACGACATTTTATGAAAATGAATCCTAGCTAGATCGATTTATCGCCCCCGAAACCCCCTGTATACTAAATTTCATGAAAATCGTTGGAACTGTTTCCGAGATTCAGATTATATACATATATATATATACATATATACAAGAATTGCTCGTTTAAAGATATAAGATAAAATCTGACACATAAGTAGACTGAAAAAAAAACGTAATTAAATGTGAATTTCGCGAGCTATCTTAGCGCATCACACTTAAAAAGTGATTTTGGAAAAAATAACAACTTTATTCGAACCACGACATTTTACTTTGTTTTTACACTATGTAAAGATTATTGTTCTGTGTACCTGTTAATTCCCTTCTGCGCTTCATATGCCGTCGCCAATTCCCCATCTTCGTTGATAATATCGACGTCCGACCCGTAGTTTGATGTGGCGAGCGACTTCAAATTCACCGTCTGTTGGAATAGAGTTCAAAGTAGAATGGAAATTTATAGGACGTTTTGGATTAGTAAGTTACTAAGTACAGGGGACTACTGTGCGTGTAATACATTGGTTGAAATAGTGTGATTTAAATATTATTTACAAGTTGGATTAAAGGTTTTTATTATAACAAAATTATAAACTTTTAAAGCATCTAGACTAAAATTTTAAATATCCACTATATTAGGTTAAAATTGATATTTTTAAAAGTTAAACTCATGTGTGTTTGAAGCCCATAATAAGTAAACAATCAAGCACTTTTTACGCTAACTACGATAAAAGGAAATTATATACCATGCAATGACAGCAACAGAACGCATGGAAAAATTAAATCATAAATAATAATATAAAAGAGAAACTGTTTTAATTTTCGATGATTTAAATTTTTTGGTTTAATCCACATTTTCAATATACAGTATTGGAGGCCACATAATTATATGTAATAAATGAAACCATATATTGTTATTGACTTTGAAAATTAACGAAATCGGTCCACTAATTAGGGCAAGAAGTAGAGTTTTAATTTTAAGCAAATATGAACACAATATAATTGGAACACTTGGTCAATTTTTCAATGAACTGGAATTCTTGAACATTGAAAAGCGACTTTGCCACGCAATGCAAACTATGTACCACTTAAATATTGTAGATGAATAAATTGATATTTTGCTATATTTCTCTGGCCTAGTATCTCTTGTGGTTTCATTTATTGCTTATTTAGTTTCCATACTGTATACTGATGCACGAAATAAACCCCTTTTTTAACACAAAACGGTGAAATTAATTAAAACACCAATGGTTAACTAAAAACATCTAATACAAGCATTTGATTATAAAACATTGATCACTACATTCGTATGTATTACTCACAACATTTTTCAGTGCTTGGAACCACGGTTTCTGTGTTGCAATAAGAAAAACATATTTATTTTAAAATATGTAGCAGATAGGTCATCATCATCATTTCAGCCGTAAGACGTCCACTGCTGGACAAAGGCCTCCCCCAATTTGGGGGGCTTTGCCATAATCGCCACGCTTGGCAGGCGGGTTGGCGATCGCAGTATGGTGGTAAAATGCATAGATAACGCTGCTGCCCATTCTCTAGTAAGTCCCTTAGTCGCCTCTTACGATACCCACGGGAAGAAATGGGATGGTGCTATTCTTTACGTCACCACACAGAACAAACTTAGTGCTGCGAAACTGTTGATACCTTCCAAGTATCCATACTAATATTATAAATGGGAAAGTGTGTATGTCTGTTTGTCCGTCTTTCACGGCAAAACGGAGCGATGAATTGACGTGATTTTTTAAGTGGAGATAGTTGAAGGGATGGGGAGTGACATAGGCTACTTTTTGTCTCTAACCCCCCACTTCCCTAAAATGGTGGGGGGGGGGGGGGGGGTGAAATTTAACGTGAGCGAAGCCACGGGCAAAAGCTAGTACTATTATAATTATCAACCCCCTATTATAGCGACAATATAACTTGCGAAATGTAGGTAAATAATAAAGAACACACCACATGTTACGACGGATTCAGTCCATGACTCTAAATCCATCTTCGTCAGTTATAAAAAAATTGCTGTTTCATACATTATGCCCGCGTAGGTATCGCACTCTTCTATGAATCATAACATGATCTATACTTAATATTATAAAGCTGAAGAGTTTGTTTGTTTGTTTGATTGAACGCGCTAATCTCAGGAACTACTGGTCCGAAATGAAAAAATATTTTTTTGTTAGGTAGCCTATATATCGAGGAAGGCTATAGGCTATATAACATCACGATACAACCAAGAGGAGCGGAGCAGTAATGAAAAATGTTGCAAAAACGGGGAAAATCGCACGGGTAGGCGATTTGACGCGACGGGAAGGGTCGGGGGAACAAGAAATTTAACGCGGACGAAGTCGCGGGCAGAAGCTAGTTTGTTTATAACCAAGACAAATTTCTACGCTAGTAGTCTAGAATTATTTGCTCAATCCAGTGTATCAGGTTGTCCGTTATGTCCCTGACACCATCCCGTATAGCTCTGTCTATTCCTACACAAAATAAGAGCGTGATGTTATATCAGTAACTTTACGATAGACCTCACCTGTTCCTCTTTCTGGCAATAGTAGTAATTACTCCTATGTACCGGCTGATCCATGTACAGCTGCTTAGATATTCGCACTCCGGTCAACGGTAGTGCCATTTTGACACTTTTTAGCACTTCGGATTTTAAATTATTCTTATGTCCTGTACTATCACTTCTGGATATGTTAGACTTAAGAACGCGGCGCCCTAAACTCGCAACCACGAGCCGACGACAAGGGCAAAACTCGATCGGAATATTGCTATCTCTGTTTGACAATAGAAGGCCAATGCTGACGCGGTGTGCAGCCGTGTGTGAGTGAGTAATAGTACCTACCCTTTATTCATAACGACTCGACGCATTTTTATTTACTTGTAATTAGGTATGTTCGTTATTTGCTTTATTTTTGTTGACTGCTTTGGGGAATCGTTAGTAAATGTACAGACTAGTAATGCGTTTTGTGGAATTTTCTTTACAATGTCCATATCTCAAATTATTACAATATCTCGAGATCTAGGGCTTACATACCTTTCCTAACTTGGTACTTGTAAACCAATGTATAATTATACTGTTTGTGTTCTTCAATAAATAAATACATGAACGTTGTGAGTCCAATAACCCGATTAGTTTTATTACCTCATAATACGCAATGTATCGTTACCGCGCCAAATAGTGAACGGCAGCGCAGCGAGCCTTCGGCCGTTAGGCAGAAAATGAACAGTTGATGGCGGCGGCACACGGCGCAAAAATTGTCACACGCACGCTGCGTAAATATAAATGATAGGGATGTTTATTATTATTGCCTTCATTTATTTTAAGCCTATTTATGTTTGTTCATTCCCTTTGGAGTCAAATCAAATACAAATCACATCACAGGAGTGGTCTCAACTTTAAAAAAACCGGCCAAGTGCGAGTCGGACTCGCGCACCGAGGGTTCCGTACAAACCTGTAGGTATTCACGGTTTATGCATAAGGCTTGTGTTTATGAAATTAAATCCTATTTTTTTAATTTTTATATTTGAGTTGATTGAATGAAAGGTAAATTGCGGTTTACGATTTATGACGTATAAAAAAAAAACTACTTACTAGATCTTGTTCAAACTAATTTTCGTTGGAAGTTTATATAGCAATGTACATCATATATTTTTTTTAGTTTTATCATTCTCTTATTTTAGAAGTTACAGGGGGGGGGGGACACACATTTTACCACTTTGGGAGTGTCTCTCGCGCAAACTATACAGTTTAGAAAAAAATGATATTAGAAACCTCAATATCATTTTTAAAGACCTATCCATAGATACCCCACACGTATGGGTACGATGAAAAAATTTTTTTTGAGTTTCAGTTCTATGTATGGGGAACCCCAAAATTTATTGTTTTTTTTCTATTTTTGTGTAAAAATCTTAATGCGGTTTACAGAATACATCTACTTACCAAGTTTCAACAACATAGCTCTTATAGTTTCGGAAAAAAATGGCTGTGACATACACGGACAGACAGACAGACAGACATGACGAATCTATAAGGGTTCCGTTTTTTGCCATTTGGCAACGGAACCCTAAAAACGAAGGCTTTTTCTGTCATATTTACGTAAATAAGTATTCTTTTTACCAATTTAAAAAAATGTTATCACTACATAATATAAAACAAAGTTCCCCGCCGCGTCTGTCTGTCTACTTGCGAAGACCTCAAAAAATGTTGAACAGATTTTCATGCGGTTTTCACCAATAGATAGAGTGTTTTATGAGGAAGTTTTAGATGCATTTTCCAGCCTCCACGCGGGCGAAGCCACCGGCAAACTTAACTACTTATAAATCTATATACTATATAATATTATAAAGCTGAGGAGTTTGTTTGTTTGTTTGAACGCGTTAATCTCAGGATCTACTGGTCCGAATTGAAAAAATCTTTTTGTGTTGGGTAGCCTACTTATCGAGGAAGGTTATAGGCTATATAACATCACGCTACAACCAAGAGGAGCGGAGCAGTAATGAAAAATGCTGCAAAAACGGAGAAAAAGCACACGGGTAGGCGATTTTCCCCGTTTTTTGCAACATTTCGGGGAAACAAGAAATTGAACGGGGACGAAGTCGCGGGCAGAAGCTATAATGAATAAATGTCACTAAGAGTGTTACGCAAAATATTAGTAACAGACAAATATTCCAATAGTTTCTACATATTTACGCGATGTGCAGATATAAAAGAGGATAAGTAAAAAACAAGGACTTTTAAGTAAAATTTATTTGTAATGTTCTTACACGTTACTCCCCTGACGAAAAAACCTTATAAAATAAAAATCACTGACTTCCGAAATTAAAGTTATTTTTCACTTGTAGTGTTTTTTGGCGATATAATAAAGTATGCACCAAGCCGGTGTAGAAGAAAAAAAAAATTGCCATTGCTAATGGTAATTTGGATCCTGACGGCATTCCTTATATTACAGTTGTAGTAGACGGTTTATGGGCTAAACGATCGTATAGGACTAATTATAACTCTTTATCTAGAGTATCTTTACATATTATAAAATAAAGTCACTTCGCTGTCTGTCTGTCCCTATGTATGCTTATATCTTTAAAACTCCGCAACGGATTTTGATGCAGGTTTTTTTAATAGATAGAGTGATTCAAGAGGAAGGTTTATATGTATATAACATGCATAATATAGTAAAGAAACGCTGATAATTTTAGAGGTTTCTAATGTGATGTCATAAATAAACACATTTTTTTGCGCTTACATTGCGAACGCTGGCTGAACCCTACGAAATAGCTCAAAATAATGTACTACAGTATTGTACACGTTAAGAAGTTCTACAAAAAAGTCCGCAATGGTATATGTCTAACTCTTAGGGATAACCCATAATAACCATTTTTATCCTTTACTTTTTACGAGAAATAATGGCTTATTTATGAATGCGATTTTAAGCAATACAGCATTAATCCTTATGCAATTAAGTACCTTAAATAAATTGTGTATTTCATGTAGATCAAAATTGCCCTTTACAGCATATCATTAAAATTAATATTTTAGAAGATATCAGAGATTATAATAAAATCGCCGCAGAGCGGCTAGCGGGCCTTCCCGCGTCCGGCCGTCCCGGTTGGTAGCGGTGGGACTGCCCCACCGCTAGGTACGCAGGATTAATAGGATTGTAATATTGTAGGTAATTCATATTACTTTGGCTTCATAGTAAATGCGAATATCATGTGTGTTCGAAGTACTCAAAATAAACCTAATTGTATTATTCCAAGTAAGAGACCGCGAAATATGGCTTAGATGTTTAGATTTTTGGATGGATTTGGATTTTTGGTTATCCTGCATACTTACCATACACATAGGATACTTTATCCCGATAGTAGGTTTCCGAGTGATATTTTCCGAAAGCTATACGGGCGAAGCCACTGGCAAAAGTACTATTCTTATAACTATGTTTAATTTGGTGTCTGGTAAATAATTGAGTGTCTGTATAGGTAGAATACGAACGAGAGTTAAGAAAAACCAGGATGATTTATATCAATTCAATCCAACCCTATTTCACAGTCTTCTTACTCTGAATACTATTCATCAAACACACATGATATTCTCATAAACTCTGAATCCGAAGTAATATGAATTATAAACCTACTTACTACTAATATTATAAATGTGAACATTTGTTTGATTGGAATTTTGTTTCACAATCACGCAAAAGCGGCTCATTGGATCTGGGTCGAAAATGGCACACAGATAGTATTTATTACCTATATATTATTACCCTATATTATTCCCACTGCTGAGACACAGGCTTCCTCTCGGTGAGAAGGAGTGGGCCGTAATCTACCACGCAGGCCCAGTGCGGGTTGGTGGATGTCACATGTCTTCGAATTTTTGGTTCTAGGACATGCCGGTTTCCTCACGATGTTATCCTTTACCGTTTTGAGAGCAGTGGTGATGAAAATATTTACACAAAGTAAAGCGCCTGCCTGGGTTCGAACCCACGACCTACAATTCGTAAGTCGGGGCTGATACCACTGAGCCACCACTGCTCTCACTCAACCATTCTCTTATTACCTAAATAACCTGGATTAATGCATTCTTAATACATTAACCGTGGTAGTATGTCCTCTTGCGATAATTTCCGACGTCCACGCGGGCGAAGCCGCGGGCAAAAGCTAGTCGTGCATAATCGGTTTTGAAACTAAAAAAATCTTATTTTAGGGCATCAGGAATGCATATTGTTGCGTAGGTATGTGCTTTAGCTAAAAATAAAAATACAGATCCGAAAGTTCACCGTTGCTTTAAAAATTGGTCGAAAAGCTCGACGGCTATGGAAGCAGATGGCATTGTAGAGGGATTCAAATGTAGCATTGAAATGCATCAATTAAGATATAAAACGATGATCGGTGATGGTGATAGTAGCGTCACTAGCGCTCTCAACGAATCTTTGCCGTACGGACACTGCACTACCATTAAAAAAATTGAATGTAGCAATCATTTGCTACGAAATTATTGCTCAAAATTAAAAAAATCTCGTTAAAAAGACAGAAAATAAATTGGGTTTGGTCCCAATAAAACTAAGAAAAACCCTGGATATGAATATTTTGAGAAAAGCTATAAAAGGGGCCGTCGATTATACGACGAAACTTCCAAATATGACCACGACCCAAAAAATTAATAGTTTAAAACAAGATTTACTAAATAGCCCATGTCATGTGTTTAGTGATCACGAAAACTGTAAACCTTATTTATAAAAATTGTAATAAATGTGCTTACGTAATAGGGGAAGTACGGCCAAAATGACATATACGGACAAAATGACACACCGGGCTTTTTTCGAAATTGGCGGGCTATAATCCTGCAGTTGGCATATCATTATATGACGCCGGCCATGGTGGCATACCTGTTAAGTTTATACCGCCATTGACTTGGTCACGCCGAAGTTACTTGCAGGAAAGCGTTTTGTGCGCAAGAAAGTTTTTTATTTTTATTGATTTCTTCCTGTTTTTGATCAGTTTTTCGTGGTTTCTATTACATCTTTTGTAGTAAATTCAAAAATTGTAGCATTATGCTGCATTACTTAAAAGTATTTATTTATAAATCTCGTGTTTATAGTAATTATGACTTAATTAGTGTTTAGATAACCTGTGGGGCAAAACGACATACTTACATTCGGGGCAAAACGACATACCTTTATTCAATGATGAGGTTTTCAATGTTGAATCGAACTACGATAATGATCCTTAAAAGCAGTCAGAAAAAAAGTGAACCCAAGTACAGAGGACTCATTACGCTGAGGACTCGAATGTAGAAGATTTCCAGCTGTGTCGAACGGTGATGATGATAACTGCGCATGCGTTTACTGTAACGACCTCTTTTCCGTTCCAAGCCCAACAAGTGCTGGCTACGGTGCAACAATTGTTGACTTTGGGCTCATATTTAATATTTTGTGAAATATGACCTTCATAATTTTCGTATTCATTATGTATGTTATTTTGTCCATACTATATGGACAAAATGAATTTTCTTAGAGGCTTCGATTAATTTAAATTATATTTTTTGTATGGGTCCTATTCAATTATGAGTTTACGTAGGTTAAAACTTATGAACCAAAGATGATTATTCAACCTAAACAGTGATTGTAACTATGTTAATTAAAAATATATGATTAAAAAACAAAACCATATGTCATTTTGGACGTACTTCCCCTACTTGAACGGTCCCTTACCAAGGAAGAGGTCAGATCTTACACATCATATTCGACCACTATATGGGTTGCTCATTTTTTTTAATAACTGGATCACAGATGGATTTAGAATCTTGAAGTGATCTATGGTAATTGGTAACAGTTTCCGCGTCGATGTACAGCTGACTCTCTGTATAGGTATGCGATGCTTCGCTAGTAGGGGCATGGCGAGGTATAAAATAACTTTGTGCCTTCACGATGGATGGCGGCATGTTTACTTTCGGTGACAAACGCGCTCCTACTGTATGAACTCTGCACATAACTACACCACTCGCGCATCCATAGCTTCCATCCATAACACGCACCCTTCCATGTAAAAACAGAGCTTAGTTGAACCCGTCTCCACCAGTACTACTTATGGGGGCCAATGAATATGATTGGTGAATATCAAACGCATCCATGGCAACGTAGCATAGCACATCTCTGGTGGAAAAGCAAACTAAGTCTGAGGACAGTCCTTGAGATAATTACCTACGCCCGGTCGGTGACATGAGAAAAGAAAGGGAAGAAATAAAAGTTGATAGGTACCTACCTATAAAGCTTTGTTTGTTCCGTCCCTACATATCTACCTAGATAGGTAGGTAAATACACTTATACAAAACTAGCTGACCGTACAGACGTTGTCCTGTTTCCTAGAACTCGATAGCAGCACCACCTACCGGGTCCAATAGTTAATCTAAACCATCCAGGGTGCCACCCAAACACATACAAAAAAGTTCATTCAAATCGGTCCAGCCGTTTAGGAGGTTCAGTTACAACGAAAAGTGGCATAGATTTTTATTTAAATAGACTAGCTGACCCAGCAAACGTTGTTTTGCCGGGTGAAAAAAAGTGAAAATTTAAAGATGTATGTATTTTTGTATGTTGTATCATAAAAAAATAGAAATTAAAAATTTTGTCTAAAAAATAAAAATAAAAATTTAGGGGTGGACTACCCCTAACATTTAGGGGGATGAAAAATAGATGTTGGCCGATTCTCATAGATAGGTACCGGATAAGCACAAAAAATTTCATCAAAATCGGTCAAGCCGTTTCGGAGGAGTATGGCAACGAAAACTGTAACGAGAATTTTATAATTAGATATACTTAGTTAGGTATACTTACTACTAACTCGGACCACAAAAAAATCTTTATTTTATTGGGCCGAGGTTAAAATAGTGTAAGTATTTGTACCTTGTGGTGCCGGACGTAAAGAATAACACCACCCCGTTTCTTCCCGTGGGTGTCGTAAAAGGCGACTAAGGGACTTACTAGGGAATGGGCAGCAGCGTTCTCGATGCATTTTACCACCATACTGCGATCGCCAACCCGCCTGCCAATCGTGGCGATTATGGCAAAGCCCCCCAAATTGGGAGAGGCCTAAGTCCAGCAGTGGACGTCTTACGGTTGAAATGATGATGATGAATGAATGATGATGAATGAATGATGATGAATTAGTAGCCAAGAAAATATTAGGCAGGTAACTTATAATATCTGTGAGACACATCCCAACGTTCGGAGTCCATGTTGGCAGCCAAACCGAATCGTAAACAATAAATCCAGGTCCGTAAACAAAGCAAAGTTCGTCAGAATGTAGAGTACTCGATACCAAGTCACAAGAAAAATCAAAATCCAAGTTCATAGCATAGGTCAATAATATTGTCAGAAATATCACAATACAATTGAAAAACAAATAAAAGTATGCTCCGCACCGTAAGGCAATCGTCTCGCACTGACAACAAACACCCCGAGTGAACTTCCCGCTACCCAAAATGCATGTTGCGTTAGTGTGAATCTATGTCCGAGCGATACACACAGGTACACAACACACCTACTGCCAGCCAGCCATACGACCGTGCACACATTGACATTTTTGTGAGACGCGATAGCACTATTAGCTATTGAAAATGTATGATAATTTGGCTGTGTTCCGTAATACCAAAAATGATGAATGAAAACTTAATGATTTTTAAATTGGTTTTCGTGTTTTAGTATCTTGATAATATAAGCTGTGTTATGGATAAAACATTATTACAGATATTGTTGTTTTTAATGCAGAAAAAACAAAAAGAAAACATGTCATTTATGTTGTAAAAATGTGCGAAATGCAATTCGCTCAAACTTCGTTTTAGCTCAGTTTTTTTTAAAAAAAACGTCACCATAACCTAGATAAATACTGTCTAAAGCCGAATATCATCTTAAAATGGTGGAAATATGCTCCAATTGCAAATGATTTTGGTATTACGTTTGTATGGACAGATTGACCGTCGCCGGCCCCTTAAGTTTTCTGGCTCATGATTTTTTATGAATTATTTTCCATTTTTCATTTATCTGATGGAAAATGCCTATCCCAGGACTAGGTCAAGATCTACTTAGCCTTTTTCCAACTTTGTTCGGGTCGACTTCCAATCTCACCGTATTTACATGGAGCGACTGCCTATTTGACCTCCACAACCCAGTTACTGAGTAATACGATACCCCTTGATAAGACTGGTTGGCACTTTCGGGTTTCTGACGACCCGTAACGACTGTCTAAGATCTACAAAAGACAGCCGGGACCAACGGCTTAACGTGCTTTCCGAGTCACGAAGGGGTCTTGGTATGTCAAATTGGTCACCTATTAACGGTCAAACAGACCCTAAATTACACTTCAGTCAATTTTGTAACTTAACAATGTGTAACACATATCACTTTTTGAAGTAAATACTATTGTTTTTGTTTTAATCTTTACACTTATTGAGTGTCTTTGCGTTATAGTATTTTCCTTAATATGTTTTTCTTGGTAAATAAACACGAGACCAAATAAGCAGATGCACAACACGTATAGTTTGTTACTATTCAATTAAAAGTTGTAAATATAATATTCGTTATAGTCTTGAAATGGCAAAACATTGGCAAAACGAATAGTTTTTTCGTCTCTCCGATAACACTTCTAGTTAACATGAAATTATGACATTATTTCAAAATAAACACGGAGCTTTGTATTTCCGTTTGCTACAAAAGAAATGTGTCAGTTTTGATCCATAACAAACACATGGCATTACGTATAACTAAAATATTTAGGTTTCATACTAGTTTTGTTATGCGGTTGTGCCTATTCATTCACTATCTAAAATTATTTAAACTAATATTGGCATGGTGGTCAGCAAAAAAAAAATGTATGAAGAGATTTTATTCATTGCTTGCGGGCATTGAGCTACAAAGGTAAAAAATCTACGAAAAGACAATTTAAGTTGCATTTTCTCGATTGTTTTTCAAGATATAAAGGAGGAAAAATCGATATGATAGTTAACCATAACATCACGCTGGTATCTTTGGAAGTTGTTAGTAGAAGTGTATTTTATACAAGCTGGCTGGGAATGGATTAGCTATGGGAAAGATTTATACAGGGTAGCTGAGAATGGTTTTGTTGTGTTTGTAGAAATGAAAGATAATGTTGAGTAGACTTGGTTTAATCAGACTAGGATCACAGTTTCACAGAGCACGTTCAGTCGTGGTATTTCAGACGGGATCCGACATAGCAGTGACGGACCGATGCAGAGCGGAACCATAGATTATTATCTAGTGGTGTACATACTAACTAATTACTAAATAGTGATGTTACAACATCCCCCTTGTTGAGTTCAAATTAAACCCCTGACAAACAATTAATAAGATGTACATTGACAAGTGACTCTACCTACATGACAACATGCTCTATGATACTTATAGTTATATTATAACTAGACAACATTCTTATTAATACTTAGTTACATTTAATCTAGACAACCTTCTTAATACTACTTAGTTAATGGTTTATCTATTTCGTCTATTAACCTTCTTGGTGGTTTTACAATTCGACCTGACCTGGTTGTTACGCTTGAGGATATATGAGATGAGGATTCTTGAAGTCTTGACTCCTGTCTGTCACCTTCCTCTCTCTCCTGCGACGAGTTGGATTGCATAGGAGGGTTTGCATAGTTTTGGGAATACTTATGTCTTAAGTGTATTCTATTTCTCCTATACTGTACACCATTGACATCCTCAACCACATACGACCTATTGTTCATTAATCTTTGTTTGACAATAGCTTGTTCCCAGTTACTTTTTGGATTTCTTTTAAAATAGACATGGTCATTGTAATGTAACATCGACATTGACTTAGTATTTTTATCATAATTCCTAGATTTGTTTTCATCATTTTTCTTGACTGACTGTTTGTAATCCTGAAATGTTACTACTTTTGGCTTTAATCTCTTATATGATACTGGAATATTGTCTCTCAAGTTTCTTGACATTAACAATTGAGCTGGTGATGACAAATTATTTTTTGGTGTATTTCTATACTGTAATAAAGCTATGTATGGATCTGTTTTGTTTTCTTTACATTTCCTTAACATGTTTTTTATTATTTTTACTGAACTTTCAGCTTGACCATTTGACTGTGAATGATATGGGCTAGTAACAACATGTTCTATGTCCCATTCTTGTAAGAAATTTTTGAAATCAATTGACTGAAAAGGAGGTCCACCATCTGACACCAGTGACAATGGTATTCCATGACGAGCAAAAATAGATTTTAAATGAGTAATTACATTTTGAGCAGTACTGTTTTTATTTAATAATGCTATCTCTATGTATTTTGAGTAATAATCTGTGACAATTAAATAAACTAAACTTTCAAAATGCATTAAATCAATACCGACTTGTTGCCATGGATATTTACATATTTCGAAATTTTGTAGTGGTTCCTTTTGATTACATGGTTTGAATTTTGCACATACAAGACATTGTTCGACTAAATTCTTAATTTCACTTGACATATTTGGCCAATACAAAGATTCTTTAGCTATTTTCAGACATTTATTTATACCTTGGTGACCTTGATGTATTTTTTCTAACATTTCTTTATACATTGACTGTGGTACTATTAATTTTGAACCTTTGAACACTAAATCTTTTATTACATGTATTTCACCTTGAATATTCCAATATGGTTTGACTAATGAACTGACATTGTTCTTGTTTTTAGGCCATCCTTCATTATAATATGTTTTTAATATTTGCAAGGATTCATCTTTTTTGGTTTCCTGTGTCAATTTTGTGCTGTATTCCTTTGTTATTGCTAAATTAGCATACATTAAATTGACATGACAAGACATTTCTGACTCATTTTCAGGTGTGTAATTGTCTTTCAAAGCTGCCCTTGATAAAGTGTCTGATATATACATTTCTTTACCTGGTACATGTATTACTTCTAAATCATACTTTTGTACAGTTAACATCATACGCTGTAATCTAGCGGGGACATCATGCAATGGCTTTTTGAATAAATAGACTAATGGCTTGTGATCAGTATGTACTGTGACTCTATTACCATATACATATTGGTGAAATTTTTCACAACCAAATTGAATTGCTAGTAGCTCTTTTTCTATCTGCGCATATCTTTCCTGGGTTTCAGTTAAAGTTTTTGAACTGTATGCTATAGGTTTGTTTTTCTGTAATATGACTGCTCCTAATGCTGATTTCGACGAATCAACTGACAAGACTAATGGAATCTTAGGATTGTAATGAGCTAAAACTGGTGAGTTTGTAATCTCATCTTTCAGTTTTTTGAGACATTGACTATAATTCTCATCCCAAGTCCAGACTGAATCTTTTTTCAAAAGATTTCTTAATATTTGTGTTTTTTCTGACAAGTTACTAATGAAAGGTCCTAAATAATTAATCATACCTAATATTCTCTGTAACTCTTTGACATTTTTTGGTGTGGGCATATTGACAATGGCTTTGACTTTTTCTTGATCTGCCCTGGCACCATCTTTACTGAAGACATAACCCAAAAAACATACTTCTGTGACTAAAAATTTACATTTTGACTTGTTAAATTTTAAATTGACTTGACGAGCTCTTTGCATGACTTTGTGTAATCTTTCATTATGAACTGACTCATTTGGTCCATAAACCAAAATATCATCTATGAATATTAAGACTCCTTCGATATCACCGAATAGATTCATCATGACTCTTTGAAAGATTTCAGACGAGGCATTTATGCCATATGGTAATCTTAAATACTTATATCTACCAAATGGTGTTTGAAAGGTACATAATTCAGAACTGTATTCATCCAGACGTAGCATCCAGAAACCCGAAAATGCATCTAAATGAGAAAAACATACAGCCCCTTCGAGCTGAGACCTAATCTCATCAATTGACTTAAGTGGATAAAATTCTCTCATGATGTTTTTATTCAAATTTCTAGGGTCTAGACAAATTCTTAACTGACCTGAACTTTTTACAGTTATGACGACTGAGTTAACCCACTCTGTTGGTTTTGTAACCTTCTCAATAACTTGCATCTCCATCATGCGATCCAACTCTTCGTGTAATTTCCCTTGTAACGCAAATGGAACTTTCCTGGGCGGATCAACACATGGTACTGCATCAGGCTTGAGTTTAAGATGACAGACTGGAGGTAGACATCCAAGTCCCTGAAAAACATCATTATATTGTGTGAGAATTTGTTTACAAAAACCCTGCTTTGATACTGAAAAGACACGTCTTATAATTCCTAACCTTTCACATGTTGGTAGACCAAGAACATTTGGACAATCTAAATCTGCTATTATAAACATTATAGATTCGACGACGTCATTGTTATTAACGCATAATTTACAATTTATGTTCACTTTGCCTAGAATCGGAATGGATTTTCCACCAAATCCTGTGACATTTATTTGACATTTGACAAGTGACACTTTTGACAGGTTATAAAATGTTTGCTTTGACATAATGTTGACATCTGCACCAGAGTCTATGATGCATTTAATTTGTTTATTTCCTACTACTAGGTTAATTTCCCATGACTGTTTTGCATGGTTACTATCCACAGTGTTGACATTCTTTACTGTATGACTTATATCTGAGTGACTGACTAATGATCCGTTGTGTGTCTGTGAAAACTGTGAATGCTGACGACTGTTTCTAAGTCTATGACCTTGTGTTTTGTTGTGTAATCCCTCAGACTTGTGACTGTTTACATCATTGAGATGTAAATATGGACTCTGACATTTTCTATTTTGACTATTCGACTTGACGTTGGATCTCTCAGATATGTGACTATTTTCATCATTGAGATGATAGACTTGACGTTGACTTTTGGACTTGACGTTGGATCTCTCCGACTTGTCACTGTTCTCTTCCTTGAGATACGGTGACTGTGACTGTCCCTTTTGATGTACCACTACTGCTGTGTTTTTGTGTCCGTGTCTACTGCTCTGACTGTGTGAGTGAGACTGACTATGTGTTGCTGTATAATGACTACTTGACTGACTACTATGTGCATTATGATCCTCATGATTATCTGAATGACTTTTACTCGACTTTAATTGACTGTTCAACATGCCAACAAAATATTCTTGACTACTATTATCTGAATTAAACGATTGCAACTGACTGACTTTTTTATTCTTGAGACAATATTTAGCAAAATGACCAAAAGATTTACATGACCTGCATTGAACGCCTTTAGCTGGACATTTGTAGCGATGAGACTGCCCACAGCGGCTGCATGTCTTCGAGTTGCTGATGTGGTCGCTGTTTGAAGCTGATGCTGACTTGCGACTGCTCGAAGCTGACTGGCGACTGCTCGACCTGCGACTGGAAGCTCGCTGTTGACCATCTTGTCGACTACGGTTCCTCCGACTGAGATGCATGACGTTTTCACTGGCGACACTGGTACCTTTGACGATTTTTTCAGCATCCTGCTGAGCGATTATGAGTGTCCTCGCCAGCTCTTGCATTCTCTGATATGTCAAATCAGGTTCTTGCAGTAACCTCTGACGTACATGTGACGAATCTATATTGAGGTTTGCTATAAAAATATCTCTGATTAAAGACTCCCTGAGCGTGCCAAACTCACATTCTCTGCTTTTATTTTCCAAATCCGTGAGGAATTCGTCGATGTTTTCGGATTTTTCCTGCCTACGTGTGAAGAATAGGTATCTACACATCGTCACATTTTTTCTTGGTTCAAAGAATTTGTCGAATTTGGACTTGACTTCCTGGAGTGTGCTTCCATCAATCTTTAAGTTAAATGTGTTAAATATATTGAGACCACGCTCACCAATTAAATGCAGTAGAATGGCAATTTTCCGCTTCTCGCTGGACTTGTCCAGGCCTGTGGCTAGCAAATATAGTTCCAGCTGCTGCCACCATTTTTTCCACGCCTCCGCATTATTATTTGCTGGATCCGACGAAATATGGAGTTTTTTCAGACGCGTGCTTAATGTTTGGTCATGTCCGCCATCATTGTCGTCACTCGTGGCTTGGTTCGGCATTTTCTGGACCGATCTTCTTTATTTGTTTTTTCTTACACGACTTCTGACACCATGTTGTGTTTGTAGAAATGAAAGATAATGTTGAGTAGACTTGGTTTAATCAGACTAGGATCACAGTTTCACAGAGCACGTTCAGTCGTGGTATTTCAGACGGGATCCGACATAGCAGTGACGGACCGATGCAGAGCGGAACCATAGATTATTATCTAGTGGTGTACATACTAACTAATTACTAAATAGTGATGTTACAACAGGTTTAACTATAGAAAAGTATTATACAGGCTGGCTGGGAATGGAAGCTATGGGAAAGTTTTATACAGTCTGGCTGGGAATGGATTAGTTATGGGAAAAATTTATACAAGCTAGCTGAGAATGGTTTAGCTATAGAAAAGTATTATACAGGCTGGCTGGGAATGGATTAGCTATGGGAAAGTTTTATACAGGCTAACCGGGCATGGTTTACTTATGGGAAAGCATTATACATGCTGACCGGGCATGGTTTACTTATGGGAAAGCATTATAGATGCTGACCGGGCATGGTTTACTTATGGGAAAGATTTATACAGACTGGCCGGGAATGGTTCAGTTATGGGAACAGATTATACAGGCTGGCCGGGAATGGTTTAGCTATAGGAAGGGAGTATACAGGCTGTACGGGAATGGTTTAGCTATAGGAAGGGAGTATACAGGCTGTACGGGAATGGTTTAGCTATAGGAAGGGAGTATACAGGCTGTACGGGAATGGTTTAGCTATAGGAAGGGAGTATACAGGCTGTACGGGAATGGTTTAGCTATAGGAAGGGAGTATACAGGCTGTACGGGAATGGTTTAGCTATAGGAAGGGAGTATACAGGCTGGCCGGGAATGGTTTAGCTATAGGAAGGGAGTATACAGGCTGTACGGGAATGGTTTAGCTATAGGAAGGGAGTATACAGGCTGTACGGGAATGGTTTAGCTATAGGAAGGGAGTATACAGGCTGGCCGGGAATGGTTTAGCTATAGGAAGGGAGTATACAGGCTGTACGGGAATGGTTTAGCTATAGGAAGGGAGTATACAGGCTGGCCGGGAATGGTTTAGCTATAGGAAGGGAGTATACAGGCTGTACGGGAATGGTTTAGCTATAGGAAGGGAGTATACAGGCTGTACGGGAATGGTTTAGCTATAGGAAGGGAGTATACAGGCTGTACGGGAATGGTTTAGCTATAGGAAGGGAGTATACAGGCTGTACGGGAATGGTTCAGCCATGGGAAACGATTATACAGGATGGCCGGGAATGGTTTAGTTAAAAAAATACAGTTTCCAACAAAAGTGCAATAGGTACGCCGATGTCCCTGTCATCCTGTTTAGCACATAGACATTTAGCCAGTCATAAAAATCATGGTATAGACGGAGCTATTGCCATTAACTATGCACAATATTGTTTAGCAATAAAGTTTTTATTATTATTATAATATACTACAGACAATAACCCTAATAAAACTGCCTGAACTGGGAATCGAACGCAAGATCCCATGTTCAGCAATCTAGTTACGACCACTAAACCAATTAGGCAGTTCAAACTAATATAATTATGAATTCAAAGAAAAAATACGTTTATCGGAAAAAAATGTTCTCGACTTATGAGCATGAACGGACAGACGAAAGACGATGCGCTTTTTGCTATACCTATATATTTCTGTGACATGGGCAAACAGCTCAAATACTGTTATCACACCTTATCACAGATAATGGAGTGACAAGCAGAATACTTTTAAGATAAGGACATCCAGTGTGACGTAATGTATACTTAGTCTGTGTTTTGTAAACACACTAATAGAATGAAGTGGAATTATGTTTGAGTCTTATTGTGAATGAAATAGTATCAAAACTGTTTACATACATACATAAATACACGTTTTTTTTCTCATGGGGGTAGGCAGAAACTACAGAACGCCACCTGCTACGATCCTTCCATAGTCCCTTTGCCTCGTTTAAGTTCATACAATTGGTCATACATACACGCCGGTTACCAGTACTACGCACCTGACCCATCTGAAGAACATCACCAATAAGGTGACCCCTTCCGGTGTCTTCACATTTGCCATTTAAATACGTTTTGTGAGCCGTCTTTCATTCATCCTCTCAACATGACCAAACCATCTTAGCATACTGTTTTCAATTTTTGTCACTAAGTATATCTTCTTTTAAATCCCAACTTTGTTTTATCACATCATTTCTCAGTCTATTACTGAAAAATAAACTTTTAATTTATAGTTCTATGAATAAATGAATGTTGTTCCTTTTTCCGAAGGGTATGCAGAAGTGTATAAAAAACCCACATTTCGCTAGTCATTTTGTGTCTTGTAAGGCGCAATACGGAAGAGGGACAATTTGTCCACGACGATGGATCGTATGGAATTTTATGCAATAACGCAAATGAAGGATAGACTGTTTAGTTTGGCCATGAGACCAATTTCCCATCGCTTGCTTAGCACCTAATATGAAAAAAGACGAGTCCATTTTTTGGAATGCAAAATGCGGGTAGTCAGTGTTATTTCATTAGCTTTAGACCAGTATGGCAATGATAAATTTAAAAACGATACTATACGCACAAGACCTCAAAGGAAGAATAATGTAAAAAGATTTTTGGTGCTCACTTGTAATAATTATTATGGTCAAAGATGGCATACTTTAGTTCCAACTATTTTTAATAGCCTTCCAGACGATATAAACAGTTGTATAAAAACGCTTTTAAAAGTAAAATATATAAGTACATCTTTGTTGTGTTTTGTCAAAGCCTCACTGTAGAGAATATTTGAAAAACTTGCGTATTTGTGTAACGTGTATTATATTTATTTGTGCCATAAAAATAAAAGATGTTATAATTTTGCTATCTACAACTTCAAACAAACTTCTCTCCAGTTTGGCATAAATAATATATTTTGTAAAAAGTATATGTTTGTGAATATACACTACTTAATTTTTTTTTTTCATGGCCATTGTAAATTCAGGCACGCGCCTTTTCTATTAAAAAACCTAGTATAAATTTTCCAGACACGAGGATCCAATGCTTAAACCCTAGGATCAGTAATCCTGCTGATGACTGCTACGCCAACACGGCGGTCAAGACTATTATAGTGGTATATGAACATACCTGGTTGGTTAGAACACTCTTCAGTTGCACGCACTCGTCTCTTCTTCTGTCCAGTTCTTTCTGCATCACGTTCATTTGTTCTAGAAGAGTGAGAGAGGAATATCATATTTAACATCAAAATTACTTTGTAGAAATCATTAACAGATTTGAGGTCGGATTAAAATTAAAAAAGTATTGAAAAAATAATTGAAATGGGTTCTATTACTGATAAATATTTACCAAAAAAAAATTTACGCACTGGTTAATTTTTTTTTTCGTATTTGAAATGAAATGTTTATATAAGACACTTTTACACGTCAATATTTTAAAAATTATATGGCGACGTTATTTCCTAGCTGACTGTTCCCTGAGAAGAAACGCGAAACACTCCCTCTGAGTTTGTTTCATAGTCATAGTCTCGTTTAAAGTCCAAACATTATATTGTAAGAGAATTTTATGTTAGTCTAACAATGCACCTGCCAGGGTCGCGAGATCTGTTCGAAAGAGTTACCGTGGTCCTGGCATATGGGCAACTGAAGGAACACGGGTAAGTTTTAGGCAGTAAAAGTCTGACACGCCCTCCCACTCGGCCCAGAGCGGGAGACTTCATTTGAAGATTTCCCACCCAAAAAAAAGTCTAACAATGCAGGGCCATGTCTAGAAGAGCCTTTTGAAGAAAGATCCATTGCAGCTTTGAGCTGACCTGTCCCAACGGTCGGCATGTATGTATCAGTCATCGTGAATATATTTTGTTTTATATTTTTATTATGTATATCTTACCTATAACTTCCTTGGAAACCAGCATGGTGTCTCCAGCAGCTCTCAGCCTGTCCAGGTGTTCTCGCAGCTTCTTGTTCTCAATTTCCAACTCTTCTAGTTTATAACGATCTATGTTCGGGTTTGTGGGTGGCGAAGAGTGTCGGTCTGGTGGAGAAAACAATTATAGTGATTAATAGATAGCCTAGACAATTATTTTCCTTTTTTCTTACTTAAGTGTTGCGCTGGATATTAGGCTTCTTCCAAAGGGAGGAGGAGGTTTGCCATAATCGCCACGCTTGGCAGGCGGGTTGGCGATCGCAGTATGGCAGTAAAATGCATAGAAAACGCTGCTGGCCCATTCTCTAGTAAGTCCCTTAGTCGACACTAGGGATGTTATGGATATGAAATTTCGGATACGGATTGGATACGGATGTAGGATTGATTATTATACCGGATACGGATACGGATATGAAATTATTTCGGATTATCCGTTAGTTTTGGATAATTTCGGTTACGGATATTACAATTTAAGGAATTTCAAAAGTAAAATACAAATAGCTAATAAAATGGTTTTATTTATATGTCACCATTTGGTAGGGATTATAATCAGTCTGTGAGTAATTATTACAGCTATTTAAAATAAAAATGATTATAAATATATATTGAGTGTTATCTAATTTACCTAAAATAAAAATGTAATAACAAATCCGATATTATCCGAAACTTTTATTTCGGATTCGGTTACGGTTACGGATAAATTTTTAATTTAAAATTTTAATCAAACACTAAAGGGTACCAATCAGAATCAAAATATTTTTATTTCTCACTAGCTACTGCCTGCGACTTCGTCCGCGTGAAATTTCTTGTTCCCCCGACCCACCTAACCGCATCCCATTGTCTTCCCGCGCTATCTCTAAGCTTAGCGTTATTTCTTACTTTATATTTTCCTAACGGCCCTAGCGTTATATTTATTAGCTTATCGCCTTTTTCAAGATTTAATCAAATTCAAAAATATTTGTTCAAGTATTCTTAAATAAGTCTTCTTAAATTTTCTAATTTTCCGCACAATTTATTAATATTTTTCTTTCATAAGAACCTTCTCCTGACAATAAAAAACACAACAAAAAAAAAAGTGAAATCGGTCCAGCCGTTCACGCGTGATGGCGTGACCAAGGGAAATAGGGATTCATTTTTATATATATAGACTAGCTGACCCGGCAAACGTTGTTTTGCCATATAAATAATAAATTACTAAAATGGCTATTAAAAAATAAGGGTTGATCGTAGAAGGGTGGAAATTGAGGATTGTATGTATTTTTGTATGTTGTATCATAAAAAAATAGAAATTAAAAATTTTGTCTAAAAAATTAAAAATTAAATTTAGGGGTGGACTACCCCTAACATTTAGGGGGATGAAAAATAGATGTTGGCCGATTCTCATAGATACCGGATAAGCACAAAAAATTTCATCAAAATCGGTCAAGCCGTTTCGGAGGAGTATGGCAACGAAAACTGTGACACGAGAATTTTATATATATATCTATATATATATATAGATAAACCTACATTTATGAAACGTTGAAGCTAGGTGCACGGTTCCAATTTGTTGATTCCTATGGAGAAGAGCCGACAAGAAATAATGTTAACAAGTATGAGAGGACAGTGTTAGCCTGTCTACAAGTACCAGGTACTTAATTAAATAGAAAATTGTCTACAGTCTACAGATCCATGAATGTATCATGGATCCCCCTTGGTGCTTAGCAGATAACAGTGATTAAAATTCTTTGTAATCTGGATTAGCTCTCGTATCAGTTAATCATGGTATCGGTTCGTTGTACTTTGCCATAATATATTTTGATAACAGATTTAATTGGATTGATATTCGGAATAGGATGCTTGGAGAAACATTATCATCTGCTTAGCCTTATCCCAAATATGTTGGAGTCTGATTTCAGGCTAACCGTTTGCAGCTGAATACCAGTATTTTACATGGAGGGACTGCCTATCTGACTTCCACAACCCAGTTACTGGGTAATACGATACCCCTTGGTAAGGTTGTCAGACTTTCGGGCTTCTGACGACCCGTAACGACTGTCTAAGATCTACAAAAGACAGCCGGGACCAACGGCTTAACGTGCTTTCCGGGGCGCGGACGGGATGTAAAGATGGTCACCCATCTATGAACCAACCGAGGCAAGCATAGCTTAACCTGATCGATCGATCCGTACGGCTGTTATTGCTTAGCCACAGTTGTATGTTATGACTCCTGAAGGTTTTATTATATTCTATTTTGTATTACTTGACTACTTTCGGTCATATAGTAAGCTAATCCTACTATAATAATTATAAATGTGAAAGTTTGAGAGTATGGATGTTTGTTACTCTTTCACGCCAAAACAACTGATCGGATTTAGATGGAATTTGGCACACAGATAGTTTATAAACTGGATGAACATATAGCGTACTTTTTATCCCGGTAGTAAGTTCCCGCGGGATAATTTCCGACCTCCACGCGGGCGAAGCCGCTGGCTAAAGCTAGTAAAAGATATATATCTTACTCATAATCCTCTCCTCGAGGTCAGTAGATCTCTTCTGTGTCCTGGACAGTTCGCTCTGAAGCGCTGATATCCTGTTCCTCATGCGAAGTACCAGGCCTGCATCTGCAACCTATAAGAACAAGGAAACTTTGAGTACCATTTAGGACTGAGTTGGCTCGCTGGCATATAGCAAATCCATACTGATATTTATTATAAATGGGAAAGTGTGTGTGTCTGTTTGTCCGTCTTACACGGCAAAACGGAGCGAATTGACGTGATTTTTTAAGTGAGGATAGTTGAAGGGATGGAGAGTGACATAGGCTACGTTTTGTTTCTATCTAACCCCCACTTCCCTAAAATGAGGGGTGGAACGCGCTAATCTCAGGAACTACTGGTTCGAATTGAAAAATTATTTTTGAGTCGGGTAGCCTATTTATTGAGGAAGGCTATAACATCACGCTACGATCAAAAAGAGCAGAGCAGCAACAAAAAAATGGGCGAAAACTGGCAGGCTGCGATGCGAAGGCAAGGGTCAGAGGAGCAAATATTTGAGGCGGACGTAGTCGCGGGCAGAAGCTAGTGATTTACATATGTTCATGTTCTGAGTCGTGAAATCTTTATGTGATGGCACAATTATTTGTTCTGTGTCTGGATATAATTTATCTTATTTATCAGTTGTCTGGTTGCCATAATACAGGTTCTGCCTAGTTTGGGATCAAATAATGGTGTATTGATTGTCCTAAAATATTATATGGTTATCCCAATAATTCCTTCTGCACATGTGGTACCTCATTAACGGGATAACCATATTCATGTCTATTAACTGCTCCCAAACAACGATGTTCATTTATTATTTTATTTTTAACATACTTCTTTGACATCTACTCATTATTTGTCATTATATACCTACAATTCTAATTTGCACTCTTAAATATTGGTTGTCATGGCAATAGTGACATTTGGTTTAAATAGTGTATTATCATCATTCATAATTTCAGCCGAAAGTTGTCCACAGCTGGACATAGGTCTCCCTCAATTTGAGAGCATTTCTTACGACACCCACGGGAAGAAATGGGATGGTGCTATTCATTACGTCCGGCACCACACGGACTTGGACATAACTGTGTAAATTACGGGACATAATGACCATAAATTTGTCTGAATTTCGGGTCAAACATATTTGATTTTATTCCTATAGATACGCTAATAAGAAGATAGTTAATTCGTCAGTGGACATAAAGCCGACTTCTACCAGGGTCGTGAGATTTGTTCGAATGAGTTATCATGGCCCTGGCATATAGGCAACTGAAGAAACACGGGTGGGTTTTAGACGGTAAAAGTCTGGCACGCCCTTCCGTCCCGGGGCGTCATTTGATGATTTCCCAAACACAAAAAAAGCTGACTTACTGGTTGTGTTGGTCCATTGTGTGAGCCCGCCGACCAGTTGACAGCCTCCAGCGCCGGTCGAGTACTCTCCACAGATCTGACTGAACCGTAGCCATAGTCCTAGGGAATTCAGAATAATATAATAAGCAAAATGTATAAGACAAACGCATTATATTCACAAAATCTTATGAAGAATTAGTAGAAATGAATATAAAGAATTCTGAAGTCCATTTGATGATGCAAAGATAACTTATTAATAACAGTATACAAGGCGGAACATAACTAGAGATCGGATATTCAGATGCATATTCACCTAAAGTTGAAATGTTGTCTAATATGGAATGCGCGTTTTTACCGTGTTTTGTGTGTTGTTTTAACTAACACATACCACCCTACACACATATGTATTTGCATCTGGGGTTAAACGTTAATTTTAAATAAATACGATGATCCAAGAAACCCGGCTACATAGTAACATTAGGTAAATAGTAATAGTATTTATTGTCTTAAAAAAAATATTTACAGTGGTTCCCTAGATCCCACACTACGATTCCCTGTGTCGTGGGATCTAGTTACTTCGTTCCGTTTCATTAAAAGACAAATATTAGTTAACGTTTTGAAGGCTGGATTGCTTAATTACAGAGTTACAAAATATGCATCCGAATCTCCGATCACTGAACATAAGTAATAGACGCAAGTCCTGAAAGTAGTTTGTTCATATTTGGGTCAATATAGGTTTTCTTTTTTAAATAATGTATTTTACCAATATTACACATTTACAAAAAAAATATGTATTTGGCCATACCAACCGCCGATTGAGCCAAAGCAAAAACATTCTTATTTCAAGGCAATAAGACTTAATTTTAACACGTGAACTGCCATGGGTAAAATCAGAAAAACTTCAAAAATGTACTTAGAGTTATTTGACTTTAAGTTGATTATTGATTAAAAAGGTCACAGATAGTCCGACATGGTAGTTACTGTGTTAAATGTATAAAGTAATGCTAGGGTCGGTCAACATGATTTTCTTACGAATAACAGTTAGCTTTAAAAAAAACTTTGCAGGATGATTAAGATATCTTGATCAGGTCTCCGGAACCAACTGTAAGTTTTAAACAAGTAAGATAATATTATGCAAAGAACTTACATCTTCAACAGTAGTCTCTTGTTGTGACTTGTCGCTGGCATCTGATAAAGATCTCCTGTGCTCCTTAGGTGCTGGTTTACTGTAAATAAAATAGTAACATTAATATAGTTCAACTGTTGAACAACATCTGGCGAAGAATGACTAGGAGAGCCGACCCCAAATGAAATGGGATTAGGCTAAGCAAAGAGAGAGAGAGAGAGAGAGAGAGAGAGAGAGAGAGAGAATAAAATTCAAATGTCGGCCTAAAATGTAAACACCAACCTATCGTGTATATTCACTGGGAAACTATCTGTTTTTTTTGCTTTATAAAATATAACAATTGTGGATATTTTATTCACATTACAATCAGCCTATTAGCTATTAAATAATTTAAATATAACTTAAGCTACTAAGTAACTATTGAAAAGAAAGTATCTTATGAAAATTTTATTGATGTGTAGGTTTGCAAAAAATTTATCATCACTATGATTACCAGCTAAGAAAATTTAAGATGAATCTTCAGCCTTATACACGAAATCTTTAGAATGTTATGCAGCTGCATAATCGACCATAGACATCCATACTAATATTATAAACGGGAAAGTGTGTGTGTCTGTTTGTCCGTCTTTCACGGCAAAACGGAGCGACGAATTGACGTGATTTTTTATGTGGAGATAGTTGAAGAAATGGAGAGTGACATAGGCTACTTTTTGTCTCTTCTAACCCCCCACTTCCCTAAAATGGGGGGTGGAACGCGCTAATCTCAGGAACTGCTGGTTCGAATTGAAAAATTATTTTAGAGTCGGGTAGCCTATTTATTGAAGAAGGCTATAGACTATATAACATCACGTTACGATCAAAAGGAGCGGAGCAGCAACAAAAAAATGGACGAAAACTGGCGGGCTGCGATGCGACGGGAAGGGTCAGGGGAGCAAATATTTGACGCGGACGAAGTCCGGGCAGAAGCTAGTAGTCTATAAAATTCAAGCTAAACTAATATTATAAGGAAAAATAAAAAGTAGTTTAAAAAATACGTCTCCATAGAAAACCAAAATAAAAACACTACAAAAGTGTGTTTTTCGTGTTTTTTTTTCTGGTTATCTGGTAATTCTATTATATGATATTCTATTATATATTTATGAAATTTTAATATTGTCATAAGCAGTGATCGGATATTCGGATGCATATTTACTTAATGTTACTATTTAGCTGTGAAAATACGGAAGCGGCTTCGTATTTTTTATTAAAGCCGGGTTTCTTGGATCATCATATTTATCTAAAATTTATGTTTAACCCCAGAAGCAAACACATATGTGTGTAGAGTGGTATGTGTTAGTTAAAACAACACACAAAACACGGTAAACACGCGCATTCCATATTAGCCAACATTTCAACTTTAGGTGAATATGCATCTGAATTATCCGATCCCTATTGATAAGTGTATAAAGTTTAAAATTAATACTACGTTTTGAAAGGGGTAAAAATCACGTTTAAAGATTTCGTAACGTACCAAACTAATAAAAGCGTATAAAAAAGATTTGATTTTTTGGTACGTTTGTAACGCATTCACGCCAAAAGGGCTAAACGAAAAAAATTTTGTTGTGGTGCACTAAAAATGTTTGATACCATGGGGAAGAAAGACGTTCTTAACTCACCTCTGCAAAGAGTCGATTCTCTCCTGCAACTCATATTGTGCTGACAACAGCTTCTGTCGACTCTGTCTCTCTGCTTCTAATTCTGCGTTCAACGCCTTCTTCTCTTGTTCGTGTTGTTTGTCGCGCTCTATGGAAGAAATACAAGTATAAAAAATATATTCAGGAGATGGGGAACGTGGGAATTTTGGGCATTCGTAACTCGATAGGACTGCAAAGTCATTGAGAAAGACAACGTAGTCAGTATGCACCCATGATTGGAGTAAGGACTAAAAGTTAGTATACGTAGAATATTTTAGTTACATAGAACAGATGACCGATGGGACCCCTAGGTTCTGGAATGACGACCGCGTACGGGAAGACGTAGCGTTGAAAGGCCTCCCGCAAGGTCGACCGATGTTCTTGTGAAGGCCGCAGGAATCCGCT
This sequence comes from Aporophyla lueneburgensis, assembly GCA_932294355.1. Lineage (NCBI taxonomy): Eukaryota > Metazoa > Arthropoda > Insecta > Lepidoptera > Noctuidae > Aporophyla > Aporophyla lueneburgensis. The sequence continues at coordinate 13,564,169 of OW028762.1, read as the reverse complement.
GGATGCGGGAAGGATAAAACCGGAGGAGCTTGGGGGAGCCCTAAAGCTAGCAGTGGACGTCTTTCGGCTGAAATGATGATGATGATGATGGTGATGATGATGATGATGATGATGATGATGATGATGATGATGGTGGTGATGATGATGATGATGATGATGGTGGTGATGATGATGATGATAGTTATAAACAACTTATAACGCATGTTTATGGCATTGTTTTCTTTGATCCAAAAATCACTATCATCAGCCGAAAGACGTCCACTGCTGGACATAGGCCTCCCCCAAGCTCCGCCACTTCGACCGATTCCTGCGGCCTTCACAAGGTCATCGGTCCACCTTGTGGGACATCCAACTCTACGTCTGCGCGGTCGCCACTACAGAACCTTTCAGCCCCATCGGCCATCAGCCAATGCGACCAATGTGCCCTGCCCCCTGCCACTTAAGTTTGCCAATTCTTCGGGCTAAGTCAGTTGCCTTGGTTCTCCCGCGGAGCTCTTCATTTCTGATTCGATCATGGAGGGGAACTCCGAGCATAGCCCTCTCCATTGCCCTTTGAGTGACTTTCAGCGTTCTAATAAGGCGCATTGTGAGCGCCTACGTTTCAGTGCCACTGGGGACAGGCACTGGTCAACTGCCCAATGCCACTTAAGTTTGTAAATTCTTAGGGCTATGCCGGTTGCCTAGGTTCTCCTTTTTCTTTTAGGTGAGAAATCATCAAATAACGTCTCCCGCTCTGGATGGAACGGAAGGACGTATCAGACTTTTACTGACTAAAACCCACCCGTGTTCCTCAGCCTATGCCACAGCCACGGTAACTCTTTCGAACAAATCTCGCGACCCTGGCAGAGCCTAGATTCTCATGCGGATCTCTCCGTTTCTGATTTGAATCTTACTCGGTTTCTTTTATTAATATATCATTTATCTAACAACTTTAAGGTGTATCGAGCTGAAAGTTCTTAACGAAAAAAAAGAAATAGAGACAACTTCTTATTACACGCTTTATATTAACTTCTTGTATGTTTGTATGTTTGTTTGTAACCGACTCCTTATAGCGCGATTTTGACCCACTTTAAACGACCAGATTTCATTCAAACTTTGCACACTTGTCAAAGACCGATGACAATGCAATAATTTCATAAATTTGTGCCGTTATCGTTGCCAGGGTTACCAGGACAGCAAAAAACTGTCTTCTAAAACTACGCTGACATACGTCACAAACTACGCTGACATACGTCTCAAAATTCGAAACATCCTAAAAAATAGAAAATAAGTATTAGTTACAAAAAAAAAACTAAAAACACGCTTCCATAGAAAACCAAACTAAGAAGTAGAAAATAATGGAAAAAAGCGTGGGGTGCTTTTTAAGGTATTTTTTTATTAATCAGGCACCCCACGCTTATTTTCCATTATTTTCTACTTTTTAGTTTGGTTTTCTATGGAAGCGTGTTTTTTAGTTTTTTTTGTATTTTATATATTTATATATATTATAGTTTTGCTTCTATGGAAGCATGTTTTTTTTTAACTAACTTTTGCCCGCAGCTTCGCTCGCGTTAAAAATAACAATAAATAAAGAAAAGAAAAATATTTTTTCATAAAAGTATCCTAATTTACTTCTTATACCTTCAAGAATATGTGTACAAAGTTTCATGATGATCGGTTAAGTAGTTTTCGCGTGAAAGCGTAACAAACAAACTTACATTCACATTTATAATATTAGTATCAGTATGAAGTACCTTTCCATAACTGCGCTCGGCTTTTGAACTCCTGTGACCATTCTACCAAACTATTTTCATAACTGTTGCTATTGTCAAAGTGTTTGTTTGACACGTCATGACTGACTTCTGACACCAGCATTTTGTCACAATTACTGTTATTACATTGGTAACTCTAATTTTTGTATCTGTTGGTCACTTTTCGGTGTAAGTGACCAAGTTTTAAACTAGTTATTTGACATGCATACTATGTTTACCTGTTACGGTAGGAAAAAAGATACGTTTTATATGTAAAAGTTGCCTACGAATGTATTCATGTACACAAACTCTCTTTTCCAAAGCAACTATCCAGAAAATATAATATCAAGCCTGTTTTCCCCGAATGGTTAAGCAGGTGTATGCTAGATGCCCATTCCAAAGATAGAAGCTACCTATTAAGAAGACCGGGCAAGAATCTCTACAGGCACTATTTTAAATCTAAAAAATTATTACAAAAAGTTGGTTGCATCATTTGTGAAAATTATCAATGTAACGACGTGTAAATAAGTGATATAGAAACGTACGTTAAAACAAGAACAAATTAAAAGAAGCCGTGGCATTAAAAGATGACCCGTTTCTTCGATGGCGCTCGTTCACGAACATGACATATGGATCAGGACCATTTAGCTTAAACTAACTCTCACAAGTTCAAAACTATCAAAGTAGGCTTTCAATTATGAAGAAGAAAAAAAAATATAATTAAGAAGACAAAAATTACAGATAGCATCGCCCTATGCTAATCTGGAATGGAGTAGTGTAAACAATTCCCTAGCAACTACATTATATCATAACACTACTAAACACACACACACAAATCCCCAAAAAAATTAATACTCTAATATCACACAGTATGCATATTTTTCGTTACATTATAGCCCACAAACAAATCACTTTATGTTCCTAAAAATTTCACTTATTTCACACGGAAATGATACACGTAATTTTTTTGTGCGAACATCAAAAATTTGCCAACACGGCTGATTGTAAATCGATAGGACATCGAAGTAATTAATATTTTCGTTATCTATAATTATTATCACCGTGTTATCTAACAGAATGTTGGTTTTATCAATACATTTATCAACTGTATTAAAGGATCGTAAAAATAAAGTGTTCAGGATATTTTGGAGGATATTTTTATCCAGTTTTAAAGTTAAAATGTACAATTTTTTTTTTGTAATTTTATTTTCTTAGCATCTGGACAAATCTTTGTCGATATACCTAAATAATCAGAATTTGTTTGTTAAAATATTTCAATACAAAGTCTAACTCAAAGCAGGCTAGTCAAAGTAGCTTTTACCAGCGGAATCACCCGCGTATTATACATATACATTCCTCTTGCATTTATCTATTGATGAAAACCGCATTAAAATCCGTTGCGTAGTTTAATAGATCTAAGCGTACAGTCGCAAAAAGCAAATTTGTTTTATACTATGTAAAGATGTGCACATAAAAGGCACTTTTAAACATAAACATCTATAATATCTATCTATACTAATATTATAAAGCTAAAAAAGTTTGTTTGTTTGATTGAACGCGGTAATCTCAGGAACTACTGGTCCGACTTGAATAAATCTTTTTGTGTAAGGTAGTCTATTTATCGAGGAAGGCTATATAACATTACGCTACAACCAAGAGGAGCGGAGCAGTAATGAAAAATGTTGCAAAAATTGGGAAAATTGCACGGGTAGGCGATTCGACGCGACGGGAAGGGTCGGGGGAACAAGAAATTTAACGCGGTCGAAGTCGCGGGCAGAAGCTAGTTTACAATTAAATTAAATTAATCCTAGTCGCTTAGTTTCAAGTAACTGAAATAGGTAAAGAAAGGTTAGAAACTTCTTTTTGTCTATCTTATATTTTTCGCTAGCGTATTTCTAATTAAACCTAAAACAAGATAGTTAATTGTTTTTCATTGTTAATGTTGTTAATATATTTTTAATCAATACTTTAATTGATTTGTCGGATAAAATCGCGTCATAGTATTTATCATCAAAACATTAGAGATAAAGATTATTTACATGAAGACACACTTTAAAACAAGCATAAATAGATCAAGGGTAAAATAACTATGTTATTGAAAATGGGCTGTTTTATCCGAGTACGGCGAAGCGAAATAATCAACGAACAGTATGTGTTTCAGCCCGGGAATGTCAGTCTTGAAAATGTCGGGAGTCTCGTCTTTTTTTTGCATTTTCGAGACTAGAGACTAATGTTGTAGGTCTCTGGAATTACAAGACTATTCAGACTAAAGTCATGTAATTAAGATTGTTAAATAATCTATTAAACCAACAGTTTAGTTTCGAGTTTAGTACAATCTCTGGAGATTGACTAACCTTCTTCAAGAACGACACGAATTTTATTATGGAAATTCGTAGAGGAAGAGTTCCGCGAGAAAACTAAAATTAATAATTGATTGCAAGACGAGATGGTCAAAGATCAAAGCTCCGACTCATGTAAGATCCGGAATGGAGTTCGCTCAAAGTCAATCAACTCAATCTATCGCAGTCCACTGCTGGACACAGGTCTCTCCCACGCTGCGACACAACAACCTCCTCCGTCTTCCGCATCCAGTCTGTCTCAGCCACCTTTTTGAGGTCGTCGGTCCATCTAGCTGGGGGACGTCCCACACTACGCTTGCCGATACGCGATTTCCACTCCAGAACTCGTCTGCTCCATCGGCCATTGGTCCTTCGACAGACATGGCCAGCCCACTGCCACTTTAATGATCTTACTCTGCAAGCTATGTCGGTAACTCCAGTTCTTTTCTGGATAACTTCGTTTCTGATTTTATCAAAGTAACTCCGAGCATAGCCCGTTTGTGTTCATTTTTTCACTCATAACTTCTAAACTACTTCATATCATAATTTGACAAATGAGGTATTGTTGGTAGCGTCTTGATCGTCCACTGGTTATAGGCGAGTACAACAAATGAAAAATCAAATGTTTCTAACGGTAGTAAGCGATCATAAACTTAAGGCCAAAGTGGCATACGATCACGGCGTTTCGATGAGAATATTTTCTTGTTTCATACTTTCTAGAGCGTGATTTTTTTTGTACTTTTAGTTAGTAAACTTTATTTTTTCTTGTTAAACTATGGCGTGGAAAGGTAATTCATCTACACTGGCCTTTTTTTTGTGGATGGGTAATCATCAAATGACGTCTCCCGCTCTTGGGTGGAGCGGAAGGGCGTGTCAGACTTTTACTGACTAAAACCCACACGTGTTCCTTCAGTTACCCATGTGCCAGGTCACAGTATCTCTTTCGAACAAATCTCGCGACCCCGGCAATCTACTCTGGCCTGGCCTCACGTCTTTTCTCAACTATGTTGGGGTCAGCTTCCAGTCTAACTGGATGCCGCTGAACACCAAAATTTTACATGGAGCAAATGCCTATCTGACCTTCATAATCCAGTTACTGGACAACCTGATAATCATGCCTGAAGGAAATCTATGGTCATTAACCACAATTCCTATAAAATCTAGAACTGAACATTGCTCTAGAAAATCGGCTTCAAAGGAAAATGCCAACAAAAGTATGGCGATTTGCCCCCAATTAAGATTATAAGTGTCACGACCCAATTAAATGTATTTGTAGGGAAATTAAATGCTCTTTCTGTATAACTAACAATTTTTAAAGTGAAGACCCGCCTTTTGTATGTTTTCCACCTTTATTAAAAAATACTGTTTCGTTGGTCCAGTGGCCGCAAGCGCCACTTCGAGCAAAGTGTTATTGGGTTTCATATCTGGAATTTCTCAGTAGCAGCCCGGATTCAGAAAATGTGCCCGGTAAATGGCAATAGACTCGCCCCCTTTTACATGGGACTTGAACATAACTGGCGAAACGTGGGTGTATTATAGGTACAACACTACCCAACCCTTGGGGAAAACAAGAATGTTATGGTATTTAAAAAAGGTCATAAAACTCACCTTCAATCGCTAGATCATAATGCTCCTTTACACTCTTCAACTCATTCTCCAGTTTCTCACTCTCTCCTTCCCACAATACTCTGTCCTTCTTATACTGCTCTTCTAACGCCTTCTTCTCTTGTATCAGCTGTTTGTTGCTATCCTTTTCTTTTGCTAGCTCTTCTTGCAGAGAAGAGATTAGGTCGTTCTTGCTAAATATGTCCACTCGGAGTGTTTTTGCTTCTATTTCTACTAGTTTTAAGAGTTCTAGTTTCGCTCTGTGGAAAAGAAGATTTATGATTTTAGAAATAAGGCTTAGTTTTTTATTGTACTAGTTTCTTTCTTATTGAAGTTTTTTAATTCGAATAAGAAAAGGTATTTACAAGGAAGATGTGAGTGGAAAAGCCGGGAGGAGACATATATTGACCTTATTGGTAATGTTCTACAGAAAAGTCGAGTGCCTACACTTATGTATGGAAGTGAAAGTGGGGTGTGACAAAAGAAGCATGAAAGTAGAATAAATTCCGTGGAAAAGCGTTCCTTGCGAACCATGTGTGATGTGACTAAGAATGATAGGCTGAGGAATGATGTAGTAAGACAATGGTGTGGTTTGAAAGAAGATGTAATAACAAAAATTTAAAAGAGTATGCTTAGATGGTTTGGTCATATTGAGAGGATGAATGAAAGGCGGTTATTTACAAGGCAGATGTGACTGGACACGCCGGAACGGGACACCCTAGGAAAACATATAGTGTCCTTATTAGTGATGTTCTGCAGAAAGGACAGCCTACTCTGACAGGGTCTGCCAGGGTCGCGAGATTTTCGAAAGAGTTACCATGGCCCTGGCATATAGGCAACTGAAGGAACACGAGTGGGTTTTAGTGAGTAAAAGTCTAACACGCCCTCCCGTTCTGCCCAAGAGCGGGAGACGTCATATGACGATATCCCATACAAAAAAAAAACTGTGACTGGACACGCCGGAAGAGGACGCCCTAGGAGAACAGATAGTGACACACAGTTGATTTGTGTTTCATCTTAATTAAAAAAAAAAACAAAATGTCCCCCACTTACTTCAAATCCACAATCTGAGCCAACAGCGGCTCAATTCCTTTATTCTTCTCCATGGCAGCCCCCAGCCTCTGTTGGAGACTAATGATCTTGTTCTCCAGGCCTTTGTTGAGGGACTTCACGTGGTCCAGACTGCGAGCTTCTATGCGCAGGCGCTTGTATTGACGGCGGGCGAGGAAGCGGCGGATCTGTGTGGAGGAAAAAGGTTTTAACACGTTTGTATTGGAGAAAGAGAGGAGGATAAAACATGAGAACAGAATGCCATGGTAGCGCCTTCATATTGCACATGAGATGTATGTGGAACAGACAAGGGAGGATTCTTCAATCAGACGGGTGTCTGGCGGGCAACTGCCAGAAGATTGATGTCGGGACGTTGACCAGGGAATTGGCCCAGGACCCACGGTCCAATAGCACGATCTCAGTTTGTCATAGTACGAAAGCGTAAAACACTCAAAAGGGGCTGTCCATTAAACACGTGAGGCTCGAAAGGGGGGAGAGGGGTCCATAAAAAATCACGAAATATCACAAAGGGGGGTGTAGTAATATATCACGTGTATTTTTTTTCTTTTTTTAACTAGATGATACATATACCTGTATTTTAAAAAAAATACCAAAAAAAATAGATTCTTTGTAGGTACTAAAAATACGCGTGATATAGGGGGAAGGGGGGTAGTCTTAAAACCTCACCATGTATCACCAAGGGATACATGGGGGGGGATTCAAAATTGCTAAAAAAAACATCACGTGATTAATGGACGGCCCCAAAGGAAAGAATATTCGTAGCGCCGGAGTCGGTATCTTGCTACGCGCTTAGCTACGGCGTAGCTTGCACTCTTCTACAACTTAGCTCAAACTCTGTACACGTGGTATCCAGCAAAATTTTTAAAAGCTTTTTCTATGCAATCAATTTAAGCCCATTGAGTAAACGTAGCCTTTTTACATGCTTTATATTAGCTTTACTTGTATGTTTGTTTGTAACCGACTCCTTATAGCGCGATATTGACCCACTTTAAACGACCAGATTTCATTCAAACTTTGCACACCTGTCAAAAACCGACAATGACAATGCAATAATTTCATAAATTTGTGCCATTAAGGATAATGCCAGGGTTACCAGGACGGCAAAAAAACGGTCTTCGATAACTACGCTGATATACGTCACAAACTACGCTGACATACGTCTCAAAATTCGAAACACCCTAAAAAGCCCTGAACCCTTAAACCCTGCTTTTTAAGGTATTTTTTATTGATATTTGGCACCCCACGCTTTTTTCCATTATTTTCTACTTTGTTTGGTTTTCTATGGAAGCGTATTTTTTACTTTTTTTAAACTATTTTTTTTTACTCGATCTGGGCAAAACCTAAAAAAGAATAATGTTTGCCGTACTTCGGTCGTATTTAGCATAATCAACCTATAATGTCACTGCTGGATCATAGTCCTCCCCTCTTTGCGAAGGACGGGGTTATAGTGTACCAAGTTGGCCCAGTGCGAGTTGGTAGATGTCACATGTCTTCGAATTCATGGTTCTAGAACATGCCGGTTTCCTCAAGATGTTTTCCTTCACCGGTTTGCGAGCAGTTGTGATGAAATAATTGACACAAATTAAAGCGCCTGCTTAGCCGAACCAACGTCCATAAGTAGGGGTCAACTGAGCCAATAAGGACCAATCCCTCATGTAGGTGAATATGAAAATAAAACGATATAATTATACTTACAGAAGCTTGTGCGATGACAATCTGTCTCCTCAGCCTCTTGGCACGTTTGCGCGAGAGATAGCCGCGCGCGTAGCGTTGTATTGTGACGACCTGGGAAATAAAATTAAATTTGAAAAAAATCTAAAAGTCATTTTTTCAACCGACGAAAAAAAACGGAGGAGGTTCTAAATTCGACCCGTATATTTTTTTTTTTTTTTTTTTTATGTATGATCACGCATAACTTTTTACATAGTGGTCCGATTGTGACAATTCTTCTTCTGTTGGAAAGGGTATACTCCCAAGGTGGTCCCATATAAATTTGGAAAACAAAATCGAACCCTAAGGGTTGGAAAACAGGGGATGATTGATTGTTTACTCACTGATTGTAACGTATAAACACGCATAACTTGTTACATAGTGGTCCGATTGTGACAATTCTTCATCTATTGGAAAGGGTTTACTCCCAAGGTGGTCTCATATAAATTTGGAAAACAAAATCGAACCCTAAGGGTTGGAAAACAGGGGATGATTGATTGTTCACTCACTGACACTCACAACTTTTTACATAGTGGTCCGATTGTGACAATTCTTCTTCTATTGGAAAGGGTATACTCCCAAGGTGGTCCCATATAAATTTGGAAAACAAAATCGAACCCTAAGGGTTGGAAAACAGGGGATGATTGATTGTTCACTCACTGATTGTAACGTATAAACACGCATAACTTTGTACAGAGTAGTCCGATTTTGATAATTCTTTTATTGTTGGATAGGGTATACCTTGCCAAGTATTATTAGTACATTAAAGCCACAAAAAATCATAAAATAAAAACTTTTTAACAAAAAATTAAACCGCCGAAAAACTGAAAAACATAAAATAATAAACCTTAAAATTTAGAGTCGGCGCTGAAAAATCAATGAACAAGGAACACTCAAAGCGCCGACTCATAATTTTAAGGTTTATTATTTTATGCTTTTAAGTTTTTCGGCGGTTTAATTTTTTTTTAAGAGATTAACCGTGGAGTTTCTTGCCGGCTCTTCTCCATAGAAAACGACCTATTGGAACTGTATACCTAGCTTCTGACCGTTTCATAAGTACCTATGTACGTTTATTTCAAATAAAATATTGTGATTTCGAAATAAAATTTTAAAGTTCAGCAGAACTACCAGTTCTGTTATACTCTAAACAATATCTGGTTGACCGAGCTTTGCTCGGTATTTTTTGGTAAATTGTGTTTAAAAAAAAATAATTATGTTCAAGTTGATTATCGATAAAGTTGGTCATTGAAAACACGAATAATACGACATTTTATAAAAATGAATCTTAGCTAGATCGATTTATCGCCCCCGAAACCCCCTGTATACTAAATTTCATGAAAATCGTTGGAGCCGTTTCTGAGATTCAGAATATATGTATACGTGGGCCTGTAACCCGATGGTTCGGCGACGTAACCACTAGTAACCAAAGTGTAACTCACCGCTTTGACCTTCCTGCGGTCTCTATACAGGTTCCTAGCCATGTCACCCCTGGCGTGGGCCTGTAACCCGATGGCTAGGCGATGTAACCACTAGTAACCAAAGTGTAACTCACCGCTTTGACCTTCCTGCGGTCTCTATACAGGTTCCTAGCCATGTAACCCCTGGCGTGGGCCTGTAACCCGATGGCTAGGCGACGTAATCTCTAGTAACTTGAATATAACTCACCGCTTTGACCTTCCTGCGGTCTCTATACAGGTTTCTAGCCAAGTAACCCCTGGCGTGAGCCTGTAACCCGATGGCTAGGCGACGTAACCTCTGGTACTTGAGTCTTGCTAACCAGCCGCGGACGTTGCGTTGGATTTTGATGGCAGCGCGTTTGCGACGGATTTCTTGAGCTCGTCTGTTGAGAAAGGAGATAGTTCAGAAAGTATTAAATATGAGTAATCGCTTGCTACACAAGACGTAACAGAATTAACGCAAGACCTTAAAGTAGTTTATTCCTAATTTTCTACTAATTCGATTTCAGTAAGTTTTAACGTGGGTATATTTTACCAAATTACTAATTTTGCTATACCTATAGCTCACTCCGTGGACTCGTTTATGAAGAGAATTCAGAAGTGACTCACAAATCTTTTTAGGGCTATTAGTCAAAAATCAATGTAGAACCTGTAAGTACATTGCGGCAAAGATAGCAACGCTCAACCTGTTCTACAGTACGATTGTAAACCACGCTACGTTAAAATTTTTCGTCGGCTATTTGAAATTCTATTCGGCACATTTTGACCAAGTAGGTAGGCACTTATAAAACAGATATCTTCTGAAAAAATTTTTTTTTGATAACCTTCGAAGAATTTCTACTCTGATGGGGGGGAGTCTTCAAACATATATTAAACGGCTACAGTTTGCGCGTCAGGTCCCAGCCACCCTATATTAGTATAAAAATATATAAACTAATATTATAAAGAGGAAAGATTAGATTTTTTGTACGTATGTTTGTAATTGTAATGGATAAACTCGAAAACTACAGAACTGATTTTAAAAATTCTTTCATCTATAGAAAGCTAGGTACATTATTATCTATACAAGCTACTTTTTATCCAGAAAAAATGCACAGTTCCTGTAGATCACGCGAAAGAAGTCGCGGGCGAAGTGCTAGTAAAAAATAAATAATAGTTTAAAAAAACTAAAAAACACGATTCCATAGAAAACCAAACTAAAAAGCGTGGGGTGCTTTTTAAGGTATTTTTTTATTGATATCAGGCACCCCACGCTTTTTCCATTATTTTCTACTTTTTAGTTTGGTTTTCTATGGAAGCGTGTTTTTTAGTTTTTTTAAACTATTTTTATTTTCAATTTTTTAGGGTGTTTCGAATTTTGAGACGTATGTCAGCGTAGTTTGTGTCGTATGTCACCGTAGTTTTAGAAAACAGTTTTTTGCTGTCCTGGTAACCCTGGCAAGGATAATGGCACAAATTTATGAAATTATTGCATTGACAGTGTGCAAATTTTGAATGAAATCTGGTCGTTTAAAGTGGGTCAAAATCGCGCTATAAGGAGTCGGTTACAAACAAACATACAAGTGAAGCTAATATAAAGCGTGTAATAAAACGGTATCTTAAGTGGTCTCACCTCCTAGCCAGGAACCCTCTGGCCCTCGCCTGCAATGCCCTCAGCGCCGACATGATCCTGAGGTACTTGCGGCGCGCGATGAACCGACGCACACAACTCTGCACGCGCACGCAGTACTCGCGCTGTATATCGGCGCGGATCTTTTCTAAGTACGCAACCTGGAGACAAGGAAATACTTTGAAGAAGTTGTACATTAATTAAACTGATCGACGAAAATTAAGCTTGAATTTGTCATGTGAACTTATTTTGTAGTTTTTACTTTATTTTGACTTCCTAAGGTAGGTAAGGTAAAAAAAATTGCCACCCATACTTTGTATTATAGAAACTTATCCTACTATATAATATCTATACATCTATACAAATAAATAAAATTGGAGTGTCTGTTACAAACAGACACTCCAATTTTATTTATTAAGATGACCACTTTTTCCTAAGTGTATATGGATGTATACACGGTACATATACCAAAACAACATTTTTTACAATTTTTGTCTGTCTGCCGGTCTGTCTGTCTGTCTGTTTGTTCCGGCTCATCTCTGACATGGCTGGACCGATTTTGGCGGGACTTTCACTGGCAGATAGCTGATGTAACAACGAGTAACTTAGGGTACTTTTATTTTAGAAAAAATATTTTATTGTACTTCCGACATCCACGCGGGCGAAGCCGCAGGCAAAAGCTAGTTACAAATAATATTTTAAATCACGCAAAAACAGCTCAACGGATTTGGATGGTATATAGCACACATTATTGTAGTTTATAGCCAGAATTAACACATAGGACGTCTTTCTTCTAGTAGTAGGTACGTTCCCGTGGGATAATTTTCGATACCCAAGCGGGCGATACCACTGGCTACAGCTATTATTTCATAAAAGATACTGAGACTTTAGTTTCAATTAAACTATGAAAAAAAATATTTTTTAAACTAAAAGTATTGTTTTTCTGGATTATTTAACTTTACAATCAGAGGTGGCTGTCACAACAAAACTGTGGGCATACATAAACTCACACCTTCTGCCAGGGTCGCGAGATTGTTCGAAAGAGATATCGTGACTCTGGCACATGGGCAACTGAAGGAACACAGGTGGGTTTTAGTCAGTAAAAGTCTGACACGCCCTCCCGCTCCGCCCAGAGCGGGAGAAGTCATTTGATGATTTCACATCCAAAAATAAAAGCTCACACCTTTTTCCCATGGAGGTAGGCAGAAACCACGGACCGCCACCTACTACGATCCTTACAAACTCCTTTTGCCTCGTATATGTTCATACATCTGGTCATACACACACGCGGCACGCCGGTTACTAGTGCTACGCACATGACTTTTCTGACAAACATCACCAATAAGGTCACTATATATCTTCCTAGGAACCTCTCCTCCCGACGTTTCCACTCATATCTGCCATGCTACCTTTTGTAAGCCGTCCTTCATTCATCCTCTCCACATGACCAAAACAATCTAGGCATACTGTTTTTAGGGTATATAGTAAAATAATAATTATAATACAGCATACGTGTCGCAAAAAGCTTGTCAATCAGTGTTACATAACATCAGGCATGTATGTCGTGAAAGAGTTTTACAGTACAACAATATTTCAATAGCCCGCACAGTAAAGCAACCATTGAAACGAATGACAAATTTCCGTATATATAAAAGTGCTCTGTGATGACAAAACTGACAGAATTATTGTTGAAAGATTTTGACGGCGCGATGTCAAAAATGGACGAAAGAAATAAACAAATGTCACTTTGTGTGGGAAGCAAGTAGGTTCGTTTAGTTTTCTACTCGCATGTCTGTCCATTCTTCGTAGAATAGAAATAGAGTTAGCATGCTAGAATCACCACTCCTAGCTATCGAAAACCTGGATGTCTCATTCTCTTGGTCAGCCAGCAGCGAAGCGAAGGAGGAGGTGGGGCGCGTGACGAAGTGGCAGTCTCTGCGCCCTCACGTCCCTAGCCGCCGCAGGAGGAGACGTCCCGGGCGTCGGGAGTCCATAGCGGACTCCCGGTTGCGGGTGGCGAGCAATGGGTAGCTCGCCGCCCGGTAAGGACCAAGCTCGGGTCGACGGCGCGTAGTGTTCCACGCGCGCCACAAAGAGATGTCAGCGGAACAAGGTCTGTTAAGACCGATGCCTGCCAGGGTCGCAAGATTGTTCGAAAGAGATAGCGTGACCCTGGCACATGGGCAAATGAAGGAATACGGGTGGGTTTTAGTCAGTAAAAGTCTGACACGCCCTCCCGCTCCGCCCAGAGAGGGGGAGAAGTCATTTGATGATTTCCCATCCAAAAAAAAGAAAAAAAAAGAAAAAAAAAGGCTAGCAGCGAATCTCATCGCGTTTTGACTGTAGGTGCCATTAAGATTAAGGATGTCAACTTGGACTTAGAGTCTACTAGCTTTTGACTGCGGTTTCGCCCGCGTGAAGGTTGGAAATGATTCCGCGGAAACGTGCTACCGGGATAAAAAGTACCGTACGACATAATTCGTCGCCTTTCATTTTTATCATTTAGTTGATAATGTTATAAAAAATTCATGTCACTGTTATTTATTAAGCTATAGGAATTTGGTGAAAATTAGAAGGTGGCAAACAAAAAACGAACATTCAAAAGCAAAGACAAACTTCCGAATTTAAATATTTTTTTACTTTATAGTTTTTTTTTTGGAAGTCAGTGTATTTTTTTTTTTTTTTTTGTAAACTTTTTATAAAGTTCATTTGTTTTTTTTTTTTTAATAAACTTTTTGTTCGTGTTACCTGTCCAGCTCTGAAGAATATCTTGGTGGCTCCGAACTGGTACTTGTCGGGGTCTTTGACGTGGCGCGCCAGGATACGGCCGCAGGTGGCTCTTATGTTGCCGCGGTCTATCTCCTTGTATAGGCATAGAAGACGGTACCTGGAAACAAAAATGGATATTACATATATGTGTCGCAGGTTCGAACCCAGGCAGGCGCTTTACTTTTTAACACGCCTTTATTAGCTTTATACATATGTAAGTTAGTATGTAACAGAAACTTTGAACATGATTTTGACCTCCTTTAAAAAGTCGGATTAATTCGAAATTTGGCATACTTATCAAGGACCGATGACAATACAATAATTTCATAAGTTTCTGCCATTATCCTCGCCGGGGTTACCAGGATAGCAAAAAAAAATCTGACTTCGAAAACTACGCTGACATACATCACAAATTACGAAAACTACGCTGACATACGTCAAAAAACACAACACAAAATTCGAAACACCCTAAAAAATTAAAAAAAATGTTAATAGTAGTTTAAAAAAAATGAAAAACACTTCCATACAAAACCAAACTAAAAAGTAGAAAATAATGGAATAAAAAAATGGCTTGATATCAATTAAAAACTACCACAAAAAGCACCTCACGACTTTTTCCAGTATTTTCTATAGTTTAAAAAAAATGAAAAACACTTCCATACAAAACCAAACTAAAAAGTAGAAAATAATGGAATAAAAAAATGGCTTGATATCAATTAAAAACTACCACAAAAAGCACCTCACGACTTTTTCCAGTATTTTCTATAGTTTAAAAAAAATGAAAAACACTTCCATACAAAACCAAACTAAAAAGTAGAAAATAATGGAATAAAAAAATGGCTTGATATCAATTAAAAACTACCACAAAAAGCACCTCACGACTTTTTCCAGTATTTTCTAAATAATTTCATCACCACTGCTTTCAAAACGGTGAAGGAAAACATCGTGAGGAAACCGGCGTGTCCCAGAACCTAAAATTCCAAGACATGTGACATCTACCAACCCGCACTGGGCTGGCATGGTGGATTAGAGTCCACTCCCTCTCAGAGAAAGGAGGCCTGGGTCCCAGTTGTGGGAAACAGTATAGGCTTATTATCCTATATTAAGTTTTAAATGAATTATGGTCGAATTTCGACCGCTAGTAAATGATGAAACGACAAAATTATAGCCTTTTTTTATGTGGTTGGGAAATCATGAAATGACGTATCCCGCTCTGGGTGGAGCGGAAGGGCATGTCAGACTTTTACTGACTAAAACCCACCCGTACTCCTTCAGTTGCCTGTGCCAGGGTCACGGTATCTCTTTCGAACAAATCTCGCGACCCTGGCAGGAAAATTATAGCCTTTACATACCTAAAGAAGAAATCTTGGTAAAGCCATCTTGATGGGAATCCAGCGGCTGATATCCTGATGGTCTCCAAAACACCGCATGCTCTGAAACAAATAAAGAAATTAGTATACTTCAGACGTAGCCAAACTTTATCGTAAACTAAATTTAGCTCTAGTTTTAAAGCAACTTCAAAAAAGGAGGAGGAGAGATGTTACACTGTATACGTATTTTTTTTATTGTATGTTAACAGATTTCTCCGCCAACTGTAGACCGATTTAAAAAAAAATATTTTTCTAATTGATAGGTTATGCTTCAGGGGTAGTCCCATATAAAATTTGCTTGGGTAGCTTTTACGTTAGCTTCGATAATACGTATTTAATCCACTTTGTTTATCGTGATAATATTTTCTGTAGTCTGTAGTAGTGACTATTGACCTGGCCAGCAGTGGTATACTTTGGAAGTCATTGGCAAAAAATTAGAATACAGATACAAAGACACAGAATTCCGATATTGAAGTTATTTTTCACTGAATTTTTTGGAAGTCTGTTATTTTTTTTTTGCAGACAAGCTTTTAACTGTCATTATGCTCATTATGGTCATATTTAGTGATCCTGTTTTTTTGTGGTGCGAAATCATCAAATGACTTCTCCGGATCTGGGCAGAGCGGGAGGGCATGTCAGACTTACTGACTAAAACCCACCCGAGCAGAGCTTGTACTACGGTGACCAGACTACACATATGTATATATTTCTAAATACATACATATTATAGACAAATTACACCCAGACACAGAACAAATTGAGTGTGTCAGGGTCACTAACCACTAAACTAACAGGCCAGTCAAAAGTTGCCTATATGCCAGGGCCACGGTAACTCTCGCGACAAATCTCGCGACCCTGGCAGTAATATGGCACCCGTGTGTTTGGACCCTTGTTTCCCATACCTGAGCTGGTTGACGGCTCTAGCGCTGTCGAACATGAAGGGCTCCTTGGTGTCGTTGGGCTTGATGCAGCGCACGTAGTGAGGCGTGGTGGCCGACAGGGTCGACATCAATGCGGATAGGGACTGACGGAACTGGGAGCCCACTGTGTGCTTCTGGCCCGAAGTACGGCGAGGAGGTTGCTGTGGGTAAAAAAGTTAGTGTACAGAAAAGGAAGAAAGAACGAAAATACATTTATTTAGGAAAAATTAAAAAGCATATTATACAGCAGATCTGTCTCGTGGGTCTTGTGGTCGCACTGCTACTGCTGAGCATAAAGTCCTGGGTTCGATTCCCAGGTCGGGCAATGTGTTATTGGGTTTCTCCATCTGGAATTTTTCGGTACAACTCGGAATGTGGCTATGTGCCCGGTTGATAGCAATAGGTTTGTCCCCTTTTACATGGGACATAAACAGAATTCGCGAAATATAGTTGTACTATATTACGCCCCATTGAAGCATTGTCTTGATGGATGAAGCATGGTCTTAAGACGAGTAGATTTTATTTTATTTAAACCTTTCAGGGGCTGCGGTGCACAACACCTGGCCACACCCTGTACGAGCTAGTAGGTACTGACCGTGAGGCTGCCGATAGGCACGGAGGGCGTGGTCCTCCTCTTGGAGGGCGGCGGGAGGGTGGCGGACGCCGACACCTCCACGTTCCTGTCCGCGAACATCGTGTGGATCAGTCGGCAGCTACTTGAATTTTTGATACATTCCAGCTGTTCTTCAGAAACTGTGTCTCTATTCTTCTCGAGGAACCCTCCACATTGATACTCTACGTTGTCAGCGAAATGCTTGATAATGAAGGCTGTCAAAAAAAGGAGGGTAGGTTAAAACTGTGAGAAGAAATTTCTGTCAAGTTGGTTTGTTTGATCATTTCAAAGATGAAAGCGCATTCAAGAAGAATAAAGTATTGCGAAAGAAAAAGAAAGTAAATGAAGAAAGACAGCGGGGAGGGTGGGGGTTTAGGGTATAAGTGAAAGATAGCGAGGTGATACATTTCTTCAAGTAGTGAACCTAGTAAAATATTTAATCATTTAAATACATTTTTTAAGAAGGCGAGTTCAAAAAACGAAAAAAAAAAAACAGTTATGAGAAAGGATATCCAAAATCATTGATTTCAAAAACACAATATCAAGCTCACACGTATACCTATTTATGTTGATTTTTTATTGTGTGTTATTGTTTTTAACTCTAGGGACGTTTTCCATTGGTGTGCACAGACTTTATATTTTAATCTTGCAGCGTTATGCTGAGATAGAAGCCTTTTTTGGCCTGACACGAATCTTTTAATTTGTTTTTATTATTTTGTTAGTTTAAAATGTTGTTCCTTTTTTCCTGTGCCTATCGATGTTTGACAGTTGAGCAGTGGTGGCCCAGTGGTAACGGCTACGACTTACGAGTTTTAGGTCGCAGGTTCGAACCCAGACAGGCACTTTCATCATCAGCAGCCTATAACGTTCCCACTGCTGGGACACAGGCCTCCTCTCGGTGAGAGGGTGCGGGCCAAAATCCACCACGCGGGCCCAGTGCGGGTTGGTAGATGTCACATGTCTTCGAATTTTTAGTTCTAAGACATGCCGGTTTCCTCACGATGTTTTCCTTTATCGTTTTGAGAGCAGTGATGATGAAATAATTTACACAAATTTAAGTGCCTGCTTAGGTTCAAACTCACAACCTACTACTCCGTTACTGCTAGGCCACCACAACTCACCACTTTTTTTTATTAGCCTACGCTGTCCCTCTGCTGAGCAAAGGCCTCCCTCAAATCCTTCCAGACATCCTTTTCCAGGGCCACCTTGATCCAAACCTTGCATTACGCATTACAGTACTCACCACTTTACCTTGTGTAAATTATTTTATTACTATTGCTCTCAAAACGGTGAAGGAAAACATCGTCAGAAAACCGGCATGCCATAGAATCGAAATTTAAATTCGAAGACAAGAATTACGGCCAATTTCCTCTCACCGAGAGGAGGCTGGATTCCCAGCGGTGGGAACATGTTAGGCTGAATATGTGTCGTTGTTTGATTTTTCTTTACTCACCTTGGTTCCCGAACCTCGGCTTCATAAAGTGATGGTAGCTGGCACAAGACTGGTGTAGCTTGGCCACAAACCCGGCGTCACTCCCGCCGGGCACTCGGCATTGTTCGTCCAGGAGCGCCAGCACTCCTAACCGGTCTTCGATCAGGTCAATGCACGGCTGGTTGTCGTAGAACTCTATCATCTTCCAGGAAATTTCTTCCTGTTTACAGAAAAGAAGATAATATGAAAATTTGGTCTACAGCAGTTCAGGCTCGAGCTGGTCGGAAAGGTCGTCATTACAATCTCATCTATATATTTTATTATTAACGTTAACTTACGTCTAAGATAATCGTTAAGCTATTATAATGTTCTTTAAAGACATTCAATCAACATGCTTAACATGGCTAAAAATTATTGAAAATGAAAAACCGGCGTGTGTGTATGACCAATTGTATGGACCTAAACGAGGCAAAAGGAGTGTGTAGAGATCGTAGCAGGTGGCGTTCCGTGGTTTCTGCCTACCCCATGGGAAAAAGGCGTGATTGTATGTATGTATGTATGTATGTAAAAATCCCGGCAAATTTTTCACCCGGTAGATGTTGAATGCATTTTTATAAGTTAGGCATTTCCAAAAGTAAGCTTGGATATCCTAAAGAACCGATGGGACCGCAAAAAACGGCCATAAATTATTTAATAATAATATCATTTAGGACAATGGGGACTCTTATAATAAAACATTTATGTGAATGATTTGTTTCGATTCAATTTGATTTGACAAAGTCACCCACCCACCGCTATAGTCATAAAGGTGGATATTTTGTGGCCATATAATAATATCTTAGGACAACCAACACACCGTTATCTGATCCCAAACTAGGCAGAGCCTGTACTATAGCAACCAGACAACTGATAAGTATACTCATAGATTTCTAAATACATACATATTGTAGATAAATTACACCCAGACACAGAACAAATGATTGTGCTCAACACACAAACATTTGTCCTGGGTGGGAATCGAACCCACGACCTCAGTCTTAGCAGTAAGGGTCACTAACCACTAGACTACCAGGCCAGTCAAAAGTTTTTTTTATTCAAAGTGGTATCATCATTATGACACAACTTTGAAATAATACTCAAGCCTCATTCATTTTACCGGAATTCGACGGACCACGATGTTTGCAACATATTAGTACTGAATTATGTAACTTACCTTAATATATTCATCCTGCTCTAACTTGAAGACGTGCGAGTTGAACTGTTGCTGGAGCTTCTCGTTGGCGTAGTTTATACAGAACTGTTCGAAGGAGTTGATCTCGAAGGTCTCGAAGCCATAGATGTCAAGGACACCTGGGGACAAAGATCAAAATGTTAGGACAAAAGCAAAGGAATAGTTAGCGATTTGATTAGCATTATTGAGTTGAGAGATTGAGGGAAAGAGAGGCGTTCTTGAGGTTTTTCTTTGAGGATGTGAACCTATTGTTCAAAAATGGGACACACAGACCAAACAGGGGGCTTATTTTTCAACCTAATTTTTTTTTTGCATACACGCGATTCGGTACTCATGAAAACAATAGTGTCAACATTGGAACAACAACAACGCCCGATCTCGATTCCACTTAGTTCTCCAAAATGGACACCCAATTAAAACACATTTTTGCGCTAGCATCGAACTTAAGAATACGAAACGTCAAAATTCCAAATCAAATCAAATCAAATATTTATTTGCGTAAAACATGGTATACAATGGTGTTAAGTAGAAAATATGGCACAAACATGTTTAGCTAGGATATACCTAGCATGCAAAATTATAAAGTTAGATGAAGAAGACCATCAACATTTTTTATCAAAAAATTCTCTTAAACTATAAAAACTGCATTCGAGTAACCATTTATAAAACTTAATTTTAATTGTTCTTGTATTTAATATTTTAAAATGAAGCGGTATTTTGTTATAAATGCGTACACACATTGCTAGGCAGTTCTTATTATATTTCGCTAATCTAGGTAAATCATGCAACACTAGTTTATAAGGATCTCTTCTGTTCCTAGGATTAACATCATTTGCAGTCTTGAACAATTGTTTATTTTTAATTACGAACACACATATTTCATAAATATACAGTGACGGTAACGGTAACAAACCAAGTTTCTTAAATATTGGTCGACATGAGTCGTCAGGTTTAAGACCACAAATTGACCTTATGCACTTTTTTTGAGCGACGAATGCTCTACAGAAGTCGGTGCTATTACCCCACATTATAAGACCATATCGTAGTAATGATTCGACATACGCATGGTATGACATTACGGCAGTTTTTATATTAGTTACATTTTTAACTTGTTTTAGTGCGTACACAAATTTATTAATTTTAGTGCTAACATTGCCTACGTGTTCTTTCCAATAAATGTCTTTATCTATTATTACGCCTAAAAATTTCGTTTTCTTTACTTCTTTTACTTTATTAATATTAATTTACTTTACTTTATTAATTTAATGTCATTTTTATAATTATTTGATTGATTAAATTGAATATAAACGGATTTGTCAAAATTTATCTTTAAATTGTTAGTGTCAAGCCAATGCAGTAATTTATCAATTGTATTATTAATGTCAAGCTCATGGTCTAGAACAGTATTATATTTTTTGTTAGATGTCACTATGATCGAAATATCGTCGGCATATAGTATTGTTACGAGCTGGGGTTCGGGATAAATTAATTTAAACCAATTTACCAAAACACACAAACTGTTTAATTAAATAAACACAAATATCGCAACTACAAGAAACGTCACTTGGAATCACTTGTTTCGCGTGTACTGTATCACTCGAATCGTATTCGCTCGCTTCCGAAATCGAACTGCCCGTCGGCCCGACAATCCGCTATTTATATCCCGAGCAGAACATTCTCGAACATTCGACACCGCCACAGCGTAGAAGCTTCTAGTAACTTCCATTGAACTGTTTAATCCCACTATTCGACAATAGATGGCAGTAGCGTCTACGTACAATTTCGTGTAGTACTTGCTACTCAATAACAGATGGCGTTAGCGTGTCATTTCCAGTAGTTTCTAACACTGCCCCGTCCTTAGATGGAATTAGCGTGATGTTTCTAGACTTTTCGATTTACGTCACACTGCCCCTTTCTGAGACGGAGCTAACATGATGCTTCTAGACTTTACGATCTACGTAACACTGCCCCCTCCTTAGACATGCTCGTCCCGAGCATCATTATTCCCGTAGTATCGTGCCAATCGATCTACATGGACAATTTTGGGTGCAGTTCGCATACCCTTTTGTATTCGGTACGTGACGTCGTTGATCTTGGTCACAACTCGGTACGGCCCGTCCCATTTTGCCTGTAGTTTAGGGGACTTTCCTTTGCGGCGCACTGGGTTATGCAACCACACTAGCGAACCTTCGTCGAAGCCAGTATTGTTCATCTTCCGATCATAACGAGTTTTCATTCTCTCGGACATCTGTTGGCCTGATTCTCTGACATGCTCATATACGTCATTCATCTTGTTGCGCAGATCATTTGCATAATCTGTTATACTCCGTGGTGAATCAGGGGGAATGCCGGTTATTAGATCAGCTGGTAACCTTAACTCCCTTCCAAAGTTCGCGAAGGCTGGCGTCACAGTTGTACTCTCGTGAACTGCACTTCGGTATGACAGAAGAAACGGTTGTATGTGCTTGTCCCAATCCTTTTGTCTGCTTGCTACAACTTTTGCCAGATATCTTTCCAAGGTCTGATTAAATCTCTCCACCATTCCGTCAGATTGTGGGTGGTATGAAGTGGTTCTGGTTTTGTGAGTACCCATAACCCGACATGTTTCCTGAAACACTTGAGACTCGAAATTCCTTCCTTGATCGCTGTGGATTTCCAAGGGTACCCCAAACCGACAGAAGACTTCGTGGACTAATTTATCAGCGACTGTTGAAGCTTCTTGATTAGGGATGGCGAAGACTTCCGGCCACTTAGTGAAGTAATCCATAACAACCATGAAATATTTATTTCCACTTTCACTTTCAGGGAACGGCCCAGCGACATCTAGTGCTATCCGTTCCCACGGGGCTCCCACGTTGTACACTTTCAATGCACCCCTGCTGCGTGTGTGTGGTCCTTTTACCGCTGCACAACTGGTACATCTGCGACACCAGTCCTCCACATCCTCTCGACAATGGATCCAGTAAAACCTTTCTCGGATCTTTAACAAAGTCCTTCTTACTCCCATATGACCTCCTGAAGAACCATTGTGGTAGAGCCGTAGAACATCTGGTACCTTCGTTTTTGGGACTACCATTTGCAGGTGACAGCTATTCCCTCGAGCATTTTCCCATTTTCGGCACAACACACCATCCTGGATCACCAAGCTCTCCCATTGTGCCCAATAACTTTTTGTGGTGGTACTCATCGCTGCAACATCACACCATTTCGGTTTGGGAGCATTAGCTTTAATCCACTCGAGAATTGGCCTGATATCTCTGTCACTTTGCTGAGCATGCTGTAGGGTTTCCTTCCATTCGTCACTAAGGTCCGTTCTTAGCATCCTGACAGGTACCGTTTCCTTAGCTTCTTGCCTGGCACAATGCTTGCAGTCTTCAGGACAAGGTCTTCTTGATAAAGCGTCCGCGTTACCGTGAGACTTCCCACTACGATGTTCAATTGCAAAGTCATACTCTTGTAGCAGTTCAATCCATCTGGCCACTTGTCCTTCTGGATTCTTAAATTGCAACAACCACTTTAATGCAGCATGGTCAGTCCGCAGGTGGAATTTACGTCCAAGCAAGTATTTGCTGAAATGCTGCAATGTCTTGACGACGGCAAGAAGTTCGCGTCTCGTGACACAATAATTTCTTTCTGGCTTTGATAAAGATTTGCTGAAGTAAGCTATCACAACTTCATAATCTCCTTTCCGTTGAGATAACACACCGCCAATTCCAGTATTACTTGCGTCCGTGTTAACTATAAATTCATTTTCTGTGTCTGGGTAGCCCAAAATTGGGGTATTGCACAAACGTTCCTTTAAGTCTCGAAATGCGATGTCACAGTTCTCATCCCAACAGAACGGTCTCTTCTCCTCAGTAAGCTTGTGTAGAGGTTTGGCAATGTCAGCAAAATTCTTGACAAACCG
Organism: Aporophyla lueneburgensis; assembly: GCA_932294355.1. Classification (NCBI taxonomy): domain Eukaryota; kingdom Metazoa; phylum Arthropoda; class Insecta; order Lepidoptera; family Noctuidae; genus Aporophyla; species Aporophyla lueneburgensis. The sequence continues at coordinate 13,540,406 of OW028762.1, read as the reverse complement.
TCGATAGTACGAGCACAAACCCAAAAATGCCCTGACCTGCGTCTTGTCTTTCGGGACTGGCCATTCCTTGACGGCGACGATTTTCTCAGGATCTGTTTGTACTCCTTCCTTCGAAACCACGTGCCCCAAAAAGCTTACTTGCTGTCTGAAGAATGAGCACTTCTTTGGACTTAGCTTGAGATTGGCTCCTCGGATTTTTGATAGAACACGTTCCAAATTCTGAAGGTGGTCTTCGAATGTGCGGCCCACGATGATGATGTCATCTAAATAGACAAGACAGGCGTCTCCAATTAGTCCCATGAGAACTAGCTCCATTAGCCTTTCAAATGTTGCAGGAGCATTGCACAATCCGAATGGCATGACGTTAAACTGCCATAGTCCCTTTCCCGTAGAAAATGCAGTTTTCTCCTTGTCCTCAGGGTCTATTTCCACTTGCCAGTAGCCACTTTTTAGGTCTAACGTGGTAAACCACTTCATTCCTGACAGCGTGTCCAGCGTGTCGTCGATCCGGGGTAGTGGATAGCTGTCTTTCTTAGTAACGTCATTCAATCTACGATAGTCTACACAAAACCGCATGCTGCCATCTTTCTTTTTTACCAGGACCACAGGAGAACACCATGGACTAGACGAAGGCTCTATAACTCCATCCTTTACCATTCCTTTAATCATGGTATCTACCTCCTTTTCTCTTGCCACTGGTAGTCTTCTTGGTCGCTGTCGTATTGGTAACTCATTTCCGGTATTAATTCTGTGTTGAACCAAACCAGTCTTCCCTATGTCAGCATCATTTGTAGAGAATATGTCTGCATACTGAAGTAGCATCTTCCTAGCTTTCTCTCTTTCTTCTTCCGATAAATCTTTACGACAGTCTTCCAAAAGATTTAACACATTAAATCTTGCACTTTGGGCGTTATTTTGAGAAGGCCGATGTTGGCATTCACGCATCCAAGCTACTTCCCCACAGGAACCCATCAACGTACCCTTCTTGATTACTTGTTCCTTTTCACTTGGGTTCAGTATGCGTACGGCTGCAACGTCGATTGCCTTTACCAAGGTCCGCGCAATCTTCCATGGAAGGTTTCCATCTAATCCTTCAATGAGAATACATCGGTTTTTCTGCCCAGAATTATGTGGAAGACTAACTGGAACTATTGTTTCCGATCGGGGAGGAAGAACAATCTTCTTCAAGCAGTACACTTTCCCTGATGGTGCACCTTCCATGAAGACTTCTTCTGACCCACATTTTAGGACTCCTTGGTTAATGTCGATCTCACAACAGTGCTGTCGCATGAAGTCCAAACCTAGGATGCAGTCGTCTACTATGTCAGCCATTATGACCTTATGCCGGTAGATTGTGTTACCCAGTTTTAATTCCACCTCCTTCTCACCACGGACGGTTATGTGCTGACCGGTAGCTGTTACTAAATTTACGCCGTCATGCTTACCGAAGAAGTCCCCAAGAAAACGATTCGCTAGTTGGGAACTGACAACCGTGCGAGAAGCTCCAGTATCCAATGTCAGCTTACATGGTCTTCCGTTCACTTCACCTTTTATGACTAGGGTGTTCCCATCATGGGCTTGTGAGACCGAAATTCTTGGGGCTATTTTAACACCAGCCAGCACCCGCCCCGCAGTCCTGGCGTTTATTAGTTTCCCTGCTGCTGGGCGGTCACATCAGCCGCCCTTCTTTCCTGGGTCTGGTCTTCGTTAGCTGTGCTTCGCTTCGGGCAACTTGAGCGAAGGTTGCCTTTTTCTCCGCAAGTGTAGCATCTAGGGCTGTACCTAACACAGTCACGAACAGGTGACGCCGCAACCTCCCTGATGCGATGGGCTCGATGATCATGCCTCACTGCCTCCACCTCCAACGCATGGGCCAAGGCGTCCTTGAGGGTTTCATGGTGCCCAAGTCTCACAGCAGCCCTTACTTCCAAGTCCCGTATGCCATCTATGAAGGTTTGAATTAGTATACCCTCGATGAGTGCGGGCGCAGTCTGGTACGCCTTTCGAACCAGCTTTTCGATTTCCAGGGCCCACTGCTGTAGGTTTTCACCACTGCGCTGCACACGATCCTTCAACTGGGCACGAAAAACGTGTTCCAGGTGCGCATCACCATATCTGGCCTCTAACGCCTCAACGAGCTGCTCGTAGGTAACATTTTTGCCGAGAGCCTCTAACACAGTTAAAGCCTGGTCACGAAGGGCCAAAGTAAGCGCGGTCATGGCTTGGCCCGTTGTCCACCCATTTGCTTCCATGACAGCTTCAAATTGAATTTTGTATGCCGACCAGGAAGATGTTCCGTCGAAGGGTTTTAAACCCGCGCACGGAAGGTGCAGCAACTATAGAAGCCGTAGTCCGATCTCCAGCTTTCAGAACTCCAACCGCTTTTCTTATATCAGCGATCTGGACTTCGGCCTCGGAGATACGATTTTCATGTACCTGAACAGTCTCCTTCATGGCTTTGATGTCCTTGCCAAATGTCGCGTGTAGATCTTTCAAAAGGAGAACCTGCTCCTCTTTATCACGCTGAAGCTGCTCTTGCAGGCGGCGGGTCTGTTCTTCCTGTCGACGGGCCTGTTCTTCCTGTTGGCGGGCCTGTTCTTCCTGTCGGCAGGCCTGTTCTTCCTGTCGGCGGGCCTGCTCCTGCAGCATCGCCATTAGCGCAGAAAGATCCATGGCTGGTGATGCTGTAGGAACACCAGACGCTTGGGAGACAGGCTCTGTCGTTGGCTGATTACACCCAGGTGTCTGTCTAGAAGTTCCTTCAAACCGCCTCTGATCCACCTCCTGCTGGCGCTGACTCCTGGTACGGATACCTTCCGTATCCTCCTTCGGTAAAACTGGCATAATTTATCCCTTACTTCTGACACCAAATGTTACGAGCTGGGGTTCGGGATAAATTAATTTAAACCAATTTACCAAAACACACAAACTGTTTAATTAAATAAACACAAATATCGCAACTACAAGAAACGTCACTTGGAATCACTTGTTTCGCGTGTACTGTATCACTCGAATCGTATTCGCTCGCTTCCGAAATCGAACTGCCCGTCGGCCCGACAATCCGCTATTTATATCCCGAGCAGAACATTCTCGAACATTCGACACCGCCACAGCGTAGAAGCTTCTAGTAACTTCCATTGAACTGTTTAATCCCACTATTCGACAATAGATGGCAATAGCGTCTACGTACAATTTCGTGTAGTACTTGCTACTCAATAACAGATGGCGTTAGCGTGTCATTTCCAGTAGTTTCTAACACAGCCCCGTCCTTAGATGGAATTAGCGTGATGTTTCTAGACTTTTCGATTTACGTCACACTGCCCCTTTCTGAGACGGAGTTAGCATGATGCTTCTAGACTTTACGATCTACGTAACACTGCCCCCTCCTTAGACATGCTCGTCCCGAGCATCATTATTCCCGTAGTATCGTGCCAATCGATCTACATGGACAATTTTGGGTGCAGTTCGATTTCGGAAGCGAGCGAATACGATTCGAGTGATACAGTACACGCGAAACAAGTGATTCCAAGTGACGTTTCTTGTAGTTGCGATATTTGTGTTTATTTAATTAAACTGTGTTGTGTGTTTTGGTAAATTGGTTTAAATTAATTTATCCCGAACCCCAGCGCGTAACAGTATGCATTTATGATTAGTTATTTTTATGATGTCATTTATATAGATAAGGAATAGTATTGGGCCCAGTATGCTACCTTGCGGAACGCCATATTTATTATGTACATATTGTGATGAGTAAGATATAATCTCATTATTTTCGTTTTTTTTTTTACTTATAATGACACGTTGTTTTTTGTTACTTAAATAGGACGATAACCATTGAAGAACTGGTCCTCTGATGCCAATAGCTTCTAACTTTTCAAGCAATATGCTGTGTGACACCAGATCGAACGCTTTCGAAAGATCAAAAAAAGGCCAGTAGTTAGATAATTATTATTAATCCAAACTGTTCTTCACTTATAATTTGAAATTTGTTGCAGAAATCCGTTAATCTTTTATACATACATTTTTCATAAATTTTAGAGAAGATTGGTATTAAAGTTATGGGCCTATAATTATTAATATCACATTTATCTCCCTTCTTCAGTAAAGGTTTTATTAAGGACAGTTTTAATTTTTCAGGGAAGGTTCCATTTGAAAAGGACATGTTTATTAGATGAGTGAGAATAACAGTTAGTTCATTACAGCAGGCCTTTATGATTTTTGTATTAATTTCATCATAGCCCTCCGACCTGCTGTTGGAAAGATACATTATTTGAGCCAATGTCAATCGATCGGAATTAAAATCAAGAGTAAGCACCCAGTTCGGGCTATAACCGTAACAATTAGGTGTCAGTGCCAGGGTACTCTGTACCTGCCAGGGTCGCGGGTTTTTTCGAGTTACCGTGGCCCTGGCACAGGCAACTGAAGGAACACGGGTAGGTTTTAGTGAGTAGAAGTCTGACGTCAGACGTCATTTGATGATTTTCCACCCACAAAAAAAAAACAACTTCTCTTACTTTGTTTGCAGTTTGCAGGTTAGTGTCACGTGACAATTAGGGGGCGACGATTGTGAGCGATTCATGGAGGGAGGGGGGGTGAGACGAATCTGACCCAATCGCACGTGAGGGAGAGGGGGGTTTCAGCAAATGCCGTGTAATATTTTTTTTTTCGTCGGAAACAATTTTAAGTCGTGAGAAAACCGGATAATTGAATAACATGTTGTTCTACTAAAGTATGGCTTTTCAGGTCACTGTCAGATAGTATTTGAGAATTATAATCATCAATGCAACTCTCTACGTTCATTTAATCCCATTGAATGAAAATTTTATGAAAAACTCATTCAATGGACCAACAGCTTAGCGTGCTTTCTAAGGCACGGAGGGGTCTCGGTATTTTAAGATGCTCACCCATCCACAGATATAGTGTAGTTAGTACTTACCAATAAAATGTTTCTTAGTATGGCCTGTGTCCAGCGCCCTGTTGACGGCGTGTACCAGCCACGCGAACAGATCGCCGTACATTCTCTTAGCGAGCGCGTCGCGGGCGAATGACGCCCTTTGGACATCCATGCGGGATACTATTACCTAAGTAGTTGAAAGTTGATTATTTCGCTTGTGTTACATATGACCGGGTCGCATTGAAAGAAGAAAAGAAAAAAATACATTTATTTAGCACAGACAAAAAGGTAAAAGAAACCTAAGAGATTAAAGTTGGTTATTTCGCTTGTGTTTCGTATGGCGGGTGGCATGGTGTGGTAATTCCGTAACTCACTTTCTATCACAGGGAAATTGCTAAACCATTCAAAATCAAAATCAAAAGTCATTTATTCAAACTAGGCTGAGAGTCAGCACTTTTTGAACGTCAAAGTTACATAAGACAGTCCCCCCAAAACGCCCGCCCTTCGACACTTCCTAGTGCTTTAGCTGGGAAGAAGAAGTGGCGGAACAAACTCCCCAGCAGCACAGCTGTCTGTTAAGTTAGTAGAACTTGATTCTATACAATATTGTATAAGTAATTAATATTATAAAACAAAACATACATTATTCACCATATGTCAGTTAGCACACGCCAATATACCAAAAAAACATTGAAAACTAAACTCAAGCTGAAATAAATAATAAAACAAAATCGTAAACAGAACTTAAAACCTAAATAAAGCCTCCAGGCATAAAGGGCGTGCCCGCTTACATATTCAACGATGCAAAATGATACATATACATACATTGATGCATATAGCTAAGTTGAAGTTACAATAGTTAAACTAGGACCTTCGGAGTAAAATAAAATAACAGTTAATACAAATAACAATAACAAAAACCATGGTCAGCAAGACGACCAGTCACCACAAGCAGCACCCGTTCACGAGCATAACGCAAAGGTCAGCCATTACCCCCCTCGCCATATTTGAGGGAAGGTGGTAACCCGACCCCCGACGCTACCGCAAGCAGTGACATCTAAGGGAGCATTGCTTCATCAACTCAGCCTATCGTAGTCCACTGCTGGACATAGGCCTCTCCCATGTTGCGCCAAAACACCCTGTCGTCCGCCTTCCGCATCAAGTCTGCCCCAGCCACTTTCTTTACGTCGTCGTATTGCTAAACCATTGCTTGCTGTTTGAAAAATTCGTCTGCACGACCTCCGTGAATAATGTAATGAATGTTGTTAAATTGTAAAAAAATAACCATTTTATTGGGAATCGGTTGTTTCACTTTTTATTTATGGGGTAGGTCCCCATACCAATTTGCAAACCATTACTTGTTCATCAAAGTTTTAAGTATGAATGTCGATGGCTATAAGAGTAGGAGGAGATCAAAGAAACGATTGGTGGACTGTATGAATGATGATATGGATAATAAGGGGGCGACTACTGAGATGACGACTAATAGAGAAGTGTAGAAGAAAAAGACATGTTGCGCCGACCACAAATAAATTGGAATAAGAGAATGAATGATTTCGCCAATTAAAGTTTGCATAAAATAGGTGACCTCAATCTGTTGCAAATCCCGACTCATAAAAAAAGAATTGAAGATATGAGTGGATCAAGGGGATATGTCGCAAAATTCTAATTTCGAGAAAATTGAGTTCAAAGTTTCGCATAAACATTTTAGGATATTTGAAAGCGCCTTACATTTATCCAAGGGTGTCTAGCGGCGCCAACCGTTTAATATTTTTAAGGTTTAAAATTGTTTGTATGCACATAACACCATCATTCATCCATAGAACAGCGAACATCTGAAAATGCGACATATCCCCTTCATCCACTCATGTCTTCAATTGTGTGGTTTTTATGAAAGCACGGTAAACGTGAAACTTTTTTTCACATTATAGACATTTAACTAAAAATTTTCGGAATATATGCAATAGCTTAATAGAAAATGACTTAATTTAATATTCATACGAAATAAGTTAATAAAATTGAAATAAATCCATAAACAACAACATGCACCAGCGAGCGCCTTTCAATTTATCCCTACTCCTCGGCCGCCCGTCATGCGACATGCAACACACAGACGAAAAAGTGTGAGACTATGTAATAAAAATTTCAATACTACTTACCTCATGCGCGGACGCTATTCTTCTATGTGTGAGCCATCGAGACAGCTCAGTTTTGGAGATGCCGAGGAGCGAACACACCACGGCAAGATGTTTGTCGTTCGGCTGCAAAAGAGGATTGATTAAGTCGATTTTATGTAAAACAACATTTATTTTATTCTCGCATAAATGTGAATGATAGAGTATGAATCTAATCTGCCAGGGTCGCGAATTTGCTTGAAAGAGTTACCGTGGCCTTAGCACAGGCAACTGAAGGAATACGGGTGGGTTTTTGTCAGTAAAAGTCTGACACGCCCTTCCCTCCACCCAAACACCCCTAAAAGAAAAAAAAAACATGATTCTATTTCTGTTTCTGATACTCTACAACTGATAGTTACTCACACTAATATAAGCGCCATCATCACTGTCATCATCTCCCGGCGCGTCAGGGTCGCACGCGCTCAGCTCCACGTCACCGAGGTGCAGGATAGTGGACAGGATCGTGAACATGTCGCTCTACTCTGTTTCTGATACTCTACAACTGATAGTTACTCACACTAATATAAGCGCCATCATCACTGTCATCATCTCCCGGCGCGTCAGGGTCGCACGCGCTCAGCTCCACGTTACCGAGGTGCAGGATAGTGGACAGGATCGTGAACATGTCGCTCTACTCTGTTTCTGATACTCTACAACTGATAGTTACTCACACTAATATAAGCGCCATCATCACTGTCATCATCTCCCGGCGCGTCAGGGTCGCACGCGCTCAGCTCCACGTCACCGAGGTGCAGGATAGTGGACAGGATCGTGAACATGTCGCTCTACTCTGTTTCTGATACTCTACAACTGATAGTTACTCACACTAATATAAGCGCCATCATCACTGTCATCATCTCCCGGCGCGTCAGGGTCGCACGCGCTCAGCTCCACGTCACCGAGGTGCAGGATAGTGGACAGGATCGTGAACATGTCGCTCTACTCTGTTTCTGATACTCTACAACTGATAGTTACTCACACTAATATAAGCGCCATCATCACTGTCATCATCTCCCGGCGCGTCAGGGTCGCACGCGCTCAGCTCCACGTCACCGAGGTGCAGGATAGTGGACAGGATCGTGAACATGTCGCTCTACTCTGTTTCTGATACTCTACAACTGATAGTTACTCACACTAATATAAGCGCCATCATCACTGTCATCATCTCCCGGCGCGTCAGGGTCGCACGCGCTCAGCTCCACGTTACCGAGGTGCAGGATAGTGGACAGGATCGTGAACATGTCGCGCTGCTCTGTTTCTGATACTCCTGTGAAGATCAAGATAAATCATTACCAGGGAGTCTTCGGATGAACAATTAATCTGAGAGAATTTGCAAGGACGCCGTTTGAGGTTAGCGTAAATAGATGGACGGTATGGCAGATTACTAAACCGGAGATTGAAAATTTGTGAGTAATTTCTTTGCTACTCGTTCCTAAAGGGTGCTAACGAGTTCGGTGGGTTCCTGTTCAGGATAAAGCGGGAGGATACGTCCGGGTGTTTCCATTGCGAGGATCATCTGGAGGACACGGTGGAGCATACGGTGGAGGTGTGCCCTGCCTGGGCGGAGCACCGCCGTGTCCTCGTGGAGGCGATCGGCGGCGGCGTCCTCTCGCGTCCGGCCCTGGTGCGAGCCATGGTACGGAGCGAGAGGGAATGGGAAGCCGTCACCTCCTTCTGCGAAGCAGGAATGCTCGCGAAGGAGGAGGCGGGGCGCGTGAGGGAGTGGCAGTCTCTGCGTCCTCACGTCCCTAGCCGCCGCAGGAGGAGACGCTCCGGGCGTCGGGAGTCGATAGCGGACTCCCGGGCACCGTAGGCGCGAGCTTGCGGGTGGCGAGCAATGGGTAGCTCGCTGCCCGGTAAGGACCAGGCTCGGGTCGACGGCGCGCAGTGTACCACGCGCGCCTCAAAGAGATGTCAGCAGCAGTGTAGGGGTCTACTAGGACCGATGCCTGCCGGGGTCGCGTGATTGTTCGAAAGAGATACCGTGACCCTGGCACATGGGCAACTGATGGAACACGGGTGGGTTTTAGTCAGTAAAAGTCTGACACGCCCTCCCGCTCCGCCCAGAGCGGGAGAAGTCATTTGATGATTTCCCATCCTGAAAAAAAAAAGGTGCTAACGAGACCTGAGGGGTAATTGCGGAACTTTTTATCGGTAGGAATTGGTTTAATATTCATAGTTAAACAACATTCATTGCGTTATTTACGTTGCTAAGCCACAATTTATTCGAACAAATGACGCAATGGTTTAGAAATAATCTTCAATCCCATTCAGATTCTGATAAATCGTGTGTTTCGCAATTAGGGTGCAGGTGTTTTATTCCCACTTGACAGTCCTTGGCAACTTTAGTTGCCAGTATAAAATTTTGCGGCACGGTCCCGATTTTTCCGACTTATCGATACTATGAGAACAAATTGAACAAAGCGTCTATTTCTATGTCATTCTAACAAACCAAGGAACACAGGCATGTGCGAACAGTACCATACTTTTTGTGAAAGTTGTAGCAAAAAAAAAAAACTCCAAAATAAGATTATTTGAAGTGTTATTTATTTATTACAATGCATTTAAACAAATATTTTACATTCATAGCAGATTGCATCATTTTTGAATGAGTTTGTTAGATTTTAAGCACGATCGATTTACGATCCCCGATAAAAAGGGTCGACGGTGTCTTTTGTTCGGATAGATTTGACTTTAAATCATTACCGAAACTAATGATTTTTGTTCACTGCCAGGCCAGAGCCCTAGCCATAGGATTTTAATTATTATGTGGAAGCGTGATAATCGTGGGCCCTGTGTCAAGAGTGGCTAGCGAAACTAGTCCGCCGTACGCGGAGCAGACAATACAAGTACAATTCAAAGCACTCACCTGGTGGTAGAAGAACACCTGCTCTGGTGCCTACCTGGAGTTATGTATGTAAGTGAGTGTATATGTATCGTGTAGTGACATTGTAAATGGGTTTTCCAGGATACAAGCCGCAACAATGAGGCTGGAGGCAATCACAGCATGCGGTTTCCAATAAGGTCACTTTCACTTCAAAGTACTTCAGTTTCAACAAACTTAACCCGTATTATTACACCAAATTGGGGTTATTTACAATCAAAGCAATTGGATCACGACTAATTGTCACAAACGGATCGATTTAAAGGGATTAATTTACAACAGCGTCGCGGAAGCCAAGCGGCGACGATTCCCTCGTTCAAGCACCAAATCAAGAGAAGTGTCAAGTGTCAGAGTCAAACTGACAAGTCAGATGCAAGGAACTTAAATCCAACCTGGAATGCGCACAGGCTGCCAATACGCGGTCCGAGCGAGATAGCTTCGCGAGAGCCCTCTGTCCCTTTCATTAGGGTGACCAAGCAATATGATGTAGGTAGATACGAATATAACAGGATATAATATATTAACCAATAATTTGATTTAAAAAATAATAATAGTTACACTTTAAAGATGGATTAAAGTAAAACGCAGTAAACATAAACGCAACGCAACGCATAAACTCTGCTATCGAGAATTATTGTATAACCTGGAATATCTGCGCAAATAACCATTTTGTTTAGTATTAATTGTAAAAATCTAACAGACGTCGTTTTTAAGAAAAATGGTTGGGACACCTTTTATTGCGTCCATGGACTTTACCCGTAAATAATCTTATAATTTCGTACATTATGGGCACCCTACTTCAAGAAAGGGACACAGGGCTCTCGCAACGCTTTCTCTCTCGGACCGAATTTCTCTCTGACCAAGTGATTGTCTGTAATAGAACTTAGCGACATATACATAAGGTTTATTTTTATAAGGGTGTCAATTTGACAATGCACATTCCAGGGGTCGGGTATAAGTTCCTTGGTCAGATGTCATTCCGTTCGGGCGCGTTCCGAAGGCGCATAGAGTAACCAATTTAAACGGTCCGGAACAATTTTGGTACCACCAGATAGAAGAATTAGTCTAGTTTTTAATAAAATAGTTTAATTACAGACTTTGCGATATATTTGTAGTATTATCATCATAAATATAATATTTGTCTATAAAAAAATAGTCAGAATGGTTGATTCAAGTTAAAAATACCATATTATTTTATAGATTTTGGCTGTTATTCTTAACATTCCCAAATTCTTTATTAAATCAGCTTTCCAATCGTAGCTTTTATTTTGACAAAGTTTATATAGTTTGTGAGATATAAACATTTCTTATCGCGACGGCATCCGGCGATATGCGACTGAATCTTATCCCGCGACCGCGGACTGTCAAGTGGATATAACGATTGCTTACTGCAGCTACAGTAAATACCAAAGCGCAACAACATAATAACGCATATAGATTGTTATCGACATGCTAAGAAGAAGTGAAGACCTCCTTGTGTATTGCCTAAAATTTAAGTTGATGCTAAAGCAACAATCACAAAAAATAGGACACAAATACAAATTTCCTCATTGAAATAGCAGTTCCAGTCCTGAGAACCTCTGATTACAATAGGAGAGCCAACAAGAAAGTAGAACTTACCTAATGTGGTGAGAGCACTTCTCGTCTCATTAAAAGTCTTGAGGTCATCAACACCGTCTATATTTGGACTGCCGCCTTGGTTCAAATAGTGGAACGATTCTTGATGATCTGTAACAAAACAAGAATTTCTTGAGTATGGTTTCAAGCTCATAATTAAAGCCGTTAGTCCCGGGGGTAATTCGTGGATTTCTGACAATCGTTCCGGGTCGTCAGAAGCACGAAAGTCTGACAACCAGTTTTACCATGGAGTATCGTGTTACCCAGTAACTGGATTATGAAGGTTTATATAAGTACATATATTTAAGTTTTATTGATACAGATTGGTATTATTTTTCATGTGGGTGGGGTGTGGGTTTGTGATACCACAAAACCACACCCCACCCACATATGAAAAAACAAATAATTTTGTTTAAAAAAAACATTAGTTGGTCTAATAATGTAACCTAGTATGATAATATCATCACTCTGTAAATAAATATCACCATGAAAAATAATACCAATCTATATCAATAAAACTTGGATGTGTGGGTGTACGTATGTGTGTGTGAATGGTAGGGTTATGTGGGTGGGGTGTGGGTTTGTGGTATGTGGGTGTGTCTGTGTATGGCTGTGTGAGTGGTAGGGCTATGTGGGTGGGGTGTGGGTTTGTGGTATGTGGGTGTATGGGTGTATGAGTGTGTGAGTGGTAGGGTTATGTGGGTGGGGTGTGGGTTTGTGGTATGTGAGTGTGTCGGTGTATGGGTGTGTGAGTTGTAGGGTTATGTGGGTGGGGTGTGGGTTTGTGGGGTGTGGGTTTGTGGGGTGTGGGTTTGTGGTATGTGGGTGTGTCTGTGTATGGGTGTGTGAGTGGTAGGGTTATGTGAGTAGGGTGTATGGGTGGTCAATTTTTTGCGAGATCATCACCTACCTAGTTGTAACTCAGGCATCTGCCTGGCAGCAGCGCACAGCTGGTAGAACACGTGGTAGTTCCTCTCGCCCGCACTCTGGTAGACCACGCGCGATTTCTCCAGCAGGTAAGTGCGCATGCTGGCGCCGGATATCCGGTACACGTTGTCGAAGTGGATCTCTATGAACTTGCCGAACCGGGAGGAATTGTCGTTGCGGGTTGTTTTTGCGTTCCCTATTGCCTGAGAAAGAAAATGTTGGTTATTTGTAACCGTGCATTGGATTTTCAATCCTCGGTGTTGAGCCGAGCGTTTAAAATCGAACAAAGTACGTCTCAACGCGTCGCAAAACAAAATCGGAAATTATCCCGCGGGAACATACTACCGGGATAAAAAGTAGCCTATGTCCTTTCTCAGGCTCTAAACTATCTGTGTACCAAATTTCATTTAAATCGGTTCAGTAGTTTTAGCAGGAAAGTGAGACAGACAGAAAGAGTTACTTTTGCATTTATAATATTAGTGTGGATGAACAAGGGCTCAAAGAAAAAAGAGATCACACAAGACAGGAAGTTTGAGAAGGCAAAATTGAAGTCATTGCTAACCAGTGAAAAAAAAAATTGTTAATAGTCTGTGGGGAGCAGTGATGGCCCAGTGGTATTGGCCGACTATGAGCTGTAAATTGTGAGTTCGAACCCAGACAAGGACTTTACTTTGTGTATTTAATATCATTATCAATGTTCTTGAAACGGTGAAGGAAAACATCGTGAGGAAACCGGCATGTCTTAGAACCATAAATTCTAAGACATGACCTCTACTAGCCCGCACTGGGCCCGCGTTTCATTCATGATACGTTGAGAAGAGGTGTGTTCCAGCAGTCGAAACATTATAAGCTGATTGTAATTCTGTGATAACATGAGAGTAGACAATATAACACAAAACATAGTTGTTCGTTGAGTTGTATTTCGTCTCTTACCCAAGAGGATCTAATTTCATGCGCTTTTCGCACTTAGCTGATACCGTGTTACCGCCACTCACTACAGAGACAGGAGTCTGATTGATGCCAGAGTATCGACATTTGTTCGAAAGAGTTACCGTGGCCCTGGCATATAGGCAACTGAAGGAACACTGGTGGGTTTTAGTCAGTAAAAGTCTGACACGCCCTTCCGCTTCCGCCCAGAGCGGGAGACGTCATATGATGATTTCCCATCCAAAAAAAAAAAAAACTTTAGAGACAAGAGTCTGAACAATATCTTACCTCCATGATAGGACTGGAAGCTAACACCTTCCTCTCGACCTGTGTCTCGCTGGCGTTGCCCCCCACTGCCGCGAAGTAACGCATCGCGTACTTCGCTGAAACTGTTTTTCCGGCGCCGGATTCACCGCTCACTGTAAATCAATTAAAAAGTTGTTTTTTTATTCGTCACCATCATTATTTCAGCCGAAAGAAGTCCACTGTTGGACATAGGCCTTCCCCCCAAGCACCGTTATTTCGACCGGTTCTGTGCTTCCCATATCCAGCGGCCCTCTAAATCCGTCTTCCAGTACGCCAGGTCGCCAGTCCAGAACCTTTCGGCCCCATCGGCCGTCGGTCATCTGCCCCCTGCCACTTAAGTTTGGCAATTCTTCGGGCTATTTAGATTACCTTGATTCGCCTGCGGATCTCTTCATTTCGATTCGATCGCTTATGGAAACTCCAAGCATAGCCCTCTCTATTGCCTTTTGGGTGAATTTCAGCCTTCTAATTAGGCCCTTGTGAGCGACCATATTTCACTGCCTTAGATCATCACTGGTAACACGCAGTGGTCAAAGACTTTCCGTTACGTGACACTTTGGTATAATATATGATTAAGATGTTAAACTGACTTCTAACTCAAACCATTTCAAAGTTACCATTAATTTCAAAGTTACCATTTATTTCAAAGTTACCATTTATTTCAAAGATACCATTTATTTCAAAGTTACCATTTATTTCAAAGTTACCATTTATTTCAAAGTTACCATTTATTTCAAAGTTACCATTTACAGGCATTTTTAAAAAGTCGGTTAGTCGCAAAGACGAAGTTACTCATTCTAAATCGTAGCAGTCGTAGGAAATCCTACATAGAAAAAGAAGCAAGAAACTCGATAGACACTCTTTCAAACAAAAATTTAGTTGCAATGTTTTTAATGCTATACGAATATCTTCCCCTATAAAATGCATATGTACCTTTGCCCGTTTCCACATAAAAATATAAATACAACTCACCAATAATACTCTGATCCCTCCTCTCCCTCTCTAGCTTGGTGTAGGCCTCCTCTGAAACGGCGAATATGTGCGGGTCTAAATCACCCATCGCCTGTCCGCGGTACGCCATTATTGTTTCATCACCTGGTGAAGTAAACTATGTATTATTATTATGATCCATCTGCTTATCTAGCCTGTTCCAACTATCTTGGGGTCGGCTTCCAATCTTACCGGAATTTACCGGATACAGCTGCATACCAATATTTTAGAATGGAGCGATTACATATCTGAACTCGACAACCCAGCTACTGGGTAATACGATACCCTTTTGTAAAGTAAGTCTGGTTGCTTCACGTGCTTTCCGAGGTACGGAGAGGTCTTGGAATGTAAAGATCCATCCACGGATAAACCGCGGCAAACGTGGTTTATCCTGATCGTTCGACCCGTGCGGCTGCTTTGACATAGCCACACTAACTAATTATCATCAACTAGGTTCTGCCAGCGGCTTCGGCCGCGTATCTATACATATAAACCTTCCTCTTGAATCACTCTGCCTGTGTATGAAAAATGCATTCAATTCCGTTGCGTAGTTTAAAATAACTAAGCGTATAAACACGGGAAGCGTCTTTGTTTTATACCATGTACAGAAGGTCTTTTTAATACTGATGATAGTTTGAGAAAAATATTTTTTTTTTTAGATTTTTTCATCATAAATATGTTAAAGGGAGGCAAGATTTTATTCAGCGGCAAATAAAGGTGCCTCGCGTGGTCAAAAACAACCGAGTAAACGCATAAACAATATACGATCGACCTCTCTTATTATTTTAACTAAATCTGTAAAAAGCTGACGAATCTTCTTGGTCGTCAAAACTTAGAACTTCGAGCGACAATCAAGACCAATATGCTAAGACTACATGTGCACTAGAAGTGCACTAGCATTTATTAAAGCGGTCCGATGCCTGGCAGGGTCGCAGATTTGTTCGAATGAATTACCGTGGCCCTAGCACAGGTAACTGAAGGAACGCGGGTGGGTTTTAGTCAGTAAAAGTCTGACATGCCCTCCCGCTCCGCCCAGAGCGGGAGACGTCATTTGATTATTTCGCACCCAAAAAAAAATGCTGCTTTTTTCAAACTTACCGTAAATAGGTAAATCGTAGTAAGGGTTGATGGCAACCAGCACGATTCCGCAGTATGTGTAGATGGCGTTGCGGTCGCAGAATCTGTGGACAAAACGACATTGAGTTGAAGAGACAACGACGTATCTATATCTATACTTATAATATTATAAAGCTGAAGAGTTTGTTTGTTTGATTGGTTGGTTGAACGCGCTAATCTCAGGAACTACTGGTCCGAATTGAAAAATTCTTTTTGTGTTGGGTAACCTATTTAATGAGGAAGGCTATAGGTTATTTAACATCACGCTACGGTTAACAGGAGCGGAGCAGCAACGAAAAATTTACGAAAACTGGCAGGCAGTCCGATGCGACAGGAAGGGTCAGGGGAGCAAAAATTTAACGCGGACGAAGTCGCGGGCAGAAGCTAGTAATTTATAATGTATGTTTTAATGTAGTAAATGAGCTATTAATAAAACTGAAGAGTTTAGTTTTTTTTTTAACGAGCCGCTCTCTGTAACTACCCATCGGAATTGAAAAAATATTTTTGCATCTGAGCCAACTCTTGAGGTAGGCTATAATTTAATATCACGACCCTTATGAGCCAAACAAAAAGAGTCGAAATAAAAACAAAATTAAAGTCGTTTATTCAAACTAGGCTGAGAGACAGCAATTTTCGAACGTCAAAATGACATAAGACAGTCCACCCAAAACGCCCGCCCTTCACCACTTCCTAGTGCTTTAGCTGGGAAGAAGAAGTGACGCAACAAACTGTCCAGCAGCACAGGTAGGTCTGTTTAGTTAGATAAACTTGATTCTATACAATTATACGTATGTAATTTACATAACAAGAAACAGAAGATTAAATTAAATTATTTGACTATGTCAGTTACCACACGCCAATATACCAACAAAACATTGAAACAGTCAGAAGGCTAAGTGAAAACGAAATAAGGGCGCACGCAGGCGATGCGATGCGACAGGGTGGATCAGGGGAACAAGAAATTTCACGCGGACGAAGTCGCGGGCAGTAGCTAGTATTCAAACAAAATTCCTGACAGTGTAAATAGGGACTCAAACCTCCATCTATATCTATATCTATACTTATAATAAAACTGTAGAGAGGTCAATTCTGTACATTGAATATACATTCAAAATTAATATTGGAGGATGCAAAATGATCGATACTGATGCCAAAAATGCAATCAGTAAATTTTTTTGTCTGTCTGTCTGTATATGCCCGCATGGGTAAAAAACGACTGAAGGGATTTTAACCAAACTTGGTACGATTGTAGTCCATACTCCTGGGCAGGTTATAGGCTATATAACATAACGCTAAGATACATAGGAGCTGAGCAGTGACGATAAATTTGAAGCAAGTCGGATGAAAACGCGCTTTCGAGCTCTTATCCTCGCAGACGTTGATCATAAACCAAAAGTATGTATTACAAAGATGATGGTCTTCAACAGATCTACAAAAAAGTCCTCAATAGTATATGTCCTACTAAATTCGGTACACAGTTAGTTTATAACCTGGATTAACATAGGGTAGTTTTTATCCCGGTAGTATGTTCCAGCGGGATATTTTCCGACCTCCACGCGGGTAAAGCCGCTGGCAAAAGCTAGTTTATCTCTTAAATTCTACACAGTCATAAGGTCGTATCGTATCACTAATAATAAAGACATACAATTTTGAACTCTGTACCTAAGCAGCTAAAATAGATTTTTCATATATCTATAAAATCCTACACATTCATAAGGTCTTATCACAGATTACAAAAACATACAATTTTGAACTTTGTACCTAGCACCTAAGATTGATTTTTCGTTTTTCAGTGACAAATATTTATAGACTAACAATGCGACCCATTCGTTATTTGGACAAGTGGCACGTAATATCGAGATTATGAAAATGACATAGCTTTTAAATATGTGTAAAATTCTTGTCCAGTTATTCATTAATATTTTTTGAAAGCCAAAAATATGTTGCAGTGGCGAAAGCACCATATAACACGATTCCTACCGGCTTGCCTTCGGGGATTCGCATTGGTAACTCTATCACTATTAAAATACAATAGTATGTAAATAGTGGCTACTATTGTCAATAAATATAGTTACACTACGGGGATTTAATTCACCATAACATTCAAACAACAAAAAAGGTTATTTATAGCTTTGTATTACAACAAAACAGAAATGTTCTAAACTAACCCGGCGCCGAAACGTCATAATCGGGAACTAAAAATTCATACAACAGTGATCCCGTAATGATGTCACTTTAGGTCACGTGGCACCGCTTGATATGTACGAGAGCAAGCCGCTGTACAACGGGTTATGACAGAGACAGGTATAGAAAAATGCGTCAGCGAGAACGAGATAGAGGAATATTGCATATTTTATTCGGTTTTCAGCTGTTCAATTTAATTGTATTTAATTCATTACATTCCTATATTAATTTTAGAATGATAGTAAGTATTCTTTATTGATGAGTCAGTAAGTTAAAGCCGATTTCGCATCGGCTTCTCTTTTAGAAAAAATTACACCTCGCCACTGATATGTTGTATGTTGTTAATATGCGGGTTGGCGCTCACAGTACGGTGGTTAAATGCACAGAGAGCGCTACTGCCCATTCTCTAGTAAGTACCTAAGTCGCCTTTTTAGACAACCGCGAGAAGAGATTGGATACAACCACCTAAGTTCATGCAATCCCATTGAATGACTATTTCGTAAAAAAAGTAATTTAATGTGAATATATTTATTTAATTATTGTTGCTGCACCGGTCGACGCCATCACGTCAGCGCCGGCTGTCACTGAAAACCAGCGCTGGGACTCTGTCTCGTATAGGGTCACAGCATTATGCTGAGTGATGGCCGTTTTGCGTAGCTGTGACGCATGTTTTCCCACACCTAATTTTTTATGTTTGTATACCTCAGGTCTTTCTGTACGTCATGTTTGCCGCAAATAAACGTATTCTTTTTCTTTCTTTTCTTGATTAAATGGACATTTTTACAGTCGAGAACCACTTTTTAATCAACAAACAATACTGACCTGCATATTGCAAAAAAACATAAGAAAGTTTTCCATGTCCCGGAGAACCCTTTTTTTGTGACTGGGAATTCATCAAATGACGTCTCCCGCTCTGGTCGGAGCGACAGGGCTTGTCAGACTTTTACTGACGAAAACCCACCCGTGTTCCTTCAGTACCCTTTGCCAGGGCCACGGTATCTCTTTCGAACAAATCTCGCGACCCTGGCTGTTCCCGGACTACCCTGGCGGTCCCTTTTTAAATTGCACGACTCGGTTCAAAGACCACAATCGTATGACAAGTTAACCCTAGTTGACTCAAATTAGGAGAAATATTTTATGGCACATTAAAAATAGATAAATTAATGCAAACGACGCCAATGATCATTTATTGTGCGATTTGAGTTGTTTAATATTGCATAACAATATTGATTTGTCGTCAACATAATATAAACACGTCGTAATAAATAATATATTAAAAAAGAAACTGAAAACACGTTTCTATAGTAAACCAAACAAAGACGTAGAAAATAATTGAAAAAAAAAGCACCCAACGCTTTTTTTCTAATATATGATCTACTTTTATTTTGAGAACCGTGTTTTTTACTTTTTTTTAACTATTATTTATTTTCTATTTATAGGATGTGTTTCGAATTGTGTGACGTATGTCAGCGTAGTTTTCGAAGATTTTTTTTTTTTTGCTATCGTGGTAACCCTGGCAAGGATAATGGCACAAATTTATTAAATAATTATATTGTCATCGGTCCTCGATAAGTCCACAAATCTGACCGTTTGAAGTGGGTCAAACTCAAGTTCAAAGGAACCGGTTAGAAAAAAAATATACAGGTGAAGCTAATAAAATCGTGTTAAAAATTAAATTGTCATATCTAAATTTAGATTAACTAAAACTATTAAGTCATTTCTTGTAAACAGTATCCGCTTCTATAACAAGTTGCCAAAGTCGACTACGGAACTAAGCAAGGAAAGTTCAAAATACACATCGAACGTGTCCTTATAAAAAAAGCATATTATAAGATAAAAGACTACGTTCAAAACAAGGAAGTTTGGCAATAATTCCTTTTACACACGTGGCTTCCCTGGTACCTCAATAACGGCATAACTATGTAAATGTCTATAAACTGCTCCCAAATGACGATGTAAATTTATTTTAATTTTTGTTACATACTTCTTTGACATAATCTACCCATTATTTGACATTAAACTAGCTACCATTTTAATTTCAACTCTATATTAGTAGTTGTCATGGCAATCATGTTATTTGATTTCATTGATATTTATTTTGATTTAATAGGTTTATATTTTTTATTTATCTAGTACTAGCTTCTGCCAGCGACTTCGTCCGCGTCAAATTTTTGCTCCCCTGACCCTTCCCGTCGCATCGAATTGCCTGCCAGTTTTCGTACATTTTTCGTTGCTGCTCCGCTCCTTTTGATCGTAGCGTGGTGTTATATAGCCTTCCTCAATAAATAGGCTACCCAACACAAAAATATTTTTTCAATTCGGACCAGTAGTTTCTGAGATTACCGCGTTCAACCAAACAAACAAAGAAACAATCTCTTCAGCTTTATAATATTAGTATAGTATAGATTGCATTTATATACATTATTTTATATTATGTGGATGTGAGGACGTTGCATTGCAGGCCTTGTAGGCTGTAGATTTGTAGAACATTTTAATGTTTTAGTAAGTAGCAGGTACTTGTTAACAAGCCCACAATGTCCTCCCATACCTATTAACACTGTAATTTGAAACCATTCTAAAAGCCAATTATTTTTTTAAATGATGCCTTCCCAAACCCATCCTACATTCCTTAAATCAGAGCACAGATTTCACATACAATAACTATTGTATGATTGTAGCAATACAAACGTTATCAATTGTTATCTGCGACATGATTCATGATTTCGTCATAAACATATAGTACTTAGCACGGAAACCAATGGGTTATCATTTAACTCCACAAGCTGAGCTGAATTATCCTGAACCGGAGGAAATCCCCTTTTGAGGGGGCGGATTTTTTTTATTTAGACACAAAACTATGTTCGATATTTTAGTATTTAATTTTTCTTCTTTTTTGCCCTCGCCGCTTCCCGTGACGCGGGGTCGGCTTTCTCAATCATGCGGCGCCATTCATTTCGGTTGAAAGCATCGCCATCGGTAAGACCAAGCTTTTGCATGTCCTTCCGGACATGTGTCATCCAGGTAGCTTGCGGTCTACCTCTCCCACATATTTTAGTCTTTCATTCACTTTAAAAAATGAGGGAAGTGAAAAGAGGGTAGTAAGACCGACATCCTCCACTGGCCACCACGGGCTTTTAATATTATAATAATAATTGGCTTCTGAGATTTGATTGAGCTTACTCAATCAACTAGCCGCTTATTCAAGGAACTTGTTCAAGGAATTACTTTATTTCGGCTCAGGATCAAGTTGAGTGGAAAAGAAAAGGGGACAATAAAGGCTGATTATATATCTTATTAAATATGATTCTTCTGTACGTGTGTTTGTAACCGAAATGCTCCTAAACGGCTTGACCGATGTTGATAATTTATTTGGTGCATGTTCCTGGATGGTTTAGATTAACAATCAGACCCGGTAGGTCGCGCTGTTCGGGCAGGACAACGTCTGCCAGGCTTGTTAGTATTATAGATATATACTCAATCAAATTATTGTCCGTGTCCCACGTAAATCTACAATCTACATTCCAGCACACAACGAGAGATAATTATGTTGGTTGTAATTACTTTTAAAATAATATACAGTAGATGCCGTACGCTCGAAAAACGCACATGCCCCGGCCATACAACGATCTTCTTTTTAGCACGTCGATGGCAATCCAAATGGGCTCGACTCAGAATTCGGCTGTATGTTTGGCGTGCAACGTGTAGCTGACAGGACACGCAAAACATGATATTTACCGTCCCACCGTTTGTGGATCAACACCAGATTTACACTCACTGTGGCGTCATCTACGAATCTACACCTGAACAGGTTATCCTTGCTTCAGCCAACTTGAGTCCGGAGTCTGAGACTTTATTTTTTTTTCAGGATGGGAAATCATCAAATGACTTCTCCCGCTCTGGGCGGAGCGGGAGGGCGTGTCAGACTTTTACTGACTAAAACCCACCCGTGTTCCTTCAGTTGCCCATGTGCCAGGGTCACGGTATTTCTTTCGAACAATCACGCGACCGGCAGGAGTCTGAGACTTCCAGATTACCCAAGATTCGATGGACCGGTAAAGTATACGAGTCTTAGAGCAGAGAACGCGTAACGGTAAATATAGCGTGGGACACCCCCAGCTAGATGCACCGACGACCTAAAGAAAGTGACTGGGACAGAGTGGATGCGGATAGCGGAGGACGAGGTATTGTGGCGTAGCATGGGAGAGGTCTATCCAGCAGTAGACTGTGATAGGCTGAGTTGATTAAAAATCAAAATCAAAAGTCATTTATTCAAACTAGACTGAGAGTCAGCACTTTTTGAACGTCAAAGTTACATAAGACAGTCCCCCAAAACGCCCGCCCTTCACCACTTCCTAGTGCTTTAGCTGGGAAGAATTGATACCTTGAACAAGATTTAAAGTACTTACCGAACTCTCAGGTTGTGGAGCACGGCTGGTTCGTGCAGATAGGATAGTGATGTGAGGTCATTCTGCCCGATGAGAAGCGAAGGGTTCCGAAGAGGAGGCATTTTAGCCTCATCCTTTATCTGTTGAGAAATAACAAGGTTACATTAGAGCAGCGGTTCTCAAACTTTTTTGGTGACGAAACCAGTTTGAAAAGCGAAATATCTGAAGGAGGTTTAAATAAACAAAAAAATGTTTCTGAACATTTTTTGTTCTAGGACATCCCGGTTTTCTACGATGTTTTCTATCACCATTTTGAGAGCAGTGATGATGAAATAATTTACACAAAGTAAAGCGTCTGCTTGGGTTCGAACTCGTGACTCGTAAGTCGCGGCCATCAAACCACTATTCGAAGCTGTCCTGAGCAATGGAATAAGTATTAGAACCTCATCAAAAACTACCCCAGAAAAAATTATAAATGTTGTACAGGACCACTCGCCTAAACATTTTCCAATAAAAAAAAAAAACTAAATATATTCACAATTAGGTACCGAAGATTACGCGGCACCTTCTCTTTTTGAAATCGGTTTTCAAAAATGGATTTTAGTCTATTGGATAACTAACAAAGAGAATTTATCAAACCAATGTTTTTTTTTAAACATTGTCACCGAATAACAAGATCTATCAAAACATGTCATTTGTCAATGTTTGAATTTTTGTTTCAACGTAGACATTTTACTATTAAGATGAGATATGAATTTCTTTTCAGAATAAGAAGAATACCTCTGGACTTGAGCTTCCTGCTGCTTGCCCCATTTAGCAGTACAGTTTGATTAACGCAGATTATTGGTTAATTTTCCTTTGTAAAATCGTGTTTCAAATTTTAATCGTGATTGGTTGATGCGGTATCCTGTCAATTTTGATATTTTGACGTAGATATGTGACGTAGAGTGCCTTGTCAGCCTAGTGGTCGTAAACACGAGTTCTGAACGTGGAGTCCTGAGTTCGATTCCCTGCATCCTAACTGCGTAACCTACTATCAATCATAGTCTAAATCATTTTAAAGTATATTGCTAATCTTATCTTGCTTCATATGTTAGAAAAATTTGTCAGCTCAACAGCTTAAATAGCGCAATGAATATTGTTTAAAAAAAAGTCAAAATGAAAGACATTGCTTCTGTGTTAGGTATTAGGTTTTTACTTCATGAATTTCTCAGTATCTAGAGATACCCGGTTAATTTTAAGATAGGACTTATATTCGAAGACATGTGACATCTACCAACCCGCACTGGGCCCGTATGGTGGATTATGGCCCACTCCTTCTCACCGAGAGGAGGCCTGTGTCCCAGCAGTGGGAACATCATAGACTGATTATGAAGTTGTTTGTATTTTAATATAACTGTTCAGATGTAGGTCTACCTTAACACTTTTGCTTAACCCCCATTGTAATAATTAAATGTCACTGTAAAGGCAAAGAAATTATTCGTAACGCATAATCATAATCAGCCTATAATATTCCCACTGCTGGGACACAGGCCTTCTCGTTCTGTGAGAGGGATTGGACTAATCCACCACGCGGGCCCAGTGCGGGTTGGTAGATGTCACATGTCTTCGAATTTTTGGTTGTAAGACATGCCGGTTTCCTCACGATGTTTTCCTTCACCGTTTTGAGAGCAGTGATGATGAACTTTTCTTTATACTGCATACTGACCTTTATCTGCCGAATCTCTCCGGATTGGTCTATCTTGGCGATGAGGACGCCAGACCGGTAGTCCGACGTAACTGTGGCGCTCTCCCATACCTTCTCTGGATGCTCCACCCATATTCGGGCGCCCTGGGACAAAGAAAACATGGATTAATAAAGAAAGAAAATGCATTAATTAGCGTTACATCTTAAACAACAGGTATTTACAAAAACTTTTAACAAAAAAAAAAAAAACAATCGACTTCTTTTTGACAACCGACTTGTTTTTTTTTTTTGTTAAAAGTTTTTATTGTTACTTTTTAGTTATGGTAGATACCCCGCACTAATCTAATCGCATTATTCGTTCATTTGTCGCGCAAATATTTAATGCAAAGACTGATATGGTTTTCTCATGGACCCCATTGTCCGAATGGAACCAAATTAAAAATTGTTTGGGAGCTCCGTAACCGTAACCGAAACTATCGGATATCCGATATAAAAATTTATCCGTAACCGTAACCGAATCCGAAATAAAAGTTTCGGATAATATCGGATTTGTTATTAGGTACATTTTTATTTTAGGTATATTAGATAACACTCAATATAATTATATTTATAATCACTTTTATTTTAAATAGCTGTAATAATTACTCACATACTGATTGTAATTCCTACCAAATGGTGACATATAAATAAAACCATTTTACTAGCTATTTGTATTTTACTTTTGAAATTCCTTATAAGTTTAATATCCGTAACCGAAATTATATGAAACTAACGGATAATCCGAAATAATTTCATATCCGTATCTGGTATAATAATCATTCCTACATCCGTAACCAATTCGTATCCGAAATTTCATATCCATAACATCCCTAGTCAGAAGCCTGAAAATTATAACCATTCACACCAGGGGCTATCGTATTATCTAGTAATTGGATTGTGGAGTTCAGATAGTCAGTGCCTCCGTGTGAAATACTGTATTCAGCAGCATCCGGTTAGACTGGAAGCCGACTCCAACATAGTTGGGAAAAGGCTAGGCAGATGATGATGATGATGATGATGATGATGATGATGATGATGATCTATAAACAAAAACTTTGCATCCGTTTTTAAGAAAATTACACGGACGGAGGAGTATGCCAGAGCTAAAATCCTTACTAATATTATAAATGGGAAAGTGTGTGTGTCTGTTTGTCCGTCTTTCACGGCAAAACGGAGCGACGAATTGACGTGATTTTGTAAGTGGAGACAGATGAAGGGATGGAGAGTGACATAGGCTACTTTTTGTCTCTTTTTAACCCCCACTTCCCTAAAATGGGGGGTGGAACACGCTAATCTCAGGAACTATTGGTTCGAATTGAATAAATATTTTTGTGTTGGGTAGCCTATTTATTAAGGCAGGCTCATCATCATCTTTGCGATGTCCCGGTTGCATCCTTTCGGAGCCCGGGGTGCGCTTTCTTGCTTTTAGCTCTCCACTTCGGACGGTCTTGTGCATCCCTTATGGTGAGTTTGTTGGTACGCATGTCATCCGCTACGACGTCAAGCCAGCACTTTTTGGGTCTGCCCCTTCTACAGGGACCCGGCGGAGGCGGCATGGCCAGACATTTGTTCCCCACATAGCTAGCCGGTTTCCGTAGTACGTGCCCGTACCAACGTAGGCGACACTCCTGCAATTTGTCTGCTATGTCACGGATATGAAGGCTGCCACGAATGCGTGAGTTCTTGACGCGGTCTCTCCGCGTAACTCCGGACATCCAGCGCAACATTTTCATTTCCGTGACACGCAAATCTTGCTTGTGCCGCTCAAGTACGGGCCACGCCTCACTGTCATATAAAAGGACAGGCCTAATGATGGATTTATAGACCTGCCCCTTCAGCTTAACCGGTATCTTGGGGTCACAAATGACACCAGACACCTCTCGCCATTTAGCCCACGCTGCAGCAATGCGTGCCTTGACGTCGTAGTCGATGTCACCAGACGCGTGGAGTACAGATCCCAAGTACTTAAACTGGTCCGTGCGCTCGACCGTGTCTTCGCCTATGCGGACGGATGTGAGATCTGCTGCAGGCCAAGTACTCTGTCTTCGCCACATTGAGCATCAGACCACCGTTCTCAAGCGTACCCTTCCACGCCTTCACGCGTCTCACCAGTCGTCCCCTGTCCTCGTCTACCAGCGCAATATCATCAGCATACATGAGCAGCCACGGAGGCTGCTCATGGGAGTTTCTGATGCTGTCTGACACAACGTCTAATACTACGCTGAATAGGAACGGGCTCAGGACGGATCCCGGGTGTACACCTACAGTAATGGGAAAGGGTTTAGTGTCGCCAACAGCGGTCCGAACCACTGAATCGGAATCGCGGTACATGTCTCGGATGGTGTCAATATAAGCCTCTGGTACTCCTTTGGACCGCAGTGCCCACCAGATCATCACACGAGGAACACAGTCGAAGGCCTTCTCCATGTCCAAAAATAGGAAATGCAGAGGCGTATTCTTCGACCTGTACCTCTCCATGACGATCCTTAGGGCAAAAACAGGGTCCATGGTCCCATGACCAGGGCGAAAACCATATTGGCCATCAGAGACTGTACATTCCTGTCGGATCCGAGAGTCAATTATCCTCTCAAAGAGCTTCATGGTGTGGGCCATGACCTTTATACCGCGGTAGCTGCCGCAGTCCTGCACCGATCCCTTGCCCTTGAAGACCGGAGTAATTACACTCAGTCTCCACTCACGAGGAATCTCGCCGGTGAGGAGTATGCGGTTATAAAGGTCAGTTAAAATGCCCACACCACGAGAACCCATCGCCTTCCAAGCCTCGATCGGTACTCCATCGGCTCCGACAGCTTTTCGATTTTTCATGCGACGAAAAGCATTTTCCACTTCTTCAGGTGTTACTGGCGGCACTAGTCCCTGATTCGGAGGGAGGTCCGGTGGCTGCACCTCTTTATGCTGCTTGTTTAGCAAGTCGCAAAAATACGAGCGCCATCTCTCCTTCACCGCGACGTCTTCATATAACAGGTTGCCGTGAGGGTCTTTAATACAGCGGCACTTGGAAATATCCTGTGCCGCTTTGACCCTGGAGCGTGCCAACTTGTAAATAAGCTTATGCCCTTCAGACGATTCCAGCTTATCGTAGAGTTGTTGTAAGTGGTCTCGTCTGGCTCTGGCTACGGCTCTTTTAGCAGCACGTCTTGCAACCCTGTACGCGTCGCGATCTTCAGGAGATTTGGACGCTTGCCACTTTTTAAAGAGGGCTTTCTTTACCCTTAACTCCCTCTGGACTGTGTCATTCCACCACCACGTCTCTTTGTCACATTTGCGCCCACCCTTAGACATGCCGAGCACTGCCTTTGCCGCTCCAGTAATAGCTGCTTGAATCCTGTCCCAGTGGTCCTGGACCGGTTCGCCATCAATCCCCGCGCATATGTCGCTGGTCGCTTTGGCAAACTCCTGGGATTTTGCTACATCAAGCAGCCACCACCTGATTTGGCGTTGGCAGCGCTCAACGCGCTTGACTTTAGGCTTTACGCAGAGGTCCATGACAAGAAGACGATGCTGTGCAGTAAGACTCTCACCGGGTATGACCTTGCAGTTGGCTACTTTGCCGATATGATGCCTCCTAGTGAGAAAGAAATCGATCTGGGTAGCGTATCTCCCGCTCTTGTAGGTGATAAGGTGTTCGGGTTTCTTTTTGAAGTACGTATTCACGATGGCAAGGTCGGCAGCCGCACACGTCCGGAGAATATCTTCTCCTTCCGCGTTGCGACTGCCATATCCAAAGCCACCATGGACGCACTCAAACTCCGCCCTCGTCTCACCCACATGTCCGTTCAGATCACCCCCCAGAACAATATCCTGAGATAGCGGGATGCTACGCAGCACTCCACTAAGTTTGTCCCAGAATACAGCCTTTTCGGTGTCGCTACATCCAGCCTGAGGCGCGTAGGCACTTATCAAGTGGGTCACAAGCACAACCCCTTCAATAAGCACACTTACGACCATTAGTCGGTCGTTGATGCGTTTCACCTCCAAGACGTCATTCTGTAACTCCTCAGAGAGCACTACGGCAACCCCATTCTCCCCATTTGGCGCACCCGTATAGATCAGCTTGTAACCATTCCCAATGGACCGGGATCTGCTGCCTTTCCACCGAGTCTCCTGTAGGAATGCCACGGCCACCCTCCGCCTGGAGAGTACATCAGCCAGCTCTCTCGCGCGTCCAGTCAGCGTACCAACATTCCAGGTCGCGAAGCTGATTTTTTGGGTAGGGGCTCGCGTCTTTGGCCGTGTCCACCCTCGACACGGTAGCCCTTGTCCACTTGCCACAGGAGTCGGGCGAAGCTCCTGCGCGCCGTTTTGCGGCGGCGCCCTATCCATGGCATAATTCTTTGCTGTACTCTCCATTTTGGGTTTGGCTAATTGTGGCCTTTACGGGAACGACTGCCGTCCGACCTCCCAACCCCGAAGGGAAAGCCTTCGCCATTGCCTCGTTCGTCATTCAGCAGGTGCACCGACTTGCAGGTGAGGTTGACTTGGGCCCTAAGATCTTGGTGGACCCTCATGCACCCCTAGGAAAGGAAAGGAAGGCTATAGCATATATAACATCACGCTACGATCAAAAGGCGCGGAGCAGCAACAAACAAATGGACGAAAACTGGCAGGCAACGATGCGACGGGAAGGGTCAGGGGAGCAAATATTTGACGCGGATGAAGTCGCGGGCAGAAGCTAGTTTTTATATAAAAAAGCATTAGAAATACATTAAGTTTTAAATGAATCATAGTCAAATTTAGACCACTAGTTGTATTAATAGTAAAAATGTGCTTGTTGACATTTTATATGAAATGCAGCAAAAATAATAACAACTATGCTGACTGACTGACTCATATTATTCAAATCATTTTTTTTTAGCACAGTCAATAATATCAGGATGAATAGACTATTTAAAATGATGTAAACAACTCAAAATTAAATATTAACTCAATGACACAAAGAATGTTTCAACATGAAGGTAGTACACGACAACTGTCATTCTGACAATCATTTCAGCTGAAAGACCACATTCACATACATACATAGGCCTCCCCCAATATAGGGCGGTTTGTTGTTATCGCCACGCTTGGCGGGCGCTTGGCGAACGCTTCTGCTGCCCATTCTCTAGTAAGTCCCTTAGTCGCCTCTTTCGACACCCACGGGAAGAAATGGGATGGTGATATTATTTACGTCCAGCACTACACATAACAAATTACTGACAACAACTTTATCCAATTGAAATAAAGTTTAATTTTCTTTGAGATCATTTTGAACAGTTTGTTCGTCCCAATATTTTTGGCATCGACTGTACAAAAACAAAACACTTAATTTAACATGGCCTTCAGTTTTTAAGAATTACAAACACAAAGTTGAATGCATTAGCAAATGCATCAAAATATGTTTGGCTTTTAGGTATTTGTAAAGATATGTATGACATCATTTAAAATCAAACATGCGTCAAGTTTTTGTGGTTGCTAGGTTCGAAGGAAATAGAACCTTATAAGGTGGTAGTAAGAATCAAGTTGGAATAACCTGTAATATTTAACTAAAATCCGATATGGTTTTCAAATATTAGTTGGTATCTTACTAATTGGTATAACTTGTTTGGGTGAAACATAACTAAACCTTTGATTAATTTCAATCAAATTCAATGAATTAATTATATACCTACATAAACACTGTAAAATGTAGATGTAATTAATGATATTATTAAAAAAATGTATGTTAGTACCTAGTCAAAAACTATACTCAAGGAATTGCATTATAATATCTTCAAGGCTCGTGGCTATATAATAAATGCAGAACGCGATCGAAAGTTAAGCTACGCTTGCCGCGGTCGTTTTTTGGATGGGTGACCATCCATGAAATATGGAGACCCCTCCGAGCCTCGGAAAATACATTAAGCTGTTGGTACCGATTCTCATTTTTGTTATGGGCAGTCAGATGACTACAAGTCTGATAACAAGTCTTACCAACAGATATTGTGTCACCCTGTAACTGGGTTGAGGAGGTCAGATACGAGGAGACGCCCCGGGCGTCGGGAGTCGATTGCGGACTCCCGGCCACCGTAGGTGTGAGCTTGTGGGTGGCAAGCAATGGGTAGCACGCCGCGCGGTAAGGATCAAGCTCGGGTCGACGGCGCTTAGTGTTCCACGCACGCCTCAAAGAGATGTCAGCAGTGCTGAAGGGGTCTGCTAGGACCGATGCCTGCCGGGGTCGCGTGATTGTTCGAAAGAGATACTGTGACCCTGGCACATGGGCAACTGATGGAACACGGGTGGGTTTTAGTCAGTAAAAGTCTGACACGCCCTCCCGCTCCGCCCAGAGCGGGAGAAGTCATTTGATGATTTCCCATCCTGACAAAAAAAAAAAAAAACAAAGGAGGTCAGATAACCAGTCTATGGAAATACTGGTATTCAACAGCATTCAGATAGAGTCGAAGCTGCTTCCCAACATAATTGGGAGAAAACTAGGCCGATTTATTGCATAATAATATCTTCGAATCTTACTCCAGTCTCTAATGACTGTATTTTAATTTAAAAAACTAAAAAAACTCTCATTAGCGTAATAATATGAATGACCTAGAAACCAAATGTAACATATTGCATAAGGTATTTAGATTTGATCGGGTTATGTGGAGTTCATTAATATTCATTTATTTATTTATAAGCATGACAGCATTAATGTAATATACCCATGGGCTACAATATTTGTATGTGTGTCAATATTATTGGCGATGTTACAAAGAACCTACACTAATGTTATAAAACTGAAGAGTTTGTTTGTTTGGTTGAACACAGTAATCTCAGGAACTACTGGTCCGAATTGAAAAAATCTTTTTATGTTCGGTAGCCTATTTACTGAGGAAGGCTATAGGCTATATAACATCAGGTTACGATCAAAAGGAGCGGAGCAGCAACGAAAAATGGTCGAAAACTGGCAGGTAATTTAATGCGACGGGAAGGGTCAGGGGAACAAAAATCTTATACCGTTAAACGAGCAATTCTTGTATGTGTATGTATATATATATATATATATATAATCTGAATCTCGGAAACGGCTCCAACGATTTTCATGAAATTTAGTATACAAGGGGTTTCGGGGGCGATAAATCGATCTAGCTAGGATTCATTTTTATACAATGCCGTTTTATTCATGTTTTCAATTACCAACTTTATCGATAATCAACTTGAACACAACTTATTATTTTAAACACAATTTACCAAATAATACCGAGCAAAGCTCGGTCAACCAGATATTTTGACATAATACAAATACACTCTTAGTTGTAGATGGTTATTATCCATTTCATTGGTTGTTTTAGTCAACCTTATTTTACATTCATTATTCATCATCATCAGCCCATAATGTTCCCACTGCTGGGACACAGGCCTCCTCTCGGTGAGAGGGAGTGGGCCATAATCCACCACGCGGGCCCAGTGCGGGTTGGTAGATGTCACGTCTCCGAATTATTCTAAGACATGCGATACGCAAGACAGTTTCCTCACGATGTTTTCCTTCACCGTTTTGAGAGCAGTGGAGATGAAATAATTTACACAAAGTAAAGCGCGTGCTTGGGTTTGAACTCACGACCTACTACTCGTAAGTCGCGGCCGTTACTACTGGGCCACCACTGCCCTCTCATTCATTCATTATTATGCCTCATTCATTATTATTATTTATTTATTATCAACTATCAACTAATATTATAAATGCAAAAGTAACTCTGTCTGTCTGTCGGTCTGTCTGTCTGTCTGTCTGTCTCGCTTTCCTGCTAAAACTACTGAACCGATTTAAATGAAATTTGGCACACAGATAGTTTAGAGCCTGAGAAAGGACATAGGCTACTTTTTATCCCGGTAGTATGTTCCCGCGGGATAATTTCCGACCTCCACGCGGGCGAAGCCGCTGGCAAAAGCTAGTTAGATATTATTATGTTAAAAAAAAATGGGGTCAGTAATTCGGTCATCAAGAAATTCGTTAACTGAATAATATGTTTTACTAGCTTTTGCCAGCGGCTTCGCCCGCGTGGAGGTCGGAAAATATCCCGCGGGAACGTACTACGGGATAAAAAATACCGAGATAATACCGGGATAATATGTGTTAATCCAGGTTATAAACTAACTGTGTTCCAAATTTCATCCAAATCCGGTCCATAGTATTTGCGTAAAAGAGTAACAAACATCCACACATTCATACATCCATACATATAAACTTTCGCATTTATAATATTAGTAAGATATATGAGATTTTTATGTATGAGAAATTCATTCAGGTTTAATTTAAAAATATTTGGCAATGTGATATTCTTAATAAAGTTTGGGAGCTTGTAATAGATATTAACTTTAAGTTAAGTAAGATTTCTGCCTAGAACAAGGAAGGCGAACCGAAGGTACATGCCTTAGATGGCACACAACAAAATAATTGGGGTACGGCTGCAATTGAGGAATTTAGGGACCTTAGTCACAGTTAGGGTTCCCATGTCATAAAACCGAAAAGCCGGACAGACCTGCCAGTTTAGCCGGACATTTGGGTACAAAGGCCAGACATCTTTAATTGTTTAGTCTTATAACAACACTAAACATAAGACTAATGAACTAAATACACTTTAAAATCTTTGTAACATAAACTAATTTTTTTGGTTGGCGGACACCTGCCAACCAACAATTTTAAAAGCTGATTTTTCTTTAAAATTGAGTAGTAATAACGCGGGGAGGAGCTAGTTCGATCACTTGCACGAGCAATACAAGGTGGTGTAAAGACAAAAATGATCATATTTTAAAAAGCCTACCAAAAAGCCGGACAGGCCGGACACCACCTAATTTAGCCAGACATGCAACTAAAAAGCCTGACTGTGTCTGGCTTTATCCGGATGCCTGGCAACTCTAGTCACAGTAACAAACCGAAATCACAGTGCGAAGACATTACAATTTTTTAAAATAAATACCTGTGAGTTATGATCAAAAAAATATTTATCAGATGATTCCAATAAAAGCTAGTCCAACCAATAGTAACGCCTTCACAGCAAAATGTAATCTATGGTGGAAATTTTTAAACCCCCTGACAAATTCATCAAACCATTTGAATACCTTTCGTCCGGACATGAATTACCATGGTCGACTTGGGAATCTCTAAATAAACTTTTAATAGATAATCTCCATAGATGGGGGTTAAATATTGTTGGATGTGTATCCTAGTTTGGCAAACATTTAATGCATGTTAAGATATTTAGACATGTTTTTTACTGTCTCTACGGTTTGTTTTCTCCGAAATTGAAAGAGTAATTCATGTCATTGCAGCTCAGTGCTCATTCTAAAGATCCAATACCCTGTTAGGAACAACAAGACTGAAAACCGAAAAATTATTTACAATAGATTAAACTGCTTACTTGACAAACTAAAGAAAAATATGTCACCAATAAACAAATACCGCAATTAAAGGACATATTTTTGTCATCAAGATAACACAACATGCATTGAGACAGGTGATAAGTAATTTAATAACATATTTCAAGATAACAATCATTTCAAAATTTTAACATTTTTTTAATGTTATGTTATGTAGTTCACACATAGTGAGTGCTCAAATACTGTGTAATTGCAGTTTATAAATAATTCATGAGCTTGAAAAAACCACTTATCTAGACAGCAAAAGTGATTATGTTAATTTATTATACAGTCCCAACAAGATTATTACTGGAAACCATATTGATTTCCGATAAATCGGAAAAAAGTAATTCTGGAAAACTGAATGAAAGAATGGGCAGTGTTATTGTTTTTGAAAATGGAACAGTAGGACGAACTGCTGCGACGTGACGACTGACGTCATCCCGGAACTTGCGATATTCCTTGACACGCGAAATATTTATTAAACGATGCGAAAATTAGCGATCTCTGAATATATAAATGAGAGTGACGTCCTCTTCAATAAATTGAGTGAAGAAGGTCAATCATAAACACTCCCTGTTCTGATAGTAATTAATCAAAATAATTGCTCCGCAAACTCATTAACCCGAATAACGAGTAGATGCATGAATGGGAGGAAAGTTTAATTAACTTTTCATTCTAAATTCGAAATGGATCTACCACAAAAACACAAAATACAATCAAATACATTTCACTTAAAATTTTACCTTCGTGTATAGCTCCTTCGTAGTCATGTTGATATTTTATATAATCCTTGATTAATTGATTACACAATTTTTATTATTTCATTATTTCACCACGAGTTCAGAACTTAAATAATCCATTTTAATAAAGTAAGGTAGATTCGAAATACGATTTTTCCGAATGCGAAACGTCACTGCATGTTATTGACATTTTATTTTCAGTGTTATCACTTTTTATCAAAATCACAACAAAATTAATGCACAAAACTGTTTGATTCCTCACTGTGGGAGTATTTCATGATTTCTACAAGGAAGTGATTCTTATTGGAATTTAATAATACGACAAAAACATTTGACAATAATACAATACAAATCGAAAGTTACGCTTATCTACAAAGTTCCCACGGTCGGGGCTGCCATGATAAAATAAACGTATTTAGGACAAATTTACACTTCATTACACGCACGCTTTTGAAAGAAATCTTTTGATTTGTCAAAGTCAGAAGCTAAAATCTTTGCTTTTTTTTTAAATCAGAAGTTTTGGCTTCTGGCTTTGGACTGAGAACTGAACAGAAAGTTGGGATTTATTTTCTAACAGTGTTGCAATGCTTTCCATAAGGAGTATGCCTCTTCCTTGCAGTGAAGAATTTTTGTATGGTATGCTGTTTATTTAACCGACTTTAAAAAAGAAGGAGATTCAGGATTTTTTTTTAATTTATGTTGTATAATCTGTAGATACCTTTGTATACCATATAAGCCAATCCAATACTCATGAATAATTCCAGCTTTGCTTTGCTACATAGACACTTCATCTGCCAGAAAAATACAAAATGAAATCGTGTTGTGCTCTGGGGTCAAGCACGGTCAACAAAAATGTAAACAAAAAGCAGCGAACCTTACTACTAAGGATGCTTGCTTATGACTAAATATTTTAAAGTTTTATCTTTGATATGGCTCTAAAATACTTTTAACAACGAATGTTTTCTAAGATATTTATGCAAAATAAAGTCAGTTATGCTGGTAATTTTTGTTTTTACTATGCCACATGTTAGTTTTTTACTGAGTTCAGAAAGGATATTTATCAGTTTGAATTTTTATCGAACATATTAGCGACTAAAGGGAGTTTTGGTTAAGTTATAAGAGCCGCATGGTTACGCTCGCTGCAGTTGGTCCGTGGATGGGTGACCATCTGTACACACCAAAACCCTCTGTGCCACGGAGAGCATGGTACCCGTTGGACGCGGGTGTCAGAAGCCCGGCATTCTGACAATCGATATTAAAATGAAATTATTTATCTTATGCCCAATAATAACCAAACCACCCCATGGATGAAACCAGCTAGGATCAAGAATTATTAATTTACTGATATTACTTAAGGATGGTTAGCGTTCTTGCTGCATTAAGCTGTAGTCCTGCCCGGCTTCTTAACATGACACTTTACTTTTTATCTCTTTTATGACAGGTTTGGGGGAAAACAGAGAGGGTAGTTTCTATGACGATGTAAATAAAAGAAAGAAGCAATTTAAAAGCATTCATTTTCTACGTTTTAAGTAATAATTTCCCAGCCTTTATGATAGATAAATTAAAAACAATAATAGAACATTAATTTTAAATACAAAATGGCAGAAGCATCAGTGTTGCAATGCTCGATACAAAAATTCCCTACAAATTAACATTATTCTACCGCAGTCCAATGTCCAAATGCTATTGTCGTTACATTTTTGTCTTAAATAATAGTTTTTCACTTGTTTTCTGAAGAAGGGAACCACGCCTGGCACGCTTCTGTGGCAATCTCGCATAATGCCGTGAAGGTCTTGCCGCGTTGGTCGAATTCTGTGAAAAAGAGAGTAACGATATTAATTAAAACCAATAAAATATAAAGAGTTCATTGGCTCCTCCTGTAATCCTGGATACGATGAACTGCTTTAAATATTGTGGCATTTCGAATCCTTCCATTCCTCTTTTTATATTCCCTAACTCATGAATATAGCCGAAACATTTTATAGGGCGATGGTGGATTGTGGATAGATGTTCACAATTAGATGTACAATACACCATTTTTTTTTTTTTTTTTTTTTTTTTTCAGGATGGGATATCATCAAATGACTTCTCCCGCTCTGGGCGGAGCGGGAGGGCGTGTCAGACTTTTACTGACTAAAACCCACCCGTGTTCCATCAGTTGCCCATGTGCCAGGGTCACGGTATCTCTTTCGAACAATCACGCGACCCCGGCAGGCATCGGTCCTAGTAGACCCCTACACTGCTGCTGACATCTCTTTGAGGCGCGCGTGGAACACTGCGCGCCGTCGACCCGAGCCTGGTCCTTACCGGGCGGCGAGCCACCCATTGCTCGCCACCCGCAAGCTCGCGCTTACGGTGGCCGGGAGTCCGCAATTGACTCCCGACGCCCGGGGCGTCTCCTCCTGCGGCGGCTAGGGGCATGAGGGCGCAGAGACTGCCACTCCCTCACGCGCCCCGCCTCCTCCTTCGCGAGCATCACTGCTTCGCAGAAGGAGGTGACGGCTTCCCATTCCCTCTCGCTCCGTACCATGGCTCGCACCAGGGCCGGACGCGAGAGGTCGCCGCCGCCGATCGCCTCCACGAGGACACGGCGGTGCTCCGCCCAGGCAGGGCATACCTCCACCGTATGCTCCACCGTGTCCTCCAGTACAATACACCATCACGCAATATGCCGCCATCTGGTGAATGAACCCTATATTAAGCCCCCCTTCTTAAAATGGGTTTAATATTAGATTAGAGATAGAAAAAGGCAGCAAAATCTGCAAAACGCCACGTACCTCCAGGCCGGGGGGCCATAAGGAGGAGGATACTAACATTCAGTACTGAAATACAAAATGAGCTCATTGTTATTCAAAAACTGAAACTGTCTACTATGTTATCCAATCACTACAACATTGAAACCGTTGTATTTGATACGACTCAAGGTTTCAAAAACATTGAGTAGGTAATAAACTGGTGGTGCGTAACAAACTAATAGTAGGGTTTATTTTTTTCAGACCGATGAAGCAATACCTTTCAAAAGGTTTCCTTTCAGATTGTGATTGATAGAGCGCTAATTATAATTATTTATGTAAACTTTACCGCAGCCCTAGTGATTAAAGGCTCACTTTTAGAATTTGATGAGGTAATGTCGAATCCATGAATGCCAAAAATTGCCCTGAATATTTTCATGGACAAGGATATGATGATGCTTAAAACGTTGGGTGATCTTATTTACATTTAGGGAGGCTCTTATCCGATAAGTTTGCCCCGGACCTCAAATTGTGTGTTGTTAAACCTTGATTAGAGCACGCATTTCTCGATACTTATGTACGTTTTCACAAAGACTGAGTGAAATTAAACAAATGCCTAAAAAAGGTGTACTACTTGATTTTCAAGTTTCCGTAATTACTGAGCGTTGAAAATTCACGGACGTGGTTAAATTCAATTATTATTTTAGTTGTCGTCTAGAATAACTGAAAATTGGCATTACAACACCAGTCTTTCTTACGTACCGGTCGGCCCCCTCTTGCCGAACATGATGCCGTTCATGGGCGCGTTCTTGTAGTTGGCTTCGCTGACTTCAACTAAGGAGAGGAGTACCACCACCAAGCAGACGACGCCAATGGTGAAACGCATCATATCTCCGGACATCTGAAAGACTATAAGAAGTAAATACGTGTTTGCAAAATAGCAAAGCTAATCTGAAGAATGTCAATTACTTCGAGGACATAAGTTAAAAATCCAGAAACACAAAAGAAGAGTATTTTAGTTTCGAAAAGGGGTAAAATTTCAAATATTAAAACAAACAGGGAAGCTAAATTAAACCATTTTACACCGTGCTCTTCAGTTTTTGTCCGTATTGCAAGTACAATTATGCAATTAATCGGAGGGAAAATACAAAAAATCTATGAAAACTGAAAAATTAATACATCACTTTCTCAGAAGCCTATTATTTACTTTAGTATATTCAATGTTAAAGAGCCATTGGTATAGCTTAACTTAGACTTAACAAGTTTTAATGACGATATTATTTTTTCAGGAGTGACTGTGATGACGAGAAAGCATACAAATGCCAAAAAGAAAAAATACCTTGTATTGAGCGAAATATTTCTTGTTGGTAACACTGAAGCGGTTGAATGTCAACTGATGCTACGAGACGATTTTCCCACCAATTTATACTCTGAAATCTAAAGATGGCGGCTGTCCACCCAATTATTGGATTACTGGGGTGCTGACCACAATATTGGCAGAGATTCCCGAGTGTTCCCAAAGGATTATAACTTCGTTAGTGCATAAGATTAGTAGTTGGAATAGAGTGAAGATGGCGGCCATCTTGGATTCGTTAAATTTACACATTGCTTAGGGGTAGGTAGGTAGAGAAGTTTGATGAATCAACGGTTTGGCTTGATTATTCTTTTGTTTTAAGTTTAACAATTTCAATGGTTGCCCTTCGATAAAACGGCCAACAGTTTACTAGTTGCTTACCACATGTCATTTGGTCAGCTTTCAACATTACATAAAAGTAGCTTTATAACCTTTTTAGGAACACTTAAAGTAGTTTTCAATAGAAATCTTTCATTGCAATAGAACGGAAATCAAGCACACTGCATACAAAAGAACTTACACATTTATTTTTGAAGTGAAACTTCTAATGCTACTTCCAACAAGATTGCGTTAAACGTTTAACGCTACCATGGAGGGGGTATGAAAGCACTGTTGCGGAAAATCAATTTCTACCCCTTCCTATTTTCATTTCCACATAACGAAGTTTCACTTCTTCCGCGCGGAGGGACTCCACGCACATTTTTTTTACCTATGTATCTTTAAAACAAAATTTTTGTTACTTTTCGCAACATTCCGCAAATAAATCTTTCTTGAAAACATTGGCAGGCTCTTTGCAATCGATCTTTAAATCAAAATATAATTTCTCGTTTTAATGAAGTAGGTAACTTTTTTATCGTCATCATCATGCTGGACATAAGCTCCTCCAAGGTTTACCATAGTCGCCACAGAGAATGCTGCTGCTCATTCTCCAGTAAGTCTCTTAAGTCGCCTTTTAGGCGCTATAACCACGTGATGAAATGGAATGATGCTACCCTTTACCCCCGGCACCAAAAAGTCAGTGTTAGTTTAATTATTTTAGCGTACCAGTCGGAGCAGTGGTCCAGTGAGCAGCTGTGGCCCAGAGAACATTAGTGGCCCATTGATAACGACCGCGAGTTACAGTAGGCCGTGAGTTCGAACCCAAGCAGGCGCTTTGCTTTGTGTAAATTGCTTCATCACCACTGCTCTTAAAACAGTAAAGGAAAACATGCAAACAAGAAACCGGCATGTCTTAGAATCAAAAATTCGAAGGCATGTGATGATGTGACATCTACCAACTAGGCCCGAGTAGTGGATTATGGCCCGCTCCCTTTTATCGAGAGGAGGCCTGTGCCTCAGCAACATTATAGGCTGCTGATGCTGAAACTAGCACTATACAGTACCTACAGAAAAAAGATAAAGTGAATTGAAATGATAGGCTGAGGAATGATGTGATAAGACAACGGTGCGGTTTGAAAGGTGTAGTGACAGAAATTGAAAAGAGTATGCTTAGATCGTTTGGTCATGTTGAGAGGATGAATGATGGGCAGCTAACAAAGAGTATTTACAAGGCAGATGTGACTGGACACACCGGGAGGGGACGCCCTAGGAGGACATATAGTGACCTTATTAGTGATGTTATTCATAAGTGTCAGGTACTTGTAACTGCCGTGCGTGTATGACCAGACATATGAACTTAAACTAGGCGTAAGGAGTATATATGGATCGCAGCAGGAGTCTCTAGTTTCTGCATTTTCCCATGGGAAATAGGCGTGAGTTTATGTCCTTCAAAACGATGCAGATTATGATTGATATTGTGTTACGCAATTTTTTATTTATTTTATTTAATCATTCAACTCGAGCAACAAGACTCATAGTGTTGCTAAAAATGTGCTTATAAACTATGTTAGTAACACACAAAGACAGAAACAGATTATGATATCACTGCTGCGAGGTGACAGGCCCAGCTGAAACCTTGCAGCAGTGGTTCACAAACTCACTATCCGGCCTACTTGCTATCATAGATAGGATGCTGCTGGCGCTGCCCCGCACCCTACGGACCAGGGATGCGCACCGCTTCCGCATCACCGTGTAGAAACAATCCACGTGAGCTTCAGCAAACATCCCTGATGCGCTGCAGTATCGGGGCAACCCCATCAGCATTCTGATTGCGTTATTGTATTGGACACGAAGGGCGCTGTATGATTTTTGAGTATTTATTAGGGTGCTGTACATCATTCTTTCTATTCGTCTTGTATT
Organism: Aporophyla lueneburgensis; assembly: GCA_932294355.1. Classification (NCBI taxonomy): domain Eukaryota; kingdom Metazoa; phylum Arthropoda; class Insecta; order Lepidoptera; family Noctuidae; genus Aporophyla; species Aporophyla lueneburgensis. The sequence continues at coordinate 13,499,825 of OW028762.1, read as the reverse complement.
TTTTTCGCTCCCATTAATTACGACAGGCAATTCAACTTCCACGTATCACCTAATAGTGTGATCATCATCACCTGTCTAGCCTTTTCTCAAGTATGTTGGGTTCAGCTTCCAGTACACCCGGATGCGGCTAAATACCAGTATTTTACATGGAGCAACTGACCTCTACAACTCAGTTACTGGGTAATTCGAAACCTTTGGTAATATTGGTTGTCAGACTTTCGGGCTTCTAACGACCCCTAACGACTGTCAAAGACCCATGAATGACAACCGGGAATCGCGTGTGATAATGTGCCGTTTTAAATTATCGTTTTTTGGGCTGGTAAGTTCTAATACCTCTTTTTAGTTTAATTATAATATCATTTATCTTGCTAGTCATTTTGCGAACCGGTGTGGTGGCTACAAAGGATTTTTACAGGGACGCAAAATTAGAGGTAAAATCGATAAGAACGGACTGTATTCTCGCATATAAGTTTGTGCTAACAAGACAGCAGATTTTTATGTAAACTCGACTTACTACTTATTTTAATAGTTATTTTTGGTCTGTGTCATGACTGCATATTAAATTTAGGGCAGGCCTTCCTGCGCTAGCAATCACATTGTTGTTATACGAGCTATGGTCGCCTTTTCGTAACAGTGAATGAAAACATCGTGAGGAAACTGACATGCCCTAGAACCAAACATTCGTAGACATGTGACATATACCTACCTACCCGCACCGGTGGTGGATTACGGTTCATTCCCTTTCACCGAGAGGCCTGTGTGCCAGCAATGGAGACGTTATAGGATTATGCTTTTGGGTTTCACGAAATATTTTATTTCAATTTAATCTGTTTTTAAGTTTTTAGCTCTATAGCCTCCTCTGATTGTAATTTCGTTCGACTGTTTAAATAACAGCCTAAAGGATTTTAAGCAGATATATTGAATGTTAAAAAGCTATGGAATGTAAAAGATTTACCAAACTGCTTATAATAACCCGCTAGAACTAAAGTACTCATTAAAATTAAACAATTGCTACAATTAAGAAAACGTTTACGGTGCCGGCGAGTATGTGAATATTTGTTTAATTTAATTTACGCCATTACGTGTAGAGAAGCTCCTAGCGTGGAGACTTAGTGACATATTTTAATAACAAAACTGCTTATCGAAACGAAACAGGCGCTTTGATTGTCTATAAAGTCTTTCAAGGATAAATGGGTTAATACTGTCTGATTGGCAACTTAATGGAATCCAAAAGAGATCGGGCAGCTAAATAACTTAGAAAAATGATTAAACCCATATTTTTCTAATACGATTTCCGTTTCATTATGTTCGCATTATCTTCGTCTTGACACAAAATTGCAATAGATTGGTTGGAAACTTAATTAAGGGGGTAGTTATGGTATAAAAGGGGGTGGAAACTGGGTTGATGCATCAGTTGGTCTTCAACTCTTCATTCTTCAAGAAGTTTCGAGTTTGTTATCAAGTAAGTTTTAGTCTACATCGTAAGCTTTGAAAGATAATTAAAAAAAAAGCAACCACGTATACGACTTTAAGTTACGGGTTTCAAAAGTTTGATTACTTAAGCTATTTTTAACAAAGTCGATACTTGAAATCTAATGAGAATGGCGATCAAGTGTCAAACCATACGTAGTACCTCTATGTAGTCTGTGGTCAAGCCATCGTCATAATGATAAAATGTAAGGAATTTTATTAAGAACGGACAAAAGCACCATTCCAGTTTTCGTAAACTAGCAACTCCAGACTTCCCCAGAATGCTTTTCTGGTCCATCCACTTCCATCAAATCGTGAATCATTGTTGCAGTTAGACAATAATGTCAGTGTCATAATCATAACAATAATCTTCATCTTTTATTTGCTTAGAAGGTAATAAGTAAGGTGACCCAGGAATAATTTTTAATATTTCAACTTCATCATCATCTTGCTTGATTTGGGCCGTCCAAAACCAAATAGAACAGCGTAACACACAATATCAATGCGTTTCATTTCTACAACTCAACAACATTCATTACGTCACTTGTGTTTTGAATTCTACAAATATCAATGGATTAGCAATTTCTTCAAAATTCTTAGTGTTCTAATATAAAATTGGTTGGGCCTATATGCTGCTTCCAAAATTCATAATCAGTTTTTTTCTTTCAGATTATCACAAAGATGCGTTTCGTTATTGCTCTGTGCTTCTTCGCCATCGTCATGTGCATCCACAATGCTGAGGCTACGTACAGGAAGCCCCCTTTCAACGGTTCTATCTTCGGCAAGCGAGGAAGTGTTGGTAAGTTGTCTAATTGTCTTCGACTATAATAATATGATTATTTACTGGATTCTGAAAGGCACAACTTTCAGACATCGCATATAAGCGAGTGGTTTATATAATATTATACTTTTATAGAGTCATTCCATTTTGATAGCTAATTGTTTTTTTTTTTTAATTCGTAAGTCGCCAACCAGCATATTCTAACTCGTTACTATGGTCACGCTTGTATTTCCCTCTAAGTGTAAGACAGGGGTATTCATATCAGTACGCTCATATTGGCTAGTTATATTTACTAGTACATACATACACTGACAGGTACAGAAAAAATTCTTTCTCTGTTTCAGAATACGATACTACAGGCAGAGCATTATCGGCTTTGTGTGAAATTGCCGCCGAAACGTGCCAGGCGTGGTACCAAACTTTAGAAAATAAGTAATTTTCGTACCATTTTACCCTGGAACTACCAACTTTTATATAAAATGCAGCCTTTTGTAATGTGATAATGTTGTCCTAACATACAATTGTTTATTCAAAAACTTATGTAATCGTAAATATATAATGTATCATCTTTGACTTAGCTAGTTTCTTTAATAATTTTAGAAGGCCCTTGAACAAAATCCTATGGGTGCGTTTTTGTCTGATGAAGTGACAGTTGTCACTCTAGTGCAGTAGACATGTGCTATCAATGTAAAAGCGCCCTACGCCTGATAATATTCATACAGCAAGTAGCAACTAAGCACTCAATAACTCGGGCAGACTTGGTTGGTTAGAACGCTGTTAATTGCTTGAGGGACTTTGAGATTTCATCGTGTATGTCGGATTACTGCTAATGGTCTCCTTAAACTAACAGTAGTTATTGGACGCGCTAAATTGGTCCACGTAATGGTCTCAGAATTAAGTAAACTGTATGTAGGTATAGTACTTAAGTAAGCCTATATACTTCCGATGTTGATACTCAAACAGTTCATTTCCATTGATAACCAAAGGTTATCTTCACCTTTTTTTAAATACCGACTGTATCTGGTTAATTACTTACTGGAATTGTATTTTTGATTAGCTTGTTAGTAAAACAATAATTTTCGGGCCGACTCAGAATAGTTTGCAATCGCCATGCTAAGAAGAAAAAGAATATGTGCCAGTTCATTAGAATTTTGAAGCTGAAGCTACCAAATACCAATTAACAAATCTGAAAAAGAATTTGTCGAAGTTATTTAACTAATGGAAAATAATAGTATAAAACGCTCAACATGATGATAAAATTCAGCGCGTCGTCTGGAAACGGAATGTCATAGTTAGTACGTTCTAAATTACGACACGAAATGAAATGACGTACTGACATTTTTCTGAATCTGTGCGTGAGAAACGTCAAAAAACGGAATCATTTTATTGGTTGTCTTATTCCCGGCGCTATTCGCACCAATAAGAATATTCTAATAAGAACCACGTTTTCAATATGAAAACAATTCGTAATCTGTCTAATGGCTGCTACATTTTTGCGATTAACGTGTGTGGCAAATTAAATATCCATTGTTATTAAACCAATTAATGAAGATTTCCTGTGTGTTGACCGAGTATCCAGCGTGAGAGTCTTACTTAAGCTATGAGAAAACATTTCGTCTACGAGAGAAATTGACGTCTAAATCCGAAGTCCATTTCGAGGTAAATCTAAGATTAAATATACTTATTTATTTCGCGTATTTTAACAAAAATTCCGTATAATTCCGGCGTGTTCGTAAAACAGAAATGTTGCCGGTGTCTTTGTTTATAAGTTTGATCTCTTATTACGTGAAAAACGTCATGTTTTAAGTGTTTTAAAGTGCGTTAACTTAAAAGGTATGATTATCAGATTTTTTGTCAACAACGGGCCGTAATTGACAAGCTGGGTGATTATCTAAAATTTAGTCAAACTGTCGTTAGGCAATTAGTGAAGTTGAATGTTGTAGGGACTGAAATTTTAACATATTATGCGACAACCTTTTATCAAAAGTTTTAAATGTCTTTACTTGTAATCTTGATCTGTCGTGATTATGTACTACGCAAATAAGTCTTGCACTCTAATTAATTATTCGTCCACAATGCGTTGTACTAGTAATACATGTTACACTATCTTGTTTGTTTAATTATAAATAGAATTAATGAGGGAGAAAATAAGTACAACTTTTTATCTTGCCGAGTCTTGTAGGAACTTATAAAGGAGTATATATGCTGCATAATAATTTATTATGGTCTCGCCGAGGCTAAAATAAAACTTTCATCAGCCAATATCTATGATGATATTATCTTTAAATGTTGTCTCGTCATATTGTGAAACAAATGTTTAATATGAATACTTTTGTTATTATGGCAAATAATTCACATATTTATGATGTATATTCATAGATCAATATCCATAGGGCATAGATAACATTAAATTAAGTAACACTAGCTCTGCCATTTTTCAAGGACAACCTTTGTTTACTTTACCTGTTGCCAGGCAAAAGTAACCGTGCTTTCTGCCACATGGCTTTCCAGAAAATAATAATAATAATAATAAGCATTGATTGTGGTTTTGATAATGTAAAATAAATAAAAATTATTTAAATAAATCATATCTTATTAATAATTATATAAATTAACCCTTACATAAAAATGTTCAAAAATATTGGGACTTTGGACGAAAATTTTTTTTATTTATTTTGAGTTTTAACCAGTTTTTTTTGTTGTGTTAAATTCAGTTAAAATGCAGTGTGTGTAATGAATAGTGTTGTTCTTTGTTTATTTTCAGCAATTACTGAAGAAAACTGTTTTGGAGACATTGGATATTACAAGACAATTATGGCATCTTAACAGAATACAAGATAGACACCAATTTTTACTCTAATACTAGCAATGCTGAAAATGACATAAAGACTTACCGGATTTCTAGAGAAAAGTACAACACTCAGCTATGTCAGAGACAACAGAGCCACCATTGAAAAAAGCCAAGATGGCAGAATCCATAGACAGTTTTATCCAAGACATAATGTTTTCCAAAAAGAACCTTCAAGCCGTTGTCAGTGACGAATTTATAAATCCAACAGCATTTACTAAAGTTTACGTTGGTCAAGTGAAAAATATAAAGGATTTATCAAAGATTATTACAATTTTGAACGAGAAAATACCTCTCAAAGAACTACAACATTTAAAAAGAGCTCGGAAAAAGGAGGTCTTATTATGCCCAGTACGTTATTTGAACTCTATAACGCAAGAATCAATCCAAGAGTATGTCGAAGAGAGAGTTTACGAGCTTAAAGACTCTTTTGATTATTTTAAAATAATGGGGTTGCCATCACTCCCTCCTAAGTTAAAAAAGCAACATACAGAATACAGCAGAATCTGGTCCTGTAATTTCCATCCTAGTGAGTACTTAGAAAAATTATGTGGGAATGACTTTTTTGAAGTAACTGAAGTTATGCAGCATCGCCGCTACATGGGCATTGCATTTGAAGTTGCAAGATATAATTTGAGCGAATCAAACAGTAATTTGGAACTTTCAGATATTTTACTAAGAGATATGAACGCAACGGTGGTGGTGGATCCATCAATCCGCTCTATTGTAGCCATATCATTTGATAATAGACAATCTCATCCTGTACAGCATTCAGCAATGCTAGCCATAGACAATGTAGCAAAAACTCAAAATGGAGGCGCGTGGAACTCTGCAGGCACAGAAGACCCGTCTTTGCCTGGAATAGACAACAATCTGCTTCTGTATTTAAAAAATAAATACCCAAATGTCAAATTTGGCGCCAGAAATTACGTCACGAAGGAGGTTTTGGAGGAAACCGGAATGAATGCTTCTGATAGCCCTTATTTATGTACTGGTTATTATGTTTATATGATAAGGGAGCCTTGTATTATGTGTTCAATGGGTTTAGTGCATGCCCGGGCTAACAGGGTGTTCTTTTGCTTCAAAAACAACTACCAAGGAGCTCTGAGTTCGAAAACTAAATTACATTGTGTGCCATCATTAAACCATCATTTTGAAGTGTTTACCGACTTTTTATAGATTGTTTGACGTTATATCTAAGTTATTGTTCATGTTAAATTGTAAATTGAGTTGTTCCAATCAATAAAAAATATATTTTGACAAAACCTTTTTATTAAGGATTCATTGTTTCTATTAGCTAGGTAAATGAAAAGTTATGGCCCTAAAATGTCTATTAAGGGTCAGTTCAGGCAGAACGGATAATGCCTCAGTATTTTGGAGCCATCCATTGAAAATATTACCACAGACTAAAATAGAAAAAATATTAATTTGAAAAGAGTGTGCATAGATGGTTTGGTGATGTTGAGTGGATGAATGAAGGACGGTTAACAAAACGCATTATGAGGCAAATTTGAGTGGAAACGCCGGGAGGGCACGCCCTAGGAGGACATATAGTGACCTTATTGGTGATGTTCTTCAGAAAGGTCAGGTGCGAAGGTACTCGCAACCGGCGTGCGTGTATGATGACCAGATGTATGAATATAAACGAGGCTAAAGGAGTATACATAAGGATCGTAGCAGGTGGCGTTCCGTAGTTTCTGCCTACCTCCACGGGAAAAAGGCGTGAGTTTATGTACAGACGCCAACACAACAGCTACTACAATCTGTCAGATTTCTTTGATAGATTTTCGACTTTATTTCTAGAGCATTAGGTTCAAGGTTTATTGGGAAAAATTGACAGTTTCGGGTAGCTTGACCTGGTGGCGTCTGTACATATACATATGTATGTAAAATAGAAATAAAGTGTAACTGGGGTGCGAGTATGCGCAAGCCGACCGTGTCGATATTCATACAATTTTCTATTTTAGTTTATTGTAATACGATCATATTTTCAATGAAACCAGTATATTCTTTTTGAACGGAAGATGCATTTTAGGCCCATAACTTTTTAGACTAGTTAAAGCACCTGTCTCACTGCCTATGAAGAAGCAAGCAATTTTCTCGCTCAAATAATGTTGGTACAAAAGATAGTAGGTCTCTTAAAACTCGCTTTCATAGAAAACCAAACTCGTCACTTCAGCCAAAAGACGTCCACTGCTGGACATAGGCCACCCCCTATTTGGGGGGGGGGGGGGTTTGCAATAAGTGGCACGCTTAGCGGGCGAGATGGCGGTCGCAGTATTGTGGTAAAATTCATAAAGGTTGCTGCTGCCCATTCTCTAGTAAGTCCCTTAATCGCCACTTACGACACCCACGGGAAGAAATTGGACGGTGCTCGTGCTAGTCTTTAAGTCCGGCGCCACACGGAACTAAACTAAAAGTAAGAAATACTGAGAACAAGCATGGGATGCTTTTTGAGGTATTTTCAATTTCATATCAAGCACCCGACGCTTTTTTCCATTATTTCCTACTTATTAGTTTGGTTTTCTATGAAAGCGTGTTTTTTAGTTTTAAAGCTATTATTATTTATTTTCTCTTTTTTTTTCGATTAGCTACAAAAGCTTTTTTTTTTTTGCTATACTTGTGATCCTGGCTAGGATAAGGAAATTTTATGAACTTATTGTATTGTCATCGGTCCTTGAAAAGTGTGCAAAGTTTCAAATCAATCCGACGTTTTATAGGGGGTGAAATTCACGTTCAAAAATTCCGTTACATACATACCTACTTAGATAATAAAAGCGTGTTAAAAAAACGTACTACGTCTAAGACATATAGCTTAAAGTGCTATAAATTGCGTCAACTATAATCCTTTTTAGGCTTTGCACCCAGCTTCGCAACTCCCTTCTTAAAACATACTATTTCGATTTGGGTAGATAGTCCACTCCAGGAACGGTACTTATCTACCTTTTTTTTAGAGGGTGGGAAATCATTAAATGACGTTTCCCGTTCTGGGTGGAGCGGAAGGGCGTGTCAGACTTTTACCGACTAAAACCCACCCGTGTTCCTTCAGTTACCTATATGCCAGGGCCACGGTAACTCTTTCGAACAAATCTCGCGACCCTGACAGGGTACTTACCTACCTAATAGGCTAGACTATTTCGATAGTCCAATAGCTAATAATGGATTGGCCATGAGTTCTAGCAAAAATCATTGTACGTTCCTACATTTAACAAAGATATAATGGACATGGTGAGGAGGCAAATCAATGGTTGTTGTAGGTGTTTATTAAAAGAGTATGGAAATTGTAATGAATATTCAATTTACCCTTTGGTTACCCATGATCTGGAGAAGGATGTGGCTTCGTTTGTGCCTGGATCGCTGACTGAGTCGTTCTTTTGCCAGCGGCTTCGCCTGCGTAGAGGTCGGAAGTGATCCCACGGAAACGTACTACTAGGATAAAAAGCATCCTATCTTCTAACCCAGGTCTATCCGTATGCCAAATTTCGTCCAAATTAGATAAACTGTTTAAGTGTGAAAGGGTGGTAGACAGATAGACCGCAAACAGACAGTTACTCGAAATATCTTTGCAACCAGGTGTCGCATTTCGAAGCTGTTTTCAGCTAAATCGCTTGTATTTAGGTACCCTTTGACTATTTTGACTGAAAGAATTGACGAAACGCGAAAAAATTTTCATTTTTCGCCATTAACATAGAAAAATTCAGAACATTTTTGTACTGAACCACATTTTTATTTTTATCTCAAAATTCCTACTGTGAACCCTGTTTTTATTAGTTTAAGTAGCAACTTACCTGTATTCTGGCGAGCGTTCCGCGAGCTGGAGTCTGGTTCGGTGGAGTTATTAGAAGTTTTTCAAAAATTTTCCCTTAAAAATCACGTTTTTGGACCCTAATTTTAAATTTTCCTTCCGTGAAAACTAAACTAACGCCATAGTTAGCTGGCCCGCGCGGAGACGCGTCTCTGGACACCTCGCCCGTGCGTCTAGCTCAAATAAAATTTCACCCACCCGCCCTGTGGTTACTATATAGGGAACCTTTGTTTTTGTTAACAAAGGTTGTGAAAATTTTCTTTTAGTTTTATTTACTCTGTCACTCTATCTATAGTGAAAGGACATTTTGACGGTTTTTAAAAACCTAGAAATATACATCGAATTGATATTTAACCGAGCGAAGTCTCCATCTAGAGCTCACATTTTATTTTATTTTATTGCTGGTCCCCCATTTACAGGGATTCAGCACAGACGACACGTGTCCTCTGACATACTAGACATTCCGCAGACCCAAACCTTCCGCAATGTTTGGAATTAGAACTCCAGTTAACAAGCCGAAGGTCACAGAGGAGAATTTGGACATGGGGAGGTCTCGACTGGCACAGGCTGGCCCGTCAGTGAGACGTAGTATCGGAGAGTGGGAGGCCGACAGACCATCGGGACAGCCTCACAAAACCCCAACGCCTCCGAAAAGGGCCCCAGTCTCCTCCCCACCTAAACTAAAGTCCAAACCAACGCTCGCCCACCAGAGCAAGTTGGATGGACCTAAACAGCTGGAGGATGCAAGCTCGCCGCGTGAAGTTCACCCTGTGAAGTACCTAAACAGGACCTCGGAGGCAAAGCCTTGCCTCCAAAAGGCTAAAATCCAACTGCTGAGTTCTCGAAACCTGAAAAAGGAAATAAAAGATGAAATAACAAAGGCGGTGGAGAGATTATACCAGTTGGTAAAGGAGGCAGAAAGTGAGAAGGAAACTGTGACTCTGTTAGCAGAAAATACAGATACCGAAAAGGCGCCAAATCCGACCACGGAAGAATCGACCAACCTGATGAAGAGCCTTGTGGAAGGCATGCAACAACACAAGCAGGCGTTACAAGATTGCCAGAAATACACGCAAGCCCTGTCAGAGCAACTCCAGGAGGCCCCTCGCTATGTAGCAAACCAAGGCCCTACATTCGCGGAAGTAGCCGCCGGCCCGAAGCAGTATATCCGAGAACCTCTTCACTCAGTGGTCGTATCATCTAAGAATGATCAAGACACTAGTGAAGAGGTCATCGAGAAGGTAAGGACGGCGGTTGATGCCCGGAATGAGGGCACCAGGGTTGAGCGACTGCGCAAGGCGAGGGACCAGAAGGTGGTGGTCGGATTTAGGACGAGAGAAGAACTTACCAGAGTGACGGATCGGATCCGGAAATCCGGCAATCTGGTGGCAGAAGAAGTCCGGAACAAGGACCCGCTCGTCATCATCTGGGACGTCCTATCCTGTCATACAGACGGTGAAATCACGCAGGCCCTGGAGCGACAGAACACCCACCTAATCGGGGATATTCCTGCGGGTGATGTGAGGTTGGGGGTAAAGTACCGCCGCAAGACGAGAAACCCCCACATGTGCCACGTCATTCTGCAGGTGTCCCCGATGGTGTGGCAGAGGCTGACGTTGGCGGGTCGCGTGCACATTGACCTGCAGCGGGTGCGTGTACAGGACCAATCGCCACTGGTTAAGTGCACTCGCTGCCTGTGCTTTGGCCACAGCCGGAAACTGTGCACGCGGCCCGCAGACCTCTGCACTCACTGTGGTGAGCCCCATATGCGTGCGGATTGCCCGTCTCGGCTGGCAGAGGAGGCACCAAAGTGCCACAATTGCCTGTCAGCCAAACTTGACAGAACTGACCACAACGCCTTCGACAGCGTGTGTCCCTTTCGCATTAAATGGGACGTTTTAGCACGACTGTCGGTGGCGTACTGCTGAAGTGCAGCTAGCCATTCCCAGAATTGAGACGTTTGACCGCAACGGTATTGTTCCAACAATTTGTAAAGCAAAAATAGTATTCATTTATAGTGCAATAAGAAGTTACATAATAAGACAAGCAAATTGGATCCAATTTCTTGGAAAATTGGACCAATTAAAGGCGAGCTCAAAATGTAACCCAAGTGAATTAACAATAATCAATAAAATATACTCTTCAAGTGGTTTCACAAACATCAGAACACAAAATAGATGCAAACAAATTTTACCGTTGTGGTCGGGCGAACTTGTTGCGGCAAACGAGATTGAAAACCGAAAAAGCCGTATTTGTAGCGCTGCATCTGCCCTTATCTGGAAATACCCTAGAAAAAAGCCAATCAAATTAGATTTAAACAATTTGGTTGAAATAGCAGCAAATCTAATCCAAGACCAACATAACTATATTAAGTTAGTAATAGAAATATATATAGGTAATATAGGTTACAAGTAGATTAAGAAATTATGACTATATGATATATTGTATATATATTAGGATAGCCATAGAAATATAGTGTTAATTAAGATTAAGATATAAATAAATGTAGGAATAAGTATAAATAGAGTGTAAATGTATATAAAATATAAAAAGAAAATACAAAAATAATATAGAAAAATAAGATAAACTAGGTATCTAAGGTGTTGGCTACATAAAAACCGCATTAAAAGTACATATAGGAACACAATCATACAATCATACATACCAAAATAATGGATGAAATGAGGCCGCTGCTTCCAGGAATTCTCCTAAACCTAAAACGGGATATACAAAAACATTATCAAAAGAACGATAATAATAAGAAAATTTGGAAAAACAAGGGCTCTGATAATGTCAGAGGAACAGTGAGCAAAGGCAGGAGTGTGGTTTTAGCCGGTAAGAGTCCGGCACTACCCAGACTGTGTCACACGTGAGACAGTCTGGGTGTCCATGAGGATTTCCCACTCCTGCCAATTAAAAAAAAAAAAAAAAAACAGACAGTTACTTGGGGGATTTACTATAATCACTACGCTTGGCAGGCGGGTTGGCAATCACAGTATGGTGGTAAAATTCATAGAGAATGCTGCTGCCCATTCTCTAGTAAGTTCCTTAGACGCCTTTTACGACATCCCGGGAAGAAATGGGATGATGCTATTCTTTACGTCCGGCACCACACGAAGGATCATACGGGTGGTGGGAACATTAAAGGTTCAATATAGTGTAAGTAACACTTATGGATACCTTATTAATTAATTGCAATAATAATAGGTCAGTCTTTACTAGACTATGTTGAAGTGTTATGTAATATAAACCTACTCGTATGGTATTCAAATGACATAACCTTTTATGTTACTCATTCAGGTAATTCAATACTTTTATTGCAACATCTAATAATGCACATTAGAATTGATAATTGGTCTGAGGTCTGAGTATTGTCTGGTTTTTGTTGCTCTGAGGACGCTAGTATTTACGTGACTGCGGTGAAGCAAATAGGAGGTTTATGATTTTGACCGGTGTGTATATATATTCATCTGTTTCCTCTTAACTTCTAAAATGATGCTTGGCAGAATGGAATCGTCTTAGTTGTCCGCTGATTATAGTGCTATGGAATATGGCGCCCTCTAGAGGACATAAAGTCGTTAACGTTAGTTTTATTATAATCCAAGGATCCATTGCTCCGCAATCCGCTGTTGACAACTCTTCCTCTTGGAACGTCGAATACCTTTGGCAAGCAAATTATAGGCATAATCAAAGTATTCTGTGCCCAGTGCTGGGTGACAGAGTCTACTCTCAGTGAGGAACGGGGCATAATCAACCACTCGGGCCCAGTGCGGATTCTTTTGAAAGGTTTTCTCCTAAATGGGAATTCAGCTAGGCTTTTATGACTAGTGTTACTGTAGTTTAAATTCTATTAGAGACCCCTAAATCTCCTTGTACTGTTTTAACTTTCTTGGTAATATTCTTTCTGTATGGACATCCAGCCCGATAAAAATATCAATAGATTTTTTTTTGGGTGGGAAATCATCACATGACCTCTCCCGCTCTAAGGTGGAGCGGAAGGGCGTGTCAGACTTTTACTGACTAAACCCCACCCGTGTTCCTACAGTTGCCCACATGTGGGCGAAGACCTTTGCCTACAGATCGCATGGCGGCACTCCGGCAAGGAGGCTCGCCGCTCCGACGGTGGCGCGTTCCGAGGACCATGAAAACCCATGGCCTCGAACTTGTGCAGAGCCACCTCGAGTCCCAATTGCCAGTAATCTTGGTGTTTCGCAGGGAATACCTCTTTTAAATTACTTCCTTAAATCTGCCTAGCCACAGGGTCTAGAGATCGGCTTCTCGTTAAATACCAGTATTTTACATGGAGCGAACTAGGTTGTGAAGTCAGATATTAAGGGGGGAAATACGTGTAGACGGCCGTTTTCGAGCAGATTTTCATCAGTTATTTTAAGGTATGAAAAATAATATTATTCATTAAAACTTTTAGGTTATGTTATATATATATTGAAGAGTAAAAATTCATATTTACAAGAAAAAAACTCAAAAAGTAGTAAAGATATCAGCTGATACATCTCGTAGGTTGTCGTCCAACTTCGCAGCTGGTGTACATCATGGAGGCCATAATTTTTATCTGAAATCAATGAAACAACATTATTACTTTTTTTATATATGTATCTTTTATATGAACCTCAATCAGAAGCGATATTTTTATTTTAACAATTTTTTTTTATAATAAACAATATACAATATTGAGCTGTCATGATCTACCAAACCAATCACAACCTATCAGTTAATACAAAACATTTTAATTTAAACTGTATCAACCAAATAACATGACTACTTATGTTCATTGAACATGTCCCAATTGTGATCCCCCCTCACAGTTCCAACGAGCGACCACTGCAATCCCAACACTTGCCGGATTTGTACGCAACTTATGCGCATGCATTTTTGAGTTGACAATTTTTTGTGAAAAAAGTTTTTTGTAAAAAAATTGGTTGGATAAAGAGGGGGGTAAAAATGGCCGTTTTTCTCCGCGTCTGTCCTGGGGATGACGCTTTTTGGTAAGTTTTTATTTTTGTGTGACCATAATTTTCGATAAGCGTTTAATATTTTGCACCTTCCATGTTTTGTCTCTGCATTATTATTTATTTAATGCATGTTGCATTAAATAAATAATAATCTAGTGTCTCTTCTAAACTTTTGGTAACATTCTAGTTTAAATAATGAATTAAGATAGGTAGGTAACTGCTTACCTAGGTAATTAATTAAATGATAAATGATTTTATTTCTACAAGTAGCTATACAAACACTTTTACACGTCTATAATATTTTTAAAATTAGATGAGGTTGGCGTTTCCTATCTGACTACTCTGAGAAGAAATGCCAAAAGAAACTCAGAGGTGACAGTCTCTTTTAAAGTCCAGATATAATCTTGGTCAGACCTTGTGAACCATGTGGATTGGTGTTTGAAAGAACCACACAGATTGAGTGGACCTGTCCAATCAGTGCACGCATTTATCAAATTATCAATAGTCATTAAAAACCAATTGATAAGTAAATATTGCAAGCACCCTCCATAAGGAATAGGGGGTGCTTGAATTATGAAGAATATAAGTTTATTTTTTATAAACAAAATCTTACTTAATTTCAACTGTAACTTGCCTCGAATAAAGTGAATGTGATAAAATAAACTTACAAAAAAACCACTCAATAAGTAGTACTTACTTACACGTATTTTTTTATACGTGTAAGTATGTACTACTTATTGAGCCTGAAGATATTATCCAGAAAAAAACACCATATCCAGTAGAAACCGGTTCATACTGAATTCTTTCACAATAAATCTTTTCAAGTACCTTAAACAGACCGTAGTTGGTAGCTTCCGCAGATATAAACCGTGTATCTTATAACGTCTGAATAAGAGACATTTTTGATTGCCATTTGTTAAATTACAAGTGCGGTCTTCCCTTCACGTGTTTATTAAATGAATGTGTAATGTAGAGCAGAGATGGTGTTATGAGAAAATATGACAGTGAAAACACTGGCCGGTTAAATAAAAAAGAAAATGGCCGCAGACAGCTGTCAGTCTTGGTGTCGTTTTCAAAAGGACATGTTAATACTTGGCGGTTTAAAAAAAGATTGAAAATGGCACTCGATAGCTGTCAGCTTTGGCACGGGATTTGACTAAAGTATTTATTGGAGATTTCATCTCGTTGGGGCAAAGAAAATTCTTAGCGGTTTAAAAAAAAGAAAATGACCCTTTTTCATGCGTTTTTCAATATGACTGAAGAATTTCGTGGAAATCTCATCTCGTTTAGGTGGCACGAACTATGCGGAGTGGTTCAAAAAAGGAAAATGGCGCTTGATAGCTGTCACTTTTGGCGCCATTTCACAATGACGTAATCATTTATTGGGAGTTTCTTCTCTCATTTAAGCACAAACTGTATGGGGCGGATTAAAAAAAGACAATGGCGTTTGATAGCTGTTACTTTATACGCCATTTTCAGATGTCGCAATCATTTATTGGGAGTTTCTGCTCTTGTTCGAGCACAAACTGAAAAATGTTGTATGCGGCCCTTAAATATCTTTGCGATCAACCAATTATCATACCTAACTACAGTAACATAAAATATGACTACTATCAGGTTTCATCAACAATGTTAGGAAGCCACGTGCTGTCTCCTCCAACGTCGCAATAGCCATGAGCCTCTGCCATTCCACGTCAGTCTTGGTTAAACTAGATTGAACCCGTAATAATAGATCGCTGCGGAGTTCATGGATAAATGGGGGATCCTGTTGCTCATGCAATCAGCTTCGACGTAAGAACTGTATCAATTTCTTAATAAACTGATCTGCTAAATGATAAATGATTTTATTTTTGCAAGTAGGTTTGTACAGACGCCAGCAGGTCAAGCTACCCCAATCTGTCAAATTTTACCAATCGAAAATTAACCTTCCACTATTGTGATATAAGGTTGAAAATCTACTAAAGAAATTTGACAGATTGAGGTAAGTTGATGTGCTGGCGTCTGTACAAACCTTTTTGGCACATTAATCATATTTTTTTAAATTAGATGAGGTCGGGGTTTCCTATCTGACTACTCTGAGAAGAAAGGCTGAAACAAACTCAGAGGTCACAGTCTCTTTTAACGTCCAGACATAATCTTGGTCGGATCATGTGAAGACCGTGTGTATTTCTGTCTGAAATTGAATATTGTTAGCATCCAAGTATTATAATACTACTAGCACTAATTTATCGAACGATAGTCACTTAACCCTCCGCCAACCGTACCAGACGATATCGTCCGTGCCAAGTTTGGAGCTGATGCATATCTTTGGAAGGAGAAAAGGAAGGGGCCTCGAACCCCTCTGTAAAAAAACTTACACTCGCACACAACTCACAGGCGCAAGCGCGTCAATAGCTATTGTAACGTCAGTGAGTACGAGCGTGTGCAAGTTTGTGGACGGACGATATCGTCCTATACGGTTGGCGACGTAACTTTTACGAATTTTTAAGTATGTAAAATATTATTACGAGATGGGGTTTCGGGATAAATTAATTCAAACCAATATTACCGAAACACACAAAACAGTTAATAATCACAAATACCACAACAACAAGAAATGTCAAAAGGTATCACTTGTCTCGCTTGTACTGTATCAATTGAATCGCATTCGACCGCATTCGTAAGCGAACTGCTCGTCGGCCCGACAATCCGCTATTTCTATCCCGAGCAGAACATTCGACACTGTGCCACAGTTCACAAGTAGCGTAGAAGCTTCTAAGAACTTCCACAAACAATTGTACAAAATGTACCATTTTCGAGTGTTCAAATAAATATACTTTTTTGAGCGATGTAAGATCGAACTAAAATTTTTTGAAAGCCAAGAATAGAAGATATGAAGAATAAATCCCCAAAACATTACTCCTTATAACCAATTTATATCCAAGATATCGATTTTTTAGTGAAACCTTTGAAATTACGGTTTTTGCAGCGATTACGAAATTTTATTCTATCAGGGGGCAAAGTATTCAAGTCAAAAACTATGGGAACAGGAAAAAGAAATCTAGAACATATGCCCTGATTTTTTTGGAATTTTTCCCTACGTTTAAATGGGTTAAATTATCGGTTGAGACGATATCGTCCGCGACGGTTGGTGATGTGCAAAAAAAAACACTCGGTTGACGGAGGGTTAAATTGGCTTGTGGCTAAGTTATAACAGCCTCACAAATTGATGGATCAGGTTAAGCTACGCTTACCGCGGTTGGTTCGTGGATGGGTGACCATCTTAACATACCAAGACCGCTCTGTAACTCGGGAAGCACGCTAAGCTGTTGGTCCCGGCTGATATTCAAAGGTCTTTGACAGTCCTTACGGGTAGTATAATTACTACCCTGACGACCCGTAAACCTAGCACAATTGTTAGGTTGTAAAAAAACTTTTTTTTTGTGTGTACCTCAATTCTAAATCCCCTATTTCTTCTTTTACAGATAAATCAGAACCAATTTACTGATTACAACACCGCTTGCAGAAGAAAGAAAGAGACAGACATACAGAAACTGACGTGCCAGAGCGAGATAGCAACACTTCCTCCGCTCCGTCGTTACGTAGAATATTAATGGAAAAAGCTGGTCTCGGCTATATTTCACGTGTAATGAAGATCCGTTTCGCTGTCTTCAAGATATTATACTGACTTCTGGAGATAGTTTTGAAGAACGGCCATTCGCTGTTAATGGTAAGTGGATATTTTAAATACTGATTATAGCCATCCTAGGTGGTAAATCTATACTTACCGTACCTACCTGAAGAACCGCTCGAAGTACCGTTAAACTGATATGATTGATATAGGACCTGTGCTCGAAGTACCGTCGAACTAATATCGGAGCGTTTTTGGTAAAAAAAAATTAAATTAAATTGAAAAAAAATCTTTTCAACAACATGCGTGCACTGACTGGACAGGTCCGTCCACTCAATCTGTGTGGTTTCTCCAACGACCATTTCAAGCAGTAATCTACATGGTCTTCACATGATTCACATCATTATATCAACAAGATTATGTCTGGATTTTGAAAAAGCTTATCAATAAATCGAGATAGATGTCGCTACAAACTTTAATAACCTGTTATTTTTCAGCTATAAATTAGATCATTTTTATCATCATTTCAGTCACAAGATGTCCACTGCTGGACATAGGCCTCACCCAATTTAGGTATGCCATAATCGCCACGCTTGGCAGGCGGGTTTGTGATCGCAGTATGGTGGTAAAAATGCATAGAGAACGCTGCTGCCCATCCTCTAGTAAGTCCCTTAGTCGCCTCTTTCGACATCTATGGGAAGAGATGGGATGGTGCTATTCTTTACATCCGTTCTTACGTCATAAATTAGATGATTCCATAATATTCCTGGTTGCTTTCACCTCCTATATAAGGTGTATCTATTCATACACGAAATATTTTAAGAGGTACACCTGTAGGTGGTAAAGAAGCTATAGCAACGAAAAAAAATTTTTTCTTAATGTATTTTTTTTTTTTCAAAATTTTATTTTTATAAATTATTTGACGCACATGAGAAATACTTGCTCCATCTTATTTTTTACGTTCTGAGACACAGCGGCCATGCTCGTGCCGTTCGGTCGCTGCCCTCGCAGCGTCAGGCGGGCCATTCATAGAATTCGGAGTAAAGGATTTATGGAAAACGTTTAAAATTATAATAATTACGAAAGTCAAAAACGCTTAGATAAAAAAAAATCTTTTTGCTTCTATAGCTTCTTTACCACCTACAGGTGTACCTCTTAAAATATTTCGTGTATGAATAGATACACCTTATATACAAGGTGCAGTTTTGGATCTGCAAAACATTTTAGGATGTAATTATGTTAGTGATTCTCAACCCGAATCCACAATAATTTTTTTTTTCATTTTATTGTTATTTATGGAAATCGGTAAGTATGAACTCCCTTTTTTAAAAAGCGGCCATTCTGTACGTGTCCTTAAACAGCGCTTTCACACATACAAACAAACACAACCGACATTTCTTTCATAGATTTTTTGAAGAGGGTTATTAAGAGAGTTATTCTGAAAAACAATAAAATGGAAAAATCTAAAATAAAAAGTATTATTGATTATTGACTTGGTATCGTATTGTTATATGATTATTTACGTGTCTCATAACAACCTCCTGAAATGTTTTGCAGGTTCAAAACTGCATCTTGTATTATTTTCCCAGTCTGTTCCCGTATCTAACAACAAATGATGACAGAATCATTTCCACTGAATTTCTTATTCGCACTGATCTTGACGAGCGATAAATCATTAAGAATTAATCTAGTAGGACAAACAGACGAACGTGACGGTCGGAAACTTCCATAATTTGTCATCTTCGTTTTATGAGGCTGTTTTAATTGGAGGAATGAGTTTTTACAGCTGTTATTGTATTTATTTCGACCTCTTGCCTAAAATGGCTGAAATAGTATTTTGGGTCACCTGGTAGTATGAATTCAAATAACACATTTATGGTCAAGCCCACAGTAAACATTGAATCAACATCTGCCTAGCCTTTTCCCGTTGGGGTCGGCTTCCAGTCTAACGGGAAGCAGCTGAATACCAGTATTTTACATGGAGCAACTGCCTATCTGACCTCCACAACCCAGTCACTGGGTAATACGATACCTCTTGGGTTGTCTGGTTGTCAGACTTTTGGGCTTCTGTTGACCCGTAACGACTGTCAAAGATTCACGAATGACAGTCACGACCAACGGCTGAACGTGCTTTCCGAGCCACGGAGGGGACTCAGTATACAGGATTTTCTTTTAACCAGTGCGCAAATTTTTTTTGGTGGTTCAGTATCAGTAATAGAATTTCAATACTTTTTTTTTAATTTTTATCCGACCTTGAATCAGTAAACTGTGGACATCCTACATATTTCGTAATATGATATTAACAATAGTAATAGGTCAGTAACCGTGCGCGTCAGTAGGTACTTCGAACTTCTTAGAATTTTGACCGATCAAACATTTGGTAGGTACTAATAGGTAATCGCGCGCCGGCATAGGTACTTTTAACCGATTTACCGATCGAACAGCTGGCCGGACGTTCACTTTCGCCGCCGCACCGGTCCCGCGCGCAAGCCAGTTTCAAAATAAACCTCTTTCGTTAGCGATAACTTATTTTTTTTGTACTAAGATATATCAAAATAAAAATTGCATGGTTATTATAACTCTTTTAAGTTTAATTTGTTAAAATTTGCGCACTGAATAAAAACTTATCCTGTATAAAGATGGGTACACATCTACATACCAACAGCGGCAAGCGTAGCTTAACCCGTTGAATGCCGCTAATTACAGACACAATTAAAAACTATTGTGTCTATACCAAATGTGGTATCTCAGGGACTTAGAGGTTAACCTGATCAATCGACCCGTAAGGGTTGTTATTACTTAGCATCATCATTTCAGCTGTAAGACGTCCATTACTAGACATAGGCCTTCTCCAATTTAAGGGGGTTTGCGTAGAGAACGCTGCTGCCCATTCTCTAGTAATTCCCTTAGTCGCCTCTTACGATACCCACGGGAAGAAATTGGGTGAGGCTATTAATTACGTCCGTGTGTCAAAAATCCACGAATGACAGCCGTGGCCAATAGATCAACATGCTTTCCGAGGCACGGAGGGGTCTTGGTATGTAAATTGGTCACCCATCCGCAGACCAACTGCAGCAAGCCTTTTTTTTTTGATCTCGTTGTGGAAATCCTCATGGATGTCCTCCACCCTGGGGTGGGCGGAGGGGTCTGTCAGACTCTTACTGACTAAAACCACCCTGGTGTTCCGTCGCACACCTACGTCGGGGACCACGGGAACCAATATGTCTTCCGCGACCCCCGACTGGTGGCCTGCCTTCGCAGGCCTCACGTTAGGGCGGGAGTGAGGTGTTAAACTCCCCCCCCGTACATCACAGAGAGGCGCGCGTGGAACACTAACTACACTCCACCATCTCGGGTCCTAAGGAATAGGGGGCGACGGATGTCCCCAGATCCGTCGCCCCTGGACCCATTTAGGGGGGCTGGAAGAGGGCGTTGTCCGAACTGCAGCAAGCCTAGCTTAACCTGACACTTTCCTCACGACATTTTCCTCATTCCTCCGTATCACGTGACCATACCACAACCGATTCCCACACAACTTTTCAGTATTTGGTGCCACCTTCAGACTTCCTCTTATGTACTCATTTCTTATTCTATCCATTCGTGTAACCACACACATCCTTTTTAAAATTAACATCTCAGCCGCATGCAGTTGCCTTTCATTCATCCCTTTTGTGGCCCAACATTCTGGCCCATTAAATATTGAATATCAAACAAAATACCCATGACCTTTTAGTGACCTAGCCAGACCCAGGTACAACCTTCCACCATTGACCAGCCTCACCCATCATTGTCCATTGAACCATTGAGCACTGAACACCATGCCCTTGGACGTCACTACGTCACCATGATGTCACTGCCTCGTGAACAGAACACGTGTCGTTAAATTGGCTGCAGATCTTTATCTGTGTAATAGATTGATTGAATGTGTTTGTGTGAGAGAATGACTGAGCGTTGGGCTCTTTAAGTTCCGAGTTGAGCCAAACGATTAGAGACAAATGCTTGCACTGACTGGACACTGCACAGGTCCACTCAATCTGTGTGGTTCATTCTCCAAATGATCATTTCAGTCACCAATCTACATGGTCTTCACATATTGTGACCAAGATTATGTCTGGACTTTAAAAGAGACTGGGACCTCTGAGTTTGTTTCGGCCTTTCTTCTCAGAGTAGTAAGGAAACGCCGAACTCATCTAGTGTAAAAAAATATTTAATTGACGTGTAAAAGTGTTAGTATAAACCTACTTACAGAAATAAAATCATTAATCTATATGACTGACTGATGATTGTTTATTAGCGAGTAGACATACAAACATACATAAACTCATATCTTCTTCCCATGGGGGTAGAAAGAAACTACAGCACACTTGCTACGATTCTTAAATACTTCTTTTGCCTCGTTTACGTCCATAAATTTGGTCATACGCGGTCATATAGGGCCGGTTGGGAGTACTTTTTTATGGAACCGTTGGCTCCGTGTGGTGCTGGACGCAAAGAATACCACCATCCCAGTTTCTTCCCGTGGTTCTCGTAAAAGGCGATTAAGGGACTTATTAGAGAATGGGCAGCAGCGTCCTCTATGCATTTTACCACCCTACTGCGATCGCCAATCCGCCCGCCAAGAGTTGCGATTATTGTAAACCCCGCCAAATTGGGGGAGGCTTATGTCCAGCAGTGGATGTCTTTCGGCTGCCATGACGAATGTCTTACTTGAAAGACTTTGATATTCATTCTATACATCGATTCTTTGTTCTTCCAATTCCAATACACTCAAAAGCATACACCCCTTTCATATGAATTCAGATTGACAAGAGTATGCTTAGATGGGTTGGTCATGTTGAGAGAATGACTGAAGGACGGCTTACAAAAGGCAGAAGTGAGTGGTAACACCGGGAGGGGACGCCCTAGAAGGACATATAGTGACCTTATTGGTGATGTTCTTCAGAAAGACCAGATGTATGAACCTAAACAGGCATAAGGAGTATTTAAGGATTGTAGTAGCTGGCGTTCCGCAGTTTCTGCCTACCCCAATGGGAAAAACGCGTGAGTTTATGTATGTATGTATGAATCCAAAGTTGTGCGAAATCCTCTCAAGCATATTCCCATGCTTGGACATTCGCAACACACCACGAGATCGCTTTACATTTTAATTGTGTTCAATAAGTATCAATTAAAATGATTGTGTACAAGATGTCCGCTTCTTTATTATTACTGATTGTATTTAATTGTCTGGCTGTCCTCTTTGGCTTGGTGGCTTGAAGATATTTGGATTAGCAGAAAACTTTTTTGGAGTTTAAGTAGGGAGTTTGTGGAAAAGAGGTGGCGATGGCGTGGAGTCGTATACGCTTTACTCTGTGACCCGAATTCTTCATTTTTGTTTCTTTGTTGCTATTTTTGACTGAGGTTTGACTAGGACTTTTTTTTCTGGATGTTTATTCCGCGATATCGCGTCAAAGATCGACCGCAATAATGGATTCTTTACGAACATTATTTGGATAACCCTATGCCTCAGAGGACGTATCCAATTGCTTTCCGTGGGTGTCATAAGAGGCGACTAAGGGACTTACTGCTTGTTCGAGAGAGATACCGTGACCCTGGCACATGGGCAACTGAAGGAACACAGGTGGGTTTTAGTCAGTAAAAGTCTGACATACGCTCCCGCTCCGCCCAGAGTGGGAGAAGTCATTGGATGATTTCCCATCCAAAAAAAAGGGAGTTACTGCAGAATGGGCAGCAGCGTTCTCTATGCATTCTACCACCATACTGCGATCGCCAATCCGCCTGCCAAGCGTGGCGATTATGGCAAACCCTTTGAAATTGGGGAATGTCTACGACCAGTAGTGGACTTCTCGGCTGAAACGATGATAATGATGATGCCTGAGGGGTCCCACATTCATTTTATTAGCTTTGTTAATTCGTTTTCAATCCAATTTCTGTATGTTGAAAAGTTACGCGGATGATGGTGTTGCTAATTAATTCATTTAGCCACGTGTGTGGACACGCCCTTTGTATGCTTTAATTAGCAAATGCGAAACCAATTTGATGGGGCGGCGGCGGCGGTCCAAAACCTACGATACGAGACATGAATAATGTTCGTGAATGAGTTACTTGTTTGGTTGAACGCGCTAATCTCAGGAACTGCTGGTCCGAAGTGAAAAATTCTTTTTGTGTTGGGTAGCCTATTTATTTAGGAAGGCTATATATAATATCACGCTAAGGTCAAAACAAGCGGAGCAGCAACGCAAAATGGACGCAATTCGATGCGACGGGAAGGGTCACGGGAGCAAAAATTTGACGCGGACGAATTCGCGGGCAGAAGCTAGTATTGATATAATCCTTTTTTGAATTATTATTTGTAGTGTGTGAGTTGTACCGTGTGGTGCCGGACGTAAAGAATAACACCACCCCATTTCTTCCCTTGGGTGTCGTAAAAGGCGACTAAGGGACTTACTAGAGAATGGGCAGCAGCGTTCTCTATGCATTTTGCCACCATACTGCGATCGTCAACCCGTCTGCCAAGCGTGGCGATTATGGCAAAGCCCCCCAAATTGGGGGAGGCCTAAGTCCAGCAGTGGACGTCTTACGGCTGAAATGATGATGTTGATGATGATGAGTTATTATTTATAGTTCTCAAAGCATTGAATTTTCATAGTCGATATAACCAACCCTCTCATAATATGACTAGATAGGGGATGATTAATGAAATGATGATAAAGGGTGATAAAGAAGTTTGGAAGAAGACATGTTGCACCGACTCCGAATCAATGAGGGTAAAACGAAAATCTCGTCATAGGTGGCAGCACAGGTCAACGTCTACAATTCGCCATTGTTTTGTTTATGTTTACTTTTGTGTCGATCACAAATTAGACGTTAACTAGATGAGATAGACCTCGAGTGTCCTTGGAGTGACATAGGCCTCCCCCAAGCCCCACTTCGCCCGGTTTTGTGCTTCCCACTTCCAACGGATTCCTGCGGCCTTCACAAATCATCGGTCCACTTTGTGGGAGGCCTTCCAACTGTACGTCTTCCGGTACGAGGTCGCCACTCCAGAATCTGATGACTTGGAGTGTATCACTATTAAAATACGACTTAAGGAAAAGAAAAGCGTCTACCACTAGTAAAAAGCAGCTTTGGCGGAAAGGGCATCAAAATATGTGTTATCTATAATTTTTTGGGAGTCGTACGACAGAAATATTTTGATGGACTGTGTGAATTATGATACGGATAGAAAGGGACTACCGATATGATGACTAGTATATAAGCGTGGAAGAAAAAGACGCCGAAGTTGCGCCAATCATGAAAAAAATGGGCTTTATCCCAATTTATTTGAGGTCGGCGCAACATGTCTTTTGCTTCAGAAGAATGAAATGAGTTGAGAACCAACTCGAAGGTGATTTTCCAGACTGAAAAAACTTTAGAGATGTTAATTCTAGCACTGATCTAATATGGTAATACAAACACAAACACCTTTACTGTAATGTACGTAATATCACACCACAAGTGCCTGTACGCAATAAAAATTGTGAACTTGTCATCGGTCCTTGATAAATGTGCAAAATTTCAATTTGATCTGACGTTTTGAAGTAGATGAAAATCACGGTCCAAGATTCCGTTACATACATAGCAAGGATAGATGCAAGTGGAGCTAATAAAGGCGTGTTAAAAACGGACTTAGTTCTTTTGGGAACATCACCTGTATACGAATTTCTGCCATATAATAAGTCTTCAGATTTAAAAAAAATATAATAGCACATAGTGTCGACGAAATATCGAATTTCGCAACGGGTCATATTAAATAACTAGGCGCAAAGCACTCGCTTGTTTAAAAAAAAAATGTATGGAAAGTGACAGCTGTCAAATTCTTGGTACAATGGCAGCAGCGACATCTAAAGAGAGCAAGTGACAGTTTTTATACCTATTGGTGTAAGTCTGTGATAAACGTGGAAAGAGGGTGACTACTGTGATGACGACTAATAGAGAAGGATGGAAGAAATTCAGGGTTGGTGAACGATATGCACCGACCCTAAATAAATTGGGATAAGGGCAGGAGGTACCGTGTGGTGCCGGACGTAAAGAATATCACCATCCCATTTCTTCCCGTGGGTGTCGTAAGAGGCGACTAAGGGATTTATCAGAGAATGGGCAGCAGCGTTCTCTATGCATTTTACCAACATACTGCGATCGCCAACCCGCCGGCCAAGCGTGGCGATTATAGCACAGCCCCCCAAATTGGGGGAAGCCTATATCCAGCAGTGGATGTCTTGCGGCTGAAATGATGAAGGGCAGGAGTATGATGATGATGAAGGGCGTGAATAATGATTGATACACAATATAGCAATCAGAGTCGTCGGTTCTCAATTGATATAGAACATTTCTGTCTCCTTGGTGTTCAACAGTAGCGTTTGCGACTTCCAGAGTCGCAAACGCTACTGTTAAACATGAGGTCTTGGTTTGGATTACCAGATCTGGAGAAGTGTTACTGGGATTTTTAACACGCTTTTATTAGGTCGACCTGTATGTAACTATTTAATGGAATCTAAGGTAACTAATTTAACCATCTTCCAAGGATCGTAGCGTCATGAAAATTGCCAGCTGTATGTAGTTCTGATGACAATACAATAATATGGTACTATCGAACTGATCTGATGATGGAGCCGGAAGATATGAACTGGAACTGCATGATGGAACATCGTATCATAGCTGTGTTTGGACTTGTTAGAAAAGCCTTGTAATGAAATTTGACCACGATTAGGTTTCAAAGTCTGATGATGAAGCCGGAAGACAGGCACTGACATTCCATGATGGAATATCGTATCATAGCCGTGTTTGGACTTGTTAGAAAGGTCTTGTAATGAACTTTGAGCACGATTAAGTTTTTGGTTTTTACGTGCATTTATAAAAGCGTGTTTTTCTATTGTTTTTAAACTATAAATTTATTTGTATGAAATAACTTAGTCGCAGCCCGGATTCTCTATTTGTGCCTGATTTATGGCAACAGGCTAAGCACGTCAAGCTGTTTGTCTCGACTGTCATTTGTGGATCTTTGGCAGTCGTTACGGGTATAGTATTACCCAGTAACTGGGTTGTGGAGGTCAGATAGGCAGTCGCTCCAAGTAAAATACTGGTACTCAGGTGCATCCCGTTAGACTTGAAGCTGACCCCAACATAGTTGGGAAAAGGCTAGGCAGATGATGATGATGGACATAAACCAATAATTTTCCATTTAATTTCATGTTTTGTGTCTCTTAAACTTCTTACCATTGTATAGAATCAAGTTCTTCTAACTCGAGAGACATATGTACTGCTGGGGAGTTTGCGCCGCTTTTTCTTCCCAGTTAAAGCACTAGGAAGTGGTGAAGGCTGGGCGTTTTGAGGGTCTTTCTTATTTCTTATGTAATTTTGACGTTCGAAAAGTACTGATCCGCAGCCTAATTTGAATAAATGACTTTTGATTGATTTGATAGGCTCGCCCCCTATTACATGGGACGACGTAACTGGTGAAATGTGAGTCTACTGTTGGTACACCTCTGCCTAACTCTTCGAGGAAACTAGGCGTGATGTTATATTTGTAGCACAGTTCTAAAGTCTAGGTTGTCTAATACATTACTTAGTGGTAAATGGCGGCAATTGAATTGTTTATTACTCGTCTGTAGTGGGCGCCATCTTGAATCTAATGTGTCTGTCGTTATTTGCTGTTTTTGGCGGGACAATGACTTGGAGAGACTTTTTGATTTTAGAGCTATTTTCCGCGACTTCGTCTGCAGCTTACTGGGATAAATAGTAGCCCATGTGTCAATCTAGGTTATAAACTATTTTGTTTGCCAAATCCGTTTTGCCGGTTTTGCGTGATTGAGTAACAAAATTGTCGATTGTTGCTAAAAATAAAAATTTATTATATGTAGTTCATTTTTTTTTCTGATAGTGTTGTTCAAGACTTTATTAAGTCCAAATATTCCTTTTCCATTTGACGAAGTGTCTCTATCATTATGATCCTAGGTATATAGGTAGAAGTGGCAAACATGCGTGAGCGCATTAGTGTATGCTATTTTCAACCGACGAAAAAAAACGGAGGAGGTTATCAATTCGACGCGTATATTTTTTTTTTTTTAATGTATGACCACGCATAACTTTTTACATAGTGATCCGATTGTGACAATTCTTCTTCTATTGGAAAGGGTATACTTCCAAGGTGGTCCCATATAAATTTGGAAAACAAAATCGAACCCTAAGGGTCGGAAAACAGGGGATGATTGATTGTTCACTCACTGATTGTAATGTATAAACACGCATAACTTTATACAGAGTAGTCCGATTTTGATAATTCTTTTTGTGTTGGATAGGGTATACTTTGCCAAGTATTATTACATACGTACATACATACATACATACGTACATACGTACATTAAAGCCACAAAAAAATATAAAATAAAAACTTTTTAACAAAAAATTAAACCGCCGAAAAACTGAAAAGCATAAAATAATACTTAAACCTTAAAATTTTGAGTCGGCGCTGAAAAATCAATGAACAAGGATCACTCAAAGCGCCGACTCATAATTTTAAGGTTTAAGAAGTATTATTTTATGCTTTTCAGTTTTTCGGCGGTTTAATTTTTTGTTAAAAAGTTTTATATGAGTAGTTTCTTCTTGCCAAACACTATCTCATTTCTCGGCAAAATACTTCTTATATTCTTCTCTCTACTTTTTTCTTTTTCGGCATACGTCTCAGAGAAATAATCTTTTTGTAACTGCAATATAGACTGTCAAATTGCAAGCGAAATCCATTTGTGTTTGCCCGGGATCAAAGTTGACAAGGGTCATATAAACTGTCCAATCCATTTCGACACGCTGACAGCTATCAAAAGGCAATTGTAAAAGAGCAGTGTGTGGAACCCTCTCTTTACTAAACAGTACCCATCAACATCTTGACCCGATGATTGTATGACCCTGCCAGCCAAGTGGACCCAATTCAAGACATCCACACTACGTTCGCGTTCTACTCCACGATTGGCCAGAGAATTAATGACAATATTGCGTACTTATTCATTTGACCGTCTACGTATGTACTGTCAATTTAGCAATAGACGCTCAGAATCTTGACGTCCGCGCGCACCGGCTGCCCGCGTTAATTTGATTTGAATTTCGAAAAAAAATACGAACGGATTTCCGCTAGTTGAGCGCGTGATTTGAATTTAACGATTTCGAATTGTCTTTTTTATTGGATTTTAAAATGGTGGACTGACATGATATTTTTGAAGGACTGGGACGGTCGTGGAGACAGGTTTTACATGTGTTTCGCCAATATGGCTGTGTAAAATAATTTGTGATGAGTTATTCGGACCCCCTTTGAATGTTATTTTTCATTCTGTGTTGTTAAGGACTCGATATAAAGGTGAGAATGTGTGGATTGCTTGTGGAATATTTTTACTGTGACACAGGTTTTATTTTCATGGAGGTATTTCTTTTATGTACTGTCGTACTAACATTTTTCATGATTTTAATTCATCTGCTTTTCATTCTAAACAGAGATTTTATCCCATAGCAACCCAAAAATCTTACTTGTAACAGGCTTTTCATTAATTATGCATGAGCTCTTATCTGTTGTTGCTGACTTTTGTTTATTAATAATAGCTTTGTTTAGGATGACAATAAATATTTGCACACCATATTAAATGGTAGAATGTATAGGGGCCATTATAGTACATTGTAAACCTACATTCCGGCAAATAAATGAATTTGAATTTGAATATAGCACTAGTGATAGTATAGGTCTGAGATATAGTACTGGTCGAAATTCGATAAAAAAGATTAATAAAAAAAATGCTTTCTGCGCTCATCTATACTAATATTATAAAGCTGAAGAGTTTGTTTGTTTGATTGAACGCGCTAATCTTAGGAACTACTGATCCGAATTGAAAAATTATTTTTGTGTTGGGTAGCCTATTCATCGAGGAAGGCTATAGGCTATATAACATCATGCTACGACCAAGAGGAGCGGAGCAGTAATGAAAAATGTTGCAAAAACGGGGAAAATCGCACGGGTAGGTGATTCGACACGACGGGAAGGGTCGGGGGAACAAAAAATTTAACGCGGACGAAGTCGCGCGCAGAAGCTAGTTCTCCATATAAAATTTTAACTGTGCCAAATTTCATACTCCTCCGTCCGAGTAACTTTCGTAAAAAAGGCAGGGTTTTGCTTCCCGTATTAATAGACATCAGCCTATAATGTTCCCACTGCTGGGACACAGGCCTTCTTGGAGATAGAGAGTGGGCCGTAATCCTGCAATTTCAAAGTCAAAGTATCTTTATTGTGGGCATATGTAAGTTACAGGTCTTAACAATATATTAGAGTATCAATATGTCCTGCCTTATAGGCATACAATAATTATGTAGGTAGATATTGGCATAAAAAATTTGGAATTATTATAGATGGTAAGTTATTATAAATGTAAAACTACAGTGAAACTATCACATGGTCAATACTAATGCATGTCAAATACGGTCTATTATTGGTTTCATTAAGATGTCATTGTAAAAAGTTACAAAAAAATGGCCGCTCTGCGCAAGCGACGCTTGATGAAAATATCTGAAATAATCAATGGCAAGTGGCTATGCCACTTTGTCCACTCATTGCAATTGCTTTAATGATTGTGAACCCATGTATCCGATGGACAATGCACATCAGCTGATTGATGTAAAAATATTTATGATCCATTAAAAAAAATATTCAGCTGTATTTGGTTAAACTAGACCAGTGGTAGGTAAACTTTTTGAATGGGGGGCTCAAAGTTTAAAAAATTCTAGAGGAGGGCCAGAATTATAGAAAAAATGCATTTTAGTGTTAAAGCTTTTAATCATAATATATTAAAAACATTGCAGTGCACACACAAATGTTACAAATTAGCATTTACCTTAAATTATAATGAATTTAACTTCTATTCGAAGGCCCTGTCATGGTAGGCGTGTGAGACATATGGAATTGTTTTTGATTCGTAATTATAGCGGGCCATATACTATCCATGTCGATGGACCCTTGGCGGGCCGGATTAAATACTTTCGCGGGCCGTACTTTGCCCATCACTGGACTAGACCGTACCACCATATTTTGGAAAAGGCTAGACAGATAATAATAATAATAATATAATATTCCACAACTATCACACAACGCCATCTAGTCCCAAGCTAAGCAGAGCTTGTGTTATGGGTACTAGACAACTGATAAGCATACTTATATATTTCTAAATACATACATATTATAGATAAATTACACCCAGACACAGAACAAATGATCGTGCTCATCACACAAACATTTGTCCTGGGTGGGAATCGAACCCACGACCTCCGGCATAGCAGACAGGGTCACTAACCACTAGACCAACAGGCCTGCCAGGTGATGATGATGATGATAATAAGAATGATGTTGATGATCCTGCCGGGGTCGCGTGATTGTTCGAAAGAGATACCGTGACCCTGGCACATGGGCAACTGATGGAACACGGGTGGGTTTTAGTCAGTAAAAGTCTGACACGCCCTCCCGCTCCGCCCAGAGCGGGAGAAGTCATTTGATGATTTCCCATCCTGAAAAAAAAAAAAAAAAAATGTTGATGATTATGAAGTAGGTAGTACCAACCTAATAAGTACGGCGTGAAAGAAAAATCCGTTGATTTACGCTGAGAAAACAAAGAAACGATGATTACCGTGTGAGAAAGATAGAAACGGGGTTGACTACCGAGGTGAAGACTAATAGAGAAGTGTGAAAGAAAAGGATATGTTGCGTTAACCGCAAATAAAATGGAATAAGAGCAGGAGAATTATGATATTTACGCTGAGCATTGGACCTTTTGAAAGTCATCAGTTACAAATTACGAAAAAGCCTGTCTTTCACCACGTTCTAGTGTCTGGTTTTTTATTTGGGAATGACATCTAGCAGGTCAACCTATGAGGTTGTGTGCTGCTTAGCCGGACTTGCCTGCCTTGCCGGGCTACCTTAATAAATTAAGGGCTCCAAGCCAGGGCTTAAAACTTAAAACCGAAGCGACAACACGCTTAAGACACCCTCCCCCTAAATAAAATGTTCTGACAACTGACATCAAGCACCTTACGCTTTTATACAAAAAAAAAATAATAATAATAACACTTTTATTAGGTTGGTATGCATGTATGTAACGGATTCTTTGAACCCTTCAAAACGTCGGATTAATTTGAAACTTTGCACGCTTATCAAGGACCGATGTCAATACAATAATTTCATAAACTTGTGCCATTATCCGGGCCATTTTTAGGGTTCCGTTGCCAAATGGCAAAAAACGGAACCCTTATAGATTCGTCATGTCATGTCTGTCTGTCTGTCTGTCCGTCCGTGTATGTCACAGCCATTTTTTTCCGAAACTATAAGAGCTATGCTGTTGAAACTTGGTAAGAAGATGTATTCTGTGAACCGTATTAAGATTTTTACACAAAAATAGAAAAAAAAAAACAATAAATGTTGGGGTTCCCCATACTTAGAACTGAAGCTCAAAAATTTATTTTCATCATACCCGTACGTGTGGGGTATCTATGGATAGGTCTTCAAAAATGATATTGAGGTTTTTAATATCATTTTTTTTTCTAAACTGTATAGTTTGCGCGAGAGACACTTCCAAAGTGGTAAAATTCTCTAAAATAAGAGAATGATAAAACTAAAAAAAATATATGATGTACATTGCCGTATAAACTTCCAACGAAAATTGGTTTGAACAAGATCTAGTAAGTAGTTTTTTTTTAATACGTCATAAATCGTAAACCGCCATTTACCTTTCATTCAATCAACTCAAATATAAAAATTTTAAAAATAACATTTAATTTCATAAAGCATAGCACCTTATGCATAAACCGTGAATACCTACAGGTTTGTACGGAACCCTCGGTGCGCTAGTCCGACTCGCACTTGGCCGTGATAGTTTGGTTGCTATGAAAGCGTTTTTCGTTTTTTAAACTCATTTCAGTTATTTATTAGTTTCGACGTTACACCTGTCAAAGTACTATCTGAGTTTAAATAACGAACTTAACCAAGTAGTCTGTGCTACGCACAACATTTGATTTCAATCAAAACCCTAAATTTTTCGCAAGTTTCAATGAGAGAACAACCATAACAACAGAAAATTCCGAGAAGACAATTAAATGAGCGTGCTAGGCTTTCAATTAAAGAATTAGGACCATTTGTCCATTTGAAAGGAAATCTCCATGACGTTGTTTTTGTACTTGTCCTAAAGATGAAGACAGATTTTGGTCCTTGCGTGGTGATAGCTTAAGTATATTTTTCAATGTTTTGTTAATATATTGGCGTGTGCTAGCTAACATATTGCAAATACATCATTTAATTTATGTTTTATTTTTTTGCAATATTAATTACTAACATATATAGAACAAGTTCTTCTAACTTAACAGACAGCTCTGCTGCTGGACAGTTTGTTGCGCCACTTCTTCTTCCCAGCTAAAGCACTAAGAAGTGGTGAGGGTGGGCGTTTTGGGGGACTGTCTTATGTAACTTTGTCGTTAAAAAAGTGCTGACTCTCAGCCTAGTTTGAATAAATGACTTTTGATTTAGCCTTTTATAACTGACCTCAAAAAAATGGCAGACAATCTCAATTCGGATCTGTTTTTTTATTCATTTATTTGCGTAACACATGGTATAAAAAGGTCTTATAAAAAAAAATAGAGCAGGCATGTTTTGCCAAGATTAAAGAAAGAAGAAGATTAGATATTTTTATTATTATTTTAATGTTTGCTACCTCATAAATCCGATATTTAAAAACCGATTTTAAAAATTCTTCTTTGGTTACTTACCGAGTGGTCTCATATAAATTCTGATTATTAGTTGGTCCGATTGAATAAAACGAAAATACAAAACAAAAAACTTCGTAATTAAAGTTATTTTTGAGTTGTCGTTGTTGATTCTTTCACATTATCTCATAAACACCCTAGAAATATGGCGTATCGAAAGGAATAACTTGTATGTATTTTTTGATAACCAACGAAAACTGCTAAATTCATGGTTACAGTTTGCGAGATACGATTCCCAGAAAAAAACTTCTGGCGCGATCCTGGTCAAGAGCGGTCTTATTAACATAAAATAACTTCATACCTTATGTTCCCGAAGGGTAGGGCAGAAGAGCCAGGGTTGCGGATGTGTTCTAAAGAGTTACCGTGGCCCTGGCACAGGCAACTGACGGAACACGGGTGGGTTTTAGTCATTACAAGTCTGACATGCCCTCTCGCTTGGCCCAGAGCGGGAGACGTCATTTGATGATTTCCTATCCAAAAAAAAATCGTTACAGTTTGCGCACTATTAAAAATTATCCTGTATAAACAAGGCAGATGCACCAATTTATTTGTATCGAACTTTTGACCCTTTTCAATTAATTTCTCAGCGAGCTTCAGTAGAATTGTCATCATCGTCATCGTCAATATTGTCGTTGCAATGTGTAGAAGTTTTTATGAGAACTTGTAAATAGGTAGTAGGTACTCAATGTCATCTGAAAGTCGTTTCTGAGAAAACCATTTTGATGACATATTTTCGTAGTAACTTTTGATTGAACTAATGATACGTTGAAGAAACGTAGCGTCATTCTTTGAAACTCGCTTTTATTATCTTGGTATGTATGTATCTATGTAATGAAATCTTTGAACATGATTTTCATCCCCTTACAAACGGCGGTTTTATTTGAAACTTTGCACACTTATTAAGGACCAGTGGCAATACAATAATTCCATCAAATTTGTGCCATTATCCTGGCCAGGACAGTTAGGATGGCAATGAATCGACTCGAATTCGGGATATTCCCTATTTCACTTTAATAAATTCGTGATTATATTTTTGAAACTAATACTTAAAAAAAACTAAAATACACGCTTTCATAGAATACCAAAGTAAAAAGTAGAAAATAATGGAAAAAAGCTGGGGGTGCTTAATATCAATTAAAAATACCTCAAAAAGAAACCCTTCCTGGGGGAGGCTTATGTCCAGCAGTGGACATCTTTCGGCTGAAATAATGATGATAATGAAACTGGACAAGATAATATCTCCTTTCCCAGAGCCGCCATTTTAGAATCACGTGGCTCTCAATTACCGCGTACATAGCAGTGCAAATAGAATTGATGTCCAAGGTCTGGCCATATAAGACTAAGTGAATCATTTAGATCTAGATCTGTGTGGAGTAAAGGTAGTCTAGATATTAAGAATGAAGACATGGCAGTTAAGAGTTATGAATATTGTCGGTAATGGTCTGTTGTGTTGTGTCTGAAGGTTAGCTTTGTCTGGACTGAGACAGTTGAATTGGCGCAAGGATATCATCATCATCATCACGCACTGCTGGGTATAGTTCTCCCCGTTTTTCCGCCATACATCTCGGTTCCATGCGTCTCTCATCCACACGTTTCCATCGACCTTGACGATATTTTCAACCCAACGCGCTTTTGGACGGCCTTTGTTTTTTTGGCGTAATCATGGCCACCATTCGGTCACTGCATTACTCCATCGGCCATCTCCTCGTCTTACTAAATGTCCTGATATGTCCGCGAGGATATAGTTAAAAATTGGACTAAGTATGGGAACGAATAGCACTGGTGGTGGAGTGGTAACAGCTGCAACTTACGAGATTCGAACCCTGACAGTAGCTTTACTTTCTTTAAATTATTTCATCACCACTGCTCTCAAAACGATGAAGGATCTCTTTAGTCACTTTCGACCATCCATGGAGACAGACACGGACAAAACCCGTCAGTCCGGAAAACATACTCTTAAGATTAAAAAAAATAAGTTCCTCAAACCATGACAAAAATAAAAAATTTCGCGGCTTCAGCAACCTCGAAAACCATGAAAACGACAACCAAGACGAAAATTTAAAAAAAAATTAAAGCGCCAACTGTCTTTATCATTTTGACCTCACTTTTGGATTCAGCACCCTCGAAAACCATGAAATCTATATCTAACTATCTTGTCTGTTTCTGTTATATAGATCTAATAAGTCAAAAGCGTTATGCCCCCTGTCAGTCCAGAAAACAAACTCTTAAGATTTAAAAACAGAAGTTCCTCAACCCATGACAAAAAAAAGAAAATTTTTGCGGCTTCAGCAACCTCGAAAACAATGAAAACGACATCCAAGACGAAAATAAAACAATAAAAATTACAGCGCCATCTTTCTTTATCATTTTGCTTCAG
The DNA here is from genome assembly GCA_932294355.1 of Aporophyla lueneburgensis. Taxonomy (NCBI): domain Eukaryota; kingdom Metazoa; phylum Arthropoda; class Insecta; order Lepidoptera; family Noctuidae; genus Aporophyla; species Aporophyla lueneburgensis. Next base: position 13,464,148 of record OW028762.1, on the reverse strand, counting down.
CACCCTCGAAAACCATGAAATCTATATTTAACCATCTTGTCTGTTTCTGTTATATATATTGTATAATAAGTCAAAAGCGTTATGCCCCCTGTCAGTCCAGAAAACAAACTCTTAAGATTAAAAAAGAAGTTCCTAAACCCTTCACAAAAATTTTGAAAATTTTCGCGGCTTTGGCACCCTCGAAAACCATGAAGACGACACCCAAGACGAAAATAAAACAATAAAAATTACAGCGCCATCTTTCTTTATCATTCTGCTTCAGCACTCTCGAAAACCATGAACACTGTATCTAACTATCTTGTCTGTTTCTGTTATATATATCTAATAAGTCAAAAGCGTTATGCCCCCTGTCAGTCCAGAAAACAAACTCTTAAGATTAAAAAAGAAGTTCCTAAACCCTTCACAAAAATTTTGAAAATTTTCGCGGCTTTGGCACCTTCGAAAACCATGAAGACGACACCCAAGACGAAAATAAAACAATAAAAATTACAGCGCCATCTTTCTTTATCATTCTGCTTCAGCACTCTCGAAAACCATGAACACTGTATCTAACTATCTTGTCTGTTTCTGTTATATATATCTAATAAGTCAAAAGCGTTATGCCCCCTGTTAGTCCAGAAAACAAACTCTTAAGATTTAAAAACAGAAGTTCCTCAACCCATGACAAAAAAGAAAATTTTTGCGGCTTCAGCACCCTCGAAAACCATGAAAACGACACCCAAAACGAAAATAAAACAAAAAAATTACAGCGCCATCTTTCTTTATCATGTTGACTTCACTAATAGCTTCAGCACCCTCGAAAACCATGAAATCTATATCTAACTATCTTGTCTGTTTCTGTTATATATATCTAATAAGTCAAAAGCGTTATGCCCCCTGTCAGTCCAGAAAACAAACTCTTAAGATTTAAAAACAGAAGTTCCTCAACCCATGACAAAAATTTTGCGACTTCAGCACCCTCGAAAACCATGAACACTATCTGTATCTCTCTCTCTCTCTTGTTTCCATAATATATAATACGAAGTCCATAGAGGAGACATAACGCGTCTTCATAACGTCACGATTTCTACCATTTTCGTTACGTGCCGATAAAAATAAAAGATTATTTATTTGTCTATCATACGTTTACGTACAAATCGAGCATGTAAAGATCTTAAATATATAACAAACAAAAGAAATGATTGAAAAAAAAAATATTAGGTCGTCAGAAGCCCGAAAGTCTGACAACCAGTGACTGGGTTGTGGAGGTCAGATAGGTAGTCGCTCCATGTAAAATATTTGTACTCAGCTGTATCCGGTTAGACTGGAAGCCGACCTCAACATAGTTGGGAAAAGGCTAGACAGATGATGATAAAATGTATTCTATCTATATAAGGTGTATCTATTCATACACGAAATATTTTAAGGGGTACACCTGTAGGTGGTAAAGAAGCTATAGCAACGAATAAAAAAAAAATTCGAAGGGTTTTTTTTAAATTAAATTTTTACAATTATTTGACGCAATTTAGAAATACTGGCTCCTTCTTATTTTTTACGGCCCGAGACACCGCGGCCATGCTCGTGCCGTCCGGTTGTCGCCCTCGCAGCGTCAGGCGGGCCATTCATAGAATTTGGAGTAAAGGTTTTATGCAAAACGTCTCAAGTAGTTTTGAAATTATAATAATTACGAAAATTCAAAAACGTTTAGATAAAAATTTTCGTTTGCTTCTATAGCTTCTTTACCACCTACAGGTGTACCCCTTAAAATATTTCGTGTATGAATAGATACACCTTATATATCTACAAGTTTACTCATTCCACGAGCTGCTATAAAAAACAAAATCTTTATTTATTTACAGGAGCCGTAGTACACCGCCCCGCAGGCCTCACGCTACAAAGAATCGAGAGATTCCCCAGTCGTCCCCTGTGCCACATGGAGCCCACCCTCGCGCACCTGCCACATCAGCCCCGAACTCCCTATAGCACAACCTTCCCGGGACTACCCCACATAGAACACCACCACATCCGTTGGAACCCAAACATGCTCATGAAAATAGAGAACGAACTACTTCAGAGCCACCGCCAAAGAGAAACGACAGGAATCAAAAAGTTATACAACTCATTCTTCGTTCTATTTTAACGTGTGAACCGTTTTGTTTAAATCATTCATTCATTCTCATTCATCATCCAGTGACTTTTGTGTTGGCATGGCCATATTGTGATGGAATTTTATTCAGAAGATAAAGACTATATTATGCATGATAGCAGGAAAGACGATAGCTATACGTGGGAGTCTAGTGTGAGGTTGGCTTTGGTTGGGAGGGAAGAGGAACTCGGGATGTACTTGGAGGAACGGGAGGGACGGAAGCGGAAGTGGCAGGGGGAAGGGAAGATGATGCGGAGGGATGAGAGTGAGGAGAAGGAGCAGAGGAAGATCCCGCCTAAGAAGGTTATGGGTGAGTTCCTTTTTTTCGCTTGTATTGCCTACCGTACCTAGATTTTTCTACTCAGTATTTGGGGTGGTATCCCCTTGGCGTTTATTTTCTACGGCGAACCTTAATGCGTCGGCTTGACGACAGAGGGCGCCACCAGGGTTTTCAAAGTAACGAGTGCCATACGACCGCGTATTCGCACGACGATCTCTTATAGTACATGGCCTTTATAGCTGTTGTGTGCATTGCCTGAAAAAAACGTCTTCCATAACCAGGTAAGAATATTAAACAAAGCCAGGTATTGTATGTTTTGTCATTACGTAATCTCTAAGATTAACGAGATCAAAGTATGAGAGAATATTTTACTATCCTCCCGAGATAATAGATGGAGCTACTAGTAATGATTTAGTATCTGATTCTGTACTAATGATAAAGATGTATAGTTAGTTTGTTTCGTTTTTGTTTGAATGCTGTAATCTTTAGAACTACTAGTGGGATTTGAAAAATAATCGATTGAGAAGATACTCTCTAATAAAAAACTAATTTGTGATCATGGAGAGCGGAAATACAAATCGACGCTTGAAAGGCAAAATTGACTAAGCGACATTGTGGCCCTATGTCGCTTAGTCAATTTCGCCTTTCAAGCGTCGAAATGAAACGCCACTTTGGTTGAAAATGAGGTTTCCATACAGTTACTTCGATAGGGTTTTTGATTCTCTATTGACGTGTCTGGTTAGAAGCCAATCGGAAGCCCTTTTTGGCGTTTTTTTTTAACTACAAATATTAGGTCTCTACCTATAAAATTGCCGTTCTGCAGTACTGGCCATTTCAAATCAAAATAATTTTTGTTTGTCTAAGAATTCTAATTTCAAATTAATTTTATTTTAAAAACATGGAATTCTTTTTTCAAAAGTAGTCATTTGTTTATTGATTAGTGTTACATTTTCATCGTATTTCAATCTTTTTCGTCATCATGGATACGTTAAAAATTCGACTAATTATGGAATATGAGTACCGTCGTGGCAGCAACGCGGCACAAGCGGCACGCAACATCAACGACGTTTACGGAGCTAACACTACAAACCAACGCACCACCTGTTATTGGTTTGCTCGCTTCCGTTCTGGAAATTTCGACCTGAAAAATGATCCTCGCGGTCGTCCGAAGACTTTGGTCGACAATGACGAATTAAAGGCGATTGTGGAAGCTGATGATACACAATCTACGGCTGAATTAGCAGCAGCTTTCGACGTTAGCGCCAAAACAATATTGGTCCATTTGCGTCAAATTGGCGAGGTAAAAAACTTGACAAATGGGTGCCCCACGACCTCAATGATCGCCAGCGCGAAGTACGCGTCGAGACGTGCCTTGCACTGCTCAACAGACACACAAATGAAGAAATTTTGAACCGCATTGCTACCTGCGATGAAAAATGGATTCTGTTTGATAACCGCAAGCGCTCAGCAAATTGGTTGGATCCTGGTTCAGCACCTAAACAATGCCCTAAACGAAAACTTACCCCTAGAAAAGTGATAGTCACTGTTTTGTGGTCTAGCGCCGGTGTGATTCATCACAGCTTCTTACCAAACGGGGTGAGCATTACTGCAGATGTGTACTGTGAAGAACTGAACTCAATGATGGAGAAGCTGGCACATCTCCAACCAGCATTGGTCAATCGCTCGTCTCCGCTGCTCCTGCACGACAACGCGCGACCTCATACTGCACAGCAGACGGTCTCCAAGTTGCAAGAACTCGGGTTGGAAGCTCTCCGTCATCCGCCCTACTCACCAGACCTTGCGCCTACAGACTACTACTTTTTCCAGAATTTGAATAACTTCTTGGCGGGAAAAAAATTCAATACCCGAGAGGCAGTACAAAATGCCTTTGAAGAATTTGTTGCCTCCCGTCCAGCTGATTTTTTTAAAAAGGGCTTCAATAAACTGCCACTGCGTTGGCAAAGATGCATTGATTGCATAGGTGATTATTTCGATTAATACAAATAAAAAATAAAAAAAAGTCTGCCAATCAGTGATGAGTTACAAAGATAACGTTATTGTAGATAGGACAGCGTGCTCTAGGAATTTTGCCAACGCAGTGGCAGTTGCCACTGCGTTGGCAAAGATGCATTGATTGCATAGGTGATTATTTCGATTAATACAAATAAAAAATACATGAAAAAAAATCGTTTAATTTTTTCATACAAAACGGCATTTTCATAGGTAAAGACCTATTATAAAAGTTCTAGTAATTTATGCGGCCTACCCAAATGTTCTTTCTTTGGCATTGTTCGTCAAATCGTTGAGCTTCGTAAGTTCTGAGTTGAACTGCACGATTGCTTGCACTGACTGGTCAGGTCCACTCAATCTGTGTGGTTCTTTCCTCAAAAGACCATTTCAGTCACCAGTCTACATGGTCTTCACATGATGTGACCAAGATTATGTCTGGACTTTGAAAGAGATTGTGACCTCTGAGTTTGTTTCGGCTCCTCTTCTCAGAGTAATCAGATAGGAAACGCCGACCTCATCTAGTTATAATCATTTTAAACAGAAATAAACTTTAAACAGCTCTGCTGAACAATTCGGCGCTACATTTGGTTTTCTCTTCCCCCATCGATTTTATAGCATCACATCCACGAGTCATTAGTAATGGTATGTTTAAATATGTTCACTCAAAATATAACGTAACTGATATAATAACCTTCTTTATTTAACGATACGCGAGTTCTATTGATATAAGTCTGCCAATCAGTGATGAGTTACAAAGATAACGTTATTGTAGATAGGACAGCGTGCTCTAGGAATTGTGCCTACGATATAAGTACAGACGCCAGCAAATCGACCTACTACAATCTGTCAAATTTCTTTAATAGATTTTCAACTTTATCGCTAAAGCATTAGGTTCAAGCTTGATTGGGAGAATTTGGCAGTTTCGGGTAACTTGATGTGCTGACGTCCGTGCTTTGAGAAGCGTAGACGATTTGATGAATACGGTTTTTGGCAGAACAATCTTTTTTCTGTGGAATAAAGTTGACTTCTGACACTTTCTGTTAACCTCAACTCAAAGTATTCATTTCAAACTAGCTATTGCCAGCATCTTCGCGCACGTGGAGGCCTATGTGTTAATCCAGGTTATAAACTATCTGTGTGCAATTTTTTTGCGTGATTGAGTACCAACATATAAACTTTCTCATCACTACATAGTATTAAACAAAGTCGCTTCCGTTTGTCTGTCCCTATGTACATATGCTTAGATCTTTAAAACTACGCAATGGATTTTGATGAGTTTTTTTTAAATAGATAGATTCAAGAGGCTGGTTTATACGTATAATATGCGGGCGAAGCCGCTGGCAAAAGCTAGTTTATTATATAGTAATATTAGTAGCACAAACCAATCACAGGTGCTTTTCAATCAAGAGGTTGGTCATTTAAAGAAAAAAAAAACCAATGCTCATTCCAAAGCGCAAAGACAGCTATGAAGAAGAACGGGTAAGGAGCTCCACGGACACTCTTAAATCAAACTATTGTTACAAAAAATTGGTTATAACATTCTTGTTCCAATTATTCACGTGAGAATGATTTTAAAAGACGTCCACTGTTCTGTCCCGTTTATTATCTGTGTGCCTAACGGAATGCGCGTGTAACGAAGTGACATCTGACTTGACAGTTTTGACGTTGACACTTCTCTGTTGATTTGCCGCTAAAATGGGTCCGTCGCGTTTTGGAACCCCCGCGACGCTTTTGTTGAAATTAATCCTTTTAAATCGATCCGCTTGTGACAATTAGTCGTGATCCAATCGCTTTGTTTGTTAATAACCCCAATTTGACGTAATAATACGGGTTACGTTTGTTAAAACTGAAGTTCTTGAAAGGGATGGTCGCCGCTTGGTATCTCGCGATCTTTTGTAAAGTAATCCCTTAATCCCTTACCCCGGTCGTTTTGTGGACAATCTGTCATGACCCAATCGTATTGATTCGAACTAACCCCAATTTGAAGACATAACACGGGTTTTGTTTATTGGAAATACCTGTGTTAGTTTGAAGGTTAAGTGTTTGAAGACCGCATGCTGTGATTGTCTCCAGCCTTATTGCAGCGGATTGTAACCTGAAGAATACTTACAATGTCACAACACAATACAATATACACTCACTTACATACATAAATCCAGGTAGAACCAGAAACCAGAAGCAGTTTCCTTCAACCATGAGGTGAGTCATTTGTTAATTGTATTGCGTCTTCACTAGAATTGTTTGATTTGATTGTCTGCTCCGCGTACGGCGGACTAGTTTCACTCGCCACTCTTGTCTCTAGAGCCCCACGATTATCACACTTCCACTGCGCATTTGAAATCGTATTGTGAGGTCTAGTCTGGCAGCGTACATCCACATTAAAAGCTTACGAAATAATCACTCAAAATAATTTCATCATCATTTAGAGAATTAATTCCGGAAGCTTTCGTTGGATTGTCTTATATAAAAGAGCACGGTGCGGGCCAATTTTTGCACGAAAGTGTATTTAAGGTATAGCAGAAAAATGACATTGTTTTACATGTCACCACATCAGCAGATTGCTCCCCTGTGGTGTGCGACGTGACTCGTAGATCAATTTCCATGAACCTTGCACATACATTGTTCTACTAAGCTCTCGACGCGCCTGTCTGTTGGAGCCTTTTTAGGCGTCAAACGGAAGTTTTTTTTTTTGTGGGTGGGAAATCATCTACTGACGTTTCCTGCCCTGGGTGGGGTGGAAGGGCGTGTCTGACATTTACTGACTAAAACCCACCCGTGTTCCTTTAGTTGCCTATGCCAGGGCCACGGTAACTCTTTCGAACAATTCCGCGACTTTGGCAGAATCGGGTGACTTGAAACTTGAATTTGTGAATTTCAAATCCACCCGCCCTTTGCATCCTGCAAACATGGTTTTTGTAAGCAAAACCTATAATCGTTTCTTTATATTTTTTTGAGGCATGAGCATTATTATTCCGCAAAACTCATAGATCTTAGTAAAAATTAATGTTTTTTACACAAATATATTATCTTAATTAGCAGTGATGACCTCTTGTGACATCATGCGATTGATGTAATCGTATACACCGATGACAATAAATGGTCAAAGAGTCAAAAACTTGACGAAACCACGACCTGTAGAAGGTAGATTGCAGATTATGAGTATACAGGCGTTGTAATTTTTATAAAAACTTCTTGAGAGCTGTGGTGGCCCAGAGGCAATGGCCCGCCGACCCCCGAGTTGTAGGTCGTTTGAACCAAGACAGGTGCTTACTTCGTGTAATTAATTTCATTTCCACAGCTCTCAAACGGTGAAAGAAAACATCGTGAGGAAACTGTTATGTCCTAGCAGCGGTGGCCTACTGGCAATGGCCCCGACTTACGGTCTTGGGTTCGAACCCCAGCAGGAGCTTTACTTCATGTAATTAATTTCATAACCACAGCATGGTTTGACACTCGACCGTTGAATGGTTACAATTACATTAAGATCCGGATCAAGATTATTGAGACATATCGCGTGCCTGGATGTCGGATATAACCCCACGGGAACATGGTACCGAGACAAGAAGTAGCCTGCTCCTTATAACATCACCTATTTACCAGTGAAAGCCCCGTCAAAATCGGTCCATCTGTTTCGGAGATAAGTCGGAATAAAATATTTTTTATTATTTTATATTAAAAGTGCTTTCATATATGCATTTACTAAAAAACTGTTATTTTGACATCACAAAAAGTAAAATGTATGTATAGATTTCGGGGCATTAATAAATAATATCAATCACTTAAAACCCATCACAGTTACCGATAACCTCACAGAGTCACAATGATTTTAGGCAGAATACTTCAAACATTAAATTCAACTTATCTTTGACAAGTACTGATTATACACTAATGAGTTATGAATAATATGAATTGTCATATACAAAACAGTATTTTACTACGCGTTGCGAACGAGAAACGTGTCTTCGATTATTTTGTCGCGAATGTACAAGTGCTGTGTTGTGAAAAAGTCGAGAAAAACAGTGTTTAAAACATAAATAGTGTGTGTATATGGACTTGAACTGAGAAAGAATTTGATGGTATCGATTAGATCGTTGACGTCATTAAAATAGGAAGGTTTCGTAACACCTAATAGTTTATTGTTTCACTACACTTTTTGTTGTTCCGTGTGTTGCCGGATAAAAGAATAGCACCATCGCATTTCTTCCCGCGGCTGTCGTAAGAGGCGACTAAGTGACTTACTAGAGAATGGGCAGCAGCGTTCTCTATGCATTTTACCACCATACTGCGGTCGCATACCAGCTTGCCAAGCGTGGCTATTATGGCCAACACCTCCTTTTGGGGGCTTATGTCCAGCAGTGAACGTCTTTGGGCGGAAGTGATGACACTTTTTGTTTAAATCATAATAGTGGCTTGTTATTTTAACTTTGCATTGCGTGGTTCTTTCCATAACATATACAAGGTGTCACAGAATAAACGCAAGTTCTGAAAATAGTTTGTTCATAATTGAATACTGAATCGATTTCAGTCACTTTTTAATATGGGTACTTTAGTCAAAAATTATCTATTTTGCCACTCACCGTGTGGTCTTAAAGAATAGCACCATCCCATTTCTTCCCGTGGGCGTCGTAAAAGGTGACCAAGGGACTTACTAGAAAATGGGCAGCAGCGTTCTCTGTGCATTTTACCACCACACTGCGATCACCAACCCGCATGCCAAGGGTGGCGATTATGGCAACCCCGAAATATTCACCAGATTCCTGTTTCCACGTTCTATTTAGAAGTGTTCAATTATGTGAACAATAATAATATTTCGTACGAGTAAATATTTTTACGAATCCTCATTATTTCCTATTTGTTATCTGTAACCTCATAAACTTTATACCTCAACTTTTTATCTCGACTAACGTCTGGTTGCTATGTGGATGATATGCTACTTTGTTTTTTAGTGAAATTCTGCTTGGTTCTTTCCACAAAAAACCAGCGTGGTGATTAGCCTATTTAAATCAAATCAATAGTAGATTATTAACCAAGGGGATAAAGCAGTGTCTTCTGTCGCGGGTGACGATTTAAATCGCGAGCGTAACGAAGGACTCGAGGTTTACTCCCGAGCGTAGCGAGGGTGTTAAAAACTTAAATCACGAGCGAAGCGAGGGATTTAAGACGAGTCCTGAGTGTAGCGATGGATTTAATTTCACCCAAGACTAAGACAGCTTTATCACCGAGGAAAATACTCTACTTTTCGTACCATTTGCGAATAAATTAACACAATAATAACATGAGATAAGCATTTATTAAAAATAATGACAATTAAAAGTAAAAATAAACTTAACGTTCATGTATTTGAAGAAAACAAACACGCGGCAAATTCCTAGACTAATATTTTTTTGTCGGAAAAGCAAAGGCATCAAGCTCATACGGCCTCGTCGGTTTTCGTAATTTTATTTAATAACTGCATAATAAATGCGTATTCCTTTTTCAAAAAGATGTATAATGCTTTATATACAAACTCAATGGTGTAAACACAGATGTAGTTCAGTATAAATTTCGTTAATTATTCCAAATTTAAATCACATTCTCCCCCTAGAGGATGAATGAAATTCAGTACAATTTTCTTTCCCTGTATTTAACAGATTAAAAATGACTATTGTTATGTTAGCTTTTTGTGGTATAGAATGTCACTTTTTTGAGCAAGTGGTACGAAAAAGTTATTTATTCAAATTAGGCTGAGGGTCAGCACTTTTCGAACGTCAAAACTACCACAGTCCCCCAAAACGCCCGATCTTCACTATTTCCTAGTGATTTAGGTGGCGCAACAAAGAACAACATATTGAGCCACTGCATGCTGTCCCCCTCCTTTCCAGTCGTTTTATTGTTGCTTTAGACGTCGTCAGCAAGACTGCCTACCATTGTGTCAAGGATATAGTCCCTCGAGTTGGGAAAATATTGCTATATGCGTGCTTATATGCTGTTGCGCTCGGCAACCATTGAGTTAGGGATCTGTTTCATCTGCTAATCATCTTCATCATCAGCAGTCTATAGTGTTCCCACTGCTGGGACACAGGCCTCCTCTCGGTGAGAGGGAGTGGGCCATGATCTACCACGCGGGCCCAGTGCGGGTTGGTAGATGTCACATGTCTTCGAATTTTTGGTTCTAAGACATGCCGGTTTCCTCATGATGTTTTCTTCACCATTTTGGGTGCCAAGCTGCCAAGCTTTGTCCCAATTGTCTAACCGAATGCTTGCTACTCTACCGGTCGCCACAGTGATCACTAAATCGCCATTAACACGGTCAAAAATTGCAGATAATTTTTATCGTGCACTGGAATTTCAACTTTCTGTGTTAAACCGAACATTGAGAATCTAGCAGTAGGCAGCGCTAGTAAGTCTCAGCACGTCGAAAAAAAGACAGTATTCGATTATGAACTCGGTGCTAAGCAAGTGGGTTGAAGATCGAGCGCGCGAAAAAATTCTACCGCGATTATGTCATGCCCGAACATGCCAGGACCGCGAGATCAGTTCGAAAAAGATACCGTGGCCCTGGCATATGGGCAACTGAAGGAACACGGGTGGGTTTTAGTTAGTTAATAGTCTTACACGCCCTTCCGCTCCACCCAGAGCGAGAGAGCGGATTTGATGATTTCCGACCCACAAAAAATAGGTAACTCTTTCGAATAAATCTTTCGACCCTGGCAGTTAGCAGTACCTAGAGGTACTGCTAACTGCCAGGTAGGTAGGTAGGCATTCAGAAGTATAATATCCTTAGGTCAACTAACACACCGTTATCTGATCCCAAACTAGGCAGACCCTGTACTATGGCAACCAGACAACTGATAAATGTACTTATATACAGTACCGTCTTTATCATAAGGGCACACGGGGCCTGTGCCCAGGGCCCCCATTCTCAGGGGGCCCCGAAGGACTGACAATTTCTGTCACACTTATTCTCAAAACATTTTTGTCGGGCACATTACACTTTTTTCACAAATCAGTAATCTTATCAGAAGGTATTTACTACGCCATTATAGCGATGACTGCGCCTATTTCTACTCTACTAATTAATAATATTTCCGAACGCATCCTACCTAATTAATGCCTGGAGGCTCTTATTTAGGTTTTAAGTTCTATTTACGATTTTATTATTTCATCTTGAGTTTAGTTTTCAATGTTTTGTTGGTATATTGGCGTGTGCTAGCTGACATATGGCGAATAATTTCATGTATGTTTTGTTTTATAATATTAATTACACATAATACTGTATAGAATCAAGTTCTTCTAACTTAACAGACAGCTGTGCTGCTGGGGAGTTTGTTGCGCCACTTCTTCTTCCCAGCTAAAGCACTAGGAAGTGTCAAAGGGAGGGCGTTTTGGGGGGACTGTCTTATGTAACTTTGACGTTCAAAAAAAAGTGCTGACTCTCAGCCTAGTTTGAATAAATAACTTTTGATTTGATTTGATTTAATTTACTAAGCACACCATCTAGATTATTGGATATAAAGATTGGAAGCATATAAGTAACTTATTGATAGAGCATGAGAACAGTTTACAGCACGGGGAATTTATGATGAATTATGTTGCAGGAATGAAAACTACTGGACAAATTAATACTGAGTTGCTGTCCCAATATAATACAGAAATTAACTATTGGAAGAATGTGCTTAGGAGGATTGTTGCAGTAGTGAAATTTTTGGCTTCAAGAGGTCTTGCTTTTTGTGGTGATAATGAGACATTTGTATCGCAAAATAATGGGAATTATTTGGGATGCTTAGAACTGATTAGTGAATTTGATCCTTTTCTTGCTGATTGTGATCAGCAAGAAAAGGATCAAATTCACTAATCAGTGTATGTGTACAAAACTGCGGAAATCGTGAAAAAGGAAGTACCTACATCATATTTATCGACAAATATTTGTAATGAATTTATTAATTTAATGGGAAAACAATTGTCAAAGAACTTATATCAGTAAAGTACTACTCTATTAGCGTAGATTCTACGCCACATCTGTCAGATCTGTCCCACGTTGACCAACTGACTTTCATAGTTAGATACGTAAAGACTTTCGAAGGAAGTCGGTTGTAAATTTTTTGGAAAAGTTTTTATTTTTAACTTTTTTGTTATGGTAGATACCCCGCTCTAATCTAATCGCGTTATTCGTTCATTTGTCGTGTAAATTCTTAATGCAAATTTAAGACTTATATTGTTATCACATGGACCCCATTGTCCGAATGGAACCAAATTAAAATGGGACCATTCGGAAAGCACCAGCTTTCAAATAAAAAAAGAGTCGTTAAAATCGGTTCACCCAGTCAAAAGTAATGAGGTATCAACATAAAAAATACTGTCGAATTGATAACCTCCTCCTTTTTTTGAATTCGGTTAAAAAGACGGATAGCCTATTGAGAGATTTTTGCATTTTTTGCCTATGGATGAATATAATGCGCAATATATATAGCAGAAACCATTTTAAACTTTTTCGAAAGCCTTGATATTCCTCTAAAAGATTGTCGCGGGCAGAGCTACGACAATGTATCAAATATGTCTGGAAAGTAATCTGGTGTTCAGTCAAGAATAAAAGAGTTTGCGAATTTGCGATTTACGTTCCATGTGCGGCACCGTTATCCTAATCGTAACCAAAAAACCAGTAGCATTCTAATATCATTAATGACATATTATATCATACTGTATTTGATTACCTATAATAAATGGTCATACTTAGTAAAAAATGTTATTATAATTCGCTTTTTTTTTACTTTTCAATAGGGCCCCAAATTCTTGTGTGCCCAAGGGCCCCAGCCTAGTTTAAGACGGCCCTGCTTATATATCTCTAAATACATACATATTATAGATAAATTACACCCAGACGCAACAAATGATCGAACCCTCGACCTCAGTTTTAGCAGTCAGGGTCACTAACCACTATACTAACAGGCTAAATGTTTGTGATTCTTAGCCTCTTTGTTATTCTTAGGAAGCTCATGTTTAGCAATACCCCTTCTTTGTTTTTTTTGTGGGTGGAAAATCATCAAATGAGGCCGTGAGAGCCAGAGTGGCCTATCTAAAAAAAATAAATAATACTTGATTCCTAAAAAAATCTCTTAATATGTAAAATAAACAATGTTACATATTAAGAGATTGGGCACCAAAGAATAATAAAATGTATATATTTTCTAAAGTTACAGTTATTTGGAATCAGGGTTTCATTTTTTTTTTCTTACTAGTGAAAACTGTTGTTTAAGTAGTTAGGCCACTCTGGCTGTCATGGCCTCAAATGACGTCTCTCCCGCTCTGGGCGGAACGGGAGGGCGAGCCAGACTTTTACTGACTACAACCCACCCGTGTTCCTTCCGTTGCCTGTGCCAGGGCCACGGTATCTCTTTCGTACAAATCTCGACTGTAACAAATCTCGCGACCCTGGCAGTTATACCCCTAGTAGGCATTCAGAAGTATGTCACTAAGCAGTTACAAAGTATATTAAGTCATCATCACCAATTAGTGCGGTAATTGATTAGTCAATTGCCTAAGAGGCTGTTATCAAAACCTGTTGTTTTGTTTACTATCTCGTTTTTTTTTTTTCTTATTTTTAACTGACTTCAAAATTAGGTTGAGATTCTCACTTCTGATCATCATCGTCATCATCATTTCATCCGAAAGACATCCACTGCTGGTCATAGGACTTCCCCAATTTAGGGGCTTTGCCATAATCTTTGTAGACTGTAGACAATTTTATATTTTACTAGCTTTTGCCCGCGGCTTCGCCCGCGTGGATGTCGGAAATTAACGCAGGTATTTTACTAAAATAAAAGATTTTTTCTAAAATAAAGTAGCCTAAGTTACTCCTTGTTACATCCGCTATCTGCCAGTGAAAGTTCCGCCAAAATCGGTCCAGCCATTTCAGAGATTAGCCGGAACAAACAGACAGACAGACTGACCGACAGACAGACAAAAATTGTAAAACATGTTGTTTTGGTATATGTACCGTGCAGCGGCAAGGCGTGAATTTTTCTAAAAGAGAAGCCGAAGCGAAGTCGGCCTTAACTTACTGACTCATCAATAAAGAATACTTACTATCATTCTAAAATTAATATAGGAATGTAATGAATTAAATACAATTAAATTGAACAGATGAAAACGAATAAAATATGCAATATTCGTCTATTTCGTTGTCGCTGACGCATTTTTCTATACCTGTCTCTGTCATAACCCGTTGTACAGCGGCTTGCTCTCGTACATATCAAGCGGTGCCACGTGACCTAAAGTGACATCATTACGGGACCGCTGTTGTATGAATTTTTAGTTCCCGATTATGACGTTTTGGCGCCGGGTTAATTTAGAACATTTCTCTTTTGTTGTAATACAAAGGTATAAATAACCTTTTTTGTTGTTTGAATGTTATGGTGAATTAAATACCCGTAGTGTAACTATATTTATTGACAATAGTAGCCACTATTTACATACTATTGTATTTTTAATAGTGATAAATATCCAATGCGAATCCCCGAAGGCAAGCCGGTAGGAATCGTGTTATATGGTGCCTTCGCCACGGGTACCGTGTATACATCCATATACAGTTAGTAAAAAGTGGTTATCTTAATATTACAAACAGACACTCCAATTTTATTTATTTGTATGTATGTATGTATAGATTAAGTACCCCTGGTACTTGTTGACAGTCCTACACTGATCTCCCATACCTATTAACACTGTAATTTGAAACCATTGTGTAAGCCAATTATTTTTGAAAGAGTAACCGTGTAGTTTATTTCCGTCTCTTCTCCATAGGAATAATCAATGCAAGGAACCGTGCACCTACCTTCTGACTTTTCATAAGTACCCTTATAGGTTTATCCATACTATCCATACTATCCATACTAATATTATAAATGCAAAAGTAACTCTGTCTGTCTGTCGGTCTGTCTGTCTGTCTGTCTGTCTCGCTTTCCTGCTAAAACTACTGAACTGATTTAAATGAAATTTGGTACACAGATAGTTTAGAGCCTGAGAAAGGACAGGCTACTTTTTATCCCGG
Organism: Aporophyla lueneburgensis; assembly: GCA_932294355.1. Classification (NCBI taxonomy): domain Eukaryota; kingdom Metazoa; phylum Arthropoda; class Insecta; order Lepidoptera; family Noctuidae; genus Aporophyla; species Aporophyla lueneburgensis. The sequence continues at coordinate 13,448,710 of OW028762.1, read as the reverse complement.
TAGTATGTTCCCGCGGGAAAATTTCCGACCTCCACGCGGGCGAAGCCGCTGGCAAAAGCTAGTGTGAAATAAAAATGATTTGATTTGATTTCAATCGCCACGCTTGGCAATGGTTGGCGATCGCAGTATGGTGGTAAAATGCATACAGAACGCTGCTGCCCATTCTCTAGTAAGTCCCTTAGTCGATACTTACGAAATTACGACACCCACGGGAAGAAATGGTACATGGATCACTTCGGTTGTATGTCATAAAATGTTTATTACCTCAAAAGTACGTCATTTATTAAACAATTTGAAAAATTCTTCCTTTCTTCTCTTTCATTTGAAAGGGTATAGTTATATTGATACTACTTGATTTATGTTTTTCTCTGTATCACCCTTAAATTGACTGATAGAAAATGCCTCAGGCATTAAGTCCGCCTTTAAACAGTAGTTTTCCTTGTGCAATAAGTTTTAATGAATAAATATACTGATAGAGAAGTCCCATATAAAGCAGGACTTTAACTGGCAAAATACGGTTGCACTTATACACCTCTCTTTCTTACGTCAACTTGGTTAAATTCTGCTTAATTTGAACACTACCCAAAAACCCAACATCTCCATCAAAAAGCAGAAAACCGATTACAATCGACTCTTGACCTCGCGCGTGTCAGGCTGCTAGCACTGAAGCTGTTGGCAATAACGAACCGATACTAAGTGACCCTACGACCTTAGGCCAGCCATACTGGATGCGAAGCGATTTTATAATATAGAGGTTAACGCTGATAAGGTGTGAACGTGATTTGACATGCCTACTAGGCTGCCACGGGAGTGATACCTGAAAGATAAACTCCTCAGATTTTTAGGCCTAAGAGCCATGGCGCTACTCCTGGTGCAAACTTCTTTCGTCTAAGGGCGAATTTCACCAAACTTTTATACCTAGAATAAGTCATATCCAGAGAATAAATTTTGAATTTTTGACAGTTTATTCTTACTGAAACTGTCTAAACGTCAATTAATTAAATCGACGTTTAGACAGTTTCAGTAAGAATAAACTGTATAAGGATAAAAGATATCTGACGTTGGTAAAATCTGCCCTAAGTATAAGTGTGTTCTAAGATATTTTTCATTTCCAACTTTCATTTGGATTTAGGTTAAGTTCTTAATACAAAAATATATATATCTTTATATATATTTCTACTATACGTGTGTATGTCACTGAACTCCAAAAGGGCTGGACCGATTTGAATGATTTTTTTATATGCGTTTCGGTGGCACCCTGGATAGTTTAGATTCACTATTGGACCCGGTAGGTGGCGCTGCTATCGAGTTCCAGGAAACAGGAAAACGTCTGTACGGTCAGCTAGTACATTATATACAAATATATCCCAAAGCAGGGCCTTTTCTCTTAGTACGTCAAAAAAGATACGGGACTGTCCAATAATTCAAAACTTCAGATTGAACCCAACAGCCGATTAACCTTTTGAACGCCAATGGCATGTATAGATGCCATGCGCAAGCGTGCCCTGTGCGCCACCGACATCTATAGATGCCAAGAAACAGATCATAGAAAAATACAAAATAAACATATTAAATCATTACTTTAACGTGTTTTATTGATATATCTTAAGAACTGAATCCCCAGTTATTACATATAATTGTACACAATGAACAAAATTGCAAAATAGTTATTCAAATATTTATGATAAAAAATAACTTAATTAATGGCTGAAAAACATGTTCTCTTGCGCCAATGGCATGTATACATGCCTACTAGTGATGTGGTGTAATATTCAAGTAACTTCATTAAAATTTCAGCTAAATTACTCAAATTCGCTTAATTTTTGTAATAACTATTAAAAAAATATATAAGCTTAGTCACTGACAAAAAAGGTAAATACTACATTCTTTGGTATAATATCATATTTTCTATATTGTCGATATTGTTGATTTGAATATTGTCTTTTTCGCCAATCATGCGCATCCCTAGCACAGTACCGATATTGCAATCCCTTCTGCGCCAATGACATGAATAGATGTCGGACTCGTGACGTCGTAAGCGCGTGCCATGTTTTTAAGTGCTGGGAAGTTGAAAAAATATTTTTTCGATATTTTTTTCGATCTGCCAATATTATAATTGCAAAAATGGCAAGTGAAGAGTTATTTAGTACAGAAGAACTATTGCGTATTCTAGAAGGCACTGAAGATGATGAGTTTTCTGAATCGGAATCAGTAAATGAAAATGATTTTGAGGTAAGTTAATTTTACTTTAATATCAGATGTTTTAATAGTAAGTACAATCAACAGTAAACATATAGATCTATACAAGTATTATGTAAGTATATAGGTAAGTACCTACTCATCTAAAGACGACGCGTTTAAATAATATTATATAGACTTAGGTACTACTGTCATTCTCTTAATTAAGCTATATTAGTGATTAATTATTGTAGTTTAATTTAAAATCCGTTCGGTAGTTTTCGCGTGGAAGAGTAGGTAACAAAATTTCGCGTTTATACCTTTAGAAGTTTCATGTGACATTTTACAAGGCAACTATTTTAAGAATATGAAAGTGTATAAGTACTTATCTCTAAAAAACTGTACTTTACCTATTTAGCAGTTTTCAAAATGTATTACCTTATAAGTCTATTCAGTGCCTTTATTAGAATATTCCTATGATACAAATTGTCGCTATGTCATATCAAATTATGGTAATTGAACTACATAAATAACTAATATTTGAAAATATAACTCGTAAACTCTATTAAACTAAATGATTGGAAAATAAATATGTAGTTTTAATGCAACTCCCTTTATTTAAAGATAATAGTTGTTTTGATGATGAAAATAAAATAAGTAAATAAAAGACTGATTATGAATTAGTTTTTTATTATAAAATAAATCTAAAGTAGTAGGTAGCTTAGGTAACCCGCTATAATACTGGCTGTTTAACAGCAAAAGTCCTGTGAATCTATCCGAAATTAACAGTTACAGACTAAAAAAAAAGGTTAATTATGTCTTTTTACTATATTGTGTTATTGATACTTTCTTTGTTTTTTTTTGTAAATAATTATTATTTTGATACTCACAAATAATCACTCCACAATGATACCTAGTTCATATAAACTTAATAAATAAATTCGATAAGTTATAATAATATACAGCTACACATCCCTAATCAGAAGCGAGAAATTATAAAAAAGGATGGTTGCCCGCGCCATTGGCATGTATACATGCCAATGGCCGCGTAACTGATAGAGAATAGTGCTGTAACTTGCTGCAATTTTATATGTATTTTTGTATCTCAAAAGGTTGATTTTTTTATTGATAGTTGCTATAAATGTGGTCTTAAGTTTTTTACAGTAGGAGATGAGGTTAAATAAATATTCTTTTTGTGTTATAAGCTGTTTATTCACAAATTTCAGACGAAAATTATTATGTTTATCGATAACATTTTGGACTCCCTACTATTTTCAAGGTTATTTCATTGAATTTGTCGGCTTGGCGTGGAGGGCACGGCGAAGCGCTTTTGCTCTGGCGGTCAAAAGGTTAATTACCTTTTTCGAACGGGTATAACACAGCTGGCACATTGTGGTGTCATTCATTCTTAGATCAAGACACAAAGTACCTAATAATATGTCCGTAGGTGATACGGAGTGATGTTCTTCATAAAGGCCAGGTGTGTAGCCATAGCTTGAGTTTCTTATAATCATCTTGACTTAATGCATCAAAAATCAAAATCAAAATCAAATCAAAAGTCATTTATTCAAACTAGGCTGAGAGTCAGCACTTTTTGAACGTCAAAGTTACAAAAGACAGTCCCCCCAAAACGCCCACCCTTCGACACTTCCTAGTGCTGTAGCTGGGAAGAAGAAGTGGCGGAACAAACTCCCCAGCAGCACAGCTGTCTGTTAAGTTAGAAGAACTTGATTCTATACAATATTGTGTAAGTAATTAATATTATAAAACAAAACATACATTATTCGCCATATGTCAGCTAGCACACGCCAATATACCAACAAAAAAAAATTGAATACTAAAGTCAAGCTGAAATAATAAAACAAAACAAAAACGTAAACAAAACTTAAAAACTAAATAAAGCCTCCAGGCATAAAGGGCGTGCCCACTTACATGTTCAACGATGCAAAATGATCCATATACATACATTGATGCATATAGCTAAGTTGAAGTTACAATAGTTAAACTAGCACCTCCGGAGTAGAATAAAATAACAGTTAATACAAATAACAATAACAAAAACCATGGTCAACAAGACGACCAGTCACCATCTACCAGCAATCCCAGCTCATATCAGAAGGCTGAACGCGGTCGACCCGTAAAGTCCAGCCCCCCTAGCCAAGTCACAAACGTTTACCGTTCTACAATCGATAACGCCTCAGTGTCAGCAATTGTAGAAAACGATAAGTTGGTAGCCATGTTGAAGCGCCTGAGTCGGCCGCTCGTTCTACAATGTCTTTAGAAAACAACACCTTATAACAAAGGACTTAGCGTTGAACATTGTAGAAACGATAAAAAATAATTCTATCATTTTGAACGATGTGAATTTGGCTACGAATTTTCTGTTCGTTTGTTCTAACCACGTGACTTAACGTTGAGCGACTAGCGTTAACGATTGCAGATTATCAACTTGGCTAGGGGTGCAGATGGTTAAAAGAAACTAGCACTTGGACCTCAGATCACACTCACACTCATCACATCACATCAGCGGAAAGACGCCCACTGCTAGACGTAAGCCGTATTTGGGAATGTTTGCCATTATCGCCACGCTTGGTACACGGGTCGGATCGCAGTATGGTGGTAAAATGCAAAAAAATGCTGCTGCCCATTCTCTAGTACGTTCCTTTGTCGAGTCATACGACATCCAAGGGAAGATTGGGGATGGTGCTATTCTGTACGTCTCGCACCACCCGGAACACGGGTCCCAGATGTATGAATGTAAACAAAACAAAAGGAGTATGTAATTAAGGATCTTAGCAGGTGACGTTTTGTAGTTTGTGCCTTAAGGCAGAAGGCATGAGTTTCTTAGTCAATACTAGCTTTTGCCCGCGACTTCGTCTGCGTAAATGTCGGTTATCGCGGACGCAGACAAAGTCATGGAATAAAAAGTAGCCTATGTCCATTCTCAGGCTCGAAACTATCTGTGTACCAAATTTCATTTGAATCGGTTTAGTAGTTTTAGCAGGAAAGCGAGACAGACAGACAGACAGAGTTACTTTTTAATTTATAATATTAGTGTGAATAATGTAGAAAAACCACCCGTGTTCCTTCAGTTGGCTATGCCAGGGCCACGGTAACTCTTTCGAACAACTCTCGCAACCCTGACAGAAAGTTATGACCACCTGGTACTTCGAAGGCAACGTTTTTGTCATACCACGTTTTATAGTGACTTCTATTCTCTTTGACGTTTTATGGCACGTCACATGGGAACGCAGTCGAACGGGATAAAAAGTACCCTATGTCCGTCTCCTGGTTCCAAGCTACCTTCCCACCAATTTTCAGCCAAATCGGTTCAGCCGTTCTTGAGTTATAAATAGTGTAACTAACACAACTTTCTTTTATATATATAGAAGATGTAGCCAATCAATCCTCTTGATATGAGCAGAAGCTCATATCAAGAGGATTTATCTGGAGGAGGATTTCCCTGGAGGTTTTTATCTAGAAAGGTAAAAACCTCCAGGGAATATACAGTGTGTCAACATGGCTAGTTGGTCGGCGAACCCCTAGTAGAGCAGATTTAATTGATTCGCTTACTGTATTGTCATTTTCCTGTACGGAGGGATGGTAATATTAAACCTGAGGGGATTGAGAAACTTGTCTAAGACAAAAGCCCTATTGCTTTGGTAACAATCTTTTTAGTTCCAATGTCGTGCTTATTTGGAGTATGTGGTATTTAGCTTCGTATATTACGGTGAGATCAATAAGGGGTTGTGGCTAAGTTATTACAAGCGCATAGGTCAATCCATCAGGTTAGGCTGGCCTGTGGATATGTGACTATCTTTAAATACCAAGACCCCTCGTTGCCTTGGGAAGCACTTGTACAGCTGTTTTTTTTTTCTGGATGGGAAATCATGAAATGACTTTTCCCGCTCTGGGCGGAGTGGGAGGGCGTCAGACTTTTACTGACTAAAACCCACCTGTGTTCCTTCAGTTACACATATGCCACGACCATGGTATCTCGTTTGAACAATCTCGCGACCCTGGCAGGCATCGGTTCTAGCAGACCCCTTCAGTACTGCTGACATCTCTTTGAGGCGCGCTTGGAACACTACGCGCCGTTGACACGGGCCTCGTCCTTACCGGGCGGCGAGCTACCCATTGCTCACCGCCAGTCCGAAAGTCTGACAACCAGTATTACCAAGGGGTATCGTATTACCCAGTAACTGGGTAATACGATACCCCTTGGTAATACTTTTATATATATAGAAGATGTAGCCAATCAATCCTCTTGATATGAGCAGAAGCTCATATCAAGAGGATTTATGTGGAGGAGGATTTCCCTGGAGGTTTTTATCTAGAAAGGTAAAAACCTCCAGGGAATATACAGTGTGTCAACATGGCTAGTTGGTCGGCGAACCCCTAGTAGAGCAGATTTAATTGATTCGCTTACTGTATTGTCATTTTCCTGTACGGAGGGATGGTAATATTAAACCTGAGGGGATTGAGAAACTTGTCTAAGACAAAAGCCCTATTGCTTTGGTAACAATCTTTTTAGTTCCAATGTCGTGCTTATTTGGAGTATGTGGTATTTAGCTTCGTATATTACGGTGAGATCAATAAGGGGTTGTGGCTAAGTCATTACAAGCGCATAGGTCAATCCATCAGGTTAGGCTGGCCTGTGGATATGTGACTATCTTTAAATACCAAGACCCCTCGTTGCCTTGGGAAGCACTTGTACAGCTGTTTTTTTTTTCTGGATGGGAAATCATGAAATGACTTTTCCCGCTCTGGGCGGAGTGGGAGGGCGTCAGACTTTTACTGACTAAAACCCACCTGTGTTCCTTCAGTTACACATATGCCACGACCATGGTATCTCGTTTGAACAATCTCGCGACCCTGGCAGGCATCGGTTCTAGCAGACCCCTTCAGTACTGCTGACATCTCTTTGAGGCGCGCTTGGAACATTACGCGCCGTTGACACGGGCCTCGTCCTTACCGGGCGGCGAGCTACCCATTGCTCACCGCCAGTCCGAAAGTCTGACAACCAGTATTACCAAGGGGTATCGTATTACCCAGTAACTGGGTAATACGATACCCCTTGGTAATACTTTTATATACATAGAAGATGTAGCCAATCAATCCTCTTGATATGAGCAGAAGCTCATATCAAGAGGATTTATGTGGAGGAGGATTTCCCTGGAGGTTTTTATCTAGAAAGGTAAAAACCTCCAGGGAATATACAGTGTGTCAACATGGCTAGTTGGTCGGCGAACCCCTAGTAGAGCAGATTTAATTGATTCGCTTACTGTATTGTCATTTTCCTGTACGTAGGGATGGTAATATTAAACCTGAGGGGATTGAGAAACTTGTCTAAGACAAAAGCCCTATTGCTTTGGTAACAATCTTTTTAGTTCCAATGTCGTGCTTATTTGGAGTATGTGGTATTTAGCTTCGTATATTACGGTGAGATCAATAAGGGGTTGTGGCTAAGTCATTACAAGCGCATAGGTCAATCCATCAGGTTAGGCTGGCCTGTGGATATGTGACTATCTTTAAATACCAAGACCCCTCGTTGCCTTGGGAAGCACTTGTACAGCTGTTTTTTTTTCTGGATGGGAAATCATGGAATGACTTTTCCCGCTCTGGGCGGAGCGGGAAGGCGTCAGACTTTTACTGACTAAAACCCACCTGTGTTCCTTCAGTTACACATATGCCACGACCATGGTATCTCGTTTGAACAATCTCGCGACCCTGGCAGGCATCGGTTCTAGCAGACCCCTTCAGTACTGCTGACATCTCTTTGAGGCGCGCTTGGAACACTACGCGCCGTTGACACGGGCCTGGTCCTTACCGGGCGGCGAGCTACCCATTGCTCACCGCCAGTCCGAAAGTCTGACAACCAGTATTACCAAGAGGTATCGTATTACCCAGTTACTGGGTTGGAGGTCAGATAGGCAATCGCTCCATATAAAACACTGGTATTCAGTTGCATCCGTTTAGATGGAAGCCGACCAAAACGTAGTTGGGAAAAGGATATGCAAATGATGAGATGAATTGATATGGTGTACTGCCTAGGTTCGAACGACGTCGTTAAGTCGGGGCCGATACCACTGCGCCACCACTTTTCTTATTTACTACGTAAAGATTCCATAATAGGATAGTGCTAATATTCGTGACGTATGCGCTGTGACAGATGTGACAATTTGTTCAATAAAATGAACAAATATTTTGTCTCTTTTGTTGTTCATATACTTGGATTGAGTACTCGTGTTCCTGTAGAATCTTTTGATTATTATTGTGTTATGGTGAGTTATGCTATTTTCGATGATCTGACTGTTGGTTCCCAGATCAGGAGTTTTACGATTAGGTTCAGTACCAGTCTGAAGTCGGAATTTGTTACCTGCGGTCGAAGTCACTCCGATTTGTTTCTTTTTTAATTTTTAATCTCTTTCCCGGGTTTTTATACTTGGTTTGAGTACTCGTATTCCTTGTACAATTTTTTGGTTTATATTGTGTTATGGTAAGTTATGCTATTTTCGATGCACTGTTGATTCCCGGATCAGGGGTTTTCGATTATGGTCAGTATAAGTTGGAAGTCAGAATTTGATTCATGGGTTTTTGAGCGTATGTTTTAGCTAATTCATTTACTTACTGCAAATTTTGCAGAATCGTCATTGTTTACCGCCTCTATAGCCTATTGAGTTTTAACAATTCAGCAGTATCTCTGAATTTTTTATCATTGATGGGTAAGCCCTTGGCCTTCATTTCAACCTGGCGGTAAGTGATGATCAGGCCGAAGGTGGAAGTGAGCTTCACGCGGAATCTTCAACCACAGAGGAACTGGATATCTTATCTCTAATTGCCTAAACATAATAATGCTGTTTACATTATTGTTATAGCGGCAGACGTAGGAAAGATGATAGTAGCTAAGCCAGCCGGACTAAGAATAAGCCCGATCACCAACCAAATCGACCAGAAAGATATTGCCCCGGTTAGAATCGGACTGTAGACCTCTGGGCTTGAGACAGGTGGTTTTACCACTTAGTCACTATCACTAGATGCTGGGACACAAGCTTCTTCTCTGTGATAATCATCTTCGTCATCATTTCAGCCGAAATACGTCCACTGCTGGACACAGGCCTCCCCCAAACTCCGCCACTTCGACCAGTTTTGTGCTTCCCGCATCCAGCGGATTCCTGCGTTCTTCACGAGGTCATCAGTCCACCTTGTGAGAAGCCTTCCAACTCTACGTCTTCCAGTACGCGGTCGCCACTCCAGAACCTTTCGGCCCCATCGGCCATCTGTTCTGCGAGCAATGTGCCCTGCCCAAGTGCCCACAGCTACTTCAAATTAGTAATTCTTCGGTGAGACCACAGAGGTGGTTAAAAATAGTTTCATAAAGAAATCCTCATTTAAAAGTTTTTGCATACATTTCATATTATTATATCACGCTCAATTATCGCGTGTGACGTAATATCTGGCTGTATAAATAAAACATACTTGTGTGTTTGCAGAATTTTCGTATCTGTCGCATTTGTTATGTCTTCGCGTACCATAAAAATGGTGTTATCTTTTTTGTTTTTTATGAATAGTAATTGGCAAATAAAATAATCGTAGGCAAATGCTAAAGATTCCAAACATACATAAGCTCACGCCGTTTTTCCATGGAGGTAGGCAGAAACTACGGAACACCATATGCTACATCCTTACTCCTTTTGCCTCGTTTAGGTTCATACATCTGGTCATACACACGCCGGTTGCGAGTACTACGCACCTTACCTTTCTGACAAACATCACCAACAAGGTCACTGTATGTCTACGAAAGAAAGATTCCATTACGAAGTCACTTCGTCTCCCAAATATCGTTGGATTGTTATCTATACTATTAATATTTTTAGGAATCAGAAGTGAAATAAGTAAAAAATTAACAATCTTTAATTCTTTTAAATTACACAACGCACAAATGTATAAAAATAATCTTAAGAAACACTGTAAATATTAATCAAATATTAATTACACGAGTCTAAAGGAATAATCAACAATTGAACAAAGACATAACTAAAACTAGCCAAGCACATGATAATGGTCAGGTAGCAAGTCCGTTCTGAGCGCCGTCCGAGGAAGAAAAAAGGACCGTTGCCCACCGCGCGCCTCCTTTTATAACCTTCCGTCCGTTGACAGCTGCTCGCGTGACATCTTTAAGATGTCAACCCGTCTTGAGTTGCCAACACTGCCTCTCCTGATGCTCTGACGTCCTCGTCAGGTCCAGAAGATGGTCCAGCCTGATCTGTAGCGGTGCCTCCCAATAAGACGCTCGAGTCTTCGCTGTCTCCTGTAATCAGACAGTCACATTACATAAAAGACAACAGATACAGGATAAAAACATTTCAGATACATAAGAGGCAGCACATCTTATGTATCATGCATATTTTAGCATTACGTGTAAAATATCAAGACATCAAAATCTTAGGTAAGATTAACAAGCCAAATCTTGGTCACACTACTCTCAAAGGCACTCAGTGTGTCTCACAAGCGGCTGTCAGCATAGGCACGTAGTTAGCATACCGCCCAGAATTCAAACACTGTAGGCATAGGCTCCAAGTTTGCATACCTCCCAGTGGCTGTTGACATAGGCACAATGTTAGCATATCACACAGACTTCAAACACTGTAGGCATAGGCTCCAAGTTTGCATACCTCCCAGTGGCTGTTGACATAGGCACAATGTTAGCATATCACACAGACTTCAAACACTGTAGGCATAGGCTCCAAGTTTGCATACCTCCCAGTGGCTGTTGACATAGGCACAATGTTAGCATATCACACAGACTTCAAACACTGTAGGCATAGGCTCCAAGTTTGCATACCTCCCAGTGGCTGTTGACATAGGCACGATGTTAGCATATCACACAGACTTAAAAGAATACTTGCCTTCAAAAAATGCAGCACACGTCTCAGGAGTCCACTCACCCCTCCAGGGCACCATGAACTGTGCAGCAGCATAAGTGGTTTTGCCGTAGGCACCAGCCACAAGTTGCAGCTCGTAGCGGTCATTTTCCAGGACACTGACTACCCGGTAAGGCCCGCGCATACCAGGATCCAGTTTCCCTGTTGACTGAGAATACTTGATAACGAAGACCAGCTCGTCTTTTCTGTAGGCACGTGGAGGTTGTCGGTCTTTATTAACACGCCGGTCTTGATCGGTTTGATTTTTGTCTAACCGTTCGGCCGTCCTCTGTCTCCTCATCTCCCGCAGCGACTCGCGGTTTTCACCAGAAGATTCGATGGCGACGTCTCGGATTAAAGTGCGGATAACTGGGGTAGTGCCTTCAGCACCGATAAGCAGGTTAAGCGGAGACTGCTGGGTGGTCTTTTGTTTTGTCATATTGAGTATCAGCTGTAACTTCCACAACTGTTCTGACCATTCCCCTTTCCGGTGATTCACCTCGATCCTCAACATGTTAAGGACGGTGCGGACATAACGCTCCACCTGACCATTGGCGTGGTGCATTTCGGGCGTAATATAATGAATCTGACAACTTAAATCATTAATTAACGATACAAAACCAGATGATTGAAACATCCTACCTCTATCACATACAATTGTCTTAGGTGTTCCAAATAGAGACACAACATTTTGCATTACACGTTTTAACTCATTTAAGTCCTGAGTACAGATAGGGCTTAATAAACAATATTTCGTAAAGGAATCCACAACAACTAAAACGTGTTTATTACCGTTAGATACTACTAATGGTCCTAGAGCGTCTACATGTAGGGTGTTAAAACGGACGCTTGGTTTTGTCCAAGAGTTAATTGGTTGCAATGGGGCTCGTGGAACTCTCTTGTGAGCTATACATATGAGACAGTGAGATATATACTTGGAAATAAAAGCTCTGAGACTTGGAAACCAAAAGTGTTTTAAGATAAGATCAGCAGTTTTGTCAGCGTTGATATGGCTGTGTTCATCATGAAATATTCGGAGGAGGCTCAAACGATGTCCTTTCGGTATGTAACAAAGAAGCCTAGACTCTTCACCTACAGGTGTAAAGCGATAGTACAACAAATTATTATGTTTAAAATAGCGTGAAGAGTCCAAATTTCCCTCGTCTAACGACCTGATCAAAGTTTGTGTCTCCTCGTCTCCTGCTTGCGCAATTTGAGCCCAATTACGTGGTTTCTGAATGTTATTTACTGTAGGGACGGGGTTACGGCTAAGATAGTCAGCGTGAGGTATCATAACCCCTTTCCTGTATTGAATTATAAAGTTAAAATCCTGTAAGTAAATCCACCACCTGGCTACTCTCGGGAGTAGATCTTTCTTATTTTGGGTGGCTTTTAAGGCATTACAGTCTGTCACTACAGTGAATGGCATGCCTATGAGGTAATGCCTAAAATGCTTAAGTGCTTTTACCACAGCTAGTGTTTCCAGTTCATAAGAATGGTAACGCTGTTCACTACCTTTTGTAACTTGGCTATAATAAGCAACAACACGCTTATTACCATCCTTATGAACCTGTAGAAAAACTGCGCCATAACCTGCGCTACTTGCATCTGTATGAACCTCAGCAGGAAGTTCTGGATCAAAAATGGCTAATATTGGTTCACTAGTAAGACACTTAATAAGTTCGTGGCGAACGCTTTCCTGCTGTGTTCCCCAGACAAACTCAACACCTTTTCGCGTCAAACGAGCAATACAAGCTGTTTTTATCGAGTAACTAGCTATATACTTTCTGAAATAACCAGCGAGACCCAAAAATTGTCTTGCTTGTTTGACGTTTTGGGGAATGGGGGCATTTATGAGCGCCTGGACCTTATTGGTTGACGGTCGGACTCCACCGTTTGATATAATTCTGCCTAAATATTCAATTTCTTGGCATAGAAATGAACACTTACGCAAATTCACTGAGAAACCAGCCTTAGTTAAAACAGCTAAAACTTCATCTAATATCTGTAAGCCCTGATCAATTGAACAGGACAACAACATGCAATCGTCAACGTAGACCAATACTTTGCCTGCATCAATGAATTCGCGCAGTGTGCTAGCAATAATACGTTGATATACTATGGGTGCGTTAGCTAAACCATATGGCATCTTTAAATATTCAAAATGCCCTTCGGGCGTCACGAAGCCAGTTAAGGGTATGGATTGCTCATCTAATTTAATTTGGAGAAATCCAGTAGCCATGTCAAGAACTGTGAAAAATGTTGACTTCCCTAATCGATCAATGTGATCGTCTATTAAAGGTAAAGGATATCTGTCCTTAACTGTGATTCTATTAAGTGCCCGGAAGTCAACACACATACGATCCGACCCGTCCTTCTTTTTTACTAGAAGAATCGGACTCGAATATGGGGACTCCGAATCACGTATTATGCCTTTACTAAGAAGATCCTTAATAATCTCCCTAACTTTAAGCTTTTCATTGTACGACATTTTGTAAGGACGATAGTTAATAGGTACCTCACTGTTCAATCTGATGTGCATACAACCTGTGGTAACTGTAGACGTAGCTGTACCAGAAATCATGAATGCGGAATATTTATCGAGTATTCTTGAGAGTTTCTCAAGGTCGTCACCGATTAATGCAGTTTTAAAGTCATTCGCTTGCACGTCAGGTCCAACAGTGGATACCCTCGATAGAGTTTTATCATGAGTTAAACGCTGCGATTCCCTAGTCCTTATATAGGTTACCCCTTCCCTATTTAATACATCAGTACCAATAATAATTGGTGCATTCATACATGCACTAGGCACGACAAGTAAGTCTATTTCGAGAGTAATTTCCTCAAGTTCTATTACGAGTGTGACATAAGAATCAATATGAATTATAGAATCACTAATTCCTTTCAATTGTTTTTTAATTGGTTTCCTCGAACATGAAAAATGATTGACTACTGATGACGAAATCAATGAGACTTCTAACGCCCCACTATCGATCAGAATGTCTATAGGTATACCCTCAACCATTCCAACTACAATATCACTGGACTTATTATTAATAGGCGCAGAACAGAAATTGACATTACTTTTATTGGGCTTATTATTTGCACGCTCCTTAGCAAAACAAACACTAATATCATGACCCGTCTTTTTACAATACGCGCATACCGTCTTATTTGTGGTTAAATTGGATTCAGATTTCTTCAATTCTGATTTATTTAGTTCAAGCGCATCGTTTAATTTAGATTTTTTTGAACATTTCGCTTGTTTATGCCCTACCTGACCGCAAGTGAAACATTTAGCACTCTGGCCCCTAAATGAGCCTTTAAAATTATTCCTAAGTGAGCTATTGTTATTTTTAGAACGCGAATTGTCACTATTCTGCTTAGAAATGGGTTTTATGAAGGTAGATAGATAATTAACTAGGCTGTCAGGCGTCAGGTTTGCATTAATAGCGGTTGCTTTAATTTGAGGGTCTTTAATCCCTCTAATAACAATGGCCACTATCAAGTCGTCTGATAGGCCTTTGACGATTCGTAAACGTAGTAAACATCTACGTGCATATTCAGCATAGGTTGGATAACTGTCTGAATCGGAGCTCATAACTTCATACAAAATATTTGCCACATCAATTTTAGTGACACACAGTGAACGAAAATCTTTTTTAAAATTGCTCCATGAACGGTCATTTGTAACCCATTCGCTAACCCAAGTCTTAGCATCTCCCTTCAGACAGTTCCCAACGCGGGAAAGGCACTCAGTATCTGACCACTTATTTAAACTTTACGCCCTGTCAACCTCGTCAAACCACCGATCAACGTCATGCACATTTGGATCAAAATTGGAAATATAAAAATTATAGGTGCTTACTGACTTTAACGATTGTATAGCTTCTACTATCTTCTCCGTGGTTGCAGTCGAAACATCAGTAGCAATACCTGTAGTTTCCGGCGTAGCTATTACCCGTGAACAATCTTCTAAAGCCTTCAACCGCGAAACGATAGTCTCAAGCGATCGTCGGTAAAGCGGTGACGCAGGGCTTCGCGTCCTCACGCGGCTCCCATGATGATCTCGTTCGCGCCTAGAACGGCGATCGCAATCCCGAGACTTGCTACGTGACCTCATTCTTTGCTTATGGCGGCTACGTGATCGTTTAGACCGCGTGGCGCCATTATTTGAATGTGAACGACTCGATCTATCCATTAGCAATGGACACTTACTATCTGCTTTAATACGAGTCGTAATATTGAAAGCCACAAAACTAGTTTTAACTTGTGGGCGAATGAATCTTTATCCCACGACTGATTTTAGGAATCAGAAGTGAAATAAGTAAAAAATTAACAATCTTTAATTCTTTTAAATTACACAACGCACAAATGTATAAAAATAATCTTAAGAAACACTGTAAATATTAATCAAATATTAATTACACGAGTCTAAAGGAATAATCAACAATTGAACAAAGACATAACTAAAACTAGCCAAGCACATGATAATGGTCAGGTAGCAAGTCCGTTCTGAGCGCCGTCCGAGGAAGAAAAAAGGACCGTTGCCCACCGCGCGCCTCCTTTTATAACCTTCCGTCCGTTGACAGCTGCTCGCGTGACATCTTTAAGATGTCAACCCGTCTTGAGTTGCCAACAATATTATAAAGCTGAAGAGTTTGTTTCTTTGTTTGATTGAACGCGCTAATCTCGGGAACTACTGGTCCGAATTGAAAAATTCTTTCTGTGTTGGGTAGCCTATTTATCGAGAGAGGCTATAGGCATATAACCTCACGCTACAACTAAGAGGAGCGGAGCAGTAATGAAAAATGTTGCAAAAACGGGGAAAATGTATTCCTTTTGAGAGTTTCCGTTGCGTGCGCTGCGTAAACGGTTAAAGTAACGCAAAAATCATGTATGACGGAATTGTTTCTCTTGAAAACTTCTAAAAAAAAGTCCGCGAGAGCATATGTCTATCTTTTAAGGTTGACTCACTATAACTCAAAAGGAGCGAGCAGCAACGAAAAGTGGACGAAAACTAGCAGCCAAATCGTTGCGACGGGAAGGGTCAGGGGAGCAAAAATTTGACGCGGACGAAGTCGCGGGCAGAAGCTAGTTATTACATAAGAAGCAGTTGCGAGTAGGTACTACTCACCTTAAATACCTTTCTGAAGAACATCACCAATAAGGTTACATATGTCTTACGAATGAAAAATTCCGTTACGAAGTCACTTCGTTTCCCGAATCTCGTAGATTTATTATTATTATTAAGAACACGTGCTAAGGTAGCCCGCAAAATTCAAAATATCTTACGTTTTTAGCATTTTCCAGGTCAGTGTGAGGTTGTATTTTGATGAATATGATTCGCGACTCTTAAAAATATGGCTTTACAGAATTATAATCATTAAATTGATCAGTACAACCCTCTTAAGTTCACATAATAATGAAATTGGAACGGTTTCTAACTTTGGTCCAAGTTTAAACACTTTTTGTATTTCAAACATTATTCTGACTGATATAGGTATCTAAAGTTCTTTAATACAAAACTGACAAACTTCAATGTTGTCGGACTAAACTTCTAAATTAAAAAATGGCGCCATGGTATAAAATGTATCATGTTTTGTTCGGCCGTTTGGATTGTAGTCCAATCTTGGCTATTTTATGTCAAATGTCATGGTTTCACTATGTCAAATGTCATAGTTACATTATGTCAAATGTCTTAGTTACACTCTGTCAAATATCTTGGCTACACTATGTCATATGTCTTGGTTACACTATGTCAAATGTCTTGGTTACACTATGTCAATTGTCTTCCCTAAACTATACTAATTGTCTTGGCCACACTATGTCAAATGTCTTGGCTACACTATGTCAAATTAATTGAATAGAAATGCCCCTGCAAAATTGAATAACATTTCCTTCCATTAAAGATTCTAAGAAGGCTTTTAATTTGCTTGCACGCTTACTACGAGTGAATAATGCGCAATTCTGCAATAAATATTCACGTGTACATCTTACATCAGAATCGGCACGTATTATCGCATTTTTGTTTATTTATCCAAACTTATAGCAGCTAATTGATGAGAGGTCATTTCGTAATCAACGCTCAACGCAGTAACATCTTACAAAAAGTGTAGTGAATTTTAAATACGTTTTAAAAGAAATACAGTAACTTTTCAACTACGCAGTCCCGTAAATCGACTGGCATCAATTTATTTCTTGCATTATTTTCAGAAACTGTCTAAACTTATCTTGCTATGACTGTTTCTATTATGCCAGTCGGATAAGAGGTAACTTGCTGAATTAATCTTGAAAATCGACATTAATCTTAGGTTCCTTCATATTGTGTGTGGACGTTTACGAGCTAACACGTTAAAAGCAATAAACGATTATAGCCTTAAAATGATAAACAAGATGAATCCCGACCTGAAGTTCAATAAGTGAAGTGAAAACAGAACAATTAAATCAAGAAAAGTGAAGTGTAATAAAATTTTTCTTAATAAAATGACACTCGAACATTTTCGGAGCGCAACAAAATATCACAGAAATATAATCGTCACCCAATCCTGTACATGGACGTTTAAATGTGTGTTTTGCAACTGGTACTTCTGACAGTGACGAAAAGAAACTAAATTCAGGCTGTGATATTCCATCAAATAGTGTAACAAATTACGTTAAAGTACACTCGATACTGCCGCCCTCTGTTATTCGAAAACACAAACCAAATTTTTCGAAAACAACGCCACCTATTATTGCTGCCCCGTAACTTTCAAAAGTTGAACTTATTGGATACGACATTAAGGTGCCATCTAGGAGAAAGTTGCTGAATCACTAATAGACTAGTAGCGCCATCTCTTGGTGTGACGATAAGCGGTTAAACATGGTTGAAGATCCAACTCCGCAGCAGGACCGGGTTTCCGCTGCTGCGGTGCTGCAGTTTGCTGCAAGAGAAGCGAGGGAGGGGAGGCGATTCGCGGAGTTTGGAGCTCATGCTTTTGCCAGCATCTCTTACAATGCTTACGGTACTTGTTTGCTATCTTTCTTATTTCTTATTTTTGATTCTTCATAGCCCTAGCTTCACCACGACCGGTCCCTGTGCTTCCCGCAGCCAGCAGATTTAAACCTAACATTTGCTACTTATCAATAGCTATTGAGGCCAATGCTCACTAGGAGTCCACGACTACGCAGACGTAATAAAATAACGCGCACTCGATTTTTAACTCTCGGTCTTGAACCGAGCATTGAGAATGCAACAGAGTGCAGCGCGAGTGAGTCTCTGCACGTCGAAAAACAGTGTTCGGTTTGCAATTGTTTGCGCTAACCAGTGGGTTGATGATCCAGTGCGAAAAAACGCGCTGCGATTTTATTACGTCAATTAGAACGCGGGCTTAGAGCAACAAGGAGGTCTCTTCAGCATCATCATCATCATTTCAGCCGAAAGACGTCCACTGCTGGACATTTGCCTCGCCCAATTTAGGGTGGAGGGATGTCATAATCGCCACGCTTGGGAGGTGGGTTGGCGATTGCAGTATGGTGGTAAAATTGATAAAGACCGGTGCTGCCCATTCTCTAATAAGTCCCTTAGTCGCCTCTTACGACACCCACAGATAGAAATGGGATGGTGCTATTCTTTACTTCTGGCACCATATGGAACCAGCACCCTAATTGCGAAACGCACAATTTATCAGAATCTGAATGGGATTGAAGATTATCTCTAAACCATTGCGTCATTTGTTCGAATAAATTGTGACTTAGCAACGTAAATAACGCAATGAATGTTGTTTAACTATGAATATTAAACCAATTCCTACCGATAAAATGTTCCGCAATTACCCCTCTGGCTCGGAAACTGGTCTCTTAGATGTCATTTTTTGGGTTCTGCCAGTAAAAAAATATATTAGTATGATACAATCTTCTATTACATTTGCTAATAATAATAAACGAATAATTTTTTCTACAAGGTTAGCCATAATGGTTCTGGATTACTTTAAATATATAAGATGTAAAACGCTTTATTCAACGAGGTTCTTTTCATTCGTTTTAATTGACAATAATTAACCCAATTTTTTAAATAATCATGTTGATGTCTTTAAAAGTTCAATGATCGAATGTAGGTAGTAACAAGACTCATTTAAATGTTCTCAAGTGGCATTTTTAGTGGCAGATCGGCACTTATCTGTAGGTTACGTAACTGCGCCTCGGTACCAATACGTACACAGATAGTGCCAGTGCAGGAATTTTCCAGTATCACAAGTACCAGGTCAGATATAAAAAAATATTCTGAGCTATTAAATTATCTTATTTTTTGCTATATTTTGTTTAAAAAAAAGCGATAATTTGGATGTTTTGTACGAAACCGACTTCATGGATTATGTTTTAAGGTCCTACACTGAGTCCTTACCTAGAATTTACCAGGATTAGACTATATTTCAAATCTATCTGAAAGTCACAACGTAAAGTAACCGAGCGGCACCCTGAAGAGTTGTAACAGCTAAATGATAAATGGCTTTATTTTTGCCAGTAGGTTTGTACAAACACTTTTACACGTCAATCATATTTTTTTAAACTAGATGAGGTCGGCGTTTCCTATCTGACTACTCTGAGAAGAAAGGCCGAAACAAACTCAGAGGTCACAGTCTCTTTTAAAGTCCAGACATAATTTGGTTAGATCATGTGAAGACCATGTGGATTGGTGTCTGAAGTGGTCTTTCAAGGAACGAACCACACAGATTGAGTGGACCTGTCCAATCAGTGCACGCATTTGTCAATAATCATGCAGCTCAACTCAGAACTTAAGGAGGTCAATGATTCGACGAACAATACCAAAGAAAGGACATTTGTGTAGGTCGCATAAATTACTCAAACTGCCAGACTGTGATAAAAAATAAATGAGAAGAAAAGGAACCTAGAAAAAAAAAAAAAACACCCACTTAATCTTCACATTTACAATAATTAAAACAATACAATACTTTAAAAGTAAATATTAATGTCATTGTATAGGTAAAATTCATCAATGACAATGTGTATATAACAATACCAAAGAAAGGACATTTTGGTAGGCCGCATTAAGTACTCAAACTGCCAGATTATCATTAAAATGAAATGAGTAAGAGGGATATATAAAAAAAAAACAAACATCTACATAGTCCTCACATTCATAATTATTAAAATAATAATAATAGTATACTCCTCAGAGTATATATTCATGTCACAGTTAAGCAATAATCAAAATGTTAAAGTGTATAAGCAATAATCAAAATGTCAAAGTGTATAACCAATAATCAAAATGTCAAAGTGTATATTCCCAATAAATAATTAATAAAAAAAAGGTAAGTTATTAATAATAAAAATAAAAAAAAATATAATTCAGTACAATAACATTTTAAAAATAAAAATTGGAGCAGCTTAATCTCAAGCTTTTTTGTCCTCAATATAATCTTTAACAGTGTAAAAGGCTTTCTGGCACAACTTACGTTTAATGAATGATTTAAATTTATTGGGACTTAGATCTTGAACATGGCTTGGAAGTTTATTATAAAAGCGTATACATTGACATCTGAATGAGCCACCTATTTTCTTGAGCCTTGTTGAAGGTACAACAAATTTGTGTTTGTTCCTAGTATTTATACTATGGATATCACTGTATTGCTTTCTCAAGTCGACCATCCCACTATATGATGTTAGTTCTGAAGCACGATTGAAACTGTGGCTGTCCCTAACATTTTCTTCCAGCTGACTATGTTGACCCTACAGAAAGGTTTTCATTGGGCCACCGACTGCTATGGCACACCTGGAATCTTAATCGAGTAAGAAGTCAGTCGGGCCGCTAACGGCACAAAATCAAGTCATTTATTTAAACTAGGCTGAGAGTCAGCACTTTTTGAACGTCAAAGTTACATAAGACAGTCCCCCAAAACGCCCGCCCTTCACCACTTCCTAGTGCTTTAGCTGGGAAGAAGCCCACCTACCTTTTTGTACTCTCTTTGAACCTGCACTATAGAAAACCTTTGCAAGGCCAACAATAACGCTGTCATAGGGGCTGAATTCTGGTCGAAGCTGATTTGAAACCAACAAATGAAATCATCGATACGACGAAGAAGATTTATTTGACAGAAACAGAATAATGTTAAGAATATGTTTTGCAATTATGTTTACACTTTCTTGTACTGTTGCGCTAAAAATGTTTTATAGCGACATGTACATCGCCACATGCGAACCACGCATCACACTGACGTCACGCAGAATTCTGCATTGCGCAAGCAGAGTTTACCGCGCAACTAGCTTATGTCCTGACATCGATCGTTTGGCAGTTCCTCAGTAGGCAAAACACCCGTCTGGTCGGAAGACCCTCCTTTTTCTATGAAGGATGAGCGAACATTATTTACACCATGTTCCTCATACCTCTATAGTTAAAAACATTTATTAGTCTCTCTTCTTGATACGATTGACCGCAACAGAACGGTTTGTTTAATTCGTTTTGTGTTGCAAATTAGTGTAAGGCTTACAACTTATCAGAGAGCCCCTCGTGGGCCCATCCAAATCTAAGCCAATCCCATCTTACTTTTTTCTATAACGTTCTTTTGGCGCGTCGCCAAAATCTAAAATGTTGACGCCATCTTGTTTTGTGCATATAATTTCACAAATGTTCACCAACAACGCCCCATTTTATCTTAGCGTGTTGATGTCAATAAAGTCGAATTCTGGAATTCTTCTAAATGGACTCAGCCCAGAATTCGGTTACATGTTTGGCGCCCTGCTAGGCAAAACGCCAAATAGCCATCTCTTCTTGTAATGTGCAGAAGGGATACGCAGGACACGATATTAAGTGTATCACAGTCAAAGTCATTTAGGCTTCCAAGGATCCTCGTTGTCCTCTAGACACTAGGCGGGTTTGCCAACACGAATTGCCCTAACATACTTTGTTACGTAACAACGCAATACCACCAAAAATAACGTCATTTGAATCGAAATTAATTAATTCGATTCAACTGAACTGATACTCGAAGTAGTTACAACTAGTTCAGTACTAGCGCGGTCAAAGTTTAGCTGATAAGGTTGCAAGAGAGCTGGATTGTTTAACGTATGTTTCAATGGCTTGATTGATATTTTAATGCGGACACTTAGACCGCGTTCGCTCGGACGTATAACTACCGCAGTGGATTGTATCGTGCTCTGAATTGTCTGCTCTTGGTATGGAGCCGACCATTGAGAATCGAACAGAGTACATTCCAGCTGTTCGTAAAACACACTGTTCGATTTTCAACTCTCTTGCGTTAAGCAGTACGTTGAATATCCAGTGCGCAGGAAATATCCCGCTGTGACATATTTATGTCCGTGTACACATGGGACCTAGAAATACATACTGATTTCAATCTAGAATGGTCTCTTGCAACTTGTAAAACTTTGGACTGAGTCTTCTATGTCCATATCTGAGGCAGTGAGACAGAACAAACTGTAGTACACGAGGCGTCAAAGAGTCACCAGATGTTTCGAGCTTTGTCCCCTTCAAACTTTAGAATTGTGACTTTTCTGAAACGAAAATAATCCATAAGATGCGGAAAAAAAAAACAAAGCATATGAATATGAGCAACTGTCAATTATTTTATTCTAGTTGTTACTAACTCGGAATCATAATTAGCTGAAATACTTGCTCATCACCGTCAAAAGCTCAAAAGTCTGACCACCAGTCTAACCAAGCAGTATCATATTACCCAGTAACTTAAGGTCAGATAGACAGTCGCTCCAAGTATAATACTGGTATTCAGCTGCCTCCGGTTAGACTGGAAGCCGACTCCAATATAGTTGGGAAGAGGCTAGACAGATGATGAGGAATTGATCATCATCTTCATCTATAGCTCGACTTGATCCACTGCTGCCGGCGTAGCATGACCAATTCTATATCTATTCTACCAAGAACAAATAAAGTTCCTTATGTATTTTAATTCTGTAAAAATGTTTCTATCTCATCAGAAAAATAGTCATCATACTTGACATCGTATTTTGTCGACTGAAGAATAGAAACATCTCTTCTTTTCAGTTTTACACGATTTTTCTACGATACAATCTATCATTTTGTCTTGTCTTCCGTCGACAAATTCCGTTTCTATGGCGGTCATGCTACGCGTGCTGGTCATAGGCCTCTCTTTTCTTTTGCCAATCCCCACGCTTCTGAGTCAGCCTCATCCAGGTTCTACCCGCCATGGTAACAATGTCATTCGCCCATATCGCCGCTGGACGACCGACATCTCGTCTCCCAGTCCTTGGACGTAACTCTGTCACAGCTATACTCCACTTATCATCGCTGCTTGCCAGGTGCCCAACCCAACTCTTTTATTTTTGTTGGATAGGAGTGGGAGGGCGTGTCAGACTTTTACTGACTAAAAACCGTGTTCCTTCAGTTGCTTCATATGCCAGGGCCACGGTAACTCTTTCGAACAAATCTCGCGACCCTGGTAGGCCAACCTGCCCAACTCTACTTGAGTTCCTTAATACGCTTACCGATCTCGAATACCTTCATACCTCTTCGTATCTCGACATTTGGAACTCAGTCTCTTGAAATACTTGTTCCTTCACTTTTATTCTTGGACGTGTTTGGCAAGAATAATTTGTGTGTATCTAGTTTGACCGGAATACGATCCAACAATAAATTGAAGATACGTACTGATTGATAGAGAAACAACAGTAGTACAGAGCTGTTCTCAGGTCAAGCCGAACCTCACGTGGCGGAGAGGGGAAGTCTTGGAAAATATCACATATTTATTGTTTTTCTGCAAAAACAGTGTAAGATTGCGAATAAACTGGGTTAAATTAAATAATTAAAACATATTTTTATTTGGCCAGCCAAGGGAGCCAAACCCAACGCATAAATTCAACACAAATAAGCACAAATTAACTATTATTTACACTAAATTGTGCATTTTGAAAGATTTCACGTGTGATTTTGGGGGAGGGGAGGGTCAAGTCAAATCTTACGACAGAGAGAGAGACCTTGGGTTGGAGAGTTGAAAAAATGTCCAATATTGCCTCACGTAATTAATGGGCGCCCCCTTAGACTAGAAGCCTAGCCCAACATTGGGAAGATGATGAGATGAATTGATATGGTGGACAGCTATACTAATAATAAGCTGAAGAGTTTGTTTGAACGTACCAGTTTGACATTTGCCAATGAGACCCAAAAATCTCTCTTCTAAAGATAACGCCACAGCAAATGTTCTGTGAGAGTAAACAAAAACTATCGGAGGTCAATAAGTTAACATAATCGAACCACCTCATTCTGGATAGAGAGCGTTATGCTTACACGTTATCTTGTTTATGGTTTCATTTAATTTGTTTTAATGACATAATCGTTTTCGTACTGTCGATATTGAGGGGTTTACCGTGGACACCAACAAAATGATGAGCACCCATGAATATTCCTCTCTCCGTGCTTTCGATAGCATTATGGAAGTACGGACTTGAACGTAACGTTACTATACGAAACTTCTTATTCTATGCTTTGTGTCCATGGAGCTTCTTCTCTGTTCTTCTTCATAGCAACCTACTACGCTTCGGAATGGACTAGCTTCATCTTTTCTGACTGAAAGACTCCTTAACTGGTAATTGAAATAAATGGTTTGTGCTTGGTTTTGAGTTCATACGTCTTGTCTAAGGGCGCGTTCCCACTATGTCGTAACGATTAATTAATCGTTGGACGACTGTCGTCTCTAGCTGTTCCCATTAATACGATTGTTTGTCGTCAATATTTCTTATCGATTAGCGACTATCGTATCTAGCTCTTCCCATTGGACCGCGACGACATTTTATCGTTTCACGGCAGTCGCTTTGTCGTTTACACGTCATTAGCAAGCTACAAATCTACAGTCGCCTTTACGTTTTCTTGGAGATCAGTAGTGCGTTTAGGCTCCTGAGTTCAATGGACGAAGACGAAATTATAATAAAGTATTACTTTGCGGGTGCGAGGGGGAAGGCAAAATACGTGTAAACGACGAGACGATATTTTTATCGTGGCTACAATAGATTTGCGGTCACGATTTAGTCGTAATGATTTTTTATCGTTTTACGACTGTCGTGCTAGCCGTTCCCACTGTCATGACAATCTCTTGTCACTGCAAAAAATGTTGTAGACGACAGTAAATCGTGTCGTTCTATATGTGAACATCTCCATTTAAACATATAAGCCACGACACTTAAAACTACACGATTATCTGTCGTCACGACAAAGTGGGAACGCGCCCTAATTTAAGTCTAGGAGACTAAAATTAAAGCACCGATCAATATTTTAAGCATTGTATTTTTATTCCGTAGTTTAGTTACTACACGGCTCTATCTATTATCTAATGATTTGTATTGGAAGAGACTTGTTGGAAACACTAATTAACGCCATATCGTTGTGGCAATGTTTCTAACATATTCAAAAAAGGGCCATGTCTGCACTTCATATGTCGTTCCCCAGCTATGGTTACTTTCATTCTAGAGGCCACGAGACTACCCTGACATATGACGTGTATCACACAAAACCCATCACAAAATTTTCTACAAAAGCTTTTTCTCATAACTCTTTTTTCTTTCCATCAGCTGCCTTGAGCGACATGGGTGGCAGCGGCACCAGCTCCTCGTCATCACACATGTCTCCCGGCTGGCAAGTCAACGACCTCGACCTCGACTTGCCCGGCGAGCTGTCTATGAAGTGAGTAGCACTAAAACTTATCTACAGCGCCATCTATTATTCAAATCCATCAAACTTTCACTAAATAGTACATCTTTAAGACGAGGCGCTACCAACGCAGACAATTATTTTTTATTGTTAATTCCCTTTGTACATTACTGGACCGGATTGTGGTGTATGTAATTTTAATTTGCGAAAAATTCAGATTCACAGCTTAATTTTAATAAATGAAATTTTGATTTTAAACTACATACTAAGTGACTCGCACGGACTCATGGGATGGGCAGAAAGGTACATTTTGACAAGACAAAAATTTCTGGTCAGAACTGAATATCAGTTATGTCATCTGCTAGCTTCGTTATATACTTAAAACCCATCCATCAAAAGCAACCTTTTTGATTTACAAATTTTAATACAGCGCCATCTCTTTTCGAACCCTCAAAAAACTCACCGTGTAGTACTTTTTCTCACCGTAGCGAGGCGCTGCTGTCGCTGCCATCATTGGCTGTGTTCAAGCAGGAGGCACTATCGCCGAATGGCGGTGGTACCGTGCTCTCCCCACCACGGCGGACCTGGCCTCCGCGAAGACCTGATGAAAGACAGGTAAATAATAAAATAAATATAATTATGTTGCAGCTTTGGTCTGTATTCCTTTTCAGTTCTTAGAGTTGCTGCTCTTATTAAAAGTTCTGCTTTCCGTGTGCTTATCGCTACTATATCTTCTTCATCCACTGAAGTCATCACACAACCGTAGACCTGCAGCGACAAGAGATATCTCTTCTGGGCTTGAATTTGACGTAATTAAACGCAATATGTTGTCACAGGCATTGTTGACCTTTCGTTTCTATCAGTAAAAGTGGTGTTGGCGCTCACTGACATTCTTGGTTTGTATGAAAAATATTGACAGTGCCGTCTCTACCAGCATACGCCGAGGAAAATCAAAAATGCTTTTGTTTCGTTTTTATTTTGTTGCATTTCATTTGTTTAAAACGTTAGTAACCATTTTCTTTCATTGATGACGTTGCGGTATTGACCACGTCTCTATCAATTGTTTGTTATAGAGCTCTTTATACATCGTCGTCTTTACTATTCTCTTTAGGGAAGCCCCACGTTCATAGCAAACGTAATCGGCCGTCGAATGGGAGAATGTAAAAAAAATCATGTGCGGGCAGGGACCCTCGTCAGGAAAAAAGTTCGCACACACACAATCGTATAACATCGCAAAATACAGAGAGAGAGAGAGAGACAGAGAGAGAGAAAGACTCATGGTCACTCTGTCCACACGTGATGAATTGACGATTTCTACCAGTCAACTCTTACCGCAAGCCGCGTTAAGGAACTTCGTTCCAAAATCATCGGCCAGGTAGCTGGTGGCTGGCATTGAAAATGGAAACGCTTTTATTCTACTCGGAATTTTATTTCAGAATTCATGTTGAGAAGATGAATGTAGGGCGGCTAACAAGGGTATTTACAAGGCAGATGTGACTGGACACGCCGGAAGGGCACGCCCTAGGAGAACATATAGTGGCCTTATTGGTGATGTTCTTCAGAAGGGTCAGGTGCGTAGTACTTGTAACCGGCGTGCGTGTATGACCAGATGTATGAACTTGAACTAGGCAAAAAAAGTAAGGATCGTAGTAGGTGGCGTTCCATTGTTTCTACCTGCCCGAAAAAGACGTGAGTTTAAGTATGTATGTTGATGCACATGATATAGCTTTTGTTAGGTGTGAATGTGAGATTCGTCTTCGGTTCATATAACTTATTAGTATTACGAGATCGAGGGCATGATAGCTTGTCACTTGCTAAAAAAGAATCTTATGTTTGAAAACAATGAAACATGATTCTAATATATCAGATGTCATGTAAAATACATGGTTATATATTACGGTAACTCACTTCTTTTCCTACTTTTCAGCGTATACTTATGCAGGATAAACATTATCACACATCTTTAGTTTGCGTTTCACGAAAGAATTCCCTGTCCCGTGATATTGGTATCACGGAAATTCAGTATCTTTTCTCTGCAGATAGGAGAGCCAAAATTACGGCAAAGGGAATCCTTTCGGAAACGCACTATACAATAATATACCATCAAAATCAAGTTTTTCACGCTCAATGTTTCACATCTCGCTTACATTTACCTACACACAAAACATTTTGTATCACTATCCAGACTGCTGATAGAACATGGTTTTCTTTCTAATTCTCAGATCAGTGCGGAATATACAGACATACAGCAGGGACAGGCTGTCACTGACAGGGAATTCAAGAATATATGGGAGGTGCATATATCATATCTTCTTAGAGCTTGAAGTCTTGTCTTACTCACTCAAACTCTGTTTACCCCGTCTTAACAATTCTTTTATATTCTGGATTTTTTTAATTCAGCATTCCAAAATTAAAATTCACTTTTTTTAAATTAACTTCGCCTGACAT
This sequence comes from Aporophyla lueneburgensis, assembly GCA_932294355.1. Lineage (NCBI taxonomy): Eukaryota > Metazoa > Arthropoda > Insecta > Lepidoptera > Noctuidae > Aporophyla > Aporophyla lueneburgensis. The sequence goes on along the minus strand of OW028762.1, from coordinate 13,420,525 downwards.
GGTTGCCACGCTCTATCTGTATTCTAAATGTCAACATCATATAACTTCAAATCGATTTAAACTCTACTAGTTCCTTATATAACATGCATTATTGCTTAAACATACAGTGATAGATTCTCCGTCTGCATGAAATCTAAATTATTTATTCATTGAAATGCGCATTTTATATTCGATACAAAATTTCCAGCGAAAAATCTTCTTGTCATGCCTACTTTATGACATTATTTATTCATTCAGACACACTATCTTTGTTTACATTTACTGATATTATGACTAAGAGGAGAAAAAAAAAACTAATTAATCGCTTGTTTTTAAGAACAAAATGATTACGGAATAAACAGTTGATTAAAATTTTAATTATTATTTACAATAGCTTAGACTAGAGCTGAAGTAAATAATTACTTCAACCCTTAATTGAATTTATATATTCTCTATCAACTGCACGAAAACTGCACTTATGTGCGTGCTTACTAAAAATGGCATCAGCTGATCTATATATCTAACAGATATTAGAAACGTGGCTATATTCAGAATACCTATCGAACAGCGTCAATGAAAAACCACATCAGAGCTGATCTGAGAATGAAAGAAATAATTCGAATAAACAAACTTATGAAAAGATAAGCTTCGTTGCTCTACTGGTCGCAAGCGTTACTGCTAGCATGAGATCCCTAAGTGTTATTGGGTTTTCTATCTGGAAATTCTCAGTAGCAGTCCAGAGTCTGGATTTGTTGCCCGGTTGATGACAATAGGCTCGCTCCCTATTACAAGCGAAATGTGGGTGCAATATAGGCACACGTCTGCCCCAACCTTCGGGGAAACGAGGCGTTGTGGTGTTATGTTAAGAAGTATCTTTATCAGAAGAATCAACTAACTTTTGTCATTATACTATTATGCTTACTTCTGCCACCGCCCTTATACAGCTGTGCAAGCATCTTTTGGCGCTACCACCTTGTTTTTCCAATAGATAATTTCGCGTAAAAAATCATGAATATTTACCAGCAATGCCCCCTGTCAATGTCATTTAAGTTCATTTTAGTACTCCAAATATAAATTCCGAAACATTGAAGTTGATTTCAAAATCACCTACATTGATATACTCTTTGTTCTTTCACAGATTACCAACATGGTGGTTGATAGCAACCGCGATGCCATGGAAGAGGGTAGTTGTGAGCAGTCACCGACGCCTACACACAATGGGACCATGATGGTGCAGCAAGGTAAGTGGCGCCATCTGTTATCAGCATCTAGTGACCAATGTGTAGCAAATAGTTCAGTTTCTTGCAGATAGATGGCGTGCAAGGTTTTAGATATCACAAGTAATGTTTACAAGAATTATTTTTTTTTGGTCTATGACCTATCACTGAATATTTTTTCTCTGTAGAATTCCTGCAGTTTCTGAAATGTTACTTATTTATCTATTTCATGAAATCGAGATCACACTTTAAAGAAAGTCAAAAAATACATGCATTCATAATCTCACGGCTTCTTCCCATGGGGGTAGGCAGAATCTACAGAACGCCACCTGCTACGATCCTTACATGCTCCAAAGAAAATACTTACTAGCTTCTTGTTTTGGTTTTAGCTTTAAAGCCAAAAACACTTTTCCAATACTATGCTGTGATCGAGCAGTGATGGCCCAGTAGTGGCATAGTTGCATAATCGCCACGCTTAACAGGCAGGTTAGTGATCGTAATATGGTGGTAAAATGCATAGAGAACGCTGCTGCCCATTCTTTAGTTAATCCCTTAGTCGCCTTTTACGACACATATGGGAAGAAACGCGATGATGCTAATCAGGCATATCCCACTTCTGATAGTGATAACTATTTATGTCTTCCATCACAGGCAGTCCAGAAAGCATGCAGTGCCAGCCGACCATGCCTCCTGGCACCATGATGCCTATGAACGGGTATCACTCCCCGAGCGCACAGGAAAACAAGAGTGAGTACCAAGAACTAATTCATTTACTATGTCTTGCAACACTGCTACCAAGGTCAACTTTCGGACTTCAGAGAACCTGTAACGATTGATGCTTGTATGATACATAGAAAAAGCTTTCGTTTAATGCACTGAAATTGAATTGCACGATTACTGTCAAATGCGTGTACTGATTGGACAGGTCCACTCAATCTGTGTGGTTCTTTCCTCAGAACCATTTCAGTCACCAATCCACATGGTATTCACATGACGACCAAAATGATGTCTGGAGTTTATAAGAGATTGTGACCCCTGAGTTAGTTTAGGCCTTTCTTATCAAATTAGTCAGTTGGGAAACGCCGAACTCATCTAGTTGAAAAAATATATGATTGCCGTGTTACTTTCTACTTTCCTGGAGCCAAATAGCACGAGAAAGAGACGAATGGGCATCTTTGGAGGAGGCCTTTACCCGAAACGAGGTCCTTGCAATAGGAAAAAAGGAAACTAACAATCTTAATCTTATCTTATACCTTTAAACGAGCAATTCTTGTATATATGTATATATATTCTGAATCTCAGAAACGGCTCCAACAATTTTCATGAATTTAGTATACAGGGGGTTTCGGGGGCGATAAATCGATCTAGCTAGGATTCATTTTTATAAAATGTCGTTTTATTCGTGTTTTCAATGACCAACTTTGTCGATAATCAACTTGAACATAAACGTATTATTTTAAACACAATTTACCAAAAACTACCGAGCAAAGCTCGGTCAACCAGATATTTATATTTAAACTGGGTTTTGCCTGCGACTTCGTATGCGTAAATGTCGGTAATCGTGGACGCAGACGAAATCGCGGAATAAAAAGTAGCCTATGTCCTTTCTTGGGGTTCAAACGTCCCCGTACCAGATTTCGTCATAATCGCGTATCATCTGATACGCTTTACGCCTAAAACACTTAACCGATAGTAACTATGTCTATCTGACAGAGTTACTTTTGCATTTAAATATTAGTATAGATAGTGAGAGCAGTGGTGGCCCAGTGGTAACGGCGGCGACTTACGAGTAGTAAGGTCGTGAGTTCAAACCCGAGCAGGCGCTTTACTTTGTGTAAATTATTTCATCTCCACTGCTCTCAAAACGGTGAAGGAAAACATCGTGAGGAAACTGGCATGTCTTAAAACAAAAAATTTGAAGACATGTGACATCTACCAACCCGCACTGGGCCCGCGTGGTGTATTATGGCCCACTCCCTCTCACCGAGAGGAGGCCTGTGTCCCAGCAGTGGGAACATTATAGGCTGCTGATGATGATAGATAGTAAAGAGTAAGACATTAACCTCGCTAATCATACAATTACTAGACTTAAGAAACTGTGTATACCTTCGTTGAAAGGAATAAAGGCTTTTTATTTTTTATATACTTTTATTTTATTTTTATTTTAAGGTCCTAAAATAAATCTTCTCTTAGATGCTGGTCTTCTGATGTGTTCTCCCGTCGGCTCCCTGGATGGGTTCCTACAGTCGCCCACACATAATCGCTCGGAGCCCAGCTTCAAAGATGACACCAGGTAATAATCACTCATACACCATAATTAAATAACAGCGAGGCAAAAATTCAATATTTAAATTCTGTCGACCACCAGAAGGCAAATTATCATAATTAAAAACGTTCTAAATCTAGTCGCAGTCCCATCTCGGCGACAAACAAATGTCAAAAACTTGTCAAAAATAAAAATAAAAGTTTATTGACAAAAAAAAAAACCTTTGTCTACAATAACAATAACCATTCACATAGGTAAGTTAAATTGGTTTTTGGGAAAAGCCTGCACAAATAGTGGAAAACCCTGCCTCCTAAACTAGGGAAACCCTGTGACCTAGAAGTCAGTGTTCTACTAGTACCTACGTATCCAAAATAAACCTTTATTTAAGTGTGTGTTTCTAACAATAAACCCATAATGACCTGATTTGCTATATGAATGTGTAACTATGTGTGTGGGGTATGGGATGGGATTGAGTGTGGTGTGGTGTGGTGTGGTGTATGATAGGGGAGAGGGTGTTTTGTGGGGGTGCGTATAGTCGTGTATGGTGTATTCATGTGATGATGCATGTGTTTATGTATCTGTGTAATCGATGGAAACTCGAGGTATTTTTGACAGATTGAGACAGAGCAAACTATGTACGTTCTTAAAATTACGAGGTTTACTCCTCTGATGACCTCATAACTTAGGAGTCAGCAAAAGGTCATTTGTCTCTCATCGACTTGCAAATAGCTAAGAATGGTTTGATTCCATAGACAAATAAAGTTATTTTAACCACTCCCGTCCCACTGACGCGATATCGGGTCAACCAAAAAATGTCCTCTGCGTCCCGAAGACTCGATAACGCGTCCTCGGTGTTTTCGGTTGTGAAGTCATAGGACGCGTTATCGAGTCTTCGGGACGCAGAGGACATTTTTTGGTTGACCCGATATCGCGTCAGTGGGACAGGAGAGGTTATTAAGTGTAGGCTGCGAAGTATTTGTCTATGTAAGATTAATGCCTGAAAGACCACGTTCACGCAATCTAAATACAGTCCGCCCAGAATTTGGCTACGAGCTTAGCACTTTTAGAAGCGTCCATCAACTCCTGTAGCGTGCAAACAACAGGACACGCTGGACAAGATAATAAGGGCCCCATTATTTGTGGGACTGCACCATATTTACACGGAGTCATCTGTGAATCTCCACCTGAGTAAATTTTCTTTGCATCGGCCTTTTTGAGTCTGGAGTCTGTTTAAAGACTTCCAGGAAAGCCAAGGCAACTCGTGGCCAGGTGCGAGTTTTTCAACTAGTGGAACGACACATTCGTTTGGTAGAGAAGCGCCCTGTCGCCACAGGCTTAGTCTTACCGCAAAAAGCTGTTGCGGCTTTCCAAAAATCATATCAATATAGCCGCGTTTTTTTATAATAAAGTCAACAATACTTTTCAGGTTAGAATCAACAACTACCCGAAATGTGACGTTGATCAATGAAACCCTTTACTAATAGGAAATTTGTGTCTTGTCATAGCAATACAAATTATCCCTTATTCTTCTACCCTTAGATTCCAGTACGTCCTAGCAGCCGCCACGTCCATAGCCACCAAACAGAACGAGGAGACCCTGACCTACCTCAACCAGGGCCAGCCTTACGAGATCAAACTTAAGAAGTTGGGAGACCTGTCGCAGTATAAAGGGAAGATGCTCAAGGTAAATATAGCATAACATCACCCATGCCTTCCTTGAAAGGCCAAAGATCTCCCATCCACAGACCGAACTCGGCAAGCGTAGAACCCCGGGGGTCGGGAGTCGATTGCGGACTCCCGACCACCGTAAGCGCGGGCTTGCGGGCGGCGAGCAATGAGTAGTTCGCCACCCGGTAAGGACCAGGCTCGGGTCGACGGCGCGTAGTGTTCCACGCGCGCCTCAAAGAGATGTCAGCAGCGCTGAAGGGGTCTGCTAGGACCGATGCCTGCGGGTCGCGAGATTTGATCGAAAGAATTACCGTGGCCTTGGCATATCGGTAACTGAAGGAACACGGGTGGGTTTTAATCAGTAAAAGTTTGACAGTCCTCCCGCTCCGTCCAGAGCGGAAGACGTCTTTTGATGATTTACCACCCGCAAAAAAAACCTTGGAAAGCAAGAACTGGGAAGTTTGTTGCGCTTTTTTTTTATTATATACTAGCTTCTGTCTGCGATTTGTCGGCGTCAAATTTTTTTATGGCTGAAATTACGATGATTTTCAGTGCCCGCGTTTTTTCAGTAACCGTGCAGTTCTTCTCAGACCCTACCCTACAAACGGTTTTGTACGTCATATGAATTCGTTGTATGTTTTTCAACAGAGCATAATCAAGATCTGCTTCCACGAGCGTCGGCTGCAGTACATGGAGCGCGAACAGATCGCGCAGTGGCACAACGAGAGGCCGGGAGAGAGGATCGTAGAGGTAACATATTATATTAATTGTATTAATCGGCATCTACGCGAACTACGCTTTACGCTGGCGTCGCGCAAATCCTGCATTTAAGGATCATAGCACACCTGCTATGATCCTTAAATGCAGGATTTGCCGTAACCGAAACTATCGGATATCCGATATAAAATTTATCCGTAACCGTAACCGAATCCGAAATAAAAGTTTCGGATAATATCAGATTTGTTATTACATTATTATTTTAGGTAGATTAGATAACACTCAATATATATTTATAATCTTATATTAATATATTAATTTTTATTTTAAATAGCTGTAATAATTACTCACAGAATGTTTGTAATTCCTACCAAATGGTGACATATAAATAAAACCATTTTATTAGCTATTTGTATTTTACTTTTGAAATTCCTTAAAAGTTTATATATTTTCCGTAACCGAATTTATCCGAAACTAACGGATAATCCGAAATAATTTCATATCCGTATCCGTAACCGGTATAATAATCATTCCTACATCCATAACCAATCCGTATCCGAAATTTCATATCCATAACATCCCTAGTTTCTACCTATCCATGGGAAGAAGGGTGAGAAAAAATAAATAATAGTTTAAAAAACTAAAAAAAAAAAACGACGATTGCTTCATCAATTCAAAAATACCTCAAAAGCACCCCACTTCTACTTTTGAGTTTGGTTTTCTATGGAAGCGTGTTTTTTTTTAGATTTTTAAACAATTATTTATTTTCAATTTTTTGGGGTGTTTCTAATTTTGTGACGTATGTCAGCGTAGTTTTTGAAGACAGTTTATTTGCTATCCTGGTAACCCTGGCAAGGATAACGGCACAATTAACATATTTATCTAATTATCCAGGTGGATGTGCCACTCTCATACGGCGTGATCCGAGTCGAACAGCCCTCCTGCCTGAACTCGTTCCACGTATACTGGGACCCTACCAAAGATGTCGGCGTGTATATCAAGGTAAATTATTTTTTATACAACATGAAACATAATTAACGGCATACCTAATTCACCCACTGAGCTAAAAGCGTAATACAATGAGCAAAACTATTTTTTTAAAGATAAGTGCCACCACAAAACTACCACAAAAATGTATGCTGCCAGGCTAGACTAGACCCCTACCATAGGATTTCAAGTGCGCAATGGAAGTGTGATAATCGTGGGGCTCTAGAGACAAGAAGTGGCGAGCGAAACTAGTCCGCCGTACGCGGAGCAGACAATATATAGTACAATTCAAAGCAAGACGCAATACAAATAACAAATGACTCACCTAAAATACAACAAAACAACTTACCTGGTGGTGGAAGGACACTGCTTCTGGGTTACCTGGAGTTATGTATGTAAGTGAGTGTATATGTATCGTGTCGTGACGTTATGAGTATTCTCCTGGTAACAATCCGCTTGCAATAAGGCTGGAGGCAATCACAGCATGCGGTCTTCAAATCACTCATTCCCAATAGCGTCACTTTGACTTGACCTTCAAACTATTTCAACAAGATATGTCCAAAACCCGTGTTATCACGTCAAATTAGGGGTTAGCTACAAACACCACAACTGGGTCATGACAGATTGTCCACAAAACGACCGGGGTAAGGATTAATTTCAACAAAAGCGTCGCGGGGGTTCCAAAACGCGACGGACCTCTTTTAGCGGCAAATCAACAAGAGTGTCAAGTGTCAACGTCAAATTGACAAGTTAGATGTCACTTCGTTACACGCGCATTCCGTTAGGCGCACAGATAATAAACGGGACAGAACATCTACCCCCCGCGGACGGGCCTTCCCGTCCGCTAATCACTTGGCAATCCCGACAAGGTTGCGTTTTATCAGTCCACCTGACGCGCTGCTGGAGGATGTGCAAATACTCCAAGCTCCAACGCTTGCAAAACTCTGAGCGAGCTGCTGCACCAACTGAAACCGCGATAGCCAATTTTGGCTCACATCGACAAAAGGATGCTCCGGCAGGGCGACAAGCGGCTGTCAAATCAAAAAATGGCCCGGGGTTAGGGCCTCCAAGTCGTTCGGGTCCGAAGACAGCGGGCACAATGGACGCGAGTTCAATACAGCTTCAATGCGGCAAAATACCGTAGCTAACTCCTTAAAGGTGAGAATGGTGTCTCCCAACAATCTGCGCCAGAGTCCCTGTGCCGCTTTCACCGCGGCCTCAAAAATATCCCCCCCCCCCCCCCAATGGGGGCAGGCTGGCGGGTCAAAACAATAACAAACAACAAAACAACCAAACAACAATAACAACCAAACAACAAAAGACCCGTCTCGTCCAAAAGGGGTTCAACTTAATAACGGCTCCCGACAATATCCAAAACTCTCGCTGCAGAATGGCCAACAGCGCATTGCAACCGGCATGCGAGTTCATAATGTGACGATCAGTCACCAACAATTCAACAACAAAAAAACAACAATTCAACAATTTGTCGAGGGAGCTTTATCGACTCAACAAAAAATCAGGGTCCTTTGTTCCAACAACGAGCACCTTGAGCCCGGGCAAAGGACCCGACATCAAGGCTGGCGATCGAGGCCAATCATCCTCGGGGTGAGTCGGCCAGTCTGGACCCCACCATAGGGGGTGAGCAATCAAGCGGGGTGCCATGCACCCACGTGAGGCCACGGCACCTGGGTTCAAATCTCCAGGCACGTGCCTCCAAATCAAAGGCGTTTCAAATTTTGAATCTGGGACACTCGGTACGCAACAAAGGCCTCCAAAGAGTGGACGGACGTCTTCAACCAACACAAAACAATTTGACTGTCCGTCCAGGCGTAAGAAACCCGAATGTCCACAGTTCCACCCAAAGTGTGAGCAACGTGGTTCAATAGAAGCACAAGACGCGCCGCCCCTGACAATTCAACTTAGGGATGGTGGCACCTTGCTCTTGGCCAAGACCAGTGACAAATTCACCTGGCCTGTTGCGCAGACGGTGCGCAGACAAACAACAGCTGCATAACCGTGCGAAGACGCATCACAAACAAGGGTAGCAGTGTAGCTCCCAGGGGGGAGGATAGCGCGGGGTAACACGACCTCGTTGACTGCAGGGAGTGCGGATGCACATTGGAGCCAATCTTCCAACAGGGTTTCCCGAATTGGCTCGTCCCAGCCAAGTCCCGCAGTCCAAAGGCGCGCAAGAAAACAATTTTGCCCAAAACAATACAAACAAACAATGGACAAAAGGCAACCCTGGTCTCCCATGTCCAAAATGGCACGGACCACAACAGAGTCCCCCGTGGGCCCCCAGACCAGACCGATGCCGTTGGCAACCAAACCGTGTCGATCTGAGGGGTACCTTAGCGGGGCAGGCGCCAATGTCCTAACAATGCCTGGGCGGCGACCGATCGCCGCACCCAGGCCCAAGTCTTTCCCGACGAGGATGGAATTCAAATTCCTCGTACGCGCGGTGTCCCGAGCCACGCGCCATCGCTGGAAGGGCATATCCCACCGGACGCCTGAATGGCGGGGGGCGTGACTCCAACCGGGGACGTTCCGCCAAAGGAGGGGAGGGAAGGCGGTGCTGGTCTGGCCAGCGCTGCCCAGCAACAACTGCGTAATCGCCTTAACGCGGGGAGACCAAATGGCGGTCGCGCGGCTCCCGATCAACTTGCGCGGGGGGTGGAGTGCGGCGCTCAAAATTGCGGGCCTCTCCCCGGTTCCGAACCGGCGAGGCAGAAGCCCGGTGACCAACTCCATGGTACCCCCCCGTGCGCGAACCTTCATCAGAGGCTGGTCTGCCAGCGTGGTTCGCGTTAGCGCACAATATGTCCAAATGGGACCCCCCACAAATTCTACAAGGGCGGGGGTTGGGGCAGTCCCGATGGAAGTGAGCCCCCAAACAAGAGAAGCACATGCGGTGTGCATTGGCAATTCGGCGGCGGGCACTCACGTGCAACTTCAAAAAGGCCGCGCAAGTTGCCATGCCATGCCCCGTGTCCCTACAAAACTCACAACCAGGACGACTCTGGGTGCCAGCAAAACGAGCGGCGGGGCGACCATCAACAGGCCCGCGGGCCCCAGTCCGTCCCTGGTCTCGTGGCCGGGAAGACGGCTGGCATGACTCAGTGGCAACGCCAGAGTTGTCCACAAACCGACACTCATCCTCCAAAAATTGGACGAGGTCATCAAATGGGGGGAGATGTGTGACACTATCCCCACCATACTTTTGCTCGAAACGAGCCCTCAAATCGGCAGGAAGCCGTTGCAGCACAGCGTGCACCAAAAGGTAAGACCATTGGTCCACCGGCAAGTCCAATTGCTTTAAAGCGTTGGTCGCTACCACCAACGGGTTCAACAGGTCAGTACGCAATGCTGACAAACTAGTAATGACCGGTAACCCCAAAATCAATTCAATATTAACGTCAGCCAAACAACGTTTATTTTGGTACCGCTGGGTGAGTAGTCCCAAAGCGGTAGGGTAGGCTGAGTCAGTCAACGACAGATGCTGTACCAAGGCTCGGGCCTCACCTTCCAGGACAGACAACAAATAGGCCAACTTTTGGGCGGGTCTGAGGTCCGAGCGTGCATCAACCAAACTTGCAAACAGGTTTTGGAAACCGTACCAGTGGTCCCAGCGACCGTCAAGTGTGGCAGTTCCAAAGCAGGCAGTCTACTCAATAGTCCGGGACCTGAAACAACCGAGGTCTCCGGCTTGACCTGGACAGGTGTCCGGCACTGCAATATTTCCATTTTTATGCCATTGCACAAACAAAATCATTCAAATAAACAAAACAATTAAATTATCAAATAACAAAGTTCAATCAATAAATTCCAACAAATTTCAAACAAACAAGCAATCATAGTTATCAAATATTTACAGCGTATTACTACTTCCCTTATAGAGACTGCCAAGTAATTAGCCTACTGTAAATTACCAATTTGGTGGTTTTGTAGGTTAAAACCACGCCTCTGCTACCAAAATGTACGCTGCCAGGCTAGACTAGACCCCTACCATAGGATTTCAATGCGCAGTGGAAGTGTGATAATCGTGGGGCTCTAGAGACAAGAAGTGGCGAGCGCAACTAGTCCGCCGTACGCGGAGCAGACAATCAAATCAAACACTTACAATACAACAAAAGAACTTACCTGTTGGTTGAAGGACACTGCTCTGGTGCCAACCTGGAGTTATGTATGTAAGTGAGTGTATGTGTATCGTGTCGTGACGTTATGAGTATTCTCCTGGTAACAATCCGCTTGCAATAAGGCTGGAGACAATCACAGCATGCGGTCTTCAAATCACTCATTCACAATAGCGTCACTTTGACTTGACCTTCAAACCATTTCAACAAGATATGTCCAAACCCGTGTTATTACGTCAAATTAGGGGTTAGCTACATTCACCTCAACTGGGTCATGACAGATTGTCCACAAAACGACCGGGGTAAGGATTAATTTCAACAAAAGCGTCGCGGGGGTTCCAAAACGCGATGGACCTCTTTTAGCGGCAAATCAACAAGAGTGTCAAGTGTCAACGTCAAATTGACAAGTTAGATGTCACTTCGTTACACGCGCATTCCGTTAGGCGCACAGATAATAAACGGGACAGAACAATTTCAAATATCGTGATAAAAAAAAAATGAAAAAAGGTTTATTCGAATTAACTAGTTTTAACTTACATCAGTGGTGATTGGAGCCTCCTTTTAAGCATATAAAGCCTGTATTAGGAGACTCCGCTCTTCCATACATTATTAGTAATTATAAAACACTTGTTTATTTCTACTTTATAACCCAATTTATACAAATGAAATAACTTAACACTATGATAAATTAAATGTATTAAACGTTACGCAGAGTGTGCTTGTAAGACTAGGATTGTGTGTGAGTGAGGATGTATGTGAGTTGTGTGTGTGAATGTATGTGTGTGGTGTGTGTGTGTGAGAGAGCAATGATAGTGTGTATTTATAACAATAAAGCCTCTGTATCTTCATAACTAAGTGGTTTAATCCATTCAGTTAGCATTTTTTTTGCATTCATGTCTTTTTTTTGTGTGTATGTTAGTTTCTCTATTACATCTGTTGTAAAGCTGGGCAGAGCGCTTTTTGTATTGGATGCTGGCAATTCTCTTTTTATGGGTGGGAAATCATCAAATAACGTCTCCCGCTCCGGGCGGAGTGGCGTGTCAGACTTTTACTGACTTTAACCCACCCGTGTTCCTTCAGTTGCCCATATGCCAGGGCCACGGTAACTCTTTCGAACAAATCTCTCGACCCCGGCAAGTTGATCTGTGCATTACTTTATGCATATAAAATTGAGTCTTAGTCTTAGTGAGGTTACCTTTTGTATTTTCTCTGTGTATTAGTATTAGTTTTCTTTAGTGTATTAGTTCTAGATTAGATAAAATTAAGAAATTTACTATAACATTGTTTCACCACCAACCTACATATTGTATATAGCAGCAAATGTTAATGGAACGAAGGAGCCTGGATCTCACGACACAGGGAATCCTAGTGTGAGTTCCAGGAATCAATCGCATATCGCATGGCACCCACCGGTGTCCAGCAGTGAACGTCATCGGGCTGAAAAGATGATGATGATGATGACTTTCAGGACTTGCATCGATAAAAGCAAAAAAAAACATCTATATAGAAACCTCGCACATGTATTGAAATTTCTAACTGACAAATGCTTTTTTTCCAAAAACTTGTAAGAATTTGCAAGAAAGAGTGTTTCCTGAAACAAGTTTTGTGGAATCTCGGCGCGCCAACTTTTATTCTCACTCGCTTGCATTGCGTTGGATGAAACAACAAGCTTTCAGTCATGTCGGACCGGGCTATTTTGGAAACAATGTAAAAGCTATTAAATTTTTAAATAGTACCCGTGGAATTTCTTGCCGACCCTTCTCCATACGAAACAACCAGTTGGAATCCGTGGACTTAGCTTCTGACGTTGGATAGAAGTGGCCATGTAGGTTTATGTGAAACTAGCTTTTGCCAGCGGCTTCGCCCGCGTGGAGGTCGGAAAATATCCCGCGGGAACGTACTACCGGGATAAAAAGTACCCTATGTGTTAATCCAGGTTATAAACTATCTGTGTGCCAAATTTCATCTAAATCGGGTCAGTAGTTTTTGCGTGAAAGAGGAACAAACATCCACACATCCATACATAAAAACTTTCGCATTTATAATATTAGTAGGATTTATAATATTAGTAGGATAGTAGGATTTAAATATTTGAAAATGGAATAAACGTAGAAAGAACTGCGTCCAGTGAGCACAATCCATAATTGTTTAGTACAACGTTGGTCTGATCGTCTTAGATTCGATTTCTGATCTGGCAAAGAGTTATTGCGTTTTAAGAGCAGCGATTAAGAAATTAAATACACAAAGTAAACTACCTGGGATTCAAACACACGACCTACAACTCAAAAGTCGGGGCCTATAGCACTGAATAACACTGCTCTTCCCTTTTTTATCTGAACTTCCCAACTTATCGGTATTGTGAACATGTAATTTTTAACTGACCAATATTTTTTTCTCAGGTAAACTGCATATCAACGGAGTTTACAGCCAAGAAGCATGGCGGTGAGAAAGGAGTGCCATTCCGCATACAAGTGGAGACTTACCTCGCCTGCGATGAACATACACGGTTGCATGCCGCCGCGTGTCAGATTAAGGTAAATCTAAACTAATTAGGGTTCCGTACCCAAAGGGTAAACGGGACCCTAACACTAAGACTTCGCTGTCCACCCGTCAGTCCATCTGTCGCCAGGCTATATCTCATGAACCGTGATAGTTAGACACTAAAAAATTTCACCTATGATGTATTTCTGTTTCTGGTGTTTTTAAGACTTGAGTGGCTGTTAAATGACTCGGGCTCAGCTTGACTCTAGACTTCGAGCCTTTTGAACACACTGAGTCTTGTTAATTGAGTAGAGTCTTTAAAATTACGACTTGAGGACTCAATTCCTTTGTCACACTAGACGATGCGATGCGACGGGTTGTTTTGAGGGAACAAGACTCTTAATGCAGATGAAGTCACGGGACAAAATAGTGGTGGTTCAAAATCATGTAATAACACACACCTACCCATAACAGCATAACACATAACGTCACGCCTTGTTTCCCCAAAGGGTTGGGCAGAGGTGTACCTATAGAACACTCACATTTCGCGAGTTATGTTTAAGTTCCATGTAATAGGGGCGAGCCTATTGCTATCAACCGGGCACCAATCCAGACTCCGGGCTGCTACTGAAAAATTCCAGATGGCAAAACCCAATTACACTTTGCCCGACCTGAGAATCGAACCCAAGACCTCATTTTCAGCAGTGGCACTTACTACCACTAGAACAACGAGTCAGATAATAAAGATTCATGTAATGACTCTATAGTATTAGGTTGCGCGTCGGGTCCTGCCACCCTTTATACACCGTCACATTTTAGTGTGTTATAAAGGTTGTCCACTCAGTGTATCCGACATAATATACCTCTAGGCGTGATTAAAAAATTGCTACCATTAAATAAGATAATACGTACTAAGAAAAATAAATAATGCATTAGAATTATGAAACATCCTGTTAACAATGTTTATGTATCAGATGGAAGAGAACATAGTACCTACCCAGCACACGAGTCGACTAGATCATTTCATTTCCATTTTCCATGAGCCGAAATATCAATTTCTAACTACGTTATGCGTCATCATAATCTATACTATACTATATATATATCTATACTAATATTATAAAGCTGAAGAGTTTGTTTGTTTGTTTGATTGAACGCGCTAATCTCAGGAACTACTGGTCCGAATTGAAAAAATATTTTTGTGTTGGGTAGCCTATTTATCGAGGAAGGCTATAGGCTATATAACATCACGCTACAACCAAGAGAAGCGGAGCAATAATTAAAAATGTTGCGAAAACGGGGAAAATCGAACGGGTAGGCGATTCGAAGCGACGGGAAGTGTCGGGGAACAAGAAATTTAACGCGGACGAAGTCGCGGGCAGAAGCTAGTATAATATTATAAAGCTGAAGAGTTTGTTTGTTTGATTGAACGCGCTAATCTCAGGTACTACTGGTCCGAATTGAAAAATTATTTTTATGTTGGGTAGCCTATTTATCGAGGAAGGCTATAGGCTATATAACATCACGCTACAACCAAGAGAAGCGGAGCAATAATGAAAAATGTTGCAAAAACGGGGAAAATCGAATGGGTAGGCGATTCGACGCGACGGGAAGTGTCGGGGAACAAGAAATTTAACGCGGACGAAGTCGCGGGCAGAAGCTAGTCAATCATATTTTTATTTTTTAGTTATTCAAATGTTCATTTTTTTTCTTATGGATGTGTAGTAGTCAATGTGGGCTGCCGTTGTAAGACGATTAAAACGTCACGGGTTCTAACAAAATTATTATTTGTTCCCAGGTCTTCAAACTGAAAGGCGCGGACAGGAAACACAAACAGGATCGTGAGAAGGTGATGAGAAGACCTCGCACGGACTTGGAGAAGTTCCAGCCGGGCTGTGAAGCCACTGTCCTGACCACGGTAAGGAAACTATTCAGTAACATCTATATACAGGATCAGTTTTTATCCAGTGCGCAAACTGTAAGCATGAAGTCAGCATATCATCGGCGGCGGTGACCTCTCGCTCCGGCCCTGGTGCGAGCCATGGTACGGAGCGAGAGGGAATGGGAAGCCGTCACCTCCTTCTGCGAAGCAGTAATGCTCGCGAAGGAGGAGGCGGGGCGCGTGAGGGAGTGGCAGTCTCTGCGCCCTCACGTCCCTAGCCGCCGCAGGAGGAGACGCCCCGGGCGTCGGGAGTCCATAGCGGACTCCCGGCCACCGTAGGCGCGAGCTTGCGGGCGGCGAGTAATGGATAGCTCGCCGCCCGGTAAGGACCAAGCTCGGGTCGACGGCGCGCAGTGTTCCACGCGCGCCTCAAAGAGATGTCAGCAGCAGTGTAGGGGTCTACTAGGACCGATGCCTGCCGGGGTCGCGAGATTGTTCAAGCGAGATACCGTGACCGCGGCACACGGGCAACTGATGGAACACTGGTGGGTTTTAGTCAGTAAAAGTCTGACACGCCCTCCCGCTCCGCCCAGAGCGGGAGAAGTCATTTGATGACTTCCCATCCTGAAAAAAAAAAGTCAGCATATCATTCTAGACCCCCCAGCGTAGATAATTTTCGTCGGTTATACAAAAAAAAAAAACGGCTGTTCCATACATTTTGACGTCGTAAGTATTGCATTTTTATGAAACAGCTGATTTTTTTTGTAAAACCGACGAAAAATTTCTGCACAGGGGGGTCTAGAATGATATGCTGAATTTATGGTTACAATTTATGCACTGGATAAAAATGTATCCTGTATATGTAGTATAAAAGTCGCATATCGTGTTTATGTGCTTAGATCTTCTAAATTACGTAACCGATTTTAATGCGATTTTCATCAATAAACAGAGTGATTCAATAGGAGGGTTTTTATGTAAATGTACGCTGATATAATGATGAGTTAATAGCATAATACCTAAGCCTTTAATGTTCCCAGAATTAGGACACAGGCTTCCTCTCTGTAAGGCGGCCTAAAACGATCAATTAAATTGTGCAATATTACGAATTGTGCAATATTATTGACCGTATAGGGTTAATATTGAAGATTGCGCAATGATTGAATGAAAGTTTGAGCATGTTTAATTTTTATTGCACCATATTTGTCTATTGCATCGTGTAGGGTCAGTATTGCGCAATATTTTTTAGTATGTGTTTTGTCTTGAACGAGGAGTACACGAGAATTTCTGGCGGGAAATCAGACGCGTCGCTTGGGATTTTGTTATATTTTTTCAAAAACTGAATTGTGATGAATTTTACGGCAGAAAGTGGTGTAGTTTTGTGTTGTAAACTGTATTATAACTATTTTCCGATTGAATACGAAAACATTGCGCAGTTCATATTATTGTGCAATATAATTGATCGTTTGGATTCAAAGCGCCTCTCAATCTTATTGTACAATAAAATGTATTGTACAATGTTATTGTAGGTCTAGGGGCCGCCTAAGGCGGCCCATAAACGATCAATTAAATTGTGCAATATTACGAATTGTGCAATATTATTGACCGTATAGGGTTAATATTGAAGATTGCGCTATGATTGAATGAAACTTTGAGCATGTTTAATTTTTATTGCACCATATTTTTCCATTGCATCGTGTAGGGTCAGTATTGCGCAATATTTTTTAGTTGTGTTTTGTCTTGAACGAGGAGTACACGGGACTTTCTGGCGGGAAATCAGACGCTTCGCTTGGGTTTTTGTTATATTTTTCCAAAAACTGAATTGTGATGAATTTTACGGCAGAAAGTGATGTAGTTTTGTGTTGTAAACTGTATTAATACTATTCTGCGACTGAACACGGAAAACATTGCGCAGTTCGTATTATTGTTCAATATAATTGATCGTTTGGATTCAAAATCTTATTGTACAATAAAATGTATTGTACAATGTTATTGTAAGTCTAGGGGCCGCCTAAGAGGGACGTCTTTTAAGTGTTGTATGCCCCTGCTCGGAACAAAAATGTATCAAGTTACAAAGTAATTTCCCCTGTTTTTAAATATATAATAATAGAACCGAAACCCGTATAAAACCATTTTTTTTCTTTATGGTTTCCTAGTAGAGACTTTTGACACTCATTTATCGGTTTCTCTGGACTGTTTAAATATGGAGTAGGCCTTAGAAATCAGTAATCATTCATGAAGCATCAAAGATTGTAAAATGTTATTTTGTTGACAGCTGTCAAACGACGCGCTAATGCCGCCGCCATCTTTGGTCACCACGTCACCACCATACTCGCCTGAACTATGGTAAGTAATAGTTTTATATTTTCTATATATAAAAATCTCGTGGTACGATGTATGTTAAGGGCAAACCTCGTAACTACTGAATCGATTTTAATCAAATTTCGTAACCATCTGTAATTTGGTCCAACTTAAAAGATAGGATAGTTTTTATCACAGTTATTATCATCTATATTTGCAAAACAAATCTTTATTATACTACAGTTGTGTGTATTCATTGGTTAGTTATATGAATCCCTAATAGATGGCGGTGTAAGTTAATTCATCGTATCGTTTGACTAATAGGTTGCGTAGACTTCTACTAGATGGCGCTGGGTTTCGATTTCTAGATAATCTTGTTTTCTTTACATAGTATAAATAAAGTCGGTACCCGCGAGCAAAGCTGGTGGGAAATGCTAGTTTTCTATTTATTTACACGACTGCCAAGAAAGGATATATGTTTTTAGGTACTGTCGGCGAAACAGAAGAGATGGCCTTTTATTTTGACCGTTCAACGACATTCATTGCGTTTTTCATGTGGTTGAGCAGACGAATTTTTAGAAAATATAAAGCAGTGGATTGACAACATCCTTCAAAATGATTCAGGTTATGATTGATAGTGTGTTACGTTTTAAGTGTGCTGGACAGCGTCTTCGTTCTTTGGGAATTGATTTACCAAAACCTTACTTATGTATTTTCTTTTACGTATAGGTACATATTTATTAAATAGCTTCTGCCCGCGCCTTCATTCGTGTGAATTTTGGCTCCCGACCCGTCGCGACGTATTCCATCGCCCGTCAGCGCTGTAACTTCATTTACAGTTAGCGTTCCATCAGATTTTTTTTTTTCATTTTTGTTGCTTGCTAAGGGTTGTAGTGAGAGGTTAAACATAACATATAACCTTCCTATAAGCTGATTATTTATTTTAGGAAAACTTACATCTAAACAGGATACAGTAAGTACACGTTTCTACAAAATAAGGCCGATTACAAGTTTCCACATGTAGTAATAAATCAGATTAAAAAGGTAATAGACCATCTTTACACAGTACAAAATAAAGCCGCTATGCAGACAATTTGGTATCGTTAGTGTAGGTACTTACGGAGGGTAGATACAATTTATGTCATTTATCTCAAATTACCTCTCAGGCGACTAAGGGGCTTACTAGAGAATGGCTAGCAGCATTCTCTATGCATACCACAATACTTCGAGCGCCAACCCGTCTGCCAAGCGTGGTGATTATGGCAAACCCCCACCAAAATACTTGGAGGGGGCCTGTGTCCTGCAGTGGATGTATTTTGGTTGAAATGATGATGATGATGATGATGAATCTCACATATAGTAAATTGATTCTTGTGTGATTTTCCAGTAACGGTGATATGATTCTCTAACATATGTAGGGATATTATTGACTTACTCATTGTGGATATCAATTTCTGTCAATTAATAGGACAACTGATATTTATTTCTATTAATTAATAAACGCATATGTCTTTCCTAGAATTATCTAGGCAGGTCACCAAGGAAAATCTCTGTGCGTATGATACTAGCTAATCTAGACACGCGGCAGCGTGTCAAGCCAAGTGCAAGTAACAGAACTGGTGAGCAGCACCGTGTGTAATATTACACGAACCATTTGGAACCACTTTTGACCCCCTCATAAATCAAAAACTATTTCACATAAACGTGTCAAATTTGGCACATATAGTGAGACTTGCAAGATACATAGGTGCTCCAAATTTCATAAACATATCTCAAACGGTTATTTAGATATTAACGTCCCAAAACCGTCATTTTTATCACTGACTGACCTATAGATCAAAACTATAACCCAGTTCCAGATGACCTAAAAAGTTCAAATTTGGCATGCAGATAGGTACCTAGGTGAATACAAAGGAATTAATCAGGAACTGGTAAATTTTTATCATTTTATATTATAATTTTTCACTTAATTGACTGTATTAGGAACACTTGTAACAAAAATCATTTGGATTAATTTTGTTATAAATAAGTACCTACTAATAATTTATGTACAAAAAGTAATGATATCCCATCAAAAACATAAATGTGAAATGAGAGCCAAGTTCAATATTATGATATATGCTTTGGTTGTTGACTTCAACGACAAAAGAAGTGAGATCTAAATGGGTGCCAAGTTTAATGGTCAGTTCTGAAATGTATTTATAACTACATAAAATATAATTTCTTCTTATAACTTAGGATAATATATTGTAGCCAAAGGTCTGACTTGGCTAGTTTTCATATACGAATTATATTATTGCCTTCGCAAGTTCTAAACCTGTTACTTGTCGGTTCTTATTTTATTATTCCGAAAATTTGGCTTGCTGGTAGAAACTAGCCATCGAACATAATAATTCTAAGAGATTTAAATAATTTGAATTTGATTTTTTAATTTGATTTTTTTGAGATTTTAATAATTTTGAGCTTTTTGATCTCACTTCTTTTGTCGTTGAAGTCAACAACCAAAGCATATATCATAATATTGAACTTGGCTCTCATTTCACATTTATGTTTTTGATGGGTCTATTATACTTATTATTATTAAAGTACAAGTCAAAGTGATGTGAGTGATTCAAGAGGAAGGTTTAAATGTATATCTAATACGCGGACGAAGCCGCTGGCAAAGCTAGTAATATTATAAAGCTTACGTGTTTGTTTGGTTGAATGCTCTAATCTCAGGAACTGCTGATTCGAATTAAACAATTCTCTTAGTAGATAGCCCAATTTTGGAGGACAAGGAGGTACAAGTAATAGGAGCGGAGCATCAATGTAAAATGTTACAAAAACGTGGAAAACTTATTCCTTTTGAAAGCTTCCGTTGCGTGCGCTACGTAAACGGTTAAAGTAACGCAACAGTCATGCATGACGGAATTGCCTATGTCTATTTTTAAGGTTAGCTCACTATAACGTTTTTAATTGTAATCAATTGTATATAAAATAAAGCTGGGCTTCGTCCTTTAGAAACAGATGTTTAATTGTAAGTGATTTTTTTATCATCAGGTTAAATCATTAACTCTTTGGTATTGCCCCATTAATTGCCTCACTTGATACCAATTGTTATTTATTGTTCTAAATTCATGAGCATGTGACAATGATTTTATGAATTGCATGTTTGACATGTTGGGTTAGGTCTGTTTATTAAAACTTTTTAAGAGAAACATTTTCGTCATACATCATTTTTGCGTTACTTTAACCGTTTACGCAGCGTACGCAACGGAAGCTAACAAAACGAAAAACCTGTTCCCCGTTTTTGCAACATTTTTCATTGCTGCTCTGCTCCTATTGTTCGTGGCGTGATATTATATATTATTATAGCTTATAGCCTTCCCCGATAAATGGACTACCTACAATTTTTTTTTTTTTTTCATTTCGAGTAAGTAGCTGCTGAGACTAGCGCGCTCAACTAAAAAAACAAACAAACTCTTCAGCTTTATAATATTAGTATAGATAAGCTCATGATAAAAAGAACAACAAAATACTTGTCATCATATTAGTATTTGGGTTAAGGACAGTTTACTAACTTAATCCGATAAAAAATATGTCCTAGATTATATTGCTAATCTCAAGGTGAAAAAAATATCATAGCGAAAACGATAATAACGACCTGTCACGGAGACGAGACCTGTGTCGCAGCAGTGGCAACATTATAGTTTTTTTCTTCTGGGTGGTAAATCATTAAATGACGTCTCCCGCTCTGGGCGGAGCTGGAGGGCGTGTCAGACTTTTACTGACTAAGACCCACCCTTGTTCCTTCAGTTGCCCATATGCCAGGGCCACGGTGTCTCTTTCGAACAAATCTCGCGACCCTGGCAGAACATTATATGTTGATTATACAATGTCATGAACTTTTTAACACCGGAAAATTTCTCTAACGGATCGATCTCACTGTGAATGTGAAGACTAAGTGGGTGTCATGGTCTGCAGTATGAGTAATTTATGCGGCCTACACAAATGTCTTTTCTTTGGTATTGTTCGTCAAATCTTTGAGCTTGTTAAGTTTTGAGTTGAGCTGCATGATTACTGATAAATGCGTGCACTGATTGGACAGGTCCACTCAATCTGTGTGGTTCTTTTCTCAAAAGACCATTTCAGACACCAACCCACATCATCTGACCAAGATTATGTCTGGACTTTAAAAGAGACTGTGACCTCTGAGTTTGCGCCGTTCGGCCTTTCTTCTCAGAGTATTCAGATAGGAAACGCCGACCTCATCTAGTTTAAAAAATACGATTAGGTAACGTGTAAAAGTGTTTGTACAAACATACTTTTTTTTATTAGCCTACGCTGTCCTACAGCTAAGAAAAGGCCTCCAAATTTTTCCAGGCATCCTTTTCCAGGGTCACCTTGATCCAATCCTTGCAATTCGCGTCTAGGTCGTCTCGCCACCACTTCTTGGGCCGGCCTCGGTTGCGCCGTCCATCCTCAGGCACCAGGCACTGTGTGGAGACTATTGCCTAGTAGACAAAACTACTCACAGAAATAGAATCATCTTTTACGAAATTACACATATCGACACAGGTCATACAACTTCAGCTCATTGTGTGAAGGCAAATTCAATTCGTGTGCATTTGTATGAGATGCGGATGTTTTTTTATGCAATTTGTGCTATACTGCTATAGTTCCTACCTATTAAGGGGTTACATCTAGTTAACGGCCGAAAGAAGCGTATTTTTGTGATTATTTTTTTGGTAAAATGATTGCAGGTTTCAAACTGTTTTTTTTTTTCATAGTAAAGGTTATATTTTTGATTACGTTTCGTAATATTTTTATTGCAAATAATTTACAAATGTGTCAGATATAATATTTTCCCGGACCGCTGTTAAAGAAAAGCCTTCCGCGGTGACTAATGTAACATTTCTACCGATCACCTGAAATCAAAAAACCAAATGAATTACGTTTTTGTATTGTATTATCTAGTCTTTAATCGATGAAAAAAAAAAAACAGTTTGAAACCTACAATCATTTTACAAAAAAAAAACACGTTTTTTTTCGGCCGTTAACTAGATGTAACCCCTTAATAAGTAGGAACTATAGCAGTTTATCACAAATTGCATAAAAAACATCCGCATCCCATACAAATGCACACGGAATTGAATTCGCCTTCACACAATGAGCTGAAGTTGTATGACCTCTGTGTCGATATGTGCCTATTATTGAGGCTAGGCTGTGACCCGAACTAACTAGAGGTCATTGCTAACTAGAACTATGGAAAACCTCGTATTATTTTTCATTTTCTACCCATTTTAGCTGTTTTAGTACAATGTTATCAGAGTCGTAGATATATACGCATCAGCTAATTGGTAGTGTGTCTAAGTATAAGTAAATAATAATATACAGGACACGGGGCATTTATTACACGTGCAAAGCGTCACGGGGCAATTTTTGCAACCGGTATACAGAAAAAGACCCAATCTATTGTATACATCCGCATCCCGTACAAACTGCACACCGAAATTAATTCGTTTTCACACAATGGCCTGAAGTTTAGTAATATAATTGAGCCTAGGCTGTGACCCGGACTAAGTAGCGGTCATTGGGATCTATAACTCTGGTGTAACTATGGGAAAATCTCGTAATATTTTCTATCCATTTTAGCGGTTTTAGTACGGTGATACTGTAGTATAGTTATTTATTTTATTTTATTAGGGACAACAAACAGCAGTATACAAAAAATGATCACAACACTTAGTCTAGTAGCATATACACTACTAACAACGTTATCCACAGATTATTTTACAAAATAGCTAGCTGTTAAAAGATAAAATCGATACAACTTAATCTAGTGTGATTTATAAGGACTTTGGGCAACTTTTACACATGCAGTTGGTCATGTCAAAATGAATCACATAGCTACCTCCCGGCTCCATCATCAGATCAGCTCTATATCACAATAGTATTGCATTGTCATCCGATTTACATATGCATGCAAAATTTCAGCTCAATCGGAGACCGGGAACTGTGTCAAATTTAGCTTGCAAAATTTGACACGTTAGGAAAGTAAACGAAAGCTTTACACGCGTTAGTTGTGGACGAGTAAGTTTATCTAAGACAGACTCTCCAGTTAGGTAGGTTAGGTCCAACTTCGATAAAGAGGTCAATCGTCGAATCCGACTCGGCTGGGCAGCGTTCGGGAAGCTACGCAATATCTTCTCGTCCCACATACCCCAGTGTCTCAAGACAAAAGTCTTTGACCAGTGTGTGTTGCCAGTGATGACCTATGGTACTGAAACGTGGCCCACAATGGGCCTTATTAGGCCCACATACCTAATACAAGAGAAATCATATTTAGGGGCAACAGTATCTACACAAATAAATACAATTTCAGTGTCTGTTTGTTATTTCAAATTAAAAGCTTTTCACCAAATGCATATGAAAGTAGGAAACTACGAGTATATACGGTATAAAATTTACATCAAAAAATCTTTATTTTTATATGTACGAGTATGTTTGTTCCGCCGAATCTTTGCAACGGCTGGACAGATTTTCACGGGACTTTCACTCGCAGATAGCTAATGTTATAAAAAGTAAGATAGGCCTTTTGTCCCGACACCACGTCCATTTTCATATACAAGCGAGCGAAGCCGTGGGCGCGTATTTCCATCCGTATGCAAACTAATCCTGTATAGACGAGCGGCCGGCGAGTGCCAGAAACGACATGGTTTGGGGAGGTTAGGTTAGGTTAAGTTAAAAGTTCTGTGACCTCCTACGCACGAGCCGAGCGAGCGAAGCGAGCTGTGCCGCGGCAGCGGCCAGCGAGTGCCAGAAACGACATGCTTTGGGGAGGTTAGGTTAAGTTAAAACTGTGACCTCCTATGGAAACGCCTTAATTCTGTTGACCCTGTTGTAGATTTCTGTTGAGCCCTATTAGCGAAGTGTCCTGTCGAGCGTTGCTACTTCCGGCCTTTAAATCGATGTCGATACACGAAACCTCGAAAGTTAGGTTAGAACATTAAAAACAAAAACTTAAAAAGGGGGGGTTTCGAAACTTTTCCCTCACAGGAGGGGCTCTACACCTCCCCCTTCCCTCCGCCCTACCACCCCTTAAATCGATGGCCGGCAATCAGAAGTCCTACCAAATTCTTATGGTGGCATAAAGCCCTTTTTTTTTTTTTTGGGTGAGTAATCATCAAATGACTGCTCCCGCTCTGGGCGGAGCGGGAGGGCATGTCAGACTTTTACTGACTAAAACCCATCCGTGTTCCTTCAATTGCCCATGTGCCAGGGTCACGGTATCTCTTTCGAACAATCACGCGACCCCGGCAGGCATCGGTTCTAGCAGACCCCTTCAGTTGGCATTCAGTGGCGTGCCTAGGGTTTCAAAATAAGGCAAGCCCAATAAAATTTTAACCGATTTCAAAACAAGAAAGTTCAGTTTATGACTGAGTTTGTAGGTACCTACGTATGTATCATCGCAATTTTCTCATAAACTTGTTTGATATAGATAAATAAGTACTTAACTCGGCGCTGGTTTGTCACTTCCCTGATGCTGCATTATGCTTTTCTAAAACGACATCGTATTTTTAAATTAACGAGACCAGTTCTAAAAAATTGCCTTTATTTAATGAAGTTTCGGACTCATCATGTCCTCATAAAGGAAGTTCCTTTTGTGCTAAATGACAAACAATATCAACTTATCTTTGAAATACACTACGGTCGTTATCAACGCGCGTGTAATATTTTGAAATTTCCTCAGATAACTGGTGTGATATAGATGTCTCAATTCGTTGTTTACCAAAATTACCGAAAGAAACCATTGCACACAGGTGTTTATGGGAATTTGCGTGCATTTTAATGGCGCCAGATATGTTATTTAAATCATTATAACCAGATCTATTCCAAACGGAATCTTCATTCGAAAAAAATATGCAGCACAAGCAATACTTACAACTTATTAGTGTGCGAACAGCCAACAATCCAACTAGTTTTAGACACTGATCTATTAAATTTTCGTTTATGCGATTTACTAGTCTGAGGAATACACAGATTAGGCGTCGGTTTTAATAAAGAAATTAACTGTTTTTTCTGAGCAAAGTTTAAAGATTTTACCTTATCTTCGCCAATCAAAACTTGAACGCATTTTAAATCCTCACAAGGTACAATTACCTCCATTGTTGTAGGTAAGTCACCAAAACAATTGTATCACTGAGAAAATCTAAGAAAACACACAAAAAACTTTAATAACAAAACTTTTCCCACTCAAGCAAATCAAACTGAAGTGAGTTGCACTCGGGTGTCGGAAACTACTTTACGCAGAGTTGCAGTGTTGTCATTTAGGCAAAAAAAGTCGCCAGGTATATGAAAAATCTAGCTAGATGTCGCAAATTTTTTATTTTTAAGATATTGCTTGAATATTTTCGTTATTTTAAAAAGTCGCTATTTTTTTGTTTTTATTGTTGCTAAATCTTAAAAAAAGTCTCCAAACTCGTTAACACTAGTAGTGCGGGCGTCCCAAATTTGACCCATTTCGATTTTCTTCCTGCTCTAATTAATATTTTATTATGCATATAATCGTAACTTTTTATGACTTTTCATGAAATATGATGATTATTATATTTATTATATAAACGAGACTTCAACCACGTAATTGCAATATACATTTTTTAAATCCAAATTTACCTCAGTCGGTATGTTCCGCGCTTCTAGTGTTAAAAATCTCCAAGATCTCACAACATCGCTAAAACGGCAACACTGCAGAGTTGGCAAGATGACAAGGTCACGCATCATACGCGTGCAACTTCATACGCATGCATGGCTTAATCTTCCATACTGATCGTTTTTTAGACGCACAAGGTTCTAACTCGTTATACGGCACATCGCTATAAGTGCGAAAGTGACAGAGATAGTATTTGAAAGCCAGGCAAAAGCCGGTACGTGTAAGCGAGATAGCTATATTTAGATGCTGCAAATGCGAAACTCTGCGCGCGAACAATCGCGATGTGTAGTAGGTAGATACTTTGTGTTATTTTGATAAGAATTAAGCGCGCGAACTTTTGAATAGTTCGGTTTTGATATTGATTCTCTATCGAGCATTTTAGTAAGGCATGCCGGGCTTTTGGGCTTATATGAAGGTACCGCCACTGTTGGCATTATGCCCTTGTATAAATTGGCAAGATGCTTGTGCGCGTCAACTTCACAAACTATATACAAGTAGTACGCAAAATTCGTGTATACATTGTAATCACAAATTTAAAAATTGCATTACAAAGTATACGCGAGCAGATTCCTATAGTTGCGTTTTGGCCATGTACAGAATGGAAATACGCGCCGTGGGCACAGCTAGTCCAAAATAAAGAGAGAACGTTCTATTTTGAGCTGGTAACCGTCAAGGGCGGATCCAGCTTTAGTGCCAGGGGGGGGTCACATAGTCGTGGTCAAGTCACAAGTAGTTATTATTTAATTTTTATAATAGTACATAAAAATAAAAAGTAGGTATTTTATTAATGTATGTATAGTGTGGCAAAAACTTTTTAACAAAAAATTAAACCACCGAAAAAACTGAAAAGCAAAAAATAATAAACCTTAAAATTATGAGTCGGCGCTTTGAGTGATCTTTGTTCATTGATTTTTCAGCGCCGACTCAAAATAAGGTTTATTATTATTTGCTTTTCAGTTTTTTCGGCGGTTTAATTTTTTGTGAAAAAGTTTTTATTTTATATTTTTTTGTGGCTTTAATGGACTCATAATACTTGGCAAGGTATACCCTATCCAATAAAAAAAGAATTATCACAATCAGACTACTATGTAAACAGTTATGCGTGGCCATACATAAAAAAAAAACAAAAAAAAATATACGCGTCGAATTGATAACCTCCTCCGTTTTTTTTTCGTCGGTTGAAAACGTGTAGAAACGGCAACTAAAAGGGCATTGACCAACTTCTATGGGACTTTGGCCACTTATAAACAAACAGTTCAGCTAATAATATATGATTGATTTAATAGTTCTTATCAGTAAGAATGCCAATATAAACCTAGTTTTTGTATCAAGATTTATATTTAGATAATTTTTAACATTTTATTAAAATTGTTTATGCTTATAATAAAACTTCCTTTAGATGTGCCACGTTCATCATAAATACAAGGCTGAACCTCGGTCCATAGAAGTCCCGGGGTCGTCAAGAAGGGGAGAATCGGAATCCATTTAGAAACATCCAAAGTAATCGCAATAAAACTTACAAAAACTGCACTCACCATGCAAAAAAAAAAACAAAGTGAATGAAGTTATCATTCACTTTGTTTTTTTTTGCACTTGTCATTTTGACAATTAACACAACATTTTTAAAACACTGTGTTACCAAATAAAAAGATAATTGTATCGATACACATGGAATCGATTATTGTTTTATAAGTTCTTCAGGTATAATGCACTCTTCAATTTATCATTTTTAAGTCTTTAATCATTTATAGCGTAAATACGTTTTTTTTTTAATAATATGATTAACCCTCCGCCAACCGTACCAGACAATTTCGTCCGTGCCAATTTTGGAGCTGATGCATATCTTTGGAAGGAGAAAAGGAAGGGGCGTCGAACCCCTCTGTAAAAAAACTTACACTCGCGCACACCTCACAGGCGCAAGCACGTCAATAGCCATTGTGAAGTCAGTGAGTACGAGCGTATGCAAGTTTGTGGACGGACGATATCGTCCTATACGGTTGGCGACGTAACTTTTACGAATTTTTCAAATAGATGGTCAATCAATGCGCTTGTTTTATGGAATATTGGATCAAGCGGGTGCTAATGCTAATATAATGTACAATTTAACTCCTAATAAAGCAAAAACACTATTTAGAACCGAATTCTTGCATGAAATCACAAAAAGTCTTATAACTCCGCATCTTCAAGAGCGCATGGATATACCAAATATTCGTAATTTCAAAAAGAAGTTGATTCGCGAATTCCTTAATCTGCCTGTGGAACCAGAAAATGTGAAATTAAAATTCGATAATCAGCTGAGAAAATACTGCCCCATGTGTAAAGGTATAAGAAGAAAAGAAGAAAACCATTTGGTGCTGTTCTTTTTGTGAAAACGCAGCCTGTGATGAACATCGACTGCACCTCTGTTTTGAATGCATATTTTTATTATTCTCATATTTTTTCTGTAATTACAAACAATTTTGTAAAATACTCATTTTTATTGAAAAACATTTCCTTTTAAAATGTACCATTTTCGAGTGTTCAAATAAATATACTTTTTTGAGCGATGTAAGATCCAACTAATATTTTTTGAAAACCCCTTATATGAAGAATAAATCCCCAAAACATTACTCCTTATAACCAGTTTTTATCCAAGATATCGATTTTTTTGTGAAACCTTCGAAATTACGGTTTTTGCAGCGATTACGAAATTCTATTCCATCAGGGGGCGAAGTATTCAAGTCACAAACTATGGGAACAGGAAAAAGAAATCTAGAACATATTCCCTGACTTTTTTTGGAATTTTTCCCTACGTTTAAGTGGGTTAAATTATCCATTGAGACGATATCGTCCGCGACGGTTAGCGGTGTGCAAAAAAAACACACGGTTGGCGGAGGGTTAAATGAAAACTGCGTTAAATACAGTGGAGAGATGTCCCTACACTTTAAATCAATTTGAATTTATTGTTTATGCTGTTTTTTTTTTGGCAACACTGAAGTCAAATTCAAAGCCAAAGACTTGGTCACATCACTCACATCATAAAAAATACCAAAAACAACAGATTTTTTACAGTGCTTATTCATACAAAGTTATTAGCATCAGATATTTACTAAAATGGAATTAAAATTATTGGTAAATTACATTTTTGTATAGCAGCGTGTTTAAAAATGGCCAAATCTGGACAATTCCCTTTTGTTTGGGAGTTCGCCACTGTTCTTTTCGATACGTTCGTTCCCGAATAATGCGTTTGCCATCATACAGAATATAATATTAATTTAAAATAAATAAATTAAATATTGAAGGTATTTACATAAAATCTATATTGTGACAAAAAAAAAATATCCTTACTTAAAACCAGTAAGTATGTTTAACAATTTTAAATAGTGGTCCACCGTGGACCCAGCCCAGGGGGGGGTCATGACCCCCGTGACCCACCCCCTGGATCCGCCCTTGGTAACCGTAAAGTAAATAAAAATGAAGTATCAACTATACCAAATAAAGCTATTAGCACAACTGCCATATGTTGCAAGTCACGACTCACGGTTGACCTAGATAAAAGGTTTTTTTATCTACGCGTTATTGAGTTTTCTCGAAAATGTAAACAGAAATGAAAAGTTGTTTTTATGAAATACTTGCTTTTGCCAGCGGCTTCGCCCGCGTGGAGGTCGGAAATCATCCCGCGGGAACATACTACCGGGATTAAAAGTAGCCTATGTCCTTTCTCAGGCTCTTAACTATCTGTGTACCAAATTTCATTTAAATCGGTTCAGTAGTTTTAGCAGGAAAGAGAGACAGACAGACAGACAGACCGACAGACAGTCAGAGTTACTTTTGCATTTATAATATTAGTATGGATATGGAAGTATGGATGGATGGATAGTATGGATAGTATGGAAGTATGGATAGTATGGAAGTATGGATTATTGAATTTACACAAAATACAGATATGATCATTTAAAAATAATAATATCTGGTTGACCGAGCTTTGCTCGGTATTTTTTGGTAAATTGTTTTTAAAATAATAAGTTTATGTTCAAGTTGATCATCGATAAAGTTGGTCATTGAAAACACGAATAAAACGACATTTTATAAAAATGAATCCTAGCTAGATCGATTTATCGCCCCCGAAACCCCCTGTATACTAAATTTCATGAAAATCGTAGGAGCCGTTTCCGAGATTCAGATTATATATATATATATACAAGAATTGCTCGTTTAAAGATATAAGATTAAGAAAAATAAAATAACCCAACATATAAATTAATGTCAAATTGTTTGGTTTACAATAAAAATGTCTCAATAAAACGAAAATGTCAAATGTTACAATAATAAAAATTACAAAAATGTCAACAGTCAACAAGGATACAGTTAAACAAATAATTTAAAAAAAACAATGTAAAAAGGTATAATAACATGTCAATCAGTCAGTGATTCATCATTAAGATAATCGTCAATTGAGTAGTCCACTTGCAAACACCGCTAAGTTAAAAAAAAAAAAGAAAATCAGATAATGCGGCCATTTTATTTGTTGTTTAAAATGCTTTTTTAGGCAACTATCAATTTCGATCAAAACACCGTATGTTACGCATAAATTTTGGTTAAATAT
The DNA here is from genome assembly GCA_932294355.1 of Aporophyla lueneburgensis. Taxonomy (NCBI): domain Eukaryota; kingdom Metazoa; phylum Arthropoda; class Insecta; order Lepidoptera; family Noctuidae; genus Aporophyla; species Aporophyla lueneburgensis. The sequence continues at coordinate 13,389,620 of OW028762.1, read as the reverse complement.
TCAGTACTCTTGCAAAACTTGCTATATTGATTGATAATTAACTTTCAAACAACTCTAAGTTACAGTTGACTTTCAAAACTCGCCATATTAAGCAGTGAAAATAAACTATTGTATTGGGAATTCTCGCTTATTGGTTAAAAACCAAGGCTCCAAGTAATATAAAAAGAATTACAATAATATTTCCAGTTGTAGGGCATTCATTTTTGCCTCCTGACCGTATTTGTGGAAATATTGAAAGGGCTACAGGGCTTCTAGAAGTCATTGCAAAACCAAAGACATTAATATTTTCCAAAAATACGGTACGGTGCTGAGACTTAGCAAAAATTTCAATTTTTATGATTGGAAATCAAACACCAAAGACGTAGTGAAATTGCCTGGATCTTGGAATTTCCAATTTAATGCATCCAAGAGGTTTTTTTTTGAGAAAAGACAAAAATGGCAAAATCGCCGTTAAAAGAGAACCGCATTATGTATCGGAGGTGGTGAATTACGGCAATGTTTGTAAAAGAGGTAAATCGTTTGAACAGATTGAACCTACTTTGATCAATTTAGGAGTTCCTGTAAAACCAGCAAAATTAAATGATGTGAGAAACTTGCTGATTAAACATTTTGGACAGGATTGGGCTAGGGTCGATAGTCTAAAATATTATAGATTTCTTGAAGAAAACCAAACTGAAGCTGCTTTAGACGAAGATACTGATACTGAGGAAACTTTAATGGATGAAGGAACAGAAAAAAGAGTATAATATTATTGTAAGATGATTATTTAGGTTTAGGATTTAATTTTGATACTGTTTCAAAACTCTTCATGTTAATTTCATACTATTTCAAAACTGTGTAAATGTTAAAAATACTTTTGCAAAAGTGGTTATGTTTAATTTTTAAATACTAATAAAAAGATAACTATTGTATTGGGATTTTATTTACTATAAGAAATTAATTCTCTGTGACAATATTTTTCAGTAATGTGTTGTAATATGAATTTTCATAACTCCATTTCAACACTAGAGGTTTTAATCGATTTTCCAAAATTATTATTCTTTCAATATAGCGGACTTTGCAAGTGGACTACTCAATTGTGTAATAAACTTTTATCAATTAATAGTTCGTTTAGTGCCCTTTTAAATTTGAAGACAGTCATAGTTTTAATAATATTGGGTACTTTATTATAGATGCGTGGATCAACACATTCATCATTATTTCAGCTGTAAGACGTCCACAGCTAGGCCTCCTCCAATTTGGGGGGCTTTGCCATAATCGCCACGCTTGGCAGGCGGATGGCGATCGCAGTATGTTGGACTGGTGGTAACATGCATAGAGAACGCTGCTGCCCATTCTCTAGTAAGTCCCTTAGTCGCCTTTTACGACACCCACGGGAAGAAATGGGGTGATGCTACTCGGACGCAACACATTATCACCAGCACGCGTAGCATGACTACCGTAGAAAGAACTTTGTCTATTCTTGGTAGAATAGATATAGAATTGTCATGCTACGCCAGCATAAAACGGTACAAATCTTTCTACAATCTTTAATCTTTCTTCAATCTGTAATTTTGTCTATTCTTCCGTCGACAAAACCCATTTCTATGGTGGTCATGCTACGCATGCAGGTAGGTTATATATAGGTAGATTTGCATAGTAACTACAAACAAATTTCGCCACTAAGGTCAAAGTCACAGACTCACAGGTTCCTATTGCTATCTACCAGGCACGAATCCAAGCCTGGCTCCAAGCTATTGAGAAATAACAAATGGAAAAATCACAATTATACACTCGCATCTAACGATTAAACCTTCCTAGGTTTTTTTTTTAACAATTAACAATTTATAACAATATTTTGAATACTTCTGTAATTATAAACTCATCAATTTGACTTGTCCCAATTTACGTATATCAAATATTTCTCCACGACGTTCCTTCACATTTAGCATAAATGCTAAATTGGACCTAATTTGAAATTATGAGTGGAAAAATGTCCCATTCAGTCAATGTCCCATTGGGATTGTGATTAATAGTTTATTACCTACTTTAAGTTTTCATTACACAAAACGATTATTTAAATTTCGGCCATACTTCATAAAAACCGGTAATTACCGCAAAAAACTTTATGGACATCACTAGTGGTACAAAAATAACCCTACCTCTAAATACTGTCCTGCTCGTTATTTCAATCCCTATTAAGTATACCTAATTAGTATGCTGATCGTACAAACGGCAGCACATAAAGCTACTACAACCTGTCAAATTAATTTAATAGATTTTCAACTTTATCGCTATAAAATAAGGTTCAAGATTGATTGGGTAAATTTGACAGTTTCGGGTGGCTTGATGTGCTAGCGTCTGTACAAAAATAACCCTACGTCTAGTACTGTCCTGCTCGTTAATTTAATGTTTTCCCTATCATGTAATTAGTATTCTGATCGTACAAAAGCGGACAATTACCTCCCTTGATGGTCTCGTCTTTTACGTGACTGTCCGACACATGCTGAATTGCACAGCAATTAGTACACACGGCTACGGGTCAAGCTATACATTTGCAGTTTTAGCTGACCCCGCATTGTATAGGCTTTTCCTGCAATGAGATGTCAGCTTATACTGGAAATTTACAGTATGACGTGTGGCCGTGCGTACATGGTACGCCTAGCGTGAAATAACGGGTCTTTACTAATATGGCGTGTTGTTATTATATTTATTTTTTTACGATTTACGTAAATAATAGTTGCACGCGATAGTTTTGACAAGATTTTAACTGGGTTAAAGAACTTATATATACTTGTGTTTTCGACAAAGGTATTTAGTTTTTTTTTTATATTTCGTTTGTCAAATGTTTCAATTCACCCACACTAGTGTCTGTCTACCTTTTCACGCCAAAAGGGAGGAAATAGGTGTCGGACGGCGTATTTTTTGTGATTTTCACTAACTTAACGAATACTTATATTTATTTTTTAACCGACGAAAAAAACAGAGGAGTTTATCATTTCGACGCGTAATTTTTTTTGTTTTTTTTTATATAAGGTGTATCTATTCATACACGAAATATTTTAAGAGGTACACCTGTAGGTGGTAAAGAAGCTACAGCAACGAAAAAAAAAATTCTACGCGTTTTTTTTTTAAATTTAATATTTATAAATTATTTGACGCACATAAGAAATACTGGCTCTATCTTATTTTTTACGGCCCGAGACACCGCGGCCATGCTCGTGCCGTCCGGTCGTCGCCCTCGCAGCGTCAGGCGGGCCATTCATAGAATTTGGAGTAAAGGTTTTATGCAAAACGTCTCAAGTAGTTTTAAAATTATAATAATTACGAAAATTCAAAAACGCTTAGATAAAAAATTTCTTTTTGCTTCTATAGCTTCTTTACCACCTACAGGTGTACCCCTTAAAATATTTCGTGTATGAATAAATACACCTTATATACATATAAGAACGGCTTCTATTTGAACCTCAGTCAAATTGAAAATTAATCTTTTTTTTTTGATTTTTTACCATTGTTAGGTATAAAAACAAAGATATTGAAATTAATGGCTGAACTGTTTTGGGTGATATTTGGCACACAGGTAGACATGAACTGAGTGAGGATATACCATACTTTTCCCCGGTAGTAGTAGGTATATGTTCCCGTGTAAATCATTTGCTACCTCCACGCGGATAAAGCTAGTATAGCATAATCAGCCTGTATAGTTCCCACTGCTGGGACACAAGGCTCCTCTTGGTGAAAGGGAGTGCGCCGTAATCCACCACGGTTGAAAGATGTCACATGTCTTCGAATTTTCGATTTTAGAACATGCCAGTTTCCTCATTAAGCTTTTCTTCACCGTTCTGAGAGCAGTGGTGATGAAATAATTTATATAAGATAAAGTGCCTGTTTGGGTTCGAACTTACGATTTGCAACGCATAAGTCGCGACTTACCCAAACAGGCACTGTTTGGGTAAGTCGAGGGCGTTTCCACTGGGCCATGACTGAAAAATAGCGGATATACAACATAGTACTTATACAGGAATGACATCTATCAGGCGAGATTTTCAACAGGTTGACGCTCTTCATACATTTGCCATAGTTGTAGGCAATGATTACCTGCCAGTTTTACTGCTTCTGAAATCGTTTTCTTCATCCTGAATTTAATCTTCCACTAATTTAAAGATCAACTGAGAGAAAAGTTTCTCTGGCTAAAACTACCACATAAAATACTCGCTCGTATAAACGTCACACAAAGCATCAAAGACTCATAAATCACCAGTCCACATAATTGAACATTACACAACTCCGACCTGGCACGTCCATTCATCCTGCATCAAGACGAATCCGAAGCTGTTACCGACCCCATTACACTAAATTGTACCCAACTATATTTAGAACGAATAGATGCTAGTGCGGCTTGAAACTCGTTTGAACCGGATTAAAAAGGATCTAATAATATTGTGAGCAGACTGTGCCTGTCACCTTTGACTTGGAATTTGTGGCTGAAGACAGTGATTGTAGGAATGATCTTAAATGTGTACGGCATATTTAAACTTTATGACCAACTTTACTCATGAGTATTGTTATTAAATACTAGCTTTTGCCAGCGGCTTCGCCCGCGTGGAGGTCGGAAAATATCCCGCGGGTATCGTCACTGCTCAGCTCCTATGTGTCTTAGCGTTATGTTATATAGCCTATAACCTGCCCAGGAGTATGGACTACAATCGTACCAAGTTTGGTTAAAATCCCTTTAATAGTTTTTGACCTATGCGTGCATATACAGACAGACAGACAGACAGTCAGAAAGACAGACAAAAATTTTACTGATTGCATTTTTGGCATCAGATCAGGATCGATCTCCATTCATCCTCCAATATTCGTTTTGAATGTATATTCAATGTACAGAATTTACCTCTCTACAGTTTTATTATAAGTATAGATATCTCAATTACTAAACATTTGTTCAAGTAACGTTTGCAAGTACCGTGTGTTGCCGGACGTAAAGAATCGCAATTTGACGTACAAAAAGTGCTGACTCTCAGCCTAGTTTGAATAAATGACTTTTGATTTTGATTTTTCACCATCCCATTTCTTCCCGTGGGTGTCGTAAGAGGCGACTAAGGGACTTACTACAGAATGGACAGTAGCATTCTCTATGCATTCTACCCCACTGCGATCGCCAACCCACCTGCCAAACGTGGCGATTATGGCAAAGCCCCTCAAATGTGGGGAGGCCTGTGTCCAGTAGTGGACATCTCTCGGCTGAAATGATGCTGATGACATTTTATTCCTGGGTAAAATGGCTCATTCAAAGTAAAGGAAGTTAACGATACTGAAAGTGTACTTAGTTTTGTGAAACATAATATGTATTTATTGATTTTTGCAAATCTTAATTTAGGTCTGACAATGTCGGAAGAACATACTCAGGCCTTCTCATGGAGGCAAACTAAAGATCAGCATCAGCATCAGATCAACATACTCCTTTTGCGGATGACTACCCACCTAAGCTTACTTATGTAAAAAGTTTTCTCGGAACTATTCGTTGACTTTTGCAAGAAAAAAACGAAATGCCACTAAGCATGCAGTAATTTTAAATAATTACTGTAGAAACACTGGAAGTCTTATCTAACTTTTCCCCGCATTATGACCTGCAGAACATGACAAAGGTCTGAACCTTCCCACCAGTTTCCCCATTAAATGCCAGACGTCAATGATCTTGCCCGTGAGTCCGTGATCTAATCTCGTTCCTCTCATGACCACATCCATACTATTGATTTAAGTGAAAATTTAACACTGTTTGTTTGTCTGCAAAATTTACACGCTTGTACGGATTTGGACGAAATCTGTAAGAAAGAAAAGTAGGTTTATTTGGCACACAGATAATTCATGACTTCAGCATAGATAGCTACTCATAAATATTCGACAGGGTATCGTATCGAAATGACACACCTCAATAAACTGATTTTGCTTTGCCAGCGCGTCAGCAAACAACTGATGGAAGAATAGCGGTTCTTCTATTTTAACTGACAAAATTGTCTGCTTTTGGATTTGTGAACAGCGTTTATAGGACTCCTACGGTAACTTTGATTGATGTTTGATTCGGTACAGAAGCTTTTCGAACCTGCCAGGGTCTTGAGATTTGTTCGAAAGAGATACCGTGGCCCTGGCACATAATCAACTGAAGGAACACGGGTGGGTATTAGTCAGTAAAAGTCTAACACGCCCTCCAGGTCCACCCTAGAGCGGGAGAGGTGATTTGATGCTTTCCGACCCAAAAAAAGGCTTTATTACTGTATAAAAATTACTTAAAATTTGATTCAATCCATTTGATTGGTTGAGCTAGTCTCTTTTAAGTAATTCTTGAGTATTGAGTGACGTTCTATTATATATTATTGCGAATGGTTGTTATGGCCATGCATGATGATGCAAGACACTTTATAGGATCATTTTATCCCGGTATTACTGTCGCATAGTTTCCGAAATCTACGCCAGCGAAGATTCAGGCAGAAGCTAGTAAACGAATTTATGCAATACAATTCTGTTTCTGCATAGCACTATATGTCTGTCCTCTTCTAATGCTCTCATTGGCGAGCTCTCAGCTGTAGTAACCTATTTAGAATACAGGGTCCGTTCAGTTCGTTGACTTTCATGGTTTGCGGTTTATGCAATACCGGTGTTCTACTTTTGTGCAGTGCTCATATAATGTACGTTGTTTACAGTTCCATTTATTTTTAGCGTCACTGAAAATAGTTCTTTGAAAGAAAAAGCTACTTAGGATGCTATCATGCACGACATGGCTTTCAAGTTTCTTCTTTATAGTAAAATGCCAGCGTATAACTGTCCCTACTGTCGAGCAAAGGTGTGTTCATTAAAGAAGGCACGAGCATTGATCACCACTACCACCACTTCATCATACATAGTGTTATTGATGAAACTGACGCTCTTAAGGGGTCATTGTAGTCATCATTATGAAGAATTACTAACTATTCCTAGAGCACCAACACAGAAATCATGAAAAAAACTGCTTAAATATTTTGACGAGTTAAACGAATATGGAGAAGCAGATTATTTTTTTCGTGACTTCAAGACTGGTGGACTTTACAAAATACTAAAAGATTCTAAGCACTATAAATCCTGAATCAAGACTAATAACAGTACACAATTGCCCAATTTACTGACTACGGATGCAACTTTTAACTGCAAATCACCGACAAATTTTCAACTGTAATCCAATTAGCAATGAACGCCTTGCCGCCTGTGTCCAATGACAGAAGAGTATCCACTTGGAAAAAGATTTTGAGTATTGGCTACATAATATCTTGCCATGTATAACTGAACCTTTTGAGCGCCACGACAAAAAAGCAAAATCGTGCCTCAGCGCCAAGCTATAAATTCGTCCTTTAATACCTACAAAATAGTAGTGAGTTCGAAAGTATATCAATAAAGCACTACCCATTTATTTTTTTGACATATGGTATGTTTTAATAAAAGGTTACTATACAGGAAATATATAATAAAGGAGTTTTATTTCATCCCGCTTTGTCTTTTATGATAGAAATGATACGATATGTGTCACAGTTTCGGTTCGGTGTTTCGGTTATGTGTCACATCCACAATTCAAAACAACAGTCGATAAAAGCAAGGCAATACCATCACAGCACTATGTTCCGTCATGACGTACTTTCTTGTCACCGTATGATGACACTGGCGTGGCTGGCACGGCTTTTCTTAATTTGCCCGCTTCTGCTCTAGAGGTGCGCATCCGATATTTTTGAATAATATCGAAATAATGAGTTATTCTATTTTAATGGTTTCGCTTTTTATATACAGTAGCAGCATTTTTATTTTATACATCTTGCTTCTGCCCGCGTCTTCGTCCGCGTTATATTTATTGTTCCCCCAACCCATCCCGTCGCATCGTATGTATATTATTTATGTGAAAAAGAAAAGTATTGTTTTTACTATTGTCCACGCATTTTTTTTTAAATCATTAAAACCTTCCGAAGGCCTTGAGGCAGATACAAAAAAAAATTGCCGAATCGGTCCAGCCCTTCTCGAGTTATGCTCTTCGCAACATTCATTTTTATTTATATAGATGCCTTAATGTACAGCCACATAGGTACTGATGATATCTCAGCTGAAATAAATACCATTACCGTAGATATATAATTATCAGAATACGACGAAAATAGGCGAAAGCAAATTTAAATCATCAAATGAATTTGTGTTTTAAACATTAAACGAAGTTTTTATACTCAAGATTTGTAAGTACCTACAAATATTATAATAAATACTAAGAAAGGGACAATATTATCCTTGGAAACAAATGAAATTTAGTTCAAATAAACCTCAATCGGATCCGTGTTTATTTTATGATACGCCAGCCGAGCTTATGGTGGTTTGAAATGGCTTACATGAATTTTATTCTCTTTTTAATTACAAAATCTGAACTTAATGTAGTTTTATTTAAAACAAATTACTTAAAACACAATAGTATCGTTAAACAAGGATGTATCTTCCGATGACTGATCTATTGACATGATAAACGAATATTTTAATATGACATTTTAAGTCGTTATTTTAAGAATCCTGCCGGGGTAGCGAAATTGTTCGAAAAAGTTACCGTGGCTTTGGCATAAGCACTGAAGGAACTCAGGTGGGTTTTGGTAAAAGTCTGACACGCCCTTCCGCTCCACCCAGAGCGTGTGACGTCATTTCATGATTTCCGACCCACAAAAAAAGCCGTTCAGAATAATAAAGTAATGATAACAAACTACTGATACAAGTAAAGGAACAGCTCTATTTACAAATCGAACACATGTTACGTCAAAGGATTGTCACGATTAGATGTCTCTGGCGCTCCAGGCACAGACAATATAACAGTATGGTGGAGGTGGGCATTAGACTCATTATAATTTATCGATAATCAACTGACACCGACATTTAATGAGCAGATAGTTCAGTATTTTAATAATATTTACATAAATTTCATGATTCCTAAATCATTCAACTTCAATATCAGAAGTTTTATCTATTTATTGTAGAAATATTTAAAGAAATTAAATATAACGTAGGTTACCGTCGAAGTCGATATTCTTGTTAAATTGATTGCTAGCTACATCTCTACGTGTCATGATATGATGAGTTGATGACTATGGCGCTGAGGGCACTATGTTTTTCGAACTTTATAATTGGTGTTAGTTTTTGCCATCTTATGTTAATATGGATGAAATATAAAGAAAGAAGCTCAACTAATATAAATGAGGATGAGTCAAGGAACATAACTAGCAAAGGAAATAAAGAAAACAATGTTGTTTTATGAGTTTTATTTACGTTTAAAAGTCTGTCACGGTATCGTGACCGTGGCGTGCTGGGCACGTTTTGGTTTGTCATCTATACATGACTGTGGCGGTCAAAAGGTGGTCTTTTTGCCATACATAAACTCTCGCCTTTTTCCCGTGGCGGTAATCAGAAACTACGGAACACCACAGGCTTCGATCCCTACACAATCCTTTTGCCTCGTTTAGGTTCATACATCTGGTCATACACACACGTCAGATGCGAGTACTACGCACCTGACCTTTCTGAAGAACATCAATAAATTCACATAGTATTTCATCTTTCGGAAATTTGAACTTGTAGTCTGTCGTTGTCTTCATATGATGTCATTGTTTTGTGGAGAAAGCTATCTGAATTTGCATAAGTACGTGTCTATTAGACTTTCGAACACAGTCTTATACTAAAAATAAATTGCTAAGGAATCAACTGTTACTTTATAGTAGCAGCCGGCGTAGCATGAGCAATTCTATATCTATTCTACCAAGAACAAATAAAGTTCCTTATGTATTTAATTCTGTAAAACGGTTTCTATCTCATCAGAAAAATAGTCATCATACTTGACATTGTATTTTAGTCGACTGAAGAATAGAAACATCTCTTCTTTTCAGTTTTACACAATTTTTCTGCGATACAATCTATCATTTTGTCTTCTCTTCCGTCGATAAATTCCGTTTCTATGGCAGTCATGCTACGCGTGCAGGAGTTACTGACCGCCAGTGCTTCTTTTTGTTGCGTTGTTCATCATCAGTCTCTTAATCTTATTTCAATGTATTTGAGGCAGTCACCAGTCGTTTCTATAGCCATGTCATATTTCACACTGTCTATCTATCGTTTCTTTGTTCTTTCCCTACTCTTATAGCTACGCATATTCATATGTATAATCATACCCAAACTTTTGGTTGCAATCTTTTCCTCATTCCTTGTGCATCACATATTCACACCATACAAAATAACTCTTTCTCAGAAAATTCGTAGCAGGGACAGCATTCTTTCCGACCGGAAACCGAAACGCGAGTATTGTAATCATAAAAGTGCTATAACAGTTGTAGCTATTCGGAGATGAGATAACTAGGGGAGACCGAGGCGAGTTGTGACAGAGGAGAGTTGTGACAAAGTCGATTTCTCGGAACCTATGACCATTAGCAAGCTGGCAATAGCGCACGATTGTTTCTTTAGAGACACGCTACTTGATGCAGTACGCGCCAGGGACGCACGACAAGCGGTTGCGTGAGTACGACGTCTGCATGGACAAAAACACGAAAAGTAAGTTTTTTATCAAAAGTTTGATTGTATTTTTATCGTGACATATTACATTCACGTGATTATTCTATTTTTGCTTATATTGTGTGGTTTTTAAGTTTCAAAGTGTGGCATTGTCTTGCTGTGTTTGCCTTTTCTTTTCGAAATTACGAATTATTATTCTGACAAGTTCGTGATTTTTGGTACCTAGGAGAGTTGTGACACGCTGTCACAACTCTCCTATTTAAGTTTATTTTCTAGTTTGCATAATCCTACTTGCTTTTTGCAATGTTCTTTTTCTGTTTACATGTATGTTCGTTTATTTTAGTCAATTTTTGCAACCTAAGTTTGACATAAAAAGAATTCGGCAATCAAAGTCTGTCTAAAAATGGTATTTTTGTCAGGAACTTTTTTGGGCATGTGGTTTGGTATTGCATGCTGAATTTCCTATTTTTTGTTTCAGAACGCCTAAAAATTGTACACGAAAGACGGATAGGGGCATGGCCAGTACTGATATTTATGAACTGGCTTTTGAAGAAGTTACGTTAAGAAGTCAAAGTCTTCGAAATGCCGCATCCTCTTACAATCTGAATTAAATGTCTTTGCATAGATATATTAAGAAGAAACAGGTTTTTCAAGATAATGCAACTGATGTGGCTCCATCTATGGAGTATCTTTGGAGAAACTGATTTCCTGCCTCGCCAAGTGTTCAAGAAACTACGGCCAATGTGGAAAATAATTAAGTAAGAGTTGTTCCACCAAATTCAACTATCAGGCCAATTGAAAACGATGAGACAGGAACCCTTATTGCACTTATATCCACAAAGCAAACATCTACGTCTACAGCTCCCCTTGCCGCTTCTGAAGTGTTCTCGCCAGAATCAGTAAGGCTGTTGCCGAAAGCTCCACCACGAAAAAGGAACCAACCCAATAGATATAAAATAAAATCGGTTGTGCTTACTGATACACCCACCAAAGACGAAATAGCTGCTATAGAAGCCAATAGAAAGTTAAAAAGTATGAAAAAGCGAGTTTTAAGCGAAAATAATAATAAACCTAAAAAAACAAGAAGAAAATCTGCAAGAAAACTGCAGGTGACGCCGAAGAAGATACAGAAAATGATTGGTTTTGCTTGTGCTGCCTTGAATCCTATGGCAGATCAAATGAGAAATGGGTCGTCAATCAGTGCCTAGAATGCAAAGGCTAGTCTCACTGGGCACGCCACAATTGCGGCGGTAAGTCCCCTCTTTGAGGAGTGGATAGAGAGGCGTCACGGCGTCCTCACCTTCCGCCTGACGCAGGTTCTCACCGGGCATGGGTGCTTCGGTGGGTTCCTGTTCAGGATAAAGCGGGAGGATACGTCCGGGTGTTTCCATTGCGAGGATCGTCTGGAGGACACGGTGGAGCATACGGTGGAGGTGTGCCCTGCTTGGGCGGAGCACCGCCGTGTCCTCGTGGAGGCGATCGGCGGCGGCGACCTCTCGCGTCCGGCCCTGGTGCGAGCCATGGTACGGAGCGAGAGGGAATGGGAAGCCGTCACCTCCTTCTGCGAAGCAGTAATGCTCGCGAAGGAGGAGGCGGGGCGCGTGAGGGAGTGGCAGTCTCTGCGCCCTCACGTCCCTAGCCGCCGCAGGAGGAGACGCCCCGGGCGTCGGGAGTCAATAGCGGACTCCCGGCCACCGTAGGCGCGAGCTTGCGGGTGGCGAGCAATGGGTAGCTCGCCGCCCGGTAAGGACCAAGCTCGGGTCGACGGCGCGCAGTGTTCCACGCGCGCCTCAAAGAGATGTCAGCAGCAGTGTAGGGGTCTACTAGGACCGATGCCTGCCGGGGTCGCGTGATTGTTCGAAAGAGATACCGTGACCCTGGCACATGGGCAACTGATGGAACACGGGTGGGTTTTAGTCAGTAAAAGTCTGACACGCCCTCCCGCTCCGCCCAGAGCGGGAGAAGTCATTTGATGATTTCCCATCCTGAAAAAAAAAAAAAAAAAAAAAAGGCTAGTCTCACGAAGATTGCACTGTGGGCGAGCTGCATTACGTCTGTCATATTCGTTTATCAGATTAGATTAAGATTTTTGATTGATTTTCAAACGACTGATCTCATAATGATGCCATAATTACTTACAAAATATTTAATACTTGTTATGTTAATGTTTCATGTTACTGTAGTCCCTACAATTATGCCAAATGATAATTAAAGTACTTTTATGCAAAAATAATAGTGTTTTTGTTTATAATTCCTATAAAATTATCGTATCTTTCAAACATAGTCTAGATTTACAGCTGTCACAACTTACCTTGGTACCTGTCACAACTTACCTCGGTGTTAGGAGATTTGTGACAAAGGGAGTAGTTTAAGATTTTGTGGATTTTCTCAGAAACCTTGTAACTTTTATTAATTCTGATGACTGTTTTTAAAAGAGTAAGAATTGAGCTACATTAACCCTTAACCAGGCTATGGGTTGAGCATTTCCCACATTGATTTTTAGGAGCTTTTACCGAGTTTTGGTAAAGAATCTCCCACAATCTGTCAAAAAAGTCAACATAGAAATATTACCTATGCTAACACAAAAAAAGAATTTAGAACGGAACGTAAATGTCACTTTTAGAGCCATTTCATCTGTGGTCGGCCGGTATACCAACGTTTTTGTGACAAGTGCACCGTATTTTTATTCGTTATGGCGAATCGGAGAAAGGTAAGTCGTACAATTTTTTGATATGTTGTAGCATTTGAGTTTTTCTAGTGATGTGTGCATAAATTATAGGTAAAAACTTCTAAACTATTATGATATAACGAAATAAAACATGTGGGGAACCATATGACCTAAGCCTGTGATTGCCTAATTATTGCGGGAGTTATTATGTCCATTGCCCGGTGAATTGAAATCTTTATTTTATACTAGGTTTTTGCCGCGGGTTTTATTTAGAATTTATTGAAACATAAAATGTGGGTACTGGTATACTTTTGTCGTCATTATTTGTCAGTCTACTTTAGTGTATTTTTTGTTATTCAGGTAATAAACGATCGTCAACTAGAAGATTTACTAAATAAAATATTTTCTTCTTCAGAAGAAGATGAAGATGACCCATATTTAGACTATGTCCCAAAACCATTCAACGCAAGATTGAACGAGATTCAAGGTATGTCAAACCGACAGTTATTACAAATATTAGACGATGATGAAGCTTATGAAGAGTCACCTAATGAGGAAATTCCACCTTGCATTACATTGTCTGCACCATCCCATGACTTGCCTGAAATGCTTACTCCTTCTGTTGACGAAGAAAGGGCAGCTTGTGTTTTGTTTGCACCATCGCCTGACTTACCTGCTCACTCTGTAATACTTACTCCTTCTGTTGACGAAGAAAGGGCTGCTTGTGTTTTGTTTGCACCATCGCCTGACTTACCTGCTCACTCTGAAATGCTTACTCCTTCTGTTGACGAAGAAAGGGCAGCTTGTGTTTTGTTTGCACCATCGCCTGACTTACCTGCTCACTCTGTAATACTTACTCCTTCTGAGGACGAAGAAAGGGCTGCTTGTGTTTTGTTTTCACCATTGCCTGACTTACCTGCTCACTCTGAAATGCTTACTCCTTCTGTTGACGAAGAAAGGGCTGCTTTTGTTTTGTTTGCACCATCGCCTGACTTACCTGCTCACTCTGAAATGCTTACTCCTTCTGTTGACGAAGAAAGGGCAGCTTGTGTTTTGTTTGCACCATTGCCTGACTTACCTGCTCACTCTGAAATGCTTACTCCTTCTGTTGACGAAGAAATACCACCTTGCGTTCGATTGCCTGCACCATCCTCTAGCATACCCGCTAATGTGCCAACTTATGCTGAATTGCAAGTACGGGATAGAACATGGACTACACATGTTGAAAATTTTAATGAGTACAATTTTGGCAAATTATTAGAACCTACTAAACCATATAGCCAGCAGAGTCTCCCCATTGAATATTTCAGTAACTTATTTCCGGATGAGTTTATGCAAATGATCGTCGAATACACAAATAAATACGCACGCATGAAACAAAGCAAATTCTGGGGTGACACCAACGTAAAGGAACTAAAAGCATTCCTAGCTATAATCATCCTAATGGGAATAAATCCTCAGTCAGATATAGAGCTATATTGGAGCGCAGATCCTTTTTACAATAACATAGAGATTAGTGGTACAATGACATGCAAGAGATTTAAAAAAGTTTTAGAAAATCTACATGTTTGCGACAATTCAACTCATTTGCCCCAGAATCACAAAGATCACGACAAATTGCAAAAAATAAGACCCCTGTTAGACTGTCTCAACAGGTCTTTTCAAGAAAATGCCACCAACTCGGAATCCCAATCAGTGGATGAAAGTATGATCAAATTTAAAGGGCGCGACAGTAAGAAACAGTACATGCCAGCCAAGCCCATCAAAAGAGGGTTCAAGGCATGGTGCCGTTGTGATTCCAAGACTGGATATTTATATCAGTTTGATATTTACACAGGCAAAGACCAAGAAGCCAATGAGGAAGGATTAGGTTACAGAGTTGTAATGAAACTGGGAGGGAATTTACCACGAAACACGCATTTGGTTTTTGACAACTTTTTCTCCTCTTTGGCTCTGATGGAAGCTCTTTATCATAGAGGTATTTTGGCAACAGGAACAGTGCGAATGAATCGAAAAGGCCTACCTAAAGATATGTGTCCACCACGACCTAAAACACCTGAAGAACGAAGACTTGCCAAAGAAAATAAATTGGATCCTGGGGAGTTTACATACCGCTTCTGCCACCCCTGTGCTGTAATCAAATGGCAAGACACTAAAGAAGTTTTTGTCGTAACAACTGCAGTTAACCCAACCAAAGTGGAAGTGATCCAGAGAACTCAAAAGAACGGGCAAAAGAAAGACATGTTTTGTCCTACTGCGATCGCAGAGTACACAAGGAGTATGGGTGGTGTGGATCACTTTGATCACTATCGAAGTTCCTACTCAATTGGCCGCAGATCAAAAAAATCCTGGTTCCGGATGTTTTGGTTCTTGTTTGAGAGTGCCATTATAAACGCATATATTTTATATAAACACAATAATCAAAATCGTAAAAACATACATCGCGATTTCCGATTACGGTTAGCTAGAAGTTTGAAATCGGACCATATCTCAAACAAAAAACAAGATCCGGTGGTATACAAAAACAAAAAAGGAGGTGTGTTTGGAGTTCCGGATGAAATAAGATTGGGGCAAAGAGGAAGTCATTTTTTGGCATTGTCTACATACAAACGGTGCAGGTTTTGTAGCACAAGGAAACAAGAAAAGCGGTCAAAATATGAATGCGAAATTTGTAAGGTAGCATTATGCATCACCCCTTGCATGAAATTGTACCACCAAAATCAAAATCCAGAAATTTTCTATTAATTTTGGCTTTCTTTCTTTCTTTTCTTTTTTCTTTTTGTTTCTTTTTTCTAATCAAAATCCAGAAGAATAATAAAAACTTTTTAGTTCATTCTCAACCCTTAATTGTACCACCAAAATCAAAATACAGAAATTCTCAATTAATTTTGGCTTTCTTTCTTTTCTCTAATCAAAATCCAGAAGAATAATAAAAAACTTTTTAGTTCATTCTCAATCCTTTTTCATTTGTTTATTGTGTATTTATAAGGATAAGTGAAACAACAACAATAAAAAATGCTATCAAAATGACAATCGTTTTTTATTTTATATATAGATATAAAAGTCGTCGTCTAGACAGGCAATGGGATTATGTTTTCCCACATGGTTTTTTTCAGGTTTTCAGCTTATTTTCTAAATATAATTCATAAAATCTCATACCAAACGTTATCACTCATCTAAATTTACGAAAAAAACATTATTACTGCAGGATTTGTCCTAGGCCTGGTAAAGGGTTAAAGCAAAGAGTTCATAATCGTGGTATGTTTTTTTATTGAGATATGTTCTTTTAAGTAGAAATTGTCACAACCCTCCTCGGTCTCCCCTACTATTCCTTCTTGGAAATCCGCCAATTGATTGCAGAATCGTTGAAAGAGGTGCTAACTACGAAGTTTGTTATTCTTCGATAAGAAATTGGAGTGTTTCTTCGGAAACGCTATTACGATCTGTATTCACAGTGGCTTTGTTGGGACTAAAATTTGCAATGGGTGCTTATGTTTTTATCGTCGATTTTTATTGAAGAATACTTTCGAATCTCCCTTTTTTATAGTCGAATTAAAAGACGAAGTTATTTAAGTACTTTACTTAATTAGTTTCCGCTGTATTTATCAGGCTTGTGTTTATCCTGATAGGTATCTAAATTAAATATTCGAACGAGTAAAATGTAGTCTCTTCCAACCCTAGCTGAAGCAGAAGTACGCAGATTTTTTTTCTTGGCAGTGGAAGACATAAAGCTATATAAAAAAACACAAAATTGATTGTTGTGAATTAAAGGAACTGATTTAGTTTCCTATATGTCCCTCATTTATTAAGAAGAAAAACACTTTGGCTGTTGAGCGGAAGTCGACTATGCTGTGTAGTGTAGTTGGGCAAAAAAACCTATTAATTTAACTTTTACCTTTACTGTTATTCCTTTCTTATTGAACTACCGTCTAATCAACTGGCTACCCTCATATTCTCACCGTTGCTAAACCCGTAACCGATTGTTTTTGGCACAAAGTCGTGTGAAGGTGGCGCTAACTAGAATGAACCAATCCAGCAGTGGTTTTAGCGAGCATCCCTCGTTCTTCATTTACTCTCGACATTACTGTGACGCGGTCGCTTGTTGTTATCAATTATATTTCACTATCTGCCAAGGTCTTGGTTTTGTTCAAAAGAGTTCCAGTAGCCCTGGCAACTGAAGGAACACGGGTGGGTTTTAGTTTTATTAAAAGTCTGACACGCCTTCCCTCTTCGCCTGTAGCGGGAGAGGTGATTTGATGATTTCCCACCCCAAAAAAAAGGTTTTATTAATACATAAAAATTACTTAAAATTTGATTAACCTCTCGCATGTTTTCAATAAAAAAACAGCGGGAATTGAAATGTATTTTACATGATGCACATGGTGTATCATAAACAGTTGGGCATTGAAATAACATGATGCACACGTGTGCATCATAAACACGCGAGGGGTTAAAGCCATTAGATTGGTTGAGACTAGTTTGAAGTAATGCTTGAGTATTGAGTGACGTTCTATTATATGGGACTTAGATTATAGGATAGAGATAATTATGACTTGGTTTGTTTGGTTCAGGATTCGTTTTTCTTTTGTTGCTATTTCTAGTGTAGACTGAATTTTCAGAAAGTATCTCTTTAACTTCTGAAAACCATTGGAAAGTTACAATGATATTTCTTTGTCTTTTTTGTCTTTGTCACGTCAGCGCCGGCTGTCGCTGAAAACCAGCGATGGCCTTTTTGCGTGGATTTGACGCATATTTTCCCCAGCTTTTTTATATTTTTGTTGTGTTGAGTTTTCTTTGCATCATATTTACCGCAAATAAACGTATTTTCTTTCTTCTTTCTAAATCGTATCATTCGTTTTTTCTACAGTAATATTTTTACTGTGATAGAAAATACTGGTTCGTGTTACAAAACTATTTTTATACTAAACGGTGCGAAGCCAATCATCACTATCTTGCCTTATCCCAATTTATTTAGAGTTTATGCTATGCCAGCATGGCTCCTTTCAGACTTCTGTATTAGTCGTCATCTTAGTAGTCACCCGGTTTCTAGCCATATAGTCTTTCAAACGGACGTAAAGAATAACACCACCCCATTTCTTCCCGTGGATGTCGTAAAAGGCGACTAAGGGACTTACTAGAGAATGGGCAGCAGCGTTCTCCATGCATTTTACCACCATACTGCGATCGCCAACCCGCCTGCCAAGCGTGGCGATTATGGCAAAGCCCCCCAAATTGGGGGAGGCCTAAGTCCAGCAGTGGACGTCTTACGGCTGAAATGATGATGATGATGATGAGTCTTTCAAGCAGTCCATCCATGGTTTCCTTGGTCTTCCCCTACTCTTATACTTGTCATCCACATTCGTCCTCACCAAATTAAATAATGAACTCCAAAGATTTAGCAAATATTTCTAAACTAGTACTGAATAACAGTAAAAACTACAGCATTCACAAAAACACCAATAACAGTAAACCAAACCTTGAAACTGTTTTCTCTGAGAATATACGATCGAATACGGCTGTCGTATCGCAACTAAGGCGGAAAATATCACGGACAACGTTGTCTTAGGTCCGGTACTTTTCTATTATCTCTTTATAGCGCTGCACCTTATTTATTCCTAGCTTTTGCCCGCGATTTCGTCCGCGTAGATGTCGGTTATCGCGGACGCAGACAAAGTCATGGGATAAAAAGTAGCCTATGTCCTTTCTTGGGGTTCACACTTACTCCGTACCAAATTTCATCAAAATCGGTTCATTGGTTTAGTCGTGAAAACGTAAGAGAAAAAGTTACTTTCGCATTTATAATATTAAGTATAGATAGACTAGCTGTTGCAGGCGACTTCGTCTGCGCATCATTTTGATATTTTATTATAAAAATTGCCAAGATAAAGAGCAGGCCTATGTCCTCCAGGTCCCAGAATCTGTTAAATTTCATATCGATCGGTTCAGTGGTTTAGGCGTGAAAAGGTAATAGACAGATAGACAAAGATACTTAGATATTGACCATATTAAAATAGTTGAGATAGTGCTGCGCTTCATTCGTTACAGAGTTGGCTGGTTTTCATTTTCGCCTCTCATTGGCATTATGATCATCTTTCCCTCTCGCAGCAAGTCTTTTCCTTCTATCTTTATATATAATCATGTTCCTAAATTAAAGGAAAACGTAATAACAAAAAACGGGCAGTTGTACTTATTGGAAAAATGAAAGCTTGAAGTGGTAAAATATGGGTGTACTATAATAGATACCGTATCCTTTTCTGGGAATACAAGCCAAATGTTGTGTTATGAAGCTTGCACTTAGCAATTTTCTGCAAACTCCATGAACAGTCCAAGTTCTCAGAAGTGTTAGGTAGCCAAGACCATCGTTGAGTTCCTAGACAGAGAAAAGATCGAAAAGATCGTGGGCCTCTGAGAAGATGCTTTACCATTTTTGCTGTCCATGCCGGTGTCACGGACAATTATTTACTCAGTTGCATCCGTTAGTCTAGAAGCAACATAGTTCGGAGAAGGCTAGGCAAAGGATGATTAGACTCCGAATAATGATGTAGAAGAGATGGTGGCGTCAAAATATAACCATCCCATTACGCTAAGGCGAATATTTACCTGAAAGACATGCTTTCAGTTCACGGGGGGTTAATCGTACTTTACCGAACGGAAGAATTCGTTATTATGTCAAACAATATATCAAATCGTTATCAGGCACTTATAAATAGGAAAGTTTTGTTTATTTTTATGTCAACAGAATGACACAGAAACAGTTTATCGTATTGATATGGACTAAGTATCGAAATTGTTACCTTGAATGAACGTTGCATTAGGAAACGCCCATGTGCTTATTGGTCCCTGGGGTGGTCACGGCGTGCTATGTGTGTTCTGGCGCGCCGTAAATGGGGGTACCTTGTCCCCCAGAGGAGGGTCCGGTGACGGATAGCCGCGGCGGGTTCGCGGAGGAATTGCGTGCCCGTATTCCCGCCACAAGCGGCACAGGAGGACACCGTGGAGTTTTAGTGGGTTGAAGTCCCACATAACTGCACTACCTCCCCGTGGTAGTACAGTATGCATGAGCATTTCTCCACGTTAAAAAAAAGGAAACCCATATTCCAAAGGAAATTTGTTATTTTTTTTTTTTTTTCATTTTATCTTTTATACTCCGCCCATCATAAGCAAGAATAATAGGAAGAAATGAAGAGTCTTGTCGTGACGGTGGGTCTAGCTCTCATTAGCCAAACGAGCAGAATATAACGTGCGTTTTGGAGCTTCGATCCACAACTTTATTTCCACATAACTACAGTATGCCCGACATATTAAGGACAAACAATCGTGTACTGCAAAAAAATCTGGCAATAAAAGTGTCGCGGTCGCAGACAGTTAGGCTTCTTTATGTAGCCACAACAACGGTGTTTCCACGAAGATCAATAATTATAGCTTCCTTTTACTAAAGTACATACCTAAGTACTTGCATCGTTCGTTTCAAAAATACTAACGGTTGTTACAGTGGTTGCTGCTGGCCAGCAAAAGTTGCTATCAAGTAAACTTTATAATACAAAATCAATATCTGTCTTTATACTTTTTAAATTAAGGGAATTACAATTTTGAAGCATCTTATAATCATACAACTAAAATCTTTCCTACAGCCTTTGAAAACCGTAAAAAGACTACAACCTTAAGAATCAAATAAGTAACGTACCTACTTAAAATACTCATGTTTGTCATGCCATACTAAGGATGAGATATACTTGCAAAATTCAATACCAGGGTTCCAAGTACGAGTATGTAAAAATACCAGGGTTGAAAACCAGGTATAAAAATACTTTAAAGTATTTAGTAGTATTCGGTATAGGGTATAGTCTTTCGTACCGTTCCACAATCTTGTAGAGTTGTTTGTAGATGAAATGAAATCTTTCCTTCCTACTTCGTTAATCACAGGCTTAGGACTGTCTGCTAAGAGAATTATTTATGTATGGTATTTTGTCATGAGCTGGTTTTAGAAACTTAGTATTAGTAGGCGTAGTTAAAAGATTTCATTTAATTAATTTATGAATATGATTTTGTGTTTTTTTTTATTTACGATATTATCACTTTTAGCGTAACTCGGAATGCGGCCATTGTTACAGCACTCGGATTCGGAAAGCATCGGAATATTAATAACTTGCTTCGTGCAGTACCCAGAGTTGGAAATACTTGCATAGGAAATCGGTCTGTGATGATATACAAATAAGAATCATAATCGTATTTGCAAATAAAAACTGAACTATCAAGTATTTTTCGCCGATTCGATTATGCTCCTTATTCATAAGACCACACGAATCAATTTCCTATACAAGTATTTTTAACTCGGACGCTAAAGGCGCGGCCGCGGGCAGCGAGGGACTCGCGGCGTTGGCTTCCGCGCGCGTCGCCGCCAAAATACTTTCATAGGAAATTGATTCGTGTTGCCTTACGAATAAAGAGCAAAATCGTGTCAAGATAAAAATACTTGGAAGTTAAAAGTTTTTTTATTTGCAAATACGATTGTGCTCCTTATTTATATAGGAACATGGATCGATTCCATATGCAAGTATTTTCAAGCCCTGCCTGCGCCCGATGCTAGGTAGCAAATACTTTCACACTTGCAAGTTTTTCCTGCCCGTACCAGGGCGCCGTACTTTGAAGCAAAGCCCTGGTTTACAAACCTCGTATGGTAAATACGTCTCATCCCATACTCGTGTGTGTTGTGTTATGTTTATCATGCCCACTTACCAAATCTTTAAGGGGCAATCGTCTAAATTGCAATGATATAAACAGAATACTCAACTGTTCAGCTATTTTTAGTTCATTTATTGTGTTGTTATTCAGTTAAACTCGGCGCTTTGAATAATTTGAATAAACGGCACGCTTTAAAATGAAGTGTTTGTAATAATTTTCATGACTGTACCAGCAACATGATCATACTCATGTTAGATTATAAGATAGTTGTTATTAACATAATTATATTACTACTTGGAAACGGGCGATAAACTAATTCGAGCTGCAGAAACCGGATTGCATGAGTTTTGAATGTATTGACGCACAATTGGGCGAAAACGAATATGTAAACCGATTATTTTATCTGGTTTCGATTGGCCGATCCGTCTTAAGATTTAAATTTATAACAGTTTGTGGTGTTGAGCGCATATAGTTAAAAACATATCAAATATTACGGATCTAAACTGTTGTGTATCCATTATTAAAAAAAATAAAAATCTATCGTTACTTTGATTTCAAAATAAAACGTAAAAAACGAATCGAAACGATATAAACATACGCGTCACAGCACTAGCGAGCTGAACACACGATGCACCGACCCGAGCCGGCCGCAGCCTCTGCGAACCGATTCCAACCGGTTTTGATCCAATCGAGGTACGCGCCTCACTCGCGGCCAATCAGCGGCCATTACGCCCAGTCGCTCGCGCTCCGCCGTCTGTCAAGCAAGTACTCCTTTGTTTCTAGTTTCTATTCACATTTATTTTTCCGCTGAGAAATCGTTGAGTTATTCACTACAACCCCCATCAAACCGGTGTTATCCTGTGTTCAAAAACGCATTGCCGAAACGATCATCGCCATTTGCGTATCCATTTCTGTGGGCAGTTGACTGATCAAATATGTTGGACAAGTAAAAAAGTGCTACGAACAGTAAAAGGACTTTTCAGCCTAGTGTTGTGGTGTACATAGTGCGAATATAATTGTGACAAATGGTTGTTGAAGCGAGTTGCAGGCCAGCTATGGTGGTTACACGCGGGCGGGCGTATCGCGTTGGATCTGGTGCATTCATCTTCTTCAACTTAACGAGGCAGGACCATAGCTGACGAGTAATATGCTCGTGCTCGAGCAAAGACTGAGTGCGCGGCACCTGGGGCGAGGGGTAGTGCTCAGTGCTCGCCTAGTGCACGGCGTAGAAGCCCAGGGATGGCGGATGAAATTCTCCCTCTTGAAGGCCGAGGTCGAGATCGAAGCCGACCCGGCGACGTATAGGGAACTCGCGAGGAGGCTGAATGCAGCTAACGTTCACGTCAGACCCGCCCGTCGCTCGAGATTGGCGTAAATATACTTTTTAATTTTGTTTTTCTAACACGCAAGTTGAAACTGGTTAAACCAAATATTTTTTTGATGTTATTTATATATCCCAGATTATCAACTCGATTCCAAACACAATTATGGGTCATTTGCGAGTATAGTAAATGTTTGATAAAGTAAACAACTACCAACTCTTGAATATTGGTTTTTGTGTAGGATACATCACAATTTTGCCAATAACAAATAGTTACTTTTGATAGATCAAAAGCTGAAGATAGTTCAGTGAATAAATCATCATAATTTTGAAGCCACTTTTTTCTTTTTTCATGATTTGTGGTTTTCGACAACATTGACATACTGCCTAAAACCGGTAACCTCTTATTTAAGTACTGGTTGTTAAACTCACAGCATCATCATAATAAGCTTGTAAACATATACTCACATACATAAACTCACACCTTCATTCCAGTGGGTAGGCAGAAACTACAGTATGTCACCAGTATGTGATCTTTACATACTCCTTTGGGGAAGGAAAATGGTGATTGGCGGGAAAGATACAAAAAGTTTTCAATAATTTTATATTTATTAATATAATTCAAGATATGGATGAAAAACCAAATAATGTTGAAGAAATTGATGTTAACAGTTCAGATTTCTACGAAAATGTTAACATTGAAACAGCTGCTTTATTCCACGACGAGATCTATGATTTGCTACTAATTGAGAACGAATCACACGAAAACTTTGAAGATGAAGAATGTGAAGATGAAACGGAAGAGAATACAACAAAAACATAAATACATATTTTAAAGTAATTACTGAAGACATTGAAGCTAAGATTCATCAGTCAAAGCAAATGTACCTATTGTTCTGAAGAAAATGCGGATATAAAACACGTTAGACTGTGAATCGTTCGCCATGCAAAGACTGTTACTTGTCAGTGAAATTCAAAGAGTATAATAATGTGAAATTAGTGATATAGCAGAACAAAACTCTTTTATGTGTTCCCCGCCACGTTCAGGAATTACTTTCCAACACAGTTTATTTCAATTCATTATTTAGATATTTACTGAATACTGTAGAAAAAATTTAATTGTTTCGGGATGTACTTAGCTGAGAATAAGAGTAGTATGTTTAATGATTACGACTGAAGGACATGTATCCATGGTCAGGAATAAATTAAAAAAAAAAAAAAAAAACATACTCCTTTAGCTTAGTAATTATCTGGTCATAAACGCACTTTGCTGGCATGTACTGAAAATATATCACCACTGTTTAAGGGTGTAAAAAGATATCTGTGGGGTCTCAAGCACTCTAAAGGCCACACTGATAGTTGAGAAACATAATTTTATGCACCCTATTCATAATTAATTTTCTCTGCATTCTACTTAGTAAAGATCTTAAAGTAATTCACTTATGACAGACAATATACCGTTATTGCGCTTATAAAAATCACTATGTGAAGTTATCACAAAACAGTTTTGACTGCTTACATGTGTTTAAATAAGGATTAAAATTTTATTAAAAACCAAAAACAGTCAGTGGGTCATTTCAGGGGCGGAGTTAAACACAAAGCGATTTGTAGTGTAATTACAATACAGCCCAAACCACTGGGGCTAAAACTATGAAATTTGGTTCAAGATTTCCTTGTAAAATGAAAAATTATCATTTAAAGCGGCAAAATAGGGGTAGGGAGTTTTTCATTTTGGGCACATTACATAAAGTAAATTTATTTAATTTTGCTTGAGAACATTTTACAGAAATTCCAATACTGTAAAATAGTAATTTCTGTCTAAACATGCTTGTAATAAGAATAGGAACTCTAATTATTATCGCAAGCATGTAGAAAAAAGCAAGTAAGCATTATAATGTTTCATTCAATATTTTTAAAGTTTAGTTTACTTTGAACATAGACAAAACTATGTATGGTGAAGTTACTTAATATCTGCCAGGGTCGCGAGATCGTTCGAAAGAGTTACAGTGGCCCTGGCATATGGGCAACTGAAGGAACACGGGTGGGTTTTAGTCAGTAAGAGTCTGACACGACACACCCTCCCGCTCCGCCCAAAGCGGGACAGGTCATTTGATGACATCCCATCTAAAAAAAAAGTTACTTAATATTGATTATAATCAGCCTATTATATCCCCACTGCTCGAAATCAACCCTCTTCTCTGTGAGAGAGGGAGTGGGTCATAATCCACCATGCTGGCCCAGTGTGGATGTCACATGTCATCAAATTTTGAGTTCTAAGGTTGAACTTTTAATCCTATTCACTAACTTGACAGTTCAATGCAAAATAATGATACCATTCTAAAACTAATAGTGTCGCGGTAGTGCACAGTTTCGCATAAAGAATGAATGATAAAAATGTTTTAAATTAAATAAAACTTAAAAAAATCGTTTTTAGGTGTGGATTATAAGAATAATTAATAATTTTTAATAACAGTTATTTTCTTTTTTTATTTTCTTCTGATAGAAACAAAACTAAATATAAAAATCATTTCATTTTGCTTATTTTTTTACTAAAGTCATTTTATTTCCTCTGACAGCCATAGACTACATGTATATCGATATAGTACACATCTTATTTTAAGACAAGTTATTAAATTTAAATTACAAAATTTGCATGTAAGGTTGGACTTTTAATCCTATTCACTAACTTGACAATTGGAGGGATACCAGGTTTTGACAAAAAAAAGATAGTGAGGTGGCGCAAGAACAAATGAAATTGAATGAACTTGAAATAATGTACTTACATGCAAACTTTGTAATTTAAATTTAATAACTTGTTTTAAAACAAGATGTGTACTATATCGACATATACGTAGTCTATGGCTGTCAGAGGAAACAAAATGACTATAGTAAAAAAATAAGCAAAATGACATGATTTTTATATTTAGTTTTGTTTCTATCAGAAGAAAATAAAAAAAGGAAATAACTATTATTAAAATTATTAACTATTCTTATAATCCACAACTAAAAACGATTTTTTAAAGTTTTATTTAATTTAAAACATTTTTATCATTCATTCTTTATGCGAAATCGTTCACTACCCCGACACTATTAGTTTTAGAATGGTATCATTATTTTGCATTGAACTATTATTATTATTATTATTAACTGTCAAGTTAGTGAATAGGATTAAAAGTTCAACCTTAAGTACATTATTTCAAGTTCATTCAATTTCATTCATTCTTGCACAACCTCACTATCTTTTTTTTGTCAAAACCTGGTATCCCTCTAATTGTCAAGTTAGTGAATAGGATTAAAAGTCGAACTTTAGGACATGTGGATTTCCTCACAATGTTTTCCTTTGCGGTTTTGTGAGTGGTGGTTGTGATTGAATACACAAAGTAAAAACAACTTGTAAAGTGGGGGCCATTACCATTTACACCATTTCAATACTGCTCTTAATACTCTCTACTTTAAGTTACATTTAGTAAATATTGAGTTATTTACTACTTCACACACAGAAATGTACAGACATCATTTTCTGCCAGTCAACCTTTGGGGGATTTAGAGACAAACAGTGGTGCTAATTATATAAATAAAAATACACATAAATATATTAAAGCAAATATTACACATAAACAATGGGAAATAATAATAAAAAGGTATTAACATAGGGGTTATGTTAATACCAAATGAAATAAATAAATTCATCAACAACAGTCTTATAATTGACAAAATTCTTTAAATGAAGCATCCATTAATAACATGAATGAGTCACCATCACCAAATCATAATATGCATGACTTGACCATAAAATTATGTAAATACTGTTTAACCTATTGAACGCCACAGTCGTCAAATGAAAACGTGCCCAACACGCCACCGTCACACACATGAAAACGACATTTTTTGAGTAAAAAATAAATATAGTAATATAAGTTGTTGGAATCCCTATTTTTTTTTTTTTTTTTTGTAATTATTTGCGCTGAGTTTGTGGCTGGCGTGGAAGGGGCGCCGATGCGTTTACGCTCTGGCGTTCAAAAGGTCAAAATAAGAATTTCATTCATTTACTGACTGACAATGAGCCTAAACCACTGAGTCTAGTATCATCATCATCATTTCTGTCAAAAGACATCCACTGCTGGACATAGGCCTACCCCGATTTGGGGAGGCTTGCCATAACCGCCACACTTGGTAGCCGTGTTGGCGATCGCAGTATGGTGGTAAAATGCATAGAGAATGCTGCTGCCCGTTCTCTAGTAAGCCCCTTAGTCGCCTTCTACGACACCCATGGCTAATGGTGCTATTCTGTACGTCCAGCACCACACGGAACCGGGGGGTCTAGTATAGAAGCATGAAATTTTACAAAAGCGTGACTATTATACAAAAGGATTTTGAATATAGGTGACACTTGGGTGCAAATTATTTCATCACCACTTGTTCGACGCCAAGCCAAGGCCCTGGCCATAGGATTTAATGAGTACGTGGAAGCGTGATGGTGGGCCTTGGGCAAGAGTGGTGCGAACTGTCCGTCGTGCGCGGAGCTGATTAATACAAATATTCAATCACTCACCTGGTTGAGGAAAACTGGTTCTGGAGCCTACCTAGATTTATGTATGTAAATGAGTGTATATTGTACTGTGTAGTGGAGCTGTAAGTATTCCAGGATTCCAGGCCGCTACAATACGCTAGAGATTTTCACAGCATGCGGTTCCCAATGAATCACTATCACCTCAAACTATTTCAATCAAATTCCAAAATAAACCCGTTCTATTTCGTCAAAATGGGTTGTTTACACACAAAACAATTGGATCACAACAAATTGTCCACAAAACTATAGATTTAACAAGATTAATAATAACAATGATCGCAAGGCAAATTACAACGATTATCCATTTTTCAAAGACAAGTGTCAAAATCAAATGACAAGTGACAGTTGTCACTCCGTTACTCGTCATGATGCGTAGGCGCACAGAGTAAACAACTCAAACGGTCGTACGGTCGGTTGGTCGGTCCGTCTGTTGTTACGGGACGAAACACCACTGCTCTCAAAATGGTGAAGGAAATGTGATTCCTGTATACTAGATTTCTTGCCATTTTTCAGTGATGGCCCAGCATTAACAGCCGCTACTTACTAGTTAAACAGATGCTTTACTTAGTGTAAATTATTTCATCACCACTGCTCTCAAAATAGTGAAGGAAAATATCGTGAGAAAACCAGCATGTCCTAGAACCGAAAATTCGAAGACATGTGACATCTACCAACCTGCACTGGGCCCGCATGGTGGATTAGAGCCCACTCCTCTCACAGAGAAGAGGTTGGTGTCCCAGCAGTGGGAAATTATAAGCTGATTATGTATTGTATTGAAATAAATTGCACAGATAGTTAAATTGTAAATGCTCTATATCCTCCTAAGACCCAAACTTATTTTGATTTTTTTGTAAGTAAAACCGAACTGTCTTCCTAAAGAACAAAATTGCAATCATTGTTAAAACCTGACAATCTCGAAATGACAGATATCATTATAACCGAACGTTCTATGAGTAGAACATATTTGCGATCGTAATTTATGGCAACATTTTAGAAAGAAAGGACGTTTTCTCAGTATTTATATATTCGTCTTTTTCACATGCATTCAGTAAAATAAAAGAAATTCGCCATATTTGCATTCAGTGGCCATAAGCAAGAGACAATGGTGGCACGTCGGAAACAACGTAAGTAAATCTGTAAATATCTTTTGAAAATATTACTATTTTGAAGCAACCAATTATTTTTTTTTCACTTACAAGGAAATAAACAATATCTGTAATGTATTATTTTTGCAAAACATGCGGCGCAAACGGAGTAATTTGTGGTTAACTGAATTTGTTCTTTGTAAAGTGCGTCCGGTCTTTATAGCGTAAATTCGATACCATAATTTGTATTTTTGAAATCCCTTTCGGTCTCAGTGTAACAACTTAGTATCGTGTATATTAGTACCTCCTAATAGCCTCCTAAGATATGTTAGTGATAAAGAAAGAAGTTGATGCATAAATTAACGATGATGCTTAAGGCACCATCGTTAATTTATGCATCAAACTCTTTTTTTTAAATTATTTCTTATATTATTTATTAATGTTATTTTATTTTAGAATTACACGAAAAGGAAATAGATGAGCTTCTCAATCTTTCTGAGATAGAAAACACTGATGATGATGATGAGGATCCAACTTCCCAAGAACCTGAGCTGGACAGAACTTCCTATGAGAAAGGCGATGAAAATGGTGGTGAGGATATATACAGCAACTCAGAAAATGGAGATTCTAGTAGCTCAGAAGATGAGATCTGTGTTCCATCTATCAGTCACTACCGGCATAGAACTCGAGGTACTTCAACTAATATTGGAAGAATTCAGAAGCGCCGCTCAGTACGTACTCGTGGTGGAGTGCTTAGCCACAGAACAGTGCGCACTCGTGGTGGAGTTAGGGCTTCTATTGTTAGTGGGCAAGGTCCTATGCCTTGGAGTAGATCAAGTTTTAACAAAGATTGGCCAGCCATGCTACAGCCGTCATATCGACTCTCAGAACCAAAATCATCGATGATGGAATATTTTAATGAATACATAGACGAAGACTTGTATACTTTAATAGTTACAATGAGTAACCAAACTGCTGTTGACAAAACTGGAAAAAGTTTAAATTTGACCGTAGGAGAGTGCAAGGGTTTCATTGGCATAACTATGCTTATGGGGTAAATTGGCTACCCGCAGATTCGCATGTATTGGAACGAGAAATATGCTGTACCAATTATAGTAAGAATTATGGCAAGAGATCGTTATAATTCTTACTTATAAATTCTCTTAAATTGGTATATGATTATAATGTTTCACCTGAAACAAGGAAGAACGACTTATTATGGAAGGTACGTCCTTTGTTGGATAGAGTTCTTAAGGGATGCCACGCACAGGTTCGGGAGCAAAAAATATCCACAGATGAGATGATAATCCCATTTACGGGTGCTTGTTCAATGCGACAATATTGCCCAGCCAAATCGAATCCCACTGGACTCAAAGCCTTTATTCTTGCCAATCCAAATGGCTTAGTATGTGATATTAAGCCAAGAACACCCTAACCAGTAGCGCGGAGTTTAATTTAGGTGAAAGCCAAACCGGTTATGTTGTTGTCAAGCATACATGCTGCAGAAAATGTCGATGAATGTAGACGATATGACAGAAAACTACGCTGCTATGTACAAATCCAAAGGCCTGAAGTAGTGAAAGAATATTATAATGATATGGGGGGCGTCGACCTTACAGACAGACTGTTAGCTGTTTGTCCCTCGAGAATGCGTACCAAAAAGTGGACTGTAAGATTTATTAGTCATTTGATTAACTTGTCCGTTGTTAATGCCTGGATAAAGTTTAAGACAGATCAAAAGCTACTGGGAGCACGTACTCACAAAATAGTTCAACTACATGCTTTTAAGCAAACTATTTCAGAGGAGATACTAGATAGAAAATGAAATTGAAGGCGTGAATGCAGAATCAGTTCATGTGTTGGAAGAAGTTTCCAACACTTCAAAAAGTGGTAGACCTCCAGTAAAAGCGATCCCCTAAAATGCTTTCCGCCAAAGCGGTTCCCTTCACTTACCTGCAATGGGATTCGCACAACATAGGTGCAGACAGAAGAGTTGTGCGATGAAGACTACTGTCCAATGCATAGCTTGTGATTTGCCTTTGTGTTTCACCACAAAAAGAAACTGTTTTGCAGATTTCCACAGTGGGCCTAATATTTTATATATAAAAATAATAAGTAAACCGATGAAATCTGTTATTTTCCTTAAAAAATGTTTTGTTACACAGTATACAACCTATGTAAGAAAACAATTCAACATAATGTACTGAGACCGAGTGTTCTTTATAAAGAACAAAAACATGAACCATTCAACTTATTGCAAATATATCTTCTCTTAGTTATTGACAATATTTGTTCTAACAAAAATAATATAGCATAGTCTATAATAGTTTAAATAGGTGCTAAAAGTTCAGGACTCAATGAAGGTATTTATTTTGTTCTTTATGAAGAACAGTCGGCCATAATACTATCTCCAATCTAAAAATACCCAGGACTCAAAAATGAACGCCATTTCATTCTTTGTGAAGGCACTTAGGACTTACGAGGATATGGAAGCCACTATTCAACATACCAAATGTTAGGGCTTTAGATGCGTAGTTCATAACATCACAATAGGCCAGAAATGTAACAGACGTAATATGTAAGGTCAAATATATTGAACTCGAGGGTCAAATCAAAAGATATAGGTCACATTAGTATTGAGCACATTTTGTCAAGTGGTTGATAAATATTTTGCTGTGTTGTTTCGAGAGCTGTGGTGGCTCAATGGTAACAATTTCTGACTTAGACCTCAAATTACGAGTTGTAGATTCGATCCTGGGTAGAGCGAAATGTGATTGGTCTTTTTTTAATAGGAATTTCATAGTAGCCTTTATTTTTTGTCTGGGAAATCATCAAATGACGTCTCTCGCTCTGGGTGTAGCGGAAGGGCGTGTTAGACTTTTATTGACTAAAACCTAACCGTGTTCCTTCAGCTGCCTGTGCCAGGGCCACGGTAATTCTTTCGAATGAATCCGCGACAATCTTACTAAGGGATGTTATCGAGTCACTGGGTTATGGAGGTCAGATAAGCAATCGCTCCATACAAAAAACTGGTATACAGCTACATCCGATTAGACTAGAAGCCGACCTCGACATAGTTGGGAAAAGGCTAGGCAGATTTTACTCAAAAATGAAAAAAAAAAACAGAAATACACTTCTTTGGTTGCTAACTGTACCAGCCATTTAGCAACACTACAGTCCTACAACCACTTTAAAATAGTTTCTTATCAGTTATCAGTAAAAATAACACAATAGATAACACATACATATTATATATTTACCTAATCTAAATCATTCCACTTCCTGAATTAAATTATATTTGTTTTTCCGCACTATCTGTAGTGCTTTTATCCATATTGTTATGTAGAATGGGCTAAAACTTTATAGGTTGGGAAATTTTATAATGTTTATCAACATGGCATAATCAGGTTATAATGTTCCCACTGTTGCGACACAGGCCTCCTCTCAGTGAGAGAGAGTGGGCCGTTATCCATTGTGGGCCAAGTGCGGGTTGGTAGATGTCACATGTCTTCAGATGTTTCATTCTAGGACATGCCGGTTTCCTAAAAATGTTTCACTTCACCGTTTTGTGAGTAGTAGTGATGAAATAATTTACACAAAGGTTCGAACACACACAATCTAGAAATCGTAAGTCGGGGCTGTCACCACAGGGCCACCACAAATTACCATGATTATCTAGTTTTTAACAGACAATGTAATATTTACTTTGAGTTGTTTCTTGTTATCATCAGTGTATTTTTTTCCACGGCCCTAGGCCCGGGTCTACTGGGCCTTAGGGCAAATCCGCCACTGCGATTTCTACTCTACCCCATACTCACAAAACCGACTTTGTTTGATACTATTTAAATACAACATGAAACATAATTATCGCACGATCTCATACACCCCAATTAGAGCATAGAGTTAAAAGCATAATACAATGGCACAACTTTCTTTTTTTAAAGCCAACTGTTGTTTTTCAAGAAATCGTGTTGGCCCTTTATGCATTTAAAAATGTAGCCTTATTGCCTTGGAATAAGATAGAATTTGCGTTGGCTGCAATTATAGCAAATACTTCTTTTTAAATACCCATATTAAGACTAACTAAAATCGTTTCAGTAGTTTATTATAAACAAACTGCTTTCAGGCGTTTATTGTTACACCTTGTAGATTTAAATAAGGGTTTTGGCGAATTTAATATGTATTTCTTTTAAGCCACAGTTGAAGGTAGATTCTAAATAATCTAACTATAGTGTTACGTGTGGTTCCAGACGTAAAGAATAGCACCATCCCATTTCTTCCCGTGGGTGTCGTAATAGGCGAATGGACTTACTAGAGAATGGGTAGCAGTGTTCTCCATTTTACCACCATACTGCGATCGCCAACCCGCCTGCCAAGCGTGGCGATTATGGCAAACCGTCTCAAATTGGGGCCTATGTCCAGCAGTGGACGTCTTTCGGTAAAATGATGATGATGATGATATGATTCTTAATATTGAATTCCAAGGAAACTGAATTTAAATAGTACAGCTCTATTTTTTAATACTAAACCAATTGTTTTCTCTTTTGTTGCAGTGTAGTCCCCAAGTCTGTTGCAAGCCCAATAGCGGTCAGCAAGCCTGTTTTACCACATAACGGTGAGTGTACTTTTTAACTATAGCATACCGACCCCTCCGTGCTTTGAAGAGCACGTTAAGCCGTTGGTCCCGGCTGTCAATTGTGGATTTTTGACAGTCGTCATTAAAGGTCGTCAGAAGTTCGAAATTCTGGGTGGCGCAAGACTGGCTTTATTAGCCAGAACTCCCATGCACGACGCACGGACCGAATGAGAGTCTACTGAGAGTGTTCATCGTCATCACTAAGTCCGAAAGTCTGACAAACAACCAGTCTTAACAAAGGGTATTGGGGTAGGTAGAGGCAGTCGCTTCATGTAAAATTTTGATATTCCGCTGCATCTGGGTAGACTGGAAGCCGACCCCAACATAATTGGTGAAAGGCTAGTCATCTGTCTGACTTCATTTCATAATCTGAAAACTTGAAGAGTAATACAAAAGTATGGAAGATGCAGGCATGCTGAGCAGACCCCAAATAAATACCTCCAGAGCGGTCATCTCCTGCCAGGGTCACGAATTTGTTCGAAAGAGTTACCTTGGCCCCAGCATGGGAAATTGAAGGAACATGGGTGGGTTTTAGGCGGTAAAAGTGTAACGCGCCTTCCCGCTCCGCCCAGAGCTGGAGAAGTCATTTATCCCACCCAAAAAAAGGCCGGAGTCACTTGAGCAGGTTTTCTTTACTTTGGCCTACCAGATTCCAAAGTCTATTTAAAGACTTGGTCAAGGCAACTCGTGTCTATATGACTGACGACCCTACACCCTAATTGCGTAACACACTTAAACAGAATCTGAACCATTTTGAAGCTTATTTGCCATCCATTCTTTGATATGTTCGAAAAAAAGGTTTACTCAGCAACGCCATGAATGTTATGGTACTGTCAATATGAAAGCGGTGCCTAGTGATAGAGTACCTATTACGAAATTACATCTCTGGTTACTTAACTCTTATGGTGGCTGTCCCTACACCCCGTTTTACCAGTGATTACTGGGACGATTTCCTCGATATTTTTTTTGGATTCCTAATTAATTATTGAATGTGTTGTTTCAGCGATTCTGGCCTCCAACAATCAAATGAAGCAGTCGTATTGCCAAGAGTGAGTATTTTAACTGTTTTTATAATACTAGCCTTATATCCTAAATGTTAGAATTGAGTTTGTCTGCGATAATAAAAAAAAAGTTCTTCAAAATATCTTCAAACACAAGCTAAGCTTCCTACATCGTACTTTTTTGTAGT
The DNA here is from genome assembly GCA_932294355.1 of Aporophyla lueneburgensis. NCBI lineage: Eukaryota > Metazoa > Arthropoda > Insecta > Lepidoptera > Noctuidae > Aporophyla > Aporophyla lueneburgensis. The sequence continues at coordinate 13,354,945 of OW028762.1, read as the reverse complement.
AAGATTTAAGTAAAATAATTTTTTTTTGCAAAGAAGCCATCACATAGTAAGCAGCAGCAGTGGGAACATTATAGTCTACTTATGCTTGCGAAGAACATAAATATAGCGTATTTTTTGTTCAAACCAACAAAGTTCAAAATAAAAAAGCAAGCGATTCAAAATGTAAATAAAAACACATTTCAGAGATAAGTAGTGTTTGTCGGTCAGCACGCAAGGCCGCTCGCGAATAACATAAATATAGAATTTGGCATCCGTTATACGTGCACTGCAAGGGCGGATCCAGCTTTGGTGTCAGGGGGGGGTCACATAGTCGTGGTCAAGTCACTAGAAGTTATAATTTAACTGTTCACCGCTGCATTGGAGTGAAGACATCCTCCAGTGCCTCGGTGAACAGTTTCGGAGAAATAACGTCTCCCTGTCTCACCTCTCGACGCAGAAGGATAGGTTTCGAGGTCTGGTCCTGAAGTCGGACTGACATAGTGGCGTTTTCGTACAGACACTTCAGCACCTCGATGTACCGATAGTCGATCTGGCACCGTTGAAGAGACTGCAGTACAGCCCAGGTTTCGACCGAATCGAAGGCTTTTTTTTTGGTAGTCTACAAACGCTAAACAGAGAGGCAGGTTATACTCTTCGGTCTTCTGTATAACCTGCCGCAGCGTATAATCGGTAAGTATGTGGTCTACGGTGCTAAAGCCTTTACGGAATTCGGCTTGTTCGGGAGGCTGGAAGTCATCAAACTTGCGCGCTAGACGGTTCGTGATGACTCTTAAAAACAGCTTGTAGACATGACTCAGAAGTGAAATGGGTCTATAATTTTTAAGTAGGGCATTATCACCTTTCTTAAAGAAAAGTACCACCACACCTCTGTTCCATGCTTGTGGCGTTTTGCCCTCGAGTATGACGGAATCAAACAGCTTTTTTTTTTTTTTTTTTTTCAGGATGGGAAATCATCAAATGACTTCTCCCGCTCTGGGCGGAGCGGGAGGGCGTGTCAGGCTTTTACTGACTAAAACCCACCCGTGTTCCATCAGTTGCCCATGTGCCAGGGTCACGGTATATCTTTCGAACAATCACGCGACCCCGGCATTCATCGGTCCTAGTAGACCCCTACACTGCTGCTGACATCTCTTTGAGGCGAGCGTGGAACACTACGCGCCGTCGACCCGAGCTTGGTCCTTACCGGGCGGCGAGCTACCCATTGCTCGCCACCCGCAAGCTCGCGCCTACGGTGGCCGGGAGTCCGCTATCGACTCCCGACGCGCGGGGCGTCTCCTCCTGCGGCGGCTAGGGACGTGAGGGCGCAGAGACTGCCACTCCCTCACGCGCCCCGCCTCCTCCTTCGCGAGCATTACTGCTTCGCAGAAGGAGGTGACGGCTTCCCATTCCCTCTCGCTCCGTACCATGGCTCGCACCAGGGCCGGGCGCGAGAGGTCGCCGCCGCCGATCGCCTCCACGAGGACACGGCGGTGCTCCGCCCAGGCAGGGCACACCTCCACCGTATGCTCCACCGTGTCCTCCAGACGATCCTCGCAATGGAAACACCCGGACGTATCCTCCCGCTTTATTCTGAACAGGAACACCCATGCCCGGTGAGAACCTGCGTCAGGCGGAAGGTGAGGACGCCGTGACGCCTCTCTATCCAGAATCAAACAGCTTCTGAAGGGCTTTGAGAACGGGTTTCCCGCCAGCCTTCAGGAGTTCAGCCTTAATTCCGTCATCACCCGGCGCCTTGTTGTTTTTGAGCTGCTTCAGAGCCATCTGAATCTCGTACAAGCTGACGTCCGGGATGTCTTCGTTATAGTGTCGGGTCAACCTAGCTCTTGGGTCATTTACCAGATTTTTAACGGGGTCACTTGTTGACGTGTATAACTGTCCATAGAACCTCTTAATCTCCTTAAACAGCTCAGGTTTGGCGGATACGACCCTGCCATCGTCGGTCTTCAGTTTCGTAAGCTGGCTCTGCCCAATAGACAGATCCTTAATTGGAGCCTTTATTCCGCTATATCGCGTCCTTGATCTGCTCTGTGTTATAGGGGTGAAGGTCGCTTTTCAAGGACTTAGAGATCCGTCTATTGAGCTGCCGGTACTCGAGCGCAGCTTCTGAAGAATGCAGGATCATTCCGCGCCTCTGTTCCATAAGCTGTAATGTTGGATCTGAGAGTTTCTTTTTCCTATTAGTACGGCGGGTCTTGAAGAACTTAGACCCGACCGTATGGACAGTTTCCACGAACCCATCGTTAAAATCGTCCACGGAGCTCCCTAGGCACTCAAAACGATTTTGTAGTTCGAGCTGAAAGCTCTCGGGGTTTTGAAGTTGGATCGGTGCTGGACGGAGCGTTGACTTCATCAGCCGAGATCTTTCCAGCTTGATATTGATATTCAATGTGCCTCTTACCATGCGGTGATCACTCCCGGTTTTCACCGCGTTGATCACTGAGACATCATTGAATATTTGATTCTTCGTCGACATAATGAAGTCAATATCGTTTTTTGTTACACCATCAGGGCTCTGCTAGGTCCACTTCCTGTGCTTACGTTTTCTGAAGAAGGAATTCATCATAAAGAGGCCTTCCTTCTCCATAAAACTAGCCAGTAGGTGACCCCGGTGGTTGCGACGTCCAACTCCAAATTGCCCCACTCTCAACTCATCATCGCCTCGCTTGCCCAGTTTCGCATTAAAGTCCCCCATGACAACGGTGAAGTGAGTTTTGGAACCATCATGGCTCTGGAAATATCCTCATACATGGTCTCCACCTCATCGTCGGGGTGTGTCGAGGTCGGGGCGTACACCTGTATGACCTTCAGCGAATACGTTGCGGATATTCTGAGTTTATATAAGGTACGCCACCCTGGTCGACACACTCTTGATCTTCACCACGTTACTCACAAGGGACTTATGGACGATAAACCCGAAACCACCTTGGGACTGCTGGTCGCTCTCCCGGAAATAGAGCAGGTTTCCGGATTTGAGGATTATCGAGTCCTCCCCCTCTCTTCGGACTTCAGATAACCCTACTAGGTATATCCCATCGTAACCTGCTCAATTCTTCCTCCAGTTCGGCGATCTTCTCGTCGGTCCGTTGGTGCGAGTGTACGCGTGTTTTATGTTGCCAGGTCCAGTTGTCGGTGATTGTGGTAGCCGGATCTCTTCCGGGGATTCTTAGCACCCCTTGCCTCACCGTGGCCTTGACCACTACCTAGCCAAGGTTAGGTGGGCCGCCGGGCACTAGGGGCCATTTATTTTTGGTGCTTGTCATTTTTGGGGGGAGGGTTCGCCATAATCGCTACGCTTGGCAGGCGGGTTGGCGATCGCAGTATGATAGTCTGCAATGCATAGAGAACGCTGCTGCCCATTCTCTAGTATATCTCTTAGTCGCCTCTTACGACACCCACGGGAAGAAATGGGGTGGTGCTATTCTTTTAGTCCGACGCCACACGGTACCGGTAATTTATAATTAATTGATTAAATATTGAAGGTACTTACATAAAATCTATATTGTGACAAAAAAATATATCCTTACTTAAAACCATTACCTATGTTTAACAATTTTAAATAGTGGTCCACAGTGGACCCAGCCCAGGGGGGGGTCATGACCCCCATGACCCACCCCCTGGATCCGCCCTTGGTGCACTGTTTACATCGTCTGAGGCGTAACAAGAAATTCACGATAAACACTGAATTTTTGATATTTAGATCATGATGTTTTTAAGACGAACAAAATAAGTAGACTATAACAAGCATTCGAAAAAATGTAGTAATCTATTCTGAAAGTAGTTTGTCCTAATTGACTACTGAATCGATTTTAGTCATTTTGAATACGGGTATTTTTAACCGACTTCAAAAAAAAGGAGGAGGTTATCAATTCGTCTGTATTTTTTTTTTTATTTTTTTTTTTTTTTTTTATTTTTTTTTTGTTACCTCATTTCTTTTGACTGGGTGAACCGATTTTGATGATTCTTTTTTTATTTGAAAGCTGGTGCTTCCCGAATGGTCCCATTTTAATTTGGTTCCATTTGGACAGTGGGGTCCATGTGAAAACCATATAAGTCTTAAATTTGCATTACGTATTTCTGCGACAAATGAACGAATAACGCGATTAGATTAGTGCGGAGTATCTACCACAACTAAAAAGTTAAAAAATAAAAACTTTTTACAAAAAAAAAACAACCGACTTCTTTAAAAAAAAACACTACAAAGTCAAAAATAACTTTAATTTCGGAAGTCGGTGGCAAAAACCTAAAATACAGAGCCTAAGACACCGACTTTCGAAATTAAAGTTATTTTTGACTTTGTAGTGTTTTTTTTTAAAGAAGTCGGTTGTTTTTTTTTGTAAAAAGTTTTTTTGTTTTAAATTATGCACATTGCCATACGTACTGCCGTTTGAGCCAAAGAAAATTCAATCTTATTTCGAGGTGAAATAGTACGGAATAATGAATCAATCTTCAATCATTTTGTTTTATCATTCATTCGTAATTTTACTTGTCAACCGACGATTTATTTGTCAGAATATTGATACAGAAATGTTACATAGTTGGATGGGTAAATTAAGTTGTAAGAATTGTGTCGATCTATGCATCTTAATTCTATCTAACGTTAAACGTATAATTTTTGTTGTGCAGAACAAACGACGTGAAAGTGAACTCGCCGCCGTGCCACTCGCCCGGCGCCATACTGCCCGACCTGCCACAACCCGCCGAGGATCCCGAAAAGGTAAGCATTTACATATTTTTCATCAAAATGGTGAAGGAAAACATCGAGAGGAAACCGAGATTTCGAACAAATCGACTAAACCCACGTTGGGCCCGCGTGGCAGATTACAGCATACTCTCTCTCACAGAGAAGAGGTCAGGATCCTAAAGAAAATCATCATCACCATTTCAGCCGAGATGTCCACTCCTGTGTCCCACAAAGATGTTTTTACCTAACGTAGGAGTCAGGCCTTCACTTTGTTTGTACACAGTTTTACACGGTTTTATTAGCTTCACCTGTATGTTTGTAACTAACTCTTTTGGACTTTATTTTGATCCACTTCAAACGGTGACATTTCTTTTAAACTTTGTAGACTTATCGAAGACCGGTGACAATACAGTAATTTCATGTGCCACTATACTAGCCAGGGTTACTAGAATAGCAAAAAAAAAACTAAAAGCTTTGAAGCTAGCCGAAGTAAAAATAGAAAATAAATAATAGTTTAAAAACCGCTACCACGCTTTAAAAAAAAAATAGATCCTACTTTTTAGTATGGTTTTCTATGGAAGCGTATTTTTTCATTTTTTTATGCTAATAAGCCTACTTCCAGAAATAAAATCATATATCATTTAACATTTTTTCGTTGCTGCAGAACTCGGGGCTGTCAAAAGAGGCGACTTCATTGGAGACTCAAGCGTGGCTGTCGCGACAACGCTTCGCTCACCACGCTGCCACGTTCACCAACTTCTCGGGCGCTGATCTGTTAAGGTTGGTATATTTCATAGAAAAATTTATTAAAAAACTGAATTTATAGGTCTAAAAGTTCATTAACAATGATTGCTGGTCAAACTGATTTTTTTCCCACACAATGAAGATAAATGGGGCAGTCGACGCCGACGGTGACCTGAAGGATAATTCTGGTAATATTAAGAACATTCACTAGCTGGTCTCAGTCAGTCAGACAGTCTGTCAAAAATTCCTCGAGTTTTCGTACATTTTTCACATTTGATTTTCGCCGAGATGATGCGCTGAACGTTTTTAATTACGAGAATTTGACTTCTGGACGCGTACCGCGAAGGCTGGTTCGAAGTAGCGCGGGAAAGACTTTCTAGAAGGATTTGGAGGAGGCTTGCCCTGTTGTGGAACAATATATTGCTGTTAGATTTAAGAATACTAGTGATCGCCCATTGGTCGAAATTCGACCGTATTTCATTTGAATAGAAATACATTAGTAAATGAAAAAAACATATCTTATATATATAAAAATCTTGTGTCACGATGTATGTTGCCAATAAACTCCAAAACTACTGAACCGATTTCAATCAAATTTCACATGTACGCGTATTTTGGTCTAACTTGAAAGATAGGATAGTTTTTATCTCAATTACTGATCTCAATATTTGCAAATTAAATGTTTTTATAGAACAATGTGTGTGTTCATTGGTTAGTTCTATGAATTCCTAATAGATGGCGTGAGTTTCAATTTCTAGATAATCTTCTTTACATGCTTAGATCTTTTAAACTACGCAAAGGATTTAACACGGTTTTCATCATAGACAGGGTGAATCAAGAGGGAGGTTTGTAAGTATAATACGCGGGCGAAGCCGCTGGAAAAGCTAGTATAATAATAAATATTAAAAAAATATGGTTATATTTGACATTCAGTAACACTATAGACCAAGGAACTTAAATCCCTGAAGACAAATAATATTAAAAACAAATATTCTCGATATGATCATAGATTTTAAAAATGAAATAGGATATAATATATCTATAAAATTATTTTTTTACCTATGGTTATACTTGAGATTCAGTAATAGTTAGAGAGCTGGCGACCAAAATTTCGATATGATCAGCACACAAGGCAGATGTTATTAATAGTGATAATTATACCCTAAGAAACAACGACCTCGTCTGCCACCATGGTGGCACACAGTGGGCCCATACTGAAAATTAGTGGACTTAGGTAACAAAGTTACCATATCGATGCGATTTTTTTTTATATGACGTGTTATAATATTCCTGACAACTTTTATTCTTATAAAATTTCTTCTAAACTTGATAGTTTGTCTTGAAAAAATTTATTAGATTTTTTTGTATGGAGCGAATCACGTTTAATTTTTTTTCTTCAATTGTACTAATATGTTGGGTGTGTGGCGTGAGTATATGATAGCTAGGGTCATTCTCTATCCACGAAAAAAAAAATCAGCGCCGGCCATCTGCGGCAGCGCGAGTAATCATTCGGTAAAAAAATAATAATTCGGAAGAATTTTTTTGTCATTTGAAATAAATTCAAAGCATATTTTTTTGTCTCATTTGGCTGTTTTCACCTTCTTTTTAGTTAAATAAATAGTTTTAATAGCGCATACGTACTTAGAACTAGTAATTCTGGTAGAAATGAGTCATCAATCACAATGCAGGTGCTCTGCATTGTGATTGATGACTCATTTGTTTGTGCGCGCATAACTAATGAGTCATCGAAAAATGCTCGTCTCTGATTGGCTGTGTTATTTTTTAACTGCACGTTATCTATTGTTGAATAAATATATCGTAATGTTTCAGGTTATACTAATTTTGTTAATGATAGGTGAAATAATTTAAATTTGTACGGGCAAGTCGTTGATAATTATCTACATAATCAACTGTATGTATATTATTATAGTATAAGTTATCGTACGTATGATCAATATGAAACTGTGAAGTAATTGTAGCCCTGAAAAGGGCTGTTTGTCATATTCCTAACCCTGATGAGCTTTTGTGGGAATAATTTAGAGCCGGATCACATTATTTCTTGTTCCAGAAGTGCTAGTGGGTCCGGCAAATTTTCGGACTCTGCTATGAGGCATTCTTCTTCCTCCATAATTTCACTGTCACAGGGAGGCTCAGTAGTCTGTAACAACTGAGTTGCTTCAGGCAACAACTCATTATGAACCTGTTTCATTATTTTAGGCCTTATGTAGGATATGTGGGGATCAGAGCTTATTAGAAGTCCATGGAGGATGTCTTCGTTTGTTGCTATTCTCCCCGTTTTCCGAGTGTGCCTCTCCCTGACGTTTCTGAAGTCCTTATTACGGGCCTTCCGAAGCTTCTTCAGATAAGGTACCTAAAACGAATAAGTACATACATTTTAATTTCAAAACGCAATCGGGTCAAAATAATACATCAAACTATATTTATTTTTTACTTACCGATTGGCAAAACACCAAAGTGGTTACAGATGTCTGCACCGTGCATTAGAAGTTTATGTACACTAACTGGCATGTAGTACCACGATTCACGAATAGTGTTGCACGTACACAACAGCTGTTTCTCTACAGTATCTTTTAAATTTTTCACAGTCAATGTTTTTGCCTGATGATATGGCTTGTAGAATAACGGAAAATCTGAAAATCAGATTTTCGTCAATTCCCGTTATTCTGGAAGATCTTTTGTAATCTTGGAAAAAGCGCCTCGCTGTATTCCCGTCGTTTGTAGTTCCAAAACCCTAAAATGGGAAAACAATACTGTAATATACAATACATAGAGATATAATTCACAAACAACATAAAGAGAGCGAAAATTAAATACATACCTGTTTGACTATATCAATCAGCATTCCAGTTTGCTCACGAAACTCTTGCTTGAGCCTTATGTTAGCCGCGAGCAGTCCATCGTTAAAATCCAGATTATAAGATATATGGAGAAGACATTCCATACACCGAATCTTCATATGCAGTGAAGAAATTCCTTGTTTGTAAATTTCTTCACGAAGTGGTTTAGAAGTCAAAGCGTCTAAATTATTAATCTCACTCGGTTTTGCCAAGCAAATGGGACTTGTTGCATATGATGGTACTCCAGCAATAATATTGGCCACTTTTCCATCAATCATGGTCATATGCAATTCATGTGATACAATAATATTTCCACACTGTGTAGATATTCGTTCATCAATTTGTTTTTTCATCTCAGACTCTTCAGACTTTATAAAGTCAGCTGTCTCCGAAGTGAAAGTGAACTTCACTGGTCGACAGTACAGAGTTGAGCAAGGTGTGGGATTCTCCCAAACTAGATTTTCATTCCCAGATGATGACCTAGTAGACACTAGCCGAAGAGGGACGATGCTTATCATGACTACTGATGAATCATCGAACTCTGTAGCTGTGTTTGACGTTTTCTGTGTATAGTTACTCTGCGACGAAGAACCACCAAGTCCCCATTTCCAGGTCAACTTGAGTTCTTCATTTTGAGACCTATCAACAGTATTTATATCAAGTAATATCCTCTCCACAGTGTGGTCCAATAGCGCTTGCAATTTAATGTGAGCTCCGTTTTCGGTAATCTCCATACTCTCTTGTGGTGGGTAACATCTTTTCTTGGCATTTACAAGCTTTGGATAAGATGGAAAGGCAGCACAGTTTTCTTCTTTCAGAAATTGTCGAAGAGCTAAGTACTTCCATTCGAGAGCGCAACTGATGTATAAAGAGCTAAACACTTATCTTCAGAGACAGTACTTAAGCTCTGCTTTTTGAATAGTCTCTCTTCTACTTCGGATAGCGCATCTGGATTACTGGAAAGGTATTCGACCACTTTTGCCAGATTCGTTTTGCCGTTATCTTTCAATTTTGTTATGTACCAGTGCTGCAACTCTTCCTCGGAATTTTCTTCTACTATGGAAGTAGAACGTCTTTTCTTTTGCTTATTACTTAACTCTTCGAACGGTTTTCTGTGCTCCTTTTCTGTAGATGTTCCCGCTTCCGCAGTACATACTGCAAGAGTAGGAACATGGCAATCTATATCCATAAGCTCAGATAAGGCTGCGTCCGAAAAGCCCATCACACTTCTCAGATCAACACTGTCACAAACAGGCCAGTTGTATGTTTTTTTCCAACCACTTGCGATTAATTACACGATTCATAAAAGTTTTTTGATTTCTACTTGACTCTATCCACTTTTTATTTAAATTTACACAAAAAAGTCGACAGAACTCCTTGATTCGGTTCTTGTCTTCTTCAGAAACTTCGGTAGTCAAGACAGAAATGATACTTTCATACAGAAACATATGATTTTTCAGATCACCGCCACTTCTTAATTTCACAAAAAGATCTAGGTTGGTACAAAATCCAGCCATAGTTCTAATGTAAATATAAAAATACAAGTATTTCACTGTGTTCACAAACAAGCGACAAGACCGGAACTAGGTGGACTTAATGAATGTCTTTATATTTATAGTTAGTGTTAATTACTCAAGTAGTGGACATAACAGTGAGTGAAAATTATTCAGCCAATCAGAGACGAGCATTTTTCGATGACTCATTAGTTATGCGCTTAGCCGAGTGCACAAACAAAAGAGTCATCAATCACAATGCAGGTGCTACCGATAACATGCAATAATAACTAAATCTCTACCAGAATTACTAGTTATAAGTACGTATGCGCTATTAAAACTATTTATTTAACTAAAAAGAAGGTGAAAACAGCCAAATGAGACAAAAAATATGCTTTGAATTTATTTTAAATGACAAAAAAATTCTTCCAAATCATTTTTTTTTACCGAATGATTACTCGCGCTGCCGCAGATGGCCGGCGCTGATTTTTTTTTTCATGGATAGAGAATGACCCTAGCTATCATATACTCACGCCACACACTCAACATATTAGTACAATTGAAGAAAAAAAAATTAACGTGATTCGCTCCATACAAAAAAATCTAATTAATTTTTTTCAAGACAAACTATCAACTTTAGAAGAAATTTTATAAGAATAAAAGTTGTCAGGAATAATATAACACGTCATATAAAAAAAAATCGCGTCGATATAGGAACTTTGTTGCCTAAGTCCACTAATTTTCAGTATGGGCCCACTGTGTGGCGCTGCGTTGTAAATCTACAACGTTTCAACAATGTTTAAAAAAAAAAGGTGTGCAGCAATATAGGACCTTAATTGATTGGACCAAATCGATTCGTAATGATTTAAACTGTAATCCACCTCGACGTGAAACGTGTGCAAATCATATACCGAAATGCTCGCCAGCTCCCTAACTATAAGACTATAGACACAAAATACAGACAGATATTGTCAATTGGACCATAAACAAAAGAATATCTACGCATGTGTGTATTAAATACATGGTAATGAATAGTAGTGTGTGTAACGTGTTATTTATTGAAAATAATATATATTTACGCATAATTTTTAAAAAATATTAGCATTCGTCACTTCTTCTCTGTATAAACTATAAGTGTGCGAAATTTCATACTCCTCCGTCCGCCCAATTTTCGTAAAAAGGGATCCAAAGTTTTCGCTTCACGTATTAATATATAGATTTATTTGGACCCGTACCTATTTCAAACGGTGAATTGGGTACTAAGAAATTTGAAACATGATTACAGAAACCTAAAAGAGATGATTTTCAAAGACCTACGCAATGATACCCCCACCTGATCATAGTTCGTCGACTCTATTGTTTTCTTTTTGCCAATAAAGCGTCTGATTGTCGCCATATTGAATTTTGTTAAGGGACTATATTTTTTGTCACCAAAATTTATATTTATCATCAAGTTGTATCACCTAATAAATAGATCTATCGCCACGAAATATTTTCGTTCTCAGATAAACAAAGAGTGTTCCCAGGTATGAATTATCAAATTATTGTTAGTATAATGTGTAAAATATGAGATGGATTACCAATAAAATTGTAGTGCATTACATTAATATAAACTTCGTTCTTATAATAATAGTTTTATTACTTAAATAATAGCTTTGTGCTCAGAATGGTAGATCTGTCGCCAAACAAATCGATTAATCGATCCCTGACTGCGACTCCTTTTTATTTTGTCACCAATACAGTAGTTACATTTTATTTCATTCAGTTATTAAAATAATGTATTCGTTACCAATTTAATACATCAGTTTATAATTTTAATGAAAATATGTTCAAAGGGGGCGGAGACAAATTGGCGCGCTTTCCGGCGCACCCTTCAAAAGCCAAACCAGCGCTGATTATTCAGTGATTATTATTTTTAACAATAAATATTGATTATTTTGACTTCAATTAAGTGTTTTATTTACTATTCTGCTAGAAATTTAATTTCAATAATTATACTACCTGTGGAAATTAAGACCCTTGGGGGAGGCACATGGCCAGTTAAGTAGTAGACTCTTTTGGTTGAAAGGATGATGATGACAACCCTAAATTTTTGGAACATCATGAAATTTTCTAGTGACATAATATATGATTTATTGGTGATCTCTTTAAATTAGTTTGCTTAAATACTATTAGGACAAACCTATTATAATACATACAAAAACATTTATTTGGTACTTGATCCCATATCTCCATGATTTTAGGTAATTTATTGTGGAATTGATTTTATATTGTTTGGTGACTACATTTTGGTGACAAACCTACTATTTTGCGGGCAAACCCTATTATTTAGGAAACACAAAACTAGTTAAATTGGCGACAGCTTAAATCATACCCTTTTGTTAACTGTCAACTGTAACTGTTGGTGGACCCAGGGTTGGCTCCAAACGAAGGAACTCCTTATTAATTATGTGTTATGCTGTTTGTCAACAGGTTGTCCCGTGATGACATCATTCAGATCTGCGGCCTGGCAGACGGCATTCGTCTATTTAACGCTCTGCATGCCAAGTAAGTATTTATTTACTTTATATAATATACTATAGCAAACTCTACTACTAGTACCCTTTTGATCAATATTTATGTGCAATATTTAACAGCAATTGTACCAATAAATTAATATCACATAGTGATTGTAATTTCTAATTGAGTGCCTAAGCGCCAATTTGGAACAATTCCAAATCGATCACAAATAGATAGCAGATACAAAACTATACTTAAATCTCTATATTTGAGTTTGTTTTCACTATACAAAGTTATTGCATTGCCAAAATATGTATATTAACGTTATGTTAGAATATTGTGGCAAATTCATGATTTCAGCCGAAAGACGTCCACTGCTGGACATAGGCCTTCCCAAAAAGAATAGATAAGTTAAATCGACACCTTCCTCGTTTTTATTATTTTGCTGTGTGCAACGGGGTCCATAAATCTCCTAAAAATGTTGAATTACCATTTAGTACATACCGTCGAATACGTTCACGTAGTAGAAGTATTTACTACATTATGGCCAGGTGGCATATGGTGGTGTTTCGTGTAGGATCGGACCTAAAAATAGCATCATCGCTTTTCCTCCCGTGGGCCTCGTAAAAGGCGACTAAGGGACTTACTAGAGAATGGGAAGCAGCGTTCCCTATGCATTTTACTGCCATACTGCTATCGCCAACCCGCCTGCCAAGCGTGGTGATTATGGCAAACCATTTCTCTTTGAGGGAGGCCCATGTCCGGCAATGGACGTTTTTCGGCTGAAATTATAATGATGCTAGGTGGTACTTACAATTTTTATTTTCCAGACGCATCGAGCCCCGTCTCACAGTGTACGTGTGTCCAGCCGGCAGCAACATATACAGCGCGCTATATCTCCATGCTTGCAGAGCGCACGAGCTATTGCATAAGCTGAACACACTTGTGCATGCTTCTAAGGTAAATATACCATCATATTAGCCCAGCACGGACCACTTGATAGCATAATTAACGTATATTGATCCCACTTCTGATACACCGGCCTGATCACAGAGATTAGCCCAGTATAAATCGGTGAATTAACTCTATAGAGATCTAGACTTTGGAATGAGCAGCTAGGTTTAACTTTCTGACTAACTGAACGACTTTTGGACAGGTCAATAGTGCCTGTAATTGGTTTAATTGAAATAAATTACTTTGTGTCACATACGATATTTTTTCAAGTGAAATGACTTCACTGTTTATTGAGAAAAGGTGAATCACGACAAGCATAATATGGTGTAATTTCGATTGTGTTCAACTATACCATATCTAACTATATCGTATCGAAAGCAGTGGTGGCGCAGTGGTAACAGCCGCGACTTACGAGTCATAAGGTCGTGGGTTCGAAACCAAACAGGCACCTTTTTCATCACAATTGGCTGTTACGGTGAAGGAAAACATAGTGAGGAAACCTCGAACCAAAAACTCGAAGACATGTGACATCTACCAACTACGATCGCCAATCCGCCCGCCAAGGCCAACATTAATATTTACTTTTAAAGTATTGTATTCTTTTAATTATTGTAAATGTGAAGATTAAGTGGGTGTTATTTTTTTTTTCTCTAGGTTCCTTTTCTTCTCATTTATTTTTTATCACAGTCTGGCAGTTCGAGTAATTTATGCGACCTACACAAATGTCCTTTCTTTGGTATTGTTCGTCGAATCATTGACCTCCTTAAGTTCTGAGTTGAGCTGCATGATTACTGACAAATGCGTGCACTGATTGGACAGGTCCACTCAATCTGTGTGGTTCTTTCCTTAAAAGACCACTTCAGACACCAATCCACGTGGTCTTCACATGATCTAACCAAATTATGTCTGGACTTTAAAAGAGACTGTGACCTCTGAGTTTGTTTCGGCCTTTCTTCTCAGAGTAGTCAGATAGGAAACGCCGACCTCATCTAGTTTAAAAAAATATGATTGACGTGTAAAAGTGTTTGTACAAACCTACTTGCAAAAATAAAGTCATTTATCATTTATCAAGCGTGGCGATTATGACACCCCCCCCCCTCTCCCCCAACTGCGGGAGGCCTATGTCCAGCAATGGATGTCTTTCGACTGAAATGCTGACGATGATGATGAGAAAAACCTGTGACACATTAGATTATTTTTTTATATTAAACTCACTATGTTCTTTGTCCTCAGGAATGCGAGACAGTACTAGTTTCGGGCCCGAACGGCGCCCGCGTCCGTCTTACGGACGACCTCGTCCGACACATGCCAGACAACTCTACCTACAGGCTCGAGAGAGTTGACGACTGCAGCGCTTTGCTTCTGTGCGCTACCAACAATAATTAGGAGGATGGGATGATGAAAAGATCCACAGAGCGGAGACACCTTGGTAACCCAGCATAATCAGCTTATAATATTCCCACTGCTGGGAAACAAGCCTCCTCAAGGTGAGAGGGACTGGGCTGAAATCCAACATTTGGGCCCAGTGCGATTGGTAGATGTCACTTGTCTTCGAATTTTTGGTTCTAAGACATGTTAGTTTCTTCACAATATTTTCCTTCGCCGTTTTGACAGCAGCGGTGATGAAATAATTTACACAAAGTGAAGCGTCTGTTAGCCCATCTAAAATCAGTATTATCAAAACTTACCATAAAAATAAATTGTGTCTGTTTGTGAGCGTCACAAAGGCTGAAAAGCCAATCTAAACTCGAGCACGAATTTAGTCATGGCGTCCCTAGTTGCTTCTGGTGTGGCCATTCTGTGCTCTGTGGATAGATGGATACTATTTGATACAATAGACGGTTTAAACCTTAAAATCATGATAAAATGGAATGGTAATAATGGCTAAAAATGAAACCAAAAATGATTTGCCAACCACTGCACAATACCAGTATATCTTTTAAAAAAGAAGATTTAACTTCTATGTTTATAAAAATATTTTTTTCTATCGACAAGTTGTAAGAAATGTACTAAAATTGTAAAGAGTGTTGCCAATGTGTAAAAATAACTTTCAGCTTTTGTCTCAGGCCGAAAGATGTTGCCACGTTGAGAAAAGGGTGACTAGTTATTAAAAAAGAGATTATATACCAAATAAAACCTTGAAAGGAATTTAAACCAGGATTTGAAATGTGAAGAAAAAGAGTTTTATGTGTGTTGTATGTTGATGATCGATTTATAGTAAATAACCGGTCGGATCGGTTTGTAGTATTGTTAACTAACACACTGGATCATTGTTGTCCGAAAATAAAGAATATAATAATAAAATCGGTTATTATTGGATGACTTATTATGTGGGAGAAATTAGATGTCCCTTGGATTCATTGGAATAATTAAGAAACGTTTTGCTATATTGTTTCAATTTATCATGAATATGGAAGATTTTATTGTTGCAAGCATGCCTACAATGCTCGACGTTCCCACTGTTGGGACACAAGTCTCCTCTCGGTGAGAGGGAGTGGGTCGTAATCTACAACGAGAGCCCTGTGCGTGTTGGTGAATGTCAGATATCTTTATTTTTTTGGATGTAAGACTGTTGGTTTCATCACGATGTTGCCATGAACATGTTTATCGCAACGCAGAAAAATGTTTCTGAGGAATGTTGCAAAATTTGTTTCCCAATGAATAGGAGGCATAAAATCAGCCTATTCACTGTGCTAGCAACACAGGACTGTGGTCTACTTGTTAGAAAGTGAATAGGTCATAATAGACTTGATTGTCTTTTTAATTTTATTATTCAAGGATGTGACAAAAAAAAGTTTTCTTAGAACAACTTTTACTGTCAAACCAAAAGGAAGAATGTAAAGCTTTGGTTTCCCAATTAACCAGTCAATTACCGTAATTACAGACACAATTAAAAAACCATTGTGATGATACCAAATGTGGTATCTCAGGGACTTAAGAGGTTAAGCGGAGAATGGTCATACAATAACAGATTTCTAGCTACTGAGCAGTTTTTGACACCTCTGTCAAATATTGGTGAAAATGACAGCCAACTATGACGGAACCGCTTGTCCTAGGCAAACCAAAGCTTTTGAAATAAATTATGGAATAAAAAGGAAAGATGTTTCGAATGCAGAGAGAGAGGCCATGGAGTATTTCTTGTCATTAATTTTCACCTCATCAATCATTCTTACTCAAAAACCTTAGATTATATACTCAGTACCCAGCGGTAAATGACACATCGAAATTTAGGATAACGGAGCATTGCCTATTTCTAAATTTGATGTGTCTTGTTAACCCTGTGGTACTGTAAATCTCTATACTTTTATAGTTTTTTAAGAGATTATGTATAGTTTTTGACCGAACTATGCTTAGTTTTAAATACTCTATAATATAAGTTGTGTATTTTTACAATCATGTAAACTAATTGGAAATGAAAACTAAAAAAGAAGGTGTGTGCCTAAAGAACACACAGTAGAAATTAAAACTTACAATTGGACCTTAGTATGCGCGATTCACCAATTGTCTTGACCCGAATATACCCGATTTAGCGTCTCCCACCCGAGCGTGGCAGTTCAGTTTACATTTAAAAAATATACCAATATTGTCTTGAAAAATTTCCAAATGGCAATATTGTTTGAAGTACAATGTGACGAAAATTTATATTTTAGATAATTAGCTTACATGGTTGTAAAATTGGTTAAGTTAATAATTCTGTATTATTAATTTGTGCAGTTTGTACCTTAATGTATTTAGCTGGTGACTGACCTGGAAGTTTAATGTGCTTTACCCTTTTGAAGGGTAAAAGGCAGTAAATTTTAACGAAATGTTACATTTTTTATAAAACCATTCGTATATATAGAACTCGGCCAGAGATTTCTGTGCTAGAGCCAACTTAAATATTCATGTTTCAAACATAAATCTTCTGGATAAAATTCTCTAAATGATGGTGAAAACCATATCTATATTCACTGTCTATTTTAGAATAACTAAGCAGTCACAGAAACTAAAAGAAACATTGTTTAGTACTATTTAAAGATGTCTATAGGGAATGTTCATCACTACCGTTCAGGCGAAATACGTTCACTGTTGGACATAGGCATCCCCAAGCACTGTCACTCCAACCGGTTTTGTGGTTCCCGCATCCCATGGATTCCTGCTACTTTCTTCAGAGGGACAATCCCGTATTTTTAAGAACACATCAGTGCATTCTTATCTCCATCTTATTCTGTAAAAAAATCCTCTTATTTTCCTATGATATCGCAGGATAGTTGCCAGTTTTTATATGAAGATAGCCGTGGGTTATGTGTTGATTATTTTTTAGTAGTGAGCGAGACCTAAAAACCGTAGTTACAAAACATCACAACTCTGTTCCATTCAGGGTTTGCCAGATGTGTTCTTCTAGTACAGCAATATTTCGTGTATCATGTAACGGGACGAGTCTGAATGTAAACTCGTTTTATAGAATGAAAATGTTACCCTTGCCATATTCCAAATTAATATAAAAAAATAATATGAATTAATTATATTAAAAATAAAATAAAGGTCTCGCCACGAGATGGATGTCAATAAAATAAGGGCAGCTACACACCATATTATATTAATTAGCTTTAATTCGGTTGTTATGTAATCACAGATTATAATTGTTATTTAGGTACGTGTAATATAGCGCCTATCGGCGACCATGCATGTTTATTGTAAGGAAATTATATTTTTTATTTCAAATAAGTTTCGAGTCTTTATCAGGACGTAAATTACTGGCCTCCCCTTTCTGAAACTAATTAATTACCCTAAAATTTAGATCTTCAATAAATTTTAAGGTCCTTTAGCCTTACGTACCCTTTCAAAGGGTAAATGAAATTAAACTTAGGGTAAAAAAGATTAAAATAAATAAAATGATTTTATCACAATCTTACATAACGATAACTACTATATCATCATCAGATTTGTCTAGTGGAAAAATTAACGACTTGAAACTTATTTTAAAAACAAGTGCCTTAAAAAATGGGCGAACACGACCTCTGAGGTTGGCGCTGTTGCATAGCGGAGTATTATGGTAAAGAATATTTTATAAGATTTTATAATTATAATATATATAGTGTTGGAATTATGTTGCATGATTTAGGTTAGTCAATGTATTAAGTATATAGTTAATAAATGTATAAAAGACGCATTTTTGAGTTTCTTTTTGATATAAAAAACTTATTGACCCAGGCGCTGTGTAGAAATGTGCTCGGAGAGACGACGAACAAACATAAATTCACGCTTTTCGCTATGGGGGTAGGCTGAAACTACAGAACCTGCTACGATGCTAACATATTCCTTTTGCCTTGTTTATGTTCATACATCTGGTAATACACGCACGCCAGTTGCGAGTACTAGGCATATTTTGTGAAGAACATCAATATGGTCACTATATGTTCTAGGGCGTAGCGTATGCCCTAGAGTCTGGCGTTGAGGCAATACATAACTCGCATTGTCTATTTATGGCATGGGATAATCAATCTATAATGTTCCCACTGCAGCACGCGTAGCATGACCACCATAGAAACGGGTTTTTTCGACGGACGTTTAGACAATGACATTGTAGAAAGATGTCTACAGCCTTATGCAAGGCGATCTTTAAACTGGAAAAAAGAAATGTTTCCTACTCTTCAGTCGACAAAAGTCTGCGAACCCTCATCCAATCCCATTGAATGACAAAAAAAACTTGAGAGGTGTCAAGGGACACCCGGATGGAACGAAGTTCCTTTCTAGTCCAGTCATTATAGTAAGTTCACCTCGGAATTCGAGATACCCAGCTGTAAGTCTGTAAATACTTGTATATTGACACCCTAAAAGTTGTCTCAAAACCTACATATGGTAGGGTGTAAGCAACTATTAAATTTCAAGGTCAAAGGTCACAAAAATCGATTTTTTGCGCTTTTTTTGGAAATATCTCATTTCCTATGGGTTTTTTGCTATTTGTATTTATTATCAATATTGTAGAATACAAAATTCTCTACAAATTTTGTTTAAAACATTTTTTTATACGGTGAACCGTTTTCGAGATAGAGGGTGGAGAGCGCGCGGTCACAGCATCACTTCAGGTCAACCGATGCCTCCGGTCGAAAACACGCCATATATAGTTGATGAACTATCGATAAATCAATGATTATAAATATTTGTCAATTTTTATTAACTATTATATTATATTTTATCATTTTTTTCCTAACTAATCCACTTTTTATTCAGTATTAATTTATTTAACAACACTTACCTGCCCATGTAATTGCAGAATTGTTAATGAAAATATAGGAATTATATTTGAATTTTAACCTAATTAATATTAATAACTTCTTACATGATGAAAAAAAAAAACAAGTTATGAATGAATCTTTTTATTAAAAAATATCATTGAATACATTATTTTTATTGAAAGTAAAAAAATAGAATAAAGGGTTCAAAAACTACAATTTATAATTTTAATCATCTTCTTCCTCTTCATCGTCGTCTTCTGGCTGCTGGTAAATTTCAAACTGGTCTTCATTATCGTCTTCAACGACATTTGTCTCAAGTTCTTCCATGATTTCGGGGTCAAGTCAAAGGTTCCATCTTCGTTAATGTCGCTCTGATATGGTAGAGCATTGAGACAAGCTTGCCCATTACATTGGCCACAAGCTAAAGAGCATTGCAAGCCCGCTTTCCTGCATCCGCATAGCGAACCACAACCACTCTTGCAGTTGCAGAAAATTGTATTTAGCAAATCTTCTGGAGCAGGTGGTAAAATTGTCATGATAGGCTCCAGAAAATCGTTTCGCATTGCCCAACCCCATACCTGGGGTTCCAAATCATGTCCTAACCAAGTTTGAACTTGATAATATACACGGTTGAAATGTTGATGAGCAGCTGCACTTGTTGGTGAAATATTTTAAAGCTGCACAAGTTTATTAAGTTTTATAGACTTGACGTAATGCATATAACGAAGATGATCCAGACTTTTCACAGATTTCGGAGCATTATAGACTACCAATAAGGTTCGAGTTCCACTCTCTAATAATCTCTCTCTAATAATATAATAGTTAATAAAAATGGACAAATATTTATAATCATTGATTTATCGATAGTTCATCAACTATATATGGCGCGTTTTCGACCGGAGGCACCGGTTGACCTGAAGTGATGCTGTGACCGCGCGCTCTCCGCCCTCTATCTCGAAAACGGTTCACCGTATAAAAAAATGTTTTAAACAAAATTTGTAGAGAATTTTGTATTCTACAATATTGATAATAAATACAAATAGCAAAAAACCCATAGGAAATTAGATATTTCCAAAAAAAGCGCAAAAAACCGATTTTTGTTACCTTTGACCTTGAAATTTAATAGTTGCTTACACCCTACCATATGTAGGTTTTGAGACAACTTTTAGGGTGTCAATATACAAGTATTTACAGACTTACAGCTGGGTATCTCGAATTCCGAGATTCTTAGCTAATTTAAGCTTGAATGACTGGACTATTCGATTAATTAGTGAAGGAATTGTAATAAAAATTTAATTTTTTAAGTTAACTGGCTTGCTTTCTATGAGAGAGAGAGAGACAGACAGAGAAACGCGCACGCCGCACGGCTTACAACTATAGCAAAAAGTGTCGTTACAACTTGGTCTTATTTTTTTCCGTCTAGCCCCCTTTCGCAACGCGCGATAAGGAACTTCGTTCCAAAAATTAATACATTAGTGCATTCATCTACCTTTTGACCGCCAGAGTCATGTATAGATGACAAACCAAAACGTGCCCAGCACGCCACGGTCACGATACCGTGACAGACTTTTAAACGTAAATAAAACTCATAAAACAACATTGTTTTTTTATTTCCTTTGCTAATTATGTTCCTTGACTCATCCTAATTTATATTAGCTGAGCTTCTTTCTTTATATTTCATCCATATTAACATAAGATGGCAAAAACTAACACCAATTATAAAATTCGAAAAACTTAGTGCCCTCAGCGCCATCATATCATGACACGTAGTGATGTAGCTAGCAATCAATATAACAAGAACATCGACTTCGACGGTAACCTACGTTATATTGCATTTCTTTAATTTTTTTTTTATATTGAAGTTGAATGATTCAGGAATCATGAAAATTATTTAAATATTATTAAAATAACGAACTATCTGCTCATTAAATGTCGGTGTCAGTTGATTATCGATAAATCATAATGAGTGTAATGCACATCTCTACCACACTCTCATATTTTCTGTGCCTGGAGCGCCAGAGTCATCTAATCGTGACAATCCTATGACGTCACATGTGGTCGATTTGTAAATAGAGCTGTTCCTTAACTTGTATCAGTAGTTTGTTCTAATTTATTTATTTTTCTGAAAGATTTTTTTTGTGGGTGGGAAATCAAATGACGTCTCACGCTCTGGGTGGAGCGGAAGGGAGTGTCAGACTTTTATTGATTAAAACCCACCCGAGTTCCTTCAGCGCCTATGCCAGAGCCAAGGTAACTCTTTCGAACAATTTCGCTACCCCGGCAGAATTCTGAACGACTTAAAATCTCATATTAAAATATTCGTTTATCATGCCAATACATTTTGTGAGATTAGTATATCAGACTATAGTCATCGGAACATACATCCTTGTTTAACGATACTATTGTGTTATAAGTAATTTAGTTATAAATAAAAAAAATATACATACGATGTTACGGGATGGGTCGGGGAGCAATAAATATGACGCGGACGAAGTCGCGGGCAGAAGCAAGTTGTATTAAATAAAAATGATGCTACTGTATATAAAAAGCGCAACCATTAAAATAAAATAACTCTTATTATTTCGATATTATTCATAAATATCTGATGCGCACCTCTAGTGCAGAGGCGGGCAAATTAAGAAAAGCCGTGCCAGCTACGCCAGTGTCATCATAAGATGACAAGAAAGTATGTCATGCATGACTGAACATAGTGTTGTGATGGTATTGACTTGATTTTATCGACTGTTGTTTTGTATTGTGGATTTAACGTCGAAACTGTGACACATAGCGATCATTACTGTCAGAAAAGACAAAGTGGGATGAAATAAAACTCGTTTATTATATATTTCCGGTATAGTAACCTTTTATTAAAAACATAAATGGTTAGTGCTTTATCGATATAATTTCGAACTCACTATTATTTTGTAGGTATTAAAGGATGAATTTATAGCTCGGCGCTGAGGGCACGTTTTTGCTTTTTTGTCGTGGCGCTCAAAAGGTTAACAACTAAGGGACTTACTAAAGAATGGGCAGCAGCGTTCTCTATGCATTTTATCACCATACTGCGATCGCCAACCCGCCTGTCAAGCGTGGCGATTATGGCAAACTCCCTCAAATTGGGGGAGGTTTGAGTCGACCAGTGGACGTCTGTTGGCTGAAATGATGATGATTCATCTTAACTACATCACTAGATACCTCCCTTTTGCTGCAGAAAAAATATCTGTCTTTGTCTCCATTGAAACACGAGTTTACGGGTCACCCTGTACTCGGGCAGAAGAGACGTCAAGTTGGATAGCAAGAACTTTTGCCTATAACCTTTTGAGCGCCACGACAAAAAAGTAAAATCGTGCTCTCAGCGCCAAGCTATGAATTCATCCTTTAATACCTACAAAATAGAAGTGAGTTCGAAATTATATCTATAAAGCATTAACCACGTATTTTTTAACATATAGTATGTTTTTAATAAAAGGTTACTATACCAGGAATATATAATAAAGGAGTTTTATTTCATCCCGCTTTGTCTTTTATGGTAAAAATGATACGATATGTGTCACAGTTTTGGCGTTAAATCCACAATTCAAAACAACAGTCGATAAAAGCAAGTCATTACCATCACAGCACTATGGTCAATCATGACGTACATTCTTGTCACGATAGGATGACACTGGCGTAGCTGGCACGACTTTTCTTAATTTGCTCGCCTCTGCACTAGAGGTGCGCATCCGATATTTATGAATAATATCGAAATAATAAGAGTTAATTTATTTTAATGGTTTCGCTTTTTATATACAGTAGCAGCATTTTTAATTAATACAAGTAGCTTCTGCCCGTGACTTCGTCCGCTTTATATTTATTGCTCCCCTAACCCATCCCATCGCATCGTATGTATATTTTTTAATATGAAAAAGAAAAGTATTGTTTTTAATATTGTCCAAGCGATTTTTTTTTATTATTAAAATCTTCCGAAGGCCATACAAAAAATATTAGACGAATCAGTCGAGCCATTATATATTTAATATTCATTTTTATTTATTAGTTTTGATATAATCCAGATAGAATTGGTCATGCTACACCTGCTGAGACACACACAAGCCTCTTTATGAGGGGGGTTGGTAGATGTCACGTCTTAGAATGGATGCAAGCGTGAGCTCAAAAATTGTAGCGTCCTGATTGAGCATAAATTGTCTATGTGAAACTAGTCAAAACCAACAATGAAAGTGCATTGAATGTTCCAACTCGACTATCAGACCTAACGTAACCTTTAAACTTTGAGGCTGCGGATAATATTTTATTCAAATTTTCGTTCGAGGGTATCGCAGCCCGGGGGCTCGTATCAATTGGCTCAGTCACAATATAACCACTTCACAAAATACCGCCCCCCCCCCCATCCATTGCATAAAAATATTCTAAATAAAGCATTAATAAGGCCTGTGCGCAAATCCGACTCGTACTTTGCCGATTGTACTTATACGAAGGATTTAATGTATGTACATTGGAAAACTTTTTACAAAAAAATAACAACCGACTTCCTAAGAAAAAACAGTACAAAGTGAAAAATAACTTTAATTTCGGAAGTCACAAAACCTTAAATACAGATCCTAAGACACCGACTTCCGAAATTAAAGTTATAATATTTTTATCATATCATATTAATCTCGAGACTATACGAGTTATATGGTTTAAAAAAATATATATTAGATACTCCTTTTCTAGAGTATGTCAGAAATTATTCAAAGTTATTTAAAAAAATCTATGCTTTCGCTAAATCTAAATTTTTAAGCGATACCATAAAATATCCAGTAATAAAATAAAAACCACTTGGAAAATTATTAACAATGAAACGGGTAAATCGGTTAAACAGGAAAACCAACTAGAGATTATGATTAACAACAAATTGGTAAATAAGGCTGCCGACGTAGCTGAGGCATTTAATGAGTTTTTTGCCAACATACCTATAACTACGACTTGCTCCTTAAATTCGTCCCCGTCTAAAGCTGAAAACCTTTTGCATAGTAGTGTGCCCAGATGTAGTCGCTTATTTAGTTTTGAACATGTAACGCCTCGTGACGTGGTTAATATTTTTAAGACACTTAAGTCAAAAAACACTGAAGATTACTGGGGCATCTCCATTAAACTGTTAAGTAATATAATAGACATCGTAGCCCCCTATCTAGCTGTAACTTTTAATAAATGTGTTGATTCAGGATCTTTTCCTGACCTCATGAAGAGTAGTAAAGTCATACCATTATTTAAAACAGGTAATAAAAATAACGTTGGCAATTTTAGGCCCATTTCTATCTTACCTGCATTTAGTAAAATATTTGAAAAGTTAATACTCAAGCAGTTACTAAGACATTTTAATTTAAATAGCCTCCTTCATCATTATGAAGCAAGCATCAGCAGCATTGCTCATTAGCAATATGGCTTTACAAAAGGTCGTTCGACAACAGATGCGGGTGTTGCTCTGCTAAAACACATTTTCAACGCATGGGAGAACTCGCAAAATGCTATCGGAGTTTTCTGTGATCTCTCCAAAGCTTTTGATTGCGTTCACCATGACACACTTTTGCGTAAACTGCGTCATTACGGTGTTCAAAACGAAGCTCTCAATGTCATAAGTTCTTATTTGCAAAATAGGCACCAATGTGTAGATATCAATGGTGTAAAATCTTCCGGGCTACTAGTTCAGTTAGGTGTACCTCAAGGCTCAATACTGGGTCCTTTCTTATTCTTAGTGTATATAAATGACTTACCATTCTATTTAAAGAATATCTGTGACATTGTAATATTTGCTGATGATACCTCACTTATCTTTAAAGTAGACAGGAATAGAAAAGATTTTGACGACGTGAATAATGCGCTCTCAATGGCCACGGATTGGTTTACTACAAATAACCTAGTTCTTAATGCTAAGAAAACGAAATGTATAAAGTTCGCCTTACCGAATGTTAGGAATCTGGGACCCAATGTCGTTTTAAATAATCAGGTGCTTGATACTGTACACTCGGCAGTTTTTCTGGACATAATAGTAGACGCCAAACTTCAGTGGGGATCACATATATCAAGCCTAGCGGGAAGGCTCAGTTCGGCCGCCTACGCCGTAAGGAAAGTTAGACAGTGCACGGACGTTGATACAGCTCGATTAGTCTATTTTAGTTATTTTCATAGCATAATGTCCTACGGCATTCTGCTGTGGGGCAAAGCCGCGGACATTCAAAATATTTTTGTTCTTCAAAAACGAGCTGTTCGAGCGATTTACCAACTAGGTGCTAGAGTTTCTCTGAGAGATTTTTTTAAAGATATTGGTATTCTTACGGTGGCATCACAATTCATCTTCGCCAACATCTTATATATTAGGCAAAATATACACTTGTACACTAAAAACAGTGATTTTCATAATATTAATACTAGAAATAAGGACAAACTACGAGCCCCCTTTCACCGGCTTCATAATTCTTTTGTTGGTCTTGGTATTACCTTTTATAACAAGCTTCCCTCTGCTTTGCTAGATTTGCAGTTTAATGAGTTTAAAGCTAAAGTAAAATCCAACCTTTGTTCAAAGGCATACTATTCTATCAACGACTACTTAAACGATAAGAATAGCTGGTCGCTGTGATTAACTCAAGACAATGTTTATGTTCTTTCAATCCAGAATTAGCTTTCCTACCGACAGTTTATATGGGTAGTTCATATAATTGTTTTTTTATTTCACTGATTTTGTTAATTTATTTTAATTTCATTTATTGTGGACATAATCTACTCATTACAATTATTGTAAATGAGTTGTATTGTAACATGTAGTTAGCTAGCGACCTCGTCAGCTGTTCATAATATTCTTGTCTCACCAACCGGCAGCAAGTTCGTCATGCTCCCTTAGATGTCACTGCTTGCGGTAGCGTCGGGGGTCGGGTTACCACCTTCCCTCAAATATGGCGAGGGGGGTAATGGCTGACCTTTGCGTTATGCTCGTGAACGGGTGCTGCTTGTGGTGACTGGTCGTCTTGCTGACCATGGTTTTTGTTATTGTTACTTGTATTAACTGTTATTTTATTTTGGTCCGGAGGTCCTTAGTTTAACTATTGTAACTTCAACTTAGTTGTATGTATCAATTTGCATCGTTGAATATGTAAGCGGGCACGCCCTTTATGCCTGGAGGCTTTATTTAGGTTTTAATTTCTGTTTACGATTTTGTTTTATTATTTATTTCAGCTTGAGTTTAGTTTTCAGTGTTTTGTTGGTGGTATATTGGCGTGTGCTAGCTGACATATGTGAATAATGTATGTTTTGTTTTATAATATTAATTACTTACACAGTATTGTATAGAATCAAGTTCTTCTAACTTAACAGACAGCTGTGCTGCTGGGGAGTTTGTTCCGCCACTTCTTCCCGGCTAAAGCACTAGGAAGTGTCGAAGGGCGGGCGTTTTGGGGGGACTGTCTTGTGTAACTTTGACTTTCAAAAAGTGCTGACTCTCAGCCTAGTTTGAATAAATGACTTTTGATTTTGATTTTGATTTTTTTTTCACTTTGTAGGGTTTTTTTTTTAGGAAGTCGGTTGTTATTTTTTTGTAATAAGTTTTTATTTTTAACTTTTTAGTTATGGTAGATACCTTGCACTAATCGAATCGCGTTATTCGTTCATTTGCCGCGCAAATACTTAATGCAAATTTAAGACTTATATGGTTTTCACATGGATCCCATTGTCCGAATGGAACCAAACACCAGCTTTCAAATAAAAAAAGAATCATCAAAATCGGTACACCCAGTCAAAAGTTATGAGGTAATAAACATTAAAAAAAAATACAGTCGAATTGATAACCTCCTCCTTTTTTGAAGTCGGTTAAAAATAGGACATTTAGCAAAAGAGGCATTCTGTGAAATGGACATTTTGCGACTAAGCCGTATCAATGGGGAATTTCATTTGGCATAACACACTAGGCATAATCTTCTTTAAACGAATATTTGTAAGGCATAAAAAATTTTTAGCATAATCATTGTTTGGCCGAATGTTTATATGTCCAACTTTACGCTGGCATACTTGTAAGATGGCAGAATTTTATTAAGCATAATTACCTTTGGCAGACTTAAAATTCCGCATAATATAAGTTCGTTTAGCATAACATTTATTTAGAGCGACCATTATTGGGTACAATTTCACTTGGCATACTATGAAAATGGCAGAATTTCATTTAGAATAATTTTGTTAGGCATATTGTCATTTCTATAAAATTGCATTTTAACCTTAAATTAAAATAGTGTCTCAAAAAGTCATTATTGTTGTGCTACAAAAGTTATTGACAGAAACGAATCGCTGCAGACCCAACTCCACGTAGTCTTGTCTGCCCTACCCCTAGAGTGTAATTTAAGCCCGCGTAGGCGCGTAGGGGCGAGGCGGCCCGCGAGCTGCGGAGCAGGTGATTTTGACGCGCGCCGCCGCCGCGGCTGATGGCTAGCCGAAGCTGTGGTGGTGAGCGTAAAACCATCTGCGACGATGAGCTCGCGTGGGACCGCCGGAGCCCCGCAGCGCCGGAGCCGTGACAGAAAGCATGCATGCTGCATGTTGCATGCTCTCCTCCATGCCGAAGGCTTGCTTGCATGCTGCATGCTTGCTTGCATGCTGCATGCTAGCTTTCATGCTGCATGCATGGTGTTTGCTTGTTTACATGTGTGCATGCAGCGTGCTATGATTTTTCTGTAAAGTAATAGATGTGTGTTTCAATTATTATGGATATGAAATGTATGCCAAAAGATGATTCTAACTGTAAAGTTTCTGAGATATGATAGTTCTGCCTTTTAATGACTATCGATATGAAATAATGCCAAGAAACTATTCTGACTGCGAACTTTCTGCGATATGATGGTTCTCCTTTTTCATTACTATGGATATAAAATGTATGCCTAAAGATGATTCTGACTTATAAAATTATGCGTTGTGAATGTATGACAAATGAGTGTATGCCAAACGATTTTCTGCAAAATGAAATTGATGCTATCCGCTGTTATGCAAAATAATATTATGACGAAAAAAAATCTGCCATAAAGGGTGGACCCGTATCAATGACAAGGCGGTAGCTACGCCCCTGGAAAAATACAATAAAACAAAGAAATATTGCTTATAAAATTTATTAAATATTACAAAAGGCACTGTAACTTAATACTGGTCCTATATAATATATAGCGTTTATTTGTGATGGTTAAGACATAACAGTTAGTTCAACAATGCAGTTATTGCTATTACCTATTATAACAGGCTAACATTTGAAGCAACATAAAAATATTTAGAAAAATATACAGTTTTTATTGAGGAAATAATTTAAACAATGTTTTTTGATTTACCCAGTAAGAGGGTTACATTTACCCCATTTAAAGGTTAACATTACCGTCATCATAAAGGCTAGGTTTACCCCACTAATGTTACCCATTATAAGGCTACTTTTACCCTCACTATGAACAGATATGCCCCCAAAGGGAGTGCTTCGTCCCAAGATAGAATTAAAATTGACCCTATCAAGGGCTTTACAATACCCCGACTAATATTTAACTTGACCCCAGTCTCAAATAATTACAGAAACACTAGTGACTATTTAAATTTGCAAATTCAAGTGCAATATTTTTATTAATTTCAATAATTTGCAAAGATACTTTAATCAGTTCCTATTCTATTAAATCCCGAACCTGTTTCTTAATTATTGTCATAAAAAAGTTAAAATGGAATGTTATACATAAGACAGTGCCTAATATTATGCGGGAGAGTTAACATGTTTCATAAGTGTCCTTATTGAACTCATAATATAGTTTAAAACTAAAAAGGGTGTATTTACAAGCTTGCAACCTGTTTTAGTAACCAGGTACTATTTAAATGTTATTTCTTAGCAAAATTATAACAATAGTTCATGTTTTTTTAATATCGGACATATTTCTAGGCATCATAAGATAAATTTTAAGGTACTAATAAGGTACCAGATTTTAGTACTTAATCAGAAATAATTTATAATTTTAGATATGTGAAAAAAATAATTAGGGCTAAATATATTGTAGGGAAAATGTCCGATACTTTCTAACACAGTTATATATAAATACTTAATAAAAAGCAATGCTGTCGTCGAGGCACCTTCGTTCATAAGAAATCGCCATCATTTTGTAGCAAAAATGCTACACAACTTTCAAAGATCTGAATAAAAAGTATTTAAATAAAATATCGGAATGACTTTAATAAAAGTATCATTTTGATAAGGCATAAAAATGGAATGGGTATAAAATGCTTACAGTACAGACGACAAAACAGAATTTGTTCGCTAAAATATTATAATTAAAAAATAAATATTTTAAAACTGCTAAGATTTATAACTAAGATAGTTGGATCAGATTTTTAAATTGGAAAAGCAAGAAATACTTATTTTTTTTAATATCAAGAGTTTTAATGTTATTTTATTTCTAACAGTTATATAAAACTTAAGGCCTCATTTCAACCGTTATAGTGTAGCCTTTACATACGTTTTTTTTAATTTAAATTCAGTCACAATTCGACTCTAAGATATTCATGCATGTCGAAAATCTTAATAATATTTTCTTGAAAATGAAAAAAAGGTGTTTTTTACTTACACTACCCCTTAAAAAGAAGTGATGAGTATGATTTTGATTTATTGTAAGTAGCTTTTTAAAAGGTAATGAAAATAATCCCTCTGATATATTTTTTTAATCCTAATATTATAAATAAATTTTGCAAAAAGTATAAGTATTTTATTTTCTTATTATTTATACATAAAAAAAAAACTTTACACTGTGTAATGCTAGTGGCAATTTATAAAAAGCTAAAATTCTTATGAATCTCTTTTGCCACGCAAAAATCTTACTTATAAAACTCGGGATGTTTCCAAAACTTATAAAATTGGTCCAGCCATTGGTTAAACATATTTTTGCGTAGTCCAGAAAGGTTAGTTAAAATGGAAATAATTATTAAAATCTACAATGTGTAGAAATTAAGATTAGGTTTATTATACATCAATACGATATAAAAGTGCCAAAAAACTTGACTAAATATCAAGTAAAAACTTGGTATTGCTTTTGAATACAATTATAAAAGTCAAATTCGGGAATAGGTACCAAAGGCACGTTTTGATACATTTTTATTACTTTTTTTTTCTTAGATTTAAAAAGCCTAACCTTATAATTGCAGTTTATTTTTAAATAATCATTTATGGTTTATAACGACTATGTGTGAAATTACTTTGTAGCCTGTGGTTGCTATTTTCCTGTCAGTCACAATAGTTGAAGATAAATGGTTATCCAAATAATTTTACAGAAGCTAGTGGTTGACACACCTAGACTAGTTATGGTTGCTTTTTCTCCTATCAGAAACATGGATTCATATCAAATGGGTAACAAAGATGGTTAACCGAGATCTACTTTCAATACCAAATTATTATGTTAACCAACATTTTCTTTTGGTTTTTTTTTAAATACTGGTTGCTAAATAACCATATGCTATTACGGATATAAGTAATCTGTCTTTTTTGCGACAACCTCGTTGAAAATCCTATTATTTTTGCTAAATTAGTGATTTAATAAACTATACAGCTTTTGGTTATATTTTATTTATTGCTCGCTTCCTATAAACAAAACAAATCGTTTTTCTTGTCAATAGTAGCATTTTTGCCAAACTCAAATAAATAGATTCATAAGCGGAGGAGGAGGGTGAAGGAGGGTCTACTATGCAAATGTAAACGGTCTTTGCTTCATTATTGATAAATTTTTAAATATCTTAATGTGAACCAATAATGGTCTATAAATTATAGGAATTTTGAGGCTGACCGTAAATACCAACCACAAACTACAAAGCAACCATCATCTTCCGCTCGACCGAGTTCTTCTGAAGCTGGTTACCGGTCACCTCACGGTTGGTCAGTTGTCATAATGCTGTGGCAGTGCGTTCGACGGCGTCAGTTCGACGTAGTTGGCTGGTAACATGCCGGTGCGACCAGTGCGGAGGACCTGGCCGGTCATCCAGCCCGAGTCGATGGATGTCACGTTAGAGATTAGGTCGCCTTCGCGAAATGATACCTGGAAGAGTCAGAAAATTATAATTATGGTAGCTTTTGCCAGCGGCTTTGCCCGTGTGGAGGTTGGAAATTATCCTGCGGGAACGTACTACCGTGACTACATTATTTTTTCACTAGCTTCTGCCCGCGACTTCATCCGCGTTAAATTTCTTGCTCCCCCGACCCTTCCCGTCGCGTCGAATCGCCTATCCGTGCGATGTTCCCCGTTTTGCAACATTTTTTTTCATTACTGCTCCGCTTCTCTTGGTTGTA
Source organism: Aporophyla lueneburgensis (assembly GCA_932294355.1). Classification (NCBI taxonomy): domain Eukaryota; kingdom Metazoa; phylum Arthropoda; class Insecta; order Lepidoptera; family Noctuidae; genus Aporophyla; species Aporophyla lueneburgensis. The sequence goes on along the minus strand of OW028762.1, from coordinate 13,323,188 downwards.
GCGTGATGTTATATAGCCTATAGCCCCCTGCCAGGGTCGCGTGATTGTTCGAAAGAGATACCGTGACCCTGGCACATGGGCAACTGATGGAACACGGGTGGGTTTTAGTCAGTAAAAGTCTGACACGCCCTCCCGCTCCGCCCAGAGCGGGAAAAGTCATTTGATGATTTCCCATCCTGAAAAAAAAAAAAAAAAAAAAAAAAAAAAAAAAAAAAATAGCCTATAGCCTTCCTCGATAAATAGGCTACCCAACACCAAAGAATTTTTCAATTCGGACCAGTTGTTCCTGAGATTAGCGCGTTCAATCAAACAAACAAACTCTTCAGCTTTTTAATATATATTAGTATATAGATAACGAGCCTATATTGTTCCCACTGCTGGGACGCTGGCCTCCTCTTGGTGAGAGGGAGTGGACCGTAACTACCACGCGGGCCCAGTTTGGATTGGTAGATGTCACATGTCTTCGAATTTTTGGTTCATGCTGATTTCGGCGCGATGTTTTCCTTCACCGCTTTGAGAGCATTTGTGATGAAATAATTTACACAAAGTCAAGCACCTGCCTGGGTTCGAATCTACGACCTAAAACTCGTAAGTCGGGGCCTATGCCACTGGGCCATCACTGCTCATAAAAAGTACACTGTGTTAATCCAGTTATAAACTATCAGTGTGCCAATTGTCATCTAAATCCGTTCAATGGTTTTTGCGTGAAAGAGTATCAAATATCCATACATTCTCACAAACTTTCACTTTTATAATATTAGTAGTATTATTGTTTTATTTATGAGCAGTGGTGGCCCAGCGGTTTTCACCCCGACTTACTCGTAGTAGGTTGTGACTTCGAAGCCAGGCAGGCACTTTGTGCATTTAATTTTATCACCACTGCTTTCCAAACGGTGAAGGAAAATATCGTGTGGAAACCGAGATGTCGTAGAACCAAATTTCTAAGACATGTGACATGTATTAGCCCGGTCAGGGCTTACTCTTCAACCTAATTTTAATTCCAATCTAAAGCCAATAAGATTCCAATGTTGATTTTGCATACACGTGATTCGGTACTCTTGAAAACTTTAGAGTCAACACTGGAACAACATTTTGGATTCCAGTGTCAATCGATCGGAATTAAAATCGAGAGTAAGCACCTTGAGCGGTAAAGAACCCCACAACTTGAGCGGACCCGTCCAGTCAGTGTACGCATTTATCAGTAACCATACAACTCTCTCGATATGCTTATAAACTTTCTTACCTCATCGCTGTCGCTAGCTTCGTAGTCATACATGGCGACATATACCCGCTGAAAAAGAAAGAAAGAAATATTTAGAACAATATTACTGATGTTTAAAATAATATTTAATAAACGTAAGTATACAATTTTCTGGTCAGAAGTTCCAGGGAAGCTGGCAAAACTCAAATTTTCTTACATTTTTGCAATTTGTAGGTCAGTATCAGGCTTTATTATGAGCAAAATATGATTCGCTTCCGTAAAAAACTGAAAAGCAAAAAATAATAAACCTTAAAATTATGAGTCTGCGCTTTGAGTGATCTATGTTCATTGATTTTTCAGCGCCGACTCAAAATTTTAAGGTTTATTATTTTTTGCTTTTCAGTTTTTTCGGCGGTTTAATTTTTTGTTAAAAAGTTTTTATTTTATATTTTTTTGTAGCTTGAATGTACTAATAATACTTGGCAAGGTATACCCCATCCAATGAAAAAAGAATTATCAAAATCGGACTACTCTGTATAAAGTTATGCGTGGTTATACATTACAATCAGTGAGTGAACAATCAATCATCCCCTGTATTCCGACCCTTAGGGTTCGATTTTGTTTTCCAAATTTGGAGGGACCACCTTGGGAGTATACCCTTTCCAATAAAAAAAGAATTGTCACAATCGGACTACCATGTACAAAGTTATGCGTGATCATACATAAAAAAAAAAATATATATACGCGTCGAATTGATAACCTCCTCCTTTTATCTTTCGTCGGTTAAAAATATGCATTTACAGAATTATAATCATTACAACCATCAATACTACCCTTTTGTTTGGGTGGAAAATCATCAAATAACGTCTCCAGCTCTGAGTGGAGCGAGAGGGCGTGTCGGACTTTTATTGACCCACCCATGTTCCTTCAGTTGCCTATGGCAGCGCTACGGTAACTCTTTCGAATCAATCCGCAACTCTGGCAGGATCAATACAACCCTCAAGTTTATTTAATTACATTGAATGACATAGTAATTTTCATGAAATAGTAATTCGATGTAAGTTTGATAACCAGCCTTACCACAGGGTTCCGTTCAAGGAAAGGCTAGGTATCATCACCATTTCCACCGAAAGACGTCCATAGCTGGATACAGGCCACCCCCAATTTGGGAGGGTTTTCCATAATCGCCACGCTTGGCAAGCGGGTTGGCAATCACAGTATGGTGGCAAAATGCATATAGAACACTGCTGCCCATTCTCTAGCAAGTCCCTTAGTCGCCTTCTTACGACACACAAGAGAAGAAAATGGAATGGTGCTATTCTTTACGTCCGGCATCACACGGAACGAACAATAATATAGTATTATTATATTTACCTGATTATGATGGTTGGCAGTCTGTCTGGGCAGCTCGTTGGCGAGAGGGTCAAGGTCTGTTACGCGACCGATCTGACGGCTCTGTTGCTGCTGATGCCCTGCTTGTTGGTGAGAACCTGGAGGTATAGCGTGAAGATATTAAAATAAGCTCTCTTTTAGGAGCGACTCAAAATTTAGAGGTTGTCTTTTAGATTATCGCTTTAAACGTTTCTTCTAATTTTAATGGAAAAATTATATCATCTAAAGTAGTTCAAGTTTTTTGTCAAAATAGTTAAGTACCGTGTAAGTCATAGTTAATACATTTACATACAAAAAGGGAGAGAAAATAATGTCTGAAGAGTATCGGTAAAATTAAAAGAAAAGAACAAACACACAGTAGAAAAAAAAAAGAAATAAACATTGCTTGTAAATAGTTCCCAAAACCAAACAAAAATAATGAATAACATAAAATGAATGAAGATTTAAAAAACAACATATAAAAGCAAATAATAAAAAATATAATGATTGGATATTTGACAATTTCCTTCAGATCTTATTTCTTTATTTTCCATATTTTATTACCTTTAGATTGTATATAGATCAACAAAATAGGAAATAAAAATAGTGAAAAACCAAAAAAATCACGTATAACACACAAACCTCTTTTGCCATCACTAGTGCTATTATAAATAAGCGTAGCCGACGCCCTCTGCGTATTCGGAGGCGCCCTTGGTCCATCACTAATAGGATCATAATCCTGAATCCTTCCAATCTTCTGTTGTAGAGACTGTTGTTGTTGTTGTTGGGGCTGATTCGGTTGTTGAGCTGGGTAATTCTGATACTGAGGGTAATATTGACCCTGGTATTCTTGGTACTGAGGGTAATATGGCTCCTCCTTTTGCTTATAGTACTGCTCTTGGTACTGTCTGTTATGTCCTGATGGTTGATGTGCTTGTTGTTGTTGTTGTTGATGGGCAACAGACTGCTGATGTTGATGTTGATGGACAACGGGCTGTTGTTGGGGCGGTGGTGGGTGGTACTGAGTTGATGGCGTTTGGTAGTGGTTCTTGGGTGGTAGATGCGGTGGTGGCACGTTCGGTGGCAGCATTTCTGTTGCGTAGTTGTCGATTTGTTGATGGTAGTTGTCCGATGGTAGTTCTAGGAGGGGAGAGGTATTAGAAACACATGGATGGGGCTCGGAAAAATAACATTGTGATTTTTTAAAATCTTTTTGTCGTTAATTTGGCTAATTATTCTGGTGGTTGCATGCGTGACTATCGAAAGAAAGATTTTATTTTTTCCATCCGTCAAGAAATTACTATGCATAATCAGCCAACCATGTTCCCATTGCTGGGATGCAGGCCTTCTCTTGGTGAGAGGGAGTGGGCTGTAATCCACCACGCGGGCCCAGTGCGGGTTGGTAGATGTCACATGTCTTTAAAACTTTAGTACTAAGACATGCCGGTTTCCTCACGATGTCTTCCTTTCTTTTTTGAGAGTAATGGTGATGAAATAATTTACACAAATTAAAGCGCCTTGTATGACGTGGTAAGGCCACTGGGCCACCCCTACTCTAAGCTTATAAATGACTATCAATGCTATATATACTATGCATGTATGATCCCCATATGTTTAATTTTATTATTGTCAAATGGTACGTACTATGCCAGTTTTTACAGGGCAAAGATTTCGTTCAAAAGTGAGTGTGTGTGAGTAAGTTTTTCCTTTACATATGTTTGACACTTTCGCGTAGCAGGAAAACAGTTTTTCTTGTGTTTTTCCTTGTCTAGTCAATTATTAATTCGCAACAGACTGCTGTAATTACTTTTAAATAATATCACGTATTTATCTTCTGGACTAGTAGGCAGAAATTTAGGCCTCCTACTTTAATTTTAATTATGTTGAATGCATTAGTAATAGGGGCTGAGCTTATTGCCACGGGAACAAATTCTGACTCTTGTCTACTACTGAGACATTCCTAATTAAAATCAAATAACACTTTCCCGAACCAAATTGAATAACACACTATCAATAACAATCGAAATCATTAAGAGGGATATAGCTAATCCATTGCGCCAATCATATGTTTTAAAAATTTGCGTACTTAAAAACTTAAATAACGCAATGAATGTTGTTGTACTATCAAAATGAAAGCCATTCTTACAGGCATGTTTGTTACGTTATTACTCCTCAGTAATTGAATCAAAGAAATCTATGCTCAAAAGTCACACTTGCAACCACTAGGCCCATCAGATATTATGAGCATGTAAAATGTACCTATACTCTATTCGCGTTAAGAAAATAGTGACTCATCATTGTCACTCAGCTTACCTACGCCCTTTGACCAATTAGATCATAGTAAATTAGAAAGCCCTGTTCACATTTACCAATTGAATCAGCTAGTACTAATTTACTATGATCTAATTGGTCAAGGGGCGTGGCTAAGCTGAGTGACAACGGTTAGTCACTATTTTCTTAACGGGAATAAGACTTTATATATTTTTTCCAATGTTATTGTTATTTTTCCGATTAACTTGTTTGATATAATGAAAGTTAGCAACAATATGGTCATAAACCTTATGATTGGACATCCCACATTGATAAGATAGTGAATGGTGCAACATGACAAGTGTCTTTTGACTAGCATGAAACCGTTAGAGCAAGACTTTTATACCCATTTTATACTAGTTAAGTTACATTATCAGCCTATAATGTTCCCACTGCTGGGACACAGAGAGGGAGTGAGCCGTCATCCACCAGTGCGGGTTGGTAGACGTCACATATCTTTGAATATTTGGTTCTTGGACATGTCAGTTTTGGTGTCTTTGGTTTTGTATTTTCGTTTTTTGTTATGTTATTTATTGTGAAGTTACTTTTCACTTTATTTTTTAGTTTTTGGTTTTATCAAGGTGTGTTAAACCGAAAGATCAAACTCTGTAAGTTTTTAAATGTAATTCTTAAATCGAACCCTAATTTCGTCTCTTTCCACTATAACTGTCAAAATCGTTAAATTATTAATTTAAATATGGATTATTCTTGCTCTAACGGTCACAGCTGTATATCAATCTGAATTGATTTTTAATGTGCTGACGGACTGAATCTGGATAATCGATAATCCTTAATTAATTATTGATGAGTTAATCTATTTATGATATACACTACCGTTATTAAGATACGTATTCTAAATGTATTTATTAGTTTATAACATCTAAGCAGTGGTTGCCAATTTGCCACACATGGTAGGTATAATTTTTAAGGACGTTAAACTACCATTCTTTCACTGCAGTTTGTGTGGGACATGGGTCTATCAAAAATATAAAATTATTTGTGCTATTTACTTAGTTTTCAAAAGAAAGGAAGTTATATGTATAACATCACGCCTTAAATCCCTGAGAGCGAAGGCAGAGACGTATAAAGGTACCCAGCAGACTGGCTCAGTGTGACTCTAGTAAATGAATTTCCATGAAGTTTTCTTAGAAGTTCAACTATTAAAGACGAAACGAGCCTATCTGAGAGAGCCTCAAGAGTTTAGCGACCCTAAATGATTTAGTGAAGTATGTTTTTTTTTGTTTCTTTTTTCTATGATGTATTTTTTTTTTTCAGTAAGTATGTATAATCTAATCACTCCATATTTATTTTAACAGTATCCAGATTCAGTCCAAAACACAAAGTGCCAACATAAACACATGACATCAACCAACATTGAAGCAAACATCACCAATACATATTAAAAATGTTGGCAACCAACTCACCAACAATTTCGCCATTTTCATTGATCTGCCGTTGTTTCTCCATCTGAGCCTTTTTCTCCAAATCCCCGTGGTACGCCACATTGCTTATAATTTTAGTGTTGGCCTTGATCCTTAGGGTTTCCGGGTCATCTGCGACCTGCAAGTAAGATTTGTACTGGATTGAAGATTAGAAACTGTTTCTTTGTTAGTGCAACTGTTGAAGGAATACCTTTGGCAGTTGCAATTGTGGTAAGTAATAAATGATTGTCTGTAAGTAGATTTGTACACGTTTACACGTCAATAATATTTTTAAAACTAGATGAGGTCGTCGATTTCTATCTGACTACTCTGAGAAGAAAGGCCGAAACAAACTCAGTGATGTCAGAGTGTCTGATGTCAGTCTCTTTTAAAGCCCAGAAATAATCTTAGTTAGATCATGAGAAAATTGGTGTCGGAACTGGTCTTTTGAGGAAAGAACCACAGAGATTGAGTGGACCTGTCCAGTCAGAGCACGCATTTGTCAGTAATCGTGCAGCTCAACTCAGAAGTTATCTAGCTCAACGATTCGTCGAATAATTATTGATATTGCCAAAGAAAGGGCATTTGGGGAGTATATTAGTGGAAAATATATTATGTACTTAGTTTTGTCTGGCTTTTTGCCGATGAAAGGAATAAGATTGTTTAAGTCAGTCTGATTAGTGTTTTAAGAAGTGTGTTAGCATGTTATGGGGATGTGGAGGGTGGCCCGTGAAATTCAAATTTTCCCATGTTTTCTAGCAAATTGTAAAAAAAAAGTAAGTACAGGAAAGATAAATAATCATAGTGGCTAAACTCATGAAAGCTGTTTTTTATTATTATTTAAAGCTGTAGTCACTTGTGGTGTCAAAACAAATCACTACTGTTCTTGTTAAACTATCTCATAGTGCAGTATGCATAAGCAGTTCTCCAGGAAAAAAAGGACTAGATTGCAGAATATGAAAACATGGATTTCGTTATCCATTGCCTCCGTTCCTTCTTTCAACTTTTGCCTTTAATCTTTTGAATTTTACGGGCTACCTTGCCACATCCCCCTAAAGTAAGTATGCCTGCCTGGATTGTGAGAAGTCTGTTAGCGTGTTAATAAATATTGGCTCGTGGCCTTACTAATAAGTGAAATACATACCTGTGTGAACTTCCCCTTACTCTTCTCGAAGTCGGCGTGGTACTTGACGTTGCTCTGTATCTTCGTATTCTCGGCTATTCGTTTGAGTTCGGGCGTCTCCGCCATCGTCGTGTGCTTCGCTTTCGGTACATGTCTGGAATGATTAAAATTGTGGTTTTATTATAAGGACTCACCAACCCGTCTGCCAAGCGTGGCAATTATGGTGTTGGACGTATAGAATAGCACCATCTGGCCTGTTAGTCTAGTGGTTAATGACCCTGACTGCTAAGACTGAGGTTGTGGGTTCGATTCTCACCCAGAACAAATGTTTGTGTGATGAGCACAATCATTTTGTTTTGTGTCTGGGTGTAATTTATCTATAATATGTATGTATTTAGAAATATATAAGTATGTTTGTCAGTTGTCTGGTTATCATAGTACAGGCTCTGCCTAGTTTGGGAACAGATAACGTTGTGTTTGGTTGTCCTAAGATATTATTTTATTTATTTATTTTATCTTATATATAGCCATGGGTGTCGTAGAAGGCGACTAAGGGGGCTTACTAGAGAATGGGCAGCAGTATTCTCTTGCTTTTTAAGCCAAGCTTGGCAATTATAGCAAACCCCACAAATAGGGGGAGGCCTATGTCCAGCAGTGGACGTTTTACGGCTGAAATGATGGTGATTATAAGGACTTAAAATTTTGTTAATTATGTAACGGGAATATGGCTTAGTAAAAACAGCTACATGGGACGATCGAAAGTAACGTAATGGTTGACGAGGTTGGTCCGTGGTGGTGACCGTCTATTAGATATGGAAACCCTCCGTGCCTAGGAAAGCAGGTTAAGCCGCTGGTACCGACTGTCATTTGTATATATCTTGGTAGTAGATAAATTACTCAGTAACTCGGTTGAGGAGGTCAGATAGGCAGTTGCTCTGCGCAGCTGTTTCAACTGGAAGATGACCCAAATTTTGTTGAGAAAAACTTTTTAACAGTTTTTCGGCGGTTTAATTTTTTGTTAAAAAGTTTTTATTTTATATTTTTTTGTAGCTTTAATGTACTAATAATACTTGGCAAGGTATACCCTATCCAACACAAAAAGAATTATCAAAATCGGACTACTCTGTATAAAGTTATGCGTGTTTATACATTACAATCAGTGAGTGAACAATCAATCATCCCCTGTTTTCCGACCCTTAGGGTTCGATTTTGTGTTCCAAATTTATATGGGACCACTTTGGAAGTATACCCTTTCCAATAGAAGAAGAATTGTCACAATCGGACCACTATGTAAAAAGTTATGCGTGGTCATACATAAAAAAAAAAAAAATATACGCGTCGAATTGATAACCTCCTCCGTTTTTTTTCGTCGGTTGAAAAGGCTACGCAGGTTATGCTGGGTATTCATAACACAGGCCAACATGGTTTTATTGTTGGAAAGTGGAGGGTCATTTCCGAAGTATTTTTTTGCGTAAAATCCGAATCCGGAGTCAGAATTAGCCCATCACGTCAGGATTTTGAGATATTTGAGGTTATATACCCAAAAATTAGCGTTTTTGGCTACTTTTGAGGTTATGTACAGAAGACACAGAATTTTTTGGGGTTTTTTCTTTAGTCGTATCATATAGAACTACTCTTTCTCTTCAACTAGAGAGTTGCAGAGTTCAATTACGATTTTTCTTCACCAAGTTACGCCAATTTTAAATTACGAGATATGTTACACATGCCGAAGTCGGGCCCTGGATGGGTAACCGTCCAATATTTGTCGAAACACCTACATGCCTAGGATAGCACGTTAAACCGTTGGTTTTGGCTGTCATTTGTAGATCTTCGACAGTCGTTACGGGCAGTCAAAAGGCCGAGTCTGTCAATCAGTCTTTTCAAGATGTATTGTGGAGATCAGAGGGCCTAAAAAGGCCACATTAAGCAATTCATATTCTGAATTCCCAGCAATTCATTAGCAATTCCTGTAATTTACGTGAAATGATGACACATATTAGCACAATCATACTCAATTCAGTTCAGAATGAACTGTCATTATGGGTTGTCAATTTGTGACCATATGCCATTTTACGATTTATAATATGATTCTTATTATCCTATTATGATTCTGCCAAAGTGGCCTTTTTAGACTCGCAGATAAGCAGTCATATGGTACTCAGCTGTATCCGGTTTGACTGTGGTCCGACCCAAATTGAGTAGCGAAAATGCTAGATGATGGATCATGATGATGTCGTGTTTTATGGTTCATTGTATACGTTGTCAAATTGTGAGGATTTTTTTTTTTTTTTTTTTTCAGGATGGGAAATCATCAAATGACTTCTCCCGCTCTGGGCGGAGCGGGAGGGCGTGTCAGACTTTTACTGACTAAAACCCACCCGTGTTCCATCAGTTGCCCATGTGCCAGGGTCACGGTATCTCTTTCGAACAATCACGCGACCCCGGCAGGAAATTGTGAGGATTGCGAGTCATTTTCCTAGTAATTATTACTAGGTTTCTACTAGGTATATGAATACAGTTGTCGTGACAATGCTAAGGGGCTGTCTCCACGAGCGAGAGAATTGCGACGGATCCGCGCTTCTATCGTCGGGTCGTCTCCACGAACGAGCGATTATTCCGCCAGCGTATCGTCGCGACTGGTAACGGAATCGCCCCGTGCCCGCGACGACTCGTAACGGAATCGCCGTGTTTCCGCGACGAGGCGTTGTGCAATAGTTTTCTTGAAAGAGTTCAGTTAGGTGCCACACGAGAGAGAAATAAGTGGTGTCACAGTCAATAAATTACATTACAGCGCGCCCGCCGCGCGCTCGCTGCGAGAGCGCCACGTTCTGCGGCGAGCGCGCGGCGTGCGCGCCACCAGTAGCGACGATACCGCGGCGATACTACGACGTTATGCGCGCACATTGCCACTCGTCGCATCGCCGCGATTACATCGCCGTGTGGAGACGCGTTCATAGAGAGTGATAGAAATACGTGGCACGACGATATTATCGCCGCGATTCTCTCGCTCGTGGAGACAGCCCCTAAGGGAAAACCAATGACGGTCTATGCAATTGACATCTTTTGGCTGATAATTACATAAACTAAATAACATTACGCCCGTAATCTCCGAAAGGTTAGGCAGGTGTACCTATGGAACACCCATATCTGGCCAGTACTGATTAAGCCTCATGTAATAGGTGGCGAGCCTATTGCCATCAACCGGGACAAATCTAGACTCTGGGCTGCTTCGGAGATATTTTCATCATGAAAAGAAAATTTATCCAGGATATAATTTTATTACACCGTAGAACCAATGGACCCTTTGGGATAAACGTGTTCTTGAGTGGAGACCGCGAATCGGCAAACGTAATGTAGGACGCACTACGGCTAGGAGGAGCGACGATCTTGGCAGGGTGGCTGGTAGCAGCTGCATGAAAGTTGCCAAGAATTGAGTTGAATGTCGTATATTGAGGAGGCTGTCCAGCTGTGGGCTGCTGTAGGCTGATGATGATGACAGGGGAACCGATTACTTTTCCGATTTTTTTTTGTTCGAATTTCATTTTACCGAAAACTATTGACCGACGTCTTTTTTGCAACATGCATCATTTGACATATTTTTAAATCATCGAAGTATCATGTGTCATAGGTATTATTTTACCGAATTATGTTTCGCCGATTTACGAAATAACTTTTTGCTATCGGCCGAAGCCTCTTTTGAACTCTTTTCATTTGCCAAATGATTTGTTTGCCATATTTTCACCACAGTGAAACAAAATTTTAGGGAATATTATTTAGTCACAAATATATAGCCGGTTACTTGGTAGCGTTTTCAATATTAAATATATGTAGTGTCATAAAAAGTCAATATATTGTGCTACAAAATTTAGTGAGAAACGAATCGCTGTAAAACCGACTTTACGTAGTCTTGTCTGCCCTACCCCTAGAGTGTAATTTAAGCCCGCGCAGGCGTGGAGGGGTAGGTAGCATTAAAACCATCTGCGACGATAAGCTCGCGTGGGGCCGCCCAAACCCTGCAGCGCCGGAGCCGTGACAGAAACAATGCTTGCTGCATGTTGCATGCCTGCTTGCATGTTCCATGCTTGTTTGCACGCTGCATGCTTGCTTGCTGCTTGCCTGCTGCATGCCTGCTTGCACGCTGCATGCATGGTTGCATGTTGCATGCTTGTAGCAAGCAGCATTGTTTGCATGCTTCTTACTGGGACCCTTTAAAAACACTTTTGTTCATAATAAACTGTTTTATTAAGTGCCATTACATTTAAATAAATAATTAATTAAACCAAAGAGTAGGTTAATCTTAACATAGGTATAATGAATGTCTGGAAACATAATACTTCGAACAAATGTTATTTCGGCTAAGTGTAACTTCGGTAAAGAGTTTATCGACCAAATGAAACGTCGGAGTAACGAAAAAAGTAGAATTGATAATAGGTCAACTGATACAGTGGCTGACGTGACTTCGATGAAGTAAAAAAAAACGAAACGATAATAGTTGAAAAGTTTTAGGGGAAATGAAATTCGGTCAAATATTTTTCGATCACTTATGATAGGTAACCTGATGACAGTGTTATTACTCGAGGTTATTATTTTCCAAAATAAATAAGGTTTTGAGTATTTTGTAAGTTCGGTTGTGATTTGTAAGTCTATCTGATTTTTCCCATGGGGGTAGGCAGAAATCACGGAACGCCACCTGCTACGATCTCTACACACTCCTTTTGCCTCGTTTAGGTTCATACAATTGGTCATTCACACACGCCGGTTGCGAGTACTACGCGCCTGACCTTTCTGAAGAACATCTGGAATGTTTTAAAGGCAAATTCTCAAATCGTTTTGATAGTTTTTTTTTTAAATTTATTACATTTGAATTATGCTACCTACATCAAGTCATAATATAAGTCTGGTTTCCCCCTTTTCATTTGTATAAAAAAGCAATTTGTTTTTAAAATTCCGATCGATATTTTCCGTAAAAAGCGATCAATAACACTTAATTGACAATTCACGCTAATTACAAAACTATTCGCTGCCAAGCGTATAATTCGCGCCGTTAGCAAAAAGTCAACAGTTTCCGCGATCTATGCAGGAAAAGTGTGAATAATTTATGACGAACAACTTTCATTCGCTGTGACAAAGTCACGCACAGAATTTGTATTGATTGTATATTGACATATTTGTATTGATTGTATATTGACATTATTTTTTGAATGTACTACTAAGTCCCTTCCTAGATCTAGAGCCTAGGTCCTAGAGTTAGTTTAGTCTATGTTTTAACTGAGAGAAACATCGTTACTTTACATACAATATACATAGAAATAACATTACTGAAGTTTCTGTTGATAATACCAAAATAATAGTTTTTACTAAATGCATGTAAAAATACGGCACATATTAAAAAAAACGATGCCCACTGCAGGGCAAAGGCCTCCCTTTCCTTTTTCCACTCAACTCTATCCTGAGCCAATAAGGACCAATCCCTCGTGTATGCGTCGAGTTCGTCCCGCCATCTATGCCTGGGTCTTCCGCGACGCCATATGACGGGCACCCACGTTGTAAATTGTTCAATTCATTTTCTATTTTGATACCAAAATAATGCATGATTTTTAGATATTTTTATTAAATGGTTATTTCTTAATCGTCATCTAGATTTGCACACCATATTTGTACGGCTCCTTGCATAACATAGCGCTCTGTTCATCTAATACCTATGTTAACAAATAAATAAATTGAACTGAAAAAAAGCAAGAAAATTTGAATCTTTCGCTTTTTTTAAACGCCCCTAAAGATCACAAATAGCGTGACCATTCACGTAATCACGTCACATCATATATTCTATGCTGATATTCTAGTATCAACAATAGTATGCGAATTACTAAATGTATGTAAATGTAAATATGCGTAATGTTTTATAAAACGTATGCAATTTACACGATTGTTGAGTAAGGTCAAGAACTTACGCGATAATTAATTATGAATTGTATTGACGCTTCCTCTACCTAATTACTGGTTGCAAAGATGTAACATAGCATTACGCCTCTTTCCCAAAGGGTTAGGCAGAGATGTATAAATAGAATATCGACATTTCGCCACAGTTATGTTTATAGAGCAATATCAAAAGTCATTTATTCATACTAGGCTGAATCAGCAATTCTCGAACGTCAAAATTACAATAGACAGTCCCCTTTTTTAGCACTTTGAGTTTTCTAACAATCAAACAGCAGAAATATGAATTAAATATTCGATGTTGTGTAGTAGGTGAAGTAGATAAACTTATAAATCAGTCATCGCACCCATCAACCACTTCAACAACCCCCAGTTTTTACTGGGACCTCACGAATTACCCTCCCTCTAGGCCTCCAGCCCCCACAAGGGGGCGTTATCGCCCTCTTTGAGAAAGACTCTAAATCTTCTGCTGGTTACAGGGTATACACATTAAATTGAATCTGGCGTGCTCTAAACGAAGGGATGAAATATATTTTTTTTTTCTTTAATGCCCTGCTGGGTATCAAACGAAAAGGAAAACTTAATTAGCACATTTCTTTTGTAAGTTCAAAAATTAAAATCCGATTACTGAAATATCACACACTAAAAAGTATGAAATAAGAAAATATTCTCATCTCATCGGAGTAGTCGTATCGTATGCCAAGTATCCTAACAAAACAATACATTTTATCAAAAGTAATTTCGTAAGGAAAATTTCGTAAAGAAACGTTGTAGGAATGAAAATTAAGGATATTTGCAAATAATAGGCATTTCCTTTGATTTACACCACTAAATTGCATTGTATTTGATCGTTATCAGTACCAGTAAACGTGTATTTTGTTATCTTATCAACAGAATTGCCTGGTACTCCTATTCTAATATTTTGATTCACGGTGACCCAGGTGTTTTTTAATCGACTTAAAATACCATAACCCTGTTTTTGACATCGCGCTGTTGGATAAAATAGGTTCTATGTTGGATGTATAAGCAGTTATAACATAGATCCGTAGGAGAACCAAGGTAACCGACATAGCCCGAAGAATTGCCAAACTTAAGTGGCAATAGGCAGGGCAGATTGCCCACGAACATTTGGCTGATAGGGCCGAAAGGTTGTGAACTGATGGCCTGGTGAAGGCCGCAGGAATCTGCTGGATGGGAGAATCACAGAACTGGTTGAAGTGGCGATGGTTGGGAAAGGCCTATGTCCAGCAGTGGACGTTTTTCGGCCGAAATTATGATGATGATACTTCTAGATCGTTTTTTCACCGTCAGACCTTTCCCACTCCGTCTAGTTATTTGCTATGAGAATCAGGTCAAGGTCTGCACAAGCTAACTACAATTATATCCCATCCATTGATGAGAAAGAGACAGACATAATAAGTACTAATAAATGCAGAATTGCAGACCTTATAACATAACGGACTAGGGATGGGATAAAAGTATCGATACTAGAATATTGTCGTTACTCTCTTACGAAAACTATTTTTTTTTATTACATTTCATCTCGCCTATTTTCCCTAAAGAGCAAGATAGAGGTAGTAGTTCCCCCTCATTTCGCTAGTTATGTTTAAGTCCCATGCAATTTATAGGAATTGAGTTTCAATATCATCCACAGCCCGACTTCACCGACTTGGCCTCTCTTTTATTGTGACAATCCCTGCGCCAGCCTCATCCTGATTTTTCCCCGTCTCGTCTTCCAGTCCTTGGATGCCACTCGGTCTGAGCCTTTTTTTTACAATATGACCATAATGTCCATGATAGACATATTGATCAAGAGAATCGAGCTTACTACGATTTATCTAGTGGGTAAAGAAGACTTCGAGAATTTCTTAATGGAAAATCCCAATAACTCTTTGATCGACCTGGACACCGAGTCCAGGGCTATTTCCTCAGCAGTCATGCTTACGAGGCAGGCAGCGTACTTTACGAAATGTTTTATGTAAAATATCGAGTTTTTTACTCGATACCGCTATCGATACTTGAAATATGTATATAAAATATCGATACTGCTGATTCGACACCATACTCCCAACTCATAGCGACCATAGTGGGAGAAAATATGCATGTCGTTGCATAATTACTAACAAGCTGTTGACCAGTCAGTCATTTGCATTGAAATCACTCCGTTTTGACTTAATATACGTAACAAACGTGTTCTTCTGTGTGTTACGCGGTGTTACGTCACTTGAGAAGAGTATTCAAAAAATTGTATGGAAAAATTAAGTCTGTTGATGAAAAAATGAAGAGTGGATTACATACATAATGTCGCGCCATTTTCCCATGGTGGTAGGCCTAAACACAAAAACGCGACCTGCTTCGATCCCTAGGTACTACTATTTCTTCGTTTACGTTCATACATCTGCGGGTAATTGCGTAAACTAGCAGTAGTTGTACCGTGTGTTGCCGGAAGTAAAGAATAGCACCGCCCCATTTCTTCCCGTGGGTGTCGTAAGAGGCGACTAAGGGACGTACTAGAGAATGGGCAGCAGTGTTCTCTATGCATTTTACCACCATACTGCGATCGCCAAGCCGCATGCCAAGCGTGGCGATTATGGCAAATCCCCCCCAAATCGGGTGAGGCTTATGTCCAGTAGTAGACGTCCTTTGGCTGAAATGATGACTAGCAGTAGCAATGGCTTTCATTTTGACAGTTCCACATCATTCACAGTGTATTTACGTTGTTGAGCAGGAAAAACTTCGTAAAAAACCTTCGTAAGTCTTCGGATCACGGCGTTTAGAACTCGATCTATAAGCTTTAATAAAAACTTTTTAACAAAAAATTAAACCGCCGAAAAACTGAAAAGCATAAAATAACAAACCTTAAAATTATGAGTCGGCGCTTTGAGTGATCCTTGTTCATTGATTTCTCAGCGCCGAGTCAAAATTTTAAGGTTTGTTATTTTATGCTTTTCAGTTTTTCGGCGGTTTAATTTTTTGTTAAAAAGTTTTTATTTTATGATTTTTTGTGGCTTTGATGTACTAATAATACTTGGCAAGGTATACCCTATCCAACAATAAAAGAATTATCAAAATCGGACTACTCTGTACAAAGTTATGCGTGTTCATACGTTACAATCAGTGAGTGAACAATCAATCATCCCCTGTTTTCCAACCCTTAGGGTTCGATTTTGTTTTCCAAATTTATATGGGACCACCTTGGGAGTATACCGTTTCCAATAGAAGAAGAATTGTCACAATCGGACCACTATGTAAAAAGTTATGCGTGGTCATACATAAAAAAAAAAAAAAAAAAAAATACGCGTCGAATTGATAACCTCCTCCGTTTTTTTTCGTCGGTTGAAAAGTAGAAACTGGATGACCGAGCTTTGCTCGGTATTTTTTTTTTTTTTAGTAAATTGTGTTTTTAGAAACGGTTTTCATTTTGTTATTTTTCTTCCAATAAAAAAAAAAGTTTATGTTTAAGTTGATTATTGAAAACACGAATAAAACGACATTTACTCAAAATAAATCCTACCTAGATCTATTTATCAGCCCCGAAACACCCTGTATACTACATTTCATGAAAATCGTTGGAGCCGTTTCCGAGATTTAGATTATATATATATATATATATATATACAAGAATTGCTCGTTTAAATATATAAGATATATTATAAAAGTATATAACTGGGAATGCTTCTTACAACGTAACCCTACCCAATCAGAATGAAACTTTGCACATCGATATAACACTAAAATATTGAACCCTTGTTTTTTTAATCTGTCTGACACTATTTGCCGATGATAGCACCATAACGATACCTTGCAAAAGTGTTGATGCTTATGAAAGTGACATAAATGATTCTATATATTTAATGGTAAAGTGGCTAGATGACAATAACTTAAAAATTAACGTAACTAAAACTAAATTAATACATTTTAATCGACGAATTAATAGTAAAAGTAATTTAAATATACATTACGATGACCAGCCTATAGAAGAGGTAGATACAACAAAATTTTTAGGGCTCCACATTGATAAAAAACTGAATTGGAAAACACATACCGAAATCTTATGCAAGAAAATCAGTAAATCTGCCTATGCCCTGCACACATTGTCGTCTATAGTAGGTGTGGAGGCATTACTTACAGCTTACTATGGTTTAGCAGAATCCCATCTACGCTATGGTGTCATTTTTTGGGGCAACTCAACAGAAAAAGACATGGTGTTCAAGGCTCAAAAGAGATGCGTTCGTTCAATATTTAAAATTAAACCTACTGATAGTTGCGTGCCTTACTTTAAAAAACATAAAATGCTTACTTTGCCATGTCTGTATATTTTAGAGGTATCTGTATTTGTTAAAATAAATCCACACCGATTTAAACGACAAGATGAAGTAGTCCCACGTAACAGGCGCGATAACAGTAGGATATGCTCTCAGACTGCGAGAACAGCCCTCATGCGCAAAAGTGTTTTCTGTATGGCTCCTAGGATATTTAATAAATTGCCTAAAAGTTGGAGAGAACTGCCCTTGTCACTTTTTAAAAATAAACTGAGAATTTTTTTAGTTAATAAAGTGTATTACAATGTTTTAGATTTTATGAATGAAAAGGACTTTTCTATTCCGACATGTAATATATATGGTTAAGAATAACAATTTAATAATGCGAATTTTAAATCAATTGACTTTTGGACATACTGGACATAATTTAATTTATTTTTGAGTATAATGTACTTCACTATAATATCTTAACATTAATTATTATTTATTTCTTGTGTACTTTGTAATGAAATTTAAAATAACTAAGTAAATGTAAATGAAATGTAATTTTTATACCTACAAAATTTGTACGCCGTTATTGGCAAAACATGGACGCTCACAACATATTAATTTTATACCTTGCATGCCTGACTAGTCAGTTTATGTAAACGCATGTTTGACAAATAAATTTTCTTTCTTTCTTTCTTTATTTTTCCGGAATCCACTTTTTAGGGGTAGAAACCACTACCCAGGTTTATAAGGGTTGTAACGGTATGTGGGGATAAGTTATATTAGGGTTAAGGTAGATTAGCCTATCTGTGGTCAAGATCGTACTGTTCTGATTGAAAAGCAGTCTAATAAACTCACTCTACCCAGAGTTACTTAGGGGTTATTAGGGGCGGTTAAATTTAGTGTTGTTAAATTTAGTGTTGTTGTATTTAATGTTAGTGTGTTTTAGTTTAAATTTCATTCTGATCGGTGGGTGACAGTTGAGTAGGGTTACTTGTTAGTGGAGTGCAATTGAACAGGCATATGTCCAGGAGATCTGAGGCTGAAATCAGGCAAACCAGCATGGCAAGAAGGCAATGCTGGTACAGGCTTCTCTGAAAGAGGAATTAGACTACAATACACCCGCGTACCTAGTATGGATATGTGGATCCACGCGCACCATGCCCGCGGAGAAAACCATCATGGCGCACAGTATTTTCTAATAAAATAAGACTGTTACTTCAATGTATATTTTGTACTAGCTTCTGCCCGCGACTTCCTCCGCGTCAAATTTTTGCTCCCCTGACCCTTCCCGTCGCATCGATTTTTTCGTTGCTGCTCGCTCCTTTTGAGTTATAGAGTCAACCTTAAAAGATAGACATATGCTCTCGCGGACTTTTTTTTTAGAACTTTTTAAAAGGAACAATTCCGTCATACATGATTTTTCCGTTACTTTAACCGTTTACGCAGCGCACGCAACGGAAACTCTCAAAAGGAATAAATTTTCCCCGTTTTTTCAACATTTTTAATTACTGCTCCGTTCCTCTTAGTTGTAGCGTGATGTTATATAGCCTATAGCCTCCCTCGATAAATAGGCTACCCAACACAAAAATAATTTTTCAATTCGGACCAGTAGTATCTGAGATTAGCGCGTTCAATCAAACAAACAAACTCTTCAGCTTTATAATATTAGTATAGATAAAGAACTCCTCACCATGGCATGCGCATGATTCACACATTGCGCAGTGTAGCATAACAACTATGTTGTGAGTAAGCAAGTAATTGCTATGAGTAACGACACATAAATATACACTGGTTCTGCCGTCAAAGAGTTAATGAGAAGCGGCGGATTGTCTAGACAAGAGCCTAGGAAGAGGATGGGGAAAAATATTGATATCCTTATTTTTTTTCTTTGTGGGTGGAAAATAATCAAATAACGTCTCCCGCTCTGGGTGGAGCGGGAGGGCGTGTCAAACTTTTACTGACTAAAACCCACCCGTGTTCCTTCAGTTGCCTATATGCCAGGGCCACGGTAACGCTTTCGAACAAATTTCGCGACCCTGGCAGGACTATTGACATCCTGACTTTACTGCCGGTCTATTCTGTAATATCTCACCGGTTATCTCAAATCTTAGGTGAAGTGATCACTTCAAGTCTTCAAGATCTTGAAGAGAGCTCAAGTAGTAGCATTAGGTGAAATAATAGATCACACGTAAGTTTTCACGGTAACCGCTTTATAGAATAAACTGGTGGTTGTCGGTTTTCAAACTTTCGAGATGTATTTATTCTAGGCTGAATCTGCGTTAAGGTTCAGTGAGTGTTAATCAGAGGGGTAATCTCATGAGAACATTCGTTTCTGGTATTGAATATTAGATAATGTCATGAGAACAGACATGTCTAATCATCAACCTATAATGTTCCCACTGCTGAGACAAGGGCGTCATCTCTGAGAGAGGGTAGTGGGTTGTTATCCACCACCCGGGCCTAATGCGGTTTGGTGGATGACACGAAATTAAATCCACAAAGTAAAGTGTCTACCTGTGTTCGATCTCACAACTCTTTAACAAGTTCTCCTAACTTAACAGACAGCTGTGCTGCTGGGGAGTTTGTTCCGCCACTTCTTCCCAGCTAAAACACTAGGAAGTGTCGAAGGGCGGGCGTTTTGGGGGGACTGTCTTATGTAACTTTGAGTTCAAAAAGTGCTGACTCTCAGCCTAGTTTGAATAAATGACTTTTGTAGGCGAAGCTCAATAAAACAAGCTATAGTTAGTATTTATGTTTCTTTATTGTTTTGGGCGACGCCCTATGAGACTAACTAACTTTTAACATTAATATCTCCTCGCTATTGTATTCGGTAACTCCGGTATAGCCTCTGTAAAATACCTAAACAAATACCTATACTGTTCTTTAATAAAAGTAGTAGATTTCCATGAAGATACTTAAGTAAATACCGATGTATGTTTATAATCAGCTGTATTACCATTGTCTTGACCTTTTGAATTCTAATTAACCTGCAATTACCTGTAACAATAACCTGTTGGAATCTAATTAGTCTGTAATGCCTGTGTTATGTTTGTATAAAACTAATTAGCTTATAGTTACCTAACTCATTTATTGTAAAGCACTAATTAGCTGTGAGTAGGTATGAATATACCTAAAATATCTTACGTAGTTCGTACACGATTTTGAAAGTAGCGTATGTCCAATAGGACGAGCCACATTGTTAATCCAATAAGAAAGCAGAAACCTTGAACTCGCTTACACGTGTTTTGAAATTCTCGACAAGTCGAAACCTGTATCTTAGGGAAAGTCCATTTTTCTCGCTCTCAATTGGCGGAGCGGCTAATCAAAGTAAAGAAATGTATACGCTACTTGCGGTAGGCAACAAAAGTTATAAAAGGGCCGAGCGTCTATTTTTGGATTTAGTATTGTTACAAGTTCACATGAATCATCAAGTTACCACGTAGTGTTTGTGAAGTAAGTGGCTCCGCTGTCCACTGCTTAGTCGCGATGTACCCTATATCTAGTTAGCCAGTCTTCAAGTGTAATATAGCTAGGATTTAATTATGTGTACTGCTTATTCTAACTGTATTTTATATTGTGTGCTGTGTACTCTTTTACAACCATTTTTAGTGATTTCTGTGTAATTTTATGTGTGCCAAATATACTCAATTATTACGACATTCTGACTGGTTTAATTTCACTCTTTCGTCAAGGGAACACCGTCACCCCCGCCTACAACACCTGACTCCCGTTTTATTAACATTTTGGTCCTTGCGAGCCGGATCAGGTTCAATTAGAATAGAGTGAACCAGTCAGAATCATGAGTCACAGAAGTGAAATCACCACACGCAGCAAGTTACGAAGACTGGCGGAAGAAATGGGTACGCGACAAGCAGAGGACATCGTCTCTGACTCAGGCTTACCATCCGAAAGGGCTCCAGGTTCTCCGTCCGTAGCACCGACATTGGCATCGACGTCCGCTCGCAATATTCCGCTCACCGGTGGCCGATTAATTGACCACAGTAAATTGACGTCAGAGAGAGCGCACGGGGGGCAGGCAGCGCCCAAGGGTCGCCACACCTCGCCGCGCAGCAAAATATCGTCAAGAAATAGCCACAGGAGCGTCGATTACCTTAAAAAACGGATCGAGTACGAAGCGGAGCGCGAATTAGTGCAGTTGAAAGAGAACCTGGTCAAAGACAAGGAAAACCTCGTCAAGAAAAGGATGGAAGCGGAAATAGCTGAGATAGAGGCGGCCGCTGAAAGCGATGATTCACAGTCAGATGTGAGTACGACACAGCGCGTCGAAGAGTGGGTGAAAACCACGCCCCAAGTCCCCCAATTGATAGAAGTATTGGGGACGCCGGCTGTGTCAGGCGCACCTATTGAAATGGCTGCGCCCCGTGAAACATCTGACCCCCGTGAACAAACCGTAAGTAGGGTGAATCTTGTGAATAACCACCGTGGGTCGTCAGTGCCGTGTGATCTAGACCAGTCCCGAGTACCTAGGACATCCGCGTCTGTACCGTTACCTAACATAACGGCACCAATTACGTCCAGGTACATGCCAGTAACGTCAGATGGAGTAAGGTTCCAGTTACCCAGCCGTTATACCGCCTTTACCACTCCGGTCGCAAGTGTACCTCGAGTAGCCACACTCGAGTCGGATACACGGCGGCAGATGCAGTACGGAGCGGATGAAAGAGAAAGGCGGAGAGAATCGTCAGGGGACAGAGACCGTAAGATAGACAGACTGGCAGAGGCTATCACGAACATGGCACGACCACCACGACCGGTACCAAGACAGGCATATGAATTGCCCTACTTTAAAGGTGACCCAGCCGACTGGATATCATATCGGAACATGTACTGGGAAACATCACAATTATACAATTTCAAGGCGCACGAAAACTTAGCACGATTAAAAACCTCGTTACAAGGCGACGCAAAGGTATCAGTAGAGGACTTACTACGATCGTCAACTGATCCGTCCGAGATAATGCGCGCGCTAGAGGATGAGTACGGTCACCCGACCCTAGTGCTACAGTACGCCATACAAAAGGTCAAAGAATTACCTAGAGTAACGGAAAGTGGACGCGAACTAAGGAAATTCTCGTCAACGGTCCGAAATTGTGTTTCGTTACTCAAAAATATTCGTGCGGATGGATATATAAATAATCCACAGCTGGTGAGTGACCTGCTGAGCAAGCTGACCCCTGTACAGCGCGCGCAATACGGTGACTTCGCAATGGGCCTGGACAACACACAGGGGGTGGACCTAAGAGTGTCTCCAAATCTAGAAATATTATCACATTTTCTGATACACTTGACACGCTCAACGTCGTACTACACTCAGGCGAGTATGTTTGAGCCCGGTCCATCGAAGCCCCCTGCCAAGCAACAGCAGAAGTATGGCGGCGCCGGTCAGTCCCGGCCAGCCAACGCCGCGCGCTCGGCCGCGAGCAGGCCTCCGTTGACGCAACGAGTGAACACGCAGAGCGACGAGTCTGCCGCTCCTGAAGAATGCGTTATATGTCAACGAAAGCACAACATAGAAGAGTGTGACCAGTTCAAAAAGCTTACCGTTCAACAGCGTTGGGACACGATAAAGGAGAAGAACACATGCTTCAAATGTCTCGTGAGTAAACATCCCAAGAGGTTTTGCCGTGCGAGTAGATGCAAGAAGTGCGGGTTCGGACATCACCTGCTGTTACACGCGGATAAGCAGCCGAAAGAAAAGGTGGCTACGCCGCCAGAAAGTAAGACGGAAAGCGTCACAAATATAGGCGAGTGGCGAGCTACGGCACTACTGAAAATTATGCCAGTAACGGTCAGCGATGGAAACAGTGACGATAATCAGTGTTACGCACTACTGGACGATGGTGCGACCGTGTCACTCATCGACAGCTCGCTCGCCACAGACTTAGTGGGCCCATGTGTTCCTCTCTCCTTAAAAACCGCGGGTGGCTACGGAGTAACAGACTCAACGTCGCGAGTGGTACAAGTGCGCGTAAAAGGACCTAACGGTCAGTGCCATGACATTACGTGTCGGACAATAGTGGACATTAACCTACCAACGCAAACAGTGTCCGCCACAGTGATCGACGACAACGCGCACCTACGCGACTTGGGTTGCGTAGAGATGAGGGGAGCCAAACCGCTGCTGCTTCTCGGACAGGACAACTGGGAGCTGCTCGTCAGTCAGGACATCCGCCAAGGAAAATCCGGTAAGCCAGTTGCCTCACTCACTAAGTTAGGTTGGGTCATACATGGACCATTTAATATTAATAACAATAATAATAGTAAAGAATGTGTTAGTTGCATGACCGTTTCCCTTCCTGATTTGCATAATCTAGTTAAATCACAGTTTGAGCTAGAAGCGATAGGTATTTCAGAGAATTTACGTAAACATAAAGATGTCGAAAGGGCATTAGCCGTGTTAGACAGCACTAGCCATCGTATCCCTGACCAGTCACAATGGGAGGTCGGTTTGTTATGGAAACATGACAATATTCAGTTACCTGATAATTATAATCAGGCCAGGCAAAGGCTGTACGGCATAGAGAAACGTATGCGTAAAGACACTAGTTTCGCTGAGCAATATTCAGCTCAGATAGGTAGGTTAGTAGACGAAGGTTACGCGCGTAAAGTAGACGGTAACATAGACAGCTCGCCGGTTTGGTACTTACCGCATTTCGGAGTCGTTAACCCGAACAAACCGGGCAAGCTACGTCTCGTGTTCGACGCAGCCGCTACGTCTCATGGGACGTGTTTAAATGATAATCTGCTAACTGGACCTGACTTACTGAATTCTTTGCTAGGTATTTTAATTAAGTTCAGGATGGGCCCCGTCGCGTTTTCAGGGGATATCGCTGATATGTTCTTACGAGTAAAAATAAGGGCAGAAGATCAAGGCGCGCAATTATTTTTATGGAGAGGCGCGGATCACCATAAAGAACCAGATACATACGCGATGAATTCCATGATATTTGGTGCAGCCTCGTCCCCTACTACGGCAATATATATACTCAACAAAAATGCCGATGATTTCATTGATGTTTATCCCGAAGCTGTGGAAGCCATCAAATCTAGGCACTATATGGACGACTATCTAGATAGTGCTTGGACCGAGGAGAAGGCTAACACGTTAATAGAGGAAGTGACACGAATACATGCATCCGGTGGATTCATTATCCGGGGGTGGGTCACTAACTCATCGGAGCTAAGGGAAAGGCTGAAAATAGAAATGCCTGATAAGGTAGCCCTTGAGAAGGGAACAGGCTCAGTAGAGAGGACCCTAGGTTTAATATGGTCACCTAAAGACGACGAGTTAGGTTTTGATCTGTCATTTAAGAGACTACCACCGGAAATTATAAATGGTAGTTTAGTGCCCACTAAAAGACAATTTCTTAGTATGATAATGTCGATTTACGACCCGCTAGGTTTCCTATACCCGTGTGTAATTCAATCACGCATATTAATGCAACGAATATGGAAGTCGGGAATACAATGGGACGAACCCTTAAAAGAAAAGGACGCCAAAGTATGGTTTAATTGGCTCCATAATTTATACCGCTTAAACGAATTAAAAATACCGCGGTGGTACGGGTTAAAACTCGATAATTTAGAATTACACGCGTTCGGGGACGCCAGCGAGCTTGCCTACGCCGCAGTAGTATACCTAGTGGGCTCTAACTCTGAAGGTAGCAGGGAATCGGTTATGTTACTAGGGAAAGCGCGAGTAGCTCCACAAAAAGTAGTATCCATTCCCAGGCTAGAGTTACAAGCAGCCGTGTTAGCCTGTCGTATAGCAGACACTGCCCACAAAGAGTTAGGTATACGAATCGAAAAGAAAGTCCTTTGGACCGACAGCAAGACTGTATTAAAATGGATAAACTCCGATGCACAGGAATTTCAACGATTCGTCTCGCACAGACTAGCCGAAATAGATAGGCTGTCAGACAGAGGCAACTGGCGCTGGGTACCTTCACAGGATAACCCAGCTGATAAGGCCACCAGGTTGTGTTGGCCCGATGACCACGCGGAGTGGCTCTCGGGCCCCTCGTTTCTATGTAACCCACAGGAGCTGTGGCCTGCGTGTCCCGAGGCTGAGGCGTCGGAAGCGGACCTTGAGCGCATCCAGCGGGTCCACGCCGCGGCAGCACCGGCGGCACCACTCCTAGAGTACGAGCGCTACTCATCGTGGACGCGCATTCAGCGTGTCATGGCGCGCGTGCTCATCTTCAGCGGCCGATGTCGTAAACGTCGGTCGACTACGGAGCTGTGTCAGCGAGACCTAGAAGATGCTCACAACAGCCTGTTGAGGCTGTGTCAAGAAGAAAGCTTTCAAAGCGAGCGGGCCACCATCCTTAAAGGCCTGCCCGTTCCCAGCAGCAGCAGCATCAAGGCTCTCGACCCCATGCTAGCCGACGACGGGTTGCTACGAGTGAGAGGGCGCCTGAGTGCCTGTGAGGTGCTCACGTTTGGCGAGCGGCACCCTATTATCCTGGAGGGCCGCCATCCTCTGACAAGAAAGCTAATCGCTCATTACCATGCGATGGCTCTGCACGCCAACCACGAGACCGTCGTCAACAATCTACGGGAAAAATACTGGGTCACTAAAATCAGAACCTCAGTGAAGACAGTGGTTGCCAACTGCCAACTCTGTCGCGTCTGCCGAGCCAAGCCCGCGCCACCGAAGATGGGTGACCTGCCGCTCGCAAGGCTGGAACCATCCAGACGAGCCTTTGTGCGAGTGGGGGTGGACTACTTCGGCCCGATGGAGGTCGCAATCGGGCGACGGCGCGAGAAGAGGTGGGGTGCCCTATTCACCTGCCTCACTACACGCGCCGTCCACCTTGAGTTGGCCGCTTCCCTAAGCGCCGACTCCGCCATACTAGCCTTGCGGCGCCTCATAGCGCGCCGCGGGCAACCAGCACATCTGTACTCTGACCAGGGTACCAACTTCATCGGGGCCAATACCGAGCTTCGAGCAGCCCTGAAAGACCTCAACCAAGGTCAGATAAGGGCCGAGGCCATTCACCGTGGCATCGAATGGCACTTCAATCCCCCGGCGGCCCCACACATGGGTGGCTGCTGGGAGCGCCTGGTGAGATCCGTGAAGAACGCACTTCGCAGTACGCTCAAGGAGCGTGCCCCTCGTGAGGAGGTCCTCTACACCCTCCTCACCGAAGCCGAGCTGATCGTAAACAGCCGGCCACTGAGCTACGTGAACGACGACCACGACCAGCCCGTGGTCCTGACGCCGAACCATCTACTCCTGGGCACTGCGTCCGGGAGTACTCCGTTTGCATCGAGCGACGCCGAAGACATCGACTCTCGCCGGCAGTGGCGGCGCGTGAACGCGCTCGCCGACATGTTCTGGCGGCGCTGGCTGCGAGAGTACCTGCCTACGCTCCAACGTCGGGAAAAGTGGTTAAACAATGTGCCGAACGTACGTATCAGTGACGTAGTAGTGATTGTGGACAATAATAGACCGCGAAGTGCGTGGACCAAAGGTCTCATCAAAGCTGTGTATCATGGACACGATGGTATTATCCGTGTAGTAGATGTTAAGACTGTAAATGGGGTCCTACGTCGACCCGTAGCGAAGATTATTGTGCTTCCCACAGACCAAGAATTGTAAGTCGGTTGAACCCTGTTACAGGGGGTGGAATGTAGGCGAAGCTCAATAAAACAAGCTATAGTTAGTATTTATGTTTCTTTATTGTTTTGGGCGACGCCCTATGAGACTAACTAACTTTTAACATTAATATCTCCTCGCTATTGTATTCGGTAACTCCGGTATAGCCTCTGTAAAATACCTAAACAAATACCTATACTGTTCTTTAATAAAAGTAGTAGATTTCCATGAAGATACTTAAGTAAATACCGATGTATGTTTATAATCAGCTGTATTACCATTGTCTTGACCTTTTGAATTCTAATTAACCTGCAATTACCTGTAACAATAACCTGTTGGAATCTAATTAGTCTGTAATGCCTGTGTTATGTTTGTATAAAACTAATTAGCTTATAGTTACCTAACTCATTTATTGTAAAGCACTAATTAGCTGTGAGTAGGTATGAATATACCTAAAATATCTTACGTAGTTCGTACACGATTTTGAAAGTAGCGTATGTCCAATAGGACGAGCCACATTGTTAATCCAATAAGAAAGCAGAAACCTTGAACTCGCTTACACGTGTTTTGAAATTCTCGACAAGTCGAAACCTGTATCTTAGGGAAAGTCCATTTTTCTCGCTCTCAATTGGCGGAGCGGCTAATCAAAGTAAAGAAATGTATACGCTACTTGCGGTAGGCAACAAAAGTTATAAAAGGGCCGAGCGTCTATTTTTGGATTTAGTATTGTTACAAGTTCACATGAATCATCAAGTTACCACGTAGTGTTTGTGAAGTAAGTGGCTCCGCTGTCCACTGCTTAGTCGCGATGTACCCTATATCTAGTTAGCCAGTCTTCAAGTGTAATATAGCTAGGATTTAATTATGTGTACTGCTTATTCTAACTGTATTTTATATTGTGTGCTGTGTACTCTTTTACAACCATTTTTAGTGATTTCTGTGTAATTTTATGTGTGCCAAATATACTCAATTATTACGACATTCTGACTGGTTTAATTTCACTCTTTCGTCAAGGGAACACCGTCACCCCCGCCTACAACACCTGACTCCCGTTTTATTAACAACTTTTGATTTTGATTTTAATCGGCGTCGATACCACTGGGGTACTACTGCTCCTAAGAGAACATGACATTACCCAATTTGCAGTATTAGAGGAAAGTTACGAAATACCTTTATGAGGATGTCAAGATAAGCAGGTCAGCATAGTGGTATGGAACCTGCGGATTTGTTCTGTGGCCTTGGCATAGGCAACTGAAGGAACACGGGTGGGTTTGATACTGTAAAAGTCTGACATGTACTTCCACCCAGAGCGCACAAAAAAAAAGTGTGGTATGGAAATGTGACGTTATTATTAACGAGATAAAACCGTGAAAACAGCTAGTTCACAAAATACGCTTAAAACTGTTCAAAAACGTATACTTTATTATAAGAATTGACGCTGTTTTTCAGACAACAGGCATTGTTGTTACGTTAATCAATGATTCACTTATTTTATTCAAGTCGGAACGAGTCGTGTTGATCTGACGTAGACGATCTTGACAAAAAAAAATGACGGCTCATAACAGAACGGGTATAAACCCAAAGGATTCAGCAGAGGCGTACCTATAGTTCGCCCATTTTTCGCCAGTTATGTTTAAGACCGACGTTATAGGGGGGCGAGCCTGCTGGGGTCGCAAGATTGTTCGAAAGAGATACTTACCTTGACCCTGGCACATGGGCAACTGAAGGAACACGGGTGGGTTTTAGTCAGTAAAAGTTTGACACGCCCTCCCGCTCCGCCCAGAGCGGGAGAAGGCATATGACGATTTCCCAAAACAAAAAAAAAAAAGTGGGCGAGCGATTGTCATTAACCCGACACTAATCCAGACTTCCAGCTACTACTGAGAAATTCCTAATCGAAAAACCCAATAATAATGTCCGACTTGAGAATCGTACCCAGGAGCTGATACTCAACTGTAGCGCTTGAACCAACTAGACCAACGAGGCAGTAACATGGGACTCATTTAAGTAGGTACAGTATGCTGTAAATTTTCATTAAGGTTTTTGCAACATTCGTCGTGAATATTCTACCTAATTCAAGAGGATCAAGTCAACAGGAAAAAAGGTATACCTGATTATGGACATGGGGTATGAAGGCATGCCCAAAACGGGTTAGCAACATTGACATGGCTTCCAGCACGCACAGAGTGACTAAAGTCTTTTCCAAAAATAACTGCCAGCATAAGTCTGTTCAAAAAGAATTTGATGAAAGTATGCAGACATACTCTGTTCAGGTTAATTCTTGCAAAATCACTTGACAGACATAATCTTGGTCAGATCATGTGGATTGGTATCTGAAATGGTCTATTGAGGATAGAGCCACAAAGATTGAATGGACGTGTCCAGTCAGTGCACGCAGCATCAGTAGTCATGCAGCTCAACTCAGAACTTAAGGAGCACTCATCAAGGGGAATTTGTAACACATTAATTTATAAATATCTGGATGACCGAGCTTTGCTCGGTATTTTTTGGTAAATTGTGTTTAAAATAATAAGTTTATGTTCAAGTTGATTATCGATAAAGTTGGTAATTGAAAACACGTATAAAACGACATTTTTTTTTAAATTGAATCCTAGCTAGATCGATTTATCGCCCCCAAAACCCCCTGTATACAAAATTTCATGAAAATCGTTAGAGCTGTTTCCGAGATTCAGATTATATATATATATACAAGAATTGCTCGTTTAAAGATATAAGATAAGATAAGATAAGATTAGATGATTTCAGAGCTGTATATCTTCAATAATTATACAGCTTAATGTTTCATTAACATTATTAGATTGCAATTGAACGACAATAGAGGTCATAAAATTAACCTCAATTGTGAAATGAAAAACATCTTTAAGCTTATTTAAATATTTGTATTTTGGGTTTAAGTCCACGCTGTAGATTGGAAAACGTATCATCATCATATCAGCCGAAAGACGACCACTGCTGGACACAGGCCTCCCCAATTTGAGGCGTTTGGCATAATCGCCCCGCTTGGCAGGCGGGTTGTCGATCGCAGTATGGTGGTAAAATGTATAGAGAACGCTGCTGCCCATTCTCTAGTAAGTCCCTTAGTCGCCTCTTACGACACCCACGGGTAGAAATAGGATGGTGCTTTTCTTTACGTTCTGCACCACTCGGAACACGGAAAACGTATCTGTGGATGTTAATTTGCAAATTGACATTGGCAAACCTAGTCCTGTCGTCCGTCAGGGGCAACCTGAGGGACACAATAGCCCTGCCAGGGTCGCAAGATTCGTCCGAAAGAGGTACCGTGGCCCTGGCATATGGGCAACTGAAGGAACACGGGTGGGTTTTAGTCAGTAAAAGTCTAACACGCCCTTCCGCTCCACCCAGAGCGGGAGACGTCATTTGATGATTTCCCACCACAAAAGAAGGGTTACAATAGCGTAAAACAGAAGGAATGACTTTCAACATTCATTGCGGCTTTATGCGTTGTATGTTACGCAAATAGGGAGCTGGGTAGTGAGCCCCAATGCCACTTCGTTGACTGGCTTATATTTTCACCATGGCATGAGTTCACGACGATTCTCCCAAGACCACACCTTTTTACCATTCATTAATCAAAAATTAATTTCTTTAACGCCACGCAAGTCGGTTAAAAGCTATTGAAAAACGTGTTCGCGGCCTTGACCTTATATATGCTGCGCGTGCTTTGAATAGGCTGGTCAGAACCACCTATTAACATTCGATAATGGGCCGAATTTACATATTATTGTTGGATCGAAAGTGAAACTGTGTCGCGACTGTTTCATTGGTATGTTTGGGGGAATGAATGGGAGCCTACATAATCTTAACAGTTGAATTATTTCGTTATTTTTGTACTGTACATACAATGTGTCTACTCTAGAAAAATTGGTAAAAAAAAACCTAATAATTATCTTTGTCCATGAAAAATGGTCTTGTTTCACCCATTTTCGTTTATTTATTTAAACTTTTCGCACACAAAAAGGTACAAAGGCGGCTTTAGGCATTCTCTACCAGTCAACCAAGGGTGGTGAAGAGATTCTTTGGCGGGTGTTTTGGTTGAGAGGAACAATGATTGAAAAACACTATTAATTATTATACATCCCATTTGGGCACTTTATCTAGGGTCACTCTGTAGATGTAAACTAGGGATGTTATGGATATGAAATTTCGGATACGGATTGGTTACGGATGTAGGAATGATTATTATACCGGATACGGATATGGATATGAAATTATTTCGGATTATCCGATAGTTTCGGATAATTTCGGTTACGGATATTAAACTTTTAAGGAATTTCAAAAGTAAAATACAAATAGCTAATAAAATGGTTTTATTTATATGTCACCATTTGGTAGGAATTACAATCAGTGTGTGAGTAATTATTACAGCGATTTAAAATAAAAATGATTATAAATAAGTATACAGTATTGAGTGTTATCTAATCTACCTAAAATAAAAATGTAATAACAAATCCGATATTAGGGGCCGTTCAAGTATTACGTAAGCACTATAGAGGGGCGGGGGGGTCTTTGATTTGCTTATTTTTGATGACATAGGGGGTGGGGGAGTCTAGATGGTGATTACGTAAGCAGTAGTTATTCACTTTTTTACACTTATGGCAACCGACACATTGTCTTTGTGTGAAAATGAAACGCATTTTCGGGGATTCCCACAAATAATGTAGACGTTTAGGCTTAGAACCGAGTAGGGAAATTACCTACCGCGCTCTGTTCATCATTCTCCCGCCCTTATTCCAATTTATTTGCGGTCGGCGCAACATGTCTTTTTCTTCCACACTTCTAGTCGTCATCTCAGTAGTCACTCCCTTTCTATCCATATCATAATTAACACAGTTCCTCCAGTTTTCTTTGGTCTCCCTCTATCTTAGAGCCATTGACATGATAACAATTGACATACTCAATATTTTCCTCACGACATTTTTCTCATTCCTCCGTATCACGTGACCATACCATGACAATCGATTCCCACATAAATTTTCAATTATTCTATAGATTTCATCTTATGTCCTCATTTCTTATTGTATCCATTCGTGTAACACCACACATCCCCTTAACATTCTCATCTCAGCTGCATGCAATTGCCTTTCATTCATCCCTTTTAAGGCCCAACATTCTGACCCTTACAAGACAGCAGGTCTGACCATGGACGGGGCACCGAGCTGTTTATACACAAAAACGCGTTTTTATAACGGTTGCTTGAAGTAGTAAACAATTAAATTAAAATCTAAGGAAATAAATTGGTATTATTGGGCATATATACTAGGCATTATACACGATGGAAACACGATTTGATAAAGTTGGCTCGATAGAATAAATTTTCAAAGTTATCTCTAAAAAACACAACAAACGCTTAGTACGGCGTGAATACTTCGCGGAAGGTCTTCAGTTTTTGAATAATAATAAAACAACATGTTTTATATAACGTATACACTTTACATTTTTTAAATGTGTGATTTGTGTAACAATAAGAAGGAAATACCTAAATTCGCGCGAGTTTCGCCCATCTTATCCAGAGCCGCCGCGCCGCCCTCCTGTCCGCTTTAGTCCTGCGTCGGCCATCAGACGGGGAGCTTGTGTCGTTCGCGCTTACGCACGGATTTAATAACGTAACGAAGAAAATTTTGT
The DNA here is from genome assembly GCA_932294355.1 of Aporophyla lueneburgensis. Lineage (NCBI taxonomy): Eukaryota > Metazoa > Arthropoda > Insecta > Lepidoptera > Noctuidae > Aporophyla > Aporophyla lueneburgensis. Next base: position 13,290,286 of record OW028762.1, on the reverse strand, counting down.
GAAAATTTATTGTAGCGTATTTGAAATGGGGAATAAAGTGAAGAAATCAAGACAGAGAAGGGGTTGGCGAAAAACCAATGCTAAACGCTTGCATGAAGAAATGAAGTAAGTAAAATTCGTATACTTTCTTACTTATTTACTAATTGCCTTACTAGGTAGCTTTTGTTTTTAATGGGGTATTTTAAAAACAATTTAATTTACTTTTTAGAGCAAGAAAACTACAGGCTGAGAATGTCGAAGACAAAGAGAATACTCCTGTTGCTTCGTAAGTATACTCAGTACAGTACCTACCTACTTTCTAGTATCTGGTGACACTAATTCATGCAACCAAATTCATACAGAAGACTCATTTCAAAATTTGGAAATTATGTTGTCGATCCGTGATACATATTTTATAAGTACAGTTTAAAATTCACTAAATAAAATCTACTATGATTTGAATTATTCTGTATTTTTTTTTCTATTTATAGTGTAAATGTACCAGTTGTTGACATTTCACTGCAAAATAAATTTGGATTATCTGATGACGAGAGAGAAAGACTACAGATAGAAAATTTTGAGGATAAAGAGAATACTGTGACTTCGTAAGTATAATCTTCCTACCTACTTATTATACCTAGTTATTAAAAGTACCTAGTTGTCACTTATCTACCTATTTACGATATTTTAACAAATAGGTACACTAGAAAATTCTGTATCTTTTTCTGTTTACAGGGTAAATGTACCAGTTGTTAGCACCTCACTACAAAACAAAGAGTCATTTGATGAACTGGAGAGGTAAGCGTAAAAATAATAGGATGTGTCTAAGAAAACATTATAATAAATTAAGATGTACCACATTATAACTTTCAATTTCCAGGGTAAATTTCATGGATGACACCGATTCCGAAAATTATCAAACTCTGGAATTGTAAGTTCAGAAAATAATTATGTTTATGAAATAAGTCTTACTTTCATTTAAAAACAGATTTGTTGATAATTATAGAAATTATAATTAAATCAAATGTTCTGTTTTATTACAGGATGCCAATTACACCGGAACAAAATTCTTGTCTTCCAGTGGAAGGAGAAATAAACAGTGATATGACATACTCACACAGAGAAAATATTGCCATGAAGTAAGTCCGATATTGATTATTATTGTTGCTTGTGTCTTCTTTTTTTTCTATACGATTTGCGGACGTACGCACTGCTACATATCAAGCTATATTTTCCAGTATAAGCTGATATCGCATTGTATAGGATTTCCATACAGTGAGAGGTCAGCTTATACTGGAACATATAGCTTGATATGTAGCCGTGTGTACATTATGCATAATATTTAGGTATACTGGGTATTTTTTTTTATCACTACCCTACTTTTCACAGGGTCTTTAGTGTTCCCAGAGTTGGGACACAGGCCTCCTCTCGGTGACAGGGAGTGGGCTATTATCCACCACGCGGGCCCAGTGCGGGTTGGTGGATGTGACATCCACCAACCCGCACTGGGCCCGCGTGGTATCTACAATTTTTTTATTCTAAGACGTGCCAGATTCCCCACGATGTTTCCTTCACCGTTTTTGAGAGCAGTGGCGATGAAATAATTTACACAAAGTAAAGCGCCTGTCTGGGTACCCACGACCTGCAACTCGTAAGTCGCGGCCGTTATCTCTGGTCCACCACTGCTCTCTCCTCACAGGGCGCTCTCTATTTTATTTTATGAAACCTTGCAAAAATATTGATTGCTAATATAAATCTTCTTTTTTTTTCATTTTAGTTTTCCGTTTGATGAAATGCAGAAATTACAGACGCTTGCTGCTGTAACTAGGACGCAAGACAATCCCAATGTAAGTAGTAAAATTAGGTATGAATTTATCAACGTATCCTGAACCTACTGGGAAAAATAGGATATTTGTTTATTTCATTTAATTTCATTATATTTTTTTTTAACTTTTAGCATTCTACACATCATTCGCCAGCTGATTCAGATTCAGAAGAAGATTATTATACAATAGAACCAGAAGAAAAATTGGAAGAGATCAGAATAAGTGGAAATAGAGTTGTAGATTTTATGTATTTATTAGAACAGTTGCAAGAAATTTCACACCATAACTCTCCATTAGGTTGTAACTTCAATCATTTGAAATTAGTTAGAGAAAAAAGAAAAGGATTTGTGTCCAAATTCCAGTTTGTTTGCAAAATGTGCAACACTAAATTGAGCTTACAGAATTTTAAAAAATCCAACGATAAAAAAGAACTTGACCTCAACGAAAACGTGGTAAGTAGTTTCATGGCTATAGGTTCAGGATACGCGGGTTTAGAGCAAGTGTCTGCTTCACTTGAAATCCCTTCTATGTCGGATCATTATTATGCCAAGTGTCATGCAAAAGTCTGTGAACTTTGGGAAACGGCAAAAGAAAAATGTATGGCAGAAGCAGCAAAAGAAGAATACGATTTAGCAGTTCGAGATGGTAATGTTAATGAAGATGGAGTACCCATAATTACCGTGGTTGCTGATGGATGTTGGTCGAAAAGATCATATAAAAAGAATTATAACGCTTTTTCGGGTGCTGCGGTAATTATTGGTTACAAAACAAAAAAAGTTCTTTACATGGCAGTAAAAAACAAGTATTGCATGATTTGTGCACGTTCAGAGAACAAAAATGTGTTAGCTCCCGATCACACGTGTTATAAAAATTACAATGGTTCCTCAAGTGGAATGGAATCCGTTGCAATAGTCGAAGGCTTCAAACATTCTTTACCAAATCAGGGCTTGATTTACTCGAAGTTAATTGCTGATGGGGACTCCAGCACATATAAGAGCATATTAGAAGCAAAACCTTATGGAAACTTGTTGGTGGAAAAAATTGAATGTACAAATCACCTGTTGAGAAACTTTTGCACGAAACTTGAAGAGTTAACCAAGAACACTTGCTATCCTATAAAATATCGCAAACTTCTTGCAAAAAATATACTGCGCTTACGTAGATCAGTTAAAGGTGCTGTCAAACATATCAATTCCAAAGAATCAAATTTCAACCAAAAAGTAATTGACCTAAAACAAGATCTAATTAATGCACCAAATCATGTTTTCGGAGATCACAAATTATGCAAACCCTATTTTTGCCAAAATATTGATAAAAATGAACCAACAGAAAATTTTGTTGCTGAACTGAAGTCTAGCAATATTTTTGCAGCTATCATGAAAATTATGTCCAGATTGGTAAACAATGCTAAAAGCCTAATACATGATGTCAATAGTAATATTGCAGAAGTATTCAATAGCGTTGTTGCGAAATTTGTGGGCGGTAAACGAATTAATTATTCAAGTCGCCAGTCTTATGCAGCTCGCTGTGCTGGCTCAGTTGTGTCATTTAACGCTAAAGAATCACAATCCTATATTTGCAGAAAGATTTTGATGCGAAGTCCTAACCCTATTGTAAAAAACTTAGAGATGAAACGCAATAAAAAAAGAATCTCAGATTTAAGACGAAGATTATCAAAATCTTTTGCAACAAAAAAGTGTACAAACAATATCAATGATAAATATTATGGCCACTCTTGTCAAAAGCCAGATCTAGAACAAGATGACTTTGATTTTGCTAAATCAGAACATATGAAGAAAATTCATCTTTCTGATGAGGATCGTCAGTCTCTTGAAAAGAGAACTGTTTTGCAAGCAGATTCGATAGAATGGCACCAAGAGAGAAAATTACGTCTCACTGCGTCTGCCTTCGGAAAGGTATGCAAAAGAGGCCTTATAAAATGTGCACCACTAGTGAAAACTCTTCTAAATGTGACTGGTGATTTAAGCCACGTAAAATCAGTTCGTTATGGCAAGGAACATGAACATATTGCATTAGAACAATTGGCTGAAGTACTAAAACTTGACGAAGAAGCAAACTTCAACGGTATACAGAAATGTGGCCTATTCGTTGACCCTGAACTGCCGTTTTTGGCGGCAAGTCCAGACGGATTAATAGGTGATAAAATTATTGAAGTTAAGTGTCCGTATTCGGCTAAGGACATAACAGTCAGGGAAGGCATAGCACAAAAAAAAATTAGTTTCTGGAAACTACAGAAGAATGGGAACTTGACAATAAATAAACAACACGATTGGTTCTACCAGGTGTAGGGTCAGCTCCACATTACTAGGAAAGAATTATGTTTATTTGTTTTGTGGACAGAAAAAGATATGAAAATAGAAGCAATAAAAAGAGATAACGCATTCTGGAAGAACAGTATGGAAACAAAATTAAAAACATTTTACTTTGATTGTCTTCTACCAGAAATTATTGATTCAAGGCTGGACAGAAAAATGGAAATTCGTGAGCCACAATATATTTTAGACGCAATAGACAAGAAAAAGTCAGCAAAACGAAAAAAAGCTATGCTTTCCGCGACTGTTATGCCAGAGGCGAAGCGGAAAAAATTATAAAATAGTTACATTTTTTTTTAATTTTATTTGAGCACGTGTACGTGTTCAAATAAACATTTAAAAAAAATATAACCGACTTCAAATATAACAGCAAAGATAGGCGGCTAACAATTAAAATTCTATTGTGTCTCATTAGCAACAGTTGAACTCAGATGGTATCGTAAATAACAATTTTGCTGGCTCCTTTCTTCCTGAAACATGTTATCCAGAAGTCGGCGCTCTCACATTAGTTTTCATAGGGAATGCATCTTTTGAATGGCTATTTGACGTCTTGCCATAACGAACAAAGTAGTTACCATGTAACTTCATAATCAGAAATTCAATAGAATCTGCCTGCAAAAACTTACTATGTACTAACAAAAGTATTTTACTTGAATCTACTTTGAAGAATAAATAAATTGAAAATAAAAGGTCGACTACTGGGATTTTTACCCTATTTATTTAGCCGTTATGTTATTTTACGTTATTGAAATCACTTGTTTCTATTGTACTTAGAATATTATCATAAAAAGGTAACTAATTCAGTATTATGCGACTAAGTAAATTATACCTAATATTATTTTTTCATTGATCAGAGATACCTACCTAACGATAAAAAAATTGTGTAAAATATCGTGAATATTTCCTTTAAAATAAAAGTATTTGAAATCGTTTTTTTTTTGTTTTTTTTTTTTTGTAAATATTGGTAGCACCGCGCTAGTCGATCGGCGCACGGCTCGGCGCGCGTGACACGCGATCGGCGCAGTGCCTAGCCGTTCGCTCTCCTGCCGGTGTGCCTCACGCACACATACACAGAGCGCATAGAATACCTAGAATCGATTAGCGCTCGAAACTCGGTGTGCCCTTAAGTTTAAGGGGGATGTGAGAGTCGCAGATTGTTCCTGTGACCTGCCGCCATTTCATTCATCCAGTGTTTATTCTGTGCTTAACCGTCCGATCTACTTCGCCATCGCTTTGCACGAGTGAACCGAGACACACCATCAAGCGCTATGGTTCCAGAGCTGAAGAGACCGCCGAAATCACTGAACATATATTCGGTTTTCGTTCTGTTGATTTTCAAGCCAACATTCTCCAGCTTCTGTTGCCACTTCTTCAATCTGCTCTGGATCTCGGACACATCTTCACCGACAAGAACAATGTCATCGGCAGATAGCATGCACCAGCGTGCCTCTTCCTGTATGTCCGACGTCAAAGCGTCCATGATCAACAGAAAGAGGTAAGGACTTAGAGCCGATCCCTGGTACAGCCACATTGAACTCGTCGGTATTCCCAGCAGCCGACCGGACGTAGGTACGAGTTGACTGTACATAGCACGAATTAACTCTACATACTTCCCAGGGAACCCTTTCTCTTTCAGAGCCCACCACATCACATCCCGAGGTACCCTATCATACGCTTTCTCCAGATCAATGAACATCATGTGTGCAAGTCTTTGCGTGCACGTCTGTACTTCTCGCACAATTGCCGGAGTGCAAAAGTGCCGTCCATTGTTCCTCGCCCTGGCATAAACTCAAACTAATTCGGGGTAATCTCACTCTCCTCTCGCAGTCTTTTCTCTATTACTTTTTCCCATACCTTCATACTATGTGACATCCACACAATATGTGGTATCCCTCGATAGTTGTTGTAGTCCTCTACATCACCTTTATTCTTAAAGATGGGCACTAGCGAACCATTGCACCATTCTTGTGGGATCCCTCCTTCATGCAACAACTTATTGAAGAATTATGTCAGCCATGTATACATCCATCTTCTTTTAAACACTTACTTCCATACTTCTACGGATATATTTTTTATTACCGCGCTCTATTCACTTGACTAGAACTAGTTCTTCCGTCAACCTATTGTTTCGTTTATATTGACGATTTGACGTATTTTAAATGAATATTATATGCGTTGTCCCCTATCCTAAATCTATTTTTTTCTATAATTATAACTGCTGCTCATGAATCAATAAAAAAAAACATGGTACATTAAAAGAAAAATGCATATAACAATGTTTACGTAAGCATGGGGAGGGGGGGTAAGAGCTTTGCTTACTTTTGATGACAAGGGGGATGGGGGAGTAAAAAATTGTAATAAATGTGCTTACGTAATACTTGAACGGCCCCTTATCCGAAACTTTTATTTCGGATTCGGTTACGGTTATGGATAATTTTTTATATCGGATATCCGATAGTTTCGGTTACGGAGCTCCCTAACATCCCTGATGTAAGCCAATAGTTGAAATAAATTAGTTAAGTAGCCAAAATAGTTAATTTTTAGGGTTCCGTTGCCAAATGGCAAAAAACGGAACCCTTATACAACATTAATTTTTGTTTATACGAAACCCGAAACACGGGTCTAGTATTTTTGTGTAAAGAATCTATGAAAAAAATTTCAAAACTGTATCATTAATAATCACAAAGTTATAAGCTTGATAAGTTACCTGGTTGTCCACGCAAAAACATATGCAGATCACCACAAACAGCTAGTGTACGTACCATCTCCGTGTAATGGACGTTTGAATACGAGAAAGACATGATAATTTTAAAATCGAAACAAAACAGCGCGGCCCGCGACTTGGAAGCGTAATTAAATATTTTTGGTACAAAATATAACATGGTGTAAAAATTATTGGAATCGATTCAGTTACTGATTCTGAACAAACTATATTCAGGTTTCGCATATACTAAAAATAATCTTGTAGATTCGTCATGTCTGTCTGTCCGTCTGTCTGTCTGTCTGTCTGTCTGTCCGTCCGTCCGTATGTCACAGCCACTTTTCTCCGAAACTATAAGAGCTATGCTGTTGAAACTTGGTAAGTAGATGTATTTTGTAAACCACATTAAGATTTGTATACAAAAATAGAAAAAAAAACAATAAATTTTGGGGTTCCCCATACATAGAACTGAAACTCAAAATTTTTTTTTTTCATCAAACCCATACGTGTGGGATATCTATGAATAGGTCTTCAAAAATAGCATTGAGGTTTCTAATATCATTTTTTTCTAAACTGAATAGTTTGTGCGAGAGACACTTCCAAAGTGGTAAAATGTGTGTCCCCCCCCGTAACTTCTAAAATAAAAGAATGATAAAACTAACAAAAATATACGATGTACATTACCATGTAAACTACCACCGAAAATTGATTTGAACGAAATCGAGTAAGTGGTTTTTTTTTAAAACGTCATAAATCGTAAACCGCAATCAACTGAAATATAAAAATTAAAAAAAAAACATTTATTTTCATAAACATGAACCTTATGCATAAACCGAGAATACCTACAGGTTTGTACGGAACCCTTTGTGCGAGTCCGACTCGCACTTGGCCGGTTTTTTTTTAAATCTCTTGAGTTAGATAAAATTTTGTATTTTCGGCATTGGCAGCAAATAGTAGAATGACTACATTAAACTTTTATGTAGGCTGATTGGCAATCCAAGAAATCCCTTCCCTAGAAGATTTGTTACAAAGAGTTACCGTGGCCCTGACACAGGCAACTGAAGAAATACGGGTGAGTTTTAGTCAGTACAAGTCTACACGCCCTGACGCTTCGCCCAGAACGGTAGAAGTGATGATTTCCCACCAAAAAAAAAAGGATTAGGTCCCTCCATCTTGACGAGCAGCAAATCTACCCATTTTGGCCTTTAACTTGATCAGTGTATAACCATATGAGATTAAAATATTGTTAAAGTTAAAATATTATAAGAAAAATATACTCACGATTCACAGTATGGGAGTTTTCCATATCCTTTGTAGGTCCGCATGTTGAGTGTCATGCCGCATTCCTGGCATTTGAAGCACCCTTTGTGCCATACCTGAAAAGGAGAAAAGCAACAATAAGTATATGAAAATTACACAATGGTTGGTTGGTTGGATGGATGGATGGATGGATGGATGGATGGATGGATGGTTGGTTGGTTGGTTGGATGGATGGATGGATGGATGGATGGATGGTTGGTTGGGTGGGTGGTTGGTTGGTTGGTTGGTTGGTTGGTTGGTTGGTTGGTTGGTTGGTTGATTGATTGGTTAGTTGGTTGGTTGGTTTGGTTGGTTTGGTTGGTTAGCGAAGTTTGCGGGAGGCCTACGTCCAGCAGTGGACGTCTTTCGGCTGAAATGCTACATAATCGTTGACAGACTGATATAGAAAGCTCGAGATTTTTCGGGCGAAAAACGAGCTTTCCGTTTCAAACAATGCAACCACCAATTCAAATAAAACGGTCTTAAAATTACAGTCATGTAATTTTTGGGAAACAAAACACTATCATATCAGTCACATCTAAAATATTGAGCCACAGCCTCCACAGTCCATCGGGCATTGCGCAAGCGCCGTTTTCGCAAACGCTGGCCCACTTCACAGCATATAATACAACAATTAGGTAACAATACACGGTATTCTGTGTCGATTAGCGCTTGTGGATGCGACGGGCTATACAATGTTTGTTGCAAATGGAGTTTTTTTTTTGTATTGATAGATTCTTTGTGGTGGGAAATGGCCTTCCTAGACACTGAGGAGTTAAAACTCTATATTTCTGTGATTTGATTCAAAATTCTTGTGAAATTCGGTCGGAATGCAAAGATGAACAAAAACCTGCCGCGAAACACCGGGAGGGGACGCCCTAGTGTAGGGGTCTACTAGGACCGATGCCTGCCGGGGTCGCGTGATTGTTCGAAAGAGATACCGTGACCCTGGCACATGGGCAACTGATGGAACACGGGTGGGTTTTAGTCAGTAAAAGTCTGACACGCCCTCCCGCTCCGCGCAGAGCGGGAGAAGTCATTTGATGATTTCCCATCCAAAATAAAAGGGATAGCTAAATCCTTGCTATGTCAATGCTTGCGGTAGCGTCCCCGACGCTTTAAGCTCGTTAACGGGTGCTGCTTGTGACGACTGGTCGTCTTGATGACCTTGATATTGATATTGTTACGTAGATCGTAAAGTCTAGAAGCATCATGCTAATTCCATCTAAGTACGGAGCAGTGTTAGAAACTACTGGAAATGACACTCTGATGCCATCTGTTGTCAAGTAGCAAGTACTACACTAAATTGTACGTAGACGCTACCGCCATCTATCGTCTAATAGTGGGATTAAGCAGTTGGCTCCCGAAAGGACTCGAAGCTTCTACGCTACTTGTGGACTGTGGCACAGTATAGAATGTTCCCGAATGTTCTGCTCGGAATATAAATAGCGGATTGTGGGGCCGACAGGCAGTTCGATTTCGGAAGCGAGCGAATACGATTCGAGTGATACAGTACAAGCGAAACTAGTGATTCCAAGTGACGTTTCTTGTAGTTGCGATATTTGTGTTTATTTAATTAAACTGTGTTGTGTGTTTTGGTAAATTGGTTTAAATAAATTTATCCCGAACCCCAGCTCGTAACATTTGGTGTCAGAAGTAAGGGATAAATTATGCCAGTTTTACCGAAGGAGGATACGGAAGGTATCCGTACCAGGAGTCAGCGCCAGCAGGAGGTGGATCAGAGGCGGTTTGAAGGAACTTCTAGACAGACACCTGGGGGTAATCAGCCGACGACGGAGCCAGTCTCCCAAGCGTCTGGTGTCCCTACAGCATCACCAGCCATGGATCTTTCTGCGCTAATGGCGATGCTGCAGGAGCAGGCCCGCCGACAGGAAGAACAGGCCCGCCGACAGGAAGAACAGGCCCGCCGACAGGAAGAACAGGCCCGCCGCCTACAGGAACAGCTGCAGCAGGACAAAGAGGAGCAAGCTCGCCGGCAGGAAGAACAGGCCCGCCGACAGGAAGAACAGGCCCGCCGCCTACAGGAACAGCTGCAGCAGGACAAAGAGGAGCAAGCTCGCCGGCAGGAAGAACAGGCCCGCCAACAGGAAGAACAGGCCCGCCGACAGGAAGAACAGACCCGCCGCCTGCAAGAACAGCTTCAGCGTGATAAAGAGGAGCAGGTTCTCCTTTTGAAAGATCTATACGCGACATTTGGCAAAGAGATCAAAGCCATGAAGGAGAAGGTTCAGCTACACGAAAATCGTATCTCCGAGGTCGAAATTCAGGTGGCTGATATAAAAAAAGCGTTGGAAAATCTGAAGACTGGAGATGGGACTGTGGCTTCTGTAGTTGCTGTACCTTCCGCGCGTAGATTTAAAGTGCCAACCTTCGATGGAACATCTTCCTGGTCGGCATACAAAATCCAGTTTGAAGCCGTTATGGATGCAAATGGTTGGACAAAAGGGCAGGCCATGACCGCGCTTACTTTGGCCCTTCGCGACCAGGCTTTAACCGTTTTAGAGGCTCTTGGCAAAAATGTTACCTACGAGCAGCTGGTTGAGGCGTTAGAATCCAGATACGGTGACGCACATCTAGAGCACGTATTTCGCGCCCAGTTGAGGGATCGTGTGCAGCGCAGTGGTGAAAATCTGCAGCAGTGGGCCCTAGAAATTGAAAAGTTGGTCCGAAAGGCGTATCGGTCTGCGCCTGCACTCATCGAAGGGACTTTGACTCAAGTATTTATAGATGGCATACGGGATCTGGAAGTAAGAGCTGCTGTGAGACTTGGGCACCATGAGAAGCTGAAGGACGCCTTGGCCCACGCGTTGGAGGTGGAAGCAGTGAGGCATGATCATCGAGCCCATCGCTTCAGAGAGGTTGTGGAGTCACCTGCTTGTGACCGTATTAGGTACAGCCCTAGATGTTACACTTGTGGAGAAAAGGGCCACCTCCGGTCAAATTGCCCGAAGCGAAACACTGCCAGCGAAAATCACACCCAGGTTAGAAGGGTGTCCAATATCACAGCGCAGCATCAAGAGAAATTAGTAAGTGATAAGTGTGCAGGGCGAGTATTGGCTGCTGTTAATAGAGCCCCAAGGATTTCGATGTCACAGGCCAATGACGGTATATCCCATGGTAACACGGACGCTTTATCAAGAAGACCTTCTCCTGAACAGTACAAACATTGTGTCAGACAGGAAGCTAAGGAAGTAGTTCCTGTTAGGGTGCTAAGATTGGACCTTCGTGACAAATGGAAGGAAACCCTACGGCATGCCCAGCAACGTGATACAGATATCAGGCCAATTCTCGAGTGGATTAAAGCTGATGCTCCCAAACCGAAATGGTGTGATGTTGCAGCGATGAGTACCACCACAAAGAATTATTGGGCACAGTGGGAGAGCATGATGCTCCAGGATGGTGTCTTGTGCCGCAAAAAGGAAAATGGTCGAGGGGATAGCTGTCACTTGCAAATGGTCGTCCCGAAAGCAAAGGTACCAGATGTTCTACAGTACTACCACAGCGGTTATTCAGGAGGACATAGGGATGTAAAAAGGACTCTATTGAAGATCAGAGAACGGTTCTACTGGATCCACTATCGACAGGATGTTGAGGATTGGTGTCGCAAATGCACCAGTTGTGCGGCGGTAAAAGGATATGCGAACTGCGTCTAAAATTATTCATGTAGATGGATTGGCATGATACTACGGGAATAATGATGCTCGGGACGAGCATGTCTAAGGAGGGGGCAGTGTTACGTAGATCGTAAAGTCTAGAAGCATCATGCTAATTCCATCTAAGTACGGAGCAGTGTTAGAAACTACTGGAAATGACACTCTGATGCCATCTGTTGTCAAGTAGCAAGTACTACACTAAATTGTACGTAGACGCTACCGCCATCTATCGTCTAATAGTGGGATTAAGCAGTTGGCTCCCGAAAGGACTCGAAGCTTCTACGCTACTTGTGGACTGTGGCACAGTATAGAATGTTCCCGAATGTTCTGCTCGGAATATAAATAGCGGATTGTGGGGCCGACAGGCAGTTCGATTTCGGAAGCGAGCGAATACGATTCGAGTGATACAGTACAAGCGAAACTAGTGATTCCAAGTGACGTTTCTTGTAGTTGCGATATTTGTGTTTATTTAATTAAACTGTGTTGTGTGTTTTGGTAAATTGGTTTAAATAAATTTATCCCGAACCCCAGCTCGTAACAATATTGTTATGAATAATTACCTACTATTTAATTTATTTTACGTTGATGGTCCTTGTTTATCATTTGTGGCCTTGAGTCGGGTCGTAACAGCTATGTGAAAATAATTCAGCATTGCATATGTAAGCAGTCACGCCCTTTTTGCAAGGAGGCTTTTATTTTGGTAGTGAAAATGACTTTTTGATTTAGATTCTTATTTTGATTGAGACATTCACATCCAGTTGGGCACGACAAAGCACGCACAAGCTAACTAAGATAAATAGTATTTTTATCCTGACCTAGTTTGCACGAAAGCAGACAATAAGTGAACAACATAACACCACGGACAGAATAAAATGGAGCGCTTATGAGTCATGGATTATAAATAGATTATGTTGTAATATACCTCAAGTAAAGTAGATAGATTTTGCATTTTTAGGAAAGGAAAAGATATCTTCAGTGAGAAAGATGAATTCCTGTTAGAGCTTTCGCACCGCAGACCTCTCAAAAATAATTGCACTTAAATAGCATAACTACCTACATGGCAAATTTCAGGCAATTAGTCTTTAGAAGAGTTTGTTCGACAGCCAGATAGCAGAATGCTATTCAGAAGATTGCGGGTAAGATTTAGTTGAGACTCGCAGACCAGGGATGCAAGGCACAAAGGGAAAAGGCTTATACTTAGCAGTGGGTGGAACAGCGTTGCCAATGATGAGTGATGAGTTTGTTTAATTGACAATAGTGTTTGCTAATAGGTAAATAAAATGTATTACCAAACACAGTAATGTATGGAAGGGCAAGTGGCTAAGTAAAAAGCGCCGTACGGGTCGATACACCAGGTTAAGCTACGCTTGCCGCGGTTGGTCCGTGAATGGGTACATACCAAAACCCCTCCGTGCCGCGGAAAGCACGTTAATCCCTTGGCCTCAGCTGTCATTCGTGGACCTTTGACAGTCTTTACAGGTCTCCAGAAGCAAGACCCCGGAACCAGTAACTGAGTTGTGGAGGTGAGATGGGCAGCTGCTCCATGTGAAAACTTGTTGAGCCGTGTAGACTGGAAGCCTTGGGGTCGACTTCCAGTCTACACGGCTCAACAAGTTTTCACATGGAGCAACTGCACAGTGGGAAAAAGGCGATACAGATTGAGTCATGTATGGAGAAGAGGTTGGGTCAAAAATAGAAATGTCGACATCTTTTTCGCCCGCCCCGGAAACCGCACGGCTAGCAGACTCGTGCCCAAATGAAACCAATTCTAAAGCAGGCAGTTAAATTAATAATAGCCCTGAAAATAAATGGGCCGCTTCATATTATATGAGTCAGTCCTCGCGAATAACTCGTAATGTAAACATTGGCGTTTCCGTTGAACAAGATTAGGTATATTTTGGCTTCGTTATGCAATGCCCACCAAGTTTATCTTTTGTGAGTTGAATTTTAAGCCGGTGGTTCGAAATTATTTTGTAGTGTTGCTATGTGTTTCCGGCTATTGATGATATTGTGGTCTATTTTGGGAAAGCGAGAACGTTGTAAGGCTTGAAGACTCATACTCCCTATTACAAAACTAAGATTAAATCACCAAGCCAGTTTTTGAATTACGAACCCAAACCGTTTTGTTAGCCTAAAGGTCGTTTATTTCTAGCCTAAATGTATGAACCTAATACTAAAATGACAACGTAGCACAGGACTAAGTGGCCAGTTTTGTAAAAAGAACTGTTATTCTTTTTATGTTAGTTTCCTATTTCAAAAACAAGCTCAATGGTGTACGACCCTGCCAGGGTCGCGAGATTTGTTCGAAAGAGATACCGTGGCCCTGGCATATGGGCAACTGAAGGAACACGGGTGGGTTTTAGTAAGTAAATCTGACACGCCCTTCCGCTCCACCCTAGAACGGGAGACATTTGATGATTTCCGAACCACAAAAAAAAAATGGTTTATGACGCGACTCTCGTAGAACAATTTCTATGAAAACTTCATGGTTCTACAAATGGCGTCGCGCCTATTTGAAGAAGCCTTAACGTAGTAGGGGATAACGGTAGCTTGCGAAATTCATATTTACTTCCGTTTTTTTGCAATGTGTAAGGTTGTATTTTGCTGAAAATATGATTCGCAATCGTAACACATAATTAAATATTGTCAAAAAAATTATGGAAACTCGAGAGTTTCCATAATTTTTTTGACAATATTTGCACAATATTTTTATTTGACAATATTTTTTTTTTATTACAGCAAATACCTCGGTATTTGCTGTTTTCCTTCACGAATATCCAAGATAGACTCAGAAAGTACATATGAAATACAAACTACACTCGCATTACCATAAACCTATAAAGCACGCAAAAATTCGGCTCTTTGTGTGCATGCTGTTGAAGCAATTATGGTATTAAATATAATAACAGGAGAGCACAGATTTCTTTGCCCCAGTTCACTCGCCCTAGATGTAGGACTAACTTTCCATTTCCTCTTGGGATCGTATTACCTTTTAATTATCACACTTACAGAGTAAAGTAACCTCCGACTGCCGTGTGGACCTTTTTAATTAAGTTCTAGTCATTTATACTAACGCCTAACTTTTACAAAATTTACACTAGTGAATGAATGAAATACACCGAACCCAGCGTTGTTTGACCAGGCTCGTTTAAACGAATGAACCCCAAGATTTGCACTGCCCTCCTCAAGCCTCAAGTTTCATGGTGCTAAAGAAAACGTTGCATATCAAGGACTAGACAGGGGAGCGCCAAAATAGTAAAGATGTGCCCTTAGGAACAGAAAGAATTTCGAACCGTACCGGATATTCATTCTAGAGTAGGCATTGGGCTAGTGGAGAGATGGGTGATATTTCTCCTTCATCTGGTACTAAATTAAATGACTACCTACAAAAAAAATAAGGACACTTTGGCGTCGAAGTACTCGTCCACATCGCTATCATTCGGATACGTGCCCAGAAGACTGGCAGCAATGCTATTTTTAATGGCTATGCTAATTCTGTGGCTAAAGAACAACCAAGCTCTGGGGTCACGTGAAGAGTCGACTAAGCTACGTCACTGATGGATATAGCCCACATTTATAGATACAACTGTAGTTGGTGTTATAGGAGCCAAATACGGCTGCTGCAAGGAAGTATTATGATAACCTCATTTAACATCATGGCCTGGTGATCGCATTTCAGCATTATTACCCTGTAACGTTCCTATTGCTGGAACACAGGTAACTCTGTGAGGGAGAATGAGCTCTATACCGCCACGTGGGCCCAGTGCGGGTTGATGGATGTCACATGTCTTCGAATTTTTGGTTCTAAGACATGTCCGTTTCCTCACTCTGTGTTTCCTTCTTTGAGAGCAGTGCTGATGATATAAATGACGCCATGTGGCAATTTTTTTTGTCATTGCAACCTCTCTTCTTGACAGTTGTCCATCATAGCCTTAACCATTGGCGCACCCTGGGCAATTAGCCCCTCTTCCAGTTTGCTAACGGATTAATATTTTTATCGACGCATGAGGGTATTCTCATTTTCGTAAAAAAGGTGTCGTTTTCCCCTTTTTTGGAAATCAAAGAGGGTCTCACAAGAACTTTCTAGTTAAACCAACCAGCTACACAAAAGCATGGTTGTCCCTGAACTCTGCCGTCATAAATTCGTGAGTGCGCGCATAGTATCCAGGCCCTAAGAGCGACCATCCTGCGCAATTTAACCGCCTAACCGAGGTAAATAGGTCAATTTACTGTACTTGACCGTCGGGCAGTTAACTAGTCATTACAGATGCTATTGTTATTTAAATAGGCTGTTCATTACTGGGTATAATATGGTCTTTGTTCCGGACGTGAAGAATAGCACTATCCCATTTCTTCCAGTAGATGTCGTAAGAGGCGACTAAGGGATTTATTAGAGAATGGGCAGCAGCGTTCTTTATGCATTTAAGGCGAGGTTGCAGTACTTTTTAACTTTTTCAAACCTCTGTAAATCGTGCAAAATGACAATATTCCGTAAAAACAAAAATAGTTTAGGAAAATTGAACATATTGTCCAGGGTTGTGTGAAGATAGAAACGTGAATTAAAACAATCGACTCGATAAAAAAAAAATCATAAAGATAACACTAAATCACTATTTTAAACGTGTGCCTTGAAGAGATTCCATCATCAAACCATGTAAAATTTATACCAAAAGATAGGGCTTATTGTTTTTAAGGGTTTGGTGAGAACACATTTTGTAATTTCCTTATATATTTTTTTTACGAAACAAATTTACACGAAATCTAGCAGTGCAAGCGCTCGTAACGACCGGCCAGTGCACGCCGAGACGTCTTCGAGGTTGGACGCACGCCGTTTGTTCCACAGACTTCCCCCCCGCTTGCGCTTTGTAATAGATAAACAATTTAATAAAAACTTGTGTTGGTTTGTAACAAAAATGGGTAATAAAAAGAATAAAAGGATATTCAGAAAGTTGAAAACTAAGGTATATCGAAAATTCGTACTTGAGTCGTACCTACGTAATTTCTAATAATTTACTGTAAATAAATAATTAAGTAGATAATCTACTTATTTACGGTAAATAATTTCGTTTGATAACGTTCAGTTCCAAACATTATTTACCTACAATCATTGCTTAGACGCGCCACAATATAAAAAAGTACAGTAGGTAAAGATTTACTGAACAGATTGAATTTGTTCAAAATATTTTTGTGGTTGCTCAATAACTTTAAATATCGTATAGTAAAATAATTGATATTAAAAAATCTAGGTAATTATACCGAGATTATTCAAAATCAATTATTATACTATACGATATAATATAAATAAACGTCGTTTCACGTCATTAAAATTATTTAACGACGTAAAATGTATCAGATTACATGAAGTTTATTTTGCAGCGCTTCAATGGGAACAAAAAAGCCATGGGTAGTTGTCACTCCTTAGATAAATTTGAATGCAATATGCGAAAGTCCCACATAAGTACTTTAACTTTATTACTTGTGGTTCGCCTAGAACTGAGACCTCACAATGCATGTTCCGATTTTTCCATCTTTGCATAGTTACTAAAAGTGTATGACGTCAAAAAACAAAACATAATTTACACATGTACAAAAACATTACAACAGTTACAGTTTCAATTAATCTTCGTTTTGTTTGAGGAGTGGTTGAGTCAAATACAATTTTTAAGTTTGAATCTGAGCATAATCGGTCGCAGGGGTAACGATCTAAGAGGGGATCGAAAAAATGAATATAAGAAAGTATAATGTTCGAGTGAGTCAAAAGAAAGGCCTTCATTTGTAATAAGTTAACGAAGTAATCAATGAAATACATTTGCAACTTCCAGCGCCATCTAGTCACATGGTCTCTGTTCAGAACGAACTACTAGTCACAGTGACTTCACCATAATTTAATAGATACATTCTCTCGTACTATGTTATGTATTATAAGTAAATAACGAATGTATCTGTATTTTGATATATTTTAAATGAACAAGGAAATATTCCACATACGATATTGCATAATATAGTCCCAGACATTAAAGTTTCCCATACACTTTCTGTGACTATGTGTTGTGATAATGCGTTTCTTTAGTAGGTTGTTTTCTAATAAAGTTATCGTTATTATAATAGACCAGCCGACCTACCCCAATTCGCAAGGGTTATTCTCGGTAATATATCCCAAATAATCATAAATATTTCTCTAAACATTCCTCTTGGAATAATCGATTGAATGGTAAAAATTCGAATAATGTTTGAGATTTACATTATTATGTATTTTGTGTATAATACTTTATAATTATCGATTTATTATAGAAGCCACTAAATGTAAGCAAATAAAATTATTATATTACTGCCATTTTTTCAGCGATCTGAGTTTTTAATATTTTTGATATATTAAATTCGCTTGTTTTAGGACCGATGGAGGCGATTCTTTGTTTGTTGAGGTAAAGAATAACAACGCAGATGAAAAAAGTGTTGCTTGTAGGCGAACTATAGACGCGAATTATTTCTTACGTCAATTGCAAGAGAAAGTATAGCCCAACGCGTTGTTTGAATGTAAAAAAGGCTATTTTAAAATAATGGGCGAAAGAAAATTTGGGCTCATGGCAAAATTCAAGCTTCAATCCAACATGTGCCAAGAAATTGTGTCAGTCAGTTCAGAAAATGTTGCTGATACTGAAGAGAAAAAGTCTTTGGACTCAAACATAGAGGCTACGACTGGCACCATAGCTACAGGCATCGGGCATTCCTAGTACGAAAAACTGTTTTTTGCAATCGACATTCCCATTTTCTCCACCCATGCGCTACAAACAAAGTTTAAGAAATTAATAAAAGAAGAATACAAAAAAAATCTCTAACTTCAATTTAAAGGAACCCAATATACCTTACCTTCTGCATTTACGCTACACTGTGGCATGTTCAAACGCTTGCATCGGCTAGCTGCCGGGCGCTCGCTCGCTGCGTCTATACGCTCGATACATACCTATTATGCGGGGGGTGAGGAAGCGTTTTCATGCCTACACACCGCACTACAAGCCGGCCTTAACCAACATACTGCGATCGCTAACCCGCCTGCCAAGTGTGGCAATTATGGCAGATCCTCTCTAATTGGGAGAGGCCTATGTTCAGCAGTGGACGGCTGAGATTATGATGATGAAGTATTTCACTGCTCTACCAACCTTACTGACTGCTAAACTTTTCACCACAGCAAGAACTACTCTCATCTTAATATTTTGTCTAGCATGTCCTGCTGTTTGGACGCTACAGAAGTTCATGGACGCTTCTGAAAGTGCTAAGCTCGTAGCCAAATTCTGGGCTGACTATATTTAGATTACTATCGACACGCTAAGAAGAAGATCTCTACAAGTAGACGCGTCTTGTAAGACGACATCAATAATTTCTATACCATACCGCTATAAGTAACAATATTATTTGACCCAATTTCCATCCAAGTAGCGTTCAATTGAACAGTTTACTTAGATTCTGAGATAAAAGTGACTAACTGTAACTGTCGTCTGCACCGTATAAGGTTAAGGTAATCTTAGGTTAAGGTGAACGGCTGGTTATGAGTGTTTATGATATAATGTTAGGTGTTATATGACAGTTTAACTTCAGAAATGTGTGGTAATTTGGAATTAAACGTCAGAGACGATCGTCGCTGAAATCCAGCGCTGTGGCTCTGTCTCCCGGTCACAACATTATTCTGAGCGATGGCCGTTTTGTGAAAATCAACCACCTAGTCTTTTCTCAACTATATTGGCGTCGGCTTCCAGTCTAATTGGGTGCAGCTGAGTACCAGTATTTTACATGGAGCGACAGCCTAGCTGAGCTCCACAACCCAGTTACTGGGTAATACGATACCCCTTGGTGAGACCCGTTTTGTGAAAATGACCCATATTTTCCCCCACGTTGTTTCTTTTTGTTGTTTGTTGCGTCATATCTTACAGCAAACTAACGTATTTTCTTTCTTTCTTGTTTTATTGTACAGACGCCACCAGGTCAAGCTACCCGAAACTGTCAATTTTTCCCAATGAACCTTGAACCTAATGCTCTAGAAATAAAGTCGAAAATCTATCAAAGAAATCTGACAGATTGTAGTAGCTTGATGTGTTGGCGTCTGTACCATGCCAAGTTGTTGGTGTGACAAAGTGACATCTGTCACTTTTTCACCCGCGAAGAATTACGAGAGATTATATTCTACACGAACTCCTACTACTCATTTAAAACGTCCTTTAAATCAGCGAATGTCATTCTTAATTTGACTGCTTTACATCTAACAAAAACTGCTCAAAATGGCTTTTTCGTACATACATTATGTTCCAACAAAGAAACTTTAATGGCAGTTAACGTTGTACATTGTGTACGTTTAAACAGCTTGCAAGTTGAACAGCTGATTCACAATTCTTTTATTTTCAGTGTAACGTGGATACATCTCAGACGAAGCCAACATCTGGGAGTCATACAGCTACATATTAGCATCCGGATACCGAGATAAAATATTTGATTTAGTAGCACGAATAGTTTTAGGGCGCATAATATGTGTAAAATGGCAGAAAAGATCTTCAATAAAAGAAACCGTCTGTGCAGATCGCTCTTTCTGAATCCATACTTACATACAATTATATCTTATACCTTTAAACGAGCAATTCTTGTATATATATATATATATATATATATATATATAATATGAATCTCGGAAACGGCTCCAACGATTTTCATGAAATTTTTTATACAGAGGGTTTCGGGGGCGATAAATCGATCTAGCTAGGATTCATTTGTATAAAATGTCGTTTAATTCGTGTTTTCAATGACCAACTTTATCGATAATCAACTCGCACATAAACTGATTATTTTAAACACAATTTACCAAAAAATACCGAGCAAAGCTCGGTCAACCAGATATTAATATTTAAATGTCTGTTTTTAACATCAAAATAACAGCTTTTTACTAAATGCATAAGAAAGAAGGTTTTTTTTTAAATCTTCGTCTGTATGTCCGTCTATCTGCCTGTTTGTTCAGGCTAATCTCCGAAACCGTTGAACCAATGTCGACGGGACTTTCACTGGCTGATAGCTGATGTTATAAGGAGTCACATAGGCATTTTAGGTACTATTATCCCGGTAGCACGCTACCGTGGGATTATTTCCGACATACACGCGGACTATGCTGCGGGTAAAAGGTAGTTATACGAAATATATACAACATTAATTTTTGTTTATGCGAAACCCGAAACACTATTTTTATGTAAAGAATCTATGAAAAAAATTTCAAAACTGTATCATTAATAATCACAAAGTTGATATGAAAATACTGTCCCCGTGCATTCCTGTCTCAACAGACACAGTATTATAGTATTTCGCGCATATACAAGTTATTTACCGGTCACTGTTACGCTCGAAACAACAACAATAAACCCGTAATTGAATGTCAATCTAACGTCAGTTAACAAAAGATTAACATTGTGCAACCGGCGCTTAACCCCAGGCGCCACGAACGGGTCGCAGTATACCTTACTTGCTACTTTCTATATTGTGACGACAATCTGTTACGATTTATTAGCTGCGTGAGCTAAAATTAGACACAATTGTTAAGTCACAAAGAAAACTCAGTTCAAATAATTTTTAAGTAAAAGATTGTAAAGGATTGAGTCAGGATTGCACAGTATTATTTTGGCGTACGCTACGCACTGTCAGGCGTGGTGATTTTGCCGATAAACTGCCGTTCATTGTAGCGTTCTAATGAAGTTCAATGGAGGTCGTTCAGCAGTGATTCTGAGGATTAGGGGACGTCTATTAATTACGTGAGGCAATATAGGCGATTTTTCGAACCCCTCGCCCCCTTGGTGAGATGTCGTGAGATTTGGCCCTCCCACCCATAATCTCACGTAAGATTTTTCAAAATGGGCAATTTAGTGATAATACGTTAATTTGTGCTTTTTGCGTTGCGTTCGGCTGGCTTGGCTGGCCGATGCCGGCATAAAAAATTTAAGGGGCTATTGTGCCACAGTACCGCGTAAATACTATTAATGTATAAGCCATATTTTAGTGGAAAAATATGTTTAGCTTACTTTATCTAACCCGGTTTACTCGCGAGATATTTGCTAAGAGTAACGTGAGATAGAGTGAGATTCGGCTTGGCCAAATCCCCCGCCCCTAAACGCCTCACGTAATTAATGGACGCCCTCTTATGACAAACAAGGAGCAATACTTCGATGGTCAACCCGACTACTAACCTTAGGTCAACCTATGTTCCTGATGCTGAGTCGGTCTCACAAGTCTTCGCGGAAGCCATATTGGCTCCCGTGGTCCCCGACGTAGGTGTGGGACGGAACACCGGGGTGGTTTTAGTCAGTAAGAGTCTGACAGACCCCTGCGCCCACCCCATGGCGGAGGACATCCATGCGGATTTCCACCTCGAGATAAAAAAAAAGTCTCACAAGTCTACCTACACTAATCCTATCCCTAAATATAACGGGTTAACTGAACTGCATTAGCTAAACAAAAGATTAACATTGTGCAACCGGCGCTTAACCCCAGGCGCCACGAACGGGTCGCAGTTATGCTTTTCTTGCTACTTTCTAAGTACATTGTGTCGACCATCTGTGTGTAGTTGGGTTTATGAGTGCTGTCCTCGGCTTATAAGGAGTTGAGAATAAGGTCACTATAAGGTCATATCTTCCTTTAGATGGAATACGTTAAATGTAATACAAATATTGTATAATCTTTTCTTTTGTCAACATATTCGCGTAACAGTCCCCAAATTTCGGCATCGATTTTTATGCTCAATCACACCTTTTACTCTCACCAAATCGAAAAGTGAAATGATAACACACTGTGTGAAATGTGAACATTTGTATGATTGGATGTTTGTTTCTTAATCACGCATAAACGGCTGAACGGATTTGGAAAGAGTAATATGGATGGCACACAGATTTTTAATGAAATGTTTATTTCACGCGGGCGAAGCCGCGGACAAAGGCTAGTCATCATCAGCGTCATCGTCATTTCAGCCGAAAAACGTCCACTGCTGGAGAAGTCTCCTCCAATTTGGGAAGGTTTGCAATAATCGCCACACTTGGCGATAGTAGTATGGTGATAAAATGCATAGAGACCGCTGCTGTCCATTTTCCGTCGCTCGACAAGAAATGGGATATTGCTATTCTTTACGTCCGGCACCACACGGAGCAACGGACAAAAGCTAGTATTAATATTTATTTTTTATAAAAATCATTATTATTTAGGATATTTAGGAGCTTATACAGTTACGATCGTTAGTCTACAGTTTCCACAAAACCCCAAACATTTCTTTGAGAAATGCTACTTCAACTAATTTAGAACGTCGTGAAGATACAAATTATTACTTAGAGCAGCTGCGCAGTGACCGCAAGACACAGTGGACTGAATTGAATTATTAAATCAATAAATAGGGTTTGTAGGCGCGCCCGATGGCAAGGGAACACCATGAGTTGTTCCTATCTGTGGATATGTTCCGGATTTGTGAGCGTTACAATAATAACATATTAAGCTGTATGATTTGTAAGTGGACTTTATTGATTTTAGTCGGAATTGAAGAGCAAACAATTTTCAATTTACAAAAAGTAAAGACTTCAAAAAAAAAAAACATTACAAAAAGAGAAATAATTTTAATTTCGGTAGTCGGTGTTTCGTCTTCCGAAATTAAGGTTAGTTTTCAACATCATTTTTTTTTTTAAATAAGTAAACTTTATGTTACACTTTTTAGTTCGGGTACTTATCCCACATAAATTTCGTATACCTTCACTTGCTATGTAAATAAAAATGATAGGAAGTTTATATGACATCATCAACGTAAACTAAGTGGAGAGAACTAAATCAAAAATCACAAATGAGAACTGGGCATATGTGGGACAAATCAGTTTATAAATGACGGACTTCTGAGGTAATAAACATAAAAAAATACAAAAGAATAGCTCCTTTTTAAATTGGTTAAAAAGAGGCTTTAAACTTCGACGGAATTCCTTGCATTTTCAGCAAACATTTAACGCAGCAAAAATGCAACTTTCCTTCATCATCATAAATTACCAATTAACTCTTTTTCCCTCTCGTTTAATCCAACATGACTTCCCCTATGTCCTACAGAACGGACACGAATCGTCACCGCACTACCGTCATTCCGTCACGGTTCTAAACACGGGCACAATGACTCTTGTCGCTTCAACGCTCACAAATGTTGACATACATAGTATGTTACTAAGCTGGATATAAATCAGCGGATTTATCTGGTGTCTGATATGGTCGGATGATGGGAGAATGTGGTTCCTCGCAGAAACATTTCCACATCTTTACTTTCCGTGGATGGAGCTTGACATACATAATCTGCCTTCTGAGGATTGATATAAAATCCTGCAACGCCTATTGAACTTAGTTTGGTAATGTTATGAAATGAAATGTCTATTTCATGTAACACAACTAGATGTTGCCGAAGAGGTCTGGGTCTCTTTTAAAATTCATATATTATTAGGAGATGTTATGTGAGTCTTACAATGTAGGGCCATGTCTGGCCTTATGCAGAAAGAGCCATTGCAGTTTTGAGGTGACCTGTCCCAAAAGACGGTATCGAAAAAAATGGAAGATAATTAATCGGAAAACACGAAAGCTGTCTCTAATTTAGATATTTTTCAGTCAGGTAAAAGATTAACTAAACAAAAGCTGCGTACAGTTACAGCAGCTGTAACGGGCCATGGGTCATTTAACCCTTTATAGGACGGCTCATATAAAGTGGCCAGTAAACTGAACAGTCATTTCAAGATACCTAGGACCTTGAAGTGGACGGTCACTTCTTCACTATTCACTGTTCAGCTTACTGATCACTTTATATGGGCCGTCAGGACGGCAAACAGTGGAGAGTGAAGAAGTGACCGTCTACTTCAAGATCCTAGGTACCTGGAAATGACTGTCCAGTTTACTGGCCACTTTATATGAGCCGCCCTATAAAGGGTTAATAAACACCTTTTTATCATGATTTAACAGACAGTCCGCTATGCAGGCTCTGCATGGAGCACGACGAGACAGCAGCACATGTGCTAGTAAACTGCCCGGTGGCCAAATACAGGGCAAAATACTTCGGTAACCCAGGTTAATATGCGATTGTCAGCAACACCAAGGTTTTGCTGGCCTTCCTGGAGAAGCTGGGTGGATCGAATAACCGATTCTCGTACCCGTACGCAAAATATGCGCTTTGTAGTGGAGTTACGGACACCCGCCCCAATTGCCTATTACCTATCTTCTTTAAATAGTACAGACACCAACACATCAAGCTACTACAATCTGTCAGATTTCTTTGATAGATTTTCGACTTTATTTCTAGAGCATTAGGTTCAAGGTTCATCGGGAAAAATTGACAGTTTCGGGTAGCTTGACCTGGTGGCGTCTGTACAAAACAAAATTTCGTGTTCGCTTCGATCTTCTAAACTACGCAACAGATTTTAATCTGGTTTTCGTCAATAGACAGAGTGATTCAACAGGAAGGTTTGTATGTGTAATATACGGGCGAAGAAGCTGGCAAAAGCTAGTAAGATATAATACCAATTTGAAAACAGTAAAGTCATCGTTTTGAAAGATAATCCAAACAGGCACGTTCTAAAATAGCCAAGAATAGACCCCGTCACCCTTAGATAAAGATTGATAGACACCATCGCCCCTCGGCATTGCAACTGTTCATTATCAACATTTTGGGGGAGGCATATGTTCAATAGCAGAGCGTACAATTTGGATAGGGATAAAATCGGCACGGAATATTTAGGGATAGCCCTATTTTATATTGTTACGAATGTGACACAATTTCGTGGAATCGAAGGCGTCGAAATGGCGAATGAATGAATGTAATATAATCCGGAAAAGACCCTCCATTTCGAGGTAGGTACAAATGGTGAATACTTTTAAAATGGTTGAGCTGAATGGTATGGGTATTGATCAATCCGTCATTTTCGTGAACGGGCGCTGTCAGTAGGGACATTTCGTCGACTTATAGAAAGGAGCTATCCCGAACAAACCTGTCAACAGATGCTCTACATACTTGAACGAAAATTATCATTATTATACAACTTTACGCCGGGAATAGTCCCCTATTGCGTGTTATCTGTATTTACATAATACTCTTATCAATCGACCTTGCCAGTTGCTATGTCCACAGAACTAGTAAACAATTTTTACGAAAGCTACGAACGTGATCTAGTTATTTCATGAATCTCGGTTTTTATGCTCTATTTAATGGAGAATTTCCATTTTATGCGTGATATTGAAATTAGTGTCTGGCTTATTACTTGGTTTGGGTAAAATTTGTTTGTTTGATTGCTTTCGGCCTTGTATAGACTATAAATCTGTAGAAAATTTTCTAATTGATTAAGTACCTGCTACTTGTTGACCCTACACTGTCCTCCCATACCTATTACCACTGTAAAAGCTATATTGTTTTTAAAGAATAACCGTTGAGTCTCGTGCTGGCTGTTCATCATAAGAACACACCAATTGGAACCATGCATAAGTGCCCATGTAGGTTTATGTGAAATAATATGTTTTGTTTTTTTTCGTTTATACCTTAAAACGAATTGTAAAGACTCGTTGTATATATAAAAGGTGTCGAAAAGGTTAACAAGACATGTCTTTAATAACGTGTTTACATGGTGCCTACTTACACATACTAATTGTTTTAAAACATAACATGTTTCCGAAAAGTCGTTCACAAGATTTTGTAAAAACAAGGATCACAAAAGTTTATGGGTGTTTAAACGTTGGAATAGAAATGCAACAATACTAAATATACTGAAGAAAATTCTTACAACGCGAATAGTGTTTAATTCAAAACTGGGAATACTCAAAAGTTTTCTAACTTTTTCAGAGAAGAATCGAGTTCGAGTGAATTCTATTTTCTGGTTACCCTATTTGATTCTACACACGCAAAACATGTAATCAGTGTTCCAGGTAATAAAAAACTTAATGAAAACCGTACATTGTTTCTTAATTGGCAAATAACAAACGATGTTGACCCACAACACAATAGATTAAGAATTTCTTCACATTGGTGAATTTCTTCATTAATGAATCAAAATGGCGGAGCCAATTCTAATGTTTTTGAAGTTAAGACATTTTTAACAGCAGCTGTATCAAAATGACAGCTTTAAAAATTATTAGTTGCATAATACATTGCTTTGTTATAGACTGAGCATGAGGTCTCGGCTTCCCAGGTCGGTAAGTGTTATTTGGGATTTTCTATCTGGAATTTTACAGAAGCAGCACGGAGTCTGGATATGTGCCCAATTGATGGCAAGAGGCTCGCTACCATTATATGGTCATCATAATCATCATCATTTCAGCCGTAAGACGTCCACTGCTGGACCTAGGCCTCCCCCTATTTGTGGGGCTTTGCCAAAATCGCCACGCTTAACAGCGGCGAGTAGGCGATCGCAGTATGGTGTTAAAATGTATAGAGAGCGCTGCTGCCCATTCTCTAGTAAGTCCCTTTGCCGCCTTTTACGACACTCACGGGAAGAAATGAGGTGATGCTATTCTTTCCGTCCGACACCACACGGTTCAATTATATGGTACTTCAACATAACTGGCGAAATGTGGGTGTTCTATGGGTACACCTCTGGCCAACCCTATGAGGAAACAAGGCGTGGTGATAATTATGTATGTTACGGTAATTACTACTGTTTTACGGGTCATTAAAACCAAAAGAGCAATGGACGTTACTCTTACGAAATATTTTTATTTGGATAATACATTATGCAGTTTCATAATTAAAGATTTTTCAGATAGCTTTATGATTATGAACGATTTCGACGCGGATTTAAAGTACATAAAGTACGGACGTAATCTTTTAATGGTTCCCAGTAAACCAGGTAACATGTAATATCCAAATTGATTACTACTGTAACCGAATATTTTATTTCTGTAAGTAGGTTTGTACAAACACTTTTACAGGTCAATTTTAAAGACTTGATGAGATCGGCGTTTCCTGTACGACTACTCTGAGAAGAAAGGCTAAAACAAATTCAGAGATCACAGTCTCTTTTAAACTTCAGACATAATTTTGGTCAGATCATTTGAGGAGGGTGAGCAGAAGTAACCGGTGATGGCAGAGTGGTATCGGCCACGACTAACGAGTAATGTAGGTAGTGGGTTTGATTCCAAGCAGGCGCTTTACTTTGTGTAAATAATTTCATCACCACTGCTCTTAAAACGGTGAAGGAAAACATCGTGAAGAAACCGGCATGTCCTAGAACCAAATATTCGAAGACATGTGACATCTACCAACCCGCACTGGGCCCGCGTGGTGGATTACTCATCGAAAGGAGGCCTTTGTCCCAGCAGTGGGAACAATATTGGCTGATTATGGTTATGGTATGTGTTGGTTGGTGTCTGAATGGTGAATGAAACAATAGCTAGAGGACTTGGTAGTGTAAATAATTCAGTTAAAGGGAATAATGACTGCAATTTAGCAACAGTTTTTGTGCTTGCATTTCTTTTAAGGACGTCGTATATACCATCTCACAAGTTTAAGCAGACGCCAAAATAGTTAAGAAAAGGCTAAGCAGATGAAGAAGTGTATATCCTCGGTCTGTGCCAATAAAAGGAAAATTTCTAAACACAGCAACGTTTTAAGCCGAGGGCTTAGTACCATTTGGCGCCCTATTGTGCTGTGGAATTGTGAAGTCCCACTTGGGCGCCAAGCGAGTTGCAGGTGCCAATTTGAGCAAAAACTCTTAATTTTTAACGACTCTGCTTCTCTACATACAATTTATTTGATTGGATGCGATTCCTAAATTCGAAATCTACTTAGCTACATTTAGATAAACGAAAGCACGAAAACAACTTTCACTTGCAACGAATAAGTTATGTCAAAGTCGTAACTGTCAAAAAAGGCGGCTAATTACCGCCATTTTCAACGTCATAATGTGTCTATGGACTGTAGAAGTTCACTTTCACGCTTTATTTGTTTGCAATGTTGCAATAAATGATTTAATAGCTGGTTACCTAATACCGTTTCATTATTATTCATTGATACCTTATTATGTTGAGAGCTGAGCATATTACTCGCCTTAATAAGGTATCGGAAATCGGATATTACAACGTTTTGTTTGACAAGTAAGGAACGTAGATGTAAAGAACGTGTCCAAGTAGATGTTACTTAGTATTTTTCGTTGTTCTGTGCCTGGTACGAACAGGCAAATCTTATTTTTTCCATGGTTGGAAAATATTAGGCAGACCAGCCGGACAAATATTTTTGTCTTTTGTAATAGGACTGATCAAATTCAAGCCTTCCAAAAGCTCATTATAGGAAACCAGAACCGACCTTTGGTGTCTCAGAAAGATCCACGGGTCATGAGAAGCCCGAAAGTCTGACAACCAGTTTTACCATGGGGTTTCCTATTACTCAGTAATTGGATTGTGGAGGTCTCATAGGTTTTCGCTCCATCTAAAATACTGGCATTCAACTGCATCCAGTTAAGGCCCGAAATCAACCCAAACATAGTTGGTATAAAGCACGGATATCTATGGTATAAAGCTAGAAGTAAATAATGATTGGTCATGTTGAGAGGATGACTGAAAGACGGCTTACAGAAGGTATTTACAAGGCAGATGTGAGTGGAAACGGCCTAGGAGGACATATAGTGACACCTTATTGGTGATGTTCTTCAGAATGGTCAGGTGCGTAGTACTCGCAGCTGGCATGTGTGTATGACCAGATGTATAAACACAAAAAAAGGAAAAAGGAGTACCTATGTAAGGATCGTAACAGGTGGCGTTCCGTAGTTTCTGCCTACCCCCATAGGAAAAAGGCGTGAGTTTATGTATGTATGAAAATAATGAAGCAATAGGTACTCTTACCAATATTAAACATCATGAAATACTCGTTTAAAAAAATTCAACGCAATTTCTCTACAATTATTCTGAGCGATGAAATAGAACATCGATTGCTCGTTTTTTTAGCACTATAGTGTAAATGAGGAAACCACGCCGATTGTATAAGAAACCCACGATATCATCACGTAGAAATACGTAGATATAAAGATAATTAACATACCACACTTCTTATCAACAAAGCATTTGAATATTACAACTAGAGGATACAATCCCGAGCATGTTTTTCAATCCCGGGATTACGGGATTTTTGAAACATAATCCCGGGATCCCGGGTCTATCCCGGGATTAGATTATGTGGTTTCTAATTGGGCTAAAATGAAAAACAACTCAAATAATTAAAAAATGTCCTTAATGTCTTTGCACAACAAAAATCACAATATAATGAGAAAAGATAAAGACAAAACAAAAAATCTATACTTTTGAAAGAAATCAAAAAGACAACACAAAAAAAATATTTAAAATTTCGAAAATATAATCGCAGAAAAATATCAAAGCATCCAATCTTTGACTTCCAAGCCTGCTTCGTAGTTTATTGCCAACATAAGCAGCAGCTGAAAACACTCGCGCAGGTTCTACGCTGGTTGGAGGAATAGACAATACGTGTAGATACTTATATGCTGTTTCTAAGTGATATCCACCATTTTTAAACAGACTCATTTCACGTCTAATACTACAATATTTGCCAACCCCAATTCATTTTGTACTTGTACTTCAGGATCTGGGGATTCCATACTCTTGTTAATTTCTAGCTGTAACTTTTCCTTTAAGTCCCTTCTAAGTTCTACGACAAACATAAATGTATATTAGGACTGTTTAGTGTGTACTGTATATAGTAGGTACGTACCTTACGACGGCGTATCTAAGGGTTATTTTTTGTCGTTATGTAATAAATGGTATTCATATAATCTAGGCAAGGTTATTGTCAAGGCGCAACGGACTACAGAATACAAATTAGACTTGTTTCTGGCAATTCTGATAATCCCGGGATTAGCCAAGTACAGTCCCGGGATTTTCGGGGCCAGAAAACGGTCGGAATCCCGGGATCCCGAGATTCGGGATCTCGGGATTGTATCCTCTAATTACAACACCAGGCTGCAATACATGAACAAAACACAGTCATGATTATAAGTTGCATGTCTGAATACCAATCACTATGATAGTCGTATAAACAATTTTGTATAGTATGACGTGCCAGAACTATTCAATGTAAAAACGAAAGCGGGTGTACTATGTAATCGCGAATTTGAAGCATGTACCCAACTGGTTCCGTGGTGTAGTGGTTATCACATCTGCTTTACACGCAGAAGGCCGCCAGTTCGATCCTGGCCGGAATCATATCTTTTTGAGATTTTGTTGTTTGGATTATTATTTTGAAATTAAACTGGTATTTATAACTGTATTTTGTTATGTATTCATTAATACTTTTTGTTTTTGTAAAGAGAGATGCAATATTTTGAATCAAAATATGGTATTTTTCGTGTCTGAAACAGATTTTTATCTGTGCAACCTATTTTTTTTTTAGCAAGCGAAAGTAATTAAATATTATGTATTAATCATTAGGTTTAAAGTCACGTATTATTAAGATTAACGAAATATTTTTATTTAAAAAAAAAACGGTATCTTTTCGTGTTGGGCAGCTGATTTCGTTTTCGTTAGCACAATTATTTTTTTCTTATCAGTGTAACCTAATTTATTAGCAAGTGAAAGTAACCAAACAGGGATTGTCCACTTAGTGTAAAATCAGATAAAGATATAGTATCAATGATACTTGTACAGTTAGTTTTTTTTTTATTTCCTGCTATTCTCATTTTGACTAAGAAATATCACTAGCCCATGGGTATTTATAATAAAATACAAAAACGTTGCAATCTTCCTGTATCATAATTAATCATTTTAAAAGGTAATTATTACAGATTAATAGTTTACACTTAATTAAAATTAATTTTGGCAATTTTAAGTGTTCTTCAAACCGGCGCGACACGAATATGATTTGCGGCTGTAACAAATATTTATTTATAGAATTACTACCTTTTGTCTGCAGCTTCGCCCGCGTATTAAACATACAAACCTTCCTCTTGAGTCACTCTGTCTATTGATGAACACCGCATTAAAATCCGTTGCGTAGGTAGTTTAAAAGACCGTAAGCGTACAAACACGAAATGCGACTTTATTTTATACTATTGTAAAGATAATCATATAAATCATAAGTACACATCTCGTTCCTATTCTTGAAATCATAACATTTGAGGCCAATTCTAACGGAGTTGTATTGCTGTTTCTAATGATCATAATTCTTTAAAGCCATATAATATACAACCCGATACTGACCCACAAAATGCGTAAATATGAATTTCGCGGACTACCGTAATTCATCCCCCCTAAACAGGATTAGAATATATCTTTAAAAGACTGCAATAATGCATTGTATTCCCATTTCTGCCCGTGGGCGTCGTAAAAGGCGACTAAGGGACTAGAGAATGGGCAGCTGCGTTCTCTATGCTTTTTACCACCATACTGCGATTGCCAACCCGCCTGCCAAGAGTGGCGATTTTGGCAAATCCCCAAAAATTGAGGGAGGCCTATGTCCAGCAGTGGACGTATTTAGGCTCAAATGATGTTGACTACATGGCAATTATTATTCTTTGAAAAGAATTATGAAGAATTATCCTGCTACCAGAGATTATAGGACAAAAATCGTTATATTCCTACCTTTGCTCATGTTTCAGTTAATACCATTTACCTCTTGTATTACCCCATACAAATAAGATAGATGACCTTACTATGTTGGTATCATGACTTCACCTCATGAGTAATTAATTTTAATAAGGATAATTTGTTATAAACTACAATTAAGGCAAACAGAATGAGACTGAATATGGAAATGTTATGATAAAACATTTTTTCAGTCATATATTTCACGGTTTTCGGCTATGAAAAATTGGCATACATATAAGGTCATGAGGTTGTAATCGGCTAAAATTCATGACTAAATATGGTACTTCTGAAAAAAGACTTACAATGTTTCAATGTGAATCACAATTCAACCACAAATTGTTAGTGGTATTGTAAAATAGCATAATATTATGAACATCACAATCAGCCTATATTATTCCCACTGCTGGGACACAGGCCTCCTCTCGGCCGTAATCTACCAGTCGGGCCATAATCTACCGTGCACATGCCAGTTTCCTTTTGATGTTTTCCTTCAACGTTTTGAGAGTAGTGGTAATTAAAATTATTTTATTCACACAAAGTAAAGTGCCTGCTTGGGTTTGAACCTACGACTCACAACTCATAAGTTGCGGCTGTCACCACTGCTTTGTTCATAGCAGGTGGGGTTCCATAGTTATTGCCAACCCCAATGGGAAGGAGTGAGCGTGGTAAACTCTGCTTGCACAATAAAATATTTTGTGTGACAATAGTATGCTGCGTAGTTTGGATATGGCGAGGGACTTCCATGGTAAAAATTTATCATAAGATACCCTAGTGACAGGATCTATTCTTCAATTTTTTTTATAAGCTGTGATTTAGTAAAGCTGACAGTTTTTTTTTTTGTTACGTTTGAATGGGTATATGACTTTGTAGCTATGATAAAATCGTGTTGAATAGTGGACTAGGTATAACCTTTTTGTATAGAGTCAATAACTGTAATCAATTATTGCTTTTTCTAGTAGGGTGATTAGACATATTCCTACCATTTTGACTGGCTGTTAGTGACCCTGACCGCTAGGAGGTTGTGGGGCGGATTCCCACCCAGGCCAAATCGTTGTGTTATTAGCACAATTATTTTTTGTGTCTGGGTGTAATTTATGTATCTATAACATGTATGTAGGTATGTAGAAAAATATATTTATCAGTTGTATGGTTGCTCTGCAACCAGACAACTGATAGATAAATAAAATGGTTGGTTGAATATTATAGACTTGTAGCTTGGGAGTATGTTACCCCACTCTTTCTCAGCCGAATGTCAAAAAGCTTCTTGTGTAAAATTTTTGTACTGGCATTTTGGAGGCCCTCATCCATAAATTTTGACAGTCAAAATGTGCCGATATTCACCCTAATTTGAAAGATTTCTGACTAACGGATTTTTGAGAGGTTAAGAAGACATCATGTTACAAAACTTCAATTTCCAAACCAGATATTGAAATTAGCACATTCTTTCATTATTTGCTCATAAAATACCTATTTGTGTTGGCCGCACCTGAAATGGTGGAATCCATAATATGCATGTTTTATAGACTGGTCATTAACATCTGCCTACTCATCTTTCTGGTACCAAATATAGAAAATGGAATGTATTACTGTGAACTCTTTTGACTTACTAAATTTGGAAAAATAAAATATGTGACAGGCAACCTTGGAATGTTTATAGATTGCTTTCTGAAATGAATATTACATGGACATTGTATAATTTTTTTTCATAACATAAGATCACGCCTTGTTCCCCAATAGGGTAGGGCAGAGATTTACCTATAGTACACCTATATTTCACCTGTTATGTTTAAGTCCCTTGTAATAGGGGGCGAGCCTATTCCCAGGCGAGCCTATTTATTAAAGCAAATATCGTCATTTTCTAGTTTTAAGTGACAAAATTCCTGCAAAATTCTTCTCAAAGTAAATACCTTTATTATTATTCAAAACAGTACAGGTGTTCCAAACAGGTTGTTTTGAACTCCTTATGAATGTTGCATCATAAACAACAGACATTCATTGTCTATGTTTGGAGACAAAAATATGAAAACAATGTTTATATTGCCAAATAGTTTTTTTTCAAGAGTTCATGATTGATTATTTAAATATAGGTTTCTTAAGTTTCTCAAAAACTTTTGCTCCCTGTAAAAATCACTTGTCTTGACATTCAAAAGATTTGTAATCTAATCTAACGACTAAAGTACATAATTTCGGTTCTTATCTTTAAAGATAAAAGTATTAGGCAAGTGTTATCAAACGATAAAATTAAATTAGAGTGTGTAAACAATTCGCGGTAATATACTATATAGTCGCCAATTTTATCTCATCTCATTCAACTAATTGGCAAAGGAATTAACTCCTTTCTTCCAAGAGATATCATTTGAATACAATCGATACAATAATGTGACACAAGGTCGTGTATTGCCTAAGACGACTCTAATTAGGTAAAAAGGTCGATGCAAGTACAGATGCGGCTTTATAAAGAGCTCACAATGATATCAGCAGCAATTTATATAATTTAATGAGTCACGCGTCCGGCTGTATGAATTGATGTGCCCGGCACACGACAAAAGTTACGAAAAAAGTTAGTCCGTTGAATTTAGAACACCGAAAACTACATTCAATAACTAGCTTTCAAATCGGCATTTCTATTGCATTTCTCGTAAAAATATGCAATAAAAAAGTTAACCGGTTTGTAATAGGTTTTAAAAGGAATACAAGTGAAAATTACCTTGTCCAAACATTTCAATTCCTCAGTCGGATAAACTGTTTTCTCACACCTTGCGCAAGTTTTATTCATGATGAATGTTTTTAACACAAAAACACAATAAATATAACAAAGCACTGATATTTCACAGAGCAACACGGGTTTTCACGATTCACAAACAAAGTTTAAAACTCGGTATTGTCAGAAAGCACTCAAGAGCACGATTTTCGTAGCATCTCCGTACGCGCATGCCAAAAAATGACAAATGGCGGCGGTTGGGGTAGCCAACGATACAAAATATTTCTACCATATCAAACCTGTGAAAATGTTGCCGCATAGTAATTAAAAAATACGAAACCAATCCTCAACTGCCATTATTACAATTAATTGCGGTTTATATTAGGTTTAAAACACACCGACACAAATAGAAATATTACCATTTGTTTATATTATCTAAAATCAATTAAACAGCCCAAAGGGTTACTAAAAATGGCTGTACCACACGCTACAGCCATCGTTAGTACCTTTTTAACTTTAATATTAATATTAAAAATGCATGTATCCCAAAACTATATAATTAGAGCAAAAGAAAATAAATACTGTAAAAAATATCTACGAACATACGCATTTCTCTCTTTGTAGCACCGCGAGCGCTTCATTGAACAACTGTTTTGACGTTTGTATCATCTCAGTCAAATGAATGTAATCGTACTGCTTTTCTTCTTCCATCATCTTTAGTTTATCCTCTAAAATTTTTAGTTTCTCTTCAGTTAACTCTAGCCTGTATTTTAAATCATCTTTATCAAGTTCGTCGCCAGGTAGAGTATCAGAACCTGTTCCAGGTTCACTAGGCTTATTGCCACTCCCTTCAGAAGAAGACTTTTTAACAATTACTGACGATCCATTAGTGAAGTCAAAATTATGGTCTTTTACGATTGAAGTCTTTGACATCCTCGAACCTTTTCTAGAATCCTTCAGGGATCTTATTTCATCTTCTAAACTAGCAATTTTTCGCTCCAAACGCCTTTTCTTTTCTTTTATTTTCCTGTTTGTGGTGTCTAACTCATCCCATTTGCGTCTTTCGGCATCTAACCTCGAATTTAAGATCACTACTAACTCGGACAGCTTTTTTATTTCGTTGTCTGTAGCAGTCTTCATTGGAGTGAAGAATATGCTTTGAAGAGAACATTCCTCATATCTCAAGAGTTGAGCTCTAAGTTCTTCAGTTTTGGCTGCCTTTTCAGTGGACTGTCTTGTAAGGGCGTCTATTTTGGCAGCAGTATTTTTTGTTAGTTTTTGGTATTCACCGATTTCGGCGTTCATTTTGTTCATTTTAGCTGTGTTCTCCTTCAAGATATCCTGGTAGTAAAGCTCTGTAGTTTTGATTTGATTCTGCAAATAAATTAAGGAGAAGTTACCACATACCCACTATCTGCAATGAAAATTACAACGTTCGTTTTGGTGCAAACTAAAAATTGACGACTTTTAACTTGTTATTACTGGTCGAGTGGTATCAGCTCAACATACGATTAGTAGGTCGTGCAACTCCGGAAGGCAATTTACTTTGTGTATTTCATTTTATCACCACTACACTCAAAACGGTGAATGAAAAATCGCGAGGAAACCGGTAGGTATGTCTAAAAACAAAAAATTCTAAGATATTTGTGACATCCACCAACACCGACTGCATCCACATGGTGGCTTAGCCGTGGGAGGAGAGGAGATCTGTGATGATAAATGATTCACAGAGGGGATCTGTGCTAAACCAGTGGGAACATTAGAGGTTGATTATGAGTGAGAACACAAACGGGTTTTAAGTAGTGAAATGAGCCAGAATTTCAACATAATTTTTCTCACCCTCTGTTCATTAATTAACAAGTCATCATGGCTGCTCTTCTCAATAAAAGTCTGCATCTTCTGTCTAACAGTAGTCGCGTCGCATTCTAAATTTCTAATCCTGCATCTGGCACCTTCCAGTTTTCTCTTTAAATCGTGGTTTTCTTCTTTCAGACTTTCCATGTCTTTCATAGCCTGATCCACCTCCCTCTTCCTTTTTTGTTCTATCTCTCGAATAACCTGTAAGAAGAAAGATACGTCTTTTAGCAAAGTTTTCAGTCGACATAAATATTTTCGCCACCTAGCCTGCCTGAAAAAGTTCCAGCGCAGGAAACCCAGGAAATTTCGGAATGAACTCGACTCTTTACAGCCCCAACACCATTCTGAGAGCGTTGGCAGATCGGTGGGACTTTCCGATCTTGGGGCGGTGGATAAGACTGCACACAGTGAAGTAGACATTCCCCGGGATCGGCGTGCCTCACAGTTTAGAATAAATGTTACGAACACTAGTTTATAAGTTTACATTGTTATTAAGAAATGTTATAAGGAGTAACATAGGCTACTTTTTGTCCCGGTGACACGTCCATTTTCACATCCACGCGGGTGAAGCCGCGGGCACAGCTAGTATTTCATAAAACTGTCAAAGAATGACTGTTGTAATTGGAATACCTGAGTAAATTAAGTTGGTAGTCAATTCGGTAAACAATTAATTTCGCTGAATTAACCAAATCTATTTACATTATAGACTGCCTAATTGGTCTAGTGGTCACAAATGCTGTTGCTGAACATGAAGTCTTGGGTCTATTCCCAGCTCTGGCAAAGTGTTGTTGGGTTCTTACATCAAGAATGTCCTTGTATGTACCAGCCCGGAATCTGGATTCGTGCCAAGTTAAACATTTGTGCCTCTTTTTTTTCTTGATGGGAAATCATCAAATGACGTCTCCCGCTCTGGGCGGAGCGGCAGGTCGTGTCAGACTTTTACTGACTAAAACTCACCCGTGTTCCTTCAGTTGCCCATGTGCCAGGGTCACGGCATCTCTTTCGAACAATCACGCGACCCGGAATGATGTTGTTATGTTAACCATACCTGACTTGGATCCTTCCTCTTGAGATCAGCTAACTGGGCATCCGTCTTTGTTTTACCATTCAATTTGTTCTCAAGGTCACTAACTTTAGCCTGCAGCACTACAATCTGCTGCGCCCTGCCTTTCCAACCAAGCACATCATTCTGCAACTCTTTGATACTTGTAAACTTATCTCCTAACTCCATCTGAAGAATTTTCGTAGCCATAAGTATTTCGTTTTTTAGCTCCAAATTTCTGTTCTTACTGTCGTAAAGCTTTTTGTTTACTGACGACAGTTTATTGTTGAGCTCTTTAAGCTCATCAGGGCTTGTGTCTATTGGTTCTTCTTTACACATACAAATGTCCAGTTTTTCATGTTCTTTGTTCAGGATTTCGAGTTGCATCACTTTTCGTTCTAAAGCTGCATTCTTTGTCTTATAGCTTTCTATCTCAGCGACCAAGTGGCGGTTTTGTTTGCATAGATCAGTTATTTTTGCACTGATAATACCGGCGGATTTTGAGGATATGGTGGAGCCGGTGCCGGAAATTATGTCACGTATTCTTTGGTTTAGATCAGCTATAGTTTTGTTTAGCTCCTTTGCATTTTCATCTTTTAAATACACACATTTCCGTAGTTCATTATTTTCACAGGTCATTATCTGAAATTGGTATTATGAATAAAATAAAGGTCGGTAGGTATTATGTTACTTGGTAGTGGTATCTGAGCAGGCGCGGTCCGAGAGAGGGGGTCCTAGGGATCATGACCCCCACAAAGTCAGCCATCCTATCGAGACTCTGAACGATTTGCCTGAAACACCCAATAATACTCCTGACCTGACAATTGAACTCGGGACCTCATGCTCATCAGTAGCGCTTTCGACTACTAGACCAAAGAGTAGATGTACCTTCTTAAAAATATTCTTCAGTACTCATGGTGACCCCCCCCCCCCCCAAAATCATAGCGACTGCGCCTGTACCTGAGTTACATCTAGGTAGTGTTATTAACACAAAACAACGAAATTATTTGGCCTTGTTTAAGGCTCAAACAATGTAATAGGTAATATGGATTACGATGATAAAGTTGTACCTATTACTGCCTTGCTGCCCTTTTTATTGTTTGATGAGCCTGCTTGTGTACTCGATCTCACCTGGTTGTTAGGCAAAGTCTTTGCTCTTAATTATAATCTAGGGACATACTTGTTGCATCGGGAGAATCTTATTAATAAATGTATGGACGAACTCTATAAACAATTAAATTAAACGTAAGATCACCTACTTTAAGTTGTTCAATCAAATGTGCATTCAATTCAGGAGGGTACAAACTATCACCAGGCTCAGGTTTGTCTAAAGCAGCCAACATTTTAAGTTTCATCTCATCAGTTTCGTCGATTTTAGCGGCTAAATCTGCAGCTTTATCTTCTTTTTCGTTCTGCTTCGAACGAGTTGATTTTCCTTTATCCGTCATTGCTTTTGGCTATTTTGTTATATTTAAAATGTAAATAAAATATCAGCATTGCACTCAGTAATGGAAACTGTCATTTTGGTCAAATATTGTTCTAGTTTTAAAAATTAATTTCATGCCTCTCTTGTATAAGCTACTTTTAGACCTCTTTGGAAGTTTTCCGAGTCATTATACTTCGAGGATATTATAATATGATTATAACATGTTACGGATTAAGGCGCGTGAGATATTGAGGATTGATCAAGGATTGATTGAGCTACACTCAGTTTATATAAATTGTTGGTTATTGCATAGAAACTGTAAAAGCGAGTTTACGCACAAAGACGTACAACTTACTGTTCAAAGGTTGATATCTATTCTTACCTTAGATTATTATCAGCTCCTGCCAGAATCTGACCAGAACCAACCAACTAACCCAAATAATAATAAAAAAAATATTTATGTAATAATAATAATTAAATCGTTATAGTCGGCTGTATTCATTTCGTGTAACAGGACAATATAAGATGTCAAATTCGCCAACATCACACTAATAACTGTCAACGTCAAGTGAATGAAATCAGCTAGCTGTCAAAAGAGTGACAGCAGGGACGATTGATTTTTGTCGCAGTAATCGTGTTTTTATTAAATTAAAATTGAATAAGTGCAGTTCAGTGCAAGTTTTGGTAGCCTCCATGGACGTTTAGCAGTGCGGAATCTTTTAAAACCATTATATCGGTTGCTGAGAGTACTAGTCAGGTAATAAATTGATTTGTCCTTGGGTTAGAACCAGATGATCCTCGAAAGCTATGTCTTATCATATTATTATGCTAACAAAACATCTTCGCGGTACATTTGTGTGGTATTTATGCTGTTACCTAACGTACCTATGTAAAATATGTTTATGTCACATGACTGTGTCCAATAAGAATATCCTAGAGATGACAAGTTGAATGGAAAAATAAATGTTTATTATTTGTCTTTTCGAGTGTTGTATCACATTGTAATTTGCTTCGAAACGTAGATATTATTAAAACGACTTATCAGTACTCAGGAATGGCCAAATAATTTTTATTTTATGATATTAGTTTTCTTATTACTAACACTGTCAAGAAATAATTTTCCTAGATTTTTGGTGCTCCTGTTACATGACATTTCAAGTTCTTTCAGACTACAACTTTTGGTTGGTAAAAAGTATTAGAGGGCCAGATAAACGACAAGGCTAAATCAATTATCTGTATTGCTATAAATTAGGTTCATTCAACTAATAAAATGTGAGAAAACATGCCATGTTCCAGAACCAAAAATTTAAAGTTATGTGACATCTACCAACTAGGGATGTTATGGATATGAAATTTCGGATACGGATTGGATACGGATGTAGGTATGGTTATTATACCGGATACGGATATGGATATGAAATTATTTCGGATTATCCGTTAGTTTCGGATAATTTTGGTTACGGATATTAAACTTTTAAGGAATTTCAACAGTAAAATACAAATAGCTAATAAAATG
Source organism: Aporophyla lueneburgensis (assembly GCA_932294355.1). Taxonomy (NCBI): domain Eukaryota; kingdom Metazoa; phylum Arthropoda; class Insecta; order Lepidoptera; family Noctuidae; genus Aporophyla; species Aporophyla lueneburgensis. Next base: position 13,249,334 of record OW028762.1, on the reverse strand, counting down.
GTTTTTTTATATGTCACCATTTGGTAGGACTCCGCCCCTAAGGCTACCCACTGACCCAATCAGTGTGTGAGTAATTGAAGACATGAGTGGATGAAGGTGATATGTCGCATTTTCAGATGTTCGCTGTTCTATGCATAAATGATGGTGTTATGTGCATACAAACAATTTTAAACCTCAAAAATATTAAACGGTTGGCGCCGCTAGACACCCTTGGTTAAATGTAAGGCGTTTTGAAATATCCTAAAATGTTTATGCGAAACTTTGAACTCAATTTTCTCGAAATTAGAATTTTGTGACTTATCCCCTTCATCCACTCATGTCTTCAATTATTACAGCTATTTAAAATAAAATTAATTATAAATATATATTGAGTGTTATCTAATCTACCTAAAATAGAAATGTAATAACAAGTCCGATATTATCCGAAACTTTTATTTCGGATTCGGTTACGGTTACGGATACATTTTTATATCGGATATCCGTTAGTTTCGGTTACGGTTATAGAGCTCCCTAACATCCCTGCTACCAACCCACACTGGGTATGCTTGGTAGATTACAGCTCCCTCCTCAAAGAGAGGAGGCCTTTGACCCAGCAGTGGAAATATTATAAACTGATAATACTGATGCTTATTAATGTATGAGTCATAAATTGTTGCAATATAATATTGTAGAACAGCCTGGAAAAATAAAATGCAGTTCCTAATTCCTGTAATTTTGCCTGGAACTAATTTTCTATCTACTTATTTGGAAAAAGAGAAAAGCCTTTGTCCAACAGTGAGTAAAAAGGTGGTATGGTTACATCACAATAGTTAGTTTATACTATTTCTTAATTACCAATATTTGTATTGCTTTTGTCATTCCCCTGTGTTCCTTTCTTAAACCAATTTACTATGGTTATTTATTTATAGTTTTTTGTTCCGAGTGGTAATTATAGTCATAAATATTTAATATCAGTTAGTTAGTCTCTATGTGCCTTTTGGCAAAGGCCTACTCCAATTCTACATGTGCTGGTCTACTCTTTTTCTTTCCAGTCAACCTTACCAAAACATACCATCTTTTCAGGGGTTTTCTTTTCTATCTCTTCCCCTCCCTAGAGTACTATAAAGTTGCTTTTTTGTTCCAAATTATTCCGGTTAAGTGGTATACAAATATTGCAGTTCAGTGATCAAAATGTAGGTCACTCAAAAGTTCAACTACAGGAAGATTTAATTTAATGTTTATCCATTCAATCAAGTTCAAGGTTTATGACGATCACCCACTTAATTTTAGATGCAAATCAAACCTCTTCCCCTTCATTGAAACTCTTCCGAACATTGTTTTATCATCAATTCAAATGTTTTACAAACATTCTTTCTAGACATATTTTCGACTGTTTGTGTTACACACAGAACACTAGTTTTCTTTATTCCGTGGTGTTACAATATATTTTGTTGTTATGGATTTTGTATGTCTGCAATAATATTTTTTATCTATTTATACAATACATACATAGACACATTTCTTATAATATTGCTTCTCTTTTCATGACCTAATCCCTGCACTGGAAGTCCTTAAAACATTCATTCTACCAACAAAGTCTGTCTCAGTTACAAAAAAAAAAATTGTGGAAATATGCTTTTATGAAATCTTGCGTAAATGATATTCATCTATTTATACCATACATCCATAAAGTCACACTTATATTCCCCGAAAGACTAGGCCGAGGTGTTCCTATAATACACCCACATTTTTTCAATGCATTTTTATAATATTATTAAAATAAACCTCAATTCTCCGCAGCCATGCCCGGCACAAACCTCATAGTACCCGTTGTGCTATGGGGCAAGCACGCCCCAACCCACTGCGTGTCCTCGGTCTACCTGTCCCGGGACCAGAAGACTCTTGTCACCGGCTGCTATGATGGTCAGATCTGCATATGGCAGGTGGATCCAGATAATTTGAAGATGACACCGAGATGTTTGCTTGTTGGACACACCGCACCAGTAACGTGTTTGTCCAGGGCCTCGATTATTCAGGTGGGTTTTTGGGATTGTTTAGAAAATTATTTTGTCAAATTTATGACGCCGCTACTAGTGAACAAATTTTTCAGAAATTGTATACATCGTGACATTTTATTTGTCTTACAAAGGTTGTCCACTCAATGTATCTGACATAATATACCTTTAGACATGATCAAAACATCGTTACCATTAATTAAGATAATAGGTATTAGAAAAGAAATAATGCATTAGAATTATGAAACATCCTGTTAATAATGTTAAGTCGACTAGATCATTCCATCTCCACTTTCCATGAGACAAAATATCAAATTTCAAACTACGTCATGCGAATAATATTTTTTTTTAGTTATTCAAATGTTCATTTTTTTTCTTATAGATGTGTAGTAGTCGTTGGATACATGAAGTGGGCTGCCGTGATTAAAATGTTTCGGTGTATATTTTTTTGCCTTTGCACTTGCTCAGATTTCAACTGCTTGAAAACCTTCAGATAAGCTCCCTTTAACTTAGCTGGATGATTATAAACTATCCATGCTGATATCTATCTCCACTATCTATGTAGTATCACAGATTTCTTTTTGCGAATCTAAAAATCAAAAGTCATAAACTAGGCTGAGATTCAGCACTATTTAGCACGGCAAAATTACATAAGACGGTCCTCCGGCACGCCCGGCCTTCACCATATACTAGTGCTTTAGCTGGGAAGAATTAGTGGCACAAGAAACAGCCCAGCAGCACAACTGTCAGTTAAGTTAAAAAATCGGCTTAAGGGCCACTTGGAGTCTTACAGGGGACACTAAAATATGCCCAAAATGTTATATATCTATTTTAATATAATTTTTGTCGTTTTACCCATTTCAGGACAATAACTTCATAGTCTCATCGTCGGAAGCCGGTGAGATGTGCACCTGGGATCTGGTTGATGGCAAATGTAGGGAGAGTGTCAAATTGTCACAAGTCCATACTAATATACAGGTTAGTACTCTTTTGTCTTTTTTTATATAGTTTTTTACTACAAAACTGCCACTCAAATCAAAGTCATCTATTCAAATTAGGCTGAGGCTCAACATTTTTTCGAACGTCAAAATTACAAAGACAGTGCCTCCAAACGTCCGCCCTTCACCTTCAATTGAGCCAAAGAAAATTCAGTCTTAGTTCAAGGTAATAAGGCTCTATTTTAAATGCATACAGAAAGGCTAGGGTCACCACGATTTACTTAATACTAAAAAGTTGCCTTCAAAAGAAGTTTTTGTCATTATATTATATTTTTATTTCATTGGGGTGTATGAGGGTCTTGCTTTAATTATGTTACACGTTGCATATATGCAACCATAATGATATGTAATTATTACTTTCAGGCATATCACATGTGCAACAGCGAAGATCTCCGTCTATTCTGCAACGGTTACTATGCAGAGATTCTAATCATGGACCCGTTCTCGCTGGAGATATTGTTCTCTCTCAGTTCTAAGATGAATCCGGACTGGATTTCAGCCTTACATGTAAGTAGACCCTTCCATATTGATTATGAATGTTGATGGCTGTAAGAGTAGAGGGAGACCAAAGAAACGATGGATGGACTGTGTGAATTATGATATGGATAGAAAGGGGGTGACTACTGAGATGACGACTAATAGAGAGGTGTGAAAGAAAAAGACATGTTGCGCCGACTACAAATAAATTGGGATAAGGGTATGATGACTTTTTAGTTTTCATTTAAATACAACATATTCATGTAATTCCTACTTTATGTTGGGAAGTTTGTTACTCGATCACGCAAAACCGGCTGAATTTGAATGAAATTTGGCACATACATAGTTTAAAACCTGGATTAAAACTTATGGTACAAATTGACCCGGTACTACGTTCTCGTGGGATATTTTCCGACCTCCACACGGGTGCAGCCGCTGGCGAAAAGCTAGACATATTATAAATTTAAAAGTTTGTACGTTTGAATGTTTGTTGCTTAACCACGCTAAAGCGGTGGAACAGATTTGATGAAACTTGGCACACAGATACTTTATAACCACCTGGAATAACACATACAGTAGAATCCGGTTATAACGACGGTGAAGGGACCGGTGACATTACGTCGTACTAACCGGAAGTCGTACTAAACGAAATGATAATTTTGAATTTTTATTCAAATCACTTTCATTTATATACATACAAACATAATGTATTTAATAATATTTTCGTGACCCAGAGAAAGAAAAACATTTGAATCAAAATATTTATTTGTTTTACATAATATACATACATATAATGTACTAGCTTGTGCCCGCGACTTCGTCTGCGTAAATGTCGGTTATCGCGGACGCAGACAAAGTCACGGAATAAAAAGTAGCCTATGTCCGTTCCCAGGGTCTAAACTATCTGTGTACCAAATTCCATTTAAATCGGATCAGTAGTTTTAGCAGGAAACCGAGACAGACAGACAGACAGAGTTACTTTTGCATTTATAAAATTAGTGTGGATCATAATAATGACACTTTTTTCTTCAACAGGGAATATTTTTCGTTTTGTAGAAGAAGCCATTCTTGTACGCGAAATCACGCATAGCCCGCAAATTAAAACTAAACTAAACAGTCGCATTCGAATCAGCGACGTGCAGGCAAGGGGGAAGCGTGGGGCGGAGATAGTTTCTTACCTACGATTTATTTGTAAACACGTCAACGCTCGTCGTCGTTGTAACCGGACAATTTTGTGTGAAATTCCGTCGTTAAAAGCGGTCTGTCGCTGTAAGCGGAGTCGTAATAAACGGATGTACTTTCATAGTGGTTCATATTAAAACCACACACGCGCCTATTCTTACGTCGCTAAAAACGGTTGGTCGCTATATGCGAAGTCGTACTACACGGACTCTACTGTAGTATACTTTTAACCCGGTAGTACGTTCCCACGGGATAGTATTTGACCTCCAGGCGGGCGATTCCGCTAGCAAAAGCTAGTGTACTGTAATAGTAGTCTTATGAGAGCAACAATATGAATGCGGTGTAATTTTGGTTTTATAATTTTCCAGGTCCTCCGTCCTTCTTCAAGAAAAGATGATGTAGTGCTAGCTATATCTATTACTGGAACTGTTAAGGTAAGCATCAAATACAGAAAGACGTAAGACAAAACTCATCATCATCATCATCATCATCATCATCATCATCATCATCATCATCATCATCATCATTTCAGCCGAAAGAAGTCCACTGCTGGACATACGTCTCCCTCAATTTGGGGGGTTTGCCATAATCGCCACGCTTGGCAGGCGGGTTGGCGATCGTAGTCATTCAAATCAGCCTATCGCAGTCCACTGCTGGACATAGGCCTCCCCCATGCTGCGCCACAACACCTTGTGCTCCGCCTTCCGCATCCAGTCTGTCCCAGCCACCTTTTTGAGGGTGTCGGTCCATCTAGCTGGGGTCCACTACGCTTGCCGATACGCGGTCTCCACTCCAGGACTCATCTGCTCCATCGTCCATCGGTCCTTCGACAAACATGGCCAGCCCATTGCCACTTCGGCCTGCTTATTCTGCAAGCTATGTCAGTAACTCCAGTTCTTTTCCGGATAACTGCGTTTCTGATCTTATCCGCGATCGTAGTATGGTGGTAAAATGCATAGAAAACACTACTGTCCATTTTCTAAGTCCCTTAGTCGTCTCTTACGACTCTCACAGGAAGAAATGTGATGGCTATTCTTTACGATCGGCACTGCACGGTACAGACAATATTAAATACTACGACAATACTAAATATTATTCAAACTTTCAATTTTTTTACATCGAAACATGTTTACGTGTTATGTGTTGATTTATAGATTTCAAGTTTGTGTTAAAAGTTACACAAGTAATTCGCTTTGGTGATGCAACTAATCTATGCTAGCTACTGAACTAAGTTACGTTTATTTTCACACATATTTTACACAGTATAAAGAACTTATTTTTTCTAGTAACGCTACTATATCCCTATTCTGATATGCCTATCCCTATTCTGATACACACTTTTGTGAAATTTGTTTGTTTGCATGTAGAGGGTTGAATATAAAATAATGTACATGTATAATAATTATTTATACGATCACAAGAACAATAACATTAGAGACATTTGATTTTTTTTGTAACTTTGTTTTAAATCTTTTACATGCAAAGTATAGTATATTCTCTTAGGTGGGCTAGAAATCCCTTGGTGTTGCAGTTTAGCTTTCTAAGTAAACACTAACTAGCCTAGCGTTTTAAGTCACTTCAGACAGCAAAACAATTTCCAAAAAAAAAAAAATACTTCCGAAAAAACACTACCAAGTGAAAAATAACTTTTATTTCGGAAGTCGGTGACAACAACTAAAATAAATATAAAAAGACAAGTTTATATTTTTTAATTTTTAGTGATGTTACCGACCCCATACTAATTCGTATACCACTACTTACTATGTAAGCAACAGTGACAGGAAATATCATCTAGGTATACAAAGTGGATGAATGACCAGATGTATCAAAATCAAAATCAAAATCAAAAGTCATTTATTCAAACTAGGCTGAGAGTCAGCACTTTTTGAACGTCAAAGTTACAAAAGACAGTCCCCCCAAAACGCCCGCCCTTCGACACTTCCTAGTGCTTTAGCTGGGAAGAAGAAGTGGCGGAACAAACTCCCCAGCAGCACAGCTGTCTGTTAAGTTAGAAGAACTTGATTCTATACAATTGTAAGGAGGTAACATTATGAGACACAAAACATTAAATTAAATGATTTGCCATCTGTCAGCTAGCCAACCCAATAATCCAGGAAATAAAATGAAATCTATACTCAAGCAAAAGCAAAAAATATTTTTATCATGTAAATAAAGGTACCAAAATAAAAGCCTCCTGGCATAAGGGCGTGACAGCTTACATATGCAATGCTGAATCACGTTCACATAGCTGTTACGACCCGAGTTACAACTCGAGGCCTCAAAATGATAAACTAGGACCATCGGCGTAAAAACAAATAAACAGGTAGGTAATTAACAACAATACCAACATCAAGGTCAGCAAGACGACCAGTCACCACAAGCAGCACCCGTTCACGAGCATAACGCAAAGATCAGCCATTACCCCCCTCGCCTTATTTGAGGGAAGGGGGTAACCCGACCCCTGACGCTACCGCAAGCATTGACATCTAAGGGAGCATGACGAACTTGCTGCCGGTTGCTCAGGCAAGAATTGAATGACAACTTGTCGAGGTCGCTAGCTAATCATTTTATGCAATACTAATCATTATAATATGTCAAAGCATAGAACATGTCAAAACCAATAAATACACAAAAAAAATGACTAACACAGTAAAAAAAATATATAATAAAAATTATATTACAGCTATATAACCTATCACTAGGTACGCTAGTACTGGAGAAAGAACACAAACATTGTCTTGAGTTAATCACAGCGACCAACTAGTTTTGTCATTTAAATAGTCGTTGATGGAATAATATGCCTTTAGACAAAGGTTGGATTTTACTTGAGCTTTAAACGCATTAAAAGGTAATTCTAGTAAATAAGGTGGTAGCTTGTTGTAAAATGTTATACCAAGCCCAACAAATGAGTTATGCACCTTATGAAGCCGGTGAAAGGGAACACGTAGTTTGTCCTTATTTCTAGTGTTAACAGTGTGAAAATCACTGTTTTTAGCGTGTAAGTGTAAATTTTGCCTAATATATAAGATGTTGGCGAAGATGAATTGTGATGCTACCGTAAGAATACCAATATCTTTAAAAAAGTCCCTTAGAGAAACTCTGGCACCTAGCTGGTAAATTGCTCGAACAGCTCGTTTCTGAAGGACAAAAATATTTTGAATATCAGCGGCTTTGCCCCACAGTAGAATACCGTAAGACATAATGCTGTGAAAATAACTAAAATAGACTAACCGAGCTGTATCAACGTCAGTATATTGTCTTACTTTTCTGACGGCGTAGGCGGCTGAACTGAGCCTCCCCGCTAGACTTGAAATATGTGGGCCCCACTGTAGTTTGCCATCCACTGCTATGCCCAGGAAAACTGTCGAGTCTACAGTTTTAAGAACCTCTTTATTTAAGACGATTTCGGGACCTAGATTGCTAACATTCGGTAAGGCGAACTTTACACATTTCGTTTTCTTGGCATTGAGAACTAAGTTATTTGCCGTAAACCAATCCGTAACCATTGAGAGTGCACTGTTTACGTCTTCAAAATCTTGTCTGTTCCTATCTACTTTAAAAATAAGAGAAGTATCATCTGCAAACAGTACAACGTCACAAATACCCTTTAAAAAGAATGGTAAGTCATTGATATACACTAAGAACAAGAATGGGCCGAGTATAGAGCCTTGAGGCACACCTAACTGAACCGGTAGCCCGGTAGATTTTACACCATTAATATCTACACATTGGAACCTATTATGTAAATAAGAATTTATTACGTTTAAAGCTTCGTTATGGACACCGTAATGACGTAGTTTACGCAAAAGCGTGTCATGGTGCACGCAATCAAAGGCTTTGGAGAGATCACAGATTATTATGAACTTAAACGAGGCAAAAGGAGTATGTAAAGGGCCGTCCATTAATCACGTGATGTTTTTTTGGCATTTTTTTAACGCCTCTTCTGCCCTAAGATTCTGGGTTAAGACTACCCCCCCACCCCCCAATTTATATAAATAAAGACACGTAACGCTGCTTTTCGGTTCAGCATCGGGCGTTTGCCGAAAAAATAAATACACGTGATATATTACTACACCCCGCTCCCCCGTTGTGATATTTCGTGATTTTTTATGGACCCCTCCTCCTTTTCGAGCCTCTCGTGATTAATGGACAGCCCCTAAGGATCGTAGCAGGTAGCGTTCTGTAGTTTCTGCCTACCTTCATGGGAAAAAGGCGTGTTTTTATGTATATGTGTATGTATACAAAGTGGAATAAAAACGTAATATAGAGGCTAAGACGAAGTAAATCTTATACCTTTAAACGAGCAATTGTTGTATATATATATATATATATATATAATCTGAATCTCGGAAACGGCTCCAACGATTTTCATGAAATTTAGTATACAGGGGTTTCGGGGGCGATAAATCGATCTAGCTAAGATTCATTTTTAGAAAATGTCGTTTTATTCATGTTTTTAATGACCAACTTTATCGATAATCAACTTGAACATAAACTTATTATTTTAAACACAATTTACCAAAAATACCGAGCAAAGCTCAGTCAACCAGATATTAAAATTTATATGGGACCACCCCTGAGGCATACCATATTCAGAATTCTGTAAATCCATCCACAATTGCTGGAGATATCGCGGAACATACATACAAAAGAAAAAACATACAGACGAATTGAGAACCACCTCCTTTTTTGATATCTGCATTTTCTATATCTATCTCATTTTATTTCTCAATATCTGGTTGACCAAGCTTTGTTCGGTAGTTTTTGGTAAATTGTGTTTAAAATAATAAGTTTATGTTCAAGTTGATTATCGATAAAGTTGGTCAATAAAAACACGAATAAAACGACATTTTATAAAAATTAATCCTAGCTAGATTGATTTATCGCCCCCGAAACCACAGGGGGTTTCGGGGGCGATAAAATACTAAATTTCATGAAAATCGTTGGAGCCGTTTCCGAGATTCAGATTATATATATATATATACAAGAATTGCTCGTTTAAAGGTATAAGATAATTTGCGTTCAGTTTGTGCAGAATAAAAAAATATTCTTTCTTTGTTTTTGAAATCGGTTAAAAATAGACATTCTTTCGTAGGTCTGGTCCCTCCTAGGTCACGAGAACAAACAATCGGAGCCGATCTATGAGAACGAATCAAAACAGATCCGTTGTCTGAACGCGCTGTCTCTCAACTGCTGTGCCTACAACCAGAGAACGGTGCTCATCGTGTGTGCGAAGTACTGTCAGATATATGACGCGGGTAAGTTGGGTAATACTCTTGTACATATACTTATATTAATCCTACTAATATTATAAAGCTTGTATGTTTGGATCTTTTTTACTCAATCACTCAAAAACGGCTGATCGGATTTGGATGAAATTTGGCAAACAGGGAGTTTACAAACTGAATCAACATATCGTACACTTAGATAAAGGGTGGCGCAACTCAAAATAATCCAACATTTAGTAAGTGCGATTATCAGAAACTGCGCCGAAAACTACATTATCTCCAGAGACACCTGTGTACAAAACTCCATTAATAAAAAAATGATGGCCCTGTAAGTCAGTCTTTTTGAGTAGCTCCCTGGCCACCCCCCCACCAACAATAGTAACGTATCACCGGTTACGTCATGTCAGCCGGACGGGAAATCTGCCGCGCTAGCGATATTAGCAGTAAGTGAAATTTTTGATAAAATGAGTTAAAAATTGATCCCGAATCAGCGCAATGAGCCCTACCAGATGTGCTGACACCTGTTTTAATAGCTTATCGGGAAGCAGTAAATTTCGTTTAGGATAAAGGCAGTAAGTCCAATAAATGACAAATCTTCCTTAACATAACAACAGTAAGTATAGTTACCCCGGATTAGTAAGTAAAGCTCTATCATTTAGGTTTTACTTTTACTTAAATTATGTGCAGTAACTGTGTATACTGTCGATATAATAAGTAAAGCATGTTTTTTATTTTGCCTTAATGACTTAGGAGATCAGCAGTAACTAAATATACTGTGGATATAATAAGTAGAGTTTGTTTTTAATTAGGTCTTAATTGATTAGAATATCGGCAGTAACTAAACATACTGTGGATATATTATGTAATGTATGTTTTTTTATTCTTCTTTGAATACTTAGAATATCTGCAGTAACTCATCATTATGTGGTTATATTAAGCAAGGTCTACTTCACATTCGGTCTTGATCACTTACACTGTAAGCAGTAATAATCATAATTATATTAAACTGTGACTAAAATAAGAAAAATATATTATTGAATTTGAGAGTTCAATTTACTTTAAGTATCAGCTTTTTAATTCGACATACCATTGCCGCTGATATAATGCAAGAATGATTTTAATTTAAGAGCTATTTTGCCTACTATTTTGATACTCAAATGGTGTGCTAGGGGGAGAGGCGCGGGCGCGGTGTTACTCAGTGAAATTATATCAGTGTCGTCCGCGATCGCGCGCAAGGAGGTTGTGCAGTCCCGTGGTCGCAACACGCTCCGTGTTGTTTGGCGCCATAACCCACGTAAGTAGATAATAACAAAAGTGTGATTTACGTAAACGCGTGAGCCTATATTGTAATCTATGATTTAACATAGACGTAGTTAATAAGGTAGTTGGTATAAATAAGCAGTGACGATATTGAAGTGTCCCATGACAACTTTTTTTGCAAGCTTTAATTTAACTTCCCATCTACTTATATTTTTAGTTCAAAGCTTAAAGCTTCCTTAAAGTAGCATAGATTCTAACATTGCTTTCTATGGGGGGCCATTGAAAGCAATGTTTCTATGGCCTTGATTTAATCAATCAAATACTACGTAACAGTCCATGCGCTTTAATTTAATTTCTTTTTTCAGATTATGGCTACTAGAAAAGATAAAATCATCCGCAAAACAGCAAAAAATACGACAGACATCGACCAAATTTTTACCCGTTGGTATGACTATAATGATCATAAGGAAATTTTTGATTTTAAGCATGAATACCAAAATAATTATAAAATTGCTGCACAAGTGTACAACTTACAAGATATGGAAATCGGGTTTGACAAAATACAACATAAAAACAACAGTGATCCTATGTATCGGATGTCATTAACGCAAACAAATAAATCTGCAGGACGCCGACAGCTGGTGAACGTTCCAATCGATAATGCTTTGAATAGCTGCAATTCTTTAAATATCGATGATTTATACTGTAATGAAGAGTTAAATTTATCTATTGAACAGGAAATTAGTTTGTCTGACTTACCGCAAGACCCATTTGCCGAGTCTGATGATGAAAGGGACAAAGACTATGTACCGGAAGGTGATTTGAACAGCACGCTATCTGACGATACAGTAGTAATAGGCGATAACACACAAGATAATATGAATGTGACTGTCACACTTCTTCCAAAACCAAATCCTCATCAGCATTGTGAGTTTGAACAATGTAAATTGAAAGTATTTAGTACCTGTGACAAATGTTTGTGTCTCCTGTGCTCAGAACACTTTCTCTATCAAATAAACTTCTCTTCATGTGAAAAACATTATCCTTATTCAACTGAAATTACGACATTTTGTGATTTGCCAGGAAATATAGAGGACAAAGAAAATAGTATAAATTACATAAACTTACTTAATACAGAATCACTACCCACTAGCCACCAGCACGACGATAACAATGTTACATCAGAAACACAAACAAACTACCCAGTTCAGAAAAATACACCTGACAAGGAAAATATGAACAAATACATATCTAGATGTGAGTATGTCCAGTGTAACGAAGAAGTGTTTAGTGCCTGCTCAAAATGCTTATGTTTTCTTTGTTATGCACATTTCATAGCAGAAGATACTTACAATGACTGTCAGAACCATTCTTCTTCTTTAATGCTTACAAACAAAAGCAAAAGTAATAAAGTACATCGCGATAAAAATAAGATACAGAAGAAACGTAACACTTCAAAAATACGAGACGAAATAAATCAGGTAGACAAAGGATTGACAAAAAAAGGGCAGCTAAGAAATAGAAGGCGAATCGAAGAACCATTAGAAGAAAGGAGAGAGAAAAAGTCGAAAGAGGAAACTGAAAAACTGCGACTAAAAGATCCGTGTACAACAACATGCAGAAAAAAAATGCACAGAAAAAATATGCGAAACTCGCAGAAAACAGATTAATGATGAATACGTTTCTTTAAGTTGGGAAAAGAAAGGTTATTATATAAAATCGCTGGTAGATACCAAAGAAGTTGCATGCAGAAAAACTAATACTACTACCGAACAACCTAAGCGTAATGTATCGTATTTTTATTACTTTTATGAAGAAAAAACTAAAGTCGAGGTGTGTAAAACATTCTTTTTAACAACATTAGGATATAATCCTAAAAATGACAAGAGGCTGATGTTAGCATTACAAAGACCTATAGATAAACAAAGTTACCAGAAAGGAAAGTATGAGAGAAAGAGTAAATACGACAAAGACCTTATAAAAACACATATTATTAATACATACAATCCTCTTAACTCACATTACAGACGTGAACATGCCCCCCTTCGATTGTATTTACCAAGCGACATAACCATTACTTTAATGCATCAAAACTTTTGTAATGCTTTTCCAGAACAAGTAGTTTCCTTCGAGGTATTTAGGAAAGTCGTCCGGGAAGAAATGAATATTTCTTTTGCACATTTAGGAAATGAGGAATGCGAAGTATGTGCCCAATTCGAATTCCATAAAAATCATGAATTACAAAACATGGATTGTGAGCTCTGCACCAGTTTTGCAATCCATAAATCCAGATATACACAGTCCCGTAAGGCGTACAAAAATGATGTTAAGGAAGCTGAAAAGGCAACAGGTTCCATCTACTACTCCGTAGATTTACAAAAAGTAATAATGATACCGCGAATGGAGCAATTTAAGTGCGCAATATTTTGTCCACGAGTCATTGCCTTCAACGAAAGCTTTGTACCTTTAGGAAGATCTAAAAAAGATAACGTGCCTTTTGCAGCCGTCTGGAACGAGAGTATAACTGGAAGAAAACAGGAAGATATTATCTCGACACTAAATGCATTTCTTTTACATAAACGTGATGCTGATAATATCGTATTATGGATGGATAATTGTTCTGCACAAAATAAAAACTGGGCTATTTTGAGTTATCTGGTGTATATTATTAACAGCAATGAAATAAATGCGAAAACAATCACCTTGAAGTATTTTGAACCTGGTCATACTTTTATGTCCGCAGACAGCTTTCACCATCAGGTGGAACAGGCTTTACAAAGAAAAAATAAGGTCTATGATTTTAACGACTTCGTTGATGCAGTGCAGCAAGCGAACTCAAGAAAAACCATTGTAAAAATAATGGAAGTCGATAATTTTTACAATTATATCGACCTATCTTCGCAACATAAAATGAGGAAAGTACAACCTAGAGTGTACCTTAAAGATATTATGGTTTTAGTCGCAAATCGAGGCGAGTTCACACTGCAATACAAAACTAACCATGCTGACGAACAAGTACAAAGTTTAAACTTTTTACAGTTGAAGTATCTGAAATCAAGAACATTTCCTGAATTCAGTTCAAAATTGACACCCAGAGGGATTCCAGAATATACGAAGACTGAGATTTTAAAGAAACTGTTAGAATTAATGCCAGATAACAGAAAGGGGTTTTGGTTAAATTTACCGGTTTCAGATAAAGTCAGTGATATAGATTAAGTTTTGCTAGATAGTTTTATGTGTTTTGTTATATCATGACACCCCAAAAAAAGGTTCTGTTATTTTATTTCTTACATTATGTTTGATTTTTTTTATTCTAGTATTTTAACTTAGTTTGATCTCAAATTGTAAACGTAGAAAGGCTGATTTTTTTGTTTGTTACTTTGAAATATGGCTAACTTGCCAATGTTTATATATTTTTTAAAGTTTTTTGTATTATAATAATATACGAGAGTAGAATGGAGCTCAAAAAAAAATATAATTATTTTATAAGACTTTCAAAGTAAGAAAGACTGATTTAAATTTGTATAATAGTTTATTTTCTTAAAATTTTATTGTTCTCAGATAGTGAAACTAGTGAAACCTCGTTATTTAATATAATAATAATACGTAAGTAAAGAAATATTAATAAACATAAACGTTTTTAATCTAACACTTTGTTTTTATTTCTAAGCTATAATCTAAACCTATTATGAGTTACTTATAATAACAGCAGTAACTTACTACTTACTGCTATTATTCTAAGCAATTGATATTTCACTTGCTTCAACTAACACTAGATATAAAAGGATTTTCGTCATTTAAAACTATTCTAATATATATACAATTTTATTGAGTGAAGAATATAAAAGCGCTTTATTTGGGCTACACGTTTCAACCATCACAATTAATATAACTTAAAAAAAGAAGTCCGGAAAAACAAAATTGTAACAAAAACTTTGCGCGCCAATTACTCAAAACTACGCAAAACATACTTACTGCTCTTATCGCTAGTGCGGCAGAAATGCTGTCAATATGCATAAAGACTAAATTATTTCAAGTTAGTTTTAACAAATTATTTAAAACCAGCTTTTGCCAGCGGCTTCGCCCGCGTGGATGTCGGGAATTAACGCAGGGATTTTTCTAAAATAAAAGTAGCCTAAGGTTCCCCTTATTACATCAGCTACCTGTCAATAAAAGTCCCGTCAAAATGGGTCCAGCCATTTCAGAGATTAGCCGGAACAAACAGACAGACAGGCAAAGTTTAAAAAAATGTTTTTTTTGGTGTAAGTACCGTATTTACTTTCATATGCATTTAGTGAAAAGCTGTTAATTTGAAATTACAAACAGACACTTCAATTTTATTTATTTGTATAGATGATTAATTTAAACAAATTCAGTAATATGAAACGAATCTGAGTTGATAAAAATATAAATAATTATTTAATCACGATTAATAATATAATACGAAATTTGATTGTAAAAAAGTGATAAGTGTTAGAAACTGAGTAAAACGTTTTTGTTTGTTCCTGAAAAAATGTGTTTTTTGAGTTGTGCTACTCTTTATGTAGGTGTGCGATATAGCATACTTTTTATCTCGGTAGTACGTCCTCGTCGGATAATTTTTGAGTTCCAAAGCTAGTAAGTCTATAGATTTCCCACTGCTGGACCTCAGGCTTCCTCTCTGTGAGGAGTAAGCTCAGTTCAGGTAGGTGGTTTTAACTTTTCTTAGATTTTTTTATGCACCGATTTTAGGAGATGTAAGTAAAGATCGGATATTCAGATACATATTCACCTAAAGTTGAAATGTACGGACTCCCGGCCGCCGTAGGCGCGAGCTTGCGGGTGGCGAGCAATGGGTAGCTCGCCGCCCGGTAAGGACCAAGCTCGGGTCGACGGCACGCAGTGTTCCACGCGCGCCTCAAAGAGATGTCAGCAATACTGAAGGGCTCTGCTAGGACCGATGCCTGCCAGGATCGCGAGATTCGTTCGAAAGAGTTACCGTGGCCCTGGCATATGGGCAACTGAAGGAACACGGGTGGGTTTTAGTCAGTAAAAGTCTGACACGCCCTCCCGCTCCGCCCAGAGCGGGAGAAGTCATTTGATGATTTCTCATCTAAAAAAAAAAGTTGAAATTTTGGCCAATATGGAATGCGCGTTTTTACCGTGTTTTGTGTGTTGTTTTTTAACTAACACACACCACCCTACACACACATATGTATTTGCATCTGGGGTTAAACATTAATTTTAAATAAATATGATCCAAGAAACCCGGCTTTAATATAAATACGAAGCCGCTTCCGTGCTTTCACAGCTAAATAGTAACATTAGGTAAATATGCATCCGAATATCCGATCACTGGTAATGATGTAAGGATTTTTTTTGTTATTTATGGTAAGATTGTTTTTAAGTCTGACAAGGATATCATTAATTTGGTATCCAAAAATGGCTACAGGTTGACTGAACTTAAAATCCTGTTTCTTATACCTCCAAAGTAGTATTAAAATATATTCAAGTTAGTCATTCCCATTCAACAGTATTTTTTTCTGATTTTTAATTTAATGTTTGAAATATAAATCCCATCAAAAACATAAACGTAAAGTGACAGCCAAGTTCAATACTATGACATATGCGTTGGTTGTTGAGTTCAACGACAAAAGAAGTGAGATCTAAATGGGTGCCAAGTTCAATGGTCAGTCCTGAAATTTATTTATAACTGCATAAATAAAATATCATTTCTTCTTATAACTTAGAATAATATATTGAGGCCAAAGGTTTGACTTGGCTAGTTCTCATATACGAATTATTATGTTCGATGGCTAGTTTCTACCAGCAGCAAGCCAAATTTTCGGAATAATAAAATAAGAACCGACAAGTAACAGGTTTAGAACTTGCGAAGGCAATAATATAATTCGTATATGAAAACTAGCCAAGTCAGACCTTTGGCTACAATATATTATCCTAAGTTATAAGAAGAAAGGATATTTTATGAAGTTATAAATAAATTTCAGAACTGACCATTGAACTGGGCACCCATTTAGATCTCACTTCTTTTGTCGTTGAAGTCAACAACCAAAGCATATATCATAATATTGAACTTGGCTCTCATTTCACATTTATGTTTTTGATGGGATATCATTACTTTTTGTACATAAATTATTAGTAGGTACTTATTTATAACAAAATTAATCCAAATGATTTTTGTTACAAGTGTTCCTAATACAATCAATTAAGTGAAAAGTTATAATAAAATGATAAAAATTTACCAGTTCCTGATTAATTCCTTTGTATTCACCTAGGTACCTATCTGCATGCCAAATTTGGACTTTTTAGGTCATCTGGAACTGGGTTAGAGTTTTGATCTATAGGTCAGTCAGTGATAAAAATGACGATTTTTGGACGTTAATATCTAAATAACCGTTTGAGATGTGTTTATGAAATTTGGAACACATATGTATCTTGCAAGTCTCACTATATGAGCCAAATTTGACACGTTTATGTGAAATAGTTTTTGAGTTATGAGGGGGTCAAGAGTGGCTCCAAATGGTTCGTGTAATATTACACACGGTGCTGCTCGCCAGTTCTGGTACTTGAACTTGGCTTGACACGCTACCGCGTGTCTAGATGATATCCTTTTGATAATATTTTTTTCTGTATTACTTTTTAACCCTAGATAACTAAATTATTTTCGTTGTTACATGGTTACTAAACATTCGTCCGACCGTTCGTCGAACCGACTACGCCAAATAAAATGCATTTTTTGGAAAAAGTATTTATTAATCACAGGAACTTCTGACATTGGTACATTCTTTGGATCATTATTAAACAAAAAATAATAAAAACGGTAATTAAGAACTATTCCACACAGCCACAGCATATATCGATGTTCACCTAGAAGCACACGAACACGAGAATCGCGGGTAGGTGGGTCGTCGAACGGACGAATGTTTAGTTATCAAGGGTTAAAAGACGCTGACGGAAAATACTGAAAATTTACTTGGTACAGTCTGCGCCAATAATATCGGGATGAACTAAAACTATTCAAAATGATCTAAACAACAATGAAAATTAAATATTGACTCAATGACACAAGGAGTGTTTCAGAATGAGCACGGTACACGACGACTGTCATTCTGCCAAGAACTTTATCCAATTGAGATAAAGTTTAAATTTCTTAGTTGTTGAGATCATTTTAAACAGTCAGTTCGTCCCGGTATTTTTGACGCCAGCACATAAAGCTACCCGAAACTGACAAATTCTGCCAATCAACCTTGAACCTAATGCTTCAGCGATAAAGTTGAAAATGTATTGAATAAATTTGACAGATTTGTTGTAGCTGGATGTTCTGGCGACTGTACCACAACTGTTATTCCCTGTATTCTGTTTTTACACGAATATAGTCATTTTTTTTTAATCATGTGTATACAGAAAAAAAATGCCATATATTTACTACTGAATCTCTCTTTCCAGGTGACTTCTCAGTCCTCTGCTCGATACAAGCGCCATCTGGTGAGCGTTGGATGTCCGGCGACTTCCTAGCACCGGACAGAGTACTAGTATGTTCTACTGAAGGCAAGGGATATCTGTATAGACTGCCTGCCAAGTAAGTGATTATATGGATTAAAAATAAAGATGTTTTGTGTGGCTAACTATGTAAAAATAACTCCTTGACTAAGTGACTAAATCGTGGACTATGTGTGTTGAAAACTCCTTGACTGTCTGACTCCTTGACTATTAGGGTTGACGGCTCCTGGACTAGGTAGCTAAAATATAATAAATTATTCACTGACTCCTTGACTATGTTGGAAACAGCTTGATAATTAACATATCAACTTATGTAGGGCTTAAAAATCTTACTAAATACTTGACTTTTATTCTATCTTGACGGGTCTTTGTCTTAGTATCTCAATCTAAGGTTGGACTTTTAATCCTATTCACTAACTTGACAGTTCAATGCAAAATAATGATACCATTCTAAAACTAATAGTGTCGGGGTAGTGAACGATTTCGCATGAATGAATGATAAAAATGGTTTAAATTAAATAAAAATTAAAAAGTCGTTTTAAGGTGTGGAATATAAGAATAGTTAATAATATTTAATAACAGTTATTTTTTTTTTCTTCTGATAGAAACAAAACTAAATATAAAAATAATGTCATTTTGCTTCTTTTTTACTATATATACTCGTATATGGTTGGAGTGTAGCCTTAGGGGCGCTATGGAGCAAGGACTTAGAAAAATTTTCTTTTTTTTTTTTTCGGAAACTTTCCGATTTTTTTGCAGTATCGGGTTGACCTTGTGTGTAGCCACCATTTAGAGTCTGAGAAGCATGGCCCTACGACGCACCGTTTCCGAGTTATGGACCTTTTACTTTTTTTTATTTTATGTAAAACCATTCATATTTCCAAAATGGTAGCTCGGATGAGATTGTTTTCGGGAAACAAATTGTTGCTCTACTCAAAAGCTATGAGATCATGTAAAAAAGTAGCAAAATCTTGGAAAAAAAAAACATCAAAATTTTTCTAAGTGTCGATCGTCGTTTCAGCTTGAGTATTCTTAGGGGCAAAGGACTTAGGCAAATTTTCAAAGTTTTTTTTTTTTCGTTTTCTGCACGGCTCATGGTGCCTATAAGCGTATGGTACCAATTCGAAAAAAAAAATTTTTTCGAAAAATTTTCTAAGTGTTCGCCCCTAACCGTACTCAAGGTGAAAAGTAAGGAGAAATATAAGTCCCAAAAATTTTTTTAACCAAAAAAATTTTTTTTTCGTTTTCTTTGCTTCTCATAGCGCCCCTAAGGATATACTCCAACTCCTAAAAATCCGCCCCTAAGGCTACCCACTGACCTCGTATATCAATATAGTTTACATCGTGTTTTAAGACAATTTATTAAATGACAAAGTTTGCATGTAAGTACATTATTTCATGTTCATTAAATTTCATTCATTCTTGCACCACTTCACTATCTTTTTTTGGCAAAACCTGGTATCCCTCCAATTGTCAAGTTACTGAATAGGATTAAAAGTCCAACGATAAGAGGCAATTCTCGTCATTTTAAGAACGGTCACAGTCTCAATCTGTCAAAAATACCTCGACTTTGCATACATTTTTGACAAGTTTTTGACATTTGATTGTCGCCGAGATGAGACTGCGACTAGATTTTGAATGTTTTTAATTATGAGGATTGGCCTGCAGGTGTCGTGACAAAATTTATAGTCTGTATCCAGACACTGACTAAAAATCTGACAGACGTTTGACAGTCAATATTGCATTCCAAATTGCGCTGTAATCGATTGACTGAAACAGTTGTACTGTTTCAAATAAGCGTGAGTGAATTATCAATATTCTGTGAATTGTCATAGAAGACGTCATGGCATGCGAACTCTTGCGATAACGGCGATTATGCCCTTGTCGCTGTCAAAATTACAGTTTTCAAATCCGTCGGTTGTAGTAATCTTGATTTGTAAATCGTAACGCAAATTATTGAAGTGAGCGATTGAGGCATAATTCGGAATGTACTCAAAAAATTACATCCATTTTGGCTAATAAATCTGTTTTAATTCTTGGTTAAGGATTCTGTGAGTTGATATGACTATGACTGATAAAACTTTAAATATCTGACTCTGAAATAAAGTTGTACTGAAAAGGTATTTTGACAGATTTGGCTAGGATGCAATCTCAAATGAAAAAAAGTGCAGAACAGTTTTAAGGCTCCCTCAAACAGACGCGATGCAACTCTAATAGAAAAATTCTTCTGCAAAACTTTGTGGAAAGTTTTCTACAAGATTCTCGTCGCGCTTTTCAGCGGAAGGCTTTGTTTTGGACAATTCTGTAAAATAAATAGAACTGTCATTTGAGATTGCAAATATAATTCAGAATTGATAGCAAATAAATGAATCAATCAAAATTTATTATACAAGGTGTATATTGAACCCGACGCTTGAACAATTATAGTTTTGTCTAAGTATGAACTTAAGAATTGTAGAAAGGACCCTAAAACCTACCAATAAGTAGAATAATTTACATACTGAAATTCTACAATTTGATTTGAGATTTATCCCGGACGTAAAGAATAGCACCACCCCATTTCTTCCCATGCGTGTCCTAAGAGGCGACTAAGGGACTTTAGAGAATGGGCAGCAGCGTTCTCTATGCGTGTTAACACTATAATGCGATCGCCAACCCGCCTGCCAAGTGGCTTATGGCAAACACCCCGCAAATTGGGGGAGGCTTTTGTCCAGTTGTGGACGTCTTTCGGCTGAAATGATGATTTAAGATTATTCCTACATTTTTTTTTAATAAAGTAGAAAGAAAAGGTATTTATTCTGTACGCTCTCGGAATAAAACCCGTAAAAATTCATAATATGTATTGATTTTGAAGTTTACTCTTTAAGAATAGATTTGTATATATAAGCCCGGGGTATGAAGATTTATGAAGAGTAAAATAAAACTTTCCCCGACGCCCCCAAACGGCTAGATTGATTTTGACAGGACTTTCACTGATAAATAGCTGATGTTATAAGGACTAACATAAATGATAAATGATTTTATTTCTGTAAGTAGGTTTGTTCAAATACTTTTACACGTCAATTATATTTTTTTAAGCTAGATGAGGTCGGCGTTTCCTAACTGACTACTCTGAGAAGAAAGGCCGAAACAAACTCGAGAGGTCACAGTCTCTTTTAAAGTCCAGACAACCTTGGTCACATCATGCGAAGATCATGTAGATAGAGGTCTGAAATGATCCTTTGAGGAAAGAACCACACAGATTGAGTGGACCTGTCCAGTCAGTGTACGCATTTGTCAGTAATCGTGCAGTTCAACACAGAACTTAATATATACCCTACTTAGAACTTATAGGCTACTTTTTGTCCCAGTAGCATTGTCTCGTGGGATGATATCCGATATCTACGCGGGCATATCTTCTTAGATATAAAACTACATCGTTCAAGCGTCTGTTCAAATATAGACCTTATTATTACTAAACGTTTAGTTTCGATTGGCATGTCATTGGTTACAGTGTTATCATCATTAGATACTCATTGGAGCACTATATGCCTATGTTATAGATGTTTATTTGGATATCTAAAAGGGTTATTCATAAATAATGTACAGTGCATAAAGCTACTACAATATATCAAATTTCTTTAATAGATTTTCAACTTTATCGCTAAAGCATTAGGTTCATAATGGATTGGGAAAATTTGTCTGTACTTGTTATTGTTAAAATTAAAATCTTTATAAAATTACATTCATCATCTACCTAGCCTTTTCCCAACTATGTTGGGGTTGGCTTCCAGTCTAACCAGATGCAGCTGAGTACCAGTATTTTATATGGAGCGACTGTCTGACTGCTGGTAATACGATACCCCTTGGTAAGACTGGTTGTCAGACTTTCGGGCTTCTGACGACCCGTAACGACTGTAAAAGATCTACAAATGTTAGCCGGGACCAATGGCTTAACGTGCTTTCCGAGGCACGGAGTCACCCATCCACGAACTAACTGCGGCAAGCGTAGCTTAATAATTTACGTTTATTTTAGACATACGTCCATACATTTTTTACAAATAAAAGCGTTAGTAAGGTCGTTAGTAGTACACAAAAAAAGGTGTTAGTAAACAAAACAAGTAATACAATATTATAATAACTCAATCTATTTCCTATTTCTGCGCAGGTGTACACTTGCCCAGTACACAGTAAACGGACTGTTAATTTTGCACGCTAACGTTCTGAGGACAGTGTTGGTGCTACCACGGACCCTGCTTACCATCGATGCAGTTCTTTTCCTAATTATGGAGAAGAAATCATCGATGGCAAACATTGCGGACGCACCAGTGGTGTAGCGTGCCTTGGCGGGGCCCCGTATAAAAATTTGTTTGGGGGCCCTTATGAAGGGTAACGATTTCTCACAAAAGAAAAAAAAATGTTTGCATAAAATTAAAAGAAATATTAATTCATCATTATTATCTATCTGTCACTTTTTCCAAATTTTTTTGCAAAAAATTCAAATTAAATAACTCTGCTTGCTTTTTGTTTCGGCAAAATGATTTAATTAATCATTTATAGCTGATGATGACTTTAGTTTTTCTATAGTTTCTGTCTTTACGACGATAGTGACAGATCTGACAGGCGTTCATGTCCCATCGAAGTTCTTAGGTAATTGTTTATCTCTATTAGAAATTTAAAAAAAAAATTGGGAAATTAGTATTAATTTTGCTTACGCACGTCGGGGGCCCCCGTGGCCCGGGGGCCCCGTATAATTTATACGGCAGATACGGCGGTAGCTACGACCCTGGGACGCACTGCAGTACCGAGGTTAATCTGATCGATCGATCCGTGTGGCTGCAAATTACATTGATATAATTATTATTAAGATAAAAAAAATCGCATATTAAATAGGTCGACGCTAAAGCCTTTGGTCCCGGCTGCCACTTGTAGAACTTTGATAGTCGTTACGGGTCTTCACAAGCCGGAAAGTCTGACAACCCAACACCACACACAGGTAGTGTTGCAAAGGACTCAAGTCCTCGAGTTGTAATTTTAAAGACTCGAGTCAATTATGCAAGACTCAGTGTGCTCTAAAGGCTCGGAGTCTAGAGTCAAGCCGAGCTCGAGTCATTTACAAGCCACTCGAGTCTTAAAAAGGACTCGAGTCTTAAAAAAGGACTCGAGTCTTAAAATGAATTCGAGTCTATGAATAACTCGTCAGATTATTTGTACGCATAATTACATCATAACCACTCATTAGAACTTATCATTCTTCTATTCGAGTCTTTTCGAATGATGAGCTACAAGTTTCATCTTCATGCTCCAAGTTTTTCTTTAAGACTCGAGTTAATTTTAAGACTCGAGTCCTTTTTTGACTCGAGTCCTCTTTAAGACTCGAGTCCTTTTTAAGACTCGAGTGCTTGACTCTAGACTTCGAGCCTATTGAGCACACTGAGTCTTGCATAATTGACTACGACTCGAGGACTCGAGTCCTTTGCAACACTACACACAAGTACCGTCACATAGGTGTGTGACAGGTAGTGTCTTGTCTTACCAAGGAGTATGCTGTTACCCTACAACTGTACTGTGGAGGTCAGATAGATAGTCGCTCCATGTAAAATGCTGGTATTTAGCTTCATCCGGTCAGACTGGAAGACAACCTCAATATAGCGTCAGAAAAAATCGTAGAAATTCTCAATTTTTGTTTTTGTAATAAAATATACTTACATTAATTATGCATAACCCAAAAACCGTCCTAATAAAAAAAAAAAATACAAAAAATCCTAACTGCCGTAAAGGCTAGCTTTAACCTTAAGCTAATTAAAGCTATACCATACGATAATATTTGAAGATATAAATATTTCTTTTATAGCAAACTGCGAGGCCGGGCTATCAGTAGGTCAGCACAATGTTTGTCCGTTTGTAATGTATTTTGTATGTAGATAGATTTATTTTTTTGCTAGCACTT
The DNA here is from genome assembly GCA_932294355.1 of Aporophyla lueneburgensis. Classification (NCBI taxonomy): domain Eukaryota; kingdom Metazoa; phylum Arthropoda; class Insecta; order Lepidoptera; family Noctuidae; genus Aporophyla; species Aporophyla lueneburgensis. The sequence goes on along the minus strand of OW028762.1, from coordinate 13,224,766 downwards.
TTATAAAGGCTTGTTTCAGTTTTTTTAGGTAGTGTGTAGTTGATTTCTGTGGCGATAACAGTTATATAAAAAAGACACTGGCGTTTGTCCAGTGTGTCTGTGCAAGCATTCGTCAAACGTTTGGAGTTGAAAGATCTGCTTAAACTCAGTGTTTTAAAACGTATTTATGTGCAGTTTTATACACTACTTTATACTAACTACTCTCTTATATAGGGATTGAACCTACTAAATAAAATATCAAAGTTAAAAGAAAAAGAAATCGTTTTTGAATTTTCTATCTGGCATTTTTTAGTAGTAGCTAGGAGGCTGGATTTGTGCCTGGTTGGTGGCAATAGGCTGTGTAAACCAAGGCCATTTCCGCAGTACATATTATATATTTAACACAGGGTCTATTAGTGCACCCTATCACACGGGACTTAAAAGCATACGTGGTGAAATGTGGGTGTATAGGTACAAGTCTGCCTAACTATTCTGGGTAACAAGGCGTATTGTTACATTCTACTAGAAAAAGTCTGGCTATTGGTATTCAGAGCAGAAACCACAGTCCTTTCTCCTCTGTCATGCTCATGCATTTTCCTTGAAGTAGCACTACGGTGAACTGCAAACTTATTTTGGTCATGCTGTACCTACATTTACATATCGGTGGGGGGCTATTTAAATACACCCCTAAAAATGGTTGATGAATGCCTGTATTAGACGTACACAACGCTGCAGATAAAGCTATACATTTCCAGTTTTAAATACCTCGCATTATATAGGTTTTCCGTAGATTTACAAGTCAGCTTATACTGGAAAAATATAGCTTGATTTGTCGCCGTGCGTATCTGTATTTCAGTGTTTTGAAAATATCAGAAAATATTATATACCTGATTGTTATCGCTTCCAGTATAGCAATACCTTTGTCTGAAAAAAAATTAAAGTCCTGTATTATTTTGTCAGAAAATATTTTAATAATTCCAATATGTTATATTTTAATAGTCTAAATTAGAGCGTGTTATTTTAATTTGCAGTTGCACTATCATATTATATCCATCTTATTGTGTTTATTATATAAAGTATTTATGTAAAAGTTAGTTGTTAAAAATTAGGTGCGTAGTACTCGCTACCGGTTTGATTGAAAAGATGTAAGAAAATGTATAAAAGAAAACAAAACACGGAATCACCGCGGCGGAAGCGTCTAGAGACTGCAGAACTGGCAAGATTCGTGGCGCCAAAAGAGCGCAAAACTGTCAGTTCTTAAAGTCTGTTCCAAAAGTCACGAATGAAAGTGTAAAAAAACTACGCAATCACTCATTAAAAGGAATTAATTGCGAAGGTTGCGTTTTCAGTTTTTTTTTAAATGTTGTCTTAGTTTTATTTAGAATAATCATACATTAGAGAATGTAGTAGGTATAAGTTATTTGGTGCAAATATAATAATTAACAACAAAAAAATTGTCATTTTAAAGACGATGATTTGAAATTGTCGGTCCATGTCCTAAACACCCTGTATATAAATAATAATTAAATTCGGACTTAAGTATTCAATCAATCAAGTGAAGCTATCAATTTATTAGTATCTCTACAAATCCATTTGTTTACATTTTTATCACAAACTTATGGAATAGACTATACGTCATTTGTCTAGTAGTGGGAGTAAACGTTATATTTGGTTTTCATGGAAAATATTGACTAAGCCACCTCTAGCAGCATCCGCCGCGGTACTTCGTGCTCTGTCAAGCAAAAGGAATATGTAAGGCTTTTAGAATAACCCTGGTTTTTGCAAAGCATGATCAGTAAGTCTTCTGCCAAATTCTCATATAAACTTCTATGATTGAAATCATGTAAGTAATATGAGATTTGGGAATGGATTTACTTCAATTGATTTTCAGAAATCAGGGGAATAGTTATCTAGATTCTGCCTACCTTTAAAAGGAGTATGGCGTGATTGTTCGAATGTATACAATAAAGATTGGTCCTAAAATATTTATTTTAATTTCATTAAATTATTGTGTTGTATTTTAATTTAATTTTATGTGTTATTTTCTTTGAAATTGTTAATCCTTTCTGAATATGGTCTTAGGTGCCATTTATTTCGACTATAAACTATTTTAAAATAAATATTACCAGTAATCGAAATTAAAATTAAATCCAACATTTTAATAGTCTTTTCGCGTTAAGAAAGTAGTGACTCACCGTTGTCACTCAGCTTAGCCACGCCCCTTGACCAATTAGATCATAGTAAATTAGAAAGCCGTGTTCACATTGACCAGTTGAAGTAAGCCTTCGGACAGTGTGTTCTAATTTACTAAGATCTAATTAGTCGAGGGGCGTGGCTAAGCCGAGTGACAATGATGAGTCATTATTTTCTTATACTATAGTTTTCTAATTATAAGAAAGTTGTCAGTCACAATAAATACCTGCATAATAAAATTTCAATTTTATACTACATGGCACCTAATACCATAATTAGTCAAATTTTAACTGTGATATGATTTCCTTCCTGCAAAAATCCCTTTTAAAAGAAACTTTATTAACTAACACTAAGGTTTATGTTTTAAACAAAATATTCGTTATGTTTATAGCTCAGTACCGGATCACAAAGGGTTTCATGGTCCCACAGTAGACCATGATAGTCCTGTACTGTTTGGGATACTGTCGCATCCTGATAATAAGGTATTGTTGACTTCTTAATACTTCTTCTTCTATCTAGTGTCATGGTACGATTTGACAGCGAGATTAATGGAGAAGCTGGCTACCCACGGTGCGTTTAATAATCATCTGTCTAGTTTTTGCCCAACTATATTGGGGTCGGCCTTCCAGTCTAACCGGATGCAGCTGATGTCCATTATTTTCCTTGAAGTGACTGTCTATCCCATTTCATCTCGTGGGTGACATATGAGGCGACTAAGAGTCTTTAGAGAATGGCCAGTAGCGTTCTCTTAGCGTTCTCTATGCATTTTACCACCATACTGCGATCGCCAACTCGTCTACCAAGCGTGGCGATTATGGCAAACCCCCGCAAATTGGGGGTGGCCTATGTCCAGCAGTGGACCTCTTGATGATGTCATGATGATGGCTGTTTATCTGACCTCTACAATCCAGTAACTGTGTAATGAGACTGGTTCTTAGACTTTCGGGCTTCTACCGACCCGGTAAAGACTGTCAAAATTCCACAAATGACAGACGGGACCAATGGCTACACGTGCTTTCCGAAGCACGACGGGGTCTTGATATTGTAGCAGCACCTACACCGCTACATGCGAACTACGCATCACACTGACGTTACGCAAAATCCTGCATCGCGCAAGCAGAGTTTACAGTGCAACTAGCAAATATACAACGTCCCGACATCAATTGTCGGGCAGATGCCCACCAGACATAGTCTGATCGGAGGATCCTCTCTTTTCTACGGAGGTTGAGTGAACTTTACACCATGTTCTCTCCAAAGTGTGTAAAGACAGCCACCCATCCATGAACTGGCCGCGGAAAGCATGAACCTGATCGACCGACCCGTGCTCCTAGCCTCTCTCTGCTTACAGACTATGGTGTAGTCAGCACTGTATTTAAAAAAGTATATGTTGTATCTTACTTTTCTCCACAGCTCTTGTCCTGCCCGCCTGCCATGCGTTTCATTATTACCTCAGTAGGCGGAAAACAACGTCGGTTGTTGCTACGCGGTGACTCGGCCGGCGTAGTCTCCGTATGGAACGTAGACGATGCCGCACAACCCACGCCGAACCAGACGCCAAGTGAGTTGTTACGAAATAGGCGAAGGTTTTGTGAATCATATAGGGTGTAAAAGTTAGTTTCGAGTGTCTGTACACGTTGACAGCAGCATATAATTTTTCTTCACCGTTTTGAGAGCAGTGGTGACGAATTAATTAACACGAAGCAGAGCGACTGTCATGATTCGAACCCACGACCTTTACCACTGGGCCACCACTGCTCCTGCAGAAAATCTTCTCATCTGAAAGCCGTGGTCGTGTTTTACCATTTAACAGTACAATCAGAAAAAAAAACTGGCAAGTATAAGTCATCATTAAAGTCTGGGAAATTAATAGATTAGCAAATCGTCTACCAACTTCAAATGCCCATATATTTATATCACAACTGTCATTCTTCGTCAGTTGTGTGAAATGGCTGTCACACAAATTGACATTCGGTTTAGAGGACCAGATAGAGTGACTTAAAAATAATCCCATTGTTTATGAAGCGAGAAGAAGTGAATTTCATCACCTCTGCTCTCAAAACGGTGAAGGAAAACATCGTCAAAAAATTTTGAAGACATGTGACATACGCACTGCGCCCGCGCGTTGGATTATGGCCCACTCCCTCTCGCGGAAAAGAGGCCTGTGTCCCAGCAGTGGGAACATTATAGGCTTATTGTGAAGTGAATTTTATTGCCGCATTTTTCTCTCAAATCTAAGTGTATATTATTGTCCACAGTACACGCACCGATCGTGGTGACAAGTCTGGATATAGCGTGGGAGGATATGAACCCGAGTCCCGTCGGTATACTGGACCAGTTGAACCATCCTGAGGAACAAGGTTAGTTGCTTTTTCTTCTTATCGTATCCAGTTGTAGTAAAACTCAGGTCACTATGTTTTATAACTGTATTTTAGACCTCACATATCTATAGTCTAGGTAATAGGTAAAACGGGCTAGTGTCCGCAACTCCACGTCTGAGCGCGTATGTTGCGTACGGGTGGGAAATCGGTTATTCGATCCACCCCAGCTCCTCGAGAAAGGCCAGCAACGCCTTGATGTTGCTGACTATCTCATGTAAGGTACCTGGGTTACCGAAGTACTTGGCCCTGTATGTGGCGATCGCCGGACAGTTTACTAGCTCATGAGCTGCTGTCTCGTCGTCTTCAATGCAGGCCCTGCACAGCGGACTGGCTGTTACTCCAATGACAAAGAGATGTTTATTAAACGACCATACCTATAGTCTATTCGCGTTAAGAAAATATACTGGGGTAAAAATTAAACCATATTAAACATATTTAAGCAAACTTTTAATTACACAGTATTTTCAAATACCAATATTAAATAACGCACCGCATGCACTAGCCGTTTTCACTACTGTACTCTCCATAGTCAAATACTACGTTCATAGTAAATTTGAACATGGCGTTCTAATTTACTATAATCTAATTGGTCAAAGGGAGTCGCTGAGCTGAGTGACAACGATGAGTCACTTTTTCTTTAACACGAGCAGACTATAGTAAAAAGTTAATGTATTGACTCTTCTTGTACCTGAATTTCAGAGTGTAAGCGTTGAATGTTGCACTAAAATATGTTGCTAAAACAATGATGTGCAAATTTTTTAAAATACTTTATCGTTTATTTATTTATTGTATTTTATCATTTAGGAAGATTAAGAAGAAAGAAAAGAGTACAAAGTAGTAAGTATAAAGGTAATGCTTGGTTCTAACGAAATCATTCAGCAGACCTTGGATTCTGTTTATGCAAGATTTTGAATTAACAAATAATTTCTGGACCAAAATACGTCAATTGTACACAAAGCTACAAGCTATACATTTCCAGTTTTTGCTGAGCTTGCACTGTATAGATTTTTTGTACAGTGAAAGGTCAGCTTATACTGGAAATGCATAGCTTGATTTGTCGCCGTGCGTACCATTAACCGCACGTTTATTCCAAAAATTTGACATTACTTTATGTCGTACAGTATTTCTATCTCACGAACTGGCGCTTGCTTTACTTGTGGTAACTAAGTGTACAAACGATTTGAATGTGTGCGTGAAGACGAGTAAGTAACACACACACACTTCCGACTTCACCATTGTCTCGGACGGTACCTAGAGCTTCTGCGCTTACACACACATTCACAGCGTGTTTGTATACTTGGTTACCACGAGCAAAACGTGCGTCGCTTTATGAGATAAAATACTACAGGAATAAGGTTTGTTTTCGCAGCTCAAGTGTTACTAAACGTGCTTTTAACCGTATGAGAGCTTCCTCAAGATTTACACATAACATGAAAAGTATTTTTTCTGAAGACCATAATTTTCTGATCCTTAATAATTTGTCATAAGTCTTGTATTCCTTATAAAAAAAATAACCATCCAAATCATAAAATTGTTAACCGACTGAACAATTTTAGAATATAACATGTATTCTGTGGTTTTTTGTAACTTTATATGTGGCGTTCCGCGCATAAAGGTACCAGTAGGGAGGTATTGAGTTAAGGCCGGATGTAGAATTAAGAAGAGTTCCCTTTATCACGCTGATTATATAAAAAAAATAAAAAATTACTAATGCTTTTTTTGTAACAGACATTCAAAGTTGAAATTCTAGTTTCGAGAAAATGGAGTTTGAAAATTAAGGTTACAAAAAAACAATGCCCAATTCTCGGCAATTCCTGGCTAACGCCCAACATATTATATGCATCAATGTATCACTAACATAACCGATACTGTACTGTCAATTTACAAATAGTATTAAAATTCAAAAACTCAGCATAATAATTATGAAAATATCGACATTTTATAAGACCTACCGACATCTAGAACCTTTTTACTAAAATGTGCTTAGAAATGTTGTCTGTAGATGTTAATTGTATCAAATTGTGGCAAATTTGCTGTAGAACAATAATCAGTAAAAATCACAAAATGCCTAATTTTCACCCGATTTTACAAAAACGCAAATAACTCGGAATCTAAATGCCGACATCTGGTACCTTTATGCGCGGAACGCCATATATTAACGTCATCTGCCTTTTTGTTTAATAGACAAAAAAAAATAGCTATCTAAATTGATTGACGTAAATAAATATGTTTGAAGTTAGCTGTGTTTGCACTAAATTACTTAAAAAAAATGTGTTTTAGTTTAACACGTAAACTGTTCTTTTTTCTATTTATGCCATGTTTTTTTTTTGTTTTGTTTTCTCCTTAATAATATATATTGGTAATTGACATAAATGTAAATTAAATAATATTTGTTCCAGAGATAAAGCTGACAGCTTCAATATATCTACTAGCTGCTAACCGTTTGGTGGTCGGCAGAGAGGACGGCTCTATCGTCATAGTGAATGCGACGCATACCGTGCAACTGCAACTGTTGCATGGCAACCATCAACAACTTGACGGTAACTATCATGTTATCCAAAATACAGCTGGAATGGGCAGTTTACGTGCTAATTTAAGTCATAATCAGCAGCCTATAACGTTCCCACTGCTGGGACACAGGCCTCCTCTCGGTGAGAGGGAGTGGGCCATAATCCACCACGCGGGCTCAGTGCGGGTAGGTAAATGTCACATATCTTCGAATTTTTGGTTCTAAGATATGCCGGTTTCCTTACGATGTATTCTTTTCTTCACCGTGTCCTCAAATCATAATGTGTAAAATACAAATTTTCTCAGGATGGTCAAATATCATTGTACCCTTAATAGACAAACATATTTTGTAAAAGCAACTTACTCTTAAGAGATCCAAATCCAAAGACTAATAAAAAATCTTTATTATGATAAATAATTATATTTCTGTAAGTAGGTTTGTACAAACACTTTTACATGTCAATGATATTTTTTTAAACTAGATGAGGTCGGTGTTTCCTAACTTCTGTGAGAAGTAAGGCCGAAACAAACTCAGAGGTCACAGTCTCTTTTAAAGTCCAGACATAATCTTGGTCACATCATGCGAAGACTATGTAGATAGCTGTCTGAAATGGTCATTAAAGGAAAGAACCACACAGATTGAGTGGACCTGTCCAGTCAGTACACACATTTCTCACTAATTGTGCAGCAACTCGGAACTTAAGGAGCTCAACGGGACTTTGTAAAGGGATCCGTGACCATTGTCACGGATGCCTTTGTACAAAATATGTATTATACATTTTTATTAATGTTGTTACAGATTGGCCTCCACACCAGTTGCTGCTAGGCCACAACGGTCGTGTCAACTGTTTATTGTATCCACACCATGTACACCAAAGGTATGAACTTAGCTTTATTTTAATGACGTTCAAGACTCCACAACACCCAAAATTAAGTACAAGCACAAATCCACCGACCCAATTCTATTAACCCTCTAATTTGAAACCTGTGAAAAGAGTAACCGTGGAATTTCTTCCCGGCTCTTCTCCATAGGAATCAACCAATTGGAACCGTGCACCTAGCTAGGTACGAGCATTGTGACCTACATGGGCAAATAAAATATTTGATTTTGACTTTTGGAAAACCTTTAGCTTTGTCTGCGTCTCTACGTCCCTGTAAAATTCAAAGAGGCCTTTAAAAAAATCGTAACAAAAACTACTATCACACTTTGTTGGACTTGAAGATCAAAACAATGTTCTTCTGAGAACTTGCAAATGCGGGCAATTCTCAGTAGCACTGGGGCCCAAGCAATAAAATAATTGAGTGAAATTAGACAATCGAAACGTGCAACTTGCCATTTTGAAGTTGCGTTTTTAGCTACAGTCGCCACCTAACCAAATAACCAACGAAGAAGTAATAATTGTGGTGTATACAAGTTATTGTATATGGTGTGTTGTAATGGGTTTTCACGTTGAGCGAGCATTGTGACAAGATTCATAATCGTGATAAAACGAACGCAAGTTATTTCTGTGAACGATTATGGCATAATTCGGGATATCCCCTAAACATTGATTCTTAATTATGTTCTCAACAGATACGACAAATCCCACTTAGTATCGGGCGGCATAGACTTCGCAGTGTGTCTATGGGATCTGTTCAGCGGCGCCTTGCTGCACAGATTCTGCGTGCACGCTGGTGAAATTACACAGCTTATTGTGCCCCCTCATAATTGTAGTGTGAGTATAAAACTTTAAAACATCATCATCACTATCATCATCATCATCATCATCATCATCATCATCATCATCATCATCATCATCATCATCATCATCATCTACCTTTCCAACGATGCTTCTTCCCAACTGTGTTGGGGTCGGCTTCCAGTCTTACCGGATGCAGCTGGGTACCAGTATTTAACATGGAGAAACTGCCTATCTGATCTCCACAACCCAGTTATTGGGTAATACGATACCCTTTGGTAAGACTGGTAGTCACCTTCGACGACACCCACGGGAAGAAATAGGATAGTCAGTAGTAGTATAATTTCATATTCTCTGTGAAAAGAAAATTTCTCTGATAAATTATCGATTGTGTCATAAGTTTTCACATGTTTTTAAGCATTTCCCTCTTACCTAATCGATAATGATTTTGTTGCAGCCTCGTATTCAAAAATGCATCTGCTCCGTCGCTTCGGATCACAGCGTGACTTTACTTAGTAAGTTATTTGTTTTTATGTTTGTTTCACTGTGAAAAACTATTGACGTGGTGGGTCGGGGTATTCCATTCAACGGTCCTTCGAGCCGGATCGTTGCTTGGGCTCAACTGGAATGAATAATCAAAGAAGTAGTGGACTGTATATAAATAGGTGTAATACCATACATTAGATGAATAACGAAAGGAGAAAAGAAGAATAGAAATATATTGAAAGAAAGAATAGGACAATGAAATGCCTATTTTGGAGCGCGTCTTTGGTGCGCCAACACTATTAATTACTCTTTTAACTTTGACCTTAAGATAAAGAAGGAATGAGTGGTGGAAGGGAGCTGTGGAGCAGAATGATAGTAAACAAATATGATATTGGTCCATATACCGCGTGAAATTTTTAACGTCTTGAAAAAAAAAATGGGTGTAATTGAAAAAAAAAAATGTAAAAGCGTTTATTCGTGTTGATCTCAATTTTACACACATATTTACCTGCAGATGTACCTCCTTTTTACAATTTTAGTTTTATCTGATGAGTACTTTTCCATCCATAAGAAGAATTAATCACCTAGGCTACAACTAAACATACAAGTTTTACAGCCGCACAAAGGCTGACTAATACATAATAATAAGAACATTTTAAATTGCCGCAAACATACGCTAGTAAGACATAAATTTTATCTATGCATCTCCATTTCGGAGGCTTTGACAAAAAGTATCAAAAAGAAACTTGTCTATTTTATTCTTAAATATTTTACCTTTTTGTGGTACATATACTTTCTAAATCAAGTGGTATACCATTAAAAATTGTTCGGACTAACCATTTTCTACATCTTTGTCCATAATAGTTGACAGAAGTGGGTACTACAAATCTTCTAATGGTTTTATTCCTTTGAGGTCTTATGTGTACCGTCTTGATTTTAAACTCATCCTCGCAATAATGTTCCAATGCCAATAACAATACCACCTTTTGATGGATGGCAACAGCTTAGGGGGCGTCCATTAATCACGTGATGTTTTTTTGGCATTTTTTAACCCCCCCTCCCCGTTGGTGATACATGGTGAGGTTTAAGACTACCCCCCACCCATATCACATGTATTTTTAGTACCTACAAAGAATCTTATTTTTTTTAAATATTTACACTACGGGAAAAAATTAAGGGATCAATCAATTCGAAATTTTTGGGCAATTTTCAACAGGCCGTAACTTCGAGAGAAATGGTCGTAAAAGAAATAAAAAAAAAGAAAATTGTAGCTCCAAGTGTCTAGTTTTTGGATTAGAATTTTAAAATTTTGTTGAGACAGCGGATTTTGATTAGTCTTAGAAAAAACAGCAACAAAAAAATTTCAATTTTTTTTTTGTGTATTTTGTTTTGGTCTACGGGCGTGGAAAAATTTTTTTTTGCTTAACCGCTTTATGTATCGGATACATCGTTCATTTAGCTTTAATTTCTTTTTTTAGGAACCATGATATCGAGATATCTGTCTTCAAATGGAAAAGGATCCTTTTTTCTTTGATTATCGATATGTCAGCAACCAATGATCGCACAGAAAGTTAAAGGTTGGTTTCAAGAACTTCAATGAATTCCCTTTAAGAGGCCTCTCACAAAATTAGAATGCTCGAGTTTAGGTAAAAAACGACAATCTTATGTATTTGTGCGTAGCTATCCACACATGCACAATACAAACAGTGTAACGCGAGTGTCGAGCCGGTCTAAACAATCTTGAGCCGTTAGAATTATAATGCGGTATTTAGAGATTTATGAAAATACTTACTTTTATTTAGTCAGTCTAATAAAGATTTGTAGACTAATAAAAAATTACAAATATATGTTATGTAAAGTATACAATAAAAATAAAAAATTCAAACAATTACATATTGGTGCCGATTCTGTTGTACACCGAACTAAACTATCTCTAAAATTCCTTACTTTTAGCTATGAGAATTGTTACGCTATTCTGAAAGAAATAATCTCTAAATGTAAAAATTATTTTGACACAACTAAAATCAAATTTCACCATCGCGACTCAACGTGGTATTTTTTTTTTGTGTGCGTTTCGCAATGAACTTGTTGAGAGACGACGGCGCGCGCAAGGGGGCAGCCTGGACGTGTTTTATATGGAACTAGCTTTTGCCAGCGACTTCGTAGCGTAACGTAGCGTAAGCGAGCGCTAAGAAAGGAAGTAGAATTGCACGGACGAAGTAACGGCTAAAAGCTAGTAAACTACAAAACTTCTTTATAAACCACATTTTTTGCTAATCTATTACTGTATGCCAAAATTATCAGACTACTGGGCGAGCTTACGCGAGAGCAAGCCACATAGAATTGCCCGTGTGAAAAACAGTTTTCTCTCAAGTCTACAACCCACAAATTTTAATGTCTGCCCTTGTGATTCTGGTCATTGCAAAGCACTTTGAGGGGAAACTGTTTTCGTTTGAATTCAAAGGGAAGATCATTCAGGAACAATACAAAATAGGTTAGTATTTCTCACCTTAGTATTTCTTTTGGTTTTGCCATATAATTCATTTGAAAAAAAAAAAATTGGTTTGGTTGTTTATTTTCATTGTTTTTTAATTATATTATTTTTGTTGAGGAGTAATTTTGTGCAATTTTTTGTATAAATCTTCTTGTCTATTTTGTTTTATGTTTTTGTGCAATTTTTGTGAAATAGTTGTTGTTTTCGTAATCAGCGACCCAATAAATCATAAAAACGATACCCATGTTGAATTTCAGAATTTGTCACCCCTTTTCTACCTTTTAGGGGTTGAATTCTGAAAGAGTCTGACACACGTGTTTACTCATTTATTGATAGGAAGTTTCGAATAAAATAGTTAAACTGATCTTGTTTCCCCATACAAACTTTCAAACCCCTTTTTCAACCTCCTTAGGGGTTGAGTTTTCAAAAACCCTAGGACACAAAATTGTTTATTTCTATTTGTTAACCTAAAAACAAAGTTTCAGGCTTGTAGCTCTAAAAATGACGGACTTCCATATAAAATTTTAATCCCTTTTTCACCCCCTTAGGGGGCGAATTTTCAAAAATCCTTTCTTAGCGAATGCCTACGTCATTACAACTATCTGTATGCCAAAATTCAGCGAAATCCGTTCAGTAGTTTCGGCTGTGCGTTGATAGATGAGTCAGTCAGGTTTGCCTTTTATATATTTAGATTTTTCATTTTTTGTTTGAATTCTATAAAAAAAATATTACCCACGTGTTGAAATTTATATGTGTGGGGTATTATAAAGGGAGTCGAAAATGTCATTATTTTTACGATAGGACACGCCATTTTCGAGATATAAGCAAAAGAAAAAAAAATACAGTACTGTTTTTGGACGTGAGCCGAGGCGTTGTTGGTGAGAATTTTTGTTCATGACCACTAGTTGTATTCCACACCTTTCTAATCGCGATTAAAAATAGTCAGATTTAGTTAAAATAAATTATTTTAGTCAACATTTTTCTACAATTTATTAAAATAATTTTTTCATTGATAAATAAACGAAACTCTTATCTTATACAAATAATAAAATGCGAAGAGTAGCAAAATGTTATAGTCGTAGTATATTTTTGCGTTCACGATACGAGTACCCGAAACCTGAGACGCGGGAAAAAATGGCACAGGTCCTGCCTCGTTGGGCGCTTGCGCCGTACTAAACGCTGCCCGCTTGTGCATCGTAATTTATTCTAATTTAGAGTGATTTTAAAAACGAAGTTATGTCTAATTAAATAAACGGATTTAAATAAAACTTGAGAATTCGATTCCTTATAGAGCATACTTTATATTGACATGAATTTTAATGTAATTATGCTTTATTCAAACCAAAAAAAACGTGATAAAGTTGCGAATAAATCGTAAAAATTGCTATAAGACTTATTTTTTTTTACTAATTAAGCTTATTAAAAATCAATATTCTTGTACTAAATGTAACAACTAGAATAAATGTCTGATGTTTTGTGTATTTTTTTTACTCAAATTTCTACATATTAATGATAGAAATAGGAGTCTGAAATTGACCCTGCGCTGATTTTTAAGAAAACTAGTTGTGGGAGATTAATTACTACGAAGTAAACAAATAAGTTTTTGTAAATGTGCTACTAAAAGTAACAAAACAAAAGATTGATCTATTTTTTACATGTGTTCGTCAATCCCAGAGTATTTATAATGATGAGATGAGAGGTAATTATGGCGACTAAAATCTTAGATATTCGCGCAAAAATGTAAAATGGCTCTTAAAGACTAGTCATGTTCCGAAAAAAAAAATCTTCCTTTTGTGTTGTTTTGTGTTTTTAATTTGAAAATGCAACAAAAAAGGGCTTTTAGTGGTGTTTTGGCAAATCAAGCGCTGTATCTAAAATATTGAAGAAACCAATAATGTTAAGTGTGCCTTTTACAGTTTAATATGTCCACAAAAACCCTATAAAGGGCCAAATTAAACCAGCTAGTCGTTTTTTTGTGTCACTCGATCGAATTTTTGAAAACTTAAAGGATCACGTTTTCTGCTCTGAAAATCTCATACTTTTTCAAAAATTCGATCGAGTGAAACAAAAACACGGCTGGCTGGATTAATTTGGCTCTTTGTAGGGTTTTTGTGGACATATTGAACTATAAAAGGCACACTTCACATTATTGGTTTCCTTAATATTTTCGATACAGCGTTTGATTTTCCAAACACCACTAAAAGCCCTTTTTTGTTGCATTTTCAAATTCATGCGACAAAAGGAAGATTTTTTTTTCGAAAAATCTATGTCTAGTTGTTAAAGGGAATTCATTGAAGTTCTTGAAACCCGCCTTTAACTTTCTGTGCGATCATTGGTTGCTGACATATCGATAATCAAATAAAAAAATATCCTTTTCCATTTGAAGACATAAATATCTCGGCGAAAAGTGAACGTATCAAGGTTCCTAAAAGAAGAAAGTAAAGCTAAATGAACGAAGTATTCGTATCATATAGTAGTGAAGCAAAAAAAAAAAAAATTCCACGTCCGTAAACCAAAATAAAATACCAAAAAAAATGTTTTTTTTTTTTTGTTGCCGTCTTTTCTAAGATTACTCAAAAACCGCTGACTCGACAAAATTTTAAAGTTCTAATCCAAAAAGTAGACACTTGGAGTCAGTGGCGTGCACAGGGTTTTATGACCGGATAGGCAGTTCAAAAAAAAAACCTCGCTCGTAATTGCTCAAGTTAGTGAAGAAAAATTCACTAGGTGGTTTAAAAGGTTGAAATGGCGATTTCCTGATGATGATAATTCTTTTTCCGTCGAAAGCACAGAAAGATGTTGTACTCGTTGTTGACTTTGTGTGTTTCTTAAATAGGTACGTGAGAATACGTTCTAATGAAAATGAACGATCTGTCGATGCGCTGCTTGCTTGGATAGTAACAATAAACTTTGCTAAACGTAAAACTTCTTCGTAACACTTCTCTCAATACGATAATTACCAAATGTATTTATGTTTGAGCAAGCCGCGGGATAGAAATCACATAAATCTGCAAATCCCGAACAATTCCACACTGTACTCGAACTACTAAACTAGCAAGGAAAACAAAATAAATTAAATGTGTGTAAACAACAACACAGCCGGTTTTATGTTTCTTAATTATTACTATGAAACTTACGAGTTGCATTACCTCTTTGCTGGGTTAATTCTCGTACACATTTCCCTTTAGATACACTTTTTAACAAACACACATTTTCAACACAAACCTCACAATCGAACAACATTTTGAAAAAAAAAAAACAAACAAAAAGCGTAGTACTTAAGTAAACCGAAAAACTAAAACAGTTCAAAAAACTAGTTGAAATAAGCAAAAAATCGACCTAAATATTAACGTTTGTAAATGAATTAATCACAACAAAACTCAGCCTAAATAAAAACATAAAACAACGCGCTCCACATGAAAGAAATAAATTTTGACAACTAAAACGTTGACAAATAAAATTGTATCATTGCGAATCTGAATTTGCTTGAGGCTACGTAATATTCAACTTGATCGCATAATACTCACAGCGCGCCAATAATGCGCATGGGCGTCCCGCCCGTGATTGTTTAGCCTGGCGCAGGGAAGCCCGCGATTGGATAGCCTGCGGCAGGAGTTCGCTTTATTAGCGCGCTTTGTGTGAAATGTGCAGACACGAAAATGTAGAAGAAATTACCACTACATGCGTACATTTATGAATGAATTGAAGACACTTTCGATCGCTGCCTGCTTGCGCCGCGAGTACATTAATAGAACGGTATGAACGTTGCTTCTCATTTATATTAGGCGTTTAAACTTTTTGAATAATTTTATTACTTAGCATATTTTCTTTATTATTGAAATATTAGTAACTAGTCTAGATCTAAGTCTAGGGTCTGCAGTGTCTTTTTGTCTATATGGACCGCACGCCACTGCTTGGAGTTACAATTTCCTTTTTTTAAATTTCTTTTACGACCATTTCTCTTGAAGTTACGGCCTGTTGAAAATTGCACAAAAATTTCGAATTTTATTTTTGATCCCTTAATTTTTTCCAGTTGTGTATAAAGTTCACTACAAGCCGTTTTCGATTTTTTACGCGTTTGACGAAAAAATAAATACACGTAACGCCGCTTTTCGGCTCAGTACCGCGCGTTTACCGAAAAATAAATACACGTCCCCCTCGTGATATTTCGTGATTTTTTAGGGACCCCTCCCCCTCCACTTCGAGCCTCATGTGATTAATGGACAGCCCCTTACATCCTAAGAATTATTCGTCGGAGTAGAAGCCTTTGGCATAGTAATTTTTATTATTGAATAACATGTAATTAAATTGATCTAGCAATAAGTACTACACATTTAAAGCAACATTTTCATGCTAGAACAACAAAAACAAAAATTTGGAAAAAAAATTTTGTTTTTGTTGTCCCTCCCCCCCTCGTGATATTTCGTGATTTTTTAGGGACCCCTCCCCCTCCACTTCGAGCCTCATGTGATTAATGGACAGCCCCTTACATCCTAAGAATTATTCGTCGGAGTAGAAGCCTTTGGCATAGTAATTTTTATTATTGAATAACATGTAATTAAATTGATCTAGCAATAAGTACTACACGTTTAAAGCAACATTTTCATGCTAGAACAACAAAAACAAAAATTTGGAAAAAAAAAACAAATAAAACAATTAAAATCTATCAAAACTCAAATCGTACACACCCTACTCAATGCGCGGTATGTATGAATGATTTCGTAGCGGGGTCCTACCCTTTAAGCCGGCCGATAGGCGGCCTCATTGATCTTTCGCAGGCGCATGAGCCGCACACGCATCCCCGTCCGCCCGCGTCCCGCGCTCCTTTAGTCACCTGCGATGAATCTGAAGACCTTCCTCCCTTCTATTCTAGTTACACAACACACCATATGAAGGTCGAGACGGTAAAAAATGTCACCCGGTATAAAAGTTTTAGCGCAACCTATATGTGAGATAGCAAACCTACTTAATGATTTGTTTAGACGTTAATAATGTATATTGTGTGTCTTGGTAGATGTAGAACAGTTTAAGATGAGGCTGACGTGCCATCGCCTACGCATATTAAAACCCGATTTAATAATAAAATAATTTTAATTCGTACACCTAAAATCCATAAATTTTAAGTAACAGATTTCTTTAAAAACACTTTTGTTAGTAACTTAATCTAAAGACAAATAAATGAGAAGACTACCCAGCAACTAGACGTATAACAAATGGCCACTAGGGAATAAGTCTTCTGACAAATTGCCTTATTATGGCAGAGGACCTGTCTGCCACCACAGCCTTCAGAATGCTCAGTAGTGAGGCCGTTGTTTTTCGGATGATGGTATGAAAGTCAATATAAGAAAGAAAGAAAGAAAAATATTTAATAAATAATAGTATCGATATCATCATATTTGTACGCTGCCAGACTAGACCCCTACAATAGCATTTCAATAGCGCAGTGGAAGATATTATGGTGGGGTCCAGGAGACAAGAGTGGCTAGCGTACTGTCCGCCGTACGCGGAGCAGACAATCAAATCAAACACTTACAGTACAACAAAAGAACTTACCTGTTGGTTGAAGGACACTGCTCTGGTGCCAACCTGGAGTTATGTATGTAAGTGAGTGTATCTGTATTGTGTTGTGACGTTATGAGTAAGTATTCTCAGGAACAATCCGCAACAATCCGCCAGATGTCTTCATGGCACGCGGTCTTCAAATCACTCATTCCCAATAGCTTCACTAACACTTAACCATCGGGTCATGACAGATTGTCCACAAAACGACCGGTTCTCAGGGATTAAGGGATTACTTTACAACAGGGTCGCACGCGCAATTTGGACCGCCATCCCTTTACAAGAACTTCAGTTTTAACAAACGTAACCCGTATTATTACGTCAAATTAGGGGTTATTAACAATCAAACAACTGGATCACGACTAATTGTCACAAGCGGATCGATTTAAAAAGATTAATTTCAACAAAAGCGTCGCGGGGGTTCCAAAACGCGACGGACCTATTTTAGCGGCAAATTAACAAGCTGTCAAGTGTCAACGTCAAACTGACAAGTCAGTTCTCACTCTGTTACACGCGCATTCCGTTAGGCGCACAGATAATAAAGGGACAGAACATCTACCCCCCCCGGACGGGCCTTCCCGTCCGCTAATCACTTGGCAATCCCGACAAGGTTGCGTTTTATCAGTCCACCTGACGCGCTGCTGGAGGATGTGCAAATACTCCAAGCTCCAACGCTTCCAAAACTCTGAGCGAGCTGCTGCACCAACTGAAACCGCGATAGCCAATTTTGGCTCACATCGACAAAAGGGTGCTCCGGCAGGGCGACAAGTGGCTGTCAAATCAAAAAATGGCCCGGGGTCAGGGCCTCCAAGACGTTCAGGTCCGAAGACAGCGGGCACAATGGACGCGAGTTCAACACAGCTTCAATGCGGCAAAATACCGTAGCTAACTCCTTAAAGGTGAGAACGGTGTCTCCCAACAATCTGCGCCAGAGTCCCTAACCGCCTTCACCGCGGCCTCAAATAACCCCCCAATGGGGGCAGGCTGGCGGGTCAAAACAATAACAAACAACAAAACAACCAAACAACAATAACAACAACAACAACAACAACCAAATGGCCCTCCTTAGGCAACAAAAGGGGGTGACGGACCCCATAAGGAAGGCTAGAGTGACTCAACCGTCAACAACCAAACAACAAAAGACCCGTATCGACCAAAAGGGGTTCAACTTACTAACGGCTCCCGACAATATCCAAAACTCTCGCTGCAGAATGGCCAACAGCGCATTGCAACCGGCATGCGAGTTCTTAATGTGACGATCAGTCACCAACAATTCAACAACAAAAAACAACAATTCAACAATTTGTCGAGGGAGCCAAATCGACTCAACAAACTCAGGGTCCTTTGTTCCAACAACGAGCACCTTGAGCCCGGGCAAAGGACCCGACATCAAGACTGGCGATCGAGGCCAATCATCCTCGGGGTGAGTCGGCCAGTCTGGACCCCACCATAGGGGGTGAGCAATCAAGCGGGGTGCCATGCACCCACGTGAGGCCACGGCACCTGGGTTCAAATCTCCAGGCACGTGCCTCCAAATCAAAGGCGTTTCAAATTTTGAATCTGGGACACTCAGCTCGCAACAAAGACCTCCAAAGAGTGGACGGATGTCTTCAACCAACACAAAACAATTGACTGTCCGTCCAGGCGTGAGAAGCCCGAATGTCCACAGTTCCACCCAAAGTGTGAGCAACGTGGTTCAATAAACGCACAAGACGCGCCGCCCCTGACAATTCAACTTAGGGGTGGTCAGTGCCGTCCGGAGGGGGCCACCTTGCTCTTGGCCAAGACCAGTGACAAATTCACCTGGCCTGTTGCGCAGACGGTGCGCAGACAAACAACAGCTGCATAACCGTGCGAAGACGCATCACAAACAAGGGTAGCAGTGTAGCTCCCAGGGGGGAGGATAGCGCGGGGTAACACGACCTCGTTGACTGCAGGGAGTGCGGATACAAATTGGAGCCAATCTTCCAACAGGTTTTCCCGAATTGGCTCGTCCCAGCCAAGTCCCGCAGTCCAAAGGCGCTCAAGAAAACAATTTTGCCCAAAACAATACAAACAAACAACAAAACAATAGACAAAAGGCAACCGGGTCCACCCTTTATGGCAGAATTTTTTTCGTCATAATTTTATTTTGCATAACAGCGGATGGCATAAACTTCATTTCGCAGAAAATCGTTTGGCATACACTCATTTATCATACATTCACAACGCATAATTTTATAAGTCAGAATCATCTTTAGGCATAAATTTTATTCCATAATAATTAAAAAGTAGAACCATCATATCGCAGAAAGTTCGCAGTCAGAATCGTCTCTTGGCATAATTTCATATCGATAGTTATTAAAAGGCAGAACTATCATATCTCAGAAACTTTAAACTTAGAATCATGTTTTGGCATACATTTCATATCGAAGAAGCATGCAGCATGCAAACAAGCATGCAGCATGCAAGCAAGCATCCAGCATGCAAGAAACCAAGCATACAGCATGCAAGCAACCAAGCATGCAGCTTGCAAGCAAGCATGCAGCAAGCAAGCATGCAAGCAAGCATATAGCATGCAAGCAAGCTTACAGCATGCAGGCGAGCATGCAACATGCAGCATGCATGGTTTCTGTCACGGCTTCGGCGCTGCGGGGCTCCGGCGGACCCACGCGACCTCATCGTCGCAGATGGTTTTACGCTCACCACCGTGGCTTCGGCTTGCTGGCCGGCTTCGCCGGCCAGCCTCAGCCGCGGCGGCGACCGTCAAGACCACCTGCTCCTCAGCTCGCGGGCCGCCTCGCCACTCCGCGCCTACGCGGGCTTAAATTACACTCTAGGGGTAGGGCAGACAAGACTACGTGGAGTCGGTTCTGCAGCGATTCGTTTCTGTCAATATTTTTTGTAGCACAACATATACTGACTTTTTGAGATACTATTTCATTTTATTTAAGGTTAAAATGCAATTTAATAGAAATGAAAATATGCCTAACAAAACTATTCTAAATTAAATTCTGCCATCTTCATAGTATGCCAAGTGAAATTATGCCAAATAATCATTGCTCTAAATAAATGTTATGCTAAACGAAATTATGCGGAATTTTAAGTCTGCCAAAGGTAATTATGCGAAATAAAATTCTGCCATCTTAAAAGTATGCCAGCGTAAAGTCGAGCATATAAACATTCGGCCAAAAAATGATTATGCTAAACATTTTTTATGCCTTACAAATATTCGTTTAAATAAGATTATGCCAAGTGTGTTATGCCAAATAAAATTTGGAGCATCAAGTTTCTGCCAGATAGAGGGAACCTGTTCGGGGTTGGGGTGAGATTGAGATAAACTAAGATTAAAGATTATAAAGATAACTATATTTCAGTAATACAAATGGGATAACAATTAAAACTAATGAGGTGAATAGGATGAGATTGAGTCGCGCCCGATATGCTGTCCGAAACGTACTGACTGTTTTACTTAGATTAATAATTATACATAAAATATTCAACTCATACAGCGCGGTGTCGCAATTACGCTGACATGTTCATTATTGTTCGGTGATTGACCCGAACATGCTCCCGAGGGAGAAAAAGGTGGGGTTAGTAAATAGGTATGGTTAAATGGGTAATGCACTTAATATTAACAAGGTGAAAACAATATTCAAATAGTTCTAAAATAATAATGTAGGGTTAGTTATGTTAAAAGATGAGATTAAAGTAACATTACAAATTAAACGGAATCGCTACAGTGTAAATCAGGAAGAGAAAACACACGAAAGATTGGTGAAGAACCTCTATCTTCACTTTTTTGTAGGCACTCACTAGATAGAGCTAGTCGTTCAGAATCACTTTTCACTGATTTGCTACTAGACTGCCCTTTTTCCCTAATTTCACTACACTTAAACACAACACTTTCCGTAATGGTGTGTGGAGATGGCAACGCAGTCGTCGCAGAGGCTGTTGACCGCTCTGCTGTAGAAGTGGAACGATTTCTTTTACGTTGCCTTTGTCGCCAACATTTAAAGCCGTAAGCTACTCCCAATAACAGGATTCCCAATATGATGAGATATATAGCAGTATACTGATGGACGTCGTGGTAGGAGATACTGGTGCTCAAAGGTTCACTCTGCTTCATGATCTCAAGACTTCGCTTAATGGCTTCAAATTGCTTGAGGTTATCTGAGTTATTGGGATTAAACTCATATGAGATTTCTGGCATAGTTATATTTATTAAGTGATTTATTGGTGATATTTCTGGCGAGATAATCTTTGTCGTCGTACTAATTTTACTAGACAATCTTTTGTTGGAATACACTATAAAATCTTCTGTTTTTACTAAACAGCCTTCCCCAACACGCAAAAGACCCGCTTCTGATAACCTAACTGCCATAACCTGATTTTCACACAGAAGTTTGACGTTACATTCATTGCAGCAGAAATAATAATATCTGTTATCTGTTGTCAACTCTCTCCAGTCATTCTTGCACGAGTTAGTTTTAGTTTTACAAGTTCTTGTGCCTGGGATCGTCTCACAAAGGCTATGATCGTCTTTCATGTGGTGAACAGGCTTTCTGATATGACACAGAATAGTCACAGAGTTTTGTAATATGCATGACTGTAGATCCGTGTCTGAGATAGTTAAATATGAATCCTTTCTCACGTTGATGGCTGCTAATTCCGAAATAGTTTCGACCTTCATCATCATGTTATCTTTTACAATACGTGGAACCGGGATAAGATTGAATACCTCGTAAAGATCTCTTTCAATCAGGGGTATTTTTATTTCTATGATTAGGTATTTTCCAGAGTATTTGGCTCGTACTTTGAGCAAGCTGTAAAGATCTTTAAAATTGAAGTTGTCGACAGGAACTACCAAGTCTCCAGATATTTGCGCTGATATTATGCTTAACTCTGATCTAAGTTGCTTCGGAGATATCAAATGAAAATCTAGTTTTCCATTATAAATATCAGTTACTGTGTCTAAAATTGAGTCCTGGATTCGACGAAGGGTATACAACAAGTTGTTAGCAGTGAAAGCCGAGGTTATGAAATCTGTGATAACAGTTATGTTTTGCACTTGCTGAGAGAGATTTTTATAAGAATCTTGAAGATAATTAAGTTTTTGATTTATTATTTTGTGATGTTTGTTGATAGTATTCTCCATCCTTTTCATGAGATTAAATTCTGCTTCTACGACGGACGTTTGGTTTTTCCAGAGGTTGTATAAATGGTTTTCGTTTTGCTTCAAAAGGTCAATATCCTTCTCATATTTTTCTGCAAATCGTTGGTCCAACACTCCGAATAAACTATTTGCAACGTAGCCTACTCCGTCTATCAAGCCACGACGCCGACGTTTCTTATTAGTCATAAACGAGTCATTTATCATGACAATATTGTCGTAATGTTTAAGTTCTTCGAACTCGTGCTCAAGTTGTAACATGACGCCGTCGCAAGGTGTTTGTGTTCTGATCGTAGAGCATAAGGTTTCAAGATACTTGATATATTTTAATAATGCCGCCGTTCCTTCTTGATAAGGATTTGTGTCATAATAGACTATTAAATGCCAATCATCTCTAATTAAATGCATATTAGATATTTTGTCGAAGTAGACACTATTGTTTGTCAACAGGGTGAAGTTGTAGGATGCTTGAACGGTGCTTGTTACTGACAGTAAGAATAATGTTAAAGATAAAACCACAGCTGAGAATGAGATAGGACGCTTTTTTCTCGCCGCTGGCACTTTATTATCAATTTTTGGGGCATTCGGATCTGGATAATTTTTATTTGTTGGCAGTAAGGCCAGTTTTACAACTGGGCGTTTAAAGAAACCGTTTTTTGTTTTAAGTGTGACGACCCTTACGTGTCCGTCACTTCCAGGATGCAGCACCACTACGCGACCTAGACTCCATTTTCCTGGTGGAAGATTGTCGTCCTTTATGATAACGATGTCGTTTAGATTGAGATCCTTTTGATGCTGTCGCCATTTGGACCTCGTAGAAAGCTGCGAGAGATAGTCAGTCTTCCACTTATTCCATATGTCTTGATAGATTTTTTGCGTCAAGTGCCACCGTGTTCTGAGATCATGCTCTGTTTCAAAAATCGTTAAGTTGGGGCCACTTGCTAAAAAGTGAGCCGGGGTCAAAAAGTCCAGATCCTCAGGATCTTCTGTCAGAGGGCACAGTGGTCTGGAGTTCAAACAAGCCTCGAGTTGGGATAATAGGGTATTGTATTCCTCGTAGGTTAATTTTTGTTCTCCCACGACACGCTTGAGAAGATGTTTTAGGCTCTTTACTGCAGCTTCCCAGAGTCCGCCAGCAGATGGCCATGACGGGGCGTTAAAATGCCACTCAATATTCATTTCAGAGATTGTCGAGGTTACTTCTTGGTCAGACAAGATGTCGGAGATTTCGGCAAACTCTTGTTTTAAGATTTTGTTGGCTCCTATGAAGTTAGTTCCCTGATCACTATAGATGTGCCCAGGAACCCCTCTTCTAGCCGACATTCGTCGAAGCGCGGCAATAAATGCTGACGCTGTGAGATCTGATACGATTTCTAAATGTATGGCTTTAGTTACCATACAAACAAAAACTGCGACATATCCTTTACAGGTTTTAATGCCACGACCTTTGTTTGCCTTAATAAGGATGTGTCCGGTATAATCTATGCCGGTGTGGTAAAAAGGTCGGTTAGGAATCAATCGTGCTGGAGGTAGGTCACCCATGATTTGATGTTGTGGTATGGGATTATTTCTTTTACATTTGACACACATTCTTAATCGTTTCTTTGTGACTCTGTTTCCTCCAAGAATCCAGTATTTGTGTCTTATAAATCCAGTAGTCATTTTAACTCCACCGTGAAATACAAGTTCGTGGGATTCATCAATGATAAGATCAGCCAACTTCGATTGATTCGGGATTATGATGGGATGCTTCATTTCCGGATCAAGGTTCGAATGTTTAAGTCTACCACCGACACGGAGAATTTGATTAGTGTCTAGTATGGGATTGAGATTAAGAATCTGGCTTTTCTTATTCAAAGGTTCATTATTTTTCAGCCGGGATATTTCTTCGTCGAAATATTCGTTTTGGACGTGCTTAATTAACATTTCTCTAGCTGTCTTTATATTTCGCAGAGTAAGAAAACACGTGCGTTCTTTCTTGTAAACAATAATGTCGATGAACTTGTTGATGTAAGCTAATACTCGAGTAACTTTCCTTAAAGTGCTATATTTTGCTAATAGTTGATTAATTATTAAATTTTCGGGGTTAACAATGACCGTATTTACTTCCTTTTTCTTTCTGAGTTCTTCGCTAGTATCACTCGTATAAATCGGCATCTCATGAGATTCCTTTGGCTTATATTGCGGTAACCAGTCGGGACCTTGCCACCACAGCGAGTGATTGGCTAATTGCGCAGCAGTTAAACTGCGGCTTGCGCAATCTGCGGGGTTTTCTTTGGATTTTACGTAATTCCATTTACCTTTAGGGATTATTTCAGTGATAATCCTTACTCGATTCGCAACAAAGGGTTTCCATTTCTCCGGTTCGCCACTTAACCAACCTAGAACAGCCGTTGAGTCAGTCCAACCATAAACATGCACCTTGTAGTTCGATAGGGATAATATGATTTTTCGCATAAGTTTTGCTAATAAGAGAGAGCCGCATAGTTCTAATCGCGGGATCGATTGTGGTTTCTTCAGCGGTGTTACTTTTGATTTCCCTGCAATAAGGGTCACGTGAGTTTCATTTTCTCTCTGTATTTTGCAATACACGACGCAAGCGTATGCTTTTGTGCTGGCGTCACAAAATCCATGGAGTTCGATGATATCCTTTTCCTAGGTTTGAATCCAACGTGGTATTTTTAATCGAGATATTTGAGATAGATCGACTTTAATATTATTCCACTCCAACGCGATTTCATGAGGGACAGGGTGGTCCCAACCCAGGTCTGATTTCCATAATTCTTGGAACAAGATCTTAAGTTTTATTGTGACTGGTGCTAGCCAGCCCAAAGGGTCAAAAATTTTAGATATTTGAGATAGGAATTGTCTTTTTGTAAGGATGTCTTTAGTGGTAAATTCTATGGGATGAAAGATGAATTGATCATTTTTTGGTTCCCACCTAAGACCTAAAGTTTTGGTTGACTCCGGTTGCTTAAAGTCAAAGTCTTCCTTCTGCAGTTCATCTGAACTGTCTATTATTTCCGGCAAGTTAGATCGCCATTTTCTGAGATTAAACCCGCCAGATTTGAGGAGGTTGATCATCTCTGCTTTGAGAAGTATAGCTGCTCTCGCTGAATGTTCACCATGCATGAGATCATCCATGTAAAACGAGTGTTCTAAGATGTCAGGAGCGCAACTTTGTGGATAGCTTGGCTTTTCATCGATGGCCAGTTGCTTCAATGTCATCATGGCTAAGAAGGGTGCGGCCTTTGTGCCATATGTGACTGTCGCTAACTGGTATTCTTTTAAAGGTTGAGATTGATGATTCCGCCAGATAATTTTCTGATATTTCTGATCATCGGGATGTAGCCAGATTTTGCGAAACATTTTTTCGATATCTGCTGTAAAAGCGTACCTAAATTGTCTCCATTTTAAGATAAGGCTCTGAAGGTCTTGTTGTAAATTAGGTCCTCGGCACATAAGATCATTGAGGCTGTGTCCACTCGAGGTTCTAGCCGAGGCATTAAAAACAACTCGCAATTTGGTAGTCAATGACTCAGCTCGTTGGACGCAATGATGCGATAAGTAGCAGTCCGGCTGTACGTGTGACGTAACGGGTGTCATATGTCCGAGTTCTAGGTATTCAGAAATAAACATTTTATAGTCACGTGCCAGTGCTGGTTGTTTACTTAATTTCCGCTCTATTTGGAAAAATTGAGCAATCGATTTTGTTTTCGACTCCCCTATTTTATTCTCAAAATTCTCCTTGAATGGTATTTTAACGACGTAGCTTCCGTCTTTCCTTCTAGAGGTCGAGGATTGGTAAAACTCGATGCATTTTTGATCTTCTTCTGATATCGCTGGAGTTTCATGTATGTCCTCCACTTCCCAAAATTGCTGAATTTCTTCAATATTATTTAGGATCACATTGCAGTGGTACGTTTTGTAGTTGCCGCTTAAGATCCATCCCAACTGGGTTTGTTGGGCAATGGGCATCGTACCTTCTGACCGACAGATACCGTCCATAAGGATAGTGGAATAGATATCTGCCCCTAATAAGATATCAATAGGCCTACTTTTGTAAAATTCGGGATCTGCTAGAGTTATTTGGTTAAGAGTAGGCCAGTCTGGCTTAGATAAGGTACAGCTGGGTAAGTTATTTATGAGTTTATTCATTACATATACGTCCGTTTCAAAGGTGAATTCGCTAACCAGCGACGAACATTTGATGGTAATCATTCCCTTACAGTTGTTTTCCTTATTTCCTATTCCAGAGATATAACCATTACATTTTCGGCGCGGTAGTCTTAACAACTGAGCTGCGCTTTCCCTAATAATGGATGTCTGTGACCCTTGATCTAAAAGAACTCTCATTTTTTGGTAAGATCCATCTGCTGCTTGTACGTTAATTATTGCTGTGGCAAGCAATATTTCTGAGGGTTCCTTACGAAGCGATGCAACTGTGTTACTTTCTTGCTGCTGGGCTGGCGATTTCGTAATCGTGGCTGCATTTAACCCAGATCGGTGTGACGTAAAAGATTCATGCAAAATGGTATTGTGTTCTTTATTGCATTCCTTGCACCTTATTTCGGAAAAGCATTTTTTGCCTTCGTGATAATGTAGACAATTAATACAAAGGTTCAAGTTGGCAATAGCATTTTTACGTTCATTAGGTTGCAATTCCAATAATTTTAAACATGCATGAATTCGATGGTCATCGGAATTGCAAATAGGACATTGCTTGCGATTATTAATTTTGCGTTTGGACTTTGACGATTGCGAAACTTGGCTTGTTGAGTAATTCGTTTTAGGATTGTTATAATTTCGATTATGATTGGGACCCTTTGAAAATGATGTTTTGTTATTGTTGTTGGATTGAGATGGAGATGATTTATGTGTGGAATTATCAAGCTTCTTACGTGAAGTTTCCAGCATCATAAACTTAGTTTCCAAGAAATTAAGGAAATCTTCCAAGACAGGCAACTCTCGCGGGGATTTTAAGGCTTGTAGATAATCCTCGTATGTATCTGAGTCCAGTTTTTGAGACAATATACATACTAGGAAAGGATCCCAAGAAGACACATCGACTCCCAGATTCTTGATAGCGTTCACGCTCTCGTACGTCGTGTCGTGAATGCGTTTTATGTGATTTGATGATTGTTGCTGGTTTGCAGGGATGTTCATGAGATTGTTAAGATAAGAGGTGAAGATCTGTCGTTTATTATTATAACGATGATTGAGGATATTCCAGCATACAGGATAATTGTCGGAGCTTATTTGGAGATGCTGGATCAATTTTTCGGGCTCACCTTTGATTTTACTCTTCAGAAACTGCATCTTTTGTGCATTCGACAAAGAAGGGTTGTTGTGCACTGCTTCGGTAAAAAGATCTTTGAAGGAAATCCACTTATTGTAGTTTCCATCAAAGGTGACTATCTCCATTTTTGGAGTAGATTTTTCAATATGAGCAACGGACCACATTTTCTTATTGATGTCTTTCTTGATTTTGTTATAATATTTCTCATAATGAGTAAATTGCTCTTCGTACTCCGGGTTCGTTCCGCCATACTCGTTGTCCAGCTCCCAATGAAGTGAGTCAATAGCCGCCCAACGAGATTGTATCGTCTTCAGGACGTCTTCAAACTCCCATTTTTCCGTGATGAGATCAAGGTCGATATTGGAAGATGTTCTCAAGAAAGCCTTAAAGTTGGTAGCTTGCTTTTTGAAGAGACCTTCGGCTTTACTCTCTTCGAGAACAAGGGTTTTAGAAACAGCGGGAGGTGCGAGGTTCGAGGTTTGAGATTCGGCAGTAGGATGAAACGCAGGAGGTTTCAATTCGAGGGTTTGCGGTCTGTTTGCGAGAGGGTTATAGTTTTGAATAGTAGTTTTAATGTTGTTATATTTTTCCTTCATTTGATCGTATTGATTAGTACTGAAATATGCATGAGATTCATCACCAAAAGATAGCAAAGTCATATGATTATTATGGAACTCCGTAAAGTATTGTTCCAAGGTGGCTAATCGGCGACGTAAGTAGTCTGAGGTCTTGCGCTCTGCACCATCCTTCTTGAAATTGGTGAAGAGCCTATCTACGGCTTCGATTAGTTGTTGTTGGGTCGCTAAAATGTCGTCCATTTTCGACATTATAAAGATAAAAAGGAGACCTTACTTGTATTGAAGGCTTCTTTGGAGATCAAATGTCCTTGCGATAGCTGCAAGAACAAACCTGGAGTAGCAGCGCGATGAGATGATGCGATGCTTTCAGGTTCAATCAGGATCAGCAGGGGATGAGATTTGTGAGACCGAAATCACTCAGGTCTGTTTTCACAGGGTCTGGTAATAACTTCCAAGCGAGACACTTACACAGTACAGTTCGTAGATATACGCGTAATGGTCCCGCTCCGAAGGCTCGAAGGACCAATGTTCGGGGTTGGGGTGAGATTGAGATAAACTAAGATTAAAGATTATAAAGATAACTATATTTCAGTAATACAAATGGGATAACAATTAAAACTAATGAGGTGAATAGGATGAGATTGAGTCGCGCCCGATATGCTGTCCGAAACGTACTGACTGTTTTACTTAGATTAATAATTATACATAAAATATTCAAGTCATACAGCGCGGTGTCGCAATTACGCTGACATGTTCATTATTGTTCGGTGATTGACCCGAACAGAACCCAAGGCAACCCTGGGCTCCCATGTCCAAAATTGCACGGACCACAACAGAGTCCCCCGTGGGCCCCCAGACCTGACCGATGCCGTTGGCAACAAAACCGTGTCGATCTGAGAGGTACCTTAGCGGGGCAGGCGCCAATGTCCTAACAGTGCCTGGGCGGCGACCGATCTCCGCACACCCAGGCTCCGCACCCAAGCTCAAGTCCCTCGCGACGAGGATGGAGGCCAAACTCCTCGTCCGCGCGGTGTCCCGAGCCACGCGCCATCGCTGGATTGGCATATCCCACCGGAGGCCTGAATGGCGGGGGGCGTGACTCCAACCGGGGACGTTCCGCCAAAGGAGGGGAGGGAAGGCGGTGCTGGTCTGGCCAGCGGTGCTTAGCAACAATTGCGTAATCGCCTTTACGCGGGGAGACCAAATGGCGGTCGCGCGGCTCCCGATCAACTTGCGCGGGGGGTGGAGTGCGGCGCTCAAAATTGCGGGCCTCTCCCCGGTTCTGAACCGGCGAGCCAGAAGCCCGGTGACCAACTCCATGGTACCCCCCCGTGCGCGAACCTTCATCAGAGGCTGGTCTGCCAGCGTGGTTCGCGTTAGCGCACAAAATGTCCAAATGGGACCCCCTACAAATTCTACAAGGGCGGGGGTTGGGGCAGTCCCTATGGAAGTGAGCCCCCAAACAAGAGAAGCACATGCGGCGTGCATTGGCAATTCGGCGGCGGGCACTCACGTGCAACTTCAAAAAGGCCGCGCAAGTTGCCATGCCATGCCCCGTGTCCCTACAAAACTCACAACCAGGACGACTCTGGGTGCCAGCAAAACGAGCGGCGGGGTGACCATCAACAGGCCCGCGAGCCTTAATCCGTCCCTGGTCTCGTGGCCGGGAAGACGGCTGGCATGACTCCGTGGCAACGCCAGAGTTGTCCACAAACCGACACTCATCCTCCAAAAATTGGACGAGGTCATCAAATGGAGGGAGATGTGTGACACCATCCCCACCATACTTTTGCTCGAAACGAGCCCTCAAATCGGCAGGAAGCCGTTGCAGCACAACGTGCACCAAAAGGTAAGACCATTGGTCCACCGGCAAGTCCAATTGCTTTAAAGCGTTGGTCGCTGCCACCAACGGGTTCAACAGGTCAGTACGCAATGCTGACAATCCAGTAATGACCGGTAACCCCAAAATCAATCCAATATGAACGTCAGCCAAACAACGTTTATTTTGGTACCGCCGGGTGAGTAGTTCCACAGCGGTAGGGTAGGCTGAGTCAGTCAAAGACAGATGCTGCACCAAGGCTCGGGCCTCACCTTCCAGGACAGACAACAAATAGGCCAACTTTTGGGCGGGTCTGAGGTCCGAGCGTGCATCAACCAAACTTGCAAACAGGTTTTGGAAACCGTACCAGTGGTCCCAGCGACCGTCAAGTGTGGCAGTTCCAAAGCAGGCAATCTACTCAATAGTCCGGGACCTGAAACAACCGAGGTCTCCGGCTTGACCTGGACAGGTGTCCGGCACTGCAATATTTCCATTTGTATGCCATTGCACAAACAAACAAATCAAATAAACCAAATAATTAAATTATCAAATAACAAAGTTCAATCAATAAATAACAAGGAAATCCAACGCAAACAATCAAATAAAATAAACCAAGCAAAAGGTAATTAAGTAACAAAGTTCAAACAATCAATTACAAAATAACTACAATCAAACTACCAAACTGACTAATCAGCAACTCAAGAAATAACAATATATTGGTTTCAATTTAATGAACAAAAATAAAGTTTTATTTTAATTCAGGAAGGACACTGCTCTGGTGCCAACCTGGAGTTATGTATGTAAGTGAGTGTATCTGTATTGTGTTGTGACGTTATGAGTAAGTATTCTCAGGAACAATCCGCAACAATCCGCCAGATGTCTTCATGGCACGCGGTCTTCAAATCACTCATTCCCAATAGCGTCACTAACACTTAACCATCGGGTCATGACAGATTGTCCACAAAACGACCGGTTCTCAGGGATTAAGGGATTACTTTACAACAGGGTCGCACGCGCAATTTGGACCGCCATCCCTTTACAAGAACTTCAGTTTTAACAAACGTAACCCGTATTATTACGTCAAATTAGGGGTTATTAACAATCAAACAACTGGATCACGACTAATTGTCACAAGCGGATCGATTTAAAAAGATTAATTTCAACAAAAGCGTCGCGGGGGTTCCAAAACGCGACGGACCTATTTTAGCGGCAAATTAACAAGCTGTCAAGTGTCAACGTCAAACTGACAAGTCAGTTCTCACTCTGTTACACGCGCATTCCGTTAGGCGCACAGATAATAAACGGGACAGAACAATATTTAATATCGATATTTAATCTATATCGAAACACCGGGAGGTGACGCCCTAGGAGGACATATAGTGACCTTATTGGTGATGTTCTTCAGAAAGGTCAGGTGCGTAGTACTCGCAACCGGCGTGTGTGTATGACCAATTGTATGAACCTTAAAAAGGCAAAAGGAGTGTGTAGAGATCGTAGCAGGTGGCGTTCCGTGGTTTCTGCCTACCCCCATGGGAAAAAGGCGTGATTGTATGTATGTATGTATGTAATATCGATATTTAATTTTATTTCAAATGTTTGGCTGTGATATCGACACAACTAACTTTAAGTATAATTATTTGTATGCTCTCGAGTAAAATGTAGCCAACTGTGCATCTTATTATAACATCCTATTGTAAGTTTTAACCTACATTTACGAATAAATTAGATTTGAATTGATTCGATATAATTTACCGCAAACAATTCTGAGGCACCGCAAAAAAGAGGCAGTCCCTACAGCATCCTTAAGAACGCGGCGCCTATACTCGCAAACCACGAGCCGAGACGCAAGGGCAATATTCGGTCGGAATATTGCTGTCTCTGTTTGACAATAGAAGGCCAACGATGACGCGGTATGCAGCCGTGTGTGAGTAAGAAGTTGTACTTACGTTTTATTCATAACGACTCCGAGGCATTTTTATTTACTAGTAATTAGGTATGTTCGTTATTTGCTTTATTTTTGTTGACTACTCTGGGGAATCGTTAGTAAATGTACAGACTAGTAATGCGTTTTGTGGAAATTTCTATACAATGTCGGTATCTCGAATTATTACAATATCTCGAGATCTAGGCCTTTTGTAAAGTCTTACATACCTTTCCTAACTTGGTACTTGTAAACCAATGTATAATTATGTTGTTTGTGGTCTTCTATAAATTGATACATGAACGACGTGAGTCCACCTGTCATATTTATGTAAGTAAGTATTCTTTTTACTCATTTTAAAAATTGTTATCACTACATATTATAAAACAAAGTCCCCCGCTGCGTCTGTCTGCCTACTTGCGAAGAACTCAAAAAATGTTCAACGGATTTTTATGCGGTTTTCACCAATAGATAGAGTGTTTTATAAGGAAGGTTTAGATGCATTTTCAATTTTTGTTCCCCTGACCCTTCCCGTCGCATCGATTTGCCTGGTAGTTTTCGTCCATTTTTCGTTGCTGCTCGCTCCTTTTGAGTTATAGTGAGTCAACCTTAAAAGATAGACATATGCTCTCGCGGACTTTTTTTTAGAACTTTTTAAAAGGAACAATTTCGTCATACATGATTTTTGCGTTACCTTAACCGTTTACGCAGCGCACGCAACGGAAACTCTCAAAAGGAATAAATTTTCCCCGTTTTTGCAACATTTTTCATTACTGCTTCGCTCCTCTTAGTTGTAGCGTGATGTTATATAGCCTATAGCCTCCCTCAATAAATAGGCTACCAAACACAAAAATATTTTTTCTATTCGGACCAGTAGTTCCTGAGATTAGCGCGTTCAATCAAACAAACAAACAAACTCTTCAGCTTTATAATATTAATATACTAATATATAAATATATAAATATATATAGTAATATAGTATATATAGTATATAGTATTCAGCTTTATAATATTATATAGTATAGATGAATAGTAGAAAGTGTTACGCAAAATATTAGTAACAGACAAATATATTTCAATAATTTATACATATTTACGCGACGTGCAGATATAAAAGAGGATAAATAAAAAACAAAGACTTTTAATTAACATTTATTTTTAATGTACACGTTACTCTCCTAAGCTAAGCTAGGTTTAGAATCAGCACTTTTTTTTTGTTTTTTTTCAGGATGGGAAATCATCAAATGACTTCTCCCGCTCTGGGCGGAGCGGGAGGGCGTGTCAGACTTTTACTGAATAAAACCCACCCGTGTTCCATTAGTTGCCCATGTGCCAGGGTCACGGTATCTCTTTCGAACAATCACGCGACCCCGGCAGGCATCGGTCCTAGTAGACCCCTACACTGCTGCTGACATCTGTTTGAGGCGCGCGTGGAACACTACGCGCCGTCGAACCGAGCCTGGTCCTTACCGGGCGGCGAGCTACCCATTGCTCGCCACCCGCAAGCTCGCGCCTATGGTGGTCGGGAGTCGGCTATGGACTCCCGATGCCCGGGGCGTCTCGTGGCCGGGAGTCCGCTATAGACTCCCGACGCCCGGGGCGTCTCCTCCTGCGGCGGCTAGGGACGTGAGGGCGCAGAGACTGCCACTCCCTCACGCACCCCGCCTCCTCCTTCGCGAGCATTACTGCTTCGCAGAAGGAGGTGACGGCTTCCCATTCCCTCTCGCTCCGTACCATGGCTCGCACCAGGGCCGGACGCGAGAGGTCGCCGCCGCCGATCGCCTCCACGAGGACACGGCGGTGCTCCGCCCAGGCAGGGCACACCTCCACCGTATGCTCCACCGTGTCCTCCAGACGATCCTCGCAATGGAAACACCCGGACGTATCCTCCCGCTTTATTCTGAACAGGAACCCACCGAAGCACCCATGCCCGGTGAGAACCTGCGTCAAGCGGAAGGTGAGGACGCCGTGACGCCTCTCTATCCACTCCTCAAAGAGGGGACTTACTGCCGCAATTGTGGCGTGCCCAAGAATCAGCACTTTCCGAACGTGAAAACAACAAACCGCCCGCCCGTCACCAATACCTAGTGCTTTATCTGAGAAGAAGCGGCGCAACAAATTCCCCAGCAGCACAGCTGTCTGTTTAGTTACATAAACTTGATTCTATACAATAATTATGAGGCACAGAATATTACAATACATTATTTACCATATCTGCAAGAGCAGTGGTGGCCCAGTGGTAATGGCCCCGACTTACGAGTTATAGGTAGCGAGTTCGAACCCAGGGACGCGCTTTACTTTGTATAAATAATTTCATCAACATTGCTCTCGCACCGGTAAAGAAAAACATCGTGAGGAAACCGGCATGTCTTAGAATTAAAATATCGAAGACATCAGACATCTACCAATCCGCACTGGGCCCGCGTGGTAGATTACGGCCCATTCCCTCTCAGAAAGGAGGCTTGGATCCCAGCAGGGAACGTTATAGACTGATTATGTATTTGCCATATGTCAGCTAGCTATGCCAATATACCAACAAATAAATAAAAACTGGTGAAGGATAGTAGAAGTAAGTTTAAATAGTGTGTGTAACACAATAAATGAACATTATGATAATAAATTGTTCAGAATCGTTTACAGAATCGCTTTCTGTTATTTTCTATACTGGCAATTGTTTATCCCAGAAATAATTAAAACTACGTTAATTATGGTGAAACTCACGTTCCCACGGACGTAATAAGATCGCATTTTCAACTGTCGGTGTTGAACCGAGCATTGAGAATACAACAGAGTGCAGCGCGGGTGAGTCTTTTTTTATTTTTTTCAGGATCGGAAATCATGAAATGACTTCTCCCGCTCTGGGCGGAGCGGGAGGGAGTGTCAGACTTTTACTGACTAAAACCCACCCGTGTTCCATCAGTTGTCCATGTGCCAGGGTCACGGTATCTCTTTCGAACAATCACGCGACCCCGGCAGGCATCGGTCCTAGTAGACCCCTACAGCGCGGGTGAGTCTCAGCACGTCGAAGCCCAGTTGGATTTTCACCTCTTGGCGCTGAGCAGTACTTTGAAGACCCAGTGCACGAAAATAACCAACCGCGATTTTATTACGTCCGTGGGAACGTGTGTTAAGTCATAACATAATTAACGTATTACACTAACGTAGTCATAACATAATTAACCTATACCTAGATAGGTAGGTAAATACTAAGTTATACAAAAACTTAGTTAGGTACTTGCTACTATTAAACTCGACCCACGAAATAAATAATGTTTATTTCATTGGGCTGAGTTTAAATATGTGTAAACAATTAGTAGCCAAGAAAATATTAGGCAGATAACTTATAATATATCATTGGCTAATAGGTACTTTACTGTGAGACACATCCCAACGTTCGGAGTCCATGTTGGCAGCCAAACCGAATCGTAAACAATAAGGCGGGTTGCAGACCAAGAGCTAAGATAAGTTAGTTTAGCTTAGCTCGCATAGCTGATGCAGTTTTCCATACTTGTGTGCAGACTGCAAACTCTGCGATATGTATGGAAAACTGCGTCAGCTATGCGAGCTAAGCAAAACTAACTTAGCTTAGCTCTTAGTCTGCAACCCGCCTAAATCCAGGTCCGTAAACAAAGCAAAGTTCCTGCCAGGGTCGCGAGATTCGTTCGAAAGAGTTACTGTGGCCCTGGCATATGGGCAACTGATGGAATATGGGTGGGTTTTAGTCGGTAAAAGTCTGACACGCCCTCCCGCTCCGCCCAGAACGGGAGAAGTCATTTGATGATTTTCCATCCAACAAAAAAAAAAAGCAAAGTTCGTCAGAATTCTACATTCTCATCAGTCATTCAGTCTCTGTACTCGATACCAAATCAGAAGAAAAATCAAAATCCAAGTTCCATAGCATAGGTCAATAATAATGTCAGAAATATCACAATACAATTGAATAAACAAATAAAAGTACGCCCATAATGCATGTTGCGCTAGTGTGAATGCATGTCCGAGCGCTACACAACACACGTGCTGCGAGCCGCACGACCGTGCACACATTGACATTTTTGTGAGACGCGATAGCACTATTAGCTATTGAAAATTTATGATAATTTGGCTGTGTTCCGTAATACCAAAAATGATGAATGAAAACTTAATGAATTTTAAATTGGTTTTCGTTATTTTGTATCTTGGTAATATAAGCTGTGTTATGGATATAACGTTATTACAGATATTGTCGTTTTTAATGCAGAAAAAACAAAAAGAAAACATGTCATTCACGTTGTAAAAATGTGCGAAATGCAATTCACTCAAACTTCATTTTAGCTCAGTTTTTTTTTTAAAAAACGTCACCATAACCTAGATAAATACTGTCTAAAGCCGAATATCATCTTAAAATGGTGGAAATATGCTCAAATTGCAAATGATTTTGGTATTACGTTTGTATGAACAGATTGACCGTCGCCGGGCCCTTAAAACATTATTGTATTGGACGCGTAGGATATTCAGCTACAAAGATTACCGGTGTAAAAGGGGTTCGAATTTTTTTGTATGGAAGCTGGCATATCGACCCACCGCCATTTTGTTTTTTTTTTTTTTCGAAATCGCGGCTCACAATGGAAGCGGTATGTATGGGTAAAGGATACATAGACGAACAAAAAAATGTTAAGTAACATGGAACCCCAAAGTGTCACGTTACCGAGATTTTTGAATGTAAACATCGACTTATAATATGTCGTTTTAAGCCCTTTAAATACACACTCATATTTTAATACCACTCATTATGCGAACAGTTTAATAAACAACGATTACTTGCCTTCTTTGACTGGTTACTTTCTGTACTAACCATCTAATCCTCCCAACAGGTCTCACAGAACGTAAATGCGTGACCTTAGCCTCCCGACATCTGTTCCCCGTGGTGGCCATCAAATGGAGACCGGCCGACGACTTCATGGTGGTCGGATGTTCTGATGGAACTGTCTTCGTTTGGCAGATGGAAACCGGCCATGTTGATAGAGTGTTGCATGGTAAGTTAAAATAATAAGTAATAGTTGACTAGCGGTCGAAAACAACCGTGTTTTTCTTTATAAATTTTGTGTATTTCTAATGGTAATCTTAATTGGCACTGGAGAGGGCACATTGCTCACAGAACAAATGGCCGAAAGGTTCTGGAGTGGCGACCGCGTACCGGAAGACGTAGAGTTGGAAGGCCTCCAACAAGGTGGACCGATGACCTTGTGAAGGCCGCAGGAATACGTTGGATGCGGGAAGCACAAAACCGGTCGAAGTGGCGGTGCTTGGGGAGGCCTATGTCCAGCAGTGGACGTCTTTCGGCTGAAATGATGATGTTGATGTTAATTTCTATTATTCTATACAAAAATATTAGCTTTCTGCACACTTTCTCCATATAAACTTTAACTGTGCTAAATTTCATACTCCTCCGTCAATATAATTTTTGTACAAAGTTTTTGCTTCACGAATGTTTGAAAACAAAGTTGTTTAAGGAACATGCCATTTCTTCCCGTGATTGTCCTAAGAGGCGACTAAGGGACTTACTAGAGAATGGGCAGCAGCGTTCTCTATGCATTTTACCACCTTACTGCGTTCGATAACCCGCCTGCCAAGCGTGGCGATTATCGCAAAGCACCCCAAATTGGGAGAAGCATATATCCTGCAGTGGACGTTTAACGGCTGAAATTATGAGCTGTAGGCAAAGCTATAACAGTTTAAATTAACGGAATTTCTTTGAAACATTTTTATCTTTTTGTAAAAATAAAAGTTAAAACACGTGAATACCTTTTTTTTGTGGGTGGGAAATCATCAAATGACTTCTCCCGCTCTGGGCGGAGCGGGAGCGGGAGCGGGCATATCAGACTTTTACTGACTAAAACCCACCCGTGTTCCTTCAGTTGCCCATATGCCAGGGCCACGGTATCTCTTTCGAACAAATCTCGCGATCCTGGCGGAAAACGTGAAACCTTAGTTCTAAGTATCTGTTTTGGCCACCAGGTATGATAGCTGACGAAGTGTTGGCGGCGTGTGACGAGGCTTTAGCGGATGAGCTCGGAGGGTCGCTGTCGACTGGATCCAGTGACGGACTGGCCAACCCGGCTGTACACTTCTTTAGGTGAGCTGGATTCTAGTTATTTAAACATCCTTTACATTAAAATACCAAAAGATATTACAAAACAAAAACCAACTGATTTTATATAGGTTTAAAAAATCTTTCTGACAAATCGAGACAAAGAAAGATTTTAAATATAAAACAAAAAATATTTGACGACCTTTCAAACTCTTAAAAATAAATTAACTATGAGAAAAAGTGATACTTAGGGGTCTAATCTATGAGTGACACTTAGTACATCGGATCTATGGGTGAATGATAGTACATGAACCACCCAGTCCCCCAAAAAATGGTTTCAATCCATGCGCCAAACACCCTGTGTGAGTCATCCCGTCTTTTTTTTGTGGGTTGGAAATCATGACGCGGATGTCTTCTGCTCTGGGTAGAGCGGGAGGGCGAGTCAGTCTTTTACTGACTAAAACCCACCTGTGTTCCTTTAGTTGCCTATATGCCAGGGCCACGGTATCTCTTTCGAACAAATCTCGCGACCCTGGCAGGATTATTTTTTTTGGATGGGAAATCATCATATGATTTCTCCCGCTCTGGGCGGAGCGGGAGGGCGTGTCAGACTTTTACTGACTAAAACCCACCCGTGTTCCTTTAGTTGCCTATATGCCAGGGCCTCGGTATCTCTTTCGAACAATCTCGCGACCTTGGCAGGCATCAGTCCTAGTAGACCCCTTCACTGCTGCTGACATCTCTTTGAGGCGCGCGTGGAACACTACGCGCCGTCGACCCGAGCCTGGTCCTTACCGGGCGGCGAGCTACCCATTGGTCGCCAGGCCCTGGCAGGATGACTTCTCCACTTTGGGACAATACTCGAAACCAGCTAGAATTTTGAAGATTTTTTTTCCTTTATCGTTTTTTAGTCCTTATCTGACAGGTCTTTTTTGTTCCCATCCCCTACAGAGGCCTCCGCCACCGCAACCTAACAGCCATGCGTGCCGCGACACAGCGCGGCCTGGCCGTGCTACAGCACAGCGGGCCGGCCGGCAACGCCGGGCCGCTGGCTGAGCCTGCGAGGGCCCGACGGGCCCAACTCACTGTACAGGGCTTCCGGAGTAATCCTGCTGGTAAGTCTCTTATTTTTGGCGTACCTGGCTAATCTAACAGTAATTTGGGGTGTTGTAGATCGCAGTAGAGTTTCAGCGTCTATAGGCTGTGCTCAAAGTATGTAGACAAATGTATGACACAAGTTATCTGTGCCAATTTTTAATGGGACTTGACAAATTGAGCGCTTTGCGTCTAATGACTGATGTGTCAAATATGTCAAATTTCTATTCCTTAGGGGAACACAGACGTCATTTTTTTATGATTTGCAATCGAGTTTATTTTTTTTAATCAAATTGACTCACTACGACAACTTCCCTTTGTGATAACCATTTCACAAAAGTGTCACAAATGACATACAACCAATTATTATTAGTGCCGGACGTAAAGAAAAGCATTTCTTCCTGTGAGTGTCGGAAGAGGCGACTAAGGGATTTACTAGAGAATATGCAGAGGCGTTCTCTATGCATTTTACCACCATACTGCGATCGCGAATCAGCATCCCAAGCGTGGCGATTATAGCAAACCCCCCCTTTGGAGAGCCCTATCTTCAACAGAGGACATCTTATGGATGAAATGATGGTGATGATAACCCAGCTAATTGAATACAATTATGTAGTGTTATTTTGATAGTTTGG
Source organism: Aporophyla lueneburgensis (assembly GCA_932294355.1). Classification (NCBI taxonomy): domain Eukaryota; kingdom Metazoa; phylum Arthropoda; class Insecta; order Lepidoptera; family Noctuidae; genus Aporophyla; species Aporophyla lueneburgensis. Next base: position 13,184,924 of record OW028762.1, on the reverse strand, counting down.
GATAGAAAAGTTTCTTATGAAATAGTCTATATTAAAAAGGACCTAGAGAAGGGTCTTTAGAAACGAAAGACGAAGTGGCAGATTGTAGAAAGATTTCTAAGATGCGATGTCGAAAATGGAGAAACGAAATGTTACTTTGTATTTAAAGAACTGTGTCTGTTATTCGTAGAAATAGTAAGCGTTATACTAAGTCTGCAGTTTCAGCTCCTATAGTCTTTTCTCAAAGTATGTGATGAATATGTGAATAAATGGATTAAAAAAGGTACATGTGCCAATTTTTTTGGGCGATTTACAAACTGAACGCTCTGTGTCAAATGACTGGTGTATCAAATGTCTTTTTCTGCTTTGCCACGTATGGTTTTTTTTTTTAATTAAAGAAATCACATGGAACCCAAATTTATTATTAATCCTTACTTTGATTAGATTATTTGATAATTTAAGCACTAAATTCTAATTTTAAGTCTCGCAATAGATTTTTTTCGTTTGACAAATGAAGTTATTTTACAATACTATCCATACTAATATTATAAATGGGAAAGTGTGTGTGTTTGTTTGTCCGTCTTTCACGGCAAAATGGAGCGACGAATTAGCGTGATTTTTTAAGTGGAGATAGTTGAAGGGATGTAGAATGACATAGGCTACTTTTTGACTCTTTCTAACCCCCCACTTCTCTAAGATGGGGGGTGGAACGCGCTAATCTCAGGAACTACTGGTTCGAATTGAAAAATTATTTCTGAGTCGGGTAGCCTATTTATTGAGGAAGGCTATAGGCTATATAACATCACGCTACGATAAAAAAGAGCCGAGCAGCTACTAAAAAATGGACGAAAACTAGCAGGCTGCGATGCGACGAGAAGGGTCAGTGGAGCAAATATTTGACGCGGACGAAGTCGCGGGTAGAAGCCAGTATAAAATAAACTTAACTCTCTACTATTTGCCGTGTCCATAGCCATTTCGTACAACTATCAAAGAATGACAATTGCGGTTTTAATATACGGACAATTTGAGTTGGTTATCATTTTAATAAACAATTTCTTTACATTACCTTTGTGTTATAAGAGTTAATTATGAATTGTATTTGTTCCCAGATCCTGAGAGCCACATCCTATTCTTCGATATCGAAGGTCTGATAGTGGAACTCCTCAGCGAGGAGTATTCAGCCATGAGTCCTGCTAGTTTGGAGGTAAATATTATTTTTACGTAAAATTATGCTACTTATGCCTGACCTTTCGTATGTGTACAAATTCTTGTTTTAACAAAATATTATAGCAAGCCCTCTCAAATGGGGGAGGCCTATGTCAAGCTGTGGACGTCTTTCGGCTGAATTGATGATGCTGATTGATTTTATTCGCGTGGCTTATAACTAGAGATCGGATATTCAGATGCATATTCACCTAAAGTTGAAATGTTGGCTAATATGGAATGCGCGTTTTTACCGTGTTTTGTGTGTTGTTTTAACTAACACATACCACCCTACACACATATGTTTTTGCATCTGGGGTTAAACATTAATTTTAAATAAATATGTTCCAAGAAACCCGGCTTTATTAAAAATACGAAGCCGCTTCCGTGCTTTCACAGCTAAATAGTAACATTAGGTAAATATGCATCCGAATCCGATCACTGCTTATGACTTCACACAAAACATGGAGTTCTCTTCATTATTTCGTGTTAAATATTATTAACTAAGTAATATAGGTTTATGTTTATGCTTAAATCTAAATTCTGAGCCAAACTGTAGCCCATGTAATGTGTCTGGAACAATGTATTTCATATGTTTAGACGCGCGTTAATAGCTGCGACTTCGCGTCAAATTTATACTCCCCTGACCCTTCCCATCGCAACGAATTGCCTGCCAGTTTTCGTCCATTTTTCATTGGTTAATCGACGCCAGGCCAGAGCCCAACCATGGGATTCAAATAGCGCAGTGGAAGTTACGATGGTGGGGCCCTGGAGACAAGAGTGGCGAGTGGTAGGGTAGGCTGAGTCAGTCAACGACAGATGCTGTACCAAGGCTCGGGCCTCACCTTCCAGGACAGACAACAAATAGGCCAACTTTTGGGCGGGTCTGAGGTCCGAGCGTGCATCAACCAAACTTTCAAACAGGTTTTGGAAACCTAACCAATGGTCCAAGCGACCGTCAAAGTGTGGCAGTTCCAAAGTAGGCAATCTACTCAATAGTCCGGGACCTGAAACAAACGAGGTCTCCGGCTTGACCTGGACTGGTGTCCGGCTCTGCAATATTTCCCGAGCACGTTGACCAATAACATCCCCCAGGTCCAAGATCTGGTCGTAGTCAGCAAGGACCTTATCACGTGCTGCCTGGTCCAGCACTTCCAGATCCACTTCGCAAATGAACTCGTTGTAGCGGGTGAGCAGAGCATCAACGTTGCCGAGTCTCACGTTCAGCTGCTCGAACCGAGCAAGCGTGACCACTTCAAGATCCTGGCGCTCAGCGGTCGCTGCAGCTGAAGTGAACCACCGTAGCTGTGTGGTCAATCCACTGATTGCCTCTCTCACCGCTTTGTGTGCCATTGCACAAACAATACAATTCAAATAAACCAAACAAAAAATAATCAAATAACAAAGTTCAAACCATATAACCAGGAAAACCAAAGCAAACAATCAAACTGCCAACTCAAGACAACTACAAAGTATTGGTTCCAATTTAATGAACAACAATAAACTTTTATTTTAATTCAAAACCAATGTTAACGTACAACAATAATAAACCTTTATTCCAATTTAAAACAATGTTAATGTTCAAAAATGCCAATTTCAAATATTAATTTTCACAAACAACCAAGTCAATGGTACAAACTGAATATTTTAATGTCTTCCAGACATTCAATACAACAGGTCAGACACAAAAGGGGGCTACAACAAGGGGCTGCAACATAGCCCAATACAATCAACTTTATTAGCCCGGCTGACCTTGGCAACATCAGGTTACCCGTCTCAACAATTTAAAACAAATTAATACAAATGAACAATCAATTACAGCTAACAAACATTTACAGCGAATTACTACTTCCCTTATAGAGACTGCCAAGTAATTAGCCTACTGTAAATTCCCAATTGGTGGTTGTATATGTTACCAAACCACGCTCTGCTACCAAGTGGTATGTTCGACGCCAGGCCAGAGCCCCACCATGGGATTCAAATAGCGCAGTGGAAGTTACGATGGTGGGGCCCTGGAGACAAGAGTGGCGAGCGAAACGTCCGCCGTGCGCGGAGCTTAACAGTAATATGTTCAAATACTCACCTCATGGTTGAGGAAGACCTGCTCTGGAGCCTACCTGGATTTATGTATGTAAGTGAGTGTGTATTGTATTGTGTAGTGACGTTATGAGTGGTATCCAGGACACCAGGCTGCTGCAATAGGCCAGAGATTTTCTCCAACATGCGGTTCAAATGGTCACTTAACCTCAAAATTATTTCAACAAAAGATATATCCAAACTCAACCCGTATTATATGTTGATTACGCACAAAAACCAAGAGTACTGTGTGGCCAACCATTTAGATTTAAATATCTCGAAATGTTACATATGTACGTTCACTCGCAAACCTAAACCTATTCTTTATGATTACAAGTTATCCAACACTTCAATATCCAGAGTTAATACGATTAGAGATTTAGGCGTAACTTTTGACTCGAAACTTCTTTTTGACACACACATCGATAATATTATTAAAAAAGCTTTTAAGGCACTAGGTTTCATCTTTAGAATATCAGCCGATTTTAAAAATATAAAAACACTAAAAATCCTTTATTGTGCTTTTGTGCGCAGTCATCTCGAATATTGTTCACCAGTATGGAATCCTATTTTTGTTACTTACGTCGATCGCATTGAAGGTATTCAAAGGAAGTTTTTAAGGTACATTCAATATAGATCTAAAATCTATTTACCTAATTATCACAGTCGCTGCAGGAAGTTTCACATTCTTCCACTAATCGAGCGGAGAAAAATTTCTGACATGGCATTTTTGTTTAAAATAGCGAATGGTTCAATCGATTGTTCTGAACTTCTTAGCAAAATTGGGCTACGAGTTCCATCATTTTCCTTTAGGAATCATCGACCTCTGCATTTTCCCTCTGTACGATGTATCTACAGACAAAACTGTTATATGATAAGAGCTAGCAGAGCATACAACTCGATGTGTCAGAGTATTGATGATCCTGATTTATTCACCACCAGTGTCAGTAAACTTAAAAAAACACTATGCAACCGCTTTTTTGAAGATCACTGACACTTTTTATGTTACACTTTTATTCGTTCCAAGTTCTTTTATTTCTTACTTTCATTTAACTTGTCTACTGTCTCTTGTTCTATACCAATTTTATCAGTGAAAACTTGTAATTGGCCTTCTTTCATTATTGTTATCCTAATTATAACCTAGCTGTAAGTTTTCTTAAGATAATAAAATAAAAAAATAAATAAAAAACAATTGGATCACGACAAATTGTCACAAACGGATCGATTTACAAGGATTACTTTCAGAAAACGTGTCGCGAGGTCCCAAAACGGCGACGGACGTTTTTCCCCAAGCCAAACCGAGTGTCAAGGTCAAACTGACAAGTGACAGTTCTCGCTTCGTTACACGCGCGTTCCGTTAGGCGCACAGATTAATCAAGTCAACGGGACGGAACATTGCTACTCCACTCCTGTTGTTAGCGTGATGCTATATAGCCTATAGCATTCCTCAATAAATGGGCTATCTAACACAAAAAGAATTATTCAATTCTCACCAGTAGTTCCTGAGATAACCGCGTTCAACCAAACAAAATAACAAACTCTTTATAATATTAAGTATAGATTCTCTAAAATGGGGGGGAAGGGATCCAGGAGCTTTGGATCCTGGAAAATGTCAGGTAGAAAAGTTATAAGAAATTATAAATTAATAATTATTTTTCTCGTAGGCCGCTGGATTGATAACGAGCGAGTACATGAAGGTAGCAGCCCTGACGCAGTCGGCCAGCCCGGACGCCACCAAGAGGATATCAGGTCATTATTTATTAATTCAAGTAAAAATAACCTTATAGTTTATGTTATGTAGGTGCGTAGGGACACAAGTGAAACTACTCACGGCTAATAGCACACTGGTTTAATTCTGCATTAGAGGTTTGAGTGGGGACGCAGCCCACGATTACATACGCGCTGCTCACACATACATATTATTATACAACAATTTACTAGATAAAGTTAAGTTTACAATGGCAAAATTTATCCACAGTAGACTTGTGTTAAGTAAATATCAACTTTATTGTTCAAGAGATTAAGTTCTTTTTCGAAGCGGCAAACTTTACTCACAATAGACATGCAAGTAAATAAATATTAACTTTAAATTTAAAGATATTAAGTTCATTTTCGAATGACAAAATTTACCCACAATAAACTTGCAAATTAAGTAAATATCAACTTTATTCTCTAACAGATTAGGTAAGTTTATTTTAGAATGATACAATTTACCCACAATGAACTTGGAGTTAAATAATATCAACTTTGTAGTCTAAGAGAATAAGTTCGTTTTTTTTTTATTTCTCACAATGGACATGCAAGTAAATATCAACTTTATTCTCTAAGAGATTAAGTTTATTTTAGAATGACACAATTTACCCACAATGAATTTGGAGTTAAATAAATATCAACTTTAAATACCTTCGGGTAATTTTAATTCTAGAATAACAAAAAATATTAACATCGTATTGAACTGAACAACTCAACTAAATATAAACTTTAAGCACTGTTAGTTAAGTTTGTTTTTGAAGTACAAACCGTATCTTTAAATGATTTCTTGTATCGTAATGGAAACTGAACTGTATAACTGAAAATCAATTGATTAACTCATCAAAGAAATATCAATATTAAAGCCTAATTTATAAGGTTTACTTCAGAATGATAAATTATGGACCAAAACAACTTACCACTCAAAAATAGAATCTTTATTATCTTGTGTATCATAGAATGTTGGACATATTTTGGACTCATTGTTATTGTAAATTAAGTCCATTTTTGAATGACGACTGTGTGTAGTAATAATTCTAAATTTTTATATTCATATAAAATTGTTTTTACGCATGCTTACATCACCGGATAGATTTCTTTGGACGTGTCAAAGATAAGGCTGGAGATATGGAAAGGATATTAAAAGAAAAAGATAAACATGGTGGGTGTTTTGAGAATTAAAATGTTTATTTTAATGATGTAGATAGAAACTAAATATAACATTTTTGATGAAACGGGACCTGTTCTGTCTGTGTACCCACTGAAATTAAAGGTGGAAGCGCCGTACAATTTACATTTAATCATGTTACGCAAAATGCAGGTCGAATCAGAAAGGAAGAGATTCGTAGGAGAACCAAGGCAACCGACATAGCCCGAAGAATTGTTTAACTGAAGTGGCAATGAGCAGGGCACATTGCTCGCAGAACAGATGGCCGATGAGGTCGGAAGGTTCTGTAGTGGCGACCGTGTACTGGAAGACGTAGAGTTGGAAGGCCTCCAACAAGGTGGACCGATGACCTTGTGAAGGCCGCAGGGACCCACTGGATGCGGGAAGCACAAAACCGGTCGAAGTGGCGGAGCTTGGGGGAGGCCTATGTCCAGCAGTGGACGTCTTTCGGAGCATAACCCGGAGAGGGTAATGCTTGGAGGTTCCCTACGTTCCCTTTTGCCCTATTGCTCTGCCACTCACAAAGAGGAGGCTTCTTTCCCAGCAGTGGGAACATTATAGGCTGACTAGCTCGTGCCAGCGGCTTCGCCCGCGTGGAAGTCGGAAATTATCCCGCGGGAATATACTACCGGGATAAAAAGTAGCCTATGTCCGTTCTCAGGCTCTAAACTATCTGTGTACCAAATTTCATTTAAATCGGTTCAATAGTTTTAGCAGGTAAGCGAGAGAGACAGACAGACAGACAGACAGAGTTACTTTTGCATTTATAATATTAGTATGGATGGATTATGTATATTATATTATATAATTCGTCGTTATTTGTTATAGTTTTTAGTGATGGTAAAAGCTAATACACGTCATTTCTGCGCAGGTATACTGGCTAAAATGAAGGAGGGTGCGGAGAATATGCAGACTAAACTGCAAGCGAAGGCTGACCAGCTCAAGGGTCATATCGAGGCGAAAGGTAGGTGCTTTGTAGGTGCAGAAGTGCTGCGGAACTATAGGAGGCGCGGTGATTAAGGAGAATTCGGCGTTGGTTCAATTTTTTACGGAAAAATGTCGCTTATGTATGACCGTTTAAAGTCGAACAATTTTTTTAACTTTTTTGCGAAATTTACAGTAGAGAAATCTACGGATACGTTTTGTAGGAGTTGTCTTTATTAAGGTGAATGCGGCGATGGTGGAATTTTTACGGAAAAATGACGCGTATGTATGACCGTTTAAAGTCGAACAATTTTTGTACCTCTATTGTGTTATTTGCATATCTAGGAATATATTTTGTAGAACGTTTTGTGTTTTGGGTGATTGGGCAATGATTGAATTTTTTACGGAAAATTGAAATGTACACTTGACTGTAAAGATTATATTTTAAATTCTATTGTGACGTTTGAAATAGAAATATCTACGAATAAGTTTTGTAGGAGGTGTCTTGATTAAGGTGAATGCGGCGATGATTGAAATTTTAACCGAAAGATGACTGATTTTTTATACTTTATAGATATTCTGTATATTCGTCTAAAAATCTTGGAGATCGTATTTTATTTGGTAATTCCCGATGAATACTTTCCCCGGTTTTACACATGTAACGAAGAAAGCGGCTCTTTTAATTATTGCGGTTTCCTATACAAAAACTGATATGGTTGAAAAGAGACAGGTGACGTACATCAGTTAAAATTTAAACGTATATCCGTATCTAATTTATTGATGCTCATTCCTTCTGTTATTTCTAGCCTTGATTAATTATTTACGTTACAAAATTTAAAAATATATTGGTAAATTAAGTATAGGTATACATACAAAAATAGTCTTATATCTTAACAAACAAAATTATTTGCATGATTGGATCCTCCTTTTAGGGAGATAGTGCCTGTGTTAGGAGAGCTCCGCTCTTCCATAGCAAGTTGTGGTATACAATAAGCAAAACGTATAATTTTTATGCTAAAACTACGTAAATTAAGTTCAATTTACATTTTTTTTTTAAATTAGCCTACACTGTCCCACTTTTGAGCAAAGGCCTCCTCAAATTCTTCTAGAGATCCTTTTCCAAGGCCACCTCGTTCCAACCCTTGGAGAACGCGTCTAGGTCGTCTCGACACCTCTTCTTGAGCCGGCCTCGAATTAAAGAAAATTAACATTAACTTAAGTTAAATCAAATGTGTGTAGGGGTGGGGTGTAATATGTGTGTGAGTATATGTGAGTGAAAGTGTAGGCTGTAGGTGTGACTAAGAGTAGGTACATGAGTGTGAGGGTGTGTGTGTGATAAGGTTTCAGAAGTGTTTCGGTTTTATTGTAGGGAAGGGTTACTATGTTTTCTTCTTTATCGTATAAACAGAATTTAGTTTGAAGTTTAAATGATGAATCATGCATGCTATTGAACTTTTAAAGTCATCGTTAAATATCATGCTGTCTCTGTCACATTCATTAAAGCTTGGATTCCAAATCAGACCCCCTCCCTGCCCCGCTAGGGGGACGAATAGTGACCCTAGGAAAAGTAGCGACAAAAAAACAAACTGTTCATTTATTATTGTTATGTCATGTTACTACTTAGGCACAATCCCATCACCAAGATATTATAACATAAGGAACAGTATTACCTTTTCATTTGAAAAGTATGTTCTCTTCGAACTCGACATTTATAAATCACTAGTTCTGCCCGCGGCTTTGCCCGCGTGGATGTGATAATGGACATGGTACCGGGATAAAAAGTAGCCTATGTTACTCGTTATAACAGTAGCTATTTGCGAGTGAAAGTCCCGTCAAAATCGGTCCGGCCGTTTCAGAGATTAGCCGGAACAAACAGACAGACAAAAATTTTGTTTATTTTTTAAATGTAAGCACCGTATATACTTTCATAGTGTGAATAGCAGTGGCGAAAGCACCATATAACACGATTCCTACCGGCTTGCCTTCGGGGATTCGCATTGGTAACTCTATCACTATTAAAAATACAGTAGTATGTAAATAGTGGCTACTATTGTCAATAAATATAGTTACACTACGGGTATTTAATTCACCATAACATTCAAACAACAAAAAAGGTTATTTATAGCTTTGTATTACAACAAAAGAGAAATGTTCTAAATTAACCCGGCGCCAAAACGTCATAATCTGGAACTAAAAATTCATACATCAGCGATCCTGTAATGATGTCACTTTAGGTCACGTGGCACCGCTCGATATGTACGAGAGCAAGCCGCTGTACAACGGGTTATGACAGAGACAGGTATAGAAAAATGCGTCAGCGAGAACGAGATAGAGGAATATTGCATATTTTATTCGGTTTTCAGCTGTTCAATTTAATTGTATTTAATTCATTATATTCCTATATTAATTTTAGAATGATAATAAGTATTCTTTATTGATGAGTCAGTAAGTTAAAGCCAACTTCGCATCGGCTTCTCTTTTCGAAAAAATTACACCTCGCCACTGGTGAATAGCTGTTATTTTGAAATTTAAAACAGACGACACTTCAATTTTATTTATTTGTATAGATTTTTATAGATAGCCAACAACATACATTTACGTTCGACATACCGTTAGCATCGGCTTTGATTACACTGTCGCCTGTCGCCATTATAATCAAGTCTTCAACAATACTACCATACTTGAGACTGGAATTCCAGCTCTAATTTAGCTTATCTAATTCAGTAAATGAATTGGTCTGCTTTATCTCGGTCCTTTAAATTATTGACGCATAAATCAGTGGGCGTTTACCATAAACTTTACTAGATAAGAGACTTACTTCCTTATTTATAAAGTAACTAGCTTTTGCCAGCGGCTTCGCCCGCGTATAAACCATCCTGTTAGAGACTGTTTAACTATACAAAAGACATTGCCCATTTTGTTAGGAGATATGGGCCCCTAGAAAAAAAACGCGGGCAACGGTGGTTTTAACTTGGTTTTGAAGAACAACAATTACCTTTTTAGATCCTGAAATCAATTTTCAGTTTTTCACCCTAGTTTCAGAGAAATGTAATTTTTAAAGATGATGAAATTGAGATTCCACTTATAAACAATTTGAATGATGTATTGATTTGACAGATTAATCTTTCTACTCTCCTCGCGTTCCGAGTTACGCAAATCAATGTATGTAACCGCGCCAAACAACCCTTCCGTAGAGCGTGGCGATTTCTTGACGCGCTAACAGCTATGTTATTGCGATTCGGAACGCGGGGTAGGTGTGGCCATGTTAAATATTTTGTTGATCGATTTACCAAATCGATTTGATAAAAGTCGATTTTTAACAATCGTGGTGTGACCGTTTTGTGGTAACTTTCGTTAGTGTTGATATTTTGCTGTTTGTGCAACAGTTGTAAACAGTTTCTCTTTGTAAAAAACAAGCTCATGCTTTCTATTTACATAATTAAAGAGATACTTTTGCATATGATTTATATTATTTACTAAAAGTGAATAACAATTTCAAATCTAAACGTCAATTGAGATATCATCAAACGTTAATTTTTAAACGATCTAGCCAGTTTTAGTTGGCCATATCATGAAATGCAACTAATTCATGAAATGGCTAGTCACATCATATAGTAATCAATTCTACGATCTGACATATCATATGTATATATCCTCAGATTACAATTCCTTCGTGTTGTAGTTTATTTACTACCTATTTCTATTTTATTTTTATTTTAACCCGCCCGCTGCTTATTTTAATGCGCGATTTGAATATACGTCTAATCAGTTACATGAGACCTAGATTATGACCGGAGACAAGCTATTGTAAACATCTCCGGTACTTTTAGTCGGCGGAATAGTAACATATCGATATTTTTAATCGATTACTACCATTTAATTGACATAATCTGTGGTCTATCTTGACAAAATTCAGGTTAAGTTTTAATGGCAGAACTACATTTGATTCAATAAAATAATTATTAGTTACGGTTTTTAATGCTAGGGTGAAAGAGATGTTGATAAAATAAAATTGGACTTATAAAGAACAATGTCAGATGTCCATTGTAACTTTGGCTCAGTACTAATTTGTCATGGACAGAGAAAATTCTTACGTATTTTTGTGTAGTTTAATCTCACAAGCATTTTTGTGATTTCCACTTTTAAAAAAGAAGTTATTCAGACATTTTAAATTGGAGGTTATGTATTTTTAAACTGAGTAAATTAAACAAAAAATACAACCACAATACATCGTAGTTGTTGGGACATTGTCACAAAATGTGTCGTATGGATTATAACGCGATAAGTCTATAAGAGGGATTCGAGAAGAAAACAACTGTACACAGAAAAACACCGGCAAAAACACAACAAGATGTTTGCATCAACTCACTGTCAGTTTAAGCGCGTCATTTTGACAGAAGCTAACAGGGTTGCCATTTCATAACGGTCATCGACCACAGGTCAGGAAAATCGATTGAATTTCATTTTTATATTGTTTAAAAACTACTAAATGTATTTATAATAAACACTATGAACGTATTACTTAGTTTAAAAAAAAAAACACAATTGTGAAGTGTGAAATAAAATGTAAAGAGTAAATCGCTTTAATTATTAAGACTAATCGATTACAGTGGCAGAATAGGTAACTACCCTATTTAAAAAAGATAATCCTGGAACATGATGAACAAAATGAATACTTATTAAAATGATTTTCTTTTAGAAAAGTTCTCGAAAAGAACTAAATATTTTCTAATAAGTTGAAATTAAAAATTTAAATTGCTGTAGGTAAAAACTTTGTGTCCGTGTGAATTTAGTTTTAAAAGTTGTGTAGGCCGAAACCTGACATTGTTCTTACTAGTTAATTTTTGAGAAGTAAATAGTCTCTGCCCGACACTGAAAATAAGGGGCCCATCGGCGGGCAATGTTTTTTGACGTTTAAACATCTCTTAAAGCAACGTTTTTAAATATAAGGCTAAAGTATGTATATGTAGCTTTTGAGCGTTTTTACTGTTTTCATTCCTTAAGAATTTTCGAAAAATCCTTCCTTAGGGCTCAGTTTTGTTGTTTATGGAAACATTACTTTTAGACTCAACTATTTCAGGTTGTGTGTTGTCTGTCAAACAATTTAAGAATTGTGTAGATTTTAAATTAATGTTCTTTTAAAATAGTGGATTCGGGTCAATAGGGCTCATAGGGGTCATAGCTCATAATAAGCCTATAATATTCACATTACTGAGACACGGGCCCCCTCTCTGTTAGAGGAAGTGGGATGTAATTTACCACGCGGGCCGCGATATACGATTTGTAGGTTGTAGGCACGAACCAAGGCAGGCACTTTATGTATTTAATTTCATCACCACTGCTCTCAAAACGGTGAAGGAAAAAAAAACAACTAAAAAAAAACACTACAAAGTGAAAAATAACTTTAATTTCGGAAGTCGCTGTCTTAGGATCTGTAATTAAGGTTTTTTGCCACCGACTTCCGAAATTAAAGTTATTTTTGACTTTGTAGTGTTTTTTTTAAGGAAGTCGGTTGTTTTTTTTTTTGTAAAATGTTTTTATTTTTTAACTTTTTAGTTGTGGTAGATACTCCGCACTAATCTAATCGCGTTATTCGTTCGTTTGTCGCGCAAATACTTAATGCAAATTTAAGACATATGGTTTTCACATGGATCCCATTGTGCAAATGGAACCAAATTAAAAAATGCCACCATGCGGGAACCACCAGCTTTCAAATAAAAAAAGAATCATCAAAATCGGTTCACCCAGTTAAAAGTTATGAGGTAACAAACATTTAAAAAAATGCAGTCGATTTGATAACCTCCTTTTTTTGAAGTCGGTTAAAAACATCGTAAGGAAACGGGCATGTCTTCTCTTAGAACCAAAAATTCGAAGATATGTGACCAACTCGCACTGCGCCCGTGTGGTGGATCATGGCCCACTCCCTCTCACCGAGAGGAGGTCTGTGTCCCAGCAGTGGGAACAATATAGGCTGCTGATGATGATCGTGACAACTACAGAATCTACCTTATTTTAATTCTTGAATCTTCCTTCTTATTTAACGCGCCAACATTCTTCTCAATGTCAAACCCAACAATTCCAAACTAAATGTATGTACTTCAAACCTACACACTAGTTGCCCAGGCAACCTAGGTCTAACAATAACTAGTCTAGACCGGTCTAGGCGTGGTTCACAGCCTTGTATTGTTTAGACCGGTTAGCCCACGTTTATGTCTGTGTTGCTGTGCAAGTTGGAATGGACAGTTTGAGTAATGTCTGAGAGATTTTGTATGGTCAAATAGTGTAGGGAATTGTTTGTGGAGTCTTGTAAAAAAAAGAAATAAAATGCGTTTATTTGCGGTAAATATGACGCATAAAAAGAACATAGGGGGAAAACATGCGTCTTAACCACGCAAAATGGCCATCGCTCAGCATAATGCTGTGGCCCTATGCGAGACAGAGCCTTAGCGTTGGTTTTCAGCGACAGCCGGCACACAGCAAAGTTTTGTTAGTGCAGAATAAGTGGAAAGGAAGAAGAAGAAGCCCTGTTCACGAAACCAGTGTGGAACAGCTCCGAGTGGACCCAACATGCTGCTGCGCCCTGCTGTGCCTACGACGCAGCTGTATATTTCACGTCTGCATTACACCACGAAGGTTGAGGAGATCGTGGAGTATGTACGAGTGAAAACGAACTTCACTTTGAGGGTCGAGAAGTTGGAATCGCGCCACAACACGAATTTCAAGTCATTCGTGGTGCGAGTTCCAACTGTACAAATCGAGACCTACCTCAAGGCAGAGTTTTGGCCGAAGGGTGTCGTGTATCGGCGATTCCGCGGAAGGCTACGCGACACCACGCAGCGCAACACGACGCCGTCACTTCGTGTACAATAGTTTTAAATTGTTTTTTATTTGTATGTATGTTAGTCTGTAAGGTATTTATGTTATGGGTCTTTGTAGCCCGAAATAAATTGATTTGATTGATTGATTGATAAACATTTTTTCTTTCTTTCTTTTTTCGGTATAATTGAAGGATTTGTGAGTGTATGCAAACATTGCTTATGCAATATTGGAAAAACCCATTCGATTTCTGTAAACAAGTAAAACAATATTAGTAGCTAGTGGTCGCAAGATTTGTTCGAAAGAGACACCGTGGCCCTGGCACATGGGCAACTGAAGGAACACGGGTGTGTTTTAGTCAGTAAAAGTCTGACACGCCCTCCCACTCCGCCCAAGAGCGGGAGACGTCATTTGACGATTTCCCACCCACAAAAAAAAAATGTAGCTAGTCGTTTGTTAAATTCCCTTGTTTTTCACTCTCACCACAGCTTTCATTTTCGGAATTACAGTTTAGCAAGACAATTTTGATTTAAGTTAACCATGGTCAGATATCTATGTAATGTGATCTTTGAATGATTGCCACATAGTTATGTTTGTGCGAGAATTTGGAGTATTTAGGTAGATAATGCTGTTGGTGTCATTTTGTGACAGATTATTTTGTATTTATTTATTACTGCGTTGGGAACAAAATCAGCCGATCTGTTCTGTTAAAATCTCACCATGAAAATTGAGGTGAAGTGACCTTTGAAGTCAGCTGTCATTTCATCTGATCATCATCATGTCAGCCGAAAGGCGTCCACTGCTGGGCATAGGCCTTCCTCGTCAGCGCATGCTGAAGCCCACCAGCGCTGGGTCTCGTATAGGGTCGCAGCATTGTGCTGAGCGATTGCCGTTTTGCGTCGATGTGACGCCTATTGTCTCCCAGCTTTTTTATTTTTGTTGTGTTTGGTCTTTCTTTGCGTCATATTTACCGCAATTAAACGTATTTTCTTTCTTTTCTTTCTAATAACATAACATAACATAATATTTATTCAAAAATAAAAGGCTTAAAAATATGTACAGTTTTGCTTATATGTAAATTATATTCTAAGATTTACGTGCCTGAACTAGGCAATCCTGTGTTTCAGGCAAGAAGAGGCTAAATAGTCTTATAAAATAAATAAATAAATAATCAAAAGTTGAGAGTAGTCAAATTATTATATAAATGTTAAGTAGTTTATATCTTAGTTTGTAAAGTTTAATAGAATTAAATACCTAACGTACATAAGTGAATAATTACTTTAGCACAGTTAATAAATTCTCTGTTTCTTCGTAAGACATACTTTGGAGAGCATCATTGAGAGTTCTCTTACAATTTGTGTAGTTCAGTGAATAAATTTGTGCTATAGAGTTTAATCTATTATAGAGGAGGGGGCCGAGGTACATATAAAATTTGGACATAAAAGCATGTTTTGTTCTGTTTTGTGGACAGACTATATCTTTACGTCTTTTATTAGTAAATTCAGCGCTGTAGGGTAGAGCTGCGTGTTGTTTTAATACAATGCCCATTATAAATAGCTGTCGAACTGTTAATACTTCACAAGAGTTGTATAGTAGGTTAGTAGGGAAAAGGAAAGGGCGGAAAGTAGACACTTTGAGTATCGCTCTCTGAGCTCTCTCGATAGTTAATAACAATGTTTTACCCGCTCCACCCCATGTGGTAATACAGTAAGTTAATATCGATTGACATAGAGCAAAGTAAACTTGTCTAATTATTTTTGGGTCAGCAATATGGCGTAACTTTTTAAAAACAAATATCAACTTGCGAATTCTGCTATTTAAAGTTTCAATATGTTTTTTGAACGAAAGTGTTTCATCCATTATAACACCAAGGTATTTTGTTGTATTTGCCATTTTGATGACAGGACAAACACATTGGTTATCTGTAGGCATAGCGCAATAATGAGCATATATTGTCGAGGTAGGGCAAGTTGATGTTTGCTTACGCATCGAAAACTTAATGTAATTTGTTTTGTCTGCATTAAGTGTGAGTGAATTATATTGAAGCCATTTATTAACAACATTAAATCCGTGTTGCGCAAATTTGTAGACATTGTTTTCTGAGTCAGCTGAGAATAGTAGGGCAGTATCGTCAGCATAAGAAACAATTTGGCCGTGCTCTAAGTTTAGATTACAAAGATCGTTTATGTAAATCAAAAAAAGTGTAGGACCCAAAATACTTCCTTGGGGAATTCCGAAGGACGTGTTTTTTTTTATCATTACTGAGAACATTACCAATCCTTACACATTGGGTACGGTTTTCTAGGTAGCTCTTAAATAGTTTCAGCTGGGTCCCTCTAATACCTATGGCTTCAAGCTTGCGCAACAGAACAGAAATAGAAACCGTGTCAAAAGCTTTCGCGAGGTCCAGGAAGATTCCTACTGCATGGTTACCATTATCAAGTTCTTTTGATAAATAGTCAGTCAGATGGTGTACGGCATCGTCTGTTGACATTTTTGGCCTAAATCCAAACTGCCGTTTCGATAAAATTAATTTATCCTCCAAGTATTTGTATAGCCTTTTATTAATAATTCTTTCTAATATTTTAGACATAGAAGGCAGTAAGGAAATGGGTCTATAATTTGTTATTTGTTCTTTGTTGCCCGATTTATAAACAGGGACAACAACAGCCTTTTTTAGGCAGTCAGGAAAAATACCTGTAGATAAACATTTTTGGAAGATATATGTAAGATGTGGTATCAAAATGTGCCTGAACTGTTTAATAATCTTATTTGGTATGTTATCCCAGCCTACTGCAGAGTCGTCTTTCAAACTCATAATTATCGTCTCTACCTCAGCCTCGTCAGTGTCTAACAACGCAAAGGATGATAAAATAGTGCTACATTGAAATGGTGTGCTTGTTAGATATTGTGATTGGCTCCGAACTTTTTCAGCTAAACACTTCCCAACATTCACAAAGAAATTATTTGCAATGTTGGCAGATGTTAACTGTGATGAGTGAGCTTGTAATAAACCTGAAGATGACTGATTTTGTTTTGAGCTGTACGTTACACTTTTAATAATATTCCAGATTTTTTTGCTATTCGTACCAGCCTTTTCAAGTGCAATTTTATCGTAGCTGCGTTTTACTTTTTTTAGGAGATCGTTACAAAAGTTACGATATCGTTTATACGACTGTTGTAGAATTAAATTATCTGGGCTAGATTTAGTTTTCATATGCAGTTTATCTCTATGTTTCATACAACGTATGAGTCCTGCCGTGACCCATGGTTTTATGTTGCAGTTTTTGTTACTTAGCCGAGATTCGACAGTGTTTTTCTGAATTGCATGTTGCACCTTTTTTATTAGGTACAATGTACAAAACTGTGGATCAGCGGAATCGTAGACTGGGTCAAAGTCGATATTGTGTAAGTCTTCTTCAAGTTTATTTACGTTTAAACGAGTAATCGTGCGAGTGACCACTTTAGGCAATTTACAATTTAAAATGAATAGGGAAGCACTGTGATCGGTTATTGTTGAGTTAATTACAAGGGCAAGAGCAGGGAAATTCGATTTGAGTATTATATGGTCCAAGCAGGAGCCACTTTGATGGGGAGGAAGCGTGTGAGTGGGAAGCAAACCATGGAAGGCGCACAGGTTAAGGTATTCCTCAGCGAATGCGTCAGCACTTTCTGGACGAATGTTGATATTAACATCTCCAATCAAAATGGTATTTTTGAAAGATGATATATTCTGTAAGGCTTCGTTTAGAGAGACAGTGAAATTGCTTATATTTCTAAAAGAAGGGGAGCGATATAAGGCTAGTATCGCGAATTCTGAACCAATTTTAATTATCAATCTGCTACAGTCGTGCATATTCGGTTCCTCGACAGACACATTGAGATGGTTTCTTACATAAACAATCACTCCATCGTTCTGATTGTGGGTTGTGTTACTTTTGTACATATTATATCCCGGCATTAGTGGTATGTTATATTGTTTTGAAAGCCAACATTCGGTTAAGACAATAACGTCACAGTTTATGTCTAGACGTTGTAGGAAAATGCAAAAAGTGTCATAATTCTTAGAAATACTCCGAATATTTTGGGTTAGTATGGTTAGTGGACTAGAGTAGGAGAAGAGATATTGTTTACAATGTTCAACGTCACAAGCATGGGATTCAGCTACAGAGAATTTATCTATATCCTTAATTAAATTACTAATCATAATTATAAAATAACAATAACAAGGGCTAGAAAAATACTTAATTAACGGCGCTCTTAGGCACCACCATAATCGATAGAATTTATGTACCTCTTTTCTGCCATTATTTTCGCTGGACAATCATCAGCACTTGTCTTGTGGTTGCTCGGCTTTTTGAATTTCAAGCAAGTAGCGCATTTAGGTGTCTCAGCCTTCTTTGTGCAATCTTTGATTGAGTGACCCTGATCACCACAGTGGCCACAGGTATTGGTGGTTTCCCGACATGATTTGGCCGCATGTCCGTACTGCTGGCAGTTATAACAACGTGTAACAAGTGTAAAGTCTCTGACGGGGCATGATGACCAATTTACAAACACTCTGTCTTTAGTTATCAGGGCTTTACGTATTTCTGCAGATACTTCAATTATATAATTGCAGGTTTCAGCGTCCTTCTTACCTGACTTGTGACTAAACTTAATGGAGGTCAGAAATGTCTCGAGGCTGCAATTGTTAAGGTTCTCGGCTAGATTTTGGTTGAATAAACAGGTGAAAACTTCATTCTCTTGCATAGATGAGGGCACTCCGATAACCACTACTCTTGGCTTCCTTTTTGGGGGCTCGTCTACTGTAAGGCCTGAGTTTGATAAAACCATCGATTTTTTGACCTTCTCAATGTCGTCTTTTGATTCTGTGCTGATAATAACACCGCCATTTTTTGTTTTACGCAGTCCTCTTATTTGGAGTTTCATTTGCTCGGGGCAAATAATTTTTTGGACAAGTGATTTGGTCTCTTCACTAGACTTCAGTTTATCATTAGGATATATAGCAACTGAGCTTAATTTTATTGGCTGTATAAAATTGTTGGTACCTTTTTTACCATGTCGGCAAAGGAATTTTCCGTCACTGGTTTAATTGAGGCTCCGATTTTCAGCTTCAGGTCTTGTAATTGTTGAGACAGATCAATTTGGTCCTCGAGTGTTTGGACGGTGGAGTGGGCCCGGACGGCTCTCATTTTTAAGGACTGGTACTGGACTGCCATCTGCGATGTTCCGTGACAAACTTTTCGGCATAGGTTACTTATCCGCAGTTTTTGCTCCATGTTCAATTTGCCCTCAGATGTAATAGAGCATACTTCATTGAGGCACTGCTCAATGGATGACATCCAGTTCTGGATTTCCGGCGTTGCTATCACTTCAATCCCGTCATCGACTCTTTGGCTGGGCGGTTTAGGAGGAGAAGTGGGTGCGGGCTCGGGTGCAGGTGCAGGTGCGGGCACGGGCACGGGAGTAGGAGGCGGGCTCCGAGCACATCTGCCACCCCGGCTGAAGGGGCTGGTTGCCATTTGGATACAAGTTATTTACTTGTTAAAAACTTTAACACATTTTCACATTAACCATTTACACATACCTAACATAATATGCGTACGTATTCAGTTTGCGTTACTACCGGCTATTTGGTGAAAACTAGGTCACGATTCAGCAAGTAATTATTTATTTATTTTTAATAAATCTTTGACACGTCTGTTCACAACGAAATAAGTCTGCTAATGGAAATTGTTTGTTCAAAAGTTGTATCGTTTTTGTCTGGTCTAGCCTTTAAGGTGGATAACGCATTGTTAGAACCATTTAGTGTTGCAGCTGTTTCTAGCCGGGAACCACTTTCCATCAGGTGTGCTGCCCGCCTGTTTGTTAACCTGTAATATTATTTAAATTATTTGAGTTGCCTTGGCTTACCTGGAAGTCGTTAAATAGACTTCGGTCTCAGGTAGGCCGAAGCAAAGGAAATCTGATCAGGCGGAGATTCTCAGACTCTGTCCTACAGGCTTAGTATGACGCTTTCCATCTCTACGAAGAATAGACACAGCTCTTTTTAACACGCACATGTGCCTATGTAACGGAAACTTTGATCATGATTTTGACCCCCTTCAAAACGTCGGATTAACACGAAATTTGACATACTTACCAAGAACCGATGACATTACAATAATTTCATAAATTTGTGCCATTATCCTTGTCAGGGTTACCAGGAAAGCAAAAAAATTGTCTGCGAAAACTACGCTGACATACGTCTCAAAATTCGAAACACCCTAAAACATAGTAAATACTTATAAAATATTTTACAAATACTAAAAAAAAGGCTTCCATTGTTTTCTATGGAAGCGTGTTTCTCAATCAATCAAGCAATTCATTTCTCAATTTTGACATCGCACCGTAGAAATCCTTCTACAATCTTTCATTTTGTCCTTAATTTCTAAAGATCCTTCTCTAGGTCCTTTTTGATGTAGACTATTTTGGAAGAAAGTTTTCTATCCCACGCTGTCAATATCACACTGACAACTGTCAGTTGTCTTAGGTATTGAATACAATTTGATTCTGTAATCGCCATGCTAAAGACAGTAGAAAACTTTTTACTGTCTACATGGAACGTCATTTTTGTCTACTCTTACGGCGACAAAACGGTACTTGTGTTAACACTACTGCAGGGTCTTCACACTACAGTTGATGGACGCTACTGAAGGAGCCAAGCTCGTAGCCAAATTCTGGGCTGACTGTAAATAGATTGCTGAGATCAACACATTAACAAGAAGAATAGTGCTGACTAAGAAGTGATTAAAGACTCCAAATAAATTTCCAATTTATTGATCTAGAAAATGTCAACCAAAATTATACTTTGCCGCCAAAATTAAATCTATCGCGCTTGTCAAAATGGCCGTTGAAATATTTAATCAGGCAAACGTCTTAAAAACATACAGCCAGCGTATGTAAAGCAAAGGGAACACTTGTTCAGCCTACTTATACTGACACTGCTATTTATTTAAATATTTATAGAGGAAGTGCGAATTAATAAACAGCCTGTGCAAATATCAATATCTATACTTCTTTTGGAATGAAGTAGCTTTTCGTGTCGGTCTGTTTGGTAGCGTTTTTCTTCTTACCTACAGAACGGAATTGAATGCGCTTTTCACCATCATGTAGACAGTTTATTCAATAAAACAACACTGTCTTACTGGTCAAGTGTTCGCAAGTGCTACTGCTGTGTCCTGAATTCAATTCCTTAGTCGAGCAAAGCTTCTTTGGGT
Source organism: Aporophyla lueneburgensis (assembly GCA_932294355.1). Taxonomy (NCBI): domain Eukaryota; kingdom Metazoa; phylum Arthropoda; class Insecta; order Lepidoptera; family Noctuidae; genus Aporophyla; species Aporophyla lueneburgensis. The sequence continues at coordinate 13,163,747 of OW028762.1, read as the reverse complement.
TTTTCTGTGGCTGTCCTACTCCTGGGCAAAGGCCTCCCTCCACTTCTTCCAACTATCGCGAAGCCGCGCGTCCTGCTGCCAGTTTTGATGGAACCTATCCAGCTCGTCCCGCGATCTCCTACGTGGTCTGCCGCGACTCCGCCTCACTGTCTCAGGACACTAGTTCTATGCTACTTGGGCCTACAGTTTGGTCGGCATGTGGCAAACACAACATGTCCTGCCCAGTCCCATTTAAGTTGGGCAGCCTTTTGAGCCACGTCAGCTATCTTTGTTTTGCACTTTACTATGTGTAAATTATTCCATCACAACTACTCTCAAAACGGTGAAGGAAAACATCGTTAGGAAACCGGCATGTGCTAGAACCAAAAATTCAAAGACATGTGACATCTACCAACCCGTACTCAGCCCGTGTGGTAAATTACGGCCTATGCCTCGCAGAGAGGTGGCCTGTATCCCAACAGTGGGAACATGATAGTATGATTTTGCTTTGTTTTAGCTTCAGTACATCGCATCCGTGCGAAGCAAGGGCGGGTCGCTAGTATTTAATATGTTAATTATATATGCGTAATGAGATCTTGTTTTATTCATTCTGCACGGTCCCCAAGGTGATCTACATTCATAAATTATTTCGTCCAAATGTACTTTGGGGCATACGACCGGGAAGAACGACGAGCCAGCAAATAAGTTAGGTAAACTGCCAACTTTTTGCTGCACAATTTGAGGTTGTAAACTTCCGATGCTTTCTAAAAGAACTTGATAAATTAGGGTTTGTAATACTATACAGTTTATACGGTTTTTTGGCGTGGTATTTTGGCTAAATTTGACATGTATTCTACAGCCATTTGTAGCAATTCAGGTATTACCATAGGTATCCAGGTATTATCAAGTCGATAATAAATAGACTAAGATAATGTTCTATACGTTTTGAGTTAATAAGAATTTCATCATGATCTGCAATCTCTTGAATCGATTTTAAATCCAGGTTTTTTTAGTATTGAGATAGTTGTGGAGTATAATTAGTTTATCAAAACTTAAATTAGTCTTCAGAAGCAACGCTTATTAAAAAACAACCTCTTTGGTTTTGTGTTATGGTTATTTTTGACTTCAGAAATTTAGGGGTTTTCTTGTGGTCCCTACACCAATTCGTGCATGTACTTGCTAAGTGACTGTGACAGGAAGTTACTGTAACATCATCAACATACACTAAGTAGAAAAATAACTATTATTGAAGTTAAATCAAAAACTACTTATCAGAACTTGACCATATGTTAATCGACCACTAGAAAAATAATAAATCGGTTTATAAATGACGATGTTCTGATTTATCAAAAAATAAAATATATAACCGAATTAAACTTATCCTTCTTTTATTGAAGTCGGTTAAACACTCCTACCCATCTTTCAAAAGTTCTTGTTAAACCGAACAAGTCCGCCAACCTTACCAACCCGTATGTCACTACCAACAAAAGCCTACGCCCTCACCAAGGCAGTCTAGATATCAAGTAACTCGTTCGCCGCACACATACAAACCTAATTGGCTCTTATTATCATTCCCTTAAAGGTCATAATGACCTGCCATTTCTTAACAGGGCTTGGCGAAACGCGCCAGAATGCCTTCTTTGTTCTTCGTGGTATTTTGAACGGTTTTAATTTAATTTTAGTTCAGGAAGTGATTTTTATTGGGATCTGGAGTGGTTGTGTGGTTTTAAAGTTTTCCTTTAGCCATATAGATTACTAGCCAAATTTCTTTTCTTTGGTATTGTTCGTCGTATCGTTGAGCTACTCAAGTTCTGAGTTGAGCTGCACGATTAGTGACCAATGCGTGCACTGACTGGACAGGTCCAGTCAATCTGTGTGGTTTTTCCTATAAATACCATTTCAGACAGCTATCTACATGGTCTTCACGTGATGTGACTAAGATTGTGTCTGGACTTTAAACGAGACCTCTGAGTTTGTTTCGGCCTTTCTTCTTGTGTAGTCAGATAGGAAACACCGACCTCATCTAGTTTAAAAAATATAATTTACGTTTAAATGTGTTTGTACAAACCTACTTACAGAAATAAAATTATTTATCATAGCTTTTATCACCTACCAACTCGCGCTGGGCCTTCCTGGAGTATGGCCCACTTTCTCTCACCGTGAGGAGGCCTGTTTCCCAGCAATGGGAACATTATAAGCTGGTACATGATGATGCATAATTACATAAACTCACGCCTTTTCCCATGGGGGTAGGCAGAAACTACATAACCGCCACCTGCTACAATCCTAACACACTCCTTTTGCCTCGTTTAAGTTCATACATCTGGTCATACACACACGCGCGCCAGTTACTAGTGCTACGTACCTGACCTTTCTGAAGAACAAGCGTGATGTATTATGTAAAGCTGACAGAGGGAGTGGTAAATAAGGCGTTACAAATGTGTCATTAGCTGCCAAGCTGACAACCTGCCTGTCACTAGGCAGAATTCCATATCAATATTATATGACTGTAGTATACACAGCTACAGGTCAAGCTAAACATTTCCAGTTTTAGCTGACCTCGCATTGTATAGGCTTTTCGTACAGTGTGATAGCAGCTTATACTGGAAATCCAGATCTTGATTTGTGGCCGTGCGTACTTATTCTTTAGCGTACACTGATTTTATCTACACTAATAATCTAAAGAGGTAAACATCTTTGTTTGTATAAAGAGAGTAGAGAATGGGCAGCAACGTTCTCTAAGCATTTTACCAACATACTGCGATCGCCAACCCGCCTGCCAAGCGTGAGGATTATGGAAATCACCCATTAGGGGAGGCCGTACCTGGGTCACTACTACCGTACTGGCCGTACTGGTCATTCGGTATAGAAATCACACCAAACGCTTATTGTGAATGTAGATAAACCAAATTACATTACGTCTAAACGTGGATAGCAGTTTAAACGTGAACAAGTTAAACGTAGTGCAATGCCAATTAGTTGTTTTGTAAAACATTTAGCGGTTTTGTAAAACAGCATATTGGACTATTCCAATATGCTGTTTTACAAAACCGCTAAATGTTTTACAAAACAACTGCGTTATGTAAAACAACTGAACAGCACCCCTAGCCAAGTTGATAATCTGCAATCGTTAACGCTAGTCGCTCAACGTTAAGTCACGTGGTTAGAACAAACGAACAGAAAATTTGTAGCCAAATTCACATCGTTCAAAATGATAGAATTATTTTTTATCGTTTCTACAATGTTCAACGCTAAATCCTTTGTTATAAGGTGTTGTTTTCTAAAGACATTGTAGAACGAGCGGCCGACTCAGGCGCTTCAACATGGCTACCAACTTATCGTTTTCTACAATTGCTGACACTGAGGCGTTATCGATTGTAGAACGGTAAACGTTTGTGACTTGGCTAGGGGGGCAGATGTATAGACATCTACGGCATCGTAACAACTGATTGTCGTGACAGGGGTATCTACATAAAAAATATCGTCAGTTGTGTTTATTTGCACCCCTTTTATATTATAAGATAGTTACAGGCTGATTTTACAATACCATTCTAAGGTGTGTACTTAAATTTTCTTGTTTATTTTAGTTTTGTTTTCAAAGCTACGCTTACTGCGATTCGCCCGTGGATAAGTGATCAAATTTAAATACCAACACTCCTCTGTGCCTCAGAAACCACTTTAAACCGTTAGTCCCAGGTCGGAAATTTTCGACACAGCCAGTCATACTAAAGGGCATTGGTAATACGATATACTACTTACCACCAAACCGTTTTTGTGGGTGGGGAATCATCATGGGCGTGTCAGACTTTTACTGACTAAAACCCACCCATGTTCCTTCAGTTGCCTATACACCAGGGTAATGGTAACTCTAGAAACCCCCACGGAGGTTGTGGAGGTCAGATAGACAGTCGCTCCATGTATAATACTGGTACTCAGCTGCATCCGTTAAGACTGGAAGCCGACCCCAACATACTTTGGAAAAGGCTAGGCAGATTGACTGATTATATTGTACAGACGCACAACGTGCTACTACAAGCTGTCAAATTTCTTTAATAGATCAGAAGGGCGTGACAGACTTTTACTGACTAAAACCCACCCGTGTTCCTTCAATTACCAAGGCTACGGAAATAATACTGTAACCGACACCACTCCGGTGTGCGATGTTATGGTGTTTAACTTTGACGGAACCGCACGGAAATGCGGTGTGTACCGAGCGGTTTTTGTTTACATATCAAGATTCTACTGTCAAAGCAATCAGGGGAACGCCAGCATACAACCTAACACTGACCTACAAATTGCAAAAAACGTAACTGAATTTGTATTTTGTTGGCTACCTTACCGGGCGGGTGTTCAGTACAGTGTGATAACCGGCTTAGTAAAGATGTCGTATAAAAAAAACGAGTGTCCCATAAACCACACGACTGTAGTAAAACTTAACACGTTAACTGCAATGTCGGACTTTGTGTCCGACACTTTTTGTTCCGGTGTTTTTCGGTGATTTTAGCAAGTTAAAATATGATTTAGAAAGAGTTAGAAAAAGTCAAAAGTAAAGATTCGGTAAGTAAAATTTTGTCGGACAGCCTAATTATTAATCTTGAAAAAAATGTTTCTTTTGATATAATTTGGAATGCGGTTAATCTGTTGTTGTCAATGATCAAGAATATCAAATGATGTCTGGTGAAGTTTGTATGTGTCTGATGTATTGAGATTTTTGCATTTTTTTTTTTTTGATGTGTCCAGATATTTTCCTTGCCTGTTATGTATTTCAGTAGAATGAATACGAGTCATAAGGAGAGGTGAAAAGGTGCTTTAAATCAAACAGATAGCATTTGTTTTGTAAAAACGTGTTTATTTACACTTTGGCAGTGATGGCATGTTTTATTTACTTTTATTTACAAAGAGAGTTACTATATGAGACCTTAGTTCGTTTGAGCATGTTTCTTTCCAGTTGAGCGGTGGTGTTGCAACCCTGGCCAACCACTACCTGGCAACACTGACAATATAAAAAACACATCACCAGTGTTGCCAGATACAACCGACAAAGGGACTACCAAAAACCGTTATAAAAAAATAACAGTTATTTTAAGACAGAACTGTTATTTTTTAAATAATTGTTATTGGAATCGGTTTTTGATTTACCAGCCAGCGTAGCCGTGGGCGCCGTAGGGGGCGGCGATACCGTAGGGAGCAGCGATGCCGTAGGGAGCGGCCCAACCGGCGTAGGGGGCGGCCCAACCGGCGTAGGGAGCGACGTGACCGGCACGGGCGGCGATGACTCCGGACTGAGCAGCGGCGACTCCGCTCACAGCGGCGGCGTGGGACTGGGCAGCGGCGACAGCATTCTGGTTGGCGGCAAGGCCTCCCCAGTAAGCATTCTCGTGGAGGTCTCGGTTGGTTTCAGCAACTTGACGTACTGCCTCAGAGTTGAATTGGATGGCGGCTTCGTTGGCACGAGCCTGGCTCTCGCCCCAGGCACGAGCGTGGTCTTGGGCGGCGACTGTCGCGTCGATAGCGGCAGCCTGCGCATCACCAGCGTTGACCCCGTAGACTAGGGGGCTGATGACGCTGGCGGAGGCATAGCCGACGAGGGCAACAAAGGCGATCTGTGGAAGAAATAGGGACAGTTTTAGTAAGAGTCTCTAGGTTTAACAGTTGTGGTGATTATGGTGAAGGGTCGGTGGATTCGTGGGCAGGTTATTTGAATTTGGAATTCTAAGTGCAGAGGATTGTTTGGTGATGAAATAAAAAGGAGTTCTTTAGACTATCAGGTAGGTTTCATGTCGGTTAGTGTTGATATTATTTTGCAGTTGTGATTTAACATCGTTTATCTGTGATTCAACTATAAAATAACTAGTGTATTAAAATTTTAAACTCCCTTTCTTCCGTTGGTAACTTTAAGCAATCAATAAATCATTAATTTTAAAAGCGAAACCATAGCAATGAAATCATTAATCAAACGGCTACATAAAAACACCTGTTATAGCTAACTATTATCAGGCCTTATATAACGTTAAAGAAAATAATTATCAGTCAAACAAACCGTGAAATCCTTAGCATTCGTTCTCGCTAGGTTTTATAACGTTTCTTCATTGCGTTAACGGCTTGAAATAACGTACGCGGATTAGGAAATAATTAACGTTAAAATAACTCAATGCGTGCTTCCGTTATTATAGTTATCCGTTACAGTAACTAGTTAAAGTAGTTAACGTTATAATAACGGGGTTGGTCGTGCATATCTGTTGGGCAGTCTCTTCTTCTTAGCGTGTCGATAGCAATCTAAATATAGTCAGCCCAGAATTTGGCTACGAGCTTAGAACTTTCAGAGGCGTCCATCCTGTAGCGTGCAGATAGCAGGACAAAATATCAAGTGCCGCATTGTTTGTGGGACAGCACCACATTTACACTCCAGGGCGGAGACATCTATGAATCTCCACTTGAACAGGTTCTCTTTACTTCGGCCTACCTGAGTCCGGAGCCTATTTAAAGACTTCCAGGAAAGTTGAATGTTGGCCGATGATGTGTCATGGTCAGTGATCGGAGTAGGTAGATTGAAATGGAATCAATGAACTGGCACGTATATATTACTATGGATATGCCTCCAGGATTCCGGGATTTTGAAATTAATTTCAAATGTTGTTATGTGTAGAATAAGGAATACATCAATATGAATTAGAAATTTTTAACCCTTTTGCTGTCTTTTTAATAGTATACTAGTAGTATACATATAGGTGATCGCCTTCTACAATAAGAAAAAAAAAACAATTTTAAATGTTTATCTATCACATTCTATAAATTTCTAATGTAGTACCTAGTTTAAAAATCCTTACTTTCACAATATTTGATTCAATCCCGTAAGTACCGAAATGAAATCCCGGAAAAAAGGCTTATCCATGTTGTGATTTTTAAGACTATTCATGATGCGAGTACGTAAAATCAATGTACAGACGCCACCAGGTCAAGCTACCCGAAACTGTCAATTTTTCCCAATGAACCTTGAACCTAATGCTCTAGAAATAAAGTCGAAAATCTATCAAAGAAATCTGACAGATTGTAGTAGCTTGATGTGTTGGCGTCTGTACCTACTCCGATCACTTGACATGATCGTCCATTTTGTGAAGGACTGTGGCTGAGTGGCTGATTGAACTAATTTTATTCACAAGCATTTTCATACGGAATTGCGATTTTCCGGTTTTTTGCTAGGCCGAATAATGCCGGTTATTTCTTTTCATTACCATTATGGTAATTGAAAACTTGATTGCGGGTAGCGAGCAATGAAATTAGACGAAAAAATTGATATGACTAAATTCTATTAGCATTGATTGAATTAGCCGTGTGTGAGCGAGCGAATGTGGGCAACTTTTTGTCGCTGGTCTAAGTAGCCATACAAAGAAGACATGAGCATTGATTTATGACTTATATAATTGTTTATTATATAAGTCATATGTATAACAATAATTTAAATTACAAATAAATAAATTGAACGATCATCCGAAATTAAGATCACAAAATAGTTTATCATTTATCAAATCCACACCTTTTTTTAAAGTAATTGATCAGCCGATTAATCAAATACACTAATAAATAATTCAAAGCCGAACTGTCAGTTCCAATTTCAAAGCTGTCATTTAGATGTAAAAAGCCTGTTTTTAGCGTCTGTAAATGAACGATATATATTTTAGTTGCGTTTTGTGTCTTGTCCGTGTGATTTCGGTTTTCTTTTAATCTACGCAACGGATTTTGATGTGATTTTCTTCATTATTTAGAGAATATATTCTAAAAGGTTTATGTGTATAATGCCTACGTATGTATACTAATATTATAAAGCTGAAGAGTTTGTTTGTTTGATTGAACGCGCTAATCTCAGGAACTACTGGTCCGAATTCAGTAATTATTTTTGTGTTGGGTAGTCTATTTATTGAGGAAGGCTATAGGCTATATAACATCGCGCTACAACCAAGAGGAGCGGAGCAGTAATGTAACATGTTGCAAAAACGGGGAAAATCGCACGGGTAGGCGATTCGACGCGACGAGAAGGGTTCGGGTAACAAGAAATTTAACGCGGACGAAGTCGCGGGCAGAAGCTAGTTAAACTAATATTTTCTAAAGAAATCTCATTGTTTTGTAAAGTTGCCGTTAGTCATGAATATTTTACTGGGCAACTTTTTTGTTGCCAGTCTGTAGTTTTTTCGTATAACGTTTAAGTTGTGAAATGAACAGTAGATGTTAATTTTGTTAATCGTTTCGCAGGAACCACGCAACAGTACTTTTGTATTGTGTAAAAATGGTCTCTATGTAGTTTCCGAGTATTGGTTTGTTCTAGTTTGTTTCTACGATGTGATGTGACTTTTAAACAGCTTCACGTATTGTGTATTTGCTAAGACTGATTTCTAACAAAAATTGTTAGGAATATGAAATATTTGTTGCACATATATTATTTAATGCTTGTTTTCCGTGTGGCGGGCGTAAAGTATAGCACTATCCCATTTCTTCCCGTGGGTGCCATAAGAGGGGACTAAGGGACTTACTAGAGAATGGGCAGCAGCGTTCTCTATACATTTTACCACCATACTGCGATCGTCAACCCCAAGCGTAGCGATTATGGCTAACTCTCCCATTTTGGGGGAGGCCTATGTCCAGCAGTGGACGTCTTTCGGTTGAAATGATGATGATGATATAATGCTTGTTTGACTAATAATTCTATCGCACGTTAAAGAGACAAAGATCTTTTAAACGTTTCTGATTTCCTAAACCATTGAATAATTTAAATAAGGTACTACAAAACAGGTTACGCCAATCCCTAATGTATAAATAACCTCACCTGAACTCAATTTACAATTACAATATCGTAATAAACTTTATCTAGTTCTAGTCTAGAACATGGCAACGCCTTAAATTGTTCAGTCAAAATATTTCACAAGCGGCTATGTTGGACGGACAATAAGTGACAGTTTAAGCTGTATGGTTTCTGACATTGGCCTAAAATTTTCGAAATGTATTTGTCAAATTTGAATTTGGAAGACAAAAGAGACGCCATGTTTTGTTCTTTAGTGTCGGAACGGAAGATTCTATGTATGTGTTGAAACTCATTGAAGTCGGGTTAGGCGTGTCAAATAGTGAATTTCTTCTATCTTCTTCTTACTTTAGAGATAGTTTTTGACTGTCAATGATTCGTATATATAATTAATACAAATCAAATTATGCTAATCATTTACGGATCTCAACCAATCTTAAATCAACTCCAACATTTGTTCTACATAAATATCCGAACGACCTTTACATTCCAAATAACGGAACACATGGTTCATTATGATAACGAAACAATAGTGATGTACCTGCATTCTGAATTACAATTAGGGACCTTGACATGTGCGTGTGCGTTATGTTATGACATATTGTGCGTGGACCGTAGTGCTGTGCTGAATTTGACGTGTGAAAAGTAGCTTTGTATTGCGTTATGGTTGCTACAAGTCATCGATTCGCCTTTTCCTAACTATGTTGGGGTTGGCTTCCAGTCTAACCGGATGCAACTGAGTACCAGTGTTTTACTTGGAGCGACTGCCTATCTGACCTCCACAGCCCAGAGACTGGGTAATACGATACCTCTTTGTCAGACTGGTTGTCAGGCTTTCTGCCTTCTGACGACCTGTAATGGTTATATCATGGCTGCTACAAATATAGAAATAGATCTTTTATTGAGAAAGACGGACCAGATATTGGATTGTGTGAAAGAAGATACTATTAAAAGGGGTGTGAAAGCTAATAGAAATGTATGTAAGTAATCATGCTGAGCTGACCACAAGTAAATTGGGATAGATGCAGGAACATGAGTGACATTAGGAAAAGTGCGAGAGAAATACTTTAAATGGTTTCATATTATCATCATCATTTCAGCCGAAAGACGTCCACTGCTGGGCATTGGCCTCCGCCAATTTGGAGGAGTTTGCTATAATCGCCACGCTTGGCAGGCAGGTTGGCGATCGCAGTATGGTGGTAAAATGCATAGAGAAAGCTGCTGCTCATTCTCAAGTAAGTCCCTTAGTCGCCTTTTACGACGCCCACGGGAAGAAATGGGATGGTGCTATTCTGGATGGTTTCATTTAACAAAACGAAATACTAATCAAATAACTGCCCATTTTTCAAGTTCATTCGCCTACTTCATTTAATCACTAAACCTTGACTAATTCGCAATTGCGCATGCTCACCACGAATTAATTACCAGTCAACAAACAAAAACGGAACGTAACCACCTCATAAAAATAATTATATATCGTTTATGGTACGATTTTTTTTAATCTGTGCCTGTCCTTGATAATGACATTGCGTGGAACGGAATGTGATTGACATTTTTTGTTATTACGCGCGCTGATTTGTTATTGAATCATTTGATTGGGTTGTAATGGAATGAGATCAGTTTTTTCTATTAACAGAAGGTTTTTTATAGTTGCCATGAAGAACACGGAAGTTATTTGAGGGCGTGGCGATCGATGTAGTCAGATATGTTTAATTACATATGGCAACATGCTTGTTTTCCCGAAGAGGTAGGTAGAGATGTCATACTACGTGAAGCAGCTATAGATAAGTCTTATGTGATACTCTCGTTCCCACTGCTGGGACACAGGCCTTGTCTCGTAGAGAGGGAGTGGGCCGTAGAATTCCACGTGGGCCCAGTGCGGGTTGTCTTCGATTTTTTTTTGTTCTTGGTAATGCCGGTTTCTTGGCAATGTTTTCCTATGTGATCGAGGAGAGCCTCTTGTGAACCGGACACAAAAAAACACGGAAATTAATACTTTTTTAGGAAGATAAAGACTTGGACATGTATCAGGTACAGGATATCTATTTTTGTCTAGCCATCTAGTAGTATTTGATTAGCGAATAAAGAGGAAATGACTATATTTGTCACAGTGTGAATAACCTTCGATTATTTTGGGTGGAAAGATTTTGGCAGCTGCGTATTTAATTAATTCTCATCATTCAATGTTTCAAGGGACAAAATCAATGAAATGACGTTTCAGGATACAGATTTTAAAATAATCTAGTTATTTTTTGCTTCAATAATAACTGGATCACGTGCATCGAGAAACAATAAAACTTCAATGGTTCACAATCACGCGAGAATACGTAAAAACAAACGTCATTCTGTAGCTTCTCACATTAATCAAGTTTATTGTATGGATTGATGTATCGATACAAAGACATAATCGCGTTTTAATTTAATCAATTATATCTCTATAAAATCGTGGGAAATATTTTTTTAATTAATTAGGTTGTTATTACCGTTAATATCTCGCGGTAAACAGTTCTCAAATTGAAGGGAATTCTGACAGTGACAGTATCGGAAAATAGTGATCATTTTAATGTTGACACTTTTTGTTTAAATATATAGTTGTTTTGCTAACGTATATTTCTTTAAACAAACATGGTTGAAGCTTGTTTAGTCTAGAATGAGTCTAAATAACCATTACCTTAACCCTATGCTGTGAAAGATTTTCAATTTAGCGAATTAACTTGAAACAATGTTCATTTTAATATGACAGACTCCTACAAATCAAAACAATGATTGTTTTTAAACCGATAAGTACACATAAATTAATATATCCATATCATGTAATTTAATCCTTCGTTAATTTAGAACAGCACTCAGTACCATAAACCAGATGATTGACATTTTATACGCGTATTGTCGCGCCACAGATAAACAATGCTTAGTCATAGACATCTATTATGATAATGTGACCGAATGATTATTGTTTTGCAATATAATTTTAATGTTGGGACATTATTTTGAATAGCTTGTCAATGCGGGGTATAAGATTTGCTATGCAAACATGTATCTATGCTTATTAAATTGTTGATTTTGACTTATTGATATGTGTTCGTAATGTGCTCCAGTATTTTGAGTTTGGAAAGATAGGATGTGCATAAATTTGGATACGGAGAGTAAAAGGAATGTACTTAGTTAATGGGGCCGTTCAGAGATGAAAAAGTTGATAAATTAAAAGTCCTTGAAAAGGAATGAAGAATAAGTAAGTAATTATTTGTCTGTATATGACAGCTGGCATTATAAGTGTCAAGTTTAAAGGTGTAAGTTATTAATATATTCGATATTTAACCTTGTCATACTAATTGAAATGGCTAGTTACTCGTTAATTGGATCAATATGGATGATAAAGGCATTACAGCTATGCAGTATTGAGCTTTAAAATACCATAAAGGGAAGATATATTGCCATTGTAAGCATATTTACGTTAATTGTAAAGGTAAATAGGAAAAATTAACATCCTAAGCGTTTTCGTATTAATGTGACAAGATTTAATTAGTGTTACATGATATGATAAGTAGTTAATTGTAACGGAACGTATTTGTAGGCTGTTTGATGCACTTCCTTTGTCAGTTAAAAATAAAACTAGGCGGGAAACTATGACATATAGAGAAAAGTTTGATGTAAGATTTTGGCGCCAATTTTACACTTCGGAAAATTATTTTATATGGATTGTTTTTTAATGTTTGAAATTGGAATTTAGTATTTAGAAAAATAAACAATTAAAAAAAAACATATAAATATTTAAGATTATCACTGTTGTCATTTTAAAAACGTTCTGTTATCACTATTGCAAAATGAAAAATAATAAAATATTACCAGAAATCTCATCTTGCACTTCTTGTTTGACTGCAGGATAGCTACTGAATGCTTTGGTGGTGTTGCGCTGGTCTTTTATACGAGTACAACCGCCGTATAGTGTTATTGAAAGTGTAGCGAAGTACCTGTTATATTACTATGAAGGATTAGACTAGGCGGACCAGTGATACGGACAAGGTCTCAAAAAAGGAAATAATAAAAAAAAAATTGTTGACATTGACTTTTTCATGGTGACGCTTTTGAAATTTTTGGAACACGTTTAGATGGCCGATTCACCAAATTGGCGCGAATTATTTCTGCTGTTGCTAGGGTCCGCCCTTTTCAATGTTCATGATTGCTGATGCAACTTGAAGTGGTTTTTGGCATAGATTATGGTGTGGTCTTTCTCTTGGATTTCTTTAAAGGCGATAATTGTAGGCGGGTTAAAGATCGCAGTATGGTGGTAAAATGCATAGAGAACGCTGCTGCCCATTCTGTAGTAAGTCTCTTAGTCGCCTCTTACGACACCCACGGGAAGAAATGGGTTGGTGCTAAACCTTATGTCCGGTAACACACGGAACTGTGTATTGAATTTTATCAAGAGGATTAGTATTTCGTTTAGTTTATGGTATATAGCAGAGGAACTTTAATGTTTAAAAAGATGAATAATATTTTCGGGCAAAAATATTTCAGCACTCTTGTTTGTTCATAGATGTTAATTGGAGCGGAAATCTATGAATGGAAATATGATTAATTCAGATTTGTATCTATAATATATGATGTCAATCGATTAATTAATTCTTAAAAGAATCTTCAATCAGCCATGCATATTGTGTAGGTGTTCCAATGAGTTTTACAAACGCTTAAGATAGTTCCTTCATTCAACCGGTCTCATTATAAAAAGCAGTTTAACTAAAAACCCAGGTTTAAACCTCATTAAACAATGGTTTAAGTTTAATTACAAAAAAAGGTTTTGCTATAAACCATAGACTAAACCCTTGTTTAACGTTAAACCTGGGCGACCCCTGGTTTATCGATGGGTCTAAGTCGCATCTGTCAAGTTTCCACTTTTAGATTATCATTTATATTGTTGTGTTGTGTTGTTTTTATCCAAAAATTGACATTAACATGGTAGATTTAATTGATAGTCAGGATATTGAAGCTATTCAGTCATTAGAAAGGTCACGCCGATTCAACAGAAATCGGGTTCGAGTCAATCCCTTCATTGAGTTATCCGATGAAGATTTCAGGCAAAAGTAGAAAACAAAATTTATACAATAGTATCGCAAGTCGAAGAAACGCTTGTATAAATTTTGTTTTCTTAAAACGCCCGAAAATGTTACGTTTCGTTACATGAACTTAGATGTACTACTACCTAATACATTAGTAATGTGATTAAACCTAAACAAAACTGCAATCGATAAGTAATATTAATGTCCATGCAAAATAACAAAGTCTTAATATTTTGAATGTTCCTTACATAATTAAATCATTGATAATACTATCAAAACGTTTTCTTTTCTTGGGATACAGAACGTTGCAATAGAATGATATCATGACGAACGAGTGATATTTGTGTTAATCTGTGGTTGATATTAAGATAATGGTTTAAATGACGGTATTAAGAAGACCACGATCTAAAAATGTTTTGTAATACGAACAAGTTTAGACCATGGTTTTACAGATGAGCTTGGACTTGATAGTTTAGGTTTAAACCAAGGCTTATGTAGTTTTTTGTAATAAGACCGAACATGTTTTCATAAACATGTTGGGGTCAGCTTCTAGTCTTACTGGATCCAGCAATACCAGTATTTTGCAAGGAGCGACTGCCTATCTGACTTTCGTAGACGGAGGTAAGACTAGTTGTCACAATACCCCATGGTAAGACTATAGTTGTCGGGCTTTCGGGCGTCTGACGACAAAGATGAATGATAGCCGGGACCAACGGCTTAGCGTGCTTTCCGAGGCACGGAGGGATCTTGTATGTAAAGATGGTGACCCATCCACGAACTAACCTTGGCAAGCGTTGCTTAACCTCTTCGATCGACCCGTGCGGGTGTTATTACTTAGCGATAATCCACTCTCACAAGATGGACCGATGCCCTGGTGAAGGCCGCAGGAATACGTTGGATGCAAGAGGCACAGAACAGGTCGCAGTGGCGGTGCTTGGGGGAGGCCTATGTCCAGCAGTGAACGTCTTTCGGCTGAAATGATGATGATGATGAAACCACTCTTGCCTTACCAGTAACAAACTACCCACTTCTTTTCAGAATAATTCAATCCTGCTATAGAAAGAGCCATTTACTAAGCCACTCAGGGCTTCGTCTTGTTGTACAAACTTGTACTTGGTACACGCGAAAAGGACGTTCCGTGTACTAGAAAGATGATTTTTTCTGACAGAGAACAATATTTTGATTGAAAAGAGTGGCCATGGAGTTTCTGGCCCGCTTTTCTTCGTAGGAACCTTCTATGCTTTAGAATAGGTTACTAGCTTCATATTTCTGGCTGACCTACTCCTTCACGAGAGCAGTGGTGGCTCAGTGGTATCAGCCCCGACTTACGAATTGTAGGTCGTGGGTTCGAACCGCCTGGCTTTACTTTGTGTAAATATTTTCATCACCTCTCAAAACGGTGAAGGATAACATCGTGAGGAAACCGGCATGTCCTAGAACCAAAAATTCGAAGACTTGTGACGGGTACTGATACCAACTCGCACTGTGCCCGCGTGGTAGATTACGGCCCACTCCCTCTCACCGAGAGGAGGCCTGTGTCTCAGAAGTGGGATTGCTGATTGTATATACTCCTTCGCGATTCGAAATTGTCTACTGCAAATGCTTCGGGTTTGATTTTTGGATTAACAAAATGGGATCACCATGCGCCATCCATTTGGCCAATTGTGGTGATTAAGACGATATCTCTTTTGAATGTTTTATGTCCTTAGATCCAGATACCAGTAGGAGGATTAGGTATATTATGTTTTTATATAGGATCATTTTTTATCCAGTGCGCAAACTGTAACCATGAATTCAGCATATCATTCTAGACCCCCCAGCGTAAAAAAATTTCGTCGGTTACAAAAAAAAAATCAGCTGTTCCATACATTTTGACCCCGTAGGTATTGTATTTTTCTATGAAACAGCAAATTTTTTTTTGTAAAACCGACGAAAAATTTCTGCGCAAGGGGTCTAGAATGATATGCTGAATTCATGGTTACAATTTACGCACTGGATAAAAACTTACCCAGTATAAAAGAGGATATTTAAAATAACGTTTAAAACGTCATTTCAATTATCACCTGGCTGGCTTCAAAGGCTAGTTGATAATGCCAATTGCCTAAAGATTTCCGCTGACAGGCTCACGGGGAAGCGCGACGCGACTCTTGAACAACAATTTCCATAAAAACTGTTCTACGAGTGTAGCGTAGCGCCTGTTTGAAGGAGCCTTAATACTTATTCTACGAGTGTCGCGTAGCGCCTGTTTGAAGGAGCCTTAATACTTATTTCTGGAATCGTCGTACCTATATGCGATTTGCCTATATAAAATATTCATCATCATTTCAGCCGAAAGACGTCCACTGCTGGACATAGGCCTCCGCAATTTGGTGAAATTTGCCATGATCGCCACGCTTGGCAGGCGGGTTTGCGATCGCAGTATGATAGTAAAATGTATACAGAACACTGCTGCACATTCTGTAGTAAGTCCCTTAGTCGCCTCTCACGACAGCCACGAAAAGAAATGGGTTGGTGGTATTCTTTACCTCCGGCAAAACACGGTCACACAGCCACACTGTATAAAATATTATATTATTCATACTAGCTTTTCCAGCGGCTTCGCCCGCGTATTATACTTACAAACCTACCTCTTGATTCACCCTGTCTATTGGTGAAAACCGTGTTTAATCCTTTGCGTAGTTTAAAAGATCTAAGTATGTAAAGAATATTATGTAGAAATTGAAACCCACGCCATCTATTAGGAATTCATAGAACTAACCAATGAACACACACATCCTATAAAAAAAAAAATTAATTTGCAAATATTGAGATCAGTAATTGCGATAAAAACTATCCTATCTTTTAAGTTGGATCAAACTGCAGATGTTGTGCAAATTTTATTAAAATTGGTTAAGTAGTTTAGGAGTCCATCCCGGACAAACAACGTGACGCGTTATTTAGATATATTAAGATTACAGTATTCAGAAATGACAATTCGGCCGAGTTTATTGGTGCGAGTTGATACTCCGTAATTCTTTCAAAAACAAGTTATTATGATATCAAGGGGCAGTTGATGCAATTTACGTCATGAACGTAAAGGATTTATTTAATTGTAATGTTTATAAATAAATACCCTATGTAGGCTTCGTAACATTTAGATGAGGCTTCAAAAAGTCGGTTGAATTACTCGAATAACTTCTATAAAATTTTCATTGCAATTTTTGTACTAAAATTGCTTAGCAAATAATGCAATTAATTTTATCAATCAAAATAAAAGCCATTCCTGCTGTAACTGTGTTACGTAATTATCTTTGAGATTACATAAACATGATATAAGGGACAGTACAGGGCAGTGTACCGTGTGGTGCCGGACGTAAAGAATAACACCACCCCATTTCTTCCCGTGGGTGTCGTAAAAGGCGATTAAGGGACTTACTGTAACTAGAGAATGGGCAGCAGCGTTCTCTATGCATTTTACCACCATACTGCGATCGCCAACCCGCCTGCCAAGCGTGGCGATTATGGCAAAGCCCCCCAAATTGGGGGAGGCCTAAGTCCAGCGACAGCAGTGGACGTCTTACGGCTGAAATGAATGATGATGATGATATAAGGGACCAAAACACGTATCGTATTACCCAGTAACTGGGATGTGGAGATAAGATTGCATTCGGTTAGACTGAAAACCGACCCCAACATATTTTGGAAAAGGATTGCCTAGCAGTGCATGATAATGTATGAAAATAAACGAGGCAAAATAAGTATGTAAGGATAGGAGGAGCTGGCGTTCTGCTGTCTCTAACTACCCCCAAGGCAAGTGTGCGCGAGTTTCTGTATGTGAGTTCGGTAGACAAAAAATAAGATTCAAAATCCTGTAAGGGGCCATCCATAAGTTAGCTCACACATATTTCATGATTTTTTGACCCCCCCCCCCCCTTCCTTGTCACAGCTGGTCACATTTGCGAGACCCCCCCCCCCTAGTGTGACGTCACATATTTTGCAATTTTACATCTAGACATTGATTTTTTTTCTTTCATAGTTCATATTTCATGTTTTAATAGTACTTTGAAATATGTATGTTCAGTTTTGAAATGTGATGTCACAAAATTTAGGGCTGCTCCCACCCCCTTGTCACACAATGT
Source organism: Aporophyla lueneburgensis (assembly GCA_932294355.1). Lineage (NCBI taxonomy): Eukaryota > Metazoa > Arthropoda > Insecta > Lepidoptera > Noctuidae > Aporophyla > Aporophyla lueneburgensis. Next base: position 13,145,802 of record OW028762.1, on the reverse strand, counting down.
CCCTTAACGTGTGACGTAACTTATGGATGGCCCCTAATGACGTCATGAACTTGTTTTTTGTGGTTTGGAGACGTCAGGAGGGCGTGCCAGACTTTTAACTACTAAAACCCACCCGTGTTCCTTCAGTTGCCTGTGCCCAGGGCCACGGTAACTCTTTCGAACAAATCTCGCGACCCTGACACGATAATCAAATCCCTGAGGCCAAATTACACTAAAATACCTAAAATTTCTTGGCATTAACATTTGTCAAACTTATCGTCATGTTGCCCTATATTTGGACATTCCAAATGATTAGTATTCCGTGCGTTGTCCAAAAAAATGGGCGTAGTACGTACAATGTCATCATGATGCAAATATCTCACTTAGTCATATGCCGTCCGTTTAAAAGTTTAAGTAAAACTTTTGCAAGGGCGTAAGCCATTGATAGCCATTTTATTTTGGGTTTTTATTGGTCTCGAATTTAAAAAGAGTTTATAACGTTAGTTATTTAGTGTATAATGTACTGTATCTTGTGTAATTATTTAGTGTTTATGTATTTGTGTAAAACTATGGGTAGCCCATAGTTTCCAAATGATATAGTATGAAATAAATAAAATAAGTAAAAAAAAATTGATGAATGGTTTTTAACATCGCGTATGGACATCCACTTTTTGTTTCGGTGGATCATAATGTCACGTTACATTAAAAAAATTAATTAATTTTAAAGTAGAAACATTATATTATTAGAATTTTATGTGAGTCTAACAATGCAGGGCCAATTCTGAAAGTTTAACAAATGTTGGGTCATTTGCTAACTGTAGCAGCTTCTTCGTCATCATTTCAGCCGAAAGACGTCCACTGCTGGACATAGGGCTTACACAAGTGTTGCCAAATCGTTCAGCTTATTTTTTGCTAGCCTTAATTGTGTCCCCTATCTTTCTCCTCCTAAACTTCTTTGTCTTGTGCGATCTCTGGCCATTTTTTCCGGAAAAGTAGAACATTAAATGTCACACGGCAATTTCTATGAACTCCTAATGTAAATAGGAATATACAAATTTATGCTCTGACAAGAACATTAAATAGGAAGAAAAACTGCCCAGAAATGCTAAAATCCTTGTCCTACAAAACTGCAGAAAAACTTGTGGTAACATACCACATACATTCCTGTTACAACAACACACAAACACCTCCCCCCCTCTTACTCACACTCACATACTCCTCAATAACCACTACATACTGACACATAGTAAGTAACCTTTTAATTTATTATTTCTGTTTTAAATATTTAGTTTGGAGCAAATGCACCATGTTTTTGACGTGAGTATTGATACCTGCACCATAGTTTTGAGTTTTGTAGCTATCTTCGTTTCTTTTTGTTAATTTGTGTCCTCTAACTTGTTCCAAATAATTTTTTTAAATTTTATTTAATGTCGTATATAAATCAACGCACCGTCCCCTCTACGCCATAGTAAGTCTATAACAAACAGCTGATCACCTGGGTGGAGCAGGAAGCTTTTGATATATCATATGAGAAAAAATACTGTCACAGTATGTACTGACATTTAAGGCGAAAGGTGTACGCCCGGGATGCCACTTACACCGTAGCGAGCCGAATAACATAACATCACGAATCCCCGAATGTTTGGGCGAGGTGTATGTATAGTACATCTACATTTTGCATGGTTATTGCCAACAACCAAAACATCACTTCTCTGTTTCTCGAAAAGTTAACGTAAAATCGTAGTGGTGTATTTTATTGTGACTACTCTCAGATTATCCTGTTTGGTACTTATAGATAAACCATTTTTTTTGGATGAATGAGCTGAGGGATCGTGACCCATATTTTACAGTTTTTACCCCCCCCCTCTCCCCTTTTCTCAAGAGAAAACAAAAACAACTTGCAGATGAGCTACACATAGACTGAAGCGCACAGGCTGTCTGTTAGGACAGGACAGCTCAAGGCTGCAATGGTTCTTTCTTCAAAAGGCCCTTCCAGACATGGCCGTGAATTGTTAGTCTCAAATACAATTCTTATAAAATAATGTTTGGACTCTAAAAGAGAACATGACCTCTGAATTTGTTTCAGCATTTCTTCTCAGGGAACAGTCGGTGGGAAATGCTTGCTCCATCTAGTTTTTAAAATATTCACCAACAAAAAATATTGACGTGAAAAGTGTCTTATAAGATCTACATACAAAAATAAACATTGCATTTCAATAAAAAAAAAATTATAACTTTTTCCAAGGATATCTAACATAAACTGGTGATCTAATTTTAGAAAGGCATAAAGCTTATACGTTTGCAATCATAAACCTAACCGCAAATATTCAAAAGTAATTAGTTAATCATAATATTCGCATACCGATCAATGCCGTTCGTTCGTGCCGGTGTGACATGAGGAAACCTACTCAATTAGTTTTAAGGGCAAGTGACGTTGCAGTTTTAATTGTTGATAACTCTTTTTGTGGCTAGTTTATCTTGGTCTTATGTGATGGCGCTGTTGGTTATTTATTTTTTGGGCGGGAAATCATCAATTGACGTCTCCCGCTCTAGGGTGAAGTGGGAGGGCGTGTCAGACTTTTACTGACTAAAACCCACCCGTGTTCGTTTCCCATATGCCAGGGCCACGGTATCTCTTTCGAACAAATCTCGCGACCCTGGCAGGCATCGGTCCTAGCAGACCCCTTTAGTTTGCTGACATCTCTTTGAGGCGCGCGTGGAACACTACGCGCCGTCGACATGGGCCTAGTCCTTACCGGGCGGCGAGCTACCCATTGCTCGCCGCCATGGCGCTAGTGGCTTGATATTTGTTTCTTGAAATGACAGATTCAGCATATTATTGGAACTACCAATTGACTCCCAGTGATGGGAGTCTCTTACGAGGGTTTTGGTTTGTTTCTTTTTAGCTTTACTAGCTTTCGCATGCGGCTTCTCCCGCGTATTATACATATAAACTTTCCTCTTGAATCACCCTGTCTATTGATGAAAACCGCATTAAAATACGTTGCGTAGTTTAAAAGATCTAAGCGTAGAGACGCGAGAACCGATTTTGAGTAATTTATGCGGCCTACCCAAGTGTCCTTTCTTTACTATTGTTCGTCAAATCGTTGAGCTCTTTAAGTTCTGAGTGAGCTGCATGATTACTGATAAATGCGTGCACTGACTGGACTGGTCCACTCAATCTGTTTGGATCCTCAAAAGACCGTTTGAGAAACCAATCCACATGGTTTTCACATGATGTGACCAAGATTATGTTTGAATTTTAAAAGAGACTGTGACCTCTTTTTTTTTTCTGGATGGGAAATCATCAAATGACTTCTCCCGCTCTTAGCGGAGCGGGAGGGCGTGTCAGACTTTTACTGACCAAAACCCACCCGTGTTCCATCAGTTGCCCATGTGCCAGGGTCACGGTATCTCTTTCGAACAATCACGCGACCCCGGCAGGCATCGGTCCTAGTAGACCCCTTTAGTTTGCTGACATCTCTTTGAGGCGCGCGTGGAACACTACGCGCCGTCGACATGGGCCTAGTCCTTACCGGGCGGCGAGCTACCCATTGCTCGCCGCCATGGCGCTAGTGGCTTGATATTTGTTTCTTGAAATGACAGATTCAGCATATTATTGGAACTACCAATTGACTCCCAGTGATGGGAGTCTCTTACGAGGGTTTTGGTTTCTTTCTTTTTAGCTTTACTAGCTTTCGCATGCGGCTTCTCCCGCGTATTATACATATAAACTTTCCTCTTGAATCACCCTGTCTATTGATGAAAACCGCATTAAAATACGTTGCGTAGTTTAAAAGATCTAAGCGTAGAGACGCGAGAACCGATTTTGAGTAATTTATGCGGCCTACCCAAGTGTCCTTTCTTTACTATTGTTCGTCAAATCGTTGAGCTCTTTAAGTTCTGAGTGAGCTGCATGATTACTGATAAATGCGTGCACTGACTGGACTGGTCCACTCAATCTGTTTGGATCCTCAAAAGACCGTTTGAGAAACCAATCCACATGGTTTTCACATGATGTGACCAAGATTATGTTTGAATTTTAAAAGAGACTGTGACCTCTTTTTTTTTTCTGGATGGGAAATCATCAAATGACTTCTCCCGCTCTTAGCGGAGCGGGAGGGCGTGTCAGACTTTTACTGACCAAAACCCACCCGTGTTCCATCAGTTGCCCATGTGCCAGGGTCACGGTATCTCTTTCGAACAATCACGCGACCCCGGCAGGCATCGGTCCTAGTAGACCCCTACACTGCTGCTGACATCTCTTTGAGGCGCGCGTGGAACACTGCGCGCCGTCGACCCCAGCTTGGTCCTTACCGGGCGGCGAGCTACCCATTGCTCGCCGCCCGCAAGCTCGCGCCTACGGTGGCCGGGAGTCCGCAATCGTCTCTCGACGCCCGGGGCGTCTCCTCCTGCGGCGGCTAGGGACGTGAGGGCGCAGAGACTGCCTCTCCCTCACGCGCCCCGCCTCCTCCTTCGCGAGCATTACTGCTTCGCAGAAGGAGGTGACGGCTTCCCATTCCCTCTCGCTCCGTACCATGGCTTGCACCAGGCCCGGACGCGAGAGGTTGCGCCGCCGATCGCCTCCACGAGGACACGGCGGTGCTCCGCCCAGGCAGGGCAAACTTCCACCGTTTGCTCCACCTTGTCCTCTAGACGATCCTCACAATGGAAACACCCAGGCGTATCCTCCCGCTTTATCCTGAACAGGAACCGAAGCACCCATGCCCGGTGAGAACCTGCGTCAGGCGGAAGGTGAGGACGCCGTGACGCCTCTCTATCCACTCCTCAAAGAGGGGACTTACCGCCGCAATTGTGGCGTGCCCAGCACTGGGTTGCGACAATCGTACCCGCCATGTCGCCATAAGATCACACCGGAGCTCTGTCCGCCGTGCCGCGATTTGTCGCGGCAGCGGAGTTTCGCGCGGCGTTTCGCCTCCTCGCGCCACTCCCACATGTGACTGTGACCTCTGAGTTTGTTTCGGCCCTTCTTCTCAGAGTAGTCACATAGGAAACGCCTACCTCATCGAGTCTTAATTTTTTTATTGACGTGTTAAAGTGTTTGTGTAATTAAAAGAATAAAATAATTTATCATTTACATAATCAAGTAAAAAAAAAACGAATCTCCCAATTACAGAAATATTTACAAATTATAGGGTTGGTTCGCTAGCCGCACCATCATTTATTATTTCTTAAATAAAGGCTGCCGTCGGCAAGCGCGCCGCAACTTGATTAAACCAATTTCTATGAAAAATCATGGATACTATTGCACCAGAATCACGTCATACCTTTGTGCCACGCCTCATCGTCATCATCATTTCAACCGAAAGACGTCCACTGCTGGCCTCACCAATTTGGAGTGTTTGCCATAATCGCCACGCTGGGCAGAAGGGTTGTCGATGGCAGTATAGTGGTAAAGTTCATAGAGAACGCTGCTGCCCATTCTCTAGTAAGTCCCTTAGTCGCCTTTTACGACATCTACGGGGAGAAATGGTATGGTGCTATTCTTTACGTCTGGCATCACACGGAAAGAATCAATTAACATGTCATAAATTAATTATATCATGACGGGTAACGAATAAGTATTGAGTATGAATGTCGATGGATATAAGAGTATAGGGAGATCAAAGAAACGATGGATGGACTGTGTGAATTATGATATGGGTAGAAAGGGGGTGACTACTGAGATAACGACTAATAGAGAAGAGTGGAAGAAAAAGACATGTTGCGCCGACCACAAATAAATTGGGATACAGGCTGGAGAATCATAATGACGGTTGTCAGTGGAAAAGAAAATAGTTACGCAACAACATTACTGCCTGTCTACAGGAGCCTTTACACCACAGTTCAAGATAAACTGGTCACTTAGTAAATTAATAAAATAAACACGTACGGGCCTTATTATAAGGATGTGAAGGAATGAGCTTGTCTCTGAGTGATAAGGAATTTTAATTTGTTGTCATTTGCCTTTTTGAAGAGCGTTCATGTAAGCCGCGTACTTAGGCTTTTATGGAAGATGTTTTCCTGTGGTTTTTAAACGAGGAATGTATTCCAAGTGGTGCCGGAAGTAAAGAATAGTACCATCCCATTTCTTCTCGTGGGTGTCGTAAAAGGCGACTAAGGGACTTACTAGAGACTGGGCAGCAGCGTTTTCTATACATATTACCACTATACTGCGATCACCAACCCGTCTGCCGAGGGTGGCGATTATGGCAAATCCCCCAAAATTGGGGGAGGCGTAGGTCCAGCAATTGACGCCCAGCAAGTGACGGTCCTAACCAAAAATTCGAAGATATGTGAAATCTACCAACCTGCACTGGGCCCGCGTGGTAGATTACGACCCACTCCCACTCAGTGAGAACACCATAGACTGATAATGATGAAGATGAATAAATTAACCAAATATCTCAGATAGTACGTAGCAAGTTTGAATCATATTTTAATGTGCGTAATTATGTTTTTTCAACTTTGAACGGCTCATATATCTTCTATTACGTGAGATTAAGTCACCTAGATCTAAATTTCCAAACACAGGAACTCTAGAGTTTACACCCAATACCAGTACAAAGGTGCCAATACCCCCCCCCCACCCCCCCTCTGCCCCTCTCAACGCGCCCACTTCCCGCAATCCGTGGCGGCTATTTCATCAGCTATCGTTCTCGGCGACCTTCCGAATCGTGGGCACGGTTTTGATACACTGCCGGTTGTATTTAGGGTGACGCTAAAATATCTATACTATTATCTTTAAATATATAATTCTACGTGTCTATGTCACTGAATTCCTCCTAAACGGGTGAACCGATTTGAATTAATTTTTTTGTATGCATTTGGGTGGCACTCTGGATAGTTTAGATTCAGTATGGGACCCGGTAGGTGGCGCTGCTATCGAGTTCTAGGAAACAGGACAACGTCTGTACGGTCAGCTAGTAATATTATAAAGCTGAAAAGTTTGTTTGTTTATTTGGTTGAACGCGGTAATCTCAGGAACTACTGGTCCGAATCGAACAATTATTTTAGTGTTGGGTAGCCTATTTATTGAGGAAGGCTATAGGCTGTATAACAGCTAAACTATAGAATATCACACTACGATCAAAAGGAGCGGAGCAGCAACGAAAAATGGACGAAAACTGGCAGGCAATTCGATGCGACGGGAAAGGTCAGGGGAGCAAAAATTTGAAGCGGACGAAGTCGCGGGCTAGTAAAAGATATAATTTTGCAAGGAAATTCTCAGTAGCACCTTGGAGTCAGAATTTGTGCCCGGTTTATGGCAATAGTTCTCAGAAGGATGAAGGAAATCATAGTGATAAAATTGGCATGGACTAGACCCAAAAATTTGGAGAAACGTGACATTCACGAACACGCAATGGCCCGCGTGGTGGATTATGGCTCACTAGAGAGTGAACGAAATAAAGTTATTCAATAATCATCATCATTTACCAACTATGTTGGGGTTGGTTTCCTCTAACCTTTATCCGAATACCAATATTTTACATGGAGCGAATACCTCCACAAACAAGTCACTGGGCAACACGCTTTCCCTGGGTAAGACTGAGTGTCAGACTTTCGGGCTTCTGACGACCCGTAACGACTGACAAAGATCCAGGAATGACAGCCGGGTCGTGCTTTCCGAGGAAGCCCAGAGGTCATGACAACCAGACTTACCAAGGGGTTTCGTATTACCCAGTAATTGTGTTGTAGAGAGGAGATTGAGGTATTCGGCTGTATTCGGTAAGACTGGAAGTCGACCGCAACATAGTCGGGGATAGGCTAAGCAGATGATGATAATGATGTATTGTCATGACTTTCTTTAAGAATTTGTATCGTTCTGCACGCGTAGCATGACCACCATAGAAAGAACTTTGTCTATTCTTGGTAGAATTGTCATGCTACGCCAGCATAAAACGGTACAAATCTTTCTACAATCTTTAATCTGTCTTTAATGTTTCTACAATCTGTAATTTTGTCTATTCTTCCGTCGACTAAACCCATTTCTACGGTGGTCATGCTACGCATGCTGCAGTCAAAAAGATGATAAAATTTTCTGAACTTTTGCTGGCCAGACTTGTAACCAAATATAGTATTCCGACCGTCAATATAATTTCTTTTCATACCAATATATTATTAAGACACTTCGTATTATTATGAAGTTCACCTTTAACTGGGTTGGAGCTAAAAAGAAAGTTGTATTATCAATCTGTTTGCTTCCTTGAGGACGACTAGTGACCTTATTTCTGTAACAGACTTGGTTGAAGATTGTTCGAGTCCTTTATACATGCTAGTTGTCGTGCAATGGTCGAAATTCGACCGTAATTCATTTAAATTTTAAGTTTGGATTTTATAAAATTACTTTCTGGACTTCTCCATACAATCTCTACCTGTGCTTTTCATACACCACCGTCCGCGTCATTTTGGTAGAGTCCAAAGTTTTTGCTTCACGTTTTATTATATAGATATGTATGTATGTGTTTACGACTTTCTCAAAAACTAGTAATCCGATTTGGATGTGGCTTTCGTGATTAGAATGCATATGTTTCTGAGAAGGTTGTAGCAAGTAATAAATAAGGAACTGATGAAGATCTTCGGAGAAGAGAATGGATTTTTTCAATAACTAATAGCAAATGACCCCCGATTGCAGGGATGTTATTTCTGTGTATTGTTTACATAACACCACGCCTGAATGGTTTTAGGGAGTAAACAGATGTGTACAGTATATCCTCATTAAGCTAGTTAGGTTAGATTATTTAAAGTTAAAAGTTATTTTGCACGTTGTAATTAAGTACTTAGTTCTTTTTTTCTGGTAGTCGGTTGCTTTTTATACCTTCACACTTAGCACAGTAAAAAAAAAAAAAAAACATTATAGACTGTAATGAAAAGTATTAAGACGTGAAACTTAAGCAGTTTATTTACAACTTGCATAATTTTATTGTAGTAGCAAATTTGCTCCCCTGACCATTCCCGTTGCATCGAATTGCCTGCCAGTTTTCGATCATTTTTCGTTGCTGCTCAGCTCCTTTTGATCGTAGCGTCGAGATTATACAGCCTATACCCTTCCTCAATAAATAGGCTACCCACCACAAAAAAAAATCGGACCAGTAGTTCCTGAGATTAGCGCGTTCAACCAACCAAACAAACAAACAAACTCTTCAGCTTTATAATATTAGTATAGATTCGTGATTCGCCACAAGCCCCCCCGGCTTGTGGCTAATCAGTAACAACCGCACAGGTCGATCGGTCTGGTTAAGCTATATGCTTGCAGCGGTTGGTCAGTAGTTTCACAACTAATATTAATAGCAAGAATAACATCATCCAATTTCTTCCCGTATGTGTCGTAAAAGGCGACTAAGGGACTTACTAGAGAATGGGCAGCAGCGTTCTCTGTGCATTTTACCACCATACTGCGATCGCTAACCCGCTTGCCAAGCGTGGCCATTATAGCAAACCCCCTCAAATTGGGGAAGGCCTATGTCCAGCGGTGGACGTCTTTCGGCTGAAATGATAATGCAAGACAGTCCCTAAAAACATCAACTCACATCATTCAAAAATCAATTTGATCCGTTCCAGATCGAATGCCCAATAAAAGGCGCCTATGTCAATCATGTTTTTGCTTACTTAATGTCAAAGACACGATTTATAAAGAATAAATTAACTGCATTTTTTTGCTGGCAAGTCTATTGTAAACACATTAAAGAGTTTAATGCCAGTGGAATGCCGGATGTGGCTCTGTAATGATCTTCAAGGACTTTTTTAACAAAGCTAGGACGAATTTTGACGAAATTTTCTGCTTTTTTGTGGGTGGGTTATCATCAAATGAGGTCTCCCGCTCTGGACGGAGCGAGAGGGCGTGTCAGACTTTTACTGAGTAAAACTCACCCGTGTTCCTTCAGTTGATATTTTATTTCCATATGATATTTTGACTGGCCTGTTCTGAGTCTAGTGGTTAGTTACCCTGACTGCTAAGACTGAGGTCGTGGGTTCGATCCCCACCCAGGACAAATTTTTGTGTGATGAGCACAATAATTTTTTCTGTGTCTGGGTGTAATTTGTCTATAATATGTATGTATTTAGAAATATATAAGTATATTTATCAGTTATCTGGTTGCCATAGTACAGGCTCTGCCTAGTTTGAGATCAGATGACGGTGTGTTGGTTGTCCAAAGATATTTATTTTTGTATTTTATATGCCAGGGCCACGGTATTTTCCGAATAAATCTCGTGACCCTGGCAGGACATTTCAACAGGCAATAGTAGACATTTTCTGCTTACCATACGTGTGGATCAGTGGTGATGATAACCAGCCATATAAAGCCACTGCTCTGACACAGGCCTTCCTTTGGTGAGAGGGAGTGGGCCACAATCCACCACGCGGGCCCAGTGCGGGTTGGTAGATGTCACATGTCTTCGAATTTTTCGTTCTAGGACATGCCGGTTTCCTCACGATGTTTTCCTTCACCGTTTTGAGAGCAGTGGTGATGAAATTATTTACACAAAGTAAAGCGCCCAGTCCAGTGGTAACGGCCACGACTTAAGAGTTGTAGGTCGTAGGTTCGAAGCCAAATGAATTGAAATGCTATTCTTTTGCTGTGCTCTAATGGGTCCATCATCATCATAATCATCATCATCACCATCACCACCATCACCACCATCACCACCACCACCATCACCACCACCACCACCATCACCACCACCACCACCATCACCACCACCACCACCACATCATCATCACTATCACCACCACCACCACCATCATCATCATCATCGCCACTATCACCACCACCACCACCACCATCATCATCATCATCATCACCACTATCACCACCACCACCACCACCACCATCATCATCATTATCCTCACCACTATCACCACCACCACCACCACCACCATCATCATCATCAGCCTATAGCAGTCCACTGCTGGACTTAAGCCTCTCCAATTGCACGCCATTTTCGGCAACTCTCATCCAGCTGCTATCAGCCACTTTGCGACGATCATCGCTCCACCTAGCCTGAGGGCGTCCTACCTTACGGTAATGTTTACAGGGTCCATAATTATCTAAATTGTATACATAGTTACCTCCTAAGTTTTTATTTTTTGTTTATATATTGAGTATTGAAATTTATTTGCAAGAATTCTACTACATTACAAGTAGACCAGAAAGGCTCTTTTACTTTGTGTGAATAATTTCATCGCCGCATCTATCAAAACGGTGAAGGACAACATCGTGAGGAAACCGGCATGTCCTAGAACCAAAAAATCGAAGACATGTGACGTCTTCCGAGAAGGACCTAGGTTCAATCCTAAGTGCCTATGTAGCTAGGCGCACCTAGCTTCTGGCATTTCATAAGTGCCTATGTGAGTTTACGTGAAATAAAAATATTTTGATATTGATTTTTTGAAGGGCCTGCGTGGGAAACGGCCAAACGGCCACTCCCTCTCAGAAGAGAGGAGGGCTTTGTCCCAGCAGTGGGAAAATTATAGGCTGAGTATGTCATCATCTGCCTAGCCTTTTCCCAACATGTTGGGATGGGCTTCCAGTCTAACCGGATGCAGCTGAGTACCAGTATTTTATATGGAGCGACTGCCAATCTGACCTCCACAACCCAGTTACTGGAAGACTGGTTGTCAGACTTTCGGGCTTCTGACGACCCGTAACGACTGTCAAAGATCTACGAAAGACAGCCGGGACCAACGGCTTAACGTGCTTTCCGAGGCACGGAAGGGTCTTGGTATGTAAATATGGTCACCCATCCACGGACCAACCGCGGCAAGCGAAGCTTAACCTGACCGATCGACCCGTGCGGCTGTTTTAACTTAGCCACAAGCATGGGCGTACCCAGGGGGGGGGGGGGCAGAGGGGGGCAGCTGCCCCCCCCTGGAGTTTGTGAATGTCCCTACTAACTATCTACTTTTGTCGATAAAAATTAAGAAAAATAACATTTTTCTATTCGTAACCGTTCTACTTGCTCACTAGCAGCGCTGCAAGCAAAAATAACTTTAATTTCGGAAGTCGGGGTCTTTGGATCTTTATTTTAGTTATTTTGCTACTAACTTCCGAAATTAAAGTTATTTTTCACTTGGTTGTTTTTTTTTTTCAACAACGTTTTAATCTACCCTGCACTAATTCGTATAACATTACTGGCCTACTCAATAGCAGTGACAGGAAGTATTAGAATATCATCACGCTGAACAAAGTGAATTAAATACATATTGACGAAGCTAACGCATAAAACTATCAAAGCAAAGTCAATAAAAATTATATGGCAGTCCCCTGAAGATCTAGACCTATCCAATAAAAATACTAGTTTAAGACGTTTTTATTTAAACTATTATTTATTTTCATTTTTTTAGGGTGTTTCGAATTTTGTGACGTATGTCAGCGTAGTTTTCGAAGACAGTTTTTTTGCGTGTGGGCGCCCTCACTGAGGCTGCGCCCAGCGCGCCGGTTGAGTGCGGCCCAGAGGGTCATGGCCATCCGGCTAGTCCGGGGATACCGCACGGTCTCCTGTGAGCCCGCGAGCCTCATTGCCGGATTGCCGTCTTGGGATCTGGAGGCAAAAGTCCTCACGCAAATGTGGGATTGGCACGAGGAGGCAAAACGCCGGGGCGAAACTCCGCTGCTGCGAGAAATTACGGCACGGCGGACAGAGCTCCCCCGGGTACGATAGTCGCAACCCAGTGCAGGGCACGCCACTATTGCGGGGGTAAGTCCTCTTTTTGAGGAGTGTATAGAGAGCGGCACGGCGTCCTCACCTTCCACCTTACGCAGGTCCTTACTAGACATGGCTACTTCGGGAGGTTCCTGTTCGGGATAAGGCGGGAGGAAACGCCTGGGGGTTTCCATTGCGTGAATCGTCTGGAGGACACGGTGGAGCGTACGATGGTGTGCCCTGCCTGGGCGGAGCACCGCCGTGTCCTCGTGGAGGCGATTGGCGGCGGCGACCACTAGCGTCCGGTCCTGGTGCACGCCATGGTACGGAGCGAGAGGGCATGGGAAGCCGTCACCTCCTTGGAGGTGACAGCTTTGCCGCGAGGTGGAGCGCGTGACGGAGAGGCAATCTCTGCACCCTCACGCCCCTAGCCGCCGCAGGAGGAGACGCCCCGGGCGTCGAGAGTCAATCGCAAACTCCCGGCCACCGTAGGCGCGAACTTGCGAGTGGCGAGCAATGGGAAGCTCCGTCCGTGTCGACGGCAGCGTGTTGTGTTCCACGCGCGCCTCAAAGAGATGGCAGCATAACTGAAGGGGTCAGCTAACCTGCCGGGGTCGCGTGATTGTTCGAAAGAGATACCGTGACCCTGGCACATGGGCAACTGAAGGAACACGGGTGGGTTTTAGTCAGTAAAAGTCTGACACGCCCTCCCGCTCCGCCCAGAGCGGGAGAAGTCATTTGATGATTTCCCATCCTGAAAAAAAAAAAAAAAGTTAGTTACTTTCTTCATTAGAGGCGAGAGCAAAGACCATTCACCAGCGTTTACTCTTTCATTGTTGCACCCTGCTCAGATAATTAAAATCACAGTTCCAAAATTGTAAAACATTATGGAGGAAGTTTCTATATTGTATGAATTAGAAGGGATCACATCTGAAGCCGAACTATGGCGCACTTTTTGGATGAATAAGCAGGAGCAGGACTTTGAAAATATTGGAATTACAGAGTTAATAACGGAGTAGCAGAATCATTTTACCCGAAGGTGAAGCCAGCCTTAGAAATTTTTCTGGCAGTGCATTATTGCGCGGATTTCACCGCTACAATTGAATGGTTATTCAGCACACTCAGACGCGTAAAAATATAGCTAAGATCGACCATGACCGAAGTACATTAAATGAGCTTTGTATGCTCAGTTTACATAGAAAATTTGTTAACGCTATGGGTGATTCTTTCACAAAAGACGTTATAAACCGTTTTGCTGAAGACCCTCGAAAGTTGCTTTTAAAATAAATATTGTATATTTAACCGATTTAATACCGTAATTACAGACACAATTAAAACCATTGTGTCTATTCCAAAGGTATCTCAGGGACTTAGAGGTTAAAAAGAATGAAAAGATACCTATTTTAATTTACGTTTATTTATTTGCTTATAAAAAAATCTGATTTGCCCCCCCCTCTGGCCCAGAACCTGGGTACGCCCATGGCCACAAGCCCTTCTGACTATGTGAGTTTATGTGAAAGAAAAATACCTATTTTGATATTGATTTTTTGAAGGGCCTGCGTGGGAATACGACCACTCCCTCTCAAAAGAGAGGAAGGTTGTGTCCCAACAGTGGGGACATTATAGGCTGGGTACGTATTTTCCTCTAAAGAGTTCCGTGAACTTACTGCCGAATTGTCAATATTACCATAAATAAATTCAAATCACATACACCTACGTAATATACTGTCCCGGTCACCCGATTTCGGTCACATCGTGTTGAGAATACCAATGAATGATTGAACGAGTGAACTAAAGTGTATCACTTTCGTTCTTGGCTAATGCTGAGGGTATGTTGTGAAAGAAGACGTTCTGTGAAATATCCTGATGCGTATGTTTTGTATGCAAATTGTTGGGTATTTGAATACGCGGTATTGACTTGTTTTTGTGGTTGGTTCTTTCAGTACATACATACATATACTCAAGCCTTTTTCTCATGGGGGTACGCAGAAACTACGGAACGCCACCTTCTGCGATCCTTACATAATCATTTTGCCTCGTTTAGGTTCATACATCTGATCATACATACACGCCGGTTGCGAGTACTACACACCTGACCCTTCTGTAGAACATCACCAATAAGGTCACTAAATGTCCTCCTAGGGAGTTCTCTCCCGGCGTTCTTTTAGTAATATAGTGGTTATATGTTTTATTTTGCAAGATTTTAAAATAAAATGATTTTTCAACTAGCTTTTGCAAGCGTTTTCACCCGCGTGGAGTTCAAAAATTTTCCCACGGGGAAATATTACCGGTACTAAAAGTATTCTATGTGTTACAACCTATCTGTGTGGCTAATTTCTGCCAAATTCCTTCAGTTGTTTTTGCGTGATGGAGTAACAAACATCTAAAAGTAACTTCTCATTATAATATCATATTAGTAGGATAGTAGGTAGTGTTAATCACTGAGATAATGTTATTTTTAGGGCGTCCCCTTCCAGCGTGTCTAGTCACATCTGCCTTGTACCTACTACTATCCACCTTTGTTAGCCGCCCTTCATTAATTCCTGACCGGTTTGGTCACGTTGAAAGGATGATAGAAGGGCATCTAAGCAGACTCTTTAAAGTTTTTGTCACTAAATCTTCTTTTAAACCGCACCGTTCTCTTATCACATCATTCCTCAGCCTATCATTCACAGTCAGGTCGCGTGATTGTTCGAAAGAGATACCGTGACCCTGGCACATGGGCAATTGAAGGAACACGGGTGGGTTTTAGTCAGTAAAAGTCTGACATGCCCTCCCGCTCCGCCCAGAGCGGGAGAAGTCATTTGATGATTTCCCATCCAAAAAAAAAAAAAAAACATTCACAGTCACACCACACATGCTTCACAAGGAACGCATTTCCACAGCATTTATTCTACTTTCAATAAACATTGCATTTCTTAATTATTTTTATATGCATCATTTAAATAACAGGAATGTATCAGGTTGGTATTCGATTTAATCAACTTAATTGGGACTAGATACGCATACTTATTTACGTATTATTAATAGTCAAGAAATATGGCGAATAGTTCCATCTAACAGTTAAATAAAATAACATACCTTTCGCCTCGTTTAGGTTCATACATCTGGTCAAGCACACACGGCGGTTGCGAGTGTTACGCATCTGACCTTTCTGAAGAACATCACCAATAAGGTCACTATATGTTCTCCTAGGGCGTCCCCTCCCGGCATTTCCACTCACATCTGCCTTGTAATTACCTTTTGTAAGCTATCCTGAGAGGTATGTAAGGATGGTAGCAGGTGGCGTTAAGGAGTTTCTGCCTACCCCCATGGGATGGCGTGAGTTTATGTATGTCGTCATTTTCCTGCCCCTATCTCAATATATTTGTGGTCGGCGCAACATGTCTTTTTCTTCCACACTTCTCTATTAGTCGTCATCTCAGTAGTCACCCCCTTTCTATCCATATCATAATTCACACAGTCCATCCATCGTTTCTTTGGTCTCCCACTACTGTTGTAGCCATCGACAGTTTGAGTTGATGTATGTATGTATAGAATAAATATAACATAGACAAATAACAAAGAAAATATATTACAACAGAATATATAACAAAAGCTGCAGACAGGAAGTGCAGTAAATGGGCACTCGGCAGTAAGAAACAACCATAAATCACAATATATGACAGTTTCTTTGTTAATATAGTATTATTTTAATAATATATGAAATATGAGCTGTATGAACATATGTGTCGACATATTTTTCCTTTATGAGGCTAAGATTTTTTGTCTAACTAGCTGTTGTCAGCGGCTTCGCCCGCGTAGACGTCGAAAAATATCCCATAGGAGCGTACTACCGAGATAAAAAGTACCCTATCTGTTAATCCAGGTAAACAATGTCTTTTCGCACTGCTTTCTTTGACTTATCCGACCCAAAAAATAAAATGTTTCACAGAAAATTCAACCCCCTATTTTACCCTCTTAGGTATGGAATTTCAAAAAACCTTTTCTTAGTGGATACCTACTCCTTACAAAGAACACACCCTCCAAATTTCATGTCTCTAGGACCAGCGGTTTAGGCTGTGCGTTGATATATCAGTCAGTCAGTCACTCAGGACGTTCAATCTATACTAATATTATAAAGCTGAAGAGTTTGTTTGTTTGTTTGTTTGATTGAACGCTCTAATCTCAGGAACTACTGGTCCGAATTGAAAAATTCTTTTTGTGTTGGGTAGCCTATTTATCGAGGGAGGCTATAGGCTATATAACATCACGCTACAACTAAGAGGAGCGGAGCAGTAATGAAAAATGTTGCAAAAACGGGGAAAATTTATTCCTTTTGAGAGTTTCCGTTGCGTGCGCTGCGTAAACGGTTAAAGTAACGCAAAAATTATGTATGACGGAATTGTTCCTTTTAAAAAGTTCTAAAAAAAAGTCCGCGAGAGCATATGTCTATCTTTTAAGGTTGACTCACTATAACTCAAAAGGAGCGAGCAACGAAAAGTGGACGAAAACTAGCAGGCAAATCGATGCGACGGGAAGGGTCAGGGGAGCAAAAATTTGACGCGGACGAAGTCGCGGGCAGAAGCTAGTTTTGTATATATAGATAGATAGATAGTGATAAAGTTAATGTAAGCTACCATTTATCGATCGTACTCTGCGCTTCTCCTCCACATTTACTTTGCGCCAACCAAAGTGTGGAACTCGGTGCCAGCGTCTGTGTTCCCTTCCACATTTGTCTCATCTGCCTTCAAAGAAAGAGTGAATAGGAATCATCTGGGCACGCTCGTTCCTCCGTAGACCTCATTCGTATCAAAATACGTTGCACAGTTGAGAAGGCCAATGCTGTCACTTAGACGGACACAATACAAACTTTAATCTATATTCTACTAGCTTCTACCCGCGACTTCGTCCGCGTCAAATATTTGCTCCCCTCACCCTTCCTGTCGCATCGCAGCCTGCCAGTTTTTGTCCATTTTTTGTTGCTGCTCCGCTCCTTTTGATCGTAGCGTGATGTTATATAGCCTAAAACCTTCCTCAATAAATAGGCGCATATTTACAAGGTAGATTTGACATGAAACGCCGGGAGCGGTCCCAATTTGGGGGGCTTAGCCATAATCGCCACGCTTGGCGTGGTAAAATGCATAGAAAATGCTGATGCCCATTCTGTAGTAAGTCCCTTAGTCGCCTCTTACGACACTCACGGGCAGAAATGAGATGGTGCCATTCTTTACGTTCGGCACCACACGGAACGTGTATATGTAGTACTAGCTTCTGCCCGCGACTTCATCCGCGTTAAATTTCTTGTTCCCCGACCCTTCCCGTCGCGTCGAATCGTTTACCCATGCGATTTTCCCCGTTTTTGCAACATTTTTCTTTACTGCTCCGCTCCTCTTAATTGTAGCGTGATGTTATATAGCCTGTAGCCTTCCTCAATAAATAGGCTACCCAACACAAAAATATTTTTTCAATTCGGACCAGTAGTTCCTGAGATTAGCGCGTTCAATCAAACAAACATACAAACAAACAAACTCTTCAGCTTTATAATATTAATAATATAAAAATATATAAGTATAGATAGATTTTCCATAGTTGACAATGTTCTGTAGAGTGCTTTATGCAATCTATCAATCAATCATCTGTTGGCTGGTTGTACTTGATTGTCTAGTTACATACCGTATGCAAATACTTTGTACTGACTCATTTCAGAACAATTTTTACCAGATAGTACTCTATCTATATAAGGTGTATCTATTCATACACGAAATATTTTAAGAGGTACACCTGTAGGTGGTAAAGAAGCTATAGAAGCAAAATGAAATTTTTTATCTAAGCGTTTTTGAATTTTCGTAATTATTATATTTTTAAAACTGCTTGAGACGTTTTGCATAAAACCTTTACCGACTACAAATTCTATGAATGGCCCGCCTGACGCTGCGAGGACGGCGACCACACGGGACGAGCATGGCCGTGGTGTCTCGGGCTGTAAAAAATAAGAAGGAGCCAATATTTCTTATGTGCGTCAAATAATGTATAAATAATAAATTTAAAAAAACCCTTAGAAAATTTTTTTTTTCGTTGCTATTGCTTATTTACCACCTACAGGTGTACCTCTTAAAATATTTCGTGTATGAATAGATACACCTTATATATGTAATATAACATAATCAGCCTATAATGTTCCCACTGCTGGGACACAGGCCTCCTCTCTCCGTGAGGGAGTGGTCTGTAATCCACCACGCGGGCCCAATGCGGGTTGGTAGATGTCACATGTCTTTGATTTTTTGGTTCTAGGACACGCTGGCTTCTTCACGATTTTATCCTTCACCGTTTTGAGAGCGGTGGTAATAAAATATTTTTTACAAAGTAAGGCGTCAGTTGATGTTCGAATCTATGACCTTTTTTTCTGGGTGGGAAGTCATCAAATCGACTTCTTCCACTCTGGGCGGATCGGGACGGCGTGTCAGACTTGTACTGACAAAAACCCACCCGTATTCCTTCAGTATCTTATGTTAGGGCCACTCATGTTAGGAAACTCTTTCGAACAAGTCCGAAACCCTGGCAGACGTCACAACACCTGATTCGCCGCCTCTCGAAATCCAGTAAAAGAAGTTACAAGAATAATGCCGTAATAGACATGTTAGCCAATTGGCCGGGGCGCACATAGAAAAATGTGGCGCACGTCTTCGTCTTCCGTAGAGGTTATTTTCCTTCCATCAATGTTTATATATCACATATCATACCATCACGCCTGTGTTTCCCAGACGGGTAGTCAGTGTATGTGATAGTACATCCACATTTCACGAGTTATATTTACGTTCCATGTCAAAGGGGGCGAGCTTTTAGCCATCAACCGGACACAAATATAGACTCAGGTCAGAATCCTGCTAGGGTTGCGGATTTGTTCGAAAGAGTTACCGTGGCCCTGGCACATGGTACTGAAGGAACACGGGTGGGTTTTAGTCAGTAAAAGTGTGACACGCCCTCTCGCGCCGCCCAGAGTGGGAGATTTGATGATTTCCGACCACATACCGACAAATTCCGAATGGGATAACACTGCTGGACCTGGGAATGGAACCAAGGACCATGTTCAGCAGTAGCGTCTGTGACTACTAGACCAACGAGGCAATCGTGTCCGTAAGTGTGTCCGTAGCAATCACAGCGGGCCCAATCGGAGTACCAGCGTTGCGGTGGTACTTTTTTCAACCGACGAAAAAAACGGAGGAGGTTCTCAATTCGACGCGTATATATTTTTTTTTTTTTTTTTATGTATGACCACGCATAACTTTGTACATAGTAGTCCGATTGTGACAATTCTTCTTCTATTGGAAAGAGTATACTCCCAAGGTGGTCCCATATAAATTTGGAAAACAAAATCGAACCCTAAGGGTCGGAAAACAGGGGATGATTGATTGTTCACTCACTGATTGTAATGTATAAACACGCATAACTTTATACAGAGTAGTCCGATTTTGATAATTCTTTTTGTGTTGGATAGGGTATACCTTGCCAAGTATTATTAGTACATTAAAGCCACAAAAAAATATAAAATAAAAACTTTTTAACAAAAAATTAAACCGCCGAAAAACTGAAAAGCATAAAATAATAAACCTTAAAATTTTGAGTCGGCGCTGAAAAATCAATGAACAAGGATCATTCAAAGCGCCGACTCATAATTTTAAGGTTTATTATTTTATGCTTTTCAGTTTTTCGGCGGTTTAATTTTTTGTTAAAAAGTTTTTTTACTAATATCGCAGCATTATGCTGAGATAGGAGGCCTTTTTGGCCTCGCACAGGTCTTACTCTTTTATTTTTATATCTTTTGGTACTATTTTGTTATTTGTATCTTAAAAGTTTATATTGTTTTTCTTATTGTTTTTATGTCCTGTGCATGTCTCAATAAAAAAATCTTTCTTTCTGTTTCTTTCAGTCAGATCATTTACGCGCTATTAATTAATATTATTATAGTTATCTAATAAAAACCAGGAATTTAAAAGTCTATATTTAAACCAAGTTCCAATACGAGTAATATAATAAGCAGTTATAGCCATAACTACCCGTTAGTTGTACCTGACGACCTGCGTCAACAAAATCGATTCTTTGCTCTTGACATACTCTCATTTAGCCACACTTATCCATATCCATACTTCCATACTAATCCATACTCCATACTAATCCATATTATATATGCAAAAGTAACTCTGTCTGTCTGTCTGTCTGTCTGTCTGTCTCGCTTTCCTGCTAAAACTACTGAACCGATTTAAATGAAATTTGGTACACAAATTGTTTAGAGCCTGAGAAAGGACATAGGCTACTTTTTATCCCTGTAGTATGTTCCCGCGGGATAATTTCCGACCTCCACGCGGGCGAAGCCGCTGGCAAAAGCTAGTAATTAATACTGGTACTGAAACGCGACACATCAACGAGTGACAGACGACAGATGGGCAAATATCACCACAAACTGGTATCCAATCCTTGCAAAACGCAGACCAGGTAGACCACATAAAAGATAGAGAGATGGCATCACAAAGTTAGCAGGCAAAATATGGAGCGGAATCGCCAGAGACTGAATGGCTAGGAAACGGCTGGAGGAAGCTTTTACCGCTATCCTGTACACCTTAGACTAATAAAATGGTGAAGTAAAACTTATTTATTTAACCATTTATGTACACACATATATAAACAGACAAGAAGAAAATAACAGAAAGTTTTGTACAGAGGGAATGCTTATTTGACAGGCCTGTTGGTCTAGTAGTTAGTGACCCTGACTGCTATGCCGGAGGTCGTGGGTTCGATTCCCACCCAGGAAAAATGTTTGTGTGATGAGCACGATCATTTGTTCTGTGTCTGGGTGTAATTTATCTATAATATGTATGTATTTAGAAATATATAAGTATGTTTATCAGTTGTCTAGTACCCATAACACAAGCTCTGCTTAGCTTGGGACTAGATGGCGTTGTGTGATAGTTGTGGAATATTATTATTATTATTTTTATTCATTTATTCATTTTCTAACATATTAATTATATTTTTAAATATTTTAACAAAAGTCTAAAAAAAAAAAACATTTAAAAATATAAAAAATAGTGACCCATCGGCATCGGGAACAGGGTCCAAGCTGCCGGTGGTCAGGGCTCTAGAGAGAGGAACCTCCTGACTATGCGTGCCGTGTCTTATTATTTTTATTGTTAACATTTCTCGGGACCCTGAGATCCCGGTCCTTTGGAAGGCGTACGAGGGGCCGAAGCCAACTCGCAGAGGCCCCTTAGACAATTTTAATTTTAAATGATGAGGGGGCACCAACCGACGATTATCCCTGTATGCATCTATGCAAGTGCACCCAAGGACAATCCCCGCTTGCAGCAGGACTATTACAGAATATGGAAATAAAACAAATTAGGCTATGGGTCTGGATAGCTATAGTGGATTGGTTACCGCAACTATGGAAGAACTATGGCCCCTGCCTGATCAATGTTTTGTTTACACGGATAAAATGGCAGGGGGTGACTTGCACACTCAATAATGGGCCCCCGGGAAACGTCGCTGGCACATAGTGACGCAGCGACAAGGGGGCAACACTTCCTGAGGTGCTTGAGAAGTGGAGAGGTATTCCACGGCTTTCAGAACAATCCCAGAGCCCGGAAGATGGTCAAGTCCCTACGAGCACTTATTGGAATACTTCCTTTCCCCGAGCACGTTTGCTCTTGCGAATCTCCACTCAAGCCAGCCAATAAAGGCAAGAATGAGGTGGGAGCTCTGAACCTCGTCAGTGTTCACTCCAGCCAGCCAATAAAGGCAAGCCAGAGATGAGGAACAAGAGTTCTCCCAGGAGATCGGGTCCGTGGGGTCGCTACTGCCCAACAGCTCGCCACATGCTGCCCTGCTTATTATTATTATTTTTAAAGAAATCTCTTCCAGCACATCTGCGATAGAAGACAAGATACAGAGATGTAGACTGCGTGCGTATGAGAAAATAAAATATATATAATCAAAAACTATTAACTTAATAAAATTAAACAAATAATATGAGTTTAAAAAAAATAGTTCATAAGAAATATATTAGAGTTACTAGAAGTATAGGAAATAAGGAACAAGTGTAGAAGTAAAAACAAAGCTTTTTTTATTTTTATTTTATACTGAAACGTGGTTTCTCGCAATGGGCCTTATTCGAAGGCAGAAAGTCACCCAAAAGACAATGGAGAGAGCTATGCTTTGAGATTCCTTACGTGATCGAATCAGAAATGAAGAGGTCCGCAGGTGAACCAAGGTGACCGATAGGGCTTCCCCAATTTGTGAGGGTTTGCTATAATCACCACGCTTGGCAGATGGGTTGGCGAACGCAATAAGGTGGTATAATGCATAGAGGCTACTGCCCATTCTCTAGTAAGTCCCTTAGTCAACTCCTAGGACATCCATGGGTAGAAATGGGATGATGCTATTCTTTACGTCCCGTCCGGGACCATTACACCCTGATTATATGCAGAGGGCTTAGGTGGATATGTATGACATTAGAACCAGTTACTCCAGATTAAATATTCTTTTCTTTGAATCAATAAATCAACGTTGTCCCTTGCAGTCCACGGTTTCCTCTGCTCTTGACACAGTCTCTCGGCGTGCTAATGATATAAATATTAACGTGATATTTCAAAGATGTAGCTGTCAGCTGTAAGCAAGTGAACTCGATCGTGCGTGAACGCTGCGCGTGAGTCGTTTTGTGTGTTTGAGTCGTTTTGTGCGTTTGAGTCTTTGGAATGTAGCCTGTCTTTTAGTTATTTATTAGTCTTTTTGGTTTCTTTAATGTGTCAGTTTGGCATAGTACAGTAATATCTGGTCTCCTAGGCTACAGTTCAGTAAAAAATAAACAAAAAGCTAGTCATAACATAAAAAGACTAATATACAATATTAGGATCCCTTTTTTTTGTTTGGAAGCCATCAAATGGCGTCTTCCGCTCTGGGGGGAGCGGGAGGGCGTGTCCGACTTTATCGACTAAAACCCACCCGTGTTCCTTCAGTTGCCTATATGCCAGGGCCACGGTAACTCTTTCTAACAAATCCGCGACCCTGACAAAATGTTATGGTCCATAGCATAGAACCCCGAGGCTGTTGTAGGCCTATTAGACTAGATTTATAGATAATTTTATTATTTATTAAGTTCTTGGTAGTTGTTGTCAGCCTTACACTGAGCCTGCCAGGGTCGCGAGATTCGTTCGTAAGAGTTACCGTAGCCCTGGCATATGGGCAACTGAAGGAACAAGGGTAGGTTTTAGTCAGTAAAAGTCTGACACGCCCTTCTGCTCCACCCTAGAGCGGGAGACGTCATTTGGTGATTTCCCACCCAAAAAAAAAGCCTTACATTGACTTATCTATTCAATATAATTACCGCCCATACCTATTTACACAGTTGTAAATGCCAATTATTTTTAAAAGAGTAACGGTGGAGTTTCTTGCTGGGACTTCTCTTTAGGGAACGTCAAATTGCAACCCCTGTTCTAATTAAAGTAGAGGCAAAGAGCAAATAATAGCTAAATCCTCCACCTCTCCTAAAAAGCCGTAATGGTTTGGTTATTTCCAAGACCAAATGCGATAAGGCTTTTTTTTGCCAACATCTTCCACCCCATATACAAGAGCCGAAATGCCATGCTAATTTCCAAGACCGAATGCGATAAGGCTGTAACGTTAAAGATGTTACATTCAATCGTTTATAGACAATAAAATAACTACCGACTGAATTCTAAACACAACTAAGACTCCTAAATAAATCTATCGGCTGTATCCACTCGAGAGTTGAGAACTCCGATTTATTGATAGCTAACTCATTAATAATATTCCACAACTACCTATCACACAACGCCATCTAGTCCCAAGCTAAGCAGAGCTTGTGTTATGGGTACTAGACAACTGATAAACATACTTATATATTTCTAAATACATACATATTATAGATAAATTACACCCAGACACAGAACAAATGATCGTGCTCATCACACAAACATTTGTCCTGGGTGGGAATCGAACCCACGACCTCCGGCATAGCAGTCAGGGTCACTAATCACTAGACCAACAGGCCTGTCAATAATTACTATTAATAATTACTCTTGCGCCGGCGTCGATTGTGGTAGTATGCGGCAAGATTGATTAATTTATTTATTTGCTAACATCTTAAATACTGATTAGTAGGCATGCATAATTTTTATAGTCATGACAGTATTAAGACCTGCACCCTACAAGAGCATTGCAAATTTCACATACTTATCAAACTGTAAATGATTACATTATTTAATTAAATTAAATGATTACATTATTGACTGGCCTGTTAGTCTAGTGGTTAGGGACCCTGACTGCAAAGACTGAGGTCGTGGGTTCGATTCCCACTCAGGACAAATCTTTGTGTGATGAGCACAATCATTTGTTCTGTGTCTGGGTGTAATTTATCTATAATATGTATGTATTTAGAAATATATAAGTATATTTATCAGTTGTCTGGTTGCCATAGTACAGGCTCTGCCTAGTTTGGGATCAGATAACAGTGTGTTGGTTGTCCTAAGATATTTATTGAATTAAATCGAATTATAACATTACTTAATATAAAATTGATTCTAAATATTAAAATTTATTACACAATACTAAACATTAGTCAATAATAATTTATAACATCACAGATCACAGTGGAACATAGCAGTTTAACTGGGGCGTGGAGCTAAGTTTATGTTACCGTGTTTGGTAGTTTTGTGGTCAGCAGTGATTTAAGAGGTGTCAATGTTAGTTGGTAAATAGTATCAGTTTACCCCTGTCGTAGAGACTTGGTGGTAAAAACGCCTTTTAAAACGCTGTAGACAATTTTGCTTATTTAATTCATCATATGAAATATCGCGAAATATACAAAACAGTCGAATGAGGTCGAAAAAAAATCAAAATCAAAATCAAAAGTCATTTATTCAAACTAGGCTGAGAGTCAGCACTTTTTGAACGTCAAAGTTACAAAAGACAGTCCCCCCAAAACGCCCGCCCTTCGACACTTCCTAGTGCTTTAGCTGGGAAGAAGAAGTGGCGGAACAAACTCCCCAGCAGCACAGCTGTCTGTTAAGTTAGAAGAACTTGATTCTATACAATTGTAAGGAGGTAACATTACGAGACACAAAATATTAAATTAAATGATTTGCCTTATGTCAGCTAGCCAACCCAATATTCCAAGAAATAAACTGAAATCTATACTCAAGCAAAAGCAAAAAATTATTTTTATAAAGTAAATAAAAGTACCAAATAAAAGCCTCCTGGCATAAAGGGCGTGACAGCTTACATATGCAATGCTGAATCACGTTCACATAGCTGTTACGACCCGAGTTACAAGTCGAGGCCACAAAATGACAAACTAGGACCATCGGCGTAAAAACTAATAAACAGGTAGGTAATTAACAACAATACCAACATCAAGGTCAGCAAGACGACCAGTCACCACAAGCAGCACCCGTTCACGAGCATAACGCAAAGATCAGCCATTACCCCCCTCGCCTTATTTGAGGGAAGGGGGTAACCCGACCCCTGACGCTACCGCAAGCATTGACATCTAAGGGAGCATGACGAACTTGCTGCCGGTTGCTCAGGCAAGAATTGAATGACAACTTGTCGAGGTCGCTAGCTAATAATTTTATGCATAATCATTATAATATGTCAAAGCATAGAACATGTCAAAACCAATAAATACACAAAAAAAAAATGACTAACACAGTAAAAAATAATAATATAATAACAATTATATTACAGCTATATAACCCATCACTAGGTACGCTAGTACTGGAGAAAGAACACAAACATTGTCTTGAGTTAATCACAGCGACGAACTAGTTTTGTCATTCAAATAGTCGTTGATGGAATAGTATGCCTTTAGACAAAGGTTGGATTTTACTTGAGCTTTAAACTCATTAAAAGGTAATTCTAGTAAAGAAGGTGGTAGCTTGTTGTAAAATGTTATACCAAGCCCAACAAATGAGTTATGTACCTTATGAAGCCGGTGAAAGGGAACACGTAGTTTGTCCTTATTTCTAGTGTTAACAGTGTGAAAATCACTGTTTTTAGCATGTAAGTGTAAATTTTGCCTAATATATAAGATGTTGGCGAAGATGAATTGTGATGCTACCGTAAGAATACCAATATCTTTAAAAAAGTCCCTTAAAGAAACTCTGGCACCTAGCTGGTAAATTGCTCGAACAGCTCGTTTCTGAAGGACAAAAATATTTTGAATATCAGCGGTTTTGCCCCACAGTAGAATACCGTAAGACATAACGCTGTGAAAATAACTAAAATAGACTAACCTAGCTGTATCAACGTCAGTATACTGTCTTACTTTTCTGACGGCGTAGGCAGTTGAACTGAGCCTCCCCGCTAGACTTGAAATATGTGGGCCCCACTGTAGTTTGCCATCTACTGTTATGCCCAGGAAAACTGTCGAGTCTACAGTTTTAAGAACCTCTTTATCTAAGACGATTTCGGGACCTAGATTTCTAACATTCGGTAAGGCGAACTTCACACATTTCGTTTTCTTAGCATTGAGAACTAAGTTATTTGCCGTAAACCAATCCGTAACCATTGAGAGTGCACTGTTTACGTCTTCAAAATCTTGTCTGTTCCTATCTACTTTAAAAATAAGAGAAGTATCATCTGCAAACAGTACAACGTCACAAATATCCTTTAAAAAGAATGGTAAGTCATTGATATACACTAAGAACAAGAATGGGCCGAGTATAGAGCCTTGAGGCACACCTAACTGAACCGGTAGCCCGGTAGATTTTACACCATTAATATCTACACATTGGAACCTATTATGTAAATAAGAATTTATTACGTTTAAAGCTTCGTTATGGACACCGTAATGACGTAGTTTACGCAAAAGCGTGTCATGGTGCACGCAATCAAAGGCTTTGGAGAGATCACAGAATACTCCGATAGCATTTTGCGAGTTCTCCCATGCGTTAAAAATGTGTTTCAAGAGAGTAACACCCGCATCTGTAGTTGAACGGCCTTTCGTAAAGCCATATTGCTCACTATGAAGGAGGCTATTTAAATTAAAATGTCTTAGCAACTGCTTGAGTATTAACTTTTCAAATATTTTGCTAAATGCAGGTAAGATAGAAATAGGCCTAAAATTAGAAACGTATTTTTTATTACCTGATTTAAATAATGGTATTACTTTGCTACTCTTCAAGAGGTCAGGAAAAGTTCCGACATCAACACATTTATTAAAAGTAACAGCTAAATAGGGGGCTACGATGTCTATTATATTACTTAATAGTTTGATGGAAATGCCCCAGAAATCACCAGTGTTTTTAGACTTAAGTGTGTTAAAAACATTAACTACATCACGAGGCGTTACATGTTCAAAATTGAATAGGCAACTACTTTTAGGCACACTACTATGCAAAAGGTTTTCAGCTTTAGACGGGGAGGAATTTAAGGAGCGAGTCGTAGTTATAGGTATGTTGGCAAAAAACTCATTAAATACCTGTGCTACGTCAGCTGCCGTATTTACTAATTTGTTGTCGACCATAATTTCAAGTTGTTTTTCTTGTTTAACCGATTTACCCGTTTCATTGTTAATGATTTTCCAAGTGGTTTTTATTTTATTATTTGAATTTTTAATTTGATCGCTTAAAAATTTAGATTTAGCAAAAGCACTAACCTGTTTAAATAATTTCGAATATTTTTTTACATACTCTAGGAAAGGAGTATCAAACCTGTATTTTTTTAAACCATATAACTCGTATAGCCTCGCTCTACTTTTATAAATACCTGGAGTAGCCCATTGGTTAAATCCGACGGAGGTGCCATTAATGTCAATGGTTTTGGTCTTGAAAGTAGATTTGTACTCTTTTTGCACTACATTAAAGAGGGCTTCATAAATTGCATTAGGATTCTCGTTTTCTACTATAGATGGTGTAATTCTACGAGCTACATTATTTTTAAACTTGGTGCAACGACTAGCTGTATAAGGCCTGCATTCAAGTTTATGTGCCTTTTTAAACAATGACATAGGGAAGCTAGATAGCAAACCACAGTGGTCGGACGTTAAATCAGTCAGCACTAATTTATTTTTGGCATCACCATCACTAAATATATTATCAAGACAAGTTGACGAAGAAGCTCCTAGTTGGTTCAAAAAACTAGTTAAATAAATTAAAAGACCTGAAAAGATTGAGAAGTCTAATACTCAATGGAGTAACATCTAAAATATTAATATTAAAATCGCCACATACAATTATACTTTTATTACTTGATTTTAACTTATTGAGTAAATCCTCCATTACTGATTCGAAACAAACGAAATCCCCAGAGGGGGGTCGATAAACGCAAATTATGACGTATCGCTCGAGTTCAACACAAGACAACTCAATAGTGCGCTCAATAGAGAGATTTACTCAATCTGAACGTTGCTTACATTTCAGCTTGTTTGAAACAAGAACTAAAGAACCACCACGGATGGCCCTTTTTCTCGCAAATGCACTTTGTACAGTAAAATGATCATCATTGATAAACACTATTTCATGTTCTTTCAACCAGTGTTCAGTTAAACATAACACCTGAACATCATGGTTCTCTATAAATAAACTTAACTCTAACTCTTTGCCGGACAGACCCTGCATATTTTGATGAACAACATTCAACATATGCGGCTCATCCGTTGTCGCACCTAGTAGTTTAAACTACTAGGCGTATCAATAGTAGTGTTAGTATCACTACCAACACTAATTATACAAGACTTTGACATACTACTTATGTCTGTGTTAATATAAGCTAATAGCCTCGCTATTTGATGTCTAAACCTAAGAGGAAGATACACTGTATTCCTTGTCGATTTTAACTTATCAACAAAAAAGTTAGTGTCAAAAAATATAAGTTTATCACTGTAGTGACTGACCAAAAACTGCATATGATTATTAAGCATGTGAATATATTTATTTTTTCTACTGGATAATTTCTCAAAATATGGAAATGCACACAAAATAATTTTGTTGCAATTAATCTTTAAAAGCTGAGTAACACTGTCAGTTATATCATCATGTTTGACCTGTGAACTATTACCTACAAATACAGTTATGGTGGAATTACAATCATATTGATATCTCATAATTGATGTCATTATTTCTGTATAGGATTTCCCAGGCAAACAATTATTTTGATTAGAAATATTCAACTTGTTACTAACTAATTTCCCTAAACCTCTTCCTATACTATCTGAAAACATAACAGACTGAAAACCAAGTTGACTGCAACAAGGGGTAACACTACTAGCTACTACCTGTACCCCTTGAGATTGTTCATGCACAGTATCAGGTATATTTTGAATGGAGATACAGTGCAGACTACTCACAACTTGGGACGGGTTCACCGTTGCCTCAGGCTGGAGGGCATCAAGGTTGGATACCCTTCGACAAGTGCACTGAGTGTTATTGAGAGTCAGCAAATCCACTCTGTCTACCAATTCATTTGTAGCAAGGATATGTTCCTTAATTTGGTGCTTAGAGCATACATATTTATTATAAAGTGACTTAAGGGATTCATCAAGAACTTGAATTTCGGACTGTAAGCGCTGAGTGTCTATTTCATATATATTTATGCTATCTTCTAATTTAATTTGATAATTTTTCACTTTGTTGACAAGAGAAACACGTTCTTTCCTTAATTGAATATTTGTGGAATAATGTTTTTGATGTTTCTTGAATTTATTACATTTTTTAATAATTTTATTCAGTCTCGCATATTTTTTTAACTTATTTTGACTTATTTTATGACTACAGTTATGTTTCAGTAAGGAATCCTCGGTTAGGTCAATTGTCGTTATAGAGTATGGGTTACAATTTGTATTAAACAATTCGTTAAACAAATGGTCAGTTTCTTTGACCTGATTACGTTCTTTATCCTTTTCTAACTGTTGAATTTTGACATTTGCATGGATTAATTCATCCTCTAGGTCCCTAACCTTACTTAAAGCCTGCTCATACAAATTACTACAGTTGTTGAAACCATCTGTAACTACCTTTAGTTGATCCTATGTCTATGTCTATCCTATGTATATATATATATATATATATATATATATATATATATATATATATATATATATATATATATAATCTGAATCTCAGAAACGGCTCCAACGATTTTCATGAAATTTAGTATACAGGGGGTTTCGGGGGCGATAAATCGATCTAGCTAGGATACATTTTTATAAAATGTCATTTTATTCATGTTTTCAATGACCATCGGTCATCCAGATATTGATAAATAAAAACCCTAAAAAGGAGCACATAAATTTGATAATAACTGAAACGATCTATCATGCAACACATAAAAACTTATGGAAATGCAGAGTTGCCGTAAAAACACCCACAATGAAGACCCACAGCCTCGGAAAGAATTTTAAGCCGTTGGTCCCAGTTGTCATTCGTTGATCTTTGACAGTCGTTACAGGTCGTCAGCTCCATCATCATCATCATCATCATCGTCATCATCATCATCATCATCATCATCATCAACGTAGCACTATTCGGAGTCTTGCAAGTTAAAAAAAAACTACTTTCTAAGCACAAAATCCGTATTTTCGGCCGAAATTACGGGCGTTTCCTACTCCGTATCACCTACGGAGTTTTGGACAGTAGGTTAGTTCGGGGCCCGAACTACGAATAAATGTCAACTTAATTTGACAGTTGCCTTTATTCTCTTTGTGGTTTTCGCCGTCCGAAAAAGTAGGTTAACCGGAAGTATGGTTCATCCTAAAGTATCGAACTATTTTTAGACGGCCCGTATCTTCGTTGCGGTACTTAGAGAATTGGCACCTCATTTCAGTTTAGAATTTCAAGTAACTCCCGAGTGGTGTGAATTTTTCCCCAATAGATTCGCGTTGTTGATGTATAAACTTACAAAAGTAGTCTTTTGAATTCTTGATAATCATCTAACTAGCCTGTATTGTCCCACTGCTGGACAAAGGCCTCTCTCTCCCTTTTCCACAGAATTCTGTCCTTTGCTAGTGCTGGCCAGTCCTTTCGCTAGGAGTCAACCTCGTCCCACCATCTTCGTCTCAGCCTACCGCGATGGCGTCTTGCGTTTAGTGGAACCCATTTGGTGGTTCTATTAGCCCATTTGTCATCAGACATACATGGCCGGCCCAGTCCCACTTAAGCTGGGCAGCTTTCTGGATAGCGTCCGTGACCTTGGTTTTGGCGTGCAGTGTTGTGTTCCTTATCTGGTCTGAAAGTTGAACATCCAGTATACTGTGCTCCATGGTTCGCTAGCAAACTTCGAGCTTGAAACTCTGCTGAAGTGATAAATGATTTAATTTCTAGATTCAGACACTTTTACAAGTCAAAATAATATATACATATATATCTCTTAGGACAACCAACACAACGTTATCTGATCCCCAACTAGGCAGAGCCTGTACTATGGCAATCAGACAACTGATAAATATATATGTCTAAATACATACATATTATAGATAAATTACACCCAGACACAGAACAAATGATTGTGCTTATCACACAAAGATTTGTCCTGAGTGGGAATCGAACCCACGACCTCAGCCTTAGCAGTCAGGGTCACTAACCACAAGACTAACAGGCCAGTCAAAAATATTGAAAGCATTTCGCCTGCCTAGAAACAAAAATTCCTAGTAGCACATAAAACATGCAGACATGAAGGCGTTCAACTAATTGACAAGGCAATAAATTAATGTTGCACAATTTCTCGCCAAAAAAACCAGTGCCAATGACATTGTCCTAACAAAAACTAAGTACCTATCGTAATTACTGCATATTTATTTTAATTAGTACTTCAAAACATGTCGTTCACAGTTCGCGAACACATTAATTCTTTAGAAATACTTGTGTGTATTTGCCTTGACTTAGTTGGTAAATTGTCCTATTTTTAACTGACTTCAAAAAAAGGAGGAGGTTATCAATTTGAATGTATCTTATTAAAATGTTTGTTACCTCATAACTGTTATCTCATAACCGATTTTGATGATTGTTTTTTATTTGAAAGCTGGTGCTTCCCGTGTGGTCCCATTTTAATTTGGTTCCATTCGGACAATGGGATCCATGTGACAACCATATAATTCTTAAAGGGTTTAGCCGGATAAGTATGACGAGTCTGCCCCCAAATAGAAACCTGTATCGAAACTTATGTTTTAATATCGACTTGATGAGTAAACACAATTTATGTAAGTTTTGTAATCGGCTTTCGCTTTGACCTTGAGATACGAGAAAAAATAATCGTACGCATGACTATTTTTCAAAATAATATATCTCAAAAACTGATCAAGCTAAAGGAATGAAACTAATGCGAGGCTTTAGGTTACATTACAGAGTATATCATATAATTTTCTTAAATTTTTAGAAAAACTTTTTATATAAAAAAAAAATAAGTAAATAATAATTTCTTTTTTTGTGTTCTCTAAAACTTACAATCACGAAAATAATATATGTTATGCTCCTTTATATGTACTATTACTCATAAAAATTGCGTAAGAAAAAAATTGGTGCAACACTTCAAAAAATAAAATAAAATGTGAATCGCGCCTTATAGTAGTACCCTTGTACTATAAGGCCCACATCACAATTTTTTTTTCTAAGTATTGCACTAACTTGTTTCAGAATATAGATAACTAGCTTTTGACCGCGACTTCGTACGCGTAAATGTCGGTTATCGCAGAATAAAAAGGAATAAAAAGTAGCCTATGTCCTTTCTCAGGCTCTAAACTATCTGTGTACTAAATTTCATTTAAATCAGTTTCACGAAAGTGTCTAGTTTAGCAGGAAAGCGAGACAGACAGACAGAGTTACTTTTGCATTTATAATATTAGTGTGGATAGTGTGGATTATCTGTCGTATGTACGATATTTGTCCAAAATTGTGCGTCCTGCTGAGATTCTAACTAAATTATTTGCGACTCAAAATGTTCCAGTAGTAATTATTCACAACAGTGATGATGATTAATATTTTTTACTAGCTTTTGCCAGCGGCTTCGCCCGCGTGGAGGTCGGAAAATATCTCGCGGGTATCGTCACTGCTCAGCTCCTATGTGTCTTAGCGTTATGTTATATAGCCTATAACCTGCCCAGGAGTATGGGCTACAATCGTACCAAGTTTGATTAAAATCCCTTCAGTAGTTTTTGACCCATGCGTGCACATACAGACAGACAGACAGACAAAAAATTTACTGATTGCATTTTTGGCATCAGTATCGATCACCATTCATCCTCCAATATTCATTTTGAATCTATATTCAATGTACATTGACCTCTCTACAGTTTTATTATTAGTATATATATAGATTTCTGGTATTTTGATTAACACTAAAAGTAATAAAAGTGACGATAATTATAAATATTGAGCACTGTATGTTTTTTCTTTTCTTTTTTAACCTTTTATTCCACCTCTTGAACATAATTATCTATATTCTGAAACAAGTTAGTGCAATACTTCGAAAAAAAAATTGTGATGTGGGCCTTATAGTACAAGGGTACTATAAGGCGCGAACCACATTTTATTTTTTTTCGAAGTGTTGCACCAATTTTTTTCTTACGCAATTTTTATGAGTAATAGTACATATAAAGCAGCATAACATATATTATTTTCGTGATTGTAAGTTTTAGAGAACACAAAAAAAGAAATTATGATTTCTTATTTATTTATTTTTTATATAAAAATATATTCTAACAACTAAAAGAAATATATATATTATATACTATGTAATGTAACCTAAAGCTTCGCATTGGTTTCATTCCTCTACCTCAATTAGTTTTTGAGATGTACTATTTTGAAAAATAGTCATGCGTACGATTATTTATACTCGTATCTCAAGGTCAAAGCGAAAGGCGATCGCAAAACTTACATAAATTGTGTTTACTCATCAAGACAATTATAAAACATAAGTTTCGATACAGGTTTCTATTTGGGGGCAGACTCGTCATACTTATCCGGCTAAACCCTTTGCATTAAGTATTTGGGCGATAAATGAACGAATGACGCGATTAGATTAGTGCGGGGTGGGTATCTACTATAACTAAAAAGTTAAAAATAAAAACTTTTTACAAAAAAATAACAACCGACTTCCTAAAAAAAAACACTATAAAATGAAAAATAACTTCAATTTCGGAAGTCGGTGTCAAAAATCTTTAAATGCAGATCATAAGACACCGACTTCCGAAATTAAAGTTATTTTTCACTTTGTATTTTTTTTTTTAGGACGTTGGTTGTTTTTTTTTTAACCGACTTCAAAAAAAGGAGGAGGTTATCAATTCGACTGTATTTTTTTTTTTTTTATTTTTTTTTTTATGTTTGTTACCTCATAACTTTTGACTGGGTGAACCGATTTTGATGATTCTTTTTTTATTTGAAAGCTGGTGCTTCCCGAATGGTCCCATTTTAATTTGGTTTCATTCGAACAATGGGGTCCATGTGAAAACCATATAAGTCTTAAATTTTCATTACGTATTTGCGCGACAAATGAACGAATATCGCGATTAGATTAGTGCGGATTATCTACCACAACTAAAAAGTCAAAAAATAAAAACTTTTTACAAAAAAAACAACCGACTTCCTTAAAAAAAACACTACAAAGTCAAAAATAACTTTAATTTCGGAAGTCGGTGGCAAAAACCTTAAATACAGAGCCTAAGACACCGACTTGCGAAATTAAAGTTATTTTTGACTTTGTAGTGTTTTTTTTAAGGAAGTCGGTTGTTTTTTTTGTAAAAAGTTTTTATTTTTGTGAAATATCGGTTGTCTGTAAAGTCGGTTTACTGACGATAGTTGAACGTGACAACGTCATAAGAAAATACTGATGGAATCGTTTTGTCAGTTATGTTTTGACAGCAGTGGTGATGTTTAGTGGACTGTTACCACCGGGCCATCACTGCTCCTTGCCTTCTTTTACCTTGACATAGTAAGTTGGTGAAGTGTCCTATGCTTACGAGTGACTGGCATTTTTGTTTGAATTTAGTTAAGGTGTAGCTAGGTGCGTTTAGCAGTTGACTCATTTGGTTGGTATTGGCGGATAGCCTTAGACTTAATTTTCTGTCTAGGAAGTTCTATATGGTATCCTTTTAGAAGACCGTTATAAAAATGAATATCAAAAGAATTTAGCTCTTTATCTTTTCTTCTTTAAATCGGACTACTCTATGAAAAGTTCTGTGTGGTCTGTCCGTCTACGTATAATTTTAAACATAAAAAAGTCTTTTTTAAACACAAATTAATTAAAAACAAATCACACTGTATCAGAGTGCGTGTCACATTCAAGCCATATTCCCACTGCTGGGAAATAGGCTTCGTCTTTATGAGAGGTCACCACGCGGGCCCAGTGCAGGTTGATAAATGTCACATATCTTCGTGTATTCGGTACTAAGACAAACATGTTTCCTCACGTTGTCTTTACTAAGTAAACTGCCTACCTGGGTTCGAACACACGACCTAAAACTTGTTAGTTGGGGCCGAAACCATTGGGCCACCACTGCTTTGTGTCTCTATTTCAGTCCATTATTTCACTGCAAATAATCGAATCATCATCATCATGATCATCATCACCATCATGATCATCACCATCATCATCATCACTACCATCATCATCATCATCACCACCATCATCATCATCATCACCACCATCATCATCATCATCGATCGCAGTATGGTGTTAAAATGCATAGAGAACGCTGCTGTCTATTCTCTAGTAAGTCCCTTAGTCGCCTCTTACGACACCCACTGGAAGAAATCGGATGGTGCTATTCTTAACGTCCATCACCACAAGAAACTATAATCAAAGAATAATTTATAAAAAAACAACATACTATATCAGGGCGTGTTATCCTATTAATAATTCAAGAATTTCTCGTAATAGATACGTAGATTATAATTATCCATAATAACTGTTATTTATTGACAAATGATGTGGGCTGGGCTGAAGGAAATGCTCGCTACGCGCTGGCTTACCTAGAACTTTTGTTAAAGCTGAGCAATTAGCTGTAATTGTTAGTACTACGAGCTTTTTGTATCCTGGATTTGGACAAAATGAGTTTCTGCCAAGGTAGCCCTACCAAAACTAGATAAAACAAGACATACAGGAGGAAACGTCCGGGTGTCACCATTGTGGAGTATGGTGGAGCTCTGCCCTGCCTGGGTGGAGCACTGCCGTACCCTCGCGGTTGCGATCTCTCGCGTCCGGCCCTGGTTTAGCCCAAGGTACGGAGCGAGAGTGCAAACGAAGCTGTCACCTCCTTCTGTGAAGCAGTAATGCTCGTGAAGGAGAAGGCGGAGAGCGTGCGAGAGAGGCAATCTTGTCCCCCTCACGCTCATAGCCGCCGCAGGAGACCCCCCGGGCGTCGGGAGTCCATAGTGGACCCCCAGCCACCGTAGGCGCGGCTTGCGGCCGGCGAGCAATGGGTAGTGCCCCGCTTGGTAAAGCCCACGCCCAGGTCCACGCGCGTCTTAAAGAGATGTCAGCAACAATTAAAGGGGTCTTGGACCGATGCCTAACAGGGTCGCGGATTTGTTCGTTTGGGTTACCGTGAACCTGGAATGTCTTCTAAAAACACAACTTAACCTTGAAGGACACTGCCAGGGTCGCGAGATTCGTTCGAAAGAGGTACCGTAGCCCTGGCATATGGGCAACTGAAGGAACACGGGTTGGTTTTAGTCAGTAAAAGTCTGACATGCCTACCCAGAGCGGGAGACGTAAGTTGATGATTGCCCACTCAAAAAAAAAAAATCTTGCTGGACAATAGACCTGCGTAACTTACCACGTTCATAATAAATATTCAGTAGAACATATGTTAGCAAGTAAATCTTTTAATGGTACTAGGGTACAAACTAAAACAAGTTTGGCAGTTCTTGTGAATATGTCGGTTGCCTTAGTTCGCCTGCGGATCTCTTAATTCCTGATTTGGTCGCGTAGGGAAACTCCAAGAGACTTTCAGCCTTCTAATAAGGTCAACCACATTATAAGATTCACCTACACATAAATTAACTTTGTGCGAGTCGCCTATCCCGCCTTGTATGTGTTACCGGACGTAAAGAGTAACACCATCCCATTTCTTCCCGTGGGTGTAGTAAGAGGCGATTAAAGGAACGTACTAAAGAATGGGCAGCAGCGTTCTCTATGCATTCTACCACCATGCTGCGATCGCGAACCCGCCTGCCAGGCGTGGCGATTATGGGAAACCACCCATTTTTTGAAAGAGGCCTTTGTTCAGCAGTGGACGTATTCTGGCTGGAGTGATAACGATGATGAGTCGTCTATAGAATGTTATTTACTGAAATGTGACGACAACGAACTGACCAATGAGCTCAAAATAAATATAAAACAGGTCCCGTAAATAGTTTACTAACAATAAAACAGTAATCTTCATCGTTCAAAACTTTCACGACTCAATAAAAAACAACCAGATAATAAAAACAATAAAAAGAAAATATAACACATTCTGTATAAGAAATGCTCATTACTTTGTACCGCATACCGGCAAAGGTCAACGGGTATTACAATGTGCTTGTCGATGGAACTGTAGCATGCTGTATAATGTGTTGCTGGTTAAGTTGAAAGGTTCGACCTTTTAAAGAATGTCTATTTTCTTACAAATTTTCTTTTTGCCTAAAAAGTATAAAATGAACCATTACGACTGCATGTCAGAAATAAAGTCATGCGAATATGCTACCGGGATAATTGGTATGCTGATAATTGGCATCCAAATCTATGCAGCCCTTTTTTATGTATTTTTTTTTATATCATTTATGTATTGTAAAACATAGTACCTACATTTTTTTTTTATTTGGTAAACATTGAGGACTCCTGACGACTCATGATGACTATCTGTAAGATTTACAAATGATAGCCGGGACAATGGATTAACGTGCTTTTCGAGGTACGGACGGGTCTAGGTTTGTTTAGACGGTGACCCATTCACGGACCAACCGCATTAAGCGTAGCTTAACCAGAACTATGGAGACGTGCCCACAAGCTCCTTTTATGGAGTTAAATGTCTAACTAATAATTGCAGCATAATGTTAATTCCACCCAATATTTCTTTACGGTGCTGAGACATGGACTTTAAGGAAAGCGAGAAAAAAAAAGATGCTTTAGAAATGTGGTGCTGGAGAAGGATGCTTAGCATAACCTGGACACAGTTTCGAACCAACGTTTTAATCCTCCAAGAACTTGGCGTCAAACAGCGTATTTCTTCCATCATCCAAAGTCGTATTCTCGCTTTCTTTGGACACATCACACGCCGAGACGACACATCAGTGGAACGAATCCTCGTGCAGGGAAAAGTTGTAGGCACAAGTGCTAGTGGCAGGTTGCCCATGCGTTGGACCGATCAGGTCAAAACAGCACTTAATGGATTTGGATCTTACACTTCACGAATGTACGAGAAGGGCTGCAGTACGAGAGGACTGGCGACAGATTGTGAAGCTCGCCACCACACCAGATATGACGACCACGACCACTCTGTCAAGAATGTAATGACGAAAAAGAGAGAGATTGTTAATTCAGAAAAATCTGCCTTCCAGTATGGAACTCTACGTGTTTGAGTCCGAACCACATTTAGCCATTTTTTTCAGTTAATCTGTTTACTTTCGACCTGCGTTCTATTCACTAACTCAATATTTTGTCCTACGAAGAAGTTGCTTACTATGTATCGCTAGGAAACTGAATTAAAGTGACAATATTGTACTAGGCGCTAGATTGTCTCATGTATTTAAATAAAGGCTCTTTGAACAAGTTAAATTATACATTCATCCATAAAACGCCTTTTTCCAATGAGGGTAGGTAGAAACTACGGAACGCCACCTGCTACGATCTCTACATACACCTTTTGCCTCGTTAAGGTTCATACAATTGGTCATACACACACGCCGGTCACGAGTACTACGCACCTGACCTTTCTGAAGAACCTCACCAATAAGGTCACTCTTCACTATAATTACTGATTACTTTGTTTTGGTTTTCTTTTTCATTTATATCACTTTATTTAATTTTTCTATGTCTGTAAAACGGAATGTCTATTCAATAGCTTATACTGTAAGTTGTAACTAGTGGAAGAGCGGAACTTCGAAACACAAGTATTTTTTTACTTAAATGGAAATTCCCTAAAGACCTTTTGTAAACGTATTTTTCAGTTATTAAATAAAACATTTTGTATTTCACTGGTCAGTCTTCTTTTTCTTTCGGTTCAATTTCTAAATCGAACAATGTTGGTTTTTCTATCTGAAATTTCTCAGTAGCTGCCCGGAGTCTAGATTTCTGCCCGGTTGATGGCAATAGGCTCGCCCCCTATAACATGGGACTTAACTGGGGAAATGTGGGTGTATTATAGGTATCAATCATTCAACTTTGACTTACAAGTTTGACTGGCCTATTAGTCTAGTGGTTAGGTTAGGTTAAGTTAGGTTACTGACTGCTATGCCGGAGGTCGTGGGTTCGATTCCCACCCAGGACAAATCTTTGTGTGATGAGTACAATCATTTGTTCTGTGTCTGGGTGTAATTTATCTATAATATGTATGTATTTAGAAATATATAAGTATATTTATCAGTTGTCTGATTGCCATAGTACAGGCTCTGCCTAGTTTGGGATCAGATAACAGTGTGTTGGTTGTCCTGAGATATTTATATTTATTTATTTATTAACTCAGCCTATCGCAGTCCACTACTGGACATAGGCCTCTCCCATGCTGCGACACAACACCCTGTCTTCCGCCTTCCGCATCCAGTCTATCCCAGCCACCACTGTGTACTATAGGTATACCGCTGCTCAACCTTTGGGGGAAATAAAGTGTGATGTTATCGACTTTATAGTTTTTTGTTAGTGGTGTTATATATTTTTCGTTTAATATGTTAGGGATAATTAATTCCCTGGCAGGTCGCGGAATTGTTCAAAAGACTGTGGCCCTGGCATAGGCAACTGAAGGAACACGGGTGGGTTTTAGTCAGTGAAAGTCTGACACACCCTTCCGCTCTACCCAGAGCGGAAGACGTCATTTGATGATACCCCACCCACAAAAATAGTTGAAAATGTCTGGTTGTTCAGCAACTCGATCTTGACTTCTATTAGTCCTACAAAAAAGCTGAGTGCAAAACTGGTTAGCACGACATATCCTATTTTTATTGTACAGTGCGGTTTCAATTGGTGTTTTTTTCCCTAGACTTACTAAGAACTAGTCTAGTTAATGTACAAGTGACACTTTTAGTATTGTAGCTTAAAATCTATCTTGCTTCTGCCCGGGACTTCGTCCGTGAAATTTCTTGTTACCCCGACGAATTTATAGTACAGATAGGCGATGCAATGCAATGGGGTGTCCCATTGCATTGCATCGCCTATCTGTACTATAAATTCGTTTTCGCTTAGCGTTATTTAAAATATTTTTTTCGTTTTGCTCGTTAAGATCTCAAAGGATATTAAATGCAGGGATTAGCGCGTTTAAACAAACAAACTCTTCAGCTTTATTATATGTAAGATAAGTTTAGATAGATTAATTTTTGCAACTTTACTCTGTTAACACTAGATTTACCAGACCACTTTTGTAGCTATAAGTAGAGAATACATAATACTAACAAATTTATTT
Source organism: Aporophyla lueneburgensis (assembly GCA_932294355.1). NCBI lineage: Eukaryota > Metazoa > Arthropoda > Insecta > Lepidoptera > Noctuidae > Aporophyla > Aporophyla lueneburgensis. Next base: position 13,104,599 of record OW028762.1, on the reverse strand, counting down.
TTTGTTATTAACATGTATACGTTTGCACGACTAGTCAAAATGACTGGTCTGGTAAATCTAGTGTTAAATGCAAAAATGTGATAAGGTGAACTTTATGTGTGTAATATCGTTTAATCGTATCGTTAATTAGCTGTTGTGTAACTCAGATAGGTAGTCATCATCATCATTTCAGCCGTATAACGTCCACTGTTGGACATAAGCCACTCCCCAAGTACCGCCATCTCTTGCGTTTCTGTGCTCCTCGCATCCAGCGGATTCCTGTGATTTTTCACCGGATTATCGGTCCACCTAATGGGAAATCTTCCAACTCTACGTCTGACAGTACGCGGTCGCCACTCCAGAACCTCTCAGCCCCATCGGCCATCTGTTCTGCGAGCAATGTGCCCTACCCACCGCCACAGAAGTTTGAAAATTCTTCGGGCTATATGGGTTACCTTGATTCTCCTATGGATCTCTTCATTTCTGATTCGATCACGTAGGGGAACTCCAAGCCAAGTCCCAAGCCAGTCTCCAAGTCTTCTCCATTGTCTTTTGAGTGACTTCGAGCCTTCTAATGAAGCCCATTGTGAGCGACCACGTCTCAAAGAAAAGACTTCCTTCCACATACCGCAGTCTCAAGAAGACTGCGGTATGTGGTGTGGCTGAGAAGATATTGCGTAGCTTCCAGAAAGCTGCCCACTTTTTTTTTTCTTTGGATTGGAAATCATCAAATGACGTCTTCCGCTCTTGGGCGGAGCGGGAGGGCGTGTCAGACTTTTACTGACTAAAACCCACCGTGTTCCTTCAGTTGCCCATGTGCCAGGGACACGGTGTCTCTTTTGAACAATCTCGCGACCCTGGCAGGCATCGGTCCTAGCAGACCCCTTCAGTTGTGCTGACATGTCTTTGAGGCGCGCGTGGAACACTACGCGCCGTCGACCCGAGCCTGGTCCTTACCGGTCGGCGAGCTACCCATTGCTCGCCACCCGCGAGCTTGCGCCTACGATGCTGCCCACCTTAGTTGGATTCGACGATTGACCTCTTTCTCGGCCCTGCCTAACTGGACAGCTGGTCCTAAGTAACCATAATTGTCTACTACTTGACTACTTCGAGTGTAGAGTCTCCGATCTTCATGAGGGTATTACATGGGCATTGAACATGATCTTTGTCGTGTTCATTTTAAGACCCACTCTTTCGGAGCCTCCACTGAAGTCATCGAGCATTGTACTGAGATCCTTAAAAGTCTCAGCCATGACTACTATATTGTTGGCAAATCTAAGGTGAGTGATGTACCTACTCGCCATTGATGTTGATGCCAAACCCTGATAGAGAGTCGCTCCATGTGACATACTGGTATTCAACGTCTAGTTAGACTGAAAGCCAACCACACAACCTATTTTTAATATTATAATAGATAAAGTGCTATGTGTTACATGTGTCTATAGGAAGAGATAATTACTACGCTACTGGGTCTCTTTTGAAGCATGTCCGAAATTGGAACTAACGCCTCACCGCCATCTTTTTTGTAAATACTTTTTCTGTGACAATCTGATAAATGTTTTGCAACAATGCCCCCTGTGAATGTCATTCATCCGCCAGAAGATTTTTCTATCAGTCTACTTGTCAAAGTGGTCATGAATTTTAATGAAAAATATCTAGCGTTGAGTGATCAGAGGTCGCATCTAAAGGGTGTAGGTTGCGTCAATGATAGAACCAAATAAAACAAGGAACCATGTCGTCAAATTAGCATTTTAATGAATCCGACCTCTACTCTTTACCAGGCCTTCACATACGTAGGAGTAAGTACTCCCTGAACAGGCTGCACTGCGGTAGCATACTTCAGTATGGGCTGGCCAACCAGGTGTCCCACAGCGGGAACAGCCACATCATATCTGTATACATTAGGAAGACCAAGCTGGCCAGCTGCAAACAGAGGCTGAGCAATCCACGCGGGTTTCTCGTTCAAATTCCCAGCGGCTTTCACAGCGGGAGATTCCGCGCCTTCGGTCTTTTCCGCCGACTTCTGGATAGGTGCGGGCTCAGCTACCTGGACTGGTTCAGGTGCTGCCTGTTTTGGTTCAGCTGCCTGTGCTTGTTGAGCTGCCTGTGCTGGTTCAGCTGATTTCGCTGCTGCCTCATTGTTCTCTTCTTTGATTTCAGTTTTGATTTCCTGACCAGAAATCAAGGTTTGGGTGGAGTAACTCGAAGGAGCAAGATAAGGAGAGTAGACTACTGGTGGAACTGGCGCTACAATAGGTGAAATAGGACCAACAGCGGCTACGTAAGGAATAACTCCACCGATAGCGGACTTAGCGTATAAATTAGCGTTGCTGGCAACAGCACCATCGATTTGTGCTTCAGCAGTCTTCAAAGCATCAACAGCTTGCCATTTCTTGTCTTCAGCCGACCAGAAAGCGTCCAAGTTTTGTTCGTTGGCGCCTGTGACATCTGTGATTACTTTCTCGTTCTTATTCTCATTGGCTTGCTCAGCTAGTTCTCTGGCTTTGTCTGCGGCCGCTTGTAGTTGGTCTTGGGCTTGTACTTGGGCATCGATGGCCGCTGCTTGGATGTCTCCGGGTGAGATTGTCGGAATGACGGCGGGCACGGCTACAGTTCTAATGACTGGCACTAAGGCTGGGGCGTAGAGGCCGGAGGGGGCCGCGGCCGCGACGGCGAGGAAGGTGGATACAATCTGGAAGAGAGAGATGGTGTATGAGTATACTTTGAAATATCTGTAGGATCATACAGATTTGGCTGGAGTCACAGAAGAATAGTTCATGATGTGGTGGAAAGATTGGCTAGCCAGAAAGCTTAATAGTGTGGACAACTGTTCCAATTATTTCTTTCTATGTCAGATTAGCATTTAATCATTTGGATCATACTTTGGCTTTTAATATAAGCCACATAGGTCGATTGATCAGGTTACGATGCTCTTGTTGGTAGGTCTGTGGATGGGTGACCATCTATATATACCAAGACCTCTCCAAGCCTCGGACAGCACGTTAACGCAGTTGGCTCCGGCTCATTTGTGGATCTTGGAAAAAACGTTACGGGTCGTCAGAATACCAGGGTTGTGGAGGTCAGATAGGCAGTCGATCCATGTAAAATACTGGTATTCTGCTGTATCCGGACAGACTGGAAGCCGACCCCAACATTGTGGGGAAAAAGCTTGACAGATGATGATGATGACTTTGTCTTCGCTTCAAGACGGAGTTAGACAGTGGTGACGTTCGAAAGAGATACCCGTGTGATTTTCCCCGTTTTTGCAACATTTTTCATTACTGCTCCGCTCCCCTTGGTTGTAGCGTGATGTTATATAGCCTATAGCCTTCCTCGATAAATAGGCTACCCAACACAAAAAGATTTTTTCAGTTCGGAACAGTAGTTCCTGAGATTAGCGCGTTCAATCAAACAAACAAACAAACTCTTCAGCTTTATAATATTAAGTATAGATTGTATTGTCATAGGTCCTTGATAAGTGTGCAGTTTCAAATTCATCCGACTTTTTGAAAGGGATGAAAATCACGTTCATACATTCCGTTACATAGATAAATACCAAGCTAGTAAAAGCGTGTTAATAAAAAAAGATGGAATTCACTTTCATTTTGACAGCAACATTCATTCCATTATTTATGTTGCTGAGCTGACACATCCTTGGAACAAATGACGCAGTGGATTAGAAATAATCTTCAAAATCATTCAGATTCTGACTAGATAGTGCACTACATAATTAGGGTGCAGGTTGTGGTATTAGGAAGTTAACTTTTAAAATACTTAACTGGATTACGTCTTAAGTCGTTTGTCGCCATTAACAAATGTTCTAAAGGTAATCTAGTTTATTTGGTATTGGCATCTTGTTTAATGGTTTTTTTACTGTTTATAATTTAGGCGACTGACTGGCGCTTACGCTTGCTTCTATTATGATCAGAAAAATATTGATAGTATCGTGTGGTTTCCGTATACCTTTATGAGTTATGTATTTCGATTATTTATTTTCTTTTAAACGTGAGATTCTATTCTTATTTGACATTTTATGCATACAATACAAAACGTGCCAATTGCCTGATACGTATTTTTTGAGGTATTTATACGCCCACAAATAAATAAAAAAAAAATGAAATGTTTTACGAATTTCCAAAAAACAAAACATAAGTCGTTTGGTTGCCTTATTGTACATGTCAGTGTCATTTAATGTATAGAACAAAATTGCAATGATGAAAAAAAAAAACAATTTTTATTAATAGTTTCCCAACACATGGTTAAAGTATTGCCAGCAATTTAATTTTATCTTGTATAAATATTAAACTTCGATATAGCAAAGAAATCTCGATGACTAGAGATGTCGCTACATCAGAAGATTTCAAGCAGGTTCGGGTCCCTCGTCTCGATAAATCGAGTCGTAGATAAATGTTTCTGCTACTGTATTTTTAAATAATTTATGACTCCAACACTTAATATTGAAGGTAAACTTATTTCTTCATGCATATTTAAACTTGTAACGAATGAATATGTATTTATTAGTCAGTTGGTGTATTATGAATATCGAGTAGGTTGTAGTGTTAATGTTATGAGAACTTACATTACATACATACATTACATCCTGCCGGGTTGCGAGATTTGTTCGAAAGAGTTACCGTGTCCCTGGCATAGGCAACTGAAGGAACACGGATGGGTTTAAGTCAGTAAAACTCTGCCCTGCCGCTCCGCCCAGAGCGGGAGACAACATTTGATGATTTCCCACGCCTAAGTGGATGCCTAAATATTAGCTTGCGCGCTTTCACAAAGGCAATAATTTAAGGGCGTGGAATGAGATGAGAGACGCATGGAACCGAGAAGTATGACGGAAAATGCAGCCTATTCCCAGCTGTGGGTAATTCGTGGCTGTTATGATGATGATGATGAATCATGGCTTCTTGCTCATAAAAAAACATCTTTGGTTTGATTTTGTAAGAGTAGTTTTAGAAAAAAAAACCATCTTTGGTTAAGGGGCCGTACACGAAATTTTTCGATTATGATTTCGTGATTTTAAAAGCGTAATTTAAATTAAAATACTGAATTTCAATAAGTTTTATTGGACCATATGAAAGGTAATTTCAATTTTGATCAAAATAAATGAGCTACTTTTTTTATTTTTAACGTGAGATTTTGATGATCAATATCAAACCGATGACTGTTTTGTGAATTTTTCGGTAAGTGGTTTAGAATAACACATATTTACGTATTGTTTTAACTTCTACACAGTATGTGCAAAAGTTTAAAAAATTGGAGGCAATTTTTACTGGCTGAACGAAAAACCTGTGTTAAAGTTTAGTAAAATTATAACTAGTGTTGAAAATAACCGTAAACATAAAAAGAAAAATTATTTTTTGATCAAATCACTAAAGAGTACCACAGTCACTTGTCACTATAAAACTAAATTGAACTGACCAGAACTCTCATCTTGACCCTGGGAGCTGTGGATGGCTACTGATGTCCACTAACGCCTTCAGATGCTATTTATACGACTAGAATTCAAATATAGAACAGTTGGGACACTTGCATTTAAATAAATAACAAAAAACACACGTTAAAAACATTTTAAGAGTAATTAATGTGCATATGAAATGAGGGTTCCGTAGATTTTTTACTCTTTTTATTTTGTCCTACGTTACTGCGAAAAAAGCTTTGTTGTTAACCTTATAAAATGGGTTGAACCTCGAAATGACAAAAGAAAATATTTATCCTGCACTCATCAATTAATTTATAAGCGACTGGTGCGTTATACTTATGGCTCCAATAATACGCATCAATAAATTAAGAGTCGAAATATAAAAGTTTTAAAGCAATGTTCTTGTTCTCAAGACCCTTGAGAAGCTGTTTGAGTCCGTCATACTACAAAAATATTCACGTAAGTAATTGATGTTGATAAAAACTCTTTAACGAAAGCTGAATGGCTCCAATAATACGCATCAATAAATTAAAAGTCGAAATATAAAAGTTTTAAAGCAATGGTCTTGTTCTCAAGACCCTTGAGAAGCTGTTTGAGTCCGTCATACTACAAAAATATTCACGTAAGTAATTGATGTTGATAAAAACTCTTTAACGAAAGCTGAATAAAATATACTTATCGACGAGAATCCTCAAAACAATCACAAATATTTCAAAAAATCACTAAAATCTTCTTTAAATTCACTTGTCACTCAAAATCAATATTCTAAATGGATTAAAACTATTAAAAAGTAAATATAAACACTGACCAGAACTCTCATCTTGACCCTGGGAGCTGTGGATGGCTACTGATGACCACTGCCACCATCCGATGCTATTTATACGACCACAATATAGAGCACACGGGATACTCCGATGCATAATGTGGTAAATAAAGTAAAAAATATCGTGTTAAGTATATTTTTGTAAGCAAAGGCGTGGGTTCTGTAGTTAAAATTTCATGAATAATTATGATTTTGGATATATTGAGCGATTTGCGTTATTTTGGTGATGTTATGTATGTCCAGTCACGTTTTTCTAAAGGGCAGGTAGCCTGGAGGCGTATTTACAAAGGCTATACTATTTTAGTCACGAGCCAGACTCTAATCAATGAGCTTTTGGTTATGCATATTACTCAACAATACCTAGTCTATCTCAGTAAAAAAATTGACTCAAATAGACTAGCTTTTTGTTTTAATATTTTCAAAGAAAATGCACGGATAAAATCTAGTTCTATATAATACATATCACTCGAATAGCTAAGCTTTTGGCGAGATATTTTTAAATTTATACTCGCAACAAGTGGGTAGTGTTCTTTACCTAATAAAAGTACTTCTCGTTTGTTAATTCGTTTTATTTTTGTTTTTCAAATACATAATAGAAACGAGCAATTAAAATGATAACAGTTGCCATGTAACTATCAACCTATAATTGAAGCTTATCTATTTGATTAATATGTATTCAAAATTAATATGTATGTAACTGATTGCCACCTGCGCTAAGATAGGTTGACGGAGCCCCGCTTCGCGGGGCTTCTATTTCTGGGTGGTTTAAAAAAAAATAACCACGAAGCCTAAGGCGGGAGCGAGTGCATTTTCTTTGAAAATATCAAAACAAAAAGCTAGTCTATTTTTTTACTGAGATAGACTAGGTATGGTCGAGTAATATTCAGAAACAAAAGCTCACTGATTAGAGTCTGACTCGTGACTAAAATAGTATAGCCTTTGTAAATTTGCAGCCTGGAGAATCATATTTTCTGCATTGATTTACATATTCTTGCGACTGTGCTTTAGACACGTGGGTGTATTGTTGAGTTTTTCTCAAGTAAGTGCATGCCATAATTTTGAGACAAGCAATGAATCTTTCAATAGACATCTTAATATAATAAAGCTAAATAGTTTGAATGTGCTAATCTCTGGAACTTACTACAAACGGATTTGAATAAATAAAAGAATCTTTTCCCATGTGATCGTGTTCAAAGACACTACGTTTTGATCACCATCATTGTTAATACCTTCATTTTTACCGTTATTAATATATTTCATCACTACGCTTATTCACTTTTTATTAAATTATAATACTTGCTAGTGCTCGCACAGTACGTGAGTTAGTATAGCGTATTTCATCGCTTGCGCATACTCGCTTCAACCCTATTCTTGAGGGAGGATAAAGGCTATTTAACATTACTCGCTATGCCCCTTATCAGCCGATCAAAAAGAACGCTAAACGGAACGTAAACGGAAGTCATAGCATTGGTGGGCGATGCGATGCGACGCGTAAGATCAGTGGTCGGGAACCGAAAGAGTTGTATAGAAATGTGGCTATTATTTCAATGAACTGCGTATCTAGTTATTTACATTAAGAAAGTTTACAGATTTTTTTAAAGACTACTTAATCTCTATCCCTCTATAATTGAGTTATGATGTTACTAGTTGGCATGTTTTGTCAGTGTTAGGCATAATAAATTATTTTGTTTTGGCGTTAGACGCCCTATTCTATCGATATCTATCCGAATCGGGACACTAGAGCTTAGCTCCTTGTTGTTCAAGCAAATATATTTGTTTTTAAAATTCTATCTTTTGAGAAACCCACTAATGACTAACATTTTATTTATAAGTATTTTATTTTGCTGAAATTAGACCTACTCTCAATAGATTCCTAAAAGAGGTTCCCTCATTCAACATAATACCCTACGACATTTAAAAGGGTTTTCCCCAACTAGTTTTCTCTCGACGGTACCCTGATGGGCGGTCGGGCGAGGGCGCTAAGAATGCAGGAAGCTTCGATTGACAAGCGGGCGCCATCTTGAATTTTGAGTTAATAATTTCGTATACTCATTGCGTCATACTCATTACTTAGTAACATTATCTATGGACGTGTTGTGTTATTTGGTTTCGTTTGAATTTAAATATGGATTTGGCGGCTTTTTATGAAAAACTAGCTTTTGCCCGCGACTTAGGCCGTGTCAATATCGCGGACGCAGACAAAGTCGCGGGATAAAAAATTCTTGGAGTTCAAACTTACCTAGTACCAAGTTTCATCAAAATCCGTTCAGTGGTTTAGTTGTGAAAGGGTAATAAGCTGACATTACTTTCCCATTTATAGTAATAGTATAGAAGTATAGATACTATATAGATTAGTATCTATAGATAATTAACATATTACTCTATGGCATATGGCACTATGGCGACCGTTACAAAAAAAGGTTTTATTTTTCACCTTATTTTTACTGTTCAAGGACATATCGTATAAGAGTAGGGGAAGACAAAAGACACGAATCCATTTTGTGAAATATGAAATGGTTAGAAAGACTTATACAGATTTTTGGAAGAAGAAAACATGCAGCGCCGACCCCGAAATTAATTGGCATAACGGCAGAGATCATGTTGACTCCTTGTTCACGTATAGCATAAAATAAGGTTTATTATTTTTCTGTGACATTGAAAACAGTCTTATTTAAACGCACACAGATCCCAAAGAATCCTGTAGGTGGATTTAAATAAGATCTATTCTAAATTTAAACCAAGCATTACTTAGTATTACTTAGCTCCATGAAAGCGACCGGTTCTGCAAAGCCTTTGGTTTAAACTAAGTGTTCCTTTTTTGAAAAAAGTGAAGCAAAAAGTTGTTGTTTTTTATTTTTTAAATGGAATCTGATCATGAGGTGACGAATGACTTGGCCTTTGCCTCGTGGGAGGTATTTAATTATTTTTTGGTGTGCTGTAGGTTGATTTTGCGTCACAACTCACATAATATTATTGTTATTACGTGCTTAGTTTGTCCCACTGCGGGGCATAGGAATTTCTTCCGTATTTCCATTTTTCTCTCTCATCATCATTTGGGTAGCCTTTTCCTAACCATGTTGGGGTCAGCTTCCAATCCAACCGGATGCAGCTGGGCACCAGTATTTTACATGGAGCGACTGCCTATCTGACCTCCACAACCCAGTTACTGGGTACTACGATACCCCTTGGTAAGACTGGTTGTAAGACTTTCGGGCTTCTGACGACCCGTAACGACTGTCTAAGATCTACGAAAGACAGCCAGGACCAACGGCTTAACGTGCTTTTCGAGGCGCGGAAGGGTCATGGTATGTATAGATGGTCACCCATCCACGGACCAACCGCGGCAAGAGTAGCTTAACTGGAACAATCAACCCATTCGGCTATTATTACTTAGCCACAAGCCTTCCAGTTCTCTCTCTATTTTGTCAAAAAAAAAAAAAACACATAAACCTACATGGGTACTTATGAAACGTCAGAAGCTAGGTGCACGGTTAGAGTTGCAAAGGACTCGGAGTCTTCGAGTCCTAATTTTAAAGACTCGATTCAATTATGCAAGACTCAATGTGCTCAAAAGGCTCGGAGTCTACAAATAAGCACTCGAGTCTTAAAAAGGACTCAAGTCTTAAAAGGAATCGAGTCTTAAAAAGGGCTCGAGTCTTAAAAATGACTCGAGTCTTAAAATGAACCCGAGTCTTAAAGAAAAAAGATGAAACTTGTATCTCATCATTCGAAAAGACTCGAAAGAAGGCAATAAATTCAAATGAGTGGTTATGATGTAACTTTGCGTACAAAAAAATCTGACGACTTATTCGAGTTTTTTCGAATGATGAGCTACAAGACTCGAGTTCATTTTAAGACTCGAGTCGTTTTTAAGACTCGAGTCCTTTTTAAAACTCGAGTCCCTTTTTTAGACTCGAGAATGACTCGGGCTCGGCTTGACTCTAGACTCCGAGCCTCTTGAGCACGCAGAGTCTTGCATAATTGAGTCGAGTCTTTAAAATTACGACTCGAGGACTCGAGTCCTTTGCAACACTATGCACGGTTCCAATTGGTTGATTCCTATGGAGTAGAGCCGGCAAGAAACTCCACGGTAACTCATTAAAATAATTGGCTTTTACAATGTTTTCAAATTACAGTGTTAATTGGTGTGGGAGGACAATGTAGGCCTGTCAACAAGTACCAGGCACTCAAAAGGTGAGCTCAGTGGTTGAGCTACATGATGACTGATACATACATATGTACATGCCATCTGTTGGGACAGGTCAGCTTAAAGCTGCAATGGCTCTTTCTTCAAAAGGCTCTTCCAGACATGGCCCTGCATTGTTAGACTCACATAAATTCTAATTATATAATGTTTGGACTTTAAAAGAGACCGTGACCTCTGTATTGGCTTCGGCATTTCTTTTCAGGGAACAATCAGCTAAGTAATGCCGGCGCCATTAAGTGTTAAAAATATTGATGTGTAAAAGTGTATTATAAGATCTACTTTCATAAATGAACATTTCATTTCAATAAATTAATATAATATCTTCTTCTTATAATAATATCTTGGGACAACCAACACACCGTTATCTGATCCCAAACTAGGCAGAGCCTGTACTATGGTAACCAGACAACTGATAAATATACTTATATATTTCTAAATACATACATATTATAGATAAATTACACCCAGACACAGAACAAATGATTATGCTCATCACACAAACATTTGTCCTGGGTGGGAATCGAACCCACGACCCCAGTCTTAGCAGTCTGGGTCACTGACCACTAGACTAACAGGCCAGTCAAATATGTAATGGTCCTCCTCATTGTAATACCAAAGAGTCCCTCTATTATAAACCCGTGGTAGGTCTGTTTGGTGCCGGGTTAAAGAATAGCATCATCCTATTTCTTCCCGTGGGTGTCGTAAGAGGCGACTTAGGGACTTTCTAGAGAATGGACAGCAGCGTTTTCTATGTATTTTACCATCATACTGCGATCACCAACACGGCTGCCAAGTCGCCGATTAAGGCGACCCCCCCAAATTGGGGAGGCCTATGTCCAGCAGTGGACGTCTTTCGGCTGAAATGATGATGATTATAAGGCCCAATTCCCAATGAGTTTCCTGCCCCGAATTCATGAAATTTCAGCTCGTAATTTTAACTCAATTAACAAAATGTAATTTCCTTTTGTAGTGTCATTATTAATTACTTCACATAAACTGTCATATTTATTCACACAGACAGACTGACATATAGCTTTGTCTTCTGTATGTAAATTCTTTTGTACAAAACTCATTACTTGCTTTATCTGGTCCGAGTTGGTAAATGTCAACGGTGCAAGGTTTTAGGGTTCCTTGGGTAAAGAGGTAAAGCTGATGTTATTTTTAGTAAGTAAACTACTCAACGTATGCTTCGTTTGTCTTGTGGTTGCAAGCGCTATTGCTGAGCTTGAGGTCTTGGTTCGATTCCCGGGTCGAGTACAGGCAACTGATGGAAAACGGGTGGGTTTTAATCAGTAAAAGTCTGACACGCTCTCCCGGTCCGCCCAGAGCGGGAGACGTCATTTGATGATTTCCCAAAAAAAGGTCGGGCAAACTGTAATTAAGGTTTAGCAGCCCGAATTTGGATTTGTGTCAATGGCAATAGCCTCGCCCCCTATTAAATGGGATTTAAACAGGGTTTCCCTTAAATCGGATGCAACTGTATACTAGAATTTTACATGGAGCGGCTGCCTATCAGATCTCACCAACCTAGTTAACTGGGTAAAACGATATCCCTTAGTAAGACGTAGTTAGTAAGACTGGGGACCAGTAACTACTGCCAAAGATACACAAATGACAGCCGGGCCTAACGACTCAACGCTTTCCTCGGAAAACCAACAAGACCCCTTCCTTTGTGCCTCGGCACGAAGGGGTCTTGGTATGTAAAGATGGTTATTTATCCATGGACTAACCGAGCCATTCGTACCTTTATCTAATCGATTGACACATATGGTTTTTATTACTTAGCCACAATCCAATCTCATTCTAAAATGCATCTGACGGAAAAGTACCGCTGTTGCATATTCTGTTTGCTTAATATTATTCTACTTACTAATTAGATTGCAGTGTGCATATTTTGATCAGCTGTGTTAATAGCGCATGGAATGTCTTGAAACAGGCCCTAAGTCTTGAGTAGCTAAATGTTGAGCTTCTGCGAGTTTGCTGGAGAGAGTTTCATCACTAAACCTTTTTTTGTGCGGGGGGTGGAAACCTCTTGGATGTCCTCTTCTTTGTGGCAGACAGAGGGGCCTATCAGTCTCTCACTGACTGCCACCCACCCCGGTGTCCTCTTCCCACACTTGAACCGGGGATCATGGGAACTTGTGCGCCTTTTTAAGATCCTTAGCTGGCCACCTCAGGGCAGCGGGGTGACCTCCAAACGTATCCTCCCTGCCGCGAAATAGCTGTTTGAATTATGCTGGTGACTCTGAGGTAAAGCCTAGAAATCTCATGTGCCTATCAGAGATTTTTGAACTTTATCTCTGTGAGTTACGATCGCTATGCAACGGGATTTGCAGGTGGACATAACGTGTCTGGTAAGTATTGCAGTAGACCTTAATAGGTAGAGGCATAGAATAGAGCTTATAGCTTAGTTTCTTGTGGCATACGTGTACGTTTGTGCAAGAGAAGTAGGTATTATTGGGCTTACAAGCTTTTACTGTTGTAGTTACTAGACTTATTCATTTCTTCTTCTTCATTGTAAAACTCTTGTCAGAGCGGTCGTGGTCCTCATGAAATATCTTGTCTAGGAGCGGATGTGATTGCGCCTCACGATTTCTCGCCATTCTCTCCGTTTTTTGGAATTATATGTGCACTTATGCAATGTATTCATTTACCCGAAAATAAAGTACATAATCCAGGATACCTATCGCTTATCTTTTTCGTCCGTCTTCTATTAGACTACGGCAATACCATAAGGAAGGGTTATGTTTTTACCAAACATCTTCACTAATGTTAATAAAAAATCGAATAAAATGGGGATACGGAACCACTGATTAACAGCAGTTCCCACTTGACCTATTTTTACGATCGCAATAAATTGAAAAAGTGATGTAAAGAGTAAATACCATTGCGTCCTGGACAAGCGATCTTTTGGTTGTGTTTGGTGTTGACTAGTATTTCACCTGCCTACGTGACATACCGCTAGTAGCATTAAAGGTGCATAATGTCAGGTGCTGGGTTTTCCAGGCTCAGAAGGCAGTCGGAGACGACAGAAAGATTGCTAGCATATACTTTGTACACTATTTTCCTGTTTTATAATATCAAATGTATTGTAAAAACCGTAAACAATCAAATACAAAAGTCATTTATTCAAATTAAGCTGAGGATCAGCACTTTTCGAACGTCAAAATGACATAACGCCCGCTCTTCATAATTTCCTAGTGCCTGAGCTGGGAAGAAGTGGCGCAAAAAACCCCAGTTAACGCCGGAAAAACCAGAAACATAATGACAACCGTAAATACCTAAATCTATTTTTAGTTTTCAGCAGGAAATGCAAATCTAGCCGAATTTCGTTACTGCCAGAAAAATACAACCAGAGTCCTATCGCTATATATTAATTAGCCTTACGTGGAACCCCAACATCAACTACGTTTCGCACTATGTGCCTGTTTTATAAAACCATAACTAAGTAAAAACCGTAAATACCAATCAACTTTCGGTTTTCAGCCGTAAAGACGAAAATAGCCGAGCTTCAGTATTGCTTTTGGCAGAAAAAAGCAACGAAAGTCCCGTCGAAGACTCAACTTTACTCATATCTATATATGCCTTACAAGGAACCGTAACATCAACTACGTTTCGTACCTGAGCAACATTGTTACGATTGCAATAAATTGTAAAAGTGCTATAAAGAGCAATAAACACTGCGTCGTGGACAAGCGATCTTTTGGACGGGTTTGGTATCGGCTAGGTATTTCACCTTTCGCGTCTTAATGGTACATAATATCATTTGCAGGGTCTTCCGGGCTCAGTCCGCCTCCAACGGGAGTCGGAGATGGAGATAGATTGCCAGCATACATTTCACCCGTTGCTTTTTAAAAACCGTAAATTAGGAAAAAACCGTATACATTCGGCAAATCGTAAATTGCTAGTATACATTTTGTGAACTTTCTACCTGTTTTATAATACCGAAAGTATTGTAAAAAAACCTAATATATTCCAAAAAACCGGAAACATTGCGAAAACAGTAAATAAATACTTATCTTTGTTTTAGTTTTTCGGCAGCAAAAGACAAATCTGCATTCTACCGAAAAAAAAAAAACTCAACCATATAGTATAGTCTAGCCTTACGTAGAACCCAAACAGCAGTTACGTTTCGCACGTGACCGACGTTTTTTACGATTGTTATAAATTGAAAAAGTGCTTAAAATAACCTTTTCCTTTACCGTTTCACAAAAAAAATCTAACACATGTGACATCCGCGAACCCGCTCTGGGCTCGCGTGGTGGATTTAAAATCAAAATAAAAGGTGTGCTGGCACCTCCGCTTATGTATGGAAGTGAATGTTAGGCGTGGCAAAAGAAGCATGAAAGCAGAATGAATGCTGTGGGAATGCGTTCCTTGCGAAGCATGTGTGGTGTGACTTTAAATAATAGGCTGAAGAATGATGTGACAAGACAACGGTGGGGTTTAAAAGTAGATGTAGTGACAAACATTGAAAAGAGTATGCGTAGATGGTTTGGTCATGTTGAGTGGATGAATGAAGGGCGGCTTATAAAAGGTATTTACGATACAGATGTGAGTGGAAACGTCGGAAGAGGACGCTCTAGTAGTACATATAGTAACTTTATTGGTGATGTTCTTCAGAAAGATCTGGTGCGTTGTACTCGCAACCGGCGTGTGTGTATACCAGATGTATGAACCTAAACGCAGCAAAAGGAGTATGTTATAGGTGGCGTTCCGTAGTTTCTGCCAATAGGCGTGAGTTCTTCTATCAATGTTAAAGGTCTTTTATTCAAACTAGGCTGAGAGTCCGCACTTTCTGAATGTCAAAATTACATAATACAGTCCCCACAAAACGCCCGCCCTTCACCACTTCCTAGTGCTTTAGCTGGGAAGAAGTAGCACAACGAACTCCCCAGCAGCACAGCTGTCTGTTAACTGATGATGAAAGAATATGACCCACTCCCACTTAAAGAGTGGAGGCCTGTGTCCCAGCAGTGGGAACAGTATAGGCTGATAATGCTTATTGATCTAAAGACATGTCTTTTGTACTGAACCTTTAGGTAAATAAAGCATGTTTTCCTGTTTATGTAAATGGTCTAGTCTCAATTCTGGGAGAAAAAAAAAACTACAAATATCAAAGGTATATTTAAGTCGTAAATAATTTGTAACATAAATTTTAATATTACTCTCAAAATCAGTAATTACTTATTTGTTTTACCTTCCGCAATGTTATGAATATTTTAAAATGGAGTATGCTTAGATTGTTTTGGTTATGTTGATAGGATGAATGAAGGGCGGTTAACAAATGGTATTTGGGTCGTTCTTCTTTTTAACCGACAGTGAAACGAAGTTTTTCTGTTTTTTTGGTTTTTGAACTATCCATAATTGTGCTTTCTGTGTGGAGTTATTAAGATAAAAATTGCAACTGTGTTTTCATTAAGACTAATATTTTTTTTTCCGGCTAGTATTTATTTTTTAATGATTGTTTTAGAAAAAAAAAAATTATGTGACAGAGTGGCCTTTTTCTGTGGAGACCACATTTCGGCTTACCGCTCTGTCACGGCATTCTACGGGAAAAAGACGTATTAAATATGCTGGTTAGAGAAAATAAAATGACATAATATTCATAGATAAGAAAAATACGGACGTTTATTTGAACCAAATTAAAAAAAAAACGTAAATATCAATACTCCAACGAGATGCCATAACAAGACGAAGGACAGACCGGTGTCGGTAAAAAAGTAGATCGACCCATTTATAAGACAGATGTCTGGACACGTCGGAAGGGTACGCCCTTGGAGAACATATAGTGACCTTATTGGTGATGTTCTTCAGAAAGGTCATGTGCGTAGTACTCGTAACCGGCGTGTGTGTATGACCAGATGTATGAACTTAAACTAGGGAAAATGAGCAAGGATCGTAGCAGGTGACGTTCCGTAGTTTCTGCCTACCCCCATGGGGAAAAGGTGTGAGTTTATATATGTACTAGCTTTTGCCCGCGGCTTCGCTCGTGTTAAATTCGGGGTAACACGGTTCCCCTTTCTTGATTTAGAACACTGAAGAGAACTCGGAACAGAATGTTGTTTTAATACGCTATTGTAGACGATATTATAAATGTCTTTCCATTTGGGGATGGAATGTAAAGATTCTGGGCATTGGACACACGCAAACATGCTACATACAATTGTCCATGGGAAAAGCACGGCTTTTCTAAGTTCACCCCAGCCACCTAAAAAAGTAGCCTATGTCACTCTCCATCCCTTCAACTATCTCCACTTAAAAAATCACGTCAATTCGTCGCTCCGTTTTGCCGTGAAAGACGGACAAACAGATACACACACTTTCCCATTTATAATATCATTAGTATGGATTGAACAGCGTGGCGCTAGCTGCGTAGGCTTCTATTTTCGAGGATTACGCTTGTGAGCCCCATTCGTTACGGATCAGGAGCCCGAAAGACTGAAAACTAGTATCACCCAGTACCTAGGAAGTCGATATCACATAAACAGTCGGTCAATGTAAAGTGCTGGTACTCAGCTGCATTCGGTTAGACTGGAAGCTGACCACAGCATAGTTAGGAAAAGGCAAGCATAGCTGATTTTATTATTAGTTACTAGCTTTTGCCCGCGACTTCGTCCACGTTGAATTTCTTGCTCCCCCGACCCTTCCCGTCGCGTCGAATCGCCTACCCGTGCGATTTTCCCCGTTTTTGCAACATTTTTCATTACTGCTCTGCTCCTCTTGGTTGTAGCGTGATGTTCAAATCAAATCAAAAGTCATTTATTCAAACTAGGCTGAGAGTCAGCACTTTTTGAACGTCAAAGTTACAAAAGACAGTCCCCCTAAAACGCCCACCCTTTGACACTTCCTAGTGCTGTAGCTGGGAAGAAGAAGTGGCGGAACAAACTCCCCAGCAGCACAGCTGTCTGTTAAGTTAGAAGAACTTGATTCTATACAATATTGTGTAAGTAATTAATATTATAAAATGTTATATACCCTATAGCCTTTCTCGATAAATAGGCTACCCAACACAAAAATAATTTTTCAATTCGGACTAGTAGTTCCTGAGATTAGCGCGTTCAATCAAACAAACAAACAAACTCTTCAGCTTTATAATATTATATAGTATATATAGTATATAGTATAGATTCTCTGGTATACCTAACTTATTTACTATTACTACGATGTAGTCATAATTTTCACTCTTAGACGTGACCTTAAAACCAATTAGATACACCACCAACAAAAAAGAAATAAGTTTATACCGTTCTGACTGACAGGGTCCTAATTAATTCCTGTCGATTAGCGTGGTTATTCATTGACAAATCCCAAGTAACGACTCTAAGTGCCGGCACAATTTAAACAGATGACAATACGTTAAGTGCTTGTATAAAGAGCAGATAACCAAACGCACAGATTCGCTGAAAAAGAACAAAATTGCATAGAAAGAACAAATGATCAAAACCTCTCTTTGATTTTACATGTACATCGTTAATCTTAAAAAAATATACGCGGAGAACTCGAGAGTCTCCTTTGTATCGATAAAAAAAACAACCGACTTCCTTAAAAAAAAAACGCTACAAAGTAAAAAATAACTTTAATTTCGAAAGTCGGTGTCTTAGGATCTGTATTTAAGGTTTTTGCCACCGACTTCCGAAATTAAAGTTATTTTTGACTTTGTAGTGTTTTTTTTTTAAGGAAGTCGTCTGTTTTATTTGTAAAAAGTTTTTATTTTTTAACTTTTTAGTTGTGGTAGATACTCCGCACTAATCTAATCGCGTTATTCATTTGTCGCGTAAATACGTAATGCAAATTTAATACTTATATGGTTTTCACATAGACCCCATTGTCCAAATTGAACCAAATTAAAATGGGACCATTCGGGAAGCACCAGCTTTCAAATAAAAAAAGAATCATCAAAATCGGTTCACCCAGTCAAAAGTTATGAGGTAACAAAGATAAAAAAAAAATACAGTCGAATTGATAACCTCCTCCATTCCTCCATTTTGAAGTCGGTTAAAAAAGCGGATTCCTCAACCTCTAGAATTCTTTGTAAAAGCAAACAACAATAAAATTATAATGTCCCAGTTTACATTTCACTTGTCAAGGGAAGACCACATTACATACAGAAAAACCTGTTCATCACTGACGCTCAACTTCTGATGACCTTGAACTTCGAAGTGACTCAGACACCAAACTACATGCTCTTCACATGATGTGACCAAGATTATGTCTGGACTTTAAAAGAGACCTCGGAGTTTGGTTTGACCTTTCTTCTCAGAGTAGTCAGTTAGGAAACGCTGACCTCATCTAGTTTAAAAAAAAATGATTGACGTGTTAAAGTGTTTGTACAAACCTACTTACAGAAATAGAATCATTAATCATAACATAACATCTCGCCGCTTTTCTCCGAAGGCTTGGGCAGAGGTGTACCTATAGTATACTCACATTTCGCCAGTTATGTTTAAGTCCCATGTAATAGAGGGCGAGCATATTGCCATCCATCGGGCACAAATTTAGACTTCGGGCTGCTACTGAGAAATTCTAGATGCAAATCCCAATAACACTGCCCGACCCGGGAATCGAACCCAGGACCTCAAGCTCAGTAACAGCGCTTGCTGCCACTAGACCAACGAGGCAGGCATTAATCATGACGTTAAAAAAAACCTGTTCATCAATGATGCTCAATTTCTGATGACCTTGAACTCACAATGCTCAGTCGACGACCTTTGAGCGAACCTTAGCATTTTTAACCCCCTAGTGATTTCAAGCACATATCTGACCCCTCCGTGGCCCAGGAAGCACGTCACGAAGATGGTCCCAGTTGTCATTCTTAAATCTTTGACAGTTTTTACGAAGAAGTTCTTAATTGTTTCCACGAAGCCTGAAAGTTTGATCAACCGGAAATTGAAAAGGATATCGGAATCAATTTTATACGTCACTAGCTTCAGCCCGCGAATTCGTCCGCGTCAAATTCTTGCTCCCCTGACCCTTCCCGTCGCATCGAATTGCCTGCCAGGTTTCGTCTATTTTTCGTTGCTGCTCCGCTCCTTTTGATCTTAGCGTGATGATATGTAGCCTTCCTCAATAAATGGGTTACATAACCCAAAAATAATTTTTCAATGAGGATCAATTCGACAAAAGGATATAGCAATTTTGAATACTACATCGAATACAATATAAATATCTGAGTTCATTTCTTTTTGAATCACTCAAATCCATCGAGAAATTACGAAGTTATTAAACTTATAAAAAAAAGGGAGTTTTAAAACGCACGCCGCGCGCGCGAAACTGCTGATGACGTCACGAGGCTCGATCGCCCGCCACGCGCCGCACTGCTTTGTTATGATTTGCGGAGTTTAATCGTTGTTTCTTGTTTATTTATGTTTTATAGATATTGGTAGATAGGAAACATGGAAGTCGGATTTACCCAAGGCCCAATCGGACAATCTCGCGAAGATTGATTGGTTTATGGTTGAAAAGTAAAAAAAAAAAAACAATTTATTCCAGTGCACAGGTAGGTTCTACGTTTTAGAATGTTTTGATTTGGCAGGCAGGTACCTTTTTCGTGTTTCTACAATGTGTAGGCACCTCTCTACCTATTTTAAATAATATTTCTTACTAGCTTCTGCCCGCGACTTCTTCCGCGTAAAATTTCCTGCTCCCCCAACCCATCCCGTCGCATCGAATCGCCTGCCCGTGCGAGGTCTTTGTATGCGTGACGTTTTTCTTTGTGCTCGGCTCCTAAGGGTCTTTGCGTGACCTTATATAATATATAGTCTATAGCCTTCCTCGATAAATGGGCTATGCAACACTAAACGTACAACTCTTCAGCTTTTACTTGGGTGTGCTACGCAATGAATTTTTTGAAAGACCAAGGCGCGCGCAATGGACGTGTTTTATATGGATTTTTTCACATTTTCTTCAAAAAATAAAAAATAAATATTACCCACGTGTTGAAATTTAAATGTGAGGGGGTTACAAAGGGGGTCGAAAATTTCATTATTTTTGCGATAGGAAACGCCATTTTCGAGATATAAGCGAAAGAAAAGGAAAACAAAATACAGTACTGTTTTTGCACATGAAGGCGAGGCACGTGAAGGCAAGGCGCGAGGCGCGCGCAATGGACGTGTTTTATATGGAATTTTCACATTTTCTTCGAAAAATAAAAATAAAATATTACCCACGTGTTGAAATTTATATGTGAGGGAGTTACAAAGGGGGTCGAAAATTTCATTATTTTTGCGATAGGAAACGCTATTTTCGAGATATGAGCAAAAGAAAAGGAAAACAAAAATACAGTACCGTTTAAAGCACGTGAAGGCGAGGCGTTCGTTGGTGTGAATTTTAGTTCATAACTACTAGTTTTAATCCACACCTTTTTTATCGCGATTAAAAATAAATTTAGTTAAAATAAATTATTATAGTCAAAAATTTTGAAATGCAGTATAAAGTACTTTTAGTTAAGGGGACATGGGGCGTTGCTCCTCATAATGAAAGTACACCACTTCTGTCTATTTTTTGGGTATTTTGGGACACAAAATAACAATTTGTCCGGTGTAGCAACACTTGTATTTTCGCATCGTGGCACGATACAATATTTTATGAAGACATTATTCGTTTAAATGTTCTGCGAGTCACGTATCTAAAGGCAGAAAGAACGTGCGTGGCGGTGCCGCGGACGCGAACGTGGAAAATGACGTCATCAACAAATTGTGCGTATTGGCGGGCGTTTTTGAAAATGCAAAATTAAAACCGCTCTAACTTCGTCATTTTTGGTCCAATTTTAATAATTCTTTCACTGAAATAATTGGTTTAGGTATGACTGTAATTCTAAATATTTAACTAAAATCGTCGCTGATCCTCATTCCGACCAGTAGTTCCTGAGATTACCGCGTTCAACCAAACAAACAAACTCTTCAGCTTTATAATATTAGTATAGATTTCAAAAATTAAACATAAGTGATAGGATTTCGACAATTCCTGACTGCCCCTGAAAAGAAATGGCGAAATGAACTTAGGGGTCAAAGTCTTTATTCAAGTCCAGATATAATCTTGGTCAGATCATGCGACTGATTTAGTGTCTAAAAAGGTCATTTGAGAAAAGACCCAAACAGAATTGAGTGGATCTGTCCAGTCAATGCACGTAATTGTCAGTAATCGTGTAGCGCCATTCAGAACATAAGGAGCTCAACGACTTGACGAACAATACCGAACAGAGGAACTTTTCGCTAAGCCGCATTTAAAGTACTATAACTTCCAGACCATCATTAAAACAAACTGAATAGAAAAAAAAACCCATTCAAGGTTGGTGTGGCAGGACACGGTGGTCTACCGTATAGAGGTGTGCCCTGCCTGGGCTGAGCAACGCCGTGTCCTCGTGGAGGCGATCGGCGGCGGCGACCTCTCGCGTCCGGCCCTGGTGCGAGCCATGGTACGGAGCGAGAGGGCATGGGATGCCGTCACCGCCTTCTGCGAAGCAGTAATGCTCGCGAAGGAGGAGTTGGGGCACGTGAGGGAGTGGCAGTCTCTGCGCCCTCGCGTCCCTAGCCGCTGCAGGAGGAGACGCCCAGGGCGTCGGGAATCGATTGCGGACTCCCAGCCTCCGTAGGCTAGGCGCGGACTTGCGGGTGGCGAGCAATGTGTAGCTCGCCACCCGGTATGGACCAGACTCGGGTCGACGGCGCGTAGTGTTCCATGCGCGCCTCGAAGAGATGTCAGCATTACCTGAAGGGGTGTGCTAGGACCGATGCTTGCCAGGGTTTCGAAATTGTTCATACGAGATACCGTGGCCCTGGTATATAGGCAACTGAAGGAATACGGGTGGGTTTTAGACAGTAAGAGTCTGACACGCCCTCCCGCTCCGTCCAGAGCGGGAAGTCATTTGATGATTTCCCATAAAAAAAGGGTGGTGTGGCGCACGTTGCCAGTAGCCACACCTTCATTTTTTTTTTGTTCGACATAGCCTAGGTTGAAGTATGCAATATTACCGTACAGATATACTAGTGAACTAAATACTAGGAATGTCAAAATAAATGCTTATTTATTTATTTCGAAGTATTTATATGAGCATGATTTAAATGGCGGGCAGGACGCACTGATTGAAAACCTTAGTCTTCAAAAATGGCGGGCAAAGAGATAACCTGACGAACTTCTCCACGATAACCTAACTAGATCCTTCTGCCAACGTCTTTCAAGAAGTTGTAATGATGACTCCCAGAGTGACATACTGCTACATAACATCGAATTGAGAACCTTTAATGTGGACTGTACTCAGCAAGACTTGAAATTTGAAATGAGTCTAGTGCACTCGTAATTTTATTCATAAGCTGTGCAGCGTCTAGTATGTCTGTCCCGGCGACTCTGCCATGATGACGTTGTCATCGTCAAAGAGAAGATGTGATATCCTCGCACGTTGATAGTCTAGTCTAATCCAGTTTCTTGAAGGATTGATAAACAATTTTGGGGGTCTTACAGTCCCCTAACTCACACCTTTGCAAAGTTCTAGTCTGGTCTTTGTGTTTTGGATTTGAAGAGTTACTGTCACAGGCTTATATGACAAGCTTCCGAACACATCGATTTAGCAACAATTAAAATTACATAGTTGATCCGGTATATAGGGTATACGCTGATCACCAGCTCTAGTCTAATCAAACGAGACAATATTATGTATTAAATTACTTTTTTTATTTACATATCCTCGCCTCCGTTTTTCTGTATTTTTATATATTATTTATTTACAAAATCCAAAACTCACACACACTCACAGTCTACCATGCGCGTGCGCTGAGTCCATGAGCGTAAGCGAGGGGGGCAGCGTGGGCAACACCGTAGGAGGCACCGTGGGCAACACCATAGGCCAGGGGCGCGGAATATGCGAGCGCGGGGCCAACAGCGGCGTAACCATGGGCACCATAGACGGCAGGGGCGGCGGCGACCACGGGAGTGTGACCAACCAGCTGCTTAGCGAGCACGGGGGCGACGCCAGCGGCGGCACCATCCAGCTGAGCCTCAGCGGTCTTCACAGCGTCGACCGCTCGCCAAGAGTGGTCTACAGCGGCGTTGACGGCTTGTCCGTGGAGCTCGGAGGCCTGGTCGTGGTATTGGCGGGCGGCGTCTGAGGCGGCGCGCACATGGTCAGAAACTTCAACATGGGCGTCGATGGCGGCACCCTGGATGTCTCCGGGGGAGATGGTGGGGAGGGCGGGAGCGGCGTGGGCAGTGGCGACCGGGGCGTGGGCTACGGCGTACGGAGCAGCGTGGGCTACCGCGAGGCCGGCATGACCGATGAGGCCATGGCCATAGGGCGCTCCGTAAGGAGCTCCCAGCAGACCGGAGGGCGCGGCTGCGGCGCAGGCGAGGATGGCGGCGACAATCTGTGAAAGAATACCGATTAAAACATCGATTATATCACAAGCGATCACTATATCGATATGTCGATTCACATCATTAATCAAAACACTGTAACACGCAAACACTTATTTTAAATTTGGAATATTATTAATTGCTAAAGCACTAAAGAGTTTTGTAAGTAAGGAGACACAAGTTTCAACCCACCAGAACTCTCATCGTGCACTTCTGTGTTAGACTGCTCGAAGGCTACTGACTGCTCTCGATTGGTCGCCGCGAGTTTTTATACCGTTGGACGTTGCTTGAGGTCGGTACGTCAAAAAAGTAAGTGGTCTGTATTCAAGGGCGGGCAGGGTGAATTGGAAATATGACAGAACTTTACACCCTCTTCCTCATACCGCTATGGAAATATTAATAAAGTTTCTCGCGTGTGTTGAGTTTGAATTTTGAGTAGTAGCCCGGAATCCCGGAAGTATAAAGGCAATAGGGTCGCCCCTTATTTATTACAGGAGAATTGTTACTGGTTCTGTGAGATT
Organism: Aporophyla lueneburgensis; assembly: GCA_932294355.1. Taxonomy (NCBI): domain Eukaryota; kingdom Metazoa; phylum Arthropoda; class Insecta; order Lepidoptera; family Noctuidae; genus Aporophyla; species Aporophyla lueneburgensis. The sequence continues at coordinate 13,080,294 of OW028762.1, read as the reverse complement.
CTAGGTACTATACCCCTCTGTCTTTGAAAGAAAGAAAAAACGGGTTTTGCTACGGAAACAAATGCCTATAAATAAAAATGCTGCGTTCTGGGGACCCCCGTCAGGAACGAAGATTCTCACACTATACTCCCGCGCACATATTCGTATTTGAAAGGAAGGAGACTGAGATATTAGTGTGATTTAATATGCGTTTGGAATACTGTTGAGTATACGTTTTTAGGAGCTCTCGTAAAGTTGTCGCCATCTTTGGTTTCATTTGGCCGATATTGAATCGGTTGTAGCACCCTCGAAAACTATGAAATCTATGTCTCCGTATGAACGTTACCTAACATGTAATGTTACATTGAGAGAAAAAAAATCAAATGTTAAAGCTATATGTAACTCGTTATTTATTTGTTATACAACCTTTAATATTGCTCTCAAAATCAGTAACTACTTAGTTAGTTTGTCTTCCTCAGTATATCATGATTCTCCCGCCTTTATCCCAATTTATTTGCAGTTGGCGCAACATTTATTTTTCTGCTACACTTCTCTTTTAGTCGTCATCTTGGTAGTCACTTTTTTTTGGTCTCTCCCTACTGTTACAGCCATCGTCATTTATACTCTAAATTTTCCTCAGATTTTCCTCATTCCTTTGTATAACTATTATATCATATTTTTTTATCACTTTGTATACCGATTTCCACACAGATTTTCAGTTATCGGTGCCACTTTCAGACTTCCTCCAATGTATTAATTTCTTATTCTGTCCTTTCGTGTAACACCACACATTCCTCTTAACATTCTCATATCAGCTGCATATAATTGCAAATTAAATTCATCGCTTTTATTGATCAACATTCTGAATTTAGTTTATTTTTGAAATATGCGTTTCTTTGTGTAGTATTGTTTAAACGAATATGCGGTTTGATAATCATGTGAGTAGTTTTAGACCTGGCTCCAGAATATGTAAAGGATCATTTCTCGCTGTCTCGTTTTCAAGTGTAAAACAATTTTGATACTTTCAAATCGTTAGGACACCTCGAACTTTTAGACCGAAATCTCTACCAGCAGTAAATTAAAAACCTCTGCGTGCTGAGAAGTAATTGTGTATACACTACCAGGAATGGCTTTTATGTTGACAGCCACAACATTCATTGCGGTATTTACATTCTTGAGTAGACTAATCTTTCGCACAAAATATTATTTATTTATTTTTATAAAATACATGTTCCTTATACGTAGCAAAGCGTACAATTAAACCTCTGGGGTCTGTCTTAGCATGCCATGGCCTGAGATTTGATCAACGTGCTCTAGCCAGTTAAGTTATTATGGATTTAAATGAAGCAGTGGAGTAGCAATCCTCGAAAATGATTTAGATTCTGATGAATATATTTAGTTGTCTCAATTTATTCGGTGGTGAGACGACCAATCTGCATAGAAGCAAATTACCATTCATAAGTTCCCTGAGAACCTAGTGCGTTAGGGAACTAGTATTTTTAAAGACATTAAACCTTCAACCGCCACACTTCTTCGAATGATCACAGAAACAACAAAAAAATAAAATGATTGTCCCCATTTACATTTCACTTGTAAAGTGAAAGACAGTTAAATGCTGAACACGATGACGTTAAAAAAAACCAGTACATAATGACCTCAATTTCTGATGACCTTGAACTTACGCTGCGCGGGCGACGACCTTTTTTGCGAACTTTTGCATTTTAATCTCCGATGAAAACAGGTGATTTTAAGCCCATATCTGAGCCCTTCGTGCCTCGGACAGCATAATACGCTATTGGTTCTTCGTAGACCGTCACATAACGTTACAGCCTTTACGTAGAAGTTCATGGTCGTTTTAAGCCCGAAAGTGTTACCAACCGGAAAGTCTTCTCGTTTATTCAGTAATTAGGATATCGGAACCAATTATGCGTCATAACTGAAATTAAAAATAAGCAACATGGCTTCGACATTTTCTATGTGAGTGCCGTCAAAGTCTTTATTCAAGTCCAGACATAATCTTGGTCGGATCATGTGAGTGAGTTTGTGTCTGAAACGGTCTTTTCAGGAAAGGCCCACACATATTTGAGTGATACTGCCCAGTTAGGGTAAGAATTTGCCATTAATCGTGTTGTTCAACTCGGTATAGAAAGGACATTTGGGTTTGCCGTATTATAAGACAGACCATCATTAAAACAATGTAAGGAAAACAAATCCTCACTAGTCCATTCAAGATTTGCGTGGCGCACGTCATCAGTAATTTTAGCCACTCCACCACCGATTTTTGTTTTCCGGCCTTTTGTCTAGGACAAAGTATGTAATATTGCCAGCAAAGCAGAATACTTCTAAATAAACACTAGAAATAGCAACTTTATTGATTTATTCTACAATTAGCTTTTGCAACAACTTAGCTTCGCACGCGTTAAATTCGGGGTAACATGGTTCCCCTTTCCTGACTTAGAACACAGAAGAGAACTCGGAACAGAATGTTATTTTAATACGCTACTGTAGACGATATTGTATGTCTTTCCATTTGGGGATAGAATGTAAAGATTCTGGGCATTGGGCACACGCGAACGTGCTACATACAATTGTCCATGGGAAAAGCACGGCTTTTCTAAGTTCACCCCAGCCACCTAAAAAGAAAAAAGTAGCCTATGTCTCTTTCTATCCCTTCAACTATCTTCACTTAAAAAATCACGTCAATTCGTCGCTCCGTTTTGCTGTGAAAGACGGACAAACAGACACACACACTTTCCCATTTATAATACTAGCTTTTGCCAGCGGCTTCGCCCGCGTGGAGGTCGGAACTTATCCCGCGGGAACATACTATCGGGAAAAAAGTAGTATATGTCCTTTCTCAGGAACTAAACTATCTGTGTACCAAATTTCATTTAAATCGGTTCAGTAGTTTTAGCAGGAAAGCGAGACAGACAGACAGACAGACCGACAGGCAGACAGACAGACATAGTTACTTTTGCATTTATTATATTAGTGTGGATAGTGTGGATAGTGTGGATTAGTATGGATATTACTTCGTTTGCTCTAAGCGATCTTTCGAATTTTTTCTTCTTATTTGAATCCTTACTGCCGTAGTGTGATGTTAAATGCCAATATAATCTTTCTCAAAGTTATGCTATTAAATAAATTACGATTTGTAAATCAAACTAATATAAACAAACTAATTTTACCTCTTTGTAATATAAGTACAATAAAAATTTAAATAGTAGGCAGCTTTAGACACGATAAAATGTCGACATCGTACCTACCTGCATTAAAAACAAAACTGTTAGCTACTAGACTACATTTTCCTTAATGACGTATTTATTCGATAAGTGAACAATGTATGTTCTTCTAGAATAAATAAATAATCTTTAAACCCAAATGGCGGACAGGACGCACTGTTTGAAGATCTTAGTCTTCAAATATTGCGGGCGCAGAGATATCCTGAAGAAAGCGACACTGCCTAACTAACTGGATCTTTTTGCCAGCTTCCTTCTAGAAGTACAGATGATGCCTCCCAGAAATACATGATTCTTCTCTACTTGGAATAGCGGACCTTTGATGTGGATTGGACTTGGCAGGACTTGAAATTTGACACTGACTCAAGGTTTCTCTTCATTTGTGTCAAGTGTCAACCAGCCCACAGTCTTAATTTCATACATAAGTTGTGCAGCATCTGGTTCTTCTGTCTCTGCGACTCAGCTATTATGACGTTGTAATCGGGAAAGCGAAGATTTGGTATGTACTCTACGTCTAGCTCAGTGTCTTGAAGGTATCAGATTGATAAACAATTTTGGGGTTTTACTCTATCTCCCATCTCTGCGGAGTTCTAGTGGTCTTGGTATTCTAAACCTTTACAGTAATTATAACATATAGAATGGTCATAGAAACATCTCAACACATCGATGTACCACCAGTTAAAATGACATAATTGGAGGGAGACCAGACCTCCCATATTTTTATGGAATCTTTCTTCCAGTAGTCGTGGCCCTCAAATGGCATACACAGCAGGATTGTATTCTTCGACTTCTGTACGATTTGTGTACTGTGGACACGATCAGTACATTCATATTGTTCCTTATCGAAACCTGGGTTGTTCTGGTTACCTGTCACAAGTTTTATCCCGAAATAAAATAAATAAATAAAAAAGTCCCCTGGTGAGACTGTTGGTGACGACTCTTGAGAACACTTTGCATGTACACGTCGCTGAGAATTGAGATGGGTATATAGTACTTCTGCAAGATTATACCATTTTTTTTGAAGATGTGAAGAACCACAGCTCCTCTATGAATTAGAGACCACTGGTTCTCTCCGGCTGGGAAACGTCAACGCGGACTTGTCCGATATAAAATTTGTTCACAATAAAAAGGTCAGTTTACTTAAAAATGCCACTTACGATAAGCGACGCGACGGTCGGGGTTCGTTGTGTTGATTACCTTTTTTACAGTTGGTTATCGATTTTAAAGTTTCTTTTATTTAAACCATTCGGTATATAGGGTATACGCTGATCACCAGCTCTAGACGAGATATCAATCAAACGAGACACATTATGTATAAAATTACTATTTTTATTTACACATCCTCGCCTCCGTTTGTCTGTATTTTTATATAATTTATTTACAAAATTCAAAACTCACACATAGTGTTTACCATGCGTGTGCGCTGAGTCCATGGGCGTAAGCGAGGGGGGCGGCGTGGGCAACACCGTAGGAAGCACCGTGGGCAACACCATAGGCCAGGGGCGCGTGGACCACAGGGGCGGGGTGGGTCTGGGACAGGGACTGGCGAACGACGGTCTGGCTGGAACCGTAGGCTGCAGGCGCGGAGTACGCGAGCGCGGGGCCAACAGCGGCGTAACCATGGGCACCATAGACAGCGGGGGCGGTGGCGACCACGGCACTGTGACCAACCAGCTGCTTAGCGAGCACGGGGGCGACGCCAGCGGCGGCACCGTCCAGCTGAGCCTCAGCGGTCTTCACAGCGTCGACCGCTTGCCAAGAGTGGTCTACAGCGGCGTTGACGGCCTGTCCGTGGAGCTCGGAGGCCTGGTCGTGGTATTCGCGGGCGGCGTCAGAGGCGGCGCGGACATGGTCAGAAACTTCAACATGGGCGTCGATGGCGGCACCCTGGATGTCTCCGGGGGAGATGGTGGGGAGGGCGGGAGCGGCGTGGGCAATGGCGACCGGGGCGTGGGCAACGGCGTACGGAGCAGCGTGGGCTACCGCGAGACCGGCATGACCGATGAGGCCATGGCCATAGGGTGCTCCATAGGGAGCTCCCAGCAGACCGGAGGGCGCGGCTGCGGCGCAGGCGAGGATGGCGGCGACAATCTGTGAAAAAATACCGATTAAAACATCGATTATTTCACAAGCGATCACTATATCGATATGTCCATTCACATCACTAATCACAACACTAACACGCTAACACTAATTTTAAATTTGTAATTGTATTAATTTCTAAAGCACTAAAGAGTTTTGTAAGTAAGGAGACACAAGTTAAAACCCACCAGAACTCTCATCGTGCACTTCTGTGTTAGACTGCTCGAAGGCTACTGACTGCTCTCGATTGGTCGCCGCGAGTTTTTATACCGTTGCACGTTGCTTGAGGTCGATACGTTAAAAAAGTAAGTGGTCTGTATTCAAGGGCGGGCAGGGTGAATTGGAAAGATGACAGAACTTTACACCCTCTTCCTCATACCTCTACTGAAATATTAATAAAGTTTCTCACGGGTATTGGCTTTAGGTCTTGGGTATATGTTTACGAACATTTTCAGTAGGAGCCCGGAGTCTGGATTAGTACTAGGTTAAAGGCTCACTTATTACAAGAGAGTTGCTACTGGTACAGTGAGATTTCAGATATTAATATATACACCTGGGTCTTTGAAAGAAAGAAAGAAAAAGTCGGTTACTGTCCCGGAAACATGTGCATAAAAATAAAATAAAAACCGTTGCGGTCGGGGGACCCCCGACAGGAAAGAAATTTCTCACGCGATCCTCGCTCGCACACACTCGTATATAAAAGACGGAAACAGTGAGATATAAGTGTGAATTTAATATACGTTATGAATACAGAACGATCCAGTATACGTTTTTTAAAAGCTCTCGTTAAGTTGTCGCCATCTTTGATTTTATTTGGCCGATATTGAATCGGTTGTAGCACCCTCGAAAACTATGAAATCTCTCTTGTGTCTTTTTTATCAAAGAGAGAAATTCGCACGGAAGGGACATGACGCTTTTTCGTTGCGTGACATTTTCTATTAGTCTACTCCTGCCGCTCTAAAGAAGATAGAAAATCTAGTGCGCCTTAAAAACCGCGTCTGTATGAACTTGTGTATATGTATATTGTCTAGTTTCACATTGGGTGGCAAAAAATACCAAATGTCAAAGGTATATTGTAGTCGTAATTAGTTTGTCATATAACCTTTAATATTGCTCTCAAAATCAGTAATTACTTTGTAAGTTTACCTTCCGCAGTGTTCGGAATATTCTTGGAATACGTGTTTTTTCGCGTAGGTACGTTTTTATACAGCATTACGCGTATTATAGACATAGTGACTAGGATATTTTGGGTCGGGTCTTAAAGTTTCTAAAGCATAATTTCTCGCAGATACGTTTCAAATTGTGACTTACAAATATTGTCTCGTACAAAACGTTAGAACACCTTGAGTTTTTGAACCGAAAGGTCTAACAGCATTGAGAATTAAAAACCTTTGCTCTGAGGAACTGCGTAACATATTAACAGTAGGAAAGACATTCATTGCGCTATTTACGTTACTGAGCGGACACATTTTTAGAATATATGAAGCAATAGGTTAGCAATTTCCTTCATAATGATTCTGATTGATATTGTGGGTGCAAGAGTTGGACACTTTTATTAGAAACCTGATGAAGTTTTCCTTCACCACAATCCGGTAGTAAAAAGGACAAGTAAAATCCAAATTCCCGCTGATTTTCTAAACCAATAAAAATAAAATTACAATATCCCAGTTTTCACTTGTAAATTGGCAGAACGCGAATATGTTCAGTAAAACCTGTTCATCACTGAGGTTCACTTTCTGATGACCTTGAACTAACGATGCGTGGGCGATGACCTTTGAGCGAACTTAAGTATTTTTACAAGCTTTTATTAATACATAGTGGAAGGTACCACTGTGTTTAAATAAAAGCTTCATTATCATTTGAGGTTAGTTTAGCAAATTTGGTGTCGGCTTCCAGTGAAACCTGCACGCGTAGCATGACCACTATAGAAATAACTTTCTCTATTCTTGGTAGAACAGAGATAGAACTGTCATGCTACGCCAGCATAACACGGTACAAATCTTCAGCAATGATTTTGCAAAAAAAAAAAACAAAAAAACGCTTTTTGCAGCTGTTAACTAGATGTAGCCCCTTAATCTTTATACAATCTGTAATTTTGTCTATTCTTCCGTCGACAAAACCCCTTTCTACGGTGGTCATGTTACGCGTGCTGATGCAGCTGAATTCCAGTATTTTAATATGGAGCGACTGCCTAACTGGCCTCCACAACCTAGTTACTGGGTAAAACCGTAAGACTGGTTGTCGGACTTTCGGGCTTGGCAAATCCCCCTAATTCGGAGTGGTTCGTCACGTTTGATAGGCGGGCTGGCGATCACGGTACGGTGGTAATATGTAGAGATGTTATGGATATAAAATTTCGGATACGGATTAGTTACGGATGTAGGAATGATTATAATACCGGATATGGATATGTAATTATTTCGGATTATCCGTTAGTTTCGCATAATTTCGGTTACGGATATTAAATTTTTAAGGAATTATAAAAGTAAAATACAAATAGCTAATAAAATGGTTTTATTTATGTGTCACCATTATGGTAGGAATTAGAATCAGTCTTGAGTAATTATTGCAGCTATTTAAAATAAAAATGATTATAAATATATATTGAGTGTTATCTAATCTACCTAAAATAAAAATGTAATAAAAAATCAGATATTATCCGAAAATTTTATTTCGGATTCGGTTACGGTTACGGCTAAATTTTTATATCGGATATCCGATAGTTTCGGTTACGGTTACGGAGCTCCCTAACATCTCTGCTAATATGCATAGAGGACGCTGCCGCCCATTCTTTAGTAAGTTCCTCCACCTTTACTATATGGTAAAGTAACGAAGATATTGAGTATCCTCATAAAACATAAGAAATAAAAATCAAAACAAAAACTCTTTAGGACATCACGGACTAAAAAGCAAACGATATCGCAAAAACAGCTTCTTTATTTAAATCATGACGTTTTTTACGTCAAAACAAAAACCGTTCTTACTTTCCGTTGATCTTGAACTCTGAAGATGAGCGGGCGCCGACCTCTGCGGGCGATGACCTTGTGACGTAACAAGATGTTCTGTTTAGATGTGTGTGTAATGTGATGCGCATGAGTCTTCTTACGTCTGTGATTGATGATCGTGACGTATGGTATGTTCGATGTTGTAATTTGTTGTTGTTATGTGTGTCTGTCAGTGTCTTGTTTGATGAGTTGGTATTATGTAATAGTGGTTTTTATATCATTCTGGGAGGAATCATAATAGGATAATGGTACTGTTTCGACTGGTGCTGGACGTAAAGAATAGCACCATCCCATATCTTCCCGTGGGTGTCGTAAAAGGCGACTAAAGGTCTTACTAGAGAATGGGCAGCAGCGTTCACTGTTCATTTTACCACCATACTGCAATCGCTAACCCGCCTGCCAAGCGTGGCGATTATGGAACCCCGCCCCAAATTGAGGGAGGCCTATGTCCGTTTTTGATGTCTTTTGGCTGAAATGATGATGAAGATGAAGTCCCTACATTATATATAGTTTATAGATTTAAACTACTAGATGGACTTGACAAAAATTTTGACATGAAAAACCTAAGTGATATGCGAGATGGAAACACAGTTCGCCTTGCAATATTAGCAAAGCAACGTGCCTCTTTACTCTTTGCGGAAACTATTCCACAAGGCGTTTAAGAACAGCTTGAGATTCAAGCACCATTGCGGTGTTTGTAATAGTAGGCGCTTATGTTTTTTTACAAACTCTATTTATCCTATAACCCAAAGACTAAGACAAGAGTATTCCTTGTAAAACTCCGGTGTAAATGGTCTTTTTAAGTAAAAAAGATAACGTAATTAAAAAGATCTGCATGTTTTTAAACATGTTAATACAGGGTGGCATCTGCGCGCAAACTAACAAGGAATTCAATGCATGATACGAAACCCCTAGCATAGAAAATTTTCCACGGTAATAAAAAAGAAACTGTTGTTTCATTAGTGTATAGATTTATTCATCGATACTAAAATATGATAAAGCTGAAGAGTTTGTTTGGTTGAAAGTGCTAATCTTAGGAACTACTGGTTCGAATAGAAAACATTATTTTAGTATTGGATAAACCCCACTTATCGAAAAAGGCCAAAGACTATATTACACCACGTTAGGAATTAGGGAAAAACCTAGAGTAGCCCTATACTTTTTCAGTCGTTTTTGTCAGCCCTAAGAACAAGAATGTTACAATACCTCAATTGTAACGGTTATATAACACTTTCTCTGCATCAGATTACAAATAAACTAGTTCGACCGTCATTAGGATGCTGTGTGTATCTCTGAACATTGCTAACCTATTTACGAATCTGCAAGCATACACACTTAGCGTAATGCATCACAGGCTATTGCACTTAACTGGTGCATACATACATAAATTCACGTCTTTTTCCTAAGGAGGTAGGCAGAAATAACAGAACGCCACCTGCTACTTACATACTCCTTATGCCTCGATTAAGTTCATTCATCGGGTCATACACGCACGCCGGTTACTAAAGTACTATGCACCTGACCCTTCTGAAGAACATCACCAATAAGGTCACTATATGTTCTACTAGGGCGTCCCCTTTCGGCATGTCCGGTTACACCTTTTTTTTTGGATGGGAAATAGTAAAATTACGTCTCCCGCTCTGGGCGGAGCGAGAGTGCGTGTCAGTCTTCTACTGACTAAACCCCGTCCGTGTTCCTTCAGTTGCCCGTGCCAGAGCCACGGTAACTCTTTCGAACAAATCCGCAACCCTGACAGGCATCGGTCCACGCGGACCCCTTCAGTTTATGCTGACATCTCATTGAGGCGCGCGTGGAATACAACGAGCCGTCGATCGGCGCCCGTAGCGTAGTCCGTAATGGACTCCCGACGCCCGGGGCGTCTCCTCCTGTCTAGTTACACCTGCCTTGTAAATACCTCTTGTTAGCCGTCCATCATTCATCCTCTCAACATGACTAAAACCATCGAAGCATACCCATCAATTTTAACTGGTGCACTCTAAAGAATAAACGATCTACACACCACTGCACTACACTTCTACCCTGCCATTCTGCCTATCCATCTCGTAAGTCGGGCTAGTTAAGAATCGCCCGCCCTTCTCCATTTCCTAGTGCTTTAGTTGGGAAGACGAAGTGGCGCAACAAATTCCTTAGCAGCACACCTCTCGGTTCAGTTAGAAGAACTTGACTACGACAAAGTAATTAATATTACGAAACAAAACAATACATTCTATGCCAGAAGTCAACTAGTACACTTTTTTTTTGTGTGGGAAATCATCCAATGTCGTCTTCCGCTCTAGGGTGAAGCGGAAGGGCGTGTCAGACTTTTACTGACTAAAACCCACCCGTGTTCCTTCAGTTGCCCATATGCCAGGGTCACGGTATCTCTTTCGAACAATCTCGCGACCCTGGCAGGCATCGGTCCTAGCAGACCCCTTCAGTATTGCTGACATCTCTTTGAGGCGCGCGTGGAACACTACGCGCTGTCGATCCGAGCTTGGTCCTTACCGGGCGGCGAGCTACCCATTGCTCGCCGCCCGCAAGCTCGCGCCTACGGTGGAACTAGTACACTTCAATCAATCAACTCAGGCATAGGCCACTCCCAGGCTGCGCCACATCACCCTGTCTTCCGCCATCCGCATCCAGTCTGTCACATCCACCTTTTTGCTGTTGTGGGTCCATCTAGCTGGAGGGCGTCCCACACTACACTTGCCGATACGCGGTCTCCACTCCAGGACTCGTCTGCTCCATCGGCCATCGTTCCTCCGACAAATATGGCCAGCCCACTGCCGATTGAGCCTGCTTACTCTGCAAGCTATGTCGGTAACTCCAGTTCTTTTCCGGATGACTTCGTTTATGATTTTCTTCAAAGAAACTCCGAGAACTCTTCAATATACCAACTAAAACATTGAAAACTATACTCAACCAAAAATTAATCAGAACTTAATGGTAATGATTTTGTTGTGCACCAATTATACATGTTTAAGGCTATTGCGATCTTATTCCGTCTAGTGATACAAGAAAGACGGAAATAAATTAGAGCTGTCAAATTTGAACTAAGATTTTCTTCGACTCAAATACGACAAAGTAAATTCATCATGCAACCAAATTCAAGGCAATCAATATGTAATTTAGTTTAACAGGTCTAAAGCGTCACTTGTATTTTTCTTTCACGGTCTTTTGACAAGAGATAGCAATATTCTTATTTTAATTAAGGTGGTGAACAAAAGAAATGGCAACATTACTTAAATAGCCTCCAGGCATAAAGGGCGTGTCTGTCTACGTGTGCAATGCTCGATAATGTCCTCATATCTGTAATTGGAAGTCAAGCGACTTCCTACGACCTTCACCAATTAATTGGTTCACCAAATGGTATTTATTCAACGAGTTAAATAACATATCTAGTACCTATATTAACAGATCTGTGCCTCGGAAAAAACGCTAAGCGTGATTGGTCCTGGCTTTTTTTCGGTTACAAATCATCAAATGACTTCTCTCGCTCTGGGCGGAGCGGGAAGCAGATAATCCAATTTAAAAACTATATCAGGTCGGCATTTCCTATCTGAGTTCTCAGAAGAAAGGCGGAAACAAATTCAGAGGTCACATTAAAGACCGGACATAATTTTGGTCAGATTATGTGGATTGGTGTCTGAAATGGTCTAATGGGAGCAATCACTAATTAGGTATTACCTTGGTTCAGAAGTATTGAGCCACGTTGAGTAAATATGGTATCCATTTCCCTAATGTTTTTTACCTTTCTTACTTTTTTAAGTGGCCTGACTGCAATTGAGCTTACTTGCTATTTCACGCTTATTTGAATATGGGTTAGCTTCGACAAAAATACGTAATCGATCAAGATCTCCTGATCCTGACCTCTGCTTGTCCTCAACGCTATAGTCTCCCGAACGAAATCTAACAAACCATCTCTTGCATGTTGCTGCACTGGGGGCATCGCTACCGAATACAGTCACTATGTTTCGACGTGCTTCAGCCGCGCTATGACCCAAACGGAACTCATATAGTAGAGCATATCATATCAAAATCGAAACTTTAGTCATTTTTAGATTGCTGCAATTATATTCCGTTCTCAGATTAAGTATACTGGTACACCGAAATGTGCTCTTTATATACCCTTTCCCCTAACACGAACCGGCGAGTTCTAAAAAAAATGAGATATTAAATTAGAATGGCCCAATAATACTTTTTAATCATCATCATCTGATTAACCTTTTCCCAACTATGTTGGGGTCGGCTACCAGTCTCCACAACCCAGTTACTGGGTAATACGATACCCCTTGGTAAGACTGGTTGTCAGATAATAGGTACTTTTGAATCAAAGTAATATATTTTCAGAGGTAAAGTAAACAGTATTCCAGTTTGATTGTTGGCGTAACAATCCAACATGGCGGCCGTAATATCTAGGATATAGTGAGGTTGACTAGGCTAGAATGTAGGTAAGGACGTGAGCAGATTGTGCTAGTAGTTTGAACTTTAGTTTAAGATTATTTTACGACTATATTTAGACTTATTAATGCAGTTATGTCCGGGTCTGAGTGTTACCATGTTTGGCAAGTATGTGAGTTTTTGGTACATTTTAGATGCAGCTTACGGTAGGAATAAAATTGTTAAAATCGTCACGTAGCAATAAAACTTTATGTAATGAAAACGCGTCATGCCCCCTCCGTGCGACTTTACATAGTATAAAACAAAGTTGTTTCCCGCGTCTGTACGTTAAATTTTTTTAAACAACGCAACGGATTTTAAAGAAAGGTTTATATGTACACGGGCGAAGCCGCTGGCAAAAGCTAATTTTAGAAGAGTGAAAGTGAGATAGTTTTCACTATTTTTGAGGGTACCGCAGCCAATAGTAAGATCCAAGATGGTGATCCAAAATGGCGGACAGCCTTTTTAAAGTTTTCAAGTGTCTCGAGGGCACTTACGCCGATGGCCCCTCCATCGGAGTAAGCGCCTTCAAAAACCTTCAAAATGAAAATCCAAAATGGAGGTGCCAAGATTTCTCGTCGTGGTTGTCTTTTTCATGGTTTTCGAGGGAGCTGAGGCCTATAGTGTTTTTCTTTATATGTCGATTGCAAGTCCCTTACGTCGAGTTTCATGAGAATATTCTAATCAGTTTCCACTTTGTGGACGTTTTTGTAACACGCCCTTGATAAGCTGTGTAGTTTCCGGAGATAGTTCTAGTGTAGCTGGAAGACTGTGTCAGTATTTACAGGGAAGATGGCGCAAGTTTATGTATGATGGGTCCTATGTCAAATCTTAGACTTGATGTGTGAAAAACGGTCACCAATCGAAGTTTCGAACGCGTTATAACGTAGATAGAACATGCAGTAGGTAACAATTTTGGCAAGAATCATTTTCTTAACCACTGTTGTAAAACGAGCAACCTTTAAAAGGACACCAAGACAATACAACCTAAGGTACAGTCAACAAAGAGACATGCAGGCAAGAAATTAACGCCTTTGTATTATGTCCAATGTCCATTGTTGGTGTAACTGGAAAAACGAATAACTTTTTTGACATAAGGCGAATGTATAGTGTTGTCACGGACTTGACTTAGTGTTCACCACACGCAGATTAAGTCAATCTATACTAATAATAATTTATTTCTATACATGTATACAATTAAATAAAATTGGAGTGTCTGTTTGTAATATTAAGATAACCACTTTTTACTAAGTGTACATGGTTGCATACACGGTACATATACCAAAACAACATTTTCACAATTTATGTCTGCCTGTCTGTCTGTTTGTTTCGGCTAATCTCTGAAATGGCTGGACCGATTTTGACGGGACTTTCACTGGTAGATAGCTGATGTAACAAGGAGTAACTTACGCTACTTTTATTTTAGAAAAATCTTTTATTTTAGAAAAATACCTGCGTTAATTTCCGACATCCACGCGGGCGAAGCCGCGGGCAATAGCTAGCTAAATGTTATAAAGCTGAAAAAATTGTTTTTCTGTATGTATGTTTGTAATGGATAAACTCGAAAACTACTGTACCGATTTTAAAAATTCTTTCACCTGTAGTAAGCTACATTATCACCAAGTAACATAGGGTATATTTTATCCCGCCGCATGAGGCCGAAGTCGCGGGGGAAGTGCTAGTCACATATAAAATCAGATACAAAACTAGACAAGCAATTGACATAGCGTTGCGGGTGTCTAGGATAAACTACTGCAGAAGTAGTACAATATTTTGTATGAAGGAGCAAAGCTTTTGCCAGGGTCGCGAGATTCGGTCGAAAGAGTTACCGTGGCCCTGGCATATGGGCAACTGAAGGAACACGGGTGGGTTTCAGTCAGTAAAAGTCTGACACGCCCTCTCGCTCTGCCCAGAGCGGGAGATGTCATTTGATGATTTCCCATCAAAGAAAAAAAAAAGAGCACAGCTTTAAAAATGAAAAAAAGTCCATGAAGGTATACTTTCAAAAATCTCTAAAGAAACATATTTTAGCAGATTTAAAATTTTAGGTTATCTTCGAGTTCCTAACCATTTTTATCGTGTAACCATCGCGTCGCATAATGTACTCTAATTTTCTAATAGAAATAAGGTTTTTTTCTCAAATAAGCGAATGCAATTATTTTTGAGAAATAAATTTCTTAAACCATACTTATATTGTTGAGTAGACAATTTTTTCTAAAACATGAAGGGATAAATTAGAAATATACTTCATAATGATGTCACTCAAATGCTGATGGGTGGTTTGTTTACCTTTTCAACAGACACTTTTACAACTGACTATAGGTACTTACCTTACGTCATTTTATCTTTACTCTGGACGCGTCCTTACTCTGCAGCATTTGCCATTTAGTTTAATTTATATCTATTTAGTTGCCACACTCGAACCGATTTCATAACGAAATTAATTGTTGTGAGAAGGGGCCATTTTGGTATTGAGTACTTCATTTCTTGGTAGAACTTGTTTAGTTGTTATTACTATAATGCATTGCAATGTGGCCCAGTGGTAATGGTCCACACTCGAGATTTGTAGGTCACTTTACTTTGTCTAATTATATTTCATCACTGCTCTCAAAACGGTGAAGGAAAACATCGTGAGGAAATCGACATGTCCTATGACCAAAAATTCGGTGACATGTGTTTGCTTTGTGTTAATTCTTTCATCACTTCTGCTCTTAAAACGGTGAAGGAAAATATCGTGAGGAAATCGAAATGTTCTATCATCAAAACTTCGAAGACATGTGACATCTACCAACCGCACTGGATAACAGTCCTCATTCCCTCTCACAGAGAGGAAGCCTGTTTCCCAGCAGTGGGAACATTATAGGCTGATTATACTAAAAAGTGTGAAATGGTTTTGATCTATTCATTCAATATTAAACTAAAATAAAAGAGAAGGGTCGTAATACAGAACACACATAACATTATACCTACCTATATAAGGTGTATCTATTCATACACGAAATATTTTAAGAGGTACACCTGTAGGTGGTAAAGAAGCTATAGAAGCAAAAAGAAAATTTTTATCTAAGCGTTTTTGATTGTTCGTAATTATTACAATTTTAAAACTGCTTGAGACGTTTTGCATAAATCCTTTACTCCAAATTCTAGGAATGGCCCGCCTGACACTGCGAGGGCGGCGACCGGACGCCACGAGCATGGCCGCGGTGTCTCGGGCCGTAAAAAATAAGAAGGAGCCAGTATTTCTTATGTGCGTCAAATAATTTATAAATATTAAATTTAAAAAAAAAAACCTGAAAATATTTTTTTTCGTTGCTGTAGCTTCTTTACCACCTACAGGTGTACCTCTTAAAATATTTCGTGTATGAATAGATACACCTTATATATCGTGATTACGTGTTCCTTTTTAAGTTTATCATTGTCCTCAGATGGACCTTGAAAGCTATACCTTTGTCGTTTGTTACGATTACCTATTTGTTCCAAATCCAATCCAGTACCGTGTGTTGCCGGACGTTAAGAATAGCACCACCCCATTTCTTCCCGTGGGTGTTATAATAAGCGACTAAGGGACTTACTAGAGAATGGGCAGCAGCGTTCTCTATGCATTTTACCACCATACTGCGATCGCCAACCCGCCTGCCAAGCGTGGCGATTATGGTAAACAATCCAAATTGGGAAAGGCCTAAAGTCCAGCAGTGGACGTCTTTTGGCTGAAATGATGTTCCAAATAGTTTTAGTCACCGATTTTTTTAATTAAAAGCTATTATGTTCTCTAGCATTTAACCTAATACTAAATCCTTAATTACGAATGTTTTAAATCATGACCTTGTTTCCATATTATTTAAATGTTTGACCCTGTTAATATCCTTTGTCCTTACTCTGATATTTTTTCTACGAAATGCCTCTGAGCAAACTGACGCCGTATCTTATAAAAACTATCAAATATATGCTGGAACGTAAATAATTAATTTAACACGGTAACTTGTCCAGTAGCGGAAGTCGAAAATAAGCATATAGCCTTGACTACCTTTACATGAGTTATAAAAAAGTCAATCACGCATTTAGAATGAGGCGTGGCGACTATAAAAACCTTTTTGTGTTATTAAAAAGTTATTATTGACATTATTGGCTGTCAGGAAGTCTTGCCTTTGCCTTTTTATGTTTTATTGGCAAAGATATTAGGTTATACTGCCAATGAGTAATGAAAATGTCTTTGTGATTAGGGTTGGGATATAAAAATGTATCAAAATTGTCGATGTTATTTAAGTACTAATAAAAATATTTATAACTTGAGTCATTGAATGTTAGTGTGCTAAGGTCGACGGCTTAAAAATTGAACTTGACATTTTGATTCCAGTAATAGCTACGATTATCTTGTATTTGTTTTAAATAATCGAAGTAACTACCGATTCGATTTGATCGGTTTTATTGTTCGAAATAATTCGTGATTTGCTAAGTCAATGCTCTTGAGCGTGTGGGAAGTAATAAATATGTATGTATGTAATGTGTCGAGATATGAATCAAAGGAAACAACATCATGTATAAAATTACTATTTCATTTATTCACACATCCTCGCGTCTGTTAGCCTGCATTTTTTATATAATTTATTTACAAAATCCAAAACTTGAGTATTATTTTTTGGTATCTAAATTTTTATCACAGTTTACCATCCGTGTCCGGTGAGTCCATGAGCGGCGTAAGCGAAGGGGGAGGCGGCGGCGTGGGCAAGACCGTACGCGGCACCGGCACCGTAGGCGGCACCGTGGGCAACATTGTAGGGGGCAGCGTGGGCAACACCGTAGGAGACACCGTGGACCGCGGGGGCGGGGTGGGACTGGGAGAGGGACTGGCTAACGACGGTCTGGCTGGAACCGTAGGCAGCAGGCGCGGAGTACGCGAGTGCGGGGCCAACACCGTGAGCGGCGTAACCATGGGCACCATAGACGGCGGGGGCGGCGACCACGGCACTGTGACCAACCAGCTGCTTAGCGAGCACGGGGGCGACGCCAGCGGCGGCACCGTCCAGCTGAGCCTCATGGGTCTTCACAGCGTCGACCGCTTGCCAAGAGTGGTCTACAGCGGCGTTGACGGCCTGTCCGTGGTGCTCGGAGGCCTGGTCGTGGTATTCGCGGGCGGCGTCAGAGGCGGCGCGGACGTGGTCGGAAGCTTCAACATGGGCGTCGATGGCGGCACCCTGGATGTCTCCGGGGGAGATGGTGGGGAGGGCGGCAGCGGTGTGGGCAATGGCGAGCGGGGCGTGGGCAACGGCGAGTGGGGCGTGGGCAACGGCGTACGGAGCAGCGTGGGCTACCGCGAGACCGGCATGACCGGCATGACCGAGAAGGCCATGGCCATAGGGTGCTCCATAGGGGGCTCCCAGCAGACCGGAAGGCGCGGCTGCGGCGCAGGCGAGGACGGCGGCGACAATCTGTGAAAGAATACCGATTAAAACATCGATTATATCACAAGCTATCCCTATATCGATATGTCGAATCACATCACTAATCACAACACTGTAACACGCAAACACAAATTTTAAATTTGGAATATTATTAATTGCTAAAGCACTAAAGAGTTTTGTAAGTAAGGAGACACAAGTTAAAACCCACCAGAACTCTCATCGTGCACTTCTGTGTTAGACTGCTCGAAGGCTACTGACTGCTCTCGATTGGTCGCCGCGAGTTTTTATACCGTTGCACGTTGCTTGAGCTCTATACGTAAAAAAAGTAAGTGGTCTGTATTCAAGGGCGGGAAGGGTGAATAGGAAGCGCGAAACATTTTTGACTGATAGATTCCTATGTCGAGGAAATGGCCGGCAACTTTTTAAAATTGGAACGACATAGGTGCATTCGATTTAATTTGAATAATGTCAATGCTCCAATTATAATTTAACATGATGATATTAATATCTTTTTTATGAGGTACTGAGATTTTATGAACTCATTTTATTTTTGGAATAGGTAATTCGATGTTTAAAATGTCGTTTGCAGTTACCACTATAATTTAATCATCTGAACTGTATTAGTTATTGAACTTAGCTGAACTTTCAAATGGCAGGTAAACCTTTAGATTTGTTATTGAAGTTAATGAACTAATTTTCATCATAATTTTAATGTCAACAGATTGCTGTCGTAAATTATATCTACCATACATACTAATTTAATCATATCTAACACATAGTTTCGGAAATAACATTTTAAATGTGCTCTACCAACGTATTACGCAATATGAAATAATTTTTCATTCTTTGTTCTAGCGGTTTTGTTTCCGAAATGGCGGGCAATGCCAAATGCTTAAACTCAACGAAGCATTTATTATATTTAAACCTATTACAGACTAGGTTTATTAGGTCTAGGTAGGTTTTTTTTTTGTGGGTGGGAGATCATCAAATGACTTCTCCAGCTCTAGGGTGGAACGGAAGGGCGTGTCAGACTTTTATTGACTAAAACCCACTCGTGTTCCTTCAGTTGCTCATGTGCCAGGGCCACGGTATCTCTTTTAAACAGATCTCGCGACCCTGGCAGAGGCGTAATAGGTTTCTATAGGGAAGAACGGGCAAGAAATTTAATAAATATTAAGTAAAAAGTTCATCTTTTGTAAAAAGTTGATAGTTACCAGAGTAAAAAATCTCTCTTCTCCTTGTCAGCTAACCTAAAAGACAATAAAGATATTAAATGCATTGCATTACGTTTATTTTTTATTAAAACCTTTTATTTAACTTCACTTGTATGTCCTGCCGGCATAGCATGACCAATTCTATATTTATTCTACCAAGAACAAAAAGTTCCTTATGTATTTTAATTCTGTAAAAATGTTTCTATCTCATCAGAAAAATAGTCATCATACTTGACATCGTATTTTTGTCGACTGAAGAATAGAAACATCTCTTCTTTTCAGTTTTACACAATTTTTCTACGATACAATCTATCATTGTGTCTTCTCTTCCGTCGACAAATTCCGTTTCTATGGCGGTCATGCTACGCGTGCTGGAATTTTGCAATCAATATTTCACCCACTTCCACTGAAACTATCCAGCTGAAATTTGGTATACACGGTTTAGTTCTCGTCACAATGGTCGATAAAAGTTTTTTTTAATTAAAAAAAAGATGGATAAATTTTTTATCATGAATCTTAACTTACTTATCATTTTCGTGTATAATTATCATTTTATTAATCATTTTATGCGTTGTTGCTTTTATTGTGAATGCTGCGTAAACGAGTAATAGGCACACAAACTCTTGTATTTTTTGTTTTCTTTTAATTTTTTATATGTTCGGGTAGGAAATCTATACAAATAAATTGAATTGAAGTATAGCTGTTTGTAACATCAAAATAACAGCTTTTTTTCTAAATACATACGAAAGTCTTCTCGTAAATAGTACTTATAACAAACAAACTATTTTGATAGTGATGTTGCTCCTTATGTCACCTACCTATATCAGCCTGTTTATACCGGTAGCACTTTCCGAAATAATTTTGACTTTGATTACCAAAACTGAAACACACTTTAACCATAGAGAAACAAAAAAAAACAAAATGTTAGAAGTCATTTCCATAGCGGCTCTGTTTCGTTTGATGTAATGTAACACCCAATTACTATTTGCATGTTTTTAGTTCATTGCCATGAGTTTTAATTAACACATTTTCTCCACTTAAGATAGGTTGTTATGTAGTAATACATCGTTACAAAGTATTGTGGTACTCCCGTCCCGGGTGGTGAGCAATGGGTAGTTCGCCGCCCGGTCCAGTGTGTGTGAAAAAAACAGTTCCAAATTAAAAAAAGCTTTTTTGAATTATACCCACTTTTGAATCAAATTAATTCAGGAATGAATAAAATAAAACATTACCAATAACAGACTATGAGTAAGCACTTAGAAAAAGATTTTTTTTAAAAGATCTTGCCCTGTTTAAGACATGGCATACATCTCTGCACAAAAATTGTTAAAATCTGGTCCTTCTAAAATAATAAATTGTGATAAAAAAAAATCAGTTTACTTCAGCTTCCATAGAACCGATAGTTTTGATCGTACTCTGCTATTAACTAATGTGATAGTTTGAACTACCTATATGAAAAAAAAATGTTAGTTAAAATAATATAGGTAGGAAAAAACTTAGGCCATATAGGCAGTCGCTCCATGTAAAATACTTTCAGCTGTATGTGCTTGCCGTGGTCACTTAGTAGATGGAGGACCTACATTATATAAGGTGTATCTATTCATACACGAAATATTTTAAGAGTTACGCCTGTAGGTGGTAAAGAAGCTATAGAAGGAAAAAGCTATTTAAGCGTTTATGAATTTTCGTAATTATTATAATTTTAAAACTGCTTGAGACGTATTGCATAAAACCTTTACTCCAAATTCTATGAATGGCCCGCCTGACTCTGCGAGGGCGGCGACCGGACGGCACGAGCATGGCCGCGGTGTCTAGGGCCGTAAAAATAAGAAGGAGCCAGTATTTCTTATGTGCGTCAAATAATTTATAAATATTAACTTTAAAAAAAAAAACATTTAGAAAAAATTTTTTTCGTTGCTGTAGCTTCTTTACCACCTACAGGTGTACCTCTTAAAATATTTCGTGTATGAATAGATACATCTTATATACCGAGATCCCTTCGTGCCTCGTAATGAAGCAAACCCGAATAGCTAACAATCAGTGTTACCAAGGGGTATCGTATTACCCAGTAACTGGGTTGTGGAGATCGGAATAACAATCTCTCCATGTAAAATTCTGGTCAGCTGCATCCGGTTAGACTGGAAGCCGACCCCAACATAGTTGGGAAAAGGCTAGGCAGATGATGATAATAGGTAGGTAAAAAATTTATTAATTTATAAAAATAGGTACATTCGTCTGGCGCCATCTTGTTTCAAAAGAAAACATTGATGTATTGAAATGTCATTGAAAGACTCAGAAAACAAATGTCTTAATATCTTAGGACAACTAACACCTAACTTATCTGATCCCAAACTAGGCAGAACCTATACTATGGCAACCAGACAACTGATAAACATACTTATATATTTCTAAATACATACATATTATAGATAAATGACACCCAGACAAGAACAAATGATTGTGCTCATCACAAAGACTTGTCCTGGGTGGGAATCGAACCCACGACCTCAGTCTTAGCAGTCAGTGTCACTAACCACTGGACTAACAGGCCAGTCTTATCTATATATATATAACTAGCTTTTGCCGGCGGCTTCGCTCGCGTTAAATTCGGAGTAACACGGTTCCCCTTTCCTGATTTAGAACACTGAAGAGAACTCGGAACAGAATGTTATTTTAATACGCTACTGTAGATGATAATATATTATATGTCTTTCCATTTGGGGATAGAATGTAAAGATTCTGGGCATTGGACGCACGCGAACATGCTACATACAATTGTCCATGGGAAAAGCATGGCTTTTCTAAGTTCACCCCAGCCACCTAAAAAAGAAAAAAAAGTAGCCTATATCACTCTCCATCCCTTTAACTATCTCCACTTAAAAAATCACGTAAATTCGTCGCTCCGTTTTGCCGTGAAAGACGGACAAACAGACACACACACTTTCCCTTTTATAATATTAGTATGGATACCATTTACCTATCTTTATTCTCGCAAATCGAAACACAAAATTACCTAACCACCTGGTGAGAATCTAAGTACACATTCGCGTATGTATTTAAGGTAAAGTTCACGGAACCAGCCTATGATCACGTCCCTCTCTCTCGCTTGGCTAATATCCTGTATTACTGGGCTAAAACCGGTTATTTTAATTTGTGTGTTTCTGCCTTTATTTACCAATGTATCTAATATCTATGCAGGCAGTATACTCTAGTCCTTTGACGTGGTCCTACTAAACTATTTTATCTTTGAACATCTGTGTATGTATAGTATTGTTCCTAAATCGGATTTAGGGTTGTGTAGTAATCAGGTCCATCAGGTTAAGCTCCGCTTGACGCGGTTGGTCCGTGGATGGGTGACTATCAATACATACCAAGACCAGCGGCTTAACGTGCTTTCCGAGGCACGCTTCCGTGCCTCGGAAAGCACGTTAAGCCGCTGGTCCTGGTTGTCATTCGTGTATCTGGGTTGTGGAAGTCATAGGCAGTTACTCCATGTAAAATACTGGTATTCAGTTGCATCCGGTTAGATTGGAAGCTGACCCCAACATATTTGATTAGTGGTTTTCGAGTTAACTTCAATAATACGTATTTTTTCCACTTAGTGTATGTTACTGATGTTATATTACTATTGTATGTCTATGTTATATTGCTTCCTATCACTGGTATTTGTTTGACAAACGAATACCTTAATTTTTTCTTTCTCTTCATCAAATTTATGTGAGATAGGTAACATAACATACCCAAAAACTGAAAATAAATGGTTTATTAAAAACGTACTTAAAAAAAAACAAACCATAAATTGAAAAAAAAAAAAAATTAAATTCGGAAGTCGCTGGCAATACAAAATACATAACCAAAGACATCGACTTTCGAAATTAAAGTTATTTTCCACTTTGTAGTGTTGTTTTGGAAGTCAGCTGTTTTATTTGAGTGAATGCACACTTTTCAATGCAACGTTTACCCAAAACTTTAAGGCGCTGATTGATTTTTTCCTGGCAAAGAATGCATTTTACTGATCACTAAGATGAAGGGCAGATTTGTCCTGCAGTGATATAATTCATAATCATCACCATTTCAGCTGAAAGACGTCCACTGCTGGACTTAAACCTCCCCCAGTTTAGGAGGGTGTGCTATAATCACCACGCTCGGCAGGCGGGTTAGCGATCGCAGTATGGTAGTAAAATGCATAGAGAACGCTGCTGCCCATTCTCTAGTAAGTCCCTTAGTCGCCTCTTACGACACCCACAAGAAGAAATGCGATGGTGCTATTCTTTGCACCACACGGAAGAATTATAATCTGATATTTTTACTATTTGTTGTTGTTTACATTAATTAGTTATCTAAACGGTAATATTAGTGGTAGTACGCATCTAAATGGCCATTTGAGAAGCGTTAGGCTCATAAAATTACAATAAATGCTAATAATAATGTGTTCCGAGATGAATCAATTAAGTGAAGATTGTGGTGCCTGTGAATGGAAAGATTAGGTGTCGAATTGTTGGGAGTATAAAGATCTATACGCCCGTTTGAAAAAGTTACCGTGGCCCTGGCACAGGAAACTGAAGGAGCACGGGTGGGTTTTAGTCAATAAAAGTCTCGACACGCCCTCCCGCTCCACCCAAAACGGGAGATGTCATTCGATGATCCTCCACCATGAGCCACCCAAAAAATGGTTTATAAAGATCTGCAACATTAATCAGAATCTGTATCATTTTGAAGCTGACAAATAAGCTTCAAAATGATACAGATTCTGATTAATGTTGCAGATCTTTATAAACCAGTTTTTGGGTGGCTCATCCATTCCTTCATATTATGTTAAACAACGCCATTAATGTTGTGGAGCTGACTAAATGAAAGCGATTCCTACTGATAGTGTATTACGAAATTACCCCTCTGCTTTCTGATAGGGATACACGAGACTCATTCTTAAGCTAGGAAGCTTGTAACTCTTTTTTTTTTGTGTGGTAAATCACCAAATGACGTCTATCGCTTTAGGGTGGAGCGGAAGGGCGTGTCAGACTTTTACTGACTAAAACCCACCCGTGTTCCTTCAGTTGCCCATATGCCAGAGCCACGGTATCTCTTTCGAACAAATCTCGCGACTCTGGCAGAAGCTTGTAACTCTGGCTTCGTATTAAAAGAACTAGCTTCATTTATAGACTAGAAAGCTAGTGGAGCAGTGTTGGCCCATTACCATCAGCCCAAACTTGCGAGTTTCTGGTCTTGAGCTCGGATCCTGGCAGCCGCTTTACAGTGTGAAGTGAGTACTTCGGGAAAAAAAAAAACAGCATATTCTAGAACCAAAAATTGGCGCATTTACTTTGTGTAGTACGGTGTGAGTTCTTTGTGAGAAAATCGGCATATATTAGAACCAATCATTCGAAGACATGTGACATCTACCAACCTACACTGGGCCCGCGGAGGAGATGCTCACTTCTTCACGAAGGGAGGAGGCCAGTGTGTCACCAGTAGGAACAATATTGGCTGATTATTTTAAACTAGTTAGCGTTTCAAGCTAGGATAGGATAGTTTTTGGCCCACTTGGTCGTTTGCGAAAATATTGACTTTAAATATATGAAAACTGAAAACTTGTCCTGAGAGGGTCAACTTTGACGGTCCATTTTACCCCCTAAATATGTTTTTCCGTTGATTAAAAAAAAATACGTGTCTCTTAGAATTCAACGTAGAATACATTTCAGCATTTTGTGAACATATTTCAGCGGCATCAGAATCGGAGAAGGACACCTGGGAATGTTTCCTTGTGAGTGTACAAGCTCTGTGTGTCCTTAAAGGTATCACATCGCCAACTTCCAAACTCCGGGCTGTTACTAAGAAATTCCTCATTCCCCAATAAAACTTTGCCTGACTTAGGAATCGAACCTAAGACCCTACGCTCAGCAGTCGTGCTTGGTAACACGAGACCAACGGGAGCAGTTAGTGTCATAGTCAAAGGGTAGCTCTAGGCAATAATACTGATAGTCTTTCAAATCTAGTTGGATTGATAGCCATAAACTAGTTATGAAACGGGTCCAAATATTGTGTAAAATGTAACGAATGTGTTGCAATTTTCTATTTCGTCTGTGAATGTAGTTCTATAAATTTCCTGGGCCAGAAGTTGATGCAAGTTAAGACTTATTCAAAACTATAAAACTTAGTCAATTTGAAGTGTATTTTTGTAATTTCAAATAACATGTTTTTATGAAATTATGTGCGTTACCTACATACACTTAAAAAGAAATTGGTTGTCTATCTGTCTGTTTGTTCCGGCTTATTTTCTGAAACAGCTAGACCGATTTTGACGAGACTTTCACTGGCAGATAGCTGATGTTATACAGAGTAACATAGGCCTAGTTATTTTAGAAAAGTATTTAGGGTTCCGCGCAGAAAAAATAAAACTCATGAAATCCAATTTATTTTTAGATACGCGCGCGAATGAAGTGGCGTTCATAGCTAGATTAACATAAGACTAATCGTTTAAATCTGATTGATTTAAAGCAGTAGTTTAAGAAGAACGCCGAATACATTCAATCACGCTTGTGTCTGTCTGGAAGAGGATAAATTGGACGTGGTAGGTACTCCGTCAGTTCTGTTGAAACCTCTTGTGAAATAGGGGGTGGGAGGGTGTGTAGAGGGAGGTATATACTAGTACCGGCTGTTATACGTAGATCTTAACATTCTGTACGGGTCGTCAGAAGCCCGAAAGTCTGGCAACCAGTTTTACAAAGGAGTGTCGTCTTACCCAGTAACTGGGTTGTGGAGGTCAGATTCGCAGTCGCTCCATGTATTCAGCTGCATCTGGGTAGACTGGAAACCAAAACAAACCCAACATAATTCGGTAAAGACTGGGCAGATTGATTTTTTACCCCACTACGACGAATAAAAAAGGAGGGTTATGATTTTGACTTGTATGTATGTATTTGTATATGTATCTGTTCCCTCATAACTTCTAAACTATTTATCATAATTTGACAAATGAGGCTTTGTTGGAAGCATCTGCATCGTTCACTGACATACGACCACGGCTTTCAGATGAGAATATTTCTTTAGTTCATGCTTTTTACTGCATTATTTTTCAGAAATCGGTTTTTTTTTAGAACTTTTTGTTTTGTAATTGATTGGATCGTATTTTCGCCAACTTGGAACAAATCCATACACCGTGGTACTATTGAAAGTTTCATAACGAAAAAAAAAAACACAACAATGTAGCCACTTTGAAATGTATACCGCCTCACAAAAATTATAGTGCAAGCCATGTCCAAGAACGAAGAAAATGTATGGACATGAGTCAGCATTGCATTTGGTTTGCGCTCCACCCATCTACTAGAAATAACCACGTGACTTTGATTCAGAAGTCGGCCAAGGCAACTTCGTATATGGCCTACTTATTATTTTTTTGCGTTCTACAAATTTTCAAAGTCATTACTTACCGTCTTGCAATTATATAATTTGATTAAGTGTTGGTATGTATAAATGGTTTTTGCATTATTTACTTTTATATGCAAATTAGCTTCGCCATGTGCGATTTTTTTTTGCATAAGTCTCAAGGACGTCCAAATATCGGGATAAAAATTAACCAGTGTCCCTGATACATGTGTCACATTTCACCTAAACCTGTTCAGCCGTTTTAACGTAGGAAGCGTCACAAAGAAACATATTTAAAATCAAATCTTTTCTCTTAATGATATTATTTTCCGCTCCGACCCTTGCTTCAAGCCTGTAGCTTTAAATTCGTCCCTAAATAATAATCATTCCGATCCAGCCTGCCGCAGGCTGTCCTCTACCAGCGATGCCCTAAGCCGATGCCCGTACCCCGCGGGGGGTGCTCTTAGCGAGTAGTCGCTCTAGTTTTTTGCTTTAAGGCGACGACATGAGCTAAATTAGCAACTCTCTTTGTGGTGGTTCAAACTTCGTTTGAAGTACTGTTAGAATAAAGTTCTAATCAGCTTGCACTACAAAGTGGTTGTTACGTCAGTCACTGCGGGCCGAATTTTTGCGATTTACAAAAAATCTATTGATTGGAGTAAAAAAATAAAACACTATTATGCTAATATTTTGCTTGTTGAATTATTTGTCAAAAAATCAGATTGATCGCATGTATTTTAGTACCTATGGTTTTTACTTGTTAAAAGAATTTTTTAGAAATAGTTTCACGATTTTTTTTTATCGAGTATTTGTATTATGTTTTCAAAACACTATCTTACTAGCATATATCCTGAAGAATATCATATATTTTTCTGGTTTTGTTGATTGCAGTGAATTATATGCTTTTTTGCATTATAAAACTCGCGTTTAGCTCCTGTAGTCCCCTTAAATTTATTATGGTAGCCACAGGCAAGTCCGGATAAGTAGCCGACAATGTCATAGGTTGACTTGTGAGACATCATTTCCAAACGTCCCCATATTTGGGAAAGGGCTAGACAGATGATGATATTCTAGGATCTTAAGGTATCCTGGGCACACTTGTTTGTAGTCAACAGGTATGTGTCTTTTTTCAGTAAAATATTAAATACGCATATAGATAGATTCATTATTCTACTGTGCTTTTTTTTTTGCATGGGAAATCATCAAATGACTTCTCCCGCTCTGGGCGGAGACTTTGCAGACTTTTACTGACTAAAACCCACCCGTGTTCCTTCAGTTGCCCATGTGCCAGGGTCACGGTATCTCTTTCGAACAATCACGCGACCCCGGCAGTCTACTGTGCTTATTTAAATATATTTAAAGTTACGACAGAACACCTTTTTGTTCTAGGAGCGTTTATCACGCGTTGATGTCTTTTCTTTGCCATAAATGGTCGGTCACACAAAAATCCATATTATTATTTTGTCCTTAGATACCATCACCATTTCAGCCGCAAGACGTCCACTGCTGGACATAGACCTCCCCTAATTTGGGGGGTTCACCATAATCGCCACGCTTGGCAGGCAGGGTTGGCGATCGCGGTATGGTGGTTAAATGCGTAGAGAACGTTGCAGCCCTCTACTAAGTCCCTTCGTCGCCTCTTACTGCACCCACGGGAAGAAATGGGGAAAGAATTCATTACATCCGACAACACAGGGAATTTGACTTGAGTGTATTTGCACAGTGCATTATCTTATACCTTTAAACGAGCAATTCTTGTATATATATATATAATTTGAATCTCGGAAACGGCTCCAACGATTTTCATGAAATTTAGTATACAGGGGGTTTCGGGGGCGATAAATCGATCTAGCTAGGATTTATTTTTATAAAATGACGTTTTATTCATGTTTTCAATGACCAACTTTATCGATCGACTTTATCGAACTTGAACGTAAACTTATTATTTTAAACACAATTTACCAAAAAAATACCGAGCAAAGCTCGGTCAACCAGATATTTATTTATTTTTTTATAGTTAATTATAACGGTACAACACCAATTAAATTAATTAACATAGAAACACATAAAAGGTTAACAATAATTACAAAAAGTTATACAATTACCTATATTATTATTTATTATTTTTAGTGCATAAAGGGATAATCGCCAGTTGGTGCCTCATTTCATAGAAAAACGTCGAACGGGCTCTGCGAATTCGCTTCGGGCCCTCGTACGGCCAAAAGTCAGGGAAAATTTGTCAGACATGTCTAAAAATACTAATATTGCTAAGCTTTGATAACTTTCTCCTTCAATTGTGCCTGTCGAATTTGAGCCTAAAATTAGGTACTTATTATATTAAAGTGGCCATCATGTTGTAATTAATATTCGCCTAATCTGATTAAATAAAAAATATTGTGACACGAATCAAGCATTCGAAACATAGTTCCGTACACATTTTCTGTTGCTTAGTTAATGGGAACTTTTGTTCGACGTTATAAGTTGTAGTATGTCTTAGGTAGAAGTACTTCTTCTCTTGTATCGGCACGAACTATCTAATGATTTTATTTCTGTACTAGTTTCTGCCATTAGACCTATGAGCTAGTCTAATTTGATAGTAATTTTTACATAGTATAAAACAAAGTCGCATTTCTTGTCTGTACTATCTTTTAAACTACGCAACGGATTTTATTACGTTTTTCATCAACAGACAGAGAGGGAGGTTCATTATGTATAACTAGTTTCTGCCCGCGACTTCTTTCGCGTCAAGTTTCATGCTCCCCCGACCCATCCCGTTGCATCGAATCGCATGCCCGTGCGAGGTCTTCATATTCGAGACTTTTTCTTTTTGCCTGGCTCCT
The DNA here is from genome assembly GCA_932294355.1 of Aporophyla lueneburgensis. NCBI lineage: Eukaryota > Metazoa > Arthropoda > Insecta > Lepidoptera > Noctuidae > Aporophyla > Aporophyla lueneburgensis. Next base: position 13,050,734 of record OW028762.1, on the reverse strand, counting down.
AAAGGTCCTAGTGTGATGTTATGTAGTCTAAAGCCTTCCTCGATAAATATGCTACACAACACGAAAATAATTTTGCAATTCTAACTAATAGTTCCTAAGATTAGCGCGTTCAAACTAACAATCAAATTTTCAGCTTCATAATATTAGTACTGATAGATGTAGGCATGTACAAACACTTTTACACGTCAATTATCTGGAGCGGTCAAAAACAAGGTTCTTTTATTTCACTACGGAACCCAAATAAAAAGGCGTGCTATATCGATCCTTATCCGTTTGATCTAAATTGAACATTTGAATTATTATTTTTATGCCGTAATGAACACTAACTTTCTAAACATTATTGCCATAGTTTTATATAAACTTAAAATACGTCCATTTTGATTTTAATTAGAAACTGTTAATTTAATTTTGAACGATACGGAATTTTGAATTTAAATGAGCGTAGAGTTAAGTAATTCATGCAATTCATGGTTAAATTTAATCAAATAAGTAGCGGTTTAAATCTATACTATATATGTATATATATAATACTAGCACTATGTATTTATATATAATACTAGCTTTTGCCAGCGGCTTCGCCCGCGTGGCGGTCGGAAATTATCCCGCGGGAACATACTACCGGGATAAAAAGTAGCCTATGTCCTTTCTCAGGCTCTAAACTAACTGTGTACCAAATTTCATTTAAATCGGTTCAGTAGTTTTAGCAGGAAAGCGGGACAGACAGACAGACAGAGTTACTTTTGCATTTATAATATTAGTTTAGATTATAAAGCTGAAGAGTTTGTTTGTTTGATTGAACGCGCTAATCTCAGGAACTAATGGTCCGAATTGAAAAATTATTTTTGTGTTGGGTAGCCTATTTATCGAGGAAGGCTATAGGCTATATAATATCACGCTACAACCAAGAGGAGCGGAGCAGTAATGAAAAATGTTGCAAAAAACGGGGAAAATCGCACGGGTAAGCGATTCGACGCGATGGGAAGGGTCGGGGGAACAAGAAATTTAACGCGGACGAAGTCGCGGGCAGAAGCTAGTACTACATATACACGTTCCGTGTGGTGCCGAACGTAAAGAATGTCACCATCTCATTTCTTCCCGTGGGTGTCGTAAGAGGCGACTAAGGGACTTACTAGAGAATGGGCAGCAGCGTTCTCTTTTTTTTCGCATTTTACCACCATACTGCGATCGCCAACCCGCCTACCAAGCGTGGTAATTACGGCAAAACCCCACCTTTTGGGGGAGGCCTATGTCCAGCAGTGGACGTCTTTCGACTGAAATAATGATGTTGAGATGTTTCCGGAATCAAATATCAGGACGCTTTATGTGTCCTATTGCTTATAGAATACTAGCTTCTTCCCGCGACGTCGTCATCCGCGTCAAATTTTTGTTCCCCTGACCCTTCCTGTCGCATGGAATTGCCTGCCAGTTTTCGTCCATTTTTCGTTGCTCCTCCGCTCCTTTTGATCGTAGAGTAATGTTATATAGCCTATAGCCTTCCTCAATAAATAGACTACCCAACTCAAAAATCATTTTTCAATTCGGACCAGTCGTTCCTGAGATTACCGCGTTCAAAGAAACAAACTCGTCAGCTTTATAATATTAGTATAGATTATGAATGATGATGAAATAAAACCTATCATAATTTAGGATATCAACTCAAATGGTAATAACATTAAGCTACTATTTGACTTGTAAACCGCAACAAGAAATACCATGACTAATACTCAAACTACATGAAGTAAACAAAGTATATGTCAATATGTGTGGGTTTTTGTTATTGAAGAAAATTTTCAGAAGGCCCACTTGATTTTTTTGGCATACTTTTAATAGTGAATATGGAATTAATAGAGCCTGTACAATTAACGTTACTTACCTTAATGAATAGTTAAACTTTTTACTGTGGCATGAGTTTTATCATATAATTTTTTTTATTAAAATCTCCCATACAACTGTCATACATATCATAATACCTAATGCGATCGGTTTTTTTGTGGATGAAAAATCATCAAATGTCGTCTCCCGTGATGGGCGGAGCGCGAGGGCGTGTCAGACTTTTACTGACTAAAACCCACCCGTGTTCCTTCAGTTGCCTGTGCCGGGGCCACGATAACTCAGTTAAACAAATCTCGCAACCTTGGCAGAATGCGATAGTGCGATCTTAAAATTAACTTACATACTACAAAATAAAAAATAAATTTTACTTAGTTCCTAAATATACAACCACAATATTTAAAATATTGTTACGTAGATCGTAAAGTCTAGAAACATCACGCTAACTCCGTCTCGGAAAGGGGCAGTGTGACGTAAATCGAAAAGTCTAGAAACATCACGCTAATTCCATCTAAGGTCGGAGCAGTGTTAGAAACTACTGGAAATGACACGCTAACGCCATCTGTTATTGAGTAGCAAGTACTACACGAAATTGTACGTAGACGCTACTGCCATCTATTGTCGAATAGTGGGATTAAATAGTTCAATGGAAGTTACTAGAAGCTTCTACGCTGTGGCGGTGTCGAATGTTCGAGAATGTTCTGCTCGGGATATAAATAGCGGATTGTCGGGCCGACGAGCAGTTCGATTTCGGAAGCGAGCGAATACGATTCGAGTGATACAGTAGCGAAGCGAAACAAGTGATTCCAAGTGACGTTTCTTGTAGTTGCGATATTTGTGTTTATTTAATTAAACTGTGTTGTGTGTTTTGGTAAATTGGTTTCTATTAATTTATCCCGAACCCCAGCTTGTAACATTTGGTGTCAGAAGTGGGATAAATTATGCCAGTTTTACCGAAGGAGGATACGGAAGGTATCCGTACCAGGAGTCAGCGCCAGCAGGAGGTGGATCAGAGGCGGTTTGAAGGAACTTCTAGACAGACACCTGGGGGTAATCAGCTGACGACGGAGCCAGTCTCCCAAGCGTCTGGTGTTCCTACAGCATCACCAGCCGTGGATCTTTCTGCGCTAATGGCGATGCTGCAGGAGCAGGCCCGCCGACAGGAAGAACAGGCCCGCCGACAGGAAGAACAGGCCCGCCGACAGGAAGAACAGGCCCGCCGCCTACAGGAACAGCTGCAGCGTGATAAAGAGGAGCAGGTTCTCCTTTTGAAAGATCTACACGCGACATTTGTCAAGGACATCAAAGCCATGAAGGAGACTGTTCAGGTACATGAAAATCGTATCTCCGAGGCCGAAGTCCAGATCGCCGATATACGAAAAGCGGTTGGAGTTCTGAAAGCTGGAGACCGGACTACGGCTTCGATAGTTGCTGCACCTTCCGTGCGCGGGTTTAAAGTGCCACCCTTCGACGGAACATCTTCCTGGTCAGCATATAAAATTCAATTTGAAGCTGTCATGGAAGCAAATGGGTGGACAACGGGCCAGGCCATGACCGCGCTTACTTTGGCCCTTCGTGACCAGGCTTTAACTGTGTTAGAGGCTCTCGGCAAAAATGTTACCTACGAGCAGCTCGTGGAGGCGTTAGAGGCCAGATACGGTGACGCGCACCTGGAACACGTTTTTCGTGCCCAGTTGAAGGATCGTGTGCAGCGCAGTGGTGAAAACCTGCAGCAGTGGGCCCTGGAAATCGAAAAGCTGGTTCGAAAGGCGTACCAGTCTGCACCCGCGCTCATCGAGGGTATACTAATTCAAACCTTCATAGATGGCATACGGGACCTGGAAGTAAGGGCTGCTGTGAGACTTGGGCACCATGAAACCCTCAAGGATGCCTTGGCCCATGCGTTGGAGGTGGAGGCAGTGAGGCATGATCATCGAGCCCATCGCATCAGGGAGGTTGCGGCGTCACCTGTTAGGTACAGCCCTAGATGCTACACTTGCGGTGGAAAAGGTCACCTTCGCTCAAGTTGCCCGAAGCGAAGCACAGCTAACGAAGACCAGATTCAGGAAAGAAGGGCGGCTGATGTGACCGCCCAGCAGCAGGGAAACTAATAAACGCCAGGACTGCGGGGCGGGTGCTGGCTGGTGTTAAAATAGCCCCAAAAATTTCGGTCTCACAAGCCCATGATGGGAACACCCTAGTCATAAAAGGTGAAGTGAACGGAAGACCATGTAAGCTGACATTGGATACTGGAGCTTCTCGCACGGTTGTCAGTTCCCAACTAGCGAATCGTTTTCTTGGGGACTTCTTCGGTAAGCATGACGGCGTAAAATTAGTAACAGCCACCGGTCAGCACATAACCGTCCGTGGTGAGAAGGAGGTGGAGTTAAAACTGGGTAACACAATCTACCGGCATAAGGTCATCATGGCTGACATAGTAGATGACTGCATCCTAGGTTTGGACTTCATGCGACAGCACTATTGCGAGATCGACGTTAATCAAGGAGTCCTAAAATGTGGATCAGAAGAAGTCTTCATGGAAGGTGCACCATCAGGGAAAGTGTACTGCTTGAAGAAGATTGTTCTTCCTCCCCGATCGGAAACAATAGTTCCAGTAAGTCTCCCACATAATTCTGGGCAGAAGAACCGATGTATTCTCATTGAAGGATTGGATGATAACCTTCCATGGAAGATTGCGCGGACCTTGGTAAAGGCAATCGACGTTGCAGCCGTACGCATACTGAACCCAAGTGAAAAGGAGCAAGTAATCAAGAAGGGTACATTGATGGGTTCCTGTGAGGAAGTAGCTTGGATGCGTGAATGTCAATATCAGCCTCCTCAAAATAACACCCAAAGTGCAAGACTTAACGTGTTAAATCTTTTGGAAGACTGTCGTAAAGATCTATCGGAAGAAGAAAGAGAGAAGGCTAGGAAGATGCTACTTCAATATGCAGACATATTCTCTACAAATGATGCTGACATAGGGAAGACTGGATTGGTTCAACACAGAATTAATACCGGAAATGAGTTACCGATACGACAGCGACCAAGAAGACTACCAATGGCAAGAGAAAAGGAGATCGATACCATGATTAAAGGAATGGTAAAGGATGGAGTTATAGAGCCTTCATCTAGTCCTTGGTGTTCTCCTGTGGTCCTGGTGAAAAAGAAAGATGGCAGTATGCGCTTTTGTGTAGACTATCGTCGATTGAATGACATTACTAAGAAAGACAGCTATCCACTACCCCGGATCGACGACACACTGGACACGCTGTCAGGAATGAAGTGGTTTACAACGTTAGATCTAAAAAGTGGCTACTGGCAAGTGGAAATAGACCCTAAAGACAAGGAGAAAACTGCATTTTCTACAGGAAAGGGACTATGGCAGTTTAACGTCATGCCATTCGGATTGTGCAATGCTCCTGCAACTTTCGAAAGGCTAATGGAGCTCGTTCTCACGGGACTAATTGGAGACGCCTGCCTTGTCTATTTAGATGACATCATCATCGTGGGCCGCACATTCGAAGACCACCTTCAGAATTTGGAACGTGTTCTATCAAAAATCCAAGGAGCCAATCTCAAGCTAAGTCCAAAGAAGTGCTCATTCTTCAGACAGCAAGTAAGCTTTTTGGGGCACGTGGTTTCGAAGGAAGGAGTACAAACAGATCCTGAGAAAATCGTCGCCGTCAAGGAATGGCCAGTCCCGAAAGACAAGACGCAGGTCAGGGCATTTTTGGGTTTGTGCTCGTACTATCGACGGTTTGTCAAGAACTTTGCTGACATTGCCAAACCTCTTCACAAGCTTACTGAGGAGAAAAGACCGTTCTGTTGGGATGAGAACTGTGACATCGCATTTCGAGATTTAAAGGAACGTTTGTGCAATACCCCAATTTTAGGCTACCCTGACACAGAAAATGAATTCATAGTTGACACGGACGCAAGTAATACTGGAATTGGCGGTGTGTTATCTCAACGGAAAGGAGATTATGAAGTTGTGATAGCTTACTTCAGCAAATCTTTATCAAAGCCAGAAAGAAATTATTGTGTCACGAGACGCGAACTTCTTGCCGTAGTAAAGACATTGCAGCATTTCAGCAAATACTTGCTTGGACGCAAATTCCACCTGCGAACTGACCATGCTGCATTAAAGTGGTTGTTGCAGTTTAAGAATCCAGAAGGACAAGTGGCGAGATGGATTGAACTGCTACAAGAGTACGACTTCGCAATTGAACATCGTAGTGGGAAGTCTCACGGTAACGCGGACGCTTTATTAAGAAGACCTTGTCCTGAAGACTGCAAGCATTGTGTCAGGCAAGAAGCTAAGGAAACGGTACCTGTCAGGATGCTAAGAACGGACCTTAGTGACGAATGGAAGGAAACCCTACAGTATGCTCAGCAAAGTGACAGAGATATCAGGCCAATTCTCGAGTGGATTAAAGCTAATGCTCCCAAACCGAAATGGTGTGATGTTGCAGCGTTGAGTACCACCACAAAAAGTTATTGGGCACAATGGGAGAGCTTGGTGATCCAGGATGGTGTGTTGTGCCGAAAATGGGAAAATGCTCGAGGGAATAGCTGTCACCTGCAAATGGTAGTCCCAAAAACGAAGGTACCAGATGTTCTACGGCTCTACCACAATGGTTCTTCAGGAGGTCATATGGGAGTAAGAAGGACTTTGTTAAAGATCCGAGAAAGGTTTTACTGGATCCATTGTCGAGAGGATGTGGAGGACTGGTGTCGCAGATGTACCAGTTGTGCAGCGGTAAAAGGACCACACACACGCAGCAGGGGTGCATTGAAAGTGTACAACGTGGGAGCCCCGTGGGAACGGATAGCACTAGATGTCGCTGGGCCGTTCCCTGAAAGTGAAAGTGGAAATAAATATTTCATGGTTGTTATGGATTACTTCACCAAGTGGCCGGAAGTCTTCGCCATCCCTAATCAAGAAGCTTCAACAGTCGCTGATAAATTAGTCCACGAAGTCTTCTGTCGGTTTGGGGTACCCTTGGAAATCCACAGCGATCAAGGAAGAAATTTTGAGTCTCAAGTGTTTCAGGAAACATGTCGGGTTATGGGTACTCACAAAACCAGAACCACTTCATACCACCCACAATCTGACGGAATGGTGGAGAGATTTAATCAGACGTTGGAAAGATATCTGGCAAAAGTTGTAGCAAGCAGACAAAAGGATTGGGACAAGCACATACAACCGTTTCTTCTGTCATACCGAAGTGCAGTTCACGAGAGTACAACTGTGACGCCAGCCTTCGCAAACTTTGGAAGGGAGCTAAGGTTACCAGCTGATCTAATAACCGGTATTCCCCCTGATTCACCACGGAGTATAACAGATTATGCAAATGATCTGCGCAACAAGATGAATGACGTATATGAGCATGTCAGAGAATCAGGCCAACAGATGTCCGAGAGAATGAAAACTCGTTATGATCGGAAGATGAACAATACTGGCTTCGACGAAGGTTCGCTAGTGTGGTTGCATAACCCAGTGCGCAGCAAAGGAAAGTCCCCTAAACTGCAGGCAAAATGGGACGGGCCGTACCGAATTGTGACCAAGATCAACGACGTCACTTACCGAATACAAAAGGGTATGCGAACTGCACCTAAAATTGTCCATGTAGATCGATTGGCACGATACTACGGGAATAATGATGCTCGGGACGAGCATGTCTAAGGAGGGGGCAGTGTTACGTAGATCGTAAAGTCTAGAAACATCACGCTAACTCCGTCTCGGAAAGGGGCAGTGTGACGTAAATCGAAAAGTCTAGAAACATCACGCTAATTCCATCTAAGGTCGGAGCAGTGTTAGAAACTACTGGAAATGACACGCTAACGCCATCTGTTATTGAGTAGCAAGTACTACACGAAATTGTACGTAGACGCTACTGCCATCTATTGTCGAATAGTGGGATTAAATAGTTCAATGGAAGTTACTAGAAGCTTCTACGCTGTGGCGGTGTCGAATGTTCGAGAATGTTCTGCTCGGGATATAAATAGCGGATTGTCGGGCCGACGAGCAGTTCGATTTCGGAAGCGAGCGAATACGATTCGAGTGATACAGTAGCGAAGCGAAACAAGTGATTCCAAGTGACGTTTCTTGTAGTTGCGATATTTGTGTTTATTTAATTAAACTGTGTTGTGTGTTTTGGTAAATTGGTTTCTATTAATTTATCCCGAACCCCAGCTTGTAACAATATAAAACAACAACATTAGCATACTCTAATCTTCACTATAACATAAAATAAACAACAGTATTTTTGCAAATTCACTCAAATGGCATGTAAATACATCGCTATTCTCGTGAAGATCGTTAATAACACGAATTGCGCGGGTCAATATAGTTCATGGTTACTGATACATGCGTGTCATAATCTGAACCGGTCCACTCAATCTGTATGGTTCTCTCAATAGTCCATTTCAGGCACCAATCTACATGGTCTTCACATGACCAAGATTATATTTGGACTCACAAAAAGACAGTCTCTATACCAAACTTCAATATCTTTTCATGATCTGAATAAGATTAAGTAGTATGCCTGGACTTTAAAAGATACTGCGACCTATGAGTTTGTTTCGAATTTTATTCTCAGAGTAGTCAGATAGGAAACGCCGATCTTATCTAGTTTCAAAATATGATTGACGTGTAAAAGTACAAACCTTTTAGGCATACAATAAAAATAATTATATCACCGTCATCAAGTCAGTGGCAAAAACCTTAAATAGAGATCCTAAGACACCGACTTTCGAAATTAAAGTTATTTTTCACTTTGTAGTGTTTTTTTTAGGAAGTCGGTTGTTAATTTTTTTGTAAAAAGTTTTTTCACCTTGACTGTTAAACTTCTGGGCGTTACTTAACTTAGGGCCTACAGAGTGTCTTGTATCTCCTAGTTGTAAAGTCAGAGGAAATGCGTCATTACATCGGTACAAGGTCTAGCCACCTGTCACTGACATTATGGAGCTACTTGTGTTTAAGTATAGCTTGGGAGTACGCACAGAGAGTTGTGAGACAAATTCAAGTTTGGATTTTTTGTGCAAATAATGCTTTTCGTGCTCGTCCGTCTGGTGTCCGACATAAAGAATGCAGTCTGCCCCAGCCACTTTCGTTACATTGTTGGTCCATCTAGCTGGGCGGCGTCCCACAATAAGCTTGCCGATACGCGGTCTCCACTCCAGGACTCGTCTGAGTCATCGGTTCTTCGACAGACATGGTCAGCCCACTGCCACTTCAGCTTGCTTACTCTGCTAGCGATGTCGGTAACTCCAGTTCTTAGGATAATGAATAGTTAATTTATTGCGCTGTTCAAGCGCAGGTCCGAATGGTTAACGTGCGCACCAAGGCATGGGGTTATCACACCGCGAACTTCAAAATTCCGGGTTTATTACTGGGAAATTTGTAATGGAAAACCCAATAATACTTAAGCAGGCTTGGTCCTTGACATTAGTTTTGTATATCAATATAAACACTAAGTCAATATACGATACTAATGTCAACATTAGTATTTTATATTTGCTATAAAAAGACTATGTCAATATAGTCAGTCGAATATAATCAGTCTGTGTGTCGACGACTTGTTAGTATATTCGCCCGAAACGGGCGAATGAATATTTTTAAATAATATGTTTTTTTTTTTTGCTGTCGGACGTAAAGAATAACACCATTCCATTTCTACTCGGCTGTCGTAGAAGGCGACTAAGAGACAAGAGTATGGGCAGCAGCGTTCTCTATGCATTTTACCACCATACTGCGATCGCCAACCCGCCTGTCAAGCGTGGCGTTTATGGGAAACCCTCCCTTTGGGGAGGCCTATGTCCAGTAGTGGACCTCTTACGTCTGAAATGATGACGATGGTGATTCCGACGAAGCTTAATTATTAGTGGGCGTATTGACAATTCCAGAAATACGTATTAGGTAATTGGCACGTTTTGTTGACTATAGACTCTTCCAGACATGGCCATGCATTGTTAGTAGTCACTCACATAAAATTCTATTTATTTAATGTTTAGAGTTTAAAAGAGAGTATGACCTCTGAGTTTGTGTATGCGTATCTTCTCAGGGAACAGTCGGATAGGAAATGCCGCATGCCGGCGCCATCTAGTTTTTAAAATATTGACAAGAAAATAATGACGTGTAAAATTGTCTTATAAGATCTACTTATCGATCTAAATAAACATTTCATTTCATTTGAATTTTATGCAGCAGAGCAACATCATTGTTAAGATGTTTTCCTATTATCTAGGACGGTTTTTTGTTCTCAACTAGGTATATTGCATAAAATTCAAAACGTGCCAATTGCCTAATAAATATATCTGGAATTTTCGGTAAATATTTAGTAAAGGAAGTTCGTGCGAATCGCCTACAGAAAATAATATATTATTTTAAAGTTTCGATACATCTTTTTTTGGGCGAGTGATTTTGTGCGAATAGACTAATATGCCGCGTCAACATGCAATGCATTGACATTTTTTTATCTATACCAATACATTATAAGCTGAAGAGGCTTGGTTTTTCTGTTTGAACGCGTGAATTTCTGGAACTACTTACCGATCGGATTTACAAATTGTTTTTTACATTTGTACGCGTAATTCTTGAGAAAAGTAAAATACAACATCACTCTCCGCCGTACGTCATTTACAAAAAAAAAAAAACACTACAAAGTGAAATATAACTTTAATTCGATCGAAGAAAAAAACATTTTCATTAAAAATCAAACGACTTCCAACAAACTCTAAAAAGTGAAAAATAACTTTAATTTCGGACGTCGTTGTCTTTAAATCTGTATTTAGGATTTTTGCCAAGTCGTTGGCAAAAATTCTAAATACAGAAGTAATTTGTCACTTTGTAGTGTTTTTTTTTTTGTAAATCGATTGATTTTTAACTTAAAAGTTTTAAGAGACAGACGAATTGAATACCTCCTTTTTGAAGTCGGTTAATAATCTTTATTGTTTCGTTAGCCACATTTAATTGGCACTGCCTACTGCTAGATACAGGCAATCCATTCCGTATGTTGTAAATCGACTGAGAAAACTTACGTGAACTGAGTTTGAAGTGACTGTCATAAATGACAGCTCACTTCACTTGACACCTTTCAGAATAGGGCGTCAGGTCAATTAAATCAAATAAACCTTAATACCATTTGGGTAAATAGTACACGGAAGCTAAAGAACAGGGCTTGGTACGAAGTTGGGAAACGCCGGTGATTCATAGGCCTCTCTGAAGTTGCTACATTTTATTAATCAGGTTGCCTACCCGGAACTCTATATGGGCTGTTGTGCAGGTGAATATCTATTTGGTGCCTACCTTCAACTCAAGATTATTTCGCGGTGCCTACTTTTATCAATTTTACAGCTAAAATTCTTTGAAAATTCACCTCTTCAACCTTTACCAACTTTGTATAAGAGATAATTTCTTTAGTCAATTGTGTTGTTGTCGTTTGTTATCTCTTATAAAAAACTGGTAATACTTGAAGAGGTGAATTTTCGCGGAATTGAAGGTCTGTAAAATTGAGAAAATGTAGACTCTTACGTTCATCTGACTCTTACACCGCGATTTGGCATCTGTGTTAGTCGTGAGAAAAATTGTTTGCTTGATGGCATAAAATGATTTTGTAAATAGGATATCGGAAGCTCTTAGGTATTAGGTGTAACCTTGTTTTCTTCATAAAATCATTACGCTTAACATCTGTATCTTATACCTTTAAACGAGCAATTCTTGTATATATATATATAATCTGAATCTCGGAAACGGCTCCAACGATTTTCATGAAATTTTGTATATAGGGGGTTTCGGGGGCGATAAATCGATCTAGCTAGGATTCGTTTTTATAAAATGTCGTTTTATTCGTGTTTTCAATTATCAACTTTATCGATAATCAACTTGAACATAAACTTATTGTTTAAAACACAATTTACCAAAAAATACCGAGCACAGCTCGGTCATCCAGATATTTTGTATTTAAATGGCAAATATATGACATAGAGTCACTTTCGCATTTAATAAATTAGTATATACTAATATTATAAATGCGAAAGTGACTCTGTCTGTCTGTTATGCTTTCACGACAAAACCATTGAGCCGATCTTGATGAAATTTGGTACGGGGCAAGCTTGAACCTCATGACTAGAGATCGGATATTCAGATGCATATTCACCTAAAGTTGAAATGTTGGCTAATATGGAATGCGCGTTTTTACCGTGTTTTGTGTATTGTTTTAACTAACACATATCACCCTACACACATATTTATTTGCATCTGGGGTTAAACATTAATTTTAAATAAATATGATGATCCAAGAAACCCGAATTAAAAAAAGCCGCTTCCGTGCTTTCACAGCTAAATAGTAACATTAGGTAAATATGCATCCGAATACCCGATCACTGCTCATGACAAATGTACGTTCACAAGGCTACTTTGCACGTTACATAAGGCTACTTTTAATTCCGCGACTTTGTCTGCGTCCGATAACCGACATTTACGCGGACGAAGTCGCGGGCAAAAGCTAGTGCATTTATAAAGAGAAATACAAGATTTTGGTATGTCTGTTTATTACGATTTCACGTTAAAACGGCTTAATAAATTTGGGTGAAATTTGGCACATCGATAGATCGTGACCTAGATATTTTTATCCCAATATTCCCACGGGATCGTGACTCATGCGGGTGAAACTGCGGGGTGCAGCTAGTTATAAACATTTTTCCACAACTGACAGATGTCTAAAATTACTGAAAACTATAAATCGTTTGACCCGATTTTGATAAACAGTCTATCTGAAGCCGTGTAAAAGAGAATTAAAATGTGATTTATCAAACCCTATATGTATTAGAGTATTTTGAAATATCGAATTTATCGTAAATGTATTGGCCCATTGTTGATATAAGCTAGTTTGAGACAGTTCATTATGCAAGTATTGGACACCCACTGGGCGCCCTGTACCTCTTGCTTATGACAGTAGACTAAAAAGGAATACAATCTATAATCTATAAATAGATATTATCTTTAATCTAATAATATCAGCGCAAATCTTAACATTACACAAATTCCATTCATTAAATTTCGCAAACGAAAAAATAATTCAAAATAAGAACGCGCCCAATAAAGAGGTCGAATACTCATAGACAAGATACCACAGATAACAAAATTTAATTGTTAACCGGCCTTCTTGCACTTAACCGTGAATAAAAAGAATATAACTCATTGTGTTTTATGTGTTATTATGTGGAATCGTGTAGAAATGTCAACTTTTATCTTTTATCGTCGTAATAGTGTAGCGTGCGAAACATGGGCATGGCTGTTCGTGATTCTTGATGTAATGTGTCTATGGTATAGAGGATTGTGAGATTTATTCTGATTCTGAATGCTAGTGTTTTGTTTATGCAATTTTACAGGGCTTAGACAAAATCTGGGTATTGTAGCATTTCTCATTCAATACGTAGAAAGCGTTTAATGGTACTTATAATATTAGACACACGCTTTAAAAAGAAGAAATATTTTGTGAATTAAGTAACTTGGCTTGACATAGCCCGAAAAATTGCAAAACATAAGTGACAGTGAGCAGGAGACATTGCTCGCAGAACAGATGGCCGATACCGCCGTACTGGAAGACGTAGGGTCTTTTTTTTTTTTGGATGGGAAATCCTCAAATGACTTCTCCCGCTCTGGGCGGAGCGGGAGGGGATGTCAGACTTTTACTGACTAAAACCCACCCGTGTTCCTTCAATTGCCCATGTGCCAGGGTCACGGTATCTCTTTCGAACAATCACGCGACCCCGGCAGAAGACGTAGGGTTGGATGGCTTCCACAAGGTTGAAAATGACCTTGTGAAGACAGCTGGAATCCGTTGAATGCGGGAAGCACAAAACCGGTCGAAGGGGCGGAGCTTGTGGGAGGCCTATGTCCAGCAGTGGACGTCTTTCGGCTGAATTGATGATGATGATCACTAACTTTAGGAAATGCGTTCATTTTGATAGTTAAACAACATTCATTGCTTTGTTTACATTGTTCAACAAACACGTTTGTCGAACATATGAAGTAGTGGATGAGCAAAATTATTAAGATTCCAATATTTTGCAGGTCCAATGTTTGCCTTATTTTGTAGCCACCGTACAAGTCGGACGTACAAGCTTTATATTATCAAGTATCTTAAGACTCTCGCAATAGTATGCTACTGACCCACTGAATACCATTTCATTGTTATACTTACAATCCAAATCCCACTTTGAAACTTACAAAATAAAGTCTATTTCAGCTTACAATAACTAGTAGGTTTGTCGTCAAAGGGAATTGGACCTTAAATATATTTAGTAGTTTGGAGTAGTTTTGAGAGGTATCGTAAAGTGCATGTTCTTATATTGCGTTTGGCTATAATTTACTCGTTTAATATCTCTCGAGTGCTTTAGAAGTCATAGTTTATTTATTTTGAACAAGAAAAGTAGATTAGTCTGAATACGGAAAATGGTTTTAGAACACTATTCAATTCTATGTTCGTTTTATACACTTATTAATTTTATTTTTAAATATTTGAAAAACAAAAACTATTTTTGTTTTTCAATTTTATATTATTATTATTTTATTAAAGAGTGCGTCTGAAAAAATAGTACATAATCAGCTTATAATGTGCCCACTGCTGGGACACAGATCTATACCGTCATATATATCGTCTACTTTGTAAGTGATAGTCACAAAGTAGACGAAAATCGACTCTTTACAAAGCAAAGCTACGATAGTCAACCACCGAAAAGCAAATTGGCCTCTCTTCGAGAATAGAAAAACACGCTGTTATAAATGCACGTAAAAACCAAAAACTTAATCGTGGTCAAAGTTCATTACAAGACCTTTCTAACAAGTCCAAAAACGGCTATGATACGATATTCCATCATGGAATGCCAGTTCATATCTTCCGGCTCCATCATCAGATCAGTTCGACAGTACCATATTATTGCATTGTCATCAGAACTACATACACCTGCCAATTTTCATGACGCTACGATCCTTGGAAGATGGTTAAATTAGTTACCTTAGATTCCATTACATAGTTAGTTATATATACAGGTCGACCTAATAAAAGCGTATTAAAAATACAATCTATGCCTCAAAGTGGGTGGAACCATAACCACCTGACATAACTGACTTTTAGCGGTCAAACAACTGTTGTACCACAAACAACAGCCTCTAAAACATAGACAAAGACAAGTCCTTGCCAGCATGTATGTTATATTATAGTCAAAGTATCATTACTTACGAAATACGCGCCGATACCACGGTCGACGCTCAGTAATGGCGAGCCGGACTGTCGCAATGTAGACATTATCAGTGTATTTCAACCTTAAGAGTTAGGAAGAAACTTCTAAATGAAAGAAAGAAAGAATAGGTACCTTTTATTTGGGTACAGGTCGTGTAACACAAAACTTTTTTTCAAAAAAATAAAAAAAAAACAGCCGACTTCCTTAAAAACACTACAATGTGAAAAATAACTTTAATTTCGGAAGTCGGTATCTTTTATTTGAGGTTTTTGCCACCGACTTCCGAAATTAAAGTTATTTTTCACTTTGTAGTGTTTTTAAGGAAGTCGGTTGTTTTTTTTTTGTAAAAAAAAAAATATTTTAAAATTTTTAGTTATCATATCTACCCCGCACTAATTCCAAACAAACAATGCATATTTATGCGATAGCAGAAATCGCAGTTGATTTGCTGTCATTTTTTAAAGAGTTCCGGTGTCTGTCTCCGGAAGTCATCATCAGATCTATATGAAACTTATATGGGACCATTTCGGAATAAACCCCTTTCGAACAAAAAAAGAATTTTGCAAATCCGTTTATATATGACGGCGTTATGGCCGAACATACATAAAAGAAAAAATATATAAACATCCGAATTGATAACCTCCTCCTTTTTGAAGTCGGTTAAAAATACATCATCTGCCTAGCCTTTTCCGAACTATATTGGGTTCGGCTTCCAGTCTAACCGAATGCAACTAAATACCAGTATTTTACATGGAGTGACTGCCTATCTGACCTCCACAACCCAGTAACTGGGTACTACGATACCCCTTGGTGGTCAGACTTTCGGGCTTCTGAGGACCCGTAACGACTGTTCAAGATCTACGAAAAACAGCCGGGACCAACGGCTTAACGTGCTTTCCAAGGCACGGAATGGTCTTGGTATGTAAATATGGTCACCCATCCACGGACCAACCGCGGTAAGCGTTGCTTAACCTGAACGATCAACCCGTGCGGCTGTTATTACTTAGCCAAAAGCCCTAAAAACACAAAATGCAATAATGTGAAAATAAAAGAAAAATAACTTCAGTGTGTGCCTCACGGGTGCGCCAAAAAGGTTCATTTCAGCATTAATGCCACACAGATACTGTCTGACGCTGGTTTTCTAATGAACGATAATGACAAGTGACGAGGAGCTCAAAATAGTTTCAAAATATCTAATACTTACATTATTGTTATAAGAAGCGACGTTCGTTTTTACTCCTGATAAAACTCGGGGAAGAAGTAACGTATATTTCTCCTTTAGCACGGGCATGAACAAAAATTAATGTAAAGCAATCAAACGTTTCAGGGAAAATAAATAATGAAAAGGGGTTGGATATCAAACAATACCGCTTTTTTTACAAACTGCCATCGATACCACGGTGGATGGTCGTCAGTAGTACCTAATAAGCAACCTAGTGCTTCGATATGCTAAGACTATCTGGAAAATTGTCAGAGTGAAACCTAAGTCAGTTGGAATCCATAGAAGAATTGCAATATTCCTTTAGGCAGAGACCTTAAAGACCCTGTTAGACGAATCCAAAACTACAGATTCGATGAATTGTTAGTTGGAATGGTCAACGTCAAAGCACTTATTTCAATCTAGCTTCTGCCCGCAACTTCGTCCGCGTTATATTCTTGTTCCCCCGACCCTTCCCGTCGTCGCGTCGAATCGCCTACCCGTGCGATTTTCCCCGTTTTTGCAACATTTTTCATTACTGCTCCGCTCCTTTTGGCTGTAGCATGATGTTATATAGCCTATAGCCTTCCTCGATAAATAGGCTACCCAACACAAAAATATTTTTTCAATTCGGACCAGTAGTTCCTGAGATTAGCGCGTTCAATCAAACAACAAACAAACTCTTCAGCTTAGTAATATTAGTATAGATACGTACATAAATGGGACTTTGAACGTCAGCACCTTTACAAAGTATAAAAAAAATTCGTTTCCCGCGTTTGTACGCTTCGATCTTTTAATTAGCGCAACGAATTCTAATGCAGTTTTTATCAATACACAGAGGGATTCAAGAGGATGGTTTATATTTAAGTTTATAGGGCGAAGCTACTGGCGAAAGCTAGTTTACATTAAAAAAGAAATGATCCTAGTCGCCCCTTCCAAAAGGTTCTTCGTATGGAAAAGAAACTCCACCCAATGGCTTAAGAACATAATTATAATCATTTTGGATTGCTAATCTTAATGGATGATTAATATTCTGAATCTTAAATCTGATCTAGAATAATATGTGGTGCAACAAAAACGGCTTCTGAATTGACGATTTTTGTGCATCCGGGGTCCCTGTGTCTACCCTCAGTGTGCAAATCTTGATGATAAGCCACAGATGTTACGGTTTCGTCAAAACATTCGCAGTTTTCGTATAACTCACTCTTGTATAGTAGATTTGCATAATCGTTTTGACTATTCCTACTAAAAAGAAAACAAAAATAAAAAGATAAATTGAATTTGTTACCAAGTACTTAAAAAGAACATGTTCCATTTCATTATCATTAAATTCTAACATGCATTGAATTGAAAGTAATGCAATTGATTAATTGATTTCAAAACGACATGATACATTATTATCATCAATCTAAGACCGTTATACCGAATGAAACTATTTATTAATTTCAATCAAATGAAATAGTTCTACTTTGTCTAATGGTAACAAGCTAGACAATTAACCTTGGCGGTCTCAAGACAATTCTACCATCAAGAATTGGATTATAACCTTGGTAAGGTTCACTGCTTACCATATATCTAGTGACGGTTGTAATAAATGGTCAGTGGGGTCATCACACATATCTTGGTGACTAATATTATCACTCTTCTGGTGATTGCAGAAAGCTGTTATTAGTAGACAAGACCCTTACTTTTGAGTCTACTACTGTTTTGTCCCACAAATACTTAGCCACCGGTGCTTTTGGGTGGAGTTAGGCTGGTTTTGATAGCTAGAAACCCCACTCACAACTGAACGAATGAACTTTTAAATGCGGAAAAAGGAGTCCCATCATCGTCATCATCATACTTAGCCACCTGTACAAGTTACATGATCACCATAGACACGGGTTTTGTCCACGGAAGAATAGACAAAATGTATATTGTAGAAAGATTTCTATCGTCTCAACCACGGGGATGTTAAAACTGAAAAGAAGAATGAATTAATGTTTCTATACCTACTCCAGTCGTCAATGTCAAGCATTTTTTATCTTCTTTTGACACTTGGAGATAGAATCATTTTTACAGAATTATGATGATTAAAATCATCAACACAGACAAGTTAATTTAGTCCCATTGAATGACTATTTAATGAAAAAATCTAATACCTTAGCGCATCCACACCCCGTGCTCGGGCAGAAGAGTAGTTAAGTTGGTTACAAAGAACTTTGTGTGTTCTTGGTAGAATACTGATAGAATTTAGTCGCCTCTTACGACGCCCACGGGAAGTAATGGTATGGTACTTACTATAAATAATTAATTATAAATGATTTTTTTTTTATTTTTTTTTTATTATTATTATTTATTAATTATTTTTAAATATATTTAATGTAATTAAATTGTAAAAATTATGATCCCAGGTGGGTTGAAATAAATTATATTCATTCATTCATTCATTCACTATTCTTTACGTCCTTCACCACACGGAACCAGTTGTATGAACGTAAACGAGGCAAAAGGTGCAGCAGTTGGTGCTGTAGTTTCTGCTTACCCTATAGGAAAAAGCAATGAGTTTACGTATGTCTCGTGCAATAATTGATGACGTAGTCAGTCCACTAACTTCAATGACCTGAATCAGCTTGCCTGGTTAGACATAGTTCTTAATTCTCGAATCTAACGAAATAGAATACGTTTCTAAGTCTCAAATGCACGTAACTGTATACTTAAACCTAAAACCGGTTAGTTTACGTAACCTTTTGTTGAGCTGTTAGTTCTAGTTTTGTTATACAGGGTGTTTTATTGTTCCTAACTTAGTTTCTTCGTCTTAGTACGAGTTGTTTTACGAGTGAGAGATGAAGAGAAAAGCAGTGGTGGCTCAGTAGTAACGGCTGCGACTTATGAGTTGTAAGTCATAGGTTTGAACCGAGGCAGGCTCGCGGATTTTTTCGAAAGAGTTACTGTGGCTCTGGCACAGGCAATTGAAGTGATACGGGTGGGTTTTAGTGCGTGACCGAGAGAAGTTATTTGATGGTGTCCCACCCAAAAAATAAAAGGCAGGCGCTTTGCTTTGTGTAAATTGTACCCGTAGTATAAAATAAATAAGTACCTGGATAGTAAAAAAAAATATCCACGAGAGCCCAGGACTAACTGTACAGCAGTTTTGCAAAAGAAATCGTGTTATTTTCAATATATAATCCCTACATAATCGAATTTTAAAAAAAATGTGGTCGACGCAACATGTATTTTTTTCCACACTTCGCTATTACTCGTCATCTCAGTAGTCACCCCCTTTCTATCCATATCATCATTCACACTGTCCATCCGTCCTTTCGTTGGTCTTCCCTCTACTCTCATAGCTATCGATATTAATACTCAAATCAATAGTATATGTAATCAGCCTGTCTTGTTCCACTGCACTTTCCTTTTTCCACTCAACTCTTTCCTGAGCCAATAAGGACCAATCTCTCATGTAGGCGTCGAGTTCATCCTGCCATCTACGCCTAGGGAAGTCGATGGTAAAAGTCGATATTAAAACTTAATATTTAAGCAATCATCCTGTATACAAGTGAGCGTGAGTTACTCGTGAACTTAGATACAGATAAATACGAGACTATCTAAGTTCAGATGTTAATACTGGAGATTACTACTAGATTACTACTAGATGTTTACTGGGTTTTAAATAAATATTTTATGAAGCTACCTGTTTTTGAGCTGTCGAGATACTACGAAAGTTCACTTAATAATATTAAGTAGCGGTAATTCGACCATACGAAAAAAAAACATCGTCGGTTCTTAATTAAAAGTCCGCGATAGCAAATGTCTAGGTTTTAAGGTTGGCTCCCTATAACGTTCTTCATTGGAATCAAATCTACATATTATAAAGTTGAAGAGTTTATAGGGTTGAACGTACTAATCTCAGGAACTACATTTAGTGTTGGATATGTTGAAGTAATGTAATCGTACTGGCTGTACGTTCATAGAAATAAGATAATTATATATATGAATGTTTAAAAAATTAATGACGTGTTCTTCCGTGTGACATTGTCTTTCAATAAATAAAATTTTTGCTTCCACGAAAATACAACAAACGGTTATGGGCCCAGAATAGATAATTTTATTACGTTTTTAGTGCTCGTAAATATATTTTAAATAGAGTAAAATATTTTGTTGCACTGTAATACAATGTCTGTGGGTGACATTAACGTGCCTTCGACCTACGCGGGTTCAGGGGCTTCCCTTGCTTCCATCAAACAGTTGCATGGAAAAGATGGATACAGTCAGTGGAAGTTCAAAATGCGTATGTACCTGCTGCACGAGGACTTGTGGTCTACAGTTGTGGGGTATGATATCGAAGACAGTACATCGGTAGCGGTAAGAAAAAATAGAGAACTTAAAGCTTATACCAAGATGTGTCTGACTTTGGAAGGTGGAGCGATTACCCATGTACGGGCTTGTAAAACTGCAAAGGAGGTCTGGGACGCCTTAGCAAATGCCTATGAGGATAAAGGTATGGGTAGAAAGTTGGCGTTAGAACGAAAGCTGTATAGATACCAATTACTTGATTTTGGTTCGATTGAAGACTATATCAATGCTGTCATTAGCACTGCTCAAGACTTGGCAGACATAGGGCGATGCATTGATGATACGTCTATAGGAGCAATTTTACTTGGAGGTTTACCACCAGAGTTTGATCCCTTAGTAATGGCCCTAGAGAACTCAAACATTCAGGTAACATCTGAATTAGTAAAGCAGAAATTACTAAACGAAAGTGCCAAACGAGAGTCAAAGGAATTGGTTCTTGCAACAAATGAAAAAATGAAGCCGCTTAAAGCTGCAGAAAGAAAAGTTATTTGTTACGAATGTAAAGAACCGGGACACAAACGTCCAGATTGCCCAACCAGGAAGAAAGGAAAACAGGAAAGGCAGAGAAAAAGTAAAAATAATAGTAAGGAGACAACACTTATTTCGGCCTTGGGTGTTGGAGGTAATCTAGTTCAAACCGACTGGTATGTAGATTCTGGAGCCTCTTCACATATGTCCTGTATGAAAGAATGGTTTACCAATTTAAACACGTCTGAAAGCAAGAACATAACTCTAGCAAATAATAGAGAGATAATTTCAGCTGGCGTCGGTGAAGTGTTACTTGTAAAAGACAGTAAGTTAAAATTAAATGGTATCAAAGATGTTCTTTACGTTCCTGAGTTGCGTACGAACTTAATTTCAGTTAGTAAGGCTGTTGAAAAGGGTTTAACTATTGTTTTTGATAAGAAAGGTTGTTCTATGTACAGACGCAATGAAGTAAAAGTAGTCGGCAAATCAGTAGGTCATGCGACATGCAACGTTGGTGGCTTGTATAGATTGGATCATCAAGTAATTCACTCGGAGCATGCTATGGCTTCTAAAGAACACACTACTTCAAGTTTGTGGCATCGCAGACTTGGTCATCTGTGCCGCGTTGCATTAGAACATCTACGTCGTGGCAAAGCTAAAGGTATTGAATATTCTTCTTTAGATAAAAACCCTTGTATAGCCTGTATTGAAGGAAAACAAAGTAGAAAACCCTTCAAAATTATTGATTATAAGAAAGGCAGCAGAATTTTAGAAACTATACATTCTGATGTCTGTGGCCCTTTTGACGTAATGTCATTAGGTTCAAATCGGTATTTGGTTACTTTTATCGACGATTTTTCTAGAATGATTTTTTCTTACTTTATACCGTCTAAAGCGCATGTTAAGAAAAAGTTTTTAGAATTCGAAGCTCTGGTTGAAAGGGAAACTTCTTTTAAGATAAGAAACTTGCGTACCGACAACGGGGGTGAGTATGTTAATGGTGAATTCGAAGCATATTTAACTTCAAGGGGAATTAAACATCAGACTACTGTCCCGTATTGTCCTGAATCCAACGGTGTTGCTGAAAGGACAAATAGGTCCTTAGTGGAGAAAGCTAGGTGCATGTTACAAGATAGTAACCTACCAAAGACTTTCTGGGAGGATGCGGTACGCACTGCTACTTATTTGAAAAATAGATGTCCACATAGAGCTTTAGATAATCGTACTCCGTATGAGATATGGTTCAACAGAAAACCCGATATCTCCCATCTACGAATATTTGGTTGCCGTGCATACGTTCATGTGCCGTCTTGCGATCGCCAAAAATTAGATGCGAAAGCGAAACAGTACATATTTGTTGGTTATTGCAATAGCAACAAGTCGTATAGGTTTCGTGATCCCACCAATATAAGAAAAAGTATCAAAGGGCGGGATGTAGTGTTTTTAGAGAATTGTTTCACAAACGCTGAGATAGGGGACGAGTCACATCGTCATAGCATTATTCTCTCCTCTGATAACAATGATTTACAGGTACAAAGTGGGTCAGCTGATCCTGTAGCAAGTACAAGCACTGCTGCTGCTGAACCATCCCTACCTATGGCCTATCCTCTTCCTGCAACTCCAGTAGTACCTGTTGAGGAAGAAGAGACGCACATGGAACCTGAAAGGAGGTACAAATTAAGGGATAGAAAGCCTGTAAATTACTGTTCCGTCTGTTGTTGTTCAGCGATGCAAAGTGGTGAGTTGAAAGATGAACCTTGTTCTTATTCTGATTCTCTTTTACGTCCAGACAAGGACATGTGGATTGCTGCAATGGAAGACGAATATAATTCCTTAATTTCTAGCGGTACTTGGACCTTAGTAGAAAATACAGGACAAAAAATCATACCGTGTAAATGGGTATACAAGCTAAAACGTGATTCTGAAGGTAAAGTGAGTAGATACAAAGCACGTTTAGTCGCAAAAGGTTTTCGTCAAAGCTACGGAATAGATTACGAGGAAACTTTTTCGCCGGTAGTTCGTTACTCGTCGTTAAGGGTTTTGATTGCACTAGCCACTGAACAGAATTTAAAAATGCATCATTTAGACATAGACACAGCTTTCCTTCACGGAAAACTGGAGGAGAAGGTTTTTATGGCACAACCTGAAGGTTTTGTAGCTGAAGGTCAGGAGACCAAAGTATGTCAATTACATAAGTCTCTTTATGGTCTTAAACAGGCTGCCAGAGCCTGGAACAAAAGGTTAGATGAGGTGCTTCATAATTTAGGCTATAATAGATTAGAGTCTGAGCCCTGCGTCTACATAAAAAGGAGTAATAGTATCGCTATACTAGCAGTTTACGTAGACGATTTGATCTTGATTTATAACAAAGAAAATGAATTGTCTTTCTTGAAGAACGGCCTAAAGGATTTTTTTGGTGTCAAGGATCTAGGTGAACTTAGTTATTGCCTTGGTTTGCATGTCGTTAGGGAAAAGGGAACTAATGATGTGAAGGTAAATCAGAATCGTTACATATTAGAAACGTTGGACCGTTTTAATATGGCGGAGTGCAAAACTGTTCCTACTCCTATGGACATTAGTGTTGACCTGCGTTCTCAGACTGAACCAGCTGTCAATGTCCCTTACCAAAACTTAATCGGTTGCTTGATGTTTTTAGCTATCAATACAAGACCCGACATTTTGTTTGCCGTTAGTTTCTTAAGTCAGTTCAATAAGAATCCTATGCAGGCGCATTGGACTGCTGCTAAACGTGTCCTGCAGTATTTAAAAGGTACGTTGGACTACGGTCTTAGATTTAAAAAGACTGGAGAACCCTTACGTGGTTTTGTCGATGCCGACTGGGCCAACGGTGGTGACAGGAGATCGTATACAGGTTACGTATTCAAATTAGCGAATGCACCAGTATCGTGGGAGTGTAAAAAACAACCCACGGTTGCCTTGTCGTCCACAGAGGCTGAGTACATGGCGTTGTCCAGTGCTTCTAAAGAAGCTGTTTATTTACAGCGTCTTATATCTGAGATAACAGGTGAGTCTTTTCCGGTAACTATCTATAATGATAACCAAAGTGCGCAAAAATTGGCACAAAATCCGGTTCATCATAATAGGACTAAACATATAGATGTCCGTTACCATTTTGTTAGGGAGTTAGTCGAAAATAATAAAATAAAATTAGCTTATTTGTCTACGGATAAGATGTTGGCGGATGTTTTAACCAAAGGGTTGAGTCGATGCAAACACCAACGTTGCGTGTCTGATATAGGCTTAATGATATCTTAAGATGTTTTATTTGCTATTATTTGTATTATTTTTGATGTGTTTAGTGCTCTATGTTTTTTTTTTTTTTATAAATTAATGTCACTGTCATTGTAAAGTACAGTCAGGTTGATTTACATGTGTGTGCCTGTTTGTACAGTCATCAGATGAAATTTGTAGCCTTGTCCGATTAAGGGGAGGATGTTGAAGTAATGTAATCGTACTGGCTGTACGTTCATAGAAATAAGATAATTATATATATGAATGTTTAAAAAATTAATGACGTGTTCTTCCGTGTGACATTGTCTTTCAATAAATAAAATTTTTGCTTCCACGAAAATACAACAGGATAGCCCATTTATCGAAGGAGGCTGTAGACTATATAACATCACGCTAAGCCCTTAGGAGTCGAGCAAAAAGAAAAAAATCACGAATACGAAGACCTCGCACAGGCAGGCGATTCGATTTGACGGGGAGGGTTGGGGGAGCAAGAAATATAATGCGGAGGAAGTCGCGGGCAGAAGCTAATTAAAGATATAGATGACGTCAGTCTAAGTTAAGGTTTTAAGTAATCACTATATTGGTAACGACCACTGTATAAGTACTGTGTAAGTAATCACT
This sequence comes from Aporophyla lueneburgensis, assembly GCA_932294355.1. Taxonomy (NCBI): domain Eukaryota; kingdom Metazoa; phylum Arthropoda; class Insecta; order Lepidoptera; family Noctuidae; genus Aporophyla; species Aporophyla lueneburgensis. The sequence continues at coordinate 13,025,779 of OW028762.1, read as the reverse complement.
ATATTGGTAACGATCACTGTATTACTAACGACCTATTAGTAATTGTAACCTATTGGCCATATTCAAAGCACATTCATTTGCAATTAACTTCATTTTAGCACTTACCGAGTCTTGAATCTTGCCACATTGATTTAATAATAAAACTAGCTGCTGCCGCTGCCCCCGGCTTCACCCTCGTAGTGACGGAAATTAACGCACGGGAACGTCCACCGGGACTAAAGGTAGCCTATATCCCTTACCAAGATTTAGTCTATCTCTGTACCAAATCTTATCAAAATCGGTTCTGTGGTTTAGGCGTGAAAGCGTAACAGACAGACAGAATTACTTTCGCATTTATAGTATTATTGCCAGCGGCTTCGCCCGTGTATTATACGTATAAACCTTCCTCTTGAATCACTCTATCTATTAAAAAAACCGCATCAAAATCCGTTGCGTAGTTTTAAAGATCTAAGCATACATAGGGACAGACAGAGGGAAGTGACTGTATTTTATACTATGTAGTGATAAGTATAGAGTATAGATAAAACTAGTGACTCACCCATGCTTCGCACGATTTTTATCACTTGACAAAACATTGAAATATCTTTATTATAGGAAAGTTTACAGACTACTGAGCGTAGGGCTAGGCGTAGGGGTTCGATTCCCAGGTCGGTCAAAGTGTTATTGGATTTTGGAAAAAAATCTAATGGAAAGGAATTTCTTAGTAAGAACTCCGGGCAGTTCTAAGCTGGCGGTGTGATGCCCTCGAGCCTCGGAAACCACGTTAAGGCGCGGTGAATAGACAAATTTTCTGTATTTGAGGGGGTGAAGCAGATGAAGCGGTTGTCAAGTAACCCCGCCTACTGCGGGGTGCGCCGCGCAAATCACGCCGATGCGCGACGTCCATTTTTCCCGCGTAATTTCCATACCCAAGTACGATGCACGATTGGCCTAGCGGGCCAGCGTCCGGCTTCATACCGTGCTTCCGCGGTAACCGAGTTCGAATCTCAATAGTCGCATATATTTTTATTTTCTTATTTTTGAAATATGTACCTATATTTATTTTCGAGTTCTTGTTTTTAAAATATGTAGGTACATATTTTTATTTTCTTATTTTTTAATAATGAATCAATAATAGATATTTTATAGAAAAGGTTATCGAGAAATAATAAAACAGATTCATTAGACGAATAATAATTAATTCGTAAATAACATGGCTTTTTTTTTGGATGGGACATCATCATTTGACGTTTCCCGCTCTGGGTGGAGCGGAAGGGCGTGTAGACTTTTACTGACTAAAACCCACCCATGTTCCTTCAGTTGCCCATGTGCCAGGACCACGGTATCTCTTTCGTAGAAATCTCGCGACCCTGGCAGACCCCTTCAGTTCTGTTTACATCTCTTTGAGGCGCGCGTGGCACACTACATGCCGTCGACACGCGCCTGGTCCTTACCGGGCCGCGAGCGACCCATTGCTCGCTGCCCGCTAGCTCGCGCCTACGGTAGCCGGGAGTCCGCAATCGACTCCCGACGCCCGGGGCATCTCCTCCTGCGGCGGCTAGGGACGTGAGGGCGCACAGACTGCCACTCCCTCACGCGCCCACCTCCTCCTTTGCGAGCATTACTGCTTCGCAGAAGGAGGTGACGGCTTCCCATGCCCTCTCGCTCCGTACCATGGCTCGCACCAGGGCCGGACGTGAGAGGTCGCCGCCGCCGATCGCCTCCACGAGGACACGGCGGTGCTCCGCCCAGGCAGGGCACACCTCCACCGTATGCTCCACCGTGTCCTCCAGACGATGCTCACAATGGAATCACCCCATCGTTTCCTGCCGCTTTATCCTGAACAGGAACCCACCGAAGCACCCATGCCCGGTGAGAACCTGCCTCAGGCGGAAGGTGAGGACGCCGTGGCGCCTCTCTATCCACTCCTCAAAGAGGGGACTTACCGCCACAATTGTGGCGTGCCCTATACTTACATGATTATTTTGATATCATGTCTTGTGATTTTTCCTACTAACTACTAATGTGCATTTTGAGTAATTTGCATTTGGCATTTAGAAATATAGCCATTTTTAGACTTTACCATTTTAAAACTCATACTGCCAATTTCAATTTATGTAAAGTAGTGGTCTCTATGTGCTTAGCTCATTGTGTTATATTATACATATATACCTACTTAAGTTGATAATTTACAAATATTTACAAGGTCTTACAGAAGAGTGTAGAAATACGAAAAGGGATAATTTCAGTCATTATTGTGAACAACTTTTACTGTGGCGCGAATCAACAAACTATGGTCATTTTGTCACCGGTGAATGACTTTTTTCTTTGGACAGCTGATTTTGTTTCGCGATTTCAGTGTTGGAGCCATAGTAAATTGTATGATGACCTCTTTTCGCATTACTAGTTACTAAAATATTCTGTAACACCATATAAAAGACTGCCTCGTTGGTCTAGTGGTAGCAAGCGCTACTGCTGAGCATGAGGTCCTGGTTTCGATTCCCAGGTCGGGCATAGTGTTATTGGGTTTTTCCATCTGGAATTTCTCTGTAGCAGCCCGGAGTCTGGATTGGTGCCCGGTGGATGGCAATATGCTCGCCCCCTATTACATATGGGACTTAAACATAACAGGCGAAATGTGGGTGTACTATAGCTACACCTCTGCCTAATCCTTCGGGGAAACAAGGCGTGATGTTATGTTATATTACCATATAAAAGCTTTCTCCGATGGTTCATTTGCTTGCTCGCCGACCGATTCTTTTTACTATAAAGAAAAAAAAATGCATTGTAATTGTTTAAAAACTAAGAAAAACAACAAAAATAATAATTACTGAAAATTTCAAAAAAGAAAATGAATAACAATGAAATAATCATTTAAAAAATGATTATTTTAAATAAGAAAAATCAACAAAAAAGTACACAGGTTTTCTGGGATTTGAACCGGAGATAAGACGCTATTGCGGACAATTTTCTCTATGCGCGAGACCACTAGACCAATCGTACTATTACAAAAGCGGTCAAAATTACACATCTATAGATAAAACCATACAAACAAAATAATGAGTGCACAAAAGGTATGTACTTATTTTATAACTTCCATCATGTGTTTTTGTTTCTTCGAATATAATCTCTTTATTGTACTCCGTAAAAATTTTTGTTGCCAATTTTTTATAATGTCAATCACGAGAGCGGAACAAAATGACACAGGTCCATCTAGCAGCGCGCCTCAGCGGTCACTGTCGCTTTGCATAGAAATGAAAGAGAACGAAAAGACGCCGCGATGGCGCAATGTTTCGTTCGACTCTTTAGAATTATTTCTAAATCAATCCCTATATATATCTTATTTTAATCGATAAATTTTTATTTACAATAGCTCCCCTTAATATTATATATTACACCAATGTTATTAATTTTATCAAGATTTGTTCATATGTAATACAGTTACAATTGTTTGAAATTCAATTTTAAAGGTTATTTTATGATTTTTTTCTATCGAGAAAATTTACTGAAAACGTGTTTTGAACACAATGGTCCACCCATAAATATGATCAAGATTAACATTTTTTTTTTTTGCTGCTCTAAAATATATACATTTGGCTAAAAAACTGTTTTGTGAAGCCTATTTTGACTAGGTACAGCGCCTTAAGCTGTTGGTCCTGCGCCTGATCTCTCTCTGGTCGTCGACACGACGACTGCCGTCCCATCGGACTATGAGAATGAGGGGAGAATGAGTGCTCCTGTGTCTGACACACTTGTGCACAATAATATCTCCCGCGCTGATGGCTAGTCTTCATTGAGATTGTAAGCGTATCCAATGTACCAGTACGGGGCTGACCCAGCTATCTGCTATAACATTTAAGATGCTGTTAGGGCTGACGCGTACCCTGCGCATGATGGAGGCGCATCGCTTGCGTATAATGACGTGAAAGCCATTTAATCCCGCCTCTATTCTCTTATTACTTAGCCTTAAAATCTCCACGAGAAAACCGCATCAAAATTTATATACAAAAATTAAGCTATGAAACAGACAGACAAGAAAGGTGTCATCGTTTTATAAAATGTACTAGCTTCTGCCCGCGACTTCGTCCGCGTCAAATTTTTGCTCCCCTGACCCTTCCCGTCGCATCGAATTGCCATCAAGTTTTCGCCCATTTTTCGTTGCTGCTCCGCTCCTTTTGATTGTAGCGTGATGTTATATAGCCTTCCTCAATAAATAGACTACCCAACACAAAAATATTTTTTCAATTCGGACCAGTAGTTCCTGAGATTGACGCGTGCAACCAAACAAACAAACAAACTCTTCAGCTTTATAATATTAAAGTATAGATTGACTGAACGTTCTTGTATGAAGACCTGGTTATGTTCAACAAAAACTATGATTAAGTTTTTACTAAAATCAATCAATAATATTACATTATTACGGGGATAGTAGGAGTCTCCAATGTTGTCATAATTTGTCTTTCATTGCATGTCATACGTACTCACACACACACGCACATCACATTCACACACGTTCTGTGTGGTGCCGCACGTAAAGAATAGCACCACCTCATTTCTCCACGTGACTGTCGTAAAAGGCGACTAAGGGACTTACTAGAGAATGGGCAGCAGCGTTCTCTGTGCATTTTACCACCATACTGCGAACGTTAAGCCGCCTGCCAAGCGTGGAGATTATGGCAAACCGGGAAGGGTTTGGCAAAATTGGCGGAGGCAGGAGCAGTGGACGTTTTCCGGACGTCTGACTTGATGGTGATGATGACATTCACAGAGTCTCACTGTCACTCACTCACATGGCTACGGTAATGGATAGGTTATGCTTCAGGGGTAGTCCACATATGAATTTTATTGACTTTGGTTTGGTTGTTTTTGCGTTAGCTTCGATAATTCGTATTAAATCCACTTTGTTTATCGTGTTATTATTCTAATACATTCTGTCACTGCTATTGTACTGTAGTGGTATGCAAATTAGTGCGGGGAAAATACCATAACTTAAAAGGAAAAAATGAGAACTTTTTTTCAAAAAAAAACGAAGCTACTTGTAAAAAAAAAACAGAAATAAGTGATAAATTTATTTTGCAAGTCGGTGGCCTAAAAACTAAAATACAGACCCGAAGACACCGACTTCCAAAAATAAAAGTAATTTTCACTTTGTAGTGTTTTTTTGGAAGTCGGTTGTTTTTTATTTTCCCAAAAACTTTTCATAATTTATCTGCTTGATAGTGCATATACCTACATTGGGTAACTGCACAACCCAGACATCGAACTTACTTCACAATAACCCAGACACACGAGTACACGACCATTGCGACAACATATAATTAATTTAAAAAAACAATACGGCTGACATACAAAAGTTACAATTACTTTGAAATTAATAAGACAGATTGATATAGATAAATGTAGTGAAGTTGTTACAACATTAGATGGTCTACTTGACAAGCTGTTCATTATATATTTGCGTGTGAAAAGTTGAAAATCATCATCATAAAGTCATGCCTGTTTCCCATGGGAGTAGGAAATATCTACAAAACGCCAACTGCTACGATCCTTAAATACCTCTTTTGAAAAAAAAATTGTTCGAAATCCTCTTGGATTTTCAGTAGTGGATCTAGGTCAGGTGTCATCAATAGACAGAGTGATTCAAGAACAAGGTTTATTCGTCCGCGTTAAAATTGCTTCCCCGACCCATCCCGTCGCATTGAATCGTTTGCCCGTGCGAGGTCTTCGTATACGGTGACTTTTTTCTTTTTACTCGGATCCTAGGGATCCTAGCGTGATGTTATATATTTTTTACCCTGCGTAGATAAATGGGCTATTAAACAGTAAACGTAGTTCCTGAGATTAATACGTTCAACTAAACAAACTCTTCAATTTTATAATATCAGTATGTATTTGCGTGTGACAGGTTGATAAACACAGCCCCACAAAAAAAAAATGTACTTGTTATTAAACCACATGGTCTTTACGTATTTTGATCTGCCTAATCCGAATCTGGACACAGAATTAACCCTACACCCTTTAGTTTTTCTCCAGGAGCAGAAAACGCTTAAACTCTACCGTAATGGAAATATAAAAAAAAAAAACAGGTTTTTATCAGACTTCCTGTCCTTTTTAGGGCTTTTTGTATCATATTATATGTTATAAGGTAATGTAAACGTAAAGTTACTATGATTATTGAAATTTTCTTTTTAATGTTATCATTACTGCAAAATTCAAGAGTTTTTTTGCTCCTGGAGAAAAACTGGAGGGTGTGGGGTTAATTCTGTGTCCAGATTCGGATTCGGCAGCTCAAAATACGTAAAGACCATGTGGTTTAATATCAAGTACATTTTTTTTTTTTGTGGGGCTGTGTAATCATCGTCATTAATTCATCCTTTTGCCCGTGGGAGTAGGTAGAACCTACAGAACGCAACCTGCTACGATCCTAACATATCCTCCTTTTGTCTCGTTTACGTTCATAAACAATGAGAATCGTTCGAAATCATCTTGAAGCTTCAGTAGCTCAACCTTCAGTAGCAGCCCTTTATGCCTGGAGGCTTTATTTAGTTTTTAAGTTTTGTTTACGTTTTGTTTTATTATTTCAGCTTGACTTTAGTATTCAATTTTTTTGTTGGTATATTGGCGTGTGCTAGCTGACATATGGCGAATAATGTATGTTTTGTTTTATAATATTAATTACTTACACAATATTGTATAGAATCAAGTTCTTCTAACTTAACAGACAGCTGTGCTGCTGGGGAGTTTGTTCCGCCACTTCTTCTTCCCAGCTACAGCACTAGGAAGTGTCGAAGGGTGGGCGTTTTGGGGGGACTGTCTTTTGTAACTTTGACGTTCAAAAAGTGCTGACTCTCAGCCTAGTTTGAATAAATGACTTTTGATTTGATTTGATTTGATTTGAACCTTACCTAGTATCACTACGTGAAAAGAATGTCCTTTCTTTGGTATTGCTCGTCATAACGTTGGACTCCTTAAGTTCTAAGTTGAGCTGCATGATTACTGACAAATGCGTGCACTGACTGGACAGGTCCACTCAATCTATATGGTTCTTTCCTCCAAAGACCATTTCAGACACCAACCCATATGGTCTTCACATGATCTGGCCAAGATTATCTCTGGACTTTAAAAGAGACTGTGACCTCTGAGTTTGTTTCGGCCTTTCTTCTCAGAGTAGTCAGTTCGGAAACACCGACCACATCTAACTGAGAAAATGAAAAGTTTTGAGATATTTAAATCAACCCGAGAGAATTTATGAATAAACATAACAAATAAATATGTGCCCCTTTCTTTTATATTCCTGCCTAAAAAATTTGATAATTCCTCAGTAAAATTCTGAGACCCGCTCCACCCAGAGCGGGAGAGACGTCATTTGATGATTTCCCACACGGAAAAAAAAAAAGGTAATTCCGCGTACATTGCCACGAAATGAATACCAAAAAAATGCAAACAAAATCTTTTCTTGCACTAACAAAATAGTCTAGATTTCTAAAAAGATAGCTCTAAGCTCATTGCTCATATCATTAACACGGGAATTTAGTAATCTCAGTACAAAAACTGATACACATTGTTCTTCAGTTCGCTTCTCAGATCATAAAGCGAGTTAACAAATTACAATATCAACTCTAGCATCTATTGTCTACAGGTCTGTGAGTGGGTCAGGACACAGTACAAATTAGTAAAGAAGTACATTTTAAATATTACATTTCTGATAGCGATAGAAATCCACGTATACGACTGCGGAGGGTAATGTGTTTATCAGCCTATGTATGTTGAGCGAGAGGGAATGGGAAGCCGTCACCTCCTTCTGCGAAGCAGTAATGCTCGCGAAGGAGGAGGCGGGGCGCGTGAGGGAGTGGCAGTCTCTGCGCCCTCACGTCCCTAGCCGCCGCAGGAGGAGACGCCCCGGGCGTCGGGAGTCCATAGCGGACTCCCGGCCACCGTAGGCGCGAGCTTGCGGGTGGTGAGCAATGGGTAGCTCGCCGCCCGGTAAGGACCAGGCTCGGGTCGACGGCGCGTAGTGTTCCACGCGCGCCTCAAAGAGATGTCAGCAGCAGTGACGGGGTCTACTAGGACCGATGCCTGCCGGGGTCGCGTGATTGTTCGAAAGAGATACCGTGACCCTGGCACATGGGCAACTGATGGAACACGGGTGGGTTTTAGTCAGTAAAAGTCTGACACGCCCTCCCGCTCCGCCCAGAGCGGGAGAAGTCATTTGATGATTTCCGATCCTGAAAAAAAAAAAAAAGCCTATGTATGTTGTTCTTCAGAAAGGTCAGGTGCGTAGTACTCGCAACCGGCGTGTGTGTATGACCAATTATATGAACCTAAACGAGGCAAAAGGAGTGTGTAGAGATCGTAGCAGGTGGCGTTCCGTGGTTTCTGCCTACCCCCATGGGAAAAAGGCATGATTGTATGTATGTATGTATGTTTGTTCTTTTGTGGCATTCTAGAAACCAAACGTGTGAGCCGATTTTGATGATTCCTACGTCAATCGATTTGTCTTAATCTTGCAAATGTCACTTACCAAATTTCAATATGGCGACAACCAGACGCCATATTTTGCCCTATGTCAAGTTGGGTATAATTGAATAGATAATTGAAAATTTTAATTTTTAATTTTTAAACGGTGTTTCTAACAACCATTGTATCATCATCATTATCTGCCTAGCCTTTCCCAACTATGTTAGGGTCGTCTTCCAGTCTAACCGAATGCAGCAACCCTATCTGACCTCCACAACCCGGCTTCTAGGTTCGTGCTACCACTTAAGGTAAGATTGGTTGTTAGACTTTCGGGCTTTTGACGACCCGTAACGACTGTCTAAAGATAAAGAAATGACAGCCGGAGTAAACAGTTTAACGTGCTTTCTGAGGCACGGAGGGATCCTAACAACCATGCTAGTTTACCTTTAAAGGAAAATAAGGTCATACGATCGCACAATAAGGTCCTGTTTTCAATGATGTTACCTTTTCTAAATTCATTTAAGATTGTTAGACAAGTCAAGTCAAAATTGTTTTATAAGTCAACGGCTATTACTCCGGTTCTTCTCATCTTCGTCAACATTATATAATACTACACTCCATTTATTATAGCATTAGAAAAAAGAGGCTTGTAGAAAGAAGCAGGAGTGCAAATAACTTTTTAGATAGATTTCAGACAGTATTAATTACTATTACATTACGTACTAAAATTTACGTCAATTTCACAGGCGACATAAACCAGCAAAATTAAATAAACCCGGCTGCCACAGTGTATGATTGTTTTCGGTGACATTTCAATTTAGTAATACAATATTTTTGCAATCCTTTTTCGAACACCGTGCGAAATAAAACTTCGGCATTTTGAATTTGTTTCATAGTCACGCCCTCTGCCGTTCACTCTGCTCCAATTTGGGTGAGGACACAGTTCATGAGCGGTCGCGATAGCGGGTTTACTTAGAACATAGTTTATCAAGTTTAATTACTTTGTATTCCAATTTAGAACAGCTACTATGAAATGAATATTCATAAATACTGTCGATATTGATAAATGAGACTAGATAGTGTACTGCATAAAAGGGACTAGCTTTTGTAATTCGTCAATGTGGAACTTAGATATGGCTGGTGTCTTTCGGTTGTGACTTTAAAGGTTTTGGAGATCTCTTTTTATGGACGGACCTCTAACACTGCGCCGTGGACAGGCGATCTTTTAGACGGGTTGGTCTCGGCTAGGTATTTCACCTTTCGCGCCTTAATGCTACATAATATCAGATGCAGAGTCTTCCGGGCTCAGTCCGCCTCTGAAGGGAGTAAGAGACGGTACAAAGATTGCTGGCATATATTTTGTAATCTATGCAACTGTTTTATTAAACCGTGGTGTGGTCTTTTTCCGGCGGAGTTTTAGAGTAAGCCCCCGGACGTGGGCCGTTGGTCGCTGGATAAAAGCCTCCGTTTCTTTTCTTTTCTCTATCCTATGTTTTCCTTTGTTAATTGTAAGCAGTGGTGGCTCTTTGGTTAAGGCCCTGACTTACAAGTTAAAGGTCGTGGGTTCGTACCCAGGCAAGCGCTATACATTGTGTAAATAATTTCATTACCACTGCTCTTAAAACGGTGAAGAAAAAGGTTCTAAGGAGACCGGTATGTCCTAGAACTAAAAATTCGAAGACATGGGGTATCTACCAACCCGCACTGGGCCCGCGTGGTACATAACGGCCAACTCCCTCTCGAAGAAAGGCTTTACTTGCCTTATTGGATCTCCACGATTTGAATGCCTTTTTTTTTTTTCAGGATGGGAAATCATCAAATGACTTCTCCCGCTCTGGGCGGAGCGGGAGGGCGTGTCAGACTTTTACTGACTAAAACCCACCCGTGTTCCATCAGTTGCCCATGTGCCAGGGTCACGGTATCTCTTTCGAACAATCACGTGACCCCGGCAGGCATCGGTCCTAGTAGACCTCTACACTGCTGCTGACATCTCTTTGAGGCGCGCGTGGAACACTGCGCGCCGTCGACCCGAGCTCGGTCCTTACCGGGCGGCGAGCTACCCACTGCTCGCCACCCGCAAGCTCGCGCCTACGGTGGCCGGGAGTCCGGTATTGACTCCCGACGCCCGGGGCGTCTCCTCCTGCGGCGGCTAGGGACGTGAGGGCGCAGAGACTGCCACTCCCTCACGCGCCCCGCCTCCTCCTTCGCGAGCATTACTGCTTCGCAGAAGGAGGTGACGGCTTCCCATTCCCTCTCGCTCCGTACCATGGCTCGCACCAGGGCCGGACGCGAGAGGTCGCCGCCGACGATTTGAATGCCTCTATGTTTCTTTTGTATTACCAATACCCTGTTACGAATTGGGAGATTATACAGAGAAACTAAAATTGTGCTGTAAAGTCTAGCAATTATTTTATGCCTTGATTTCATAATCTTCATCCTCCAGCAGTCCACTGCAAGACATAGGTCTCTCCAGTTGCACGTCATTCAGGTCAATTCTTCGCAACTCTCATCCAGCTGCTACCAGCTACCCTGGTAATATCGTCGCTGCACCTAGCCTCAGGGCGATTTACCTTAAGTTTATCAACTCGCGGTCTCTACGCAAGAACACGACTACCCCAACCGTCATCGGTTCTACGGCTAATATGGCCGGCTCATTGTTACTTCGGCGTAGTTCTTCTGTGAGCCATATAGACGCTGCATCATTCCGGATTCTTTCCCTCAGAGACTCCAAACATAGCTCGTTCCATAGCTCGCTGAGTGACTTTGAATTTATGGGCCAGCCGTACTGTGAGTCCATGTTACGGCTCCGGAGGTCATAACTAGATTAATTTATTATAGAATTCGATTTACAGTCTAGTAAATACTTGAGCAGGGCATGTGTCACGCCCTGGGCTATCTAAAGCCATTCGCTCAGACTTGTGTAGTGGTCAGGACTAAGTGCATAAGAGATAGCGATTTTTATATACTATGTATATTGCTATGTTGGGTTGTCATTTATAAAGAAAGAAATAAAAATGTGTTTATTGGCATTACATCATTAAAATAAAACTATAAAAAAGCAGAAAAACAAAACAATGATAATAATGCCAAAAGGGCCTCAGCTCAGCATAATGTCAGATGACAACACAAGGTGTGCCACCTGCCTGCCGGGGTCGCGTGATTGTTCGAAAGATATACCGTGGCCCCGGCACATGGGCAACTGAAGGAACACGGGTGGGTTTTAGTCAGTAAAAGTCTGACACCCCTTACCGCTTCGCCCAGAGCGGGAGAAGTCATTTGATGATTTCCCAACCAGAAAAAAACAAAAAAAAAGGTGTGCCACCTGACGCTGATTTTCAGCTGCAACCCACGAGTGCCATACGCAAGAGTAATAAATACAAAGAGTGTCCGTAATCTATCTATCTATATGTATCTATATAAGTATATATCTATATACTTATAATAAAACTGTAGAGAGGTCAATTCTGTACATTGAATATACATTCAAAATGAATATTGGAGGATGAATGGTGATCGATACTGATGCCAAAAATGCAATCAGTAAATTTTTGTCTGTCTGTCTGTCTGTATGTGCACGCATGGGTCAAAAACTACTGAAGGGATTTAACCAAACTTGGTACGATTGTAGTCCATACTCCCGGGCAGGTTATAGGCTATATAATATAACGCTAAGACATATAGGAGCTGAGCAGTGACAATAAATTTGAAGCAATTCGGATGAAAATGCGCTTTCGAGCTCTTATCCTCGCATACGTTGATCATAATGATCATACACCAAAAGTATGTATTACAAAGATGTTGGTCTTCAAAAGGTCTACAAAAAAGTCCTCGACAGTATATATCTATCCAACTAAATTTGGAACACAGTTAGTTTATAATCTGGATTAACTCATAGGGTACTTTTTATCCCGGTAGTATGTTCCCGCGGGATATTTTCCGATCTCCACGCGGGCGAAGCCGCTGGCAAAAGCTAGTAATAAATAAAGAAAGTCAAAAATCAAAAAAGTTATTGTGGCGTACATGTGTGTGAATGTTTGTTGAAGATTTTATCTAAGTCCGCGATTTTCTTTCTCCGTGGAATAAAAGTGACGGTACCTGACAGTATTTGTATAATTATATATTTTTTGAAATATTAAAAAATATTCTTATATCTTTTATATGTAAATCTTCTGTACATGTGTATATCATCGATGTTTTATTTTGGGTATGTCTGAGTCAAGTATTAAGGATCGTAGCAGGCAAGCTGATTGTACTTATGATAAGCGAAATGTTTTTTCATGAGCCCCATTTTAGGGTTCTCTATCTCGGATTGAAATGCAATCCCTTATAGGATCCTATTGGATAGTCTCTCATTTGCTTATCTTTTTTTGTCAGTGTGCCTATAAAAACCACCATATCTAGACAATATTTGTTATCACCGCTCAAAATCAATCCTACCTGGCTGAAACTTCCGGCAGATAATTATGATTATACATTTCCACCTCACCCCTCCCCCTCCCCCCTCCCTCCTCAAACCCTCTCATCATGCCGCCTTTCACCCCACATTCCTCATCATGGTCAGCAGCCGGACCCAATGATACAAGCTTTGACCTCGCAAGGGGACACTGCCGTCAACAAAACATGCTTTTAATACCACGAAAAATGAATAATCACCTTTATTTCTTTCACAATAAGATTGACTGTAACATTTTTGGAATTGTTGTCATATCAGATCTATATAACAATTTTTTCATGCCGTTCCTTATTACATTTATCATTCGAAATTCAATCTTATTTCAGTAGCAACAAGAGTGATGTCAGTAGTTTTTCAGGTGTAATGTAAAGTTTGTAATATTGAGGCTATTTCCAAGTATTGATATATAAGGAAGTAGGGCGTATATTGATTGAAACAAGATCCGGTGCGCGTGAGCATATTGTTGGTGTTATGTACGTCATCGAATTCTTAAGAGCCTTTGGCGAAAGGTTCTTTATCTACTAGGCTTTATCAGTCAGCCTATCTTGTTCCCACTGCTGGGACATAGACCTCCACTCGGTGGGAAGGAGTGGGCCGTATTCTACCACGCGGGCCTCCCTGCCAGGATCGCAAGATCTGTTCGAAAGAGTTACCGTGGCCCTGGCATATGGGCAACTGAAGGAACACGGGTGGGTTTTAGTCAGTAAAAGTCTGACACGCCCTTCCGCTCCACCTAGAGTGGGTGACGTCATTTGATGATTTTCCATCCAAAAAAAAAAACTCGCCATCCTTTTGCCCGCGACTTCGTCCACGTCAAATTTTTGCTCCCGTGGCCCTTCCCGTCGCATCGAATTGTCTGCCAGTTTATGTCCATTAATCGTTGCTGCTCCGTTCCTTTTGATCGTAGCGTGATATTAGATAGCCTTGCTCAATAAATAGGCTACCCAACACAAAAATATTTTTTCAATTCGGACTAGTAGTTCCAGAGATTAGCGCGTTCAATCGAACAAACAAACAAACAAACTCTTCAGCTTTATAATATTAGTATAGATATGTATGTATTTAGAAATATATAAGAATATATTATCAGTTGTCTGGTGCCCATAGTACAGGCTCTGCCTAATTTGGGAGCAGATAACGGTGTGTTGGTTGTCCTAAGATATTATTATATTATTCGTATATCTACCCTTCACTGATTCCTAATGAAACAGTTCTAATCAGATGAAACTTTGAAACTAAATTACTCTTCAAAATGCCGACGTAACTCAATTATCTGTGATTATGATCAATATTTGACATTTTAACTATATAGTATCTACCTATACTTGTCAACCTTTATAACTAATGGCCTGTATGATGACTGTACTACCATTTTTTACCGACTTCAAAAAAGAAGGAGGTTTTCGATTCTTCAGTATTTTTTATCACAGTGAAAAGTAAAAATCTTTTTACATTTCTGATCTGAGTAAATTTCTAATGGAATTGGTAGACATTTATCTCTTGCAAGTCAAGCTAGATTTTCTGATGGTTGATGCAAACATTTCTGGTCGTAAATTCAATTCTGCACCTTTTGTTATCTATATTTTTTTTGTAATTTCAAAATTGAGGAAAACAGAAATGAATTCATTTAAACATCTACATTACTAAATCCGATTTTTTATTAAATTTTAGATCTTGCAATGCTATTCAATTTATGATCTGGCAACTCCTATAGTTGCATGTACCCTACAGTAGGTGTATCTGAATCTCTATACAAATCTTGATAAAGAAAAAAAGTCCACAGTTTATATCCATTACCTTATAAAGTGTTATCTGTACGCTCCGAAAGACAATGCTGATATAAAAAGGCTATCAGAATTAAGTGGGTAATGTAGATCGCTGCGTCACGTCGCGGCAGTAGTCCGCATTTTAGGGCTGGCACTCTTAGAAATAAAGTAAAATTTTTTTTTTTTTTTGTTTAGCCTATACTGTCCCACTGCTGGGCAAAGGCCTCCCCCAATTTCTTCCAGGAACTCTTGTCCCGCGCCACCTCAAACCAGTCGTCGCGGTACGCATCTAGGTCATCTCGCCACCGCTTTCTGGGCCGACAGCGGTGGCGACGTCCATCTTCAGGCACCCATTGTGTGCAAACCTTTGCCCAGCGGTCATCGGCATGTGGAAAAAAATTATTATCCATAAAAAATCGACGTCCGAAAATAATACTGTAAAGTCAAAGATTACCTTAATTTCGAACGTCCGTCGGTGCTGTTTTATACTTTGTAATTTTTATTTAGACTGGCTGATTATACAAAACGTATAACAAAAAAAAACAACAACCGACTGTTGTTTTTTTTTTGTTAAACGTTTTGTATAATCAGCCTATACCGTTCCCACTGCTGGGATACGAGTCCCCTCTTGAAAGGAAGTTAGCCGTAATCTACCACGTGAGCCCAGTGCGCGTTGGTAGATGTCACATGTCTTCGAATTTTTGGTTCCAGCACATGCCGGTTTCGTCACGATGTTTTCCTTCACCGTTTTGCGAGCAGTGGTGATGAAATTATTGACCCAAAGTAAAGCGCTTGCCTGGCTTCGAATCACGACCTACATCTCTTAAGTCAGGGCCATTCCCTCTGGGACTAATCTGTAAAAAACAAAATGGTGTAAATACCAAAAGACGTGGAATATCGGTCAAAATCGTGACGCGATCATTTTGCTCGGACAAGCCTGGTATAGCTGACAATGGATATGTTGTAACCACCGACCTATAGATCGTGCATCAACACCTAAGTTGTCGACCTGTTGTTAGGAAACTTGTCTTATATGTAAGTGCCTTTGTAGAACAGCTATTGAAGTTAAGATAGGATTTCTTACAAAAGAAAAAAAATGAAAGAGCAGTGGAAAAGAGTCGATAGTTGTACCAACTTATAGGTATACACACATTTTGTAGTTTTTGTTACGGAGGCTCACAGAGCTCCTCTTTGTGAGAAGAGCTTGTATCCCAGCAGCGGGAACATTATAGACTGATTGTGCTTCGTTTGGTCCTCACTATAAGGCTCGTTGTTGAGGTTTATAATCACGTCTTGTTTTTTGGATTGGTTTGTTTGTTGAATACTTGAGTTATAAAATCGTTTCACACGTAAAGTCTTTCGCGTCTGTGTGGTGTCAGACTTAAAAAATACCACCATCCCATTTCCTCCCATGTGTGTCGTAAAAGGCGACTAAGTGACTTACTAGAGAATGGGCAGCAGCGTCTCTATGCATTTTACCACCATACTGCGTTCGCGAACTCACCTGCCAAACGTGGTGATTGTTGCAAACACCTCCAAATTGAGGAGGCCTGTATCCAGCAGTGGGCGTCTTTCACCTGAAATGATGATGAAGTCTTTATAAAGAAACTAATCTGTAGAATTTTTTGTCATCGACTCTTGGCAATTAATTTTTTATACTGTACTAGCTTCTGCCCGCGACTTCGTCCGCGTCAAATTTCTACTCCGCTGACCCTTCCCGTCGCCTCGAATTGCCTGCCAGTTTTCGTCCATTTTTCGTTGCTGCTCCTCTCCTTTTGATCGTAGTGTGATATTCTATAGTTTAGCCTTCCTCAATAAACAGGATACCCAACACAAAAAGAATTTTCCAATTCGGACCTGAGATTACCGCGTTCAACCAAACAAACAAACTCTTCAGCTTTATAATATTAGTTAGTATAGATATTTTTATTTCAACAGAAAAAATTTAGTCACCAACCCTGCGCTTGCGTCTCAAGTGCAAGTTCGAGTGACGCAACACTACTGTGCGCGGTCGCAACTTTTTTAACAACTTCATGTCTAGCCTCCGTCGCACAGTGGAACGAATGTATGGGAGCGGTTGGACGTAGACATGTCCGAAAAAAAAGAGTAAAATTATGCCAAACTAATGATGCCATCTTATTCGATTACTTAATGCCTTCATAACTTGTGGTGATGAATTTCTTCATAACTCCCATATTTCGGGAGTAATTTGAGAAAATGTGAAATTTTACTATGAAAATGAGTGTATCGAGCTCTCTCCCTCCTGATTCCGGGCTTGTTTCAAGTAGCGGTCTCTAATATCATAATGCTAATACTAAGAGCTATATTTAATACTAAGACACATAGTGCGCCAAATGTGCACTTTCTGGGATAAAGAGTGATGTTTATTTTATAACACAATTTTTTTATTTTTTGTTTATTTTGTTGATTAAAACCGTTTTTCTAAAGGTTTACCTTATTACAATAACATTTCTGAGCAGCCAATTAGAGAAGATATAAGCTAATTAGGATATATAATTAGGGACTTAAGGTTTACATATAAAACTGATGCACTAATGATTACTGATAAGAACATTGCTATTATTTAATTACTAAATGGCTCTTAATACACTAATTTAGCATGCATCATTTACTAATTATCACAATAACTAATTACCTTGCAATATTTAACAAAGGATACCTGGGATACCTGGATTTTATATAAATAGGTCACTATTAGTAACTTTAAAATCAGTGTTGATTTACACCTCGTTGTATCCAAGCTAATCTCGCAATGTATTTTCCAAATTTTAATACAAATCTTGATATTCACGTTGCTTTATGCGCACGCGCACATAAAGATTTACGCGACTTTAACTATTTGTTCAGTGTTTTAAAAGATAACAGTTGTGTTCAGTTATGTGAAAGTGCTGAAACAAGTTTAAAAGACTGGTGTCGTCGATTTTGCTACCGCATTTATGCAAAATGGACACAGTCTGGAAGAAGCACAGATAAGTTTCGGAAGAAACATGAGATTTGGCTACAGGCTGCAATTCAATGGCCGGAATTACAGAATGAAAATATGGAACCTTCTACAGAAAATATAAGTGACGTCATCGAGCCCATAATTTCTCCTGCTAAATCTGATGCTTCAACTTGTACACATCCTAGTCCTCGTAAATCTTTTGAGGACCTTAGTAACCGGCAAAAAAGAAGACGCACTGAAGATAGTCTTTCATGCAGCAGTAGCAGCGCTGAAATTATGTTTTCGGCCGAAAGGGCGCTTCAAAAGGCAGGACAAAGCGATACAGCTTATGTTATGAAATACTTGACGGAGAATCCAGAAGAGGCCTCAAAAATCAAAGCCTTCATTGAAGGTAAATCAATTCAGGTACGGGAAATATCCCCTTTGAAGGCATTGGCTCTTTATGTATCGATGAACTTATCGAAATGGCGCTATAACACTCTTCGGGATTTCAACACTCAAGAAGGAGCTCTTCAATACCCGAGTTACTACATGTTGGTTAAAGAAAAAATTAAGTGCTATCCGGCCAAAGAAGATCTCACAGTTACAGAGAGCTCTGCAAAAATCAAATTACAAGCCTTGATGGATTTAACCTCAAGAAGACTTATTAGGTCGGTAGAAACCCCTGTTGATCCCAATCAACAGCTCGTATTGACCAGCAAATGGGGTTTTGACGGATCATCTAGCCAAAGCATTTATCATCAAAGGACGAGTGAAGATGAGCAAATCGATCTTGCTAGTAATTTTATGATTAGTCTTGTACCACTGCGGCTCGTCTCAAAAGGTGTAACAATTTGGGAAAACGAGCGACCATCTTCCACTTCATTTTGCCGGCCAATATTGTTTAAGTTTATAAAGGAAACCAAAGAAAATGTGCAGAGAGAGATGGCTGAAATCGAAGCAGAGATTGAAGCCTTAACTCCATCCACCATCACTGATGGAATTAGTGTCAAACACCAACTGCTGTTGACAATGATTGATGGTAAAATTCATTCCATTATATCCAATACAGCAGCTTCAGTGTGTGACATATGCAAGGCTTGTCCTAAAGAAATGAATAATTTAGAGTTAATCAAAGATAAACACGCAAACGAGGACATGTATAAATATAGCTTAAGCACCCTTCACGCTTGGATTCGCTCAATGGAATGCTTATTACACATTTCCTACAAATTAGACATAAAATCATGGCAAGTAAGGGGTGATATAGCAAAAAGGCAAGTTGATGACAGGAAGAAAAGAGTTCAAGAGGCTGTAAGAAGAGAAACGGGCTTACTTCTCGATGTTGTGAAACAAGGCAGTGGATCCACCAACAATGGCAACTCGGCAAGGAGATTTTTTGAAAACTACACTAAATCTGCTGAACTGACCGGAATAGATGCTATGCTTTTAAGAAAAATCTGTGTGATCTTGCAGTGTATTTCATCAGGAGAGAAGATCAACGTAACTAAATTCCGAGAGTTCTGCTTTGATACTGCTAAGCTTTACGTGGAGTTATACCCATGGTATTATATGCCTTCTTCACTTCATAAAATTTTAATGCATGGGCCAGACATAGTTCAGAACATGTCAATTGTGCCCATTGGTTTTCTATCCGAAGAGGCATCTGAGGCTAGAAATAAAGATTTTAGAAAATATAGAGAGGGGCATTCTCGAAAGCATAGCAGTATCTCATGCAATGAAGATATTATGCACAATCTTTTACTGTCTTCTGATCCACTTGTTACAAGTATCCGTCCAAAAGGAAATAAGTTTGTAAAAAAATCTTCTTTTAAGGAATTTTATGAGCTTACGGATTCTGAGAAAAGTGATATCGAATTTGTTAACATAAATGATTTAGCGGACATCGATTCTGAATTTGAATTAATTGATGATGATGATGATGACGAAGATAATTAAATGATGTTATTGTTTTAAAATGTGTAACTTAGTAAATTAGAGCTTACATCTTAATTATTTATTGTACTTTTAATGAAACTAGGTAATTTATTATCAACTTACTTAAAAGTCATACTCTCATCAGTTCTTGTGAATATTTTTGTTAATATATATTTCTGTATATATATAATATATTTATAGACCTCTTAATAAGTCTGTCTGCGGTTTAAAGTAAATACAAATGGGGAAAAAACGTTTTTTTTTTTAAATTTTCATTTCCTTTTATCCCAGAAAGTGCACATTTGGCGCACTATGTGTCTTAGTATTAAATATAGCTCTTAGTAATAGCATTACGATATTAGAGACCGCTACTTGAAACAAGCCCGGAATCAGGAGGGAGAGAGCTCGATACACTCATTTTCATAGTAAAATTTCACATTTTCTCAAATTACTCCCGAAATATGGGAGTTATGAAGAAATTCATCACCACAATTTATGAAGGCATTAAGTAATCGAATAAGATGGCATCATTAGTTTGTCATAATTTTACTCTTATTTTTCGGACATGTCTACGTCCAACCGCTCCCATACATTCGTTCCACTGTGCGTCGCTCTAGTTGTCTGACGAAATTCTTGCCTTCTATATTTAGAAGGACCATAATATTACAGTTCTAGGTTTAAGTTATATTCCTAACTGTCACTGTACTCAAAATGCCTAATATTACACTAATTTGAACAAAAATCGCATGTGCACTAATATACGTTAAGATATTTCCTTTATTTACTGTCCATACATATAGGATACTAGATTCTGCCCGCGACTTCGTCCGCGTCAACCTTCTTGTTCCCCCGACCCTCCCCGTAGCATCGATTCGCCTGCCTGTGCGAGGTCGTCGTTTTCGTGACTTTTTTTCTTTTTCTTCGCTTCCTTTGGTCATCGCGTGATGTTATATAGCCTATAGCCTTCCTTGATTAATGTGCTACCCAACACTAAAATAATTTTTCAATTTGAACCAATAGTTCCAGAGATAAGTTCAGCCAAACAAAAAACTCTTCAGCTTCATAATATTAGTACAGATGACCATTTTAGGAGACCAGAGATAACATCGTAAGTTAGTACACACTTAGTGTCTAATATGGTACCAGTGGAGATATATTGCAGTTCTCTTTTACCAAGAGATCTTTATTTTTCGTTTGTTTTGTTTTGGGGCTCGGAGTGAATGTTACAAAACTTGGAAGACAATCTAATGTAATGGAAAGATATTGTGACCTAACACAATTGGTACGGTAAAAAAAGTAAGCTCAAAAACTAAAAGCCGACTACTTAAAAGTGACGCTCAAATGTTTGTTGTCATGATTTTTATTTAGGTTCAGATAGCCTTTAACCCCATTTCTTCCCGTGGGTGTCGTAAAAGGCGACTAAGGGGCTTACCAGAGAATGGGCAGCAGCGTTCTCTATGCATTTTAGCACCATACTGCGATCGCCAACCCGCCTGCCAAGCGTGGCGATTATGGCAAAGCCCCCCAAATTGGGGAAGGCCTAAGTCCAGCAGTGGACGTCTTACGGCTGAAATGATGAAAAAAATTATGAGCCTTTAACTAGCGCACGATCAATATGCTTTCAACGGAGAGATGAACATACATACAGACATACATACATCCATCATTTCAGCTGAAAGCCGTCCAGTATTGGACGTAGGCCTCCCCCGATTTAGGGGATTACCCGTAATCGCCACGCTTGGCAGGTGGGTTGGCGATCACAGTATGGTGGTAAAATGCATAGAGAACGCTGCTGCCCATTCTCTAGTAAGTCCCTTAGTCGCCTCTTACGACATCCGCGGGAAGATATCGGATGGTGCTATTCTTTACGTCTGACAACACACGCCGTAGTCGAGTAGAAATGCACATAGATTTTTTTTGCCTGCATGGAAATAGAAACTTAATCAGTTTATTACGTTCCCACTGCTGGGATACAGGACTATGTGAGAGAGACTGGACTGTAACGTCAATCATCACGCGGGCCCAGTGTGTATTGGTGAAAGTCACACGTCTTTGAAATTTTGTGGTTCTATTAGGACATGCCGGTTTCCTCACGATGTTTTCGCGCACTGTTTTCGCCCCGGAATGATGGAGAGCGAGTCTGTTCTGATTAACCGTACACAAATCTAGACTCCAGGCTGGTATTGAGAAATTCCAGATAGAAACACCCAATAACACTTTGTCCGACCTGGGAATCGAATCCTCCTCATGCACAGCAGTAGCGCTTGCGATTACAAGAACAACGAGAGCATTTACACATAATTATATCTAAACGGACGACATATCTAAATCAGAGCACAATCCAAGGCAATCCATTGTCACAAAATCTTCCCAGATTGCCACAAACCCGCACAAAATTGCTCTAGTGTTAATATTATTTTAATTTTCATAAATTGCCTTCCTATGTGAAGTGGAACGAGCGACTCTCACGCGTTCGACGAAGTAAGCATTTAATAGATGTTCACATAGCTCGCGTGATCTTTGGGTCACAATAATTATTAATAATAGATCATAGTTGTTGTTATTTTCACATCATAATTATTTGGATGTGTGACATAGATGGTGAGTGATAGAGCAGTGGTGGCCCAGTGGTAACGGCCGCGACTTACGAGTAATAGGTCGTGAGTTCAAACCCAAGCAGAAGCATGACTTTGTGTAAATTATTTCATTTAGTGAAGGAAAACATCGTTAGGAAACCGGCATGTCTTAGAACCAAAAATTCGAAGACATGTGACATCTACCAACCCGCACTGGGCCCGCGTGGTGGATTATGGCCCACTCCCTCTCACCAAGAGGAGGCGTGTGTCCCAGCAGTGGGAACATTATAGGCTGATGATGATGGTGACATAGATGTGGCTTTTGGTTAAGTAATACCAGATGCATTGGTTGATCGATCCAGTTAAGCTGCGTTTACGCTTTATTAACTGTGCTAAAGTAAGTATTCACCTATGTAGGTACGTTAAGTATTTAATTCTATTAAACTTTAGAAACTAAGATATAAACTACTTAACATTTATATAATAATTTGACTACTCTCAACTTTTGATTATTTATTTATTTTATAAGACTATTTAGCCTCTTCTTGCCTGAAACACAGGATTGCCTAGTTCAGGCACGTAAATCTTAGAATATAATTTACATATAAGCAAAATTGTACATATTTTTAAGCCTTTTATTTTTGAATAAATATTATGTTATGTTATGTGTGTTATGTTTGCCGCGGTTATTCCGTGAATAGGTGACCATCTTTATACCTTTTCTCCTCCGTGCTTCGGATTGTATGTTAATCCGTCGATCCCGGCAACGGAACCCTAAAAAAATATGATTGACGTGTAAAAGTGTTTGTACAAATCTACTTACAGAAATAAAATAATTCATAATTTATCATAAGCCCCTCGACAGTAGTCATACCTTACAATTTAATAACACAGATCCCTCCAATTATTATTCCTTTCAAAATCTAATATGAAAAGAGCCTTGTATATATGCCTAGTTCCCATGCAATTACAGTCGCGATTATCTCGAGTCTAATCGATTACGACAGATGCTCGATAACCTTTGTCTATCGATACATCGGTACATCACTAGCTTCGGAAATTAAAAAACGGATTATGTAATTTATTAATTGGTTTAATTGTACTTGAAATAATTGGGTAATTGTAATATTTCTTCTGTATTTAGAATCTTGAATTTTCATGGATGTTAACGGATGTCGAATTGTATCTCGTGTCGACACGGCGTGACAGCTCGTGTCGTGATTAAATGATTACCTAGTGAGGAAAGTTAGTAGGAGTTATCTGCACAATACTAACAGCACTACCACCATACCAGAGGGCCAATTCCCTTATTTTAACACGTTCAATGGCGGGAGCCCTCCTGGAGGGTTCACTTTTGCGCACATGATATGCCGGTGACCCTCCTGGAGGGTCCACTTGTAAAATATACAGCAGTATGACATATGAGCTCTATGAAAAGTGGGTGGAGTCGAAAGTGTTAAGAACGTTCGCATTTATGAAAGCGTCACAAACAAACTTACTTCTTAAAGTTAGGATTTATACACATACATCACACACACATCAGACACCATACAAACTTTTCACATATGCTTACACCATACCTGAAACCACCTCTCAAATCTCCACTCTGGAATTCGTATCCTGAGCCCCAAAATACAGACTAACTGTCTTATTTGGGGTTTACTGGCAAATAATATACTGTAACTAACTGTAGGTAATATTTAAGCTACTCATGTCGTCTCAACTTGATGTTAATGTTAACCTATGTTAGCTTGCTGTAATACCTAGATATTTTTTTTTAATTTCTTATTTTTTATCTTGTTTTATGCTGCAACCGGTTGACGTCATCACGTCAACGCTGAAACCAGCGCTGTGGCTCTGTCTCGCATTATGCTGAGTGGTAGCCGCTTTTCACAGATGTGACGCATATTTTCCCCAACTTGTCCTTTTTAGGGCTCCGAACTAAGAGTGCCAACACGACCCTATTTCTAAGCCTTTATTGTCCGTCCATCCGTTCATTTGGCTTGTGGGTTATTCCCATGAACTGTGAAAGGTAGACAGTTGAAATTTCAACAGTGTGTATTTCTATCGTTGCTGTAAAAACAAAAAAAAAAGTTAAAAATTCAAATTCCCTTTGAATTTTCCATAAAAGAAACGTGTCTTTTTCGGCGACCCGTACCCGTTTTGTGCGAGTCGGACTCACAGTTGACCGGTTTTTGCTTTGCGATGCACGTCTTTTCCAGAAATGCATAACCCTGATTTTGAGAAAGTCGTACTTTCTCAAAACTAAGGTTATTCTATTTTGTCATTTATAGAACATATCAGTCAGTTATACCTACGAGTAACAGTCAGTGACATTGTACTGTATCTCAAATACCTACCTACACATTGCAGTCAACTACTCCATGTTTGGTCTGAATGTCAAACAGTTTATACCTTGACCACGTAATTATTTAATGTTAAAACTGTGTAGTTTTGAGGGCCATTACGTCTTACATGTGTAAACAAAAGTGCTTGCAAACCCTAGCACTATGTCCAATCTGCCTGATCTTTTCCCATTTATGTTGGGGTCAACTTCCAGTCTACCTGAATACAGCTGAATACCAGTATTTTACATGGAGCGACTGCCTATCTGACTTCGACAACCCAGTTACTGGGTAATACGATATCCCTTGGTAAACTTTCGGGCTTTTGACAACCCGTAAAGACTGTCAAAGATACATGAATGTCGAATTTTGTTGCGGTTTTCGTCAACATCTCGAAAATTAATTCCGAAAAGTAAAAAAAATATCATACAATACAATCCTTTATTTCAGGCCTATAAAAACACAGTACATAAATAATATAAAACAATAACTATAAAATAATAATTCAAGACCAAGAGCTAATAATTCAGGATTTTGATTTTTTGTTTGATAATTCAAGACCTAATTTAGAAACCTTGTTAAGTTGTAAAACTCGTGCGAAGCAGGGGCGGATCACTAGTTTATTTATAAGAATGAAGAATCCTAATGAGTTTCTTGCGCCACCTCTTCTTCCCAGCTAAAGAACTAGGAAGTGGTGAAGAGCGGGTGATTTGGGGGACTGTCTTAAGTCATTTTGACTTTCAATAAGTGCTGATTCTCAGCCTCAAAATAAAAAGGATTTATGACTTTGATGATTTGATAATAAGAGACATAAACTAGAATCTCGTGAAAGCTGAGCAAGATAAAATAAATAATCAAGTATCTTGAATTAGCACACGAGGTTGTCGACATGTGGACTCTGCAATCATTGTACCGATATTCGTAACCGTGAATGACCTAATAGCGACGAGCCTCGACCGCAGAAGGCTCTCATGGTGCGGCTGGGTCAAGGGCTTGATTCAGAAAGCAGTACTCCTGGACACGGCACGCATAGTCAGGAGGTTCCTCTCTAGAGCCCTAACCACCGGCAGGTTGGACCCTGTTCTAAATGCTGATGGGCCACTATTTTTTATATATTTAAATGTGTTTGTAAGATTTTTGTAAAAAGATACTTTGGCAGATGTACCGCCCAGTCAAACTACCCGCCTGGCAGTGTTCTCGAACCGGATCACACGTAAAAGAGACATAAGATCATTATAAATAATTGTGACTGCAAGTATGATTAAAGACAGTTATGTATTTCCTTAAAGAATGCAGTAGCTCTTTTTAAGGTATAAATAATTTAATAAAACTGTTATGGAGTACAATGTCACCTGCTATGATTTATGTGGGTAGTGCGGTCGTGTCGATTACTTTCTTAAAAGTGCAAGGTCCCGCACTGGTTCTTAGGGATGAGAAATGTATCGATGTTATTCATAAACTTCGATCTACGAGTATATTAATAAGTGATGCAAAAACTTTGTATACGTTTTAACGAAAATTACGCGGACGGAGGAGTATGAAATTGGCACAGTTAATGTCCCTTCTCCATATAAACATTCATCATCATCATTTCAGCCGTAAGACGTCCACTGCTGGACTTAGGCCTCCCCCAATTTGGGGGGCTTTGCCATAATCGCCACGCTTGGCAGGCAGGTTGGCGATGGCAGTATGGTGGAAAATGCATAGAGAACGCTGCTGCCTATTCTCTAGTAAGTCCCTTAGTCGCCTTTTACGACACCCACGGGAAGAAATGGGGTAGTGTTATTCTTTACGTCCGGCACCACACGGCACATATAAACATTAACTAAAGCTAATATTCGATATACATTGAATAATGTTCAAACTTAACATTTAAATGAACTATGGTATAATTTAGACCACTCTGCGATTTTAATAAGTCTCTTTGTTATTCTAGAGTTTTTAAAAACTTTGTCCGAATTCTGTCTTCCTGTGTTAAAATTTTTCGTTTAGTGTTGAGTGATTGTTTTAGAAAATGTAACCAGCTTAGATTTGTTTAATTTTCTTGTTTAAGTGCAACTTCAAGGCTCTCATTATTTAACGTGTAGCTGTCCACAAAATCCAATTTTATCCCCAGAGTAAACGGTGAAAGTATATATACATCGTGAAGAACTCCTAGAACCAAAAAGTTCGAAAACATGTGACATCTACCAACCCGCACTGGGCCCGCTTGGTGGACTACAGACCACTCCCTCTCGAAGAGAAGTGGCCTGTTTTCCAGCAGTGGGAACATTGTAGGCCGACTAAGCACCATTCAGGGGCTAAAACAGAACGCTTTATTGTATCATATTTTCTAAATTCTCTTCCCTTCTGCTGTTGACCAAAAATTATATCGATATTTTATTATCGAGCATCGTCCATCCCTAGTCCCCGCCCTCAGATCAAGTGACAACTTGTGATATCACTTGACGGCTCACTGGCTGGTCGAGTGAAGGCATACCAACCACTGGCATGAATGACTACTCGCCTGTAATACTAGACTTAGATACGTGACATACAGGTTTCTTGGGTAGCTACAGTTATGGAAATTGAAGTCTAGCTTGACCGAGTTATATGTACTGTCTGTGATCTGATATAATGTTATTCACCATAATAAAAGGTTGAATGATGGTACCACCACTCTTCGTCGTTCACAATGCGCCTAATTAGAAGGCTAACTCAGCCAAAGGGCAATGGTTCCTGCCAAGGTTGCGGATTTGTTCGAAAGAGTAACCGTGGCCCTGGCACAGGCAACTGAAGGAACACGGGTGGGTTTTAGTCAGTAAAAGTCTGACACGCCCTCCCGCTCCACCCAGAACGGGAGCAGTCATTTGATAATTACCCACCCACAAAAAAGGCCAATGTTTGGAGTTTGTCTACGTGACCGAATCAGGAATGAAGAGATCCGCAGTCGAACCAAGGCAACCGACCTAGCCCGAAGAATTGCCAAACTTGAGTGGCAGTGGGCAGGCAACGTTGCTTGCAGAACAGATGGCCGATGGGGCCGAAAGGTTCTGGAGTGGCGACCACATTTAAACTATTGTTTATTAAAAACAATTTCTTGAATCCACGTCATTCACACAGTAACACATTGGTTCACAAAAATATGTGGTTCGCGTCAGCTGTTGATGACGTAAAGGCACGCATGCGCGTAAGCGCCATGCGTATAAACCTGTTACCTTAAATGTCAAGGTGCGCAAACGCATACTGTTACCATTTCATTGTAGTTTCTTTATGGCGTACTAGCTTTTGCCCGCAGCTTCGCTCGCGTTAAAAATAACAATAAAAATTGTTTTTTTTTTCGTAAAAGTATCCTATGTTACTTTTAATACCTCCAAGAATATGTGTACAAAGTTTCATGATGATCGGTTAAGTAGTTTTCGCGTGAAAGCGCAACAAACAAATTTATTTTCACACTAGCTTCTGCCCGCGACTTCGTCCGCGTCAAATTTTTGCTCCCTGACCCTTCCCGTCGCATCGATTTGACCTGCTAGTTTTCGTCCATTTTTCGTTGCTGCTCGCTCCTTTTGAGTTATAGTGAGTCAACCTTAAAAGATAGACATATGCTCTCGCGGACTTTTTTTTAGAACTTTTTAAAAGGAACAATTCCGTCATACATGATTTTTGCGTTACTTTAACCGTTTACGCAGCGCACGCAACGGAAACTCTCAAAAGGAATAAATTTTCCCCGTTTTTGCAACATTTTTCATTACTGCTCCGCTCCTCTTAGTTGTAGCGTGATGTTACATAGCCTATAGCCTCCCTCGATACATAGGCTACCCAACACAAAAAGAATTTTTCAATTCGGACCAGTAGTTCCTGAGATTAGCGCGTTCAAACAAACAAACAAACAAACAAACAAACAAACAAACAAACAAACAAACTCTTCAGCTTTATAATATTAAGTATAGATTATAATATTAGTAGGATTCTGTGACGACGACACGACGGCGATATTGTTCTATGTTAGAGGGAGTGGGACGTAATATACCACATAGGCCCAGTGCGGGTTGGTAAACACTTTCGTGGGTCCAGTAGTTTTCGTGATTAATCAGTTAGTGAATGAATGTATGAATGAGTGACCTTTCGCTTTTATATATATAGATTATTTCTAGATTGAACAACTCGTGAATCTAATGCATTTAGCAGTAATAGCATTGCAATGTCACAGTGTCGGCCTGATAATCACGCATCGATGCTTTTACGGACCTCTTTCAAAATAAATAGCATTCAAAATTATTACTGAACTTACACTTTCGAAAATGTGTTGTATTTTATTATTTTTAAATTAGGTGGTAATGTTTTGGTACCTCTGTCGTGACGATTGCCTAAGCTTCAACTTGAAAATGGACGAAACTCCCGTATAGCGGCTTTCTTAGAGTTGCCTTCGATTCTTATACTCGAATTCATGGAAACATGTGAATATCTCTTTTTGCGAGAGGATGTGTTTCGTAATCCATCATGTATGCGTACCTAGTGTGGTTTGGTGAAAATCACGTCTTCAAATTTTCGGATCTTGGACGACTTCACTACTAGTCAACTTTTAGTTCTAGTAAACTTCCCAATTATTTAACCATAGGTCTATTCTTCTTGTTTCCTCAATGCTGAGGATCGCGACCACATACGACGCGTATCTTCTCATGCAGTTAGAACCTTTTGTTAATTATTTCATCATCATCACATCGTAAGGAAACCGGCATGTCTTAGAACCAAAAAATCTAAAACTTCTGACATCTAACACCCCGCCCGCGTGGTGGATTACGTCCCATTCCCTCTCACCGAGAGGAGGTCTGGGTCCCAGCAGTGGGAACATTATAGGCTGATTATCCTTATGCTTAAGCTTAGGTACTCACTACTTACCTTCCATCGACCCTGAAACCAACCTAGTTATTCCACAGGCCTCAATATCCTTTATTTAGTTAAATATACGCCGTGACATACAATTATGTAGGCAGACCGCAGTCAGATCACCTAGACAGCGCTAGATTGTGTCTAGACACAGAACAGTTTGATGCAGAAGGTCCATTTCATGTTATAGAGGAGCGGCCAGGCTAACCCGCGAAATGCAAACATCCTTACGTTTTTTCGTGTTTTATGCTTCGTCCCATTGCCGTCGTCCCATTGATAAAAAGTTTCCTATATCCACGTCGTGGTCTACCCTGCCAGGGTCGCAGGACTTGTTCGAAAGTATTACCGTGCCCCTGACACAGGCAACTGAAGGAACACGGGTGGGTTTTAGTCAGTAAAAGTCTGACACGCTCTCCCGCTCCGCCCAGAGCGGGAGACGTCACTTGATAATTTTCCACCCACAAAAAAGGACATGGTCTACTAGTGCCAAATTTAATTTAAATCCTTTCAGCTGTTTTAGCATAAAAGCGTTACAAATACACAAACCAACTCACTTTAGTATTTAAAATATGATTTATTACATACATATATACTATCACGCCCTTTTCCCATGGGGGCAGAAACCACGGAACGCCACCTGCTACGATCTCTCTACACACTCCTTTTGCCTCGTTTAGGTTCATACAATTGGACATACACACACGCCGGTTGCGAGTACTATGCATGATTTATTAGTTGCAGTAAATAAATGTTTTGCCACAACTGAATAACCGACTGACTCAGGTTATTTAGTGGGATCGAAGAAAAAATTAAATAAAAAAATATTCCTGTTCGTCCCATTGATATTGCTAGTGGGACGAACGGGAATAAATATAATATTATTGATTAAATTCCCGTTCGTTCCATGGCCAACATCAGGGGGACGATCGGGAATAATCGTGTTTTTTGCCATATGCAGGTGTCAGGTTATATGTTGAACTAAATATGGTCGCGATCGTTAACACGAAAGAAAGAAAGAAAGAAATAATTTATTTGCCATGAATGTGGGTACAAAATAAGATGAACATTGTAAAAAGAGTTCCAACACAATCTACCTTACGGCATGCAAAAAGTAAAAAAATATTTAAATCTACTCAATTGTACGAACAAAAAAAAAAAACAGAAACAAAGTAAAAAAACAAAACATAAAAGGTACTATTCTAAGTTATGTGAGACTACAGCCCTCCTTACATAAACTAAACATCAAAAACAATAATATTCATTCGGTATTTTATAAATCTGGATTGATTAGATTAATTACGTATGTGGTTGAGCTCAAACACGTATGTGGTTGAGCTTCAGGTAAAGCATTGTCTTGTCTCGTTACCTCGTTGATCTAGTGGTTGCAAGCGCCACTGCTGAGCGTGAGAACCTGGCTTCGATTTTTAGGTCGAGTGAAAATTTTTTTTTTTTTGCAACCATTAGCAGTAATGTAGATTTGTGCCCGGTTGATAGCAATAAGGATTGCCGCAACCGGACACAAATCCAAATTCGCCTCCTATTACAGAGGACTTAAACATAATCTGTACTTATAATAAAACTGTAGAGAGGTCAATTCTGTACATTGAAAATACATTCAAAATTAATATTGGAGGACGAATGGTGATCGATACTGATGCCAAAAATGCAATCAGTAAATTTTTTGTCTGTCTGTCTGTCTGTCCGTCTGTCTGTATGTGCACGCTTGGGTCAAAAACTACTGAAGGGATTTTAATCAAACTTGGTACGATTGTAGTCCATATTCCTGGGCAGGTTATAGGCTATATAACATAACGCTAAGATACATAGGAGCCGAGCAGTGACGATAAATTTGAAGCAAGTCGGATGAAAATGCGCTTTCGGGCTCTTATCCTCGCAAAATTAACCTGGATTAACACATAGGCTACTTTTTATCCCGGTAGTACGTTCACGCGGGATATTTTCCGACTACCACGCGGGCGAAGCCGCTGGCAAAAGCTAGTCTATACTAATATTATAAAGCTGAAGAGTTTGTTTGTTTGTTTGAATGTTTGTTTCTTTGATTGAACGCGCTAATCTCAAGAACTACTGGTCCGAATTGAAAATTCTTTTTGTGTTGGGTAGCATATTTATCGAGAAAGGCTATAGGCTATATAACATCACGCTACAACGAAGAGGAGCGGAGCAGTAATGAAGTGTTGCAAAAACGGGGAAAATCGCACGGGTAGGCGATTCGACACGACGGGAAGGGTCGGGGAACAAGAAATTTAACGCAGACAAAGTCGCGGGCAGAAGCTAGTTGACGAAATATAAGTACACTCACACTGTAGGTACACCTCTACCTAACTCTGCCAAGAAACAATTTTTCTGTTCTTTTGTTCTTGTCTGTTTATATATGTGTGTACATAAATGGTTAAATAAATAAATAAACAAGGCATGATGTTATTTTTAAATGTTGTCTTCTTAGGCAGCAATTTAGGTTCTAACCGCCAAAAAATGCATTTGTGAGATATCTTGGGGGCGAGTTCGTCCCAAAAAATAAGCTAACCTTCTGAATAATTGTTTGCATAGTATTTTACCCAGCCCAGTTAATGCTTAGCCTTCATTGTACCTATTATTGCTATCTATTGTAACTGCCTATACTTCTATAGGCATTGGACACGGCGTAATAATACATCACGGATTTTGAACAATTCAATTTAGTATACATACAGATAAGATAGGTATTGGCGATTCGCGTCGTGCTGTTGATAGTAAAATTAATTATACATAGTGCCATTTTATCATCACACAATATTATTTCAGCCCAAAGAGGACCACTGCAGAATATAGGCCTTTTTTTTGGATGGGAAATCATCAAATGACTTCTCGCGCTCTGGATGCATATTCTTGATTTTAATTAGTTAATTAATTAGACTGACATTGGAATTTTGTCGTTCGTATTCTTGAGTTCGACGCTAGCGCCAAAATGTGTTCAAATTGGGTGTCCATTTTAGAGAATTAAGTGGAATCGGGATCGGGCGTTGTTGTTGATCTAATGTTGACACTATTGTTTTCAAGAATCACGTGTATGTAAAGTTAATACTGGAATCGTATAGGCTTTTTTTTGGATGGGAAATCATCAAATGACTTCTCCCGTTCTGGGCGGACAAGCAACAAGCCCCATCCATCGCATTAATATTAATAAGCTATTTGTTTTTGGCCAGTATTTGTTACCTTTTATTCAATTAATAAACTTTATTTTATTCTATATACAATGTTATTCTTTTCTTGTTGGGGGGTTCGCCCCCGCCCCGTTTGGGGGTTCGCTGTCATCTGGAAACTTGAATGGGGGTACGTGGAGCCAGAAGTTTGAGAAACTCTGTTTTTAAGCAATGACTCGGTTATGTAAGGACCGATAGTTATGTTATCCTTGGCCCGGTCCACGTTAGTCCGGTACAGCCGGTACGGAGGTCACGGCATGCATACATACACACATTTACTGCTGTCACGGTCTGACAGGGGTGGAATTCCAAATATACATGATTTCGATTCTGTATAAGACGCATAGAATAGTTGTTCTGTGTGATGCCGGACGTAAAGAATAGCAGCATCCTATTTCTTTCCGTGTGTGTCGTAAGAGGCGACTAAGGGACTTACTAGAGAATGGGCAGCAGCGTCCTCTATGCATTTTATAACCCACCTGCGATCGGCAACCCGCCTGCCAAGCGTAGCGATTATGACAAACCAAAAACAAAAGTGGGGCTTTTGGGGGTGGCCTATGCCCAATAGTGGAAGATTTTCGACTGAAATGATAATGTTAGAATAGTACCCAGACTTCCTTTCTTGATGTTACAAATCACTGGTCTACCCAATGAAAAATGTTAGATACCTAGAATATAATAGTTCTTTATTGGCCCAAAAAATAGGTACAGGTTACCTACTTATCCTGCCCGGGTCGCGATATTTGTTCAAAAGAGTTACCGTGGCCCTGACACAGGCAACTGAAGGAACACACGTCGGCTTAAGAAAAAGTCGGACACGCCCTCCCGCTCCGCCCAGAGGGCTTACTGTTCAACCTAATTTTAATTCCAATCTAAAGCCAATACAAATTCCAATGTTAACTTTGCATACACGTCGATACCGGAAATTTCAATTGTCGTAAAGGACATTTTGCCGAAAATGAGTTATATATATATTTGGAATCAGCGTCGCAAGCTCTATTGATTGGTATATTTAAAAAAATTCTATCTTAAAAAAAAAGCCCCTTACGACCTGGCTTTCCAACAGCTCTAGCGCGATTTTTTATACTATTTGGGATGTATCGTAAAAATAATTTTCAATAGGGGAGCGTAAAGTCATGTTTTAATTATTTAAGAGGTCGTAATCCTCATTTTTGCATTAAACTTTTTATACGACACTCTTAACCACATAATAAAGATATAGTCTCAACCCTTTTTTTTTTTTTTTTTTTTTTTTTTTTTTTCAGGATGGGAAATCATCAAATGACTTCTCCCGCTCTGGGCGGAGCGGGAGGGCGTGTCAGACTTTTACTGACTAAAACCCACCCGTGTTCCATCAGTTGCCCATGTGCCAGGGTCACGGTATCTCCTTCGAACAATCACGCGACCCCGGCAGGCATCGGTCCTAGTAGACCCCTACACTGCTGCTGACATCTCTTTGAGGCGCGCGTGGAACACTGCGCGCCGTCGACCCGAGCTTGGTCCTTACCGGGCGGCGAGCTACCCATTGCTCGCCACCCGCAAGCTCGCGCCTACGGTGGCCGGGAGTCCGCTATTGACTCCCGACGCCCGGGGCGTCTCCTCCTGCGGCGGCTAGGGACGTGAGGGCGCAGAGACTGCCACTCCCTCACGCGCCCCGCCTCCTCCTTCGCGAGCATTACTGCTTCGCAGAAGGAGGTGACGGCTTCCCATTCCCTCTCGCTCCGTACCATGGCTCGCACCAGGGCCGGACGCGAGAGGTCGCCGCCGCCGATCGCCTCTACGAGGACGCGGCGGTGCTCCGCCCAGGCAGGGCACACCTCCACCGTATGCTCCACCGTGTCCTCCAGACGATCCTCGCAATGGAAACACCCGGACGTATCCTCCCGCTTTATCCTGAACAGGAACCCACCGAAGCACCCATGCCCGGTGAGAACCTGCGTCAGGCGGAAGGTGAGGACGCCGTGACGCCTCTCTATCCACTCCATAGTCTCAACCCTTACGACCAAATCTATGCTTTGTTTTAACTTACGTAATTAGGGCGTAAAGGACGTTTGCAATGTGTCTGGTATACATACCTTTATGTAATATTAACGTATGGAACCTCCACGCGTGAGAACAAAAAGTTTTAAGTTTTTTTTTATGGCTGAAAACACTTAAAGTTAATTTATTTGAAACTGAATGGAACTGAAGGGCTGATGCTCACAAGAGGTATTGTACCATACACGGCGATCAAGGTGACATCAAATTCATATACCTTTCGGTGCCGCTTCGCGCGTACCAAATTTTTTGAATTTTCGATACGTGATTTTTCAAATCTTTGACATGGTCAAACGAAGTTGAGCATCGATTTACTTGTACTGTCGTTAGTTAATAGCCTATTAATGACTTTTTTAATGAGAATAATGAAATACGATATTGATCAAATACTTTTTTTTACAAAATTGCATAATCAGTCATAATCACGCTGATTAATAAGTGACTAAAAACTGATGTTACTAAGTCCCTCATTTGTTAGTCACCGTGACTATGGCTGAGTTATAATGACACGCCCTTCCGCTCCGCCCAGAGCGGGAGACGTCATTTGATGATTTCCCAAACACAAAAAAAGACCTCTAACTTATTCATTTCCGTAGGAGTTGCTTTAGTAGTCGGAGTCGGAGATGAGGTATTTGATAGATGGGAAGTGATTTTGCCATCAGTCATGGTCGTAGGCATCGAGTGCTTAACAGAATGGCCTCCCATAATAGAAGGCTGCAGGTCTTCAATCTCGTTTCCAATCGTAGCCTGTTCTTCAACTATGTTCAACCTGTTTTCGTTTGAAAACTTAAAATATAATGGTCTGCAGAACATTGTGAAAGATGGCTCTGGATTCTCCCATATCACTTCTTCGCCACAAACTAAGCGCAGGGGCTCAAACGAACATATAAAAATGCTAGAATCGTCATCCTCTGCCAAAGTTTGCCCTGAAGCATCATCAAAACCCCACTTGAATATAAGTATACATTCTTTGCCATGCAGTGAAGATTCTACACGAAAAAATATTCCAAGTCTAGCAACAGTTATGTTCAAAATAGCTTGAAGTTTTACTTTAACCCCTCTTTCCGTGACTTCTATAGCATCTTTTGGCGGATAGCAGTTCTTCTTCGCTTCAAGGATAGCTGTATAAGAAGGATACAATGGTATTCCTTCTTCTTTTGCACAATATATTAATGTTATATACTGCCACTTTGAAAGCTTCAATGAGGTCAAAATACTTAAAGCTTTATCAGCAGAATATATGGGCATAGTTTTCTATGCCTTTAACAATTCCTTTATCTTTGTAGCTTCTCCGAGACTAGTTTAATGATATCTGCTACATTCTTATTTTGTGCTTTTAAACCAGTTGCATGAGCATGACTTTCAGTTCTGTACGTTAGGAGCTCTTCCACTCTTCTGTAGCGGGCTTAGCTTCACAAATGGTTTTCTTGGACTCACAACTGATGTTGATGTTCCAACACTGCACGTTTCCGGTCCATAGGATGTTGATGCACCCTAATTTATAGCGAAGTCAGAACTGGAACATGGTTGCTGTTCTACTAACACCATAGAACACCATAGGGTTATCTTTTCCCTCACGACCTCAGGCCATTTTATGTCCTTTTGTAGCTATGTCTCATACTTTTTGATGAATGTACGTCTCGTGCGATTATGCGAGATCCATTTGTTCCTCAAGGAGCTCACATAAGTCTGACAGAATTGTTTCAATTCGTTATTTTCATTTTCGACAAATCAACTTTATTCGCAAAAACTTCAAATAATATTTGAGGTTGTTAAAAAAAACTGGTGTTTGCCACAAACAGGAAAATGTCCAAATTGGTAACAAAACCTTCCATCACAACACAATAAAATTATAAATATAACGTAATAGCGCAAAACATTTTGTTTAAATTTTGAATTACTATTAGAACAATATTTTTACTACTTTTTTACTAAATATTTGAATAACTTGTTTTTACTACATATTGTAGGTATTTCTATTCAAAACTTTAGGTTTTTTGTTCCTTTTACCCCCTTAGTCTCTGGTTTAATTGACCTGTACCATCCAATTATAATCAAGATTAGTCCTTTACGACACATCTGACTTTATCATAACCAATTTTTCGTGGCTGTAAAGTACTTCAGTTATTTTTTTATGGGCTGTAAAGGACTCTCATTTTCGTCAATAATTATGTTTGGTTTATTTTATTATTTTTTATGGATAGAACACGAAAAAATAGTGAGGGTTTCTTTTGACATCATGAATATAGTACTTTGTTTGAAAAAGATATAAGTCAAAAACAATATTTTTTTTGTTTTTTGGCTCTACTGAAAACTCGTGTTTTGTCCTTTACGACAATTGAAATTTCCGGTATCGACGTGATTTGGTACTCTTGAAAACAATAAGTGTCAACATTGGAACAACAACAACGCCCGATCTCGATTCCACTTAATTCTCCAAAATGGATACCCAGTTTAAACACATTATGGCGCTAGTGTCGAACTCAAGAATACGAAATATCAAAATTCCAACGTCAATCTATCAGAATTAAAATCAAGAATATGCATCCAGAGCAGGAGAAGTCATTTGATGAGTTCCCGCTAAAACTCTTAAAAAAAAAAGATTTGCTACTTATAGGTATATAATAAAAACATATTATATTTATGAAAATAGCGGCCGCCTTCCGTATTATTTTATTAATTTGGTGCGTAGTAATTAAATTAAGACAGACCCCACACATTAATTAATAGAATTAAGTGGTTCCGGAGTATATTAATTATAGAAATATGGTAATATTGTATCTTCCGTAAATCCTAATGTGTTATGTTTTGATCAAATGGCCCTTCCTCTCTGCCAAAGTCGAGTAAAAAGGATATATGGGTTACTTCCTTATCTAAGTGATGATCAATCAAAATCGTTTATTCAAGTTAGACTTAGGATCCGCACTTTTCGAACGTCAAAATTCCACAAGACAGTCCCCCGGCACGCCCCTTACCTAGAGATGTGCTGGAAGAAGTTGAGTGTATGATTTGTTACAAATTACTTTTTTACATATTTCTTCTTCCTTCCAACTGTTAGGACAACTAACCCCCCCCCCCCCCCCCCCCGCCCCAAAACACTTCGGAAGTTTTTTTTGTTAGTCCCGGAGGTATTTCGTAGATCAAAAGATCTACGAAATACCAAAAAACCACAAAAAATGGCAGTCATTACGGGTCGTCAGAAACCAGTATGTTTTACCACGGAGTATCGTGTTACCCAGTAACTGGGTTGTGGACGGGTGGTCAGATAGGCAGTCGTTCCACTTCATATACTTGTATTCAGGTTGGATCCGGTTAGACTGGAAACTGACCCAAAAAATACTTTGGAATAAGGTTAGACAGAAGGTGACAACCACCCAGTTTTTTTTTATCTTGATTCATATCAATATTGCAAAATTTTCTGGATGGTTCCAATTTAAATTTTCATTATGAAAACAAGGTATATCTTTTTGTACTTACTTATTAATATCATTATGAAAAGAACTCGATATATTCAGCTGTTAAATAATATTTATTTCAACTTTTACGAATAAATTCTGTAGCACTTATTTGCGTTTCAACTTCAAATGAATCAAGGAAGCGGAAGTTGGTTATCGGTAAATCACGATCGTAAAACCAGAAACTATTTGGACCTAACAACATTTTAATTATAGTTATTAATGGTGCAGTAGAGCTACTTTACAGTTCGAGCAATCTGCGAAGTTGAGCAACTTTGTCAGCGGTCTAATCTTAGAAGGGTTTTGAAAATGGTACAGTACGAATCTATTAAGGCGCTGCTCAAAACGGTGAAGGAAAACATCGTGAGGAAACCGGCATGTTCTAGAACCAGTCATTCGAAGACATATGGCATCTACCAACAAGCACTGGGCCCGCGTGGTAGATTACGGCCCACTCCCTCTCACCGAGAGGACGCCTTTGTCCCAGCAGTGGGAATAATATAGACTGATGATGAAGGCGCTGCCCGAACGTAGGATTCCATAAACCATTCAAGTATTTTTTCCACAGTTATGCGTTTTGGTACTTATTACAAACAAGAAATAAATTGAGTGTAAGTACTTTCAAATGTTCAAAAAAGAAGACAAATATTCTAATATCTATACTTCTATACTGATCACTGATAATACAGTGGACTTCGGTAATCCGACAAACGTTTTGCTGGGCAGTGTCGGACTGTCGAATTTGTCGGATTATAGAGTACTGCCTAAGAAGACCCCCTATAGTCCGGTTTTTTTTTACAAAAGTACTCTTTTGTAAAATAAAAATCGGACTATAGGTACTCCTTGTAATCCGACAAATTACAAATCCATTTCCCGTTCAGTAATGCACTATCTACATTCGCAAAGACTGTCAAAAAATATTCAATAATAATAGACATGTCGAATTACAGGGGGTGCCGGATTAGACAGGGGCCGGATTACCAGGGCTCCACTGTATTATAAAGCTGAATAGTTTGTTTGGTTGAAGTTACTAATCTCAGGAGCTACTCGAGGAAGGCTATAGGCTATCATGCTAGGGCTCTTAGGAGCCGAGCAAAATGGAAAAAGTCACGAAATTTGTATTCGTGACTTTTGCTCTGCTACTCGTTCGGGCAGGCAATTCGGGCTGGGTCGAGGAGCAAGCAATTTGATGCCGACGAAGTGACGTATAGAAAATAGTATTTTATAAAAATAAAATAGCATCATGACATAACCAAGCTCAAAAAATAATTTTCCCGGTTATCTCTCAAAAAAAAAGAATACTTTTTAATAAGTAAAAAAACTCGCACCCATGCCACCGACAGACACACACAGCGGTCAAACTTAAAACACCCGTCCTTTTGCGTCGGGAGTTAAAAATACGCTTACCGTGGTCGTATCATGTATGGGTGACATCCCGGAGACACCTTCGTGCCTCTGAAAACGACGTGAAGCCGTCAGTCCCGGCTAAAGTTCGTAAATCTATGACATTAGCTATGAGTCGTCAGACGCCTAAACATAAATAATGATACTTATATTAATAATAATATTTATTTCTAAAAAGTGACAACATAGTTACACACTTTACTTTAAAACATACTGACATTGTATCACAAGCATAGGTCCCCTGGGCGTCGGGAGTCGATTGCGGACTCCCGGCCACCGTAGGCGCGGGCTTGCGGGTGGCGAGCAATGGGTAGCTCGCCGCCCGGTAAGGACCAGGCTCGTGTCGACGGCGCGCAGTGTTCCACGCGCGCCTCAAAGAGATGTCAGCAGCAGTGTAGGGTCTACTAGGACCGATGCCTGCCGGGGTCGCGTGATTGTTCGAAAGAGATACCGCGACCCTGGCACATGGGCAACTGATGGAACACGGGTGGGTTTTAGTCAGTAAAAGTCTGACACGCCCTCCCGCTCCGCCCAGAGCGGGAGAAGTCATTTGATGATTTCCCATCCTAAAAAAAAAAAAAAAAAGCATAGGTCCCCTGGCTCCCAAACTAGGTTTATACCTGTGACTTGAGAGTCAGTGTTCCTCCATTATACAAGGCTTTACGTATGTCGTTCATTATTAAAAAACAAAATTGTGGAAAAGAAAGCAAAGTGCAAAATAACAAAAATCAAAATCAAAATAATATGTGATGTGAGAGAGATGGTGTGTATGTGTGTGCGTAACTTACATACATACAAAAACTCACGCCTTTTCCCATGGGGGTAGGCAGAAACTACGGAACGCCACCTGCTACGATCCTTATATATTCCTATTGCTTCGTTTAGGTTCATACAATTGGTCATACACACACGCCGGTTGCGAGTACTACGCACCTGGCCTAAAGTCAAAACAAATTCTTCAAACATTCGCAATAATAAAACATAATAACATAACAGTTATACACATTCCAAGCGACACCGGAGACATTAATACAGCTTGCAACATCGACATAGGAATCACGGCGCGTTGCTCCGGGCCTGGTACCTATTGGCTGGTGCGCTATGTTGTGACATTCTTACGTACTTGCGATGTCAGGTTATTGCGGAAATGTCGAGTGTAATACAAGTTAGGATAGGGGCGCCATCTGTGAAGAGAAATCAGAACTATTCGGTCAAAGCAAGAAGCTTGTGCTATGTTCTATTCATTTTCTATCTACCTTTTTAACCGACGATAAAAACGGAGGAGGTTCTCAAGTCGACGCGTATATTCTCCAACCCTAAGAAAATTCCAACCCTAAGGGTAGGAAAGAAAACAGGGGATGATTGATTGTGCACTCATTGATTGTAATGCATAACTTCTTACAGAATAGTCCGATTTTGCAAGCATGTAGTAATTAGTAGATTATAGACACAAAAAAATAATAAAATAAAAACTATTTACAAAAAATTTAATTGCTTTTCAGTTTTTTCGGCGGTTTAAATTTTTTGCAAAAAAAATAATTGTGTATTTTGAAAAGGTTAAACAGTTCATGAAATACGAAATGATCAATGCAAGAAAGAGTTTGCGTAACTTGTAGCTACCGCCAGGAGCATATACGATAATTACATAGTGTCTAACTTATATTTAATTGGTATAAATAACGTCATAATCGCTGAAGAATGTAGCCAAGGTAACTTTATAGCAATATAATTGAGCTATCTGTTACCGACCTTGCTCCGAGTAACATTTGAGAAATGAGGAAAATGTATCAGTCGATACATTTTTCGTTTGTAGATTTTAAAACAGTGTTTTTTCAACTTTTTTCATGGCGTGACTTTACTGTGGAAAAGTATTTTTCGAACCCCTACCCTCCATTGTTTCTAATTTGGCATAAACCTCTAAGTCCCTGAGATACCACATTTGGTATAGACACAATGGTTTTTAATTGTGTCTGTAATTAGCGG
Source organism: Aporophyla lueneburgensis (assembly GCA_932294355.1). Classification (NCBI taxonomy): domain Eukaryota; kingdom Metazoa; phylum Arthropoda; class Insecta; order Lepidoptera; family Noctuidae; genus Aporophyla; species Aporophyla lueneburgensis. Next base: position 12,984,376 of record OW028762.1, on the reverse strand, counting down.
CATTCAACGGGTTACAGTGTGAGAAGTTTTTGATTCATCAGAAAATAGAATAAGTACCTACAATCAACCACATAAGCTTAGAAGTATGTATTTGATTCCATTTAGAACCTCCTACTTCTGCAAGATAAGTGCTGCGTTCATTGATAAATACTAAATTGTAATTTTATCGCCATATTTACACTGCATGGCGGAGTCATTTATAAATCTCCACCTGAGCAGGTTTTCTTTGCTTCTGCCTGAGTCCAAAGCCTATTTAAAGACTTCCAGGTAAACCAAGGTAACTCATATCGAGGTGCGAGATTTACATCAGATGGAACGAGTGAGTTTGGTAGAGAAGCATCTTGCCACAGTTTAGTCTTTCCTTAGACCGTTCGCCGATGAGTGGGAGGACACACTGTTACGCCTTTTCAGCTTTTGTGACACGAGGATTTTATCGTGCAAAGGGTGTATGTCGGTAACCAATTCTTCTTTGAGCTTTCGAAAGATATGTTTGGAGACCGTTTATTGGCGGCCTAGTTTGGACTCGGGGGTAAGTAAAAACAACGGCACGGATCGATTAATCAGGTTAAGTTACGCTTGCCGCGGTTGCTCATTGGATGGGTGACCATCTTTACATAGTAACGGTTTAATGTGCTATCCGGGGCACGGTGAGGCCTTGCCTCGGAAAGCACATTCAGCCGTTTGTCCCGGCTGTCATTCAAGGATTTTTGGCAGTCTGTAAGGGTTGTAAAGACCTGAGAGTCTGACAACCAATCTTACCAAGTGGGTACGAGGGTAAGTAACTGGGTCGTGGAGGTCAGATAGGCAGTCGCTTCATAAAACACTGGTATTCAGCTGATGAGCTCACGCTGGACTTCCTGACCTGAACAAATGAGCATGTCAAAAAAACCGTTAGCCAAGTTTGTCATGGATCTAATTTGTAAGCGTATCATACAGTCTATTTTGGAAAATTATGCTGCCCTTTCTCATTTATACGTATGTGTGTATAAAATTTCACTCGAACTGTCTTTTTGCGACCCCACTGCCCATTCAAATTTATTCAAATTTAATTGCTCTTATACTTTGTTGTTAAAATAAAGAATTATTCCTTCATCATCAGGTGATGAAAGCAACAAAGAACCAACTCCAACAAATCAACTAACATCCATTTCCTATTGTTACAGATGAAGTCACCACAGGCAAGCGCCCGAGACCTCGCGACATGTCGCTGGCAGATCCCCCTCACACCATGGAGATAGCACAGATCCTGATATCACTGCTCCACGCCTGGGGACTGGACCCAGATCTTGATAGGGTCTGTGAGTCGAAGCTTGGACTATTGAGGCCTATGGTAAGTTCGCAGAAGAGTCTTTGGATGCCTCGAAGTGCAATGGGGATAGTTTTGATGCTGATATCATTGCTCCACGCCTGGGGTCTTGATCCAGACCTGGATAGGGTCTGTGATTCGAAGCTGGGACTGTTGAGGCCTATGTAAGTTCGCAGAAGAGTCTTTAGAAGCCTCGAAGTGCTGCAAGGATAGTTTTGGCGATAGTTTTGGTCCTGATATCACTGCTCCACGCGTGAAGACTGCATTCAGACCTTGATAGGGTCTGTGAGTCGAAACTGGGACTGCTGAGGCCTATGGTAAGTTTGCAGAAGAGTCTTTAGAAGCCTCCAAGTGCTATGGCGATAGTATTGATCCTGATATCAATGCTCCACGCCTAAGGACTGGACCCAGACCTTGATAGGGTCTGTGAGTCGGAACTGGGATTGCTGAGGCCTATGGTAAGTTCGCAGAAGAGTCTTTAGAAGCCTCCATGTGCTATGAGGATCGTTTTGATCCTGATATCACTGCTTCACGCCTGGGGATTGGACCCGGACCTTGATAGGTTCTGTGAGTCGAAGCTGGGACTGCTGAGGCCTATGGTAAGTTTGCAGTATAGTCTTTACAAGTCTTCCAGTGCTATGGGAACAGTTTTGATCCACTGCTATATGCCTGGGGACTTTAACCAGATGGGTGGTAAACCCTGCATAGGGTCTGTAAGTCTGAACTGGAACTTTTGAAGCCTATGTTAAGGGTACTGTCAACATTTTTTGTTATTTGTACACTCACATACAAGTAGCTCATCTAATGGGAAATGGTAACACCTCGTCGCCTTTAAGCATCTGAAATACAAGAGATAACTTAATAGCCTCGATATTCTAGACACTAAGCTTCTGCTCCACCACAAAAGGCTGCACTTCTACTAAACGAACGAATTAAAATACCATCAGAAAAATCATGCAATCGAACCCTTAAGGTGCAACCGAAGATCAAATTTCGTTACATTTTTTTTGTAATTTAACCTGTATGTTATGTTGATTGAATATGATTCGCGACCGATAAAAATATTTAATACCTTTTTCATGAAATAATCATTCAATAGGGCTACCATTATTCCAGTCGTAAAATGTCCACTGCTTTAATTAGGCCTCCTCCAATTTGGGGGCTTTGCCATAATCGCCACGCTTGGCAGGCGGGTTGGCGATCGCAGTATAGTGGTAAAATGCAAACAGAACGCTGCTGCCCATTCTCTAGTAAGTCCATTAGTCGCCTCTCAGAACACCCACGGGAGCAAATGGGATGGTGCTATTCTTTACTTCCGGCACTAAACGGATGCTGATGGACAATGGGATTAAAAGAACGTAAAGCATTGTATCGATAATTTTAATTCAACTCAAATTTAAATTGGATCAATCTAAAAATGATAGAAAATTTGAATTTCTGGTGCATCGCTCTGAAACAAAACGTTTGTTTCTTTTACTCATCTGCCACATATATCTAATCACCACTTCCCACAGGTGCCAGTCTGCTTCGGCGTGGTCTCTCGTCACGGTCACATGGCAGTGCAGCTTCCCACATGGCTGGGTAGCTGGTCGGCCGCATGTGCTTCGGTGCCTGATGACCCACTACTGGTCACATCGGATCTACCACCGGAATTAGTGAGACAAGAGAAATTGACTAGGTAAGTGGAAAATACAGGGGATTAAGGACTCGTAAACAGGGTCTTATCTCGCTTAACAGATGACCGATGGGGCCGAAAGGTTTTGGAGTGGCGACCACGTACCGGAAGACGTGGAGTTGGAAGGCCTCCAACATGGTGGACCGATGACCTTGTGAAAGCCGCAGGAATCCGCTGGATGCGGGAAGCACAAAACCGGTCGAATTGGCGGAGCTTGGGGGAGGCCTATGTCCAGCAGTGGACGTCTTTCGGCTGAAATGATGATGATGATGAAACAGGGTCTTCTATTCCAAAAATCGGATTGGATGGCGAGAAATCGTGAGGCGAATCACATCAGCCCCTAGTCAACAAATTACATGAGGACCACGACCGCTCTGACAAGAGTGTTACGAAGAAGAAGAAACAGTGTCTTCTTAGCGTATTGATGGAAAGCTAAATAGGGTCGGCCCAGGATTCGGCGACGTATTTCGCGCCATCACCAGCGTCTTTCAGTTCTTGTAAAGTGCAGGGGACAGGGCACGTAGGATATTATACACGGTGGAAAGGATATCGACGTGCAAACTATAAACAATGAATATAGCAAATGATTCTAAACCTCAAAGCATAGACATTTGTCAAGGGTAAAAAATCTGCTGTTCCTCAGAAAGTGCGAAACCCACGCGGTCAGAATGAATGGAAGGCTGGTTTTCTTTTTAATAACCATCGAACAATTTGAAGGGAGTTTCAAAATCATGTGCTGAATACATAATAGGTAACAGGTTTCGCTTCAATGTTTTTTTTTTTCACTACGTGCATGTGAAAGAACAGTAAAAGTAGAAGTCCAAGTTTATTAACAATACTAGACTTTCCCAAATAGTATAAGAAAAGTATCTTTGATTACCCATATTTTGCATAGAAAAATGCTAATGCGTATTGTGCTACCACGGGGAGATAGTACAGTTATCTGGGACTCTAACCCACTAAAACTTCACGGTGTCCTTCTATGCCGCTTATGGCGGGAACACGGGCACTCGTAAGCCCTCATCAGCGAACCCGCCGCTTCTGACCAGACTCTACTCTGGAGGGCACTAGAACACATAGCACGCCGGGACCACCACAAGGACCAGATACTATATGGGCGCCAGACGACCCCGTGTATGGCACCCCTTTTTTTTGTGGGTCATCAAATGACGTCTCCCGCTCTTCGGCGGAGCGGGAGGGCGCGACCAAAGAACAAATCTCGCGACCGTATGGCACCCGTGGGTGTGGTCTTTGATTACCATACCTTAACCTTATTTATCTACTGTATTTCCAGGCTCTTCTCATCAAAACTCCATTGGGAGCTCAGCACCACTTTGACAACCAACCACCTACTGTCCATCGTAGCCCTCGCCAACACACTCATGTCAATGAGCAACGCGAGCTTCGTGCCCGAGCAGGAGGTCATCAGGCGCCTGCACAGGTGATGATGATACCTTAGTGATAGCATAATGATAGCTGCCCATCAGAGCCCTCGCTAACATTCATGTCAATGAGTCAGGTGATGATGAATAAAAATAAGTGTGAACGGACTCTGGTATCTTCTTTATTTATTTAGGTTAAATAACATTGTTTCCGTACGTCATTTTTGGATGAGCACAGAAACCTGTGCTCTGCTGTGGGTTCCCTATAGTACCATAGAAGGCAAACCGTTCATGTCTTCTTGTCACAGTTTCGACTTGCGGTTTTTTGCCCTTATTTACTGCATGTAAAAGATTGAGAAGAGCCTCATCTTTTTTTTTTACTTGGCAATAAAACATTATTTTTTTCTTCTTCTCTTCTTTATTTGTCTCTTTATTTATTTATTACTGAATGTGCCCTCGATGACGCATGGCCGGAAGCGATGGATGCAGAGGTATATGATGAAAATAGCGACCCCAAAAGCGGCCTCTTGCTTATGCGTGACTACGTGGTCTGTCTAAAATATTAATAACCTACCCTCCCGGGACGTCGACTCCTCTTGTTCCCAGATCGTCTACCAGGAGCTCTTCATCATGGGCAGCAGACGAGGAGAGAGAGGAGCAGCTTGCGGCTCAACAGGCGCATATCAAGCAGGGCTGGTCGCTGTTGGCCACGTTGCATTGCGTACTACTGCCTGATAAGGTTGTTGCTGCGGGTGAGTTACGAATTCGTCATACTCTGAGCTAGGTTTTGGTCAAATTAAATCAAAATATTTTCATTTCACATAAACCTACATGGGAATACACCCACCCACTTATGAAACGTCAGAAGCACGGTTCCAATTTGTTGATTCCTATGGAGAAGAGCCGGCAAAACTCCATGGTAAAAATAATAGGCTTTTACAATGGTTTCGATTACAGTGTTAATAGGTATGGGAGGGCAGTGTAGGCCTGATACTGTGTCAAAAAGTATCAGGTCCTCAATAAAATGGAAAATTGTCCACAGTCTACAACGCCTATAACGTTCTTACATTTATCCACAAAATATAAATAATCTACATATATGATAGTATTTTATAAATAAAATATATTAACCTATTTAAACTAAATGTCATGATTGCCACGACAACCAATAATAAAGAGTTCAAATTACTCCACGGAAACGTTCTACCTGGAAAAAAATATAATATGTGTTAATCCAGGTTATAAACTATCTGTGTGCCAAACATCCAAATACGTTTGGCCGTTTTGCGTGATTTAGTAACACACATGTAACCGTATAAACTTTAACATTTATACTATTAGCAGGATACTAGGATTTGTCTCTTTACTCATAACTGTTTAGAGTTTGATTATTACACTTCGAGTCATAAATGTGGAACATGTACATTGCAGAACAGATGGATTGATGTTTGTTACTCTTTCACGCAAACACTACCGAACGGATTTTGATGGAACTTTACAGTATTATATTTATACATCAGAATAACATATATAGACTATAATTCAAAACCATATTGATTTAATTGGCCAAATTAAAACGATAAATGTCATGTAAGTAAGAAAAATCGTCCTATTTGAGACCTGTCTATGCGGATGAAGTCGCGAGTAGTATGTAGTTCTACATAATTTATATCTGTTCTTCTAGGAGCAAAGAGCTTCAAGCGTCCTCAAGTGGAGATGCTGGCTCGGCGCTGGCAACATCACTGTTTGGAAGTACGCGAGGCTGCGCAGGCATTGTTGTTAGCAGAGCTTGGCAGGTTAGTTATATGATATACTCATTATCAAAGATAACTGACGTATGTATGTGTGTAGAAAAGAGGGTGGCAGGGCATCAACGCGCAGGCTATCTATGCGCCCTCACGCTCCTAGCCGCCGCAGGAGGAGACGCCCCGGGCGTCGGGAGTCGATAGCTGACTCTCGGCCACCGTAGGCGCGAGCTTGCGGGTGGCGAGCAATGGGTAGCTCGCCGCCCGGTAAGGACCAGGCTCGTGTCGACGGCGCATAGTGTTCCACGCGCGCCTCAAAGAGATGTCAGCAAACTGAAGGGGCCCGCTACGACCGATGCCTGCCAGGGTCGCGAGATTTGTTCGAACGAGTTACCGTGGCCCTGGCACATAGGCAACTGAAGGAACACGGGTGGGTTTTAGTCAGTAAAAGTCTGACACGCCCTCCCGCTCCGCCCAGAGCTGGAGACGTCATTTCATGATTTCCCACCCACAAAAAAGGAAGGTCAAACTGTCTGAAAAACTGATCTCCTAATACCGTTTTCCTGTAGTTACAACGGTTAAGGTATAGACGCCATCACACTATGCTACCCGAAACTGTCATATTTTCTCAATCAATTTTGAACCTTGTCCTTTAGTGATAAAGTTGAAAACCTATTAGAGAAATATGACAGCTTGAAGTAGCTTTTTGTACTGGCGTCTGTACATTCTTTTAGTTCACATTCGCACGTACGTCAAAATATAGCGGTGGGATTCATGCACACTGGATCTTCAATGCTCTGCTTAGCACCGAGAGTCGAAATTCGAACAACGTGTTTTTCGACAAGCTGGGATGTACTCTGTTGGATTCTCAATGCTCGGTCCAACACCGAGAGTCGAAAATCTAGTGAACGATAAATTCTCGTCGCAATATTTTGACGTTTTCGTCTGTCGCCGAAAACCAGCGCTGGGGTTCTGTCTCGCATAGAGTCACAGCATTATGCTGACCTATGGCCGTATTGCGTGGATGCGACACATGTTTGTCCCCAGCTTTTTCTGTATGTTTTGGTCGAGCATTGGTGGCCCAGTGGTATCGGCCCCGGCTCACAAGTTGTAGGTCGTGGATTCGAACCCAGGCAGGCGCTTTACTTCGTGTAAATAAGTTCATCACCACTGCTCTCAAAAGGTGAAGGAAAACATCGTTAGGAAACCGGCATGTCCTAAAAATTCGAAGACATGTGACATCTACCAACCCGCACTGGGCCCGCGTGGCGTCACGGCCCACTCCCTCTCACCGAGAGGAGGCCTGCGTCCCAGCAGTGGGAACGGGCTGATACTGTATGTTTTGGTCTTTCTTAGCATCATGGTTGCCGTATATAAACAAATCTTTTCTTTTTCTTTCTTTTATGGCAGTGCGAACGTGTTCATACTGTCTCGTCTAAAAAATCCACGCTGATGGTGATTTTTTTCAACAGGCTCGGTCCAAAAGGGCGTAAGGCGCTGGTGGACAACTGGGCACAATTCCTACCTCTGTACACACACACAGAGAGTATAAATCCGCATGCCGCTCACAAGGAACCCGCTGAGAAGGTGCAACAAGTAGTAAGTTAAAACACTATTAATAAATTAAATACAATTCTCCGTGGTGCCGGACGTAAAGAATAGCACCACCCCATTTCTTCTCGTGGGTGTCATAAAAGGTGACTAAGGGACTTCCTAGAGAATGAGCAGCAGCGTTCTCTATGCATTTTACCATCATACTGCGATCGCCAACCCACCTGCCAAGCGTGGCGATTATGGGAAACCGCCCCCAAACTGAGGGAGGCTTATGTCCAGCAGTAAAACAATATAATGTTTCAGGGACTTGTGGCTAAATAATAACAGACGCACGGGTCGATTGATCTAGTTAAACTACGCTTGCCATGTATGGGTGATTATTTTTAAATACCAAGACCCCTCCGTGCTTCGGAAACACTTTAGGAGACACTTTAAGAAACACTTTAAACATTGACGATGAAATGCGGCGGGCCGCTACAAAACCGAAACGATACGGTTAGCCGGAACACGACGTGCCGTTGCGGCAGACCGTATAAACTGCGGCCAACCGCAACGGCATGCCGCGTCACGGCCTGCCGCTAGTGCGTTTTAGGGCTAACAGCAGGGACAAATGGGTTCAACCAGTCTTACCAAGGGGTATCGTATAACGCAAGGTTGTGGAGGTCAGACAGGCAGTAACTTGATTTAAAAAACTGGTACTCAGCTGCATCTGGTTAGACAGGAAGCTGACTGTATTTTTTTTTGTAAAATGTTAGACAAATGATGATGATGACCAATCGAATTTTAATATTATTGTTCTTTCTTTTAAAATTATGTATTTTGCTATACCTCTCGCCAATTGAGCGAAAGAAAATTAAATCTTATTTATAGGCGTTAAGACTCAATTTCAAATGCATAATGTTAGGACAAACACGATTTTCTTAAAAGTAACAGTTAGCTTTTTTAATAAATTAATAGTTTTAGTCATTGTATTATGCTTTTAACTCAATACTCTAATTGTGGTGTATGAGGTCTTGCGTTAACCAGTCAATTACCGTAATTACAGACACAATTAAAAACCATTGTGTCTGATACCAAATGTGGTATCTCAGGGACTTAAAGGTTAATTATGTTACACCTTGTATTTTTTTTTATTATTTGAAAACAGTACAAACAACTTAATAAATTATTGCACATACCAGTGTTTATCTCTACATCACCGATAGGTTTAATGGTAGAAAATGGCAATGGCATTAAGTCCGCCTCAATACATTTTTGTGCTAAAAGTATTTAATAAATAAATTAATAATGTGTTTACCTGGCAACACAGAACCATTTTACATATTAAAAAAAATACTTATAGAAACAGATTCAACAATCAAAAAGTCTCCTTCTACTATTTTTTATCAAGAAGAAGAATTTGAAGAAGAAAGTTATATCTTGCAACACAGCACCATTTTACAATCACCGTTTAAAAAAAAAACCTTACAGAAACAAATAAAACATTCAAAACGTCCCCCTTCTTCTACTTTTACAGCAAGAAGAAGAATTTGAAGAAGAAGAAGAAGAGATAGTCCGAAAGCCGTCGTCTTTGGCCGAACTCAAGCGCAAGCAGACTACAGCGGTCGTTTTGTTGGGCGTCATCGGGGCAGAGTTTGGTCAGGACATTACTAGCGAAGGTATGTGTTTTTGGCAATAATTTCTTGATTCATGTTGAATTGTATATGCTTTAAGGTTGAAATTTCTTTATTTTTGAGGAGGAATAATCTGCTTGTCTTTAAGAATGATTAGTTTTTTTAAACTATTATTTATTTTCAATTTTTAGGGCGTTTCGTATTTTGTGACGTATGTCAGCGTAGTTTTCAAAAACAGTTTTTTTTGCTTTCCTGGTAACCCTGGCGAGGATAATGGCACTCTATGAAATTATTGCATTGTCATTGGTCTTCGATAAGTCAACAAAGTTTAAATGAAATCTGACCGTTTGAAGTGGGTCAAAATCAAGTCCAAAGGAGTCGAGTTACAAACAAACAAATATACAAATGAAGCTAATAAAACCGTGTTAAAAAGAAACAAGCTTTTTCCAGCGGCTTCGCCGGCGTATTCTATATATAAACTTTTCTCTTGAATCACTCTGTATATACATGAAACTACGCGTACAGACACGAAATGCAACTTCGATACGATGTAAAGATCAATCAAACACTCAGCCTATCGCAGTCCACTGTTGGACATAGGCCTCTCCCATGCTGCGCCACAACACCCTGTCCTCCGCCTTCCGCATCCAGTCTGTCCCAGCCACCTTTTTGAGGTCGTCGATCCATCTAGCTGGGGGGCGTCCCACACTACGCTTGCCGATACGCGGTCTCCACTCCAGGACTCGTCTGCTCCATCGGCCATCTGTCCTTCGACAGACATGGCCAACCCCATATCACTTCAAATTGCTTACTCTGCGAGCAAAAAAGCTCGGCGGTGTAAAAATATAGCACTCTAATCTTCGATCAATAATAGCACTAGATAAAGGATCAGGAACAAAAATAAGGCGCTGAAGTGGCCACGTTTGCACACACTTACACATTTATATTTCTTACTACGAAGTATAGAAAAACGTTTCATAATAATAACAACTTCAGTTTATTATAATCCTTAATACTCAAACATAAAGCATAATTACGATTGCAAAATATTCATATTTAAGTCCTTTTGTCATCGGAGAAAGGTAAAGAGCAATAAATTTAAAATGTCCCTTAAAAATCAAAAGTCATTTTTATATAAGTACAAAATTATTTATTCTAAACTGAAACTTAAAGTCTAAGCAATAAGGTTAAAAATAATGTGTTGACAATTTCATGCTTACTCTATTTTGGAACTAGACGTAATTCTTGGTATTACATTTCAATGCTCAGAACACAGTACGTACTGAAAGACGTAGAGTTGCAGAATATATTTTTTTAGGTGAAGGTACGTTTTGATGGTGGCAAACATTTTTAATCGATTTAAAAAAGTAGTATGAAATGAAATTAAATGAATTGCACCGATCCCAGCGTGGTTTGACCAGACTCGATTAATCGAATGAACCCCGAGATTTGCACTAGCCCCTGAAGCGTCATGATTCATGGTGCTACATAGGCCATTGCATATCAAGAAGTAGACCGGGGGGCGCTGTAATGGTAGGGAAGACGTGCCCATAGGATAGGAAAGGATTACGAGCCTACCGACTATGCAGCCTTAAGTAAGCATTGGACTAGTGGAGAGAAGGGTCATATTTGTCTTTAGGAGGGCATCTTTTCACGTCGTCGCCGGCATGTTGATCCAGGTCGAGCTTCACCGATGCATCTTTTGGTGGGGTTAACCGTTTGCTTGGCTCTTTTCTATGTCGAGGCTTTGCTATGTTCCGTGTTGTTGTTTTCTTGGTCGTATTCTGAGTTCTTGCTGGTATCAATTTCTGGTTTTTTGTAGATATCACTAACCGCTTTCTTGATCTTATTTCTGTCTCCAGCCGTGTCCCTCCAAAACTAGATATCCTTGTCGAAGTATTTCATGTCCTGTTTTAGATTGTCATTCCATTAGTAAATAGGTCGTCCGACCTTTTTAGATTTGGCCCTGTACTGCATTGCTGCATGAAACAGGTGTGGTTCGGAGCGTCTGAAAATGTGTGCGAGGTAGCACATCCTGTGGTTCTTGATGCGTTTTGTTATGGTTTTGATGCATTTTCTCTGTCTCGGTTTGTTGATCGAGTCTCTCATGATAACTCGTGCATATCTTCTCGGTCTTGATCGGTTCGGCTTTGTGGGTGCTGATACTTTTAAGTCATATATCATAAAAGGTACGATAATATCTCCAGCTGTGTCCATCCAAAACTTGATTCCCATGTCGAAGTACTCGTATTTTATGTCTTGTTTTAGGTTGCCGTTCCATTTGTAAGTAGGTCGCTCGACCTTCTTACATTTGGCCTTGTACTGCGTTGCTGCATGCATGCGTGGTGTGGTTCACCGTGTGCTAGGCAGCACATCCTGTGGTTCTTGCCGCGTTTTGTTACGGTTTTACCGATTCAGATTTGATGCATTTTCTGATGTCCGCAGTTTCCTGGTTTCTTTTTTCCTAGCTTGGTCAATCAAATCATGACTCAACTCGTTCATTTCTTCTGAGCCGCAATAATGTGGTATTGGATGCGTTTTAGTTCTTTCAGCTCATCTGTAATGAGGATAAGGTCGTCCGCAAATGATAATACCACCGGGAGTGATGATGATTTCCTTTGTTTCTTTCGTCGTTGGTCTTTCGCTTTTTGCTTCGATTATCAGTTTTGTTTTATTAACCGTTGGTATATGAAGGCCCTCGGACCTTTTTTTCTCTCATTTGGATATCGGTACCCTGCTCTTTTTTGTTTTTGTTTGTTGCTTTTTTTTTCCTGTGGAATGTGTTGAGCGTTTGCATGTGTTTTGCGGGGTGATTTTTTTTCCCCCTAGTCCCTTTTGGAGTGTTGTCTGGCTTTTTTTACGTGATTATGCATACTGGAGTTATTTGGTTGCTTGCTTTGTAGAAATTTGGCCTTCTGTAGGTTAGGAAGGGCTAATCGGTGGTCCCTTGAGTAAATCGTCTGAAGAGTCAGAGTTACCTCCGTTAGAATGTTCCAGGGTACTTCGATGTTTTCATTCGTTGGGGTGATTACTACAGTTGCTCGTTTTTTGTTAAACAGTCTTGGTATTTTGGTTTGGTAGAATTTCTATTCAGCGCGGCACAGTTGCATTGTTTATGATTGACATATTTGGTCTCAACCGTTGTTTCATTCGTACCTTGTCATTGTTTTTGTGTTTGGTTTTTTCCCTTTTGTTTACTATTTATAAATGTATTATTTGATCTTGGCAGTCCCCAAATTATTTTATTGTATTCTATTTGAAGTGTTTCCCTGTTAGCAATATTTATTAATAGTTCGCCGTTGTACTTGGAATCTTCATGCTGAAGCTTGTGCTGCATCAAACCTTGGCGTTGGATACTTCGATCTCGACCAATATGGGCGCTAAAGTGCCGTATTTTCAGCGCACCTTTCCTTGTTTTTCGTCTAATCAAGTTTAAAACGTTTGTGAAGGATCTGATTGCTTTCTAAGTACAGCTGTTAGGGTGTGAATTTATTATGTACAGAGGAGATGGCTTGTCTTTTCCCATGACAAACTCAAGGGTAGGTGACATCAGGTCCATATACTTTTTATTGCAAACTGCTTCAATTTGGGCATCCTTTCTTAATAAAATTGCAAGGCCCCGGTGTGTGTTACCCGCAATTCCTGAGAGGTGTCATTCGTAGTGTGTGGAGATATACGTTCTTGCATTCATCCCTGTTCCCCGTAGACTGGCTATATGATTGCCTCTGCGTGAAAGTACAGCGTCTACAAATTTTTTTTTTTTTGGCTGGTTTTGAATCGCCGCGATCGTTTCAAGTTGCAATACTAGATCTAAGCAAGTGCACTTTTTTTGCGGTGGTGGTCTGGTTTCTGGTGTAGGTACATGCAGTATCGACTGCGATTATGTCTGGTAGCGGTGTAAGTAGTGTTGCTTCTCGTTGTTCGCACGGTGTTAATGAGATAACTAATTGGGGATTGTTCGTTTTCAAGCTGACGTTTTGTGGCTTTTTCATGTACTTCTCATGTGTTGTACCGGTTACTTAAAGGTCTGGTATAATGTGTGGTGGTACGATGCGTTGGTTGAATTTTGCATTTTGTTTATCCAGTTGTTGTATTGTTACTTTGATCAGGACCCAGCTATCATATTGCTTCGTGTAGAGGATGTGTCATATACATATTAGCGGATTCACTCGATCGCCGATCGGTGTTTTTCTGCGTTATGTTTATGTGTACATTCACATTTACGAGGTACAATTCGGACGCGGTGATAATGGTATAATTCGATATACCAGAATGTTTAATTAATTGCACGGTTATGTATTTTGTTATCCTTTGTTCCTAGAAAAGAATGCTGTTGGGGAGAAATTCCTATATATTATTTAAGTGCTAGGCAAATTCTATCATCCTGTCAATGTTTCAAAACATATGTAGCGAGATCTTGACGGAAATTCTTGTGATCAAATGTTATATGGTGAGATTTCTTACTAGACAAACAGTTCCCGTCTAACAGTTCCCGTCTTTTGAGATGAGCACGATTCTAAACATTGTTATTGCTTTTGTTTAGTCAAACACATTTTTGTGTCAGTAAGGGGCTGAAACTGTCTAATTTGTGAGCTTGACCTTTTTTTTTGTTTTGTATCGTTATCTGTAGAGCAAAAACGTCTGGTGCAAACTTAAGAGTTCGGGATAAAAAAAAATTTATTATCTCTTCAGTCCACATGTATATTTAAATTCCGGTGACCATACATGACTTCTCCCGCTCTGGGCGGAGCGGGAGGGCGTGTCAGACTTTTACTGACTAAAACCCACCCGTGCTCCATCAGTTGCCCATGTGCCAGGGTCACGGTATCTCTTTCGAAAATACACCTTTTGCACCTTTTGCAAAATAATTTGAGGAATTTGTTACCATGGTACACACGTCGACAAATCAAGCCATTCATTTCCAGTATAAACTGACTTCTCTTTGTACGGAAAGCCTATACAATGCGTCGGGAGTCGATTGCGGACTCCCGGCCACCGTAGGCGCGAGCTTGCGGGTGGCGAGCAATGGGTGGCTCGCCGCCCGGTAAGGACCAGGCTCGGGTCGACGGCGCGCAGTGTTCCACGCGCGCCTCAAAGAGATGTCAGCAGCAGTGTAGGGGTCTACTAGGACCGATGCCTGCCGGGGTCGCGTGATTGTTCGAAAGAGATACCGTGACCCTGGCACATGGGCAACTGATGGAGCACGGGTGGGTTTTAGTCAGTAAAAGTCTGACACGCCCTCCCGCTCCGCCCAGAGCGGGAGAAGTCATTTGATGATTTCCCATCCTGAGAAAAAAAAAAAAAAAAAGCCTATACAATGCGAGGTCTGTTAAAACTGGAAATCCATAGCTTGATATGTAGCCGTGTGTACAATTATAAGGTCCTTAGGTAAGGCATCCTTAACGATATCATATTTAGCGCCAGAATAACAGCGTGAATTTGTCTGTGTGAAGACACCGGTCCGCAACGGCTGCCTGAGACGACGTTGCGTGCGCGCTCGCGGCTTATCTAGGCCCATCTACGCAGTTTAGCTAACGTATCCCTGTAATATTAAGAACGGTCTCACCGGGTCTAACGCCATGAGTTACTCGTCCTCCGGCAGTCAGTCTTCACTACAGCATGAACCTATGACACTTTCGCTTCCTTGTTTTGTTATTACGACACAGAGAGACACACACAAAAAACGCGTTTTGATTTCGAAGTCGGGCGAGCCGACATGTGTTGCGCGCGCGCACAGACGACCGCTTGCGACGAGGGTCAAACTTGAACTCTAATCGATTTAAAAAAGTAGTAGGACTAAAATAGTATAATAGTTATTTCATTTTATTAAGTGCGGGTTAAATCAATGTGATCCACCCGTATAAAAAATGGATGCGTCTACTTTTATGTACAGTATTTAGAAGTTAAATTTGTATTAAATCAAATAAATTTTTTATTTCAATTAAAGTTCTAATATGATTTTTTATAAGGTTTGTATATTTCTTCTCTTCTTTCTTTCGCTACAATAGATACCCATTCTGCACAGCGATATGGTTCGCTAGGAAATCTACAAACAAAAATAAAATATAAAATTACAATACTACTTGATGCACTCTCTGTTCCAGAACAGACAATGTTTGTTACAATAGTTGGCGCGTTGTCGCAAACATTGGTCAAGCAATCATAATATGTATTTGCTAAATGTTTTAAATTTACTATTTGATTGTTTTTATTTTATGAAAAACACTTAAATATATGAACTTACGGCAAAAAAGATATTCCTTCCAAAAACTTGGTGTTACAGTGGTTATTTACACAATTTTTGAACGCGTACTGCGGCGTTTAGGACGTCTTATCGTTGGCTATCATTGGACCAAACTAATTTGAAATAAGACCACAAAAATATTTGTGCTCTTATTTTTCGGGCCGTTTTTGAAGCGCTCATCGGGAATCTAGTACATTTTTGATCGAAGACTCTAATAGCGTAATATAGTATTAAGCGGAATATGAATTATTTTGAAAATTATTGCCAATCCATTACTTCATAATATGTTCGAAAAATTGGTACGCTTAGTATATTTTTTAACGCAAAAATTCCTGTTGTTGAAAAATCCTCCAGCGTAGTACTTAGTCAGAGATGTGACATTTTAAAAATAACAGTATTTGAAATGCAAAATAGAAAATACAAAATACCTATTTCCATTTTGTATTTAAATACTTTTTTTAGAAAAGCATTTTATATTTTATTTGAAATACCTTTTAGGACATATTTTGTATTTGCAAAATGCAAAATACTTTTTGCTAAGTTTTGTAAACATCAAAGAATTAATCATTAATGTGATGAGAAATGGTACTTTTTTTCTCACTATGGCATCACTTTGCTACGAACTAATTAATGCTAGTTATAAAGCCTATTTACTGTAGTATTTGAGAGACTAAAAAATATTTTGGTGCTTAAAGCGCTTAACAGTTTATTTTGTAATGAAGGTTAAAAAAAATACTTAAAACAAAAAACTTCAAAGAAGTTCTTATTTTAGTTGACAAGTTTGATGACTTTTTTATATGACTTGCTATTTATTTCTTACAATTTTAGAATGGATGTAAAGGTCGATACCTAAACTTCACATAAACACAATAACATGACGTCAATAAATACTTTGAATTTTCGTGAATATGATAGGAGAATGTTCTAAACTTTACCCACCTCCTTTACCAGCCTGTTAGCTGGCTGAAATAAATAAACTTTTTAACAAAATAAAGATAGGTACTTTAAAACTAAAAGTATTTTATTTTAATAAAGCATTTTGTAAATACGTATTTTGCATTTAGTATTTTAAATACAAAATGAAAAACTATTTTGTATTTGAAATAACAAAATACCAAAAGTATTTGCATTTTGTATTTGAATACATTTTATAACCTATTTTGCACATCTCTGTACTTAGTAACTTGACCTCATAAACCTCCCTTGTTTATCTATAAGTCAATGCCAGAATATAAAAGTATATGAAAAAGTAAAGAATATTGCTTGTAAAGAATATTGCTTGCTACAAATAATTATTTTCCCCGGCTTACCGTTCACAGCTTTAATTAGGTATAATTAAAGCTGTGAATGGTAAGCCGGGAAAATTAAATGACTTTTTCAAAAAAAAAAACACATATTCTAATCACAAATGCCATTCTCTGAAAGTTTTTGCATTTTCAACTTTATTTCGTATTTCGTAAAGTTCATAATACAAAAATAACAACTTAGAAACATATTGGGGTCTTAATTCAAAACCTGTGTGGTGAATTAACCAGAAAGCCAAATCTGGTAATTAAAAATGTTGAAAATCTAGTCGCAGTCTCATCTCGGCGACAATCAGTTGTCAAAAATATATGGAAACTGGAGGTATTTTTGACAGATTGAGACTGAGTTCAGACTATGAATTTTCTTAAATTACGAGAAAATGCCCCTCTGATCTAAATAAAAACTTATTTTTATTTTTCTTAAACAATTATTTTCCCTGACTACATTTGGGGGCGACCATTAATTTACGTGAAGCATTTTTTTGAATTTTTCGATCCCCCCGGAGGGGGGTCGAAAATGGGATGGGATGGGATATCGTAAGATTTTCCTGAACTCCCTTCCCCCTCCCCTAATCTTACGCAAGATTCTTCAAAACTTGTATTTGGGCTGTAAACGTGTTAGATTATTAACAAAAAAAAAAAATATGAGAACCGAGATAATTTTCTTAGACCAAGAATAATTTCTTAACTCAAGAATGTATTGTTCAAAATGAAATCATTTTCTTCAAAATGGTATTCTTGGTTCAAGATTTTGGCTCTTGAGTCAAGTTATTTTTTTTATCAGTGTACCATTGTCTCAGATTTGGCCATATTTTTTTGTAGAAACTAGCTTTTAGCAGCGGCTTCGCCCGCGTGGAGGTTGGAAATTATTCCGCGGGAGCATACTACCGGAATAAAAAGTACCTTATGTGTTACTGCAGGTTATAAACTATCTGTGTGCCAAATTTTATCTAAATCGGATTAGTAATTTTTGCATGAAAGAGGAACAAACATCCATACACCTATACATCCATACACCTATACATCCATACACCTATACATCCATACATACAAAGTTTCGCGTTTATAATATTAGTAGGAAGTAGGATAATTTTTCACGCAATTTTACACCGTTTTCTGCGTGAAAAATAATTACCTACGTGATATTTGCCAAGACCTCCCCTCCCCCCTAAGTGAGATTTGGAAAAATTTAGCTTGATCCCCTCCCTAGAACACCTCATGTAATTAATGGACGCCCCCTTTTGTATTTCTATAAAAATGCTTTTTATAAACAAATGTATATTGTTTAAGCTAGCTTGTTTCCGTTGATATGATTTGCATTATTCGCTTGCTTGTTATAGGCGCTGCTGGCAATAAGAGAAGAAAGGATGGCGATAGTCGAAAGAGCTCCGTTGTTGAAGGTAGGTTAAATATCACTTCATATAGGATCAACATCCTAAATATACCGTCGGTTGTCATGGTGTGGTCACGTGATACGGAGGAATGAGGAAAATGACGTAAGAAAAGTATTGAGTATGAATGTCGATGGTTTGGAGTAATGGGAGACCGAAGAAACGATGGATGGACTGTGTGAATTATGATATGGATAGAAAGGGGGTGACTACTGAGATGACGACTGATAGTGCGGTGCGGTATAGTAAATGTCACATGTCTTCGAATTTTTTGTTCTAAGACAGGCCGGTTTCCTCACGATGTTATCCTTCACCGTTTTAAGAGCAGTGGTGATGAAATAATTTACACTAAGTAAATTTCCTGCCTTGGTTCGAACCTGCGACTTACAACTTATAAGTCGCGGCCGTTACCACAAGGTCACCACTGCTCTCAATTAAACATTGTCTTTTGACAAATCTATACTAATATTATAAAACTGAAGAGTTTGTTTGTTTGTATGTTTGTTTGTTTGATTGAACGCGCTAATCTCAGGAACTACTGGTCCGAATTGAAAAATTCTTTTTGTGTTGGGTAGCCTATTTATGGGGGAAGGCTATAGGCTATATAACATTACGCTATAACTAAGAGGAGCGGAGCAGTAATGAAAAATGTTGCAAAAACGGGGAAATTTGCACGGGTAGGCGATTCGATGCGACGGGAAGGGTCGGTGGAGCAAGAAATTTAATGCGGATGAAGTCGCGGGTAGAAGCTAGTACGAAATATTTTCAAATGACAGTCCAGGTCAGCAATACATGCTAGGAAGTAAAAACTATATTGAATATTCTAACAAAAACTATTTTCCGTTCCAGGGTTCACCCTCAGCTCTTCAAACAACCTAGCCCGGCTGACAGCTCTGGCGCTCACCCATTTACTTCTCAGCCCCGCGTGCCCTCGCTTGCCCGCACACACGCCGCTGCGCCGCGCCGCTGTCGACCTGCTGGGCAGGGGCTTCACTGTGTGGGAGCCATATTTGGATGTTAGTCATGTCTTGTTGGGTAAGTGGAATAAGTAAAATCACAATAACACACACACAAACCATAATAAAACACACACACCTACAACACACAAACCTACAATAACTGGATGACCGGTATTTTTGGTAAATTTTGTTTAAAATAATAAGTTTATGTACAGACGCCAACACATCAAGCTACTACAATCTGTCAGATTTCTTTGATAGATTTTCGACTTTATTTCTAGAGCATTAGGTTCAAGGTTCATTGGGAAAAATGGACAGTTTCGGGTAGCTTGACCTGGTGGCGTCTGTACAAGATGATAATCAATAAAGTTGGTCATTGAAAACACGATTAAAACGACATTTTATAAAAATGTATCCTAGCTAGATCGATTTATCGCCCCGAAACCCCCTGTATACTAAATTTCATGAAAATTGTTGGAGCCGTTTCCGAGATTCAGATTATATATATATATATATATCTATATATATATAAAAATGAATCCCTATTTACCTTGGTCACGTCATCACGCGTGAACGGCTGGACCGATTTCACTTTTTTCTTTTATGTTGTATTTGTTATTGTCAGGAGAAGGTTCTTATGAAAGAAAAAATTTAAAAATTTGCGCGGAGAATTAGAAGATTTAAGAACACTTATTTAAGAATACTCGGACAAATCTTTTTGAATTTGATTAAATTCTTGAAGAAGGCTAATAAACATCACGCTAGGGCCGTTAGGAAAATATATAAAGTAAGAAAGAACGCTAAGCTTAGAGATAGCGCGGGAAGACAATGGGATGCGATTAGTTGGGTCGGAGGAACAAGAAATTTCACGCGGACGAAGTCGCGGGCAGTAGCTAGTTTATATATATACAAGAATTGCTCGTTTAAAGGTATAAGATAAGATATAATTTATGAAATGTCAGAAGCTAGGTGCACGTTTCCGATTGGTTGGTTCCTGTATAGAAGAGCCGGCAAGAAAAACTCCACGGTTACTCTTTTGATATTTTTCTTAAAATAATAGATTTAAAAAGTCTATTTGAGGTATATTTCATTGGTAGTAAGCACCCCACGCTTTTTTTCCCAATTATTTTGTACTTTTTAGTTTGGTTTTCTATGAAAGCGTAAAAAAAAAACGAAAGAACATGCTTTTGTAGCAATTCGGACATAAAAAAATAAAAAAAAATATTTTAAACTATTTTTTTTTTGGTTCGTTTTTTTTTTTTGCTATCCTAGTGTTCCTGGCCAGGATAATGGCACAAATGTATGCAATTATTGTTTTGTCATCGGTCCTCGATAAGTGTTGCACCGGACCGACCGGTGTTGTGTCGGTGTTGTGTTGTTGTGGTGTTGTGTCGGTGTTGTGTTGTTGTGGTGTTGTGTGTTGTTGGTGTTGTGTCGCATAGTCGGTATGATCGACGAAGTTTCTGTGTTCCACATTTTATGTTTAGAAACAATTTTTTTTATTGACTTCCAAAAGTCGCGATTTACTCTAAATCAAATCAAAATATTTTATTTCACATAAACCAAGTGGTTGATTCCCCACCGTTACTGTCCAAAAAAAAATTCACTTTTAGTTTCAAATTACAGTGTTAATAATTATGGGAGGACGGTGTAGGCCTTTTTTTTGGATGGGAAATCATCAAATCACTTCTCCCGCTCTGGGCGGAGCGGGAGGACGTGTCAGGGTCCGTTCACACAGACCGGCTCGGAGAGCATCGGCGCGCATTTTCTTTTCACAACAACCGCCAACCAACCAACCGCCGCCAACCGCCGCCGCCAACCGCCGCCGCCAACCGCCGCCAACTATTTCACATAGACCGGCTAGAAGCGATCTGAAAGCGGATGCGCTCGGAGCCGGTCGGATGCGCTCGGAGCCGGTCGGATGCGCTCGCAGCCGGTCGGATGCGCTCGGAGCCGGTCTGATGCGCTCGGAGCCGGACGGATGCGCTCGGAGCCGGTTGGATGCCGTCGCAGCCGGTCGGATGCGCTCGGAGCCGGTCGGATGCGTTCGCAGCCGGTCGGATGCGCTCGCAGCCGGTCGGATGCGCTCGCAGCCGGTCGGATGCGCTCGGAGCCGGTCTGATGCGCTCGGAGCCGGACGGATGCGCTCGGAGCCGGTCGGGGATGCCCTCGCAGCCGGTCGGATGCGCTTGCAGCCGGTCAGATGCGCTCGCAGCCGGTCGAATGCCCTCGCAGCCGGTCGGATGCGCTCGGAGCCGGTCGGATGCCCTCGCAGCCAGTCGGATGCGCTCGGAGCCGGTCAGATGCGCTCGCAGCCGGTCGGATGCGCTCGGAGCCGGTCGGATGCGCTCGGAGCCGGTCGGATGCGCTCGCAGCCGGTCGGATGCGCTCGGAGCCGGTCTGATGCGCTCGGAGCCGGACGGATGCGCTCGGAGCCGGTTGGATGCCGTCGCAGCCGGTCGGATGCGCTCGGAGCCGGTCGGATGCGTTCGCAGCCGGTCGGATGCGCTCGCAGCCGGTCGGATGCGCTCGCAGCCGGTCGGATGCGCTCGGAGCCGGTCTGATGCGCTCGGAGCCGGACGGATGCGCTCGGAGCCGGTCGGGGATGCCCTCGCAGCCGGTCGGATGCGCTTGCAGCCGGTCAGATGCGCTCGCAGCCGGTCGAATGCCCTCGCAGCCGGTCGGATGCGCTCGGAGCCGGTCGGATGCCCTCGCAGCCGGTCGGATGCCCTCGCAGCCAGTCGGATGCGCTCGGAGCCGGTCAGATGCGCTCGCAGCCGGTCGGATGCGCTCGGAGCCGGTCTGATGCGCTCGGAGCCGGTCTGATGCGCTCGGAGCCGGACGGATGCACTCGCAGCCGGTCGGATGCGCTCGGAGCCGGTCGGATGCCCTCGCAGCCGGTCGGATGCGCTCGGAGCCGGTCGGATGCGCTCGCAGCCGGTCGGATGCGCTCGGAGCCGGTCGGATGCGCTCGGAGCCGGTCTGATGCGCTCGGAGCCGGACGGATGCGCTCGCAGCCGGTCGGATGCGCTCGGAGCCGGTTGGATGCCGTCGGAGCCGGTTGGATGCCGTCGCAGCCGGTCGGATGCGCTCGGAGCCGGTCGGATGCGCTCGGAGCTTGTCGGATGCGCTCGCAGCCGGTCGGATGCGCTCGGAGCCGGTCGGATGCGCTCGGAGCCGGTCGGATGCCCTCGCAGCCGGTCGGATGCGCTCGGAGCCGGTCGGATGCGCTCGCAGGCGGTCGGATGCGCTCGCAGCCGGTCGGATGCGCTCGGAGCCGGTCGGATGCGCTCGGAGCCGGTCGGATGCGCTCGGAGCCGGTCGGATGCGCTCGCAGCCGGTCGGATGCGCTCGCAGCCGGTAGGATGCGCTCGCAGCCGGTCGGATGCGCTCGGAGCCGGGTGGAACAAAACAAACAAACAACGGCAGTACCAGTATTCCACGCAGTCCAAGTTTTGTTTTCGGTGTTAAAGTGTGCTTTTCGGAGCTCCGATGAAAAAATATATTTGTAGCAAGATTTTTTGAAGCAGAAGTGGCGCAAGTGGAGACAAATATTGGCAAAAAAAATATTTTAAAATATTCGGCTGCGCGAGCGAGAGGAGAGCACACAATCGGAGCCGATCGGCTGCGCAACTGAGAAAAGTACGCGATCGGAGCTGGTCAGCTCCTCTTATTATTTCACACCAAGCATGCATGCCTTCCTTTTGCAAACCTTACTACAATGACTAAAAACTCTGTTTTAAACGTGATAAAAATCTGCTCTCCTCTCCGAGCTGGTATGTGTGAACGGATCCTCAGACTTTTACTGACCAAAACCCACCCGTGTTCCTTCAGTTGCCCATGTGCCAGGGTCACGGTGTCTCTTTCGAACAATCTCGCGACCCTGGCAGGCCGGTGTAGGTACTTACTATAATGGGAAATAGTCTTCAACGCCGACAACTCTTTCCAAAATCTTCTCAGTTTCTCATCTTCATCAGCATACTAACTCCACCATACTTCCTCAGGTCTCCTGGAAATGTGCTGCGACGCCGACAAGCTGGTGCCCTCAATGACGTACGGCCTCCCTCTCACTCCGCAAGCTGACTCCTGCCGCACTGCCCGACACGCCCTCACGCTCATAGCTACTGCCAGGTAATAATAATAGTATACGCTTTATTATTTGTGCTCATGACTAAAAAGAAGCATCTATATTATGTCAGAAGCAAAGTCAAAGTCAACAACGACAACAGTTATATGAAAATAGAATTGATTCTAGTTCCAAAAGGTAGATTCGTATGGAGAAGAATGGGAAAGAAACTCTATACAATATTTATACAATTATATGTAATAGTAATAGTATATTTATTTGCATAAAAACACGGTATACAAAGATGGTATAATTATAGCTTAGAACAAAACATGTTTTGCCAATATAATAATCGGCATGCAAATTTTTAATAGTTACCTATTGTTTATAAGTTAACATTTTATGGCAATGTAATCTTTAACATTATAGAAACTATTAACACATAACCATTCGTAAACCTTATTTTTAAATACTCTAGTGTTGTCTAGTGTCTCAAACATTTGAGATCATTTGGTAACTTATTATATAAACGTACACACATTGCAAGGCAACTCTTATTATATATATAACGCACGGGTTCACTTTCGGGAGTACTTTCGTAGATCTTAGACAGTCGTTACGGGTTGTCAGAAGCCCGAAATTCTGACAACCAGTCTTATCAAGGGGTATTGTACCTATTATAATAATAATAAAAATATTTAAAATGTAACGAAATATGTATCAAAATATATAAAAGAACAATAATAATAATTGCTTTATTATCAGGCAACGTTGGCCTATAGATAAAATACACAAAATAATCTTACACAATAATAAACTAATACATAATAAAAATATCACTTATACAATCATTTGTTACGTAGGGTCGGCGACGTATTGCCCAGTAACTGGGTTGTGGAGGTAAAATACCGATATTCAGCTGCATCCGGTTAGACTGGAAGCCGACCTCAACATAGTTGGGAAAAGGCCAGGCAGATGACGAAGCTGACGTTCAAAAGTGCCTTTTTAACCGACTTCAAAAAGGAGGAGGTTATCAATTCGTTTGTTTATATTGTTTTTTAATGTATGTTCGGCCATAACTCCGTCATGTATTAACGGATTTGCAAAATTCTTTTATTGCTCGAAAGGGATTTATTCCGAAATGGTCCCATATAAGTTTCATATAGATCTGATGATGAGTTCCGGAGACAGACACCGGAACTCTTTAAAAAATGACAGCAAATCAACCGCGATTTCTGCTATCGCATAAATATGCATTGTTTGTTTGGAATTAGTGCGGGGTAGGTAACTAAAAATTTAAAACACTACAAAGTGAAAAATAATTTTAATTTCGGAAGTCGGTGTCTTAGAATTTTTATTTGAGGTTTTTGCCACCGACTTCCGAAATTAAAGTTATTTTTCACTTTGTAGTGTTTTTAAGGAAGTCGGTTGTTTTTTTTTTTTTTTTGTAAAAAAGTTTTTATTTGTGTTCATCTTCTATCTATATCTATCTATCTATATCTATACTTATAATAAAACTGTAGAGAGGTCAATTCTGTACATTGAAAATATATTCAAAATTGATATTGGAGGATGAATGGTGATCGATACTGATGCAAAAAATGCAATCAGTAAATTTTTTGTCTGTCTGTCTGTCTGTATGTGCACGCATGGGTCAAAAACTACTGAAGGGAATTTAACCAAACTTGGTACGATTGTAGTCCATACTCCTGGGCAGGTTATAGGCTATATAACATAACGCTAAGACACATAGGAGCTGAGCAGTGACGATAAATTTGAAGCAAGTCGGATGAAAATGCGCTTTCGACCTCTTATCCTCGCATACATTGATCATACACCAAAAGTAAGTTCCCGCGGGATATTTGCCGACCTAAACGCTGGCGTAGCCGCTGGCAAAAGCTAGTTTGAAATAAATTGTTATTGTTGTTGTTGTTGTTGATTGTTGTTTGTTGTTGTTGTTGATTGTTTGTTTTTTTATATTTTGACTTTGATGTTTGGTCGGTAGACCGGCGGCCTTCATCACGACGATGGCGCGCGAGGTGGCGCGCTGCGCGGCGGCGGCGCAGTCGGGGCAGCCCTCCGCCGCCTACCTGGCGCTGCAGAAGGGACGCGCAGAGGTGCTGCGTGGTATAGAGCTACTCATCGACCGAATGCACAATGAGGTCGCCGAGCTACTCGTTGAGGTAAGGAGTACAAAGAAAGAAAAAAAGAATAATATCTTAGGACAACAAAACAAAGACAGGAGAACAGGACAAGTTGTCGACATAGTGGTCTCCCAGGTCGCATGCACAACGAGGTCGCCGTGCTACTCGTCGAGGTAAGGAAAAGAAACAAAGAAAAACTATTTATTAAGACACGAGTACGCGTGTTTCTGCTGGTCGCACAGTCGAACAGCTCGATTTTAATTAAACGCTAACGCCATCTATTATCGAATAGTAGAATCAGACGGATATTTCTGGTAATATCTGGAAGCTTCGACGCTACCTGTGAATTGCGGCAAAAAGTCGCGATTTTACGAGAATGTTCCGTGACGTATAGGTAGGTAGAACGGGCTGGTGTCCGCAACTCCACGTCTGAGCGCGTATTTTGCGTACGGTCCGTGACGTATATAAATCGCGGATTGTTGAACTGGGAGTTGAGTTTGGTTACGAATGCGAATTCGATGCAAGCGATACAGTGAACTGCCAGGGTCGCGAGATTTGTTCGTAGTTTTGTGGGCGGTAAATCATCAAATCACGTCTCCCTTTCTGGGTAGAGCGGGAGGGCGTGTCAGACTTTTACTGACTAAAACCCACCCGTGTGCCTTAAGTTGACCACGATATCTCTTTCGAACAAATCTCGCGACCCTGACACGACGTCTGTTGTGCTGGTCTTCGGACCAAGCAGGACCTATACGATCCATCGACCGCATGCACTACAAGGTCGTCGAGCTACTCGTCGAGGTAAACAAAAGAAATATCTTAGTTTGGTTTTTTATAGCTTCAAGAAGACTTTAGACTTAAGTATATCGTTTTAATTTCAACTTGTTACCTCCACGCGTTCCCGAGGTAAAGGGTCTTGACAGACAGGCAGACGGACGGACAACAAAGTGATATGTTGTGCTGGTCTTCGGACCAGGCAGGACCATCGACCACATGCACAACGAGGTCGCCGACCTGCTGGTCGAGGTAAACAAAGAAAAAAAAATACCTTAGGACAACAACACAAGGACAGGAAAACAGGACAAGTTGTCGACATAGCTCACAGAATTAACAAGCTGAAGTGGCAATAGGCTGGCTAAATTTGCCGTAGAACCGATGACCGTTGGGGTAGATGTGTTCTTGAGTGGAGACCGCGAGTCGGCAAACGTAAGGTAGGACGCCCTCAGCCAGGCCCTGCAAACATTCGGCGTGGCTGCGAGTACTGACCTTACCAGCATCTGACCTTTCTGAAAGCATCACCTATAAAATCACTACACGGTTTTCTGTAACGGGGCAGGTTCAAAGTCACTTAAAAAAAAATACATTTTTTAAACCAGAAACTTTAATTGAAAATTAATATATTTAACAATAATTCGATTTTAATGTGCCCGCCACGAAGTTCAGAGTATGACTGCCGGAAACCAACGTGTCACAAAATGCGACAACTGTGGGAAACGTTACATGATGCCTACGTTTCACAAAGTGCAACCACTGTGGGAATCATTACATGACGCCTTTGTGGCGTCAGCGTTTATATTTTATATGCTTAGGGCTGTCTTACAATTTATAACAGTTCCCAGTCACATCTGCCATGTCTATCTCAATTTCACCTTCACAATATATTTTCCAGGTGATGGACATAATCCTGCACTGCGTGGATCAGTCACATCTGAAGAGTAAGGGCCTGAACGAGGTGTTCCCGGCCATCTGTCGATACAACCAGGTGTCGCACTGTCCTGCTACTAGGAGGATCGCAGGTATGATTGATACAAGCAGAGTTGAGAAATTTCCGTAAATTCTAATAAAAAATTAAGGTTTTCAATTGGTATAAGTTGTAAAAATGCTAGATAAGATAAGATTCCTTTATTCTTTTAAACATTGTATACATACAAGAGCATGCAAAATATTACATTATCACCGTCCAATCATGTTTAGCCGTAAGAATCGGCGTACAAATATTTTCATGCATAAAAAGAATTTAAAACATTAAAGAATTAACAATAAGAGAAATCAAAAAACGACAAAACGTATAAATTAGAAATTATTTTTATTTTAAAATGTCAAAATTACATATTTAAATACATTTGTTCGTAGTGTCAGAAATTAGATAAAGTTATTTCTTTCGCATTCATAATTTTGTCATTATCGATTTTAAAATTGATTTATTATTTGCCAGGTGTTTTTACATTTATTGTAAGACTAGCAAACCCGGCGAACTCCGTTTCGCCACCAGATGGCTTCGTTTTATGTAACATTTCGTTTGGTGATTAAAAGAAGAAGATTTTTTTTTTTGTTTTATATTTGAAAAGGAAATTTTTTATTTCATTACACAACAGTAATGAATTCATTTCGATTAGTTACAAAAATTAAGTGTTATTTAGTTGAACTTCTCTAAGTAAATGAAAGTGAATTCTGAAGTAAATACTGAATCGAAGCGTTATACGTGTCCGCAAATTATCCGTTTCATTGAAGTGCTCTTTGGTAAACCACATTTTTTGTTTTTTGGTCTGACGTTAACACAAACAAAGCGGATGGTTTCCCAACTCGTGAACACGCAACGTATAACTGCCCATGTGAAAAACAATGATTTTCTTATCCCGCAAACACTAAGCGATTGGCCTTGCGACTTGTTAATTGTCATTGCGAACGCAAGACGAACTGGAAATGGGAGAATCGTCAGACGTCCAATATTCTGAACATCACCATCTGAATGAATAGCATCACGCAAGTGTATATGTATAGTCCTCAGATCGTAGCTTTGCCTGATTGAATCGGATGAACGCTAAACGTTCGGTCTCGACTTTGACATACATGTCAACAGCGAATTGCTGGAATAGCCGACGGCACTTCAGAATGACATTCTCCTCATGTGTACAAATCATCATACGATACGCATAATAATTCATTGCGCTTAGATTTTTATTCGTTGATACGCCTGAAAATGCAAAATTAAATGAATTGTTAATAGAAACCAATAATAGCAATAATAGCAATAATTAGTGTGTGAATATTGTACCCGTAATTGGATCGACCATCTTCAACGTGATGTCGTATCCGTCTTGCTCTTGCCAATAAATGATTGGATATTGTAACGCATCGTACAAACGATGTGTCTCGTTTACACGATGCATGATATTGCTTCTTCGCTGAACGACAATGTCTCGCGATTTAGTTGGATCGCCAACAATAATTGCAGCAACATCATTAACGGTGGGTGCATTGAATCTTCGCACATGTTCACCTGTTGGGGTACAATCCGCTCTTATGACAAATTTGTGCGTATCCGATGGCATTCGTTCCAATGCTGTTTTGAACATATTAACCACAGCATTATTAGCGTGAAACAATGCTTGCAACTGTTCAATAATTCGTCTCTTTAACTGTTGTGTTCCCTGTATATTGCACCGCACATTCAGCTGATCCACCATCGACGAAATGAAATATATTTGCAGAAATTGATGCGGTTCATCTGGTGTTGGCACCATTGAACCATGCAAATGATATATTTGTCCTTGTATCTGTAATTGCAAACAATCATTTGTTGAAGAATACGGTGTAACTTCTGATCGTGTGATGGTGTAGTGTGTGGTGTATATGTAGTTGTTATGTGTTGCAATTCATTGTGTTGGTGTAAGTGATTGGTTATGTGTGTTGTATCTTTTACCTTGCAAGTCGGCATGAAGCCGCCTTCTCGAATGATATTAGCTCCAAAGGAAGTCATGCGAAAGCAGTTATTGTATTCAAGGATGTGTTGAAGAAAATGGCTAGAATCGGGATCACTTCCATCGAACAATGGTTTCAGTGGCTGTGGTGGTGTAAATAATGGATCCAGTTTGACTTTTCCACTTGCGCAGCACAATCCAGCCGTTTCTCTTTTGAACTTTAACGCATTGCAATATCGGCATATAGTCGTCATTGGTCCAATATCTAAATTTTCATCATCACTGTAGTTCGCAGTGGGATCATATTGGAATGCCAAGCGATTGTATGATGCCAATGATCTTCGTGTGCTCACGCGTTGTCTCAATCGGGCATTTTCTCTCATTATATTTTGTCTTTCTTCGCTTATGTTCTGTGAATACACTTTTTGCTGGCTTGCATGTCTTGTGCGGCGGCCGATGTTCGCACGTCGTCCTCTAGGCATTTTGGACTATGGACAGAGTGGTGAATTTAACCTCAAATGCACGATCCACATAATTTACACAGTTCAACTTAGCACCTTAAAGACAAATGCCTGCTGTTGAAATTGAATAAAAATTTGCACAATACACGTGATTGATTTGATGGTTTCCAATTGAAATGTTAGGAAACGAATAACTTCTTTTTTTACTTTTTTTTCACAATTTCACAGTGAACACAATACCGGTTTGTCACATGAAATTAACTGAGCAGAGAACAATGAGTAGCTGTCAAACAATGTATCACGCACCGGCGCCATCTACTTAAAATATTGGTTTGTAGTAGGTACATGCTATGTATCAGAGATGGCGCTGTATGTGAAAAAGATTTTCCCGCTTTTCTGTTGAAATTTTTCCAGAATTTTCTTTTTTTTTCTACTATAAACCTCACGGAGCCCGAGACCTTTCCAACGAATGCAAAACCGTGGAAATCGGTTCGTGCGTTCTGGAGTTATAGCGTCAGGAAGGAAAACCCGACTTATTTTTATATTGTAAGATGTTTTGATTTTGTAGTTATTTTGTGAACGCTGTGTCCGAGTCATGTTTTTTCTAAAAAGCTTAGAGTATTCTTCAAAGCGATTTGCTTCATTTGATTTTAATTTATAGGCCCACAGAAGTTACCGTTCTTTTTAGTGCATTTTATTATGTCTATTTAAATCGATATTGGAGATATCATTTTTAATTGTGGAGCCACAGTGTCATTCAAAAGTTAGTTGATATTTTCCACTTCAGCTGTAATGCCACATTTTTTTATTGTTGAGCATGTATAGTCCCTGGGCAGTCTTCCTAGGCCATCCCTTCCTTCGCCTTCAATCCAGTTCAAGAATGGTCTCAAGGATTGACTGGAGTACTCTTCCCCAAGTTTCTTTTGACAATACAGTTGTTCCTTTCAGCGATACAGTCAAAAACTTGGGAATATTTATTGATAAGAACTTTTCTTGGACTGCCCAGCTACAGGAAGTTAGCCGTAAGCTATTTGCATCCGCTGCGTCTTTGAAGAGATTGCGTAACTTTCTCCCGACTGCCACCAAGATTGCGCTTGCACAATCACTTCTTCTACCCATCCTTGACTATGCCGATGCCAGCTATCTTGACCTTACCCAAGACCAACTGGACAAACTTGAGCGCCTTCAAAACTTTTGTATAAGGTTCATATTTGATTTGCGCAAATATGACCATGTTTCCGAATTTCGAGTGAAGCTCAAGTGGTTACCAATTCGCCTTCGCCGGAATGCTCATATTCTTTCTCTTTTGTATAATGTGCTATTTTCTCCCTCCACTCCTCTCTATCTCAAGAAGCGTTTTCAGTTTCTTTGTGACTCCCACACGAAATTCTTAAGGTCATCAGATAACTTGAAGCTTAAGATGCCTATGCATTCCACAACTTTCCTCGACCATTCCTTTACTGTCCAAGCCGCTCGGTTGTGGAATGCATTGCCTGTTGAAATAAAACGCGCGCAGACGTTACATGTTTTTAAAAGACTTGTGAAGGAACACTACTTGCCGTTGTGATCTTGTTCTCCTAACCGAACTGTAATTTTCTATGTACTGTCGTCATAAATTTTTGTGTCTTATATGGATATTTAGTATGTATGTATTTATGTATATATTATTTAGGATATAAATAACTGTTTAGTTGTGTTTACACCATTGACATACCCATTTTATGTCCACGCTTTTCACTGTCCATTCCATGGTTGCCTGGAAGAGATCGCATAAAGCGATAAGGCCGCCCATTGTATATTTTGTAATAATTATAATGTTTTTTGTGATGTATTTTTATGGTGTACAATAAAGTATATATAAATAAATAATAATAAATAAATCCTCCCCGGAACACTTTCTCCGCGCCATCGCCATCTCGATTCGGCCCTTATATTACGTGGCCCGTTCTCGCTATTTCTTCCTAGGCCGGCCCATCCTCAGGCACCCACCGCGTAAGCTTGTTGCCTAGCGGTCATCCTGCATGCGGCTGATAAGATCTGCTCAATAAGAACCTCAGCCAAAAAGACTGTACCATGGTTCATACTATGTTGTTTCTTGTTTGTCAAGGTAAAATTCGACATTACTAGCTTTTGCCAGCGGCTTAGCCCGCGTATTTTACGTATAAAAAAGTGAGCCGTCGCGGGACGCCTGGCAGATGTGAAATATCGAAAATATTTTGTAAAGATAATATTTATAAAGCATACTTTACGAAAGGAAATAAATATGATATAATAAAAAAAAAAACATATTAATTATATGTTAATTATCACATCAAAAAAAAATCGCATCGATATTGGAACTTTATTGCCTAAGTCCATTAATTTTCACTATGGGCCCACTGTGCATCGCCACGCTCGCCACGCCGAAATTTAGGTTTAGCCTCGCCTATAGATGTTTCACATCAAAAACCGCATCAAAATCCGTTGCGTAGTTTTAAAGATATAAGCATACATAGGGACAGACAGAAGGAAGCGACTTTTTTTATACTACATAGTGATTATTTTTTTCCACAGTGGGTAGTCACACAGGCCAGCTGGCCATGTACGAGCTACGTGCGGGTCGCTGTCAGTCGCTAGCGGCACACAGTGGGCCCGTCACAGCCTGTGCCTTCAGCCCCGACGGACGCTACCTCGTGTCCTACGCCACGGCAGACAACAGGCTGTCCTTCTGGCAGAGCACGGCTGGTAAGATATGAACCCTGCAGGAAGATACAGAGATACAGAAGTTATCAGCCCTACAGGAAGACACGGAAATGTCTTCCCATAAAGGTTTTTTTTTCTGGATGGGAAATCATCAAATGACGTCTCCCGCTCTGGGCGGCGCGGGAGGGCGTGTCAAACTTTTACTGACTAAAACCCAACCGTGTTCCTTAAGTTGCCTGTGCCAGGGTCACGGTAACTCTTTCGATCAAATCCGCGACCCTGACAGATCCTATAGGGGTGACATCTAACCTACAGAAGACTAGGTATCATTTTTTAGATCGACTCTAGATTTTTGTGAAAACCTACTAAAGGCAGCCGGGATCGAAGATTTTGACGGACACTGGGCGGTCACGATATTGTCGATAGTGTCAGAAGATAGCTGGTATGGTAACGGAAATGGCTGGTATGGACTGTATCGAAGGAGTAAGTGCGGAAACCAAAACCCCATAACATAGAACATGGCTGGTATGGTGGCGCCACTGAAATGTGAGTGGATCTTGCAACAAGGGACCAGACATTGACCTGCATCGTTCTAAAATGACCTGCGTGACTATAAATCTGGACTTCTGCGGTATGGTATCGTAGCTTCTACCTGCAATGCCTCTCACATTACAGGTAAGTAGTCGGCAGTAGCTTTCCATCATTGGGTCGACTTCTTTTTAGCTTGCACCCACCTTAGGAGACCCAGCGGTCACTGTGCAATAATTGACGTGCCCACCCAGACCCATTTCAGCCTGGCAGCCTTTTTGATTACGTCTAGGATCTCTGTTTTGGAGCGAAACGTGGTGTTCCGTATTCTGTCAGTTCGTTTAAAGCCTAAATGATGCGCTCCATTGCTCTTTGGTAAACTCCAAGGCGGAATTTTTGGGACTCGGTGAGCGACCAGGGGACGACTCTTCAACCTGATTTTAATTCCAATCTAAAGCCAATACGATTCCAATGTTAATTTTGCATACACGTGATTCGGTACTTTTGAAAATAATAGTGGCAACATTGGAACAACAGCAGCGCCCGATCTCGATTCTACTTAGTTCTCCAAATTGGACACCCAATTTAAACACATTTTGGCGCTAGCGTCGAACTCAAGAATACGAAACATCAAAATTACAATGTTAATCCATCGGAATTAAAATCAAGAGTAAGCACCCTGGTCGCCAAGCAGCCTGATTTTTAACCACAAAGTACTTACTGATTTAACCTTCTTTTTTGACAGGTATGTTCGGCCTAGGCGCAGCCCAAACCCGTTGCGTCAAATGCTACAGTACAGCCCCAATGGCCGACGTAGCGCGTCTCAACCCGGCCCGTCTAGCCAGACTCGTGTGGACAAACTCGAGAACGGTCACCCTAATGCTAGCAGACGGTTCAGAAACCAGGTTTAACGTGTAAATAATAGAGTTCCATTTAAATTAACGCGCAAAAGGTCATTTGTAAAAATATAAGACCTTGATTGTTGTATTTTTAGTTGCTAGTAGCGTGTCGATTGGAAATTGTAGCTTGGCTAAATATGTAGTTTTGAATTAGAAAGTTTGTTTTTTGTCCTGGCAATATCTTATAAGCTGTCAATTTAGGGTGTTCAAATCCAAAATAGACTAAAAAGTAAACTTTAAAAAGTTTTTTCTGTCCTGGCAATATCTGATAAGTTGTCAACATAGGGTATTCATGTCCAAAATATACTAAAAACTAAACTAAACTAATCAGGGGTGATGGTTTCGCTAAAAATAATACCTTTTTAGGCGATGATGCTTTTGAAAAGCCATGATTTTCCTACCATTTGGCCAAGTTACAATTCCCTAAAAATATTTTGACACCGACAATAAGTTCTCTTGTACTAAAACTTCACGAATATTAAATTCTATTTGAGAAATGTTACCATCAATTGTATATTTGATTATAGTTAATTTATAATACTGCTATACATATTATTAGTTATAAGCTGGCGGAGAATGTATATGGAGCTAGAAATGTATAATTAAAATATACACAAATTTTCACACTATAGATGTTCACCCAACTTTAGCATTATTACAAACTTTATTGAAAGACGCAAAAATTATGGCATGACCATAACAAATATTGCATTACAAAACGACTTTTTCATAAAGTTTCATTCAATGGGATTTATACGAACTAAGAGGATTGTATGCCTGCCTTGGCGCATATATTTAAGAAGGAAGTTTTCTACAATTTCCTTGCAAGGTCCTCTGAAGTATGTCCCTAGTCTAACCTAACCTCACACACCTTTTTTATCTCGAGGTGGAAATCCTCATGGATGTCCTCCGACCTGGGATGGGCGGAGGGGTCTGTCAGACTCTTACTGACTAAAACCACTCCTGTGTTCTGTCCCACACCTACGTCGGGGACCACGGGAACCAATATGTCTACCGCGATACCACACCTAGCCTAACACACCCTGTATTTCAAGTCAGGAGCAATAATAATTTCATAATTTAATTCTGTAATATACACTTTCTATTACAAGATGCAGTTTTGAACCTACAAAACATTTCAGGAGGTTGTTATGAGACTTCTAAATAATCATATAACAATACGATACCAAGTCAATAATCAATAATAACCCTCTTCAAAAAATGCGATGAAAGAAATGTCGGTTGCGTTTGTTTGTGTGTGTGAAAGTGCAGTTTAAGGACACGTACAGACTGGCCGCGTTTTAAAAAAGGGAGTTCACACTTACCGATTTCCGTAAATAAGAATAAAATGAAAAATAAAATACCTGCCCATTTTATTGTTGACTAGCTTCTGCCCGCGATTTCGTCCGCGTAAAATTTCTTGTTCCCCCGACCCTTCCCGTCGCGTCGAATCGCCTATCCGTCCCCGTTTTTGCATCATTTTTCATTACTGCTCCACTCCCCTTAGTTGTAGCGTAATGTTATATAGCCTATAGCCTTCCTCGATAAATAGGCTACCCAACACAAAAAAGAATTTTTCAATTCGGATCAGTAGTTCCTGAGATTAGCGCGTTCAATCAAACAAACAAACAAACTCTTCAGCTTTATAATATTAAGTATAGATTCGGGTCGAGAATCACTAACATAATTACCTCCTAAAATGTTTTGCAGATCCAAAACTGCACCTTGTATATGGAATTATATTTTTCAACATAAGTAACATTGAAAAATGTAATTTTAACTTGTTTAGTAGTAGATAACTCTTTGAAAGCTCGCCTGTGAGGGATCACTCCCATATTTATTCCTGTGGTAAGCATCTGATATTTCAGATGTCCATAGTCAGCGGTGACCACTTATACGATAGACCGTCTGTCATCATCACCTGCTTAACCTCTTCCCAACTATGTTGGGATCGGCTTCCAGTCTGACCAGGTGCAGTTGAATACCAGTATTTTACATGGAGCGACTGCCTATCTGACCTCCACGACCCAGTTACTGGGTAATACGATACCCCCTGGTAAGACTTGTTAGATTTTCGGGCTTCTGACGACCCGTATTGACTGTCAAAGATCCACAATTGACAGCCGGCAACAACGGATTTACGTGTTTTCTTATTCACGGAGGTGTCTTGGTATTTATAGATGGTCACCCATCCATAGACCAGCCGTGGCAAGCGTTGCTTAACTGTGTGACTCAACCATAAGCCCCTCAGTGGGAATGCCTGTCATAAACATCAGAAAAAAAAAATGTGTATTTGTAAATTATTTGATGTGTGTAAATGTTAAAATAAAATTAATGTTAACAATTATAACCCCACACTATTAAAATTATGAAATAAATTAAAACTATTTATTCCAACGTTATATGAAATTAATTGAATTCTGTTTTAAACAGAAACTTATCGCTGAAATATTGCATTTGTCTTTAATGTTTATGTAAAATGTGATGTTGAAAGATTATTGAAGTATTATTTTAATTTCTGTTGTTATTATTTGTATGTTGTAAGGCACTGTAATCAATGTTATTCAATAAATATGTTACATTTGATTTTTTGTTGTTGTTCAATGTTTATTTGAATCCCTTGTTGGTGTAGTGATTGCAAGCGCTACCGTCTTAGGCCTTATTTACGGAGACGCGGGGCGTCGCGCGTGGCGTTGGGCGGCGCGGCCCGCACTGAATTCAAATATATAGCGTAGTATGAGTGCGTTTACGGAGAGGCGATTTTACACGCGTTTGTTTGAAATGAAGCGTTTTTTGCGGCGTCGCCCGCGGCGGGCAACGACGCGTCGCACGCGGCGTTCATCGCGGTGGCGCCCGCGGCGTTCATCGCGGCGGCGGCGCACTATGGGACCAAACAATATTTTCCATCTCAAAAATGGTTTTGTCGAAAGTCGTAAATCCATAGATTATTTTATGGTTTTATACTCTCAAAAGAGGGAACTTACGAATAAATTACAAAATATAAAAAAATAAAAATTTATACGTTTATAAAATGAACCTCAAACATTGGGCATAAATATTTTCATGCCAATTAAATTACCGTTAAGGAAGTTCAACACAAAATTATTCGGAAGTTTTCCAAGGAAACATATTAGTGTTACACATCATTAAATAGCTGAGAATATACACTTTGCAACCACGTTCAAGTTTTGTAAAAAAATGTTTTTATTTAATTTTTAAATATTTTTTTAGTGAAGTAAAGAAAATTTAGTTTTTGTTAATTTCAATTGGAGTTTTCGTTGTTGCCGAAAGCAGCCGGTGTCAAGTTAATTACTCTGTTAGAAACCTTATCTATTCAGTAATATGAGGATTAAAAAAAAACTTGCGCGTTTTTTGCGCCAGAGGTGATTTTGAAGTAATAATGTCAATCGGGGAAAAATCCTCGAAAATTACGGTTCTTCTTTTTTATTATGAAATATATATAGTTATTATCTTTTGATGTCTATCTTGTTTTTTTCTATTTCTATGATAAAAACATACATTTACAAATTAATAAACTGCTATTATATTTGAAAGAATCTTCGCATGGCACTTTTGTTTGGGGTGGTCACCTTAACCACAAGTATTATAAACTATATTGCTGCGGAAGTTCTATTTATCTGTTGTGATAATTAATTACATTCAGTACTGATTACACTATTTCGATGAGAACTGTTATAATCAATTGTCCCATGGTTTTTGCACAATGCACTAAAATATTAGTCCTTTAAATACTCGTGTTCCAGCATACGATTCATCAAAGTGTTCAGATACTTCTTTTCAATAACAATTAACGCACAAAAACATATTATTATCTAACAATGAGTGAATTCGTTTGTGTTCGACGCGATCTTTGTGATCAAATAATAAAAGGGAAAAGTACCTCAGACCTCAAAAAATATTTGTTGGACAACTTTCAACTATCGGAAACTGACGTTAATACTGTAATAGAGAGTATTCAAAAAAATCTAACATCGAGTTGCAACCAGAAATGGACCAAAGCTCAAAGAAAGCCGACCGGTTCGAGAGTCTATACCTACCGTGAAACCTGCTTACTTTGCCACTTTTTCATGTGTCAAAAAGTTTTATTCGCTTTAAAAAAATATAATTATATGAAAACATAACGAGTAACCTATTCCTAGATGTAGTAAATTTCATGGATTTTTATATAATTACCAAATATCTATTTTATTTTGGTAAATTAAAAAAATTCAGGCTGAAAAACAAATATGGCAAAGTCAGCTGTCACTTCTGGTAAATTTGCCATTTGAAAATAAAAATGATTTTTTTGGAATTTATGAAGTTAAAAAGTAATGTATTTTACACTCTTCCTATATCCCATAAAATAAAAGTGAAAACTTTATATTATTTAGCAAAAATAGTTTAACTCTCTAAGAAGGTGGCAAATTCACCAAACTTTCCAAATTTTTTCATACTAAAAAGAAGTTAGGTTTAGGGTTGTCTAATTAAAATGTTTCCATAGTAGATATCAATACACAATTTAATAAAAGTAAAAAAATACATACTAACTTCTAGTGAGATCAACACGCATTAATCTATTAATCGTCGGGACTATTAATTAATGTAGGTTGTTAAGTAGGAAGGTATAGTACGATTAAAACTTAATGGCAGCTCGAAACACCAGGCTAGTGGCTGCGTAGTAACAATTTCACGTGTCAGCGGGGGTGAGGTACTACGCAGCCAAGAGCGCACTTCACAGCTACCAATGGCAGTGGCGAATGGACGCCGAAAAATGCAACATCCAAGGGCTGAGAAATCACCTGCTGCTCTCATGACATTAACAATATTTTGTTCTTCAGTTTCAGAAAGTCTACGCCAGGCTTTCTACTATTCTTATTTTTACTTTATTGTCTATAGTTCTGCGTGGTATGTGGAATCATTTTTCAGGTTCAAGGGACGAAATTTATTTTCTGCTAAGTCCACAGCAACTTCCAACATTTCTGTGGAATATTCCTTATATGCTCTATTCCCAAACAAAGGTCCGAGACGACGATTTTCCATCTTCTAAAAAAGGAAAATAAAATGTTTATTTGGTCAAGATTTTGTACACAAGGTACTCATGAAATAAACCTAAAGGTAAACTGGAAAACACTTAGAATATTTAACGCCTTATACACACCATCAATGTTAAACAGTGTCTAGTCTTATCATTTTGGATCATTTACGGGCACTTGTGAAAG
The DNA here is from genome assembly GCA_932294355.1 of Aporophyla lueneburgensis. Classification (NCBI taxonomy): domain Eukaryota; kingdom Metazoa; phylum Arthropoda; class Insecta; order Lepidoptera; family Noctuidae; genus Aporophyla; species Aporophyla lueneburgensis. Next base: position 12,945,506 of record OW028762.1, on the reverse strand, counting down.
TCAAAAGAAGTAAATGCCACGATCAAAAATTATGTTTCCAATAGAAAAGGAATTTAAAAAAAAAAAAAAAAATTGAAAGTATTGTGAAAATGCAATGCTATACAGTATTTGCGTAACTTTATAACTTATTTATTACACACAAAAACATAAAAGTTTAAAAAATCTCATGTAAGTGAATTAGGTAATTAAAATTGACGCATAATAAAAAAAAAACTATTTAAATTGCACGCCACGTCGTTTACCGTCATTAAAGTACATGCACTGTGGATTTTATTGTATTGTATACTAGCTTTTGCCAGCGGCTTCGCCCGTGGGGAGGTCGGAAATTATCTCGCGGGAACATACTACCGGATAAAAAGTAGCATATGTCCTTTCTCAGGCTCTAAACTATCTGTGTACCAAATTTCATTTAAATCGGTTCAGTAGTTTTAGCAGGAAAGCGAGACAGACAGACAGACAGAGTTACTTTTACATTTATAATATTAAGTATGGAATAGTATGGAATTAGTATGGATTTCTGGGTAACCTACTTATACTATAACTAGTTACTTATAACGAAAATTTTATTAAAATATTCATAAGAAAAGTTGTGGCAGCCCTAACCTCCAACAAAACATGGCATAGTCACCATCACGGGCGTTGTGATTGGGGTTGTTGAATTTACCAACACCAATTGTGAACTATAAGTAGCTTTTAGCACGGTAAATCAGCTTTTATTAAGTTAAAGACCATTATGCTAACACAATATCAAAAAATTACTTATGTAGACAATGCTTTTCTCGTTTATTTTTATAAAAGTTCCGGACCACAAAGTTTTACGCCATCAACACTCTAAAAAAGTAACCGCCGAAAATGACATCTCATAAACAAGCTGGGTTGCCACAACTCATTCACTGTTGCCATTTAACTAATAAATTTTAGCATAAAGTCATTCACACGTGACAAAAAACTACTATTAAAATGTAATTAGACTTTTTCCCTCATTAGTTGGCTATGGCAAACTCGGCAACCGTTGGCAAAGTTAGCAGGTTTCACGGTACTCAAATTGGTTAAATGGTGAGTTTAAATTATCATTGAATTCTTGCAGTACCTCAACCACTGAAAATTCTAGTTTGAATACTGATACGGAATTGATGAAGAATTAATCTATATGTAATTCTTCAAACTATGTCATCGGGATTCCCTGTAAACGCAGAAAAATTCGGTCAGTAGAGATTGGTAACCGCGCAATTATATGTAAGCAAATATAACTGGTACTACATGCCATCTTCGGTCCATAAAGTACTTATACATGATGCTAAAATAATAGAGCATTATGCAGTTTTGCCTATAGGACAACTGACAATTATCCGAAGATGCCCAGGAAGCTCGAAATAAAGATTACAAGAAATATAGGTTATATCACGCTAGGAAGTGTTCCAGATCAGCAAACGAAGATGTTCTGCATATTTTGTTATATACATCTGATCTTTAAATATCTAGCTTAAATAAGCCAAGTTTTTAATATCCAAATAATTATTTGACGAAGCTAAATAATTGTTGGAAATAGAAAGTGATGAGTAGGATAAGCGCTAAAATATTTTTTTTTGTCATGTAACTGTTTGTTTAATAATAATAATTTAGTTTTAAACTTATTTAAAGCATAAGTGTAACTTTTATTGCTATTTTAATATAATTGTATAATTTTTTGTATGAAATTTCGTAGAACTTTATCTTTGTCATTTTTTTTCGGAAAAAGTATTTTTTTTAGAATGATGATGTTTGATTTCTTTTATTGCCTAGATATTCATAAATACGTGAACAAAAATCAAGGAGATTAATCACAAAACAACAGAGCTATCGATTTTTGAGATGGAAAATACCGTTTGGTCCCATAGTGCGGCGCCCGCGGTGGCAATTCTCGATGAAGCGGTGCCCGCGGCTGAACCTTCTGCCTGTCTTATTTTTTTTGGAAATCGCACAACGCAGACGTCTTTACCGTAGCAATGGATTACAATATCATCGACTTTTTTTAGCAGAAAACTTTATGTTCAACGTGAATTATTTAATATAAGAATTAGCCCAGTTTACAGCAACGGAACGCGAGAAGTTTGGGGAATATGCAATTCTTTATAGGTCAATAAGAGAAAGTGGTAATGATGTTTTTTATGGCTATACACGGATGTCTGCTACAACTTTTGATTATATAGTAAATAATATCAAAATAGTTGGTTTTATTGAGTACCGCGCGTACGCCGCAGCGATGCCGGCCGCGTGCGCCGCTACACGCTTAAAGGCCTCTGCCTCGAAAATTGCGGGCAGCGGGGCGGCAGCGGCGGCGGCGCGGGAGCGGCGCGGGCAACACAGACCCGTTCTCGAAACCAGCGGGCAGAACTCGCGGCACTATAGCGACTTAGTGTTGTGTTCGTGGTTGTGTCGTCGAGATATTTGTTTTTATTTGCGAACGAAATGTCTGAACAACGGCAACCACATCTTTTTGATTCAAATTTAACGCTCGATTTATTGTGCAAAAGAAGTGAATCCCTACTATAGGGCAAGGAAAAGAATAGGCGAGTTTTATCGAAATTTTTAAGAACAGAGACAATGTCCTGACAAATACTACAACTACACCAGAATGAGTGTAGAAACTGTTCTATATCGGTGTCATTTCAAAAATTTCTGAAATAATTTGCTCTAGCACGTCCGAGGATATTTCGGTACGTCGCAAAAATACATTGCACAACACTGCAATGCAGACGCGCGGGCGGTCACCGCTTGACTGGAGTGCACCGCTCGTTGCCCGCCCCCGTGCCGCTGCCGCGCCGCTGTTTTCGAGGGCCGGTCCATTTGATTTTACGCATAAGATCCTGCCGCTCCCGCGGCGCCGCCGCCGCCGCCCCGCTGCCCGCAAGATTCGAGGCAGAGGCCAAAAAGTCGCCGCGGGCGACGCGGCGGGCAACGCGGCGGGCGACGCCGCGGGCACCGCCACTCTGCCCGCCTCGCGTCTCTATGAACAACATCGTATATTGCCATATGTTTGTGTTTACGCGTGCAATGACGCGGGCCGCTTCACGCGCCGCCTCTCCGTAAACAGCAAAAACGTCCGACGCGCTGCGCGACGCCACGCTGCACGCGCCGCGCGACGCCCCGCGTCTCCGTATATGAGGCCTTACTTTCCATGAACAACTTTACCAATGCGTAAAGTATGAAATGAATATCATCACGATGAACAAAGTAAACTAAAATCGCGCCATTCCCCTTCGAGTTCCTACGCTCTCTGGTAAGGAAATGTAACAGGGATTTACATTTTAAGCTATGGGTAGGACCAAAGTGAGTGCAGGCAGGCCAAGGCAGCAGCACTTCCTACTATCGATGCCCGCCTCACAAAATAGGTCCTCTGGTAAGACAAATGACAGCTTCATATGGTGTAACCATATGCCTGTAACCATCGCTCAGACGTGGAGTTGCGACCTTAGCCCGATCTACCTATTAGTAGAAGTCCTATAAACGCTGGTCACAAATCCAAAAACTAGAAAATTTTGTCAGTTTAAATCAAATAGTATAATTATCTCCAATTTCTTCCCGTGGGTGTCGTAAGAGGTTACCAAGAGACTTATCTACTAGACAATGAGTAGCGTTCTCTATGTATTTTACCACCATACTGCGATCGCCACCCGACCGACCCACCTGTCAATCGTAGCAATTATGGCAAATCCCCCTCTTTCCTATGTCCAGCAGTGGATGTCTTTCGGCGGTTTTAGTAGTAGTAGTAGTACAAAATCACAGAAAACCGATATTCTTCCGATAGGTGCAGCTAACCACTTACCGTAAGGCCTCCTCGTTGCAGTATGGTTTTTTCTGACGGTTTCCCTTCAGTAAAAATTATGTTTTGGGGGTTAAAATGAAACAAATCACACATATAGAAAATCAGTATAGTTTATTTAATACTTGGCAATGATAATACAAAATCTACTTTTCACAAGTAAGTAGCTGATCATGGAGGAATGATTACATTGTTCCAAATATTTAACATGTTAACTGCCATGGTGAAAATCAGAAAAAGTCAAAAAATATACTTAGTGTTATTTCACTTTAAATAGTTTATTTATTGCATAAACACATATATATTACCTATATTTATTATATGATATACAGTCTATTTTCATAATTTAATTCCTTACTTTAATTTTGACTTCGTACTTTCCAAAAAGTGTATGAGAGTAGGTAAATATAAACAAACGTTATATAGACACAGTGATTTTTTCCCTATACGGGACACTTAATATAGCTGAAAGAGTAATAAACATGGTCGCCAGGCAGCAACGACACGTTCAGATTTGGTATGTGTTGTCGGTCATATAGTCCGACAAGGCCTGAATGGAACAAAAAGTGTCGGACACATAGTCTGACATGTCAGTTAACGTGTTAAGAGTACTACACAAAATAAATTACTCAAAAATAGGGTTTCCTATGTAATGTTAGAGCACTAATCTTTTTGTACAGTCAGGGCAATTAATATTGTTCAGCAACTTGACTCAATTAATGTGTCTAGCCATTTCTCAACTATGTTGGGGTCGGCTTCCAGCGTAACCAGATGTAGCAGAATATCAATATTTTACATGGAGCGACTGCCTCTGTAACCTCCACAACCCAGTCACTGGGCAATAAGGTGGGTCATCCAAAGCACCTGCCATGTAATCTCTTCACCACCCTTGGTTGACTGGTAGAGAATGCCTAAGTCATTAAGTCCGCCTTTGTACCTTTTTGTGTGCTAGAAATTTAAATAAATAAATCATAAATACGATACCCTTTAGCAACTTATTATTAATTTATTTTTTTATTGTGGGATTATTTTGTCACGTCCGTAAGTGTGTCCGTGGCATCACAGTGGGCCCTATCAGAATACCAGCGCTGCGGTAATTGTTTTTTTTTTTTAACAAATGTCGCAGTATTATGCTGAGATAGGAGCCTTTTTGGCCTCGCACAGGTCTTTTTCTTTTAATTTTATATCTTTTAACTTTTTGTTATCCTAAAAGTTTCTATGTTCTTTTTATTGTTTTTATTATGCCCTGTGCGTGTCTCAAATAAAATATTTTTCTTTCTTTCTTTCTTTCAACTTAAGACTGCCTTTCAGACATCGGGTTTCTGACGAACCGTAACGACTGCCAAAGATCCAAAGATGACGGATCAGCGGGTTATCGTGCTTTCCGAGGCATGGATGAGTCTTCTTGTCTAAATATGGTCAGCAATTCACGGACCAACCACGCCAAGCATGACTTCACCTGTTTGATCGAGGCGTACAGCTGGTAGGTACTGACGCCAGCACATCAAGCTACCCGAAACTATCAAATTTTCCCAATCCATTTTGAACCTAATGCTGTAGCTATAAAGTTGAAAACCTGTTAAAGAAATTTGACAGATTGTAGTAGATTTATGCGTCTGTACAACTTAGACCTTGACTACCAACTTAAATTGTCTGTATTTATAAAATCTTTGACAGTTGTCAGAAATGGCCAATACACAGGAAATTGACATAGTGAGTCAGTTTTGATAAGCAATTAAATTCCCTGTCTGTACTTTCAAATAACAATTCTTTGGAAATATACTTTTTAAATCTAAATACAGTTTTAACCTACTGTCTTTTCTTACCCGTAAAGAACTTCAAACGCATATAATGTTTTAATTTCAATTGCAGGGTATTTTTTTTTTTGGGTTTCTACTATTAGACCAAACAAAACCTTAACCTAATAATAATAAAAAAAACTTAAGTAAGACATAATCTATATATTAATACGTGAAGCGAAAACTTTGGATCCCTTTTTACGAAAATTGGGCGGACGGAGGAGTATGAAATTTCGCACACTTATAGTTTATACAGAGAAGAAGTGACGAATGCTAATATTTTTTTTAAATTATGCGTTAAAATATATTATTTTCAATAAATAACACGTTACACACACTAATGTTCATAACCGTGTATCTAATACACACATGCATAGATATTCTTTTGTTTATGGTCCAAATATGTCTTTATTATTTTTGCAGTGTTACCAACACCCAGAAATATTTACCCCTAAAGCTAAAATTAAAACCCCTAAAATTGCCACAATTACTAAAAAAATCCGCTAAAACATTATAATGAAAATAACCAAAGAATGTTCAGTAATCATAGACCGGCACAAAGTAGTAGTAATATTTGTTTGTTGTTTGTTATTAGTATGTTTGTTTTTTTTTTATTTAACCATTTATTTAACCATTTATGTACACACAAATAAAAACAGACAAGAAAGGAACAGAAAAATTTGTACAAAGGTGATGCTTATTTCTAAAGAAATCTCTTCCAGCACACCTGCGATAGGAGAGAAGATACAGAGATGTAGACAGCGTGTGTAACAGTATGAGAAAATAAAATACATATAATCAAAAAATATTAACTTAATACAATTAATCAAATAACATAAGAATATATACATACAAACAAACATAAATACATAGATACATACATACAAACAAACATACATACATAGATACATACATACAGACTACTAAAATAAATAACATTAAATTGTAATTAAAACAATAAGTACAAACACAACTATGTCGATACGGAAAGATAGTGTTCTTTCACTCTTCTTTTAAAATTTGCAACTGTTTGACAGTCCCTAATGTCAGGCGGAAGTGCATTCCATAACCGCACCGCGTGCACAGTGAAGGAGTAGGAGTAGAAGTCAGTGGAGTGGGGAGGGGACTTCAGGAGGTTTCTTAGATGCGACCTACATGGCGCATCTAAAGAACGGGCGTAGGAAAAACGGTCCCGCAAATAAGATGGTGTTTTAGGATTGTGGAGAAGGTTGAATAGCAAACATAATATCCGAGAGTTCCTGCGAAGTCGAATAGGGAGCCACTTGAGTGTCTTGCGAAATTCGGAAACATGATCATACTTTCTGAGATTATAAACAAAACGAATACAGATATTTTGTAAACGCTCAAGTTTATTTAATAGCTCCTCGGTGGCATCCAAATAACAGGCGTCAGCGTAATCAATGATGGGCTGAATGAGAGTTTGAGCAAGAGAGATTTTGGTGTTCAAGGGCAAAAACCTCTGGAGACATTTCAAAGAATGGAATGTGTAGTGTACTTTCTGACTGACTAGAGCAACTTGGGCAGACCACGATAAATAAGAGTCCATAATCACCCCTAGGTTTTTAACAGAATGTGCGTATTCAATCTGAACTCCATTCAGACAGAGTGGAGACAGAGATGCAACATCAAGCCTATTTCGCATATATCTGCCGCCAATCACAATGGCCTGGGATTTCCTAGGGTTGATTTGCAGTCCAAAAGACCTCGACCACTCGCTAATCAAATCCAGGTCACTGTTCATAGCAGACACGGCGGCTTCTGCATCATCCCTTGAGAAGTGACTGTAAAGCTGCAGATCGTCGGCATAGAGATGGAAGTAGGAAGAGATGATTCGGGTGACAGAGTTAATGAAAGTAGAGAAAAGAAGGGGAGAGAGAACGCCACCCTGAGGTACACCAGCGGTAAGGGAACACCAATCAGAAGACGACTCGTCTAGGCGAACCCGCTGCGAGCGGCCCCTAAGATACGAGTCAAACCATCCAATGGCGGAAGATGAGAAATTTAAGGATTTAAGAATCCCTAGTAGGATATCGAAATCAACTGAGTTAAATGCACTACTAAAGTCGAGAAGTACGAGTAAAGTGAGAGATTTGTGATCCATAGCCCAGCGGATGTCATCAGTAACCTTCAGAAGAGCCGTTACTGTGCTATGACCAGGTCGAAAACCAGATTGAAGAGGACAGAGTAGATCATTCGAAGATAGAAAGGCAGAAAGTTGTTGATGAACAATATGCTCCAGAACTTTAGAGAGATACGGTAGGATAGAAATAGGACGAAAGTCGGTGGGTGACACTGGCTTCGCAATTTTGGGTAAGGGGATGATATGAGCTTGTTTCCAGGCTTCAGGAAAAGTACACGAAAACAAGGAGAAATTAAAAATGTGGGTCAGGACAGGAAGAAGCGAGGAGAGGATAGGAGAAATCATTCTAGAGCAAAGTTCATCATTACCAACAGCAGTAGAGGAGATAGCACAAAAAGATTTTTTGACCTCAATTTCATCCACTGGCTTTAATTCAAAAGAAGAACACTGAGGCAATGGCAAACAAGAAAGTTTGTATAAAGAAGCTGATTTGACGTGTGGATCAAAAGTAACAGGAGGATGTGAAAAATGTTTGTTAAGAGCACACACGTCTGTGCCATTAGTAGGAACGCCTAGAGATTTGCCAATACCAACAGTTTTAAGAAACTTCCAGACTTCAGAGGAGTTACGGTTATCGAGAGAATTGTGGAAGTAGCGTCTCTTTGCATCTCTACACAAACGCCTGCAGCGATTACGCAGCACCTTATATGCATTCCGGTTACGCTCAGAAGCAGAACGTTTAAACCTTCTCTTGGCTCTGTCCCTACTAGCCATCGCATCTTTAATGTCAGCAGTAAGCCAAGGAGCCGGAACGTGTTTGACCTTGACTCTACGGATAGGGGCATGACGGTCATATAAACTGAGTAAAGTGCTGTTAAACAAGTGAACCATATCATTTATACATGAGCCCTCTAAAACGTCCGTCCAGTCGATGCTATCAGCATCACGCAGTAATGCCTCCAGGTCTATACCCTTGTAGTTCCGAAGGAAAATATATTTCGGCTTGCGCTTGGGAGGGCGAATCCTGTAGGACAAAAAGATAAGGTCGTGGTAAGAAAAACAAGCAGTGAGCTGTCCGTGGACTGATACATTATTCGAGTTCGACACAATCATCAGATCCAACAGAGAAGGAGTGCAATTAGGGAAATGATGAGTAGCAGAAAGAGGCAGAATACTTAGGTTAAAGGAGGTTAAAAGAGATTTGAGTTTGTGAGTACGATTGTCGATTTTAAGTAAACAAGTATTAAAATCGCCCATCAAGACTACGTGATCATAAGAGGGACAAAAATCATTTAAAAGCGTATCAAACGAGTCAAAGTAATCGATACTGAGGTTAGGACTATAAACGACTCCAAGGAGCATTTTAGTGTGATGTAAAGAAATTTCGAGAAATAGATGCTCCGCTGACCCCGAGTAGGAAGAAGGTGATGTGCTGATAATCTTGTAGGGAATATCAGACCGCAAGTAAATGGCAACACCACCCCCACCCTTCCCAGTTCGATCATTACGAATAAGGACATAACCAGGAAGGGCAAACTGGACAGATGAGAGAGAGGGTTTGAGGAAGGACTCAGAGATGAGCAAAGCATCAATATGTGCACAGTTAAAGGAAGCCAGAAGATCAGAGTAATGGCCAGGAACACTCTGGGCATTGATATGAGCTATGTTGAGATTGTTGGGAAGGTGGGACAACAAAGAGGAAATCTGATCGCTGAGGGTAAGAGGTGAGGAGGAACCACTCGCCGCACTATGGAAACTGCTAGAAGAGGAAGGACAAGAGAAAAAATCATCATCAATATCGACATCGACCATAATTAACAAAAATAAATTAAAAATAAATATATATATATATATATATATATACGAATAAAAAGCAATACAAAAACTAAATAATACTAACAATGTTAAAACAATTACTACTTAAGTGCATACAAACACTCAACCAATAAAAACACCTATTCGCTGTTGTTGGCAGAGATTTCAACACAACAATTATATGCGTAAGTCTATGGTAAGGATACAAAATAAGTAAAAAAAAAAAAATACAATAATCAGCGCATACATTAATATAACAAAGAAATTAAAAAAAAAAATAAGTTAAATTTCGCCACAACATTCACAAAGACTAAAACGAACTCAGCGTGTAACGAAACGTAACGTCAACATAAAACAACACTTGACTCTGACACACGTCAATGTCATAAGTCATGTCAATAAAACGAATACCGGCAACCTAAACATACTTATGAGAAAAATAATTAACTAAAATTAAATTAAATATTATGGGTAGTTTAACAAAAGAAACATTAAAATTTTATAGTGTACCGTCACTACACGATTGTGTTACAAGACAGACAATGTAAGATATGCAAGGGGACATCCAACTCGGTAAACTCAACGACGAGCCTTCCTCACAACCTTCTTTTTGGGGGTTGCGGATACAGCCGATGTAGATGCCACTGCCGGCGAGTTAGAGGCTGCAGGCACGGGATCACTGGGTGCGGCAGCACTGGCCGGAGCGGGGAACAACGCGATTAATGTATCGAGCTCAGCCATGGACGATATCTTACGGCGAGCCTTGTCAGGCGTTAAAACAATGATCTTACCCTCTGCAGACCAGCAGCTATTTATATTGAAGTGCTTGCGGGCGGCCATAAATACCTGGTGCCGTGTTTTTGTCAGAAACTCCGAAATTGTGATCCCGCTGCCTTTGAGTGTAGTTTTGCCGGCCCAAACCAAGCGACGATGCTCCATGTCATTAAATCGCACCAATACTGGCCTCGTTTTGCCCTGGGGAGCTCCCAGTCGGTGGCATACGTCTAAGTGCTCCAGCTTAATGTCATCAATTAATAGTTGCTTGGATATTATGCCAAGAATTTCATCACATAGCTTTTCATTAGATTTCTCGGGAATACCGTGAATCAGCAGAATCTTCCTCCGCATTGCAGTTTCTTGTCTGTCCAGACTCAAAGACAGGAGTTCTATTTGAGTTTTGAAGTGAGTGAGAGTTTTGCAGACAAAGGATTTAAACTCGGAGAAGTCCTTGGAAAGTGCAGCAAGATCCGAGTGGACAGGGTCAGTTCCAGCTGTAGCTCTCTGGAGCTTATCTTCATATTCGTGCATGCGGGAGCTAAACAATTTCTCTAGTTCCTCCATACTGTGCACTAGTTTGCTGTCCATGTTAAGTTGAAGTATTTGAAGTGTTGTGGTTGAAGAAGAGTGAAAGTGAAAGGAAATTTAAAAGCGAAGGTGGGTTTACTAGTTAATTAGCACATATATATTGAGAAAAACTACAATAAACTATTTTAAAATTAATATTAAATGAGGAAGCTAAAAATTTACTTATGTATGTTAAGCCTACCCACATAGGGAAAAAAAGATTTTTTGTTTGTTTTGTGTATTTGTTTTTTTTATTTGTGTTTTTTTATTTGTTTTTTTGCATTCTTAGTATCGAGGAACGGTACTAGAAGTCGCTAATACTTTTATTGTAATCAAAAACACAATGAGAACTGTAAGATGGCAAAAAATCCCTAAGAATACCCCTATAAATGGAACGCCCCTAAAAAATCTCAATCCTCTTATTTACCCCCTAAATTTGGGAAAACCCCTAAGTTGGTAAGCCTGATTTTGTGTCTATAGTCCGAATGTCAAGTATAACCATAGGTAATAAATTAATTTATAGAGATAGAGTCTGGCACACGAAAGTTGATCCTGAAAAACAGCGGCAAATTTAAAAAATCCAAGTGTGGTAACCCGGAGTGCAATAGAAATAACTGTTAGTTTTGATATTTGTAAAAAAAAAAATATTATGTTCAAACAAGGTTGAAACCGATTTTTCGTGGTAGTATTATAGTATTCTGACGAATGAATACGGTGGATTGACATATTTTTTATACAAAGCTACCAAATCATATACTATATATTAGTAAAAGTTATTTGACAATTGAAAATTCGACTAGTGAATTACGTAAATGAGTTCTGATTAATTTAAATAAATTTCACCAGTTTTATATCGAACTAGCTGTCCGCCGCAGTTTCATCCGCATTTTGGTTACTGAAAGAATTTTTTAAATCGGACCAGTAGTTCCTGAGATTAGCGCGTTCAAACAAACAAACAAACTCTTCAGCTTTATAATATTAGTATCTGTAAACTTTAGTTATTTTATTAATTATCGTATGCAATGATCGTAATTAATGAGGTTCTTAGACATCAAGCTATTCAGACTATGTATGTTGATAGAAAAAAAAAAAAGGTTAATTATTTAAATACTTTATTTTATGAATCATAATCAAAATCGGAATCTAAAAATTCCATTTCTAGTGATGCATCCGAATCACTGCTACTATCGTCACCAACATTTATGATGAACCGATCCATTTCTTCATCGGTTATTCTGTCTCTTTCTTTGTATGTATTTTCTATAATATGGATAACATGATCAGTATTTTTTTTCCATTCTTCTGGGGTTACACACTCAAAGAATTCCCTTATAATTCTTTCCACTTCAATAGATGGTAAATTTATATTTTTACTTGCGATTTTACGTTTTACCAGGCTCCAAGTTAGCTCTATGGCATTTAAGTCGCAGTGGTAAGGAGGTAAACGCAGTAATTCATGACAATGCTTTTCTAATAATTGATCAGCTTCATAAATTGGATCTGGTTTATGTTTCTGAACCAGACAGAGCAATTCAGCTTTCATATAATGACTTTCAAAATCTATGTTATTTTCTCTGAGCCACTGTTGAATTTTGTTTTTCAGTCTGTGTTGTAGGTGGTTTATTCACTTGCACTGTGTGATAACTTGCATTATCCATGACAATGACACTTGGCTCGTACAAATTGGGTATAAGATTTTCCACTAAACATTTGTTAAAATTTTGTGAATTCATGTCATGGTGATAGTCTGCCATTTTTGATTTAGTGCTAAACAATAAAAGTGCATTTGGCACGAAGCCTCTTTCTGAACCAGCGTGAACAATTATGTACCCTTTGCCTGCTGATATCTTGTCTATAACACCACTTGTTGAAGGCCCCTGCCATGACTTCTTGGGTCTATAATTTTGGTGAACATATGTCTCATCTAAATAAATTATTGGTTTCCCTTCTGCACGTTTGGAAGAAATAGTTCGTAAAAATTTGTGTCTCCAAGCTACAAGATCAAATCTTTCAATAAGTAAGGACCGTTCATTTTTGTTTTTTTTTAAACTCATAACCATTATTATGTAATATGCGACGCAAAGTTTCACGGGAGCCAGTAAACTCGATGGATTCCCTCAGTTCAGTCAATAAGCTTCACAAAGTAGGTACTCGTTTTTGTACTAAGTAAAATTCATTAATTTTATTTCTAACTAGCTTTTGCCAGCGGCTTCGCCCGCGTGGAGGTCGGAAAATATCCCGCGGGTATCGTCACTGCTCAGCTCCTATGTGTCTAAGCGTTATGTTATATAGCCTATAACCTGCCCAGGAGTATGGACTACAATCGTACCAAGTTTGGTTAAAATCCCTTCAGTAGTTTTTGACCCATGAGTGCACAGACAGACAGACAGACAGACAAAAAATTTACTGATTGCATTTTTGGCATCAGTATCGATCACCAATCATCCTCCAATATTAATTTTGAACGTACATTTAATGTACAGAATTGACCTCTCTACAGTTTTATTATATTTTATTTCTAATAGCATTTATATCGAAGCTGTCCAAATTAGATACTGTGGGCTTATGGGTCGTTTTTTCCCTGGTGTACTAAAAATTCCATCATTCAATCGTCCTTCCTTTTTAAAGTTGCGACGATAACTCCTGAAAAAGAAAACAATAAAACATAAATTACATCCCATACATTTATAATACCATAATGATATGAATTCTAGCAGTACATTACACAGTAAAAACACTGCATACACAGTTACATACCAGTGATTGACGAAATTTCTTCCAAAAACTGGTTCTGGGTTTTAATTAGCTCATTCTCTCCCTAGTTCTGCAATAGTTCCTTTAACCGATGCAACTTCGGTACGTTCAATATTCAAATTGTCTGTAAACAAAACATCCATTACATAACTATGCGAATAAGGTAAACATGATTTTGAAGCAAATATTATAATACTATTTAGAAGTATCAAAATTATATGTATAAACTAACCTATAAAGTCTGTTATCGCAAGTAAACATTGCTGTTTTTCGTTGTAATCATCTCGTTTCTTTTGTTGTTTTTCTTCAAATGAATTCATCATAGTAAACAATAACTTCCGCACGTCACTTTTTATTTTTTTGTTCATTTTAAACGTTAAAATTCGAGTATAAATACAATGAAATCCTATGAATAGTCTGACAATATATAAGTCGAATGACAATCATCTGACGTTTTTAGAAAGTTGCCATATAAAAACTTACGATTAAACCCCAGGATCAACTTTCGTGTGCCAGACTTTATATAACCTATTTCATTTTTAAAATCTATGATCATATCGAGAATATTTGTGTCCCACCAAAAACATTATGTAAAAAACTAGCCAAGTCTCGATGGAGCTGCTTCTTTATCTCTAAAAAGTAATGAAATCTAGACAAAGTCATGCCAAGTGTAAGGTTCCTTACAGCAATTTCTTTATTATTATAGTTAATGTTGTGTGACTTGGCCGTTGAGCATTCTTTATACGTTAGTGGGTACAAGTCAAATTTGTTTACACGTAATGTTATATCTGTTGTAACTACCTATGTTTGTTAAGCGAGATAAGCTTTATCAAGCCTACAACTGACTGGTTATTGAATTAACGTTTTCCAAGTGGCAATTTTCCATCGTCCATGGGTAGCGGTTCTGGCAACAGATTGGTGCAATGGTGTCAAGGAGCACCTGGTTTTGTACCCTTGTGTACCCTTCAACGGCCAAGTCACACAACATTAACTATAATAATAAATAATAAATAATTCTCTTCCAGTCCAGCAGTCATCGACGCATCATCTTCATATTTTTGTAAACACGTCCGGGCTTTCGTTATCATACATTTTGAACAATCCAAGGAATCTTTAGCAACTAACTTTATCTCGGGGTGAGGAATCGCTTTTAACATAGCATTATTTAACTGCATACACATATTTCTAGTCGGTAGTAAACAAACAGTATCTTCTGGTAAGTCCCTCAAACATTGTGCTATTTCCATTAACCTTCCTTCATTGGAATGCGAGAGCAGAGGTATCAATCGGTTAGACAGTATATCTCTGTCTGATTGAGTTGTCACTCCTACTCTGATTCTTTTTAACATTTCTACAAACGTAGAATCATCCAGCTGTCTCATATTCAACATAAATTCGTCGTAATTAAAAAGTTCAGTCCATAAGTTTAGAATACTTAAGGAGCCTATAAATGTATTAATGTCTCAAGGGTTTAGTTTTTCAAATGGCGACTTTTCTCTAACGGGTGGAAGTTGCAAAAGACCCCCAAACACTAAAATATGTTTTTTTCCAAACCAACCATCTTCTACATCAGAAGTATCAAACACTTCGCATAAACGAAGATTTATGTAGGCTAAAGTTACATTAGATATCATAGACACTTCATCTACATATAATAAATAATTCGGCAGTTTTTAAGTCTGTCCTTAAAACTTGAAGTACTTCGTCTGAAAGCGGTTTGTATTAAGGAGTTTGTTTATGCTCTTCGGGCAGTTGTAATAATCTATGAACAGTTAATCCATTTACGTTAAATGCTGCAATTCCAGTCGGGGCTGTGATAGCAACATTTTTATGCAGGTTGTTTTTAATCCATAATTTTAAGGTTTTTATTAAATAGCTCTTGCCGGTGCCACCGGTGCTACTACTTAGGCGCGTTTTAAAACACAGTCAGCGCCATCTAGCGACGTGTGCGGGTATCACCGCCACTCTTAGTCCAATGCACCATGCAAAACCAGTCTAGTCTTATCCAGAGTTTTCCTTTAATTTTATTTATATGCGTATTAAAAGCAGAAGGGGAGGCATTCGCCCAGCTGTGGGACGCTATAGGCTAGATTAAATTAGAAGATGTGTCCCACTACATTGGATTTTTGCAATGAAAGTCGATTTTTTTATGTACCAATAGTAGAAGGGGGCATTACCATATCTCTAATACAGCTGAGACCAGCCGAGGGTTCTTAATCAGATACTTCAGACCTTCGATTTTTGACATCAAATGAAGCGGCCCACCAAGTTGAATATTTTTTATCAAGGCGGTATGTCGATCTTTAATAGTTTGGTTGGGCTCTTGTGTTTTCTAATCAGGGTCACCAGGTACTCCAATCTTCGATTATCCTAGTCTTTATAGTTTTCCCTTTATGTGGCCATTAAACCCTAACTCGATACCAAATTTCAGCTCTCTGAGTTTATGGGAAGTACTAGTTCTATTTTGATGATCATGAGTGAGTGTCGTAAATACGAAACTTTGCTTTCGCTTAACTTCGGAACTAAATGACTTACAGACTTGAAATTTTGGATTTTAAGTATGTGATAATAGCTTACTGGATGACGAAAATTTCTGCGTTCTGGTCTTATCCAGAGGTTCTCAAAAAGGGGCTTGAAAATGCGGGGAAATGGTTCCAGTAAAGGATGGTACGGCAGTGTTTGCTTCACGCTCGACTTGGCGGGGGCACTGCCGTGTCCCCCGATTAGCAACGATAGGAATTTAGTTTAGATTTATAAGAGATATTTTTTGTGGTTTTATGGGGAGTGTCAAGTATGGCATTAGTAAGTTTCCCATACAAAACTTATTGTCGTGTGCAAACTGTAGAGGTTGTATGCCTCACGATTGTACAGGCTGGTCATAGATTGTACAGACTGGTTATAATTATGACATTTGGAACCGTCATAATTAATCCACACTATCCACACTATTTTATATATATATATATTATATATAATATTATAAATGCGAAAGTAACTCTGTCTGTCGGTCTGTCTGTCTGTCTGTCTCGCTTTCCTGCTAAAACTACTGAACCGATTTAAATGAAATTTAGTACACAGATAGTTTAGAGCCTGAGAAAGAACATAGGCTACTTTTTATCCCGGCAGTATGTTCCCGCGGGATAATTTCCGACCTCTACGCGGGCGAAGCCGCTGGCAAAAGCTAGTTAAAAATAATAGAGAAAATTCTATAAAAACAGAACAATTTTTTGTGATCATTCATTCCATATTGTCCCATATCCAGCAGTTAAGAAGTATTAAGAAAATAAAAAAGAGAGTCCTGAAGAAGTATTCTTTACCCATTACACCTACGTCCTGGTCCTGGCCATCACCATCCCGCCAGCGAACCCTCTCCACAGTAGTACAGCGTCAACAATTTGTCTATAGTGTTACTGAATGTCAAATATAACCATATTATTTTTTTATATTTATTATTATCTATATTTTTTCATTTAATAATGTCTTTCTATTCAAATGAAGTACGGTCGAATTTCGACCAATGGGCGATCACTAGTTCTAAATAAATAAAAATAATACCTTAAATGATTCTATTTGAAGTCTAAGTTGTAACCTAGTTGAAACCAACAATTTTTGCTTGATAACATGTTTTGTCAGAGATATTTTATAAACTTAGACAAAACTTTATTCATAACAATTGAAAAGAATATCGTAAATGACTATTTTAACTCTAAGTTTATAACAAAATGCTTAACCTAGCTTTTTGCCAACAATTTTTTGTTGATTTTATAAAATTGTCAGACATATTTTATAATATTTTTAGGAATCAGAAGTGAAATAAGTAAAAAAATTAACAATCTTTAATTCTTTTAAATTACACAACGCACAAATGTATAAAAATAATCTTAAGAAACACTGTAAATATTAATCAAATATTAATTACACGAGTCTAAATGAATAATCAACAATTGAACAAAGACATAACTAAAACTAGCCAAGCATATGATGCCCTCGAATGCAATGGTCGCATCGGGGCGGGTCAGGGGGGGCATAGTGGAAAACTCAGAGGATTTCAGTTTCCTCTGAAGTTCCCAGAATGCGAGATGAGTCGGCTCTAGTTCGCCCACCATCTTGTCCCAGTTAGCGTCACGCAGCTCAGTCACACGTGTCCTTACAGCACGCTGTAAGTAACTCATGTGAGCTTTGTTAGTGTCACAGGGAAAGTTGCTGTAGGCACGAACGGCCGCGTTCTTCTCTGTCAGCAGATCACGTACATCGTCGGGGAGCTTCCATTTACGGTCACCCGTATCTGGAACCTCCCGTGAACTTTCGTTCACGGACCGTTGCCCACCGCGCGCCTCCTTTTATATCCTTCCGTCCGTTGACAGCTGCTCGCGTGACATCTTTAAGATGTCAACCCGTCTTGAGTTGCCAACAATATTTTAATTTTAAGTTTATAACAGAGTGCTTAACCTAGTTGAAATGAACAATTTTTGGTTGATACATTTTTGTAAGAGATATTTTATTCACTTAGGCAAAACATATATTTAATGATTCTATTTTAATTCTAATTTTATTAAAAAAAAAAATACACTCGCTTTTCTCTTTTAAAAAAAACATAACACTATTTTTTTCTTCTCTCTTCTCTTCTCTTTTAAAAAATATTGCCAACAATTTTTTTTTGGTTTAAAAAAAAAATTGGTCAAGGTCACGGTATTTCTTTTCGGCGGCGGCGACCTCTCGCGTCCGGGCCTGGTGCGAGCCATGGTACGGAGCGGGAGGGCATGGGAAACCGTCACCTCCTTCTGCGAAGCAGTAATGCTCGCGAAGGTGGAGGCGAGGCGCGTGAGGGAGTGTCAGTCTCTGCGCCCTCACGTCCCTAGCCGCCGCAGGAGGAGATGCTCCGGGCGTCGGGAGTCGATTGCGGACTCCCGGCCACCGTAGGTGTGAGCTTGTGGGTGGCGAGCAATGGGTAGCTCGCCGCGCGGTAAGGACCAAGCTCGGGTCGACGGCGCGTAGTGTTCCACGCGCGCCTCAAAGAGATGTCAGCAGCAGTGAAGGGGTCTACTAGGACCGATGCCTGCCGGGGTCGCGTGATTGTTCGAAAGAGATACCGTGACCCTGGCACATGGGCAACTGATGGAACACGGGTGGGTTTTAGTCAGTAAAAGTCTGACACGCCCTCCCGCTCCGCCCAGAGCGGGAGAAGTCATTTGATGATTTCCCAAGCAAAAAAAAAAAGTACCCATGCCCGGTGAGAACCTACGTCAGGCGGAAGGTGAGGACGCCGTGGCGCCTCTCTATCCACTCCTCAAAGAGGGGACTTACCGCCGCAATTGTGGCCTGCCCATACTGGGCCCCCTTAGGACTAGCTACGCCTCTAAGTAGTAGTATATCAAATAAAAAACCACCCATCTTCCAATCGGTGTAGCTAACCACTTACCGTAACGCCTCCTCGTTGCAGAAATTGTTTTATTGTGTACAAATATCTCAATATGAAAATAATTAAATTTTGACTGGCCTGTTAGTCTAGTGGTTAGTGACCCTGACTGCAAAGACTGAGGTCGTGGGTTCGATTCCCACCCAGAACAAATCTTTATGTGATGAGCACAATCATTTGTTCTGTGTCTGGGTGCAATTTACCTATAATATGTATGTATTTGGAAATATATTAGTATGTTTATCAGTTGTCTAGTTGCCATAGTACAGGCTCTGCCTAGTTTGGGATCAGACAACGTTGTGTTGGTTGTCCTAAGATATTATTATTATAGAAGTCACATTCAACAATCATGACCCTTATGAAGTGTGCAGCTTTGCATACCTTCCTGCGCTAGGAAACCGCTCACAGCTCACTGACTTATGTTGTTTATACAATGAACGTCTTTCACACGGTATTATTTAAAGAAGAAGGAATGAATTGACTCACGTAGTTTTTACCCAGAATACGCATTTCCCTTTATGAAATCATTTTCAAAAACACATAGATTACATAAAATCAAAAATAACATCGCTAATGGGATCAATGCGCGGGTTCATAAATAACATTCCGAAAAAATACGCTTCAACATCTACAACTCATTAGTTCGGTTGCACATAAATTATCTAATCGAAATCTGGGGATGTGCAACAAAATCTGCGAATAAAGACCTGCAAATAGCACAAAATAAAATAATTAAACTACTATTCAACTACGATTACCTCACACCTACAGTCGAGCTATACAAAAATACTAAACTTATGAGCATTAATCAACTATACACATTCTACACCTGCATTCTCATCAGAAAAATTCTTCACAAAACCATACACACACAATTATCTTTCAACACGAAATCATCCAAATACAGCCAAAGAAACCCTAACCAAATACAGACACGCCCTCCGCGAACACAATTTGGCAGGAAAAACATAAAATACGAAGGCGTTCAACTTTATAATAATCTACCGGTAGAAATCAGGAGCACATCTTCTTTCAACATATTTAAATCTAAACTCAAGCAGTACGTCACTAACAACACAAAACTATTATGTTAACGATATAAGGTAGCTTTAGACACGATAAAATGTCGACATCGTACCTACCTGCATTAAAAACAAAACTGTTAGCTACTAGACTACACTTTCCTTAATTATGTATTTATTCGATAAGTGAACAATGGTACCGATTCCCTTGTTCACAAACTAAACTAAATTTAAGTTCAGTGCATCTTTTTCTTTCTATTTCATTAAGGAAAGGACAGAAGATAAATTTTAGTTTAGTCCTGTCAAATTAATCAGCGCCTGTCACTACTCCATACAAGTTTAGACGTGATTAAAGACTTGCCTACTAAAATTACGTCAATTTACGTCAAGCGCTGATTATTTTGACAGGACTAAACTAAAATTTATATTTTGTCCTCTTCTTAATGAAATACAAAGAAAGAGATGCACTGAACTTAAATTTAGTTTAGTTTGTGAACAAGGGAATCGGTACCACTGTATGTTCTTCTACAATAAATAAAGAATCTTTAAACCGAACAAAAAAGCATGTTTGAATGTAAATGTGAATTAAGAGGTTTTTGAAATTACCGATTCGTTGTGAATAAATGACCTTTGATTCAAAGTGAGTTATCAATGGGCTCAATTGCGACACTTAGAAATTCATATTTCTATACGATGATGACCAGATCGATGGAAAAATACTTAGTAAAAAAGAATAAAGAATCAAAAACGTTGACGTTGTTGACGTTAGCGCTGTTAGGGTTGGTCGCCACACAATATAAATCGCGCCTGTCAAAAAACGTCATCAAAGGTGCGAGGTCTATGTTATCTCCAATATCAACTGAGGTTCATCGCCTTCACACTACATTGTTGTACATCGATTACTGGAGGCCAACCACCATCTTTTACAAAACAATCTTATTTCAAGAACGTTTTGTTTCAAGATTATAATAACATTACTCATATTCGTACCATGACCTTCATCGTTCAATATTATTATATTCCTGCTAAGTGCTGGGAAAGAACGAACTATTTCAAAGATTTGTCTATGGCCTGCTATAATAGAAAAGAAACAACGCTATTTGAACTGTATAGCGCTGTCCCTTTCACACGTCGGTCCGAATCCCTACTATATGAAGTACGCTCTCGAAGCAAACTATTATTATTTTTTACTTAAAAAGATTACTTTGTATATAAATCTAATTGTGAAGAGTAATTTTCATGAAATTAATACGAATATTATAAGGTTATACTTTGAAAACTGAGAAAAAATCATTTCAAAATTTTAAAACGCTGTGGCTAGGTTCTGATATGATAGGAATCGGAACAAATTGTGTTCTTATCAGCTGTGTAGTGCGAACGAAATTTGAAACTTGACGTAATTTTATAAGTGGTTTTCTAAGTAGTTGAACTTATTTTATCTTAATCGCATAAGATCTGTGTGTCGCCAGCATTTTAGAAGCCAGTTGCCTATAAAATCAACATGGAATCAAGGTAAGTTTAAACACGGTAACTCAGTGAATAAGTTTAAAACAAGGAAATACTTTTCTATAATGTTGTAAACTATATGTCTTCAGACTCAGTGATTAGTGTTTTGTTATTAATTTTGCAGCCGAAGAGTTAATCGCGTTTCCTGGCGGCAGCTAGAGATACTATGGGATTTTTTAAATTCCAATAGATCTATAGCTACTGCCCACAATCGCTCTCTGCAAGCCAAGGAGTACTCGAGAAGGAAATGGCAAGGCATTGCGGAAATGTTCAACTCGCAAGGTGATGGTGCTCATAAAGATTGGACAGGCTGGACTAAAGTAACTACCGCAAACTTTTTATTTTTTTTATTTAAATTGTGTGTAACATATCAATATTAAATTAAACAATATTTTCAGTACTGGGTAGATTATAAGGCCAAGCTTAAAAAGCGGGTTGCAGTGCTACGAGCTTCTCATGTGCAGACTGGGGGAGGGCCTTCCACTGAGAAGCCCTTGACTGAAATAGAAGAAAAGTTTCTTCAAATACTGGGAGAAGATATTGGCCAGGGTTTACCAGGTGTTCGAGTGGAACTAGTAAGAAAACATAAGTAGTTAAACATAATTTATTATTATAATATTAAGCACATAACTCTTATGTTATCTTTTTGCAGCCTCCAGAAATCGGTGCTGCATCAACAGATGTGGATGTGCATGATTCCTCTACTTCAGAATCCATTTTACAATATGTGCATTCTATCCTTGATCCCACAGTCCCTATTGATACCCAAAATATACCTTCAGAGCCCATCTTAGAACCACTGCCTCAAAACCCTCCTCTGGAACCCCTGGAAGATCCACTAGCTCACTCCCCCAGCAGAACCCCTACCCTGCGTCATGCCACTTCATCTGTAGCCCGTTCCCCGCGACAGCGTCGCCGAAGACGCGAGGCACCAATGTCACAGGAGGTTGCAAGACGTGCGCTTGTCCGTTCCACACAAATGCACGCTGAGGCTGCTGTGAGGATTGCCGAAGCGATGGAGAAGCTGGTGCAATCAACAACAGCAATTGGACATACAGCAATGAGGATTGAAAGGTACAGAACTATTGAATATGTTCACTGTCTTTAAATCCCCCATAAAGTGCTATCCAAAAGTCCAACCATGTGAGATTTGATTTATAAAATAACTAGCTGACCGTACAGACGTTGTCCTGTTTCCTAGAACTCGATGGCAGCGCCACCTACTGGGTCCAATAGTGAATCTAAACCATCCAGGGTACCACCCAAATGCATAAAAAAAAATCATTCAAATCGGTCCAGCCGTTTAGGAGGAGTTCAATGACATACACACATACATTAGAATTATCTATAAGATAGAAAAAAAATGGTTTTATTAGGTCTATTATGGCAGTATAAAAATATTAAAACAACAATAAAGTTTCATTAAACAACATTATAAAAATAGCAGTAAAAAAGAGGTAAAAATTGTAAAATGATAATAAAATAGTGTACAGGATCTTAAATGCCGCCTTTCCCACAGCCGCTGAACAAGAGTTGCACGAGTACCCAAACCCTGCTGTAGAGCGATATTGTTACTACGTGGCTGTTCGTTCGCATTTTGTGGTTGTAATTGGGCTTCCCGAATCATATCTACATTGTTTAATTGTTGCACAGATATGTTAGCCCTATTGCAAATGTTGTGTAATATTACACAAGCATTTATAATAGAGCCAGCTACTTCTGGTGAGTAGTGAAAGACTCGGTGAACAAGTAAGCAACGAAAACGTGCTTTGAGAAGTCCAATAGTGCGCTCTATAATATTTCTTGCATGGACATGTAAATCTGTATAGTGTGCATCTGGTGAGTCAGGTGCTGCATCCAGTATTGGTGTCATCATGCTCTTTCTCAAAGGGTATCCAGAATCTCCTGTAGATAACAAAGTTAATTTAAATTATTATTCAGCAAAGTTGAAAGTTGAATTTAAATACAAAACAGTATAATTATTTTTAACAAAAAGGATGTAATACATACCAAGAAACCAAGTATCTTCTGTGTTGCTAAGATCTTCCAAGTGAGCTTTTAGTGGATGAACAGCCATATAAAAGAATCACGAGTTGCACCACCATGACTTGCATCTACACCTATTATTTGCATGTCTGCATCACAAATCTGAAAATGTTTAGATTAATATCTGAAAGACTGTAGTGTCATATTTATAGTATAACTTAAGAATCATATGTGTGCTCTCGTATATTATTAGTAAGTGATTAAAGAAGTTTCTATATTTTTGTCTAAAGTTATTTGTTTTTTTTTTTTACTTTTACTTATTTTCTATACTTAATTGCCTTACTTTCTACTGGATACTAAATGAACACTTACCAATTGAACATTCAAGGAATGGTAATGCTTGCGACAGAAGTAGCGCTCCTCATGTAGTACTGGGCGTACTATAGCTACTTGGGTACAATCTATACAACCTAGAACCCCAGGAATCCGAAATTTATTGTAAAATCTGCAAAAGATATGTGAATTTAAAATCTGCAATGATTTATTTTTTCACAAATATATTTACCTAATACTTTAATATCTAAAAACAAAAAAAAAAAATAGTTTAAAACTACCATTGATAATGATGATATTTAACTATCAGCCTATCATAGTCCACTGCTGGATAAAAGTGAGTTTAAACATCAATTGTATCTCATTTTGCATATTGTTTATTTTGTATTAACTAATAATAAAATTTATTTAAAAAAAAACATGTCAATACATACACACACACGTAGATGCATATATGTATATGTAGGATGACAAAATACAAACAAAGTAGTTGTGCTTAATACATGTTTGCCAAACATCATGGCATGCAAATCTTTAGAAATATTATAATTAACAGAATAAAATCTTTATTTATGTAAGTTTAAATTGTATGTAAGTAGAATAAACATGTCACAGTCCAATTAGTAATAAAAGATCATCAAAACATGTCACAATTATAAAATAGTATTATTATCATTTATCATTTTATCTTATTAGAGAATGGGCAGCAGCGTTCTTTATGCATTATACCACCATACTGCGATCGCCAACCCGCCTGCCAAGCGTGGCGATTATGGCAAACCACCCGAAAATGGGGGAGGCCTATGTCCAGCAGTGGACGTCATACGGCTGAAATGATGATGATGATTATTATTTTTATATTTATTTTCATACATATTTCGTTACATTTTTAAATATTTTTACAAAATAAATATACAAAAACATTTAAAAATATAAAAAATAGCGGTCCATCGGTAGCGGGAGCAGGATCCAAGCTACCGGTGGTTAGGGCTCCAGAGACAGAAACCTCCTCACAATGCGAGCCGTGCCAAGGAGTACTGCCTTCTGAATCAGGCTCTTGATCCAACCGCCTAACGATAGCCTCGACAGGTGTTGGTCGAGGGTATCGGCCATCAGCCCATTGGCTGATACGACAATCGGCACAATGACAGCCGAGTCAACATTCCACATGTCAACAACCTCGTGTGCTAAGTCGAGATATTTCATCTGTTTCTCTTTCTCAGCTTTCACGAGGTTGCTGTCATGCGGAATGGTAACATCGACTATCATTGTGCGGCGCGCTAACCGGTCTATCACCACTATATCAGGCTTATTGGCGACAATAGTCCTATCAGTAATGATAGACCGATCCCAGTACAACGTGACATGGTCATTTTCGAGAACTGGGTCGGGCACATACTTGTAATACGGTACCTCAGAATCCACTAGTTTGTATTGCAAAGCAAGTTGCTGATGAATAATCCTGGCTACTTGGTTATGCCTGTGCAAGTATTCGCCGTTAGCCAGACGAGAACAACCAGAGATAATATGTCTGATGGACTCACCCGGATGGTGACATGCCCGACACACGTCAACCGTCCCGTCCTTCATAATATGTCTCCGGTAGTTATTCGTCAAGATAACTTCGTCCATAATTGCACAGACGAAACCTTCTGTTTCCCCGAATAGGTTACCAAAACGTAGCCAGGATACGGACGCTAAGAAATCTACACTGGGCTCATGAAGAGCCCGGTAAAAGCGACCGTGAAGCTCCTTGTTTCGCCATACTTCCTT
Source organism: Aporophyla lueneburgensis (assembly GCA_932294355.1). Taxonomy (NCBI): domain Eukaryota; kingdom Metazoa; phylum Arthropoda; class Insecta; order Lepidoptera; family Noctuidae; genus Aporophyla; species Aporophyla lueneburgensis. The sequence goes on along the minus strand of OW028762.1, from coordinate 12,919,855 downwards.
GCGGTCATCGGTAGTAAGTACTACAGGTTTGCGCCAGTTCTCTTTAGCCATGGAGAGCGGGGTGAGTCCCTTGTCCACTGCGACCACATCACGGTGCATACCCACTTCGGCTTTTAAGAAATACTCCCTGAGACTGCACACCTCGCGGTTGTGGAGGGTCTTTGCATTTAAAAAACCTCGACCCCCGCACTTCCGCGGGATGTACAGTCTCATCACCGATGATCGTGGGTGATGCATCCGGTTTGCGGTCAGCATTGTACGGACCCTCCTATCCAGGGCGTCGAGTTCTGTCTGAGTCCATTTAAGTATGCCGAAAGAGTACATCAAAACTGGCATGACCCAACCGTTGAAGGCGCGATGTTTCCGCCTGAGAGAAGACTAATTAATACCTTCTTCAGGCGACCAAAGAAGCGCTCCTTCAACGATTGCTTCATGTCAGCATCGTTGATGCCTAACACTTCCGACATACCCAAATACTTGTAGCTTTCGGATGAGGAAAGGGATCTGAGGTATACGGAATCCGAAAGTTGGATTCCCTCGGATTCCATAACCTCGCCTCGCTTTACATGCATGACTGCACATTTGTCCACACCAAACTCCATCCTGATGGCGCTACTAAAAGTTTCAGTTACCTTCAGTAGCTCCATCAGTTGCAGTTTGTTTATTATTATTATTATCATTTTGCAAAGTAGGCATTCTGCAGATAAACGAGGACTAAACATAATATTGTAATAAAAAAAATATACATACTTCATTTTAATCCCATTGCGCTCTTGATCATTGACTGGAAATTTTATGTATTTCCGTCTCATCTGCAGTGAGTTAAGACATGCAGTAACCTGTGCGATGACAGAAGAAACAGTCTGCTGAGCCACAAAATGACCCTCATTACTGCCTACTGGACGTTGGTATGAGCCAGTTGCATAAAATGATAATGCAATTAACACCTACAAAAAAGTAATATAAATTAGTATGTATATGTACATGAAAGTGAAAAATGGTTCATATGCACTATGGCTTTAGTGTTATTCGCGATAGAAATAAGGGTACCTTCGTCTCTACAGACAAGTCTGTAGATCTCACAGGGTTCTTCATCAGTGGCCTCAACTCGTCGCACAGGTTATGTGTTAGATCCTTTGTGAGTCTCTATCGCTTAACAAACTCCGCTTCATCTAAATTGAAGGGGTCGCATTCCTTACGAAGCTGCATCCGACCCCGCTACCTTGTACAATTGGTTTCTGCGTTATCAGCTTCCAAAAACTCAAATATTTCGTATGCATTCGCCATCTAAAATCAAGCAAGAAATTTATTACCCATCGTCGTTGCAAATTTAAAATCTCCTATGTGACATTTTTCTCAAAAATGAGTTTTACAGATATTTGAAAAGCAATTTTGAATACGCATGCTTAGCAAAAACTCCCATGTGAATATCTTATTATATCGAAACAGCACGTATCATTTTTAAAACCTCTCAAGTGTCAGCCTACATTTAATTGTAAATCAAAATGACCTATGTGTCTGATGTACACATGAGAGTTTTTAGTAACAGTTTTATTTCATAACATTGCAAATTAAAATATCCTATGTGATCATTCTCTCACTACAACAATACAGTTTCGCGCCTATTTTGTGCCAGAAAGAGAATGCATTATTACTTCACGCACGAGATAAGGTGAGATAGATGCGTCAAATCTAAACATTCGTCCCTAGGTCAGGGCCACGCGTCAGTGTAGCTGCAACTTGTCGCGCGTAAACACTTTCTTAGCGTTATTTCTTTAGTAATTATGTCAGAAAAATATAAAACTACTGGCCGGGGTCATCGAATGATAAATTTAGTGCTTCAATCTGAGTTTGCTGACGATAATGCCAACCGTGCCCCCTCTGTCGCCGCCGCCGCATCGGTGAAATCTCCTCCACATCTTGAGGATTCATTAATTACGCCAGATGATTTAGGATTTAATATTAAATTGATAGCTCCGATGTCGGAGACGCCGTTAATGTTGCTGTCACCAACAACTACTGCGGATACTATGCCAATCTTGTTCAGTAGTGATGACGAAAAGGAGCTGTTGATGATATCTACTCGGGCTATCGTACATTCCAATTTAGAAGGTAATAATGAGGTAGTCAGTAGTGCAGCAAATGAAATTCTGAACAATAATTCCGAATCATCACAATCAGTACGTCCTGCCAAGCTACCATCTCCAGATTTGGATACCATTCTCTCATTTGGGAGCGATGATAGTGTGCAAGACCCACACTGGGTTCCAACCTCAAAAAAAAGAAAACGGCCGTTGTCGTTATCTGACAGTGAAGATGAAGTCCCATTGTTGCCATTAAGAATGAGTGAGCCAAGCTCTTCAGAAAATATACTACCGACAGACGAGGAAATTGAACACCGTTTCAGGCCTAAAGAAAACGTTGTGCAATTAAATAGAAAAGCTAGAGTTTTAGGTAAGTCCTACCTAGGATTTAAGAAGAGTAATGATGGGAAATATAGACCCTGTGTTGGAAAACCAAAAAGAGAAATAAAACCTCGATGTTCTCACACAAAATTGAACACCGATTCAAAACATAAAAACTCATTCTTGTGTGCATCCATTACGGAAGAAGATCGTAAAGCTATTCATTCATATTTCTGGGACCTTAGAACGTGGGCCGAAAAGAAAACGTTCGTGAGGAATGCTGCTGTTCGTAGATTAATTAGACGTCGACGCCGCAAAGATCAGCCTTCAGTGAAAAAAGGAAGTGGCCATGATATTTTTTTGAACACTTGTGATGAAAAATGCACTAAGGTTCGGGTATGTAGACTGTTTTTTTTAAATACGCTATCTTTAGGTGAAGATAGTTTTAAGCGCTGGACAAAAGAATCTGACACGGTAAATGAAGATCTTCGTTTTGATGATTCACCCACACTTGACATCGAGAATACACCAAGTGCAGCACTGGTACCAAAGTATACACACGTAACACAAAAAGTAAAAATTTGGATAGACTTGATTCCTAAAGTACCAAGTCATTATTGCCGAGCAAGTTCCAGCAAGCTGTATGTTGAGTCGACATTTAGGTCTGAAAAACACATGCATGACGTTTTCGTGGAATGGTGTAGAGAACACAGTTACCAAGCAGCAAGCAGACCGACTTTCCTAAGAGTTCTGAAACAGGAGAATATAGCAATTCACCATCCACGCAAAGACCAGTGTGATACTTGTTGTAGTTTTAAAGCGGGTAATATTTCACAAAAGGAGTATGACGACCACATAATTAAAAAGAATGAAGCGCGCCAAGCTAAAAAAGATGCCATAGAATCGGCAAACGAAAAGGTGGTAGTAATCACAGTGGATGTGCAGAGTGTCCTACTTGCACCTAAGCTTTTGGCCAGCTCTTTATATTATAAACTTAAGTTACAATGCCATAACTTTACTGTCTATGACTGCAAGACGAGAAAAGTAACTATTTACTTTTGGCATGAAGCTGATGGGGGCGTATCCGCAAATGAGTTTACTTCTTGCTTAATCGATTATATAGCAAACCTAGCGGCAGAAACTGAACAAGTCACTGTAATTTCTGATGGGTGTGGCCATCAAAATCGAAACCGGATTCTGTCCAGTGCTTTAAGTGATCTCTCGCAAAGAATGAATCTTAGTGTTGAGCAGTTGTACTTGGAAAAAGGCCATACCATGATGGAAGTTGATAGTGTCCATTCAACAATTGAACGGTACATTAAACCCCCGATTTATGCACCGAGTGACTATGTAGCTCGAATGCAGCAAGCTCGACCAAGAAATCCTTACGATGTAAAATCAATCCACTACGACTTCTTTCTTAATTATGAAGAACTAGAATCCAACTTCAAGTCTATTAGACCAGGTAAGAAAAAAGGTGACCCAGTTGTGGTCGATATACGAGGACTGAAATACTTGCCAGATGGGTCTGTTTTATGTAAATTGCGACATCCTGACGAATGGACCATCTTACCACAACGAAGAGCTAGTCGTGGAACTTTACTACCAAAGCAACTATATCAACAGCCCCTCAAAATCACAGAAAGCAAATACAAACATTTGCAAGATTTAAAAAGTGTGATTGATAAAGATTATCATCCGTTTTATGACTCGATCTCGTTTATCCCAGGAACATAACAACAAAATATTTAATTATAATTTGGTTTAGTACCTATAATGTACAAGATTTTGTCACGCTGTGAAAATAGTATATTGTTTTGCTTATCTGATTTAATAAACACGAAATAATAATGATAGTACCTAGTTTCATTTCAACTATAGATAATGTTTTAATATTCTCTAAAAACCACTTATGTGACAAAAAGTTGCAATTTTAAATCACCCATGTGTAGAAAAATAATTAAAATCATATAATTAGTCCATTTTTACTAATGATATTAAATTATTTCTATTTCAATACATTAGAATCACTTAGTTTTTCTTTATAACCAAGGGAATAAAAATATTTTCTAAGACTTTTTTGTAGCAGGAAGTTTATTTCGTTTTTCTCGAAAAGTTACTTTTTACACATAGGAGATTTGAAATTTGCAACGACGCCATGTACTAAGATCTCTTGATACACAATTCAATTGGCAAGTTTACGTAAATAAATACATTTTACTTACTTTATATGACACGAAAATGTTTCTTTTTATTTAAAATTGCAAAACAAGAATACTTCCGTAGAGTCAGAGGAACTTTTTTATTATTGCTAAATTTGACATAAAAACAATCTTGCTGGCTGTCAAAAGTCACGTTGTGGTACGAATTGAATGAAGTTTTAGAGGTGACGTCATCAAAACCGCTAAGAAAACAATATTATTATAACCTTATAATAACCTTATTTTAAGGACGTTATGGTACGAAAAGTCGAAGTAAGATTATAATAAGACTGTTTTAAGAGCTGGTGGTTGGCCTCCTGGACTGAGTGGACATTCAAAACTGCTAATAAAAAAAAGATGAAGAGGATAAAGTTAGACGGTCTTTACTGACACAACTGCTCCAATAAATATAAGAATAACAGTACATTTCTTGACTGATGAGCTCGTGTTATATTGCACTATTTCTGAGAAGTCAAATTATGACCAGATCGATGGAAAATTTATTTTAGAAAGTGGCTTGTTACGTGTGTTTATCGTAGATCAAGCAAATGTGCATTCAGGCAAAGAACAGATAAGCTATCGTAATCCTCAGTCATGGTGACATGATCCCATCTTCGTCGACAACAAGTTCATTCCTGGACTGAAATATGAAATGGTCAATTGTAGCTGCTGTTCATTATCGCAAGGGACTGATAAGCTATCGTGATTCCCAGTCATGCTGACTGATGATCCCATATTGCGCTCTCACGTCATTCAGAATCAGAATCAGAATCATCATTCTGGGGCAAAAGTCCCGCTGCCGGAAGACCACCAGTATCAATTGTGGCGGACCGGATTAACACTATATACCTACTGACACAGATAACTGCACTGCCAAGCATTATGACCAAATCAATGGACATTGAATGACTGAAATAAATTGAAAAGTTTAAAAACAGGACATATTGAATCTGGAGATAACTCGAGCTACCACCATCTTTGGGCAAGAAAGCAATTGTTTTCAAAAACTACGTCGAAAGTAGGTCGCTCATGATGAAGAATTTCTGGCTAAAACAATGGAAATATAAATTAATAAGCAAGAATACGACGGCGAATTGCTAGCGCCATCTGTTGAAAGATACGTTGGAACGAGATTTGACAACTATCAATCTGGCGGACAGCTAGTAATTTACGCGGTAGAAATGTTGAAACATAATAACTACTAGTAATTTACGCGGTAGAAATGTTGAAACATAATAACTTCAACTGAAGATAAAGTGAGACAGTCTTTGCCGCATCTCCAATATGAACTGTGTCGCACCATAATAAACTATTTGTTTACACTGATAACTGGACTGCCTAGCAAAAAGACCAGATCGATAAAAAATATTTTTAAAAGAAATTTAATTCCTTAGCAACTAGAAATGTTGAAACATACTAACTTGAGTTAAAATTCTTTTTCAAAGATGATTTTTTTTTTTAAAGATAGAGATGGAGTCTGAAGAGAAGTCCATAAGTATTTACAAATAAAGTAAATAATGCAGTGGAAATACATCACACAATATCCACACGGTAAGACTAGCAATCCGGACACCGCCGTTGAATTCCCTTATCGACAAAAAGGCAGACGAAAAGTTCGATAAAATGTGCTCGAACTGTGAACAAAGTTATCTGTATAGAACAGATAAGTTTGTTCCGATACAATGACGCAATCCTTACTGTTACGAGAGCCCACATTACGGCGAGTGAAATCTGGAATCGTTGACACAAGAAGTGCAAAAGCTGAGGAATTCACACTCCAACGAAAGATAAAGTTAGACCAGCTATACTCAACCTGCGGCCCGCGGGCCGCGTGCGCCCCGCCGGGTCTTTGTTATTGGCCCATCTGAAGTTACAAAAGATGGGTGTCAATAACCAAGGTATTTTAATTTCCCCTATAAATCACGAAAAATAAAATAGTACCACAGATCCCTATTGCTACAATTTTTCAATACCAGACTACCGACCCCGTGCGTTTTGCGTAATATATCTTACCTTTCATAATTATTTTTGTTTTTATTAACAGTTTGAAATATAATGTTTTGGGGAATTTCTTCAAAAATTAATAAGTTTTGTAGATTTTGAAGATTTTGTAGTTTTTACTGTTTTTTATAGATCAGCGCAATCTGCCAACACTTTATGCTTTACAATATATGATTAAGCATATTGTAAACAATAACATATATAAATAAGAACGTGTTGGTCCAGTGCGCTCATATGTTACACATACATATGTATGTGTAACATACGAGCTGAATTGTCACTTACGTACACATACATATGTATGACAGTAGTAGAGCCAGTAGTACAGCAGTAGTGTAGTGACAACTTTTTTTTTAAAGGAAATGTTTAGAACAATGTACCAGATGTCGGTAGGTCTTATAAAATATCGATATTTTCATAATTATTATGTTGAGTTTTTGAATTTTAATACTATTTGTATATTGGCAGTACAGTATCCGTTATGTTAGTGATACATTGATGCATATAACGTGTTGGGATCTACGTGGAAAAATCTATGTAACAAACGAGTAGAACATTGTTTTTTTGTAACCTTAACTTTCTAAACTACATTTTCTCGAAACTAGTTTTTTCAGAATTTCGGATGTCTGTTACAATTTTTTTTATTGTAATCAGAATAATAAAGGGACTTTCTAGATTCTACATCCGGCCTTAACTCAATACTTCCCTACTGGTCCTTTATGCGCGGAACGCCACATATGTGGAATTTTGGAGTATTGTTCCCCAAAAATATAAAAGCGTCCAAAGTTGTACCCAAATCCTACTAACATTCTTTGGGTATTTATTAAATAAATAAATGAATAAAAAGGTATGTGTGCGAATCGCCTTTAAGAAAATTGAAATACACAAAGAACGTTTACAGAAACAAACTTACAGATTCTCATCTGGATGATGTTATAAGGATAGCTAAAGCGACAAGGCAGATCTTATAAAGTTTTGAAAAAGTGTTCACAGTATCAAAAATCGAATTAAAACATATAAACATCTTTGTTAAAACTTATTTTCTCATTAATAAAGTAACTGCATCGTTAACTTGGAATTACGTTTTAATTAGGACCTAAATAATTTTTGCTTGCGGCCCTCGACACCATGACTGAAACGTGTTTGTGGCCCTTATAAAAAAAAGGTTGAGTATGGCTGAGTTGGTCTTTGCCGCATCTCCAAAATGAACTGTGTCGCATCCGCAATAAAACTATTTGTTGACACTGATAGCTGGACTGCTTAGTATGAAGACCAGATCGATGGAAATTGAATTTTAGAGGAATTCTGTGCATTAAGTAATACACAAGCTATCATAAGGGTTAATCGTGAAGCTAAAAAATTTATATCTCAGTATGAAAATCATTAAATAGAAGTCACATTTAACAATCATGACCCTTATGACGTGCGCAGATTTGAATACCTTCCTGCGCCAGGAAACCGCTCACAGCTCACTGACTTATGTTTTTTACGCAATGAACGTCTTACACACAGTATTATTTAAAGAAGAAAGATTGGATTGACTTACGTAGTTTTTACCCAGAATACGCATCTCCCTTTAAGGAATCATTTTCAACAATAAAGCATGTTTAAATACAAATGTGAATTAAGAGGTTTTTTAAATTACCGATTCGTTGTGAATAAATGACCTTTGATTCAAAGTGAGTTTTATCAACGGATTCAATTGCGACACTGAGAAATTCATATTTCCATACGATAATAACCAGATCGATGGAAAATTTATTTTAGAGAGTAGCCTTTTACTTGTGTTTATCGTAGATCAAGCAAATGTGCATTCAGGCAAAGAATAGATAAGCTATCGTAATCCTCAGGCATGGTGACATGATCCCATCTTCGTCGACAACAAGTTCATTGCTGGACCGAAATATGAAATGGTCAACTGTAGCTTCTGTTCATTATCGCAAGGGATTGATAAGCTATCGTGACTCCCAGTCATGCTGACTGATGATTCCATATTGTGCTCTCACGTCATTCTGGCGCAAAAGTCTCGCTACCAGAAGACCACCACTATCAATTGTGGCGCACCGGACTAACACTATATACTGACACAGATAACTGCACTGCCTAGCATTATCACCAGATCAATGGACATTGAATGACTGAAATAAATTGAAAAGTTTAAAAACAGGACATATTGAATCTGGAGCTAACTCGAGCTACCACCGTCTTTGGGCAAGAAAGCAATTGTTTTCAAAAACTGCGTGGAAAGTAGGTCGCTCATTATAAAGAATTTCTGGCTAAAACAATGGAATTATAAATTAATAAGCAAGAATATGACGGCGAATTGCTAGCGCCATCTGTTGAAAGATACGTTGGAACGAGATTTGACAACTGTCAATCTGGCGGACAACTAGTAATTTACGCGGTAGAAATGTTGAAACATAATAACTTCAACTGAAGATAAAGTAAGACAGTCTTTGTCAAATCTCCAATATGAACTGTGTCGCACCATAATAAACTATTTGTTGACACTGATAACTGGACTGCCTAGCAAAAAGACCAGATCGATAAAAATTGATTTTTAAAAGAAATTTAATTCCATATCAACTAGAAATATTGAAACATACTAACTTGAGTTAAAATTCTTTTTTAAAGACGATTTTTTTTTTTTTAAAGATAGAGATGTAGTCTGAAGCGAACTCCATAAGTATTTACAAATAAAGTAATGCAGTGGAAATACATCACACAATATCCACACGGATAGACTAGCAATCCGGACACCGCCGTTGAATTCCCTTATCGACAAAAAGGCAGTCGAAAAGTTCGACAAGATGTGCTCGAACTGTGAACAAAGTTATCTGTATAGTACAGATAAGTTTGTTCCGATACAATGACGCAATCCTTACTGTTACGAGAGCCCACATTACAACGAGTCAAATCTGGAATCATTGACACAAGAAGTGCAAAAGCTGAGGAATTCACACTCCAATTAAAGATAAAGTTAGACGGTCTTTGCCGCATCCCCAATATGAACTGTGTCGCATCGCAATGAAACTATTTGTTGACACTGATAGCTGGACTGCTTAGTACGAAGACCAGATCGATGGAAATTGAATTTTAGAGGAATGCTGTGCATTAAGTAATACAGAAGCTATCATAAGGGTTAATCGTGAAGCTATAAAATTTATATCTCAGTATGAAAATCATTAAATAGAAGTCACATTTAACAATCATGACCCTTATGACGTGCGCAGATTTGCATACCTTCCTGCGCCAGGAAACCGCTCACAGCTCACTGACTTATGTTGTTTATGCAATGAACGTCTTACACACAGTATTATTTAAAGAAGAAGGATTGGATGGACTTACGTAGTTTTTACCCAGAATACACATCTCCCTTTAAGGAATCATTTTCAACAATAAAGCATGTTTAAATGCAAATGTGAATTAAGAGGTTTTTTAAATTACCGATTCGTTGTGAATAAATGACCTTTGATTCAAAGTGAGCTTATCAACGGGCTCAATTGCGACACTGAAAAATTTATATTTCCATACGATAAGGACCAGATCGATGGAAAAATACTTATTAAAAAAGAATAGAAGCTTAAGAATAAGATACGTTGACGTTGTTGACGTTAGCGTTGTTAGGGTTTATACCGTCACAATATAAATCGCGACTGTCAAAAAAAGTCATCAAAGGTGCGAGGTTTATGTTATCTCCAATATCAACTGAGGTTTATCGCCTTCGCACTCTTTGTTGTACAACGATTACTGAACTATATAGACATTCAAACCTGCTAAGAAAAAAAAGAGGTGAAAAGAAAGTATGGATAAAGTTAGACGGTCTTTACTGCCAAGAGAACTCCAAAAACAGTCTAATGTTTGAACAACTATCTGAAGATTGGCATCTGGAATCATAGATACGAGATAGAAGTTAAAGAAATGTTAAAGCTGAGGAATTCATATTCCAGGAGAGAGACGGACGACGGACGGAGGGATAGACGGTCTTTGCCGCATCTCCAATATGAACGGTGTCGAACCGCAATAAAACTATTTGTTGACACTAATAACTGGACTGCTGAGCAGGAAGACCAGATCGATGGAAATTGAATTTTAGTGAAACGCTGTGCATAAAGTAAGCAATACACAAGCTAGATTTTTTTTTTAAGGTAGAGATGAATTCGGAGGATAATTCCATTAGTTTAAAAACAAAGTAGATAAAGCAGTGGAAATGCATTGCGACTATGTGTAGTATCCACACCGACAGACCGGAAATCCAGACGCCACCGTTGAATTCCCTAATAGATACAAACAATGGAATGGACAGAATAATGGAAATATGATCATATGTACCAGAATCAAGTTGAAAAGATTAGCGGTAAGTGGATTAAAATCAGTGTCCACTGATAGAATAAAACTTGCACATGGAAATATTAAAAACAGTTGTTTCACCGTAGAACAGGACGCTGGGCATTTAATAAAGACTAAGACGCAGGAGAAAGGTGCGTGGTCAATATAAAGTTTTGACGTTAACATTTTGACGTTCGAAATGTGTTGATTCTCAGCATAATTTGAATAAATGACCTTTGATTTAAAGATAAATGACACTGAGAAATTCATATCTTCATACGAAAATGACCAGATCGATGGGAAAATACTTATTAAAAAGAATAGGAGCTCAACAATCCGAAACGTTGACGTTGTTGCCGTTAGCGTTGTTACGGTTGAAAGAAAACTGTCATAATATAAAACGCAACCGACCCAAAATCGTCAATAACGGTGCGAGGTCTATGTTATCTACAATATCAACTGAGGTTCATCGTCTTCACACTCTTTGTTGTACAACGATTACTGGACTGCCTAGCATTAGGACCAATATCACACCGTTATCATTGTTAACACCTATTTGTGAGATAGCTGTTTAACCTGTTATTGACACCTGTGTAAGCCCGAGGCCCCCGAACCTTTTGTATTTTATGGACAGAATCTATTGGGGTATCTAAGGTACACCACCTTTGGAAGAAAATACATAGAAAAATGACCAGATCTATAGAACTTGGTTGCTTGAAAGACAGGGAAATATTTTGAATTGAATATGTATAATCAAACATACTCGAAATAAAGCCGTAAATGTGTGACCTCACCAAAATTGTTAATAATGTTGCGAGGAGAAGTATTCCTGTCCTCGCAAGATCAATGCATCAATGCAAACCAAACTATAGTAATCAATCAATCAATCAATTTATTTAATTCGGGCTACAAAGACCCATAACATAAATACCTTACAGACTAACATACATACAAATAAAAACAATGTAAAACTATTGTACACGAAGTGACGGCGCACACTGGTCCCAAATTAAAAAAAAGTGGACATTGATAGTAGACCGCTGATATTTTTTTTTATTGTTGATACAATGATAACAGATAAGGCAAAAAAATATTATTGTCCTACTTCAAATACTTTTCTGTAAAAAAAATTTTTCTTTTTTTTTTGTATGGGAGCGATTACATTTTACTCAATTTCTCAAAAACTTTAAGCGATGTCGAGATGGCAATCACATATGCTAGAAAACTAATAATTCTGAGTATTTGGCTCGAAGAAACTTATTGCTTATCTCTGCGTACTTTCGAGATAATAGTGACAGAAAATAACATTTTTTTTTAATGTTAATTTTTTGCTTTTTTTTAATCATAGCCTTACTTTAGCACATAATTATAATGTATGCGTAATGTCAAATAAGTAAAAAGAGACTTCTCTGTAAAAGAGGTTATGGGGGCTCACTAATGACTGAAAAGCTATGACCTTTCTGAAGGAGTACTTTCATCAGTTCTAAAAAACAATCAAAATGAAGACATATTAAGCTGCAAACATAAAGTTGAATATGTTGACAAACGATTCTGAAAAAATATTATGGTGAAAGATTAATATTTGGGTCTATATTCTCTTGAGAAATCTCTATTTCCTCGTTTTCCAACGAAAGCAATTCATTGTTCAAGATCAAAGCACTAGCCTCTGGAAACAACTGTTTATGTAAACGAGCAAACTTTGGTTTGATATGGCTGATGTAAGGATCTGAGCTAATTAGAAAGCTGTGGATAATGTCTTAATTAGTCTGAACTCTACCGATTTTTCTTGTATGTGCCATTCTAACATTCCGGAAATCTTTATTCCTCGCTTCGGAAGCTTCTTCGGAAAGCATGCCTATCGGAATAAAGGAGAAATTTTCACAAATATCAGCACCGTGTATCAACAATTTATGGACACTTGAAGGCATGTAATAACATGGATATAAGTTTACATATAGCATTGCTGTTTCTTTACAATATTCCCTAAACAAGTTGGTATTAATAAGTTGACCAGATGAAATTGTTTGTAAAATGACTGCAAATCTCTTGATTAAATCAGGGTGGATACCCGTTATTTCAGCAGATACTTCATAATTTTCAAAAAACCTTCTTGCCGTGTTACCGTCATTGGTTGCACCAAATCCCTGTTTTACTATGTCAATTAACAAACCAGTTCTTTCCCGGAATTCTTCTTGTGTCAAATTCTTTTTAATTTCTTTTAACAATTTATCTTCTTTTCGTGCAGCCCACTTTTTGAAGTCTAAGTTGTACGAAATGTGTAAAATACATTCCATACATCTTATCCACATATGAAGCGAAGACAGACCATATTTATACATATCTTCTCTGATGAGTCTTTTGGATACAAAGTCCAAGTCATTCATTTTGCTAGGTGGGGTATTGCAAATATTACAAACAGCTGCAGAAGAAGTATTGGAAATCACAGTAGAAATTTTCCCATCAATCATAGTCATGTACAAATCATGTTTAATATCAAAATTATCTACAATTGTGGGAACAAGATTACGAATTTCTTCCTCTAAGGATGCACTTTCCTTCTTTATCAATTCATTTGTTTCTTTTGCAAATATAAAGCCAATTGGACGACAATAGTTTGTTGAAGAGGGAGCAGGATTTTGCCACAAGATAGTACCACTCTCTTCTTCCAAACGAAGCGGAACCAAACTAATCATGAAAACTGAAGAATCGTCAATTTTAGTGTCGGAGTGTGACTTTTGTTTATAATTACTTTGAGAAGATGACCCGTCAAAACCCCATTTGCTTATTAGTTTTAGCGATTTTTTGTCGGCAGAGTTGGGCTGAATTGTTTTTAATATCCTATTAGTTGTCAAATCTAGAAGCGATTGAAGTCTTATCTTAGCATCAGATTCAGTTACAGTTATGTCTGACTCTGGAGGATAACAAGTTTTTTTAGCTTCCAGGAGCTTTTGATAGGATGGAAGACCATACATTTTCTCTGAAGCAAGAATAGTTCTTAAATTTCGATATTGCCATTTTGACAAATTTGTTGAGGTGTAAAGCGCTAACGTTTTATCATCTGGTAAACACGGTTTGTCAGTCTTTTTAGCGAATAGTACATCATGTACCATCTCACATTTTTCCTTGTTTTGGCTGAGTTCGTTTAATATAGCTGCTAATTTTGTTTTTTTAGACTCTTTTAATTTGGCACATAAAGCATAAACTAATTCCTCCTCTGTGTGATCTAGAAGTGTTAGAGAACGCCTTTTCTTCTGTTGATCAGATATATCAACAAATGGTTTTTTACTTGTACTATAACTTAATTGATGAGTATCCACTTGCGTTTCGAAATTTGGAATTACTTCCTCGGCAACTTTAAAAATGCTGCTTAAATCGATATTTTGACATTTTGGCCAAACTATTTGGGATTGTAACCAGTCTGAATTTTTGTTAAGAAAGGTCTTTTGAGCTCTACTGGAAGCAGACCATCTTTTTGAGATATTACTTGAAAAATTACGACAGAATAATTTAATATTACTCAAATCTTCGGAAGACAATTCAACACCAATACGTTCAATAAGGGCATTAAATAAAAATTCGACATTTTTAAAACCACCTCCTGATTTAAGAACAACGTATAAGTCTAAGTTGGTGACAAATGCGGACATATTATAATTTTAAGGAAAATTGAAAACAAATTAGAATCAAAGATATCAAAGACAAAGTGACTTTGATTTTAACAAAAAAAATTACGAAAACAAATTCGACGAAAGAAAGACAAACAAAAATTATTTGATTTTAAAATCCAAAGATTCAAAATACAACAATAACAAAACAAACAAACAACAAGCATTTCTTCAAGCGCACAGAAAAAATAAGGACACGTCTTATCGCAACCACATTTAGTTGTACACTGAGTGAGGTGTACGCGCGCGATTCGTGACCGTATTACGTTACGTCATGAGAGGCGGCCATCTTGTTATCCCGGCAAACTCGCGTCGAAGCTCCATTTTGCTGGCCAGCGGACCTATTGCGATATGAGTAAGGCTATGATTAAAAAAAAGCGAACAATTAACATTAAAAAAAAATTGTTATTTTCTGTCACTATTATCTCGAAAGTACGCAGAGATAAGCAATAAGTTTCTTCGAGCCAAATACTCAGAATTATTAGTTTTCTAACATATGTGAATGCCATCTCGACATCGCTTAAGGTTTTTGAGAAATTGAGTAAAATGTAATCACTCTCATACAAAAAAAAAAGAAATATTTTTTATAGAGAAAAGTATTTGAAGTAGGACAATAATATTTTTTTGCCTTATCTGTTATCATTATATCAACAATAAAAAAAAATATCAGCGGTCTACTATCAATGTCCACTTTTTTTTAATTTGGGACCAGTGTGCGGCGTCGTGTTGCGCTGCGTGGTGTCGCGTAGCCTTCCGCGGAATCGCCGATACACGACACCCTTCGGCCAAAACTCTGCCTTGAGGAAGGTCTCGATTTCAAGAGTTGGAACTCGCACCACGAATGACTTGAAGTTTGTGTTGTGGCGTGGTTCCAACTTCTCGACCCTCAAAGTCCAGTTCGTTCTTACTCGTACATACTCCACGATCTCCTCAACCTTCGTGGTGTAGTGTAGACGGGACACATAGAGCTGCGTCGTCGGTGTAGCTGGACGCAGCAGCATGCTGGGTCCTGCAAGCGCGGTCCCGCACTGGTTCCGACTAGGAGGCTTCCTCCTCTTCTTCCTCTCCACCATCACGAAGCCATCCTTGTCACACGTGCCTGAAGCCGGGCCTAACTGCTTCGAACCCCTGTAATACTTAATAGACAAGTTAAAAAACACTAAAAGTTGCAAACTGTCCGCGAATAGTCCGTCGTGTTTCGCTGCTTGCAGCGTATTGTCCAATGAAGTGCATGAATAAATGAATTGTAATAGTGTTGTGGAAGATTCGCATTCTATAATCTATAAAACAGGTTTTTTTTTCTTTTTTGCACTGAATCCTTTATGCGTTTTTTTTTTCTTTAAGTACTTACATAATTATCTAAGGTCTATCATGCGTTTGTCTCGTTTATGTATTTATCTACATATTTTTTGTTTTGCAATTGTATTAAATATCACACTCTAATATTGAAAGTTAAATTATTTTAGTTTGTTATGTTTTATTCTTTTTTTTAATATTGTAATTACTTACACTAGATACTTAATACACGTAGTATATATATCAACATTTCACTACTCATCTATTTTATTTCAGTATGCATACATTCGCTACGTTGCAATAATTGTATAAAACTGATTTACATCCGTCCGCTCACACTTCAGGTCCAGTTGAAAATCAGCGTCAGGCACTAGTTGTCTGGCATTTTTGCTGAACTGAACCTTTTTAGCGCAGCCGTGGGCACACTTAAATGCTAGTTTATAACATCGCACTTTACACTTTTTATTGATTTTCTTTTTTGTTAATTTAAGTTTTTTTTTTTTGCTGTATTATTTTGTGTGCCTTTGAGTTTGTGCTAAATAAATGTATTTTCTGTCTTTCTTTCAACATTATTAACAATATTAATATTTTTTTTTTTATGAAGTCATAAAGCTGAGGAATTCATACTCCAACAAAAGATACAGCAAGACAGTCTTTGCCGCATCTCCAATATGAACTGTGTCGCACCATAATAAACTATTTGTTGACTCTGATAACTGGACTGCCTAGCATGAAGACGATCGATGAAAATTGATTTTTTTAAAGAAATTTCATTCTTTATCAACTAGAAATGTTGAAACATACTAACTTGAGTTCAAATTCTTTTTTAAAGACGATTTTTTTTTAAGATAGAGATGGAGTCTGAAGAGCAGTCCATAAGTATTTACAAATAAAGTAAATAATGCAGTGGAAATACATCACACAATATCCACACCGATAGACCGGCAATCCGAACACCGCCGTTGAATTCCCTTATCGACAAAAAGGCAGACGAAAAGTTCGATAAAATGTGCTCGAACTGTGAACAAACTTATCTGTATAGTACAGATAAGTTTGTTCCGATACAATGAGGCAATCCTTACTGTTACGAGAGCCCACATTACGACGAGTCAAATCTGGAATTGTTCTGTCCCGTTTATTATCTGTGCGCCTAACGGAATGCGCGTGTAACAGAGTGAGAACTGACTTGTCAGTTTGACGTGGACACTTGACAGCTCTCGCTTGTTAATTTGCCGCTAAAATAGGTCCGTCGCGTTTTGGAAGCCCCGCGACGCTTTTGTTGAAATTAATCCTTTTAAATCGATCCGTTTGTGACAATTAGTCGTGATCCAATTGTATTAATTGTAATAACCCCTATCTTGACGTAATATTACGGGTTACGTTTGTTAAAACTGAAGTTCTTGTAAAGGGATGGCGGTCCAAATTGCGCGTGCGACCCTGTTGTAAAGTAATCCCTTAATCCCTGAGAACCGGTCGTTTTGTGGACAATCTGTCATGACCCGATGGTTAAGTGTGACGCTGTTGGGAACGAGTGATTTGAAGACCGCATGCTGTGATTGCCTCCAAGCCTTGTTGCAGCGGATTCTAACCTGAAGAATACTCGTAACGTCACAACACGATACATATACACTCACTTACATGCATAACTCCAGGTAGGAACCAGAGCAGTGTCCTTCAACCATGAGGTAAGTTGTTTTGTTGTATGGTAGGTGAGTTGTTCTCTTTGATTTGATTGTCTGCTCCGCGTACGGCGGACAGTACGCTAGCCACTTCTTGTCTCCTGGACCCCACCATAATATCTTCCACTGCGCATTGAAATGCTATTGTAAGGGTCCAGGCTGGCAGCGTACAATTTTTGGTAGCAGAGCGTGGTTTTAACCTACAAAACCACCAAATTGGTAATTTACAGTTGGCTAATTACTTGGCAGTCTCTATAAGGGAAGTAGTAATACGCTGTAAATATTTGATAACTATGATTGCTAGTTTATTTGAAATAATTAGTTGGAATTAATTGAGTTGAGTAACTCATATTGCCGGGGGTCAACCAGGTTTGCATACGCTTTTTTTTTTTTTTTTGTTTTTCAGGATGGGAAATCATCATATGACTTCTCCCGCTCTGGGCGGAGCGGGAGGGCGTGTCAGACTTTTACTGACTAAAACCCACCCGTGTTCCATCAGTTGCCCATGTGCCAGGGTCACGGTATCTCTTTCGAACAATCACGCGACCCCGGCAGGCATCGGTCCTAGTAGACCCCTACACTGCTGCTGACATCTCTTGGAGGCGCGCGTGAAACACTGCGCGCCGTCGACCCGAGCTTGGTCCTTACCGGGCGGCGAGCTACCCATTGCTCGCCACCCGCAAGCTCGCGCCTACGGTGGCCGGGAGTCCGCTATTGACTCCCGACGCCCGGGGCGTCTCCTCCTGCGGCGGCTAGGGACGTGAGGGCGCAGAGACTGCCACTCCCTCACGCGCCCCGCCTCCTCCTTCGCGAGCATTACTGCTTCGCAGAAGGAGGTGACGGCTTCCCATTCCCTCTCGCTCCGTACCATGGCTCGCACCAGGGCCGGACGCGAGAGGTCGCCGCCGCCGATCGCCTCCACGAGGACACGGCGGTGCTCCGCCCAGGCAGGGCACACCTCCACCGTATGCTCCACCGTGTCCTCCAGACGATCCTCGCAATGGAAACACCCAGGTTTGCATATGCTTCAGAGTTGGTTAGATTGAGCTATGTTATAACCTCTTGTTGTTGTTATTTGACCTCTGTCTTGTATTGAATGTCAGGAAGACATTAAAATGTTGAGTTTGTACCATTGATATGGTTATTTGTGAATATTAATATTTGAAATTGGCATTTTTGAGTATTACCATTGTTTTGAGTTGGAATAAGGGTTCATTATTGTTGTACCATTGACACAGTGGTTTGTGAACTTAACTTTTGGAATTGGATAGAATTTGAATATTTGAATTGAATATCATATTGACAGTTTTGAACGTTGACATTGGTTTGAATTAAAATAAAACTTTATTTTTGTTCATTAAATTAGAACCAGTATTTTGTTATTTCTTGAGTTGTGGTGTACCAGTTTGGTAGTTTGATTGTTTGCTTGTAGTTATTTTGTAATTGATTGTTTGAACTTTGTTACTTAATTACCTTTTGCTTGGTTTATTTTATTTGATTGTTTGCGTTGGATTTCCTTGTTATTAATTGATTGAACTTTGTTATTTGATAATTTAATTGTTTTGTTTATTTGAATGGTTTTGTTTGTGCAATGGCATACAAATGGAAATATTGCAGTGCCGGACACCTGTCCAGGTCAAGCCGGAGACCTCGGTTGTTTCAGGTCCCGGACTATTGAGTAGATTGCCTGCTTTGGAACTGTCACACTTGACGGTCGCTGGGACCACTGGTACGGTTTCCAAAACCTGTTTGCAAGTTTGGTTGATGCACGCTCGGACCTCAGACCCGCCCAAAAGTTGGCCTATTTGTTGTCTGTCCTGGAAGGTGAGGCCCGAGCCTTGGTACAGCATCTGTCGTTGACTGACTCAGCCTACCCTACCGCTTTGGGACTACTCACCCAGCGGTACCAAAATAAACGTTGTTTGGCTGACGTTAATATTGAATTGATTTTGGGGTTACCGGTTATTACTAGTTTGTCAGCGTACTGACCTGTTGAACCCGTTGGTGGCAGCGACCAACGCTTTAAAGCAATTGGACTTGCCGGTGGACCAATGGTCTTACCTTTTGGTGCACGTTGTGCTGCAACGGCTTCCTGCCTATTTGAGGGCTCGTTTCGAGCAAAAGTATGGTGGGGATAGTGTCACACATCTCCCCCCATTTGATGACCTCGTCCAATTTTTAGAGGATGAGTGTCGGTTTGTGGACAACTCTGGCGTTGCCACTGAGTCATGCCAGCCGTCTCCCCGGCCACGAGACCAGGGACGGACTAGGGCTCGCGGGCCTGTTGATGGTCGCCCCGCCGCTCGTTTTGCTGGCACCCAGAGTCGTCCTGGTTGTGAGTTTTGTAGGGACACGGGGCATGGCATGGCAACTTGCGCGGCCTTTTTGAAGTTGCACGTGAGTGCCCGCCGCCGAATTGCCAATGCACGCCGCATGTGCTTCTCTTGTTTGGGGGCTCACTTCCATCGGGACTGCCCCAACCCCCGCCCTTGTAGAATTTGTGGGGGGTCCCATTTGGACATATTGTGCGCTAACGCGAACCACGCTGGCAGACCAGCCTCTGATGAAGGTTCGCGTACGGGGGGGTATCATGGAGTTGGTCACCGGGCTTCTGCCTCGCCGGTTCAGAACCGGGGAGAGGCCCGCAATTTTGAGCGCCGCACTCCACCCCCCGCGCAAGTTGATCGGGAGCCGCGCGACCGCCATTTGGTCTCCCCGCGTAAAGGCGATTACGCAATTGTTGCTAGGCACCGCTGGCCAGACCAGCACCGCCTTCCCTCCCCTCCTTTGGCGGAACGTCCCCGGTTGGAGTCACGCCCCCCGCCATTCAGGCCTCCGGTGGGATATGCCCTTCCAGTGATGGCGCGTGGCTCGGGACACCGCGCGGACGAGGAATTTGAATTGCATCCTCGTCGGGAAAGACTTGGGTCTGGGTGTGGCGATCGGTCGCCGCCCAGGCATTGTTAGGACATTGGCGCCTGCCCCGCTAAGGTACCCCTCAGATCGACACGGTTTTGTTGCCAACGGCATCGGTCAGGTCTGGGGGCCCACGGGGGACTCTGTTGTGGTCCGTGCCATTTTGGACATGGGAGCCCACAGTTGCCTTTTGTCTATTGTTTTGTTGTTTGTTATGTTTTGGGCAAAATTGTTTTCTTGAGCGCCTTTGGACTGCGGGACTTGGCTGGGACGAGCCAATTCGGGAAACCCTGTTGGAAGATTGGCTCCAATTTGTATCCGCACTCCCTGCAGTCAACGAGGTCGTGTTACCCCGCGCTATCCTCCCCCCTGGGAGCTACACTGCTACCCTTGTTTGTGATGCGTCTTCGCAAGGTTATGCAGCTGTTGTTTGTCTGCGCACCGTCTGCGCAACAGGCCAGGTGAATCTGTCACTGGTCTTGGCCAAGAGCAAGGTGGCCCCCCTCCGGACGGCACTGACCATCCCTAAGTTAGAATTGTCAGGGGCGGCGCGTCTTGTGCGTCTATTGAACCACGTTGCTCACACTTTGGGTGGAACTGTGGACATTCGGGCTTCTTACGCCTGGACGGACAGTCAAATTGTTTTGTGTTGGTTGAAGACGTCCATCCACTCTTTGGAGGTCTTTGTTGCGTACCGAGTGTCCCAGATTCAAAATTCTAAAACGCCTTAGATTTGGAGGCACGTGCCTGGAGATTTGAACCCAGGCACCGTGGCCTCACGTGGGTGCATGGCACCCCGCTTGTTTGCTTACCCCCTATGGTGGGGACCAGACTGGCTGACTCATCCCGAGGATGATTGGCCTCGATCGCCAGTCTTTATGTCGGGTCCTTTGCCCGGGCTCAAGGTGCTCGCTGTTGGAACGAAGGACCCTGATTTTTTGTTGAGTCGATAAAGCTCCCTCGACAAATTGTTGAATTGTTGTTTTTTTTTTGTTGTTGAATTGTTGGTGACTGATCGTCACATTATGAACTCGCATGCCGGTTGCAATGCGCTGTTGGCCATTCTGCAGCGAGAGTTTTGGATATTGTCGGGAGCCGTTATTAAGTTGAACCCCTTTTTGGACGATACGGGTCTTTTATTGTTTGTTGTTGACGGTTGAGGCACTCTAGCCTTCCTTATGGGGTCCGTCACCCCCTTTTGTTGCCTAAGGAGGGCCATTTGGTTAAATTGTTGTTGTTGTTGTTTGTTATTGTTTTCACCCGCCAGCCTGCCCCCATTGGGGGGGTATTTTTGAGGCCGTGGTGAAAGCGGCACAGGGACTCTGCGCAGATTGTTGGGAGACACCGTTCTCACCTTTAAGGAGTTAGCTACGGTATTTTGCCGTTTTGAAGCTGTATTGAACTCGCGTCCATTGTGCCCGCTGTCTTCGGACCCGAACGTCTTGGCGGCCCTGACCCCGGGCCATTTTTTGATTTGACAGCCACTTGTCGCCCTGCCGGAGCACCCTTTTGTCGATGTGAGCCAAAATTGGCTATCGCGGTTTCAGTTGGTGCAGCAGCTCGCTCAGAGTTTTGGAAGCGTTGGAGCTTGGAGTATTTGCACATCCTTCAGCAGCGCGTCAGGTGGACTGATAAAACGCAACCTTGTCGGGATTGCCAAGTGATTAGCGGACGGGAAGGCCCGTCCGGGGGGGGTAGATGTTCTGTCCCGTTTATTATCTGTGCGCCTAACGGAATGCGCGTGTAACAGAGTGAGAACTGACTTGTCAGTTTGACGTGGACACTTGACAGCTCTCGCTTGTTAATTTGCCGCTAAAATAGGTCCGTCGCGTTTTGGAAGCCCCGCGACGCTTTTGTTGAAATTAATCCTTTTAAATCGATCCGTTTGTGACAATTAGTCGTGATCCAATTGTATTAATTGTAATAACCCCTATCTTGACGTAATATTACGGGTTACGTTTGTTAAAACTGAAGTTCTTGTAAAGGGATGGCGGTCCAAATTGCGCGTGCGACCCTGTTGTAAAGTAATCCCTTAATCCCTGAGAACCGGTCGTTTTGTGGACAATCTGTCATGACCCGATGGTTAAGTGTGACGCTGTTGGGAACGAGTGATTTGAAGACCGCATGCTGTGATTGCCTCCAAGCCTTGTTGCAGCGGATTCTAACCTGAAGAATACTCGTAACGTCACAACACGATACATATACACTCACTTACATGCATAACTCCAGGTAGGAACCAGAGCAGTGTCCTTCAACCATGAGGTAAGTTGTTTTGTTGTATGGTAGGTGAGTTGTTCTCTTTGATTTGATTGTCTGCTCCGCTTACGGCGGACAGTACGCTAGCCACTTCTTGTCTCCTGGACCCCACCATAATATCTTCCACTGCGCATTGAAATGCTATTGTAGGGGTCTAGGCTGGCAGCGTACAGGAATCATTGACACAAGAACTGCAAAAGCTGAGGAATTCACACTCCAACGAAAGATAAAGTTAGACGGTCTTTGCCGCATCTTCAATATGAACTGTGTCGCACCGCAATAAAACTATTTATTGACACTGATAGCTGGACTGCTGAGCAGGAAGACCAGATCGATGGAAATTGATTGTTTGAAAGAAAGTGGCATATTTATCATTACGTAATACAAAGGATGAAGATTCACTTAAGATAAATATATACCAGTAACGGAAGATGGCTCGCGTTGTTGTAT
This sequence comes from Aporophyla lueneburgensis, assembly GCA_932294355.1. NCBI lineage: Eukaryota > Metazoa > Arthropoda > Insecta > Lepidoptera > Noctuidae > Aporophyla > Aporophyla lueneburgensis. The sequence goes on along the minus strand of OW028762.1, from coordinate 12,896,657 downwards.
CATGTCATTCTGGCATAAAAAGTCCCGCTATCGATACAGCAGCAGAATCAACTGTGGCTTACCGCACGAACACTATAACGGAGCACCTGCCGGTGCTGCAGGTGCGCTTCGGTTGCACAGTGTGTAACACAGTCCACTATTAGAGATGAGCACAAACTGTAAACATAGATAAAGTGAGACCGTTTTTACTGTCATGAGAACTCGAATTACTGTTTGATGTACCTATCGGAAGATTGGCATCTGGGATCATTATTAGGAGAAATAATTTATATAAGTGTACAAGCTGCGGAATTCATACTACAATCATTTATAAAGTTAGACGGTCTTTACCGCATTTCCAATATGAAATGTGTCGCATCGTACTGAAACTACTAAGTCGTTGGCACCGATAACTGGACTGCCAGCATGAAGACCAGATCGATAGAAGTTGATTGTTTAAAAAAAAATTACTAGAAATGTTGAAACATACTAACTTGCGTTAAAATTCTCTTTTAAAGACAATTTTTTTTAAGATACGGACGTAGTCGGAAGAGAAGGCCATAAGTATTTACAAATGAAGTAAATAATGCAGTGGAAATGCACCACACCGGCAGCAATCCGGAAACCGCCATTGAATTCCCTTATCGAGAAAAAGGCAGGCGAAAAGTTCGATAGAATGTGCTCGAACTGACTAGTACACTACTGTAACTAACTTATTGATAAAATGAGGCGATTCTTACTGTTACGAAAACCCAAATTACGAAGATTCAAATCTGGAATCATTGATAAAAGAAAGAAGTTAAAGAAGTGCAAAAACTGAGGAATTCACACTCCAATCAAAGATAAAGTTAGACGGTCTTTGCCGCATTTCCAATATGAACTGTCACACCGCAGTTTCATTTGTCGACCAGATCGATGGAAATTGATTGTTTGAAGACAATGACATATTTACAAATCTAAATCCAAAAACAGAAGATACACTTCGGAAGAATAAATAGAAACACAGTCCACTATAGAGATTAGCTCAAACTGTAATCATAGATAAAGTGAGACGGTCTTTACTGTCACAAGAACTCGAATTATGTATGAATTCGTCTGACCTATTTGAAGATTGGCATCTGGGATCATTGTTGTCTTCGCCGCATCTATACAAATAAATAAAACTGAAGTGTCTGTTTGTAATTTCATATTAACAGCTTTTCACTAAATGCATATGAAAGTAAGTAAATACGGTACTTACACCAAAAAATCATTTTTTTAAAACTTTTGTCTGTCTGTTCCGGCTAATCTCTGAAATGGCTGGACGGATTTTGACTGGAGTTTTATTGACAGGTAGCTGATGTAATAAGGAGTAACTTAGGCTTTTTATTTTAGAAACATTCTTTTATTTTAGAAAAATACCTGCGTTAATTTCCGACATCCATGCGGGCGAAACCGCGGGCAAAAGCTAGTCTCCAATATGAAATTCAAATTCATTTATTTGCCGGAACGTAGGTTTACAATGTATGGTCTTAGGCTAAGTTCAGATGAACGCGCGACGACGCGCGCTGCCGCGCGATACACCTGTTCAGATGGCGGCGGCTTGCGCGCGACAGTCTAGCGTGAACATTCAGTGAGAATGGACGTGGAGGAGGCAATTTGCTTGTGGGTTTTATACCGCAAACTGCGACGTCGCCGTCGAAAGCAAAGACGATACTGGGTGCACCCTATTTTAAGTCAAAGACTTTCTTTAAGCCTGTTTGTGACTTTAAGACTACACGAAGATCGATTTGTCAACTATTTTAGGATGTCGATTGCATCCTTTGACCTGAAATTAACACTAATTCTTCCCAAGACCTTCTTTTTATTATTCTATTTGAATAGTCCTTCGAGTTAAGATTCTAAATCGCATCTCTTTTTTCAATTTCGTCTGTGAGTAAATCCATTGATATGTCGACTCGTCCTCCATTTTTTTCATCGCTCTTTGCGTCCGTCCGCCTCAAACCGCGCGGGTCAACTGAACAGGTCGATACAGGAGTGTAGATCTTAAACCGCGCGTTACCGCGCGGTGGCGCGCGGGTCAACATCTTGCGCGCGGTGCATGGTGGTGCGCGCGGGCACGCGCGTTGACGCGCGGTCATGTACACAACAACATTGATTTGTTACAATCTTAAACCGCGCGCCGAGCCAACCGCGCGTCGTCGCGCGTTCATCTGAACTTAGCCTTAAATTATAATGGCCCCTATACAGTCCAACATTTAATATGGTGTACTAATATTTATTGTCATCCTGCTCAAAGCTATTATTAATAAACAAAAGTCAACAACAACAGATAAGAGCTCATGTATAATGATTTTACGGAATAAGTTAAACCATTGATGTCAAGTTATACAGTCAGTTCAAGAGCTAAAGTTTAATAAAATGTCAGATTAAGCATCATATAATTGTAAATTGTAATCAATAATGTCATAACTATTATTATTATTACAAAGTGTTAATTAACTAAAATTTGAACATTCACTAATTATAAGATACCAATATTATTGATTTAAGTTTCCGTCTCCGCGGTCTGACATGTATTCATTAAAATTATAAAAGTAAAAATAATAAAAAATAACTCAATCTTAAAGTACCTAAGAATGTATTAATAATTCAAAAAAATACGCCGCGTTGGGGGACCGCTTCAAACCTAATAATTTAATTACCAATAGTCTTATTACCTAACTAAGCAGTGAACGACGTCTGCACTCGCGGAGCGATCCCCCAACGCGACGTTTTTTTTTTTGAATTATTAATACATTCTTCGGTACTTTAAGATTGAGTTATTTTTTATTATTTTTTACTTTTTAAAGGGAAATTAGGTTTTTGTGTCGGGGGTTTTTTAAATTTTTAATTTAATTTTTTATTTTGTACTTTTTATAGGTATATACTTAATATAATGTAGAATTAAACGAAGCTAAGAACCCTCTCGATTAATTCATCAATATTCTATTTCAGTGCGCTTTCATTTGAGACCCCACTCGAGTATATTTGCTGACATTCGGTTACTCTCCCCATTTTCCCCCCCACAACTTTTAAACGGCTGAACCGATTTTCATCAAACATGTCTAAGAACACTCGCAGATAAGTCACCTTTAATACGTATTTTTTTTTATTGAAATCGCACCATCCGTTCGGGAGCTATGATGCCACAGACAGACAGACACACAGACAGACAGACAGACAGACACGTCAAACTTATAACACCCCTCTTTTTGCGTCGGGGGTTAAAAAGGATTTTCTTTTAACCATTGCATTACCTTTTGGAATGTATCGCATCGTACTAAAACTACTTATTTTTTGGCACTGATAACTGGACTGCCTAGCATTAAGATAATCAATCAATCTCCATCGATCTAAGATAGAAATTGATTGTTTGGTTAAATATTAAAAACATAAAGTGATGAATGTTCTGAGCCGGATATCTCAAGAACTACTAATGCTATCAACTTGAAAGGGTTTAGCCGGATAAATATGACGAGTCTGCCCCCAAATAGAAACCTGTATCGAAACTTATGTTTTAATATCGATTTGATGAGTAAACACAATTTATGTAAGTTTTGCGATCGGCTTTCGCTTTGACCTTGAGATACGAGAAAAAATAATCGTGCGCATGACTATTATTCAAAATAGTATATCTCAAAAACTAATTAAGCTAGAGCAATGAAACCAATTCGAGGCTTTGGGTAACATTACAGAGTATATCATATATATATTTTTTTAATTTTTACAATAACTTTTTATATAAAAAAATAAATAAATAAGTAAATCGTAATTTCTTTTTTTGTGTTCTCTAAAACTTACAATCACGAAAATAATAAATGTTATGCTCCTCTATATGTACTATTACTCATAAAAATTGCGTAAGAAAAAAATTGGTGCATCACTTCGAAAAAAAATAAAATGTGATTCGCGCCTTATAGTACCCTTGTACTGTAAGGCCCACATCACAATTTTTTTTCGAAGTATGGCACTAACTTGTTTCAGAATATAGATAATTATGTTCAAGAGGATAATAAACAATAGCTGCTGTATGTGAACAGCATCCCACTGTACGGTTGCTATTGGGGCAATAACTAGAGAATACTTTGAGTCAAGAAGTGCAAAGTCAGCATTGGAATAGGAAAAGAACTATGCTCAAACCTTTAATAGCATCTGAACTAATTGATTTTCCACGTTTAACTAAAGATCAACTCAATATTTTGTTAACAGGCTCCTATCAATTTTCACAGGCTGTATCTTACTTGGCCAAAATAATAATAGACGATCGAAATAATCTTTCTGTACAATATGTGAAATCAGCACCTAATATTATTAAAACAGAAGTAAAATCAAGACATAAAAAGCAAAGTCTATCGTATTTACATTCATTATATTTCCGACGGTAATGATTTAGACAGTGTTCTCCGTTATTGCTGTGATTGCCCCAATGGCAACCGTACAGTGGTATGCTGTTCACATACAGCAACTATTATTTATTATCTGTCATATGGACGATATTTGTCCAAAATTATGCGTCCTACTGAGATTCTAACAAAATTATTTGCGACTCAAAATGTTCCAGTAGTAATTAATCACAACAGTGATGATGATTAATATTTTTTATTTGTGGTATTTTGATTAACACTAAAAGTAATAAAAGTGGCGATAGTTATGTTGTTATAATATTGAGCACTGTATGTTTTTTCTTTTCTTTTTTTACCTTTTATTCAACCTCTTGAACATAATTATCCATACTAGTGATCGCCCATTGGTCGAAATTCAACCGTACTTCATTTGAATAGAAATACATTATTAAATGAAAAAAATATATAATAATAAATACAAAAAAAAAATATGGTTATATTTGACATTCAGTAACACTATAGACAAATTGTTGGCGCTGTACTACTGTGGAGAGGGTTCGCTGGCGGGATGGTGATGGCTAGGACCAGGCCGTAGGTGTAATGAGTAAAGAATACTTCTTCAGGAATCTCTGCTTTATTTTCTTAATACTTCTTAACTGCTGGATATGGAATGAATTATCACAGAAAGCTCTGTTTTTATAGAATTTTCCTATTATTTTTAATTAATTCTGACAGTTCAAAATGTCATAATTATAACCAGCCTGTGCAATCTATGACCAGCCTGTACAATCGTGAGGCAAACAACCTCTACAGTTTGCACACGACACGGGAAACTTACTAATGCCATACTTGACACTCCCCATAAAACCACAGATTTGGACCATAAACAAAAGAATATCTATGCATGTGTGTATTAAATACACGGTAATGAATAGTAGTGTGTGTAACGTGTTATTTATTGAAAATAATGTATTTTTATGCATAATTTAAAAAAATATTAGCATTCGTCACTTCTTCTCTGTATAAACTATAAGTGTGCGAAATTTCATACTCCTCCGTCCGCCCAATTTTCGTAAAAAGGGATCCAAAGTTTTCGCTTCACGTATTAATATATAGATTCTGAAATAAGTTAGTGCAATACTTCAAAAAAAATTGTGATGTGGGCCTTACAGTACAAGGCGCGAATCACATTTTATTTTTTTCGAAGTGTTGCACCATTTTTTTTCTTACGCAATTTTTATGAGTAATATTTCATATAAAGGAGCATAACATATATTATTTTCGTGATTGTAAGCTTTAGAGAACACAAAAAAAGAAATTATGATTTACTTATTTATTTATATAAAAAGTTATTTTAAAAATTAAAAAAAAAATATGATATACTCTGTAATGTTACCTAAAGCCTCGCATTGGTTTCATTGCTCTAGCTTAATTAGTTTTTGAGATATACTATTTTGAAAAATAGTCATGCGCACGATTATTTTTTCTCGTATCTCAAGGTCAAAGCGAAAGCCGATCGCAAAACTTACATAAATTGTGTTTACACATCAAGTCGATATTAACCTCAAGTCCCTGAGATACCACATTTGGTATCAGACACAATGGTTTTTAATTGTGTCTGTAATTCCGGTAATTGGCTGGTTAAAACATAAGTTTCGATACAGGTTTCTATTTGGGGGCAGACTCGTCATATTTATCCGGCTAAACCCTTTGGCATAGTTTTAGATTACGTTTGCCCAACTATTTTGCAAATAAGACATAAATTAAAGTTTTTTTTTTTTGCAACAGGTTCTAATGGGGTTCGTAAAATTTCGAAGTAGGGCTTGCGAGAAACCATATGAAAGAGCGCTATTTGCATGTTCTCAAACATTTTTCTTTTTTTTAGGCTGCATAGTTTTCGACTTTTGACGGAAATTGTACAAAAATAACGTCTTCGAAGTTTGCTTAGAGAAATATCTGAAATTATTCGATATGGCGGATGAGCAATATTGCAAAGTATACGAATAGTATTCTACTATAGTTTACCGCAAATCGCCTTTCTTCGATTTTATGTTTTTCACACGCTAATGTTCTGACATAAGCGAGTTCAATCAAACAAATTCTTCAGCTTTTTACTTAGTAGTAGTAGTTAGTATCGATATGAAGGTTCAAGAATAACAAATAGCATTCGTTTAACACTTTATACGTCAGTGGTTTAACAGCCTAGAATAACGAAACGTAACGTTAAATCATTCATTCACGCTGCGCGCGCCGTTCGATCATTCATTTACCGGTTTCGCCCTTTCGCCACAGCACTAGCAGACTCAAAATGGCTGCTATATTCCAACCAATCAGGAACGTCGAACGCAAAGCGCCGCGGTTCGCCGACCTTGATGATCTGACATTCCGTAACCACTCGACGACATTATTTATATTATAAGCTCTAACAACCAACACATAAAGGCGTGTTTCCCAAGGCCTATGATTACTTAGTTTTGTGCGTTGCCGCGTAATATCAGTTTCTTGATTCTGAGTTTATTTAGCAAGCGTTATCGCGCGTTGTTGTCTCGCCGATTATCAATAATATTTTGTATTTGCTGTTTTAAGTGCAGTTAATAGCTATTTCGATTTGTGACATGTACCTGTAAACTGTTAGCTTGATAAATCAACATACTTTCCCGTTAATACAGTGTGTGGTAGGTTATTGTACAAGTGAGAGAACTGTAATGATAATAATAATCGCAGTTACTGCTACTATCTCGAAATGTGTTAACTCATTGCTTCGAGGTTGTGAGAAGGACGCTATTCTTGAAATTAGCCTCTGGTGAACACGGAGCTTTATTTGATGACAATTTGTTAAGGTAATTCGTCTTTCTTATTCTGACTGGATTTTTAATAACTAATACTCATGTGTTTTGCCGTGTATATTCATTGGTAAACTAAGTTACGCTTCATTGTTTTAGCAACGTTATTTGTGCCGAATAAACATATTTTTCAAAGGATGAATGAAAGGTAAATATTTAAAGTTATTTACAAGGCAGATGTGAGTGGAAACGCCGCTTAGGGACGCCCTAAAAGAGCATTATAGTGATCTTAATTGTGATTTTATTCAGAAAAGTCAGGTGCGTAATATTTGCTAGCGATGGGCCGTGTCGACTTTTTTATAACTCGAGTAACTCGAGTTGACCCGTTAACCAACTCGGGCTGCAACTCGAGTTGACTCGACCCGGGCTTCCTAGGTACGTCGTGTCGCCGCGTCGTCCGTCCGAGTCAGTAAACGCTCAACTCGGTGCATCGTTCCGCGGGTTGCTAGTTTGCTACGTTCACGGTTCACCGCGTCAAGTCCGCGGGCTGCGTTGCGTCGAGTCAATGTTAATGATAGTCAAATAAAATTGAGCCCGTTCAAAAATCAGACTTTTAATATTATTGAAACTACTTTGGTATTATCGTCTATTTTCGAAAAAAAAACTCCCAAGCTACACTTTTTCTGTTTCCCGGAGCCATTTTAAACTTATTAAACAGACAAGCAACACTTAGTAAACTAATAATAACGTAACAAAACAATAGACAACGAACGAAGTAATAATAACAAAAACGTAAACAAAACAATCTTTCTATGTTAAAACTCTCTCATCGGTTCTATCTGAATAACCGTCTGATATGTAACCAAAAAGCAACAACGAGAGTCGAGAACTATCTCTTTCACTCGCGGCTCGGACGTTCGGTCGTTCGGGCTGACTCGGACTCGCTCGGAGTCGTTCGGGCCTCGCGACTCGCGGGCTAGGCGGCGCACAGTGGGCCCATACTGAAAATTAGTGGACTTAGGCAACAAAGTTCCTATATCGATGCGATTTTTTTTTATATGACGTGTTATATTATTCCTGACAACTTTTATTCTTTTAAATTTCTTCTAAAGTTGATAGTTTGTCTTGAAAAAAATTAATTAGATTTTTTTGTATGGAGCGAATCACGTTTAATTTTTTTTCTTCAATTGTACTAATATGTTGAGTGTGTGGCGTGAGTATATGATAGCTAGGGTCATTCTCTATCCATGAAAAAAAAATCAGCGCCGGCCATCTGCGGCAGCGCTAGTAATCATTCGGTAAAAAAAAAAAATGATTTGGAAGAATTTTTTTGTCATTTAAAATAAATTCAAAGCATATTTTGTGTCTCATTTGGCTGTTTTCACCTTCTTTTTAGTTAAATAAATAGTTTTAATAGCGCATACGTACTTATAACTAGTAATTCTGGTAGAGATTTAGTTATTATTGCATGTTATCGGTAGCACCTGCATTGTGATTGATGACTCATTTGTTTGTGCACTCGGCTAAGCGCATAACTAATGAGTCATCGAAAAATGCTCGTCTCTGATTGGCTGAATAATTTTCACTCACTGTTATGTCCACTACTTGAGTAATTAACACTAACTATAAATATAAAGACATTCATTAAGTCCATCTAGTTTCGCTCCTGTCGCTTGTTTGTGAACACAGTGAAATACTTGTATTTTTATATTTACATTAGAACTATGGCTGGATTTTGTACCAACCTAGATCTTTTAGTGAAATTAAGAAGTGGCGGTGATCTGAAAAATCATATGTTTCTGTATGAAAGTATCATTTCTGTCTTGACTACCGAAGTTTCTGAAGAAGACAAGAACCGAATCAAGGAGTTCAGTCGACTTTTTTGTGTAAATTTAAATTAAAAGTGGATAGAGTCAAGTAGAAATCAAAAAACTTTTATGAATCGTGTAATTAATCGCAAGTGGTTGGAAAAAAACATCAACTGGCCTGTTTGTGACAGTGTTGATCTGAGAAGTGTGATGGGCTTTTCGGACGCAGCCTTATCTGAGCTTGTGGATATAGATTGCCATGTTCCTACTCTTGCAGTATGTACTGCGGAAGCGGGAACATCTACAGAAAAGGAGCACAGAAAACCGTTCGAAGAGTTAAGTAATAAGCAAAAGAAAAGACGTTCTACTTCCATAGTAGAAGAAAATTCCGAGGAAGAGTTGCAGCACTGGTACATAACAAAATTGAAAGACAACGACAAAACGAATCTGGCAAAAGTGGTCGAATACCTTTCCAGTAATCCAGATGCACTATCCGAAGTAGAAGAGAGACTATTCAAAAAGCAGAGCTTAAGTACTGTCTCTGAAGATAAGTGTTTAGCTCTTTATACATCAGTTGCGCTCTCGAAATGGAAGTACTTAGCTCTTCGACAATTTCTGAAAGAAGAAAACTGTGCTGCCTTTCCATCTTATCTAAAGCTTGTAAATGTCAAGAAAAGATGTTACCCACCACAAGAGAGTATGGAGATTACCGAAAACGGAGCTCACATTAAATTGCAAGCGCTATTGGACCACACTGTGGAGAGGATATTACTTGATATAAATACTGTTGATAGGTCTCAAAATGAAGAACTCAAGTTGACCTGGAAATGGGGACTTGATGGTTCTTCGTCGCAGAGTAACTATAAACAGAAAACGTCAAACACAGCTACAGAGTTCGATGATTCATCAGTAGTCATGATAAGCATCGTCCCTCTTCGGCTAGTGTCTACTAGGCCATCATCTGGGAATGAAAATCTAGTTTGGGAGAACCCCACACCTTGCTCAACTCTGTACTGTCGACCAGTGAAGTTCACTTTCACTTCGGAGACAGCTGACTTTATAAAGTCTGAAGAGTCTGAGATGAAAAAACAAATTGATGAACGAATATCTACACAGTGTGGAAATATTATTGTATCACATGAATTGCATATGACCATGATTGATGGAAAAGTTGCCAATATTATTGCTGGAGTACCATCATATGCAACGTGTCCCATTTGCTTGGCAAAACCGAGTGAGATGAATAATTTAGACGCTTTGACTTCTAAACCACTTCGTGAAGAAATTTACAAACAAGGAATTTCTTCACTGCATATGAAGATTCGGTGTATGGAATGTCTTCTCCATATATCTTATAATCTGGATTTTCAACGATGGACTGCTCGCGGCGAACATAAGGCTTTGAAACAAGCTAAAAAAAATACCACACAGCAAGAGTTTCGTGAGCAAACTGGAATGCTGATTGATATAGTCAAACAGGTATGTATTTAATTTTCGCTCTCTTTATGTTGTTTGTGAATTATATCTCTATGTATTGTATATTACAGTATTGTTTTCCCATTTTAGGTGTAAGGTCCCGTAGTAGTTGGTACCTTACACTTGTAGCTTTAAGTAAGAAGTGGTAAGTCAGTACTTGGAGTTAGGCGAGTTGATGTAAACACACACAGATTCGGTAACACTAAAGGTTTATTAGAGTACCGATCACAACAAAGTAAAAGTGGGTTGGATGCTAATCCGCGGTGTTCGCGTAAGTATGTAATTCGTCAACTAACTTAAAATCATATTAAACATTGTTTTAAATACCAAAGAGAAAAGTAGGTTGCTGCGTTTGCAGCCTGACGGAATGTACGTAAACCGTACATGCTCCCGAGGGAAAAGGCGGGATGAGCATCCAGTACATAAAACGTTTTAAAGTAAAAATTCCAAAACGCAATAATAAAAAGTATAGACCGTATAAAAGTAGGTTAAGTAAGTAAAAATATAAAAGTAAGACATCCCAGAACGTCACAATAAAAAGTAAAGACAGTAAAGTAAACATTAGTAAGTAAGTAAAATTAAACATGTACACATAAAAACAATAAGCTTTACTGCTCCTCAAAGTGAAACAGTTGTTTCGGCCTCGCGTCGCTGTATAGTGGCTCCGGCGGTGTCGAATGGCGTATTTCTTGCATCTCGATTTCGACTTTGTTGTCGATTCCTGTAGGTTGTCTTGTAGGTGGCCTTTTAGTTTTCTTATGCCATAGTCTCCTAATCCAAATGTAGACAGCAAACGAAGCAGCTCCTCCCAACAGCAGAGAAGTCACAGAGTAGAGATATATGTCGTGACTCGATATATCTATCCCTTGTGGTAGTCTTTCCTGCTCTTTCTGCTGAATTATTTGCTTATCTATGTTTCTGATATTTATTGCAGATGTATCCAGTTCTGTCATATTCAGCTGTGCGTTTTTCCAACTTAGATCAAATAAATTGTTGATAGTCGTGTTAAGTGTAGGTACTTCAATATCCGCCTCCATGTGAAATTTGCTTCCTAAGTGGTTATAGGTGAATATTGTCGCATCTTTCTTTTGTAGTATGCATTTTGGTTTCAAGGCAATCACCCCAGTACCGTTGATGACTGCTGGCGTAACTTGATCGCTGCATATGACGCGCATCAGCTGTCTGTCGCATAATGTAAACAACCACCAGTTAGGTTTATGTAATTGGATCCAAGTTTCTTTGCAAGTTACATCATTGATGACGCAGGATAATGAAGTTTGTTGACTGAATACCTTGGCCTCGCAAGGTGCGTCCTTGTCTTGTAAGCTAAATACCGGCTGACGTGAAATGCATGTGTACTCGTCTTCTCCGTATGGCGTGCATTGGCGCATGTCTTGCTCTTCCATAGTGATGTACGAATTTTTCACGAAGTTTATGGCGATATAATTGGAGAAAGGCTGCACGATTCTCAATTGTCCTTGTTTCTGGAATGGTATAGGTATTACCCGGTATATTTTGTAGTCCTCATCGCTCAAAAGTGGAATATGCAATTCGAAAAGTAGAAAGTTGTTTGTAATCCGAGCCTTGACATGGATTAGTTCGTAGATGTCACGGAAATCTTTTTGTATGTCCTTTATCGGTAAGGCTAGTCCCTGTGGTAGTTTTCCAGAGATGATGTTCAGCTGTTCTATTATTTGAGATGCAGGAAACAAGTGTGTATCCAAATGACCTCGATAAATGTTGGCGAGAGCATTCATTAGCATTTCTTGAATTCTATGCAAGTCGCTCAGAATTAAAGTTGATGATAAAGCGGCAGTGTTCACGTCATTTGCTGTGTATAAAATTTGTGCTCTGTTCTCAATTTTTGTGATTATGTTGCAAGTCTGATTTATGTAGGTTTGTATTGCGTGAAATTGTTTGTCCATAAATTCCGTATTGTTTTTAATTACATTGTTTTCAGCCTCTATGATCAAAGTTTGATTCTTCATCAACTGTAACAAGTAATTATCGTTGATTTGCAAGTTTTGGATATCCTTCTCGTACTTTTGCGCAAAGTCTTCATCCAAAACCCCGAGAAGTGTTCTGGCTAATTTTCCGATTCCATCAAAGTAGCCTCGTTTTTGTCGCGAATGCTGAGAAAGTAACATAGTGTTATAATTCTCAAGGTGATGCATTTCATGACGTAGGTGTCTGACAACTGCTTCGCATGGTGTAAACTCGTGCGCGATTCTTTGACAGAGTTTATCAATTTGGTTTATGTAGTCGTTCATGTTATTCGCAGCTTGCCAGTAGGACGTTAGGTTGTAATAGATCAGTAGAGTCCATTCATCATGTATAAGTTGCAGTTTTCCGGCTTCATCGAAATAAATAGGTTGATTGTTGGTTATAGAGGTCACCTTATAGTTGTTTGTTACTGGTGACGATTGTGCAGTTCCTAACATTCCTATTAAAGTTATAAGAGCGAAAGTCAGGAAACTGTACTTGTTGGTTCGCGTGCTCCTTTTTCTTCTTTGGTTTTCAGTTATTGTATCTTCTTCTCTTTTGTTATTTGTTGTTTCTTCGGTAGGTAGCAGTGTTTCTTGCTGTGGTAATGGAGTTAGTTTAACAGTGGGTCGTTTTATCACTCCAGTTTTTGTTTTAAGGGTGGCCACTCGTACTAGACCATCCTTACCGGGATGAGTTTCCATCACTCGTCCCATGGCCCATTTGCCAGGAGGTAAGTTTGTTTCTTTGATTAGGACCACGTCGTTTTGTTTGAGGTTTTGTACAGTTCTGTTCCACTTGCTTCTAGACTGTAAGGTGTTCAGGTAGTCATTGGACCAAGCTTTCCAGAATTGATCCAGCATGTGCTCCGTTAGTTGCCAACGTTTTCTCAGATCCATCTTTCTGTTGTCAGGCTCCGGTTGAGGTAGAGACAACGTAGCACTGCCAGTTAGAAAGTGGCCAGGAGTGAGAGTGCTGTAAAATTCCTCCGGATCTTCTGTTAGCTGACATAGAGGCCTCGAGTTTAGGCAGGCTTCTATTTTCGCTAGTAACGTAGTGAATTCTTCCCAGGTCAGTTTTTGATCCCCAAGAACCCGCTTCAAGTGGTGTTTTAATGATTTGACGGCTGCTTCGAATATCCCCCCCGCACTAGGCCAAGCAGGGGCGTTGAAGTGCCAATGAATTTCTAGTTTCCCAATCTCGTCAAAGAACTCAGGAGAGAGTAGCTTCTTGAAGTTACTGAAATCCTCTCTCAGTACTTTGGATGCTCCAACGAAGTTCGTGCCGTTGTCTGAGTACATGTGAGCAGGCGTTCCGCGCCTCGCGCACATTCTCTGAAGGGCCGCAATAAACGCTTCCGTGCTTAGTTCTGAGACTAATTCGATATGTACAGCTTTCGTAGCCATACAGACGAAGACCGCGATGTATGCTTTTGAGGTCTTCACTCCTCTTCCTTTGTTAAGTTTCACGTCTACGTGACCAGTAAAGTCAACACCAGTGTGAGTGAATGGACGGCTTGGTGTTACTCTTTGTTTTGGCAGATCGGCCATTAGTTGAGCATTGTCCGTAGAATTGTAACGATGACATTTCACACAGCTTCGTATTCTTCCCTTTACCGCCCGATTTCCAGAGACTATCCAGTATCGTTGCCGTATGTAAGTAAGGGTCAGACGGGCTCCTCCATGAAGCGTCATCGAATGTGCTTGGTCGATCAGTAGTTCAGTGAAGCGGCTGGAGTAGGGTACCACTGCGGGATTCTTCATATTTGCAGGAAGATCAGAGTGCTGTAGTCTTCCGCCTACGCGAATGATTCCCTTGCTATCCAGATAAGGTTTGAGTTTGTAAATGTTGCTTTTTGGTGACACAGTTTTATTTTGTTTCAACTGTTTGTGTTCTTGCGCAAACTCGCTTTGTTGAACATATTTTATTATATATTCTGCTGCGTATTGTAGGTCAGTTGTTGTTAGGTAAGTAGCGCTTGGTCGTAATTTTTGCTTTAGTGATGCAATATATCGCACAATTCGAGCAGTAATTCTTATTACTGAAGTCAGCGAACTGTGGTTCTTCAACAACTTGTAAACAATATTTTCAGTGTTGTAGTTTTTCGAACTGACGTCATTGGGTTCGACCCTGTTTGCTTCGCTTGTAGTAAAGTGGCAATTCACATTATGAGGTGTTTCTGTTTCTGCAAAGTTTTTCAGAAACATAGGTCCGTTCCACCATAAGTTGAACTTGACTACTTTGCTCGGTAGCAAGCCTCTCGAAGCGCAGTCAGCTGGATTAAGTTCCGATCGTACATAACACCATTGTTGAGGTGGAATTACGTCTTTTATTTTCCCCACTCTGTTAGCTACGTATCTTTCCCATCTTGAGAGGTCTCCCTGAATCCAAGCTAGCACCACCTTGGAGTCACACCAACCATAAGCTGATATCTCATGCTCCGTTAGTGATTTCTTCACTTTTTCCATGAGTTGGGAGAGTAGTAGTGCTCCGCATAGCTCAAGTCTGGGCAATGAAGTTTTTTGAGTAATCGGCACTACCCTAGTTTTTGATACTAGTAATGTGATCCTTGGGTCGCCCTTTTCGTCGATTACTCGGCTGTATATGACGCAAGCGTATGCCTTTTCGCTTGCGTCACAAAATCCATGTAGTTGGATATTTTTCTGCGTACTGCCAATCCATCTGTTTATTTTAATGTTTTTAATTAGATGTAGTTCTTTGTTTAGATGCCGCCATTCGTCTTGTAACTCAGTAGGTAGTTCAGCATCCCAGTTTATTTTAGTTAGCCACACCCTTTGGAATAGTAGTTTAGCTGACACAGTTATAGGCGCCAGCCAACCCAAGGGGTCGTATAGTTTGGATATTTGTGATAGCAGGTTTCTTTTAGTTAGTGGTTCGTTGTTGTAGTCGTCTATGGACCAGTTGAATATGAAAACGTCATCTTTTGGATTCCAACTCAACCCCAACGTTTTCATTGATTCGTCGCCTCTAAAATCAAATGTACTTTTCGATATTTGATCTTCGTCTAAGTGTCGTAGAAGCTCAGGATCGTTGCTTGACCATTTTCGCAGATTCATTCCGCCTCCCTTCAGTAGTTTTATGATCGATGTTTGAATTTCCTTTGCTTGTTTTGTAGAGTTGTGGCCGCTGATTAGGTCATCGACGTAGAACTGATTTAGCAATATTTCAGCGGCCTTTGGGTATTTGTGGCCGTCATCGATAGCAAGCTGTTTGAGTGTTCGCATTGCTAGCCATCAGTGGCGTGCACAGGGTTTTATGACCGGGTAGGCAATTCAAAAAAAAAAAACGTGTCTCGTAATTGCTCAAGTTAGTGAAGAAAAATTCACTAGGTGGTTTATAAGGTTGAAATGGCGATTTCCTGATGATGATAATTCTTTTTCCGTCGAAAGCACAGAAAGATGTTGTACTCGTTGTTGACTTTGTGTGTTTCTTAAATAGGTACGTGAGAATACGTTTTAATGAAAATGAACGATCTGTCGATGCGCTGCTTGCTTGGATAGTAACAATAAACTTCGCTAAACGTAAAACTTCTTCGTAACACTTCTCTCAGTACGATAATTACCAAATGTATTTATGTTTGAGCAAGCCGCGGGATAGAAATCATATAAATCTGCAAATCCCGAACAATTCCACACTGTATTCGAACTACTAAACTAGCAAGGAAAACAAAATAATTTAAATGTGTGTAAACAAAAACACAGCCGGTTTTATGTTTCTTAATTATTACTATGAAACTTACGAGTTGCATTACCTCTTTGCTGGGTTAATTCTCGTACACTTCCCTTTAGATACACTTTTAAACAAACACCCATTTTCAACAGAAACCTCACAATCGAACAACATTTTGAAAAAAAAACTAACAAAAAGCGTAGTACTTATGTAAATCGAAAAACTAACACAGTTCAAAAAAAACTAGTTGAAATAAGCAACAAATCGACCTAAATATTAACGTTTGTAAATGAATTAATCACAACAAAACTCAGTCAAAATAAAAACATAAAACAGCGCGCTCCACTAAGAAATCAATATGGATCCTTTCGTAAACAAACGATTTCTAAATTTTGACAACTAAAACGTTGACAAATAAAATTGTATCATTGCGAATCTGAATTTGCTTGAGGCTACGTAATATTCAACTTGATCGCATAATACTCACAGCGCACCAATAATGGCGTATGGGCGTCCCACCCGTGATTGGTTAGCTTGGCGCAGGGAAGCCCGCGATTGGATATCCTGCGGCAGGAGTTCGCTTTATTACGCTTTATTAGCGCGCTTTTGTGTGACATGTGCAGACACGAAAATGTAGAAGAAATTACCACTACATGCGTACATTTATGAATGAAAAGAAGACACTTTCGATCGCTGCCTGCTTGCGCCGCGAGTACATTAATAGAACCGTATGAACGTTGCTTCTCATTTATATTAGGCGTTTAAACTTTTTGAATAATTTTATTACTTAGCATATTTTCTTTATTATTGAAATATTAGTAACTAGTCTAGATCTAAGTCTAGGGTCTGCAGTGTCTTTTTGCCTATATGGACCGCACGCCACTGCTAGCCATGGAGCACTTTTTGTCCCATATGTTAATGTTTGCAGTTGATATTCTTGTAAATTGTCTTTTGGTTGCTTTCTCCATAGGATCTTCTGTAGATGTTGTTGATCCGGATGACACCATATGGAACGGTACATTTTTTCAATGTCCGCTGTGTAGACGTATTTATAGCCACGCCATTGTAATATCAATGCTTGGATGTCCTTTTGCAGATTAGGACCTTTTTCCATTACGTCATTTAGGCTACATCCACCCATGGTCTTCTGGGAAGCATTAAAAACAGCTCGTAGTTTTGTTGTTGTTGATTGTTCTCTCAGTACTCCATGATGCGGTAAGAAGATTGCATCTTTGGCGGGTGTCGTGTTTGAAAGCTTCATGTGACCTAAATCAATGTACTCGCGGATGAAATCTTTGTACATTGATGCAAGTTTAGGGTTTCTGTCGAATTTTCTTTCCAGTTGTAAGAATTGAGAGATTGCGATCGACTTTGAGTTTCCCAATTTTTCTTCATAACGAGGAATCAGTGGCATCTTTACAATGTATTTTCCGTCGCGATCTCTTTCAGTAGTCATTTTGTAGTAGTTTTCGCACCAGTCGTCTTTAGATGTGTCCTCAGTGTTCTGAATGATGTCTTCTGTCTCCCAGAATCTCTTTAAGTCGTTCAGGTCGACAAGAGCGACATGGCAGTTAAAAGTTTCTAGCTTGCCGCATAAAATCCATCCTAAACGGGTTTGCTGAGCTGTCGGCGTTTGGGTATCTCCCTTTAGGACCCCCTCTAATATAACTTGCGAATAGATATCCGCTCCCAGCAGCAAATCCACGCTCCTTGATAAGTTGAAGTCAGGATCCGCTAGTTTCAGACCTTGTAGCTGAGGCCAGTTTTCTTTTTTAAATGTTTTGTTAGGTAAGTTGTTCGTGATCCTTTTCATTATTAGAGTGCTGACTGAAAATGCAAAGTCAGTGCATCTTGATTTACACTCTAATTCTAGTCGTCCTTTACAATCTCCCGAAATCGTACCCACGCCGGAAATTGTAGCGTTCATCCTTTTTCTAGGTAGTTTCAGTCGTTGAGCCGCGTTCTCCGTGATGAGGTTTACTTGAGATCCTTGGTCCAGTAAAGCTCGTAACGTTATAAAGTCTCCTGTTGATGTCTTTACTTGAAGTTCTACTGTAGTAAGTAATATTTCCATAATGTAGTTGTTTGATAAATGGTTCGAACTATGTTGGTTTGTTGATGTTGAAGGTTGATGTTCCCGTTGTTGAGAACGTTGACCCATATTGTTCATATTGGAACTTGGCGACAGTTTTTGCGCTGAATAGTGTAACATCGTATGATGTGGTTTATTGCACTCTTTGCAAGTTTTGTTCGACGTGCATTCTGTGTCTCCATGCTTATACAAACAGTTTTTGCATATTTGTAATTTCCTTACTGTGTCATTCCGTTGCCGTGTGTCCATTTCAATGAACTTTGGACACTGCATGATCACGTGAAAACCGCTGCACAGAAGGCATTTACCGTATGACGCATGGTATATTCTTGATGTTTCTTTTCTATGTGGTTCATATGATGGTTTATTGGAGTTAAATTTCGTTTTGTTGCTGAATATTTGTTTATGTTGGTTAGATGCATCTTTTTGGTAACCCTTTGCTGCTTCCAACGCCATGAATTTGGTCTCCAAGAACCCCAAAAATTCACTCAGCTCCGGGACTTGCTTTGGATGCTCTAATTCTCTAGTGTATTCAGTATATGATGTTGAGTCCAACTTCTGTGCCATCAAGTACACGATTATTGGATCCCAGCTTGATGTATTTAGACCGATGTTATGTAGGCCATTCATGCATTCGTTGATTACGTCATGCATTCTCTTCAAGACAGCAGCATTGACCTGCTGGATGGATGGTAACTCCATCAAAGTATTCATCAAGTTCGTAAATTGGAGTCTCTTGTTGTCGTATCGCTGAATAAGAATATCCCAACAAGTTTCATAGTTTTCAGCGCCGACCAAATGTTGAACTAATCGTTCCGGCTCTCCTTTAAGCTTAGATTTTAAGTGTTGCATTTTCTGCGCTTTCGAAGAATTTGCATTGTTGTGGATTGTCTCCAGAAACATATCCTTGAACGTAATCCACTGACTGTAGTTTCCAGTGAATTCCGGTAGTTGAATCCTCGGTGCATAGTTTTGGTGGTTTACGCTTGTCCATAGTTTCGAGTTGAGAGATCTTTTCATGACATCGTACTGACGTTCTTTGTTGGCGAACAAGTCGTTGTATATTTCGTTTGACCCTTTCAAAATAGCTTCTAGCTCCCAGTGACATTTCTCTACAGTGTCCCACTTGGTTTTCAGGACGCTCAGGTGATCCTCTAACTCCCATTTTTCAGTTATGGAGTCAATTTCTATTTTGGACATCGCCCGTTCTAGTGCTTTAATGTGACATTCTTGTCGATCAAGCAGTTCCTTGGTCTTGGTATCTACTCCCGTAGGATGAGGAATGACAACTTCAGCCTGTTTTCCTTCCCAGACCAACAACCGCTGCAGTATATCAATCCTGGTGGATTCATACATATGTTTCGTCTTTTCATAAATGTTTCCAGTAAAATATTGGATTTCTTTGTCCTCTCGTTCAAGTAATACATTGTGTCTATTGCCAAAGTCTTGCCAGAGGTTTTCCAATGACACTAACCTTTGAGTCAGGTACTCCTTTCCTTTCCGAGACGCGCTGTCCTTTTGGTAGTTAGTACAGAGACGTTTGATTGACTCGAAGACTTCGTTTTGTGCAGTGATTTCGCTCATCTTGATGTAGTCGTTTCGGTAATCGAAAGTAGTAGTAGTAGTAAGATGTAGTAGTAAAGTAGGTATTGAAGAACACGTAGTTCGGTGTCTTCTAGTTTGTAGGCCTCGTATTGCCCGCAGTTCACGTTGTAGTCCGGAAGCTGTAGTAGCAGTAGTCGTAGTAGTAGTTGGCTTGTTGCCGCAGTTGAGTCTTGTTTTTCCGCTTGATTCACGAAGAAGTTCCAAAGTATCCCCTCTTCGTTGATTGCTCAGAGCTCTTGTACTCTTTTTACGAATATGCGCGCTTTCTCAACTTGACTGGTGAGATCCGCTTGTGGAAGGCCAGCCAAGCCGATTCGCTGTCGTTCCAAGAGATACAATTACCCCAAACTGTGAAATACTCGAAGGACCATTAAATGTAAGGTCCCGTAGTAGTTGGTACCTTACACTTGTAGCTTTAAGTAAGAAGTGGTAAGTCAGTACTTGGAGTTAGGCGAGTTGATGTAAACACACACAGATTCGGTAACACTAAAGGTTTATTAGAGTACCGATCACAACAAAGTAAAAGTGGGTTGGATGCTAATCCGCGGTGTTCGCGTAAGTATGTAATTCGTCAACTAACTTAAAATCATATTAAACATTGTTTTAAATACCAAAGAGAAAAGTAGGTTGCTGCGTTTGCAGTCTGACGGAATGTACGTAAACCGTACATTAGGGTTTTGGAACTACAAACGAGGGAATACAGCGAGGCGCTTTTTCCAAGATTACAAAAGATCTTCCAGAATAACGGGAATTGACGAAAATCTGATTTTCAGAATTTCCGTTATTCTACAAGCCATATCATCAGGCAATAACATTGACTGTGAAAAATTTAGAAGATACTGTAGAGAAACAGCTGATGTGTACGTGCAACACTATTCGTGGTACTACATGCCAGTTAGTGTACATAAACTTCTAATGCACGGTGCAGACATCTGTAACCACTTTGGTGTTTTGCCAATCGGTAAGTAAAAAATAAATATAGTTTGATGTATTATTTGACTCGATTGCGTTTTGAAATTAAAATGTATGTACTTATTCGTTTTAGGTACCTTATCTGAAGAAGCTTCGGAAGCCCGTAATAAGGACTTCAGAAACGTCAGAGAGAGGCACACTCGGAAAACGGGGAGTATAGCAACAAACGAAGACATCCTCCATGGACTTCTAATAAGCTCTGATCCCCACATATCCTACATAAGGCCTAAAATAATGAAACAGGTTCATAATGAGTTGTTGCCTGAAGCAACTCAGTTGTTACAGACTACTGAGCCTCCCTGTGACAGTGAAATTATGGAGGAAGAAGAATGCCTCATAGCAGAGTCCGAAAATTTGCCGGACCCACTAGCACTTCTGGAACAAGAAATAATGTGATCCGGCTCTAAATTATTCCCACAAAAGCCCATCAGGGTTAGGAATATGACAAACAGCCCTTTTCAGGGCTACAATTACTTCACAGTTTCATATTGATCATACGTACGATAACGTATACTATAATAATATACATACAGTTGATTTTGTAGATAATTATCAACGACTTGCCCGTACAAATTTAAATTATTTCACCTATCATTAACAAAATTAGTATAACCTGAAACATTACGATATATTTATTCAACAATAGATAACGTGCAGTTAAAAAATAACACAGCCAATCAGAGACGAGCATTTTTCGATGACTCATTAGTTATGCGCGCACAAACAAATGAGTCATCAATCACAATGCAGAGCACCTGCATTGTGATTGATCACTCATTTGTACCGATAACATGCAATAATAACTAAATCTCTACCAGAATTACTAGTTCTAAGTACGTATGCGCTATTAAAACTATTTATTTAACTAAAAAGAAGGTGAAAACAGCCAAATGAGACACAAAATATGCTTTGAATTTATTTTAAATGACAAAAAAAATCTTCCAAATTATTATTTTTTTACCGAATGATTACTCGCGCTGCCGCAGATGGCCGGCGCTGATTTTTTTTCATGGATAGAGAATGACCGTAGCTATCATATACTCACGCCACACACCCAACATATTAGTACAATTGAAGAAAAAAAATTAAACGTGATTCGCTCCATACAAAAAAATCTAATAAATTTTTTTCAAGACAAACTATCAAGTTTAGAAGAAATTTTATAACAATAAAAGTTGTCAGCTTGCCGCGCGCGCTCTTCGGGTCAACCCGGGTTGCAGATATATTGACTCGGGCTGACTCGCTTACGGTCTGATCCGAGTTGCCCGAGTTAGATAACTCGAGTCGCCCATCACTAATATTTGCTACCGGCGTGCGTATATGACCAGCACGCGTAGCATGACCACCATAGAAAGAACTTTGTCTATTTTTGGTACGTAGAGATAGAATTGTCATGCTACGCCAACATAAAACGGTACAAATCTTTCTACAATCTTTAATTGTCTTTAATCTTTCTACAATCTGTAATTTTTTCTATTCTTCCGTCGACAAAACCCATTTCTACGGTGGTCATGCTGATGTATGATGAACACAACTGAAGCAAACGTATTGTATGTAAAGATTGTATTAGGTGGCGATTTGTACTTTCTGCCTAACTCCACGGAAAGACGGCCTGACTTTAACAGTCTTATTCATAAACGCCTCTTAAATTTTAATCAATTGCTAAGCAACTGATTAGTGAAATTCTTATTCATAAACTCTATTTAGCGCTAAGTAGTCGCTAACCATTTGATTAAAAGCTGTCAAAGTTAAACACCACTGGTAGCTTGTTAAGAGGATGCTAAGAGGCAAGATGGCGGATTTTATTTGAATCAGCTGATCGGTTCAATAGGATTATTGTGTGCTTCAAGGTTATTTTGTCCCTAATATCTAATTATGCCTTAGTAAATATTGATTTCAACAATATTTACGGAATTTCGGAATAGTACAGGAGAATTAAATAGTTTTGAAACGCTACGCGCCGATGGGAAATAGACGGAGGAAGACCTACAAGACTTGTTTACATCTGCTATGAGAATAAGTCCATATTAGGTACATATTCTTCATGCGAAGTAAACGTGATAAAGGATTTTTAGGGAAAGCTCAAACAGGAGGAGGCTCAGTAGGTTTTAGGCCCCTCACATTCTTTGACGCCAGTTCCAAGGCACAGAACTGAAGAAAAGCATGTTGTGGCAGTCTAGCTCAAATAACAAGAGACATTCCATAAGCAACAATTCTATCTATCTAATCTTACTAGCCTATATTGTCCCACTGCAGGGCAAAGGCCTCCCTCTCCCTTTTCCAAACATTTCTGTCTTTTGCTAGTGTTAGCCAGCGCATGAGATGGACAAGATCTATCAATGAGAATGTCATGCGCTCATACTATGGGGCTACAGAGGGGGGGAAACAATCTGACCGCGTACTGTGTTCGGATGCTCTCTGTTTTTCAGGTGCTTGAGCCAACTGTCAACGTTTCAACCCAACGACTATCGGATCAGGTGCGGGTCATCCAGCGTAATCATATGTTGGATGACACTGCACTTGATCGCCTATGAAATGAAATGCAGAGTAACCATGTTAGTTGGCCAAGCAACAATTACCTTTATTTTAATAAAGCTACATTTTTGTTATAAATTCATATTTTTTATTTCCAATTATTCTTCCTCCGTAACATATGTATGGGTGCTATTCTATTCTCATCGCACTCTCATTCCTCATCTTATTCACGTAGCATGATCTGCGCCCTCGCCGTCTTTCCGAGGTTATATAGTATTGGTGCTTCGTCAAACTTTCAACTGTAAACAAGATTTTTTAATTTTATTAAAATACCCAGAAACCCCAGTGCATAAGCAATTGGAAGTAATATAGAATAGACACAAGTACCTATGTTTTTAAAAGAGTATATTCATGTAAACAAGCTTATGGGACATGCAAATACATAGCTATAATTGTATTATCGGCTACGGCTTTTTAACATTAATTTGGTCAGTTTAAGGTTAGCGGATATAAAATCAGAAATAAATACCTGTATCTTCCAGCCTTTCGAGCTAATTACATTGTAGTTTACCATCGGAAAAACAATGAAATAATTATGATATAAACGTACTAAATTATTTTATTCAAATTGAAATATCCGATGACATTGTTGACTTTGGTCTGTCAAAGGCACCACAGATACAAATACCGTGGTTCTGACAACTTTATACTTTTAATTCAGTTTTTTAGTCAACTATATTGATTATAATCTGTGCTGCACGCATAATTTCCCCTCTATTTCGTGTCGTAACCAAGGAACTTAAATCCAACCTGGAATGCGCACAGGCTGCCAATACGCGGTCCGAGCGAGATAGCTTCGCGAGAGCCCTCCGTCCCTTTCATTAGGGTGACCAAGCAATATGATGTAGGTAGATACGAATATAACAAGATAAAATATATTAACCAATAATTTGATTTAAAAAAAAAATTGTTACGCTTTAAAGATGGATTAAAGTAAAACGCAGTAAACATAAACGCAATGCAACGCATAAACTCTGCTGTCGAGTATTATTGTATAACCTGGAATATCTGGCGCGCTGGGCAAATAACCATTGTGTTTAGTATTAATTGTCGTAAAAATCTAACAGACGTCGTTTTTAAGAAAAATGGTTGGGACACTTTTTATTGGTCAAATGCGTCAATTGAATTTACCCGTAAATAATCTTATAATTTCGTTCATTATGGGCACCCTACTTCAATAGTCCGGGAGCCAGGTGCAAATTTGGTTAATTATTTCCTCTCGAGATATAATTCGTGAGACGACAGAAGCATCTACTCATTTCCTCTCAGCTAAAAATTTGTTAAATTGTAGCTCATCTAATATCTCAACGAAAAAAATAATCAGCTGGTTACAACATAGTGTATTGTACGTCAGCTGGTGTCACGAACATAAAAAAAAAAATATTTTTAGTGATTTCTTCTCAAAAAAAATATTTTTAACTAAAAATTTAAATACTAAGCTAATTGATTATTTAATTTTTTAAATATATCTAAATGATTTGATTACATACTTATTCTTTTTAAAAATATTGATATGGAATATTTATTTCAACTCAACTCTCATATTGAAGCGCTATGTCGAATAATTAAAGATACGTCATTTCCTCCCAAATGAAAATTTGTGAGCTGATTGTTAATATACTGATGCGATTAATAAAAAAAAATCAGCTAACAATAAGTCGAGGGAAACCTAGTCAGCTGCTGCATTTAAATTGGCAGTAGATGCTTTTGCCTAACTCCTATGTAATAACTTTCAAAGTATCAGCTGACGGTTTTTCCACCAAGATACAGCCAGCTGACCTATATATTTATCCACCGTAACATATAAGCTATCATCAGGAAAATTTTTGTTTGAGAGGAAATCACTGAAAAAAAAAAAAACATGTTCGAGACACCAGCTGACGTACAATACACCATGTTGTAACCAGCTGATTATTTTTTTTCGTTGAGATATTAGATTAGCTACAATTTGACAAATTTTTAGCTGAGAGGAAATGAGTGAATGTATTTTTTTTTTTTCGTGTTTGGGAGGCTACAACCGCTCATCCCCCCAACCGAGCGCCAGCTGACGTTCACGAGGCTTTATAATTCTTTACTCTGATGCATTTTACTAACTACCGCTTAAGAGGAAATTGGTCATGAAAATCTGTTGCTGGCTCCCGGACTACAAGAAAGGGACACAGGGCTCTCGCAACGCTTTCTCTCTCGGACCGAATTTCTCTCTGGCCAAGTGATTGTCTGTAATAGAACTTAGTAACATATACATAAGGTTTATTTTTATAATGGTGTCAAATTGACAATGCACATTCCAGGGGTCGGGTATAAGTTCCTTGGTCGTAACTAATCATCTGCTAACTAGCGTTTATGAATAAAGAAAAGTTAATCATTACTTAAGAGCTAACCATTTGCTTAACTAAACAGTGGCTAATCAGTGATTAGCGAGTTTTTATGAATAAGGCTGTAAGTGTGTAGGTACAGTAGCGCTCAAAAATATTTTGACAAGCATAATTATTTCCGTTAATATCTCAATGTCGTGTGCGTTACGATTGCTCCGCCAGATTATCCAAATAGATTTTTTTTTAGCCAAAACTTTTGTCGAAATTTGTCAAAATCGAATGGCACAAACCAAAAATTTGTCAAAGTAGAAATAAAGAAGTTATAAGGGTTTTAAGTTGGCCGCGCGAACGTAACCTGGAGGATTGCGCGGCCATGGAGATCTCAGCAACTACTTGGGCTAGAGATCTAATTCTTTTTGTCAATTGAAGACTGAATTTGTCAAAAATTGTCGAAAAAAGAATGACATACTCTAGATTAATATTTTACGAAATATTCACCTTGGAAGTTATGGCCGCGCAATCGTGCACTTGTCGTTTCTTTGTTGTTGATTATTTCTTTAATCTTAAGATTTTATGCCGTAAAACTGTTACAAGAAGGAAGGTCTTAATTTGTCAAAACTAACTAAAGCAATAATTAATACTAAAGTTTAATTAAACAGAAGATATCAGTCCAAAACAAAAAAGTCGTGGCCGCGCAATCGTAACGCTACTTTGAACGCTGATATCTCAGTACCTATAACTGCTAGGAGTTCCGTATGAACATCCATTTATACGGCATATTACTGTCATTAGAATGACATATCGTTTTACCCTCAGAACAGTTTCCAACGAGAGTAATCTCAAAAAATATTTCATCTCGTACAATGTTCGAGTAGGGTAACCATATTTCGACTTGATTTGGGAATACCTATAACTGGGGACGAGCAATTATATTGAACAATCTGCAAAAATTTGTATGTTTCAATAATTAGATATATTATTGATAAGTGTATTCTCTCTGATGGGTCCGAATTCAGGCACGTACTATTGGAACAATTACCAATGGAACCAGCGCTAAAAATAATGTAATTTACAATGTGTTCATAAAAAATGCAGCGTTACAGTCGCAACTATATCGGTTATCGTATTTCTACCGTTAAATTTGGATATGATAAACATTTCCACAATTAGCAATCTGGAAGATGCTATTATTATTTATGAATGGGAGAATAAACGTTGCAGAAACTCAATGAATTAGTTGCATTTACTTATACCTTATCAAAAATAGTAACATTTGATTTAAATGGCACACAAATGATGTTGTTACATAGCATACCTCAAAATATTATATCGTTGGAACGAATTCAAACGTGGTCGACTAACTTTGGGGGATGAAGATGTATACTTTCTGAGTGGACTGGTATATCTCGTTACATTTCTAAAAACCATGTGTAACAAAATGGATGCAAACAGAGTCCTATTGTTCCAAGGATTGGAGGAATATATTCAATGGCACCTAACAATTAATATTTTTTTTTATTATTTTTTTTTACAATTGATTGATTGATTGATTGATTGATTGATTGATTGATTGATTGATTGATTGATTGATTGATTGATTGATTGATTGATTGATTGATTGATTGATTGATTGATTGATTGATTGATTGATTGATTGATTGATTGATTGATTGATTGATTGATTGATTGATTGATTGATTGATTGATTGATTGATTGATTGATTGATTGATTGATTGATTGATTGATTGATTGATTTCAATTTTAATTTACATTTGTCGAGGTTATGTAAAGTAAAATCATAAAAATAAATAATACCATTCGAAAGCTGAGGTAAAGACGCTTCAGAATGTATATAGTTGATATTTTTTTATTTATGTTTTGATGCCGAAACAACGCAGTCAAAATGTTGTGTTTAGCACTCGAGCGGGCCGCTTGCGGTGGCGCTGGGGCAGTTGAGACGAATCTCCCCATATACCAATATGAATCCGACACGATTACTGGCCCGATAAAACTGTCGGGCCGACCTAATGTGAACGAGCTCTTAAATATCTGAGTCATCTCTACATAGTGTAAAACAAAGTCGATTCCCTTTGTCTGTCCCCTATGTATGCTAAGATCTTTAAAACTGCGCAACGGATTTTGATGCAGTTTTTTTTTACTAGAGTGATTCAAGAGGAAGGTTTATACGTATAATACGCGGGCGAAGCCACTGGCAAAAGCTAATCTGCTATAATCATAAAGATACAGCAATTTAGAAATGTTGATATTTTTTGACTCATTGTAATTACGAAATAGAAAGACCCGATTACATTTTTCCCTCTCAGGACCTTATGCTCAGCACTTCAGCAGTGTTTTCTTTAACGTAATTTTATTCCTGTGCGCGTAGAATTTTGACAAAATAATAATTTTCTCTTTGTTCTTTATAGGTACTTTTTCTACAATGCCTAAGGAAATCAAAACTTCACATCCACTATGGGATTACTTCAGTAAGGTGACTGCAGAACCCAAAAAGGCCCTCTGTAACCTTTGCTCTAAGCAGTTATCACACAAGACTACGATCACCAATTTAAAATCACATTTAAAGAGACAACATAATGCACATTACAACACTTATATAAAGAAACTAAAAAAACATAGCACTCTAGTGCAGGACACCGATAAACCAACGGTTTCGACAAATCCAATAGTTTATCTTTTCCCTATTTCATCAACATACGAGCAACAGATTAAATGTGAGAAAGCTTCCCCTGAAAACGAAGAATCTGAAAACACTGATGAAGAAGAAATGAGAGCCATAGATTACAAAATTAGGGGAATTTTGTCACCTGAGGAGAAAAAACAAATTGACGCTAGGTTATTAACGTTTATTATAAAATCGTACCAAGCCGTTACCATAGTCGAAGAACAAGCCTTTATAAACTTAATAAGGGCATTGAATGCAGACTATACGATGCTAGAACGTAAAGATATAACAAAGAGAATCCTACCAGAAATGTACAGCAAATGTTTAGAAGAACAAAAAACAATTGTAAAGGAAGGTGCAGTAACGATTTGTCTAACAGTTGACCGTTGGACGTCAGTAATCTATGAGGATTCGCTCATTGCCATCACCGGTCATTTTATAACTCCTGATTTCAAATTTAAATCTGTGTTACTAAAGTGTCATTATTGTGAAAGTAATCTGATTACAGTTTTAACCGAAACGTGTGTGGAATGGGATTTAGCCGGCAAAATAAATTGGTGTGTCACAGATGATGGTGCGGACATAGTGCAAGCGGTCAACTCGTTAGGCTGGAATCACAAGGGCTGCATGGCATATAAGCTAAACCTCATGTTACAAAACTCTCTTAAATTATGTGACGAGACTTTGTCAAAGGTAGAAAAAGTTGTACGTTTCTTTGATACAAACTATGAATGTGAACAAATGCTCGATATGTATCAGACTAAGCAAGGCACAACAGAACCCTTGGAGCTTTTAGATTCGGAGCCCACAAGTTGGACGTCGAAATATGATATGATCGAGAGATTTTTACCTTTACAAGAAGCCGTCGTAGCAATAACAACAGAACTTGACGACGAAGCCGATCTACCTGATATAACAGCTGAGGACTGGAATAAATTAAAACAGCTCTGCAAGCTTATGAAACCTTTTAAAGAAGCGACGAAAGAACTGGGCGCTGATAAATATGCTTCTGCTTCAAAAGTAATAGCTGTTGTGAATGGACTAAAAGATGTTTTACAGGAATTACGTAAAAGACCGGATTGTTACCAATCTGTTCAAGAAGTAGTCGAATGTATAGCGAAAGAACTAAATGAAAGATTCAACGAAATTGAGAGCGAGCCTAATTTGGCTTTGTGCACCATATTAGATCCCAGATACAAAATGTCTATGTTTCTTGATGAGAGCGCTGCAGAAATGGCCAAATTGAATTTAGTATCAGAGATAGAAGGACTGATGAAAGATAGTGCTAACCCTAGTGATTCTTTGAAGGTGGATGGCGGACCCAGCACCGCCAATAATGAGGATGGGGGAGATTTGAGTCTATGGAGAAGGAGGACAATGATTTTAGAGAAAAAGCTAGTTAATCAGGGTGTAAACCATCATAAGCTCGCTCAACAAGAAGTGGAATCCTATATGCAGGAAGAATTAGCAGACGAAGACCCTTGCGAATGGTGGCAGAGCAACGAATCAAAATTCCCTCATTTGACCAAATTATTTAAAACTAAATGTAATAAAGTCGCGACGTCTGTACCCAGCGAAAATTTATTTACGAGACAGGGCATCGATTTATGCGAAAGAAGGAACAGACTGTCGCTTAGAAAGGCTGAAATGATTGTGTTTTTACATGCTAATTTAGATGATGACGATTATTGTAGATTAATGCCGGAAATCTAAGATGGTACGTGAACAATGTCTGTCTGAATTCATTTCTTCAGTGTTCTCTCCACCTATTATGAACACTATTAAAATTACAGGAAATCATTAGAGATAGACTGATATACAACATTATTTTTAGTATATGCGAAACCTGAATATAGTTTGTTCAGAATCAGTAACTGAATCGATTCCAATAATTTTTACACCATGTTATATTTTGTACCAAAAATATTTAATTACGCTTAAAAGTTGGTATCCGCAATCATCTGTTTGCACACAGGGGTCACGAAAGTTCATAACGGCCGCGTACGGCGGCGTAGGCGCGGGACCGCGCGACGGCGCCCCCCCTTCCTTCAGTCGCCCGAATGCTACGGACTGATGTGCACGTATCAGTCACGTCACGCAACAATACGGGATTGCGAGTGCGCGCACGCCGAGGCCCCGGGGCGAGTGTTTAGATTTTAAAATTATCATGTCTTTCTCGTACTCAAACGTCCATTATACGGAGATGGTACGTAAACTAGCTGTTTGTGGTGATAACATTTCCCTGGCATGGCAGTGCGTCAGTGCATAGGTACAAGAAAGTTTCGAACAGTTGCTTCAGTTTGTAAATAGTGATTACGCCAATTATTGTAGATAGTGATGATTAACATTTTTAAACACGCAAAGATAGTCAAGGGTACAAATTTATTATTTGTTTACAGCCTGCTGTGGTTCAGTAATGCGATGTTTAACAATTTTCATCCATTTTGAACTTTTAAGTTGTTGACATAAGGTGCAACAAATGACATTGATTACATTTTACCACTTACTACTGCATTTACGAATAAATTACATAATAATATCTACCTACACTTGACCATTACGACAGTCCAAAGCCTGCAAGCGTGGTGGAAAATGTTTATCACCAACTAATACATAAACAATCACTGTGGCAAATTATTATCAATGAGTGAGAGTGAGAGCCGCGCGCGCGGCTGGCGTGGGTGCCCTCCGGTAGGCTGCATATGTTTTTGCGAGGTCAATCATTAATGATACAGTTTTGAAATTTTTTTCATAGATTCTTTACATAAAAATACTAGACCCGTGTTTCGGGTTTCGCATAAACAAAAATTAATGTTGTATATAGTACTACTAGTGTTAAAGTTTCTTGACTCGTTCGTCTCCATAGGAACGCTTTGGAATGGGCAATTAGCGTCATCTGACTGACCGACCCATTGACTATTTTAAAGAATTGGTTAATTTCTATAAATGCTTTGGGTTAGAAATATGATTAATGTCCAAAATTGTAACACTTATGGTACATGATATGGTTTACTTTTCTGGAAGAGACTGATGCTTATACTAGGCTTTAAGGGCCTTTCAGGTCACCAGGTCTCCTAGCAGTTTGTTACATTTTATAATAATAAAAAAGTGATTTTACTATTTTGAGTTAAGAGGTTGTATAATAATAATTTTACTCTGTGTGTAGCTCAAAATAAAGTATTTAAAATAATTTTGAAGCCCACTATACCATTATATTATTTGTGTTTAAAATCTTTCATCACTCAACATTTTATGATGATTTTTAACCCCCCGGCGCAAAAAGATAGGTGTTATAAGTTCGATCGCTGTCTGTGGCTACTTAGCTCTTAAACGGGTGAACCTATTGGGTGCTGTTTTTTTATTTTTTATTTAAAAGAAGTCTCGAGCGGTGGTTCTTATTGAACTTAAGGGGCCAATATGTATAATTTATAGAGGCTTACGTTTTGTTCAGGGGTTTTATACATTTTTAAGTCAAAAATACTACGATATTTCCCGTTTTGCCTATAACCCCCTTTGGGTTAGGCAGAGGTGAACCTGTCTTGTACTTCGTAATCGTAGCACGACCATAAACTCATTCATTGTAACTGTAAAAAAATAAAAAAATCTTTAGATGGTAATAAAATCCTTTTATTTTTTTTAAACCCTTTTTTTTCTTAAGATTCCAGCTTACATTATAACTAGATGGTAAAAAATCCTTTTAATTTGTACTATTTTATACCAGTAATTAAAAAATTTAGACCTCTCAATTATCATAGATATACAGGTCGTGCTGGCTAGATTCCATTATGTACTCCTATTTCATTACTGGTAAATTGTTAGAAAAGCAAATAAACATTTTCTACTACGAAGTACAACACAACCTAAAGTACAACATGTAGTAGTCAACTATTTAATGCTAAATGTATAACAAACTACATCATCAGATGGGTCTAATTTTTATCCCATTCTAATTAAGTATACAGTATGTTAGGTTAAACGAGGGACTTATTGAGGGAGGGTATTCAGTATTCGATTCTCGTCCCAAATATGTAAAAAACCTATAACCTTAATTTGTGACGTTATTGTCCAATAAAATACATTATTCATGAACACTGAGCGCGCAAGAAGTGAACTTGTAAACAGCAAAATAATCACGCGGCAAAACACGTGCCGATTCTGCCGAAAAGGAAGCTCGTGCGCAAACCCCGCCCCTTTCCTTTGTGTTGCACCGACAGGACACGCTCCCGCGCTGACCGCAGTCTATGCGAGTGCGCCGCTACTTCCGCATGTCTAATATTGCGCTTCCGCATATCGCATAAACAACCCCGCTTACTTCGCGATATGTGTCCTGTAAACGTGTTCTTAAATAACCAAAAATGACGTTTTAATTTTATCAATATTCCAATGCAGATCAATGCAATGCAATGTGTTATCTAGTGATAATGTGCCAGGAGCCATTAATTTGTACCGAGAGATGTTTCCCAACCGCCAATACAATCTTACGCTAGGTGTCAACCTACGATTGCGAACATTCGGTCAGTTCACCGTACCGACGCATGCCCAAGGACGAGGAAGGCAGCCATTCCCAGTGCAGCTACAAGAAGCCATTTTTGAATACTTCGAGCATCACCCACAAGAAAGTACTCGAAATGCTGCAAGACGGTTCGGTGTATCGCATTGGACGGTGTGGAATCTGCTGCATGGAGAAGTAATGCACCCTTACCATTTTAGACACGTTCAAGAACTTGGGGTTAACGACCACGAACCACGGGTCAATTTTTGCCGCTGGTTTTTGTCTAATCTAGACAACATTTTATTTACCTACTGATGAAGCCACATTTACACGAATGGGGACATTTAATGTGCATAATGAACATTGGTGGAGTAATGAAAATCCCTATGTTAGGTACGCGACAGGACGCTTATCAACACCGGTTTAGTGTAAAAGTGTGGGCAGGTATTTTAAATAATTGTTTAATTAATAGGCCCGTACTTTATTGATGGAAGACTTGATAGTGTATCAAACCTTAACATTTTAAATAGTGTGGTGGATGAAATGTTGGAAGATGTGCCTCTTAGTGTTTATCAAGACCTCTTTTACCAACATGACGGAGCGCCCGCGCACTATCAGGTGCGCGTACCGCGTAGGTACGTGAGTTTTTAAATAATAATTTTGGTGACAAGTGGATTGGTCGCGGTGGTACCTAGATATTTTTGCCTTTCCTAAGCCAGGTTTAAAGTATGAAGGGAAAATGGATTATACCTAAAGGTCATTGACCCGCGCACAAGTTTTGCGATAATATTAAATCGCTAGCGCAAGGGTGTACACACGTTGCGAGACTTTTGCGAAATTTTTGGTATGGTTCTGTCTGTTATTTAACAGTGTTTTTATTTTGTTCATATTTTTATTTGTATCATATAATCATGCACTATTGTGAGTTTGAATAAGTCCCTCGTTTAAACTAACATATTGTATATTTTACGATAAACGAGTAACGACTCGGTAATTGGCACATTTGGCTTCCTAGATGTTCATTATAAAAGTTTTTGTGATTGTTCTGACTGATATTGATAATGAATCTGAATTTTTGATTTGTAACTATTTTTGTAAGATTCTTATCAGTATAAATAAATACTACCTTTTTTACTCCAAGTGGTTTTTCATTTAATTCCTTACCTGCATTGTGTGATGTTGAAATACACTGATAACTTATCATAATACTGCTTACTGGCTGTTCCAACTTGCTGTACTGTTGCGCAGTCCAAGTCAATTCCTCTGACATTAACCGCTACTAACGCTTTCCTGAACTCAAAAACAGATCTTGATATGTTAGCGAATGAATGGAAGATGATACTGTTAAATAAATTAAAAATGTTTAAAGTTTTAAGAGTAACTGGCTTCGGCCGTCATATTTAAAAAGAAATAATAATTGGGGCGTCCCAGCACAGTTTGATTTTGTGGATATGGTGCCACAAAAATTAATTTGCTGAGAAATACGAAACTTCAATTATTTGCTAGTTTGAAGTATTCTTGATCTGAGCAGGAAACTGGATTTAACCTGTCTGAACATTGAAATAAATCTTGTTGTTTGGGCGAGTTTTAGTATCCTTCTCAAAGATTTGAGAACAAGCAGCCGAGTAATTATAAACGTCGTGATGGCGGGACCAACTCTTGTAATTAAATATTCTACCAAGTATATTTAATACTATTTGATACCTGTCAGACTGACCCACGCGTCAGTCATCATTACAGCCGAAAGACGTCCACTGTTGAACATAGGCCGCCCCTAAGCACCGCCATTTCGACCTGTTCTGTGCTTCTCGCATCCAATGTATTCCTGCGGCCTTCACCAGGTCATCGGTCCATCTTGTGGGAGGCCTTCCGACGCTCATCTTCCAGTACGCGGTCGCCACTCCAGAGCCTTCCAACCCATCGGCCATCTGTTCTGCGAGCAATGTGCCCTGCCACTGCCACTTAAGTTTGGCAATTCTTCGGGCTATGTCGGTTAATATGGTTTTCCTACGGATCTCTTTGTGTAACTTTCTGAATATTTGTTCTACGAGTTTACGACTTTCACTGTTAGTGTTTTACAAATTCCTTCTAAATGTAGACGTAGTCGTTTTTCTTCTATGACACCATGTCCGAGCAACTTAAACGGACACCAATTTTTTTAGTCTCGAAAAGTTAGTGATTAAAGTTTATTACTTACGTGAATAAATATCTTTTCGTCAAGATTTCTTGATTTTTGTTCCGGATCTGGGTTCCGGAGGTATTCTTGTGTCTCAATAATAAAAATAAATAACAACGAAATTAAATTATATTTGAAACAATAGCAGCAGTTGAAATGAAATAACGATCGGTTTCTGACCGCTATTTTTACCGTTATTTCTGAGGTGGCGTTTTGCAGTTCCTGCCTACCCTCACGGCAAAAAGGCGTGAGGGTAGGCAGGTGAAGGGTTAAGCAAAGGTGTACCTATGGTATACCCTCATTTTGCCCGTTATGAAGTCCCATAACAAGGGGCGACCTTATCAACCGGCCACAAATCGAGACTCCGGGATTATAGTGAAAAAATCCAATGACAGTTTACCGACCTGGGAATCGAAACCTCATACTCAGCAGTAGCGCTTGTGACCACTGAACCAACGTGGTAGTTACCGTTATTGATAACATAATACTTGTACAGAAATACTTATTAATGTATGTAATGAACAAGTAAAACTTCATATCGGTTATATACAGGATAAGTTTTTAACCAGTGCGCAAATTTAAAAAAAAAATTAACTTAATCGAGTTTTAATAACCATGCAACTTTTATTTTGATATATCTTAGTACAAAAAAATTAAGTT
This sequence comes from Aporophyla lueneburgensis, assembly GCA_932294355.1. NCBI lineage: Eukaryota > Metazoa > Arthropoda > Insecta > Lepidoptera > Noctuidae > Aporophyla > Aporophyla lueneburgensis. Next base: position 12,861,043 of record OW028762.1, on the reverse strand, counting down.
ATCGAGTTACAAGTACCTACCAGCTGTTCGATCAGTCAAAATTCTAAGAAGTTCGAAGTACCTACGCCGGCGCGCGGTTACTGATAGGTCAGTAACCGCGCGCCGGCGTATGCGTAGGATCCTAATGTCGATATCTTATTACGAAATATGTAGGGTGTCCACAGTTTACTGAAAAAAGTATTGAACAAAATGTTGAAATGTGTTCTATTACTGATACTGAACCACCAAAAAAAAATTGCGCACTGGTTATTTTTTTTTCCTGTATACAAGGTGTAACATAAAAAACGCAAGTCCTGAATGCAGTTTGTTCATAATTTACTACTGAACCGATTTCAGTTACATACATATACCTACCGTCGATTAAGCCACAGATAATTCAACCTTAATTGAATGCTATGAGACTCAATTTGAAATGCTTAGTGTAAATGCTGGGGTCACCACGATTTTCTTAATACCAAAAGATGGCTTTAAAAAAAACTTTTGGCACTGTATTTTCATTTCATTTGAAAAGGGACACTTTTAACTCAATACTCTCATTGGGGTGTATGAGGTCTTGCGTTAATTATGTTACATGTTGTGTACTACCTACATTGGACAATTTAATTTCGTATGCTATGTAAGATTTTCTTCCTAATATTTATAATAATCCTATGGTTAGTAGATATGAGCGCCGCGCCGGCGCGCCGCCGCCGCCACGTTTTCCGCCGCGCCGCCGCCGCTGATCCTAGGCATCGGCGCGCCGAGCCCGAGCGGCGGCATTCAGTTTAACCAAACACGCTGACCGAACCATATGCACAAGTACCCCAAGCGAAAGACTTTTTTTTCTGTTGCAGGGCAGGTAATAACCGCATAACGGTCTCGCTTAAATCCCATAAGGGTAAATCGAATAATATTTATTCTAGTACTATAATATTGACAAAATTATAATAAATCTTGACTCAAATCAGCCTATCGCAGTCCACTGCTGGACATAGGCCTCTCCCATGCTGCGCCACACCACCCTATCCTCCGCCTTCCGCATCCAGTCTGTCCCAGCCACATTTTTGAGGTCGTCGGTCCATCTAGCTGGGGGAGTCCCACACTACGCTTGCCGATACACGGTCTCCACTCCAGGACTCGTCTGCTCCATCGGCCAGACGACAGACATGGCCAGCCCACTGCCACTTCAGCCTGCTTACCCTGCAAGCTATGTCGGTAACTCCAGTTCTTTTCCGGATAACTTCGTTTCTGATCTTATCCATCAAAGAAACTCCGAGCAAAGCCCGCTCCATAGCGCGCTGAGCGACCTAAAATTTGTGGACCAGCCCAACCGTCAGTGTCCACGTTTTGGCAGCGTATGTCATGACGGGCAGGAGGCACTGGTTGAAGACCTTGGTCTTCAAACATTGCGGTATCGGCGACGAGAAGACTTGACGAAGTTTACCAAACGCTGCCCAACCCAACTATATCCTCCTGTCGGCTTCTTTCTCGAAGTTGTATCTACCAAGCTGTATGACTTGCCCAAGGTAGACATACGCCTTCACAATCTCGAGAAGCGACCCTTCGATGCGGATTCGACTCGGCAAGACATGCGAATTGTACATGACTTTCGTATTGTCCAAGTTCATGCTGAGGCCTACCCGCCGTAAGGCTCCATTTAGGCTATGCAGCATCTGGTCTAACTGTTCCAGCGTCTCTGCCATTATGACGATATCGTCGGGAAAACGAAGGTGTGAGACGTACTCGCCGTTTACGTTGATACCCTGATCAGTCCAGTCCAGCGTCTTAAATACGTCCTCCAGCGCATTGGTGAACAGTTTCGGGGATATCACATCCCCCTGTCTCACCCCCCTGAGCAGTTGGATTGGGCTGGTTTTTGTATCCTGGATCTGGACAGTCATCGTTGCAGCGTCATACAAGCACCTCATCACCTCGATGTATCTTCAGTCAATTCGACATCGTTGCAGAGAGGCCAAGACTGCCCAAATTTCGATGAATTCGAAGGGTTTCTCGTAGTCCACAAATGCCATACACAGCAGCTGATTGAACTCCTCGGTCTTCTGTAGAATTTGCCGAACAGTATGGATGTGGTCTACGGTGCTGAAGCATTTTCGAAAACGAAAATCTTGATTATACGTACATTATTTTTTTATTTCAATTATGGTAGTTAAATTAAGGTCACGCCGCCGACGCCGCCGCCGCCGCCGACTTAAAAAAATCGGCGCGCCGCCGCCGGAAGATTGGCCATCGGCGCTCATATCTAATGGTTAGTGGTTATGGGAGTTAGTATAAAATAAAAAGAACATAAAATAAAAAATAAACCCATTTATTGTTACATAATTTCGAATTTTAAATACATAATCCAAAACAACGATACATACTGGAACATTTAAATTTGGAAAATAAAAAAAATAATATGGTTTACAAGCCGTTGACAAACGGTCAAGTTTACATGTTGTTAAAAAACATGACTACTTTTTATTAAAACAAAAGTAGATTTCTCCAATTTTTTTTTGTTCTATTTGATTTTTTTACGAGTCATTATAATCATAATCAGCCCATATTGTTCCCAGTACTGGGAAACAGGTCTCTCGGTGAGAGGGAGTGGGCCGTAATCTACCACATGGGCCCAGTGCGGGTTGGTAGATGTCACATGTCTTCGAATTTTTGGCTCTAGAATATGCCGGTTTCCTCACGATGTTTTCCTTCACCGTTTTGAGAGCAGTGGTGATGAAATTATTTAAGCAAACTAAAGCGCCTAACTGGGTTCGAACCACGACCTACAACTCGTAAGTCTGGGCCACTGGGCCACCAATGCACTCATATTTTTTTAATTTTTACGAATACTTAAAAATAAACGGAAAACAAAAATATAAAAAACTGAAATATTTAATTGAACCTCAAATGATTTCTGCCTTTTTAAATAAATGAACGTCAAATATATTTTTGGTCTTTTTAAAAAGTTTTTGTAAGTACCGCTAAGGTTGGTCAGCCGAAATTCCCAATTCCATGTTTGTTACGAAAAAGATGCTATTCACCTGTTTGACCTTTAAATATATTTTTTTTATACTTAGTATAGTCCTCCAAACCGTACTTCTTCTACTTCGGCCATGGTGGCCAATCGGATAAAAAAAAAAACAAATTCAAGGATAATTTTATACATACAAAGGGTGACATGGCATAATGCAAAAAAAACCTTATTTCCAGTAGACCATATTCTGATCCACTGGAAATAAGTACTATTATTCTAAGTTGTTCAGTTTACCAAATTCTATTTACATAATTACAAATGTTTTTCGATCCTATATTTATAAAGAATCGCCTGTATTAGTATCCAATTTTCTTTACCGCTCTGTTGATCAAAATTAATTTAAATAAAGATTTTTCTTTTTGAGAATCACCAAAAAATAATTATTTGAGGTTCAATTAAATACTTTCCAGTAAAAATCTTAAAATTATAAACGCTTAACATTAAACAAAAAAGCCCAAATGAGGGTTATAGTCGGTAGGAGTCTGACATAGCCCTCCCTTCTCCACATGGAGGATTTCCCCACGAAACAAAGTAATTTCTTAAACGTTAAAAATACAAAAGTAACAAAATCTTATTCTTATCAGATATTTTATCCTTAATAATAAAAATGGTTACAATTTCGCAAAGGCGGAGTTATTGTTTTAATTCTAACAGTCTAACTTATACTCCTACTACATCATTCCTTTTAATGTTAGCTTTTGCCAGCGGCATCACCCGGAGGTAGGAAATCATACTGCGGAAACGTACGGTAGTACGTTTAAAAAGGGATACAAAGTATCACAGTACACGGAATAAAAAGTATCCTATGAGCTTATCTAGGTTATAAACTATCTGTGTGCGTCAAACTATCCATTAGGCCGTTTTTACGTGATTGAGTAACAAACATCCAAACTTTCTTATCTGTAATATTAGTAGGAGGACAGTAGGATTAGTGGAATGGTAGGATTAGTGGAATAGTAGGATTAGTGGAATAGTAGGATTCGCGGAATAGTAGGATTAGTGGAATAGTAGGATTAGTGGAATAGTAGGATTAGCGAAATAGTAGGATTGGCCGGAGAAAGAAATACACAGGGAAGAGTGGAATGTGTGAATGTCTCCCACATTTGCTCAGCAGTAAGACAAGACGGGTTGGAAAAAGCCTCCCAAAAAGAAACGCGTTCAAAATGGAGGTAAAAGCTGCCACGGTACTCGGCAGTCCTTATTAGGCGCGTGCGGTGCATAGAATGGGACACGGCGCCAACGTGGTTTGATGCGTTTTTCAATGTGCTTAAAACCCTTTGATGCGCTGAAAAAACCGCCATTCGAGTTATCGCTGGTCTAACAATGTCACATCTTAAAAATTAGAAGTCGTTCATTAAAATGGGACTGAGAATCGACATCTTTTAAAAATCAAAATTACTTCCCTAAAACGCCAAGCCTTCACCACATCCTAGTGCTTGAGCTGGGAAGAACTGTCGTAACCTTCCCAGCAGCACAGCTATCTTTTTAGTCAGAAGAAGTAATAAATATTGACCAGAAGGCCAATTCTCGTTATTAAAAAGGTTCAATACGCAGTCTCACCTCAGCGACAATCAAACCGTATGGAAACTCGAGATATTTTTGACAGATTGAGACTGAGATAAGACAGTGAACGTTCTTCAAATTACAAGAATTGCCTCTGCACAAAGGCTTAGCATCTTAATTTACGCGTAACGCCGCAGTGTAGCATAGGCATCAAGGTAATGAAGAGGGAGACATAGTGGGGGGTCATCTGTATAAAGGTGAAAGGAACAAGGTCATCTAAGGGAGGATCCTCAGCCCAAACGGGTGTTGTTTCTGGTGGGCTACTGCCCGACGATTGATGTCGATGGTCGTTTTTGGGAATGGCATCCCGCAGGTCAACCTATGAGATTGTCAGCTGCTTAACCAGACTTAGCTGTGGCTGCCTTAATAAATTAAAGCCTACAGCCAGCGCTCAAAAACTTAAAAACTAGAGCGATACTCGCTAAAGGCTCCCCCTGTGGGATACGGACCATGGCTTAGGGCATCGCTAGTAAAGGGTGGCATGGGACGGGCTGGATCGGAATGACCAATGTGAACACGGCTTTCTTATTTACTATGATCTAACTGCTCAAGGAGCGCGGCTTAGCTGAGTAACAACTATGAGTCACTTTTTTCTTAACGCGAATAGACTAGTGCGAAACAGGAGCGAGTCGCTAGTTTTAAAATAATATCTGTCAGTGTAATCTCCCGCGAAGATCGGCCTTTCCCTAAAAAATACCGTATTTTGGGTTATCAGTCGTGGCCTAAGGCCGGTACAAAAAGCGATTAATATAATTATTTGAATTATCTTAGTGAAACTCCCTATTATCGCTTACAGGGTACAGAAAGACCACATATAATGTTAAGTTACCAGTACACATTGTGGAATGTAAATAAACTATTGAGCATTGAGTACAGTTCTTTAAAAATACTAGCACAGCTTATTAACGTTTACAGGACTTTAAAAAATAATAACACTGTTTAATGTCATTTACAGTAATTTAAAAAAATGCTAACTCTGCTTAATGTCATTTACAGGACTTTAAAAATACAACCGTTATTTTAACGCCGTGTACAGGACTTTAGAAAATACTAAAACGGCTTACTGTCTATTACAGTACTTTAAAAATACTTACACGTCTTAATAACGTTTACAGGACTTTAAAAAATATAAAAACTATTTAACGCCGTTTACAGTTCTTTAAAAAATACTAACACTTTTTAATGTTATTTACAGTACTTTAAAAAATGCTAACACAGCTTAACCTCGTTTACAGGACTTTAACAAATACGACCGTTGTATTAGCGCCGTTTACAGGACGTTAAAAAATGTTAACTCTGCTTATTCTCGTTTACAGGACTTTAAAAATTACTATCACTATTTAATATCATTTACAGTTCTTTAAAAAATATTAACACTGTTTAATGTCATTTACAGGACTTTAAAAAAAGCTAACTCTGCTTAATGTCATTTAAAAGCGTGGGGTGCATTTGGAGGTATTTTTTATTGATATCAAGCGACCCACGCTTTTTTTCCATTATTTTCTACTTTTTATTTTGGTTTTCTATGGAAGCGTGTTTTTTTAGTGTTTTTTTAACTACTATTTATTTTCTATATTTAGGATGTTTCGAATTTTGTGACGTATGTCAGCGTAGTTTTCGAAGACAGTTTTTTTTTGCTATCTTGGTAACCCGGCAAGGATAATGCCACAAATTTATAAAATTATATTATTGTCATCGGCCCTTGATAAGTGTGCCAAATATCGAGTTAATCCCACGTTTTGAAGGGGGTTTATACCATGTTCAAAGTTTCCGTTACATAGGCACATACTAACATACGTTTGAAGCTTTGAAAAGCGTGTTGATAAAGTTTTCTGTTTTTTATTGTTTTTTGGGGTTTCATACCCAAAAGATGCCTACGGGACCATATGACTAAGGCACCGCTGTCCTTCCGTCTGTCACAGGGCTATATCATTTAAACCGTAATAGGTAAACACTTGTAATTTTCACAGAGTGTGTACTATTATAACCGCTATAACAACAAATAATAAAAATAAAATAAAGATATATAAATAGTAATTAGTGTTATCCGTAGATTGTACGGTGGTTTGGAACCGTACGAACCGTGGTACGAAGGTATACGAGAACGACTCGCATTAGGCCGCTTTTTTTATTAGTACCTAGATACTACCTACTTACATACATACATAAACCCACGCCTTTTTCCCATGGGGGTAGGCAGAAACCACGGAACGCCACCTGCTACGATCTCTACACACTTCTTTTGGCTCGTTTAGGTTCATACAATTGGTCATACACACACATCGGTTGCGAATACTACGCACCTGACCTTTCTGAAGAACATCACCAATAAAGTCACTATATGTCCTCCTAGGCCGTCCCCTCCCGGTGTTTCCACTCAACTCTGTCTTGTAAATACCTTTTGTAAGTCGTCCTTCATTCATCCTCTTAACATGACCAAACCGGGTCCACCCTTTATGGCAGAATTTTTTTCGTCATAATATTATTTTGCATAACAGCGGATGGCATAAACTTCATTTCGCAGAAAATCGTTTGGCATACACTCATTTATCATACATTCACAACGCATAATTTTATAAGTCAGAATCATCTTAAGGCATACATTTTATTCCATAATAATTAATAATAATTAAAAAGTAGAACCATCATATCGCAGAAAGTTCGCAGTCAGAATCGTCTCTTGGCATAATTTCATATCGATAGTTATTAAAAGGCAGAACTATCATATCTCAGAAACTTTAAACTTAGAATCATCTTTTGGCATACATTTCATATCGAAGAAGCATGCAGCATGCAAACAAGCATGCAGCATGCAAGTAAGCATGCAGCAAGCAAGCATGCAAGCAAGCATGCAGCATGCAAACAAGCTTACAGCATGCAGGCGAGCATGCAACATGCAGCATGCATGGTTTCTGTCACGGCTTCGGCGCTGCGGGGCTCCGGCGGTCCCACGCGAGCTCATCGTCGCAGATGAATTTACGCTCACCACCGTGGCTTCGGCTTGCCGCGGCGGCGACCGTCTAAACCACCTGCTCCTCAGCTCGCGGGCCGCCTCGCCACTCTGCGCCTACGCGGGCTTAAATTACACTCTAGGGGTAGGGCTGACAAGACTACGTGGAGTCGGTTCTGCAGCGATTCGTTTCTGTCAATAATTTTTGTAACACAACGTAATACTGACTTTTTGAGACACTATTTCATTTTATTTAAGGTTAAAATGCAATTTAATAGAAATGAAAATATGCCTAACAAAATTATTCTACATTAAATTCTGCCATCTTCATAGTATGCCAAGTGAAAGTATGCCAAATAATCATTGCTCTAAATAATTGTTATGCTAAACGAAATTATGCGGAATTTTAAGTCTGCCAAATGTAATTATGCGAAATAAAATTCTGCCTTCTTAAAAGTATGCCAGCGTAAAGTCGAGCATATAAACATTCGGCCAAACAATGATTATTCTAAACATTTTTTATGCCTTACAAATATTCGTTTAAATAAGATTATGCCAAGTGTGTTATGCCAAATAAAATTCGGAGCATCAAGTTTCTGCCAGATAGAGGGAACCCGACCAAACCATCTAAGCAAACTTTTTTAAATTTTTGTCACTACATCTTTTTAACACACTACCTACTTTTGGTGAATAATAAAAACCTGTCCCAAATAAAATGAGATACAACGTCCTGGGGTATGCATTTCGCATTTATATTATTATACTAGCTTTTTCTAGCGGCTTCACCCGCGTGGAATTCGGAAATTATCGCACAGGAACGTATTACCGGGGGATAAAAGTCCCTATATGTTAATAAAAGAAGTCCTAGTTATAAACTATCTGTGTGCAAAATTGTATTCAAATCCGTTCAGCCCTTTTTGCGTGATTGAGTAACAAAAATCCAAACATACAAACTTTCACATAAGTATACCGGATGACATTTTTTACCGTCTCGACCTTCATATGGTGTGTTGTGTAACTAGAATAGAAGGCAAGAAGGCCTGCAGATTCATCGCAGGTGACTAAAACACGGGGATGCGTGTGCGGCTTGTGCGCCTGCGAAAGATCAATGAGGCCGCCTACCGGCTGGCTTCAAAGGGTAGGACCGCGCTACGAAATCATTGATACATGCCGCGCATTGAGTAGGGTGCGTATGATTTGAGTTTCGATAGATTTTATTTGTTTTTTTTTTCCAAATTTCTGTTGTTGTTGTTCTAGTATGAAAATGTTACTTTAAATGTGTAGTATTTATTGCTAGATCAGTTTCATTACATGTTATTCAAAAATAAAAATAATAAAAATTTCTATGCCAAAGGCTCCTACTCCGTTCTCCTATTACACCCATATTTTTTTTCAAGACGTTAAAAAAATTCACCCGATATAATATTAGTAGGATAAAGTACGTCCATTCCAGACAAAATGGGATACAATGTTCTTTCGGTACGCCTTTCGGAATTATATTAAGTATTAGGAATATAAGACACAAATATAAGAGGAAAATCTTAACGTTGAAAATAAAACTAGTAATTACGGTAGCTCCAGTCCTAGATAAATAAAATAAAAAAACTAGTTGAAAAAAAAGGAAACTTACTGCATTATCACTTCAGTTTATCAAAGACAAAACAGTGAAAATATCATAATAAGTTATTGTTAAAACCTTAACAGCCTATAATGTTCCCACAGCTGGGAATATAGACTAGCATTTCGACCTCAACTTCATTTGAATTGTCAAGAAAATGGTCGAGCAGAAATATGAAGCTAATTGGTATTCCAAAAGAGCGTAGTTCGTGCCTACCTATGGAAGAAGACCGGACAAGAAACTCCATGGAAGTAGGGGTTACAAAACCGATTACACCGAAATTTAAAAAACCGTTTAAACCGGTTTTCACGTCATTTTTAGAAATACAAGGTTTCAGTTTTCAAGGTTTTCAGTTTAGCGAAAACCGAGTTTTCGATTATTTCGTTTTTTTTTTTAAATGAATAACTTATCCAACGATATGACATTTTTACAATGTACACATATTGTCTCATCTATAATTACAATTATTTTATTGACCACACCATTGGTGCTGTCTTTGCCGAAGTATAGTATCAATGAACTAGCTTCTGCCCGCGACTTCGTCCGCGTCAAATTTTTGCTCCCTTGACCCTTCCCGTCGCATCGATTTGCCTGCTAGTTTTCGTCCATTTTTTGTTGCTGCTTGCTCCTTTTGAGTTATAGTGAGTCAACCTTAAAAGATAGACATATGCTCTCGCGGACTTTTTTTTAGAACTTTTTAAAAGGAACAATTCCGTCATACATAATTTTTGCGTTACTTTAACCGTTTACGCAGCGCACGCAACGGAAACTCTCAAAAGGAATAATTTTTCCCCGTTTTTGCAACATTTTTCATTACTGCTCCGCTCCTCTTAGTTGTAGCGTGATGTTATATAGCCTATAGCCTCCCTCGATAAATAGGTTATCCAACACAAAAATAATTTTTCAATTCGGACCAGTAGTTCCTGAGATTAGTGCGTTCAATCAAACAAACAAACAAACTCTTCAGCTTTATAATATTATAAGTATATAAGTATAGATTGAAAAGTCTATGTCTGAGCCTCAACCTAACAACGGACGTAGGACGTCCACCGCGTCTGCTCTTTTAGGAGTAGCTGGAGAGGCGCCACGGCGCACTATGGGACCAAACAGTATTTTCCATCTCAAAAATGGTTTTGTCGAAAGTCGTAAATCCATAGATTGTTTTATGGTTTTATACTCTCAAAAGATGGAACTTACGAATAAATTACAAAATATAAAAAAATATAAAGTTTTACGTTTATAAAATGAACCTCAAACATTGGGCATAAATATTTTCATGCCAATTAAATTACCGTTAAGGAAGTTCAACACAAAATTATTCGGAAGTTTTCCAAGGAAACATATTAGTATTATACATCATTAGATAGCTGAGAATATACACTTTGCAACCACGTTCAGTTTTTGTGAAAACAATATTTTTATTTAATTTTTTAATATTTTTTTAGTGAAGTAAAGAAAATTTAGTTTTTGTTAATTTCAATTGGAGTTTTCGTTGTTGCCGAAAGCAGCCGGTGTCAAGTTACTTACTCTATTAGAGACCTTATCTATTCAGTAATATGAGGATTAAAAAAAAAACTTGCGCGTTTTTTGCGCCAGAGGTGATTTTGAAGCAATAATGTCAGTTGGGGAAAAATCCTCGAAAATTACGGTTCATCTTTTTTATATGAAACTAGCTGACCCAGCGAACTTCGTACCGCCTCAGAATCAATAAAACCCATGTTAGGTGAACTCCTACCAAGTTATGCCAACCTGGTACTTCGAAGACATATTAATAAGGATGATTTTTTACACCTGCGGTCCGAAAAATCCAAATATCTTACGGACCCCTATTTTTTAAAAAATAAAATATAGCCTATGTTACTCGCAGATAATGTAGCTTTCTAATGGTGAAATAATTTTTTAAATCGGTCCAGTGATTTTTGAGTTTATCCATTACAAACAAACAAACAAAAATACAAACTTTTCCTCTTTATAAGTAGAGATATATTTAGTTATTATCCTTTGATGCCTATCTTGTTTTTTTCTATTTCTATGATAATCACATACATTTACAAATTAATAAACTGCTAATATATTTGAAAGAATCTTCCCATGGCACTTTTGTTTGGGGTGGTCACCTTAACCACAAGTATGATTAACTATATTGCTGCAGAAGTTCTATTTATCTGTTGTGGTAGTTAATTAAAATCAGTACTGATTACACTATTTCGATGAGGACTGTTATAATCAATTGTCCCATGGTTTTTGCACAAGGCACTAAAATATTAGTCCTTTAAATACCCGTGTTTCAGCATACGATCATCAAAGTGTTCAGATACTTCTTTTCAATAACAATTAACGCACAAAAAACATATCATTATCTAACAATGAGTGAATTCGTGTGTTCGACGCGATAAAAAAAAAACGACAAAATATTTTACTGAAAGTGTTATGCCCGGCAGTGTGCGCTCGCACGTGTTAGTTGTAGTGTGTTAGGGTCTGAATGTGAAAGTGTAAGGGAAGTGGTGTATGTGTGTGGGAGGGAATATGAGTGTGTGTGAGTGGAGGGTGTGTGTGTGTGTGTTGGGAAGTGTGAGTGATACTATTAGAAATATAGGTTACATCAGGCTAGGAAGTGTTCCAGATCAGCAACAAACGAAGACGTTCTGCATATTTTGTTATACATATACATCTGATCCTTATACAACATTAATTTTTGTTTATGCGAAACCTGAAACACGGGTCTAGTATTTTTATGTAAAGAATCTATGAAAAAAAATTCAAAACTGTATCATTAATAATCACAAAGTTATAAGCTGGTTACGTTACCTGGTTATCCACGCTAAAACATATGCAGCCTAACGGAGGGCGGAGGGCCGCGCCACCCGCGTGCGCACCGTCAGCGTCGTCTTGCGCTCATTGATAATAATTTGCCATAGTGATTGTTTATGTATTAGTTAGTGATAAACATTTTCCATCACGCTTGCAGGCTTTGGACTGTCGTAATGGTCAAGTGTAGGTAGATATTATTATGTAATTTATTCGTAAATGCAGTAGTAAGTGGTAAAATGTAATCAATGCCATTTGTTGCACCTTATGTCAACAACTTAAAGTTTAAAATGGATGAAAATTGTTAAACATCGCATTACTGAACCACAGCAGGCTGCAAACAAATAATAAATTTGTACCCTTGACTGTCTTTGCGTGTTTAAAAATGTTAATCATCACTATCTAAAATAATTGGCGTAATCACTATTTACAAACTGAAGCAACTGTTCGAAACTTTCTTTTATGCACTGACGCACTGCCATGCCAGGGAAATGTTATCACCACAAACAGCTAGTTTACGTACCATCTCCGTGTAATGGACGTTTGAGTACGAGAAAGACATGATAATTTTAAAATCTAAACACTAGCCCCGGGGCCTCGGCGTGCGCGCGCTCGCGATCCCGTACTGTTGCGTGACGTGACTGATACGTGCACATCAGTCCGTAGCATTCGGGCGACTGAAGGGGGGGCGCCGTTGCGCGGTCCCGCGCCTACGCCGCCGTACGCGGCCGTTATGTACTTTCGTGATCTGTGTTCAAACATATGATTGCGGATACCAACTTTTAAGCGTAATTAAATATTTTTGGTACAAAATATAACATGGTGTAAAAATTATTGGAATCGATTCAGTTACTGATTCTGAACAAACTATATTCAGGTTTCGCATATACTAAAAATAATGTTGTATATCTAGCTTAAATAAACCAAGTTTTCTAATATCCAAAGAATTATTTGACAAAGCTAAAGAATTGTTGGAAATAGAAAGTGATGAGTAGGATTAGCGCAATTTTTTTTTGTCATGTAACTGTTTGCTTAGTAATAATAATTTAGTTTTAAACTTATTTTAAACATAAGTGTAGCTTTTATTGCTATTTTATTATGACTGTATAATTTTTTGTATGACATTTTGTATAACTTTATCTTTGTCATTTTTTTTTCGGAAAAAATATTTTTTTTAGAGTGATGATATTCAATTTCTTTTATTGCCTAGATATTCACAAATACGTGAAAAAAAAAATCAAGGAGATAAATCACAAAACAACAGAGTTATTGATTTTTGAGATGAAAAATAGCGGTTGGTCCCATAGTGCGGCGTCCTCACATTCCGCCTTACGCAGGTCCTCACCGGACACGGGTGCTTCACGGGGTTCCTATTCAGGATAGGGCGGGACGAAACGCCCAGGCGTAACCACTATGTGGATCGCCTGGAGGACACGGTGGAGCATAAGGTGTAAGTGTGCCTTGCCTGGGCGGAGCACCACCGTGTCCCCGTGGAGGCAATCGGCGGCGACGATCTCTCGCGTCGGGGCCTGGTCCAGGCCATGTACGAAGCGAGAGGGCAAGGGCAGCCGTCATCTCCTTCCGCGAGTAATGCTCGCGAAGGAGGAGGTGGAGCGTAAGGGAGAGGCAATCTATGCGCCCTCACGTCCCTAGCCGCCGCAGAAGACACCCCGAGCATCGGGAATCCATTGCGAACCCGCCCGGTAAGGACCAGGCCCGGTCGACGGCGCGCTGCATTGCACGAGCGCCCCAAAGAGATGTCAGCATTAATGAAGGGGTCGGCTAGGACCAGGGTCGCGAATTTGTTCGGAAGAGCGGTGGCCCTGGCATAGGCAACTGAAGAAACACGGGTGGGTTTTAGTCAGAGTCTGATACGCCCTTCCGCTCCACCCAGAGCGGAAGACGTCATGTGATGATTTCGTGCCGGAAATAAAAGGACGTCCACCGCTATTGTTTCGGAATTTGAGAATGATTTAACTGCCATCATTAAAGTCGGACTGGCTCTTTATGAAAATTGAGGCTTTTGCAGGTATACAATAATTTGTTTAAGGTTCCTCACTTCGAGTGTCGAGTATAAAAAATCTTCTCATCAACCGGTTAGCTATATAACCACTTAAAAGGCCGTGGCACGAATTTTTTTCGATTTTGCTGATTTCCGTGATTTTACGGTAAAATACTGTATTAAATACAGTATTTTACTGTGAGGTTCAATGAACATAGAAATGTTCTATGTTCATTCAACCTCACTGAGCTGATTTAGCAATAAAGCTTATCCACGACTGTCAACGACAAAAAGATTTGAACCATAAAATTAGGTTTAATTAAAGAAACATCGAAATAACCGAAAAATGGAAAACGGGTAATGTGATGAAATAAAAATCGAAAAACCGGTTTTCTAATATACTTGCGGTTTTGTGACCCCTACATCATGGAGTTTTAAAATTACCTACCAAGTCTCACAACCTCGTACTTTGAAGGTATAAAGCGTTTTCTAGCTGACATATACCCAGGTTAGGTGACTACCTACCGAGTTATAACTACCTGGTACTTCAAAGGCATATAGCGTTTTCTTGCTGACACTCCTATGTTTAGCAAGCTCCGACCCAGTTATGGCAACCTGGTACTTCGCAGGCATTAAGAGCTTTCTAGCTGACATACAAAATGTATGAGGAAATGAAAAATCTTTTTTTCTCATGAAATATTCTTAAGTGTTATAGTTATTGTGCTAAAAAAGACGTCAAGTAGATGTCTTTTTGTCACAGTCTGCTAGACTACACATCCATAAGAAAAAAATGAACGTTTGAATAACAAAAAAATAAATATATTATTTATTCATTATGACGCATGATGTCGATGTGATTGCGCTTCAGGGAGATCGGTAGATCACCCTTCATTAGCGTCTTCATGGACCAGTAGCTTTTCCAGGCATTTTCGATTCGGCGGTTTATTTCTCTTTCCTGCCTGTTCTCGAAAGAAACTAACTGGCCCAGGTAGACATTCTCATCGACATATTGTATCTCCTGTACTTTGAAATTGATATTTTGTCTCATAGAAAATGGAGATGTAATGATCTAGTCGACTCGTGCGCTGGGTAAAGTATGTTCTGTACCGTCTGAAATTTTCGTTCTGTAATCATCATTAACAGGATGTTTCATCATTCTAATGCTTTATTTATTTTTCTTAGTACCTTTATCTTATATCTTTAATCGAGCAATTGTTGTATATATATATATATATAATCTGAATCTCAGAAACGGCTCCAACGATTTTCATGAAATTTAGTATACAGGGAGGGGGTTTCGGGGGCGATAAATCGATCTAGCTAGGATTCATTTTTATAAAATGTCGTTTTATTCGTGTTTTCAATGACCAACTTTATCGATAATCAACTTGAACATAAACTTATTATTTTAAACACAATTTACCAAAAAATACCGAGCAAAGCTCGGTCATCCAGATATTACTGAATAAATTGTTAACATTAAGTAACATTTTTTTAATCATGCTTAGAAGTATATTATGCCGGATACATTGAGTGGACAGCCTTTGTAAGACAACTAAAATGTCACGGTGTATACGGTTATCTACAAAATCACGATTTTACAGAAGAGTATTTTGAACGCAAAACTATTATATAGGGATGTTATGGATATGACATTTCGGATACGGATTGGATACGGATGTAGGAATGATTATTATACCGGATACGGATACGGATATGTAATTATTTCGGATTATCCGTTAGTTTCGGATAATATCGGTTACGGATATTAAACTTTTAAGGAATTTCAAAAGTAAAATATAAATAGCTAATAAAATGGTTTTATTTATATGTCACCATTTGGTAGGAATTATAATCAGTCCGTGAGTAATTAATACAGCTATTTAAAATAAAAATGATTATAAATATATATTGAGCGAGCGTTATCTAATCTACCTAAAATAAAAATGTAATAACAAATCCGATATTATCCGAAACTTTTATTTCGGATTCGGTTACGGTTACGGATACATTTTTATATCGGATATCCGATAGTTTCGGTTACGGTTACGGAGCTCCTTAACATCCCTGCTATTATATAATAGACTTGCTTTTAACCGCGACTTCGTCCTCGTGGAGTTCGGTTATATCGTAGCGTAACGTAGCGTAGGCGAGCGCTTAGAAAGGAAGTAGAATTGGACGGACGAAGTTTTGTTTTCATTGTTCTTTAATTTTAAAATATATTTTTTTTGCTCATATGTAATATTGTGCAATTTTTGTATGAATAATCTTGTCTATTTTGTTTTATGTTCTTGTGCAATTTTTGTAAAATAGTTGTTGTTTTCATAATCAGTGACCCGATAAACCATAAAAATGATACCCATGTCGATTTTCAGAATTTCTCCTTTTCCACCTTTTAGGGGTTGAATTCTGAAAGAGCCTGAAACACTTGTTTACTCATTTATTGATAGGAGTACTCCTGTGAAGTTTCGAATAAAATAGTTTAACTAATCTTGTTTCCCCGTACAAACTTTCAAGCCTCTTTTCACCCCCTTAGGGGTTGAATTTTCAAAAACCCTAAGACTAACTGTTTATTTCTATTCGTTAACCTAAAAACAAAGTTTCAGGCTTCTAGCTCTAAAAATGACGGACTTCCATACAAAATTTTAAGCCCTTATTCACCCCCTTAGGGGGCGAATTTTCAAAAATCCTTTCTTAGCGGTTGCCTACGTCATTACTATCTGTATGCCAAATTTCAGCGAAATCCGTTCGGTAGTTTCGGCTATGCGTTGATAGACGAGTAAATCATAATTCTTTATTTACTTCAGACTAGGGCTTTCAATACCGGTATTCCGGGATCCCGTAATACCGTGATCCCGGATTTTATTTTGGCTTTTTTAAATACCGGTATTGACGCCTCAATACCGTGATTACGGTATTACAAACATAATTTGTACAAACCTGAAACTTTCTTCACTACATAATACCTTCACAAAACCTCATCATCATCATCATTTCAGCCAAAAGACATCTACAGCTGGACATAGGTCTCCCCCAATTTGAGGTGGGTTGGTGATCGCTGTATGGAGATAAAATGCTAAGAGAACGCTGCTGCCCATTCTCTGGACAAAAAACCCAAATAAATATTGTTACGAACTGGGGTTCGGGATCAATTAATTAAAACCAGTATTACCAAAATACAAAAAAACTACATTTACGATCTATGAAATACTAGATGTTATTGTAAATTTACTTGCACGTTTAAGATATAATAATGACACACGAAACGCTCAAAGAGACAGTGGTGCCGATTCTGTTGTACACGAACTAAACTAACTAAACTATCTCTAAAATTCCTTACTTTTGGCTATGAGAATTGTAACGCTATTCTGCAAGGAAAAATCTCTAAATTTAAAAATTATTTTGACACGACTAAAATCGAATTTGACAATCGCGACTCAGCGTGATATTTTTTTTTCTTTTGGTTTCGCAACGTTGTTGTGTGTGCATTGCGTAGAATGAATTTTTTGAGAGACGAAGGCGCGTGCTGGGGGGGCAGCCTCAACGTGTTTTATATGGAATTTTTCACTTTTGTTTGAAAAATATAAAAAAAATATTACCCACGTGTTGAGATTTAAATGTGCCGGGGTATACTAAGGGGGCCGAAAATTTCATTATTTTTGCGATAGGACACGCCATTTTCAAGATATAAGCAAAAAGAAAATAAAAAATACAGAACTGTTTTTGCACGTGAAGGCGAGGCGTTGTTGAGAATTTTAGTTCATGACCACTAGTTTTATTCCACACCTTTTTAATCGCGATTAAAAATAGTCAGATTTAGTTAAAATAAATTATTATAGTCAAAATTTTTGGTGAAAAACGGCAAACTCAGAATAGCAAAATTGACATTTTCACTAAACTAATAACTCAGTGCAATCTTAGTGCTGTCAAACTAAAATATAGTTAAGTTGTGTCACTTTAGTCTATTTCAGAATAGGAAATCGTCGTTTGACAGGATTAAACCAAATTTTAGTGATTTTTAGTTTAGTTTAGAGAATTTTGTGACAACAGAATCGGCACCAGTGACTGATCAGGAATATGATAATAATATGACGATAGAAGAACCTTTTACTTCACTGAATACAAGCTGTGAAAATGAAGACAGGCCCATACAGGAGAAATTACAGAGGGATAAATACGAATTAAGAGTAGAGATGAGTTTCTTCGAAACTGCTGGGGGTGGTCGGGAGATATTTCAAAAGGCATCTAACAGTATTTATTGTCTGTTATAACTAGAAGAATTGTAGCAGAGCGTAGTTTTATGTCAGTAGGCTATTTATATATCAGACTGAGAAATTCGCTATCTAATTCAACGTTAAAAGCGCTCTTTGCGATCACACTTTAAAAAAAAACGTCTTAAATTCAGAAATTTTTACTAAAGCTTGATTTATTTTGTTACTGGTTTAATTGTTTTGATTGTTTTTCATTGCACACTTATAAGAATGTTGCTTTAGTCAACACCAAATCACTGCTGGCTAACCAAGCTATACTTATATTTCTACAAATAATGATATCTAACCTTTGTTGATTTTGTTTTTCCGTATGGTGCCGGACGTTAAGAATAGTACCTTTCCATTTTCGTCCATGGGTGTCATAAGAGGCGAAAAAGGGACTTATTAGAGAATGGGCAGCAGCGTTCTCTATGCATTTTACCACTATATTACGATCGCCAACCCGCCTGACAAGCGTAGCGATTATGGCAATCCCCGCCGAACTGGGGGAGGTCTATGTCAAACATTGGACGTCTTACGGCTGAAATTATGAATATGATAATGCTGATTTTGACATGGTGTCATTTAGATATTAATTAAAAGTTAATATTTTTAAATATTGTACTTTACAACGTCTATGTAAAATGCCTTCCTGCAAAAAAGCAAGGTTAAGTTTTGAATACATCCCTAATTCCTAGTCCTACCTGAATAATCAACTTATATACCAAATTTTTATTTTTGCTATATACTATATATAAAACATATTTGTTGTATAATTTTCAATAGTAATAGATAACACTAAAGACTGATCTGAAAATAAAAAACACGTATTTTAATGGTTTAATTAATGTCTTATTAGAACTTCCTTCAATACCGGTATTAATACCGTGATCACGGTATTGACTTTTCCAATACCGGTATTGATACCGGTATTGGAAACATCCGGTATTTGAAAGCCCTACTTCAGACCCCACTGTGAAAAAAAAATACTCTACCGAAAAGTGACCCTGTATTGCAAGTTTTGGCGCATTTAAGCTCTAAGTCCCTCAGATACCACATTTGGTATCGACACAATGGTTTTTAATTGTGTATGTATTTACGGTAATTGACTGGTTAATAGGGATTCTGAAAAGGTATTACACATGGCTATGCGTGGCTTTGATATCTTTCGAGGACGATCATTCGTAGCAAGGCCAAAGTTAACCCAATCATAAAACTCGGTTAGGCCTATTTAAAAATAAACTGGAACTAATACAATTAATGACAAAGACTCTCTGAGTCTCTGCCTCTCTTTTACACTAACCATTTCATCCTTTGTCAATAAAATGCCAGTTCGCCCGTCAGTTCAGGTAGCGATATCTTTTCTAGGAAACAAAAGGCCGGGCCGGGGGGGGCGGCAGTGGTCTCGAACCTACCGATTTTTCGGTATTTCTACCGATATGGGCTCTGTTCTACCGAAATACCGAAATATAACGAATATTCTACGATTTCACAGTACACATGGAAATGTCATTTACCGATTTTGGGTACAAATATACCGTTTTTAACTGGCAATTCTACCGATCTCGCTCTATGACGTTCGAGACCACTGCGGAGCAGTGGCCGGTGGATGCGCGGGAGCATTGTTTAGAATTTTAAATGTTTACTGTTCTTTAGTGACTCGCTTCCTGCCTGTGACTACGCACGTGTTCTTTTTCTCGGTTTTACGACGACTTGTGATCAGTTTCTTTCCTTTGACCTACGCTTTGTTTTTCGGACTTGTGATAGATTGCCTATCTGTGACCAGTGCTGTGTGAATCTGACTAGATTCGGAATCGGACGGATTGGCTACAGAAGTGGACAGATGGCTGCTGCGAGGAGAGAATACACTCAACGGGAGTATGCAGAAATGCATTACCTGTATGGTTTTTGCGACGGCAATGCCCGGCTGCTCCCTGGCAGGGAATATCGTCAACGCTATCCTAACCGTGATCGTTTTCCGGACTACAGGGTCTTTATGCGCGTACATAATTCGTACATGGAGGGAGTCTTACCCGGTCAGCATGCTCCGAGAACAGACAGACCAGTGCGATTTGAAAATGAAGAGATTGGATCCTGGTATAAGTCAACGCCAAATATCCCGTAATCTCGGGATTCCAAGATCGACTGTGCAACGTATCATTAAAAGAAACAAATATCACGCCTACCACGTGCAAAGGGTGCAAGCTTTGCTGCCCGGTGACTATGAACCTAGAGTGAGGTTTTGAAGAGAGATGCTAAGATACCATAGAGAGGATTCGCAGTTCTTCAACAAGGTATTATGGACGGATGAGTCAAATTTTAGACGAATGGGAGTATTCAATATCCACAACCTACATTTTTACTCCAGAGTAAACCCCCATATCATAAGAAATGATCGATTCCAACATCTGTTTGGTATAAACATGTGGGCTGGTATAATTGGCCAGCAGTTGGTGCTGCATGAAATGCCAGCAAGGCTGAACGGTGCTCTGTATTTAATTTTTTTACAAAATATTTTAAACCAAATTCTTAACGAAGCTGAGGTTCCAGAAACAAGAATAGCAGAAATGTGGCTGCAACACGACGGCGCCCCGCCTCACTACGCTCGAGCAGTTAGAGATCATTTGAACGAGCGCTTCCCCAACCGGTGGATTGGTCGAGGTGGACCTATTGCGTGGCCACCCCGGTCGCCCGATTTAAATCCATTAGATTTTTTTCTTTGGGGCTATTTTAAAGAAATAGTTTATCAAGGAGAGAACGATAGCGAACAACTACGACAAAAGCTCGAATTTGCTAGGATACAAGTTATTAACAACAGAGGTGCATTCCGTAGGTTACGTAGGAATTTTATTAGACGTACAGATTATGTATTATGGTCAGAGGCAGGAATTTTGAGCATTTATTGTAAAATGTTTTGTTTTATTAAAACAATTATTTCACAATCGTTGTTTTGTTTTTCGCCCTAGAAAGATTTTAGAGCCACTCATGGCCATGTGTTGTACGGTTGTACCTTTTCAGAATCCCTATTTAATGCGCCAAAACTTGTAACAGAGGGTCACTTTTCGGTAGAATATTTTTACGAAGTAAATAAAAAGTTAATGTTTGAGAAAAAAAAAAACGTAAAACTTAATATTATCTACAACACACCCAATAAACAACCATAAATAGCATGTCTAACGCAAGGACTCATCAGAACCAATCTAGTGAAAATTATAAAAAACATACAGAATGTAGATTTTTTCGAATTTTAATAAGAATTAGTGAAAATAGCTAATTTTCTCATAAAAACAAAATAAATTATAACTCTGCAGTGGTTGACCTTGAGGACCTTCCGTAGGACAATTTTTGCAGCTGATGACCCCACCTAACCCCTAGTTGGGTTTGATCCACGACTTTTTGGCCATCCTGTATATAGAAGAACAAAGCTATCTTCTCATGTTTTACATCATTCAATTAATAACATTCAATAATTTCATCATTCATAATACTACCTTCCGCAGTTCTGAGTTCAGCTGCACAATTACTGACAATTGCGTGCACTGACTGGACAGGTCCACTCAATCTGTATGGTTCTTTCCACAAAAGACCATTTCGGACACCCCCATCTTCATGGTCCTCAAAAGATGAGACCGCGACTATTTCCTGATTTTATATACACATTGACATTGATGAATTTTACTTATAGAATGACATGAATATTTACTTTTAAAGTATTATATTATTTAATTTTTGTAAATGTGAAGACTGAGTGGGTGTTTTTTCTTTTTCTGGTTGCTTTTCTTCTCATTTAATTTCTGTCATGGTCTAGCAGTTTGAGTAATTTATGCGACCTACACAAATGTCCTTTCTTTGGTATTGTTCATCGAATCATTGACCTCCTTAAATTCTGAGTTGAGCTGCATGATTACTGACAAATGCGTGCACTGACTGGACAGGTCCACTCAATCTGTGTGGTTCTTTCCTTAAAAGACCATTTCAGACACCAATCCGCATGGTCTTCACATGATTTGGCCAAACCGGTTCTCCCTACACGCGATAAGACAAATCAGTATAGACTATGCAGAAAATAGCATGATAAATGACTTTATTTTTGCAAGTAGGTTTGAACAAATACTTATACACGTCAATAATATTTTTTAAGCTATATGAGGTCGGCGTTTCCTATCTGACTACTCTGAAACGAAAGCCCGAAATAAACTCAGAGGTCACAGTCTCTTTTAAAGTCCAGACATAATCTAAATAATAATAATAACATAATAATAAATGTTGACATAACGGTTCCGCATGACGAGAACCTCGTGAAAGCCGAGAAAGATAAACAGATCAAGTATCTTGACTTGGCTCGCGAGGTTGTCGACATGTGGGATGTGGATTCAGGGATCGTTGTGCCGATAGTCATCACAGCCAATGGGTTGATAGCCAAGAGCCTCGACCAACATCTAAGGAGGCTCTCGTTAGGCAGCTGGGTCAAGGGCTTGATTCAGAAAGCGGTACTTCTGGACACGGCTCGCATCGTCAGGAGGTTCCTCTCTCTGGAGCCCTGACCGCCGGTAGCTTGGACCCTGTTCCCGATACCGGTGAGCTACTATTTTTTATATTTTTAAATGTTTTTTTTATTTTATATTCTAATATTTAAAAATATAATTTATAAGTTTGTTGAAATGAATAAAGAGAATAATAATAATAAAAAAAGACATAATCTTGGTCATCATGTGAAGAGTGTGAAGACTATGTAGATAGCTGTCTGAAATGGTCGTTACAGGAAAAAACCACACAGATTGAGTAGACCTGTCCAGTCAGGGCACACATTTGTCACTAATCATGCAGCTTAACTCACTGCTGACTACTTAGCTTCATGAAAGTACAGCGTGATGGTAATATTTTAAAAGGTAAATCTGCAACGATCTGCAACATTTTAACCATCTCGTTCGTCTTTTACAATTTGCGGTGTTTAAACTAAAGAAGAATACTAACATAATGTAATATTACTCATTGCCTATAGCAAATAGCGTGATTATTTTAGCCTACAGAGTAACCAGATTTTTAGGGAATATATATATAAGGTGTATCTATTCATACACGAAATATTTTAAGAGGTACACCTGTATGTGGTAAAGAAGCTATAGAAGTAAAAAGAAAATTTTTACCGAAGCGTTTTTGAATTTTCGTAATTATTATAATTTTAAAACTGCTTGAGACGTTTTGCATAAAACCTTTACATGAATGGCCCGCCTGACGCTGCGAAGGCGGCGACCGGACGGCACGAACATGGCCGCGGTGTCTCGGGCCGTAAAAAATAAGAAGGAGCCAGTATTTCTTATGTGTTTCAAATAATTTATAAATATTACATTTTGAAAAAAATACATTTAGAAATAATTTTGTTTCGTTGCTGTAGCTTCTTTACCACCTACAGGTGTACCTCTTGAAATATTTCGTGTATGAATAGATACACCTTATATACATACATAAATCCGTTTTGCCATGGGGGTAGGCAGAAACTACGGAACGCCACCTGCTACGATCCTTACATACTTCTTTTGCCTCGTTTAGGTTCATTCATCTAGTCATACTACGCTCCTGACCTTTCTGAAGAACATCACCAATATGGTCTCTTATATTTTCTTCCAGGGGCGTCCCCCCCGGCGTTTCCAGTCACATCTGCCTTGCAAATAGCTTTTGTAAGCCGTTCTTCATTCATCCTCTCAACATAACTAAACCATCTAAACATACCCTTTTAAATTTTTGTCACTACATCTACTTATAGGAAATATCTATGCAATATTTAAATAGAATTGATCTGGTAGTATTTGCGTAATGATAATATTTACGGTATTAGAATTGTTCCCAGACCTCGTAGCCACTAAATAGAAAAAAAAATTGTTCAGTTTTCGAGTTCGCTACGATTGTACTTTATGTATAGAAAATATAATATGTATATACTTAAATGTTTAGCTCCAAACAGTTTTATAGATAAAATAATTTTGAAACAAAATAACTTTTCATTGATGCAATTTCATTGCAATATCACAATTTCCTAACACTTAAAGATTTAATCAAAATAAAATATCTTAATTTTATTTTTAAGCACCTCTGCCTGACCTTCCGAGCATACAGGTGTGATGTTATGTTATCTCTTTCTAATATTTTCCCTAACTATGTTGAAGTCGGCTCCCAGTCTAACCGTATGTATCCGAAACCGAATGTGATGTTATGGTAAAAATCGTTAAAAAAATAAAAACTATGGAACCCTATATTTTAATAGTTATTTTTAAAATCCAAAACTAATATCATCCTGCAAATCATCATCACTTTCGCTATCACTGTCATTTTTAATAAAACCCTTTCTATGATCAGAAATTTCTAATTCTACGTCTGAAGACACATCAATGCCATCTATGTCATAGACTATCCATTTCATTAATCTGCTTTCCCTTGTCAAAGTTAACCAATTCGTGGCCATCATTTTCCATAATTTTACTTGTATGTACTGTCCCTTATTGCAGTGAATACATTTATTTAGGTCCACAACGCCATATAATTCAAAATCAAATGCGTAATTGATATTGTTGACGTGTGCGGAGAACTTCATAGACCTCTCTTTAATGATAAGATCATACTTTTCGACTATCAAATTGATTTTGATTGTCACTGTATTTTTGTTCTGACGCCATTGTAATTGCGGTTTACTAATTTGGTCACTATCAGTACTTCTATTAAGTTTCGGAGTCGAGTCTGTTGGAGGCACAGAACTTTCAATTTGAGAAGCTGTCAAATCTGTTGGAGGCACAGAACTGTCAATTGGCGAAGCTAGAATTTCATCAGTCCATTCTTTATCAGGGAGTTCTTTAATTGAAACTACTTGGGATAAAGGTACGGCAGAAGTTTTAACGGAATCGTCACCCATAATATCGAATTCGTCACCCGTAACATCAAATTCGTCAAAACTGTTATCTAAATCGATTAGAGGCACGCTAAGGAAACTCTTTGGCATAATATTTGTAATATATTGTGTCTGTTCATTCTTGTTATCAAGTAGAAATGCTCTGTCTATCGTGCTGACCGTCTCAATAGGCTCATCTTCTTCATCTGAATCGGAGGAATCTGTCGATTTTCTTTCGAATCCTAAATCCTCTAACAACTTAATCTCATCAGTCTCGTCTGCTAAACTTCTATCCACCATCATCTGATTGATAATAATATCTTCATCTGTGTACGTATCAATTAAAACTATACCATATTTGTGACCTTCAGTAAATTCTGCTTTTTCTTTAGTGAAATATTTAGTAAATAAATATTTATGTTTATCAACAGCATCGAAACAGGAATCTACAAAGAAATTTGTGCTGAAATCAGTCCAACTATTCCCGAGAGGTCGTATACCTACTAGTCTACATTCAATAGCTTGGAATGGTAATTGAGTTATTAATTTTTCTGTTATTGGGTAAATTTTCTTAATGGAAACTTCTCTCCATTCGCCTTGGTCTACAAAGAAACATTTAACCATATTATTGCTAACGCTACTATCAATTCTAGCTCTTTCACAAGTATTATCGTCAGGAAACTCCGCTAAAACAATGTCTCCTACGTTTATGCTTTCTATAGGTTCAGGGTTCTCGTTTATGTATTTCTTTATATCTTGGATCAACGCGGTCAAACATTCATCGAATTTGATGGGCCGCACAAAGAATTGCCATGGATTTTCAGCGTACATAAAGAATACTGATGAAAATCCATTGCTCTCTAGATGCGCCCAGCTGCCTTTAGGTAAAGCTTTGATAGGGTTAGCCACTTCAAGACGTTCTACTTTTTCTTTGGGAATATCACTAATATAATCGCATACTTTTCTTAAATTATCAATGTGATCGGGGTTTGGTACTGCATGAAGGTCTAACAGTTCCTTTCGGAAATCGAATTTTACAACCACTTCTTCTAACGAAGACAGATCCTGACAAGCCTCTAATGTGTCTACGAATATAGTATTGCCAACAACCATAACTATTTGCCCTCTCATGTAAAGATCGTCGTTTTCATCAGTGATTCGTTTTAACTGGTTTTCAGCTAATTTTGAGAACGTTACATCTTTGTCTTGGGGCAAAAGATTAGCCAAAATTACAGTGACTACATGAGTTTCAATATTCTTTAAATCGTCCGGCATATAGTATAGGCAAGTATCACGTGCTGTCTCGTATCTCTCTTCGTCTATAAGATTGATCAGTAAGTAAACAGGTCGATTTTTCTCATATTTTAGTACCTTAGCCACTTGACAGCGAACGAATAGATTCTGCTTTAAAGTCACCGCGCATACGTCACCTACTTTGGGTAATCCATGAAGTTTCCGATTCGCTTCTTTACTATAATACATACCCATTTTAATAGAAAGCAAACTGTAAGATTGTGGGTATTTTGTAATATTGTTTTTGATAGAACACGATGATAGCCTAGCAGAATAACTTACTGCTGAATTATAGTGCAATATATGAAAAGTGATTATACCTTCTTTCGGCAGCCAAGGCTTGGGAGAATCGAATTCTTTGAATATAGCGTGTCTTTCGACGCAATTCCAATAGTCTGGGCATTTACCTAGAATCAAAAGTCTTCTACATATTGGCACTAAGTTCTGAGCTTTGTTCAAATATTTTTCAGTCAATACATTTGCGCTAATTTCATCTAAGAACGGTGGCACATCACTTGTGCATCTTTTTATGAAATGGAGGATCTTTGGTAGTTGTTCAATATTGGTATCGTCGAACAAAATCTTAATTTTGATGTTAGTTTCATCACCTTTGAATATAGACGAATAGTTATCGATGAGCACTGCAAACCGTTTGCAGAATGTTGAGAATAGATCCGGCAAGGAATAATGAACTAAATAATGTGCATCTGTAACGTTCAAATGGGTCAAATTCCCATCGCAGCACACCAAAATGGGCCCTAACACGGGCTCTTCATAATCTTTGAGGGTTTTATCTAAATTGTACAAGTCTTGCACCGTCATAGTGCTATCGCAAGAGAACACGACATATTCCAATTTAGTCAAAGCTTTTTCTATGAGTTTTACTTCTTCATCAGCCCTACATGCTATCACAGTTTTTTTTGACTTATCAATACCTTGCAAAAAGTTTACAACCGTAGTTAGTTTGTTTTCTTGAGCAACAAACTCGACTGAAGTTGCAGCTTTGGAATATAGAACGCATTCTTCGAAAGCACTGATGCATACGACAGAATCAGGTGCTTTCCTAGCTAGAGACGACATGAAGTCACACCATATCCTAGATATTAAAATATACTGGACTTTCCATTCTTTATGAGCGCGATTCTTGACTATATCCATGATTTTTAGAAGGCAAAACTTAAGTTCTTTGGGATAAACCGTTGAAATATGTTCACAGTCATCAATTACGCATGTGGATAAGTTACGGAAGTCAAGACTGAAATCTTCCTGAATCAGACGGACTAGCATGGGAGGCGTGCAAATGAGAAGATCGCATCCGTTCAAAAGTGACGTTGTGATATGAATATCGCTCATACCAGCGTGACAGGCGAAAATTTTCGCGCTGTGTAAGAACATTTTACATTGAGACTCAACTGAGGTTACAGAGAGAGACGTTGCACAAACTATGACGCAGCTAAGGCCTACTTTGTCTAGCGTATTTTTAAAATCATACACTAAACGGCATACCGCTGGCAAGTATCCCATAGTATTACCACTGGAGTATGGACCTACGAGAAAGAAGCTATGGCCTCGGAGAATTGTGGGCCAGGACACGGTTTGAGGCCTCATAGGCTTCTGTATATCCATATTTCTTAGAACTCCATGAATATCATTCCCGAATGGAATGTCTCTCATATTGCTAATTGGTTGTATTCGGTTATTTTTCTTGCAATGGACCATTATTACGGGGCTAACTAGCTTGTCAACAAATATGGATATGGTACCATCTACGTTCTTGAACGGGTTAACATTCGTTTTCTTTATATCAAAAACATCAGTTTGCGGTTCCGGCTTAACATCATTTTTTATTTTATTGATACGTAAACCTAATTTTTCTTCCAATCCTGTTACACTTTCAACGTCTGAGTCTAAGTCACACTTGGAGCTATCTTTGTCAGAAAGCGAAGAAGAAAGACTATCATTTATCCTCGCCTCTTTTTCCTCAAGATATTTAATTTTACGTTTTATAGCATTTAGTGCTTCACCCTTATTCCTATGTTTATTAGAAACGGAATTATTTTGCACAGTATTAATAGATTTCATCCGCTTCAGTAAATCTAAGTTAGATATTTTTAAGTTTACCTCGGAATCTGTGTTCGCGTACACATCTTGATTTTTCTTTGCTTCAAATTCTGGTTCTGGTTCAGGCTTTTCTTCAATTACAGGCTCTTCTTTTTCTTCAATCGTTGTCTGTTGTTTAATGGTGAACTTGGTGTGGATAAGTCCCGCTGGACCGAACGCGACTGTGTTCGTCGCGGCAATCTTGCGTGACATTATGCCTGAAATTATCAGATAACTTACTAACAAATAAAGTAAGATGAACATGTCGAAGACCAAAGTTATGTGTAACGAAACACCCGGAATCATAAAAATAGACGGGGATACAATACAACATGTCCAAAAGTATCTTTACTTGGGTCAAGTAGTCTCTTTCCAGGCGAGGCAAGATAAAGAAATCACGAGAAAGGAAAACGCCTGGAAGAGCTACTGGTCCATGAAGGAACTATTTCATGGTGAATTGCCCATGGCAGTAAAACGCAGATGAGCCTGCGTTTTAGTAGGAAATGTATATTCTTCCCGTTTTAACCTATAGTGCACAGCCTTGGTCTTTGACTAAAGTCCAGAAGTCCAAACACAAGGTCTGCCAAAGAGCATTGGAGCGCCAGTATGTTAAATTAACGGATCGCGTCCGAAACACAATACTGCGCTCTAAAACAAAGACAGCTGACGTGGCTCAAAAGTCTGCCCAACTTAAATGGGACTGTACAGGACATGTTTACCGCATGCCGGATAAACGGTGAGACGGGGTCGCAGCAGACCACGTAGGAGATGGCGGAACGAGGTGGATAGATTCCGTGAAAACTGGAAAGAGGACGCGCGGGCTCGCGAAAGATGGAAGATTGGTAAAAAAAAAAAATATTTAAAAAAAACTATACTACTCATATTATAAATGAATAAAATAAATATTTCAGGCAGACAGTTACTTCATCACCACTGCTCTCAAAACGGTAAAGGAAAGTATCGTGAGGAAACCGGCCTGTCTTAGAAGCAAACATTTGAAAACATGTGACATCTACCAACCCGCACTGGGCCCGCGTGGTAAATTACGGTCTCTCGCAAAGGAGGCCTTTTTTGGGTGGGAAATCATCAAGGTGTGCCAGGGCCACGGTTACTCTTTCGTTGTTCGAAATCCGCGACCCCAGGTAAGAGGTACATAGATACCTACCGATCCAATCTTAGTTCTTCCTCTCACAAAGATGGCCTGTGCCCTAGAAGTGAGTACAAGCAAAGAGCTGTCAATGTCAAGAGGTTAACTATGAATGAAAAATGCAAAAAATAATGGTTTAAATATCGCTTACTTTCAATGAATAGTGGGAAAAGATGATGTTACGGTGCAATGGCATGCAAGCTACGTGTAAATTCTGTGCAAAAAAACTGGCATATTCTTACAAGGCAGGAATACAGTAAAGAAAATTACCTCTTCTAATGTTGGCATTTTTGTCATCTCTGTTGACATCATTCTTGTTTTTTGGAGCTGCTGTATTATTATTCTTTTCGTCTTCAAGAATATCATTATTGGTTTTCTTATCTGACTGAGTGTGATTTGTTTTATCATCGGCTGCATGCATGCTGGCAGCTTTTGGCGGGCTTACAGAATCATCTGCTGTTTTGTGAGCTTCTTTCTGTTTGTAGGCAATACTTTGAGATTCCAACCATTGTAACTTCCTCATGGCCGCACTGACTACGCTGGACGGGCTGTGCGTTGAAGATTTCCTCGCACTGCATGCTCTTCCCACAGAGACCTCATCAACATCCTTGCAGAGCTTCAAGACATTGACTTTGCTCTGGAGTAAAGAATCTGCATCTTCGCGGTCCCGAACTTCTAGTTTCCGAGACATTATTGATGATTCTAAATTTTTTTGCTCGTGAAGGTATGACGTCTGGTTTCTCAAAATGCTCAGCCATGTTTTCTTCGGTATATCTCGAGTTTTGTGAGCCTCCTCAATCTTACTCATAACTTGATGTAGTGCCACGTAGTTTAGTCCTGTAGCAAGCTTGTTTCTGCTTAACTCTTGGAGGAAGAGACACTCGTCTTCATATGCAAATTCGGAATTGACAATTTCTCGAAGAACGTCCACTTTGTCACCATTCTTTTTGACTACTATTAAACTTCCATATTTGTGGGTGTTGTCGTCGAAAATTGAAGATCTATAACAAAGGAAATTAAATTTCAGTAGAGAGCTAGATGAACCGACGACCTCAAAAAGGTGGCTGCGACAGACTGGATGCGGTAGGCAGAGGACAGGGTGTTTGTGGCGCAGCATGGGAGAGCCCTATGTCCAGCAGTGGACTGTGATAGGCTGAGTTGATTGATTAATTGAGGGATCAAAAGATCATATACCTGCTATCTTTATTAACACGCTTGTATTAGCTATTTAACGGAATCTTTGAACGTGATTTTCACCCACTTCGAGACATCAGATTAATTTTGCACATTTATCAAGAATACGTTGGATGCGAGAAGCACAGAACAGGTCGAAGTGGCGGTGCTTGGGGGAGGCCTATGTCCAGCAGTAGACGTCTTTCGGCTGAGATGATGATGATTTATTAAGACCAATGACAATACAATAATTCCATATTGATGCTATTAAGCTGTCCAAAAACAAAATTGCGACTAGGAGAGTGAAGGAGGGACCAAAGGGACGGCAATCCGACACGACCAGACAGAGATCAGGTGTGCACTAACGGCTTAACGTGCTTTCCGAGGGACAGGGGTATCACACAGATAACTTCCAAACTCCGGGCTGGGTGTTACAAAGAAATTCCGAATGGAAAACCCACTAAAGAAAAGAACTTGAAAAGTACTTGTAAAGACAAACCCAACAAACCCAAACGCGCCTTCACACAAATTATGGTGTGTTGTGAACCAAATTGCAATATTCCATACTTTAGAACGGGCTATGGTAATTAAATGAGAACTTATACAAAATTTCGTGCCTGTGCTGTTGACTGCTGTGGAGGTCCTCATATGGAGCCAATTCTGGGTGCTGCAGCCAGAGCAACAGCCAGCGTAGTGAACTTCATCATGTTTATCATGTCAACAAAATATATTTTTTTTAAATAATATAGCCTTACTGAGAAGTAAGGCTATATTTTTAAAAAGATAGGTCACGGTGGACTTTAGAACGGGCTGTCATAATTAAATGCATGAATCAAATTTCTTGTCTGCACCAATAACTGTTGAGGAGTTCCTTAATCAGCAACCAATCCTGAGTGTAGAACCAGGTCATGCATCATATTTATTATTTATTTATATATATACTTTATTGTACACCATAAAAATACATCACAAAAAACATTACAATGATTACAAAATATACTATGGGTGGCCTTATCGCTTTATGCGATCTCTTCCAGGCAACCATGGAATGGACAGTGAAAAGCGTGGACATAAAATGGGTATGTCAATGATGTGAACACAACGTTGAATCTGGCCCTGTGTCCTTAATAAAATCTTAAATTCACCGACACAAGGAACATCCTAAGCTGCTAAGTCATTGTTGTGTGTTGTTAATGTTGGAGAAGTCCTAACAATTTGATGAAATCTTAAATTCACCGACACAAGGAACATCCTAAGCTGCTAAGTCATTGTTGTGTGTAGTTAGTGTTGAATCTGTCCCTATCTACTTAATAAAATCTTAAATTCACCAGCACAAGGAACATCCTAAGCTGCTAAGTCATTGTTGCGTGTTGTTAATGTTGGAGAAGTCCTAAAAATTTGATAAAATCATAAATTCACCGACACAAGGAACATCCTAAGCTGCTAAGTCATTGTTTTGTGTTGTTAATGTTAGCTCGGCCCTTTGTCCTTAATAAAATCTTAAATTCACCGACACAAGGAACATCCTAAGCTGC
The DNA here is from genome assembly GCA_932294355.1 of Aporophyla lueneburgensis. NCBI lineage: Eukaryota > Metazoa > Arthropoda > Insecta > Lepidoptera > Noctuidae > Aporophyla > Aporophyla lueneburgensis. Next base: position 12,828,714 of record OW028762.1, on the reverse strand, counting down.
TAAGTCATTGTTGTGTGTTGTTAATACTGAATCTGTCCCTATGTTGACTCTGTACTTGACTTTGTGATTTACGTGTGTACATTTTTTTTTTTCAGGATGGGAAATCATCAAATGACTTCTCCCGCTCTGGGCGGAGCGGGAGGGCGTGTCAGACTTTTACTGACTAAAACCCACCCGTGTTCCATCAGTTGCCCGTGTGCCGGGGTCACGGAATCTCGCGACCCCGGCAGGCATCGGTCCTAGTAGACCCCTTCACTGCTGCTGACATCTCTTTGAGGCGCGCGTGGAACACTGCGCGCCGTCGACCCGAGCCTGATCCTTACCTGGCGGCGAGCTACCCATTGCTCGCCACCCGCAAGCTCGCACCTACGGTGGCCGGGAGTCCGCTATCGACTCCACGTGTGTACATTGAATAAGAATTGTGTCTATAGCAACAGAAGGAAAGTATTGTTTATAAAAACTGTAAGAGTAATAAACAATATCCACTGTTTCAGATAGTAGCAGGATAAATATAACAAGTGTTAAGAGTAGCCTAAAAAGGCAATTGTTTATAAAATATTGTAAGAGTAATAAACAATATCCACTGTTTCAGATAGTAGCAGGATAATACATAAGAAGTGTCAAAAAAGTGACCTAAAAAGGCATGTTTCTCTTTTAAACAATTTTCTAATAAGTAGTAAAATACATGATGATAAATGTTTCAAGGCCAAACAAGCATTAGGGATGTTTGTTTTGGTATTAGGGATGTTTGTTTTGGTATTTGGTTTGTTTGTTTTAGTGAGTGATCTGGAAATTTGGATAGTGCCCTGCATAGTACTTGCAACCTGTGTGCATTTATGACCAGATGTATGAACGTATTATGAGGCTTGGAGTATGTAAGGAGCTGGCTTTCTAGTATTCCACAGGAAAAAAGTGTTATGCATATTTTCATATAGTACAGAGAATTCCCTAATACAGTATGTTGTAAGTAAACGGTCTTTTGTAATGTGTATTGATTTTTTTATCTTAAATAAATAATTATTAACTGTTCTGAAGATAATGAATAATATAAATAGAATATTATGCTCACCGTAAGAAGTAACTGTTATTTACAATGTGGTAATCAATCAAAATCAAAAGTCATTTATTCAAACTAGGCTGAGAGTCAGCACTTTTTGAACGTCAAAGTTACAAAAGACAGTCCCCCCAAAACGCCCGCCCTTCGACACTTCCTAGTGCTTTCGCTGGGAAGAAGAAGTGGCGGAACAAACTCCCCAGCAGCACAGCTGTCTGTTAAGTTAGAAGAACTTGATTCTATACAATATTGTGTAAGTAATTAATATTATAAAACAAAACATACATTATTCGCCATATGTCAGCTAGCACACGCCAATATACCAACAAAAACATTGAAAACTAAAGTCAAGCTGAAATAATAAAACAAAAACGTAAACAGAACTTAAAAACTAAATAAAGCCTCCAGGCATAAAGGGCGTGCCCGCTTACATGTTCAACGATGCAAAATGATCCATATACATACATTGATGCATATAGCTAAGTTGAAGTTACAATAGTTAAACTAGCACCTCCGGAGTAGAATAAAATAACAGTTAATACAAATAACAATAACAAAAAACATGGTCAGCAAGACGACCAGTCACCACAAGCAGCACCCGTTCACGAGCATAACGCAAAGGTCAGCCATTACCTCCCTCGCCTTAATTTTACAAGGAGTAGCACAATACACTTATTTCAAGTATTTCAGTTCCTATATTTATAGTTCCAGCCATGTTTTTGGAATGCTATGCCTTTGTCAATAAGGCATGGTCAATCTTAGTAAATTTTAAAAATTATTATTTAATAAACACAATGTCTCTCTTTTAATACCTTTTTTCACTTGTTTCATGGGTTTTATTGCTTATTGTAATGTTTTATTTACGTATGTATTCATTGATATAAATGGTACGCCAGCTCCAGCTTCAGTATTCTCTTCTTCTCGCTTAATCCATCCAAAGGTTGTCTTTAAAAGATTGCGGAGTGTTTTAGTATAGCCGATGTCCCACAGTAGACTGAGATTACTTAAGTTAATTGATTGAATGTACCCAAATGTAGATGATATTAATTGTGATGCTGAGTAAAGACTGCCTTCCCACTAAGTAAATGAGTGAGTATACTATTTTCACTGATTTTACTCAAAAATTATATTTAAGTATGTACTCCAGCAACTGAAGATTGGTTGAGTGATTGGAAAAAAAACTAGAAATATTGTTTGATTGAATCCTTATAGTGTCTATTTATAGCCGAAACATATCTACCGAATAATCGTAATTCCACTGCACCGACAGCATAGGTGAACAAAGGAAAATTGGAGCCCTATATCGACCCTGACGGGAAATCCGTACCGACAGCCGTAAATTTGATCGCCATTTTAGCCAGGCCGCCGCCGCTACCACCGAAGCTCATAGGATTTCAAAATATGCTGAAATGCCGATACTAAACAAATTAGGTACTTACTTTTCGTCGACGTAGGTAGGTGAAAACATCACATGGTCGGCATCCAGGAAACATCTCCGCATGGCAACGGATGCTGCCGGCATCCACTGCTCACAAGGCTCGGATTTTACCACGCAGTCTTCCCCGAAAGTTACATTTTGGGGAAGAATCCCGTAAATTCCGATTTGTTCAAAGTAAAAAGTATTTCCATTCGCCTCTTTTTCAACCAACACCCATATCAAATGGGGATTAATAAAATGGAGCACGTGCACCTTGTATTGATCGGGCTCCATATTTAATAAAAGTAGAATCTGTACAAATTAAACTGTTTGAACAAGTCGGCAATTTATTCAAACAAAACATCAAAACATGGTCGGTGAATGAAGTATAAATGTGCAAAATGAACGTCGAACGATGGACAAAGGAACATACCTCTAGGGATGTGCCGAGCTTGCCATGCGCCCGTGTAGCCTCGGTGGAGTCCAGACGCAAAAGAAGGATAGGTCTGCCCTAAGCTAAGTCTAGAACCCCAATCGATCAATAAAATGCACCGGAAGCGTTTCTGCAGGTAATTAATTATTCATCAGATAGCGTTCAGATGAATGTAATTTTAGATGATAGTAAGAAAACAGAAGAATTTAGGGTATAAAATCTCTGTTTGTATATTCAAATAGGTGCTTACTGCAGATAAACCAATTCTGAATTCACTACTCGTGAAATTGATGAATAGGCAAAATTTTAATGAAATCGCTCATTAAAACTATACTTGGTATGGCATGGCATGGCAACAATATGAAAGAATGAATGAAATGTAATAAATCACTTGCCGGTTGTTGTGACAACGCAATTTTATTATTTCAAAGAAAATATTCTTCATGCTGAATTAAGATCTTTTGCATGAGATCTAGTCTGAATAGTACTTAATTCGTTGCCTTCTTTTCTCCAGTAATGTCCCCACGGATTTCATCTTTAGCCCACTGTATTGGATATTTTCATATCTTTATTGGGGATTTCTACTAAAACGGTGCTTACATACCTAATATTCATGTGAGGCTACTAGGGGCAGATGTGGGGTACCATATGAAAGAGCGGTATTTGCACATTCTTAACCATATCCCTTTTTTGGCCGCATAGTTTTCTATGCCGATGTCTCTCTCTATATAGCATACTTTTTCAGAAATCGTCAACAATCATTACATTATAATAGCTGAAACTGCAATATTCTGCATTGCAGTGTTAATATCCTCCGACGAATAAAGGTATCGAGAAATTAAAAGCTCATCAATCATCGTTTATCATCGATCTCTTATTTTATTGTATGAGATCGATCTAATTATGTTAAGAACTTTCTATACCTTTTTTTTGCTTTTGACAATTGAGCCCTCAGATGAAAGAAATAGATAGATTGAGCCGATGCAGATGTCGACTATTCTGCCAGTGTCACGTTTAGACGGTATCGTAGCGGCGAGCCGTCGACTTTGCACTTTGTGGTAGGTTTACTGTTATTCGTATAATTTTTTTTAGATTATTGTCGTTTAAAAAAGGTGTTAAAATTTTAATAATTTTGGCGGAGAAGTGGCATAAAAGGGAATGAAAGTTAGTTGTGAAAGAAATGTTACACTTCATAGAGGTCGAAACATTTGGTATTCAAGGAACAGGAGAAAAATATATGGTCCAAAGTACCGTCCGCAAGACCGCATTCACAGAGTGAGCTGTCCCTAATATGGATCTTATTCAGAAACACTGAGCAACAACAATGTCTGAGTCGCAATCTGCAAAGCAAAGAAACAGTTCTTTTGGCCAATTTTGGGTACTTAAAAAACCAAGGCTTCCGCTGGATGTGAGGCTGTATGGATGAATAGTAGATACCCTTGACTTTTGAGGTCTCATTCTTCTTTTTGGTCCATGAGTAGAACAGTTTTGGTTTGGTACCATTTCGCAAATCGTAGTTATGAGCTACGCAGTGCTTTCGATCAACCGGATTTGATGTGGCATACTTTGCTAACGAATCAGCACACTCGCGTTGCCAACAATCCCCGAATGACCAGGAATCCAGGCTTTTCTGTACCTCATTTTCGCAAATAAATCATTTTGATTTTTGATATTACTAGATATATGCTGCCTGTGTATCGGTGTCTCAGTCACAGATGTATATTTTTAACAGTAATGGGTAGCTACCGTCACATTAGCGGATTGAGCCTATCGGGGCCCGAATGAGCAAAATTAAATGTCTACTTTCAAATTTCAAATTCTTACATATTACACACTCTGACAGACAGATAGATGGATGGACAGCGGCAGCTTAGTAACAAAGAGAATGTATAGGTTGGCAAAAAAGAGTCTGTCGTGGTAACCATTGGAACTAAAATATTTTTTTGGTGGCAACACTGCTTTGTTTATCATCAACAAGTAGCTAATCTGTCATTGTGTTATGTTCCCAGTTGTATTTTACTTATTTCTAATTAACTATCAATTATTAATGCTTTTGAACATATAAAAAATGAATAAAACAATAAGGAGTAGTGGTGTGAGCTGTGATATACTAAGTTTTCGTAAGAAATTTGGCGAAATCTGAAGCGGAACAAATTTTGTCTCCGATCGACAATGTTTACGAAAGAACTGCCGACACGAAAGGTATTTATCCAAGAAATTTATCTTTTATTCAATGCCAGTCATTGTTTTTCCTTTCTAATACTTAGTTTTATCGGTGTTATAAGTTTCAAGCCATTTTATTGTTTTATTTACTAATAGATTATTGAGGTTATGTTTTCTAGTTTGAGAAATCGCGTGTACGTTAACTCTTGATGTTTGATACTTGAAATTGAAAAATGTACCTACATGGAATTAATATGATTGTCTTTATGTTTTTTTCAAGGTAAATCTCACAGTACAATTAGAGAAATTGTTAATGAAGGTGAAAAAAATTAAGGATTTTTTCTACACCTGGAGGAACACCAAAACAGTTGGCGGAAGAAAGAATTAGACGATTTTGATCTGTGTGCAATTAGACAAAAAGTTCAATACTATAACGAAACAGGCTAGTATTTTTTTTTTTTTGTTAATCGCATACCACAGTAATAAAAGTATAATTTATATTTATTATTTTTCAGGTGCCTATTCTACGTAATATATTACCTATAGTTTGAGGAGACAGGTTGTAATGGAAGCCGTATACGTGTAAGAAAGATTTTTACACTATTTAGATTTCATAAATAAGAAATGTAAAACTGACATATCAGTGTTAGTGGAAAACATCTATCATAGCACTGAAAAGGAATACAAGAATTATGTTATGTCACGTTTTTCTTTTTAAATAAAATCTAAATTTTAGCGTGTTATTTCATTTTCATTGTCATGTGAATAGTGATAATGTTATGTACCCCACATAGACATACCTGACGCCTTCATTAGTCAACTGTTCAAGTTTATTCGATATTGCCCGTACCTTTCGAATGCGACATGTTATAGGTACTTTCTGACTTCCGATTAGTTTCCGACAGTAAGCAGCTGTAAGTCGCCTTCTTGTCGACTATAAACTGTCAGCATTAAAAGGACTCGTTCAGTATCATTCATGTCAAATTTGATACAGGCATACCAACCATCGAATGGTTGTGAATACTCTAGATGGTGGCCGCAAATGCGATTGCTGAACATTATCACCCATATTCTAAGTCAAATCCTCATGTTTTCCTCGACTCGACTCAACCTCACTGAGGTAGTTTGATATTCATAGTTGCAATTTTACTCCTCGCGTCTCAAACAATTTCCTCAGTCGAGACTGATGAGAATTTCCGAGAATTAGAGAGAATTTCATGTTTGTGGATTAAAACAACAAGTATCTTATCACTTTTAGTCCTAGTATACAGGGTGGCCATACCTGCTAAGCAAGCGCCCTCATTTTTTCCAGACTCTTTTTTGCCAAGCTGTAAGATAAGCGAGTTAAAAAAATCTCGATTTTAGGGGTGGGCCACTCCTGCCACCCTTAGTCTGCCAGTGCGCTGTCCTTAACCTTATTAAAACCACGGATAAATATAGGCCATTTTGATCGTGTAAATGCCCCAGTTTATAGACAGTTTGTCGAGGTAAAAAAAGACCTCAGGAAAAACCTGAAACTTTGAACATTTGAACGCGTCTAATTTACAAATTGTCATCGTTGTCTCGCCGTCACACAAACGTCAAATCGTCAAATATTTGACAAGTCGGCAATGATTTCGTGGCTGCTAAAAACAAAATTGTGTTTAAAAAATAATTAAAACGCTGTTGAATGTTGTATTGTATTTACAGCCTGTGAAAATAATAGGTAAGAGTAATGTACTGATTGTATTTCGTGATATTAGAATGAATATGAAGTAATAACAATATTTGTGTATGTATTTCCAAGATCAAAAATCTGTTTTTGATTACTACAAATTCAGTTGATAGTTATGTTTATTGTGGTGTTCAGCGGTTTTATTGTTTAGTACTATCTTTGTCTTTTATTATTATAGGTTTATAATGGAAATAAACTGTTATTAAATCCTTATAATCGTGAAATTCGTGTTGTCTGGCCATTGGTACAAATCTGCTATGATGAAATCGAATTATACTTTCTTGGTTGCTGTGATACGATAAATCACTAGTTTAGCGTGAACAAGTTAACATACTTTCATAAAAAAACTAAATCACATCATGCAGTCTGTTAGGCTAATACCGTTTTTGCTTCAAATGTTCTCATAGATTTTTTTGGAATTAAATATTTACACCGTTTTTTTTTTAACTTGATGTCTACTAACGATCTCGGTGCAATCATGACAATAACTTCTATTTTTACTTTTGAGTTTTGACTTCTTTTCATACTGCTTAAACAAACATAAATTAATTAAATTGCACTTGACCAAATTGATGTCAAGTGGATGAATGAAGAACTTGAATTGTTGGTGAGATAAACTGTATATTACTAATCTGGACTTTAGTATAGTAAGCTTTAGTTATTATGCCTATAAGACACATTTAGTACACACATAGTTTAACTGTATGTTAAAATTAATTAAACTCTTTATATCTGCAACTAGTTTCTGCCCGCGACTTCGTCCGCGTCAAATTTTTGCTCCCCTGACCCTTCCCGTCGCATCGATTTGCCTGCTAGTTTTCGTCCACTTTTCGTTGCTGCTTGCTCCTTTTGAGTTATAGCGAGTCAACCTTAAAAGATAGACATATGCTCTTGCAGACTTTTTTTTAGAACTTTTTAAAAGGAACAATTCCGTCATACATGATGTTTGCGTTACTTTAACCATTTACGCAGCGCACGCAACGAAAACTCTCAAAAGGAATAAATTTTCCCCTTTTTTGCAACATTTTTCATTACTGCTCCGCTCCTCTTAGTTGTAGCGTGATGTTATATAGCCTATAGCCTCCCTCAATAAATAGGCTACCCAACACAAAAAGAATTTTTCAATTCGGACCAGTAGTTCCTGAGATTAGCGCGTTCAATCAAACAAACAAACAAACTCTTCAGCTTTATAATATTAGTATAGATTACCTAAACCCTAGTATTCCTATAGTGCTAATGTACTATTACTAGTAAAGATTATTAATGTTAATGTCATCCTTTGTATACTTACTTGTGCACAGTATTTCTCATCAATATGAGGAAGTGGCCGTAATCCACCACACAAGCCCATTGCGGGATAAATGGTATAGATATCAATAGTTTTAAAATTTTAGTTCAATGGTTTTTTTTTTTTCACTATTCTATTCTTTTCATTATCCTACAACTCATGAGTCGCAAAAATTACCACTGGCCACCACTGTTCTGCACAGTATGTGATTATAATAAACTAGTTTTCAACCGACGAAAAAAAACGGAGGAGGTTTTCAATTCGAGCGTATATTTTTTTTTTTTTTTTATATATGATCACGCATAACTTTTTACATAGTGGCCCGATTGTGACAATTCTTCTTCTATTGGAAAGGGTATACTCCCAAGGTGGTCCCATATAAATTAGGAAAACAAAATCGAACCCTAAGGGTCGGAAAACAGGGGATGATTGATTGTTCACTCACTGATTGTAATGTATAAACACGCATAACTTTATACAGAGTAGTCCCATTTTGATAATTCTTTTTGTGTTGGATAGGGTATACCTTGACAAGTATTATTAGTACATTAAACCCACAAAAAAATATAAAATAAAAACTTTTTAACAAAAAATTAAACCGCCGAAAAACTGAAAAGCATAAAATAATAAACCTTAAAATTTTGAGTCGGCGCTGAAAAATCAATGAACAAGGATCACTCAAAGCGCCGACTCATAATTTTAAGGTTTTATGCTTTTCAGTTTTTCGGCGGTTTAATTTTTTGTTAAAAAGTTTTTTAAATCTTTCTATTTCACAGAAAAAGTGTTTCACAAAATGAATCTACCAAAAATGTGCATAATTAGGCGCTGGTTCGTTAGGTCTGTGCCCAGCAGTAGACCTGTTTACATTGAATTAATGATTATGTCAGTGAACCTCTTTAGAGTGAATTAATGATAAGGTTGATGCATTATTGTATACAGACATAAAGCTAGTTGAAAAGGCCGCATCCATTTTTTATATTGCCATGTAGCAAACCCATGTTTGTAAAATAAAATATGGAGGTATTTTCTGTGTGTGCACAGTTAGGTATATAGACCACCTGTAACTTGTAGATGGTACAGGTGGTGTTTATACCGAACTAGCTGACTTGACAGACATTGTCATGTCTAAACAATAGCATAAACTAAGATCTTATACAAAAAGGAACTTAGTGTGGTTCCTTATATTTTGAGCGGAGTTTGTGTAGTTCAATTTTGGGCCAAAGATGTTTGAACTATTGGCCATCAATCTTCTTCTTCTTCGTAATACCTATTCTGGTTAGAGCGGTCATAGTCCTCATGTTGTCTTGAGGCAGATGTGATTCGCCTCACGATTTCTCACCGTACAGTCCAATTTTTGGAATTGTGTGTGCACTTATACAGTCGCCCACTGCAGATTTAATTTGGTCAGTCCATCTCATGGGTGACCATCCACATGGTCTAGTGCTCCCCACTCTATCCTTGCCATCAATACGCTAAGAATAAGGAGAAGTGGTTCTTAACTTTTACAATTTTTATTTCTTTCTAAGGGTTTTAGGGAAAGAAAAAAATAAAGAAATAAATTACAAGAAATATTAAAAAAAGAAAATTGCCATGTCGGTCCAGCTGTTCTCCAGTAATGCACTTACCAACAAACAGCATTTCATTTTTAATTTTGTGTATTACTACTTCTACTAATGCATGAACCATGTATTTTCCAGGTCAATATGGGTGTAGCAGTGAGCAGATACTCGGAGTTGTCTTCCAATGAGCTGCTGATGCGGTTCTGTTCTACCGAAGTCATCTGCCCCAATGACCCGTTCTGGAATCAGCTGCTTGCATTCAATATTAATCCACCGGGTAGTGCGTAAGTATCATAATTAGCAGATTATTTTCTAATTGAAATAGAAAATTATCTTGAATAAGGTTGAAAATTATCTCATCGGAACATACTACTGAGATAATAATTCTATTTTGCCTGAATTAACTTTAGGTTATTAATTATCGTACCATGTAGTGCCGGACGTAAAAAATTGCACCATCCTATTTCGTCCCGTGGCTGATGGTAAGAAGCGACTAAGGCACTTACTAGAGAATGAGCAGCAGCATTCTCTATGCATTTTACCACCATACTGCGATCGCCAACTCTCCTGCCTAGCGTGGCGATTATGGCAAAGCCCCCCAAATTGAGGGAGGCCTATGTCCAGCAGTGGACGTCTTTCGGCTGAAATGATGATGATTAATTATCTGTGTGGATGAAAGGCATCCAAATTTCAACCGTTTTTTACGTGATTTAATTTACAATATCTGGATGACCGAGCTTTGCTCGGTATTTTTTACCAAAAAATTGTGTTTAAAATAATAAGTTTATGTTCAAGTTGATTATCGATAAAGTTGGTCATTGAAAACACGAATAAAACGACATTTTATAAAAATGAATCCTAGCTAGATCGATTTATCGCCCCCAAAACCCCCTGTATACTAAATTTCATGAAAATCGTTGGAGCCATTTGCGAGATTCAGATTATATATATAGATATATATATATACAAGAATTGCTCGTTTAAAGATATAAGATAAGATAAACATCCAAATTCACGCAAACGAAGTCGCGGGCAGAAGCTAGTAATAAATAAGTAGTTACATTTAATCCGTAGTTCTCTTTTCCTTATCCCAGAAACATTTAAATATAATAATTAATTCGTTTAAGTATCGTTAACATTTTTATCTATAAGTTTCGCTCTGGCTTAATCATCTTAAAGAGGCCTACAACCAATATATTGACTCAGTAGATAATTACCAAACAAGGTATTTTATTAAAAGCTCACTTAAAAGAACGTGTCATGTATTTTTATCTTTTATTGATACCAATTACTTAAATGTTTGTTGTTAGCTAAAATGATTGATGGAAACATCTGATAAAATTTAATGGTTGTAGGTAATCAATTTCTTAAATTCCTGTGTTTCTTTCCCGATGAGAGATAGAGGGTGTATGAAGGTCGAGGGTTACCATACGTCCTGTTTTTTTAACTGGTCTAGGCTGTCCTTCTGGTCAAAGGGTCTCAACTCCTTCCAACTTTCGCGTGCCCGCGCGTTCTTCTTCCAGTTTTGACGGAACCTATCCAACTCGTCCCGTCATCAAATCAAATGTTTATTTGCTAGAAATACAATGTTGGTGACGGTGAGATCTCCTACGCAGTCTACCACATCTCCGCCTCACTGTGTGACACCAATTTTGTGTTATTAGAGCCCACAGTTAGTCCAGCAAGCAGCAGATATGCCCTGCCAAATCTCATTTAAGTTCCTGTTTGGATTTGTAAAGTGAAAATCTAAAGAGTTCAATGTGTAGGTACTAAAGGGAAAAATGTCTAGATTATTTTTATGCAAATGGTGGATGACCGGTCGGTAGTCATTTGAAAACTCGAATTACCAACGATCTCGTTGACTGAGAAAATATTCGTTGGATTTAAAATTAATCAAATAAATTATAGGTCTGGGGTTGGAACCCAGGAAGGCGTTTTACTGTGTGCAAATTACTTCATCACCGATACTCTTAAAACGGTGAAGGAAAGCAAAGTGAGGAAACCGGCATGTCTTAGAACCAAAAATTCGAGGACATGTGACATTTACCAACCCGCATTGGGCCCGCGTGGTCGATTACGGCTCACTTGTTCTCACCGAGGGGAAGCCTGTGTCCCAGCAGCGGGAATAGTATAGGCTGCATATGTAACACTAGAAATTCGATGTTGCCAGTCCGCGGCGGATGAACGCTCTTAGGCTGATTCGATACCTCAGATATTGCAGATAAACATTTAATATCAGCTTGTAGACTGTTGATTTGTACACCATTTTCTATCTTTCTAAGTCCCTAGTACCAGTTGACAGGCTAAAATGTCCTCCAATACCGTATTAACAAAAACGTAAAAGCCAATTATTTTTAAAAGAGTAACCATGGTGTTTTTGCTGGCTCTCTCCTTAGGAATCCACCATTTGGAGCCGTGCACTAGTTTCTGACATTTCATAAGTGCCTGTGTTGGATTATGTGCAAAAAAAAGTGATTACCATTCAAAAGTAACTATTTCTCCAAATTCCAGGGACGAACAGCTGATGTTCGATGGCAGTACGGAGTCCCTGCTCCAGAAGTTTCTGCAGAACAACCCTCAAACCGGCAACCTTGGGTCCCTCGTCCAGGTGTTCATCACCAGGGCGACAGAACTGCTAGCAGCGCCGAACAGTGACAAGTAAGTGGAAATTATGTTTTTAGAGTTGAAGAGGATTCTTATGAAAGCGGTGACGGAATATTGAAGGAAAGTCTTTGAAATTAATTCCGCTAATTTTGAAGTAAAATATGTTTTATTTCCTTGATATACAAAGCATAAAGTTCTATCATAACCTAGACAAATAACTAGTAAAAAAAGATACAGGAAGTAGAGATGTAAAATAAGGGCACAAATATTGACTATGCGTACTAAATTGAACTATAAAAGTTTATAAATTAAGCATATTTTCAAATGGACTTGAACAGAAAGAAACCCCTTTATTTGGACACGGTTCTTGAAACCAAAAATACAAATAACAAAGTAAAAAAAGTGAAATTAATGTTTTTTGTATGCCCCACAACTGCACCAATAAGGTACATTTCAGTATGACAGAATGCCAGACAGATGCTGTCTGACGCTGGTTTTCTAATGAACCTTTAAGGACATATGGCAAGGAGTGCCAACTAACCTTAATTCCGGTTATTGCTATCCTTTTCTTTCTATTGAAAATAGAAAGAGATGGAAATAAATAAGAGCTGTCAAATTTTGTTGAACTAAGATTTTATTTCAACTACGATGAATTAATTGATGACTGTACTGACAGTACTGTAGTATTAATTGTGTTTTTATTTCGCGGTATTTCGATAAGAGACAGCATTAAGTACTGATATTTAAGTTGAGATGGTGAACACAAGAATCGTCTCCATTAGCAGTCATAATTATAGCGGTCCTGGGATTTTCATCAAAGTGGATATAAATGATTGGCTGTCATTTTTATGACGGCTGTCATGCAGTGGTGCTGTCATTTTCATGACGTCATTGCGGCGGCATTGTGGTTAAAGAAATGTTTATTTCTCAATAAAAAATTACAAAAAAAATCTGTTACTTTGAGAACAATTGTTTAAAAAAAAAACTTAAAAAATTTGCAAACTTTGACACTTGAACTAAGAAAGCTATTGTTTTTCTTTATAATAAATCATATAATTGGTTGAAAGCCGGTATTATAGAAAAAAATAAATTCATTGTGACTCGCGCAGATCTACGTTCCGGCTATACAAAGGGTTAAAAGTACACAATAATATTTCATTTAATACGCAAATTACATCAACGAACACAAAAACTTAAAACTTTTGGATAATAAGTTTTTTAAGTTGGATATTTTTAACAAAGCGGTTCATGTTATAGAAAAAAGTGTAGTAAGCGCCTGTCTAAAATGTAATAGCAATAAGATTACGTGTAAAGAGGTATTATAATTTCTTAATCATGTTCATTTAAGGCGTCTATTTCGTGCCGAAAGGGGACGCCCTAGGGGAACATATAGTGACCTTATTGGAGATGTTCTTCGGAAGGGTCAGGTGCGTAGTACTGGTAACCGGCGTGCGTGTATGACCAGATGTATGAATTTGAACGAGGCAAAAGGTGTAAGTATGTAAGGATCGTAGTAGATGGCGTTATGTAGTTTCTGTGTACCCCCCATGGGGGAAAAGGCGTGTATGTATGTATGTATTAATCCGTTGTTACAAAATTTAACTTATTTTTGTAAATAGGAGCCAAGGGTTTAAGCTGAAATCCAGTGCTTAGAAACCTGCAACGGGGACCTTAGCATAATGCTGAAGTTAAAACCTTTTGCTTCCAGTATTATAGTTTTGTATATGTGTGTACCTACTACTAGCTGTAATACTGGAGACAATAAACTTTATTATATTCTATGTATGACTTAATAATAATATTCTGTAAAATCAAGTACCGTGACTTGGCTCACGAGATTGTCGACATGCGGGATGTGGACTCAGCGATCATTGTGCCGATAGTCGTTACAGCCAATTCACAAGATCATCGGTCCACCTTGTTGGACGACTTCTATAAGCCTTCCGTTACGCGGTCGCCACTCCAGAACCTTTTTACCCCATCGGCCATCGTAACTGCCCCGACTTCGATCGCGTCAAATTTTTGCTCCCCTGACCCTTCCCGTCGCATCGAATTCCTCGCCAGTTTTCGTCAATTTTTTGTTGCTGCTCCGCTCCTTTTGATAGTAGCGTGATGTTATATAGTCTATAGCCTTCCTCAGTAAATAGGCTACCCAAAACTAATATATTTTTTCAATTCGTACCAGTAGTTCTGAGATTACCGCGTTCAATCAAACAAACGAACTCTTCAGCTTTATAATATTAGTATAGATGTGAGTTTGTATGCTTCGATGTCCCTTGCTCAATCAGGCAAAAACTACTGAACTGATTTGGATGAAATTTGGCACACAGGTAGATTATGACCTGGATTAACCCATAGGGTACTAAGATATTATTTCTATCTCGGTAGCGCGTTCCCGAGGGATAAACTTTGACCTCCACGCGGGCGAAGTCGCTGGAAAAAGTTAGTCTATCATCATTACAGCCGCAAGACGTCCACTACTGGTCATGGGCCTCCCCCAATTTGGGGGGCTGTGCCATAATCGCCACGCTTGGCAGGCGGGTTGGCGATCGCAGTATGGTGGTAAAATGAATAGAGAACGCTGCTGCCCATTCTCTAGTAAGTCCCTTGGTCGTCTTTTACGACACCCACGTGAAGAAATGGGGTGATGCTATTCTTTACGTCCGGCACGACACGGGACAAAGTTAGTCTATAAATAAATAAAATTGAAATGTCTGTTTGTAATTTCAAATCAGCTTTTCACTAAATACATATGAAAGTATTTACGGTATTTACATTTTTTTTAAACATTTTTTAAATGCCTGTCTGTCTGTCTGTTTGTTCCGGCTAATCTCTGAAACGGCTCGACCGATTTCGATGAGACTTTCACTCTTAGATAGCTACTGTTATAAGGAATAACATAGGTTACGTTTGTCCCGGTACCACGTCCATTTTCATAACGACGCGGGTGAAGCCGCGGGCACAGCTAGTGTTTAATAAATTAAAACAGATTTTACACATAAAACAATTTATTTACATTTAAACAAAAAGAATACGATTTATTATCTTTGGTGAGTTCTACATTTATAGTTTCGTGGTTAGATACATGGATTTTAACCTTTTGAGCGCCACGACAAAAAAGTAAAATCGTGCCCTCAGCGCCAAGCTATGAATTCATCCTTTTATACCTACAAAATAGTAGTGAGTTCGAAATTATATCGATAAAGCATTAACCACGTATTTTTTAACATATAGTATGTTTTTAATAAAAGGTTACTATACCAGGAATATATAATAAAGGAGTTTTATTTCATCCCGCTTTGTCTTTTATGGTAAAAATGATACGATATGTGTCACAGTTTCGGCGTTAAATCCACAATTTAAAACAACAGTCGATAAAAGCAAGTCATTGCCATCACAGCACTATTTTCAATCATGACGTACATTCTTGTCACGATTGGATGACACTGGCGTAGCTGGCACGACTTTTCTTAATTTGCTCGCCTCTGCATTAGAGGTGCGCATCCGATATTTATGAATAATATCGAAATAATAAGAGTTATTTTATTTTAATGGTTTCGCTTTTTATATACAGTAGCAGCATTTTTATTTAATACAAGTAGCTTCTGCCCGCGACTTCGTCCGCTTTATATTTATTGCTCCCCCAACTCATCCCGTCGCATCGTATGTATATTTTTTAATATGAAAAAGAAAAGTATTGTCCAAGCGATTTTTTTTTAACTATTATTAAAATCTTCCGAAGGCCATACAAAAAATATTAGGCGAATCGGTCGAGCCATTATATATATAGTATTCATTTTTATTTATATAGATTTAAGTTTCTCTGAAAGAACAACCAGTAATAATGTCTTAATGTACCGCCACGTAGGTACAGATGATATCTCAGTTGAAAAAAAAAAAAACAATTTTCTGTAGATAACTTATCAGAATACGACGGAAATAGGCAAAAGCAAATTTAAATCATCAAATGAATTTGTATTTTAATCATTAAACGAAGTTTTTATACTCAAGATTTGTAAGTACAAATATTATAATAAATACGAAGAAAAGGACAATATTATCCTCGGAAACGAATGAAACTTAATTCAAACAAACCTCAATAGGATACGAGTTTATTTTATGACACGCCAGCCGAACTTATAGCTGTTTGAAATGGTTTACATGAATTTTGTTCTCTTTTTTTATTATAAAATCTGAACTTCACTTTGTAGTTTTATTTGAAACAAATTACTTATAACACAATCGTATCGTTAAACAAGGATGTATGTTCCGATGACTATAGTCTGATATGCACGCCCTTCCGCTCCTCCCAGAACGGGAGACGTCATTTAATGATTTCCCACCCACAAAAAAAGTCGTTCAGAATAATAAAGTAATGAGAACAAACTACTGATACAAGTAAAGGAACAGCTCTATTTACAAATCGATCACATGTGACGTCATCGGATTGTAACGATTAGATGACTCTGGCGCTCCAGGCACAGACAATATGAAAGTGTGATGGAGATGGGCATTACACTCATTATGATTTATCGATAATCAACTAACACCGACATTTAATGAGCAGATAGCTCAGTATTTTAATCATATTTAAATAATTTTCATGATTCCTGAATCATTAAACTTCTATATCAAAAGTTTTATTTATTTATTGTTGAATAATTTAAAGAAATTAAATATAACGTAGGTTACTGTCAAATTCGATATTCTTGTTATATTGATTGCTAGCTACATCACTACGTGTCATGGTATGATGACTGTGGCGCTGAGGGCACTATGTTTTTCGAACTTTATAATTGGTGTTAGTTTTTGCCATCTTATGTTAATACGGATGAAATATAAAGAAAGAAGCTCAAGTAATATAAATTAGGATGAGTCAAGGAACATAATTAGCAAAGGAAATAATAAAAACAATGTTGTTTTATGAGTTTTATTTACGTTTAAAAGTCTGTCACGGTATCGTGACCGTGGCGTGCTGGGCACGTTTTGGTTTGTCATCTATACGTGACTCTGGCGGTCAAAAGGTTAATTCTTTGCTGTTTGATTTGATATCCAGTTTAGGCGAAATATTATTGGGTTCTTCTATTAATAATTTGTCAGTAGTAGCCCGGAGTATTGATGTATGTCCAATGGGCTCTCTCAATATTGTATGGGACTTAAACATAACTATGAATGATAGGCTGAGGAATGATGTGATAATAGAACAGTGTG
Organism: Aporophyla lueneburgensis; assembly: GCA_932294355.1. NCBI lineage: Eukaryota > Metazoa > Arthropoda > Insecta > Lepidoptera > Noctuidae > Aporophyla > Aporophyla lueneburgensis. The sequence continues at coordinate 12,811,271 of OW028762.1, read as the reverse complement.
GTTCAAAAAATGTAATGACAAAAATTGAAAAAAGTATGCTTAGGTGGTTTGGTCATGTTGAGTGGATGAATGAAGGACAGTTCACAAAACGTATCTACAAGACAGATGTGAGTGGAAACACCGGGAGGGGACGCCCTAGGAAAACATATAGTGACCTTATTGGTGATGTTCGTCAGAAAGGTCAGGTGCGTAGTACTCGCAACCGGCGTGTGTGTATGAGCAATTGTATGAACATAAACGTGGCAAAAGGAGTGTGTAGAGATCGTAGCAGGTGGCGTTCCGTGGTTTCTGCCTACCCCTATGGGAAAAAGGCGTGATTGTATGATGATGATGATGATTAAACATAAATTTACTGGCAAAACGTGATTGAATACCATTCTGCCTCCCTCGTCCGGTTATATAAGCGTGATGATAATTCCTTCGTTGTTTACCCATGCCTTTTATTATGTTTATTTGATTCTTTATAATGCGCGATCATTCGACTTCCTGGCAGTATGTTCTTGTGAATGTTGATTCTTACATCTGGAAAAACAAAATGGACAAGTTGTTTTAAATATATCCAATATTATAAATGGGAAAGTGTGTGTGTCTGTTTGTCCGTCTTTCACGGCAAAACGGAGCGACGAATTGACGTGATTTTGTAAGTAGAGATAGTTGAAGGCTACTTTTTGTCTATTTCTAACCCCCCACTTCCCTAAAATGGGGGGTGGAAGTTTGTATGGAGCAAAAAAATAAAATTGAGTAGGGTATGGAAAATTGTGTGAAACTCTCCGCAAAATTAGTACAGGTTCAAACGAATAATAAAATAATTTAATTAAAATAAAATAAAATAATTTAATTAAAATAAAATAATTTAATTATAATAAAATAATTTAATTAAAATTAAATTAAATAAAACAATAGGTGAACTTAGAAAAGACGGGGGGGGGGGGGGTGCAAAAATTTAACGCGGACGAAGTCGCGGGCAGAAACTGTTATCAAATAACTAGCTTCTGCCCGGGACTTCGTCCGCGTCAAATTTTTGCCCCCCTGACCCTTCCCGTCGCATCGAATAGCCTGTCAGTTTTCGACCAATTTTCGCTGCTGCTCCGCTCCTATTGATCGTAGCGTGATGTTATTAATTCGGACCAGTAGTTTCTGAGATTAGCGCGTTCAATCAAACAAACAAACAAAAAGTATTAACAAAATCGAACCTATCCGAATCTCATAAACCCTGTTAATGGTGTGTTGGAGCTCGCTCTTTTCACCCTGATGATATTTTGGTACTGCCGGCGCCCTTGATGAATCCCCCTGAACTCTTGGGCTGTCACTGCGCCTGATAAAATTTTCCTAATTTATTAAAAATACCCTTATACCCTTTTTTGTGGGTGGGAAATCGTCAAATGACGTCTCCAGCTCTGGGCAGAGCGTGTCAGACTTTTACTGACTAAAATCCACCCGTGTTCCTTCAGTTGCCTATATGCCAGGGCCACGGTAACTCTTTCGAACAAATGTCGCGACACTGGCAGGATTAAAAATACCCGTGTAGAATAGTTACTTCGACAAGTGAAAAAGACAATCAGTAACGTTATTGGTGATGTTCTTCTGAAAGGTCAGGTACTCGCAACAGGCGTGCGACCAGATATATGAACGTAAACGAGGCAAAAGGACTATATTAGGATTGTAGTAGTTGCAATTCTGTGGTTACCTCTATGGGATGTACCTATGTGGATAGACTTATCATTAATGGTTTACTTGCCTAGACTCTCATTTTGCCCAAAAAATGGGTGCTTATTTTTCTAAAAATGGATTGACAATTCGACGCTTATACAGGATCAGTTTTTAACCAGTGCGCAAACTGTAACCACAAATATCATTCTAGGCCCCCCAGCGCAAAAATTTTTCGTCGGTTTTACAAAAAAAAAAAAATCTGTATATTTATTATTTTGCCAAAACCTCCATATTCTAATCGGTTTTAATTTTGTAGTTATTTGGGAGAATTTTGTGACAATAGAGGAGTCCTGGTGTGTGGTCTGATTTTAGTATGTCGTGATGTTATGTTATTTATTACACTTTATGCACAATGGAGGTACAAAGGCGGATATCCGAACTAATTTTATTAAGAATGATTTGATTTGTTATATTTTTGTTTGTTACGCTTTCACGTTAAAACTGCTGAACGGATTTGGAAGAAACTTGACACATGGGTAGACCATGACCTGGATTAGAACACATGATACTTTTTATCCCAATATTCTCACGGAACCGAGACTTATACCGGGTGAAACCGCGGGACGTAGCTAAGTGCCCTTTATTTGTATGCACGCCTCAATTCTTACCAACGGTAGAAAAGAAAATAATAATAAAACTTACCCTCCATCTTTTTACGTTGAGATCTTTTACCGGCTGCTGCTAATGCGACGAAAAAACACAAAAATATTATGAATAACAGCTTCATGGTTGATCTGTTTAAGTGTTGACTGCCCGGAGTCCTACCGTGAAGTGTCAATGGCTGGGTTAGTCTAGACTTTTAATACATTTGGCATAATACTCCACGATAAGTAACGCAGTGCAGAATAATTATAGAAGTCTCATTCGAATATAATGGCTGCTTCGAGGTGTGATGGTTTTTGTGTTGCCTATTTACCGAGGAAGGCTATAGGCTATATAACATCACGCTACAATCAGGAGGAGCAGAGGTGCCGTTCAAGTATTACGTAAGCACATTTATTAAAATTTTTTACTCCCCCATCCCCCTTGTCATCAAAAGTAAGCAAAGCTCTTACCCCCCCTCCCCATGCTTACGTAAACATTGTTATATGCATTTTTCTTTTAATGTACTCTGTTTTTTTTTATTGATTCATGAGCAGCAGTTATAATTCTAGAAATAAAAAAATAGATTTAGGATAGGAGACTTTAACGCATATAATATTCATTTAAAATACGTCAAATCGTCAATAGAAACGAAACAATAGGTTGACGGAAGAAATTTAGTCCAGTGAATAGAGCGCGGTAATAAAAAAATATACCCGTGGTATCCGTAGAAGTATGGAAGTGTTTAAAAGAATATGGATGTACGTGGCTGACATAATTCTTCAATAAGTTGTTGCATGAAGGAGGGATCCCACAAGAATGGTGCAATAGTTCGCTAGTGCCCATCTTTAAGAATAAAGGTGATGTACAGGACTGCAACAACTATCGAGGGATAAAGCTCATGTCACATAGTATGAAGGTATGGGAAAAAGTAATAGAGAAAAGACTGCGAGAGGAGAGTGAGATTACCCCGAATCAGTTTAAGTTTATGCCAGGGCGAGGAACAATGGACGGCACTTTTGCACTCCGGCAATTGTGCGAGAAGTACAGACGTTTACGCAAAGACTTGCACATGATGTTCATTGATCTGGAGAAAGCGTATGATAGGGTACCTCGGGATGTGATGTGGTGGGCTCTGAAAGAGAAAGGGTTGCCTGGGAAGTATGTAGAGTTAATTCGTGCTATGTACAGTCAACTCGTACCTACGTCCGGTCGGCTGCTGGCAATACCGACGAATTCAATGTGGCTGTACCAGGGATCGGCTCTAAGTCCTTACCTTTTCCTGTTGATCATGGACGCTCTGACGTCGAACATACAGGAAGAGGCACTCTGGTGCATGCTGCTTGCCGATGACATTGTTCTTGTCGGTGAAGATGTGTCCGAGATCCAGAGCAGATTGGAGAAGTGGCAACAGAAGCTGGAGAATGTTGGCTTGAAAATCAACAGACCCAAAACCAAATATATGTTCTGCGATTTCGGCGGTCTCCCCGGCTCTGGAACCATAGCGCTTGATGGTGTGCTTCTCTCGGTCTGCTCCGACTTTTGGTATCTCGGTTCACTCGTGCAAAGCGGTGGCGAAGTAGATCGGACGGTTAAGCACAGAATAAACACTGGATGGATGAAATGGCGGCAGGTCCCAGGAACAATCTGCGACTCCCACATCCCCCTTAAACTTAAGGGGATGATATATAAAACCATGGTCAGACCTGCTGTCTTGTAAGGGTCAGAATGTTGGGCCTTAAAAGGGATGAATGAAAGGCAATGGCATGCAGCTGAGATGAGAATGTTAAGAAGGATGTGTGGTCTTACACGAATGGATACAATAAGAAATGAGGACATAAGATGAAGTCTGAAAGTGACACCAATAATTGAAAACTTGTATGGGAATCGATTGTCATGGTATGGTCACGTGATACGGAGGAATAAGAAAAATTTCCTGAGGAAAATATTGAGTATGAATGTCAATGGCTTTAAGATAGAGGGAGACCAAAGAAACGCTGGATGAACTGTGTGAATGTGAATTATGATATGGAGAGAAAGGGAGTGACTACTGAGATGACGACTAGAAGTGTGGAAGAAAAAGACATGTTGCGCCGACCACAAATAGATTGGAATAAGGGCGGGAGAATGATGAATAGAGCGCGGTAGGTAATTTCCCTACTCGGTTCTAAGCCTAAACGTCTACATTATTTGTGGGAATCCCCGAAAATGCGTTTCATTTTCACACAAAGACAATGTGACGGTTGCCATAAGTGTAAAAAAGTGAATAACTACTGCTTACGTAATCACCATCTAGACTCCCCCACCCCCCATGTCATCAAAAATAAGCAAATCAAAGACCCCCCCGTCCCCCTATAGTGCTTACGTAATACTTGAACGGCCCCAGAGCAGCAATGAAAAATGTTGCAAAACGGGGAAAATCGCACGGGCAGGCGATTCGCTGCGGCGGGAAGGGTCGGGGGAACATGAAATTTAACGCGGATGAAGTCGCGGGCAGATGCTAGTTCGAGTATAAACAAGATTGCTTAGTGCGCGCCAACTTTACATTTTATCAGAGCTACTTAAATTTCATAAAACTGCAGTAGCCACGGTGGTAACAAATCAACGCACCCGTAGAAAACCCTAATCGAACAGTTTTCCGCAAGCTTAAGTTTGGCAATAAGGCCTTCTCAAGTATAGGAGCTTACATGGATGAAAAAGTTAATAAAAAGCTCAACACCCCCCTACCATTGACGAAGTTAGGGTGCAAAAATAATAGTTTTAAAAAACTGAAAAACACGCTTCCATAGAAAACCAAACTAAAAAGCAGAAAATAATGGAAAAAAAGCGTGGGGTGCTTTTTAAGGTATTTTTTTATTGTTATCAGGCACATGCCTTGTTTCCCCGAAGGGTTAGGCAGAGGTGTACCTATAGTACACTCACATTTCGCCTGTTATGTTTCAAGTCCCATATAATAGGGGGCGAGCCTATTGCCACCAACCGGGCACAAATCTAGAATCCGGGCTGCTACTGAAAAATTCCAGATGGAAAAAATGCAATACAATACACAATAATATAATACTATCTTCTTCTTAGCGTGTCGATAGCAATCTAAATAGAGTTAGCCCAGAATTTGGCACTTTTATAAAAGACTAGCTTCTGCCCGCGACTTCGTCCGCGTCTAATATTCCCTCCCCTGACCCTTCCCGTCGCATCGCAGCCTGCCAGTTTTCGTCCATTTTTTGGTTGCTGCTCCGCTCGTTTTGATCGTAGCGTGATGTTATATAGCCTATAGCCTTCCTCAATAAATAGGCTATCCGACTCAAAAATAATTTTTCAATTCGAACCTGTAGTTCCTGAGATCAGCGCGTTCCACCCCCATTTTAGGGAAGTGGGGGGGGGGGGTTAGAAAGAGACAAAAAGTAGCCTATGTCACTCTCCATCCCTTCAACTATCTCCACTTAAAAAATCACGTCAATTCCTTGCTCCGTTTTGCCGTGAAAGACGGACAAACAGACACACACACTTTCCCATTTATAATATTAGTATGGATTTATAAGTATTGTATATAGGATGATACGGAACCGTCGGTGCGTGAGTCCGACTTGCTCCTAACCGGTTTTTCTTATTAAATAAATTATTACTTGGCCGTGGCTCTTCTGTTTATATTTTGATTGTATATATTAGATTTGAGAATTGATGAATAATTAATTACTAACCTTTTCCTTATTTACGGGTTTTCGCATCCGTCGTTCAGTACCTACGACTGTGGACACTCATATTTATTTTATTTGTTGGAAAACGCACCACAATATAAATAGAATGACAAGATAGGGCGTTTTACGTACCTACATACGAATGTATCTTTTATTCACATCTTGCCTTTGTGTGGGAAATCATCAAATGATGTCTCCCGCTCTGGGTGGAGCGAAATGGCGTGTTAGGCTAAAATCCACCCGTGTCCCTCCAGTTGCCTGTGCCAAGGCCACGGTATCTCTTTCGAACAAATGGTACCACCCTTGAGGTGTCCCTTACCCACTAAAAAAAGAATTGTCGAAATCTATCCTCAATTGCCGGAGATATCGAGAAACATGCGGACAGATAGGAACCTCTTCCTTTTTACAGTCACTTAAAAACAAACTGTTCAACTCTATTTTTAGTATAAATAAAATAATAACCGGTTTTTCCTATAAGGATCATATACGTCGCAAAACATTTGTGGCGTCTACGCAACTAGAATGCACTATCGCTCTATTTATTTTTGTACTAGCTTCTGCCCGCGACTTCGTCCGCGTCAAATTTTTTGCTCCCCTGACTGGCAGACAATTCGATGCGAAGGGAAGGGCCCTTCGCATCGAATTGTCTGCCAGTTTTCGTCCATTTTTCGTTGCTGCTCCGCTCCTTTTGATCGTAGCTTGATGTTATATAGCCTATAGCCTTCCTCAATAAATAGGCTACCCGACACAAAAATATTTTTTCAACTCTGTGCTGGTCCGAGTTGAAAAAATATTTTGTTCCTGAGATTACCGCGTTCAACCAATCAAACAAACAAATTCTTCAGCTTTATAATATTAGTATAGATTCCTTCGTGATTCATGAAAGTTACTCAATGGATTTTCATTGGGATTTTTAGTATCATAGCTATTGTAACGGTGGTGACGTCATCATCATCATTTCAGCCGAAAAACGTCCACTGCTGGACATAGGCCTCCTTAAAAGGTAGGAGAGGTTTGACATAATCGCCACACTTGGCAGACGGGTTGGCGATCGTAGTATGGTGGTAAAATGCATAGAGAACGCTACTGCCCATTCTGTAGTAAGTCCCCTTTTTTGACTTTGGGAAGTCATCAAATGACGTCTTCTGCTCTTGGGCGGAGCGGGAGGGCGTGTCAGACTTACTGACTAAAACCCACCTGTGTTCCTTCAGTTGCCCATGTGCCAGGGCCACGATGTCTCTTTCGAACAAATCTGGCGACCCTGGCAGGAATCGGTCCTAGCAGACCCCTTCAGTAGTAGTAAGTCCCTTAGTCGTCTTATACGACACCCACGGGAAGAAACGGGATGCTGCTATTCTTGACGTCTTGCCCCACACGGAGCAACGGTTTGGCTTGGTGGTGATGTAGTAGGGATTAGTATTTCGCGCAAAGATTTCACTTTATTAGGCTTCTAACACGCTGTAGTCACGTAAATGCGCTCCAAAGGTCTTCTAAACCGTATGTCGTTCATGGTGGTCAATCTCAACAGAGACTAGTCTTCAGCGAGGAAGATATTACACAAGTGTGTGCAGACACAGGGGAACTCACTCTCATAGTCCGATGGGAAGGCAATCCGATACAACCGGAGAGAAATAATATAATAATATCTTAGGACAACCAACACACCGTTATCTGATCCCAAACTAGGCAGAGCCTGTACTATGGTAACCAGACAACTGATAAATATACTTATATATTTCTAAATACATACATATCATTACATAATTATAAAATAAAGTCACTTCGCTGTCTGTCTGTCCCTATGTATGCTTATATCTTTAAAACTACGCAACGGATTTTGATGCGGGTTTTTTTAATAGATAGAATAATTCAACAGGAAGGTTTATATGTATTGTTCGCCGCCAGGCCAGGCCCCTACCATAGGATTTAAATATTATGTGGAAGCGCGATAATCGTGGGCCCTGGGTCAAGAAGTGGCGAGCGAAACTGTCCGCCGTGCGCGGAGGTTATTAATACAATCAAACAAAAGACTCACCTGGTTGAAGAACACCCGCTCTGGAGCCTACCTGGATTTATGTATGTAAGTGAGTGTATAGTGTATTGTGTTGTGAAGTTATGAGTTTCTCCAGGTTACAATCCGCAGCAATACGCCCTGCTACCAAAGGCATGCGGTCTTCAATGGTATCACTAACACATCAAACTATTTCAAACAAAAGATATATCCAAACTCAACCCGTAATATTTCTTCAAAGGGGGTTATTTACACACAAAACAATTGGGTCATGACTGACTGTCCACCAAAACGACCGATTCTCAAGGATTAATTAGTGTCAAAGTCAAACTTGACAAGTGACAGTTCTCACTCTGTTCACGTCTAGAAACGTAGGCGCATAGAGTAAACAATTCGAACGGGACGGAACATGTATATAACATGCATAATATAGTGAAGAAACGCTGATAATTTTAGAGGTTTCTAATGTGATGTCATAAATAAACTCATTTTTTTGCGCTTACATTGCGAACGCTGGCTGAACCCTACGAAATAGATCAAAATAATGTACTACAGTATTGTACACCTTAAAAACGTCTACAAAAAAGTCCGCGATGGTCCACAATAACCATTTTTTATCCTTTAATTTTTACGAGAAATAATGGCTTATTTACGAAGCGATTTTAAGCAATACAGCATTAATTCTTATCCAATTAAATACATTAGATATGTTGTGCATTTCATGTAGATCAAAATTGCCCTTTACAGCATATCATTAAAATGAATATATTAGAAGATATCAGAGATTATAATAAAATAGCCGCAGAGCGGCTAGCGGGCCGTTCCGCGTCCGGCCGTCTCTCTTGGTAGCGGTCGGGTGGTGCAGGATCAGTAGGATTGTAATTCATATTACTTGGGCTTCATAGTAAATGCGAATATCATGTGTGTTCGAAGTACTCAAAATAAACCTAATTGTATGATTTCAAGTAAGAGACTGCGAAATATGGCTTAGATGTTTAGAGTTTTGGATGGATTTGGATTATTGGTTATTCTGGATACTTACCATAAAGGATACTTTATCCCGGTAGTAGGTTCCCAGTTGATATTTTCCGACAACTATACGGGCGAAGCCACTGGCAAAAGTACTATTCCTATAATTCCTATCTGGTAATTGATTGAGTGTCTGTATAGGTAGAATACGAGCGTTAAGTAAAACCAGGATGACTTATATCAATTCAATCCAACCCTATTTCACAGTCTTCTTACTCTGAATACTATTCATCAAACCTGAATACTATTCATAAAATACACATGATATTAAACTATGAATCCGAAGTAATATGAATTATAAACATACTTATTACTAATATTATAAATGTGAACATTTGTATGATTGGCTGTTTGTTTCACAATCAAGCATAAGCGGCTTGCGGCCCAGAGGGTCATGGCCATCCGGTTAATCCGGGGATACCGCACGGTCTCCTGCGAGGCAGCGAGCCTCCTTGCCGGAGTGCCGCCATGGGATCTGGAGGCAAAGGTCCTCGCCCACATGTGGGAGTGGCGCGAGGAGGCGAAACGCCGGGGCGAAACTCCGCTGCCGCGACAAATCGCGGCACGGCGGACAGAGCTCCGGTGTGATCTCATGGCGACATGGCGGGTACGATTGTCGCAACCTAGTGCTGGGCACGCCACAATTGCGGCGGTAAGTCCCCTCTTTGAGGAGTGGATAGAGAGGCGTCACGGCGTCCTCACCTTCCGCCTGACGCAGGTTCTCACCGGGCATGGGTGCTTCGGTGGGTTCCTGTTCAGGATAAAGCGGGAGGATACGTCCGGGTGTTTCCATTGCGAGGATCGTCTGGAGGACACGGTGGAGCATACGGTGGAGGTGTGCCCTGCCTGGGCGGAGCACCGCCGTGTCCTCGTGGAGGCGATTGGCGGCGGCGACCTCTCGCGTCCGGCCCTGGTGCGAGCCATGGTACGGAGCGAGAGGGAATGGGAAGCCGTCACCTCCTTCTGCGAAGCAGTAATGCTCGCGAAGGAGGAGGCGGGGCGCGTGAGGGAGTGGCAGTCTCTGCGCCCTCACGTCCCTAGCCGCCGCAGGAGGAGACGCCCCGGGCGTCGGGAGTCAATAGCGGACTCCCGGCCACCGTAGGCGCGAGCTTGCGGGTGGCGAGCAATGGGTAGCTCGCCGCCCGGTAAGGACCAAGCTCGGGTCGACGGCGCGCAGTGTTCCACGCGCGCCTCAAAGAGATGTCAGCAGCAGTGTAGGGGTCTACTAGGACCGATGCCTGCCGGGGTCGCGTGATTGTTCGAAAGAGATACCGTGACCCTGGCACGTGGGCAACTGATGGAACACGGGTGGGTTTTAGTCAGTAAAAGTCTGACACGCCCTCCCGCTCCGCCCAGAGCGGGAGAAGTCATTTGATGATTTCCCATCCTGAAAAAAAAAAAAAAAAAAAAAGCATAAGCGGCTCAATGGATCTGGGTCGAAAATGGCACACGGATAGTATTTATTACCTTTATATAATTAGCCTAAATTATTCCCACTGCTGAGACACAGACTTCCTCTCGGTGAGAGGGAGTGGGCCGTAATCTACCACGCGGGCCCAGTGTGGGTTGGTAGATGTCACATGTCTTCGAATTTTTGGTTCTAGGACATGCCGGTTTCCTCACGATGTTATCCTTTACCGTTTTGAGAGCAGTGTTGATGAAAATATTTACACAAAGTAAAGAGCCTGCCTGGGTTCGAACCCATGACCTGCAATTCGTAAGTCGGGGCTGATACCACTGAGCCACCACTGCTCTCACTCAACTGCTCCCTTATTACCTATATAACCTGGATTAATGCATTCAATACATTAACCGCGGTAGTACGTCCTCTTGCGATAATTTCCGACATCCACGTGGGCGAAGCCGCGGGCAAAAGCTAATTATAGATAAATTACACCCAGACACAGAACAAATGATTGTGCTCATCACACAAACATTTGTTCTGGGTGAGAATCGAACCCACGACCTCAGTCTTAGCAGTCAGCGTCACTAACCACTAAACTAATAGGCCAGTCTAAGATCTAGATCAGGCGTAGACCCAACGGCTTAACGTGCTTTCCGAGGGACAGGGGTTTCACACCGCCAACTTCCGAACTTCGGGCTGTTACTAACAAATTCCCAATAGAATAAATAATCCTAGAACACTTTGCCCGATCTGGGTATTGAACCCCATGATCAACAGTCGTGCTGCTACCGTGAGACCAACGGGGCAAGTTTTTGCCTGCGTCTGGTTTTTTTTTTATTTTACTTTTTTATCTTTCACATTAGGCACATTGCTCGCAAAACAGATGGCCGATGGGGCCGAAAGGTTCTGGAGTGGCGACCGCGTACCGGAAGACGTAGAGTTGGAAGGCCTCCAACAAGGTGGACCGATGAGCTTGTGAAGGCTGCAGGAATCCGTTGGATGCGGGAAGCACAAAACCGGTCGAAGTGGCGGTGCTTGGGGGAGGCCTATGTCCAGCAGTGGACGTCTTTCGGCTGAAATGATGATGATGATGACTTTGCCCGATCTGGGAATTGAACCCCACGATCAACAGACGTGCTGCTACCACGAGACCAACGGGGCATGTTTTTGTTTGTGTCTCGGTTTTTTATTTAACTTTTTTATCAAAATTGAGGCAGTCACTGGCACCTGCATCCTAACTGTGTAACACTATCAATCAGACAAAATCAGAATTTTAAGGATATGAAAAAAAAAATGATGAAAAATTTTTTATTCACAATGTTATGGTTTTACAAGAATATATTACTTCTGCCAAATTGCAAGGCAGTTTGTTGGCAGATGTAGCTCGTTTCTTTTTTTTTTATTTTGTAACAATATTATATTGACACATTTTCCTTTATAAACATATAAAACACTAGCTTTTGCCAGCGGCTTCGCCCGCGCGGAGGTCGGAAAATAACCCGCGGGAACATACTACCGGGATCAAAAGTAGCCTTTGTCCTTTCTCAGGCTCTAAACTATCTGTGTACCAAATTTCATTTATATCGGTTCAGTAGTTTTAGCAGGAAAGCGAGACAGACAGACAGACAGACAGACCGACAGACAGACAGACAGAGTTACTTTTACATTTATAATATTAGTATGGATAACAACGATAAACGGAGACATAAAATACGCAAGATTTTCAACTACCCTTTACAGTAAGGCTTAGGAAAAACATATCTAAGAGGGACTTACTTATTTTACTTTTAAAAGCAGTTTTTGAGATACAGCTGTTAATATCTTCTAGAAGGCTATTAGAAATTATTATTGCTAATTCATTGTTTCATATGTACGAAGAATTAGTCTGTCCAGCAATATAAATAATGCAATGAATGTTGTTGTCAAAATAAAAGCTCTTTCCGCTGTTAGTGTGTGAAGTACTGCCAGGGTCGCGAGATTTGTTCGAAAGAGTTACCGTGGCCCTGGCATATAGACAACTGAAGGAACACGGGTGGGTTTTAGTCAGTCAAAGTCTGACACGCCCTTCCGCTCCACCCAGAGCGGGAGACGTCATTTGATGATTTCCTACCTACAAAAAAAAAAAAAAAAATCTTTGACGCAATTACTCCTTCAGTAAGTAAATTCAATGGTGACCCCGACGTGATATTTGGCCGAGGTCCCACCGTTCGTATGCGGCAGCGGTTGTCGTAGCGGTTTTGGTCGCTACAAAAGTGTTTTTATTTTTTTAATGAAAACAACTCGTGTGTACAACTGTAAATAACAATAATTTATAAAAAAAAATAACACTAATTTTTAAATCAAGAAAACATATTCTACTGCTCTACTCTTTGTTCAACTTCTTCATCTACTGGGGTTCTCCGTACTTAGCCACGTCGATAGGATTTCTGAACCTGCGACGCGGGTTTATAATTCTTGATTAATATTCTCTCTGAAAAAAGAAAACTTAATTGGATCATTGTCAAATTTTGCGCAAGTAAACGTGACTTAAATGAAAAAAATATATATATATATATAAAGCAATAAATATGTTTAACCCTTTATAAGGCAGAGAAAACTTTAATTTTTTTTTTTTGTAAATTATTAGTATGTGAATAATGACATTTTTAAGTATTTTTTTCAAATTGGGAATTCGATGGGCTATTTGCAGAAATGTATATGTTCATCATCAATGAAAAATAAAGTCGTTTTCCATGGGCGTACCCAGGTTCTGGGCCAGGGGGGGGCAAATCAGATTTTTTTATAAGCAAATAAATAAACGTAAATTAAAATAGGTTTGTTTTTAATTCTTTTTTAAATATACAATATTTATTTTAAAAGTAACTTTCGACGGTCTTCAGTAAAACGGTTTATAACGTCTTTTGTGAAAGAATAACCCATAGCGTTAACAAATTTTCTATGTAAACTGAGCATACAAAACCCATTTAATGTACTTCGGTCATGGTCGATCTTAGCTATGTTTTTACAAGTCTGGAGTGTGCTGAATAACCGTTCAATTGTAGCGGTGAAATCCGTGGAATAATGCACTGCCAGAAAAATTTCTAAGGCTGGCTTCACCTTCGGATAAAATGATTCTGCTACTCCGTTATTAACTCTGTAATTCCAATATTTTCAAAGTCCTGCTCCTGCTTATTCATCCAAAAAGTGCGCCATAGTTCGGCTTCAGATGTGATCCCTTCTAATTCATACAATATAGAAACTTACTACCTAATGTTTTGCAATTTTGGAAATGTAATTTTAATTATCTGAGCAGGGTGCAACAATGAAAGAGTAAACGCTGGTGAATGGTCTTTGCTCTCGCCTCTAATGAAGAAAGTAACGAATCCAAATAGGGCACGCATATCGAACGACGAAAATAATCGCTAAGGGGCTGGCCACAGTAGGCTGCTGGTTGATTTGCCCTCTGTTGTTGGCGGCTTGCTGTCTTAGGTAAACCCAGCTCAAGGTTCAAATCTGTAGTAATTATTTAAGCTGATTGGATGAAATCTTCACTCCCTTCTTCCGCGGAAGGCCTCTTTTTTGTGGGTGGGAAATCATCAAATGATGTCTCCCGCTCTGGGTGGATCGGGAGGGCGTGTCAGACTTTTACTGACTAAAACCCACCCGTGTTCCTTCAGTTGCCTATATGCCAGGGTCACGGTAATTCTTTCGAACAAATCTCGCAACCTTGGCAGGCATTGGTCTTAGCTGACCCCTTCAGTTATGCTGACATCTCTTTGAGGCGCACGTGGAACACAACACGCCGTCGACACGGACGGAGCTTCCCATTGCTCGCCACTTGCCAGCTCGCGCCTACGGTGGCCGGGAATTTGCGTTGACTCTCGACGCCCGGGGCGTCTCCTCCTGCGACGGCTAGGGGCGTGAGAGTGCAGAGTCCCTCACGCGCTCCGCCTCGCTGCGAAGCTGTCACCTCCAAGGAGGTGACGGCTTCCCATGCCCTCTCACTCCGTACCATGGCGTGCACCAGGACCGGACGCTAGAGGTCGCCGTACCCGATCGCCTCCACGAGGACACGGCGGTGCTTCGCCCAGGCAGGGCACACCTCCATCGTATGCTTACTTACCTCCGCAATAGTGGCGTGCCATACACTGGGTTGCGACAATCGTACCCGCGGGAGTTCTGTCCGACGTGCCGTGATTTCTCGCAGCGGCGGAGTTTCGCCCCGGCGTTTTGTCTCCTCGCGCCACTCCCACATTTGCGTGAAGACTTTTGCCTCCAGATCCCAAGACGGCAATCCGGCAAGGAGGCTCGCGGGCTCACAGGAGACCGTGCGGTATCCCCGGACTAATCAGATGGCCATGACCCTCTGGGACGCACTCAACCGGCGTACCTCAGTGAGGGCGCCCTCACGCAAAAAACTGTCTTCGAAAACTACGCTGACATACGTCACAAAATTCGAAACACCCTAAAAAATTGAAAATAAACAGTAGTTTTAATAAAAACGTCTTAAACTATTATTTTTATTGGATAGGTCTAGGTCTTCAGGGGACCACTATATAATTTTTATTGACTTTGCTTTGATAGTTTTATGCGTTAGCTTCGTCAATATGTATTTAATTCACTTTGTTCAGCGTGATGATATTCTAGTACTTCCTGTCACTGCTATTGACTTGGCCAGTAATGGTGTACGAATTAGTGCAGGGTAGATTAAAACGTTTTTGCAAAAAAATTAAACAATGTACTTCCAAAAAAACACAACCAAGTGAAAAATAACTTTAATTTCGGATGTTAGTGGCAAAAAACTAAAATAAAGATCCAAGGACCCCGACTTCCGAAATTAAAGTTATTTTTGCTTGCAGCGCTGCTAACGAGCAGGTAGAACGGGCGCGGCTCACGATTTTTAAAAGTTTTATATTGTATTACAAATAGAAAAATGTTATTTTTCTTAATTTTTATCGACAAAAGTAGATAGTTAGTAGGGACATTCACAAACTCCAGGGGGGGGGCAGCTGCCCCCCTCTGCCCCCCCCCTGGGTACGCCCATGTCGTTATCAACAATACAGTTGAATAAAACAAATAATTTTATTGGTAGCATGTATACTGCCTCTGCCTTATAAAGGGTTAAATTATACTTTTCTTTATGTCCGTACCTTTTTAGGGTTCCGTACCTCAAAAGGAAAAACGAAACCCTTATAGGATCACTTTATTGTCCGTCCGTCTGTCTGTCTGTCAAGACCCACTATCTCGGGAACACGTGGAAGTATCGAGAAATTAAAACGATATACTCAAATCTTAAGTCTCTTGAAGCTGTGAAAAAACCAAACTTCTAAGTTAACGTGAAAAAAAGATACGGCCGTTTATGCCGCAAAAAACGTATATTTCGACACTCGTGAGGGAATCAAAATGTATAGGGTATTTCTCGTTGACCTAGAACTATGAAATTTGGCAAGTAATACCGTCTGACACTTCAATTATAGGGAAAAATCTGAACACATTTGTAATCAAATCATAAAAAATTGATATTTAAGTACTTAATTAAAAAACTATTTTTAACCGACTTCAAAAAGGAGGAGGTTATCAATTCGGATGTTTATATTTTTTTTTATGTATGTTCGGCCATAACTCCGTCATATATAAACGGATTTGCAAAATTCTTTTTTTGTTCGAAAGGGGTTTATTCCGAAATGGTCCCATATAAATTTCATAATATCTGGATGACCGAGCTTTGCTCGGTATTTTTTGGCAAATTGTGTTTAAAATAATAAGTTTATGTTCAAGTTGATTATCGATAAAGTTGGTCATTGAAAACACGAATAAAACGACATTTTATATAAATGAATCTTAGCTAGATCGATTTATCGCCCCCGACACCCCCCGTATACTAAATTTCATGAAAATCGTTGGAGCCGTTTCCGAGATTTAGATTATATATATATATATACAAGAATTGCTAATTGTTTAAAGATATAAGATATGTAGATCTGATGATGAGTTCCTGAGTCAGACTCCGGAACTCTTTAAAAATGACAGCAAATCAACCGCGGTTTCTGCTATCGCATAAATATGCATTGTTTTTTGGAATTAGTGCGGGGTAAATACCATAACTAAAAATTTAAAAATAAAAACTTTTTTACAAAAAAAAAAAACAACCGACTTCTTCTTTTTTTGCTAATATGTACCCAAAAATTTGTACGGAACCTCAGTAGGCGAGTCCGACTCGCACTTGTCCGTCTTTTTTTAACGTGGACAAATGCTGCGCTACCACAAGAAAATAGCTCAGTTTTTTGGGACTCCAACCCACGAAAACTCCACGGTGTCTTCCTGTGCCGCTTATCGCGGTAACAAGGGCACGCGTAAGCATTCTTCCGCGAACCCGTCGCGCCTGTCTGTCACCGGGCGCTCTTGTCTGTCACCGGGCGCTCTTCTTGGGGTAACCCCATCACCAGCGCACCTACACAACACAGCACGCCGTGACCACCTCGGGGACCAAATAACAGATGGACGCTAAACGACCCCGTATATGACATCCTTGATCCCCTGCGACAGGTCAGGACAGTGACGATTATGAAGTCTACTAGCTTCAGCCCGCGACTTCATCCGCGTTAAATTTCGTGTTCCCCCGACCCTTCCCGTTGCATCGAATAGCCTGCCCGTGCGATTTTCTCCGTTTTTGCAACATTTTTCATTGCTGCTCGGCTCCTATTGGTCGTAGCGTGATGTTATATAGCCTATAGCCTTCCTCGATAAATAGGCTATCCAACACAAAAATATTTTTTCAATTCGGACAAGTGGTTCCTGAGATTAGCGCGTTCAAACAAACAAACTCTTCAGCTTTATAATATTAGTATAGATTAATAAATAAATATGATAACATAAAATTACCCAGCAACACTGGTTGATCTGCCATCACTGCGGCGAATACGAAAAACAGTAAAAATATAAACAGTAGCTTCATCGTTGAGCGCAATGTTCAGAAACACACTGATACATTATTTCGCGCAGCTTCCTACTTTTATAGCTTTTAAAGGTGAAAAGGAAACAAAATTTTAAAGGTTACATCCAAAGACTAGATAATAAAAAATAAAGCAGGGCAGAGAACATGTGTGACATCAAATGACATTGACAGCGATATGAATGTTGCCAGTTCAAATATTTTTTTCCTAATCACACTTAACCGATCTCGGCTAAATTAACTTTTGACCTCGATTTCGTCATAAATAGGATCAAGGTTTAAAAAAAAATGTAAATTTTCGCCGCCGCCATCTTGGATTCAGCACCCTCGAAAACCATGAAAACAAAAAAAAACTTTATTTCTCACTTTTCTTCATCTTTACATAGTAGTCGCTTCGTGCGTCTGTAGGCTTAGTTCTTTTAAACTACGCAACGGATTTTAATGCGGTTTACATCAATAGAGAGAGTGATTCAAGAGGGTGGTTTATATGTATAATACGCGGGCGAAGACGCTACCAAAACGTTTATCTATACTTAATATTATAAACCTGAAAAGTTTGTTTGTTTGATTGAACGCGCTAATCTCAGGAACTACTGGTCCGAATTTAAAAATTATTTTTGTGTTGCGTAGCCTATTTATCGAGGAAGGCTATAGGCTATATAAAATCACGCTACGACTAAGAGGAGCGGAACATTAATGAAAAATGTTGCAAAAACTGGGAAAATCGCACGGGTAGGCGATTCGACGCGACGGGAAGGGTCGGGGGAACAAGAAATTTAACGCGGACGAAGTCGCGGGCAGAAGCTAGTATAAAATAAAAAAGTCGCATAAGGTGGCTTTAAGCTTTTTCGTTATTACCTGACGATTTCCAATTTTTCTTCCTGAGGTATTGTCTAGATATTTTTATAATCTAGGGTAAAAAAGAACTTATAAGATTTCCTGTACATCAAGTTGTTGACAATGTTACCGGTTTGTATATTTTTAACAATAAGAATTCCATAAACGTAAGAACCTGTACAAAATATTCCTTATAATTTCTTTCATCTTTTTTTGTTTGTAAAGTATGTGAAGATTCACAAACCTTTTGCTTATTAACTGGATTTAATTCAGAATCATCTGCCAAGACTTTTATCTCAACTATCTTGCTGTCGGCTTCCAGTCTATTTGGATGCAGCTAAATACCAGCCCCCTCTAGCCAAGTTACAACCGTTTCGTGTCGAATTCCGTTCTACAATCGGTAACGCCTCGGTGTCAGCAATTGTAGAAAACGATAAGTTGGTAGCCATGTTGACGCGCCCGAGTCGGCCGCTCGCTCCACAATGTCTTTACAAAAACGACATTATAACAAAGGATGTAGCGTTGAACATTGTAGAAACGATAACAATTTATTCTATCATTTAGAAACGATGTGAACTTGGCTACGAATTTTCTATTCGTTTGTTCTAACCACGTAACCCATTCGTTGCCACCAACGCACCATTTGCGTTGATCGAGATAACTACGTCATGCCACCAACGCACCATATGCGTTGAGTGTACTTTAGGACTTTTTTTGGAATTACTTTAAAATGATAGATTTTTTTTTAAATATTTGCCAACATACACGGCTAGAAACAATTGTTAAATGTGGAAAAACTGTTGGTTTTTGTTTCGAACTGTCATTCTTGTTTTGGTAAGGAAAAAACGGTTGGTGTTGTAAAGGTCTTGCCAAAGGAAAAATATTAAGTAGCACCCAGGTGATGTTTTTAAAATTTAAGTGGCAGTGAATGGGTTAACGTTGAGATGAATTCATTTCTATGTACATTTGATTAGTTTTCGATTAGCGTTAACGATTGCAGATTATCAACTTGGCTAGGGGTGCAGTACTTATCATACATGGAGAGACTGCCTACCTGACCTCCAGAACCAATTTACTGGGTAATACGATACCCCTTGGTAATATTAGTTACTTACTAGGCTTAACATGCTTTCTGAGGCATGGAGGGATCTTGGTAAGTGAAGCTGGTCAACCGACAACGGGACAACCGCGGCAAGCTAACTTAACGTTGTACGAAACCAGTGAAAGTGACGCTGTTCAAAGCTTACTGTCAGTGTTTCTACACGTGCAGCCTGAGGGTCCACTTCACTCAGCGGACATACAGCGACCTACGCGTTCAATATAACAATGCACTGAGAGTGCTGCTGCGGCTGCCGTGGCGTAGTCGTCAGGGATGTTTGCAGATAATAATATTGAAGGTTTTGCCGCTATTATTAGAAATAGACGTGCATCCCTGATGACTCGTGTTCGCGGCAGCACCAACAGTATTCTCAGTGTATTCGCAGATCGGTGAGATTCCCCGATGCTGCGGAGATGGATGCGGCTCCATGCTGAATTTTAATTGTAATTGCATATTTGTATCTGTTTGTAACCTACTAACCTAGAAAAATTGTTTCCAACCCGATGGACTCCGGTCTGAAATAAAAATGTTCTATTGTATCCTATTAACCCGGTCGATCAACCCGTGCATCTGTTATTACTTAGCTAGAAGCCCCCACTAAAATGGTCATTCGAAATAAAAATCTTTCGAGAAATCTAATTAAGATTTTTAAAGACCAATAAGAGCCTAATTGAAATAGTACGTCGTTTTCTTTTTTCTTTTTCACAATATGGCGTCTGGCAGTCCCCATATTGAATTTTGATTACTGTCAGGTGACACCAAGGAACTTAAATCCAACCTGGAATGCGCACAGGCTGCCAATACGCGGTCCGAGGGAGATAGCTTCGCGAGAGCCCTCTGTCCCTTTCATTAGGGTGACCAAGCAATATGATATAAGTAGGTAGATACTAATATAACAGGATATAATATATTTACCAATAATTTGATTTAAAAAAAAATAGTTACGCTTTAATGATGGATTAAAGTTAAACGCAGTAAACATAAACACAACGCAACGCATAAACTCTGCTATCGAGTATTATTGTATAGCCTGGAATATCTGGCGCGCTGGGCAAATAACCATTTTGTTAAGTATTAATTGTCGTAAAAATCAAAAAGACGTCGTTTTTAAGAAAAATGTTTGGGACACTTTCTATTGGGCAAATGCGTCACTATTTTGGAAATTACCTGTAAATAATCTTATAGTTTCGTTCATTATGGGCACCCTACTTCAAGAAAGGGACACATGGCTCTCGAACACTGACCTCTATCTAATACGCTGGACTGGCTACCGCTATCAATTTATTGTGCCTATTTGAAAATCGCCATTTTGGCGCTGACGGCAGCAGTGAGGGGGAATGGAACTAATACTAGTGATGTACAACAAATGGTTTGTTATCGATAAAAACTTCTCTAATATCGACTACAATGATAGAAATATTACCAAGGCTATTTTTGTTACTATTTTCTATAAATTAATTTGTTTAGATAATTATTAACATGTAACATTCGTGTTGTCTTCTAAACGTAATGTTTTTAAAACGTGGAATACGTTTTATAACATAAAATACGTTAGGATTTACTAAAATCATAGATAATTAATTTAAAACAAGTAATATAGGCATATATTTTGTTACTAAAACACAAATAAAAAGACATGTCTGCACTAGTTGAGTACCTAACTAAACCAATGAACTATAGATAGTCGTAATAAACAGATATTTTACATATAAAACATAACTTGAAATAGCAGTATATAGTACTGTTTATGGACTGTAATTCATAATAAGTTGACCCCTTCCTTGTTCTCCTTAGGGCAGATTTTAGCAACGTCAGATATCTTTTATCCTGGGAATTAAATCGACGTTTGACAGTTTCAGTACGAATGAACTGTCAAAAATTCAAAATGTATTCTCTGGATATGACTTATTCTAGGTATAAAAGTTTGGTGAAATTCGCCCTTTAACGGATAAAAGTTAACTATCGGATCAATAAATAATAAAATTCTGTAAAATAGTAAATTAAGTACCTCTAATTGTCTTATCGTGCACTCTTTAAAGGAAGGGATTATCTTTTACTAGTCAGATACCGTATGTCGCCATGTGGTACGAGACACAATACATTTTTATTAGGTCTGTAATTACGGTAATTAACTTGTAACAACTTAATTACCGCAGGGGAGGGGGACAGGGAAATAAAAAAGCATTCTGAAATCACATATTTTATTAAATTAAAACTTACTGTCGAGCCCATATTATTTGCCGAGTCAAAAAATGTCTAACCTTCTCTCCAGTTATTAATAAAGAATATTTTTTTGACACTAATAAGATTGCAAATGGCCGTTGTTTGTTGTATTTGAGCTAAGCGTCTCTGCGAAATAAAAAGTTTTCCAATGCATTGTTTGGAAGTCTCATTAATATTAGAGTCGGGTATTGCCCAAAATATATGTAAAAATTCACCTAACTCGGTTTGTAACGAGGATGGATGTTTAATTAAAACTTACTGTCGAGCCCATATTATTTGCCGAGTCAAAAAATGTCTAACCTTCTCTCCAGTTATTAATAAAGAATATTTTTTTGTTTCTGCGAACAAACGGATGTTTACATATTTAGTTATTATTTCTTTTAAAAGAATATTTAAATGACTGTGAAAATTGTCTGAGACATAACTATCTCTAAAATGATCTTCTAGCTCAGGAAACAGTTCATTTGTTTTTGTTAAGAGGTTCCTTATTACCTTTGCAGTGAGTACTGCAGGAAAATTCAACTCTATAGGTGGTTTATTTTTATTATATTTACATGCTTGTCGGAATAATGATTCCACCATAAAACAAATATTGACTACACTCACAGAGGGCACAGTTAAACCACCTCTCTGCTTTTGGATAATAAGTGCTACCCCATTTCTCCTATTTGACACTGCATCTAGTGGTACAGCTTCACAGGCCATTAAACATTCATCACATTTAATTTTTTTTCGAATCGATCGAATTACAAAACCTGCAATATAGCCAATGCATTGTTTGGAAGTCTCATTAATATTAGAGTCGGGTATAGCCCAAAATATATGTAAAAGTTCACCTAACTCGGTTTGTAACGAGGATGGATCATCGTCGTCAAGGCGGTATTTCTTCGTAGTACGCATATTTTCAGCATTCGTAAAATCATCAACATTAAATTTATTTATTTTAGCACGCTTTGCACTAGAATTAGTTAATATGGATACATTATTGTCCTGAACGTTGCCGGTAGTTGCTTGTGTTGTAACTTGTGCTTGGAACTGTAACAAGAAATTATATTTCATTGCTTATATTATTCAAAGAAGGATGATTAGATAGTGAAAATATCATTGAAAATAATTTGGAAAGGTATGTCATCATCATCATTTCAGCCGAAAGACGTCCACTGTTTGACATAGGCCTCCCCCAAGCGTCGCCACATCGGATTCTAGTGACTCTCATCAGGTCATCGGTCCACCTTTACGTTTTCCGATACGCAAAGAACATGCGATATGAACGCGTATATTTAAAAAAAAAATTACACAAGGGCACAAAATTAAACATTGTTTAGTATTAGTATTTAACCACCGTTAGTCGCCAACTTAGTACATCAGTAAACCATGTTCAGTATTTTAGATAATTTTTTTTTACATAACTACCTGCATGGGCTTCACATGGCAATATTTCTTTTGGATTAACTTCAATATATTTGCAATCATAATTTGTTAACCCGACTTGCACAGGTACTAAAGGTAAATTAAATTTATCCAAGTTCATTTCAATATCACTCTGGCATTGGTATCTCGTTGGTTGGTCAGCGTCTTTAAGCATCTCAGTTTGTACCAAGGACAAATTAGTTTCTGAGAAAAACAAAAGTTTTATTTTATTAAGATAATCAATAATATTTCTTGGATACCGACAAAGTATTTACTTAGGTACTATGAATGTACACTCACCAAGAAATATTGTGGGGATACTGCATTTTTTCAATGTAGTCCGTGACTGATGTTTTATGAAACATCCATCCGTGAAGTGTTTAGAACAAAGATAATGATACATGGTTGGAGTCCAATTGACAACCTTCATATTTTTTAACCAAAGTTTGAGAGTGTAATCGGAGGGGAACCTGTAATTAAAAGAAACATTATAGTAGGTATGGGTAAAAAAATAAAATAATATAGTATATCTATAATTATATAGAACACTTAATGAGAATTATGAATCATAGGTGTTAAATTATTTGTTATTGACTCTAATAATAATAAACCTTAAAGTGTTTTGCTATTATTACAGATCATAATAATGTGCGTATTATTATTTTAACAAAGATGATAAACATTATTGTTAAGCATGTTTTTTTTTTACATCTTAATATAATATTACGAAAGTATCGATATGAATTTTGACATCCCTAACAAAAGTTATTGGTTAAGTAAAAATGTTCGTAAAATCCCGTAAACTCGAACAGAAGTAGTGTATTTTTACAATAATAAACGTAAACGTTTATTATTGTAAAAATACACTGCTTTAAGCGGTTTTCTAATAAGTATTTATGATTTAGATACACTTACTTGTGAAAAGTGACACCACTGCCTTTTTCGTATCGTGTTTTACAATATACGCACGATTTCATGTTGGACGAACAATACAAGCTATGTTATAATCACTGTCATTATTATAACACTTTAATCTAAATCACAATCACAGTAAATACTTTAGAAAACTTTTTATTTCGCAGAGACGCTTAGCTCAAATACAACAAACAACGGCCATTTGCAATCTTATTAGTTCTTAGAACTCTCACTGGGGGCGCTTTGAATCGGCACAGCAAATAGTTGTCATTTTGTATGGGATAGCCAGTCCAGCGTATTAGATAGAGGTCAGTGCTCTCGAAACGCTTTCTCTCTCGGACCGAATTTCTCTTTGACCAAGTGATTGTCTGTAATAGGACTTAGTGTCATATACATAAGGTTTATTTTTATAATGGTGTCAAATTGACAATACACATTCCAGAGGTCGGGTATAAGTTCCTTGTGTGACACACAAGATTAAGACAAATCGGTTTACGTAAGAATTGTCTCATCCCGCCCACGCGTTTGGTTTCTAGAGTCATATCATAATTATCATTTCAGTCGAAAAATATCCACAAAGGCCCCTCCCAATTCGGTGGGGTTCGCCATAATCGCCACGCTTGGCAGGCGGGTTGGCGATCGCAGTATGGTGGTAAAATGCACAGAGAACGCTGCTGCCCATAAGTAAGTCCCTTAGTCGCCTGTTACGTCACCCACGGGAAGAAATGGGATGGTGCTGTTATTTATATCCGGCACGTCACGGTCTCTAGACACCCGGAAAGGAACAAACAAACATACATACTAAGCTGATGAACACATAACCCTCCTTTGCGTCGCGAAGTCGGGTAAAAATACACAGTGATTGCTTTTAAACTCCTTATTTCTTTCTTCATAATGCTAATAACTAATGTTTACGTTAACATTATACAGCTTTCGATCATACATTGTAGATGCTGTATGGCTTTGACACGTTGTATAAGTATTTTATCTTTGAACCAGGAATGATGGGTCTCGGTAATGGCTCCATGGGTGGTTCTCTAACAGGTTCTTAAAATAAAACACATACCTTAGTGTGGTCAACCGTACTCTAAAATAGAGTATTGTACAGACGCCAGCAAATCAAGCCACCCGAAACTGACAAATTTGCCCAATCAATCTTGAATTTGATATTTTTGCGATAAAGTTGAAAACCTATTAAAGAAATTTGACGGATTGTAGTACATGGGACTTGACGTAACTGGCGAAATGTGGGTGTACTATAGGTACACCTCTGCCCTATCCTTTGGGGAAACAAGGCGTGATGTTGGCGTTATGTAACACTTCTACAATTTTGTTTTCGGTCGATCGACGTTGATAGGTGGACGGTATTGGTAAACATTTATGTAATTGTATTTTGAAACATCAAAAAAACAAGAGACTGTACACCTGACAGTATCTTTTTAATTTCAACTAGATACCTCCACGCGTTCCCGAGATAAAGAGTCTTGACAGACAAACAGACGGACGACAAAGTGATCCTATAAGGCTTCCGTTTTTTCCTTTTGAGTTACTGAACCCTAAAAACGAAACGACGTGACGTCGCCATCTTGTTGAAGTGATAACTTCTTATGGGAGAGTAAACCGCTTCGTTACGTAACGCGTTACGGCGCCAGTCTCTGGCTTCCCTTTCTCTCACGTATACGGCAGTGGTGGGCAGGCTCTTCCTCTCTCACTCTAACCCACAGCGCTAGCCGTATTTTGGCCACTCGCTCCCCCTCTCTCTACTCAGTGTTTAGTGAGCGATAGACATATACTGTTGACAGTGATCATATAACCTAAAACTATCACCGTTTCAATATTAAATAGTTCAACTTAGATTAGTTTAAGTTATCACTTCTGTCGGGAGTCCCGAGACGAACACTTTTTGAAGTGAAAACTTCTTTAGCACCGTTGTGATTTAAAAGTCTATGAAACTTTTCGTTTCATAGACAGCGACAGTAAAAAGAGACAGACACATAACAACGTCATTATGTTTAGTGTCTCGCTCTAACACTTGGGGTGATGTAAATCGTTAAGTAAGGGTGCTCCTTGAGAAAGTTTACTTTTCTGTTTGACGTTTTTCGAGCAGGCTTTTTGGACACCCACTAAGCGACCTCAGGGATGAGGGCGCACAGTGGTTCCGTGTTGCCTCGCACAACTGCTGAGTAAGGTTTCGGGGAGGCCCCTTTACAGTCTCCCCAGAGATGTGCCCTAACAGGCGTTGCACAGAAGGGGTTCCGGATAGATGGTGACCACCGGGGTGGTTTTAGTGAGGTAAAAATCCCACACTCCCCAGTCTTATCCCCGAAGACCGGGCGCCTTTTGAAGGTTTCCCCTTGAAAACAAAAAAAAAAAAAAGGTTTTTGGACAAACAGACATTTGACTTTTGTACATTCGTCTCATTTTTTTTTTCTTATTCAGATTGCGCCAACATAACCTTGTAGCGAATCATTCAGTCAGTTGTGCAGAAAGACGACCACTGGTAGACATAGGGCTTCCCCAAGCACTTCGATCGGTTTTGTTTTTCTCGCATTTCTGCGGCCTTCACCAGGTCATCGGTGCTTCCGCTATGGTTACTTTTTCTTCTTTTCGATTGCTCGTATTTTAATTATTGATACGTTCAGTCACCAAAACAGATAAATAACCGATGTATATGATTTTATGAGCTTTTAAGTTTAATTTTTATTTGATTTTTATCTTAACGATATTTATGTATGTTGTTGACATTTTTTTGTTCTCAACATCTGTGAACATAAATCAAAACTTCTCAAAAAGTTACAAGAAGTTTCCTAAGGTTGTTTTCATGTAGGTTTCGTTTCGTGATTATGGTGTGGGGACGTCGACTTAAAGTGGGCGTTCACAAAACCTACATTACAAACATGTCATATTTCAACAATGCACCTTGTATATTACAGTGTATCAGATAAGACATAATATAATAATAATAATAATAATATTCCACAACTATCACACAACGCCATCTAGTCCCAAGCTAAGCAGAGCTTGTGTTATGGGTACTAGACAACTGATAAACATACTTAAATTTTTCTAAATACATACATATTATAGATAAATTACACCCAGACACAGAACAAATGATCGTGCTCATCACACAAACATTTGTTCTGGGTGGGAATCGAACCCACGACCTCCGGCATAGCAGTCAGGGTCACTAACCACTAGACCAACAGGCCAGTCGACATGTAAAGTATTCAAGTGTTAATTTACTTACGCTGCTGACCGTACCAGTGAGTATAATGTATCAAAAATTAATTTTAAGAAATTTTGCTGTGCTCTGATTGCATCTACAACGGCTCTTAGCTCTAAGCCTTTTGTTAACATCTTGTTTTCCCTTGCGGAGCGCAAATAAATAAGTATGAATATGAAACTATCATCTCTTCAGTCTTTCCCCAACCATGTTGAGGTCGGCTTCTAGTCTACCCGGATCCAACTGAGTACCAGTATTTTACACTAACCTATCTGACCTCCACAACCCAGTTACTGGGTAATACGATACCCCTTGGTAAGACTGGTTGTCAGACTTTCGGGCTTCTGACGATCCGTAACGACTGCCTAATATCCACAAATTACCGCAAATACTATTGGTATTTAACTAGCTTAACGTGCTTTCAGAGGAACGGAGGGGTCTTGATATATAAAGATGGTCACCCATCCACAGACCAACCGTGGCAAGCGTAGCTTAACTTGACCGATGGACCCGTGCAACAGTTATTACTTAGTGCGTAAAATAATAAATAAAATTACCTTTCGATGATTGATCAAGATCCGCCGCCACTGCAGCGAGCACAAAAAACAGTAAAAAATATATAAATAGTGCCTTCATTGCAGTGCACAATGTTGAATAACCCTTCTCAATGTAGTACAACACAGTCCTTGAAGTAGCTTTTATACTGAGAACTTTTTATGATTTACTTAATGATAAGTGGATGACGTAGTATCCGGTTCGTATGAGTTTGCATGAGTTCAGTACCTGATTCTGGACCCCATGCGTTGACATATATTCATTTTTATTATGATTAATTATAAAAGTGGATTGTGTGGTGTTACACGAATGGATAGAATAAAAAAATAGTACCTACAATAGAGGAAGCGTGAAAATGGCATCGGTAACTGAAAAGCTGTGTGGGAATCAATTGTTATGGGTGATATGGGCGCGATACGGAGGAATGAGGAAAGTTCTGAATATGAATGTCAATGGCTACGAAATTAGGGGGAGACCAAAGAAACGATGAATGTGTTGTGTGAATGATGATTTGGATAGAAAGGGGGCGACTACTGCGATGACGACTAATAGAGAAGTGTGGAAGAAAAAGACATGTTGCGCCGACCCAACCCGAAATAAATTGGGGTAAGGGCAGGAGAATGATATTCATATTCATATCTTTATTTGCATTCCATAATGTTGTTGTTGTTTGTTGTTGTTTTGTTGTTGTGGTTTTGTTGTTGTTGTTGTGTCATTGTTGTTTGTTGTTGTTGTTATAATGATGATTATTTAAAAAAGCAGTGGTGGAACTGTGGTAGAGTTGTAGTTTCGAACCCAGACATGCGCTTTACTTTGTGTAATTTATTTAATCACAAATGCTCTCAAAACGGTGAAGGAAAACATTGTGAGGAAACCAACGTGTCCTAGAACGGAAAATTCGAAGACATGTGACATCTACCAACCCGCACTGGGCCCGCGTGGTGGATTACGTTCTCACTGCTGGAACACAGGCCTCTTCTATGTGAGAGGGAGTGGGCTATAATCCACCACGCGGGTCCAACGCGGGTTGTTAGATGTCACATATCTTAGAATTTTTTAACACTTGACAAATCTATACTTATAATAAAACTGCAGAGAGGTCAATTCTGTACATTGAAAATATATTCAAAATTAATATTGGAGGATGAATGGTGATCGATACTGATGCCAAAACTGCAATCAGTAAATTTTTTGTCTGTCTGTATGTGCACGCATGGGTCAAAAACGACTGAAGGGATTTTAACCAAACTTGGTACGGTTGTAGTCCATACTCCTGGGCAGGTTATAGGCTATATAACATAACGCTAAGACACATAGGAGCCGACCAGTGGCGATAAATGAAGCAAGTCGGATGAAAATGCGATTTCGAGACAAAAAAAATTAACACATAGGCTACTTTTTATCCCGGTAGTACGTTCACGCGGGATATTTTCCGACTTCCACGCGGGCGAAGCCGCTGGCAAAAGCTACTCATAAATATAACCCTTTAAACGTTGTTTAAAGTTAACTAATGATTAGCTGCTGCTCAACCATACATTTTTGACGTTTAAACGTCTCTTAACTTTAATCAACGTTTATAAATAAACCCCATGATGATTAAGAAAAAAAAAACGGACATAAGAAGTGCAGACAGCTAATTTTTTTATTGTTTTTTAAGCATTACAATTACATTAAGTTGTACACGAATTATGGACGAATTTCGACCACAGGGCGACCACTACTGTTTATATAACAATTCTGTAAATAAATACGTTTTACGATCGTGAATTATATCGCTACCTTGGGGTAGAAAGGTAGTAAAAGCCTTTTTTTTGTCAGTGTTGGAAATCATCAAATGACTTCTCCCGCTCTGGACGGAGCGGGAGAAATCATCAAATGACTTCTCCCGCTCTGGACGGAGCGGGAGGGCGTGTCAGACTTTTACTGACTAAAACCCACCCGTGTTCCATCAATTGCCCATGTGCCAGGGTCACGGTATCTCTTTCGAACAATACAGGACGAGCAAAAAACAAAATTTTAAAAACATTATGGCTAATTACTTTTTTGTTCTTATAGGTATATTGACCCTATTAAGTGAGATTTGTTAATTCGTTATGTTCTTTGCAATGGAAAACCTTATTTTATGTCAGTCTCTTAGTTTAGAAGTTAGCGTGGATTTACGACCAATATTTTTTAGAAAAATGGTTTATACATCCTATAATTATTTGAGTTGTTACATTGTAATGTTTTAGAAAATATGGCATTACTCCCAATGATCATAGCAAAAAAAGTATTTTTGGTTCTTACATCATAAATTCCAACAAAAACTCTGTTTAGACGTTGAAGTCATCTGGGACGGTAACAACCATTTTTTTGCGAATTTACAAGCGTCACATAGACCATTCGATAGAGCGGAAAATTCTGAATAAGACTGCATTCATAATACATTTTGGGTAAAATGGTTTATACGACCTTTCTACCCCGAGGTGTCGATATTTTGTTCAACATACCGCCCGACTTTGACCTGTAACTTGCAAAAAACTTTAGAAACTTTCAATTTCCCGATCTTTTTTAGCACATCCACCTGAATACTGTCAAGATTCCGTTTCATACATCATATGTTGTACGCCTTGGGTTTTGGCACGTTGTAAAAGTGTTTTATCTTTGAACCAGGTAGGAAAGGAAATGGTGTTGTGTGTGGTCTCTTGTCTGGATCTTTACTGGGTTCTGAAAAAAAAAAGAAAAACTGTTGTAAGTAAACATAAAATGCGATGAGAGGGAGTAGGCGTAGAGTAATCTACCACGCGGGCCCAGTGCGGGATGGTATATAAGGTGTATCTATTCGTACACGAATTTTTTTAAGGGGTACACCTGTAGGTGGTAAAGAAGCTATAGAAGCAAAAATATTTTTTTTATCTAAGCGTTTTTGAATTTTCGTAATTATTATAATTTAAAAACTACTTGAGACGTTTTGCATAAAACCTTTACTTCAAAATCTATGAATGGCCCGCCTGACGCTGCGAGGGCGACGACCGGATGGCACGAGCATGGTCGCGGTGTCTCGGGCCGTAAAAAATAAGAAGTAGCCAGTATTTCTTATGTGCGTCAAATAATTTATAAATATTAAATTTAAAAAAAAACCCTTACAAATTTTTTTTTCGTTGCTATAGCTTCTTTACCACCTACAGGTGTACTTCTTAAAATATTTCGTGTATGAATAGATACACCTTATATGTGCATATTTTCTTAAATGACTGAAATATGTCACAGCGAAGTACAGTATTCCTGCGGAGTACAGGAATCCGCTGAGTGCGAGAAGCACAGAACCGGTCGAAGTGGCTGTGCTCGGGGGAGGCCTATGTCCAACAGTGGACGTCTTTTGGCTGAAATGATGATGATGCGAAGCGGGCGGATAATGCAAGTTCCGGCATTACGGTGCACGTGCATGCAATAGTGTTTGTTGCAAAGGACTCGAGTCCTCGAGTCTTAATTTTAAAGACTCGAGTCAATTATGCAAGACTCAGTGTGCTCAAATGGCTCGGAGTCTTAAAAGTACTCGAGTCTTAAAAGGGGGTCGAGTCATAAAGAGGACTCGAGTCTTGAAAAGGACTCGAGTCTTAAGATGAACTCGAGTCTTGAAAAGCTGTGATGTAATTATGCGTACAAAAAATCTGACGAGTTATTCATAGACTCGAATTCATTTTAAGTCTCGAGTCCTTTTCTAAGACCCGAGTCCTTTTTCAGACTCGAGAGGCTGTTAAATGACTCAGGCTCGGCTTGACTCTAAACTCGGAGTCTTTTGAGCACACTGAGTCTTGCATAATTGAGTCGAGTCTTTAAAATTACGACTCAAGGACTCGAGTCCTTTGCAATACTAGCATGCAAGGATTCGACTAGAAAGTAAAAGTTATTTGATCGCGGTTGGTAGTCCGTATAATCGCGAATCCGTATTTAAGAGGGCTAGATAATCGAGGAAACATAAAAACGAAGTGTGTTATGGAATTATTCCTCTAGGGTACTTTTAATCCCATACCTGTACATTGCCGTGGGATATTTTCCGACATCTACACGTGCAAAACTACGGGGAAGAGCTAGTGATGAATTATTTAAAAATAAATGCATCCAAGTACGGCCAAGTTAAATCAGTAAACAAATTAAAGGTAATATATTAAATTTAAATTACCTTTCGACGATTTACCAGCCATCGCTGCGGCGAATACGAAAAACAGTAGACATATTAACAATAACTTCATTGCAGTGTACAATGCGCAAAAACCCTTTTGAATGTACTGTCAGAACATAACTTCAAGCAGCTTTATACTAAGTGCGGTTAAAATATACATAATAATGAATACATCATGACACAACCTGGCTTGTATATTTTATCAACATTTTCCTTGTACGTGAGACACTGCGAGATATTCACATTTATTTTATTTATATATTTAATAATTTATTCACGAGCACTCATAGAAAAAGAAATATATAAGTATATTTATCAATTGTCTGGTTACCATAGTACAGGCTCTGCCTAGTTTGGGATCAGACAACGATGTGTTGGTGGTCCTAAGATATTTATATTTTCTTTTTTTATAGTATTAGTAACAATGTGCTTACAAACTATGTTAGTAACACACTTACAAAGACAAAACAGAAGTAGATTGTGACATACTGCTGCAAGGTGACAGGCCCAGCTGAAACCTTGCAGCAGTGGTTCACAAACTCACTATCCAGCCTACTTGCTATCATAGATAAGATGCTGTTGGCGCTGCGAGGGTGCGCCTACGGAACCAGGGAGGCGTACTATTTCATTTACATTTGCTCAGTTAGGTTGGTCCCGGCAGTTCATTTGTGGATCTTTCACAGTCGTTGCGGGTCATCAGTAGCCCGAAACTCTGAGAACCAGTCTCACCAAAGAGTGTCGTTTTACTAAGCAACTGAGTTGTGGAGGTCAGACAGTCGATCCATGTATAAAACTGGTATTCAACTACATCCGGTTAGACTGGAAGCCGACCCCAACATAGTTGAGAAAAGGCTAGATGATGATATTTACCTACACATTTAGGGTCAGTTTAGAAAACGGAAAAATCTTTGCTCAAGCTCTCTCTGGCCGCAATGCAAACATAGAGCAATTGATCCGCGAGCATGCGCGAGTCGACATCATACAGGATTTTTTTTTAAACAGTGCGCAAATGTTTTTGGTTGTTCAGTATCAGTAATAGAACACATTTCAACTATTTTCCAATACTTTTTTTAATTTTTATCCGACTTTTAATCAGTAAACTGTGGATACCCTACATATTTCGTAATATGATATCGACATTAGAAAAAGGTCAGTAACCGCGCGTTGGCGTAGGTACTTCTTAGTATTTTGACCTAACGAACAGCTGGTAGGTACTTCTAGCTACGCTCAGTCGTTCACCTTCGCCGCCGCGCCGTGCGCGCAAGTTACCATAAAAACCAGTTTCAAAATAAACATCTTTCGTTAACGATAACTTAATTTTTATTGCTTTAAGATATATGAAAATAAAAATTGCATGGTTATTATAACTCGTTGTTTAATTTGCTAGCGCACTGGTTAAAAACTTATTCTGTATACAGGGTCTTCGGCATCGACAATTTTTTTTTGCGCGTTTGGGTGGGTCGTGTACTATATTTCACTCATAGACCCCATATCCTAAAGGTCACTGTAATCGAGGTACAATTACACTAACTATAAATCAATCAAGTTTAACTCTTGAGCTTTATAATATTAGTATAGATAAAAGCTTGTCGTGATATTTAAGTACTCGTATTTACTTCGTTTTTAAATTTTATAATTGAAATATTTCAGATAAAGTTATTTAATTTGCTTGTTGGTCTACACAGGGAAATAAAAAATATAAAAAAGAAAATAAAGTGGGAGCGATAAAAAGTTTATTTATCCTCTCCGAAAAAGTAAGTTGAAAACCTTAAACCTGATTACTGAAAAATCACGCTCTAAAAAGTATGAAACTAAGAAATTCTCATCTTAAAGCCATGTACAATAATATATTACTCATTTTGAGTAGCTTAAATAACGCTCATTTCTAACTCGGGAACCCATACTACAAGGACTATTTTTATAAACGTCCCCCCCCCCATGATGACCACCCGTACTATATACTAAGACCCCCACCCTTCTAGTTTTCACGTAGTTATTCATAAATGTTGTTTTATATCATTTTTTGGACAAAAGATATTATTTTTTTTTTGGTGCTTTGTTTAGCTTTATTAAGACAACGTGCCGCGTCACGCCAAAAGTGCGTCGTATGGGTACGTTACTGAGTTAGGCTCGCCTCCCTCCACCCTTTGATCCAAAGTGTCATTCGCTCCAAAAGTGTCCTGTCTGTATTGGAAGTTGCTTAAAAAAATATCTTCTCTGCTTCTCTCTTCCCTTCTTTACTTTCTCGGGTAAAAAATATACAAACGCCAGAACTTGACGTTACTACAATCTGAGATTTTCAACTTTAACGCAAAAATATTAAGTTTTACATTGATTGGGAGAATTTGACAGTTTCGGGTACTTTAATGTGCTGGCGTCCGTACCGTGCTACATTATCTTGTGGTTTTTATCATTCTGTGGTTTCTTTGGCATTCCATCGTATAGATTTTGAAGTCTCGTTGATGGAACGGAATACGGTGAGGCTGACTTGTATTCGGGGTTCTGTATACCATTGGTGAAATGATAATGATGTTCCAGTATGCTATCTGAAAAGAAAAGATTGAATACTTAAATGAAATTTCTATTCGATCTTCTTTCCTTGTATCCCGAACTACGAGTAAATCAGAATAGCTTGTATACAGGAACATTTTTTAACCAGTACGCAATTTTTTTTTTTTTGGTGGTTCAGTATCAGTAATAGAACACATTTCAAAAAAAAAATTCAATACTTTCTTTTATTTTTATCCGACCTTAAATCAGTAAACTGTGGACACCCTACATATTTCGTAATACTATTGTCGATCAATAGTAATAGGTCAGTAACCGCGCGCGCCCTTAACCGCGCCGCGGTGAAGGGCGGGCGTTTAGAGGACTGTCTTATGTAATTTTGTCGTTCGAAAAGTGCTGATCCTCAGCCTAATTTGCATAAATTACTTATGTTTTGACATGTCTTTTTTTTGGATCCGTGTCAGACTTTTACTGACTAAATCCCACCCGTGTTCCTTCAGTTGCCCATGTGCTTCGTTTGCAGTTGTAAGATAGTTCGTAGGCGACCTTGAAGAGACCCAGCAGTGGGAACATTATTGGCTGATTATGATGAAAACAAAACGGACAAACGGACAATAATATTTTATAATACGCAAGGATAACTAAACTTCACTACTTAACTTATAAAAATTGTAAAACTTAATTTAAAAGTTTAAGAAACCGTCGACCAAACCTCTACAAATATTTTAAAAGATATATGTACTGGCTCTTAAAGTGTAATAAAAAGTTGTGCTAATATTTTTATAAAAAAAAAATCGTCGTTTCAAAACCGCTGAATCGATTTTGATAAAGCATATATAAGAACCACCGCTAGAAAGCCTTCTTTTAAATTAAAAAAAAAAACGCACCCAAATCGGTTCACCCGTTGAAGGGCTACGGTGCCTCAAACACACACACAGCGGTCAAACTTATAACACCCCTCTTTTTGCGTCTGGAGTAAAAAGCTAATGAAATTTACCTGTACTGTTAGCCATAATCCCAGGTTCCTTCTCCTCCATCGGATACGCAGCAGCGAAAACCAAAAACAACATGATATAATAAAAAGCGGCCATGTTGGAACACGACTGTCTTTTACGCTAGCTTCTTTCACCATGTCTTTAAGTAATAAATACAAGTCGGTTATGAACGAGAGACAAATACATACATCGGCAGTGTCCTCGAAATAATTGCCTTCGATCGCTCTGTGGATAA
Source organism: Aporophyla lueneburgensis (assembly GCA_932294355.1). Classification (NCBI taxonomy): domain Eukaryota; kingdom Metazoa; phylum Arthropoda; class Insecta; order Lepidoptera; family Noctuidae; genus Aporophyla; species Aporophyla lueneburgensis. The sequence continues at coordinate 12,775,743 of OW028762.1, read as the reverse complement.
AAACGCACTAGGGTTGCCCACTGCGCTAGGACCGATGCCTGTCAGGTCAGGATTGCGGATTTGTTGGAAAGAGTTATCGTGGCTCTGGCATATGGGCAACTGAAGGACACGGGAGGATTTTAGTCAGTAAAAGTCTGACACGCCCTCCCGCTCCACCCAGAGCGGGAGACACTTGAAGATTCCCACCTACAAAAAACAAAACAAAGGGTTGCTCACTGACTGTGTTTTTCGAATTGTATCTAGTTGTAAATAAACCCTTTTGTGTCGTACCGTGTGGTGCCAGAAAATTAATAAATAATAGCACCATCCTATTTCTTCCTATGAGTGTCGTAGAAGGCGAATAAAGGACTTACTAGAGAATGGGCAGCAGCGTTTTTATGCATTTTACCTGCGATACCTGCATACTGCGCGATTGCCAACCCGCCTACCAAGAATTGTCATTATAGGAACCCCCCCCCCCTTTTTCATCTCGAGGTAGAAATCCTCATGGATGTCCTCCGCCCTGGGGTAGGCGGAGGAGTCTGTCAGACTCTTACTGACTAAAACCACCCCGGTGTTCCGTCTCACACCTACGTCGGGGACCACGGGAACCAATATGTCTTCCGCGGTCCCCGACTGGGTGCCAGTCCGCCTCTGCGGGCCTCCTCGCGTTAGGGGAAGAGTGAGGTGTTAAACTCCCCCCGTATGTACATCACAGAGAGGCGCGCGTGGAACACTACGCGCCACCATCTCGGGTCCTAAGGATTGGGGGGCGACGGATGCCATGGGAAACCCCATGACATCCGTCCATGTTAAAACAGTGGATTGCTGATAGGCTGAGTTGATTGTTGATTGAGCCCAAAGTCTAGATGTTTGCCCGGTTGATGGCAATAGGCGCGCCCCCTAATACAAGTGGTTTAAATTAAACTTAACAGCGAAATGTGGGTGTACTGTAGGTACGCCTCTGCCGAACACTTCGGGGAAACATGGCGTGATTTTATGCTAATAATATTTGCGCACAGCCCTACAGGTCTAGCAAATCTGTTACCAACTATTTTTCATATCAAAAGGATTTCAAGTACTACAGCTTATTCAGTATGTTGTGTGACCATGTTGGGTCGTTGACCAGATAAAAATAGCAAGTGGAAGTGAATGATTATATAAAAATACCTTGTGACACATTCCGTTGTTTTTTATACTTGAACTTATCAAGATTTTCTTAACGGACAGCTGTAAGGTGGAGAGTTTGTTGTGCCATTACTTTTATTTTTACTGGCTTCTGCCTGCGACTTCGTCCGCGTCAAATTTTTGCTCCCCTGACCCTAATCGTCGCATCGAATTGCCTTCCAGTTTTCGTCCATTTTGCGTTGCTGCTCTGCTCCTTTTGATCGTAGCGTGATGTTATATGGGCTACTCAACACAAAAACTTTGCAGATTTGTAGTCTCTACTCAATAACATGTCTACCCCAACAGTCATCGGTTCTACGGCTAATGTGGCAGGCCCATTACCACTTCAGCTTGCTAATTCTGTAACCTATGTCGACAACTTTGGTTCTCTGCTGGGTCACCTCATCCCGCATTCCATCCCTCAAATATACTCAACGCATAGCTCGTTCCATAGCTCGCTAAGCGACTTTGAATTTTTGGGCCAGCCGTACCGTAGATTTTACCACGTTCCTGGTGGTTAGTGTTTTTAAGGAAGTCCGTTTTTTTTTTGTAAAAAAGATTTTAGTTTTAACTTTTTAGTTATGGTATCTACCCCGCACGAATTCCTATACCACCACTGGCCAGGTGAAATGTAAGACTTAATATGGTTTTCTCATGGATGCCATTGTCACAACTGGACCAAATTGAAATGGGACCACATGAGAAGCACCAGTTTTTAAATAAAAAAATAATCATAGAAAACGGTTCACCCAGTCGAAGGTTCTGAGGTAACAAACATTTAAAAGAAAATACAGTTGAATTGAGAACCTCCTCCTTTTTGTTGAAGTTGGTTAAAAACGCCGCCGCCACGATATTTTTACGTTGTCCGAGAGTAGACTTTATTGTTTATGTTTTTAAGGCTGACTGTCGTTCCGAGAGTAGGTACCTACATCATGATATACTTGTACCTACTGAGTCATTAACATTTTATCCTCATGTATAAGTTAGAATAGATTCTTAAGTAATATATTAGTATCATTATGTATGTAAAGTTTGTTATGATATTTATTGTTGTTTACCGTTCAGTGTTAACGATTTTCCCCGCTGGTTTAGTAGCACTACTGCTGACCATGAGGACCCGGGAATCGAAACCAGTACCTCATGCTCAGCAGTAGCGCTTGCAACCACTGGACCAAGAGAGCAATGAAACGAATTACATTACTTCACATTTTTAGGTGACAATCTTACGAAATTTGAGAAGATTACAAATAAAAAAACTTAATAGGTAATTATGTCAATTTATTTACACTTCATAATGAATATAAACTTATAATAAGTATAGACATATAGTGACCTTATTGGTGATGTTCTTCAGAAAGGTCAGGTGCGTAGTACTAGCAACCGGCGTGTGTGTATGACCAATTTTATGAACCTAAGCGAGGCAAAAGGAGTGTGTAGAGATCGTAGCAGGTGGCGTTCCGTGGTTTCTGCCTACCCCCATGGGAAAAGGCGTGATTGTATGTTTGTATAATAAGTATAAGAAAAAATCTGATGTGATTTTTTAATGTCCTCATGCTAAAGCGGCTGAACGGATCTTGATGAATTTTGGCACATGGGTAGACCAAGAGCTGACCTTTTCTTTTGTAAAGCCGAACCATAGCTACTATTTTCCATTAGGTTTGTTATACGCATGTAGCATTCTGCTCCTTGCCATCATTTTTCGATGGAACTTTCCTGTAAAAAAGATATACAAAATTATTTAGAAATTGTGTTAATACTCTATTTTTAACACCCTTGTATTAGCTTGGTATGTGTCTATGTAACGGAATCTTGAACATGATTTTCAACCCCTTCAAAACGTCGGATTAATTTAAAACTTTGCACACGTATCAAGGACCGAACACAATACAATAATTTCATAATTTCGTCCTATTATTTATCCTTGCCGGAGTTACCAGAATATCAAAGAAAACCGTATTTGAAAACTACGCTGACATACGTCACAAGACACTAAAACTACGCTCACTTACGTCACGAAATTCGAAACACCCTAAAAAGTAGTAAATAAATAATAGTTTAAAAAACTTAAAAACACGGCTTCATAGAAAACCAAACTAAAAAGCAGAAAATAATGAAAAAAAAAAACGTGAGGACCTTGATATCAATACAAAAATATAATAAATAAATTATGATTTTTATAGGATAAACAAAAACAAAATGGTATTATAATAACAAATAATTCTGAATCGTGGACAAACCTAATAAATATTAATTTATGTGTTAAAAAAGGACATACCCGCGTTGACTGTATTCCATCCTGCACCAGCAATAGCAAGAAACAAAAGGATTAAAAATAAATATTTCATTTTTCCTATTTTTTACAGTACACACGTTGTTTTACACAGCAATCCTCTCTATGAATGCCCTATCCACTGGCATTTGTATGACTTCATCTTTCTTTAGTAGACACTTAAATACGTATGCTTACGCATTGGTAAAGGCCCATTGTTGACCACAAATCATCCTAGTTTAATAGTTATATTCATATTAATAACGTTTACTTGATTGGACTTCCTCCTTGGTCTAGTAGTCGTAAGTGCTAAGACGGTGCATGCGGTTCTGGGGTCGATTCCCACAAGGCTCGCACATCTCATCGACTGGCCTGTTAGTCTAGTGGTTAGTGACTGCTAAGACTGAGGTCGTGGGTTCAATTCCCACCCAGGACAAATCTTTGTGTGATGAGCACGATTATTTCTGTGTCTGGCTGTAATTTATGTATCATATGTATGTATTTAGAAATATATGAGTGTATTAATCAGTTGTCTGGTTGCCATAGTACAGGCTCTGCCTAGTTTGGGATCAGATAACGGTGTGTTGGTTGTCCTAAGATATTATTATTGTCACTCACCCACACACCCATTCACCCTACACTCACCACATAAACTCAAAGTCAAAATACAAAGACAATACGTTTATTTGCGGTAAATATGACGCAAAAAAAAGACCAGACACACAAATAAAAAGCTGGGGGAAAACATGCGTCACATTCACACAAAACGGCCATCGCTCAGCATAATGCTACGACCCTATCCGAGATAAAGCCCCAGCGCTGGTTAAAACCCAAAAGTAATGGAAAACGCCGTCGTGCCGTAGTGCCGCCATGTCTGTCAACGAGCTTCCGTAATGATCCACAGAACAGATCAATAATGTCCAATATGATGATTGTAGTTTTAATAGTATTTTAATAATTGTACGCTGCCAGACTAGACCTCACAATACGATTTCAAATGCGCAGTGGAAGTGTGATAATCGTGGGGCTCTAGAGACAAGAGTGGCGAGCGAAACTAGTCTAGCGGACTAGTTTCGCTATCAAACAAGTCAAGTGAAGACGCAATACAATTAACAAATGACTCACCTCATGGTTGAAGGAAACTGCTTCTGGTTTCTGGTTCTACCTGGATTTATGTATGTAAGTGAGTGTATATTGTATTGTGTTGTGACATTGTAAGTATTCTTCAGGTACAGGTTACCATTTGCCGCTTCAAGAGGTCTGGCGTCCAGACATGCGGTCTCCCACACTTAACCTTCAATGTTCTTTAATGTCAAGAAATTAAACCCGTATTCCTTCACCAAATGGGGTTATTTAACACAATATCATTGGGTCATGACGTATTGTCCGCAAAAACGACCGATTTTCAAGGATTGATTTACAAAAAACTCGCGGAAGCAAAAATCTGTCCGACGCTCTCAAAGACCAAACTAAAAGGGGTGACAAGTGTCAAAAATCAAACTTGACAAGTCAGATGTCATTCCGTTCGGGAACGTTCCGAAGGCGCATAGAGTAACTACTTTAAACAGGATGAAACATCTACCCCCCCCGGACGGGCCTTCCCGTCCGCTAATCAATTGGCAATCTTGACAAGGTTGCGACCGCTCTCTTCACGACCGATCCGTCCACCAAAACCTCTGCAAAACGAGGAACCCCGTCGGTGCCAGCCACCAGATTGAGAATGCGCCCCCGGCGCCAATACAACGGCTTAAGGTTGGCATCCTTAATCAGGACGAGGTCTCCAATTTTGGGCGGATGCGTTTTATCAGTCCACTTGACGCGCTGCTGGAGGATGTGCAAATACTCCAAGCTCCAACGCTTCCAAAAACTCTGAGCGAGCTGCTGCACCAACTGAAACCGCGATAGCCGATTTTGGCTCACATCGACAAGAGGGTACTCGGGTAGGGCGACAAGTGGCTGTCCAATCAAAAAATGACCCGGGGTCAGGGCCTCCAAGTCGTTCGGGTCCGAAGACAGCGGGCACAATGGACGCGAGTTCAGTGCAGCTTCAATGCGGCAAAATACCGTAGCTAACTCCTCAAAGGTGAGAACGGTGTCTCCTAACGATCTGCGCCAGAGTCCCTTTGCCGCTTTCACCGCGGCCTCAAAAATACCCCCCCAATGGGGGCAGGCTGGCGGGTCAAACAACCAAGTGACCCTTCGGTGGGCTAATTTGTTACCAATGTCAACCTGGTTTTCAGCAAGGAAGGCGTATACCTCCTTCAAATAGTTACTTGTACCCTTGTAGTTAGTACCGCAATCAGACCTGATCAAAGTAGGTAACCCACGGCGAGACACAAATCTATCCAAGGTCGCCACAAAGGCCTCCGTCGAGAGGGAGGTTACCAACTCCAAGTGCAGTGCCTTAGTTGACAGGCAGACAAACACACACAAATAAGCCTTAACAATTTTGCTATTCCGAAGAGGAGACGTCTTCACCAAAAAGGGACCAGCAAAGTCCGTTCCGACGCCTGCAAAGGGTCTCGCCTCATTGACACGATCAGCCGGCAAATCTCCCATCATTGGCTGCATAGTAGAGGCCTTAGTCCGGTAGCACGGCAAACAACGGAAGACGATGCTACGAATAGTACGACGGGCCGACAATATCCAAAACTCTCGCTGCAGAATGGCCAACAGCGCATTGCAACCGGCATGCGAGTTCTTAATGTGACGATCAGTCACCAACAATTTAACCAAATGGCCCTCCTTAGGCAACAAAAGGGGGTGACGGGCCCCATAAGGAAGGCTAGAGTGCCTCAACCGTCCCCCAACACGCAAGAGACCCGTATCGTCCAAAAAGAGGTTAAATTTACTAATGGCTCCCGACAATTTAGCCTTACCAGACTTCAAAGTTTCAATCTACTTCTCAAAGTGTGCAGCCTGCACGGAGCGGACCCAAATGAGGAGTGATTCCTGTCGCTCCTGAGGAGAGAGAACCGGAGACAGGCGTTTGTTCCCGGAGTTCCTAGAATTATGACCAAAACGCCTGATCCACGAGGTAACGTTCAACAATTTGTCGAGGGAGCTGTATCGATTCAACAAAAATTCAGGGTCAAACAGAGGGTCCTTCGTTCCAACAGCGAGCACCTTGAGCCCGGGCAAAGGACCCGACATCAAGACTGGCGTTCGAGGCCAATCATCCTCGGGGTGAGTCAGCCAGTCTGGTCCCCACCATAAGGGGTGAGCAATCAGGCGGGGTGCCATGCACCCACGTGAGGCCACGTCGCCCGGGTTCAAATCTCCAGGCACGTGCCTCCAAATCAAAGGCGTTTCAGAATTTTGAATCTGGGACACTCGGTTCGCAACAAAGACCTCCAAAGAGTGGACGGACGTCTTCAACCAACACAAAACAATTTGACTGTCCGTCCAGGCGTAAGAAGCCCGAATGTCCACAGTTCCACCCAAAGTGTGAGCAACGTGGTTCAATAGACGCACAAGAAGCGCCGCCCCTGACAATTCTAATTTAGGGATGGTCAGTGCCGTCCGGAGGGGGGCCACCTTGCTCTTGGCCATGACCAGTGACAACTTCACCTGGCCTGTCGCGCTGACGGTGCGCAGATAAACAACAGCTGCATAACCGTGCGAAGATGCATCACAAAACCCATGAAGGGTAGCAGTGTAGCTCCCAGGGGGGAGGATAGCGCGGGGTAACACGACCTCGTTGACTGCAGGGAGTGCGGATACAAATTGGAGCCAATCTTCCAACAGGGTTTCCCGAAGTGGCTCGTCCCAACCAAGTCCCGCAGTCCAAAGGCGCTGAAGAAAACATTTCGCGCAAAACAATACCGGGCATATCCAACCATTCGGGTCAAAGGTCCTCGCGACAGTAGACAACACCAGTCGTTTAGTCCAAGTGTGAGGTGACTCCAAGTCGACATCGTATGTGAAGATGTCTTGGACTGGTCGGTACTGAACACCGAGAACTGGTATCATAGCAGGGTTGTCAACATTTTCAAACAAGAGCGGGTCCTGCCTATGATCCTCCGGCAAACCTTCCAATAGCGCTGGCGAGTTGGACATCCATTTACGCAACTCATAGCCAGCGGAAGCCAAAATACCAATCAATTCGTCACGCAACAGGACGGCTTCCCCAACTGTGGGAGCTCCAGTACAAACGTCGTCAACATACAAGTCCGTTTTCAAGATGGCGGACGCACGAGGGAACTTCAAACGCTCTCGGTCCGCGAGCTCCCAAAGGGAACGAATAGCAACAAAAGGGCTCGATCGGAGGCCGTACGTATTCGTATTGAGCTCATACACAATCATGGGATCCTGGGGATTCTCTCGCCACAGGATCAACTGATAACGTCGGTCATCCTTGTGAATAACCGTTTGGCGGAAAATCATTTTGATGTCGGCCACAAAAACTACCTGATGACGACGGAAAGACGTAATGACGTCACAAAGATCCCTCAACAATTTGGGGCCTGGATGCAAGCAATCATTCAAGCAGACACCAGACGAAGTCCGCGCAGACCCATCAAACAAAGTGCGCAGCTTACCGGTGGATGGCTTGAGGACCGCGTGATGCGGCAGGAAATAATGCTCACTTGAGCGCCAATCCAAATTTGACACCGACATGTGTCCCAAATCTGCGTATTCCCGCATGAAATCCAAATATTTCTGCCGCAGCACTGGGTCCCTGCTCATGCGGCGCTCCATTGCCAACAATCTCTTCTCGGCCGTAGGTCTGGATTCGCCGAGAGGTGGTCGCACCGCAACAAAAGGCAACCTGGTCACAAGCCGGCCGGAATGGAGTCGACTTGTGTTATTCTGGTAGAACAACTCGCACTCCTCGTGTTCCGGGTTCAAACGGACTACCTGAGGGGGCTCTTCAACCTCCCAAAACCTCTGAACGGCGTCAGAGAGGGCGGAGCCGGATGACAACACAAAATCAGGTTCAGGTGTAGGGAGGTCCCACAACACTGGTCCCATCAACGCAAAGCCAAAGATGGTCGAGACAGCCACCAAACCGCGTGGCTGCAGAACCTTTATATCACCCAAAAGTATTCTCCCTAGTACATCGGAACCCAACAACAAATGCGCTGTCCTAGGGGAATCAAACCGGGGGTCAGCCAATTCCAGGCCTGACGTCAACCGGACGATTTCTGAAGACAGCTGACATGGTGGATGACTACCCAAAATATTCGTCAGAACAACGGCCGAAGCAACAATTTTAGGTGCCATACAATTCAGAGGAGTGACCTCAAACCAAGCCAGTCCCTTGGACGTGACCTCTGTTTCGCCCACTCCCCTAATTTTGCGTGAAAAGTCACGCACATCAAGGCCCACCTGTCCCGCTAAAGAAGATGACAAAAGGCAACCCTGGGCTCCCGTGTCCAAAATGGCACGGACCACAACAGAATTCCCCGTGGGCCCCCGGACCCTGACCGATGCCGTTGGCAACAAAATCGTTTCGATCTGAGGGGGTTCCTTAGCGGGGCAGGCGCCAATGTCCTAACAATGCCTGGGCGGCGACCGATCGCCGCACCCAGGCTCAAGTCTTTCCCGACGAGGATAAAGGTCAAATTCCTCGTCCGCGCGGTGTCCCGAGCCACGCGCCATCGCTGGAAGGGCATATCCCACCGGATGCCTGAATGGCGGGGGGCGTGACTCCAACCGGGGACGTTCCGCCAAAGGAGGGGAGGGAAGGCGGTGCTGGTCTGGCCAGGGCTGCCTAGCAACAGCTACGTAATTACTTTTACGTGGGGAGACCAAATGGCGATCGCGTGGCTCCCGATCAACTTGCGCGGGGGGTGGAGTGCGGCGCTCAAAATTGCGGGCCTCTCCCCGGTTCTGAACCGGCGAGGCAGAAGCCCGGTGACCAACTCCATGGTGCCCCCTCGTACGCGAACCTTCAACAGAGGCTGGTCTGCCAGCGTGGTTCGCGTTAGCGCACAATAGGTCCAAATGGGACCCCCTACAAATTCCACAAGGGCGGGGGTTGGGGCAGTCCCGATGGAAGTGAGCCCCCAAACATGAGAAGCACAGACGGCGTGCACTGGCAACTCGGCGGCGGGCACTCACGTGCAATTTCAAAAAGGCCGCGCAAGTTGCCATGCCATGCCCCGTGTCCTTACAAAACTCACAACCAGGACGACTCTGGGTGCCAGCAAAACGAGTGGCGGGGCGACCATCAACAGGCCCGCGAGCCCTAGTCCGTCCCTGGTCTCGTGGCCGGGAAGACGGTTGGCGTGACTCGGTGGCAACGCTAGAGTTGTCCATAAACCGACACTCATCCTCCAAAAATTTGACGAGGTCACCAAATGGGGGAAGGTGTGTGACACTATCCCCACCATACTTCTGCTCGAAACGAGCCCTCAAATCAGCAGGAAGACGTTGCAGCACCACATGTACCAAAAGGTAAGACCAATGGTCCACCGGCAACTCCAATCGCTTTAAAGCGTTGGTCGCTGCCACCAACGGGTTCAACAGGTCAGTACGCAATGCTGATAATCTTGTAATGACCGGTAACCCCAAAATCTGTTTGATGTGAACATCAGCCAAACAACGTTTGTTTTGATACCGCCGGGTGAGTAGTTCTAAAGCGGTAGGGTAGGCTGAGTCAGTCACCGACAAATGCTGTACCAAGGCTCGGGCCTCACCTTCCAGGACAGACAACAAATAGGCCAACTTTTGGGCGGGTCTGAGGTCCGAGCGTGCATCAACCAAACTTTCAAACAGGTTTTGGAAACCTAACCACTGGTCCAAGCGACCGTTAAAGTGTGGCAGTTCCAAGGTAGGCAGTCTACTCAATAGTCCGGGACCTGAAACAACCGAGGTCTCCGGCTTGACCTGGACAGGTGTCCGGCTCTCTAATATTTCCCGAGCACGTTGACCAATGACATCCCCCAGGTCCAAGATCTGGTCGTAGTCAGCAAGGACCTTATCACGTGCTGCCTGTTCCAGCACTTCCAAAGCCACAACACAAATGTACTCGTTGTAGCGAGTAAGCAGAGCATCAACGTTGCCGAGTCTTACGTTCAACTGCTCGAACCGAGCAAGAGTGATCCCTTCGAGATCCTGGCGCTCAGCAGTCGCTGCAGCTGAAGTGAACCACCGTAGCTGTGTGGTCAATCCACTGATTGCCTCTCTCACCGCTTTGTGTGCCATTGCACAAACAATACAATTCAAATAAACCAAGCAAAAAGATAATTAAGTAAACAAATAACAAAGTTCAAACAATCAATTACAAAATAACTACAAGCAAACAATCAAACTACCAAACTGGTAGACCACAACTCAAGAAATAACAAAATACTGGTTCTAATTTAATGAACAAAAATAAAGTTTTATTTTAATTCAAACCAATGTCAACGTTACAACAATAATAAACCTTTATTCCAATTTTCAATGTTAATGCTCAATAATGCCAATCAACACTGTTAGCATATAACCAGGCTGACTATGGTAACTTCAGTTTACCCGACAACATGAGTTACTCGACTCAATAAATTCAAACAAATTATTTCAAATAACAATTAATTATAGTTATCAAATATTTACAGCGTATTACTACTTCCCTTATAGAGACTGCCAAGTAATTAGCCTACTGTAAATTACCAATTTGGTGGTTATATGTCTTATAGCCACGCTCTGCTACCAGAGATGTACGCTGCCAGACTAGACCTCAAAATACGATTTCAAATGCGCAGTGGAAGTGTGGTAATCGTGGGGCTCTAGAGACAAGAGTGGCGAGCGAAACTAGTCCGCCGTACGCGGAGCAGACAATCAAATCAAACAAGTCAAGTGAAGACGCAATACAATTAACAAATGACTCACCTCATGGTTGAAGGAAACTGCTTCTGGTTTCTGGTTCTACCTGGATTTATGTATGTAAGTGAGTGTATATTGTATTGTGTTGTGACATTGTAAGTATTCTTCAGGTACAGGTTACCATTTGCCGCTTCAAGAGGTCTGGCGTCCAGACATGCGGTCTCCCACACTTAACCTTCAATGTTCTTTAATGTCAAGAAACTAAACCCGTATTCCTTCACCAAATGGGGTTATTTAACACAATATCATTGGGTCATGACGTATTGTCCGCAAAAACGACCGATTTTCAAGGATTGATTTACAAAAAACTCGCGGAAGCAAAAATCTGTCCGACGCTCTCAAAGACCAAACTAAAAGGGGTGACAAGTGTCAAAAATCAAACTTGACAAGTCAGATATCATTCCGTTCGGGAACGTTCCGAAGGCGCATAGAGTAACTACTTTAAACTGGATGAAACAATAATACAGCCTCGCAAAAAATAATTTGTACTTGTTATTATGCCACATGGTCTTTACGTATTTTGAGCTGCCGAATCCGAATCTGGACACAGAATTAACCCTACACCCTCCAGTTTTTCTCCACGAGCAAAAATACTCTTGAATTTTGCAGTAATGATAATATTAAAAAGAACATTTGAATAATCATAGTAACTTTACGTTTGCATTAGGTACCTTATAAGTTTATAACATATAATATGATACAAAAAGCCCTAAAAAGGACAGGAAGCCTGATAAAAAACCTGAAAAAAACTTTTATTTTTAATATTACCATTACGGTAGAGTTTAAGCGTTTTCTGCTCCGGAGAAAAACTGGAGGATGTAGAGTTAATTCTGTGTCCAGATTCGGATTCGCCAGCTCAAAATACGTAAAGACCATGTGGTTTAATAACAAGTACAATTTTTTTTTTTTAAATTGTGGGGCTGTGTAATTGTTCCTCTCAACCAAAGCCACCTAATCTCCCTCATCAACCTGCCATCTAATCTCTTCACCACCCTTGGTTGACTTGTAGAGAATGCCTAAGGCACCTTTTGTGTGCGAGAAGTTTAAATAAATAAATAAACAGTGTCGGCTGAGCCTTCACACAGTGAATCAACCGTCGTATTTACATCAAAATTAAATTTAAGTAAGCAAAAATAAGCTTTAAATAACTAAAATGTTAAATAAAACTTACTACATAGAATTTTTATCATCATGATAATTTCAGAACACGTCCATTGCTGGACATAGGCCTAGTAGGTTTCCCATAATCGCCACGCTTGGCAGGCGGGTTGGCGATCGCAGTATGGTGGTAAAATGCATAGAGAACGCTGCTGCCCACTCTCTAGTAAGTCCCTTAGTCGCCCCTTCGACACCCACGGGAAGAAATGGCATGGTGCTAGTCCTTACGTTCGGCACCACACTGAACGTAGAACTTGTGATAGGTTCCAGAAAAACAATACATAGAAAACCATAACCAAAGATAGCTTTTATTTGCTAAGTTGACAATTTCACAATTCATTTTCTATGTAATAAGAATAACCGTGTTCCCATATTTTCTACGCTGATGTCGATATTCTTCATCACCCTGCATCTATCCACCTCTGTATGGCCTTCCATATGCTCGAACAATCTGTGATGCTGGCCGACTCCCTCCACTATGAGACGGTCGAAACAGTCCTAAAAGAAATAATTACGTATTAAATACTAGCTTTTGCTAGCGGCTGCGCCCGCGTTGTGGTCGGAAATTATCCCGCGGGAACGTACAACCGGGATAAAAGTACCATATGTGTTAATCCAGGTTATAAACTGTCTGCGTGCCAATTTTCATCTAAATCCGATCAGTAGTTTTTGCATCAAAGAGTAACAAACATACATCCATACTCACAAACTTTCACATTTATAATATTAGTAGGATTTTTTAATCGGGGTGTCTAAATGTGGGGCGTGGTATCTGCAGTAATTTTACCGATACTCATTAGTTTACCGTGCAAGGCACCGCGTGCCGTTTCATTGAGATTTATCGGGAATATCTATTTTTATTGAAAAAAGTAGGAATATTTAAAAAAAATCACACATATGATTATTGATAATTTTGTTATTATTATTATTTATTTATATTTAAGCCAACAAGGACCAATTACAAATCATAAAATCATAACATAAAATAATACATAAATCAAAAACAGTCACAATATAATATAAAATACAATTCAAAATAATTAAAATAATATTTCCACATTATCCCGTACGTGTACCATGTCACAGTGATACACGTACTGGCAGTCGAAACGCTGGGCGAAGGCTTTCAGGATACTGTTCGGGCTGACCCGCACCCTGCGCACCAGGGATGTGCACCGCTTGCGCATGGTAGTGTGAAAACAATCCACGCGCGCTTCGGCAAACATCCCCGACGCACTACAGAAGCGAGGCAGCCCCAACAGCACCCTGAACGCATTATTGTATTGGATGCGTAGAGCACTGTACTGCTTTTGCGTATAATTCACCCACAGACAGCTCGTGTAGAAGGACGTGCAAAATGCCCTGAACGGGGTGATCTTGACATCCTTTGAACAGCGAGCAAATCTGCGTGCTATCATTTTCGCACGAACAGACAACGCTCTACGCTCCCTATCTATGTCATTATCGTCTTTCAGATCCGGGGTTAGTAAGTGTCCGAGATATTTAAACTGTTTTATAATCTGTTTGTATAAAAAAGTCATGAAAATATCTTAAGAAGTTTGAAAGAGATTTCGTTTTTATATTTTGAGTAGACCTTACTTCCTGAATTTATTTCAGATAGTATTTAACTAAAATACTAAATAATTCACTGATAGAATTGATGAGTATGCGGTCTAGTTTCACATATATTTTTTGCGTACCTAACGTGCAGTATTTGAAAGCGTAGTAATAGATTTAAATGTCACGAAAATCATGTATCTGCGCCTTAAATGGAGCCAATAGCAGAGACTCTCGACCTCAGGAGGCTCTCATTGCGCGGTTGGCTGGGCCAATGCCAATTTTTTTTAATGTTTTTAAATACATACACACATAATTTCACGCCTTTTCACGCAGAAACTACGGAAAGCCACCTGATACGATCCTAAAATACTCCATTTGCCTCGTTTAGGTTCATACATCTGGTCATACACACACGCCGGTTGCGAGTACTACGCACATGACCTTCCTAAAAAATATCACCAATAAGTTCATATTTTTCAGGATGTCCTAGGGCGTCCCATCCCGGCGTTTCCACTCACATCTGCCTCGTACATACCAATTTTAAGCCGTTCTTCATTCATCCTCTCAACATAACTCCGACTCTCCGCCGACTTTTAGAAACCTGTAACTCACAATTCGTAGACATTGATATTTTTGTGCTGTCAAAGTCTAAGTTCAAAACAATGGTTACGCAATCCCTTGCAAGTCGCCCATAACACGGATGCTCTTGTCATCCGCTTCCATCAAATCGACATATAGTGTTTTCACCTAAATTTGTACTTCTCTTTTTTACCCTTTTTTTATATAACATGCGTTTGCTTTCATACTTTGATGTCACCTCGTGGACAATATTGTGGGTTATACGTTTTTTCGATTGAATTATAAATGTTTTTGTAAATGCTCTAATGTATAACTGTTTTTTGTCCGAAACAAATAAAATAAAAAATAAAATAACCAAAACATCTAAGCATGCTCTTTTCATTTTTTGTTGTTAAGGGAAAAATACCTAACTTTAATTTAGAAAGTCGATGGCAGAAAACTAAAATACTGATCCAAATACACAGTTGTTTGTTAATTTTGCAAAAAGGTTCTATTTTTTGCTTTTTTGTTATAGTATCTAACCCGCACTAATTCGTATACCACTACTGGCCAGGTCAATGGCAGTGACAGAGAGTATTAGAACATCGTGATGTTAACAGAGTGGATAAAATACGTAGTATAGAAGATAACGCAAAAAATACCAAAGCAAATACAATCAATTATATGGGAGCACCCCTGAAGCACAACCTAATTATTAAAAAAAATATTTTCGATAACGGTAGATATAAGTACATAAAACAATATGCAGTGGAACATAGAACGATCCCCTGTTTTTGAAGTCATTTAAAAATATTAACTTGTTGAAATAAAAACTTGTAATTAACTTGTAAAAACGCTGTGTTTATCGACTTCTGTTTGTAACTAAACCCACTCACCTGATCTCGGCTGCTGCTGGTTTTGCTTTTGCGCGGCAACCAACCCGAGGGCAAACACCAGAAACAAGAAAAACAATATATTCATGTTTTTTTCTACAACGTGTGTTCTGCTGAGAGCTCTTCGCAGCAATATCTTAGAGACTGTGTTTTCCTTCTTTATAAATGACTACTTGGTCATTTAAAATTAATTAATACGTAGTAGTTAAACTAGCTATCCGCCCGGTAGTTTCGACTTTATTTCAGATTTATTTATTAAATTTAAGTTTAACGATAAATGATTTTATTTCTGTAAATAAGTTGGTAGAAAAACTCTTAGACATCAATGATATTTTTTTAAACTATCTGAGGCGTCTCCTATTTGAGTACTCTGAGAAGAAAGGCTGAAACAAACTCAGAGGTCACAGTCTCTTAAAGTCCAGACATAATCTTGGTTACATCCTGTGATAGGTGTCTGAAATTGTGTTTTGAGGAAAAAACCCACCCACACAGATTGATTGGACCTGTCCAGTCAGTGCACGCATTTGTCACTAATAGTGCAGCTCAACTCAGAAATTAAGAAGCTCAACGATTCGACGATCAATACCAAAGGACATTTGGGTAGGTTGTATAAATTAGTCCAACTGCCAGATCATGATGACAACTTGAGAAATAAAGTAAGAAAAAAAACTTACGCATTCTTCACATTCACAATAATTTAAACAATATAATACTTTACAAAGTAAATATTCGTTTCATTGTATTGTAAATATAAAATTTAATTGTGTATATGTTAGAGCGAAAGTAATAAATCCGGATATTATACATACTATCCAGCCATTATATACAGTACCCTCCAAAAGTTAGTTGAAATTATCAATCATGTAATAAATGTGAGGAAATTATAATAAAATCATGGCTTCAAGAACTATATTATTAAAATATAATCAATTTAGAATATTTATATCAATAAGAGAACCATAACAACTTTAATAATTATGATTTATGTCATGTTTATGTCGATAAACAGTGAAATTACGGTGCCAAAAGTTAGTTGAAATAGTTGAAAAATTATTTGAAGGATTATCTATATATTAATACGTGAAGCGAAAACTTCGGATCCCTTTTTACGAAAATTGGGCGGACGGAGGAGTATGAAATTTCGCACACTTATAGTTTATACAGAGAAGAAGTGACGAATGCTAATATTTTTTTTTAAATTATGCGTATAATAAATTATTTTCAATAAATAACACGTTACACACACTACTATTCATTTCCGTGTATTTAATACACACATGCATAGATTTTCTTTTCTTTATGGTCCAATCGAGAACATCTGTCTTTAATATTTTGTGCCTGTCTTACTGAATGTCAAGTATAACCATAGGTAATAAATTAATTTTATAGATATAAAACCTATTTCATTTTTAAAATCTCTGATCATATCGAGAATATTTGTCTTTAATATTATTTGTATTAGCGAGGATAGGAATTTAATTAAGATTTCTAAGAAATATTTTTTGTGGTTTTATAGGAAGTGTCAAGTATGGCATTAGTAAGTTTCCCATACAAAACTTAGTGTCGTGTGCAAATTGTAGAGGTTGTATGCCTCACGATTGTACAGGCTGGTCATAGATTGTACAGGCTGGTTATAATTATGACATTTTGAACTGTCATAATGAATTAAAAATAATAGGGAAAATTCTATAAAAACAGAGCAATTTTCTGTGATAATTCATTCCATATTGTTCCATATCCAGCAGTTAAGAAGTATCAAGAAAATAAAGAAGAGAGTCCTGAAGAAGTATTCTTTACTCATTACACCTACGTCCTGGTCCTAGCCATCACCATCCCGCCAGTGAACCCTCTCCACAGTAGTACAGCGTCAACAATTTGTCTATAGTGTTACTGAATGTCAAATATAACCATATTATTTTTTATATTTATTATTATATTATTATTTTTTTCATTTAATAATGTATTTCTATTCAAATGAAGTACGGTCGAATTTCGACCAATGGGCGATCACTAGTTATTATAATTGTGCCTTTGCATTGTCTTAACTTTTATTATTTTATATGACCGCCATTATTCTGTAGAACTGCTGTAAGTCGTTAAAGCATTGATTCTACAAGAATTTTTAATGTTTTGACCGGTATAGTCGACCTTGTTTCAAAATTTTTATTTCTAAACAAATTCCTGTTGCGTCTTATGGAAACAGGGATCCAGTGGTCGAATTCATCCCACAAATGTGCAATGGGGTTAAGGTCGGATGACATTGAAGGCCATTCCAGTAAGTTCACTTCGTTATCTTCAAAATATTCTTTAGTTATCCTTGCTGTATGCTTCGGATCGTTGTCTTGTTGGAACTTGAAAATTCGACCTAACCCCATTGTTTCAGCAGATTGATTTAAATTGTAACGGAGAATATTACAATAGATATTTGCTGTCATCCTGCCTTCAATTATTTGCAGTCAGCCCACACCATGCCAAGAAAAACACCCCTAAACCATCACACTCGCACCGCCGTGTTTCACAAAGCGCTGCAAGTATTTGTCGTTGTAAGAGTTATCGTGGCTTTTGCTCCATACGATTTGCCGACGTTAATTTCCAAATAGTTCGAAATTTGATGCATCGCTAAAGACGAGTAGTCTTTAAGCGATGTATCAAATGTTATTGTTGGAACTTGAAAATTCGACCTAACCCCATTGTTTCAGCAGATTGATTTAAATTGTAACGGAGAATATTACAATAGATATTTGCTGTCATCCTGCCTTCAATTATTTGCAGTCAGCCCACACCATGCCAAGAAAAACACCCCTAAACCATCACACTCCCACCGCCGTGTTTCACAATGCGCTGCAAGTATTTGTCGTTATAAGAGTTATCGTGGCTTTTGCTCTATACGGTTTGCCGACGTTGATTTCCAAATAGTTCGAAATTTGATGCATCGCTAAAGACTACTCTCTTCCAAAAGTCTATTGACTTATCTGAATACTTGCGGGAGAACTCCACCTTCGTTTTTTATCGATCGATTAAAAGAGGTTTCTTTCTGGCAACGTGACCTCGTAAATTAGCATCATGCAGGCGTTGTCAGATAGTAGGAGTTTCAGAAACCGAGGTTGCTGCTTCTTGTAACTGATCTTTGATCTCTCGTATCGCAATCTTGGGATTCATTTTACACTGCCGCACTATTTGTCGATAATCAACAACTTCTGGATTAACCTTAAATAATTTTCTCACAGCACTAAAGTTTTTCATTTTTTTTGGATTCACACTCAATCTTCATTCTTTCCTCTATAGTTAATTTTCGCCTCGGCGCCATTATTTATTCAAAAACAGTCAAATCACCTCACAATATTTTTTTATTAAATTTAAACTACCCACACTGCCCTAACAATATTAATAAATGAGTATAAAACCGCGAGACTATCGGAAATCGTTAAAAGTTTCATATTTCAACTGACTTTTAACGCACTCAATTCAAGAAGTGAGCACATAAACAAAGATTATCTAAGAAAACAAGATTAATTTCCGGGAATTTCCTACTGTACGTGTTAGAATAGTGTATCCGAACATAAATCGTAAAGAGTTCATATATTGAAACAGCTTATTTTGGAAATTATGTGACATCATTGATAAGGTGAATTAATTTCAACTAACTTTTGGAGGGTACTGTATAATATCTACTAAATTTAGAAAAAGTGATAATTGACACAGAATTAATCACATTAACTAGAAATTTTATATAATGTCTTGGAAGAGTTGGTTAAAGTAATAAAACAAGTATTGGTGAAGGTTATGAAGTTTTGTATTTCAATTTGCCTTAAGCATAAATATTTATCTGTAGCAAAAATAGGTGTTATTTTTAATAGTAATAATCATCACTCATATTTTACTGGTCGTTAAAATAATTACCGGTTCGTGTCCGAAACACAATACTGCTCTCCAAAACAAAAATAGCTGACATGGCTCAAAAGGCTGCCCAGCTCAAAAGGCCCTTGTCACGACATGTTTGTCGCATGCCGGATCGGCCCAAGAACTGGTGCCATGACACAGTGAGGCAGGGTCACGGCAGACCACGTAGGAGATGACGGAACTAGCTGGATAGATTCCGTCAAAACTAGAAGGCGGACAAAAAAAATATATAATTAATAATGTTTAGTATAAGTTTTCAAAACATGTTCAAAACATAATAATAGAAAATATTAAAGAAAAAACTAATTTGAAAGCCATAAGCCCATACCTGTGTATGGGCTTATGGCTTCCAAATTATTATTTTTTTTTCAGCTTTAATCATCATTTCAGCCGAGAGACGTCCACTGCTGGACATAGGGCTCCCCCAATTTGAACATTTTGAGACTTGTTACTTTTTGTGTTACACAACAGACTTGACTTTTTGCTTTTGAATCTAATAAAAACGTATTTGCCAGTACAGTTGCAATTCTGAAATCCTCGGCCGCTAAGATGTAACTCTCCATTTACATATTGTCGGATGGTAACTTCGCATTCAGGAACAATATAAACTGTAATAAACGTTTATTTGCAGACAGTGAACTGATTTCTAGTGTAAGGTAACAGAAAGAGAAGGAGGGGAAGCAAGTTGGACCGTATTTATTACTTTGACTAACTTTAACCTGCTATTATGAATAATATTCGGATAAAGTGATTAATTCATCACATTGTCTAGACAATTTAGTCATTATATTAAATAACCAGTCATTATGTATAATAGCTGTTTAATCACTATGACTGTAACATATATAAAAATCCGGATATGATCTTGGTCTGATCACTTGACGACCATTTAATCGACGTCTGTCATTCGATGGAAGTACCACACAGATTTGAGTGGACCTGTCCAGTCAGTGCACGCATGTGTCAATTATCGTGCAGCTCAACTCGGAACATAAGGAGCTCAACGGTTCCACGAACAGTACCAAAGAAAGGACATGTCTACGTTAACCATCATCTGATAAGCATATTTATAATATCCTTATATTGATTAACTTTTTATTAACACTTTCAGTGCCCAGTTGAAAAATGAATTATTCAAAAGTACACCCTATTCACGCCTAGCTTATTTTTGTGATTTGCACCCGGTAGGCGGGTGCTCTGCATGGTCGCAAGATACATAACTACTTATACGTAGGACTCGGAGGCGAGTCGTGGGCATGCGAACGAATTATCGTTCGACCCAGGAGCCGGGAGCGCGGCAGTAAAAGCGTCTAGTAAAAAAATGGTAAAGTAACATTTTTTTTTAAATTATAATACACAAAGATACTTTTCTGGCTTAGTCGCATAACGTGTCTTTTGCAAAATGTCTACTGGCCGTAGAACGTCTGTTTCTCATAGTGTCGCTTTCACAGAATGACTATTTCTCAAAAGGTAACATTCTTATTATGTCTATTTCGCAAAATGTCGCGTTAGTAACTTACATTGAAAATTATTCAGTTTAAAAAGAAATATTTTATTTTATGCAATTTTTATCATTTATACATTAACTAGCTTTTGCCAGCGGCTTCGCCCGCGTATTATACGTATAAACCTTCCTCTTGCATCACTCTGTGTGTGTATTAATTTAAACCGCATTATTTATTCCGTTGCGTAGCATAAAACATCTAAGCGTATAAACAAAATGCGACTTAGTTTTATACTGTGTAAGGATAAAGATAAGGATACTACAATATTGCATAATTTATAAACATATGAATATGTTGTTACAGAATATAAAATGAATCACGTCAACATAATATCAACATAACTATTTAATTTTATTGTTATTATATTTTTTAATAATCAAGTGGAAACTACTTCAGTATACTACCTATTAATGAATAATTTGTATAACTTGTAAACATTACTAAACTTGACTAGCCTGTTAGTCTAGTTTGAAGAGTAGTAAAGTCATACCATTATTTAAAACAGGTAATAAAAATAACGTTGGCAATTTTAGGCCGATTTCTATCTTACCTGCATTTAGTAAAATATTTGGAAAGTTAATACTCAAGCAGTTACTAAGACATTTTAATTTAAATAGCCTCCTTCATAATGAGCAATATGGCTTTACAAAAGGTCGTTCGACAACAGATGCGGGTGTTGCTTTGCTAAAACACATTTTCAACGCATGGGAGAACTCGCAAAATGCTATCGGAGTTTTCTGTGATCTCTCCAAAGCTTTTGATTGCGTTCACCATGACACACTTTTGCGTAAACTGCGTCATTACGGTGTTCAAAACGAAGCTCTCAATGTCATAAGTTCTTATTTGCAAAATAGTCACCAATGTGTAGATATCAATAGTGTAAAATCTTCCGGGCTACTAGTTCAGTTAGGTGTACCTCAAGGCTCAATACTGGGTCCTTTCTTATTCTTAGTGTATATAAATGACTTACCATTCTATTTAAAGAATATCTGTGACATTGTACTATTTGCTGATGATACCTCACTTATCTTTAAAGTAGACAGGAATAGAAAAGATTTTGACGACGTGAATAATGCGCTCTCAATGGCCACGGATTGGTTTACTACAAATAACCTAGTTCTTAATGCTAAGAAAACGAAATGTATAAAGTTTGCCTTACCGAATGTTAGGAACCTGGGACCCAATGTTGTTTTAAATAATGAGGTGCTTGAAACTGTTAACTCGGCAGATTTTCTGGGCATAACAGTAGACGCCAAACTTCAGTGGGGATCACATATATCTTCTTACATTTAAGTCTTATGTATGTAATGTTAAATAGCTGTCATGTTGATGTGAATAAATACTTATATTATATTATATTATTATATCGAGCCTAGCGGGAAGGCTCAGTTCGGCCGCCTACGCCGTAAGGAAAGTTAGACAGTACACGGACGTTGATACAGCTCGATTAGTCTATTTTAGTTATTTTCATAGCATAATGTCCTACGGCATTCTGCTGTAGGGCAAAGCCGCGGATATACAAAATATTTTTGTTCTTCAAAAACGAGCTGTTCGAGCGATTTACCAACTAGGTGCTAGAGTTTCTCTGAGAGATTTGTTTAAAGATATTGGTATTCTTACGGTGGCATCACAATTCATCTTCTCCAACATCTTATATATTAGGCAAAATATACACTTGTACACTAAAAACAGTGATTTTCATAATATTAATACTAGAAATAAGGACAAACTACGAGCCCCCTTTCACCGGCTTCATAAGGTTCATAATTCTTTTGTTGGTCTTGGTATTACCTTTTATAACAAGCTTCCCTCTGCTTTGCTAGATTTGCAGTTTAATGAGTTTAAAGCTAAAGTAAAATCCAACCTTTGTTCAAAGGCATACTATTCTATCAACGACTACTTAAACGATAAGAATAGCTGGTCGCTGTGATTAACTCAAGACAATGTTTATGTTCTTTCAATCCAGAATTAGCTTTCCTACCGACAGTTTATATGGGTAGTTCATATAATTGTTTTTTATTTCACTGATTTTGTTAATTTATTTTATTTTCTTTTAATTTCATTTATTGTGGACATAATCTACTCATTACAATTATTGTAAATGAGTTGTATTGTAACATGTAGTTAGCTAGCGACCTCGTCAGCTGTTCATAATATTCTTGTCTCACCAACCGGCAGCAAGTTCGTCATGCTCCCTTAGATGTCACTGCTTGCGGTAGCGTCAGGGGTCGGGTTACCACCTTCCCTCAAATATGGCGAGGGGGGTAATGGCTGACCTTTGCGTTATGCTCGTGAACGGGTGCTGCTTGTGGTCACTGGTCGTCTTGCTGACCATGGTTTTTGTTATTGTTACTTGTATTAACTGTTATTTTATTTCAGTCCGGAGGTCCTTAGTTTAACTATTGTAACTTCAACTTAGCTGTATGTATCAATTTGCATCGTTGAATATGTAAGCGGGCACGCCCTTTATGCCTGGAGGCTTTATTTACGTTTTAAGTTCTGTTTACGATTTTGTTTTATTATTTATTTCAGCTTGAGTTTCGTTTTCAGTGTTTTGTTGGTGGTATATTGGCGTGTGCTAGCTGACATATGTGAATAATGTATGTTTTGTTTTATAATATTAATTACTAACACAGTATTGTATAGAATCAAGTTCTTCTAACTTAACAGACAGCTGTGCTGCTGGGGAGTTTGTTCCGCCACTTCTTCTTGCCAGCTAAAGCACTAGGAAGTGTCGAAGGGCGGGTGTTTTGGGGGGACTGTCTTGTGTAACTTTGACGTTCAAAAAGTGCTGACTCTCAGCCTAGTTTGAATAAATGACTTTTGATTTTGATTTTGATTTAGTGGTTAGTAGTAACCCTGACTGCTAAGACTGAAGTCATGGGTTCGATTCCGACCCAGGACAAATCTTTATGTGATAAGCACAATCATTTGTTCTGTGTCTGGGTGTAATTTATTTATAATATGTATGTATTTAGAAATATATAAGTATGTTTATCAGTTGTCTGGTTACCATAGTACAGGCTCTGCCTAGTTTGCGATCGGATAACGTTGTGTTGATTGTCCTAAGATATATTAATTAGAAATTGAAAAAAAAAACAACAGTTTTATTTAACATGGCTAATTAGGGTTCCGTTGCCAAATGGCAAAAAACGGAACCCTTATAGATTCGTCATGTCTGTCTGTCCGTCTGTCTGTCTGTCTGTCTGTCCGTCAGTATGTCACAGCCACTTTTCTCCGAAACTATAAGAGCTACGCTGTTGAAACTTAGTAAGTAGATGTATTCTGTTAACCGCATCAAGATTTTTACACAAAAATAGAAAAAAATAATAAATTTTGGGGTTCCCCATACTTAGAACTGAAACACAATTTATTTTTTTTTCATCAAACCCATACGTGTGGGGTATCTATGAATAGGTCTTCAAAAATGGTATTGAGGTTTCTTATATCATTTTTTTCTAAACTGAATAGTTTGCGCGAGAGACGCTTCCAAAGTGGTAAAATGTGTGTGTGTGTGTGTCCCCCCCCCCCCCCGTAACTTCTAAAATAAGAGAATGATAAAACTCAAAAAAATATATGATGTGCATAACCATGTAAACTTCCACCGAAAATTGGTTTGAACGAGGTTCAGTAAGTAGTTTTTTTTTTAATACGTCATAAATCGTAAACCACAATTCAATCAACTCAAATATAAAAATAAAAAAAAACATTTAATTTCATAAGCATAAACCTTATACATAAACCGATAATACCTACAGGTTTGTACGGAACCCTCGGTGCGCGAGTCCGACTCGCACTTGGCCGGTTTTTTTTATTCTAAGGTAATATTAGCATAACAATTTTCGAAGGAGTGGAGCTCAGATAGGCAGTCGCTTCACGTAAAATACTGGTACTCAGCTGCATCCGGTTGGACTGGAAGCTGACCTCAACATAGTTGGTAGAAGGCTAGGCAGATGATGATATTTTATTAATTAATTGAAACAGTTTTTGCGATTCAATGAAAGACATATTTGTGTAATTTCCTGTTTATGTAATTTATAAATAAAAAGGCAATAGTAATTATTCTATATAAGGTGGATCTATTCATACACGAAATATTTTAAGAGGTACACCCTGTAGGTGGTAAAGAAGCTACAGCAACGAAAAAAAAAATCTAAATGTATTTTTTTCAAAATTTAATATTTATAAATTACCTGACGCACATAAGAAATACTGGGTCCTTCTTATTTTTTACGGCCCGAGACACCGCGGCCATGCTCGTGCTATCCGGTCGCCGCGCTCGCAGCGTTAGGCGGGCCATTCATAGAATTTGGAGTAAAGGTTTTATGCAAAACGTCTTAAGCAGTTTTAAAATTATAATAATTACGAAAATTCAAAAACGCTTAGATAAAAAAATCTTTTTGCTTCTATAGCATATTTACCACCTACAGGTGTACCTCTTAAAATATTTCTTGTATGAATAGATACACCTTATATAGAACATTTAAATAATTCACAAAATATGAAGGGAGTGGATGGCGGTCAACCTAGGATAGTAAAGCCGGCTTTTGACTATGGCATATAAAATAAATAATAATATATAATAATATAAATATAATGTACAAGCTTCTGCCCGCGACTTCGTCCGCGTCAAATATTTGCTCCCTTGACCCTTCCCGTCACATCGCAGCCTGCCAGTTTTCATCTATTTCTTTTTGCTGCTGCTCTGCTCCTTTTGATTGTAGCGATATTTATATAGCCTATATGTTCCTCAATAAATAGGCTACCCGACTCAAAAATAATTTTTAATTTCGAACCAGTAGTTCCTGAGATTAGCGCGTTCCATCCCCCATTTTAGGGAAGTGGGGGGTTAGAAAGAGACAAAAAATAGTCACTCTCCATCTCTTCAACTGTCTCCACTTAAAAAATCACTTTAATTCGTCGCTTCGTTTTGCCGTGAAAGACGGACAAACAGACACACACTTTCTCATTTATAATATTAGTATAGTATGGATATTACATCTTGAGCTATACATATATTACATCCAGCGATTGCTGTTCACACTGTAAGATGTACTTTGACCACAGATTATTAGATGGTGACTATTCAAACTGAGGGCGAAGCAGGGGATGAGTCGTGGTATCCGGGGACGTGAGATATAATATACATCTTTAATTATCGCTCGGTCCGTCGAAAAAATATTTTAAGATATTGGCAACATCTATATTTGTCTTTGATTTAAATATAATAATGTTTTGTCTCTGGTAACTGACTGCGTTAGCTCTGTGGTTGCACCGTACCAATAAGTAAAAAATTAGACTCGTAATACGATTAAAAAACTATTTTATTTCTCTCCCCATCACGCAAAAGGTTATGGGCCCAGTACTTCTGACCTGGGAGAGAAATTTATAGTAGTAAGTGTCGCGGTTAAGCGAAGAAAAAGAAAAACGTGGTCAAGCGTTCTTGTTCGTTTACGAGGGTTCCAAGATGGACGGCAGCGGTGATACGCAATTGTTCAATTCCGGCGGTATTAAGCTGGTGGGTCAAAACAACTGGCCAAGCTGGAAGTTTCAGAATAGAGTCATTCTGAAAGCGATGGGCGTCTACGGTGTAGTGGACGGAACTAAGGTGTGCCCCCCAGAACCAGCACCCGGTGCAGAAAGTACCAAATATGATGAGTGGCAAAAAATGGATGCAAAAGCGCAAGGTTTAATCGTAACCAGACTTACACCAAATGTTATGTTACACATACAAACATGTGAAACGTCAAAGCAGATGTGGGACAAACTCTGTAACGTTTTTGAGCAAAAGTCGGAAACATCGCTTCATCTTCTGCAACAAAACTTTTTTGAACTAAAACAAGAGCAACAAGATGATATGGCACAGTATATAGCCAAGGTTGATGAAATTGTGTCAAGGGTTAGACAAGCTAATGGAGAAATTCCAGAAAATATGGTCATCACAAAAATATTAAGTTCGCTAAGTGAGAAGTTTCGCCATTTTGTCTCAGCATGGGACTCTGTGCCGGACAATCGGCGTACTTTGTCAGAATTGACAGCCAGGTTGTTGACGGAAGAGCAAAGAAATAAAATGTATGAGAAGGATGAAGAAAGCAAAGCAACTGATTTTAAAGTGGAAACTAACCAGAAGAGAAAGTGTTTTAAATGTGGTGCAAATGGACATTTAAAAAAAGACTGTAAATCTAAAAAGAACAGTAGTAACAGTGACTTTTGCAAAAAGTGTAAGAAAAGTGGACATAACCTAGAAAACTGTTGGTTTAATAAAAACAAAAAACAAAACGCGTTTATCACCACTCTATCAGTTACTGCGTTAACAGCAAGAAACAATAATAACAAGGAGTGGTACCTGGACAGTGGTGCTTCGGCGCATATGTCACATTCGAAAGACAATTTAATTAATTACAGACAGTTTCAAGTGCCTAAAGATGTAATTATAGGGGACGGTTCAATAATTAAATCCGAGGGACAAGGTGATGTCAAGTTAAGTGCTTTCGATGGACAAAAGTGGATACCAACAACAATACATAATGTACTGTTTGTACCAGAACTAAAAGTGAACTTGTTTTCCATGAGTGTAGCTTTGGACAAAGGTTATAAAGTTTTAACTACAGTGGATGAAAGCAGGTTTGTCAAAGAAAACAGTGTATACGCTGTGGCAAAAAGGGTAAATAATATGTACATTATGACCTTCAAACAAGGAAAAGAGAGTGCATTAATAGGAAAATGTAATACAGAAATATCAGACTGGCATGCAAAACTAGCTCACCAGGATATAAACCATGTGAAGAAAATTCTGAATAAATGCAGAATCTCCTATGATAGCGGACATGAAGTGACATGTGTTCCGTGTGTGAAAGGGAAGCAGCACAGGTTGCCTTTTCCAAATAGTCCTAATAGAAGCGAGGTACCAGGAGAAGTGTTGCATATTGATATTGGAGGACCTGTGGAAGAAAAATCTTTAGGAGGAGCAAGATTTTTCCTTTTAATCAAAGATGATTTCACCAAGTACAGAAAGGTATATTTTCTTAAAAATAAAAGTGATAGTTTCAACTGCTTGAAAGAATTTATTATTGAAACAAGAAACAGTCCAGGTCATGCGATAAAATATATAAGATCTGATAATGCGAAGGAGTTCTGCAGTGGAGAAATGACTACAATGTTGAAATCATTTGGAATCATACATCAACGCAGTGTGGCATACACTCCTGAGCAAAATGGGTGTGTAGAGCGAGAAATGCGCACGGTGGTAGAATCTGCAAGAACAATGCTCATAGAGAGTAAGTTGAATAAAAATCTGTGGGCAGAGGCTGTAAATACAGCAGTGTTTGTGATTAACTGCACTGGTCCTAGTAGAATACCTGACAAGACACCCTATGAACTGTGGTGGGACAGAAAAATGTATGACATCTCTAAACTACAAGTGTTTGGTTCAAAGGTAGGAGTACACATACCGTCACAAAAGAGACTGAAGTTTGACAGTAAAGCTGACATAGGTTATTTTGTTGGCTATGGAGAAAGTGTCAATATTAAAGGTTATCGTATATACCTACCGGAGAAAAACGATGTTCAAAACAAGAGGGATGTAGTATTTATAAAAGAAAATGAAGAAGATACAAGTTTACAAGAAGAAATGGAAAATCAAGAAATAATTTACTTTGATGAAAGAAACTACATAGAAAATGAAGACCCGACACAAAATGGAGAAGAAAATTGTGAAGAAGGAGAACAAAACCAAAAAGTACAGACACATCAACAAGAAGAGGTTCAAGAAGGAAGAAATGAACATAATGTAGAAATAGAACAAGAGGAAACTTTTGAAAGTATGTCAGATGAAGATTCTGTAAGATCATTTAATGAACAAAATGAAGAGACTTTAACTGAACTGGAAGAAGAAGAACAAGAAGAGCAAAGAACAAAAAAAAGAACAATAAAACCACCCAAATGGATGGAAGACTATTGCCTCTTGAGTCTAACAGAAGAAGAACCAACTACCTACAAGGAAGCCATGAAAAGACCAGAAAAGAAACAGTGGGAAGAAGCAATAGAGAGGGAGTTGAAGACTCTAAAAGAAAACAATACCTGGGAGGAAGTAGAAAACGTTCCGGCTGGCACACAAATCGTTAGCAGCAAGTGGGTGTTTAAGGTGAAGGAAGCGGAAGGTAAACCTTTATACAAAGCGAGGCTTGTGGCAAGAGGCTTCGAACAAAAGGACTGCGACAACCAAACCTATGCCCCTGTAGCAAAGCTGACAACTTTCAGAACAATGATGACTGTGACAAATCAGAAAAGACAGCCAGTTTATCAGATGGATGTGACCGGAGCCTTTTTACATGGTGAGATAAAAGAGTCCGTTTTTATGAGATTACCTGATGATAAAATTTGCAAACTTAACAAATCAATATATGGGCTTAAAAAGTCTCCTAGATATTGGAATACTAAATTTAATGATTTCATGTTAAAAGAAAATTTTATTAGGTCTTGTAATGATCCATGTCTTTACTATAAAAGAGTTGAAAATGATTACATTTATGTCTTAATATTTGTAGATGATTTACTTTACTTTGGGAGTAATAAAAACCAAGTAAATGAATTCAAAACTGCCCTATGTAATACTTTCCAAATGAAGGATTTAGGTATAGCAAAATATTATCTTGGAATAAATATTGAACAAGACTTGGAAAAGGGTGTAACTAAAATAAATCAAAAGAAGTACTTAGAATGTTTATTGGATAAATTTCAAATGTCAAATTGTAAACATGTTGATACACCACTTGAACAAAATTTCAACTTTGAATTGTTGCACAGAGAAAAATCTGAAAATCCTGAAATTGAAAATAAATGTAGGAGCTTGATAGGTAGTTTACTATATGCTACTTGTACTAGACCTGACTTGTCTGTAGCAGTAGGTTTTTTGAGTAGGTATGTGCACTGTGCCAGTATGGCCTTGTTTAAATGCCTAAAAAGAATATTGAGGTACATAAGAGGTACTATTGAATTGTCGCTAACATATAAGATTGGAGGTTTAGAAAAGTTACAAGGCTACAGTGATGCAGATTGGGCTGGTGATGTAAGAGATAGGAAGTCTACATCAGGTCATATTCTTTATGTATTTAACTGCCCAGTTTCATGGGGTACAAAGAAACAGTCATGTGTGTCACTGTCATCTTGCGAGGCTGAGTATGTAGCACTTAGTCTGACAATTGTAGAAGGATGTTTTATAAGGAAATTGCTTTCAGACTTTGGTTACTGTAATATTTCATTTGAGATATTGGAAGACAACCAAAGTGTTATCAAAATATCAGAAAATAATGACAGTAACAGAAGGCTGAAACACATAGATATTAAATATCACTACATTATAGAAAATGTTGCTAAAGGTGTTGTCAATATAAACTATGTAAGTTCAAATAATAATGTTGGCGATATATTTACAAAACCTTTAGGGAAACAGTTGTTTGTTAAATTGAGAAACTGTATCTTGCACTAAGAATTTATAGTGCAGGAGCTAGTGTACTTTTTTAGTTAAGTTCTTTTAAGAAATATTACTAATGTTAAAACTTTATTAAATATTAACTTTAGGGGGTGTTTTAACAAATATAACTGTTGAGGGGGTGTTTTAAGATATTGGCAACATCTATATTTGTCTTTGATTTAAATATAATAATGTTTTGTCTCTGGTAACTGACTGCGTTAGCTCTGTGGTTGCACCGTACCAATAAGTAAAAAATTAAACTCGTAATACGATTAAAAAACTATTTTATTTCTCTCCCCATCACGCAAAAAAATATTTATAGTTTAGGTTGTAATATAAATTATAACATAGTGTGAACGGTCTCGTACAAAATGTATGACGAGCGATAAAATATTATACCTCAACATGTAATATATATTACATTAAAAAAATAAAACACTCATCGATCAAGCGTGAAAAGTTGTGTTTATTTAATATAATTCGTTTCT
Source organism: Aporophyla lueneburgensis (assembly GCA_932294355.1). Lineage (NCBI taxonomy): Eukaryota > Metazoa > Arthropoda > Insecta > Lepidoptera > Noctuidae > Aporophyla > Aporophyla lueneburgensis. The sequence continues at coordinate 12,744,979 of OW028762.1, read as the reverse complement.
ATGAATATTCTTATTACAAAATTAATCACCTGTCAATGTACAGAGTTCGTTGAAATGACTGAAATCACATAATGGACAAACATTTACGTTTTCTATCTCTTCTTTCTTTGATACTTCATCCACACTTCACGATAAACCCTCCTTCTATCCTTGCTGTGGTGGTGGTGCTGTGTATTTACCATCTACTATTGATGGTGGCAAGGAACCAGGACCAGAGAAGGAGGGACGCCCAGCTGAAACTTGAAACAAAAAAAAAATTGTCCAAAAAATTTGCCAACTTTCTACAGTGTGTATCCCACACCGACGGAAGTCAGTGTGTCACAGGGCATTGGCATTAATCGATTAATTTTTCAATCGATTAGTTAATTTGATTAATATTAATCCGATTCAATCAACTCAGCCTATCGCAGTCCACTGCTGGACATAGGCCTCTCCCATATTGCGCCACAACACCCTGTCCTCCGCCTTCCGCATCCAGTCTGTCCCAGCCACTTTCTTTAAGTCGTCGGTCCACCGAGCTGGGGGGCGTCCCACGCTACGCTTGCCGATACGCGGTCTCCACTCCAGGACTCGTCTGCTCCATCGGCCATCGGTCCTTCGACAGACATGGCCAGCCCACTGCCACTTCAGTTTGCTCCGATTACACATCATCATTTCAGCCGTATGTCGTCCACTGCTGGCCTTAGGCCTCTCCCAATTTGGGGGGCTTTGCCATAATCGCCACGCTTGTTTTTTTTTTTGGATTAGAAATCATCAAATGACTTCTCCCGCTCTGGGCGGAGCGGGAGGGCGTGTCAGACTTTTATTGACTAAAACCCACCCGTGTTCTATCAGTTGCCCATGTGCCAGGGTCACGGTATCTCTTTCGAACAATCTCGCGACTCTGGCAGATAATCGCCACGCTTGGTAGGCGGGTTGGCGATCGCAGTATGGTGGTAAAATGCATAGAGAACGCTGCTGCCCATTCTCTATTAAGTCCCTCGCCTTTTACGACACCCACGGGAAGAAATGGGGTGGTGTAATTCTTTACGTTCGGCACCACACGGTACACATTACACATATTCGTGACTAAACTATCTTTAATCGTTAATCAGATTAACTTTTTGTCAACATTGTTGTGACATTTCTAGTAACGTGTTTTTATAACTATCCTGCACCTGACCCACTCCAGGATTTGCAGTGAAGCAATCCCTCCACTCTTTTCATCTTAAGTGGCTTTTTTTTTTAATATGTTTGTATGTTTTTTTAACACGCATTTATTAGCTTCATACGTATGTTCGTATGTCAGTAGGCGCCTTTGTAACGGAAACTTTGAACATTAATTTGACCCCCTTCAAAACGTCGGATTAACTCGTTTGGATTACTTATCAAGGACCGATGACAATACAATAATTTTGTAAAGAAGGGGACTTCTGGGCCCAGCCGTTAACTAGTTGAAATGTGTATTAAAAAAACCGTTATATTTTTCTAAAGGAAATCACAGAATATGGTACCATGTTTCTAACTAGAAAGCGAGAAAACTTAAACTAAGTTAATGAAACTAAATAATCGATTAAATAATGCCTGAATTACTAATCGATTATGAATAAATCGGTAAAATCTAAGAATATGTATGCAAGTCGAGTGACAAGTGTATATCAAGCTTTCGTGGAATCGATTCATAGTGAATTTTTTTGTTCCGGCAACACTTGTGCCTGACATCCGTTAGTCACTGACTGACAGACGCACTTGTTCGTTTTCTTTCGTTCTGAGTGCGCCAGTATTTTCCTTGTTTTATTGTTTAACCCCACGACCTCGGCTTTGCATATTATAACGGACTATTTGACGGATCTTGCTACTCTAAATTACCTGGCTCTCTATTTTGGACAACTGTTTACGCCTATCGATTGGATATTGACGACATGGATTGCTGTGTAAAGTGTAATCCTCACTTTTACTATAATTCATATAACTTGTTTCCTGGAGAGCCAAATTTCACCGAATTTTCAGTGAAGCCTTGTCATTATACCCTCTTACAAATAAGGCTAGTTTGATTCACTTAACACCTGGGCCCAGGAATCTATGGAGTCATTCCCTTTTCCTTTGTGCCATTATCCTTGCCGGGATTACCAGGATAGCAAAAAACGATGAAAACTACACTGAAATACGTCACTAAATATGAAAACTACGCTGACATATGTCACAAAAATCGAAACACCCTAAAAATAGAAAATAAATAATCTAAACTAATATTAGAAAGAGGAAAGATTAGTTTTTTGTGTGTATATTTGTAATGGATAAACTCGAAAACGACTGAACCAATTTAAAAAAAATCTTTAACTTATAGTAAGCTACATTATCACCAAGTAAAATAGGCTACTTTTTATCCCGAAAAATGCACAGTTCGTGTGAGTAACGTAGACGAAGTCGCGGGCGATGTGCTAGTAGTTTAATAAAACCGGCCAAGTGCGAGTCGGACTCGCGCACCGAGAGTTCCGTACAAACCTGTAGGTATTCTCGGTTTAAAAATAAATGCTTTTTTTTAAATTTTATATTTCAGTTGATTGAATGTAAGGTAAATTGCGGTTTACGATTTATGACGTTTTAAAAAAAAAAGCTACTCACTCTATCTCGTTCAAACCAATTTTCGGTGGTAGTTTACATGGTAATGTACATCATATATTTTTTTTAGCTTTATCATTCTCTTATTTTAGAAGTTACGGGGGGGGGGACACATTTTACCACTTTGGAATTGTCTCTCGCGCAAACTATTCAGTTTAGAAAAAAATGGTAATAGAAACCTCATTACCATTTTTGAAGACCTATTCATAGATACCCCACACGTATGGGTTTGATGAAAAAAAAAATTTTGAGTTTCAGTTCTATGTATGGGGAACCCCAAAATTTATTGTATTTTTTCTATTTTAGTGTGAAAATCTTAATGCGGTTCACAGAATACATCTACTTACCAAGTTTCAACAGCATAGCTCTTATAGTTTCGGAAAAAAGTGGCTGTGACATACGGACGGACGGACAGACAGACAGACAGACAGACAGACAGACATAACGAATCTATAAGGGTTCCGTTTTTTGCCATTTGGCAACGGAACCCTAAAAACGAAAAAAACACGCTTCCATAGAAAACCAAACTTAAATGTTGAATAAGTCGGGGTTGCTATTCACTAAAGCTGAGAACCACATAAAATTTTTGAAAGGGCAATTTTGGTCGTGTAGGCTATGGAGAAATAATTAACAATGTTGTAAAAAAAATTACCAGTATTGGTTGGTACTCCATACTGTGGCACGTAGTATGGTGGCCTTTGCGCAGCGACAAATGCAAAGAGTAAAAACGATATAAGGAATAATATCTTCACGGTTTTTAACTGCACGTGTTCTTCACAAGTCGTTTGCCTCAGCAATGTCTTGAAGACTGCATTTCTCTTGAATTTATAGGGCTGCTCATCATGTGATACAGGGTGATTTAAGAAAACTTTAGTTTTGAAATTATTGTTTAGTGGCGTAATTATAATAACTAGAAGTCGCCCATCATTTCAGGCAAAAGACGTCCACTGCTGAAAAAAAAAATCCGATGGGAAATCCCATTGAAAACGCAAAAAAAAAGGAAAAATAAAGAGAGTCATTGTTATTTTGTTCAATCAGTCAAATAACGTCCACTGCTAGATATAGGCCTCCCACAATTTTGGGGGATTCGCCACGCTTAGGGTTCATACGCACTATGCGGGTAGCCGCAATGCGGCTGCCCGTCCGGCTGACCGCAGGATGCGGTTGCGAATGCGGCCAGCCGGACGGGCAGCCGCATTGCGGTTACCCGCAACGTGCGGTTGAAGAACCGCTGCGATTTGCGGTTATATCGAGTCATTTTAAATATGGACGCGGAAGAACTTGCTGCTATTTACTACATTTACACACGTTACGTAAAGAAGAAAAACCAAGAAAGAAGTACTGGGTTTTTTTTTTTTTTCGGGATGGGAAATCATCAAATGACTTCTCCCGCTCTGGGCGGAGCGGGAGGGCGTGTCAGACTTTTACTGACTAAAACCCACCCGTGTTCCATCAGTTGCCCATGTGCCAGGGTCACGGTATCTCTTTCGAACAATCACGCGACCCCGGCAGGCATCGGTCCTAGTAGACCCCTACACTGCTGCTGACATCTCTTTGAGGCGCGCGTGGAACACTGCGCGCCGTCGACCCGAGCCTGGTCCTTACCGGGCGGCGAGCCACCCATTGCTCGCCACCCGCAAGCTCGCGCCTACGGTGGCCGGGAGTCCGCAATCGACTCCCGACGCCCGGGGCGTCTCCTCCTGCGGCGGCTAGGGGCGTGAGGGCGCATAGACTGCCACTCCCTCACGCGCCCCGCCTCCTCCTTCGCAAGCATTACTGCTTCGCAGAAGGAGGTGACGGCTTCCCATTCCCTCTCGCTCCGTACCATGGCTCGCACCAGGGCCGGACGCGAGAGGTCGCCGCCGCCGATCGCCTCCACGACGACACGGCGGTGCTCCGCCCAGGCAGGGCACACCTCCACCGTATGCTCCACCGTGTCCTCCAGACGATCCTCGCAATGGAAACACCCGGACGTATCCTCCCGCTTTATCCTGAACAGGAACCCACCGAAGCACCCATGCCCGGTGAGAACCTGCGCCAGGCGGAAGGTGAGGACGCCGTGACGCCTCTCTATCCACTCCTCAAAGAGGGGACTTACCGCCGCAATTGTGGCGTGCCCAAAGAAGTACTGGGTGCATCCTTATTTTGCAAGCACGAGATGAAAGCAAGCATTTTGTAATATCAGACGTACCACGTGCACACACTCACTCAATGGCGGGCAGCCGCAGACTGAACCGCACAGTGCGTATAGCAACCGTCCGGCTAGCCGTCACTCGGGCCGCAGCTCTCCGAGCGACCGGAGCGGTCTGCGGGTAGCCGCATCGCAGTGCGCATAGAAATGAATATTACGTACATAATTGTGCTTGCGGGCAGCCGGACGGGTAGCCGCATTGCGGCTACCCGCATAGTGCGTATGAGCGCTTAGCAGGCGGGTTGGTGATCGTAGTATGGTGGTAGAATACATAGAGAACGCTGCTGCCATTCTCTAGAAAATCCCTTAGTCGCCTCTTACGAAACCCACGGGAAGAATTACGATGGTGCTATTCTTTACGTCCGGAACCCATATGGAACAGAAGAAGTCTCCCACTGGGTTTAAACTCGACCATAATTCATTGAAAACTTAAAGTATTTCTAATGCATTATTATAGCCTGGGCGGAGCACCGCCGTGTCCTCGTGGAGGCGATCGGCGGCGGCGACCTCTCGCGTCCGGCCCTGGTGCGAGCCATGGTACGGAGCGAGAGGGAATGGGAAGCCGTCACCTCCTTCTGCAAAGCAGTAATGCTCGCGAAGGAGGAGGCGGGGCGTGTGATGGAGTGGCAGTCTCTGCGCCTTCACGTCCCTAGCCGCCGCAGTAGGAGACGCCCCGGGCGTCGGGAGTCCACAGCGGACTCCCGGCCACCGTAGGCGCGAGCTTGCGGGTGGCGAGCAATGGGTAGCTCGCCGCCCGGTAAGGACCAAGTACGGGTCGACGGCGCGTAGTGTTCCACGCGCGCATCAAAGAGATGTCAGCAGCGCTGAAGGGGTCTGCTAGGACCGATGCCTGCCGGGGTCGCGTGATTGTTCGAAAGAGATACCGTGACCCTGGCACATGGGCAACTGAAGAAACACGAGTGGGTTTTAGTCAGTTAAAGTCTGCCATGCCCTCTCGCTCCGCCCAGAGCGTGAGAAGTCATTTGATGATTTCCCATCAAAAAAAAAAAAGAAAAGTGCATTATTATAAAAAATATGCCACACTTTTTGCCAGATGTGTCGTCCATATCCACGTCCCATGGGTGCGTAAAAGGCGACTAAGGGACTTTTTTTGTTTTTTTGTTTTTCGGATTGGAAATCATCAAATGACTTCTCCCGCTCTTCGTGTCAGACTTTTACTGACTAATACGCACCCGGTGTTCCATCAGTTGCCCGTGTGCCGGGGTCACGGTATCTCGCTTGAACAATCTCGCGACCCCGGCAGGCATCGGTCCTAGTAGACCCCTTCACTGCTGCTGACATCTCTTTGAGGCGCGCGTGGAACACTACGCGCTGTCGACCCGAGCCTAGTCCTTACCGGGCGGCGAGCTACCCATTGCTCGCCACCCGCAAGCTCCGCCTATGGTGGCCGGGAGTCCGCTATCGACTCCCGACGCCCGGGGCGTCTCCTCCTGCGGCGGCTAGGGACGTGAGGGCGCAGTGACTGCCACTCCCTCAGGCGCCCCGCCTCCTCCTTCGCGAGCATTACTGCTTCGCAGAAGGAGGTGACGGCTTCCCATGCCCTCTCGCTCCGTACCATGGCTCCCACCAGGGCCGGACGCGAGAGGTCACCGCCGCCGATTGCCTCCACGAGGACACGGCGGTGCTCCGCCCAGGCAGGGCACACCTCCACCGTATGCTCCACCGTGTCCTCTAGACGATCCTCGCAATGGAAACACCCGGACGTATCCTCCCGCTTTATCCGGAACAGGAACCCACCGAAGCACCCATGCCCGGTGAGAACCTGCGTCAGGCGGAAGGTGAGGACGCCGTGGCGCCTCTATATCCACTCCTCAAAGAGGGGACTTACCGCCGCAATTGTGGCGTGCCCTCGACTCGAGAATGCGCAGCAGCGTTCTCTATGCATTTTACCACCATACTGGGATCGCCAACCCGCCTGCAAAGCCTGGCGATTACGGCAACACCCCGCAAAATTGGGGAGACCTATGGCTTAGGTCCAACTGTGGACGTCTTTTTTTTTGGATCATCAAAAAATCATCAAATTACTTCTCCCGCTCTGGGCGGAGCTGGAGGGCGTGTCAGACTTTTACTGACGAAAACCCACCCGTATTCCTTCCGTTACCCATCTGCCAGGGCCACGGTATCTCGTTTGAACAATCTCGCGACCCTGGCAGTGGAAGTCTTACGGCTGAAATGATGATTATGGTGAATTTAAAAGAAAAATATTATATTTGCTATCAACCTGTATTTATAAAATAAAGTAAAAGTAGTCAAGTACTCGTAGTTTTTACATCGATGGTAGACTATTTCTGTCTCCTAGGGCAGTGTTCTATAAATATAAGACCTTTAAACATGAAATAATGCAAATAAACGTATGAATAATGTGCTTCGTAGGCTCTTACCCCCTACATGCCTATAGGATGGCCGCAAACTTGATGTTAAGAGCCAGTTTCGAATCCAGACGAGCGCTTTACTCTGTGTCAATAATTTCATGACCGCAGTGGTCTCAAAACGGTGAAGGAAAACATCGTGAGGAAATCGGCATGTCTTAGAACCAAAAATTCTAAGACATGTGAGGTCTACCAACCCGCACTGGGCCCGCGTGGTGGATTATGGCCCACTCCCTCTCACTGAGAGGAGGCCTGTGTCCCAGCAGTGGGAACATTAGACGCTGCTGATGATGATGATGAAATTGGGTAGTGTTTTTTTTTTGTGATGGAGATTCACTTGAAGAATTCTCAAGATATCACAGGCAAGTCTTTTCCATGACAAATAAAAAAATCTGTAAATATTATGTAATGTGCAAAAGAAATATAAATTACTAGCTTCTGCCCGCGATTTCGTCCGCGTCAAATTTTCGCTGCCCTTCCCGTCCCATCGAATTGCCTGCCAGTTTTCGTCCATTTTTCGTTGCTGCTCCGCTCCTTTTGATCGTAGCGTGATGTTATATAACCTTAAGCCTTCCTCAATAAATAGGCTACCCAACCCAAAAAGATTTTTTCAATTCGGACCAGTAGTTTCGGAGCCTATACAATACAAACAACAATCAAATCTTTCCTCTTTATAGTCGAATGGGATAAAAAAAAGTATCCTATGTCCGTCTCTTGGTTCTAAGCTACCTCTCCACCAATTTTCAGCCAAATCGGTTCAGCCGTTTTTGAGTTATAAATAGTGTAACTAACACAACTTTCTTTTATAATAGGTCTTTACCTATGAAAATGCCGTTTTGTATGAAAAAAATTAAACGAATTTTTTTCATGTATTTTTTATTTGTATTAATCGAAATAATCACCCATGCAATCAATGCATCTTTGCCAACGCAGTGGCAGTTTATTGATGCCCTTCTTAAAAAAATCAGCTGGACGGGAGGCAACAAATTCTTCCAATGCATTTTGTACTGCCTCTCGGGTATTGAATTTTTTTCCCGCCAAGAAGTTATCCAAATTCTGGAAAAAGTAGTAGTCTGTAGGCGCAAGGTCTGGTGAGTAGGGCGGATGACGGAGAGCTTCCAACCCCAGTTCTCGCAACTTGGAGACCGTCTGCTGTGCAGTATGAGGTCGCGCGTTGTCGTGCAGGAGCAGCGGAGACGAGCGATTGACCAATGCTGGTTGGAGATGTGCCAGCTTCTCCATCATTGAGTTCAGTTCTTCACAGTACACATCTGCAGTAATGCTCACCCCGTTTGGTAAGAAGCTGTGATGAATCACACCGGCGCTAGACCACCAAACAGTGTCCATCACTTTTCTAGGGGTAAGTTTTCGTTTAGGGCATTGTTTAGGTGCTGAACCGGGATCCAACCAACTTGCTGAGCGCTTGCGGTTATCAAACAGAATCCATTTTTCATCGCATGTAACAATGCGGTTCAAAATTCCTTCATTTGTGTGTCTGTTGAGCAGTGCAAGGCACGTCTCGACGCGTACTTCGCGCTGGCGATTTGAGTTCGTGGGGCACCCATTTGTCAAGCTTTTTTACCTTGCCATTTTGACGCAAATGGACCAATATTGTTTTGACGCTAACGTCGAAAACTGCTGCTAATTCAGCCGTAGATTGCGTATCATCAGCTTCCACAATCGCCTTGAATTCGTCATTGTCGACCAAAGTCTTCGGACGACCGCGAGGTTAATTTTTCAGGTCGAAATTTCCAGAACGGAAGCGAGCAAACCAATAACAGGTGGTGCGTTGGTTTGTAGTGTTAGCTCCGTAAACGTCGTTGATGTTGCGTGCCGCTTGTGCCGCGTTGCTGCCACGACGGTACTCATATTCCATAATTACTCGAATTTTTAACGTATCCATGATGACGAAAAAGATTGAAATGCGATGAAAATGTAACACTAATCAATAAACAAATGACTACTATTGGAAAAAGAATTCCATGTTTTTAAAATAAAATTAATTTGAAATTAGAATTCTTAGACAAACAAAAATTATTTTGATTTGAAATGACCAGTACTGCAGAACGGCAATTTCATAGGTAAAGACCTAATATAATGTTGGTTTTCTAAGTTAGTTCTCTCCGAACTTTGAAATTAATAGGTTATCTTTAAGAAGTCTACATTTTATTACGTTGAATATGTATGTAATGTAGTGGCGGTGGGCAGGGCAGAAATTGCTCTTAGAACAGAATCGTGGAGACATTCTGGAATGATAAATCATTTTATTTCTGTAAGTAGTTTTGTATAAACACTTTTACACGTCAATTATCATTTTTAAAACTAGATGAGGTCGTCGTTTCCTGTCTGACTACTCTGAGAAGAAAGACCGAAACAAACTCAGAGGTCACAGTCTCTTGTAAAGTCCAGATATAATCTTGGTCACATCTTGTGAAGACCATGTAGATAGCTGTCTGAAATGGTCTTTAGAGGAAAGAACCACACAGATTGAGTGAACCTGTCCAGTCAGTGCACGCATTTGTCAGTAATCGTGCAGCTCGCTGTGACCGCGTACCGGAAGATGTAGAGTTGAAAGACCTCCCACAAGGTGGACTGATGACCGAAAGTGTGAAGGCCGAAAGAATCCGCTGGATGCCGGAAGCACAGAGCCGGTTGAACTGGCGGAGCTTGGGAGAGCCCTATGTGTCGCGATTGAAATAATTATGATGATAATGAATAATCTTATTACAGAGACTGCATTACTTTATACATTTAAATTTAAGGTTTATTGCCTTCCAATAAGGTTTTATTTGTCTCAAGCGGCGTCGTACGTTTGGCAAAATACCACCTGCTCCTCAGCTCGCAAGCCGCCTCCGCCCCTCCGCGCCTACACGAGTTTAAATTTGGGGTTGGGTAGACAAGACTGCGTGGAGTCGGTTTTTCAGCGATTCGTTTCTGACACTAATTTGTATAGCACGATATACTTAATGACTTTTTAAGATAATATTTTCATTTTATTTTAGAGTTATAAATGCTATTTTATATAAATGGCAATATGCCTTATTAAAGATAGGATAGTTTTTATCTTTTACTGATCTCAATATTTGCAAATTAAATGTTTTTTTACGCAAAGGATTTAACACGGTTTTCACCAATAGACAGGGTGAATTAAGAGGGAGGTTTGTAAGTATAATACGCGGGCCAAGCCGCTGGAAAAAGCTAGTAAAAGATAAATTGATATTCAAAATCCTTTTATTTTTACCAGTGTTTTTTTTTTAATCCAATTATAAACGTGTAATTTGCGTGATGGAGTAACAAACATCGTAACGAACTTTTCCTTCATATTTATTGTATTAATTATCTTAATCGAAATTATATCACGGGATCGAGTTACCGAGACAACAAAGTAACTACAACTATGGTACTCCTTATAATATGAGCTATCTGACAATGAAAGTCCCGTCAACATCGGTTTAGCCGCTTCAAGATAAGCCGGAACAAACAAACAGACAAACATTTTGAAATTTGATATTTAGTTTAACACTTTCATGCACTGAAGGGGTCTGCTAGGACCGATGCCTGCCAGGGTCGCGAGATTTGTTCGAAAGAGATACCGTGGCCCTGGCACATGGGCAACTGAAGGAACACGGGTGGGTATTAGTCAGTAAAAGTCTCACACGCCCTTCCGCTCCACCCAGGAGCGGGAGACATCATTTGATGATTTCCATGCACATTAAGTAAAAAGTTGTTATTGTGACGATACAAACAGGTATAACATAACATCACGCCTTGTTTCCCCGAAGGGTTAGGCAGAGGTGTACCTATATTACACTCACATTTCGCCTGTTATGTTTAAGTCCCATGTAATAGGGGGCGGGCCTCTTTCCATCAACCGGGCACAAAATCCAGACAAGCAAACAAACACAAACAGGCACTTCAATTTAATTTATTTTACAACTGCTCATCGCTCATTAACTATATCATATTACCGTTTTATCACTTTTATTAATTGGGTATTTCTTACGAAATTTCAAAATTTGAGATATTATTTTTTATTTTTATTTTTTATAAATTTAGATATTTTTTTTGCAGGGATCAAAAAAGTTGCTTTAAGAGATTTATTTAGAAGTATTGGTCTTCCATATTTTTGTATATAATCTATAAAAAAGGAGGTTTTAAAAAATAAATAAATGAGGGAATGATTAACAGAGTGAGGGAATGATCTATTATTATATTATAATAAAAAACATGAACAAATAAAGGAAATTATGTAATTTTTATTATATTAAACAATGAAATATCATATTCTAAAGAAAAGCAACTCAAAACTTTGAACTTATAGTCAATATAAATATATATAAACTCAAAAAATTAACAAATACTCTTTATAGAGGTAACAAATGTTTTTATCTTTATACTTATTACTATTTATTTTTAAACTTTGTGCTTAGCACTTCTCCTAAACGTCTTCATATTTATTTATTAAGCATTAATTATTATTAATATTAATCTGTATTTTGTTTTTTTAATTTTTTGCGTACTATAGCTTTTTATTCCTATGCACTTTACTATTTTCTTTCAATTGTTTTCGCTTTTGTCTAAGTTCTCTAGCATTCATATTAATAACTGATTTTATCGGACCCTTCTCTTTTTTATTTAAATATTTTAATCTTCTTTTTCCCGCAGTTTTTTTCAAAGATCAGTATTATTTTCCATTTTTTCTCGCCTTTTTCTATCATACTCTTTCTTTTTTATTTTTTTTTCTGCATCACTTAACTTCTTTGGTCGTGCCAATTTTCTTCCACATACATGTACATGTTTTAAATTTTTTTTTTTTTTCTAAGCAATTATATTTTTATTATTATTGACCATAACTTTGATGGGACGGCTGACAGCAGTTTTCTTGAATATAAAAGTGATTTAAATCCAAAATAATTATCATATTATCAAATATCATAGCATATAAATATTGATAAGTTCATCCAGACGAACATAATATATTGCTAATAATTCAAATAAACCCAATTTCCAAGACTTATCAAAAACCGATAACTGTCAATATTTTACAAGATGGAAAAAAAATGTCTGTGATCGGTGGAAAAATCATAAAATAGATAGAGAAAGGCTGGACCTTTTATAACAACAAAAGAGGTTGATATTTTCTGGTCAAACCAAAGAAGAAGTTGACAAGAAAAAAAGGGCTGCGACCTGCACGCGCGGCGCCACCGTGGCATCGCAGCACCCCAGGCCACGCGTCTGCGCGCAGCCGTCAAGTTACGTCACAAAGTGACAGACAATCTTATACAATGTTTTTTTTTTGGAAATATTTTAATTAGTGTAAATAGTTATTTAAGTATATTTGTGTGTTCAGTGCTTATCATCTTTATTTTAGGTAAGTCTGTGTAAATAAACCTATGTTAAATGCCGGCTGCAGCAACCCCGGTAGTGCCAGTCAACCTGCCACATCGCTTGATGTCCAGGTGAGATGTCCCCATTGCTCCCAGCCACGCTTCTTTAAAGGCGAACGGGGGCTACGGATACACTTTGGCAAGGTTCACAAACCTCATAGTGTACCTCCGTGCCCCCCAGCCACATACACAACACCCACAACTTCAGATCAAAGTTTATGGAAAACGCTGGCAAAATTCAAAAATTCAACCCCGGTAATAAAGAGAGTTCCCCGAGGCGCAAGACGATCTGTTGCACTGAGTTTGGCACGATGTCTCCGTCTTGTGACTCAGGAGAACTCAGAAAGTGCCTGGGAGCAACTACTCACCTTCCCGTATAGGATTTTACATGTGGAAAAAAATTCGGCGACCAAAAAATCTTTAACATTCCAAATTAATCAAAATTGTAACATTTCATCCCCAATTTTAGATTTAAAATTACCTCCATTCAGTACAACTTTTCAAAAAGGCTTATTTTCACATGTGGAATCCAAATTAAGTGAAGGTGACATCAGGGGAGCGGCCAGGATACTATTTAGCAGCGATGTGGTGGCGCCTTACTCTCCAGAAACTCTATCAGCTCTCGAGAGTAAACATCCAGCGCCTGCGGATGGTCTCGCCTTCCCCGATCCTCCCGACCCTCCTGATCTAAATTCAACTTTCTTTGACATTTCGGCCCCCCAGTTGATTGCAGCCGTGAGCTCCTTCCGAAGTGGTTCCGCCGGCGGCCTCGACGGCCTGACTCCACAACATTTAAAGGATCTTTTGAGTTCAGGCGCCGGGGAAGCTGGTGAGTCGCTTTTGAAGGAGCTTGCGGCCCTGATTAAACTTATGCTCAACGGCGGTGTGAACGAGGCCGTCGTCGACGTCTTGTACGGGGCCAACTTATGTGCCCTGCGCAAGAAGGATGGCGGCATACGTCCCATCGTCGTTGGATGCACATATAGGCGTACGGCAGCCAAGCTTTGCTGTCAGATATACAGCCAAAAACTGACAGCAAAGTTTCAACCCCTGCAGCTAGGTTTTGGCTCAAAAGGGGGCTGTGAAGCTGCCGTGCACGCCCTTTCCACATTTGTAAACTCCAAGAAAGGCGAGATCATCCTCAAGGTTGACGTTAAAAATGCCTTTAATTCCGTAAACAGGGACACTTTGTTGGCTGAAGTCAAAAAGGAACTACCCGAAATTTATGGTTTTATGTGGCAATGTTACAGGTACCCCTCTAAATTATTATACAAGGACAATGTTTTGGAATCAGCAGTAGGATGCCAACAGGGTGACCCTCTTGGGCCAGTCATTTTCAGTTTAGCTATTCATCCAATCATCCAGAAACTAAATTCAAAATTTAACGTGTGGTATTTAGATGATGGAACGCTAGGAGGTGACGCAGATACTGTTTTGAAAGATCTACAACTGCTCAAACAGCAATTTAAATCTATTGGCCTTGACCTTAACCCATCAAAATGTGAAATTTTCCTTTCTGACATTACTGACAGACAACTGACACTAGATAAATTTAACGCAATAGCCCCACAAATCAAAATTATAGAAAAAAGTTCACTGCACCTCCTAGGTTCCCCAATTTTAGAAGACAGCTTTTCTCAATTCATCGACGGTAAAATTAAAAATTTCAACGATATTTCGGACAGGCTTTCCAAAATAAATATACATTCGGCATTCACCCTAATAAAATACTGTTGTTTTGGCCCAAATTTTATATATTTTCTTCGCTCTTCCCCCTTATGGAAGCAGCCACAGCTCCTGGACAAAATTGACCAAATTATTCGCAGTACACTAACATCCATTTTAAATGTGGCCTTGGACGACCGAGCGTGGCTTCAAGCCACACTACCCATCCGCTTTGGTGGTCTCGGCGTCCGTAAAATTACTAGTATTAGCTTACCGGCATTCCTATCCTCTGTCCACAGCACTGAAAAGTTGACCGGGAAAATTTTAGCTCCGTCCTTGGTTGACTCTGAAGTGCCGTGCTTCACAGATGCAGTGAATGCCTGGAAAATGACTTGCCCGGATACAGATCGGCCCGTGAACCCATCTTCCCAGAGACAGTGGGATGAGCCGCTCTGCAGGTTGGTACGGAATAATCTTATAAATACGTCCACCAATACTGCTGAGCGTGCCCGCCTTCTGGCTGTGGGCGAGTGGGAGTCGGGCCTCTGGCTTCAGGCACTACCGTCACCCAACATAGGTACTATGCTGAGTGACACCACCTTCCGGATTGCTACATGCCTGCGTCTGGGCGCTCCTTGCGTGGCTCTGCATCGCTGCCAATGCGGTGAAGGTGTCGACTACCTCGGACACCATGGCCTATCCTGCAGTAGGAGCGCAGGCCGGTTAGCACGGCACGCCAGCATCAATGACATCATCCGTCGTGCTCTTGTCACCGCCGGGGTGCCAGCTGTTCTAGAACCTAATGGCTTGGCACGCGACGATGGGAAGAGACCTGACGGAATGACCATAATGCCTTGGAAGCTAGGTCGGCCTTTGGTGTGGGACGCAACATGTGTCGACACCCTTGCGCCATCCCATCTTCTCAGCACGGCGGGCTGTGCTGGAGCGGCTGCTGCAGGTGCTGAAAACCTCAAACGGCGCAAATATTCTAACCTAATTGGAAATTATATATTCGAGCCGTTTGGGGTTGAAACTCTAGGGCCATGGGGTCCGAGTGCTCACATAGTATTCCGAGACATTGCCAAGCGGCTAGTCGACTCTTCACGTGACCAGAGGGCTGGCCTATTTTTTGGTCAAAGAATTAGCATTGCCATACAACGTGGCAATGCTGCCAGCCTTTTGGGCACGTTTCCTGTTGACAACGATGCAGACGAATATTTTGATGCTTTATGATTTTTTATTTTTAAATTGTATATACATGTACATATTTTTTACTATGTATATATTGTAAGATAGTATGTTTTAAATTAAATACCATGAAATACAAATAAATAAAAAATCCAAAAGAGCCATAGAATACTGTATAAATTATTCCCTCATACGACCGCTATTCCCTCACTCCTGAATTCAGTGAGGGAATGACGATGAGGGAATGACGAATTTTAACTAAATCTTCAAAAACACCGGCACGTAACCTCAATTTGCTTGTTACATTTCGAATATGTATTTTACTCCCAAAACGCATAAAAACAACAAATTACATATATATGTATTAAAATGCTTAAATACATTCATATAACGTGAGGTAATGATCGCCATAAATGTAACTCTTAACAATTTTTCACATAATATGTTTTTGCACAAACTCACCTACGGTTGAGAAGAAATCGCTATCTTAAATCATTTGAGAGTGTTGCTAGGTACTGAAAACTTAAGGTTGCGTTCCTAATTAATATCGTTCGATACGTTCAGAAACCGAATGTTCGTAATAGGGTGAGGGAATGAATTTATTTGGCGGGACATATTTAAAATTGAATTATCGTTTTTATAAATTCGTCGTTGTAAGATGGAAGCTTTTAAAGACAATAACAAACATCTTTCTAATATATTAGCATAATTTAATTATTAAGAATATTGATATATTTGAGATGAATAGGCATTTAAGTAATGTTTTTGAACCAAGGGACAACGTGAGGGAATGACTTTCGCGGTAAAAAAGTAGCCATATCTTTTTTTTCTTTAGAAGTAATAAGTTTTCTTTTTAAACAATAGTGGTATTGACAGCGGGCATTGAAATAAAACAAAGACTTATGTAGTTAATGCATATGACTCGGCACTAATGACTCGGGAATCAAATTTCGAAATTTGATGAGAAATACCCAATTAAGCTAGTTTTATCAATGTCAATTTCAATTTATTATTATTATTAATTTTCCTTTTTTTTCTGTCACCATAAAATATTAAGATTTGTAAAAGATGGATCGACGCACGTCTATTTTTGTAATTAAATTGTTAATCAACTATGTTTAAGACCCTCACGGCTGATCACTGTCTCTTAAGATACAGGTTTACCTAGTTTAAGAGGCAGGGTTATAATACTTGAGTACAAATTTTAACATAGATCCTGATAATCATGTGTTTCATAACGAACCACCTAGGTACCCATCTGTATTTTTTTATGGCAAATAAATAAATTATTATTAAATTATTTATTAATAGATTTGGACATTAAGACTCGTCTTTTAATGCAGGAATATCAGACGTTCTCCGGTTTTTCAGTCACTTGATCTACACCTGGTCCACGTTTGTATATCTTATTCACCTCAGACGCAGGCAGGAACTCCGAAAAGAGATAAGGAGGAATTGTTACTGAAAAAAAAAACATTAAACGACTTACATCACCTAGTAAAAAAATAATTAAGGACATAGTAGACTCCATAGTAAACCAAATTACTAGGCATTGCAATGGCAATGTCTTTTAATTTTGTGGAGTTAGTAAAACCCGTACAATTGTAAGACATTTACGCAGTTACACAGATCGGCTGTGAAATATCAAAACTCAGTATCTGCATAAAACAAAATTTTACAGGAGAGCCGAAAAACGATTTCTGATTTCTCTAGATCGGTTCGGTCGGGTCGGTTTCCGACTTTGTGTAACATCGTATTTGACTAATATCTGGGAGTTTTTGCTAGCCTAGTATGTGTGGTCTATAAGGTCGAAATATGCAAAAACAACCCGTTTAAAAAAAACGACGGGTTGCACTCCGGGAGTGCCGGCAGAAGTGAAAACTTGAATATTAACGTTGTGCATTTTTGATATTTTGGAATGGTTAGGAAATAATTTTGCACGAATTGCTTTAATTATCAGTATAATAGTACTATCATTAATGTGGTAGATCATTAATGTGGTAGAATACAATATTTATTTATTGCGCTATCGTACACAAACATGACAATTTATATTTCATTAAAAAGTTTATCTCTCAGAAAAGGCGTACATTTTCGCCGCGCCGTAGAAAGAGAGGGGGATACTTCCTCTCCTACGCCGCGCCGGCTCACAGTGTTCGGAATGATTATTTTACGGGCTACTTTTATTTTTTATATGAAAATTTTAATTTAAATGTAGGCAGGTACATGCGTGTGGACTTATATGAGAAAAACACATGTATTACTAAGTATTTTTGTATTTATATAGTGTGTACATATATATATAGTCTTTAAATAATAAAAAAAAATTGTTAGAGTTAACTTATAGACATTTTTAAATAGGCGGCCCTGAAACAGGCTTTTGGCTTTTGTCTACTCGCTGTCTGCCTCTTCATCGGATGAGTGCGTCCTTTCAGGCGCTTCAGGAGCTTTCAATAATTGTAAAACTTCTGGCGCCAAAATACCCGATTTTCTCTTAGGCAATGGTCTGATGCTGGATATTAATGGATCGGAGGAGATGAGCAGAGCATGTAGCTCAGGTCTTCAATAGTCTGCTTCCTTCCAATTTTTCTCGTGCTATGCTCTCTATAATAGCGGCAGTCTTTGTGTCTAGACTCCAGAGCTTCTTCGCTAAGCTGACCTATAGGAAGCATAAGGGGTCCGATAACATCAGCTCCGTGAATTAATATTTTATGTACACTAGAAGGCATTTTGTACCATTGGTACTTGGTGACGAAGAGTCTAGCCGTCTCAAGTGAATACTCCTTATAGGCCTCTGGATTTACATCGTACGAGCACGAAAGCGCTTTGAGTATAACAGAGAATCTTGTAATGAGATCTTTGTCGACCCCAGTTATCTCAGCTGCGAGTGTAGGGTCTTCAAAGAATGTTCGCGCAGTATTCCCATCATTGGTTGAGCCACTACCTTGCTTTACTGTATCGACAAGGAGCCCAGTTCGACGACGATATTCTTCTATAATGGCGCGTTTTTTTTCTTCCACTGCTTCTTTGATGATTTTAGACACGCGCCATGTTTTGTGTTCCTCCCTATACGATATGTGGAGCACACACTCAAACAGTCGAATATGGGCGTGTAATGTTGACAACCCATATGCATACAAATCTTTGTTGCATGGCCTCTGAATGACCGCATCAATATCATTCATATGATTAGGTGTTGCTTTGCATATGTTGCAAGTCTGGGAAGATTTATTGTCAGAGAGTGCATTGGCGGCTGTACGTTGCCAGACTAGGCCCACATAAGGTTTTAAATGCGCAGTGGAAGTGTGATAACCTTGGGCTCTAGAGACAAGAGTGGCTAGCGTACTGTCCGCCGTACGCGGAGCAGACAATACAAGTGAACAATTACAAATACAACAAAAGCACTTACCTCATGGTTGAAGGACACTGCTCTGGTGCCAACCTGGAGTTCTGTATGTAAGTGAGTGTATCTGTATTGTGTGGTGACGTTACGAGTATTCTTCAGGTTAGATTCCGCTTCCAATTAGGCTGGAGACGATCACAGCATGCGGTCTTCAAATCACTCGTCCCAACAGCGTCACACTTTGACTTTCAACTATTTATACGTGGTATTTCCAACAAATGAACCCGTGATATTACACCAAGATAGGGGTTATTCACTCAAACAACTGGGTCATGGTCCATTGTCCACCAAAAACGACCGGTTAAGAGATTGATTTCAACAAAGCGTCGCGGAACTTCAACAGGCGAACCCACGCTTCTTTTAGCGGCAAATCGACAAGAGAGAGAACTGTCAAGTGTCAACGTCAAATATTGACAAGTCAAATGTCACTTCGTTACACGCGCATTCCGTTAGGCGCACAGATAATAAACGGTACTGAACATCTACCCCCCCCCCGGACGGGCCTTCCCGTCCGCTAATCACTTGGCAATCCCGACAAGGTTGCGTTTTATCAGTCCACCTGACGCGCTGCTGGAGGATGTGCAAATACTCCAAGCTCCAACGCTTGCAAAACTCTGAGCGAGCTGCTGCACCAACTGAAACCGCGATAGCCAATTTTGGCTCACATCGACAAAAGGGTGCTCCGGCAGGGCGACAAGTGGCTGTCAAATCAAAAAATGGCCCGAGGTCAGGGCCTCCAAGACGTTCAGGTCCGAAGACAGCGGGCACAATGGACGCGAGTTCAATACAGCTTCAAAACGGCAAAATACCGTAGCTAACTCCTTAAAGGTGAGAACGGTGTCTCCCAACAATCTGCGCCAGAGTCCCTGTGCCGCTTTCACCGCGGCCTCAAAAATACCCCCCCAATGGGGGCAGGCTGGTGGATCAAAACAGTAACAAACAACAAAACAACCAAACAACAACAATCAAACAACAACAACAACCAAATGGCCCTCCTGAGGCAACAAAAGGGGGTGACGGGCCCCATAAGGAAGGCTAGCGTGACTCAACCGTCAACAACCAAACAACAAAAGACCCGTATCGTCCAAAAAGGGGTTCAACTTAATAACGGCTCCCGACAATATCCAAAACTCTCGCTGCAGAATGGCCAACAGCGCATTGCAACCGGCATGCGAGTTCATAATGTGACGATCAGTCACCAACAATTCAACAACAAACAAACAACAATTCAACAATTTGTCGAGGGAGCTAAATCGATTCAACAAAAAATCAGGGTCCTTCGTTCCAACAGCGAGCACCTTGAGCCCGGGCAAAGGACCCGACATCAAGACTGGCGATCGAGGCCAATCATCCTCGGGATGAGTCAGCCAGTCTGGTCCCCACCATAGGGGGTAAGCAAACAGGCGGGGTGCCATGCACCTACGTGAGGCCACGGCGCCTGGGTTCAAATCTCCAGGCAAGGGCCTCCAAATCAAAGGCGTATCAAAATTTTGAATCTGGGACACTCGGTACGCAACAAAGACCTCCAAATAGTGGACGGACGTCTTCAACCAACACAAAACAATTTGACTGTCCGTCCAGGCGTAAGAAACCCGAATGTCCACAGTTCCACCCAAAGTGTGAGCAACGTGGTTCAATAGACGCACAAGACGCGCCGCCCCTGACAATTCAACTTAGGGGTGGTCAGTGTCGTCCGGAGGGGGGCCACCTTGCTCTTGGCCAAGACCAGTGACAAATTCACCTGGCCTGTGCGCAGACGGTGCGCAGACAAACAACAGCTGCATAACCGTGCGGAGACGCATCACAAACAAGGGTAGCAGAGTAGCTCCCAGGGGGGAGGATAGCGCGGGGTAACGCGACCTCGTTGACTGCAGGGAGTGCGGATACAAATTGGAGCCCATCTTCCAACAGGGTTTCCCGAATTGGCTCGTCCCAGCCAAGTCCCGCAGTCCAAAGGCGTAAGAAAACAATTTTGCCCAAAACAATACAAACAAAACAACAAAACAATAGACAAAAGGCAACCCTGGGCTCCCATGTCCATAATGACACGGACCACAACAGAGTCCCCCGTGGGCCCCCAGACCTGACCGATGCCGTTGGCAACAAAACCGTGTCGATCTGAGGGGTACCTTAGCGGGGCAGGCGCCAATGTCCTAACAATGCCTGGGCGGCGACCGATCGCCACACCCAGACCCAAGTCTTTCCCGACGAGGATGCAATTCAAATTCCTCGTACGCGCGGTGTCCCGAGCCACGCGCCATCGCTGGAAGGGCATATCCCACCGGATGCCTGAATGGCGGGGGGCGTGACTCCAACCGGGGACGTTCCGCCAAAGGAGGGGAGGGAAGGCGGTGCTGGTCTGGCCAGCGGTGCTTAGCAACAATTGCGTAATCGCCTTTACGCGGGGAGACCAAATGGCGGTCGCGCGGCTCCCGATCAACTTGCGCGGGGGGTGGAGTGCGGCGCTCAAAATTGCGGGCCTCTCCCCGGTTCTGAACCGGCGAGGCAGAAGCCCGGTGACCAACTCCATGGTACCCCCCCGTACGCGAACCTTCATCAGAGGCTGGTCTGCCAGCGTGGTTCGCGTTAGCGCACAATATGTCCAAATGGGACCCCCCACAAATTCTACAAGGGCGGGGATTGGGGCAGTCCCGATGGAAGTGAGCCCCCAAACAAGAGAAGCACAGGCGGCGTGCATTGGCAATTCGGCGGCGGGCACTCACGTGCAACTTCAAAAAGGCCGCGCAAGTTGCCATGCCATGCCCCGTGTCCCTACAAAACTCACAACCAGGACGACTCTGGGTGCCAGCAAAACGAGCGGCGGGGCGACCATCAACAGGCCCGCGAGCCCTAGTCCGTCCCTGGTCTCGTGGCCGGGAAGACGGCTGGCATGACTCAGTGGCAACGCCAGAGTTGTCCACAAACCGACACTCATCCTCCAAAAATTGGACGAGGTCATCAAATGGGGGGAGATGTGTGACACTATCCCCACCATACTTTTGCTCGAAACGAGCCCTCAAATCGGCAGGAAGCCGTTGCAGCACAACGTGCACCAAAAGGTAAGACCATTGGTCCACCGGCAAGTCCAATTGCTTTAAAGCGTTGGTCGCTGCCACCAACGGGTTCAACAGGTCAGTACGCAATGCTGACAAACTAGTAATGACCGGTAACCCCAAAATCAATCCAATATGAACGTCAGCCAAACAACGTTTATTTTGGTACCGCCGGGTGAGTAGTTCCACAGCGGTAGGGTAGGCTGAGTCAGTCAAAGACAGATGCTGCACCAAGGCTCGGGCCTCACCTTCCAGGACGGACAACAAATAGGCCAACTTTTGGGCGGGTCTGAGGTCCGAGCGTGCATCAACCAAACTTTCAAACAGGTTTTGGAAACTTAACCAGTGGTCCAGACGACCGTCAAAATGTGGCAGTTCCAAAGTAGGCAGTCTACTCAATAGTCCGGGACCTGAAACAACCGAGGTCTCCGGTTTGACCTGGACAGGTGTCCGGCTCTCCAATATTTCCCGAGCACGTTGACCAATGACATCCCCCAGGTCCAAGATCTGGTCGTAGTCAGCAAGGACCTTGTCACGTGCTGCCTGATCCAGCACTTCCAAATCCACTTCACAAATGTACTGGTTGTAGCGGGTGAGCAGAGCATCAACGTTGCCGAGTCTCAAGTTCAACTGCTCGAACCGAGCAAGAGTGATCCCCTCAAGATCCTGGCGCTCAGCGGTCGCTGCAGCTGAAGCGAACCACCGCAGCTGTGTGGTCAATCCACTGATTGCCTCTCTCACCGCTTTGTATGCCATTGCACAAACAATACAATTCAATATACCAAACAAAATAATTAAGTAACAAAGTTCAAACAATATATTACAAAATAACTACAATCAAACTACCAAACTGACTAATCAGCAACTCAAGAAATAACATTAAATTGGTTTCAATTCAATTCAACAATAAACTTTTATTTTAATTCAAACCCAATATCAACGTTCAAAATTCTATTTCACAATTCAATTCAAATATTCAAATTCCAATCCAATTCCAAATGTTAAGTTCACAAACCACTTTGTTAATGGTACAACAATAATAATCCTTTATTCCAACTCAAAACAATGGTAATACTCAAAAATGCCAATAATTTTTCAAATATTAATTTTCACAAATAACCATATCAATGGTACAAACTCAATATTTTAATGTCTTCCTGACATTCAATACAACAGAGGTCAAATAACAACAACAAGAGGTTATAGCATAGCTCAATCTAACCAACTCTGAAGCATATATGCAAACCTGGTTGACCCCCGGCAATATGAGTTACTCGACTCAATAAATTCCAAATTATTTCAAACAAACAATTAATTACCGATAACAAATATTTACAGCGAATTACTACTTCCCTTTTAGAGACTGCCATGTAATTAGCCTACTGTAAAATTACCAATTTGGTGGTTTTGTAGGTTAAAACCACGCCTCTGCATACCAAAATGTACGTTGCCAGACTAGGCCCACATAAGGTTTTAAATGCGCAGTGGAAGTGTGATAACCTTGGGCTCTAGAGACAAGAGTGGCTAGCGTACTGTCCGCCGTACGCGGAGCAGACAATACAAGTGAACAATTACAAATACAACAAAAGCACTTACCTCATGGTTGAAGGACACTGCTCTGGTGCCAACCTGGAGTTCTGTATGTAAGTGAGTGTATCTGTATTGTGTGGTGACGTTACGAGTATTCTTCAGGTTAGATTCCGCTTCCAATTAGGCTGGAGACGATCACAGCATGCGGTCTTCAAATCACTCGTCCCAACAGCGTCACACTTTGACTTTCAACTATTTATACGTGGTATTTCCAACAAATGAACCCGTGATATTACACCAAGATAGGGGTTATTCACTCAAACAACTGGGTCATGGTCCATTGTCCACCAAAAACGACCGGTTAAGAGATTGATTTCAACAAAGCGTCGCGGAACTTCAACAGGCGAACCCACGCTTCTTTTAGCGGCAAATCGACAAGAGAGAGAACTGTCAAGTGTCAACGTCAAATATTGACAAGTCAAATGTCACTTCGTTACACGCGCATTCCGTTAGGCGCACAGATAATAAACGGTACTGAACAGCGGCTTTTCCATCTAGCATTGTCTCTATTAAAATGTGCTCAATGTTGACCGTTCGATCCCCAATTTCTATTTGCGTAGGGTTCAGAGCAGCTATTTGTCTATTGATGTAGTCGTCTTCATCTTTTAGAACCATGTAACTTTCCTTCAACATCTGGTAACGTGTCGGGCGGCAGAAGCGAGTGGAGGAAGATCTCGGGTTTTGCCAAAGAATTGTCTCACTTTCCTCTCTCTTCATCACTAGCTGTAGTGGAACTAGCGATGTGAGTAAGATATCTGCATCTGAAGCTGCCGCATCTTCTATAAACCGCTGCTTATATTCTGACTGGCTGCTGCTTCCGTCAAATCCCCACTTTGATTTAAGATAGAGTTTGCTGTTTCCATCATCAATCACTACACCTGCTATTACATCTAGCTGAACTTTAACTAGTCTTTGTGCTGTATGATCAAGCAAACTCTGCAGCTTAACTTCGCCTTTCGTCTCAGTTATTATTATGTCGTTCGGGTAACACTCTTTTCGTGCTGTCAGAACCCTATCATATGATGGGTATATATCACACCCTCTCTCTTTAGCTCCTCCGCGAATCTGTTTATACTGGTCCACGCTCAGTTTGGAATTTGTTATTAGAGCTAATGCTTCGTCTGGAGTATATGGACGTATAAATTTTGGCGTTAGTTTCCTTCTTTTAATCATCCGAAGTGATTTAGGTGACGACACAGTTACTGCCTTTATAACGGTGGCCATATTCCGCTTACCAATTCTTGTGAAACTTGTTTGAGTGGCATGGGCAAGCTCTTCTGGAGAATGGCCCGCCACCAACATCTTCGTCCGCTTTTTCTTTGCTGATGCACTTAAACCAACAAAATCTTTTGAGTTACAGCAGATCGAGCAGGTGTACATTCAGGTAGTCTTTCTTCTTGATTTTGTCCTAACCAAAGCTCTTCTTGCAGCCAGTCGTTGCATTTTAAAATAAACTTCTCTTTGTTCCTGATAGCACTCCATTTCTTGGTTAGCACAGCAGAAAACACCTTTATTTTATTTTTAATAACTTCTGCTGGAAGTCCTGGAATCTCTGAAGAGACATAGTCAACCATCCGAGCAATAGAAGATCCCTTATTAGCTTGATTGAGCAGTTTATGCCGACATAAAAGGTCGAAAAGGTGAAGGCGTGTTATTCCTCGGGTAACACCTGGTGAACGAAAAAATTACATCACTCAAAAGTCGAGGCGAGTCGAATATTGAGAGTAGATTCATTCGAGAGCTAGATAAATACTTGATTTTCACAAAAAAACATGGACGGCTGGAATTGGCTGGGAAAAAGTTGGAGTCTATTGAACGTTTAAACTTTTTGCAAATTTCGTAATTTTTTTCAATTCACATTTTATTTATTTTCTCATAATACGAATTTATGTATGATTAACAAATTGGTGTATATCTTACCTGTGGATGTGGAACACATGATGAAGCAAAAATTTTATTTAAAAACTCAAAAACGGTTGTAAGAACAGAACGTAAACACGTGCGATAAGTAGCGGCTAACAAAAGCGACTGACCGGTATTGTTATCGCGTGGGGTTGGAGCAGTGCTGAGCCACGGTAAGGATATCTATACAGTATTCTATCTTCATACAAACGCTCGAAACGCAGGTCATACCTACGCGCCTCGAGTCTGGTACACTCCGAGTACATACGCAGTCGCGTACGCACCGCTTTGGCAAACGGATGGCGGGCGGTGTTATTGATGGTTTTGTTTGGTTGTGTTATTGACGCTATTGTGAATGAGTGATTTGAAGACCGCATGCTGTGACCTCCTCCGGCCTAATTGGAAGCGGAATCTAACCTGAAGAATACTCGTAACGTCACGACACAATACAGATACACTCACTTACATACATATCTCCAGGTTGGCACCAGAGCAGTGTCCTTCAACCATGAGGTAAGTTGTTTTGTTGTATGGTAGGTGAGCTGTTCTCTTATATATTGTCTGCTCCGCGTACGGCGGACAGTACGCTAGCCACTCTTGTCTCTAGAGCCCCACGATTATAACTCTTCCACTGCGCACTTGAAATCGTATTGTACGGGGTCTAGTCTGGCAGCGTACAGTGCGATTTGTGAATATTTAATAATAATATCAGTGCAAGATGATTACTTAATATGGCAAACAGAACTTAAGTATAAACTATATTATGCTGTTTCTGGTTGCTTGAATTCTTCAATAACGCACCTAGAGATACTTTTTTTTTAATTACCCTGGAAACCCGTACGTACCTACTAGTACGAAATTTGTTTATTTTTTTAATAGTTAAGTATTTCGCTTTTTACACCAAATACAATACCAGGATTATTAAATAAGTAAGTGGATAGGGTGAAAAAAAGGGTTTTCCATCGTAAATCATTGAATCGATACACGATCTGGATTGCAGGATTTGAATCGGTCCAGCACAGATCGTATCGTAATTAAAAATAAATAAAAGTTGATACAATTTACATCTTCCACCCTTATCAATTTTAATAAAAAAGGTCCGAACATTTTTTTTTAATTTAAAATATAATATTTACAATCAAAGAAACTCAAGTAGGTAGATGACGTTAGAATACGGGCCGCAGCCCTACCGCGTCTACCGCGTGTTTACGTTCCGCGCGTACTGTAGGTTGTTATTTCAAGGATAGGGCCGAGTCAAAATACTGTTAGATATCTTTACCGTGGCTGAGCGGTGAACATTTCTCGGAATCGGCAAATTTTTCGTGGAACGAGTTGTATAACTAATAGTGTACCCTAATTACTTGCAAATTTCAATTTATATTGCCATGATGTTTGTACCTAAAGTAGCTCGTAATATAATCATTCCGAACACTGTGCGGCTGTCTACTCTCTGTCCGTCTTACGAATTTGCGATCAGGTCATGTGTCCTGATGCGAGTTTAACATTTTTTACCCATTACAAAAAAGTTCACAACGCCGCTAAAGAAGTTTTCACTTCAAAAATGTGAGATCCTAGGTTTTGAAATTGAACAGCCGAGATGCTAAGGACCAATAAAAGATAGGAATAATTAAAAATCTCATAATATTTACCATCCCAAGATGGGGGTAGATTCGGTGGCGCACGCGCTGGTTCATTCTCTGGTCGTGTAACTTGCGAAGCGACGAACGCGAAGACGAAGAGCGACAAAAATAATAATTTCTTCATGTTTTTAAATTGAACGTGAGTTTCACTGGGAGTATAGTGGAGCAATGCCCGGGCCTGCACGTATCTTGACTATAAATAGTGGACAAGTTGTCTACACAGGGTGACCGGCTACTTCTATTATAAACTAGCTTCTGCCCGCGACTTCATCCGCGTAAAATTTTTCTCCCCTGGCCCTCTAGCCAAGTCACAAACGTTTACCGTTCTACAATCGGTAACGCCTCAGTGTCAGCAATTGTAGAAAATGATAAGTTGGTAGCCATGTTGAAGCGCCTGAGTCGGCCGCTCGTTCTACAATGTCTTTAGAAAAACGACACATTATAACAAAGGATGTAGCGTTGAATATTATAGAAACGATAAAAAATCATTCTATCATTTTGAACGATGTGAATTTGGCTACGAATTTTCTGTTCGTTTGTTCTAACCACGTGACTTAACGTTGAGCGACTAGCGTTAACGATTGCAGATTATCAACTTGGCTAGGGGTGCTGACCCTTCCCATCGCATCGAATTGCCTGCCAGTTTTCGTCCATTTTTCGTGGCTGCTCCGCTCCTTTTGACCTTAGCGTGATGTTATATAGCTTATAGCCTTCCTCAATAAATAGGCTGCTACCCAATAAAAAAGATTTTTTTCAATTCGGGCCAGTACTTCGTGAGATTACTGCGTTCAACGTAACAAACAAACAAATAAACAAACAAACTTTTCAGCTTTATAACATTAGTATAGACTGGTTTTTGCCCGCGACTTCGTTCACGTTTTTCTTGTTTCCTCTAATCACCCCGCCGCGCCGCATCAAATCGCCTTCCGTGCGAGGTCGTCGTATTCGTGATAATTTTCCTGTTGCTCGGCTCCTAAAGGCATTAGCGTGATGTTTTGTTGTCTATAGCCTTCGTCGATAAATGGGCTATGTAACACTTAAAGTAGCTCCTGAGATTAGTAAGTTCAACAAAACAAACTCTTCAGCTTTATAATATTACTAGCTTTTGCCCGCGGCTTCGCCCGCGTGGACGTCGGAAATTATCGCAAGAGGACATACTATCACGGTTAATGTATTAAGAATGCATTAATCCAGGTTATATAGGTAATAAGAGAACAGTTGAGTGAGAGCAGTGGTGGGTGGCTCAGTGGTATCAGCCCCGACTTACGAATTGTAGGTCGTGGGTTCGAACCCAGGCAGGCTCTTTACTTTGTGTAAACATTTTCATCAACACTGCTCTCAAAACGGTAAATGATAACATCGTGAGGAAACCGGCATGTCCTAGAACCAAAAATTCGAAGACATGTGACATCTACCAACCCGCACTGGGCCTGCGTGGTAGATTACGGCCCACTCCTTCTCACCGAGAGGAACCCTGTGTCTCAGCAGTGGAAATAATATAGGGTAATTATATAGAGGTAATAAATACTATCTGTGTGCCATTGTCGACCCAGATCCAATGAGCCGCTTTTGCGTGAATGTGAACCAAACATCCAATCATACAAATGTTCACATTTATAATATTAGTAGTAAGTAGGTTTATAATTCATATTACTTCGGATTCATAGTTTATGAGGATATCATGTGTGTTTGATGAATAGTATTCAGAGTAAGAAGACTGTGAAATAGGGTTGGATTGAATTGATATAAGTCATCCTGGTTTTTCTTAACGCTCGTTCGTATTCTACCTATACAGACACTCAATCTTTACCAGACACCAAATCGATCATAGGAATTATAGGAATAGTACTTTTGCCAGTGGCTTCGCCCGTATAGTTGTCGGGAAATATCACCTGAGAACCTACTACCGGGATAAAGTATCCTTTATGGTAAGCATCCAGGATAACCAAAAATCCAAATCCATCCAAAAATCTAAACATCTAAGCCATAGTCTCTTACTTGGAATAATACAATAAGGTTTATTTTGAGTACTTCGAACACACACATAGATATCCAGAGATATGCCTTCATTGCGGAATAGTAAGGAGTTCTAGTGTCGCCACTTATCTCCCACCCAAAAAATTACAACATTAACAAATAGTGTACTGACGACACACATTTAAAATTTGAACACGCACACAAAGAAGAAAGCAGCTACACTAAATCAATTTCTAATAGCACCCATACATAGAATGGGCGGGGCATTCACTTGTAAATACTTCCTATTTGCGAACATCCAATGCACACGCATGCAATTAGGGAGTCGAAAGCGATGGTCGATTATTTTTATCGATATTTAATGGGAGATGCTCATTCTTGGCCATGATCTGCCCATCAATGTGGTAAATACAGAAAAAATACCCATTTAATAACTAAAATATTGCTATTACTTATTTTTTATGAAAACTCCGGAATTAAAAGCCGATTTAATAAAAACTTTCAGTCGTTTATTATATTATCTAACAGTTCCGGTCGATTGTCAATCCTGAGTAGGGATGGCAAACATTACTGAAACACACAATCGATACACTAAATAAAACCGGTTTCAAACATTGATTTTTTTAGAAACAAAAAAAGGTGTTTGTTCATTTTCGGGCTTCTAAACGCGATATATTGAACCGATTGCGTGTCTCCAGTTTTTTTTTTTAAATTGACTTACAGGTTTTTCGGTAAATCGATGTCATATCGCATCCCTACGTCAATAATAAATCGTAGTTTACAACTAATTGACATTTCACATTTTGTTTGGTGTTGTGTGTTCTTGCGAATCGTGATTTATTTTCTATTGCGTTTTTCTATTTGATTATCGACGACTTTGATTACGAATGTGGACCCTGTAACCGCTCCCGATGATGACCGTGGCTTTAATTTGGATTCTGCACCCGCCTCCCGTAACGACACCGGCTTGCCAATGGTGTCGGACCTGTACCTGAACCTGATTTACACGAACTTACTAACTTATCACGGAGCCCTCTCTGTGTCAATTGTGGCGTAGATACACGAAGACTTAAGAGATTTACCTTAAGCAATGTGGAAGTTCGGTCTGTATTACAGCAATGGATTGCACCACACCAAGTAACTTACTATAAAAACATGCAAGGTACATACATACTCAGTAACTTATATTGCATAGCTATGTAAGATAGATTTGAAAAAAATAATTCGGTTGTTTAGTGACAAGGAAACCATAGAAATAGTTGTAGTTTGTTTTGTCTCAACTTAAGTTGTATTTTATAGCTGTGTATTGTGAACCCAATTCCTAGATGGCGTGCTTGTCATTTATTTAAATGAGAACGAATAAAAAAAAACTAAAAGTGTTTTTATTGTAACCTTTAATTTTTATATATGGTTTCTAAAAGTCCCACCAAGTTTTATGTAAAAAATAGTGGTTGCTTCTTTACCTATGATGTCAGCCCTAATGCCTATAATTTATTTCTTGCGTGGGCATCACTTGGCCAAATCCTCTTTATTAAATGGGCATTTCCCTTTAGCACATTCTTGTATTATAATAACTTCGTTTAATTTCCTTTAAATATTTTTTTTTACCTTTCCGAAAATATACTTAACTTTACTAAAATAAAATGGGCATATTTAAAAAAAAAAATTGTAGTATCGGTTAAAAGGGAGTGCTCTCTGTTACTTATCATGCTGTATAAATAAATAAAATAAATTATATATTACTTAACCTTAAAAAAAAAAACACAAATGCCTACCTACATTCAGGTTTGGTTTAATTCAGTTAGGCTAATGTTATACTCATATTCAAACTCGATCGCGTTAAGACATATTTCTAATGGAATTAAAATAGCGCCATCTAGCAAACTATTTTAAATGCTGACAGGATCGAATTCGGACGATTGTGGTCTTCACGGTGTTTCCACTTCCAGCGGAGAAAAGCGCAATATACAAATGCAAAGCCGCGAAACCACTCTCAATTTGCGCACTCGCTGTTTACGTCGTTCGTGAGTGTGGAGCGGGTATAATAAAGAGTAGGCTTGAGTCCTAGCAGTGGGAACTGTTATAATAAAAATAAGGAAATACAAAATAAAAATCAAATAAAATTATTTATTGTCCAGTAAAATGTAAATATGGAGAATCATTAATTTGAATTTGTAGATTTGACTAAATAGCGACGGACCGCGAATTCTCTAATTTAAACTTCGAATCTTGGCTGCTCGGCTTTATGATTGACTAAGATGGGCGTGCGATTTAGTGATCAATAAAATAATATTACGCAAATTATATTTTTATTTTCAACAATATTTAACCATCGCAATCTTCAATACTAATCTTACTCGCTCAATAATATTGCGTAATATTATTAATCGTCTATGGCCCACCTTACGAAACCGCCAAATAGACAGATGAAAAAAAAGAATATTTTTGCATATCGAAAACAAATTATTGTATTTTTTTACCAAATATAAGTAGTTCGATGAAATATAATATTTATTTATCATATTACTTATCATATTGTACTTAAAAACTGTTAATTTGTGAAAATCTTTAGGTATAATATTACTTTAGTTTTTACACTTCACGAATAACTATATTGGAATTATAATGTCTTAATTTGGTTTAAACAACATTTAATTAATAAGCAATTTAACTCTTTTTCTATACAAGTAATACGAGGATATCTATTGAGTTCTGTAAAAAAATATTCAACAGCAATAATACGCATATCGATAAAATCAGCCGCACGCAAACGATTGCACCACTCTACATATAAAACGTTCGTTTCGTTCGAGAAGATTCGGGCTAGTTCGGGTTAGTTCGAGTCGCTCCGGACGTAAGTTAGTAAATCATTTAAAAATTGATTTAAAATATAAAACAGTGACTTAATTCTTTACTAACCGGTGGTAGGACACGCCATTTGTCTTCAGGTTGATAGTATTTGACCTATTTTTACAAATAATTACTGCACAACTCGGCATTTTGGTTTTTTACGCACCAATAGTGCACTGTACGCAATCGCAAAGCGACTGAATGATGCGTACAGCCGGCACTCGAACATAAGACCAATTTTATAATATCAAGGCGGCACGTGCCACGCCCCCAAGGCATATCCCTCGATATCCGTGAACACACATGATATTTGCATTTACTATGAAGCCCAAGTAATATGAATTACAATCCTACTAATCATGCACTATCAAATCGCTTGGTACCGGTCGGGTACCGGTACCAAGCGAGACGGCCGGACGCGGAACGGCCCGCTAGCCGCTCTGCGACTATTTTATTATAATCTCTGATATCTTCTAAAATATTCATTTTAATGATATGCTGTAAAGGGCAATTTTGATCTACATAAAATGTACAACATATCTAATGTATTTAATCGGATAAGAAATAATGCTGTATTGCTTAAAATCGCTTCGTAAATAACCCATTATTTCTCGTAAAAATTAAAGGATAAAAAATGGTTATTGTGGGTTATCCCTAAGAGATAGACATATGGGGAGATTCGTCTCAACTGCCCCAGCGCCACCGCAAGCGGCCCGCTCGAGTGCTAAACACAACATTTTGACTGCGTAGTTTCGGCATCAAAACATGAATAAAAAAATATCAACCATATACATTCTGAAGGTGTTTTTACTTCGATATAGATTATAAAAAAATAGGTGTTTTTAGTTTTTTGTGAATAATTAAATGCGAAGCAAAACGATATACGCACGCCGCGCGCGCCAGCCGGGAGTACCGACGCCGCCGCACGCGTCGGCTGTCGGTCTTTCTGTCTTCCTAAATACTTAACAATAATTAGAAAATTTGACGGGCTGTACATATAATTAGTTTTTTTTAGTAAGATTGTGACTTGATCGAAAGATTTTTATTATTAGTTTTGCATAACGATGAAGTAAATTAACTAAGATTATAAATATGAGGCTATACAACGTATTATTCCTTTGTTTTCCTTTTTTTATTGTTCATTGATGTATCGTTTTTAATTTGTTATTTTTGCTTCAACTTCGGAAAAATATCAAACGTCTCGCTTAAAGATGTTTTTTTCAAAATTAATCTGTTATCTTCTGTAGGAATAATAGCGTGATACGAAAGAGTTCCCGGAACCATTTTAGCACTCGAAATACGTTCCTTCAGTTTTTCATAAACTTCGTCGTAGTCACTTTTGGAACAGAAGAATACTTGAGTCTCCTTGCAACTCGTTTCTGCCCAATGGAAATTTTACAATTTGACCATTCGTTTTGCAGAAGACGGAAAGTCCGACAGCCAACGCGTGCGGCGGCGTCGGTACGCTGGGCTGGCGCGCGCGGCGTGTGAATATCATTTTGCTTCGCATTTAATTATTCGCAAAAAACGAAAAACACCTATTTTTTTATAATCTATATCGAAGTAAAAACACCTGATCTTTCGATCTGTGTGGTCCAAAAAAATTAGAAAATTGAAGATCATGCCAAAAACACATTTTCAATTTTAATTTACATTTTTCTTGGTTATGTAAAGAAAGATCATAAAAATAAATAATACCATTCGAAAGCTGAGGTAAAGACGCTTCAGAAAGTATATGATTGATATTTTTTTATTTAGGTTTTGATGCCGAAACAACGCAGTCAAAATGTTGTGTTTAGCACTCGAGCGGGCCGCTTGCGGTGGCGCTGGGGCAGTTGAGACGAATCTCCCCATATACCATCGCGGACTTTTTTGTAGACCTTTTTAAAGTGTACAATACTGTAGTACATTATTTTGATCCATTTCGTAGGGTTCAGCCAGCGTTCGCAATGTAAGCGCAAAAAAATGAGTTTATTTATGACAGCACATCAGCAACCTCTAAAATTATCAGCGTTTCTTTACTTTATTATGCATTTTATATACATATAAACCTTCCTGTTGAATCACTCTATCTATTACAAAAACCCGCATCAAAATCCGTTGCGTAGTTTTAAAGATATAAGCATACATAGGGACAGACAGATAGCGAAGTGACTTTATTTTATAATATGTAAAGAAGTATAGATATGAATGTTAGTGAGGATGTATTCATATTTGTTACTCTTCCACGCAAAAACTACTGAACGGATTGGGTTGAAATTTGGCATGCAGATAGTGTATAACCTAGATTAACACATACGGTACTTTTTATCCCGGTAATACGTTCCCGCGGGGTATTTTCCGACCACCACGCGGGCGAAGCCGATGGCAAAAGGTAGTAAGTTGTACGTACAGGCTACAAACAGATTCGTTTTTATGTAATAAATATAGAATCTGGAGGAGCTTATCGGTAATACAAGCCGCACGGGTCGATCGTTCAGGTTAAGCTACGCTTGCTGCGATTGGTTCGTAGATGGGTGATCTTCGTTTCATAACAAGACCCTCGTAAAGCAAGTTACGTCGTTGGTCCCGGCTGTCATGCGTTGATCTTTGCCAGTCGTTACGGGTCGTCAGAAGCCCGAAAGTCTGACAACCAGTCTTACCAAGGGGTATCGTTGGGATGTGGAGGTCAGATAGACAGTAGCTCCATGTAAAATACTGGTATTCAGCTACATTCGGTTGGACTGGAAGCCGACCTTAACATAGCTGGGAAAAGGTTAGGCAGATGATGAAATAAAACTCCTTTAACTTGGTAGAAAAAGCATTTTTAGGATTCCGATGCCTAATGGCAAAAAACGGAACCCTTATAGATTCGTCATGTCTGTCCGTCCGTCCGTCCGTCCGTCCGTCCGTCTGTCCGTCCGTCTGTCCGTCCGTATGTCACAGCCACTTTTCTCCGAAACTATAAGAGCTATGCTGTTGAAACTTGGTAAGTAGATGTATTCTGTGAACCGCATTAAGATTTTCATAAAGAGAGAGCGCGAGAGACACTTCCAAAGTGGTAAAATGTGTCCCCCCCCCCCCCCCGTAACTTCTAAAATAAGAGAATGATAAAACTAAAAAAAATATATGATGTACATAATAGGGATGTTATGGATATGAAATTTCGGATACGGATTGGTTACGGATGTAGGAATGATTATTATACCGGATACGGATACGGATATGGATATGAAATTATTTCGGATTATCCGTTATTTCGGATAATTTCGGTTACGGATATTAAACTTTTAAGGAATTTCAAAAGTAAAATACAAGTAGCTAATAAAATGGTTTTATTTATATCACCATTTGGTAGGAATTACAATCAGTGTGTGAGTAATTATTACAGCTATTTAAAATAAAAATTATTATTATTAAATATTGAGTGTTATCTAATCTACCTAAAATAAAAATGTAATAACAAATCCGATATTATCCGAAACTTTTATTTCGGATTCGGTTACGGTTATGGATACATTTTTATATCGGATATCCGATAGTTTCGGTTACGGTTACGGAGCTCCCTAACATCCCTGGTACATAACCATGTAAACTTCCACCGAAAATTGGTTTGAACGAGATCTAGTAAGTAGTTTTTTTTTAATACGTCATAAATCGTAAACAGCAATTTACCTTTCACTCAATCAACTCAAACATAAAAATTAAAAAAAAAAAAACATTTAATTTCATAAACATAAACCTTATTCATAAGCCGAGAATACCTACAGGTTTGTACGGAACCCTCGGTGCGCAAGTCCGACTCGCACTTGGCCGGTTTTTTTTAATGATAAATGTACGCCACATTTATCCGCGCATATAGGTAGGGAGAAATTGAGTTAAGGCCGGACGTAGAATCTAAAAGAGTCCCTTTATTATGATTTTTACCAAAAAAAAAAATCCTAATACTTTTTTACACGCTTTTTGAAACAGGACACCCAAAGTTGAAATTCTGAAAAAACTCGAGAAAATGGAGTTTGAAAGTTAAGGTTACAAAAAAACAATGTTCTACTCTCGGTAATTCCTGGCTAACGCCCAACACATTATATGCATCAATGTATCACTAACATAACCGATACTGTACTGCCAATATACAAATAGTATTAAAATTAAAAAACTCAACATAATAGTTATAAAAAGATCGAAATTTTGTAAGACCTACCGACATCTGGTAACTTTTTACTAAACATTTCCTTTTAAAAAAAAATGTGCTTAGAAATGTCTGTAGATGTTAATTGTATCAAATTTTAGCAAATTTGTTGTAGAAAAATAATCAGTAAAAATCACAAAATGCCATATTTTCTCCCGATTTTACAAAAAAGGCAAATAACTCGGAAACTAAATGCTGACGTCTGGTACCTTTATGCGCGGAACGCCTTAAATGGTGACACTTAATAAATAATATCTATTTCGGTAAATTGGTTCAAAAACCCGTCAAAATTAATTATGTTATAAACTAAATGTAATGTGGTGCCGGACGCAAAAAATAGCACCATCCCATTTCTTCACGTGGGTGTCGTAAGGCACTTACTAGAGAATGGGCAGAAGCGTTCTCTATGCATTGTACCACCATACTGCGATCGTCCACCCGTCTGCCAAGCGTGGCGATTATGGCAGACCCTATCAAATGGGGGGCGGCCTATGTCCAACAGTGGACGTATTTGGGTTGAAATGATGATGATGATAAACTAAATGACTTATGTGTCTCATAAGTGACAGTTCTAAGAAGACAGCCCGAAAAAAAATAGAGGTCACACAGTTTCTTTTAAAGTCCATTGCTTGGAAAATATCATTGGTTGCTTGGGTATTATGACCCTTATTGACAGTTGTTCCAATAGAGATTAACATCACATGCATTGCAGTTTTCTATGAAAACCTACTAAAACTTTCTACAATAGGGCCGCTAGGGGGCTAGAATCATGTGCTGAGTTCTTGGTGTTAGTATGCGAGTCGAAGTTCCTGGCTATCTCTATAACATGGATATATTGATCTACGTTGGTGTTGTCTAGAAACTGGACATAATAAGAATGAGAAATGATATAAAATAGGAGAAGATAGTATTTGTTTTTCAATTAAATATCACAGTTTTGCGTACAAAACGCTCTCTTCTAGGTACCTTTTTTATGTATACTATTTCAGACTAATGTTTTCTATTCCAAAATCGCGCCAATCTCAAAGCATTTATTACAAAAAAGAAACAATTACAGGCACTTTTGCATTGTCAAGGGACGGTACCCAACTAACTACCCATTGCTCGCCGACCGCTAGCCCGCGCCTACGGTGGCCGGGAGTCCGCT
Source organism: Aporophyla lueneburgensis (assembly GCA_932294355.1). Lineage (NCBI taxonomy): Eukaryota > Metazoa > Arthropoda > Insecta > Lepidoptera > Noctuidae > Aporophyla > Aporophyla lueneburgensis. The sequence goes on along the minus strand of OW028762.1, from coordinate 12,707,827 downwards.
ACCATCATGGCTTCTTTTTGTTATTTTTTGTGGGTGGGACATCATCAAAATGACGTCTCCCGCTCTTTCGTGTCAGACTTTTACCGACTAAAATCCACCCGTGTTCCTTCAGTTGCCTGTGCCAGGGCCACGGTATCTCTTTCGAACAAATCTCGCGACCCAGGCAGTACCATCATGGCTAGCTCGGGAGTCTGGATTCGTGAAACAACTTAACAAGCATAACGCCTTGTTTCCCCGAAGAATTGGGCAAAGGTGTACATAGTACACTCACATTTCGCCTGTTATGTTTAAGTCCCATGTAATAGAGAGCGAGCCTATTGATATCAACCGGGCCCAAATACAGACTCTGGGCTGCTACTGAGAAAACACAGAAAGAGTCAGTGAGGCAGTTTATAATAATATATCTTAGGACAACCAGCACACCGTTATCTGATCCCAAACTAGGCAGAGCCTGTACTATGGCAAGCAGACAACTGATAAATATACTTATATATTTCTAAATACATACATATTACAGATAAATTACACCCAGACACAGAACAAATGATTGTGCTCATCACACAAAGATTTGTCCTGGGTGGGTATCGAACCCACGACCTCAGCAGTCTTAGCAGTCAGGGTCACTAACCACTAGACTGACAGGCCAGTCAAAGCCAGTATGATACCCCTGCCTTTGCTAACACCTTTGGAGAGGCGTAATGATATAAACTTAATAGAGAATGGGCAGCAGCGTTCTTTATGCATTTTACCAACATACTGCGATCGCCAAACCGCCTGCCAAGCGTGGCGATTATGCCAAACCCTTCCAAATTGAGGAGGCCTATTTCCAGCAGTAGATGTATTTCGGCTTAAATGATGAGTTATATAAACGTCCTATTTCAAATGCGATCCCGAAATACACGAAAAATATATAGGGTTATTTATTAAACACCAGCAACCTCTCAGGACTATGTTACTAACATCATAATCAACAACTTTTGTTCTATGACTTTTAAAAATTCATCATATTTTAGTTCATCAGATTTTCATACAAAAATAAAAATATTTTAATTGAACGCTCTAAACTTTACGAAGTCTATGCGAAGCAAATGAAAGCCATAGTACATTAGTGAGGGGAGCAGGGTTAAGGCAGCGGGGTGCTTGAACTTGACCTATTTATGGGCGCCCGATTTTTGTATGAAAATCTGATGAACTAAAATATGATGAATTTTTATAAGACATAGAAAAAAATTATGGTGTTAGTAACATATTCCTGAGAGGTTGCCGGTGTTTTACAAAAAATTAAGAAAGAAAAGAAAGAGAAAAATGTTTTATATTTTTTATTGGATCTTTTGTTTTCGACGAATACGATTCTCAAACCTTCTCTGGTTATATGCATAATTTCTTGGTGGCTGATTGTAAATTTTTATAAGTCTTGATGCAGGCAAGCCCAGCGACGCCAACAAGCCCGGAGGAATCATGTATGTTCCTAAAACAAAGGAATTAAATAGAAAGAGAGAAAGAAAATCAAGAAGGCATCGGACATTGTTCTATCTGCTGCCAAGATACAACGCGATTGACATTTGAATCAACATAATTACAATCTCTAGTAAACTTAAATAGAGAATTGTATAGATTAGCTCTCAGCGTAAACATATTTAAATATAACTATTTAATGGGCAGCAAGCAGCATTCTCTATGCATTTTACCATCATACTGCGATCGCCAACTCGCCGGCCAAGCGTGGTGATTATGGCAACCCCCCCAAATTGGGGGAGGCCTATTTCCAGCAGTAGACGTATTTCGGCTGAAATGATGAATGATATAAACGTCCTATTTTAAATGTGATCCCGAAATACACGGACAATATAAACAGTGTTTACACTTTTAGAAAGAAAAGAAAGAAAGAAGAATTGTTTACATTTTATTGAATGTTTTGTTTTCGGCGAATACTATCCTCTAACCGCCTCTGGTTATATGCATCATTTCTTGGTGGCTCGTTGTAAAGTTTAATAAGCTTTGATGGAGATACGGAGGCCACAAAGTCCAGAGGAATAATGTATGTTCCTAAAACAAAGGAATTAAATTTAAGAAAAAGATATTGGACGTGAGCGCAGGGCTCTTGCTGTGAGAAGCAATATGCTGGTACGCAGGTGTGCGTGTTGTACTAAGGAGGCTAAAATGAAGTTGTTCAAGGCTTACTGCCAGACCTTCTACACAAGCAACCTGTGGGCCAGCTGCACGCGGAAAACAATGGACGCTCTGAAGTTCAGTATAATAACGGCTTCAGAATTAGTGTTGCAAAGGACTCGAGTCCTCGAGTCGTAACAAATAAGCACTCAAGTCTTAAAAAGGACTCAAGTCTTAAAAAGGGCTCGAGTCTCAAAAAGGACTGGAGTCGTAAAATGAACCCGAGTCTTAAAGAAAAACTTGGAACATGAAGATGAAACTTGTACCTCATCATTCGAAAAGACTCGAAACTAGGCAATAAATTCAAATTAGTGGTTATGATGTAACTTTGCGTACAAATATCTGACGAGTTATTCGAGTTTTTTCGAATGATGAGCTACAAGACTTGAGTTCATTTTAAAACACCAGCACCCCTAACCAAGTTAATAATCAGCAATCGTTAACGCTAGTCGAAAACGAATCAAATGTATGGGAATGATATCATTTCAACGTTAAGTCACGTGGTTAGAACAAACGAATAGACGTAGCCAACTTCACATCGTTCAAAAAGATAGAATGAATTGTTATCGTTTCTACAATGTTCAACGCTACATCCGAGCGGCCGACTCAGGCGCGTCAACATGGCTACCAACTTATCGTTTTATACTATTGGTAACTCCTAGGCGTTACCGATTGGAGAACGGAATTCGACACGAAACGGCTGTAACATGGCTAGAGGGGTAGTCCTTTTTAAAACTCGAGTCCTTTTTAAACTAGAGTCCCTTTTTTAGACTCGAGAATGACTAGGGCTCGGCTTGCCTCTAGACTCCGAGTCTTTTGAGCACACTGAGTCTTGCATAATTGAGTCGAGTCTTTAAAATTAAGACTCGAAGACTCGAGTCCTGTGCAACTCTATTCAGAATGCTGTTGGGGCTACCGCGCTTTTTGAGTGCCTCTGGCATCTTCACTGAAGCGCGCGTTCACGACTGCCACGCTATGTTGAGAACAAAAACGGCGTTACTTTTGGAGAGAACGCTGTCCAGCCCTAATAGCATTCTAAAGATGTTAGTGGACAAATTTAATTCACCAATGATGAATCACTTGATACAAGTTTTGGTTAGGCAGGACTGCAGGAGTGATTCATATTATCTTGGTGTATGTTTGTAAAAAATGGTTTTCTGTAAGCTTAGTATTTAGTTGAAATACACACCCTAAGAGAGCAGTGGTGGCTCAGTGGTTTGGGCTCCCCTTACGAGTTGTAAGTCGTGGGTTTGAACCCAGGCACGCGCTTTACTTGGTGTAAATAATCTCATCACCACTGCTCTCAAAACGGTGAAGGAAAACGTCGTGAGGAAACCGGCATGTCTTAGAACCAAAAATTTGAAGACATGTGACATCTACCAACCCGCACTGGGCCCGCGTGGTGGATTACGGCCCACTCCCCTTCACCGAGAGGAGGCCTGTGTCCCAGCAGTTGGAACAATATAGGCTGATGATGGCACACCCTAACTTACAAACATATCATGAATCTCAGTTGTTTAAGGCGGTTCACCCACTGAAGATGGGTCGCGCCGCGGTGCGCGGAGCGACGTATAAACACGGAGCGCCTTCCCGCGCATTTCCGCGTCGGCAGTGTGTTGTGCTAGGCGTGATTTCTATATAAATTGAGATACTTGCATACAATGGTAAAATCTGCCATCACGCGCTACGCGACGGGGCGCGGTGCAGTGGGTGGAGCGCCTAAGATGCCAGCTCAAAAAGCTACTAATATCTGTCTTATTTCTTTAATAGAATTTCAGCTTTATCGGTATTACATAAGGTTCAAGATTGATTGGGAGAATTTGACAGTTTCGGTTACCTTGATGTGCTGGCATAAATAAATAAATAAATTTAAATCAAGTAGACATGGGACATTGTTCTATCAGCTGTACAACGCGATTGACATTTTAATCAATAATATCTGGATGACCGAGCTATGCTCGGTATTTTTTGGTAAATTGTTTTTAAAATAATAAGTTTATGTTCAAGTTGACTATCGATAAAGTTGGTCATTGAAAACACGAATAAAACGACATTTTATAAAAATGAATCCTAGCTAGATCGATTTATCGCCCTCGAAACCCCCTGTATACTAAATTTCATGAAAATCGTTGTAGCCGTTTCTGAGATTCAGATTATATATATATACAAGAATTGCTCGTTTAAAGATATAAGATAATTACGAACTCTCGTAAACGTGAATATTTAGTTCTGTAGATTAAGTTCTCAGCGTATATCACAGAATAAATTAAAACTATTTCATTGGCAGCAGCGTTCTCTATGCATTTAACCATCGTACTGCGATCGCCAACCCGGGCGCCAAGCGTGGCGATTATGGCGAACCCCCCAAATTGGGAGAGGCCTTTGTCCAGCAGTGGACATCTTTCGGCTGAGATGATGATTATGATGATTTAAAGATCAAGCTCCAGGGTAGTCCCCGAAATTAAAATTTCCTGACGTTTTTGGGTTCCGTACCTCATAAGGAAAAACGGAAGCCTTAAAGGATCACTTTGTTGTTCGTCCGTCCGTCCGTCCGTCAGTCTGTCAATCTAGGGAACGCGTGGAGGTATCGACTTGAAATAAAAACCATATGCTCAAGTCCAAAGTCTCTTGACGCTGTGAAAAAACCAAACTTCTAAGTTAACGTGAAAAAAGGATACGGCCGTTTACGCAAAAACGATTTCCTCTTTCAGATAATGTATAGGGTATTTACCGTTGACCTAGAAGTATGAAATTTGGCAAGTAATACCGTCTTTTACTACAAGTATAGGGAAAAATCTGAAAACTATACGTTTGTAATTAAATCATAATGATATTTAAGTACTTAATTAAAAAACTATTTTTGATAAAGTACTTACAAATTGGTACGGAACCCCCGGTGTGCGAGTCATATACCTATCGGTAAGACAAGTCAACACAATTTTACACAATTTTATAACATAACATCACGCCTTGTTTCCCCGAAGGGTTAGGCAGAGGTGTACTTACAGTACACCCACATTTCGCCTGTTATGTTTAAGTCCCATATAATAGGGGGCGAGCCTATTGCCATCAACCGGGCACAAATCCAGACTCCGGGCTGCTACTGAGAAATTCCAGATGGAAAAACCCAATAAACTTTGCCCGACCTGGGAATCGAACCCAGGACCTCATGCTCAGCAGTAGCGCTTGCTACCACTAGACCAACGAGGCAGTCGACAACACACAATTTTAATTAGTATTAAATTCACAATACAAATGATTAATAGTGTTAAGCAAATTCTCATACTTATACTTCTCCTTTTTAGGGTTCCGTTGCCAAATGGCAAAAAACGGAACCCTTATAGATTCGTCATGTCTGTCTGTCTGTCTGTCCGTCTGTCTGTCTGTCTGTCTGTCTGTCTGTCCGTCCGTCCGTCCGTATGTCACAGCCACTTTTCTCCGAAACTATAAGAGCTACGCTGTTGAAACTTGGTAAGTAGATGTATTCTGTATACCGCATCAAGATTTTTACACTAAAATAGAAAAAAAATAAAAAATTTTGGTGTTCCCCATACTTAGAACGGAAACTCAAAATTTTTTTTTTCATCAAACCCATGCAAGTGGGGTATCTATGAATAGGTCTTCAAAAATGGTATTGAGGTTTCTAATGTCATTTTATTCTAAACTGAAGAGTTTGCGCGACAGACGCTTCCAAAGTGGTAAAATGTGTGTCCCCCGCCCCCCCCCCCCGTAACTTCTAAAATAACAGAATGATAAAACTCAAAAAAGTATATGATGTACATAACCATGTAAACTTCCACCGAAAATTGGTTTGAACGAGATCCAGTAAGTAGTTTTTTTTTTAATACGTCATAAATCGTAAACCGCAATTTACCTTTCATTCAATCAACTAAAATATAAAAATTAAAAAAAAAAAAAACATTTAATTTCATAAGCATAAACCTTATACATAAACCGAGGATACCTACAGGTTTGTACGGAACCCTGGGTGCGAGAGTCCGACTCGCACTTGGCCGGTTTTTATAAATAAATCACGGCATTTTTCTGCTCTTCAAAATTAATCGCGGGATTTGACGCATATCCACTTTATTCTTTCGTATTTTTACACAATTTTATAAATAATATAGATAATTAATAACGACTGAAAAATTCTCCCCATGGGGGTGTTTTTTAAATACTGTTTTGTTTTTTGGAAAAAAAAATCGTTATGGCTTTTTTTCATAGTCCACAGATTTGAATATAAAATGTTAGTTAATCGGATAAAATAAAAACAAAATCCTTATCGAGTCAGTACTATCGAAGATATGGCTGAAATCATAAAAGTCATAAACGCTATTCGTGAAATATTAAATTTTATACAATTTTGAAATATTAAAGTTATTTTTGATAATTTACCATGAATATCCATAAAAATACGTGCGCTAACATGTATGTATGTGGTTAGATCTCGAATCATATTTTAATGAACTTTCAACATGACAAAAAAAAAATAACTTGGGGTAGGCGGGGACTACCCTGACGCTTTCACCATTATCTAATATCTTAGAACAACCAACACAGCGTTATCTGATCCCAAACTAGGCAGAGCCTGTACTATGGCAACTAGACAACTTATAAACATACTTATATATTTCTAAATACATACATATTATAGATAAATTACACCCAGACACGGAACAAATGATTGTGCTCATCACACAAAGGTTTGTTCTGCGTGGGAATCGAACCCACGATCTCAGTATTAGCAGTCAGGGTCACTAACCACTAGACTAACAGGCCAGTCAAAATCTATTAGTATCTAATGTTATAATTACCGTTCTGCCTCGCCAGTTGCGGTGGCCACCGGGACGATATCTGTTGTTGGGTCACTGGCTCAACAACAAACATGTAGACAAGAAACATTACGAAAAATAATTTCTTCATGTTATTCACTTTATCCGTGCTCTCTGCAAGAAATCTTCCTTAACAATGTTTGTAAGAGTCCGGATTCCTTGATTTTGTTATCTTGCTGACCATGATTTCATTTTAATTTTTGATTTTAACCTTCAAGCAACTGACGGCACTCAATACACTCGGTTATAATATTATTTTCTTTCGTCGTGTTCGGTTTCCATCCTTAACCTATATATGGTCCCTGTACACGATGACTGACTAATTGTAATCGTTTACCGTATAATTTATTTATCTCCTGCCTTTTTTGTTGAGGTCTACAAATGTACTCAACCCTAAAAACCTATTTTTCCCCCTTTTTTAGGGTTCCGTTGCCAAATGGCAGAAAACGGAAGCCTTGTAGATTCGTCATGTCTGTCTGTCTGTCCGTCCATCCGTATGTCACAGCCACTTTTCTCCGAAACTATAAGAGCTATGCTGTTGAAACTTGGTAAGTAGATATATTCTGTGAACCGCATTAAGATTTTTACATCAAACCCACACGTGTGGTCTTCAAAAATGGTATTGAGGTTTCTAAAAACATTTTTTTCTAAACTGAATAGTTTGCGCGAGAGACACTTCCAAAGTGGTAAAATGTGTCCCCCACCCCCGTAACTTCTAAAATAAGAGAATGATAAAACTAAAAAAATATATGATGTACATTACCATGTAAACTTCCACCGAAAATTGGTTTGAACGAGATCTAGTAAGTAGTTTTTTTTTAATACGTCATAAATCGTGAACCGCAATTTACCTTTCATTCAATCAACTCAAATACAAAATTAAAAAAAAAACTTTTAATTTCATAAACATAAACCTTACGCATAAGCCGTGAATATCTACAGGTTTGTACGGAACCCTCGGTGCGCGAGTCTGACTCGCATTTGGCCGGTTTTTTTATTTGTCATTACTTCGCTCTGACGTTACTAACAGTGACGTTTTTAACTTAGATTTGGCCATGAATGGGTTAATAGCCTGTCATTATTAAAGTGTGTAAGAAATAAACAGTTTACCCGTTTACTGTGTCGGCGCACGGTGGGCTGAAAATCGGCTTTCATAGACTTAGGGATTTCAATTTGCAAGTGCTCGATTTTTTGCCGGATATAGCTTCTATTAGTCATTACTATATACAAAAATGACACCCGAGTAAATTCTGCTCAAAAACGAAGGAATTATATTTTTTTTACGAAAAATTTGTATGAAGCTTTTGTGAAAAATCGAATTATCGCTTAAACGGAAAGTTAAACAGAGCTGCGCTTTGAGGCCCATGTAACCAACGTCCTTTGTAATTGTTTAATAAGCTAAAAGTCTTATATGGTATAAGGAAATACCAGAGCATACCACTCCGTAAACAACTTGTTGATAGTCTCATCCTATCCAAGTTACAATAAATTACTGTGATACACAGTGACCATGCCTGCTTTCAAAAACGGAGCGTGTGATCCAATGCATTCAAAATGCCTATGTTCGTTTCTGTGTCTACGTTCCACGAAGAAGTCATGTTACTCCATATGCTAATGAACTTAAATTATTAAAAATGGCAGCCAGGAGGAAGCTTCTTTTGCCAGCTTGTTGTTTGGCATTGTTATTTCTCAAAAACCACACTATCTTTATGAAAAGCTGACTTGGATTAACCGATAGCACGTTAGCCTTCTCGTACACCGTCGTAGTTGGATGGCGAATGGCAGATACATGAGTAATTGTGTTGCCAAATGCGCTCAATGGGCGGTACTTTGAGTACCGCCCGTTGAGCGCGTTCGGCAGCAACAAGAAAGGATTTCCCGGCACCACCCCAGGCACATATACAGCACCTAATTAGGCATTCACACAGCGCCCTGTAGGTTTGGATCAGAAGTTTATGATTAGCCACTTCTCGTAAATTTTTAAATATATAGATCAGTTTTCTGATCCTTGCCACCAGCGATGCTATGTGGACACTCCAATTCAGCTTCTCGTCTAGTGTAACTCTTAAATATTTTATGTTGGTAACGCGAGATAGTGTTGCGCAGTTTCAGTTTGGGTGATCGTTTTTTCGGTTACATGGAAACGTGTGTATCCTAAGCCTCAGTGCAGAATCGGCACTCCCAACAACGAATTTAGTAAAACAGAAATACTTTGTTTTACTGCAATTGAGAGACAGAAGACTGCTTTCAAGCCATGTCGTCACCCTAGTCATACCAGTTTCAGCCATTTGGAATAGTCCTTCCCAGGCGTTATCGTGAAAGACAAGAACAGTATTATCTGCAAACATAAAAATATCCTCTCCTGACGCCGCCAAACCGCACAAGTCATTAATGTACAAAAGGAATAAAGTAGGGCCCAGAGTTCTGCCCTGTGGTACACCGTATTTGCATATCTCATCATTACTTACATGTTTTTCAACACGTACTCGCTGTGTTCTACCAGACAAATAGTCCCTGAACCATTCAAGAGGCAATCCTCTAATACCCACGTTTTCTAGCCTTGTAAGTATAAATATCGGAAGGGAAACTGTATCGAAGGCCTTCTGAAGATCTAGAAACACTCCTATACACTTATCTCCCTTGTCCAAGTTAGTTGTTATAGCCGTTGTGAGGCTAAGAACAGTATCCTCAGTCGACTTCCCTACTCTAAAACCATATTGGTTGATGTACTTGCGATACTTGATAACCCTCCCGTTAACTATTTTCTCCAGTATTTTCGAAAGTGACGACAAGAGAGAAATGGGTCTGTAGTTGGACGGGCTATCCTTGTCCCCAGCCTTGTTAATTGGACATTCAACAGCCCTTTTGAACAGATCAGGAAAGATACCTGTTTCGAGACTCATATTACAAAGATGTGCGATAGGCATCGCCAAGGACAGGGCATTTATGAGGTTATGCATGAAATAAAACTTGCTTTAGATGATGTGTTCCGTTCTGGCCCGGCCATGGTGCCAAACAAGGTTGCAGTTATGGCAGCAGACTGTACGGATATGTAACTTTTGCTACTAGAAAGAGAAATAATAGTACCACATTATTTAATGATTTATACACCATTTTCAGTGGCCGGGCTACAGCGTATCCGTCCTAGCACGGCCACGCTTAGATCGGTTGACATCCACAACTTTAATGGATGTTTCGTGTATGAGATAAATGTACGTGTTACGTACTATAAAATTGACCTAATTTTATTTGAAAGAAAACCTTTCAAATATATTTAATAGCCACTTCAATTTTTCTGGTAGAATGCGCCTGACAATAGTTCAATAGCATAACTTGTCAACTTACAATAATACTTACAACTGTCGTAGGCGCTTAATACTCAAAAGGAGGATTCCGTTTTTACCAATTTTCTTACAGATATTTAGACATACTTATTTAAACTAAATAAAAACTTCTCTTACTATTACTCAATAATTGTAGAATTTTAACTACCCACAATAATTATAATTTTACTGGTATTATTTTCCGGAGAATTCATTTTGAATGCTATCGTTTTTGTTAGTAAGTCGAGTGTTTAAATACATTTTTTTTATTAACATGCGTAAACGTGGAAAAGTGTTGTCAGTGTCTCTTGACGAACAAAGTGATCAGTTTCGTCAATACGAAGACCAGCTAGCAGATATAAATAATTTGCCGCCAACTAGTAGTAATATTTTCAAAGACATAACTCGAGCTCTCTCATTTCGTATGTCTGTAAGCTTTGTATTTGTCACTTAAAAGAAATCATCATCTATTTTTTCATCGTGGTAAAGAATCTGAGACTCCATCTCGTAGTAGCAGCAGTACTCCGTCAGCAAAAGTACACAGTTCCTCTAGTGAGAGTGAACACAGTACTCAAACTATTTATAACGACATCGATGGCTACATGGGAACAAATAAAGCCGATTATATATTTTTCAAACCGAAATGATAAAATTAAACCAGGTGTGAAAATGCAGAAACGACCCAATTCACCCAGACAGAAATGGACTAACATAATGAGTGAGATTTTATGGAAGAATACCAAGAGAAAGTGTACATGGATATTCAAAAATAGCTATGCTACAGAAAATAATTTTATAAAATTCAGCGGTTACTGCAAGCAATTTGGGGCGCAGACTATTGCCAAGAGCACAACCAGTAATGAAAATTCTGCGTCATTTGTATGTAACATCACAGAAGGCGATCTGAAAGTAATACATGACCCTAAAACAAAAAATAAAATCACACAATTTAAGAAAGTCCAACTTTCAGGAGAATTATGTAAGGATTATCCAACTGTCGTAAGAAGGAAAATTATTCACCAACCAATGGATGACAATGATAATTATGAGCCACCGTTTATACCACCTTTGAAGTCTTTAAAAGATATCAGACAAAATAGTAAGGTCGAAACCTATTTTCACAAGATAGTAATTGTATCGTTGTATGTAATGACAAGTACGCCTCCTTTCAAAGACATAATTAAACTTTTATCCTTATTGCCGTTTATTGTACTGTATCGGACAAACTTACAGGATAAGTTCTAAGCTCATAACTGATAGTAACAGAAAAATTAAATTAAGTATTGATGCAACAGGAAGCATCTTGAAATCATTACGGTCGCCTAATGATCAATGCTGCGGCACATCTAAACATATATTTTTCTATGTTGCTGTTATTAAAACATATTCCAGTAGTTGCGTTCCAATAACACAAATGCTCACAGATTCTCACAGCTTAGAGTAGAGAATATATACTGGGTGTAAGGAACAGCCCTCCACAAACTAATGGGGTGGATTCAGTATATCATACTAAGATGAACAGTACAAGAAATTATTTCAGGACCGTTATGGGAATCCAATAAACCTGAGGTGTTTTATTTTCTCACACGCAATGTATCTCGGATCAATTCGGAAAGCCGCCTTTGTGCAATCGCCGACGACGAGTTCGATGAACTCTGCAGTTAGACGGGAAGTGAACAGCTGATTTTACGCGTCGGTCGTTACATTATTTCAACATCCATTGCTGTTTTTTTGATTTTAGCCGTATTGGCCGTATTGTTTACATAAATGGAGTGCTGCTTTCAGACAATGTAATTTTACATTAAAATAAAGCTGAAAAAAAAGTAAAAAAAAAATAAAAAATCCGGATAAAAATTGCGGTGGAATATGATTCAAAATAAGGAGTTGAATGCACTCTGTCAGTTTGTGGAGGGCTGTCCCTTACACCCGGTATAATTGGTTGAAGAAATGGGTTTGCGGAAAGAAACCTCCTCACGAAGTCGTGTGTGATGATTCTTCTGCCTTATTGGGTGCCATAGTAAAAGCATTTAACACATTGTGAAACCACTAGATAGTATATTTCTTATTGTTTCGATATCTTGCTTAAAAAATACCGTGTAAAAAGGATCATTGTTTAATACGTTTAGACACGTCTCACTTTATAAAAACTTTATATAAAAAACAAAACAAATGTTACAAATGTTTTAAATATGTAGACAAAAGAGTTAGGAACTTTTTTGTTAAGTATTTATATGTTTAAAAATTAACAATTAAATAATTAATTTATCAATTAATTTTTAATTAACTAATTTTGTATCTATATTTTTAAACTATTATGTATTTTATGTTTTTAGGGTGTTTGGAATTTTTTATGGAAAACCAAACAAAAGTTGAAAATATTTGAAAAAAAAAAACGAAGGGTGCTTGATATCAATTAAAAATAGCTCAAAAAGTACTCCACGCTTTTTACCATTATTTTCTACTTTTTAGTTTCACAAGCGCACATTCAATTATTTTTAGAGGAATTCTTGTCGCAAAAAGTACTCTATAAATAATCATAAAAAGCAACATGTATGTCATATATGCAGAAATAGTTAATAACACCTTGTATGTGATGTGACTGCTGACCCCAGCAGTGCTATTCTGTAACCATCTCACCGGGTGAAGTGAGCGTGGAGTGAGTATCAGTGTCATTCCACCTGATGCTAGGGATGACCAACTATTATATTTACAATCATAATTGAAATTTTGATTATATATTTATGCTGATTCTATTTATCATTTTTATAAGAATTTCAAAGCTAGCATAGTGTCTAAAAGATACTACTGTTTCGGGAAATTTTTCAAATGAAAAAGCGAAACAGAAATTCAGTCAGAAACGCATTGTTGTCTGCCGCACAAGTGCGACACGCACGAACAACAGTTTCTGTCTGAATATCTGTTTTGCTATGTCATTTGAAAAACTTCCCGAAACAGTAGTAATGTTAAGAAACTTTACCAACTTTGAAATCCTCATAAAATGATCAATAGAATTAGCATAAAAATATTATCAAAATCTCGATTATGATTGTAAATGTTATGTTTGGTCAATCCCTAGGATCACTGGGATGACACTGACAGTTCACTCCACGCACCTTTTCACGGTGAGATTTTTACAGAATCGACATCCAGGTCAGGTTATCGTTAGTTTTATTGGATACATTCATTTTAAACATCCATGTTAATATGATTTACTATTATTAATAACTATAGCTTGCGTAGTCCGTATATTGTCGTGAAGATATCACTTTTGGTTTTTCTTAGCAATATTCAGCAGTCAGGGGTCTATGTATCAGGAGGAGACGCCCAGGGCGTCGGGAGTCGATTGTGGACTCCCGGCCACCGTAGGCGTGGGCTTTTCCGGGCGGCGAGCAATGGGTAGCTCGCCGCCCGCTAAGGACCAAACCCGTGTTGACGGCGCGTTGTGTTCCTCGAGCGCCTCAAAGAGATGTCAGCAAGACTGAAGGGGTCCGCTAGGACCGATGTCTGCCAGGGTCGTGAGATTTGTTCGAAAGAGTTACCGTGGCTTTTGTATATAGACAAGTAAAGTAAAGTAAAAGTTTGACACGCTCTCCCACTCCACCCATAGCGGGAGACGTCATTTGATGATTTCCCATCCACAAAAAGAAAGAGAAAGAGTACAACACTCTATTTTATAATGCGGTTCTCTACCCTATCCGTACTCCGTCTACAGGGGTACTCTTAGCGTGTAGTTGCTTTAGTTTTAAATTTTTATACCCTGGCTGGAGGCCTTAAGCCACAGTCAAGCCCGACAATCTCCTAAGGACATGCAAAATATCATTCCTAAAAAAAAAAAGAAAAGAGAAATGGAAGCATTGTTTGAGGAATGATATAAAAGAGAACTTTATCTCAATTGAATAAAGTTCTTGTCAGAATGACAGTTGTGGTGTACTGTCTTCATTCTGAAACATTCCCTGTGTCATTGAGTTAATATTTAATTTTCATAGTTGTTGAGATCATTTGGAACAGTCTGTGTTTGCCCGATTTTATTGACGCTGACCGTACAAGAGCAGAAGGGGGTGAAGAGCTTCGTAGTTAAGCTCTGACCTATCTGCCTATCCCTACTATGGTACTGGGCATGAGTGCCCGTTCTTTACGTAGTAATAGTGGTTATTCTTTGCGGTCATCGTGTAGGGTCATCCCCGTAACCGCACATTCTCTTCAGGTTACGTTGAATACTACGCAACTGAATCTCAAGGGATATTCCCGATTATAGAATAGAATAAATAGCACCATCCCATTTCTTCAGGTTAGTGTCGTATTCAGGGACCAGAGAATGGGCAGCAGCGTTCTCTATGCATTTTACCACCATACTGCGATCGCCAACCCGCCTGCCAAGTTTGGCGATTATGGCAAATCCCCCCCCCCCCCCCCCTTTTGTTTGGGGCATATTTCCAGCTGTGGACGTTTTGTGGCTGAAATGAAGATGATACCCGATTAAGGAGGGAAAATGTTAAAAGAAAACATGTTTTACTTCGGATATTATTTAATTATAAATATTCTTAACACTATGACATGAAGTTATATCTATACATCTATACAAATAAATAAAATTGGAGTGTCTGTTTTTAATATTAAAATAACTACTTTTTACCAAGTGTATATGGATGTATACACGGTAGATATACCAAAACAACATTTTTTACAATTTTTGTCTGTCTGTCTGTCGGTCTGTCTGTCTGTCTGTCTGTTTGTTCCGGCTAATCTCTGAAATGGCTGGACCCATTTTGACGGGACTTTCACTGGCAGATAGCTGATGTAACAAGGAGTAACTTAGGCTACTTTTATTTTCGAAAAATTCTTTTATTTTAGAAAAATACCTGCGTTAATTTCCGACATCCACGCGGGCGAAGCCGCTTGCAAAAGCTAGTTATTAACTAACTTTTACCAGCGGCTCCGCCCGCGTGGAGGTCGGAAATTATCTTGCGGTATCGTACTACCGAGATGATATGAAGTGTAGTAGTGGGCGGACCCAGTACGGGTTCATCATCGCCTTCATCATAATCAACCTATATTGTTCCCACGGCTGGGATATAGACCTCCTCTCTGTGAGGAGTGGGCCGTTCTCACCATGCCGGTCCAGTGCAACTTGGTAGATGTCACATGTTTTCGAATTTTTGGCTCTAGGAAATGCCGGTGTCCTCACTGTTTTCCTTCACCGTTTTGAAAGTAGTGGTGATGAAATTATTTACAAGAAGTAAAGCGCGTGCCTCGGTTCGGACCTTTTTTTTGTGGGTTAGGAAAAATGTCGTCTCCCGCTCTAGGTGGAGCGGAAGGGCGTGTCAGACTTTTATTGACTAAAACCCACCCGTGTTCCTTGAGTTGCCCATATGCTAGGACCACGGTAACTCTTTCGAACAAATCTCGTGACCCTGGCAGGGTCTCGGTTGGGACTTACGATCTACAAGTTTTAAGTCGCGGCTGATACCACTCGGGGCACTGCTCTCACCAATACGGAGTTATCATAAATCTTCTTTTTTCCCTCCTTCTGAAGGTGCTGATGATGATGTGGTAGTTGTCGTCGGCGGTGAGTCTGTCGGAGACGATACTGATGAATAGTCCTTGATGATGGTCGATGCTGGTTTGAAGTCAGTGCAGTCTGTCGGTGATGCTACTGAAATAAAGAGTAAATTTAAAGTATTAAAAACCCGAACTGTGTGAAAAGTCTACAATGATTGAAACAAGAAAACGATATTAAAGAACTTTTTTACTTCGTATGAAACGGTTGCATATTAGAAAATCAAAACTCTCTCGAGAAAATTTCAAAAGAACAATAAACGAAATAACAAAATTTAAATGACCAAATGTTTTATTTAGAAAAAATTTAGAATCCCTATGTATGTGACATCAAATGAACGACTGATCAAAAGTTGCTAGATGTAATTTTAAAATATCAAATCATTACTAATCAAAATACATAATCACTAATGACGACTGAATAAATTTGCTGGATGTAAATATATAAGTACCTACTAAATCATAACTAATCAAATTTTATAATCACAAATGATTAAGAATTAAAAGTAAGTAAGTAAGTTCTTTTGATTAAGAATTATATCTGTCACGGCTTCGGCGCTCAGGGCTCCGGCAGTCCCACGCGAACTTAACGTCGCAAATGGTCTAAACTCTCGCCACCGCAGCTTCGCCGGCCAACAAGCCAGCTTGCTCCTCGGCTAGCGGGCTGCCCCTCCGCGCGCCTACGCGATTCTGAATTATACTCTAGGGGTAGGGCAGACAAGACTACGTGGAGTCGGTTTTGCAGCGATATGTTTCTGTCACTAACTATAGTAGCACAACATATTGACTTTCAAGAAAATATTTTAATTTAAAGACCTAAATAATACCTTCACGATTGACCTATGCTTGTACACTGGACACTGATTTTCATGGATAAAGTAGGTCGAAATTGTTCCAAAACCGAATTGGGGCACCCCGAATTTACGTAGTCTTTTGGCTGTTACCCCTAGAGTGTATATAAAAATCCGGAGGCGCGAAGGGAGGGCAACCCCCGCACGCTGTAACAAGTATAGGCACCCGTGGGAGCCGTAGCGGCTGAGGCTAGTCGCCGGAGGCGACCAGCAAGCCGAAGCTGCGGAGGTGAATATGGGTGCCTATCCTTTGTTACGCAAGAACGAATGGGTTGCACTTCCCGTAGCGCCGGAGACGTTGCAAAAGCAACCTTTTTCAAAGCAAAGCAGAATGCCTATGGTCATAACTGTGTTGCAGTGCCAACTATGAGTAATCGCGGGAACTGCGTCGCTGCTCTTTGGGATTTCATCCATCGGTACTTCGTCCATTCGGGATTTCGTCCATTCGGTCATTATTATTTATACCTTTTTCAGTTAATCCATTTGATAATTAATCATTTATCCAGTAATCCATTTTGACCTTTAAACGGTTTGGTCAATAGTGTAATAAATAATTTAAACATTTATATTCCAGACTTTGGTCAGCTAAACTTTTGATCAAATGACCATTGTTATTTTAAACTTTGTTGATTTGTACGATGTTCTTTTGAAATTTGCTCAGGAAAGTTTTGATTTTCTAATATGCAACCGTATGAAACAAAGTCGCTTCCCTCGTCTGCACCAAAACAAATTAATGCTAGTTCAAAAGCCTATTTACTGTAGTATTTGAGAGACTAAAAAATATTTTGGTGCATAAAGAAAAATATTTTGGTGCATAAAGCGCTTAATTAACAGTTGATTTTGTAATGAAAGTTAAAAAAGTGCTTAAAATAACAAAACTTCAACGAATTTGCCAAGTTTGATGATTTTTTTTATATGACTTGCTATTTTTTTTTAGAATAGATGTAAAGGTCAATACCTAAACTTCACACAAACACAATAACATGACGTCAATAAATACTTTGAATTTTCATGACTATCATAGGCGAAAAATGTTCTACACTTTACCCACCTTTCGATTTGAAATGAAAAACCCATTTTTTTTTCTTTACATAATCAGCCTATATTGTTCCCACTACTGGGACATCGGCCTCCTCTCTTCGAGAGGGAGCGGGCTCAGTGAGGGTTGGTAGATGTCACATGTCTTCGAATGTTTGGTTCTAGGACATGCCGGTTTCCTCACGATATGTTTTCCTTCACCGTTTTGAGAGCAGTGGCGATCAAATTATTTACTCAAAGTTAAGCGCCTGCCTGGGATCGAACCCACGATCTACATCTTGTAAGTCGAGGCCGTAATTTTTCCTTAATTAATATTATTATAGGAAAAAATCATGGAAACTATAAAAAAAGCACGTTTGAACTATAAAAATATGTCTATCTCGAATTCAGACACGAATAGAACTAGTTATGAGCCCGTTAAGCTTAATAAAAAGGAAGGTAATATTTTTATCAAACGATCATCGTGTCGAAATGCCTGAACTGATTTTGATAAAATATGTCTAAGACCTACCGCTAAAAATCCTTTTTTTAAATAAAAAAATCCGCACCTTAATCGGTTCACCCGTTTAAGAGCTGCAGTGCCAAAGATTGAGAGACAAAGCGGTCAAATTTGTAACACCCTTCTTTTTGCTTCGAAGGTAAAAAAATGGGGCGAGATTACACAATAAACGGGTACAAATCTAGGCTTAATAATCCGGTTATTCAAATAAAAAAACTTACCGTTTTCTGCATCCATGTTCGCTGCAACGATCAATAAAAACAACAACGGTTCTAAACACGTCTTAACTGAAAGATGGCAATATATAAAGTATTATATTCCTGGAAAGTATCATACTTATATAATAAGCTGTTGCATATACCTGATTCATTATTAATTCATCTGTATTGGAATTCCTATGTTTGTTCGTAAAGAGAGTATCCTTATTTGTGTTTATTGTGCGTAGGTACGGACGTACTTATAAACTTCCTGCTGGAGTCTGTGTTTCCCGATAAATGAGTAACAAGCCAGATTTAAAAAAATAATAGTTTGGAATAATAGTTATTGAAGCGTGTTTTCTAGTTTTTATAAACTATTATTTATTTTATATTTTTTTGGGTGTTTCGAATTTTGTGACGTATGTCAGCGTAGTTTTCGAAGATTAGATTTTTTTTGCTATCGTGGTATCCCAGGCGAGGATAATGGCACATATTTATGAAATTATTGTATTGTCATCGGGCCTCGATAAGTCTACAAAGTTTAAATGAAATCTGACCGTTTGAGGTGGGTCAAAGTCGAGTCCAAATGAGTCAGTTACAAACATACAAACATTCAGGTGAACCTAATAAAAGCGTGTTAAAAAAACATGTGAATGGTGCAACGATCTCCTCGTGTCAATTGAAGCGTGACGGCTAGAGCTCTGCCTGAGTCGCGAGATTTGTTCGAAAGCGTTACTGTGGCCCTGGCATATAGGCAACTGAAAGAACACGGGTGGGTTTTAGTCAGTGAAAGTCTGACACGCCCTATCGCTCCACTCAAAGCCGGAGACGTCATTTGATGATTCCCCAACCAAAAAAAAAAGCGTGACGGCTAGGACTCTGTCTAGAATGTCTGGTTCACGGGCTATTTTAGGTATTTCCATAGCGGGCATTTACACCGCCACAAGCGATCTTCGAATCATACTGATGACGTCACGGAAATCCTGCATCGCGCAAGCAGAGTTTACCGCGCATGTATACAACTTTCCGACATCAAACGTTGGGCAGTTGCCCATTGGGTTGTGGAGGTGAGAAAGGCAGTCGCTTCATGTTAAATATTAGTATTCAGCTGCATCTGGTTATTCTGGTAGCCGATCCCAACATATTTGGTAAAAGAGCGGGAGATGATGAGCTTCTGGTAAAAATGATACTCTAAATGATGGTGAATACCGCATTAAAATCCATTGTGTAGTTAAGAAGAATAAACACCGATGGCCGCCATGGCCTACGCACAATGGTCCACACAAAGAACTTTTTTTTTGTATGGAAAATCATCAAATGACTTCTCCCGCTCTGGGCGGAGCGGGAGGACGTGTCAGACTTTTAGTGATTAAAGCCCACCCGTGTTCCTTCAGTTGCCCATGTGCCAGGGTCACGGTATCTCTTTCGAACAATCTCGCGACCCTGGCAGGCATCGGTCCTAGACCCCTTCAGTGCTGCTGACATCTCTTTGAGGCGCGCGTGGAACACTACGCGCCGTCGACCCCAGCCTGGTCCTTACCAGGCGTCGAGCTACCCATCGCCGCCCGCAAGCTCGCGCCTACGGTGGCAGGGAGTCCGCTATTGACTCCCGACGCCCGGGGCGTCTCCTCCTGCAGCGGCTAGGGACATGAGGTCGCAGAGACTGCCACTCCCTCACGCGCCCCGCCTCCTCCTTCGCGAGCATTACTGCTTTGCAGAAGGAGGTGACGGCTTCCCATGCCCTCTCGCTCCGTACCATGGCTCGCACCAGGGCCGGACGCGAGAAGTCGCCGCCGCCGATCGCCTCCACGAGGATACGGCGGTGCTCCGCCCAGGCAGGGCACACCTCCACCATATACTCCACCGTGTCTTCCAGACGATCCTCGCAATGGCACTCAAAGGACTTAGTGCGGAAACCAAAACCCTATAACATAGAACATAGAACGTAGTTTAGAAGATCAAATTCACGTGTCACGTCACCATTTGCGATTTCACGTTCTATAACGGCACGTGTAAAAGCACTACGCGTTTCAACCTCAGCGGATATTCCCAATGTACGAGGAAAAGATTTTTAATTTTAAAAAAACATGTTATGTTTCTCATATTATTTACTAATAAATATTCCTAACAAAATAACCGGATAAATTTGTAATCTAACAAATTAGTTCCGTGTGGTGCCTGACATAAAGAACGGTACCATTTCATTACTTCCCGTGGGTATTGTAAAAGGCGACTAAGGGACTTACTAGAGAATGGGTAGCAGCGTTCTCTATGCATTTTGCCACCATACTGCGATCACCAACCCGCCTGCTAAGCGTGGCGAATCCCCCAAAATTTTGGGAGGCGTATGTCCAGCAGTGGACGTCGTTTGGCTGATATGATGATGATGAACAATATAACAATGAGCCTCTTTTTTTGTGTTTCTAATAGGATTTCCCAGTGGCAAAACAAACTTGCATGAAAGAAAACGTTCATCCCTTATTAATTTAGTCCCTTTAGGAGACGAATTTTGTAACAAGCCCCCCTAGCCAAGTCACAAACGTTTACCGTTCTACTATCGGTAACGCCTCAGTGTAAGCAATTGTAGAAAACGATAAGTTGGTAGCCATGTTGAAGCGCCTGAGTCGGCCGCTCGTTCTACAATGTCTTTAGAAAAACGACACCTTATAACAAAGGATTTAGCGTTGAACATTGTAGACACGATAAAAAATCATTCTATCATTTTGAACGACGTGAATTTGGCTACGAATTTTCTGTTCGTTTGTTCTAACCACGTGACTTAACGTTGAGCGACTACCGTTAACGATTGCAGATTATCAACTTGGCTAGGGGTGCTTCTTAGTGGCGGCCATCTTTTAGGCAAATGTGCAAAGAGAGGAGTGTTTAAAAAAAATGAGGAACATACCTACAGACGCCAGCACATAAAGCTACTACAATCTTTCAAATTTCTTTAATAGGTTTTCAACTTTATCGCTTTAGTATAAGGTTCAAGATTGATTGGAAAAACTTGACAGTTTCGGGTAGCTTGATGTCCTGGCGTCTGTATCTGAAGGTATTAAAAAGCGATTCGGTTTTCGAATATTTATTAAAAAAAAGTTTTATACAAATTATATTATTGAAGGTTCCAAATTCTAATAACATTATTTACTGACGATTCTAATGACATTCAGTCCATTATAAATGCCTGATTTGACCCTAGGCCTATACCAATTACTTATTTTTTTTTTTGTGGTTGGGAAATCATCAACTGACGTCTCCCGCTCTGGGCGGAGCGGAAGGGCGTGTCAGACTTTTACTGACTAAAACCCACCCGTGTTCCTTCAGTTGCGCATATGCCAGGGCCACGGTAACTCTTTCGAACATGTCTCGCGACCCTGGCAGGTATTATTTTAGATAAGGTCGAACAGGTGGTATAAAAAAATTATAAATTATGTAGGTACTAGTCAAGTCATTAAAATTTCTTTATTGTGAATATTTTCGTCATTGATTTCATATTTTGTTCCATATGAAGTGAATTATCTTCGTTTCTTTTCAAACTCTGTATGAATTGTAAAGTCTCGTAATTTGTGATGAAGGTTTCATCGCAAACACTCCTGGCCTGAGTACTGAAAAAGATAGAAAAAAAAAAGAAAAATTTAATAAATTTAAAAAAAAGCTGTACTGAGAATCAGAGTTCGATTCACAAGTCGGGCAAAGTGTTATCGAGTTTTTCTATCTCGGATTTCTCTGTAGACTACGGGCAATCTGCACCATAGAACTTTGTCTATTCTTGATAGAATAGAGATAGAAATGTTATGCTACGCCAGCATAGAAACGGGTTTTGTCGACGGAAGAATAGACAAAATTACAGATTGTAGAAAGATTTGTACCCTTCTATGCAGGCTTAGCATGGCGTCTTCATGTCTACGAAGAATAGACACAGCTCTTTAGTAAATTAGAGAAATGAACTGTCCCAGTCTATTCTTCCGTCGACAAAACCCCTTTCTACGGTGGTCATGCTACGCATGCTGGATTTGTGCCCGGTTGATGGTAACAGACTCGCCCCCTAATACATGGGACTCAAACAAACTGGCGAACTATGGGTGTGCTATAGGTCCACCTCTACCCAATCCTTCGGGGAAACAAGGCGTGATGTGTAAAGAACATCTATAAATTATCTGGCCAAACAGGCGTATCCCGCGCGGGATGCGAGATGAAATTTTCTCTCGCCGATAGAGTCGACTAACTCGCATGGAAATGTTCAAACTGTCTTGAATACTCGAGTTAGAGATGCTTCTGCATATTTGGATCGGTATAACATGAAATCCGACCCAAAGTGTTTGAACAAACCTACTTACAGAAATAAAATCATTTATCATTCAAGCAATTACTAAGTACAATATATTCTGCATGCTCCGATTCGGGTCAACACAACAGCCGACCCCCATTCCTCCGCCGGCATTCATTCGGTTCGTGCCGATCGAGAAAATTCTACTATACCGCACCATAATTTCGTAACAAGCTTTTAGTTACAATCTGAATAAAGAAGGATATTTTACTAACACTTTACTTCGTATGTTCGAAATAAATTCAAACTCAACTTCGTAAATAGTGCAATGAATGTAGTTGTACTGTCAAAATAAGCCACTGATGCTTTTAGGGTTTTACGCACTTACCACCGCAGGCCTAAAAAGGCTTTATAAATGATTTAATTTATCATAACAACTTTAGGCATTAAATGTTAAATGATTTTATTTCTGCAAGTAGGTTTATACAAACACTTTGACACGTACAACTAGATGAGCTCGGCGTTTCCTATCTGTCTACTCTGAGAAAAAAGGCCAAAGCAAACTCATAGGTCTCTTTTAAAGTCCAGACATAATCTTAGTCACATCATGTGAAGACCACGTGGATTGGTGCAATGGGTCATTTCTGAGAAAGTGGCAAACAGACAGAGGATCACTTAGTGATTAAAGTTTTTGTACATCTATTCATTGTGAACTTGAGCTACAAAAACTACGACTAATTATTCACTTTTAATAAAGTCCCTGTCTTCATTTATTCTGAGAAAAATACACTAGCATAGTTCCGTCAATTCACATAACAATTAAACAAAAACATACAAACTCACTTGGTTTTTTTCCACCACCTAATATAATCTTCTTGGACGCAGCCATCGTAATAAACAAAAATAATATTAAATACAGTATCTTCATGTTAAAAATGTAAGTTAGTACGGTACGTCTTGTCTAAGATAAATTTTCCTTATAGTGCGGGCATGTGGGGTAAACAACTACGTTTTGTAACAAAGTGATTCATATACGCGCACTGCGCACTAGGACTACACATCAGCAAAACTAGGGATGCCATAAAAAGTATCGATAAATTGCGATACTTATGATCAGACCAACACAAATGTGTTTTAAAAAGTATCGATAAACTGCGATACTTATGATCACACCAACATAAATGTGTGTAGTTTAAAAGTGAAAGACAGGCTTTTTTAAGACAGTGCGATGAGCGAATTTCACATTCGAAAAGAGCTCATTCTCAGCCTTATTTAAATATACTAATAGACTTCGTAATTTGAAAACGGAAACCGTGGCGTCTGAGTTTGTTTTGGTGTTACTTCTCTTATTAGTCCAGACCGCATTTCGGCCATGGCAGCTAATCTCAACGGAGACTAGCCATTGGCGCGGGAGATACTATAGTGCACAAATGTGTTCGCAGACACAGGTGCATTCACTCTTTCTTCACTCTCATAGTCCGATGGGACGGCAATTCGACACGACTGGAGAAAGATCAGGCGCAAGACAAACGGCTTACCGTGTTTTCCGAGTAGTGTTGGGAATTTATCCGGATAAATACTCAAAATGGATAAATACTCGATAAATATCCGTTTTTACTGAGTATTTATCCAAAACAGCGGATAAATACTATTTTATGTTTTCGTAACGTAAGTTTTGTCATTTTACTACCAAAAGGATTATAATTAATGAAAAATAGACAATGCAGATTGGTATCGTACCTTATTAATCATTTTAACAATTACAAAACGCCGATATTAACAATAATTTCATTCAATTATGAATACAGTTAGTCAATCACTGACAAAGTTAGATAAAATTATACATTTGTTAATTGGTTTTTCACATACACACATGAACTCATGCCTTTCTCCCATGGGGGTAGGCAGAAACTATTTAAGTAACGCTTAAATAAATAAAAAAACTACCTCGTGAAAGTCGAGAAAGATAAACAAATCAAATATCTTGACTTGGCTCGCGAGGTTGTCAACATTGTAGGATGTGGATTGAGCGAGCAATGTGCAGTTTTGAGACCAGTGGTGATGTTATTATTTACCACAAGTAAAGTGCCTGCCTGAGTGCGAACTCACGACCTACAAGTTGTAAGTCGGGGCTGATATCACTGGGCCACCACTGCTATCGCCAATATGAAAAGCATGTCAGACTTTTACTGACTAAAACCCGCCTGTGTTCCTTTAGTTGCCTGTGCCAGGGTACCTCTTTTAAACAGATCCGCAACCCTGGCAGGCATCGGTCCTCGCCGCCCGCAAGCCCGTGCCCATGGTGGCCAAGAGACCACAATGAACTTCCGACGCCCGGGGCGTCTCCTCCTACGGTGGCTAGGGACATGAGGGCGCACAGACTGCTTCTCCCTAACGCGCTCCACCTCCTCCTTCGCGAGCCTTACTTCTTCACAGAAGGAGGTGACAGCTTCTTATGCCCTCTCGCTCCATACCATGGCCTGCACCAGGGCCGAGGGCGAGAGATCGCCGCCGTCAATCGCTTCTACGAGGATACGGCGTTGCTCCGCCCAAGCAGGGCAAACCTCCACTCTATGCTCCACCGTATCTTCCAGGCGATCTACACAGTGGTAAAATTTACTGAAACCTGCTTTTAGATTTTCTCAAATCCAATGACTCATTATCCGTATCTGTCTGTAAATATAACCTATTTTGTGTTGATTTCATATCCTTAAATATTATAAACACTAGAAGGGCATTGCATTTCTGGACTCTTCTTGAAAAACAGGTTCTGTTATGGGTTCAAAAACAGATATGCATTGATATATCTAATCCCAAAAGTTATCATCAAGCAAAGCTGCTTGTAGCATTTGACTTGACGATATATTTTTCTTTTGAGTACGCTGAGAGAGCGGCTTTTCTATTTTTCATACTCCTTAGAGATCGTATCCTATCTTGTGTAGGATGGCAGGTTTAACTTTTCTCCCGTTACCTTTTGTTTTACGATTTGTTGTAGCTTCGATCGTGGTTTTTGGGTTTAGTTCTTGTGATTTTTTGACTATCTTATAAATCGATGAACGCTGGCTGCACGCACGGAAAAGCATGTCTCATTGTCACGTTCCGCCTGAACCGAGCATGTAAGCGAGAGCGCGAAACAAGCGATAGAGAGGCACGATCGGCCTTAGCGTTCGACTTGTGAAATCTATCTCTCTTCCACTCCATCGGCCAATACGTCCGAGTAAAAGAGACTTAGACATTATCACGTAAAATTATCGTCCGTATACCGACTTTACAGACAACTAATTGTGTTTTTATTAAAGGTTTTATCATATCTCCTTTTTTAAACTACCGCATTTCAGTGCACTATGAGCCAGCAAATTACTAGTATGTGTTGCGCAGTTTAAAGGCTCAACACCTTTAACTAATTGAAAAGCCCTTTGCATGTTATAGCATTGGCAAACACCATCAACAAACTTGTCTTCGCCGCATTTTTATTGACTTTTAGAAGCTCTTCACAGAGATAATCAATTATGTGGCTATTCTCTACACTCTCAACAAAGAAAGATTCTAAATTTGTATCTAAAGAACATGCTCTATTAGAGATGTTTGGGCTTCTGACACAATTACAGCCCTGGCAATTGACCTTTGAACTAAATAATGTAATAACGTAGTATTTTGAAAAGCCTAAATAACAATTAAAGTCATTAACATTTTAAAATAATCATCCGATGCGCAAAAAAGATATTTATCCATCATTTTGAGTATTTATCCGATAAAAATGAGTAAACTCGAGTATTTATCCTCCGAGTATTTATCCACTGCCCATCACTATTTCCGAGGTACGGGGGTATCACACCGCCAACTTCAAAATTCCGGGCTCTGTTACTATGAAATTTCTAATAAAAAAACCCAACAACACTTCGCCCGCCTTGGAAATAAACCCTACGTTCAGCAGTTGCGGCCATAACCAACGGAGCAATTCTTCTCAGAGTAGGCAGATACGGAACTCCGAGCTCGACTAGTTTTGTATTTATTTAGAGTTGTAAAAATCAATTTACATACATCAATAGCATTTATCATTTGGCCTGTGGACAATTTTGACATGTCATAAGATAAATTTTAGACCGTACATGGATGTCTATAATGAAGAAATACCAGTGAAACGATCGATGAATTGTGTGTAAGATGATATTATGGCTACGCGTTTTCTACTACAAGTTGTTAGATATCACGTATGAAAGAATGGTGCCGATCCGAAATAAATGAGGGCGATGATGACGTAAGACCTAATTCACCACCTCTAGAAATATTCAAGGTAGAGTCTGGCATATTTAGTTTCAAATTCTGGTCCAATAGGCAAAAAGTTCCTATCCAGATCGGGCATAATATTAGGTGTTTTGTGAAGGTCACTTAATTTTTATTCCAACTTCCTTATAATCGATACTATTTATTTGAACAATATCGATATTTCTCTCATAGCGCATCACTATACACAGGGGCTTTACCGATGAACCACCGATGAACTTAAGCAATCAACCACGTTTTAAGATAATAGACCTTAACATAGAGACATAACATTGAATTCTACTTACTTTAAAGCTAATTCGCGTTTATATAATATTTATCCTTATCAGTTGGTTTGCTTTAACTGTTAATTTGATTGATAAATGACAGATGTTTTATCTTAGCTATCAAATCAGCTACTTATATTTATCTACCAGACAGTGGTAAAGTTTGACGGGTCATCTCGCTGCACTGAAGTCAAGCGAGCCACTTCGTATTCGGGTCGGCACGAATCGGCACAGCCGGAAAATATGTAATGGCGCAGCATAGCCTTTACTAGAAATGGTCTTCCTAGAGTCTTCAGAGGGTCTTCAGTTAAAAGCTAATGTGTGACCGAAGCTTCGGTTTCGGCCAAAAATCTGGTTTCGGCCATAAAAAGTCGTGTATCAATTACCTTTTTTGTTTTTGGTGAGAAATCATCAAATGACGTCTCCCGCTCTGGGCGGAGCGGGAAGGCGTGTTAGACTTTTACTGACTAAAACCCACCCGTGTTCCTTCAGTTGCCTGTGCCAGGGCCACGGTAACTCTTTCGAACAAATCTGCAACCCTGGCAGACTCAAGCACTACCTGAATGTTGTCAAGACAAGTTGATTATGGAGGAATAAAAAATAAGTCATTAAATAAAATTATTAATTTATTTGTACTTTTTTTTGTTTACTTAACACTAATAACTAAAGGTACTTAAATAAATAAACAATATGAAAAATACACTTGGAATGGCTAAAATATACAAAATGAGGTTATTGCTGTCCCATACACGGAGGGGCTCAGAATATAATACCAGCCGCACGGGCAGATTGACGGTTAATCTTCGCTTTCCGAGGTCGGTCCATACATGGGTAGCCAATAGCCATCCATTACATGTCGAGACACCTTGGTGCCGCTGAAAGCACGCTAAACCGATGATTCCATCTGTCAATTGTAGATCTTTGACAGTCGTCAAATATCCCAGTGCGGATTGGTAGATGTCACATGTCTTCCATTTTTTTTGTTCTAGGTCATGCCGGTTTCCTCACGATGTTTTCCTTCACGGTTTTAATTAAGGGCATTTTTGATGAAAGAATTTGCACACAGTAAAGTCAGATGTCTTTGTTCGACTGCACTAGTTGTTTTAGTCTGATTATCAACTAGTTGTCATGTTGTTGTTGTCGTGTGGTGCCGGACGTAAAGAATATCACCATCCCATTTCTTTCCGTGGGTGTCGTAAGAGGCGACTAAAGGACTTACTAAAAAACCGGCCAAGTGCGAGTCGGACTCGCGCACCGAGGGTTCCGTACAAACCTGTAGGTATTTTCGGTTTAAAAATATATATATTTTTTAATTTTTATATTTCAGTTGATTGAATGTAAGGTAAATTGCGGTTTACGATTTATGACGTTTTAAAAAAAAACTTCTCACTCGATCTCGTTCAAACTAATTTTCGTTGGTAGTTTACATGGTAATGTACATCATACATTTTTTTTAGTTTTGTCATTCTCTTATTTTAGAAGTTACGGGGGGGGGGGGACACATTTTACCACTTTGGAAGTGTCTCTCGCGCAAACTATTCAGTTTAGAAAAAAATGATAATAGAAACCTCATTACCATTTTTGAAGACCTATTCATAGATACCCCACACGTATGGGTTTGATGAAAAAAAAAACATTTTTGAGTTTCAGTTCTATGTATGGGGAACCCCAAAATTTATTGTTTTTTTTCTATTTTAGTGTGAAAATCTTAATGTGGTTCACAGAATACACCTACTTACCAAGTTTCAACAGCATAGCTCTTATAGTTTCGGAATAAAATGGCTGTGACATACGGACGGACAGACAGACAGACAGACAGACATGACGAATCTATAAGGGTTCCGTTTTTTGCCATTTGGCAACGGAACCCTAAAAATGGGCAGCAGCGTTCTCTATGCATTTTACCACCATACTGCGCTCGCCAACCCGCCTGTCAAGCGTGGCGATTATGGCAAACCCCCCCAAATTGGCGGAGGCCAATGTCCAGCAGTGGACGTCTTTCGTCTGAAATGATGATAATGATTATCAGCTCCTGCAGACAGGTGCCATGCGACGGTGCAACATCTTCTGGTAGAAAAATTCACAAGGAGTTTCAATGGAATTTGTCCTATTGGAGTCTGGTCGCGCCGTCACGTTTACGCGGAGTCATTCCATATTCTTCCTAGTATAAACAGTAGGCCATGTCCACATTGGTATTTTTTTCTCTTTTAAGTTTAATTAGTTCTATGGCAATTTCCTTTGTAGCTGCAAATGATTTCTGTCACTGGTTTCATATGCCCGGCGCCAGCTGAAAAAATAACATATATTTCAATGATAATCCTATAAATCCTAAAATATTGAAAGTTTGAATAAGTTTTTGTAATCAGACTTAATCTGAAAATCCGAATTTTCAACAAAAAAAAGTAATATGTCTTTATTTCTCTCCTCACAGAGGTTTACATAGTAAAAACGAACGGACGGTTCACGTGGTGGTTTAATTGTATAAATTTTAATTTTATCTATATTTAATTATTGTTAAATATGTATTATATTGTTATTAAATTTTAATAATTATGATCTTGGTCGGAGGATGAAATAAATTATTTTTTTATTAGATTTTTTCATAATTAGAAACACAAACAATAATACAAAAAACCGGCCAAGTGCGAGTCGGACTCGCGCACCGAGGGTTCCGTACAAACCTATACCTAGGTATTCTCGGTTTGAAAATAAATGTTTTTTTTTTTTAATTTTTATAAGTATTTCAGTTGATTGAATGTAAGGTAAACAATTTTCGGTGGTAGTTTACATGGTAATGTACATCATATATTTTTTTTGGTTTTATCATTCTCTTATTTTAGAAGTTACGGGGGGGGGGGACACACATTTTACCACTTTGGAAGTGTCTCTCGCGCAAACTATTCAGTTTATAAAAAAATTATATTAGAAACCTGATTACCATTTTTGAAGACCTATTCATAGATACCCCACACGTATGGGTTTGATGAAAAAAAAGTTTTTGAGTTTCAGTTCTATGTATGGGGAACCCCAAAATATATTGCTTTTTTTCTATTTTAGTGTGAAAATCTTAATGCGGTTTACAGAATACATCTACTTACCAAGTTTCAACAGCATAGCTCTTATAGTTTCGGAAAAAAGTGGCTGTGACATACGGACAGACAGACAGACAGACAGACATACAGACAGACATGACGAATCTATAAGGGTTCCGTTTTTTGCCATTTGGCAACGGAACCCTAAAAACGTGATCATTTGTGAGAGACTGGCGTCCATATTAGGATACTATACTGCTGGATATAAGCCTCCCCCAATTTAGGGAGGTTGGTCATAATCGCCACGCTTGGCAGGCGGGTTGGCGATCGCAGTATGGTGGTAAAATGTATACAGAACGCTGCTGCCCATTCTCTAGTAAGTCCCTTAGTCGCTTTTACGACACACAGGAGAAAAAATGGGATGATGCTATTATTTACGTACGGCACAACACAGAACCAGAATAAAATAATTTAAAAAAAACCTACCATGATTACTGTTCACAGAAAAGCCTGGAATCAAGTATGCTGAACAAACAGCTACCAACAAAAATAACAAAAACAAAATCTTCATGTTTGTTGAAATGGTGACACAACTGTTCTCCTCAAATTATTTCCTTGTCAATAAGTCACTGGCATATGATCCAGCCATTATAAAGGAACCTAAGTTATTTTTTAATGATTCACGGTAAATAATATAATAAACAATTAGTACATGTTATTTGACATGCATACACCGGGCAATCCCGTAAGCGTGAACAATAACATTACATCAAACCTGTATTCTGTGAGGTGTACAAACACCCTCATTTTGACATATTATGTAAGTCCCATTTATTATAGAATCAGCCTTTTTTAACATTAAATAGAAATCGAAACTTAATAAAAATCAGCCATCAATAAAATCAACTCAGGGCGGCGGCTGATGAACGTCTTGCACGTCAAAGACGGCACCCACGGACCCAGTTAGGTGGTCTACTGTACACCCATCAACTCGCACTAGACAAGCGCGGTGGGTTAATTTGTCTAAACCCCTACTCTCTCATGACACACAACGAAAAAAATGCGCCTCAAGTACCCGGCATCGGTTCCAGCAGAGCCGACGCCGAGACTGACATTAGGCAGAAACTCTCTGGAACCAAGGGGCCTCAAAATCCCCGGGTGGGATCCCTCTGTCAGACGACCAAAGCACGATTAACGGACTCAGATAAGTTTTACATTTTAACGTTAAATACCAGGACCCTTAGAACAGAAGAACGAATAACCGAACTAGAATACGCGCTAGAAAACATTAACTGGGATATAATTGGCCTCGCTGAGGTAAGACGTGATGGAGAAGATACTTTAGAAAGAAGCGCTAACACCTTTTACTACAGCGGTGGGACCAACAGTAGATACGGTGTGGGTTTTTTAGTTTCCAAGAAATGGAAAGACCACATATTAGAGTTTAAAGCATACTCAGATAGAATAGCTGTCCTTAGATTCTGTATAGCCGACAAAAAAACCTTAGCGGTTGTTCAAGTTTATGCGCCAACATCATCCCATTCTGATGACGAAGTTGAAGAATTTTACGACCTCCTAAATAAGGCGTGTGACGATAACCGAGCCACGTGGACAATTGTACAGGGAGACTTTAACGCTAAAGTTGGCCCTAGGCAAGAACTCGACAATAGCAACATAGTTGGTCCCCATGGACTAGGAGTGAGAAATGAACGCGGTATAAGACTTATTCAATTCGCGTTTGGTCAGAACTTAAGCCTAGCAAATAGTTATTTCTACAAAAAACTTCATCGTCGCTGGACGTGGCTGTCTCCGGATAAAATTACCAAAAATGAAATAGATTACTGTCTTCCTTCACACAAACAACTGATTACTAACGTAGAAGTTCTTAATAATTTTAAGTTCAGTTCCGACCACAGACCCTTACGCACGACTTTAAAGTTCACTCAAAAAATAGAACGAGTCAAAATAGTTAAAAACTCAATTAGAAAATTAAATAAAGCCACTCTCATAGCAAACCAGGAGCAATTCAATTTAGAGTTAAAAAATAGTTTTAGTCTATTAGACAGAACAGACGAAGAGGACGTACAAACTCAATACACTAATATAAAAAACAGTATTAAAAAAGTCAGTAATAAAATAAACACGAACAAATACAAAGAAAGTAAACTCAGTTACCAAACGAAGCAGTTAATTCAAGAGAGGCAACAACTTGCCATGTACACACCAGAACACAAAGTGGTAGACCGACTTGTTAAACGCAGTATTCGCAAAGATTTAAGAAACCGTAACACGCGCCTCATAAAGATTGCTTTGGAACAAAACACATCACTAAAATCAGCCAAACAAGGAATATCATGCAAAGGACGCCCTACAATTGCGTGTTTAAAGGATTGTGCAGGTGTGAGACAGAATGACAGAGACAAAATTTTGAACATTTGTACCGAATTTTATATGAGACTGTACAGTGAAGGACCGACTGTACAACCTAACGTTTCGCACCTGTACAAAGCCTTCATTAAAGTTATCGAGAACAGAATAGCCGGAACCCTCGACAAACATCAGCCTCCCGAACAGGCCGACAGGATTTCGTCGCGGTCTCTCTACCACTGACCACCTACACTCCATCAACCAGGTTGTCGAGAAACACACAGAGTTCCAGCTCCCACTTTATATTGCATTCGTAGATTATAAAAAAGCTTTTGATAGCATCAGCCATGCCTCAATTTTTAACGCCTTACATAATCAAAAAATAGACAGCACGTACATAAACCTTTTAGAAAATATTTATAGAAACAGCACCGCAGCCATTAAGATTAGTTCTCAGACAGGACTATCTTTCCATATCAATAAAGGAGTTAAACAAGGAGACCCGCTGTCTCCGAAATTATTCACGGCCGTACTAGAGGAAGTCTTCAGAAAGCTGGCAACAGGCTGGGCAGAAAGGGGCATTAAGGTTGGTCACAGGAGATTATCCAATCTCCGTTTTGCCGACGATATTGTCCTTTTGTCGTCTTCAGTTTCCGAGCTGACTCAGATGCTAGAAGATCTTAGCATGGCAAGCCTAGAGGTCGGGCTTCAAATGAATATGTCAAAGACCAAGTTGATGACAAACAGCGTGCATCAAAGGATCATCGTGGCGGGTGGGGAGGTTGAATATGTCGATGAGTATCTCTATCTTGGCCAAATAGTTTCATTCCAGGCAAGACAAAATAAAGAAGTTGCAAGACGCACCGAAAATGCCTGGAGGAGCTATTGGGCCATGAAAGATCTAATGAAGGGTGATCTTCCTCTATCCCTCAAGAGAAGGCTCATCGACATGTGTATTCTTCCCATACTCACGTATGGTTCTCAAACATGGTCTTTGACAATTCAGCAGATGTCCACGCTCGGGGTTTGCCAGAGAGCTATGGAACGGAGTATTCTGGGTACTAAACTTGTGGACCGGGTTAAGAATACAACAATCCGTTCCATTACTAAAATAACTGATGTCGCTCGGAAAGCTGCCACGCTTAAATGGAATTGGGCTGGACACATCTGCCGCATGTCAAACGATCAGTGGGCCAAACTTACGACCCAATGGGTCCCGCTTAATGGCAAGAGGCATCGCGGCAGGCCCAGACGGAGATGGCGGGATGAGCTGGACTCTTTTAATAAAGACTGGGCCTTGGCAGCTCTGGACAGAGAGACGTGGAAAGAGAGTAGGGAGGCCTTCGCCCAGCAGTGGGACAGCAACGGCTAATAATAATAAAATAATAATAATAATAAAATTCTGTGTCGTGCATTGCATAAAGACTTACAAGCAGTGCCTACCTCAAAAATCACCAAAGTTTTAATGTGTGTCCCGAAATTATCAACAGATACTCGTATAATGCCGTACTAACAAATGACCTAACTGTATTTTTTTTCGTGTAAAATTCTTCTATGTTATGTGAGGATTGTCTGATTAGTCATTACACAATTTTCGTAACATTCTACATAATAGTGAAATAAATAAATAGTATAGTAGTATAATTATAATTTACCAGGCCTTGACAGCCATACTACATACAATTTAACACGTAAAACGTGGCTGACGACGAAAAATTGCACTTTGGAAACAAGCCTATGCCGTCAGCCACATATGGCTGACACGGTTCAATTGGTTTGGAAAATGTCAGCCATATGTGGCTGACGAGGCATTATATGTGTTAAGAAACTAACTAAATTATCATACCTAAAAGAAAGCCGCGTTTGTCTGCCTAGATAAAAACAGGAAGACTAGTACCTACCTATACAGAAAGGCATTGCACGCTATTGATAAAATTATGTCACTTGAATTAAGGAAGGGTGTCAGTAAAGTTTGACAAGAACAGGACGAGTTATTCGTTTTACTATTTTCTTTATCTTTCTTTATAATCATACTTTCGCATAATTTTATAGATTAATGCGCCACTGCTGAGGTATCTACATTCAATTCAAGTAATTTATTTTCTCTTCACAAAACAATGTCAT
Source organism: Aporophyla lueneburgensis (assembly GCA_932294355.1). Lineage (NCBI taxonomy): Eukaryota > Metazoa > Arthropoda > Insecta > Lepidoptera > Noctuidae > Aporophyla > Aporophyla lueneburgensis. Next base: position 12,673,022 of record OW028762.1, on the reverse strand, counting down.
AAAAACTTAAAAACGATGTGACACTAGTTTGTTAGAGACTGATATTTGTACTAGGAATACATGTTTAACAGATCACCAGGTTCTCACCACACGGTCTGTTAACATTCTCAGTTATTTACTAAAATGTTAAGGGGTAGTGCAAAACATCATCTATGATGAACTCACAGATTAAAAGCAATTAGGGGTATCGTTTTATTACCCAGTAACTGGGTTGTGGAAGTCAGAAAGGCAAGTAGCTTCAAGTCTCTGTATACAGCTGGATCCAGTTAGAATGAATGCTGATTCCAACATGGTTGGAAAAAGCTGAGCTGATGATGACAATGATTCATAGGTTCTTAACTTACTCAAAACTTTCCTCATAATATCTTTTTGCTCCTTATTGCATTGCATCCTTCCTTATCATTCAGATATTCCATCAATATTAACAGACTGCTGTTCTTGTCATGGGGTTTACCTCATTGGAGGAAAATAGCGGCTCTAGGCTATGGGAAACAACATAGGACGTATGCTTGTAAATTAATGTACGTAGGTCAATATAAATAAAATCGTATTCTTCATTTTCGATGTACCGTAGTTGGGTAATAAGATTTAAAGAAAAAATAAAATATTACAAAAAAACCGGCCAAGTGCGAGTCGGACTCGCGCACGAAGGGTTGTATCGTAAAATCACGTTTGTTGTATGGGAGCCCACTTAAATATTTATTTTATTCTGTTTTTAGTATTTGTTGTTATAGCGGCAACAGAAATAATCATCTGTGAAAATTTCAACTGTCTTACCATCACGGATCATGAGATACGGCCTGGTGACAGACAGACGGACGGACAGTGGAGTGTTCGTAATAGGGTCCCGTTTTACCATTTGGGTACGGCACTCTAAAAACAACCCAAGTCTTTAATTTCGTTGAAAAATAAGACATTATTAAACCATGACAGAAGCTATGCACTCCGTTAATTAAATGTCGGAAGTCGCGGACTTCGATTTTGTAGTTTCGTTATTTTGCCACCGATTTTAACTTTGTAGTGTTTTTTTTTTTTTTAATAAATCGGTTGTTCTACTTTTTTAGTAGGAACCCCACACAAATTCGTATGCCTTCCACTTACTAAGTAAAGAACAGTGACAGGAATTGATTAAAACATTATCAAAATAGACTGTGAAAACATAACTATCATTGAAAATAACTCAAAAACCACTAATTGAAACTTCTTTCAACTTATATGGGACCATTTCTTAAGAAACCCTTTCAAAATCGGTTTTACAAATGATGGAGTTCTAAGGTAATTAAAAAAAACCGGCCAAGTGCGAGTCGGACTCGAGCACCGAGGGTTCCGTACAAACCTGTAGGTATTCTCGGTTTATGCATAAGGTTCTTGTTTATGAAAATAAATGTTTTTTTTTTAATTTTTTATATTTCAGTTGACTGAATGAAAGGTAAATAGCAGTTTACGATTTATGACGTTTTGAAAAAAAACTACTTACTCGATCTCGTTCAAACCAATTTTCGGTGGTAGTTTACATGGTAATGTACAGACGCCAGCACATCAAGCTACTACAATCTGTCAGATTTCTTTGATAGATTTTCGACTTTATTTCTAGAGCATTAGGTTCAAGGTTCATTGGGAAAAATTGACAGTTTCGGGTAGCTTGACCTGCTGGCGTCTGTACATCATATATTTTTTTTAGTTTTATCAATCTCTTATTTTAGAAGTTACGGGGGGGGGACACACATTTTACCACTTTGGAAGTGTCTCTCGCGCAAACTGTTCAGTTTAGAAAAAAAATGATATTAGAAACCTCAATACCATTTTTGAAGACCTATTCATAGATACCCCACACGTATGGGTTTGATGAAAAAAAAAAATTTGGGTTTCAGTTCTATGTATGGGGAACCCAAAAATTTATTGCTTTTTATTCTATTTTAGTATGAAAATCTTAATGCGGTTCATAGAATACATCAACTTACCAAGTTTCAACAGCATACCTCTTATAGTTTCGGAAAAAAGTGGCTGTGACATACGGACGGACAGACAGACAGACAGACATGACGAATCTATAAGGGTTCCGTTTTTTGCCATTTGGCAACGGAACCCTAAAAATAAAAACTTGAGAGGTGTCAAGGGACACCGGGATGGAACGAAGTTCCTTTCGATTAATTAGTGAAGGAATTGTATTTTGTTTTTATTTACTATTTATTATGTACAACAAAAACCTGTATACTCGTACATTCAACAAAAATAATCGTCGCGACACCACACTGTTCAATGCGAAATAGAAAGACGAAACGAAAATAACTGGCTTGCTTTCTATGAGAGAGAGAGAGAGAAAGACAGACAGAGAAACACGCGCACGCCTCACAACTATAGCAAAAAGTGTTGTTACAACTTTTGGTCTTAACTTTTTTCTTTCGCAACGCGCGATAAGGAACTTCGCTCCAAAAGAGATTGAGAAACTTCCTCGTCCTTTTTTTGAATTCTGTTAAACATGACCGTCTTCTAAGGTTATAGGTACCCTGTGGCAGAGAAAGAATCAAACAGATATACCTCCTATAATTGAACGAGAATACGTATAAGAAACCTTTTATGACTGTGATTTATAATGTACTAGCTTCCGCCCGTAAGCAAAGATTGCTAAATAGTTACTACGTAACAGATACTTCACTCAGTAGAAAATTTTCAGTACCTACTGCTATAATAGCCTACTCCGTCGCGTCAGTAACCGCTGCATGCTAAAATGTGCTTAAATGCTCAAGCGTACAGTTGTGATTGCTTCGCACCACGTGATCCCACAGCAATCGCAGGGCTGCCTCTTCGATAAAATCAAATTAACATAACTACTCAGCGGCACGGAATGTGGCCCAAGCGCGTTATGTGGCTTATTATCAAAATGAAAAGCGAAACAGGGTTCTTTTTTGTTTTAAAACTTAATTGTTTATTCGAATCTTAAATGCGAATGATTAATTAACAAAAAAGTGAGTTAACTTTATTAAAATTTTACAAAATTACAAAAAAAGACATTAAGCTCTAAGTTTAAAAAAAATGTTTAAGGATGAAATTTACAAAATAAAGCTATGGTACTTAAAATTAATAGCGGGTATTTCCACCTCTGGCTCTGATGACCGCCTGCATGCGATCAGGCATGCTGTGGATTACGTTTTTAATGTCCACATGGGGTATTTCTTCCCAGGTGGCCACTAGAGCGGTTTTTAACTGACTGATAGTCTCTGGAGGGTTGGGACTGGATCGGATGCGTCTTTTAAGCATGTCCCAGACATGTTCTATGGGATTCATGTCCGGGCTTCGTGCTGGCCAGTCCAATTTTCTAATTCTCACCTCCGATAGGTAATCATCCACGCAACGTGCTGTGTGAGGTCGGGCATTATCTTGCATTAAGATAAAATCTTCGCTACCGATGAATCCCACGAATGGTAACACGTGTTCTTGGAGGATCTCTTCAATGTATCGCACTGCCGTTAGACGACCTGCAACTACTGCCAACTCTGTGCGTGCATCTGAACAGATCCCTCCCCAAACCATTACTGATCCACCTTGAAAACTGACGGTTTGCCTGGTAGTGATTGGCAAAAACCTCTCCCCATGCCTTCTCCATACACGTTCGCGGCCATCTGGAGCTCATAAGGCCACTCTGCATTCGTCAGTCCACAGAACTTTACTCCACTGCTCGTGAGTCCAATTTGCGTGTTCGCGAGCGAACCGAAGTCGAGCTACGCGATGGTGCCGGAGCAGTTCTGGACCTCGAGCTGGTCTTCGAGCATGCAGATCCCGTTCCTCCATTCTCCTTCTTATTGTCCGCTCACTTACGTTGACCCCTCTTGCCGTTTGTAGCCGCTGCCGTATTTCGACCGCAGTAAGGAACCGATTTCTCATAATTGCGAGAGCGATAAATCGGTCATCCCGCGCTGATGTACACCTAATACCGCCACTTCCTGGTCTCCTTGTGTATAGGCCGGTCTGGTCGTACCTTGTTAAGGCGTACCTGAGAGTTGTAAGCGGTACATTTAATGTTTCAGCAATCTCTCGCTGCGTTCGCCCCTGACTCCGAAGCAACACAGCTTGAGCAACTTGAGCTGAAGTTAGAGCCATTGTGTTCCAATTCTGGAAGCATAAATTACTACAGATTAATTAAAAAATAAAACAATAAAGATTAAATTCACCACCATTTCAATATCGAATTTTAACTCACCCGTGTTTTGTGCGTTCCAATAACGAACTAACGTTAAGTATCACAGAAATTAAACAAATGAACTTTTGTTTTGTGCTTACCCTCTTAAATTAACTAAAACAAATGGCCTGACAAACTGCCACTTGAAATTCTCATACGCGATATCAAAATCGCCTGTTATCGGTGTGTTTAGCTTTGGGCCACATTCCATGCCGCTGAGTGTATTTGTGTCCATTTTATTGAGAACTGTGAATATGTTCGGTAGTTTAAAATTGTATCGTATAAAGGTAAAAATATCTGGATGACCGAGCTTTGCTCGGTATTTTTTGGTAAAATGTGTTTAAAATAAGTTTATGTTCAAGTTGATTATCGATAAAGTTGATCATTGAAAACACGATTAAAACGACATTTTATAAAAAATGAATCCTAGCTAGATCGATTTATCGCCCCCGAAACCCCCTGTATACTAAATTTCATGAACATCGTTGGAGCCGTTTCCGAGATTCAGATTATATATATATATACAAGAATTGCTCGTTTAAAGGTATAAGATATGTTTTTAATAAATTGGTGCTGACTGTGCAAATACATCTTCTAAAACATAATTATAGAGGTCAGTGTGTAGGTAAAATAAAAAAAATCTTTAAAAGCTACATGTGTTTTATTTTTATATATTTTTTTATAAATTTCTTACCCTTTCTAAATTCTCGGTTATTAAATTTTAATGTAGAAAAAATCCTGAATCTAATAAAAAGTTTTATTAAATATTGTTTTGGGAAACAAGGGCAGGGAGAATCAAAATGTATGTCATTTAAAATTTCATAAAGAGTACTACCCGGCCTTTGTTTCATATTTTTTTCAAATTTATTAATAAATATAGTTTCGAGTTCTCTTCCATAATTATGAAACGTATCTGTTGGCACTTTTAACTTTCCGTAAAAAGACGATGTTTTATTGAATGCTTTAAAATGGATAAACAGTCTATTCGTAGATTCATTTAAATCAGGAATGTTCTGTAATTCAGCAACAAAGCCAGAACAGGTATGCTTGAATGGAACGATTAAAATTGAACAACGTGCGTACGCTTCGCTTGCGAAAACCGCACTGAATATGGTCCGCAAACGGCCCGAGACCGCTCGGCCGGGCGGTAGGTAATTATAGCGCGCAAGTACATGGAGTGACGGAAGCCTGCCGTAAGTTCGTCCGTGTCAAATTATTGCTCCCCTGACCCTTCCCGTTGCATCGAATTGCCTGCCAGTTTTCATCCAATTTTCGTTGCTGCGCCACTCCTTTAATATTTCTTATTCTTTAGTAATTCCTAATATCAAAGTGTTCCAATTTGTAAAACATACCGTTATTATTAATAAATAATTTAATTCAATTCAATATTGTTTTAATTTGTTTTTATTTTTAATAATTTGTTGTTGTCAAAATGCTTTTGAGCGCTACTGTATGTATCTATGTAAAAACAATGATGATGGAGATAAAACATGTTGCTGGTTGCATGCTAACGTTGCATTTCAGCATCAAAAATTCGAAGACATGTGACATCTACCAACACACACAGGGCCCGCATTGTGCATTATGGCCCACTCCCTCTCACTGAGAGGAGGCCTGTGTCCCAGTAGTAGGAACATTATAGGTTGCTGATGATAAACTACTTGTAAAACTAAGTACCCACTTACTTTCGTGATTTTTTGTAGGTAAGCTATTCTGCCCCCATTGTTATAATTACTGTAAGTCGTGTTACATGTGTTGACTTTTTTACAGTACTGTTATTCTTAGCCGGTAGTACTGTTATTCAGCTTTATAGTATAGATATGTGTATCCTTTGTTGGAGATCCTAAATAAACAAACTCATAACTATCTTTCTCTTGTTACAGTGTAATGCTAGCATGGCAAACTTTCAACGCCCTCTTCGTGATCCGAGCGGTCAGCAAGTATCTGGTAGAGATGGTGCCTGAGTATGAACTGTGCAGACATTTGGACGTTCAGGCTGAACGCAGGGTCGGGAATGGACCGGTCGAAACCAGGGAAGGTCTGGATAATACGGTTAGTTGTTTCCAAGTATTTAGTAGAGATGGTGAGTATGAATTGTGTAGACACTTGGACGTTCAAGCTAAACGCAGGGTCGGGAATGGACCGGTCGATACCAGAGACGGGCTGGATAATACGGTTAGGTGTTTCCAAGTATTTAGTAGAGATGGTACGGGAGTATGACCTGTGCAGACACTTGGACGTTCAAGCTGAACGCAGGGTCGGGAATGGACCGGTCCTGACCAGGGAGGGTCTGGATAATACGGTTAGTTGTTTCCAAGTATTTAGTAGAGGTGGTGTGGGAGTATTAACTGTGCAGACACTTGGACTTTCAAGCGTTTCCCATTCGTCTTGTGATTTCCTTATCCTTTTTTGCCTGGAAGGAGACTTCTTGGCCCAAGTTAAGGTTTTTCTGAACATGTTGTATTTTCTCCCCGTCTACTTTTATGTCTGCAGGTGTGTCGTTGCACTTTTCACTGTGTAACTAGAAACAAAAAATTACCCTCCATTAACTCAACTCTTAAAACTTTCATCTTCTCACAAGCTATTTTTTGTTCCTCAGCCCTCACAAGAAACATCACCATCGCCGCTAGCGACGCCCGATGTCCCCGAGCCCCCTACGTCCCCCAAACTGGGGGGGAGCGAGAGTCGGGTTGAAATGCTCATCGATGCGCTAATAGGGCTGATCATTGATGTTCCTGTAACGTAAGTATTATCAAATCAATCCGACAGAGATATATAGATAAGCTTAGGTCGATGTACAAAGGGTGGGATTTTTTCGTGCTGGATATTCAACGCAATGCTTAGGGCGGAGAGTTGAAATTCGAACAATAAAACACACTTCAATTTTCGCCGGGCTGAGATGCACTCGAGCTATGGTTGGAACATCTCTGAGGGATAGAATCCAGAATGAGGTGATCCGGCAGAGAACCAAAGTTGTCGACATAGCTCATAGGATTAGCAAGCTGAAGCGATGGGCCGGCCACATTAGCCGTAGAACCGATGACCGTTGGGGTAGACGTGTTCTTGAGTGGACACCACGAATCGGAAAACGTAATGTTGGACGCCCTCAGGCTAAGTGGAGTGAAGATTTTCGCAGGGTGGGTAGCAGCTGGATAACAGTTGCCGAGAATCGAGCTGAATGGCGTGCAATTGGAGAAGCTTATGTCCAGCAGTGAACTGCTATAGGCTGATGATGAGATACACTCTCCGTAATGTTCCGTTCAACAAGGAGAACAGAAAATCTAGCGGTTGATAAAATATCGCCGCTTTTATTACTTCCATGTGGAAGGCGGCTAAGAGTCTTTAATGTGGTAGCAGTAAAATCTGTTTTGCATAGTAGGAATGTTACCACTGGTATGCAGTTGTTACGGACACCCGCGAAGACCGATGCGTCTAGAATTCTGGATTATATTGTAGCCGTATAAAATAAAACATGAATGATAGGCATAGGAATGATCTGCCCTCCTAGCCAAGTTACAACCATTTCGTGTCGAACTCCGTTCTCCAATCGGTAACGCCTCGGTGTCAGCAATTGTAGAAATTTAAGTTGGTAGCCATGTTGACGCGCCTGAGTCGGCCGCTCGTTTAACAATGTCTTTAGAAAAACGACATTATAGGCTGTAGCGTTGAACATTGTAGAAACAATAACAATTCATTCTATCATTTTGAACGATGTGAATTTGGCTAAGAATTTTCTATTCGTTTGTTCTAACCACGTAACTTAACGTTGAGCGACTAGCGTTAACGATTGCAGATTATCAACTTGGCTAGGGGTGCTAATAAGACAACGGTACGGTTTAAAAGAAGATGTAGTGACAAAATTTTTAAAGAGTATGTTTAGATGGTTTGGTCATGTTGAGAGGATAAATGAAGGGCGGCTTACAAGAGGTTTTTACAAGGCGAGAGTTCTGGGGGGACATGTAGTGACCTTATTGGTGATGTTCTTTAGAAAGGTCAGGTGCGTAGTACTCGCAACCGGCGTGTGTGTATGACCAGATGTATGAACCTAAACGAGGCAAAACGAGTGTGTAAGGATTCGTAGCAAGTGGCGTTCCGAGTTTCTTACCCCATGAGACAAAGGCGTGAGTTTATGTATGTATGTTTGTATGTATTCATAAACCAACTCACCCAGATGACTAGCCAGCCAACACGGTATCTCCAAAAACGCCCGATAGCGCCGCCATGTGTCTTTGGAGACATAGATAAAAAAATAGTAAAATAAAACTAAAAAACACGCTTCCATAGAAAACCAAACTAAAAACTAGAAAATAATGGAAAAAAAGCGTGGGGTGCTTTTGATGTATTTTTAATTCATAACAAGCACCCCACGCTTTTTTTCCATTATTTTCTTGTTTTTAGTTTGGTTTTCTATGGAAGCGTGTTTTTTAGTTTTTTTTAAACTATTATTTATTTTCATTTTTTTAGGGTATTTCGAATTTTGAGACGTATGGTATCGTAGTTTGTGACGTATGTCAGCGTAGTTTTCGAAGACAGTTTTTTTGCTGTCCAGCACCCTAATTGCGAAACGCACAATTTATCAGAATCTGAATGGGATTGAAGATTATTTCTAAACCATTGCGCCATTTGTTAGAATAAATTGTGACTCAGAAACGTAAATAACGCAATGAATGTTGTTTAACTATGAATATTAAACCAATTCCTACCGATAAAAAGTTCCGCAATTACCCCTCTGGTAACCCTGGCAAGGATAATGGCACAAATTTATGAAATTATTGCATTGTCATCGGTCTTTGACAGGTGTGCAAAGTTTGAATGAAATCTGGTCGTTTAAAGTGGGTCAAAATCGCGCTATAAGGAGTCGGTTACAAACAAACATACAAACACACAAGTGAAGCTTATATATAAAGCGTGTAATATAAATTTTTGTCTTCCTTTCAACAGGGACAATACGTACTACCTCCACCTAGAATGTATCAACACGATGTTGGTGCTGATGTCAGTGTACATGTTCGCTGGAGTGCACGGTCAGACACGGCTGGTCGACACGTCTTTAATATATAGGTAAGTTTAATTTTAACACATATTATCACACCTTAAATCCCCTAAGGGTTAGACAGAGGTGTACCTATAATACACCCACATTTCGCCTGTTATGTTTAAGTCCCATGTAATAGGGGGCGAGCCTATTGCCATCAACCGGGTACACATCCAGACTCCGGGTGGGTACTGAAAAATCACTGATGGCCAAACCCAATAATAATACTTTGTCCAATTTGGGAAGTTTATTTTTATGAAAATTACTAGCTTTTGCCAGCGGCTTCGCCCGCGTGGAGGTCGGAAAATATCCCCCGGGAACGTACTACCGGATAAAAATCCTCGCCTTTGCTTGGATTTCATTGTTCACCCCTCCCCCGCGACCGCGACGCCGCATCGCGCTCGGCCCGTGCTGCCGCCGCCGTTAGGCGCTCCGTTCAAGTCAATCATATTATCGTGATAACTTTTTAACTATTCGGCCAAATTACTTAGTGTGAAAGACAAAGTTTATCTACATTAAATACTTAATGCGAGAAATGTTTTCATTTTGATAAGAGTTTGATAATTATATTATACTAATATGTGCATTGTAAAATAGTACCAAATTTAATTAAATTTATGGTTCACAATTTTGGTCGTACTGGCTTGCACATAAAAGGTAGATATATGCTGTCGAGGACTTTTATTTAGATCTACTTAAGACAAACAATCCTGCGGTACATCATCTTTATGTAACTCCATTGGTTTAAGAACGCGGCGCCTAAACTCGCTAACCACGAGCTGACGCTAAGGCAAAATTCGGTCGGAATATTGCTATCTCTGTTTGACAATAGAAGGCCAACGATGACGCGGTATGCAGCCGTGTGTGAGTGAGTAGTTGTACCTATCCTTTATTCATAACGACTCGACGCATTTTTATTTACTAGTAATTAGGTATGTTCGTTATTTGCTTTATTTTTGTTGACTACTCTGGGGAATTGTTAGTAAATGTACAGACTAGTAATGCGTTTTGTGGAAATTTCTTTAAAATGTCGGTATCTCAAATTATTACAATATTTCGAGATCTAGGCCTTTTGTACCTACAGTCTTACATACCTTTCCTAACTTGGTACTTGTAAACCAATGTATAATTATGTTGTTTGTGGTCTTCTATAAATTGATACATGAACGTTGTGAGTCCAACTCATATTTATGTAAGTAAGTATTCTTTTTACTAATTTTAAAAATTGTTATCACTACATATTATAAAACAAAGTCCCCGCCGCGTCTGCCTACTTCCGAAGAACTCAAAAAATGTTCAACGGATTTTCATGCGGTTTTCACCAATAGATAGAGTGATTTATGAGGAGGGTTTAGATGCATTTTCTAACCTCCATGTGGGCGAAGTCGCCGGCAAAAGCTACCTACTTACAAATAATGAATACAACTCACTAAAAGTGTTACGCAAAATATTAGTAACAGACAAATATTCCAATAATTTATACATATTTACGTGATGTGCAGATATAAAAGAGGATAAATAAAAAAACAAAGACTCTTAATTAACATTTATTGTATTTTTAATGTACACGTCACTCTCCTAAGCTAAGCTAGGTTTAGAATCAGCACTTTTCGAACGTGAAAATTACATAAAATAGTCTTACAAACTGCCCGCCCGTCACCAATTTCTAGTGCTTTATCTGAGAAGAAGCGGCGCAACAAACTCCCCAGCAGCACCTGCTTTCTGTTTAGTAACATAAACTTGATTCTATATAATAGTAGGTAGGCAAAGTAATTACGAGGCACAGAATATTACAATACATTATTTACCATATCAGCATGAGCAGTGGTGGCCCAGTGGTAATGGCCCCGACTTACGAGTTATAGGTAGCGGGTTCGAACCCAGGGACGCGCTTTACTTTGTATAATAATTTCAACAACATTGCTCTCGCACCGGTAAAGAAAAACATCGTGAGGAAACCGGCATGTCTTAGAATTAAAAAATCGAAAACATCAGACATCTCAACCAATCCGCACTGGGCCCGCGTGGTAGATTACGGCCCATTCCCTCTCAGAAAGGAGGCTTGGATCCCAGCAGTGGGAACTTTATAGACTGATTATGTATTTGCCATATGTCAGCTAGCTATGCCATATATCAACAAATAAATAAAAACTGGTGAAGGATAGTAGAAGTAGGTTTAAATAGTGTGTGTAACACAATAAATGAACATTACCATGATAAATTGTTCAGAATCGTTTACGGAATCGATTTCTGTTATTTTCTATACTGGCAATTATTTATCCCAGAAATTAAAACTACGTTAATTATGGTGAAACTCACGTTCCCACGGACGTAATAAGATCGCATTTTCAACTGTCGGTGTTGAACCGAGCATTGAGAATACAACACAGTGCAGCGCGGGTGAGTCTCAGCACGTCGAAGCACAGTTGGATTTTCAGCTCTTGGCGCTGAGCAGTATCTTGAAGACCCAGTGCACGAAAATAACCAACCGCGATTTTATTACGTCCATGGGGACGTGTGTTAAGTCATAACATATAATAATAATATAATATAATAATATTCCACAACTATCACACAACGCCATCTAGTCCCAAGCTAAGCAGAGCTTGTGTTATGGGTACTAGACAACTGATAAACATACTTATATATTTCTAAATACAAACATATTATAGATAAATTACACCCAGACACAGAACAAATGATCGTGCTCATCACACAAACATTTGTCCTGGGTGGGAATCGAACCCACGACCTCCGGCATAGCAGTCAGGGTCACTAACCACTAGACCAACAGGCGGCAATTAACGTATTACATTAACGTAGTCATAACATAATTAACCTATACCTAGATAGGTAGGTAATACTAACTTATACAAAATATACTTAGTTAGGTACTTACTACTATTAAACTCGAACCACGAAAAAAAATTATCTTTATTTCATTGGGCTGAGTTTAAAAATATGTAAGTAAACAATTAGTAGCCAAGAAAATATTAGACAGGTAACTTATTATAATATATCATTGGCTAATAGGTACTTACTGTGAGACACATCCCAACGTTCGGAGCAAACCGAATCGTAAATAATAAATTCAGGTCCGTGTACAAAGCAAAGTTCCTGCCAGGGTCGCGAGATTCGTTCGAAAGAGTTACCGTGGCCCTGGCATATGGGCAACTGATGGAATATGGGTGGGTTTTAGTCAATAAAAGTCTGACACGCCCTCCCGCTCCGCCCAGAACGGGAGAAGTCATTTGATGATTTCCCATCCAACAAAAAAAAAAGAATCGTCAGAATGCTCTACATTCTGATCAGTCATTCAGTCTCTGTACTCGATACCAAATCAGAAGAAAAATCAAAATCCAAGTTCCATAGCATAGGTCAATAATAATGTCAGAAATATCACAATACAATTGAATAAACAAATTAAAGTACGGCCAAAATGCATGTTGCGCTAGTGTGAATACATGTCCGAGCGGTACCTACACAACACACTACTGCCAGCCGTACGACCGTGCACACATTGATATTTTTGTGAGACGCGATAGCACTACTCGCTAGTGAAAATTTATGATAATTTGGCTGTGTTCCGTAATACCAAAAATGATGAATGAAAACTTAATGATTTTTAAATTGGTTTTCATTATTTTGTATGTTGATAATATAAGCTGTGTTATGGATAAAACATTATTACAGGTATTGTTGTTTTTAATGGAGAAAAAACAAAAAGAAAACATGTCATTCACGTTGTAAAAATGTGCGAAATGCAATTCGCTCGAACTTCATTTTAGCTCAGTTTTTTTTAAAAAAATCGTCACCATTACCTAGATAAATACTGTCTAAAGCCGAATATCATCTTAAAATGGTGGAAATATGCTCAAATTGCAAATGATTTTGGTATTACGTTTGTATGGACAGATTGACCGTCGCCGGGCCCTTAAGCGGTTCACCCACTGAAGATGCGTCCCGCCGTGGTGCGCGGAGCTACGTATAACGCGCGGGGCGCCTTCCCGCGCATTTCCGCGTCGGTCGGCAGTGTGTTGTGCTAGGCGTGATTTCTATATAAATTGAGATACTTGCATACAATGGTAAAATCTGCCATCACGCGCTACGCGACGAGGCGCGGTGCAGTGGGTGGAGCGCCTTAGGCAGCACACGCCAAGATAGCTCTCAGATGGAAGATTTTTTCCGACTTAATTGACACGTATCGTTATATTATGACCAAAATTACATAAAATCATTATAAATTGTAGCCTATGTGTTATTCTGATGAATAACCTATATTACTGTAAAGTTTCATCCAAATCCATCCAGTAGTTTTTTCGTGAAAGGGTAACAAACATACACACACACATACATCCATCCTCACAATCTTTCGCATTTATAATATTAGTAGGATGACTTCATCATTCATTTAGCCAGCCCTTATTCCAATTTATTTGTGGTCGGCGCAACATGTTTTTTTCTTCCACACTTCTGTATTAGTTGTCATCTCAATAGTCACCCCCTTTCTATCCATATCATAATTCACACAGTCCATCCATCGTTTCTTTGGTCTCCCACTACTCTTAAAGCCATCGACATTCATACTCAATACTTTCCTCACGACATATAGTGACAAATTATGACTTACCGTTTTTTTTTTTTTTTAAATTAGTAACGAAGATTTGATTGTGCAATATTTACATGTTATACAGGCTAACAGATAGTCGTTACGGGTTGTCAGAAGCCCGAAAGTCTGACAACCAGTCTTACCAAGGGGTATCGTATTACCCGGTAACTGGGTTGTGGAGTTCAGGTAGGCAGTTGCTCCATGGTAAAATACTGGTACTCAGCTGCATCCGGTTAGACTGGAAGCCGAGCCCAACATAGTTGGGAAAATTATTTGTATACATTTTGTCTTTCATTTCTTATTCTTTTTATTAATATGTGGACTATGGTGTGGGTTACATGTTTGTAATTTTAAATTAAGGATTTATTGAATTGCATGTAACTGTTTTTTGTCCCTAATAAATAAAATAAAATACGTATCTTAGTATGTAACGGAAACTTTGAACATGATTTTGACCTCTTTCAAAACGTCGGATCAACTCGTTAATCGTTATCAAATTTTTTATGATTATTATAACGCAAACATAAAGAAGAAAAGTGCATACTGTTTGACAGGAAGCCGACCTCAACATAGTTAGAGAAAGGCTAGGCAGTGCACATGAGAAGAAATTAATAAAAATATTTTGCGTCAACCCTTTCCTTGTCGCTTTATCTATTGTTTGTTTTCAGAACCCTGTTCCAAGGCCGCTACGGCATGCACGCCCCTCTGCTCGTGAAGACGTTGCTCAACAATCTGTCGAGCATGCTCGCCGCGCCACCGAGCATGTTCGGCGCACACGCCGGTGGCGGCAGTCTGCTCATAAACCTAGCCTGTAAGTATTTATTACTAGCTTTTGCCAGCGGCTTCGCCGGCGTGGATGTCGGAAATTATCCTGCGGGAACATACTACCGGGATAAAAAGTAGCCTATGTGTTAATCCAGGTTATAAACTAACTGTGTTCCAAATTTCATCCAAATCCGTTCAGTAGTTTTTGCGTGAAAGAGTAACAAACATCCACACATCCATATATACAAACTAGGGATGTTATGGATATGACATTTCGGATACGGATTGGATACGGATGTAGGAATGATGATTATCCGTTAGTTTCGGATAATATCGGTTACGGATATTAAACTTTTAAGGAATTTCAAAAGTAAAATATAAATAGCTAATAAAATGGTTTTAATTATATGTCACCATTTGGTAGGAATTACAATCAGTCCGTGAGAAATTATTACAGCTATTTAAAATAAAAATGATTATAAATATAATTTGAGTGTTATCTAATCTACCTAAAATAAAAATGTAATAACAAATCCGATATTATCCGAAACTTTTATTTCGGATTCGGTTACGGTTACGGATAAATTTTTATATCGGATATCCGATAGTTTCGGTTACGGTTACGGAGCTCCTTAACATCCCTGATACAAACTTTCGCATTTATAATATTAGTAGGAAGTAGGATTTATCGTTTTGAAGTGGGATAATCATCATCATCATCTCATTAGACTATGTGGGTCCTTGTTTATTTTTGTTTTTTCTTCTTTTTTTCTCCGAGTTATCAGTTAGGAAAGGCCGAACACACCTAGTTTAAAAAAAAAAAATCATTGACTTTGCCCGACCTGGGAATCGAACCCAGGTCCTCAAGCTCAGCAGTAGCATTTGCGACCACTAGACCAACGAGGCAGTCACGGTTATATTTTAGCTTTTAGCCTAGTTTACGAGGTATCAGTTTGCCCTTTAATGTGACTCTATTGTACAATTTTTCCCTTAACTCTTGTGTACTTATATAAGTTTTTCTGTCTGTAGAAATAAACATGTAATTATATAGAATATGTAGATGCCTTTAAAAAAAAAAAACACAATAAAGCGAACTATGCTTTGCACGCTCTCTCTCGCTGTTCAACAGAGAGCTCCTAAAATTAAGTTCGCTTTATCGCGACAGTAACCGTAGCATTAGTCATAATAATAATCATATTTCAATTTCCTTTCCAGCCGGCCTATGGAACATGATAACCTTCAACTCCACATCTCGTCAGACGATCTACACGCATCCCCCTCTAGATAGGCAGGAGTTACAGGAGCGAGTGAAAAAGGAGCACCCTGTTGCCAACCAGTCGTGTCTCCTACTGCTGACGTTAGCCAATCATTGTATGAACGATGATAACTTGTATAGAAACGCTTTATTGTGCTGTGAAGATACTGCAGGTAAGAACATTTCGTTATTTGAAGTCGGTAAAAAAAAAAAACTATTTCATAATTCACAGCATAGTAATTCCCATCCCATTTCTTCCTGTGGGTGTAAAATAAATATCTTCTTTGGACAACTAACACACTGTTATCTGATCCCAAACTAGGTAGAGCCTGTACTATGCCAACCATACAACTGATAAATAATAGTACATTATGGTACAAGTGTGTAATGTTGGTGATTACCGCTGAGGCGCCATTGAGACCCGAGCCGTCAGGTGAGGGTCTTAAGAGAGCCGAGGACGGTAATCATCAATACACACGTGTATCATACGACGTTTTTCAACACACTTGCGAGGAAAAAACAAATATGTATTGCATAAATCGTTTTACCACACAGCAACAAATGCGATACAAACAAAATATGAAAATTAGGGGAAAATTGGGAAATGGCGCGCAATTTTTTTTTTTTGCACGCGCCAAATGTAAGTTGATTGATTACAGCCATACAGCCTACTTCAAAATGATAATTTTTGTGATAAAATGCAAATATTTTATAAGAAATTATTGTGAATTATAAATAATTTGATAATAATAAATGTTTTTTCGTCTTAATTAGGGACACATTTATTTATTTCAAAAATGTAAATAGATTTTCGGTGGCATAAAACCTCTTTGTTGTTACAAAAAAAAAAAAAAAAAACTGTATTACCCGGTTAAATTGAAAATGCTCTGTTTACTCGCATATAATTTGCAGTTAGGTACTAACTTAACTTTGTAGGGATCATTCTATTATGCACTAGTGTGTAATATTATTATGCACGTGTATGTTATAGTTCGGTTTATGGCCCTAAGAACGATATAATAAGGCTCACTTTACGAGCAAGTGTGTTGAAAACTTATATACAGTAGAGCGTCGATTATCCGAACTAATTGGGGGACAGGAGTGTTCGGAAAACCGGTTTTTTCGGATAATCGAACTGTATTGATTCAGCCGTACATATTTATGTACAGGTGAATGAAAACCTTATGTTTAGACCTATGAAGGGCTAATGAGAAGAACTGGCTAAAATGTGGGTTTTTGTGACCATAGACAATAAAAAATCAATTTGAAAAAAAAAATGTGACTTATCCGAATTTCCCCTTACCCTTCATATCTTTAATGACAAATAGTTTCTTTGACGCGGTAAAATTTTGTTTATCAAATAGCGGTTACTTGGGAGTGACATATGAGTACATACAACTAACTGTTCTAGACAATTTCGCGTATATTTTAGCGCGGGAGGATCACAGCACGCGCGAGTCGGGCGGGCGTAGTAATTCGGATAAGCGGTCTTTCGGTTGATCGACGTTCGGATAATCGACGTTCTACTGTATTTCTAAATACATACGTATTATAGATAAACTACACCCAGACACAGAACAAATGATTGTGCTCATCACACAAATATTTGTCCTGGGTGGGAATCGAACCCACGACCTCAGTCTTAGCAGTCAGGGTCACTAACCACTAGACTAACAGGCCAGTCTTAAACTAAAAGGTCGACTTACTTATTCTTTCATCCCCCTTATTGCGGATATCGAAATCAATCTATTTGTTGGCCCAATAAAGTAATCGTTTTTACTGCATCAGCTGTTGCCATACTTCATTTTTAAATCAGTTTTTGTCATATATTTGCAGAAACATCAACCACAACACCACATAAAGAATCAAACAGTGTATCACAAGTGACGCCACCAAGAATCGACATGGCGGCCGTAAGTAAAACTTGATACATTTCTTTCAAATGGCCCAAATCGTTCGTAACATGTAATTCCATTTTTACAGATTGAAATTATGACCTGTCTTTTGACAAACCAAAACAGAACCGACTTCCAAAAAAAAAAAAACAACAAAGTTAAAAATAATTTTCATTTCGGAATTCGATTTCTCTAGTTATGTACTTTTAAGGGTTCCGTTGCCAAATGGCAAAAAACGGAACCCTTATAGATTCGTCATGTCTGTCTGTCCGTCTGTCTGTCTGTCTGTCTGTCTGTCTGTCTGTCCGTCCGTATGTCACAGCCACTTCTCTCCGAAACTATAAGAGCTATGTTGTTGAAACTTGGTAACTAGATGTATTCTGTGAACCGCATTAAGATTTTCATACTAAAATAAAAAAAAAAACAATACATTTTGGGGGCCATACTTTGAACTGAAACTCAAAAAACAATTTTTCATCAAACCCATACGTGTGGGGTATCTATGAATAGGTCTTGAAAAATGGTATTGAGGTTTCTAATATCATTTTTTTCTAAACTGAATAGTTTGCGCGAGAGACACTTCCAAAGTGGTAAAATGTGTGTCCCCCCCCCCCCCGTAACTTCTAAAATAAGAGAATGATAAAACTAAAAAAAATATATGATGTACATTACTATATAAACTACCACCGAAAATTGGTTTGAACAAGATCGAGTAAGCAGTTTTTTTTTTAAAACGTCATACATGGTAAACCGCAATTTACCTTTCATTCAATCAACTGAAATATAAAAATTAAAAAAAACATTTAATTTCATAAACATGAACCTTATGTATAAACCGAGAATACCTACAGGTTTGTACGGAACCCTCGGTGCGCGAGTCCGACTCGCACTTGGCCGGTTTTTTGATATTTGCCACCGGTTTCCGAAGTTGAAGGAATTTTAACTTTTTGAATCAATCATTTTATTTTTTACCGTTACCTCTATTATACAGATTGGCAGATTTTTTTGGGTTCAGTACATGATTCTGAACTCCCTTAAGTAGAAATATATTCATCGTTATCAAAAATCTGTTGTTTCATAGAATAGTGCAATACCTTCCCAGTGAAAATGTATGACATTTTTTTTTTCTCTATTATCCGGCGAAATATTGCGCCCTTATCCCAATTTATTTGTAGTCGGCGCAACATGTCTTTTGCTTCCACACTTCTCTATTAGTCGTCATCTCAGTAGTCACCCCCTTTCTATCCATATCATAATTCACACAGTCCATCCATCGTTTCTTTGGTCTGCTACTCTTATACCCATCGACATTCATACTAAATACTTTCCTCACGACATTTTCCTCTTTCCTCCGTATCACGTGACCATACCATGACAACGGATTCCCACACAACTTTTCAGTTATTGGTGCCAACTTTTTGTTATGAATATTTTTTGTTTATTACAGCTCCACAAAGCTCTCTGCGCGACCGCCGGCTGCGAACACTCGACGCTACTCTTATATCTAATGCTTCACTCCTGCAACGCGTACAAGCGACACATCAGCAACGTGGCACAGATCGATCAGCTGGTAGGTATTTCAGTTGTATTGGCTTTTGGTTTTCTAGCTGTCCGGTGTCGGGAGTTGTGCCCAAGTGATGACAATAGGTACCTTGTGATGCCGGACGTAAAGAATAGCACCATTCTATTTCTTCCCGTGTCGTAAGAGGCGACTAAGGGACTTACTAGAGAATGGGCAGCAGCGTTCTCTATGCACTATACCACCATACTGCGATCGCCAACCCTCTTGGCTCGCGTGGCGATTATGGCAACCCCCCCCCCCCCAAATTGGGGGAGACTTATGTCCAGCAGTGGACGTCATACGGCTGAAATGATGATGGCAATAGGCTCGCCCCCTCTTAACTTAACCAACTATTTGTAACAACATTTTTGATTGAAAAGGGTATCCATAGAGTTTCTTGACCGTTCTTCTCCATAGGTACCTACGCTTTAGGATGTACAACTAGTTTCGTTTTTCTAACTCACTGCCACTTTTTTTTTTGGATTGGAAATCATTAAATGACTTCTCCCGCTCTGGGCGGAGCGGGAGGGCGTGTCAGACTTTTACTGACTAAAACCCACCCGTGTTCCATCAGTTGCCCTTGTGCCAGGGCAACTGATGGAACACGGTACCCATGGTGGTGCCCATGTGTCACGGTATCTCTTTCGAACAATCACGCGACCCCGGCAGGAACTCACCGCCACTTGACAATACAAAAGTGCATGTAATTGGTTTATCTATACATCTATACAAATAAATAAAATTGAAGTGTCTGTTTGTAATTTCAAATTAACAGCTTTTTACTAAATGCATATGAAAGTAAATGCGGTACTTACACCAAAAAATTTTTTTTTAAATCTTTTCTCTGTATGTCTGAACTGACTGGTAGATAGCTGATGTAACAAGGAGTAACGTGGGCTACTTTTATTTTAGAAAAATTCCTGCGTTATTTTCCGACATCCACGCGGGCGAAGCCGCGGGCAAAAGCTACTTTGAAATAAATGCTTTGAGCTGTATTCATATTTCTGCAATTAGATTTGTAGAAACACTTTTACACGTCCTTCATATTTTTTAAACTAGATGATGTCTGTGTTTTCTATCAGACTACTCTGAAAAGAAAGGCCGAGCAAACGGGTCACAATCCTTTTTAAATCTAGATGATGTCTGTGTTTTCTATCAGACTACTCTGAAAATAAAGGCCGAGCAAACAGGTCACAATCCTTTTTAAATCTAGATGATGTCTGTGTTTTCTATCAGACTACTCTGAAAAGAAAGGCCGAGCAATCAGGTCACAATCCTTTTTAAATCTAGATGATGTCTGTGTTTTCTATCAGACTACTCTGAAAAGAAAGGCCGAGCAAACAGGTCACAATCATTTTTAAATCTAGATGATGTCTGTGTTTTCTATCAGACTACTCTGAAAAGAAAGGCCGAGCAAACAGGTCACAATCCTTTTTAAATCTAGATGATGTCTGTGTTTTCTATCAGACTACTCTGAAAAGAAAGGCCGAGCAAACAGGTCACAATCATTTTTAAATCTAGATGATGTCTGTGTTTTCTATCAGACTACTCTGAAAAGAAAGGCCGAGCAAACAGGTCACAATCCTTTTTAAATCTAGATGATGTCTGTGTTCTCTATCAGACTACTCTGAGAAGAAAGGCCGAACAAACAGGTCACAATCCTTTTTAAAGTCCAGACATCATTTTGATCAGATCTTCAAAATAATTTTATTTTACATAAACCTACATGAGCACCTATGAAATGTCTGAAGCTCACGGTTCGAAATAGTTGATTCCTATGGAGAGGAGCCGCCAAGAAACTCCACGGTTACTTTAACAATAATTGGCTTTTACAATGGTTTCAAATTACGGTATCCATAGGTATGTGAGGACAGTGTGTCCTACACTGTCCTGTCGTCAGCAAGTATCAGGTACTTAATAAAATAGAAAATTGTCTAGTCTAGATCGTAGCAGGTGGCGTTCTGTAGTTTCTGCCTACTAAAAAGGCGTGATTTTATGTATGTTTATGTCTAGTCTACAAGGCCTACAACGCTCTTAAGTTCACCAATTATAAAAAAAAATCTACATGACTTATAGTACTTCATAAATGGCATAATGTGGCAATCATGACATTTGGTTTAAATAGGCTATTATATATAAATCAATTGTCATAATTGAAGACATGAGTGGATGAAGGGGATATGTCGCAAAATTCTAATTTCGAGAAAATTGAGTTCAAAGTTTCGCATACACATTTTAGGATATTTCAAAACGCCTTACATTTATCCAAGGGTGTCTAGCGGCGCCAACCGTTTAATATTTTTAAGGTTTAAAATTGTTTTTATGCACATAACACCATCATTCATGCATAGAACAGCGAACATCTGAAAATGCGACATATCCCCTTCATCCACTCATGTCTTCAATTGTCGGCCAATAATAAAGAGTTCAAATTAGAATTGTACCTATATAATGTACTAGCTTTTGTCCGCGGCTCGCTCGCGTTAAAAACTGGGGGGTTAGAAAGAGACAAAAGTAGCCTATGTCACTCTCCATCCCTTCAACTATTTCCACTTAAAAAATCACGTCATTTCGTCGCTCCGTTTTGCCGTGAAAGACGGACAAATAGACACACACACTTTCCCATTTATAATATTAATATGGGAAATGACCGGCCCGTTAGTCTAGTAGTTAGTGACCCTGATTGCTAAGGCGGAGGTCATGGGTTCGATTCCCACCCAGGACAAATCTTTGTGTGATGAGCACAATCATTCGTTCTGTGTCTGGGTGTAATTTATCAATAATATGTATGTATTTAGAAATAAATAAGTATATTTATAAGTTGTCTGGTTACCATAGTACAGACTCTGCTTAGTTTTGGATCAGATAACGGTGTGTTAGTTGTCCTAAGATATTATTATTTCATTATTATTAATAACGAAAGCGAGGTGCCATGTTTCAATCAATATTATAATCTTTGGTCCACAGATAGTCCCGATCCTGCAAGTGCTATACAACGCGCCAGATAACAATAACCACCACATTTACATGTCACTAATAGTGCTCCTGATTCTGACTGAAGACGACTCGCTTATCAAGAGCGTGCACAAAATTGTAAGTATTAAATATTTAGTGAGTGAACCATAAACAAAACAAAAGAAAGACCCACGCAATGCAAGTTGCAACATGATCTGTCAAGAAAAGCGTCAACGCGTGACCTTGGAATCGTTCATAGCTACGCGCGTTGAGACCGATTGGTTAAAAAAGTAAAGATCCGTATCCGTATCCGCGGATCTTGACAACAAATATCTGTATCCGCGGGTACACATTTTTAACGATCCGGCACATCACTACTATTAACTCAACTGTAGTGGGGTTTTGTAACCGGTTTATAGCCGATCTAGGTCTTTTAAAGTCTTGCATAACCTGTAAGTTAGAATCCACTAAGAAGTGAGGCAATTTTGCCAATTTTACGACCCCCCACCTCTATGGTGAGATGTCATAAGATTTGGCTCGACCCTTCCCCATAATGTCACTTGAGATTTTTCAAATTGTTTATTTTTAGTGTCAATACGTAAATCAGTGCTTATTTGCCTTGGATTCATGGCTGGCTTGGCTGCCCGCATGACCAGGATAATTATTTTGTAGTAAACAGGAATATTTTAGCGAGAAAACATGTTTCACTTAATTTAAACGGATTTTCTCACAATTTAAAATTTTAACACGTTTCAATAATAAAACATTTTTTACGTGATATTTACTGAGACCTCTCTCTCCCCTACGCGAAATTGGGTGAGATTTGGATCGACCCCTCCCCCCTCTCCCGCCCTTCAAGTATTAATGAACGCCCCCTAATACCCGTATAACTGTCATTCCAGCTGTGCATTTAAGATAAATACCTTGGTTTACCTTCAGTATTAAGATAAACCTTGGCTACGTGGAGGCCAGTGGTGGCCTAGTGGTATCGGCCCCGACTTACGAGTTGTACTTATGTAGGTTTTTTTACTTTGTGTAGAGAAGAGGCTTGAGTCCCAGCAGTGGGAAAACTATAGGCTGAATATGCATGTAAAACGTTTGTCAGACTTCGAACCTACAAATCATAAGTTGCGGAAGTTTTCACTGCGCCGAATGGCACTAACATCACTTAATTTCGTCTACAGATGCTAAAAAACCTAACCTGGTACACAGAACGCGCTATCTCCGAGATATCACTAGGAGGTCTGATGGTCCTCGTGATCCTCCGCGCGCTACAGTACAACATGGTCCGCGTGAGGGACAAGTATCTACACACCAACTGCCTCGCGGCCATCGCTAATATGAGCTGTAAGTCTTATGAACTAGCCTTTTCTTGAGTTAGGGTCTGTTCCAGTCTAGCCGGATGAGTGTCTGCCTGCCGATAAGACCTCAAGATTATAGATATCTGACTACTTGTAGGGACTGTCAAAGATGTACGAATGGACAGCCTTTTTTTTTTGGATGGGAAATCATCAAATGACTTCTCCCGCTCGGGGTGGAGCGGGAGGGCGTGTCAGACTTTTACTGACTAAAACCCACCTGTGTTCCATCTGTTGCCCATGTGCCAGGGTCACGGTATCTCTTTCGAACAATCACGCGACCCCGGCAGGCATTGGTCCTAGCAGACCCCTTCAGTATTGCTGACATCTCTTTGAGGCGCGCGTGGAACACTGCGCGCCGTCGACCCGAGCTTGGTCCTTACCGGGCGGCGAGCTACCCATTGCTCGCCGCCCGCAATGGACAGCCTTAAAAGCAAGATTGAACAGGCATCTTTTAGGCACGCCTGTTCCGTCATAGACTTCAACCATCACTTTTGAGGTTAAAAACTTTTTAACAAAAAATTAAACCGCCGAAAAAACTGAAAAGCAAAACATAATAAACATTAAAATTTTGAGTCGGCGCTTTGAGTGATCTTTGTTCATTGATTTTTCAGCGCCGACTCAAAATTTTAATGTTTATTATGTTTTGCTTTTAAGTTTTTTCGGCGGTTAAATTTTTTGTTAAAAATTTTTTTTTTTAATTTTTTGTGGCTTTAATGTACTTATAATACTTGGCAAGGTATATCCTATCCAATAAAAAAAGAATAATCAAAATCGGACTACTCTGTATAAAGTTATGCGTGGTTATGCATTACAATCAGTGAGTGAACAATCAATCATCCCCTGTTTTCCGACCCTTAGGGTTCGATTTTGTTTTCCAAATTTATATGGGACCACCTTGGGAGTATACCCTTTCCAATAAAATTATCACAATCGAACTTCTATGTAAAAAGTTATGTGTGGCCATACATAAAAAAAAAAAAATACGCATCGAATTAATAACCTCCTCCGTTTTTTTCGTCGGTTGAAAATGGTAAATTGAGGTCCCGGCGACGGACAATCTGTCCATACAAACGTAATACCAAAATTATTTGCAATTTGAGCATATTTCCACCATTTTAAGATGATATTCGGCTTTAGACAGTATTTATCTAGGTTATGGTGACGTTTTTTTAAAAAAAAAAAACTGAGCTAAAATGAAGTTTGTGCGAGTTGCATTTCGCACATTTTTACAAACTTAAAACAATGTTTCTAATGTTATTGATGGCATGGCAAAGAGTATTTAAGGATCGTAGCAGTTGGCATTCATGAGTTTATTTATGTTGATGGCACGTCAATTTTACGCTGTGATTATTTCGCTCGTAAAGATGGAGCGACAATGACATTTGGTTTAAATAGGTTGTTATGTTTTATTTATGAAATACTATAATATGAGTAAATTCTTTTATATTTTGTGAATCATTGTATGCCTTGTAGACTGTAGACAATTTTCTATTTTATTAAGTACCTGGTATTTGTTGACAGTCCTACACTGTTCTCGCATACCTATTAACATTTTAATTTAAACCATTGTAAAACATTTTTTTTTTTTTGAATAAGAGTAACCATGGAGTTTCTTGTCGGCTCTTCTACATAAAAATCCACAATTTGGAACCTGCACCTAACTTCTGACGTTTCATAAGTTAATAAAAATAATTTGGTTTGATTTGGAGCCTTAAATATAATCGTGCTAATGGTAAGAAATTCGATTTTATCTTTAGCATTCATTTTCTCGAATGGCAGAGGAGAGAAAAAATACTTAATTAAATAACATGAAAAAATAAATAGCAGTAGATATGAAATAAATCAATCTGCCAAGCCGTTTCCCAACAATGTTAGGGTCGGCGTCGAGTCTAACCGGATCACAATTGAATACCAGTATTTTACATAGACTAACTGCATATCTGACTTCCACATCCTACAAGACAAACGGGTAGAACACAGACGCTGGCAAAGAGTTATTGTTAGTCTATAAATCAATCTCCACACGGTGATATTTTGATATAACCACATGACTCTGGCCGCCATTTCGTCTTCCGTGGAAATTGCGACGTATCCAATGGCACCTGTCGATGAAGTTTGTCCAATAGTTAAAGGCACACCGAGCTTTTTTTCTGTGGATGGGAAATCATCAAATGACGTCTCCCGCTCTGGGTGGAGCGGAAGGGCGTGTCAGACTTTTATTGACTAAAACCCACCCGTGTTCCTTCAGTTGCCTGTGCCAGGGCCTCTTCTTCGGACTCTTTCAAACAGATCTCGCGAATGTTTAGGCTCGACTGTTGATGCACCGAGCTTCTTTTTGAACATATTTTTGTCCATTTGCAGGTGAGTTCAGAAATCTACATCCATACGTAGCACAGAGATTAATATCGCTGTTTGAAACATTGACGAAACGAAAAGCAAGACTATGCAGTGAGATTGAAGGTAAGAAGTTTCTTGACTGACATAAACCAAAGAAAAAAAACAAGGAAGAAAATATGTTTATTTGCGATAAACATGACGCAAAAAAAGACTAGACACAAAAAAATTAGAGAAAATGCTTAGTGGAAAACATCCACGCAAAACGGTTATCGCTCAGCATAATGCTGCGACCCTATGCGAGATAACGCCCCAGTGCTGGTTTTCAGCGACAGTCAACCGGTGCAGCTAACAATAAGTAAAAAGTATTAAAAATACTAAATCTTATATGTAATACACGTCATAGTACGATAACGAAATGTCATAACATTTCGTTAACTTCGTTTGGGCAGACTTCAGTGTCCCCCTGAAGTGGAAAATGTGAATATATGTGAGCTTGATACATTCAACTTGCACTTTTTTCAGACGGCGACATAAATAATTTAGAGCTTCCCCATCATGCTGAAGAAAAAACAGAAGAAATTGTAAGTACAGATTTATTCTAGCTTCTGCTCGTGATTTCGTATGCGTGAAATTTCTTGTTCCTCTGACACACCGCATTGCATCGCATCGCATAGTGCGGCTATTACTGTGTTTTCGCTTAGCGTTCCTTTTTCTTTTTGCTCGGCTCCTAAGGGTCTTACGTTACTTTTCATTATTTTGACATAAGTATTAATTATGTTGACATTATTATTAATTATTTTGACATCATCATCATCAGCAGCCTACAATGCTCTCACCGCTGGGGCACAGGCCTCCCTCTGTGAGAGAGTGGGCCAATGGGTAGTGGGTAGCCTATTTATTGCGGAAATCTATAGGCTATATAACATCACGCTACGATCAAAAAGAGCGGAGCAGACAATTCGATGCGACGGGGAAGTTCTGGGGAGCAAAAATTTTGACGCAGACGAAGTTACGGGCAGAAGCTAGTGTATGATCTCTTGGTAGACCATAGATTACTTTTAGATGCGGGTTGATTGGAATGAAAGAAGTTGAATTACTGAAAACACTATTGTATTGTCTCAAAGGTATAATGAGCTTAATGAACTGATGGTATGTGGTAATGAAGTGAGTGACGCGGCCTTTGTTCGCTGTAACGAAAACGCCTGGCTGACTTGATAGCCCAACGTGAAGTGAACTGATTTTTTTGTGTGGAAATGAATATGTGACGCAAACTGCTGCAGAATGTGCGATTGCACCGTACAGCTAGTAATATAATAACAATCAAAACAAAAACAAAATGCCGATTGCAGAGTGCACATAGCGTGTCTACATGTTTGTAAAACATTTCTCTCCACAGATGGACCACATATCAGTCCTCGACGAGGTGCTACGCATGTTGTTAGAGATCATCAACTCATGCGTGGCTCACCAACTGAGTCACAACTGTAACGTAGTCTACGCCTTGTTGCATAAGAGACATCTGTTCGCTCAGCAACCACACCATCCAGTCACACAGAACATTGACATGGTAAGTCCTAGTCGTAACGGCCGCGACTTACACTTTGCTTTGTGTAAATTATTTCAGTTTTTTTATTATGCAGTATACTCGGCGTTAAATTAACGGATCGCGTCCGAAACACAATACTGCACTGCAAAACAAAGATAGCTGACGTGGCTCGAAAGGCTGCCCAACTTTAATGGGACTGGGCAGGATATGTTTGCCGCATGTCGGCCAAACTGTGGGCACAAGTAGCACAGAACTGGTGTCCTAAGACAGTGAGGTAGGTTCGTGGCAGACCACGTTGGAGGTGGCAGGACGAGCTGGATAGATGTTGTCAAAACTGGAAGAAGGACGCGCGGGTTCAAAATAGTTGGAAGAAGTTGAGGGCGGGCTTGGCCCAAGAGGGGAGCAGTACAGGCAAGCAAAAAAAAAAATCATCACCACTGCTCTAAAAACGGTGAAGGAAAACATTGTAAGGAAACCGGCGCGCCTCAAAGAGATGTCAGCAATACTGAAGGGGTCTGCTAGGACCGATGCCTGCCAGGGTCGCGAGATTTGTTCGAAAGAGTTACCGTGTCCCTGGCTCAGGCAACTGAAGGAACACGGGTGGGTTTTAGTCAGTAAAAGTCTGACACGCCCTTCCGCTCCACCCAGAGCGAGAGATGTCATTTGATGATTTCCCACCCACCAAAAAAAAGTATTATGTCCTAGTACGGTAACGGCCGCGACTTACGATCGACTTACGAGTAGGTCGTGAGTTCAAACCCAAACAGGAGTTTTACTTTGTGTAAATTATTTCATTACTACTGCTCTAAAAACGTTGAAGAAAAACATCGTAAAGAAACCGGCATGTCCTAGAATCAAAAATTTGAAGACAAGTGACATCTACCAACCCGCACTGAACCCGCGTGGTAGATTACGGCCCACTCCCTCTCGAAGAGAGGACGCCTGTGTCCAAGCAGTGGGAACAATATAAGCTGATTATGTTTCAGCACAACTCACCATTTTGTCTATTTCTAGGTGATAGGCTACTTCTCAACACGTCTACAGCGCGTACAGGAAGGCGCGGGGGGTGACCTAGGCGTCACTGAAGTACTGCAGTGCATCAAAAAGGGAGCTGAGCAGTGGTCCAGCGATAGACTAAAGGTATACTTTGAATAATATTTATTTAAAGGTTCTGTGAAACAATTTATTTGTCTCCCGATACAGGAGAGCAGTGGTGGCCCAGTGCTAACGGCCGTGACTTAAGTCTTTTAGGTCGTGGGTTCGAACTCAAGCAGGCATTTTGTGTAAATTATTTCATTGCCACGGCTTTCAAAACGGTGAAGGAAAACATCGTGTGGAAACCGGCATGTCTTAGAACCAAAAATTCAAAGACATGTGACATCTACCAACACGCACTGGGCCGCGTGGTGGTAGATTGTGGCCCACTCCCTCTTACTGAGGAGGGCTGTGTGTGTGGAACAGCAGTGGGAACATTATAGGCTAATGATGATGATGATGACAGGAGAGAGTACAGGAGTCTTCTACAGAAGTGTCAAAGTCATCACTGTTTGAGAAAGAGAAAGAAATGTCGCTATACAGGGCGACTAGTGATATCTTCTTTTCGCACTGGGAAAATCAATTTTTATTTGCTTTACTACTACCATTTTATCATTTGGATTCCGTGTGGTGCCGGATGTAAAGAAAACCACCATCCCATTTCTTCCCGTGGGTGTCGTAAAAAGCGACTAATGGACTACTAGAGAATAGGCATCAGCGTTCTCTATGCATTTTACCATCATACTGCGACCGCCAACCCGCCTGCCAAGCGTGGCGATTATGACAACATCACCTCAAATTGGGGAATGCCTATCAATGACCAGCAGTGGACGTCTTTCGGCTGAAACGATGATATGATTTGGAGTCTCCTTTTAAACATGAAAATGCTGGTGGTAGGAGGATCCCCTCTTCCACGTATCATTGTACTATCCTACTAATATGTGAAAGTTTGTGTCTTTGTTACTAAATCACGCAAAACGGCTGAACTGATATGAATAAATTTAGCCAGACATATAGATTATAATCATTACACGTTACTTTTTATCTCGGTATTCCGTTTTCGAGGAATACATTTCAACGTCCACTTGGTCGACGCCGCTAGCGAAAGCTAGTTCCATAAGTAGTTTAAAAACATGTATAGAAATGAGAAGAATGATTATAATTCTATAAAGCCATATTTGTTACGGTCGCGAGTCATATTTAAATCAACATACAACCTGACTATGACCTGCAAATTGCAGAAAATGTAACAAAATTTGAATTTTGCGGGCTATCCTTAGCGCAACACAAGAAAAAAGTTGTGTTGTGTTGAAGTAAAAAAAATGTTTCCCTTTTCCTTTATTTTTTTCGTTTTTTCTTTTATTGTATCATTAAGGATTTTGACACGGTTTTTACGTTGTTGATGGTAATTTTGACATAATTGTGAATGTTTTTGACATAACTATTAATTATTTTGACGTTACTCCTAATTATTTTGACATTACTATTAATTATTTTGACATTACTATTCATTGTACCGGCTGTCTTTCGTAGATCTTTGACAGTTGTTACGGGTCGTTAGAAGCTCTAAAGTCTGATAACCAGTCATACCAAAGGGTATCGTATTACCCAGTAACTGGGTTGTGGAGGTCAGATAGACAGTCGCTCCATGTAAAATATTGGTACTCAGCGGCATTTGGTTAGGCTGGAAGCCGACCCCAATATAGTTGGGAATAAGCAAGGCAGATGATGACATTACTATTAATTATTTTGACATTACTATTAATTATTTTGACATTACTATTCATTGTACCGGCTGTCTTTCGTAGATCTTTGACAGTTGTTACGGGTCGTTAGAAGCTCTAAAGTCTGATAACCAGTCATACCAAAGGGTATCGTATTACCCAGTAACTGGGTTGTGGAGGTCAGATAGACAGTCGCTCCATGTAAAATATTGGTACTCAGCGGCATTTGGTTAGGCTGGAAGCCGACCCCAATATAGTTGGGAATAAGCAAGGCAGATGATGACATTACTATTAATTATTTTGACATTACTATTCATTATTTTGGCATTAATATTAATTATTTTGACATTATTAATATATAATTATATTATATAATATATAATTTGCTAAATATTAAAAATGTATGTACTAACGCTAGTGTTTAAGATGTGTATGTATGTAATAACTAACAAAATTGGATTTTATGATATGTTAAATAAAATTACTTGATTTTTCCAGAAATTCCCCGACCTGAAATTCCGCTACGTTGAAGAGGAGAGACCGGAAGAGTTCTTCACCCCCTACGTGTGGAGCCTGGTGAGCTCGTGCGGGGGGGTGTACTGGGCCAGCGAGGGGGGTGCGCGCGCGCTAGGAGACCTACTGGCCTGCTGATCTACGAGGATTAGCTGGGTTGATGTTATGAAGACGTTCTTGTGTCGGTGGTGGAGTGATTGTGTTTGGTATTGAAACTCTGAAATTTTCCAGATTCCGTATAACAAGGCAAAAAATACCCGAAAAAATCACGGTCCTTGGAGACTTTATTAACACTAGATTTACCAGACCAGTCATTTCGACTGGTCGTGCAATTTCAATTCAAAATTCCCATTACATATAACATTTGCTTTCCGAAATGATGTTATGACTTTTGTAGCTATAAGAAGAGAATACATTTTATGAATTTAATGTTACTTTATATATATTAGTAACAAATATATTTTTTGTTATTAACATTTATATGTTTGCACAACCAGTCAAAATGACTGGTCTGGTAAATCTAGTGTTAACACGTTTTTATTAGCTTCATACGCATATTAGTATGTGCCTATGTAAAGGAAACTTTGAACATGAATTGGACCCCCTTTAAAACGTTGGTTTAACTTGACATTTGGCTTATTTATCAAGGACCGATGACAATACAATAGTTTTATTATTATAATTTGTTTGTTGTTATAGCGGCACACTATGAAAATTTCAACTGTGTACCTATTACGGCTAATGAGATTCAGACCTCTGAGTCAGACAGATGGTCGAACAGCGGATTCGCCTTGTAATAAGATTGAATTTTCTTTGACTCAATGAGTGGTAGATATGGCAAAATACATACTCATATTAAAAGGTACTGAAATAGATTCAGTAGTTCAATTATTAACATTCTACTTTCAGGAGTTGTGTTAATTCTGTTACTTGTAATAAGTAAATTATGAAATACAATAAGATACATGACCAGTGATCGATTAATCGGGCGCTTATCTAACTAAACCTCTTCCCTCGGAAGAATAATATGAACATTACTTTCTGAATAAATAATTAATAATAGGTTTCCGGGATTGAACGGTTTTGTAAAAACAACTATTAAAAAAAAAAACAATTAAATTATAGCAATGGTCATTTTGATTTAGTATCTTTATTTTATTCAAAACAAATGGAGTAAAAATAACTAAACCTCTTCCCTCGGAAAAATAATAAGAACATTACTTTCTGAATAAATAATTAATACTGGGTTCCCGGGATTGAACGGTTTTGTAAAAACAACTATTAAACAAAAAACAATTAAATTATAGCAATGGTCATTTTGATTTAGTATCTTTATTTTATTCAAAACAAATGGAGTATCAATAAAAGTAAACCACTTCTCATAAAAACTTTCATTGTAAAGTAAAAGTTCCATTAGAATCGGCTTTTTTAAATCTAAAAAAAAAATACAATGAGTGTTTAACTAGGAACAGCCGTCTTGAAAGTACGAGTAAGTATGTAAGTATTATTCAGTGAAAAATATTCGGAATTTCAGGAATTTCAAACGATTCCAGGATCCGGGATTCTATAAGGAATGTCCGTATTATTCTTTTGTGGGAATAAAAGTGAAGTTAGCGCCCCATTATCGGATCTCTATAAATTACACCATATTTGCTTCTCTTTATTATTTTTAAGTGTTCACATCAAAAGTGATCACTTAGAAAGAATATAATAAAACGGGCAGGTACGTCCACGCGCAAATTGTGACCATAAATTCAGTACGTGATTCTAAAAGCCGCTGCGTTGGAAATTTTTCTTCTATTTATTAAAAAACAAAAACTTTTTCCATACATTTTGACTGCATAGGTAATTGCACATTTTTGACATTCGACAAAAAAATCTACGCTAGGGAGTTTAAAATCATGTACGAAATTAATGGTTATACTTTGCGCATCGATATTGCCACCCTATATAATAATAATAATATAAACAGTCTATATAAATACTATAGTTTTTCGTTTATTATAATATTGGTTACTTTTCGAATAATTTATATAGTGATAAAAATGTATTGTCAACTTTATAAATGTATAATGACAATACCCTTACATAAAAATGTATTTAAAATGATAGCCTAGTATTTTTTGATATTGTAGTAAATTAGAACTAGTATTGAACAGCTCCCAAAACATACCAAGTCCTTAACCATATGTGGGAATCTATAAACATTAAAAAAAATATCGTTCGAATATCCTTTAAACATTCATTCTTCAAAAAACACAATACGGCGCATTACAATAAGAATCTGTTAAAAAAAAACAGTGTGACATGGAGCTCAATTAGTGTGGCGAAATACAGAACTAACGTGAAATGTACTGGATTTGACAGATTTTTGACAGCTTTCATCACAAACAGCGGCACTATCCACGTCTATTGATCGTTTTTTTTTTTTCTTATACACTCTATTTTAGGTACCATCTAATGGGATTAGAGCATCTCAAATAAAACAGTTTGTTTTTAATATCCTGACTTGTTAGTATTAACTCTTGAGATCGGAATGAATTCGAATGTATAAAAAAGAAGAAAAGTTCTTACGCCCAGCTCAAACGCTTGGTTGGACCAAGAAAGCTGTTTAACACGTTGAGTGCCGATCACGCGATATCGCGTGATTTGTCGCCTCTGCATTATGGCCGATCACGCAATATCGTGTGCTTGCTACTAACAATTTTATATGCGCTCTAATGTGGCCATATCGGATTAACCATCAATTTGTGTTTGGCACTCAAAGTGTTAACACAAAGGTTCCCTATACGATGTAGAAAAAGAAAAATTTCCATGGTTTAGGGGCGGACAAAGTCGGTGCAAAAATGCTAGTATTCTCCATGTTTTTGATTTCACCTGTTAAAAACATCACTTTACCATTTATTGTAAACTAATTAATATTAGTAACTCATATACCGTTTTTAGTGCAGGTAAGTCTACATATAAGACATCAGATAAATTATTTGAGTTCAAATTCATCATTTATTTTAAGGAATTGCTTAAATTCAATGCAAAATAATCCGTAATGGAATTAGTGTAGGTTTTTGTATAATTATTAATTTTACAACATCAATAACTTAATCATTAACATTAAAAATGTGAAAGTAAGTTTGTTTGCATGCGCTGTCCCCGTATTTGCAAAATCAATGACTTATTTACGCTTAGACGCTAAAATTGAATTGTATGAAATTTGGCACACAGATAGGCCATGACGTCTGGACATGGGCTACTTTTCATCCTAGACAATGTGCCCTCACTAGTTATTCATAAAATAGTGTATAAACTATAATATCACAAAGAGATTTTTTTTTGTTTTAAACTTTGTAATCTTTTTCTTTATTTTTCATTCTATATTGTCTATGGGAGGAGGCATAACAAGGTTATTATGTTATTCGTATTAATGTTATAAATTTGAAAGTAACTCTGCCTTTTCGTTGGTATGTCCGTATGTCTGTAACCTTTTGACGCCTTAACGCCTGAACGAATTTAGATAAATTTGACAGACGGATAGACCATGGCCTGGCTTAGGACATAGGATATTAGCCCGGTAGTACGTTCTCGTGGGATCATACCCAAATCCACGAGAGCGAAACCGCGAGCAAAATCTAGTAGAATAATTAATATTGTATAAAAACTACATATATAACATTTAGACATTCCCTTCTTGTTAGTGCCTTTACAAAAGGATCAATTGTAAGCTATCGAAAGTAATCTTAATTACTATTATATAATACTTTTTCCTATCTATAATATGTATAAGAATTTGATTCATAGCGAAATTCGCGTAATACAGTGTGCTCGGTATATTTCTGTACGTGGCAAAATAATGTATCTGTTTTTTTCTGCTTTATAAAAAATACTGGCAACACTGTAACTATACTTTTTCTCACTAGCTAAAACCTTCATATATATTTTCATGTATTTCTTATAGATTTGTACATAAACGTTTTTAAATATATAAAGGACGCAAGTAATGTATAAACGGTGAAATCCGTAACTGTGTCTAAATAAACGTAGATTGTATAAAACGCAATATAGGTTAATAAACAATCAATAAAAAATGATATTTAATTATTTCGTGTTTTATTTATCATCATCATTTCCGCCGAAAGACACACACAGACCGCTGGACACAGGCCTCTCCCAAGAACTGCCATTTTAGCTGTCTCATTTTTTTGGGAGGGGTTTGCAATAATCGCCACGCTTGGCAGGCGGGTTGGCGATCGCAGTATGTCGGTAAAATGTATAGAGAATGCTGCTGCCCATTCTCTAGTAAGTCCCTTAGTTAAGGCCGGCGCTCACTGCCGGCATGGCACGGCATGGCATGGCAAAGGATTTTATTACTAATCAAGTTATTTTGAGGAGGGGGGGAGGGGCAGTGGTGGCCCAGTAGTAACGGCCGCGACTTACGGGTGAGTTCAAACCCAAGCAGGCGCATTACTTTGTGTAAATTATTTCATCACCACTGCTCTCAAAACGGTGAAGGAAAACATCGTAAGGAAACCGGCATGTCATAGAACCAAAAATTCGAAGACATGTGACATCTACCAACCCGCACTGGGACCGCGTGCTGGATTATGGCCCACTTCCTCTCACCGAGAGGAGGCTTGTGTCCCAGCAGTGGGAACATTATAGGCTAATAATGATGAAGTTATTTTGAATCTTATTTCAATGAGTTTACAGTTCATGTTTAACCAAACTTGGTATGATTGTAGTCCATACTCCTGGGCAGGTTATAGGCTATATAACATAACGCTAAGACACATAGGAGCTGAGCAGTGACGATACCCACGGGATATTTTCCGACCTCCACGCGGGCGAAGCCGCTGGCAAAAGCTAGTATAAAATATATACGTTTTAGCCATTTAAGTTAAATAAGAATTTGTAGGTAATAAGGATCGTTGTGTCGAAACGACTGAACCGATTTTGATAAAACATGTCTAACAATCTATCGCTAGAAAGCCTTCACTTAAATAAAAAAACCGCACCGAAATTGGTTCACACGTGTAAGACAGACATAGGTAGCTGTCAAACTTATAAAATCCCTGTTTTTGCTTCGAAGTTTAAAAATAAAATCAAAATAGAAAAAAGCTGCCGCCAACAGTCTAATCACCAACATCGATCAACTTTGTAGCTCTTTTACTTAAACGGGATGTTTTGTATGTTTCTTAGGTGGAAAAATAGTTGACAACTAGTCGCTTCCTCGTTGGTGGAGAACAGAAGGACAATCCACGTTATTTTAAGAACGTTCACAGTCTGATCCTGATCTGTCTCAAACTCTCAATCTGTCAAAAATACTTCCAGTTTCCATACATTTTTGACATGTTTTTGACATTTGATTGTCGCCGAGATGAGACTACGACTAGATTTTGAACGTTTTATTTACGAGAATTGACCTTCAGGTTTACTGTAATTATTTCCCCCGAGTTCTCAAAGATGCAGATTAAAAAATAATAGTTAAAAAAAAAACTAAAAAACACGCTTCCATAGAAAACCAAACTAAAAAGTAGAAAGTAAAAGCGTGTTTTTTAGTTTTTTTAAACTACTATTTACTAGCTTTTGCCAGCGGCTTCGCCCACGTGGAGGTCGGAAATTATCCCGCGGGAACATACTACCGGGATAAAAAGCCTATGCCCTTTTTCAGGCTCTAAACTATCTGTGTACCAAATTTCATTTAAATCGGTTCAGTAGTTTTAGTAGGAAAGCGAGACAGACAGACAGACAAAGTTACTTTTGCATTTATAATATTAGTGTGGATTTTCAATTTTTTAGGCGTTTCGAATTTTGAGACGTATGTCAGCGTAGTTTGTGACGTATGTCAGCGTAGTTTAAGAAGACAGTTTTTTGCTGTATTGGTAACCCTGGCAAGGATAATGGCACAAAATGGAATTATTAAATAAATAAATAAATAAAATTTATTTCAGACCATCAGTCCATATTTTAAAACACTACAGTTTTACACACAAAAAATAAAAAGAAACAAAAAGATACACAAAAAATACAAAAAAGCTCTATTTTATATACTGGAATGACGCACGGTGAGCGGTCATCCAGTTCCACATCAATGGACTGTCCACTCTGTCGGCCATGATAGCCACCAAGCTGTTGGAGCTATCGCGCACTCGCCGCATCAGGGACGCTATTCGTGTCCGCATAATAGCATAAAAATCAGGCACACCGTGCTCCGCGAACATCCCCGACGCACTGCAAAAGCGCGGTAGCCCCAACATAACTCTGAAGGCGTTATTATATTGGACTCGCAGAGCATTGTACGAGCTTTTTATATAGCCGACCCATAGGGCGCACGTGTACATAGATTGGCAATAAGCTCTAAAGAGAGTGACTTTTACCTCACTAGTACAACGTGCAAACCTACGGGCCAGCATGTTACATCGAACTGCCAATGCTCTGCGTTCCCTCTCTATGTCCACATCGTCGCTCAGACCTTCGGTTACCCAATGCCCCAGGTACTTGAACTTCGTCACCCTTGAAAGCTGAGCGCCTCCCAGGGTAACTGGTGGAACAGTATCATAACATTTGTTACCTGCTCTAAAAACCAGAAGTTCACTTTTTGTTGAGTTGTACCTGAGGCCGTGAGCCACCGCATAATCCTCACAGATACGGAGAAGCCTTCTAAGTGCACTGATCGATGGGCTCAGCAATACCATATCATCCGCATTATTGCATTGTCATGATTTGTTAAAAAAATATGATCAGGGAAAAAGCTTTTGCACAGATCCAATGTGTTATAATTACCTACATTAATATTCATAAAGGGGATACAATCAATATTGATCTGATCTTGTAAATTATAAATGAATACGTAAGTAATTTCAGCATATTTTTTTGTCTAGCTGGTGCTTTCTTACTGGGCAAATACCTCGCCTAAGACAAGTCCTTCTAAAAACGTTATTCCCGGGCCACTACTAACCAGCTCTCACAGTACTCGTCCAAAAGCACGTCTCGGCCCATCTTTTTAGGTCTGGTTCGGTGGCGCCGTACATCATCACTAATATAAAAAATATATACCAAATACCAAATAAAAAGAGCAATACACATCTATCTAATTTAAATTTGGAAATTATTCATATGAGTACTGACAGATTTTTCTGCTTGCAGAATACACGTATAATTACGACTTATAGCTACATAGAACAGGTAAAGATGAAATAAAACAAAAATTCTTCAACTTCGGGGCATCCGGCATTGGTCTCTCCGGTTCAAATACAAGGTAAAATTATTTAAAATTACCGCCAATTTTTCCAGTACCATAGACAATCCCGTTTGTCCACTACGCATGCGAATTTGATTTTCAATAATTTTATCCTTGTATTCATCCTGCGAAGACAAACATTGAATCCTATATTTAGAGAATAATATTTTGATAATTCTAACAAAGGTGAAAATGTTTAAGAACTAGAGATCACAAAAGTATAGACAACAGTTTTACTTCCTTCCGATTTGATATCAATCGACAATCAAGAATGATTGTGGTGTTGTGATGAATGTGAAACAAGTGCGTAAACAAGACTTATTTTATAAAAAAATAAATATCTTCGTGAAGTTATGTTTTTAAACTGTATACGGGATTATAAAGAAACTTATATACGTTTGTGTATTTATTCGTGTCTCTGAAAATTAAATAACTGCGTGAAACATTTGGTCTAAGGTAAGTGTAATGTTGTTTTTAGACATTTTACGTATTTTATAAATATTTTCTTTCGTCTTCTTGTATTGTTTACTTCGTTTTAAATGTATTTTGTCTGTCTTGAAGCTTATTGTTAAAGCTATTTCTTAATTACCTTGTTTTAGTGTCGCGTCACTTGTTTTATTGATGTTTCAAATATCAATTAAATTATTATTTTTAATTTTTCTTCAATATTTTATTTTATACGTATTTAGCGCGTTTATTTTGTTTCGCAAATTGTGTATTCTTACTTACTTTTAAATAGGGTAGAATTTTACATTGCAAAGAAACTATTACAAACAAAATCTTTTACTAAACAATTTATTTAATATTATTCCATAATAATCTAACAAATTAAAGACCATTAAAAATTATTAGGAAAAATACTGATAATTTATTTCTACGCAAAATTAAAAAGAAAAAGAGTGAACAGCAAAAAGTTGAAATATATCTTAGCAAGCTTGAGTTTTTGTTTTTTTAAATAGTTTGTTAATTAAATTTGCAATAAGTATTTATATTCTGTTAAAATATAATCAAGGATCATTAATATAATGTTCTTCGTTTATTTAAATAAATACTTACTTATCCAGGTAATAAACAAGGAAACGCAACTTAAAATAATTATAGGAAAATATTGTCATAATAAATAAATAAATAGGTACCTATAGCTTTGAAACTGATGCAGCGGCTAACTTTAAGGGAATCTGTATATTCTACAACATCTTATAATTCTGGAAAATTTGATTTATTCAACTCCAATATTATCCAAGACATTTTTAGTAAATCATGTGGGATAAGTATGTAGGTACTACTGCAAACATCAAGCTTGTATGACTTGAAAGGTAAATGTAAACAAAGCAAAAGGAGTTTGTAAGGATCGTAGCAGGTGGCCTTCTATAATTTCTGCCTACCTCTTGGGAAAAAGGTGTGAGATTATAGATACCAAATCATATGCTTAGCATCCAGCCCTCTAACCAAATTTATTAATTACTTAAATTTATAAAGCATAACTTTATATTCTGTCTTTTGCTAGTGCTGGCCAGTCCTTTCATAGGAGTCAAGCTCGTCCCGCCATCAGAATTCTGTGGAAAAGGTAGAAAGAGGCCTTAGCCCTGCAGTGGGACAATACAGAGGGGTAATTGCGTAACTTGCTATCAGTAGTAATCGGTTTCATTTTCATAGTTAAACAACATTCATTGTGTTATTTACGTTGTTGAGCCGACAATTTATTCTAACAAATGATGCAATGGTTTACAAATAATCTTCAATACTAAAAGATACAACCAAATCGAGAT
This sequence comes from Aporophyla lueneburgensis, assembly GCA_932294355.1. Classification (NCBI taxonomy): domain Eukaryota; kingdom Metazoa; phylum Arthropoda; class Insecta; order Lepidoptera; family Noctuidae; genus Aporophyla; species Aporophyla lueneburgensis. The sequence goes on along the minus strand of OW028762.1, from coordinate 12,633,251 downwards.
CAGAAAGCAAACTGTTTTATTCCTTTTTACCCTCAATACAAAAATGTTAGACTTGACAGCTAATGAAAACAATCAACAAGGTTCAAACATAACATACCTTTCTCTCATAATGATTGGTAAATACAATAATACTTTCAACAGTAGATAACAAAATCAATTCAACAAAAAGGTCTACTTCTAACATAACAATCACTTAAGTCATTCATTAGGAATTCCTATAATATCTGGCCATAATTCAGGCGGTGGAATCACAATCGGCGGATCCTGTGATAATTCAGGGTCCGTATCATTAGTTGACTGACTGTCAATGACAGGTGCCCCATTAGCAGATGTGTCCGGCGGTCTGGCCAGTATTTGGTCTGCGTGTCGCCGATGCAGCTCTCCATCTTCCGTCCTCACCACATAAGTGGCCGGCCCCTCCACCGTCTCCACTGTGGCCCGACGCCACCTGTTCCCAGGCCCGTACATGCGTATGAGCACGGGCTGCAGCAGCGTAAAAGTCCGCGCGGGCGGGCGCTGCGCCGCCGCCTCCAGTTGCTGCTCGGCGCGACTCGGCACCGAGTCGGGGTGTAAGCTCGACACTGCAGTCCTGTATCTTCGCCCATTCAGTAACTCAGCAGGTGTCTTGTTGGTGGAGCTATTGGGCACAGTCCGTAGATAGTATAGAACTTTGCAAAGTTTCTCCTGCCATTGCATGTCCAGGTTCTCTAGTTTCTTTATTTTATTCTTAAATGTTTGAATCGTGCGTTCAATCTGCCCGTTAGTCTCTGGATGGTAGGGTGGTGAATACAAATGTTTAATTCCATTCTTTTTAAGAAAATTATTAAATTCATCCGAGGTGAACGCACGTCCATTATCGGACACCAACACGTCGGGTAGCCCTTGTGAAGTGAAAATTTTTCTCATAACAGCTATCACCGTACCACTGTTCATCGCTGGTATGCTTTCAGCCTCAAACCATTTGCTGTAGCTGTCTACTAGGACTAAAAACGTTTTTCCTTGAAAGGGCCCCGCAAAATCCACATGCACACGGCTCCACGGCTTCTCTGGAACAATCCAAGTCTGCGGGTCCTTTGGTGGGTTATTTCTCACTAGCTGACATTGCTGACACGCGGCCACCACACTCTCAATCCGCCGATCTATGTCGACCCACCACACGTAGCCTCTTGCATACGCTTTTGTCTGGACAATGCCCGCATGAGGGGCATGTAACAACTTTAACACTTTGTCCTGTAAGGACGAAGGTATTATGACTCTGTTGCTCCACAATAAACAACCTTTATTATGTGAAAGAGCCTCTCTCCGTGTCCAATAAGCTTGTAGGTTCGGGTCTGTGTTCCTTCGTGGCCATCCGTGCAAAACGTGAAACATTACTTTTTGCAATACCACATCTTTGTTGGTCTCCGCGGCTATCTTAGTAGCGTCCAGCTCCCAGCCGCTCGGCTGCTCCTCCAGCAGTAGCACGTCGCGCAGCACATCCTCCTGCACACTCGACGTGTCCGGAGCGGTCCACCTGCTCAACGCGTCCGCGTTGCCGATTAATTTACCAGGCCTGTACTGTATACTGTAATTATAACTGGAAAGTTTCAATGACCAGCGCAACATCCTGGGTGATATCTGGTCTGGAATTGGTTTAGCGGGATTGAATAAACCGACCAACGGCTTATGATCTGTCACAATACAAAATTTACGACCCGCCAAGAATTCGTGAAACTTTGTCAATCCAAATATAATAGCCAGGGCCTCCTTATCAATCTGCCCATATCGTCTCTCGTGCGCCTGTAGTGTCCGTGAGGCCATCATCACCGGCCGCTCTGACCCGTCCTCCATGACGTGTGCAATAATCGCTCCGAGACCGTATTCCGATGAATCACAAATGAGAAGTAGTTCTTTCTGCAAGTCATAGCCCACCAACGTTCGATCTGATGACAGTAATCGCTTCGCCTCCACAAACGCTTCCTGTTCCTTCTCACCCCAGCTCCAAGGTCTTTTTGATTCTAAAAGTCGATACAGTGGTTCCAACACAGTGCTCTTGTCAGGCAGGAATTTTTCATAAAAATTATATAAGCCCAGGAAGGCACGCAAGGTCTCTCTATTGGTTGGGGCCGACTTTTCCTGAATCTCTTTAACTTTCGCAGGTGCTGGGTGAAGTCCCTCTGCATTAATCATATGGCCTAGGAATGTGATGCTGTTCGCAGCGAACACACATTTCTTTACGTTGAGGCGGAGTCCCATCTGTTGCAATTTGCTCAGTACTTGTTTAAGTCTCCGGTTGTGTTCTTCAATCGTGGCTCCAGTGACAGCGATATCATCTAATAGACACGCCACTCCGTCCATACCCGCTAACGCCGTCGACATCAGACGCTGAAAAATCGCTGGCGCCGCGCTGACACCGAATGGCAGACGATTCACTTTCATTAGACCGATAGGAGTGTTCCACGTGAGCAGCATAGCTGTCGCGTCGTCTACCTTCAGTTGTGTGTATGCGTTTTTCAAGTCCAGCTTACTAAATATTCTGCCGCCACTAAGTCTCACAAACGCTTCCACAGACGTCGGCAACGGAAAGATGTCTGTATCTATAGCGGTGTTCACCGTGACACGATAATCGCCACACATTCGTACTGTTCCGTCTTCTTTTATCACCGGCGTCACCGGTGTCCCCCACTCAGAATAACGGACAGGTGTCAGTACACCCGCCTCCACCATCTCATTCAACTGTCTAATGACTTTTTTCTTAAGGGGGTACGGCACCGCGCGCGCCTTTATAAAGCGGGGCGTAGCATCTGGCCGCACGTGAAGTGACACCTCAGGACCTTTGTACTCGCCGAGTTCTTCTTTAAATAGTTCAGGAAATTCTTTTTTATATTGTTCTATCTCCTCTTCAGCCCAGCACAATCCTGATACTTGAAGGCCTAGTGTATGGAACCAGTTCCTGCCCAGCAGATTTGGCCCGTTCCCCGACACCACGACCAGTTCACATTGCGCTTCCTTATTACCTAGCACAACACGCACGTCTGCTATTCCTAATACTTTCAAAGGGTCTTGAGTCCATGTCACGAGCTTTAGATTGGTAGCTCGTAGGGGTGGAGGCGTCAACCACAGCATCTTGTATGTCTCTTCCGACATAATGGTACGCGATGCACCCGAGTCCACTTCCATAGATAAATGAACGCCGTCTATCATAACGTCTGTGGTAATAGGTGGTGAGTAATTATCCACGCAGACATATACGCCCATCATCTTCTCAGCTGAAGTGTTAACACTCGTTTTGACTTCCCTCATGTCGTCGACCTGGTGTACACGACCTGGCTTCTTGGTGCAGGCCGCCGCAATGTGCCCAATCTTTTTGCAGTAGAAGCACTTCGCCTTAACAAACGGGCAGCGCTCGCCCGGCCTGTGTGTGCGTGCACACCGTCGACACTCGTTCGAGTTAACATTACCAATGTCCATCGGTTCAGTCTCCGTGACACTGGACGGAGTTTGCTTAGACTCACTAGCCATACACGCAGGGTACAAATCAGGGAACGTCACTTGATAATCCAGACACATCTGTAACGCGACCTCGTATGTCAAGTCTTTCTTTTTCAGTAAGTCGCGTCGCAAGCGATCGTCCCGCACCCCCAGTACTAGTCGGTCTCTCAACTGGCGTTTTAAGTCTATGAAATTGCATTTTGCACCAAGCACACTTATAGCCGCCACAAAGTCTTGCACGCTTTCACTTTGAAGTTGTTGATGTTTGTAAAATTTGCCCGCTTGCAAAATTTCGTTAACCTCAGGTTCATAAAACTGATCCAAAACTCTAAAAATGTCCACTAAAGGTACTTCCGTAGGACGTTTTGGAACTAAAAGCGATGCAATTAACGCGAAAGTGTCTTTGCCGCACTGAGAAAGAAACAGCGATCGTCCCTTGTCGAGGTTAAGTTTGTCATAACCCGCCGCATCAAGGGCGCACAGTAATTGTTCTTTATAATCACACCACTTATCAGTCTTTGGGTTAAATTGTCCGGGAAACACTATATTCGTTACATTTGCCGTCATTGTCACCGAAATCCAATTTATTTTCCGCAGTCGCCAATAAAAGATACAACCAAATCGAGATCAGAAAGCAAACTGTTTTATTCCTTTTTACCCTCAATACAAAAATGTTAGACTTGACAGCTAATGAAAACAATCAACAAGGTTCAAACATAACAAATACAATCCAAATTCTGAATGATAGTGCGTGCCACAATTTGGGTGCAGGCTAATTAGATTAGATAAACTTTATATAGCTTACTAATTTTTGTTCAGCTGTATTACATGGGACTCGAACATAACTTGTGAAATGTGGGTACACTTTAAGTACCCCTCTCCCTAAGCCCTCAGGGAATGCAGCCATTATGTCATAGTTATATAATCTCTATTGTAAAACTGTTAGTAGTTCCGTACATCGCACTTGATGCTTGTGTCGATAAGAATGTGACCCAAATACTCCACAATTATGTGAGTTATTTATTGCATGACCGCATAATTAAAACAATTAGTTAATAGCTTCATTCCCAAGGGTTTTGTGCATTGGGATTAGAAGTTACTTAGTTCTACGGGGTAATTATTAGAACTGGAAAATAGTTATTTACAAGGCAGATGGGACTGGTCATGCCGGAAGGGGACGCCTTAGGAGAACATATTGGTGAACTTATTGGTGATGTTCTTCAGAAGGGTCAGGTGCGTAGCACTAGTAACCGGTGTGCGGGTATATGCGAGATACCTATATGAACTTAATTGAGGCAAAAGAAGTATGTAAATATCATAGCAGGTGGCGTTGTGTAGTTTCTGCTAGGGATGTTATGGATATGAAATTTCGGATACGGATTGGTCACGAATGTAAGAATGATTACTATACCGGATACGGCTACGGAAATGAAATTATTTCGGATTATCCGTTAGTTTCGGATAATTTCGGTTACGGATATAAAACTTTTAAGGAATTTCAAAAGTAAAATACTAATACCTAAATAATAAAATGGTTTTATTTATATGTCACCATTTGGTAGGAATTGCAATCAGTCTGTGAGTAATTATTACAGCTATTTAAAATAAAAATGATTATAAACATATATTGAGTGTTATCTAATCTACCTAAAATAAAAATGTAATAACAAAGGGAGCATTCAAGTAATACGTAACGCAATTTGGGGGGAGGGGGGGGGGGTCTTGCAAAACGTTACGGTGCGTTACAAGGGCGGGAGGGAGAGTATTTAAACAACGCGTTACGTAACATTTTTTTTTTATTTTAATAAAAAAGCTAGAGAATTAGAATCTTTCAAATTCCAAATATTATACTTTGTTCAACATAATTGTGACTTTAATGGTCACTTAAATGTTACGTAACGTTTAGAGAGGGGAAGGGGGGATGCAGAAAAACGTTACGGTGCGTTACATGGGGGGAGGGAGGGCCTAAAATCTTCAAAAATTGCGTTACGTAATACTTGAACGCTCCCAAATCCGACATTATCCGAAACTTTTATTTCGGATTCGGTTACGGTTACGGATAAATTTTTATATCGGATATCCGATAGTTTCGGTTACGGTTACGGAGCTCCCTAACATCCCTGGTTTCTGCCTACCCCCAAAGGAAAAAGGCGTGATTTTATGTATGTATGGAAAATAATATACAATTAAGTAGAAAAATGGAGTAAATAAGAATCGTAACAAATTGTTTTCTGTTGTTTCTGCCTACCCATGGGTCTTTTTCCCATGGAGGACGAATGTTTATGTATGTAAATTTAGTAGAGTTGACGGGGCCTCATATTTGGAAAAATTATGGAGATCTACTGTTCAGTCTTATTATAACTTATTGGTCAGTAGTAAAGAATTTTCTTCTGGTGCCAATTTTCATCAGCTATGATGAACATTTCGTAGAAAGAAAAGTAATACTCATCCGTGACGGATCAATATTTTCTTTCTACGTTACTACATTTCGGATTAAAATTAAGACAGGAACAGAAAACAAACCGAAAAGCTCTTGATTTAATAGTGGCCAGTTCGTCTGGTCCAAAGTTTCTTCAGAAATTATGAAATCTTCCGATTTTACGTGCATTGTCGTGTCGTAAAATGTATCGTGAACGACAAATTTTAATCTTTTTGAAGAAATCCACACATCGAACCACTGCCCAGTCCGGTAAAAACTTATGGTATTCCCCAAAAGTCGAAACTGTGCCCTAAAACGGGTAATCAGCCAGATGTCACTATGTCACCTGATATTCAACTACCCTCATTGTCAGACTGACGAAGTAAACACCTGGCGTCACTTCCGGGATCACAGACGATCCGGCTCTGCGCAATATTGTAAAGGAATCATCGAAATAGGTCAAAAGCCAACTAATCTATTAAAGATAATGTTAAAATGCAATTTTATCTTTAAAATTCCATCGTTAGCTGTTTACTCAATTAACGCCGGCCAAAGGTGCGTCCATTCCCTACCTATTTATTATTACTCATATAGGTACTCATTTGTCATAAATAAAGAAGAAAGAAAGAAAGAAAAATATTTTATTTGAGACACGCACAGGACATAAAACAATAAAAAAAGAACATAGGAACATTTCATTTCTACATTTAACATACAGATAACAAAATATTTCTAAAAGATATAAAATATAAAAAAGTAATACCTGTGCGAGGCCAAAAAGGCTCCTATCTCAGCATAATGCTGCGATATTTGTAAAAAAAAAACAACTACCGCAGCACTGCTATTCTGATAGGGCCCGCTGTGATGCCACGGACACACTTACGGACATAAAAATGAATCCCACATTGAAAAACTATACAACATTAGTTTTTGTTTATGCGAAACCCGAAACACGGGTCTAGTATTTTTATGTAAAGAATCTATGAAAAAAATTTCAAAACTGTATCATTAATAATCACAAAGTTATAAGCTTGTTACGGTACCTGATTGTCCTCGCAAAAACATATGCAGCCTACCGGAGGGCACCACGCCAGCCGCGCGCGCGGCTCTCACTCACTCATTGATAATAATTTGCCACAGTGATTGTTTATGTATTAGTTGGTGATAAACATTTTCCATCACGCTTGCAGGCTTTGGACTGTCGTAATGGTCAAGTGTAGGTAGATATTATTATGTAATTTATTCGTAAATGCAGTAGTAAGTGGTAAAATGTAATCAATGCCATTTGTTGCACCTTATGTCAACAACTTAAAGTTCAAAATGGATGAAAATTGTTAAACATCGCATTACTGAACCACAGCAGGCTGTAAACAAATAATAAATTTGTACCCTTGACTATTTTTGCGTGTTTAAAAATGTTAATCATCACTATCTACAATAATTGGCGTAATCACTATTCACTCAAACAAACTGAAGCAACTGTTAAAAAAGGGCCCGTCTTTCTCATAAGCACTGACGCACTGCTACACCACCACAAACAGCGAGTGTACGGACGTTTGAGTACGAGAGAGACATGATAATTTTAAAATCTAAACAAAACATTTTAGCCAGGGCTCACGGCGGTCGCGCGCTCGCGGTACGTATGCATCGATCGATGGCATTCGGGCGACTGAGGGGAGCGCCGTCGCCGCCCCGCAGCAGTGCGTACACGCCGCCTAGCCCGCGCTATGACCCGTCGTGAACTCGTGACCCGTCTGCAAACAGATGATTGCGGATACTAACTTTTAAGCGTAATTAAATATTTTTGGGACAAAATATAAAATGGTGTAAAAATTATTGGAATCGATTCAGTTACTGATTCTGAACAAACTATATTCAGGTTTCGCATATACTAAAAATAATGTTGTATATAAAAAAAGGATAAAATATACTTAAAATATTTATGAAATCAGTATTTATTACAATTAATAATTGAATACTTGATCCACCTAGACCCGACGCTCCAAAATCGCTTGTCCATGCCACAGACAAATTATCTATGGTCTATGACAAACGAAGGGACGCGAGCGCAGATGATTTATTTACTTCAAAATATGTCAGTGTAACAGTTTTGTTCTCAGTTATGAATTATAATAGCCGCTCAAGTCTATTGATGGTTAACCGTTACGTTAAGAGGTTACGCTTCCTAAGGTCGACTCGTGGATGGGTGACCATCCATTACACATACACTAATCCCGGCTGTCCGAGACATGGTCTCCCCGTGTCTCGGATAGCCATCCGGGATTAGTGTAATTCGTAGATCTTTGACAGTCGTTACTAGTAGTCACAAGCCCGAAAGTCTGACTATAGTCTGTGCCAGATGTGAAAAAAATAAAAGTCTTTGACACGCGCCTACCAATGTATTCAAATTACTGTTTTGACCGTGTTAGCAATAGCGACACTTTCTTTACACTTTTTTCGTATCGTTTTGAAATATTTGAATACATTGAAAGGCGGGTGTCAACGTCTTTTATTTTTTTCACATCTGGCACAGACTATACCAGTCTTCAGACTCTTTTCTTTCAGCAAATAAAGACTTATCCATCAGTTCAGTTCGGGCAGTCACTCCATGTAACATGCTGGTATTTAGCTGCATACGGATAGAAAGAAACCGACCCCAACATGGTTGGGAAAAGACTATGCAGATTCGTTGCATCTTTATCAATTCCCGATTATAGTTATATCTGTCGTATCTTAATATACCTAGATTGAATAACGGGATGGTTAAAAGCCCAAAAACATGCCTTCTAGGTACAAGTTTGGATGCCATAAGGTGAATCTATAAGAAACTCTATACTAGCTAGCCTGGAAGCCAATTCTTACATTCATGGCAAGACTAAGCTGATGATAGAGACACAAATCACATGAGGGCCCCATGTTTTACGGATTCTTAGCCCAGTATCATGTAAGGGCCTACCAGGGCCGCGGATTTGTTTGACAGAGTTACCGTGGCCCTGACACAGGCAACTGAAGGAACACGCGTGGGTTTTTGTCAGTAAAAGTCTAACGCGCCCTCCCGCTCCGCCCAGAGCAGGAGTCATTTGATGATTTCGCACCCAGAAAAAGAAACTAACCATGTAAGGGACGGTCGGCTCGTAATACATATAACCAGATGCCTACAATTGATTGAGAAATCATTTATACGGACCGACGACGGGCTGTCTGCCGTCTGCAACCAAACAGGGATATATCACTCATAGATAACGGAACCCTAATGAAAGGGTAGACATGCACAATGAAATGTTTTGGGTATATTTTGACTTAAAAGGTATTTGTTGAAAAGTACGAAAGTTGATAGCAACTTGCTTAGGCCAGTATCTACTACAGCTTAAGGCAGCATTATTACAACTACACCATGTGCCAAGGTCATGATTATAGATTACAGTTGAGCCCGGAGATAATATTACAACCAGGGATGTTAAGGAGCTCCGTAACCGTAACCGAAACTATCGGATATCCGATATAAAAATTTATCCGTAACCGTAACCGAATCCGAAATAAAAGTTTCGGATAATATCGGATTTGTTACTACATTTTTATTTTAGGTAGATTAGATAACACTCAATATATATTTATAATCATTTTTATTTTAAATAGCTGTAATAATTACTCACGGACTGATTTTAATTCCTACCAAATGGTGACATGTAAATAAAATCATTTTATTAGCTATTTATATTTTACTTTTCAAATTCCTTAAAATTTTAATATCCGTAACCGATATTATCCGAAACTAACGGATAATCCGAAATAATTTCATATCCGTATCCGAAATGTCATATCCATAACATCCCTAATTACAACATAATATCACGGCGGTCCTCCCGGCAGGGTAAGGCAGAGGTGTACCTATAGATTCACCTACATTTCGCCAGTTATGTTTCATCATTTCAGCCGTAAGACGTCCATTGCTGGACATAGGCCTCCCACAATTTGGGGGGCTTTGCCATAATCGCCACGCTTGGCAGGCGGATTGGTGATCGCAGTATGGTGGTAATATGCATAGAGAACGCTGCTGCCCATCCTCTAGTAAGTCCTTTAGTCGCCTCTTTCGACACCCACGGGAAGAAATGGGGTGTTGTTATTCTTTACGTCCGTCACCACACGGTAAGTTACGTTTAAGTCGAGCCTATTGTTACCAACCGGGCAACAATCCAGTCTCCGGGCTGCGTATTTACAAAGGCTATACTATTTTAATCACGAGCCAGACTCTAATCAATGAGCTTTTGTTTATGCATATTACTCAACAATACCTAGTCTATCTCAGTAAAAAAAATGACTCAAATAGACTAGTTTTTTGTTTTAATATTTTCAAAGAAAATGCACGGACAAAATCTAGTTCTATATAATACATATCACTCGAATAGCTAAGCTTTTGGCGATATATTTTTAAATTTATACTCGCAACAAGTGGGTAGTGTTCTTTACCTAATAAAAGTACTTCTCGTTTGTTAATTCGTTTTATTTTTGTTTATCAAATACATAATAGAAACGAGCAATTAAAATGATAATTGTTGCCATGTAACTATCAACCAATAATTGAAGCTTATCTATTTGATTAATATGTATTCAAAATTAATATGTATGTAACTGATTGCCACCTGCGCTAAGATAGGTTGACGGAGCCCCGCTAAGCGGGGCTCCTATTTCAGGGTGGTTTAAAAAAAAATAACCACGAAGGCTTCTAACCTAACCTATCCGAGTCGGGGTACTCTGAGTCGGGGTATTAACCATGGATGGGATTTCGTCCACGCGTGACTGAAATGGTACTAGATTTTGTCCGTGCATTTTCTTTGAAAATATCAAAACAAAAAGCTAGTCTATTTGAGTCAATTTTTTTACTGAGATAGACTAGGTATTGTCGAGTAATATTCAGAAACAAAAGCTCACTGATTAGAGTCTGACTCGTGACTAAAATAGTATAGCCTTTGTAAATTCGCCTCCGGGTTGGTACTAAAAAAATCCAATGTCCTTAAATGGAGCCGCAGAGGATGTAAGATTTTAAACTCCTCTGGCTTCCTTGAACTACATCACTAACTAAACTCGTGAAGCTGGTCCCGAAATGTCTTGACCTCTAAACCTTGGATCTTTATGAAACTTCTGTTACGATGCTAAGGAGAGAGGATGAATGAACGGCGGCTAACAAAAGATATTTACAAGACAGATGTGACTGGACACGCCGGAAGGAGACGCCCCAGGAGAACATATAGTGACCTTATTGGTGATGTTCTTCAGAAGGCTCAGGTGCGTAGTACTCGCAACCGGCGTGTGTGTATGACCAGATGTATGAACTTAAACGAGGCAAAAAAAGTAAGTATTTAAGGATCCGTAGCAGGTAGCGTTCTGTAGCTTCTACACAACCCCCATGGGAAAAACGCGTAAGTTAAAGAAAGAAAGAAAGAAGAAAGAAAATACATTTATTTAGCACAAACTCAAAAGGCACACAAAATAATACACCAAAAAATACATAAATTAACAAAAAACATAACACAGCACAGCAGCATAGCTTTTTAACACAATGTTGTATGTTGTTAAAATTAAAAAGAAGAACTAAATTCCTCTGAGGTATAACATCAAAGTGATAACAGGCCAAAAATGAATATAGTTTCGCCTGTGAGCGCCATCGCATCGCGAAAATCAATATATCTGGATTTAGATAACTATTCAGTATCATATTGACAGTTCGCTTGGCGCGGTGGCTGCCTACTGTGCGTCCACTTTCGTCACCAGTCAGCCGTCAGCACACCGTCCAGCTTTTTGTACGAACCAATTATTATTTACTAGATTTTGCCCGCGGCTTCGCCCGCTTGGATGTCGGAAATTAACGCAGGTATTTTTCTAAAATAAAAGATTTTTCTAAAACAAAACTAGCCTAAGTTACTCCTTATTACATCAGCTACCTGCTTATAAAAGTCCCGTCAAAATCGGTCCAGCCGTTTCAGAGATTAGCCGGAACAGACAGACAGACAAAAGTTTTTAAAAATGATTTTTTGGTGTAAGTACCGTATTTACTTTCATGTGCATTTAGAGAAAAGCTGTTAATTTGAAATTACAAACAGACACTTCAGTTTTATTTATTTGTATAGATGTATAGATTTGGCTCCAAATAGGTTTTTCGGAATATTTGTGTAGATATATTTGCGGCGTTTGTTGGCTTGTAGTTAAGTAATAATAACAGCATGTTACGTATCTGTTTAATGAATGTATGGATAAGGCAGATCTGATAAAATTTATTAAATGAAAAAGAGTAAACTGGCTTCCAGAGTAGAACGCTTCAAGAGGGCTTCAGAGTAGACTGGCTTCAGAGTAGACGGGCTTCAGAGTAGACGGGCTTCAGAGTAGACGGGCTTCAGAGTGTGAGCGCTTCAGAGTAGACGGGCTTCAGAGTGTAAGCGCTTCAGAGTAGTTTCCCCAGAGTGCGGGCGCTTCAGAGTAGTTTCCCAGAGTGTGGGCGCTTCAGAGTAGTTTCCCAGAGTGCGGGCGCTTCAGAGTAGTTTCCGAGAGTCTACAGTCTTCCAGAGTCTGTCCCTTCAGCAGTTCGGACGCCCGTTTTTATATCCAAGTCGTCTTCTCTTTCCAAACATTTTTCAAAATATTAGTTTAGCCATCATCTCATCTGACAAGTGTAGTCGGCCAGGACATATCCATGAGTACGTGTAGCTGGCCACATGAGTGCGTAAAGAATTTTATAAATATAATTTTAAGTTAAGTTATTTAGTAAACAATCGTAATCCATACTAATATTATAAATGCAAAAGTAACTCTGTCTGTCTGTCTGTCTGTCTGTCTCGCTTTCCTGCTAAAACTACTGAACCGATTTAAATGAAATTTGGTACACAGATAGTTTAGAGCCTGAGAAAGGACATAGGCTACTTTTTATCCCGGTAGTACGTTCCCGCGGGAAAATTTCCGACCTCCACGCGGGCGAAGCCGCTGGCAAAAGCTAGTAATTAATAAAATCAAATAGCTAGACATATTGATAAAAATAATTTAAAATTATATAAACCAAAAAGTAGCCATTCATAGACTAAGCAGAAAAGTAACTGACAGTTGACAATTTGGCTTGTCACAACATGAAAATTTGAGTTAATATTTATTTCAGCTATTTTTAAGTTAATAAATCGTATTTAGATCGTGTTTAGTCCCGAACGATTTGTTTACTCTATGCGCCTATGTTTCTAAACAAGTAACAGAGTGACATCTCTCTTGACAGTTTGATTTTGACACTTGACATCTCTCTTGGATTTCGGTGGGAAAAGGGGGAACGCATGGCCGGTTGTATTTCGCGATCTTTTTGGAAAGTTATCCCTTACCCCGGTCGTTTTGTGGACAATCTGTCATGACCCAGTTGAGGTGAATGTAGCTAACCCCTAATTTGACTTAATAACACGGGTTTGGACATATCTTGTTGAAATGGTTTGAAGGTCAAGTCAAAGTGACGCTATTGTGAATGAGTGATTTGAAGACCGCATGCTGTGATTGTCTCCAGCCTTATTGCAAGCGGATTGTTACCAGGAGAATACTCATAACGTCACGACACGATACACATACACTCACTTACATACATAACTCCAGGTTGGCACCAGAGCAGTGTCCTTCAACCAACAGGTAAGTTCTTTTGTTGTATTGTAAGTGTTTGATTTGATTGTCTGCTCCGCGTACGGCGGACAGTACGCTAGCCACTCTTGTCTCCAGAGCCCCCCATCAAAAACTTCCACTGCGCAATTGAATTGAGGTTTGGCCTATATGGTTGGTATTCAGAGCGCGATTATAAGACATAACCACCAAATTGGTAATTTACAGTAGGCTAATTACTTGGCAGTCTCTATAAGGGCAGTAGTAATACCCTATAAATATTTGTTAACTATGATTGCTTGTTTGTTTGAAATAATTTGTAAATTTGTTGAGACGAGTAACTCATGTTACCATAAGTCAGCCCGGGTTGCATATGCTAGTAGAGTTGAATGAATTGGGCTATGTTACAACTAGGGCATGTAATATCGGAAGGTTTTTAATTCCGATACTGATTTCCGATATTAGATCTCAATATCGGAATTCCGATATTAACATCGGAATTTCGTAATTTCATTAGAAATTGCATATTTTAATTGCAAATTCGGTATAAGGTTGAATGGAACACAATAAAAATCATTTTTAAACCGTATTCTTAAATTTTTGCGCTGAAGACCTAAAGTACTCAGTCATTAGTTTTCGTTTCTTTAGTTTTGTTGTCTGCTCTTGTGATGTTGATGTGCTTGGAATATTCTCCGATGAAGAGGGTCCAACTGCAGTAATGTTTAAGTGCACAGTTCGTAAATGTGCGTGCAAGCCCGTAGTAGACCCACGTTGTTTTTAGTTTTTTTTAACATATCTGACACTTAGCGGTTTGGCCGTCACCCGATCGATGAAAATGATCCCATACATTTGATGAGCGTTTGTTGAGAAATTCTGAATATGTGTCTTTCTGATGAAGCCCTGCAAAGAAAATATTTTTTTTATCTATACAAATAAATAAAATTGGAGTGTCTGTTTGTAATATTAAGATAACCACTTTTTACTAAGTGTCTAAGGATGCGGAAGAAAATAAAAATAGGGACATAAAAATTCGCAATGTGTTTATTCTGTAGAAAATGATACTGTGATTGCATACACGGTACATATACCAAAACAATTTTTTTTTTAATTTTTGTCTGTCTGTTTGTTCCGGCTAATCTCTGAAATGGACCGATTTTGACGGGACTTTCACTGGTAGATAGCTGATGTAACAAGGAGTAATTTAGCCTACTTTTATTTTAGAAAAAATCTTTTATTTTAGAAAAATACCTTTGTTAATTTCCGACATCCACGCGGGCGAAGCCGCGGGCAAAAGCTAGTATTATATAAATATATAACTGTACGTAAGCTTTGACTAACCTAGGTACCTGGGCCTGGAACGGACAAGCAAACCTACCTTTAGCAGGTAATATTAAATATTACCTGCTACAGGTAGGTTCTATGACTCTGTCTCTACATTAATGTTCTGCCTTATTAAATAAATTGTAACTTTCATTTACAATTTTATTTCGCAAAAGAGAATGGAGAAATCATCTTTTCACTATGTATCTAATAATACAAACTAACATCCTAAATATCTACGAACGAAATAATCATGTTTGGCGTTATTTATTTTATTTTGAGGTAGTACAATTATAAAACCATTTAAACACAGAAATTTATACTGAACTGGAAAACAAGAATTAAATAAAAAAAATACTTACATCTTTTATAGCGACGTTGGAGCATGTTAGACTTTTACTGACTAAAACCCACCCGTGTTCCTTCAGTTGCCCATGTGCCAGGGCCACGGTATCCATTTCGAACAATCACGCGACCCCGGCAGGAACTTACACGGTTTACGAGCGCAACTGAATGACAGTATATTTTGTTCGTTTGTGCGAATAAGCAAGAAGTACAGGCGCAGTTTAAAAGTGAGCGAGACAAACAATACTATTATAGCTCTTGTATCGCATGCTTAGCAAGCTGACAACAAGAATACGGTGCTAAACATAGACCTAAAATATACGTTTAATTTAAAACTCAAATAGAAAAGTTTGTCTGATATCGATATTGGATCACTCAGTATCGGAATTGTAATACCGGAACTTACGTTCCGAGATTCCGATATTACGATATTCCGAGATTCCGAGATTCCGAGATTCATGCCCTAGTTACAACCCCTTGTTTGTGTTTGACCTCTGTGTTGTATTGAATGTCAGGAAGACATTAAAATATTGAGTTTGTACCATTGATATGGTTGTTTGAGAAAATTAATATTAGAAATTGGCATTTTTGAGTATTAACATTGTTTTGAGTTGGAATAAAGGATTATTATTGTTTTACCATTGACACAGTGGTTTGTGAACTATACATTTGGAATTGGATTAGAATTTGAATATTTGAATTGAATGTAAAATAGAATTTTTTGAACGTTGATATTGATTTTGAATTAAAATAAAAGTTTATTGTTGAATTGAATTGAAGCCAGTATTTGTTATTTCTTGAGGTGCTGATAAGTCAGTTTGGTAGTTTGATTGTTTGCTTGTAGTTATTTTGTAATTGAATGTTTGAACTTGTTACTTATTTACCTTTTGCTTGGTTTATTTTATTTGATTGTTTGCGTTGGATTTCTTTGTTATTTATTGATTGAACTTTGTTATTTGATAATTTAATTGTTTTGTTTATTTGTATGGTTTTGTTTGTGCAATGGCATACAAATGGAAATATTGCAGTGCCGGACACCTGTCCAGGTCAAGCCGGAGACCTCGGTTGTTTCAGCTCCCGGACTATTGAGTAGATTGTCTGCTTTGGAACTGCCACACTTGACGGTCGCTGGGACCACTGGTACGGTTTCCAAAACCTGTTTGCAAGTTTGGTTGATGCACGCTCGGACCTCAGACCCGCCCAAAAGTTGGCCTATTTGTTGTCTGTCCTGGAAGGTGAGGCCCGAGCCTTGGTACAGCATCTGTCGTTGACTGACTCAGCCTACCCTACCGCTTTGGGACTACTCACCCAGCGGTACCAAATGAACGTTGTTTGGCTGATGTTCATATTGCATTGATTTTGGGGTTACCGGTCATTACTAGTTTGTCAGCATTGCGTACTGACCTGTAGAACCCGTTGGTGGTAGCGACCAACGCTTTAAAGCGATTGGACTTGCCGGTGGACCAATGGTCTTACCCTTTGGTGCATGTTGTGCTGCAACGGCTTCCTGCCGATTTGAGGGCTCATTTCGAGCAAAGGTATGGTGGGGATAGTGTCACACATCTCCCCCCATTTGGTGACCTCGTCCAATTTTTGGAGGATGAGTGTCGGTTTGTGGACAACTCTGGCGTTGCCACTGAGTCATGCCAGCCGTCTTCCCGGCCACGAGACCAGGGACGGACTAGGGCTCGCGGGCCTGTTGATGGTCGCCCCGCCGCTCGTTTTGCTGGCACCCAGAGTCGTCCTGGTTGTGAGTTTGTAGGGACACGGGGCATGGCATGGCAACTTGCGCGGCCTTTTTTGAAATTGCACGTGAGTGCCCGCCGCCGAATTGCCAATGCACGCCGCATGTGCTTCTCTTGTTTGGGGGCTCACTTCCATCGGGACTGCCCCAACCCCCGCCCTTGTAGAATTTGTGGGGGGTCCCATTTGGACATTTTGTGCGCTAACGCGAACCACGCTGGCAGACCACCCTCTGATGAAGGTTCGTGCACGGGGGGGTACCATGGAGTTGGTCACCGGGCTTCTGCCTCGCCGGTTCAGAACCGGGGAGAGGCCCGCAATTTTGAGCGCCGCACTCCACCCCCCGCGCAAGTTGATCGGGAGCCGCGCGACCGCCATTTGGTCTCCCCGCGTAAAGGCGATTACGCAGTTGTTGCTAGGCAGCGCTGGCCAGACCAGCACCGCCTTCCCTCCCCTCCTTTGGCGGAACGCCCCGGTTGGAGTCACGCCCCCCGCCATTCAGGCATCCGGTGGGATATGCCCTTCCAGCGATGGCGCGTGGCTCGGGACACCGCGCGTACGAGGAATTTGAATTGCATCCTCGTCGGGAAAGACTTGGGTCTGGGTGTGGCGATCGGTCGCCGCCCAGGCATTGTTAGGACATTGGCGCCTGCCCCGCTAAGGTACCCCTCAGATCGACACGGTTTTGTTGCCAACGGCATCGGTCAGGTCTGGGGGCCCACGGGGGACTCTGTTGTGGTCCGTGCCATTTTGGACATGGGAGCCCACGGTTGCCTTTTGTCTATTGTTTTGTTGTTTGTTTGTATTGTTTTGGGCAAAATTGTTTTCTTGAGCGCCTTTGGACTGCGGGACTTGGCTGGGACGAGCCAATTCGGGAAACCCTGTTGGAAGATTGGCTCCAATTTGTATCCGCACTCCCTGCAGTCAACGAGGTCGTGTTACCCCGCGCTATCCTCCCCCCTGGGAGCTACACTGCTACCCTTGTTTGTGATGCGTCTTCGCAAGGTTATGCAGCTGTTGTTTGTCTGCGCACCGTCTGCGCAACAGGCCAGGTGAATTTGTCACTGGTCTTGGCCAAGAGCAAGGTGGCCCCCCTCCGGACGGCACTGACCATCCCTAAGTTAGAATTGTCAGGGGCGGCGCGTCTTGTGCGTCTATTGAACCACGTTGCTCACACTTTGGGTGGAACTGTGGACATTCGGGCTTCTTACGCCTGGACGGACAGTCAAATTGTTTTGTGTTGGTTGAAGACGTCCTTCCACTCTTTGGAGGTCTTTGTTGCGTACCGAGTGTCCCAGATTCAAAATTCTGAAACGCCTTTGATTTGGAGGCACTTGCCTGGAGATTTGAACCCAGGCGCCGTAGCCTCACGTGGGTGCATGGCACCCCGCTTGTTTGCTTACCCCCTATGGTGGGGACCAGACTGGCTGACTCACCCCGAGGATGATTGGCCTAGATCGCCAGTCTTGATGTCGGGTCCTTTGCCCGGGCTCAAGGTGCTCGCTAGTGGAACGAAGGACCCTGATTTTTGTTGAGTCGATACAGCACCTCGACAAATTGTTGAATTGTTGGATCGTCACATTAAGAACTCGCATGCCGGTTGCAATGCGCTGTTGGCCATTCTGCAGCGAGAGTTTTGGATATTGTCGGGAGCCGTTAGTAAATTGAACCCCTTTTTGGACGATACGGGTCTTTTGTTGTTTGGTTGTTGACGGTTGAGGCACTCTAGCCTTCCTTATGGGGCCCGTCACCCCCTTTTGTTGCCTCAGGAGGGCCATTTGGTTAAATTGTTGTTGTTGTTGTTGTTTGGTTGTTATTGTTGTTTTTGTTGTTTGTTGTTGTTTTGACCCGCCAGCCTGCCCCCATTGGGAGGGTATTTTTGAGGCCGCGGTGAAGGCGGTTAGGGACTCTGGCGCAGATTGTTGGGAGACATCGTTCTCACCTTTAAGGAGTTAGCTACGGTATTTTGCCGCATTGAAGCTGTGTTGAACTCGCGTCCATTGCGCCCGCTGTCTTCGGACCCGAACGTCTTGGAGGCCCTGACCCCGGGCCATTTTTTGATTTGACAGCCACTTGTCGCCCTGCCGGAGCATCCTTTTGTCGATGTGAGCCAAAATTGGCTATCGCGGTTTAAGTTGGTGCAGCAGCTCGCTCAGAGTTTTGGAAGCGTTGGAGCTTGGAGTATTTGCACATCCTCCAGCAGCGCGTTAGGTGGACTGATAAAACGCAACCTTATCGGGATTGCCAAGTGATTAGCGGACGGGAAGGCCCGTCCGGGGGGGGGGTAGATGTTTAGTCCCGAACGATTTGTTTACTCTATGCGCCTACGTTTCTAAACGAGTAACAGAGTGACATCTCTCTTGACAGTTTGATTTTGACACTTGACATCTCTCTTGGATTTCGGTGGGAAAAGGGGGAACGCGTGGCCGGTTGTATTTCGCGATCTTTTTGGAAAGTTATCCCTTACCCCGGTCGTTTTGTAGACAATCTGTCATGACCCAGTTGAGGTGAATGTAGCTAACCCCTAATTTGACTTAATAACACGGGTTTGGACATATCTTGTTGAAATGGTTTGAAGGTCAAGTCAAAGTGACGCTATTGTGAATGAGCGATTTGAAGACCGCATGCTGTGATTGTCTCCAGCCTTATTGCAAGCGGATTGTTACCAGGAGAATACTCATAACGTCACGACACGATACACATACACTCACTTACATACATAACTCCAGGTTGGCACCAGAGCAGTGTCCTTCAACCAACAGGTAAGTTCTTTTGTTGTATTGTAAGTGTTTGATTTGATTGTCTGCTCCGCGTACAGCGGACAGTACGCTAGCCACTCTTGTCTCCAGAGCCCCCCATCAAAAACTTCCACTGCGCAATTGAATTGAGGTTTGGCCTGGCAGCGTACAGATCGATTTGCTGAGTGTAGACATATAAATAAAATAAAATAAGTAAAGCATGAAGTGTGTACGCTGCCAGACTAGACCTCACAATACGATTTCAATTATTATGTGGAAGCGTGCTAACCATGGGGCTCTAGAGACAAGAGTGGCTAGCGTACTGTCCGCCGTACGCGGAGCAGACGGTACAAGTACAAGGTACAATATACAAACAAAAGCACTTACCTCATGGTTGAAGGACACTGCTCTGGTGCCAACCTGGAGATATGTATGTAAGTGAGTGTATGTGTATCGTGTCGTGACGTTACGAGTATTCTTCAGGTTAGATTCCGCTTCAACCCGGCTGGAGACAATCACAGCATGCGGTCTTCAAATCACTCATTCACAACAGCGTCACACTTTGCTTAACCTTCAAACTATTTATCCAAAATATGTCCAAAACCCGTGTTATTACACCAAGATAGGGTTATTAACTCAAACAACTGGGTCATGGTCCATTGTCCACCAAAACGACCGGTTAAGAGATTGATTTCAACAAAAGCGTCGCGGGGTTTCAACAGGCGAACGGGGCTATTTTAGCGGCAAAACGACAGAGAGCTGTCAAGTGTCAACGTCAAAAAATGACAAGTCAGATGTCACTTCGTTACACGCGCATTCCATTAGGCGCACAGATAATAAACGGTACGCAACAAAGTGTAAACATAGAAACAAATAAGGAGGATGATAAAGAATCATGAATTAAAGTGTAAGTATAGCATGAACACTATAAGCATCGATCGGGATAAGCTGCGCTTGCCATATTTGGTCCGTGGATTGAGACCAAGAACCCTCCGTGCCTGGGAAAGCACGTTAAAACCTTTGTCCCGGCTGTCATTCGTAGATCTTTGACAGTCATGGCGGTCTTACCAGTGGTATCGTATTACCCACTAAATGGGTTGTGGCGGTCAGATAGGTAGTCGGTCCATATGAATACTTATATTCAGTTGCATCCAGTTAGACTGGAAGTTGACCCCAACATAGTTGCGAAAAGGGTAGGTTTTGATGATGAATCTTTGATGTTCTGTAAGCTCGATTAAAAAGCAGGAAAATTCTGGTGTTTGACTCCCTTTGGAGAAAAATGTATTTCTTTAAAAGGCAGTCTCTTCTCAAATAATTTATCGTAACGTGTTTTAACTTTAGACCTGTCAACCAAAGGAATCCTTCGCAAGTCTCATACATTTAACATTCCTCGTGGACATTTCAAGAATAAATTAATCTTAGACATTGATGCATATGCTACATTCGGCTTATTTACGATGCTACACGACAACTGAGTTGATGAGTGTATTAGAGAACAGGCGAATGAATAATTTCTTAAGACAAATGTGCTGAGACTTTGAGAGTGTGCACTTCAACTGATTCTGAATCGGATGGAAGACTTGATTTTCTTTGACGAAGTATGAGGAACAGGTGGTAAAGTTCCCTGCCAGGGTTTTTTTTTTCAGGATGGGAAATCATCAAATTACTTCTCCCGCTCTGGGCGGAGCGGGAGGGCGTGTCAGACTTTTACTGACTAAAAGCCACCCGTGTTCCATCAGTTGCCCATGTGCCAGGGTCACGGTATCTCTTTCGAACAATCATCGCGAGATTTGTTCGAAAAAAAATCTGCTTGCGCGATGCAGGATTTACCACTACAAAGGTATATCTGTCTAAGAGCAATAGTGAAATTGTGGCCCAGAAGTAACGCTCGTAAGTTCCGAGTTGTAGAACTTGTGGACTCTACTAACGACTCGCTCGACTCTCAAAACGTTGAAGGAAAAATATCGGGAGGAAACCGGCCTGTCATGTGACATCTAAACCGCACTGGTCCCGCATGGTTGACTACGGACCATTCCCTCTCATCTAAAGGAGGCCTGTCTCCCAGCAGTGGGAACATTATAGGCAGATTATGCTTCCTGTACTGGGTACTGGAAGACGTAGCGTTGGAAGGCCTCCCACGAGATAGATCTATGACCTGGTGAAGGCCGCAGGAATCCGTTGGATGCGAGAAGCACAGAACCGGTCACAGTGGCGTGGCTTGGTGGAGGCCTATGTCCAGCATGGACGTCTTTCGGCTGATATGATGATGCTTCCTGGTGCCATAGATGCATAGGTGAAATGCCTGTCTCTAATATTACGTGTATTGAAAACAAAACGAGTTGTTTTTACTCCTCGCCTTTTAGTACGTACCTATGTCCAATTTGATTGCATGATTTCTAAAGGATATCCATCATCACTTCATCAGACTCACAAATTCGCTTACAAACAATCTTTCCATCGACACATCGTTCGCCTAAGATTAGTTCGATGAACTCATTTCATCGACAAACGATTCGCCGAACCTCTTTTTATCGAGAGCTCCTTTCATCTACTTTCATTCGCATGATACTCTCAGTTACTTCCAAGTAGGTGATACCTCTAAGTATGTTAGTACTAATGTGACGATACCGTTCGACAATCGGAGTTATTTTAACGTCCACAATCATGAACGCTAGGTGCCATAATCGACCACTCAATTATTTATCCATTGACCCGCTTCCGACGAAGCTTCATAAATTCTTCCGACGTTACCAACTCTTATTTGGACGACAACACAACATGAATCCTAATTGATACCATTTATCACATTACCATTTTAGTTTGTCATCGTTTCCCGCCATATTTTCGTGCAGTGAGTAGCGCGAAATGGAACACGAGAACCGTGCGTTCGATTTTTAAATTTTCGTTTTTTTTTTGTGCGTGTGTAAGAAATGAGTTTTTGCGAATGTAGGTTGGTACTTGTATACGATCGCGAAAGTTTATGAATTTTACACTTGAACTAGTTTTTGATATTCGCGTGTTTATTGCTTTTTGATTTGGACCGTGAAAACTGATTTTGTACAAAGTGGATTTGATAGTGAAGTGTGACGTTGAATAAGGTGGACATAAGAAACTGTGTCTAGTTGTTTCTGGCCGATATTTTTGTTGATCTTCTCTCTGTATCTATGTATACTACCAAATAATTAACATACCATTTGGGACATAGTAATTTGATTGCTAACTGTAAACAAATATTGAATGTTCTGTACCCAGAATGTCTATGGGAGATGAGGGCTCATTTCGAAATAACAGGCACGACACCATGGTGAACCGCGGGACATTCCGTAAAAAACTGTAAATAATTGTTAACACTGTAAATAAAATGTAATTTTCTGCAAAAACTCTATCCTTCATAAAATCTCTGATCGCATTTGTGGCACATAAATTAATTCACACATGTAGATAAATAAAATTACTCTTTATTATACAATAAAAGTGTTGCTTAGTACTCAGTACAACTATAGAGTACAGACGCCCGCACATCCAACTACTACAATACGTCAAATTTCTTCAATAGATTTTCAACTTTATCGCTAAAGCATTAGGTTCAAGGTTGATTGGGAGAATTTGACAGTTTCGGGTACCTTGATATGCTAACGTCTGTACATTTCACAAACATCATACAAAAACCGTAAAAGCTGTAAACGGTCAATCGCAATCGCAGAGCAACGGTAACAATGTTCATTCATAGCGCCTGTATTTCGTAGCAGTAAGGGTTCTTTTCGTGGTTCAACTGTCGTGCGGTTGGCCGTACAACTAATTACATATTTCCATTATTTTCCGCCGACCGCCATTCGATCAGCTGATACGTTTGTCACCGCTCCTCGGTCGGCTACAGCCTTCCCAACCGTGGCTTCCTGTCATTGTGAATGCAGCAGAAAATTATATGTTTTGAACGCTTCTCCGGGAATTGTAGACAAAATATATACATATTATATAGAGGGCATCGTCATTAGCTTCTAGCTCAGCAGCAATCATTATCTGCCTAGCCTTTTCCCAACTATGTTTGGGTTGGCTTCCAGTCTAACTGTATACAGCTAAGTATGTTCGCTGCCAGGCCAGGCCCCCATAGGATTTTAATTATTATGTGGAAGCGTGATGCTGGGGCCCTGGAGCAAGAAGTGGCTAGCGAAACTAGTCCGCCGTACGCGGAGCAGACAATATAATAATATAATTCAAATGAAGAAGCAATACAATTAACAAATGACTCACCTCATGGTTGAAGGAAACTGCTTCTGGGTGGTACCTGGATTTATGTATGTAAGTGAGTGTGTATTGTATTGTGTTGTGACGTTATGAGTTTCTCCAGGTTACAATCCGCTCCGCTCCAAGAGGTCTGCCATCCAGACATGCGGTCTTCAAACACGCGATTTCCAATAGCGTCACTTTCACTTAACCTTCAAAGTTTCAACAAAGATATATCCTAAACTCAACCCGTATAACTTCACCAAATTGGGGTTATTAACACAAACAATTGGGTCATGACTTATTGTCCACCAAAACGACCGGTTATAAGCGATTAATTTAACAAAAGGGTCGGGACGCCAAGAGGACCTGCCATTCCCTTTCAAGCACAAAATCAAAGAGAAGTGGCAAGTGTCAAAGTCAAACTGACAAGTCAGATGTCATTCCGTTCGGGCGCGTTCCGAAGGCGCATAGAGTAACTACTTTAAACGGGATGAAACAAAGTACGAGTATTTTACATGGAGCGACTGCCTATCTGACCTCCACAACCTAGTGACAGGGTAATACGATACCCCTTGGTAAGACTGGTGGTCAGACTTTCGGGCTTCTGACGACCCGTAAAGACTGTCTAAGATCTACGAAAGACAGCCGGGACCAACGGCTTAGCGTGATTTCCATAGAACGGAAGTGTCTTGGTATGTAAAGACGGTCACCCATCCACGGACCAACCGCGGCAAGTAGTTGACAGATTGAGATTGAGTTTAGAATTATCTTAAAAACATACCGTTTCTCCACTGCTTTAAGGAACAAAATTGAGTGTGGTAACACAGTTTTTTTTCTTTAATGCGTTATGCCATAAAATTGTACAAAGGCTTTGTCACAATTATTTCACGAAAACAAAGCTTTGCTTACATGGGAGCGACCAATATTGTGATGTTTCGTATGATTGCTCTGAACGTCAACAATAACTGAGTTATTTAAACTTATCCTCTGAAAGCCAACTTCTTTAGGAGGCTGCTTGGCAGACAGTTCCCCGCAGTCACCACGATGACAGAATAAACCACTTAGGGATTTGGTAAAGAAAGTTATGTAAAACTTTAAGCGCTCTAAATCAGTCATGTCAAAGATACGGCCCGCGGGCCGAATCCGGCCCTCGGGCCATTTTGAAACGGCCCGCGATCACAATATATCACAAATAAATGAATCTTCTTTTTTAGAGATTTTAGACTGCACTCGATGCCTCTACGCAGGTTTAAAATATCCGGTATCCGGGTCCTCGAGCTCAAAATAATTACCCTCTTTCCTACTTTTGGTATGATTTGTAACAATTATAACTATATATAACTAAATAAATAAAGATGTTAAAATAATTCAGTATGTTTTAGTTTTTTAATTTGAACCTGGCCCGCCTACACATTCTTAATCAAACATATGGCCCTCTGCAAAATTGAGTTTGACATCCCTGCTCTAAATCTTTAGAAGTTTTAGTTACGCTTATGGCTAAGCTCTTGGCTTTAGGCTTCCCATTTCTTCC
This sequence comes from Aporophyla lueneburgensis, assembly GCA_932294355.1. NCBI lineage: Eukaryota > Metazoa > Arthropoda > Insecta > Lepidoptera > Noctuidae > Aporophyla > Aporophyla lueneburgensis. Next base: position 12,607,843 of record OW028762.1, on the reverse strand, counting down.
CGTGGGTGTCGTAAAAGGCGACTAAGGGACTTACTAGAGAATGGGCAGCAGCGTTCTCTATGAATTTTACCAAAATACTGCGATCGTCAACCCGCCTGCCAAGCGTGGCGATTATGGGAAACACACCCAAATTGGAGGAGGCCTATGTGGACGTCTTTCGGTTGAAATGATGATGATGGCATAAGAAGTCAGTTCTCATTGGAATCGGAGCTATTAGATATAATTCATTTCGATAATCGAAAACTCTTATCCACTTGATCTGTCTCGTTATAAGTTTGTCAACGTTGTGGTCTCGTGGCTTCAGCGTATACCTGCGGTCTATTGCGCGAAGCACTGGGAAATTATTACAGATACCTACTGTAAAACACATTGTGTAATAACTTAAAATTAATTTAAAGCTAGACGTTACTTGATTTGTAATCTATACTAATATTATAAAGCTGAAGAGTTTGTTTGTTTGTTTGGTTGAACGCGCTAATCTCAGGAAGTACTGGTTCGAATTGAAAAATTATTTACGTGTTGGGTAGCCCATTTACCGAGGAAGGCTATTTAACATCACGCTACCAGCAATAGGAGCGGAGCAGCAATGAAAAATGTTGCAAAAACGAAGACCACGCACGGGTAGGTTATTCGATGCGATGGGATGGGTTAGGGGAGCAATAAATATAACGTGGACAAAGTCGCAGGCAGAAGCTAATTAGTCATGGAAACTGATGTATATAGACGAAAATTCCTAACAAGCAAGACGACATGTGTGATCTAAATTAAGCTACTAGAAGAAATCAAAGAAAAATTAGACCATTTCCTTCTTCAGTTCCCGATAACGCCTTCACCTCATTTCGATCCAGAAATAAATCCCTACATCAAAACTTTCCTATAAACAAAAAACTGCAATCATCATAGATCAAGCTATCCTCAAACCTAAATATTTATAAACTTATCCTCCTATTACGTGTCTATCTTGGATTCTCAGACATGAAAAAAGAAATACACGAGGAGGGTCGACGCACCCGTTTTGGCGGACAGCCAGCGATGCACTGCATGCAAACTCAAATGCTCAAACTACATGGTGCAAGTCTAGCCGTAGACAATAAACATCGGACTTTATTTGCGTCTTCTAATTTTGAATCTCAGTTCTTTTATTGGTAACACTACAAGTTATTGAAACTTTCGGTTTTGAAGTTTTGGTTAGGTTCTTATGTTTCGCATTGAACATTGAATGTATTTAAATAGAAGAATATTTGTATGAAGTCGATTAACTTTCAGTTTCAACTTCAGTTTGCAAAATATCTAAGTTATAATCTTTGGAAAATGTAGTAGTAAATATTTGTTTATTTTAACTAGCAAAAAATTTGTGTTTGTTTTCCCTTATGAATTAAAATTAAATTTTATTTTTGCCCGAAACTTGTGCCATCTCTAGAATACAATGACATTCTGCAGGTTCCCTATTGTGTGACCTAACTTTTTTATCCATAATCTAAAGAGCCATAATTTTTTTTGTCCTAATCATCATTTGTCCGAATGATAACTTGCCCGAACTAAATGTCACATAATATCACAAGCCATACAATTTAAATCCCTAAATATAATATGCCCTAAATCCGTTTGTCATAAATATTACTATCAATAACATACAAAACACTTAAAACTGTTTTCCATAAAAGTTATAACTTCTAAATTCAAATTATTTATGTTTATTTATCCTAATTATATTTTTAAAACAAAGTATTACGGAGTTCATTAAGAATTTCATTATTTTATCAAATTCAACTGATACAATACATAAATAGTAAAGATACAAAAGCATTATGGTATTTATCAAGGCCTGGCATGGCGCTGCATGTATTATCACTAAATAAATACAATATCACTCAATAAAACAGGTGATTGTGAACAAGTGATTTTATTTCCCTCTAAGAAACATACAAACAAACATACACCATGCATGCAGCATGCATGCACGCAAGCAACATGCAATCGAGCATGCAAGCAAGCATCATATAGCATGCAAGCAAGCTTGCAGCATGCAAGCGAGCATGCATGCAAGCAGGCAAGCAGCATGCAATCGAGCATGCAAGCAAGCATGCAGTATGCAAGCGAGCATGCATCATGCAGCAGGCATGGTTTCTGTCACGGCTCCGGCACTGCGGGGCTTAGGCGGTCCCACGCGAGCTCCGCGCCTACGCGATTTTAAATTACACTCTAGGGGTAGGGCAGACAAGACTACGTGGAGTCGGATTTACAGCGATTCGTTTCTGTCACTAAAACCTAACTTGTAGCATTTTTTTACTACTAAAGATTTTATTATAAATGAACATTCGGCATAATACAATTTATATAATACAATACTTAGGACATATGACTTTATAACATGCAAAATTAGGAGATTTAATGATTATAGTTTTTGATATTATGACAGAATAGTTTTAGAAGCAAAGATAATTATGTAAAACAAAATTTCGACTTTTTGAATGTTATGGTTACTGCCGTTTATAGCTAACGTGTTATGGATAATGATTTTCGGACAAACCATTTTAGGAGAAGAAAGGGAGTACCCATTCTGCAACTTGGCATGAAAGAATCCGTAATACCACAGTAAAGATAATTTATACAGTATTTTGACTCGGCCCTATCCTAGAAATAATTACCTACAGCACGCGCGGTACGTAAACATGCGGTAGACGCGGTAGGGCTGCCCGCAAAAAGTATTTTGACTTCATCTACCTACTTGAGTTTCTATGATTTTAAATATTATATTTTTATTAAAAAAAAACATTGTTTGACCCTTTTTTATTAAAAGTGATAAGGGTGGAAGATGTAAATGATATCAAATTTTATTTATTTTTAATTACGATACGATCTTTGCTGTAGGCTTGGGCATAGTAGTTCGCGACTGAGATCGCTCAGTTTAGTTCACCGCTCCTTAACGAACTCGTTCGCTCTTCTAGTTCATCCGCTCTTCTAGTTCATCCGCTCTTCAAGTTCATCCGCTCTTCTAGTTCATCCGCTCATCAAGTTCATCCGCTCCCAGCTCGAATCAAAGAGAGGCAGATCGTTCGCTCCTTCGCTCGTTTAGATTTTGCACGTACTGCATGTGACGAGATTATGGAATGTTCTACTTTTACCTACAATTTTTGGACTCTAAAAACTGCAAAAACCATTGAGTGATAATTCATAAGAAGATCATGATTGTAAATAATACCAAGGTTTATTGTTGCAATAAATAACTAGTTTAGTGATTACAAAAACCTTTTCGTATTTTGTCCAGTGTATCAGTTCGGTTGACGCCATCCTCGCTCATTCGGTCGCGAACTGATGAACTAACGAACTATGGATCGGGAAATGAGCGAACTAGTTCGCGTAGTTCATCTATGGGAGCGCTCTTACGAACTAGTTCGTTCGTGAACTACACAAGACTACTTTGCTGGACCGATTCAAATCCTGCGATCAAGATAGTTTATCGATTCAATGATTTACGATCGAAATGATCGATTCAAATCAATAGATCGGGCACCCCAGGCTAGGAAACTACCTGCTACTACTACGAGCGTAGTTAGGACTCTCGTTTGTCACTTTTTTCCCCTATCCACTTACTTATTTAATAATCCTGGTATTTTACTTGGTGTAAAAAGCAAAATACCTACCTATTAAAAAAGAAACAAATTTCGTACTAGTAGGTATATAAAAAAAATATTTTCTTTCCTTTTGAAGTTTCCATGGTAATTTAAAAAAATTATCTCTGGGTGCATTATACAAGAATTCAAGCAACCAGAAACAGCAAAATATAGTTTATAAGGTCTATTTGCCATATTAAGTAATCATCTTGCACTGATTATTATTAAATATCCACAAATCGCACGCTAAGTGCTTACAAACAAAACCATTAATAACACCGCCCCCCATCCGTTTATCAAAGCGGTGCGTACGCGACTGCGTATGTACTCGGAGTGTACCAGACTCGAGGCGCGTAGGTATGACTTGCGTTCCGAGCGTTTGTATGAAGATAGACTACTGTATAGATATCTATACTGTGGTAATACTGTAACTTATTTAGTTATTATTTCTACGTGTTAGATTTTATGATACTTATAAGAGTCTCAAATATCAATTGAAACCGATTCTATTGAAACAATATGTGATGCCATCAATTTAAACCTTTGTATTGTAGTATAGCTCACGCCAAACTTCTAGGCCGCCCTGAAGTTGGCTTTCCGAAGCGCAAGGCACGGATCGGTGCTGTTTTTTATTAGATTTACTACTGCGCAGCCATTGTAGCCAACTTCAGGGCGGTCAAGAAGTTTGGTAAGTATTATATGTCATATTGCTGTTAATAGTTATTTGTTATACAAGAGTGCAAAGTTGCTTTTTAACCGCGTGCTCAATTTTGATGACCGAGCAAGCGAAGGATTCTAAAATTCAAAATTAGAATCCTGAGCGTTAGCGAGGGAATCAAAAGAGCACGAGGTGAAAAATCTTTGCACTCGAGTGCAACACGTAACTTTTCATTCCATCTCAGCGAGGAAAGAGTATTGTGTTAGAACATCGTGTGCACTATCACAAACTTAGTGCACACGATGTTCTAAATTCAATTTACTTTATCCTCTAGAGAATAAAAACGGCTTTTCCACTCAGATATTGAAGATTAAAAATACTCTTTCCGAGATGGTGGGATGAAAAACATCTTTTTTATCCAAAAGCTACTTTTACGAATTAAGATGGCTATAAAAGAAGGGAAAGAGAGATTGACTGAGTGAAAGGGGGTGACTTCCGAGATTCGCCAACCCTAATATTGGGACAAGGGCATCCGCATTTTTAAATCAAACTCAAGTACCTAAATATCTTGAATATCTTCATTTCTTCAACGAACATAATCAGTATCTTGTGTGAGTGAGATCATCATCATCATCATCATTTTAGCCGAAAGACGTCCACAGCTGGACATTGGCCTCCCCTAATTTAGGGCGGTTTGCCGTAATCGTAACGCTTGGCGAATTCAAGATCGCAGTATGGTGGTAAAGTCCTTAGAGAACGCTGCTGCTCATTCTTTAGTAAGTCTCTTAGTCGCCTCTTACGACACCTATGGGAAGAAATGGGGTGATAAATGATAAATGATTTTATTTCTGTAAGTAGGTTTGTACAAACACTTTTACACGTCAATGATATTTTTTAAACTAGATGAGTTCGACGTTTCCTAACTGACTACTCTAAGAAGAAAGGCCGAAACATACTCAGAGGTCACAGTCTCTTTTAAAGTCCAGACATAATCTTGTTCACATCATGTGAAGATCATGTAGATTGGTGACTGAAATGGTCTTTTGAAGAAAGAACCACACAGATTGAGTGGACCTGTCCAGTCAGTGCAAGCATTTGTCAGTAATCGTTTAGCTCAACTCGGAAAATAAGGAGCCCAACGCTTTGACGAACAGTACCAAAGAAAGGACATTTGGGTAGGCCACATAAATTACTCAAACTGCCAGATCATGATTACTGAGAACGAAAGAAAACAAAAGAAGAGAAGAAAGAGGTGGTTCTATTCTTTACATCCGGCAACACGTAACAAATTGCCTGAGATAATGAAAATTAATTTAAATACCCAATAATTTTACTGTGAAGAATAAATTAGCGAATACAATAAACTTCTTACATTAAAGATCTACAATTTTAATTTAATTAATTATCAAATTAAGTAATAAATATAATGCCTAATAAATTTTAGTAAGTGCATTATTAATTTCGAATTTATTACTTGTTTTGACAGTTATTAATAGAAAATGGCGCCCGGAGCAGAGATGCAGAACATTTGGTTGAGAGTAACCTGATATCAATGACTCCGTGTTGTTTATGGTTTTATATGAAGACATTGAACTTACTCCTTTGCCTAACAAGAAAAGGGAAGAACTGTTTTGACAGCTGTTTGTCATACTTGGTAATGTTAATGGAAATAAATGTTTAACAGCCAAGTTATGTTCAATTTTCTATGAAAAACATTGTGAGCGGCTTCTAATTTCTAAATTTGGTGCTGTAATACTATCAAAGTTTCTGCAACTATTTTAGCACCGCTTTTTTTGGGTGGGAAATCATCAAATAACATCTCCCACTCTAGGCGAAGCGGGAGAGCGTGTCAGACTTTTACTGACTAAAACCCACACGTGTTCCTTCAGTTGCTTATACCACGGTTACTCTTTCGAACAAATCCGCTAACCTGGACATTTAGCGCCCCTGCCAACGAAAATAGACAAGCTAAGGCTAAGCCCTTGTAGGAGAGAATTTAAGTGTCCACTATCATGTCAAGGGAGTTATTTATGTTAAAACCACTTTATTCACTATGTTCTCCATATCTCATTAGTATTAGCAATTTGTTTTGAGTTATCGTTTGTTTAGTGTAGCGGGAAAAGCTCAACACTTCGTTATTTTTGAGACGTTTTGTTTCTGTTCTGAGTACCACAGGTCAATTTGTCACTCAGATTACCAAGATTCTAAATAAAGCAGAAATTGGTCTTAAAAACAGTAGCTTTTGCTCATTTTGTGCTTAATTGATAGAATAAGTTAGAATAAATCTTCAATTTTAATAAAACCTTTGGGAGCATGGTCCTAAGACACAAGGTACTTTATTTCGAATAAAAAAACATCTTTGGGACCGCGTCATGGAAGTCATGTAGAGTTCGTTGCATAAAAAATAAGTAACAATTGTTTTTAAGCTACACGAGATATTATTGAAAAGATAATTGCGATGTAAAGAATGTCCTAAAAGCTAGAAAATAATTAGTTAGGTCCTGAAATTCCTGTGAACAATCAACTGCCCATATAATAACTTTTATTTACCTACATTGTTACTCTGCTTTCATTACGATTCACGATTTTGTTTTTTCAACCGACGAAAAAAAACGGAGGAGGTTATCAATTCGACGCGTATATTTTTTTTTTTTTTTTTTTTTATGTATGACCACGCATAACTTTTTACATAGTGGTCCGATTGTGACAATTCTTCTTCTATTGGAAAGGGTATACTTCCAAGGTGGTCCCATATAAATTTGGAAACTAAATCGAACCCTAAGGGTCGGAAAACAGGGGATGATTGATTGTTCACTCACTGATTGTAATGTATAAACACGCATAACTTTATACAGAGTAGTCCGATTTTGATAATTCTTTTTGTGTTGGATAGGGTATACTTTGTCAAGTATTATTAGTAAATTAAAGCCACGAAAAAATATAAAATAAAAACTTTTTAACAAAAAATTAAACCGCCGAAAAACTGAAAAGCATAAAATAATAAACCTTAAAATTTTGAGTCGGCGCTGAAAAATCAATGAACAAGGATCACTCAAAGCGCCGACTCATAATTTTAAGGTTTATTATTTTATGCTTTTCAGTTTTTCGGCGGTTTAATTTTTTGTTAAAAAGTTTTAGTACATTTGGCCAATTACGTTTAAGCCATCATAATATATTGCCTATATTGTTCCCACTGCTGGGACACATAATCTATCACGCCATAATTGCCATCAACCGGACACAAATCCAGCCTCCGAACTGAGATATTCCCAATAGCACTTTACCTGTCTCGTTATATTGAACCACAGTCAGGGCCTCATTGTCAGCAGTAGCACTATTGAGCAATACCTAAGTAAAATACTTTAAATAGTAATTTTGTCATGAGCTAAGTTCGCTGTCTCACTATAACAATGCAACTAACAAGTGGATTCCTCGGTCCTTCCTTACACTACAGAACAATAACGAACGATGTTTGTGAATTATTTATGTATGTGCAGTGCGAGTCGTAAAAGTCTGAAATATTAACAAACCACACACTTTACGACGAATTTACATTGATGTGTGTTCTATTTTGTGCGAATTTTAGTACGATGTTTGCGGTAAATTCCGGTTTTTCGGTTGATGGCATTGTGATGTTGTTACTTGTGCCTTTTGTGAAAGCATTTTCTTGTCTATGCCTTGTACTTTATTTAATTTTATTCAATATGATTTTTGAAAGTGTAAGTTAACTGTCAAAACATTCGACAAAGTAGAGATTTAGAATTTTACTCATAAATGATCCCAAATCGCGCCGTGTTCCAGTCTTATGGAGCTAAAACACAACTGACATAAAATTGTCGTCACCAAAACATTTATTTACCTCTCTGACATTGTAAATAGACTTAATATATGATCTCCTTACCCTCAAGGAGACCGATTACTCATAAGTTTCAGTTTTATACCAAAATATATATGTTATATACCTGACCTTGGACCAATTTCAGCAGTATGTATGTATTATCTTAATACAATGTTCTTGGCAGTCGTTGTGATTTAGATCTTACGATTTGTCGTTGCCATTACGTTTTGGCGACAACAATTTTCGCTCTGATTTCGGTTTTATAAAATATTTGGTGTCTGCAAATTGGGACCTTTCGAGGAACTGACTATAGTTAACATAATTTCATGCTTTTTTCCGAAGAGTTGGACAGAGCTGAAACCACATTTCACCGTCTATGTGTGTATATAGTAAGTCAGCTTAAAAAGAATCCCTTTTTTCAGTTTTACGAAACCGCTACAATTTCTATAAAAAATATATTTACATACTCCTAATTTAGAGTAGTTTTTTCATTATATTTAAATTCTCTGTTCTCATTCAATCGTATTTCGAAGGCCAATGCAATAATCAAGTACTAAGTAAATATTTGATTAAAGTCTGGCACACTAAAGTGGCTCGTATTTATTTAGCAGCCATTGCCAAAATCTCAGGAAAGTGGCGACGACATATTGAATTAATGTAGTATATTTAAAAACTTCAGAGAAAATGCTGGTTATAAGATAATTTAATTTGAGTTTTTAATTCTGATTGAATTGCAACTGAACTGCACCATGGGAATGTGTTTTCGAAATATTTTTATACGAAAATATACACCACCATATACTAGTAAAAAAAAAATTCAATGCCAAAAACGCAATAGAAAGATGGAAGATGCCCGTGACATGACGGCGGGCCATTTTTACGCCCTAAATTTTGGCGCGAAATACAAAACTTCTATAAAACACATAGACATTTATTGCAATCACAAACTTTTACGTTACTGCTGCTCAGACCAGTAACGTTTCTTTTCAAAATATTTGAATGTCTCCGTTTGATTGCATCTTTAAACATTTATTTCTTTGCTCAAAAAGAAAATATTAAAAAAAAAATTGTGGAGGCATCACTCTCAGTGAAAAAAATGACCCTTAATTGAATCGTTGTATATTATCCTAAAGCTTTTATTTACATCAATAGGCGTTTTTTTTATTTAGCTTAGCTCAGGTTCCCAAGCACCTTGAAGAAGTTTGTATTTTTAGGTCCTTAGAAAATTGGCAAATATTTTCTTCAAACTGAACGTGTCTTATACATTTTTTTTCTTTTATTTTTTTACTAAAATTATGGACTTAACTAAAACCCGGACACAATTGTACACAGAAGTATTCAGATTAATAACAAACTAAACTTCATCAAATATTAAAATAAAAATATATAATCCTAACTTACCGAAATCTATTACTTATCATTAGTGTGTGTGTGTGTGCGTGTATTTTCTACGGTAAAAATAAAACCATTGCCTAGATGCATCGATAAGATACCAAGGTTTCTTGAAAAACAATTGCACATTATTAGTCACTGCCATTCCAAAGCTATAAATCAGTGCTAACTCTTTTGAAGGCTGATTCACAATAAGTCTTCAATGGCGATCGGAAGCGACGAGCTCCAAGGATATCTGTTCTATTGTCTTAGTTGATAGGTTGGTGCGATATTTATCATGGAGTATTTATTCGAGGGAAGTCAGGAAACCCTACAGAGGTTAATAAGAACATTTTAATGTTACGAGTATGTGGTGCTGCTGACTCATAATCATCCTTCGTAATATATCGGTTCATTTAGTTTAGCACTTAAAAAGTTTGTTCTTTAAAAGTGTACTTTTTTTTTGCACAATTTTCGTCTAGTTCATTGCAGATTTTATATTAGACTAAATGTGCTCGCGGCATCTCCCGCGTGGTGTTCGCAAATTATCACACAGGGACGTGCTACTCAGACAAAAAGTTACTTTGTAACTCCTTATAACATCAGCTATTTGCCAGTGAAAGTCCCGTCAAAATCGGTCCAGTCGTTTCAGAGATTAGCCGGAACAAGCAGAAAGACAAAAATATTTAAAACTAGCTTTTGCCAGCGGCTTCGCCCGCGTGGAGGTCGGAAATTATCCCGCGGGAACATACTACCGGGATAAAAAGTAGCCTATGTCCTTTCTCAGGGTCTAAACTATCTGTGTACCAAATTTCATTTAAATCGGTTCAGTAGTTTTAGCAGGAAAGCGAGACAGACAGACAGAGTTACTTTTGCATTTATAATATTAGTTTAGATATTAGTTTAGATTATTTTTTTGATGTAAGTACCGTATATACTTTCATATGCATTTATTGAATAACTGTTAATTTGAAATTACAAACGGACACTTCAGTTTGTTTTATAGAAAACTAGCTTTTGCCAGCGGCTTCGCCCGCGTGGAGTTCGGAAATTATCCCGCGGGAACATACTACCGGGATAAAAAGTAAGCCTATGTCCTTTCTCAGGCTTTAAACTATCTGTGTACCAAATTTCATTTAAATCGGTTCAGTAGTTTTAGCAGGAAAGCGAGACAGACAGACAGACAGACAGACAGACAGACCGACAGACAGACAGAGTTACTTTTGCATTTATAATATTAGTGTAGAAGTGTAGATGTAGATATAGATAAGAAAAAATATTTCTCCTGTGAAAATCCTCTTCCGCGAGGCGGGTGAAAGCATCTGTATGATTCTTACAGACTTCAGCCACACTGTGTTTGTCCAACAACCTGCCGCGAGGAGGGGGTAGGCCCTCCTCTCCGCAGAGATTTAGCGCATTCATCCCGACATCCTCACAAAGATTATATTGAAGTATCCGATTATTTACTACTCTACAAACAAGGTCGTCCCTCTCTAACGTTCTGTTATTTAAAGCTTTAACATTTCAGTAAAAATAGGACAAAAAAGAAACAGAAATTAACTGCACCATCAACATTTTCACCCGTATATTTGGAACTGTCTGCTCTTTCATAAATCAATTTTATCCCCGAACCGCGCTCATACTGTATCAAACATTCATAGCGTACTATAATTAAACTTATGACTTCCCCGAAAAGCACGTATTTTCTAACAACCCACAGGTCAGTTGCGCCGGATTTCTTGCGATTGACTGACGTTACAGGACTCTTGACAAGCGCTCGAGTACAATACGGTTATTCGATTTTGAAAATTCTAAATTTTTGAACGCAGCCATATTTATAGTGTGGTCGGAGTGCTATTTTTGGCGCGGTTTACGGTTTTTTGTATTGGCTATGGTGGTAAATGATGATAAAATGTGCTACAGTGATTTGTTTATGTTGTGATTTTGGCATTGTTTGTATTTTAGATTAGCGTGCGAATTGATTTTAGAAAGTGCGAACGTTTCAGATCTAAATTGGATTTGACCAACATTGGCAGTACACTTTAAAATGAACAACACTCCAAGGATCCAAAGAGTATGAAAATTCAAATACCTACTTAAAGCAAGCAACTTCTTTGTTCTAAATACTCATTTAAAAAAAACAATACGCTTTGACCGCACTCATCCAGAAATGCTAATTTTAAAGTTGTCACTAATAAACGGCGCACGCGGAGAAAACGTTCAAAATACCGAGAAATCTTGAGACATAAAAATCGGGCCAATGTAGTAACTTACTGCCCGCAAGCGGAATATTCTATGAATTTGCTAATGGGTCCCTGATTTTTATTTATAAAATAGATTTCAAAGTGGATGAAAAAAATAAACAATCAAACAATTCATAATTAAAGAATTCGAACGGAAAAAGCTTTTCAAAATGGAACGCATGTCGTTTCGTCTGCGCGCGAAAAATCGACCGCCATACAATGATCTCCTTCAACAAATAAAATTAAATGTAATGGGAGGTCTAACTAAATTGGTATTAATTCTCTTTGTCGTTTACACGGAATGAATGGATTCTATTTATTTATGCTTGTTTTTAGCCAGTTGCATGACGAAAGAAGTTTGCAACGGACGTACTTAAATATGGTTTAATTTCTAAAATTTTCTAGACATCAAAGAACACTAATATAAGTTTGTTCTGTGTTCAATCAGTTAAAACCTGAGAGTTTTTCTAGTTCAAACAAAAATGACTCGAACTAAATTGTGAGCAGACTTTAAAGACAATTAATCTAATCAATTAAGTGTTTTTTTACCAGCATCTATGGTTTACGCAATTACCAAGAGTACGAAGACCCCAATTCCTAAATGCGATATCACGAAACGCAAGTATTTTATCTAGCATCCATTTAGTTGATTGGACAAGGTGTGTAGCCTTATCTTCATGGAATCCACTTCTCGAAACTGTAGTCATCATACTTAAGCGGTCTAATCTTAACTATACTTTGGGATGATCAGAATTTCCGATGATGACTGAGCAGTGAGCACCAATACAGTTTTACGTGGAGTTTTCTGAAAACGTACAGTTACCATCTAAATATTGTATTTTTGGATGGCTGTCTTCTATCGCGTAGGTATCTTCTTCACCTTAATATTCTGTCATTTCCAAAAAACATGCGTATTTGTTACAATATACATTAAATGTGTTGTAATTAAGTATCAACAAAAAATAATCCGATTAGGTTTTTACTCAGCCACTGTATATTTTTTAAAGTATTTTTTTTTTATTTGTACTTGATATTACCTTAATCAGGGATTAGGCGTAGCCTGATTCACATCGTGTGATGTTTAAAACAATATTAAACCGCTAAATGTGGTTTTTAAATCGTTGTTAAGCAAAGTGCATCCAGAAAGCCTAATTTCGCCTTGCCTTTTTCTTCTTTGGGTGCCTCTACAATTATTGAATCATCAGAAGAAGAATTTGGTATCATCGTCTTCATATATTTCTCCTTGTCCTCAGCAACTGATTTCGCTAAAGCGTCTTTTATCATGAAAATCGCGTAGTTTTCGCTGCAAACACCGGTCATCGTGGAGTATTTACAAATAGACGAATGGTTAGAATTTTCCGCGTCCACTGGGTGACTATTTCAGTCGTTTCCTCATTCTTATCTAAGAGTTGGACGCTGCCCAAACGAGGTTGCATCACGGTGATGTAATAATGTTTACCTTTTTGTTATATTTCGTTGATTCTTATACATTGAATTAATTGGGTGGAAGCCCGCAAAGTCGTGGTGGATTTTTCATAGTCTTGCGAAGTCAATAGCGCTTTGAGCAGCCTCTCCATGGAAACATGATCATTCTAACACGTTACCTCCTCGTTTTTCGAAAAGTATTTAAGGTTTTAATCCTGTGACAGAGGCCCTAGTGTGAGTTCTTTTAGCCATCTCGATCCAACGCATGGAGCACGTTTGGCACTCCAAATTGTCCCTGCTTTAGTGAAGGACCAATCGGAGCGCCAAACGCGGTCGATGCGTTAGATCAAGATGGTTAAAAGAAACTCACAATAGGGCCACAGTTGACTAGATTGAAACTAGATTTTGCTATCCGGGTTTCACCTTAGTTTAATCAAATCTATCTAAATATTATAAAGCTGAAGAGTTTGTTTGCTTCAACGTAGGTACTAATCTCAGGTACTACGTTTAGTGTTTGATAGCATTCTTATCGGGGATAGACTATATAATGTCACGCTAGGACCTTTAAGGATGTTCGAGGTATCAAAAACTTTTCGGAGAGATGCGCTTAAAGAGTAACGGGAATCGCAAGGGTAGTCCGCGAAATTCAAATTACCTTACAGTTTTATTAATCACATTGAATGACTATTTTATGAACTTAGAGAGTAATTGTATTGATGATTTTAACTATTATTATTCTGTAAATCCCTATTTGTTACGGTCGCGCATTATATTTTAATCAACATAAACCTGATAATAACTTGCAAATTGCAAAAAAAAACGTAAGAAAACTTTTTTTTTTAAATAACAACCGACGTCCTCAAAAAACACTACAAACTGAAAAATAACTTTAATTTCGGAAGTCTGTGTCTTAGGATCTGTATTTAAGTTTTGTTTTTGCCACCGATTTCCGAAAAAATAATACTGTCGAATTGAGAACCTCCTCCTTTTTTTGAAGTCGGTTAAAAAATTAATTACACAGGCTTTTTTATCGCATCCTCTTCCAAAAGCTCTTTCAAATTTTGTATCAGCTTTCGACTTAATAATATTAATCGGTGTTTGCATCTGAGGCAGTCAGCCAGACACTATCCTATTTTATGTTAGGTTGTTACCAGATAGAGAAAGCTTTGATCCTAGAAAGGATCACGGCGTTCTATCTTACACTAGCTTCTGCTCGCGACTTCGTCCGCGTTTTTTATTGCTCCCCCAACCCAACCCGCATCGAATAACCTGCACGACCACGCACGTGCAACTTTTTTTGCAACTTTTTTCATTGCTGTTCCGCTCCTATTGATGGTAGCGTGATGTTATATAGACTATAGCCTTCCTCAATAAATGGGCAACCCAACACAAAAATATTTTTTCAATTCAACCAGTAATTCCTGAGATTAGCGCGTTTAACCAAACAAACAAACTCTCCAGCTTTAAAATATTAGTAATAAAGATAGAAAACATTTTACGTATTTGCTCATAAAACTGTAGCACATAATTCAATATGATTCACTTACTAGTATTTGGCTAAGCCCTTCTATAACATTATCAACGTTTCGGCAATTATTACTGTGACACATATATTGGCTGGTTTTCGTTACTTGCCTTGCTGCATCAAAGCTTGCAAGAGACAGTTGGAAGCTTCCCAAATAGTGCTCCATTCTGATGCAATCGTACGTTTGTTTTTTATTTTATTTTTATGCTATAGCTATAGAAGTCTGAATAGCAAGTTAAGAAAAATACAAAAAACAGTCCATCCTTTCAAAAAAAACAAAACACAAAATCATTTATTTGCGTAAATAAGGTACAGAAGGTTGGTAAAATATATGAATTTGTTTTCTTATACTGCCTTTAATTTCGGCGTGCAAATATAAGCTAAAGTTACACATTTCTTATTAATTTAAATTAATTAATATCTGGTTGACCGAGCTTTGCTCGGTATTTTTTGGTAAATTGTGTTTAAAATAATAAGTTTATGTTTAAGTTGATTATCGATAAAGTTGGTCATTGAAAACACGAATAAAACTACATTTTATAAAAATAAATCCTAGCTAGATCGATTTATCGCCCCCGAAACCCCCTGTATACAAAATTTCATGAAAATCGTTGGAGCCGTTTCCGAGATTCAGATTATATATATATATACAAGAATTGCTCGTTTAAAGGTATAAGATAAGATAAGATATAATCACAATCAAGCAGTCATTAAGCAGATAATCCCACTAAAATTGTATTACTGAATTAAATAAATGTCAAAATAATAATAAAAGTAATAATCATAAATGTCAATCATAATCATTTCAATAATGTGAAAGATTCGCCACCCAATAATACACGTATAACAAAAATAATTTAAAATGACCGTGCCAGTGTTTTTATTTTAGAAAAATTTGGTATGATTTTCTGGAAATAAAATTTCTTCAATCACTCAGTCTGCCGAGCCTTTCCCCAACTATGTTGTGGTCGGCTTTCAATCTAACGGAATGCAGCCCAATAAACAAACCCAACAACAAGCCCATTAAACATGGAGTGACTGCCCATGTGACCTCTATTACTTAATTTCTGTGTAGCATGATTTCCTCCCTTGGTACGACTGACTGTCAAAGATTGGGTCCTGGTTACTCGTAACGACAGTCAATGATCTAAGAATGACATCCGGAGCAACGGATTTACCTGCTTTCTGAGGCAAGGCGGGGTATCCATATGTTATGAACTATCCATTACATATCGAGACTCTGCCGCCGTCGTGCCTCTTCATTTGGATCCAGCCCATCCCTTATTGCCTTCTTCCAGCGATGCCTTCGAGCTCCGACCCCACAGGTGGCTGAAGGCCTTAATTTATTAAGGTAGCTTAGGCAAGTCCGGTTAAGCAGCCGACAACCTCATAGGACCACCAAAGAAATAAAAAAGCCGCTGTGCCTCTCATTCACGAACCGACTGTGGCAAGCGTAGGTTTACCTTTGATAAACTTGTGCCTTATTTCGTAGAAAAAAAGTTCAATTTTCCCTTCCGTATGTGTGTTTAATCTCAATATCGCTAGACTGCCAGTTTATCCTAAACTTACTACTTGTGCTGAAGACTAGTTTACATACATTCCCTTTATTTCAATATACCCGTAACTTCTTTAATTTACAATCCCTCTATGAGTCATAGACCAAACGCATCTTTGAAAAGTCCAAATGTTTGCTCTATACATTTCTTTCACGATTTCAACATGATTTTCATTAGTAACCATCATCAGTAAGCCACATGATATAGTGTTGAATCTCTTAGCGTCCTCATATAGATCTTTGTGACTCACTGCGGCGTATCTAAATATATTTTCATTTGCCCTTTTACTTTTTGGGATTATTCTACATGACAGGGTTGTTGTATGTTTCATCGTACTCTATAAATCGATAAACTATTTAACTAAATTAATCTTTATTTATCGTTATATGGTAAAAATATGATACTGTGTCCGAGTCCCCAGAATACTCAAAGATGTTACTTTAGGACGTTACTAAAAGTACTCCCGTCGCTCCAATAAACCTTTAAAAGACAAAGACAGCATGAGTCTTAACGGTGACCTAAAATTTAGTTCCATTTCACTATTTGGCAGTTAGTTTTGGTTTATTCGGAGCAAAACTGAAGAAAGTTATAGAGTCGTTTTCAACCCGGCAAAAAAGCTACAAAAGCAAGTGTAGCCACAAAAATTTGTCCAAAAAATAAATATTACACCATGTGAAGAATAAACAATTAGCTTCTCGTGAACACGTGATATCAAGCTTTCGTAAATTTGAAGAAATTCTCATCATCATCATTTCAGCCGTAATAAGTCCACTGCTGGACATGACCTCCCTTAATTTGGGGGGCTTTGCCATAATCGCCACGCTTGGCAGGAGGATTGGCGATCGCAGTATGGTGGTAAAATGCAAAGAGAACGCTGCTGCCCATTCTCTCTTGTGCTGAAGAAATTGTAGAAACAATATTTTACTTTTGCGATAAAATTCAAATTGTATCGAATCAAAAAAGGTATCGATAGCCCTTCTTTAATTTAACTGAACACCAAAAGGGGAAAAAGTCTACAGGAATCGTAATAATCTCTTCAGTAGTCAGTACCAAAATAAAATCATCGCTGCATTTCTCGAGATGTGCATCTATAGTTTTTTTTGCGTCTAATTTCGTCGACGGCACAAGCCAGTATGCGCGCGCACGGGCCAACGCGCGCTTCTAAACTTTCGATTTAATTCATAGATTATAACGTCGGCCATCTTGGTAAATATTTTTTTAAGAATAACCGTAATTTTGTAAATAAACGCTTTTGTCAATAACTGTTTTGGAGTTATAGTACTAATTTTAGTGTCTAATTCTTTTTTTTTATTATTATTCTAAGAGCCTCTAAGGGTCCTGTATCGGTCAGAAATACGTGACGAAGTGAGCTTAGTGGTCTTCACGTAAAAACTAAAAGTGATATAAATACTTTTTTAAAAGACAGTGTATTAAAAGTGTTTGTGCTGTATGATAAACATAGAAAAAAATGGGGAAAAAGAAGAAAAATAACGGGAAGAAAGGGGGGAATCGATTCTTCAGGTGGATAAGAAGGTAATATTTAGTTTTACAACGTTTTTGTGTGATTAACATCAATACACTAAATTAAACAACGAGATATGTGTGTTTTATTTGATTAACTTTTTAAATGGCATCCATGTTGGTTAATTTTAGCGCACTTTTGACGTTTATTGAAAATTAAGTGACATCAACTATGTAGTACATACTAACTCCGTGATATATCAACGCATTTAGCGCTGAAAGAAGCATGGAATTAGTATGTACTGTAACTAGAAATGAATGCTGCAATATGACTTTTTCTGACTAACAAGTGATTGTTTATCCGGATGATATAATCATATAATGCATGAAACATCTTTGATGGATCCTGGCCAATGTGCGAAACTATACTACAGGTGAAGAAAAAACTGTGTAAAAGGTGCGATGCATCGATTCTTCATTTCTTGGTAGGTACCATTGTTTAGTGAGTACACCAATCAATATTAAGAGCGACTCACTCAAAAGCTCCTATTTCTTCCCGTGGGTGTCGTAGAAGGCCACTAAGAGACTTATTGGAGAATGGGCAGCAGCGTTCTCTATATAATAGCCAATCTTACCATCATACTGCGATGCGATCGCCAACCCGCCTGCCAAGCGTGGCGATTATGGAAAACCCTCTCTTTTGGGGGAGGTCTTTGTCCAGCAGTGGACGTCTTTCGACCTAAATGATGACTCTATTTATTCCATGATTTACACACTAATTAGTAGCAGTATGTACCTATTTTCTGAGTTTATCTTTGACATTACTGACTTTGTGAAAATCGACTCGTAGTTGTAGATCGCCAACCCGTCTCGATCAAAAAAAAAAATTCCCAATTCGTGTTTATTTTATTTTTTTGTTCTTTTCCGCGATGTCTTCAACATTGTGGATCGATTTTTTCTATCATGTATAGCGTATGCCTCAGGGGTGATCTCACACATATAAATGGTATCATATAAACTTTGCTTAGGTAGTTTTTGCGTTAGCTCCGATAATACGTATTTAGTCCACTTTGTATATCTTGATAATGTTCTAATACTTTCTGGCATTGTTGTTTACATGGCAAGTAATGGTATACGAATTAGGGTAGGTACCATAACATACCATTTCTTCCCTTGGGGGCCGTCCATTAATCACGTGATGTTTTTTTAGCATTTTTGATAATAATATGCCCCTTGGTGATACATGTTGAGGTTTAAGACTACCCCCCCCCCACTCCCCTATATCACGTATATTTTTTAATACCTACAAAGAATCTATTTTTTTGTATTTTTTTAAATACAGGTATAAGTATCATCTAATTAAAAAAAGAAAAATACACGTGATATATTACTACACCCACCTCCCCCTTTGTGATATTTCGTGATTTTTTATAGACCCCTCCCCCCCTTTCGAGCCTCACGTGAGTAATGGACAGCCCTTTGGGTGTCGTAAGAGGCTCACTAAAGACTGAGCAGCACTGCATTTTACCATTTAAGGTCTTAAGGGTCTTACTAGAGAATGGGCAGCAGCGCTCTCTATGTATCTTAGCTAATTTTACCACCTTACTGCGGTCGCCAACCCGCCTGCCAAGCTTGGCGATTATGGCAAACCCATCCAAAATTGGAAGATATCCATGTCCAGCCGTGGACGTCTTTCGACTGAAATGATGGTGATGAAGAAAAAGACTACTCAGCGAAGTGAATTTGTAGTGTTTTTCTTTTGAAGTAGTTTGTTTCTTTTTTTTTTGTAAATAATTAAACGAGCAATTCTTGTATAAATATATATAATCTGAATCTCGGAAACGGGTCCAACGATTTTCATAAAATTTTGTATACAGGGGGTTTCGGGGCGATAAATCGATCTAGCTAGGATTCATTTTTATAAAATGTCGTTTTATTCGTGTTTTCAATGACCAAGTTTATCGATAATCAATTTGAACATAAACTTATTATTTTAAACACAATTTACCAAAAAATATTCCAATTCATCAGATATTTCCAGTCATCCAAATATTTCTAGGTTATAATTTGCGCGTCGATGTCTCTGGTTTGCTGTAAGTATGTAAATTCCCTTAAATAGGGTACTTTTTTATGGGAACCTAGGTACTTGACATTTGTTATTACTTAGCCGTATATCTATCAAATTATTATAATGCTTAGCTAAATTCATCGAACTCGACAAAAATTCATTACAAAACTGTTCCAAACGGCGAATAAATACACTGTAAATTATACACAGCGTCATTTAAAATCAGCATTAAGGGAAAAAAAAAACATTTATATATAAGATAAGATTTTATCTGTATGAAAAAAGCCTTTGCCCTATATGCAATCCGACTCTACTAGGCTGGTATTTTTTTTTAAATTCCTTAGACACCTGAACTCGATGATGGGCTGGGTGGGTTCATTCTAAGAAAGCGGCGTGTATGATATATTTGTTTTGGAAGTAACGATTACAACACACAGGAACTGGCCGCCTCTTATCTGTAAGTTGTCTGATAATAATTAACGACAACAAACCATTGAACTTTAAGCTATTGTACTGCTATACATTAATTACATAATAAAATAAGATATACTATACTAGCTGACCGTACAGATGTTGTCCTGTTTCCTAGAACTCGATAGCAGCGCCACCTACCGGGTCCAATAGTGAATCTAAACCATCGAGCGTGCCATCCAAACGCATACAAAAAAATTCATTCAAATCGGTCCAGCCATTTAGGAGGAGTTCAGTGACATACACACGTACAGTAAAATTATATACATATACTACTAATATTATAAAGCTGAAGAGTTTGTTTGTTTGTTTGATTGAACGCGCTAATCTCAGGAACTACTGGTCCGAATTGAAAAATTCTTTTTGTGTTGGGTAGCCTATTTATTGAGGAAGGCTATAGGCTACATAATATCACGCTACAACGAAGAGGAGCGGAGCAGTAATGAAACATGTTGCAAAAACGGGGAAAATTGCACGGGTAGGCGATTCGACGCGACGGGAAGGGTCGGGGGAACAAGAAATTTAACGCGAACGAAGTCGCGGGCAGAAGCTAGTATACATATATAAAGACTAGCTGATCGTACAGACGTTGTCCTGTTTCCTAGAACTCGATAGCAGCGCCACCTACCGGGTCCAATAGTGAATCTAAACCATCCCGAGTGCCACCCAAACGCATACAAAAAAAATTATTCAAATCGGTCCAGCCGTTTAGGCGGAGTTCAGTGACATACACACGTACAGTAGAATTATATATATAAAGATATAACATTTATTCGTGAGACTTTAGGTCTAGTGGTTGCAAGCGCTACTGCTATCTGATTCATAGGTCGTGCGAAGTGTTTTTGGGGTTTTCCAACTGAAATATCTCATAGGCTACATGTTTAGATGCTACTCATTGCCCTAGCAACTTCATTATCGATTTTGATATAGATAAGAGTGCCAAATAACGTAATTAGGTGCACGCTTTCGAACGGCATCAAAGATAGAGTGAAATAAGCCAAATCAGCAGCCTGGAGTTGAGGATTTGTGCCCAGTTAATAGGCTCGCTCCCAATTAGATGAAACTTAAAAATAACTGCCGGAATGTGGGTGTACTATTAGATACCCCTTGCTGTACCCTCCGGGATTATGGGCGCGATCTTATCGTATGTTACATTACGTGGTCTACGGTCGTGGTTGCTAAGTGTGGAGTCCTGCAGGGTTCGACCTTCGGGCCAGGTTTGACCAGTATTACTTACTAGTTTTCCCATTATGTAATTTTTAGTTGCAGCCCGTGGGGATAGCCTGGGCTCTCTTGCTATAACATGGTACTTGAAATGTGAGTGCAGGTACTGTAAAACTTGTCTGCAAAAGTCGACCTTATGTTGCATAATCTGACGATAGAACAGTTTCATTTGAACGTTTTAAGGGGTTCCGTACCAAAGCGTAAAACGGCACCCTATTACTAAGACTCCGCTGTCCGTCCGTCCATCCGTCCATCCATCCATCCATCTATCCATCCATCCTTCTATCACCGGGCTGTATCTCATAAACCGTGATAGAGAGTTGACATTTCTCAGATGATATATGTCTGTTGCCGCTATAACAACAAATACTAAAAAACAATTTAAAAAAATATTTAAGAGGATTCTCATACAACAAACGTGATTTTTATCCAAGTTTTTACTCAAAATTATACAGATTTTGATTTAAAGTGTGTTACGAAATGCAGGCATACCTAAGTAGCATAAAGAGTTAATCCCAGAAATATTTCACATAAAAGCCAAAAACGAGCAATAAAAATTCAAAATACCGCAGTGTATAACTTCAAATTCACTGGAAATAGCAGATTTTCAGTAATTTTCTGTGCACCAAAACTGTTAACTGCAGTTTCGTGGCTACCTTCCAAGTAGGAATCAGTTTCAGCGGAATTTACGACAGCGTTTTCCAGTTTCAGCAATTTTCATCGTAGTTTGACCTAATTTAAAATAATAATAAAAAAATCCATGACAATATGGTCTCTGTATGCAGATTCAAACTCGATGGTAACTTTGTTGAATGTTATGGTGGCTATAAGTGCCAAAATATTATGAATGATTGAAAGACTGACTTTTTCTTAAAAGTGCATAAAGAGCCTCCTCCTGCGAGTAATATAAAGCGTCAATTTCAATACTCTGAATTCAAGATTCAAATTTGGAAGAAAGCTATGCGTTTCAGGCAGGACCTTTTTACATTCTTTCTGGCTAAGTACGATCCTTAACGTCCTATTTTTAACTGACTTCAAAAAGTGAAGGAGGTTCTATGTTCGACCCTTTTTTTTTTTTTTCAGGATGGGAAATCATCAAATGACTTCTCCCGCTCTGGGCGGAGCGGGAGGGCGTGTCAGACTTTTACTGACTAAAACCCACCCGTGTTCCATCAGTTGCCCATGTGCCAGGGTCACGGTATCTCTTTCGAACAATCACGCGACCCCGGCAGGCATCGGTCCTAGTAGACCCCTACACTGCTGCTGACATCTCTTTGAGGCGCGCGTGGAACACTGCGCGCCGTCGACCCGAGCATGGTCCTTACCGGGCGGCGAGCTACCCATTGCTCGCCACCCGCAAGCTCGCGCCTACGGTGGCCGGGAGTCCGCAATCGACTCCCGACGCCCGGGGCGTCTCCTTCTGCGGCGGCTAGGGATGTGAGGGCGCAGAGACTGCCACTCCCTCACGCGCCCCGCCTCCTCCTTCGCGAGCATTACTGCTTCGCAGAAGGAGGTGACGGCTTCCCATTCCCTCTCGCTCCGTACCATGGCTCGCACCAGGGCCGGACGCGAGAGGTCGCCGCCGCCGATCGCCTCCACGAGGACACGGCGGTGCTCCGCCCAGGCAGGGCACACCTCCACCGTATGCTCCACCGTGTCCTCCAGACGATCCTCGCAATGGAAACACCCGGACGTATCCTCCCGCTTTATCCTGAACAGGAACCCACCGAAGCACCCATGCCCGGTGAGAACCTGCGTCAGGCGGAAGGTGAGGACGCCGTGGCGCCTCTCTATCCACTCCTCAAAGAGGGGACTTACCGCCGCAATTGTGGCGTGCCTAGCACTGGGTTGCGACAATCGTACCCGCCATGTCGCCATGAGATCACACCGGAGCTCTGTCCGCCGTGCCGCGATTTGTCGCGGCAGCGGAGTTTGGCCCCGGCATTTCGCCTCCTCACGCCACTCCCACATGTGCGCGAGGACCTTTGCCTCCAGATCCCATGGCGGCACTCCGGCAAGGAGGCTCGCCGCCTTGCACGAGATCGTGCGGTATCCTCGGATTAGCCGGATGGCCATGACCCTCTAGGCTGCACTCAACCGGCGCGCTGGGCGCAGCCTCAATGAGGGCGCCCACACCGGTGCCCCGTAGAGGGCCATGGACCGCACGACCCCCGTTTAGAGCCTCCGGCAGGAGGCGTTTGGACCCCCCAGATTGGGCAGGAGCCGCTTTAATGCAGCCCCAGCTCGCTCCAGTCTGGGAGCCAAACGTCGGAAATGCTCAACGAAGTTCCACCGGCTGTCGAGGACAAGTCCCAGGTACTTCATCGTCGACTCGACGCCGATGAGAACCCCTCCTACCGTGAGTTGGGAACCCGCAGGTGGCGCGTTCCGAGGACCATGAAAACCCATGGCCTCGGACTTGTGCAAGGCCACCTCGAGTCCCAATTGCCGGATCCTATCGACGATTGTCGCAACCCCGCGTGTCATAATTTCGGCCGACGCCTCGTACGACCTCCCCTACGCAAGGACCAGCGTGTCGTCAGCGTAGCAAACTACGCTGACGCCGCTAGGGAGGTCGGCGCGCAGCACCCAGTCGTAACCGATGTCCCACAGATGCGGCCCCAGGACCGATCCCTGTGGGACACCGCACGACATCTCTCGCCGGTTCCACTCTGCCTGGTGACCGGGGTAGATAACGGCCCTATCCGTCAGATAGGCCTCGATCACGCGACAGAGGTAGGTCGGCATCCGGTGATACCGGAGTGCCTCCCTAATGCAACTCCAGGGCAGGGTGTTGAAGGCATTGGCGATGTCTAGAGACACCGCCAAGACGACCCCACCCCGGGCCACTGCATCCCCCGTCGTGAGGGCTCGCACGCGCATGATGGCGTCCACCGTAGAGCGCCCCTTGCGGAAGCCGTACTAGCCGTCCGACAAGTCCGGCCCCTCCCGCACCAGCCACCCGACGAGGCGGTCTGCAATCACTCTTTCAAAGAGCTTGCCCACCTCGTCGAGCAGCACGATGGGCCGGTAAGCGGACGGAGAGTCCGCTGGGCGCCCAGGCTTCTTAATGAGGACCAGTTTCCCCGTCTTCCAACGAAGTGGGAACTGGCCCCTCTCCAAGCATGCGCTTAGGAGCCCCCTGAGTCGAGGCCCGAGAGCCTCTAAGGCCAGGACCTATGCTTTGCCAGGCAAGCCGTCGGGTCCTGGGGCGGTATTCTTGGCATTAACCCTTCGTACCGCCACCCTCATCTCTACCTCGGTCACTTCTGGAGCACCGTCGTCGTCGTCAGTTATGTGGTCCGCGTCGGGCACCGCAGGAGGCGGAGCCATGGGTGGGGGACTATGTTCCCCTCGCGAAGGGAACAGAGCGCTCACCACTCCCTCCACGAGTTGGGGCCGGAGACTCTGAGTCAGAGGAGAGCCCAGGGGCGGAGTTTCTCCCGGACGGCCTTGTAGGGCCGTCCCCATGGGTCCCTGTTCAGAGTCTCCAGTGACTCCTTGCGGGCCAGTCCTCTGGCCCGCAGGATCTCCTCTTGGAGGGCGGTCTTCGCCGCTCTGTACCCCTCGTATAGCTCCGCCTGAATGGCTTCCGTATCCGGAGGTCGGATACGGAGCCTGCGGTGCCTGGTGTACCGGCGTCGTGCCGCAACGCACGCTTCACGCAACGCTGTCAGCTGCGGCGACCACCAGTACACCTGGCGCCAAGCCCGTCCTGGCTGGACTCGGGGCATAGCCACGTCACAGATCTCGGACATGGCCTCCCGGAACCACTCGGCCTCGTCGTTGGTGTCAGCAGGCCTATCCGGTGGTGACACCCAGGCCTGCACGATCGAGGCTTCCAGGAGAAGCTCCCGGTCCAGCTTCTTCAGCGCCCACCGCGGACCACTCGGGGTCTGCCGGATCGGCGCGCTCGAGGTCTGGGCGGAGACGTCAAATCGGATGTACCGATGGTCGGAATACGTCTCCACCCCCTCCGTGACGCGCCAATCAATAACCTGCGGTGACAGAGCGGGGCTGGCGAACGAAATGTCCACCACTGAGTCGCCCCGCATCCGTACACACGTACGTACAGAACCCCGATTTAGGACGACCAGGCCTGTCTCCAGAGCCCAGTCCTCCACCATCCTGCCCCGTGTATCCGTATACCGGGAACCCCAAGCCAAATTCTTGGCGTTGAAGTCCCCGAGTACGAGCACGGGGAGGGGACGAAACCCGACGACGACGACTCTCAACTCCGCAAGGGAATTGTGGAACTCGGTGAGAGTTCGGCTCGGGGAGAAGTATACTCCCACCACTACAATCTCCCCGAACCGTGCCGCTACGCAACCCCGTCCCCTCTTGACGGCCTTGAGGGTCGGGGTTCCGGCGGCGGCCGATGAAATGAGGGGTCACTGAGCCGCTCAGGTCCTCCACCCAGTCATCCCTGGGCGGGACAAAGTACGGCTCAGCGACCACAGCGATGTTAATCGACCACTGCGCCATGCTCTGGAGTAACAGATCCTGAGCGGAGGCGCAGTGGTTGATATTCGCTTGGAGGAGGCGTAATGGAGTACTTATTATTGACACTCCATTTCAGCCCCCTCCTGAGCCCCCTGTGAGGGCCCTGCCGTGGTGGTGCCGGCAGCAGCGGCGACGGCGGTGACGGCGGTGGCGGAGGGCTTGCCCTTGCCCCTGGCCTTGGCGGATGAAGCGCAAATTCTCCGCCAATTGTGGACCGATTTTCAAAATTCGTTTGTATTGGATAGTTTATGCTTCTGGGATGATCCCGTTTCAATTTGATAGACTTTGCTTAAGTAGTTCATATTGCGTTATCTCCAATAATTTTGTGTTGGAAGTCGGTTATCTTTGTTTAGAAAAAAAGTATTTTCTCTTAATAATGAGGATTCCTTACCTATTAGAAGTCCACTTATGACTGTACTACACAATTCAGCGTTGCTGTTCCTTTAAATGAATGCCTCTGAAATTACAGGCAGCTGGGATCTTTAACTTTTAGGATGGCAGTTATTATAAATGTTCTTCCCACATATTTTGAGCGTGGCATAGCAATGTTCTCACATGTTCTCTGCTGGGCTACCCTCTTCGAGAGTGAGTTGGCTGTAATATGTTGTGGGCCCAGTGTAGATGTAGATGCCATTTATTGTCAGGACATGCCTGTTTCGTCACAATGTTTTCCTTAGGTTAAGGTTCTGAGAGCAGTGGTGATGAAATAATTTACACAAAGTAAAGCGCCAGCCTGAGTTCAAACCTTGTAAGTCGGGGCTGATACTACCACCACTGCTCCTCATGAGCGTGGGTTTCACGTCATTAACGCAACAACGGGTAAGAGATCACGACCTCTCGCTCAGCAACAGCGGGCCTGCCCTACTTCGTCACTAAGATCACCAACACTAATGAATGTTACAAGACTTGTGCGATAGGTGGCCGTCACCGCTTCCCATTATATACTTTTCATAGGCTTATTAGCAGGATTTGTTTTTTCTGGGTGGGAAATCAAATGACGTGTCTTGCTCCGGGCGGAGCGGGAGAGCGTGTCAGAGTTTTACTAACTAAAACCTACCCGGATTCCTTTAGTTGCCTATGTTACGGTAACTCTTTCGAACAAATACGCGACTTTGGCAGGCATCGTCCCTAGCGGACGCCTTCAGTACGTGCTGACATCTATTGGAGGCGCGCGTGGAACACTACGTGCCGTGGACTGGGGCCTGGTTCTAGCAAGTCTGCGTCAACGGTGGTCAGGAGTCCGCTATGGACTCTGGACTCCCTCTCGGGGCGTACCCTTTTTGTTCTCCTTTTGTTTTGGTTTTATTAGCAAGGTTCAAGTCAAAACGCGGCTGTATTCATATTAATGCTTTAGAAAAAGTTTGAACCCGGAAATATGTATGATACTTACTTTAACAATCGACGTAGCCTCAGGCCAAGCTTCGTATCTAATAAGTAATAACTACAACACAATCCAATTACGGATTTTTAAATAGCTTCCCAGCGATTATGCTTCAGATCTTGATACTTGATCGAGTGGGCGACCAGCCTCATTGTAGGTCAGGTTGCTAAGCCGACGGATTAAATTACCCACGCGAATTTTAGACGCCATGTTTTCGGTATATAAGGACATTGACCACAATCGTCTTTTTATTTTTATTAATTAATTAAATTATTACGAAAGTATTTTTTTTGAGGCTAGATGGCGTTACATCTATCGTGGCTGGAAACAATT
Organism: Aporophyla lueneburgensis; assembly: GCA_932294355.1. Classification (NCBI taxonomy): domain Eukaryota; kingdom Metazoa; phylum Arthropoda; class Insecta; order Lepidoptera; family Noctuidae; genus Aporophyla; species Aporophyla lueneburgensis. The sequence continues at coordinate 12,580,172 of OW028762.1, read as the reverse complement.
AATTTAAACTAAAAAATAAATTAGGATGTTTTATTCATTTACATTTTTCGTACAATGAGAAGAAAGAAAGAAAGAAAATTTATTTGTCAAACATGCGTTTACATAAACTGACTAATCAGGCATGCAAGGTATTAGATTAATTTGTTGTGAGCGTCCATGTTTTGCCAATAACGGCGTACAAATTACATTTGCATTAACTTAGTCATTTTAAATTTCATTACAAAATACACAAGAAATAAATAATAATTAATGTCAAGATATTAAAGTAAAAGTACATTATACTCAAAAATAAATTAAATTATGTCCAGTATGTCCAAAAGTCAATTGATTTAAAATTCGCATCATTAAATTGTTATTCTTAACCATATATATTTGAAGTCGGAATAGAAAAGTCCTTTTCATTCAAAAAATCTAAAACATTGTAATACACTTTATTAACTAAAAAATTTCTCAGCTTATTTTTAAAAAGTGACAAGGGCAGTTCTCTCCAACTTTTAGGCAATTTATTAAATATCCTAGGAGCCATACAGAAAACACTTTTGCGCATGAGGGCTGTTCTCGCAGTCTGAGAGCATATCCTACTGTTATCGCGCCTGTTACGTGGGACTACTTCATCTAGTCGTTTAAATCGGTGAGGATTTATTTTAACAAATACAGATACCTCTAAAATGTACAGACATGGCAAAGTAAGCATTTTATATTTTTTAAAGTAAGGCACGCAACTATCAGTAGGTTTAATTTTAAATATTGAACGGACGCATCTCTTATGAGCCTTGAACACCATGTCTTTTTCTGTTGAGTTGCCCCAAAAAATGACACCATAGCGTAGATGGGATTCTGTTAAACCATAGTAAGTAATGCCTCCACACCTACTATAGACGACAATGTGTGCAGGGCATAGGCAGATTTACTGATTTTCCTGCATAAGATTTCGATATGTGTCGGCGACGAAATCTAAGCATCTAGGCGCAAGTAGTATCGGAGTGCACCCTGACAATGATTTTGTAAGTTAGAAAGCATTTTTAAATTAGTAAAGGTCTCAAAAGTTCGTAAAAATGTCAAAATTTAGACCCCCTCTGGGTAAGTGGGTGCAAGTAGCGCAAAGAGCGCCTTGATAATAAAATGTAAATATAAGGAATAATTTTGTAGCTAGTAAGGAATTTAATAATTTTGAAAAGTCTTGTTTATAAGTTTATGTATTAGATTCTAATTAGTTTTAGTTTATAGATTTCATGCTTAGTTTTCTTATTAGAATCTAATTAACTTCAATTTGAGTGAATCTTGTAAGGAAATGTACAAAATTTCGAAAGGAATGTTCTATAATTACGTAACTTGAAAATGAGGTTTTTTGTTTATGGTCCGATTGTTGCTATTTTTGTTGTTAACGATAGAATTAGATGTAAAACCACTTTTAACGTTTAAATTATCAAAATCGGACCACAGGATTCAGAGATATTATAAATTAAAGATAGTGGCAATTGTCCTAAGTCAAACTTTGTAAGTTTTTGTTCTAGAAAGTTTTTATTGTGACTATGTACATGCAATATTGTGTTTTTATATAAGAAGGGACCACATAACAAATGTAAAAATATATAGATTGTAAGGGTTATGTGATAATTAATTAAAAATAAAGGGGTTCAAAGATTCCGGCTTGATGAAAACTAACAGTGAAATGGGCTTGAAAATCACTGTCGTCTATAAGGTAATGGGAAGCAGCCCCGTCGACTATAAAATACGCACGATCGGCCGGGCCCATTTAGTCGCAGCTCAGCCGTTGAAGAGGGACAACGAAGAACAAGCCGGAGTCCATGGACCAAAAATACTAGAAGAAAAGTGTTTTATTTCGTCCGTTTCTCTCAGAATTCAGTCTCACGTTCAGTCTCCCGAGGTCTTGGTCGACCGTATTGTTATTACGCATTCAGGGGTGCGTGGTGACGTGTTTTACCAGCGCAGTAGGTAAGTAGGGAAGCACGTCAAAAACGTGGGAGAAGTCCCAGGGCGAGTAAGGGTGCTGATCACATCCCATTTGTCCACTACAATATGTGTTTTCCAGTTCAGTTTTTTATCAATGTGGAGCCCTAAAAATTTTGTTGTATCTACCTCTTCTATAGGCTGGTCATCGTAGTGTATATTTAAATTACTTTTACTATTGATCCGTTGATTAAAATGTATTAATTTAGTTTTAGTTATGTTAATTTTTAAGTTATTGTCATCTAGCCACTTTACCATTATCTCTATAGAATCATTTATGTCACTTTCATAAGTATCAACACTTTTGCAAGGTATCGTTATGGTGCTATCATCGGCAAATAGTGTCAGAGGTTGGGGGATGCCTTTCGGCAGATCATTTATATATAATATAAATAAAGGCGGCCCTAAAACACTCCCATGTGGCACGCCAAATGAAACTATACGTTCTGAGGACTGAAATACAATTTCATGTTTATTTGTCATATTAATTTGGTTTATATGTGTTATTTGAATTCTGTTATGTAAGTAAGATTTAATTAGGTTGTTGACATTTCCTCTAATTCCATATGCTTCAAGTTTATTTAAGAGTGTACCATAGTGCACATAGTCAAAGGCTTGAGTCATGTCACAAAATACGCCACAGACCGGTTTCCTCTTATCAACGTTATATGTAACATTATATAAAAAATCATAAATGGCCATATTAATAGTTTTACCCATTCTAAATCCTTTCTGTTCCTCGCATATAATATTATGTTTTTCTATAAATGAATTTAATTCCTTGTAAATGTATTTTTCAAATATTTTAGAAATAATGGGAATTAGTGATATAGGCCGGTAGTTCTCCATTAACTCCTTATCTTCTTTCTTAAATAATGGCTTGACAATAGAAACTTTTAGAGCATCAGGATAAACGCCTGCACTAATGCTGAGATTGATGACATGACTCAAGTGACCGCAGATTTCATCCGCAACATGTTTTAGTATATAAGTACTAATACCGTCATATCCCACACTGCTTGTATTATGCAAGGACATTATTATCTTTTTAATATCGTCTGGTATACTAGGTGCCATAAACATAGTTTTATTATTGTAGTCTAATGTACACGCCCTAGGTCTGCAGTTGATACCCAGTTCTGGCCGTATTTTATCAATAAAAAATTTATTAAATGCTTCTGCAATAGTCTTGTGATGAGATATGACGCAGCCTCCCATTTTAATTTTATTTATGTTAGATTTAGGTACGTTATATTTTCCACGATTGATAATTTGCCACGCAGTTTTCGATTTGTTTTTGGATGTTTTTATATTGTAGTTGTTTTGTGCTCTTTGTGTTAAGTGGATAATTTTTTTGTAAATTTTAGAGTAATTATGCAATATGGTTTTATTAATATTGCTACGATTAAGTCTAAACTGCCATAGGAGTTTTCTTTTCTTTTTACTGCATAGTTTGATTCCTTTTGACAGCCACTTAGTTCTTCTTATTGTATTTATTTTAACCACTTTTAATGGAAAACACAGATCGTACAATAGCTTGAAAATCTCAATGAAATAATTATAGGCTACATTTGGGTACTCCGTGTCATAAAGTTCTGAAAAGGTAAGATTCATGAGATGGTTTTTAAATTTTACTATATTTTCAGTACTATAGTCCCTTCTAATTGCGTACCAATACTTAATACAACATGTTTTTTGTACTGGACACTGAAGCAGCTGTGCTGTATGATCCGATAATGCCCATTCTAATACTTCAGTCTCACATGCGTTAAAGTTATGCGCAAAGTTGTCAATGCACGATAAACTAGCCATGCGAGTTGGTTGTTTCAAAGCAAGTTTCAGATTGTAACTCATTAAAAGACATTCAAAGTCCTTAGTTGCATTATTTTGCTTGAGTACATCAATGTTAAAATCTCCGCAGATAACAATTTTCTTACAGCATGAACGTAAAATTTCACACAAGAGCATTTCAAGTTTGTCGAAACAATCATTTAAATTATTTGAGTTCGGAATTCTATATATACACACAATAATTAAGTCAGCTTATACTGTAAATGTATAGTTTGTATTGTCGCCGTACGTACACTGCTATAAGGATGAATGATGTTGACAGGGGGCGCTGATGATAAACATATGTGAAATGTCACATGAAATGTATTCAAAAAACAAGATGGCGGATTTTTGATGTTGGCCACGCGCAAGAATAATCTCGCAGCGCTTTAATCATGTCTTTAAACAAAAACAGACCTCCTAATATGCTGAAAATTCGCATTCATAATGCATCTTGCTTTCGATGCCATTTGTTAAAACTTAAAATCATAAGGCATTTATTCAAATTACTCTGAGAATCAAGACTTCGAATGTCAATATTACTTATGACAGTTCCTCCAAAACGCTTAGCTGAGAAGACAAGTAGCAAAGAAGTCCCCAGCAGCACAGCTGCTGTTCAGTTAGATAAACTTGATTCTGTACAATAGTAGGTATGCAACGTAATTAACATTACGAGACACGGAGCATTCAATTAAAACAATTGCTATATGTCAGCTAGCCATGCCTATACCACAAATATTAAGAAAACAATACTCAATGGGTCAGGGCCAGGGCCAGGGTCGCGAGATTTGTTCGAAAGAGATACTGTGGCCTTGGCATATAGGCAACTGAAGGAACACGGCTGGGTTTTAGTCAGTAAAAGTCTTGACTCGTCCTAGGAGACGTCATTTGATGATTTCCCACCCACATAAAAAAGATCATCGATGTAAAATAAATTAACAGCTAGGTAATCCATACTATACTATATACTATATTACTATATTACTATATATTACTATATTTACTATATTACTATATATACTATATTACTATATTTACTATATAATTTTACTATATATATTATATATATATATATATTTATATATCCATACTAATATTATAAATGCAAAAGTAACTCTGTCTATCTGTCTGTCTTTCTGTCTGTCTGTCTCGCTTTCCTGCTAAAACTACTGAACCGATTTAAATGAAATTTGGTACACAGATAGTTTAGAGCCTGAGAAAGGACATAGGCTACTTTATATCCCGGTAGTATGTTCCCGGGGGATAATTTCCGACATCCACGCGAGCAAAGCCGCTGACAAAAGCTAGTTATTAATAATGATAAACTAGGACCTTCGAAGTTTAATAAATAAACTTGTAGGCAATGATTAATAATAATAATAATAACAAAACCATAGCAAGACGACCAGTCACCACAAGCAGCACCCGTTCACGAGCGTAACGCAAGGATCAGCCATTACCCCCCTCGCCATATTTCTTAATCTGTGGTCTAAGTGCCAATTTATAGTGCGTAGCCGAGAAGTCAAAAGGTTACGAATGCGGTGGACATTACTAATATTCCTCTTAACCCGTCAACTAAGCTGAATGCTTTCATTAGCATCTGAATGGATCTGTTTAAGAATATACATGAGCTATTGACCGCGCGTAATTAATTGCGAACAACACTGTAAAGACACAGTCTTCAGCGTTATGCAGTGTCTAAACGGCATTACTGAACTTAGGCATCCTAACGATCAATGAATTGAAACTAGCTTTTACCCGCGGATTCACCTGCCTGGTGGTCGATAATTATCCTACGGGAACGTACTAAAAGGATATAAAGTATCACGGAATTTTACGTTGTAAAGAAGCCATTTTTAGTATTGTAATTAAAACCCCGGTTTCCAAAAGCTTTACTTAAACTTTCCTTGCAGTAAAAATTAGTTTTGATAACCCAAAGATTGATTCTAGTGTTATGTGTAAGTCCCTGAATTATACTTTGATAAGTGCAATTCAGTTTCGTACACTTACTGATAGCACTGATGTAAAATCAATACTGACAGTAACTCCAAAATACCCGCCTATTTCTGAAATACCTAACCTATTTAATCAGCTAATAATGGTCCAAGTTTTCCTAAACTACATAACGAGGGTAGATCGCTAAACGTCAAGTAAACTGTCACAGTCTACCTACCAACTGCACAGTTAACCAAGCCAGGCCCATCGCCACAACCCGTAATTTCTAGGTTATGTGGACCTCAACAAATAATATAGTACAGACATACATTATTCTCTTCGCTTTCGTGATTAAAAACTTAGCAATTTGCCGCTTCACTGAGCTACGTTTAGCGGTCGGGAAATTATAACGTTTGATTAATGACTGTGTTGCGTTTTTGAATTATTAATGATTGCCTGGTATTTTACGTGGCATTTGTAGACTTTGCCAAGGCATTCGACAGCATCAACCATTACTAAGATCGTCACTCACTGGACACCTGAGGAAAAACATCGCTGTCGAGGTGGACCATGGCGAAGGTGGTACGACAATCTGATAAAGTTTGCAGGGCTGACATGGCCAGAGAAGGCACAAGGCAGGAAGGAAAAAAGGGAATGCCTTTGCAAAACAGTAGGAAAATATAGGCTGACAAAAATATCATTACCTACTTTGATTTATAATATGTTTCGTATTCAACCGATCTAGGCTAAAAATCTCATCGTGAAAATGTTTTAGTTTTGGGACCTGTCGTGCTGCTGCGTTGTATGGTTAATCTACAAATGCACAATACACTAATGTCAGGAGGAATGTGCCCTGGTGGCTTATAGATGTCATGTTCACTCTATTGTCACGGTGATGAATCGCGGGTCGTGTAATCGTGTGTTGGATTATTTAGCTGGTGGTAGCCCTTCAAAATGGTTGAGCTATATGGTGCTAATCTAAGCATTATGTTCATGAACGGTTGCCGTTAGTTGGGACTGTTCATCTCTTAGCTGACATGGCCTATTTTATTTAAAGTAGTTTTTTTGTTCTTCCTATTTTCTGGACGCTTTTAACGTGTAGGTAAGTATTTTTCACATAAATAATTATACATTCAATGTTAATGATGTACGTACCTAACTAATATGTTTGCAACAATATAAATAATAATAAAATAAATTAAAATTTTTAAAAACCCCCGACACAAAACCTAATTTCCCTTTAAAAAGTAAAAAATAATAAAAAAAACTCAATCTTAAAGTACCTAAGTATGTATTAAGAATTTAAAAAAAAAATACGTCGCGTTGCGGGACCGCTCCAAACCTAACAATTTATTTACAAATAGTCTATTACCTAACTAATTAAGAAAAGAAAACTTTTATAAAATGACTTTATTGCATTTAGGATACGACCGTCAACGTCTGCCCTCGCGGAGCGGTCCCCCAACGCGACGTATTTTTTTTAAATTATTAATACATACTTAGGTACTTTAAGATTGAGTTTTTTTTTTTTGCTTTTTAAAGGGAAATTAGGTCTTGTGTCGGGGGTTTTTTAAATTTTTAATTAATTTTTTTATTTCATACTTTTTATAGGTACATACTTATTATAATGTACAATCAAACGAAGCTAAGAACACTCTCGATTAATTCATCAATATTCTCTTTCAGTGCGCTTTCATTTGAGACCCCAGTCGAGTATATTTGCTGACATTCAGTTACTCTCCCCACTTTCTCCCCCACAACTTTTAAACGGCTCAACCGATTTTCATCAAACATGTCTAAGAACACTCGCACATAAGTCACCTTTAATATATATTTTTTTTATCGAAATCGCTTCATCCGTTCGGGAGCTATGATGCCACAGACAGACAGACAGACACGTCAAACTTATAACACCCCTCTTTTTGCGTCGGGGGTTAAAAAGAGTGTCCACGGTGTCGGAGCTCCACGTATGCGCGTAATTGACAGGCGCGGAGGTTTGGGGTATTGACATAAGCTGCCACTAAGCTGTCAATCCTGCATAAAGTCTGTAGTAAAACAAAGCGCTTTAAAAGCGATTGCCCTAGTCTAGTCTTCTGGTTTAGGAGCTACAATACTGAAATAGACTACAAACCTACATTCCATCAAGTGTCGCGTCCTTCTGTCCTCAGACAATAATCAAATACTCAGTGAATTGTGTAGCTCAACAGGGCGATAAAACAATAGAATGACATAAGACAAATAATTGACTATTGTGTGATGTATTTCAACTCGTACACAGGCGAGCTATTTTGTGATTAGGGCTAGCATCACTGATTATGTGAATTCGCTTCTTGATTTTTTTTTTTGTAAATTGACAGCTGTCAAAAAGTAGTAGAATTATGGGATGCTTTAGAGACACGGTAGAGTTTCTTTAATAATATTTTAAAATTACGTGGCGTTGATTAATTGAAATCACGACTATGCGATCCAAATATATTCAATGTTTCCATTTCTATCGGTTTGCTCGTTAGAATGTAAGTAAGTGTCGGTCAAGTTCTGATAGATTTCATCTAAGGAAGCAATAGAAGAAAAACTATATTTTTTACCTGGTGGGTTTTTAACTGGTGGCTTAGGGGCAGACATAACAAAGATGATATAAGGAGCTAATAACGGGGAAGAATAATGAAATGACAACTGATACAGAAATCATCATCTGCCAAGCGTTCTCCCAAATATTTTAGGGTTAGCTTCCAGTCCAACCAGATGCTGCTGAATACCAGTACTTTACATGCAGCGTCTGCCTATCTGACCTCCAGAACCAAGGTCAGACTTTCGGGCTTCTGACGACCCGTAAGGAATGCCAGAGATGAACGAATGACAGCTGGGAAGAATGACCGTACTTTCCGAGGCACGGAGGGGTCTTGGTATGTAGATGTTCACCCATCTCTGTATCCGGCTGATACAGAGATGCGTGGTAGAAAATGCACATATAGCTTAAATAATAACAATTAATAAGTAATAGTTAAAAAAAAAAACTAAAAAACACGCTTCCATAGAAAACCAAACGAAAAAGTAGAAAATAATGGAAACAAAACCGTGGGGTGCTTTTTAATGTATTTTTTTATTGATATCGGGCACCCCACGCTTTTTTTCCATTATTTTCTACTTTTTAGTTTGGTTTAAATAATAGTTTTTCAAACTATAATTTATTTTCTATTTTTTAGGGTGTTTCGAATTATGACAGTGTGTCAGCGTAGTTTTAGAAGAATTTTTTTTGCTGTCCTGGTAACCCTGGCAAGGATAATGGCACAAATTTATGAAATTATAGTATTGTCATCGGTCTTTGACAGGTGTGCAAAGTTTGAATGAAATCTGGTCGTTTAAAGTGGGTCAAAATCATGCTATAAGGAATCGGTTACAAACAAATAAACACACAAGTGAAGCTAATATAAAGCGTATAATAAAAATGAAGAAATGATAGATAGACAGATGTCGGCACTGTTATGGTCCTAATTTTCCAGACAAACTTTTTAACTGAAGAACAATGATTAGATGCAACCCTATGTACTGCATTGTTAATTAGTCTAAGGATTGGTTTTGATATTGTTACGCTATATTAACGCTAGCGTATAGGCATAATGACATCTTGAGCGTCTATTGTAATAGTCAGCCTTGATGCTTGTATACGTCATTAACTTTGTTCATAGAGGGATGACAAAAATCGGTCGTGTCATGTAGACACGAGATATACAAGAATGTCTTGGTAAAGATATTGGCTAGTAAGCAATGTTAGTAGAGGGATTGACTGTGCAGGGTGTGTCCTTATTTTGGCAGTTCAAAATGACGACTAAATAGGATAAAAAGCAATTACTTATGTATGTCATTTTTAGGGTTCCGTACCCCAGTCGACAAAAGCGAAACCCTTTTTTTTGGATGGGAAATCATCAAATGACGTCTCCCGCACTTATTGTGTCAGAAAAGCGAAATCAATATGAGATCACTCTGTTGTCCGCATGTCAGTCTGTCAAGACCCTTTTTCTCAGAAACGCGTGGAGTTATCAAACTGAAATTAATATTAAATACTCAGGTCTAAACTTCTAAGTCAACTCAATTTAAAAATAAGGCCGTTGTACATTTTTGATCGAAGCCGTTAGGTGCATATTTTGACGCTCACAAAGGAATCAAAACCTACAAGGAACTACAGGAGACTGCACGTTGACCTAAAATAATAAAATTTGGCAAGAAATAGATAATGCCACATAGCACAAGTAAAGGAAAAAAAACGAAAAACGTAAAGGGCTTAGAACCGATCAGGGCATATCGTCCCGCCGCCATTTTGCTTTTTATTTCGAAATCGCAGCGCACGACTACAGTGGTCTGTATGGGTAGAGGACACATAGACGAACATAAAAATATCAAGTAATATGGTATCCTAAAGTGTCATGTTACCGAGATATTTAACGTTAAACATCGACATGAGTAGAATGACAATCATTAAAAATACACTTATTACGTGAGTATGGGCATCAGATTGTATCCAAATAATCGGTCCCAGGTTATTATTATTACTGTTTATGGGAGAGTAGGAACATTACATACTATTAGGAGCATGAGAAAACTGCTGCTATAATTCATTAGTTGTCTATTAAATTGGTTATTGTGATCACACATGATGTATTTCTGTTGCCGCTATAAATTAAATATTTAATGGGGCTTCCATACAACAAACGTAATATTTAGTTGTATATTCACAAAATAAATAAATAAAATTAAAATAAAACAAATATTGAAGGGTGGAAAATCATGTCTGTTGTATGGACAATAGAAATTATATTTCTGCAGTTTTTATAGATAACTAGCTTTTGCCAGCGGCTTCGCCCGCGTGGAGGTCGGAAATTATCCCGCGGGAACATACTACCGGGATAAAAATTAGCCTATGTCCTTTCTCAGGCTCTAAACTATCTGAGTACCAAATTTCATTTAAATCGGTTCAGTAGTTTTAGTAGGAAAGCGAGACAGACAGACAGACAGACCGACAGACAGACAGAGTTACTTTTGCATTTATAATATTAGTATGGATTATAAATTATACATTATAAATTATAAATTATAAATATTATAAAAATTATAAAATTATAAATTATAATATTATAATTATAATATTATAAGTAAATAAGTAGGGAAAGTATGGATGGTACGGAACTCTTCTTGCGCGAGTCCGACTCGCACTTGGCCGGTTTTTTGCATATTGATTCACACATAACATTTGTTCTAACATTGCAAATACCACTAACCTACTTTACATTGAAGTCGATATTGTGCCATATTAATAATTATAATGGAACTACATCATAGACATACAAACCATGATGACCTACATAGGTAATTGGCCCTTCCAGCACAAACGGGAAATGACTCATAGTTCTTAACGGGTTTTTTTCTTCCGTGCATAGCAATAGACTAATAGCTGTGTTGTTTATGGACGAGTAACATACATGACAGCTTTTTTTTGTGGGTGAGAAATCATCAAATGGCGTCTCCCGCTCAGGGTGGAGCGGAAGGTCGTGTCAGACTTTTACTGACTAAAACCCACCCGTGTTCCTTCAGTTGCCTATAGGCCAGAGCCACGGTAACTCTTTCGAACAAATCTCGCGAACATGGCAGAAACATGTATGACAGCTGATAGCTAATGTTTGTTCAAGTATATTTGATTTGACGTTAGAATATATCAGTACCTACCCGCTTTTGATACTACACAGCAAGCTGTTGAATGCTTCTCAGCTATAAGTGAAAGACCGACTTCGCTTACATCATCATTATCATAATTTCAGCCGAAAGACGTCCACTGCTGGACATAGGCCTCCCACAAGCACCGCCACTTCGACCAATTCTGTGTTTCTCGCATCCAGCGGATTCCTGTGACCTGCAACAGACCGCTTCGTCTTCCAGTACACGGTCGCCACTCCAGAACTGTCCGACCCCATCGGCCATCTGTTCTGCGAGCATGCCTTTCCGTATGGTGCCGGACGTAAAGAATACCACCATTTCATTTCTTCCCGTGGGTGTCGTAGAAGTCGACTAAAGGACTTTCTAGAGAACGGGCAACAGCGTTCTCTATACATTGTACCACCATACTACGATCGTGGCCCAGCGTGGCGATTATGGCCAACCAGCCAAAAAATTACAAGCACCACACTTTACGACGACTTAATTTTGGAAAGCATTTGAAAATCCTCCCTTGTTCAGGTCAGGCTTACCCTACCTTTGCTCCTGCAAACTCCATCAGCTTGATGATACCATTGCATACGATTATTACAAGTGCATTATCGCTTGCATACATTGTGACGAAGTAAATTAATAGTTTCCTGCACTAATGTTCGTTTCATTAAATCCACTGCGAAGCTAATTCCAAGTCACCTATATATTGTTTCATTTTAATCTGCGTTGTAGACTAATAGCTGTCGGTTATAATCTATTCTATACATATCATCATCGTCATCACCTGCCTAGCCTTTTGCCTACTACGTTGGGGTCGGCTTGCGAACTATGTTGGACCGGACGGAGCTGAGTACTCGTACGACTGCATATCTGACCTCCACAACCCAGTCACTGGGTAATACGATACCCCTTGGTAAGACTGGTTGTCAGACTTTCGGGCTTCTGACGACCCGTAACGACTGTCTAAGATCTACGAAAGACAGCCGGGACAATATATACAAGACATATATCTATTCTATTCTTGAAGGTCGGAAAGTATCCCGCGGGAACGTTCTACCGAGATACCCTATCCTGTTAATCCAGTTTATAAAATATCTGCGTGTGTGTCTCTGTCACATATAAACTATCTGATCTGATGATGAGATCGTTTATATGACAGTGATCCGTTTCAGCCGAAAGATGTCCACTGTTGGCCATAGGCCTCCCCCAAGTACCACCATTCCGACCAGTTCTGTATAAAAGATCTATGTTAAAATAAGAAGTATATGACTAACTAACTAAATATACAAGTACGTATAAATACAAAAAAAAAATGCTTGTTTTCTGGTCGACGTAATCGCCCGCATCGCTGTCATGCGTTTATTAATTACTTATGTCATGTAAGAGCAAAGAGGTTTGGTACTGCATTAGCGATGCTTGCACAAAACTAGCAGCGGGTATAGTCTCACTTGCTTGTTCATCAGCAACTAGTGTTCAAACACGAACCAACAACAATAGTAGAAATAGATATGGTGATACATTCTTCTTTGGATGAGCTTTTAACCAAAAATTAAATAACCATCCATTACTAAGAACTCTACTGCTACTAGATAATACCCATCATTATTATTCTTCTGCCTTAATCCCAATTTATTTTGGGGTTGGCGCAACATGTATTTTTATAATACACTTCTCTAACTAGACACCCTCTTTCGATCTATATCTTCATTCACACAGTCCATCCATAGTTTCTTGGGCCTCCCCTTCGTGGTCGGCAATCGACGTTCATACTCAAAGCTAGATAATACTCATTCATCTATTTTATGTTATTTAGAATCTACGTTGTAGACCAATATGTCAATCATACATAATAGAGGTATTTAATGCACATACTTTATGTAAATAACATACACATTAATATGCTTCATGCGATCTGGGTTAAGTATTTGTAACAGTCAGAACGGATGTCTTAATAAGCGACTAAGGGATTTCTTTTTCGAACATAATTTTTAAATTATGTGGAATATAAAAAAAACTGGTCGACAATATAGAAATTTTTTGACAAAAAAGAAAATACGGAATTCTTTTAATGCACTTACAAATACTTCCTTCAATAAAAATATTTAAAATGATGAAAAAATTACTGGAGATCTCCAAATCAAAGCAACTTCCGCTCGTGTCTTACCTGTTGTTAATGTACTAAATTCGAGTGAAAAGCCACCGTTGTTACCCTCAAATAAACAGACAATAACAAAAGTACCAAAATTAACACTTCCGAACCAAGTTCAAAAGTCCCTAACAAAAATAAAGAGATTCTCCTCAACCATCTGTTATGGGATAGTCATCACAGACATAGGGCACGTGCCATACGTACCATCAAACATAAACATATACCGTTCAGTCTCCAATCCCCCTCTTTTACCCTCTACCACTTCACACCTAATTTAATCACTCAACTATAACTTTCAATTCAAAACAAACCAACTCTGGTTTACTTCTTCCAAAAATGTTGTTCTGGATTTCGAACAAGCATTGGATACTGTACACATCGATGATACCGGTTGGTTTAACAGGTCGAGCGTGCTATGATACGTCAATTTCGAATACGCGTCATACGGTCCTACCGCCCACGGTAAGCGGACGTTGCGCTTGCGCATACAACTTCTAAACTCGAAGAGAAATTGTAATAGAGTCCCTCAGGGTACTAAACTAAGACTTATATTTATTTTTGGTAAAAGTGTGAGTGTCATTTGTATTTATGTACTTTTAATGTGAAACAAAATCTCTTTGGAACACTTTCTCAAGTGAAATTAGATTCCCACGGGTTTTAAGTGTTTGCTACAGTGAGAACCAAGTGCAAGAAATGGTTTGATTGTCACTCAAAATGAATGAAATGTGTAAGTACTAGAAATAAGTTTGGTACTTTTTTTTGTGTGTCTGGAGTATGAGTTTTAAAAACTTTGTAGAGTTCTTTTCAAAGTGTATTGAACTCTGTTTTCTTATTATTAAGACTACAATTAGCGTGTTCTTGATTCTGATGAATCATTGGCTTCGGTCGACTTAGTGAAATTTCTTCATTAATACCGTTCAAGGTTATAAAGATTTGTTTTTAAGGTCAAGATTGCTATTTTATAAGTTTTTCTATAACATAAAATCGTTTAATACTCTTTTAATACGGCAAAAGATTACTTTCTTTATTTTCTCTCTAGCAAGATTTTTTCTATACCATTGTATTTTTATGTTCTCAATCAGTAATCTTGATAAGAATTTAATGTCGGTATTCACACCGTATACTACCATTACTTACTATAACTTGTATCTTTTATAGCTCTGTTTTAAGTTTTATATACAAGATCATACCATTAACGTACGTATCTTAGAAAACAAGCAGCTTTCGAGCTCAAATAACATTCGTGTTATTTGACTACTCGGGAACTATTTGATATTTAAAAGCTTCGATCAAAAGTGTACTTAAAAGTAACATATTCATTTTGTTATTTGGAAATTAGCTCCATGCTTACTTTTATGTATCAAACAGTCACAAATATCGCATTAATTTTGAACCAAATAATATCTCAAATACCACTCACCACTTTGTTTACCCAATATAAATCACAAAGATTTTTCTGCAGCCACTACGACATTTGCTATTATTGCTATTGTTTGAAAGCCGTCCACTGTTGGACAAAGGCCGCCCCCAATTTGGGGTAGCTTTGCCATAATCGCCACGCTTGGCAGGCGGGTTGGTAATAGCAGTATGGTGGTAAAATACATAGAGAGCGCTGCTGCCCATTCTCTAGTAAGTCCCTTAGTTGCCTCTTACGACTGTTGTTAGCCTGCATCATTCCACTGGTGGACAAAAGCCACATCCCACGAGTTCCAACTCTTTCGATCCAGTGGACCATTGGTCGTTTGTTTTCTGCACCTCGTCCCGCCATTATTTACGGGGTCTGCCACGAGGCATTCGGGCAAACTGATCAATCTGTTTTTTTTTTTTTTTTGAGAAACAAAATGTCCTCAGCATGACATGACTACCATGAGCAATATAAATTCATTTTGTTTTAAATATCCACAGTAGCGTGTTTTCATTTGTTTCTCAAAGAAAATTAAACAATCTACTGAGTCAATCCGAGGAGAGGCCTTTGTACTGTATTGCAATAGGCAGCATATAATGATTGAAATGTCATATTGAACGTTGGTAGCAAGAAACTAATCGTTTCGGTTTGGTAAAAACATATTAATCAAGCTTAATAAATTGTGTTTTTTACTCAAATATCCTTACCTCACTGCAATATACTGCGTATTTATCTGAAGGCCTTTTTCCGTGATTAAAAACATTCTAAACCTAGTTGTAAACTTTTTATTTGACACTATTTTTCGTGATAATATCTTACAATATATAATACAATAATTCAGAAGCTAAGTGTAAAGAAAAAATATGTACATGTATATAGAAAATAAAGAATCATAAAGCATGATAAAATTCGTCTACATCGTTGTCAACAGGACAGGTGCCCAAAAGGCTGGCGCATTTTGCAGCTGCAAATCCATCTCTGTCATAATCAGTTTTAATCAAAATCTCAGACCGTGATTTTTGAAGAATGCATAGGCTAAACAACTATTTCTTTTGTTAAACAATTAGACACAGGTTGTGTCTAATTTCAATATTTTAGTTATTTTCTCTTACAAGGTTCAAGTCGACAAGCAAACTCTAAAATGACCTTTTCATGCAACAGCGTATGTTTTGTATGTCCTAATGTAAGCTTGAGTAAGCAGCGTTGCATCAATGCTTGAGAAGACTCTAGAATTGAGGTGACACTAATATCTTTGTGTGCATATTCTAATGCAATATGCTGGCAGACTTGTTGCGGAAATATGGGAATAATAAGTACATTTTCTAGACAGACATTTGTGTCTTTGACTTAACAACGTGTTTCGTGTTCCTGCTAGCCAATTTCTTATTTCTCGAACAAAAGAGAGAATAGTTTAAGTCGTTGTAAAAAAGGCAATCCAGCAGGATAGTCATGCACTATTTATGAAACAAGAATATGAACCCAGAATGTGTAATGCCTTGATTTGAAAAACGCAATGGACACTTCCATTGGATTTTTTCTCCTTAGATCTACGTTTTGGAACTGGCATCTAATAGCTTCAACTTTCTGAGTGACTCCTTGACAATTCAAAAAGGCCTGTAAATGGTTAAATTGAAATAAATGTTTTGAGTTCCAAGCAGCGATGCTGTCTTTCAGTTTGAAGAAGTGGCATGTCATAACAACAACACGAGTAAATACAAATTTACCTCTGGCAACGCACCTGCAATACTTCTGGTATTACGACTTACCATCCAGTCACAGACGAGCCACCTGTTTAATCACCACCCAACCACACAAAATCTCTTTCAAATTCTAAAGCCAAATTAACATGTCTAGCAATACAATTAAAATAATAAACTTCATTATGACGTGTTTGGGAACCTGTTTCTTTACAACAAAGAACTTGATTTTAATATTTATGATATGTATCATCCGAATTTGTCCAATTTGTTGTTTATCGCTTTGTTAATCTCTTTGCCTTTCTGATTTGAGCGTTGCCTTTTATGTAGATTTTAATTGGGTATTTTATAGTTCTTAGACGATTGCTTACAAAATTGCTTGTAGACGTGAATAGATGGGTAAAACAAAGTATTTGAAAATATAAATGTTGATGTAGGAAGAGGATTGGGCATCCTCTTTGTAAGAAATATGGATAGATTGTGTAAGGAATAATATGATAGAGAAGGAAGGAAATCATACCCTTCATAGGCGAAAAGAAAATCTATAGTGCCGTCCCCAAGTAACAGGGTAGGATGTTGATGAAACCGATAAATCATTTGAGGAATGAGGATGTCAGAGGAGTTTTGAGCATAAATGTGGTGGATGTATCTTTATGAGTCGAGGAAGATTAAGTAAACGATAAAAATATTGTCTGAAAGATTAGAAACGGAGTGAGTTTTGCAGATGACGGTTGATGGAAATGTATAGAATTAAAAGCTATGTTGCGCCAACCATACATAGTTGGAATATGGGCAAAATAATGATATTTGTGGACAGTTAGCGAACTTCACCACTCGCTTCTCGTCTTAATAGTTGCTGGAACCTAGGCAGACGCTTTACTTTGTGTAAATCATTGGAACACCACTGCTTTCAAAACCGTGAAGGCAAACATAGTGAAGAAACCGGCTCTAGAACCAAAAATTGAACACATGTAGCATTCACCAATCCGAATCGGGCCCGCGTGATGGACAATGACCCACTCCCTTTCACCGAGAGACCTGTATATCAGCAGGAACTTTATGGGCTGATTAGGATAATCTCTCGTATCAATTTTGATATTTGTGGTAGTAGCTCATGCCATGGCAAACACTTTACGATTTCCAAAAGTCTATCCAAGTGGTACCTATAGTGTTACCCAGTGGTTTGTGGAGTTCAGATAGGCAGTTGCTCCAGGTAAAATACTGATATTCACAGCATCTAATGAGACTGGAAGCTGATCCCAAAATGGTTGAGAAAACCTAGGCATGATGAGGTATTTCAATGCATCCCACGCCTCAACTGGTCGATTGCTTAAATATCCATCTACGAAATGTGTATTTAGCACTTCTGTTCCTTTGCACAACCATATTCATGTTGTAACCTACTCAGAATAACACAACATATGAGAAATACTCTCCTTACAAATATTTGCCAAACATAGACAAGACAAATAACACAAACAACTTTACCATTTATTGTGTAAATCATAGAGTTCAAACACACGAATATTTCTAAATTAAATATTTGCAGAAAAAATCAGGTCTTCTAAAACATTTACGTAATTTGTTCACACGTTCATTTTATTTTCTCTTTGTTTGAAGTTTTAAGTAAGCCTTGAAATTAGTTTTGATTGTTTATCTGCTTTATCGTATTTTGGTGTTTATACTTACCTAATGTTCGTTTGCGCTAAAAGTATTTCATTCAAAATTGAAAGTCAATTATTCAAAATTCTAACATCAAAATTACATATTCAGCCCCGCTTTACTCTACCTTACCTTACATTACCCGCCTTTTATTAATTCCTACTGCTTTAGCTGTAGAATCATGAAATTGTGTAAAAGTCTCACAGCACAATCAAAGGAAAAGTCTGAAAGTATTTAATTTATTGTGTTATCGTTATTACATATATAAATATGTTTTTTTGCGATTACAAACTTTCATTTGTAATTAGACAATTAATCATGACGTACGTCAATGCATGGGAGGACATACCTGGGGTTTAAAATAAAAACAATGTTAAGTTTTTTTTTTAGGATAAATTCATCCCAAGTAGAGAACTGTTCATTGTGGGAAGAACTACCCGCATTTGGCCAGTTTTTAAGTTTTATCAAGACGCCAGCACTTAAAGCTACTAAAATCTGTCAAATTTCTTTAATAGATTTTCAACCGTATCGCTAAAGTAATACGTTCAAAATTGATTGGGAAAATTTGACAGTTTCGGGTAGCTTGATGTGCTGACATCTGTACACAGCATTGTGGCGGCATCTACACCGCCACATGCGAACTACGTACCACACTGACGTCACTCGAAATCCTACATCGCGCAAGCAGAGTTTACCGCGCAACTAACTTACATACATATACATATACAACATCCCGACATCCACCGTCGAGCCGTTACCCACCACACGCGACACCCGTCTGGAGGATGAACCTCCCTATTCTATGGAGGTTGAGTGAATTTTACACCCTATTCGTCACACCTCCAAAGCACCAAGAATTTTCTTTTAATTTAATCACTAAAAGGCGAAGTTTCTCTAAACAAAATCAGAACATAAAAGTTTTTCATCGCGACTTTTAAAGTCATGTTTTATATATAAGGAAACACTAGTATGAGAGCATTAACAACTGCAGACATATAAAACGAGATATAAACATATAAACGTATGTAGCTTTCTACTTTCCATCGCTTTTCTTATACAGGTGCTTATAACTTGGCAGCCGGGTTAGCAGACATGCTTCTTTATGTTGCAAGTTAAAATCCTGGATTGCTATGTAATTTCTTTTAAGTATAGTTAAAGAGAAATGAAAAAAACAGCCGACTTATTTTTACCACCGAATTCCAAAGTTAACCTCTAAGTCCCTGAGATACCACATTTGGTATAGACACAATGGTTTTTAATTGTGTCTGTAATTACGGTATTCAATGGGTTAAAGTTATTTGTTTTTTTAGTCGGCGACATGAAGTTATTTTAATATCATCAACATACTCGAAGTGGAAAAAATAAGTATTATTCAAACGGACTCAACAAAAACGTCTAATCAGAAGTTGACCAAATTTATATGGGACTACTCGATACTACTCTCAATATATTCTAACAAATAGGAGAAGAATTTTTCAAATTTATTTTACAAGTGACGGAATTCTGAGGAAAACCCCTAAACTCCTCCTTTTTAGAAGTTGGTTAAAACTTTTATGAAATCATCTACACTCTACCATAAATTTCACTCTACGAACAGATCATGTGGATCAGTAGAGAGGAACTCATTTCTGTATTTTTCTCTCTGTACTTCTAAATCGAACCATTAGCGCGTCATTTATTTACTATGCAAAAGTAACTACGTATTTATTTGTATGCCTCTTCGTAGCCGTTTTACAAACGTTAGCTAGTATCATTTCTGACAATTCGTTGCAATAATGTATTTATTCTTTTGTTTTTTGGCTTATTTACATCCAGTTTTTGATTAGAGAGCCTATTTATAGCCAAGGCAATGCTTATTTTAAAAAGAGAAGATCAGACTAAGAGACCCTGACCGTAGATTTTCCGCGACATTAATTCCAGCCAGCAGTAACTGCCCACTCACTCAAATTGCCGGATTTTGCGGAAACAACTGTAAATCGTATCAAATCTTCCACGATTCGGACTAAACTAGATGTTGTCTGTGTCTGCAATTGTTAACTGTTATCTGAAGAAAAACTAGTTTTTTTTTAGACGAGTAAAATTTTTGCCAGCTATTTGATAAATCGTAGAACATACTCGTCACACCAAATGCGATTTTACTTATTCTACGATCCAACTACAGTACATACTAACTCCATGCATTGATGACATTAGAATTAGTGATGGGGTGTGGTCTGGTGTATCTAATATTCGTATTGACAAACTATTGACATGTCTTCATCTAAACAAAGGAAACCCTGCAACTTAATAAACCATTAATTCCTTGGGTGGTATTTAGAAAAACCCATAAGCGGCAGCCAAGCAATTTCGAAGATTACTGCACACATACACACATCCTCGTGCTGACCTACAACTTGTTACTTTCAACCAACATGGCGATGGCGCTAATTTAATATAACGGCCAATTGTGAAGCGATTAGGCCAATTGACTTCGAATTACGGCTTTTAAAAAAAAGAAACTAATGTGAGGTAATTTGTTGTAAGAGTTACTCATATGTACGCACGGCTACACATCATGCTTTACATATCCAGTATGGTAACTGGTAAGCTATTGCCGTACGTAATTCCTATCCTACGAATAGATGTTTAATTTATGACAAATTTTCCATAAAAAAAGCTGTGAAATATTTATGTTCAGAATAACACACTAGGTAGGTACCTAAAGCCCTTGTTAACAACACCTGTCACTTTACTCCAGTGAATTAATAAATTCGAGTGTAGCCAAGACAAAAAAAAATACAAGCAGTTTATATGATACATTTGTCTAAAACTGGAACTTGTAAAATAGTCACATAAAAAAGCTAAACCATTCCATTCGTAAATTAACTAGCTATACCGTTTGGAGAGCAAAAAAAGACATAACCATACAATTTTATTATAAGAAGTCATTCACCTGAACCACATGAGTTAATAACAAATGGAGACCTAAGTTTGTATAAAAGCTATTGAGTGGCGAACAAGCAGATTTCCCTCGCTCATCTGCACCCTAATTCATCACCATCTTCATTTCAGCCGAACGACGTCCACTGCTGGACATAGGGCTCACCCAAGAACTGCCGCTTTGACCGGTTCATTTTTGAGGGGTTTCCCATAGTCGCGACGCTTGGCAGGCGGGTTGGCGATCGCAGTTGCTGCCAATTCTCTAGTAAATCCCTTACTCGCCTCTTACGACACCCACGGGAAGAAATGGGATAGAGCTATTCTTTACGCCCGGTACCATACGGAACTCACTGCACTGCCGTGGGGCACACTTAAATGCTAGTTTCTAACATCGCACTTTACACTTTTTATTGATTTTATTTTTTGTTAATTTATGTTTTTTTTTTACTATATTATTTTGTGTGCCTTTGAGTTTGTGCTAAATAAATGTATTTTCTTTCTTCTTTCTTTCTTTCTTTCTTTCTAATGGCATAACATCAAATATTAATCAGAAGCTGAAAATTATTTTTGAAAGATAATGCTAATCTTTTGCTTCAAATGTTCAAAAAATTTGTCAGCGCAACATCATCATCAGCAGCATATTATGTTCCCACTGCTGGGACACAGGCCTCCTCTCGGTGAGAGGGAGTGGGCCATAATCCACCACGCGGTCCCAATGCGGGTTGGTAGATGTCACATGTCTTAGAATTTTTGGTTCTGAGACATGCCGGTTTCCACACGATGTTTTCCTTCACTTATGATGTTTTGCTCAACAACGTAAATAACATAAAATGAAAGACACTCCTAGTGTTACTGAGTTACTCCATTACCCTTCTTACTGTAAGTGATCCCCGCCATCTTTGGATATCTGCATTACCAGAGATAAAGTAGGAGTGTTGCCACGCCAGAGACAAAGCCTAAAACTTTTCACGTAGGTAACTTTTTCTTTTTGTGTGGGAAATCATCAAATGATGTCTCCCGCTCTGAGCGGAGCGGGAGGGCGTGTCAGACTTACTGACTAAAACCCACCCGTGTTCCTTCAGTTGCCCATATGCCAGGGCCACGGTATCTCTTTCGAACAAATCTCGCGTAGGAACCCTTTGTTTACACCGGATTTCACAGCCTTCCAACTGTAATAAAGCAACATTGTTTGACAGCTGAAATAGATACGGTGGCAGTGCTTCCTTGAACGAAGTTCTTTACAAAGAGTTCTACTACTTTATAACTCAGTGTCAGAGACAGCAAAATTCTAAAGTGGATTTAAATCTTCTTAGGGTTTCGATAGCAATTTAAATACAGTTAGCCCAGAATTTAGCTACGAACTTAGCATTTTCAGTAGCCTCCTTCAACTCTTGTAGCGTGCAAACAACAAGACACGCTTTTTTTGTGGGTGGGAAATCATCAAATGACGTCTCCCGCTCTGTTCAGAGTGGGAGGGCGTGTCAGACTTTTACTGATTAAAACCCACCCGTGTTCCTTCAGTTGCCCATGTGCCAGGGCCACGGTAACTCTTTCGAACAAATCTCGCGACCCTGGCAGGACAGGACACGCTGGACAAGATATCAAGTGCCGCATTGTATGTGGGACAGCACCACATTTACACTCAAACGAGAATGGATTTCAATAATTCCTCAGTAAGGCTCAAAATCGGAGCAGCGCGATGGAGTTTGATCTCTGTATAATTATCTACTCGTGTGCCCGTATTGTAATGTCTGTACTTTGTACCTACATTATGTAAACGTCACGAATTACCTCACAATGGTTCGTTGACCTCAGGTAATAAAACTTACATTGTTTTACGTAAGTTTTTAAGACGGATTTAGTAATAAGCGAAAATCGTGGGAGAGTATTATTAGAGTGTAATTATTTATCACTTTTTTCTCTATCTAATACCAGCAAGATAATTACGTAACACACATAAAATACCAATTGGTCGCATTGTCTTTCATTTTGACAGTTTAGTCTCGTTCATTGCGCTATTAACTTTGTAGACCAGACCAATTATTCAAACCTATGAAGCAATGTATAAGGAATTCAAAACCCTTTTTTGGGCTGGGAAATCATCAAACGACGTCCCCCGGTCTCTTCGGAGCGAGAGGGCGTGTCAGTCTTTCACTAACTAAAACCCACCCGTGTTCCTTTAGTTGCCTATATGCCAGGGCCACGGTAACTCTTTCGGACAAATCCGTGACCCTGGAAGGGTGTTTGAAAGCCTGTTACGCTATCAGGGTTTCGGTTCCTGAATCGAACATTTAAAGTTCAGAACCTGTCAAACTCTATCCTTACATTCTTTTTCCTTCAATGTAGCCCACGAAACTAACGCGCTCTCTCGTAGCGGCAAAAACTATACGACAGTGCTGTCGTGGTAAAAACATTAGCTTGCTATGCAGGTTGGCAGCTGGCCTGTCTAATTGACTACTCAGGGTGCGCCGCCCGGTCGCGAGATTGTTCGAAAGAGACACCGTGATCCTGGCACATGGACAACTGTAGGAACACGGGTGGGTTTTAGTCAGTAAAAGTCTGACACGCCCTCTCGCTCCGCCCAAGAGAGGGAGACGTCATTTGATGATTTCCCACTCACCAAAAAAGAAAAAAAAATAAAAGGGTGCGCCGCCCGTACTTCGGAATCGTTACTCCTGAAATTTTCTACATAGAACGACCTCTATAGTCTATGTGGTCCTACTTACTAGCAAGTATTTTTCTATGGTAGTTTTTGCCCTTCATTATTGTACTATTCAACACTCGGCTTTTAGGCGTACGTTGAAAATCACTGTGCCCTTTTATTTAGACATTTTTTTTTGTGGATCGGAAATCATCAAATGACGTCCCCCGCTTTAGGGTGGAGCGGAAGGGCGTGTCAGATTTTTACTGACTAAAACCCACCCGTGTTCCTTCATTTGCCTGTATGCCAATTGCCAGGGCCTCGGGAACTCTTTCGAACAAATCTTGCGACCCTGGCAGGTTTATTTAGGGATTACAATTAGTTGTCGCCTAGTGTTATTGAAAACTAGTGTTACTTATACTGTCCATGGTAATAGAAAAGTCGCTTCTTTCGCTTCTTCAAATTTTCCGTTGGCATTCTTCAGTGTTGCCGTTTTATTCAGAATCATAATGAATACCAAGACCTAGATGCAAATTAAAATTTTACCGCCTCATATTTTTTGTCTTAATTATTTCATACCCACTGGAAAAAAATAGTGCGTGGAATCCCTCCGCGCGGGAGAAGTGAAACTTCGTAATGTGGAAATGAAAATAGGAAGGGGTAGAAATTGAATTTTCGCAACAGAGCTTTCATACCCCCTCCATGGTAGCGTTAAACGTTTAACGCAACCTTGTTGGAAGTCGCACTAGAAGTTTCACTTCAATAAAACATACGTAGATAAAAAGAGTGAAAACTTATTATCACTCGAGTATACGCGATTCAGACTTCCGAGTCACCAACCTATTGGAGCCGAGTATACCAGATTATCAATTCTCCATCACCGACCCTAAAGTGACGGTTTGGTTTTGTTCACTGTTCAGAAACAGCGCTAAGTCCTAAGCCAGGGTCGTGAGATTTGTTCGAAAGAGTTACCGTAGGCCTGGCATATAGGCAACTGAAGGAACACGAGTGGGTTTTAGTCAGTAAAAATCTGACACGCACTCCCGCTCGGCCCAGAGCGGTAGACGTCATTTTAGATGATTTCCCACCCACAAAAAAAGTCCTAAAGAAGTTTTAAAGTATTTTGGGGGAGAATGACATTTAATTTCGTTAATTCTCCATTCAAGGTAGTCAATTAGACATGAGATAATCAATTAAGTATTTTATCATAATAAAAATCATAGACAATGACGAAGCGTTTTTGTGGTGGGAATTTATTTGAACAATGATGTTAAATAATAAATGGCAACACGCTTTCGAAGATGGCGGGAAAAGATTACATGTCTTCTTATATGAACTGTCAATATTGTGTAATAATTATTTGGAAACCCGCACGGGTAGATTGTTCGGGTTAAGCTGCGCTTGCCGCGGTTGGTTCGTGGATGGGTGACCATCTTTACATACCAAGACCGTTCCGTGCCTCGGAAAGCACGTTAAGCCGTTGGTCCTAGCTGTCTTTCGTAGATCTTAGACAGTCGTTACAGTTCGTCAGAAGCCCGAATGTCCGACAACCAGTCTTACCAAGGGGGTATCGTTTTACCCAGTAACTGGGTTTTGGAGGTTAGATAGGCGGTCGCTACAAGCAAAATACTGGTACTCAGCTGTATCCGGTTAGACTGGAGCTGACCCCAACATAGTTGGGAAAATAATAGGCATATGAATCATTTGGAAAGTCTCATGATCTGAGTGAAAACCATTTGATGATGTTGTAACTATAATAAATTTTAACTATAACACTTTTCTAATATATCTGTAATAATCAGTGGGCCAATTCTCGTAAATAAAACCGGCCAAGTGCGAGTCGGACTTGCGCACCGAGGGTTCCGAACAAACCTGTAGGTATTCTCGGTTTATGCATAAGGTTTATGTTTATGAAAATAAATGGTTTTTTTTTAATTTTTATATTTCAGCTGTTGAATGAAAGGTGTACGATTTATGACGTTTTAAAAAAAAACTACTTGCTCGATCTTGTTCAAACCAATTTTCGGTGGTAGTTTACATGGTAATGTACATCGTATATTTTTTTTTAGTTTTAACATTCTCTTATTTTATAAGTTACGGAGGGGGACACATTTTACCACTTTGGAAGTGTCTCTCGCGCAAACTATTCAGTTTAGAAAAACAATATATTAGAAACCTCAATACCATTTTTGAAGACCTATTCATAGATACCCAACACGTGTGGGAGAAAAATAAATTTTTGAGTTTCAGTTCTATGTATGGGGAACCCCAAAATTTATTGTTTTTTTTCTATTTTAGTGTGAAAATCTTAATGCGGTTCACATCTACTTACCAAGTTTCAACAGCATATCTCTTATAGTTTCGGAAAAAAGTGGCTGTGACATACAGACGGACAGACAGATAGACAGACAGACATACATACAGACATACATACAGACAGACAGACAGACATACAGACAGACAGACATGACGAATCTATAAGGGTTCCGTTTTTTGCCATTTGGCAACGGAACCCTAAAAACATTCAGAATCTAGTCGCCATTTTATCTCGGCGACAATCAAACGTCAAAAAGTTGTCAAAAATGTATGGAAAATGGAGGTATTTTTTACAGATTGAGACTGACTGTGAACATTCTTAAACTTACGCGAATTGCCCCTCTGGTTTGATAAATCTAAACGTAATTAAAAGGGAAACAGTTATTTACAATCTCTCGAGGTAGAATATAAATTAACGGTGTTCACAACCGTAGTTTCACTCGTCTTACAATTAATTAAAACAGTCAATTGACAATATAGGTAATCTCATCGTAGTCTTGACATTGACAAACAGGATCTAATTTTGAATGCCTTTGCAAGCGACGTCATCTTGAAACGTCAAAATCATAATATTCTGGTCATTCTGTCTTCTGTATATTCAGTATTCATTATACATATAATCAGTGGTCAAAATAGATCAGAATAATAGAAAATTATAACTATCAACTATGCATCTTGTATTTATGTAGACTAGATTTATTTCTTTTAAAATCGTATTACACTTTCATAAAAAGAACTAGAAAGCAGCTATGAACATTTAAATGTAACGGTCAATTAGAACAATCGATCGATGATCGTATGCAATGAGGAATCGATAGATATCGCTCGATTGCGTAAAACATTTCATTTTAATCACTTCCTGTATTGCGCAAGTATTGGATAGGTAAAATAGCGACTTTATTGATGTTTCTTAGGGATATTGGCGTGTGGTTTTGGTAAATACAGATGCAGCTTTTATGATCATAACTTACTATACTTTTCACAATTAATATGCAAAAGCGACGGAATTCAAGTAGAGCTCTGGTGTAAACCCGATTTCTAACTAAGGTTGTCCAAACCCCGGTTTAAGAAAGCAAGTTCAACCGATTTTGTTTTATCGGGGTCCCAAACTTTTGGCTTATTTTTCTACGATAGAAGAAAATTTTAAACAAGGAATCGAACAAAAAATATTAGTGCTTTAATTTATTAATGAAAAATAAAAACTAAGTAGAAAGTGAACATTAATTTTAGTCTCGTTTTAAACCTTAAAACTATAGTGAAAGTGTTGTGACATGCTATTTCTTTTATCGATACTTTTAAAAATTAGATTGATCTGTGATCGATTATTAATTTACAGCTATAATAAGTGGTCTAGTCTCTGAAATAAATAAAAATAATATTGAAACGATCCGCTTTGGTCATGATGATAATTAACTCAGTCTAGGCCAGGCAGTTATTTATGGTGGGGAATTTCTTTTGAATTGAAAAGTAACAGAACTGTCATATGTCATGGACATAAATGGGATAACCTCTGCCTATATATTTGTTTGTGGAAATTCATCAAGTAACCTCTCCCGCTCTGGGTGGAGCGGAAGGGCGTGTCAGACTTTTATTGACTAAAACCCACCCGTGTTCCTTCAGTTGCCTGTGCCAGAGCCACGGTAACTCTTTCGAACAAATTCGCGACCTTAGCAGGAAACTCTGCCTGTTGCACCTGTCCCACCGCCAACGAGAAAGTGACTAGCTATAAACGATTTTCTCACTCAAGAAACATACAAAAAAGTTGTGGTCTCTTGTAAGTAAAAGGGAGACATATATTAATTGTTGATCGCGCTGACTACTCTCACCAGCAACGAGTACTCGTTTGTCACGTTGTCAAGAAATGTCAGAGAGAATAGTCAGCGTATATGCTCGAGAAGAGTATATGCTCGCTTGATGGGCAGATCACCCGCTGAGAGACTCGCTCTCAGCGCCGTCGCACACTCGCTGCTCGTCAACTCGTTTTTAGTTACTAGCTCTACTCCCTTCCAGTTAATCGCGGAACTGGTGCCTATGACAATTTAATTACTATATTTCTAGGCCTATTCAGCAAGCTGAGTGCTGTTACTATAATCAAATCTGTCATTATAACTGATCTAACTATGAAACCACAACCGCTGCAGAATGCTTCAATTTTATAATAATAGGAATTCCTATACGTATCGGTACTCGTCGCTCGCCGGTAACAGTAAAACTGATGAAGCATATAATATAACAATACAAGTTTACTATATCAGTAGCCCGCTGCATATTTCCACGCATTGTATCCAAATGTGTAAAGCATTATAAGTCGTTATACCGGATGAAAATGACAGTTCTTTGAATTGGAATTAAGTGTCCGTTGTTTAATTAATACTGATATGGATATAGAGTCGATATAGGGGACTCGTGGGTAAATGATTACACCTGTAAAGGTTGCTTACTCTTGATTTTAATTCCGATCGATTGACATCGGAATTTTGATGCTTCGTATTCTTGAATTCGACGCTAGCGCCAAAATATGTTTAAATTGGGTGTCCATTTAGGAGAACTAAGTGGAATCGAGATCAGGCGTTGTTGTTGTTCCAATGTTGACACTATTGTTTTCAAGAGTACCGAGTCTCGTGTATATGCAAAATTAACATTGGAATCGTATTGGCTTTAGATTGGAATTAAAATTATGTTGAAGAGTAAGCCTAGGTCGCTCCAAGTTCGATATTCTTGCCGCAGTCGCTTCATGGATGGGTGACCATCCATTACAAATCGACTCCCCTCCATACCTTGGAAAGCCTTAACGTGGCTTTCCAAGGCATGGTTTTGGCAAGGCAAGCTTTGGACCCAGCTATAATTCCTAGATCTTTGACAGAGGTTACTGGTAGTCTGATGACCAGTCTTACCAAGGGATATTGTATTACCCAGAAACTGGGTTGTGGAGGTCAAATCGGCAGCCGCTCCATGTAAAATTCTGGTAATCATCTAATAAAACCCCGACATTGTTTAGACAGATTGATGATTTGAGATATAAAATCGATGTTCACGATGAAATATTACCGTTATTTAAAGTTCTTTACTGTTCTTACGTGAGGCCCAATAAATAACTTCCTTTTTTTTCTAATTTTGCACATAAATTGTAAGCAACTCAAGCCATTATATCCACATTTTAGGACAACCACAGTATAAACTAGTTAAAATTCTTATTCTAACTGATTTGAAGAGAATAAAACGAAGTACACATGGTGAAATATCAAGCTATACATTTCCAGTTTTAGCTGACCTCGCATTGTATAGGCTTTTCGAACAATGAGAAGTCAGCTTATACTGGAAATGTATAGCTTGATTTGTCGCCGTGCGTACACGATTATTGTCCTGCATAATCATGTGATTATAAGCGCATAGTTATTTAGCTTAACACACATTACAATCATATTATTAAAATCGCCATGTTATGTTTTCCTAGGACACGTTCAAGCAGGTATTTCATAGCATCGTTTTTATGCTTCGGGCATCTACTTAAACGATTTTAACATTAAGTAATTAATCATTCACGAAGATTCGATTAAAAGAAATCATCACATGACGTCTCCCGCTCTGGGTGGGGCGGAAGGGCGTGTCAGACTTTTACTGACTAAAACCTATCCGTGTTCCTTCAGTTGCCTATATGCCAGGGCCACGGGAACTCTTTCGAACAAATCTCGCGACCCTGGCAGACATCGGTTCTATTGGACCCCTTCAGTACTGCTGACATCTCTTTGAGGCAATACACTTAAAATGGAAATTTCTCCATGAAAATCCTTTCATTTTGACAATTCAACAAGATTCATCGTGTCATTTACATTGTCGAGCAGACGAGTTTCTCAAACATGTGAAGCAATGGATAAACAACTTCCTTCAGAATCCTTTGGTTTAAAGTTTGTTATGGAATTGGGGTGCTGATGATTGCAACATAAAAATGAATCCTCACATGTGTATAGCGCTGTTGTTAATCTTATCTATTATTCACAAAATCTGTGATGTACTAAAAGTGAGGTGGGCCCCATAGGTCTATGTTTGTAAGTTTATAATGGTTTTTTTTTTAAATATTAGTGCTTCCTGACAAGCCGGCTTACACTATCCTCCCATATCTAATAACAGTGTAATTTGAAAACATTGTTAAACCCGAGTAACTGTTGTGTTTCTTTCCGGCTCTTCTCAATAGGAAACGACCAACTGGAACCGTGCACGTAGCTACTGACGTTTCTAGTGCCCATATACGTTTATGTAAAATAAAATATTTTTGAATTTGTATTTGGAATTTCCAAAATTCGAAAAACGATAGAAAAAAAAACTAAAAAATTTTACACGGCGCTCTAATGCGATTCTCAGTTGAACATATTCAATATTAATACTTCTCTTATAGTTACTACGATTGTATGTATGTATATGTATAACAAGTCAATCCGTTTGACCGTCTGTCTGTAATCAGCTTTTGCGTGCAATAGAGCAATTTGTGGTTGATGGGCCAACGGGATGGGCAGTGATGTAGGCTACAAGTGTTGACGACATATCGATACTTTTCGTTTTAGATTCTTAGTTAAGCTGAACATTTCTACCATTTTTTTTTCTGTGGATGTGAAATCATCAAATGGCGTCTCCCACTTGGTGGAGCGGAAGGGTGAGTCAGACTTTTACTGACTAAAACCCACTCGTGTTCCTTCAGTTGCCTATGCCAGCCAGGGCTACGGTATCTCTTTCGAACAATTCCGCGTCCCTGGCAGGATTTCTAACTACCTAGTAAATATATTAGCGACATTTCTCAAGTATAACCTACATTTGTTTTTTTTTTCGCATTTATTTGTGGTCAATATTAACGTCTCAGCCAGTGAAATTCTCGGTCATCTTAACATTTGTTTCTTTTCTAAATTAATTTGCTCATATTTGACCACTATATCAACTGCAGTTAATCTCATTTTTGTTCTTACATTCTATCGATAGAATCTCGTCAATGTCCCATCCCTACAGTATCGAACGTCAACTCATCGCGTTCTATACGCTTCATCGGCGTTACTGTTATCTGTTCCAACGCGTTAGCTGTACCGTGCCATACTGTCTGTAGACCACCGGCACGGAAAGAACATGTCACATTTCAATCTTACAGTTTCTACAAACACAGTTACGAAAGTTGGGGAAGGTAAGACATCAGAAGCAGACAATTTTGAATTGCGCGCTTTTTTTGCGCGATTCACGTTACGAGCGGGAGATCTGTGTTCAAACTGGAACATTTACAATAATTATCCACATTATTATCATAACACACATTATCATTACGTACAGGCGCCATCATATCAAGCTACCCGAAAATTTCAAAATTTTCTAATCAATCTTGATACTGTAGCGGTATTTTAAGGTTGAAAATCTATTAAGGAGATTCGACAGATTGTAGTAGCTTTTTGTGCTGGCGTCTGTACGCATGGCATCATTATTTAAATTTCTTGGCGTGATATTGGCTAATGTTACTTACTTCTGGAAGAATTGAAAAAATAAAATAAAAGTATGATACATATCGCTCAAGTAGCGGCACTTGTCATTTGAAATCCCACTGCGATATTTGCGTTAGACCGTCTCGATTTTTGGCTCTTTTTTATTTACACAAATTTCATAGTCATACCCAGAAAAACTACCAGTGAGGGATCATACAAAATTAGCCCCGTGTTAAAAACAATTCCGAGACTCGCCTAGTACTCGTACAGAATCCACTGGTTTTTCCATCCCGACCCTTGCTCGAGCCAGTCCGCGCTGTGGAGCCTTAAATTCATCCCTAAATAATAATCATGCCCATCTAGCCCGTCTCTAGCTGCCCTCTACCAGCGACTCCTTAACCATAGTCGCTAAAGTCGCTTTAGTTTTAAGTTTTTAAGCCCTGGATAGAGGCCTTAATTTATTAAGGTAGCTACAGGCAAGTCCGGTTAAGCTGCCTACAAGCTCATAGGTTGCCAGCGGGATGTCATTCCTAAAAAACAAAATCCACTGGTTTTCTACCACACCAAGCGCTACCGTGCAGACCTGCCTCATTTTACCGGTTTCCCGCCTATCCTCGTGACTGACAGATGACATTAGAGACAGCAGCTACCCCCTCTTGTGTAATAGACAGTGTAACTATTGAATAGTTACACTAAAACTCGTATAGCGCATACTCCTAAAAATTTGCGACAACACCTGTCTTCCGTCTTCCAGTTCTCAAGTCTCCTTTTACAATATTTACTCAGAAAAGCCTTTTTCTTTTCATATCGTGAATTACCAAAGTATATGAAAAAAGTCGCGTGCTTTTACCAATAAAGGGTGTGCTTAGCATAAGGGTGTGCCAGTCCGTGCCTTATACCGATGACGAAATAAGTTGACATAAACATGTAGGCATTGCGTTTTCCTTATTTCTACCATTAGTGTCCGAGTATTTATATCTCAATACTCAAAACATACAAACGCTTTCCAATTGACTAGGGCTACTACTCTACAAAATGTATCTTCATATTTACTGTAACATATTCTGGAAAATAAATACTTCTAACCAGGTAGTGTCACTCACATCGGTGAAGGCAAACATCGTTAGGAAACCCTGCACCCTAATTGTGCACCCACTGTCATTGAGAATCTGAATTATTTTGAAGAATAAAGCTAATCCATTGCTATATATGTTAGAAAAGTTTTTCTGCTCAACAAAGATTTTATCGCAATGAATGTTGTTGAACTGTGACTTTGCATTCTGAGAATCGCCTGCCCGTGCGATGTTTTCGTATTGGTGTTTTTCTTTTGCTCGTTTCCTAAAGGTCCTAGCGTGATGTTATATAGTCTATTTTAGCCTTCTTCGATAAATGGGCTGGCAAACACAAAAATATTTTTTCGATTCGAAGCAGTAGCTCCTGAGATTCAAGTTCCGCGTTCAACGAAACAAACAAACTCTTCAGCTTTATAATATTAGTATAGATTCATATTTTTGGTTTCTTAAGGTATGGTTGAAATACCAAAGTGCATAAAGCGCTTACCAGTTTATTTTTTAATGAAAGTTAAAAAAGTGCTTAAAATAACAAAACTTCAACGAATTTGCCAAGTTTGATGAAATTTTTTCTTACTTTTTTAGAATAGATGTAAAGGTCTATACCTAAACTTCACATAAACACAATAACATGACGTCATTAAATACTTTGAATTTCCATGACTATGATAGGCGAAAAATGTTCTAATCTTAACCCTCCTAATTGTAGGCATTCTTTTTCCACCAATTTTAACTTGCCCCTACTATACCTACCTATTCTAAATTTATTATTATGATATTAGCTCCTAATTTGTTTTTTTTTTATGACACTATTTGCTACATTTTGTGATCCTATCTTTCTTCTACTATAATTTTCAGATAAAATAAAAATGCATTTGTATTTCCTCTTTTTACGCGTAAGTACCTATGTTTTTGTGTCTTTATGTGCTTGATAGTGCTTTCA
This sequence comes from Aporophyla lueneburgensis, assembly GCA_932294355.1. Taxonomy (NCBI): domain Eukaryota; kingdom Metazoa; phylum Arthropoda; class Insecta; order Lepidoptera; family Noctuidae; genus Aporophyla; species Aporophyla lueneburgensis. The sequence continues at coordinate 12,546,484 of OW028762.1, read as the reverse complement.
GTTTTTGTTTTTTTTTTTACTACTAATCGCAACTAATATCGACATTAAACACGGCCAGCACTAATATCTTTATTTTTGGCCATTCAAAACTCATCGGCTTCTACAGTGTGCCCAGAATATCTGACAGATCTGGTCGAAATGTGGAGCGAAGAAGAGCATAGTGTAGAGCCAGATTTCCTTTTAAATGAAATTAATTAAATTGTTGGTTTGTTTCCCTGTCCACTCCTGCGTAAGTGACTTAAGCATCAGTAGACAGTGCATGGAATTAGTAAATACCAAAATGTACAATGGATAGGGACATTCCACTGGCTGCTCTAAATTACTAACTCGTAACTTTCCGATTCAAATAGACAAACAACCAAAATATTTTTTTATTTATTTATATAAGATACAATGGGCACTGCATGCTTGCAAGCAATAACACTGTGGTCTAAGCGACAAACCATTTTTTCATAATCATTTAAAACACGTCCAATCATGCTCTAATAATTCATGACAAAATGTTCCAACATATTAAACATTTGGTTTATGTACATAATATTCCTCAAAATAATTAAAGAGGTCTTAATAACAGTAGATTTGAATTTTAATATCTTAACCTTCAAATAACTATCAGAAAAAAGTAACAATAACATTTGACTATCACTGTTTAAAAAATTTGGAACATTCGTCCCTACAGAATAGTCTACAACCACAAATTTACCAGCACCTTTTCTTTACAGTGACCTACCAGACGAGGAGGACAAGAAATCGCCTGTCCTACTCCTAGGCGTGAACAAGATCTCAGACTCACCATCCTTCATCAGAAGACGTTCCATAGAACCACACACTTCAGGATCCATAAGATTTTTCAGACCACTTAAATCGAAATACACAAGAGGACTCCATGGAGACGAAAGGCTCGAGAAAATAAGACAGGATCTGTTAGTCCATAAAAGCAAACCAGATACATACATTCCCAATGATCACGAGGTTTCTTTAGAACCAGAAGAAAGATGCATAAAACTAAGTTGTGTTGGCAGTTGCATTTGTGACAGAAAAGAAAGCTCCACTCGAGGGTCGTTCTCTTTTCAAAGACCAGAACCTGGCACACAACACTACGAAGGACCTAAAGACTTTTCGGAAAACGACATCGAATTCAAATATACAGAACACATTCCTCATTCTCAGCCTTCAAGTAGTAAGCAAAGTTATAATGTCACCCCGAAATCGACGGAAAGAAGACACTTCCTACTAGCGAATCTTAACGAACGGTTCCGAAAGACTTTGAGCTTAGATTCCAGGAAGGTTGAAACTAATCGTGTTGTGAGTCTTCCCAAAGAAACAAGACCCAAATCTTTGGTGAACACAAGCAATATTTGTGTACAACAATACAAACCAGGAGAGTTCGTTGCCCCAAATTTTAATAAAACGTCCCAACCAAAGAAGAAACGAAAATCATTTTTCTCTCTCGACACATTTTTTGACTCGAAAAAGTCTGACACCTCATCTGTAGACGATTACTGCTCCTCTAAATATAAACGTTTTGAGCTAGAAAGTGATGATTCTCCTCTCTTTAAACGCGACAACAATGAATCAAAGACTCCAGACCTCTTAAATTTACCAGTAATTATAGATTCTGTAAGAAAAAAGCAGTCAGATACGCGGAGACAGTTGGAAAAGTTAGAAAATCATTACTATAAGAATATTCATAAGACACAGACTGTTATTGATGCTGTCCCCAAAGATGCGACAAACGTGCAAGGTCCTAGCGGGCATACTAATCATCTTTTCTTTGATGAAGACGTAGAGTATATTGAACCTATTCGCAGCACATTTACAAGTCAAAGCACATTGATTTTAGACAAAAACGCTCCTGAGGAACTGAAACCAGACTCGATTCTAACTATAAACACTGACGAAACGGATATAAGGCTGCCTAGTTCTACAGTGTCTCCTAAATCGAATATAGATGATTTTGACAGCATAGGAGCGTATGAAATTGAAGTGAAGGAGTCAGATTTAGCTAAGGTAGCGAAAGATCTGACAGTCAAAGTGATGGATAAGTCTGTGGATTCTATAGGCAGCTGTTCCCTAGACGTCGACGCAAGTACAGATTTTTCAGGTAAATAGAGTGTTGTCAATGTGTTCTTGGCTTTTTATATTGTTGTTTGTTGTAGTTACATTTTTTATTCAGAAAAACAAGGTGAATTCGTTTCTTTTTTTTTCTGAATCTTTAAATTGTATTTATTAGCATGCGTGATTGTGATTATTTTAAGTTCATTATGATCGTAATAAATACCTATTATGTCGATTTTGAGTGAGTTTATTTTAAAAGTAGAATAATTTGGTCGATTTTTTAATTACCTAATTTTTTATTTCATTGATTGCATTGTTTATCAACTTTTACAATAAACTCAGTAGCTATCATCACAAAATAAGTTTTTTTTTTTCATATTAATAAATATCTTTACTTCTATCTGTAAGCTGTGTTTTCTTTTTTTTCCTTTTCTGCAGCCTGATTGTGGTGTTTTTCATTTTCATTTTTCAAAAAGAATATGCTATTCTATCGTTTTTTACATCTTATTAATTTGTTTCTCATTTTCTTGCGATACCTTGATCTATACATATGCGAATTTCTAGATATTTCCATGGCATGTTAACGTAATTTCAGTAAATTTAGCTTATATCGCACCCCATATATTCCGTGTCTGTTTTCGCTCCTCCACGACATCTTCTGATTGCTTTCTGTTTAAGTATAGACGTCTTCGGCTCGTAAATCACCGCGAAGACCGCTTTTATTTTTAGCCTCACAAATATTTGGTTTTGTTTTCACAAGAACATGTAAGTGCGTTAAAAGTTTTGTGTAAAACAGAACGTAAAACGAGACTAAGCGCGGAAGTTTCATTTCAAAATTGAAAATAGTTTTATACAAAAGCTATTAATTAGGCTTGCATAACCTAACCTTCGTAGTTCGTTGGAAGCATAATCACGATTAATACATGACAATAATAATATAGTAAGGTAATCAAGTAAAATTGCCTCAATCATAATAAAACATTACTCATTCCCAGCGGAAGCAATGAATATCTAATTCAGTGTTGACTTGGACCGATGCATTTAACACAACAGTCAGTAAAACACCTTACATGTTGATAAAATACCATTTATCTAGGTCGTGCATAGAAATCGCAAACAATGCCGATTGCAAAATGCAGCTCACAAACAAAAAGACAATCGGATACGCGTACACATATGGATAATCTATGTATCGACCTCGTTTTCTGCCCACGCACGGCATATAGCTCGGTCATTGCCGTCATATTGCTTATGAATACGCACCTAAACACACCTGAGATAAAATTATTTCGCAAAATTTTAACGACGCACTATCTATAAACAGTCTGAAAACGAATTCGAAACTTGCCGATCGTGAAACGGAACGTTGCGGACTGGCCGCAAACGGGTGTGCGTCGTCGACTGGAGGAAAAAAAAATAAAAAACGTTGACATTTCTTTGTGAACTGATGTCATATAGTGTCAATAGTTCAGTGAAAAAATTCTGTGAGGTGTTTAAAAAATAATGGTTAGAAATTAATAATTATAACATTCTGTTTATTGTGTAATTCTGTTAAAGTGTGTTGAAAGCGATCGGTAAGTGTTTTGAGCCGGTTTTCAATGTCAAAAAGGATTTTAAAAGAAAAACTTTTACCGTACTTTTTGTAGAACCAATTTATTTTATCGAGGAATCGTAATTAATATAAAACTATGATGAAATTGTCTAAAACAGCATGACGTAGATTTTTTTTTTACAGTTCATTTAACGTAGATGACTAATGCGATTATTTTAATCGTTCCCAGAAACGTTATTCATCTTTATTTCTTTTTCTATCCTGCATGATTTCGATCTTTATTTTCATATGTACTATTATAGATGCTTGTTCTTAATATTATAATGTAACATTATTTAATATACATCCTTACGTAAGCATATTACAATTAAAATACATTACAGACTTAGAAAATAATTATTCTGACAATATTTTGAATGTAACCATAAATTGTGTAATTTATTGTATTCATTAGTTGTTTACATAATACTTCAATAACAAAACTATTGCATGGTCTTCAAAACTCATGTCAAATCACTTTTAAAACCAAACCTTATCAAAAGGTTATTTATGTGATAAAATCATCATAAGTTCTAATTGTACAATGTACCAAAGGGTATTGTATTACCCAGTAACTGGGTTGTGGAGGTCAGATAGGTAGTCGCTCCATGTACAATACTGGTATTCAGCTGCATCCAGTTAGACTGGAAGCCGACCCCAACATAGTTGGGAAAAGGTTAGGCAGATGACGATGATGACAATGTACTGAGTATTGATGATTATAAACCACCTGCAAATCAGTCATTACATGGCTCTTAAGGAATGACAATTAAATGAAAACTACTCTTAACCTCTCCCGCCCCACTGACGCGATATCGGGTCAGCTGAAAATGTCCTCTGCGACCCGAAGACTCTCCTATGACTTCACGCGAATATATGCTTTTTTTCTGTGCCTTGATGGTGTTTTAGGTTGTGAAGTCATAGGATGCAATATCGAATCTTCGGGACGCAGAGAAAATTTTTCGGCTGACCCTTTATCGCGTTATTGGGATGGGAAAGGTTAATGCAGTAAATTGGCTGCATGTAGCACTTCTTGTTCAAGTTTTGATTTGACCTTTAACAGTCAGAAATCATAAAGTGAGCAAACATTTTGTTACTCTCTTCTATCTTCTTAGTGTGAGAAGACATTGACCCAAGATAAAACTGGCTAAATCATAAATAAAGAGATAATTATCCATTACTTAAGGAATGAGAAAATGTATGAACCAATAATCATACTGTTGCTCTTATCCCAATTTATTTTGGGCGCAACATGTCTTCTTCCATACTTCTCTATTAGTCGTCATCTTGGTAGTCACCAATATCAATATGTTCCTATGTATGGTAAATAAAACAGGTCTTCTAACACAACTATTGGACATGAATAGTCCATAGAATTCTAAGATAAAACTGCTATTTTAATATGGAGTTGCAATTGTAAACACTATTTTCATGTAACAAAAGGACATTCAATTCAATTCAAGACATTTAAAACAACAAAACAAAAGACAGACAAACAAACAGACAGACAGACATTTAAATGATCAACTTCTGGAGGGAACTGGACAGATTGGAATAAACACCGACGGCCGCCATAGCCCACGCACAATGGTACACTCAAAGGACTAAGTGCGAAAACCAAACCCCTATAACATAGAACATAGGTCATTAAATGTTTAGAAAAAGTTTCCCTTCGTAAAGATCATGTCACTCATTCATGTATTTCAAACATTCCATACACTTTATCTATGCCCATCACCATTGTCTTGCCCTTGTCATATTACTTGTGGTTTGTGCAAAATATTTTCTTTTTCTATTCTTCTCTGTCAACCATCATGCTATTGTTTGACTGGCCTGTTAGTCTAATGGTTAATGACTCTGACTGCTAAACAGAGGTAGTGAGTTCGATTTCTCATCCAAGAAAAATCTTTGCGTGATGAGCACAATTATTTGGTCTGTCTGGGTATAATTTATCTATAATATTTATGTATTTAGAAATATATAAGTATATTTGTCAGTTGTCTGGTTACCATAGTACAGGCTCTGCCTAGTTTGGGACCAGGTAACGGTATGTTGGTTGTCCTAAGATATTATTATTCACTCTCTTCTCTCTCAACATAACTCGCACAGTCCATCCCATCTTTTCTTTGGCTTTTGTCTCCCACTCCATGATTCACATGTGTTTCCTACCTCCTCGTCACCGCCTTCAACTGCAAACCATATGATTTCCTTTTAACTTTTTGTCGCTGGTTTTGGTTCTGGTGCCTCATCAATGCCCGCATACTGTAACACACATTCTGTCCCTTGATTTTCATTATATAGAATTACACAATACATATACAAAACATTTTAAACAATATTTTCCATCAACATTCTCTTTTCAAAGTCAGATAGTTAATTCAGTTTTTTATTGCTTTGACATTATAACTTTTTATATTAAATTTAATTGTTGTAAGAATTTAATTTGATAGCAGCATTGTATAAGAAATATGGAAGAATGCTATCAGAAGTCATTCTCTGTTATGCCGAAGTGAACTGCAAAAGGGTAATCGTGAATGCTTAGCATAATGCAATTCACTTCAGCATACCGTAGCAAATGCCGGAAGAGACTCAAAAAATCAGAATGAACTTGCTTGATACCTAAGTGATGATTGTGGTCTGCAATCTAAGAAATTAAGGAGACATAGTGTCCCAATTCTTCTGGACAGATTTATTTACATAATTAAAAAAAAATCAGAGTATCGAACAAGCACCCTCCCATCTCTTCCCGTGGGTGCCGTAACAGGCGACTAAGGGACTTACTAGAGGATGGGCAGCAGCGTTATACGCTATATCGCGATGATAACGAACAAAGTAGTAGGTTATTGTAGTTGACAACAAGATTTCTGCAAAACAGAAAAAAGGAAAGGAAATAAAAAATAATTTTGTCAGCAAGGTCTGGGCTGAATACCCAAACATAGATCTTAGTATGGCAATCTGCAGTATATTCATGAATGCATTAAACAAAATGCTTTATTAGCAACAAGTGAAGCCACATCCACAGCAAATATTACATAAAAAAAAAGATTACAAATCAGACTTGCAAATGTTATTGCAATGCCTTAAGAAATAAACATACGGACAAAGAAATAGTTGACATACATACATTGCATACAACATTGACATATGAGTCATTTTTATGTAGGCGGTTGGACTGGTCAAGATCTTATTTAGTATGTATTAGCATACCGTTTAACTTGCACTTTTATCTTGCTTCATACTTGCTTAGTTCGTTATTGGATGGGGTAGACTTGAGTGGAGTATAGTGTACCCACATTTCACCGGTTATGTTGCAAGTCTCTTAAAATAATAGGGAGTGAGCCTGGTTTTTGTTATTCTGTGTGGTGCGAGACGTTAAGAATAGCACCAACCCCTTTATTCCCTTGGGTGTAGTCAAAGGCGAGTAAGGGCCTTACTAGAGAATAGGCAGCAGCATTTGCTAAGCATTTTACCACCATACTGCGATCGCCAATCCACCTGCCAAGCTAGGCGATTATGGCATATCCCTTCTTCCCGTTTGGGGGAGGCCTATGTCCAGCAGTGGACGTCTTTCGGCTGACATGATGATGAGCATGTTGCCATAAAACATAGACAAATCAAGGTGAAACTGAGAATTTTATGGAAAATCCCAATCCTACTTCTGGGGATCGAACACAACCCCATGGATAGCAGTCATCCTGCAGGGGTCGCTGAATTGTTGAAATAGTTACCGTGGCCTTGACATAACGAACACGGGTGGGTTTAAGTCAGTAAAATTCTGACACGCCCTTCCAGTCTCCCAAGAGCGGGAGGCGTCAATGATGAAAACCCAACAAAAAAAAATATTTAGCATGCTTCTGCCAATGTCAATAATTGAAAATAACTTTTTGTAACTGAATGTTTCAGTCATTAAAATCAATAAGTAATCCATAAATAATCAATAAATAATCTCAATAAGTAACTGTTAAGGTATTTTGAAAACAAATAAACTTCCTTTACTTTTATTTGTAATTTTTGGCTTCCACAACAGTCTAATATAAATTATTTGATTTTGAATAAAGCACTTTGCTATTTACATGAGTCAGCATTTTAGACTTGTTTGTTTGGCAACAATTTTCAATCTATGCCACTTCTTCTTCCCAGCTAAAGCACTGGTAAGTGGTGAAGGGCAAGCGTTTTGGGTGCCTGTCTTATGTAACTTTGATTTTCAAAAAATTGCTGATTCTCAGTCTAGTTTGGATAAATTACTTTTGATTTTTTGATTTTATGATCGCTGCCTTACATCTTTTGTGCAACCCTAGATGTTTAATCTACCTCCAAACAGTTCAATGACAACACACACATACACATAAATACAAACATTTTATCAAGTCTTACATCATTATTACAGTCCCCATGCACATTCTAATCTTATATCTCTTTGATAAGATACAGAAAACATGCTGTGCGGTAATTATAATATTTTTTACCTGATTTTACATTCATATTCGCCTTTTAAATGCTTCTAAATTCAAAATGTGTGACTATTTCCTTCTTTTTCATGCTTGTGAGTGTCGAAGGAGTTTTTAAACAGTGTTTCAACCTTTTTGGACCGTGTTTAGTTTTGTGATTGTGTGGCTTATCTATGGATTATCTTTGGGGTAGATATGTGTTGAGTCCATGCTTTGTTTTTGTTGTATGTGTGTCATCTATGTTTGCTTTGGTATCCAGACCACAATATTATTTTTTATCTACTTTAATAGCTAGTGGTCTAAAATGTTTTTAGAGATATAGGTATCTTATGTAAACCTTCATAATATTTCACAGTTCTGTGATGAAACTTATTACAATACTAGCTTCTGCCCGCGACTTCGTCCGCGCCAAATTTTTGCTCCCCTGACCCTTCCCGTCGCATCGATTTGCCTGCTCGCTCCTTTTGAGTTACAGTGAGTCAACCTTAAAAGATAAACATATGCTCTCGCGGACTTTTTTTTAGAACTTTTTAAAAGGAACAATTCCGTCATACATGATTTTTACGTTACTTTAACCGTTTATGCAGCGCACGCAACGGAAACTCTCAAAACGAATAAATTTTCCCCGTTTGTGTAAAAATTTTCATTACTGCTCCGCTCCTCTTAGTTATAGCGTGATGTTATATAGCCCAACACAAAAAGAATTTTTCAATTCGGACTAGTAGTTCCTGAGATTAGCGCGTTCAATCAAACAAACAAACTCTTCAGCTTTATAATATTATATATAGTATAGATTTAGCATTGGTAGATATGTGTTGACTTGTTGAGTTCTTGCTTTGTTTTTGTTGTATGTGTGTCATCTGTTTGCTTTGTTATCCAGACCACAATATTTATTTATTTAAACTTGTCGTCCACAAAAAGGTACAAAGGCGAACAAACTGCTTTAGGCATTCTCTACCAGTCAACCAAGGGCGGTGAAGAGATTACATGGCATGGCAATGTTTTCTATTGAATAGCTAATGGTCTAAAACGTTTTGAGAGCAGAGGTATATCTTATGTTAACCTTATCATACTTCAAAATAGTTTTTTTTTTCAAGTTTTGACCATGCGTCCAGCGTATGCATAGCATTTTTAACTCTTGATGAAGTCTTGACCATGCGTCCAGCGCATGCATAGCATTTTTAACTCTTGATGAAGTCTTGACCATAGGTCCTACCTCTTGAAGCTGATTTTCCTTATGAGGTATTTAAAAAAATGTTTCATTGTTAAGTTCTCGTATCCACGGGTGACTTTTTAACGCGGCGATTTTCTTTCGCTTACTAAATTTTCAAATCACCGCTCAGAGCCTAGAGTTAAAAATTCTACAGTACGTCTTTTGACGCACTTTGTTGGGTTTTCAATGCTCAACTCAACAGCCAGATTTAAAAATCCAGTTTGTGATATAAAAACCCTGTATCTGGGGTAATAGTTTCCATAAACTCCAAATTTATTAATAACAGTTACATTAAAAATATAAAGCCCCTATAGGATGACTTTTAAATATTCAATAAATATTAATTTAGTTATCTATGGATTATTTATATTTCTCAGAAATATTTTTAATTTAGGTATAATATCTAAATCTGCATGGTCATGCTGACCCGTCAATAAAAATGTCAGTTTAAGTAGGTATATTACTTATCTTAGTTTTTATTTACTAAGGTCGTTTGCTTCTTTTAGATACGTGAATATAATTTAATAGAAGCTCCAGTTCTCTTATGAAAATATTCGAATATTCTAGGTCTTAGCATGTTGATGGCAATCTAAAATGTATTAGAAATTGACTATGACTACAATAACATTAGTAGCATTGAGAAGTCTTTTGCGTTGGTGTTATTGTAATGTAAAACATTTTATTTGTTTCATGCAACTTACTATCAAAAAAGTCCTTAATAACATAACCTTTTATAATAAATTACTAATAACCAAAATTCTCCTTATTCCAGATACCACATCGGGAAGCTTGAATCTCCTAACACCATCTTCCACCACCAGCCGGATCCGGGACTTCACATCTCGTCTCCAAGAGAGGGCAGGGTCCAACCTTCAACCTAACTACCTAGCCAGTCCCACCCCCGTGGCGACACCCGTCCGGACCCCAGACGACACCACACCAACCCCCAGAAAGTCTGAGAATCTCCTTAAACCGCCCCCTAAAGTTTACGTAGACGCTTCGAGCCATAGGTCAAGAGGGCACCATAAGAAAAGAGACGATTTCCCCCAAAAGAAGCCGAGCTATCTCAACCTCGCCTGCTCTGTCAATGGGTACACGAATCTTACTACCTATGACTCGAAATTGAGACAGGACATCAACAAAAGTCGGGAAGCATCTCCCATAAGACCAATTACACATACCTACCAATACAGAAGCGAAAATAACTCGTTGTTGGTACCTGTTCCGGTCAGTGCGAATAAACTGCTTGTTCCGACATTCGGTCCTCATGATACGCGCACCGATTTGACACAAAAAGCGCCTACTAAGGCGCACACAGATCCTTACCTAGCCACGTCACCATTTAATGTCTACATGGCGGCCGAAAATAAGCAGTTAAAGAACGATTTTCTAGGAAACATGACGACCACGAGCCGTCCTTACATATCAAGCGAAAGCAAGAACTTCGCGACCTCAATGCTCCATAAAACCGATGAGGTTGATAACGCAAAGGAGATAACCTTCAAGTCCAGTTATTCGGAAACGAATTTCAGGAAGACTGTCACCACGAATGGTAAAGAGACTCGGTTCAGCTCTGAGTCTTACACCATTTCTTCCAATGGAGTCTCTAAACGAGTCGAAATTACGAAGGAGAATGGGGAACAGCTCACGAGTCCAATGAAGAGTTTCATTCAGCAACGGGTGGAAAGACTTTACGGACCGGGCGCTTTGGCTCAAGGCTTCTTCAACCAGAAGCGCCACAAACAGAAAAGTACCAGCGAAGACGACGAGCCAAAAGTATTGATCGAGAAGTCTTTGAACACGCCAGAAAGACTGCCCAAAAAATACGAAGAAACTGACATAGACCAAGTTTGCACGAGTCCAAACGGAGAAATGGACTCGAGCGTTTCCCTACCAGTTCTGAGGCATTTAAGGCCTGAGTTCAGAGCTCAGCTGCCTATACTATCTCCAAAGAAGAGTGTGAAAAGTGATCTGTCTCCGCAAAAAGTTGAAGCAGACATTCCTAAAATGGAAAAGACTGAGAAAGATGTTGTAAGTGCTGTGTCGGTGACGAATGGTATTTCTGTGATAAAACTAGATGGTGAAAGTGATGAGGTGGTGTCGTGTAGTGTTAACGGTGGAACGAATGGTGTCGAGGTGGTGAAGGATGCGTATTACTTCCTGAATTTGGAGAAGAAGGAGACTGAAAGGCTGTTGGCGCTTGCCGCTACCGCTGAGAAGGAGTTGGAGGATCTACAGGTGAGTTATCATCATGATAATCATACTTTATTCAACACACAACAGACATATTGCCTGTCTTCGTTCGTAATGTCAAAATACCAACTTTTTATATTAATGCATATGAAAGTATACGGTATTTAAATACAAAAAAAAAATTGGCTGTATGTGTGTTTGTTCCGGCTTATCTCCGAAACGGCTGGACCAATTTTCATAACATTCGGTATGGTGATTTTAACCCTGGGAAAGCAAATAGGCAGAAGCTGGAATAAAATATGCCTCAACGTCTATACTACAGAAAAATATCCTTACAGAGAAAACACAGCTTCGATTTATATCCTTGAATGGACCGAAAAATCTGAATGACCTCTCCACCATAATTGTTTGGGAGACCTTGTCCGTAAAAGGCGCATCTAATTGTTATAGTTTTGTTTTTACAATTAAATTCGGTCTACCAAACTGGTTTTTGGTTGATTAGGGTTGCCACTAATTTGATTTGAAATGGCTGATTTTTCTGTGGTGGCTTTGGGAACGAATATAAAATCATGTCTGTAATCTTTGAAGTAATAGGGATATGCGATTTTACACCCACATGTTGTTAATAACGTTATATAAAATATTCGAAAATTCTTTTAGTCTTTTTATGGATATTCGACCTTGTAAGTAATTGCTTTAACACCCCAAGGTTTAATGTTCAGGCATGATTCGTCAAATTCGGACGATAAAATCCAATATAAATGAGTAGCACGCATCACTCACAAGTCATTAAACGAGGTGTACATACAGTTTTTTCATTTAATAACATACGAAAAAAATTGTACACAGTCGAGTCCAGGATTATGACCAGAAGACGGAGTAGGTAGATTGAAATGGGATCAATGACCTGGCACGTATATATTAGTAAGAATATGCCTCCGGCATTCCGGGATTTTGAAATTAATTTCAAATGTTGTAATGTGTAGAATAAAGAATACATCAATATGAGTAAGAAACGTTTAACTCTTTTGCTGTCTTTTTAATAATATATAGGTGATAGGCCTTCTACAGTAAGAAAAAAAACAATTTTAAATGTTTATCTATCGCATTCTATAAATTTCTTATATAGTACCTAGTTTAAAAATTACCTTACTTTCACAATATTTGATTCAATCCCGTAAATACCAAAATGAAATCCCGGAAAAAAAGGTTTATCCATGTTGTGATTTCTGTGACTATTCATGATGCGAGTACGTAAAATCAATCTACCTACTCCGACCACTGATTATGACAGACGTCAGTGGCCTGCAAACTACAAAAAAATTAAGAAAATTTTGATATTACAACACAATACAATCCTTTATTTCAGGCAACTAAGGCCCATAAAAACACAATACATAAATAATATAAAAACAATAACTATAAACTAATACATCACTACATACTATAAAACAAAGTCGCTTCCTTCTGTCTGTCCCTGTGTATCTTTAAAACTACGCAACGGATTTTGATGCGGTTTTTTAATAGATAGAGAGATTCAAGAGGCAGGTTTATACGTATAATACTTGGGCGAAGCCACGGGCAAAAGCTAGTATTCAATAAAACGCTGCGTGTTCCGCTGCGTGGCGTTGCGTAACCGTCCCACAGTGGAACGAATGTATGGGAGCGGTTGGACGTAGACATGTCCGAAAAAAAAGAGTAAAATTATGCCAAACTAATGATGCCATCTTATTCGATTACTTAATGCCTTCATAACTTGTGGTGATGAATTTCTTCATAACTCCCATATTTCGGGAGTAATTTGAGAAAATGTGAAATTTTACTATGAAAATGAGTGTATCGAGCTCTCTCCCTCCTGATTCCGGGCTTGTTTCAAGTAGCGGTCTCTAATATCATAATGCTAATACTAAGAGCTATATTTAATACTAAGACACATAGTGCGCCAAATGTGCACTTTCTGGGATAAAGAGTGATGTTTATTTTATAACACAATTTTTTTATTTTTTGTTTATTTTGTTGATTAAAACCGTTTTTCTAAAGGTTTACCTTATTACAATAACATTTCTGAGCAGCCAATTAGAGAAGATATAAGCTAATTAGGATATATAATTAGGGACTTAAGGTTTACATATAAAACTGATGCACTAATGATTACTGATAAGAACATTGCTATTATTTAATTACTAAATGGCTCTTAATACACTAATTTAGCATGCATCATTTACTAATTATCACAATAACTAATTACCTTGCAATATTTAACAAAGGATACCTGGGATACCTGGATTTTATATAAATAGGTCACTATTAGTAACTTTAAAATCAGTGTTGATTTACACCTCGTTGTATCCAAGCTAATCTCGCAATGTATTTTCCAAATTTTAATACAAGTCTTGATATTCACGTTGCTTTATGCGCACGCGCACATAAAGATTTACGCGACTTTAACTATTTGTTCAGTGTTTTAAAAGATAACAGTTGTGTTCAGTTATGTGAAAGTGCTGAAACAAGTTTAAAAGACTGGTGTCGTCGATTTTGCTACCGCATTTATGCAAAATGGACACAGTCTGGAAGAAGCACAGATAAGTTTCGGAAGAAACATGAGATTTGGCTACAGGCTGCAATTCAATGGCCGGAATTACAGAATGAAAATATGGAACCTTCTACAGAAAATATAAGTGACGTCATCGAGCCCATAATTTCTCCTGCTAAATCTGATGCTTCAACTTGTACACATCCTAGTCCTCGTAAATCTTTTGAGGACCTTAGTAACCGGCAAAAAAGAAGACGCACTGAAGATAGTCTTTCATGCAGCAGTAGCAGCGCTGAAATTATGTTTTCGGCCGAAAGGGCGCTTCAAAAGGCAGGACAAAGCGATACAGCTTATGTTATGAAATACTTGACGGAGAATCCAGAAGAGGCCTCAAAAATCAAAGCCTTCATTGAAGGTAAATCAATTCAGGTACGGGAAATATCCCCTTTGAAGGCATTGGCTCTTTATGTATCGATGAACTTATCGAAATGGCGCTATAACACTCTTCGGGATTTCAACACTCAAGAAGGAGCTCTTCAATACCCGAGTTACTACATGTTGGTTAAAGAAAAAATTAAGTGCTATCCGGCCAAAGAAGATCTCACAGTTACAGAGAGCTCTGCAAAAATCAAATTACAAGCCTTGATGGATTTAACCTCAAGAAGACTTATTAGGTCGTTAGAAACCCCTGTTGATCCCAATCAACAGCTCGTATTGACCAGCAAATGGGGTTTTGACGGATCATCTAGCCAAAGCATTTATCATCAAAGGACGAGTGAAGATGAGCAAATCGATCTTGCTAGTAATTTTATGATTAGTCTTGTACCACTGCGGCTCGTCTCAAAAGGTGTAACAATTTGGGAAAACGAGCGACCATCTTCCACTTCATTTTGCCGGCCAATATTGTTTAAGTTTATAAAGGAAACCAAAGAAAATGTGCAGAGAGAGATGGCTGAAATCGAAGCAGAGATTGAAGCCTTAACTCCATCCACCATCACTGATGGAATTAGTGTCAAACACCAACTGCTGTTGACAATGATTGATGGTAAAATTCATTCCATTATATTCAATACAGCAGCTTCAGTGTGTGACATATGCAAGGCTTGTCCTAAAGAAATGAATAATTTAGAGTTAATCAAAGATAAACACGCAAACGAGGACATGTATAAATATAGCTTAAGCACCCTTCACGCTTGGATTCGCTCAATGGAATGCTTATTACACATTTCCTACAAATTAGACATAAAATCATGGCAAGTAAGGGGTGATATAGCAAAAAGGCAAGTTGATGACAGGAAGAAAAGAGTTCAAGAGGCTGTAAGAAGAGAAACGGGCTTACTTCTCGATGTTGTGAAACAAGGCAGTGGATCCACCAACAATGGCAACTCGGCAAGGAGATTTTTTGAAAACTACACTAAATCTGCTGAACTGACCGGAATAGATGCTATGCTTTTAAGAAAAATCTGTGTGATCTTGCAGTGTATTTCATCAGGAGAGAAGATCAACGTAACTAAATTCCGAGAGTTCTGCTTTGATACTGCTAAGCTTTACGTGGAGTTATACCCATGGTATTATATGCCTTCTTCACTTCATAAAATTTTAATGCATGGGCCAGACATAGTTCAGAACATGTCAATTGTGCCCATTGGTTTTCTATCCGAAGAGGCATCTGAGGCTAGAAATAAAGATTTTAGAAAATATAGAGAGGGGCATTCTCGAAAGCATAGCAGTATCTCATGCAATGAAGATATTATGCACAATCTTTTACTGTCTTCTGATCCACTTGTTACAAGTATCCGTCCAAAAGGAAATAAGTTTGTAAAAAAATCTTCTTTTAAGGAATTTTATGAGCTTACGGATTCTGAGAAAAGTGATATCGAATTTGTTAACATAAATGATTTAGCGGACATCGATTCTGAATTTGAATTAATTGATGATGATGATGATGACGAATATAATTAAATGATGTTATTGTTTTAAAATGTGTAACTTAGTAAATTAGAGCTTACATCTTAATTATTTATTGTACTTTTAATGAAACTAGGTAATTTATTATCAACTTACTTAAAAGTCATACTCTCATCAGTTCTTGTGAATATTTTTGTTAATATATATTTCTGTATATATATAATATATTTATAGACCTCTTAATAAGTCTGTCTGCGGTTTAAAGTAAATACAAATGGGGAAAAAACGTTTTTTTTTTTAAATTTTCATTTCCTTTTATCCCAGAAAGTGCACATTTGGCGCACTATGTGTCTTAGTATTAAATATAGCTCTTAGTAATAGCATTACGATATTAGAGACCGCTACTTGAAACAAGCCCGGAATCAGGAGGGAGAGAGCTCGATACACTCATTTTCATAGTAAAATTTCACATTTTCTCAAATTACTCCCGAAATATGGGAGTTATGAAGAAATTCATCACCACAATTTATGAAGGCATTAAGTAATCGAATAAGATGGCATCATTAGTTTGTCATAATTTTACTCTTATTTTTCGGACATGTCTACGTCCAACCGCTCCCATACATTCGTTCCACTGTGCGTCCTGGGAAACGTCGATATAAGACACCTTTGGGCCAAATGTCCTCTCTCAAGCAGGTCTGTAGTTACTAGATCTGTGTATCTGTCTGTCTATCAGTTTGGCAGACACAAAATGGGCTGGCTGTTTTTTCTGCATGATAAATCAGCAAATGACTTCTCCCGCTCCAGGCGGGTCAGGGCGTGTCAGACTTTTACTGAACAAAACCCACCCCAGTTTGCTGGTTCAGGGCCACGGCAACTCTTTCGAAAAAATTTGCGACCCTGGCAGGCATCGGCCCTAGCGGTTCAGTATGTGCTGACTGACATCTCCATGAGGCGCGCGTGGAGCACAACGCGCCGAAGACCCGGGTCTGGTCTCGCTCGCTGCCCGCAAGCTCGCAATATTGACAGCCCTGGCTTAAGATTTTTGAATATACCCATGGAATATTTTGCAGCCCAACCTAGTCATTAGATAATTTTTTATGAGCCATGTCTGCACTTCAGAAGTTTTTTGTTTGCTAACACTCAATGAGATTTATAGCTTTCAAGTGTTCCCAAACATGTTGTGAGATTTTTATCTATCCAAGGCAATACGTAACATCACGTCCTATTTCTCCGAAGGGTTAGGCAGAGGTGTACTTATAGTACACCCACATTTCACCTGTTATGTTTAGTTAGTCCCATGTAATAGGGGGCGAGCCTATTGCCATCAACCGGGCAGTAATCTAGACAGCAGTCCGGGCAGCTACTGAGATAACTATACCAGATAGATGAGATGAGATACTGTGGCCCTGGCATATAGGGAACCTAAAGAACACGGGTGGGTTTTAGTCAGTAAAACTGTAACACGCCCTCACGCTCCGTCCAGAGCGGGAGACGTTATTCATGTCCACAATAAGTCCATTGTTTAAATATTGCTAACAATAGAACTAGTGCATAATAATTTGTGCTTGCGGCTTCGCCCGCGTGGATGTCGGAAATTACCCCAGGGGAATGTGCCGTATACTACTACCGTACATAGCATAACATCAGGTATCTGCCAATGAAAGTCCTGTCAAAATTGGTCCAGCCGTTTCGCACATTAACCGGGACATATAAACAGACAGAGTCAATTTTTTTATACATTTCACATACAAATATGCATTTAGTAAAAAGTTGTTATCTTGACATTAAGAACAGATACGCAGCCACAGACATTGGTACGTCTATATTAAGCAAGAGACATTAACATCGAGTTGACATAATAAATTAAAAATTAAATCCAAAAATTTCCAACAAATATGTCCGCTACTAAAAAAAATTGACATTGATCACAGATAGTCAAGGATGGTATTTATACTAATATGACCTTATACCGTATCAAATTAGTTGAGACATCGTTATAATATTCAAATATTGTAGACTTATATGTTATGTCTCATCATATTGATGCAGGTGTTCAATTTCATGGTTGATTCCTTTGTTTTTAGGAGAAGGTCTTTTAAATTGCTAATTTATTTAATGTGCTGTGTGTGTTCTAATTTATTATTATCCTTATATTAGAGTGGGTCTTGTGGCTTATTAATAACAGCCGATCAATCAGGTTAAGCTACTCTTGTCGCGGTTGTTCCGTGGATGGGTGACCCTCATCAAAATCAAAAGTCATTTATTCAAATTAGGCTGAAGGTCAGCACTTTTCGAACGTCAAAATTACGTAAGACAGTCCCCTAAAACGCCCGCCCTTCAACACTTCCTAGTGCTTTAGCTGGAAAGAAGTGGCGGAACAAACTCCCCAGCAGCACAGCTGTCTGTTTAGTTAAATAAACTTGATTCTATACAATAGTAGGTAGGAAACCATGGCCGCCAGGCAGCAAATAAATGTACAGATTTTGTATGTGTTGTCGGTCATATAGTCCGACAAGGCCTGAATGGAACAAAAAGTGTCAGACACACAGTCCGACACGGCAGTTGACGTGGTAACTGGCATTTCCTAGATACTTAACATGTACCAACCCGCACCTCGTGGTAGATTACGGCCCTCTCACTGGCTGGTTGGAATAAACACCGACGTCCGCCATGGCCCACGAGCAATGGTCTACGGTCAACGGACTAAGTGCGGAAACCAAACCCCCATAAATTGGAACATGGCCCACTCACTGAGATGAGGCTTGTGTCCCAACAGTGGGAAGATTATTGACTGGTTATGCTATTCCATCGGCTCGCGGTGATAATGCTATGTATTGTATTTCTTGTCCTAAAAAGATGTCGCCTACCGTTTTCAGAATCGTGAGGATGTGAGTGAGGAGATCCTGGGTTTCCTGCGCGCTGCATCCGGCAAGGCGAGGCTGTTGGCCACGCAGAAGATGCAGCAGTTTCAAGGTAACAACATCTCTCTGCCAGGATCGCGAGATCTGTTCGAAAGAGTTACCCTGGCCCTAGCATATGGGCAGCTGAAGGTACACGGCTGGGTTTTAGTCAGTAAAAGTCTGACACGCCCTCCCGCTCCACCCAGAGCGGGAGACGTCATTTGATGATTTCCCACGCACAAAAAAAAAAAAACACCATGTCTACCTGCTAGCAAGCAATCTTTCATGCACATTTATGTCATCATTTCAGCCGAAAGATGTCCACTGCTGGACATAGGCCTCCCCATGGTCTAAAAAACAAGGTCTGGCATTCCGAGAGTGACACATGCTTACGTCACTATCCAGTTGCCACTTTATTGCAACAAAATACGAAATTATGGAAACATTTTCAGTCACCATTCTGTTAAAAAATATATATAAAACATTTAAATTGTGTCTAGCCTAGCAAATGAAACAATTCAATACGTATACCAACATAATTGTTAATTAAAACCACAATGTTTTATCGTATTCGCACAGGTAATAAATATGGTTAGGGAGTTATTACCAACCACTACTGGTAACACAGGAACGGGCTATCTCATTGACATTCCGCCCATTTTGTCGTGTATCGCTATTCTTGTTTTATACGTATGCCTGTCTCGCTCAGTGACAGTGTAAACAATGATTTCCAAAGTTCAGTAATCCCTAGAATCCACTACTAATATTATGAATGCTGAAGTAAATTTTATTTATGGTAGGTACACACGTCTACATATTAAGCAATAAATTTCCAATATAAGCTGACCTCTCATTGTACGGAAATCATATATAATGTGATAAATAAATGATAAATGATAAATGATTTTATTTCTGTAAGTAGGTTTGTACAAACACTTTTACATGTCAATTATATTTTTTTTAACTAGATGAGTTCGGCGTTTCCTAACTGACTACTCTGAGAAGAAAGGCCGAAACAAACTCAGAGGTCACAGTCTCTTTTAAAGTCCAGACATAATCTTGTTCACATCATGTGAAGATCATGTAGATTGGTGACTGAAATGGTCTTTTGAAGAAAGAACCACACAGATTGAGTGGACCTGTCCAGTCAGTGCAAGCATTTGTCACTAATCGTTTAGCTCAACTCGGAAGATAAGGAGCCCAACGCTTTGACGAACAGTACCAAAGAAAGGACATTTGGGTAGGCCACATAAATTACTCAAACTGCCAGATCATAATTACTAAGAACGAAAGAAAACAAAATTAAAAAAAGACCCACATAGTCTTCACATTCACAATAATTAAAAAATACGATACTTTACAAAGTAAATATTCATGTCATTGTATATATAAAAAAATTATCAATGTCAATGTGTATATAAAAAAAAAAGAAACGGATATAATTTTGTTGGTCAGATCATTTGATGACCATGTAGATCGGTGTCTGAAATGGTCTTTTGAAGAAAGAACCACACAGATTGAGTGGACCTGTCCAGTCAGTGCAAGCATTTGTCACTAATCGTTTAGCTCAACTCGGAAAATAAGGAGCCCAACGCTTTGACGAACAGTACCAAAGAAAGGACATTTGGGTAGGCCACATAAATTACTCAAACTGCCAGATCGTGATTACTGAGAACGAAAGAAAAAATAAAATAAAAAAAGACCCACATAGTCTTCACATTCACAATAATTAAAACAATACGATACTTTACAAAGTAAATAATCATGTCATTGTATATATAAAAATTATCAATGTCAATGTGTATACAAAAAAAAAGAAACGGATATAATTTTGTTGGTCAGATCATTTGATGACCATGTAGATCGGTGTCTGAAATGGTCTTTTGATGAAAGAACCACACAGATATTGCCACTAACTACTCAAACTGCCAGACCATAGTTAAAAGTGAAACAGTGACCCACATAGTCCTCAAATTCTCAATAATCAAAGTAATATTCATACAATTAATAATCATGTCATGTGAAATAATAAAAAAAAAAAAAAAAATAAGAGTAAAAAATAGCAAAATAATAATAATAAAACAACAGTCAGTGTAGATTTATTGGAGCAGTTCAATCCCAGGCCGTTTTATCCTCAATATAGTCTTTAACAGTATAATAGGCTTTGTGACATAATTTACGCTTTATAAAAGATTTGAATTTATTTAGGCTTAGTTCTTGAATGAGGCTAGGAAGTTTATTATAAAAACGAATACATTGGCATCTAAACGAGCCACCTATTTTCTTGAGCCTGGTCTTAGGAACAACAAATTTTTGTTTGTTTCTAGTATTGACATTATGGATATCACTGTATCTTTTAAAGAGATTAATATTTTTATGTGCATACAGCAGATTTTCATAAATGTACTGAGAAGGCACAGTCATTATATTAATCTCTTTATATTTGTCTCTGAGGGAGTATCTGGGACTTAATTTATAAATCGAACGAATTGCCCCTTTTTGTAAAACAAAAATTGTCTGAATATCGGCGGCATTTCCCCACAGCAGAATACCGTACGACATCACGCTATGAAAATAACTAAAGTAAACTAAACGGGCTGTCTCTAAATCAGTTAAATCACGAATTTTTCTAACAGCGTATGCTGCAGAGCTAAGTTTTTTTGACAATTTATCTATATGGGGGCCCCATTGAAGCTTGGCATCCAGAGTTATGCCTAAGAATACTGTGGTATCTTCGGGTTTCAACACTTCACCCTTTATGAGGACACTAGTTTCTACTTGTCTAACATGAGGTATCGTAAACTTAATACATTTGGTTTTTTTCTCGTTAAGAAGTAGGTTATTAACATTAAACCAGTTAACTACATTAGCAAGGGCTCTATTTACATTGTCAGTAACCAACTGCTGACGTTTGAGTTTGAATAAAAGTGAAGTGTCGTCTGCAAACAACACTATATCATGTTTATCCTTTATGAGGTAAGGCAAGTCATTTATATAAATAAGAAATAAAAATGGGCCTAAAATTGAGCCCTGAGGGACCCCCATTCTAACTTTAGATCCAGGTGATATTTTTCCGTTGACGTCAACTCTCTGAATCCTATCACTTAGGTATGAAGTAAGAAGATCCAGAGAGGCGTTCCGGATTCCGTAGTGATGAAGTTTCCTGATCAAGGTTTCATGAAGAACACAATCGAATGCCTTGGACAAATCGCAAAAAATACCCAAAGCATCGCATTTGTCCTCCCACGCATTATATATATGACCTAAAAGTTCAACTCCGGCATCGGTAGTTGAACGACCCTTTGTGAAACCAAACTGTTTGTTGTGTAATAAGTTATGTTTATTAAAAAATCGTTGCAATTGATTTAGAATAAGTTTTTCAAAAATTTTACTGAAGGTAGGTAGCACTGAAATTGGTCTATAGTTAGTAGGGTCTGATGTGCTACCCGATTTAAACAACGGTATTATTTTACTGTTTTTCATAAGATCAGGAAACTCGCCACGGTCAATACAATTATTAAAAATAACAGCTAAAGTTGGTGCTACAATGTTTATGATCGACTTAGCAGTATCCACAGAATTACCCCATAAATCGGCGGTCTTTTTTACATTCAAAGTTGTGGGATTAGCTTATACTAAAAGTATCTAGCTTGATAATATTTAGCCGTGTGTACCTTTGTTCTCATAAATAGACTACCGAACCTTGGCTCACGCAGGTGAAGCCACAGGCAAAGGCTAGCAGGAATGTAATAATTAGGTCAATGTTTTATATGTTGAATTTCCCCAAAACTGTAAAGTTTGAGAACCACTGATAGCGATGATGACGTTGTCTTGTGTCACCCACGTGACCAATGTGTTCTCGGAATGCCATACCTGGCGAAGTATATTATTATACCATAGGCCTCCCCAATTTGGAGGGGGTTTGCTATAATCGCCATGCTTGGCAGGCGGGTTGGCAATCGCAGTAGGGTGGTAAAATGTATAGACAACGCTGCTGCCTGTTCTCTAGTCCCTTAGTCGCCTCTTACGACACAATGGGATGGTGCTTTTCTTCACATCCGGCATCACACGGAATATTTATGTGGATAGATGTCACAAAATATACTGGGTGTAAGGGACGGCCCTCCACAAACTAATGGGGTGGATTCAGTATATCATACTAAGATGAACAGTACAAGAAATTATTTCAGGACCGTTATGGGAATCCAATAAACCTGATTTGTTTTATTTCCTCACACGCAATGTATAATATATACGGATCAAGTCGGAAAGCCGCCTTTGTGCAATCGCCGACGACGAGTTCGATGAACTCTGTAGTTAGACGGGAAGTGAACAGCTGATTTTACGCGTCGATCGTTACACTATTTCAACATCCATTGCTGCTTTTTTTATTTTAGCCGTACTGTTTACATAAATGGAGTGCTGCTTTCAGACAATGTAAGTTTACATTAAAATAAAACTGAAAAAGCTGAAAAAAAGTAAAAAAAAATGAAAATACCGGAGAAAAATTCCGGTGGACTATGATTCAAAATAAGGAGCTGAATGCACTCTGTCAGTTTGTGGAGGGCTGTCCCTTACACCCGGTATTATTACTTACGAGAGGTCTTTGTTCAGTGGCGTAGTTAGATAACGAATAATTAAAATAGTATCTAAAGGCAGGAGGGTAGTCTGACACGCCCTCCCGCTCCGCCCAGAGCGGGAGAAGTCATTTGATGATTTCCCATCCAAAAAGAAAAAAGGCAGGACGGTAAACTGTTATGCACCCTTAATAAGTAAATGCGAGAGCGAATGAAGTTAATATAGAAAATTGAAACATCGTGACCCGAATACGGCAGGTATTTAGGGTTCCGTACCCAAAGTTTAAAACGGGAACCTATTACTAAGACTACGCTGTACGTCCGTCCGTGCGTCCGTCCGTCCGTCACCAGGCTGTATCCCATGAACCGTGATAGTAAGACAGTTGAAATTTTCACAGATGATGTATTTCTGTTGCCGCTTTAACAACAAATACAAAAAAATAGAATAAAATCAATATTTAAGGGGGCTCCCATACAACAAACATGATTTTTTGCCGTTTTTATAGATAACGGGTACGGAACCCGTCGTGCGCGACTCCGACTCGTACTTGCTGTTTTTTTATTATTATTTAACTCCACCGGGACCCAGCTTTGAAATTAATCCATATTTCCAACAATTTCCAGGTCTATGCTACAACAACATAAACGAACGCCTGGACGAGCCATTCCCTACCACAGTTGAAGACCTGCAAGGGTTCTGGGACATGGTGTGCCTGCAGGTCACCAACGTGGACGCTATCTACCAGCAGATAGCTGATCTGAAGGCGAACAACTGGCAGGAGGTAAGCGGGGTTACATTTGGGATGGGTGACCATAGTTAAATTAGCTTATAATATTGTAACGTTGGGCCCCTGTGAGAAGGACTGGGCTGTAATCCACCCAGAGCAGATTTGATTCCAGGTGCTAATTTATTTATTAAACCATTTACATACACTTAACCCTGCAGTGGTCGCGCGGATTACAATTGAAATCCAGGGTATTAAAAAAATTAAATATTTCAAAAACAATTCAAGTGTGTTAGCCGAGACTCCATGTATTTTAAGTTCGATAGTCCCCGCCCCCACTCAGTAGCGCTCGCGCATTGCCGATGCGTGGTTTGTTCCTGGAGAGGCTGTTTATGTATTACAAATAAATTTCTTGTTCCCCCGACCCTTCCCGTCGCGTCGAATCGCCTATCCGTGCGATTTTCCCCGTTTTTGCAACATTTTGCATTACTGCTCCGCTCCTCTTGATTGTAGCGTGATGTTATATAGCCTATAGCCTTCCTCGATAAATAGGCTACCCAACACAAAAAAGAATTTTTCAATTCGGACCAGTAGTTCCTGAGATTAGCGCGTTCAATCAAACAAACAAACTCTTCAGCTTTATAATATTAGTATAGATTAACCCTGGATTACAATTGTAATCCGCGCGACCACTGCAGGGTTAAACAGACAAAATAAAGGAACTGAAAAATACGTACAAAGGTGATGCTTATTTCTAAAGAAATCTTTTCCAGCATACCTGAGACGAGTAGATAAAATAGCGTGTGAGCAGAAGACAAAAACAATTGAGAAAATAGTAAAAAGAAAAAATAGTTTGTTTCAACATTAAAATTACATTTTGAGGTAGTTTTGGTCCCAAACTAGGCACAGCCTGTATCTTCAATAATTCTGTATTTTATAAGAACATACTTTTAAAATAAATGTCACTAAAATATAATTATAATGTTATTTAATTCATTAATACATGATAATATGAAAGAAAGATAAAAAAAATATATTTATTTGTCACAAAAACACGTTTATAGAAAGATTTCCACTCAGCATAATGCTGTGCTATGGGACCCACACAGCACAGTGCTTATTTTCAATGGTCTCCCGAAAACGACATACGAAAATCAAGACAAATGCGGTTATGACAAAGTGGCAAGATAATGTTTTTTCACTCTTTTTTTAAATACTGCGATTTGCAACACTTTGGTAGTCCCTAATAAGAGGCGGGCCAAATAAGGACAATTAAATTAAAATAGAGACTACCTAGGACAGTAAACTGTTATGTAAATAGTATTCCTAACTGTTAAACAATAAATTAATTTGATTTTACTTCAATTTCCAGATAGCAGTTCCTATAAAGCCAGTGTCTTCCGCCCCCGTGACGTCACCGCCGCGTCGCACGCGCGTCACTCCTGTTATCAAGAACGAGAAGGCGCGCCTGGCCGCTGAGAAGAGAGAGGCCGACAGGAAGGCCATGCTGGAGCTGAGGAGGTGAGGATAATGTGCCCCTGCAGGGACACAGTTCTCTCTATGAGAGTGACTGGCCGGGCCCAGTACGAGGTGGTAGATAGGATTGCCAAATGGCCGGGAAATCCGGGAATGTCCCGAAATTTTGCGTCTTGCCCCGTGTCCAGTCTCTTACTGTCCCCGATTCCGAACACATACTAGTTTTTCTCACAAAGTTATAAAGTACTAGTGATCGCCCATTGGTCGAAATTCGACCGTACTTCATTTGAATAGAAATACATTATTAAATGAAAAAATATAGATAATAATAAATATAAAAAAAATAATATGGTTATATTTGAAATTCAGTAACATTATAGACAAATTGTTGACGCTGTGCTACTGTGGAGAGGGTTCGCTGGCGGGATGGTGATGGCCAGGACCAGGACTTAGGTGTAATGAGTAAAGAATACTTCTTCAAGACTCTCTTTTTTAATACTTCTTAACTGCTGGATATGGAACAATATGGAATGAATTATCACAGAAATTTGTTCTGTTTTTATAGAATTTTCCCTATTATTTTTAATTAATTATGACGGTTCCAAATGTCATAATTATAACCAGCCTGTACAATCTATGACCAGCCTGTACAATCGTGAGGCATACAACCTCTACAGTTTGCACACGACACTAAGTTTTGTATGGGAAACTTACTAATGCCATACTTGACACTCCCCATAAAACCACAAAAAATATTTCTTTTACTAAACTAAATTCCTATCGTCGCTAATACAAATAATATTAAAGACAAATATTCTCGATATGATCATAGATTTGAAAAATGAAATAGGTTTTATATCTATAAAATTAATTTATTACCTATGGTTATACTTGACATTCAGTAAGTCTATAGATACAAAATCAGGCTTACCAACTTAGGGGTTTTCCCAAATTTAGGGGGTAAATAAGAGAATTGAGATTTTTTAGGGGCGTTCTATTTTTAGGGGTATTCTTAGGGATTTTTTGCCATCTTACATTTCTCATTGTGTTTTTGATTACAATAAAAGTATTAGCGACTTCTATTATGGTTTCTCGATACTTAGAATGCAGAGTGAATGATTAACAAATGTCGCGTAATAAATATAGACAAATATTACTACTGTGTGCCGGTCTATGATTACTGAACATTCGTTGGTTATTTTCATTATAATTTTTTAGCGGATTTTTTTAGTAATTGTGGCAATTTTAGGTGTTTTTAAACTAAGCTTTAGGGGTAAATATTTCTGGGTATTGGTAACCCTGCACAAAATAATAAAGACAGATTTGGACCATCAACAAAAGAATATCTATACATGTGTGTATTAGATACACGGTAATGAACAGTAGTGTGTGTAACGTGTTATTTATTGAAAATAATGTATTTTAACGCATAATTTAAAAAAATATTAGCATTCGTCACTTCTTCTCTGTATAAACTATAAGTATGCAAAATTTCATACTCCTCCGTCCGTCCAATTTTCGTAAAAAGGGATCCAAAGTTTTCGTTTCACTTATTAATATATAGATAACCAGAGATGCCAGTTCGTAATATTTAGCCTGCTGAAAATTTTAACAGAACTGCAGACTTAGATCAATTTTGGCGTGTCTTGCTCAATCATTTCACTTTTTTTGCGAAGCCTTGGTGGTATTGGCCCTAAAATCTAATAAAAATGTTTGCTCATGTTGAGAGGATGAATGAAGAACGGCTTACAATAGGTATTTACAACGCAGATGTAAGTGGAATCGCCGGGAGACGCCCTAGGAGAACATATAGTGACAAAATAATTTCGATGATTCACATCTGCCAGGCGTCCCGCGGTGGCAAACTTTTTTGTATGTATGTATAGATAAAATATAATAATTAATGTTGTTTGTCGTTCCAGACGTGTAGCCCGTGAGCGTCAGATGGCTCAGCGCGCGGCGGCGCCCGGCACTAGTAATGATCTGCAAAGTGACATGGTCATTGAAGGCAGTCAGGTATATATACTAACATTATTTCGTATTTAACTCATCTGTTGAAGAAAGGAATTTGTTATACAAGGATCCTGGGACCAATACTAGATGCGGCAGAGATATAGCCCTCCTCCGTCCCTCCAGCACGCGTAGCATGACCGCCTAGAAACGGAATTTGTCAGAAAAAGTTGAAAATGATAGATTGTATCGTAGAAAAATTGTGTAAAACTGAAAAGAAGAGACGTTTCTATTCTTCAGTCGACAAGAGTACGATGTCAAGTATGATGACTATTTTTCTGATGAGATAGAAACATTTTTACAGAATTAAAATACATAAGAATTTTTTTTTTGTTTTTGGTAGAATAGATATAGAATTGGTCATGCTACGCCGGCAGAGCTGCCAAAGGCCCAAACTCCGACTGGTCCTGTCGCGATATCGTTTGCCATTAAGCGGGACCTACCGAGTCGTAATTTTAGCGAAGGCCGTGCTTTTTGGGGGCCAGTTTTATGAAGTGCTGATTCTCCGCCTAATTTTAATAAATGACTTTTGATTTGGTCTAAAATTCATACTTACTAAAAGGAAAGGCTCATTGTCGTGACGCTTCGGAGAGGCTTATATTTAGCAGTAGGTTTTTGGCTTGAATGTTAATGATGAAAAGTCATCATAATCTACCTAGCCTTCCCAACTGTCATGGGGTTGGCTTGTGAGATTGAACCTGTCCGGGTGTACCATAGCGAATCAAATTATACCAATTACCAAAAAAAATTACCTAAAACGTACTATTTTGTACCTCCTCCAGAACGAAATTATTTGGAAATTAAGGTACACTCGCCATATTGACATCAAGATGGCGGGTGTTCTATAATATTTTATTATTTATCCATTACTCATAAATATAATTACACCAAAAAATTGTACCTAAAAAGTACCTCAAGTAAAAAGAAACACACACTTGATCAGTGGGATAGTTCTTGAGAAATAAAACATGGCGTGTGTTCCATGGCGAATTAAACTATACCAGTATTTTCATGTAGGGACTGCCTATCTGAACTCCACAACCCAATGAATAGACAAAGTAGACTTTCGGGCTTCATACTACACGTAATTACTGTCAAACATTTACAATTGACAGCCGGGACTGCTCAACCTCCTTTCCAATGCACGGAGGCTCCTCAATATGTAATCACCCATCCATAGGCAGACCTTAAGAAAAGTGGCTTAACCTTCGATCGACCCGTGCGGCTGTTATTTATTGTGAGTCCCTTTGTTCCTTGGAATGAAAAAAAGTAAAAACTACAGATAAACATTATTTATGACGACTCTATAAACTCCAAAGATAAACATTATAAGGAAACCTGCCTGTGCTAGAACCATGCATTCGAAGAATGTCACGTCTAATATACCGCACTTGGCCCGCGTGGTGAATTATGACCCATTCAGGCCTGTTTCCCACCAGTGGGAACATAATACGCAAAATTATGCTAAAACATAATTTTCTCTAATTACAGGAAGTAGAAATCTTCGTCGGCAAAACAGCGAAACCATCAAAGGTAGCCCCGAAAGGTGATTGTATGAGTACCGAACGATCTGAGGACTCGATCGTCGAAGAGAGCTGATTACACTACCCTTAGATTTACTAAACTATAGAAAATATCTACTAAACTGTGTATGTATGGTCCTGCTTACATCCTACGACAAATGGCGTGATGGTTGGTAGACGACGGTGGTTGCGAATACCCTGTCATAGATTCAAATATCTATGTATACTTTGACTTCTAATTTTATTCAGTAACTCGACAGTTTAAATAAAAATAATGTTGCCATACTAAAACTAATAGTGTTGGAGGTTTACTTTTTCTTACTGTTTATTTCCTCTGGCAACCATAGACGATGTATATATCGATATGGTATATATCGTGTTTTAAGACAAGTTATTCAATTTAAAATAAAAAAGTTTTCATGTAAGTACATTATTTCAAGTTCATTCTTACACCACCTTACCATCTTTTTTTTTACGAAATCTTGCAACCCTTCAACTGTCAAGTTACTAAATACAATTTAAAGTCAAACTATAAATAGTTTTGTATGCAAAGTTTGCACTCTGCCATCTCTTCTTAGTAAATAAAAAATTTATTTATAAATGTTGCTGAAAGTATTGATTAGCGTCATCATACATTTTCGTCATTTAAATGTCTTTCGATTTAAGTTCATAACTAATCAATGACATAAAAAATGGGTATAATGGGTATGGGCCAACAAAATTTTTTTGGAGATTGCGTGGCTCATGTGCCATCTTTCACCCATTGACCCCATGTCCTGAGGGTCACTGTAATCGAGATACATTTTTTTTTTTTATTTGATTTTATTTTATTTATTAGGGAAAACAAACAATGACACATTATATATTGTATGAAGAAACACAAACTCAAGTGGCCAAATGTGTAACCAACATTTTCCACGGAATACACATAAAAATAATAAGCTTTACAAACTATGCTATTTAAGCTAAAACTTACAAACTTTTTGAACCTGAATTGAACCTTTACTTGAATTATTGTCATTAAAACGACATATTTTTTAGTTTGTGGTTGTATTTGCACCACATTACTTTTATTGCATTGTCTAATATATGATTATTGATTATTCTAAATGAACCATAAATTCGTTACATAGAAAACAAAAAATACTTGACGAGCTTTCAAACTCTCGAAAAAGAATTAATCTATGAAAAACAGCGACACTTAGGGGTATAATCTATGAGTGACATTTAGTACATGTGGTCTATGGGTGAAGCACATGAACCCCCCAATCCCCCAAAATGTTTGTCGGTCTATGTGCCAAATACCCTTGTATAAGCTATTTATGGACCTCGGACACTACAATGGTCATGATCTTAGCCAGGAGGTCTCTAACTCAAAATCTTTTCTCTCAGTGTCCAATCAAATTCCACAGTTATCAAAATCTAAAAGCATTGTACAAAATTCCATACAAAAATAGTTTAGTAGATAATTTTGCTATACAAAGTCCTATGAAAAAATGAATTTTGTATGAAAATGTATGTAATTAAAAAAAAAATGAAATTATGATACTCAACGCTGTAGGAATATATGGAATCGTATTAATTTTTTTTTTAAATCCCCAATAAATTATTGTTTTTTTAATTAATTTCAACTTTTTTTTTAATTTGCTCATTTATTTTGTTGTTTACAATTTTAATTCGTATGAAATAATTATGTTTTTTTTATTTCTTTTGCTATGAATTTTTGGTTGCAGACAATTTGAAGGAATTATGAAATAAATGTTTTTCTTTTAATTTTTGTTTTTAATTCAATTAATAAACATATCGATTAAAATTGTAAATTATGAAAATATCATTAAAAAAATATTCATTTAAGGCCTTTGCACACGAGCGACGAAATCTTAGAAAAACATTTCTTTTAAATCTCACTATTTCCTCTATGTTTTCTTTTTTACCAATATCATGAACTAAGTCGTTCGTGTGTAAAACACCTAACTAAAATATAAAATACGATTTTGCACATTCCTCTAAAATTAATAATTATTTATTTTTAATCATGTTTGTACAACGTATTATCGCATTTTCGCTATATATTGTAAATATTATATGCGCCTAAAATTGTATGTATACACTGTTAAACAGATATAACAAGTATCAAAATTATGCCTATTACTGTGAAGATAAAGTATCAAGATCTTATTTACACTTCTCAAATCTAATTTCAAATTATTGTTTCCTTTTTTATGTATTCCAATCACAAGAACCATTGCATTTGTCTGTTTGGTAGAACTTTACTGCTAAACTACTAAGCCGATTTTGGCTGATAAATGTGATGAATTTGGCTGGTATAACGGTTTAAAAAAGACGCTTAACGAAGCTGTAACTCACTCACGAGTTTTACTTATACTTTACTATTCGGCAACAAACTATATTATTTCAACGTTAAAATCTATTTTAGATTTTCCCCTTTTTTTGGTGGGAAATCATCAAATG
This sequence comes from Aporophyla lueneburgensis, assembly GCA_932294355.1. NCBI lineage: Eukaryota > Metazoa > Arthropoda > Insecta > Lepidoptera > Noctuidae > Aporophyla > Aporophyla lueneburgensis. Next base: position 12,514,854 of record OW028762.1, on the reverse strand, counting down.
ACGTCTCCCTCTCTGGGGGAAGCGGGAGGGCGTGTCAGACTTTTACTCACTGAAACCCACCCGTGTTCCTTCAGTTGCCTATATGCCAGGGCCACGGTAACTCTTACGAACAAATCTCGCGACTCTGGAAGCTCGATTTACTGTAACTAGAGAATGATGTAGGTTATTTCATCCCAAGAAAATAAGATCTTTGTAAGTGTGAAATTGCAGGTAAGAAATTGTACTACATCAAAATCTTGATACTTTTTTCTTTTATGACAACTAATTTTACCGAATTATGTAATAAATTAAATATTATAGAATCTTTACTAAGCTGTTGTCATTTTTCTTCACGTTATTTTAAATAAAAATTGTAGTTGATTTTAATTGATCTTTCCGATAGTGTAAACAAAGTAATTTAATTTTTAACTTCAAATATTGCTTAAACTTACATTCACATACACGAACATCGAATTCACGACCAAATTTATCTATGTTTGCTAATAAGTTTATCTGCCCAAATTCTTATTAATGCCCGGGTATATGGGATTTGAATAGCACTTATTTACATGAAACGGTTTATTTCTTACTATCTGAATTGTATAGTTGACCTCACAATTGCGTTACCACACTAAGATTAATTGTCACTGCGCCTATTTGTCTATCGGAAAGATAGTTTTAGACTTACAGGCCGTTCTCAGTAATTTTAATCCTGACAGTCAAGCCAACAGCAACCTTATTGTTACGAGATGAAAGACCACTCTGATAAAATCAGACTTGTAAATGACAGCAATCCAAAAGCAACCTTATTGAAACTTGAATAAAGATCACTGTGATATAGACAGACTTATTACTGACAGCAAGCCAAAAGCTACTTTATTGTAACGACGACAAAGATCACTTTGAATTTGACAGTGACGCAAAATCAGAGGTAAAATAAGTGTGAATGGACTGTAGTGACGTTTTAGGTTATGTGACAATAATCTTTTAGTACAATTGCTAAGGGTCAGTTCTGCTCTAGCCGGGATTCAAACCCAGAACAACCGAGTCGCGAACAATCACGAGCAGATTGTCTTGATATTCATACATTTTTTTACCTTAAGCTGTGGTAATGCGGTCCTATTTCCAATGGAATCAGTAAATTGTTCGGGATATTTCCGTTCTTACTGAATTGACACTTTGGCCGACATATTGTTTTGTCAGTACAATTTCACAAATGTTTACATATAACAACCCAACATCAAAAGATCGTTGTAGTAATCTTATATCCAAAGGGTGAGAATATTTTGGAAAAATATGATAAAAAATTTACGTTGTTGGATAAACCTTTCTTGATATTGCCTTTTTTACACTATTGGCTAGATCAAATAAAAAAACAAAAAATAACTTTAAAAGTCGTTTCAAAGCGGCAGGCACGCTTCACTAAGCTTGAAATAGCATAATATTAAAATGTGTACGAAAATACAAGAAAAATCTTAACGTTACTGCTCAATATATTATTTTAAATATGGCCGACATTTTTCCCGGGAAATTAATTTGAAAGGAAAAAAACCACAGAAAAACTTACTATTGTCATTTTGAATTAGGAATAGGGTGTTTGAAAAAGATTCTGTGGGTACTTGAAAAAAACACTAGAAGTACGGGCGTCCTTAATTTGACCCATTTCGATGTACCACCTACAGGTGTACCCCTTAAAATATTTCGTGTATGAATAGATACACCTTATATTATATAATCGTAATAATCGTAACCTTTTATGATTTTTCATGAAATATGATCATATTATTATTTATACGAGATTTCAACCACGTAATCGCAATATACATATATTTTTATCCAAATTTACCTCAGTCGGTATGTTCAGCGCTTCTAGTGTTAAGTACCTCCAGCGGTGCAAGCACGGCCTACTGTATTTCCTTGATTCTCACTTTTTTATCACAATTTGGGGAACAAAAACCATGCGTGACTGACGTGAAGAGGCCGACGTATCACAGAGGCCATGCTTGCTCTACTGACGTAAGTATAATAAAAGTTCCATTGTGTTTTTAAACAATTAACAATTATAGTCAAACACCCTATATTTTAATAAAAAATGGCGACTTTTCCATTTGCCTCTCACTCGCACAGGTAAAGAAGTCAATAGAGAAGAAGAGAACAGAAGGATTCACCTTCTGTCTTCTCTTATACTTATCGTTGTAAAAAATGCCGTGAAATAAATAAAAATTGACTAAAAATAAGACATTGAATGATAAAAAAATGTGTGTAAATTATCCTAAGTTTTGTCCTAACCTAAAATATATCTAAGTGCTATTCTGTAAAAATCTCGTGAGCTGTCTTTATATCTAGGGACTTGTAGCTATGTTACAACAGCCACAACGGTCGGTAAATCAGGTTAGTCGCGGTTGGTCCATGGAAAGGTGCCTCCGTGCCTCGTAAAGCACGTTAAGCCGTTGGTCTCGACTGTCAATCGTAGATCAGACAGTCGTTACGGGTCGTCAGAAGCCCGAAAGTCTGACAACCAGTCTTACCAAGGGGTATCGTATTACCCAGTAACTGGGTTGTGGGGGTCAGTCAGGCAATCGCTCCATGTAAAATACTGGTTCGGTTAGACTGGAAGGCGTCCCCAACATCGTTACTACAGCTCACTTCATCAAAAATTTTCATAGTATTTTTTATAGAATAGGCTGGCAGATTTTTCTGAAATAGAATCGCGTGTTTATAATATAATAGTTTTGTATTTTAGGAAAGTATAATAACGAGAAAGACTAAAACACTATTTTGATATGGAAATGACGCTAATTGTTTTTATCAGTCGTTTTTTTGTATGAAAAAGTAAAAATGAAACTAGTATTTCTCATTTTTGGCTATGTTTAGGCCAAAATCCTCATACTAATGTAAGAAGAAAGACGATTCGACGAATTGCAAACTCCAATTGTTGGACAAATGTAATGATTATAAAAATCCATTAATTTGTCGAAAAATTATCTCTATCTAGTAGTCTATAAAAAGATGTAGTTAAGAACCTAATATTATATTGACAACTGATAAAAACAATGAAAAAAAAAATCTTCCGATTTCTGAAGACGACCTTGTTAAATAAATCTACTGTAAAATCTCATACCAAACTTGGTTTATTAATTATAAGAGCAAACAAGAAATTTGTCCGAAGATTATCATCTCGATAAAAAGTGTCAGTGAGAGAAAGAGATGGCTATACAAGTCGAATAGCGCCATCTCTTTCACACTTAAATTTTCAGAAATCGGTAGTTTTTAATACAAAGTTGATAAAGAGGAAAGCACTGAGTGGGAAAAACTATAAGTAATGTTAATATAAATAGTATGTTTTGTTATGTTATGAAGTTGATTGAATGGTAGCGTGGTCGAATTGTTAATTTGTGAATGTTAAGATACCTACATAGTTTAGTTACAAGAAGGTGGTATGCGAGAGATATTAAATGATACTTCTTTGGTTAAGTTATAACAGCCGCACGGGTTGAACTTTCAGGTTAAGCTACGCTTGCCGCGGTTGGTTCGTGGATGGGTGACCATCTTTATATACCAAGACCCTTCCGTGCCTCGGAGAGCATGTTAAGCCGTTGGTCCCGGCTGTCTTTCGTAGATCTTAGACAGTCGTTACGGTCCGTCAGAAGCGAAGCTGATAGCCAGTCTTACCAAGGGGTATCGTGTTACCCAGTAACTGGGTTGTGGAGGTCAGAAAGGCAGTCGCTCCATATAAAATACTGGTACTCAGTTGCATCCGGTTAGACTGGAAGCCAACCCCAACATAGTTGGGAAAAGCTTAGGCAGATGATGACTTGACATGAATTATGTTTGATGGCTCATGCTGGGATAGAAATATTATCTATCCAGCAAAGTGGCTGGAGGTCTGAGTGCCCAAAATTGGATAAAAATAAGCAATCCCGATACTGCAGGGTAATTTGGTCACACTAATTGAAATGTCACATTCATTGCGTAATTAATATTGTTGAGCAAACAAGTTTTTCGAACATATACAGCAATGGATTATCACTATGCCTCAAAATGATAGTCTTACGCAATGAGAATAAAGGGGTATTCAGAAGAAAAACAATATTGTCTCTCGCATACTGCATTTGTATTTTATGCATATTATTAGTTAAGATACCTAATTGAAATATTAATTTGTACAAAATCTACGGTTTTTTTATACTCTCTGATATACGTGTTTTGATTATTTTTACATGGCAACACGCATTTATCAAATTGTAATGGTAGAAAATTAAGTATCAAGAATTGCAAAAATCTAAACATTCTTTTAGTCATATTCTTAAAAATTGTTTGTAAAATCGGAAATTATTGTTGAAAATATATTTTTCTGCAAAAACATTTTTTGGAATGTTGCCATGCCTATATTATCAAACTTTTTTTTTCATATAATAAAAAGAAATTATCTAATGCTTTTATATTTGTCAGGATTTTAATTTATTTTATATTTTAACTGAAAAATTATGAAGTTTAAACAACATGAACACTATTTTTAAGCGAATTTACTAAATTTTAAGTCACTATATTATTACACACACTAAAATATATATACTTTTCATTGTATTTCGGTTGAAGATTATCAAATTGCATTGTAAAATTATTTATATATTATTATATTATTGGTATCCATTAAAAGTTGATCACTGCTAGCCATAGGCTACTTTCTAAAACAGGCATTTTCTAACGCTCTATAATTTAAAAAAGACATCTAAATATGGAAATTAACTATAATATAAATGGCAAAATGTGAGATACTACGAATAAAACACCCCTGCCTCTTTATCCGGAGAATACATTTACGTAGAAAATTTTACAGTGCAATTATTACCAGTCGAAAAAATAATCCTAGCAAAATAAACTATAAAAATCACTATAGAAAATAAAACAATTTTTTCGAGTATAAAATCGCATTAGAATAAACTCGCCTGTATTTAATGAAAATAAAATTATCCGCTGTATTATAATTTATACAATAAAGATCATGACATTGGTTATTTCTTTGTTTTATTTTTGTAGCAACATTTTATCCCAATCTCAACCCGCTAAACGTACAGTCAAAATATAGCGGTTTTACATAAAAATAAAACCGATATTATGTGCCGAGAGGGAAAACATACAGCATTGTCTATGAAGAAGCATTGTATACTTATCCTTTTTCGCGCGGTCAATAGTACGGATACTTTAGTTCAACGTAAAAATAGTAGGTGGCGTAGCTATCGCCGACGTTGAATTTACTCTATGCCAGCTAGGAAGCGGGAACCGCTGTCACTTTTCGAGTTCATAGTCTTCACCAGGAAGAACTTCCTACAATGCTGTATGTTTTCCCTCTCGGCACATAATATCGGTTTTATTTTTATGTAAAACCGCTATATTGATGTGCCTCCGGAAAACATACAGCATTGTCTATGAAGACGTGTTTGTTATCTGCTGGTGAAATATTACAGGTAAAACAACGCTATGATGATTATGAATTGTTTATTCTGAGAGTTAGGTAGTTACAGTATCTCTTACTGATGTATATTGTTACATTTAAAATACAATTATGTAGTTTACAATATATTTTACATGAGACAAAAATATAATTAAGAATATCATCTTAACAGTTAAAGGCGATGATAATAATCAATTTAGATGTTCCAAGAATAAATCAAATCGTCTAGGTTAGAGACGATTGGTTCATGATTTTTTTTGTTAATTACTTAGAAGTAAATGTATTGAAAAATGGATCACGACTGTCTTTGTGGAGTTCTATTTCACGACAGTAATGATTAAAGAAGGTGTTGGATGATTTCCAATTACCCCGTGATAAAATATCATCAAGTGATTGATTATCTAACCAATTTAAAGAAGCTACTGCTGACCTGCAGCTTCCCGGAGTTGCAAAAATTCCACTATCTCTGAGAACTGTGCGAACCCAATTCCCGATTACAGTGCGTGAGGCAGCTTTTGTTTTATTAAGTACAGTGATAAAAAGATTGTTCAAATTGCTAACTTCAGATCTCTTAAGTACAGTTTTTTCGATTAAAAGCCTAACTAAAGTGACAGGACATATGTTTTTATCACTGTGTTGTGAAAGTTTCCAAGCGGACTGTCGATAATAGTGTGTATCGGTTTTAGATCCAAATGCAGGTATAAAATAGATATTATCGCCATCATCTAAGAAGCTGTCATTTGAGATTTTCAGCAAAGTTAGGTCATGAACCCTACGGCCTGATGCCAGCAATAAAACTGTGGCTGTTCTACGTGCTAAATCAAACAATGTGTCTTTAGGTGCATTTGATGACAGCCAATTTAGTACGGTACGTGGATCCCACGTGAACGGTGGCCGTACTTCTTTAGGTTTGGCAACTCCTATCGCCTTAAGTGTATGTTTTATTAAAAAATTTGAAAATGTTTTTTGTTCCACATAAGGGCCACAAAATGTTAAGACTGCCGATTTGTGAACGAGGATAGTACTATAGGATAAATTCTCTTTTAGAAAGAGAAACATTAAAAATTTAGCGATGTCAGCAGGTTGAGGATATTTTGGGTTTACTTGAGAGTTAGAGCACCATCTCAACCACCGTCTAAGTGGTGACAAATAGGTTGATAAAGTTGAACGTCGCCAGCTCTTCTTGAGTAGTTCTTTTTCCTGTATTGACCAGTCTTTTATTTGGGCACCCCACCCCCAATTTTCCAAACTTTCAGGGTCAATGTCTGTACCTGTGGGGGAGGCTGCGATGTTGTAACATCTATCAAGGTCTTCGATAGGTTCAGAAGTTCGTGAGGGTGGTCTAGAGCTCTGGATTTCAGGTCTTGAAGCCAGAAGGCTCGAGGCCACTCCGGGGCCACTAGCAAGTAAATTCCCGTTGCATTGTTCAGATGTGCCAGAACTCTGGGCAGCAAACTGGGAGGAGGAAACACCCACGCTAGCCGATGGTTCCATATTCTGCTGAAGGCATCTATATAGTTTGCTGATCGATCTTTGCAGTCTAGTGAGACATAGTTTTTTACTACCGCGGTCCTTTGTGTCGCAAACAAGTCCACTTCTGGAAGCCCCCACTTCCGAAAAACTTCCGCTGTTGCTCGAGGTAGAAGATGCCATTCCGCGGGTGGTTTTCCTCGTGATAGCCTGTCCGCTATTACGTTGTATCTGCCTGGCAGGTAGTGGGCTGATAGGGTTATGTTGAACTTGTCCGTAAGACGTAATAGTTTGAAGGTTAGGGCTAGTAACCCTAACGATCTGGTTCCTCCCTCCTTTCGAATGTATGCAATCAGGGTTCGATTGTCTGACTGGATCAGCACGTGTGACTTCTGCAACGTCTTTGTATTCATTTTGATTGCCGCTATTACTGCATATAGCTCCTTTTTGTTGCAGTGCCATCTTCGTTGGTGAGTTGCCCAAGCACCTGACATTGGAATCCCGTCTATGTGGGCACCCCAACCCCAATCCGAAGCGTCCGTCGCAAGGAAATGGGTAGCAGGTTTTTTGTGTATAGGTAATGTGTGGCTTGTGGCTCCGCGCCACCACATTATCTCTTGACGCACAACTCGAGGCAGTTGCTGTTTTTGACGGGGTCGTGTTTTGTTGTAGTGTCGCAGAAATATTTGCATTTTGCGACAGTGTAGTCTTCCTCGGGGAACGACAAAGTTGGCGAAGTTTAAGCGCCCCAGCAGACTTTGCAGTTCCCGAAGGTTTATGTGACTTTTCAACAACGACCGGTCTAGTGTGTAGTTTATGCTTTGTTTCCTTTTTTCTGGTAGGGACATTGTATTTACAGCTGTTTGCCAACGTATGCCAAGGTATTCCAAATCTTGAGTTGGCACCAATACAGATTTTTGGCGGTTGATATGCCAGCCCAAATGTTCCAAGTGCCTCACGGCTTCCGCAGCCTGAAGACATAACTTGGAATGGTCTTGATTGACCAGAAGGAAGTCGTCTAGGTAGACTAGCACTCGACATCCCTTCGCACGCAAGGTCTCCGCGACCCAGCATGTTACTGATGAAAATAGGTGCGGCGCTGACGCCAGTCCGAACGGTAAACATGTCATCTCGTATAACTGGTCTTTGTAGCTGATCCTTAAGAAAGGTCGGTGCGACTTTGCTGCTCGCAGGTGAAAGTAAGCCTGGGATATATCTATTTTTATCATCCAGTCTCCAGGCTGGAGAAAATCTGGGACTGAAGCGTGAGAAATCAGACGAAAACGTTTCGTTTTGACGAACTTGTTCAATTCTCGGAGATCGAAAATTGGGCGCATTGATCCGTCGCTTTTCTTCCGCAGAAAAAGCTTGGAGATAAAACTGGGCGTTTTCTTGGAAACTAGTTTCAATACAGCTTGATCTAATAGATCTTTGACTGTCTGAGACATTGCAGGGGATGGCGTGGTTGCATATTGCGTCATAATCCTTCTTGTTGGCATTAATAGAGGAGGTTTTTTGTAAAGGGGTATACGGAACTTCGAAATTGCAGAAATTATGAATTTGTTTGCTCGAAGCGCTTGCCAACGGTTTTTGAACAAAGTTAAACAACCTCCCCTGAAATGTGTCGGGTAGTCACTTTTTTCCGTCTTTGTTTCGAAATGAGTAATTTTTTGTTGGTTTGAAACCGTCGCCTTTCCCTTTGTACGTTTGTTTCGTTTGTTGTTTTTTGTAGGTATCTCGAAAATTATAATTTTTATTATTCTGTGTGTGAGGAACGTATTTGGAGGTAGACGGTGTTGGTTCTTTGTATTTTGTTTTGAGTTGCTCCTTAGTTTTGTGTGTTTGTGTTGATGATAACCAGAAATGAGGCCCTCCGAGGGACTGAATAAGGGACAAAAGTTTTGTCTTATCAAATAAAAACTCTTCGCTTGGAGGTATATTACCTAGCGCAGCTTGAATGTTTTTATTCGGAATTTCGCAAATTATTCTTTTACGTCTCATTTCAATACACTCGGCACGTTTACCGCAAATTATTTGTAATGTTTGTTCAAATAATTTATAAGATGACGACTCATTGCCGAATGTTTCAGAAATTTTATTATAAAGGTTATCGGATTTTAGCTCGGCAGGGTTATTGTGAGCCCAGTCAATGATGCCCTGTAAGCCAGACTGCAACAGTTCTCTTTGATGTAACACGGCGTTGGTAGTCGCAGCCATGATTTCCTCTGTTGAGGCCAAGAAATCTTTTCCTTTGTTTAGGCAACACAGTTCATCGTTAATTTTTAAATTGCAAAATCCCGGAAACGCGAGCATGTCTCCCAATGTTTTCTTATAACGGATATGTTGCCACGTGGGGCTGTTAAAATGCTGCAAACTTATTAATTGGCGTAACCGTTTTTCATTAGCCGATTTAAGAATTTTTTTATCATCAAAACTAGTTTGACAGGCGCCCAAATCCAACGACCTAGGCGTTTCTGTTAACGGATTAGTCAAGAAATCATTACTGATCATTCCTGCTTGTTCGATTACGTCACTTGTATTTACAGCAGTACTCGGTACGTATTGTTGGTGCATTATAAAGTTTGTAAGAAAACTGACCTGGTTGTATAACGCGTCGATTCGAGGATCGACCGTTACCTGTGCATCCCGCTTAAATTTCTTGCGAGGAGGTTCCGCTCGTTCGGCTTCACTGTCTGATGAACTGCTAGCGCACGAGGAGTCCTCCTTTTCTTGTTCTTGATCCCTCTCGGAAGTCGGCGAGTTCGAAACGATCGACCGATGGGCCCCGGCGGCTGCCTCATCGGGTTCGTTACTCGGCGCGGGATTCATAGCGAACAAACCGTTATTTTAGTTAAAGGATTGAAAATACAACTAACTATTAATGTATTACTAAATTATCGAACACGATAGCAAATAATTTTTTAGAATGGTTAAGCGATTCAAAAAATATTTGTAGATTTCGACCGCACGCGGCGAAAGTACACAACGCTATGAACTCGAAAAGTGACAGCGGTTCCCGCTTCCTAGCTGGCATAGAGTAAATTCAACGTCGGCGATAGCTACGCCACCTACTATTTTTACGTTGAACTAAAGTATCCGTACTATTGACCGCGCGAAAAAGGATAAGTATACAATGCTTCTTCATAGACAATGCTGTATGTTTTCCGGAGGCACATCAACATGGAGTTATTTTACCTCAGACAGCAACAATCCGATAGCAACCTTACTGTCATAAATAAAAAGTCCACGTTCGCATGGACATCTTACGTCGGACAACAGCAACCGATTAGCAACCTTATTGTAAGTATAAGTCCGCTTACGCACGCACGTAAAAATATCATGGCGGGATTTTCAACGCACTGCTTAGCGCGATTATCTAAAATCGTAGTGGGTGTTTCTTCGACGCACTGGGATGCACTCTGTTGAATTCTCAATACAGTGTACCCCGGTAATCCGGCCCTGTCTAATCAGGCACCCCCTGTAATGTGACATGTCTATTATTATTGAATATTTTGCGCGTTGCGGAAGGGGGCTAGACGGAAAAAATTAAGACCAAAAGTTGAAACGACACTTTTTGTTGTAAGCCGTGCGGCGTGCGTGTGTTTCTCTGTCTCTCTCTCTCTTTCTCTCATAGAAAGCAAGCCAGTTATTTTCGTTTCGTCTTTCTACTTCGCATTGAACAGTGTGGTGTCGCGACGATTATTTTTGTTGAGTGTATGTATACTATACAGGTTTTTTGTACATAATAAATAATAAAAAAATAATAAAAAATTATTACAATTCCTTCACTAATTAATCGAAAAGAACTTCGTTCCATCCGGGTGTCCTTTGACACCTCTTAAGTTTTTTTTGACATTTGCATATAAAGATCACCTCAACCCTTCGGCGAAACATGGCGTGATGTTATGTGCTAATTATTACTGTGATTTTTACATATTTCCCAATCGGAACATCTTAAGACACACACATCATTCACATCTTTCATTCATCATCATCATTTCAGCCTATAGCCGTCCACTGCTGGACATAGGCCTCCCCAATTGCACGCCATTCAGCTCGATTTTCAACTCTCATCCAGCTGGTACCAGCCACCCTGCGAAGATCGTCGCTCCACCTAGCCTGAGGGCGTCCTACCTTACGTTTGCCGATTCGCGGTCTCCACTCAAGAACACGTCTACCCCAACGGTCATCGGTTCGACGGCTAATATGGCCGGCCCATTGCCACTTCAGCTTGCTAATCCTATGAGCTATGTCGACAACTTTGGTTCTCTGCCGGATGACCTCATTCCGGATTTTGTCCCTCAGAGATACTCCAAGCATAGCTCCATAGCTCGCTGAGCGACTTTTTTATGGACCAGCCGTACCGTGAGTGTCCACGTTTCGGCTCCGTAGGTCATAACAGGTAGGTAGGACGCACTGGTTGAAGACTTTCGTCTTTAAGCTCTGTGGAATACGCGACGAGAATACTCGACGAAGCTTCCCAAATGCTGCCCAGCTAGGGTTGCCAGGTCATAAAACCGAAAAGCCGGACAGACCTGCCGTTTAGCCGGACATTTGGGTGAAAAGGCCGGACATCTTTAATTTTTTAGTCTAAACAAAAGACTAATGAACTAAATACACTTTAAAATCTTTGTAACATATATTATACGAATTAATATTTTTGGTTCGCAGACACCACCTTTAAAAGCTCATATTCCTTTAAAATTGAGTAGTAATAACGCGGGGAGGAAAGTGGTAGTTCGCTCGCTTGCGCTAGCGATACAAGTTGAGGCGGGTGAAGACAAAAATGATCGTATCTAAAAAGCCTAACAAAAGCCGGACAGGCCGGACACCATCTAATTTAGCCGGACATGCAACTAAAAAGCCTCACTGTGTCCGGCTTTATCCGGACGCCTGGCAACGCTATGCCCAGCCAGCTGCTGGACATAGGCCGCTCTTAATTTGGGGTGGGGTTTGCCATAATAGCTACGCTTGGCATGCGAGTTGGCGGGTTGGCAATCATACTGCAAGGAGAATAAAGATCACTTTGACGGTGATGTAAAATCAGAGGTAAAAAATAATGGCTGCCAAAGAATTATAGTTTGCAATTCGACGTAATTATGCGAAAAGGATCCAATCCATACCCAGTTACGTTTGAAGTTCAAGAGGTATTTTTGTGATAGTAATTGTTTTAAAATTAACAAAAAGTATTATTTTGTCAGTGTTATATTAGGTCTCTACCTATGAAATTGCCGTTCTGCAGTAGGTACTGGCCATTTCAAATCAAAATAATTTTTGTTTGTCTAAGAATTCTAATTTCAAATTAATTTTATTTTAAAAACATGGAATTCTTTTTCCAAATGTAGTCATTTGTTTATTGATTTCAATCTTTTTTGTCATCATGGATACGTTAAAAATTCGAGTAATTATGGAATATGAGTACCGTCGTGGCAGCAACGCGGCACAAGCGGCACGCAACATCAATGTTTACGGAGCTAACACTACAAACCAACGCACCACCTGTTATTGGTTTGCTCGCTTGCGTTCTGGAAATTTCGACCTGAAAAATGAACCTCGCGGTCGTCCGAAGACTTTGGTCGACAATGACGAATTTAAGGGGATTGTGGAAGCTGATGATACACAATCTACGGCTGAATTAGCAGCAGCTTTCGACGTTAGCGTCAAAACAATATTGGTCCATTTGCGTCAAATTGGCAAGGTAAAAAAGCTTGACAAATGGGTGCCCCACGAAAACAATGATCGCCAGCGCGAAGCACGCGTCGAGACGTGCCTTGCACTGCTCAACAGACACACAAATGAAGGAATTTTGAACCGCATTGTTACCTGCGATGAAAAATGGATTCTGTTTGATAACCGCAAGCGCTCAGCAAGTTGGTTGGATCCTGGTTCAGCACCTAAACAATGCCCTAAACGAAAAGTGATGGTCACTGTTTGGTGGTCTAGCGCCGGTGTGATTCATCACAGCTTCTTACCAAACGGGGTGAGCATTACTGCAGATGTGTACTGTGAAGAACTGAACTCAATGATGGAGAAGCTGGCACATCTCCAACCAGCATTGGTCAATCGCTCGTCTCTGCTGCTCCTGCACGACAACGCGCGACCTCATACTGCACAGCAGACGGTCTCCAAGTTGCAAGAACTGGGGTTGGAAGCTCTCCGTCATCCGCCCTACTCACCAGACCTTGCGCCTACAGACTACTACTTTTTCCAGAATTTGGATAACTTCTTGGCGGGAAAAAAATTCAGAGAGGCAGTACAAAATGCCTTTGAAGAATTTGTTGCCTCCCGTCCAGCTGATTTATTTAAGAAGGGCATCAATAAACTGCCACTGCGTTGGCAAAGATGCATTGATTGCAAGGGTGATTATTTCGATTAATACAAATAAAAAATACATGAAAAAAATTCGTTTAATTTTTTTCATACAAAACGGCATTTTCATAGGTAAAGACCATTAACATATTTTTTTATTAGTAATGGTAGGTATATTTACATATTATTAGAAATACTACCTATTTAAGAATCAGAAAGTTCGAAATGTATATGCTGCAAAAAAAAAAAAATTGCGCCAAGCTATTAGTTTATTAGCTTTATTTTTCGTATACTTTTACGAAAAATAAAGCTATTTTTAGCTGGGTGGGCTGGGTGGTTTTTATCTATAATTTGGATCAGTTTGGTGCGCTTAGCAAATTTTTTGTAATGTAAGAAATAAAAAAGATTAATATCCTCGGTAATATTTTTTCTTAAATGTCTCGGTCAGTGTCAGGCTGTCATCATCATCATTTCAAAAATCGAAAGACGAAAGACGTCCACTTCTGGACATAGGCCACCCCCAATTTGGGGGGCTTTGCCATAATCGCCACGCTTGGCAGGCGGGTTGGCGATCGCAGTATGGTAGTAAAATGCATAGAGAACGCTGCTGCGCGTTCTCTAGTAAGTCCCTTAGTCGCCTTTTACGACACCCACGGAAATAAATGGGATGCTGCTATTCTTTACGTCCCGCACCACACGGAACATTGTCAGGCTGTATGTTGAACAAAAACGAATTCGTGATCCGTTGGAAGACCAAGGTAACCGACTTAGCCCGAAGAATTGCCAAACTTAAGTGGCAGTGGGCAGGGCACATTGCTCGCGGAACAGATGGCCGATGTGGTCGGAAGGTTCTGGAATGGCCATAGCTGGGCATTAACTCGTTACTCCGTTAATCGTTAATTAACGAAGTTAACATTTTGATTAACGGATTAACTTTTAAGTTAACTTTTAAAAATGTTAACGGAAACGCTAACTTCCGTTAATATGTAGAAGTCCGTTAATCGTTACTCCAATGCCTACTATTTACCGCACAGCAACGCGGCGCGGCGCGAAAAACAGGTTCAGACAAGTATGAAACGACAAGTGGGTGGCGGGTGGCGCGTTGCAGCGAGTGAAACAAAAACAAAACTAGATATATTTTGCCGGCGCGTGTGAGTGAGAAACGAACTGCGAAGAGATGTGTTTCGTTTAATCATTCCATTACTTAGCGCCGGTGCTTAGAGTGACGAGTGTTTTGTTTGTTGTTATTATAAATTACTGTCAGTGATCATTTGCGTGTTGATAAATAAGAGTGCAGTGTAATTTAGTTAGGTAGAGAAAGTATACTGTGCAGTATAGGTAGTAATTAAAACCATATCAAGGAAGACATGGAATCGGATTCCAGCGGTTCTGATGAGAATCCATGGCCACATTTGACTGAGTATGTGGAATTTATATCCAGATCGGGCCAGCAAATACTTTTTGCGTGTAAGCGATGCTTGCCGAAAGACACCAAAAAATAATAATAATAAATCACACATTTGAATTATACAAGTATTTTGTTTTGTTCCTAACCTGTTAAGTTCCAGAACCTAAACCAACAGGTTTTATTAGTTCACTAACGCAACGATATAAAAAATGCAATTTTACACATATTAACGCATTAACAATTAACGTTAACTTGCGTTAATTTTTCCGAAATGTAACGCTTTAACGTTTAACAAAGCTAACTTTTTTTGTAGCGGATTAACGATTAACGAAGTTAACTATTTGATTAACGGTGCCCAGCTATGGGAATGGCGACCACGTACTGGAAGACGTAGCGTTGGAAGGCCTCCCACAAGATGGACTGATGCCCTGGTGAAGGCCGCAGGAATACGTTGGATGCGAGAAGCATAAAACAGGTCGAAGTGGCGGTGCTTGGGGGAGGCCTATCTCCAGCAGTGGGCTTCTTTCGGCTGAAATAATGATGATGAGCGCTACCCTGGCGCTTCTACCTTTAGGGTTAGTTTCTATGGCAGCAGAAGTTTCTCAAGAGTGCCCAATAACGGGATCAGCCAAGCTGGCTTCTAGTAGGTTAGCAACAATAGGATGCACTCCAGCATAAAGGCAACTGCCCGCTGCCGAGGAGGAAACAACCAGCTATCATCGGTTTTCTCTCTCTAGAAATGCACAAAAGATTCTAAGTTCCGTGTTTGTAATACTAATACCTAGTTGATTGCTGTCTGTTCACAAAACCAGTAAGTACTCGTTTGTCGCAGCGACAAGATTTATCAACGAACTAGTAAACGCTCATCGCTTTAGCGCAATCGCTGCTCGTAAACTTGTTTTTAGGGTTCCGTACCTCAACCTGAAAAACGGAACCCTTATAGGATAACTTTGTTGTCCGTCCGTCCGTCTGTCTGTTTGTCAAGACCCTTTATCTCGGGAACGAGTATATAAAACGATATACTCAGGTCTATAGTTTCTTTCTTTTGAAGCTGTAAAAAAATCAAACCTGTTAGTTAACGTAAAAAAAAGATAGGGCCGTTTATGCCGCAAAAAACGTATATTTCCACACTCTCAGGGGTATCAACATTTATAGGCCATTTTACGTTCACCTAGAACTATGAAATTTGGCAATACCGTCTTAAACTACAAGTATAGGGAGACGTCTGAAACTTTTTTAAATCATTAAAAAAATAAGGTCTTTATTTATTTATTTATTTTATTATTTATGTACACACAGTAAAAAAACAGAGTTATAAGGCATATTAATACAATTGAGTACAAAGGTACGCAAGGACCCGCGGTCCAAATTTTTACGGAAACCTCGGTGGGCGAGTCCGACTCGCACTTGTCCGGTTTTTTTGCTTGTTATGTTTTAAGTGCTCGCGGTCACAGTTTTTATCACAGTTTGGGAAGAAAAGCCGTATGCATCACTCAAGCCTATCATAGAGGTCGAGTTTGCCCTGCAGGATTATATCAACTACTTCCTACCTATGTAATGTACTGCCTCTAGTTGTGGCTTGTTTTCTATTCACCGAGAGAATCTGCTGAGGGTCAATTCAGTCTGACCCTCATCCGTGGCTGCCGGTTAGACTCTATTCAAGGGTTGCATGTTCCGCTCCGTGAGCGGTTTGGTCTAGTGGCATCGTCCCCGACTTACGAGTTGTAGCTCGTGGGTTCGAACTCAGGCAGGCGCTTTACTTTGTCACGTCCCTAGCCGCCGCAGGAGGAGACGCCCCGGGCGTCGGGAGTCGATTGCGGACTCCCGGCCACCGTAGGCGCGAGCTTGCGGGCGACGAGCAATGGGTAGCTCGCCGCCCGGTAAGGACCAAGCTCGGGTCGACGGCGCGCAGTGTTCCACGCGCGCCTCAAAGAGATGTCAGCAGCAGTGTAGGGGTCTACTAGGACCGATGCCTGCCGGGGTCGCGTGATTGTTCGAAAGAGATACCGTGACCCTGGCACATGGGCAACTGATGGAACACGGGTGGGTTTTAGTCAGTAAAAGTCTGACACGCCCTCCCGCTCCGCCCAGAGCGGGAGAAGTCATTTGATGATTTCCCATCCTGAAAAAAAAAAAAAAAAAACAAAAAAAAAAAAAAAGGCAGGCGCTTTACTTGGTGTTAATAATTTCATCGCCACTGCTCTCATAACAGCTTAGTGAAGGAAAACATTATGAGGAAACCGCCACGTCCTAGAACCAAAAATTCGAAGACATGTGACATCTACAAACACACACTGGGCCCACGTGGTAGATTACGGCGTACTCCCTCTCACTGAGAGGGGGCCTGTGTCCCAGCAGTGGGAACAATATAGGCTGAATATGTTGATCTTCCACTCCACGACGCGAGCTTGATTATTTTAGACTTTACGTCGGATGTGTTAAGTTATAATTTGTCCATTCATACAACGAGTAAGTTACTCCGACAATGTAGAATGCAAGACCGAGCGGAGCGAGTTCCAAAATTTTAGAAACTCACTTTTTAATCTGTTATGCATTTTCGTGTGTTTTATTTTAGTTCTGTATGATTTTTCACCTATATTTTATTTTAGAATCCGCAAGTGCCCGCTCTTACATCCTGCACACGGCGCCCATGCCGTCAGCTGAAACAGCCCAACTCCTTTAAGTACCTTCCTTTCATAGGGAAATGAAACAGTACTTAACACGTTTTTTAAATCGACTGCTATTTCAATGCACTTCAAGTCTGTATCAGAGTGAATAAAGAATAAAGTGCGTGCGAATATTTTCACTTCTGCCTGCTCGTAAGCCTACATATTTGTACGTGGGCCGTCCGAGACGCCTGCGCCCGAAATATTTTGAAATAGAGCTGATCAAGGGTGTTTTTATGCGTGGTCTAAATAGATATTAGCGCCGCCATTTTTTTTTTTCGACAACATTCCACGAAACTATGTCAAATGGCTCCCATGTCAACGTCATTCGCGCGCCAAAAGATCCTGTAGCACAGTGTTGTGCAAATTTTATTGAGGTGTTGACGCTGCGGTTTTTTATTTTATACGTAGGTACCTATCTAAGGAAATTCAATTTGCCAAGTCATTTGTACTAAACTGGCAAAATTCCACATTTCAATAAACAACGAAATCATGATAGATAGCGTTCCACGTGAGGCCTTGAGCCTTGTTCTCCATAAACATGGTTACCCAAAGAAGTTCGTCAACCTCATACGCCAGCTTCACGTTGGTATGAAAGCCCAAGTTCAACACGAAAACGAGCTGTCTCAGTTGATCCAAATCACGAGTGGAGTAAAGCAAGGTTGTGTCATGGCACCCACACTCTTTGCCATTTATTTCGCTGTTGTTATAAGGGACGCTCTACAATACTGTTGTGATCGAATTCAACTTAATGTACGTACTCGTACATCGAGAGGACGATACGACGACGACGACGACGACGTATTCGTTCTCTTTTTGTTTCAAAAACAAAATTTACAAAAAGTCGCCATGCTGGATATATTATACGCTAACGACGTGTGCCTCATGTCTGACAGCATGGCGCATCTTCAAAGATGTTGACGCATTACATAAAGCCTGTCCACGTTTTGGCCTTGTTGTTAGTGCTTCCAAGACGCAAGTCCTCAAACAACCACCTCGGGGCTGCGAACCTGATAAAGCCACTTTAAATTTAGATGGGAAGCCACTACAGGAAGTTAAGCAGTTCAAATATCTTGGAAGTAACATTAGGCAAGATAATACCCTAGCTTCGGAGATACCATCGTGCATTGCCAATGCCTCTGCAAACTTTGAACGCCTTAATGATCGTGTCTGGAAATCCCATGAGCTGAAGCGAGAGACAAAGATAAGTGTGTACAAAGCATTAATCTTACCTATCCTTCTTTAAGGCGCAGAAACATGGTGCCTCTACAAACCAGACATAAAAAAACTTGATAAATTTCACCTAAGGTGTTTGAGATCCATCTTAAAAATTAAATGGCAAGACCGCATTAATACGGAGGTTCTGATCCGTTCGGGCGTCAGGGCGTGTATGGCATACAGGCTTTACTTATGCAACGTCAACTCAGGTGGTTTGGACACGTCCTTCGCATGGAACATCACCGTTTACTTAAAGTGGTTTTCTATTCTGAGATGGCACGCTACACGGATGTGCTCAAGAGGCATTTAAGCGCTTGCGCTATTGATCCAACAAGTTGGGAGAGGCTCGCTTCAAATAGGTCATCTTGGCGCTCTACTATCTACAAAAGAGTAGATATTTTCGAAAAAAACGCCTTGAACAATTAACTGAAAAACGCTAAGTACGTATAGAAACACTTAGACCCTCTTATACCTATTCCTATAACTCTGCCGGCCAACTCTATTGCATTAGTTGTGACCGGGTATTTAAAACTAAATTCGGTCTCACGAGTGATACATATGTCACATGCTAGGAAAAAATAATATTTGCAAAGGGTCGCCGTTATCGAACCGACAATCCTTATAATGCGTAGTTGAAAAGATCTAACCGTAGCGACTTTGTTTTATACTATGTAAATATGCTTTTCTTCATATCAGCCAGTAAAGTAACTCCACTGGAAAACCAAACATATCTGAGATGAAGTGTAAAAGATTTGGAGCTCGAAGTCAGCTGAAAGGTACAGACGCCAGCAATTGAAGACTACAATCTGACAAAGGGTGTAGCGGGATAAGCATGGCCAAATGGCCCCTTCTCTAGATTTTAGGACTGATTTACGTAGTTTATTTGGTGAGTGGAACGGTGCAATAATATAGCGTTTTTACCCCTTTATCATTAATATTTTTAAAGATAATCACAAAATTATTGATAACTGAGCGTTCTGAAAAAAAAAATTTTTTTCACGGGTTCTTCTGGATCAAATCAAATTTGGTTAAATGGAATGTGTAGAAGCAAAAAGTTTTATTATATTTATATTTTTGAGATTTTTCGTGATATAGGAAGTATTGAAAAAAAATGGTAGTTTTAATAAAAAATGGTATTTCCCACAGTTCTGTTAGAGTGACACCTCTATAAAAATGTCAATAATGATTTATTAAACCTAGTTACATATTATTCAATCCACATTTAAATAAAAACAGTCCAACACTTCGAAAAAAAAATTTGTGTGAAAGTCTTCATTCAAAATCCACAGTTGGATATCGTTTAATTTACATACATATAACACTTATGGCGTAATATCTTCCACGGAACATGTGCATTCTTCTATTTTACGCCGATCATGTAGTTATCATCACTAGTCATAATCACTATCTTGGTTAATTACTACTGGAATTTGGTCCGTGGCAAACAAAGACTATATAACCACCTTTGGTGGCAAATATACTTGATAATATTTCCGCAGGTCGTATTATACGTGACAATTAATATCTCGCAAATGATACGTTGTATGTATATATCGTACCTAGAGTTTCCGATTTATATACCGAGATTTGTCATTTGCTTCAATTATATTTGGTGTTTGCTTAACATTTATTGTCCATATAGTTTGCCCTGATCATCCATTACCTCAGCTAAGTATGAAACAGCTTGTGAAAACCGTTAACTCCCTGTTAATAAAATTTTAAGTTCTTGTTCAGATAAATGTGGAAAATCTAGAAGTTTAAGAGTATTTCGATTTTGTATTAGGTTTTGACTTCCTTCTAATCCATCGGTCTAAATAAATAGTTTAGCTGAAGAAGGTAAAAAACAAATATGGATTAGAAGGAAGTCGAATCTACAAAATCTAAACACTCTTGAACTTCTAGATTTTCCACATTTATCTGAACAAGAACTTTTTTTATTTACAGGGAGCTACCAGTTTTCACAAGCTGTTTCATACTTAGCTGAGGTAATGGATGATCAGAGCAACCTATTTGTACAATATGTTAAGCAAACACCAAATATAATTGAAGCAGAAGTCAAATCTCGGCATATAAATCCGAAAGTCTACCATATATACATACAACGTATCATTTGCGAGACATTTGTTACGTAAAATACGACCTGCGGAAATATTATCAACTAGCTTCTGCCCGCGACTTCGTCCGCGTCAAATTTTTGCTCCCCTGACCCTTCCCGTCGCATCGATTTGCCTGCTAGTTTTCGTCCATTTTTCGTTGCTGCTTGCTCCTTTTGAGTTATAGTGAGTCAACCTTTAAAGATAGACATATGCTCTCGCGGACTTTTTTTTAGAACTTTTTAAAAGGAACAATTCCGTCATACATGATTTTTGCGTCACTTTAACCGTTTATGCAGCGCACGCAACGGAAACTCTCAAAAGGAATAAATTTTCCCCGTTTTTGCAACATTTTTCATTATTGCTCCGCTCCTCTTAGTTGTAGCGTGATGTTACATAGCTTACCTAAAGCCTCCCTCGATAAATAGGCTACCCAACGCAAAAAGAATTTTTCAATTCGGACCAGTAGTTCTTGAGATTAACGCGTTCAATCAAACAAACAAACAAACTCTTGAGCTTTATAATATTATAGTATAATAGTATATAGTATAAATTATATTTGCCACGGACCAAATTCCAGTAGTAATTAACCAAGATAGTGATGATGACTACTGATGATAACTACATGATCGGCGTAAAATAGAAGAATTCACATGTTCCGTGGAAGATATTACGACATAAGTGTTATATGTATGTAAATTAAACGACATCCAACTGTGGATTTTGAATGACGACTTTCACACAATTTTTTTTTTCGAAATGTTGGAGTGTTTTTATTTAAAGGTGGATTGAATAATATGTAACTAGGTTTAACAAATCATTATTGACATTTTTTATAGAGGTGTCACCAAAGTTCCTTGGGTGTCACTCTAACAGAACTGTGGGAAATACCATTTTTTATTAAAACCTCCAATTTTTTCAATACTTCTTATATCTCGAAAAATCTCAAAAAAATAAATATAATAATACTTTTTTCCTTGTACATATTTCATTTGACCAAATTCGATTTGACCCAGTAGAACCCGTGGAATATTTTTTTTTTCAATCCTTCAGTTATCAACATTTTTGTGATTATCTTTAAAAATATTAATGACTAGCTTCTGCCCGCGACTTCGTCCGCGTCAAATTTTTGCTACCGTGACCCTTCCCGTCGCATCGATTTGCCTGCTAGTTTTCGTCCACTTTTCGTTGCTGCTCGCTCCTTTTGAGTTATAGTGAGTCAACCTTAAAAGATAGATATATGCTCTCGCGGACTTTTTTTTTAGAACGTTTTAAAAGGAACAATTCCGTCATACATGATTTTTGCGTTACTTTAACCGTTTACGCAGCGCACGTAACGGAAACTCTCAAAAGGAATAAATTTTCCCCGTTTTTGCAACATTTTTCATTACTGCTCCGCTCTTCTTAATTGTAGCGTGATGTTATATAACCTATAGCCTCCCTCGATAAATAGGCTACCCAACACAAAAATATTTTTTCAATTCGGACCAGTAGTTCCTGAGATTAGCGCTTTCAATCAAACAAACAAACAAACAAACTCTTCAGCTTTATAATATTAGTATAGATATAGGGGTAAAAAAAAAACGTTAGATTATTGCAAAGTTCCACTCACCAAATAAACTACGTAAATCAGTCCCAAGATCTAGAGAAGGGGCCATTTGGCCATGCTTATCCCGCTATACCCTTTCTTTAATAGGTTTTCAACTTTAACGCCAAACTATTAGGTTCAAGATTGATTGGGAAAAATTAACAGTTTCGGGCACCTTGATGTGCTGGCGTTTGTACTACAAAACGAGCTAGAGCAGCCGAGACTTCTATTCCGCCTCCGATTGTAAGTTAACTAGAGTTTGCTGTATGTATCCCAGATGTTTCATTTCACTGACAGTAAAGTTTGGTGTCATTGAGCGTGTCTTCAAATACCTTCATAGAAAAAAATCAACGAATGTTTTCTTTCTGGTAAATATGATGGTATTTAGTATTGTTTATGATTATGGATTTTGTATTTGATCTGCATCATGGAGGAAATGTACTGTTTTATAAATGTTAAGATCACCAGTATCATCATCTGCAACATGTTTGGGAAATGGCTTGCCTTCTCTCAAACATGATGGGGTCGGCTTCCAGTCTAACTGGATGCAGCTGAATACAAGTATTTTACATGGAGAAACTGCCTATCCGACCTCCACAACCCAGTTTTGGGTACCACGATACCCCTTGGTAAGATGGGTAGTTCATGAAGATCATAGGTATATAAGGACAAATAAAATATTTAAACGTTAGCAAATATTAAAAGAATACCGGACTTAGACATTGGGATCATTAATTAAATCTGAACTAAATATAAAATACACAAATTATTAGAGTACAAAAGTCGTACAGAAATTAAAGGTTCCATGTCATTTCATTTTTTTTATATGCTTAATTGAATAAATTAAGCTTATAAACTATTAATATGACCTACTCATATTTTATATTAAAATTAAAATAAGGAGTATTCTATTTAGCTGTTTATTTATTATTTCACACAGGTCTTTTTGGCCCAATAGATTTTTTCCTTTGCAAAGATCCTGTTGTCTATGGTTAATGTTTTTAAGAAACACATCTAATTAAATCAAAAGATACTAGGGTAACTATAATTTATTTTATTACGCACAAAAGCCAATCATTTTTTTCTTATTTTGTTGTGTAAATTACGCTATTAGCATTGACCATAAATGACACTACGTAGAAAGAAACGTAACGTATAGAACGGTGTAGTCTATGATTTGACAAGTAACCTCCAGCGTCATTTCTGTACTTTTACAATAATTTAATTAAAAAATCATTTTTACTTCAGTATTTTAAATCAAGTATTTATGATCTAATTTTATTTTAATATTTCGTGATAAATAATTACATTATTTCTTAAAATATGTTAAGAGTACAAAAAATGTTGGAATTGGTCCCGCGTGTTTCCTTCCCGCGCACGTCGTGCTAGGTGGAAGTTGGTCATGGTCGTCCGCCAAACGGAAAGCCGCCATGATGGCTTTCTGTAAAGTACGCTCAATATGTAAAGTTTCGTTATTGTTTTTCATTAATTGTGACTGAGTGCGTGTAAAAATTAATCATGGGAACGAACTAGAGTGTGCAAAGTTCAGTTTACGGTCCCTTGGGACCTCCTAGTGGAGCTATAAAGTGTTTTATAAGTGCATTTTTGTGTCGACGCTAGCGTGTTTTGTTCTGTCAACAAAATGTCGAAGCTCTCGTTTAGGGCGAGGGCCCTGGATGCGTCGAAACCAATGCCCATATACCTCGCCGAGGAGCTTCCGGATTTACCGGACTACTCGGCGATTAACCGTGCAGTACCTCAGATGCCTTCTGGAATGGAAAAAGAGGAGGAAAGCGTAAGTATTTTGCGCATTTAGATGTTAAGTCATCGGAAACTACTGTGTGTCGGCCATTACGTTATGTTTCTTATTCTCACCGCTAGGGGCGGTACAATTTCGCAGGAAATTCTATTATTTCGAAAATTATGTATTATTTAGCTACTACCTGCACGATAGATTTATGAGAATTCTTTTTCTAGGGGTAATAATTAATGACAACAAATTTATCGTCGTTATCTTGAATGCGAAAGTTATTGTCAAATTTTGGCGCGATAATCGACCACATGGTGATTTTATGTTACTGTTACTTCGTATCATACAAATACGGTTTCCTCGGTTATTTCTTAGTGGATTTCGCTGGAATTTTTATATGTTCTTGGCAAAATTATTTAGATTTTGTGGATTTAAAATGGTAGTGAAACGACCACCGGGTCATATGTTATTTGTTTACAAACAATGGATGCCGGCAAGCGTAACATTTTAATTTATTATCGACACTTCTTGATCTTAATTGAAATGAAAACATGAATATTTATTGAAGAGTAACGAATGTTTTCTGTGGCTGTGTTATTAGTATCGCGTATTATTTTAATATTTTCCTCAAGTTCTTACAACTTTGACAAACAACAATATTCATTTTGTTGTTTGTTTTGAAATCGCAACTACTATTAGAAGAACTTATTTGACTGACAATACAACATGAATATTCTATTTCATTCAAACTAGGAAGTAACTATTAATTTAAAAAATTTAAACCAAAAAGAAATTCAACATTTCTTCAAAAAAAATCAACAATAGACCTTATAATCCTAATTGAAAATTCTCTTTCTCACTAATATTTATTTAGCACATAATTAAGTTTTAGAACTTGTACATGTATGATTTCATTCAAAACAGTACATTTATACAGCAAACATAGATTAATACCAGCCGCACTGCTTGCCACTGCAGGGCAAAGGTCTCTTGTCATACAGATAGAGCAGGATCATTGACCATCACGGTTCCTCAAAATTACAGGCATCTGCTGCTTGTTAATATTTACCTAGTAACTGTTTTGTGGATGACAGATCAGCAGTCATTCTATTTAAAATACTGATATTCCGCTGCACACGGTTAGACTGTTAGCCAACTGCAACGGTTGGGTAAAGGCTAGGGATGGTAAATTCTACTCCCCATTTAACTTCACTTCAATATGTACTTTTATCTGTGTCACTGCCTAGTTATAGGATCAGTTTTGAAGTCCATTTCAATAGCACTGTTATGATGTCTCTTTTTATGATAAATGAGCATGATAATGAGCAGTCACTACATGTCAACTACTGGTTCATCCGGTTAGATTGTAAGCCAACTCCAACGGCCTGTTAGTTTAGTAGTTAGAGATCCTGACTGCTAAGACAGGTTGTGGGTTTGATCCCCACCCAGGACAAATCTTTGTGTGATGAGCACAATTATTTGTTCTGTGTCTTGGTGTAATTTACCTATAATATGTATGTATGTATTTAGAAATTTATAAGTATATTTATAAGTTGTCTGGTTGCCATGCTACAGGCTCGGCTTAGTTTGGGATCAGATAATGGTGTGTTGGTTGTCCTAAGATATTATTATTGGGTAATAGCTAGGGATGATGGTGAATTCTACTTTCAGTTGTCTTCATTTCAATACTATTATCTGTCACTGCTTATAATTATAGGATCAGTAACTAACTGCCTAGTTTGGGGCTCCCTGGCAAATAATATACTATACCTAGCTGTAGGTAATATTTGAGCTACTCTTGTTGTCTCAACTTGATGTTGACCTATGTTTGCTTACTGTATTACCTGGACAGTAAAATATTTTCTATTTCTAGTTTTTAAGTTATTTCAATGAAGATATGATGACTCTATTATACAGCCTTTTTTTACTAGTTTGCGGGTCGAAATAGTAGTATTTTTTAGTTACTAGGTTTTGGAGATCAGACAGGAGGCTGCGTTACAATACTGGTGTTCAGCTATATCCGGTTAAACTGGAAACGGATCCCTATGGTTGAGTAAGGCTAGACCGAGGATAATGAATTTGACACTAGTGAGGCATTTGTCCAGTCATGACCTTTTTAAATATTGGTACTTGAAATATTATTTTGTTTACTTACTAATATTGACTCAGGTAGAATTATTAATTAATTGAAAGCACTTTCATTTAAATATATTCTGCTTTAAACATGCTTTCTATATTATTTTGCTCAGCTGATTTTTAGTCTAGTTTTTATAAGAAAGTTAATTATTAATAGGGTAATAAATTCAAATTTTTTTTGTTCCATTTTTTTCTTGGGTTGTATATTTCATTTAACTTTCATTATTTTATTTGCTGTCAGAATATACATATCATTCATAGTTTTACTGATTTGGCTGTTGAAATGTGTGTGTACAATAGGTATAAGTACCACTGCCTAACTCTAAGCGTTTTATTGGCGTGATGTTATGCTATGTTACGGCTGTTAAGAGGTATGAAGGTAGGTAGAAAACTAGAAACAAATAGTAATTTTCCTGTCTATATAATAAACGCTCCTGCAAACAGGAGCGACGCGAAAGCGCGACGTGATTCTACCAGAACAGTTTTCATTGATATTGTCCTACTAGCTACTACTACTACTAGCCTATAAGCTTGGGTTTAAAATAATTATTTTACTTTTAACGTAGGCAACTAACATTCCTCTTCAAACTATAATTAAAGTCAGTAAGTACTTGCCTTGTTTTATAACTACCTACTCGCCGCATGTTTGAGGTCATACATATGTTAGTTATTTTTGTTATGGTGACCTCATGCAGGCAGTTAGCATATAGTACTACAGTTTATTATCTACCGAAATTGCTAGCTTTGTCACTTTCGAGAATACATGATAGCTACATACTTATTTCACCAACTAAGTTTAACAAAAAACTTACATAACATCTCGCCTTGTTTCCCCGACGGGTTGAGCAGAGGTGTACCTATAATACACCCGCCAGTTATGTTTAAGTCCCATTTACAAGCCTTTTGCCACCAACCAGGCACAAATCCAGACTCTGGGCTGGTACTGAGAAATTCTTGATAGAAAAACCCAGTAACACTTCGCCCGACCTGGGAATCGAACCCAAGACCGCATGATCAGTAGTAATACTTGCGACCACTAGGCCGACGAAGCAATCTTCCAAAACAACTAACACTCTCCATATACACACCATAAAGATACATTACCCAAAAATCCGTAGTGGTAAATTGACAATGATTTAGTATATGATAGTAATACTGACAATGACTCAAATTCCTAACCACAGTGGTTTAATATGTCAGTGAGTCAGTTTCTCCTTTCCAGATAGTAATATAGCTAATATTAAACAGTTTTCCTTCGATATTTAAGTACTTTAATATCTTAAAGTTATTGCTATAATGATTTATGACTGCATAAATATGCATTCACTTTTTGTCGTAAAGGCAATTAAGGGTCTTCAGAATTATATCGTTAAACCGATTTTATGTCCTATTCGTGAGAAATCTAAGTTGATTTTGCAATTGTCGATTGACGAGTTTCGCCGTCACTTTGGTGGAATTGAACCTAAGTACTATACTGCTATCTTCAATCCGCCTACAAAGCATGATTATGGCTTTACCACCCCATGATACTTATTTTTTAGTTTATTATGGGTAATGGACGTATTCTGACCGACTTTTTTTACCTAGCATCGTTTTAGACCTCTATCGCATTCGACATCAGATTTAGTTTTTAAATACTTAACCAAGTTTTAAACCGAAGTCGAAAAAAGTACATTTGTTGATGGGTTATTAATCGTCCTACCCTTTGCGGTGACGAAAAAATTGTCACACGAGTTATCACCAAAGGTCTTACCTTCATTTCCATCACAATTAACGTATTAAATTTTGGCCACATCTGCGTGTTCTTATTCAACACGTAAGGCCGCAGTTATGGCAGAAGCATAACAGGAAAAATAAATTTAAAATATTAAGCATGGTTTCATGGCAAAATGTCCTCAATAACCTCACCGGATTTCGCGGGCTAGTGGAGTCAACAGAGATATATGCCCACTACGAGGATTGTCCTCTTTAGACTCATACAAGTCATTCACTAGGCAGTGTTGTCAACACGTTGATGAGTAAGTCTATTAGATGCAAATATTTACGATATAAGACTAATAAAACTTGATGAAATGTGATGGCGGCTGCAGTGATTAGAGAGGCAATTCTCGTTAGTTTTAAGAACGTCCACAGTAGGGTGTTTCACTTTTGTAGGAGAAAAAAAATATAGTGATATTTTTTCTGACTTCGCTCGGCTTCCGGTTGTAGCTTATCTTAATAGAATATTTGCCAAATTTCAAGTGGATTGGACCATGTTTAGAGGTTGCACAGAATGAACAATTTAACAGATATAACGAAAAATCGCAAAAAAGGTAATTAATTGCGTTTATTTCAAAATAGCACAATACGGTAGCCATACACATTATTCTTAAATGAAAGAAAATTAAATTAATCATGAAATAGAACATTAATTATTAAATAATTAACTACTTAATTGGCTACATAAGCCGCAACCTCATCTTTGGTTCGCTTGGCCACGCGTTTTCTGTGATACTCGACTACTCTTAACAAGAATTGTTTCTGCTGTTTGTCGCGAAAGCAATACCCCTTTCTGCGGTGTCTAATAGCTATTCTGTCTTCTGGAATCTTACAGGATACGACTGATAGCAACAATAATAATTTACTGTCCCAATGTAAGACTAAAGGTGGAGGATGGTCAAATAATGATGCTTCAATTTTGTTGACCCTTTTGGGTTCTGTTGGCCATTTGAGCTCGATGAACAGTAGACGGCAATATAGAAATGTTTGAGACATTGTGACCAAGACTTGAAGACCAAGAGTAAGCTGCAATAAACGAAGTAATAGCTTGCCGAGTGGAGAGTTGTTCGCGATCCTTTGTAGCTGTGAGTGTCCAATCGAGTGGTTTCAATTTACTTATACGACGTGACATTTTTGCTGGTGGTGCAGCGAATTCATCACCTTTATCACTTGATGACGATGAAGAAGATTCTTGTTTCAAGGTCACTGCCGTGTTGATTTCTTTAATCGCTTTATAGTGTTTTATTTTATAGGCATCCACTTTTTCTTGTCTATTAAGCTTTGGGGTATTTTATGAGAAAAACGCTTTATCGACAATACTCATTGAGGAATTCATGCGATCCTCCCTCTGTGGATAAGGAATTCTTTATCGTCTTGTAACACGTCTTTCATAGTCATTATATTCTGGTTGGCATTATCAAATAGAAGAATTATTACCAGATCATCTTTCCAGATTTGGCGTTTCATATTTGTCGTGTCCGTATTTCTGCATTTCTCTTTGGTCAAATTTTGGTATTCCTTATAAAGTTTTTGAATGCCAGCTCGAATGTTTACCTCTGTCTTGACAGGTATATTAGGCCTTCTTCTTTTGAGTATGTCGATCGTCATTAGAAAGGCTAAATGTCACCCAAAGGGCAATGCATGGAGTTTTCCTACACATCGAATCGGAAATGAAAAGATCCGTAGGCTAACGAAGGTAACCGACATAGCCTTTATGAATGATCAAACTTAAGTGGCAGTGGGCAATGCACATTACTCGCTGAAAGTTGGCCGACGGGGCTGAAAGGTTCTGGAGTAGCGACCGCGTACCGGAAGGATGGAAGGCCTCCCACAAGGTGGATAAATTACCTGGTGAAGGCGGCAGGAATCTGCTGGAGTCGAGAAGCACAAGGAATATCGTTTTACCCAATATGTGAGTTTTGGAGGTCAGGTAGGCATTAGGCAGTCTCCCCTTGTAAAATACTGGTACTTATTCAGCTATATCCGGTTAGACGGGAACCCGACCTCGACATAGTTGGCAAAAGGCTACGCAAATTGATTGAATAGGTCGTTGTTTTTTCTGATAGATGAAGGAGCTTCAAAGGTCAATGGAGATGAGGAGCAGTCCTGTTACTTCTTCGTAAAATATATGGTATTCAAAGTCTTAGTAACAAAGATGCAAATATTTCAAAATACAAGCGCCTGGTGTTTCGAATTTCTTAGGGTCGGACAGAGCAGCAAAACGTGCGCCTCAGGGAATTCTCTCGCACGCCATTTAAGACCCTATTTTGCCTAGGATTCAGTTTATTATCAACTGGATGACTTGACAAAACATGTGGGTTTATTGTTTAAATATTATATTACTTTTTTTCTATCGTAAGCACTATACACAAACCTTCACAAATAAATTTTGTAGAAACCATAAAAAACCCTTTACGTAGTTTAAAAGTGCAAAGTGGTCACAAAGACAGATACGAAATGCAATTTTAATTTAAAGGTGTACATAGATAAAGATTTATCAGAGAAAAACAGGTCGAACATTCTACACCAAAGAAATTATCTATTCTGTGACTTGAGCCTTGATCTTCGCGCTCAAGGCTCCCGCAGACATGTTTTTAAAAACTTTATGGAAATTGTTCTAACAGAATTACGTCGCGCCTGTCTGTGGAAGCTTTCAATCCATGTTAGACCAATCTTCTTTACAACAAACTAAAATCTACTATAAAAATATTAGTCATACTTTCCGTAGCAAAAACAAATAACATTTTATGATGTCAACTTTTGGTTCACGGATAAAGCGATAAAATAAAAATAGTATACTAACAAACATTTCTAAAGTGGTTTTATGGAGGAAAAACTTTTGTGTATGCCAATGGATGTGTTACCCAGATATTAATGGATACCTACGTTAGAATATTTGACGAATATCGTCATTAATACTCCATTCTATACGAAAATACAAATTTAATGTGTATACTTTTACATTACTCGAAGTCGGAAAAATATAATCTTGTAATCGCCACGCAAGGTCGGGTTGATGACCTTAGAGTCGTCACTTACTATGTTCAACTCAACCCATCATCCGGTTTGTTGAAGTGAATTGACAAAATTATGGGGCTCCGAGGACGGTACGTCGTTGTTCAGAAAGGGCTACTAAGGGCGGAATTCTTAAATGCAACTAGATTTTACTAACGACTCACCCCTGCTGCGGTTGGTTTTACGACTTGACACATCATCGAGTTTTTTTTCTTTCTAATTTCCATTATCACTTCCTGTAGGGAAGTACTATTAGCAGTAAATTGTTGTATCGATAAAGGACATTATAGTTTACTAAAATGATCAGATACTTCTTTAAAACTATCCTATTTTAGTATGGGATACCCTGTCACGGTTACTATCGTATAAAAAAAATCCTCCCAAACTATAATGAACTTGTAATAACAAGTTACACGCACTTTCAAATCCGGGTACAAAAAGGTATTCAATTAAACATGATGTAAAATTAATGTATTTATTTAGGGACAACAATCAGCAGAGTAATAATAAGTAGACATGGGTTAGAACTTAATAATAGAGGTACCTAATAATATTCCTATTATACACATAAACCTTCCTAAATAAATTATCTATATGATAGTGAAAACTGCATCAAAATCCGCTGCGTAGTGAAGAACAACGCGATAGACACGAAAAGGACTTCAATTGTTCAATTTGAAGTCACTGTTAGGCCTCATCCTGTCTCTGAAGTGTGTGGTAGCTACAGGAAGACTTCAAAGAACGTTTCTTTTACCGATTTTAACGATTTTTTGGGTTTAGGAAAACTCCAAAGTCACTTAAAGAGGTTTAGCATCGCCTCTTTCGCTAACATCTAATTATTAGAGATAACAATAGGAAACTACAATTACTATTGATCACCTATTGTTATCACGTATGGCTCCGCCCCCACGATTAATTAAGTAGTAGAAAAGAAGATTATTAAAATAACCTCCATTAATGACGATATTTACCAAGACCCCTCCGTGTCTCGAAAAGCACGTTAAGCCGTCCGTCCCGGCTGTCATTTGTAGATCTTTGACCGTCGTTGTCAGAAGTCCGAAAGTCTGACCGCCATATTACCCAGTTACTGGGTTGTGGAAACCGACCACGACATACTTGGGAACAGGCTAGGCAGATGATGATGACGATGTTTAAGTGCACATCCCTCACGCATTGGGAGGTCATCTTCACACCTAAATGGCTGACGACTGTTCACGACATAATCTACTCTCATAAAGTTCGTGTAAATACGTAAAAATATCAACCAGCAGAAGTTTATATAGTTGTTATTGTAACTCAGCTCACAATTACTACAAGGATAAGAAAAATTCAAAGATTGCCACGCTCGAAGTCCGTCTAGAAACATTATTTCCACGGCTGACTCATACTTACGTGTACCTGGTACGATAAACAGCTGACGGCATTTTTCCACTAGTAAACACAGTCGTATTGATAATACCATGTTTTCAAAACTCTGTTGGTTACACTGCTGGACAAAGGCCTTCCCTCAAGTCGGGAAGAAATCAGGAGAGAAAACGAAGAGTATCCAATGTTGTAATCCAGGTCATTCTGTACCTGTATATCAAATAGCATTTTCTTTTCTCGAAATCCGTTCAGTCGAATTGTAACAGACAGACAGTTCCATACAAACGCCTTCCTCCCATGGGGGTAGGCAGAAACTACAGAAAACCACCTGCTACGATCTCTTCATACACCTTTACAAATTAGCCTTGATACATTCATACCACTGGTCATATACGCACACCGGTTGCAAGAAAAAGGTCACTATATGTCCTCCTAGGCTGTCCCCTCCCACCTTTTCCACTTACGTCTGCCTTGTAAATACCTTTTGTTAATTGCCATCCATTTAATCGTTCAATAGAGCATCGCAATTATAAAATTAGTATAGATGGAGATATTAGTCACTACTCAAGATCGATCCTGTTCGTTATCGAACGGATCTGATTCTGGGAGCTATTTGCAAAAGGTAGATTAGCGTTGGAGCATGAAATAACGAATAAAACAACATAATCATGTAATTCTAATTACGCGCGATGCTAAACAAGCGTAATTAATGACGTCATTAGGCGTTACCTTAATGAATGATATGGCAGTTTCGTCTGATATATTAATGAGTTTGTACATAATGCCTGTCAAGTGACGATATTGATGTTATTATCATTCGTGTAGGGGTAAAATAACATTAGCACTACTAATCCGCTTTGTTATATTAGAATAAAATGTTGTGGCCGTATCGTAGTTCATACTAACGATTATCCTCATGGATACTCTGTCTGGGAAGAACGGCGGGTGATATCGGACTCCTTCCGACTGAAACCCCACTGATTCTTCTAATATCATGTGTCGGGGGCCTCCTAAATACTTGTACATTCGCCGCATCCCTCTATCGATTACCTAAATAGTTTTCATTAAAAAAAACTTGGCATGCAGTTGGGTCCATCAAATATTTCCCAGCAATCTCACGGTAAATGTCATCTTCATTTCAACCAAAAGACGTCCACTGCTAGACTTGCCATAATCGCCCCGCTTGGCAGGCGGGTTGGCAATCGCAGTATAATGGTGGTAAAATGCATAGAGAA
This sequence comes from Aporophyla lueneburgensis, assembly GCA_932294355.1. Lineage (NCBI taxonomy): Eukaryota > Metazoa > Arthropoda > Insecta > Lepidoptera > Noctuidae > Aporophyla > Aporophyla lueneburgensis. The sequence goes on along the minus strand of OW028762.1, from coordinate 12,481,409 downwards.
CGCTGCTGTCCATTTTCTAGTAAGTCCCTTAGTCGCCTTTTATGACACACACGCAGTGGTCTCGAACGTCATAGAGCGAGATCGGTAGAATTGCCAGTTAAAAACGGTATATTTGTACCCAAAATCGGTAAATGACATTTCCATGTGTACTGTGAAATCATAGAATATTCGTTATATTTCGGTAGAACAGAGCCCATATCGGTAGAAATACCGAAAAATCGGTAGGTTCGAGACCACTGCACCCACGAGAAGAAATGTGATGGTGCTATTCTTTACGTCCGTTCACCACACGGTAAATGTAGTTAATTTTTAAATGACAGGAAGCTGTATCATGGGTTTTACCAGTGAATCGACTAGATAAATAACTGACGAACGCGATCTCATGTGTTTGTAGTGTAATTTCGTATAGATTACTCGGTAAATTATGATTTTAAATACCTTTACAAGCTATGCGTTTTTTGTTCATATGCATGAAAGAACAAGAATGTAAAATATTGTGACGTTACTAATAGATTCCGGTGACCACGATTGATTTAATCACAATTTTCACAAACAATCTTAATGACTCTATGTTCGACTGTCCGTGAGCTCGCTTTTAAAAGAACCAGCATCCAAATTGTGTTACAAAACACTTTAAATCACAATCCAAAGCAAATTACTGAAGTATTACTTCAAATGTTTGATAAATTCGTCTGTACGAGAAACATAAATGACGCAATGAATATTGTTGAATTGACTAAGGAAGGAAGGTTTTGCTTTTGCCAAAGTGTTACACAATTTCCCTACTCTTCATCTAAGTGACTTCTCTGACCAAATTTTAGTTATGACAAAATCGATTTTATTTCTCATAGCCTCAATATTTACCAACACTTCAGTCCGCTATTGAGGAATTTCTCTACAGAGAAACGAATTTTAAAACCATCCTTCTTATACAATGAAAGATCTGAAGAGAGATCCTCAGGGGACTTGGGTTCTTCCTTCACTTATCTTTTTAAATAAGAGTGACGAATTCTGTACTATCATCTATCTTCTGTGTTAATATTATCATCATCATATACCTAGCCTTTTACTGTGTTGGGATTATCTTCCAGTCGAAACGGCTGCAGCTTGTTACCAGTCCAGCCCTTAAATATGGATTGAGACTGTCTTACTGACCTCCACAACCCACTTACTGGGGTATAAGAAACCCTGTTTTTTGGATGGGAAATCATCAAAGGACTTCTCCTCCGGAGGGCGTGTCAGACTTTTACTGACTAAAGTTCCTTCAGTTGCCCATATGCCAGGGCCACGGTAACTCGAACGAATCTCGCGACCCTGGCAGGCATCGGTACCCCTTGGCGAGACTGGTTGTCAGACTTTCAGGCTTGTGTCTGCCCGTAACAACTGACAAAGATCTACAGTAGCATAATATAAAAACGCGTAAATGTACCGCAGACAAATAACCGTTATATTTTATACTGTTACTTATAAAACTCGTCTCGAACCGAACATCTGTCGCGGCACGTTTTTTATTTGTACCATTAGGCTTCCATCTAGAATTGAATACGTCCTAACTGGAAAATGTACTTCCTCGAGTTAAATGGGTTTAGAGTGGTATAATTTAGGTAATGTTATATATACTTTGCCTTATCTTCTTACGAGATCTAGTACGTAATAGTATATATATATATATATATATATATATATAGGTACCCTATCTTTTAGTTCATCGGATACGGTCTATGTCTTCCCGCCAGCGTATCCTTTAGAACTTGATAGGGGAAAGATTCTTTGTTTGATTGGAGTTGCTAGCCGTGGTAATTTACTTACCCAGGATCAAGGGTCTGTATTTCCTTATGAAACTCTAGCTCTTAAAAAAAAGGGTGCCGTCTATGCTAAGACGGAGTTTGTAAAAGATAAATTTATTAACGTATAGTTCAGACATAAATAATAACAATTCAATATTTTACGTTGGTTTTCATGAAGTTTATCAACAAAATTACTTTATTATTGCAACGAACGAAGCTCTCACAGAAATGGGTTCAACATTCTCCGCTGACGTCCAATTAATAAATCATTTACCTGCAAACGATCACAAAGAGCGAGCTTTTGAAATCAAAATATTTTCACCGGTAAATTTTAAATGAGTTCTGACTACTTTGCTGTATCATAATTATCGCTGAATCAAGTTGTGTGACCGAGTGCATATGCTCTCATGCCAACCCCGTTATGAGCCTGTTTTTACAGCCGACTTCATAAAAAAGGAAGTTCTCAATACGTCTGTATTTTTTTAATGTATTTGTGTTCCGCGATATCCATGGCAATTGTGGCTTGATTTAAATCTCTCTTTGAGACCAACCGCGGCAAGCGTGCTTATCCTGAAAAATCAAGCCGTGCAGTCGTTTATTACTAAGCCAAAACCTAAAAAAAATTCCACCCAAGTTAACATAAATATTTCTATTTGTATTCTGTGTATTGCCTCAGTACTTCACTGCCGGATAGAAATGCCATAGGTAAATTATAATTTTATTCTTACCTCGTCTCCTATCTATCTAAGGAACGCTATAAAAAACCGGTTGTCTATGCAGGAATTGAGTGACGTAACGTACTTAAGCTTGTTTTTTATAGGAAGACGATGAATAAAATTAAGGTCTTGTCTTTCAAGATCCAGTGACAAGATGTTTTTCTTTTGCTACCGTCAATTTCCTCTTACTTAATCGGCCTGTAATGTTGCCATTGCTGGGTACAGGCCTCCTGTTAACCCAGTGCGGGTTGGTAGATTCCAATCACATGTCTTCCAATTTTTGGGTTCTAGGACATGTCGGTTTCCTCATGATGTTTTACTTTACCATTTTGAGAGCAGTGGTGATGAAATAATTTACACTAAGTAAAGCGCTTGGCTGGGTTTGAGCTCAAGACCTAGAACTCGGTAAGTCGCGGTCTACCACTTAGCTACTACTTGTTCATATTTACATTTGCTTAGTTTTAAGGTACTCCAATTCATTCGGAATAGCTAGTGATTCGACAGTAGGTGTTCTTCCTAAACTGAGCGTACGCTATCCAAATGTACAATCAATATAAGTTATCCAATAGAAATAAACTCGGGTTTAATGCACCGGAATCCTGCTATTAAACTGCAAAGCTTTGTCCAAAAAAACACCAGTACTATTATAAAACCAATCAGAATATCGGTACGTAACATTATTTTATATTCCGCTCAAGTTCACTATTGATTTTTCGTCGAAAAAACATGGCTGACATTAAAACTCTTGCATACAAAATGCTTCGATTGGACTGTCGTTTTGGCTATAAATGTTAGTTTGATCGTCTGTTTTGGATCCTGTGTATTCTGTTACAATTTTACGAACAGGGCAGGGTATCTTTCGTTTTACTGTCTACGATGACCGAATTTACTCATTATAACGATGTGTTCCTGTTGAAATATTTCGTAAGCTGTGTCATTTTCAGATCTATCTCAGGTGGTATACTTCGTAACCATGAAATACGTCATTTCGGCTGATAACCCCTACTCCGTATTACCACCGACGGACATATTAGTCTGGGGCCAGACCTAAGATTGAATGACTAAGATTTGAGTCTCAATGCGGTTTTGTCCGTCCAGAAAAGTTATTTAATTGGCTCGAACTACTTTCGTTGTGCCCCGTTAATGGAATTGAGATTTGGCCTCTGGAAATGCCCCAATCATCTATAATTCCAAACCCAAGATAAGAAACGCTACACCATTAATTCATTACTCCACCAAACTGAATCTTCTCCAATACATTTAATACGCAGTAGACCCCCATAATGAAATAAAATAGCGTGGCCGTCTGAGCGATATAAGCGATGACGTAAGCAACGCATAAAGGGCTCGGAAGGGACCGTTTAACGGAAACAATGTGTAGTAAAACCTCGTTTTGTACCGGATAACGGGGAGGTACAAACTTTGTTCAAAGTTGAGGTATGTGGGAGGTATTTTTCTCGCAAAGTGAGACGGATTTTTGTCTTGGTAGCTATAGGATTAAGGGGTTTAGGAATGAATACGTTGGAGGATGCCGTGTCAAAATTGTTGTGCATTTAAACTAACACAAAAGACGGTATTTAAATGTTTTTGTCACAACTTTGTGTATCAAGCCGCCTTGTAACTTTGGCTGTTGTTTTACACGATAGCATCAGCTCTTACAGTCGTCTCTGATTCTCTATAAAGGCCATATATAGTTCTACAATGCTACTTCTAGAATGTACAAACGCTGTTTTACTCACGAAATCTGGCGAAATGTGGGAGTACTACAGGTGCCCAACTCTGCGGGGGAACAAGGCGTCATTTTATGCTATGTTATTTCAATATATATAAAAAAGAGACTTAACTTACGTGACTTCAAGCAATATTCCAGTTAACATATAAAATACCACTTGCAACTTGCACTTACAATTATTCGACCCACATATACACATAAAGTTAAGACTCATGCTTTAGCTCTTGGTATCGACTCGGCACTTTAACGTCTCAGTACACTAAACTAAACTAACTCAGTATAGCATAGTGCATGTATTACTTAACAGTTTTCAAACCCATTAATTTTATAGATCTTGACAAATGTCCAAAACTGCATTCTGAATTATCTTTAGGTCCTGCGTCATTATGGACGCGTTTAGTGGCAGCCTAGCGCCCTTCCATTTAATGTTAATTCACCCTCATCCTGCCTTTCCTTTTGTGAAATACAGGCTTGATGTTACGTTTATCTAAACTTTAGTCTACCGTATCGGAGTTTGGGCTGTAAGGAAGGTGGTCCGATTCTCCGTACACTGCGAAAACGCTCGCATTGACTCACTATAAGGAGTCGATATTGTAAGACTGTGGCTATATTGCATGCTTAGCTTAACCGTTCGTGAACATGTAACTAAACAATGGCAGCATATAACAGTTTAACACCTTCATTAATGTGTTATGTATCAACATTGTTGGACTTTGCAGTTGGGCCAATGTTTAACATGGGTTCGGGGTGTTGGTAATGGAATAGGAAGGTTGTATTGTGTATGGTGGGCAAGAAGATGTTGGTGTTAGTGCGAAATAGTTGGTACAAGTTGTGCTCTTACAACTTTACATACATTGTTAAACAAAGCTTTATAGTAAACCATATACGTATACGAAACAGGGCCAAGGCACTGGTTTTCAGCGACTGCCGGCGTTGACCTAATGACGTCAACCGATACAGCATACGATAAGATAAAAAAGGGCTAAGATTTTGTTAACTTGAGGTGTCATGGCTAGGGTTGCCAGGCGTCCGGATAAAGCCGGATACAGTCAGGCTTTTTGGTCGTGTGTCCGGCCATATTAGACGGTGTCCAGCCTGTCCGGCTTTTTGTTAGGCTTTTCAAATTTGATCATTTTTGCCTTGGTTTCCGCTCCACCCGCTTTACCTTGTGTCGCTAGCGCAAGCAAGCGAACTAGCACTGTCCTCCCCGTCTTATTACTACTCAATTTGAAAGGAAAATTTACTTTTACAGCATGTATCTGCCAATCAAAAATATTAATTCGTTTATGTTACTTATTTACTTTAACGTTATGTACACATACATACATACATACAATTACGCCTTTTTCCCATGGGGGTAGGCAGAAACCACGGAACGTCACCTGGTACGATCTCTACACACTCCTTTTGCCTCTTCCTTGTCTCTCTAACGTTATGTGTTTTGTTTAATTTTGTTTTTAGATTAAATAATTAAAAATATCAGACCTTTTTACCCAAATGTCCGGCTAAACTGACTGGTCTGTCCGGCTTTTTGGTTTTAAGACCTGGCAATCCTAGTCATGGCGTTCTCAGAAGACTCGCTTATTATTATGCATATGCCTAAAAAACAGAAACAACTTTTTGACTGACCCCTTTCGAGACTGTTTCTGATATTCGTTTATGTAGATCGAAAGACTACTCCTGATCAGACAGGCAAGGCTGATTTTTGCAACATTATTTCTGTACACTACCGTTTCAATAAGATTGACTTACCGTTTTCATCATAACTGCTTATAAATATTGTACTGTACAAAGCTCCTACGGCGAACAATTCTGAGAGGATCCCGCTATAATCTTGATGGATATCGCTTCACTGTTGGCAGGTGGATTGATGGCATCGCTGTAACGTTATTAGTATGGAGGTTGATATTGATGATGATGGTACGTCTCTGTTGTTATAAGCAATAGCCATAAGCTACATATACATTTTGTGTGACCCTGGTGGGTCGATTCAATGGCTCTTGACAAATTGGCTTCTATCTGCGTTGTTTTAATTTTAAAGTCATTATAGCGAGACAGTTTTTTTCTGCTAGGATATCGTCAACTTAGTCAGTCATCCCGAAACATGGTGTCCGATAAAAGATTATTGGCCTAGTATTGATAATCGGTAAAGGAAAACATCGTGAGAGAGAAACCGGCATGTCCAAGTAGTAGTACCAAAAATTCAAAGACATGTGACATCAACCAACCCGCACCCGCGTGGATGATTACGGCCCACTCCCTCTCTATGAGAGGAAGCTTTTTTTTGTGAGTGGGAAGTCTTCAAATGACTTCTCCCGCTCTGGGCGAAGCGGGAGGCCGTGTTACACTTTCACTGACTAAAACCCACACGTGTTCCTTTCGTTGCCTATATGCCAGGGCGACGGTAACTCTTTTGAATAGATCTCGCGACCCTGGCAGATGTGAGAGGCCTGTGTCTCAGCAGTAAGAACACTATTGGCTTATTATACTCCGTAAAAAAATCAGAAATACGAACATAGCCGTCGAAGAATATCGTATGGTAAAAAAAATTCGCTCTAGTGTCATTAGGTCATCAGCCAGGGAGAAAACAAAGGAATACATTTCTATGAATAAACTCGTGACCGCGTTTCCTCTTTAGAAAAGTTGTTTTACTTATTTTCTCTCTTCTTCAAGTAAGTGATGCTAAAGTTTTTTTTTTTATACCGAATGAAATTCTGATAGGATAACCGCTTTGAACTCAGGCCACAGCTGCTGGTGAAATAAAATCTTCATTGTTATTATTATGACTCTTTTGCTGTAGTTTTGTATTACTTTTTGTGGTCTAGACAAGGACTCCCTAAACCCGAACCACTGTAAAGGAAGCTATCGTGAATTATCCCAGCCCAGAATAACACTAACCCGAATTACTTTTATCCCTAATGACAGCTACCCTGATTCATTGGATATCGACGGTTAAAACGTAATAGGGTATAAGCGACAAAAACCAAATTGTTCAGGAGAGCGGTTTAAAGTATGAAATTGTAGAAAAATGGACATAACTTTTTTGTTTATTGTCATATCGTGAAAATGAAAAGACATCGTAGAACCATGGGAGTACGCGCATTCGAAAAAGCAGAACATTTTTAGTAGGATGGTATTCATAAGACATTTTCGATCAAAATGGCGCTTTTACCGTCGATATGTTACAGCTATTAGTCGAGACACGGACATAATAAAATCGCGTCGGGATTTTAAGACATCCACTGCTGGACATACGTCTGCCCCAGTTTGGGAGGTTTGCCGTAATCGCCACGGTTGGCTGGCGGGTTGGCGATCGCAGTATATCGTATTATATATAAATAAAATGCATAGAGAACGCTGCTGCCCATTCTGTCCCATATTCGCCACTTACGACACCCACGGGAAGAAATGGGACGGTGCTATTCTCTACATCCACCACTCGGAACCACAAAGCACATGATAGAAGTTAAAACTTGTATGAGACGAGAGTACGCGATTCAGCGTCGACGACCGACTGGAGCCGAGAGTATCCGATTCATCGTGATCGAGTCGAGTGTGACGATGCAGCTTCGTTCACTGGTCAGAAACGGCGCAAATTACGCATAAAGCAGTGTTTTCATAAAAAATTCATACGCGTCGACTTGAAACCTTCCGAATTTTATTCGTCAATGAAAAAAACAATTAAGTATTTCTTTGCTTTTTCAAATAAACGTCTTACAAGATGAAGGAATCCGATTGGAAGCGAAATCTTCTCGTACCTATTGAAAAGGAACTTTCTATAGCTTCTTGAGAGGTGCGTTAGTCCCCTGGGACTCCCAGTCCCTCGTAATGTAAAACGTGACGCCATGTATTGATTTTTAGGGACCGTTTTAAATCATACTTTGGGACTTTGGAATGTTTTTCGTCTCTATTTTGACTTGTTAGCTTCTTTTGATATTGGGTTTGGTATAATCTAAATTGCAGATATCAAATATGTGATGACATACATGACATACATTTCAACTTTATCTTCTAAATTGGTAATATACTAGAAGGGCTTGTGGCTAAGGGCGTTATCACACTAGCGGTTCACGAACGTCTTTAAAGCGGAGCGAGTGCGCAGCGAATACGTCGCGAACGCGCAACAAATACGCTACGCATGTGCCGCGAAGACGTCGCGGACGCACAACGGGATCGCCGCGGATAAAACCGTTACTGAGTGTATTTTACGTCATAAACCAGCCGCAAACGTGTCAAAAACGTTGCGCAATCGCCATGCACCCGCGGCGTCTTCGCTGCGCAGCCGCGACGTGATCGCGACGTATTCGCTGTGCGCCCGCTCCGCTCTGAAGACGCTCGTAAACCGCTAGTGTGATAAGGCCCTTAGTAATAAAAGCCGCACGTGTCGATCGATTAGGTTAAGCTATCCTTGCTGCGGTTGTTCCGGGGATGGGTGCCTTGGAAAGCACGTTAATCCATTGGTCCCCGGCTGCCTTTCGTGGATTTTTGACATTCGTCACGGTTAGGTAGAATCTCAAAAGCCTGACAACCAGTCCAGTCAACCAGTCCTAGGCGTGTCGTGTTGCCCACATCTGGGTTGTGAGGTCCACGTAAAATACTGGTATTCAGCTACATCCAGTTAGACTGGAAAACGACCAAAACATGACATGAAAAGGCTAGGCAAATGATGAGAGTAACACAATGGCTAGATTATTTTATTACTAATTGATTTTTTTAACAACCTCGCTATACCTAGATTCGAGCATGTCATGATCACGAACTAGTAGTGCTAGAATTGATGGCAGTATTAATTATGAAAGGTCAATAAGTATGGGAAATAGTCCCCTAGTAAAAAACAACTTTCTTGGTATAAATTAAAAACTGTTTGAAATGTATGACCCCTACAGATGTTTCTTAGTTAAGTATTCTAACAAGAAAGCAACAACCTACCTTATAAAAATGCTAATTTCATTGCGGAGCGATAAAAAATAGAACTTTTTTAAAAGCCTTCAAAGCTTTAGCGTTTTATGGAGACCTTGCTTTGCTTTTCAGCCTTCATTGGTTAATTAAAATTGCGGTTAACCTCCGGGAAAAACTTAGTTACAAGGCACCTACAGGAAAACCTATATTTAGAGTCGATATAAAGTTTGAACAAACTAAAATATCGTTGTTAAAATAGGACTTAAATTGGAAAATTAGACGCTCCGTTTTTAAATTACGGATACTATCAGTATTTACGACAGGGGAGCCTCAAATTTGTACCCTAAAATGTTTTGTTACCAAAATCAGTATCAGTCCTCTTCAGAAGCTAGAGCAAAAAGTTTTTCTTGTGGGGTATAAACTTAGCAACATTTCCGAGCTAAGCAAATTACCTTGCTAAAAGAGTTCCGAGTTTCGATGGACTCTCGGCCCCCTCCAATTACGAAGATCCGACCGTAATCCTTGGCGAGCGTTGATTACAATGTAAGATAGAATTAATAACCTACAGTGGGTGGGTGGTGGCCCATCTTGCTAACATAAGCCCTTAATCGCTCTCCTGACACCATGGGAGCGGATCTCGTGACCGGTAATTATAAGGGTCGAATTTGTTAACTCATCGTGCACATTGTGTATGCAGAAACCCTTTGTCTGGCGAATAGATACTTTTTTTTGTACACGTAGTTTATGCCATGGTTGGCTTTTGTGCCACATGTGGGTACCTGGTTGTATAGTATTTACTTAAAATCCATTACATTCATCACTAGGAGATTAACGTGTACCATCGGGGACTTGACTTGCAGGCCTTTTTAAGGTACACAATTCCGTAGTACTTTACTTTGATATATCTCCCTAATGTTTAGCCAGCGTTGGCAGTGTAAGAGCCCAAAAATAAAATTCATTGCTTGCTTTAGACGAAGTGAGCGGGGAAACAGACAGAGGAAAACAGCTACTTTATACTATTTAGAGATTTGTAAGAAGTTTTGTCACGAGTCAACAAATCTCCTTACAAGTTCTGTCAACATCTTTCTGTCAAGTACGAACATACCAAACAGTTTTCCAAATAAAGCATTCATACTAATTTAATCGGTCAAAAGGACGCTTATCAGGCTACGATGATTCAGAAAACTGGTAGATACATGACGTTGTATAATATTGTGAGTGACTAAGCATGTAGGTAGTTTAATAAACACGTGTCACGACTTGATAAGCAGATAGTGTAGTAAAGTCACTATGGAAAATATCTATATGAATGTTTGGTTCTAACATTAATTTAGCAGTTCATTGCTTGGTGATGGTGAGGTACAAACATTTTGCAAAGAGCCTAGATTTCGTTGGACTTGGTTTTTTTGGTACCAAGGCTATACCGATGGGCGGTCTTTGTGTCTCGGTAAAACAGCTCATGTAAGGTAGTACCACGGCTACTACCCAGGGTACACCTGAAATTCTTTTGAGTTTCAATAATCGTGGTGGAGAGTTTAATTTAATACATCATTCAAAAACAATTTGCCTAGCTGTTTCCTAAATATGTTGGGGTTCGTTTCAAGTCCAACCATCTGTACCAACTGCAGCTCTGCTGCAGCTTAGACTGGAACCCTATTTTGAACTGTGTTTATTAAAATGGAGCCACTTTGGTAAGACTGGGTAACGAATCCATACTAAAATTATGTTTTATTCGAAAGTAACTCTGTATGTTACCTTTCACGACTAAACCACAGAATGGATTTCGATAAAACTTGACATGGATGTAGAAGGTATCCTGGGGAATGACATGGGCTACTTTTTATCCCGAGAGTACGTTCAAATGGGATAGTTTCCAACATGCACGCGGAAAATAAATAAACTAAATTGACACTCAGTAAGCTAAGGGCCTGAAGCTTATCCCAAAAGCAAATAAATCGAACATAATAGTAGTTCTCGTTCAATTAATTCAATATTGAGTACTTAATAGTACTTCAAGCAACACTGTTTCTGACGTCATCAAATGACCTAGACTTAGGGCCTAGGTCGTATAGAAATGTTGGCTGTTATTATCTTAGTAGGCAGTCTGCGATAGAGGGAATTTATGTGGAATCTTTATTATCGTTTTATAGCGCACCTGTGCTGTTTTCTGTTTAATAGAGCTTGTATCTAAGGTTTAAGCGTCTGACACTAGGTGTTATTTAATAGTAGTGAAGCAGCTTGCCTGGAAAGTTTTTCCATCATATCTATACTTGTACCATTATAGGATACATTGCCGCGTCTCAGTCACGAGTCGTGAGTTCAAAAATCTATTAGGTGTGAAATTCGTCGGAAGATTTTGTGGATTCCCCCAACGCCCCAATTTTCGTCATAACGACGCCATTCTGAAAAATTAGGGCACATAACGTACACATTTATCCCATATTAAATACAGTATTTAATTAAATCATTTACATTGAAATTGGGAAGGAAAACGTAAAGCACATTTTTACGCCGAACATTTCCACATCGTATTTGTTTTTAGTCGCTTATCTTATCGTGTGATTGTATAATGCGACCTAATTTTGTGTGTCTAAATGTCCTGGGCTTTAGTTTGTTGTTTACAGATTTCGAAATATACATAACTAGCTTCTGCCCCCGACTTCGTCCGTGTCTAATTTCTTGCTTCCCTGACCCACCCCGTCAGACCGAATCGCTAGCCCGTGCCAGGTATTCGCGGCTTTTTCTTTTTGCTCTTCTCCTAAGGGTCCTAGCGTGGTGTTACTAATCTATGACCTCCCTGATAAATGGGCTATTCAGCACTAAACGTAGTTCCTGAAATTAGTACGTTAGACCAAACAACCTCTTCAGCTTTATAATATTAGTGCTATCCGACATTTTGAACATCTAAGTTCAAACAAGAATTTAATCATCACCAAAGAAAGATGGCGGACTCTGTTCGAAAAGGTTCTATCTCTTATTTAATTTGTAGATCAACAACTTTTGAGCTCAATTGTATACTCCAATTAACGCGGACCGGGGAATTGGGTGGCAATATCTCGACTTTACCACTTCTCTCAATTCTGTATAAGATCTAATAGAAATAACTTGAATCTTGAATTCGACATCCGCTTTTATCTTGCCACTCCAATAGAACCGGAATCGATTTTATTTTACGTTTTCTATGACTCAAATGGAACATATTTCGACTTCTATGGAAGTTTTTTCTTATTTCATTTGGTTTTTTCCATGCTTATCTAATATGTTTGCATTTTATCCTCCAGTTTCCGTTGCGACTATCTTTGCAAACTCATTTCTTTGATTTGAGTTGAGTATGGCATGATTTTGTTAGATTCCCTTCCACATTTAACCCGTCTACCTTCAAAACAGGAGTGAACAGGCATCTTCTGGGTACGCTTGTTCCATCATAAACCTCATCAATAGCTTTCCATCAGGCGTGAACGAGGTCAAGACACGTCAGGCTCAATCAGTAATTAAAAATAAATGAAATAGATTGCACAGCAGGGTCTTACATTTTAATTGAAGCAACTTAAGTTTTCTCGAGTGACATTATTGACTTTTCTTCAGAAAACTAACAGCTGTTTCGTCTTCTATTTAAGTTTATATCTGACTTTTTAATGACTACTCCCAGCTTAAACATTCAGTGGATCCCTATTCTTTCCTTCTGTAATTCAATTAAATTCCAACAAATGCAATGAACATCTGCTTTCAATTCTAACCAGTGCACTTAGTTTTGATACCATTGGGAGTTTCATTCACTCTGCAAAAGGGAAAAGAGCGACGGTGCATACATCCGCCACGCTACCGCGTCACGGTAGATGCTGTGAACATAGGCCGGGTATATAAAATATCTAGATTTATTTTTACTGAACTTACGTTGTTATTTTTAGGTCAGATAGCATTTATTTACTTTTAAACGAAGCAAAAAGGAGGGTTATGATTTGACCAGCATGTTCATCTGTTCCCTCATAACTTCTAAAATACTTATCAAAATTTGAAAAATGAGGTATTGTTGGAAGCGTTGATCGTCCGCTGGTTAATGGCTATGTGAGTTCACATTAAATTGAGTGTGGCGCCCTCTAGAGGACATGAAGTGACGAACTAAAAAAATGGTGTTTAAAGATGCCGTGTTAGGTATCAAATGAAAGTGTCTAATTAGCACATTTTAAAAATGTACATTTGGAGCTTGCCCCAAAATAATTCAAATAAAAAGGAAGTTCAAAAACGAAGTCCCTAAAATGTATGAAACAAGAAAATACTCTACTACTACGACATATCTCATGTGAGAGACTTGGTCGTATGTATATTACCACCAAAGTACCTACTGACACTGAAATTCAGCTGCTATCGTTCGATAGTTACTGATATTACGATAGTGCATTTTTTTATTATTAGCCTACGCTGTCTCACTGCTGAGCAAATGCCTCCCCCAAATCCCTGTAAGGTATCCTTTTCCAGGGCCGCCTCGATCCAACCCTGACAGTACGCGTCTAGATCGTTTCGTCATCTCTTTTCGGGCATACAGACCGAAAAAGGAAAGATCAGGTTTTCGTAATAACCGGTAAAAAAAACCACACCTTTCCGGTACACCCAGTATAAACCTTAATTTATGAAAGCGTCGCCATGATTCATCGATATTTTGTCTTCTGCGTAATTACGTTCGGTTGTTTTATATTATTCAAATAATTCAGCTACCTTATTTTCCTGAAGTAAATTATAAACTACAGGTGTCACTTAAGGAAATGTTAATGATTATATTTTTAAGGTTCTTCATATTATTCGATATTTCTTTGACCCAGTTCAATCAATCAATCTACTCAGCCTATCGTAGTCCACTGCTGGACATAGGCCTCTCCCATGTTGCGCCACAACACCCTGTCCTCCGCCTTCCGCATTCAGTCTGCCCCAGCCACTTTCGATGGCCGGTGGAGCAAACGAGTCCTGGAGTGGAGACTGCGTATCGGCAAGCGTATTGTGGGTCGCCCCCCAGCTAGGTGGGCCGATGACCTAAGGAAAGTGGCTGACCCAGTTGACTTTTGGAAATTTAAATGTTGGTATCCAGTTAAGTTATACAAGGTATAACAGAATAGACACAAGTCCTCAAAAGAGCTTGATCATAATTGACTAGTGAATCGATTTTAGTAACTTAAAAAAAATATTTTGCCGTACCTACCGCCGATTGAGCCAAAGAGAATTAAATCTTGTATAAAGACAATAAGAATGAATTTTAAGTGCATAAAGTACCTGATGTTAGGGTAAACATGATTTGCTTGATAAAAACAGTTTGCGGATTATATTATGCTTTGACTCGTTACTCTAATTGGGATGTACGAGGTCTTGCGTTAATTATGTTACATGTTGTATATTTTGGATTAACGGCCTTCTATCTTGTTATTCACGATTTCCAATCCACCGCACTTTGATGTCGAAAACTTCAATAAACTTATCAAATATTTCATATGATATCTCAAGATTACGTTCGACACTAGACCAGTTTCATAAGGCAATAATTCGGCTCGTTAGAAAATGTTTTACGACTCTCAGTGAGTACCAAGTAAAGTTTTATAAAAAACGTTTTTATGCTGGTAACATTAATTTTATAGCAAGCCCGACGCCACACAGTGGAACGAATGTATGGGAGCGGTTGGACGTAGACATGTCCGAAAAAAAAGAGTAAAATTATGCCAAACTAATGATGCCATCTTATTCGATTACTTAATGCCTTCATAACTTGTGGTGATGAATTTCTTCATAACTCCCATATTTCGGGAGTAATTTGAGAAAATGTGAAATTTTACTATGAAAATGAGTGTATCGAGCTCTCTCCCTCCTGATTCCGGGCTTGTTTCAAGTAGCGGTCTCTAATATCATAATGCTAATACTAAGAGCTATATTTAATACTAAGACACATAGTGCGCCAAATGTGCACTTTCTGGGATAAAGAGTGATGTTTATTTTATAACACAATTTTTTTATTTATTGTTTATTTTGTTGATTAAAACCGTTTTTCTAAAGGTTTACCTTATTACAATAACATTTCTGAGCAGCCAATTAGAGAAGATATAAGCTAATTAGGATATATAATTAGGGACTTAAGGTTTACATATAAAACTGATGCACTAATGATTACTGATAAGAACATTGCTATTATTTAATTACTAAATGGCTCTTAATACACTAATTTAGCATGCATCATTTACTAATTATCACAATAACTAATTACCTTGCAATATTTAACAAAGGATACCTGGGATATCTGGATTTTATATAAATAGGTCACTATTAGTAACTTTAAAATCAGTGTTGATTTACACCTCGTTGTATCCAAGCTAATCTCGCAATGTATTTTCCAAATTTTAATACAAATCTTGATATTCACGTTGCTTTATGCGCACGCGCACATAAAGATTTACGCGACTTTAACTATTTGTTCAGTGTTTTAAAAGATAACAGTTGTGTTCAGTTATGTGAAAGTGCTGAAACAAGTTTAAAAGACTGGTGTCGTCGATTTTGCTACCGCATTTATGCAAAATGGACACAGTCTGGAAGAAGCACAGATAAGTTTCGGAAGAAACATGAGATTTGGCTACAGGCTGCAATTCAATGGCCGGAATTACAGAATGAAAATATGGAACCTTCTACAGAAAATATAAGTGACGTCATCGAGCCCATAATTTCTCCTGCTAAATCTGATGCTTCAACTTGTACACATCCTAGTCCTTGTAAATCTTTTGAGGACCTTAGTAACCGGCAAAAAAGAAGACGCACTGAAGATAGTCTTTCATGCAGCAGTAGCAGCGCTGAAATTATGTTTTCGGCCGAAAGGGCGCTTCAAAAGGCAGGACAAAGCGATACAGCTTATGTTATGAAATACTTGACGGAGAATCCAGAAGAGGCCTCAAAAATCAAAGCCTTCATTGAAGGTAAATCAATTCAGGTACCGTAAACCGGGGTTACTTTGATCAATTCTGAACTTTAACTCTCAGTAACTTTTGAATCTGTGGTTCTAAAAATTATTTAAAATAACCCAGTAATCGGTTTTTATAGTTCTCTCTATAAAAGTTAAAAAATAAATAAAAAGTGAGTCCTTTTTCAGAAAAAAAAAATAAAAACTGCGTGATCAAAGTCAAAATGATTTTGGGGTTACATTGATACCTTATATATATGTACCTTTTTTTAATATGGAATCTCATGTTGTGTCGTCGCTCATGTTCGTCTCGTCATAATTAAATTTATTGGATGGCTGCAAATCTTTAATAACTGCTGTAAGGTTGTCAAAGTGTTTATTTATACTGTCATGAGATACTTTGCCCTCGCTTTTTAAATATTTGATTATACCCTTTGAGAGTATTCGTCTTTATGGCGACGTAAAAGGGAATATGCTCACTCAACTCCAGGAAGATTATTTTCGAATTTGGTGACCACTCGCCCTTTTTTATCAAGAAAAGCTTTTGCAAAAAATCTCAAATCCAGCAATGATAGAGAATACTCCCAATCGGAACACTTTGCAGCTGATTTCGGGATAGCTTTTCCTCAGATTCTGAGAAAACTGTCTGAGCGCCATATTTTGTCATGTGCATTCCTTTATATCTATTATCAATAGTTCCATAAGGTTATACTGCTCGGATGCACCTCTGATGAACAACTTCCCGTCGACTATTTGACTTAAAGCCTCGTTAACCGTCGCTTCAGAGTAGTTTCTGTATTCACGGGTACCCAGTTTCTTTTTACATATTCGCGGCACTGTCCCGGTAAACAAATAAAATAACAAAAGCTGTAATTAAAATGTTGATCATTTGATCAATCTCACACCATGTACCCTATCAATGACACCCCGCAAGAATTTAATCGACGCTATTACGAAAATTTTGATGTTAGAACAAAAAATATTTTTTATTTGGATTCCCGAATATAGGCTACTAAACATATATTATCAAAAAAGTTCGTGATACATACACGTATTAAGCTGCATATGAAGTTTTGCAACACATTTTTATAGTAAAAATCGGTAATAACAGAAAACTTACCTTTTTTATATATAAAACAACGTGAGATCAGCAGCGCACCCGCAAAAATGATTGTGAAAGTTCTTCAGAGTGGTCATCCAATAAAAAATAATAACCAAAAATAGTTCCGTTTTACGCAATTTGCATTTTTATGTGAATAGGAAGTTTCGATCAAAGTAACCCCGTGATTCAAAGTAACCCCGGTTTACGGTACGGGAAATATCCCCTTTGAAGGCATTGGCTCTTTATGTATCGATGAACTTATCGAAATGGCGCTATAACACTCTTCGGGATTTCAACACTCAAGAAGGAGCTCTTCAATACCCGAGTTACTACATGTTGGTTAAAGAAAAAATTAAGTGCTATCCGGCCAAAGAAGATCTCACAGTTACAGAGAGCTCTGCAAAAATCAAATTACAAGCCTTGATGGATTTAACCTCAAGAAGACTTATTAGGTCGTTAGAAACCCCTGTTGAACCCAATCAACAGCTCGTATTGACCAGCAAATGGGGTTTTGACGGATCATCTAGCCAAAGCATTTATCATCAAAGGACGAGTGAAGATGAGCAAATCGATCTTGCTAGTAATTTTATGATTAGTCTTGTACCACTGCGGCTCGTCTCAAAAGGTGTAACAATTTGGGAAAACGAGCGACCATCTTCCACTTCATTTTGCCGGCCAATATTGTTTAAGTTTATAAAGGAAACCAAAGAAAATGTGCAGAGAGAGATGGCTGAAATCGAAGCAGAGATTGAAGCCTTAACTCCATCCACCATCACTGATGGAATTAGTGTCAAACACCAACTGCTGTTGACAATGATTGATGGTAAAATTCATTCCATTATATCCAATACAGCAGCTTCAGTGTGTGACATATGCAAGGCTTGTCCTAAAGAAATGAATAATTTAGAGTTAATCAAAGATAAACACGCAAACGAGGACATGTATAAATATAGCTTAAGCACCCTTCACGCTTGGATTCGCTCAATGGAATGCTTATTACACATTTCCTACAAATTAGACATAAAATCATGGCAAGTAAGGGGTGATATAGCAAAAAGGCAAGTTGATGACAGGAAGAAAAGAGTTCAAGAGGCTGTAAGAAGAGAAACGGGCTTACTTCTCGATGTTGTGAAACAAGGCAGTGGATCCACCAACAATGGCAACTCGGCAAGGAGATTTTTTGAAAACTACACTAAATCTGCTGAACTGACCGGAATAGATGCTATGCTTTTAAGAAAAATCTGTGTGATCTTGCAGTGTATTTCATCAGGAGAGAAGATCAACGTAACTAAATTCCGAGAGTTCTGCTTTGATACTGCTAAGCTTTACGTGGAGTTATACCCATGGTATTAGGGCATGCAAACCGGATACCCGGGTAACCGAAAAAACCGGATAACCGACCGATTTGAAAACCGGGTTTTTTAGGATATCAAAACCGGAGTTTTCGGTTTTTTCGGTTAACATTATAAATAAGCATTTTTCGACAACTAAACCGACGGCAACAGTATATAAAGCGATTCAATATATATACTTTATAAAGTATATATATTGAATCTATACCTCCAACAAGTGTGGAATCAGAGGGAGCCTTTTTATCAGCAGGTCTCATCTATACTATCTATACTAATATTATAATTAAAGCTGAAGAGTTTGTTTGTTTGGTTGTTTGGTTGAACGCGCTAATCTGAGAAACTACTGGTTCGAATTAAAAAAATATTTTTGTGTAAGGTAGCCTATTTACTGAAAAAGGCTATAAGCTATATAACATCACGCTGCAATCAAAAGAAGCGGAGCAGCAATGAAAAATGGACGTAAACTGGCAGGCAATTCGATGCGACGGGAAGAGTCACGGGAACAAAAATTTGACGCGGATGAAGTCGCGGGCAGAAGCTAGTGTGTAATAAATCCGTAGTACTCTAAATGATGACTCCCTCGAAGCACTTGTATCCTATCAATGTAAAAAATATATGGTCATTCTATCAAAGTAAAAAATAGTAGTTTGATTTAGCTGTGTAATTTTAATTTAGAATTAATAATCTATTATGTCTTTAAGAATGTCTGATTTATTTTGTTTTGGTTTATTAGGAATAAGAATTCTATTTTATGCGATATTTCAATAATTACAATATATTGATCTCATTTTACGTACTGTTGATTTTGCTTGTTTGTATTTTATGACAGTTAAATTGTTATTTAATATTCTGTAATTTTAGGCCTTTGTCTACCTACCAAATGTTTCTAATTGTGTATGTTAGGTACCTTTAGTTTTAAAGAATATGTTATTTCCCTAAATAATAAGCTTTATGATTATTATTCTATGTTATGTATAAAGAAGAGAAACTTTTTGTATTGTTTGCTAGTAGTTGTAGCTTATTTCAGTCCGTAAAAAAATACATATTTTGATTAGACTTCAACATTTTCATTTCTTTACAGACATATTTCTCATTTATTTAACAAAAATTAAAAAATCCGAAAAAACCGATTTAACCGGTTTCACCGGTTTTGTAAACAAAAAACCCGAAAAAATCGGTTTTTATAAACAACCCGGTTTTTGCATGCCCTACATGGTATTATATGCCTTCTTCACTTCATAAAATTTTAATGCATGGGCCAGACATAGTTCAGAACATGTCAATTGTGCCCATTGGTTTTCTATCCGAAGAGGCATCTGAGGCTAGAAATAAAGATTTTAGAAAATATAGAGAGGGGCATTCTCGAAAGCATAGCAGTATCTCATGCAATGAAGATATTATGCACAATCTTTTACTGTCTTCTGATCCACTTGTTACAAGTATCCGTCCAAAAGGAAATAAGTTTGTAAAAAAATCTTCTTTTAAGGAATTTTATGAGCTTACGGATTCTGAGAAAAGTGATATCGAATTTGTTAACATAAATGATTTAGCGGACATCGATTCTGAATTTGAATTAATTGATGATGATGATGATGACGAAGATAATTAAATGATGTTATTGTTTTAAAATGTGTAACTTAGTAAATTAGAGCTTACATCTTAATTATTTATTGTACTTTTAATGAAACTAGGTAATTTATTATCAACTTACTTAAAAGTCATACTCTCATCAGTTCTTGTGAATATTTTTGTTAATATATATTTCTGTATATATATAATATATTTATAGACCTCTTAATAAGTCTGTCTGCGGTTTAAAGTAAATACAAATGGGGAAAAAACGTTTTTTTTTTTAAATTTTCATTTCCTTTTATCCCAGAAAGTGCACATTTGGCGCACTATGTGTCTTAGTATTAAATATAGCTCTTAGTAATAGCATTACGATATTAGAGACCGCTACTTGAAACAAGCCCGGAATCAGGAGGGAGAGAGCTCGATACACTCATTTTCATAGTAAAATTTCACATTTTCTCAAATTACTCCCGAAATATGGGAGTTATGAAGAAATTCATCACCACAATTTATGAAGGCATTAAGTAATCGAATAAGATGGCATCATTAGTTTGTCATAATTTTACTCTTATTTTTCGGACATGTCTACGTCCAACCGCTCCCATACATTCGTTCCACTGTGCGCCAACGCATTCGCGCGTATTAATTAGGAAAAAGTTCTACAACGCAAAGGATAATTAAAATGAAGTGACATTGGACATAATGAACATTTTTTTATAGTTTTTATTTTAGTAAGGTAAGTTTTCGAATATGAGGCAACGTAAAGCAGTAAAATTATCGTTTTAAAACTAGTAAGCATATCGATTTAATATTTGACAGTTCAGAAGAATATACACATTACACCCATTCAGGCAAATACAAAGGCTTCTGGAGATCATTGTACGTATGTGAATAAGGGACTACTGCTCTTTATAGGAAAGGATGAACGGTTCAGCCTCCCGCAGACAGCCCCAACACGACTATTAGAGAAAATAGTTCTACTAACAGCAGTAACAGCACGTTGCGCCTGTTTGCAGGAGCTATTGTAGATGGGAGACTGGTCACTGCCGTCCTTTTGCGTAAGAATGATACATACACGCATGAACTCGTATTTCCCACGGGGGAAGGCACATACTACAGAACCCCCCACCTGCTACGATCCTTTCATTGTGCTTCGTTTATATTCAGACATCTGGTCAGAAATGAAAAATAATTTCTTACTAGTTTTAAGTACTTGAGTTTTCAGTCATTCATAGATCTCATCATCATAATTTCAGCCGAAACACGCCCACTGTTGGACATATGCTTCTATGCAAAACCGAGATATGAAGAGTCAAACGCCGCCGTTATAAAATTCTTGGCACTCGATGTTTCCTCTAGTTTTTAGTACTTTAGTACTGTGGCTTTGTTGCTAGGCCATCTCATAACAGTGCTAACTTCCCTACCTTTATTATAATAAATACTAAACAAATAGTACGATGGAAAAGTAGACACAATTTGTTTAACTTTTATTTTCTTAATTAAATTGTTTGCGAACAAAACTTAGCGTAGCGGACAAAGAGGTCATTGCTCGGTGCTCTCTTTGGAAAAATGTTAATATAAAATATGATGACTTGTATAATAATTTGTCGCATTATAAATAACCTTGTGTTTAATAATATCGTCTCGTTAGTCTGGCTGTCTGGTGGCAGTGCGGCTTTGGACTTTGAGCTTAGTTCCACTGTCGGTTTTCAAAATTCGTACTATTTGATCTTGGACATGTGCCCAAAAATAACGATAGGATCGCTTCATTACTGAGGTCTGTGGTTATGACATCCATATCATCATCAGCGACCTATTTCCGCTTATTTATGACGCATCTCAGTTCTGGTTTCAAAGAGTATCGGTGTAATTATAGACGGTGGTTATCTCTGTGCTTCGTAACGCTTCGGCAAACTTCCTGGTGTTGCAGGTCTTTGGAGGCAATCGCTTAATATTAGAAAGGACTCATTAGTGCCTGCATAATCAGCTTGTAATGTTGCCAGTGCCTGGACACAAACCTCCTCTCAGTGAGAGGCAATGTGCCGTTGTCCAACACGCGGACCCAGTGCGGGTTGGTAAATGTCACATGTATTTGAATTTTTGGTTCTAAGTCATGCCGGTTTCCTCACGATGTTTTCCTTCACCGTTTTGAAAGCATTTGTGTTGAAATAATTTACATGAAGTAAAACTCCTATCTGGGTTCCATATCTATCTCGTATTTGGGATAAGGATGACACCAAAAGGTTGCACATTTCCTAACCATATTTTCTTGAATACTAGCCTTTGCCAGCGGCTTCATCCGCTTATTATACATATTTATAAACCTTCCTCTAGAATCACTCTGTCTATTGATGAAAACTGCATTAAAATCCGTTGCGTAGTTTTACAGATTTAAGCGTACAGACGAAGGAAGAGTCTTTTTTATACTAGTAAAACCTAACTAAAATAGCGGTGACAGATAGGTAGTATCTCCGAGATAATTTAATTCTGTCATCTTTATTAATACTGATTACGTGCAAACAATGACGTAACTTATTTTATTGGACGCTGATAACACAATATATCAACGCTATCGGTCAATCTCTTGCGAAAACTCGCCGAACCCTTTTAACGGAATAGTGTTTATCGTTAAGTGAAATTATATGCAATTTTTTTTTTACACTTCTTGTAAATCTTTCCATAGAAGCGTTATCCAATTTGATGGGGCGCAGCTTTATAAATAAGTTATTGAAAATTCTTCATCTCACTGATGATGATGATGTGATTTTCCAAAATAGGTTAAAACATTTTTGCTAACCAACAATAAATCACTACTCACTGTTTCCTCGATAGATCGAACGACAGTTATGTTTAGATAAACATTTTGTTAATTTTCTCATATTTGAGTAAGCTATGTATGTTCCTTTGAGAAAATATTTTTTTTAACAGAAATAAATATAAGTACAAAGAGTTACTAGTTATCTACTCGCGACTTCCGTCCGCATGGAAGTCAACTAGTATAGTTGATACTTTCTATTAATAAAATATTGTTTGTAATTAGATAATTACTTCCTTACCTCTTGCAAACCAGCAAACTACTTTACCTCTCTGTAATATTAGTTTAGTTAGATAAACCTCATGATCCCTCTGCAATCTTTCATTAAGATAGATTTAGCCTGCAACTATGATTAAAAGCAAGAGAATGGCGCATTTCTCATTTCCGTTTAGAATAACTTATTCCCAGACATAGAATAGGAAAACCCACACGGTCATTATAATTCGAGACTCCTGCGACCTTTGGAAATTGTCCATCCAATCCATTTATTGAAATTAGGCTGAGGATCAGCACTTTTCGAACGTCAAAATTACGTAAGACAGTCCCCGAAAAACCCCGGCTCTTCACCACTTC
Organism: Aporophyla lueneburgensis; assembly: GCA_932294355.1. NCBI lineage: Eukaryota > Metazoa > Arthropoda > Insecta > Lepidoptera > Noctuidae > Aporophyla > Aporophyla lueneburgensis. The sequence continues at coordinate 12,457,936 of OW028762.1, read as the reverse complement.
CTAGTGCTTTAGCTGGAAAGAACTTACCAAGTGGTATCGTGTAACTCAGTTACTGGTTGTGGAGATCAAAAAGGCAGTCGCTCTATGTAAAATACTGGTATTCAGTTATACTGGAAGTCGACCCCAACATAGTTGGAAAAGGCTAGGCAGATTGATATTGTGGGTGTGCAAATTACAGATATATTTTCTACGAAACCATTCGGATACATCCGGAGCTCTTCGTGAGGCGAGGCCGCGAGCCAATCACTTACCTATCTGAAATGTCAGTTTGGCTAAAAAGGCTTGCTAATATCGGTTTTGTTATAGACCTAGAAATGTATCATACTTTATGTAGTTTCTTGTTTTAATGAATCTTTTATTTCGAACCCATGTATATGTAAGGTTCAAATTGTTATGATACTTTAATCAAATGCCACAACTTTTTTTACTCCTGTACACTTCGATCAAAAATGTACTAGATTCCCGATGAGCGCTTCAAAAACGGCCCGAAAAATAAGAGCACAAATATTTTTGTGCTCTTATTTGAAATTAGTTTGGTCCAATGATAGCCAACGATAAGACGTCCTAAATGCCGCAGCACGCGTTCAAAAATTGTATAAATAACCACTGTAGCACCAAGTTTTTGGAAGGAATATCTTTTTTTCCATAAGTTTAAATCTTTAAGTGTTTTTCATAAAATAAAAACAATCAAATAGTAAATATAAATCATTTAGCAAATACATATTATGATTGTTTGACCAATGTTTGAGACAACGCACCAACTATTGTAACAAACATTGTCTGTTCTGGAACAGAGAATGCATGAAGTAGTATTGTAATTTTATATTTTATTTTTGTTTGTAAATTTCCAAGCGAGCCATTTCGCTATGCAGAATGGGTATCTATTGTAGCGAAAGAAAGAGGAGAAGAAATATACAAACCTTATAAAAATTCATATTTGAACTTTAATTTAAATGAAAAAATAATTTTATTTAATATAAATTTAACTTCTAAATACTGGTACATAAAAGTAGACGCACCCATTTTTTATACGGGTGGATCACATTGATTTAACCCGCACTTAATTAAATAAAATAACTATTATACTATTTTAGTCCTACTACTTTTTTAAATCGATTAAAAATGTTTGCCACCATCAAAACGTACCTTTTCACCTAAAAAATTATATTCTGCAACTCTACGTCTTTCCATACGTACTGTGTTCTGAACATTGAAATGTAATACCAAGAACTACGTCTAGTTCCAAAATAGAGTAAGCACGAAATTGTCAACACATTGTTTTTAACCATATTGCTTAGACTTTAAGTTTCACTTTAGAATAAATAATTTTGTACTTATATCAAAATGACTTTTGATTTTTAAGGGACATCCTTTCTCCGATGACAAAAGGACTTAAATATGAATATTTTGCAATCGTAATTATGCTTTATGTTTGAGTGTTAAGGATTATAATAAACTGAACTTGTTATTATTATGAAACGTTTTTCTATATTTCGTAGTAAGAAATATAAATGTGTAAGTGTGTGCAAACGTGGCCACTTGAGCGCCTTATTTTTGTTCCTGATCCTTTATCTAGTGCTATTATTGATCGAAGCCTGTACATGTTGTCCTCTAATTGGGACTTTACAAATGAGATTGTATCCTTTCTTTCAATTTACAAAGAGAGTAACAGTAACAGCACTTGACCTCTAATTCTCATTATGATTTCTTTTTCATTGTTACCCTACAAGTACATCCCACGCAAATTGTTCAGCTACTCCAGTACGATTGTTGAGCAAAGTGGCAATTTGTCACTAATTATATACTTTTATTTCACAAGGACTCATTTAATTACGGGTAGGCAACGGTACTTGGTAGAGGTGCTTGTGGCTAAGAAATAACAGCCACAAGAACCTTGGATGGGTCATCTTTACATACCATGACCACTCCAAGCCTCGGAAAGCACATTAAGCCGTTGATCTCGACTATCCCGATTCGTGTATCTTTGACGATACGGTTCGTCAGAAGCCCAATAGTCTGACGACTTGCCTTACCAAGAGGTTACCAAGTAGCTCTGTTCTATAGGCATTTGCTCCATGTAAAATACTGGTATTTAGACGCATCCAGTTATGCTGGAAGCCAACCCCAACATGCTTTCGAAAAGGCTTTGTGATTGTTTGACCAAAATTACAACAGGATGATACATCGGTGTTAAAGAAATTCCACTTCATTTGATGAATAGAAGAAAGTTTTTAGTAGTCCATGTTAGACATTTACAATACCCCAGAATAAAGGTTTTTAGTAGTCCAGGTTAGACTGGAAGTTGACCCCAAGTTAGTTGGAAAGAGGCTAGGTAGATAATGAGGTAGGGACTTGGTTGTAATTGTTGCTGAGGCTACGAAGCGTAGAAATAATTATGGCCATAGATGTAAGTATTGGAACGCTGTCTTGTCTCCATTAGTGAACGATCGACTAGATCCTTTTTAAGATAAGTTGTTCCTCGCAATGTCCATAATGGATTATGATGAATAGCTTTTTAATCGAACAATACTGGCTTCTCCCAAGTTGCGCCATACATAATGCTGTCTTTATCACATCCATTTCAGTTGAGGTCAGCGATCAATTGGGCTTAGGAGGCGTTGTTCGCTGCGTAGATAGCGATTCGTCATCCTGCCGTTATCCCAATTTATTAGGGGACGCCATAATACGTCTTTTTCTTCCATCCCATCCATCCATAACAGCGTTCAGTTCCCTCATATCTTTGTCACATCCATCCATCTTTAGTTCGCCTTGTCGTTGTAAACACCTACATTCTTATAAAAATGTACTAGCTTCTGCCCGCGACTTCGTCTGCGTCACATTTCTTGTCGGCGATTCGATGCGACCCACCCCGTCGCATCGAATCGCCGCCGGCCCGTACGTAGTATTGAGCAATCAGGGCAACTTTGTTCAAAATTAAATACTTGTGATGGATAAGGATTTTATCAATGTTTATGAAAACACGTGTTCAATCAAACAAACAAACTCTTCAGCTTTATAATATTAGTATAGATATAACCTTTCTGTAACCGGTCTTTCATTAGAAGTAATGAGAGTATATTTTGACCATGTTTGCACGTAGGTAAAAAATTCGAGGGGTTTTTTTTTGCGCAACTGCATCTTCAACTCCAGTACTCAGCGCCGAACGATGAAAATCCAACAGTGTAGTTTTCCCCAATGGGATGCTCTGTTGAATTCTCAATGCTCATTTGAACACAGAAAGTTGAAATTCCAGTGCACGATAAATATCTCGCTACGATATTTGTTACGTCCTTGCAACCGTGGTCTTACGCAAGATCATTTCCGAAAACACGCAGAGCCGAAAATTAACTTTTGTTTGCTTCCGCAGTTTAAGAAGATTTATTCAGAACATCTCTTTATAAATGCTTTGAATTAAACTCCGCTTACATAAATTCCTAATGCCGCAAAAACTCGACCGACCCTTACCTAACGCAGGTAAATCCTTAATTAAAGAAAGGATTCAGGGGAATTACAGTTGAGGCTCGGATACGATCCGGCGGAAATGCCGGAATATGCCAACTGTCACACTTAGAACGTGGAGTAGACACATTCAGAAGGCCCACTTATATATGGCAGCAGGATATTATGGTCAGTAGCCTGATTACATAATCAGCCTATAAGGTTCCCACTGCTGGGTCTCAGGCCTCCTCTCTGTAAGAGTGGGACTGAGTCGGATTCCATCATGCGGCCCAGTGCATGTTGATAGATGTTACATATCTTCGGAATATTGTTCTAGGACATGCCGGTTTCCTCACGATGTTTTTTTCATCGTTTTGAGGCATAGCGTAAAGGGCCTCTCTGGGTTCGAACCTAACATCTCGTAAGTCACGGCCGTTTCCACTGCGCTACCACTAGTCAAAAGCCTGCTTTTTTTGTGGGTTGGAAATCATCAAATGACGTCTCCCGATCTTGGGTGGAGCGGAAGGGCGTGTCAGACTTTTACTGACTAAAACCCACCCGTGCTCCTTCAGTTGCCCATGTGCCAGGGTCACGGAATCAAAAAAAAAAAAAAAGTCTCGAAAGTTTCTGCTATTTGAGGTTACTATTTCGTCAGCAAATCCAAGGACGAAATTAAAAACATCAGCTATGCACTTAGCTACGAGTATTAGTAGAACCGAAACACCTATTTGTAAACATATCAGACATTAGAAACAAAATAGGGTACTATAATGGTTTTTAAATGTGATATAATATATAAGCTAAATTATGTGCTTGAATTAATCGAAAATTAGCTGGAGTAAAACTTCTGTCCATTTTGTCGTAGATGTGTCGAGAAATGTATTTTCTCTCTTCTATTTATGTTGTTCTAATTAAAGAAACGTTGTTTTGTTCTCAGTAATTTTCCTGAGTGTTATGTTTAATCGTTTGTTGTTTGTTGAGATAATTGCTAACGACAATATTATCGCGAGAGTCAGACATGTTGAAGAAATATACGACAAATACATTTTCTACCTAATACATGTGCGTATGTATTAAGAATGTAGAGTATTCTAGAATTACGTTCAAACACGATTGGAGATGGCAGGCAGTATAACAGTCGTATTTGAATCAAGATCAAAGCATTCTTGACGAAGGGAGGGTCTCGCCGTATGATTAGAAGGTTTATGAGTATGTTCCTCTGTAGCCGGGAGATGTAGCCCCAGAAAAGAGTGAGAGTGTAGAAAGCCCGTAGATCAGGTGTCATCAAATGCGCAGACGGCAACGGAAATCGTCATATTATTTATTTTAACTACTCCCGTTTGATTTCATGATCTATAAGTATGTTCTTCTGTAACCAGAAGATGTAGCTCTAGAATCAATTCCTAAACTAGACTGTAGAAAGTGCGTAGATCTGAAGGCTAATTTTCGTACTTAATTAAGAACGTCAAAAACTCTAGTCGGAGTTTCACCATGGCGACAATGAAATGGAACTTGTCAAAAATGAATGGAAAGTAGAGGTATTTTTGACAAATTAAGACTCAGATCTAGATGTATTTCCTATTGATAGTTTCGTGTGTTGCCGGACGTAAAGAATAGCACTATCCCATTTCTGCCCGTGGGTGTCGTAAGATGCAACTAAGGGACTTTACAAGCCCATTCTCTAATGGGCAGCAGCGTTCTCTATGCGTGTTAACACCATACTGCGATCGCCAACGCGCCTGCAAGGCGATTATGGCTAGCTCCCCCCTCCCTCCCCCCCAAATCCGGGGAGGCCTATGTCCAGCCGTGGACATCTTTCGGCTGAAATGATTATGATGATGAGACAGAGATCAGACTGAGAATGTTCTTAATATTACGGGAATTGCTCGTCTGGCTGGTCAAACGAGCAGACGGCAACGAAAATTTTTATTTTATTTAAAATACTACGCTATTTCTGTAAATCCCCTGCCGACAGTCGCCACGTGGTATTCACATGCAAAGCATGAATGAATCGTAATAAAAATAGATCCAGATAAACTTTCTCTATAAACAACAGCATTCTTATAGCGGAATATATTCGTTATGACAGTCCTTTTCATTTGGACTACACAACAAGTTGCTTCATATCATCCATCATTCCAGCCGATTACGTCCACTGCTGGACATGGTCTCCCCTAATGGGGGCGGATTAGCGATCGCAGTATGGTGGTAAAATGCAAAGAGAATACTGCTGCCCATTATCTAGAAATTAGTAGGTTGCTGCTATTCTTTACGTCCGGCACCATACGGAAGTTGCTTTATACATATAATGATGGGCACCATCACTAAAAACATCGCAATGGATATTTTGGAATGGTATCCGACCCCAAGAGTGCTAAGCTATAAAATAAGCTTGTAAGTTTTTCTTAAAACCTATGAATAAATAATACCACCCGATTTTTTTCTGTCCCTCTGCAGGGCAAAGTCGTCTTTTCGTATAATGAAAGTATAAGCATTGGTCATCACGTTTGCTCAAGGCGGGTTGGCGATTTCAGATTTATAAAAATTACTAGCTGACCGGCCAGACGTTGTCCTATATCCTAGAACTCGACCGCAACGCCACCTACCGGGTCCAAATGTGAATCCAATCCCACTCAAACACATAATAAATGTCATCAGAATCGGTCCAGCCGTTTAAGAGGAGTTTAGTGACCTACACACACGCGTACAGAAGAATTTATTTATAATAATTTTAAGACCACATTTCCTCACGATGAATAAATAATGTCATGTATAGAAATAACCTTCAATACCTAATAACAATATAAGTACTTAGCCATTCGAATACGTAATTGATAAGAACGTAGTACGAATGTTTGTAACGTTTTCTTCATGGTTTATGTATGTCTTACTGAAACTTAGTAGTAAGGCCTGTATTACCCAAAAGAATAAGCAGAAATGTTATAAAATCCTACAAGTTCCTGTAAAAAACCCTTGCACGTGTCATCGTACAATACCAATTTACTTGGGGTCAGCGTAGCACATCTTCCATACTTCTTTATTACTCGTCATCACAGAAGTCACCCCCTTTTCTAGAAAAGTCCGTATCGTCTTTCACACAGTCCATCTGTAATTTGCCTTACCCTACTCTTATAGCCACGTACGTAATCAGACCCATAAAACTAAGAAAAAGCCAGTAACCAAGCACAATTCACACTGAGCTGCTTGCTACTGAGAATTTCCTGATGGAAAAATCCAATAACAATAGGTAGTAAGTTTATAAACTTACGGATAAGATGTGAAATTCTGTTCAGTTGCATCTGATTTAACTGGAAACCGACGCCGAAGTACTCGAAATACCAACATGATAAAAAAGTACACTCGTTTCTCAAAGCATTTTTCTTACGTCTAACATTCTGTTTGCTGAAAGGAATTCTCGCTGCTTCGAAAGTTCGATATGTTTTTTCTGGAGTCTTGTATAGAAAATGTGTGTGGTTTTATGAAATGTGTTGCAGTTTTAAGTATATTATACCCATCAAAAACATAAATGTGAAATGAGAGCCAAGTTCAGTATTTTAATATATGCCTTGGTTGTTGACTTCACCGACAAAAGAAGTGAGATCTAAATGGGTGCCAAGTTCAACGGTCAGTCCTGAAATTTATTTATAACTACATAAAATATAATTTCTTCTTACAACTTAGGATAATATATTCTAGCCTAAGCTCTGACTTGGCTAGTTCTCATATACGAATTATTATGTTCAATGGCTAGTTTCTATCAGCAAGCTAAATTTTCGTAATAATAAAATAAGAACCAACAAGTAACAGGTTAGAACTTGCGAAGGCTATAATATAATTCAAAGCCATCTCCCGATTCATCCCAGTTGTTACTCAAGTCCTCGCCAAATCCTTTTTAAACAAACCAGACTTCAAACTTTTGAAGATTTAAAAATTAAGCAAAAAACAATCTTAAGTAAATAGCTTTCAAGTGGCCTACGCACTTTACCTCTGGTTTATACCAACTTAAAAAGATTATAATGTGAGTGCTACTTTTAGCTTTAGGACCCATTTTATGAACACTCCAACTGTAGATATAATATTGAAACTACGTGGAAAAAATGTCCCAGGAACACTCATACTCTGTTCGCTGGCGCTGGTTCGCCTTTACGTACACGTTTTTACAGGAAAATAATAAATAACGATGACTCGTAGTGTTGTGCTGGTCTCGTGATAAGAAAGCATTGTTGTTTTAATTTAAAACTTGGTAAACTTTAACAAACATTTTGTAAAGTTTCCTATATGATTTCACGCACATTTGTGTAAAGAATCTAAAACTACATATTACAAACACTACACACTTTATACGTCCCCCCTCCACGATAACCTCACTTCGAGATAACGACTCCGTCACAGACGACAGAACCCCGAGTGCGTACGTATTTCACGAAGAGAGCTCACAAGTACTCACAACAGCTGACACGAACCGCGAACGTTTATCGTTGAATGAATATTGTGAGTCAGACGATCACGTGGTACCGTGCGTGTCAGACGTACCAAAGATTAAGTATGCCAGATCAGACATTTCGAGAATGAGGTTATCGCGGGGTCGATGTTATTTCGGAGTTGTAATTTTTGAGATCAGCCGTTTATTTTGCGTTGATGTCCATGATCTTCAAGACCTTTGTAAAATGAAAAAATAAACTTTGGTTTTAACCATAACCTTTGAAAGCTTTCGAAAAACACTTCAAATAATGTTACTTAATACTTACGCCTTTGAGATATATAGAGTCTAATTTTATAAGACAAAAAGATAATATTAGATAATAATGTGTCATTTTAAGTGGTTATAATGTTATCAGCAGATCTTTAGGTTGTGTATATTTGACTGCAGTCAAGATAACAAAATCATCAAAATCGTAAGCTGTCCTCTCTTTTTATTGCTAAGGCTGCCGCAGATCAGCGCCGCAGGACAGCACAACACGACTCTATTTCCATTAAGTTTTCATAGACATTTTTCTATTTGAGTCGTGGGAGGAACCCTTACCGCTAGGCCAGCTCAAGGTCAAAGCGTTACCATCAACGTTCGGTCTAGTGTAGCTGTTAGCTTTATACTTGGTAGGCACAGTTCACACAATACGAAAGTCTCGTCTGTACGTTAATCTATAATTATACCAAATAGTTCTCGTCGTCGCGGGCGCACACAATACCGTGTTTTGCCCGGCACTCAGCTGATGCGAACTGGCCGAATGTTGCGAAATATTAACAATGAGGTTTCTTTATTGTTAGGTACGGAATACACTAAGATTGTTCTATTGTTACTGACTCACTGACTGGTAAGGAAATAAATACCCCCTACTCTTTTAGTTTTTTGATTTTCACTTTGAGATTTGGTTTCCACCTAAGTAAACTGATTCATTTTCTAAAAAAACAACTTTAACACATGAGTTTGCAAAACAACTTAACATGTTAACGACGTAAACGCCTTAATTTTCAATAGCGCAAAGTGGATATTCGTTTAGACACAAAAAATATAAATTGAAAACGAGGGCTTGAATACTTTAAAGGGCACAAAAGAAAAGAAAAAACTAATTTGTGAAATATTTTCTGTGCCTTGATATTGGAAACCGTGACCTTTTGATCAAGAATGCAATTTACTCGATATTTGGCAGACTGACAACTTATCTTTGGAATTTTAAGTATAGGCATACGTATACGAATCTTTATCTCAGCATTTTATTGATATTGAATGTGCAGAGAAGATGAACTGATTTATATTCTGTGCACTGCAAGTTTATTTTTAATGGATACCAGATGCTCAGTCCAGGACAAGGGTCCTCTATATGTTACGGAGAATCAATGAGCATCTGCAATGCTGCTTTCAGATTTGCTTGCGCATTCAGTTATTAGTGGTTGGAGATCAGTGGGGTAATTCCATAACATTCTAACAGTAGGAATAGGTTCTCATTTTGACAATTAAGCCACGTTCAATACGTTGCAATGGATAAGCAATAAATAATCTTCGAAATGATTTACATTGTGGTTATTATATTTATTACTAGCTTTTGCCCGCAACTTCGTCCGCGTAAATGACGCTTATCGCGGACGCAATCGAAGTCGCGGGATAAAAAGTGGCATATGTCCTTTCTTGGGTTTCAAACTTATCCCGTACCAAATGTCATCAAACTCCATTCAGTGGTTTAGTCGTGATAGCGTAACAAACATACAGTTACTTTCGCATTTGTAATATTATTAGGTATAGATTTTATTCCCTCGTCATTTGCAGGTCAGGTCAAGGTGACAGTAAGCATGAGCGTATATAGTACAAAATCGCATGACAAATGACAATTACACCTCTATTTACATGCTGTAAGAGTGAAAAAAAAAACCCTTAGGTTGGAATCAATGATGTCTTGGATGAGTTTGGAACCTTGTGTATCATGAACGCACGTGTATATTTGGCACGATATATATTTAACTATGCTATGCTCTAATTAATTGCAAATTATTCCGATTTCCAACATAAACAACACTATTAAAAAACCACGTCAGGACGCCTCCGCCCTCCAAACTAGGACAAAGTCGGGAAACCCCAGACGAATGGCAGCCCTACTTTTGTTCCATGTTACGTGGGGTCGGCACAACTCGTTTATTACTTCCATTCTCCATAGTCAGTAGTCACGCCACCATTCCATGCTTTTTCTTCTCCATCTGTCTTTTCTTTGGTCTTCCGTCTCCGTCGGTACAGGTACAGAGGTTTTTTATGTTAATAGATAGTCAAAGTCGAAGTATTTATGGACATCATAATGAGAAACCTCTGTACCACCACTAAATTAAACAGCATTAAAAAAAACACTTACAGAATTGGGTAGTTATGAAATATTATTACGTCCATCGGAATTCTGGCCGCTAGCCAGTCTGCGCCAGTTCGGACTGGTTTTCGTGGAGGCGTACTTTTCAGACGCCACCAGTAATCGTTTGTTGTCCACTATTGAAATTCGGTTAAAGATGTATATTTCTCTACTGTTTGCTGGGGAGTTTGTTGCGTCACTTCTTCTTCCCAGCTAAAGTACTAGAAAGTGGTGAAAGGCGGGCGTTTTGGGGGACTGTCTTATGTAATATTGACGTTAGAAAAGTGCTGATCCTCAGCCTTGTCATCTTCAATGAAAGTAATAGAACAGGTTGTGTTTTTGCTTTTTTTTTTCTCAATAATCCAACAAGTTTACAGCAATTACAGCCCAAATGAAGTTTTGAAGAATCTCGCGTGAGATTAGGGGAGGGGGGAGGGAGTTGAGGAAAATCTTACGATATCTCACCAAGTGGGGAGGGGGGTCGAAAAATTCAGAAAAATGCCCCACGTAATTAATGGACGCCCCCTAACGATGCAGCAAGGGACCAAATGAACGCAATTATTTCGAAAAACGTATTGTTCCCTTGGTACGCTTTTAATTGAAATTATTTTTTAGTCGTTCTGACTTAGATTCATGTACCTGATACATCCTTTTATGGTATATTATTTTGCCTTAAAAGCATAGGTGATTTGAGCAGTCAAGAAATAAAAACGAAGCCTTTAGAAGTGATATCCAAAATACATATTGTAGTACGATGCCTTTTTAGGCTAAGTTGATCATTTTGTTTGGGAAAGAAAACGGTTTATAGAGCAAGCATTTGCAACAGACTAAAAACACAATTTTCATTCTGAATTATGTATGAATGAGTCGCTTCGGGCCCCTTCGCCTCTCGTCGCCTACGTAAAATAGAGTACCAAGCTTCAATGCAAAAGCAAAATACCGCTCCGTGGGTGTAAAGACTAATGAAGTCGTGATGTTATGTGTATAAACATAACATCACGACTATTCCCGGAAGGAAGGGTGGCAGAGGTGTATAATACACTCATTTTCTCCAGTTCTTATGCAATAGGGGGCGACGGCGTCACAAGTCCTGAATGCGGACTGGGAATTTCCCAATGGAGAAACCCGTTTGCCCGGCTAAACGAACGAGGGAATCTATCGTGTTTTTAAAATATTGTTCATTCTACTTGATTGCATACTTGTTTAATTTAGAATAGATTGTAGTAGGCTATCAGCCAACTTCCTTCTACAACTCTTACAATATTTGTAATGAATCTACTGACGGAAATTAGTTTTTTTAACCGACTTCAAAAAAAGGAGGAGGTTATCAATTCGACTGTATTTTTTATTTTTATTTTTTTTATGTTTGTTGCCTCATAACTTTTGACTGGGTGAACCGATTTTGATGATTCTTTTTTTATTTGAAAGCTGGTGCTTCCCGAATGGTCCCATTTTAATTTGGTTTCATTCGGACAATGGGGTCCATGTGAAAACCATATAAGTCTTAAATTTTCATTACGTATTTGCGCGACAAATGAACGAATATCGCGATTAGATTAGTGCGGATTATCTACCACAACTAAAAAGTCAAAAAATAAAAACTTTTTATAAAAAAAACAACCGACTTCCTTAAAAAAACACTACAAAGTCAAAAATAACTTTAATTTCGGAAGTCGGTGGCAAAAACCTTAAATACAGAGCCTAAGACACCGACTTGCGAAATTAAAGTTATTTTTGACTTTGTAGTGTTTTTTTAAGGAAGTCGGTTGTTTTTTTTATAAAAAGTTTTTTTTTAGCTCAGCACACTACATAATGCCGAGACTGAACATCCGTGTTTTGAAGTGCTGAGATGCGCTTTGTTGAATTCTCAATGTTTGTCTAGTGTGAACCTAGGCTTAGAGACTGTCATTCAAGTCTTGAGTAGCAAAAACGACGCTCTACGAAACCGAATTTCTTCTAAAAGTCCAGATGCTGTATTTATGGCCAGGTTGTTGTCATTAGCTTCTTTGGCAGCCTTGTTCCACCCATTACTGGGTATATATCTCCTTACTTTTGTGATATGCTCCTCTGATATGTACTAGTAAGTAGGTATTCAAGTTTCAGTGCTTCTGCTCTAGTCTAACTACCTATCTGTCAGAACTGTGACAGGTGGGAGTAATGGCGACTTATTTCAAATGAATCATTTAAATGACTTCTGTTTTGAGTGGAGTGTAAATGTGGTGCTGTCCCACAAACAATGGGGCACTTAATATCTTGTCCAACGTGTCCTATTGTCTGCATGCTACAAGAGTGCGCTGATGAAAGTGCCAATCTCGTACCCAAATTCTGGGCTGACTATATTTAGATTGCTATAGACACGCACGAAGAAGACCTCTGTTTTGAATTCTTCTAGAACATATGCCAGCAATCGCCACGATTGCATCAAATCCCATAATATTACGCCATATATTGAAATTTCTTATGCCATCAACGGACACAAGTTATTTTATTCTGTTAGTTTGAATTTACATAATACATGAGTGGGAATAAGCGGTTTAATGATTATATTAAATAAGAAAAGTACTAAACAGGTTTATGTTAAAAAATATGGAGATTCTGGTGTGTCGCTAGCGCAGGTTCTGAACTACACAATACGATGTTATCTATACTAATATTATAAAGCTGAAGAGTTTGTTTGTTTGTTTGTTTGTTTGATTGAACGCGCTAATCTCAGGAACTACTGGTCCGAATTGAAAAAAATCTCTTTTTATTGGGTAGCCTATTTATTGAGGGAGGCTATAGGCTATATAACATCACGCTACAAATAAGAGGAGCGGAGCAGTAATGAAAAATGTTGCAAAAACGGGGAAAATTTATTCCTTTTGAGAGTTTCCGTTGCGTGCGCTGCGTAAACGGTTAAAGTAACGCAAAAATCATGTATGACGGAATTGTTCCTTTTAAAAAGTTCTAAAAAAAAGTCCGCGAGAGCATATGTCTATCTTTTAAGGTTGACTCACTATAACTCAAAAGGAGTGAGCAGCAACGAAAAATGGACGAAAACTAGCAGGCAAATCGATGCGACGGGAAGGGTCAGGGGAGCAAAAATTTGACGCGGACGAAGTCGCGGGCAGAAGCTAGTTTAGAAATAAATCCGCGTCCATGTGAGCCGGACGTAAATAATAGCACCGTCCCATTTCTTCCCGTGGTTGTCGTAAAAGGCGACTAAGGGACTTACTAGAGAATGGGCAGCAGCGTTCTCTATGCATTTTACCACCGTACTGCGATTGCCAACCCGCCTGTCAAGCGTATAGCGATTATGACAAAGCCCCCCAAATTGGGAGAAGCTTATGTCCAGCAATAGACGTCTTTCGACTTAATGATGATGATGAATCTAGAAATATCTGCAGCCTTCTTGAGACTTATTTTTATTATGTGTCTTAAGCTCGTTTAAAGAAAACAATATTTTTTAGTCTTCACATATGCTAGACATATTTCCTACATCAATTGATAAAAGACTGATTGTTGACGTAACAAACGCCACTATAAACAGTTCAGGATGCAAAATGGAGTACTTGTAGCCTCCTAGACAGTTCTATACTATACACCGAATGACAATATAAATGGACACAATCGAGCTGTGTGGAACCATTAGACAAATTGACAGTCCGCAGTCGATAGAATCGGTACACTGTAGACACATGAGCATCCCAACAAATATGTAGTGTTTTGTTTTTGTTTGTGGAAAACAATTTATTTTTCTTTCTTTTAGCCACGCTCTTATCTGGGAACCTTTTTTCACTTCCTTTGAGTAATTCTTGCTAATAACATTTTATCTCATCACAGACGCGTGCACTCCGCACAATCAACCTCATTGCGAGTGAGACGGATGTGTTCTGTTGTTCTCTGAATTCGCGAGGAATGCATTGTTTATAAGTAGTAATAGATAAAGTTTGAATAAGCGCATTTATCGCATTTAATTGGATAATCCTTTATTAGTAGATCATCATTCCTCGGCCTCAATTTATTTGGAGACGGCGCTACATCTCTTTTTCTTCCATACTTCTCTATAAGTCTTCATCTCGGTAGTTATCTTCTTACTAACCATATCATCATTCACACAGTCCATCCATAGTTTCTTTGGTCTTCCTCTACTCTTATAGCTATCGACATTCATACTCAAAACTTTTCCTTTAAGTAGATAAAGAAATAAATAAAATTAAGGAGTAAACTTTTCATATTCTGTCCGTATTTAATTTTCACGAAGTAGTTGAGTGTCCCTGTTAAGTTTTATTACTAGTTTGCTAATGAATTCGAGAACTCTCTGCTAATTAAATATATTAAACATCCAGTTTCGACCACTTCTTTACATGTGTCTTCGAGTAATAATAGTTCGTGATTATACCCGTATAATTAGTTAATTTAAACGCGAAAGTAACCCCTCATTTCTGGAAGTCTCTCATTTTATAATTTGCTGTTAAATCTCATGGTAGAATAGAAAAGAATACTCTTCATCATCTACGCCATACGAATCTATACTTATAATAAAACTGTAGAGAGGTCAATTCTGTACATTGAATATACATTAAAAATTAATATTGGAGGATGAATGGTGATCGATACTGATGCCAAAAATGCAATCAGTAAATTTTTTGTCTGTCTGTCTGTCTGTCTGTCTGTCTGTCTGTATGTGCACGCATGGGTTAAAAACTACTGAAGGGATTTTAACCAAACTTAGTACGATTGTAGTCCATACTCCTGGGCAGGTTATAGGCTATATAACATAACGCTAAGACACATAGGAGCTGAGCAGTGACGATACCCGCGGGATATTTTCCGACCTCCACGCGGGCGAAGCCGCTGGCAAAAGCTAGTTATAAATATAAATGTGTTCCGTGTGGTGGTGGACGTAATGAATAGCCGCATCCAATTTTCGTGTCAGTCTTACTGTCGGACTTACTAGAGAGTGGGTAGCAGCGTTCTCTTTGCATTTAACCAGTATACTGCGATCGCCATCCCGCCTGCCAAGCGTGGCAAACCCTCCCAATGCATGTGTGCTGTAATGATGATGATGTTGATGATGTGCGCGGCATTCGTGGACCAAAATAATAAACATTCCAATCATGATATTAATCTGAATAGCCTTTAAGAACTCGAAGCGAAACAAATCAGTGCAGAACAGGCAAAAAAATAAATCTGATAAACACGAAATAATTAATCTCATATCGGAAAAATCTCATCTTGTTAATCTTTATCACAGCTTCCAGCAACATCGTTAATTAAAACGGAAATATTTTACGAAAAAATTGCTACCGAAGCATTTTCAACATTTTACTCTGAATATGGTATCCGGGGAATGCAGTCTCATATCCGGGGGCATTCAAATTGTTTTCACAGACAAAGAGGAAGCGATGACAAACGTGAGCGATGTTCGCAGTGAACGCCATGACAGTTAAATTGTAATGTTTTGTGTACTGACTGGACTATTAAAAACCTTTCATGTGGGGTGTTATAAATGTAAGGGAATTACTTTTGTACAGATGTATCTCTGGGTCTTGTAATTTTGGTCCGACAATCACAAACTATCGTGAATTTTCTATACAGAGAATATATAGATCCGGCTGTCACTAAGATCCTTCTTTGACATCAAACCCCATAAACTTCTTTTGCTGGAAAAACCGGGCGGAAACGCCCTAGGAGGACATATAGTGACCTTATTGGTTATGTTATTCAGAAAAGTCATTAGTGTATTGCGTAGTACTTGCAACCGGCGTGTGTGTATGACCAGATGAATGAACCTAAACGAGGCAAAAGAAGTATGTAAGGATCGTAGCAGGTGGCGTTCCGTAGTTTCTGCCTACCCCCATAGGAAAAAGGCGTTAGTTTATGTATGTATGCATGGATGGTACTAAGAAAAAGAAATGCAAACAATTGACAATGAATGAAAAGGATAACAATATAGGTACGTGGAATTCTCCCGAAGTCACGCTGTTTATTATCTCAGTATTACACGAAAAAACAAGCATAAGGTATCCTTGAGAATAATTCTACAACGTAAAAAAAGACTACTTACAATAAAACTATCACAAACAACCGAATTTGGAGAAACATGTCGAAAATGTAAATGTCGAACGATAGTGATACAGTTTGAATTGTAATCGGTTTTGTGACTGAGATATCATTCAAGAGAATCCGTAGGCCCCTAAACATTCTAATAAATGTGCGTATGTAGTGATCGGGGTTTTTTTTTCTCTCTTTCCAACCTCTCAACCATATACAAGTTTGTAGGTTTAGAATACGAAGAGGGTAGTCCTGCTAAATGCATTAAGATATAGAACACGGCGTCGAATTTCGATCTGACGAATGTTTTAGAAACCGAATTTAGTTTCCTCTAGAGATGGGTGCAATATCATGTCACATGTAAAAACCATTGATATTTTAAAATCATTTCGTCATGCGATGAAAGCGACGAAATCATCGATACCTAAATGTACTGCCATGAATTCCATACATTTAGTTAGAGACATAGAATTTCGCGGACTAACTTAGAGGATTACCCTTAAGATGGACAAGTAAGACAGTAATTAATTTCAGTTCAATTTCAGTTCATTCGCATGCACTCATAATAGAAGTGACGTAATCTTATACTCAACTAAAAATCATTGATGATTTTGTCTTGTTCCCGTCATCGATATTTATTGTCATTGTGATGCAGTAACTGACACAGAAAAAATATATCTGTACTTTTCTTGCCTTTATCCTAATTTATTTGGGATACGCACCCCTCTTTTCACCTCTATTTTTTCCCTTTCTTATCATAGCATCTTTCGAATAATTTTTCCCCATTGCCATTGTTGTTTCCTACATAAACAATATTCTCTTTCTATCGTATCTTTCAAACACACTGAAGTTATGTTCATCATAAATTGAACTGAAAATTTTCTGTAACACAAATAAACCTGAAGTTATAAAATAAAACGTGGAAAACGCATTTCGATATTCTACGTGTTACGTGCAATGTTTAAATAGTTGGCAACTGTGTATCTATGTGTATGTTCGGAACGTGTCGGCTGCCATAGTACACGATCCGTGATTAGTTGCCAGACATCGCCTACTGAGTTAGTTTTCTAACTGAACTTATATTAATCGCACGTGCTGGTAAAAATGTGAATTTTGTTGCTGGCCTTACAAAAATTTACAAGTCGAAAAAAATTAACACCACTGATGTATTGGGTCTTGATAACCCGCCCAATATATGTCGTCAAAAAGTAAACCGATTAGAAAAAGATTGTCACTGTGTCAGTCTGCAGAACTTCACTGCAAGCACAAGGTCTTCTTATAAACCACCGCCGTCTTGTACCTTCGTGATCAACATTACTTCGTCTTTTTAGCGTATCGATGGCAAAAAGTTTAAACATATTTGTCCCAAAATTCAGCTGCGTGAACACCTGAACTGATGCAATTATAAGATTATCAAATGCACTGGTGACAGGGAAAGCGGCGCAGGATGGAACGAAGGCCATTGTCTGTAGGGAGCTGCTGCATACGTACTTCAGATCTGAGCCGTTCCTGTCCGTGAAACCCATCTGTGAAGATTGCTTTAGCTCTGGCCCACTTGTGTTCGAAATCTATTTAGAGATTTCCAAGGTTCTTAGATGTTTCGATAAGATTGTAAGGGGGTTTATACAGCTCCCATAGAGGCGTTGCTATTCTTTGGACTAGCTAGACCCTGGAGCTGGATCAACATTACTATAATACATAATACAATGTTATGTAATAATCACAGTAGCAGAGATTTCAACTAATTCCATAAGATACACTAATCCAAACAACAGATGTTCAAAATAGTTAAATACGGAGCAGACACAACAATACGTAACACCCAAACAAGATACTCTTGAAGGCAATTTCTGTCTCGTAAGTCCAAAACAATATCTACCCTCCATCCAATGCAGTTACAACAAAACTTCCTCCTTTTTTTGAAGTCGGTTAAAAACTGTTGAAAGCGATGTGTGTTCGTACTCTCGTCTCTACATATTATCAGTCTTTACTACATCAATACAATATCTACTCTCTATCCAAAGCAGTTGCAGCAAAACTTTCCATTCCAAAAGCAAAACAAATAAAATCAGAACGTGTCAACGTGGAACTCAGCTCTGTTGGTGACAGTATTGTGACAATTTCACTAAGCTGCCGTAACAGTGTTGTCGCGTAGAAGGCTATCAAGGGCTCAATACAAAACAAATGGTACTGTTACGTTCCGAACTATTGGATCGAGTCCAGGTCTGTTATTGCCATTATAAAAGGAAGGAATGCGCACGTACTCCTAGCTGTTATGCCTGGAGAAAAGTGGGTAGATGTTTGTTAAATGCTGTAGAGTTTACCGACTAACTTGTATTAAAGTTTCGGTTCCGAAAATGTACGGAAAACAACAATTTAGGGGAGCTTTAAGAGCGAATGAAAAGTTGATCGAGTCAAACGATAGTAAACTGAAATATTTAGGAGTCTTTTAGGTATCATGGAATGAGACATTTATTGACGTCAAATAGAAACTTCTAAATATAAGACACTTTTGTTTTAGCCACAATATGAAATAGGTAGACAGGCTTACGTGTCAATTTCACATCAATAACATAACTTTTTGAGATCTTGGCAGCTTGAAGTTTTCTTCTATTCAAAGAATTTACCGAAATGGTATTCGCTCCGTCGTAAAATTCGACCTAGAAGTATGGAATGAACGCGAAAGACTCGTAAATTTGCTTACCAAGCTGAGAACTTGTTCCTTAAGCAAAAAGACTGGCGTTGAGCCAGAAAACCTTGAATGAGAAACACCTAGTTTACTTCAGGGGAAGAAAAACGAGCCTTAACCGGGAATAATAACTTAACGCCACGCCTCACGCCTGTAATACACTAAAGGGTAAACTAGACAGGTGTATACTACACCCACATTTTGCAAGTTGTATTTAAGCTTCATCTTTGCATAGAGGTCAAATTTGTTTGTATGTAGGGGATAATCTCTAGAACTACTGGTCAGATTTGAAAAATTCTTTTTGCATTTGATAGCTCAATTTTTGAGGGAAGTGACAGGCTATTAAGCATCACGCAATGACCCTTAAGAGAACAAAGAAAAGAATTTGGCAAGAACGCTTAGTGGAAAAAGTACTAGCGCGGATGGACGGTGGGATACGGCGCGGCGGGTTTGGAGCTAAAATACGCGGAAGAAGTGCTAGTGCATTATATGGCAATCCTATTGCCATCTAGGTACGGTCTGCTTCTGAGAAATTCCTAACGGAAAACCCCACCCGTCCTAAGGATCAAACCGGGATACCGCTGTGAATATTGTACAAGTTCTGAAGCCAATAAATACACGTATAGCCGTTGTCAGGGCAATATTACGTGGTCAGAATGTATTATTAATGTTGCTGGGTTTCCTCATCAGTTTTCCTTGGCCGTTAGGCGATACATTTAAATTTTGCACATATGTTGCAAAGTACTGGCAGACTGTGTGTTTTAATGAATACCAATTCCCATATTCTGACTTACATGTAAAGTTGAGTCATTTTAAACTTGGAATCTTATTGTCTCAGTGGACATAAGACTTCTATCATTTTAATCCTTGCAAATCGGAAATTCTGAAGTTCATATGACACATCTTGAAACTTATTCGGTACTGTGCCCGCGATTGTCTCGCTTGTGGCTAAGTAATGCCAGCTGCACAGTTTGATGGATCAGGTTAAGCTACGCTTGCTTCGGTTGATCTGTTGATGTGTAACCATTTTTACATACCAAGACGACTCCTTGCCTCGGAAACCATGTTAAACCTTTGTCCCGGCTGACTTTCTTGGATCTTGACAGTCGCCAAAAGCCTGAAAGTCTGACAAGGGATATCGTATCCTGCCAGGGTCGCGAGATTTGTTCGAAAGAGATACCGGGACCCTGGCACATGGGCAACTGAAGGAACACGGTTGGATTTTAGTCAGTAAAAGTCTGACACGCCCTTCCACTCCACCCAAGAGCGGGAGACGTCATTTGATGGTTTCCCACACAGAAAAAAAGGGGTCATCGTATTACCCAATAACTGAGTTGTGGAGGTCAGAGAGAGTCGCTTCACGTAAAATACTGGTAATCAGTTGTATCCGGTTAGACTGGAAGCCGATCCCAACATAGTTGGGAAAAGACTAAGCAGATGATGCTCGCGACTGTCTGGTTTATAGTTTAATGAACGAAAACTAACCGATAAACTTTTATTCCGGCACTATGTTATTTTTCTTGTATGATATGCTGAGTATGATCTTGAAACCGTACAAAACAGAGGCGTAATTGCGGAACTTTTTGTCGGTAGGAATTGATTTAATATTCATAGTTAAACAACATTCATTGCGTTATTTACGTTGCTGAGACACAATTTATTCGAACAAATGACGCAATGGTTTAGAAATAATCTTCAATTCCATTCAGATTCTGATAAATTGTGCGTTTCGCAATTAGGGTGCAGAACGACACAGAAGCTCACTAATGTTAGTGCAAACAAAACAAATAATTCAACAGCATATATTATTTATCTCTTATCAAGGCTGTTACACTACGTTTTCAATTGAACGTCGACACAACAAATAAAAACATGAAACTGTGTACATACAATTTATGTTCGCTCTTCCTAGAACGCTACATGCAATAATGGTTATTGATTTTCATCGGAACGGATTTCATCTGCATAGCTTTTTCCAACTATGTTGGGGTCAGTGTCCAGACTGTCCAGCAGTAGGGTGAAGTTTAATACCTTGGTATTTTAATTGGAGCCACTGCGTGATCTTCACACCCCAGTTATTGACTAACACGATACGCTTTGGTAAGACTGGTTGTCGAGACTTCGGCTTGTGACTATTGTTGGTAGTCAACAAGCCCAAGTATCACTGCCAGGGTCGCGAGTTTGTTCGAAAGAGATACCGTGGCCCTGGCATATAGGCAACTGAAGGAACACGGTGGGTTTTAGTCAGTAAAAGTCTGACACGCCCTTTCGCTCCACCCAGAGCGGGAGACGTCATTTGATGATTTCCACCCGCAAAAAAAAAATCTAATGTGAAAATGGATGGGCGCCCTTCCACAAACCAAACAAAGACATGAAACCATATAAAATGTATTGTCGCCCTTCACAAAATGCTACATGCAATGTTAGTTATTGATTTTCATCGGAACGGATTTCATATAATATTAATGGAAAACAATTAATTAGTCTACTGAACAATTACTGCTATTGAAAGCTATTGGAAAATTTAACTACGTTTTAGACAGATTTCATTGTGAAATCGACATTAATTGGAGAGAAAGCGAATACTATTTTCAGGTGAGTAATTTGCAAAGTGATTTAAGGAAAATTGTTATATAGAACAATGCTGCCGGTCGAATGCCTGCTGGATAGTTTGTTGCGCCATTTAATTCCAGCTAAAGCATTAGGACGTGGTGAAGGGCGAACGTGCTGCAGTCCCCCAGCATCTTATGTAATTTTCACGTTCGAAAAGTGCTGATCCTCAGCCAAATTTGAATAAATGACTTATGATTTTGGTTAGCTGTTAGTAAGCTTTTAAGTTAATATGGCTATAAGAGCAGGAGAAGTTCTGGCATGATAGATGGATCTTGTCATAGTTATGGCTAGAAAAGAGAGATGTTGGTTCACAGGAATGTGTGGAACTATGTAGTACTAGCTTCTGCCCGCGACTTCGTCCGCGTCAAATTTTTGCTCCCCTGACCCTTCCCGTCGCATGGATTTGCCTGCTAGTTTTGTCCATTTTTCGTTGCTGCTCGCTACTTTTGAGTTATAGTGAGTCAACCTTAAAAGATAGACATATGCTCTCGCGGACTTTTTTTTAGAACTTTTTAAAAGGAACAATTCCGTCATACTTGACTTTTGCGTTACTTTAACCGTTTACGCAGCGCACGCAACGGAAACTCTCAAAAGGAATACTTTTTCCCCGTTTTTGCAACATTTTTCATTACTGCTCCGCTCCTCTTAGTTGTAGCGTAATGTTATATAGCCTATAGCCTCCCTCGATAAATAGGCTACCCAACACAAAAAGAATTTTTCAATTCGGACCAGTAGTTCTTGATATTAGCGCGTTCAATCAAACAAACAAACAAACTCTTTAGCTTTATAATATTGTAGTATAGATAATATTAGTATAGATTGAATGGACTTATACGTAAGTACAACCGTCAGTTCTTCTGGATAAGAAGGTCTTCTTCTTAGCGTGTCGACGGCAAAAATAACACGAATAAATGTGTAGTTTTCTAAAAGTGATAGTTATATTTTCACCTAACACCTTCAAATCAGAAGCACGTTGTCGACTTGTCGCAGACCCGACCTATGACGAAAGTGAACAAGTACCACAAATAAAAACGGCTTACTGCGAGCGTACGGTAGTGATTTTTGTAATATTTAGTCATTTAGTGTTAGTTTCAACAGGATCAAAAAAAGAACACATGCTGCGCCAGAATGCTGAAACTAGTTATAATCATTAGGGCTAATTATTTTTTAATTCTTGTGTTGATACGAGCTTTACTACAACGTCAGTTTAATAGCGTTCACGAACATGACGTATGGATCAGCACCATTTTGAAGCATTACATCAATGCGCGAACTGAACAAAACATTGACACACATTCAAAAACTATTCAACCGCAATATGTCAAGAATCTATACTAATATTATAAAGCTGAAGAGTTTGTTTGTTTGTTTGAACGCGCTAATCTCAGGAACTACTTACTGGTCCGAATTGAAAAAATCTTTTTGTGTTGGGTAGCCTATTTATCGAGAAACGCTATAGGCTATATAACATCACGCTATAACTAAGAGGAGCGGAGCAGTAATGAAAAATGTTGCAAAAACGGGGAAAATCGCACGGGTAGGCGATTCGACGCGACGGGAAGGGATGGTGGAGCAAGAAATTTAACGCAGACGAAGTCGCGGGCAGAAGCTAGTACCCACATATAAACAAAAATAGAAAGGTTAGTACTTGATACCGACCTCTGTACCAACTGAACATTAAGTCTAGGTCAATGTGATCAACTAGGAGAATTAGTAATGAAACGTGTGACGTAACGGTTGGTTTACTAGGATCAAGGTAGTCAGTCACTGTAGTTTGAAACCATTGTAAAAACCAATAATTTTAAAAGAGTAACCATGAAGTTTCTTGCCGGCTCTCCTCCATAGGAACCAACAAATTGGACCCGCGTACCTCTCATCTGACTTTTCATAAGTGCCCATATGAAATAAAAATATTTTCGTTTTGAGTCGCTCTTGCAATATTGATATCTTTTAACTTTATTGATAGGAATAGTTGGCTCTACTTGGAAAGCACATTGGACTCGGCTGTCATTGGTACATCTTTGACAATCACTACGGGTAGAAAGAAGCCTTAAAGTCTCACAACCAGTCTTACCAAGGGGTATCGAGTTACCTAGGAGCAATGCAGGTGGATTGTGGAGGTCAGATAAGGCATTTGCTCCGTGTAAAATACTAGTATTCATCTACATCTGGTTACACTGGAATCGGATCGCTAGATAGTTGTGAAAATGCTACGGATTGATTGTGATCGCTCTAGGCCAGGATATTAAAGAAATTTACTGTCTTAGCTAGTGAATTGAGTAATTGTATAGACAGGAAATGAAATAGTATATTTATTTGTATCCGTAAATATCTTGCTGACATCATGAGGCCAATCCTAAGTAATATAAATGCCAAAGTAAATTAGTTTGTTTCCGTTTCACACTAAAACGGATTTGGACGAAATTTGGCAAACAGATAGACAATGAGACCTAGGTGAGGATTTAAGCTTTTTAACCTGGATCTTGAGTATAAAGGAATTTACTTTGTAGGATAAAATACTCTTAATTGTGCACACGATACCATTGTAGGGACCCAAAATCTTCTTTCTTAAATCTGCTACCTTATTATATTTACGTATAGAGTTATACTTTTTGTTTCTCATTTGAGGTTGTGCCGCGACTGGCAAGGTGTCCCTTCGCTTTGCCCAGCGCGGTAACTTTGCCCATTACAACTGCAAAGTTCGTTATTCAATTCCGCCCAGGAGGTGTCCTTGATGGCGCGTTGATTGCTTCATCTAGAGATGCGTTTTGCAATATAGATGTAAAAAAAGGTTTTGTCTAGATGAATTCAGGCGGTTGCGCTAACGTAGCCCATGATATCCAGATTTTCTTCCGTTTTTTTTTTGACAGTCAGTGGCAGGTTGTATCTTGATTAAATAATATAATTGCGTTGGTAACAAATGGCTTTACAGAATTAAAATCATCAATATAACCCTCTAACTTCATTTAATCCCATTTTTTTTCTGGGTGGGAGATCGTCATTTGACGTATCCCGCTCTGGGTAGAGCGCAAGGGCGTGTCAGACTTTTACTGACTAAAACCCTTTCGAACAAATCTCGCGACCCTGGCAGTTTAATCCCATTAAATGATTTTTTTTATGAAAGAGTCATTCAATGGAATTAAATTCAGACTTCGTGACTAAAGGCAACACAGTCTTTAAATCAAATCAAATCAAATAATTTATTCAGCAGATCATAAAATCCAATTTTGTTAGTACTTACAAACTTACACATCTTAAACCTAGTGTTAGTACACACATTTTTACATTTTGCAAATTATACATAATTATTATTAATAATGTTAAAACAATTAATAGTGATGTCAAAATAATCAATAGCAATGTGGTAATTTTGACATAATTATGAATGATTTGCATTCATAATTATGTCAAAATTACCATTAAAAACGTCAGTACCACCATTAACTATGTCAAAATCATTAATAATCAAATGTAGACGAAACAAAAATGCGAACAGTCAAACAACAACATTATTTCAAGACACGGTTTGATGGAAATACATGTGTTCTGGTCTCGTGTTCTGTGTTTTAAACCTTGAACACCCAAGCAAACAGCCACAATAAATGTCAAAAAACTTAGTCATCTTTAAAAAAAAAGATACCACGAACATAATCGCAACATAAAAAGCAGGTTTTAATTAAACCGTCAAAGTCTGAAGCCCAGACGTTACGTAAATCGCCGATGCGACATTGGGGAGACGAATTCGCCGTACAATAAAAAAAGAAGAAGAAAAAAAAGCGGGCAGCGTTCCAGTAGCTATATTGCACCGCGGGGACACGCATTAATTGTGCTGACTTCCTCTGATTTCGTGATGATATTCTTTTTATGGAACCTCTGGGATTCGTTCTATTAAGTTTTGAGGCGCCAAGTTAGTCATACAATGGGATTAAATGAGCTTGAAATTAAAATGGAGGGTTGTATTGATGATTTTTATGAGTAAAGCCATATTTGTCACGGTCGCCAATCATATTTTTTCAACATATATTCTGAAACTGACCGGCAAATTGCAGAAAACGAATTTTTAGGCTACCTTGGTGCTCTCTCTTACGTTGGTTTGGGATGACCCACTTTGTAATGTCTTAAAAGAAGGTTATAGATCGATATCTGACCCTCTATCTTAAGTGTGATTCGAATTATAACTATGTCTATGCTTAATCCACAATCCCGCATTGGACCTGCATAGTGGACGGCTCCCGACTAGACACCAAAGATGAACGAATAACTCAATAACTCAATAACTTAAAAACAAAGGTTACTTGAAAATAATTAAGAAAAATCTTATCTCGCCTGCAATTAAAAAGGTTATCTTTCGTCCCATTAATACTTATAAACAAGTAATTTAACAGACAGAAATATCAATTACTTAATCATTAAATAGAATGATATCACCATCCATGCGGTTGATTCATTTTCGTGAAGCTTCGAGACATACATTTTGAACAAATACTATAGTCAAACATACTGTTGTTTTATCTTAGGGCCGTTACTCACGAGCTGCAGAGGCGACGGCGATTCTTTAATAGACCATAATCAGCCTATAACGTTCCCACAGCTGGGACAAAGACCTCCTCTCTGTGAGAGGGAATCCTACTATATTAAAATATTAATGTAAAAAGTTTGTGAGGATATATGGATGTTTGTTACTCTTTCACGCAAAAACTGCTGAACGGATTTGGATGTAATATAATAGATAAATGGGATTCTTTTTATCCCGGTAGTAGGTACGTTCCCGCGGGATAATTTCCGACGTCCTCGTGGGCGTAGCCGCTGGCAAGAGCTAGTGTGGCTATAATTAACCACGCGGGTCCAGTTGGTGATATTTTGGTTCTATGAGATGCAGGACATTTTTCTTCACCGTTTTTGAGAGCAGCGGTGATGAATAAATTGCACAAAGTAAAGTGCCGCCCGAGTTCGAACATACGACCTACAGTTCGTAAGTTAAGGCACTTACCACTGGACCACCAATGCTCTCAGAACGACATACCGCTCTCAGCTTTGATAACGCGGCGGCGATAAACACTGCCGCTGCGACGCATGTGTCAACATTCTTTGACACTCTTACAAAATATTGTGTAACTTTTACTTACTTTAAAGTTTCGACGTAATTTGACATTGATATGTCTACGTTTTAATTAGTCAGCTATATTTGTGTTTACTTCGCCACAAGGTATATTTTTGGATGCACAAGGCAAACAAGAAGTACTAACTAGTTATGTTGTACTTACAATTAAGAATTGTACAGTCATTCAAAGATATAAATTATCAGTTGTAGTATTTTTATGTCACGAGGCGACTGTGCTTTATTTGTGGTAACCATTGTACGCTATTATTAGGAATCGCTTTAATGTTGACGGTTCCACAACATTCATGGCGTTGTTTACGTTGCTAAGCAGTCTATCGAACATATGAAAGAATGTGTTACCTATAACCTTCAAAATGGTTCAGATTCTGATTAATAGTGTGTTATGCCATTAGGTTTCAAGTGAACAAACACGTTATAAATGTGTGCGTGAAGGCGAGTAGTGTCAGCACAAAGCACACACACACACACACACTCCAGACTCAGACAGTAGCGAAAGCTGCTACGCTTATACACACACACACACATGTACAACGTGTTTAAACACTTTGTAATCACAAGAAAAGCGCGCGTCGCTTCGTGAAATAAAAATACTGAACTTTATTAACCACTAGATAGCAGCTTGTTTGCGTGTATTTCATTATCTTTAATACAAATATTCAGAATGAAAAATAGCGTATCTCTTTCACCAGGTCCCTGGCTGAGCTATTTGTATTTCAAATATCATAACGATCGGTTCAGTAGTTTAAGCGTGAAACGTCAGACGTCAGACAGACTTACTAATATAATATTTGTAATACAAGCTATGTATTCTGTGCGTGTGTTCAGTAATCAAATCTTTTCCTTGACATCTCTTTCGTTCACTATACATTATGTACATACAATATCTTGTACATACTACAACCTTAGTGGTTAAAGGCTTGCCTATTGAAACATAACCGCTTATGCCGCATACCCAAATATGTGAGGCTCAGCTTCCCAACGTGAGCTGCGGTTTCAGTATCGGTATTTTACATCGATGAAACACTGCAAAATACTGGGTTTATCCCACATATTCTAGTAACAGCGCCAAATAACTCAATTCAGGATAAAATGACACATCATTCCGTAGTTTATACAAATAAATATTATACAGCTTTGTTTTATTGATGTCGGATGTATACGTGAATGCTTTTCTGTCGTCTGTAGCCACATATTTTTTTAGTTTTGTGTTTAGCCGAGAGTTGATTAATCCAACAGTGTGTGTTTCGTAGTACTGGGATGGACTCTGTTAGATTCTAAACGCTTTGTAGAGCACCGAGAGTTGAAAATTCCGTGTACGATAATATCCTACCGTGATATCTTTCCGTCAGTGTTAACGTGGACATACCACATACCTTGGAGGCGAAATTTACGTTTTCGTTGCGTTAACTGGAATTTACTTTAGCAAATAAGGTATTACTTAAACATTCAAGTCTTCACGACAGTTCTTGCTGCAAAGGGCATTTCGATACATGGTATTGATGGTATTGGTATTGGTTTTGGTGATCTTAACAAGGAATTGCTTGTGTTAGGGGAAACAGATTTGTGAGGACTTATATAGCTGTAGCTATATTATTCTAGCATTCACTAGTTCTTGGAACATTCTCCTTTGATCTAGCTCTATTCGAAGATTTCTAAGGAAATACTAGTTACTGTCGGAAGTGTACATTTTCTATATAGGTAGAAACTGCATAACGCCATCTGCTACTTACTTACTTCTTTTGACTGTTTTACGTTCATATACATATCTAGTCATACATTCACGCTGGTTGCGAGTACTACGCATTTGACCTTTCTGAAGAACATCACCAATAAGGTCACTATACATATGTGCTCCTAAGGCGTTTCCACTCACATCTGCCTGGTAAATACGTTTTGTTAGTCGCCCATATATAAACCATCTTACTTAGATACTCTTTTCAATTCTTTGAAACCGCACATTTTATACTGTTCCAATAATTCGTTGTTATAAACAGAATCTTTAGCCCTTTATAACAAGCGACGCTCTTCAAAGTGTTTGCAAACAGACCGCCGGTCATTGTAGGAATATGAAACAGTAGATCAAGTAAAAAAATTAATATGGCCATGACGTGCTGTTTATATAACTTTGAGTTAATGATTACTGATAGAAAAAGAGGAAGTCTAGAAGTACTAGAAGCTAAATACTTTATATCAGGTTTAAATTTTATTACTTTTAGTACTTTTAGAACTGATGATGATGATGAGATGAAAATATCGTACTTAGAATTCTATGTTTGTTACTGTGCCACCTAAGACCTTTGGTGGCACAATTAACCTAGTTTAAATCTGTGATTATTATTCACGGTCCAAACCGTTGGAGTCGTAAATCATATTCTATAGAATCGCAGAACGGGAATAATTAATAAAATATTGCTATTTGACTTGTTGCTATAACCAGCGACTGCATTTTGAAACTTTCTTAGATAAGCCGTGTACCCGACGCGTGTCTATGTGAGTGCGCAGATTCGAACTTTTGTTCATACTTGCTCTACCGTTTATTAGGTACATGTACTGTGGCCAGACTGTCCTACATCAATCTTTAATGGCTTGTGTTCTGGTTGATCTAATTATTACACATGTCTGGATTATTTTCTGTGGCCCTTGCGTCATTTGAAATGTTTTGATATTCGTCTTCTTTTCGTGTCGGTGGTTTTCGTACACATTTTTTTTTATAGTTGAAGCTCAGTACAGTAGGTGACCACGTTAATTGCGGCATCAGTGGCATACTTTAGGTCATCCGAGGTGCAGGTGAGCAGGCATTGTTTTAGAAAAGAAATATTGCTCAGAATGAGGTCCTGATTTCGATTTCCAGATCGGGCTAAGTGTTGTTAGGTTTGTGAATCAGAAATTTCTCAGAAGCAGCCCTGAGGGTTTTGTGCCCTGCTGAAGGTAATGGGCTCGCCCTCTATTACGTGGGACTTAAACATAAGTGGCGAAATGTGTAAATACAAAGCCTTACCCTTCGTTTACAAGCATAAGAAAGCAGGTTAAAAGAAACTACAGGACGAACCTACTATTTAAGTTGTGCTGGGTTCCGGTTTGAAATGTATGGCTGTCGGTAAAATTACAGACTTAGTTTCTATGTTTGAACAGTTTATAGGTGACAACAATCAATTTCTATTACGTGGGTAGTAAGCTGAAAGGGCGATAGATCGATACAATTTTCTTTGTTGTGCACCAAAACGAAGTTTATTGTGTGATAGTGATAACTCATTTAAAACCACCTCCAGGGACGTGCAAGGTTCTAGATACATACATACAGAAACTCACGCCTTCTTTTGTCTCGTTTACACACCTGGTCAAAACCGCACGCTGGTTACCAGTACTACGACCTGACCTTTCTGAAGAACATCACCAATAAGGTCACTATATGTCCTCCTAAGGCGTCCCCTTCCTTAGTTTCTACTTACATCCGCCTTGTAAATACATTGTTGCTCGCCCTTCATTCATCCTCTCCAAAAGACCATCTGAAGGGTACTGTGGAGGGTTATGTCTGACTAAATACATTGACCGTCCGCAGCACATATAAGGTGCTTCGGATTACTCGGAAAATACATTCGTCCTTTACATGAAGAACCTATCACAGAAATGATTGTGATCAAACAGCCTGTCATATAAAACCGCCATCTATACGAAGCGATGACGTAGCGAGATGACGTTACCTCGCTAAAGCGTGGGAGTTCTGTTTATTTATCTCTGTGTTAGATAAATCGAGTTTGATTATAAGGTCGGAGCTTTCTTTCATTCAGTAACACGATTCTGTTCTTGAAAATGTTTGTGCACCTTTTCATTTGCCGTTCAGATTGGAATTGAATTAAATTAGTTTAACCGGTTTTGAATGCCGTAATTAGGTGCAGTAACAAATCAAAATCCATTGTGTCTCGCGTGGCTTTACTTTCGTGCATATACTAAGGAGTTAAGGCCCTTAGATCTTGTTACAAAAACATAGTTTTTCTTTAGGTATGGTTTTTTGAAACATCGAGTTTGTTTTTGAAATAAGGTTCAAACACAATTTTAAATACGGTTCTTTTTTACAAAATTGACAACTGCGTTCGGTGCTAAGTTGTAATTTTTGTTTAAATACTAGCTTTTGCCAGCGGCTTTGCCCGCGTGGAGGTCGGAAATTATCCCGCGGGAACATACTACCGGGATAAAAAGTAGCATATGTCCTTTCTCAGGCTCTAAACTATCTGTGTACCAAATTTCATTTAAATCGGTTCAGTAGTTTTCGCAGGAAAGCGAGACAGACAGACAGACAGACAGAGTTTCTTTCGCATTTATAATATTAAGTGTGGAATTAGTGTGGATATGTGGATTCTTACAGTAATTATCTTATACCTTTAAACGAGTAATTCTTGTATATATATATAATAATCTGAATCTCGGAAACGGCTCCAACGATTTTCATGAAATTTGGTATACAGGGGGTTTCGGGGGCGATAAATCGATCTAGCTAAGGTTCATTTTTATAAAATGTAATTTTATTCGTGTTTTCAATGACCAACTTTATCGATAATCAACCTGAACATAAACTTATTATTTTAAACACAATTTACCAAAAAATACCGAGCAAAGCTAGGTCATCCAGATATTTTAATTAATATGTGAAGACGATGCACTACGATTTGACTACCTCTTTGGTCTGCGACCATGCAAGCACGACTAGCTGAGCACAAAGTCTCGAATAGTACCTACTATGTCAATAGGAAAAAGGGATTGTCTCAATTCAATCTGTCCAGCCGTTTCCCATCTAGGTATGTTGGGGTCGGTTTCCAAACCAGATGCAACTGAATACCAATATTTTACAAGGAGCGACTGCTTACCTAACCTCCACAACCCAACTACTGCGTAACACGATATGGATGTTGTGATGTCTAAAGGATCAATACCATCGACCTCATCTCTGCTAACTGCCTCAATCAATGCTTCTAGGTAAACCGTTTGATTGTGTCTAAATTCTCGTAACTCTTCAGACAGGTGCGATGAGACATTTGTAGAACAATTTCTATGAAGTTAATATATAAAATTGTTCTACGAGAGTCGCGTTGCGCCTGTTTGTGAGAGCCTTAAGCCGGCCGGTCAACGGGTTCCGTAATATGTACGGCAAGGGGAATCAAGAAGAGGGTCTTGTGTACCGGATGTTCAATGGCACTGGTGATTGCTTCAACATCAGGCGACCCGCATCCTCGTTTATCTCGTGAATTATACTGCAAAGGGCCTATTGGCGACAAGTCAACACAACCTAATTCCAATCGGCTTACCTTTAAGAAATCCCACCTTCCATCGATCCACCATTATTTTTTTCATGTGTTTACACAGTTAATTTTAATGTGTTTTCTAAGTCAACATCATCATTAATTCTCCGGCCCTTATCCAAAATTTTTGTTCGGCGCAACATGTAATTTTCGTCCACACTCTATCAGTCGTCGTCGTATGTTTTCTAAGTGCATATTACTGAAAACATACCTGTATACATACAGACATACATACAGTCACGCCTTTTTCCCATAGAGGTAGGCCAGTGGTGTAGCGTGCCTTGGCGGGGCCCCGTATAAAAATTTGTTTGGGGGCCCTTATGAAGGGTAACGATTTCTCACAAAAGAAAAAAAAATTTTGCTTAAAATTAAAAGAAATATTAATTCATCATTATTATCTATCTGTCACTTTTTCCAAATTTTTTTGCAAAAAATTCAAATTAAATTACTCTCCTTGCTTTTTGTTTCGGCAAAATGATTTAATTAATCATTTATAGCTGATGATGACTTTAGTTTTTCTATAGTTTCTGTCTCTACGACGATAGTGACAGATCTGACAGGCATTCATGTCCCATCGAAGTTCTTAGGTAATTGTTTATCTCTATTAGAAATTAAAAAAAAAATTGGGAAATTTGTATTAATTTTTGCTTACGCACGTCGGGGGCCCCGTGGCCCGGGGGCCCCGTATAATTTATACGGCAGATACGGCGGTAGCTACGCCCCTGAGGTAGGCAGAAACTACGAAACGCAACCTGCTACGATCCTTACATAATACTCCTTTTGCATCGTTTAGGTTCATACAATTGGTCATACACACACGCCGGCTGCGAGTACTACTCACGCTCTAACATGCCTACGTACGAGGAAAAGCAAATCTTCCGTATATAATTATCTGATTCAAACTCATTATCAGTGAAAGTGGGGCCTTATCTTCTGAAAAGAAACGTTAACCTTACATCGCAAGAATTTGTTTTTTTTTTTTTGGTATGGCTTACCCTGGCTATAATAACACCTCTCCACAATTGACAGGTGCTGTAGGAGCCTTGGTCCAGTACAGGGGGTTCTGCTGTACCTGTATCGCTGACGAAGTCGCGAGTAAACAGCTAACAACTTAATATTATGACGTTAACATGTACATGCCTTAAGATACTCTGCCGAACCACCGAGGGCGCATACCCTTAAAATCAACAAAATCTAACCCAGATCTGTAATGAATTAAATACCTATCTTACTTAACTGCAAATAAAACTCATGATTTACCGTACCGTTCCATTCCAAAACAATCAATTGGCCGACTTATGGATCCCACCGGTTTTCCGTGCACTGCCAAACACGTGGCACTGCCTGTCATTAATCCAATTAATTTAATTGAATCAGTCTGTATATAAAAGCTACAGAATTTATTTACGGACTCGCAGGGCAGGTTCCGTTTTAACTTGATTTCTTTTTTTGTAGAATTCGTTTTCAGGTTTTAGTAAAAGCATTGGTCGGGTAGTTCAGTTTTTATTGGGTTTCTGGGAGGCTAATTGGTTTTAGCTACGGAAATTGTTGAATAAAATATAAATATGTCGGTCTTCAGTGAATGAGAAATAAAATTTGTCGGTATCGGTGTGACTACGTATTTAAGGTAAACAAAAATCTCTTAAAAAAGGAGCTTTAGACCTATTTGTTTAAAACAAGCCCGGTTCATAAAAAGGCTTACAATGCTTTGCGTATCCAATATAATAACGCATTCAGGGATTACTTACCGCGCTTCTGTAATCTCATGCCTCGGCAATGTTTGAGACACATGCCTTTGATTGCACTGTGGTGTAAGAAATTTGCCTCGCTGTTCCGTAGTCTGCCTGGCAGTCCAAACATTATCCTGTAATCGATAGCCGACCGGGCAGAAAACCCTTTAGTGTGGGGCCTCATAAATAATGTGTAATCTGTTATCTATGCTAAGCTATTTTGTTACCGACAGCATAGGCCGCATTGTAATCTGAATTAAGATTAATCTATACTAATATTATAAAGCTGAAGAGTTTGTTTGTTTGATTGAACGCGATAATCTCAAGAACTACTGGTCCGAATTGAAAAATTCTTTTTGTGTTGGGTAGCCTATTTATCGAGGGAGGCTATAGGCTATGTAACATCACGCTACAACTAAGAGGAGCGGATCAGTAATGAAAAATGTTGCAAAAACGGGGAAAAAGTATTCCTTTTGAGAGTTTCCGTTGCGTGCGCTGCGTAAACGGTTAAAGTAACGCAAAAATCATGTATAACGGAAAGGTTCCTTTTAAAAAGTTAAAAAAAAGTCCGCGAGAGCATATGTCTATCTTTTAAGGTTGACTCACTATAACTGAAAAGGAGCGAGCAGCAACGAAAAATGGACGAAAACTAGCAGGCAAATAGATGCGACGGGAAGGGTCAGGGGAGCAAAAACTTGACGCGGACGAAGTCGCGGGCAGAAGCTAGTAATAAATAAAAAAAACCGGCCAAGTGCGAGTCGGACTCGCGCACCGAGGGTTCCGTACAAACCTGTAGGTATTCTTGGTTTAAAAATAAATGTTTTTTTTTTTTAAATTTTATATTTCAGTTGATTGAATGTAAGGTAAATTGCGGTTTACGATTTATGACGTTTTAAAAAAAAACTGCTCACTCGATCTCGTTCAAATCAATTTTCGGTGGTAGTTTACATGGTAATGTACATCATATATTTTTTTTAGCTTTATCATTCTCTTATTTTAGAAGTTATGGGGGGGGGGGGACGCACATTTTACCACTTTGGAAGTGTCTCTCGCGCAAACTATTCAGTTTAGAAAAAAAATATAATAGAAACCTCATTACCATTTTTGAAGACCTATTCATAGATACCCCACACGTATGGCTTTGATGAAAAAAAAATTTTTGAGTTTCAGTTCTATGTATGGGGAACCCCAAAATTTATTGTTTTTTTTCTATTTTAGTGTGAAAATCTTAATGCGGTTCACAGAATACATCTCCTTACCAAGTTTCAACAGCATAGCTCTTATAGTTTCGGAAAATGGTGGCTGTGACATACGGACGGACGGACAGACAGACAGACATGACGAATCTATAAGGGTTCCGTTTTTTGCCATTTGGCAACGGAACCCTAAAAAGGATAGAAGAAAAACCGGCCAAGTGCGAGTCGGACTCGCGCACCGAGGGTTCCGTACAAATCTGTAGGGATTCTCGGTTTAAAAATATATATTTTTTTTAATTTTTATACTTCAGTTGATTGAATGTAAGATAAATTGCGGTTTACGATTTATGACGTTTTAAAAAATAACTACTCACTCGATCTCGTTCAAACCAATTTTCGTTGGTAGTTTACATGGTAATGTACATCATATATTTTTTTTAGTTTTATCATTCTCTTATTTTAGAAGTTACGGGGGGGGGGACACACATTTTACCACTTTGGAAGTGTCTCTCGCGCAAACTATTCAGTTTAGAAAAAAATGATAATAGAAACCTCATTACCATTTTTGAAGACCTATTCATAGATACCCCACACGTATGGGTTTGATGAAAAAAAAAACATTTTTGAGTTTCAGTTCTATGTATGGGGAACCCCAAAATGTATTGTTTTTTTTCTATTTTAGTGTGAAAATCTTAATGCGGTTCACAGAATACATCTACTTACCAAGTTTCAACAGTATAGCTCTTATAGTTTCGGAAAAAAGTGGCTGTGACATACGGACGGACAGACAGACAGACAGACAGACAGACAGACAGACAGACAGACAGACAGACATGACGAATCTATAAGGGTTCCGTTTTTTGCCATTTGGCAACGGAACCCTAAAAAGGAAGGAACTTAGAATAAATCCTAAACTACAACCCGTGCGTTTAATCACACTCTTTTGAAAAGCTTTGTTACGTGCGCTAGTAGTTAGTTTCGTTTCCCGTCGACAGACATTAATCTTTCTGAAAGAAACACAAATTGCGCAGCATGACCCCGCTAAAACATTGTTTTTCTTAGCTACTAAGGCTGAGTACTCACATCAACAACATCTTAGAAGATACAGCAAAACATTAAGGTAATAGGTAGTACGGGCTGGTGTCCGCAATTCCTCGTCTGAGCGCGTATTTTGCGTACGGGTGGGAAATCGGTTATTCGATCCACCCCGGCTACTCGAGGAAGGCGAGCAACGCCTTGGAGTTAATATCCCACGTAGGGTACCTGGGTTACCGAAATACTTATCCCTATATGTGGCGACCATCGGGCAGTGTAGTAGCATATGCGCTGCTGTCTCGTCGTCCTCAAGGCAGGCCCTGCACAGCGGACTGTCTGTTACTCCTATGACAAAGAAATGTTTATTAAACAACCCATGGCCAGTTAACTGCAAAACATTATTTATAAGTGTGGGTTGCCAACGGCTTCCCGTTTCTTAAACCAATTCTTCTGTCTATAATGGAAGGTTCACATTAAGTATCCGTTAACATTGGAGAATAAACTACGCTATATAAATACATGTAAGCACTTTACTTGAAACTTCATGTAACTTCTATGTTACTTGTAAAAAGACAAACCATTTCTGCCACCGCCACCAGACAGCTAAAAACTTAAACGCCGTTCAAAAACACCCAAAGCGAGTTTCAATGATCGAATTCGCTCGCTTGATTCCTTTACAAATTAGACAAGTTTTTCAACAAATAAAGCGGCTTTTTCAAGCGGACTCGGCCCGCGGGATTGGAAGTCCGGTCTGTGCCTAGAAATAAAATAATAGAGTTAGACCATTCAAGTTGCTCGTACTGCCGTGAGGTTCGCTACAATTGCTACAAACGAGAGTTTTGTAACGATAAATTGGAGTTTAAAAGTCGCCTTCTTCGCTTGAGGTCTGACCTCACCAACTTTCAAGCCACCGCTTAAAAAATACACAGTTGGTTTATGTCCGATTTCCCGAGGATATTTAAAAAAAGGGAACTATATATATTAATCGGATGGTTTAAATATTGGTGAACACAAAAGCTCAAGAGAATAGTAATGTTTAACTCTAATTTTTTTGTCTTCTTTATTATTCGCGTATCAGGACTATGTTTCAATTACTCAACATTGGTAGTTTATTTGGGTCGGAGCAGCAATGTTTTTCTTTCATAAAGTTAATTTCCTGTCTCTGAAGCGTTTGTTCCTTAATTTGACAAAAATGAAAGGTATTTTTAGTGAGTTTCAGTTTTGACATTGTTTTTGGCGTTGTGATGAGACGTGAATCGTTTTTACCGGATCACAGAAAAGCAGAAAATCTTAACTACGACAATTGGCCTTCTGGTTTAGGGAT
Source organism: Aporophyla lueneburgensis (assembly GCA_932294355.1). Lineage (NCBI taxonomy): Eukaryota > Metazoa > Arthropoda > Insecta > Lepidoptera > Noctuidae > Aporophyla > Aporophyla lueneburgensis. The sequence continues at coordinate 12,420,632 of OW028762.1, read as the reverse complement.
AATCTTAGTTTCAATCATTTTTTTTTTTGTAATAGAGGAATTAAGTCCTCACCCAGCTGTCGTCATAAAACACGAGGGCACGTTATAATTTCCTGCCGCACTAAAGCTAAGCCAGTTGGAAAGGTTCCATTGACCTCATGGCACGCATTGTTCTATTATTAGTACTACAATGACGTCACAGTGGTGAGACGATGAGCGAGATAAAGCCTTAAATTCGAAGCAGGTACTACCTTCAGTATTGTCCGAAGTATGAAACTGTTCAGTTAAACTTTGTGCTCTGAAAACGGACGTAGAACCAAGTATTTGAGTAATGTGTCATCTACTACCCGCACTGGGTTTCGCTTGGTATATTATGGTTATGGCTAACTCCCTCATGCAGACGCGGCCTGTGTCCAGTAGTGGGAACATTATAAGCTGATTATGCGGTTAAAATTGATGCAGCCAAATGAACTGGTTTTTGCATGGATGGGTGTCCAAAATCGGGTAAATTGGGTTTTCCATCAGGAACTTCTTAGTAGCAGTTCGCTGACCATGTAGTGCCCAGTTATGGGGTCGCTGTCGTCACATGGCAAATCCAATGTGCGATGAAATTAAGCTGCAATATTTTTACATACCCCCTTTGGTGAGCCCTATGTTCAGCTGTGGGCGTCTTATGGCTGAAATAATGATGATGATGCACGTGGTCCTACTATCGCACCGACAGTAACCCTCGCCACTGTTTGGCTCAGTATTTTCTAGGAGTCGCGAAATGCCGTTCTCTTCGGCTTCAAAAATCTCAGTTTCTTATTACAATGATCATTTAGTTCAGCCTAACGAGATGAGTATACAATGGTACCGATTCCCTTGTTCACAAACTAAACTAAATTTAAGTTCAGTGCATCTTTTTCTTTGTATTTCATTAAGAAAAGGACAAAAGAAAAATTTTAGTTTAGTCCTGTCAAATTAATCAGCGCCTGTCACTACTCCATACAAGTTTAGACGTGATTAAAAACTTGCCTACTAAAATTACGTCAATTTACGTCAAGCGCTGATTAATTTGACAGGACTAAACTAAAATTTATCTTCTGTCCTTTCCTTAATGAAATAGAAAGAAAAAGATGCACTGAACTTAAATTTAGTTTAGTTTGTGAATAAGGGAATCGGCACCCATGTCGGTTTTCTTTTGTTGAGCGGCCATGTTGAATCGATTTGGCTCATCTAACAACTTAATTCAGATCTAGACCCAGAATGTATGGTTACCAAGTTTACTTTGCTTGGATTAGAATCACAGCCTGCAGAAAGTATCTTGAATGTTGAATGAAGGATTTTGAGCCAGGATTATACTGCAGTTTGGCTAAGACTGCGTATGATTTTTGAACATTGTATGTAGTGTGACATACAAAACAAGTGGTATGGGAGACGGAATTCTAAGAGAATTTGCGAAAATAGACCTGTATCTTCATAAAAACACCTCGAACGGGGCAGCTTTTCGTTGCAGCTCATAGAATTTGTAAAATGTTTTGATATCGTTATTGATTTTCTAAAAAACTTTTACGTTTATCAGTGTACTAGCTTTTGCCAGCGGCTTTGTCCGCGTATTATATGTATAAACCTTCCTCTTGAATCACTCTATCTATTAAACAAACCGCATCAAAATCCGTTACGTAGTTTTAAAGATCTAAGCATACATAGGAACAGATATAGGGAAGCGACTTTGTTTTATACTATGTAGTGAAGATCCACAATTTCTCAATTCTGACTGGTAGTTCCAGAGAATACCGCGTTTAAACAAACAAACTAACCCCTCAGCTCTGTTATTAGTAATAGATTTTTTACGACTACTCTAAAACCCAAAGGTATTATTACTTACCCTATTAGAATTTATTGTTCACTTGGGCATACTAAACTTGCTTCGAATAAGAAATTCAGCTGAGGCTTCAGTTTCTAGACAAACGACTGTAGAAGTAATTTCTGTGCCTGAATTTAAATAAAAACATGTTATCCAAATCTTTTCAGCCGTTTATACGTGACTAGCTTCTGCCCGCGACTTCGTCCGCGTCAAATTTTTGCTCTCCTGACCTTTCCCGTCGCATCGATTTGCCTGCTAGTTTTCATCCATTTTTCGTTGCTGCTCGCTCCTTTTGAGTTATAGTGAGTCAACCTTAAAAGATAGACTTAATATGCTCTCGCGGACTTTTTTTTGGAACATTTTAAAAGGAACAATTCCGTCATACATGATTTTTGCGTTACTTTAACCGTTTTCGCAGCGCACGCAACGGAAACTCTCAAAAGGAATAAATTTCCCCCGTTTTTGCAACATTTTTCATTACTGCTCCGCTCCTCTTAGTTGTAGCATGATGTTATATTGCCTATAGCCTCCCTCGCCAAATAGGCTACCCAACACAAAAAGAATTTTTCAATTCGGACCAGTAGTTCCTGAGATTAGCGCGTTCAATCAAACAAACAAACAAACTCTTCAGCTTTATAATATTAGTATAGAACTAGCTTCTGCCCGCGACTTCGTCCGCGTCAAATTTTTGCTCCCCTGACCCTTCCCGTCGCATCGATTTGCCTGCTCGTTGCTGCTCGCTCCTTTTGAGTTATAGTGAGTCAACCTTAAAAGATAGACATTTGCTCTCGCGGACTTTTTTTTTAGAAATTTTTAAAAGGAACAATTCCGTCATACATGATTTTTGCGTTACTTTAACCGTTTACGCAGCGCACGCAACGGAAACTCTCAAAAGGAATACATTTTCCCCGTTTTTGCAACATTGTTCATTACTGCTCCGCTCCTCTTAGTCGTAGCGTGATGTTATATAGCCTATAGCCTCCCTCGATAAATAGGCTACCTAACACAGAAAGAATTTTTCAATCCGGACCAGTAGTTCCTGAGATTAGCGCGTTCAATCAAACAAACAAACAAACTCTTCAGCTTTATAATATTAGTATAGATAGATGAAATTAACGAGTCCCTCCTTGGGGGAGGCCTATGTTCAGCAGTGGTCGTCTTTTAACTGAAAAGATGAATGAAAGATTAAAAACTTTAGGAACATCACATACAAATAAAAGGAAAAACGGATAAACAAAATTCAATGCACACGTATTTTGCGAGTGCACTGAGCTACAAAATACACCTCCAATTTGATTCGCGTTGTATCTATACATTAGCCGGTGAGTCTGTCTGGTTGCCGTGGCGACGATCCCCTCGTGTGCCATCATTACGAGGCACATTGATCGGTTGGGAATCCTGTGAATCTATCATATAAAATTTCGAAAATTGCCTGAATTTTGGACTGGTATTAAAGTTGGCTGTATAGCGTAGTGACTAGTGTGGAAGTATGTACGCTAATTGGGGACTATTTTATAAAGTGATTTGATTCTTTTATGGTTTGATATTCTTGATTGTTCTTGTATCGTTCGATTGGATAGTAGTGCTATGCATAGCAGATTTGATCAGCCGAAAGACGTTCACTGCCGGGCATAGGCGTCCCTCAGTTTGGCCTGATTGGCTTGGCAGGCAGGTTGGCGATCACAGTATGGTGGTATAATACATAGAGAACTCTGCTGCCCATTCTCTAGTAACTCCTTAGTCGCCCTATACGACACTCACGGGAAGAAATGATAGATTTGATATTAGCTTGGATATACATAGTAGTTTTTGAAACTGTTGCATAATGACTTAATGAGGGATGTTAGTGACTTTACCTTATCTACTCTCATTCATTGGGATTGAACCTACGAAATAAAAGATGAAAGTTAAAAGAGCAAGAAATAGTTTTGTTATGCTATAAAAACTTTTAAAAAAATGACAACCGACTTCCTAAAAAAAAAACACTACAAAGTCTCACTACTCACTAGGAAGCCGGTTGTCATTTTTTTGTAAAAAGTTTTTATTTTAAACTTTTTAGTTATAGTAGATACCCCGCACTAATCTAATCGCATTATTCGTTCATTTGTCGCGCAAATACTTAATGCAAATTTAAGACTCCTATGGTTTTCACATGGACCCCATTGTCCGAATGGAACCAAATTAAAATTATTATACCAAATACCATTCGGGAAGTACCAGAAACCCAATAAAAAAAGAATCATTAAAATTAGTTCACCCAGTCAAAAGTTATGATATGAGGTAATAAACATTTAAAAATACAGTCGAATTGATAACCTCCTCCTTTTTTTGAAGTCGGTTAAAAATGGCACGCCCCGTAAATGCGTGCGTACCATTAGAAGAAAAAAAGAAGGAAATTACTTGGTGGTTGTAACTTCTTCGATTTACCCTGTGTACTTTTGTTTATGTTTAAATATAAACATATTTACATATATTATGGTCTTTAGTAGTGTTGTTCCGATTCTGAATGTTAATTTGTGTATGTGCAATTCCTACTGTCGACGAAACGTTTTTTTTATTTTTAAAATCCCGTCTTTCTGACTAGCTTATATTTTTTACCACGGCATGAGCTTTTGTACCGATACAGAAAATGAGATCGAGCGAGAATACAATGGTAATGCCTTTCGATTCCGCAGAGTAAGCATTTACTATCAGCGCCATCGATTTTCCAACAGTGTATTGATGTGACTTCATACTGAATATATGTACTTAACGTAGGACGTATACTCTCGACCTCCAACTTCGACCTCGTTTCATAAGACAGGCAGATTTCTAAGTAATTATCTTAAAGACTTTAAGCATTCGGCGTCGAGTCTGGCTTAAAACGAACTTTAATTTAAATTAAATAGATTTTCATAATGATCCTTTTGTTAGAACTCTACGGCGGTATGGATTTGATTTGGCGTTTTATTTTTAATACTGTTCTAAGTCAAAAAATTAGAGTTAGTGTGAAAAATCGAGCTTTAAGGCTCCTGCCCTGCCAGGGTCGCGAGATTTGTTCGTAAGAGATACCGTGGCCCTGGCATATGGGCAACTGAAGGAACACGGGTGGGTTTTAGTCAGTAAAAGTCTGACACGTCTTTCCGTTTCACCCTAGAGCGGGAGAAGTCATTTGATGATTTCCTACCCACAAAAAAGCTGTAAACCGACCCGACGCAACTCTAGTAGTTCCAATTACATGAAGTTTTCATAGATTTTTTCTATTAGAATCGCGTGGCGGCGCCTGTTTAAGTGATAGTGCCCCGACAAAGTTCTACGAATGTAGTAAAAACGTCTTTACTCTCTTTCTGAACAATAAACGAAACTGAACCTTCACACTCGGGTCAGCGACGCTATACTCAGCTTCGGTAGGTCGGTAACACTGAATCGGTTATACTCAGCTCCAGTCGGTCGATGACGCTGAATCGGGTATACTCAGGTCCAGTCGGTCGGTAACAGTGAATTGCGTATACTCGGCTCCAGTCGGTCTGTGACGCTGAATCACGTATACTCAGATCCAGTAGGTCTGTGATGCTGAATCGCGTATACTCGGGTCCAGTCGGTCGGTGACGCTGATTCGCGTATACTCGGCTCCCGTCGGTCTGTGACGCTGAATCGCGTATACTCGGTTCCAGTCGGTCTGTGACGCTGAATCGCATATACTCTGCTCTAGTCGGTCGGTGACGCTGGGTCGAGCATACTCAGCTCCAGGTAGTCGATGATGCTGAATGGCTTATAGTCGGTCTGTGACGCTGAATCGCGTATATTCGGTTCCAATAGGTCGGTGAAGCTGAATCGTGTATACCTACTCGGCTCTAGTCGGTCGATTACGCTGAATCACGTATACTCAGCTCCAGTAAGTCGGAGACGCTAAGTCGAGTTTACTCGGCTCTAGTCAGTTAATCGTGTGTACTAGGCACTTCCATCGTATGGTTAAAAATACTCAGCGTTTTTTTTTTCTTCTAAATAATGATGTGCCATATATATCTGGTCGGATACTGTACGTCAATTCATTTAACGCTGGAAAAGTTTCTTGACCTTGCATCCTTATATCTGTCAATTGGAGCGTATATATTTCAAAATCTTCTGGAGCAGCTTTTCGGGGAAAGTTTCAGTAATTTGAAGCCTCCAACAGCGCGCCCTCTAGGATATAAATTATTAAAATAATCCCCTATCTCTCCCTCTAGGGACGTTGCGATTTCGGACGGTAAAGAATTATGATAGTAACCGCAGAAGATCGTGGGAAAATATAAAGTTCTTAGTGCTATTATAATGCCTTTACCCGGAGTAGGTATAGATAAGGTGATAAGGAATAAAGTAACCGATAATGTTGTGATAAGGTAATAATAACGATAACTGTTACTTGGTCTTATCAGTTATAAAATGTTTTATTTTAAGGTCAGTGAAATTAATTGATAAGGAGACCGACTTATACCAATAATGGTGCGTACATCCAAATTACAACTGTTATTCTTAGACAATTGTATGAAATGGCAAATTGACAATTGACTAGGCAGTACAATGTTTGGGTCGGCTTTCAGTGTAACCAGATGCAGTTGAATACCAGTATTTTACATGGAGCGACTGCCTATCAGACCTCCACAACCCAGTTACTGGGTGATACGATAACCCTTGGTAAGACTGGTTGTCAGACATTCGGGGTTTTGATGACCCGTAAGGACTGTCAAAGGTACACAAATGCCAGCCGAGACTAACGGCTTAACGTGCTTTCCGAGGCACGGAGGAGTCTTGGTATGTAAAAATGGTCACCCATCCACGAACCAACGACGGCAAGCATAACTTAACCGGATCGATCGATCCGTGCGGCTTTTATAACTTAGCTTTAAGCTACTCAAAATGGCAAATTGACTTTGCTACAATTTATTAGCGACAATGTATTAAAGTTAGAAATGATAAAAACGTGATTATTGTTCACGTTTCTATTGCCTTGTTATCAATAAACATGGTTTTCCCATGAATTGTTTTTAATGTTTTCTTAATTTATTTTCAGGTAAGTACCGAGCCAACTATTTCAACCAACCCAGCGCTACGTTACGGTAAACCTAGTTTTAAGTATACAAACGAAAATATTTTTTTAAAGAGCACAGTCAATACCACAGCAACAAATTTTGAAATCGTGTTAATCACAACGCTAAATACGGTCTATAGAGTAACTTGCGTTACGTTGCATGAGCACTGAAGAATAATGATTTTCTATTTTATTTATAAACTTTTAACTTACACACATATTTGCGACTAGACTATTTAAAACAAACTAAAAACACTCATACTACGAAGTGCAAATCATTCTCATTATTAGAATACCACAGGCTGCACTTTCGATGCATACACATTTTAACTTGGACTTTTAGGTCACCAATGAAACTGAACGCGTTCAGTATTTTAACTGCGGTCAAGAGCTGTCCCGTGTCAAAATTGTTGTGGGTATGGACATTGACATTTCTTGAACTCAGTTAAGTCCAATACTGGGGTCTAATAAGACCGTTTTGGTAGAATCATAATAGAATAATATAAGGAATCATATTTTAACATGAAATGATGACAAACTAACAATTCATAATATTATCTGCGTACACAGCACGCAGTTCATCTGTTTGACTGTATGGAGTTTCATAAAAATGGTCACAAATTGAATTGCTTTATTGAAGGTAATATCAAATAGCAGAATCATAAAGGACTCCAGGAAATTAATAGAGAGATAGATAGATAAATCGTTTATTTGGTGCACACAAAATACATTACACAACATACACAGCACGATTAAATAATAATTTGACGTGATAACAAACTAGCTAAGTCGATACAAAAGTGTGTATTGACAACAAGAAAAAAAAAGAAAGGAAGACATAAAATAGTGATGATGACACTTTGTGTCACAAATTAAAATTTAAAAGAAAATAGCGTGCTGTGGAATACAAAAGTGCGGTGTGCGTCTCAAAGTGACACCAAATGGGTGTCCAGCTCAGCATGTGTCAGGCAAATATACCTGACGCTGATATTCTGCTGGAACCCTGTAGTGACCGCAATCCTGATCGCGCTCAGTTATATTGGTGAAATCCGCGTTTAATAGAAACTCGACTCCACTCGACAACTTGCATGAGCATTAAACAATCATGTTCTCTTATTTATAAACTTATAGCTCACACATATTCACTAGCAGAATATTTTAAAATAAACAAACTAAAACTACTCATACTACGAAGCACAATCTGTACTAGTAGAGTATAGAATAGCAAACATTTTTAGAATACCACCGGCTGCGTTTTTGATGCAAAAAGATTTTAACTTAGACTTTTAATAGAAACATGCTCGCGTTTACCGTTGCTTCGAGTTAACCGCAATACATAGGGTGGAATAAAAATTGAACGAGAGAATTTATGGTAGAATTAGCTCGTTTAGTAGAATTGAATTTCACTGACGTCAGTTGTCAGAAGCTATGTGCTTTCTCCGGGTTTTAGGAACATAGGGTTTTAGTTTTTTGTTCATCACGATTCGTATATGGTTTTTTCAGGGACAGTTGATTATTTTCTCAAGTAGAATTACCCCTTGACGTATTCTTCTTCGTGTCGCCCAAATCAAATTGAAATATTATGTTTCACATAAACCTATGAAACGTCACTTATGAAACGTCAGAAGCTAGGTGCTCGCTGGCACGATAGTTGTTGTATTATCCTGGTTTAGGTTAGGTATGTCCAATAAAACTGTTTCCAATATTACTGCTTTAGGCGTGCTCTTGCTACAGCTGCTCGAACAAGGCTGCGAGTGCGGCGCATTGCTACATACTCCCTCTACCGCGAAACCAACACCACAGCATGCATAAGTTATTTATTTAACGTCACAGCCACTTTGGGTGCATGTTTTGGGCCACAGGAGACAGGGTAGGAGGGAACCCCTTGACGTATCATAATCAGTCTATATTGTTCCCATTTTTGGAACACAAGGTTACCTTTTGTCGAGAGGGAGTGCCGTAGTCTACCCCGCGGGCCCATTGCGTATTGATAGATGTCACATGTCTTCGAATTTTTGGTTCTAGCCCATGGCGGTTTCCTCACGATGTACCCTTGACGTTTGCTGGTGTAAAAAATCACCTGCCTGTTTAGTCGAAGTTGTTAGGACTATGGACGAGTATATGAATATCGCTCGTTCAGCTTTTTTTTTGTGGGTTGTAAATCATTAAATTATATGAATATCGCTCGTTCAGCTTTTTTTTTGTGGGTGGGAAATCATTAAATGACGTCTTCCGCTCTGGGTGGAGCGGAAGGGCGTGTCAGACTTTTACTGATTAAAACCCACCCGAGTTCCTTCAGTTGCCTATATTCCAGGGCCATGGTAACTCTTTCGAACAAATCTCTCGACTGGCAGGTCGTCCAGCTAACACTAGGTTCCACCTAAATTAATGTCTAAATAATAGCGTGCTGTTCGTCTTTCAACGCTGGACTTGGCGCCGACAGTTAAAATTCCAAGAGCTTTTAATTTTGAGCATAAGTCACACTGTTTGACTGTCGATTACGACTCTGCGCAGAAATGAGTCAACACTATTCTTAAAGATAGAAATTCTATGAAAATGTATTCGCTCTATGGCACGTACACTTGCTATAATACAGTCTAATATGTCGTTTACAAAAAAAAAAAATACAGTGTCGACTTTGGTGTGGCGTTATCGCTATACGATATCATGGTAACTGCACCTCGCAGTATCGCCAAATTCGTCATCCAGAAATGCACTTGCTGATAATAATTTTGAATTGATTGACAGCCAATAATTTATCAGTAAAGAAAAATAAGATAGCATTGATTTGAGTGGACTTTTACAATTCGCGGTGTAAGAGTCAGATGAATGTATCTACATTTTCTCAATTTTTCAGTAGAGCTTAAATGTGAAAATCCTCTCCTCACCACACCTAACCTCTTCAAAGTTAAAGAATATCTCGGTAGCAGCCCGGAGTCTGTATATGGCCCCGGTGGATGGCAATATGATTCACAATTAACATGTGGGACCCCATCAACACAACGGGCGAAGTGTAGGTGTAGTTTAGGTACGAATAAGATACACTCGAAACTTAATGCAGAGGGCATTACGTTTCGGGTGTATCTTATTCCGTAATGGCAAAAGCATAGATACCATAGCATTTCCCAAAGAGACATCTTCAGCCTACACACAGCTGAAAAGTTAAAACTGTCCAAATATTCATTACCGGGAAAAAATCTGTGGAATTCCCATGATGCGTGTTTTCTAACTATCGATCTGGCATTCCCCGTTCTATGTGCCCGCCCATGTCATAAAACACCCTACTTGTTTTCAGTGGCCCGCGCCAAACATTGTGGACATAAAACCTTCATAGTATCAACTGCAGCTATGTTTTTCAGCCAGCATTTTCATAGAATACAATTGTTTTTGGCATAAATATTGCCGTTGCAAACGAAAAAAATAGTGTTCATATTTTGAAAGTCTGATAAAATATTGAACATGTTTGTTTTTTTATTTGCTTGAATGTAATTTAATCTTCAAAGAGGAGCAAGTTTAAAAAAGGTTTCGTATTTCGAAATACCATCGAGTTTTAAAGAGGAATCGTCGGAGTTATACTGATTTATGCAGATCAAATAAAGGGGTGCAAAAACTAAATTGGCATGCTGTAGTGTTTTTTCAAGTTGTCTTGTTAATTGGTGTTACAAAGCTTTTGTGTATACGCATAAACTACTTAATTTAATTCCTAAGTTCATTTACTGCTTGATCCCGCGCAAATAACCACGGGTCCTAAAAACATTAAATATTGTGCAGTTCCTTATATAACTAAGGTAAAAAGTATGAAAAGATTTTGTTTTAGTTATCTGTTATATGAGTTAAATGGTAGAAGACATTTTTGCCGATGGGAATGCCTTCTGGCTTGTTAGAAGACTAGCTAACGAAAGAGCCCAAAACACGAAGATCCGAAAAAGATACTATAAGTTTCTTAAAAATTATAACAATTTTCTTTCCTAACGATAAGAAGCCAATCTCTTATATAAGCCGTTTTCCAAGAAATCTCAAATAAAGTTGGAAACAAAGATAATCCCAATGCTTTATTAATTCCTAGAATACCAATAATAAAGAGGTACATTTTAATAACGAAGCGAAAGGAGTATTTATGAATCGTAGCAGATGGTGTTCTTTAGTCCCCTCCGACCTCGCAACCCTATGGCGCGGGCAGGCTCGACGTAATGCTAGCCCGCGTAGCTGAGCCTGTAGTTTTAGATTTCCCAGATAATTAAAATGATCCAGTTCAGATCAAGCCTTTTTTTGTTTGTGGGTGGGAAATTATAAAATGACGTCTCCCGCTCTGGGCGGAGCGGAAGGATGTGTCAGGCTTTTACTGACTAAAACCCACCCGTGTTCCTTCAGTTGCCAATGCTAGAACCACGGTAACTCTTTCGAACAATTACGCGAACCTGGTAGGGGTTGAGATAAAGTCTGTCCCATCTTGCTGTCCTCCCCCGGGCGACGCCCGAGGCCGCGGTTCGTAGTCTTAGTTACTATTTTTTTAAATTCGCTTTTACCTGGAGGCTTTGAGTTCGCTCAAGGCAACCACAGGATAGTCCGGTTAAGTAGCCACAAAGTCTCAAGGTCTACTTCGAGATGCCGTACACAACAAAAAGAAAAATAATAGCGCCGAGCTTCCGATAAGAAAACCTTATTTATTTCACTTGTACAAAAAAAAAATGTACGAAACCTGAATGATGTATTTGTGAGTTTGTATGTAGAAGGTAGGTAACCTTCGGAATTACTGATCGCATTCCGATCATGGTGGTAGGATATTATATTTTATGTTAAAACATGGAATTTCACGCGAAAGAGCTTTCATCATAATTTCACCTGAAGGCGTCCACTGCTGGACATTGGCCTCCCCTTAGTGAGGGTTTTTCATGATCGCCACGCTTGGCAGGCAGGCAAAATGCGTAGAGAACGCTGCAGCCCATTCTCTAGTAAGTCCCGTAGTCGCCTTTTACGACACTCATCGGAAGAAATGAGACGATGCTATTCTTTATTTCCGGCACCACACGGAACAGATACGAAAGAGGTTTAGTGCATCGATAAAAAGGATTACCCATAGCATTCAATTAAATCAATGTTCATGTCCAACATAGACGAATTGAGCTCTGAATCCTATTTGTACCATAAATCGCGTCCGTGTACATCCGACCAACATGGAGATTATGATGAATTTATTAGTATTGGTTTTAGATTTATCCGATATTCCAGCCAAATTAATTATCAACAGACCTTCGGTTTATGAAAGCGTATTGATTTGTTTATTCACTGAGAGCGGTGGTGGCCCAGTGGTTATGACGGCGACTTACGAGTATGTCGTGAGTTTGAACCCAAGTAGGCGCTTTACCTTGTGTAAATTATTTCATCACCACTGCTCTCAAAACGTTGAAGGAATACATCATGAGGAAACCGGCATATCTTAGCACCAATAATTCGAAGACATGTGACATTACCAACCAGCTCCCTCTCACCGAGAGGAGACCTGTGTCCCAGCAGTGGGGACGTTATAGACTGCTGATGTATTGATTTGTTTTGATTTGAAGGACTTTAGACTAAGTAAAAACAGTCCCACGGGTCGATAGATCAAGGTTTTTTGCCGCGAAGGGTTGGGCAGAGGTGTGCCTATAGCACACCCAGATTTCGCCAGTTATGTTTAAGTTCCGTGGTCCTATTAAGGTGGCGAGCCTATTGCCATCAACCGAACACAAATCCAGACTTCGGGCGATTACAGAGGAATTCCAGATAGAAGAACCCAATAACACTTTGCCCGACCTGAGAATCTAACCCAAGACCTCGAGGGAGCGCTTGCGACCCTAAGACCAACGAGGGAGTTATTTCTCGTCGTCTCCTCTTATTAAGTCGTTATGTTTAGGATATTAGAAGATTTAACATACATAAACTCACGCCTTTTTCCTATGGAGGAAGGTAGAAACTACGGAAGGCCTCCTATTACGATCCTTAAAAACTCCTTTTGCGTCATTTAGGTTCATACATCTGGTTATACACACACACCGGTTGCGAGTTCTACGCACCTGACCTTTCTGAAGAACATCACCAATAAGGTCACCATTGTCCTCCTACGGCGTCCTCTCGCTAAAAATTCATATCATCTCGATATATTCGTGAACGAATATCTATAAAATGATGATGTTAGAAATCGATTCGCATCGCGCGTTCTTGATACGGTTTCTCCTTCGTAATACGGTTCCTTTCTAGAACTGAATCGGAAATTAGACCGGTATAGAGATTTCTTTGACAGCTTCTACGCTTCTTGATACCAAAAACTAACCGTATTTTGAAATGTAAGCAATAAAATGGCTGTTCATTTCAACAAAGATATTTTTTAGTATAAAACGGTGAAGGAAAACATCGTGAGGAAACCGGCATGTCCTAGAAACCTTACATTTTGTAGACTGGCACATCCACCAACCCGCACTAAACTGGCGTGGTAGATTACGGCCCACTCATTCACGAAGAGACATCTGTGTTCCAGGAGAGGCCTGATTTTGAAAGCAAAAAAAACTTGGTAAAATTTTCACAAAATCGGCATACTGCGAAACTAAAATATTTTTGCCAAACTAAAAAGGCAGGCACCAAAATGGTAACAGTAACTCTTAGGTCATGCTATTATATCACAACAATGAGGTTTTTCTAAACGCCAACACAATAGGATAAATTACTTCTGACAAAACCGGTTATTTTGCTAAAGGGTCATTCCATAGTAAACGTTACCAAAGCCTCAGAAAAAAATATTGGCGTATGAAGTCAAATACCACATATTTTCATAGAAAACATTCCTATTCTTCTTGTCTAGATATTTTTTTTACATAATTCTCAATATTTTTCATATTTTACTTACTTGAAAGTAACGTGAGAAAGATCAAGCCATAAAGGCAATTTATATGCCAATATTTGCCAACTAACAAAATAGGGAAAGAAGCTGTCAACAGTCACTTGGTTTCCGTTATAAGTGAGCTTTACTTATTGCAGTTATTTGACTCTCGCTAAAATTATAAAAAAGTTTGTATTTACTGTTTTAAGAAGCGAAAATCCAAACGATGGTATCGATGTAACACCCGAAACGAAAAAGAGGTAATTAGTTGTTTAATTTTTCGCCTGATTATCTTTAAACTAAGACGTTTTGCAAAAGTAAGGTTCTGTGGTTGATCTAATAGAATATCTAACAATGATTGCGAAAGCATGCGTTTTAATTGTATTTTCAACGTTTGAAATTGTGTAACACCCGAAACGTTTCGGGTGTTACATTATTTGAGGAAGACGCTTATACTGCTTTACGTACTTACTTTTCTTCGAATCTTATTATTAATGCTCGGGTGTGTTAATACGGTGTTAGTATTTCCTTTAGGTTTATGATCATGCCACCAACAACTAAAGAGCGGTTAGCTATGCTTAGAGAAGCCAGGAAGAAAGATTCTTAGCAGTTTCTTTAGCAGATCGTGAAAGCTCGTACTTTCACGATCTACTAAACAAGCAGCATAAAGAGTTGCAGCCACCGGACCTCCCACCGAATCAGGGACTAGTGCTGTCAGTAACACCTGAAGCAGTTGATAATGCTCTTCGTCGCATAAAAAATCGGAAAGCTGTCGGAGCCGATGTAGTACCATTCAACGCCTGGAAAGCGATGGGCTCTCGTGGTGTGGGCATTTTAACTGGCCTTTGCAATTCCGTACTCCTCACTGGCGAGATGCCTCGTCAGTGGATACTGAGTGTTACCACTCCAGTCTAAAAAGGCAGGGAGGGGATCAGTGCAAGACTACGGCAGCTACCGCAGTATAAAGGCCTTCCCCACATCGTGAAGCTTTTTGAGCGGATAGTTGACTCTCGGATCCATCAGGACTGTACAGTCTCGGATGGCCAATATGGTTTCCGCCCTGGCTACTGGACCATGGACCCCGTTTTTGGCCTAAGGATCGTTATGGAGAAGTACAGGTCGAAGAATAGGCCTCTACATTTCCTATTTTTGGACATGGAGAAGGCTTTCCACTACGTTGCTCGAGTGATGATCTGGTGGGCACTGTGGTCCAAAGGAGTACCGGATGATGTCAACATAGGCCATGTTGACATCATCCGAGACATGTACCGCGACTCCGATTCCATGGTTCGGACCGCTGCGGGAAACACCACACCCTTTCTCATCACTGTAAAGTACTCCAGTACTCCAGAGACCCGTCCTTAGCCCGTTCCGATGAGACAGAATCAGGAGCCCCCATGAGCAGCCCCCGCGGCTGCTCATGTATGCTGACGATATCGCGCTAGTAGTCGCGGGCAGGGGACGACTAGAGAGGCGCGTGAAGACGTAAAAGGGTACGCTTGAGAACGATGGTCTGAAGCTCAATGTGGTGAATACTTGGCCTACAATACAGCAGATTTCACATGCGTCTGCATAGGCGAAGACACGGTCGAGCACACGGACCAGTTTAAGTACTTGGGATCTGTACTCCACGCGTCTAGTGACATCGACTGCGACGTCAAGGCACGTTGCTGCAGCGTAGACCAAATCATTGATCTTTTCATTATTAAATATTAATCTGTATTAGTTTTCATAATAATTCTATAATTGTTGATAAATTGTTGTTATGATTTTAAAAGAGAGCGTAAAATTTCATTAATATAGCCCATAATTTCGGATATATGTATTGTAATTTCGTACTCGTAACACCCGAAACGAAGCATCAGTAACACCCGAAACAGCAAATTTTATTAATTGAAATTAATGGGAATTTGATTACTAACTTTTTGTTCCGTGTTTAGATGGGCTACTTGATCTAGTTTGACTTGTTATAAATTAATCTAGAGATTACTAGGTAAATTCGCTGAATTATGCCAGTTAAGGCAGATGGTCAGAATGTAGAGGCCATTTCGTGTAACACCCGAAACAGCTACTTATTCGTAATTTTCTCTTTAATGCTCAAATATTTTAAACATACGAATTTAGGAAAACAAAATATCACCTAATGGGTAGGTGATCCAATAGTTATAATGGTCTAGTTGCTTATACTATTGCTAATAAAACATGTTTTATGAGTTCAAACGTAACACCCGAAACGATGGAATGACCCTAAAGTTTGCGAAAATGTATCTTAACTTCTAAGCAATAGCAGATACAATCGAATGTGCACGACTATAATACAGCGTGTTTCTGATCGAGATAGATGTAAAAGGTAGTACGTACGTATGTATGTATGATATGAGGTTTTTGTTAGTAGGTACTAATCGATGTTTCAAAGGCTCAAAGTCACCCAAAGAGCAATGGAGAGGGCTATGCTTGGAGTTTCCCTACGTGATCGAATCAGAAATGATGAGATCCGTAGGTAGGTAGGAAAACCAAGGTTACCGACATAGCCCGAAGAATTGCCAAACTTAAGTGGCAGTGGGCAGGGCACATTGCTCGCAGAACAGATGGCCGATGGGGTCGGAAGGTTCTGGAGTGGCGACCGCGTACTGGAAGACGTAGCGTTGGAAAGCCTCCTGAAAGATGGAACGATGACCTGGTGAAGACCGCAGAAATGCGTTGAATGCGAGAGGGACAGAACAGGTCGAGGTGGCGGTGCTTGGGGGAGGCCATGTCCAGCAGTGGACGTCTTTCGGCTGAAATGTTGATGATGATGATGAATCGATGTTTCCTACGTGGTTTTGTATACTATTGCAGCAAAAATAGAAAACATATTTATTTTATTAGTCTTTCATTTATCCTACAAATATTATGTGTGTTTGTTTGTTACTCAATCACGCAAAAACGGCTGAATGGATTTGGATGAAATGAGATTTGGGTCTCAGTGCCGATTTTTATAAAACTAAAACTCTCTCATGAATTCTAATAGCTCATTTAAACAAGATGCTGAATTCACTTCCCCTAACATGCATTAAAATTACCAGTTACTATGCAAAGGTCTTATAGTACCTTAGTTAGCAGTCTCGAACTGCAACTGCTCCGTAGAGTTACAGATGCTCCTTCAAACCGGTTCTGTGGAACTAAGACGTCTCATTTCCGTGTTTTCGACGCTCCTAGACATGTATGGCTAGATTGTCTCGAAGTTTGACTTCGTTGTGTCTGCAGCAGGTACTTTGAACAATTGTATGAGTTATTTGGAAAACTTTTGAAGTTATAATGGAGCGCATCGGGGACACTCTGGGCCTCTGGCATCAGCACTTCTATACCGCTTTACTGACTGGCTGATATTCGTGCCTCGACCGGAGGTAATCATTCTTAATCTAACTAGTCTGTGTTTTTCACTGCAGGGCAAAGGCCTCCCTCTCCCTTTTCCACGGAATTCTGTCTTTTGCTAGTGCTGGCCATTCCTTTCAATTATATTTTTTTTCCAAGTTTAAACTTTTCATTTGTATTTCGAACCCCTTATTTCGACTGTGATAACAAAATTGCCAACTTACACTCAAGCTTAAAATCAGGTTTTGTATTTCGAACTTTAAGTTTGACGGAAATAAGTTCGTAATTCGAAAATTGGTTGTTGGTTTCAACCTGTGTGTAGAGATAAATCTTGTGTCCGTTTTTTTTTTTTGTGCGAATACAAAAAGTAAGCACTAAGTTTGGTCCACAAAGAAACGCGGAGTAACTTTGTGCTACCTAAGATGAAGATAAATCTATTACTCAAAAAAATTGGTTAGAATAACATCCCCAACTAAACCTACATCGTTCACAGACAGCTTGGAGAAATAATGAACGGTCCTGCGTCCTGTGCCGTTCGCAATATGTTTGCGAAACGTGATCTCGACAATACAAGCCATAGAGCACGGAATCGCCGCACCGCTAAACGACAGTACTAATAAAATGAATCGCGCCGAAAGTTCGTTTAGAACAACTTATCTGTCAAAAAACGCCTTCAAACCGTCAGTTTTTTTATTGATATACTGCGAAAGCAATGGATGAGATATATGATGAAATGAGCGTACCCATAAGATGGCTGGCTGTTCTATCTTGCTTTGAAAGCAGACGGGTTAAATGTGGAAGGGAACACAGACGCTGGCAGAGAGTTCCACTCTTTGGGTGTGCGCATAATAAATGTGGCGGAGAAGCGCTGATAACGACTGGTCGGGGTATTAACCAAGTGCGGACGGTACCCTGCAGTACGTCTGGTCATCACCATCTAAGGGTTTACAGCTGTGGATAGGCCTTAGCCTGGTCAAGGATCTTTTCTCTCTCTTGATCTCGATCTACCCATCCAACCATCTGAGCTTGAGCCGCCCTCGAGTTCTCTGGCCATAAGGTTCAGTAAACGTTTGTGTACTGTATTCTGGTCCATGCTTGCGACATGTGCTGTCCATCGAATGCGTCCTATTTTATGGTTTCAATTACAATAATCTTCTTGTACATTTCGTAGAGCTCATGTTTATACCGCTTTCGCCATTGCTCGTTTTCCAGCACTGCACTGAATATGCTCCTCAAGACTTTCCATTCGTATACTAACCGGTTGTAATAAAAAAGGCGATGGTTGGATGAGGTCGTAGAGCTCCTGCGTACACTCTCCGAACTATAGTCTTTTGAAAACTGTCAGGCACGCAACGTTACATCAATGACCCAGGCTGTGAAGCTTAGCCACCAACGTCTCGTCACCTATAAGCCTTTCAATTTCGCCTTAAGTTACAATACGTCATTCATTAGTGCTGGCGCTTTGTTTGTATGGACAGTATTGTCAATGCCGCCTCTAGTACCAGCTAAAAGCTATACATACAGCCTTCTAGTAGGTAGGTAGCAGCCGCGAGGCGTAAATTTTTCTAAAAGAGAAGCCGAAGTGAAGTCGGCCTTAACTTACTGACTCATCAATAAAGAATACTTACTATCATTCTAAAATTAATATAGGAATGCAATGAATTAAATCTATATATTAATACGTGAAGCGAAAACTTTGGATCCCTTTTTACGAAAATTGGGCGGACGGAGGAGTATGAAATTTCGCACACTTATAGTTTATACAGAGAAGAAGTGACGAATGCTAATATTTTTTAAAATTATGAGTTGAAATACATTATTTTCAATAAATAACACGTTACACACACTACTGTTCATTACCGTGTATCTAATACACACATGCATAGAAATTCTTTTGTTTATGGTCCAAATCTGTCTTTATTATTTTGTGCAGTGTTACCAACACCCAGAAATATTTACCCCTAAAGCTTAAGTTAAAAACCCCTAAACATGCCGCCACAATTACTAAAAAAATCCGGTAAAAAATTATAATGAAAATAACCAACGAATGTTCAGTAATCATAGACCCGGCACACAGTAGTAATATTTGTCTATATTTATTACGCGACATTTGTTAATCATTCACTCTGCATTCTTAGTATCGAGGAACCGTACTAGAAGTCGCTAATACTTTTATTGTAGTCAAAAACACAATGAGAAATGTAAGATGGCAAAAAAACTTTCATAATTTTTTAATTCTTAGAATACCCCTAAAAATGGAACGCCCCTAAAAAAATCTCAATCCTCTTATTTACCCCCTAAATTTGGAAAAACCCCTAAGTTGGTAAGCCTGATTTTGTGTCTATAGTCTTACTGAATGTCAAGTATAACCATAGGTAATAAATTAATTTTATGGATATATAACCTATTTCATTTTTAAAATCTATGATCATATCGAGAATATTTGTCTTTAATATTATTTGTATTAGGGACGATAGGAATTTATTTTAGATTTAGAAGAAATATTTTTTGTGGTTTTATGGAGAGTGTCAAGTATGGCATTAGTAAGTTTCCCATCCAAAACTTAGTGTCGTGTGCAAACTGTAGAGGTTGTATGCCTCACGATTGTACAGGCTGGTCATAGATTGTACAGGCTGGTTATAATTATGACATTTGGAACCGTCATAATTAATCTATACTTAATATTATAAAGCTGAAGAGTTTGTTTGTTTGTTTGTTTGTATGTTTGTTTGATTGAACGCGTTAATCTCAGGAACTGCTGATCGGAATTGAAAAATTATTTTTGTGTTGGGTAGCCCATTTATTGAGGAAGGCTATAGGTTATATAACATCACGCTACGGTCAAAAAGAGCAGCAAACGAAAAATGGACGAAAACTGGCAGGCAATTCGACGCGACGGGAAGGGGAGCGAAAATTTGACGCGGATGAAGTCGCGGCCAGAAGCTATTAAAAATAATAGAGAAAATTCTATAAAAACAGAGCTTTCTGTGATAATTCATTCCATATTGTTCCATATCCAGCAGTTAAGAAGTATTAAGAAAATAAAAAAGAGAGTCCTGAAGAAGTATTCTTTGCTCATTACACCTACGTCCTGGTCCTGGCCATCATCCCGCCAGCGAACCCTCTCCACAGTAGTACAGCGTCAACAATTTGTCTATAGTGTTACTGAATGTCAAATATAACCATTTTTTTTTTATTGTTTTTTATTATCTGTATTTTTTCATTTAATAATGTATTTCTATTCAAATGAAGTACGGTCGAATTTCGACCAATGGGCGATCACTAGTACAATTAAATTGAACAGATGAAAACAAATAAAATATGCAATATTCCTCTATCTCGTTCTCGCTGACGCATTTTTCTATACCTGTCTCTGTCATAACTAGTGAATAGTCCCGGGAAATCCCGGAACCGAAAGTACCGGGAAATCCCGGAAATTGCCGTTGTTTTAGGAACCGGAATTTCCAAAACCAAATCCCGGTTCTTTCGGTACTTTCGGCAAAAGATACTTCGCGTTTAGAATTTTTCTAATTTTACTGCCTAAAATCCGGCCGCTGCACTGTTACTATACTACCTAGCTACCACCTAACCTAGGTTATTGAGTGCCCCCATTGTAACTATAAGAATCAGACCAATGTACAGCTTGGCAAAAAAGAGTCTGGAAAAAATGAGGGCGCCTACTTAGCAGGTATGGCCACCCTGTATACTAGGACTAAAAGTGATATGGTACTTGTTGTTTTAATCCACAAACACGAGATCCCAGAAATTCTCATCAATCAAGATTTCAAGACTTGATAGGCACATAGTCTTTTAGTTTCATTGTATTTAGTAGATTGCGCATTATTTCGCTGGAATAACCTTTTATCTAAGAGTGCCATCATAATAACATAATGAAAACGTATTCAGTTTAAAAATTAATTAAATTACACTCGGGGATTGCCGATTAAACCCGATACTCAAGACATAATGTTCAGCAATCGCATTTGCGGCCACTATCTAGGGTATTCACCTGTATCCATTGCCTGTATCAAATTTGACATGAATGATACTGAACGAATCCTGTTAATGCTGACGTTTATAGTCGACAAGAAGGCGACTTACAGCTGCTTATTGGCGGAAACTAATTGGAAGTCAGAGAGTACCTATGACATGTCCCATTCGAAAGGTACGGGCAATATCGAATAAAATGGAACAGTTGACTAATGAAGGCGTCAGATATGTCTATGTGGGGTACATAACATTATCACTATTCACATGACAATGAAAATCAAATAACACGCTAAAATTTAGATTTTATTTAAAAAGAAAAACGTGACATAACATCATTCGTGTATTCCTTTTCGGTGCTATGATAGATTTTTTCCATTAACACTGACGTGTCAGTTTTACATTTCTTATTTATGAAAATAGTGTAAAAATCTTTCTTACACGTTTACGGCTCCCATTACAACCCGTCTCCTCAAACTATCCACACTAATCCACACTTCCACACTAATATTATAAATGCGAAAGTAACTCTGTCTGTCTGTCGGTCTGTCTGTCTGTCTGTCTGTCTCGCTTTCATGCTAAAACTACTGAACCGATTTAAATGAAATTTGCTACACAGATAGTTTAGAGCCTGAGAAAGGACATAGGCTACTTTTTATTCCTGTAGTATGTTCCCGCGGGATAATTTCCGACCTCCACGCGGGCGAAGCCGCTGGCAAAAGCTAGTAGGTAATATATTACGTAGAATAGGCACCTGAAAAATAATAAATGTAAATTATATTTTTTTTTTACTGTGGTATGTGGTATGCGATAATAGCATTAACAAAAAATACTTGCCTGTTTCTTTACACTGTTGAACATTTTGTCTAATTGCACACAGATCGAAATCGCCTAATTCTTTCTTCCGCCAATTGTTTTGGTGTTTCTCCAGGTGTAGAAAAAATCCATAATTTTTTTCACCTTCATTACCAATTTCTCTAATTGTACTGTACCTTGAAAAAAATATAAAGACAATCATATTAATTCCATATAGGTACATTTTGCAATTTCAAGTATCAAACATCAAGAGTCAACGTACACGCGATTTGTCAAACTAGAAAACATAACCTTAATAATCTATTAGTAAATAAAACAATAAAATGGCTTGAAACTTATAATACCGATAAAACTTAGTATTAGAAAGGAAAAACAATGACTGGCATTGACTAAAAGATACATTTCTTGGATAAATACCTGACGTGTTGGCAGTTCTTTCGAAAAAATTGTCAATCGGAGACAAAATTTGTTCCGCTTCAGATTCCGCCAAATTTCTTACGAAAACTTGGTATATCACAGCTCACACCACTACTCCTTATTGTTTTATTCATTTTTTAAATGTACAAAAGCATTAATAATTGATAGTTAATTAGAAATAAGTAAAATACAACTGGGAACATAACACAATGACAGATTAGCTACTTGTTGATGATAAACAAAGCAGTGTTGCAACTAAAAATATATTTTAGTTCCAATGGTTACCACGACAGACTCTTTTTTGCCAACCTATAATATTGGTCTGAGCAAGTATTCCAAATTTTTATAATTTTATAGGTTGGGTATTTTTATTTATAGTATTGTAAGGATGAATGTTTAAGTTTTGCAAAAATATTTAAGTTTAAAGTTATATTTTTATTTTATTTTTTTCTTAAATATATAATTAGAGTCAAGTTGATTTAAAGAATTTGTCGATTGAAGTTATTCCAAACTATTGTTGAATTATTATATAAGGTTAAAATTAAAAAAAAAAATGTTTGTTAAGATTATCTAATCAATAAATACTGAGACTGATTAATGCTACGCTAAAACTCCATAGTTCCTTTTTTTGTAGATGTTACGTAAGTTTTAAATTATAATTTGGTTATGCAGAATTGCAATAAGAGTCATGTTAATTTGTTTGGTAAAGTAAAGATGTTTAATAAATGTTTCTGTTATATAGTATGTAGGATTAGGTATAAAAATCATTTAATGTTAAAAAATGTTGCTGGCATAATATGCGTAATTACCAGTAAAATTATACTAAATAAGACTGATTTAGTGTCTATAAAACAAGAAATAAAATGTTTTATTTGGTTTGATTAAAATGTTTTTACTTTGCCCTGTCATTTCGTCGTTTTTTTTACTTTCTCCGTTTCAACACTTTCAACTCTCTTACAAAGACTTATTAAAGTATCAAAAGTATCGATAGTACCGGGAATCCCGGTTCTTAAGCCAGAAGGTCCCAAAAATCCCGGTTCTTTAAAACAGCACCGGTTCTGCATTCCCTAGTCATAACCCGTTGTACAGCGGCTTGCTCTCGTACATATCAAGCGGTGCCACGTGACCTAAAGTGACATCATTACGGGATCGCTGTTGTATGAATTTTTAGTTCCCGATTATGACGTTTTGGCGCCGGGTTAATTTAGAACATTTCTCTTTTGTTGTAATACAAAGGTATAAATAACCTTTTTTGCTGTTTGAATGTTATGGTTAATTAAATACCCGTAGTGTAACTATATTTATTGACAATAGTAGCCACTATTTACATACTATTGTATTTTTAATAGTGATAGAGTTACCAATGCGAATCCCCGAAGGCAAGCCGGTAGGAATCGTGTTATATGGTGCCTTCGCCACTGGTAGGTAGGTACGTATGTAGGTCTCCCTGTCACGGCCAGACTATCGATTAGGACTCGGAGTTGCTGATTCATTTCCTGTTGTGAAGTGTTTCAGATTTTGTGTAGGTTTTAGGTCGATTTTTGCTTGTTCTTTGTTATTGTCATCACTGGTAAAAAGCATAATGTGAGTCTACGTTCGTACCAATGTAAAAATATCGCAGCAGGATTTTTTCGGAAAACGCCTGGCTTAGGACCGAGTGTTGAAAATTGAACTATGTGTTTTTCGATGCAGTCAGTTGGAATCTTAATGTTCTGTTCGACACCGAACATTAAAAATCCAATGCCACCCTGATAATCGAAATGAAGCATGATCGCCGATCTGTTAGCATCAATTCTATTCTTTTAGCAAGTTCTTTCATTCTTTAGATTTTAACGCCTGTTTGAACTGATATTTTGGACACTGCTGAACAAAGTCCCTCAGACTACTCTTCTTCAAACCCTCTCTAGAGCTATCAAGTGCCAAAGTAATCTTTGTTAAAGTATCGAAATAAAAAAGAAAATCTTATATCGTCAAAAAACTTTATAAAGTATAAATTTTGTATCTCTACCGGAATGTCGTAAAATTTAAGTTTAACTACTTAATTAAAGGTCACCGACCGATAGTGAACTTTAAAGTTTATAAATATTTAAATAAAACTGATACTGATAAAAACTGGTCAAGTCTGCAAATATGAATTTTATTTCAGCTTGATTGGGGTCAAAATACTGCTCTATCTTGTACTAATCAGTTAGTTAGTAATTAGTCTACGGTTGGCGTACGCCTCACTACCACAAAAACGGACATTATGCTCGTTTTCACTCACTAGACACTCTCACACCTGAATGAATGCCTAATTAATAATACAAATCCATACTAATATTATAAATGGGAAAGTGTTTGTGTCTCTTTGTCCGTCTTTCACGGCAAAACGGAACGACGAATTGACGTGATTTTTTAAGTGGAGATAGTTGAAGGGATGGAGATGGAGAGTGACATAGGCACCTTTTTTTTACTGCTTTTGGTGGCTGGGTTGAACTTAGAAAAGCCGTGCTTTTCCTATGGACAATTGTATGTAGCATGTTCACGTGTGTCCAATGCCCAGAATCTTTACATTCTATCCCCAAATGGAAAGACATATAATAGCGTCTACAGTAGCGTATTAAAATAACATTCTGTTTCGAGTTCTCTTCTGTGTTCTAAATCAGGAAACCGTGTTACCCCGAATTTAACGCGAGCGAAGCCGCGGGCAAAAGCTAGTACGTATATATTTTGGCGTTCATTTAGTGTTTCCTATAGGTTGTTTTTAAACTCTGATACAATTTTGACTGGTGTAATGTCAAACTCCTGTACTAAAAGGACTAAGTATTTATCTGCCTAGCCTTTTCCCAACTATGTTTGGGTCGGCTTCCAGTCTGATTGGATGCAGCGGAATACCACTATTTAATATGGAGCGACTGTCTATCTGACCACAACCCAGTTATTGGGTAGCACGATACCCCGTGGTAAGACTGCTTGTCAGACTTTTGGGCTTGTGACGACCAGTAACTACAGTAGGGCCTCGATAATCCGAACGCCTAAAATACCCTGTTCGGATAGACGCAGCGTTCGGATTATAGTATGCAAACATTATTGTAAAAAAAAAAACAATCAATTTATTATGGACACTATGTTTTAATCATAAGAAAATGGTACAATATAATTACATATATGTAGGATGATGCTATTACATTAAATACATGTACATTTATACTTTTTTGAAGAATTCTAATATAGTACATTGACGGTTAGTATTTAGCGACATTGAAAACGCTTTGTCCCTTAATTTGCGCAATAGCATTTTTTCTGGAATAGAAATGTCGACTTCATTTGCCCATACTAAGCAGGTATTTAAGGAAGACAAGTACGATACGTGTAGCGTCTAAAAAGTTCAATTCGGCACTAAAATACGAGTGTGGCATAGCGAGTTACCAAAAAACTGCAACGCGCGGGGGCGGTGGGTCGTTCGGATTATAGCGGTATTCGGATTAGCTTGGGTACGGATTATCGAAGCCTTACTGTACTCAAAGGTCCCAGAATTACAGCCACACCAACGACTTAGCGTGCTTTTCGAGACACGGAAGGGATTGGTATGTGAAAATGGTTACCCATCCACGTATCAACCGTGGCATACATAGCTTAACGTAATAGATCGACTCGTGCAGCTGTTATTACTTAGCTACGAGCCTCTAAAATTTCAGATTAGTATCAGGATTATAAAACGAACTTTAGTGTTAGTTTAAACGTACATTATCATTATCATAGTCACTATGTTTATTTATGGTTAAACTGATGACGTAAGCACGTGAAAAAAAAGGGGGAAGAAAAGAGGCATTATATATTTTATTTCTAACCACATGGGACTAGGGGGTGAGTTTATGTGTGTATGGTAGTCATATTTTTTTCTGGAAAATGTTTATATGCATGGGTGTGGAAAGTAATGTTATTTCTGTATACATGAGGAAGGAGGCAGTTTATTGGGTTCACAAAATTAAGTTTCATGTTCAAAATCTAAATATTTTCACTGCACTTATGAAATGTCAGAAGTTAGGTGCATGATTCCAATTTGCTGATTCCTATAGAGAAGAGCCGGCAAGAAACTTCACCGTTAATCTTTTAAACATAAAATTGGCTTTTACAATAGTTTTAAATTACAGTGTTTATAGGTATAGGAGGACAGTGTAGGCCTGTTAACAAGTACCATTGTTTAATAAAGTAGGAAATGTAAAGCGTATTGTCATTCACGTGACACAAAGCCTTTAAAATATTTAAACCGCGGGACAATGGCATAACACACTTACAGTCCTGCCAGGGTCGCGAAATCTGTTCGAAAAAGTTGCCGTGGCCCTGGCATATGGGCAACTGAAGGAACTCGGGTGGATTTTAGTCAGTAAAAGTCTACACGCCCTTCTGCTCCGCCCAGAGCGGGAGACGTCATTTGATGATATCCCACCCACAAAAACAAAAACACACTCACAGTAGGAATGGCTTTCGTTTTCAACAGTTCGACAACATTCATTGTGTTATTGAGCGAAGCAAATTGTTCGAACATAGCTAATCAAAAGCAAAATAATTCAGATTCTGATTGATAGTGTGTTACGCTATTAGGGTATAGTTTAAACAAACTCGAAAAACAGACGCAAATTATATTAATAAACTTCTGTAATGTTTTAAGTTACTAAAACACTTTCTGTATACCAGTTAGGTTTACCGTTTTAAAACGATAATAAAACAGAGCTGTCTTCGCAGTTCGCAATAAACATGGTAAATTGTTCGTAAGAGCCATTTACGACAGTCGACGTTTAACAACTTTCTGTGATACGATTTAACGTTTTATTTGTCCATGTTTTTAATTATTTTGTTTTATAGGGTGTTCATGACATGTGCACTTTTTAAAAGGAATATTGAAATGTTAAAAAAAGTATTACTGTACATCTAGTCATATCCCATTTCTGATACGCTGGACATTACACAAACTTCATGGAATCGACCTCGACCCTCGTTTGATTGACAAAAGCGTTTTGGTAGCTTATGTAAATCCAATACTAGTTAGAATTTTCCATCATCGTTGTCGCTTACAAAATGTCGTTATTTATGGAAGAAAATACGCAGCACGTCGATCAAAAAGGTTTCGCACTACTTTATGTGGGCATCTATCTATTCCAAGAAATTGAATTTCCAAGAATTCAATACGTATACAATTCTCCTTGGTGATATGTTTCTCCCTATAACCCACAAAGATACGGCTTCATTTTCACCCCTCATGTTCCTTCCTGAATCCTGATACACTTTGCTCTTAAGGAAAAATACTTGTTTTTGTATTCCTGGCTGGTACAGTTTTTATGGTGACTTACTGACGTTATACATAAGTAAACAACACAGTTTGTATACATAAGTACAAATAGTTTTCGAACTGGATTATATCCTAATAAAATACTGACTTACCAGCGGCCCGCGTGGAGTTCGGGAATTATCATACTACCGGGATAAAAAGTATCCTGGTTTAACACCAGGTTTACAAATATCTGTGTGCCAAATTTCATCCAAATCCATGAGGCCGTTTTTCCGTGATTGAGTAACAAATATCCAAACATAATAAACTTTCACATTTATAATATTAGCCCTCGACGTCGACTGCATGTTATGTATTTTATATTGTAAAAGGTAGCCTTCCTGGGGTCTCAGATTACCTATATGTCAAATTTCATAACTATTGATTCAGGAGTCAAACAGTGAGAAGGTAACGGACAGACTGGCAGACATGCTTACTTTCGCGTTTATAATATTACCAGCTTCTTCTGCCCGACCCGTAGCATATTAGCATTGCATTGCATACCATCGCCCGCCCACGATTTTATTTGATTTTCACTTAGCGTTCTGTCTGACTTTTTTCTTTTTACTCGGCTATTTAATCACGCAACGACCCCTAGCGTTGCGTCAGTAAATTGTCTATAAACCATCCTCAAGAATTAGGCTATCAAAAGCAAAAAATCCAAGTGGTAGATTACAAACAAACAAAATGTCTCTTTTTATTATTTGTAATATTTGTAAAAACTAGTTTATGTAGTAAGTATGGATAATGTCGATTTAATTTTAGGTTACGTATGTATTGGGTTAGTAACCCTACAATATAAAGGCAATTGAGTAGAAAATAAAAGTGGGGTGGGGTCATCGCCCGGCAAAAGGCAGGTGTAAGTAACACAAAGAAAAATATAGGTAAGGTTGTGTAGAACTAACTGGTTACCAAATCTGGCATAAATCGTTTTTTTTTTTTTACATAGTATAATTAGCCAATAATGTTTCCACTGCTCTGACACAGGCCTCCTGTCGGTAAAAAGGAGTGGGCTGTAATCATAATGTCTTCGATTTTTTGGTTCTATGACATGCCGGTCGGTTTCCTCACGATGTTTTCCTTCACCGATTTGAGAGCAGTGGTGATTTAATAGTTTTGTACAAAGTCCCTGTCTAGGTTCTAGCCTACGACATACAACTCAGTAAGTCGCCGTTTCCACTTGACCACCACTGTTTCACTTTACAGAATTATGATGATACCTGCGAAATTAAAAATATGGTAACTTTTTTTTTGCAACGAAAAATTTTTATTGAAGCCATCACCTTATGTAATGCTAGAGTTAGACAAGTTCTCTTCAAGTTACAATTCTCAATTCAGAAACCGGGTGTAAAAGTTTTATGACTTCGTCATTTCAGCCGTAAGACGTCCACTGCTGAACATAGGCGTTCCACGATTTGGGGGGCTTTGCCATAATCGTCACACACACAGTTTTGTCTTACAAATAAAATGCAGAAATCATCATTAAATATTATCTAATATATAAAATTCTCGTGTCACAGTTTTCGTTGCCATACTCCTCCGAAACGGCTTGACCGATTTTGATGAAATTTTTTGTGCTTATCCGGTATCTATGAGAATCGGCCAACATCTATTTTTCATCCCCCTAAATGTTAGGGGTAGTCCACCCCTAAATTTATTTTTTTATTTTTTAGACAAAATTTTTAATTTCAATTTTTTTATTATACAACATACAAAAATACATACAATCCTCAATTTTCACCCTTCTACGATCAACCCTTATTTTTTAATAGCCATTTTAGTAATTTAATCATTTTTCCTCTCCGGTCGAAAACTGATCAATCGTCATTTAATTAGTTATCCCCGCCTAGGACATTATTTATATGGCAAAACAACGTTTGCCGGGTCAGCTAGTTTTGCTATAAATTTCATCACATAGTTATATTTAATTTTTAGGTAGACTGTTTAACATCCATAAATGTGCAACTACTATTGCTTCTAAAACACGAGGCAATCAGCTTTCCATATTGCCTTCATGTCTCCAGAGACAAATAGTTCTCTCGCTCTTCAGAAACACATTTAGAGGTTGTTTCACAACTTCGACTTGATTATGAACCACCTCGCCCTTTGCCAAGAACTTTTCTAATCATGATCAGTGAATAGGTTTCTTCAAATAGCCTCCACGAGTGGAGAATCTTAAAAATACGAGGGGCTAAGTAATAACAGTGGCACAGGCCAATCGACAGGTTAAGGTAAAAAAGGTATAGAAAAAAAAAATAAGCGACTGGGCTGGACATGTTAGCCGGCCAAACTGTGGGCCCAAGTAGAACAGAACTGGTGTCCTGAGACAGTGAGGCGAGATCGCGGCATACGACGTAGGAGATGGCGGGACGAGCTGGATAGGTTCCGTCAAAACTGGCAGCAGGACGCGCGGCTTCGCGATAAATGGAAGAAGTGGAGGGAGGCCTTTGCCCAGGAGTGAGACAGTGCAGGCTAGCAAAAAAAAGCGACGCTTGATGGCACATAATATTGTGTAAACCTATCTACGTTTTCTCTATAAGTGAATTTGTAATTCTTTTGAGAAATAAATATCTTTAACCGTAAGGTGCGCTTGCCACGGTTGGTCTGTGCATGGGTGAACATCTTTTCATACTAAGACTCCTCCGTGCCTCGGAATCATGGTAAGCCGTTGCTGTCATTTGTGAGTCTTAGACAGTCGTTACGGGTTTCAGAAGCCCGAGAGTCTGCCAATCTCACCAAGGAGAATCTAAGTCAAAGCATTTATTACAAATACGCATAAAAAAGGCACTTTTGAAAGTCCTCATTTACATTGAAATAGAAGTGATTCTAGTCGCCCTGATAGTTGGTAAAGGCTGGCTTGGCAGATGATGACAAAATACTTTATCTATTGTGAATTTAAGCCGTCATGTAATTTTGTGTTACTGACCCTTTCTGTTTTTTCGGGATTGTCCGAATACGTTTACCCGTGACCTTGCGCTGTTATCATGTTACAAGTATCTAACGCGTTAAACCGTAACTATTTGGTAAGTCCCGAAACATAAGTACAAATGAAATCGTAAATAATTATAAATAACTGGCTTTTGCCAGAGGCTTCGCCCGCATGGAGGTCGGAAATTATCCCGCGGAAACGTACGTACCGGGATAAACATTATCCTATGTGTTTGTGCAGAACATACACTATCTGTAGGCCAAGTTGTACCCTAATCCGATATGCCGTTTTTGCGTTATTTGGTATCAAAATCTCTCTACTCTGATTTTTCCTCTAATTTGATTCAGCTGAACACCAGTAGTTTACACCCAGCGACCGCCTATCGTAACAGATAAAGTATTTATCCAGTTCATTATAAATAATATGTGTCATGGAACTGATGCAATGTTAAATAAATTGTTCATGGTAGTACATGACCGTGACTTGCTATGTAATATGAACTTAACTACCTTGCCTTTTCAAGGTCGACGGGCCTATGATATAGAAATAACATTTGATCGCGTCTCGCTCTTATGGTGTGGGAAAAATGTAATACATAGTTTAGTTGTTGCGATCATAGTTTTAGTCTTCACAAATTGTTTGGTTGATCATTAAATTACGTACTGGTCTAGTATTAAAACGGTGTTTTATCACGATAAGCAGGACAAATCCTAAGCTGTCTTATCGACTTACTCCAAAACAGCGCTATTACGCAGGGATGTAAAGCGTTTGACTTATACTTACTGTAATAAAGCTGAAGAGTTTGTTGTTGTTTGTTGAATGTGATATAGATATTCTATGTAACTACTAGTCTGATTTGAAAAATATTTTTCGATTTGATCGTCCAGTTCTTGAGTAAGGTTTTAGGCTATAAATATTACGCTAGGACTCTTAAGGAGCTGAGCAAAAAGAAAAAGAAAACAGTAAGAACGCTAACCATGATAAGTAACAGCACTAGTTATAAAATACATATGTGCTGGTGTATTATGTATGATAGTACTTACATACTATAAATATACTAATTATCAGTACAGGCCTCGTGTAACACGCTTAGTCCTAACTAAGCGTAGTGATAGTACATAGTTATCAGTAGCCATTGATAAGAGAAGCATACATTTCGCAGTACTAGAATTTTTAGGCCCCCTAAATTAACTCGAAACTCCTCGTTCGATGGATTGTGTGAAAAATGGCTACTACTCAGATAAACTTACTAGAGAACGGGCAGCAGCATTCTCTATACATTTTACCACCATACTGCGATCGCCAACCCGCCTGCCAAGCGTGGCGATTATGGCACCCCCCCATTTCTTGGGGGAGACCTATGTCCAGCAGTGGACGTATTTTGGCTGAAATAATGATGATGATGACTCAGATGGAGGCTTACAAAGTGACCATGGAGTTTGCGTTTCCGTCCTTCATCAAATCGCTTCATATTTCCGACTCATCAACTTTTTGACAATTCAAAAGTGCCTGTTAATTAATGGTTTAATTGAAATAATTGAGTTTATACAAGATGCAGTTTTGAACCTGCAAAACATTTCAGGAGGTTGTTATGAGACTCGTAAATAATCATATAACAATACGATACCAAGTCAATAATCAATTATTATTTTTTTATTTTAGATTTTCAATTTTCAATTTTATTGTTTTTCATCTATGAAAGAAATGTCGGTTGCGTTTGTTTGTGTGTGAAAGCGCAGTTTAAGAACACGTACAGACTGGCCGCGTTTTAAAAAAGGGAGTTCACACTTACCGATTTCCGTAAATAAGAATAAAATGAAAAAAAAAAATACCTGGCCATTTATGTACCTATAGTACCTATACCCACAATATCGCCAGCTATGTTCAAGTCCCATGTAATAGGGGGTGAGCCTATTGCCATCAATCGGGCACCGATCCAGAGCGAACTGCTACTATCATGCAAAAAGCCTACAATTTCTGCATCAAATTACTGCACCAACTTATATTAAAAATATGTATATAGGTATAACATAGCAATCGTTATAAAAGTAACCGCCTTTAATTGGTTTGGTTTGCTTATTGCTAATGCCTTGAAATCAATTGTAACGTATTAGATTGACTACGTATACGTGCAATGTAGCTGTGTTTTGTTCACACCTTTTTTGTAAAAAGATAGGTGGTAAAAGATTTATGTGAGCAGCAACGGTTTAATATTCTCTTGTAAACGCTTCTTTTTTCATCATATCGATGGAGTTTGCCAATCACCCGTCTCTCCATAAATCCAATGCCTACCCTTAGGATGCATATCCGATACGATATGCAATCCTTCTCTATCCTAAGGGCACACAATCGTCCTTACCATAACAGCGCGCCTTGGATATGCGTAGTACTCGCAGCTGGCGGGCGTGTATGACCAGATATACAAATAAAAGTAAAAGCTTCAAAAGAAGTAGGTACTAGCAGGTGGCGTTCTGTAGTTTTTGCCTACTCGCCATGGGAAGAAGGAGTGGATTTAAGTATGGGTCTATGTAATGGATACAATTAAACAGGATTTATAACTGCACTAACGAGTGTTAACAAACTCTCATTCCTGTCCCTCAATTATAACCTCCACCCTATCTTTGAATATCGAAAGTACAATACAACTTTAAAAAGTTTATTCACTCACAAAGTAAAAACTTTCTCCTTCAAAAACAGAGACTTGCACTTGTAGATACTCCTGAACTTTTCACTTCAAAGCACGGTCGAAGTTTCTTAGTCGGTAAACAACGGACGTAGGATTGATTATAAAAGTTAATGTTGTCTGAGAAATAAGACTCCCATCTAGCGTCTAGTCTATGTTCTTCTGTTTGGCGAAATTAATCTTCTTCCTTGCTTTTCATCCTTCATCCCCGTCAACCTTTATGACACTTATTTAGCCATATTTCATATAAGTCTGCATCAAAGAAGAATACTCAGAATGCCTATGTTTTTCTGTTTGGCGTTCATCCTGGTTTTCCCTGCTTTTCGTTCTTCATCCCCGTCAACTTTTATGACACCTATTTAGCCGTATTTCATGTAAGTCTGCATCAAAGAAGAAAACTCACAATTCCTATGTTGTTCTGTTTGGCGCTGTTTATTCTGGGATTCACTGCTTTTCATCCTTCATCCCCGTCATCCTTTATGACGTGTTTCATATAAGTCTGCTCCAAACAAGACTCAGAATTCAGTTCTTTGCATATTGATGGTTGTTGAAGACATCACTAGTCGGTCTGTTCTGAAAAATCCAGCCTTGCACCAGTCGGTCTAACCTGGAATATCACCTTAGTTTTCACGGTGAGATTTTTAAAGAATGGCAGATCAGCATCTCCGTCCTTTGCCATCAACCAGCCGTTTATTAACCAACCTCAGTTTTCTTTGAATATAAAAGTCGGACCTTCTATTATTAAAACAGTTTCGTACAGAATTTATCTTATTCCTATATCAACAGAGGGTTCTAATAATAACCTTTTACTTGAGGGAAAATTGTAAGCTTTTCTTAATTTTCTCTTAGAGAAGTTTCAAGGTCAAAAGCTGGTCGGTGGTGCGTAACTAACTACTGTGGCAACTACCATAATATAGACTGTATTGTTGGATGGCCAACCATCATTTGATAAGTATAATACTTATGCGAAGCTGCTTAAAGTATCGTGCCCGGATATCCCTGAAACTTATGGCCGGGGCATATATTTTTTTTGTTTTTGACCTTGAGAGTCAGCACTTTTTCAATGTCAAAATAACATGAGCCGAAACGAACGCCGCTTCATTCTTTCTAGTGCTTTCGGTGGTGAGAAGTGGCGCAACAGACTCCTCTATAAGCACAGCTGTCTGTTCAGTTGGAAGAACTTGATTCTATATAATAGGAAGTAATTCACATTACGAAACACAATAATATAAGTCTAGATACCAATTAACTAGTCGTAGCCAACGGGAACAAAGCTTATATAAGTTAAACAAATGAATTTATAAATCAGTGAACACAACATCTAAAGCATACGAAAATAGGCTCTATTCGTGAAACAACTAAGTACACTCATACACTGTTATGTAATATTATTCCATGTTTTGATAAACCCCTACTAAGCAAGAATTTGTATCGTGATTCAGTGATGTAAAAGAATTCAATCATATGGGCACGCGGACCGCTTGCAAGTCGTCTTTGCGTCAGCTGGCTAGCTAACTGTGTTTTTGCGAGGATAAGACAAAAGAAATATAATGGTGGGTTTTATTTAATGTTTTTGTTTTACTTCTTTAATTAATGAGATGTAGATTTAATAAAGTGCCAGTCAACATAATGATTATACTGATGTTAGATAAGCAGACATAATATTATTGTAATTACTCCTACTTTCATGTTGATGAATGAATATCTATAGAGATTTATTTATTTATTTATTTATTTATTTAATACTTCAAGCACATTAATCCCAAAATAGTTAGAGAAAAGCTAGGCAGGTGATGATGAAAATGGAGAAGTACCTTTTAGCTGCTATTCATTCAGATTGCTGATTGAAAGCTTACTATCCTAAATCACTTAGTACATAACTCTATTTCCCAACGATTTGCTGCTGACCATAAGATTCGATCCCCAAGTCGAGCAAAGTGATAATAGGTTTTTCTATTTGCAATTTCCCAATAGTAGTCGGAGTCTGAATTTGTGTCCAGTAGAAGGCATTAAGCTCGCCCCTATTACATGGGACTTAAACATAACTGGCACAATTTGTTTGAACTGTAGGTACACCTCTGCCCAACCCTTCGAGCACACAAAGCGTGATGTTAAGTTTATGTCTGTTTCCAAACTACTAATAATATCAAATCTAAAAAAAACACTGGCTCCACGAAAAACGTTAACACGACAAAAAAAAATATTATGTTAGCGAATAATTTGAGCACGAATCCGCGCTAAACTTTAGGTCGCGACAAGCCATGCGGTTCGGCCGGGCCTCAGTTCACTGACCCCGCAGTTACGTAACACCCGAATTTAAGGATACGTTGCCGAGGGAAAGACGGAGTATGAATATTATTTTATTGGCTGTTACGTAGTTATAATGTGCTCTGTAGGAGTTTGAGTCATTGCTGTATGTTCAAATGGGAACTGGTGTGGTTTTTGGGAGTTCCAGGATTTATGATCTGTGTGGTAAAATTGGGTTCATACGTTCTGCGGTCTCGGGTAGAAACCCTGCGAGGGGTATCGAACATAAGTTACTATTAGCATAATTAGCCTGTAACATTCCCACTGCTAGAAGAGAGGCCTCTATGAGAGGAAGTGGACCGTAAATCTACCACGCAGACCTAGTTCAGGTTGATGGGTTTAGTTCTAAGACATGCCAGTTTCCTCTCGATGTGTTCTTTCACCGTTTTGAAAGCAGTGGTGATGAAACTATTTACACAAAGTAAAGAGCCTGCCTGGGTTGCAACTTACGACGTGCAAATCGTGAGTCGAGGCCATTGCCATCGAGTTGGGCCACCAGTGCGCCGTCCAAGTTACGCTTAGCCTTATGGTATCGAGCAGGCTACCAGGCAGAGCGAACGCGTGATAAGTCACAAACTTGGATCGAACCAATGACGGAGAAGTGTGTCATCCAGTCATTGGCATTGTAATGCTTATCAGACGGGACTTCGATACCCTCATTTTTCAGACTCTTCCGATGGTTGATTTTAGCCCATTTTGGCTTAGTTAAAATCAGGCTGGTGCTTGAAATCAGCTGTCATGTTATTCTACAGTTATGCTCACCCTATTTCTGCCTTGAGTTATACTTGCCTCAGTCCGTTCTAAAACTAATGAGGTGCTTTAGGGAAGCAAGATGCAAACTCATCTACTCCCAACAACTCATTAAATAGCAGTGCCAATTCCAGGAGTAACAGACCTACTGAAATTGCAAATTGAGTTGTGTTCTGTTAACATAACTAAGTTCCCTAAACTAGTGTAGAAATCAACATAGCTACTACGAAACATACTATTACAACTATTTCTGCGAATATCAGGAGCCCTACAGACGCACAGTGGAACGAATGTATGGGAGCGGTTGGACGTAGACATGTCCGAAAAATAAGAGTAAAATTATGACAAACTAATGATGCCATCTTATTCGATTACTTAATGTCTTCATAAATTGTGGTGATGAATTTCTTCATAACTCCCATATTTCGGGAGTAATTTGAGAAAATGTGAAATTTTACTATGAAAATGAGTGTATCGAGCTCTCTCCCTCCTGATTCCGGGCTTGTTTCAAGTAGCGGTCTCTAATATCGTAATGCTATTACTAAGAGCTATATTTAATACTAAGACACATAGTGCGCCAAATGTGCACTTTCTGGGATAAAAGGAAATGAAAATTTAAAAAAAAAAACGTTTTTTCCCCATTTGTATTTACTTTAAACCGCAGACAGACTTATTAAGAGGTCTATAAATATATTATATATATACAGAAATATATATTAACAAAAATATTCACAAGAACTGATGAGAGTATGACTTTTAAGTAAGTTGATAATAAATTACCTAGTTTCATTAAAAGTACAATAAATAATTAAGATGTAAGCTCTAATTTACTAAGTTACACATTTTAAAACAATAACATCATTTAATTATCTTCGTCATCATCATCATCATCAATTAATTCAAATTCAGAATCGATGTCCGCTAAATCATTTATGTTAACAAATTCGATATCACTTTTCTCAGAATCCGTAAGCTCATAAAATTCCTTAAAAGAAGATTTTTTTACAAACTTATTTCCTTTTGGACGGATACTTGTAACAAGTGGATCAGAAGACAGTAAAAGATTGTGCATAATATCTTCATTGCATGAGATACTGCTATGCTTTCGAGAATGCCCCTCTCTATATTTTCTAAAATCTTTATTTCTAGCCTCAGATGCCTCTTCGGATAGAAAACCAATGGGCACAATTGACATGTTCTGAACTATGTCTGGCCCATGCATTAAAATTTTATGAAGTGAAGAAGGCATATAATACCATGGGTATAACTCCACGTAAAGCTTAGCAGTATCAAAGCAGAACTCTCGGAATTTAGTTACGTTGATCTTCTCTCCTGATGAAATACACTGCAAGATCACACAGATTTTTCTTAAAAGCATAGCATCTATTCCGGTCAGTTCAGCAGATTTAGTGTAGTTTTCAAAAAATCTCCTTGCCGAGTTGCCATTGTTGGTGGATCCACTGCCTTGTTTCACAACATCGAGAAGTAAGCCCGTTTCTCTTCTTACAGCCTCTTGAACTCTTTTCTTCCTGTCATCAACTTGCCTTTTTGCTATATCACCCCTTACTTGCCATGATTTTATGTCTAATTTGTAGGAAATGTGTAATAAGCATTCCATTGAGCGAATCCAAGCGTGAAGGGTGCTTAAGCTATATTTATACATGTCCTCGTTTGCGTGTTTATCTTTGATTAACTCTAAATTATTCATTTCTTTAGGACAAGCCTTGCATATGTCACACACTGAAGCTGCTGTATTGGATATAATGGAATGAATTTTACCATCAATCATTGTCAACAGCAGTTGGTGTTTGACACTAATTCCATCAGTGATGGTGGATGGAGTTAAGGCTTCAATCTCTGCTTCGATTTCAGCCATCTCTCTCTGCACATTTTCTTTGGTTTCCTTTATAAACTTAAACAATATTGGCCGGCAAAATGAAGTGGAAGATGGTCGCTCGTTTTCCCAAATTGTTACACCTTTTGAGACGAGCCGCAGTGGTACAAGACTAATCATAAAATTACTAGCAAGATCGATTTGCTCATCTTCACTCGTCCTTTGATGATAAATGCTTTGGCTAGATGATCCGTCAAAACCCCATTTGCTGGTCAATACGAGCTGTTGATTGGGATCAACAGGGGTTTCTAACGACCTAATAAGTCTTCTTGAGGTTAAATCCATCAAGGCTTGTAATTTGATTTTTGCAGAGCTCTCTGTAACTGTGAGATCTTCTTTGGCCGGATAGCACTTAATTTTTTCTTTAACCAACATGTAGTAACTCGGGTATTGAAGAGCTCCTTCTTGAGTGTTGAAATCCCGAAGAGTGTTATGTGTTATAGCGCCATTTCGATAAGTTCATCGATACATAAAGAGCCAATGCCTTCAAAGGGGATATTTCCCGTACCTGAATTGATTTACCTTCAATGAAGGCTTTGATTTTTGAGGCCTCTTCTGGATTCTCCGTCAAGTATTTCATAACATAAGCTGTATCGCTTTGTCCTGCCTTTTGAAGCGCCCTTTCGGCCGAAAACATAATTTCAGCGCTGCTACTGCTGCATGAAAGACTATCTTCAGTGCGTCTTCTTTTTTGCCGGTTACTAAGGTCCTCAAAAGATTTACGAGGACTAGGATGTGTACAAGTTGAAGCATCAGATTTAGCAGGAGAAATTATGGGCTCGATGACGTCACTTATATTTTCTGTAGAAGGTTCCATATTTTCATTCTGTAATTCCGGCCATTGAATTGCAGCCTGTAGCCAAATCTCATGTTTCTTCCGAAACTTATCTGTGCTTCTTCCAGACTGTGTCCATTTTGCATAAATGCGGTAGCAAAATCGACGACACCAGTCTTTTAAACTTGTTTCAGCACTTTCACATAACTGAACACAACTGTTATCTTTTAAAACACTGAACAAATAGTTAAAGTCGCGTAAATCTTTATGTGCGCGTGCGCATAAAGCAACGTGAATATCAAGATTTGTATTAAAATTTGGAAAATACATTGCGAGATTAGCTTGGATACAACGAGGTGTAAATCAACACTGATTTTAAAGTTACTAATAGTGACCTATTTATATAAAATCCAGGTATCCCAGGTATCCTTTGTTAAATATTGCAAGGTAATTAGTTATTGTGATAATTAGTAAATGATGCATGCTAAATTAGTGTATTAAGAGCCATTTAGTAATTAAATAATAGCAATGTTCTTATCAGTAATCATTAGTGCATCAGTTTTATATGTAAACCTTAAGTCCCTAATTATATATCCTAATTAGCTTATATCTTCTCTAATTGGCTGCTCAGAAATGTTATTGTAATAAGGTAAACCTTTAGAAAAACGGTTTTAATCAACAAAATAAACAAAAAATAAAAAAATTGTGTTATAAAATAAACATCACTCTTTATCCCAGAAAGTGCACATTTGGCGCACTATGTGTCTTAGTATTAAATATAGCTCTTAGTATTAGCATTATGATATTAGAGACCGCTACTTGAAACAAGCCCGGAATCAGGAGGGAGAGAGCTCGATACACTCATTTTCATAGTAAAATTTCACATTTTCTCAAATTACTCCCGAAATATGGGAGTTATGAAGAAATTCATCACCACAAGTTATGAAGGCATTAAGTAATCGAATAAGATGGCATCATTAGTTTGGCATAATTTTACTCTTTTTTTTCGGACATGTCTACGTCCAACCGCTCCCATACATTCGTTCCACTGTGAGACGCGTTCAAATATATTGGATGGGAGAAAAATCCCGAGAAACACCACTTAGTTTCTGCTGTAAAGTTCTGGTACAAATACATAAGTGTTTTCCTGGAATCGAACAAAGGATTGTGCCAGATAAACTTATATGTAGCGTGAAATGACGAAACAAATGATTAATTACGTCGAGTAGCTTCTTAAACCAACTGCCTCGTCAAGTGGTCGCAAGCGCTACTTCTCAGGTTTTGTTTTTCCAGGTTGAGCAAAGTATTTTTGGGTTTTTCCCTAAGAAATTTCTCAGTAGCAGCCCAGAGGACGTAGACTTAAATATACCTGGCGAAATGTGTCTAAATTATTATAGGTACACCTCTGTGTTATTATGTCTGCTAGCATTTATGGTGTATAAAATCGGCTCATTGTTTAGAAATAGAATATATAGGCAGAATTAATTAATTTTTCCATGTCTGCTTGTCACTTTCGGGAGTAAAATCTTGACATATAGCACCTAAATAAATGTAAAATTCTAAGTTGTAGTTCGTTCAACAAATTGGTTCTGTGTAACCTTTAGAGCCAAGCTTTTCACTACATAGTATAAAACTAAGTCGCTACCCTCTGTCTGTCCCTATGTATGCTTAGATCTTTTAAACCACGCAACGAATTTTGATTCGGTTTTTTTTAATAGATAGAGTGATTCAAGAGGAAGGTTTATACGTACAATACGCGGGCGAAGCCGCTGGCAAAAACTAGTACAATATAATGCGAGGTTCTAGCACGTTTCTGCCAGGCTGTTGGGATTTCTTAGTCCTGAGTTCTGATTTGTCGAACTTGTGGTCTTCGGCGGGACTACTGAGCGTATGATGGAACTCTATGTTATTGGAGTTTCCCATCAGTTATTTGTCAGTATCAGTATAGTAGGCTCGCCTTGTATTAAATTAGTAATTTAACATAATTTTTCCTCAATTTATACTATCCACAACCATTATGCCTTATCTTATAATGAGATCTTTAAATGTTTGTCACGAACTGAGAGCCAGATTGAGTGCAATAGAAATCGGCTACGTTTGAATTTTCACCCTCTTCAAATGCTGCGTTCCGATTCCGATTACATTAAGCGGAAACAGCGCTACTTTGAAGCGCTTCATGAGATTAAATTTCATTTAAAGTGGCTTTCTTAGAGCCGTCTTCTTCGTGTAAACAGCAGTACTTACCATCATCATCCACAGCCCGATTGTCTCACTGTTGTGCATAGGCCTGTTTTTTTCTTGAGCCATTCCTCACGCTCCTGTGCTGGCCTTTTTTTCATGACGTCTCCCGCTCTGGACGGAGCGGGAGGGCGTGTCAGACTTTTACTGACTAAAACCCACCCGTGTTCCTTCAGTTGCCCATATGCCAGGGCCACGGTACCTTTCTCCTGTGCCTGCCTCAGTCCACGTTCGTCCAGCGTTTTTTTTTGTGCACTTTATTTTAAACGCAATGCTTAGTGCCGTTCCGCGTGGTGCCAGACGTAATGAATAGCATCACCCCATTACTTCCCGTGGGTGTCGTAAGAGGGGACTAAGGGAGTTACTAGAGAATGGGAAGCAGCGTTCTCTGTGCATTTTACCATAATACTGCGATCTCCAATCCGCCTGCCAAGCGTAGCGATTATGGCAAACCAAAAAAAATGGGAAAGGCCTATGTCCAGCAGTGGACGTCTTTTGGCTGAAATGATGATGATGCTGCTTAGTGCCGACAGTTAAAAATCAAACAGTGTGCTTTTCGACGTGCTCTGGGGTGCACTCTGTTGAATTCTCGATGCTCGGTTTAACACCGAGGGTCCATAATTCAGTGCGCGGTAAACACTCACCACGATATTTTCAGGTTTTTGCTGGCGATGGCTACAATGTCATCCGCCTAGAGTCCTTTATAGACCATCAAAATGTATGTAGAGTCTAGCGTTTCCTATGAACCAAGCCGCTTTAAAAGAGCAACATTAATTAACATCATGTAAATTCACCTAAACTAGCTCGAAATATTCAAAGAAAACAAAGCTTGCTCAATTTGAAAATGCTAATAAGTATCGTACGGTCCCCAGTCTTGTGTGGCGCGGCTTTACATAATGCCTATTAATTTTTGTTACGTTGACAATGTTAGGGTGTTTAAGAATAACAATATGTGTGTGTCACGATGGGAGATTGAGAAATAAATGAAAGGGAATTTAGTCTCTTCCGATATGAAAGTGCTATGGAAGTAGGGTTGCCAGGTCATAAAACCGAAAAGCCGGACAGATCTGTCAGTTTAACCGGACATTTGGGTAAAAAGGCCGGACATCTTTAATTTTTTAGCCTTAAAACAAAACTAAACATAAGACTAATGAACTAAATAACTACCTACATATTAAAATATTTGTAACGTAAAGGAATTCATATTTTTTGGTTGGCAGACACCTCCTTTAAAAGGTGGTTTTTCTTTAAAATTGAGTAGTAACAACGCGGAGAGGACAGTGCTAGTTCGCTCGCTTGCGCTAGCGATACAAGATGAGGCGGGTGAAGACAAAAATTATTATATCTAAAAACCCTAACAAAAAGCCGGACGGCCGGACACCATCTAATTTAGCCGGGCATGCAACTAAAAAGCCTGACTGTGGCCGGCTTTATCCGGACGCCTGGCAACCCTATATGGAAGGAACAAAGATGTTCTGTGTAGATGATGATGATTCTTTAGTTAGTTAGATGCTGATTTGATTGAAACTCATTATCATCTGTGTAGCCTTTTGCCAATTATGATGAGGTCATCTTACAGTCTAACCGGCTGCAGCTGAATACCAGTACTTAACATGGCGCGACTACATATCTGACCTCCAAAACCCAGTTACTAGGTAGTACGATACCCCTTGGTAACACTCGATGCCAGATTTTCACACTTCGGACGACCCGTAACGATTGTCAAAGATTGAAATTGTCGACTCGAAATTCACTCAAACTTCTATATCGAAGGATAGCTTCTGCCCGCGAATTCGTCCGCGTCAAATTTTTGCTCCCCTGACCCTTCCCGTCGCATCGATTTGCCTGCTCGCTCCTTTTGAGTTATAGTGAGTCAACCTTAAAAGATAGACATATGCTCTCGCGGACTCTTTTTTAGAACTTTTGAAAGGGAACAATTCCGTCATACATGATTTTTGCGTTACTTTAACCGTTTACGCAGCGCACGCAACGGAAACTCTCAAAAGGAATAAATGTTTCCCCGTTTTTGCAACATTTTTCATTACTGCTCAGCTCCTCTTAGTTGTAGCGTGATGTTATATAGCCTATAGCCTCCCACGATAAATAGGCTACCCAACACAAAAAGAATTTTTCAATTCGGACCAGTAGTTCCTGAGATTAACGCGTTCAATCAAACAAACAAACAAACAAACTCTTCAGCTTTATAATATTATTATATATTATATTATATATTATATAGTATAGATAATAAAATTATGTTTAAGAACACTGTTTGGTCCTCTCTTTGAGAAATAATCCTCTCTGTGGGTCGTAATCCATCACGCGGGCCCAGTGCGAGTTGGTGAATGCTAAGATGACGACTAATAGTGAACTATAGAAAAAAGACAGGCGTCTCCGACCCTATATAAATTGGGATAAAAGCAGGATAATGATAATGGTTTCTTCTTTCGGCTCTTAATGAAAATAGACTAAAGATCTGTCACCATGTTTATTTAACTATAAAAGTGTATTTAATACCTCTAAAAAGTACGAGTTGCCCTAATTTGTATTATGTTGACTCCGCAGTGTATATTATGGGTCAAAACGATTATTCACAAAGAATAATGGCTGTACTGTTCCGGGGAAATGTTGTTTGATTATAAATATGAGATCCTGTGTTTTTTTTTTAGTTAAAATGTGTACCGATGTTGGTGGGTTTTAGCATATTTTTATGATTTTAATAATAAATACGTTTTTTTTTACTTTGTACAGTGTGTATTCTATAGTCTTTTTTTTTGTAAAAAAAAATCTGACTTAAACCCTCTCATGTTCCTTCAGTTGCCTGTGCCAGAGCCACGGTAACTTTCGAACAAATCCGCAACCCTGACAGGTTCTATTATGTCTTGTGCTTCATCTTTGTGTTTCTTTACATTCATGTTACCAGTATCATCAGCTAATATACGATTCCATCCATCCACATCATTGTTTCAGCCGAAAGTCTTCCACAAAGTCTTGCATTCATTCTTTTGAACGTCAACTTTGTGATCAACAACTGAATTGATTCTTGTCGCTCCTTTCAAAAGGTAGATTCGTATGGAGAAGAATGGGAAAGAAACTGCACCGTTACTCTCTTAAAATGTTTTAGAATATTTTCTATACATTAACGATATTATCTAACAGACATAAAAGAAAATTAATACGTACATGTATATAAAAACAAAGATTACAAACACAGGGCATCAAAAAACTTGTCCGCATCGCTGTCAATAGGAAAAGTGCACAAAAGGCTGGCAGCA
This sequence comes from Aporophyla lueneburgensis, assembly GCA_932294355.1. Lineage (NCBI taxonomy): Eukaryota > Metazoa > Arthropoda > Insecta > Lepidoptera > Noctuidae > Aporophyla > Aporophyla lueneburgensis. The sequence goes on along the minus strand of OW028762.1, from coordinate 12,376,174 downwards.
TTGCCATGTTGAATGGCGATGCTGAGTCTTTGATATAATTATATGTAAAGACGATGCACCTAGAAGAACATTATGCACTGACGTACATAGGCTTCCAAAGGATTGCCATGGTATACATCCCTTATACAAGCAGATTTCCACGACCTTTATCAATCCGCCTGCCATTCTCCCATTTAATTCCAACACCAACATCCCTTTCTAAATCCAACATCCCTTTTCAAATCCAATAAATCCTTCTAATTTGTCAGCGCAGGCCTGAAACATAAAAACCAGTGGTTTGGAAGAGATAACGGCCAGTTCTCGTGGTAAATCCGTAGTTCTTTTTGTTGATTACAGCCGTTGGGCCTCGCGAGTGATCCTTTCCACTGTGATTGAAGAATATAAACTATCTGGTTTTCGTTTAGTGTTGAGGGATAAGCTTTATGGGAGAAGGTTTTAACTGTGGGATTGTTAAGCTGAGTTTTGTAGAAATATGATTACTTATAATGAAACTAGCTTTTGCCAGCGGCTTCGCTCGCGTGGAGGTCGGAAATTATCCCGCGGGAACATACTACCGGGATAAAAAGTAGCCTATGTCCTTTCTCAGGCTCTAAACTATCTGTGTGCTAAATTTCATTTAAATCGGTTCAGTAGTTTTAGCAGGAAAGCGAGACAGACAGACAGACAGACAGAGTTAAAGTCAAAGTCAAAGTATCTTTATTGTGGGCATATGTAAGTTACAGGTCTTAACAATATATTAAAGTATCAATATGTCCTGCCTTATAGGCATACAATAATTATGTAGGTAGATATGGCATAAAAAATTTGGAATTATTATAGATGGTAAGTTATTATAAATGTAAAAGTACCGTGAAACTATCACATGGTCAATACTAATGCATGTCAAATACGGTGAATCTAATACATGGTCAATACTTATACATATATGTCAAAATACAGTGGAACTAATAAATGGTCAACAATTCAGGAAATCTTGGATCGTGTAGAATGCTTTATCAATTAAAACATTTCGTAATTTATTTTTAAATATTGAAAATATATATATATATAATATATTGTATTTTTTTTTTAGTTACTTTTGCATTTATAATATTAGTGTGGATAGTGTGGATTATAAGTGTGGATTAATTTATCTGAGTGTATGAGCGTTGAATAGTAATATTTTACAGGACTACAAAGTAGGATAATATCCTTTATAGTAAGATTTATGAGGGGCTTGTATATCGTAATACCCAAGAAACTGGATTGTGGAGGTCAGATAGGCAGTCGTTCCATGTAAAATATGGTATTCAGCTGCATCCGGTTAGACTGGAAGCTGACCACAACATATTGGGAAAAGGCTAGGCTGCTGATGATGATATTGTAAGGTCCATCTTTGCTTTCGAAAGAGATACCGTGGCCCTGGCATATGGGCAACTAAAGGAACACGGGTGGGTTTTCAAATCAAATCAAATCAAATCAATTTATTTCGGGCTACAAAGACCCATAACATAAATACCTTACAGACTAACATACATACAAATAAAAAACAATGTAAAAACTATTGTACACGAAGTGACGGCGTCGTGTTGCGTTGCGTGGTGTCACGTAGCCTTCCGCGGAAACGTCGATACATGACACCTTTCGGCCAAAACTCTGCCTTGAGGAAGGTCTCGATTTCAAAAACTGGAACTCGCACCACGAATGACTTGAAGTTCGTGTTCGTGTGTGTTTTAGTCAGTCAAAGTCAGACACGCCCTTCCGCTCCACCCAGAGCGAGATACGTCACTTGATGATTTCCCACCCACAAAAAAAAAGGTTCTTCTTTGCTTAAATCACATAACGCGCACTTTTGAAAAATACCCGAAAAATCGCTTCTTACCGCGCCTTAACTATTTAATTTTATCGCTCCTTTACAAGCCCTTTACCGGCCGTCGTGATCAACCTTCTGAGATAAGAAAACGTGGATAAGAATAAACTATAGATTGAGTCATAGTTTGTGTTGAAAGTCTTATCCAGCGTGGAAATATACAGGGTCAAGTAGCTACACATTAAGGTGATTGAAAATCGATTGAATTTTATGGAAAACAAGTCTTATATGGCCTCTATGAGGTAATAAGTTGTATTGGGTTTGGAGGGCATTGACGTGAGGAATGGCCACATAGTGTGACGTGTTGAAATAGAGAAGTTTAAAAGGCATAAGGACGCCCAGCTGTGAACATTTTCCGCCAATACTATAGGCAGAAAATGTCTGTCGAAATCAACCATGTCATACTAAAACTCAAATAAACCATTTACAAGCACTTTTGAATTGTTAAGGGGTCAATAAGCTGTAGTTAGTTAGCCATTACAAAGTATAGTAGATATCTGGAACAGAACGATCAAGAAACTCCACAGTCAAAATGTTGTAACAAAAAATTTGTTACAACATTCATGTTGACATTATAAACGTGAGACCCTGTAGAAAGATGTGCTCATTAAAAGTGTCCGTAATAAAAAATAAAAATAAAAAAAGAACCTATTAAAAAATTAAAAGATAGGCAGGTCCCTACAGTCCCTACCAGTCCCTAACAGTCCCTACTGACGGCGCTCGTTCACGAACATGACGTATGCACCAGCCCATTCAGCTCAACTCGCTTCTTTGCATGTACGCAGTGGATCAACGGTCATTCTTCTTCAGGATAATTATCAGACCTGAAAATCTTGCTGTGTACGTTGAACTATGTTACGGAAATTCGAACCTCGCATTGTTATTGTAGTAGGCTTTTCGGTATTAAGTCAAAAGTATGGACAGCCTCGTTGGTGTAGTGGTCGCAATTACTAGTAGTGCTGGGCATGACATTTCGATTCGATTTCAAATCCAGCAAAGTGTTATTGGGGTCAGGATAAGGAGTTTCTCATTAGCAGCTCGGAATTTGGGTTAGCGCCCGGTGGTTGGCTCGCTTAAACATAAAACTGGCGAAATGTGATTATACTTTAGATACAACTCTGTTTAACCCTTCGGAGAACGTGCGTGATGTTATTTCTATGTAATGTTCATTTATTGGGCACGCCACAATTGCGGCGGTAAGTCCCCTCTTTGAGGAGTGGATAGAGAGGCGTCACGGCGTCCTCACCTTCCGCCTGACGCAGGTTCTCACCGGGCATGGGTGCTTCGGTGGGTTCCTGTTCAGGATAAAGCGGGAGGATACGTCCGGGTGTTTCCATTGCAAGGATCGTCTGGAGGACACGGTGGAGCATACGGTGGAGGTGTGCCCTGCCTGGGCGGGGCACCGCCGTGTCCTCGTGGAGGCGATCGGCGGCGGCGACCTCTCGCGTCCGGCCCTGGTGCGAGCCATGGTACGGAGCGAGAGGGAATGGGAAGCCGTCACCTCCTTCTGCGAAGCAGTAATGCTCGCGAAGGAGGAGGCGGGGCGCGTGAGGGAGTGGCAGTCTCTGCGCCCTCACGTCCCTAGCCGCCGCAGGAGGAGACGCCCCGGGCGTCGGGAGTCAATAGCGGACTCCCGGCCACCGTAGGCGCGAGCTTGCGGGTGGCGAGCAATGGGTAGCTCGCCGCCCGGTAAGGACCAAGCTCGGGTCGACGGCGCGCAGTGTTCCACGCGCGCCTCAAAGAGATGTCAGCAGCAGTGTAGGGGTCTACTAGGACCGATGCCTGCCGGGGTCGCGTGATTGTTCGAAGGAGATACCGTGATCCTGGCACATGGGCAACTGATGGAACACGGGTGGGTTTTAGTCAGTAAAAGTCTGACACGCCCTCCCGCTCCGCCCAGAGCGGGAGAAGTCATTTGATGATTTCCCACCCTGAAAAAAAAAAAAATGTTCATTTATTTATTTTTACCATTTACTCAACGATATCACAAAGAATCCTAATCTAATTACATTTTATAATATAATCTCGTCCCGCTCAAGGCTCTATTCAGCACACAAAAATAAGCCATGATGAAAACACTCCTAAGTCTTCTCATTTAGTCGTAATTACGTCTAATTCGTTCAGTAATGGTAGGCATAATTTGAAAGGTATACTGTTCTACAGAGTATTACCGAAGGTCTGGTTAATAATGTGAGCGAAAAACTGGCCCACACGGAGGTACGTGTACGCACGGCTGACTACTAAGCGTTTCATACGAATATGAACCTTATGCGTATGAAGTTTGGTCACATTCGCTTACCTTAAAGGAATATGCACATTAACGTAACACGAATATGGTTCATATTCTATGAAACCTTACTGTACTAAGCTTGAGTAATGTTTGTACGTTTTATAGATCTTAGCCTCAGGCTAATTCGGCATATGAAAAGTGCGAAACCGCACACACACACATGCACATATAGCCACACTTCACGTTCGCGAGTGCAAGCGTTTAGGCTTAGAACGGGATTTGCTTCGGAGATGACGTTTGATAGATATCACCGAAGTCACTCTCGGTACAGAAGATAACGCTAACTCCACATAAAAATAAATAACAGTTTTAAAAAAAAACTAAAAAACACGCTTTCTATTTTTTAGGGTATTTCGAATTTTGAGACGTATGTCAGCGTAGTTTTCGATGACAGTTTTTTGCTGTCCTGGTAACCCTGGCAAGGATAATGGCACAAATTTCTGAAATTATAGTGTTGTCATCGGTCCTCCATTAGTCTACAGAGTTTAAATGAAATCTGGTCGGTTACAAACAAACATAAAAACATACAAGTGAAGCTAATATAAAGCGTGTAAAAATTAGGTTGAGTGATAGTATGGGGTCGACCTTCTATACTATTCTTTGGCACGGTTTTCCTTGGAGAGAGCTCATGTAACCGGCATTCGTTGCCTCACAACCAGCGCCTGTTGAGGTCGAAAGGAGACCACAAGGACGGTTGTAGGCAGACTCGTTTACCGTTTACTCGTGTAGTAATTATGTTCAGCTTACCTGTTCCATGAATAGTACAGATAGTACTTTTTTTAATCCACTTTGTATATCTTGTTGATGTTCTAACACTTCCTGTCACTGTTGTTTGTAAAGCATACTAGCTTCTGCCCGCGACTTCGTCTGCGTCAAACATTTGCTCCCCTGACCCTTCCCGTCGCACCGCAGCCTGCCAGTTTTCATCCATTTTTTTGTTGCTGCTCCGCTCCTTTTGATCATAGCGTGATGTTATATAAGGTGTATCTATTCATACACGAAATATTTTAAGAGGTACACATGTAGGTGGTAAAGAAGCTACAGCAAGAAAAAAAAAATTCTAAGGTTTTTTTTTAAATTTATAAATTATTTGACGCACATAAGAAATATTGGCTCCTTCTTATATTTTACGGCCCGAGACACCGCGGCCATGCTCGTGCCGTCTGTTCGCCGCCCTCGCCGCGTCAGGCGGGCCATTCATAGAATTTGGAGTAAAGGTTTCATGCAAAACGTTTCAAGTAGTTTTAAAATTATAATAATTACGAAAATTCAAAAACGCTTAGAAAAAAAAATCTTTTTGCTTCTATAGCTTCTTTACCACCTACAGGTGTACCCCTTAAAATATTTCGTGTATGAATAGGTACACCTTATATAGCCTATAGCCTTCTTCAATAAATAGGCTACCCGAATCAAGAAGAATTTTTCAATTCGAACCAGTGAGATTAGCGCGTTCCACCCGCCATTTTAGGAAAGTGGGGGGTTAGAAAGAGAAAAAAGTAGCCTATGTCACTCTCCATCCCTTCGACTATCTCCACTTAAAAAATCACGTCGATTTGTCGCTCCGTTTTGCCGTGAAAGACGAACAAACAGACACACACACTTTCCCATTTATAATATTAGTATGGAAGTAGTGGTAAACGAATTGAAGTAGGGTAGGTACCGTAACAAAAAAGTGAAAAAAAAAAAAACTATTGATTTCCAAAAAAACATCACAAAGTGAAAAATTACTTTAATTTCATAACTCGATAGCAAAAGACTAAAATACATGTAGATCCAAAGACACTGGCTTTCGCAATGTAATTATTTTTCGCTTTGCACTATTTTTGTATCTCATATTTTTTTATATCAAACTGCAAAGTAGCCGCAATGACTTTCGCATTATAATATTAAAGTATAGATTCCTTATATTTGCAGAATTCTGACGACTCCGCACTTTCTATACGGCAATTTAGTCCTAGTTTCTGAAAAGCTCGTCGCAATCGCAAATATTCGCTGACAGACTTTCAAACGCATGTCAATCCATTTGATCGGATTATCTGTTGTTATTTCAGTCATGCAATCACAGCCTTTGACACTTACGACTAGTTTGCCAGTCCTTGCGATGAATTTGGTCAGTTTACAAATGGTCGGAAACGCGTGTCTCCAGCAAAATCGGATTACGTCACTGGATTCCTCGTTCGATATGAAATCCCAGAAATGCGACACGTGTCTGTGCAACATCGACATGCTGTGTACTCTGTATTTTCGAAGTGTTATCGTAGAATTCAACATTTCTGGATTAGCTAAAACGAAATATTTTGCTCCAATATGGAGGACTGTGTTGCTGGGGAGTTTTTTGCGCTACTTGTTTTTTTCAGCTCAGACACTAGGAAGTCGTGAAGCGTTTTCGAGGCTGTCTTTTGTAACTCAAGACGGTCAAAAACTGCATATGCTTTTTTTTACATAAGATGCTACTGTAGCATTCTTGGGGTACAAGCTAGAAATATAGAAGTTATCTTGTTGTTTTTCACCTTAGAAGCTTAGTGGGTGATAGGGCGGGACGCGCAACCTGGGGGAAGTACATGATCTAAAAGCCCCTGTCTGCGTTGTCGACCCCTTCCAGAATCATATACTAAATCTATGGTAACCAGTTTGCGCTTCAATGTCCCTGCTACCTGGTATAGTTAGCTGTCTTTAATAGTTTCTGTTCATATAAGTGCTGATTCTCAGCCAAATAGTCCATACATCGCTTCTGGAGCAGCTCCTATCGTCTAAAGTTCTAGACAATCAATTTGCCATGTGCTTAATATATTTTTTGGGAATGATGTCTCGTAGGTCAACCTAAGAGGTTGTCGGCTGCTTAACCAGACTTGCCTATGGGTACCTTAATAAATTAAGGCTTCTAGCCAGGACTTAACAAAGTTAAAACTAGAGCGACTGCTCGCTAAGGTCACCCTCTGTGGGGTACGGACCTCTGCTTAGGGCATCGCTGGTAGACGGCAGCAAGGGACTAGCTGAATTGGAATGATACTAATCTGTTTGACTCATACTGGCCATTTATATCGGCATAATTAAATCAGGATTAGCATTGACTCTACAGTTCTACATCCTTGATCTTATGTATAACATTCTCGATGTGGCTAACAGATCTAGTCTTAAGTTCATGGTAAACTGGCTATATGCCCTTATTTAATAAGGCTTTAGTTATCTATCATCTAGTACGTTTTGTACTTAGCTTGGGTAGATGACGGTTGAGTAAAGTGGTTTTAAAAATCCTACTATCGCAAGTTCAGTTTGAGAAAGATTTTGAATGCAATTTCAAGTTTAGATACCATTGTAATAATGCCGCATTGATCAGAATAAGAATTCCTCAGGAAAAGTATTTCTTGACAATTATACAGTAATTAAAATAGTATGTTTTTTTTTAGTCTGTAGTCATTTTGTGTTAGAGTCTATTGTAGTAACGCCTCATAGAGCAGGGTAAGAATTTGAATGGAAAAGTATTTCCTTGACAATTATACAGTAAGTAAAATAGTTCGTTTTTTATTCTGTAGTCATTTTGTGTTTCGAGAAGCATTGAACGAAGAAAGAAGAATAAAATGCATGAGGATTTATAAGGTTAACATCTGCCTAGCCTTTTTCAACTATGTTGGTGTTGGTTAAAAGTCAAACTGGATGCAGCTGAATACCAGTATATTACATGGAGCGACTGCCTATCTGAACTCCACAACCCAGTAACTGGGTATTACGATACCCCTTGCTAAGACTGTTTTGTAGAGTTTCGGGCTGAAAGCCGGGATCAACAGTTTAACGTGCTTCTCGAGGCACGTAATAGTCTTAGTATTTAAAGATCCATCCACGGACCAACCGCGACAAGCGTAGCTTAACCTAATTAATCGATCCGTGTGGCTGCTGGTGTAGCCGACATATAAAGCTACACTTTTCACAAATTAAATAAACGTTGATTAGAGAAAGTCCACAACATAAACCTCACAGTAAGGCAACATGTTATTTCACCGCCGCAAAACAATTTTCTCTTATCCCGTTGAGTATAAAAATTGTGTTATATTTTCATTTGTACCGCAACCGTTCTAATTGAGTTCTTTGAAATGTGGCTGGTATGATATAAAAGCCGGTTTTCTAGGGAACACGTGCACTCTGAAATGGTACTGACGATTTGTTTCATATATCTTGGCTATGGTTGCATATGTAATCCAATCAGCCTTGAAAGCATGAGTGAATAGGCCATCTTCTGGGCCTGTTTGTTCCAAAACAGACCTGCCAGGGTCGCGGATTTATTCGAAAGAGTTACCGTGGCCCTGGCACAGGCAACTGAAGGAACACGGATGGGTTTTTGTCAGTAAAAGTCTGACGTGCCGTCCAGCTCCACCCAGAACGGGAGAAATCGTATTAGGATATCCAAAAAAAAATAATCACGGATCTCATCCACCCCTTTCTACCAGGCGCGATAGAGGTTAGGCTGGCCCAGTTCACAATAAAAAAATCAATGAATAAGTATTGGCAAAGCTTCACTTAAAATAAGTATGTTCAGGTAAGTTCGGAGCTGGAATTTAGACGGTACGAATCAAATACCTGGCCGATTTTGGCTTTTTTTAAAATGCTGATAACATTGTGGTTCCGCGATATTTTATTCTGCTCTCTCTGTCATTCGTGGATGTTTTTGGCAATTGTTTCGAGTCCTCAGAGCCCGAAAGTCTGGCAACCAGTCTTACCAAGGGGTATCGTATTACCCAGTAACTGGGTTGTGGAGTATTTAACATATTTGGGAAAAGGTTAGACAGATATATTGATTGAGTCACATTCTAGCGCCGAACTTACACCATATACTGTATGGATAATATGTCAGCATAGATTTTATTAATTTCATCCATCTGAGATTAAACTTCGACAGAGTTTTAATGCATTCTACATTCGCCTTAGCAAGTAAACTTTAAGCAACAACATAATTCAATTTACAAAACCCCATCTCCCAGTTCCCTCATGAAAAAAACTAGATGTGGTAACTCAATATGTGCTGGGGAGATGTAGCGGAGCGTTAAGCCCCTCCCGCATCCTTATTCTGTGGTTTACACTCCGGTGACGTAGGTCGATGACATCGCACAGGAACTGAACGATGTGCTTTCTGTTTGATGGTAGGCAGGGTTTGTGGTGTTGTCGTGGTACAAGATTATTTATATTCTAAAGGGACGGATAGTAGCGTTCATAGACTGTAATGCAAGTTGCTTTTTTTCTAGAGAAATTTTGGCATTGTTTTGATGTTTGCGTTTTAGTGGTACCCGTTTTACCTATTGTGGCTTCGATCAAAAATATTGTGGTATGGAAATATTATTCTAGGTGTGCATCGTCGGATATATAATGAATGTATACAAAATATTATAAAACATTTTAAAGAGTAACGGTGGAGTTTCTTCCCCATTCTTCTACATACGAAACTTACTTTTGGTAGAGGCAACTAGAATAAATTCTTTAATGTAAATGTTGACGTTCAAATATGCCTTTTATTGAATATTTCAATGCATATTAGAGGGAATTGTGTAGGTAGGTATGGGAGAGGAGATAAAAAAAGAAGTACACAAATAGTGTTCGTTTATACAAGAATGTTATGCATTCAAAATAACCCTTCAAAAATCCAGATAAAGGGCCATTTAACCCTTCAAGAATCCAGAAAAAGGGCAATTTGCCATCTTTTTATGGGGTCTATTTTGGTTCTACGTCTTCTGACTAAGACTTGAAAAATTCGCCGTATATTTCATTAGTGTATTCCTAGATAAGCGTAATATTAACATATACGTCTAACGAAAACCAGGCATTTGACATTGATTGTCATTCCTTGACCTTGGTATGTTTAAAATAAAGTCGTTAATTACGCGATATCACGCTTTAGCTGTAAGGTGACAATAACGGGTTATGGTCCCACTGTAAGCACTGATAAGGGACACGTTCTACTGCGCAATCTAAACTAATATTATAAATGCAAAAGTAACTCTGTCTGTCTGTCTGCCTCGCTTTCCTGCTAAAACTACTGAACCGATTTAAATGAAATTTGGTATACAGATAGTTTAGAGCCTGAGAAAGGACATAGGCTACTTTTTATCCCGGTAGTATGTTCCCGCGGGATAATTTCCGACCTCCACGCGGGCGAAGCCGCTGGCAAAAGCTAGTAAAATAATAAGTGGGTAGAATATAACATAGTGCATTGCAAATTTGCAACTTGAAATAATTGAAAAAAAAAATTAAAAATGGAAAAAAAAATATCACCATGAATGAGCCTGCAAGTCTAAATGTCCACGATTTTTGGCAGAGAGATTTGGAGATTCTCATTCTCTTGTCTTTTTAGAGGAGAGTATGAGGAACAGGGCGTCAAGTTCACTCATCTTCTATAGAAAAGAGAAGATCCTCCAATCAAAGGGACGTTTTATATCTGCTAGTTGCGCGTTAAACTGCTTGCGCGATGCAGGGTTTTGCGTGACGTCACTTTGATACGTAGTTCGCATGTAGTGTTGTATATGCAATGCTACGTCTTCTTAGCGTGTCGATAGCAATCTTTATACAGTCAGCCAATGCAATTAAATGAACTTAGAGGGTTGTATTCTTCATCTTAGCGTGTCGATAGCAATCTTCATACAGTGAGCCCAGCACGCGTAGCATGACCGCCTAGGAACGGAATTTTTCGACGGAAAAGAAGACAAAATGATAGATTGTATCGTAGAAAAATTTTGTAAAACTGAAAAGAAGAGATGTTTCTATTCTTCAGTCGACAAGAGTACGATGTCAAGTATGATGACTATTTTTCTAATGAGATAGAAACATTTTTACAGAATTAAAATAAATAAGGAACTTTTTTTGTTCTTGGTAGAATAGATATAGAATTGGTCATGCTACGCCGGCTGAATTAGACTACGAGCTTGGCACTCTCAGTAGCGTCCATCAACTCCTATAGAGTGCAGACAACAGAACACGCTGGACACAATGTTAAGTGCCCCATTGTGTGTGGGGCACCACTACATTTACACATCAGCGCGGAGTGTTTTGTGAATTTCCACCTGGGCAGGTTTTCTTCCTGCCAGGGTCTCGCGACATTTATTCGAAAGATACCGTGGCCCTAGCATATGGGCAACTGAAGGAACACGGGTGGGTTTTAGTCAGTAAAAGTCTGACACGCCCTTCCGCTCCACCCTAGCTAGAGCGGGAGACGACATTTGATGATTTACCAACCACAAAAAAGAAGCTTGGCACTCTCACTAGAGCGTCCATCAGATTTTATAGCGTGCAGACAACAGAACATGCTGGACACAATGTTAAGTGCCCCATTGTTTGTGGGACAGCAACACATTTACACTTCAGGGCGGAATCATTTGTGAATCTCTACCTGAATAGGTTTTCTTTGCTTCGGCCTACCTGAGTCTCAAGGCTGTTTCTCTTAGACAGCATGAACCATTTGAGAATCATCATTCCATACAAATATTTTACCCAGGAATGTATGCACTACAAACTACAACCATCAAATGTGGGGACATTTGATGGTTGTAGTTCTAAATACTAACGGAAAATCCTCACTAAAACACGTTCATTTTTGCTCTCGACTCCTTACAGTGTTTAAAAACTACGCAAATACGATATCGTTTTACAAATAGTTTGATGGCAAGATAAGCTATCATAGCAAACTGTTTGATAGTAAAATTTATACCTTTTTTATCACTTATGCGTCAGAATGTAACAATTTTTATTTGTAAACATTAAAATACTTTTATAGCCATTGGTAGGTAACAAAAAGAAGAACCGTTCATGGGTTTCGTTATGACCATTCCAGTATCCGAAGTGTCCAAAGCAACATGATTTAATCAATCCACAGCCGAGCCTTTTCTCAACTATGTTAGTGTGGGCTTCCAGCCTAGCTAGCAGCCTTAAACTAGTAGTATTTTACAAGGAGCGAATGCATTCCTGACCTTCAGAACCCAGTTAGTAGGTAACACGATATCCCTTGGTAAGACTGGGCTCCATATTACCCGTATCGACTGCCAAATACCGACGGCTTAACGTGCTTTCTGAGGCATGAACGGGATCTCTATATGTAATGAACCCATCCACGAACGGCCTGCGGCAAGCGTAACTTGGTAGGAGCCCTTACCAAGAAAAAAATATTGTCATCAATTCCTATTCCGACATACATAAAACTCACGCATTTTTCCAATGGGGGTAGGCAGAAACTACAGAACGCAACAAAAGTAAACTAGAGAACACCAATTCTCTTTTTTTCAAGTTCAAAATCTACTCGCGGTCTCAGTGAAGATCAATGTCTAAAACTACTTACAAATGTATTCAAATAAGAATTTTTTTGATAGGTTGAAATTGAGATTAGAATGTAAACATACATACATAAACTCACGCCTTTACCCATGGGGGTGGGCAGAAATTACTAAACGCCACCTGCTACGATCCTTACATACTCTTTTTGCTTCGTTCATTTTTAACCCCCGACGTAAAAAGAGGGGTGTTATAAGTTTGACGTGTCTGTCTGTCTGTCTGTCTGTGGCATCATAGCTCCCGAACGGATGAAGCAATTTCAATAAATAAAAAAATGTATTAAAGGTGATCTATGTGCGAGTGTTCTTAGACATGTTTGATGAAAATCGGTTGAGCCGTTTAAAAATTGTAGGGGAGAAAGTGGGGAAGAGTAACCGAATGTCAGCAAATATACTCGACTGGGGTCTCAAATGAAAGCGCACTGAAAGAGAATATTGATGTATTAATCGAGAGTGTTCTTAGCTTCGTTTGATTCTACATTATAAGTATGTACTTATAAAAAGTATAAAATAAAAAATTAAATTTAAAATTTTTGTGTTGAGGGTTTTTTAAATTTTTAATTTAATTTTTTCATACACCTGGCCATAAACGCACGCCGGCTATTCCAACAATAACTCAATATTATGAACGAAGACCCTGTGTTTGACGTCACTACCGAATTAATTCCTTAAAACGAATGCAAAGACAACGGGTAATTTGAACCACGGAAATAAAAACTTCACACCTTGGCAGCGCCACAGGAAACACCTGGCGTTACCTAATAAAAAAGCAAAGTATACATATTTCTTGATTGCCTTGTGCAGTAGTATGGTTTCGTTCTTAAGCTTTTTTTTTTCATCTTTCACTTCCATTACGGTGGCGACTTAGTAGTGTTTAGGGTTCCGTGCCCATTTTACTAAGCCTCCGCAGTCCGTCCGTCTGTCTGTCAGTGGGTTGTATCTCATGATCCGTAGTTCGTAGACACTTAGTTGTTATTTTTACAGAGTGTGTATTTCTTTTCCGCTATGACAAAACATAATCAGTTATAATCGAAAGTAAGGAAACCCCTTTTAAATAAGAAAAGTAGTTTTTTTCGGCGTTTTTTTCTGCACAGGGCTGTATCTCATAAATCGTAATAGGTAGACCGTTAATTTTTTCACAGAGTGCCTATTTCTGTGGCCGCTATAACAACTCATAATCATAATAAAAGAGGGTCTGTTCTCACATGAAACTTGTTTTGTTCGGCGTTTTTGCCTTGTCGTACTGAATCCTTCGTGTACGAGTCCGTCTCGCACTTGCCGGTTCTTTTACTCCGTCGCCCAAGGTAATTTCAATTGCAATATTTATAATAGAAAAGACTAAGTGCTGCGAACTTAATTTTCTCTTTGCTTGTGTAGAATAAAAACTAGGTTATGGTGAAATTTGTTTTGTGACTGTCTACTTCTTTAGTGAAGGACGATTCTATAGTCCTTGAGAGTTGGCAACAGCACGTAGATAGATAAAACATTTATTCAGTACATATTAATATCATCATTCTCCTGCCTTTATCCCAATATATAAGGTGTATCTATTCATACACGAAATATTTTAAGAGGTACAGCTGTAGGTGGTAAAGAAGCTGAAGAAAAGAAAAAAAAAATTCTAAGGGTTTTTATTAAATTTAATATTTATAAATTATTTGACGCACATATGAAATACTGGCTCCTTCTTATTTTTTACGGCCCGAGACACCGCGGCCATGCTCGTGCCGTCCGGTCGTCGCCCTCAGAGCGTCAGGTGGGCCATTCATAGAATTAGGAGTAAAGGTTTTATGCAAAACGTATCAAGTAGTTTTAAAATTATAATAAGTACGAAAATTCAAAAACGCTTAGATAAAAAAAATATTTTTGCTTCTATAGCTTCTTTACCACCTACAGGTGTACCCCTTAAAATATTTCGTGTACGAATAGATACACCTTATATTTGTAGTCGGCGCAGCATGTTTTTTTCTTCAACACTTCTCTATTAGTCGTCATCTCAGTAGTCACCCCCTTTCTATGCATATCATCATTCACACAGTCCATTCATCGTTTCTGTGGTCTCCCTCTACTCTTATAGCTATCGACATTCATACTCAATACTTTCCTTCGTATCAATAAATTACATTAATATACAGGGTCAAATAAAATGACAATACCCGCGTATTGTGTGTCGATATCAAAAACTAATTTCGTATAAACACCTTAATAAGAAATAGAAACCCCGAACCCTCAACCAATCCAAGCATCTGAAATATCCTTAACAAGGCCCAACTCTCATTTCCGTCCAGTAATTTCTCGAGCGCCGAAACAAGTCCCATTTCGTCGTACTCGGCGACTGTATGCGCTGGAGCGTGCCGTCCTGTCTGGTTCAATTACTGACACGTTCTACGGAACATTTTGAGGACTCTGACTTTGTCAGTCTCAATCTGAAGTTCTGGAGGGACTGTCGTTTATATAGTATTGAGATATTGGCTCTTTTAATCTCTCCTTTGTTGTTGTTGCTTTGATTTGTGAGATATTCAGGCTCAATTGCATCTACAATCTTGTTTAAAACATCGTTTTGTTTCTATCTATCGTTTGAAGATGGTGGAGACAGAATAAATATTTGAAATATTCTTAGACCTAAACGCATTTAGTCATTTCTGGTAATGTGGGCTTTAATTCACAGAACCGAAATACAATCTTATATGAAGGAAAATAACGCAGATCTTCAGTCTTTCATCATCATCAACATTTCAGCCATAAGAGGCCCCCTGCCGAATATGGGGCTCCGCCAATTTGGGAGTGCTTTGTCGCCATACTTGGCAGACGGGTTGGCGATCGCAGTATGGTGGTACAATACATAGAGAACGCTGCTGCCCATTCTTTAGTAACTCCCTTAATCGCCTTTTACGACACCCACGGGAAGAAATGGGATGATGCTACTCTGTACGTCGAGCATCACACGAGCTCCAGTCCCAAGTATTCAATCTTTAAAATATACAAAACGAGCTAGACTTTTCTGTCCAACAATCTTTCTTTTATACAAACATCCAATTTGGTTGCATTATACGAAACGACCGTTTGCGTTAGACCGTACTGTCTGGCTGTTTCAAATAACATCGGACCGACTCTCGAGACGTTTCGAGAGTCTGTTACACTCTACTTATATTACTTATTATATTTACTCGTCCTTCCCAGAGGGAGAGGAGTTGAACGTATAACTTGACGCGTGTTTTTCGATCCAAATCCCAAGTCTCAGAAAGTTTGTTCGGAACTATTTTGTGGCTCGTCTCATCTGTTCTCGACGGCCTATTTATATCTTGAGGAGTTTAAGATTATGCATTCTTCTCTTATTTTTCAAAGAATAATCTTATGAAATTTAGATTGCAGTTCCGTTTTCTTTGATTTAGCTAGAAAGATGAAATACGTTTTTGAGACAAGATTTCAAAGCGGATAGCGAAACTATCTGACTGACAAACAGTTTGACGGAGTCGTGAGCGTGAGTTAAAACAAATGTGGTATTTTAAGTAATTGTAAAACAAGGTTAGTTTAAGGTCGGTCAGTGAGCCAAAAATATCACTCTAACTTATTACTTATTATAACACTGGTCGACAATGTTACTTGAAAAGGTCAAATCGCTAGAAAAGGTTATTGTCAAAGAAACTCACATTTCTTTGTGCTGATGTCAGACGCTTCACTTTTTTCATTTGGCATCTTTGTGAAGATTGAGTGAACACTCTATGTAAATAGAAAATAAATTAAAAGTGAAAAATAAATTCATCAGTTCACTGATACATTTTGGATTTCGGAGCTCGACAACTTTCACTCGCCTACCGAATGATCGAAAATTTCATGTAATAAAGACACCTCCGTGCCTCGGAAAGCATGTTGAGCCGTTGGTCTTTAGTCCATTGGCTGTCATTTATGGATCTTTGACAGTCGTTACCAGTCGTCATAAGCCCGAAAGTTTGACAACCAGTCTTACCCAGTTACTGGGTTGTGGAAGTCAGATAGGCAGTCGGTCCGTGTAAAATACAGGTATGCAGCTGCATCCAGCTAGACTAGAAGCCGATCCCAACAAAAAAGAAAAGGGAAAAGACTAGACAGTTGATTAGTAAGTATTGCAATTAGAATATAAGTGGATTAATTTAGGTATTACATAAATCGATTATATCCTTGGCGTATAGATAGGTCGAACTCATCCATGACCGCAACCTATTAAACTCAATTGACTGTCGCGTGGGATGATAAAGTATAAGTACGTTCGCCATTCATATGCTCTTATCTACGCTACACTGTTTTGATAGTAAACATGTACCTACAATAATGGCTGGGTATTAAGCCGGCACCAGACATATAGCAGCTAAAGTTTTAAGACCTTGCAGAACAGGGAGATGTGAAGCAAAATATGTGGTTTAAATATTTCCAAACGCGCTCAAATACCCTATTTTAGCGAGTCTATGTAATATAATATCTCGCCTGCAATCCCCGAAGGGATGAGCAGGGAAGTACCTATCTGCCAGGGTCGCAGATTTGTTCGAACGTGTTGCCGTAGCCCTGGCACAGGCCACTGAAGTAACACGGGTGGGTTTTAGTCAGTAAAAAGTATGACAAGCCCTCCCGCTTCGCCTAGAGCGGGAGACGTCAATAAAATTGATGATTTGTCACCCAAAAAAAATGTACCCATAGTGAACCAACATTTCGCCAGTTATGTCTAAGTCTCATGTAATAGAAGGCGATACTATAGCTATCAACTAGGCATAAATCGGGTTCCTACTGAGATATTTCTGATAGAAAAACCCAATCACACTTTGTCCGACCCCATAGGCAATCCCCAAGAACTTTTGCTCAGCAGTCAGTAGCGTTTGCGTTCACTAAACCAACGAACCAGGCATTATTTATGTCTGGCTCATAATAAGATGTCTGGATTTATAACTACTTATCATTGTCTTTTAAAGTGGCTCAGGGCTGGATTAGACCGGCCGGCAGTTTGTTACATCCGGTCAATTAAATGTGATTTGTGTGTGAATTACGAGGTGCGAATATGTCCAATTGTGGACCGCGATAAAACATATGAATTGAGACTCAATAATTCAGCTTTGCGAGAAATATTCATGGCATTTCATTATTTAAAACTTTTTACAAAAAAGAAACAACCGCCTTCCTAAAAAAAAAACACAACAAAGTGAAAAATAACTTTAATTTTGAAAGTCGGGGTATCTGTAATTAAGGTTTTTTGCCACCGACTTCCGGAATTAAAGTTATTTTTCACTTTGTAGTGTTTTTTTTAGGAAGTTGGTTGTTTTTTAGTTATGGTAGATACCCCGCAAATTATAATCACGTTATTCGTTCATTTGTCGCGCAAATATTTAATCCAAATTTAAGACTCCTCAAAAGCTGGTGCTTCCCAAATGGTCCCATTTTAATTTGGTTCCATTCAGACAATGGGGTCCATGTGAAAACCATATAAGTCTTAAATTTGCATTAAGTTTTTGCGCGACAAATGAACGAATAACGCGATTAGATTAGTGCGGGTTATCTACAATAACTAAAAAGTTAAAAATAAAAACTTTTTACAAAAAAAACAACCGACTTCCTTAAAAAAACACTACAAAGTCAAAAATAATTTCTGAAGTCGGTGGCAAAAAAACCTTAAATACAGATCCTAAGACACCGACTTTCGAAATTAAAGTTATTTTTGACTTTGTAGTGTTTTTTTTAAGGAAGTCGGTTGTTTTTTTTTTTTTTTGGAGAATGTTTTTCTTCCAGACTTCTCTATTAGTCACCCTCTCGGTAGTCACCCTCTTTCTTACTTAATCATCATTCATACAGTCCATTTATGGTTTCTTTAATCTTCACTTACACATTTATACTCAAAAGTTTCCTCACGACATTTTCTTCATTATCAACTTGACAACCGATTTCTACACAAATATCCTATTCAAAATTAAGAATCTAAGGTTCAACTAATAAAAGATCTGAAGAAGACCCAAATCAAATTCAGAACCTGACGCCATCTTGTCTTGACTTATGTCATCTTTCAATAGACAAATGGAGGTCCACAAAGACAGAACACCAACAAATATACAATAGGTATCTTAATGATTAATTAAACGGTTCAAAAGGGTAAACAACTCTGAACCACATAAATTTATCGAAACTAACCCCTGTTTCAAAGGACCTCCCTAGTGGTTTATAGTCACCATTAATTTTCATTGATAAATCCGAATTGGAATGAAATGCTACTTTCAATTTGTGTTTGTGTGATTTGTTTGATTGGGTAGGCTTTTGTTTTGGTGGAAACTGGGAACAAAGATTATTCAGTAGCTGCCGTTAATAAAACTGAAAGCCAATTGCCGTAATTAAAAATGTTCAAAGCCGAGTTGCAATCTCATCTTAGCGCCAATCAGTGTGAAGAACTTATTAAAATGGTACGAAATGTTTAACAGAGGTATTTTTAACAGACTTCAAAAATTAGGAGATTTGTATTTCGTTTATGAATATATAAGTCAAGATGTCTTTGGTTTATCATCATCTCAGACGAAACACGTCAACTGCTGGACATAGGCCTCCCGCAATTTGGAGGGGTTAGCCGTAATCGCCAAATTTGGCAGGCGGATTGGCGATCGCAGTATGGTGGTAAAATGCATAGAGAACGCTGCTGCCCATTCCCTAGTAAGTCTCTTAGTCGCCTTTTACGACATCCGTGGGAAGAAAATGGGATGGTGCTGATTTTTTTACTACACTTCTATGGTTATCAAATACATATGTAGTCAACTCTACGTGTTATCGATATTCCTATTTCGTCAACGTCTCCAGCAATCGATCCCTTGTTTGTTTTTCTATTGGCATCTACTTGATTAAGTTTTCTGCCGTTTCACTAATAAGGGAACGTAAGTAGGGAGCCGATGTTTTTCATTTATGATTAGTTGAGCGAACAAACTTGTAGTGTTTACTGATTAGGGCTGTTTGCTGTGAAGAAAGGAATTGTATTATCAGAACGGCTTTCTGTTATTAAATCTCCAGCTATGAAAAATTTTCGTAGATGGTGGCCGGTCCGAGCGATATACCTATTTAGTCAACAACATCTTCAGTAATCGATCCCCTAAGATCTTCATCCTTTTCTCGCAATTTTTTGGTGTCGGTGCAGTGCTTACGTCTTTTTCTTCAACATCTATATCTACTGTAATTTCATTGTTCTCTTCATTCGTTGCCATAAACTACAGTATAAACATAAAAGTATAATACAGTATATACTGCTTTATGTTATTGTTTACTCAGAACATTTACGAAAATCTTTGCCAATAAGATATAGTAATTCCGTCCTTGCCAAATGCTGTCGTTTCTGTTTTTATTACCTGCTACAAAGTTAGGCGACATCATATTTCTATCGTCATTTATTGGATATGTCGAATTATAATCATTATAAGGGCTTATGAAAGTGCCAAGTTCGTAGCCAAATTTTGGCTGACTATATTTAGACTGCTATCGACACGCTAAGAAGAAGATGGACTTTTTCTATTACTTCAAGATAGTTGAGTTATAAAAGCTTTTAACCAATAGATTCTCTAGCAAATACCAAAGAAGACATGCCCCGAGGTGACTCGTTCATTCCAACAAAATGCCAAGTCACCTTTGACTAAATTTACCCGCAAGTTCGCGTGACTCCGAAGAGTTTGGGTCAGTTAATTCTGTTAGAAATTGTATGGACTTGATTAAAATATAGACTATCGTCATATCGTGCCTAGTTTTATATAGAAAAATTGGGGACGAAGATTTATTGTAATGGTTCTATGCGGATTTAGGTATATAAGAAATTGTATGTGGTGCTAGCACGCTGTTCAGAATATGTTGGCTGAAATTCGGTGTGTAAAAATATTAAAAATTTATTGAGCTTACGTTTATCATTAAGTTAATTGATGGTCTTAATGACGGTATACGGTATAATCTGAAAAGAGAAAATAGCTCATACCATAAAATCGAGCAGCATTCTACGGCTTATTAGTCGATTCTCACGAATCTGTAAAATTGCCTAATACGTATTGCTGGAGTTGTCGATTCTCTCACAAATAAATTTACTTCGGGCGAGTCGTCTATATTATTTTATTTTGACGATTTTGATGATTCATCCAATTAAATCCAGTAATAAGCCCTTTCTGCTTCTTCAACAAAGTTATGATCATGATTATGTTCGCAGTCATCACTTCATACTCATTCACTCAATGTCAAAAGTTTGGTTGCCATAAACTAAATTGACTAATAGGACTGTCAGTTAGGAAACTTTATTGAAAAATATCCAGTAACATTTTATAAAAGTCTGGCTTTTACTATTACCAAAGTACGACGCTTCCTTATTGAAATAAATGGTTCTAAGTGTTTCCGCCACTTTATTTCCATATCGGTTCTCCCAAGAGCTTGCTTGTAAAAATATACGGAAAAACTCCTGCAAGTAGTCCCTTACTAATAATGTTGATAAATGATAACATTAATACCGTTACGAGAAACTTTGTGAGAAAACTATGAAGGAGACTAGTGAAGTGAAATAATTCATCATTGTGACATGGAGTTAGAACAAATGGACTGCTAATGTGCAAGGAAACGGTGACCGGCGATTTTGACGCTATGGCCTGTGACAGTTTTAATTCTGTGACTGTCAATGTGTATACTGTACTACTGAATATTGTTTAAAGGCTTTTGCCGATGAAATATATCGAGACAGCGTGGGTGATCGTTTAAACCCGCATCTTAATCAAAAAGATCGTTCAATGTCAGTAATTTGTTTGGAAAATTGAAAAGCGGCCCTCTTTCGACGCATTCGTGTTTACCGTACAAAATGAAAGTGACGATTGCGTTGGTTAGGACTCCTGAGGGTCTGTCTTAATTCGTGGTCTATTAGGAAACTACTAATGGAACACCTTTCAAGTCCCGTCTGTTTGATCGTAAAATGTCCACCTATTAGAACTCCATTTTTACTCCTTTATTGCAAATTGTCATAGATGCGAAACTCTTATTCGGAACACGTTCTAAATCGCAGTATTAGCCAGAGCTTAGGGGAGGTAAAAACGACCATTTCGCTTTTAAATGAAGTTATAGTTTTAATAGAAATGCTTGCTTTTATACTTAGCTTATGTAGCAATAGACGGCGCACATCACTTGCAATAGACCTGGTGATGATGACGAGAAGCAGCAGGATGTTAGCAGCGTACGTAATGTAGCTGGCTGGTTGACTGGCAGCTAGAAATAAGCGTTCTCAGCGGATAATCAAGTTCTACTAACTGAACAGACAGCTATGTTGCTGGGGATTTTTTTGCGCCACAAATGATAAATGATTTTATTTCTGTAAGTAGGTTTGCACAAACAATTTACACGCCAATCATATTTTAAAAACTAGATGAGGTCGGTGTTTCCCATTTGACTACGCTGAGAAAAAAGGCCGAAACAAACTCAGGGGTCACCGTCTCTTTTGCCTCAAATAGATGTCAGCAGCAGTGTAGGGGTCTACTAGGACCGATGCCTGCCGGGGTCGCGTGATTGTTCGAAAGAGATACCGTGACCCTGGCACATGGGCAACTGATGGAACACGGGTGGGTTTTAGTCAGTAAAAGTCTGACACGCCCTCCCGCTCCGCCCAGAGCGGGAGAAGTCATTTGATGATATCCCATCCAGAAAAAAAAAACCGTCTCTTTTAAAGTCCAGACATAGTCTATGTGAAGACTATGTAACTTGGTGTCTGAAATGGTATTTTGAGGAAAGAACCACACAGATTGAGCTTTTCGAGTCGACTTCTTTCCCAGCCATAACTCTAGAAAGTGGTGAAGGACAGGCGTTTTGGGAGACTGTCTTATCTTATTTCGACGATCAAAAAGTCGCATCCTAGATCGAATAAATGATACTTTATTTTTGATATTCAACGTTTTTCAGCTGAAATAATGACGTAACAACATTGCATGTAACACTATCAAGCTAATCAATAACCGACAAAGTAACCGATACCTTATCAATATTATATATGACTGCAGTATTGTCATACGTTAGCTTCGAGTCTGTGACGTAATGCTGCGGATTCGATATGTTGTCAAGTTGTGGGAACGTTTCCAAGTCGTGTGGATGAATGTATGCACTCCAGTGATTCCGCTGAGAAACTTTTCAGTAATCATGGTTTCAAAGATTTGTCAATGTATTAGATTTCTAGTTTGTTTTCTCACTACTAAAATGAAGTTTGTGTTGATCTGTGATATGTTTGTTGAATGTTCGTGCAGTGTAATTCGGTATGAAGATTCGATTCGGAATACTTGGATCGAGTTTCATCGAAATGTAGGCCAAATCTTCTTGTACTGACATGACGATTGCAACTGGCTGGAATATTGTTACTAACACAATTGAGTCATTTTTCTTGATGAATAAAGATATATATACAGGACACTGTGAATATATCTGAGCTGCAGTGGGTTGCAGTTTTCGTGTAAAGATGTTCAATCAATTCTTTTGTTGCGTGCGTTGGGCTTCGGAGGAAGGCTAATGATAAATAATGAGCAATTATTTATAACTTTGTATATTGTTGCTAGTGCAGCGACACGTACAGAAAAGAGACCAAAAATAAAGTTATACGATCTTTTATAAAATTTGAAATGGATAGTTGTCTACCCTTACTACCTATCCAACATGAATATTGCAACAGATAAAGGCTCGTGCAGACTAGCGCGACGCGACATCGCGCGCGATTCGGCGATTTATATCCGTAGAACAATTTTTATGACCGTTCACACAGGTCGCCCCTGTGTGAACGGTCGCGCTTGTTTTCATAGAAATTGTTCAACCGATATAAATCGCCGTTTCGCGCGCGACCGCCTTTCGCGCTAGTCTGAAAGAGCCTTAAAGTGAACTGAACTTTAATACAAAATAAATATTGTAACAATGCCTTTACAAAAATATAATTTATAACGAAAAAAATATTTCGTAAATTCTTAACAGGATAATTTAATGGTACTTAAAGTCCATCATGTAGGATTTAATAATAATCATAACCCTCCCTTAGCTTTGCCATAGTCGGTTAAAAGGTAATAAACGATACTGGAAATCGAAATGATAAGCCTCTTTAGACTACCAATGCCTGTTGACGACCGGTTTATGACCCATAAATACCGCAATGTGATGTCTAAAAACGTTGTTTTTTATTATTTATTATTTTTTAACTTTTTTTTCGAAATTAAATATATTTCTTTATGAAAAACCTTCCGTCTAGTCGTTCAATGCTTTCATTTAATCCTATTAGTTTCTAATCGCTTAGAATGTCTACAAAGGATATAAAGTTTTTTTTTTTTGTATATTATAACAAAATCTTGTATCGTGCATTGTCAGGAGAACCAAACGTGTATGCCAAAATTCAGCCCGATAGCTTCAGTTGAAGTGGGTGAAATATTGATTGCAAAATTCCAGGACTTACAAGTGAAGTAAATAATAAAATAAAAACATTCCAAAAGGTATTTACAAGGCAGCTGTGAGTGGTAACACCGTGTGGGGACGCCCTAGGAGGACACATAATGACCTTATTGATGATGTTCTTCAGAAAGGTCAGGTGTGTAGTACTTGCAACCGGCGTGTGTGTATGATCAATTATATGAACCTAAACGAGGCAAAAGGAGTGTGTATAGAGATCGTAGCAGTTGGCGTTTCGGGGTTTCTGCCTACCCCCATGGAAACAGGCGTGAGCTTATGTATATATAAAAACATTCCGTGATACTTAATTCATTCTAACCAAGATAAGTTATTTAGTTCTTGAAGCCCGTTTTGTGCTAGCTTTTATATACGGGACTTGTCTATAAGCTCCCGTAATCGGATTATCTTGTGAATAGTTTTTATCGGCTTGTGTGCGACTTATATCTTCTTTAGCGCTTTTCCAACGTTTTGTTAGGTTGTGTATTTCTAGTCCCTGGATTTGTAGGGCTAAGCGCTTTACAACTCGAGTACTTAGCTTTAAATTTTCACTCGAATGAGCTTTGGGTATGGTCGTGGTTGTTGTAGATGCGTGTTTCGATGCATTGTGTGGACACTGACGATTCCGATCAGCCTGCTTAGCATTATCCCAACTATGTTGGAGTTGGCTTGCAAACTTTGTGGATGTAGCTGAATACCAGTATTTTCCATGGAGCGACTGCTTATCTGTCCCCCAGATATTGGGTTAGACGATACCCTTTGGTGAGATTGGTTGGTCACACTTTCGGGCTTCTGACAACCCGTAACGAATGTCAAAGATCTACGAATGACAACCGGGACCAACGGCTTAACGTGCTTACCGAGGCACTGATGCTGATGTACCATGGGGACGAAATGTGCCAACATAGTTCTGACTAGAGATAACC
This sequence comes from Aporophyla lueneburgensis, assembly GCA_932294355.1. Taxonomy (NCBI): domain Eukaryota; kingdom Metazoa; phylum Arthropoda; class Insecta; order Lepidoptera; family Noctuidae; genus Aporophyla; species Aporophyla lueneburgensis. The sequence continues at coordinate 12,351,391 of OW028762.1, read as the reverse complement.
TTATCAGATATCAGATAAACTTAAGCACTTGCCCGTTATCTCTAAAGAATCCAAGCGTTTCCATCGTTAATAATTATTTTGATTGGCAACCTCCTAGTTCACTATAATACAACGAATGGTCGGCTAGACATATAAACCCCAGCCCATAGCATGCAGGGTCGCAGGGACAAGGGCGCGCAAACTGGAACCATCAAGTCAATACATGATTCTAAGCAGCCCCAACCTCCATTGCCGTAGAATTTTTCATCAGTTATAAAGAACAAAACTACTGTTTCGTAGAAAAGTGCGATTTCAACGGATAGGTGTTCAGATTCATGTACTAAATCCTAATAATGTTTTTCCTTAGCACCTACTAATTAGTATTCTTTCACCATGTCACATGAAGCATCGAGTGTGCCAAATATGCCAATGCGCTCTGGAGCCTCATAGTCATATTAATGTTCTAATTATATAATCCTCTATGCGTTTTATGATGTAACTCGCATGATGGCGCTAGACTTGTTTCCTATGTCATGTGAGACTTGTTTTCGAAAAGAAACATATTGTTAGGTAGCTTTTGTCTACTAGTTTCTGATTGGTATACCTATTTATGTAATATGCTGTTTGGAATGACGTCGGCTGACAGCTCGGATTGAATGGTACAGCCTACGTTCACTTAGACTATACTCGGTTTTTTCAATGCATCGTTGCAAATCTTCAGCGAGCTTTTTCCTGTAGTATTTTGAACGACGCTCTTCAATTTGAATCTTTAAAAATTCGGATGACGGGTCTCTAGAGGTGCAAAGCTGGCAGTAAAAATAAGTATGGTGGTAGTAATTCTCTGGGAGAAGACCATCAAATGCTTTTCATTAAAACCAAAAACAAAGAATTGCAGTCATGAGGACTGCCGAGAGAAGTAAAAACTTAAAACTTTAGAAGAAAAAATCAGCACGACGCATTAGCATGTTGGTGACGCGGTCACGACACGCCGGCAAAGTGAAAACCCTGTAAGTTATGCCTATACCAAAAATCAGTCAAAGCGGCTAAAGACGTTTTAAATTAAAAAAATTGCCACAATTTTACTCTAATAACTCTCTCTGCCTATAAATGCAACGAAGGTTTAATAATTTGCGAAATAATATGAAGTTTATTACTCAAAAATACTCATCTTTAATGCATTATTATATTCGGTGGCATTGAACCAGTCCAATAAGTTTTGACTTATTAAAATTCGAAACCAGTCGTGGCAAATATTCAGATTAAATGGAAACTGCTAACGTTGGCCCAACGTTGGAACGTTGGCGCCAATGTCCTTTTTTTGAATGGATATACCAATAATGGATATATACAATCATTTCATTTCAAACCAATGATAGGTGAAAAAGAAGAAGCCAACCCCAACATAGTTGGGAAAACTCTAGGCAGTTGATGATAGAGAAGTTTATGGCTCACGAAACGGTGGACGATGGTACAAGCTTGTCTAGAAATAACCTATAGGGAGATAAATTATGGTATGGCTGGGCTGGCACGAGTCGGGCGTGTTTTAAGGCTTATTCAGACCGGCGCGACGCGACAGCGCGACGCGATTCTTGTAGAACAATTTCCATGAAGTTCACTTAAAAATTGTTCTACGAGTGTCGCGTCGCGCCGGTTTGTAGGAGGCTTTAGTCATTTTTAAACCATTAATATACCGCTATAGGACATATTTTATATCTTAGGACAACCAACAAACCGTTAACTGACCCCAAACTAGGCAGAGCCTGTGCTATGGTAACCAGATAACTGATAAATATACTTATATATTTCTAAATAGAATATATACATAATTATAGATAAATTACACCCAGAACAGAACAAATGATTGTGCTCATCACACAAAGATTTGTCCTGGTTGGGAATCGAACCCACGACCTCAAGCTTAGCAGTCAGGGTCACTAAGCACTGGACTAACAGGCCATATAACATATAGGACATATAGTGACCTTATTGGTGATGTTCTTCAGAAAGGTCAGGTGAGTAGTACTCGCAACCGGCATGTATGTATGACCAATTATTTGAACCTAAACGAGGCAAAAGGAGTGTGAAAGAGATCCGTAGTTTCTGCCTACCCTCATGGGAAAAAGGCGTGAGTTTATGTATGTAATAAACCGCTAAGTGTCATTTTAAATCGTTTTAAACCAAAAACACGGATTGAAACCAAATGGTTTAAAATCCATTTTGCGTCTATACTCTTGTCACTGTAATACTTAGAGGTCTTATATGTCGCGACAAAGGCATTATATCGGCTTTTGTATGTGCGCATATATTTATGTCGATACAAATGTTAACACTTTACAAAGTTGGTTTTGTTTCTGTTATTGAAAACATCAAACCGTTTTTAATTACAATGTTTATCTTTAAGTGCTAATCTGGATGTAAGTGTATGTACAGCATCCTTTTAAGGCCAAGATATCAGGCATTTGGTATTTCGTGACTCACGATGCGATGCGATACTTACGTTAATTGAGGGCCTTTTACTCGTTAAAGAGTGGGATAACCAATTAGCACAAGCGATCATATATATGCGTCAAAGAGTTGCCGGTTGAATGGCAATAAGCTCGCCCCTAATATCGGATTTAAGGGAGTTGCATTAAGGTAGCAAATTAAACTTTAATTTCTTTTACGTTTTTTTTTTCTAATTTACAGGTCAGTTTCAGGTTGCGTGTTGATAAAAATATGGTTCGTGACCGTAACAAATAGGGCTTTACAAAATTTTAAGCAGAAATGTTGTCCTTAAGTTAGAATTGGGCTTAAATGTCATAATTTCATGAAACAATGTTTCAATAGGATATTATAAACTAAAGGTATTGATGATTTGTTTGATTATGATATTCTAAGAGTTGTATTGATGATTTTTATGATTATCACATTCAACAAATAAATAATTGATAAAACTGGGAATCATATTTAGATCACCATACAAACAACCTGATAGGTCGTCTTCTTCTTCTTCTTCGTAACACTCTTGTCAGAGCGGTCGTGGTTCTCATGAAATTTCTTGACTAGGGGCTGATGTGATTCGCCTCACGATTTCTCGCCATCCAACCTGATAGGTACTGACCAACAAATTGCAAAAAAATCCGGACCATTTTCGCCTTAAACGTAACTAAACTGGCGAGTTGGGGTTGTACCTAAATACAGGGTGTATTTAGGTACAACCCCAACTCGCCTACCCCGTTGGAAAAAACAAGCGTGATTATACGTAACAAGCGTGATTATACGTAATAGTATCTTAAGAAATATTTAACACTAGCTTCTGCCCGCGACTTCGTCCGCGTCAAATTTTTGCTCCCCTGACCCTTCGCGTCGCATCGATTTGCCTGCTAGTTTTCGTCCATTTTTCGTTGCTGCTCGCTCCTTTTGAGTTATAGTGAGTCACCCTTAAAAGATAGACATATGCTCTCGCGGACTTTTTTTTAGAACTTTTTAAAAGGAAAGATTCCGTCATACATAATTTTTGAGTTACTTTAACCGTTTACGCAGCGCACGCAACGGAAACTCTCAAAAGGAATAAATTTTCCCCGTTTTTGCAACATTTTTCATTACTGCTCCGCTCCTCTTAGTTGTAGCGTGATGTTATATAGCCTATAGCCTCCCTCGATAAATAGGCTACTCAACACAAAAAGAATTTTTCAATTCGGACCAGTAGTTTCTGAGATCAGCGCGTTCAATCAAACAAACAAACAAACAAACAAACAAACAAACAAACTCTTCAGCTTTATAATATTATAGTATAGATGTGACCAGCTTCCAAAGTATGAGAAAAAGCATTTGGAAAAAATAATTGAGTTTATTATGTGAGAATCCATTGTTCAAACTGCCCATTACCGCTGTGAAATAATTTCAAGTAATCATTAACGGATTATGACATTTTCTTGAGACGAAATATATCAAGATGTCATTGAACGTGAATATTATGCAAGATGACTAAACAGATGTCGTCATCATAACCTTCATAAAGCTAACTTGTCATCCCGAATCCATCTGAAATTTTAGATATAAGCAATAATTAAAAGTGACGTGACGAAGTGAATTAGAACTTACTCAAAGATAATTTACACAAACTAAAGCGCCTGCTTGGGTTCGAAATCACGACCTACTACCTACTACTACTCGTAAGTCGCGGTCGTTACCACTGGCCCACCACTGCTCTCAAAACGGTATAGGAAAACATCGTGAGGAAACCGGCATGTCTTAGAACCATAAATTCGAAGACATGTGACATCTACCAACCCGCACTGGGCCTGCGTGGTGGATTATAGCGCACTCCCTCTCACCTAGAGGAGGCCTGTCTCCCAGCAGTGGGAGCATTATACGCTGTTGATGATGATTGAAAGATACATGGCAGATTTGTGTGGAAACGCCGAGAGGATACTCTCTGAGGACAAATAGTGACCTTATTGGTGATATTTTCCAGAAAGGTCTGGTGCGTAGTACTCGCAACCGGCTTGCATTTATGACCAGGTATATGAACGTAGACGAAGCAAGGAGTATGCAAGGATCGTAGCAGGTTCCCTGTAGTTTGTGCCTTCCTACATGGGAATAAGGTGTGATTTTATGTATTAAAACCGACTTTCTGAAAAACATTTTACCGTGTGCCGTAGCCGGCAGTGGCATAAGCTTAATAATTGTTGAAAGTAAGCTTCATATCAAATGCTAAAAACAAACCTACTGTAGTCGAGTTTTATTTTAACAAAACAAAGCGCTTTGGAAAAGCTTTTCAGTGGGTGTGGGTTGATATTTCATGGGATTATAGGTGATTGTATTGTGCTTCTTAGCTTAGATATATATAAACTGACCATATCTGACTGAATATCATCCCACACACTCTATTTTAGAAAGGCTTAGCCGAAGAAAGCCATCAACAACAGCAGTCCCAATGGGTGTAGGCAAAAACATTCTACTTGTTCGTGTTCTTGTAGCTTTGCTGCTGTTGTGACGCCTTTAGGGATTAGAATATCTAAATTCACCACCCACTGCTCTCACCAGTTTAACCAACCTGAACAGAGGTCTTCATGGCCTCATCTCTGCCAAAAAGTTGGATAAATACTTTTTAAATCAAACTAACAGAATTTTTTCTCTTGTCCACAGGAACACCATCTCCAGAGGGCGATATCAGGCACTGGTCTGATAATACCAACGCCCGAGGTATGCCAGGTCAGCGACCTAGAGTTCTACGAGCGATGTTACCCGCCCGATTACAAAATGCCCAAGCAGCACATACATATGCAGCGTAAGTCGAACCATACAATTTTGTCGTATAATAGCACGATTTTTTTGGGAACGTGATATTATGCAGACGTTTCGCGATGTCGCTTGGTAGATAACGTTTTTTTTTTCTTTCTTAAGTTTTGTAGTTTTATGGCGGTCAATAATCTTCTACGGCTGGGCAAAAGCGCTCTCTCGCCGTAGAAACGATTACTTTAAGTCTAGGTTTTCTCATGACATTCTCCTTTACTTTCAGTTTGCCTTTCATGTGTAAAAGTAACTTAGAAAGTACACAATATACTTACTACTGTTTTCATAAATCGATTATTTTATCCATACACTACACATAAGGTGGAGAGCAAAAACCAATCGTTTAAAACGACTTCCATCGACCCCAAATACGTTTTTTTATTCATGGCTGCTTTCATCCCCTATTTTATTATATTTTCACCTTTGTTACACTACACTGTATAATTCTTACATTTTGCGTTATCATAACATCTGAGTTACGATACGACTTAAAATTTCCGCTGTGTTACTTTTTTATGCTTCAAGTCTGCGTGCTTTATGTCAATGTTTATACTGGGTAGTAATTAGAATGGGGCATGAACGACCAGGGTATCATTTAGAAGACCATCCATAATTTTAGAAGTCATTGCTACCTTTTTTCTCCGTGGGGAAATCCTCATTGATGTCTTTGACAACGGAGGGTTATGTCGGACTCCTACTGACTACAACCTCAGTTTTCATTCTAGTACCATGTGTCAGGGGCCCGGAAGATACTCGTATATTCGCCGCAGCCCCGACTGATATCAGCTCTGCTAGCGGGTTAAATTAAAGTCATTGCTACCTGAATCCACAGTAGATTTTCTTCAACGCCCCATCTCACATTATATTCTTGTAAAAGTATATAGAAACATCACGATATAATAAGCTATTTTATATACCTAAGTACTTACTTCAAATACTTTGAGCGTCTCACGCTGTTAAAATATAATTTTCTCCTTTGAAACTAGAATTTACGACGAATATAGTGCTCTCGGAAGAGTATAAAATCAGAAATAAGCTCCCTAGTTGTTGAAAGCACATCAAAACTGGGGCTTCATAATATTATACCACGTTCTACTTACATTACCGTTTGCTTGAAAGTGATTTATCAATACATTTTTATTAAATGGTCAGCAAAATATGTCGAAGCCCGAAAGTCGGACAAGCAGTCTTGTCAAGGGGTTTCTGTCAGCCAGTAACTGGGTTGTGGAGGTTTGATAAGCAGTCGCTCTATGCAAAATTCCTATATCCAACTGCAACCGGTAAGGTTGGGAGCCGACTCCAGGCCCCATCAAGGTGATGCAGATATCCATGGCGCAATTCTTTTTCATCAATATGAAGACGTAAAAAATTAATCAAATTAAGTCGCACATTGTTACCATTTCAGGGACGTCCTAGCGAAACATTGAGCTTTACTGAATTTATTAAATGGAATATATTACTTAGCTAGCTCAAAAACCATCAAACGGTCACTATTTTCCCTTTCAAACTAAATTAAATATGAAAGAGTCGACGACCCGTAAGGTCGTTGTTCCTCTTTTCAGTAATAAACGGTACAGTCCCGCGAATATACATAAAAGGTAGGATTGGTAAGCATTATGTTAAGTCAGATCAGTACGTTTTAAGTCATGAAATTCTATCTGCGAAGCCTGCTTAGGCGTTAGGATTAAGTCATAGACAGGGCTTAAAGTAATTGGGTCTTATTGTTTTGAAACTCAAGGATTAAGAGGCTTGGCTGCAAGCCATTAGTGATTGTGAAAATTCCATTACGTCACAACTCGAAGGCGGATCCAGGAGTTCATTTTGGGACGGGCACATGGGCCAGAGAGTTAGTCTCCCAGATCTTTTTTTTTTTGGAAACATTGTTTTTCCACCTCCATTTCAGCCGAACTACGTCCACTTCTGGAAATAGGCTTTCCCCAATTTGGAAGTGTTTTGCCATAAACGCCACGCTTGGCAGGCGGGTTGGCGATCGCAGTATGGTAGTAAAATGCATAGAGAAACGCTGCAGCCAATTAACTAGTAAGTCTCTTAGTCACCTTATACGACGTTTCTCATTGATGGATATGAATTTAGGCCAGTTTATTCAGACGATTCGAGTTTATTTACTTAAACCTTAGAAGTGCGTTATCAGGGGGGTTGATTACACTCGTCCTGTAGTGTTAGGCTCCTTCTGCTAGGATTCGGGTCTCCTTGTGAGAGAGAGCAGGCCGTACGCGTGACCAATGTTGGTTGATAACATTAACATCCCTTTATGACACATTATTTCTTTTGTGAACTTTATTGTGGTGATGAGGCTCTACTCCTACAATACTTATACTTAACATAAATTTTACAAGCTAACTGATGTTGAAGCAGTAATTGATATACCACAATAGACTTTTTTGCGAATTTTACAAGTCTCACTTATCTCTGTTTGGTTCACACATACTTAAAGTCATGCCTTCTTTCCATGCGAATAATCAGAATCTACAGAAAGCCACCTGTTACGATCCTTACAAACTTCTTTTGCTTCGTTTGCGTTCATACGCCTGATAATTTTACACCCATTTTTCTTTGTTACTCATATTTAATTCTCTGTTTCCAACACCCTTCAAACGCCCTCGTATTTTATTTTTCAATATGAACAGCGAACACAAAGGTTATTAAATTCAATTTAACTCGTTCGTGTCAGGTTTTTCAATGGGATTATTAAAGGGCGAACCGTGTCATGTATTTTTAGGCGTTTTCGTAGAATTATGAAAAATATTTTTTGGACAAACAGGTTATACATACATTAACTCACGCCTTCATTCCATGTGGGGGTAGGCATCAACTAGCGAACGCCACCTCCCACAATTCTTACATAATCCTTTTGTCTCGTTTACGTTCATGCATCTGAGGAACAATAAGTGTCGTAATTAAAAACGTTCGCAGTAGCAGTCTCGTCTCGGCGGCAATCAAATGTCAAAAACTTGTCAAAAATATATGGAAACTGGGTATTTTCAACCGACGAAAAAAACGGAGGAGGTTCTCAATTCGACGCGTATTTTTTTTTTTTATGTATGACCACGCATAACTTTTTACATAGTGGTCCGATTGTGACAATTCTTCTTGTATTGGAAAGGGTATACTCCCAAGGTGGTCCCATATAAATTTGGAAAACAAAATCGAACCCTAAGGGTCGGAAAACAAGGGATGATTGATTTTTCACTCACTGATTGTAATGTATAACCACGCATAACTTTATACAGAGTAGTCCGATTTTGATAATTCTTTTTTTGTTGGATAGGGTATACCTAGCCAAGTATTATTAGTACATTAAAGCCACAAAAAATTATAAAATGAAAACTTTTTAACAAAAAATTAAACCGCCGAAAAACTAAAAACCATGAAATAATAAACCTTAAAATTTTGAGTCGGTGCTGAAAAATCAATGAACAAAGATCACTCAAAGCGCCGACTCATAATTTTAAGGTTTATTATTTCATGGTTTTTAGTTTTTTCGGCGGTTAAATTTTTTGTTAAAAAGATTTTTTACAGATTAAGGGCGAATTTCACCAAACTTTTATACCAATAAGTCATATTCAGAGAGTAAATTTTGAATTTTTGACAGTTTATTCGTACTGAAACTGTCAAACGTCGATTTAATTCCCAGGATAAAAGATATCTGACGTTGGTAAAATCTGCCCTAAGACTGAGATCAGACTGGACATTCTTAACATTACGATAATTGCTCCTCAGGTCATACACACATTTTGTTAGTATATAAAACATTAAAGTCATTGACATGAGCAAATGATAATTAACAAAACAAAATGACACACTGAATTATTCAATCAGTGAAACCCACGTACCCAAAGACGTAATAAAATTGCAACGGAATATTTTAGCGCACTGAACCGTCAACGGACTGTGTAGTGCCAATAGTAGAAAATCTGAATTCTGATGTTGAAAATCGAACGCTGTGGAAATCTGATGTTGAAAATCGAATGCTGTGGAAATCTGATGTTGAAAATCGAACGCTGTGGAAATCTGATTTTGAAAATCGAACCTTGTGGAAATCTGATTTTGAAAATCGAACGCTGTGGAAATCTTATTTTGAAAATCGAACACTGTGTTTAATTCGACGCGCTAAGACTCACTCGTGCTGCATTTTATTAGATTCTCAATGTTCAGTTTAGCACGGAGAGTTTAAATTCCAATGCGTGAGAAAATCCCGCCGCGATAGTATTACGTCACTGTTTATGTCGATTTAAAACCTAGTGGCAGACAACGCATTAAACAGTCAATGTTCACTAATCCTGCGTGCTTAAAACACATTTTGATTGGAGTATGTCGACAGGCTCTGTGATAGGTGGGTTATTTAGGGCTGACGAACCCCTCCTGCCTGAGGTAAATACATTATAAGCCTGAACAGGCTAGGGAGGAATGGATACTAGCTTCTAATCATTTTGGTTTGTGGGTAATTGTATAGTAAAGGTTGGAAATTAAGGTATGGTACGGAATTGTCATTCAATGCAGTTAAATGATCTAAGAGGGTTGTTATGATGATAATTCTGTAAATGTGTGTGCATTTACAGAATTATTATCACATCACATGTCACGGTCGCGAATCTTATTTTTCAACATACATCCTGACACTGACCTGCAAACCCGCCCTTCCACGCTATTACCTACTTCGTTTTCGTCCAGCGTCCTTTTTGACTTTTTTTCATTTTGCACGGCTCCTAAGGGTCGTAGCGAAAAGTTAAGTAGCCTGTTTCAAAAAGCGCGCTGTAAATTCAAAAATATTCTTTCAAATCAGTCTAGTAGTTCTAGAGTTTAGCGCGTACTAACAAACGTGTTTTATGAGTATGTTTCTTTCCTATTATGTATATCATATAGGCACACGCAGACTGCCGTGGCGCTACTTAGAAATGCTTTTGTTAGTCGCGTCGCCTGTCTGTGGAAGCCTTAAGTCTGTTCTTATAAGAACATCCCTAATAAAATATTAAAAATGTGAATGTAAGTTTGTTTGTTACGCTTTCACGCGAAAACTACTTAACCGATCATCATGAAACTTTGTACACATATTTTTGGAGGTTTTTAGCAGCAAGATAGAATTTTTTTTAAATTTTTATTGTTATTTTTAACGCGAGTGAAGCTGCGGGCAAAAGCTAGTTCATCATAAATACACAAAGATACTTCAATATTTGCACTAAAAACTAACAAATTTTTACTTTTAAACGTGATATTTGTATACAAACGTAAATTATTTGCGATACTGCCATGTTGCGTGTCCGCCTAGGGCAGCCAATTTACCCGAATGTGGCGCAAAATTCACGGAAAATGATTTTTCATCCGCATATAATTCAGTTTTGTGAAATTTCCTGATGTTAGGGACATTTCTGCTGGATATCTGAAATCGATGAAGCCTGTATTTAAATTAGGTTATGTGTGGCACGGGAGAATCTAACATAATGATTATGTTTAATATGCACTGCTAAGCATAAACTAATTAACTTAGTTCTGTGCGTTGACCGTACCTTAGTTAATTGTATGTATATTGTCATGTTTCTTGTGGTGCCGAACGTAAAGAATAGCGCCATACCAGTTCTTCCCGTGCGTGTCGTAAGAGTCGACTAAGGGACTTTCTAGAGAATGGGCAGCAGCGTCCTCTATGCATTTGACCACCATACTACGATCGACAACCCGCCTGCCAAGCGTGGCGATTATGCAAACCCCCCAAATAGGGGGAAGCCTAAGTCCAGCAGTGGATGTGTCTCGGCTGAAATGATGATATTGTGATTTTTCTTTTGTTTTTTGATAATGGAATCTCGCAAAATCAAAAATCAAAATCAAAATCAAAAGTCATTTATTCAAACTAGGCTGAGAGTCAGCACTTTTTGAACGTCAAAGTTACAAAAGACAGTCCCCCCAAAACGCCCGCCCTTCGACACTTCCTAGTGCTTTAGCTGGGAAGAAGAAGTGGCGGAACAAACTCCCCAGCAGCACAGCTGTCTGTTAAGTTAGAAGAACTTGATTCTATACAATTGTAAGGAGGTAACATTATGAGACACAAAACATTAAATTAAATGATTTGCCATCTGTCAGCTAGCCAACCCAATAATCCAGGAAATAAAATGAAATCTATACTCAAGCAAAAGCAAAAAATATTTTTATCATGTAAATAAAGGTACCAAAATAAAAGCCTCCCATAAGGGCGTGACAGCTTACATATGCAATGCTGAATCACGTTCACATAGCTGTTACGACCCGAGTTACAACTCGAGGCCTCAAAATGATAAACTAGTACCATCGGCGTAAAAACAAATAAACAGGTAGGTAATTAACAACAATACCAACATCAAGGTCAGCAAGACGACCAGTCACCACAAGCAGCACCCCCTCGCCTTATTTGAGGGAAGGGGGTAACCCGACCCCTGATGCTACCGCAAGCATTGACATCTAAGGGAGCATGACGAACTTGCTGCCGGTTGCTCAGGCAAGAATTGAATGACAACTTGTCGAGGTCGCTAGCTAATCATTTTATGCAATACTAATCATTATAATATGTCAAAGCATAGAACATGTCAAAACCAATAAATACACAAAAAAAAAATGACTAACACAGTAAAAAAAATATATAATAAAAATTATATTACAGCTATATAACCTATCACTAGGTACGCTAGTACTGGAGAAAGAACACAAACATTGTCTTGAGTTAATCACAGCGACCAACTAGTTTTGTCATTTAAATAGTCGTTGATGGAATAATATGCCTTTAGACAAAGGTTGGATTTTACTTGAGCTTTAAACGCATTAAAAGGTAATTCTAGTAAATAAGGTGGTAGCTTGTTGTAAAATGTTATACCAAGCCCAACAAATGAGTTATGCACCTTATGAAGCCGGTGAAAGGGAACACGTAGTTTGTCCTTATTCCTAGTGTTAACAGTGTGAAAATCACTGTTTTTAGCGTGTAAGTGTAAATTTTGCCTAATATATAAGATGTTGGCGAAGATGAATTGTGATGCTACCGTAAGAATACCAATATCTTTAAAAAAGTCCCTTAGAGAAACTCTGGCACCTAGCTGGTAAATTGCTCGAACAGCTCGTTTCTGAAGGACAAAAATATTTTGAATATCAGCGGCTTTGCCCCACAGTAGAATACCGTAAGACATAATGCTGTGAAAATAACTAAAATAGACTAACCGAGCTGTATCAACGTCAGTATATTGTCTTACTTTTCTGACGGCGTAGGCGGCTGAACTGAGCCTCCCCGCTAGACTTGAAATATGTGGGCCCCACTGTAGTTTGCCATCCACTGCTATGCCCAGGAAAACTGTCGAGTCTACAGTTTTAAGAGCCTCTTTATTTAAGACGATTTCGGGACCTAGATTTCTAACATTCGGTAAGGCGAACTTTACACATTTCGTTTTCTTGGCATTGAGAACTAAGTTATTTGCCGTAAACCAATCCGTAACCATTGAGAGTGCACTGTTTACGTCTTCAAAATCTTGTCTGTTCCTATCTACTTTAAAAATAAGAGAAGTATCATCTGCAAACAGTACAACGTCACAAATACCCTTTAAAAAGAATGGTAAGTCATTGATATACACTAAGAACAAGAATGGGCCGAGTATAGAGCCTTGAGGCACACCTAACTGAACCGGTAGCCCGGTAGATTTTACACCATTAATATCTACACATTGGAACCTATTATGTAAATAAGAATTTATTACGTTTAAAGCTTCGTTATGGACACCGTAATGACGTACGTAGTTTACGCAAAAGCGTGTCATGGTGCACGCAATCAAAGGCTTTGGAGAGATCACAGAATACTCCGATAGCATTTTGCGAGTTCTCCCATGCGTTAAAAATGTGTTTCAAGAGAGTAACACCCGCATCTGTAGTTGAACGACCTTTCGTAAAGCCATATTGCTCATTATGAAGGAGGCTGTTTAAATTAAAATGTCTTAACAACTGCTTGAGTATTAACTTTTCGAATATTTTGCTAAATGCAGGTAAGACAGAAATAGGCCTAAAATTAGAAACGTCTTTTTTATTACCTGATTTAAATAATGGTATGACTTTGCTACTCTTCATGAGGTCAGGAAAAGTTCCGACATCAACACATTTATTAAAAGTAACAGCTAAAGAGGGGGCTACGATGTCTATTATATTACTTAATAGTTTGATGGAAATGCCCCAGAAATCACCAGTGTTTTTAGACTTAAGTGTGTTAAAAACATTAACTACATCACGAGGCGTTACATGTTCAAAATTGAATAGGCAACTACTTTTAGGCACACTACTATGCAAAAGGTTTTCAACTTTAGACGGGGAGGAATTTAAGGAGCGAGTCGTAGTTATAGGTATGTTGGCAAAAAACTCATTAAATGCCTGTGCTACGTCAGCTGCTGTATTTACTAATTTGTTGTCGACCATAATTTCAAGTTGTTTTTCTTGTTTAACCGATTTACCCGTTTCATTGTTAATGATTTTCCAAGTGGTTTTTATTTTATTATTTGAATTTTTAATTTGATCGCTTAAAAATTTAGATTTAGCAAAAGCACTAACCTGTTTAAATAATTTTGAATATTTTTTTACATACTCTAGGAAAGGAGTATCAAACCTGTATTTTTTTAAACCATATAACTCGTACAGCCTCGCTCTACTTTTATAAATACCTGGAGTAGCCCATTGGTTAAAGCCGACGGAGGTGCCATTAATGTCAATGGTTTTGGTCTTGAAAGTAGATTTGTACTCTTTTTGCACTACATTAAAGAGGGCTTCATAAATTGCATTAGGATTCTCGTTTTCTACTATGGATGGTGTAATTCTACGAGCTACATTATTTTTAAACTTGGTGCAACGACTAGCTGTATAAGGCCTGCATTCAAGTTTATGTGCCTTTTTAAACAATGACATAGGGAAGCTAGATAGCAAACCACAGTGGTCGGACGTTAAATCAGTTAGCACTAATTTATTTTTGGCATCACCATCACTAAATATATTATCAAGACAAGTTGGTTCAAAAAACAAGTTAAATAAATTAAAAGACCTGAAAGGTCAGGCAAGGCAGGTCACCCTAGGAGGTTGTCGGCTTCTTAACAGGCAACTGTGGGTGCCTCAATAAATCAAGGTCTCCATCAAGCCAGAGTTTAAAAAAACCTCAAAACTTAGCGACTGCACGCTAAGGGCACCCCCTACGGGAGCGACAGGGAAGCTAGGGACGTTCTGGATCGAAATTATCTGGGGACAAATTTAAAGCTACTTGCTCAACGGCGTAGGCTTTTTTTTTTTTTTTTTTTTTCAGGATGGGAAATCATCAAATGACTTCTCCCGCTCTGGGCGGAGCGGGAGGGCGTGTCAGACTTTTACTGACTAAAACCCACCCGTGTTCCATCAGTTGCCCGTGTGCCAGGGTCACGGTATCTCTTTCGAACTATCACGCGACCCCGGCAGGCATCGGTCCTAGTAGACCCCTACACTGCTGCTGACATCTCTTTGAGGCGCGCGTGGAACACTGCGCGCCGTCGACCCGAGCTTGGTCCTTACCGGGCGGCGAGCTACCCATTGCTCGCCACCCGCAAGCTCGTGCCTACGGTGGTCGGGAGTCCGCTATTGGCTCCCGACGCCCGGGGCGTCTCCTCCTGCGGCGGCTAGGGACATGAGGGCGCAGAGACTGCCACTCCCTCACGCGCCCCGCCTCCTCCTTCGCGAGCATTACTGCTTCGCAGAAGGAGGTGACGGCTTCCCATTCCCTCTCGCTCCGTACCATGGCTCGCACCAGGGCCGGACGCGAGAGGTCGCCGCCGCCGATCGCCTCCACGAGGACACGGCGGTGCTCCGCCCAGGCAGGGCACACCTCCACCGTATGCTCCACCGTGTCCTCCAGACGATCCTCGCAATGGAAACACCCGGAACGGCGTAGGCTGGCTCGATCAAAGATAGGGGCGAAGTCCGAGGATGTACATGCCACATAATCATAATCAGTCTATAATGTTCCCATTGCAGACACAGGTCTCCTCTCAGTGACAGAGAGCGGGCTGGTATCCACCAGGCGGCTCAGTGCGGGTTGGTACATGTCACATGTCTTCGAGTTTTTGGTTCTAGGACATGTCGGTTTCCTCATTTATTTTCCTTCACCGTCTGGAGAGCTCCTGCTTGTTTTAACTGACCTCTTCCTAGAAATGGTGCTAATAGTATCCATTTCTCAAGCGTAGACATAACAACCAATATAATTGTCAGGATCATGTCAACTTATTGTACTAGCAAAATATTATATAGTAACTTTACATGTGCAAACAAAATATCATAATCAAACATTTAATATTTGTACTCGCGACGTAAAAGTCAATGTCGTGGTTTTCGTATTGCTACAACGTGGTAATAGAAGATAGAGAATAACTAGATGTGGCCTCTTAGAAAAAAACTTCAAGCGTGCTTCCAATTTCGATCGAGACAAATTGTTGTCTAAAGCGGAAGTGTCAGTTCGGTTTTAAGACGCACTTACGACCTCGGATGCGGTCGTCACATCCGACGGGCAATTCCAGTACTTTTAATAACGTTCGCATTTTGTACGTTAACGAGGGAAAAAGGAGTATGTATGCATCGTAACAGGTGGCGTCCCGTAGTTTCTGCTTACGCCCATGGGAAAAAGGCGTGAGTTTATGTATGTATGTTAGTATTCTACTCTCAGTTTAAATCTGACAAAACATTCATATTCAACACGTTTACTGCCATGTCGGACTATGTGTCCGACACTTTTTGTTCCATTCAGGCCTTGTCGGTCTATATGACCGACAACAAATACTAAATCTGAATGTGTCATTGCTGCCTGGCGGCCATGTTTTTGGAATAAATAATGTATTTATGGGATAAATAATCTATTTAAAGTGAAATAACACTATTTTTTAACCGACGAAAAAAAAGGAGGAGGTTATCAATTCGACGCGTATATATTTAAAAAAAAAAAAAAAAAATGTATGACCACGCATAACTTTGTACATGGTAGTCCGATTGTGATAATTCTTTTTTTATTGGAAAGGGTATACTCCCAAGGTGGTCCCATATAAATTTGTAAAACAAAATCGAACCCTAAAGGTCGGAAAACAGGGGATGATTGATTGTTCACTCACTGATTGTAATGTATAACCACGCATAACTTTATACAGAGTAGTCCGATTTTGATAATTCTTTTTTCATTGGATGGGGTATACCTTGCCAAGTATTATTAGTAAATTCAAGCCACAAAAAAAATTAAAATAAAAACTTTTTAACAAAAAATTAAACCGCCGAAAAAACTGAAAAGCAAAAAATAATAAACCTTAAAATTTTGAGTCGGCGCTGAAAAATCAATGAACAAAGATCACTCAAAGCGCCGACTCATAATTTTAAGGTTTATTATTTTTTGCTTTTCAGTTTTTTCGGCGGTTTAATTTTTTGTTAAAAAGTTTTTTTTTACTTTTTCTTATTTTAGCCTTGGCAGTTAACGTGCTAAATACATTTTAAGTAGTTTCAGTCATTTATCATCGCCATTTTGAACATTTTGAAAATCAAGAATTCATGTTCTCTAAATAGTTTACTTTTGTGTGAAACCCAGTTTAGGTTACGATATATCAAAACGGATAGCGTAACATCCCTTCGTCGAAAACCCTTTATCAATCAAAAACCCTTTCGCTAAGCTACAAAGTATTCTATATGATAATCTAGTATTAACCATTCCTGTATATATTCAAACTAATCCTCTTAGTGGGTAAAGCCTGTGGGATTCCGTAGGATTTTACTTCACACACACCATTTTCGACACTCAAAAATTTGTATTTATTTAACTAATGTATAAAGATTTATGAAATGATATATTGTTAGAAAGAGTCCATATAGGTCCTTTAGACCGTATTTCGGCCATGGTGGTCAATCTTAACAGGGGCTTCGGCCCGAAATATATTATAGTGCACAACTGTGTGCGTAGACACAGACAATAAAAAAATTAAGAGAAAGGAAGAAAAAGTCAATACTGATTTGACGGCTATAATATATAGAGATATGTTTCGCATACCGACTCTAAAAAAGGTGCAAAGAACAGTCTGACAAAGATTTATAATGATGTCAGCTTGTATTTTGTCTGCAACTTACTCTAATGCTTGCTCATTCAAAATAATACATACATACCATCATAAACTCACACCTTTTTTCCATGGCGGTAGGCAGAAATTACAGGATGCCACCTGTTACGATCAATACATACTTACTCTTTTTGCTTCTTTTTACATTCATACATCTAGTCATACACGCAGGCCGGTTGTGAGTACTATGCACTATGTTCCTTTTGAATACCAATATAATTGTGACCAAAAAGGTCACTATATATGTCCTTTAAAATATTCGTTTTTGCTAAATTTCTAAAGAACATCACCAAAAGGGTCACTATGTCCTTTAAAATATTAATTCTTGCTAAATTCGCTCCTAATCCACATCCAGTCTCTTAACATCTGTGATCTTTATGATCAAACAACTATTACAAAAATACTCAATGCGTTCGCTATAACCTTTATTTATAAGTACATAAAGCTTATATTCGCTATTGTTTGCTGCTAAATAGTTCTAGATAATTGTTGACATTGATTGGTGAGGCTTGTTAGAAAGGATTATGACCTTTGCTAGTTTTTTTTTCTGCTGTCTATGCCCAGTTCTTTGTTTATAAGGAAGCTTTGTGTGGTTCAGTGTCGGATGTCGCAATCAATCAGTCAATGTACGAAATATACCCACTTTATCACAAATGCAAGGACTTTTCTAGTATGGACTTTTTGTCTTCATCCGCATAAATTTTCGGTATATTTTACCAAAGAGTATCTATTAACGGCGACAGCTGACGCTGAAGTTGAAGCTAAAGTTTAATTTGGATATTATTTGAAAAATTAAGCTGATGTCGATGGTTATAAGAGTAGAGGGACACCAAAGAAACGATGGATGGACTGTGTGAATTATGATATGATATGGATAGAAAGGAGGTGACTACTGAGATGACGACTACATATAGAGAAGTGTGGAAGAAAAAGACATGTTGCGCCGAACACAAATAAATTAAGATAAGGCAGGAGATTGATGGTGATTTGAAAAATTAAACATACAAGTGTCAGGCACTGACCTGCTAATTCCAAAAAAAAAAAAAATTGCGAGCTACCTTTGCACATTTTCTTACGAGATTCTTTAACAGGTTATTAAATTGAATAATATCGTTCGCACTTGCATAAAATCATTATAAGTTTCACATTTCAAAACTTTTCTTCTCACAGTCCTTAGAAGACAAGCCAGTAATAACAAAGTATGCGAAGTCGACGTCCTCTATACTATACAAACCAGGGATGTTAAGGAGCTCCGTAACCGGAACTATCGGATATCCGATATAAAAATTTATCCATAACCGTAACCGAATCCGAAATAAAAGTTTCGGATAATATCGGATTTGTTATTATATTTTTATTTTAGGTAGATTAGATAACACTCAATATATATTTATAATCATTTTTATTTTAAATAGCTGTAATAATTACTCACGGACTGATTGTAATTCCTACCAAATGGTGACATATAAATAAAACCATTTTATTAGCTATTTATATTTTACTTTTAAAATTCCTTAAACGTTTAATATCCGTAACCGATATTATCCGCAACTAACGGATAATCCGAAATAATTTCATATCCGTATCCGGTATAATAATCATTCTTACATCCGTATCCAATCCGTATCCGAAATGTCATATCCATAACATCCCTAATACAAACGGGTTGGTGACCGCATCGGCCCCGCTCCGGGTGTCACGTACTCTGACGTAGTATAAAAACTTTCAGCTTAGATCAAAGTGCTAACTGACGTTAGTGTGTCTTGGGATTATGGCGATGAAAAAACTATATGCATCATCATGATCACCATCCTTTCAGCCATAAGACGTCCACTGCTAGACATAGGCGTCCCCCAATTTCAGGGGCTTTGTCATAATTGCCACGCTTGGCAGGCGGATTTGCGATCGCAGTATGGTGGTAAAATGCATAGAGAACGCTGCTGCCCATTCCCTAGTAAGTCCCTTAGTCGCCTTTTACGACACTCACGGAAAGAAATAGGGTGATGCTATTCTTACGTCCGGCACCACACGGACGATGCATATATGTATACGATGTGAAGTTATAGTAGTTTTTAGGGTTCCGTAGCCAAATGGCCAAAAACGGAACCCTTTTTTTTTTGGATGGGAAATCATGATATGACTTCTCCCGCTCTGGGCGGAGCGGGAGGGCGTGTCAGACTTTTACTGACTAAAACCCACCCGTGTTCCATCAGTTGCCCATGTGCCAGGGTCACGGTATCTCTTTCGAACAATCACGCGACCCCGGCAGGCATCGGTCCTAGCAGACCCCTTCAGCACTGCTGACATCTCTTTGAGGCGCGCGTGGAACACTACGCGCCGTCGACCCGAGCTTGGTCCTTACCGGGCGGCGAGCTACCCATTGCTCGCCACCCGCAAGCTCGCGCCTACGTACGGTGGCCGGGAGTCTGCAATCGACTCCCGACGCCCGGGGCGTCTCCTCCTGCGGCGGCTAGGGACGTGAGGGCGCAGAGACTGCCGCTCTCTCACGCGCCCCGCCTCCTCCTTTGCGAGCATTACTGCTTCGCAGAAGGAGGTGACGGCTTCCCATGCCCTCTCGCTCCGTACCATGGCTCGCACCAGGGCCGGACGCGAGAGGTCGCAGCCGCCGATCGCCTCCACGAGGACACGGTGGTGCTCCGCCCAGGCAGAGCACACCTCCACCGTATGCTCCACCGTGTCCTCCAGACGATCCTCGCAATGGAAACACCCGGGCGTATCCTCCCGCTTTATCCTGAACAGGAACAGAAACCCACCGAAGCACCCATGCCCGGTGAGAACCTGCGTCAGGCGGAAGGTGAGGACGCCGTGGCGCCTCTCTGTCCACTCCTCAAAGAGGGGACTTACCGCCGCAATTGTGGCGTGCCCAAAAACGGACCCCTTATGGATTCGTCATGTCTGTCTGTCTGTCCGTCCGTATGTCACAGCCACTTTTTTCCGTAACTATAAGAGCTATGCTGTTGAAACTTGGTAAGTACGTGTATTCTTTGAACCGCATTAAGATTTCATACAAAAATAGAAAAAAAAACAATAAATTTTAGGGTTCCCTATACTTAGAACTGAAACTCATTTTTTTTTTTCATCAATCCCGTCCGTGTGGTGTATCTGTGGATAGGTCTTCAAAAATGATATTGAGGTTTCTATTATATTTTTGTTCTAAACTGAATAGTTTACGCGAGACACTTCCAAAGTGGTAAAATGTGTGTCTGTAATTTAAAAAATAAGAGAAATGATAAAACTAAAATATGATATACATTACCATATAAACTTCCACTGAAAATTGGTTTGAACGAGATCTAGTAAGTAGTTTTTTTTTTAATACGTCATATTTCATAAACATAAACCTTATGCATAAACCGTGAACACCTACAGGTTTGTACGGAACTCTCGGTGCGCGAGTCCGACTCGCACTTGGCCGGTTTTAGTATTTTGAGAAACATAGAGACGGTTAGAATTTCGAACCGTATAACGAACACACAAAGAAAAAAACCGGCCAAGTGCGAGTCGGACTCGCGCACCGAGGGTTCCGTACAAACCTGTAGGTATCCTCGGTTTATGCATAAGGTTTATGTTTATGAAATTAAATGTTTTTTTTTTTAATTTTTATATTTGAGTTGATTGAATTAAAGGTAAATTGCGGTTTACGATTTATGACGTATTAAAAACTACTTACTGGATCTCGTTCAAACCAATTTTCAGTGAAAGTTTATATGGTTATGTACATCATATATTTTTTTAGATTTATTATTCTCTTATTTTAGAAGTTACGGGGGGTGGGGACACACATTTTACCACTTTGGAAGTGTCTCTCGTGCAAACTATTCAGTTTAGAAAAAAATGATATTAGAAACCTCAATACCATTTTTGAAGACCTATTCATAAATACCCCACACGTAAGGGTTTGATGAAAAAAATTTTTTGAGTTTCAGTTAAGTATGGGGAACCCCAAATGTTATTGTTTTTTTTTCTATTTTAGGATACAAATCTTAATGCGGTTCACAGAATACATCTACTTACCAAGTTTCAACAGCATAGCTCTTATAGTTTCGGAGAAAAGTGGCTGTGACATACGGACGGACAGACAGACAGACTGACAGACATGACGAATCTATAAGGGTTCCGTTTTTTGCCATTTGGCAACGGAACCCTAAAAGGAAACTCCGAGCAAACAGCGCTGCGACCTTTATGTTGTTTATAAAAAATAATAAGCTTTTCTTTTCATAAAAAAAAAACCATTCCTTGGGGTTAGAAAAAAACATTTCACGAATAAACATGTCAACACACATCTTCCATCAGAATGACACGGGTGCTGTGACAAATTAATGAATAACATGTCGTCCCGTCCCTGCGGATTTGTAGAAGACATGTTAGACAAACAAGCTTTTCGTCATTAGTGCGACGTTTGTCATTTTAAGGTTAATGGTAGTCGTGTCCTGCCAGGGTCGCGAGATTTGTTCGAAAGAGATACCGTGGTCTTGGTATATGGGCAACTGAAGGAACACGGGTGGGTTTTAGTCAGTTAAAGTCTGACACGCCCTTCCGCTCCACCCTAGAGCGGGAGACGTCATTTGAAGATATCCCACCCAAAAAAAAAAAGAATGGTAGTCTTGTACTGACCGCAGATCGCTAAAGAGCTGCGGGGTAGTTGCATAACATACAAAAAATTACAATGCTTGTAATTTTGGCAATTCAAATAAATATTTCATGTAAATAGCACCCATTTCCCAACATACACAATAGACGTGGAAATAAAATTAACCAAATCAAAATGCAAAAACAGGCTAGTTGCGCGGAGAATTCTATTTGCGCGATGCAGGATTTTACGTGACGTCACTTTGATACGTAATTCACGTGTAGCGTTGTAACGACCAAAAAAAAAAATTGAAAAAGATATACCTTCTCACTGAAATTGGTACAACATGTATGCTGGATCAATGCCGGATGAAGAGGCAGTCTACCTATAAACATTCATTGCGTAATTTGCGTTGTCGAGCAGACAACTTTTTCGTACATATGAAACAGTGCAATTACAATATTTTTCGAAATCTGCACTTTGTGACACACAATTACGGCCCGGATGTGAGTTAATCTACTGTCGAATATCATATTACTTGAAGGCCCATTCCTGTAATTAAAGACGTACATTACTGCCGCAGCAGCAATCAATGTCGATACCTTTTCAAAAATTTAGGGAAATTAGAGGTATTTTGATGACAGATAGAGGCTTAGATAAGAATTGGAACATTCTTTAAAAAAACACCTAATGCTCCGCTGTCTTTAGACAGGAATACGAAAAGCCAATCAAATCAAAACATATCTCACAAAATATGAGATTTTGTGAAATGTTTTAATAAGATTGATACATTTATGGATGACAGAAATAGGCGATACAAAACTCTTCGTCACTTCTTTGTATCCCTTTGCGTTTTTCGAAGACTATGTAAACAGACAAGGAGGACTAAGGACACCCTTCGTTGTGACCTTAACCATCTAACAAAACACCAGCTGCATCTTTAAACCTTTCACTCCAAAACTGTTATTAAACTCAGTTCAAAGAAAGCTCCAATACCACCGGACGTTTGCGGTGCAATTTAACGCCATATGCCGCGGACCATCTGTCGGTCTGTATATATGTACCTCTAGTTACTCGGAAACGGCTGTGTCGATAAGCAGTGCCTTGGATGCGTGGTGCACTTGGCTTTCTTCAATTGTGCGTTTATCGTTTTAACCACAGGTTTCGAAGTATTTCCGTTGTATGTCATCTCGCTCTTCTGTTTTTACCCAATAATTGTTTTACGCGGACTGCCGAAGGCGACTGCTCGCCGCGCGGTTCGGCTAACCTCGTTACTGTTCGGGGATAGGCAAAACCAGAAGCACGATTTCAGCAGGCTTTAAAATGAATAGGGTGGTACAGACATCAACGCAGACCCTGTTTCTATTAAATAGTAAAACATTTCACTACCTAACTGAACCCCATTTCAATTGAAATTACAACACACGTCTACAGCAAAGTCGCTTTCGGAAAATACCTGTTCAGTTTTAATGTATTAAAAAATATTAAATTGATATTTTTAATCGGATTTAGGCTGCGTACTCTGAAATACCTGGAGCTATATTTAATCCGGTCCCACCCAAAGGATAGGCCGTCAACAGTGCTGGTCCAATGCGTCGGTTAAAAGCTTTTCAGTATACAAGTATAAATAGATGTTAGGATAAAGCTATACAATACTGTTTGTGTGATTTTAATCGCGTTTGTTGGTGTGAGTGTTAGGCACATAGAAGAGATAGCACTTGGAGTGCCAACATGCGAGCTAACATAGTAGTTGACAATCTAAAGTTGCTAGTGTAAGGTACCTACCTCGACGAAACAGCGGCAGGATTTGGATGTGGAACTAATTCACAAAGTAAGCCCCACCCCATCTTGCCCTCTGTGCCCCAAAACATGCATCCATAGTGACTCTGCAGACGATAAAGCCGTGAAAGTGGCAAAGTTTTGGGCCAGCAAAATTTAATAACTGTCGTGCCAGCGACACGGCGAGAAAGTTTCAGATTTTCATGCGTCATCTATTGTCAACAGCGAAGCAGTTCATCATTTCAGCCGTAATACGTCCACTGCTGGACATAGGCCTCCCCCAATTTGGGGGGCGTTGCCATAATCGCCACGTTTCGCAGGCGGATTGGCGATCGCAGTATGGTGGCAAGCTGTATAGAGAACGCTGCTGCCCATTCTCTAGTAAGTCCCATAGTTGCCTCTTACGACATCCACGGGATGAAATGGGGTGATACTATTCTTTACGTCCGGTACACGGTACATTAGTACACGGTATCCTTCAGTTACCTTACAGTATATGTTGGTATTGAGGTTTAGACAGACCTCAGAGTTAATTCGTGACATGGTGGTAAGACGGTAATGTCCGCTATTGAACGTTGCCCAGTCGTTATGTAGTTTCCTCCGGCTCAACGCGCGTGTTTGAATCTTTTGGAAGATGTATTCGTACCTTATTATCTCCATTTTGACCTCCTCTGTGTGATATTCTGGCATATTGTAAATTGTGTCTAAGTTAAACACAAGATCTGTATGAAGTCATTGACTATCGTTTCAGTCATTGCTCTGAACAATCTTTTTGTTCCTGACAAAACCTAGAGACGATAATTGTACGCTGCCAGGCCAAAGCTCACAATACGATTGCGCAGTGGAAGTTTTTGATGGGGGGCTCTGGAGACAAGAGTGGCTAGCGTACTGTCCGCCGTACGCGGAGCAGACAATACAAGTGAACAATTACAAATACAACAAAAGCACTTACCTCATGGTTGAAGGACACTGCTCTGGTGCCAACCTGGAGATATGTATGTAAGTGAGTGTATGTGTATCGTGTCGTGACGTTATGAGTATTCTCCTGGCAACAATCCGCTTCCAATTAGGCTGGAGGAGGTCACAGCATGCGGTCTTCAAATCACTCATTCACAATAGCGTCACGTTGACTTGACCTTCAAACTATTTCAACCAAAGTACAAAGATACACCCGTTCTAGTTCTTCAAAAGGGGTTATTACACAAACAAACTCAGGATCATGACAAATTGTCCACAAACGGATCCATTTACAAGGATTAATTTCAACAAACGCGTCGCGGAACTCAACACGGCGACATGCTTATTTTAGCGGCAAATCGACAGAGAGCTGTCAAGTGTCAACGTCAAACTGTCAAGAGAGATGTCACTCTGTTACTCGTTTAGAAACGTAGGCGCATAGAGTAAACAAATCGTTCGGTACTAAACAATAATATTAACACAAAATCGACATTAACCTTATAATAGAAGTGACACGCAGTCACAAAGTCCATAAACAAGTTTAAATGTTAACGAAATAAAGTTTAAACATAAACATTACCGTAGTCGTATGCATCAGTTAGTAGTTCGGTAAGCATTAACGGAAAGTTTCATACATGAAGCTACTCTATAGTTTTCATTAGTATGCAGAAGTTTTTGTTTACTGAGTACATTCCAAGCACTGGGAATACGGAAAGCTATTGGATGAACGCTTGTGTTTTTAGTGGTGGTACTTATCGTCATGCACTCGTAAATTTTGGTATGTATGTAATGTAATGTTTGTTATGTATCGATCTGCTGGTACCAACCTAATAGCAGATGACACAGTGAACTGTGATTGATGGCAAAAGCCGCTGTTAAATGGGACTTTAACATAATTGGCGAAAAGTGGGTGTACTCTGCCTAATCCTTTGGGGGATTACAGTATGAACTTGCCAATGTTTCCCTCACGATGTTTTCTTTCATCGTTTTGAGAGCAGTGGTGAAAAAATTTGCTACCTACCACTCCTCAACTACCAACCTGTTGACTGGCTCTTAGGCTGATATTTTTATCACGACTTGAGCTCATCATACTCTTTTTAGGGTTCCGTTGCCAAATGGCAAAAAACGGAACCCTTAAAGATTCGTCATGTCTGTCTGTCTGTCTGTCTGTCCGTCCGTATGTCACAGCCACTTTTTTCCGAAACTATAAGAGCTATGCTGTTGAAACTTGGTAAGTAGATGTATTCTGTGAACCGCATTAAGATTTTCACACTAAAATATAAAAAAAACAATAAATTTTGGGGTTCCCCATACATAGAACTGAAACTCAAAAATGTTTTTTTTTCATCAAAACCATACGTGTGGGGTATCTATGAATAGGTCTTCAAAAATGGTAATGAGGTTTCTATTATCATTTTTTTCTAAACTGAATAGTTTGCGCGAGAGACACTTCCAAAGTGGTAAAATGTGTGTCCCCCCCCCGTAACTTCTAAAATAAGAGGATGATAAAACTAAAAAAAATATATGATGTACATTACCATGTAAACTACCAACGAAAATTGGTTTGAACGAGATCGAGTGAGTAGTTTTTTTTTAAAACGTCATAAATCGTAAACCGCAATTTACCTTACATTCAATCAACTGAAATATAAAAATTAAAAAAAATATATATTTTTAAACCGAGAATACCTACAGATTTGTACGGAACCCTCGGTGCGCGAGTCCGACTCGCACTTGGCCGGTTTCTTTGTACAATTCGTGCCGATATGAGTGACAAATAATAAAACTTAGTCCTGAAGGAAATCCTGACAGGTACTTTTCTCCGTGACTAATGCGACTATTAGTTCAAAACTCATTAGTAGCATCGCGTACGTTCCGCAATTCCCATGGCAGTGGGCATGCTCTGCGGCTGAGTTCAATACTCTACAAATTTTATGGTGGATTTTATGCTGAACTAACGTCAGTAATAGTTTAAATCTACATAGTTGTAGGTAAATGTGTTGTAACTAGTGTCCAATGTCTTCATTTTCGACATTTGTTAAGCTAAAAGGTGATCCCACTTTTTGATCGTATTGGACACAAAAGGAAGAGGTTATATGATTGGTCTGTACTGTATGTATTTTTTTTAACGTATGTTCATCGATATTTTCGTTAATTGTGGACCGGTTTTGAACCTGTTTTTCATTTGGTAGAGGGAACTTCCGCGGTGGTCCCAAATACATTTTATTGACTTTGCTTGGATAGTTTTTGAGTAAGCTTCGATAATACGTATTAATAATAATAAAATAATGAACTTGTGTATCTTGATGATGATTTACAATTCCTGTCACTGTTATTTATATGGTAAGTAGTGGTTTACAGGTGCAAAAAAGTAAAAAAATAAATAGCGCGTATAAAAATAGTAACTACCGACTCCCAAAAAAACAAAAAAAAAAAACTGAAAAATTACTTTGATTTCGAAAGTTAGTGTTTCTAGATCTGTATGATAGTTTTTTGACATGTGTAGTGTTTTTTTTTTCGGAAATCGGTTGTTTTTTTTTCCTATAAAAAATGTTTTTTGTAATGGCCAGTCTATTCCCAACTATGTTGGGATCGGCTTTCAGTCTAACCGGATACACCCAAATACCAGTATTTAACACTAGCTTCTGCACGCGAATTCGTCTGCGTTAAATTTCTTTTTCCCCCGACCCTTCCCGTCGCGTCGAATCGCCTACCCGTGCGATTTTCCCCATTTTTGCTATTACTGCTCCGCTCCTCTTAGTTGTAGCGTGATGTTATATAGCTTATAGCCTTCCTCGATAAATAGGCTACCCAACACAAAAATATTTTTTCAATTCGGACCAGTAGTTCCTGAGATTAGCGCGTTCAATCAAACAAACAAACAAACGAACGAACTCTTCAGCTTTATTATATTAAGTATAGATGGAGCGACTGCCTATCTGACTTCCACAACCTACTTGCTAGGTAACATAACACCCTTGGCAATACTGGTTCACAGAGTTTCAGGCTTTCGACACGTAACGACTGTTATAATACCATGTGGCTCTCCCAATCCTCTCGGGTGTTTAATAACAAACTATGCAATATACATGTTACTACTATTGACTATGAATACGAACAATCAACATAGTTCGTATCCTATGGGAATTTATTCTCTGAATTAACATAGTTGATAAACTACTAGATGTTTGTGTAGTTATACTCGTATTCCATTTCTTCCTGGGTATCGTAAGAGGCGACTAAGGGAGTTACTAAAGAATGGGCAGCAGCGTTCTCTATGCATTTTACCACCATATTGCGATCGCCAACCCGCCTGCCAAGCGTGGCGATTATGATAAACCCCCCCTGGGGAGGCCTATGTCCAGCAGTGGACGTCTTTCGGCTGAAATGATGATGATGACTCGTATTCTACTAGCTTTTACCCGCGGCATCGTCCGCGTGGAGGTCGACAGTTACCGTGATGGGAACGTATTACAGGGATAAAATATCCTTGTTCCTGATCTAGGTCATGGTCTAGCTGTGCATCTGGACTAGTTTAGTTAGTTACTATATTTATTAAATATCTAAGTCACCCAGATAGAAGGAGAGTGATATAGGAATAAGAAGAAGCGACGAAGAGCGTGTTAAATATCAGGCTCCACTGCTTTTTAACGCCTATTTAATTTTATTATTTCTTCATTCAGGACATACGGCAGTGCTTGTACTTATTATATTGTTAACTGCAGTGACTTCGTTTTTGAAATACCTACCGGGTTATATGAAATGAAATTCATACAAGTTTCTGTGCAAATAAATGGCAATATTCACATTGCGATTCCCGTGCCTCTACGTGTGGGTGGTGCACGTGGGTGCGGTATTTTCCGCTCTCGTTGCTGGGAAATGATTGCAGGCTCTCCGATTTTAATTGGTAGCATCGAAATATCAGACAGAGTCAAGGCAAATATTCAGGTTTATAATCACTGCACACATTACTTAATTGTTTTTTATGATCGTGGTATGATATACAGAGGTGCATCGTTTTCATATATGATTATATGAATGTATACCTAAAAAATATAAAAGTAAACATTTTAAAGTTTCCATTCTTCTTCATACGAAACTACCTTTTGGGAGGGCTGGAATAAATTCTAATTTAATGTAAATGTTGCCTTTTATGTGCCTATTTGATATCCTACTAGTCTACTAATGTTAAAAGTGTAAATTTGTGAGGATGTATGGATGTTTATTACTCTTTCTTGCAAAAACGACTGAACGGATTTGGATGAAATATGACACACAGATAGTATATAAATAGATTAACACATAGGGCACTACATGTACACTACGTACAATAAAAAGGCAATTTGATCCCGTATGCACGCCTGCACGGTTAATTGTGACGGTACATGATAGATAGAAGAGATAGAGCTTTTGCTATCTATACATTCCGCCATCGGATATTCGGCAGTGAAAAGGGGTGGATCGGAATCCTTTATGTGCGTGTGTGTGTGTTTAATTAACGGTTCAAGTTCGCAGACAGACGATCGATTTTGTATCTAACTTTTAGTCTGATATGGACTTAAAAATGTATGACGCTTTTATAATTTAGTACTAGACGAATTTTCAGGAATATTTGTCAGTTATGTTCTATGTTAGACGCACTTTGGTACGATCCACAGCGTGTTTGTAGACTTGGTAAACACAAGGAAAGCACGCGCCGGGTAGTAAGATTAAAAAAAGTGTTACAGCATACATCATTATCATCTGCCGGGTCTTTTCCCAACTATGTTGGGATCGGCTTCCAGCGTCACCGGATGCAGCTGAGTACCGGCGAATGCCTATCTGGTCCCCAGTATCCAGTTACTGGGTAATGCGATAGATACCTCTTAGTTACCTTGGTTGTCAAACTCTGGATTCTGACGATCCGTAACTACTGCCGATGATCCATGAATGACAACCGGGACCAATGGCTTAGTGTGCTTTCCGAAGCACGGAGGGGTTTCGGTATGTGAAAATGTTCACTACCTCTTAGTTAGCCTGGTTGTCAAACTCTGGATTCTGACGATCCGTAACTACTGCCGATGATCCATGAATGACAACCGGGACCAATGGCTTAGTGTGCTTTCCGAAGCACGGAGGGGTTTCGGTATGTGAAAATGTTCACTACCTCTTAGTTAGCCTGGTTGTCAAACTCTGGATTCTGACGATCCGTAACGACTGCCGAAGATCCATGAATGACAACCGGGACCAATGGCTTAGTGTGCTTTCCGAAGCACGGAGGGGTTTCGGTATGTGAAAATGTTCACTACCTCTTAGTTAGCCTGGTTGTCAAACTCTGGATTCTGACGATCCGTAACGACTGCCGAAGATCCATGAATGACAACCGGGACCAATGGCTTAGTGTGCTTTCCGAAGCACGGAGGGGTTTCGGTATGTGAAAATGTTCACTACCTCTTAGTTAGCCTGGTTGTCAAACTCTGGATTCTGACGATCCGTAACGACTGCCAAAACAACCGGGACCAATGGCTTAGTGTGCTTTCCGAAGCACGGAGGGGTTTCGGTATGTGAAAATGTTCACCCATCTTAAACTAACCGCGGCAAGCGCACCTTTACCCGATCGATTAGCCTTTGCGACGGTCAATACTTAGCCACAAGCCCCTCGTATATTTTAGAATCTCCACTCGTGGAGGCTATTTAAAGAAACTTATTCACTGATCATGATTGGAAGTTCTTGGCAAAGGGTGAGGTGCTCATAATCAACTCAAAGTTGTCAAACAACCTCTAAATGTGGTTCTGAAGAGGGAGAGAACTATTTGGCGGCAATCGTAGTTTTACCTGATCGATCGACCCGTGCGGCTGTCATTACTTAGCCACCAGCCCCTCCAAACTTACATTGACAATAATGCGTCTCTGGTCACTGCAACAATAATACAGAAGTGACCGGTTATTTACCCCTGCAATACATTTTAATAAGGAACTAGAGATATCAACTTTTTACTGCCACAAACAGTAGCCATCGCTAGTAGGAAAACCACAGGTTTTTCATACTGGTATGGTATCTAGTTAGGGTTCCGTAGTTATTTTCATTATTTGTATTTATTTATTTATTTGCTAAGGCATAAAGGCCCAATAACTAAATCACAAATACATAAAATTAATTACAACATCAAAATAAAATGCTATGCGCTATCGAATAACAGCTTGACAACTCGCGCTCCAGCGAACATGCTTGACGCGCTGCAGTACTTCGGAAATTTCATTAAGATATGGTAGCCATCATTGTGCTGAACACGCATGGTGCTAAACATTGACCTTTTAAATTGTGACCACATCTGGCAAGTATAAAAGCAAATGCAATAGGCGGAACAACGTCTTTTTAACACACGCGCTACAAACTAAGGGAGAATCTGCGCGCAAGCATATTGCACCTTATTGATGGCGCCCGTCTTTCCCGTTCGATGTCGGCGTCATCTGTGAGATCGTCAGTGAGGATGTGGCCTAGATACTTAAACGTTCGTACAACCCTTAACCCAGAGTATGGTATCACAGAGAAAAGGCTGCAGCTTGTCGTTGTAAAGTGTTTGGCCATGTGTAACTACATGTCGCAACAAGAATGTATGTTACTACGGAACCCCTATGCCATACTCTACTCGAAGCTCTGAACTCAAAACTCACATTTTTATACATTCCGCGGCTTCCATTAGTCATCAGACCGCATTCTACACTCGTTGGATTCTCGTCAAGTATTCGGTTAACGAACGTAGCGTACATATGTTAATTTTAAATAGCCCTTATACTGCCAGTTGCCTTTAGAAAGTTTTTTTTTTAGGTCATTTTTTCTCGTACAATAATTACTTTGAATATACAGTATTTTGTTGGTATGAAAAGATTTTTGTGTGGTATGTATTTTAAATTTTGCAGTTGTGTACTTTTTTTGGTTATTTTATAGTAAAACCCTGTTCGGACAGATGTAATAACATTGGCGGTGAGATTTTATCTCGGACTGAATTTTCAAGTCTCTTTGTTTTACCGAGCATTGAAAATCCAACAATAATGCATCCCAGCACATTGATTCGATTATCTGAGAGCTTACCGTGGCTAACTTAGACGTCTCTAAATAGACCCAAGTCGGCTGGAGCCGAGACATAACAGATGGGGGTTCATTGGCGGCTCTGATCTCAAGTGCGGATGCAGTTCCTCCAGACAGTGGCCCACCTTCAATCATGCGCTGTACGTCACCTGTGTACTTGATGATCTTATCTGCGACAGTGAGCGGAGTTCGCGCAGCTGAATTTTGGGCCAAAGATGTTTGAACTTTTTGCAATCGATACGCTAAGTAGTTTCAAAAAAGAGACTTATTAATGAAATTAATAATTTCTTCAATATAATTACCACGTGAGTTAAAACGCCGGGCGGGGGACACCTTGAGTAGTAACCTTGATGAAGTTCTTCAGAAAGGTCAGGGGCGGACTACCCTCAACCCTCTCAACTCTCAAGCCTGCGTGTATGACCAGATGTATGAACGTAAACGTGGCAAAAGAAGTATGGAAGGAATGTGGCAGGGGGCGTTATATAGTTTCTGCCTTGCTCCATGGGAAAGAGTCGTGAATTTCTGTACGGATAATTACCGTATATTTTACTACCAAAATAAATAAATAACGTACGTAATTTTAGACCCAATTTACTTTGTTACTCATAATTAAATTACTGCGTCCAGCACCCTTCAAACGCCCTCATATTTTTATTTTTCAATATGAACAGCGAACACAAAGGTTCAGTTATTAAATTCAATTGAACTCGTCGTGTCAGGTTCCTAATGGGATTATTAAAGGGCGAACCGTGTCATGTATTTTTGAGGCGGTATTGGGGTTCCTCATTATGAAAAAATAAAAATGGACAGTTTATATACATAAAGTAACGCCTTCTTCCCGTGCAGGCAGAAACTGCTGACCGCCACTTGCTTACGATCCTGACATACTCTCAGCCTCGTTTACTTTCATACAACTTTTAACAAAACACCAATTTAAAGAAATTTTGTTTGTCTGTTCCGAATAACCTATGAAAAAGCTGGAGCGATTTTAACAGGACTTTACTTAAGAGATAGCTGATGTTGCAAGGAATAACAAAATCTACTTTTGTCCCTATAGCACATCGCGTGGGATCAATTCCGATATCAACGCGGGTGAAGTCGCGTGCAGTAGCTAGTTAGTAAAAATAATACTCGGTTTGAATATTTTCCAAAGATACGAGACACTAAAATATATTTTACAGATATATCATCAAAAATTTGTTACGGACGTAAAACAAGCAAATAAGTTATGTCTCACTGACAGATGTAGGTATCATCAGAAATTAGTTACGGGCGCTTATAACAAACAAATATCTTAAATTATCAACGGAGATACGGTATTCAACGTCCTTACATTAAAACAAGCATAAACCTTTTATAACATCATACCTTGTTTCCCCAAACGGTTAGGCAGAGGTGAATCCATAGCTTACCCACATTTTGCCAATTATGTTTAAGCTGTAAATAAAAAGGGCAAATTGCTTTCAACCCCGTCCAGATCCAAACTTAGGGCTGGTACTTAAAAAATCCAGATGGAAAAACCTGGATAAGGTGCAGATTTTTCTATCAGGAATTTTCTGGCGCTTGCGACGAGTAGACTAACGAGGCAGTCTAAGCCTTTTATAATTACTGTTTTAATCCGTCTGACGTTAGACTCAACTCCCAGTTTAAAACGGTCGGGTCTAATCTAGCTCTAAAACTTTAAATAATTGATAGTTTCAGTGGAAATCTAAAGTGTGGCTGATGACTATGATTTGGACTATAAGTTTTCATTTAAAATGTTTCATCTTTACTTAGTATAAAACAAAGTCGCATTTCGTTTTCGTACCCTTAGATATTTTGAACTACGCAACGGATTTTAATGCGGTTTTCATTAATAGACAGAGTGAGGGCGAAGCCGCTGGTAAAAGTTAGTTTAGTATAAGACTTACCTAGAATTTGCCACCCCTGCCTTTTGCTGCTTTACTTGTCAGTCTTCATTAACTTGACTAAGAAAATAACTTTCTTCCAATTTCTTAACACTGATTTTTGCCTTAGTTTTCCTTTTAATATTCAATTTTATAACTAGCTTTGAAAAAAAGCTTTGAAGTTTTATTATTAAACAAATAAGTTCAACACTGCCTTGGATAAATAGGTCAGTCATTGAGGTCGGTAGTGGGGCGGACAAATCGGGTGTACCAGATATGCTCGGACACTATTTATTATTTGCTACCCTCTCATCATCATCATTTCAGCCGTAATACGTCCACTGCTGGACATAGGCCTCCCCCAATTTTGGGGGGCTTTGCCATAATCGCCACGCTTGGCAGGCGGAATGGCGATCGCAGTATGGTGGTAAAATGCATAGAGAACGCTGCTGCCCTTTCTCAACTAAGTCTCTTAGTCGCCTTTTACGACACCCACGGGAAGAAATAGGGTGATGCTATTCTTTACGTCCGGCACCACACGGTACAGCTTCCCTCTATCCTGGTCTAATGCAATAATGGGTTAAATCTGTAAAAATGAGTTTAGATCAGGCATTTGCATTGTTACCTTTCTTTCTATATCTTTGTTTGTGAGTATAAAAGATTTGTCAGAAATAGCAACAGAAGATGTGCAAGACTATTGGCTAAACTCTACTCAACAGTAAGATAGTCTTCGTCAATGATAAATGTTGACAAAAGTCTCTCTGCTGCCTAGTCGTTTCTCAACATTCTTGAGGCCGTTTTCCATTGTGACCGGATGCAGCTGAATAATAGTATGTCACGTGGAGCGACTGCCTATTCAACCTCCACATCCCTGATAAGACTGGTTGACTTCGGGCTTTTGCCATCCCCAAACGAATGTTAAAGACCAACGGATTAACATCACACAAAGCACCTGCCATCTAATCTCTTCACCACCCTTGGTTGACTGGTAGAGAACGCCTAAGGCACTAAGGGTCTAATCGCAGCAAACGCAGCTTAGTCGGATCGCTTGACCAGTGCATACAAAAAAAACGGCTTAATTGCTTAGCCACAAACCCCACGCAAAAATTGACAAAATGATCCTCACAAAAATCGAACAACTTCGAGCACACGTCAACAATAACTGATGTTCCTAAAGCAACCCGTTACTCATAGTTGGCAGTATCTACGTTTCAACTGTAGTTAATCATGTTGCCAGCCCGGCCCGTGTGCTGCTTGTGTATTTATTACACCTATTCATTGTCGCTGATTGATATTCCACGTAGGTTTCACTTCATCATTCAAAATTAGTGTTGGTAATTAATAGGATTCTGTATTCCAGACTGCGTTTGAGAGTAAATTGGAAGAGAAAAGTGTTAATGAGTTATATTATTGACAGAGGATTAAAGAAAAAGATGATAAAGATAATGCTAATGTGAAGGGCGGGCTTTTTGGGGGACTGTCTTTTGTAATTTTTAACCGACTTCAAAAAAGGAGGTTTATCAATTCGACTGTATTTTTAAAAAAATATATTTTTTTATGTTTGTTACCTCATAACTTTTAACTGGGTGAACCGATTTTGATGATACTTTTTTTATTATATTTGTGCTCCCCGACTGGTCCCATTTCAATTGGTTCCATTTAGACAATGCGGTCCATGTGAAAACCATATAAGTCTTAAATTTGCATTAAGAATTTGCGCGACGAATTGAACGAATAACGCGATTAGATTAGTGCGGGGTATCTACCATAACTAAAAAGTTAAAAATAAAAACTTTTTACAAAAAATAACAACCGACTTCCTTAAAAAAAAACACTACAAGGTCAAAAATAACTTTAATTTCGGAAGTCGGTAGCAAAAAACCTTAAATACAGATCCTAAGACACCGATTGCGAAATTAAAGTTATTTTTGACTTTGTAGTGTTTTTTAAAGGAAGTCGGTTGGTATTTTTTGTAAAAAGTTTTTATGACGTTCGAAAAGTGCTGATACCTCAGCCTAATTTGAATAAATGACTTGATTTTGCTGAGTAGATTTCTTCTGAATAGGGCAAATGTTATGAGAATATTGAAGATGTCTGTCATTATGAGCCTGCACGAACGGTCTACCTTACTGATTGGTCAATATTTTTATCACAGCATTACCGATTTCTATGTAGTTTGTGCCATAAGAAAGAAGATTATCTAGGTTTAGGTACGAGCTTTATGGGATAGTTCATCATCATCATGATCATCAACATCGGACTACAGCAGTCCATTGCTTGACATGAGTCTCTCCTATTGCACGGCATTCTGTTTGATTTTCGGCCCTAGCCTTAGGGCGTCATACCTTACATTTGCTGATTCGTGATCTCCAGTCAAGAACACGTTACCCCAACGGTCATCTGTTCTCCGGCTAATATGGCTGGCCCATTGCATATTTTTTAGACATCGTAATCTTAGGAAATGTAGTGTGGGCTCACTGTAGAATTCAAAAATTATTTATGCCTTATTTTCACGGTACGTTTTTATTGCCGGTGCCTTACCGTAAGTTGGTTTAAGCAACAATAAGTTCCACTATCTAAATAGTGTTTAAAGTATGCAAGTTATTTGTTCAATTTAAACTCAAAACGTTTACTCCAATTAGGGCCGATTTTTCAATCCTCAGATAAAAGAACCAATAGCTACCTAAAGAATAAAGTTATTAGACTCTTTGTTCCTCGGATAAGTGGTTGTCAGTTTTTCAATCGTTATTTTATTTAGGAATAACTACCTGACCGAATATCACATCTGTGAATACGCTAACTTCAGGGAGGTGAAACAAATATACAAAATAAACGAATGTTAGAACGGGACGGGCTATTTCATTGTTTACTGTCAATGTTATAAAAACAATGTGCGGCAGCCAGATGTCCCTTTTTTACGTTAAAACGTTGTTTTTTTGTTTGTGTGGTATTTTTATTTGTATTTCCGTGATGTTTAATTGTATTAAAATAATTATGGAAAGCAAAGATGAATCCCACACTTTAAAGTGTTCGACACTCGGTCTTGAAATTCTTTCTTTTCTCTCATATTCTTTCTTTATTTTTTTAATTCATATACTTATATTTATTAATTATGGCTTCATCCTCAATTGCTATTTCGCCAATACTATCGCAAACATCAATTTTCATTAAGTACACTTTTTAAAAACGAAAACTAACCTCAAGTTTGGTAACGCCAACGTCGTTTATCAATGGAACAAGCGGTTATCTGGCCGTCAAAGAGCCAAATAGATTTATTCCTCCGTTAAGGGAATTATTCGACCAATAAAGCCTATTTGACGATTGAAGAACACTGTTTTTAACTATGTATTGAATAAACCCTATCCGTTTGTTTATCTGAGGATTGAAAAATTGGCCCTTAAACCATTAACAGATACTTGAATAGTCATTGATTGGCCAAACGTTAAAAATCACAATGATTGATAATAGTCCAAAAGGATTTGATTTGATTCTGAGCTTTCAATTCAGTACACTTTTCAGAAAGAAAAAACATACTATGCAACAGCGAATACAAATGAAAACGGAATACAAATGGAAACAGAAATTAAAAAGGCAAAAAAGTGCAGCAAACCGCTACAAACAATCTGCTAACAACTCAGTCGGATCCGATATCCGAAACCGCAAAACGATCGACGCTCCCATTTCCATGATTAAATAGAAATCGGTCAAGTAGGTTTTCCATACTCAAAGTTGAAAAGGGGTGCTTATTTAAACCAGGGTCAGGCACCGTGAGGCACAATATAATACCAGTTTCTGACGTCGCACCTTACTCTTTCTATTTGATTTATATTTAACTCTTTCCTGCTGTATATTGTGTGCCTTTTCTTTTAGTCTGTTCTAAGTAAATGTATTTACTTTCTTTCTTTTCTTTATATTCTCAAATAACAAGCATTTGCTTGACAAATGATGATCATTTGACAGATCTCTACTAAATGCGTTAAACGTTAAAGAAATTCAAAACATCGTTCTTTTTCAGACAATCGATTGAAGTTGGCAGCGACAAACAGTGCCAGCCCAAAGTTGGGAGCGCGTGGCACAAATAGAAGAAGAGTAAAATCTTAGAACGAATTAAAACTTTAACAGCATTCAGCAGTACTTACTTTTAAGCTACTCGTACGTTCAAATAGAAGTTTCCCGGTAGTCAGTTGTTTGATTTTCAAGATAGTGAGCTGTCAGGTTAAAACTATAAAGGTTTTGTCTCGTTTACGCTCAATACTAGGCATGAACTAAACAAAAAGATAATGGTGCCAATTCTGTTGTACACGAACTAAACTATCTCTAAAATTCCTTAGTTTTTGGCTATGAGAATTGTAACGCTATTCTGCAAGAAAAAATCTCTAAATTTAAAAATTATTTTGAGACGACTAAAATCGAATTTGACAATCGCGAATCAACGTGATATATTTTTTCTTTTGGCTTCGCAACGTAGTATTTGTGTACTTCGTCTCTCAAAAAATTCATTGCGTAGCGCACGCAATGAATTTTTTGAGAGACGGAGGCGCGCGCTAGGTGCAGCCTGGACGTTTTTTATATGGAATTAATGTTTCACTTTTTGTTTGAAAAATATAAAAAAAATATTACCCACGTGTTGAAATTTATATGTAGGTATAGGGGTTTACTAAACGGGGTCGAAAATTTCATTATTTTTGCGATAGGACACGCCATTTTCGAGATATAAGCAAAAGAAAAGGAAAAAATACAGTGCTGTTTTGCACGTGAAGGTGAGGTGTTGGTGTGAATTTTTTAGTTCATGACCACTAGTTTTGTTCCACACCTTTTTAATCCCGATTAAAAATAGTCAGATTTAGTTAAAATAAATGATTATAGTCAAATTTTTTTGGTGAAAACCGGCAAACTCAGAATAGCAAAATTGTCATTTTCACTAAACTAATAACTCAGTGCAATCTTAGTGCTGTCAAAGTAAAATATAGTTAAGTTGTGTCACTTTAGTCTATTTCAGAATAGGAAATCGTCGTTTGACAGGAAAAAACCAAATTTTGGTGAATTTTAGTTTAGTTTAGAGAATTTAGTAACAACAGAATCGCCACCAATATCCGCCTATAATTGTCCTGCCAGGGTCGCGAGGATTGTTCGAAAGAGTTAATGTGGCCCTGGCATATGAGCAACTGTAGGAACACGGGTGGGTTTTAGTCAGTAAAAGTCTGACACGCTCTCCCGCTCCGCCCAGAGTGATAGAAGTCATTTGATGATTTCCCAACCATAAAAAAAACCTATTATTGTCCCACTGTAAGGCAAAGGATCATACAGATAAAGCACGAGCATGGATCACCATGCTTTCTCAAGATGTGTTGGTGGTTTCATACTTTTCTTGTTCCCCCTGACTCACCTCGTCGCATCGTTTCGCCTGTTCGTGCTATTAGTTCGTTTTAGCTTAGCGTTCTTTCGGAGTTATTTTCAGTTTTCTTGGCTTCTCAAAGGGTATTGGCGTGATGTTAAAGCCTTCCTCGAGAATTTGCTATCAAATACAAAATTATTTTTTCAACACAGACCGGTAGGTTTCAAAATTAGCGCGTTCAGACAAACAAAAAAACAAACTGAAGAGTTTGTCTGTTTGATCCAGGCTTAACGATGTTCTCACCGATGTCGGTAATGTCTTAGATAAACTTACAAACGAACGAACGAATGTCTTATTTTTCAATTCATATGTACGTATGAATTGAAAAATTACCATTGGTAATTGACCAAAGAACCCACAGCCTCGAAGCCGAGGCCTTAATAATTAAGTCGAGAAAAACAACCAATCCACACCGAGCTCAATAAATTATCCATTGTTTGAACGTCTTACACTCCATCTAATTCTAAACGAAGCTTCAAACGGTTAGCTAGAGGCGGAGGGTTAAACAACTAGAACTGGGTCAAGTACCTAAATCTTCCATTGGAGTGGTTCTTATAGATTTGACATCGATCTGTCTTCGGTTTCCTTGCTGATGTTTAAACTGACTACTGGTTCGAATTGAAAAATTATTTTTGTGTTGGGTAGCCTATTTTTCGAGGAAGGCTATAGGCTAAATTACATCACGCTACAACCAAGAGAAACGGAGCAGTAATGAAAAATGTTGCAAAAACGGGTAAAACCACACGGGTAGGCGATCCGACGCGACGGGAAGGGTCCGGGCAACAAGGAATTTAACGCGGACGAAGTCGCGGGCAGAAGCTAGGACATATATAAACTCACTCCTTTTTGCCTGGGGGTACGACTACGAAGCATGTGTGGTGTGACTGTGAATGATAGGCTGAGGAATGATGTGATAAGACAACGATGCGGTTTAAAAGAAGATGTAGTGACATTTGAAAAGAGTATGCTTAGATGGTTTTGTCATATTTAGAGGTTTTTTTTATAAAAGGGATAAACTAGGAGCCTTATTCAAACAGCTCAGAATCTAGTTCTGGGTGTTAGTGACACGCAACTTGTTACCATGGATTTTTAGTACATGAGTCCTGGATCCCGGTGCGTTTATACGTAGAATATTTTAAAATAATGCTGTTCCGTACATTTTGACCCTGGAAGCCCACCCGAGAGTAGTTGGGAAAAGATTAGGATGATGATGATATTTTGACCGTGAAGCTATATTGAAATTTCTAAGGAAGACTTTTTTTTTTGTAACCGATGAGAAATTCCTACGCCAGGGTTTGAATGGTAGTGGATGCTGGATTTATGGTTTCACTTTATGCGTCCCAGCCACTCTGAATATTACGAGGGAAAGAAAGAGAGAAAAATACGGTTATAGGCATTATGTGAAAAAATTACACCTTTAAAACTAGAGAAAATCTCAGTAGTCGCCAATAGAGCAACTCGAGAGGCGACTCGACGTAGACTTCTTGTTTTTGTTTGGATATCATGAAATGACGTCTCCCGCTATGGGCGAAGCGCGAGGGCGTGTCAAACGTTTACTTATTAAAACCCACCCGTGTTCCTTCAGTAGCCTGTGCCGGGGCCACGGTAACTCTTTCGAACAAATCCGCAACCCTGGCAGGGACGTAGGCTGCTAAGCTTAGGATTTTCCTCGAGTTGGACAATTTTTTATTACAAGGATTACCATACCAGAGATACCACACACCACACCGCTGCCTGCCCCTTCGAAAAATACAGTCATAACATTTTACACATTAGCCGTATGCAAGATGACCGCTGGGCTAAGGGCTGTGCACAATGGGTGCCTGAAGATGGACGTCGCCACCGCTGTCGGCCCAGAAAGCGGTGGCGAGACGACCTAGATGCGTACCGCGACGATTGGTTTGAGGTGGCGTGGGACAAGAGTTCCGAGAAGAAAATGGGGGAGGCCTTTGCCCAGCAGTGGGACAGTATAGGCTAAACAAAAAACAAAACAAAAAACATTTTATTGAAGACTAGCTTTTGCCAGCGGCTTCGCCCGCGTGGAGGTCGGGAAATATCCCGCGGGAACGTACTACCGGGATAAAAAATAGGCCATGTCCTTTCTCAGGCTCTAAACTATCTACGTACCGAATTTCATTTAAATCGGTTCAATAGTTTTAACAGGAAAGCGAGACAGACAGACAGACAGACAGACAGACCGACAGACAGACAGACAGAGTTACTTTTGCATTTATAATATTAGTATGGAAGTATGGATTGACAGATTCAATCGATATAATAAAAGCGGTTGAAAGTTTTCCATCGCAAGCCCCAACATCCATACAATGGACGTTTTGATTTGACACCAACGTGACGTTTCATTTGACATCAATTTGATGTACCCAGCCTGACGGACGCGGCAACAAGGTCGAATAGAATGTGTGCTATGAAAGTTTAATTGATTTGCTATTCTACGAACTTGTTTGTGAATGTTCAGGCGTCGCCGACGGTTTTAGAGGTCGAGTATATTATATACTGATATATTAGCCTCTGCCGGCGACTT
Source organism: Aporophyla lueneburgensis (assembly GCA_932294355.1). Lineage (NCBI taxonomy): Eukaryota > Metazoa > Arthropoda > Insecta > Lepidoptera > Noctuidae > Aporophyla > Aporophyla lueneburgensis. The sequence continues at coordinate 12,309,803 of OW028762.1, read as the reverse complement.
CGACCGTGTTTTTCTTGCTCCCCACCCTGTCGCATTGAATTGCCTGCCCGTGCGAATAATCCGTATTTTTCTTTTTTCTCGCCTGTTAAAGGGTCTTAGCGTGATGTTATTAGCCTATAACCTTCCTCGATAAATGGGGTATCACAACACAAAAGATTTCTTCAATTCGAACCAGTAGTTTCTGAGATTAGCTCGTTCAACCAAACAAACTCTTCAGCTTTATGATATTATAAGTATATAAGTATTGATTATATACGAACAGAGCAGGGTAGATTATGAACTGTTAAATAATGGATGCAACATTGTCCATATTTTTTTCTAACGGCAACATTCTTATTGTAATATGTCAATGTCAAATAACTTTTAACATTTGTTTTCTCTCTGCTTTGCCGCCAAAATTATTGTCGATAATAGTTTTCAATCCGCTGGTTTTATTAAGTAACTAGCTTTTGCCCGCGGTATCGCCCGCGTGGATGTCGGAAATTAACGCAGGTATTTTTCTAAAATAAAAGATTTTTTCTAAAATAAAAGTAGCCTAACTTACTCTTTATTACATCAGCTACCTGCCAATAAAAGTCCCGTCAAAATCGGTCCAGCTATTTCAGAGATTAGCCGGAACAAACAGACAGACAGACAAAAATTGTAAAAAATGTTGTTTTGGTATATGTACCGTGTATACATACATCCATATACACTTAGTAAGTAAAAAGCGGTTATTTTATTATTAGAAACAGACACTCCAATTTTATTTATTTGTATAGATGTATGTATAGATTATCTGTAACACAAACCTATCACAAAATCTTCATGAAGATAAAAGGACTGCAGTCTACTACTTACGTAAAGTCTAAAGTCTGTATCGTACGTTAAGCAATGTTCTGAATAATATACTAGTATTCTAGTTTTATCACCATACGTTATCGAAGCGATCACGATACAGCAATATGTTTGATACTGCGGGTCGCACCTACCTACCCAACCCTAGGGAAATTACAGTTTCACAATACATTATTATGTTATCAGTGTACACATAGCCTATCCCAGTTTATATTAAAATATATCAATATTTCATCATCACCATCATTTCAGCCGTAAGACGTCCACTGCTGGACTTAGGCCTCCCCCAATTTGGGGGGCTTTGCCATAATCGCCACGCTTGGCAGGCGGCTTGGCGATCGCAGTAAGGTGGTAAAATGCATAGAGAACGCTGCTGCCCATTCTCTAGTAAGTCCCTTGCAGTGGCGAAGGCACCATATAACACGATTCCTACCGGCTTGCCTTCGGGGATTCGCATTGGTAACTCTATCACTATTAAAAATACAATAGTATGTAAATAGTGGCTACTATTGTCAATAAATATAGTTACACTACGAGTATTTAATTCACCATAACATTCAAACAAGAAAAAAAGTTTATTTATACCTTTGTATTACAACAAAAGAGAAATGTTCTAAATTAACCCGGCGCCAAAACGTCATAATCGGGAACTAAAAATTCATACAACAGCGATCCCGTAATTATGTCACTTTAGGTCACGTGGCAACGCTTGATACATATGTACGAGAGCAAGCCGCTGTACAACGGGTTATGACAGAGACAGGTATAGAAAAATGCGTCAGCGAGAACGAGATAGAGGAATATTGCATATTTTATTCGTTTTCATCTGTTCAATTTAATTGTATTTAATTCATTACATTCCTATATTAATTTTAGAATGATAGTAAGTATTCTTTATTGATGAGTCGGTAAGTTAAGGCCGACTTGGCTTCGGCTTCTCTTTTAGAAAAATTTACGCCTCGCCGCTGGTCCCTTGGTCGCCTTTTACGACACCCACGGGAAGAAATGGGGTGGTGTTATTCTTTACGTCCGGCACCACGCGGTATCAATATTTACACTACAGAAATTTAAATGTGAAAACACGTGGGTTTCGCTATATTGACGTATTTGTTGATTCAAATCAAATCAAATCAAAATATTTTTATTTCACATAAACCAACATGGGCCCTTATGAAACGTCAGAAGCTATGTGCACGGTTCCAAATAGTTGATTCCTATGGAGAAGAGCCGGCAAGAAATTCCACGGTTACTCTTTTAAAAATAAATTTATATTTAAAAAAAGAAAAACACGCTTTTATAAATGCACGTAAAAACCAAAACTTAATCGTGGTCAAAGTTCATTACAAGTCCAAACACGGCTATGATACGATATTCCATCATGGAATGCCAGTCCATCATCAGATCTTGAAACTTAATCGTGGTCAAAGTTCATTACAAGGGTTTTCTAACAAGTCAAAACACAGCTATGATACGATGTTCCATCATGCAGTTCCAGTTCATATCTTCCGGCTCCATCATCAGATCAGTTCCACAGTACCATATTATTGAATTGTCATCAGAACTACATTCAGCTGCCAATTTTCATGACGCTACGATCCTTGGAAGATGGTTAAATTAGTTACCTTAGATTCTACTACATAGTTAGTTACATACAGGTCGACCTAATAAAAGCGTGTTAATAATTGACTTTTACAATGGTTTTAAATAACAGTATTAATAGGTATGGGAAAACAGTGTAGGACTGTCAACAAAACATGAATTGGTACCCTGGCATGCATTATTAAACCTTATCGACTCCGTTATTTACACAAAAATGTCTTTTATTTCTATAGGGCTTTGCCTAAGTAGTAAAAGCCGTACAGGTCGATCGATCAGGTTAAGCTACGCTTGCCACGGTTGGTCTGTGGATGGGTGACCATCTTTACATAACAAAACGTGCCTCGTAAAGCACATCAAGCTGTTGGTCCGGGCTATGGTCCGTGGATCTTTGATAGTCGTTATAGGTCTTCATAAGTCTGACAAACCATATCCCAAACCAGTTTTACTAAAGGGTATCCCCTTTGGTAAGACTGGGTAATCCCAGTAACAGTACCTGGGCTTTGAAGGTCAGATAGGCCACTGCCTATCTGACCTCCAAAGCTCAGGTACTGTTACTGGGTAATGCCCATGGAGCCACTGCTCCATGTAAAATAGTGTTATTCAGCTCAAGCCGACCCCACCATATTCGGGCTAGGCAGATTGATAGATTTTCCCTTATTTCGAAGGAAATTAATAAAAAGTTACATAATAAATTATATACCATACCTACTTATCGTTGGATTTTCCATAAATGTGTTGTAATTTAGAATGTGAACGTGTAACAATTAGTCTACAAAAATCTCTAAAATAAGTGTGAGCAAACGTGAAGATCCATGCATTTTCCGTATTTTACAGCGAATATATTGATATTCTATATAAGACAATTGCAACATCATGATTCCCGGTATTTTACGATACCGGGAATCATATCGTAATAATATAATCGTTTTGTTCAAAACATCCATCTCATTATCATCCCGTTGACCGTCATTGTGGAGCCATGGTCATTTTAATAACCTTCCTGATCCGTCCACTCGATCATGTAGACAGAGTTTCGACAGATCGATTTAATTTGCAACCTTTCATTCTAATAAAGTCTCACACACCTACACAAATATAGGTCCTATCGTTCTGTAATCCCTTACCCGTCACTTTCAACACCTAAGGGTACAAAAGGGTCGTCTATTTGCGATATTAGGGGTTAATAAACTTTACGTAGTTGAATTAATATGAAGCAACCCGTATTTTTACACGCTTTATATTAGCATCACTTGTATGTTTGTTTGTAACCGACTCCTTATAGCGCGATTTTGACCCACTTTAAACGACCAGATTTCATTCAAACTTTGCACACCTGTCAAAGACCGATGACAATGCAATAATTTCATAAATTTGTGCCATTATCCTTGCCAGGGTTACCAGGACGGCAAAAAATGTCTTCTAAAACTACGCTGACATACATCACAAACTACACTGACATACGCCTCAAAATTCGAAACCCCTAAAAAATAAATAATAGTTTGAAAAAAAAAACTAAAAAACACTTTTTAGTTTGGTTTTCTATGGAAGCGTGTTTTTTTAGTTTTTTTTTTTTTTTTATAAGGAAAGGCGTGATCTTATCCGACTTTGTGCATTTATGTATTTCTGCAGCTCTCGTATAGGGGCCCAAACTACGTGACAATAGTACATGCCTAACTGGAATAATCCGTTCCGAAGTAGATTTTTTTGCCATCCGAGGTTGTAGCAGAACTAGCAGTTCAGGGTGTGCCAGGAGTTTATCTTTATAAATAAACTTACACACACGCACCAAACACCCTTATAGATAATTCTTCTGTACGTGTGTGAACTCCTCCTAAATGGATGTACCGATTTTGATGATTTGTTTGTGTTACTGTATGATATGGTTTATTCAAATTAGGCTGAGAATGCACTCATCGAACGCCAAATATAAAAAAGACAGACCCGCGGAACACCAGCCCTTCACCACTTCGAATGCATTAGCTGGACAGCCATCTGTTCACGTAGAATAACTTGATTCTATACAATGGTAGGTACTCAAAGTTTTTTCCGTTTGTTCATATTACGGTACACAGAATATTAAATTAAATTATTTGTCATATGTCAGCTAGTATTACTCAAGCTTTAGCAACTCATTGAGTCCCCAAGAAAAGTACTCCTCGTTATTAATAGCGTATCGTGACTATTTTGTCTAAAACGGTATACAGAGAAGCAATATTTTACCATTCCTATATGGAAGCCCATAATTTTACCATAAGCCAATTTATCTTATACTTATCTGCAAAAACATACCTAACCATCTGTTTTGTTTGACCACCCACTCTCATCAACACAGTACGATCCAAAATCAACTTTATCACATAGTCCTAAGATTCCGTTTTCAACACATTCATCCTATCACCCCTCGGTTATTGAAATTGATACCTAAAAGCTTACGGAACCCTTTGTAATGTTGCAGTTTTTTTTAGGGTTCTATTGTTCAAGGCGATCAAGTGTTATTTATTGGTAAGGGGGTTGTTTTTTCAACCCTCAATTTAAACCTGTTTTAAATTAGGGGTATAAAAACCTGATACGTTATTAAATGTTTTGTTATTTAATTTGGTTGACTTTGTAGTTGAATGGCAGAATTTACATATCAATGTCATGTGGTTTTAGGGCGTAAAAAATCTGCCCACATTGATTTTCGAATATATTTAGTTTTAGGGTCAGATGTTAACCCTTTTCTGTTTGCATAAGTCTCTGATCAGTAAATCTTCTGTCGATGTCGGGATTTCATACCTACTAACTTCGTCTTATTTCAGCCCAAAGACGGTCCATTGTTGGATAAAGGCTTCCAACAATATGGGGCCCGGTTGCCAAATCGTCACGCTCGGGTTGTCATTCGCAGTATGGTGGTAAAATGCATTTGCCTTAAAATATATTTATTGAATGATAACTACGAAAATCATGGAAACTTTAAATAGATTTCGGAGCGGGAGGGCGTGTCAGACTTTTACTGACTAAAACCCACCCGTGCTCCTTCAGTTGCCTGTGCCAAGGCCACGGTATCTCTTTTGAACAAATCCGCGACTCTGGCAGGAATTCGGTCTAGCTTGAGTTAATTATTGGCTTATTATGCTAAAATGAACACGTCAAAAAGATTGCAAAACAGTAAGAACATTTGAATTTCGCAGATTACTCTGACGCTTTCTCCCTGAGTCTTTCCGTCTGATGTTCGTTCCCAGGTGATGGTTTTTTCAAACGTGTCGGCAAGAGCCACATTTAAGTGCTCAGAAAGCAGCAATTTTAAACTCTCATCTCATCCATAACGGATTGATTTTACGACCTCATTAAGATTGGTCAGCGACTGTTAGTATTACCGAGAAAAACTTGTGACTCACCCACTTGTATTGTATATTTTTATGATGATGATAAACATAACATTACATCACGCCATTTATACGCAAAGGGTTAGACAGAGATGTAGCCATAGTACACCCACACTTCGCCAGATATGTTTAAGTCCAAGTAATAGGGAGCGACCCTATCGCACAGTGTTTTATGAAGACGATTTTTCGGACATTGCTTTTTTATATAAAAAACCGATAGTTTAAGTTATTTAAATGCAATATTTCGTATCCCCATTTCACTAGTATGTTTAGTTTATGAGATAAAAATTTTTGAAAATCGTTTTTTTTTTTTTCAACCAGGTATTTAGAAAAAAATCATATCTCTGAAACTAAATATGATACGCAATTGTGACCTAAGAAACATCGAAGGCGTTTTTTATGCTGCATATTTTAAAGTACAAATAAATATCGGAACTTCTTTAGATTCAGACTTATACGAGGTTTTCAGTTTTTAGTTTTTATTTTTTTTCTCGGTAATTCCGTCGTATTTGGAAAAGTTATTTATACTAAAATTAGGTCCTTCATCCTCCCTACATACCACAAAAATAACACATCCTAATTGCGTGGAATCTAGAAACCACAACATTTTTAAGTTTGATCCGTATTCTACGTCGTTAGGGTTGTCACGCGATCATATTATATTAGTTCATATCCGGATCTGAAGTTATGTCTATATTTATACCAAAGTTATCCACACAATCAGAAGAATCGCCAAACTTAACGGGCAGTGGGCAGGACATATTTACATTTTCATTTTTGATTTTCAGAACTACCTCCAACAGAACAATTTAGGGGTTTTTAAAGATCGTATGGAGGAATCTTATTTCTTAGGTTAATAAACTTAAAACTTAGCACAAATTGAAATCAAAATAATGATTGTCATTGCCGATTCTGTTGTACACCGAACTAAACTATCTCTAAAATTCCTTACTTTTGGCTATGAGAATTGTAACGCTATTCTGCAAGAAAAAATCTCTAAATTTAAAAATTATTTTGACACGACTAAAATCGAATTTGGCAGTCGCGACTCAACGTGGTATTTTTTTTCTTTTGGCTTCGCAACGTGGTACTTTTGCGCTACGCAATGAATTTTTTGAGAGACGAAGGCGCGCGCTAGGAGGCAGTCTGGACGTGTTTTATATGAAAATTTTCACTTTTTGATAGAAAAATAAAAAAAAATATTACCCACGTGTTGATTGATTTAAATGTGCAGGGGGGTCGCAATTTTCATTATTTTTGTGATAAGACACGCCATTTTCGAGATATAAGCAAAAGAAAAGGAAAACAAAAAACACTACAGTACTGTCTTTGCCCGTGAAGGCGAGGCCTTAGTGTGAATTTTAGTTCATGATCACTAGTCTTATTCCACACTTTTTTAATCGCGATTAAAAATAGTCAGATTTAGTTAAAATAAATTATTAAGTCAAAATTTTTTGGTGAAAACCGGCAAACTCAGAATAGCAAAATTGAAATTTTCACTAAACTAATAATTCAGTGCAATCTTAGTGCTATCAAACTAAAATATAGTTAAGTTGTGTCACTTTTAGTCTATTTCAGGATAGAAAATCGTTGTTTGACAGGGATAAACCAAAGGAGATTGCCCGTTTTGTAGGGGAAGTTGGGTCCCAGTGGAAAATTGTTGTGCCTTGAAGATTTTTATTTTACATAATAGTAAAAACATAGTATTTTCTTAATCAGAAACCATTTTTCATTTATTCACCCTGGTTCAAGAGATATCGTTGTTTTTCTGTTGTAAAAATCTAGGTTATAATTAGAAATTGACATTGACATTTCCTCCTTATTCTATTTAGGTTAAGTACCTACTTCTACTACCTTTATATTATACACCACTATGGGGATAGTATTGTCTTTAATACTTTATGTCGGTACATAAAATAGCAACACAATAAAAAGTAGATACGTACTCATAGACGGTGTAGAATAATGAAGTTTAAATATGATAAAAAATGTATAACTAGTTAACAGCTTCAGCACTGGACTTTCATAATTAACGTTATTGATATGTAAGTAGTTCATGTCTAAGTACTAAAGGAAATAAAACAAATCAAAACTTGAACAAACCATTTATTCTTCATAAAATATATCGTCCAAGAATCCCTCAACCTGTTCTTGTCATCGTTCCATCGCTTCTACTTGCACCGGCTATGAGCATAGTTTTCGTCATCAAGAATACTTTACATAGACTCATATTTGGCGGGTACGCCTATCTTTGTTCATTTCAGATACAATAAATAATACGTCTAAAAAGGACAGGGGTAACATGATTCTACCTCATCGTTGTGAATACAAAAAGGATACCACAGTAGCGTGGAAGTTGTCAAATGTTGAGATTTTAATCTTAATGTTGAGATGTACTGCCAATAGGTTATATATAATTAACAATAATTGTTTTCTATTGTTTAATTATCGTTTTATTTTGAAATCGATTACTCAATTGATTAAAAGACGTCATTTTCGTTAGTTATTTCTTTGATACCAGGCAACATTTTTTTATATCAATCAAACCACAGACTAAATTGAATCAAACGGATGTCAACGTAATGTTTAACTATTAATTAACTTTAACTTTATTCCCAGGATGAAAAAAATTGTATAAAAAATACCCTGTACACAAAAAAATAAATCATATTTTTACGTTATTATTTCAATCAGGCACACGATACCACAAAAGGGACCTGCTCCGTGGCAATCTCCTTTAAGTGATTTTTAGTTTAGTTTAGAGAATTTTGTGACAATAGAATCAGCCCGTTATTCGTTTGTCTAAACGAAAACTACCGTCAAAATTCAGTTTTAAAGGGTGTTAAAGTTTTTATGAAAATATGCGTGAACGAAATTGCTGGCCAAGTGTAGTTTCAGTATAAATAACTTATCCCAATCCTACGGAATTATCGAGAACAAAATAAATAAAAAACTAAAAACCTTTTATAAGTCTGGATATAACAAAGTTCCTAGGATTAATAGTCGAAATTTTAATAACCATTACGTACCATTAAATAAAAATTGAGTCATCAAAATTCAGATTCGAAAGTGACAACCCTAGCAAAAACAGTTAATTTGGAATAACTTCTAGATTCCACGCAATTAGGATGTGTTATTTTTGTGGTATGTAGGGAAGATGGAGGGCATAATTTTAGTAGGTATAAATAACTTTTCCAAATACAGTGGAATTACCGAGAAAAAAAATAAAAACCAAAAACAAAAAACCTCGTATAAGTCCGAATCTAACGAAGTTCCGAGATTTATTTGTACTGTAAAATATGCAGCATGAAAATCGCCATCGATGTTTCTAAGATCACAATTGCGTATCATATTTAGTTTCAGAGATATGATATTTTTTCTAAATACCCGGTTGAAAAAAAGAAGATTTTCAAAAAATTATATCTCAAAAACTAAACATACTAGTGAAATGGGGATACGAAATATTGCATTTAAATAACTTAAACTATCAGCTTTTTATGTAAAAAAGCAATCTCCGAAAAATGGTCTTCATAAAACACTGTGTATCGCCTTCAACCGGTCACCAACCCAGACTCCGAGCCGGTACTGAGAAATTTCTGACAGAATTACCCAATAAAAAACCCGACCTGGGAATCGAACCCGGGACCTCATGCTCAGCAGTAGCGTTTGACCACTAGACTAACGAAGAGATGTACAGACGCCAGCATATCAAGCTACCCGAAACTGTCGAATTTTCCCAACCCGTCTTCAACCAACCCCCCCAACCCTTCTTCATCTTCTTTCAACTTCAACTATAAAGTTGAAAATCTATTAAAGAAATTTGACAGATTGTAGTAGCTTCCAGCACTCACGGTGACCCCTCCAAAATCTTGGGTTGCGACCATCTGTATCTTATCCTATCAGATAAATTATCTCGTTAGGTTTCGATTTGACAGTTATCACTTCCAAGTTAGATAATTTGCAAACCTAAGCAACAAAAAATATATAAAAAATACTGCCCGTATTTCTAGAGGTTCTAAACTTGATGTCAAGTCGTTTTTTGACTAGATATCATTCGTAAAACCAGTATTTATGTAAATTTCCAAAAATAAAACTGGTATCTCCTAATAAAAGATTTAATAAATCGCAGCTCCTAAAGAAATGTTCCTTCAAAGAGACAAAAACGTTCCCGAACGCTTACAAAATACTTGTGAGAAACAACAATAATACTCTATTGTAGAAAATATTAGTCTATAGAACCAATTGCGAACGATACATAAATTACTCATGGAACCAAGCAAAACCGCGTTCTGTCTGTGTGTGTGTACGTAAAACTGTCTGTGTCTGTGTAAATGACTGCCGCACATGTGGTGAAGTTTTAGAAGATTTGGAATCTCGAGATTTGTTGTCGTGAGAACTTGATAAGTCGGATTTGTGTTGGTCGTGGCAATTGTTTTGAAAGTGAGTGAGTTGTACTTTATCTGCAGATTTTGCGGAAAGTAGAAATTAATGAAAATAAATAACGTGGTCCGCGTAATCTGAACATTAATTAAAAATCGCACGGTGCTTCCGTTCCTTATTTATATTTACAAATACATGAAACATTTCCCTCCCTGCGGCCTACAAAAAACACGAGGGGAAAATGAAAAGATTATTTTTGCAGCCATTTTGTATTTCTGTTTGACGGTTATTCAACGTTTTAAATGGCATGAAATTGAATTCGGAATCTGCCTTTGAAGGTGAATTCATTTGAATGTGATCAACAATTTCCATAGCTTGTTGTGGATGTATGAAAGCTTTGACTAAAATGTTGCTTGTGATTTATTTAGAGTTCGCGAAACCGCTGTGTGCTGTCGACGTAGGGTTGCTACCCGTACTATACATATAATATCTATTAGTATATATAATTCAGAATCCTGCTCTATTAGAGACCTAAATAGTATATTTCTAAAAAAATACAGTAATCAAAACTAGTATATTTGTCATTTTAATACAAAATGGCGATAAGGTCTTTGAAAATTATTTAATTATTAGCATGTTAAGGTTTGAGACAGTACAAAATTTTTAACCTGTAATTCAATGGTTCAAAGTAGAAAAAATATGCATTAAAGAAAAGTAAAAATTTAAATAAATACCTATTATTCATTTTTTATTTTGCCATCTGCAATATTCTTACATCTACAATGGCTTAAAAAATACTAGCCCACCCAACCCTATGTCGACGTGATGTGTTTGCTAATAAGATGGAAGTGTGGGGTTGTCGGTCATACAAAAGCCAAACAAGCCTTTAACTCTACTTAAATATCAATACGAGGGAATGTAAACAATATCAAATCCAGAACGAATGTCTATTTGTTACGCTAGATTTTAATACTTTTTAATAGTAAATCAGGCCTTAGCCCATGAGTGGAACAATATCGCAATACGGGATTGGTTTTTATTTTTATAAAGAATCTCTTCAAAGTCACTTACTTACAGTCATCATATTAAAAGACTAGTCGTTTCCCAACTATGTTAGAGTAGGCTTCCGTCTAACCAGATACAGCTGTTATTTATATGAAACGACTGCCTTTCTGATATCTACAACCTACATCAAAGTGACACACAAATGTTTTTAGTCTCCACAAGCTTAAAAGCAATTTTGACTCCTTGTCATAATTTTGTTTAAAGGTTGAAACAAAATGTTAAGGAAAATATTTGTTTAAAAAGTTTCACCCCAAACAGTTATTTTACCCCGTTTTGTTATTCCCTCTTTTCATTGATTTGGTACGAACGCTTTATAAATCCTTGACAACAAACCTCACCATGGAAGCTGTAAATGTTTCCAAAATTTTCCTTTAAAAGGGGTCATAAAATACACGTGATTCATTGAATTTAGATCTTTTCTTTGTATAGAGTTTTAAACTTTTGCCAAGAGTTGCTATTAGATAACAAAAAAAAAACTCGCCCCCTATTACGTAACACTTGACTTTACCACTACCCCTACCGTAGAAACAGGCGTGATCTTACGTTGTGTAAACCTTTATAAAATTGTATACAAAAGGCAGGTAAACAAATTAATAAACTCTACCAGACAAACCTCCCCTCTTAATAACAAAACCGTGATTAAATTCTGATACCAACGTTCCGTTCAATAATAAGCAGCTCACTGAATAGTTCACTAAATCCAGCCGGAGTGCCCGAACAAGTCTACGCACCTTGCTAATGAATTGTCTGGCTATCGCAACTCAGATCACCCTAACTTGAATACAGGTATAAAGGTACGTATATATCACATTCATTAGCACCATAGTACCCCTTTCCCTTATGTCTATCTAGTGAAATAGATGCTTGTGTGTGGTAATTTCATGGTCCAGCTTTTAGAGCTTAATTAACTAAATGCCTCGTGATGAATAGACGACGTTAGACGTTGATTGAAGTCATGTCGTATTTCGTATGACCAGATGTAATAGAAGCAACAGGACAGGTAGGTATGTAAGGATCGTAGCCGGTGGTTTCAGCCTACCCCCATGGGAAGAAGACTTGAGTTTATGTATGATATATTTTTGCACTTGTATTTGCTACTACGATACGTTTCCATGCATTATCATTATGCAAGACAGGTTACTTCAACTTTTCCAGGTTTTATTAAAAACGTGGGTACTCGTGCGCGATAAAATCTTATATCTTTAAACGAGCAATTCTTGTATATATATATATATATATATAAATATAATCTGAATCTCGGAAACGGCTCCATCGATTTTCATGAAATTTAGTATACAGGGGGTGGGGGGGGTGATAAATCGATCTAGCTTGGATTCATTTTTATAAAATGTCGTTTTAGTCGTGTTTTCAATGACCAACCTTATCGATTCAACTTGAACATAAGATATTTTATAGAAAACGTTAAAGATTTACCTTCTCAGTCCATAATAGGTTATTTGAAGACGAGACGTAGGTCGTTATATAATTAAAGAAGACGTATGAAAAAAGATTGCATATAGTGGAGATGAGAATGTTGAGATGGATGAGAGAGGTGACGAAAACGGATAAAGAAAGAAATAGGTATATAAGGGAAAGTTTGAAAGTAACAGAAATGTTGAAAGGAAATCGTTTGGCTTGGTATGGGCATGTGATGAGCGTGATGAATGTAATAGTTGATGTATGGAGAGTTAGAGGAAGGTCAAAGAAAGATGAATGGGTTGTGTGAGGAAGCTTATGAAAGAGAAGGGAATAAATGATAGCGTGATGGCTGACAGAGGAGAATGGAAGAAGAAAACGTTTAATATGAGACCAGGTCAGAAAGATGATGAAGAAGGTAGATATTATTTACGATTTTTTTATACTCGCTTTTCGGTAAAAAAAAATCTCACACAGTTTACTTCTATAGTATCAGCAAGTCACGAACAAGAACACTCGTAGGTCATCAATCAATCAACTCAGCCTATGGCAGCCCCCTGCTGGACAAAGGCATGCCTTGGTAAACATATTAATTAACCCGTCAGCAAGATAGCAAGATAGCTGTGTTTCCTTGGGACGCCAGACGTAGTCTCGAACAAGCTGTATACATAGTTGTTTTAGATTGTAATGTTTTTTATTGGGCACGTAACAACTTTTTAACCTTATAGCACATACTTCTGACAGTTAAGTAAAGCAATCGACTACTTAGCACACTCACAAAATTCAAGTGTCACTCGTGGTCTTCGCTGGCCAACAAACAGATTTATCCCTCGACACGTAATCTCGTGTGCGTTTCCTCAGTCTACGCACGCGTCTGGTGATTTGATTACGTTAGTCGCCGCGGTCAGCTGTGAGCACTCGAGTCGGCTAGGCTTGGCCTTCGCACTTCGCAGAATGATGACAGCGACCGGCGAGGACGGACGTGTGCGGATGCCGTTTGAGCGGGAATTTGTAGTACATATTTGGAATTCGTTTGATTTGTTGTTATTTGATGAGTGTCTTTCTAATAAAAGACAGACAGACAGACAGACAGACTTAGACTTTAGTGTTACTATGTTAATTTGGCATCGTATGATAGATAACTTCAAAAAGATAGACCACGTTCACACGTTGGATTTTCGACTGAGTGCATTTCAGCACGTCGAATAAACACTTTCGATTTTCAACACTCGGCTCTTAGCAGAGGGTTGAAGTTCCAGTGCGCGGAAAAATCTCACCGTGGTTAACATGTATATTGAAAACCTTTTTAATACCACAAGGTTATATAATAAGATGTGTATTTGAGCTGGGTCACAGAAAACCTGAAAACGGTGCTGTGTTAAATAATTCCTTGTGGTCGCCCAATGGTCGAAATTCGATCATAATTAATTAAAAAAATATTAGCTATATGCACTCCATCTTCATATAAACTTTAACTGTGCCAAATTTCATACTCCTCCGTACGCGTAATTTTCGTAAAAAGGGGGGTACAAAGTTTGTGTTTCACGTATTTTTTTTTATTAAGTCATAAATAATTTATTCATTTGTTTAACATAGGTACAATAATGATGATGTATAAAACAGATATTAAAAAGAATTAATATATGGATTCAATCATAATCAGTTAGGTACAGACAGACGGAAATATTATTAATGTTAATGAAACACTATCCTCTCGAAAACTTAAAATTCCCTTCCATTATCAAAGACCATAAAGTGTTATTAAAACACCACATATTCCTTTATTATCATTAAACAAGGAAGGAGGAAAATTAAATGGTTCGCTCGGTTCTGCGAAACGTGATTCAATCATTCCATGGAGGTTACCTGCCTGCCTTATTTTTATAGGCTAGGGATGTTTTAATTTAAAATAAACTTTAAATTCGAAGCGGTTTCTGGAAATAGGGCTATTTGATAAAAAGACGGTTGCTATTAGTGTTGTGTTTGTCTTTTTTGTTTTTACGCTAAAATATGTCTGATTCCGTGTGATGCCAGACGTAAAGAATAGCCCCATCCCATTTCATCCCGTGGTGTTGTAAAAGACGACTAATGGACTTACTAGAGAATGGGCAGCAGCGTTCCCTATGCACTCTACCACCATACTGCGATCGCCAACCCGCCTGCTAAGCGGTGGCTATTATGAAAAGCCCCCCAAATTGGGGGAGGCCTATGTCCAGCAGTGGACAATTTCGGCTGAAATGATGATGTTTAAGAAACTTTGGTGTCTCGTTCACTAGAAGAAATTTTTTCTTATCACAGTTCCAAAGCATGAAATTCGTAGTTTCCTTCGTAATACAATAATAGTCGCTTCCGACGAAATAACGGACGGTTCCTGATCAGTATTAACTCCGAACAGAAGATTAGTTCGGAGCTAGAAATATAAATGACAACACGTTTTGACAGTTGTCTTTACGCCCGATGAAGAAGATAGTTTACGGAAAGTAGGGTTCTGTCAAAAGTGTCGAACCACTTTCCGACTTGCTCGTATCTTCTACGACTTTGAAGAACAATCACTTAAAGTACAAAATGTTAGTCAGAATTGATGGACCTGAAGGTGGAGCTGACCACTCAGCTCATAGAGATATTCCAGTCAATGGTATTAACTGTGTGATTAGCATTAGACAGTAAGTTGTTCGGGTGAAAGAGTATGCTCCAGATCCTTGAGGGTCCGAACGGCCCAAAGTTCGGAAGATCTTTTGACCCCAGTATAAGTGGAAAAGTCTTTAATTACTGAAATAAGACAGAGAGCATAATGATTCGTAACCGGTGACGTTCTGTAGTTTCTGCCTACCCTATAAGAAAAAGGCGTGAGTTTATGAGATGAGACCATAATAGCTTTTTCTTACCAAATCGTCACATGGGCGCTGCAGACTACTTTCGGCGGATTGCAAAAGAATATCTTCGTTAACTTGAATATGTGTTCATGAATTACTTTGTATTGTTACAGCGCTATGGGAGGAGCAAGAGGCGCCGGAGTACGACATCGACACGGAGGACGAACGGTGGCTGAAACAGCAAGGGCATCCCGAGCTCACAGGTATAACTAAATATGAGTATGTAACACTTCTCTCAGAACTTTTCTCTCATAACAATTCTTTGAATTTACATCTATACATCTGTACAAATAAATAAAACTGAAGTGTCTGTTTGTACTTTCAAAATAACAGCTTTTCTCTAAATGCATATGAAAGTACGACTATGTACGGTACTTACATCAAAAATCAATTTTTAAAATTTCTGTTTGTTCCTAGCCGGAATCTCTGAAACGGCTTGACCGATTATGACGGGACTTTCACTCGCAGATACCTAATGTTATAACTGTTACACGGAGTAACATACGCTACTTTTTGTCCCGGTACCACGTCCATTTTCACATCCATGCGGGCGAAGCCGTGGGCCATAGCGAGTTATATGTCTCAATATAGATGATAATGATAATTATCCCTTCTTGACATATCCCTCCTTTTGGTTCTGGGACATGTCGGTTTCCTCACGATGTTTTCCTTCACCGTTTCGAGAGCATTGATGATGAAGGTTCGGACTCACGATGAAGTTGGAGCCGGTACCACTAGGCCGCCACTGGTCACATCAAAGGCTGATTATGCAAACGCGAAAGAGGGCTATTTATGCATTACTTATTAAACAAACTATAACAACAATGAGAAAATATATGGCTTCTTCATTCAATATTTAATCAAATCACCGTTACTCTCTCCTGCCGGGGTCGCGTGATCGTTCGAAAGCGATACCGTGACCCTGGCAAATGGGCAACTGATGGAACACGGGTGGGTTTTAGTCAGTAAAAGTCTGACACGCCCTCCCGCTCCGCCCAGAGCGGGAGAAGTCATTTGATGATATCCCGTCCTGAAAAAAAAAATTAAAAAAAAAACCGTTACTCTCTAGGCACACAACATTACGACTACTTCTAATGAGAGTTTTCTATCTATTTCCAGAGCTAAAGTTCGAACAGATGATGGACAAGCTAGAGAAGTGCTCGGGCCAAACGGTGGTGACCCTCAACGAGGCGAAACTGCTGCTCGAGAGGAACGACGACCTCGTCATCGCTGTCTACGACTATTGGCTCAACAAACGGCTTAACACGGTAATCAAAGTAATAACACTCAATCTGCCTACGCTTATCCCAATTCTGATTACGGTGGGGAGACTTCCAGTCTCACAGGAGGCAGCTGAATACCAGTATTTTATATGGAGCGACTGCCTATCTGACCTCCACAACCCAGTTACTGGGTAACACGATACCCTCTGGTAAATCTGGCTGTTAGACTTTTGGAGTTCTAATTACCCGTAACAATTGTCTAAAAATCTACGAATGACAGTCGTTAGTCGCAAATGTCGATCCTGGCGGTGTTATTATTTAGCAACAAGCGCTCTTATAGATGTAATAAAACTAATAGCCTATTATGTTTCCACTGCTGGGGACACAGGGCTCCTCACAGTGTGAGGGAGTGGGCCGTCCACAAGTCTTGTCAATTATTTTCCTTGATCTTTTTAGAGAAGACGGGTGATGAAATAAAAGTCAATTCAATTGATTCTTGGGTTCAATCTTAACTCCTATAGTCATGTTCGTCAGGGCTGTTACTACTAGGCTACCACTGCTAGAGTCGAAATGTAGTATGTAACTACACCGGTAACCAATTGTGTTCAAACCGCAACTCAGAATCTGGTACTCACCCACAAGGCGGTCAACCGATCTACAAAATGCTGCAAGCATCTGCCGTTTATGGAAACACAGTACCCGCTCTTGTGACTATGCTTGAAAAAGATTAAAAAAAGTTTGACTTACGACAGTGGTCAAGAAAATATTTTCTTTTTTATTATTAAACCTATAATAGACCTGCATTAGGGTTTATTTCCAACTGTAGAAGACAATTTATTCAGACTACAGTCTATACCGAACCTCTTTATTAATAAAAAAATATGTTTTTTGCAGCAACACCCACTGATCCTGTCGGTTAAAACAGAGAACAGGCCGGGCCAGTCGTCAAACAACCCCTACTTAGCGTTCAGGCGGCGGACGGAAAAGATGCAGACCAGGAAGAACAGGTTAGATACCATTTTATTTAATTATTGACTGATATACGAACAGCAGGAGAACCAAATTTTCTGACATAGCCCGAAGACATTACTCGCAGAATGGATGGCCGATTGGCCGAAAACTTGACGTAGCGTTGGAAGGCCTCCCACAAGGTGGACCGAGGGCCTTGTGAAACCCGCTGGAATCCGTGGGAAGCACAGAAACGGTCGAAGTATCAGTGATTGGGGGCGGTCTATGTCCAACATTGGACGTCTCTCGGCTGAAATGATAATGATGATGATGATACGAATAGCTAGCTATACATACAAAGCCACTAAAAGGATAGTTTTGTTATGGATGCTCTGTGGTTCATTTCGTGAATGTGCAGCCATTAAAACAGGCGAAATTGTTGCAAATTTTTGCCTATTCAATTTACTTTTCCCATGTAAGATATGCTTCAGATTTAGTTGCATCGTCGATATATTGTGAACATTCTCTACTTCATTTAAAATAAAACTATTTTACTATTTCAATTAATCTATTACGAGCAGTTTTGAATTATCAAACAGTCAGAAAGATAAACTTGGTTTTCAAAGTGTAGGGACCGACCTATGGAGTAGAGCGGCCAAGAAACTTCACGGGGAAAGACCCCATTCTTTTGAGCAGCAAATACGAAAACCTCATTTTACTCACAAGGGGCCGTTCAAGTATTACGTAAGCACTATAGGGGGGCGGGGGGTCTTTAATTTGCTTATTTTTGATGACATGGGGGGTAGGGGGGTCTAGATGGTGATTACGTAAGCAGTAGTTATTTACTTTTTTACACATATGGCAACCGACACTTTGTCTATGTTTGAAAATGAAACGCATTTTGCGGGGATCCTCACAAATAATGTAGACGTGTAGGTGCTCGCTTAGAACCGAGTAGGGGAATTACCGCGCTCTATTCACTTGACTAAATTTCTTCCGTTAACCTATTGTTTCATTTCACTACGATTGACGATTTGACATATTTTAAATGAATGTTATATGCGTTAAAGTCCCCTATGCTAAATCCATTTAATTATTTACTTATTTCTAGAATTATAACTGCTGCTCATGAATCAATAAAAAAACAGAGTACTTACATTAAAAGAAAAATGCATGTAACAATGTTTACGTAAGCATGGGGGGGGGGTAAGAGCTTTGCTTACTTTTGCTGACAAGGGGGACGGGGGAGTAAAAAATTGTAATAAATGTGCTTACGTAATACTTGAATGACCCCCAATTGATAATTCTCCCGTTCTTATCCCAATTTATTTGAGGTCGACGCAACATGTTTTTTTTTTTCAACGCGTTTCTATTAGTCGATTAATCATTATCTTAGTCTATCCATCATTTCTTTGGTTTCCATCTACTGTTATAGCCATCGAAATTCATCCTATCTTTCCTTACGACATTTTCCTCATTCCTACGTACCATGACAACCGATTTCCACATAACACTTCAGTTATTGGTGCCACTTTCAGACTTTGAATTATGTAGTCATTTCTTATTCTATCCATTTGTTTAACACCACATATCCCTCTTAATATTCTCTTCTCAGCTGCATGCAATTGCTTTTCATTCATCCCTTTTGTGGTCCAACACTCTGCCCGATATAAGACAGCAGGTCTGACCATGGTTTTATATATTTAGCCTTTAATTTTAAGGGGAATGTGGGAGTTGCAGATTTTTTTCGTGATCTGCCGCCTTTTTATCAATCCTCCCTCAACCTTCGCCATTTCGACTGATTCTTTTCTTCTCGCATCCGGGCGAGGCTATTACGGAAACCTTATCAGTTTATTAACCAATCCTTACTCAAATTGCAGAAAGAACGACGAGAGCTCGTACGAGAAGATGCTGAAGCTGCGGCGTGACCTGGCGCGAGCGCTGTCTCTGTTAGAGTTAGTCGCGCGGCGCGAGAGTGCCAAGCGCGAGCTCGTGCGGCTCACCGCGCTCATCGCCGAGCGCCGCTACGCCGCGGGAGACTTCGCGCACCAACTACTGCCCGACCCGCCGCCCAGGTAACCACCTAGCCTTCACACAACTATGTGTAGGTCGCCTTGCAGTGCCAGCTAACCAGCATCGTCAACAGCCTTTTGAACACGCTTTTATTAGCTCCATACGTATGTTAGTGTGTAACGGAAACTTAGAACATGATTTTGAGCCCCTTCAAAACGGCAAACTAACTCGAAATTTGGCGTACTTATCAAGGACCGATGACAATACAATAATTGGAAATTTGTTCCATTATCTTTGCCCGGGTGGTTACCAGGATAACAAAAAATAAACTGTCTTCGAAAACTACGCTGACATACGTCACAATATTCGAAACATACCCTAAAAAAAAATAGTTTAAAACCTAAAAAACACGCTTTCAGTTTTCTATGGAAGTGTGTTTTTTAGTTTTTAACTATTTTTTTTTTTTAATCTAGATGAAATCCTCATGGATGTCCCAGAGGACTATCTTACTGACTAAAACCAAGCCGGTATTCCGTCCCACACCTATGTTGTGGATTACGTGATCTACTGTGACTTCCGCGATGCCCAACTGATCGTCATCTGCATAGCCTGAAAACCAATGCGGCACGTGTTATCTTGTCCAGCGTGTCTTGTTGTTTATGTAACATTATTAATCTCGTATATTTGTCCTGCAGGCCTGCGTACGCGGCGGCTCCGCTGACATCGTCCTTCCGTCGCGAAGCCTACGTGCCGCACTACCCGCCGCGCGCCCCTCCTACACCGGCAGACCTACCGCGACAGGTATCTACCCACATCACACGGATATATGTAAACTGCACTCACACAGACTATTAAGGGTTTAGGAGGTTTAGGATAGGGTTTTCTAACTGAGCGTAGGTGCGAACGCCAGATGATAAGGCATTTGGACCACATGAGTAAATAATCAAACGAAAACTGAGCTTCATACAAATGCGCTGTTAAATTTTTAATATGAAGAACATTGTGCTGTAAACCTTACTGTAGGACTTTAAGAGCCTTTTTACTTTATGTTTTTGATAATTATTCCTAAATAATCATTCTACGAGTTCATTTTCTTGTCAGCGAAATAATTAAAAACTTGAGTATACTTAGAACATTGCCAGTGTTTCATACTTAGTTTTTAGTGGCGATGCAAAAAATTGCTTTAATTGATAATTTACGAGTTAAGTTTAAATAAAAATGAAATGTTGAAATGCTGTTCGTTGGTAAGTGCATCGCTTCAGAACATCTGTAAACCGAATCTGCTATTTCTTATTTTAAAGTGTTCGTTAAGTATAATTCGTTTTTTTTTGGAAAGTAAAAATAGAATAACGAAAAGGATTTTTTTGTGTGGGATTTTTGTATGAACTCATGACCATATTGGAATTTAGACAGGAATCGAAAAGTGTCAGTCGGATCAGCTATTACTAGCTGCAGGCAAAGGCACGTCCATGGTAGCAATCCCACTTAGACAACGCCTTTATTTCGTAGCAATAAGGGCGGTTTTCCCTTTTCAAGCACTACTAAAGTTTACCTTACGTAACACAGTTGTATGAAGCTTGGTCTCTGTTTGATATTTACTTCATGGTATATCCCATCGGTTTCAGCATACCTATTTCACAACCATTCGACAGGCTATTGTATCGAAAATTACACATTTCCATAACCTGATTTGCTTTGTGAAAACAAACAGCTGTCGGAAGAAAAGCGGTCATCTATTTGATATTGGCACCACATGCCGGACGTAAAGAACAGCCCTAACCCATTTCTCTTCCCGTGGAAGTCGTAAGAGTCGTCTATGGGACTTAATAGAGAATGGGCAGCAGCGTTCTCTATGTATTTCACCACGATACTGCGATCGGCAACCCACCTACCAAGCGTGGCGATTCTGGCTAATCCCCCCAAATTGGGGGAGACCTATGTCCAGCATTGGACATCTTTAGACTGAAATGTTGATGATTTGATTTAAAGTGTCAACTTTTTCGGGTTTTAGATTTGTGAACACCGTTTATAGGACTCCTAAGATAACATTAATTGATGGTCGATTACAGAAGCGTATAGAATGGTTATGAAAAGCTATGCTAGAAGCCTGATAAAGGCCCTGATTACAAAATCTATAAGTTGTTGCATTGACAAAAATAGCAACAACCAATCCTCGTAATATTATTGGAATATGTCAAATATAATCTGTGGTCAAAGCCACAGAGTATGTTGAAATAAGTATGTCAAATATTATCTGTGGTCAACGCCACAGATTAAATTTGAAAAAAGTCTTTCAGAAAAGTTGTAGGAATTCTACATAATTAGGTCAACTTTCTTAGTGAGGAAAGGGAATAAAAACGTCCAAAAATGTAGGCAGGAAAGATCTAACGATAACTATAGAGAGGCAACCCAACTATTGAGGCAACTTTTGTGTATAGAATGTTTGTTTGTCTCCAGTTCTGCTAAGTTAAAATAATTATTAGATTAATCAGCTCTTTGTATACAATGGCCCTTAGTTTATAGACTATATAAATTAAATAATAAAGTAAGCCCGGATTTTGCGTATTGGATTATCAACTCTAAGTGTTCCACTGTGTATTGGAATTCCAACGGCACAGCACCCAAACGTGTCAACAAAAGACTTAGTTGGATTTTCAATTCTCAGCCGTAACCAGTGGGTTGAATATCCAATACTCGAAAAAAACCCGTACAAACCTGGGCTAAATTGCAATTGAAATAGAGTTGAAAATAGCGTGCATGAGATGATAGTTAAGTAGCGTGTGCGACATCAAAACGGTGAAGGAAAACATCGTGAGGAAACCGGCATGTCTTAGAACCAAAAATTCGAAGACATGTGACATCTACCAACCCGCACTGGGCCCGCGTGCTGGATTATGGCCCACTCCCTCACACCCAGAGAAGGCCTGTGTCCCAGCAGTGGGAACATTATAGCCTGATGATGTGTTCGTCATTTATATTTTCAACTCTATTTTAAAGTGACTTAAGCATTGAATCCAAAGAAAATCAGGGCCCATTACAAGAGCTCTGAAACTCGCCAACCCATACCCACACACAAGTGTTAAAATAGAAAACAAACACTTCAAAAAGCGAGTAAGATATCATGATGGTCTGTTGCATTACAGCGAGAAAAGCGTCCGTACAAGAGACGGAAACACAGGCATCCCGTCGTCGGCTCCGTGCAGGGGCTGCGAGGTACGTATCTCTTTATACGCGTGTGTGTAAAGCTACCATTTACACGGAGACTGTTTCAGGCCCCATATACATTTTTTTATCTGAATTAATGCACACTATTAAAAATCCCATTTGTAACGCCCGATCCAAAAAGTGTTATAAGTT
This sequence comes from Aporophyla lueneburgensis, assembly GCA_932294355.1. Lineage (NCBI taxonomy): Eukaryota > Metazoa > Arthropoda > Insecta > Lepidoptera > Noctuidae > Aporophyla > Aporophyla lueneburgensis. The sequence continues at coordinate 12,286,727 of OW028762.1, read as the reverse complement.
TGACTGCTATGTGTATCTGTTTGTGGCACCGTAGCTCTTAAACGGGTGAACCGATATGGATGCGTTTTTTATTTATTTAATAGGCTTTTTAATATCGTTCCAGCGGCTTTGATACGACGATGCTTTGATTAAAATATTACCTACAATTTCTTATTAAACTTAAAGGGTCAATACGAGAGGTTTTTATTTTGATGGGGGTTTTAAAATTTAACTTTTTAATGTAGGTCATTTTTATTCCAAAAAAGATTGAAACGGTTTCGACCCCGACTTACCAGTTGTAGATCCTAGGTTCGAGCCCAGGGACCGCTAAACTTTGTTCTCAAAACAGTAAAAGAAAACTGGCATTTCCCAAACCCAAAAATTAGAAGTCTCGCGACATCTGACAGGCCTGTTGGTCTAGTGGTTAGTGACCCTGACTGCTATGCCGGAGGTCGTGGGTTCGATTCCCACCCAGGACAAATGTTTGTGTGATGAGCACGATCATTTGTTCTGTGTCTGGGTGTATTTTATCTATAATATGTATGTATTTAGAAATATTTAAGTATGTTTATCAGCTGTCTAGTACCCATAACACAAGCTCTGCTTAGCTTGGGACTAGATGGCGTTGTGTGATAGTTGTGGAATATTATTATTATTTATTATTATCTACCAACCCTGGTTTCGCCTAGGCGAAATTAGGTTTAGCCGGTTTTTTTTTTTTTTGTGGTTGGGAAATCATCAAATTAATGACGTCTCCCGTTCTGGGCGGAGGGAAAGGGCGTGTCAGACTTTTACTGACTAAAACCCACCCGTGTTCCTTCAGTTGCCCATATGCCACAGCCACGGGGTCTCTTTCGAACATATCTCGCGACCCTGGCAGGAGGTTTAGCCGGTAACAAATCTAATAAATAGACAAACTTATAAGTTTACAAAATAGTAAAAAAAAAAATGTAGTATGATTATAATATTCTATTTGGGGTGTTTCGTGGTGTGCATTAATTCCGGGACATGTTGTATATGTGGCTTTGAAAGCTCATTCGTTCGCATTTGAAACTTCATCGGAGAGAGTTTATCGGCTCGTAACTTCGCAGCTTCAATGCGAGGATCTCGCCGTGTAAATGGGCCATGGTAGCAGGTTACAATATGTAAGGAGACTCCTTAGACATATTTTTATAAATTTAAAGTAATTTCAGTGTATTCGAGGCTTCAAATTACTCTTGTTTTATATTTAAGGGAGTAAAGTTATGAAATAATTATAAATATGAGCCTTTTCAACCTTTTTGGGATCATATATCGCGGCGGATTATTCCTAACGCAACGAATTATGTTTTAAGCAACTCATTATAAGCCTGTAAATATTACTGACTTATTTGTTAAGTTTTTTGACAGGTTAGATAATATTTTATTTCACTATAAATAACTCCATTATTTTTGCTTCCTCCTATTAAAATATTATTCACAAGCAAAAACTTGTAACATTATTTCTTGCGTCCCTCCTTTCTCTGCTACAAAATTATAATTTAAAATAGAGAAAATAGTTTGTGTTTCCCGTATCTATCTCTTGTACTGGATACTGTCTTATCCAAATGATATTATAGTCAATTAGGCATCGGTTTTTTTGGGTATAACATCTGATATCTCAAGTAGAGGTGCCAAACGATTATCACTCTTAATGACAGGGTGATAAAACTTACAGGTTGTTTATTTAACTCCGGGTGATACTAAATGGGAGAATATTCGTGTTATATTCATAGAATGGGGTTTCGAAAGCGGAAATTGAGTTATACAGAATGGAAACAACATATTGTATGTAATAAATAAAACCACAAGTAAAACTAGTCTGAAGAAGTACAGGAAATTAAAATACTCAAATTAAAAACTGTAAACTAAAAAAAAGTACAGATGCCAGCACATCGAGCTACTATAATCTGTTAAATTTCTTTAATAGATTTTCAACTTTATCGCCAAAGCATTAGGTTCAAGGTTGACTGGGAGAATTTGACAGTATCGGGTAGCTTGATGTGCTCGCGTCTGTACCAAAATAAATTCAGTAAAAGTAAACACTTTTTTTAGACGACGTACCTTCATACCTTGTGGTTGAATTTTACCGATTTTAATTTTTTTGACACATATGTAGGTAGAATACGTCACACCATTGTGATAGTTTGCATTACGCGGCAACGTCGCTTTTCAATATTCAAGAATTTAAATTTATTGAGTTATTGACCTACTGATCCAATTCTGCAGTTTTCAAATTTTCTCAAAATGTCTCTATATTTTCTGTTTTTTCTCTAACTAAAACAAATTTTCTCTATATTTTTTTTTACCTAATTACTGGACCGATTTCGTTTATTTTTTGTGTTTCGTCAGCAAAGTCGATGACATAATTATGTATGATTTGATTTATTCCATTCATGTGGTTTCCATACTGTATTATAAAAAGCTGACTTCGCGACTCTTTCGTTTGAAAATGTTGTCTCGTGTTGACTACATTTTTAATACTCGATTTCTCCTTATCAGAGAAGGCCTCTACCATTCAGTAGAACAATGCACGAATATTCTGTGAACCTTACAAAGTATCACCTTATACAACTCCCTGAACATAATCTACAAACAAATCCTCAGACTCGGGTGTGTATACTTCTTCGGAGGAAGAGGGAAGCAGCCGAGCAGAGGCCGCCACGCCGCCTGACGACGGACCCTTCGCCTTCCGACGCAAGCCCGGATGTTATTACGAAATGGTGAGTAGTTGGTGTTTTGTAGTGATGGAAGAGATCCGCAGGAGAACCAAGGTAACCGATATAGCACGAAGAATTGCCGAACTTAAGTGGCAGTGGGCAGGGGACATTGCTCGCACAATGGGGGCCCATGGGGCTGGAAGTTTCTGGAGTTATGACCACGTAATCTTGGAACCCTGCTACCCACAAGATGGACCGATGTCTGGGTGAAGGCCGCAGGAATCCGCTGGAAGCAAGCAGCACAGAACCAGTTGAAGTAGCGGTGCTTGGGGAAGACCAATGTCGAGCAGTGGACGTCTTTCGGCTTCGTCCGCTGGAAGTTTCTTGCTCCCCTAACCCGGCTATCGCATCGCTCATCTTTTTACTGGTAGTTTCAGAGATAAGCGCGTTCAAACAAACAAAAAATGTTTTATCTTAAAAAGGTGTAATCGCCCTTATTTGCTTCAGCTCAAAGGTGCTGCAAATGCCAAATTGTAATACTCATGTGAAAAGTTGAAGTAATTTATGGCCCTTTAATAAACACGTCTATCTTAAGCTACTGGGATCGCTAACATAGGCCACAGAATAAGCAAGTTGAAGAGGCAGCCTTAGAACCTGAAACCGTTGGGATAAATATTGTAGCGGCATATACACCGCCACATGCGAACTACGCTACACACTTCACGCAAAAACCTGCATCGTGGTGGTTTTAAATAACTACGCGCAACTAGCATACATAAAATATCCTGACATCCAAGGTCGGGTAGTTGCCCACTACACTCGACACCCTTCTGGTCGGAGGGTCTTTTTTCTACTTCACAGCCGGTTCCTCATACTTCCAGGTCCACGAAACGTTAAATGTAGAGTACGGCATGTTAGATGTGGCGACGATCTTCGCTAAGTGGTTGGTAGAAATTATAAAATTATGGAAATTGACAGCTGCCGGAACAGCATCTTAGTTCTCGTATACTCTCTTTAGTTTCGTGAACAATTCCCATTGTTTATCGTATGTGTAATGTAGTCATTATTATTCACAGCCCACATCAACGCTGTACGGCGACCCCCTGGACCCAGATGATCCCTCTAAGGAAGGAATGTTCGAGCACGAGGTCGATGAGAGGTATAGGTAAGTGTAAAGAACATGTTTATTACTTATTAACCTCTGCAGGTATATTTATCTGCGTGAATTTAGGGATTACCCTTTACTAAGGATTTACTAAAGCCTATTGTTTGGTTGGTTACATATCAATTGCCGTTTCCTTAGCGCCCAGCTCATAGATAAAAGAATAAACAACTACGACGGCTAAGGTCATGCAATGTAATAAAAAAAACGTGTGTGATCAGGGATCCCAACAGGATCGGGAAGTCGACACATTTTCACCTCACTATCGGCTTTAGCACCCTCGAAAACTAGGAAAAAGGCACCCATGACGAACAAAAAGTCGCAGTCGCTATCTTGGATATTTTTGACTGCACTATCGAGTGTAGAACCCTCGAAAACTATGATAACGACACCCAAGACGGAAAAATTGAATAGTATCGAGGCTGCCATCTTAGATGTTAATTTTGATCTCGCTATTGACAATGGAACCCTCAAAAACCTTGAAAACGATACCCATGACGAAATAACAGCTGTCATCTTCGATATAATTTTTTTCTTAAATATTTTATAATTATTTTTACTTACTGTCGAATTTAGGCCTCTAAAAGTATGAAAACGACACCTATGATGACAAGTTAGAATATTTTCGCATTTTGGATTTACATTTTGACTTCACTATTGACATTGGTACCCTCGAAAACTATGAAAACTACATCGACGAAAGTTTTTTTTTTGCAGTTTTGTTGTCTATTAATATTAAATTTTTCTCTCCTCCAGGTACACACTAACATCAGTCCGTGGCGGCGGTGGTCGTTGCGTGGGTTTCGCTCGGAGACGCGTGTGTCGCGGCGGGCGCGTGGCTCTGGACAGACAGCGAACTCGCCTACACTCCCTCTTCACCAGCCTGCCCTTCAGCTTTCCAGCCTCCGAGCAATACCGCGCGCAGAAGGGCGAGGAGGTAACACTCAGAGGTTCACTTTACTTGATTCGCGACCAAGCTTCAGCAAGTTTGTTCTGTAAAAATATCTCACCGTGAAAACTTAAGTGAACTGTCGGCCACCTGTCAACGGTTTTCCAGCCCAAAACTCGTTTAAAAGATTATACGCCTCGCGTCTGTAAAATAGATACCTATGATGTATTAAAAGCAGCCCACCTGAGGCGCTATTCCCTCATTTTAAAAACGCTCATCTCGAATCCTCTAAATCCAAAAAAGTTTACATTAAAGAAAAAAATCACTTTTACTGGTAGAGATAACAAATTCAACATTTTTGAGCACTAGGCTTCTGACCTTCACAGCCTAGTAACTAGGTAACACGTTACCCCTTTGTAAGATTAGTCGTCAGACCTTGGGCCTCTGCCAGGGTCGCGAGATTGTTCGAAAGAGATACCGTGACCCTGGCACATGGGCAACTGAAGGAACACGGGTGGGTTTTAGTCAGTAAAAGTCTGACACGCCCTCCCGCTCCGCCCAGAACGGGAGAAGTCTTTTGATGATTTCCCATCCAAAAAAAAAGACCTTGGGCCTGAAATTGTAGATAGAAAATTTAACAAGCTCTTCAAGCCAAATGACTGGTCTAAAACATGAAGAGCCCGTGAAAACCCGGCAAATTAAAAAACATGACAATTAATTTCTAAAACATATACTAACACTAAACTTTTTCTCAATTCCAGGTCGAACTCGAAACAAAGGTTCATAGAACGCCAAAAGAAATGTCGCGAGACTACCACACAAGCGGTAAATACCCTTGGCGACACGCGTTCAGAAAACATCTCTCCCGGCACCCCGACCTCTGGACCACTACCGACGAAATCAAGCCAACAGACATCAAACAGGAGCCAACCGACAAATCTGACCGATCCGAGGTCCTTCCCAACCTTGCTGACCGATCGGATCTACCGGACGTTATTCAAGACAGTGTTAAAAGTGATATTAGATTAAGTGCAAGGACTTTAGACGGAGTAGTGAGAGATAACCTGGAGAGAGTGATTAGGAAACGTTCCTGGAGCGGCTGTTCGGATAGCAGTTATGACTCGGATGAGAGTTTGCAGCCCGTCGAGAAGGAGTTTGAACAGTTTATCAATGAGGTTAATAAAAAATGGTGAGTGTATTTTTTTATACTATCAGATGCCAGTAGAAGGTATAGCACTTAACGCATTTTTTTTAGAATAATTAAGACACAGGGAAGTGTGAATCTGCTTTAATATGGAACAAAAACATAGGTGCGTAGTGCCTTAACGTAAACGAGACAAAAAGCGATCTGCGACAACTAATTTATTGGCATTTGCTAATGACTATTTTGATAACATCGACAATCGAATACAGGTAGATGCAATGTAAACGGACTTTCAGAAAGCATTTGACAAGGTGTATCATGAACTATTGCTGAACCGCATAGCTTCCAATGTTATTCGTGGTAACTTGTTGCGATGGTTCTTCTCGTATATTACTAACCGTTGTCAACGAGTTGTTATAAACGGATACCACTCTCATGCTACTCGGGTTACACTTGGTGTTCCACAAGGCTCTATTCTCGGTCCTCTTTTATTCATTATCTTTGTCACTGTTGTTAATAATTTAAAATTACAAGTTCTCTTACCTTGTTAAAACAAATCTTAAACCAACCCAACCTCTTTATAACAAACCTCACTATAACAAATTACTTGGTATTTGCCTTCGGATTTTTCTGTAGAGTTTGCACTATATAAAAATCATATTCATGCTTTCGCCTGTGCTTGCAACAAATAATTTTAATTAATTTTGTTTCCAGGTTACATTTTCGACCAAAAACACCGCCACCGTCGCCCCCTCAAGTAGACACACACGACGACCAATTCCCCGTCGCTCTCGACACCCCGATCTCAGTAGAGCTGAGAGCGGCCGAGACACCGCTCTCGGACACCTTAGACACCTTCACTACCTCAGAATTCACTCTCGGACAGCTGTACCCGGATCTGAATGCGGACATCGATAATAGTGGCAACAGTATGGATATTAGTGGCGAAGATTTGATGAATGAGAATTTTACGGGTGAGTTATAAAATATATTTTTTCAATAATAAAAAGTCTTGTGGACCGGGCTAGATTGTTCAAGCGAGATATCGTGACCCTGGCATATGGGTAACTGAAGGAACACGGGAGGGTTTTAGTCAGTAAAAGTCTGACTCACCCTCCCGCTTCGCCCAGAGCGGGAGAAGTCATTTGATGATTTCCCATCCAGAAACAAAAAAAAAGGTAGCGACCCTCCCGATCTAGGTTAAATTCAAACCTGTGTTGGGTTCTTGTTGTGTGTTTCTAATTAGGTCTATATAATTCGTGGTGCAATGTGTCAATAGTATGTCAAATATAAACTGGTTTTGAAGATTATAATTTCAATTTTACAATATGAAAGTAGATAAATACTTGTATGCGGGTTCAAAGGTTACATTTGATGCTGTTAAGACCATGCATAATTCTGTTCTAAATTTCAATTTCTACTCAAACTGGTCCCTTGCTAAACATACCTATAACTATTTTAATTAATTAATTTATTTCATTAAAACGATTTGCAAGCAATCACAGAAATTTAAGACACAATTTGTATGTCACACGCATGCACAAAAAATAAGACAGAATAATATTTTTTTAATATAAGTAAACACAATGTTAACAACACTTTCAAACATCCATCTCGCAGTACTTCTGAAATGCCGATAAAATCTTCGTCCATTTGTCCGCAAACAGACCGTTTGTTGGATTAGTGTCCAAGAGATCATTAAGCGCAGCCAGAGTACGTGGTACTGGGGACTGAGGCACAGCAAATAGCCTGTGCTTCCTGCCGCGGCAGTCATTGTCTGGGACAAAAAAGCGAGCCAATAATCATCAATCTATCTTCATTCCAGGTCTAACAGAAGCGCAAGTAGAAAGCATACTGTCAGAGACAGACCTGAAGGCCCTAGCGGACGAGGATGACAAAAAGATCGCGATCACCGACGACATACTCGACGTGCTCGTCAACAACGTGGACGCTAAGGATTCTTTTTTATTGCACGGCCAGAGTTCGGACGGGCGTGCCGACTCTGGCCCGAGGAAGAGAAAGGTGAGCATACTGTTTTAGAGATATCTATTTAGGTTCTCCAACAACAGGAGGCTTACTATTCAACCTAATTTTAATTCCAATCTAAAGCCAATACGATTCCAATGTTAATTTTGCTTTCACGTGATTCGGTACTCTTGCAAACAATAGTGTCAACATTGGAACAACAACAACGCCCGATCTCGATTCCACTTAGTTCTCCAAAATGGACACCCAATTTGAACACATTTTGGCGCTAGCGTCGGACTCAAAATATCGAAATTTCAAAATTCCAACGTCAGTCGATCGGAATTAAAATCAAGAGTAAGTACCCAAAGGTGCAATTCTCGTAATTTTAAAAAAGTTCACAGTCTAATCTCAGCCTCAATCTTTTAAAAATTCCTTGAATAACCACCACTGCTCTCAAAACTCTGAAGGAAAGAAATCGTGAGGAAACCGGCATGTCCTAGAACCAAAAATTCGAAGACATGTGACATCTACCAATCCGCACTGGGCCCGCGTGGTAGATTATGGCCCATGCTTCTCACCGGTGTCCCAGCAATGGGAACATTATACGCTGATTATGCTCATGTTTTGCTAGCACTGACTGGACATATCCATTCAATCTGTGTGGTTCTTTTCTCATAAGACCATTTCAGACACAAATCTACATAGTCTTCATATGATCTGATCAAGTTTATGTCTGGACTTTAAATAGACCTCTGACTCTGTTCAGTAGTCAGTGTAGTCAGAAAGGAAACGCCAAAATCATCTGGTTTTTTAAATATAATTGACGTGTAAAAGTATTTGTACAAACCTACTTACAGAAATAAAATCATTTATCATCTCCATATTTAAATAAACATTTTTAATTCCAGGCGGAAGCGTTCGGTTCGACCGTCGTGAACATAACGAACGTGGATAAAGAACCAATATACGTAGAGATGATCAAGATCGAACCTCCTCCGCCGCCGATCAAGAAACTAACGCCCAAAGTTAAGGAAGAGAAACTCCCTGACACCACACCGGTACCGAGTACCAACATTATAGTAGAAGAAGTCAACGAAGTACCAACCATCAAGATTGAGAAGAAACGAAAAGAGGATACTATAGAAGAGGTTCAGTTACCTCACGGAGTTCAACTGAAGACTGTGCAGACGAAGCACTCGCCGTTGAAGAAGCATATTATAACGTCGGCGGGACATAGGAGGACGAGTGACGTGGCCATTGTGACGTCAGTTCCGGCGGATACGCAAGTGCAGACGTCACAGCCGCAGATTGTGACTGTCGCTGTGTCTGAGAGTTTGAAGGTACGTCCAGAATTATGTTTTAAGATTGTAGAAAAGAATTGCACCATCTCATGTCTTTCCGTGGGTGTCGTAAGAGGCGACTAAGGGACTTACTAGAGAATGGGCAGCAGCGTTCTCTTAGTATTTTATCACCATATTGTGATCGCCTAACTGCCTACTTAGCGTGGTGATTATGGGAAAGACCCTAGTCTTTCGGTTGAAATCACGGAGCAAATACAAAGAGGAGTCGGCCTAAACAACTGTGCACTGTGATTTTCAACTTGGTCCTGACGTCATCAAGTAGGCGTGGCCTTAGTCAGTGTATTGTTAGCGTTCGTCCTGTGCACAACTAAGTAAAAGTTCAATATATTCGCGCTAGACAAAAATAAGAATGAAGTGTTGTGTTCTATCTTATAAAAACTACTCGGATAGACGTTTTGATGCTATCAATGGTACATTTCATTTGTAAGTAATTTTAAACGTAATTTATAAAAATTCTTCTAGAAAAATGTTATAACTTTGGTGTTTCCAAATATAATTCTACCCGACATTAGATGGCGACACTTTGTGACATGGGTACTAAAATTATTTAGGCACGTTAAGCTCAGTATTAATATATTTCAATAATTGTATGTACTGAAATTTATTCAAAATTAATTCCCAAAAACCTTTCAATCGCCTAAATATTGTTTTTGTAGTTTTTATCGTGGTTTTTATATCATTATGTCAACAGGCGGCCATCTATCGTCAACCATGAACAACCAACATAAATATAAAAAAACAGGGTCGTAATCGGATTCTAATTATTTTACCAAATGTGCCGCAACTGTCTCATAAATGGAAAGTGAAAAGTGATTTTTATTTCATACGAGTTTGTCATTGTGAGAAATCGACATTTTGAGAAATTTACATTATACGGATTGGATATTCTAAGAAGTTGACATTCTGAGAACATTTTGCGTCTGGTTGAAATTTTAAGACTTTGGCAGTATGCGATGATATGGTCGTGTTAGGTCCAGTAGCAACATTATAATAAGCGTGTTCTCGAATAGGTGGGTCTCTCCACTGCTTTGCCACTGGATATGTTTACATATTGCACTCTGAGCAGCGGACAGTGCTTCCCGGTCTAATGTTTTTAACCGCTACATTTCGTGTGTTCTTTTTGCTTTCTTTGTTTTATTGTTGATGTCAATTAGTTGTAAATAAAATGTGTTTTTTTTTTTTTTATTTGTGTGTAAAATATAGATGTTTTGAAAAATAAATGTTTATGTTTAATGCTTGTCATTTAAAAATAAGAGACACACTGATTATCTTCTTTCGTCATGCATCAAAAATATTTTTATCCTAAAATTATTGTTTTTCGTAACAAAATACGTATTAAGATGAGTAAAAAACAAAGTACTCCCTGGTACGCAAATTCTGAGTACGACCCTGTTGCCTCCTGCACGTAGTGACATCTAGTATGAGATAGATAAATAACTACAAAAGCAAAATTGACGGTACGAGCACCTAGTTTTGCTATTAACCGGTAGATGGAAAATAAAGAAGTGGGCAGGATCTAACACCCCGCACCCCGCAAATTGTCACGCGTTGTTTCTTAGGAAAATCTAATTACAACATCTCCTCTTTGTATTTGCTCCGTGGTTGAAATTACCACGGAATAAAGAAAACTAGAGGAAGTGCCCCTCACATATCGCGCGCGTGTCAACATTAAGCGCAGATGCGCAACATTTAGCTTATTCGCCGTCAGATACTTGTCGTGATTGGATGTCTCCGAAATACGCGAAATATTACAAATTATGCCTTGTTGTGCGGTTTTGATCTGCAAACACGAAAGCAAAAAAAAATGTATCTTGTAGAGATGTATCGTATTATAGGTTCTTTTTTATTGTTTTATGTCCTGTGCGTGTCCCAAATAAAAAGTTTTTCTTTCTTTCTTTCTTTAAGTGCTAAACTTTGTTAATTTTTTAATATAATTGATTTTAATTACAATACCACATGTTATGACTTCAATGCAAACTATAAACAACCTTATATTCATTGAAACAAAGTCTAAATGCATTTGGTCGTCATCTGGAAAATCACAAACTAAACTCTAGTAACTTCGACGCTACTCGATTAGGGATGGGACACATCCGTAAAGTACGTCGGAATCGATAGTTTTGTCTGATTTTATTTAGTAAGGAATCAATAGCTCACATAGCTGGAGTGGTTATATAATAAGACAGTTGATAAAATAAGTGTGATATTTGCGTTAGTGCTTTAGTAACAGAAAAACAAATCAATAATTACATAGATTTATTATAGGTAAGGCTAGAGGGGGTTATTATGCCCATCAGAATCTGTGATTAAGTTATGTCAGACATCCGAAATATTTTTATAAGACGGTCATATATTTAATAAAGATTATATCATGGCTGAAATAGTGTACCAGTTTATTGGGTCATCAATATTCCAAAACATAAGCTATAACCAATTAGGGGGATTTTCCTACGTCTAATCATATTACTGTCTTAATGAAAGCTATCACGGCAAAATATATTAATACTTCGACTATCAAAATGGCAAATATTAAATAGATATGTATTATTTCAAGGTCAGTAAATATTTTTAGCACCATCTGTTATCGTTTCATTTATCGTTAGCTTCTGTGAACAGCTTCGCCCGCGTACTTGATTTTATGAAAATAATATTACCCCCCTACATAAAAACATAGAAATACCTCTTTAACATTGATATTTTAACGAACCTTTACCTTAATCAACCTTTTCCGTTATTAAGCATTTGTATGATGTTAACAAATTACTACATTGCTCACCCGAATAAATTACGTAACATCAATATTAATATATCGATATATGTCTACATCTCTAACTTTTTTTTGTACTCACCACAAGAGATTACAAGTGCATATGAATATGACATCTATTTCAAAGGAGCTAGCGTTCTGAATAGAATGAATTGGTTACAGCGCCATCTAGCGTTGAGTTGCTGAACTTGTTGTAAACTTGTCTATTTAAAGTTTTTAGACGAAAAACGTCTTTATTGTTTGTGTCATGTCAAATAATAACAACTTTCATTCGTTGCAATAAGATACAATTTTTGAAAGCAATAAGAAGATGATTTGTAAAAGTTTCATTTGTAATTTGTAGCCAATCATATCACTTTTTTTTATGTGTGTAATTGAGAATTTGATATGCAAATGTATGAGTTTGGCGACACTGGTTCCCGTTCTTAGCCAGTGTAGGAGCACTTCTCTGTATTCTTTGTTCTGTGGAAATTACAATGATGACACAAAAGTACAGTTAAATAAAAACCAATAATAATAAAGAAAACAAATAATATTAAAAAAAAAAAAGTTCCATAACATCTCCTAATAGAAAAACATTCTTAAAATGACATTTAAGGTTCGTGGCTAAGTCAAAAAGCAGCACAGGTCTATCGAACAGGTTAAGTTATGCTGAGGTTGGTCCGAAGATGGTTGAACATCCTGTCATTTGTTGATTGTAAAAATAAAATTTTATTTACGAGGTTTTGATTGCACGGACACGATATGTGCCAGTCTTGGCAAAAGCCATATATGGGAGCGTCCAAGCCAAGCGGGCCACTCGGCGCTGGCAACGGGTTTTTTGCATAAAACACGTTCTGTTCAACTCGCTCACAAGCTTTGGCAAATAGCTAAAAAAAATTGGAACACATAATTCGATAGATTTTAAGCTGTTCTTTCGAATGGTGCTATTTGTTTTTACCAAAATAATTTTCTTTATAGTGAAAATTGAGTTTCAATTTGAGGTTAGATTGCCTCGAAAAATTTATTTTTTTAATTTTTTTTTCTCACATTGTTCGAAAGTTTAACTCTTCAACAACATCTCTGTAAAATTTCAAGTTGGGAGGGGCAAGGGTTTGCAATTTGACAAACAAATCAAGTCGTCGCCACGTCGTCTTGCGCGGCCGCGCGCCTGCTGCACTGTATTGCAGACGACGATCGTTGTAAGTGGGTGGTGCAAAAAATCGCATCACTCGACGTTGCGGACTTGATTTGCTTGTCATTTGCAAACCGTTGCCCCTCCCAACTTGAAATTTTACAGAGATGTTGTTGAAGGGTTAAACTTTCGAACTATGAGGGTTTTCTGAAATGGCTAATTCACTAGATGGCAGCACAGAAACGTCAGGTCCGGGCACCTGTCAAGTGTCAAAGCGCCTATATTTTCTTTAGTCGTGACTGAATGGAAACGAATGAATGAAATAGTTTTATATTCATTGTCGAAGTGGAAGACCTCTTGTCAAAGTAGCGCCAACTGGTGGCCTGAATTTTCTTGAACACCCTCATTGCTAGCGGCTTCGGCGGCGTGTTATATAAATAAACCTTCCTCTTGAATTAATCTGTCTATTGATGAAAACCGCATTCAAATCTGTTGCGTAGTTTAAAAGATCTAACTAAGCGTACAAACGCAGGAAGCGATTTTGTTTTATACTATGCCTAAGGAGACTCCCTCACTGATTAGATGTGGGTATCAATATCTCTGCTTACACGTTTATGGAAGAAAGGCATTTTTGTATCCTGTCAGGGTCGCGAGATTTGTTCGAAAGAGTTACCGTGACCCTGGCATATAGGCAACTGAAGGAACACGGGTGGGTTTTAGTCGGTAAAAGTCTGACACGCCCTTCCGCTCCACCCAGAGCGGGAGACGTCATTTGATGATTTTCTATCCACAAAAAAGGCATGTCTTTATGTATGTACATATGTGTAAAGTTTATAATGTATTGTTGCAGGTCCGCCTTCAGAATCATCTGCTATCTACTCAATCGGGTGTCCTGGTTCAAAACGGACCGTTCTCACCCGTGGTCGCCGTGCCAGTGCAGCAAAGAGATGGATCAGGTATGTTCTTCTACTAGAATTATTGTATTATTATTGTAAGGATTATCTCACGGCCTGGATATGTGCCCGGGTAACGGCAATAGGGTCGCCCCGTATTAACACGTTACCTGTCATGGTTAAAATCAGAAAAAGTCAAAAAATTTACTTAGTGTTATTTCACTTTAAATAGAATATTTATTACATAAATACATTATTTATTCCAAAAACATGGCCGCAATGACATGTTCAGATTTTGTATGTGTTGTCGGTCATATAGTCCGACAAGGCCTGAATGCAACAAAAATTGTCGGACACCTATGTGTCCGACAATTTTTGTTCAACATGGCAGTAAAACGTGTTAATGTTGATCAAAGTATGATTTATGACCGTAACAAATATGTGTTTACACAATTATAATCATTAAAATTATCAATACAAGTTTCTAAGTTCAGTTTATCTTCTATTTAATATAATTCAAATTACTACTGACGATACTTCATTCTATTTAAACCCATTTGACGCCGTTCTCAACAGAGTTCGGCAATACAATCAACTGTGACTACAGTTTTAAAAACTATGATGTTTAGTTAACTGCCTCGTTGGTCTAGTACAAGGTAGCAAGCGCTACTGGTGAACTTGAGGTCCTGGGTTCGATTCCCAGGTCAGGTAAAGTGTTATTGGGTTTTTCCATCTGGAATTTCTCAGTAGCAGCCCGGAGTCTGGATTGGTGCCCGGTTGATGGCAACAGGCTCACCCCCTATTACATGGGACTTAAACATAACAGTCAAAATAATACAAACTATAGGTACACCTCTGCCCAACCCTTCAGGGAAACAAGGCGTGATATTATATTTAGTTTCGTTTAAATTAACAGGGGATTTGTACTTCAAGGCTTTGTATGGAGGCTTTGCTCAAGTCTGAGAGAATGTAACCCATGTTCCAGATGAGAAAAAAAAAGTACAAAGTCATCGACAAAGCGCAGGATCAATAATCTCTTGCCACCGATGACTATTTCATTGTTTGCCCAGCATTGCGTCAAAAGTTTTGAAGGTTTCCTCAAGATTGGCATTAACAAGGATGTTCCACAAATAGGTAGTTACAATTCTTACTCAGTATCAAACAGTTTAAATCAAAACAATGAAGTAGTTAGAATATTCTGTCTAAAGTATAAGAACCCAAATTAGCTCTCCGCCAACCGTGTGTTTTTTTTTGCACACCGCCAACCGTCGGGGACGATATCGTCCAATCGATAATTTAACCCATTTAAACGTAGGGAAAAATTCCAAAAAAACAGGCTATATGTTCTAGATTTCTTTTTCCTGTTCTCATAGTTTTTGACTTGAATACTTTGCCCCCTGATGGAATAAAATTTCGTAATTGCTGCAAAAACCGTAATTTCGAAGGTTTCACTAAACAATCAATATCTTGGATATAAATTGGTTATAAGGAGTAATGTTTTGGGGATTTATTCTACATATAAGGGGCTTTCAAAAAATATTAGTTGGATCTTACATCGCTCAAAAAAGTATATTTATTTGAACACTCGAAACTGGTACATTTTTAAAGGGAACGTTTTTCAATAAAAATTAGTATTTTACAAAATTGTTTGTAATTACAGAAAAAATATGAGAATAATAAAAAAAAAGTATTTAAATAAGAAAAACAATATTTATTTGCATTCAAAACAGAGGTGCAGTCGATGTTCATCACAGGCTGCGTTTTCGCAAAAAGAATAGCACTAAATGGTTTTCTTCTTATCTTTACCTTTACACATGGGACAGTATTTTCTCAACTGATTACACAGCACGACGTGATTCTTGCTCCTTGAATGAGAGTAGTCATTCTCCGTAAATTTTGGGTCACTGAATTCAAATTCGGTCTCGGAATTGCTCGAAACCTAAAAGTGCAAAAACACGATTTTAGCGTGTTTTCACGGTTATGTAGCATCGCGACAAAATTACCTATAGAAAAAATACACACAATACTTTAAAGTATAAGCATTGTTCTTCCAAAGGGCGTTGAGTTTGCGCAAATATCTTTTTTCATCGTCGAGAAATTTGATTTTGAAAATTTCTAATTTGTGTATATATGAATTGTATCAAAAAATTGTATATCTAATGTATTTAAAAAATTTCAAAATCAAATTTCTAAAAAAATGTAATGTGATGGAGCAATTCCGAGGCCGAATTTGAATTCAGTGACCCAAAATCTACGGGGAATGACTACTCTCATTCAAGGAGCAAGAGTCAAGTCGTGCTGTGTTATCGAATTTTAATTTCACATTTTCTGGTTCCCCAGGCAGATTTAACTGTTTTGTGTGTTTCGGTAATATTGGTTTAAATCAATTTATCCCCAAACCCCAGCTCGTAATAATATTTTACATACCTAAAAATTCGTAAAAGTTACGTCGCCAACCGTATAGGACGATATCGTCCGTCCACAAACTTGCACACGCTCGTCCTCACTGACGTTACAATGGCTATTGACGCGGTGTGCGCGAGTGTAAGTTTTTTTTACAGAGGGGTTCGAGGCCCCTTCCTTTTCTCCTTCCAAAGATATGCATAAGCTCCAAACTTGGCACGGACGAAATCGTCTGGTACGGTTGGCGGAGGGTTAAATGATGCTCTTCAGTATGTCACCGTGCTTTGTATATATAAGGTGTATCTATTCATACACGAAATATTTTAAGAGGTACACCTATATAATATACTGTCACGGAATCCATTTGGGTTTAGGCAAATAAATCTACTGATTGATGGATTATGGGCGGAAATGCAAACACTATTGAGATTTAAACAGATGTAATATCTGAACTTAGACGAGCACATATAGTAATAATCACAGTTCACAGAAAAAAAGCAAATTGACAGCTAGGTCATTATCGGAGACCCAAAGACAAAATATGCGTTTACAAAGTACGTTGACTTAAACCAATGTCACAAGTAATAACTAGAACTAATTACTCAACAGAATTACAAAACAAAATTTACCTATTAATGTGTATAAAACTTGAATACAATATCACAAACAATGCGAGATACCAAGTAAAGTGAGAGATACATATAAACCAAAAATAACTTCTTCACAAATTATGTAAACATAATCCTTTTACAAATTAATCATGTTTTTCTTTTGTCAAAGGTTTTGTCAACACATCTGCAATTATTAAATCTGTTGACAAATGCTTAACAATAACAATGTTTTTCTTTATATTTTCTCTAATGAAGTGATGCCTCACATCAATGTGCTTAGTTCTATTATGATACATACAATTAGTAGTTAACTTTTGAGCAGACTGGTTATCATTATACAATGTTACTTTACAATCAATATTCAACAATTCATCTAGAAGACTTCTTACAAAAAGAGCTTCCTTACAACCATCCGAAAGTGCCATATATTCAGCCTCTGTGCTGGAGAGAGCAACAGTTTTTTGTTTGCGACTTTCCCAAGAAATCAATGAATTACCGAGCTTAAAAATAAAACCTGTGAAAGACTTACGATCAAGTTCATTTCCACCCCAGTCAGCATCTACATAAGCAGTTACATCCATACCACTCTTCTGAAAAACTAATCCATAGTTTACAGTACCTTTAAGATAGCGAAGAACACGCTTCAAAGCTTTCCAATGGTGTTCGGTATGGCACTCGTTAAATTGACTGAGCACACTCACAGCATGAGCGATATCTGGACGGGTGCAGACAGCCAAGCAAATTCCTCTAATGAGTATTTGTATTTTTACTATCACCTTTTCATAATTTGATTCCTTTTTCTTGTGGAGTTTTTGCCGGTTTGCAATCCATCATATTGAACTTCTCCAGTACCCTTTTTATGTATCCAGTTTGATCAAGTGTAACTTTATTTTGACTTTTATTTACTTTCATTCCAAGAATGTGGTGTGCAGATCCAAAATCCTTCATTTCAAATGTGTTCATAAGTTCACGTTTCACCTTTTCTTTCAAAGTTGAATTGTTCGAAAACAATAAAATGTCATCGACATAGAGTGCAATTATTACTAATTCACTATTAGTTCTCGTGTAAAATACATATGGTTCTGACATCATCCTTTTGAAATGCATTTTCTGTAATAATACTTCGTTTATTCTCTAAGCTTGCTTCAAACCATAAATAGCTTTGTGTAGTTTGTACACAAATTTTTCTTTACCTTTTACTATGAAACCTTCTGGTTGTTCCATATATACGTTTTCATTTAGATTGCCATTCAAAAAAGCAGTTTTAACATCTAGATGATCAATGTCCATATTAAATTCAGCAGCTATGGCAAGTAAAGTTCTAATAGTTGAGTGTCTTACCACTGGAGAGAAAGTCTCTTCATAATCAACTCCATATTTCTGTGTATAACCTTTAGCCACCAGTCGTGCTTTGTATCTCAAGAGTTCACCATTGAGACCTTTCTTCTTTTTAAAAATCCATTTGCACTTAATTGGTTTCTGATTCTTTGGTTTCTCTACTAGAGTCCAACATTTGTTGTCATTAAAAGATTTATACTCATCTGTCATGGCTGCTGTCCACTCACTTGATTCCGTGCCTGCCAAAGCTTCTTGCACTGTTTCTGGTACATCATCGTCGTTGCATAGTTCTTTAACCAATAGGACTGACATTCCACTCTCATCGAGATCTTCATAAAGTGATGAATCTGATGTCATCTCATCCTCACCTGGAACGTATGTGGGATCCGCAGAGAAATTTGATTCCAAAGTGGTATCAACCTCACTATCTGAATCATACACTGTAATTGTGCTCGATCTTGTTCTTCTTTGGTCATCAGAAGACTCTGGTCTTACGGTGGATGGTTCAGACTGGCTGGACTCAGGTCGTTCAATATGCTGTGAGCACTGGTCACTATCCAGGGTTGTTTCTGGGTCATGAACAGTATTCACAGATTTCCCCATAGTATCATTTTGAGAAAAATCAACGAACACAGAGTCAAAATTATCATCATGTGACCTTTTATTGAAAAATTTACTCTCCAAGAAAATCACATCTCTTGCTTTGACACACTTGTATGATTTAGTAGGATCCAACAGACGATAACCTTTAGTACTTTCACAGTACCCAACAAAAATATGTTTCTTGGATTTCGAATCCAATTTGTTTCTAATCAGGGTAACAGCATAGGCAATGCAGCCAAAAATACGTAAATGACTAACATCTACCTTTTTATTCCTCCATTTTTCTTCAGGTACTTGTCCAATTAGAGCCTTAGTTGGTGTCCGGTTCTTGAGATACACAGCTGTATTAACAGCTTCTGCCCAGAATTTGTTGTCCAGGCTGGCATCCCTTAGCATACACCTGGCTTTCTCAACAATGGTCCTGTTTGCTCTCTCTGCCACACCATTTTGTTGTGGAGAGTACGGAACCGTTGTGTGATGTTTGATTCCATTCTCTTTCAGATAAGCCTGCAAGTTACAGTTAATGAATTCACCACCATTGTCACTACGTATCACTTTAATCATGTGGTTAGTTTCATTTTCAACTAAGACTTTAAAATTCTGAAAATGTTCAAAAACTTCATCTTTGTTATGCAAAAAATAAACAAATGTTTTCCTACTGAAATCATCTGTGAATAACAAAAAATATCTTGCACCACCAATAGACTTCGTTGGCATTGGTCCCCACAAGTCAGTGTGTATCAATCCTAGTAACTGAGTTGCTCGTTTTTAGGAAAAGGAGCACGAGTCTGTTTACTTTCAATACAATCAACACAAGGATTAAAGATATCAGAATTATATTTAATACCTGTGACCATACCTTTATTCATCAGTGCCATACTCCTTGAGTTCAAATGGCCAAGTCTACGATGCCACATTTCCTGTGAATCCTCTTTCACTGTACCTTTTGATGAGCTTGATGAAGAAAACATAACAGTCCATCATTAGACTGTTTTTCTTTGGTAACTGTACTGTAAGAAGCAAAATTAGTATTACCTCCTCCCCCACACAAAGGCTGATCAATGGCATCAAGTTGATATATACCATTCCTATGAGTGGCTGTTGCCAAAACTTCATCCTCATCAGATATAATACATTTCTGTTTGTTAAAAATTACAGTATAACCTTTCTTAACTAAGGAACTAACAGAAAGTAAATTTGCTGAAAGCTTAGGCACATAATAAACATGTCTAATTGTTCTGACACAGTCTTGCAATTTGACAAGTACATTACCTTGTCCCGCTGTTGGCAATTTATCACCGTTTGCGATACTCACTTGTGACACACTCATTTCACTAAAATCACAAAAAAGTTCTCGGTTGTTGCACATATGGTTTGATGCACCGCTATTCACATACCATACACCACGCTGGAAGCTGACGGAGAGCGCCGTTAAGAGAGCCTTGGATAAATCCTTAGGAGTTTTATCTTTATCAGTTTTCTTGTCTTTCTCAGGATTTTTAGTATTATTCCTAGGGCAGTCCTTGATAAAATGTCCAGTCCTCTTACATTTATAGCATCTTGTTGCTTTTCTGGTTGTTGCCAATGCCATGGTATTTTCAGTTTTATTCCTGCGGTCAAATTCTTGTAGTAATTTGCCTTTGACCAGGTCGCTTGATAACTTTAAGTTTGAATTTTCAAGTGCCATAATGAGCCGATCATAATTACTTGGTAACCCGCTGAGCATGTTGACAACCAAGAATTCATCATCCAAAGGTGAATTGATATCAAACAGTTGCTGCGACAATTCCTGAAGTTTTCTAGGTAAGTCTCCATGCTGTCATGGTCGGTTAGTTTTGTACTGAATAGCGCTCTCAACAAGCGTAGTCTACGGCATAGCCCTTTGTCCTCAAAAGCTTTGCTCAAGTTGTCCCACGCCTCACGTGCATCCTTCGCATTCCTGACGTGAGGAAATGCACTTGTTTGCACCGACAAGCATATTCTTGCTAGTGCCTTCTGCGATTTCTTTATGTCTTCGTCACTAAGTTTTACTTTCTGTTCACCACCAACAGTATCCCATAAGTCCTCATGGATTAGGGTAATCTTCATGCAAAACTTCCATGTGGAGTAATTTTCTATTCCTTTTAGTTTTTCGATGCTTTGCAAAATTGCATTTCCGGCCATTTTTTTTCGCGTTGGTTTTTTGTTTTTGTCTATTTTCGTATTTGAAACGGAAATATTTCATATGCCGTGTATATTTCGGTGTCCTGGGCCCATAACCTGATGGATTATGGGCTGAAATGCAAACACTATTGAGATTTAAACAGATGTAATATCTGAACTTAGACGAGCACATATAGTAATAATCACAGTTCACAGAAAAATATCAAATTGACAGCTAGGTCATTATCGGAGACCCAAAGACAAAATATGCGTTTACAAAGTACGTTGACATTGTGTTTACAAAGACAGCTCTAATACTGATGAGGCTATGCAACAACTGGCAGAAGAAGTAAAAACAAAAAAAAAATTAAGTATATTTTTAGAGTTGGTTAAAGCCTTTGATACTGTCTCTATTCCTTAATGCGTAAAAAGGCAGACTGCAAGGGTAATAGGGGTCTGCCCCTGAAATTGATAGCTGATTACCTATCCCATATAAAACAAATCGTTAGGCTTGATGGTTACCCAATGACGGAAGGGTCTATTGATTATGGTGTACCACAGGGCAGCATTTTGGGCCCCCTTCTATTTCCTTTATACATTGATGACTTATTCAGTTTAATGTTAAATAAATAACAGAAATAATTACCTTTGCAGACGACATGGTCCTTAGGCACTTTTACTAAATGGCTAGATAATAATCTGTTGACACTCAATCAAAAAAGAAATACGAAATAAGCAGATTTTCTAAACTATCTCCTGAAATGATAACTGTACGAGCCCACACGTGTAAGTTGCATCAGTCAAAATTGCGACTGTTAGTTTCTCGATTGTGACTGACATGGCTTACTCCACTCTATAGGGGGGCAGGATTATTACTAATTATTTTCTTAGTTTTTGAATTTTGATTTTGAGTTTAGGATAAAAAAATCAGCATTTCGTAAATATAAAACATTTACTTAGTTTGACGGTAAATGGGTTAAGGAGTCGTAATGCAGATTCTAATGATTATACTTCTGTAAATACTAATATATTGCGACTAGAGGATACAATCCCGGGATCCCGAGATTCGGGATCCCGGGATCCCGACCGTATTCTGGCCCCGAAAATCCCGGGACTGTACTTGGCTAATCCCGGGATTTTCGGGATTGCCACAAACAAGTCTAATTTGTATCCCGTAGTCCGTTGCGCCTTGACAATAACCTTGCCTAGATTATATGAATAGCATTTTTTACATAACGACAAAAAAAAAACCCTTAGATACGCCGTCGTACGATATGTACCTACTATACACAGTAGGCACTAAACAGGTACAGTCCTGATATACATATGTTTGTCGTAGAACTTAGAAGGGACTTAAAGAAAAAGTTACGGCTGGAAATTAACAAGAGTATGAAATCCCCAGATCCTGAAGTACAAGTACAAAATGAATTGAGGTTGGCAAATATTGTAGTATTGACGTGAAATGAGCCTGTTCAAAAATGGAGGAGTTCGTGGATATCACTTAGAAACAGCATATAAGTATCTACACGTATTGTCTATTCCTCCAACCAGCGTAGAACCTGAGCGAGTGTTTTCAGCTGCTGCTTATGTTGGCAATAAACTACGAAGCAGGCTTGGAAGTCAAAGATTGGATGCTTTGATATTTTTCTGCGATTATATTTTCGAAATTTTAAATGTTTTTTTTTGTGTTGTCTTTTTGATTTCTTGCAAAAGTATAGTTTTTTTTTGTTTTGTCTTTATCTTTTCTTATTATATTGTGATTTTTGTTGTGTAAAGACATAAAAAAGATCTTTTTTTAATTAATTAAGTTGTTTTTTCATTTTAGCCCAATTAGAAACCACAGTCTAATCCCGGGATAGACCCGGGATCCCGGGATTACGTATCAAAAATCCCGTAATCCCGGGATTGAAAAACATGCTCGGGATTGTATCCTCTAATTGCGACCAACTTATCTATATGTACCGTTCGCGGCAATACCGCGACTCATTCATTGAAAAAAGCGTACATCATTAGAAGGTCTATAAGCTTTTATAGTAAACCTAACATCACGCCTTGTTTCCTCGAAGGGTTGGGCAGAGGTGTACTTATGGTACACCCTCGCTTGTTATGTTTAAGTCCCATGTAATAGGAGGCGAGCCTATTGCCATCAACCGAGCACAAATCCTGATTCCGGGCTGCTACTGAGAAATTCCAAATAGAAAAACCTAAAAACACTCAGGCTCTTATAGACTCACATAATATTCTAATAATATGTTTGGACTTTAAAAGAGACCATGACCTCTTAGTCGGTTTCGGCGTTTCTTCTCAGGGAACAGTCAGCTTGGAAATGTCGACGCCATTTAGTTTTTTAAAAATATTTACTAAAAAATGTTGACGTGTAAAAGTGTCTTATAAGATCTACTTACAGAAATAAACATTTCATTTCACTTTGTCCAACCTGGCGTTTATAGTAAAAGTGAAATATTCCATTGAAACTACAGTAAAACACTGACTCCTAGGTCACAGGGTTCCCCTAGTTTAGGAGGCTGGGTTTTTCAAGATTTGTGCGGTCTTTTCTCAAAATTCAATTTATAGACGCCAGCATAAAGGGCTCTCAAATCAAATCAAACAAATCAAATCAAACAAATCAATCAAATCAATCTGTCAAATTTCTTTAAGTAGGTAATAGGTTTTCAACTTTAGCGCTATAAGGTTCAAGATTTATTGGGCAAATTTGACAGTTTTGGGTAGTTTGCTGTGCTGGCGTCTGTACTTAGGTCTTATAAGATCTACTTAGAGTAATAAACATTTCAATTCACTTTGTCTAACCTGGTTTTATAGAATAAGTGAAATGTTCCGTTAACAATGTGTTGTGTCGGTACGCAGGCACGGTGACGTGCTCGAGCGCGGGCGGCGCTGTGGGCGCAGGGGGCGCGGGGGGCGCACGACGCGTGTCCGCGCCACTCGTATCACTAGCACACAAGCACGTGCTGGGCGGGGGCGCGCCGCTCGTAGTTCAGCAACAGCAACTGACGCACGTGCCGCCCAGCAAGCTGAAAGTTCTACACGCACACCCGCTAACACAGAGCCAGCGGACCGCGCTACTGGCACAGAACCGCGCGTTGGCAGGCCTGCCCGGTTTACCCGGACTGCCCGCCGTCGTGTCGCTCGCCGCGCTCGACAACAAGCCGGCGCTGCTCAAGGTAAGTTTGATAGCTGTTAGTGTTCACGGTAGGGTTAGCGAGTTTTAGGTGCTGCATCATGCGTGCAAGAAATTCTTACTATTGTTGTCGTAAATGTACACTTTTGTGAACGATTTTTTGAAATAATAATGAGTAATTGAAAAAACTAATAAATACGCTTTAATATAAAATCAAACTAAAAAATAGACAATAATAAAAAATAAAAAAAAAAATACGTCAGAGTGATAAGTAATTGAAATAATTTGAATTGAAAAACCGTAGGATGCTTAATACCAATTGACGTGAATATTTTATCGACCGATACTGATAAAAGTAATACAATGACTCAACATTATAAAAATATCTCAAAAAGCACCTTTCGCTTTTTACAATTAAAATGCTTTTTTTTCGCCAGGTTAATGGCACCGATTTATGAAATTAGTGTATTGTCATCGATCCTTTGTAAGCGTGTAAAATTTCAAATTATTCTGATGTTTTCAAGTGGTCGAAAATCACGTTTGAAGATTTTTTCCATCCAAGCGAATAAATACAAGCGTGTCTAAAACAAACGTTGCGTGTGTCCCAGGCGGCTCCGGGCGCCGTGGCGCAACTATTCGAGCTGAAGGGCGGCGCGCTAGGCAAGGGCCCGCACCTAGTGAACGTACTGCGCCAGCCGGGCCCGCGCGCTGACGACAAGCGGCGCGTGGCGCTGGCGCTGGACCCGCGCCAGCTCACCGTGCGCCACCCGCTGCAGCTCAAGCCGCGCGCGCTCGTCGCCAACCTGCTGCACAAGGCGCACCGCCCGCAGGTACCACACTACACACTACACAAGGGCCATCACCTAGCATTCACACTGCACACCTAGCATTCACACTGCACACCTAGCATTCACACTGCACACCTAACATTCACACTGCACACCTAGTATTCACACTGCACACCTAGCATTCACACTGTACACCTAGCATTCACACTGTACACCTAGCATTCACACTGCTCACCTAGCATTCACACTGCACACCTAGCAATCACACTGCACACCTAGCATTCACACTGTACACCTAGCATTCACACTGTACACCTAGCATTCACACTGCACACCTAGCATTCACACTGCTCACCTAGCATTCACACTGCTCACCTAGCATTCACACTGTACACCTAGCATTCACACTGTACACCTAGCATTCACACTGCTCACCTAGCATTCACACTACACACCTGGCATTCACACTGCACACCTAGCATTCACACTGCACACTTAGCATTCACACTGCACACCTAGCATTCACCCTGCTCACCTAGCATTCACACTGCACACCTTGCTTCGAAGGAGTTACCGTGGCCCTGGCATATAGGCAACTGAAGAAACACAGGTAGGTTTTAGTCAGTAAAAGTTTGACACGCCCTTCTGCTCCACCCAGTGCGGGAGACGTCATTGGATGATTGCCCAACCACAAAAAAAAGGTACCCACCCCCACACACACAACACCTAGCATACACACAGCACACCTTGCATTCATCTTAATTATAAGGCTCCCTGTGGTGTCGGACGTAAAGAATAGCACCATCCCATTTCTTCCCGCGGATGTCGTAAGAGGTGACTAAGGGACTTACTAGAGAATGGGCATCAGCGTTCTCTATGCATTTTACCACCATACTGCGATCGCTAACCCGCCTGTCTGCATTCATTCATTCATTAATAAATACAAACTCTGTCGTCAAGATGGCGAAAAATATATGTGTTTGTTTTTACTTGGGCTTAGAACTTAAATTGACCTACTCAGTGGCGCCATCTGATCTTCATTTGCCAATATCGCTATCGTTCTCGTTTATTTATCGTAATATGTGACCAGCTATATTGGATTTTCTTAGCGTGTCGTTGGCAAAAATAACACGTACAATACATATTCTTTAAATCTTTCGTTTCCAGCAGGGCGAATCGATTTTTATAGCTAGGGAGGTGGCGAGCATTCCGGTAAATGATTTGCACACGGTTCACGTCGAGGTGGATTGCAGTTTAAATCATTACGAATTGATTTGGTCTAATCAAGTAAGGTCCTATATCGCTGCGTTTTTGCGTTACAGCGGATTGAAGTTGCTTAAAAAATCGGGGTATTAAATCATTTGCACATGTATGCCTCTGGAGTTCATGGTCACAATCATCTTGGAAACGAAGAAAATCGAAGAGGCAGACATTCAGGACTCTGCATTATCATGGGACGGAGTTGTAAAAATATTAAAAAAAAAGCTCTACTGAGTCATTTGCACGCGGTTCTTATTGCGCCCATTCGATTCACTATGACTCTGTGGATTCGAAAAAACATGTGGCAGACACTTTGCTCACTGATTTTCAGCTGTATAACTGTTTGAAATTCACGGAATCAAGGGACAGCGGGTATTGCATGGGATTATTGTTATTCGTTATAGTTTTATTCTTATAAGTTTGTTTAGAATTATCCTCTAAACTCACGGTAACGATTAAACTTCTGGAGCTGAAAGCTATGCAATCAAATTTTTTCTCAATGCCAAGCAGAAACGAAATGCGCTTGGAACTCTAATTAGAAAGTTTTTTTTTTTTTAAATTGCATACTTGAATGTAATCTGAATAGGATTAGGATTTGGATAGGAACAGTCTTTAACTTTTTAGATCACGTTTTATTTATGTAAAATACGTATATAGATAAAGATATATGCTGTATATAGATATACGCTCTATACATTTAGTTTCACAATACGGAAAAGGTCGGAACTGAGTTATACCGTTCTCACTTATATTCCCAAAGAAAAGAGAGACACCACGAAAGGATCTATGGGGATATTTTATACCTGTTTGGTGTGGCGCGAGCGTCGGGTTGAAAAAAGTAAATCAAATGGCCTTTGGAATATCATAGGCCTGTACGTCTGCCTCATCGATTTTCTTGGTTTTCATAAGTAATTCAAACATCTGTCCAAGAGGCAGACGTGTGCGCATAATATAGCATACCTTCTTTTTTTACATTTTTGGAGCACTGTCAATAGACAACGCAGAGGCAACGTATTGGCAGACTATTTTTCCGTGGTTCTTCTCATTGTTTTTAATCGAACAATTCAAATCTGCCAAGTGGGCACTTCATATACAGTTTTTAAAATCATAAAAATAAATTAAAAAATTGAATACTACAAAAGTCAGAGCCCTGGATGTCTGCCTTTTCGATTCTTTGTGTTTTCAGGGTGACTGTGATCATCAGCCCCAGCGGCAGACGTGTGCGCATAATATAGCACACCTTTTTTTTTAACATTTTTGAAACGCTGTAAATTTACAACGCAGCGTCACTATGGTGGCAGACGAGGTCCTTGATGTTTCTTAGGGTATAATTATCACTATTAATAACGTCTGCCTTGTGTGCTGATCATATCGAAATTTTGCTCGCCAGCTCCCTAACTATTAAGTTCTAGTTGGAACTTTTCGAATCTTTTGTCTGATATTTTTTTACACGATTATGACTTTCGTTTTTCGGTTGTCTGCTGGTACTTGGCCATTTGTAGGTTAGCAAGAGCTGAGAAAGACAAGAAAAAGTATATATAACAATTTTGACAACAGGCTTAAACCGTTACGGACGAGATATTCGACGGAGACAAAACATAAATGTACTAAAGATAGGGTCACATTTTACTTAACTCTAACCTCCTGGATGCCAGCGTCATAACTTATCCACACTTCCACACTAATATTATAAATGCGAAAGTAACTCTGTCTGTCTGTCTGTCTGTCTGTCTGTCTCGCTTTCCTGCTAAAACTACTGAACCGATTTAAATGAAATTTGGAACACAGATAGTTTAGAGCCTGAGAAAGGACATAGGCTACTTTTTATCCCGGTAGTATGTTCCCGCGGGATAAATTCCGACCTCCACGCGGGCGAAGCCGCTGGCAAAAGCTAGTATTACATAAAGAAATAAAAATTCGTTCTAAAGTCATCTGTGAATTGTTTTCGGAACTAATCGTTTTATGGTAGTTTTGTAACCTTAGTAAACTAGCAACACTGCACTAAACGTCTTTTTGAGTTTGCCCCTGAAATACCATAAAACCAAAGTTTTAATATATAATATCCAACAACTTTTTTTCCGGATTCCAGGAGGCTATAGGGACTTCCAGTTCTGAGTTCTCTGAGTAGTTCAATTTAAGTACTAAAACTGTGTAAAAATTGCTGGAAACGGTTATGCAGTTTCCTGAGTTGGTCACGTAGTTACCGGGCATGTCCTCCTGCAGGTGGCGGCCGTGGCGTTCGCGGCGCCGGGCGCGCTGAAGCGGCCCGCGGCGCCGGGCGCGGGCGGCGCGTCCACGTCGGGCGCGCCGGCCGCGCCGGACGAGCGGCGGCGCGGCGGCGACACGCCCATGCACGTCACGTGACGCCGCGCGCCCGCGCCCGAGTCCCGACACTTATCTAAGGCTGTGAAATAGTTAATACGTGCGAAACTTCCGCGGGGGCCCATCTTATTCTGTTCGCGGCTGGCTTGCCCTCGCTGGTTTTTTTTAGCAAAGGAAACGTTTGTTTTGTTCGTTTTAATGTGTTATTGAATAGAGAGCGAGTGTATATTTTAAATGTGAAAAAAATGAAATAAAAAATGTGTAAAATAATAACCGCATTACTGTGTATCATATAGTTTTTATGTGTATTATAAATAATGAAAATGTTTACTTAATAATTTGGTTCACTGGCCGGACCAGTTGAGCGGACGCTTGTCGGCGCGCGGTGAGTAGTCAGGCGGTCCGTACTTGTGGACAGATCCCGTAGAGTTAGTATTATTTTGTGTTTGTACCATTAATTTATTGTTAGACATTGTATATAATGATATTCAGTCCCCGGTACTTCACGACTCTCGATGGCACCGCGTTATATACAAATGTACTGAATACTCAACCTGTGCATATATTCCATTTTGTGTTCAACCATTGCGAGACGCCGATACCAAATAAACATGAATTACATGACTTACATGAAAACCATGAATTTTAACTGAGTAAATATTGTGAATCGATGTAAATGTCTGGCAACACCACTGACAAAATTATGCGTGTTTATGGCAACACTCGAGGTTGTATCGGCAGTGTTGCTATTAAAAAAAACTGTATAATTAATCGATGCGGCTTAATACCAGCTTTCCTTAGAAGGCATAGGAAGTAAAATTGTGTCGATTTGTGGATGTGTCCCATGCTGGGCGCCAATTAAGACGATACAAACTGGTGTCATTTGAACTCTCTCGAAACTCTCGAAAAGGGTCTTCGGATTAAGAATTTTTACTATAAGACCGAGCCTAACATGTCTGGTCTTTATAAATATTTCTGTATCGTTAAAGCTGGTTGCAGTAATCAAGGTAAAGGCACCCCGACTAAATGCGTTAGGTGAAGTTGATTTGGGAGATCAAAATGGAAGTTATTAGAGGACAGATTAAATAATTACATACCTTTAAATAACTGTGGATAGATACTACACTGATGACTTTAACTGTAGGCTTTCTGTGTCGGCGAATATATGGTGAGCAAATATCAACATTGGGATTCATAAAATAAAGTCGAAATTAAATAACCTTACTCTAATGCCTCACCTCTTCCCGCCTGTTTTTTTTTTTTCAGGAGTTTATTTTAACAGTGCAAGGTTGATATTTGTTTGGCAATTACAATCGCACTATGGCGGTGTCAAATATAATATTGTTGAAATGACACACAAGTGAGATTCTGAAAATATATTGTTGTAATGTTAGTCCGTACAAGCCCACTGAGACAATTACACAGTTTTTAAAACCGTACGGAGCAGGGGCGAGTTACTTATAATATTAATATCAATCATAGAAGCACGATTGCCAGTGGTCTAAATAACTCGGTCTGTATTAGAAACATTTTGTATTGCGCTCGCGCATGTTGGTTGATCAGTGTATGTGCGGCACTCGGTTGGATTAGTCATGATTACGGCATAAGACTTGCATTCTGATCATTTAACTGCCGAAATGTAGGAATGTTTAAAGGTGTCGGTACACCTCTGCCTAACCTCTAAGATAATACATAAAGCAACGTCATTATGCTATTTAATATGTATTCAAAATAATTTCACGAATGTTTTAAAGTGATATTAAAAAAACAAAAAATACAGATACACGATTTATGATATAAACGTAATCGGTATGATAATTGTAGAATATTAGGGAGAGTGTGTCCATTCAAATTATTAGAAATAAACGTGTAGAGACACAATGTAGGTAGATAGAAATAAAACAAATAATACTTTTTTGTTCATTTGTAATGTGGCAACACTGTAAGTTGTGGTGCGTGATCGATGGCCAAGTGTTGCAAGAAGCAATATATGTGCAACTATGGTATATTTAAATAACACAAATGGAGCGATCACGGAACACAATAATTGCCAACAGATTTGCATTCTCAGTGTTAATGTAGTTTCTTTTCAGGATACAAATATATAATAAAAAAAAATACATTTTGTCCGTTTAACTCACTTCTTGTTAGAACTTTTGCAGAAAAAAAGCAAAAAAAAAATGTTAAAAATATCGTGTATTTTAATGTAAACTAAACATTGGGGTTTAATCTAGCTATGCGAAAATTATATCGAGTCGTGTTACGCAAGTGTCCTGTTGTTTCAACCATTATAAAAAAAAATTGTGAGCTCGTTTTTCATGGCAGTCCATTGGACCAATGAGCTGTTAGGAAAAAGAGCTCGCAACAAAAAAAAAGTAACGGTTTAACTATGTCTATACATATATAATTAGTAAGTATCATATACTGTACAAAAGGCTGCAAATTTGGGAAAAAAATGTAAAAAAAAATCATTGGCCTCATGTTGTCGTTGAGGCCGATACCATACGCTTAGTAAAGTGGATAGGAAGATGTACCTCATAAGTTTCTGAATTCTAGTTTAGGCGCTCCCGTTGTGATCGCTCGCCCGCGAGACCATTCTTGTTTCCCTTAGCTTTGTTTACGATGCGGACGTACATTTGTTGTAAATATTATTATTTTGTATCGTTTAGTGCGGCACGGCCACGCTCTCGAGCACGCGAGCGCTCACAACCCGACGCGACGCAATCATACAATAACGCTGTAAAAATGTTTGTAAAAATAGTCATGTTCACAATTTCAGTGTAGTTTTGTTGATTATTTTTTTCAACCGGAAATTGCTGAATAAAGCGACGATTCTGTTTCATGTGTTTGTTTTATTTATTCTGAAGCCCGTGTTAGAAAGTGGATAAAAACTATGTGTTTAGATATCCACTGTACATGATAAAAATAGAGAGGAAAGAGGGCACTAAAAAACTAGTCTGCATCGTTGTCAATTCGAAAAGTGCTCAAAAGGCTGGCAGCATTGCCACGTTGTTATGGTAAAGCTGATTTTACCAAAAGCTATCCATCCATCCCTCTGGTCACGTGAAGAGTCGACCAACCGCTTGACTATGTTTCGAAGCACCAAGTGGGCACTCGGACCCCATGGCCCTAATGTTTCAACCCCAATTGGCTGAAATATGTAACTTCCAATGAGATTGGAATATTTTCGCCATTTAAGGTTTTCTGTAGCTGCCACCCCAGCGCATCGCATCGTATTGGGATATCCACTTAATTAGCAAGCTTTGCGTGTGAAGCTTTTGGTCAAAGTGGTAACTGCCGCACGGATCGATCGATCAGGTTAAGCTACGCTTGCCACGGTTGGTTCGTGGATGGGTGACCAACTTTACCTACCAACCCTTCCGTGCCTCAGAAAGCATGTTAACCGTTGGACCCGTCTGTCAATTGTGGATCTTCGACAGTCGTTACGGGTCGTCACAATCCTGAAAGTCTGACAACTAGTCTTACCAAGGGGTATCGTATTACCCAGTACCCTGGAGGTCAAATAGACAGTCGCTCCATGTAAAATACTGGTATTTAGAAGCATCCGGTAAGACTGGAAGCTGACCCCAACATAGAAATGATGAGTATCAGAATGGTTCCTAGTTATTTATTTATTGTGTATGAAAAATACCTACCTGTATTTATAAAGATGGTGTGTAAGGAAAGGATTTTATTAAGAAAAGCACTTGACTAGACATTTATTTCAATTTGGCTTGACAGGTAATACTTTCATGATAAACCTAGTTGTCCGTTCCAAAAGGTCTTCATGGAGAAGGAAATTGGCAGCCTGTTTCTAAGCATTTAATAAACACACTTAGAAAAGCATTAACATTGCTGTTGAACCATTTATCAAAGTTATAGCAACTTAACAACAGAAAGAAGCCACTTGAGTATTCCTTAATTCGATTAAATGCGAGTAATATTAGACACACACAGGGAGAGACATTAATGAGCGACGTGCGTTAAAAATGGTTGTAAGCTATTAAAAAAATTGCTGTTCCAAACAATTTGCCCGCAAACTCGACGCACTGGGCAAGTCATGCACTGAATCTCCGATAATAGGTTTTCGTTGGTGTCCCTGCCACCTGTATTATTTCCAGCTGTACACTCTATAGCTCATACTGTGCTACGACTCTACTACGCATCGCACACAGTGCTACGATTCTACGACGTAGCTCACACTGTGCTACGACTGTACGACGTAGCTCACACTGTGCTACGACTGTACGACGTAGCTCACACTGTGCTACGACTGTACTACGTAGATCACACTGTGCTACGACTCTACTACGTAGCTCACACTATGCTACGATTCTACGACGTAGCACACACTGCTACGATTGTACGACGTAGCTCACACTGTGATACGACTGTACTACGTAGCTCACACTGTGCTACGACATGACGAAGTAACTTACACTGTGCTACGACTCTACTTCGTAGCTCACCCTGTGCTACGACTCTACTTCGTAGCTCACACTGTGCTATGAGTCTACTTCGTAGCTCACACTGTGCTACGACATCACGAAGTAACTTACACTGTGCTACGACTCTACTTCGTAGCTCAAACTGTACTACGACGCTCACTACGTAGCTCACACTGTGCTACGTTGCCACGAAATAACTTACACTGTGCTACGACTCTACTTCGTAGCTCACACTGTGCTACGACTCTACTACGTAGCTCACACTACGTTACTTCTCTTTGGCGTAGCTCACTGTGCTCTGAATCTAAGACGTAGCTCACACTACGTCTCTTCTCTACGACCTACCTCATACTACGCCACTTCTCTTTGGCGTAGATCACCTGTGCTACGACACTACGAAGTAATTTACACTGTACTAGAATCTACGACGTAGCTCACACTGCGTCATTTTTCTTCGTGTAGCTCCGTTACCCGTACACAGAATGACCCGTACACACAATGGCGGGTAGCCGCAGACTAAGCCGGACAGTGCGTATAGCAGCCGTCCGGCTGGTTCCCACTCGGGCCGCAGCCCTCCCGAGCGACCGGAGCGGTCTGCGGGTAGCGCATAGAAATGATTATTACGTACTTACATAATTGTAAATGATAAATGATAAATGATTTTATTTCTGTAAGTAGGTTTGTACAAACACTTTTACATGTCAATGATATTTTTTTTAAACTAGATGAGTTCGGCGTTTCCTAACTGACTACTCTGAGAAGAAAGGCCGAAACAAACTCAGAGGTCACAGTCTCTTTTAAAGTCCAGACATAATCTTGTTCACAACATGTGAAGCTCATGTAGATTGGTGACTGAAATGGTCTTTTGAAGAAAGAACCACACAGATTGAGTGGACCTGTCCAGTCAGTGCAAGCATTTGTCACTAATCGTTTAGCTCAACTCGGAAGATAAGGAGCCCAACGCTTTGACGAACAGTACCAAAGAAAGGACATTTGGGTAGGCCACATAAATTACTCAAACTGCCAGATCATAATTACTAAGAACGAAAGAAAACAAAATTAAAAAAAGATCCACATAGTCTTCACATTCACAATAATTAAAAAATACGATACTTTACAAAGTAAATATTCATGTCATTGTATATATAAAAAATTATCAATGTCAATGTGTATATGAAAAAAAAAGAAACGGATATAATTTTGTTGGTCAGATCATTTGATGACCATGTAGATCGGGGTCTGAAATGGTCTTTTGAAGAAAGAACCACACAGATTGAGTGGACCTGTCCAGTCAGTGCAAACATTTGTCACTAATCGTTTAGCTCAACTCGGAAAATAAGGAGCCCAACGCTTTGACGAACAGTACCAAAGAAAGGACATTTGGGTAGGCCACATAAATTACTCAAACTGCCAGATCGTGATTACTGAGAACGAAAGAAAAAAAAAATTAAAAAAAGACCCACATAGTCTTCACATTCACAATAATTAAAACAATACGATACTTTACAAAGTAAATATTCATGTCATTGTATATATAAAAAATTATCAATGTCAATGTGTATATAAAAAAAAAGAAACGGATATAATTTTGTTGGTCAGATCATTTGATGACCATGTAGATCGGTGTCTGAAATGGTCTTTTGATGAAAAAACCACACAGATAATGCCACTAACTACTCAAACTGCCAGACCATAGTCAAAAGTGAAGCAGTGACCCACATAGTCCTCAAATTCTCAATAATCAAAGTAATATTCATACAATTAATATTCATGTCATGTGAAATAATAAAAAAAAGAGTAAAAAATAGCAAAATAATAATAATAGAACAACAGTCAGTGTAGATTTATTGGAGCAGTTCAATCCCAGGCCGTTTTATCCTCAATATAGTCTTTAACAGTATAATAGGCTTTCTGACATAATTTACGCTTTATAAAAGATTTGAATTTATTTAGGCTTAGTTCTTGAATGAGGCTAGGAATGTTACTTGAGCTGGTTATTTACTAAAATTAGTGAGCCACCATGTATAGCTTTTTCTCTGCTGAACGAACTACCAACCTGGTGGTTACTAAAATTGAATATGAACTGGTGGCTTTTAAGCCAATGTTCTGTTATAAAAAGAATATCTATATTGTTACAGTTCAGGACAAATTCTACTTCTAAATCTTTGTTCAAAAACCCTTGAATATTTTGATGCACCAGGTTGATACGATTTAATTCTTTTACACTTACGGGTGTGCTTACGGTCAGCCGCGCAAGGCTAGCCGCATCGCGGCTTCCCGCTTAATGCGTATGAACTAAGGTTGAGAAAATGCGTTCTCGACACCTGTGAAACTGTTCATGCAAACGAATGCGTGTTTTGTAGATCTGCTCCCTAATTGCGAAACGCACAATTTATCCGAATCTGAATGGGATTAAAGATTATTTCTAAACCATTGCGTCATTTGTTCGAATAAACTGTCGGCTCAGCAACGTAAATAACGCAATGAATGTTGTTTAACTATGAATATTAAACCAATTCCTACCGATAAAAAGTTCCGCAATTACCCCTCTGATCTTTATTAGTTACTAGAATTGTCGCACTGACAGGTGTTATGGACATATCTCTCAATTACTGTATCTGGAGCGATAGAAAAAAACCTTCAGCCTGTCTATACAGGCTGAAGGTTTTTTTTTTGTGATAATATAACTATTTGTATTATCACAAAAAAAAGCTTCTGAAATTTCCAGTACTTATTGTTTAGCACACAAATTGATGCAAGATGTTTCCGGTCCACACCGAAGAAACGTGGCAAACTGGACTAACTGTTTTTTTAGTTCAAGGATCATTCTGGGTTCCTCCATACTCTGGCATTGGTTCTATACCACCCTCAAGGATGATTAACTCAGCAATAATGGATAGAAGGAGGAAACCCTCCTTCGTGAAGTGTGGATGAGGTAACAAAATGAGAAGAGAAAATGCCTAAATTTTTCTCCACATTTGTGATTTCAATCAATGGATCAATTATTTTATTTTGTTAAACATGGGTATGGTTACAGATAGTAAATTGCGAATAAATTGCATACAAAATTAACACAAACAAGATTTCAGTAATTTCTACGAACTCTGTACATAGGCAGGTCATAAATTCTGTAAGAAGGAGATTCATAGAAACGAATTATATAAAATAAAGATATTTTTATACGCGTAAACCATTGTAGTGTTTTATTTTGTTTGTCCCTTACTGTTTTCTGTAGGCTTCCCTCCACTCCCTTTGGTAAAAAAAACTGTCGCAACCTGTGTCACCCTTACCAGTGGCGTAGTGGGCCTTGGCGGGGCCCCGTATAAACATTTGTTTGGGGGCCCTTATGAAGGGTAACGATTTCTCGCAGGAGGAAAAAAAAATGTTTGCATAAAATTACCTAAAAGAAATATTTATTCATCATAATTATCTATCTGTCATTTTTTCCGAAACTAAACAATTCAAATTAAATAACCCTCCTTGCCGTTTTTCGGCAAACTGGAGATAATATATAATTCTACTGTTATCCAATTTTAAAAAGTTATTTTACCAAGTGTGTATATTTTTAAAAACGAGAAAACAAAAAAATAACTTACGTGCTTGATGCGTGAAATGAGCCGCCCACTAATAGAGATTGACGCACCATAATCGATAAATCAGATCGGCTATTTTACGAGTGCGTCTGCTTTCCGCGTGTTTCTTATTGTGCAGGTTGTATAAACTGAATGTTGTTAAATTGTCATGTCCGTTTCCAACGCGCGGCCAACTCTTAAAATTTGATGAAATTTTGCCAGGAATTAGTTGTAATTTGTTACAATACACACTTCTTTTTCTGAATTTGTTACAAAAAAAACTAAGGCGCTACGACCAAAAACAGTTGGCCGCTAGAACCGCCACTTGCCGTAGTGATCGCCCATGATTACACAGAAACTGAATAATGCAGATAGGCGAATGATACATCAAAAGAAAGGTCTTAATTTGTTATATTTGTTACAAAAATAAAAATCATCAAAACTTAAATATACAAAAAGTTATGCTATATTTAGTTTTCAGGTTAAGTGTAGGTACGTATCTCACCATAAAATCAAATTAATAGAGGCTAATGTGTATGGACAATTAGTTGCTAATTTGTTACAGCAAATAAACAAGAAAAATACTAGAAAAAAGGTTCAATATTTTTTTTACAGTCGATTTTAGTTGGCCGCGCGGACGGCTATATATGCCTAATATACAATGGCGTTTATTTCGTTATTAATAGTAGGTTCAAGCTTAGTTCTAGTACTAATCGACAGGTATGGTAGCCTAGTTTGGATAAATATGGCGAATATAAGTACAGGCTTTATATTTTAGGAGATATTCACTAAAATATAGTAGTATGAAACTGTATTAGAGTAGAGTGACCATAAATTTTCATAATAAAGTGAGACTGAGTCGTCATTATTGGAATGTTCGGTAGTCTTATGTGAATTTTGACATCTTTAGCTTACTTTACAAAAGTTAAATTCACAAATCGATAAAATAGCTTTATTCAAAATCAGCATACAGGCAAAAATCAAGTAATATAAGACAACATTTTTTTTTTATAAACTACCATAACATTTATAAATTAACTGAAACTAATGTAAGACACAGAATGTAGACACATTTTCTTACAGGTACTTATTTCAATTTTAGAATAATTTTAAAAATATAGTGATTTTATTTTAAAAATGACATAGTGATCTATTTTTGTGCCTGGTATAAATTCTATAGCACTAACTAAGAAAAAATCTTTAATGTTAATACTAATCGGTACTTCAGTGAGTAAAGGGCGCTACATTGCAATTGCAGTCTATAAAAATGTTATGGCAGTTTATAAAAAAAAAAGTGTTGACTTATATTACTTGATTTTTGCCTGTATGCTGATTTTGAATAAAGCTATTTTATCGATTTGTGAATTTAACTTTTATAAAGTATGCTATAAGATGTCTTAAAGAGTTTCACCCTAAAAAATTAACATAAGACTACCGAACATTCCAATAATGCCGACTCAGTCTCACTTTATTATGAAAATTTATGGTCACTCTACTCTAATACAATATTATACTACTATATTTTAGTGAATATCTCCTAAAATATAAAGCCTGTAGTTATATTCGCCACATTTATCCAAACTAG
The DNA here is from genome assembly GCA_932294355.1 of Aporophyla lueneburgensis. Taxonomy (NCBI): domain Eukaryota; kingdom Metazoa; phylum Arthropoda; class Insecta; order Lepidoptera; family Noctuidae; genus Aporophyla; species Aporophyla lueneburgensis. Next base: position 12,248,561 of record OW028762.1, on the reverse strand, counting down.
GCTACGATACCTATCGATTAGTACTAGAACTAAGCTTGAACCTACTATTAATAACGAAATAAACGCCATTGTATTTTAGGCATATTGCCGTCCGCGCGGCCAACTAAAATCGACTGTAAAAAAAATATCGAACCTATTTTCTAGTATTTTTCTTGTTTATTTGCTGTAACAAATTAGCAACTAATTGTCCATGCACATTAGCCTCTATTAATTTGATTTTATGGTGAGATACGTACCTACACTTAACCTGAAAACTAAATATAGCATAACTTTTTGCATATTTAAATTTTGATGATTTTTATTTTTGTAACAAATATAACAAATTAAGACCTTTCTTTTGATGTACCATTCGCCTATCTGCATTATTTAGTTTCTGTGTAATCACGGGCGATCACTACGGCAAGTGGCGGTTCTAGCGGCCAACTGTTTTTGGTCGTTGCGTCTTAGTTTTTTTTGTAACAAATTCAAGAAAAGAGGTGTGTATTGTAACAAATTACAACTAATTCCTGGCAAAATTTCATCAAATCTAAGAGTTGGCCGCGCGGTGGAAACGGACATAAATTGTCAAGTTTTGTGTGCAGGACGACTTTACTAGAGCGGAGATGAGTTTATTATTGACTTAGGTGATTCGAATAACTGTTCGTCTTTGCCAATGCAATCTGATAACGAATTAGATTAAAATGATTTTTATGAATTGTTGTTTTTCTTTTTACATCCATAATCTTTATTAGAAATTATTTATAACTAACCACATCTATTTAAAAAAATCGATTAATATTCAAATGCAAAACTTCTCGATTTTTGCTAATAATCGAATTCATTACGCAAAGAGACCTCACTATTTAAGTCAAGTGACTAAGTGTCACTGTACCCATCCTATGTGAAAAAGACTATAAACAGGGAAATCCCGCGGCCCGCGATAACCGATGTAGGGTGTTGCCAACTTTGGAACGCACGTGATATATGTAATTATTATATGTAATTATTATGTGTCTAATATTGAATTATGGAATTAGTAAATGATTTTTATTATAAACTTATTTTTGTATAAGTCAAACACTGATTTGACTCAAGCTGTCAGTTTTTGAATCATATTTGTTTGTTAACGGGTATAAAAGGCCGGAGCCACAGTGAAACTGTCAGTTGCTTGGCAGATGTTCAGTTGGCTAGTTCTAGTGCTGTTGTTGTGTGGAAGGATCGACCAGAGGTCACGTAAGTTAAGTAATTGATATTATATCGTAATTATTGCCTATTACATTACATTGTTGTTGTACTGTTTATAGTGTTGCCAATATTGCAAATGTTTTAAATCCTATAAATGGAATATTCATATTCTTTTCCTAGATATTATTGTTATATTTTGATTATATTGATATTATTCTGAGTTCTCTTGGACAATGGTCCAAGAGATAGAATTAATGTATTTAAGATAATGATAATGTATGGCAATGTAAGAAATCTGTTGATATAATACTTCAATACTGTTTCCATGGAGTTTCTTGTCCTTCTTCTCCATGAAGACCTAGTTTTGGAACGGACGACTAGCTTTCTGATTAATTGCTGACAAGCCTAATTGAAATAAAGGTCTAGTCTTGTCTTTCTGTGCTTTACTTATTGAAACCCTTCCCTATACATAATTAATACATATATATACACTTATAGTTATATACTGCTTAATATAACATCAGAAGTGGCGATTGTTCCCTGTCCTTTTAAAACAGCTTACTAATTAATGTTATTTTCTTATTTTCATGCTCGATGGTGGGGCCACCAACGGTCTATTGGAAACCGTTCGTTGGCGGATCGCTGACTACACTTTTACCTTGACATTGGAGCTACGGTGCTGCAAGTTGCTGTATGAGGTTTGAAACTGCGAAACCTCGACTTTTTGTAATAATATCACGAAGTTTTCAGGAAATAAGTAGTAAATGAAATCGTTGAAATCCTTAGAGGCCCTTCTACATTAAAACGAAATACAAAGGGATAAAATGATTAAATTAAGGGATTAAGTATTGCCAATCACTTTTACATCATCATTCAATAGATAATCAAGTACCAATGGGTTATTGTGGATGGAAACATACTAACAACTTAATAGTCATTGTACCTTTGTTTCTTTCAAGTATTATAAGAGGATACAATTTTGAAAAAAAAGGGGAAGTAGTATGATGCAGGTGTTCACAGAAATGAAACTTCACGATGTCAGATGTTTAGAAAGTATTTATTTGCACAGAAAGAGGTACAGGTTACAGATGTTAAAGTTTAAAAAAAGAACCTAGCCACTTTTTAAGGAGGTCGGTTGTTGTTTTTTTGAAACTGGCCACGTGAATAGCAGTGACAGGACTATTAGAATATTATCATGATAAACAAAGTGGATTAAATTCGTATTATCGAAGCTAATGCAAAAACTACCAAAGCAAAGTCAATGAAATTCAAATAAGACTACCAATTAAAAAAAAGAATCATCAAAATCGTTCACCCAGCCAAAAATTATGAGGTAACAAACATAAAAAATACAGTTGAATTGAGAACCTCTTTTTTGAAGTCGGTTGAAAAAATAGTAAAGTGAATCCGTTTTTCGTAAAGTTTTAATGATGATACACGTACTAACAACAAGAAATCGTTACATTAGGCCCGTAATACATACTTGGCTGGCCACGTATTTTATTATTTACCGTAGCATTAGAAAAGTTTAAGGAGAAACCGTTCTTCTTCTTAGTGTGTCGATAGCAATCTAAATATAGTCAGCCCAGAATTTGGCTGAGAAACCGTTGATTAGGTTATAAATAAATCGGGAGTGCCGAGCGATATATCGTCAGGGTTGGAGTTCTCATTTTATTAAGATAAACAAGAAGTATAACAGTTACAGCGTTATAATACAATATTAATTACACGATATAAAAAAAAACACAATAAAAAGGTAACAGATGGTAAAGTAGGTTTAAACAATACAGTTCGACGAGCAAAAGGTTACAGTTCGTATAGAGGCCTAAGCGACCCAAATACAAAGTGTATTTTTCGCTATTTAGCTAGTCAATACAGCTATGTGAATATACAGCAGCGCTGTACTAGGTAAACCGACAGTTTTGTCGGGAGCAGATGCTCTGTAATGAGTCTAATCCGAAGATAGACTGACTTGCTCACTGAGTGCCAGCTCTTTTATAGGACAATGTCTCGCCTTAATATCCATGACAACTCTGTCCGATGGCGCGCGGAAGTACGCCACGTGTTTACTTAATACAAAACGCTAAAGTATGCTTAATCTAATTAGACTTACATTATTAAGTAATCAAATATTACAAGAATAATTGTCATAAATAAACAACGGTGAATTTAGCAACGCCAATCATTTTAAAATAAAAGTAACAAGTCATTTGTTGTTTTGAACAAAAGTATCGGTTACAATTATCGAAATAAGTAGCCAAAAATCAATTAGTGCGTACACCAAGTACTCAATAAATTATGCTCTGATTTATAAGACAATATCTGATAGAAACATCACCTGAATGAATGATAATAAAAACAATTCATAACAAATTATGCTGACTACCCACAATTTGTAATTGTTAACAAACTCCGACAAATATATGAATTTACTTTTAGAAAAAAATAAGATGCTAAAAACGTCATAATGTTGACTAATTGTTTTCTGCATTTTTAATTTTTGTCTTAATCTGCGTTTGCTATTTAATTTTCAAACATGTAAACAAATTAGTTCAAAAATAATAACCTTGATACCTACACGTAAAGCTAAATAGATATTCAAGTTTCTATAAAATAAATTTGTTATTAGGATTTGAATACACTATAGATAGACTTATTTCTCCGACATAAGATATATTTTAAGTGTTAATTCTTCACAGCTTGTTCATTATTAGCTTTGGAACATGTCACGGACGGTGTATGCCCAAGGTTGTTCTAGCATTTGAAATCAATCGATTAACGGAGTAAATATGAAAAAATATTTGAGATGGTAGTAAACGCAGAATTCATAGATCAGATAACACTTTGTTTAATTATAAAAGTGATTATGTAGATCTCAGTACTTAATGCAATTTTAGTTTCATTTCTTTTGAGGGTTAGGTATATTATTTTAAGATATTTAGAATTAGCTTGTGAGGTTTTTATTATAGGGACATACTCACAGGGATGAGACCTGAGACAAAACCTTATTTAGGTTTGGTTAAACTGAAATAACCGGATTTATAAAACAACACAAATAAAAGAAAAATAAACTACACAGTTCGAGGTGAATTTAATTGTGAAATAAATGAAAATTAACCGCTGGAGTCTTAGGCCTGGTGTTAGGAGACTCACGTGCAGCGGGTGAGACCATAACATCACTTGGGTCATAGACCAATGAAAACAATATAAATGTTCCTCTTATCGCTTTTGACACTTGTACTTCGAGATGACGTACAGTTCGGCATGGTCGTAAAAAGTTATTTTCAAATTATAAGCATTTTTGTCCATTTCAGTTGTACTGAACGTTCAAACGATATATTGACAAAGATTAGATTTATTATAATTTATTGGATAATTATTTTGGAAGATTAAGAAGAAGGTATTGTGAATACTGATGTAATAACATGATGTAACAATCGTAATGGGCATTTACCATTATTTATTTTTTTGTAGTTATGGTCTGATCCTTTATATCTTCAGTTCTCAAATTATTTCCTTTATCAAGCTCACCTCATTAAGCTACGATACTGAGCAGATTATCACATAGAAAATTAAATTAAATTGGATTAGAGCGATTACCGATAAAGCAACCCAAATATTTTATTTTCAATGGCCTGACCATTTTATGAAAAATAAATAAAATAAAAACAACAGAAAATAATGATGCTGTTAGTGTCACACTATTGATTCGGTTTGACATATTAAGATGATAGCTGAATGTCATTCTGTGCTAATGGACGTTACAAATATTTACAAACTGTTGAGTCGGTGAAGCTGTACGAATATAGTTTGGTTGACTGTACAAGTACTATAAAAACGATGTTATTTGAGAGATATTTAAATGCCATTCAAATGTTCATGGTAATTTAAAATTACTTGTTTAGGTTCTGATGTTTATAAATTGTTTCGGAGATAATTTTAACGAAGAAAACAACACATAGTTAGTAGTAGTTTAACGTCCTGAAAATTCAGTTTATACTTCGGTATGATCCTCCATTTTTTCTTCAATCGGTCTTTGGTTGCTGGAGACCGTGGTCACTGGACCCGTTTAAGCGGACAGTCAGGCTCCGTTGACTCTATGAGAAAGTAGCTAACACCACCTACTGAAATTAATTTGAGGATGTGGCTTCTTTTACTTGGATTAATTCTTTATTTTTTCCAAAGTAGTGAGCATCACATAGTACAGAAAATAAATAGCTTTTCTCAAGATTAACCTCTGTGAAATAATTGTTTTTACTTTGGTTTGTTAAGTATTAGTTACAGTTATTACTTCCAAAGTGAAGTGGAAATGTTGTGGTCGGAGTGGCCATGTCAAAAATTTGTGGAAATGTTAATAGTAAATGATTATTGAACACGGTTTTCGGTAATATTGTCAGATTGACCGAGCGATGAATTATTCGAATCATTTTCATGATCACTGGCTACTGTTTTGATACACCGGTTAATTTTTCATTTCAATAGTTAAAAGTTAATCAGTAGGAATGGCTTTTTCAATTATTTCTAAAATAATTGTTTTGTAAACTAAATTATACCGATAAACGATTCATTATTTGTCAAAATTGTTAAAGTATTTAACCTGTTTCTATTACATTAGGGAAGTAAAGAAAAAAAAAACAAAAGGTTTCGATACATAGGTAGATAAGTTTTATTACGCTTAGAGAACATGAAATGAGAATCAAATGAAAAGTAAAAAAAAAAGTAAAGATTTGCTAGGCGATCGTTTACTTGGTGCTTGTCTATCTCACCAGCAGTGGGTGAATAGGACTTGCATGACGAAGTAACCGATAAAATTTGTTTCCGCTGGTCGGTCATTTGCTTGGTGCAAGTCTATACCACTAGCAGCGGGTGGAGGGGACTTAGCACGTCTAGGCACTTGGCAAAACAAAAGGAGAAAAAACAAAAGAAAAAAAAAAGAACAGTTTTAGAAAACAAGGTATCTAATGTACTTCGAGAGCGAAGTACTTGTCAGTATGGCCGTGATATATGTAATTATTATATGTAATTATTATGTGTCTAATATTGAATTATGGAATTAGTAAATGATTTTTATTATAAACTTATTTTTGTATAAGTCAAACACTGATTTGACTCAAGCTGTCAGTTTTTGAATCATATTTGTTTGTTAACGGGTATAAAAGGCCGGAGCCACAGTGAAACTGTCAGTTGCTTGGCAGATGTTCAGTTGGCTAGTTCTAGTGCTGTTGTTGTGTGGAAGGATCGACCAGAGGTCACGTAAGTTAAGTAATTGATATTATATCGTAATTATTGCCTATTATGACATTGTTGTTGTACTGTTTATAGTGTTACCAATATTGCAAATGTTTTAAATCCTATAAATGGAATATTCATATTCTTTTCCTAGATATTATTGTTATATTTTGATTATATTGATATTATTCTGAGTTCTCTTGGACAATGGTCCAAGAGATAGAATTAATGTATTTAAGATAATGATAATGTATGGCAATGTAAGAAATCTGTTGATATAATACTTCAATACTGTTTCCATGGAGTTTCTTGTCCTTCTTCTCCATGAAGACCTAGTTTTGGAACGGACGACTAGCTTTCTGATTAATTGCTGACAAGCCTAATTGAAATAAAGGTCTAGTCTTGTCTTTCTGTGCTTTACTTATTGAAACCCTTCCCTATACATAATTAATACATATATATACACTTATAGTTATATACTGCTTAATATAACACACGCTTTACGCGGGAAAAAAGAAATAGCTTTTTGTGACTTTTGTCATTGCTAACATACTTCGATCGAAAATGTACTAGATTCCCGATGAGCGCTTCAAAAACGGCCCGAAAAATAAGAGCACAAATATTTTTGTGCTCTTATTTGAAATTAGTTTGGTCCAATGATAGCCAACGATAAGACGTCCTAAATGCCACAGCACGCGTTCAAAAATTATGTAAATAATCACTGCAGCACCAAGTTTTTGGAAGGAATATCTTTTTTTTTCATAAGTTTAAATCTTTAAGTGTTTTTCATAAAATAAAAACAATCAAATAGTAAATATAAATCATTTAGCAAATACATATTACTTATGATTGTTTGACCAATGTTTGCGACAAGCATTTCCGACGTTTGGCTCCCAGACTGGAGCGGGCTGGGGCTGCATTAAAGCGGCTCCTGCCCAATCTGGGGGGTCCAAACGCCTCCTGCCGGAGGCTCTACACAGGGATCGTGCGGTCCATGGCCCTCTACGGGGCACCGGTGTGGGCGCCCTCACTGAGGCTGCGCCCAGCGCGCCGGTTGTTTGCGGCCCAGAGGGTCATGGCCATCCGGTTAATCCGGGGATACCGCACGGTCTCGTGCGAGGCGGCGAGCCTCCTTGCCGGAGTGCCGCCATGGGATCTGGAGGCAAAGGTCCTCGCGCACATGTGGGAGTGGCGCGAGGAGGCGAAACGCCGGGGCGAAACTCCGCTGCCGCGACAAATCGCGGCACGGCGGACAGAGCTCCGGTGTGATCTCATGGCGACATGGCGGGTACGATTGTCGCAACCCAGTGCTGGGCACGCCACAATTGTGGCGGTAAGTCCCCTCTTTGAGGAGTGGATAGAGAGGCGTCACGGCGTCCTCACCTTCCGCCTGACGCAGGTTCTCACCGGGCATGGGTGCTTCGGTGGGTTCCTGTTCAGGATAAAGCGGGAGGATACGTCCGGGTGTTTCCATTGCGAGGATCGTCTGGAGGACACGGTGGAGCATACGGTGGAGGTGTGCCCTGCCTGGGCGGAGCACCGCCGTGTCCTCGTGGAGGCGATCGGCGGCGGCGACCTCTCGCGTCCGGCCCTGGTGCGAGCCATGGTACGGAGCGAGAGGGAATGGGAAGCCGTCACCTCCTTCTGCGAAGCAGTAATGCTCGCGAAGGAGGAGGCGGGGCGCGTGAGGGAGTGGCAGTCTCTGCGCCCTCACGTCCCTAGCCGCCGCAGGAGGAGACGCCCCGGGCGTCGGGAGTCAATAGCGGACTCCCGGCCACCGTAGGCGCGAGCTTGCGGGTGGCGAGTAGTGGGTAGCTCGCCGCCTGGTAAGGACCAAGCTCGGGTCGACGGCGCGCAGTGTTCCACGCGCGCCTCAAAGAGATGTCAGCAGCAGTGTAGGGGTCTACTAGGACCGATGCCTGCCGGGGTCGCGTGATTGTTCGAAAGAGATACCGTGACCCTGGCACATGGGCAACTGATGGAACACGGGTGGGTTTTAGTCAGTAAAAGTCTGACACGCCCTCCCGCTCCGCCCAGAGCGGGAGAAGTCATTTGATGATTTCCCATCCTGAAAAAAAAAAAAAAAAAAAATGTTTGCGACAACGCACCAACTATTGTAACAAACATTGTCTGTTCTGGAACAGAGAATGCATGAAGTAGTATTGTAATTTTATATTTTATTTTTGTTTGTAGATTTCCTAGCGAGCCATTTCGCAGTGCAGAATGGGTATCTATTGTAGCGAAAGAAAGAGGAAAAGAAATATAACCTTATAAAAATTCATATTTGAACTTTAATTTAAATGAAAAACTAATTTGATTTAATATAAATTTAACTTCTAAATACTGGTACATAAAAGTAGACGCACCCATTGCTTATACGGGTGGATCACATTGATTTAACCCGCACTTAATTAAATAAAATAACTATTACTATTTTAGTCCTACTACTTTTAAATCGATTAAAACTGTTTGCCACCATCAAAACGTACCTTTTCACCTAAAAAAATATATTCTGCAACTCTACGTCTTTCAATACGTACTGTGTTCTGAGCATTGAAATGTAATACCAAAAACTACGTCTAGTTCCAAAATAGAGTAAGCACGAAATTGTCAACACAATGTTTTTAACCTTATTGCTTAGACTTTAAGTTTCAGTTTAGAATAAATAATTTTGTACTTATATCAAAATGACTTTTGATTTTTAAGGGACATTTTAAATTTATTGCTCTTTACCTTTCTCCGATGACAAAAGGACTTAAATATAAATATTTTGCAATCGTAATTATGCTTTATGTTTGACTGTTAAGGATTATAATAAACTGAAGTTGTTATTATTATGAAACGTTTTTCTATATTTCGTAGTAAGAAATATAAATGTGTAAGTGTGTGCAAACGTGGCCACTTGAGCGCCTTATTTTTGTTCCTGATCCTTTATCTGGTGCTATTATTGATCGAAGCTAACATAGGTAAAAAAAAAATTGGGAAGATTTTATTAATTTTTGCTTACGCACGTCGGGGCATCTGCCGCCGCCGTATCTGCCGTATTTAGAGTTCAAAACTGAACAGTGTTTTTTGACGCGCTAAGTTCCACTCTGTTGGATTCTGAACGTTCTATTTAAGTACAGAGAGTTGCAAATCCCGCAGCGATAATTTAACGTCCGTGCGAATGTGGTGTTACAAATTGAATTGTCTTGATTATTTAAATACCTTATTGAAACTGAAACTTAATCACAAAGCATTTGTTTCGTGCCAGGGTCGCGAGATTTGTTTGAAAGAGATACCGTGGCCCTGGCATATACCCAGGCAATTACTGAAGGAACACGGGTGGGTTTTAGTCTTTACTCTGAGGGCGTGTCAAACTTTTAAGTCTGACACGCCCCCCCCCCCCCCCCGCTTTGCTCAGAGCGGGAGATGGCACTAGATGATTTCACACCTACAAAAAAAAAACGCATTTGTTTTAAATAAATCAATCAACGGGAAGTTTTTTTATTATCAAATATTTATTGAGTAGGTCCGTATGATATGAATTTGTCATTTCATTTTCTCCCCAAATATGTCTTCGCACCTTCTATTCCTTATTCACCCGTTTTGTGTATACTCATGAGTTTCTTAGCATCATATATTGTATGACATTCCTCATGCACAGGTTTTATTGAGTCTATAATAAAAGCTGAAAAATAAAACACAGACATTAGCATTTCTTGCTAGTGGCTAAGATTTCTACTACACAAATGGAAAAAGTTAAGGAATCAAAAAAAAATCATAACAAAACTTTGCGGTTTTTCAAATGGCTTTACCTTCGTCAAAAATGGTCGTTTTGGATTGAAAAAAAAAGCAGTTTGAAAATTTGAAATTTATTTATCTACTAGCTTTTACCCGCGACTTAGTTCGCGACAAATTTTTGATTCCCTGACCCTTCCCGTCGCATCGAATTGCCTGCCAGTTTTCGACCTTTTTACGTTTCTGCTCCGCTCGTTTTGATTGTAGCGTAATGTTATAGCCACCTGCGTGCTGTTATGTTGTTGTGGCTATAGCCTTCTTCAATAAATAGGCTACCCAACACAAAAATAATTTTTCAATTCTTACGAGTAGTTCCTGAGATTAGCGCGTTCAACCAAACAACCAAACAAACTCGTCAGCTTTATAATATTAGTATAGATATGGAATCTCCAACAAAGGATACACAGAAACAATAGAACGCACAATAATATTTTTAGTTGACATAGCTTTTTTTGCCTGTTTTTAATACAATTTCTTCAACAGCGCTCTTAAAGCGAGATCTTTCTTCATCGTGATGAATGCTGCGCTCCCACGGGCCGTTAACTGGCTCGTGGCGACAGGCCTTACTACACCTGTCGAGGCCTATCGCGGTCTGAGCCGAGCAATCCTATCGCTGTAGTATTAATTCAGTGGTCAACATTTGATAACCCTTTGAACTTACCCAATTCCGACGAATCAAATGAGTCATGACTGGGCACTAGAGGCCTCACCGGTCGTGATATTTTCCACGGTCCATAGGCCTGGCTTGGTGCGGACTGCCCTGTAAGAAAGTTAGCTGTGAGAACGCGGTATAACGCATCAGCACCGCCAGATGGGCAGTCGGTTTATTGATTACGGCAAGTGCACGGATATTAAATAATAAGCATGGATCAGGCGCCTTGATTTTTATTTATTCCCAAAAATCTGAGTAAGAATTGGACTGATGATTCTATTTTTAATCACCAATAAAATGTTTTCATTTGAGGATTGAGGTTTTAGTTAACCACAATTTTTTAAGTATATAAATAAGTATTTATTAAACACAGTGTGCATCTTCTCACAAAAATTCAAACATTCTGACAGTATTATCTTCCATTCATTTGAAAACATATCAAGTTCTGTGTGTGAGTTCAGGAGAGCGTTAGTAGCTGCTAATGTCCGAGGAATAGGTGACTTGGAGTGCACAATAGTACGGCAAGTTGGAACAGCCAGTAAGCGGTGTTTTCTGCCACGACAGTAATTGTCTGGGACAAATAGATTACAGATCAGATATAATTGTGCAGATTAGGAGCACCAATAATCCCTCTAAGAATTTGAAGTACCTAATATCAATGAACAACAATGATTGGCAAAAGTCGTGAGATACAATTTTGAAACCTTCTCAGTACAGATGGATAATGCAAGCAAACATGATAGCGCGTAGGTTTGTGCGTTGCTCCATAGAGGTAAAAATAACGCTCTTTAAAGCTTACTGTACTTTCCTCTACACGTGCACCCTGTGGGCAAAGTATACGCGTGCGTCTTACAGCGCCCTCCGCGTCCAGTTCAATAACGCGTTCAGGGTGATGTTGGGGCTGCCCCGCCACTGCAGCGCCTCGGGCATGTTCGCGGAGGCGCGCACCGATTGCTTTCACGCGACGATGCGCAAGCGGTGCGCGTCTCTGGTGCGCAGAGTGCAAGGCAGCCCCAACACCGTCCTAGCGATGATCGCCGACAGAGTGGATTGTCCATATGTCCGGCAATGTTGCAGCAGACATGTTTCTATGTTGTAAGTGTTCTTCTTTCTTTTTGTCTGTGTTTGTTATCCTGTCTGTATCCTTTTAGTATGTATTTGTCTGAATATGAGTTTAGTTACTTAAATTAAACAAATTTTATTTATTTATTTACTTACCCACTATCATATATTTAAAGTAACCTTATTTAGATTAGCTACCTACCTAGGTGAGGTTCCTACTATTTGCTAGTTTTCAACTCAAATTGGAACGGTAGGTACCTGGGGGGCGATTCCACTAATTTGTAAAGTTACACGTTCAATTGTGTTTTCACAACGGTTAGATTTCGATCGCAGGTCGGTAATGTCCTGTAAAGTCATTCTACTATTTGTTAAGCACAAGAGAAACTAAACTTACGCCGTATCGCAACCGAATCGTTACGGGAACATACGAGTGGGCTTCCTGTGTTACCAACATGCCAAATAGTATGTCTTATTGTTACTGTTATGTCTCCCTTTAATTCCTGGGTGGTTTAATGAAACACAGATAATACTTTCATCTGAGTGCTAGCGACACGTCCGCTCGCCTCGACTGCTGTCAACGTAATGCCGAACGGGCGGGTCGCAGGAGCACAGATTTATTTAATTATTTGACAGTACATCACATCTCTCCCTTTCAATAATTTTTAAACTAATCACATTAAGTACCAACTTTGAATTTGACTCTTGATAACAATCACTTTTTAAGCTACACGTAGTTTTATATAATAATAATCTTAATAATATCAATAATTTATTACAACACCAAATTTAATCATGCGAGTCTATTTCTACGTCACCATTGTCTTCCTTTCCGTTTTCATTATGAATTCTCCATTGTCCTTCTATTTTCTTGAGGGGAACTATGTTTCTTCTTATGTTTTGACCTGTTTCATCATTTTTTGTATTTAAATCACCTCTTTTAGCACTCATTACTGTGTGTGGAGTGGGGTTGAAATCGGGAGTCAATTTATTTTCTTTTATCATATTTTTAACATAAACCTTTTCTCCTCTAGTAATTTCATTGTCGACTGCTTTCCTTTTCCTATCTTCAATCAACTTTCCCTTTTCTTTTATGATTTTATCGTAAATTTCTAGGTCCATACGTCGGCTTTCGACATCTACAGCCGAAGGGATTAAATAATAAGGGAAAAAATAATACTGATGGTGTCTTTCCAGGTACAAACCATGGGGAGTGCTATTGTACATCATGAGATAGCGAAGGAGGTCATCCTTCCAATCAGACTTTTGGCATTGGCTAATTTTCAAGCGCTTTAGGATATCACGGTTTTGTCTTTCGACCTCTCCATTTTTTTTTGGCCAATATGGTATAAAATTGTAAAGCCTGATGCCAAATTCTGAACAAAAGGATTTGAACTCCTCGCTAATAAATTGACGTCCATTTTCCGATGTTATACTGACTGGAATACCTAGCCTGGAAAATATTTCTTTTAAAACATTAATGGTTTCATTTGATGTTATAGATTTCATAACCTTTATTTCTTTGTAGCGACTATAATAATCAATAACTACTAATAAGTTGTGTCCACTGGGTAGTGGGCCTAAAAAGTCTATAGCTATATCAGTCCAAGGTTGCATAGGTAATTCGCGTCTCTTCATTGGCACAGGGGGGCTTGCTCCTGATAATAGATTGCAGCTTTTACAACTTTTAACCATATTTTCCGCGTCTTTATCTATTTTAAACCACAAAACTTTAGTACGCAATCTATCTTTGATAGCAACGATACCTGGATGTCCTTCGTGTGCTGATGCGAGCACTTGCTTACGTAACTCCGTGGGAATGATATTTTTGTTACGACGTAGTAAAATATCGTCGTGCATCCAAAGTTCATGCTCAAAGAGTTTATAGTTATTTACTTTGGGGTCCCAATTATTTCCGAAGAGAGCTAATTTTACCAGTTGAATGTCTTCATCACTTTTAGATTTATCAATGATAATTTCCATTGGTACAGCCATGGGTCTAGCAAACTCCACGATTTTATTAATGTGATGCTCGTTATCATGTGGATGTGAATTATGATTTAGGCATCATCGGGACAGGGAGTCAGCTATATTATTTTTCCCAGGATAATAAACAACCTTGTAATTGTAAGCCTGTAACCGTAACACCCATCGTTCAATACGTGCACAAGGTTTAGATCGCGGCTCAATTATTACGTCGAGAGGTTTTAGATCAGTGATCAGCTCAAATTTTTTTAGCCCATATAAATACATATTGAAATGTTCGACTGCCCAGACCAAGGCAAGTGCCTCCTTTTCGGTCTGGCAATATCGTTTTTCAACGTCAGATAAACTTTTATGACCAAAAGCAATGATCCGAGGTCCTTGTAAATCTATCTGAACGAGAACTGCCCCTAACCCCACAGGACTAGCATCTGCCATGACTTGAGTCTTATCGTGTGGATCATAAAAACCTAAGGTGCGAAGGGCACTTAAACTTTCTTTTAACTCCGCAAACGCAGCGCCTTGTTTATCTTTCCAATATTCAGTTATGTCGGCGTTTTTAGAGAGTTTGTGTCTTAAAATTTCTCGAATTGGATCGGTCCTGGTGGCCAACCTTGGGATCCATTTTCCAATATAATTGACAAGTCCCAAAAAACTTTGAACTTCTTCGACTGTTTTAGGTTTTTATTGTTTTGACGTACTTATCAAGGGGTCTAATGCGTCGTGGAGATAATTCGTGACCGAGAAAATCTATTTTTGACGAGTTATAAATACATCTTTTATCATTAAGGACCACATTATTATGTTTCAAAACTTGTAACACGTTCTTTAGTCTATCGTTATGTTCATTTAGCTTACTGCCAAACACAATAACATCGTCAATGAAATTAACGACGTCCTTACAAGGCAGAAGCATCCTTTCCATGATTTTCTGAAAATGTTCGGGTGCACACGATATACCAAACATCAAGCGCTTATATCGAAACAGGCCTTTACTGGTTATAAATGTTGTGATATCCCGACAATCTTCTTTTATTTCGGCTTGGTGGAATGCATCTTTAATATCAAGTTTAGAAAAGATACATGACTACCTGAGCTTTGGGAGAAGTTGGGTCATTGTGGGTAATGTATGATTCTCTCTTATAATAGCTTTGTTTGCAAAACTCATGTCAACATATAGTCTTAAGGTGTCATCACTCTATGAATGAGTACTACCGGAGAAACCCAGGTTGTAGCTTGATCTATAGGTTCAATGATGTCTTTTTTGACTAACTCATCAATTTTATCATTGATTTTATTTTCGAGCGGAATTGGTACTCGCCTATAGGGCTGACATATGGGTGTCACAGATGGATCTATAGCAATAGCCAATTGGACATTTTTGAATTTAGGAAAATTCTCCGTATGTAATAGATTTATACTCACCCCTAATTTAAGCACATTAAGACATGTAGCTGTATGCTTGCCCAACAAATTACGGCTACCATTTTTAATTACATAAAATTTTGCAGTTTTTGTTTCTGGTCCAACTACGATTGATGCTTCAAATGTGCCGAGCACATTCAGAGGATCTTTTGAACCGTAAGCCATAAACACTTGATCAGAACCTGGTTGCTGGTTAGTGGTTAGACACAACAGCTTTTGATTTTAAATATTCCCAGGTTTCATCATTTATTATATTGTTGTTATTGTTTTGTTGTTGTTGCTTGTTGTTATTGCTGTTGTTTTTATTGTTTTGTTGTTGTTATTGTTATTGTTTGCTGATATCGTTGTTTGTTGTTATTGTTGTTGTTATTGTTGCGGTTTTGTTGTTATTGTTTTGTTGTTGTTGTAATTGTTTTGTTGTTGTTTGTTGTTATTGTTGTTGATTGTTGTTGTTTTTTGTTATTGTTGTTGTTTGTTGTTGTTGTTTTGTTGCTTTTTTTGTAGTTGTATTTTAGCGTCATCATCAATATGAAATATATAGTTTACATTATTGACTAGTGACTTGGTCTGTGGTTCATTTGGTTTTAATTTTTTACTGTCATGTTTTTGTTTGTCCCAAATAATAGGTGTTTTACGCTTGAGTTTCCTTGTTCGACATTGACTCATGAAGTGACCTTTATAGCCACATTTGTCACATACTTTGTCTCTCGCGGGACAATGTGTATCATCACATTTGTGATTTTCACTTCCACATCTTGTACACCGTGCAAGGTGTGCATCCCTGAGGTCGGGTTTTGTTTGTTCTTGTTCCAATCCTATTGACCTGTTCAGTTTTTTTTTTTGACTGGACTTTGAGATTGGAACATGAATCATTTCGTGGAATTGCATATACGAGTGTAATTTTATACCCGTAATATGTGGAACTAGATGGGTATTTACCCATTGGAATAGTGTACAGTATGTGATCTGTCATTCTCTTTCGACTTGGCTAATACTTACAGGCACGATTGGTTGTTGTTGTGTAGTCGGTAGCTTATTGAAAAATATCAAAGTCAAGACGAAACGCAATAGATTGTTTTAAAGTAATCCGTGCACTAATAATTATAATATAGTAATAGTTTTCTTTCTTAACTATATTCGTTTATTACTTGCATAAAAATAAAATTAAGATTCTATGAACGATGATTATTTTTTAGATAAGTACTTAGGCGTGCGGTATTACTAAGAATGTAAATAGTTTTAACTAAATATAATGTGGGAAGGTCGAGGATGACACTGAGAATATCTGTTTGTCTTAATTAGTTATCGTTCTGCAGGATTTATACAATGTGGGTATATAGTTATAATGGAACGTGCACACCAGCTACACAACAACATTTTATTGATAAGTATTAGCAGGCACTGATTTTAAGGCTGTTTTGACCGAAAATATCAATTGTAATTTGCTTCCTTTTAAATATTTATTTATTTTAGTAAACGCTATATTTATTAATCTCCGTAATAAGAGAAAATAAAAAACAATATTAAATTATGGCTAATTAGATAATCTCGGTCTCGCCTTTTTATTATTCTGTTTATTTTACTCACGTTCTTTATTCTCGTCGCCAATGTTGTCTCCCTTTAATTCCTGGGTGGTTTAATGAAACACAGATAATATTTTCATCTGAGTGCTAGCGACACGTCCGCTCGCCTCGACTGCTGTCAACGTAATGCCGAACGGGCGGGTCGCAGGAGCACAGATTTATTTAATTATTTGACAGTACATCACAGTTACCACAAAGAAAAAAGTTGAATCTAAAAATGTCACTAAACACGAATAAGTGGCAATAAAGGATTTTCTAATATAAAAAGATATCTTGACTATAATTATAGTTTTGTACTGATATTTTATTGTTACAAAAATACAACATTTTAACTTATTATTTAGCAAAAACTCAGAAGAACGTTTCGTTCTACGTCCCTAACTAGCTAAAGCTGTGAAATTAAACCTTTCGGTTATGTTAAAGACTCGAAGGGAACTTCTATTAAACGTATTTTACCTAAAAAATCATTTATTGAACCGTTTTTAACGATGTTATGATTTTTTTAGTAAATATGTACCTAATTACAGTTCGAGGTAGTAACCAAATCTGTTTTGATTTAAAAAAAAAATACTATTGACGGTGCAGGTGTTTAATCCCGTTTTTAAGTCCGCTTACTCTCGCTTAAAGTGGTTTAAAAATCATCGTGAAACGGATTGAAGTTTTTGGTGGCTTGTCAGTTTAGCTAGTGATGTTGCTATTACTAGTATTCGTCAGGCACTGATTTTCTCAATTTAATTCAACTTGAGAGTAGGTACCTCCCTTTAGGGAAGTTTCTAGCAGCTTTGTTAGTTAAAAACGAGACATTAAATAATAACTTAAAAGAAAATAATCATAGCAAAATTCAAAATGTGGCATCCGATCGATATTGGGGCTACAATCGACTCTTGCTGTGCGGGGAGCATTTTCTCTTTCTCACATTCCACTGTCAATCTGATAAATAATGACGATACGATAACAAATTACACGTTATCAACTGACTAATACTTACAGAATAATGCAAAACATAATCACTCTTATTTATAACATCCCTGATTCAGTACATCACATTATTTTGACAGTTACACGATATTAATAATATTGAATGATGAATTGATGTAGTTGAAGACTCCGTGATACTTATCTAAACAAGACTACATCGACTGACAACGCGTGAGAAAATAAATAAATAAAATGATTTCGAGCCTTTTTTAGTAACTTGAGTAACGAGTTAAACAAAATCGAATCGCATCACTATCTGACATAACTGACATAATGACAAGTGTCAACTGTCAACTGACAACACATTTAGTTTAGTTCAAAGAGTTTTAGTTGCTTTAGTTAATACTCTCACTCCTCTTAACATACTTATATAAGCAGCTTATAATGTTCTCACTGCTGGGATACAGGCCTCCTCTCTGTGAGAGGGTAGTTAATCCGTTTCTTTCTAATTGTACGAAATTGATATTTCAGTTTTCATGTGTGTACTTGAAGGATTATAATGAAAATGGAATGTTGAAGACGGTACAGCATTTAATACAAAATAATGTGCTGTTAACTGTTCAGTAAGATTTCAACACAATGTGTGAAGATGTTGCACGAGACTGTTCCAGATTTGAAATAACTTATGAAAGTTTCTCTTTCTTCAGTAAAACCATCTAGATGCAGTTTGAGGAAAGTGTGTATTGATGATGCAAGAAAGAATTTAAACTTTTTATTCAATATGGAAATCTGGATACAGGGATATTTACATTCCATGGAAATCTGCAAAACAAACACATACAGTACCTGTTGACTCTGCGGGGAAAGACATAATTTTGCATTTTTTTGCACACCAATGAGAAAAATAATAATATTAGTTAGCCCCTTCTAACATAAATACAATATATATTTTTCAGGAACATTAACTTAGGTACACCCAAATATCAACTTCTGACTCAAGAGCTGCTTGTGGTCGATACAGGCAGACATTCTGCTGACTGTTGGCTGTTGTGCACTTACAATGTTGAGCATGCAATATTAATCCACACTAATATTATAAATGCGAAAGTAACTCTGTCTGTCTGTCTGTCTGTCTGTCTGTCTCGCTTTCCTGCTAAAACTACTGAACCGATTTAAATGAAATTTGGCACACAGATAGTTTAGAGCCTGAGAAAGGACATAGGCTACTTTTTATCCCGGTAGTATGTTCCCGCGGGATAATTTCCGACCTCCACGCGGGCGAAGCCGCTGGCAAAAGCTAGTCTTATAGTAGGATATTATTGGGCATCCTACTCCACCTTCGTTCCTTCGGCTCACTCCGTTCGCCTCGTCACTCTCGGTGGATAGAATGCCCAATAATATTAATATTTCTGATATCGATGGCTGACCTCGTGAGTCGATGGAACTGAACGGAAGGTGGAGTAGAATGTTCAATAATATTTCTGATAAAGATGTCTTACCTCAAATTCAACTGTCGGATTCATTTCAATATACTCAACAGCTTAAAAACACCTACCCACCTGCTTTAAAACTTTACACGTTAACATAATCAGGTCTACATCTGAACGAACCAGTTATCTAAAATTCAGGACAGATTGTCTCATGTCTCTCCACATACTTGGGGATGGTGCATTGTGGTTTAGTGACACACATACCCGGTATCGTGACCAGATTGGCTCGAGAACATCTGAACTTTAGGATACCGCATACATTAAACTAAATTAAGGACCGATTGTCTCATGTCTCTCCACAAAAGTAAAATAGCGCGCACCCTTAGGTTCACACACATTTATTCTGTGACCAGATTGGGTCGAGGACATCTAAATTTAGTTTAACACATTACAGACGATACATACTTTTATATCAATACACCCATCTGCTTTAAAACTTTACACGTTAACATAATCAGGTCTATATCTGAACGAACCAGTTATCTAAAATTCAGGACAGATTGTATCATGTCTCTCCACATACTTGGGGATGGTGCATTGTCGTTTAGTAACACACATACCCGTTTTCGTGACCAGATTGGCTCGAGGACATCTGAACTTTAGATACCGCATACATTAAACTAAATTTAGGACAGATTGTCTCATGTCTCTCCACAAAAGTAAAATAGCGCGCACCCTTAGGTTTGTACACATTTATTCTGTGACCAGATTGGCTCGAGGACATCTAAATTTAGTTTAACACATTACAGACGATACATCCTGTTACATCAACACGTAAAAATCAAGTGGCAAGCGCGGTCCCACGGATAGTCGATCCTTGTCCAGTATGCATAAAGCTAAGGCGCTGATACACTTGACAACGGCAGCCGGATCAGAAACGCATCGACGGTTAACAATCATTAGTGCTTATATCAGTTTTTACGTAACACTATTGATTCATAACCGTCGGTATCTCACATTATTCAATCTGGTGTACAAACTGTATGTGGATCCGCTGTTGTAGTCTGTTCCGTAGACGGTAACCGTACCCGGTGGTTGTCAGTTTTATGTATATAATCAGCTTTATGTATAAGTCAGCTTTATTAGTTCGAATCGGCAAATTTCAATGACAATGGAATGCACGCTTCCCACGTTCACATAAATTGCATTCCATGCATTTATATTGTTAAGTAATATGACCATCATGTTGTAAACACTAAATTAGTCTTTTATAGAACTTCCTACATATTATTTTCGTAAATTTATAAAGTTTGTAATCGCTTCTAGTTTTAACGTGTTTCATTCTTCTACGTACTAAGATTATATATTTTTATTTATATGAATGATATATTTTGTATCAAGTACGACACGAATTATTGGTCGAACCATCTACCACTTGTTATCGAGTGTGATTTAAAATTAATTAAGAGACCTTGAAAAAAGAGAACACTGAGGTTATTAGGGATAATAAGAGTAAAGAATAAATGAATAAATACATTGGAGAAGCATTGAAATCCTAGAGTTAATGTTATTATTGATAAATTGGATAACTATAAAACCATAACTCAGTCACGTACTTCCGATTCCTACACGATACCTACAGTTTCTTGGTTTCTTTCATTGCAAGTGTAAGTGATTATTTAATAATACGAATGAAAATGTTATTAGTGAGTAAACTAACTTACTCTGCACTAGTTTTTATATCGTCGACCGTAGGTTCAATTGAGGTAAGGGACAAAATACGATTTTTCAGGAGAGGCCGACAAAGTTTTTTTTCGGACTAAATCGCCAAAACTTTTTTTGTAATTAACCTTTATCGGGTCTGATTTCACACATAAACTTGTATTTTGGTGCTCTATCTACATGTATAACATTTATTTAAATTAGTTAGCTATTTAAGAAAATAGATGTCCCTTACAACAATGTATTTTGTTAGTAATGTCCCTTACTGACCAAGTATCTTGTAGTCCCGTCCCTTACATTAAATTGACTTCTACGTTGGATCCAATCTATTAATGACAAAATAGTGTAAAAGACTTGTTGAAAAAAATTATGGAAAAAATACAGTGTAAAGAGATTTTTGACAGAAAATGAAGTACACACTTTTGACGTACGGATAGCTTAAATTTGGAAATCGTTATAAGAAATCATTTAAAAGACATGAAAATGTATTAGAACAGTGTGTGTGCTTTTTTGTGTGTCGCTTACATGCAATATTTGTACATTGTAATAGCCAATTTGTATTAGTTTGAATAAAACAATTTTTATTTTATTGAAGATGTTTATTATAATCAAATTATTTAAAAAAATGGTAACAATTTTACCTATACTTTGAATTCTTATTCAAATAAAAAAGTAGCTGAAAATAATCATAATAGAGCCTATAAGGCATTGTTAATCAAATTAATATAAACAACTTTACTTCTACCGCTTAATCAGCCTTCAACATTAGATCAATGTTTAATCATTATAATCATTAAAAAAAAATATTAATAAAATTGAGATCAATAAACGTTTCAGAATTAGACGTTTTTTCATCAACATTATCTTCTTCGTCCGTTTGATTCAAATTGTCAATCACTTTAGCGCAATATGGTAGCTTCAAATAATATTGATGAAATCTACTGGGCATAGCATTCACGCACGCAATTTTTTTAAAAACTTTGTATTTTGTGAACGATATTGGCAGCCTGGTGTTACACAAAGGTCTTAGCTCTATGCAATTAATTGTCCACTGTTATATCAGGCGAGTCTGCTAGTTGTGACGGCACACTAATAGATGTCTTACTCTTAAACTTACCCTTTCCCGTCCCTTTTCCCTTCCCACTTTTCGTTTTACGTTCTGGATTACTGCCTATCTCTTTGGCTACCAATTTTCCATTTATTTTGATGATATAAACAACCGCTTCCTCCTTGATAGAGTGTTTAGTCCAAATGGTTTTAAGGTATTTTTCTTTATCGTAGCTATTCTAATTTTCGTAACTTGCAAGTCCTTCGTCTTTTGTGGAAACAGTTTTTCTGTAACGGGGTCCCAGTCAATGAAATCCTTGTGCTCCATAACGGATACGACGTAGGGACGAGGATTCTTTCTAGCAGATTCCATGTAACTAGGCATGTAACTCCAAACAGTCAATTTTTGCACTTCTCATTCAATAACAGAGTGCATGCTGTCAATGTAACTATGGCATGTAACTATGACTGGTCAGTAAGAAGTTAATATGAATCGTTTCGACATTCTTGGAAATTGACAAAAAATAATGCAATTTTGCCAGCATTGTCCTATTACGATTTTGTCCAGTGCAAGCATCGCAATACAGGATAACTTAGTAAAAGTAATGTAAAAATCGTTTATTTCAATATTAAAATTACATTTTTGAGGTAGCGTTGGTCCCAAACTAGGCACAGCCTGTATCTTGGGCACCATTATACATAAAAACATTAGTTGAAATTTGCGACAAATAAAAGTAGTGATTAGAAGTAGTTAGCCTCTTAGAGACTACAAAAACTAAAATTACAAAATTTAAAAAAAACTTTTCTTATTCCTCTATCATAAACATCTTTCAGATACATGAAAAGGACCCTATCTCTTTTGACCCTCGTTTTCCGTCGCATTCACCCCAAACATAGCAAAACCTGTTTTGAGTAGAGCTTTCATAAATCGTAAAGTTATACACAGTGTATTTTCTGCTATAGAATAACAAAATATTGTCACCATGAGGCGTATTTAAAATCTTTTGTAAATCAAAGTTTGCCACTAGAGTGTCCTTGTTTACAGAATAGTTTTGATGACTAGTAAATCTTTCATAAGTAGCATATTTTTTTGTCCATGTGATCTTTAATCTTTTCCTTGTCCTTTTCTGCCTCCTTTGGATTGTTTTCATGTTTAGCGCAAATGTTGCACTTATCCTTCTTCGGAACTTGAATAGTTATGTTGCTGTATTCCTTATGGAACAGATGAATGAAAACACGTTCGCTCAGGTAATTTATCTTTTTCTGTTCGCATGATTTTCGGTACAGGTGGTATAAGTTTGTCAACGTTTTGTATTCTTGTGGTAAATACAGCCTATTGCTTGAATGCCTACAGTAATGTGAGGGTAGTACCGGAAGTCAAAAACCGTACACAATCCCGACCAAACGACAGATGAACTCGCACAGATAGCGACTTTTTTGATGCCCGTGCGCTGCTTTCGCATTGGTATCATTCTCTCTTTTGCACACAGAAAGACGTTGTGAGATAGAAAAGGATGGTAATAGTGCAAGTACGTACTATTTTGTGTTATGAAGTTAGAAGTGTGTGTAAATAAAGGTAACGGGGATAAATATTCATTACTTCTCACGAGCAAATTGGTGTAACGGACACCGAACCTAAATATAATTCGATTCAAATAGGTGTAACGTTGACACTGCTTAAAGTATGACAATGCAAATTGGGGTAAGGGACAACTATGTCAAAACTCGTGCAATCCATTTAAAGTATGGATGATATTTATTTTTTGAGATAACAAAGACATTAGTGTAAGGCCAGTTTTATTATTGTTTCTTAAAAAATAAACCATGTAATGGTAATTCGTTGATTGGGAAGACCCTTACCTTATTTGAAGTGGATTGGCGGCGATAATTACACCATTTCAAGTTCCTACATTGCATAGTTTTTCAGATACATTGTTATTATGGGGCTGATTCAAAATTTGGATCCAAAAATCATTAGGGTAAGGGACATTTTTCTTAAGCTAGAATTTTTTCATATTCACCATTCGATAGAGCAAAAAATTCTGAACAAAACTGTATACTCAACTCATTTTGGGTATTTTGTCCCTTACCTCAATTGAACCTACGGTCGACGATATGATGATAACAACTTCCGAGTTTAACTGCAACTTAAAATTACTTGGGATCGGGTTCACTTTGTCGGCTTTATTTTTCAATTCTCAATACTTATGACACAGTAAAAATAAAAGAAGCAGAAGTATGTCTCGGCAGTGACATTGAAAGAAATTCATTCAGGTGCCATTTAAGCGAATGCCTAATGTGGAATACGTCGAAATGCCGACTGAGTTGATAATGTAAAAAATGATATTTCTGGTTTCAATATTGATGAATTCAAACACACAACACTGAATAATACAATTGATAATTTCGTGTCAAATTTCAAGTAACTAAATGTTGCACCCTCCGCGTATGTGCGTAACTACCACCCTCCGAGGCTGTTGCGTATTGTGCACACTGAAATTTCGAAGCGCGTCATCTCGACCGTTTTCTATGAAGTTAAACTACTGTAATTTTTTATTCTGTGTCAATTAACAAATTACAATTTAGCAAAATTGATATGCAATCAATACGGTTAAATATGACGTAAACGTCATTTTTTTTATACAACTGTAAGACTTGTACTTAGAGTTTAAAATTGAAATTATCTATTTTTGTGCTGAAATTGTATTTTTTGTGTATATAAACGAATTAATTTCAATCAATAAATTACATTCGCTCCGGAATCTTCAAAGTGACAAGTAGTACTAGTGGTACTTTAATATCGACTTTCTAACATGTAAGTGAGTACTTATTAATTTTTTAATTTGAAGTTATAATGCTCAGCTACGGACCTGGTTTTTGCCTGCCGGCTGTTGTAATTATCATGCCCTATTTATCCATCGTGACTGCTACTCAGCTACGTACCTGGCTTCTGCCTGCCGGCTGATGTAACTGTTATCGATCTGTCATAAATTGATAGATTTCTTATTTATTGTATTTCAAAAAAGACCTTGTAGGTTTTTGTTTTGTTATATTAAACATGACTTTTTTTGTTGTACATTAGGTCTGACTCCGACGTTTCCCGTATGTCTGACTACATAAAGAGCCCGGCAACTGATACAAAGATCGTGTCGAGAAGGACCCTGCCTACGAAAAAAACTACAAAGCGCAAAGCTTCGTCGGTCGTAGAATCAGGATCAAGGTAGTTTATCAATACTCTTTATCTGACTTATCCCTTTTCATTAGTCTCACTTATTATATTATAACATAGATCTCAATAGAGAACTTTTATTTGTAACAATAATTTTAAGTAAATATATACTTACTTATTTTATCATGCAACATAGTTTGTATCTAGAAAAGTGTTTCTTCTAGATTATTAAAATAAAAATTTTAATTGTTTACAGTGACCAGAAACCGGGGAGCACCGACCTTTTCGGTTTGGAAGACTTTGGTGGCCTTCCTCCGAAGTCGAAGTTAGGATCATCCTTGCTGTCCCGCGTAGCCAACGGGAAGGTACGACGGACAGCAGATCTAAGCGGTGCCTTTTTTGTGGAACTGAAGGTATTCCATAAAGAAAATATCATCTCCATTGCTCCTGAGGAGCGTTGGAAGAAGGCAGAAGTTGCTTTGAAACTTCAACTGGAGAAAGGTAGCTCACAGTGGAACTCACTACAAAAATTCATGCATAAGGCTCATGAGTTGTTCAATGACTCAGAGCCTGTATATTATAGTGATAAGATAAATTTTAAATCTAGTTAGGTAATCACTTAAAATTTAAATTGGGACACCTAAAATTAATGTTTATTTTTAAACTTAGTAGGTAGAATGTCTTAAATTCTTGTTCAAGGCTTAGGAGTTGATCAAAGACTCAGAGGCTGTATATTATAGTGCTAAGATACATTTTAAATGCACTTAGGTAATTAATTTAAAATTAATATTTAGGACATCCTAAATAAATCTTTATTTTTAACTTAGCCGGTAATTAATTACGTTAGAATGCCTTTCTGCACTGTTTGTAACACATCTGTTGAGCGCAGTCACTGGACAGGTCATCTACGCAGTACCAATCATAAAAATAAAAATATTTCATAGGTTTGCGAAGGTGTTGAATTAATTAATTCTGCATTCCGAAATCGTATAGCTTCTTATAGAATTATTGACACTAGTGAAAAATATTCTTTAGATTCGTTTTTGAGTAATAATCAAGAAAAAATCAAAACATTAATCAATAAATCTCTGAAAGATCATGTATGTCTAAAAATTAATTTTGAATATTTTGCTTTGTTTTTGATGGTTAAAAATGATAGTCAGGAGATGAAATCATTTGCTACAAAGAATTATGTGGTACATCAGAATTATGAATATGATTTATTGACATCTCAGGTTAGAAGCACGTTGAAAAAAAAATTAGAAGAATTTCAAGATCGTGACAGTGGCTGGACATTTTTAAACAGTTCGCATTTGGAAGTTAATGTTAACAAATATCAACCTTTACGCGGCTCAAGCTTTATCGAGTTGCCGACCGTAGTTAAATCAAAAAAAGCATGTATTAATATTCGCAAT
Organism: Aporophyla lueneburgensis; assembly: GCA_932294355.1. Lineage (NCBI taxonomy): Eukaryota > Metazoa > Arthropoda > Insecta > Lepidoptera > Noctuidae > Aporophyla > Aporophyla lueneburgensis. Next base: position 12,221,985 of record OW028762.1, on the reverse strand, counting down.
AAAGATAATTATTGCTTTTTATGGTCAGTTGTTGCTGCTTTATATCCAGCAAAAACTCATCCTGAAAGAGTATCGTCTTACCCCAATTTTCAAAGTGTGTTAAACATAAAAGACATTCAATTTCCATTGAGTTTCTCAGATATTGCTCGATTCGAATTAAATAATCCCGATATTTGTATATATATTTATGGCTTAAAAAATAATACCGTGACTGGACCGCTTTATAAACCAAAATTTTTGAAGGAAAAAGTGATTCATTTACTTTACTTAGAAAAAGATGATTTATCACATTATTGTCTCATTACGGATTTACCGCGTCTTGTTAAAAATCAAATAACAAAGCACCACAGTAAATTATACTTTTGTGATGTTTGTTTAATGTTCTTTGATAGTTGTGATAATCTTACTTCACACAGTTGTGGAGGAGTTGCTACTGAACTACCACCAAAAGGCTCTTTCATTCAGTTTGAAAATTATGGTAGAAAGCAATTTGTACCATTTGTTATATACGCCGATTTTGAAACAATGCTAGAGCGGTACGACTCCTGCGACCCTGACCCAACTCAGGCGAGCACCGTTACGAGACAGCGACATGTGCCCATCGCTTTCGCTTATCATATTACGTGCACTCTAGATGAAACCTATAATCGTTATGTCTCGTATCGTGGTTCGGATTGTGTTTCAAAATTTGTGAAGTCTATCTATAAAGATACCAAAAAAGTTTATAGAATTTTAAATAATACCGTTCCCATGATTTACACGAATGAGAATGCTCTCGACTTTGAAAACTCTGATACATGTCATATTTGTGAGAATTTCTTGCTAGGTGATAGGGTACGCGATCATTGTCATTTGACTGGTAAATATCGTGGCGCAGCTCACAGTTACTGTAACCTGCAATATAAAATGCCTAAGTTTCTACCTGTATTTTTTCATAACTTATCGGGTTATGATTGCCATCTTTTCATAAAAGCATTAGGTAACGCTCCGGGATCTATTAAAGTCATACCTAAAACAAAAGAAAACTATATTTCTTTCACGAAGTATATTCCGATTTCCGATAATGAAAGCATACAGGTACGATTTGTAGATTCATTCAAGTTTTTAGGAACTAGCTTAGAAAAGTTAGCAAGAACAATGAAAAAACAAGACTTCAAGCAATTAAAATCTTATTTTCCTGAAAAAACACAATTTGATCTACTTACCCGTAAAGGAGTGTACCCATACGATTACATGTCTCAATGGAAACATTACGAAGATATATGTTTACCATCTAAAAATCATTTTCATAACTCCTTGACTAATGAATCAATTAGTGATGAAGACTATAAACACGCTCAGACCATTTGGTCAGTATTTAATATTCAAAATATGGGTATGTACACAGATTTATATCTTAAAACCGACGTTCTTTTGCTAACAGACGTGTTTGAAAGTTTTCGAAAAACTTGTAAACAATACTATAATCTCGATCCCGCGTTTTATCTTACAGCACCAAGTCTTTCATTCGATGCAATGCTTTTGAAAACTAGAATTAAATTAGAATTGATAAGTGATGTTCAAATTTTTAGAATGATCCAAGAAGGCATTCGTGGAGGTGTTTGTATGTGTTCCAAAAGACATGTCAAAGCCAATCATAAATACTTGGATTCTTACGACTCGTCTCTGCCGAATTCATTTATTATTTATTTAGATTGCAACAATTTATATGGTTATAGCATGTGTCAATATTTGCCTTATTCGGATTTTAGATTCATGAGTAGACAGGAAATAGATGATTTGCAATTGAGCTTAACAGATATAAGCGATACCGCGGAAAACGGCTATATTCTTGAAGTTGATTTATTGTATCCTAAAACATTGCACGATGAACATAACGACTTTCCATTTTGTCCAGAAAAATTTGTTGCACCGGGTGGTAAGAATAAAAAATTAATACCGAATTTGTATGACAAATACCATTACGTTATTCATTACGTTCATTTAAAAAAATGTTTACAACATGGATTGGTGTTACGAAGGATTCATCGTGCAATTGTTTTTAAGCAAACCTGTTTTTTAAAACAGTACATCGATCTTAACACTCAACTACGACAAAAAGCAGAATCAACGTTTGAGCAAGATTTTTTTAAATTATTAAATAATAGTATTTTTGGGAAGACTCTGGAAAATGTTGAACAAAGAGTAGATGTAAAATTAGTTAACAAATGGTGCGATTCAAACAATAAAACGAAAAAGACTATTTGTGCTGAGAAATTGATAGCCAGTCCATATTTTCATAGCGCTTCTGTGTTTTCTGATGATCTAGTAGCAATACAAATGAAGCCTTCGCGTGTTATACTTAATAAACCAATATATATAGGGTTCACAGTGTTAGAATTATCTAAGACCCATATGTATGATTTTCACTACTCTGTCATGAAACCTTTTTATGGTAAGCGAATTGAATTGTGCTATACTGACACAGATAGCTTAATTTATGATGTCCAGAGTAATAACGTTTATAAAGATTTCAAGCTCAATTTTTTAAAATATTTTGATACCTCTAATTATGACATAAACAATGAATTTCACTTGCCCATTAATAATAAGAAGATCCCAGGACTGTTTAAGGACGAAATGGGTGGTAAAGTTATTAAAGAATTCGTAGGACTGCGCTCAAAACTTTATTGTATTAAAACCTTAAAAAAAACAATTAAAAAAGCCAAAGGTATAAAAAAATGTGTACCGAAACATTTAAATATGATTGATTATAAAAATGTTTTGTACAATTGCAATGTCATTCGTAAAAAAAATGTAATGTTTAGGTCAATAAAACATGAAATATTCACTCAGAACGTAAATAAAATAGCACTTTCAAGCAATGATGATAAACGGTTGCTATCATTTGATAAAGTATCTACTTTAGCTTGGGGTAATGCAAATATATTTATGTAATGTATTACCATACTTAAAAATGTAATTAGGAACTTACAATAGTGACATTTCTATCAAGAATTTTATTGATTGTAAAACATCCTAAATGGAAAGTCAGATAATTTTATAACGTAGCTACTATCTTACTTACTAATTTAAAAAGTTTGTTAATCTTTAAATATGAAATATAATATTGTCCTGTAATTTAATTCAAATAGTATCGTCTGAAGTTACTTTTGAACCCAGCTATAATATTATAGCTGGTATTATATCTATGTAATTCTAAAATGTGTGTATTCTTGGTGTCCCTTGTAATTGTAGTTTTTATCTGTATGTACCTACTAAATATATACTTAAATAAATAATATTTTATGATTTTATCTCTGTTTCATTTCCATTCCTGATTGATGACAAAGCATACAGGGCTTACACCATGTTGTGCACGAGGATACAGGTTCCAACTGGATAAAACATGCAATGTTCATTTTTGATGACATAGCACTCATGGTTCGAAGTTCACACGCGCGGTGTAGAATATGACACCGATCAGGTGCTCGTGCACGAGCTCGAACGTGTTGAAACTTGAAATTGAATCACAGCGCTTTAAGGCTTTATGGAGTCTTATTATTGTGTAGAACATTCATTATTAGACAGTTAGCCGGAGCGGTCATATCACGTCGAATAAGAACGAAACGAATTGTAAGTATTGTAGAACTACCCATATATTTATAACGTTAATTCATCATGTTTTTATGTAATTATAATTAATTATTATTTCGGTTGTTTCAGATCATTGATAATGTGTGATTCACCAGATATTATCGACTTCTCCCAATACGCGCAAGGTTTTCCGACCCCGAGTTTAAGCTGGCATATCCCAGAACAACAAAGACCTGTTCACAAGGAGCCTAGAGCAAGACAAGACTGCGGACCTGTCAACAAGAAGCCTAGAACAAGACGGGAGTGTGTAAAACAGAAGTCAGCTCTGCCTACCTGTCAATCATTCGTCATAAACAATGAGAAGAAAAAAGGATTACGACTGATCCAGGTACAAGTGTTGGACATCAGTGAACAACTAGAATCTGCAAGTGACAATGATGATGTGGTAATTTTAAGTGCGCAGTATATAGTGACTGAATCGGTGGACCATGTTATGGAGGAGACGCAATCGTTAATTAATAAAATATCAAAAAAACTTTGTGGGGACAGTTGTTATTACTGATGAACTATTAACTGGTGTCATTATTTTGTAAGTATCTACTATATTGTTTAAGTTTTATAGTAATAAGCAATAATAAATTATGTAAGTAATATTATAGTTATCAGACTATATTATTATTAGGTATATATAACATTTATTTGCTTTCTTATTGTTTAGTGTTTAAACATTTGTGGTTTTTATGGTGTGTAAGTTTTGAATGTATACATTTTTAAAATAACAAATATGTAAGTTTTATTTTAATTAACTTTTGTATTTTATCCTGTACATACCTAGTCTAAAAAAATATAATAAAGTTAAAAACATATAAAAAGAAAAAATATGTAATGTAGATTTCTTTGATTAATCTAGTTGGGCTACTGTTCAATCATCACAAGTAAACATTAAATAAACTATGTGGGGACAGCTATTATTATTATTATTGGGTAGGTAGTTATAATTAGTTTGTAATAATTGTAAATAATGTAAAAAGTAAATAAATATAAAATGAAAAAATATGTACTTAATGTAGATTTCTTTGATTAATCTAGTTGGGCTACTGTTCAGTCATCACAAGTTTTTTAAGTTAAGTATGTAAGGTAACATTAAATAAACTATGTGAGAATAGCTATTATTATTATTATTGTGTAGGTAGTTATAATTAATTTGTAATAATTGTAAATAATGTAAAAAGTAAATAAAAATATTTTGTAGTTTAAATTATGTTTTATTTTGTATTACTTATAAATACTCGAACTTTAAATTAGCTCTTGTGTAATGATATACATATAGGTTATTTGCTTTCAGAATGTTTTATTAGAATAATTCGTTTAGAATACCGTATGTATCTATATTTGAAATAAAATTTATTAGGATTATCATTTTGCTGCAGCTAATTTAAAATTTGTTATATGGGTCTGATTATATTAAATAAAACACTCTTGAGTACATAGACATTTTTAATTAACTGTTCAACACAATAATTATTAAATAAATAAATTAAATACAGACATATTATTATCAAAATACCATTTTCTAATACACACAGCATTATTCAATGCACAATTCAATTTATGGTTCACACAATTAAAATCAGTTTTATTTTTACAGAACTTTTTTTTTAATGTCGCAAAATTAGGACATCCCTTCTCACCTATGTCAATCACTTCACAGTTTGCACATAACTCTTTAATCCACGTAATCTTTTCCAAACCCTTTGTCATAATTTTTTTATTTTCTAAATATGGTAAAATAACACGTTTAAACTCTTTGTAGTCTATGTAGCCTTCACTCCAGTAAATTCCTCGATTTCTTTCTAACCATCTCACCTGCTTTTTTTCTTCTAGTGTTAGGTAATGGAATGAATATGGTGGTTTCACCAAGAACGTCTGTGTATGATCATGACTCGCAATGGCCAATTCTTTGACAATAAAATGATTTAAAGAATCTTTAAATCCTTGGAGTTCCACTATAAGGGTGTCCGACTTCATGATATCTTCTTAACAATGTTACTTAATGGTTTGTATTCAACAATGCAATCGTTCAGAATGAGACAATATGCTGAAGTTTGATCTGGTATCTCCGAATCACTTTCAATTTCTACTCTCACGTCCACAACTGGCCCTGTCTTTAGATTATCCGCTTGTCTAGAGCAATCAATGACAAACAGCGGTGCTAAATCTCTAAACTGTTTTTCGCTTAATATGGGTTCCGGTCGACGTCCGTAATACGACTGTTGAAATCTGGTGTATTGCTCGTATAATAAAGCGATTCTGTTATTAGCAAAACTCGTATTTAGGTTTTCATACGGAAAATAAGTTGAATTGAGATACACTCTAACGTCTCGAACGTGACAGTGATCGAATTGAGACATGTCCGAACTTGCATTGCTTTTCCTATTTGTCTGTAACCCGATAATAATGTACCTTGGTTTTTCTATTTGAGATGAAGTTTTGATTGACCAGGTATGTTTTGTAGTTTTAGGCAAAGCTGGATATTCGTACAGATCCCAATTTCTGTATACCATTTGAAGTGATCTATCTTTTTCTAATAGTTTTAACAAAGTTATTTTTTCTTTGTCTGATACTTTAACATGCGGTACGCGCCATATAATTTTGTTGATCTGAACGTCGTCCACTATTTCGCCGGTGTTAAGTTTTACAGCGTTCAAATTAGTATTACTTCGTAACAATATCAGTTCATGTCTGCTATTTATCACAACTTTTTTATAATCTTCAGCAAACCCGAGGATGTTACTTAGTGGAATAGAAACAGAAAATTTTCCACCATTAATATTTTTTATACCATCGATATTCCAGCCCCAAGCATTAGACATTTTTGATTCACTTTCATTCATTGATATTAATGATTTCATGGTTGTAGTTACTTATACCTGCATTTTTTATTTTATCAATCTCCACTCCATTTAACTCATACCTAATATCTTGAAACAAGTACAGTAGACCATTGTTTGTGAAATTGATACTAGTAGCTTTGTCTTTCGTATCTTTTTTGTTTACGATAACAGTGCCTTCTAAATAGAGTGTGCTAGCTGAAGGAAGTATGTACAAATCCTGTTGGTTGATCGGAATGCGGATTTCATCGTTCCTATTGAAACTCGTTACGTACGGCTTGTAGGAATGAAATTCGATTCCTTCTATAGTATTATCGTAAGTTGGAGCGGATAAAACGTCTAAGATATTCATTTTAACAATCCGATAGCTCTAAGGAACGCTTTATTGTCTTTAGTTAATTTTATTATCTTCTTAGAGAAAGGTCTTCTTCGATAGGTAGCTCGGGCAGAACTGATATTCTTTACTTGGTGAAACACATTTTTATTGTAGTCAATCATCTTTTTCTTCTAAGATGCAGATATACCTGCACTTCTTCACTACGTAAATTGATTAATTGTTTGTTTATATCTAACAGTCTGATATGTATGCAGCTTATGTTGTTTTGATTGATTGGAAAGTATATTGCGTTCTTCGGGATTTCTATGATCCTGTATCCTGGCGGCACATTAAGTGCAAATTCGTGAATAATATGACTTGGTTCACCGTTCACAAATGAACCGCTTACAATATCACATTCAATCCTGACTACGGTCGTAGGTAGAATGTTGACTGGAGACTGTGACACATGCCATTTATTTGCTGTTAAAATTTGTTTGTTAAACCCCAATAGTCTTCTAAAAGAGTCTCCTTTGATAAAATTAATGTCTTTTGTACAGAATATTGTAGTTTTTAAAGTATTATTATTGCACCGTAGTTTGATCGCTGCATCTTTTATTTCAGATTTTAAATAATCGCTAATATCTTGTAATTCATAAGTGCCTTCCGGTACTTCAATAACTTCATTAATGCCATAATAGAACTTATTATTACTTTTGTCAATGTTTGGAATAGAATTAAATGTAGAAAAGTGCAATAAAGCACACTCATACTCTCCGTCTAGTTGTAAAGTATTAGGATAGTATGTAGTTAACACTGACGAGTCTCCAGTTATCGACAAAGTGAGTGACATCTTGCAAATGATTGATATAAAAGAAAAGAATTTATTTTATAATACTTTTTTATTCCAAAAAGTCAACAAATAACTTAAACATAAATGACCACAATTGACTGCGTTTAATTTTTGATATCCTGTGTAGTTATATAACACATCACAATTTTTGAAATATTGCATCAATTCCATTGGAGGTTTTAAATTTCCATAGCTATCAAAGTATTCACAGTGATTGTATACTTTAGCATAAGCTACCCAATGCGTTCCTTCGTTCTTAGAATCGTCTAAGTTAACAATACCACATTCAATGTCTTTCGGCTTCGAAGGTAGTCGATCCTTCATGTAGACCTCCCGAAAATATGGAATGTGTCTTGAATACTTTCGGATGTCTACATCAGTTAGAGGGCGATTGGGTAGCATATTTTTCAGTTTTTTGAAGATGTTATAAACAATCCTTTACCACTTTTATACGGTCTAATGTATAAACCCTTACCCAACACTAAAGCCTCCATAGCTTTATTATGTCGTTCTGTTTCTTGCAAATTTTGTTTGCTTGCTTTGTAATCATTAACGGTTTTTGCAATGCCAGCTGCACCACCAGCTAAAGTTCCTAAAGCCGATAAACCAGCGAAAATTGGAATTAAAGGTAGAACTCCTCCAGTCTTTGGTATGGGTATTACTCGGGGTACTCGAATTCGATGGTGAATGTTTGGAAATAACTTTTTTGCGGTTAAGTAAGCTGCTTTTATTAAAGTCTTATTATCTTTGTGTTTGAGTTTCTTAATTTTTGATTTTATTTTCGAAACTAAGCTTTTAAATGTTTTAATGCCTGATCCAGACTTTAGTTTCGCTTTCATAACTTTGCTCACCAACCAAGAGCTTAATTTTTCACCTTTCCCTGCATCTTTTGATTTAAGTCTTTGTTTAGCCATATCAAGTAGTTGTAAATCAGCTTTGTGACGATTTGATACGTCTGTATGGTTTGTATACGCAATGTCGTGTTGCAAGCAAGCTTCGTCTAGCTTATTTACACCTCGATCACCTCGCGCCAAGCGTTTATGAAGTTTGGTTCCTGGTCCGCAATAATTGTATCCTGGCAAATGCACTTCGAATGGTAGATTATTAATTATGTTGTTAACTAGTCCACCCCCTTGCATTACTCAAATTAGAATGATATGATTTCGAATGAAAATGGTTTTATAATAGTTAGTTCATTAATGCAGCTTTTTCAATCCAACTGTTTTCTGCACTGCTTAGGCCTAACCATTTAACATACAATTTATTTCCTTTCTTTTTCAAAACCTTTTCTATCAAATACACATCAGGATAATTAGATCTTTGCAGTTCTTGTTCGTAAAAAGCTCCTAATATGTTTTGGTTTCGTTGATCTTCTATGTGATATGTCACTGGTAAGGTTTTATTTATCTTTTTTATAATAAATAATTCAGTTGACCAATTAGGAGTGTAACCTTTCTCAAAATTATGTTTGTATTTACTTATACGAACACAATCACCAACTTTGAATTTAGGCTTCCACTGAACGAAATCATGTTTGTTTATTTTTTCTATATTTTCTTTGATAACTTGTTCATTACATTTATTCACATCAACCGGTTTAAATTGAATAGTACGATGTTTGGTGTTGTTATATCTCTTCAATGTATCTTCCAATGGTAGACCTAGCCACTTATAGTTTCCATTGAGACTAAAATATTTATATAATTTATTTTTTAAAGTTCTTATCAGTCTCTCTACAATTGATGCTTTTTTAGTAGAAAACGATGAGTAATGGTTAATGTTGTGCTTTTTCATAAGCGTTTGAAAAGTGATGTTATAAAATTCGGTTCCCATATCAGTCTGTAAATTAACAGGATCATTACAACTACTAAGCAGTATATGTTCGAATGCACGAGTAACATCAAATTTATTTTTCGATTTTAACGGTTCAGCCCAGGCATACTTTGAGAAGCAGTCAATCACCACAAGAATGAAATTATAGCCTTTGTTATATTTCCTCAGGTTTTGCATGTCCATCAAGTCTGCTTGCCATAAGTCATGGATTCCTTTCAGAATAACAGAACGACGAGGGAAATTTCTTCGTGTTGCTTTGTGTATTTCATTTACAATTTGCTGTTTTACCATTATGGAGTTTTCTGAAGTAATTTATCTACCTCTGCTTTAGTATAAAACTTATCTTGCAAATGAGTTGAAACCTCAGGTAACCTTGCTTTTAAAGTAGCTTGAACTGTACCCTTTGCATCTTTTATGATTTGAGTACGCAATGTAGCAATCAGATTATTAAATTCTTTAAACATATTAGCATTCAACCGATCTACATAATCCTTATTCACAGCCAGATTATTTAATTCTTTTAACGTATTAGCATTCATTCGATCTACATAATCCTTGTTAACAGCATCGTTTGCTTCTATTGGAGATGTAATTCCTGTCAGTCTTGATGTTTTTAAATCAAAATCTCCGTTTTCTGATTTTAGCAATGCATTTTCATTAAAATCAAATAACTCTGATAAACGCATTCTTTTGTGAATGTAGTGTCCGAATTTATCTACGTTCATGTTTAAGGTGTATTTTATCGAGAGGCTGATGACAAAATAAACATATTTTTAAACATTTATTTATTTATAATCTTACATTCACGCAATTCTTCAATGATAGATATAATTTCATTATCTAATACTGTGTTGCCAGCATCTCTAGATGCAATTAATAATTTCAACCTTTCCACTAGTTCATTAGGATTATCCCAGTACACTAAATCTACGTCTTTTCTCCACTTTTTTAGTAACGGTAGACCCTTTCCCTGAACTGCATTCTTCAGTTTAAAAAGAGGTTTAATAACTTGTAAATATTTTTGTCCTTTATTACTTTTTATTGGCTTACTGGGCTCAAAATCTCGACGATGTGCATTTGTATCAAGTAGCATCAACTTATAATTTTGCATATCACTATCTGTAACCAAGCTTAAGTCTACATCTTTCTTAAGCAACAACTGTTTTAATCCAGGTGTATTTCGGTATTTACGTCCAGCCACGGTGATGTATTGATCGTTGATCGTTATGCAAGCAGAACCTAAAAGCAGTTTCCCACGGTCTGCTCTAACTCCAAATGGAATATCTACCAACGCTTCTGAAGACACTGACCAGGATGACGTATCATAATCTTGGTTACTTTCAACTACTGATTCATAAGAAGAGTCACTGTTGATATCGGTTTCATATTTGTCTTCACCGTCATGATTATCATTACTTCCTGCGCTATCAGTTCTTTGTTTCTGCAATTTTTCGTTAACAAACGGAACATCAGCAAAATCATCACTAACACGCAGGAGAGGACTTTGCTTACTAGCATTAGCAATTATGTTGAGAGGTTCTGTTACAGGTTTGAAAACAGATTCCAGTGCTTGTTTATTGTTAATCTCAGTATCTCTCATTTTTCGTACTTTTATCTTTACTGCTTCTGCTGCATCAACAATTTGACGTTTCAATGTTTTTTCCATATTAGCTTCACTTATATGTTTTCATAATTAATAGAATACTTTGGATTACATATTTAAATTAATAAAGGAAAAAAATACAACCTAAACTAACTAAAACTATTTACAAATTAAAAAAAAATTGCGTCGAAAAGTCATCCGCATCGCTGTCGCCTGGTAAAGTACCCAAGAGACTGGCGGCATTACCGCGTTGTATGGCAATGCTTAGCCTCTGGCCAAGGTAAAAACCAGCTCTTGAGTCACGGGAAGTGTCCACCAGCCGTTTCGAAATATCCTTAAATAGGCTAAGAGCACTCGGACCCCACGGCCCAAGCGTTTCAACCCCAAACGGCTCAAAAATATAATTACCAACAAGGTTATTATACTTACGCCGCTTGAGGTTTTCCGCAGCCGCAGCAGCGGCTCCAGCACAGCACGCCGTGCCAGGAAGATGGGATGGCGCAAGAGTATCGACGCACGTTGCATCCCACACTAAAGGCCTACCCACCTTCCATGGAAATAAGGACATACCGTCCGGTCTCTTGCCATCGTCGCGTGCCAAGCCATTGGGTTCTAATACAGCTGGAACGCCGACGGTGACAAGAGCTCGTCGGATGATGTCATTTATGTTTGCGTGCCGCGCTAATCGACCCGCACTTTGGCTGCAAGACAGGCCGTGGTGTCCTAGACTGGTGACAACTTCGCCACAGTGACAGCGATGAGGAGAACAACACGGAGCTCCCAAACGTAGGGAAACAGCGAGGCGGAAAGTAGTGTCGTCGAACAAGGTGCCGATATTCGACGACGGTAGTGCATGAAGCCATAAACCCGATTCCCACTTACCCACAGCCAGCAGACGTGCACGCTCCGCAGTAGTAGCAGACGTGTTGAGTAAATTGTCTTGTATTACTCTGCAGAGCGGCTCATCCCACCGTCTCTGGGAAAATGGATTACCGGGTAGCTCAGTGTTCGGGCAAGCGAGTCTCCAGGCATCTATAGCCTCGTTGAAGCACGGCACATCAAAATTAATCAGTGTGGGGGCTAGGATTTTCCTGATTAATTTCTCAGTACCGTGGACCGAGGATATAAAAGCTGGTAAACTAATACTAGAAATTTTGCGGACGCCGAGGCCTCCCATACGAATGGGAAGAGTAGCTTGTGCCCAAGCTCGGTCGTCCATGGCCACATTTAAAATCGAGGTTAATGTATGCCGGATAATTTGGTCCATTCTGTCTAATAAGTGAGTGTGCTTCCATAAATGGGAAGCGCGAAGGACGTATGTTAATTTGGGGCCGAAACAGCAATAGCGAATTAAGGTGATGTATATTATAATAATTTTCCATATTGGTAAAACAGGTTGTAATTGATTAAGCGTCGTACGGTGAATAATACTATCAGACAGGTTATAGTCTTATATAGGTATAAAGTCATGTTCTTAATCAAAGACTACAAACGTGTCAAATTTACTTCTATAACATCCTTTGTTTTTGGAACAATCTTTATTAATTACAACATAATTGAAAGGTATACTCCATATTTTTGAACACATTTCCCGAAATTCAATCCATGTCATGTCAGTGTTGACGTGTTCTTCATACACATGTCTCATATTTCTTTCATCTTGTTTAAAAAGTACGATTAGATTTGCGTTGTCTCTTACTAACTGCTTAGGGATTTTACTATACGTCTGATTTAGATAAAAACAATCGATGAACTTGTGTCTCCCCATAGCAAAATAATCACGCATACTATTTTGATTTTCACAAGCAACATCATCAAATACGATTACAGAATTTGGTTTTGCGGTCTGAACACTCAGCACTTGTTCATTTTCATGATATTTCTGAAATGAAATGCCTGGTACACGTTGCAAGACTTTTTCTAAAAACACGTACTTAGGTTGTTGCAAGGTTTTAGAATAAACATAAACATTTTGAAATCTTAAACCATTCTCATGTATAAGAAGACCAATTAATAAATTAGTTTTGCCGCAATTTGATGGCCCACAAATAATACATCGTACCGATTTAGGTAATAATTCTCCATGACGAAAACCAGTCTCCTGAGAATTAGCATAAAGTTTGTTTACATGTAACGATTGTGGTTGTTTTACAAATTTCATGATGACTGCTTGAAACGGTTAAATTAATAATGAGTCAATTGTTGTTTTACATTAACCTTTATAACTCATAATCGCTAACTGGAATCAATGTACGAGCAACCTGACCATGGACGTTCTTCAATATAAAATAGTGAGTGTTATGGTAAAATAAGGAAAAAGTAATATTGAGTTTTAGAACTAAAATAGTGGAAAAGACGTTGAATCATAACATTTCATTTATATTATTGGGCATTCTATCCACCGAGAGTGACGAGGCGAACGGAGTGAGCCGAAGGAACGAAGGTGGAGTAGGATGCCCAATAATATCCTACTTCTTATATATATAAAAATCTTGTGTCACGATGTATGTTGCCAATAAACTCCAAAACTACTGAACCGATTTCAATCAAATTTCACATGTACTCGTATTTTGGTCTAACTTACTGGATAGGATTGTTATCATCTCAATTATTTGCTTATGTCGTGAATTTAAACGAATAAAATGTGTATCCATTCATTGTTTCTTAAGCATTTACTGCCATCTATGAGAACTTCCTAAAACTAAATATAGTTTTATGGAGTTCTCATAGATGGCAGTGTACGTTGATTAATCAATAAAATTCTTCAATATTGTTTGACATCTAGGTTACAAACACACCCAATAGATGGCGCTGTGTTCTGTTTCTTAGAATGTAAACGTAATATTTATTTATGTTCACGATATAACCGTATTATTTTAATGGTTTGTGACTGATATTTTTATAATTATACTGCGTATTATGTTACAATATTATTACCATTAATAAAAAAAAATTGTACAATTTTTGTTACAGAATTATTAAAGTCTTGGCGCCAAATTTTAATCAAAGTTTCAAGATCTGGCCATCAAATTCTATCGAGTCGCAATCTCTGGTTTGAATGTCCAAAGCTTTGGTATCTCATTCGTTCTCGAGACCTCCTCTGAGCGTAAACAAAGCTCCCTCTCGAACCATCGAGACCCACTATTTCGAACAATCGATTCTTCTCGAAGCATGCGAACTAGAACGTTCGGGAAATTCAAGGTTCAGGTATAAATACTGGCGCCGAGTGTCACCGCAGTTCAGTTCCTTTTTAAACGAGTGAATTAATACTATCTCCCGGAAAGTGATAGTCTCAGTAAAACCTTAGTACTACTCTCTGCGTCAGTCTCTACGTAAATATACCTGTGCATTTACCAAGTATATAAACTCTGCAAGTATTAATCAGTGCAAAATCATAACTTTATACACATGTAAGTGTTTTTGCTTGCATTTTATTTTATTTTCTTCATGTATTTTGTAAATAAGTCATTGTTTATAAAGAATAGTTAAAGATAAGAAAAATAAAATCTACATTTAATAAATTATAGTTTGTAAAAACTAAAAAACACGCTTTTGAAACTAACTGAACAAAAAATTTAAAAATAAAACTGGAGTACTCAATTTAAAAATTCATATTGCTGTACAAAAAGTGTGGGGGGTTTGATTTTCATTGCTGTAAATATTTTAACGATAGTTTAGTATACCTGTAGTAATTATAATAAGCACCCCACGCATTTTGTACGACAATATGAATTTTTCAATTGAGTACTCCAGTTCTATTTTCAATTTAGCTAATTCGATTTTACCGGAAGGGTTTTATTTCCTCAGTTGCGAATAGAGAAATAAAATATGGCGGTACGAAGTTCGCCGGGTCAGCTATTAGTATTATATTTTATCAAGTTCTTGAAACATCGTAAGGAAACCGGCATGTCCTAGAACAAAAAATTTGAAGACATGTGACATCTACGAACCCGCACTGGGCCCGAGTGGTATATTACGGCCCACTCCGTGTCACCGGGAGGAGGCCTGTGTCCCAGCAGTGGGAACAATATAGGCTGATTATGGGAACCGATTACTTTTCCGAATTATTTTTGTTCGAATTTCATTTCACCGAAAACTATTGACCGACGTCTTGTTTGCCATATGCATTGTTTGACATATTTTTAGATAATCGAAGTATCATGTGTCATAGGTATTATTTTACCGAACTATGTTTCGCCGATTTACAAAATAACTTTTTGCTATTGGCCGAAGCCTCTTTTGAACTTTTTTCATTTGCCAAATGATTTATTTGCCATATTTTCAACATAATGAAACAAGATTTTAGGGAATATTATTTGGTCACAAATATGTAGCCGGTTACTTGGTAGCGTTTTCAATATGAAATTAAAATATACGTAGTGTCATAAAGTCAATTTATTCTACTACAAAATTTAGTGAGAAACGAATCGCCGTAAAACCGACTTTAAGTAGTCTTGTCTGCCCTACCCCTAGAGTGTAATTTAAGCCCGCGTAGGCGCGGAGGGGTAGGGCGGCCCGCGAGCTGAGGAGCAGGTGGTGGCGGTGGTGAGCGTTAAAACCATCTGTGACGATAGGCTCGCGTGGGGCCGCCCAAACCCCGTAGCGCCGGAGCCGTGACAGAAACAATGCTTGCTGCATGTTGCATGCCTGATTGCATGTTGCTTGCCTGATTGCATGTTGCTTGCTTGTTCGCACGTTGCATGCTTGCTCGCATGCTGCAAGCCTGCTTGCATGCTGCATGCCTGCTTGCACGCTGCATGCCTGCTTGCATGCTGCATGCCTGCTTGCATGCTGCATGCCTGCTTGCACGCTGCATGTTGCTGCATGCCTGCTTGCACGCTGCAAAACGCTTTAGTTCATAATCAACTGTTTTATTTAGTGCCATTACATTTAAATAATTAATTAATTAAACAAAAGAGTAGGTTAATCTGAACAGTGCAGTATAATTAATGTTCGGAAACATAACACTTCGAACAAATGTTATTTCGGCTAAGTGTAACTTCGGTAAAAACTTTTTCGACCAAATAAAACGTCGGAGTAACGAAAAAAGTCGAAATGATAATAGGTCAAGTGATAGAGTGGCAGACGTACCTTCAATGAAGTAAAAAACAACGAAACGATAATAGTTGAAAAGTTTTAGGTGAAATGAAATTCGGTCAAATATTTTTCGAACTTATGATAGGTAACCGCTGATTATGATGATCAAGCTCTTCTAAGTGAAGGGACAGTTGAGCTGCTGAAGAGTTTGTTGCGTCAGTTTTTCTTCCCAACTTGCCGGGGGACTGTCTTCTTCCCAACCAAAGCACTAGGAAGTGGTGAAGGGCAGGCATTTTGGGAACTGTCTTATGTAATTTTGTCATTCGAAAAGTGCTGACTCCAATCTGCAGTCCAATCTACGGAACAATGAGATCGCTTCGGAAAGCCTCTGATGCTCCCAGGAAGCTTCTGCGCTTTTAAGCGGAGCTAGACTGGCTTTGTTAGCCAGAATAAAATAAATGTAAAAAAAACCCTCATTCCTGAAGAGTTTATCGAAGCGCTAATCTCAGGAACTAATGGTCCGAATTGAAAAAATATTTTTGTGTTGGGTAGCCTATTTATCGAGGAAGGCTATAGGCTATATAACATCACGCTACGGTTCAAAAGAAGTGGAGCAGCAAACGAAAAATGGACTAAAACTGGCAGGCGATTCGTTGCGACGGGAAGGAGAGCGAAAATTTGACGCGGACAAGGTCGCGGGCAAAAGCTAGTATATTATGTATTTGTATCTGGCACACGTTATCAACATGAGTGGTGAAACGACCCTACTATTTTAGATGAAATACTAAGTATCTACTTCTCAAGTGGTCTGACGTTAAAATTGATATAGTAATAAAAATGCTTTGTTCCATTATTTGTTTTTTGATTTCATGAACCATTCCAATACTCAATACTTTACTGCATTCTACAATGTATATGCTTATGTGGTAAACATTGGATTTAGTTACAATTGTGGGACCCTGTCGGGCACATCAAAAGAAATATAGTACGTAGAATAGGACTTATTGAATGCGGTAATCTCAGGAACGACTGGTCCGAATTGAACAATTCTTTTTGTATTGGGTAGCCTATTTATTGAGGAAGGCTATATAACATCACGCTACGGTAGAAAGGAGCGGAGCAGCAACGAAAAATGGACGAAAAGTGACAGGCAATGCGGTGCGACGAGAAGGGTCAGAGGAGCAAAAATTAGACGCGGATGAAGTCGTGGACAGTAGCTAGTTTATAACTAAAACTCAAGAAATTAAAAGTTTTGACACTGCATTTACATTGCGGCTGGTCTATCAGTGTTTGGTACGAACCCAGGTACATAAAAAGCCGGAGCATCCAAGATTGAGTCAATAGAGAATATCACGTAGTAACACACTGTAACTATGTTACCTTTTTCCGTATCAATACCGTAAGAATGAAGATTGAAGGGCATGTGTGGTCACTGATCTCGTCAATCAAAGTTCTCTCTCATGAGGTCTCTGGAGAATTGGTATGTCGTAACGCACTGACGATCCGTAAGGGGCAAAGCATTATTGCATACTCTTGACGTAAAATTTCTTCGTCTAACCTTTCCAACATCACCCACATGGGCAAGTTCAACGAAATCTGTATAAAACATTATATTTTTAGGAATAAAAACGAGAGAAATCCTAGATCGATGTGATAAAAGTTGCATTTTACTGACTTATGTTCAACCGCAAATTTTGACAGATGAACTGCCGAAATTCAGCGTTGATTCGATTCTAACGAGTGTCAAAATAATAGCAGAATATGACTAAACGTCATGCTCATGTACGACTTTGTTAGCAGAATAGATTTTTACATTGTTTCGATCGATCGTTGGCGTCCACTAAAACGTAGCCGCAGTTGGATCGTTGTTCATTAGTGGAATGAGAAAACCCTTAAAAGTCGTGATCCAGTCGCGGCGCTATTGCGATTTTTGCAGAATTTTGTTAGTAGAATCGGCCCCCTGGGTCCTTATTATGTAGTTCTGCAGGCTAATACAAAATGAGCAACTTACATATACGTGAATCCTTGGTATCAGAGTTATCCACTTCGCCTTCCGAACCATTCGGCCGCGCCGAAATTGAAACAAAGAATAAACACAAAACAAAATATATCTTCATGGCGGCCATCTTTAAAACATGTGCGCAAACAAAGATACTTTTTAATATAGTCAAGTATGCACTGGTTTGAACGTTAGATTCGTGTTTTTATTCTGTTGTGTTGTTAAAAAGAATAGTGATAATTAATGTTATCTCTCTACGTATTCTGACATTTAACCTCTGACTCCTCGAAAAATAATAATGAACATTAACATTATAAGAGCGCCTTCACACTAGCGTTTGTCCAGCGTAGGCGTTCGATAAATGTATGCGTAGCGCAGACGCCGCGACAATGCGGCGCAGGCGTGTCGTTGTTGCGGCGTTTCGTCTGTATTGAACGCTGCGCTAACGCGGCGCAGACGTCACATAATTGCGTTGTCGTTACGGAAATTTTGAGGAAACTCTCTCTCTGTTGGCTTTTAAAAAGAAATTTATTGCGAAAACGTGAAATAAAAATAAAAGGATATGGGAGAAACCATTAACCCTCTGTAGTGCAAGATAAGTAGTGAAAAATGTTTATCAAAAGAAATAAAAATACACGTGTTTCTAGAAAAATCTAATTTTTTGCATTTATTTGAAAAAAAAAAACTGAATTAAAGGGAGTGTTACAGAAATGTCACACTGCATCAAAAGGGTAACTTAACTAGGGTGAAATAGTCTGAAACAATTGTTGTGTTTCTTGTAGCACAGAGCAACGCCACATTCTCGCACATTGTTTGTGAGACATTTAGGATATTTGCAGCGTATCCTCTTTTCTAATAATTGTCATAATACAAACGGTAATTTTGGTTGTGAGGTATTTCTCGTGATAGACACATAACAACATTTGAAGATCTAGATTAGGTTTGTCAGGCAGTACCACATTTTCTGAACCAGTTTCTGGTTCAATTTTGTACGCAAATCCAGAGACTCCACTAAGTACGTAAATCTTATAGCCCCATTTGTGAGGCTTTTTCGGGTTATATCTTTTCAAGTTATTTCTTGCTTTTGTGGAGCATTTTGCTCATCGACGCAAAGATATTACTCTAAAGGAATTTTGGCAAAGATTTGGTTCAATTTTTGTACAAGTGGTCTAAGTTTGAACAGTCTGTCGAATTCTGGATGTTCACGGGACGAATTTTTGGGAATTGTCATTAAAATATATAAATTGATGAATCTTTTCAAACATCTTTACGGGCATTATTAGTACACTCAATTTGTCAACCCTTTAAACTGTACTACAATGCTCTTATGATGAATAAACAATTTTAATTTAATTTAATTTAATTATCTCTTGGACTATAGAAGTTCCAATGGTGCCATTCCAATGACTGGTATCTCGAGGAAGATGAATCAAAGACATGCCGCTATGCCAATGAATTGCTGAATGTTTGTTGTGGAAACCCGAAAACTATCATTGGGATCCATTTTCACAATATACAAATTGGTCTGTGTTGCAATGAAATCAATCAAATCTTTGGTAACAAACATAAGAAAATCTGTATCGGCGTGTTATGCTCTAAAATATCTGTTGGTTAGTTTTCGTTTCCTAGCAAACGCAACTGGGTGAATATTTCATTTCGTGCATATTAAGGTGTTTTGGAGAGTAGTCAAATAAAAGTGGCTAATTATGTTCTTTATATGTTTTTTTAGGAGTGTTTAATAATGTTATTTGAAAAATAGCAAAGGGACAGTAATCAGACTTTTAGTTTTGAAGATATTGACGTTTGTGTTTTTTGAAAGAACGGTAATGAGATTTAACACAAACGGTAATTATATGTCTATTTATGGTAATGAGGGAAAAAATGGTAATTAGCAAGAAAACAACAGATTGATAAATCAGGCTTTAATTGCAATAAAAACAAACCTATGTAAATTAACTTCAATATAGGTGCATAATAATAAAACTATTATTATTAGTCTTCTATCAGGCGGAAACAGTCTTCTATCAGGCGGAAACAAGGTGCGCGCCTTCAACGGTTGGGTCATGCCGGTTTTGATGTACTCTTTCGGCATACTCAAATGGACTCAAACCGAACTCGACGCCCTGGATAGGAGGGTCCGTACGCTGCTGACTGCATATCGAATGCATCACCCACGGTCATCGGTAATGAGGCTGTATATCCCGCGAATGTGTGGAGGTCGAGGCTTTTTAAACGCTAAGACTCTCCACAATCGCGAGATATGCAGTCTCAGGGAATATTTCCTAGAAACCGACGTGGGGATGCATCGAGATGTGGTGGCGGTTGACAAGGGCCTCACCCCGCTCTCCTTGGCTAACGAGAACTGGCGCAAACCTGTAATACTTGACACTAATGAACGCATGGAAGTATAGCAGAGTAAGGAGCTCCACGGACGCTTTTTCCGGGCCCTACATGGACCCGATGTAGATATACTAGCGTCCGTAGCCTGGCTGCGTTTCGGTGACTCTTTGGGGAAACCGAAGGTTTTGTCTGTGCAATTATGGACGAAGTTATGATGACGAAGAATTACCGGAGATTTATTGTGAAAGGTCGCACGGTTGACATCTGTCGGGCATGCCACCGTCCAGGGGAATCAATTAGGCACATAATCTCCCGGTGTTCTCGTCTAGCTAACGAAGAATACTTGCATAGACACAACCTAATAGCCAGGATTATCCATCAGCAACTTGCTCTTAAATACAGCCTTGTGGAATCGGAAGTGCCGTACTACAGGTATGTGCCCCACCCAGTTCTCGAAAATGGAAATATCACATTGTACTGGGATCGATCCATCATCACTGACAAGACTATTGTCGCAAATAAGCCTGATATAGTGGTGGTGGATCGAGTAGAGCGGCGCACAATGATTGTTGACATAACGGTCCCACATGACGAGAACCTCGTGAAAGCTGAGAAAGATACACAGATCAAGTATCTTGACTTAGCTCGCGAGGTTGTCGACATGTGGGATGTGGACTCAGCAATTGTTGTGCCGATAGTCGTCACTGCCAATGGCTTGATAGCCAAGAGCGTCGACCAACATCTAAAGGGGCTCTCGTTAGGCAGCTGGTTCAAGGGCTTGATTCAGAAAGCGGTACTTCTGGACACGGCTCGAATTGTCAGGAGGTTCCTCTCTCTGGAGCCCTGACCGCCGGTAGCTTGGACCCTGTTCCCGATACCGGTGGGCTACTATTTTTTATATTTTTAAATGTTTTTATATGTTTCTGTACTAATATTTAAAAATATAATTTATAAGAGTTTACAAATGAATAAAGGATAATAAACTATTAAAAAATAAAGAAACAAAACATAATCATATAAAAACTCTAAAATTATCTTTGAAATTGGAGCTTGTAATGCACTTACTATAATAGTTATAGTAATCCGTAATTTAATATAAATAATCAATTTCCGTTGACATAATGGCGTAGTGACGATAATCATTCTGAAACTTAAAAAAAAACAGTAATTTTTGGCATTGGAATTTAATACATTTTATTTTGGAATTTAATAATTAACCTAAGTGACATAATCAATATAACAAATACTAATAATAAGCAGGTAGTAGATTCGTACCTATAAGAAATTTATTTTTTTAAATATGTTCTCTTTGGAAAAATGTCCATGTCACTATCCGAACTGCTGTCGCTCAAGCGGCGCATTCTTAAGTCTTCAGTTTGTCTTTGAAGTACAATGCTGTTTTTAATACTATTATCTTCGCTAGTATCTTTATCATCCTGTAAGATTCTGTATGCTCTAGCTTGTAGCTCTCGTGACACTGTATGTGACTGATTGATCGGCAGCGCTTCAAGTGTGTAGCTAGCTTCGGAAATATTTTCAATTATAGGCTGTTCCTTGTATGAGCTTCCATTAGATCTTGCTGAAGATGTCAGGGGCCCACAATCATCTTCAAGATTATTTGGTTCAAGTTCTTGTAACACACTTCGGTTGGATTAAATAAAAATTTCAAATTCAGAAAAATTGGCTGTAGTACTAGAAATATTGTATTTTATTACCATTTCATCTATGTCAACATTAGGATATAAATGAAGTTTATTATCTGGCATAATATCACATAGTCTAGTTACTTCAGAGTTACTTTTACGAGCTGGATTCAACAAAATATTAGAGTGGATAATCACTGCTGGTCTTTCAATATGAAGGCTGTCATTTTCTTTGTTGTCAGTATCATGTATTGCGGATTGTAACTTTCCTACCAATTTTGTATGTGAGCAATTACCATCAATACAAACAAAACAACTTGCTTCCCTGAATATTAATTCTTCTCTTTCTTTTTGCCATACAACTTGATGTACGTTTAATGTACCCTTCAATGGCAGTAGCTCGGTTTTAGGAATTAGAGAATCTTTTTCATATATTTGGTTTTCGTCAACCACTTTCACAATAATATTCTGCGTATTACTTGTAATAACCTCGACAAAAGAATCTAAAGTTGCTATATTTTTGCCTTGAGCAACCGCAGCGTCAGCTGTTCGTTTCAGACTACCTCCAACACCGTCAGCCACACCCTTGCCGTGGCCAGATTCGGAATAATTCCATGTGATCTGCTTAACGTTAGTAATGTACCAGTGTTACTTTGTAATTATGAAAAACATGGTCTTGTTTCTATATTGGCTACTGGGTGAATCAGACAAAAAATGTAAAATGGTGATGTTTTTACTCAAGGTTTGAACATGTTCCAGTACCGGAACTATATGCGCCCATACTGCTGCGGCGTCATGGCGCAAATTTTTACTAACTGTACAGAGAGACTTAGCAGTATATTTTCCTGCCTCAACATGGTAAATGACTGCTGTATGAAGAGCCAGTTCATCTCTGCTTCCCCCAAAATGGAATGCTTGTACTTCAGAGGCGTACTTTAATGCGTAATTCTCACTAAAATCGATGTGGATAATTGCCTCATGTTCTTTTAAATTATTTTTAAGATCGTTTATAGCAGAAAACTGCCACCTTCGTGTTCCTTCATGTTTTAAAAATCCAGAAATGTTTGTCCAACTCTGCAATAACCTCTTTTGGAGGCATAGTCACTTCAATTTTTTCTATGACCCTCTTTTCGTTTTCCGAACCTTTAGTCATATTTATGTGGTTTTCTTACTCTCCCACTTTTTAAACTTTATGAGTTCTTCGTTATTAAACTTTGAATAATTTAGAATTCTGTTTTGGCACTCTCCACATCGTTTTAATAAGCATTCCGTTTTTGGGCAACAAAGACGTTTGATTACGTCGTAAAGTGTTTTCTCTGATAAAATTCTTTGCTTGTTCAATGCTTGAATCAAAAATTCTATATTTGCATGAATTTTACAAACGCATGTGTGTGTTTCTTTCATTGACGTCATGAATAAGAACCCAGAATGGTCTTTGTTTACAAAAAAATGATTAACTTATCTTACAATGTTGTTCTTCAAAGGTTTTTTTGAAGATTTTTCAGTGAATCCAATAAATACCTTTTTTGTTTTTGTGACTTGTCTCGTGTGATTACTTCTTTTCTTCCAGCCGTAATCCTTGAAACATCATCGCGTTCATAAAACTTCTGTATATTTTGTTTAATGGTTTCGTAGTGCTGATGAGATTGTACAACTGATCCCTTTTTGCTTCGGACACAAAATTTTTTTGCTTCTGTCAAAATTTTGTGATCTTTTAATATTGATTTATCCACGGTTACTACATCGCTAAACTCTTTTTCGCCTTTTTTCGACTGTTGTTTGTAGTTACATTCTAACGTCTTTTTCATTGCTTCACAAAATAATTTTTTCCTTTTAGCTTCTGACAGTTATGACTTGTCTTTCAAAAGTTCATTTACTTTGGACTTTGCAGTCGTTTTTTTAACCTCATAATATGTTTTCTATAACATTCAACTTTTCTCTCCAAAGTATATATCTTACTTTTAAACGCTTTAGTCCTTTGTAACATAATGTATTTTAATCTTCTTACCTTCTTTTTCAATTCTGCCTCAGTTGATACTTCTTGAGCTGCTTGAGATGTAGACGGTTGTGGATCTTCCATTACGCGTTGATTTTGTGAACGAAGGTATCTCTCTTTGTCATTTACTTCAGCACTATCCACTCCAAGTGAATCTTCATCATCACTGCAACTTGGCGTATTTGCATTCATCAATTCGACACCAAGATTGCGTAAAAGTTTTTTTTGTAATATTTATTGAAGTTTTCCCTCCATTTTTTTCTTTGCTGTCTCCTGGGACTTAGAGTCATATCACCTATTGACAGAATTTTTTTTCTTGCTTTCTTTTTAGGTATCTTTGGTGTTCTTTTTCTTTTTGTAAAGCATAAAGGGCAGGGTCCGATTTAATCTTTGCATATCTTTTTCTCCGTGCTATTTTTGCTCTTTCTAGTATTTCTTCTCTTGTGCTTCTCCTTCGAGGCATTATGCTCTAAAAAAGATATTAATGTTTGTATAACAGTCTCAGTATGAAGATAAGTCCATTTTAGTCCGTTACTAAATAAATTTACCATATATTATTTATTTATCCGCTTGTACATTTTTTCATACCTGTCTTACTTTGTAAAATATGAAAGTGTACTGATAACCAAAGAAAAACGGATAAGTTTTGGAAATTATTGAATATAATGAATGAATTGGTATAATTTATCATGTAGTAAGTATTTGTTGTATCCCATATAAGACAAGTGAGGAAATATAGAGTGAATACATAAATGAATCACAGAATATAATCATTACCACTCGTTTCTTCTCATTACCATTCGAGTCAAAAAGAACGGTAATCAATGGTAATTAGAAGAATGGTTATTAGATTCAAACATATTTCGATGAAATAACGTTATTTGGAACAGTTACAGCATTGATTTGTTTATCAACGGAAAAAGAGATTTATACTGAATACATCAGACAAATATTTATTTGATAAAAATTAATATAACTACCTTTCATAACTCGAACGGGATGCAGCAATATTCCGAACCACGTCACTTTTCGGACAGGAGAACTTTAATTTACGTAGCTAAAATCACTCTTTCACGCGTGTGTTTGGCTCGGTGGCTGAGCGTTGACTGTCGTCGAACATTTTGTGCCAAGCGCGGTGCACAGTCATGCGTAAATATTAACATATCGGATCGAACATACCGTCGAATGGTAATTATGGGAAAGTGTTGGGACATTTTTCAAAGTTGTGTTAAACCACTTGATTATGTTCTTCCTTAAACAATAAATCGTATCTTTATTATATATATATTATATTATATATTATTATATATTTTTAACTATCCTGTTATCCGAAAAAAGAATAAAAATGTCGTTCCTCAAACACAGTTTTTAAGAAGATGCGCCAATTAACTAAAATCTGGTAAATGGGACACAGCTGGTAATTAGATTTTAGATTCTTTGTTTTAAATCTAGTGCATTACTTATTAAAAAAAAAACATGGTCTAAGGATTGTGTCTAATAGAATACCAAGTTAACTATACAAAAACATCGTTACGTTTAAATTCTTTCAGCATTTCATACATTCTTTATCGTCCGCCGTGTAATATGCACGAAATGAAATATTCACCCAACTGTTGCTCATTCAAAACTAGACTTTTCTTCTTCCATCGCAGGTTGAGTTGTTGCTTTCTAGGACATCCCGCTGGTTGGGTTGGTTGCACTTCAGGTGGCACACCAGCATTAGATGGATACGGATCAGGATGACTGTCTTCCAAACTACGAAAAATCTCATCAAGGTTCATTTCATTATCTTCATTTTCATCGCTAGAAAACTGCTCTCACTCCATTTTATTCTCAGCATGATAATCTGAATCTGCAACACTGTCATCGTCATCTTCCATGCCATCTTCACTGTCTTCGTAAGTATTCAACATCTCGGCTTGTAGTGGACGAATGGAATGTGATCAACACCCTTACTCGCCCTGGGACTTCTCCCACGTTTTTGACGTGCTTCCCTACTTACCTAATTGCGCTGGTAGTACACGTCCCCACGCACCCCTGAATGCGTAATGAACGGTACGGTTGACCAAGACCTCGGGAGACTAAACGTTTTGACTTAACTCTGAGAGAAACGAAAAATATTTTTTTTTTCTAGTACTTCTTGTCCATAGATTTCGACTTGTTTCTTCGTTGTGCCTCTTCAACGGCTGAGCTGCGACTAAATGGGCCCGTTTTTTTTTTTGTGGGGCATCTCGTAGTTAATCCTGAAAAGATTCTTACTACTTAAGCGGATTTTGACCCGGCGAGTTCTAAAAAGTTACCTTTTTAGGCCTCCAGCCGGGGCTTATTATACTTAAAAACTAAAGCGAAAGCTCTAAGGGTTACCCCGAGGGGGGTACGAACCTCGGCTTAGGCAATCACTGGTAGGGGGACAGCAAGGGACTGGCTGGATCTGGGTTAAATTATTTAGGGACTAATTTAAAGCTAACGGCGCAGCATCGTGGGCTGGCTCTTGCAAGGGTCGGGAGGGACTATTAAGTCGGGGTCGCGACGACGGACCTCGGCGGCGAGGTCGGTACGGTTTGTGTTTGTGTGCTGATCTAGCTGTACTGGTCTCTTTTCGACTCTCCTGGAGGAGAGTAGTGGGATCGTCAGGATCGGTAAGAACGTGCCGCGAGCGGCGGACTTTACTGATACGGGAGGGGGTGTAAGTAGCTGCCGCCACAACCAGAGGGTTGCGGTGGGCTACGGCCCTATCGAAGAAACGCTTCGAAGCGCGTTTCATATACTGATGGATAGTCGGGAGGTTCATATCTAAATGAAGATTGATATTCCGAACAAACCAAGGCGCGCCTGTGGCTTGACGGAGAAAACGGTTCTGGAGAGTCTGCATCCTATGGATGAATCAGGGTTTAGCATGTGCCCAGACTGGGCTTGCGTATGTCATAATGGGCCTGATACAAGCGGTGTAAAGCCGCTTCTTACACAGAAGAGACATTTTACTCCGCTTGTTCAGGACGCAATGGAGCCTACCGAGAGCGAAAGCGGCCCGCGAGCGGGCCTGCTTTATGTGCTCAGAAAAGGTGAGGTGTTCGTCGAGGATGACACCTAGATATTTGGCTTGCTTCGCCCAAGGGATCTGCTTGCCGAACATTGAGATGGGTCGGGGGGGGGGGGGGGGTGATTACGTCGCGGTCGGGTGTAAAAGACCGCCTGACTTTTATCGGGATTGACTTCGATTCGCCACTTCCTGAACCATTCGCCGAGCTCGTCGACTGCGGTTTGGAGGTAGCGAACTAGCGCTGTGTCACTAAATCCCGAGAAGAAGATGGCAGTGTCGTCTGCGAACAGAGCTAACCTTGCCTTCTTACTTCTGGAGATATCGCTAGTGAACAGCGTGAAAATGAGGGGGCTAGTACAAAGTCTTGAGGGACTCCTGCACGGATCGGGTGAAGGGAGGAAAGTGCCCCTTCGATGCGATAGCGAAAGGTACGGTTCGCAAGAAAGTCTCATAGATTTTGCCGAGAACTTTGAGCAAACTAATGGGGCGATAGCTCGTGGGCTCGGTTTTGGGCTTACCGGGCTTAGGGATGCCAATGACGGTGGCTTCCTTCCACGCTTGGGGGAAAATGTTATTACTCAAGGCACCATTGAAGATGGTACACATGAGCATAATCAGGTGAGCGGGGAACAGCTTGATCACTCTGTTGGTGATGCCGTCTGATCCGGGGGCTTTACGAGATTTCAGACCCTTGATGATCTCGTGCACCTCGTCAGGTGTGACAGGGGGCAGGGGATCATCAGGGTCTTCAACGGGAGGGAGTGAGGCTTTGCGTTCGACTTCCGCGTTTACCTTATCGACAAACGCTTGGTCTACTGGCTGCGAACTGGGTGTGCATTGGGTTTCGAGGCTATCGGCTAGGTATTCAGCCCTGTCGATATCCTCGAATACAATGGTCGCATCGGGGCGGGTCAGGGGGGGCATAGTGGAAAACTCAGAGGAATTAAGTTTCCTCTGAAGTTCCCAGAATGCGAGATGAGTCGGCTCTAGTTCGCCCACCATCTTGTCCCAGTTAGCGTCACGCAGCTCAGTCACACGTGTCCTTACAGCACGCTGTAAGTAACGCATGTGAGCTTTGTTAGCGTCACAGGGAAAGTTGCTGTAGGCACGAACGGCCGCGTTCTTCTCTGTCAGCAGATCACGCACATCGTCGGGGAGCCTCCATTTACGGTCATCCGTATCTGGAACCTCCCGTGAAATTTCGTTCACGATCGATTGTACGTGCTCTGTGAGAGAGTCGATCGTGGCCGTTGTGTCAGCGACAGAGTCGAACTGATCTGGGATAAGTGGGCCCGGCCGATCGTGCGTATTTTATAGTCGACGGGGCCGCTTCCCATTACCTCATAGAGTACCGCGATTTTTGAGCCCATTTCACTGTTAGTTTTCACCAAGCCGAAATCTTTGAATCCTTTATTTTGCATTAATTATCACATAACCCCTTACAATCTATATATTTTTACATTTGTTATGTGGTCCCTTCTTATATAAAAACACAATATTACATGTACATAGTGACAATAAAAACTTTCTAGAACAAAAACTTACAAGGTTTGACTTAAGACAATTTCCACTATCTTTAATTTACAATATCTCCGTATCCTGTGGTCCGATTTTGATAATTCAAACGTTAAAAGTGGTTTTACATCTAATTCTATCGTTTACAACAAAAATAACAACAATCGGACCATAAACAAAAAACCTCATTTTCAAGTTACGTAATTATAGAACATCCTTACGAAATTTTGTACATTTCCTTACAAGATTCACTCAAATTGAAGTTAATTAGATTCTAATAAGAAAACTAAGCATGAAATCTATAAACTAAAACTAATTAGAATCTAAAATCTTAATGTACAAACAACCGTCATCACGCGGCCCTAACGCCATTTACAATTTTTATGTTAAACTAAGTCGATACATCAGTTTGTTACAGTTAAGTTACAATGACTCAAAATTGGTTTGAAAAAGTATTTGAATTTTGGTAGGCAGAGAATCAGTGTGTGACAGAATTGTCACACCACGCTACAGAGGGTTAAGGAGTGTACGGTCAAGTGAAACTTATTATTTTGTGCTTTATTGTAAACACATAAAATTATTCAAAATATTTTTAGTGTGCATGACTCCGCAGTAACGCCGCGCATTCGTCGCGCACCTGCGACGCCTGCGCCGCGTAGTCGCGGCGTCTGCGCTGCGTAGTCGCGGCGTCTGCGCTGCGCATACGTTTATCGAACGCCTACGCTGGACAAACGCTAGTGTGAAGGCGTTCTTAATTATGTGTAGGTAAGTAGACGATAATAGGTAGCGGAACGTATAAAAATGATATCAATTATAGGGGGTTAGGTTTCCTTAAACAAATCAGATATATCTATAATGTTCACGAATTATATCTTCAACGCAATGCTTCTTCTCCATACGAATCTACCTTTTGGAAGGGGCAACTAGAATTAATTCTATTTTCATGTAACTTTTGACGTTAAAAAGTGCCTTTTTGGGTCTATTTGAAATAAATGCTTTGACTTTGACTTTGATTTTAGTGACGAGAGTAGAAAATGGAACAGTGTTTTTTCGACGCCCTGAGATGCACTTTGTTGGATTCTCAATACTAGTTTTTTAATAGTTTGCAATACTTGCAAACTTACGGGCGCTTTTTTTTTGTGGGTGGGAAATCCTCAAAGGAGGGCGTGTCAGACTTTTACTGACTAAAACCCACCCGTGTTCCTTCAGTTGCCTATAGGCCAGGTCCACGGTATCTCTTTGGAACAAGACTCGCTACCCTGGCAAAACTTACGAGTGCTTGGCGAATCATAAAACACCATGTTTCAAATGAAATGAAAAAATCATGGGTGCGAAACCAGATAGGTTTTACTTTGTGTAAATTATTTCATCACCACTGCACTGCTCTCAAAATGGTGAAGGAAAACATCATGAGGAAATCAGCATGTCCTAGAACTAAAAATTCGAAGATATGTACCAACCTGCACTGGGCTCACGTGGTGGATTAGGACCCTTTGCTTCTCACTGAAAAGAGGCCCAGGTCCCAGCAGTGGGAACATTCGTTCAGCCTTTTCCCAACTATGTTGGGCTCGGCTTCCAGTCTAACCGGATGCAGCTGAGTACCAGTACTTTACATGGAGCGACTGCCTATCTGAGCTCCACAACCCAGTTACTGGGTAATACGATACCCCTTGGTAAGACTGGTTGTCAGACTTTCGGGCTTCTGACGACCCGTAACGACTGTCTAAGATCTACGAAAGACAGCCGGGACCAGCGGCTTAACGTGCTTTCTGAGGTACGGAAGGGTCTTGGTATGTAAAGTTGGTCAACCATCCACGGACCAACCGCGGCAAGCGTAGCTTAACCTGAACGATCAGCCCGTGCGGCTGTTATTACTTAGCCACAAGTCCTTCGCAGCAGTGGGAACATTATAGGCTATTTATGTATATTATGTATGGAAATGAAATTGGGGCTCCCTGGCGATGGCGTGCTGATATGTTTATATATATGGGAGCGTCCAAGCCAAGCGGCCACTCGGCGCTGGCAGCGGCTTTTTTGCATAGAACACGTTCTGTTCAACTCGCTCACAAGCTTTGGGAAATAGCTAAAAAAAAAATTTTAATACATAATTCGATAGATTTTAAGCTGTTCTTTCGAATGGTGCTATTCGTTTTTACCGAAATAATTTTCTTTTTAGTGAAAATTGAGTTTCAATTTGAACTTAGATTGCCTCGAAAAATGTGTTTTTTAATATATTTTTTTCTCACATCGTGCATCGGTCGAAAGTTTAACCCTTCAACAACATCTCTGTAAAATTTCAAGTTGGGAGGGGCAATGGTTTGCAAATGACAAGCAAATCAAGTCCGCGACGTCGAGTGATGCGATTTTTTTCACCACCCACTTACAACGTTCGTCGTCTGCAATACAGTGCAGCAGGCGCGCGGCCGCGCGACGCGGCGACGACTTGATTTGCTTGTGTGACTTGAATGTGTGAACGACTCACGAATTTTTTTTTCGCTGAGATATCGCATTATGTAGTTTTCATGTTTGTGAATTTTCATATGTACCTGAAAATCTTCAGGTATATGAAAATTAAAAATATTTGAGCAAACTCAACGGCATTTGAAAAAGGAAGACTTGTTCTTTATTATTTTATTTTAATTTTCACCTTTTTTTTTTGAAAAAATTCTTCGTGTGTCTACATAACCTCTAAATCGGACAAAAACGGTACTTTTTGCACTTTTAGGTTAAGATATCTCAGAAACCGGACGTGATGGAGCGGCCAGATTCGGATTCAGCGCATCGAAAACCTTCGGAAATGTATAGTCTAGTTTATGGTTAAGAAATTTTGTTAAATTTTATTGGCCTGTGTAATTTTTTGTCTTGACATCATCAACAATTTCATTTAAAATGTATGCCATCATCCTGGCCAGGCTCACCAGAATATAAAACGAGAAACCCGCTTTTGTAGCTAGTCGAACTTAAAAAGATAACGTTATCACTATTACGTTCGTAACAATACTTGACAGAATAAATTCGCGCAACAAACGTATCACATGTCACACAGCTCACACTAAAAAAGTAATTATCTTGTCGCTTGAATGTATTAAAGATGGCCGCCAAGAAGATATATTTCATTCTGTTTTTATTCTTTGTTTTCACTTCCGCGCGGCCGACTGGTTCGATAGACGAAGTAAATGACTCTGATTACGGGGATTCAGATGAATGTAAGTTGGACATTTTGTATTTTGCATGCAGAAGTCTATATAAAGGTACATGTACCATTTAAGTTCCAGCAAAAAGTAGGTACTGTCCCTTGTTTATTTTTGGCATCACAATCTTGTGATGCCAAAAATAAATGAGTGTTAACTGACCACTGTAGTTTATTAGCAAGCATGCCATTACATAAAACGCCGTATAAACTTGAATGCAGGCCATAAACAGCTTGGCAAAGGCAACTGAAAGAACACGGGTGGGTTTTAGTCAGTAAAAGTCTAACACCACCCAGAGCGGGAGACAACATTTCATGATTTTCAAAACAAAAAAAAAGGCCATAAACAGCTAGAATATACCACCTATTACTAAAGATGGTGTAATCTAGCTGTTTATTATTTATTTATTGTTAACTAAATATTTAGAGCTCTTTGTGATGCTGTGCAAAAACAGTACAAATCTACTTTCAAGACCAAAAGCACTAACATGAATGGCACCTCCGCTTTTGGGCTTTAACCAATGGGCTACTCCAGGTATTTATAAAAGTAGAGCGAGACTATACGAGTTATATGGTTTGAAAAAATACAGGTTAGATACTCCTTTCCTAGAGTATCTATACTAATATTATGAAGCTGAAGAGTTTGTTTGTTTGCTTGGTTGAACGCGTTAATCTTAGGAACTACTAATTCGAATTGAAGAATTCTTTTTGTGTTGGGTAGCCTATTTATTCAAGACGGCTATAGGCTTTATAACATCACGCTACGATCAAAAGGAGTGGAGCAGCAACGAAAAATCAACAAAAACTTGCAGGCAATTCATTGCGACGGGAAGGGTCAGAGGAGCAAAATTGGACGCGGACGAAGTCGCGGGCTAGTGCTAAATATTATGTCAAAGCTAGTGTCCAATATTATTTAAAAAAATATGAGTGCTTTTGCAAAATCTAAGCTGTTAAGCTCTACAATGAAAAATTCTAATCAGAGCCTCTGACGTAGCTCAGGCATTTAAAGAGTTTTTGCAACGATACAACTACGAGATGTCCGTTTCCACCGCGCGGCCAACTCTTAAAATTTGATGAAATTTTGCCAGGAATTAGTTGTAATTTGTTACAAAACACACCTCTTTTCCTGAATTTGTTACAAAAAAAACTAAGACGCTACGACCAAAAACAGTTGGCCGCTAGAACCGCCACTTGCCGTAGTGATCGCCCGTGATTACACAGAAACTAAATAATGCAGATAGGCGAATGATATACCAAAAGAAAGGTCTTAATTTTTTGTAATTGTTACAAAAATAAAAGTCACCAAAACATAAATATACAAAAAGTTATGCTATATTTAGTTTTCAGGTTAAGTGTAGGTACGTATCTCACCATAAAATCAAATTAATGGAGGCTAATGTGTATGGACAATTAGTTGCTAATTTGTTGCAGCAAATAAACAAGAAAAATACTAGAAAATAGGTTCCATATTTTTTTACAGTCGATTTTAGTTGGCCGCGCGGACGACAATATGCCGAAAATACAATGGCGTTTATTTCGTTATTAATAGTAGGTTCAAGCTTAGTTCTAGTACTAATCGACAGGTATCGCAGCCAAGTTTGGATAAATGTGGCGAATATAACTACAGGCTTTATATTTTAGGAGATATTCAGTAAAATATAGTAGTATGAAACTGTATTAGAGTAGAGTGACCATAAATTTTCATAATAAAGTGAGACTGAATCGCCATTATTGGAATGTTCGGTAGTCATATCTGATTTTTTTAGGGTGAAACTCTTTAAGACATCCTATAGCATACTTTATAAAAGTCAAATTCACAAATCGATAAAAATTTATTTATTCAAAATCAGCATACAGGCAAAAATCAAGAAATATAAGTCAACAAAATATTTTTTTTTTTTTATAAATTACCCTAACATTTATTAATTAACTGAAACTAATGTAAGACACAGAATGTAGACACAATTTCTTACAGGTACTTATTTCAATTTTAGAATAATTTTAAAAATATAGTAATTTTATTTTAAAAATGACATAGTGATCTATTTTTGTGCCTGGTATAAATTCTATAGCACTAACTAAGAAAAAATCTTTAATGTTAATACTAATCGGTAATTGAGTGAGTAAAACTGAGTGCGCTACATTGCAATTGCAGTCTTTATTTTAGAAAAAAGTTTTTGTTATTTCAGTTCTACAGTTTAGAATTTACCTTTTTCTTTTTTTTTTTTTAGTCAGCGGCCTGGTTGTTTTGATTTTAATGAACGTGAAAGTTTTTTGGAGTAACAAGGCTAATGTGTATGTACAATAAGTTGCTAATTGGTTGCAGCAAATAAACAAGAAAAATACTAGAAAATAGGTTCAATAATTTTTTAGACTCGATTTTAGTTGGCCGCTCCGACGGCAATATGCCTAAATTATAATGGAGTTTATTTCGTTATTAAAAGTAGGTTCCAGCTTAGTTCTAGTACTAATCGACATGTAACGTAACCTTGTTTGGATAAATGTGGCGTAAATAAAATTACTATATTTTTAAATTTATTCTAGAATTGAAATAAGTACCTGTAAGAAAATGTGTCTACATTCTGTGTCTTACATTCGTTTCAGTTAATTTATAAATGTTAGGGTAATTTATAAAAAAAAAAAATATTTTGTTGACTTATATTTCTTGATTTTTGCCAGTATGCTGATGTTGAATAAAGAAATTTTTATCGATTAGTGAATTTGACTTTTATAAAGTATGCTTTAGGATGTCTTAAAGAGTTTCACCCTAAAAAATTCAGATATGACTACCGAACATTCCAATAATGGGATTCAGTCTCAATTTATTATGAAAATTTATGGTCACTCTACTCTAATACAGTTTCATACTACTATATTTTACTGAATATCTCATAAAATATAAAGCCTGTAGTTATATTCGCCACATTTATTCAAACTTGGCTACGATACCTGTCGATTAGTACTAGTACTAAGCTTGAGCCTACTATTAATAACGAAATAAACGCCATTGTATATTAGGCATATTGCCGTCCGCGCGGCCAACTAAAATCGACTGTAAAAAAATATGGAACCTATTTTCTAGTATTTTTCTTGTTTATTTGCTGCAACAAATTAGCAACTAATTGTCCATACACATTAGCCTCTATTAATTTGATTTTATGGTGAGATACGTACCTACACTTAACCTGAAACTAAATATAGCATAACTTTTTGTATATTTAAGTTTTGGTGATTTTTATTTTTGTAAAAAATACAACAAATTAAGACCTTTCTTTTGGTGTACCAATCGCCTATCTGCATTATTTAGTTTCTGTGTAATCACGGGCGATCACTACGGCAAGTGGCGGTTCTAGCGGCCGACTCTTATTGGTCGTAGCGTCTTAGTTTTTTTTTGTAACAAATTCAGGAAAAGAGGTGTGTTTTGTAACAAATTACAACTAATTCCTGGCAAAATTTCATCAAATTTTAAGAGTTGGCCGCGCGGTGGAAACGCACATACCTACTACGAGTACGACTCGCTTCTTAAATTCGTCCTCTTCTAGAGCTGAAAACCTTTTGCATATTAGTGTGCCTAAATGTAGTCGCTTATTAAGTTTCGAACATGTTGTTAATGTTCTAGTACACTGAAGTTTAAAAACACTGGTAATTACTGCGGCCTTTCCATTACACTTTTAAGTACCTAATACTAGCTTCTGCCCGCGATTTCATCCAAGTTCGACCAAATAAACTCTTCAACTTTATAATATTGTTTTTATCATTTAGAATTGATAACAACATATAAATCTTCTGGGGTACCAGTTTAGTTAGGTGTGCCTCAAGGCTCAATACTCGGCCCATTCTTGTTCTTAGTGTATATACGATTTAAACACGTGTCATCATGATTTAAACGAAGACTTACTATATACAAACCACCCTTTACCACGTTCTAATGCTTTAGCTGGGAACAAGAAGTGGCACAAGAAACTCTCCAGTGGCATAGCTATCTATATAGTTAGATAAACTTGATTCTGTACAATAGTAGGTAGACAAAGTAACTAACATTACAAGACACAGAACATTAACTTAAATCATTTGCCTTATGTCAGCGAGCCAACCCAGCAGTACAGTTTAGTTAGAAGAACTTGATTCTTTCCCATAGTAATTATGATAAGTAATTAACATTACAAAACAACAAAAAAAAAACGTAATCTATACGATTTATGCTTAAACGTAAATTAAGTACGTTTGGGTAGATACTGGCATGTGCCGCCAGCCGGTGCGCCAGCCATACGAAAACCCTTGTTATTTTTTTAGTCAGTCTGTGAAATCTTCTTACCTTTTTAGTTGGTGTTTTTGTTGTAAGTAGTTACATTTTAGTTTCAACCCCTTTTTTTCAGATGCTGAGGTCTTCCTCAATTCCATTGATTTTGAATCTGTTTGGTATGCTGACTTGTCCCTATTTGAAGATAGCAGATTGCAGATTATACATAAGCTGTGTACGCCAAACGGCTGTAAAAGCATCTAATCATTTTTTATAGGACATGTATTTACCTGCTAGAGGGTGGAGACCTGGTGACCTGAAACACAGGCCCTTAAAGCCTAGCTTAGGCACCAGTCTCCCACAGTAAACGAAACCATATTATATCACAAGTGTAACAACCTCTGTAATGTTTATTGTGGTGAAAAAAAATAAATCATAATTCGGAATAGAATGGAAATCCTTAATGAAACCCTACTACTCTACCTGTCTGCCTGTTCAAGGACGAAGTCACGGAGTGGTTCCACCAAATGCCACGGTAACTTCAACTGCGATATTCTTGGCAATTTCTATACAGTCATACGAGGCGCCATAGTTAGGTTATCACAGTACAGGTAAACTCGAAGAACTCAGTCTCATCTCAGTCTCAATCTGTGTACATGCCATTTTACAATTTGACGATTTCACTCCGATAGATTGTAATCTCACGAAAAATAATGCGTTACATTGTAAATGGTTTTTGCAGTTCACAATTTTTCGTCAGTTTATAATCTCGCTAGATAGACTGTAATCTAACGGTATTTATAATTTGACGGTGACCACTGACCTCTATCTATAATTTTAAGTATTTTATAGAGGTCAGTGGACGGTGACATATATAATGGAAAGAGACAGAGACAGAGAGATGGTTACCATCCTTGGTTACCATAGTTTTCGAAGGTGCTAGCTGAAGACAGCAGTGTTTCCTTTCTATATTTAAATGTTTAAGTATTTTGAATCTATACTAATATTATAAAGCTGAAGAGTTTGTTTGTTTGTTTGATTGAACGCGCTAATTTCAGGAGCTACTGGTCCAAATTGAAAAATTATTTTTGTGTTGGGTAGCCTATTTATTGAGGAAGGCTAATAAGCTATGTAACATTACGCTACAACCAAGAATAGCGGAGCAGTAATGTAAAGTGTTGCAAAAACGGGGAAAGTCGCACGGGTAAGCGATTCGACGCGACGGGAAGGGTCGGGGGAACAAGAAATTTAACGCGGACGAAGTCGCGGGCAGAAGCTAGTTAAGACATAAACAATATTTAAAAAATAACACAATCTTGTTTTTAATTAAAGTTATAAGTTATTTGATTTGTTCAAAGTGCTAAAATGGCGCCACCCCACCGGATATCAAAATATTAACTGACTATTTGAGTGTGATAAAGTGGAAGGATTTTAAAAGCGCCATTTTAGCAAGCAGTAGTTATTGAGCTGTGAAAGTGCAAGGATCTTGTAATACCCATGTTAATTTAACCCAACCATAATTATAAATGTATTGCCGTAATATTCGTGCTTTTATTTAGCCCAGTGTCTGAAGACAGTAAACAAATCATGGTTTGTTCAAATCAATGCTTTTATTTCTCTTTTCCTCTGGCTAGTCCTACAGTAGTGATGCCAAAATAAAAACACAAGATGGCAGCTGCAATCATTTCTCATTTTTCATCATGGGTGTCGTTTTCATAGTTTTCGACGATCTAAATCTCCATATAACGCCAAACTTAAGTGGCAGTGGGCAGGGCACATTGCTCGCAGAACAGATGGTCGATGGGGCTGGAAGGTTCTGAAGTGGCGACCGCATACTGGAAGCCGTAGCGTTGGAAGGCCTCCCGCAATATGAACCGAGGACCTGGTGAAGGCCGCAGGAATCCGTTGAATGCGAGAAGCACCAAACCGGCTTAGGTAGCGTTGCTTGAGGGACGGTGTCCAGCAGTGGTCGTCTTTAGGCTGAAATGATGATGAAGAAATCTCCATATAGAATTACATTTGTTGATTTAAAGTGTTAATTATGATGTAAACTGAGTCACACGTTTTTTTTGTTCAATCCTGAATAGAACCAACCGTCCTCCAGACTTCCGATGCCCTTTTCAGTAAGTAATTGCTACGTTACCCGTTGCGTAGCCCGCGGGTGTATTTGTTTAGCAAATCATTCGCCGGCCGCATTCTGGGCTTTATTTCAAGATGTTTATTTTCATATTCAGCGCCTGTAAAAAATAAATTATTTAATACTAGTTGTTGTTCGTGACTTCGTCTGCGATCCAGGGTGAGAAGTAGCCTATGTCCATTAGCACGCTAAGAAGAAGAAGAAGGGGGGGGGAGGTAAGAATCTGAATCATTTTGATGGATTGCTATTTCATTGCTTCATACTTCATACTTAGGTTCAGAAAAATTGTCTGCTGTCGAAAATATATTTATAATTGTCTATATTTATTTACATATTTTAGCATTATGTATTTATTTAAGTATACGTTAATTTACTCGCATTATATATGTGTGAGTATATTTTAGTTTAAGACTTCACATGTTCATATTATAACATAACACAAGCTCTGCTTAGCTTGGGACTAGATGGCGTTGTGTGATAGTTGTGGAATATTATTATTATTATTATTATTATATTTTCTCTTCTTGTTCTCACACGCTATTGGCTACATTTTTTAATTTTTTTTCTTTTTGAAGGTCTAGAAAGAAGAAAGAAAATTGTTTATTCTGCACAAACAGTCTGCTGGAAAATATTTCTTAAGAAATAAGCAGTACATTTGTACTCAATTGTATAATGTAACTATGGCCATATCCAGGCGCGGTCGCAGCCTATGATTTTGGGGGGGGGGTCACCATGAGTACTGAAGAATATTTTTAGGAAAGTACATCTACTCGTTGGTCTAGTAGTCGAAAGCGCTACTGATGAGCATGAGGTCCCGGGTTCGATTCTCAGCTCGAGAGTATTATTGGGTTTTTCAGGCAAATCGTTCAGAATCTCGGCAGCATGGCTGACTTTGGGGGGGGTCATGACCCCTAGGACGCCCCCTCTCGGACCGCGCCTGGCCATATCAGTTATCACTCTGTATATTACTGCAAAAATAATAACATATGTAAAAAAAAAACATCGTTTTTCTTATCAAACAAAAGAATTGAATTTAAACATTATACCAACGTTATTGTCAATTAAAATTCATCATCATTCATTCATCATCATTCGGACAATGTTTTATCTGCTTCGCACAGATAATAAATGTGGCTGAGAGTTATTACTGCACACTACTGGTAAGACAGAGGTGATGACGTAGACTTGTATCACCCACGTGACCACTGTGTCTTGAGAGATACACCTAACGAAGTATGTGATACCATGCTTCATACAAAATATCAACACAATATTAAAATTTATACTTACTAACATAGAAGTTTGGGTCCAATTCGCTCAATTCGTCAGCGTATTCGCGGTCCAGCTGCGCCGAAGTAAAAGCAAAGAATACAATCGAAATTAACAATATATGAATACGTGCCATTCTTGTTCACTAGACTACACGAAATAATTAAAAGTTTTGTGCGATACGGTTTGAAATAGTCACTAATAGAGATAAGTAACCAAGGTCGTCGGACTGTATGTCCGACGACCTTTTAATTAATTGGCAATAATTTACCAACGGGTTGACTATCGATCATCATCAGCAGCCTATAATTTTCCCACTGCTGGGACATAGGCCTCCTCTCCGTGAGAGGGAGTGGGCCATAATCCACCACGCGCGCCCAGTGCGGGTTGGTAGATGGCGCATGTCTTCGAATTTTTGGTTCTAAGACATGCCGGTTTCGTCACGATGTTTTCCTTCACCGTTTTGAGAGCAGTGGAGATGAAATAATTTACACAAAGTAATGCGCCTGCTTGGGTTTGAACTCACGACCTACTTACTCGTAAGTCACGGCCGTTACCACTGATATCGAAAACTAATGGAACAAAAAATTGGGCAATAGACAATGCCCGTAATTAATCAGCTGTTTTTTGTAATTTTTCGTCGTTTTCCAAAACCCAAACATAAATAAATTTAATATAACAACGTGAACCTTGACAGAGTTCAGAAGTTATCAAAATGTTTGTTTTTCTTAAATAGAATCTAAAACGAATCTGTGTGTTTAATGAGATATAAATTTAGATTGTGTACTGTATCTTGTTTGTTTTCAGCTCCTCGTCTGTTTTCAGTTTCCAAGTTTGTACAAATATATCAACGGTGTACACTGAATGGCACTTGTACGGATATACGCCCAAGAAAATAGCCATACCACATTACTGAAGCGGAGCGATGAATGGAGTGGAGCGAGGCATGTCTCGAAGTGTGCATACTTCCTAGCCTAATATCATCATCAGCCTGTAGCAGTCCACTGCTAGTATGTCTAGCTTCTCCAATCATACGCCATTCAGCTCGATTCTCGGCAACTCGCATCCAGCTGCTACCAGCCAGCCTGTGAAGATCGTCGCTCCACCTAGCCTGAAGACGTCCTACCTTACGTTTGCCGATTCACGGTGTCCACTGAAGAACACGTCTACTCCAACGGTCATCGGGTCTACGGCTAATGTGGCTGGCCCATTTTCCACTTCAGTTTGCTAATCCTATGAGTTATGTCGACAACTTTGGTTCTCTGCAGTATCACCTCACTCTGGGTTCTATCCAGCAGAGATACTCCAAGCATAGCTCGTTCCATAGCTCGCTGAGAAACTTTAAATTTATGGACCAGCCGTATCGTGAGTGTCCACGTTTCGGGTCCGTAGTTCAGAACCTTGTATGACGCGCGTTGAAGACTTAAAGAACCTTATATAATGCAAGTTAATGCATGCGATGCACCGCACTCATCACAAAGTGTGTATCTACTTTAATGTTTATGTTAGATCGAATGTTTTAGTAAAATAAAAAAGAAATGGAAATGTTGATGTATTTAAAAAAATATTTTAAAGACGGAGAATATGAGAGGAGCGGAAACGTGCGTGAATCACCCAATCACAGACGAGATGCGAAGTATATTTCAACTCATTTTTCTTTCTTTCTTTTCTTTGTATCGCGGTTGACTTCTGTCATGTCTGCCTCCCTCCACTCCATTCATCGCTCCGCTTCAGTAATGTGGTATGGCTATTCTCTTGGGCGTATATCCGTACAAGTGCCATTCAGTGTACACCGTTGATATATTTGCACAAATTTGGAAACTGAAAACAGACGAGGAGCTGAAAACAAACAAAATACAGTACTTATATAATCTAAATTTATATCTATATCTATCTTCTATATCTTCTGTTCTATATTTTCTATATTTTATTTGGGTTATTTGTTAAACACCAGTAACCTCTCAGGACTATGTTACTAACATCATAATCAACAACTTTTGTTCTATGACTTTAAAAAAAATATCATATTTTAGTTCATCAGATTTTTATACAAAAATAGGCCCCACGTAAATTGGTCCAGTTCAAGCGCCCCCACCGCCCTAACCCCGCTCCCTTCGCTTTCTTTTGCTTCGCATAGACTTCGTAACATTTAGGGCGTTCAATTTAAATATTTTTATATTTGCATGGAAAATACAAAATTACCAACTTACATTCACCAAAATCATTTTCGTCCACTGAACCATTCTGCTGCGCGGAAGTGAAAACATAAAATAAAAACAAAACAAAATATATTTTCATGGCGGCCATCTTAAATACGTGCGCGGGAAAAGACTTTATTTTATTAATGTCACATGCGATATGTTTGAAGTGCACTTTTATTTATTCTGTTATGTATCGGTACAAACAAAAGCGATAACGTTATCTTTCGAGAGCTCCGGCTCCTGCAACAACAAAATAACTTTGACGTTTAATTTTGTGTAATTCGCCAATGTAATAGTGGAACCGAAGCTGATACGTATATATAAAAAGCTTCACTTTTTTTTTTCATTTGAAGTGAATAGCTACCACCATCATCTGCCCAGTATTTTCCCAAGTGTGTTGGAGTTGGTTGGTAGCCTATCTGACCTACAAAACCCCGTTACGAGGTAACACGATAGTCCTTTGTTAAGACTGGTTGTCAAACTTTCGGACTACTGACGACCCGTAACGATTTCTAAGATCCAAGAATAACAGCGGGGCCAACGGTTTAATGTGCTTTCCAAGGCATGGAGAGGTCTTGGTATGTAAAAATAACCCATCTATGGACCAACCGCAGCAAACGTAGCTTTTTTTTTTTCAGGATGGGAAATCATCAAATGACTTCTCCCGCTCTGGGCGGAGCGGGAGGGCGTGTCAGACTTTTACTGACTAAAACCCACCCGTGTTCCATCAATTGCCCATGTGCCAGGGTCACGGTATCTCTTTCGAACAATCACGCGACCCCGGCAGGAGCAAACATAGCTTAACTGGATCAATCGAACCTACGGCTATTATTAGATACTTAGCCATAAGGTCCTGTAGAATTGAAATGATTGGTCTATTTTAGCTACTTCCACAGCATAATGTCGGATGGCATTTTACTGTGGGGTAGGGCTGCTGACATTGAATCCATTTTTATTTTGCAAAAGAGAGCTGTCAGAGCCATTTAGGGTCACAACACAGTCGTAAACGGATCGTAACCGTATCAACTCGAGTTTAGTATTCTTTGTATGCAACTCCCTACTGAAAAGCACACTAATAGGAATCATAACGTAAGTGATTCGCTTCGGGACCAGCTCACGAACCGCGGTGTGGCGTGTGGCAACCAGCGGTCCCCGCGCTTACGGCTCGTCGTACCCGCGCTTACGCCTCTCCGTCGCCGAGCTTGCGTTTCTTCGTCCACCCTTGCCCCCACCCGCGCCACAGCGCACACATGCTCTCATTCACAAGGCAACTTCAAAGTCGATTCAAATCTGATCTGGTGCCAACCAGGTCAACCAGAGGGCGGCGAGCCGTAAGCGCGGCGTCGCCTAGCTGTAGCCGAATCGCCGTATCGGAGCTTCTGTTCCACTTTGGTTACATGCTTTCGTTAGGTTGACGCCTGTTTGGTGGCGAGGCGAAAGGCGATACGGTGACGATCCCTTTCCGAGTTGATATGTGTGCTGTGACCCTTATAATCTAAGTCGCCGCGAATCTCTCAGGGAACTACAAATTTTTTTATCTTTAAACGAGTAATTCTTGTATATATATATATATATATATAATCTGAACCTCGGAAACGGCTCCAACGATTTTCATGAAATTTAGTAAACAGGGGGTTTCGGGGGCGATAAATCGATCTAGCTAGGATTCATTTTTATAAAATGTCGTTTTATTCGTGTTTTCAATGACCAACTTTATCGATAATCAACTTGAACATAAATTTATTATTTTAAACACAATTTACCAAAAAATACCGAGCAAAGCTCGGCCATCCAGGTACTAAGGATTAATAAGCGACAACATAATTTTAATACTAGAAATAAAGACAAGATAGATCAACATTTTTCAGATAAAGGTACATAGGTACATCTTTTATGGGGTAGGTATTGTGTTAAATGCTACAGTAAAATTCCTTCTGATATATTGCAATTTAATAAAAGGAGGTTTAAAAATCATATTAAAAGTACACTTTGTAAAATATCCGCGTCAACTTAAGCACCTCATCCGTTTTTTCCGTCCGTTAAAAATTCGTACAAGTCCCATTTACTGTACACCGTTGATACACTTGCAAAAACTTTGAAGCTGAATAAAAATGAGGATCTGGAGCTGAAAACAAACGACAGACAGTATACAAAATCATGTTAGTACTCTCTTTAAGAATAAAATAACTAACACTAAATTGGTTCCGTGTGGTGATGGACGTAAAGAATGGCACTTCCCATTTCTTCCCGTGGGTGTCGTAAGAGGCGACTAACGAAATTACTAGAGAATGGCAAGCAGCGCTCTCTATGCATTTTACCACCATACTGCGATCACCAACCCGCCTGCCAAGCGTGGCGATTATGGCAAATCTCCCAAATTGAGGGAGGCCTATGTCCAGCAGTGGACGTCTTTCGGCTGAAATGATAATAATGAATGAAGTCTATACCTATTTCTATAACTCTTCTGTAGCTTCCATCAGCCCGCGGTGCACT
Source organism: Aporophyla lueneburgensis (assembly GCA_932294355.1). Classification (NCBI taxonomy): domain Eukaryota; kingdom Metazoa; phylum Arthropoda; class Insecta; order Lepidoptera; family Noctuidae; genus Aporophyla; species Aporophyla lueneburgensis. The sequence goes on along the minus strand of OW028762.1, from coordinate 12,177,813 downwards.
GGTACGGATCACGCGCGCTGGAATTCGACAATAAATTTATTACTATCACCTTTTTTTTATAATTCTCCTGCCCATATGCCAATTTATTTGGGGTCGGCGCTACATATGTTTTTCTTGCACACTTGTCTATTAGTCTTCATCTTGGTAGAAACCGCTTTCTATCCATATCATCATTCATACAGTCCACCCATCGTTTCTTTAGTCTCACCCTGCTCTTATAGCCATTGAAATTCATACTTAAAACTTTCCTCACGACATTCAAAATCAAAATCAAAAGTCATTTATTCAAACTAGGCTGAGAGTCAGTACATTTTAAACATCAAAGTTACATATGACAGTCCCTCAAAACGCCCGCCCATCACCACTTCCTAGTGCTTTAGCTGGGAAGAAGAAGCGGCGGAACAAACTCCCCAGCAGCACAGCTGTCTGTTAAGTTAGAAGAACTTGATTCTATACAATAACACGTAAGTAATTATTATTGTGAAAACAAAACACACATTTAACTATTTAGCATATGTCAGCTAGCACACGCCAATATACTAACAAAACAATGGTGCCGATTCTGTTGTTACAATATTCTCTAAACTAAACTAAAAATCACTAAAATTTGGTTTATTCCTGTCAAATGACGATTTCCTATTCTGAAATAGACTAAAGTGACACAACTTAACTATATTTTAGTTTGACAGCACTAAGATTGCACTGAGTTATTAGTTTAGTGAAAATGACAATTTTGCTATTCTGAGTTTGCCGGATCTCACCAAAAATTTTGACTATAATAATTTGTTTTAACTAAATCTGACTATTTTTAATCGCGATTAAAAAGCTGTGGAATAAAACTAGTGGTCATGAACTAAAATTCACACCAACACCTCACCTTCACGTGCAAAAACAGCACTGTATTTTTTTCCTTTTCTTTTGCTTATATCTCGAAAATGGCGTGTCCTATCGCAAAAATAATGAAATTTTCGACCCCCTTTGTTAACCCTGTCACATATTAATCTCAACACGTGGGTAATATTTTTTTTTATTTTTCAAACAAAAAGTGAAAAATTTCATATTTAACACGTCCAGGCTGCACCCTTGCGCGCGCTTTCGTCTCTCAAAAAATTCATTGCGTAGCGCACACAAGTACTACGTTGCGAAGCCAAAAGAAAAAAAATACCACGTTGATTCGCGATTGTCAAATTCGATTTTAGTCGTGTCAAAATATTTTTTAAATATAGAGATTTTTTCTTGCAGAATAGCGTTACAATTCTCATAGCCAAAAGTAAGGAATTTTAGAGATAGTTTAGTTAGTTTAGTTCGTGTACAACCACGGAATAAAGAAAACTAGAGGAAGTGCCCCTCACATATCGCGCGCGTGTCAACATTAAGCGCAGATGCGCAACATTTAGCTTATTTGCCGTCAGATACTTGTCGCGATTGGATGTCTCAGAAATACGCGAAATATCACAAATTATGCCTTGTTGTGCGGTTTTGACCTGCAAAAACGAAAGCAGAAAAAATATATATATCTTGTAGAGGTGTATCGTATCATTGGTAAGTGCTAAACTTTGTTAATTTTTAATATAATTGATTTTAATTACAATACTACACGTTATGACTTCAATGCAAACTATAAACAACCTTATATTTATTGAAACAAAGTCTAAATGCACTTGGTCGTCATCTGGACAATCACAAACTAAATTCTAGTAACTTCGACGCTACTCGATTAGGGATGGGACACATCCGTAAAGTAGGTCGGTATCGATCGTTTTGTCTGATTTTAGTAAGGAATCAATAGCTCACATAGCTGGTTAAATAATAAGACAGTTGATAACATAAGTGTGATATTTGCGTTAGTGCTTTAGTAACAGAAAACAAATCAATAATTACATAAATTTATTATAGGTAAGGCTAGAGGGGGTTATTATGCCCATCAGAATCTGTGATTAAGTTATGTCAGATATCCGAAACATTTTTATAAGACGGTCATATATTTAATAAAGATTATAATATCATGGCTGAAATAATGCACCAGTTTATTGGGTCATCAATATTCCAAAACATAAGCTATAACCAATTAGGGGATTTTCCTACGTCTAATCATATTACTGTCTTAATGAAAGCTATCACGACACAATATATTAATATTTGACTATCAAAATGGCAAATATTAAATAAATATGTATTATTTCAAGGTCAGTAAATATTTTTAGCACCATCTGTTATCGTTTCGTTTATCGTTAGCTTCTGCCAGCAGCTTCGCCCGCGTACTTAATTTTATGAAAATAATATTACCCCCCTACATACAAACATACAAATATTTCTTTAACATTGATATTTTAACGATAATCAACCTTTTTCGTTCAGCTTCGCCCGCGTACTTAATTTTATGAAAATAATATTACCCCCCTACATACAAACATACAAATATCTCTTTAACATTGATATTTTAACGATAATCAATCTTTTTCGTTATTAAGAATTTGTATGATGTTAACAAATTACTACATTGCTCACCCGAATAAATTACGTAACATCAATATTAATATATCGATATATGTCTACATCTCTAACTTTTTTTTTGTACTCACCACAAGAGATTACAAGTGCATATGAATATGATATCTATTTCAAACGAGCTAGCGTTCTGAATAGAATGAATTGGTTACAGCGCCATCTAGCGTTGAGTTGCTGAACTCGTTGTAAACTTGTCTATTCAAAGTTTTTAGACGAAAAACGTCTTTATTGTTTGTGTCATGTCAAATAATAACAACTTTCATTCGTTGCAATAAGACACAATTTTTGAAAGCAATAAGAATTTGATTTGTAAAAGTTGCGTTTGTAATTTGTAGCCAATCATATCACTGTTTTTTATGTGTGTAATGGAGAATTTGATATGCAAATGTGTGAGTTTGGCGACACTGGTTCCCGTGCTTAGCCAGTGTAGTGGCACTTCTCTGTATTCTTTGTTCTGTGTGTACAACAGAATCGGCACCATTGAAAACTAAACTCGTTTTATAAAATATACGAATGACGAAAGCATTGTTTTACATTTGCCATGAACAATATACTGCCGTCATTATTAAAAAGGGCACAACTAGCATTTTGTAAATGTTGAGAAAATCGATGTTAAAATATTTTTTGAATTATGTTAAAAAAAACACGACTAAACTATGTTTTTCGAAATTGTGTGAATTTAAATAGTTGTATATATATAGTACATATAAGACTATAGCAATATTTTTTATTATTTTTAATACATATAATAAATAATTAGCTTATTTTTTTTCAACTTAACATAAAAAATTACACAACAGGAGCAATATTACAGTTAAAAGGCATATACAACCAAATGTGCCTTTTCAATGTAAAATTTTAAAATGTTACATTGAAAAGGCACTTTTATTCAATTGTGCCTTTTTACATATTATTGAAATAGTATACATACAGTAAAATATTAGAATATATTATATTTTATACTTCTTGATGAATAAAAACAATCTTATTGTGCACTTTCTTGTGTTTCTGCAGTGGGACGTGTAAATAACCTTGACCCACCACTTCATCTTCGTTCATAGATGTTTAGTAGTAAAGGCATAACCGCCAGTGTGCCTTTTTTTAAACGCTTTATTTATAAAAAAATAAGGTATAGGGTAAATAGTAAAGACATAACTGCTAGTTGTGACTTTTCTTCTTCAATAATTGCTAGGGTGTTGGTATAAAAAAATAAGCACAATTGCCACATAAGCCTTTTATATTTGACGTAAGCCAATTACGCCTTTTCCATTAAATATATTAAAAATATAAAGGTGAAATAAAAGGCATATCTCACAATGTGCCCTTTTCCTGGTTAAAAACTTTAAAAATGTTGCAGTTGTGTCCTTTAAGCTTATGGTATCTCTGTTATTTTTTTTGCTAAAAAAAAAAAAAAAAATTAGGCATATAGGCTTTTTTTTCCTGATTCCGGTGATATATATAACTCAATTTCATGAAAAATGTTAGTTGTGCCCTTTTTTATTAAAACGGCAGTATAAATAACAGAAGACCCAAAATGGAGCCTTGAGGTAAAACTGAAGGGTAGTAAGTAAAATTACCTTGTATCATTTTTTCTCCGTAGGTCCCATCAGGTTTCAAATAGGTGGTGTACATGAACGCTGGAATAAGTACATAAATTACTACAAGTTTGTTACACAAGGCTGCCTTTCGAATAAGAAAATATCGCTCACAGCGCTCACATCAAATAACCAAGCAAATATTTGATTTTTTAATACAGCTCACAGTTAAGAAGAGGTTTAACTTTATCGCAATAGGCCACGGTTTACAAGCTTTGTAGCTAGTAGCATTATACATAGCCAAAGGCTGGACAATAGTTCTACTAAAACGCATTTTGTTGCTTTTTTCCATTACACAGTGATTAGTTAGCTAGGCTGTTTATCAGTGTAGGGATCACCCCTCATACAGTCTCAAGAATTGTCTTATCCATTAATACAGCTATATAAAAGCGTTTGACTGTAATATACGGTTTAAGACTCAATAAGAATACAATTAACTTAATATGAGAATTACAAGGTAATCTTAAAACTAAAGTAGAATTACTTATGGGGAAGTTATTCGTAAATAAATAAGTTAATTATTAGACACACAATTTTTACAGTGTTGTGGGTAGGTAAAAGGAAAAACCGGCCAAGTGCGAGTCGGACTCGCGCACCGAGGGTTCCGTACAAACCTGTAGGTAACCTGTGGGTACATGTAGGTTTATGAAATTAATTGTTTTTTTTTTAATTTTTATATTTGAGTTGATTGAATGAAAGGTAAATTGCAGTTTACGATTTACGACGTGTTAAAAAAAACTACTAACTAGATCTCCTTCAAACCAATTTTGGTGGAAGTTTACATGATTATGTAGGTACAGATCACACATCAAGTTACCCCACGTTGACCTTGAACGCGTTATGAGCAACAACAGCGAGAATCGTGCGAAAGAGATTTACAAGCTGCAGTTTTGAACCTGCAAAACATTTCAGGAGGTTGTAATGAGACTCGTAAATAATCATATAATAATATGATACCAAGTCAATAATCAATAATACTTTTTATGTTAGATTTTTCAATTTTATTGTTTTTCAGAATAACTCTCTTAATAACCCTCTTCAAAAAATACAGAATCACCCATTGTGATTTATCGCGCGTCGTGTCACTGTGTGCGTGAATCCAATGACCAGTGACGTCAGCCTGTACGAGGCTCCGCCCACATTACTACGAAACGAACGCGGCACTAAGTTGAACTAAAATGGCGGTCGTTGCTATGGTTACCGCGCAGCCCCCGCACGTTATTCCGCACTTCGATTGAGACTCGAAAATCTGTTACTGCGCATTGAAGGTTGAACCAACGTGCCGCGGCCCGCGATATGTATAAGTTGTTGTAGCTACAGCAACTTATAGCAAATAATTTAACCTTAGATGTAGTTCAAAATCACAATTTACCTACGTTATTGTTTTAAATTTCGCTAAATCCAAAAGTCCAACAAGTCCAAAATTCTGACTTCAGTTTCGCCACGAAGTGTTCTTCCGGCGCCTTCCTGATGGGGAACTATGGGCTGGTTATCCAGCACGCGTTGATAGGTACTTGTAATTATCCGGCAGTCTGAAGGATGCCGCCGGTCAGGATACCTTTCAATGTAAATTCTCAGCGCTTCCCTAGCATTTCCCCGAGCTTCCCCATAACACATCATCATTTCTCCGTACTCACGAGCACTAAATGTACCCATTTCTAACAAATAATAACACAGTACAGTACACAATAAACAATAACACAAGAACCAGCCCAGCGCCAGGCCGGCGCGGCGGGGGAACTCGTGCTTTGCACGGAATTGTGTTGCCAATTACACAAAATTTCGTGCAATATTAAGTTCAACATAATTTATTATTTACCACTACAATTTTAAGCTTTACTAAATGGACTAAAAGTTTGTTATTTTTTGTGGAGAAATAATTTTCCTACAGAAATTAAGTGCACAAAAAGATTCGCATTTTATTTTATCATATAGGAGTTCTTAGATTTAAGCCGTAAACTACAGCATGAATAGACTTTAAATCGGCCGCCAACGGCTGGGCTGACATCGTCGTCCCAGTGGAACCTGACACATTGTCGAGAAATACAAAAATCAGGTTCGGAAATCCAATTCAATTTATTTATTCAGGAACAATTTAAATTAAGTTTAATAGGTTGGCAATACTTGCGAGCTCGTTGTCGGTGATTTGCACATTTTGGGTGCGTTCCGAGTTGGGATGTAATCAAGCTCAGCGTGCTTAAGCCCGTACCGAATTAGCGGTAGCGCGATAACGATATCCTGTGAATCGTCATGGATGACGTCACGACATGCGCCGTCTTGTGATAACAGCGACCATGCCTTATCACCGTGAGGGCTGTCAAAAATTACAGTGAGTGTGTGAAGATGTGTCAGTGCGTGTTTTATTTGAGTTGCATCCTTTAAATTTAACTCTGATCAATTCGGAAAGCCTCCTTTGTGCAATCGCCGACGACGAGTTCGATGAACTCGGTAGTTAGACAGGAAGTGAACAGCTGATTTTACGCGTCGATCGCTAAAGTATTTCAACATCCATTGCTGTTTTTTTTTTAATTTTTGCCGTATTGTTTGCATAAATGGAGTGCTGCTTTTGGAGAATGTAAATTTACATTGAAATAAAACTGAAAAAGCTGAAAAAACGTAAAAAAAATCCTGAGAAAAATTCCGGTGGAATAATGATTCAAAATAAGGAGCTGAATCAGTGTTCGTTATGAACATTGTACACGCCAACTCGAGTAAACACTCGTCCGTCCACAGGATGTTGCGTCTTGGTGTTCCAGCAACCAGCGACAAAATGTAACTCGCGCGGCGTTATCAAGTGGGTGGAGATCCTGTACCTTGCGGTAGTGAAAAGGATGCTGCGTTTCTTCCAGCATTACTGGAGATACATTGTCTCCACTGAAGGCATACAAGCGGACCATCTCCACGAACTCTACATTGGAGTATTGGTCCGTTTACGACTAGGTAATTAGGTACCTTTCGCGACCGTTAATCGAAGGCGCACTTGAGGGGCGGAATTTACAAGCGTAGGCACTCGCCGGCGCCATCAATTACACTAATAAATTGACCCGATTTATGTGCTTGCGATCGATGGCCGCGGGGGCGTGGCCGGGGGGGGTAGCGCGGCTTTGGATCTATGAAAGAAATGTCGGTTGCGTTTGTGTGTGTGTGTGAAAGCGCAGTTTAAAGAAACGTACAGACTGGCCGCGTTTTAAAAAAGGGGAGTTCACACTTACCGATTTCCGTAAATAAGAAAAAAATGAAAAAAAAATACCTGCCCATTTTATTGTTGATTCGGGTCGAGTATCACTAACATAATTACCTCCTGAAATGTTTTGCAGATCCAAAACTGCACCTTGTATAGCTTTTTGTCAGTTCCTGCTCGTAATGTTTCGTGTTGCAGTGCGTACATGAAGGTGTGTGCGTACGTGAAGGTGTGTGCGTATGCGTATCGTGGTGTAGAATTAGATACTTATGCGATATGAAATAGCGACGCGGGTGAAAACTTGAATAGCATGATAATAAAGCAAGCGGCCCGCGCAATGTCTAAAATACCAATGACAGCTTATAATCCTTTTCTTAATTTAAATGATCTTTTACTTAATCCTTCATTTTTACAAATTTGTTGGAAAATTACCCGTAAGTTTTAAGTAGGTATTACCTACGCATATTACATTTAAACAGGTAGTTAGGTACGGTATACACCGTTACACAATTAATTAGGGAAAATTTCATGCTCTCGATGAGGTATAATCGGATGCAGGCGCGGTCCGAGAGGGGGGGTTCTAGGGGTCATGACACCCCCAAAGTCAGCCATGCTGCCGAAACTCTGAACGATTTGCCTGAAAATCCCAATAATACTCCCGACCTGAGAATCGAACCAGTAGCGCTTTCGAGTACTAGACCAACGAGTAGATTTACCTTCCTAAAAATATTCTTCAGTACTCATGGTGACCCCCCCCAAAATCATAGGTTGCGACCGCGCCTGATCGGATGAGAGGAAAACACTTTTTATTTCGAGCAGGTTTCCTAGTGGAGACCGCGTTTCGGCAAGCGTAGTGTGGGATGCCTTTCCCAGCTGGATGTCTTGATGACCTTAAAGGGTTGGCTGGGACAGACTGGATGCGGAAAGTGGGGGACAGGGTGTTGTGGCGCAGCCTGAGAGGCCTATGTCCAGCAGGAGACTACGGATTGTAAGTATTGTTACGAAATTTAATGCAGAAAACGCGTAACACAATCGGCTTGAAATTTTGAAAGATATATGAATATACCCATCACAAACGTGTCTGAAGTTTAGCGTTGTAAGTTGGCGATCGCAGTATGGTGGTAAAATGCATAGAGAACGCTGCTGCCCATTCTCTAGTAAGTCCCTTAGTCGCCTTTTACGACACCCACGGGAAGAAATGAGGTGGTGTTATTCTTTACGTCCGGCACCACACGGTACCAAACCGAAACCTATACTCTGTACCGAAATCTATACTTACTAATATTATAAATGCGAAAGTAACTTTGTTACGCTTTCACGACAAACAACTGAGCCGATTTTGATGAAATTTTGTACGGGTTCAGTTTGAACCCCAAGAAAGGACATAGGCTACTTTTTATTCCGCGACTTTGTCTGATAACCGACGTTTACGCAAACGAAGTCGCGGGCAAAAGCTAGTATTTTATAAATGAGGATATGAGTTTCTGTGTTTGTTACGCTCATCATGAAATGTTGCATGTGACACGTTGTCAGGGGTCAGATATCGATGGCAACAAAGTAGAAACGGACATCTACATTTTGATGAAAATGCTTTTTTTTACAAAAATTCGCTTATAATCAATCCAAAAATCCAATTCATGGAGAAGGTTATTTTAATCCATCATAGAAAATTTCATGTATCGGTCCATAACTCTCGAAATTACCTTTATTTTTTTTTACTAAATCTGCTCTCCTGTATAATTGCGATTTTGTAGATGTCCGTTTCTACTTTGCTGCCATCGAAATATCAAAATAAAATGCGGAGTAACAATGTTCATGTTTTTATTTTTAAACATTAATTTAATTGAAAAATTAAAACGAGAATACTTTAAATTAAAATATACCTACAAATAACCAATATGGTAGATTAAAAACAAGTACCTAGATAATATTTATTATTTACAAGTTTATATTTTAATTGATTTTTGTAACAGATTAATTATACAGTTACCGTCAAACGAGGCATCTTTACCTTCCGTGGTTATCTTTACCTAAGCATACCCTAGTAGTTTTAATTAAATATTTTTTTGTCTGGGGCAGTTGACGCAATTTTAGGCATATTGGTTGATTTTATATTAAATTGTGCTATCTCAAAAAGTTTTTTAAGTTAGCCACTTCGTTAGTTCTAAAAATAGGATGCTATTTCGTTCTATGTGGTCGATTATGTTTGCGGCGGCATCGCATAAAGATTGTTTTTTCCTACAGAAAATCAAAGTGCAGGTAAGTGACTTATATTACATAGTATGTGGTATATTGTTATTAAGGTGTATCACAATGATTCAATCTTATAAATGTACTATTTCTTGAATGATTAGAAAAGGTAATGATGTTTGATGTTAGGTAAAGTTACCTCGCTTAGCATGAAGGCGACTTTACCTATGACTAGGGTTGTCAAATTTAGCACGCCTAAGTAATCTACTTTTATGTGGGAACTGTTTTGGGCTTTCGTTCATTTATTCAGGACTTATAATATTTTTTCTATTCGTTTATGAAAAATTTTGGTGTGAATGAAATACATGTGTAACAAATTTAATGACTGGCCTGTTAGTCCAGTGGTTGATGACCCTGACTGCTAAGACGGAAGTCGTGGTTTCGATTCCCACCCAGGACAAATCTTTGAGTGATGAGCACCATTATTTGTTCTGTGTATGTGAGAGTTCATTTTTATACTGTTTAACGAATATTCTTGATTATAAATACGCTTAGTATTTAATTGTTTACTGTTTTTTAGGCAACGTTTTAATGTCTAGAATAGTTTTTGTTACCGTGTTTACAATAGATATTAAATTGTAATGCATAAACAAAAGTCCCATATTACTTGGTTCCTTAATAAATAATTAATTAATTTTTAAAAAAATGTTTATGTTTTATTATTTTTTGACAACTCTAATGGCATTCACCCGTTTCTATGATAATTTTGATATTCTTGTGGCAACTTTCCCTATGTATTGGTAGTGCTTGATAAACGAAGATGGCAATTTTGAAAATAAATACATCGCTTTTTTAGCACCGCGCACCGGGACTATTCGCGTCGCTCTCAACGGAGCACGGACGCGTATTGCTTGACGAAGTGACAAGTGACTCATCGCGAGAATAATGTCGTCAAAGACTGTAAAATGTGTTAACTGCAATGTTGTGATTAATGAACTTCTGGCATTTCTAAGAAATGTATTAGAATTTATGGATGAAGAGAGCATTCATCAGTTGTGTACATCATCCTTCACAGCTGATGATATTGTTAAAGCAAAAGTACTGCTATTTGAATCGCTGGCCACCTCAAGAAAAATGCCAATTCGTCGAAAAGACGGCAAGAAGAAAATGTCCAGAGATTTGGATGACGTGATTTGTCTAATGAAAGCAACGGATCCTGACCTATTCCCTATATTCGTGGCCAAGGAGTTACATAAACTTCCACCTGTAACGTTTGATCATGTGGATGCGACCCGACTTTTAAAGGACATTTTAATATTACAAAATAAGTGCAAGGCTTTTGAAGAAACCATGGTAACAAGAGAACAGTTTGATGTGCTCAAGTTTGAGGTACAAAATATGAAATGTGCATCGTTAGTAGACAATTACTGTACTCCTAATATTAATATAAATAAAAGGAGAGGTGCTTGTTTGGAGAATAGTGACACATTCTATAATAGTGGCCCTATAGGTTTGCAGTATGTGCCGATATCTTCAGCGCAATTAACAGCTGATTCAAAGGTGAACGACCCAGTGACGGTAGATTTGTCATCAATTGCGATAAACAGCGCTAAAGACGGTGAGTCTAGAAAATGTAAACAAAGAGATGCAGTGATTATGAATGGTGCGAGCGAGAACGAGACATCAAAAAGAAGCGAACGAGAGAGCATGATGTTTGCAATGACGGAAACAAGTGACGCGGCAGGTGTGACCTTGAGCGAACCAATCATTGAGCCGACTACGTGTGCGCCTGGGCCGGTCGAGACCCCTACCATCGTTACGTTTGCCGCTGCGGTGTCGACTGGGATAAAGTCGAGTGAATTACAAGCAGTGAACAGTTCGAGTACGTCTAATTCGAACGTGAATAGTGAGCCAATGGTAGCGGTCCATGACAGTGAATGGAAGTTAGTACAAAATAAATCATCGAAACTAAAAAGGTTAGTTAGTCAGAGGGGTCGTGCTTCCACTGAGCCTGATGTTAAATTTCGGGCGGCCGATGTAAAAGTGCCATTGTTAATTTCAAACGTTAGTACTGAAACAGAAGAAAGTGATATTATTAGTTACATTATGGCTAAAACAAATGAGAGTGTGTCTTTAAAAAAGATGAACATTAAGTCATTTAAAAAGTACAATGCGTACAAAGTATTTGTTTCAAAACGTAAAGTTGATGTATTTCTAAATGACCAGTTGTGGCCGGATGGCATTACTTTTAGGCGGTTTGTGCACTTCATGTATCGAACCAACGCTGAGTCTAAAGTTATAGTTAGTTAAATATTTTCATAATGTATAGTAACACCAATAAGTACTCAAAATTTACTAGTTTTAATTGTCAGTCAGCTAAACGCTCTGTTGATAACATTCGAGCAATCTGTGCCTGGTCAGATCTTGTAGCCCTCCAAGAGACATGGCTTCTACCGCATGACATATTGATGTTAGGGACCATAAGTCAAGACTTTGAATTTACTGGTAAGTCAGCGGTTGACACATCTGTCGGGCCGTTAAAAGGAAGACCGTATGGGGGAGTGGCCATTCTCTGGAGGAAAGGTTTGTTTGAGTCAGTTTCTGTTTTGGACTGTAGTAGTAAACGGATTGTGGCCATTAAGGCAGTGACCGGGGAACGCTCCGTTATTGTTTTGTCTGTCTATATGCCTACAGACTCGCTGGAGAATTTACCTATGTTTACTGATGTTTTAAGTGAGATAAGTGCTATTGTAGCGAGTTATGATGTTGAAAACGTGTTTATATTGGGAGACTTTAACGCGCACCCCAAAGAAAACTTTTACAATGAATTGATGAACTTCTGTACGGACCAGTCATGGGTTTGTGCTGATATTGAAAAACTAGATGCTGAGCGTAATCACTACACATATATTAGTGATGCGCATGGGTGTAGGAGATGGCTCGACCACTGTGTGGTATCTTTATCGGCGTGGCACACTGTTGTAGATGTAGGTATTAAAGAGGATGTATATAATTCTGACCATTTACCCATCTATATTGTATGTGATTTGAGTATAGTAAGGTCAAAACTGGTGACTCAGACAGTGCACCGTAGTGCGATTATATGGGGTGAAAGAAACTGTTCTGAAATTGACCGGTACCGGTTTTTGTGCAATAGTAAATTGCGTGACATTGATTTCCCCCAAGAATTTACGGAGTGCAGTCATGGGTCATGCAGCCAGGCTGAACATAAAGTTATACTGGATAAGTTGTATGATCGAATTGTGAACATTCTGTGTGAGGCGGCTGAACAATCTAAGGAGTCGAGAGACTATAGGCCTCACAGACAATATCGGTGTTTGCATGGCTGGAATAAGCATGTACGGGATGCTCACAGCGAGGCTAGGCTTAAACTTAAAACCTGGATCGAATATAAGCGACCGACTCAGGGTTACATTTGTGAGCAAATGCGAGAGGCTCGTAAAATATTCAAAAGTCGCTTGAAATGGTGCCAAAAGAGTCAAGAACAAATTAAAATGGACATATTAACTGAACAAAGAGCTGCTAAGAATTTTGGCAAATTCTGGAAATCCACAGGTAAGTTGGATACTAGGCCTGGCCTCGCGGTGAGTGTGGGGGGGGAGAGTGATCACGGGGATATTGCAAACCTGTTTATGAAACATTTCCAGGTGCAATCTCCTCTTGGTCCCTCAGTTCCTTCCACAGGCGCGGAGTATTATTGTCAGGAAGAGGAGAAACCTATGCACTTCTCAGCCAAGCAAGTCAAAGGAGTCATACAACGCATGAGCAGGGGCAGGTCTCCCGGTCATGATGGACTCAGCATCGAGCACTTGAAATATGCAGGGGTCCACGTGCCAAGGGTCTTGTCACTGTTCTATGCGATGTGTGTTAGCCATTCATACCTGCCGGAAAGTTTAATGAAAACTATTGTGGTTCCCATTGTTAAGAACAGGGTAGGGGACATATCCAGTGAAGGGAATTATCGCCCGATTTCCCTGGCAACGGTCATGGCTAAGGTGTTGGACAGTATGCTTGACTCATGTTTGAAAAATATCTTAAATCTTCATGAAGCACAGTTCGGGTTTCAGCCTGGACTATCTACTGAAACTGCTATCTTGAGTCTCAAGCATACTGTTCAATACTATACTGATCGTAAGACGCCGGTGTACGCCTGTTTCCTTGACCTCTCAAAGGCCTTCGATCTTGTTTCCTATGATGTGCTTTGGGACAAGTTGAGGGACAGGGGTGCCCCTGCTGAAATACTGAAAATTTTCCAGTACTGGTATGCCAATCAAAAGAACCAGGTAAAGTGGTCTAACACTCTCTCTTCAGCATATAGATTGGAATGCGGTGTGAGACAAGGGGGTTTAACATCCCCCAGGCTTTTCAATCTGTATGTTGATGGCCTCATCACTGAGCTCAGCAGCATGAGTATTGGATGTCGAATAAATGGAGTAAGCGTCAATAACATCAACTACGCGGACGATATGGTGCTGCTGGGCCCAACTGCTGGGGCAATCAGAGAATTGCTCAGAGTGTGTGAGAATTATGCTGCCTCACACGGACTGATTTATAATGTCACTAAGAGTGAATATATGATTTTTAAGGCAGCGGGTAGGTGTCCGGACTCTGTTCCGGAAATAATAAGACTGAATGGGCTCCCGTTAAACAGGGTGTCCAAATTTAAATATCTTGGACATTTCATCACCGACGACCTTAAGGATGATATAGACATAGAGAGGGAGCGTAGGGCTTTAGCGGTCAGAGGTAACATGTTGGCCCGTAGATTTGCTCGGTGCTCTGACCAAGTAAAAATTACGCTTTTTAAGGCCTACTGTCAGAGCTTTTATACGAGCAATCTATGGGTCAATTACACCAAGAGATCGCTGGATGCCCTGCGCGTACAATATAATAATGCATTCAGGATGTTGTTGCGACTGCCCCGTTTCTGCAGCGCTTCGGAAATGTTTGCTGAGACCCACACAGATGGCTTTCATGCTATAATCCGTAAAAAAACCGCGTCGCTGCTGAGCAGAGTGCGGGGTAGTCGCAACTATATACTGAGAGCTGTGGCGGAGAGCTATACTCCAAATATTCGGAATTTTATCCGGAGGTTGATCAGGTAGGAAACATGTTTTCTTGCCTGCTCGTCCTCTGCGTGGAGTGTGCATCATTGTATTTTATTTTATTTTATACCTACCTTTAACTACTACTAACACTAGAATATAAGTTGTTTTTGTAATACTAACATAATATGGATCCCCGTTATCTGTAATAAATGAATTTTAATTTAATTTTAATTTAATTTATTAGTAACTTTACGTCGCGTGCATTTTGGGACACACATTCAATATAAACGTAGGCTAGGTAAAGTTGCCAAAAATGTGTCAATTTTACGCAGCTCCTACTTTTGGTTAATAAAGCGATACTATGTGAGATTTAGTAGAATTCATTGGGTCAATCAAAAGAGACACACCTTTTTTAGGGTTCCGTTGCCAAATGGCAAAAAACGGAACCCTTATAGATTCGTCATGTCTGTCTGTCTGTCTGTCGGTCTGTCTGTCTGTCTGTCTGTCTGTCTGTCTGTCCGTGTATGTCACAGCCACTTTTCTCCGAAACTATAAGAGATATGTTGTTGAAACTTGGTAAGTAGATGTATTCTGTATACCGCATTAAGATTTTTACACAACAATAGAAAAAAAAAAAAAATTTTGTGGTTCCCCATACATAGAACTGAAACTCAAAAAAATTTTTTTCATCAAACCCATACGTGTAGGGTATCTATGAATAGGTCTTCAAAAATGGTATTGAGGTTTCTAACATCATTTCTTTCTAAACTGAATAGTTTGCGCGAGAGACACTTCCAAAGTGGTAAAATGTGTGTCCCCCCCCCCCCGTAACTTCTAAAGTAAGAGAATGATAAAACTAAAAAAAATATATGATGTACATAACCATGTAAACTTCCAACGAAAATTGGTTTGAACGAAATCCAGTAAGCAGTTTTTTTTTAATACGTCATAAATCGTAAATCGCAATTTACCTTCCATTCAATCAACTCAAATATATAAAAAAAAAAACATTTAATTTCATAAACATAAACCTTACGCATAAACCGAGGATACCTACAGGTTTGTACGGAACCCTCGGTGCGCGAGTCCGACTCGCACTTGGCCGGTTTTTTTTACAAAATAAATCAATAAAAACTTAAACAACTAGCTCCGTGTTAGAGTAAATTGCATAAAGGTAAAAACATATGGTAATGCTGCCACGTTTGACGGTACCAAAACCAATGGCTGCCAAGCAAAATCAAATGCTGCCACCAAACAAAAGTAAGCTTTAACCTAGATTAATAATTTGACTGGCCTGTATAAGGCTCAGCACCCTCTGGCGGCATGGCACGTTGTAGCATGCCGTGACATCCCGAATTGTGCACGCTGACCATGATAAAATAAGATCTAAAATCATTTGCGCTTTTTAAAATCCCTTATCGTGCCATGCCGCCAGTGGGTGACGGCTAGATATGAGCGCCGCGCCGGCGCGGCGCACAGTGGACTGTAAAACAAGCTTCCCTTTCGTAGGATTGTCGAAAAATAAAAAGGTTTGTTTTGACATTTATAAGTATACAGTTTTGTTGACAACATCAAAACATCGTATATTACTAGTAGTCATGGATTTTTTTTCGATTCCACACCATGGAATATGAGTTTATACATTTCAAATGTATGAAAATGGAATTTGATATCCTCATAACTTTTTTTAGTCTTGCAATGTAAAGCTGAAAATTTTAGGCGTTATTACCGAGTCTATAATGAAGCCATGTGGGTATTGACCTTGACCCCGAAGGCGCCCGTTCGAAAGATATTAACTATTTAAAAATCCACATTTCAGCGATATTGTTTTCTTCATAGTTTTTTTTTGTCTTGCCTGGTTAAGCTGAAACTTCTAGATATTATTACCGAGTCTGTAATAAAGCCACGTAATCTTTGATCTTGATCTTAAACCACCCTGTTCAAAAGATAAGAATTATTTAAAAATGCATATAAATTGGGCGATATTAGTTACCTCATAACTTTTTTCGGTCTTACAATGTAAAGCTGAAAATTTTAGATATTGTTACCGAGTCTGTAATGAAGTTATGTGACTTTTGACCTTGACCCCAAACGCGCCCGTTCAAAAGATATGAAGTATTTGAAAATGCATATAAATTGGGTGATATTATTTTCCTCATATTTTTTTTTTTTGTTCTTGCATTGTAAAGCTGAAAATTTTAGATATTGTTGCCGAGTCTGTAATGAAGTCATTTGACTTTTGACCTTGACCCCGAACGCGCCCGTTTGAAAGATATTAATTAATTTAAAATGCATGCAATGTACCTCAAGAAGTCAGTTTCCTAATTTGTTTCTGCCCAGTATTGATACCAACAAACCCGTATAACTTTAACCTTGACAAAAAGCCAAACGTATGAATTTATGAAATATGAATATTTTGAGGATTTGGTCATGGTGAAAGTGGTTGGTGAAACCTTTATTGTATAGAATAACAAAGAATTCTGTAATTACCTATGTAAGTACATATCATATATTGTCTAATTTGACTGCCTAACTTACAACAGTCGCTACCTGCACTTGGTTCCCATTGTTATACCACAGGTGTGCTCAAATATTTTGGTTTTGCTAATTAGGACGATTAGTTTCTTTGTTTGTCAAGTAATGGAGACCTACTTACGTGCAGTTCCCATTTTTCTGCGAATTTTGTTGTTATTGTAAGTGGGTCTATTTTTCATGAAAGGTAAAAATGTAATTCCTGGAAATGATTATAGGTCTATTCTAAATGAAAGTGATATAAATACTGACAACACATATATTTTATTTCACTTATTATTACCTACTGATTCGTACTCTAACGTTCAACTTGCGCTAATTTATTTTTGCATTTGCTCAATATGGAGGGAATTACTTCAAATCTCGATGTATTTGTATTTATGAGGCAAAATTCTTTTAATGCGGACATGCTGTTTCAAAAAGTGTTAATTTCTGTTAATATTAATCTATCTGAAGAAGAAAAAACAAGCCTTAAAATGTTTTGTGGTTCATATACGAGTAACCTTAGACGAAAATGGAAGGCTGCTAATAAGACAAAGGTTAATTTTTTTAAAAAGTTCGCAGATTGGTTAGACTTAGAAATCAAATGGCCTGACTTTCTTCAACTCGGTACTGATCAATTTAGAACTGAACAATCATCGAGTATTGAGATGACATATGAAGATGCCTCAACAAGTGTTACTGCAGTAACAACACCTAGTACTGAAGAACAAACGTGTATTGAGATGTCATATGAAGATGCCTCAACGAGTGTTTCAACAGTGACAACGCCTAGCACATCAAAAGAAATCGAAGTGCCCCGTAGTGTGTCTGTGTCAACGACTACCACTACATTTACGCCTCGGAAATTATTCGCTGACCTAAATCCACTTCAAAAAAGAAGACGAACTGAAAATCTTCTAGCTGAAAATGATGTTGATACACTGGCTTATGCTTTGATTAAGAAAGCTGGTGAAAATGAAAACCTAATGGATTTTACACAATTAGTGAAGCATTTTACAGAATTAGTGAAGGTTTCGGTTGAGGTACATTGCATGCATTTTAAATTAATTAATATCTTTCAAACGGGCGCGTTCGGGGTCAAGGTCAAAAGTCACATGACTTTATTACAGACTCGGTAACAATATCTAAAATTTTCAGCTTTACAATGCAAGAACAAAAAAAAAATATGAGGAAAATAATATCACCCAATTTATATGCATTTTCAAATACTTCATATCTTTTGAACGGGCGCGTTTGGGGTCAAGGTCAAAAGTCGCATGACTTCATTACAGACTCGGTTAACAATATCTAAAATTTTCAGCTTTACATTGTAAGACCGAAAAAAGTTATGAGGTAACTAATATCGCCCAATTTATATGCATTTTTAAATAATTCATATCTTTTGAACGGGGTGGTTTAGGGTCAAGATCAAAGATTACGTGGCTTTATTACAGACTCGGTAACAATATCTAGAAGTTTCAGCTTAACCAGGCATGACAAAAAAAAACTATGAAGAAAACAATATCGCTGAAATGTGGATTTTTAAATAGTTAATATCTTTCGAACGGGCGCCTTCGGGGTCAAGGTCAATACTCACATGGCTTCATTATAGACTCGGTAATAACGCCTAAAATTTTCAGCTTTACATTGCAAGACTAAAAAAAGTTATGAGGATATCAAATTCCATTTTCATACATTTGAAATGTATAAACTCATATTCCATGGTGTGGAATCGAAAAAAAATCCATGACTTCTAGTAATATACGATGTTTTGATGGTGTCAACAAAACTGTATACTTGGAAATGTCAAAACAAACTTTTTTATTTTTCGACTATCCTACGAAAGGGAAGCTTGTTTTACAGTCCACTGTGCGGCGCGCCGCCGCCGCCACGTTTTCCGCCGCGCCGCCGCCGCTGATCCTAGGCATCGGCGCGCCGAGCCCGAGCGGCGGCATTCAAACACGCTGACCGAACCACACGCACAAGTACCCCAAGCGAAATAGTTTTTTCTGTTGCAGGGCAGGGAATAACCGCATAACGGTCTCGCTTAAATCCCATAAGGGTAAATCGAATAATATTTATTCTAATACTATAATATTGACAAAATTATATAAAAATCTTACTCAAATTAGCCTATCGCAGTCCACTGCTGGACATAGGCCTCTCCCATGCTGCGCCACACCACCCTATCCTCCGCCTTCCGCATCCAGTCTGTCCCAGCCACCTTTTTGAGGTCGTTGGTCCATCTAGCTGGCGGAGTCCCACACTACGCTTGCCGATACGCGGTCTCCACTCCAGGACTCGTCTGCTCCATCGGCCATCGGTCCTACGACAGACATGGCCAGCCCACTGCCACTTCAGCCTGCTTACCCTGCAAGCTATGTCGGTAACTCCAGTTCTTTTCTGGATAACTTCGTTTCTAATCTTATCCATCAATGAAACTCCGAGCAAAGCCCGCTCCATAGCGCGCTGAGCGACCTCAAATTTGTGGACCAGCCCAACCGTCAGTGTCCACGTTTCGGCAGCGTATGTCATGACGGGCAGGAGGTACTGGTTGGAAGACCTTGGTCTTCAAACATTGCGGTATCGGCGACGAGAAGACTTGACGAAGTTTTCCAAACGCTGCCCAACCCAACTATATCCTCCTGTCGGCTTCTTTCTCGAAGTTGTGTCTACCAAGCTGTATGACTTGCCCAAGGTAGACATACTCCTTCACAACCTCGAGAAGCGACCCTTCGATGCGGATTCGACTCGGCAAGACATGCGAATTGTACATGACTTTCGTCTTGTCCAAGTTCATGCTGAGGCCTACCCGCCGTGAGGTTCCATTTAGGCTATGCAGCATCTGGTCTAACTGTTCCAGCGTCTCTGCCATTATGACGATGTCGTCGGCAAACGAAGGTGTGAGATGTACTCGCCGTTCACATTGATTCCCTGTCCAGTCCATTCCAGCGTCTTAAATACGTCCTCCAGCGCATCGGTGAACAGTTTCGGGGATATCACCTCCCCTTGTCTCACCCCCCTGAGCAGTTGGCTTGGGCTGGTTTTCGTATCCTGGATCTGGACAGTCATCGTTGCAGCGTCATACAAGCACCTCATCACCTCGATGTATCTCCAGTCAATTCGACATCGTTGCAGAGAGGCCAAGACTGCCCAAATTTCGATGGAGTCGAAGGGTTTCTCGTAGTCCACAAATGCCATACACAGTGGCTGATTGTACTCCTCGGTCTTCTGTACAATTTGCCGAACAGTATGGCTGTGGTCTACGGTGCTGAAGCATTTTCGAAAACGAAAATCTTGATTATATGTATATTATTTTTTTATTTCAATAATGGTAGTTAAATTAAGGTCACGCCGCAGACGCCGCCGCCGCCGACTTAAAAAAATCGGCGCGCCGCCGCCGCCGGAAGATTGGCCATCGGCGCTCATATCTAGTGACGGCCCTAATTTAAATTATCATCAACAATAGTTTTATCATTCTCTTATTTTAGAAGTTACGGGGGGGGGGGGGGGCACATTTTACCACTTTGGAAGTGTCTCTCGCGCAAACTATTCAGTTTAGAAAAAAAATGATTTTGGGAACCTCAATACCATTTTTGAAGACCTATTCATAAATACCCCACACGTATGGGTTTGATGAAAAAAAAATTGAATTTTAGTTCTATGTATGGGGAACCCCAAAATTTATTGTATTTTTTCTATTTTAGTGTGAAAATGTTAATACGGTTCACGGATACATCTACTTACAAAGTTTCAACAGCATAGCTCTTATAGTTTCGGAAAAAAGTGGCTGTGACATACGGACGCGGACGGACAGACAGACAGACAGACATGACGATTTTATAAAGGTTCCGTTTTTTGCCATTTGGCAACGGAACCCTAAAAAGTGGGTGTACTATCATAACTATTTATAGGTATGTACTGTAATGTTTTGGAAATAAAGATAACGTATTCTACTTTTCTTTATTCTTAGGAAATATGGCTTGTTTATGAATGTAATTTCCGCTAATGTGCTGCTTGGGCTAGAACACTCTTTTGAATTTTCAAAGCCCTGTGATGCACTCTGTTGGATTTAGAATACTTGGTTCAGTTGAAAATCCAGTATCTTCTTTACTAATATTATATAGCTGAAGAGTTCTTGTTATATAGAACGAATCCGAATTGAAAAACTCTTTTTGTGTTGGATAGCCTATTTATTGGGGAAGGTTATATAACATCACGCTACGATCAAAAGGAGCGAAGCAGCAACGAAAAATAGACGAAATCTTGCAAGCAATTCGACGCGACGGGAAGGGTCAGGGGAGCAAAAATTTGACGCGGACGAAGTCGCGGGCGAAGCTAGTATATTATACGATCATTGATCACCACGCTTGCCCAAGAAGGGTGGCAATGTCAGACTTATCTATACTTATAATAAAACTGTAGAGAGGTCAATTCTCTACACTGAATAGGTATACATTCAAAATTAATATTGGAGGATGAATCGATACTGATGCCAAAAATGCAATCAGTAAATTTTTTGTATGTGCACGCATGGGTCGAAAACTACTGAAAGGATTTTAACCAAACTTGGTACGATTGTAGTCCATACTCCTGGGCAGGTTATAGGCTAAATAACATAACGCTAAGACACATACGAGCTGAGAAGTGACGATAAATTAGAAGCAAGTCGGATGAAAATACGCTTTCGAGCTCTTATCCTCGCATACGTTAATCATACACCAAAAGTATGTATTACAAAGATGATGGTCTTCAAAAGATCTACAAAAAAGTCCTCAATAGTTGTATCTATCCTACTAAATTCGGAACACAGTTAGTTTATAACATGGATTTAACACATAGGGTAGGTACTTTTTATGCCGGTAGTATGTTCCTGCGGGATATTTTCCGACCTCCACGCGGGCGAAGCCGCTGGCAAAAGCTAGTAATTAACTATAAGTCTAAGTTTCCTCACGATGTTTTCCTGTACAGTATCAGTAATATACAAGATAAACTCGGAAAGTGTGACTGAATTTGAAAAAGTCACACTGGTACTTGCCCGGGTTAGAAACCGTAACCTCTTGTATGTGAGATGAGGCCTTAACCACTCCTGCCAGGGTCGCGAGATTTGTTCGAAAGAGATACCGTGGCCCTGGCATATGGGCAACTGAAGTAACACGAGTGGGGTTTAGTCAGTAAATCTGACACGCCCTCCCGCTCCGCGCAGAGCGGGATACATCATTTGAAGATTTCCCACCCACAACCACTGGATCATCTTACTTACTCATTCCCTCAAACTCATCTCGGATACCTTCTCAATCTGCATGCAGAATCTCTACATAGAATAAAACAAAATCGTTTCCAGCGTCTGTACACTTCGATCTTTTATAACTAGGTACGCAACGGATTTAAATGTGGTTTTCATCAATAGCCAGAGTGATCTAAGAGGAAGGTTCAACATAATAATACGCGAGGGAAGCCACCGGCAAAAGCTAGTACAAACAAACTCACTAAAATCTTCAGAATTTTCACCGCTCGAAGACTCCTGCGCCAAAATGAAAGTAAAGAACAAAAATAGCACGAAAAATATCTTCAGGACAGCCATCTTGCCTCTAAATGCACAGTACGAGAAATAATTGCGTTCACCACTACCCACAGTGACTTTTTAGGGTTCCCTACAGTTTAACAAAAAACCTAACCGTTAACTGGAAAGGAAATATTTTAAAATCATTGCTCGTCGAATCGATGTAACTTTGGCTGAAGATATAGAATAGGAGTCTGGGGGTGTAGATTACGATGCTGTTAGCCTGCGACACGGCTGGGCAGAGGCATCTTCATGATTTCCAGCTCTTTTAATCCAGGGCTGATGTGAACCACTGCTCATTTATTTTCTCCAGCTCATCCCACCACGCGGGATTGCCGCAACGCTTAGAGAATTACTTTGTTGTTCGCCATGGTGTTAAGAACGTAAAATATATCATCACACCTTATTTCCTTAAAGGATTAGGCAGAGGTGTACATAGAGTATACCCACATTTCGCCAGTTATGTTTAAGTCCCATGTAATGGAGGGCGAGCCTATTGCCATCAAGCGAGCACAAATCCGGACTCTGATTTTTGCCGTCAATAAGCTAAGAAAAAGAAGGTGAGCAATGTTCACTGCTTACCTGCCCTGTATAAAAATGAATTTCGGTAAGTTCCCACTTTACGCCACAACTCATCCGCTATAGTACCCACATTGGTCCTTCTCTCTGTAAGTAGTTTGGCACGGAATTGCGGAGCCATAATAGAGCAAACCCGACTCGATCTTGGATATTTTTTTATCATTTAGTGACATGACCCTTACTCTTGCCAAAAGATATCAAATTGGTAACAAAGTTTTTTTGAAATCTAAAATTATGCCTAAATCTCAAGTTAGGTATACACTAATATTCCCCTCTTTGAGGAGTGGATAGAGAGGCGCCACGGCGTCCTCACATTCCGCCTAACGCATGTCCTCACCAGGCATGGGTGCTTTGGGGGGTTCCTGTTCAGAAGAAACGAGAGGAAACGCCCGGGTGTTACCACTGTGTGGATCGCCTGGTGGACATGGTGGAGCATACGGTGGAAGTGTGCCCTGCCTGGGCGGAGCACCACCGTGTCCCTCGTGGAGACAATCGGCGGTGGCGACCTCTCGCGTCCGGCCCTGATGCAAGCCATGGTACGGAGCGAGAGGGCATGGGAGTCATCACCTCCTTCTGCGAAGCAGTAATGCTCGCGAAGGATGAGGCGGGGAGTGTGAGGGTGAGGCAGTCTCTGCGCCCTTACGCCCCTATGCGCCGCAGGAGGAGACACCCCGGGCGTCGGGAGTCGATTGCGGACTCCCGGCCACCGTAAGCGCAGGCTTGCGGGCGGCGAGCAATGGGTAGCTCGCCGCCCGGTAAGGACCGTGTCGACGGCGCATAGTGTTCCACGCGCGCCTCAAAGAGATGTCAGCAAACTGAAGGGGTCTGCTAGGACCGATGCCTGCCAGGGTCACGAGATTAGTTTGAAAGCGGTACCGTAGCCCTGGCATATGAGCAACTGAAGGAACACGGATGGGTTTTAGTCAGTAAAAGTCTGACACGCCCTTCCGCTCCACCCTAGAGCGGGAGACATCATTTGATGATTTCCCACCCACAAAAAAAGGTATAGACTAACATTTTGCTATAGAAGCATAGATTCATTATTTAACCACTGTCATGATGATTTCAGCCGAAATATAATATATCCACTTTTAGACATAGGCTTCCCCAACACTATGCCACTATCATTTCATCATTTCAGCCGTAAGACGTCCACTGCTGGACTTAGGCCTCCCCCAATTTGGGAGGCTTTGCCGTAATCGCCACGCTTGGCAGGCGG
This sequence comes from Aporophyla lueneburgensis, assembly GCA_932294355.1. Taxonomy (NCBI): domain Eukaryota; kingdom Metazoa; phylum Arthropoda; class Insecta; order Lepidoptera; family Noctuidae; genus Aporophyla; species Aporophyla lueneburgensis. The sequence goes on along the minus strand of OW028762.1, from coordinate 12,153,395 downwards.
GTTGGCGATCGCAGTATGGTGGTAAAATCCTGGTCTGTTCTGTAAAAATCTCACCGAGAAAAGGTGAAGTGATCTGTCAATAGTGTCAATCTAGTATCATGGTGTGACAGCTCACTTCACCTATTTTCACTATGAAAGTTTTACAAAATACATCGGCTGAGGTCTTCAGACCAACATCAAAACAAAGCCATGCTAAGATGTGAAATACACTGCAGAAGTTTTTTTTCCAAGTTAAAATAATTTTAAATAATCTCCGGTTAACTATAATTTTATCAAATTTATTTATTGCGAGTACCTACTTTTGTCATAGTCGCTTATAGTAGCTTTATTGCCAATTTACATCAAACAGCTTGTTTATACAGACAAAACTACAAAGGTCCTAACACGAAACGGCGTATTAGTCGAAACGGCGTATTTTTACGATACGGCGTATTGGTACGATACGGCGTATTGGTACGAAACTGCATATTGGTGCGAAACATCGTATTGGTACAAAATTGCATTTTGTTTGAACTTCGCTGTTTGGGCTGTTGTCAATAGAATGTCATATCTGTTGCTAATCAAATGAGGATGGAGATTGACGGTTGGATGATTGCATAACAAAAATTAGTCGATCGCAGTATGGTGGTAAAATGCATAGAGAACGCTGCTGCGCCCATTCTCTAGTAAGTCCCTTAGCCGCCTTTTACGACACCCACGGGAAGAAATGGGGTGGTGTTATTCTTTACGTCCGGCACCACACGGTATGCCACTATGACCAGATGGATTATCGATTTGCTTAGAAAATATTACTGTTGTAATAATTGAGAGTGTGATACGCAGTTGTGCTTCGCCTCCAGCGGATACCAGCATTCTTCACAAGATCATTGGTTCACCTTGTCTTTTGGACCTTCCAACGCAGTCTTCTAGTAAACGCGGTTGCCAGTTAAAACTGCATTTGGTGTAAACTTTTGACAATGAGTAGAGTCCTGGAAAAGAAAACGCACACCTTGTCGGGCGAATCGCCGAAATAATTCAAAACACAAGCGATTCTTTCGCGGCGGCCAAGTGTGCATTTACCTATAATACCGTATTTAAACGGATTATATTACTGCACCTGGCTCATCACATCATGCTTTTTGTACAGGCACGCTTCTTTTTTCTGATTTCCCGCCATTCGTAGCGAATGACAGACGATTAACTTTAGTGACAGCTGCCTCAGTACAGATGTTAATGAGATAATGTTTGCATCAGTAGGTATGTAATAAATAAACACTACAAGTGGGTTATAATAAAACAAGTTTTACAGAAAGAATGCTTTTATTTTCCATTAAAAACTATATTTACAACATTATTGGCAGCACTCCTCCCGAGTTTTTTCTAAAAAAATAATCCAGAGCATACGTCTTTGGAAAAAAACTAATATTCAATATTAATTGTTGTTTTGAATAAAAACTTGCTAGTCCGAGATATACCAGACAAATTAAATGATACCAGCTGGTCTGTTCTGTAAAAATCTCACCGAGAAAAGGTGAAGTGATCTATCAATAGTGTCAATCTAGTATCATGGTGTGACAGCTCACTTCACCTATTTTCACTATGAAATTTTTACAAAATACATCGGCTGAGGTCTTCAGACCAACATCAAAACAAAGCCATGCTAAGATGTGAAATACACTGCAGAAGTTTTTTTTCCAAGTTAAAATAATTTTAAATAATCTCCGGTTAACTATAATTTTATCAAATTTATTTATTGTGAGTACTTTTGTCATAGTCGCTTTATTGCCAATTTACATCAAACAGCTTATGTTTATACAGACAAAACTACAAAGGTCCTAACACGAAACGGCGTATTAGTCGAAACGGCGTATTTTTACGATACGGCGTATTGGTACGATACGGCGTATTGGTACGAAACTGCATATTGGTGCGAAACAGCGTATTGGTACAAAATTGCATTTTGTTTGAACTTCGCTGTTTGTCAATAGAATGTCATATCTGTTGCTAATCAAATGAGGATGGAGATTGACGGTTGGATGATTGCATAACAAAAATTAGTTAAAGGTCAGAATTTTATCATTTTGGCGGATCTATAGCGTTAAAGTATTATCAAAAATAGGTAGATACCACTAAGGAAAAAATTCAGACTACATTTTAATTTTACTTTGGTAAGCAAGGCGTCTCATACATAGGGTTGCCACCTTTTTTCTTGCAAATAAAGTACATTGGTTATTAAAGGTAAGAAAAAAAGTACATAGTATAAAAATAAAGTACGATTTATTTTCCTTTAATATTTTTTTTTTTTTAAATGCTGTTTGCGGTTTGTATCAAATTAGTATCTCTACTAAACAATTGCACAGCAACTTTACAATCTATATTTAAATTAAAGTAAATAAGTAATTCATATTTTATCAAATTCCGAGATGTTTTGTTTCTTTCGTCTCGCTATTTGCTAATTATCACAGAAAAAACTTTTTCTGTGAATGCTGACGTGGCGGGAATAGACAATGAAAAAGAAATGACTATAAACAAGTTAATAAACTTCTCATCACTCTTATTCAATTTAATACTTGCTGCCATTTTTGTGCAGTTGATAGTTCTGCAAAACCTTCTTGCGAAATACAGTATTTTCGTGTTATTATCATAAAGTACAAAGTACAATTATGTGAAATAACGTACAATACTTTATTATAAAGTACGGGTGGCAACCCTACTCATACATATGTGAAATTTATGTGTACGTTACCCTAGCAAGAAAGTGTCTCCTAGAGTTATATGAGTAGAACGTATAATGTGTGCCTTATCTGCTGTAAATGTGCCCCCAAATAAAAAATGTGTGCCCCCTGTCGTTTTGGAAAAAACGATTCTTGCTGGGGTAACGTTTTTCTAGCAGGAAAATTCTAAACGAATGATCGGAGAGAGAAAAATTGTGCATGGCCAGAGAGCTTATATGTGTGCCAAAATGTGCCCCCAAAAATAAAATCTGTGCCCCTTCAGGTTTTCGAGATATTGCATTTCCTGCTGGAGTAACGTTTTGATGAATCGTATATCTCTAAAACCATTGCATGTGCCCCTGTAGAATAAACTTACACGATTAGCTCTAAATGTGTGCCCCTTAGTGCCTCAATTAGATTTAAGAAAATATTTATAGTTTTCAAGTTATCGCGGTTTTACGAAAACCCGAAAAAACATCGCAGCGCCTAAATGAGACAACGCACGAGTTCGCTGAAAACTGTATTCGGTCCTTCTTGACCAGACAAAGTTTCAAAACTGTTCATCTATGCGTTTTTGAATAATCTTGCTAAAAGTCAAAACGATGGTGTCATAACTTTGACGGCAAAATACAAGGAACTGGCTCAATCCTAGATGTGTAGGTGTTAACCAAAATCTTGTGCGTATTCATACATATCGATGACCTTCTTTACTCACTAACCGGTTCACACGTGTTGTGCCTGAGTACACTGAAGTAGAAAAGTAATAAGTAATAAAGTTGTAATTGGATTATATTCTACTAGCTGTTTCTATGACCATAAACATTATTAAGTACATTATAAATAGTAGCCTAAGTGCTATTCCAAGGTAAGCTATCTTCTCCATTCTAAATTTCATTAAAATACATCCAGTAATTTATGTGTGAACGAAAGATATGGCAAATATCAATTTGATTGGTCCAGATGTTTAAAAAAAATATAGTTCATGAAATGTGTGATGAATACCTAGAGGTAGTAAGGTTGTACAACCTAGCACTGGCTTGCAAATTGCAAAAAACGTAATAAAATTTGAATTTCGCGGGTTGGTTGGAGCATTCACCTTAACCAAATAAATCTTGGTACCTACAGTTTTGAGAGTTGTATTTAGTGTATTCCTATAGTCAACCGCACAATGATCTGTGTTTCAACAACGTGTTTCCATTTTTTATGTCGTATTACGTACCTATGAGGGATTTATAATTATATTTTAGACTTACAAGGAGACCGCCAAGATTGTCCGCCTCCGATTTCAGTGATTTTTATATATGTTGTTATGTTTGAGTAACTGAGTAATAACCCAACAGGAATTCACGCAACGCTCAATAGTTTCAGAGTTGCTTCTACCGAGCAACTTAAATATAAGTTCAGTATAAAAACTCAAAAACAATTGCAACTCTATCTGTAGGTTAGATATAAGGTTCAAACTTGCAATGTTTGATTTGATGATAATTTTATTAAAAAATCATTTAAATTGAAATTGCATAGCGGTGCGTAGCCTAGTAGGCAGGGTGACGTGGCTGGCACGCAGATGGTCAGGGTTCGATTCCTGCTAACGTTTTTTTTTTCTTTTTTTTCTTATAAAATTAGAATATTTATTCATCAAGAAACATACAAAATTGCAAGAAATTTGAACCTTATATCTCTGCAGATAGAGTTGCAAATGTTTTTGAGTTTGTATACTGAACTTATATTTAAGTTGCTCGGTAGAAGCAACTCTGAAACTATTGAGCGTTGCGAGAATTCCTTTTGGGTAATTACTCAGTTACTCAAACATAACAACATATATAAAAATCATTGAAATCGGAGGCGGACAATCTTGGCGGTCTACTTGTTAGATGAAAAACTAATCTGTGATTTAAATAATAATGACTACACAACCTGCAAATAATTTCTAAGGTAGGAAATTTAATCTGTGATTTGATGCAATAATTACTTTAAGAATTAAAATTAAGGGAATAAAAATAATAATTTCCACATCAACAAGCTGTTTCATTTAATTTGGTCACAAGGTGAATTTAATATATTTTTTAATTAGCCCCCAAAACTTATGAACGCGACTGTACGGACAACAGCTTAGGTATAATACGTCCAATAAAGAAGGTCATCGATATGTATGAATCAGTCGCTTTTTAGTAGTCATTGGAATTTGGTCGGATAACCAGCCGTTGTTTACATATTCTGGTTTTTTGTTTATATTTACTTAATGCGAAACATTCCAAGCTGAATATTTTCACCATATATTTTTGACTAAAGGCACAAGATTTTGGTTTACACGTACACATCTATGATTGAGCCGGTTCCTTGTATTTTGCCGTCAAAGTTATGACACCATCGTTTTGACTTTTAGCAAGATTATTCAAAAACGCATGGATAAACAGTTTTGAAACTTTGTATGGTTATTATTAATTAGCGTCAAGAAGGACCGAATACAGTTTTCAGCCAACTAGTGCCTTGTCTCATTTAGGCGCTGCGATGTTTTTTCGGATTTTCATAAAACCGCGATAACTTGACAACTATATATATTTTCTTGAATCTAATTGGGGCACTAAGGGGCACACATTAAGAGCTACTCGTGTATGTTTACTCTACAGGGGCACATGCAATGGTTTTAGAGATATACGATTCATCAAAACGTTACTCCAGCAGGAAATGCAATATCTCGAAAACCTGAAGGGGCACAGATTTTATTTTTGGGGGCACATTTTGGCACACATATAAGCTCCTGGCCATGCACAATTTTTCTCTCTCCGATCATTCGTTTAGAATTTTCCTGCTAGAAAAACGTTACCCCAGCAAGAATCGTTTTTTCCAAAACGACAGGGGGCACACATTTTTTATTTGGGGGCACATTTACAGCAGATAAGGCACACATTATACGTTCTACTCATATAACTCTAGGAGACACTTTCTTGCTAGGGTAACGTACACGAACTTTATATGTAAGCTGTTAAAGCTCATATTCGTAAGAAACACTTGCTTAGTAAAGTCAATGTGATCTATGAATCACCCTAGCCTGTGCGCCAGAAATTATGAGAAAGGTGTCTTTCGCATTCTATGAAAAAAGATTCAAATTAGCTTTAATTATGGAAGACTTGGGGTAAAGGGCTAAATGTTGAGACCCAATTTTATTATTTATTGGATTTGGTTATTTTAACTCTAACGGCAACAATCCAACAGCAACCTTATTTTTATGAGAATAAAGATCACTGGGATTTTGACATTGATGCAAAAGTCAGGAGTACAATATCTGTGAAAGGACTGTAAGGTTTTTTCTACCCTAGGCAAAGCATTTTATTCGATACTTACAAAAGAATATAACGTTTTGGGGGCTGAAATTGAATATTTCAGTTGGGTTAAAAAAAAAACGAGGGTGTGTGCTCATGCGATTCATCGTCACCGACTGGAGTCGAGTACACCCTCTTCAGCGTCACCGGCCCGAGTCAATGAAAGTGCTTCAAAAGAAGTTGTAATTTCAAAAACTTAAATAATTTGCAATCAAATGGCAGATGACCAACAATGTACTGTCAGTAAATCTCATATTAACATCCCTGTAGGAATAAATAAAAAAATATTCTAGATTGATTACAATTGGGTCTAAATGGTCTATTAGGGTCTTGATGTCTACCCATTATACTACTACGTGTTTGGTAGTAAATATTGTTCTATTTCAAAAATCAAGTTTTGGAAAAGGATAGCATAATACGTCTTAAGCTAAAAGGTGCGAAGGAAAGCTAAGAAAATGATTAAAAATTCATCCTAAAGGCTCCTACACACAGTGCCGGCGGCAGCGCCGCCGGGCAAGCCGCTGGCCAAGCCGCCGTGCACCCGGCGGCATTCAAAGCCGCCGGCTTTGCTACACAAAGGAGCCGCCGGCATGGCCGCCGGGGTGTGCCGGTGGGTTACGCAGCTTGCCGGCGTCAGTTCGTTCCTGGTATTCGAGCGGTAGTGGTGTGCCAACGGAATGATGCTTGACGGCTTTGCGCGGCTTGTGCCGGCGGCTTGTATTGCCGGCGGCATAGCCGCTCGGCATAAACCCGGCGGCATTGCTGCCGGCACTGTGTGTAGTAGCCTTAAGAAAATTAATAAAATTAGAAGTAGATATTTTAGTCAATAATGAAGCATGACTATCTTTTGTCGAGGATTTTACACAAGCGTAGTTTCACAAATTCTGCCCCAGTTTCATCAGAAAAATTACAAAAAAAAATATAGTCGGTTTTAATTTGAACTTTATCTTCCATACAAATTAAAACGTTTTTGTTTCGCAATCAAGGACGCGGTCCACCCGATTCTGATGGTAAGGGCAAAATTCACTGGTTGAACTTTCGGCTTCATGAAGCTTTCCTTTTGAATATGAACCTTATTTTTGTACACATTATGTTCATATTCATATAAGCGAGTGTTGGTAAGCCTGACTTATAATTTCATAACTTTAATGCAATAGGAAAAAACACAGAATCTTGCAACAAGTGGTACCGCGCCACCTACGGGGTACGTTATTCATTAAAGTCGCTTTTCGCTTGACTGATGTGGTTGCGTTGTTCTTCTAAACTGTGCAACGGATTTTGATGCGGTTTTCAACATTCATTCATAGAATTTATTTTGAAACTTTATTCAGATTAAACTAACATGTAAACTACGCTTGTGAGAAAGTTATTTAAAAAATTGCATCAAATAAATTATGGGTAATAATAAAAATACTAGATTTTTCCCGTAACTTCTTAGTTCAATTTGTCTATCTACGTTTATTTGTATGTCTTCTTATATAATAGATATTTTTCTTGACAAAAATGTTTTTATGCCCGTCTTCATTATCACTAAGCGACACCTAATGCCTAATAAAAACCCGCTAATGGATTTTCAACTTTCGGTGCTAGGCCGAGAGTTAAAAATCCAAAAGCACACTTTTAGTATTCGTCTAATATTAGTGAAACAAGTATTACATGAAGTTTAAATCTTCTCACAAGTATTAACCAGTCAATTACCGTAATTACAGACACAATTAAAAAACGATTGTGTCTATACCAAATGTGGTATCTCAGGGACTTAGAGGTTAAATGTAGTTTCTTTATGGAGGATCTTCCCAATAAGTATGACCTGGAGGGGTTTCTTTGACTATGGAACGCCCAGCCCAATAGGCAGTTTTTTTTTTTCAAATCAAGTTATTTGGTTATATTTTCTTTTGTATATGGACCTCTTGGAAAATACAAGGCAAAAAAAGCGAATAGGCAGCAAGTATTTATAGGAAACAAGGCAAGTAGTGTCGACGTAGAATTTTTTACTTTCTAAAATGACACCTAGGGACATCTCCCGTCTTTTGAAGAAGGTTTGCATTGTAGTCAGTGTATCTATCAAAAATACCCTCAATCCCAACATTTATGTCAAGTTTTCACATTGACCATCACTGAGAAGAAACTGAGTGTAGATTTTGAATCATTTATATTTACAGGAATTAGCCCTTAAGTTGCCTTGGACTTTACTGTTATCAAACTTGCATGAAGTGTTATTTATTTTCTATTTTTTTTTATTAATTATGAAACGGAAGCCTAGAGCTAACTATTTAAGGTATGTTCACAGCTATTTACAGTTTTCGTATAAAAAATACAAAAAAAGTTACAGGAAAATATCTAGTATTTTTTTTAATACTTATATTACGAGGCGAACCTTATCTAATTCACTTTTTAATAATATTGTTTCATAAATATGTTTTTTTTTTTGGATATTACGTTAGAATATTTGGAAAAAGTCTTAAGTTTGCTTATAAATATATAGTTTTATAAAATGGCTACACTGAGTTTGGGTGAACTCATCTGCAATCAATTTTTTTTTATTATTATGAAAATAATGATATAAAATGATGAACGAAAAAGGAGTTTGATAGAGAAACAAAATATAAACGCGAATATTTTTATTTCAGATAAACAACATTCGCGTGTTATTAGATTTAGAAGACATTTTTATCACATTTATTTTACAATTTTTTAATACATTCCTAGACAATATTCTGGTTCGGTACATAATTTTCAATGTTTTTATTATATTAGCCTTCATATGGATATATGTATAAATCTGGCATATTTGACTAACAATAGTTTGTTTAAAGAACGCCAACAAAATAAATATTTTATAAGTATATCAATATTTCAAGCCACTTATTTTAATTGCTTCTGATTTCAAATAGAATATTTTATATTGATGAAATCCGTTAGGCGAATTCAACATATATTTTTGTGTTGTAATCTTCATGCATGGGCAGCCCACAGCTGGGATAGAGTGGGCTATAATCTCCCACGCAAGTCCAGTGCAGCTAGTAGTCACGTCTTCGAATTTTTGGTTCTACGACATACTGGTTTCCTCACGAAATTTTGAGAGTAGTAGTGATGAAATAATTTACACAAAGTGCCTGTCTAGGTTCGACCCCACGACCTACAACTCTTAGGTCGTTACCACTCATTCATCGAGTAGTTACTTATTTCAAGACACTGCATAATTTCAAGCGACATTTTTATACTAAATGACTTATATTTTTTTGTAAAAATGTTCATACATTTCACGTGAGTTCACCCAAATTCACTTGCTAATCAAAATTGTCACCTATACGACCAGCAATATGAAAGAAAACTTCGTTTTTCGCATAGTATATTTGTATAAACACTATAATGTAAGCTTGGATTCTGTAGCTTTTGTAAAATTAACCTTATTCAGTTTGTTATAAGAATCATTTTTATTGTGTATGATGATATGAGCTGTACAATTTGAATTATTTACCATATTCTTTAAGGGTTATAACGGAACTGTTTAACGTTTTAATTAGTACAAATCAAACTACAAAAAATCTTGATAGAAACTTATTACCGACCCGACCTGGGAATCGAACCCAGGAACCAATGCTCAGCAGTCGCGCTTTCTGACAATCCCATCGACAACGTCTACCTATTTAGACTACCTTCTTACTACATAGAATCTACGAGTTAAACAGATATAGGTCTTGGGTAAAAAAATAAACAACTCTTGTAAAAATAGGTTATTTTTACAAAAAGCTACAGACATTAAACTATTTGTAGAAAGCTTTCTTTCCTACAACAAAGTTTCGGGGGTAAGTCTTTCGTTAATATATAATTTTTAGTCCAGTTTTAATTCAACATTTCTCCCACATCCACTTATAACATTTTATAGTGGAGGACGGGGAAGCCTATTCGTGAAGATAAGTTTTCTAACAACTATTTCGTTCGCTATCAACAATTTTTATTTATTTATACCTAGAATTGCTTTTTAGTGCCTGTAATGTTCCAGCTATCGGGCTAAGGCCACTTCACAGAGAAGGAATGAGCTTGATCACCACGCTGGCTCAGTGCGGGTTCGCAATATCAGACCGAAGTCCAGGGTTTCCTCATGATATTTCCCTTCACCGTCAGTCATTAGTGTCTAAGAGTAAAGACCAACTTAGAAAGTATATATAAGGTGTATCTATTCATACACGAAATATTTTAAGAGGTGCATCTGTAGGTGGTAAAGCTATAGCAACGAAAAAAAAAATTTCTAAGTGTTTTTTTTTTAAATTTAATATTTATAAATTATTTGACGCAAATAAGAAATACTGGCTCCTTCTTATTTTTTACGTCCCGAGACACCGCGGCCATGCTCGTGCCGCCCGGTCGTCGCCCTCGCAGCGGCAGGATTTATACAAAACGTCTCAAGTAGTTTTAAAATTATAATAATTACGAAAATTCAAAAACGCTTAGATAAAAAAAATCTTTTTGCTTCTATAGCTTCTTTACCACCTACAGGTGTACCCCTTAAAATATTTCGTGTATGAATAGATACACCTTATATAACTTTGAAAAAGTCACATTGGTACTTGCTGGGTTTAAACTCGCATCTTGGGGCGCAAGATGCGGATCAGATAAGAAATGGGCCACCACGACACCAACCCACACGTGGATTATAGCCCACTCCATCTCACCGAGAGGAGGCCTGTGTCCCAGCAGTGGGACGTTATAGGCTGCTGATGAATTGCTTTTTGTGGATTATTTCTACTCTAAAGGATTATTCATGGGATGATAGGAATTTTGGCATTTTTCAACTAAATTGAATCCTACTTGCCCCATACGTTATAGAATTCTATAATGCGCTTTAGGTAAGCATATGAACTCTCTTAGATTTGATTCTGATCAGTGAATGACAGTAGCCGAGAATCCAGTAAAATTGTATACGATTATAGAGGTGTATATGTCCAGCAGTGAACTTGTTTTAATTTAATCGATATAAATAAATATGAAATACTGTTTTCGTTGTAAGTGTAGCATTTGAGAACGGCTGCACCGGAAAGAAGAATTGAGTTTCTCAGAAAAGTATTTTTACCGGAAAACTCAAAGGAAATCTTTTTTGTTCTATGGGATTTTTGTATATGTTTGAAATTTTGACAGGACAACATCTGCCGGGTCAACTAGTAAGTAGTGATGAATAAAACTGGACGAAAAACTATTAATTTCGTTATAAAATCAACTTACGTATAGACGATACAACAATATATATGTTTACAACCATTATTTACCTGAATCAAAACATCTATTATATCACATCTTTAACATATTAAGAAACCTGGCCGATTCTTCGCTTTTATATTTTTTAGTTTATACAAAATTATTTCTTTTTTTTTTTTTTCATAAATACATTGACTAATTTGGAGTGTGTTCAGATAGCGGCGGCTGTGGCGCGACAAAAGAGCAACGATTATTTCCGAATATACCTTGGAAAGCTCTCACTTACGTCAAATAAAAAAAATCGTTTCAGAAATGACGTTAAAAAATATCACTACTCTAACCTTATATCAATAAAAATTAAATTAAAATCTCTAATTAAAACGCATAGTCGCATTATACCCCTGCATGGCCCAGAAGATTTAAAAAGAAAAGCGCCAGCCAATCAGAGCCCAGTATTTACAAGCTGACCAATCTGAACACACTCTTTGTTCACGGGCGGTACAGACGCCAGCGCACCGAACTACTACAATGTGTCAAATTTCTTTAATTGATTTTCAACTATATCACTAAAGCATTAAGGTTCAAGATTGATTGGGAGGATTTGACAGTTAGATGTGCTAGATGTGCTGCCGCCTGTACATTTCAAAACGGAGTAGGTGCGAAGGCTAGACTTCCCACTACATTGAAATTACAAAAATTATGTACACTTAACCAAACCTAGCCTTAGGAAAGAAATTAACAAATTTTCTTTTCTTTTGTTTTTTTTAACAAATTGCTAACGTCTAACTAAATTTAAAAAAAAGAAGGGCTGTTGGTTTGTTGGGCGACTTTTTCGCGCGATTCTCTCTCGATGCACACCCAGAATTTTAGCTAGGAATACTTGCCAGTGACTTGTACTAAAGTATGATAGTATCTTGCATTTTATTGTGCAAAAACTTCTGAAATCTTCTAATAACTGGGACTGGGGGTTCTATGTTGGGGACGGCTTCTAGTCTGATGCAGCTTGAATACCAGTATTTTACATGGAAAGACTGCCTATGTGACCCACACAACCCAGTTACTTGGTAACACGATGGTGAGACCGGTTGTCATACTTTTGGAGTTCTACCCGTAATTACTGTCTCTGAGCTACGTGATGACAGCCAAGACCAACGGCTTAACATGCTTTAAAAAATTTTTTTCTTGTCGTCTAGGAGATTATCATATAAAGTTTCTGGAGTGGCGACCGCGTACCAGAAGACGTAGAATTGGAAAAGCTCTAACAAGGTGGACCGATGACCTTGTGGAGGCCACAGGAATCCGCTGGATGCGGGAAGCACAAAACCGGTCGAAGTGGCGGAGCTTGGGGGAGGCCTATGTCCAGCAGTGGACATCTTTCAGCTGAAATGATGAATGATGAGGAGGTTATCGGCTGCTTAACCGTACTTGCCTGTGGCTACCTTAATCAATTAAGCCAAGGCATAATAACTTAAAACAATGCGACTCTGCTAAGAGTACGGACTTCAGCTTAAGGCGTCGCTGGAAGAGGGTAGTAAGGGACGGTCTAGATCTGACAGTCGGGGTCTCCATATGTAAAGGTTGTTCACCTATCCGTGAACCGTTTTATTCATCCGAGTGGCTTTTATCATTTAGCCAGGGGCCCTTCTGAATGGTGATAGAAATGTATGTCACAATAGCATACAAATTACTAGCATACTTTCGTGCAAATTACTGGCATAAAGTATATTCCTGGCTTTAGAAAGGTTATATAAAAAATGGTGCGTTTTAAAATTATTATTAGTAAAATTAAAATGTAAGGTTGTTGAAATAAAAGGGCTTTAAAATAGGCTTAGTTCTCGTAAATGAGAATTTCTTTTTGCTTATTTACTCTACAGATAGGTGATACATATGAACTTCAAGTTTTAATCGCAGATGCAATTAGTCGCATAAGATTTATCAGTCAAGCCAAGATATTGTATGAAGAGTAGTAATTTCTTAAAAAGCCTTTTAAAATCGTACACAATTATTTCATATACATTTAAACAAAATATCTAGTTATGTTAAACACTGTAAATTTTATTTCGTCTTTGAACGTACGGTGGCTATAAAATAAGGAAAATAGGGACCCATAATATTATACGAATTTGCATATTTCTTGTACAAAATGTATTTCCTCATATAATTCACACTAAATGCGAGACAACACAAAACTTAAAAACTATTCGTTGAATTTACAGTATTTCCATTCAGTTGCAAAGTAACCTAAAAGTCGCACGAAAAAGTTGCAGCGACCAATCGCCGGTTTGCAACAACCCTAAAATGATACTATTTTAAAAATTCACAATTGTCTAACTAACGACATCTTAAAAGCTAACTTTCGATACCTATACATCGTTTTTTGCTTTTTAATTTAAGATTTTTTTAAATATATATTTGCAATTCATTCGTCCAATCATTCAACGCTACGTCATAATATTTTTTGTTTTGTATTTTTTTAATTAATTTTTAACACCTAATCAGAATTATTCATAAGAATCGTCATATACATAAAGTAAGCTTTTATCGTAGAGTATCGATATCTATAGAATAATAATTTATCGACACTTCAACAATGCGGGTAGCAGTGACATTGACATGCATGGTTGGTGACGTCATGAGTCTTAGGTTCGGGATTATTCGTGTTTCACGAAGCTCGCCGATGTCACTGCACCCGCTTGTACGATAAGTCTTGGGCCAGCCAGAAATAGGAAAAAAAAAATACTATAAGAATCTAGACAGGCCCTAATACCTACAAAATATACACTTACATTTAAATTATTTTAAACAAAAATCTCACCATTTTACAAACAACAGTCACTATCGCCAACCAACCGAAAAGTAACAATTTTTGTCATTTTTATTTTTCGTTTTTTTTTTAGTTTCGTAACTTCTGATTGGTTGTCGATTCTATGTGAAAAAAATTGTATATCAGTATCAGATTGAAACAGAATTAGTTCAGTATGTACTTACATATGAATAAAGTACAAAAAAAAAAACATGAATTGATGAGACTGCCCTTCATGACTCGGTCCCAATTGCGTTTATAGATAATATTGGAAACTATTAATGAATCAGCCTTTAAAAATCAGTTATAATGATACTGATATACAAATAATTTCAAGCCCATTCATCCCCAGGGTGGGTGACGGCGTCAGTGGCCGTTTTATTAGTATTGCTAGCATCCCCGCACCTAGACCCGCCATTTTGAATTCAGAAACACGATTTTGGCTCCAAAAAACAGTCCGTTTGGAAAAACTGCCACAACTGCTCGCATTCTATTTACAAAAGTGCTGTAATTAATTAATGATAATTTACAATTCAGTGTTCCATTTTAAACTTCAACACAGCTGCGACGTCAGACATTCGAATTTCGAAATCGAACCAAAACCGTGCCTCGTTGAAAAAATAAGAGAAGAGAAAAAAATAAAAACAGATGATTATTGATTAAAAAAAAGGTTTTAACCGTAGGTACACTACACTATTGAGGTCCGATAGTTGTTGCTTGAGGAACGTCGACACACGAAGCGCTACCGCGGACGGGGCTGACGTCACTTGGCCACGTGACCGTTGCCCATCGCCTGCTCGACGACCTGCAAACGTTCGACCAGTTCAGCGCACAGCCGTGTGTCGTCGTTCCTAATGAGGCTGCAAGGGTCACGCACAGCAATGGGACGAGAATAAATATAGAAAATTAAATGAAAATGACCTACCCAGTTACAAAAAGGCCCATCAAATATCTGCTGGTATATTCTGTTGAAATCTCACTGTGAAAACTTAGGTGAAGTGAACTGTCAATAGTGTCAATCTTTAGCATCAGGTAGAATGACAGCTCACTTGACGAGAGATTTCACGCTGAGATTTTTACAGAATAGATCAGTTGACGTACAGATGACGTGTCGTTGACGATCTGACGTATCTCTCGAATTGGCTGTCGAAAATAAGAATAGCCAGCCTAATCTGTAAAAAAATCTCACCGTGAAAAATTAGGTGAAGTGAGCTGTCACTCTATCTGAGTTGCTAGGGATTGACCATATAGTTCGCTTCACCTAAGTTTTCACGGTGATATTTTTACAGAATAGATTGGCACCTAATAAAATTACTTGCATTTGCCAAATGATTAACAGTTTCTGAAAGACGAAACAACACAAAAGTGCCAACAGAATCTCGTCATGTCAAGTTATTAGACTCACTGAATCACAACAGTGAACAAGACTTTGGAGTCGGTTAGCATTTATGTTGATTAGCTTAAGTCCACATCCGTAGACGTTCACGTAAACATTGCAGAGGGATTATTTCGTGCACTAGATCTGGAACTCACTGCTTATCGCCGAGAGTGGAAAATACAGTGCGCGATAAAATCTAACCGCGATACTTTTACGTCGGTGCGAACGTGGATTAATTCAGAAACAGTGTCAACCTATTATTAAATTTGTCTAGTAATTATAATTGTTGTTATTTTCGACAGCCAACAGCTGAAGTCTAACGTCAGATTTGTCATCACATCAGTTGACCCGTTCTGTAAAAACTCGCTGTGAAAACTTTGGTGAAGTGAGATGTCAATGGACGTCATTCTAACTAAAGATAGCGATTGACACTATTGACAGCTCACTTCACCAAAGTTTTCACGGTGAGTTTTTTACAGAATAAATCGGCAGAGATTGGATGGAGTGGCCTTTCTAAAACTGGGTGTCTGTCTAAAAATACCTGAGTTTGGAATTCATCTAATTATTAAATAAAAGAAAAAAACTAATTCCAACTAAAACATAATCTCAGACATTAAGTAAGAACAAAGAAATTATCCCACCGCTGTGTGTTTATTTATACACATTCACACCTCGGATTTCCATAGAAAATAAAACCCTAATTGCATAATACACTCGTAAAGTACCCCTTTAATTTTGACATTCATACAAGATCCATCGTTTCAGATTTGAAAAATTGATCGTTCTGTAGATGTATGCAAGTAGACTGCATGCCTTTGCGACATTCAACAATCAGAAGTTGTTATTGCACAATAGCATGCAAGCATTGCTCACTTTCGTGCAAGTAACAAGCATGTGTACTACGGTCTCAACGCAATGAATATTGTAGAACTGTCAAAATGACAGGAGCTGTCATTACGAGTGTATTACGTAATTCGAGTGCTGTTCTGTTTCAAATCCGAAGTGCTATGTGCCTCCCGCCACCAGGGTTTTAAAAAGCGAGGGTACCCAGCGAGTAATGTGCGTTTGCAACCCAAAATGGACTTTTTCAAAGTAAAGAGGTTTTGTTTTGAAAAAGCCTTGAGCCCCAGGAGGTCACGATATACACAGCTGCGCGCAAGCTATTATTTAGCTGTTACATTTAAAACATCGATCAGTTTTAGGACTAAGTTTTTTTTATTGTAATGAAATAAATTAGGTCTTTTTTAAAATAAAACTAACGGCTGTTTCTTTTCAATGTACGTGTTCATATTTAACAGCGCGGTTGTTACCCAACTGTTGTCCGATAGTTGCGCTGCAAATTGACACTGAAATATTAAGCAATTTCAAGTACAATTTCTTTAAATTCGAAAACAAAATAAAAATTGCTTTTCAACTTATTTCATTCTAATAAAAAAAAATAGCCCAAAACTGTTAAAAATTGCCGGCAGACATTGTCAAGTATTGTTCAGTCTTTCGGCTGAAAAAAGTCAGCAACCACGTAAATGTTGCCAGCTATAAAAAAATTACACAAAATTACTGAATACATTTTCTATACATGATAAAAATTACCAAGTCTCTAGTATGATTGCCAAAAAAAAATACAAAAGAGAAAAAATAAATACTTTCTTAACAAAAATAAGCAAATAAAAACAAAAGAAATCATCTTTTTATTACAAAAATAAAAACAATTGCAGTGAAACAAATATAACAGCTAAATAATAGTGGAAAAAGGTGTTTTTTTGACAGACCAGTGTAATGAAAAATATGTCAAGCAACATCATCATGCAAATATAACAATATTGTGTTAATATATAGATCCTTAAATATACGCTTTATAAAGTTATAACAAGCATATACATCAAGAACTTTACAAAGAAAAAATGGTTTGCAAATATTGAGAAAAACACAAACACACGTACACGGGTCGAACACAGAACTATTTTTTTTTAAGTCGGTTCTAAATAATGTTACACCGACAATATTCTTGGTAAAACTTTATTTAAGCGTCAATTAGTAAGGGGTATAGAATGAAACTCATTAAAATGTTAAGATGATTCAGGAATTTCGTGAACTATAAATATTATTATTAGTAACATTTTACACATAAATATTAAAATATATTTAATATTTGTGTGTAAAATGTTACTGTTATTAAAAGGGCCTTTTGCAGGACAATGTCAAAGTGTACATAATCTCGAAAATAAAGTGATATTTTTAGGGTTTACAATGCTATTATGCAAAAACCCATTTTCTCGTACTCTTTTTTATATACAGTTTACGAAATCCTTTTCACTTTTATCATAGGACCATTGTTAATGTCTATATCAAAAATATGTTGTTTTTTTAAACTCAAATAAAATACAAAACTCTTCAAATTACGAAATCATATCTTTTAATTAAATAAAATCGTTTTGAAAATATAATAAATTCGACAGATTCAACTTATGCAAACAGTAATGCTATTTTACAAAAATAATTATGAAATTCGTAATGGTAATCTCAGTTTTAAATGTTTAGACATATTTCGACATTACACATACGTTTTAAAATAGAAAACAAAATAGAATAACAATATTTTTTGTTAATATTTCCGCTAAAGAATGTTAAGATTATTCATAAATGCACGCTATATTATTGAATGGTTCTTATATTTCAACATTTACAAAAACAAAAGAAACAGTAAATAAAAAATTGTTGGCACATGTGATTGATTTTGAAAAATGTCGTGATTATATCTTTTTTATTGTGATAGTGTAAATAAATAAAAAAATAGTTTTAAAACAGTAAAAATGCAAAGTATAAATTATTTATAAGTATAGTGTCGAATTATGGCTAACCATTAACTATTTAAACTAACAACTCAATCTTATATTTAACACCGCGTCACACTATCAACATGTACTGTCAATATAATTTGACGTTTATTCTGTCAGATTTTCATAAAAAAAATATATTTACTAAAAACGTTTCGTCAAATACCATGTACTTAAAATATTGTCAATATTCACTGACAATGCAACGCCTTTATAATCATGAAATGATTATTCAAGAATAAAAATCGAATTTTCTAGAATAGGAAATATAAAGAAAAAAAATCTACTAAATTAGCCTCTAACAACTTAACAAAATAATGATAAAGTATAAAGTTTTTATAAATGTTTACTTTTCAGAAAATTAAGAAAAATTCTGAATAATCACCCCATTATTTCACAGCAAATCAAACAATATTTTTATACAAAACCATTGTAAACTATGAATATAATATACAGAACTTAAAAATATTTCTTGTCATTAGCAAATGAACAAGCTTTTTAAGTACTTTTGTTTTGGAAAATATATCAAAAATATAAGTTTTTATTTTTATTTATATTTCTACTACAGTATAATGGTAACAGCAATGGCACCATATTCAGATGTTTCGTTTTATTTACACAATTTACAAAAAATGTATCTAAACCTACAATTGTTTTCATAGATCATTTTAAAATACAGGGTAAAAATTCACCAATGCGCAAAATGTGACCATGAAATCAGCGTATAACTCTAAATCTCTCTTCTCTCAATAGCGTAGAAAATATCGTCAGTTATCAAAAAAAAAAAAACTGCTGTTTCATACAAAAACACAAACACCTACGCGGTCTAAATGTATGGAACAGCATGTTTTTATAGTTTCTGCATTGGTTAAAATTTTATCCTCTATGTTTTTTTATTATTTTACAAAACACGAATGTAAATTAGTAAAAACGAGATAATGTTTTAAACATATTGACGTTTTCGTTTTGTTTTTGATGATTTATTTTTATAAAATCTACGAAAACATTTGCATAAAAAACAACAATTCCGCAATACTTGGATTTAGCTTCGTATTTAAAAGCTTAAGTTTTAAGGAACATTAAAGATAAACCCTGTATATATATTTTTTTTTAACTTTTTGATCATTTTTGAGCAAGCATTTCTTTATTTACATATTTTTACAACTTAAAAAGGAAATATTTACTAACGAGTCAACTTTTAGCTAAAGAAAAATCCTATCATTTTCATTAAAAACGTAATTAAAGCTGAAATGGTAATGTGTTCAGATAGTTGCCTAAAATTAGTTGTCTTATTTGCAACTTTATAAATCACTTTATTAAAATAGAATATACTATAACGAAAACATAATAAACATTTCAAAAATGTTGTATAAATATTTGAAAAATTTATGAAAAGTCCTTTTATGGAATGCTATAATAGTGAAAATCACGTTATATATAAATAGTTATAATACGACCGAACAATCATGGCCAGTCCAAAGTGTGCGCAAAACCCTTTTGGCTACGATTTCTTTAAAACGCCAGAAGCTACCGACAGCGTATGGTGACGTCACAACGGATGACCAACACGTCACCGGTCGCGGATTCATAGTCCGCGTCATCCTATGAGATCGCTCGCTTACAGCGACAATACTACTCGAAGTGAGTAGAAGAACTGAGTTTTAACTGTTCTCCACTTAAATAAAACAAAACAACGAGAACTTTTGTTGTTAAAAGAAGAAGAGGAAGAAGATGAAGTTCTTGAAATGCTTAGAAGCAATAAGAGTGATAAAAGAAATAAGATTTTGTAAGGAAACTATAATATTTTGATTTATATCTTTATCTTTACCATTTTAGACTTGGAAAACCTCACACGTCTTAGCTTCCAGCCATCAATATGCTTGGTTTTGATACCGACGGACGCGACCGGTGTGGACCTTGGGCCGTCATGGATGGCGTTTTTCGCGCACTCGATCTTTAACGTACAACTTAGTGTCAAGAGTAGAAAATCAAACAGTGTGTTTTTATCGACGCGCTGTGATCACTCGCGTTACGATCAGTTGGGATTCTCAATGCTCGGTTCAACACCGAAGGTTGAAATTTCAGTGCGCGAAAACGTTCGTAGGTCGACTTAGGAATCAAATGGTGATATCAGTACGAGTGTGGCGTGCCAGGGTCGCGAGATTTGATCGAAAGAGATACCGTGGCTCTATCATATAGGCTACTGAAGGAACACGGGTGGGTTTTATTCAGTAAAAGTCTGACACTAATTAGCGGGAGACGTCATTTGATGATTTTCCACCCACAAAAAAGGGCGAGTGTGAGTGGACAGGTGTGAAACTACGAATAGCCAATTTTCAGACCAGCCATGTTTCATCAATCGTATAATTATACATTTGACAGGCCTAAGACTTACAACTAAATAAAAATATCACACAATGTGATGTTCTAAACTATGACAGTCAAAAATGTAAATATTATAATTCTTTTTAAATCGCATTAATTTGTAGTATAACGAACAGTCCGCATAGATGGTGGCCAGGACCTCAATGCACAAACTGTGACCGAGGATTTAATACATGCCTCTGAACCACACTGCGTTGAAACAATAAAATATGAGCAGTTTCATACAAAGTAACCTACGCGGTCAAAATATATCATCATCATCTCAGCCGAAAGACATATCTCTGCCCCTTCGACCGGTTTTGTACTTCTCACATCCAGAGGGGATTCCTGCGGCTTTCACAAGGTCATCGGTCCACCTTGTAGGAAGCCACCCAACCCTCAAGTCCTACGGTACGCGGTCACCACTTCAGAACCTTTCAGCCCCATCGACCATATGTTCTGCGAGCAAAGTGCCCTGCCCGCTGCCACTTAAGTTTGGCAATTCTTCGGGCTATGTCGGTTACATTAGTTCTCCTACGGATTGCTTCATTCCTGATTGGATCACGTAGGGAAACTGCAAGCATAACACTGTCCATTGCCTTTTGGGTGACTTTTAGCCTTAGCCTAATAAGGCTTATTGCGAGCGACCACATTTCCACCAAAATGTATGGAACATCAATATTGATTGCGACCTTATCTAGGCCGCAGGAATCTGGAGGAGGCGTATGTCCAATAGTGGACGTCTTTCGGCTGAAATAATGATTGATGATGAACCGACGAATAATTTAAATGCAGAAGGGTTCAAAAGTAAGTACGGGATCTATGGCCACGGGTTATGCGTCATTTTCCCTCCCACAATGTATATTTAAGTATATCGTATAATAGTATATAATTTATTAAATATATAGTAGCTGTCAAGCGACACAGAATAGCAAAAAAGCTATATCTCTATAAATATTTACATTTAATGTATAATATAAATATATTTTGCCAAATATATTTAGGGGAAAGTGGAATGTGAAAGAATTCTTAAATTACACTTAGCAAGGTTCTAAAAAACCTGAAGGACATGGTCGAGTGAGTGGGCCGTAACTTACCACGCGGGCCCAGTGCCGATTGGTAGATGTCACATGTCTTCGAACTTCTTGTTCTAGGACATGCCGGTTTCCTCACGGTGTTTTCCTTTACCGTTTTGAGAGCAGTGGTGATGAAATAATTTACACAAAGTTACGTTTACCTGTTTACGTTACCTGTCTGGGAAATTACGACCTACAACTCGAAAGTTACGACTGGGCCACTCTACTGCTCTATAGAAAATTAGCGTTTGACTTAAAAAATTTAAAAGTTTATCTATAAATGATTCTTCCCCTAAATATAAATGTGTAAATATAAAATAGTATATGTATTTTGGCCCTGTAAATATGTTGTATATAGTCCTAAATTATTTGTACATAAGTTAGATATTTTAGCTCGTCAACAATGTATACATAATTTTAAATAGTTTTTTCTCATATATATGTGATCGCAAATTGTGATATTGCAGTGTAAATAATTGTCTTATAAACAGTTTCGCTTAGATAATTTGGCAACTCTGTTCCTTTAGGGTAAAACGCGATTGTGGTTATAGCTGGCATTAACATTTTTTTTTTACTTTAAAATATCACTATGTATAAGTACCCTACCAAACCCATTCGTTCCACCTGCTGAAAACCTCGCATCAATTAAAAAATACCTCAAAAAACACCCCACACTTCTTCCATTAGTTTCCATGGAAGCATGTTTTTTTTTTTTAAACTATTATTTATTTTCCATTTTTTAGTGTTTCGTATTTTGAGACGTATGTCAGCGTAGTTATCGAAGACACTTTTTTTTCTATCCTGGTAACCCCGGCAAGGATATTGGCACAAATTTATAAAATTATTGTATTGTCATTGGTTCTTGATGACTATGCCAAATTTCGAGTTAATCCGACGTTTTGAAGGGAGTCAAAATCATGTTCAAACTTTCTATTACATACACATATATACGAATGAAGCTAATAAACGCGTGTTTTTTACATTCCAACTTTATTCAAAACTTTAAATGACACTAACATGTACTTTAAGGCAACCAAATAACTGTTATGTTTTGGTTTATGGAAATTCATGAGAAATATCTGTTCCACGAAATTTAAGAAAACCAGCTTATCGGTTACGGGCCTTGAATGAAGAAAAAAAATTTTTTGTTTGTTTTGTTTAATTATTTTTCGTTTCTTATCGATACCCAACACAGTAAAATGTATTGCCATCAAATGTAATTTGATCCTGTACAAGAGCCCTGGACAATTAATAAACAACGAGTAAATTCGATCTTATTGCCATCAAACGGGCACAAATCCAGACTCCGTTGAAATGCAAGATACAAAACCCAATAACAGCCAACCTGAGAATTTAACCCTCATGCTCACAACCTCTAGACTAATAAGGCAGTCAGCTGCACAGTATTCGCGAATAAGTAAGCAGAAAGAATTTCCTCCTCTGCAATTAAGTACAAATTTATAGACCAGCCATTACCACAATTCGTTTACCCTGTCTTTATACTACCAAAAGTTGAATACTAAAATCATTCAACAGAATATATTCAGTACTTATATAAACACTTAATTAAGTAAACTTATTATTTATAAGTTACAAGTCTCTTGTTGATCCGACATACATTCTTAAATCTACCAATTCCCTTAGTAAAAATTGCACATACATTTCTTCAGATGCGAATACAACGTGACAAAGAATTCAAAAGCTCACTTTAAAATGGAATTCTATCGTCAGATATAGTAGAAACTAAGAGAAGATCATCTGCAAGGCATGCAATATATCTTGTTGATATGGTTGAAAATAGTGTTGCAAAGGCGAGTGCTCGAGTCGTAATTTTAAAGACTCGACTCAATTATGTAAGACTCAGTGTGCTCAAAAGGCTCGAAGTCTAGAGTCAAGCATTCGAGTCTTAAAAAGGGCTCGAGTCTTAAAAAGTGCTCGAGTCTTAAAAGAAAAACTCGGAGCAAGAAGATGAGACTTGTAGCTCATCATTCGAAAAGACTCGAATAGAAGGTGATAATGTTTACGATTTAATTATGCGTACAAAAAAAAAATCTGACGAGTTATTCATAGACTCGAATTAATTTTAAGACTTTTGTCCTTTTCTAAGACTCGAGTCCTTTTTCAGACACGAGTGGCTGTTAAATTACTCGGGCTCGGCTTGACTCACTCCGAGCCTTTTGAGCACACTGAGTCTTGCATAACTGAGTCGAGTCTTTAAAATTACGACGGACTCGAGTCCTTTGCAACACTAGTTGAAAGTCGGACAGTGTATATTTTCGACACGGAATACACTCGGTTTTCATCTCTCGGCGCTCTGAGCAGTGCGTTAAAGGTTAAGTGCGCCAAAAAAACTTTTCATAGAGCGCATATGTCATACCGCTATACATATTCCAAGAGAGTCTACCGGCATTACGTTTGCGCTAAACTGAACCCTCCAGGACGGCTCCTGGCACTGAACGTGTTAACAGTTTGGTTTTTAAGGAAGTGAACGGTTTTGACACTTTGAGACTTTAACGCGCTTTGAAATTAAAGTTTTCTTACGTTTTTTTTTATTTTCATGTCAGTGTTAGACCGTATGTTGAGCAAAATATGATTCGCAACCGTAACACATATTTATTTACAGAATTCCAAACTACATATTTGTGAGATGGATCAAGACTGCTCACACTTATTAAAATTTCTTAACAGACCCAGTATCAAGACTTCTAATTCTTTCAATTGTTTGTAGGAAGGGACGCGGTAAGCGAAGATAAATGCACCAATAGAATTTTAACATTTGAAATACTAAGCACAGGTGTTTTTTTTTACTCTTCTGCTTCCCACTATACACAGTCTGGTAAAAAGCCAGCCTTTGTGACAACTTTAAAAGCACCGGCTTATAATTGGACCGTTCTTCTAGGGAACATTCTTGTGACTACATATCTGACGATAGACTCCCAGCCAAGCACACACACATAACTTTATCAACCAAATAACAAATATTATCTAGCGTTAGCACTACTTATCTAAAACATTTGTGACACTACTCCGGCGGAGGTGGCGGGACGGGCGGCGGCGGCATGGCCGGCAGGGGGGGCTGCGGGGCCCGCGGGGGGGCCGGCGCCCTTAGAGGGGGGCCGGGCACCCGGGGCGGAGGACCCGGCGCCCGGGGCGGAGGTCGTGGAGGATACATGAAACCCTCCATACCATAGTAATACCCGTCCATACCGATCCCATAGTACAGCGGCGGGGGCGGTTGCACCATAAAGTAAGGTAGCGGTTGTCTAAAAGGGGGGGGAACATTCCAGTTGCCTACCTTGGGGTGGTGCGGGGTCCCGTTGTGTCGCGCCAGCTTGGGCGGCGGGCCCGCGTCGTGGGCCGGCCTCTTGCGGGATGCGTCGAGGACATCGCGGGATATCTTGATCTTCAAACTCGACGTCTGTGGAGGCGGAGGAGGCGCCGCCAACCTCTCCTTAGGAATCTTAATCTTCAATCCCGGACTCGTTGATAACTTCTCTTTCGGAATAGTTATCCTTAAAGCCCCATCTTGCTGCGGCTGAGGCTCTACCGGTTGAGGAGCGGGACTATCTTTCCGCTTCTCTCTATCTTTCTTATGTTTTTTGCGTTCTTCCTTAGATTTGTCCCGGTCTTTGTGTTTGTGTTTGTCCTTTTTCTTCTTTTCTTTCTTGTGTCTGTGTTCCGGTACTTCTTCTACAGGTGGAGGGGGTTCTACGACTGGCGGGGGAGGTAAGACGGGCACGGGAGGTGGTTCAGCGATCGGCTCGCGTTTCACTTCAGGCGATTTACGCTCTGTCGCGACTGTTATAGGGGCCGGTTTGGCTAAACTTTCCTTTAGTAAGTTTGATACTAATGTAGGATCAGTTTCGATGCCGTTTACCGGCCGTGCAGGCGGTTCAGGTTTCCGTTCAGGCCCCCTAGCCTTAATCGCATTACCTCTTTGCGAATCACGAATAACATTCTCATATCCAGGTGTTTCGTCAATTTTCTTTACTACCGGTACTAATTCAGGTTCAGAACTAGACTGTTGGCGTTGTCTAGGCTTCTGTACTTCCTTCGAAGGAGGGGACGAGAAGGGGGACAGTATAGCCGGCGGTTGCATCTCTCTGATGGCGGCTGAAGGGTCCGGCCGCTTCCTATGCGGACTCGGCGGCCTCTGCTCTTGAGTTTGTGCGGGAGGTTGAGGTACTGGCGGTGCTGGGGTTGGGGTTGGCCTAACTTCGGGTTTAGGACGATGGGAGGTTGGTTGGGGGGGCCTGCGCGGGGCTTGGGCAGCCGCCGCGGTCGGCGTGGTCGCGTTCTCAGGAGAGAATAACGAAGGAGGCCTAGTCCTTTGAGGTACCACTTCGGGTTGAACAGTGGGAGGATGTGTGGGCGCTGGGGTTGCAGTCGCCGATGTAGCCGTAGCAGTGGCAGTAGAAGACCCAGGAATGGGAGGACGGTGGTGTCTATGGTCATGCGGCGGTTTCTGGTGGTGGGGTTTGTGTGGGGGCCAGGGATGGTGTTGTTTATGGTGGTGTTGGCCGGACGGTCTCTGATGATGAGGCGGCGCTTGAGCGTTAGGTCTTGGTTGAGGAGCGCCAGGCCTCGCCTGTTGCTGCGGTGGTTGCTGTTGTTGTTGTTGTAAGGCCTGTTGCCGTCTCTCTCTCTCCTCCCGTCTCTCCCGTTCTTCCCTCTCTCTCTTTTCTCTGTATAGGGTGTAGTCTATCTTTTGTGGTGGTGGCTGCGCTGGCGGTGCGGTTGTTGCTGGTACGTACCCTCCGGGGACTGGTTGACGTCTTCTTTCCCTTTCGTATTCTGTGGGAAGACAGTTCAGTCAGGGATATGTCGATATTATATACGATTGAGATGACAGAGTAAGCTAAATAATTAAATTACTTGTAATATTATTATTTTTATATACATTTCTGTTGATTTTCATTATTATTATTAGTACTTTGTTTTAATTTTGATATTGTTAGAGCCGCATTAGTTTAGTTAGCTTTTAAATGTTACATTTATAGGGAAGCGCGCTGCTGTCTGAGATACAGATATTAATTTATCTAGTTCAGACACAGATGTCTTTTAAACTTTAAGATAAAGTTTAAATGGTCATGTTGTATTTGTTATAAAATGAATGTAATCGAAAATTGAAATAAATTAATAAATCTTAAATTTAATATTACAAAATGTTTTTTTTAAATCTATTTTTTTGTTTGTATTAGTCATCAACGCAATGCTATCGCCAACCTGTTTAAATATACATATATGGATTGCTACTTGTCGAGTTTTAAACAAAATGTATAAGTGATGTACGGCTTTACAGAAATCTTCAAACAGATTACTACATTCAGTAGACAAGTACAGTAACCATCTTGACGAAGCGTAAGACTAGACGCTGAATGCACCCGATGGTGATTATAGAAGAGCCAGAATCACTTAAAGCACTTAAAGGGCCGAATGTTATCAGTCAATAATAACCTCAAATTATAAAAAATAAACGTACCTTTATCAAATGACTTGTCAATGTCGTCAACGCCGGCGGCGTGTTTCTTGTCGAACGGTGAGTTTGCGACGCCCGCACCGGATGCGTTCGGTAACGAGTGGGGCGAACTGCCGTCTGCTGTTGGGAATAAAAGATTATTAGTGATTACTTGGATTTATTTATTCGACATCCATAAGGACGTGATAAAATCGCTGCGGAATTTATTATGTAGACTGGATTATAAAATCCTTTCAGCCGTTTTTGCGTGACTGAGTAACAAACATTCAAACTAGTGATGTGCCGGATATCCGAAACTGTACCCGCGGATGTCCGCAGAAGAAAGATTCGTATTCATATCAGTTACTATTTCAGCGATCTTTTACGGATCTTTTACTTTATTAATTTTAAATACAAACACGGAATAGCAAGGTATAAGGTAGCAACGAAAAACTATTAAATGACTTAACTCTGTGCAAAAAAAAAGACAGACCCGTGTAATGCAAGTCGAAACAAACAAAGTGTCAAGTGGTGTAAAGTATCGTTTCATGGTCACGCGCATTGACACCGAGAGTGAGCCATCTAAGATCCGTGTCCTTATCCGTATCCGCGGATCTTAACATCAAATGTCCGTATTCGTATATTATGGGGTCAGTTTGCCAACAAGTTTGACGAATGCGTGCACTGACTGACTGGATAGCTCCGCTCAAATCTGTGTAGTTCTTTTCTCAAAAGAACATTTCAGTCACCAATCTATGTAGACCATGTGGTCTTCACATGATGTGATCAGGACCGTTTGACCTCTGAGTTTGTTTCGGCCTTTCTTCTCAGAGTAGTGAGTTCCTGCCAGGGTTGCGGATTTGGACGAAAGAGTTACCGTCGCCGTGGCACAGGCAACTGAAGGAAGGGGAGAAGTCATTTGACGATGATACACCCAAAAAAAATGTTTTTTTTTTAATAGACATTTAGGAAACGCCGACCTCACCTATTGTGTCCCACTGCAGGGCAAAGTCCTCCTTTTCCACAGACTTCTGTTTACACAAATAAAATCATTTATTAATAACAAAAACTTACCAGCTTTGACATTCATCATTTTCCTCTTGAGTCTCGAGGGACATTTCTCGAAGATGAGCAGGAACTCCGCCGTCAGTTTCTCGAGTAGATCGGTCGTGACCGACCGGTCCACGTAGGAGAACCAGTGGCGGCCCTCGTTTGATTGTGGGATCTGTGCGTACGTTTAGAACCGGGATCTTTAGGGAGGTTTGTGTGTGAAAACGGTTGGAAACTTATTTTAGATTTTGGCTTTCTTGCGCCTAGCCTTGTCCCAACCTATGGGTCGACTTATAGTCTAACTGGATGTAGATGAATACCAGTAATTTATCTGAAGCAACTACCTACTACTAACCTAGGTACTAGGTAATACCATACTTGGTAAGACTAGTTGTCAAACTTTCGGGCTTCCGACGACCCGTAACGACTGTGGCAGATCCACGAATGAGTTCGGGACCAACGGCTTAACGTGCTTTCCGAGGCACGGAGGGATCTTGGTATGTAAAAATGGCTACCAAACCACAGACCATAACTTGTACTGGCCATTATAAACATGCAGTATTTAAATGACTGGTGTGTTAGTTTCGTGGTTAGTAACCCTGACTGCTAAGACGGAGGTCGTGAGTTCGGCTCCCAACAACACAAAACTTTGTGTGATTAGCACAATTATTTGTTCTGTGTCTGGGTGTAATTGTTTATCAGTTGTCTGGTGTCCAGGGTGCTTACTTTCGAATATAATTCCAATAGATCGACATTAGTCAAACGTCAGTTGGTTGAGTTAAACGTCAGGGATTGGCTAGACTCAGTGAGTCCAGCCAATCCCTGACGTTTGACTGACAATTCCAATGTTGATCTATTAGAATTATATTCGAGAGTAAGCACCCAGTACAGGCTATGTCAAGTTTGGGATCAGACAACGGTGTGTTGGTTGTCTTAAGATATTATTATTAAATATTGATAATTTATAAAGTACTAACTTTTACCAGCCATATCGCCCGCGTTTTATACATATAAACCTTCCCCTTGAATCACTCTGTCTATTGATGAAAACCGCATTAAAATCCGCTGCGTATCTTAGCGTACAAATAAATGCGGGAAACGACTTTGTTTTATACTATGTACAGATAAAGATGTATATTATATAATACTTACAGCCCAATTACTCCATTTACTTGCTAAATGTATACAGAAGCACGCGACGACCGTAGGCCTGTATTGTAGGCACATCGTCGTCAAGTGCAGACTGTTGGACGCCATAAAGTAGGAGGTCTGCGCGAGGTCCTTCGGCGCTAAGGATGAAGATATTACTAATGATAATAAAGACAGGAAGGTTTTGTTAAATGAGTTGCGATTTTTAACCTTATTGCTTGAGTCGTAAAGTGCTTTTTTAAATGCTCCGGTTGCCGGGTTGAGTCGAAATGGATAAGAGTTCATTTTTATAGTTCAACAATATTCATTACGATATTTACGTTGTTGAGGAGAGAAGTTTTAAGAACATATAAAGCAATGGATTAGCAAATATCCTTAAAAATTATTCCTTCAACCGGATCATATAAAAAGTAGCTTATTCGTTGCCGCAATAAAACCCAAGAAAATAAGTTTAGTAGCGCTAGTGTATAGGTTACAATCAGAAAGCTAATGGACTTTAGGGTATAAGCAGATCAGCATAGGTATTCACAGCCATTCATTAGGCTTTCGTGTTGAATCGACCATTAATCAATGTTTATTTATTAAAACTATGTACTGAACAAAGACGGACTTAATGCCTGAGGCATTTTCTACCAGTCAACCTTAGGGTGATGCAGAGACAGAGAGACCAGAGAGGCCGTGACAGAGAGAATGTGAGTCCTATAAACGCTGTTCATAAATAAATAGATGTAGTTAAGCAAAAAATATCCAATCCACAACTTGGTCAAAAATTAGTTAAGTGCACCAAACTGATCCAAATTATACATTCTACGGGTCTTTAAAAACGACCTAGCTAAAAATAGCTTTATTTTTCGTATACTTAAACTTTACAACCCATTGTTTATGCGTAAAATAAATGTTTATTTTGTTTTTAGCATAAACAATTCAAATTTTCTGGTTCTCAACTAGAATTTCTAACAGAATATTTTAATGTACCATTACTAATAAAAAAACGTGTTTATATTCAACCGACAAAATTAAAAATACAGTGGCCCCCGGTGATTCGGCCCCTGTCTAATCCGGCACCCCCTGTAATCCGACACGTCTATTACTATTGAATATTTTCTTGACAGTCTTCGCTAATGTAGATAATGCATGATTGAACGGGAAATGGATCTGTATTTCGTCGGATTACAAGGTACTTTTTTGTAAAAAAAACCGGACTATAGGGGGTCTTCTTAGGCAGTACACTCTATAATCCGACAAATTCGACAGTTCGCTGCCCTGCAAAACGTTTGTCGGATTACCGGGGGTCCACTGTACCTCTTGAAATTCAAACATCAATATCTCAAAAGTAACTAAGCGTGGATTGGATCCTTATCACTTAACTACCTCCAAATCCAAAACCCTAGTGTGTTGTCAGTTTAAATCAAATAGACGACTCGTTATTCTTCCGACAGCTGTTTGCTGTCTCAGCAAGGCTCATCAGAATTTCGAAATATGACAGTTTTAAACAGGTAACATTCATTGAAAAAAAGTTAACTGGAGACTGGATTATGTATAGCAAAAATACCTAGTCGCCTCTAACGACACCCACGGGAAGAAATGGGTTGCTGCTATTCTTTACGTCCGGCACTAAATGTGTCATTTTCGATCCGATAAGCCTGTCGAATGCTTGTGAATAGCTATGCTGGTTTTTTAGGGTTTTTGTTGATCTCAGAGAGAAATAAATCCTACATCGATTTTCACTGAAGTTGTTTTATAATAATATATATCAGTGAAAAGAACTATGCGAACTAAATAAGAATATGAATATTTAGGTGCCACTAAATACGAGTATTTTGGTGTTCTAACCTCATCATTTCAGCCGTAAGACGTCCACTGCTGGACTTAGGCCTCCCCCAATTTGGGGGGCTTTGCCATAATCGCCACGCTTGGCAGGCGGGTTGGCGATCGCAGTATGGTGGTAAAATGCATAGAGAACGCTGCTGCCCATTCTCTAGTAAGTCCCTTAGTCGCCTTTTACGACACCCACGGGAAGAAATGGGGTGGTGTTATTCTTTATGTCCGGCACCACACGGTACTAACCTAACCTAACCTTACCCATTTGGTCGGGGTACCCTTTTATTGTGGGTGGGAAATCATCAAATGTTGTCTCCCGCTCTGGGTGAAGCGGAAGGGCGTGTTAGACTTTTACCGACTAAAACCCACACTTGGTCCTTCCGTTGCATAAGGGCCACGTTAACTCTTTCGAATAAATCTGCGACCCTTGCAGGATTCTGAAACCCCCTGCTTTGAAACTATTAATCGAAAATAAAAAAAATGCTCTTCCATATATTTCGACCGCGTAGGTATTGCATATTTATATGAAGCAGCAGTTTATTTTTTTATATAACCGACGAAAAATGTCTTCGTTAGGTCTAGAATCTGCCAGGGTCGCGAGATTGTTCAAAGAAGATACCATGGCCCTGGCACAGGCAACTGAAGGAACACGGGTGGGTTTTAGTCAGTAAAAGTCTGACACGCTCTACCGCTTCGCTCAGAGGGAGACGTCATTTGATGATATCCCACCCAGAAAAAAAGGGGGTGTGAATTCCTGGGTACAGTTTCCTTGTTGATCTCCCTCCACACTGTTTACAAACGAAGCTAGTATTTAAAGAACAATTCCAGTAAATCCCAATCGTATTGTTATTTAGTTCCCATAGGCTTATCATCGTCACTTATTTATCATTCTTTGTCGTCGCCGGCGCCATGTCATTAGCACTGCGATAATTGGCACATACTCAAAATGATGGCACTAAAATTTTCCTCTATGAAGTTATTTTGTTTTTTTATTGGACTTCTCATAATTTATTTATTTATTTAAACTTGGATGGCAGGTGCTTTGGTTGAGAGGAACAACGATTGAAATACAATATAAAAATACATCCCATATTGAATTCGTTTTATGTTGTTGTTTTTACAGTTTCATGGTCATCTTAGTATCAAAATATTTGTCAAATTTCTACGTCAAGCGTGGTGTAGCACCATCATGAGTGTGTGAGAGGTGTTTTATCAAGACTGAAGCGCGCGGCCCTTCCAGTTTAATAAAGAACCTTAAATTGCAAAAATGTAAGAACATTTGAATATCGGGGGCTCCCTTAGCACTTAAGTAGTCATAGAAAGAAAACCATGCTAGGATATTTTCAATAATTTGTTTGTATTTTTTAACGAAAGCAGTAGGAAATGGTGAAGAGCGCTTTGGGGGACTGTCTTATGTAACTTTGACGTTCAAAAAGTGCTGACTCTCAGCCTAGTTGGAATAAATGACTTTTGACTTAGATTTTTAATGAAAAAATAAAAAAAAAATACTAATAAATTATGAAAAATATCTAGTTGGTAATATAAGAATAGCGCGAGTCCCGAATTAATATTTATATGTTTCCTGTCTTTTAAACAGGAACTCTCTTTTTTGACCGTT
Organism: Aporophyla lueneburgensis; assembly: GCA_932294355.1. NCBI lineage: Eukaryota > Metazoa > Arthropoda > Insecta > Lepidoptera > Noctuidae > Aporophyla > Aporophyla lueneburgensis. The sequence continues at coordinate 12,120,635 of OW028762.1, read as the reverse complement.
TAAATAATAAATGAATCATCATCTGCCTAGCCTTATTCCAACTATGTTGGTGTCGGTTTCCAGTCTTACCGGATGTAGCTGAGTACCAGTATTTTACATGGAGCGACTGCCTATCTGACCTCCACAACCCAGTTACTGAGTAATACGATACCCCTTGGTAAGACTGGTTGTCAAACTTTCGGGCTTCTGACGACCCGTAACGACTGATAAATGAATGACGATTCCTATATTTTTATAGCATTTTCTTTTCACCCGCGAAGCTACCTACAATATACTTTTAAAATTAAAAACTAGAATTTCTTTGCAAACCAAAGTATGAGAGACAGAATACATGAGAGTGCAAAACTATCATGAAGTATGGTGACTATGTTGGAGCAATTTTATGGACGTGAATTAGGGGTGACACTCAAAGAATAATTTCATGTTTTATCCACATACCTGTAGTATATTTTCTTATGAAGTAGGTATACATTGCCTGTTGATTCGCGGCATATTTTTTTGCCGCCGGTCAAGTTCGGAGCGGCTTACGGAAACGGTAACGGTTTTGTCTCGTTTTTACTACAACGTGTGGCTTCCATACTTCGTGGATGAGTTAGATTTTAGAACAAAGAGTGGTTTTGGGAATGTATTTGTAGTTTCGTTGTGAGAGGGAATAGTGTTATTTGAAATTAGTTAGGAAATTAGAAAAAAATCTGCATGAGACAAAAATCAGGTAACTTAATTTCGTTTTTTACTCATCTCATTTTGATGACAAAACTACAGGGATATGTTAGAAAAGTTTTTAACAAAACAGTAGAAAGGGAAAATTAATCATTTTATTTTTTAGGAAAAAAATATTTTATTTTCATTTTTTTTACAATAAATAGTTGTCACGTTGCCAATATTTACAATAAAAATATTCAAAGAATGGAAGTCAAACGCTGCTTACGTAAAAAAAAAATACGTTACCCCACATGTAATAATGAAAACATCTAAAAATATAGTTTAAAATCTTCTCATAGTACATACAGCAAAAGAATTAAATATACAGGCAAACAACAGTCACTGGGCATTACATGCTCAATAACTTACCCACAGAACATCTCTTAAAACACAGATGTCCAACCTGCATACCTAATACCTTCGCTGACAGTACATTCTAAATTCAAAATTACATTGTGGCATAACAGAAATACATAAACAAAATAGATACGCGACAAAAATTCGAAAAAAGAACAGAAAACCGGCCCGAATCCGACCCACAGCCGTTTAAAAAACCCGAACGAGCCGACCTGAACGCAGTCGCGTCGCCCGCACATAACGCATCGGTCGTGTAGGTCGCATGACGTCATCAGGACACAATAGGACGCTTGTCTCACCTTTGACAAGGTGACACGTCCGTACGACGTGCGTGTGGGGGTGGTCGATGGCAACATCGAACCCTAATGTCTGTAGGAGTACATTCTCGTTGAAAACTAGGTCCTGCGCCTGAAACAATGTTAAAAAGGTATATTAGAAAACGCAATAAGGAATTATTTCGAAGACACCATAAGTATAATCAGTAAGTAAAACAGTTATGCAACGAATACGTATACGAGTTGTCGTATTCGCCGAATAGTATATTTGTTTATTTTTATTTCAAACTAGCTTTTGCCAGCGGCTTCGCCCGCGTGGAGGTCGGAAAATATCCCGCGGGTATCGTCACTGCTCAGCTCCTATGTGTCTAAGCGTTATGTTATATAGCCTATAACCTGCCCAGGAGTATGGACTACAATCGTACCAAGTTTGGTTAAAATCCCTTCAGTAGTTTTTGACCCATGCGTGCACATACAGACAGACAGACAGACAGACAAAAAATTTACTGATTGCATTTTTGACATCAGTATCGATCACCAATCATCCTCCAGTATTTATTTTGAATGTATATTCAATGTACAGAATTGACCTCTCTACAGTTTTATTATAAGTATAGAAGATATAGATAGATAGGGCTAATAATCAGCACTTATAGAAGGTCAAAGTTACAAAAGACAGTCCCAGTCCCAACCACTTCTTAGTGTTTAATCTGGGAAAATAGAAAACTAATTGTCGAACTACAGTAGCCACAGAGCTCATTATTATTTTTTCTGAGTACACTGCTAACTCTAGATAACGAGTACTATTTTGGTCGAGATAAGCTTCTATCAATATAATTATCAGTTATATCCGAAACCCGGAACTAGTGATAGTAAATAACCATTATTTTTAATTTAGCAGCTTTGTGCCCGATCAGTGGGAAAGACCGTACTTAAAGACCGTAATGCGGCTTTACAGAATTATAATTATTAAAACAAGCTCTTAGTTCATCAATACAACCTTAGTGCATTTAATCGTTGAATGAATATTTCATGAAAAAGACAAATGCATTCCAGATTACCGTTTGTTTCCAGTTTATGAACAGACATAAGTCTCTGCATTTATTTAATTTGACTTTATTCAAAGAGTCAGTCAGTCAGAAAGCGTAATGCGAGTTATTCTCCCTTTTCTCAACTATGTTTGGTGTCGACTTCCAGTCTAAAACTGAATACAGCTGAATAGCAGTAATTTACCTGAAGTGACCACCTATCTAAACTCCACCACCCCGTTATTAAGTAAGACCCCCTTTGGTACGGCCCACCGGCTTAATTTGCATTCCGGGGTCTCGTTATGTAAAGAATGGTCATCCATCCGCAAACCGAACGACTGTGGCAAGCGCAACTTAAACTTCGAACGACCCCTTGATAGGGAATCCCCGTGTAAGGAGCCTTTTTTTTTGGGTATCGGTGTGGAAATCCTCATGGATGTCCTTCTCAGCCCTGGGGCGGACGGAGGGGTCTGTTAGACTTCTACTGTGTAAAACCACCCCGTGTTCCCTAGTGTTGCAAAGGACTCGAGTCCTCGAGTCGTAATTTTAAAGACTCGACTCAATTATGCAAGACTCAGTGTGCTCAAAAGGCTCGGAGTCTAGAGTCAAGCCGAGCTCGAGTCATTATCGAGTCTAAAAAAGGGACTCGAGTTTTAAAAAGGACTCGAGTCTTAAAAACGACTCGAATTTTAAAATTAACTCGAGTCTTGTAGCTCATCATTCGAAAAAACTCGACAGATTTTTTTGTTAGCAAAGTTACATCATAACTACTAATTTGAATTTATTGCCTTCTTTCGAGTCTTTTCGAATGATGAGGTACAAATTTCATCTTCATGCTCCGAGTTTTGCTTTAAGACTCGAGTCCACCTACTTCTGCGAAGCAGTAATGCTCGCGAAGGAGGAGGCGGGGCGCGTGAGGGAATGGCAGTTTTTGCGCCTTCACGTCCCTAGCCGCCGCAGGAGTAGACGCCCCGGGCGTCGGGAGTCGAGTGCAAACTCCCGGCCACCGTAGGCGCGAGCTTGCGGGTGGCGAGCAATGGGTAGCTCGCCGCCCGGTAAGGACCAAGCTCGGGTCGACGGCGCGCAGTGTTCCACGCGCGCCTCAAAGAGATGTCAGCAGCAGTGTAGGGGTCTACTAGGACCGATGCCTGCCGGGGTAGCGTGATTGTTCGAAAGAGATACCGTGACCCTGGCACATGGGCAACTGATGGAACACGGGTGGGTTTTAGTCAGTAAAAGTCTGACACGCCCTCCCGCTCCGCCCAGAGCGGGAGAAGTCATTTGATGATTTCCCATCCTGAAAAAAAAAAAAAAGAGACTCGAGTCCTTTTTAAGTCTCGTGCCCTTTTTAAGACTCGAGCCCTTTTTAAGACTCGAGTCCTTTTTAAGACTTGAGTCCTTTTTAAGACTCGAGTGCTTATCTATAGACTCCGAGCCTTTGGAGGTGTTTGACTACCCCTGGAACGTCAAAGAGCGGCGCGAGTGGAACATTACACGCCACCACCTCGGGTTATGTTATATGATAGGGGGCGGCGGACGTCCGTGCAGGGAGCCTTGGCTTATGCTCGTTTAATAGCATTCAATTCGGTCTCTAAGTTCATGAAACTTGTAACATAGCTCGCGGAGGGCTTGTGGCTATGTCATAACAACCCCACGTACGATCGTTCAGGTTTAATCTACGCTTGCCGCGTATCTTTACATACGAAGACACGGAGCTGGTTAAACTGTGTTCCTGTGGCTGTCATTCATGACTGACAGTCGTTACGGGTCATCGCAAGCGCAAAATATCGTATTACCCAGCCAATGGGATGTAGAGGTCAGTCGACTCCAACATAGTTGAGAAAAGGCTAGCCAGATTGCTATTTTTTTTTACCCATAACTGACGAAATGTGAACATCGCATGTCGGCTAGTAGTTTCTGAAAGCACAGTTTTTTTCCGTGTCACATGGGACGCCTGAGTTATCCAATACCATGTGCGTGTCACATGGTACTTGGTTCTCAATCGGTCGTGTTAGGTGTAACGTTACCTACATGCGTTTTATTAATGTGGATAAACACGCACTGAAAGTGACGTCACTAATCCTATTCAGAGCATGCCGCAGAGTGAGGTAGAAACTTTAGTTTTGGCAATTTTAAGGTTTGCAATAACCACTTGCGCTCAGCGACAAATAAACGTATCGGTTATGCGGTTACCAACCTATTATACGTTTGCTAACCGTACTCTCAAATAGAGTATTGCACTCTTTTTCTTACGGGTGTACTTTATAAAGTAGTCTTTAACATGATGCCTGTATTTTTCGCGGTTGGGCAGAGATGTGATCCTACTAACATTATAAATGTGAAATTTTGAGAGGATGTATATTTGTTACCCTTTCACCCAAAAAAAAAACAACCGACTTCCTTAAAAAAACACTACAAAATCAAAAATAACTTTAATTTCGAATGTCGGTGTCTTAGGCTCTGTATTTAATGTTTTTGCCACTGACTTCCGAAATTAAAGTTATTTTTGACTTTGTAGTGTTTTTTTTAAGGAATTCGGTTGTTTTTTTTTGTAAAAAGTTTTTATTTTTTAACTTTTTAGTTGTGGTAGATACTCCGTACTAATCTAATCACGTTATTCGTTAATTTGTCGCGGAAATAATTAATGCAAATTTAAGACTTATATGGTTTTAAACATGGACCCCATTGTCCAAATAGAACCAAATTAAAATGGGACCATTCGGGAAGCACCAACTTTCAAATAAAAAAGAATCATCAAAATCGGTTCACCCAGCCAAAAGTTATGAGGTAACAAACATACGGTATTCCTTCATTTGTCGCGCAAATACTTAATGCAAATTTAAGACTTATATGGTTTTCATGTGGACCCCATTGTCCGAATGGAACCAAATTACAATGGGACCATTCGGGAAGCACCAGCTTTCAAATAAAAAAATAATCATCAAAATCGGTTCACCCAGTCAAAAGATATGAGGTAACAAACATTAAAAAAAAAATACAGTCGAATTGATAAAAATGACTTCTCCCGCTCTGGGCGGAGCGGGAGGGCGTGTCAGACTTTTACTGACTAAAACCCACCCGTGTTCCATCAGTTGCCCATGTGCCAGGGTCACGGTATCTCTTTCGAACAATCACACGACCCCGGCAGGAGTTGATAACCTCCTCCTTTTTTTGAAGTCGGTTTAAAACGAATGAACGGATTAGACTGAAATTTGACACGCAGATAGTTTACCTGGATTAAAACATATGGTACTTTATATCTAGGTAGTACGTTCCCAGGGGATAATTTCCGACATCCACACGGGCTAAGCCGTTGCTAAAAGATAGTTATTAAATAAAATGATAATTACCTGTTCTTGGTATTGTTCTGGCGTCAGGGCGGTAAGACTTTCACCTCGATGGAGGCAAACATGTGCCACTTTTATTACATATTCTAATTTCCTTGGCTGCTCCTCCACCTGAAAAATAGAAATGCAAATTAATTAGATACATACGAATGTAATTTCCACACTTTACTTAATTTACGCAAGTTACTAAACTTGCGTAAAGCACAAACTGACATTATTTTAAACTTTAAATTTCAAAGTAATTATCACGTAAAAATATAAATTAGATTTTTTTAAATGCCTATTGTTATTTTTAGTTTGAAAGCGGATTTCAAAAATGGAATCAAGCGCGATTAGCGTAAGTGCCAATCTCGTTCAATTTCATTGTTGAAATTGAACGCCCTTATATTGGCTAGATTGCCAATACAAGGGCGTATTTACCCTCATTGCGTAAAACACTATCAATCAGAATCATTTTGAAGGATATTGCTAATTCACTGCTAAACAACGTGAGCGTTGTCTAACTATCAAAATGCCAGGCATTTCTGCTGTTAGTGTGCTACGTAACTATCCCTTTTTTTTTGTGGTCGGGAAATCATCAAATGACGTCTCCCGCTCTTGGGCGGACCGGGAGGGATTGTCAGACTTTTACTGACTAAAACCCACCTGTGTTCCTTCAGTTGTCCATGTGCCAGGGTCACGGTATCTCTTTCGAACAAATCTCGCGACCTTGGCTGGGTATCAATACGCCTAACACGATGCCGATGCGATAAGGTCTAGTTTTGTCTGTTATTCGCAATCTATTTTTTACCAATGTTTAAAACTCAACAGCTAAGAGATTTTCCTATTGTTTCATTCTATTGTTTGTTCCGCCGATAAGGTTTTTTAGCCTTAATTGTGGCTCATAACACCGTGTACTATGATCTCTACAGCAGCAAACGTCTGTATAAACTACAGTCCTTTCACAGTTAATTAATTTCAGATTTTTGTGCACTGTCAAGATCACAGTGGCCTTTATTGTCGTTACAATAAGGTTGCTGTTGGGTTTCTGCCATTGGCAGGTCTGACAAAATCTCATTAATCTTTATTTTCGGTGCAATAAGGTAGTGGTAGCCTAACACTAATAACTCTATCAAAATGACAGTGGTTCTATTTGCCAGGATGCAAAGGTATTGTAGCGCCATCTACAATTCAAACTACGCATCAAACTGACGTCACGCGAAATCCTGCATCGCGCAAGCAGAGTTTACCGTGCAACTAGCATTTGTACTTCGACGTCGCAACATCAGTCGTCGGACAGTTGCCCACCAGACACGACACTAGTCTGGTCGGACGATCCTCCCTTTTGTATTGAGGTTCGAGTGATCTCTACAGCCTGTTCCTCATGTTTCTATACTACTTTGATTCTATTATTTGATTTGTCGATTGTCACAAGACAATTTGTGCAGACGCCAGTACATAAAGGTACCCGAAACTGTCAAATTTTCCCAATTAATCACGAACCTTATACTTTAGCGATAAAGTTGAAAACCTTTTAAAGAAATTTGACAGGTTGTAGTAACTTTTTGTGCTGGCGTCTGTACTTCCTCAACAATGTAATTAATTCTGTCTGTTGACTATTCGAAGTATTTGTGTCAAATGATAAACATTAGATAAAATATAGAAATAGGTCGCTGTCGTAGACACCGTCTGCCGAATCAAGGTCGTCTTTGACAGTGATTAATTTGACTAAACAAAGTAGACATTTATTTAGATTGAAATTTTTTGCAGGAAGGTAGCACGCAAATTTGAAATTTTTATACTTACAACTATTCTATGAAAATGGGATTAAATTAATTAAATAGAGCGTTGTATTGACGATTTCAATTCTGTAATTAAAATGAGGTATAATTTTGCTCGCGGATTATATTTTATTACAAAATACAGCCTTTTTCTGACCTGCATATAGCAAAGAACGTAGGAACATTTGAATTTTGAGAACTACCCTCTGGCATTTCCACCTTCAAGGAAGTGAACACATTTTATCACGACGCGGAATCTCCTTGAGCCGGTCAAAAAAGGGCTTTATGTCAATGCTATAAAAGCCAAAGACGTCTATCACCCTGTTTCGGTTTGGACTCGCGACTCGAGTCGAAGTTTTCGCTTTTATTTATAATCAGCCTATAATGTTCCCACTGTTGGGACACAGGCCTTTCTGTGAGAGGGAGTGGGCCGTGATCTACCAGGCGGACCCAGTGCGGGTTGGTAGATGTCACATGTCTTCGATTTTTATTTTTGTTTTAGGCCATGCTGATTTCCTCACGATGTTTTCGTTCACCGTTTTGAGAGCAGTTGTGATAAAATTAAATACACTAAGTAAAGAGCCTGCCTGGGTTCCTCTGGGATACCACTTCTCACGTACGCTCTTCACTTTTATTGTATGAACATAAAGCTTTTTCTGACCAGCTCAATCCGATTCCGCCTTGATAAGCGTGGTCAATCTCTACTGGTATCTTTTTTTTTGTGTGGGTAATCAACAAATGACGTCTTCCGCTCTGGGTGGTGCGTGAGGGCGTGTCAGACTTTTACTGACTAAAACCCACCCGTGTCCCTTCAGTTGCCTATTCGCCACGGTCACGGTAACTCTTTCGAACAAATCTCGCGACCCTGGCAGCTCTACTGGTATCCTGGCAGACTCATTGCAGTTCGTTCTATTTATAAACGTGAAGATAAATCCTCTCCTTGAGATCTCCTTTAGAACGGGAGAAAAGGGGCCAACATTCGGGTGAGTATTCTAACCAACGAATCTGTATACATTTCATATCCAGTTTCAGAAATAGTTGAATGCGTGAGGCACATTTTTTTCCGGTCTGTTAAATTTTGGCACGGTTACTTCTTTAAATCTTAATGAAAATTACTGGGAAAGTCGTTACCTGTGTTTATTAAAAGAACTGGATATACTTCGAAATAAAACTAACTTTCCTATTTCTCCTTTAAGTACAGGTCATAATCAGACTATATCATTCCCACTCTGGACTTTAAAAGAGACTGTGACCTCTGAGTTTGTTTCGGCCTTTCTTCTCAGAGTAGTCAGTTAGGAAACGCCGAACTCATCTAGTTTAAAAAAATATCATTGACATGTAAAAGTGTTTATACAAACCTACTTACAGAAATAAAATCATGTATCATTTATCATTTATCACTGCTGGGACACAGGCCTCCTCTTGGTGAGTGGGCCGTAATCTACCACGCGGGCTCATTGCGGGTTGTTAGATATCACATGTCTTCGAATTTTTGGTTCTAGGACATGCCTGTTTCTTCATAATGTTTTCACCGTTATAAGAGCAGTGGTGATGATATTATTTACGCGTAGTAAAGCGCCTGGCTGGTTTCGCAAGTCGGGGTCTAAAGGGCCACTGGGCCACAACTGCTAAGTCCAGGTAGCAGGGTCGATTATTTCCCTTGCACTCCATTTTCAACGCTAATAGCTGAAAACCCTAGAGTGCTCTCTAGGATCTCAACCCAATCTCTAGAGTTGAAAATTCGGTGTCGAAAAATATCTTCGTGTAATCAAATCGCCCGTGCGAACTTGGACTAATAGTGAAGGTTGAATAATCAAAAGTTCCTTGACACTATTTCAGTAACTTAGTTTTGAGTGCTGGCGAAAACGTGTTGATTGTGATTAAATTAAATTAATTCAGTCATTAGAACAATTTATTGGTATTTTAACGTATAGTACAGCCAACAAAAGACCAGTAAGTAACCAGCTTATAACAGTCGAAGACTGTGGCGACGTGACATAGTGAAAGGACTTTTAATTTCTTGGCTGGCTAGATGCTCATCTGTTTCGTCGACTATACACACACAAGACGACACATCAAGTTCAGAATTTCGAATATAAGCTGACCTATTAGTCTGTTCGCACAATGAGAGGTCAGGTTTTGTCCATTAAAACCTGTGTCATATTTCTTAGCCCATATGCAGACGGGAGCTTTTTTAAGGTGGAAGAGCCAAGGTAGACCATCAAATATTTTTTTTTTTTCATTTTTATATCGGTATATTGAACCAAATATGATTCGCGACCGTAACACGTATATATCTACAGAATTATAATCCTTAAAATCATCAACACAACCTCCAAGTTAGTTTAATCCCGTTTTTTGAATTTCGGGGGCTACCGTAGAGCGTTGTAATCCACGCAATGGATTTTAAACCGTCGTCGTAGAACCGAGGGATTTTGGTAAGCGTAATAATTAACATTAGGCCAAAGAAACAAAGGCCGTCCACAAGCGCATTGGGTTGACGATATCGTCAGGGTCAAAAACGCGTGGATGAGAGACGCACGGAACCGAGATGTATGGCGAAAAGGGGGGGGGGGGGGGGGCTATACCCAGCAGTGGGTGATTCTGGGCTGAAATGATGATGTATGAGTAATTAATAAAAAGATACGTACCTTTGCGGCGAGGAACAGCGCCGCAGCAGCTATAGCGTTCCTGTGGAACTGTGTGAACGAGTGGAAGGCGTAAAACCTGTGCATATACACTATCGCTGTGTTGATACATAGTTGAGAGCTGTGGGGGACTGGTTAAGGAAATATTCGTCAGTTTGGCTGAAAATAGTACACAAGAAAATATTAATATAATGTCGAGTCATGTGTTTGAACATTTACATATAAAATTAGAACATTTATGTATAACATAATAGCTTATTTCAAGAATGGCATCCATAATATTAAAATATACTCATCATTCATCATCATCATCATCATCATCATCATCATCATCATCATCATCATCATCATCATTTATTTGATGATAGATCACGGTCAGCCGATAGACGTCCATTGCTGGACATAGGTCTCCCCCAATTTGGGAGCGGGTTCGTCATAATCGCCACGCGTGACAGGCGGATTGGCGATCGCAGTATGGTGGTAAATTGATTAGAGAACGCTGCTGCCCATTCTCTAGTTAAGTCCCTTAGTTTGCTTCTTACGACACCCACGGGAAGAAATGGGATGGTGCTATTCTTTACATCCGGCAACACACGGAACTTGGTGTTTGAACATACAGATATACAATTGGAACGTATAAAGGCCTCAATAACTAACATAACTGTTTATTTCAAGAATGGCATCCATAATACTAAAATATCAAACTCATACACACCAAAAGAGCCAGACCAAAAGCACTTCGTTAATTGGTAAACACGGCTACAGCAATAATTTTCCAGTTTTAGCTGACCTCGTATTGTATAGGCTTTTCGTACAATGAGATGTCAGCTTATACTCGACATGTATAGCTTGGTCTTTAGGAGTGCGTACATTCAATAAGCAGGTTAATATTAGACGAAAAGTGCAATATCATGCTACGTTTTACCGTGCGTGTGCGGACTTATTTTTTCTCTATATGCGAAATCTGTCAGTCTTTGTCCTGCAGTGTGATAAATACATGCTTAATCCTCATAATCGATTGTAGAATCAAGTTCTTCTAACTTAACAGTCAGCTGTGGTGCTGGGGAGTTTGTTGCACAACTTCTTCCCAGCTAAAGCGTCTTGTGTATTAACGATCAAAAAGTGCTGAATCACAGCCTCATTTAAATATAAGACTTTTGATCTGTACTAAACAAGCATATAAGAGTTTGTGGGTGCGTTGCCAATATTAGCTTCAAAGTAGAACCATCTCTTGTGGCTTTAATTTCACTGGCACCTTTCAAACCGGAACACACCCATGCAGGCAACACAAATTGGTAAGATTTTAAAAATGACCCCCAGCCAGCCCTTTCACATACAATTCTGCATAATTTGCATTTTGGGTACACAGAAAAAAATAACAGGAAACTGCAGCCATTCCGTGGGCAAGTTCGCAGAACGGTTAATCGTTCCTTGGATTCAGACTCGTTTATGTACCGGGGAAAAACCGGTACTCAAAACTCGGGAACACATCGTGAAACGAAACGCGAATTTCGCGCTATCATTGACCTCATTCAAACTCACGAGGCTTCGAAATATGAATCAGCCAATGAACACGCGTCAGGTCATACAAATGACATTTAGCTTTTGTCATTTACGGATAGATGTCGCTAGTAGGTACTAAAGAGTGTTGTGACAGCGATAATATAAAATCGTATGATTAGAAATTCTTGTGTATGGAATGTTTGTAATTTAGCATGAAATTCAAGGTCACTGATTGGTAATAAAATTCTTAACTATTTCTCACTTCATTGATACGTGATAACATTGCAGTTGGAGTGTAATTTACGATTTTATCGTACATTTTAATACTACGTGTTTGTTTGGCTTCCAGTTCGAAAAATGCGCGTCTAATTTGGTCTATTGAAGTCAAATTGACTGCTAAGGGATTTCTGTTGAGTTCTATCACTATGAAATTCTCAGTAGTAACCCAAATTCTTGATATTTGTCCTTTTAATGACAATAGGCGCGCCCTCGAATGAAATATTGCTGTACAAATTCAGGTAGAAAGGTACAGAGGATTTTTTTGCGGTAACAGCCTACCATTGAAAACTTGCGTGACTATAATAGTCAGAATTAATTATTATAATTTTTCAATACAAACAAATATACTATCATCATCTGCCTAGCCTTTTCCCAACTATGTTGGGGTCGGTTTCCAGTCTAACCAGATGCAGCTGCATACCAGTATTTTACATGAAGCGACTGCCTATCTGACCTCCACAACCCAGTTACTGAGTAATACGATACCCCTTGGTAAGGCTAGTTGTCAGAGTTTCGGGCTTTTGACGACCCGTAACGACTGTCTAAGATCTACAAATGACATCCGGGACCATCTGCTTAACTTTCCGAGGCACGGACGAATCTTAGTAAGTAAAGATGGTCCCTTCACGGACCAACCGCGACAAGCGTAGCTTAACCTGATCGATCCGTACGGCTGTTATTACTTAGCCACAAGCCCCAACAAACAAATAGACTTATCAAACAATATTATCACTTGTGTAGCGGCGACGCGACAACGAATGTCAAGGCAAAGAGAAGCTAACCTCTGTGCTAAAAAGACAATGACCTTATTACCATATACAAGAAGAAGTACAGTTAAAAAACGCGGGAGTTGGAAAAACACGTTGCTGTCGCGTTTATGCGTCATAAATACATTTACCTAGGCAGTGTAATTAACGAGATAACATATAAAAAGTACTGGTGGTCAGCTGTATCCGGTTAAACTGAAACTCGACCTTCTTTGGTGATAGTATAAGGCCTGTATTCCTTTATGGATAGGCATAGGTAATGACTATGAACTAAACAGACAGCTGCGCTCCTGTGGAGTTTATTGCGCCATTTCTTCCCAGCTAAAGCACTAGATGTAATTTTGACGTTCGAAAAGTGATGATCCTCAGTCTAATTTGAATAAATGACTTTAGATTTGATTGAATGCACCCACCATTCCCCAGGTTAAGACGGCGAGTCTTTTGCCAGCAATTGGGCATACATCGAAGCTACTACTGAGAAATTCTTAATAGAAAAACCGAATAACAATGCCAGTCCTGGAGATCCCGAAAGCAGCAAGGTAAATTGCGTAAGAAAGTAGGAACGGTTTTCATATGACATTTTGACAGTCAGTTTTTGTCAGTCTATGCAGTTGAGCAGACAATTTTTTCGTACACATGAAGCCATGATCAGACATTGAATATGCTTGAAAAAGATTCAGATTCTGACTGATAGTGTATTACGTAATTAGGATGTAGGACCTCATTCTCAGCATTCGCGCGTCCTACCACTAGACCGACGAGCCAATCACTGCCGGTAAAAATCTATACTAAATATTATAAATACGAAAGAACTCTGTCTGTTATGCTTTCACGACTAAACCACTGAACCGATTTTGATGAAATTTAGTATGAGGTAAGTTTGAACCCCTAGAAAGGACATAGGCTACTTTTTATTCCGCGATGTCGTCTACGTCAGCGATAACCGATATAAACACGGACAAAATCGCAAGCAAAAGCTACAAATAATCTCAACAAGTTTTTCTTTTCTTATTGGTTGGCAACTATTGACGTTGTAAAAAAACTTATAACCTGTATTTAAATACTCCACTTAACCTTTGAAGAGCCTACGTCAATCAAGCGCGCTCGCATTTTTTCTAGGCCTCTACAAAACTGCGTCTAAGGAAGTCTCTACAAAATGGACTATTGTACGGTTAGGTGATGGGAGATAACTTTCACTAAGCGAAAGTTAGACTTTACTATGTAACGGACTTTCTAAAATGGGATACAGTTACACTATTTGTTATGGGGTAGTGTTTGGTAGAGTGAGCTATAAACTTTATGGGGGATCTGAAGTGGGCTGGCGTTGCGCAGTACCTCACCCCTAAGTGGGGTTGTCAGGCGTCCGGATAAAGCGGGACACAGTCAGGGTTTTTGGCTGCGTATCCGGCCAAATTAGACGGCCTGTCCGCCTTTTTAGTATTTTATTAAAATTTAAGGAGATTTTACAGTATGTGAACATTAAAGAAGACTTATTAATTTGTTATTTCAAAATGTTATTAAAATTTAAGAAGATTTTATGGTAAATAAACGTTTATGTTAATTTGTTTTCCATGTATGCAAAATTAGTTTCTGTTCCTGCTAACAATTATTATTAAATGATTTATAATAGAGAACCATAGTTTTATTTTAATTGTCCTAGTATACTGAGCGGAAAAAAATTAATATGTCCAGCCTTTTTACCCAAATGTCCGGCTAAACAGACTGGTGGCAACCCTAAGCCCCACATAAATTAGTTACTGCGCAGCGGGCCTACCATGAACTCTTATAGCAGGTCAATTATCGACGAAAATTAACCTGTCCTGCTAGTTTGTACTATGAGCGCGCCAAGTAGCAGGCCAGTCAGCGATCACGTGACCTAAGCCGGTGAGCGATTACGTCACAGCATTTCAGCAGGCTGGCATGCAACATATCCGTACCATCAAGTATTTTTTGACATTTGGGCATTCAACAATTGAACTGCCCTGCCGTCATAATTAGCAGTCGTGCGAGACTAACTTTTATTCACCTGTTATAATTAAATTTAGTAACAAAAACGTAAGTTACTGTAAAAATGAACATATAATATAATTTGAGTGTTATTTCAAACTATTGTAAAATATAAAAAATCCGATAAACGCATTGTGTTTACATTTTATTTTAGATGTGTGATGAAGATGAAATTTTTGAGTTTCTCGAGGAAGATAGTCGTAGCAACAACGCTAAACAAAATGCCAAAATTCACAGAAATGTATTGAGAAACTCAATCAAACCATTTGACATGCCGGGCAATGCATTTGTTAAGCGTTATAGGCTCTCAAAAGAGCTTGTACTTGAGCTCTGTAATGAACTGCAAGGTTTCATGCCACGCCCTACGAAATCAACAGATTTGTCGATTGAGGTTAAGGTCAGTACCAACTAACAACAACTTCTAGTTATCTGGATAATCATCTACTAAACTTACTTGATGCTATGCCTATTTGATTTCAGGTTTTAATAGCATTATCTTTTTACGCGAATGGTTCATACCAAAGACCAACGGGTGATATCGCTGCACATTCTGTTGCACAGCAAACGGTATCAACCGCCATAGCGCAAGTAACAGAATGTCTAAATCTACCACATTTTCGAAGAAAATACATAAAATTCCCAGCTAGCTCTAGCGAACGGCGGGCGAATGTGATTGGGTAAGTACAGTGAATTTCTTTTGATTGCAGTAAGTATATTGTTTACTTTGAATGTGACAGCACAACTCTATTTTTATTATTTCAGGTTTGTGAACAAATTTGGTATGCCTGGAGTTTTAGGTTGCATAGATGGAACCCATGTAGCAATAAAACGGCCAAATAGGCATGAAGAACGTTATTATTGTAGGAAACAATATCACTCATTGAATGTGCAAGTGGTAGGTATTTTTATTCAATGACTAGCCCGTGACTTTGATCACGCGCGCGGAAACCTATTTTTTTCTAAAATAAAAGTACTTAGCCTAAGTTACAGCTTTTCTTATAATATCTGCCAGTGAAAGTTTCGTCAAAATCAATCCAGCTTTTTCAGAGACTAGCCGGAACAAACAGACAGACAGTCAAAAGTATTAAAAATATTTTTTTTATATTATTATCATATATATATACTTTCATAATGCATTTAGTAAAAAGCTGTAATTTTGACATTACAAACAGACACATAATGATGATATAATAATATGAACACACTGAGAAGACCAAAATCATTTATTAAAAAAAAAAACATTATACTATATAATAACACCCCATTTACGCAATAGTGATTCATGTTTTTACTTTAGCACCAATAGATTATTAGAAGATAAAGTTTTAAAGTTAGTGTTGCCATTTACCAGTAGCCTAAGTATCATTTAGTGATATTGTGTAAATTAACAAAATTTCTACAATTATAGATATGCAACTCAGACATGGAGATTATTAGCGTGGATGCCAGCAATGGAGGAGCAACTCATGATTCCTTCATATGGACCAACCATCCAATAAGAGCCCATATGGAGGATTTAAATAACATGTGGTTTTTAGGTATGTAAATACAAAAAAAAAAGTTGTTCTAATTATATAAATGCACAAAGATTTTCAGATAACATCTAAAAGGCAATTATCAATTTGTTTATTTTTTGTAGGTGATTCTGGATATCCATTAAGGAAGACCATGATGACACCTGTTATAGATGCTCCTCTAGATTCACCTGAAGCGTACTATACTGGATTGCATGTCAGAACTCGTAATGTTGTAGAACGAACAATTGGGCTTCTCAAGGCACGCTTTAGATGCCTACTTGTGCATAGGGTTCTACATTATGAACCTCAGGTAGCGGCATCTATTGTAAATGCTTGTGTTGTACTGCACAACATTTGTATTAGAGCCAATGTCCCTGTGCAGGAGTTGGATTCTGAAGAAGTTTTGCAAGAAGCTCAATTGCAACCTTCTACACAAAATATGACAGATGGCACTTCAGAGGCACATTCTTCTAGGGGGGCCCAAAATCTTGAACTGCAGCATGGCCTCTCTACTAGAAGACAGCTCATTGCTCATTTGTGGGAGCGCCGACAAGTAACCTAGAATGTAAGAGCATAATTAATTTAAGTTAATTATTAATTAGTTTTTTTTTTATCAGAACATGTTTATTATAAGAAATGTATTAGTTAATTAATATAATATTTGTCATCATTAATAAATTTATAATTTATAGTACCTATAATGTAAGTTGCGAACTAATTACCTATTGTTTATGCTATCTAATGTTGCTGCTATACAAGAAAGAACATTTTCAATATTTTTCAAGTCGCTGCTTATCCCTTGTGTGGCCTCTGCTCGCAAGCGGCTAGATTCGACGAGAGCAGTTCTTGCCATCTCTGCAGACATAGGCGCGGACCGCCACCGCCGTCTCCGGGATTGAGTAGTCGTCATTGGTTCGGCTGGCTGAATGGGTTGTGTAATTAATGGTTGCACCAGTTCTTCTGGGTCTGGTATTGAAAATACTTGTAGGGATGGTACAACATTAATATTTTGTCCCACAACTTCAGTGGGCACTAAAAGTATAGATGGAGACACATCTTGAGGAGCACTTGATGTTGATGCCTGAAAATATGTAATACCAAACTTAGTGACCATTATGAAACAAGCATAGAATATATATATGTATATATCCAGTCATACTAACATTAACAAGGGAGGTACTTATGTCTCTCATTCTAAATAATTAAGTTGGTTGACTGAAAATTAAGTCATAAGGTAATAAGAGTGAATTTAAATCATATTTAATATAATTTGCATTGTATTGTATAAATTAGATGTTGAGTAGGTACTTATTATTTTATTGCATGTTATGTTGAAGAAGATTGGTTTTAGTTATTGTATTAAATCTAGGGCTAATTATAGTTAAGGTATTATTGTTAATTATGTTAGTTATTGTGTAATTTACATGCTATTTCTTACAAAACCCTATGTATGTTTCTTTGGAATGGAAGAAGGAAACATGTGCGCTAACCCCAAGTAACATGGGACAAGGCAGCAAGATGATAATGATTACATAAGTTAAGTTTCAATATTTTGATAGATTATGTGAGAACTAAAAACTGCTTTTATTGTACTATATATATCTGCTGACACTATTATATGCTACTTTAATATAGTTGGAAATTTAAATCTATTTTTATTTACAAAAATATTACTTACATGAGTGCTTTCTGCGTCAAATGGGTTCACTTGAATTCCTGGCAGACCCACACCATAATCCTCACCAAGAATGGATAGATATTTTTTTTCTAAATCTGTTAAGGTAGGTGCTTCACATGGTCCCCCACCTGTGCGTGTTTGTGATGTTCGAATAGATGCACATTTTCTTTTTAATTTACCCTTGTAATCAATCCAAAACTGTAAATATAAAAAACAAATAAATACCTTGTTAAATTGTGGTTTATTTTTTTAAGTAATAATTTATTGAAAAAGCTAAAACTTACAGCTGCCCAAGCTTTCCAATGTTTGTTAGCACCACCAACAACCGAATTTAGGGTTTCAGCCACCTCAGTCCACATTCTTCGGGACATTTCCCGTGCTTGAGCACTTTTATTAAAACCCATAGCAATATCTCTGTGTGTATTTAGAAAATCCCACAAAGTTTCTAATTGTTCGTAAGAAACTCTTCTTGAAGTCATAGTCACAACACACACTGTTTATTAAATACACCACTCACAGACACGGCCACCAAACTAATGTCTCGGTTAATATTCTAATCTTCAAACTATACAAAAACAAATCCACTTGAATTTTAAATATTTACCTCGTAAATAATACTTTTTGTGCTTTGACATGTACTTCGTTCGAAAATAAATGTGAGTCAAGTGTCTGATTTGTTAACTTTTTGTTTTGAAAGTTTTATAAGTGGATGGGAGGGTGTTCGCTCTCGAATATGTTTTTTGTCACGGAACAATATTTGTTTCATCATTCTTTTCTATTTTAAACTGTTATCATTTAAATATATTTCATTTTCATAAAAACCGTAAAACCGCTTAAGTATTTTTGAACGTCTCTTTGTAATAATCTTGTTTATTCTGTGCTGCCAGCTTACCGACCAGAGACTATATAGCAGGTCAAAAGTTGACATGCTATAGGACAGCGGGAATTACTCATGGTACAAACACAAAACCTGTCAGGTTAACATGCTAAGTTGAACTGCCCTGCACTTGGCAAATATTTTAGAAGTTTATGGTAGGCCCCCAGATTCTCGCCTCGTGTTCATTAAGTTTGCATCGGGCTGGATACTATTGCAGATATGTATGTAAATTTTCGGGAAGTTTCTGGAGTAGCTGTTGTTCTTTGAAAGATCCAGGAGTCTAAAGATGGATTTATTGGATAAAGTGGCTTAGTAATACCATCCCGCACAGGTCGATCAGAGGGGTAATTGCGTAACTTGCAATCAATAGTAATCGGTTTAATTTTGATAGTTAAACAACATTCATTGCGTTATTTATGTTGCTGAGCCGACAATTTATTCGAACAAATGATGCAATGCAATTACAAATAATCTTCAATACGATTCAGATTCTGAATGATAGTGCGTTCCACAATTAGGGTGCAGTTCAAGCTACGTCGGTCGCAGTTCGTCCAAGGATGGCAGACCATCTTCACACATCTAGACTCGTAGAGGAAAGCCCGTTATGCCGTTGGTTCTGGCTGACATTCCTGGATCTATGACAGTCGTTTAAAGGTCGGCAGAATCCCGAAAGTCTGACAACCAGTCTTACTAAAAGGTCTCTCGCCAAGAATTGGATTGTGGAGGTCTAGGCAGTCGATCCATGTAAAATACTGGTATTCAGTTGCATAAGGTTGGACTGAAAGCCGACCCCAACATAATTGGGAAAAGGGTAGACGGATAATGAATATGTTCCAGTAGTTGTTATTTTGTAAATCCCGATTTAGGCAAGACTAGGCATTGTTGCGAATGCGTTTTGCAGGCATAAGAACTTATTTTCCATGAGGATTGTTTAAAGTTAAAACGAGACAAAGGACTGCGAATTTATGAAGTATATAGTCCGGTCAAATTAGACTCAAAAATAGGGGTGAGGTTACAAAAATTCCCACTTGGCTGAATATTGGTAGGATTGTTCAATACACTATTATAAAGGAAATGTGAAAAGTCCTCATCGATCATCATCGGCACGTGCAAAAAAATTTACTCGGGGTCAAAGTTCACAAAAACGGGTTTTTCGCGATTTTCAGCAAAATGGTAAGTTTTATCATAAAATTAGCTCAGACAAAAATTGTAGATCAGATAATTATCTATAAAAGATGTCTTAATACTTTTTTTCCTAAGAGCCACCGTTTTTGAGATATAACGATTCAAAAAGTTGAAAGAGTTGTAATCATCATAATATGCACACGTTTCCACGCCACCTTTGAAGTGGCGATCGATGAGGACTTTTCACATTTCCTTTATAATAGTGCATTGAAAAATCCTAACCATATTCAGCCAAGTGGGAATTTTTGTAACCTTGGATGTCTAAATTGACCGGACTAATAATAGAACTAGACTTGTAAGAAATAAAGGCATGTAGCCTTCGATCAAGGAAATAACCAGACTTTACATAATATCTGCGAATAAATTGCTATTGATAAATCTATTTCTAAGTGTGTTAGCAGACCTGCTACTTTATCATCAGCTAGCTAACGTCGACTTTGTGTTCTCTTTCATCTGTGCGTTTTGGCAACTCTCTACGATTGGTCGCGATTGCGAAGTCAAAAACGCGATTCAGCGATTGTTTTGATATGCGTCTGAGAGACCAAAAAATGCCGAAGAAAACACGTTTCTTGTATGGGGCTCCGTTTAATTTTAAACTTTATTTTAGTTTTATTATTTGTTGTTATAGGGGCCATAGTACAGTACATACTTAAGATTTCATGTGTCTGCCTATTACGGTTCAAAAGATACAGCCCTCTGATAAGACAGACTGAAAGCAGAGCCTTAGTAATAAAATCCCGTTGGCACCCATCGGGTACTAATATAACCCTTTATAGGACGGCTCATACAAAGTGGCCAGTAAATTGTCCAGTTTACTGGCCACCACTAAATGAGTGTCCAGTCATTTCAAGATACTTAGGACCTTGAAATGGACGGTCACTTCTTCACTATTCACTGTTCAGTTTACTGGTCACTTTATTTGAGCCGTCAGGACGGCAAACAGTCCTATAAAGGGTTAAAAACCGACTAAATAGCTGATGTTAACTCGATGTTCACCCTGCCAGGGTAGCAAGATTTGTTCGAAAGAGTTGGCCCTGAAGGAACACGGGTGGGCTTTAGTCAGTATAAGTCTGACACAACCATCCGCTCTAGCCAGAACGGGAGAAGTCCTTTGATGATTCCCCACAAAAGTCGATGATCACAATGCACTACTTATCGCCGATCGAACAGAGTGAATTTTCGACGTGCTAAGATGCAGTCTGTTCGATTCACAATGCTCAGTTCAACACCATAAAGTTGAAAATCAATTGCGCGAAAAAAAAATCCCCGTCGACTAAAAGTAGCTTGTCTACTAAGGTCCTAAGCAACAGTGAATAAGCCATAAGATAATAATTATCACAACAAGGAAATCCGTGTAACAACAGCAGTAAGCAGTCATACATTTTGTAATTGATTGCACTATTTATTTTCAAAGCATGCGTCAGACATTTTTCCTGTAAGTGTTTGTCGCGCAAAGTAGCAAAATACCTATAACGAATTTATCTTGGTGAATCATACGCACACTTGTATAATGTATGTACAGTTGCATCGTAATAATACTTTATTATTTTTTGTTGTATTATTGACTTATTGTCAATACTTTGATATTGTCTGTAATGCGAAAATAGCGGTGTTTACGTCAAGAAACGTACTGTTATGAAATGCTTTTTTTTTTGGATTGACATCTCGCAGGTCAACCTATGAGGTTGTCGGCTGCTTAACCGGACTTGCCTGTGGCTACCTTAATAAATTAAGGCCTCCAGCCAGGGCTTAAAAACTAGAGCGACTACTCGCTAAGGGCACCCCCTGTGGGGTACGGACCTCGGCTTAGGGCATTGCTGGTAGAGGGCAGTAAGGAACAGGCTTTGTTCTGAATGATTATTATTTAGGGACAATTTTAAAGCTACAGGCTCTGGCAAGGGTCGAAGCGAACATGGATTGGGACGTCGCGTCGCGAGACTCGGCGGCGAGGACGGAAGGACAGCAGTCTGTCTTGAGAGTGCTAGTAAGTTCACTACTCTCCCGGAGAAGGGTTGTAGCGTCATCGGGAATGGTTATGGTATGCCTCGGTCAGCGAATCCTCGGCTGGCGCGATCAAGACATTTATGAAGTCACTAGTTTCTGTCCGCGTCAAATTTTTGCTCCCCTGAACCTTCCCGTCGCATCGAATTGCCTGCCAGTTTTCGTGCATCTTTCGTGGCTGCTCCGCTCCTATTGACCGTAGCGTGATGTTATATAGCCTTCCTCAATAAATAGGCTACTAAACACAAAAATAATTTTTCGATTCTGACCAGCAGTTCCTGAGATTAGCGCGTTCAACCAAGCAAACAAACAAACAAACTCTTCAGCTTTATAAAATTTAGTATAGATTATGAAGTCACAAGGATTTGGTTTTTCTTTTATACTACGCCTGTACGGGATATAAAATTATCGCGGCTGGGTTAATAAATCGCGCACTGGAATTTTCTGGAGCTCTCGGCGTTGCACGTTGAAAAAACATGCGCGGTTTACTGTATAAAACAGAATCTGACCCCAACACAGTCGGGAAAAGGCTAGGCAGATGATGAAATACTCTAAAAAACTTGCAGCATGATTACGGACGCTGAGCGAAAACGTGCCGAACCCAAAACCTCCCCTTTATTATTCAAGGTCGCTCAACTCGTAGCGTGGCGCCCCCACGTGATCCGCTGACGGTAAAGGGGACCGCGTCGGTCGGGGGAGGCACAAATAATACAACGTCCCGAAATATCCACGTGACTAATTGCATCAACAATGATATCAACTTTATAGGTACTGCTCAAAAGATGTAATTTTCAATAACAAACATTGTTTTTTAATTAAAAAAAAAAAACCTCTTGGAAGAGTGCGTAGCTACGCTGCTGCTGGCTTTTGATGGTAATGTGGATCTGAATGATCGAATCTGAATCGTTTTGAGGGATATTTCTTCATGTGTTCGAGAAAAGTGTCAGCTCAAAAAAGTTAAAAACGCAATGGATGTTGTTTTGTGTAATGTTTTTAATAGTCTGTAACGCAATTAGCTCTCTGCTCTCGGGGAGAGGGAGTGGGCCATAGTCCAGCAAACGGGCCGAGAGTCGGCCGAATTTTTAGTAAGACATGCTGTTCTCCTCACGACAACAAACATCGTCAATGACAAAAAACATCGTAAGGAAATCGGCATCTGCTAGAACCAGAAAGACATCTGACATCTACCTACCCACACTCGGCTTGCATGAAGGATTATGGCCTACTGCCTCTCACAGAATGGAAGCATGTGTCCCAGCAGTGGGAACATTATAGGCTGATTATGATGACCCTTTTTTTTTCTGGATGGGAAATCATCAAATGACTTCTCCCGCTCTGGGCGGAGCGGGAGGGCGTGTCAGACTTTTACTGACTAAAACCCACCCGTGTTCCTTCAGTTGCCCATGTGCCGGGGCCACGGTATCGGTATCGCTTGAATTACACGGTATCTCGCGAACCCGGCAGGCATCGGTCCTAGTAGACACCATCACTGCTGCTGACATCTCTTTGAGGCGCGCGTGGAACACTACGCGCCGTCGACTCGAGCCTGGTCCTTACCTGGCGGCGAGCTACCCATTGCTCGCCACCCGCAAGCTCGCGCCTACGGTGGCCGGGAGTCCGCTATCGACTCCCGACGCCCGGGGCGTCTCCTCCTGCGGCGGCTAGGGACGTGAGGGCGCAGTGACTGCCACTCCCTCACTCGCCCCGCCTCCTCCTTCGCGAGCATTACTGTTTCGCAGAAGGAGGTGACGGCTTCCCATGCCCTCTCGCTCCGTACCATGGCTGAGGTCGCCGCCGCCGATCGTCTCCACGAGGACACGGCAGTGCTCCGCCCAGGCAGGGCACACCTCCACCGTATGCATGATGACCCTTTACGTATTTAATGGCTTATAAACACTTCCCTTCTTTCTTCATAAATTTTAACAAAAAAAAAACCGTGTAATTTACTAAGAATACATAACAGGCTCATAATCTTTTACTTTATGTTATCATCATCATTTCAACCGAAAAACGTCCACTGCTGGACATAGGCCTCCCAATTGAGAAGGGATTTGCCATAATCGCCACGTTTGGCAGGCGGGTGGGCGATCGCAGTATGGTGGTAAAATGCATAGAGAACGCTGCTACCCATTCTTTAGTAAGTCCCTTAGTCGCCTTTTATACGTTCCCATTTCTTTCTCTGGGTGTCGCCCAGGGAAAGAAATGGGAACGTGCTCGAATTCTTTACGTCCGGCACCCCACAGAACAACTTTATGTTATGATGCTATTCAAAAACTTCCATAATAAACTTATACAAAGTTATTGTTGGCTTATAAATAAACAAAATACCGTGATTGCATCTTAAACGCGTCATTGACTATGACATTATGTAAAATGTACTAGAACAGTCACAGGTCACTGACCTTTCTGTATTATCATCATGATTGTAAATGTCTCAGCTGATTTACGTAATGTATTTATGTGGGATGTGTGTGGCTTCATAATATTTATTAGTTTCCTGGTAATCAATTTCTTAAGTAAAAATCTTAGGTAACTCAAGAACGTCAACATTTCAGATGAAAGACGTCCATATCTGGATATAGGCCTCCGCCAAGAAATGAGGGAGTTTGTCATAACCGGCACGCTTGGCAGGCGGGTTGGCGATCGCAGTATGATGGTAAAATGCATAGAGAACGCTGCTGCCCATTCTCTAGTAAGTCCGTTAGTCGCCTTTTACGACACCCACAGAAAGAAATGGGATGACGCTATTCTTAACGTTTAGCAGCACATGGAATGAGCATAATCAGAATTTAAAGTTCCCACTGCTGGGACGCAGGCCTGCCTTTTCGAGAAGGAATCGACTGTTATCTACCGCGGCTCAGTGCAGGTTGGTAGATGTTACATGTCTTCGATTTTTTGGTTCTAGAACATGCCGGTTTCCCTCACTAGTGCCTGCCCGTGTTCGAACCCACGACCTACAAACTCGCAAATCGGGGCCGTTACCACTGTGCCCCTACTGCCCTCTGGTCACTCAAAATAGTATAGTTAAACTATTTTACGAAATTCTGCCTTGTGGCATGGACGCAGTTGAATTTGGTCTAACAGGACTTCATGAAATAGCAAAAATGAGTACTCATTATTTGCCTCAGCTTCTTCCAACTACGTAGGGATTGGCTTCAAATTTAATTTAAAGCTGAATACTGATATTGTACATGGTGGGGCTGTATTCTGACCTCCGCAACCCATATACTAGAGAATATGATACACTTTTTTTTTTGGATGGAAAATCATCAAATGACTTCTCCCGCTCTGGGCGGAGCGGGAGGGCATGTCAGACTTTTACTGACTAAAACCCTACACACCTACAGGTGTACCTCTTAAAATATTTCGTGTATGAATAGATACACCTTATATATCATGGCTAAACTATCTGCAACCAGTTTATGCTGATCAACAAGAGAAGATCTTAGACAGTTGTTACGGGTCGTCCCAAGCCCGTAAGTCTGACAATCAGTCTTACCAAGGAGTATCGTATTTCGTAGTCATTGGGTTGTGGTGGTCAGATAGGCAGTCGCTCCATGTAAAATATTGATACTCAGCTGCATCCGGTTAGATTGGAATCTGACCCCAACATAGTTGGAAAAAGGCTAGGCAGTTGATGACAAGAGAAGACAATGCTAAAATAAGTAGACGATTGGCTAACTTGATAACGATAACATACAATAGAATAATATTGTTATCATTTATAGAAACTTATCTTAAAACAAATAATAACACTGTTAGTTTTGGTCTGATAAGCACCTTTTCTTTTGAATATAAGATTACTCAAGATACATTGTACTTTTATCAAATTGGATCATCTGATATAAACTAGAGGTTGTTTCATTGATTTCGGATATACCTACCTACTGGCCATCAATCTTTTATCTTTTTTTGTTTATTCTAGAACATTCCTGGCTGGTTCTATTTTCATTTCAAATAATCGCCGCTAAAACGATTTGCCAGGTATGTCTAAATCCTGTCAAGGTCGCGAGATTTGTTCGGAAGAGTTACCGTGGCCCTGGCTTATAGGCAAATGCAGGAACACAGGTGGGTTTTAGTCAGTAAAAATCTGACACGCCCTCCCGCTCCGCCCAGAGCGGGAGACGACATTTGAGGATTATCCAACCAAAAAAATAATTAAAACAGGTATGTTTAAATCCCATGTAATCGGAGCGAGCCTATTGTCAACAAATCCAGATTCTGCTACTGCGAAATTCCAGATAGAAAAACACAATAACACTGCGCAACCTGGGAATCAGACGCAGGACTTCATGCTTACGATCACTAAACTAATGAGGTAGTTGAGCAAGAACTATCTGCATTAATCATGCCCTAGTTTGTTGTTAAGGAGTTTTTAATACACTGTGACCACATTGCAACGAATAAAGAACATGAAAAACTATTGAACTTTATACATTATTAGTATAGATAAATATAGCCAGCGTATTTTCTCTCTTTTTGCCTAGCCTTATCCCATTTCATTTGGGGTCGGCTCTCCTCGTCATTATTCACCAGATGTCTCGGTTCTGGATCGTCGAGTCATTCACTTGGGCTTGCCTCAGGTCACTGTTGACTATAGACATCCAAGAGAAGGGGTCTACCTCACTTCTTTGGACCTGAATTCAGCCAGCCTATTTTCTCATTATTTTAATTTACATAGCGACGCTTGAAAGGCGAAATTGACTAAGCAACATAATGCTACTACGTCGCTTAGTCAATCTCGCCTTTCAAGTGTCGATATAGAACTTTTTTTCTATGACATTGCTTAGTACTGAAACTACTTTGAAAGTCATCAGTTTTAAACAAAGCTATAGTATACATATTGGGTAAAGGCCACAAAATTATAACAGTAAACGATCTTGAATGTAATCTACACATCTTTAAATGAAATTACAATGAAAAACTAGCATTTCAATGTAAAACACAGTTCACAAGGTCAGATATTTAATCAATCAGGGTCAGGGTTTCTACCTTGGCATTCACAATGCAAGGTTACACATACAATAGGCATAATTTTTAGTTAAAAACATTGAGTTTTTTTTGCAAAGACCTATATAACTTTTCAATGTTACTCAGATGGTTTTTTTGGGATCTTGTGAATTGGTCTTTGTAGCCATATTGGGGACTAACTTTTGCCAGAGGCTTCCCCAACATGTATTGCGAAAATTTGCCCACGGGAAAGCACCATTGGGTTGAAGAGTATCGATGTTTTAATCCAAGTTCTGTCCAAACCCTTAGGGTGTTTTTGTATGATTGAATAACAAACATGTCAACTTTCACATTTATAATATTAGGAGGATTGATAAGGTGGCCTGTGTTATGTTTTTTATTTGCCATTTATGCTGGGCGAAGGCGTCCCTACACTCTTAAGTTTAGTTATGTGTTTATGACCTAAATTATAATGATTATAACTTCTTTAGGAGTGTTATTGTGATATTATTATCCATTCTTTTTAAGTCTAGTTTTGAATGCTTTAGTTGGTATACTGGCATGTGCTGGTTGGACATATGACAAATAATTTAAGTGTTAGTAAGTTACTATTGTATAAAATCAAGTTCTTCAAACTAAATAGACAGCTGTACTGCTTATGACTTTGATGCACCGCTTTATCTTCCAAACTAAAGCACTAGGAAGTGTTGAAGGGAGATGTTTTCGGGACAATCTTATGTAATTTTGATGTTCAAAAAATGCTATCTA
This sequence comes from Aporophyla lueneburgensis, assembly GCA_932294355.1. NCBI lineage: Eukaryota > Metazoa > Arthropoda > Insecta > Lepidoptera > Noctuidae > Aporophyla > Aporophyla lueneburgensis. The sequence goes on along the minus strand of OW028762.1, from coordinate 12,092,986 downwards.
TAGCAAGAATAACTGTATTTTGTAACATTATGAAGTGAAGAAGGATTGGGTTATAGTACTCTTTTCTATGCCTTTATGTGCCTATCTATACTAATATTATAAAGCTGAAGAGTTTGTTTGTTTGTTTGTTTGTTTGTTTGTTTGTTTGTTTGATTGAACGCTCTAATCTCAGGAACTACTGGTCCGAATTGAAAAATTATTTTTGTGTTAGGTAGCCTATTTACTGAGGGAGGCTATAGGCTATATAACATCACGCTACAACAAAGAGGAGCGGAGCAGTAATGAAAAATGTTGCAAAAACGGGGAAAATTTATTCCTTTTGAGAGTTTCCGTTGCGTGCGCTGCGTAAACGGTTAAAGTAACGCAAAAATCATGTATGAAGGAATTGTTCCTTTTAAAAACTTCTAAAAAAAAGTCCGCGAGAGCATATGTCTATCTTTTAAGGGAGACTCAGTATAACTCAAAAGGAGCGAGCAGCAACGAAAAATGGACGAAAACTAGCAGGCAAATCGATGCGACGGGAAGGGTCAGGGGAGCAAAAATTTGACGCGGACGAAGTCGCGGGCAGAAGCTAGTCTGAAATAAATGCTTTAACTTTCGACTTTTTTTTTACCATACTAATAACTAATATTATAAATACGAAAGTACTCAGTGTCTCAGTCTGTTACATTCATAGCTGAAAAGATTTTGACGATACTTAGCACACAGGTAGACATGACATAGGATACCTACTTTCTTCCCCAGTAGTAAGTTCTGACCTCAATGCAAATGATTCCACGGGCTAATTAGTTATAATAGTAAAAGTAATTAGCCCATGGTAAGATTAGATTATTGAGATTGATAAGATTTTAATGATCTGAACTGGAGTCAGCTTCTAGTCCAACAAGATGCAGCTGAAAATCAGTGAACTTGCGCAGAAATATCCTCATGAATATAATTTTATTACACAAATCAGAAAGTAATGCTCACAACTGTTGCGTCATACATTTTGGATTGGCATTGGAGAAAGTGGACTACTTATAGTGCTGTTTTGTAATTGGGTTTTTCCTCAAATAAATGTTTGTACAGTGAATACAAGAGGACAGCCCGCTTTTTAATAGATTTTGAAACAGGAATGCGTTTTGTTTTTATAAAAAAAACCCAGCCTTATCTCCTGAACATAGACAATACTTCAATATTGTGTTTCCCACAGTGAATAATTTGTTTGATAGTCAGGTTCAAGTGCAACAGGAAAAATTAACATTACGTTGTCAATATGACTGCATCTTCGTCTATAATAAATAATAACTAAAGTATTGTATTTTATTTATTCTCATATTTTCCTCAAATGACAATAGAATAGAATAGAACACACCACAACAATACAACACAATATTACTATATGACAGAATTGTGATTTATGGCAGAATTGAGCTTTTAGATGCGTTATTTCGTGTTTTAAAGTGTATCGTGATCAAGATAAGGGCATAAACGTCAATTTTCGAACCAAAGTGGAAGAAATTACACACGTTATCTATGTTTATAACTCGTATGTACCAGGAAAACATGATAAGGTGAAGATCACGACCAATTTACGTAGAAATGCGCGGCACGCGCGTGTTCTATGTAAAAATCGTTTGTATCGAGTAATTTTAGCTCGGGCATGCAGGTCGATCACTCAAACGAGCCCTACGTCACCCGCGCAAGCGTCCCGTCGCCTCACAGCTGTAGGATCAGTGACCTCGAGAAAAAACCACGCTATCATGCGTGACCCTAACCTAAATACAAACATTTCATACATTTTAGGTCCTTTCATACATATCATAACTGTCTTACCTGTAGAAAACGTGCCGTTACTCACTGTCAGGCGGGAAATCCCACACTACCGAGCGAAAGTGGCCGCAATGACGCCGCGAGCCACAGTCGAAGTTTCGTCATCTTTTCACTATATTACACCGTCACAACACACTTTATACACTTCTTTATGCATTTGAACGCACGCTAACGATAATTACACAAATGAAAACACATTTCGTTGGCGTGTTTTACGCATTTTTAGCACATGACTCGACAAAAACATTGAGCTGAAAACACCACATTTTGAAAAAGGATACACTTGAAGCCTCTGTCCCATATCCTGTATTAAATTCGCGGCCTGCTGCCGATATGCTAATTCTTTATCTGCATCTAAACCGCATTTTCTGCTTGGAGAACTCAGTAATTGTTCTTTTGTAAAATACCATTTTTCCTGCCCTCCAGCCATTGAACGGATGTTCCGACTGCGCGCGAGAAAGCACGACGGAGAGCAGAGCTCCGTCTAAGTGCGTGAGTGGGAAAGGGATAGCGCTATGACAGCGGCGACCGGACGTAGACCACGTTAACATTTGAGAGATTTAAAACTAAAAATTTAACATTTTGAATGTACAGCACTGATATTATTCACTAATTATGAACTAAAAATTAATTACGTTTTTTGAAAACAACAAATTAATTATATAACGATAGAGAAAATTTCATCTCAACAAAAATTCTTGATAGGTATTCTCAAACGGACGCCATTGTAAAACTCGGTGGTTAACGCAGTGAGGTCTCCGGTGACAGAATGTGGATCTGCAACAATCACAGGTATGTTTCACTTTATCACTACGTTTTATTTAATAGAATAGACATTTCTCTTTCTTTTGTGCATATTTTTAATGTGATTCATTAACTTTTGAACGATATTATACAACTTTAAAATTACGGACCTAAATACTCTGTCACACCGTGCAAATGGCCGACCCACCACTGTTTACAATACACTTTACTATTTCTTTGGTGAAAAAACATTAGTTTATAACTTAAGTGACGACTAATGATGCCATAATTAATTAATTAATTTTTTAGACAATATAGTGTGGTCAGAATTCTCGAAATATTGGTAATTAATTAATGAGAATGAGTATTGACAATGTACTATCGAACTGATGAAGTGAAATTTTGCGCGGCTACGTGGATTTGCACGATTGCGACGAAAACAAGAAAAATATTTCTTTTTTGCTGCCCTAATTACATAATAATAGTACAGTGTTCACATTTATTCTAGTACCCATATTTCTATGTTGTGGATATTTATTTTGTTGTCTAATAGTGATAAACATTTGTTATTTCAATAACTAATATGTTTTCGTTCGGAAGTGAAAATTCCAACAAGCTTTATGCTCATAATATAAGGATTACCGAACGTAAGTTCAATATAAAGTTGTATGAAATTAGATAAAAACCATGACTGTATAAAATATAAGCACAATCATAAATCGTATTTCACGACTTACTACGAATACCTACTACGACCAAGCTCTTATCACCTTTTCTAAAAACATTCAATTTTCAAGGCTAATCTAATGTTTTATTTTACGCTTATTTGTGAACGTTTGAAATTTTCTAGTATCAGTCTGTTTTACTCATAAATTCTCATAATTTTTCGCGCCAAAATGCCTGAATTTTTAAACACAGAGCCGAAAGACGTCCACTGCTGGACATAGGCCTCCCCCAACCACCGCCACTTCGACCTGTTCTGTGCTTCTCGCACCCAGCGGATTCCTGCGGCCTTCACCAGGTCATCGGTCCATCTTGTGGGAGGCCTTCCAACGCTACATCTTCCAGTACGCGATCACCACTCTAGAACATTCCGACATCTGTTCTGCGAGCAATGTGCCCTTCCCACTGCCACTTAACACAGCCAATGGTCAAAACTAATTTTGCTTTCTTTTTTTTTTCAGTTAATCCATCAACGTCAATAATGTCGCAGCCCCCTAGAAAAGTTATCCACCTTCCCAAAGTCAGGATGCTCAGCCGCGGAGGTCGAATGGCTTCTGGTCTTCGCATCACCAATGTCAAGTCTATCAAACTACCAGACCCAGAATCTCTGAGGAAACAGGAAGAGGACAAGCTTAGAGCTGAGGTTTTTTTTATTTATTTTTTGTCTATGGAATTTGGGCTTGCCAGCTGTTGATTGTTAACTGTAGCCATCATCTTTGGTTCAGGATAATCGAATCTGGCCGTGATTAAATCACGCCTTTTTCCAATGGGGGTAGGCAGAAACTACAGAACGCCACCTGCTACAATCCTCACATACTTGTTTTGCCTCGTTTAAGTTTATACATCTGGTCATACACGCTCGCCTGTTACTAGTGCTACGCACCTGACCCTTCTGAAGAATATCACCAATAAGGTCACTATATATTTTCCTAAGGCGTCCCCTTCTGGCGTGACCAGTCACATCTTAAAATAAAGGATTTATTTTTATTTTAATTAGACATCATCGTCATCATTTCAGCTGGAAGACAATTAGATTATTAGACCTCCTGCTGCATTCTTAAACAATATTTTGTTCTAAGGGTTTGCATCTTTTCAACCGACGAAAAAAAACGGAGGAGGTTATCAATTCGATGCGTATATATATTTTTTTTTTTTTATGTATGACCACGCATAACTTTTTACATCGTAGTTCGATTGTGATAATTCTTTTTTTATTGGAAAGGGTATACTCCCAAGGTGGTCCCATATAAATTTGGAAAGCAAAATCGAACGCTAGGGGTCGGAAAACAGGGGCTGATTGATTGTTCACTCACCGATTGTAATGTATAACCACGCATAACTTTATACAGAGTAGTCCGATTTTGATAATTCTTTTTTTATTGGATAGCGTATACCTTGCCAAGTATTATGAGTACATTAAAGCCACAAAAAAAGTATAAAATAAATACTTTTTAACAAAAAATTAAACCGCCGATAAAACTGAAAAGCAAAAAATAATAAACCTTACAATTTTGAGTCAGTGCTGAAAAATCAATGAACAAAGATCACTCAAAGCGCCGACTCATAATTTTAAGGTTTACTATTTTTTGCTTTTCAGTTTTTTCGGTGGTTTAATTTTTTGTTAAAAAGTTTTTTTAAACCAAGAAACCATCTTCAAACCTCTGGTCGTCTAGGGTATAAAGTCATGATATTATGTATGAAAGTCATAAAGAACTAACCCTTCTTTCTGCCATCCACAGCTCCAGAAAGAAATTGTTTCCCGTGCCCGAGTCTGTGCCTATAAGAGCTACGAATGCCCCCTACCGGTGATCTCGGGTCGGCAGTACTGCTACAGACATATAGTGCGCGACCCCACAGCGCCGTATCGGCCATGTGCTCACACATATGCAAATGGAGAGCGGTGTACTATGCCTGCACCAAGCGATTCGAGAGATCATAGGGATCCGGGGTAAGTTTATAGAAAAAATATATATAGAATGACTTCAGTCTTTAAATTCATTCTGATCCAGCCCGTCCCTTGATACCGTCTACCAGCGATGCCCTAAGCCAAGGTCCATACCCCGCAGGGGTTGCCCTTAGCGAGTAGTTGCTCTAGTTAGGTTTTAAGCCCTGGCTGGAGGATTGAATTAATTAAGGTAGCCACAAGCAAGTCAAGCAGCCAACAACCTCATAGGTTGACCTGCAAGATGTCATTCCAAAAAAAAAAACTTTAAATAGTCTCTGTGGTAGACCGAGATAAAGAAAACCTACTCAGGTGGAGCTTCACAGAAGATTCTGCCTCGGAGTGTAAATGTGGTCCAACAAAGCATGGAGCACTTAATATCTTGTCCAGTGTGTCCTGTTGTTTGCACTCTACCCTGTAGAGCGCCAAGGGGTACTGTAGTACCCAGAACGAACATAACTAACATCTACCCTCAAAATTAATAAAAAAAAAAACTCATTTATTTCAGCTTTTTAACTGTATATTTTATTTTGGTATACAATTGTGATTTTAATTTACGAACCACGGATGTGTATGTGATCGGATTCGGATTTGATCGAATAATATTTGCGGTCGGCCGGAAAATTGCGGAAAATGTGGCTATCAAGTCGCTACAGGACTTGTTAGACTCTGTTGAACGTGCCAAGTTTGTAGCCAAAAATCTGGGCGACTATATTCAGATTGCTATCAACACACTAAGAAGAAGGGATTGTTTGTCTCAAGCAGGACATTAGTCAAGTACATTAATGTTGAGCAAGTCATCCGAGGTTCATTCCGCCACCATACAATATTTCCAGAACAGTTTAAATACAGGGCAGGTCACAGCCCACGCACAATAGTCTAAACCAAACCCTTGATAACTTAAAACAGGGCAGGTCACTTTGTTAGTGGTGTTTGTAAAGAAGACACCACTATTTGTCCAATATCACGTAGTTCACTATGATAGACCATCAAAAGTTAGAGATTAATCAATGAGTGAGAGAGTGTGAGTGTGTGTGTGTGAGTTGAGTTGAGTTGAATCAATTATTGTTTCATCGTGCTTTGTATGTTGTGTTGCGTCTTTTGTGTGCATCAAATAAATGTTTTATTTATCTATCTATCTAGAGATTTTTCAGAAAATTGAAAGCCATAGTACTACTGCAGAAGGGTCAAAATCGCTTGAACAGTGATGTGCTTGTCTAATATTGAACTCATTTCTGATAAATAATAATAATATTCCACAACTATCACACAACGCCATCTAGTCCCAAGCTAAGCAGAGCTTGTGTTATGGGTACTAGACAACTGATAATAATACTTATATATTTCTAAATACATACATATTATACATAAATTACACCCAGACACAGAACAAATGATCGTGCTCATCACACAAACATTTGTGCTGGGTGGGAATCGAACCCACGACCTCCGGTATTGCAGTCAGGGTCACTAACCACTAGACCAACAAGCCTGTCTAAAAAATACTGTGTGTATGGTAACATCCCTGGTCAGATCTCTCTCTTTCTGACCAGTGACTGCCTAGTCACTCCATGTGAAATAGTAGTAGTCAGCTGCGTCTGTTTAGACTGGAAGTCGACCCTAATATAGGAAAAAGCTAGACAGTTTTTTTTTCATCATCAGCAGCATTTACGTTCCCACTGCTGGGACACAGGCCTCCTCTCAGTGAGAGGGCCATAATCCACCACGCGGGCCCAGTGCGGGTTGGTAGATGTCACATGTCTTAGAATTTTTGGTTCTAAGACATGCCGGTTTCCTCACGATGTTTTCCTTCACCGTTTACAGAGCAGTGGTGATCAAATAATTTACACAAAGCAAAGTGCCTGCTTGGGTTCGAACTCACGACCTACTCATAAGTCGCGGTCGTTACCACTGGGCCACCAGTGCTCCACCGCTGCTTTTTTTTTACCTAATGTAATTTCTTTTAATTTCAGTTTGTGCTTCGAGCATGCCCGCGCAGCTCTCTACGCTCGTCAACGCAGCGCGGCCGCCCCTCCGCCCGTCACTACTACGGAATCACTACTCAACCGGCTCCAGCATTATGTCAAGTGAGTATAAACATCATTATTTTTGCCAAAAGACGTCCAATGCTAGTCATGACATCAACTGGTCCTATGCTCCTCGAATCTAGCGGATTCCTGCAGCCTTCACAAGGTCTTCGGTCCACCATGTAGCCTGCCATGTAACGCTGAACCTACCAATACTTCGCACCTCTCGCTCGTCGAGCACACTCCCGCCCGGCTGTCTAACTAAAAAAATACATATTTAAACTGGTTTAATAGGACTTTTATTGAGAACTATCTTCTGCCCGCGACTTCGTCCGCGTCAAATTTTTGCTCCCGTGATCCTTCCCGTCGCATCGAATTGCCATTTTTCGTCCATTTTTCGTTGCTGCTCCGCTTCTTATGATAGTAGCGTGATGTTATATAGCCTATAGCCTTCCTCAATAAATAGGCTACCCAATACAAAAATATTTTTTCAATTCGGACCAGTAGTTCCTGAGATTAGCGCGTTCCACCAACCAAACAAACAAACTCTTCAGCTTTATAATATTAGTAAGTAAGTAAGTATAGATTTGTGATATAAACTCTTCAATAATTTTATACCATCGTGTTTCAGACTGGAACGTCCACGCACCACTTCCTGTGCATCATCAGTGTCGGTAGTAAGCGATCCATCAGAACAGGAGCAAGTCGATCCTCAGGCTGTTGACCCGTTCAGTGAGTATCTTTAAACTGTACTAGCTGCCCGGCCGTAGGTTCGATCGCAGACAAGCGCTTTACCATTACTCCCAATACGGTGAAGGAAACAGTCATGTCCTAGGACTAAAAATTAGTTCTTATTACTATGGGTCCTAACAATAACTAGAGAAATCTGCGTATGTGTGTGTGAGAGAGAGTGTTTGTGTGAGACTGAGTGTGTGTGAGAGAGAGTGAGTGTGTGTGAGAGAGAGAGTGAGACAGAGTAAGTGCGTATGGGAGAGAGAGATAGTGGGGGTGTGTGCGTGCGTATGTCTGGTGAATGTGACTGGGTATCATGTAATGCTGCCAAATAAATATTCTGTTGTCTCATAACCGTAATTTTGTAGCCGGTGAATTAGAAAAATAAAGTTTAGATTCTTGAGATGTTTGCTCCCCTTTTCTTGACCGATTTTGTTGTAAACACAAGAGGCATCACAGTGGTAGTTTTTAATTTTATTAATGTATCTTTTAATCTTAATTCCAGAACAAATCGACGCAACATCTATAAACAACGCTTACTCCACGTCTATAATGGAATGCGCGAGTTGTAGCGACTCTGATGGCGAGTCTGTGACCCTGGGCCCCGAAGGAGACTGTCGCGCGGGAGACCATGAGGACCTGTCTGATACTGAAGACGCTCCTTGTGAGGAGATGCCGCTTTGGTAAGTCATCATTTGCTTAGAATTTTCACAACTGTGTTGGGGTAGGCTTCTAATCTGACCAGTAGGCCTAGACAAATGGCCATCGCTACCAAACGATAAACGTTAACGCTCAGTAGTCGTTAATAGATTTTCAACTTTAAACCCTAGAGCATAAAGTTGAAAATCTATTAAAGATTACAGAGTATTTTTGCTCGTACCGGTGGTTAACACTCCGCAATCTGTAATAGATTTTCAACTTTATGCTCTAGGGTTTAAAGTTGAAAATCTATTAACGACTACTGAGCGTTAACGTTTATCGTTTGGTAGCGATGGCCATTTGTCTAGGCCTACAGATGTAGCTGAATACCCGTGTTTCAATACTGGTTTTACTTATTACCCGTACTGTGCCCGCGTGGCTTTGATTATGGCTCGCTCCCTCTTATAGAACGGGAAGTTTGTAGGCTGATTGCTTATGCTACAAGTAGTTACTGACCTCCACAACCCAGCAGGCGCGGTCCGAGAGGGGGGGGGGGGTTCTAGGGGTCATGATCCCCCCCCCCCCAAAGTCAGCCATGCTGTCGAGATTCTGAACGATGCCTGAAAAACCCAATAATACTCCCGACCTGAGAATCGAACCCGGGACCTCATGCTCATCAGTAGCACTTTCGACTACTAGACCAACGAGGAGATGTACCTTCCTAAAAATATTCTTCAGTACTCATGGTGACCCCCCCCCCCCTCCCCCCAAATCATAGGCTGCGACCGCGCCTGCAACCCATTTACTTGGCTACACAATGCCCCATAGTAAGAGTCCGCGTGGTGTTCGCAAATTATCACACAGCGACGTGCTACTCCTTATAATATCAGCTATCTGCCAGTGAAAGTCCCGTCGAAATCAGTGCAGCCGTTTCAGAGATTAGCCGGATCAAACAGACAGACAGACGGACATATATCTGACCGCCACAACCCACTTACTGTAACATGAAACTCGCTTAAAAAGGTTGGTTCTCAAACTTTTGGGCTTCAGACTGCCGGTAACAACTGCCAAAGATATACTAATGGTAATCGGGACCAACGGCTTAGAGCGGCCAACCTACAAACGATTATGGAGTTATAACAAACTAGCTTCTGCCCGCGACGTCGTCCGCATCAAATATTTGCTCCCTTGACCCTACCCGTCGCATCACACCCTGCCAGTTTTCGTCCATTTTATTTGTTGCTGCTCCGCTCCTTTTGACCGTAGCATGATGTTATACCGGATGACATTTTTTACCGTCTCGACCTTCATATGGTGTGTTGTGTAACTAGAATAGAAGGTAGGAAGGCCTTCAGATTCATCGCAGGTGACTAAAGGATAGGCTTGGGCATAGTAGTTCGCGACTGAGATCGCTCAGTTTAGTTCACCGCTCCTTAACGAACTAGTTCGCTCTTCTAGTTCATCCGCTCTTCTAGTTCATCCGCTCCCAGCTCGAATCAAAGAGAGGCCGATCGTTCGCTCCTTCGCTCGTTTAGATTTTGCACGTACTGCATGTGACAAGATTATGGAATGTTCTACTTTTACCTACAATTTTTGGACTCTAAAAACAGCAAAAACCATTGAGTGATACCTAATTCATAAAAAGATCATCATTGTAAAAAATACCAAAGTTTATTGTTGCAATACATAACTAGTTTAGTGATTACAACAACCTTTTTGTATTTTGTCCCGTGTATCAGTTCGGTTGACGCCATCCTCGCTCATTCGGTCGCGAACTGATGAACTAACGAACTATGGATCGGGTAATCAGCGACCTAGTTCGTGTAGTTCATCTATGGGAGCGCTCTTACGAACTAGTTCGTTCGTGAACTACACAAGACTACTAAAGAAGCGTGGGATGCGGGCGGACGGGGGTGCGTGTGCGGCGCGTGCGCCTGCGAAAGATCAATGAGGCTGCCTATCGGCCGGCTTTAAAGGGTAGGGCCGCACTACGAACTCATCGATACATGCCGCGCATTGAGTAGGGTGCATATGATTTGAGTTTCGATAGATTTTAATTGTTTTTTTATTTTATTTTTTTTCCAAATGTCTGTTTTTGTTGTTCTAGTATGAAAATGTTACTTTAAATGTGTAGTATTTATTGCTAGATCAATTTTATTACATGTTATTCAAAAATAAAAATAATAAAAATTTCCATGCTAAAGGCTTCTACTCCGTTCATATATTACACCCATTTTTTTTCAAGACGTTAAAAAATGTCACCCGGTATAGCCTATAGCCTTCCTCAATAAATAGGCTACCTGCCTCAAAAAGTTTTTTTTCATGCGAACCAATTTTTCCTGAGATTAGCGCGTTCCGCCCCCCCCCCCCCCATTTTATTTATTTATTGATTTAGGTTAGCCAACAATTGTTCACACAATACATTTAAATATAATTTTGATAACAGAACATTCTTAAGTGCAACAATTAATTATAGGCTAACACAGCATGCATTTTAGGGAAGTGGGGGGTTAGAATGAGACAAAAAATAGCCTATGTCACTGTCCATCCCTTCAATTATCTCCACTTAAAAAATCACGTCAATTCGTCGCTCCGTTTTGCCGTGAAAGACGGACAAACAGACACACACATTTTCCCATTTATAATATTAGTATGGATAGCAAAATTTCCTCCAGTTTTGCACCGGTCGACGTAATTACGTCACCGAAACCGGTCACTGAAACTGTCACTGAAAACCAGCGCTGGGACTCTGTGTCGCATAGAGTCACAGCATTATGCTGAGTGATGGCCGTTTTGCGTGCATGTGACGAATGTTATGCCCCAGCTTAGAAAAAATAATGTTTTATTTAGCGAGATGTTTACTGCAAATAAACGTCTTTTCTTTCTTACAGATATTTTCATCACACAGGGAACTTGTGGTCTTACCCCCGAAGCAAAAAAGCATTAAAATTATCCCTTTTTTCAGGAGAGCCGGGGTCTACACGGCTGAAGAAGCAGTGAGCGTGTCCAAGGACGCCTTGAAGTACCTTCAGACAGCGTACATCAAACAGATGGGTCGACTGCGCGTGTTGCTACAAACTGCCAGACTACTGTATCTTAGACAGCTGAAGGCTGAGAAAGAAATATACTGTGAGTATAGCATCTAACTAAAGTTATACATTCGAAGTAGTTTACGAACAAGGGTTAGGTCTTCAAAAAAAAAATACTACAAAGTGAAAAATAACTTTCATTTCGGAAGTCGGTGTCTTAGGATCTGTATTTAAGGTTTTTTTTGCCACTGACTTCCGAAATTAAAGTTATTTTTCACTTTGTAGTGTTTTTTTTTTATGGAAGTTGGTTGTTATTTTTTTTGTAAAAAGTTTTATAGGTATATACCCTGCCCTAATCTAATCGCGTTATTCGTTCATTTAAATACTTAATGCAAATTTAAACTTATATGATTTTCACATGTACGGTCAGCCAAGAAAGTGGTGTACCAGTTTTGATTTAGTTTCCCGGTCATCGAAAATTACAACAAGGTTCGTTATAAAAAGATATTACTGAAAGAGACAACATTATCATGACGTAAACCTATGTATTTAGTATTCATACGTCATATGTCACATATAAGTACATGACATTTTTACCTTTAGTATAAATGAAAAGGACATTAGTTTCAGTAATACAGTAATCTGACATATGGGACATAATATCGCAGCGCCATCTACGATTAGCTTTGAGTTGCCTTCCCCATTGAAATGTTTCCAAACAAAAGTAATAAAAACTATTTAAATAGACAACCGAATTCCATTTGAAAAAGAAAACTGACAATTGACATTTTGTCAAATATATGCAAAAAATCGATATATTTTCCGTGTTATTTTTCAATCAACTGCATATAAAATCATCTCAATGCCTGCCAACTTGACCATTGCCGAAAGAGCACAAATAATTGCCCAATTTAATGAGGGAAGCAGTATCAGTGCGATATCCCGGAATTTGAATATATCGAGCTTAGAGTAATAATGCATAGAGAGATAGCTTCATTCAAAATTCCGTTTAAAATTGAAGCAACAACACAATCAATGTGTGCATAAGCTGCCGGGGTCGCGTGATTGTTCGAAAGAGATACCGTGACCCTGGCACATGGGCAACTGATGGAACACGGGTGGGTTTTAGTCAGTAAAAGTCTGACACGCCCTCCCGCTCCGCCCAGAGCGGGAGAAGTCATTTGATGATTTCCCATCCTGAAAAAAAAAAAAAAAAAAAAAAAAAAAAAAAAAAATGTGTGCATAAGCGGCACGTAAAAACATTCACCGACACACACAGAAGCAAACTAGTAATGTTGCAAGTAAATGACATTTTCCCCAAATAATGTGAAAAATAGAACTGTTTCAGGATTCCTGAGTAGAAAAACTATTAAATAAAACATGAAATTAAAAATATTTATTATATACCAAGATCGATTACTTAAACTACCTTACTTAATAACCCTTAATTTGCAACTGTTTTCTAAACAACTGCCGCTTTGATGACGCTATTCGCGAAATATTATCTTTTTTGGATTCATAAAAGAATCGAATTCTGAGGTAACAAGAATTTAGGTAGAATGTAGAATATAGGTAAATTCTTAGGTTGGCAAGCGGGACCCCCAATAGTATTAGGCTAATAAAAAAACCTACTTAAATGTGATTTTGGAATAAAATTGGCAGTACATAGTTATAACAACAAAAAAATGGGGTAAAATGTTTTTCTTTGCCTAGCAACACTTTTATTGTAATGGCGTCTGTCAAATTTACGATTTATTTATTTTGTTTCGATGAATGTTTTAATCAAAAATATATGATGTTAGGCAATAGTTAACCGTGAAATGGGATCTTTAAATGTTTTCCGTGGTTATGTGATGAGTTGTGACACCCTTTCACTACACAGTACGTCATTTTTTTGTGAAATTGCGGGAGCTCTTTACAATAGCGCTTGGTATTTTGTACTAACGGTCCAAAAGTCGTACTTAGCCTTAAAAGGCTACCTTGAAACGGCTTCACTTTTCGTGCAACTACTGCGGTTCTATGCGTTATTATTCTAAGATATCGAGGCGTTCTGTCCGCTTTTGGATTCGTCGTGAAGGAGAGGAGGGAAGTTTGTTGGATCACAGAAGAAGTGGTCGCCGGCCTGCACTCTCCAATAACGATAGAGAATTCATGAGACGGGAATATGAAATCAATGGTTTTAAGCCCACAAAACATTTTGCGGAGATGTTCGATGTGAGTGCCCAAACAATAAGGAATCATCTACATTACATGGGGTTGCACCACAGGCATTACGCCAAGAAAATATATTTGACGGATGCTCACAGACTTGCTCGTCTGAACTTCGCCAGAGAGCACTTAGACTTTGATTGGTCTAATACAGTGTTTTGTGATGAAAAAACGTTTAAATCCAGTCAGCATGGACGTCTTCACCTTTGGCGATATAATTCAACACGGTATAAAGATGATCATGTAATCCCAAATAGAGAATCAGGTCGAATTTCCGTAAATATTTGGGGCTGGATGAGTGCGGATTGTGTTCTCTACCTCCTCGAGCGACGGCTGTAAATTATATCGACGTGCTTCAGAATGCAATGCTACCGACAGTCCGTAATGTTTACCCGGAGAACGAAGTGCCACAATTTGATTTTGTTCAAGATAATTGTTCAATTCATAATGCGAGGATCGTAAGAGCCTGGTTTCGTTCACACACTGACGTAAGGGTAATTCAGTGGCCCTCAAGATCGCCGGACCTCAACCCGATAGAAAATCTTTGGGGCCTTATGGTCCAACGATGGTCGCATCAAAATGAAAGAACCAAACAAGCTCTTATTAGTCACTGTAATTATATTTGGGAGGAAATGCGGGGAACCGATATTTGCTCACGGCTTGTTGGTTCAATGAGGTCTCGTCTTTTAGAGGTTATAGAGGCCAACGGCGGTTACACCCGTTTCTAATTTTTAAAAATTTTCAATATCTTCTAAATATTACTATATATGCTATGTTTTTGTTTGTTATAAGTATTTTAAAATTGATTGTAGAAATTTAATAAAAGGATAAATCTATTTTTAGCTTGTTTTTTATTGATATTGTAATTACAAGTTTACAGAAATTGTAGGTTTGTGGATTCGCCTTGTGCCTTTACAATTTTATGTAACTTGTTGATTACAATTCTGAATTTGTAGATACAATTTTGTCATCAAAATCTACAGCCCCCCGCCGTTGATTTTACGACGTCATTGGTTCCATCAAGTTCAAACTAAGAACAGCTGTCACGTTACAAACAGTAATAGTCGTTATCAATAATCAGATAAAGACAGCAATAGAAGTTGTCAGATCGATCTGCAAGCGAAACTAATCTTTATCACCTATGAATCTGCAAGCGATATTCAACCTTAGGGTGGTACACCACTTTCTTGGCCGACTGTACACCATTGTCAGAATGAAACCAAATTAAAACGAGACCACACGGGAAGCACCAGCTTTCAAATAAAAAAAAAGTATCATCAAAATCGGTTTACCCAGTCAAAAGTTATGAGCTAAGATCCATAAAAAAAATACGGTCTAATTGATAACCTCCTCTTTTTTTGAAGTCGGTTAAAAAATAACTGAAGACGCCACTTTCGAAACAAGATTGAGGTGCTTTAGCTGGGAAGAAGAAATGGCGCAATCAACTCTCCAGCAACACAGCTGTCTGTTTAGTTAGATACACTTATTACTACAATCACTTATCCTCGTAAGACCCAACAACCTAATTTAATGACAAAAACTATTTTCAATCAACATACCACCTCACATTGTCCTTCAAACTGTAAAAAAACATAAGAAAATTTTAAATCACGTGTTACCATACCGCATCTTCTATTAAAACGAATAAACAAAATGTAAAAATGAACTAACTCAATCTACCATTATCTTCCACAGGCAGTATAAACGCCCAGGCCCGAAGTGGACCCCTCACGGTCCGCGAACGTCGCCAACTACGTAAACTGAAAGCCTTCTCCAGCTACCACAAGAAACACGGACAGGACGCCGTGTTAGCGCGCAAGTTGCACCACAAGAGGGCTAAGGTATGAGCGCCATTAACTATTTAATAAGTATTTTTTAACCCCTAACGCAACCAGAGGGGTGATATAAGTTCCCTAGCCGCCGCAGGAGAAGACACCCCGGGCGTCGGGAGTCGATAGCGGACTCCCGGCCACCGTAGGCGCGAGCTTGCGGGTGGCGAGCAATGGGTAGCTCGCCGCCCGGTAAGGACCAAGCTCGGGTCGACGGCGCGCAGTGCTCCACGCGCGCCTCAAAGAGATGTCAACAAAACTGAAGGGGTGTGCTAGGACCGATGCCTGCCGGGGTCGCGAGATTTGTTCAAAAGAGACACCGTGGCCCTGGCACAAGCAACTGAAGGAACACGAGTGGGTTTTAGTCAGTAAAAGTCTGACACGCCCGCTCCGCCCAGAGCGGGAGACGTCATTTGATGATTTCCCACCCACAAAATAAAAGGTTATCAGTGGTAAAACATATACTTATCTATACAAATAAATATCATCATTTCGCCCGTATAACGTCCACTGGATGTAGGCCTCCCTCAATTTGGAGGGGTTTGCTATAATCGCCACGCTTGGCAGGCGGGTTGGCGATCGC
The DNA here is from genome assembly GCA_932294355.1 of Aporophyla lueneburgensis. NCBI lineage: Eukaryota > Metazoa > Arthropoda > Insecta > Lepidoptera > Noctuidae > Aporophyla > Aporophyla lueneburgensis. The sequence continues at coordinate 12,076,718 of OW028762.1, read as the reverse complement.
AGTATGGTGGTAAAATGCATAGAGAACACTGTTGCCCATTCTCTAGTAAGTCCCTTAGTCGCCCCTTACGACACTCTCAGGAAGAAAAATGTAATTTTTAAAAATGGATGTGTTTTTTTTGAATAATGATAATACAATTTAGTTATTTTTGCCCACAGTTGAACGACCCGTGTCCCAACAGACCGATACCATCGCAAGGTCGCTGCACATTCACAGAGGGAGGCGTGCGGTGTCCGTCACACGTACTGCCGGCTGCCAAGCACTGCCTCAAGCATATCCTGCACGATAGACATCAGGTGAGGCAGATATCATCTATACTAATATTATAAAGCTGAAGAGTTTGTTTGTTTGAACGCTGTAATCTCAGGAACTACTGGTCCAAATTGCAAAAAAATATTTTTTATTGAGGAAGGCTATATATTATATATATACAGGCTATATATGTATATACTGGGTGTAAGGGACAGCCCTCCACAAACTAATGGGGTGGATTCAGTATATCATGCTAAGATGACCAGTACAAGAAATTATTTCAGGACCGTTATGGGAATCCAATAAAACTTGATTTGTTTTATTTTCTCACACGCATTGTATCTCGGATCAATTCGGAAAGCCGCCTTTGTGCAATCGCCGACGACGAGTTCGATGAACTCTGTAGTTAGACGGGAAGTGAACAGCTGATTTTACGCGTCGTTCGTTACATTATTTCAACATCCATTGCTGCTTTTTTGATTTTAGCCGTATTGAGTGCTGCTTTCAGACAATGTAATTTTACATTAAAATAAAACTGAAAAAGCTGAAAAAAAAGTAAAAAAATCATGAAAAATCCGGAGAAAAATTCCGGTGGAATATGATTCAAAATAAGGAGCTGAATGCACTCTGTCAGTTTGTGGAGGGCTGTCCCTTACACCCGGTATTATAGTCTATACTAATATTATAAAGCTGCAGAGTTTGTTTGATTGAACGCTCTAATCTCAGCGAGCAGCTTTTGCAACATTTTTCATTACTGCACCGCCCCTCTTAGTTGTAGCGTGATGTTACATATCCTATAGCCTTCCTCAATAAATATGCTGTCCAACACAAAAATAATTTTTCAATTCGGACCAGTAGTTCCTGAGATTACCGCGTTCAACGAAACAAACTCTTCAGCTTTATTATATTAAGTATGAAAAATGCGAATTGAACTGTTTGATACATCCCTTTCACGTCTAAACCACTGAACAAATCAGGTGACCTAGAGAAGGACATGGCTACTTTCAATCTATCAAAGATTGAGTTTTTTGTATAAAAAAAAAAATCAATACAAAATAGTAGCAGTGGTGACCCAGTTGTAATGGCCGCGACTTTCCGAGTTGTAGGTCGTGGGTTCAGACCCAAGCAGTACTTGTAAATTATGCATGGCCTGTTAGTCTAGTGGTTAGTGACCCTGACTGCTAAGACTGAGGTCGTGGGTTCGATTCCCATCCAGGACAAATCTTTGTGTGATGAGCACAATCAATTGTTCTGTGTCTGGGTGTAATTTATCAATTATATGTATGTATTTAGAAATATATATGTATGTTTATCAGTTGTCTGGTTACCATAGTACAGGCTCTGCCTAGTTTAGTTCAGATAACGGTGTATTGGTTGTCCCAAGATATTATTTCTTCACCACTGCTCTCAAAACTGTGAAGGAAAACGAAACCGGCATGTCCTAGAACCAAAAATTCTAAGACATGTGACATCTACCAACCCGCACTGGGCTCGCGTGCTGGATTATGACCCACTCGCTCTCACTGACAGGAGGCCTGTGTCCCAGCAGTGGGAACATTATAGACTGACTATGATGACATGGAACGACTGCCTATCTGACCTCCACAAACCAGTTACTGGGTAACACGACACCTCTTGGTAACAGCGGCGAGGTGTAAATTTTTCTAAAAGAGAAGCCGAAGCGAAGGCTTTAACTTACTGATTCATCAATAAAGAATACTTACTATCATTCTAAAATTAATACAGGAATGTAATGAATTAAATACAATTAAATTGAACAGCTGAAAACCGAATAAAATATGCAATATTCCTCTATCTCGTTCTCGCTGACGCATTTTTCTATACCTGTCTCTGTCATAACCCGTTGTACAGCGGCTTGCTCTCGTACATATCAAGCGGTGCCACGTGACCCAAAGTGACATCATTACGGGATCGCTGTTGTATGAATTTTTAGTTCCCGATTATGACGTTTCGGCGCCGGGTTATTTTAGAACATTTCTCTTTTGTTGTAATACAAAGCTATAAATAACCTTTTTTGTTGTTTGAATGTTATGGTGAATTAAATACCCGTAGTGTAACTATATTTATTGACAATAGTAGCCACTATTTACATACTATTGTATTTTTAATTGTGATAGAGTTACCAATGCGAATCCCCGAAGGCAAGCCGGTAGGAATCGTGTTATATGGTGCTTTCGCCACTGCTTGGTAAGACAATTCGCTATCCCTGTTATAATTTCGGGCCCCTTATAAGGCAGAGAAAATTAGACATGGTATAGTAATTCTTAAATTAAAATTCTTAGTATGTTAATAATGACATTTTAAAAGTGAAACTTTTATTACATCGTCTCACACTTTTTCGTCTGTGTGTTGCATGTCGCGTGACGGTCGGCCGTGGAGTAGGGATAAAGTGAAAGGCGCTCGCTGGTGCATGTTGTTGTTTATGGATTTATTTCAATTTTGAGTGCTTGAATTTATTATTTAACTTATTTCCTATGAACATTAAATTAAGTCTTTTTATTAAGCTATTGCATATATTCCGAAAATTTTTAGTTAAATGTCTATAATGTGAAAAAAAGTTTCACTTTTACCGTGGTTTTCATAAAAACCACACAATCCTTTATTTTAAGTATTTTTTCAAATTGGGAATTCGATGGGATTTGCGGAAATGTATATGTTATCATCAATGAAAAATAAAATCGTTTTCAACAGTACAGTTGAATAAAACAAATAATTTTATTGGTAGCATGTATACTGCCTCTACCTTAAAAAGGGTTAACATGCCTCTGAAGCACCCGTCCTGCGATTTTGTCTATCTGGTACGGCTTAACCGATTTTGGCGAACCCCGGGGACAAAAGCTAAACTAATTAACACGGTAACTGCCATGTCGGACTATGTATCCGACACTTTTTAACCCTTAACGGCCACACCTCACCCAGGCTACATAATGGCCACATGGGGTAACTCATAACCCCACGCTGAAAAACCCGGTCCACAAGATGTGTAAATGTTCTGAGAGTTTTAACTAATTGTGTCATGTTCGTTGACGAGTTTCTCAATATTTCTAATAGTTTAACCTCTAAGTCCCTGAGATACCACATTTGGTATATATACACAATAGTTTTTTATTTGTGTCTGTAATTACGGTAATTGACTGGTTAACTTGGTTAATTTATAGATGGCCTTCTAAAAACTGGTCATATAACTCAAAATTCTTGAAAAATGCCGTTTTTTGCAAAAAAAAATTCACTACGCTGCCATTTCGCAATATTAATGGCTAAAACTTCAGGGTGGTCCGCACAATATATGGGTGAATATACGGTATTTGATTTTTTTGTGTCATTGAAGGAAATGTAATCTGTTCCATTCAATATTGATAATTTTGGTTATTGACACTATTTTTAAATTTGTAATGATAAGGGCCAGAAGATTTTTACATTTTTTTGGATTTTATAAGCACCAGAGGAAAATGTGTTACCAGGGGAGTGACACTATTGGCAGAGTAGTGATAAATTAAAGCAGGGAAATGACAAGCCTTTGATTAGTAGCCAAGAAAGGGGACACGTATTAAATAAAACATAATATATAAATTATAGTATTTGGATATTTTTAATATACATTCAGTCTTCACAGTTTCTAAATCAACCTTATTTTGAATATCAATTGTTTGTTGATTCTTAAATTTCAATTACCCGTATCAAATAACAGAATTAATATTTTCTGCTTATCAGTCTCATCTCAGACGAAAATCGCAGTACATATTGTTTGATAGATTTTAATTATAAAAGTTCAAAGTCATGTTTAAGGCGCTTTAATCTAAACAAAATTTCTAAATGAAACAAAAATATAAACTTCGTTCACAAAACAAAACAATAGTACTATCTAATGATACACCTATCAGTATTCGAGGCTATTTAAACAAACAAACTTAAAAATTATCAGTGCACAGTAGGGTGTCCCAAGATATAAGGGCAAAATTTTTTTTCGCAAAATCGAATACGCATACCCTCTATTTTTATTCGGTTTGATCTCATTGGCTCAAATAATAAATATTATTATGATTGGACAACGATAACCCGTGCCGACTTGATGCCAAACTTTTGATATGAAAATTTGTACTGACATACTGTAGTAGGAATTAAGAACTTAATTTTTATTACTCAATTAAAGCTCAAATATACCCAAATAGTTTATTATTTATTAATTTACATTAAAAAATAATAGTTTTGTTCAAATTTTCATTTCAACGTCAGTTTTTTAGAGTCAGAATAAATTTTCCGGTGTTCTTTCTTGTACGCAATAAAAATTGTTTTTGTCCCTTCTCTCCTGATTAATCCATGAAAGTCTTGCATAGCAAGAGCGGTTAAGTTATAACCGCTCTTTCGGCTACATCGTTTAATACCCTCAGTGCCGAAACTTTCAGGAATATCAGGTTTTGTAGTTACTTGACTGATTTTTGCTTCAAATATCAAGATTTCTTTCAAGATCAATGACATCTACACACAATAAACATTGCATTGTGCAAATATACAATTTCGTAACTATAAAATACAAAAACACAGACTTACCAAAGGAAATACTCCAACGACTGGCACAAACACGCTTTCCTACAGTGAATCGCTAACTGACGCAATTTTATTGGAGTTTTGCTAAACGTCGTTAGCTTTCTTCTAACTTCACACTGTTGTACACGCGTAGTTCAAGGACAAAAACATACCTTTGTGGTTTTAAGTCAAATTTTACTTCATTGAGTTTCGCCAGATGAAGTGACATTATTGTAACATGACATGAAAATAAGTTATTTTTCTTTTTATTAATAAATATTTTTCAGTGTATTTTGATAAAATATGTTTCGATGTTTATAAAAGCATATGATCATATTTAAAAAAAACATAATGGCATACGTATTTAAATTATCTGGCCATAAAATCATTATAATCTAGCTATGGGGTGGCCAGAGGAGTATACATTTATAACTATTTTTAACTATTAATGCCTTAAATTTAACAATTATCGTGAATAGACTATGTGGACCAAATAAAAGACCATATTCTTTAATGTGTAAGCATACAGAAACAGTCATATAATAAGTTAAACATAAAATTAGTCTATGGACCATTGGAATTCAAATAGCGTATATTCACCCATATACCACTACCACAAAAAATTAACAATATCCACCAATTATTCAAAAAGTATATTTATTTTGAAAAATTACTGGAAGAAAAATGAAAAAAAAAATACAAATCATGAAATTGACTCTTTTGCGTTTTTATTAAATTTAAAATACATATACAGGGTGTCCGGTAATTAATGGATAACCTTAAAATGGGTACTGGTAAAACTAATGACCATTCAGAAAAAAAATACAAATAAAAAAAAATACAGTTGGTACCAAAGATATGATTTTTTTAATAATAATCGGTGTTTTTTGTTACCTTATTTCACATTTTTATACACCACGGCCACAAATTAAGGAATTCTATCGGTTTTTTTTTGTTATAGTAATTTACGTTAACTGATCTGATAGATAGGTAATAAATAGTATGACTACTATTACACGGTTTTTTTTTTAAACAACTTGAATGTTTGTTCTGGGGAAAATTTGTGAAAAATATTCAATTTGACAAAGTTTGAGCAACCGTAACTTAAAAAAAAAGTATCCAGACACAAGTGACCAATTATTTTAAAATATTATGTGCTTCAAGCCAATTTCAAAATGGTATCATTCATTATTGTATCTAATGTAAATTCTGAATTATGGCTATTTGTGTAGAAAAGGTGTGAATTTTGGATAAACATCAAAATTTGCAATATTGGAATATTTATTTACATTGAATGTACCTGACCATTGGAGTTTAATAAAAAACAACATTTGACATTAGTAAAACTGTATTCGTTATTAATTACAATAAATGTTCAAATTGTCTGCCACCCACTCTGATACAGGCTCTACATCTACGAATGAATGCTCTCCTGAGCAGTCGCGTATAGCGTCGATCGCTTATTTTCGATGCGGCTGCCCGGACACGGCTACGTAAATCTTCCAAGGAACGGATCGGCTTTGCGTAAACTTCTTCCTTAAGACAGCCCCAGTAAAAAAAATCAAGTGGATTTAGATCTGGTGAACGTGGGGGCCACAAAATTGGCCCCAGGCGGCCAATCCATCTGTTTGGGTATGTTCTATTTAAGTATGCACGAACAGATACAGCATAATGCGCAGGACAGCCGTCATTTTGCAACCAATATGATTCTCTCTCCACCTCGGGCACCTCTTGCAATAAGTTTGGAAGATCATTTTCAAGGAATTCTAAATAACTTTGGCCAGTTAGGTTCCCCGGTAATTCAAATGGGCCTATTATTTTTCCGTTTAATATTCCAGTCCAATAATTTATTTTAAATTGGTACTGTGACCTGTCTTCACGCATAGCACGAGGGTTCGTTAGTTGCCAGCTATGGAGATTGTGTAAATTCATGTAGCCATCTCTTTTCAATGTTGATTCATCACTCCATAGAATTTTATTAAAAAACTGCGGGTCTGCTTCCATCTTCCCCAGCATTTTTCGGCAGAAACGCAATCTTGCATTATAATCTCTTGGTTGAAGGGTCTGCACGCGCGTAACGTGGAACGGGTGAAATTTGTTCTTTTTTAAGATATCATGCACAGTCGATTTCCCTATACCCGTGCGTTGAGCTATTGATCGCGTAGAAATTGAAGGATCTTGCGCAATTTCCTCAAGTACCACGTCTTCTACATCAGCACGAGCGGTTCTTCCACCACTAGTACCACCAACACCAGTACCAGGGATTCTTCCTTCTGAGTAACAACCGTGGACTCTTATAAATACGCGGTAATCTGGATGACGCGCATTAGGGTATCTTTCCCTATAAAGAGCTGCGGCTGCGTTTCCATTGCCTCTGCATTCCCCATAAATAAAATGCATGTTTGCATATTCTTGTGGCGTATACTCAACACGTGGCATGTTGATTCACAAAATAAACAATCCAGTTACAAGCCAAGTCGTCGCAAATATCACCACACAAAACAAGTCCAAATCGGTAAACAAAACGAATAGTCCAGTAAAATAGCCAGGTCGTCGTTTTAACACTGATTCACAGTAACTAGCAACAATTGCAACCGGAAACGAAATAAACACATGCGAAGTCGAGCAAGTCGAGTGACGCACTAAGTCTAAGTCCCTGTTCCTGTAAGTTCTGTTAGTCCCCTACCGGTTTTTTTACATTTACTATCTCGCTCGCACTCATCCAACTCATATCCTCTTTGTCTAACATGAACAAAAGACGGGTGGTGCAGGGTGCGCGCAGGTAGCTAGTATGGCGGTCACACGACTTACACACACGACATTTATTGCAAAGCCAATTTGTATTTGTTAAAATATTTCTGGTTTTAAAGAGACTTTATTTAATTATTACTATTCATTACTTACGTCTATTAATGTTTTTATTAACCCCGAATGGTCAGGTACATTCAATGTAAATAAATATTCCAATATTGCAAATTTTGTTGTTTATCCAAAATTCACACATTTTCTACACTAATAGCAATAATTCAGAATTTACATTAGATACAATAATGAATGATACCATTTTGAAATTGGCTTGAAGCACATAATATTTTAAAATAATTGGTCACTTGTGTCTGGATACTTTTTTTTAAAGTTACGGTTGCTCAAACTTTGTCAAATTGAATATTTTTCACAAATTTTCCCCAGAACAAACATTCAAATTGTTTAAAAAAAAAACCGTGTAATAATAGTCATAATATTTATTGCCTATCTATCAGCTTAGTTAACGTAAATTACTATAACAAAAAAAAACCGATAGAATTCCTTAATTTGTGGCCGTGGTGTATAAAAATGTGAAATATGGTAACAAAAAACACCGATTATTATTAAAAAAATAATATCTTTGGTACCAACTGTATTTTTTTTTATTTGTATTTTTTTTCTGAATGGCCATTAGTTTTACCATGACCCATTTTAAGGTTATCCATTAATTACCGGACACCCTGTATATGATTAGGAACGTAAAAAAAAAATGTTTTTACCTAGAGTTCATGTGTTTTCATACAATGAACGTACTTAATATTTATTCGGTAAACAATTCATATTTTACATAAATAGACAACATTGAGAAATTTTTGTTACCAAAAAATCTTTATACTATCGATTGACACTGCAATAAGTCGATTAAAATAAAAATGATTTTTTTACTGAACTGCGGTTACTGCCACACTGGGGTAACTAGTTACCCCAGGCCGAGAAAACGAATGCTCACAACGCCAGTGTGAAATTGTTTGGCTTACTATGTAGTGAAGTCACGTCTCACACATGTCTGTCACCGGCAGATGCCGTTTATTGTATTTATTTGAAAGGTTTAAGACCTCTAATTCCACCTTTTCTAAGCCTGGGGTAACTAGTCACCCCGTGTGGCCGCTAAGGGTTAATCAGTAATCGACTTAACCTTTAAGTCCCTGAGATACCACATTTGGTATGTAAACAATCGTTTTTTAATTGTGTCTGTAATTACGTTAATTGACCGGTTAAAGTCAAAAAACACTAAGTATATTTTTGATTTTTTCTGATTTTACTCATGGCAGTTATCGTGTTAAAATGAGAGTAACAATATTCTGTTGTTTGTTTCCAGGTGCTATTCAATGCTTGCGGTGACATTCGCGGCGTGGAGTCTTGCTGTGAGCCGGTACCGAAGCTCCCACTGCCTTCTTCAGCTTGCCGGTACCACACCGACCCGCCCTTGTATACAGTCTTCACTTTAAAGGTAAGCTATTTTAACATTTCTGACCATTTTCCATTTTGACCAGCCTGTTAGTCTAGTGGTTACTGACCCTGACTGCTGAGACGGAGGTCGTGGGTTCGATTCCCACCCAGGACGCATCTTTGTGTTCTAGGTCTGGATGTAATTTATCTATACTTATGTATGTATTTAGAAATATATAAGTACTAGCTGACCGTACAGACGATGTCCTGTTTCCTAGAACTCGATAGCAGCGCCACCTACCGGGTCCAATAGTGAATCTAAACCATCCAGCGTGTCATTCAAATCGGTCCAGCCGTTTAGGAGGAGTTCAGTGACATACAGTAGAATTATATATATAAAGATTTATCAGTTACTTGGTTGCCATAGTACAGGCTCTGCCTAGTTTGGGATCAGATAATGGTGTGTTGGTTGTCCTAAGATATTTATTTTTTATATATTCATAAAAAAACTAGCTGTATCCGCGGCTTCGCCCGTGTTTATGTGAAAATGTATGTAGCACCGGGACGAAAAGCCTATCCAAGCCTATGTCACTCCTTATAACATTAGCTATCTGCGAGTGAAAGTCCGGTGAAAATCGGTCCAGCCGTTTCGGAGATTAGCCCGAACAAACAGAGACACAAAAAATTTAATGATTGTTTTTTGGTGTAAGTACCGTATATACTATAATATTATTCATATATCCGTATTTATAATTGGATATCCATAACATCCCTAGAAATAGAAAGATTACGCAGACCTCCAACTAAAAAAAAAAATTCATAGTCTTCTATGAATTTTTTTTTGGAGTGTCAGTTTCACTTCTGTCTAGAAGTGAAACTGACACTGCTCTAACGCACAGATTTTAATATGATTCTATCTCTTTCCCGCGTGATCTATGCATTGCTTGTGTTCCGCACATAGTACTTTATGACGTTCCGTGTAGACAGCATGACGCTAGCAAATAGAAAGAGTCACTAACTGTACTTTTTACGAAATTGAAAATACTTTGTTTTATCATTGGTTTTTTTTTCGTTTGATTCCTAATTTTTACTAATATTAAGTCACGTATTTATAGACAACTACAACAATTTTTCTCAAAGTGTCGAAGCACCGTATTTTGGTCAACAAAAAATATTAGAGTAATCTTGGCGCTAACAATTTCCTTGGTAATGCCCTATTAACTAAATGATGTAAAATAGGAGAAGATAGCTTTGATCTTCTATTAATTATCACAGTTTGGCGTTCAAATTGCTCTCCTCTAAAATAACGATTTTGTAGATAACCGTATATATTTTGTGGCCGTCGAGTAGAAAGTTTTCTACTATCTTTAGCATTGCGATTACAAAATCAAATTGTCTTCACTACCTTAGACAACTTGCAGATGTCTGTGTGATTTTGACACTGGATAGAAAACTTTATTTCGAAATAGTCTACATTTATACGGACGTATACAAAGATCGTGAGAAACGAATGACAAGAAGAGAGATTGTAGATAGATTTCTAAGGTGCGATGTCAAAAATAGAGAAACGAACTGTCGCTCTGTATAGATAGAGCTGTATCTATTCTTCGTAGAAGTAGAAAGCGTAATGCTAAGCCTGCAGGTAGACCATTGTGCGTGGGCCATGGCGACCGTCGGTGGATTTTCATACCAGCCCACCTCCCTCCAGAAGTTAAACTATATATGTCACCGTCAAATCGTAATACCGTTAAATAACAATCTATCTAGCGAGATTACAATCTAACGCATTACTTTTTATATCGTTTTTTTATATGTACATGGCAAACCGAGAAATTGTGAACCGATATGAAATTTGCATGCGACGGAACGCATCTTGCACTAATACTAAATAGCCAAGTAACTGCCATCAGCTTGGAAGTAGCGCGGTTGGTCACAGTTCTAACCTAACCTATAATCTAACGATGTTCATACTAGTCAAGGCAAAGCATTTATTTGAAATAGGCACAAAAAGGCACTTTTGAACGTCATCATTTAAATTAAAATAGAGTTGATTCTAGTCGCCCCTTCCAAAAGGTAGATTCGTATGGAGAAGAATGGGCAAGAAACTCCACCGTTACTCTTTCAAAATGATTTCAATATTAGCACATATACATATACAATATTTATACAACATTATTTTTTGTTTATGCGAAACCCGAAACACGGGTCTAGTATTTTTATGTAAAGAATCTATGAAAAAAAATTCAAAACTGTATCATTAATAATCACAAAGTTATAAGCTTGATAAGTTACCTGGTTGTCCACGCAAAAACATAGGCAGATCACCACAAACAGCTAGTGTACGTACCATCTCCGTGTAATGGACGTTTGAATACCAGAAAGACATGATAATTTGAAAATCGAAACAAAACACTAAGGCCCGCGACTTGGAAGCGTATAGTGCGGTTCAAATAAGAATAGGAATGTCAATAACCTCTATCTGTCAAATTTCACTTGAAAAGTACGGTTTGCAAAAAAACGTATTTGCTTATCAATAATAGTAGTCTTACATCAAATTTTGATAAAAGGGTTAAATAGTAGTAAATCGTCTTAATATAATATTTAATTATTTAAAGTCATAATTCGTTTTTTAAAACCATACCATAGCCTTTTTTATTTTCATTGTTGGCGCAAAGGCCCAGTAGCCACGCCAAAAAGTGCATGTGCTTGTGGACTGATAATGTTTCTTTAATTGTGTTTCTTACATTGTTGTTATTTTTTGTGATTGTTGTTATTTGTTTTTGTTATTGTCTTACTCATTTTGCTCGAAAATGAGTAAACGAGGCGCTGTGTAGATAAATAGTTGGAGAGCGAGAAACAGCAAACATTAGAACTGATGCAACAGTGGAGGAAATATAAGTTTGACTATTGAAACGTACGGTACCATTTGCAAACACTGCAAAATGCAAGAAAAGTCGCCAAGCGACGTTATTTGGCTACGGGGATAAATTAATATTAATATTTTTCACTAAATCTTTGTTGGTAAAATTTATTTAAAAAAAATCTTTTTTTGCTCACCCTACGTAACTGGTTAGAATTGACAGCTATGACGTCACAATATGGCGCAAAGTCGATCCTATTCTCATTTGAATCGCATTATAATTAAATATTTTTAGTACAAAATATAACATGGTGTAAAAATTATTGGAATCGATTCAGTTACTAATTCTGAACAAACTATATTCAGGTTTCGCATATACTAAAAATAATCTTGTATATGAAGACGATATACCTAGAATAAAATCACCAATTCACAAAAAAAATGTTACGGTGACATTTACATTCGACAACAAACGAATTAACAAACAAATATGGCAACGCGGTGCACTTGACGTTCAACCAATCAGCGCGGGAGGTGCGTTTCGTCCCTTGCCATTTCACTATTTGACGGTTTCACTTCGATAGATTGTAATCTAACGTAAAATAATGCGTTAAATTGTAAGCAGTACGTTATGGTTTACAATCTTTCGACAGATTACAATTTGCGAGATAGATTATAATGTAACGGTATTTACAATATCACGATGAGATATGTATACTTGCCCCATTATTGTAATTACAGTAAGTCAAAAAAAATTAAATCGCTGGATATCGCACTTTTGTTTCAACATTTTTAAATTAGTGTATCTTATTGATTATACATAGGACATATTTAAACGGAAAACAAAAGGTAAATTTGCGTAGATTAAAAAGAAAAATATTCCATGTAGTACTTGATTTAAGAATCACAGTACTGTGAAGTCATAACACCAGTAATACAACTTACTGTAATTATAACAACGGGGACAGAATACTTGTGAAAGCTTCTAGCGAAATTCAAATTTTCTTAATTTTATTGCAATTTTCAGGTTACAGTTCAAAAAAAAAAAATGTATTTCGTGACTTACAGAATTATAATTATTAAAATCATCAATACAACCCTGTAAGTAGGGAATGCAAATCTCGCGAGATTGGGGCTCAAGCGAGATCCCGCGAGATTATGAAATAACAACACTGCGAAATCTCGCCAATTTCGAGATCTCGCGAGATTGGCAGTTTTATTATTTTTTTTGCAAATAATCACAATATTTGAATTAATTAGGAAAAAAATAATAACAATTATAAGTATGATATGATAAACATTTATTTTCACGATTTTTTTCAATAGACTTTTATGAATCAAAAATTGTTTGAAAGAAACAACCAGTCTTCTCTTCTAATATCAAACAAAAATCTTTTAGTAATAAAACCGTTCTTTTATAACAAACAAAACAACGAGAAGTAAAAAAAAATGAAACTTATTATCTGAATTGAGTTGACTATTAAACTGAGATATTATTATCAATTAAATAAACCTATATCTACTCAGTAGATCTATAAGATATTACAGATTAATTAACAAAATATACCAATTAGTCAGACTATTAGAAATTACAGATTAATTAACAAAATATACCAATCAAATTAAAGATTTGTTCAGTTCAAATCACAAGTCATTATTACGAATTATTTTGAAAGTAGCTCCTTAAGAAGCACAAAATGTCCAATGAATCGTCTGCTAAACGGCTTCTTATTTTGTTGGCCAGATAAGACGCTGAGAAGGCCCTTTCTTTTTTTTATTTATGTTCGAGTGCAATCTCGTTAAACTCGCGAGATCTCGTCCATTTTTTGTCCGAGATCAATCTCGCTAGAAAAGGCCGAGATCTCGCGAGAACGAGATTGCATTCCCTACCTGTAAGTTCATTCAATTTTCATTAAATCACTTTTTCATGAAGCCGTCAAATTGCAATAAACGTATTAAACGCCAAACACACTATACACTCCAATTAGAAACTGTTTACCTAACCTGTTTTTACAAATAAATTATCTTTTATCTCTGCTTGCCCTTGGAGAATACACGCTTAAAGGTATGTATCATACACACCCATTAAAAACTGTCTTAACAATAGAACTGTGCCCAACCTGAGTGTCGTACTTAGCAATCATACTAACCCAGCAAGACAATGGGGTGAAAAACTTAAAGTTTCTGATAGGTGGCAGCACTGTTGTTAGTCCAGAAATCGCCAGTGTTGTGTCGATTACGAATTGAAAAAAAAAAACACAGAATAAATATGTATGCAACTTGGAGCGTACGCCCACAGCTAAAATACGAGTTGAAGAAAAAAAAAAGCGTTTTCTCTTTGTTACCGTCCCGAATCATGTATTAATCAACATACAGCCCAAGATTGACCGGTTCTAAATAAACAGCCCTTTAAAACGCAATACAAAAAAGCGTAAAAATAATATACTCAACGATCCGAACGTTAGAGATCAAGAGACAAGAGAGACAAGACAGTTAGATACAAGTATGCACTTTTGAAGGTAAACAGGGTGTAAATTTCACTCAACCTTCGTCTGCCAGGGTCGCAAGATTTGTTCGAAAGAATTAAAGAAGATTTGTATGAAAATCTGATGAACTAAAATATGATGAATTTTAAAAAGTCATAGAACAAAAGTTGTTGATTATGATGTTAGTAACATAGTCCTGAGAGGTTTCCGGTGTTTTGCAAATAACCCTGCATATTGTAAATATGTTAGTTGCGCGGTAAACTCTGCTTGCGCGATGCAGGATTTTGATTATCGTTAGTGTGATGCGAATATTTTCTTCGATTTTCAACCCTCGGCGTTAAGCAGAGTGCTGAAAATCAAATCTGCGAAAAAAAGAACAAAAATTATTGAACCACCCTACAAATTGTACTAGGGTAACGTACAGACGCCAGCACTTAAAGCTAGTACAATCTGTCAAATTGCTTTAATATGTTTGCAACTTTAACGTGTATCAGGTTCAAAATTGATCGGAAAAATTTGACAGTTTCGGGTACCTTGATGGGCTGGCGTCTACATTTTCTCTCCAACTTTGAAATGATGTCAACAAATATTAAATAATTATTTAAACACCGACCTATATTATTAAGAACTAGTTTCTGCCCGCGACTTCGTCCGCGTTAAATTTCTTGCTCACCCGACCCACCACGTCGCATCGAATCGTCTGCCTGGGTATTCGTAACTTTTTTCTTTTCGACTCCTAAGGCTCCTAGCTTGATGTTATATAGCCTATAGCCTTCCTCGATAAATGGGCTATCCAACACTAAAACAATTTTTCAATTCGAACCAGTAGTTCCTGAGATTAGCGCGTCAACCAAACAAACTTTCCACTTTTATAATAGTAGTATAATATAGATTTTTTTTCCTAAATTTCGTGACGTCACATTTCAAAATCGATTTTAATGTAAATGTTAAGTAAAACACGAACTTTGAACTATTAACGAAAAACTCAAAAACATTTGCAACTCTATCTGTAGAAATTTAAGGTTCAAATTTCTTACAATGTTTGATTTGATGTTAATTTTATTATAAAATAATTTAAATTGAAATAAAACTAATTTCGGAACCGCTGTTTTAATTCCATAATTATTTTTAGATGTAAAATATGTGACGTCACACTAGGGAGGGGGTCTCACAAATGTGACCAGCTTTGACAAGGACGAGGGAGGGTCAAAAATCATGAAATTCGTGTAACGTAATTTATGGATGGCCCCTAGATAAGATTTTCGTACAATGAAAAGTCAGTGGTTTAGTTTAGTTGGTTTGCCTAAATAAATAAATAAATAAATACTAATATTATAAATGGGAAAGTGTGTGTCCGTTTGTCCGTCTTTCACGGCAAAATGGAGCGACGTATCTACGTGATTTTTTAAGTGGAGATAGTTGAAGGGATGGATAGTGACATAGGCTACTTTTGTCTCTTTCTAACCCCCCACTTCCATAAAATGGGGGGTGGAACGCGCTAATCTCAGTAACTACTGGTTCGAATTGAAAAAATATTTTTGAGTCGGGTAGCCTATTTATTTATTGAGGAAGGCTATAGGCTATATAATATCACGCTATGATCAAAAGGAGTGGAGCAGTAACAAAAAAATGGACGAAAACTGGCAGGCTGCGATGCGACGGGAAGGGTCAGGGGAGAGAAGGGGTCTACTACGACCGATGCCTGCCGGGGTGGCGTGATTGTTCGAAAGGGATACCGTGACCCTGGCACATGGGCCACTGATGGAACACGGGTGGGTTTTAGTCAGTAAAAGTCTGACACGCCCTCCCGCTCCGCCCAGAGCGGGAGAAGTCATTTGATAATTTCCCATCCTGAAAAAAAAAAAAGGGTCAGGGGAGCAAATATTTGAAGCGGACGAAGTCGTGGGCAGAAGCTAGTAATTTCATAAATTTTTGCCAGTAGCCGCGCCAAGATCACCAAAAAAATCACGCTTTTGTAGAAAAACAGCATGGGGTGCTTGATATCTATTTAAAAAGCACCCCACGCTTTTTTCTATTACTTTCTTCTTTTTAGTCTCTATGAAAGCATGGTTTTTAGTTTTTAAACTATTATTTATTAGTTTATTGTTGGAGATAAAAAAAAATCGCCTATGCGAACCTGAGCTGCTAAAAAGCGCTAGAAAAGTGGTGAAATGCGTATGTGATCTTCTTCAGAAAAGCCCCAAACTGTCTTTTGTACCTTCTGTAGAACCTCACTATTTTTATTTCTCTCACGAACCCCCTATCCTTTCACAGAAAGACGGATCAGACACCGAATCAGAACCACCATCATCTTCATACGACTCTCACAACGAGGAACTCCAAGACCTCGCCGACATATCCACGGATGACCGCGGCGAGGGCCTGGACATGGCTGCGGGACAGGACGCCGAGCTCTCTCTCCCTCCTTACCCACCAGACGACATGGCAGACGAATGACAAATCGCCGATCTGGTATACCAGATGTATGACGATTTCGGTGAGATGGTTGACTGAAACCTGGTTGGTGAGATGTGTCCTGACCACCCGAGCACTCTACTGTGGTACTTTGCAGACACTGAATAACTGGAAATTGTATTAAAAATGTACTTTTGTGACCAAATTAAACTCATTTTTGTGTTTTGTGAATCTCAATAAGTCTACATTCACACTTAAAAGAACCACGGCAGGACTTACCACAAGTAAAGTGCGCGCCAGATAAAAATACTATATAACGAAAAGTTGATATAATTACTAATATGTTGGCTATGTTTAAAATAGTGTTTAAGAACATTTCTGGACATGCCGGAAGAGGACACCCTAGGAGAAAATATAAGGTGTATCTATTCATACACGAAATATTTTAAGGACGCGGTTTTTTATTTTGGTAAAGAAGCTATAGAAGCAAAAACAAAATTTTTATCTAAGCGTTTTTGAATTTTCGTAATTATTATAATTTTAAAACTACTTGAGACGTTTTGCATAAAACCTTTACTCCAAATTCTATGAATGGCTCACCTGACGCTGCGAGGGCGATGACCGGACGGCACGAGCATGGCCGCGGTGTCTCGGGCCGTAAAAAATAAGAAGGAGCAAGTATTTCTTATGTGCGTCAAATAATTCATAAATATTAAATTTAAAAAAAACCCTTAGAATATTTATTTTCGTTGCTATAGCTTCTTTACAGGTGTACCTCTTAAAATATTTCGTGTATGAATAGATACACCTTATATAGTGCCCTTATTGATGATGTTTTTTATAAAGGTAAGGTGTGTAGTACTGGTAACGGGCGTGCGTGTATGACCACATGTATGAACCTAAACGAGACAAAAAGTAGTAGTAGTAAGGATCGTAGCAGTTAGCGTAACACAGTTTCTGCCCACCCCCATGGGAAAAAGGCGTGTGTAACAAACAAACCTTTTAGTAATAAAAATAGTTTCCCAACTGTGACTTAAAACGCTTTGATGAATGAACATAAGATATTATTTGTGTAAAAGATCATTGATAAATACTGCCCCGGTAATCGAAAGGGCAGTAAGCCAAAGGTGGCCAACCTTAGAGTGACTGCCCTCTCGATTACCAGGGCAGAATAGTGTTATGTGATTTGGAGCACTCTTAGGATTGAAATACAAACAAAAAGAAAACATTTTAAAATCAATAGTTGCATTTATAAATTGTGTTAATACCGTAGAACTCTTCAATATAATTTTTTTTTATGTATAATTTGTGACTAGAAACTGACAATTTATACTATTATAGTAAATACTAAAAAATTGGAAGAAAAACTATGATTAAATTAGTGTTTAAAAGTCCGTGGACGGAGGAGTATAAAATTTGGCCCAATTAAAGTTTATAATATGAAGGAGTGCAAAGCTAAAAAATTTAATTGTGGTCTAATATCGACCACTAGGCGACCACTGGTATAATGGAATGCTTACAAAGCGTAATTTTTTGTGCTGAATATTGTTGTAATAAGTGTATTATTGATAACTATATAATGTCAGTCATATTTTAGTGATACACTCCCGGATTACTTAATCCAAGTCTCATGACAGATATAAAAGTCTTCAACGTCAAAATACAGCGATAGGAGCACTATTTATATCCCATATCTATCTAGGGTTTATTAAGACTATACCAAAGAATCAAACTGGAATTAGATTTTTTTTAACCGACTTCAAAAAAAGAGGAGGTTATCAAT
The DNA here is from genome assembly GCA_932294355.1 of Aporophyla lueneburgensis. Classification (NCBI taxonomy): domain Eukaryota; kingdom Metazoa; phylum Arthropoda; class Insecta; order Lepidoptera; family Noctuidae; genus Aporophyla; species Aporophyla lueneburgensis. Next base: position 12,058,183 of record OW028762.1, on the reverse strand, counting down.
TCGACTATATTTTTTTTATGTTTGTTACCTCAGAACTTTTGACTGGGTGAACCGATTTTGATGATTCTTTTTTTATTTGAAAGTTGTTGCTTCCCGTGTGGTCCCATTTTAATTTGGTTCCATTCGGACAATGGGATCCATGTGAAAGCCATATAAGTCTTTTCATTAAGTATTTGCGCGACAAATGAACGAATAAGGCGATTAGATTAGTACGGGATATCTACCATAGCTAAAAAGTTAAAAATAAAAACTTTTACAAAAAAAATAACAACCGACTTCCTAAAAAAAGCACTACAAAGTGAAAAATAACTTTGATTTCAGAAGTCGGTGGCAAAAAAACCTTAAAAAGTCGGTTGTAATTTTTTTTGTAAATAGTTTTTATTAAATTAAGTAATGAGTTTTTTCTTGAATACGGGTATAAGTTTCATGGATACGTAAGAGTAAATAAAAGCTAAGAAAATGCCACGTTATCATATTTCACGTAGTGGTGTTTACATAAATAATCGTAATTTCGAATTTTATTGTATGAAAAATTAAAACGAAAAAATGAGGTTACCTTGATTCAAGAGCCCGGGAGTGTATGTATGCATAAAAATGAACTAAAAACTATGTGAAATTGTGAATTGATACAAATAAGGATTTTGTAGAAAAATTGTCTGAAAGCATATATATACAGGTTGTAAACCATGTTTTAAAACATTTTAACTTGTATAAATAAAACTATTATTGCTTTTTAAGTAATATAGTCATACCTATGCGAATTATTGTAAGAATATTCTCATACTTTATTCGTCTTGCTTTGACAGTTTTTGGAAATGGTTATCACCAACAGTCTCCTGTGCTTATCCCAATTTATTTGAGGTATACCACGGCTAATTGGCGTAGTATGTCAACTTGACAAACAATCAACTGCCGTGGCTATACATAATACAGTATTTCTTTGTTGTGCGTGTTCTATTCTTAAGAATTCTCTCAATATAAAATGTATTTCGTATGTAAACACTAAGATAATTTGTCGATCCGAATGTTACAAACATACCAAATAAAAATCATTCCAATATTTGTATAGTTTTATTTATTTGATAGTACTTACTAATGGCATATCTACCCGCTTACTTAATAATACTGCCACAATGCTTTTCTCGCGTAAAGCATTTTTAACGCAATGGTCACCACTGAAAGTAGAAAATCAAATAGCGTGATTTTTGTCACACTAGGATGCGCTCGGTTGGAATCTCAATACTCTGCTCAATGCCGAGGGTTGAAAATACAGTGCACCATAACAAAACGCCTGTGTAAGCTGAGTAAAAGAGATACCAAGTAATAGTCGACTGCTGACTGTTCACACCACAGTCTTCTTCTTAGTGTTTCGATGGCAATCTACGATATATACAGTCAGCCGAGAACGTCGCTACGAGCTTGGCATTTTCAGTAGCATCCAACAACGTGTCCGTTTCGACTGCCCGGACATAGCGTCGTAGAACAAAAACGACTACGTCAACATTACGAAGGAATTTGTAAAACACTAACAGTGAATGTCCCAAATTCGTAGAAACGATATTCAGAAAGTTCAAAGGTTTAACCATGGCCGCGCGGTAGAAACATGGAGAACAGCGCAGCCACGCAGTTCTCTTAAACAGAGCTTTGTACAAATTCCATTCTTTTTTCTAACCACTGATACCATTTCGAAGAAAATGTAGACAGTATCAATAAAGGCCTCGAAGGGTGACCAAGATTTATGGTGCGTCAAACGTGTTCTACGACGAGCATTCGAAACGGACACTCCATCAACTCTTGTAGCGTGCAGACAACAGGACACGCTGGACACGATAGTCGTCAAATCTTAAAAGCGCCACTTCCACTTAGCTGAATTTTTTCGCTTATTAATTCAGACAAGTGTAAGTTGTATCCTAAAATGGATAACTCTGAACCCTCTTCGCAATTTCTCCTGCACGCGTAGCAAGACCGCCATAGAAACGGAATTTGTCGACGGAAGAGAAGACAAAATCATAGATTGTATCGTAGAAAAATTGTGTAAAACTGAAAAGAAGAGATGTTTATATTCTTCAGTCGACAAAAATACGATGTCAAGTATGATGACTATTTTTCTGATGAGATAGAAACATTTTTACAGAACTAAAATACATGAGGAACTTTATTTGTTCGTGGTAGAATAGATATAGAATTGGTCATACTACGCCGGCTGGTGGTCTTATGTCAGAAATAGTTTTCTCTACCACTTGTATGACACCCCGTTGGATGTTCGAAGTCTACAGAGTTATAAATTTAGCTGCCCACGGAATTTACAACAGTGAAAATATACAGCTTCATGAAATATAAAGCTAAGTACACATTAACCACGTCTCGTGTTCGCAAGCACGACTGCCGAGTGTGGGGTTATGGGTTCGATTCCCAGGTCGGGCAAAGTCCTGTCAGGGTCACACGATTTGTTTGAGTTACCGTGGCCCTGGCACATAAGCAACTGAAAGAACACGGGTGGGTTTTATTCAGTAAAAGTCTGACACGCCCTCCTGCTCCGCCCAGAGCTGGAGACGTTATTTGATGATTTCCCACCCACATAAAAAAATGTTCAGGCAAAGTGTTAAGTTGTTTTTTGTAACATCTTTAACATATTTGCAATTTGTGCACTATTAAAAGTCTTTATTGTAGGACGACCGTGTACCGCCAAATTGAGCCACAAAGCTCCATCTTTCGAATGCTCTTCACAAACCCGAACTCCGTGCTGAATGAATATATTTTGTTTACACAAAATATTTGTTCTTAACACCGAGTTTATCCTGTGCAGATTCTGTCTTTGTTTGCAGCCTGCCTTAATACAGTTCGTTGAACTAAAAGGTATACGCGAGAAACCTGGTACAGTGATAAGAGGCACAATTGGCATCTGTGGCATTTCTTTTGCTTGCTCTGGAGCAATATTAGCTCCCTCAATAGGAATATCTACAACACGATCTTGTGGAGTAAGTCTTAGCGGATTGCTCTGCAATTCTGAAGATGGACCGAATGAGATTTCAAGCACATCATCAGTGGCCACTCGCTGTGATGCTAAGTCAGCTTCCACTTCCTCCTGAGTTCTTATTTGTGATGTCAGAAACCGATCTGCGCGTTGCAAACACGGTCTGCATATTCTGTCCTGCACCGTTATCTGAAAAAATACATAAGACATGTTTACCAATAGCAGTAATTAGTATAAATGTTACTAACACTAGTTTATAAGTTTTCACTGTTACTAACACGTATGGAAGAAATTCTGAAATAAATGTTTAATTTTTATTTATTTTCTATTACGAAATTTTGTGCTACTTTAAACGAAAATAAATGTATTATACCGAATTTACTTTGTTGTCCATATGTATACCTAAGGAAAGAATGGTTAATATAATAAATATAAACAACCAATTGCTTAAAACAATCGCACGATTCAAAACGAAGACACGCGCAACAAACATGCAGCGGCGATCGCGTGGCCTCGCGATAAAAATAATACTTTTAGTGTAGTAATAGTATGTACTGACCTGCCGATCCTGAAACATGTGACGAGCGTATTCAAAGATGTATGGATGGTCAGCCATGTAGTCTTCAGTTAACAAATAAGACTGTATGGGCCGCTGAGTTCTTCGCCGCGGCCCAGGAACAGTGCTCACTCCACAAAAAAAGCACTGTCTTGCACCAATATGACTTGTCATTTTTGAAAAAATAACTAACTTTTTACAAGTCTACGGTATAAACAACAGAATCAACAATAACAAATAATTTAATGAAAAACAGCAAAGTAACAAACAAACAAACGACCTCTCGTAGATAAAGCGAGACGCCTGCAGACAGCAGACAGTGAGTGACCGACAAGAAACGCCGCGTTCCGTTTTACACTCAAGTCAAATCGATTTGAGCGTGCTGCCCGCAAGGAACTTATACCCGACCCCTGGAATGTGCATTGTCAAATTGACACCATTATAAAAATAAACCTTATGTTATATGTCACTTAGTTCTATTACAGTCAATCACTTGGTCAGAGAGAAATTCGGTCCGAGAGAGAAAGCGTTGCGAGAGCCCTGTGTCCCTTTCTTGAAGTAGGGTGCCCATAATGTACGAAATTATAAGATAATTTACGGGTAAAGTCCATGGACGCAATAAAAAGTGTCCCAACCATTTTTCTTAAAAACGACGTCTGTTAGATTTTTACAATTAATACTAAACAAAATGGTTATTTGCCCAGATATTCCAGGTTACACAATAATACTCGATAGCAGAGTTTATGCGTTGCGTTGCGTTTATGTTTACTGCGTTTTACTTTAATCCATCTTTAAAGTGTAACTATTATTATTTTTTTAAATCAAATTATTGGTTAATATATTATATCCTGTTATATTCGTATCTACCTACATCATATTGCTTGGTCACCCTAATGAAAGGGACAGAGGGCTCTCGCGAAGCTATCTCGCTCGGACCGCGTATTGGCAGCCTGTGCGCATTCCAGGTTGGATTTAAGTTCCTTGGCTGCCCGTTCCGAATTGGCATGAGCGCGATAACGCAGTCCCGTGAATCGTTAGAGATGACGTTAGGACAGGCGCCATCTTGCGATAACGCCGACCATGCTCTAAATCTAAACTATTATCACCGTGAGCGCTGTCAAAAATGATAGTTGTGCTGTTTTGTTTTCGGTCGCATCATAATCTTAAACTCGGTTGGTCGACACTTTACGTGACCAGAGGGCTGGGTCATTCTTTGGCCAAAGAATTAAAATTGCCATTCAACGTGGCAATGCTGCCAGTCTTCTGGGCACGTTTCCAGATGACAGTGATGCGGACGAGTACTTCGACGCCTAAGTTTCCTTTGTTTTCGTATTTATTTATATTAAACTAACTTAGAAATTGTGCTTCTGGGAACTTCAATCGCCACCAAACCAAATAAGAAGAAGAAAATAGTGGTGTACACAAGTTTTATATGGTGTATACGGGTTTGACGTTTAGTGAGCACTGTTAGCGCGTTCACGAGTGTTCCGTATTGAGACAATTCTCAATTGTCATCATCGTGATATCCAAATCGGAACGCCAATTTAGTTATGTGAGCGCCGTGAGCGATATTTTCTAATTCGGAAGGCAGCCAAAGTGGCAAACTGATGCCTTCAGTGTTGCCAACCCTACAGTTTTAACTGTAGATCTAGTTTTTTGGAAATTATCTCAGTTTTTAGTTTAGGCCTCGAAATCTACAGTTTTTTTGCTTAAGATGCTAGCGCTATCTATTTTATTTGCTACGTAGTAGTCCGTGCACTAAGTCAGCTTCAGTAAAACCTACTATCGTCAAACCGGAGGTAATGGTCATCAATCGATTTATTTAATAGGTAGATGGCGTTAGTAATGGACAATCGTAGATTACTTCGGTCGATGTCCGTTTTACCGACATTCTGTTTTTCTTACTGGGTTTTTCCCCGCGAATGCTTTGACTTTCGAAAGTGTTGCAATACTAGCTTTTGAATATTACTAATTTTATTTGACACTAGCTTGTGCCCGCGACTTCGTCCGCGTCAAATTTTTACTCCCCTGACCCTTCCCGTCGCATCGATTTGCCTGCTAGTTTTCGTCCATTTTTCGTTGCTGCTCGCTCCTTTTGAGTTATAGTGAGTCAACCTTAAAAGATAGACATATGCTCTCGCGAACTTTTTTTTAGAACTTTTTAAAAGGAACAATTCCGTGGTACATGATTTTTGCGTTACTTTAACCGTTTACGCAGCGCACGCAATGGTTACTCTCAAAAGGAATAAATTTTCCCCGTTTTTGCAACATTTTTCATTACTGCTCCGCTCCTCTTAGCTGTAGCGTGATGTTATATAGCCTATAGCCTCCCTCGATAAGTAGGCTGCCCAACACAAAAAGAATTTTTCAATTCGGACCAGTAACTAGTTCCTGAGATTAGCGCGTTCAATCAAACAAACAAACAAACTCTTCAGCTTTATAATATTAGTATAGATAATGTATCTTTTATGACTTTTGATATTTTATTTGATTAAAACTTTGATAATCACATGATTTATCTTGTTTTTAATTCCCTCCCTAAAATGTATCCTATTAATTACCATCATCATTAAATATTAAAAACAGGGACTTGAAACGTTACTCCAATCTCTCTCTAATAACGTTACGCGTAGTTTCAGTAACGATAATTTGTACCGTTCCACCAGGATCGTAACTAAATATTTTTTTTTGGGTACAACGATATGAACAACGGAACGAAATCTTAAACTATTTAGTAACAATAACAAAAATATATCGTTATTAGTTTAACGAAATAATAACGTTATTCATTTCGATACGCAACCTTGAGGGCTGAGGCACATAAGTACCTACCCATTAGATTATTCCCGCTCCTCGCTTGTCCCCGAGTTTAATACGGCAACGTAACATTGCGCCGTGATTGTTTGTTTACTGATGTCTGTCGTATATTTTGAGTTTGACAGTTTTTCTATTAAATCATGGGCCGTAAGAAGAATTTTGTATACAGATATTTTTTACTGAGTTACGACAAACAAACGTCGAAATGTGATGTTCCACCTACAATCTTAAATAACGATTAATGAAATTTATCGATGATAGATAAAAAGTTAGAATGTGAGTTGTATATTGCAAGATAGTAGGATGTTATTTGAAGAAAGTTTTTAATGATATTTCGGTTTCGTGATCGCGTTGGCGGCAAAATTGTATACCTACCTATTCGATACTACGATGACAACGTTATAGTTAGGGACTCCTCGCCCGCTCATTTGATTTAGATTTATTCATAACGTCCGCGAGCGCGACTAATGTTCTGTTTACAATTACTAAAGGTTTGTCGTATAGTATTTTATAAAAGAATTCTTATTGCAAACTACTATATAGGACATGCATTGTTTAAAAACCCGTTAAGTTTTGTTGCGAGTTTTTAAATAACAAACTAACACTGTGCCCGCGGGGTCTGCGTAGATTTCGCATAGGTTATGCAGATTTTTACAGATGAGGGAATCTTTATGATCGGTTTAGTATTTTTTAAATTATTTACAATGGTAAATAACTCAAATACAATGGTAATGACAAACAAACATAATTACAATAAATTAAAGCATTTTTTAAATATTATTTGTGTATCAATCAATCAATCAAAATATTTTTGTTTCACATAAGCCTACAAGGGCACTTATGAAACGTTAGAAGACTACTAAACTGTACCTATACATATCATAAATTAACATTTGGAAGTAAGTAGTTAGGTAACTTTAGGTAGATATCTATCTATTCTCCATTTATATTTATAGCATAAAACCTCTATTATATTGTTTAACATAGCATAACTAGAAAAAACATAAACTTAACATCACGCCTGTACTCCCAAAGGGTTAGGCAGAGTTGTATCCCTAACACCCACGTTTCACCAGTTTTGTTTTAGTCCCATGGAAGAGAGAGCGAACCTATTGTATTTAATTGTAATGTAACTTGTTCTCAAAAAATAAGGGGTACACTAGGCAACTAGCTCACCCCGCAGCGTTTTTGTTCCTTGTAGAATTGTTTTGCCCGTCGTAATTTCTAAACGAAAGGTCCGATTCGAATAATATTAAAGAGGATTTTATATTTATAATTAGTGGGGCCAGTATTTACACCTTTGGCCCTATCCGCACCGCGATTTTTCACCGTGCGATTATCTTCTCGTAGTTCGCTGACTTATTGAATGTAATGGGATTGCCACACAGGCGCGGTAGGAAATTCACGTGGAAAAAAATCTGTGGTTTGATGCAAATTGAACGCGATGCGATGCGGATTAATTTCCACGCGAATGTTTTGTTCAGTATTAACTAGTTATGACTATGGCCCGCACTGTGAAATAAAATTCGCACGTTGCGCTCTGTCGTGCACAGGTGCCGGCGCTATTAATAGGATGTCGCGCGCATAGTCTCCCACCCGATCTGCGGCCGCACAGGAGTTATCAGAAAATGACGATATTGCTAACATAACATCACATCACGCCACTATTCCTCAAAGGTGTAGAAGGTGTAGAAGACACCCACATTTCGACAGTTATGTTCAAGTCCCCATGTAATGTGTAGGTGGCGAGTAGGCGAGTAGGGCATGCAAAAACCGGGTTGTTTATAAAAACAGTTTTATTCGGGTTTTTTGTTTACAAAACCAGTGGAACCGGTTAAATAGGGTTTTTCGGGTTTTTTTAATTTTTGTTAAATAAATGAGAAATATGTCTGTAAAGAAATGAAAATGCTGAAGTCTAATCAAAATTTGTATTTTTTACGGACTGAAATAAGCTACAACTACTAAAAAGAAATACAAAAAGTTTCTTTTCTTTATACATAGCATAGAATAATAATCATAAAGCTTATTATTTAGGAAAATAACATATTCTTTAAAAGTTAAGGTATCTAACATACACAATTAGGAACATTTGGTAGGTAGACAAAGGCCTAAAATTACAGAATGTTAAATAACAATTTAACTGTCATAAAATACAAACTGGCAAAATCAACAGCTAAATCAAATTACTATTTTTTACTTTGATAAAATTACCATATATGACCGTATATTTTTTACTTTGATAGGATACAAGTGCATCGAGGGAGTCATAATTTAGAGTACTACAGATTTATTCCACACTAGCTTCTGCCCGCGACTTCGTCCACGACAAATTTTTGCTCCCGTGACCCTTCCCGCCGCATCGAATTGCCTGCCAGTTTTCGTCCATTTTTCATTGCTGCTCCGCTTTTTTAGATTGTAGCGTGATGTTATATAACCTATAGCCTTCCTCAGTAAATAGGCTACTCAACACAAAAAGATTTTTTCAATTCGAATCAGTAGTTTCTGAGATAAGCGCGTTCAACCAAACAATCAAATAAACACCAAACAAACTCTTCAGCTTTATAATATTAGTATAGATAGTATAGAGGCGACCTGCTGATAAAAAGGCTCTCTCTGATTCCACATTTGTTGGAGGTATGGATTCCAAAGCTTTATATGCTTTTATTAAGTGCTCTCCCATTTTTCCTCCACCGTCGTAAAGTGCCATCTCCACCCTCATTTTAGTATCTAAATCAAGTTCTGTACATGGGCTTGCACCAGAGGTATGTTGTTTGAGCGTCTTCTTTATTTCTTGTCCGAGTTGGTCCTTGATGTTCCATGAAACATTTACTACTGTATATTCTAAGTTTTCCTGAGTTATAGTTGCCGTCGGTTTAGTAGTCGAAAAATGATTATTTATAAAGGTAACCTCCGGTTTTGATATTAGAATAAACCCGGTTTTCAAATCAGTCGGTTATCCGGTTTTTCCGGTTATCCGGGTATCCGGTTTGCATGCCCTAGTGGCGAGCCTATTGCCATCAACCGGGCATAATCCTAATTCGAGTATATCCAAAGTACCACGACACAATATTCAAGTCGAAACTGTAGGAGGAAATTAATTTCAAGATATAAAGGGTGTAAGGGGAATGCTTCCGAGAACAAACAGATAGTAGGTGATAGGGCTAGTTATTCTTGATACGCAACCATATTTTTTTTGGAAATTTTTATTAAATAGGTACTAGCTTCTGCCCGCGATCTCTTGTTCCCCCGACCCTTCCCGTCGCGTCGAATCGCCTACCCATGCGTTTTCCCCGTTTTGGCAACATTTTTCATTACTGCTCCGCTTTTTTTGGTTGTAGCGTGATGATATGTAGCTTATAGCCTTCCTCAATAAATAGGCTACTCAACACAAAAAGATTTTTTCAATTCGGACCAGTGGTTTCTGAGATTAGCGCGTTCAACCAAACAAACAAACAAACTCAAACTCTTCAGCTTTATAATATTATATATATATATATATATATATATATATATAATATAAATATATAATATATATATATATAGATTACCATATTTATTTGCATTTTTTGTAGAGACGCCAGCATATCTTGAACCTGATACTTTAGCGATAAAGTTGCAAACCTATTACAGAAATTTGACAGATTGTAGTAGCTTTACGTGTTAACAGTTAAATGAACCATTATTTGAGATATAAAACATAGACTTTGAAAAAAAAAAAATTGTGAACTTTAGCATGCAATGTAAATTCAAATGTAAAAATCAGCTGCTCATCGCGCACGCCGACAGACGCGTGGTTGACGACCCCAAGTACTGTTGAAAAATTGGCTGACTGTTCTGTTGAAAGATAAAATCATCGTCACTGTCACCTGTAAATAATAAATAATATCTTAACCCAAACTTTTATACACCGAACAATAACTGAGAATTTTTAGATAGAAAAAAATTAATTCAAATATCTGTAGCCCACATGAACAGTAAGGCAGAAATAACAATCGTATTCATTCGTTAATAGTTAAAATGATAGGTACTCACTCATTATAATAACAGAATGAACCGATGCGACGTGTAGGTATAATATGTTAAAGTTTACACAAAATATACAACGTGCACTAGAGTAATTAATAAATGCTTGGATACGGCGCGCGGCGATGCGATGGCATATACGAGGGTGCGACGGGAAGAGCGGTGTTCAGCGGGCAATTTTTTAAAGATAACGTTATAAGTGAGACTGTAACGTTTCACCTGTAACGTTATTAAAAGGACGGATATAAGCATAACGTTACTGATCCTATAACGCTACTTGTTATATTGTTCTTCAACAATAATATTCTATAACGTTATTCTTTATAACGTTTTTCATATTTTTAGGTTTGAGTAAAATGAATAAAAAGATAAAGCTGTAGATTCACTTTTTTTTAATTTGATATTTAGTTTTCTAGTTTTTTCTGGCATATCTACAGTTTAGCTCTATGCTGAGGTTGGCAACACTGGATGCCTTTCATTTTTAGGGTTCCGTTGCCAAATGGCAAAAAACGGAACCCTTATAGATTCGTCATGTCTGTCTGTCTGTCTGTCTGTCCGTGTATGTCACAGCCATTTTTTTCCGAAACTATAAGAGCTATGTTGTTGAAACTTGGTAAGTAGATGTATTCTGTAAACCGCATTAAGATTTTCACACAAAAATAGAAAAAAAACAATAAATTTTGGGGTTCCCCATACATAGAACTGAAACTCAAAAAATTTTTTTTCATCGTACCCATACGTGTGGGGTATCTATGGATAGGTCTTTAAAAATGATATTGAGGTTTCTAGTATCATTTTTTTCTAAACTGTATAGTTTGCGCGAGAGACACTCCCAAAGTGGTAAAATGTGTGTCCCCCCCCCCCCCTGTAACTTCTAAAATAAGAGAATGATAAAACTAAAAAAAATATATGATGTACATTGCTATATAAACTTCCAACGAAAATTGGTTTGAACAAGATCTAGTAAGTAGTTTTTTTTTTATACGTCATAAATCGTAAACCGCAATTTACCTTTCATTAAATCAACTCAAATATAAAAATTAAAAAAATAGGATTTAATTTCATAAACACAAGCCTTATGCATAAACCGCGAATACCTACAGGTTTGTACGGAACCCTCGGTGCGCGAGTCCGACCAAGGGCGGATCCAGCTTTGGTGCCAGGGGGGGGTCACATAGACATGGACAAGTCACAAGAAGTTATAATTTAATTTTTATAATCATACATAAAAGTAAAAAGTAGGTATTTTATTAATGTATGTATAGTCTGGCAAAAACGGGTAGAAACGGCAGCTAAAAGGGCATTGACCAACTTTTATATAGTCCACTGAAATGTAACATGGGCTTAGCATTTTTTAGAGAACGCAATTTTATTTTTGGGATGTGTCCCCCCACACATCCCAAAACTAAAATTGCGTTCTCCCCCCGGGTCAGTAGAAGCTTAACCTCAAGTTTGAGGGGTTTGCTGCCCTTGTCCCCCGGCCGCCATCTTAGAAAAAGGGGTGCATACACATTTTTCGCGGTATTTCGAAAACTATGCATCTTACAAAAAAATTGTAGAGACATAATTTGTAGCAAATTGTTTTGCCTACAAATATGTTTAATAACTTTTTGCCCTAAATTTAAAATTAAGAAGTTATAAGAGAAGATAGAGAAGGTAGAGTCTGTAGGCGTGTTTTTTTTTTACGTGGTATCCCCAGTAGGTGGTGTTCCCCGTGGTACTCCACAGACATCTTGCTTATTAGGTAATTCTTGATATCATAATATTTTCAACTACTTATTAGCTAGCTACTCTATTCTACTTCTCTTCGATGGTCCAGGCTGTGGCTCAGAATCTAATTACAATGGTACAGACTCTACCTCATAGGTGGCGGTATGTAGGAATTTAACAAAAAAAAATATGAATGTATTTACAATAAAAAAGATCTTAAAACTAAGTGAAACATTTCGTTTTGACCGGATTCTCATGAGCACTGACGAACCCGGTCAACTTTGGAGCGCTGTAACAGCGTTTTAAAGAATGAAATTGAAAAAAAATATAGCAAAAAAAATCTCAAAAGAGCATCTACAAGATTTGTCTGAGGTATATTTTTTGTAAAATGAATTTAAAAATATTATAGAGCAAAAAAGAAATTTTTTATAAAAAAAATCTCACTTTTTAGCTTATAACTTCTTTAATTTTAAATTTAGGGCATAAAATTATTGAACATATTTGTAGGCAAAACAATTTGCTACAAATTATGTTTTGACAATTTTTTTTAAGACGCATAGTTTTCGAGATATCGTGAAAAATGTGTATGCACCCTTTTTCCAAGATGGTGGCTGGGGGACAAGGGCGGCAACCCCACAAACTTGAGGTTAAGCTTCTATTGACCGCCCCACATGTCCCAAAAATAAAATTGCGTCCTCCAAGAAATGCAATATTCGGCCCGCAAATTGTAACATTTCAATGGACTAATGGGACTTTGGCCACTTATATAAACAAACAGTTCAGCTAATAATATATGATTGATTTAATAGTTATTATCAGTAATAATGCCAATATAAACCTAGTTTTGTATCAAGATTTATATTTAGATAATTTTTAAAATTTTATTTAAATTGTTTATGCTTATAATAAAACTTGCTTTAGATGTGCCAGGTTCATCATAAATACAAGGCTGAACTTTGGTCCACGGAAGTGCCGGGGTCGTCAAGAAGGGGAGAATCGGAATCCACTTAGAAACAGCCAAAGTAATGGCAATAAAACTTACAAAAACAACACTCACGATGCAAAAAAAGAAAGTGAATGAAGTTATCATTCACTTTGTTTTTTTTTTGCACTCGTCATTTTGACAATTAACACAACATTTTTAAAACACTGTTGCCAAATAAAAAAAAAGATAATTGTATATCGATACATATGGAATCGATTATTGTTTTATAAGTTCTTCAGGTATAATGCACTCTTCAATTTATCATTTTTAAGTCTTTAATCATTTATATCGTATATCAGTATTTTTGAATAATATGATTAAATAAAAACTGCATTAAATACAGTGGAAAGATTACCCTACACTTTAAATCGATTTGAATGTATTGTTTATGCGATTTTTTTTTGGCAACTCTGAAGTCAAATTCAAAGCCAAAGACTTGGTCACACCTGCCAGGGTCGCGAGATTCGTTCGAAAGAGTTACCGTGGCCCTGGCATATGGGCAACTGAAGGAACACGGGTAGGTTTTAGTCAGTAAAAGTTTGACACGCCCTCCCGCTCCGCCCAGAGCGGGAGAAGTCATTTGATGATTTCCCATCCAAAAAAAAGACTTGTTCACATAATCAAAAATACCAAATAAAAAAAAGATTTTTTACAATGCTTATTCATACAAAGTTATTAGCATCAGATAACTAGCCTGGATGGAGCACCGCCGTGTCCTCGTGGAGGCGATCGGCGGCAGCGACTTCTCGCGTCCGGCCCTGGTGCGAGCCATGGTACGGAGCGAGAGGGAATAGGAAGCCGTCACCTCTTTCTGCGAAGCAGTAATGTTCGCGAAGGAGGAGGCGGGGCGCGTGAGGAAGTGGCAGTGTCTGCGCCCTCACGCCCCTAGCCCCCGCAGGAGGAGACGCGTCGGGCGTCGGGAGTCGATTGCGGACTCCCGGCCACCGTAGGCGCGAGCTTGCAGGCGGCGAGCAATGGGTAGCTCGCCGCCCGGTAAGGACCAAGTTCGGGTCGACGGCGGGTAGTGTTCCACGCGCGCCTCAAAGAGATGTCAGCAGTAGTGTAGGGGTCTACTAGGACCGATGCCTGCCGGGGTCGCGTGATTGTTCGAAAGAGATACCGTGACCCTGGCACATGGGCAACTGATGGAACACGGGTGGGTTTTAGTCAGTAAAAGTCTGACACGCCCTCCCGCTCCGCCTAGAGCGGGAGAAGTCATTTGATGATTTCCCATCCAGGAAAAAAAAGGCCCTTTACTAAAACAGAATTAAAATTATTGGTAAATTACATTTTTCTATAGCAGAGCGTTTAAAATTGGCCAAGTCTGGACAATTCCCTTTGTTTGGGAGTTCGCCACTGTTCTTTTCGATGCGTTCGTTCCCGAATAATGCGTTTGCCATCATACAAAATATGAATCCACACTAATATTATAAATGCAAAAGTAACTCTGTCTGTCTCGCTTTCCTGCTAAAACTACTGACCCGATTTAAATGGTACACAGATAGTTTAGAGCCTGAGAAAGGACATAAGCTACTTTTTATCCCGGTAGTACGTACCCGCGGGATATTTTCCGACCTCCACGCGGGCGAAACCGCTGGCAAAAGCTAGTTTATAATAAATTGATTAAATATTGAAGGTATTTACATAAAATCTACATTGTGACAAAAAATATATCCTTACTTAAAACCATTACCTATGTTTAACAATTTTAAATAGTGGTCGACGGTGGACCCAGCCCAGGGGGGGGTCATGACCCCCATGACCCACCCCCTGGATCCGCCCTTGAGTCCGACTCGCACTTGGCCGGTTTTTTTTACTCTGGAATCCCAGCGCGGCGGGAAAAACAATGATTTTATCTCACTCGCACTAGTTACATATCCTGTCCTTGTCTACCAGCAAGACAATGGAAGACAACCCGTAACTTACAAAAAGTACGGCGGGAACGGGATAGAGTTATTGACTATTCATTCATATCCACAGAACAAGTTTTCTTTATTCCGTGTTCGTATCATTATGCGTACAATCCGATCACACAACGTTGCACAGGACTCGAGTCCTCGAGTCGTAATTTTAAAGACTCGACTCGATTATGTAAGACTCAGTGTGCTCAAAAGGCTTAAAGTCTAGAGTCAAGCACTCGATTCTCTAATAGAAGGTCATAAGTTTAAGTTTAAGTTTTGATATAAAAAATCTGACGTTACTCGAGTTTTTTCGAATGATGAGGTACAAGTCTCGTCTTCATGCTTCGAGTTTTTCTTTAAGACTCGAGTTCATTTTAAGACTCGAGTCCCTTTTTTAGACTCGAGGATGACTCGGGCTCCGCTTGAGGACGCGGCCCCATCATGCACGGCGCGGCGCCGTCACCGCGCAACGTCACGACGCCGCGCCGCAGCACGGTGCCGCGAACTGTGCGCCGTCCATAGCTCCCATTCGCCGATATTTCGCTGTTGGCGTGCGCGCATGTGTATAAAACAAAATGGTGGAGGGCAATGGACGGCGCACCGTGCTGCGGCACGGCGCCGTGCCGTGGCACTGCGGCGGCGTCGCACACTGTATTTTTTAAAATCTAGCGGAACTAAATTAGAATTTCTTTTTGTGAAAAATATACGTGATTATGGTCTAATATTATTTGTAAGATACTAGGCATATACTTTTCGCAAGAATTTATTCACTGGCAATACCAGTTTTCATACGACAAAAAATGCGTCACTTTGTAGGGTACAAAGTGACGCATTTTTAAAAATCACTGACAGTTGTTTTAATCCGTTGAAACGTGTCACTTTGTTTAGCTATCCGGTGCGCTAATTGGCAGTTAAATCTTCAAAAAAAATAGTGTTGTGCTTGTCACTGGTCTGCTTAGAAGCTGATAAGGTAAGAATTACTCCAAAATTATTAGTTTAAGTAGTAGTTTTATGATCAAATCATTGCATTGTTTGCAAAATGAATGAATTATGAAAATTTCAAAATCAGCTTGAGTTTAGAAAATGTATCCACATGTATCTCACCCAAAAGTTATTTTATATTGTTTATTGTGTAACATTCTTTGATATTAAGCTTTATTTACTTGCGCCATTTTGCGTCCGCCATACATTATTTTTATTTACCCACAGGAAGGCGCACTATGAATAAACGCGAAATTTTTGAGATTTGGCTTCGAGCGAAAAAGAATAACCGAAATGAATTAATATGTAAACGGATATTAGAAAAATATAGTATGGCGGATCTAACGAATAATACGCCAAGGGTCTTGCGAGTATTTGTAAGTAGCATATGTGCGAAAATCGAACAAAAATGGGAGCAAAACCAACGAAAACTGCCAAGGTTTCTTGAAGCCAATGCGA
This sequence comes from Aporophyla lueneburgensis, assembly GCA_932294355.1. Lineage (NCBI taxonomy): Eukaryota > Metazoa > Arthropoda > Insecta > Lepidoptera > Noctuidae > Aporophyla > Aporophyla lueneburgensis. Next base: position 12,041,777 of record OW028762.1, on the reverse strand, counting down.
TATGGCTAGACAGCGAAATATCACTGCCTAAAGAGTTCTTTGACTTGTTTCCCTCTACGAGTTCAACACTATCCAATCGTGAGTCTGCTGTTGGTCGCCCAGAAAAAGCATTTATGGAATGCACGCCTAAAGTAAGGAGAAGAAAAATCCAAGATTTGGCGAATACGAAATCGCAAGAAGAGTTAACTCTTGCCGCTGAGGTCTCATTGCGCTTAGCTGGGAAAAGAGACGCTGCTAGTATAGTTAAAGAACTAGCTACTAGGTCACCCACACGGGCTACTAAAATAAAAAAATCGATGAAATTGATTGATGCACCTCCAATAAAAATGTCTCCGGAACAGGCTCTTTCAATGATGGTTGATGCCAAACTGAGCACCCAACAGTATAAAATAATAAGGGAACGCAGCAAAAACATCGGCTGTAATATCTATCCGCCTTACAAGCTTGTTGAAAATGCCAAACACGATTGTTATCCAACAGAAGATGCTATTACAATTAGCGAGCGTTCCGCTGAGGTTAAGTTGCAAGCTATGCTCGATATCACCATAAAGAGGATATGTCTTGCACAAAAGGAAGTATTTGATCAAGTTACAACTATGCCTTTAAATCTGCGTCTCATAACGAAATGGGGATGCGATGGAAGTTCCGCACAGAGTAGGTATAAACAAACCCTAAATGAAAACTATAGCGATGAACACTTATTCTCCATCACACTAGTACCGCTTCGAATCGTGGATAATGAAGCCAAACACAAAATTTATTGGCAAAACCTTCGTCCAAATTCTACAAGATTCTGTCGGCTACTAAGATTCAGTTATGTAAAAGAATCAAAAGACGTCATTAAAGCTGAAACGACACAAATGAAAGAACAAATTGCTCATTTGCTGCCTACTGAAATACAGATTGGTGATTGCGACATAATATGCAAACACGAGCTCGTGTTCACCATGATTGATGGCAAGATATGCAGCACCCTCTTTCAGTTTGACTCTTCACAAAAATGTTATATATGTGGAGCAAGCCCTAAAGAAATGAATGAAGACAGAGGGACTGATCTGTTGCTAAATGAAGACATGTATACATTCGGAATTTCACCTCTTCATTCGTGGATCAGAAGTTTCGAATGCCTAGTCCACATTGCATATAAATTAGAAATTAAAAAATGGCAAGCTAGGACACCAGACGAAAAAAATTCCGTGGCTACAAGAAAGGCCGATATTCAAGAAAAATTTCGAACAGAAATGGGCCTTCTGGTCGATATGCCAAAGCAATCTTCAGGAAACACCAATGACGGCAACACGGCACGCAGATTTTTCAGAAATACTGAAAAGACAGCTGAAATAACAGGCATACAAGTAGATCTCATACATCACTTCCGAGTTCTACTTGAGGCCTTATCGAGCGACCATGAAATTGATTGCAATAAGTTTGCTGCTTATGCAAAAGAAACCAAAGCCATTTATTTGCAGCACTACTCTTGGTACTACATGCCTGCTAGCATTCACAAGATCCTGCATCACGCGGATAAAATTATACGTGCTTGTGTACTGCCCCTCGGGCAATTATCGGAGGAGGCTCAAGAGTCGAGCAATAAAGAGTACAGACGTTTCCGCGAGCACTTTAGCCGTAAGAACTCAAGAGAAAACACCAATAGAGATGTCCTGAATAGATTCCTTATATCGTCCGATCCATACTTATCTAGTATAAATAAAACTCGACCACGAAGAAAACATAGTCTCCCTATTGAAACCATGGCACTTTTTAAGGCTCCAGAAATTCCGCCAGTAAGTGACTCTGACGACAGCGAAGAAGAGGAATTCTAATGTAAATATTGTAGTATGTATAATTGCGTAGATGACCCGAGTTTGTAATAAAAATCATTTGGTTATTATATTAATAATTAGTTAAACAACATTTTTTTTTTAATCAATATTTCTATGTACATTTTTGTGCTTGAATAATTTTATTCACATACACTTATCTGAATAAACTTAATAAATATCTCCCATTTATGCAAATGAAGAGAAAACTCAAATTATAAAGAAATGTAATTAAGTTCCGCTAGATTTGAAAATAACACACTGTGCGTCGTGACGTTGCACGGTGACGGCGTCGCGCCGTGCATGATGGGGACGCGGCCTGAAGACTCCGAGCCTTTTGAGCACACTGAGTCTTGCATAATTGAGTCGAGTCTTTAAAATTACGACTCGAAGACTCGAGTCCTTTGCAACACTAGTTCTAAGCCTTTAGTTACCTGCGGAATTTACAACAGTGAAAATGCAATGCTTCACACACCTACGAGAGCATGTGTATGACGTTTATAGATGAACCATGGTGCAAGGGAAAATAAAAACCCACCACAGTCATGTAAAAATAAATGTATTATCAACAGAAAATCAGCTGAGCTCATAAAGATCAATAAAACAAAAAAGTAACAAAGATATGTAATTTAATAATAACACAATTAAAAGGAATTTCACTGTCAAGGAATGTTTAAATGCATTGTTAAAAATTAGATAAACACTATTTTGTAATCTTTCATTGTGCTGCTTAGTTTTTGATACTGCAAGTCTTCAAAAAATGATTTTGAATATTTAATTTGATTTTCGTCGCTTGATAAACTGTATTATTAGTATTGAAATAAGATTGTATTTCCAATAAGGGCCCAAAACAGTAACAACCAGTGTTACTAAGAGGTTTTGTGTCAACTGGGTCTTGGAGGTCAGATAGACAGTCGCTATGTACAATACTGATATTCTGCTGCATCCGGTCAGACTGGTAGCTGACCCCAACAATGGGAAAAAGGCTTAGCAGCTTGATTGATTGTATTTTCCAATAATATCAAACATTGAAACTTGCAATATTAAAATATAAGCTCCAATATTTTTGCTTTAAACCCATAGTTTTCCAAAATCATCTATTTTCTTTGAGCAATGCTTTTTGGCCAATCATTTGTAGAAGTACCTTCTTTTGTGCGTTTATAAAAACTAGGGTTGCCAGCAAAGAATATTCCAAAGATTTTACAATATTCCGTCTTCACTCATACAACAGGAATAAATAAAAAAAAGTTTAAATCTTAAATAGTTTTTAATCAGTCGTTTAGGGTTGTGTTTGGAAAATTACGTATTTTAATTTCAATCTTTTAAATTCACATTTTACCTAATCATTTAATAAAAACAATACAATAATATATTTTGTGTACCTACGTCATGTTGCTAGAAAAACAATATTTTACTAAACTTGATTCCATATTTTGAAGAAATGGGTAAGTACTTATATATATATTTCAAAAACTGTACTTAGGTAGATAATCGATGTGACATCTAACGCATTGTTAATAAAGAACATCAATCATAATATTATGTATAAATGAACAATAATAAAATCATGTAAAGGGTACCTACTGGCATCACCGACAAATTTCGAAAATAATTTTGCAGAATTTTGTAAGAAATCAGATACCTATTATCAATGTTATTAACAATTTAAATGTATAGGTATGCAAAGACAGAGAAACTAATTGTTACGCAAAATGACTACCTATGACATAGTGTGGCAATTGGCTTGGCAATTAATTTCCCTGGCTGTATCGAATTAGAAATAACATTATATTTTTCTATCTATAAAGTGAAAAGGGATACGCACAGCATATAGGTATATAATTACTTTCACAGACCCTACACATTTATGACTGAAATTATTTATAGTTTTTCTCTTAGCTACTGCACTGATTTTGATAAAAGAGGTTCTTTCTGTATTTTCGATATTTTTTTAATGAAAATTACTATAACATAAGAGGCCATATTCAGAAAGCTGACAACGTTAATATTTTTAGTTTTGATTAATTTATCAATATTACTAAATCAAATTAGGATTGCCTCGTTGGTGTAGTGGTCGCAAGCGGTACTGCTGAGCATGAGGTCATGGGTTCAATTCCCGGGTCGAGTAGTTTTATTAGGTTTTTTAATCTGGAATTACTAAGTAGCAGCCCGGAGTTTGAAATTGTGCCCAGTTGGTGGCAATAGGCACGTCCTCTGTTCAATATATTTGATTCAGCAATATTGATAAATAATTTAAAACGGAGAAATTGTTATTTGGGACATTGTCAACTTTCAAAATGCTCGCTTAAAACTCTTTATAAATGATAATATTTACATAATTTTCCACACACAACGCCATGAAAGCCTCACTCCTTTTCTCGCTCGGTTCTTCATTCGGTCACATCATTTCTTTTTCTTCATCTGCTTAGCTTTTTTCTTTTCTTCACGTTTGATTTCCTTTTCTTTTATCGATTTGTAGAGTTTGTAGCCGAAGAATACTGAAATAATGAGAAAAACATTTAATTAGTGTTTTTTTGGACACAGTTTTCTATTCTGGGTTCTAAAACAGTAATGGTAAGACTGATTATAAAAATTCAGTCTTTGGTAATTTTAATAGTTTATTATTAAGTAATCTTTAATTGTTCTGTGTGGTGCCAGACGTAAAGAATAGCACCATCACATTTCTTGCCGTGGGTGTCGTAAGAGGCGATTAAGGGACTTACTAGAAAATAGGCAGCAGCATTCTCTAAGCATTTTACCACCATACTGCGATCGCCAACCCGCCTGCCAAGCGTGGAGATTATGGCAAACTCCTCAAATTAGGAGAAGCCATATCCAGCAGTGGACGTATTTCGGCTACAATATACAGGTGAACAGTACAAATGTATTTTTTTATTGCTAAACAAAATTATTGTTTCTCTAAAAATATTGAAAACATAGGTTTCTCTTCACGTAAAACGTTGCTCAGAACTATAAACAGCAGTGCAGTAAATAAAGTAAATAAAATTTCAATGAAACTGAAACGGTGTATTATCAATTCATAATTAGAGCACCTACATAATATGCTTGCAATAGTTTGATAAACGATAATGGTAAATGGTTTCATTTCTGTGAGTAGGTTTGTACAAACACTTTTACACGTCGCTTTGGCTACGTTAGCTAACTGGCTAATATGTTCATCACAGGAATATAGCAAAATTATCGACAATTCAATATGCCTGTAATTGGTTTATTTGAAATAAATGGTTTGAGTTTATCCCACGAATAATAAAAAAGTGAAAGTTGTTGTTGTTACTCATTCACGCAAAAAAATGCGGAACAGAGTCGGATGAAAACACATATACTTTATTACCTGGATTAACACAAAGAATACTTTTTATTCCAGTAATACGTTCCCATCGGATAATTTTCGGCATCCACGCAGACGAACCCGCTGGCAAAAACTAGTCTATCATAATCGTTTGTGCTGATTTAATTTTCTAGCGAGAGAACGGATTTATAAAACTAACCAGTATTAGGTACCCAAAGACTTGGAAAGACTGTACGCAACGGACGATTGTCGTTAGTTAGATACGAGCCTAGGTATAAAAACGCTAGAAAATATTTTAAAAAAATATCAGCTACTTGTAAAATTTTCTATCATTATCACATTGGTAATTTTAAGATTAGAGAAAATACTTTGTTTACGCGCCCGATTAATGCTGAAATCAGAGTCGAAATACGATAATAGAATTAATTAAGATATCCCAGATAGATATCTGTTAAAAGGTGACGATAAAACAAATTTGGTTATTAAAGGACCAATAGAAATAATTAATTATTATTTATTACTGAGGAGAAATACGCGCATTTTTAACCCTTATAAGGTAGAGGCAGTATACATGCCATCAATAAAATTATTTGTTTTATTCAATTGTATTGTTGAAAACGATTTTATTTTTCATCGATGATAACATATACATTTCTGCAAATAGTCCATCGAATTCCCAATTTGAAAAAATACTTATAAATGTCATTATTCACATACTAATAATTTACTAAAATTTTTTTTTAAGAATTACTATACCATGTCTAGTTTTCTCTGCCTTATAAATCGCAATCTGTCAAAAATACCGACTTCTTTACATTACTTAGTATAAAGTCGTTTCCCGTGTTTGTACGTTTAGATCTTTTAAACTACGCAACTGATTTTAATGCGGTTTTCATCAATAGACAGAGTGATTCAAAAGGAAGTTTATCCTGCCAGGGTCGCGAGATTCTTCAAACGAGATACCGTGGCCCTGGCATATGGGTAACTGAAGGAACACGGGTGGGTTTTAGTCAGTAAAAGTCTGACACGCCCTCTCGCTCCGCTCAGAGTGGGATCATTTGATGATATACTATCCAAAAAAAAAAGAGGAAGGTTGTAATTCGCGAGCGAGGGCTTTGGCAAAAACTAGTTAAAAATAAAACAATGACAAGAATTTTAACGATTTTCAATGACAGGAATCGGCTATCTGGTATTCGACCAGTTAAAACTTTACGTTGAACCCAAACCACAACTGGTTCAATTAACGTTCATAATAATTGATTATGAACGTTAATTTAACTCTTGGTGACTTTAATTTGTCAGTTACCAAACTTACCGTTTGGCTAATATTTTCACCGCGATCCGACACGAAATATATGTCACATACCTCCAAGAATTACTTAATGTATTTTTTTTAACCATACCTAATAAAAATATGATGAGTAACACCACAGCCGCAACCATATACAGTTTAGTCATCACTGCACTCTTTATGGCATCTTCTACACCAGCCAGCATGGCGTTGTCTTTCAGCCTCGTACTTAGCTTACTAGCTAAACCTTCTTTGATTTTCGACGCGAATTTTTGCTTGTCTTCCGCGCTCATATCCTTAAACTGTGCCAAAACTCCTCTTAATTTATCTCTGATCACTTCTGATTCTTCATCGGCAGGTTCCGTGGCGACCATTTTTTGAAGAGTATTTATGAGGTCCATATTTTGAATGGATTCTGTTAATTTTTCTCCGATGATTTTGCTGAGTTGCAGTCTATCCGGGACAACATCTTGCTGTTCTTCGTCCGCCATTTTCTGTTGCGCGGGAAAAAACGTTACGGTGTCTTTAATTTTAATTTTCGAACACTAAATTTGAGCAATAAAATTCCTAATTTAAAATTTGACTAGTGCATCGTGTATGAATACCAGATGCATCACGGGTGGCACCACCGACTTGCGCTCTCATAATGTCAGCCAAAAATACAGCGCGCAATTTATTTTGAGAATAATGGCGCATCGGTCTGGTGATAACAAGCGAGAGTTTAGGGTTTAATTCTAGGACAAGATAGGTTAAAAGGATCCTTTTTAGTAGAGACAAGTAGTGCTTCAAGTTCATCATTGGTCCGATCTTGTTTCTTTTTTCAAAAGTTGGTTTTTGAAAATCAAGGATTTGAGTATTGATATTCGGATTTGAGTTTTGAAGTGATGAAGAAGATTCTATTATGTATTTTTTGACTATCTTTTTGTGTTTTATTGGAGGTAAGAGGGAGATGTGGAGATGGCCAATGGGTTAAAGTGATAACCGAATGGTGGCAAGGTCAGGTCATAGAAACCTAGGAAGTCCAACTGCGTGTTGTGCAACCAACGGAAAGCGCCTGGATTAGAGGTGGACCAAATGTCAGAAATCGGCAGAATTGAAAAGAGACCCAGCGGTGTGTGATTCCAGCCTTGAATAATGATGTTGTTATTTATCTACAGAACCTTTGAAATACGAGTACAATTTTCTAATTATTTCCACAGTCCCCGTATAATTTCGTGCCCGCATGATCCAATAAAGTATTACCTATCGCAATTTTGCAACCAACCTAGATTCAGTACTTAACGTTTATCGCCCAGTCGCATCCCGAGCGATATTAAAAGTATCGACGACATAGATTTTATCACTTTTATTCGAAAAGGGTCATGCAGAGAAGTATTGAACGATGATAGATACTGTATTGGGCTTTGTTGGCATCGTTTAATCGCCCGAAAAAATAAAACAAAGCAAGTTAATGGACATATCTGCCGTATGTCAGACGATCAATGGGCCAAATATACGACCCAGTGGGTCTCGCTCAATGGCAAGAGACATCGCGGCAGGCCTAGAGGGAGATGGCGGGATGAGCTGGACTCTTTTAATAAAGATTGGTCTAAAATAAAGAATCGCTAGTCGAAAACGAAGCGATCACAAGCGGGCGATGCGATGCTATAGGATATATTTCATGTTAAAACAAGAAATTTGACGCGAATGATATCGCAGGCAGTCGAAAAAATTATCGAGGAACAACTGAAGTTAATTTGATAGCAAAAATGTTTTGTTATGATAATTTATATAACTATTGTTTGACTTCATTCTTGTTCAAAAATTATTAATAATTGCCATCTACGCTTTAGACCACCAGACCAGCGCATTTAAAAAAATGGGACTTAAAAACACGTATTTCAGAAAGCTAAATAAGGTAAATAAAAAACATAGTCATTCAACTCACCAGCTCGTTTGACACCTAGTGATAAACTAAATATATCTGAAGACAAAGACTTATCGCAATACCATATTACGTGTTTACATATAATTGGAAAATTATTATTTATCTCTTCTTTGATAATGCTGTACCTATCGGTATTTCGAAACTGGCTTAAGAATGGTATCGGTGTATTTTTTATATGATATAATTAATGTATCAGTACAAAATATTTCGAAACATTTTAAAAGAGTAACGGTGGAGTTTCTTGCATTTTTCTTCATTTCTTTCCAACAACTAGTTTTTTTTTTTTTGTAATAATATACAGGATAAGTTTTTATCCAGTGCGTAAATTGTAACCATGAATTCAACATATGATTCTAGACCCCCTGGCGCAGAAATTTTTCGTCGGTTTTACAAAAAAAATCAGCTGTTTGATAGAAAAATGCAATACCTACGGGGTCAACAGCAGATTTTTTTTTTTGTATAACTGACGAAAATTTTCTACGCTGGGGGGTCTAGAATGATTATGCTGAATTCATGGTTACAGTTTGCGCACGGGATACAAACTGATCCTGTATATTTTGACGTTTATAAGTGCTTATTTGAATTAACCAGTCAATTATCGTAATTACAGACACAATTAAAAAACCATTATGTCTATACCAAATGTGGTATCTCAGGGACTTAGAGGTTAAACGATTTGATTTTGGCATATTTTTGTGATTTTTGTTTTCATTTTTTATCGGCTGGCTTATTTTTGTGGGTCATCATCAAATGACGTCTGCCACTCTGGGTGGAGCAAGAGGGCGTGTCAGACTTTTACTGACTAAAACCTAGTCATATTCCTTTAGTTGCCTGTGCCAGAGCCCTGATAATTCTTTCGAACAAATCCGCGACCCTGGCAAGGGCTGGCTTGGACGAAAATTCAAATATATTGCAGTTCACAACAGCTCTTCTTTGTTTCGTTTCGGCGGTGTATCTGTGTTTCTTATACTGTTTGGGCCCAGTAGGTGGCCATATTTATTGCGGCGTCAGAGGCGTTGTTCAGTTCGCCAAGGGTGCACTTGAACGGATATTTAGGATACTCCAGCAGATGGGGCAGTCTGTTAAGGAGCATTGGATATTGGATGAATCGCTTATGCCTCATTTCACCAAATGTTTGTAGTGGACTTCTTGGCAATTGATCCAGTGCATGAACGCTTCGAGAAACGCCTAGTATGCAGACATTTTTTTTTTTTTTAAGAAAGTATTTTATAATCTTGCGGTATTTTAACTTGCGATGTTTGTTTGTATGTGTGTTCGGCACGAATTTTTGTAGCTAAAGTAGAACCACTTCCCGATGGCCAATTGAACTCAAATTTAGTGTACGTACGTATTTTCGGTGACAATACAATAATATGGTACCAAGGAGCTGTTCTGATGATGGAGCTGTAAGACGTCTGTAGAACTTTCCTAACTAAACAAGATAAACCCATCGAGTTTGGGCTCATTTGTTTTGTTTTGGTGAGTTTCTTTTTTAATCAGCTAAGCTATTAAAGGTTTGTTTAAAAATATTTTTCAACATTCAATTTATTTTCATTCAATTTAAATTATTTCGGTATGAAACCAGTGGGCATCTAATGGTTTTCTTTAAGTTCAAAACCAACATAAACAGTTAAACACGGTTAACCGATTTAAAACAAGATTTTTACCGATATCAAACGCAAACTGTTTTAGGTTATCGGTAAGAAATGAGCCTGTAATTATAACAGCCGTTAATAAGAAATTGATAGCAACTTTACTTTGAAACTCTGAATATTATTCTTAACTGCTTTTTAATTCATAGGGCTAGAAAGAAGGTGACTACAGAGATGACGACCCTAAACAACGTCGACCCAGGGTAGAAGAAAATTTTGACGATAAGCATAATTATCACTAGCTCTGTCCATCTGGTTCCGTTAGATGACAGTTTGACGCATTCATTAACAAATGCTCCAACCGCTGATTTCTTCTTCTTTCGATATGTAAGAGTTCACCTTATATGAGAATATCCAAAAAATGATTTAAAAAAATTAAATTTAAAATTTAAAAAACCCCCGACACAAAAACCTAATTTCCCTTTAAAAAGCAAAAAATAATAAAAAATAACTCAATCTTAAAGTACCTAAGAATGTATTAATAATTCAAAAAAAAAAATACGCCGCGTTGGGGGACCGCTTCAAACCTAACAATTTAATAACCAATAGTCTTATTACCTAACTAAGCAGTCAACGACGTCTGCACTCGCGGAGCGGTCCCCCAACGCGACGTTTTTTTTTTTTTTGAATTATTAATACATTCTTAGGTACTTTAAGATTCGAGTTATTTTTTATTATTTTTTGCTTTTTAAAGGGAAATTAGGTTTTTGTGTCGGTGGTTTTTTAAATTTTTAATTTATTTTTTTATTTTGTACTTTTTATAGGTATACTAGCTTCTGCCCGCGACTTCGTCCGCGTCAAATTTTTGCTCCCCTTACCCTTCCCGTCGCATCGATTTGCCTGCTAGTTTTCGTCCATTTTCGCTCCTTGAGTTATAGTGAGTCAACCTTAAAAGATAGACATATGCTCTTGGGACTTTTTTTTTGAACTTTTTAAAAATAACAATCCCGTCATACATGATTTTTGCGTTACTTTAACCGTTTACGCAGCGCACGCAACGGAAACTCTCAGAAGGAATAAATTTTCCCCGTTTTTGCAACATTTTTCATTACTGTTCCGCTCCTCTGAGGTGTAGCGTGATGTTATATAGCCTATAGCCTCCCTCGATAAATAGGCTACCTAACACAAAAAGAATTTTTCAATTCGGACCGGATTCGATTCGGAGATTAGCGCGTTCAATCAAACAAACAAACTCTTCAGCTTTATAATATTAGTATAGATAATTAGTTGACCCAGACGTACCAAGTTTGACAACCTGGTACGCGGTGGTGATCTGGTAAGCGTTTTCTAGCTGACACTCATATGTTAGGTTAGCTCCTACCCAGTTATGATGACCTGGTACTTCGAAGGCATAAAGCGTTTTCTAGCTGACACTCCTTTGTTTGGTAAGCTCCTGTCAAGTTATGATAACCTGGTACTTCGAAGGCAACGTTTATAGTGACTTGTATTCTCTTTGACGTTTTATGTGACGTCTCACGGGAACGCGGTCGAACGGAATAAATAAATGATTATGGTAAAAAGTAAAAAAAAAAAAAAAAAGTATCCTATGTCCTTCTCCTGGCTCTAAACTACCTCCCTGCCAATTTTCAGCTAAATCGGTTCAGCCGTTCTTGAGTTATAAGTGAAGTAACTAACACGACTTTCTTTTATATATATAGATACTTAATATAATGTAGAATCAAACGAAGCTAAGAACACTTTCGATTAATTCATCAATATTCTCTTTCAGTGCGCTTTCATTTGAGACCCCACTCGAGTATAATATTTGCTGAAATTCGGTTACTCTACCCCACTTTCCCCCCCACAACTTTTAAACGGCTCAACCGATTTTCATCAAACATGTCTAAGAACACTCGCAGATAAGTCACCTTTAATACATATTTTTTTTATTGAAATTGCGTCATCCGTTCGGGAGCTATGATGCCACAGACAGACAGACACACAGACAGACACGTCAAACTTATAACACCCCTCTTTTTGCGTCGGGGGTTAAAAACCCACAAAACATCGAAATCAATAGCAATACCACACGTAATCCAATCCATAATCGCTATCACACTTACGTAACAGTCTCTTTGGATATAATGATAAACATTGTATTACTATCTTAAAATACTAGTTTGTATGTACGAGTACGTGCTAAGAAATAATATTGATAAATATGTGACCTAGATGTCGAAGCGAGAAAATTGTTATTTTATCTGACAGTTTCTCTTAGACTGATCTGAAAAACCGAAGTTTAAGTCGCTGTAACTCTAAGGCGCTAAGGAGATGATGGAGTATTTGGCCCCGACGACAGAACGTATGGAAATCTATGTAATAACGTCCATGAAGGACGAATAGACTTCTAGGATTTCCATACGTTCCATCGTCGTGGACAAATTGTCCAGCGTCTGCTTAGCATCTTAGGATTACAGTGACTTAGGATTTCCGAAAGCTTTAGAGAAACTGTCAAATAAAATATAAACTTTCTTTAAAATAATGCTAAAAACCCGAATCTATTAATCAACTAGTAGTCCTTAATTGACTGACCGATGGATGACACAGCCTAACCCGCTAGGTCTAGTGTATCATTTTTGTATGTGTTCCTCACAACGACAGTGACATAGATTTTTGAAAACACATGCACAGGGTTAATTAGGGGATAAAAGTTTGGTATAAAAGTACGTCATTATTGTCGATGGGAAATCCCTCGGATTTTTTTAGAAAAGTTCTCGTCTTGGTAAATATTACATGACAATAATTCCTGTCATGGTAAAAATATAAGCTAGTCAGCAAGGTGGCAGCGGAGCTGACTGTCCAGGGAGTGCCGAATGTATATTTAAGTATCAGCACACCTTTCACAATGCAGCCACTCTAGCTTTAGTGATATTGGCTTGTATTACAGGACCTCACTCAACACTTAAGCATTACTTAAAACCAGTTTAAAGCATTTTTATTAGTTAAAACTTGTGAATTAGTTGGTACAGCACGTGGAAGTTGAGCTGTGGCGCAAACTATGTTCCACCTTTTATCCTGCCTTCTATGCCCCATAAAACATCAGCCATAGTGACCTCTGCGCAGCCACCAACGATGCCGTTGAAATGGCGAAATTTTGAGCAAACAAAATCTAACTCGTAAGAAAGAAATTGAAACTATAGTCTGTGCCAGATGTGAAAAAAATAAAGTCGTTGACACCCGCCTACCAATGTATTCAAATATTTCAAAACGATACGAAAAAAATGTAAAGAAAGTGTCGCTAGCACGGTCAAAACGGTAATTTGAATACATTAGGCAAGTGTCAACGACTTTTATTTTTCTCACATCTGGCACAGACTATAGTTTCGAATACTGGTTGAGTCTGAAATGAGTATCTTATAATCCGGCTTTAGTCGCTTTAAATACGATGTTTTATCAGTCTTATTCTTTTTTAATGCTATCACGACAAAATTTAAATGTTGGCTCAAAACTTCAACGCTTCTAAGGTGTTTTAGCCAAGGCGGTAATGCAAAACGCATTTAATACGAGTATTTTAAACCTTCGATTAAAAGAAATTGGTTCCACAGCCTCCACATTAAATTGATTTGTAATGTAAGTTATTTTAATTAAAACTGTTATTAGTAGGATTGATAAGCTAATGTAGGTCTTGAAGTTTTAGCTGAATATTCAATTTCTTTTTGATGACAGGAATACTGCAGGTATTTCTAGGAATAAAGTAACAGAGCCTGCTCGGGACTCAAATGTCGATGCTTCAGTATATCTTCCTGCCGGCGTAGCATGACCAATTCTATATCTATTCTACCAAGAACAAATAAAGTTCCTTATGTATTTTAATTCTGTAAAAATGTTCCTATCTCATCAGAAAAATAGTTATCATACTTGACATCGTGTTTTTGTCGACTGAAGAATAGAAACATCTCTTCTTTTCAGTTTTACACAATTTTTCTACGATACAATCTATCATTTTGTCTTCTCTTCCGTCGACAAATTCCGTTTCTATGGCGGTCATGCTACGCGTGCTGGACTCACCGGTTTACAAAGCCATGAACTAGTGAGAAAAATAAGAATAGTGTGCTTTGAGGAATACTGCAGAATTCGCGTCCTTTTCTATGCAATTATCCGTCACTAGGAGTGTCAAATAAATACCCAAACTAGCGGACGCAGCCCGCTGTCATTTCCAAATTTTTATTTATATTGAAACCGATCCTGCCAGCTACAATATATTTTATCAACCCATATTATGTCAACCAATAGCCACAGCTGAAAGCCACTCGTGGCAACATATTGACCTCTTATCAAGATAAACTTTATCTAAAACCAACATGTTGCTTTCACTAAAATTCTTCTACGTCTCATTTCACACACATATTATATGAATTTGTCATTTCACACACATGTAGGAATTTGGCCACCATGTTTTACTCCTTTACCGACCGGTAGCCGGCAGCTTTAACGGCCAACTGCCAGCAAAGAGAGCAAAAATGGGACTATATCACGATCACGATTCCGAAAAATCACAACACAATCGTAAAAATCATAAAAACAACTTACAGATCATGGCGAAAACCAGCAAAATAAAAACAATAGCCAAGATCGTTCCTCCAGCATAACCACCAAACACTTTAGGCACATCCCCGGTCAGCATAGCCTTCAGATTCTCCTTCACATCATCAGCTAACTCCACCGTATCCAGTAATTCCAGAAGCACCTTTCGATTAGGTTGTTTGCCAGGTTCCGAACTGGCTGCTATCAACTCCTGGAGTTTATCCAGGGTTCCTTTATCGAGTGTGTCCATCTTGGGCGAATATTTTCGACAAATTAAACTTTTTAACGATATGTTTCTGAGCTCATTATCTGTAATGAAACGTGGATTCCACGTTGTAGGCGAGGAGCGGTGTAGAGCGTAAGATATCGGCGGTTTGATAAGCTTTAAGATACGGTCGGCTGGATCCGATAATTAATATTTCAGTAGTAATACACAAGACTTTTGCTTGTGTTAATTTTGTTTCGTTTTTAATTGGTATTTCTAGGAATAAATGAACAGAGCCTGCTCGAGACTCTAGCTTCGATGCTGTGGTATATCTGTCGTAGTAGGTAGTAATTCTCCCCCTTTTACCACGCTATGAGCTAGTGAGAAAAATAATAGTGAGGTTTGAGATAGTGGAATCACCACCGACCCATGAGTCGAGTCATGAGTTCAAACCTAGGTAGGCACTTTGATATCATCATCACCTCTCCCAAAACTCAGAGGAGGCCTCAGTCCCAGCAGTGGGCACATTATAAGTTGATTATGATGTATCGTTTGCACATTCCTTAGTATTCTTTTAAACCCCACCTACGCAAACGATGTTAGTGTTAGGTTAGGAATAACAAAGCTTTTAGTCAATAATGCGACTAACTAGGTTCGATGGCAATACCTCACCACTACAAATCCTTAATTCATCATTCTTCTTCTTCAGCAAGGACAAGTGAATAGCTCATGCCGTGGTCAAAATATTAGCCAATCGGCTAGGTCAGATTAAGGACTGAACGGAGAGCGCGAGACGTACATTTATGTATCACTACTCTTGGAATATGACTAGAAGCAGCTGGATGAGGGTTGCCGAGTATCGAGATGAATGGCATGCGATTGGAGAAGCTTATGTTTAGCAGCAGCGAACAGTGACAGTCCCGTGGTGGGCCGTGGTATCAACCCCGACTTACGAGTTGCAGGTCGTGAGTTAGAACCCAGAAATACACTTAACTTTGTATAAGTATTTGATTTCATCACCACTGGCTCTCAAAACGATGAAGAGAGAACCAAAAGTTCGAAAACATGTGACATCCACGAACCCGCTCTGGGCTGGCATGGTGGATTACGGCCCACTCCCTCTCAAAGAGGTCTGTGTGTCGCAGCTGTGGGAACATTATACGCGGGTTATGAAGTTGATGGTGATAATAACTCGTGGAGGAAATTATAATGCACCAAATCGGCAATCGCTCTCGCTACCGCTTTTGTCTTAAACATTACTATAATGAATTATTGATTACACAAGTGTTCTAGTAATATCAAGGTTGACATCCGTTCACACACACCGTCACGAAAGCATCAGAGAATTAAAAGAAAGAATTCTTGAAACAGAGAATTCAAAAGCATCAGAGAATGGAAAGAGAGTATTCTCGAAAGCATCAGAGAATTGAAAGAGTGAATTCTCGAACGCATTAGAGAATTGAAAGAGAGAATTCTTGAAAGTACCAGAGAATTGAAAGAGAGAATTTTCGAAAGAACCAGAGAATTGAATAAGAAAATTCTCGAAATTATTCGAAAATTGAAAGAGAGAATTCTCGAAAGCACCAGAGAATTAAAAGAGAGAATTTTCGAAAGCATCAGAGAATTGAAGAGAGTATTTTCGAAAGCATCAGATAATGGAAAGAGAGAATTCTTTAAAGTATCAGAGAATTGAAAGAGAGAATTCTCGAAAGCATCAGAGAATTCAAAGAGAATTCTCGAATGTATCAAACGTCAGTTTTTCGAACACCGGAGGTTTATAATATAATGTTTAAGGACAGAGGATACTTTCTATCCCGGTAGAACTTTCCCGTGGGATGATTTTTGACATCTACACGGCGAAGCCATGGGCCATAGTAAGTTTTAAATACCTACGATCAAAATGTTTCTCCGATCCGGTTAGTGTCAACGGCCACTTATCGAATCGGCAGAAGTGTGTGCTAATTAAGAACGTTAGTATACTAACGTCTTAATTAAAACAACTTAGAACGGAAATAATTATAAAATATATGTATGACGAGTCGTATAGTTCAAAGAAACTGCTTTTTTAGGGTTCCGTTGCCAAATGGCAAAAAACGGAACCCTTATAGATTCGTCATGTCTGTCTGTCTGTCTGTCCGTCCGTCCGTATGTCACAGCCACTTTTCTCCGAAACTATAAGAGCTACGCTGTTGAAACTTGGTAAGTAGATGTATTCTGTGAACCACATCAAGATTTTTACACTAAAATAGAAAAATAATAATAAATTTTGGGGTTCCCCATACTTAGAACTGAAACTCAAAATTTTTTTTTTCATCAAACCCATACGTGTGGGGTATCTATGAATAGGTCTTCAAAAATGGTATTGAGGTTTCTAATATCACTTTTTTCTAAACTGAATAGTTTGCTCGAGAGACGCTTCCAAAGTGGTAAAATGTGTGTCCCCCCCCGTAACTTCTAAAATAAGGTAATGATAAAACTCAAAAAAATATATGATGTACATAACCATGTAAACTTCCACCGACAATTGGTTTGAACGAGATCCAGTAAGTAGTTTTTTTTAATACGTCATAAATCAACTCAAATATAAAAATTAAAAAAAAAACATTTAATTTCATAAGCATAAACCGAGGATACCTACAGGTTTGTACGGAACCCTCGGTGCGCGAGTCCGACTCGCACTTGGCCGGTTTTTTTTAACTTGATAAGTTCAGCAAGCTTACAAATGGAGCCGATAAAATGTCGCCGCGTGACGCTAATGTCGCGGCGGTATATGTTTACTCATTGGATGATTAAGTTATACATGAACGGGCCGGAGGGGTTGAAAGAAAACATCGAGACCAAAAATTCGAAGACTTTTGACATCCCCCAAACCGCAATGAGCCCGCGTGGTGGGTAATGGCACACTCCATCTTACAGAGAGGAGGTCATTGACCCAGCAGTGGGCACGTTATAGGTTGATTATGCTAAAACAGTTTGAAAATTACTAATGTTATTACCTCATCATCATGCTCCTATAAAACAGCATTGTTAAGAAAGAGTGTTCTATCAATGGGGCCAGTTATCTATAACAAAATACCTCATGCCTACAAAGAGGAATCACTAAGCATATTTAAAAAGAGGCTAACATCCTTATTAATACACACATCAAAAGTGTCTAGGGATCAAGCATTTTATGCGGATTTCTTGAGATTGAGATGTGGCTTTGTAATAAATTTATGATTTTATAAATTTATATGGATCCTTTTTGGTGCATTTCATAATTTGAATCAGGAACTGTGAATCAAATTCGAGTAAAAGATGAAAATCAGCTGTCAATATTTTCCCTATAAAAACATACAACGCATTGAAGACATTATTAGTGCTACTGTTTCCCTACTACTGATTAAAACCAACGTTATTATGGAGCGGCGACGTCATTTAAGCAGGGAAGAAATGCTCAGAGCCGTGGGAATGATAGAAGCTGGTTCCCGGCAACGTACTGTGGCTTTAGCTCTGAATACAAGTTAGAGTGTTATCAGTCGACTTTGGACACGTTACCGAAGCACTGGTACCGTGGCTGAGCGCCATGGAGGACGGTATCGCTGCACCACACGGAGACAAGACCGATACATTCAAATCTTAACTCGAAGAGCTCCAACAATAACCGCCATGATGTTAGCCGTGAGGCTTCATCACTCTTCAGGGAACTTAATTAGCGACCAAACAGTCAGAAACCGCTTGCATGAAGTGAACCTTCATTCCCGAAGACCGCTACGGGTACCACCTATAGCAATGCACAATCGTAGGATTCGATATCAATGGGCTCTTGAACACAGAAATTGGGCAGAAGAACAATGGCGTTTCGTGTGCTTTTCTGATGAGTCTCGTTTTGGTATGAGACCGGATACAAGACGTATACGACACTGGAGAACCCCTGGACGCCAACAGCGATTAAAATCCTGCCAGGAAGTCCATCCTTATAGTGGTGGAACCATCATGGTATGGGCGGGTATTTGGATCGGCGGAAGAACTGAGTTGATTTGGATCAGAGGCAACCTCAACGCTCAAATTTATGCTGAGACGATTGTATCAGACGTCATCGTTCCTCTACAAGTGCAAATCGGTCCCTTATTTCAGTTAATGCATGATAATGCACGACCGCACACCGCAAGAGTTGTAAGACAGACTCTCGCCGCAGCTAACATCAATGTCCTGCCCTGGCCTGCTCAGTCGCCAGACTTGAATCCGATTGAGCATGCATGGGATATGCTACAGAGAAGAGTTCTGCCGAATATGGAGGGTATCCAGTCGCAAGAAGACCTTTTTTTGTTGTTGCAACGAACATGGGCGGCCATTCCACAGCGTGATTTGGATGAACTCATTTTGAGTATGCCAAACCGATGTTCTTGTGTTGTTAGTGTTCGCGGTAGAAACACGGATTATTAATTGTTTAAGTTACCCAATAAAATTTTAAAGAAAACTGTTATTTCAGTCTTTTTTTCGAACTTTTGTGTTAGTGGTTCAAATGTCAAAAATCCCTTTATTAGGAAAATGGCAAATTTCTTTATTAATCCAAAGGTGACTTGGTTTATCGTTACTGTGACAAACGAAAACACTTTATTTGATGAATCCTTAAAGAAAATTTTAATTAATATCAATCAGGAGAAAAGTTATTGCAAAAATATATGTTGATCCCTAGACACTTTTGATGTGTGTAGATAAATGCTATTATTCTATACAAGATTTTATTAATGATAAAAGTTTATAATGTTGTTAATTTTAATTTATTTCAATTTTCGTGATGTACGTATTTGTGTGTATGTGTAATTTTATTAATGTAGGCATGAATAAATAGTCAATTTAATCAATCATAACGGGTAAAATACGGAATTGAAATTGTTTTTTTTTTTATATGTTTAGTTCATGTAAGGAAGGCTGTAAATTTACATAACCGTCCATTTTATGTGTTTTTATTTTGTTTTTAATTTAATTTAACTTTATTTTTATTTTATTTGTATAATTGTTTTTACTTTTGCATGCCGTAAGGTAGAGTGTGCTGGAACTGTTTTTACAATGTTAACATCCTATTTTGTACCCACATTCATGGCAAATAAATGATTTCTTTCCTTCTTTCTTTCCTATCCTTATCCTAAATTTATTTGTGGTCGGCGCAACGTACCTTTTTCTTCCACACTTCTCTATCAGTCGGCAATCTCGGTAGTTTCTATCCATATCATGATTCACACAGTCTATCCTTCGCTTCTTTGGTCTCCCTCTAGTCTTATAGCCATCGAAATTCATGCTCGTAATAATGCTATTTCCTAACACAAGGAACCATGTTGAAGCTGTCAAAATGAAAGCCATTGCGATGAATTGCTATTTTATGTAACGCAATTATACCATTGCATAATACCAGTATTGATCTACATCCTACCGATAGGTCGTTGAGGATGATGGAAATGAAACAAATACCAGAGACATCACAGGAGCATTGCAATTTCAGAGACAAAACTGATATTTTTGATCTTATGATTCCACTAGCTTTTGCAAGCGGCTGAGCCCATGTGGAGGCCAGAAATTATCCCATAGGAACATACTACTACGACAAAAAATAGTGTTAATCCAGGTTATCAACTATGTGGCAAAGTTCATTCACGTTAGTTCCGCCATTTTTGCATGATTGAGTAACAAAAATCTAAACATTAACGTTTCAAATATTTAAAATATTAGTAGGAAGTAGTTTAACATGACATAACGTCCTGTATTCTCCAAAGGGTTAGGCAGAGGTGAACCAGTGTTTTCACCAATATGTCATGTTTAGCCCCACCTAATAGGGGGGGAGAGATATTGCCATCACCAATAAAGGCTCGTACAGACAGGCGCAACTTGTCGCGTGACGTGTCGCGGAGGCGATTCTGCGATTTATCGCGACGCAACACCTTTCACACTGGCGCAAACACGTCGCGGAGCGATCGTGTCGCTGCGTGATAGGTCGCCTCTGTGTGAAATATCGCGCGCGTTTTCATATTGTTCTACGGATATATCGATACCGGAAATTTCAATTGTCGTAAAGGACAAAACACGAGTTTTCAGTAGAGCCAAAAAACAAAAAACAATATTGTTTTTGACTTATATCTTTTTCAAACAAAGTACTATATTCATGATGTCAAAAGAAACCCTCACTATTTTTTCGTGTTCTATCCATAAAAATTAATAACATAAACCAAACATAATTATTGACGAAAATGAGAGTCCTTTACAGCCCAAAAAAATTTAACTGAAGTACTTTACAGCCACGAAAAATTGGTTATGATAAAGTCAGATGTGTCGTAAAGGACTAATCTTGCTTATCATTGGATAGTACAGGTCAATTCAACCAGAGACTAAGGGGGTAAAAGGAACAAAAAACCTAAAGTTTTTAATAGAAATAATACAATATGTAGTAAAAACAAGTGAAATTAAAAAAAAAATTATTTATTATTCAAATATTTAGTAAAAAAGTAGTAAAAATATTATTCTAATAGGAATTCAAAATTTAAACAAAATGTTTTGCGCTATTACGTTATATTTATAATTTTATTGTGTTGTGATGGAAGGTTTTATTACCAATTTGGACATTTTCCTGTTTGTGGCAAACACCAGTTTTTTTTAACAACCTCAAATGTTATTTGAAGTTTTTGCGAATAAAGTTGATTTGTCAAAAATGAAAAGAACGAATTGAAACAATTCTGTCACACTTATGTGTGCTCGTTGAGGAACAAATGGATCTCGCGTAATCGCACGAGACGTACTGTACATTCATGTACACATGTACACGAATGTACATTCATCAAAAAGTATGAGACATAGCTGCAAAAGGACATAAAATGGCCTGAGGTCGTGAGGGAAAAGATAACCCCTTCTATGGTGTTAGTAGAACAGCAACCATGTTCCAGTTCTGACTTCGCTATAAATGAGGGTGCATCAACATCCTGTGGACCGGAAACGTGCAGTGTTGGAACATCAACATCAGTTGTGAGTCCAAGAAAACCATTTGTGAAGCTAAGCCCGCTACAGAAGAGTGGAAGAGCTCCTAACGTACAGAACTGAAAATCATGCTCATGCAACTGGTTTAAAAGCACAAAATAAGAATGTAGCAGATATCATTAAACTAGTCTCGGAGCATCCCGAAAAAGCTACAAAGATAAAGGAATTGTTAAAGGCATAGCAAACTATGCCCATATATTCTGCTGATAAAGCTTTAGGTATTTTGACCTCATTGAAGCTTTCGAAGTGGCAGTATATAACATTAATATATTGTGCAAAAGAAGAAGGAATACCATTGTATCCTTCTTATACAGCTATCCTTGAAGCGAAGAACTGCTATCCGCCAAAAAATGCCATAGAAGTCACGGAAAGAGGGGTTAAAGTAAAACTTCAAGCTATTTTGAACAAAACTGTGGCTAAACTTGGAATATTTTTTCGTGTAGAATTTTCACTGCATGGCAGAGAATGTATACTTATATTCAAGTGGGGTTTTGATGGTGCTTCAGGGCAAAGTTTGTATAAGCAAACTTTGGCGGAGGATGACGATTCTAGCATTTTTATATGTTCGTTTGAGCCCCTGCGCTTAATTTGTGGCGAAGAAGTGATATGGGAGAATTCAGAGCCATCTTTCACAATGTTCTGCAGACCATTATATTTTAAGTTTTCAAACGAAAACAGGTTGAACATAGTTGAAGAACAGGCTACGATTGGAAACGAGATTGAAGACCTGCAGCCTTCTATTATGGGAGGCCATTCTGTTAAGCACTCGATGCCTACGACCATGACTGATGGCAAAATCACTTCCCATCTATCAAATACCTCATCTCCGACTTGTGATATATGTAAAGCAACTCCTACGGAAATGAATTAGTTAGACGTCTTTTTTTGTGTTTGGGAAATCATCAAATGACGTCTCCCGCTCTGGGCGGAGCGGAAAGGCGTGTCATTATAACTCAGCCATAGTCACGGTGATTAACAAATGAGGGACTTAGTAACATCAGTTTTTAGTCACTTGTTAATCAGCGTGATTATGATTGATTATGCAATTTTGTAAAAAAAAGTATTTGATCAATATCATATTTAATTATTCTCATTAAAAAAGTCATTAATAGGCTATTAACTAACGACAGTACAAGTAAATCGATGCTCAACTTCGTTTGACCATGTCAAAGATTTGAAAAATCACGTATCGAAAATTCAAAAATTTGGTACGCGCGAAGCGGCACTGAAAGGTATATGAATTTGATGTCACCTTGATCGCCGTGTATGGTACAATACCTCTTGTGAGCATCAGCCCTTCAGTTCCATTCAGTTTCAAATAAATTAACTTTAAGTGTTTTCACCCATACAAAAAAAAACTTAAAACTTTTTGTTCTCACGTGTGGAGGTTCCATACGTTAATATTACATAAAGGTATGTATACCAGACACATTGCAAACGTCCTTTACGCCCTAATTACGTAAGTTAAAAGAAAGCATAGATTTGGTCGTAAGGGTTAAGACTATATCTTTATTATGTGGTTAAGAATGTCGTATAAAAAGTTTAATGCAAAAATGAGGATTACGACCTCTTAAATAATTAAAACATGACTTTACGCTCCCCTATTGAAAATTATTTTTACAATACATCCCAAATAGTATAAAAAATCGCGCTAGAGCTGTTGGAAAGCCAGGTCGTAAGGGGCTTTTTTTTTAAGATAGAATTTTTTTAAATATACCAATCGATAGAGCTTGCAACGCTGATTCCAAATATATATATAACTCATTTTCGGCAAAATGTCCTTTACGACAATTGAAATTTCCGGTATCGATACGTAAATCGCCGAATCGCGCGCGACCATCGCGTGGTCTGCACGAGCCTTTACACTTTCCCGACACAATATCGAACCCAGGACCTCATGTTCCCGGCCAGGCCGGCCGGATTTGTTCGAAAGAGTTACCGTGGCACTGACATAGGAACATGGGTGGTTTTAGTCAAGCAAAGTCTGACATGCCCTTCCGCTCCACCCAGAGCGGGAGACATCATTTGATGATTACCCAACCAAAAAAAAGGATCTCATACTCAGCAGTAGCAATTGCCACAACAAGACCAACGAGGTTGTTACATCCACCAACATTTTGTCAGATAAGGCCCATGGTCGGCATATAAAGATCCATGTCAGATGAAGAGGGACTTGTAGCTAAATAATTATAGCTGTACAGGTTGATTGAATGATAAGCTATGCTTGCCAATGTTGGTGCGTGAATGGATGATCATTCATTACATAAAAGGAGACCCTCCGTGCCTTGGAAAGTACACTAAACCCTTGGACCTCATTTGTAAATTTTTGACAATCACTATGGGTAGTCATAAGCCCAAAAACCTAACAACCAGTCTTATCAAGAAGTATAAGGTTACCCTGTTACTGGATTGTGGAGGTCAAACAGGCAGTTGTTCTATATCAACGGTTAAAAGGTAATAAGCGCCATTTTGGTCGAAAATTACTTATGAATTCCATCCTACTTGAAATTTTCTGCTTTTTCGAATGTGCTTATTCCCATGGCTCTACGATATCTTTACATTTTCATTGATATGACAATAAACAAAAAAGTTATATCCATTTTCCTACAATTTCAAACTTAAAACTGCTTTCCTGAACAATTTGGTTTTTGTCGCTTATACCTATTACGTTTTAATCATTGATGTAAAAAACTGGTATTCATCTGTAGGTATCTGGTCAGATTGGAAGCCGACATAGTTGGGAAAAGGCTAGGCAGAAGATAATGTATCCTGCGTCTACAGTAATCTGAGATGAGCCCACCATTTAATAAATAAAATAAATAAATAAATATCTTAGGACAACCAACACACCGTTATCTGATCCCAAACTAGGCAGAGCCTGTACTATGGAAACCAGACAACTGAGAAACATACTTATATATTTCTAAACACATACATATTATAGATAAATTACACCCAGACACAGAACAAATGATCGTGCTCATCACACAAAGATTTGTCCTGGGTGGGAATCGAACTCACAACCTCAGTCTTAGCAGTCAGGGTCACTAACCACTAGACTAAAAGGCCAGTCGATAGTCTGCATCTGCATAAGGGTAGCATTCTAGTTTTTTTTTTCTTTAATACCTGAATGCAAGTCCAATGCCAGTGACCCAGTGACCATAATGTTCATGAATTATTTTTATTTCTGATTCTATCGTGTACATTATTTTTTTATTTGTCACCATGCATGGCTGACTTTGGGCTTGTTTCTGTGTGTTTTAATAGTTGATCTGCCAAGCCTTTATTTTGTAAATGGTGAATTCCTTTCAGCTGTCTGTTAAGATCATTTTGGAGTGTGATTTTGTAATTTTTTTTCTTTTAACTTATTTCCTGTTCCACCTGTTTACAGGTTGACCACTATTGCTGCTGGCCATGATATTAGAGTCATGCTCAATAAATTGTAGACTTGAAAAAGTAACCAGCTATTCATGAGTTGATTGCTATAATTCATCAGTAGGTCTAAGTGGATTCAACCAAATATATATAAGGCAACATTAATTTTTACATGCAGGTACTATAGGTAAATACATGAACTAACTTTGTATTTATTTAAGTTTTGATTTTACAAGGAATTCTCATACGATAAGTAAGTAAAGTAATAGTTTATGATAACTTTAAATATAAAAAGATGTGATAAACTTAATTATTAAACTTTTACTTTAATAAAAACGTCGTTCGTTGGTTACCTACGTGAATATTAAAACCTAATTTTATGTCCTACATATTTAAATAAAATAAAATTAAAACAGCCGCGATAAATTCCGCGAAAAAAACTGTAAAAATATTGTAAACAGTTTGACATCGTAGCGAAGAGAAACTTATGTTTTTCTTAATGTAATGACGTTAAATACTAGGAAAATAATTAAGGAATCGTCTTACCTGATAAACCGATGACAATAATTCCAGGAACGATGAAAACACTGTTGGAAAACGCGTGTTCCAAAGGGCCCTCAGACCCACCACTTAGATCCACCATTTTTGTTTAATACTGAGATATTACCTCCTAATACTGCGATGAAACGATCAATTCACTTATTCAGATCATAAAATATACCATTTTTATTAAGAGGAAAACGGTTTTCCCAAAATATTCATCAGAATCTTTGATCTGCAAAAATATGAAACGCGAACGACAACAAGACAAAAAGTTGTTAATGTTTTTCCATTGATTATTTGATTCGAACACCAGTCTTTTAAGTTTCGAAATTCAAGTCAGGATTATGCGATGCAATAAGACGGTGTTCTAAACAGCTAAATATCAATTGGCAAAATATGGACTAAAATCGGTTCTGCCCTGGTAATCGAGAGGGCAGTAAGTCGAAGGTGGCCATTTTTTTTTAATTATTGATTTGGAATGTAACGTCAAACGAGCTTTCTTCCTATCTAGGTTTTATATTTCTTCGTAAATTAGAAATGCATTTTCTTATTTGATAAAGAGCAGTAAGAACGGTACGATAAATCTAGTTACTACGTAAAAGAGCAGTATTTCATTGACATACTACCCTTTTTCTTTGTATTAACAAATTCCTTAACAAAAAAGCAGTAAATCTCTGACATACTGCTCTTTTCGTTTGTTTGAACCAATGTATCAAATGAATTTACTAGTAAGACGTACAGTTTATAGCTGTAGGTACTGCACTATTAAGATATTAATTTTATTATAATGAATGTCTCCTAAATATACAAATAAAAACACAGTACCTACCCTTACTGCTTATATTATAACGTGGCATAAGATAAAATAATAATATAGTCTTGCAAATCAGTAGAGCAGTAAGTAGTTGCTACTGTGCTACCTAGGTACAAATAATGATCAAAATATTCGGCCATTTCGCACTGAATGCCCTGAAACTGGATTTATTTCGTCCGAAAACAATATTGAAGACAGGCGAAAAAAAAATATTAACCCATATTAAATAATGAACCTACTCTTAACTTAGCCTGCCAGGAAAGCATACCAGATTCAGAAAATGATAACAGCTTTTATGAGGATTCTGATGACTCAGTCTGTGATAAGGACTACGTGCCACCTGTTTCTTCTCCATCGTCCGATGATAGCATAGAAATAACAAAAAGTACAAATGCATTTCCATCGTTCTCATCGATACGATGAGAACGATGGAAATGCATTTGCACACCACAAACAAGCACACCATGTGTTAAAAAGAGCAACAAAACGATCAAAATTACTTGGAAAATATAGAATTTTTACCGGTAGTAAACACCATCACACCAAGACATAGTTGCTGTACAAGTTATCAAAGGTAGGTATTTTTGATCTCCACTTCAAGATTTGCTATAAAGCTGTATCCAACCCTTTAGCTTTTTGCAGATGAAAATCCTAAAATTAAAAAAACATACCACGTCCTGATTCAAGGATTCGTGAAAGAGGAATTACTGACGAAAGGAAAAAGCAGATAATTCTAAACCTGTGTGCTTTAATACCTGCTAATCGTAGAGATTGTTTAGGAAAATTTATTTGTAAATAATGTTGAAAATTTGGCAATCGAGGACAAAGTTGGAGAAGATGAAACACAGATATAAAAACTGGAAGACGTATTTTAAATTATAATACATGTTTACGTGTTTAAATTTTTCTACTTTTTTTTATTTTATTGAAGTTATTTTATGTTTCTAAGCTCTTTGAAGTTAGCTACTTTCGTTTTTTATTTCATTTTATTTTATAAGTATCATGCCAAATAATTATAACTAAGACTGTTGATCTCATTGATTATGTTATCTAATTAAAACGGAAGTTACTCGTAAGTTAGATTGTAAGAATAATTTTGTGCTGAAACCAGGTAACCAATATGTGATATTTGATCTGTCTGATTAAGTCTTAACTTTTGACAAATAGTTTCTAAAGAAGTTTTTTGTTTATAATTGGTATAATAGCGTTAATCCAAATTCCAAGAACTAAGATTGTTCTCTTGATTATTTTCAATGAATAAAACGATTTTTGTTTTTTTTTTCTTATTTTCCCACTATTCGTAGACTTACTGCTCATGAAATCCTGATAATACCTAATTTAAAATACTACTTTAAAAAGCAGTAACGATCTATACTCCATAGTGAAATAGCCTAAATCATTTTCAAGATCAAAGGTAAAGGGCAGTATGACGCTCCCTTACTGCTGTTTTAAGATAAAATTTAAATTTATTATTTTAAATTCTGTATGGAGTGGTATGAAATAATACTAAGCAAGAGAGCAGTATCAATGGCAGTTACTGCCCTCTTACCTAAATATTAATTTAAATTAGTTTAGAGTATAGTAATGAAGACACGGTTTGTTATGTTTTACGATAATCCTGGTGAACATGTTAAAACAATATTATTCAACTGTAAAAAAACATATTTTTCCCTTTCTTTTGCCATATAGAACATAAAAATCGAGTGTATAGTTTTATCACAAACGCTAAAATTGTAACCAAAATATTTGCGCGCCGTTTTCTCGAAACTGCCTTTTTTGACTTACTGCTATATCGATTACCAGGGCAGGGTTGTTTTTATTTAAATTTTACATTTTTTACGAACTATTTTCTTTCATAACTGGACTTCGATCAATAGTCGCAGACAAATCACTCTCACGCACGGTACCGTGTCAGTACCACTAGGTTTTTAGTAATCTATACTAATATTCTAAAAAAGCTGAATAGTTTGTTTGTTTGTGTGATTGAACGCGCTAATCTCAGGAACTACTGGTCCGAATTGAAAAAATCATTTTGCATTGGGTGGGTATTTATCGAGAAAGGCTATAGGTTATATATAACATCACGCTACAACTAAGAGAAGCGGGGCAGTAATGAAAAATGTTGCAAAAACGAGGAAAATCGCACGGGTATAAAAAATTTAACGCGGACGAAGTCGCAGGCAGAAGCTAGTAGTAACATAATATTGTTGTTCAAAACCATGAGTTTGATATAGGTACAGTTAGCACCAACATTTATATTCAGATGATCTTTATCTGGCTGGAACCCCTGAGCGACAACAACGAAACCGATGTTTACTAATATAGCGGTTTTACATAAAAATAAAACCGATATTATGTGCCGAGAGGGAAAACATACAGCATTGTCTATGAAGAAGCATTGTATACTTATCCTTTTTCGCGCGGTCAATAGTACGGATACTTTAGTTCAACGTAAAAATAGTAGGTGGCGTAGCTATCGCCGACGTTGAATTTACTCTATGCCAGCTAGGAAGCGGGAACCGCTGTCACTTTTCGAGTTCATAGTCTTCACCAGGAAGAACTTCCTACAATGCTGTATGTTTTCCCTCTCGGCACATAATATCGGTTTTATTTTTATGTAAAACCGCTATATTGATGTGCCTCCGGAAAACATACAGCATTGTCTATGAAGACGTGTTTGTTATCTGCTGGTGAAATATTACAGGTAAAACACAACGCTATGATGATTATGAATTGTTTATTCTGAGAGTTAGGTAGTTACAGTATCTCTTACTGATGTATATTGTTACATTTAAAATACAATTATGTAGTTTACAATATATTTTACATGAGACAAAAATATAATTAAGAATATCATCTTAACAGTTAAAGGCGATGATAATAATCAATTTAGATGTTCCAAGAATAAATCAAATCGTCTAGGTTAGAGACGATTGGTTCATGATTACTTTTACTTAGAAGTAAATGTATTGAAAAATGGATCACGACTGTCTTTGTGGAGTTCTATTACACGACAGTAATGATTAAAGAAGGTGTTGGATGATTTCCAATTACCCCGTGATAAAATATCATCAAGTGATTGATTATCTAACCAATTTAAAGAAGCTACTGCTGACCTGCAGCTTCCCGGAGTTGCAAAAATTCCACTATCTCTGAGAACTGTGCGAACCCAATTCCCGATTACAGTGCGTGAGGCAGCTTTTGTTTTATTAAGTACAGTGATAAAAAGATTGTTCAAATTGCTAACTTCAGATCTCTTAAGTACAGTTTTTTCGATTAAAAGCCTAACTAAAGTGACAGGACATATGTTTTTATCACTGTGTTGTGAAAGTTTCCAAGCGGACTGTCGATAATAGTGTGTATCGGTTTTAGATCCAAATGCAGGTATAAAATAGATATTATCGCCATCATCTAAGAAGCTGTCATTTGAGATTTTCAGCAAAGTTAGGTCATGAACCCTACGGCCTGATGCCAGCAATAAAACTGTGGCTGTTCTACGTGCTAAATCAAACAATGTGTCTTTAGGTGCATTTGATGACAGCCAATTTAGTACGGTACGTGGATCCCACGTGAACGGTGGCCGTACTTCTTTAGGTTTGGCAACTCCTATCGCCTTAAGTGTATGTTTTATTAAAAAATTTGAAAATGTTTTTTGTTCCACATAAGGGCCACAAAATGTTAAGACTGCCGATTTGTGAACGAGGATAGTACTATAGGATAAATTCTCTTTTAGAAAGAGAAACATTAAAAATTTAGCGATGTCAGCAGGTTGAGGATATTTTGGGTTTACTTGAGAGTTAGAGCACCATCTCAACCACCGTCTAAGTGGTGACAAATAGGTTGATAAAGTTGAACGTCGCCAGCTCTTCTTGAGTAGTTCTTTTTCCTGTATTGACCAGTCTTTTATTTGGGCACCCCACCCCCAATTTTCCAAACTTTCAGGGTCAATGTCTGTACCTGTGGGGGAGGCTGCGATGTTGTAACATCTATCAAGGTCTTCGATAGGTTCAGAAGTTCGTGAGGGTGGTCTAGAGCTCTGGATTTCAGGTCTTGAAGCCAGAAGGCTCGAGGCCACTCCGGGGCCACTAGCAAGTAAATTCCCGTTGCATTGTTCAGATGTGCCAGAACTCTGGGCAGCAAACTGGGAGGAGGAAACACCCACGCTAGCCGATGGTTCCATATTCTGCTGAAGGCATCTATATAGTTTGCTGATCGATCTTTGCAGTCTAGTGAGACATAGTTTTTTACTACCGCGGTCCTTTGTGTCGCAAACAAGTCCACTTCTGGAAGCCCCCACTTCCGAAAAACTTCCGCTGTTGCTCGAGGTAGAAGATGCCATTCCGCGGGTGGTTTTCCTCGTGATAGCCTGTCCGCTATTACGTTGTATCTGCCTGGCAGGTAGTGGGCTGATAGGGTTATGTTGAACTTGTCCGTAAGACGTAATAGTTTGAAGGTTAGGGCTAGTAACCCTAACGATCTGGTTCCTCCCTCCTTTCGAATGTATGCAATCAGGGTTCGATTGTCTGACTGGATCAGCACGTGTGACTTCTGCAACGTCTTTGTATTCATTTTGATTGCCGCTATTACTGCATATAGCTCCTTTTTGTTGCAGTGCCATCTTCGTTGGTGAGTTGCCCAAGCACCTGACATTGGAATCCCGTCTATGTGGGCACCCCAGCCCCAATCCGAAGCGTCCGTCGCAAGGAAATGGGTAGCAGGTTTTTTGTGTATAGGTAATGTGTGGCTTGTGGCTCCGCGCCACCACATTATCTCTTGACGCACAACTCGAGGCAGTTGCTGTTTTTGACGGGGTCGTGTTTTGTTGTAGTGTCGCAGAAATATTTGCATTTTGCGACAGTGTAGTCTTCCTCGGGGAACGACAAAGTTGGCGAAGTTTAAGCGCCCCAGCAGACTTTGCAGTTCCCGAAGGTTTATGTGACTTTTCAACAACGACCGGTCTAGTGTGTAGTTTATGCTTTGTTTCCTTTTTTCTGGTAGGGACATTGTATTTACAGCTGTTTGCCAACGTATGCCAAGGTATTCCAAATCTTGAGTTGGCACCAATACAGATTTTTGGCGGTTGATATGCCAGCCCAAATGTTCCAAGTGCCTCACGGCTTCCGCAGCCTGAAGACATAACTTGGAATGGTCTTGATTGACCAGAAGGAAGTCGTCTAGGTAGACTAGCACTCGACATCCCTTCGCACGCAAGGTCTCCGCGACCCAGCATGTTACTGATGAAAATAGGTGCGGCGCTGACGCCAGTCCGAACGGTAAACATGTCATCTCGTATAACTGGTCTTTGTAGCTGATCCTTAAGAAAGGTCGGTGCGACTTTGCTGCTCGCAGGTGAAAGTAAGCCTGGGATATATCTATTTTTATCATCCAGTCTCCAGGCTGGAGAAAATCTGGGACTGAAGCGTGAGAAATCAGACGAAAACGTTTCGTTTTGACGAACTTGTTCAATTCTCGGAGATCGAAAATTGGGCGCATTGATCCGTCGCTTTTCTTCCGCAGAAAAAGCTTGGAGATAAAACTGGGCGTTTTCTTGGAAACTAGTTTCAATACAGCTTGATCTAATAGATCTTTGACTGTCTGAGACATTGCAGGGGATGGCGTGGTTGCATATTGCGTCATAATCCTTCTTGTTGGCATTAATAGAGGAGGTTTTTTGTAAAGGGGTATACGGAACTTCGAAATTGCAGAAATTATGAATTTGTTTGCTCGAAGCGCTTGCCAACGGTTTTTGAACAAAGTTAAACAACCTCCCCTGAAATGTGTCGGGTAGTCACTTTTTTCCGTCTTTGTTTCGAAATGAGTAATTTTTTGTTGGTTTGAAACCGTCGCCTTTCCCTTTGTACGTTTGTTTCGTTTGTTGTTTTTTGTAGGTATCTCGAAAATTATAATTTTTATTATTCTGTGTGTGAGGAACGTATTTGGAGGTAGACGGTGTTGGTTCTTTGTATTTTGTTTTGAGTTGCTCCTTAGTTTTGTGTGTTTGTGTTGATGATAACCAGAAATGAGGCCCTCCGAGGGACTGAATAAGGGACAAAAGTTTTGTCTTATCAAATAAAAACTCTTCGCTTGGAGGTATATTACCTAGCGCAGCTTGAATGTTTTTATTCGGAATTTCGCAAATTATTCTTTTACGTCTCATTTCAATACACTCGGCACGTTTACCGCAAATTATTTGTAATGTTTGTTCAAATAATTTATAAGATGACGACTCATTGCCGAATGTTTCAGAAATTTTATTATAAAGGTTATCGGATTTTAGCTCGGCAGGGTTATTGTGAGCCCAGTCAATGATGCCCTGTAAGCCAGACTGCAACAGTTCTCTTTGATGTAACACGGCGTTGGTAGTCGCAGCCATGATTTCCTCTGTTGAGGCCAAGAAATCTTTTCCTTTGTTTAGGCAACACAGTTCATCGTTAATTTTTAAATTGCAAAATCCCGGAAACGCGAGCATGTCTCCCAATGTTTTCTTATAACGGATATGTTGCCACGTGGGGCTGTTAAAATGCTGCAAACTTATTAATTGGCGTAACCGTTTTTCATTAGCCGATTTAAGAATTTTTTTATCATCAAAACTAGTTTGACAGGCGCCCAAATCCAACGACCTAGGCGTTTCTGTTAACGGATTAGTCAAGAAATCATTACTGATCATTCCTGCTTGTTCGATTACGTCACTTGTATTTACAGCAGTACTCGGTACGTATTGTTGGTGCATTATAAAGTTTGTAAGAAAACTGACCTGGTTGTATAACGCGTCGATTCGAGGATCGACCGTTACCTGTGCATCCCGCTTAAATTTCTTGCGAGGAGGTTCCGCTCGTTCGGCTTCACTGTCTGATGAACTGCTAGCGCACGAGGAGTCCTCCTTTTCTTGTTCTTGATCCCTCTCGGAAGTCGGCGAGTTCGAAACGATCGACCGATGGGCCCCGGCGGCTGCCTCATCGGGTTCGTTACTCGGCGCGGGATTCATAGCGAACAAACCGTTATTTTAGTTAAAGGATTGAAAATACAACTAACTATTAATGTATTACTAAATTATCGAACACGATAGCAAATAATTTTTTAGAATGGTTAAGCGATTCAAAAAATATTTGTAGATTTCGACCGCACGCGGCGGGCGAAAGTACACAACGCTATGAACTCGAAAAGTGACAGCGGTTCCCGCTTCCTAGCTGGCATAGAGTAAATTCAACGTCGGCGATAGCTACGCCACCTACTATTTTTACGTTGAACTAAAGTATCCGTACTATTGACCGCGCGAAAAAGGATAAGTATACAATGCTTCTTCATAGACAATGCTGTATGTTTTCCGGAGGCACATCAATAGCTTGCTATGATAATTTCCCGTAATTCTCATGTTCATGGCAATTATTTTTTACGCTGTTTTTTAGCTTTACAGTTACGTATGTACCAGCGCATAATACATTTGAAAGAGTTATGTTAAAACAAGCAAGAATGTAATGTAGGAGAATCTTATCAGTATAGCTATTTATAACCATTTTATACGCTTCTGTGCTGAATTGACCATCAATCAGTGTTTTCGAAGGAGTCCTCTAAGTGCTATTTAGAAAGCCGAAATCCTAAAATTTTAGCAGTTTAATTTAAATCAAATAGACGAAAGCTTTTTGCTGTTGGGGCCCAGCAGTTGTGTGATTGTATAGGCACATAAGCAGTACCTACCTCTATGTACATATGTATGTGTGTAAATAAAACAAAAAAAAACTATTATAAATATAAATTTATTATTGAAAATACACAATTATGTATATCTTTTGGCCTTAAAGTAACATTAGTGTACACAATACTAAAACAAATAATAACACTAATGACACATATTCAATACAACAGTTCTATGACCACTATCATACACGTTTAAAAATAAAACATTTTTATTTATTTATTTATAATAATCAGGAGTAAAAATAGTTAATTTTATAATAGGTATGTTTTTTCTTGGAATGTTGCCCTATGTGCTGCAATGTCATCCGTATAACTACGATTTTTTAGTTGTAACTGGCAACTTTGTTTATAATGTAACGTATAATGCGATTCAAATGAGAATAGGATCGACTTTGCGCCATATTGTGACGTCATAGCTGTCAATTCTAACCAGTTACGTAGGGTGAGCAAAAAAAGATTTTTTTTAAATAAATTTTACCAACAAAGATTTAGTGAAAAATATTAATATTAATTTATCCCCGTAGCCAAATAACGTTGCTTGGCGACTTTTCTTGCATTTTGCAGTGTTTGCAAATGGTACCGTACGTTTCAATGGTCAAACTTATATTTCCTCCACTGTTGCATCAGTTCTAATGTTTGCTGTTTCTCGCTCTCCAACTATTTATCTACACAGCGCCTCGTTTACTCATTTTCGAGCAAAATGAGTAAGACAATAACAAAAACAAATAACAACAATCACAAAAAATAACAACAATGTAAGAAACACAATTAAAGAAACATTATCAGTCCACAAGCACATGCACTTTTTGGCGTGGCTACTGGGCCTTTGCGCCAACAATGAAAACAAAAAAGGCTATGGTATGGTTTTAAAAAACGAATTATGACTTTAAATAATTAAATATTATATTAAGACGATTTACTACTATTTAACCATTTTATCAAAATTTGATGTAAGACTACTATTATTGATAAGCAAATACGTTTTTTTGCAAACCGTACTTTTCAAGTGAAATTTGACAGATAGAGGTTATTGACATTCCTATTCTTATTTGAACCGCACTATATTGACCAAAGTTCTTATTTCAAAAATATATGGAGATTCTGCTATTTATCGGGCAAATATTTCGAACTGGGATTATTTTTTTAAGAAAGTTACAATAATTATGCTTGTTGCGTGTCTTGCTAGTTCGTGGTTTGTTTTTCATGCTTTCCTGTATTTTCCCGCGTTTTTATTTGGCAAAGTTGCCAGTTTCATCTTAACATTAAATGACGTTAATTTACAATAAAGGTTAGTTTATTTACACACCCTGTTAGACGATTCTAATCATTTTCGATTCAGTCGAATTTTGGACAATTTTCTTTTAATACAATTTGAAGAACCTCAACTTGAAAAGAATTATCACAGAATATTATGAGGCGATCTTCAAATCTCGATAATCGTTTTGTAAAAAATTTGGTCCTACCTAAAAACATTTTTGTCATAATCTCTACCAAAATACATTTTTAGTCCTAAAAAATCTATTGGAGAAACGGTTTTTTTTTTAATAAGTTTTATTTAAATTGTAAAAACTTTTATAAAGGCACTTTTGGAATGACATTGAGCGTAGTCGCGCGTACTCTAAAATATATCACCGAAAAAAATTTAGATTATTTTTCATTACATTCTATGTTTTGTCATATTACTGGTTATAATTTCGAGTTTCAAGACCTAGTTAGGAAATGATGATAGAAGAATTTTATTTCTAATCTATTATCACGAACGCATCAAAAATACTTGTAACCAATAACATGGCAACACATGTGTACAAAAACAAAACCTTTATTTGTGTTCAAACAGCACTTAAAACTATATTTCATAAATCCACAAATACAGTTTCCTTCCAAAAATGTATAAATTTATTGCATTTGTCTATACTAAGCTGTATGAGCTAAAATAAGGGTTTTCATTTACCTAAATTTTTAACTATTCAATTACAATTTTATGCAAAATGTTGTATTTAATTTTTCTTCAGGGGATCGAGGTTATCTATTGAAAAATCATCGTTTCCAAAGGTGATACCTCGGCTGAATCCATCCTGTAAATAAAAAAATCAAAATAAGTAACGGGATAAAATAATTTTATACAGCCATATACACCAAAAACATCTCTTTAGCGGTTTAACCAAAAACAATTTTACAAAATACTTCTTGTTTTAATCATAGTTAATGTAAGTCTAAATACCTATATTCCGTTTCTTGGACAAATAATGGTTAAACCAACGTTATTTTGATATAAATGGTTACTTGGTTCCGTTATTTATTTATAAAGACATAATATTATGATCTTTTTACCATTTACATTACAAAAGTAACTCTAAAATGCAGTCAGTTCAATATTAACTGTTTGTTAATTTTGTAATAGAATATAAAAGGAAAAAAACAGTTATACTCCATTTATGGAGTTGTAAGCTTTTTTTCTTATTGTTGTAACGTTTCTGCACGCTGACATGTTTTTGTTGCGGACTGTACATTATAACATGGTTTTTTCCGATAGTGTAAACTAGTCTCATAAAAAAAACACTTATAATATCGCCAATAATCAAACCCAAGAGATTTTGTAATTTTCACCATCGGAATTTAATGACACCAAATAGGGACACTTTACAAAATGCATTCCTTTTGAAAACATAACGTCCTTTCCTCTTAAAACGGCCAGAATGATGTTTAAGAGGAAACGCGGTCACGTAGTCATTGGCGTTCATTTCATACAAACGTAATTCAGATATCAGAGGTTAAAAAAAAAGAATGCTCTAATGTCATACCTACATTAACATAACCTAGGCAGAAAACAGAAGAATACGTTTGTATGGACGGTAAGCCAGTGGTCCTTAACCACGTTTCCTCTTAAGCATACCTACACAAATTAGTTTTGATAATGTAAGCGAACACATACCTAATTTGTTATTCGGTAGTTTTATGTAACCATTACCCCATACGTATCCAGATATTTTTTACACAGTGCCCTGCACGTTTTGACATAAAATAACTTCAAATTGTCAAGATCAAACAACTATCCATCAACTTTACCACAATAAAACTTAGGTGAAGTGAGCTGTCATTCACGATATGGTAGGGATTGACACTGTTGACAGTTCTCTTCACGCTCACTTCACCTACATTTTCACGGTGAGTTATTTTACAGAATGGCTCTCCAAGTCGAGTCTTTTTTTACACAGTGCCCTGCACGTTTTGACATAAAATAACTTCAAATTGTCAAGATCAAACAACTATCCATCAACTTTACCACAATAAAACTTAGGTGAAGTGAGCTGTCATTCACGATATGGTAGGGATTGACACTGTTGACAGTTCTCTTCACGCTCACTTCACCTACATTTTCACGGTGAGTTATTTTACAGAATGGCTCTCCAAGTCGAGTCTTGTAGATAATTATCAACGTGAAAACTTGCGTGGATTGACCTGTCAGTGTCATCTCAGTGGTAGTAGCTTTACAATCATAATCGACATTTCAATAATATTTCAATTGAGTTTCTGACTGAGTTTCTTTTCACTATTTTTTTTTAAAAAAAAAAACCTAAATATGTTATGTTTAGACAATATTATAAAGCTTTGAAATAATATAAAATTATTCATTCAATTAGCACAAACAATTTGATTACAAACTAGATTATGATAATAAATCTAATGCTTGGTTAATTCCTAGCATTGCCACTGACAGTTCACTTCACGCTCACTTCACCTAAGTTCACACGGGGGTTTTGCTACAGAATATCGCATTACTGGTATAGTCACAAAATTTTAAACAGCATATTAATATGCTAATATTCTTGGCACTGTGTAAATAATATACCATTATATCAATCACATCACATCAAACAAAGACAAAACATTTATTTTCTACAAACATAACAACCCCGGACGATCACATTTTTTTTTAAATTATATTTTTGAACTTACCGATCCCCGAGCTGTCAAAATTAATAAAAATTCTTTTAAAATCTTTTCTAGAATACCAATCTATTTTATGTCTATCAAAATAATAGCAACTAAAAGTATTAAGACTAAATATTTATTTATAAGAATAAAGTGTCCCGTTTGGTAAATAAATCTTTACTAATAATAAAGCTGAAGAGTTTGTTTCATTTTTTGCTTGTTTGTTTGTTTGAACGTGCTTATCTCTGGAACTTCGTGTAGGATTAAATATTTATTTTTGCATGTGATAGCCAAATTCTTGAAGAAGTCTACAGGCTACTTAACATCACGCTAGGACCCGCAGGAGCCGCGCGAAAAGAAGGAAATGCGAAAACAAAAGTGCAGTTAGGCGAAGCGATTCTACAGGGTAGCTGGGCCGTGGGAGTGACAAGATATTTCGCGCGGACAAAGTCGCGGGCAAAAACAAGTAATACAATATTTTTAAAATACTAAAAAAGAGAGTACTTGGTTCAACAAAAATCTAACAACTTCGTCATTCCCAATATTT
Source organism: Aporophyla lueneburgensis (assembly GCA_932294355.1). Taxonomy (NCBI): domain Eukaryota; kingdom Metazoa; phylum Arthropoda; class Insecta; order Lepidoptera; family Noctuidae; genus Aporophyla; species Aporophyla lueneburgensis. The sequence continues at coordinate 12,003,136 of OW028762.1, read as the reverse complement.
TGTTGTTGATTTGAACACGGTTCTAAATTTGAATGTTCCTAATAGTTAGTTCATCATCATCAGCCTATAATGTTCCCACTGCTGGGACACAGGCCTCCTCTCGGTGAGAGGGAGTGGGCAATAAATCCACCACGCGGGCCCAGTGCGGATTGGTAGATGTCACATGTCTTCAAATTTTTTGTTCTAAGACATGCCGGTTTCCTCACGATGTTTTCCTTCACCGTTTTTGAGAGCAGTGGCGATGAAATAATTTACACAAAGTAATGCGCCTGCTTGGGTTTGAACTAATAGTTCCTAATAGTTAATGATTATAATTTCTTTATTTTTCGAGCGACCTATATTTCTTAACTCATTTTTATTTTCAATAATTCAAGTATTATTTTACGTTGAGGCAACACTATCACCACATTCGTTTACAAAACAGGACACCCTAACTCTAACAATCTAAAAAAAATCAACAAATACGCACCTTCATTTCAGAAATAGTTTTATCTAGGAACCCATTGAAATTGCTGTCCAATTCCACGACCGGCTTCTCACTGAGGTTGCCAAATCCGTTGAAGGTAGGATTAAATCCGTTGCCGAAAATGTTGCCACTCTTCTGTGTATCGAAGGGGTCGAAACCACTAAGACCGTTCGTGAACGAGGTTGTGTTGAAAACTGACGTTTGCAGGTTAAAATCGCTGATATCGTAGTTCGGCCCGTTTGGGTTCATTCCATTTGGGTACGGCCCGTTCGGGTACGGCCCGTTTGGGACTGGCCCGTTTGGGGACGGTTTGGTTGACACAGCAAACGGCTGGGATTGGGGATGAGATATCGGGGCGGGTGTCTGGCTGGGGACGGAAAAAGGGGTGGAACCGAAGAGGTCGCTCCCGTTTATGGCTGGCTGCTGTGGAGTGTGACGCTTCGACGCTTTTGGTGGGGGCGCCACTGGAATGAAAATTTTTGAGTTAGTTTTTTTCTTCTTTGTCCCTATTATTTTGAATTATTTCAACATTTCGAATACATAAGCCTTGTTCTAACTATGTCGGATTCGGCTTCCAAGGTAAACCAGATGCTGCTGTATACGAGTATTTTACAATCTACAAATGACAGCAGGGACCAACGGCTTTACGAGGCTCGGAGGGATCTCGGTTTGTAAAGGATGATCACACCTATCCACGAATCGACAGCGACGTAGCTTAACCCTTCGATAGACCCGTGTGTCTGTTATCATTTAGCCACGAGCTCCCGTTTTGTCGAGTTGGTGGGATAGAATTGACGGAATTAAATTGACAGAGTAGGTAGACTAGTCGGGATCTAGTTCTTATAAAGTTGGGAAGAGATTCAGTTGACGGAGTCTTTTCGGGGTCAGAATATCTCAGGGTCATGTTGACGCGATATTGCTTACAAAAGGCTAGCTAAGCCTTTATAGTAGATACTAATTCCATGCCTATACATGCTATTCTGTGTGGAGCCAGACGTAAAGAATAGCACCATCCCATTTCTTCCTATGCGAGGCGACTAAGGGACTTACTAGAGAATGGGCAGCAGCGTTCTTTATGCATTTTATCACCATACTGCGATCGCCAACCCACCTCTGCCAAGCGTGGCGGTTATGGAAACCACTAGCTGTGGACGTCTTTTAGTTGAAATTATGATGATGAACACATGCTAATTCTATGGCTATCATCATCATCATCATCATCATTTCAGCCGAAAGACGTCTACTGCTGGACACAGGCCTCCCCCAATTTGGGGGATTTGCCATAATCGCAACGCTTGGCATATAGAACGCATACGATGCATAGAGAACGCTCATGATCTAGTAAGTCCCTTAGTCGCAGGCGCGGTTCGAGAGGGGGGGTCCTAGGGGTCATGACCCCCCCCCAAAGTCAGCCATGCTGTCGAGACTCTGAACGATTTGCCTAAAAAACCCAATAATAATCCCGACCTGAAAATCGAACCCGGGACCTCATGCTCATCAGTAGCGCTTTCGACTACTAGACCGACGAGTAGATGTACCTTCCTAAAAATATTCTTCAGTACTCATGGTGACCCCCCCAAAATCATAGGCTGCGACCGCGCCTGCGGGTGTCTTAAGAGGCGACTACGCCTCTTAAGACACCCACGGGAAGAGATAAGATGGTGTTCACAGAACCCTGGCTATAGTGTGATAATTCCATGGGTATGATACTTACAAAGCGGCGGCGGGGTAGTGAGTGCGTTGTCGTGTGACGGCGCTGAGAATCGAGACATCGGCTCCGACTCGAACGCACGCGGGTCGAAGTCTGCAACAAATGGTACGGACATGATTAGTTGAATATGGCAACACTGCCGTGTCCAGGTGGGATACTCTGTGGTAGAATGTGGGGAAAAAAATAGTGCGTGGAGTCCCTCCGCGCCGAAGAAGTGAAACTTCGTAATGTGGAGATGAAAATAGGAATCGAGCGCATGCGTTCGAGTGCTACGCATTCACTCTTACTCTGTCTCTTTCTATTCCGCCTCCCCAGGAGCGTTGAACGTTTAACGCACCTGGAGTTGCATTAGGGAGGCACTCCGGTATCACCGGATGCCGACCTACCTCTGTCGCGTGGTCGAGGCTTACTTGACGGATAGAGCCGTCATCTACCCCGGTCACCAGGGAGACTGGAACCGGCGAGAGATGTCGTGCGGTGTCCCACAGGGATCGGTCTTGGGGCCGAATCTGTGGGACATCGGTTACGACTGGGTGCTGCGCGCCGACCTCCCTAGCGGCGTCAGCGTAGTTTGCTACGCTGACGACACGCTGGTCCTTGCGCACGGGAGGTCGTACGAGGCGGCGGCCGAATTAATGACACGCGGGGTTGCGACAATCGTCGATAGGATCCGGCAATTGGGACTCGAGGTGGCATTGCACAAGTCCGAGGCCATGGGTTTTCATGGTCCTCGGAACGCGCCACCTGCGGGTACCCAACTTACGGTAGGAGGGGTTCACATCGGCGTCGAGTCGACGATGAAGTACTTGGGACTTGTCCTCGACAGCCGGTGGAACTTCGTCGAACATTTCCGACGTTTGGCTCCCAGACTGGAGCGGGCTGGGGCTGCATTAAAGCGGCTCCTGCCCAATCTGGGGGGTCCAAACGCCTCCTGCCGGAGGCTCTACACGGGGATCGTGCGGTCCATGGCCCTCTACGGGGCACCGGTGTGGGCGCCCTCACTGAGGCTGCGCCCAGCGCGCCGGTTGTTTGCGGCCCAGAGGGTCATGGCCATCCGGTTAATCCGGGGATACCGCACGGTCTCGTGCGAGGCGGCGAGCCTCCTTGCCGGAGTGCCGCCATGGGATCTGGAGGCAAAGGTCCTCGCGCACATGTGGGAGTGGCGCGAGGAGGCGAAACGCCGGGGCGAAACTCCGCTGCCGCGACAAATCGCGGCACGGCGGACAGAGCTCCGGTGTGATCTCATGGCGACATGGCGGGTACGATTGTCGCAACCCAGTGCTGGGCACGCCACAATTGCGGCGGTAAGTCCCCTCTTTGAGGAGTGGATAGAGAGGCGTCACGGCGTCCTCACCTTCCGCCTGACGCAGGTTCTCACCGGGCATGGGTGCTTCGGTGGGTTCCTGTTCAGGATAAAGCGGGAGGATACGTCCGGGTGTTTCCATTGCGAGGATCGTCTGGAAGACACGGTGGAGCATACGGTGGAGGTGTGCCCTGCCTGGGCGGAGCACCGCCGTGTCCTCGTAGAGGCGATCGGCGGCGGCGACCTCTCGCGTCCGGCCCTGGTGCGAGCCATGGTACGGAGCGAGAGGGAATGGGAAGCCGTCACCTCCTTCTGCGAAGCAGTAATGCTCGCGAAGGAGGAGGCGGGGCGCGTGAGGGAGTGGCAGTCTCTGCGCCCTCGCGCCCCTAGCCGCCGCAGGAGGAGACGCCCCGGGCGTCGGGAGTCGATTGCGGACTCCCGGCCACCGTAGGCGCGAGCTTGCGGGTGGCGAGCAATGGGTAGCTCGCCGCCCGGTAAGGACCAGGCTCGGGTCGACGGCGCGCAGTGTTCCACGCGCGCCTCAAAGAGATGTCAGCAGCAGTGTAGGGGTCTACTAGGACCGATGCCTGCCGGGGTCGCGTGATTGTTCGAAAGAGATACCGTGACCCTGGCACATGGGCAACTGATGGAACACGGGTGGGTTTTAGTCAGTAAAAGTCTGACACGCCCTCCCGCTCCGCCCAGAGCGGGAGAAGTCATTTGATGATTTCCCATCCTGAAAAAAAAAAAAAAAAAAAAAAACGTTTAACGCAACAGTGCTTTCATACACCCTCCATGGTAGCGTTAAATGTTTAACGATACCTTGTTGGAAGTCGCATTAAAAGTTTCACTTCAAAAAGAGGCGCAAAACTTTCATATTTATTTTACCCCTGATTTTGCGTCACTGTTAAAATTGTTGATATTTTTTTTTCTCTTAATGACAACGTTGCTTTTGGGTTGCTACATAGTGATCTTTATTGCCGTTATTTTAAGGTTGATGTTCGATTGCTGCTGTCACGAGATGATAAAACAACTGCGAGGGTCCTCCCTAGGAGGTTTTGATAAGGATATAATTTAATACATAACATACATAATCAGCCCATAATGTTCCCACTAGTGGGACACAGGCCTCCTGTCGGTGAGGAGGACTGGGCCATAATCCACCACTTGGGCCCAGTGCGGGTTGGTAGATAGATGTCACATATCTTTGAATTTTTGGACATGATCGGTTTCCTCAGGATGTTTTGTTTCACCGTTTTGAGATACCTAAGTCGTAAGTAGAGTTCGTTAGCACTGGCGAACCACTGATCCGGGAAGGGTAAATTAAAACCATTTAAATCCCTGTTTGTATGATATTCGATCCTTAAAGTAACTTACCGCTGTCTGAATCAGAGTTGAGCAGCAGACCTTCAAGCTTGGTGCCTACAGAAGGGTTCTTGTTGGACGACAAATCACCCAGGAGTTTGCTGGAAAACATAAAGACATTTTAGATTATAATTTGGCTTTTTTTTATCATCTTATTATATTGTGGCGGCATCTACATTGCTAAATGCGAACTACAGATTGCAGTGACGTCACGCAAAATTGTGCATTGCGCAAGCAGAGTTTACGCGCATCTAGTATATTATACAGTGTGTTCGGCGCATGTACGTCGGTAATATAATTTGGGGGATTGGGTGGGTCATGTTCTATCTGTCATCCATAGTCCTAAGTGTTTTTTTTATACAGATTATTTTTTAATTTTTTTTTTTCGGAAAATTTCACCTCGTTTTTGACCTTGAGAGGTGGCTACTACTCAACCGGACTTGCCGGCAAATACTTTAATAAGTGAAGGCCTCCAACCAGGGCTTCAAAACTTAAAAACTAGAGCGAGTACTCGCTAGAGGGTGTGCGGTACGGATCTCGGCTTAGGGTATCGCTGGTAGAGGGCAGCAAGAGACGGGCTGGATCGGAACGATTATTATTTAGGGACGAATTCACTTCGTCGAGCAAGGGGGGGGGACATTTTCTATGCTACACTGAAGAACGATATGCAGTACATCTGGATTTAGAAACAGCAACGTTACAAGAGGTATCTTACCCGGTGCCAAAGCTGTGTTTTCCGTTGTGTTGCGGCGGCGGCGTCGACAGCAACAGGTTGTTGTCGTTGCTGGAGTTGAACGTGTCCGTAGAGTTGTTTGACAACGCGTCTGTGCCTGTGGACAGAAGAATAATTGTAGGTTAAATAAATATTTTAACAACTAGAAAAATAATGGTGGCTGCGACTAATCGTAGACCGTGGATTCGTTACCAGACAGACTTAACGGGAAGCGCTAAGGTAACATCAAATTTCTTAAGGTTTTGCCAATTTGCACGTCAGTGTCAGGTTGTATGTTGAACAAAATATGATTCGCGACCGTTATCCCATTTTTTTGTGGTCGGCACAACATGTCTTTTTCTTCCATACTTCTCTATTAGTCGTCATCACAGTAGTCACCCCCTTTATATCCATAACTTGTTACACGTTTGTATTTAAATAACTAAAATCATCAAAACAACAATCTCAGTTCATTTAATCCCATCGAATGACTAAATGTCATTCAATGGGATTAAATGAACTTTATTAACCTTAGTGCATCTGCATACCCCTTAATGCAATTGGTTTCATAGCAACTGCTATTAAATCGATGTAGAGAAACATGGAGAGGGAACCGGTATGTGGTAAATTAAAAATTAGAGTCAGCATCCCGGACTAAACCAGCCTTAACATGTTATAATGTTATGTTATATACCTACTTATTTACAGTCAGCGAACATTGACACGCTATAGGCTACGAAAATGCAACTTGCCGTGTTATACAGGTTGACTTTGAAAATAATCGACAATATTTATGGGAGTGTTCTACCCATCGACATGAACAACTTTTATTACAAAAGTTTTATTAAATGAATGTTTTATTTTGATTAATTTTAATGTTTTCGTCCGTTCGTCCAAAATTGTTGTACGTTGACCTACGTAGATCATAAATTAATTATGTGGCGTCCTATAATTGGTAGCACAAACTTGTAGCCTATCGCAGTCCACTGCTGGACATATGCCTCTCCCATGCTGCGCCACAACACCCTGTTTTCCGCCTCTAGTCTGTCCCAGCCACCTTTTTGAGGTCTTTTTTGGTAATGTTAACGTGCAAGTAATTGTGTACCCTATATTGGCGAACCAAGAAATAAATACATCTACTTCTCAACTTACCCATCTCAATATTATTATTCCCGTTGCCGTTACCGTGGTTAGTGCCATTGGCGAACCCGTTAGCCATGGTGAGAGACGCGATCTGCTTCTCCAGCTCAGGGGGCGGCTTGAACTCTGTGATGTCTGACAGCTTGTTCCGAGAGAGGTACGATGACAGGTCATCCTTGTACGTGATCTTTGATAACTCCTGGAATTGGAAAAGTAAGTGATTAAAAAAAAACACAAAATACAAACGCCAACGTCACCAAGCTTACGTGGGTGGGACTGGGTCAGAAAAGTTGATCGCATGTCGAACGAGTCATGGGTCAAATCTACCATCATTTTTGAATTGAAAGCTTCTTTAGCACCGTTGTGATTTCAAAGCATATAAAACGAAAAAGCGACAGTAAAAAGAGACAGACACATAACGTCATTATGTTTTGTGTCTCGCTCTAACACTTGGGGTGATGGAAATCCTTAAGTAAGGGTGCTCCTTCTGCCAGGGTCGCGAGATTGTTCAAGCGACATACCGTGACCCTGGCATATGGGTAACTGAAGGAACACGGGTGGGTTTTAGTCAGTAAAAGTCGGACACACCCTCCCGCTCCGCCCAGAGGGGGAGAAGTCATATGATGATTTTCCATCCAGAAAAAAAAAAATAAAAAAAGGGTGCTCCTTGAGAAAGTTTACTTTTCTGTTTGACGTTTTTCGAGCAGGCTTGTTGGACAAACAGACATTTGACTTTTTTACATTCGTCTCATTATCTTGAAGCCAACATTTTTGAAGGTTTCACTTCTACCACGTGCGAATTGCACACATGTTTTATTTTTTTATTTTTGTGGGTGGTAAATCATCAAATGACTTCTCCCGCTGTAGGGTGTAGCGGAAGGGCGTGTCAGACTTTTACTGACTAAAACCCACCCGTGTTCCTTCAGTTGCCCATATGCCAGGGCCACGGTATCTCTTTCGAACAAATCACGCGACCCTGGCAGAAATCTACCAACATGTGGGTTCTAGAAAATATCCAGCGATATCGCGTGACGTCTTCAGTCAGGATTGGTCCACACTAGTTCAAGTAGAAGAGTGGAAAGGTGAAAAGGAAGATTTTGGCAGTGCGACAACATAGGCTAAAAATTAATAAAGTGATTGAGAGTAGGTATGTATATTGTAACTTTATTTTTTTGGCAGAGTAGTCGGATACGAAACACGGAGCACGTCTAGTTTTAAAAGGAAGAGTTTTTTTGTAAAATACAAAATTCATTTTATCATTAACTAGCTTTTGCCCGCGGCTTCGCCCGCGTGGATGTCGGAAATGAACGCAGGTATTTTTCTAAAATAAAAGTAGCCTAAGTTATTCCTTATTACATCAGCTACTGCCAATAAAAGTCCCGTCAAAATCGATTCAGTCATTTCAGAGATTAGCCGGAACGAACGGACAGACAGACAAAAGTTTAAAAAAAATGTTTTTTTGGTGTAAGTACCGTTTTTACTTTCACATGCATTTAGTGAAAAGCTGTTAATTTGAAATTACAAACAGACACTTCAGTTTTATTTATTTTTATAGATTTATTATAATATTGATACAAGGAAAAGGGCCTCAAATGGTACCTAGACCATTTGAGGCCCTTTTCCTTGTATTAAACATTTGAGGTCGTATATTTACCTGTAAACGACTTTTGTAAGCGTTCATCTGTAGCTCTAGTCTCTTGTTTTGTAGCTGCATCTTCTGCATCTCGATGTATTTGCCGTTGTCGGTTAAGAACCGTCTGCAATGTACAGAAATTATGATTTAATTAAATTGTCAGGAACATATACAAGTTGTACCTTTTTGACCGTGTATTTTACGACCATCTCAGCGTCATCATTTCAGCCGAAAGAGGTCCACTGTTGGACATAGGCCTCCCCCAATTTGGGAGGGTTGCTCGTAAGCGCTACGCTTGGTAGGCGGGTTGGCAATCACAGTATGGTGGTAAAATGCATAGAGAACGCTGCTGCCCATTCTCTAGTAAGTCCCTTAGTCGCCTCTTACGACACCCACGGGAAGAAATAGGATGGTGCAATTCTTTACGGAACAAAACTACCGAATTCGAACATCTTGTAGTCTCAGTAAATTCTCGGAATTAAAGGTTTAACTGGGTAGGTACACCAAAAAGGTCGACCATTGTCCCCACAAGGTCTTTTAAAACAATGATTTCTTTAAACCCACTGTCATTATGTGAGTTTTCGCACGCAAAGGCTCATGCAACCGGTTTACAGAGATAGTATGACTTTTATTGGGGGAGGGGGCATGATTTAAATTCATAATGACAACGATGCACTTTATTGTCTGCTTTCTGAGAATAGACCGGTGGCACACTACTTTCGTTCTTAGGACTAATAAACCAATAAAAGCTGTTTTTTTTCTGTTAACTCACCTGTATGCCAAATCAAACGCCTGCCCAATGGTAAGCGTGATTTCTGACGCTAATTTAGTAGAAATAAACACGAAGCATTCGTGTTTTTCCGCCGGCCCATCATGGCCGTTCACCGCGTTGACGGTGCTGCCGCCTTTCGCGATAAAAGAGAAGTATTTCTTGGCCCCTTTATCGTCGGCGCAGTAGGATATCCGATGAAGAGGGAACTGGTACATGATGTTGTTTGATCTCGGCTCCTGAAATAAAATAAAAATGAGAGGGTAAGTTATATGTTGGTTTCGGTAAATATCAAAAGTCGATTTAATATTTCAATATTTCGATTTATTAAAATTATATTAGACAATCCCTCAAAACGCCCGCCACCCAAAAACGCCAGAAGGGGCTCATATTTTTCTAGTCCTTTAGCTGGAAAGAAGTGGCGCAACAAACTCCCCAGCAGCACAGCTATTTGTCCATTTAGATAAAACTTGATTCTATACAATAGTAGATATAACATTACCAGCCTATACACTGATAATGTTGATACCACTGCTGGTACACAGGCCTCTTCTCGGTGAGATCCCAGTGTGCCAAAATCCACCACACGAGCCCAGTGCGGGTTGGTAGATGTCACATGTCTTCGAATTTTTGGTTCTGGGACATGCCGGTTTCCACACGATGGTTTCCTTCACCGATTTGAGAGCAGTGGTGATGAAATTATTTACACAAAGTAAAGCGCGTGCCTGTGTTCGAATCCACGACCTACAAATCTTAAATCGGGGCTGAAACCACTGTGCCACATTTGCTCTCCATAGTAGGTATGCAAAGAAATAAACATGACAAGGCACAAAATACTAAGGTAAATTATTTGCCATAATTATGTCTGCTAATCACACCAATATACCAACAACCGTTGAAATCAGATAGATTACAGGATTCGTCGGTTCAGAAGTTCAGATTGATCCCCCCTCATGTCTGGTGGGTAGCTTCGAATAGACCAATAAAATCATAATTCATAAATGCAATATAATCAAAACATACAAACAGCTGACAACTGCCATCAAACAAACATTGAAACAATCATAACTTCATGTCTATGACCGCTTTGACAATAGAGAGCGGTGACGCTTTTCGCTCGTGACCTTGCGCTTGCGCACCGTGACGTGAAAGCGGCGGGAACGCCCGAGTTCGCCCGAACGCACTCGGCTAACCACCATTGATTACAGCTGTGCGATTGTGCGACTATTTGGTATTTACCCTTTCTAATTAGTGTTTCTGCGTAACGGTTGGATGTTTTGCATTTTGCAGTTATTGCATGTTGTACAAACGCCAGCACATCAAGCTATCCGAAACTGTAAAATAACCCAATCAATCTTGAACCTTATGCTTTAGCAATAAAGTTGAAAACCTATTAAAGAAGTTTGACAGATTGTAGTAGCTTTTTGTGTTGGGTCTACATGGATTTATTAGAAAAGAGATTTTATTTCAATGACTAGCTGTCCAGGACTGTCTACGTTTTTTAATTTCATCATTTGTTACCAATATCCAGGATTCTCTGCTACTGCTGGACATTGGCTTTCCCCAATTTGGGGGTTGCCATAATCGCCAGGCTTGGTAGGCGGGTTGGCGATCACTGTATGGTAGTAGAATGCATAGAGAATGCTGCTGCCCATTCTCTAGTAAGTCCTTTTGTCGCCTTCTATGACACCCACGGGTAGCAATGAGCTGGTGCTATTCTTTATGTCCGGCAACACAAGGAACATATCCAGGATGAAAGTAGCCTATTCATCAGCTCCCAGGCTATCTGTCAAATTTCTTATCAATGGGTTCAGTGGTTTAGGCGTAAAAAAGTAATGGATAGACCTATTATAAATGCTGAAATAACTCTATCAGTCAGTTTGGCAATGGAGCAAAAGACTTTCCCTGCCAAACATGGGTCTCCCCAAAAATTGCAACCACGACCCGTACAGCGTTGCCATGATTTCATTAGGTTTTCGTTGACCAAATCTGTGACAATGTAGGACGCCAAAACCTCACCTGGACATAACTGTCAATTCCAATGTTTTTTTTTATCAGTTCTACAGTAGTATCTTAGATATCAATGTCCGTTTGAAATCAAAGGTATTCATTCATAGATTTAAATAGTTGAAATAAGCGATTCTTTGACCAAATTTCGTCGAATGAATAATCATGTTGGTAGGTATTAAATTAGGACTCTAAATTAGGATCTAAGTTTTTTTTTTACAAAATACAATGTACTGATTTGCAGTTGTTCGCGGCAAATACACCACGGTTTCATAAGCCTCTCTATTTTAATCATCTTAAAAGTTGGACTGCCGGCATATATAGGCCGGCTGTCCAATGCGGCATGTAGCTGTTTCAATGCCGGTTAGAGAATTGAAAATTTCGTGTTCTATTTATTAATTTATTGTTGTATTTGATGACCAATATGTAATTTGTTTTTTTTTTATTATTTAATTTCTCTCTATATGTATCTGATATTATTGTAAATGTTGTGCCTAATATTGAGTCTATTTTTACTTGATGATTTTTTTTAATGATTAAATTGCATTTAAATAAATGGTTCTTTGAGAAAACTGATTTCAGCACAGAATTTCTTGGTACCTCCATTAACTTTGTGATACAAACAATGGAAGGAAATAATGAATTAAATAATAGCAATGACAGTTTCTTTTAATTGTTTTATTCACGCCTACCGTTGCAAGAAGGAATTAATTAATGATTACTTAGCAGTTTTTTTATCAATCCATTTGTTCCTCGTTTTCTCTTAGAATTCCTTGCATTTAACACCGTTCGCGACGGCATCGATATCTTTCGATAGTTAAAATCAGACAATAATCCAAATCTTAACACAAAGACAAAAAGTTGTATTCCAATGTTATGCCAAGTAACTCTCTAAGATCTACACTCCCCTCATTTTATCCAAATCGGTCCATCCGTTAGCGTTAAGGATTAAGACCCAACATACATGCACACACGTTGAACACAAAACCCTCCTTGTGTCTTCAAAGTCGTGTAAAATTAGTTTGATCGCAGGAAGCTATTATAGTAGTTATATAGCGAATTATGTACGTGTTGAGTACATAATGCTTATTATTAGCTTAGCTTACACGTTATGAAAAACATGCTATGATTTGTATGTTCACAGACAAGACAGTCCATTATAATTCTGTCAGTACCTATTTATTTGATTGATTTGACAGATATAATTATGACAGTGATTATGTTCGTGTGGTGCCAGACGTAATGAAAAGCATCGTCCCATTTCTTACCGAAGATGTCGTAAAAGGCGACTAAGAGACTTACTAGAGAATAGGCAGCAGCGTTTTCTATGCATTTTACCATTATACTGCGATCACCAACCCGCCTGCCAAGCGTGGTGATTTTAGCAAAGACCCCCAAATTGGGGAAGGCCTATGTTCAGCAGTGGATGTTTGGCTGGGATAATGAAGATAAGTCGCAGGTATTGTAGTTTATAGTGTAAATGGAATTCAAATCCTGTGACCCCTTTTTTTTGTTTGTGGGAAATCATCAAATCTCACGACCCTGGCAGGCATCGCTCCTAGCAACCCCTTCAGTACTGCTGACATCTCTTTGAGGCATTTTATTGCATTTCAACTGTGACTTTTATTTTCATAATTACTGATGACATTTTATTATTTTCTGCTGCATCATTGTCACATTTTATTTTTTGTAAAATGGGTTATGCCTGAAATAAATTATTTTTATTCATTTTCATTTTATTTATTTTTTACGGCCGTCCTAGTAATGGAACCATTATAGGATGATTATGTATCTATATATATATATATATTATATATAGTGCTGTTTTGCTGACTGTCAAATTCCACCATGACAGTTATTTTCCTACCGACACGAGAGGTTCAGCTCAGCTTACCCTTCTGAATTAACAAGCGTAACGCTTACGTATTGCTCATGTATGTAAACAATGATTGCTCATACAATAAGCGGTTAAAAGTGAAATCATATGTACACGCGGCTAAATAGGTCGGTATGCAGGGCAAATAACACCATTCTATAAGCAAGGCAATGCAATTGAGTCGCTACAGTTCTTTTGAATTATAAAAAATAACTGTATAGACTGTAGATACTGATCTGATATTTTAAGTCTTCTGTGTTTGCTTTTTTAATATAAGAGTTTGACATGAGTTTGACATTACACATATCAAATTACTCTGTAAAAAAAACAAACTTAAAGATTTTGACTACATATTTCAGGGTCTAAGGTCGGTCCTATGCAACAAAGCTTGCCAGAAACTCCACGGCATACTCTTTTCAATCCTACCTGCTTTCCTTATGCTACTCATATTCTAATTATGTATGATCAGGTCTTGGAATCTGGATATACATACTCGGATAATTATGTTCATTAATCACCGGCTCAACGGCTGAATGGATTTTGTTGAGGAACACAGTCATGACCTGACCTGGGTCATGGTGTGCCCTGCCTGGGCGGAGCACCGCCGTGTCCTCGTGGAGGCGATCGGCGGCGGCGACCTCTCGCGTCTGGCCCTGGTGCGAGCCATGGTACGGAGCGAGAGGGAATGGGAAGCCGTCACCTCCTTCTGCGAAGCAGTAATGCTCGCGAAGGAGGAGGCGGGGCGCGTGAGGGAGTGGCAGTCTCTGCGCCCTCACGTCCCTAGCCGCCGCAGGAGGAGACGCCCCGGGCGTCGGGAGTCAATAGCGGACTCCCGGCCACCGTAGGCGCGAGCTTGCGGGTGGCGAGCAGTGGGTAGCTCGCCGCCCGGTAAGGACCAAGCTCGGGTCGACGGCGCGCAGTGTTCCACGCGCGCCTCAAAGAGATGTCAGCAGCAGTGTAGGGGTCTACTAGGACCGATGCCTGCCGGGGTCGCGTGATTGTTCGAAAGAGATACCGTGACCCTGGCACATGGGCAACTGATGGAACACGGGTGGGTTTTAGTCAGTAAAAGTCTGACACGCCCTCCCGCTCCGCCCAGAGCGGGAGAAGTCATTTGATGATTTCCCATCATGAAAAAAAAAAAAAAAAAAAAAACAAAAAACCTGGGTCATAATCTTCCCTTATCCCCGTTACTATGTGGATTCACTTTTATGCCGGTTTCGATTGCGGACTCCCGGCCACCATAGGCGCGAGCTTGCGGGCGGCGAGCAATGGGTAGCTCGCCGCCCGGTAAGGACCAAGCTCGGGTCGACGGCGCGTAGTGTTCCACGCGCGCCTCAAAGAGATGTCAGCAATAATGAAGGGGTCTGCTAGGACCGATGCCTGCCGGAGTCGCGTGATTGTTCGAAAGAGATACCGTGACCCTGGCACATGGGCAACAGATGGAACACGGGTGGGTTTTAGTCATTAAAAGTCTGACACGCCCTCCCACTCCGCCCAGAGCGGGAGAAGTCATTTGATGATTTCCCAACCAAAAAAAAAAAAAATTGCCGATTCAATATTTTTTTTTATTTCTGACTTTGAGGTTTACTTTCCCATAAGCTTTACACACGTGCAGGACGCGTATGTAGGCCTCTGGCAAATTGTTGTAATCCCATACTAGGCTATACCATGTTTTTTTTAAATAACAGTCTGCGGGTTTACTTGGCTTTGTAATGTCTTTTTTATCAACCTATTAACAATTAACTAGTCGATCACATGTAATTCTTTTAGATGTCAGCCTAAATATAGGCAAATACACAAATCATTTTTGCCGACTGTACAAATCAAAGTGCGTGCGTGCGAATACTACAGTACCAAGTTACACAGATCAGGGAACAGCAGAATTGAAAGTAAAAGTCATTATATCTGCGAATAGTTGGTGAAGTAATTTGATTTCGCACTGTTTCTGAGGTGTCGTGGGATAAGAATTATATTTTTTGTGGCGGTAGTAGAATTTTTATCGCCGTTCGTCGTATGTAAATTGTAATGTTTTTGGTCATAAAAGTTTTTGTTACTCAAGTGATGATTTTGATGTCGTGAAATGATTTTATAGAACACTTGCTTATTTATTGTTAGAATAGTATGTTGCTGCCGACTTTGTCTGCGTAGATTAGGTACGGACTTTCCCATAACTTTGGGTTGGTGCAAATCCTACAAAAAAAAAGTGCATCGTGTGCTAAATTGAAATGGTCGATTGAAGGGGACATCTGCTAGCCTTTCAGACCCCTTAACACCTCTCATGCCCTGTGATTTTTTTTATCGAGTTATTATTGTTTTACTAAAAAAAGACTGAAATTTTACATTCCAATACAATTTTTTTAAGAAGTTTAAGGCGTAGAATGTGAATTTTAATTTTATTTAGATGTGTATTGTTTAAGAGAACTTTTAAATACAAAATTAGTGACGTTAGTCATCTCGTTTTTTTTTTAATTTACTCGCAAAGGTAAAACTTAAGGCTACCTACTACCTTTCAGGACGGAATTTCAAAGAAAATCCCTTCATAGGATGTCTACGTCAAAAAAGCGAACCTACCCTCCAAATCTATTTTAAGTTCAATGTTGATGAATCAGTAAGCCAGAATATTTTTATACATATTGTACCACATATTGTGCCTTTGCCCAGCAGTGGGACAGCAACGGCTAATAATAATAATAATAAACCCGCAGGGCAGCTTGTGGCGAGCTGTTGGGCAGTAGCGACCCCACGGACCCTATCTCCCGGGAGAATTCTTGTTCCTCATCTCTGGCTTGCCTTTATTGGCCGGCTGGAGTGAACACTGACGAGGTTCAGAGCTCCCACCTCATTCTTGCCTTTATTGGCTGGCTTGAGTGGAGATTCGCAAGAGCAAACGTGCTCGGGGAAAGGAAGTATTCCAGTAAGTGCTCGTAGGGACATGACCATCTTCCGGGCTCTGGGATTGTTCTGAAAGCCTTGGAATACCTCTCCACTTCTCAAGCACCTCAGGAAGTGTTGCCCCCTTGTCGCTACGTCACTATGTGCTAGCGACGTTTTCCGGGGGCCCATTATTGAGTGTGCAAGTCACCCCCCGCCTTTTTATCCGTGTATACAAAACATTGATCAGGCGGGGGCCATAGTCCTTCCATAGTTGCGGTTACCAATCCACTATAGCCATCCAAACCCATAGCCTAATTTGCTTTGTATCCATATTCTGTAATAGTTCTGCTCCAACCGGGAATTGTCCTTGGGTGCACTTGCATAGTGCATACAGGGATAATCGTCGGTTGGTGCCCCCTCATCATTTAAAATTATCTAAGGGGCCTCTGCGAGTTGGCTTCGGCCCCTCGTAAGCCCTCCAAAAGACCGGGATTCCAGAATCCCGAGATTATGTTAACATATACATAAAAATAATAATAATAATGTACCACATAACAAAACACCGTGCCTGTAAAACCCGAAGGATTAAGCAAAGGTGTACCTATAGTACACTCACATTTCGCCTGTTATGTTTAAGTCCCATGTAATAGGGGGCGAGCCTATTGCCATCAACCGGGCACAAATCCAGACTCCAAAACTGCTACTGACGAATTCCTTATTGGAAAACCCAATAGTACTGTTAATAAGGTTGAGGTTAGAACTGACCTGTATCGCAACTCCATCGACGGATATGGTAATTTCGACCTTCTTGCACTTGGCGCCATCCTTGGCCTCCGACTTCTTCAGTTGCTGCGTGAACTGGAGCTTCTTTATCGCATCCTTCACCACTTCGATGCCTTTGGGCTGCTCCACTTGGGTACAGCCGAGGAACTGGAAGAAGAAAAATTAATTGAGACATGTTTTAACTATCCGGCGATATTAACCATATAACCAATGACAATGAGAGGGCTATGCTTGGAGTTTCTCTACGCGATCGACTGAGAAATGAAGAGATCCGTAGGAGAACCAAGGTAACCGACATAGCCCAAAGAATTGACACACTTAAGTGGCAGGGGGCAGGGCACATTGCTTGCAATACTGATGGCCGAAAGGTTCTGGAGTGGAGACCGCGAATCGGTAAACGTAAGGTAGAACGCCCTCAGGCTAGGTGGAGCGACGATCTTCGCAGGGTGGCTGGTAGCAGGTGGGTGAGAGTTGCCGAGAACCGAGCTGAATGGCGTGCCATTGGAGAGGTCTTTGTCCATTGGACTGCAGTAGGCTGACGATGATGTTTTAACTCCGATCCAGTGGTATCGGCCCCGAGTTTTGAGAGGATGTCACATATTTTTAAATTTTTGGTTCTAGGACATGCTGGTTTTCTCACGATGTTTTCCTTCACCATTTTAAGAGCAGTGGTGATGAAACAATTCACAAAGTAAGCTCTTATCTGGGTTCGAACCTACGACCTAGGACCTTATTGGTGACACCCTTGGGGGCGTTTCAGGTGATTCCACTCACATCTCGCTGGTAAATACTCTGTGTTAATCGCCTTTCATTCGTCCTCTTGACCAAACCATTTCAACATCTTATCTATTTTTAGCCGACTTCAAAAAAAGGAGGAGGTTATCAATTCGTCTGTATTTTTTTAATATTTGTTACATCATAACTTTTGACTAGCTGAACCAATTTTGTTGACTCTTTTTTTATTTGAAAGCTGGTGCTTCCCGAATGGTCCCATTTTAATTTGGTTCCATTTGGACAATGGGGTCCATGTGAAAACCATATAAGTCTTAAATTTGCATTAAGTTTTTGCGCGACAAATGAACAAATAACGCGATTAGATTAATGCGGGGTATCTACCATAACTAAAAACCAGGGATGTTAGGGAGCTCCGTAACCGTAACCGAAACTATCGGATATCTGATATAAAAATTTATCCGTAACCTTAACCGAATCCGAAATAAAAGTTTCGGATAATATCGGATTTGTTATTACATTTTTATTTTAGGTAGATTAGATAACACTCAATACATATTTATAATCATTTTTATTTTAAATAGCTGTAATATTTACTCACAGACTGATTGTAATTCCTACCAAATGGTGACATAAATAAAACCATTTTATTAGCTATTTGTATTTTACTTTTGAAATTCCTTAAAAGTTTAATATCCGTAACCGGAATTATCCGAAACTAACGGATAATCCGAAATAATTTCATTTCCGTGTCCGTATCCGTATCCGGTATAATAATCATTCCTACATCCGTAACCAATCCGTATCCGAAATTTCATATCCATAACATCCCTACTAAAAACTTAAAAACAAACTTTTTACAAAAAAAAAAAACAACCGACTTTTTTTTTTGTAAAAAGTTTTTTGTCACTACATCTTCTTCAGTTCAGTACCTCTTGAAGTAGTGCGTGACAACCATAAAAGAAACTTTATCTGGAGAGGAAGTTATAATCTAAGCGTTACAAGACAATTATAATAAAAACAATAGCTTTTAAGTGTGAACGTGTACAATTAATAACTAAAATGGCGTTGGTTTGTTTAATTATTGATTTAAAGATATACGGGTCAGGGTAGGGCCGTGAGAGCTCTGTCTTATCGATCATATCTTGTTGAGCTTTTGTTTGTAGAGAGGATAGTTTTCACGGAGAGAAATGCCAAAGAAAAGATGGATTGTGTGAGGAATTAAGGAATCATCATCTCAGTCGAAAGACGTCCACTGCTGGACATAGGCCTCCCCCAATTCGAGGGGCTTGCCACAATCGCCACGCTTGGCAGGCGGGTTGGCGATCGCAGTATGGTGGTAAAATGCATAGAGAACGCTGCTGCCCATTCTCTAGTAAGTCCCTTAGTCGCCTCTTATGATACCGTCCGGCTCATATAATGTGACCAGTAAACTGAACAGTGAATAGTGAAGAAGTGACCGTCCACTTCAAGGTCCTAGGTACCTTGAAATGGCTGGCCAGTTTACTGGCCACTTTATATGAGCCGTTCTATAAAGGGTTAAAGGAAGACTTCTGGGGATACTTTATACGTCTCCATGAGTATTTTTTTTAACTGCCTCACCAGTGTAAAAATTCGATGTGAGTGAACACGATCAAAGTGGAAACTTATGACTGGAGTCGAGTATACGCGATTCAGCGTCACCGACCGACTGGAGCCTATTTTTTTATGGGTGGGAAATCATCAAATAATGTCCCCTGCTTTGGGCGGAGCGGGACGGCGTGTCAGACTCTGACTAAAAAAAACCCACCCGTGTTCCTTCAGTTGCCTATGCCAGGGCCACAGTAACTACTGAATGGGGCCTAGTATATCCAACTGGAGTCTATTTTGTATGATGGGTTGCGTACTAGATCCCAACTCTGTCCTTCCGAATTTAGAACAATCCCAATTCTGATACAACTCGGATCTTGAATTCCAATTCGGGTTCGGTTGCAGTGCAGAACTGCTCTAAGCCCCCAGTTTAATGGGCAGCCAGATAGAAACAAATGTTCTGGTACACAAATAACTTCCGAGCTTTAAATCCAGCCACGCTTTGTTCTAGTGCCTAGATAACGCTGCAGAGCTGCGACGTATGCCTACGCCCCCTGAATACCACAGATAGGGACATCTGCTATTAGCACGTGCAATGATAACCTTATCAATTATTGTTTGTTGTTAGAAACAGGCTTTTGTTTTTATGGGCAGGCTGGGCTGTAACACTAACACCCATGTGTGTGGTCCCTTTCGTAGCAAAAGTAAAGAAGAAAATAATCTGTACTAATATTATAAAGCTGAAAAGTTTGTTTGGTTGAACGCGGTAATCTCAGGAACTACTAGTCCGAATGGAAAAAATATTTTTTTGTTGGGTAGCTTATTTATTGAGGAAGGCTATAAGCTATATAACATCACGCTACGATCAAAGGAGCGGAGCAGCAACGAAAAGTGGACAAAAACTGGCAGGCAATTCGATGCGACGGGAAGGGTCAGGGGAGTAAATTTCTAAAGGATTCGACGCGGACGAAGTCGCGGACAGAAGCTAGTGATATAATAAAGATCACGGTGGGATTTTTTTCGTGCACCGCATCTTCAATCCACTGATTAGCGCTGAGGGTTTAAAATCGAACAACGTGTTTTTCGATGCGCTGAGATGCAGTCTGATCGATTCTCAATGCTCGGTTCGAGACTGAAGTTGAAACTCCATTGCGCGATGAATTCCGTCCGCAATATTTTTAAAGTTACACTGGCAACCATAACCTTCCCTTACCTACCCTTGAGTTACAAGTTGTAGGCCATGAAGGTCGAACCTTGACAGGCGCTATCATCAATCATCATCAACTCAGCCTATCGCAGTCCACAACTGGACATAGACCTCTCCTCTCCCATGCTGCATTGATTAGATCAATCTTAATTAGTTTCATCTATTTATAACTACTTCTATGTTTAATGCATGCCGTGGCAGCCTTTAATTAAGGCTACGCTATATTATGTCGAATATAAGTGCTTTATAATATGTATTTTAGTGAAAGATTTGTTGGTTGTCCTTAAATAAATAAACACCCTGTCCTCCACCTTCCGCATCCAATCTGGGCGCTGTCTAGACAGACGCTTCACTTTGTGTAAACTATTCCATCACCACTGCTCTCAAAACTGTGAACGAAAAGATTCTGAAGAAGCTGTTCTAGAAGCAAAATTCGAAGATATGTGACGTCTATCAACCCGCACTGGGTTCGCATGGTGGAGTATGAAGCATTCCCTCTCACCTCTCACTCGAGACCTGTCATTATGCTTACCATGCCCTTCAAATTGGACCAGTAACGCTGCCTGTCAGTAAAAAGGTATGGTTAAGCCGCTGGTCCTTGCTGTCAATTGTGGATCTACATTCCTTAAGGGTCGAAGCCCGAAAGTCTGACATCCGTGCATCGGAAAGTACTTTAAGCTGTTGGTCCTTGCTGTCAATTGTAGATTTTTGATAGTCGTTATGGGTCGTCCGAAGTCGGAAAGTTTGACAACCTGTCTTACCAAGGAGTATCATGCTACCTAGTAACTGGGTTGTAGTGGTCTGATAGGCCGGTGAGACTGGAAGTCGACCTCAAAATAGTTGGAAAAAAGCTGATCAGATGATGATGACATACCTTAACAAGGTACGCGACGTGGCCCTTGACAAGGGCATCGGGGGCATGTATCCACGTCCTGCCATTGGGCGCGCCGTTCTGCTTCCCCTTGCCCTGCCAGAACAGCAGGGTAGACATCCTGGAACAAACAGAGAGAACAAATGAGATACGATAATGGAAACAGCCGATGAAGGTACAGACGCCAGACGCATGACCAATTCTATGTCTATTCTACCAAGAACAAAAAAAGTTCCTTACGTATTTTAATTCTGTAAAAATGTTTCTATCTCATCAGAGAAATAGTCATCATACTTGACATCGTACTCTTGTCGACTGAAGAGTAGAAACATCTCTTCTTTTCAGTCTTACACAATTTTTCTACGATACAATCTATCATTTTGTCTTCTCTTCCGGCGACAAATTCCGTTTCTATGGCGGTCATGCTACGCGTGCAGCACATAAAGGTACTCGAAACTGACAAATTTTCCCAATGAATCTTGAACCTTACACTTAAACTATAAAGTTGAAAACCTATTAAAGAAATTTTATAGATTGTAATAGCTTTTTCTGCTGGCGTCTGTACTTTAGCAGATTTTCGCTTTGGCTTACAACGCAATCGATCTGTAAAAGCCACGTAAGGATAATTATGTTTTTTGTTTTTTCCTACTTTGATTTCGAGGAATTTTATAATGAGAAATTAGTATTGAATATATTTTTAGAAGTCTACAGTTGACACTTGTATGTTGTCGGCTGCTTAACCGGATTTGCCTGTAAAATTAAGGCCTCCAGCCAGGGGTTACGAAACTTAAAACTATAGGACTAACACGCTAAAGGCACGTCCTGTGGGGTACGGACCTCGGCTTAGCGCATTGCTGGTAGATGACAGCAAGGGACGGCCTGTATCAGAATTACAGATGTAATTAAAGTTAGTTCATCCACACTATAATATTATAAATGCAAAAGTAACTCTGTCTGTCTGTCTGTCTCGCTTTCCTGCTAAAACTACTGAACCGATTTAAATGAAATTTGGTACACAGATAGTTTAGAGCCTGAGAAAGGACATAGGCTACTTTTCATGCCGTGACTTTGTCTGCGTCCGCGATAACCGACATTTACGCAGACGAAGTCGCGAGCAGAAGCTAGTATCATATATAAGACTAGCTTCTGCCTGCAACTTCGTCTACAAGAATGTCATGTTCCCCGACACACCCCGTCGGATCGCCTGCCCGCGCTTCTTTGTTTTAGCTGAGCGTCCATATCATACATCTACATCATTCTCCTGCGGTTATTCCAATTTATTTGTGGTCGGCACAACATGTCTTTTTCTCCCACACTTCTCTATTAGTCGTCATCTCAGTAGTCACCCGTTTCTATCCATATCATAATTCACACAGTCCATCCATCGTTTCTTTGGTCTCCCTCTACTCTTATAGCATGTCATACATACGTACTTTAAATAAGGAAGTAAGGATAACATAGTATTTTTAATGTACTAGCTTTTGCCAGCGGCTTCGCCCGCGTGCAGGTCGGAAAATATCCCGCGTGAACGTACTACCGGGATAAAAAGTAAACTATGTGTTAATCCAGGTTATAAACTAACTGTGTTCAAAATTTCATCCAAATCCGTCCAGTAGTTTTTTCGTGAAAGGGTAACAAATATACACATACACATACATCCATCCTCACAAACTTTCGCATTTATAATATTAGTAGGATTTAGCAGTGCCATTAATTTCTAATAAAATACCTGTTGGTACACGACGAAGAACTTAATAAAGCAGGAATTAATTATCACTGTGATGTAATCAAGTGGTTGTAATGTAGAATATTTATAGTCCTTTTAGTATAGCGTGTTATTTATGGCGGAGATATTGCAATGCCTATGTCAGCGTGGAGTTGCGAGTGGTGCCAAACCTAAAGAATAGCACCATTACATTCCTTTCCGTGTAATCGTAAGTGGCGACTAAGGGACTTACTAGAGAATGGGTAACAGCGTTCTCTATGCGTTTTGCCACCATACTGCGATCGTCCACCCGCCTGCCAAGCGTGGCAATTATGACAAATCCCCCTAAATTGCGGGAGCCTTATATTCAGTAGCGGACGTCTTCTGTCAGCCTATATCGTCATAAAGTATTGAAAATAGCTCATGAATAATATCAACCTGCCTACACGGAGCAGATATCTGTCTGACCTCCACAGCTTAGTTGCTGGTTGCTGGTGGTTGCACTACTGTGACCGACAGAAAACGGTTTTACAACTGAAACATAATCTTCGGCTTTAGCCTTATTTTCTACCGAAAACGAAAATGATTTAGTCAGAAACGAAGTTATCCGGAAAAGGAGTTACCGACATAGCTCGCAGAGTAAGCAGGTTGAAGTGGTAGTGGGCTGGCCATGTTTATCGAAGTACCGATGGCCGATGGAGCAGACGAGTCCCAGAGTGAACTACACATGTTTAGAAGTTTGGATCTTTGTTACTCTATCACGCAAAAACGGCCGAACGGATTTGAATGAAATTTGGCACACAGATAGTTTATAACCTTGATTAACACATAGGATACTTTTTATTCCGGCAATACATCCCCGTGGGATAATTTCCGACCTCCACACGGAGCCGCTTGAAAAAGCTAGCAAGCGTATAAGAGAATCAACCTGTATTAAAACCATACGTGCAATACTTATGGAAAATCAATACGTTTCTATCTTTTTTATAACACGTGTGAGATAAATAATTATTTAAATACTTAATATTATTGTTTTTTAGTCATGTAGATGCAATACGATGGAATATTATGTCGGTATGGTAATTGCAATGAAGATTTCCACGATAGTACAAATTGAGAAATATTTATGTATATTGACGCACATATTATGTGCGTGTATGGTAATTTATAAGGAAGCTGTATCTAACGCTTCTGCTGCATGAGGTCTTGGTTTCGACGCCCAGGTCGGGCTACGTGTTACTGGGCTCTCCCATCATTTTTTTTTTTTGTGGTAAATCATCTAATGACTTCTCCCGCTCTGGGTGAATCGGAAGGACGCGTCAGACTTTTACTGACTAATACCCACCCATGTTCCTTCAGTTGCCTCTGCCAGGGCTTCTGCGGGTTCTAGTGTGTTGATAGCCTTTCTCGATAAATGGGATATCCAACACCAAAAAGAAATGAAAAAGCTCCTGAGACAAGCGCGTTCAATCAAACACAGTGTGGAGCCGGACATAAAGAATACCACCATCCAATTTCTTCCCGTGAGTGTCGTAGAAGGCGAC
The DNA here is from genome assembly GCA_932294355.1 of Aporophyla lueneburgensis. NCBI lineage: Eukaryota > Metazoa > Arthropoda > Insecta > Lepidoptera > Noctuidae > Aporophyla > Aporophyla lueneburgensis. The sequence goes on along the minus strand of OW028762.1, from coordinate 11,978,866 downwards.
TTAGGTCCTTTCTAGAGAATGGGCAGCAGCGTCCTCTATGCGTTTTACCACCATACTGCGATCGCCAAACCGCCTGCCAAGCGTGGCGATTATGGCAACCCCCAAATTTTGTCCAGCAGTGGACATCTTTTGGCTGTTTACTATTAGCTTTATACTATATAGATAAAATAGCTCGGAGTTGTTTGTCGTATACTTTAAAAAGCGACTAAACCTCTAATAAGCTCACAAATAATCTGTTGTTTTGTTTGTGATATAATACATATAATAACGACATAGCCGACATCACGTTGGACCTTGGCGTGTCTGATGAAGCGATAGCCGTAAAGAGCAATTAATATATTATATACGAACACAATCGTGTGCTATGGACACGAACATTATTATTATTAATAAGATGAGAATTAATACAGGGTGGCAGGGCTCTGCCAGCGTCGCGAGATTTGTTCGAAAGAGATACCGTATCCCTGGTATATAGGCAACTGAAGGAACACGGGTGGGTTTTAGTCAGTAAAAGTCTGACACGTCATTTGATGATTTCCCACGAAAAAAAAAAAAAATGACGTGTCCCGCTCTGGGCGGAGCGGGAGGAGAAAACTCACCAGTGTTCCTTCAGTTGCCCATGTGCCAGGCTCACGGTATCACTTTCAAACAAATCTCGCGACCCTGGCAGAACGCAGGAAACGTGATTTGATGATTTCCCATCCACAAAAAAAGGGATATCGACGCATAACCTGTTACGATAGATTCAGTAAATTATTCTGCGGGGTAAACACGGCCTCTGTGATAGACTTGAGTCACGCCTTGTATCACGGTTTTCGCTCCTAAACTGTGATAAAAATGTGTGACTCAAGCCAATGACTGAAAGCTGGGCTCGCCGCGCTGTATCCGTCTTTGTGGAAATTTTTCGTTGATAGTTTCAAGACTAGCTACTACAGTTCTTGGGATATCGTACGAAATTTCTAAGTTTCGCGGAAAAATTAAGAAAACGACTAATCAATTACTGTCATTGACCACCGAATTATATTTTTTTTAGTTTTCCAACACCCCACTTGTTGTCTAGGAATTCACAGCTAATTTAATATGACCCTGATTTTTTCTTGTCGTAGCATCATGCTGAGATACGGGCCCTTTAGCCTCGCACAGGACTTTCTGTTTTCTTTTTAATTTTATAAATGGAATTGGGGTGTACACACGGATATCGATATCTATGGCTATGGATATCTATGGGTGTACACATCTGCCGTATGTTAGACGATCTGTGGGCCAAACTTACGACCCAATGGGTCCCGCTTAATGGCAAGAGACATTGCGGTAGGCCCAGACGGAGATGGTGGGATGAGCTGGACTCTTTTAATAAAGATTGATCCTTGGCAGTTCTGGACAAAGAGACGTGGAAAGAAAATAGGGAGGCCTTTGCCCTGGGACATCAACGGCTTATTAAAAAAGGATGGTTTTTACTATAGTTTCGCTGCGTGTCCCAATAAATACTTTTTCTTTCTATATTTGTAATCAAAAGTGTTCGCACTAGATGTCCTTCATTTCCTTTCTTACCATTTTCGTAATTTCCGTATACATTCTAGATTCTGTCTATCTAATATTGGCCGGTAACTTCCTCTAAATAAAGCCTTATCCGAGATCGAAAGATACTGTTGTCCAATCAATTCTCAGTGCCGGATGGTGACGAAATCATAGACTACAGAGGAAGCATACGTCATGAGCTGTGAAATATACGTATCTAGTACCTACTGTGTGATACTAATTGGATTGTTGTCAACAAACTTGACCGAATTAATTTATCAAACATCATTAAAAGATTATGGGCTAAACGCACAAACCGTGCAAAGAAAAACAAAGAGTTGTTTGTACTACACCAACTACAAAAGTTGGTGTAGTAGTCGAAAGAGCTACTGATGAGCATGAGGTCCCGGGTTCGATTCTCAGGTCGGGAGTATTATTGGGCTTTTCAGGCAAATCGTTCAGAGTCTCGACAGCATGGCTGACTTTGGGGAGGGTCATGACACCTAGGACCCCCCTCTCGGACCGCGCCTGCCTCCACAATCCATTTACTGGCTAACATGGCTACCTCTTGGTATGACTGGTTGTAAGACTTTCGGGCTTCTGACTTAATTGGGTTTTTAGAAATAAGTAGGTAATAAAATATGTATGTTCCAGGAACAATTACAAAAACAGCTGATCGAATACGGGGCATTGACTTTCGCCCATCAAAGGATGAAAAAAAAAAACTTTTTACTACTTAATTATTACTTAATTAATTAATTATAATTACCTTAATTAATTATTACTTTAATTTTCGATTTCATTTCCCAAAACGTGAGTAAAGTGTAGCCAGCTAATTTAATTTGAACCTGTATATTACTAAGCAAAAACAAAACCTTTGTACCTACTCTTTTTACGAAAATTACGCAGACTGAAGAGTATGAAATTTTGCACAATTGAAAGTTTATATGGAGTAGGAGTGATGAATTATTATCGAATTTCGAACACCGGGCGACCACTAGTTGAAATAAATATTTTGAATTTGAAAAGAGAACACGAAGAATACGTAGCCGCCATGTTTTTTTGCAGCGTCATTATTTGAATGTTGGTAAACATGACACCAGACGCCGCTTCGGGAGGTCATTTTAAAACCTTGACTTGGGACATTTAAATAAAGCGAATTTTAAGTTTGTATTAGCATCACGTATATTAAATGTCCGGTTCCGTTACTTCTTTATTTATTAGCAAGATTCTTTGACTGCTTCGTTGGTCTAGTGGAAATAAGCGCTACTGCGTAGTATGAGGTCTTGTGTGCGATTCCTAAGTCGGACAAAGTGTGATGGGGTTTCTCCATCTAGAATTTCTCAATAACAGCCGGTTTGTACCTGGATGATGGTAATAAGCTTCTTTTTTTTGTGGGTGGGAAATCATCAAATGACGCGTCCCGCTCTAGGTGGAGCGGAAGGGCGTGTGAAACTTTTACTGACTAAAACCCACCCGTGTTCCTTCAGTTGCCCATATGCCAGGGCCACGGTATCTCTTTCGAACAAATCTCGCGACCCTCGCAGATCTCTGCCTAACCCATCGAGGCATATAAGCGTGATGTTATGCTAAACTACTTTTTCCTTTGGCTTCAGTAAATTATTGAGAATAAACGCCATTGCGTGTCATGAATTTTAATATCCATTTTGCTTTGTCCCTACATATTTTGCATTCTCTGTATGTGCCTAACTCATTAGGGACTTAGCGTGATTATATTCACATAACACAACACTGTGAAGCAATCATTTCCGTGTGTTTTACCCGCTAATCGGGGTTGCCAACGCAAATTACATTTAATTATCATGACGGCAACACTGAGAATAAAAAGATTTTTTAAAGATAAAAAGCAAAATGTCGGACGGAAAACGCGACCAATTAATAAATCTTTTTGTGTAACTACTAATTAGAGTTAATCATTTTAGTGTTGCTTAATTAAATAGGTATCTAGGTAAGTTAGCAAGGTGATCTATTATTTCATTCGCACGAATTTATTTGCCCGCACTGGGCGACTTGACACTATTCAATACAATCAACTGTGGCATCTTTAATTTTATTATTAGTTTATTAGAGATGCGGCGAATATGTAGTTGTTTTAGCGAATAGTTAGTAGCCTTCCGTGTGTTGCAGGACGTAAAGAATAGCGCCATCCTATTTCGTCCCGTGGATGTCCTAAGATGCGACTAAGGGACTTACTAGAGAATGGGTAACAGCGTTCTCATAGAGGTAAAATTCATAGAGAACGCTGCGGCCCATGACTCTAGTAAGTCCCTTAGTCGTTCGTAATGAAGTAATGACGTCCATATTGTGAAACGTGCATTCTATTTTTTTTCCCATTTTTTTTTAATTAAACATTTTCAGGTTAGCAATGATGTTAAGATATTAGGTTAATACATTAAAAATGACACAGTTTCATGATCAAAAAATTACATCGTGTATTATTTATTTCAAAAACAAATTGCAATAACCCCGAAAAACAAACTATCAAACCAATACCGATATAAACTCAGTTCATCTGTTCTTACTTGAAGGATCGGGTTTTATAGCAACACCTACAAACGAAATTCTACTCTAACTTCCTAAAAATAGATCACAATCTTCTTTGTAGACCACCCACTAGTCTACAACTTACAAAACGTGTGCAATAATCAACCTTATAACGAAAGCCATAAAGTTGGATTGAATAAAATAATGTTTGTCATTGTTTCTTTACACAACCAGATTTAAATACAACTTTATGCAGAAAGAAATAAAGTCTACATTCAATTGATGATGGCACGGCGGTTGTTACGTTATAGCAATGCGGATGGCGTCGAAGTTCCGTACTTAGTACCGGCTGATACGGCGCTTACTCACACATGCGCAGAACGCCGTTCATTCACACTTGTCAAGCGCAGTGATGGGACATGCTCGACAGTTGGCGACGATAGGTAATTTGGTTTTTTTTTAACAAGTGTTTACTGTTTTTAGTTTTCGTTACTGGACGATAAAGGACAGCGTTGACGGTTTTTGAAGATCTTGTTTTTTTTTCCAAAATCTTTTTGGCTACTGAAGGATTACGTATTGTCACAAAAATACTACGTAGCCAATACACAATTTCGGGCTTAACTACTTAATTCTTTTTTTTTGTAAATTCATAATATCACCTATTTATTTAGCATAAAATCACCCTTTTATACTACGAAAAGGTAAGATACTCAATACAAATCGAGATTCCTGGCTGCTACTCAGAAATTCAAATGATAAATTTTCAAGAATTCTGTTACCTTTTCAAAGGTCAAAATATTAAAATTAGCTTCGAATCTTAATTCTGTTTATGTACAAATTTAGACAGACTTGATTTATGCTAATAACCTTTGGATTCTAGATATTTCTTTAATATTATTAAATCTTATGCAAACGTTCAACGACCTATGTGTTATTGTAATATTTTTTTAATGAAACAGTTATTTTTAGTATTTTTTTTATGTAATTTGCTCAAGTTTTATAGATTCTTTTACATAAAAAATTGGAATGAAATAGTCGATTAGTATAATAACTGTTTTTAGTTTTATATTTATTACTTAGCCAGTGTCTTTGGTCGGGTCATCGAATCTCAAGCATTTAAAAATTTTTCCTTATCATATTTAATATCCTTTTCCAGGCTAATTTTAGCAATAACAGTAAACCATACACGAAAACAAGATATAAAAAAAAACTGATTGCAGTATTGTTAAACACAATCAATGTTTAATAATACAATCTTAATTAACGTGAATGGAATATTAAAAAAATATATTCAAACTCACAATCTCTAGAACATTCAATCAAAGCAGTAATTACTGTCATAAAAATAAAAATAATGGCTGTAATTAACTTTGGTAACTAAGTGCCGAGCTTCACACTAGAATATGTCTACAACATGTATGTTATGATTCATATTCTTCTAATATTTCATCCTTTCAGAACAATAGTAAATTCAGGTTTTTGCTTGTATGATTCAGGAGTGAGTGAAATTGTGTCCGATAGAAAAGTAGTAAAAGTATGAAACGATTTGAAGGTTGCATTGTGTTCAAGAGCTATATCAATGGCTAGAAAGCATAAGAAAACCAACTGAGATGACGATATAAATAAATGTATGGAGGAATCAGACGTACTGTGTCGACCCAGAATAAATTGGAGTGACCCTGATTAAGTTGGCTAGAGGGTGCTGTTAGAAGACATACCCATAAAATACAACACTGATGACTACTACTATTTTCATTGTATCTTTTCAGAATCCGTGAGAACGACAGCTATTAATTCATAAATTCATCTCAAAGATGAAATCACTGGCATAACAATTGATTCGCATGGACAGATAGACTTTTATTATACCACATATATAAACTCACGCCTCTTCCCCATGAGGGTAAGGCAGAAACTATAGAACGCCACCTGCTACGGTCCTGGCAAAGCATGCATCCTTTGCTACTTACTGCTTTGTTGAGTACTTTTATTAATACCTCAAATATCAGTACAAAATATTGTGTCCTCTTAGTTTATTCAGTCTTTTAGATTAGTCAGTTAAAAACACCGAACTCATCTAGTTTTAAAACATTTAATTTTGACGAGTATAAATCGTCTTTTTTTAATCCATTTTAGAGAAATAAAAATCACTTATGATTAGAGATTCCTAAATCAAGAAAATATTTGATTTTGAATCACCAAGGTCTGATAACCTTAAATCTTTACAAATATTGATCCCATCTCAAGTTACTCACGATAATCGACAACGCACGTCACTATAACTTGCATAACACATACGCACACAACCGCCGGACGCGGAGTAGACTAGGTTATTGCGAACTATCCTTTACCAAAAGAGTACTGGAGATAAGCAGTATTTTAAAGTTACGTAGGTTTTACATACAAATCTCACCATCTGCCTAGCCTTTTCCCTAATATGTTGGGGTCGGATTCGAGTTTAACCGCATGCAGCTGAGTAGGTACCAGTATTTTTCATGGAACGACTGCCTATCTGAACTTCACAACCCAGTTACTGGAGTACGATACCCCTTGGTACACTTAGCGTGCTTACTCTTTGGTGTCATTAAGTCTAAGAAACCGAAGTAATAATATAATATTCCACATTAATAATATAAATAATAATATAATATTCAGAGGCACTTTCCGATACGCTGTATCTAAGGTGTGGAATAATATCCCACCACCACTAAGGGTTCTGGGCTCTATCCACACGTTCGGAACACGTTTACGGCAGTATCTAATAGATTCACAACGGAAAATTGATATGGTCGCCTTAAACGTATCACTTATTATGGAATTAATACTTTAAACATAATTCCTGTTGTGCCACCCGGTTTCCATCCTTTGCTGCCTCAAATGTCCTCGACTGGATGACGCTGCTGTGCCATCCGCGGTGCTAAGGTGCTGTGTGTGTGAGTGCAGCGCGCGCGGGAGAAGGTTTTGCCTTAGTTTCTGTTGTCTTCGTTTCGTTTTGTCTTGTGTTTGTGAGTAAATTTATATGATTAATGGCTAGTTTATTTATTTATAAGTATTAAATAATATATGCTGAAACTATTTTGTACTCCTCGTCACTTGTCCCTATAGGTTCATTAGAAAAACTTTTTAACAAAAAATTAAACCGCCGAAAAACTGAAAAGCGTAAAATAATACTTAAACCTTAAAATTATGAGTCGGCGCTTTGAGTGATCCTTGTTCATTGATTTTTCAGCGCCGACTCAAAATTTTAAGGTTTAAGTATTATTTTATGCTTTTCAGTTTTTCGGCGGTTTAATTTTTTGTTAAAAAGTTTTTATTTTATATTTTTTTGTGGCTTTAATGTACTAATAATACTTGGCAAGATATACCCTATCCAACACAAAAAGAATTATCAAAATCGGACTACCCTGTATAAAGTTATGCGTGTTTATTTATACATTACAATCAGTGAGTGAACAATCAATCATCCCCTGTTTTCCGACCCTTAGGGCTCGATTTTGTTTTCCAAATTGATATGGGACCACCTTGGGAGTATACCCTTTCCAATAGAAGAAGAATTGTCACAATCGGACCACTATGTAAAAAGTAATGCGTGGTCATACATAAAAAAAAAAAAAAAAAATATACGCGTCGAATTGATAACCTCCTCCGTTTTTTTTCGTCGGTTGAAAACCAGCGTCAGACAGCATCTGTCTGGCATTATTGCTGAAATGAAACTTTTTGGCGCAGTCGTGAGGCACACACATATTATAATTTTTTTAATTAGTTTTTAGGGTTCCGTTGCCAAATGGCAAAAAACGGAACCCTTATAGATTCGTCATGTCTGTCTGTCTGTCTGTCTGTCTGTCTGTCTGTCTGTCCGTGTATGTCACAGCCATTTTTTTCCGAAACTATAAGAGCTATGTTGTTGAAACTTGGTAAATAGATGTATTCTGTAAACCGCATTAAGATTTTCACACAAAAATAGAAAAAAAACAATAAATTTTGGGGTTCCCCATACATAGAACTGAAACTCAAAAAAATTTTTTTCATCGTACCCATACGTGTGGGGTATCTATGGATAGGTCTTTAAAAATGATATTGAGGTTTCTAATATCATTTTTTTCTAAACTTTATAGTTTGCGCGAGAGACACTCCCAAAGTGGTAAAATGTGTGTCCCCCCCCTGTAACTTCTAAAATAAGAGAATGATAAAACTAAAAAAAATATATGATGTACATTGCTATATAAACTTCCAACGAAAATTGGTTTGAACAAGATCTAGTAAGTAGTTTTTTTTTTATACGTCATAAATCGTAAACCGCAATTTACCTTTCATTCAATCAACTCAAATATAAAAATTAAAAAAATAGGATTTAATTTCATAAACACAAGCCTTATGCATAAACCGTGAATACCTACAGGTTTGTACGGAACCCTCGGTGCGCGAGTCCGACTCGCACTTGGCCGGTTTTTAGGGTTCCGTTGCCAAATGGCAAATAGGGTTCCGTTGCCAAATGGCAAAAAACGGAACCCTTATAGATTCGTCATGTCTGTCTGTCTGTCTGTCGGTCTGTCTGTCTGTCTGTCTGTCTGTCCGTGTATGTCACAGCCACTTTTCTCCGAAACTATAAGAGATATGTTGTTGAAACTTGGTAAGTAGATGTATTCTGTATACCGCATTAAGATTTTTATACAACAATAGAAAAAAAACAATAAATTTTGGGGTTCCCCATACATAGAACTGAAACTCAAAAAAAAATTTTTCATCAAACCCATACGTGTAGGGTATCTATGAATAGGTCTTTAAAAATGGTATTGAGGTTTCTAACATCATTTCTTTCTAAACTGAATAGTTTGCGCGAGAGACACTTCCAAAGTGGTAAAATGTGTGTCCCCCCCCCCCCCCGTAACTTCTAAAGTAAGAGAATGATAAAACTAAAAAAAATATATGATGTACATAACCATGTAAACTTCCAACGAAAATTGGTTTGAACGAAATCCAGTAAGTAGTTTTTGTTTAATACGTCATAAATCGTAAATCGCAATTTACCTTCCATTCAATCAACTCAAATATAAAAATAAAAAAAAAACATTTAATTTCATAAACATAAACCTTACGCATAAACCGAGGATACCTACAGGTTTGTACGGAACCCTCGGTGCGCGAGTCCGACTCGCACTTGGCCGGTTTTTTTTCCTGTTATTTTATTTTGTGTTTTACGAACTGTGTCAAATAAATGGTATTCTTTCTTTCTTTCTTCTTTGGTAAGACTGGTTGTCAGAATTTCGGAGTGCCGGGCTTCTGACGACCCGTAACGACTGTCTAAGATCAAAATCCAAGAGAAAGACAGCCAGAACCATCGGCTTAGTGTGCTTTCACGCTCTTTCGTACGATCAAAAGGAGCGGAGCAGCAACGAAAACTGGACGAAAACTGGCAGGCAATTCGATGCGACGGGAAGGGTCAGGGGAGCAAAAATTAGACGCGGACAAAGTCGCGGGCAGATGCTAGTTAATGATATTTCAAAGAAAAGAGGTATGTGTTCAATATTTGTAGTAACAATACAATAGTTTGAAATAGTAGTTGAAATAAAATACTATTTTCTCATTTCGTTTAGGTTTTATTTTGACCTTACTTGATGCTGCGGTCAACGATAGAGCACGCACTGTTGCCTAAATAACCTATTTAGTTATGACTTATACCTAGTTGTAGTAAAACACAAACTCCGGCACTAAGTTCTACTCTAGTATAATATGAAGCCGTAATTGGAACTCGTACATCGATCCTCAACTGTCTTTTTATCCTCCTATAACTTCTCTATTAGTCGTCATCTCAGTAGTCACCCCATTTCTATCCATATCATCTTTCACACAGTCCATCCATCGTTTCTTTTTCGAAATTAGAACAGACCATAGAGAGAATAAAAAGACAAAATTATGACAGCTGTTTCAAATTAGAACATGACTTTTTATGAACAGCGAGCGCGCCAAAACATCTGTCACTGCTGTCATTATGGGATGTAATCGGTTAGACCATAATTTAGAGATTACCGTCTGACCTTAGCGTTCTAGGATAGGTATCCTAGACCGCTTTTAACGTCAGAGAGATGTGTCATGTCTTCCTCCGAGCGTACAACGATAACCTGCGTCGAGTTCAGTGCGGCAGTATCTTTGCTGTCACGTTTTTCCTTATTAGGTGCCGAGAACAATATGGTCAATAAATTATAGGTAGTTTGTTAGAATATAGTGTGGTCGTAATGGGTGGTCTAAGGTTATAGGCACGTTGACGATCGCAATATGGTGGTAAAATGCAAAGAGGACGCTGCTGCCCAGTCTCTAGTAAGTCCTTTAGTTGCCTCTTACGTCGCCCATGGGAAGAAATAGGATGGTGATGGTGATCTTTCAACAAAAGAAGACATATTGTCAAAACGAAACAGATGAATTATCTGTCAGGTGGCAAAAAAAAAAAAACGGCCGTCACCTGTTGGTCGATGGTCACTCCTCTCTATGGAAATCTGCAAAACTAGAAGCATACCAGATGCTGTTGAGCTCCTGAGCTGCTGAACTACACTATTATTGACCAATGCTTAACTGGACCATTCAAATCTGTGTAGTTCTTGCCTCGAAAGACCATTTCAGGCACTGATCTACATTGTCTTCACATGATTTGACCAAGATTATGTCTGGACTTTAAAATAAAACTTTAACCCTTGACTTTGTTCCGCTATTTCTTCTCAAGGGTCAGAAAGGAAATGTCGACTCCATCTAGCTTATTTTTTTCTAAATGATTGAAATATCCTGTTTACAGAATAAATAAAACAATTTCATTTCATTTGACAAAAGCAGACATTTCTATTTTTTGTTATTGACAAAATAATCATTGAGGATATTGATATCATTTTTCCTACTTTGATTTCGAGGAAAAACGAGAAATAAGTATCGAATATATTTTTTGAACTCTACATGTTTTCTTTGGATTGACATCTCGCAGGTCAACCTATGAGGTTGTCGGCTGCTTAACCGGACTTGCCTGTGGCTACCTTAATAAATTAAGACCAGGGCTTAAAAACTTAAAACTAGAGCGACTACTCGCTAAGGGCACTCCCCGTGGGGTACGGACCTCGGCTTAGGGCATCGCTGGTAGAGGGCAGTTAGAGACGGGCTGGATCGGAATGAACTGTTGATGCCTAGTGTATAGTATAAGAGTACTCCAGTGAAAAACCAGTGCGCGATAAAATACCGTCGCGATATTTTTACGTACGTGCGAACGTGGACGTTTTTTCACAGAAGAGACATGGGTTTATCTTCTGTATGTGTAAGAAACAGCAGAAGAATATTAGTTTGACGTGAATATTGTACCAACAGAACCGATACTCGTCTATATTAAAAAGTTCGTCGACATTCAAACTCTTTAGAGTTACAGAACTTTTTGTAAACAAGACGCAAGCAAACAGGTTTTATAATATAAAACAGCTTTGTCTATTTCACAGCGCAAAACATTGATTGTTTTTTCTCACATGAGGATAAAATCTTAAGCTGTATTGATTTCGTAAATCATTAAGTGAATATTGTAAAAGAAATTGATTAGGAAGACCGAGAAAGTCCCCAAAATCAGTTCTTTTTTAAACTTTTTGTCTATAGTATGATTATGATTACCCTACCTATATTTACCTAGAACAGTGAGTAGTCACAATAATTTAATAACATTCAAATACGTCACGAAAACGTTGCTTATGCGAGCTTAACGTCAGAATGATTATCATAAAGTACTGAATCTGGATACCGATTTAGCAACACTAATCAATGAATTTAAATAAAGAACACAACACTTAAAACTGATTGCTTAAATGCTACACCCTTATGTTATTCAAATTCTAAATTCGAATACACGATTAGCGCGCGAAACCACTCACTTTGACAGTTATTCCGTTGCATGTTCTACATACATTGCTTCATAGATTTGCAAGTCATTTTACTGTTTAAGTACTAAAACTGTATTGTATAAGGAACAATGCGGGTTATTCGACTAAAATAGCGAAAAGGTGTGTTGACATAGTGAGTCAGTCTTTAAATATGCATGGAACGTTTTAGGATCGTGAGATAAACCAATGCATGTAGTGTTCTGGCGCTAGACTAGTGGGTTTAGGTTGCGACATGGCTGTATGTATGGATTTGATACCTTTGCCTATAAACAAATAAAATAGGAGCCATAGAGTGTTTAATGTTTTGACAGTTCTGTCAAGTGCTGTCATTTTAGCCGCCAATTTGCGTTGCTGTGTGTTCCACATGGAAAAGTATGGTTACCGATGTAGTTAATTTCAAATACCTGAAAATTTCTCTTCTATGTTAACGTGTAAATAAGTCATAAACGCTTGTCACGCATTCTAATTAAAATTATTACAATATTAATTCCGCCTTATACGGTATTGGAACTATGTCAGTAATTCAGTTATGTATTGTATTCATTATATTAACCCAGATTATCCTGAAACTTTTTTACATATCAGATCTTTGTGATTTTTTAATATGTTGCTACGTACCCCCCCTAAAGTCCTGGAAAAATATTTAAAAAAATACCAGAACTATGGAAAACTCGGAAAATGGGTGGCGTTATAACGCCTGGTCGGATAATCTACTACTATCACGAGTAACCTTAAAAAAAACATATTATTTTATATTCATTCGTACATTACATAATTATGATGGTACATAATGTACTATCATATGTAATAAAGAAAAACTATAGGTAGTTAGGAGTAATGTAGAATAATAAAAACAAATGATTGATTTATATTTTTTAATTTACTGTAAAGACCAAGAGCATATCAGCATTTCAAGCGTAATATAAAATATTTTTTTAATTACCAGGACTATGGAAGGCGGCAAAACAGAATTTAGGATGTAAATGTAGCCCACATTTCTGGCAAATGAAATTTGTTTTCTTCTTACAAACTTTGCATATAAGTTGGGCATCTTTATATACGACAATATGGTCGATCCTGTCAAAACGAGATGTTTCTCTGTGGGTCCTGGGAGTTGGGCACGGTCCACGGGTTTTGGTTCTCTTAAAATTTTCTAGTAAGCTCCTTACCACAGCTCTTCGAAAATTAAAATGGTCCAGGTCACCTCCATTAGATCGATATAAATGCCACGCGTTTTGAGTTGCCATATCTAGGGAGTGAGCAATCAGAGGGAAATACCATTTTTTCCCTCTTACAGATGTTCGATGCCATCCAATATTTTGGTCAACTCGTTCCACTTCGCCCATGTTCTTCATTATAATTCTTTATCACGTTCGGTTGATTGATTTGGACGTATCTCTTGAGTTGCTGTGAAAAGCGCCTTGCAGTTTGCCATGAGTAATCCGATGAAGAAGATAACATTCCCCTGATAAATTTGGCTAAAAGATAACGCACCGAGGAAGCAACTCCGAGGAAATAACACCGAGGAACTCCACCTCGGCATTAGCTCTCAGCTGTGAACCTAACGTAGTCAAATACACATTATTATAAATATGCCTAACTTTTAAATAAATAACAAAATTTACAAGATGCATAAAATAAAATGAGTCTATATACCTGGTAGATTATGCAAGTTTACAACTTCTTCGTCGCCTGAGTCTTCGTCAGTCACTTCGGCATTAGCGTTTTCGGGTGGAAAAATAGCCACAGAGTAGGGTGCGTCATCGTTATCATCGGATTGTTCCAGTTCCTCTATTATTTCATAAAGTCTAAGTGTTTTTCAATGTCTTAGTCTAAAAATAAAGAAATAGATGAGTTGGACACCGATTATGCGACCAGGCGTTATAACGCCTGTGACATTCGAACACGAAAAACACCACGTAATATTACTAAGCATTAGAATCAAAATTACTATTTTTATTGTTTAATGTCCTTAGTTTTAAATTCGAATAAAAATAGTACGTAAAAATAAATAATTATATCTTAATACTTTACCTTTCGGAAGTCATTCTCCAAAATATAAACACTGTTCACTTTAAATTATGCAAAAATACTAAAATAACAAGAAAATCGAAACGAATTCTGTACTGTATCGATCCAAACTTAGCAAACAACTAAATGAGAGTAAAAAAAATGGGGATTTTTCGGTTAGAATAACTTTTTTACGCGGGTATTTTAAAATATTTTTTGGCGGCGTTATAACACCTGGTCGCATAATCTGGGTTAAAAATACGTTGCAAAAACATTTTAATTAGATTCTAGTTTGGTTATGAAATCACTCACAGCCTTGTAATAGTCAAGAATTCCGCATATTCTGAATTACATCTCGTTTTTTTTTTTTTATAAATATTTAATAGACCATTATCCATACTTGATATAATAAATTCGAAACTAACTCTGTTTGAATGTCGCCTTTACAAGCCTAAACCACTGAATGGCCACCTAATCGCCTAAGTTACACACTTTTTTTTTTTTGTTTTTCTGGATAGGAAATCATCAAATGACTTCTCCCGCTCTGGGCGGAGCGGGAGGGCGTGTCAGACTTTTACTGAGTAAAACCCACCCGTGTTCCTTCAGTTGCCCATGTGCCAGGGTCACGGTATCTCTTTCGAACAATCACGCGACCCCGGCAGCGAGTTACACACTAACATTCGGATCTGAATCATTTGTAGAATATTGCTAATTCATTGCTTCTATGGTCGAAAAATTTGTCCGCTCCATAACGTAAATAAAGTAATGTTTGTTGTTGAATTGTCAAAATGAAACCCCGTCCTACTGTTAGGGGGTTCACCCACTGAAGATGCATCCCGCCGCGGTGCGCGGAGCGACGTATAACGCACGGGGCGCCTTCCCGCGCATTTCCGCGTCGCGCGTCGGCAGTTTGTTGTGCTAGGCGTGATTTCTATATAAATTGAGATACTTGCATACAATGGTAAAATCTGCAATCCCGCGCTACGCGACGGGGCGCGGTGCAGTGGGTGGAGCGCCTTTTAGTGTGTTATTACTAGAGATCGGATATTTAGATGCATTATTCACCTAAAAGTTGAAATGTTGGGTAATATGGAATGCGCTTTTATACCGTGTTTTGTGTGTTGTTTTAACTAACACATACCACCCTACACACATATGTATTTGCATCTGGGGTTAAACATTAATCTATAGTAATATTATAAAGCTGAAGAGTTTGTTTGTTTGTTTGATTGAACGCGCTAATCTCAGGAACTACTGGTTGGAATTGAAAAATTCTTTTTGTGTTGGGTACCCTATTTATCGAGGAAGGCTATAGGCTATATAACATCACGCTACAACTAAGAGGAGCAGTAATGAAAAATGTTGCAAAAACGGGGAAAATCGCACGGGTAGGTGATTCCAAGCGACGGAAAGGGTCGGAGGAAAAAGAAATTTAACGCGGACGAAGTCGCGGGCAGAAGCTATTTTAAATAAATATGATGATCCAAGAAACCTGGCTTTAATAAAAAATACGAAGCTGCTTCCGTGCTTTCACAGCTTAATAGTAACATTAGGTAAATATGCATCCGAATATCCGATCACAGGTTATTACACTTATTACGCAATTACTCCGCTAAAGGAGTAAGCCCTGACGGTCTATTCTATAAAAATCTCACCGAGAAAACGTAGGTGAAGTGAACTGTCAATGTCAGATGGAAGGACAGCTTTCTCTCTTTGCCTAGCATTATCCCATTTCATTTGGGGTCGGCTCTCCTCGTCATTCTTCGCCAGATGTTTCGGTTCTGGGTCGTCGACTCATTCACTTGGGCTTGCTTCAGGTCATTGTTGACTACAGACATCCAAAGTGAGAAGGGGTTCTGCCTCGCTTCTCATCGAATGACAACTCTCTTCACGATAAGATTTTTACAGAATACACAGGCAAAACTCCATGTTCAGCACTAGACCGGCAAGGCATTCTATATGAGCACATATTGACCTAATTCCTTCTAGAAATTACTTAGAACAGACCCTTCTTATCTTCACTGATGTGCACTAAGTCGAGAATCAGATATCAGCGCTAATTCCCACGCTATTTATAACGCTTATGTAATAATAATTTATAGAAACGTGATCTAATATTTATTACCGTTGTTATGGTCGCTAAGGAAAGAAAATGCTGTAATGCTAAAATTTACCTACACTCTCAAACAGTATATAAGTCCTACATACCGTATACTGTCATCGCGGCCAATCTCAACGGAGACTAGCCATCGGCGCGGGAGATATTATAGTGCACAAGTATGTGCGCAGACACAGGTGCACTCTCTTCCTTCCCACTCATAGTCCGATGGGACGGCAATCGGACACGACCGGAGAGAGATCAAGGGTAGGACCAACAACTTTCCGAGGCAAACAAAAGTTAGTCAACAAACTGCACTGTACTGAAATCCGTTACCTAATCCTCTAGTTTAAAACATATCACTTCTGTATAACACGCAAAACACATTACCCTCCTTTAGCCAATGTAGGTAATGCAAGAAAAAAGTGCACTAGTGAAGTTTTAGATCAATGAGGTTCACATAGTTTCACTTTTGTTTAGACTCATTGAAGCGTTGCAAACACTATAAATGCTCGATATGTCTCTATTTCTGTAGCCCCACGGTTCGATCGATCAAGTTTATTTACACTTGCCGCGGTTGTTTCGTGGATGGGTGACCATTTTTAGGGTTCCGTTGGCAAATGGCAAAAAACGGAACCCTTATAAATTCGTCATGTCTGTCTGTCTGTCTGTCCGTCCGTCCGTATGTCACAGCCACTTTTCTCCGAAACTATAAGAGCTACACTGTTGAAACTTGGTAAGTATTCTGTGAACCACATCAAGATTTTTACACGAAAATAGAAAAAAAAATTTTTGGGGTTCCCCATACTTAGAACTGAAACTCAAAACTTTTTTTTTCATCAAACCCATACGTGTGGGGTATCTATGAATAGGTCTTCAAAAATGGTATTGAGGTTTCTAATATCATTTTTGTCTAAACTGAATAGTTTACGCGAGAGACGCTTCCAAAGTGGTAAAATGTGTCCCCCCCCCCGTAACTTCTAAAATAAGAGAATGATAAAACTCAAAAAAATATATAATGTACATAACCATGTAAACTTCCACCGAAAATTGGTTTGAACGAGATCCAGTAAGTAGTTTTTTTTAATACGTCATAAATCGTAAACCGCAATTTACCTTTCATTTAATCAACTCAAATATAAAAATAAAAAAAAGACATTTAATTTCATAAGCATAAACCTTATACATAAACCGAGGATACCTACAGGTTTGTACGGAACCCTCGGTGCGCGAGTCCAACTCGCACTTGGCCGGTTTTTTTTTAGATACCAAGATCGAGACGTTACACGTTAAACCGTTGGTCCCGGCTGTCTTTCGTAGATCTTAGACAGTCATGACAGGTCGTCATAAGCCCGAAAGTTTGACAACCAGTCTTACCAAGGGGTATCGTATTACCTAGTAACTGGGTTGTGGAGGTTAGGAAGGCAGTCGCTCCATAAAATACTGGTACTTAGCTGAATTCGGTTACGACCCCAACATAGTTGGGAAAAGGCTAGGCAGATGGTGATGATTAATTTCGTAATAATTTTTTTTCATATAACGCGACAATAAAGCTTCCCAGTCGGCCAGATTTTTTCCTACATCTTCAAAAATCTTCGTCATAATATTTCAGCCAATTGACACAAAACCTTTAATAAATAATACACCTAAACCCTCTTCATTAATCACTCCGTCCATTGGTGAAAACCGTACGAAAATAACATACTCCTTTTGCCTCGTTTACGTTCATACATCTGATCATATACGCACGCCGGTTGCGAGTACTACGCACCTGACGGTTCTGAAGAACATCACCAATAAGGTCACTATATGTCGTCCTAGAGCGTCTCCTCCTGGCGTTTCCATTCACATCTGCCTTGTTAGTCTCCCTTCATTCATCCTCTCAACATGACCAAACCATCTAAGCATACTCTTTTAAATTTTTGCGCAGTATTCTACTTAAAATTCTGCGTATTAAATGAAGGTATAGTGCCAAAATCATCGTGTATCCAATAAAAACATGCTTGACCGGTTCTATTCACAGAACTGCACGATTATTTTAGACTTTATATTCATGTTTAGAATTTGGACTCACTGTTTTTGTTACCAAACATGTTTTGCTTCGAAGTAGGGATTCCCAAGATCTCTATTTCGGGTTCTAATTTTAAGAATAGCTAATTTTAGCTGTGTTGTACTTGGCTAAATAAATACGGCTGGACAGATCGGTCTACAAGGTTACCGAGGTTGCTCTCTGGATGGGTAACCATCTATTAAATATCGGGATACTTACGTGCCTCAGAAAGCACATTAACCCGTTGGTTCCGGCTCTGTTTCGTAGATCTTTGGCAGTCGTTACAGATATCAGAAACCCAAAGACTACAAACCGGTCTTACCAAGGTGCTACACAGTAACTGGGTTGTGGAGATCAGATAGGCAGTCGCTCCATGTAAATTACTGGTATTTAATATATCCAGTGAGACTGGAAGTCGACCCTAACATAATAATGCCCTTCACCACTTCCTGGTGCTTTAGCTGTGAAGAAGTGGCGCAATAAACTCCCCAGCAGCACAGCTGTCTGTTCAGTTAGAAGAACTTGATTCTATACAAAGTTCTTCTAGAAACCCGTAGCTTTAGTAGCATCCAGATGCCTTTTTTTTTGAGGATGGGAAATCATCAAATGACGTCTCCCGCTCTGGGTGGAGCGGAAGGGCGTGTCAGACTTTCACTGACTAAAACCCACCCGTGTTCCTTCAGTTGTCTATATGCCAGAGCCACGGTTACTCGTTCCAACAAATCTCACAACCCTGGCAGGAGCATCCAGCTGTCTGGAATTATTATCCCCATTTAATTCTCAAACATCATTAACCAGACAAAACTCCCCGATGACTCACGTCTATTAAATACTAAACGGTTACATATATTTCGTAGTTAAGTTTAACTGCCTCGGTTACGTGTCCTTATGTAATTCTTAACTTAGTTACGTTTATAAACTTTATTTTATACGTAATATGTCGTTGAACTAGATCGAGTTTCCGTTGGTAGAATAAGAATGAAGGAAAGACGGAAATATAATAAAATTGGATTTAATTATAATTTTTGATTGTGAGTAGGTACATGACCGTTCTACTTCTACCCAAATGTCGTTTCTTTGGTATTGTTCGTCGAATCGTTGAGCTTCTGAGTTGAGCTGCACGATTAGTGACAAATGCGTGCACTGACTGGACCGGTCCACTCAAATATGAGAGGTTCTAACTTCAAGAGACCATTTCAAACATCTACATGGTCTTTACATGGCCGGACCAAGATTATGTCTGGACTTTAAAGAAGATTTTTTTATATTGGCTGTCGCTCCATGTCAAATATAGGCCGGCCGGTTAGATTGACAGACCTCCGACCAGACGGGTAATGTGCGCGGTAAACTTCGCTTGTGCGATGCAGGACCGTCACTGAGATGCGTAGTGCGCATGTGGCGCCACACACAGATTGATTTTGAAATCAAGACAAACTATCATCATTTCAGCCGTAATACGTCCACTGCTGGACATAGGCCTCCCCCGATTTGGGAGGGTTTGCCGTAATCGCCACGCTTGGCAGGCGGGTTGGCGATCGCAGTATGGTGGTAAAATGCATAGGGAACGCTGCTGGCCATTCTCTAATAAGTCCCTTAGTCGCCTTCTACGACAATCATGGGAAGAAATGGGTGGTGCTATTCTTTACGTCCGGCACCACACGGGACAACTATCACATGACTAGGGTTACCATATCTCAGGATTTGTCCTGAGATCTCAGGATTTTTGGACTCTTCCCAGGATTGCGGCCGGATTTTGCAAATCTCAGGATTTTTAGAATTTTCAATAAAATTCAGCTTACATTTTAAAGATCTCTTTAGTAAAAAGTTAAAGAAACTAAAAATAATATTTCTTTGGTAATAATTATTAATTGCAATTAATTGCACAATTAAAATCAATACTTATTTATCCAAGTAGGTACTTAATCAGTTTTATCAGGGTATAAAAACGATAATATTACGACTTTTTTTAAATGGTTAAGTACGTTTGAGGGAAAATTCTCAAACTGTAAAAAACCTCAGGATTTTTCAATGGAAATCAGGCCTTTTCTCCGGACTTTTGATTTGTTCATCTGGTAACCCTACACATGACCCTATTTCAAACCTCGTGTAAAGAAGTTATTATTTAAGTTATTATTCCTGCCAGGGTCACGAGATTTGTTAGAAAGAGACACCGTGGCCCTGGCACATGGGCACTGAAGGAACACGGGTGGGTTTTAGTCAGTAAAAGTCTGACACGCCCTCCCACTCCGCCCAAGAGCGGGAGACTCATTTGATGATTTCCCGCCAACAAGAAAATAAAGTAGTTATTATTTTATTGTATCCTAAACGCGTCTTTTTGCGCATTGTCGGCATTCTCAAAAGAAAAAGGTTATCATGTATCTTGACCTTTAACAGAAAAATTGGGTTATCTAACTTTTGAAAATAATAAGAATTAATTAGTATAATTAATTGGTATTCTTTTCGTGTCATAGAGAATTTGATGCGCCATTTCTTTATCATATACTGTTACAAAGGTCACTGAAATGCGTGTTAATAATTTCACATCACGTCTGTATTGCAGTTGGGGTCGCCAGAGGTTTATCATACCTACATACATTTCTCAAGTTGTTTCTTATGTAATAGGGATGAGTTTATTCCCATCAACCAGGCACAAATTCAGTATTGATGCTGCTAATGAGAAATTACCGTCAATAGTGCAACGGTTAAAGCGCGGGAATAATTTGCTCGGTATAAAACGTTTAAAAAAAGAATAAAAAAACAATAGAGTTCCGAATTTTTATTTTTAAACTATTTGAAAAAGGAATCTTCGATATCGGTTGACGTGGTTCACAATTATTGCTAAACACAAACACATAACTTAAAAAAAAAACGCCTTATTGAGAACCTCCTTCTTTCTTAGAAATCGTTTACGAAAAGAACAAAACCAATCAAGACTTCTGACTTGGCTTTCTTATGTATTTTAACGTGTATAATACTCTCTTGCAGATTCAAAGTAAATAATAGCTGTTTTCTCAACTAGGTATAAACCAATTATGGGAAAAAACCATCGCCATTAATGTAACATTTATCGACTACGTTCCATTCTTCAATAGCACGATCACAATCACAACACATGATTACAGTTTAAAATCATCATAATGAATCAACTGGTATGTATAATTGTACATACGGCTACATAATCAAGCTATGCATTTCCAGTATAAACTGATCTCCTACCAGGGTCGCGGATTTGTTCGAAAGAGATACCGTGGCCCTGGCACAGGCAACTGAAGGAACACGGGTGGGTTTTAGTCAGTAAAATTCTGACAAGCCCTCCCGCTCCGCCCAGAGCGGGAGACGTCATTTGATGATTTTCCACCCACAAAAAAAAAAGTATAATCTGATCGCACATTGTATGTATGGGATTTCCGTATAATGAGAGGTCAGCTTAAACTAGAAATGCATAGCGTTATATGTAGCCGATGTACAACAAAGATTATATCACAGATAAGACATTGATACACACATAATTATTTATTTATGATGTTTAACATTCGCCACGTGTTGCCGATTAAATATTCATATTATGATATCGATAATGAGGTACATCACTATTGCGCAGTACGCTCAGCTGATTGCAGTTCGTTTGTTTGTCCGCCATCTTGGGAATTGCTTGATTGTTTACGTTTACACTTTGAAACTGTCATCTGTCACCTAATCGAAACAAATATGGTTGTCTTTCAAGGTAATTTGTGCGAATCAATTAAGCCAAGCTTTTCGTTTATTATGTCGATCCGCACAAATTTATTTGCCCGAATTGGACGAATCGACACTTAACTATTCCATATTTTTTTCAAAGCGACTCGCAATACGTTACGTGAGCAAATCGACAATTCCAGATATAATACATTTTAGTCACTTTATTACATGAAATACATGTGCAGTGATATTTTTCATAACTTTATTCCCTAAAATTCAAAACGTGCCAACTGCCTAATACCTACGTATTTCTGGAGTTATTGATTCGCCCACAGAATAAATTACTACCTAGTTGCAAGTCGCTTAATAGAAAAGCATATATTATTTAAAATGTCGATTCACCCGATTTAGGCGAGTAAAGTGCGAATCGAAAAACAAGCGAAAAGTTTCTTCTTCTATATCCTTTGCCGGTTTGACAATAATTAAATCTAATGCCGTTTTCTTCAAAATCATATTCTCATATGAAACAAAAACACGCTAGTTAACCAACAAAGAGAAATACATGAAAATTTAGACTCGCGCCCCAATTTTGCCTTTTACGAAATTCATTACTGGCTCACAACACACTACATTTTCAACTTTATTCTCAATTGGAAAGGTTGATTTTTCAGTGTGTGAGAAACTGGGTTGTGATTTCGGTTTTGCAATATGCTTTATACAGTATTTTCGCGGTTAGTCGCAATTTGAAGATAGTTATATCTAAGTAGGGTTTGGTAACTTAAAATGAGGTTTGTATCAAAATGGATGTGGAGTTCTTATATCTGTATGTAATGAGGCTTTTCTAACCGACGATCACTAGGTGGCAGCACTGGTCTCAGTGCAGTCACCTAGTGATCTGGCGTCAGTCAGATCCGGGCACCTGTCAAAAGTGTCAAAGCGTTTGTTTTCTTCAGTATTCGTAACTGAATGGGGAACGAATGAATGGGTCAAATTAATTTAGGTGGCATTGCTTTACCCATTTGTGGGTATGTTGTAGGGAACTAATGAACCAAAAAAAAATATCGGACATTCGGCCCGTAATCAATCAGCTGCTTTGTCAATTTTCGTGGAAGAAATCAATGAACCTAAACGATGCTAAATGAGTGTGTAGAGATCGTAGCAAGTGGCGTTCCGTGGTTTCTGCCTAACCCCATGGGCAAAAGGCGTGAGTTTATGTATGTGTATGTTATAGTGTTCATCCTATACTTACACTTTAATTCATGATTCCTAATACTTATTTATCATCCTTTTCATTTATTTCTATGTTTACCTACACTATTCATGCTTTACTTATCTTTATTTGTGTATATGTCTACACTCAGCAAATCGATCTAAATACGATTTATTAACTTAAAAATAGCTGAAATAAATATTAACTTAAATTTTCATGTTGTGACAAGCCAAATTGTCAACTGTCAGTTATTTTTTTTTGTCTATGAATGGCTACTTTTTGGTTTATATAATTTTAAATTATCTATATATTAATACGTGAAGCGAAAACTTTGGATCCCTTTTTACGAAAATTGGGCGTACGGAGGAGTATGGAATTTCGCACACTTATAGTTTATACAGAGAAGAAGTGACGAATGCTAATATTTTTTTTAAATTATGCGTTAAAATACATTATTTTCAATAAATAACACGTTACACACACTACTGTTCATTACCGTGTATCTAATACACACATGCATAGATATTCTTTTGTTTATGGTCCAAATCTGTCTTTATTATTTTGTGCAGTGTTACCAACACCCAGAAATATTTACCCCTAAAGCTAAAGTTAAAAACCCCTAAAATTGCCACAATTACTAAAAAATCCGCTAAAAAATTATAATGAAAATAACCAACGAATGTTCAGTAATCATAGACCGGCACACGGTAGTAATATTTGTCTATATTTATTACGCGACATTTGTTAATCATTCACTCTGCATTATTAGTATCGAGGAACCGTACTAGAAGTCGCTAATACTTTTATTGTAATCAAAAACACAATGAGAAATGTAAGATGGCAAAAAATCCTAAGAATACCCCTAAAAATGGAACGCCCCTAAAAAATCTCATTCCTCTTATTTACCCCCTAAAATTGGGAAAACCCCTAAGTTGGTAAGCCTGATTTTGTGTCTTTATTCATACTGAATGTCAAGTATAACCATAGGTAATAAATTAATTTTATAGATATATAACCTATTTCATTTTAAAAATCTATGATCCTGTCGAGAATATTTTAATATTATTTGTATTAGCGACGATAGGAATTTAGTTTAAAAAAGAAATATTTTTTGTGGTTTTATGGGGAGTGTCAAGTATGGCATTAGTAAGTTTCCCATACAAAACTTAGTGTCGTGTGCAAACTTTGGAGGTTGTATGCCTCACGATTGTACAGGCTGGTCATAGATTGTATAGGCTGGTTACTGGTTATAATTATGACATTTGGAACCGTCATAGTTAATTAAAAATAATAGGGAAAATTCTATAAAAACAGAACAAACTGTGATAATTCATTCCATATTGTTCCAGTTATGAAGTATTAAGAAAATAAAAAAGAGAGTCCTGAAGAAGTATTCTTTACTCATTACACCTACGTCCTGGTCCTGGCCATCACCATCCCGCCAGCAAATCCTCTCCACAGTAGTACAGCGCTAACAATTTGTCTATAGTGTTACCTACTGAATGTCAAATATAACCATTTTTTTTAAATATTTATTATTATCTATTTTTTTTCATTTAATAATGTATTTCTATTCAAATGAAGTACGGTCGAATTTCGACCAATGGGCGATCACTAGTTTTTATCAATATGTCTAGCTATTTGATTTTATTAATTATTACGATTGTTTACTAAATAACTTAACTTAAAATTATATTTATAAAATTCTTTACGCACTCATGTGGCCAGCTACACGCACTCATGGATATGTCCTGGCCGACTACACTTGTCAGATGAGATGATGGCTTAACTAATATTTTGAAAAATTTTTGGAAAGAGAAGACGTCTTGGATATAAAAACGGGCGTCCGAACTGCTGATGACACACTCTGGAAGACTGTACACTCTGGGAACCTACTCTGAAGCGCCCGCACTCTGGGAAACTACTTTGAAGCGCCCAGACTCTCGGAAACTACTCTGAAGCGCCCACACTCTGGGAAACTACTCTGAAGCGCCCGCACTCTGGGGAAACTACTCTGAAGCGCCCACACTCTGGAAAACTAGTCGTCTACTCTGAAGCCAGTCTACTCTGAAGCCAGTCTACTCTGAAGCCAGTCACTCTGAAGCCAGTCTACTCTGAAGCCAGTCACTCTGAAGCCAGTCTATTCTTGAAGCGTCACACTCTGGAAGCCAGTCTACTGTAATTTTCATTCAATAAATTGAAATATATCTGCCTTAATCCATTTCACTAAGCAGATACGTAACAATGTAAATCCTAAATCAATACATAAAAGTCGTTAGGTTGCCTTAACCTTTTGAATGTCTTAAGTTACACTGTTCGACATAAGCAATTGTCTTTCTATTGTATCTCTAACAAGGGCGGATCCAGGGGGTGGGTCATGGGGGTCATGACCCCCCCCTGGGGTGGGTCCACCGTGGACAACTATTTAAAATTGTTAAACATAGGTAATGGTTTTAAGTAAGGATATATTTTTTTGTCACAATAGAGATTTTATTTAAATACCTTCAATATTTAATCAATTTATTATAAACTAGCTTCTGCCCGCGACTTCGTCCGCGTCAAATTTTTGCTCCGCTGACCCTTCCCGTCGCATCGATTTGCCTGCTCGCTCCTTTTGAGTTACAGTGAGTCAACCTTAAAAGATAGACATATGCTCTCGCGGACTTTTTTTTAGAACTTTTTAAAAGAAACAATTCCGTTATACATGATTTTTACGTTACTTTAACCGTTTACGCAGCGCACGCAACGGAAACTCTCAAAAGGAATAAATTTTCCCCATTTTTGCAACATTTTTCATTACTGCTCCGCTCCTCTTAGTTGTAGCGTGATGTTATATAGCCTATAGCCTCCCACGATAAATAGGCTACCCAACACAAAAAGAATTTTTCAATTCGGACCGGTAGTTCCTGAGATTAGCGCGTTCAATCAAACAAACAAACAAACAAACAAACTCTTCAGCTTTATAATATTAGTATAGATATAGATTACCGGTACCGTGTGGCATCGGACTAACAGAATAGCACCACCCCGTTTCTTCCCGTGGGTGTCGTAAGAGGCAACTAAGGGATATACTAGAGAATGGGCAGCAGCGTTCTTTATGCATTTCAGACTATCATACAACGATCGCCATCCCGCCTGCCAAGCGTGGCGATTATGGCAAACCCCCCCAAAAATGACAAGCACCAAAAATAAATGGTCCCTAGTGCTCGGCGGCCCACCTAACCTTGGCTACGGTAGCGCTCAAGGCCACGGTGAGGCAAGGGGTGCTAAGAATCCCCGGAAGAGATCCGGCTACCACAATCACCGACAACTCCCGCCGGGGTCGCGTGATTGTTCGAAAGAGATACCGTGACCCTGGCACATGGGCAACTGATGGAACACGGGTGGGTTTTAGTCAGTAAAAGTCTGACACGCCCTCCCGCTCCGCCCAGAGCGGGAGAAGTCATTTCCAGATTCAAGTTGTTATGTCGACGAAGAAGCAAATATTCAATGATGTCTCAGTGATCAACGCGGTGAAAACCGGGAGTGATCACCGCATAGTAAGAGGCACATTGAATATCAAAATCAAGCTGGAAAGATCTCGGCTGATGAAGTTAACGCTCCGTCCAGCACCGATCCAACTTCAAAACCCCGAGAGCTTTCAGCTGGAACTCCAAAATCGTTTTGAGTGCCTAGGGAGCTCCGTGGACGATTTTAACGATGGGTTCGTGGAAACTGTCCATACGGTCGAGTCTAAGTTCTTCAAGACCCGCTGTACTAACAGGAAAAAGAAATTCTCAGATCCAACATTACAGCTTATGGAACAGAGGCGCGGAATGATCCTGTAGTCTTCAGAAGCTGCGCTCGAGTACCGGCAGCTCAATAGACGGATCTCTAAGTCCTTGAAAAGCGACCTTCGCCGCTATAACACAGAGCGGATCAAGGACGCGAAAGAGCGGAATAAAGGCTCCAAGGGCTTTACTAAGGATCTGTCTATTGGGCAGAGCCAGCTTACGAAACTGAAGACCGACGATAGCAGGGTCGTATCCGCCAAACCTGAGCTGTTTAAGGAGATTGAGAGGTTCTATGGACAGCTATACACGTCAACAAGTGACCCCGTTAAAAATCTGGCAAATGACCAAAGAGCTAGGTTGACCCGACACTATACCGAAGACCCCGTACGTCAGCTTGTACGAGATTCGGATGGCTCTGAAGCAGCTCAAAAACAACAAGGCGCCGGTTGATGACGGAATTACGGCTGAACTCCTGAAGGCCGGCGGGAAACCCGTTCTCAAAGCCCTTCAGAAACTGTTTGATTCCGTCATACTCGAGGGTAAAACGCCACAGGCATGGAACAGAGGTGTGGTGGTACTTTTCTTTAAGAAAGGTAATAATGCCCTACTTAAGAATTATAGGCCCATCTCACTTCTGAGCCATGTCTACAAGCTGTTTTCAAGAGTCATCACGAACCGTCTAGCGCGCAAGTTTGACGACTTCCAGCCTCCTGAACAAGCCGGATTCCGTAAAGGCTTTAGCACCGTAGACCACATACATACGCTGCGCCAGGTTATACAGAAGACCGAAGAGTATAAACTGCCTCTCTGCTTAGCATTTGTGGACTACGAAAAAGCCTTCGATTCGGTCGAAACCTGGGTACTGCAGTCTCTTCAACGGTGCCAGATCGACTATCGGTACATCGAGGTGCTGAAGTGTCTGTACGAAAACGCCACTATGTCAGTCTGACTTCAGGACCAGACCTCGAAACCTATCCTTCTGCAGCGAGGGGTGAGACAGGGAGACGTCATTTCTCCGAAACTGTTCACCGCTGCACTGGAGGATGTCTTCAAGATTCTGGACTGTAAAGGGGCTGGCATCAACATAAATGGCGAGTACGTCACTCACCTTCGGTTTGCCGATGGTATAGTTGTCATGGCTGAGACTATGGAGGGCCTCAGTACAATGCTCGATGACCTCAGTAGAGCTTCCGAAAGAGTGGGTTTCAAGATAAACACGGACAAGACAAAGGTCATGTCCAATGCTCATGTGATATCCGCTCCAGTTGAGATCGGAGGCGCTACACTCGAAGTTGTGGACGAATATGTGTACCTAGGACAGACTGTCCAGTTAGGTAGGTCCAATTTCGAGAAAGAGGTCAATCGTCGAATCCGACTCGGCTGGGCAGCGTTCGGGAAGCTACGCAATATCTTCTCGTCCCACATTCTGCAGTGTCTCAAGACGAAAGTCTTTGACCAGTGTGTGTTGCCAGTGATGACTTATGGATCCGAAACGTGGTCGCTCACAATGGGCCTTATTAGAAGGCTGAAAGTCACCCAAAGGGCGATGGAGAGAGCTATGCTTGGAGTTTCCCTACGCGATCGAATCAGAAATGAAGAGATCCGTAGGAGGATCAAGTTAACCGACATAGCCCGAAGAATTGCTAAACTGAAGTGGCAGTGGGCAGGGTACATTACTCGCAGAACAGATGGCCGATGGGGCCGAAAGGTTCTGGAGTGGCGACCGCGTACCGGAAGACGTAGAGTTGGAAGGCCTCCAACAAGGTGGACCGATGACCTTGTGAAGGCCGCAGGAATCCGTTGGATGCGGGACGCACAAAAGCGGCCGAAGTGGCGGAGCATGGGGGAGGCCTATGTCCAGCAGTGGACGTCTTTCGGCTGAAATGATGCATGATGATTATAAATTAATATTTTGTATTATAGCAGCAAACGCATTATTCGGGAACGAACGCATCGAAAAGAACAGTGGCGAATTCCCAAACTTTTAATTGCCGTTTCTACCCGTTTTTGCCAGACTATACATACATTAATAAAATACCTACTTTTTACTTTTATGTATGATTACAAAAATTAAATTATAACTTCTTGTGACTTGACCACGACTATGTGACCCCCCCCTGACACCAAAGCTGGATCCGCCCCTGATCTCTAATTACGGCATTCGATGAATTAATGTATATGTCAGTGCCATTTAAAGTTTTAAACAAAAATTGGAACTATGATTTTTTATTTCATCAGTATCCGAAATCAATATCTATCACTTGGATAAATTATTGTTAATTTAATTTCAAATTGTATAATTATAATCATTTAAATCATCAATACAGACACCTTAGATCATTTAATTCGATTGAATGACTTTTTCATGAAATATGGTCATCATCGTGTACTGAACACTTCTGCCCATCCTTTCGGAGAATACAAGCGTAAAATTATGTTGTATTTTATGAAAACTTTAGTGGTTACTATAATAAAACAAGACATCTAATCTAATACAATTATCTTTTATTGTTACACTCTTATAAACAGCCATCTTAGGCAAAATCCAAAATCCCAGAGAGTGAACAAAACTAAAGATGTGACAGACATCATGTTCACAGATAATTAATATCTTAACACTCCCCCTCAATTTTATGTTTGTGAAAACTTACAAATTGCTTCTATAAATAAATGAAAATAAATTCTACCAAACTTTAACTTTAACATGGCAACACAAACTTAGTAATATTTAAATTCTTGAAATTGCAACACTAAAACTGACATATATAAGTTTTGACAGATAATTTTGACAAGCTAGTGACAATTGACAACATAACCTTAAAATATAAACAATGCAAACATTCTATGAAAAACAATGTTACAAAACTAACAGCTTGTCACGAAAATAGCAAAACTTAACACTACACAGTGGTTTCGTCATAATGTCCGAAGTATTTTCACTGGTACTTACGTATTTAACAATCAAAAAATTTTGGTTTACAATGTCTTTTATGAAATGATATTTAATGTCTATGTGCTTGGAATGTTTTGTATTTTCACAATTATGTATCATTTTTATTGCACTCTGATTGTCCACATAAAGCACAATATTACACTTTTCATTAAAGTCAACTGATAATCCTTTCACAAATAACAAATCACTGACACAACTTGCAGCAGCTATGTATTCACTTTCAGCACTGGAGAGAGATACAGTCCTCTGCTTTCGTGATGACCATGCAATTAGGTTCCCTTGGTGATATATTAGTGCTCCACTAACACTTTTTCTTGTGATCTTATCACCTGCCCAATCGGCATCTGAAAATGCTGAAATATTAGAACATTTATTAGTGTTTTCTTCTTTCTCTTGACAATAGTATGTCAACTCTTTATTAATTGTGCCCTTCAGATAGCGTAATACACGTTTTGCAGCTGTCCATAAGCTTCTCGTGGGTTTATCAAGATATCGACTGAGGAATGAAGTTGCAAAAGTGATGTCCGGTCTGCTTATTGTAGCCAGGTAAGTTAAACTTCCAATTAATTCTCTGTAAGGTATATCACTAATTATTTCTTCTGTTTCAGGTACTTGAAAATTGTTTTCCATCGGCGTCTTCACTTCTTTACAATCTTGCATCTTATACTTTAGTAATAAATTTTTAATAAACAGTTTTTGTGATAATTTCAATGTATTATCATTTCTCATAATTTCAATTCCTAAGAAGTTAGATACTCTTCCCATATCTTTAGCTTTAAATTCTTCTTGCAATTTTCTTGATATTTTATTTATTTCACTACTCTTTCCCATCAGTAAAATATCATCTACAAATAATATGAGCCATATATCTTTTCCTATGTATAAACATATATCATATTTTGATCTTTTCATGTTTATTGTTTGACAGAAATTATCAAATCTTATATTCCAACATTTTGGTGACTCTTTCAATCCATATAAAGCTTTTTTAAGTTTCAGAACAGTTCCTTCTTGTTTATTTTCCAAACTTATTCCCTCTGGAACTTTGATGTAAACTTCTGTGCTCAAATTTCCATTTAGAAATGCTGTAGGTATGTCCAACTGCTTTGTTTCCCAGTTATTATTTATTACTTCTGATAATCCCATTCTTATGGTAGTTATGTTGGCTACAGGGGAATAAACATAATCTTCTGTGTACTGTTGAAATCCGCGTGCAACTAATCTTGCCTTTTTAGTTCCATCCGATTTTGTTTTGAAAATCCATTTTGTGTCAATAGCACTTTTTCCTTTTGGCAATTCTGATTCTATCCATGTGTTTTGTTCCTTTAATGACTTAATCTCTTTATCTATTGCTGTTTTCCATTCTTTATCTTGTTGAATGGCTTCTGTGTATGTGACAGGATCGCTTTCACTTGAAAGTAAACAATAATCTTCATATGTATTTAAATCAAATTGTTTAGGCTTTTTTACTTCTCTTCCACTTCTTGTTCGCTTGATTTCTTCGTTTTGTTTTTCTGGAGTGGAGTAATTATTCTCTTCTGGATCATAAAAACTTTCTTCTTCTTGTATTGATTCTGAATACTTTGTTTCTTTTATTATTTGTTTTTCTTTTGGTTTCACACACATTTCTTTCTGAATTTCATTTTCTTCTAAGTATCCTTTTTGAAAATTACTTGCTTTTCTCGTTCTGCTAATTTATTGACCGACATTAAATTGTTACTGATTCCCGGTACAAGTATGACTTCCAGTCTTAATGGTTCATTTTTGTAATATCCATCAAGATATCCTGATTTATGTGCTGTCAGTATTTGGCCATTAGCAATTTTGATTTCTAATTTCTGTGACAGTTGCTTGACATCTGTGAGGTATTTCTCATAAGATTCTTTTATGAAATGCTGAGTAGCTCCTGAATCCACAACAAATGTTAATATTCCATCATTACTATTACATACAAGTGCTTCATTTGAGGCAATAAAAATTGGTTGACTTTCAGCAGGATGAGCAGTTCCTCCACGAGTTCTTGGTCCTCGATATCCTCTTCCTCTGCCTCGTCCTCTACTGTAGCACTCATAGGACTTATGTCCCCTCTTTTTACATTTATAGCAGGTTATATTCGATATAAAAGATGTATGTGGCTCGTTTGTAACTGTTTCTTTTTTTATTTCATGATCAAGTAATTTAGTTTTTACAAAATCTATTTTTATTTCAGTGTTCACCGCATCCAAAGCTGTAATTATGTGGTTGTATTCTTCACTCAGTCCTGTTAATAGATAGCATACTTTGTCTGTATCATTAATCTTGTCTCCTGATACCTCTAGATCTCTGATTAAGTTATCAAAGTTTGAAAAATACTCTTGAAGATTTCCTTGCTGTTTCAAGTTTAGAAGTTTTCTTCGCAAACTTAATTTGGAGATTACACTTTTTCTTTGGAATGTACTTTTCAAAGTGGATATCATATCCTTTGCGTTAACGCATTCTTTTATCAGATTTAGATGCTGATCCGTTAGACATTGAACAATAATGTTTCTTGCTTTTGCATCGTCTTGTTTATTACAGTCTTCGATTTTTGGTAACGACACAACTTCACTTAATCCCTTTTCTTCTAAAATACAATTCACCCTGAACATCCAATTGTCGAAAGCTTCTGGATTTAGTTGGGGAAAATTGTAAAACAACTTAGTTTGCTGCCCGGCCATTTTCTTTTCTTCGTTACGCTTTTGTTGCATAAAATTAAATCTTTGAAAATCTCGACAATCTACTTCCTACTCGACACTATTTGGCGTCTGGGCCCATAACCTATGAAAACTTTAGTGGTTACTATAATAAAACAAGACATCTAATCTAATACAATTATCTTTTATTGTTACACTC
Organism: Aporophyla lueneburgensis; assembly: GCA_932294355.1. Lineage (NCBI taxonomy): Eukaryota > Metazoa > Arthropoda > Insecta > Lepidoptera > Noctuidae > Aporophyla > Aporophyla lueneburgensis. The sequence goes on along the minus strand of OW028762.1, from coordinate 11,946,302 downwards.
TTATAAACAGCCATCTTAGGCAAAATCCAAAATCCCAGAGAGTGAACAAAACTAAAGATGTGACAGACATCATGTTCACAGATAATTAATATCTTAACATATTTAACCTAACCTATTCAGTATCCTATTTGCTATAAATATACCATTCAACTGAATTTAGTTTCCTTGACTCCTTTCACTTTAGCATTGTGTTTTGGCTTCATTTCGTAATTGATGACGTGCAATTGAATTTAAAAAGTAAAGTAAATGACAGGCACGTATATGAGTGCTAAATAACAAAATTTTATATAAAACCTGGACTTATAATTATAACACACACAAACACACTCCCACATAGAACACACATACAGAACACACCCAATACAAATGGTTCTCTCCATAATTACGTTTTATTTTCGGTATAAAATCTTTATTTTCTATCATTTCTGTCTACGCTGTGCCTACACTGTAAAGTTTCGTATTTGCTCTTTTATATCTGGTGTTAACTTGAGAGCCCTGTCACCCATAATTAAACACAAGTTGAATCTTAGCTTGGGTGCACAAGTTTATACCTCTGTGTGAACCTACAATTTATAAGACGAATTGTAAAAATGGAAATAAAGATTATTTATTTATTTATTCTTACACTTAACGTAAGACCACATTCGCACCGACGTTAAAATATCACGGCGATATTTTAACGCGCACTGCATTGGCCCACGTCAAAAATCTGCAATCAAGGAACGAAAAAAAAAAACAGCAAAAGAAAATTCAAAAATTCTCTCCTAGCGAACAATGGCGTTAGTACCAATTAAAATGCACAGATTATAAATAGTATTCCCACGACTCGGCTACTCTGTGACTGTTCCAAAGACAATGGTTCTCATTGGTGTGACGAAAAAACACGTTAACGCAACCTCCTTTTTGTTTTGATTCAGGACTAATGAGTTATTTTGTATTATATTATATCTCTTAGATGACTATCACTTGCGTAAGACACTTTCTTTCACATCGAAGGATTTTGAAGGAAATACCTACCTAATTCATTGCTTCTTATGTTTGTAAAATTCGTCTGCTCGACATTGTAAATGCCGCAATGAATGTTGTCGAACTGTCAAAATCCGTCAGTTCAAAGCTGCAATGGCCCTTTCTTCAAAATGTAATTACAGCCCACTTCCTCTCAGAGAGGAGGCCTGTATCCCAGCAGTGGAAACATTATAAATGACTAGCTTTTGCCAGCGGCTTCGCCCGCGTGGAGGGCGGAAATTATCCCGCGGGAATATACTACCGGGATAAAAAGTAGCCTATGTCCTTTTTCAGGCTCTAAACTATCTGTGTACCAAATTTCATTTAAATCGGTTCAGTCGTTTTAGCAGGAAAGCGAGACAGACAGACAGACAGACAGAGTTACTTTTGCATTTATAATATTATATATATATATATATATATATATATATATATATATATATATATATATATATATATATAACATATATAAATATATAATATATAAATATATAGAGTGTTGAAGTGTTGATAAATGATTTTATTTCTGTAAGTAGATTTGTACAAATACTTTTACACGTCAATGATATTTTTCTAAACTACATGAGGTCGGCGTTTCCCATCTGACTACTCTGAGAAGAAAGGCCGAAACAAACTCAGAGGTCACAGTCTCTTTTAAAGACCAGACAATATTGGTCATATCATGCGAAGACCATGTAAAAGCTGTCTGGAATGGTCTTTTGAGGAAAGAACCACACAGATTGAGTTGACCTGTCCAGTCAGTGCACGCATTTGTCAATAATCGGCAATATCTGTGTCTGTGTGTATAATATTTTGGCAATAATCGTGCAGCTCAACTCAGAACTTAAGAAGCTCAACGATTCGACGAACAATACCAAAGAAAAAAATAGAAAGAAAAGAAAGAAAGAAAGAAAAATAGTTTATTCTGCACAAACAAAACGCACAACATGAAATATAAAATAGTTAATTAGTAAATACAAAATATAGGCTGCATAAATTGCACGATTCCTAACTAGTAGTAGCCTGTAGTAGAACAGACTGTATCAATGGGCCATAGTGACTATCCTACAGTTCATTGTTACATTATCGCAGAGAATCTTCGATCAATAATAGCACTAGATAAAGGATCAGGAACAAAAATAAGGCGCTCAAGTGGCCACGTTTGCACACACTTACACATTTATATTTCTTACTACGAAATATAGAAAAACGTTTCATAATAATAACAACTTCAGTTTATTATAATCCTTAACACTCAAACATAAAGCATAATTACGATTGCAAAATATTCATATTTAAGTCCTTTTGTCATCGGAGAAAGGTAAAGAGCAATAAATTTAAAATGTCCCTTAAAAATCAAAAGTCATTTTGATATAAGTACAAAATTATTTATTCGTAACTGAAACTTAAAGTCTAAGCAATAAGGTTAAAAACAATGTGTTGACAATTTCGTGCTTACTCTATTTTGGAACTAGACGTAGTTCTTGGTATTACATTTCAATGCTCAGAACACAGTACGTAATGAAAGACGTAGAGTTGCAGAATATATTTTTTTTTGGTGAAAAGGTACGTTTTGATGGTGGCAAACATTTTTAATCGATTTAAAAAAGTAGTAGGACTAAAATAGTATAATAGTTATTTTATTTAATTAAGTGCGGGTTAAATCAATATGATCCACCCGTATAAAAAATGGGTGCGTCTACTTTTATGTACCAGTATTTAAAAGTTAAATTTGTATTAAATCAAATTATTTTTTCATTTAAAGTTTCAATTAAAGTTCAAATATGATTTTTTATAAGGTTTGTATATTTCTTCTCCTCTTTCTTTCTCTACAATAGATACCCATTCTGCACAGCGAATTGGCTCGCTAGGAAATCTACAAACAAAAATAAAATATAAAATTACAATACTACTTCATGCATTCTCTGTTCCAGAACAGACAATATTTGTTACCATAGTTGGTGCGTTGTCGCAAACATTGGTCAAACAATCATAATATGTATTTGCTAAATGATTTATATATTACTATTTGATTGTTTTTATTTTATGCAAAACTCTTAAAGATTTAAACTTATGGAAAAAAAGATATTCCTTCCAAAAACTTGGTGCTACAGTGGTTATTTACACAATTTTTGAACGCGTGTTGCAGCATTTAGGACGTCTTATCGTTGGGTATCATTGGACCAAACTAATTTCAAATAAGAGCACAAAAATATTTGTGCTCTTATTTTTCGGGCCGTTTTTGAAGCGCTCATCGGGAATCTAGTACATTTTTGATCGAAGCAGAGAATCATCTATTTTTGGTGTCATCGTGCGTCACGACCGACCTGTGGCTTACCGAGTTACGATAGGTTATACCTAACGGGTACGTTACCGGTAAGTTTTTAAACTGCTCAGTTGGAAAATAATTAATCGTAAATATAGTATAACTAGATTATTAACGGTCATAATGGCACTGTGTATGAAAATATATTTGTTTTTGTCAACTGTCATAACGTCAAATTCGAATTTTAAACTTCAAAACGAGTTCATATTGACATACTTTTTAAACACAATGCAGTAGTTTAAAAATAGAACCTTAATAACTGATAAATGACAGTTTTTCTCTAAGATTTTTTAAACACTGCCTCTGCTGGACATACCCCCCCCCCCCAACGGATTCCTGAAAACTTCACCAGGTCGGTCCTCCTTATGGGAAGTCTTTCAACGCTACGTCTTCCAGTACGCGGGGCATTCAGCAAAATAAAAAAGATCACTTAAGACTTTCATTATCATCGCCATCACCTCAGCCGAAAGAAATCCACTGCCAGACGTAGTAGTACAAAAATTGTGGGGGTTCGCCATAATCGCCACGCTTAGCAGGGTTGACGATCGCAGTATGGTGCTAAAATGCTTAGAGAACCCTGCTGCCCATTCTCTAGTAAGTCTCTTACGACACCCACGGCAAGAATTGGGATGGTAATATTCTTTCCGGCACCAAACGGAAAAGACTTTACAAGATACGAATAACGATCGGTAACATAAAGTATTTGTTCAACACAGAAACCAGTCACAAGTTGAGAACGATCGAAACCAATTTGTTCCCCTCTACAATGATGAGTCTATTAGGGTCATCTGCGGGTCACTTGTCCAAATATTATAGGGACAATTTGTTGGTTACGTCGTCCAGTTCCGTTCGAGGCAGTACCGGGTGCTGGAAGGACGAAGGTCCTTTCATTTATAGACTTTAGTTATTTTTAGAAGTGTGAGTAGTAGTCCTACTAATATACACTGGACCGTGATGTGGATTACGGCTCGCTCTTTCTCGCAGAGAGGTTTATGTGCCAGCAGGGAGAAAGTTCATCTGTCTAGCCTTTAATCTAGTTTATTCTTTAAATTTTATTAAGTACTAGCTTCTGCCGGCGACTTCATCCGCGTCGAATTTCTTGCTCCCCCGACCCACCCCGTCGCATCGAATCACCTGTCCGTGCGAGGCCTTCTTTTTCGTTACCTTTTTTCCTTTTTGCTTGGCTCCTAAGGGGCCTAGCGTGATGTTTTATGGTTTATAGCCTGCCTCGATAAATGGGCTATTCAACACTAAACGTACATAGTTCCTGAGATAAGTAAGTTGAACTAAACTAACTCTTCAGCTTTATATTACTTAGATTTGATTACAATTAATACTAGTATACCCTCATTAGCCAATTTCAACTTTTATTTAATTTTACACACACACACACACACTCACGACACACATACACACGCATACATGCACACATATACAACCCACCAACAGACTAATGATTATAAATAGAAATTTCTTATTCATAAATTTTGCTTACATGTTAATGTTACACTAATTGAAGGATTTAAAAGACCGGCGCCTCCTGGCACAGGCATCTATATGCTTAAAAGGAGACGCCACCAACTGTTTAATGTACAACGTGTAATAATTGAAATAAAACATTTTTGTTTTTTTTTTTTGATTTTTCCTAAAAATTACCAAAATGTTGTTCCTTTGAATGGTGCCCAAAATACAGCTGTGCCTGTGATAGATTTGTGTCTCGTTTAATGGCAATAGGCTCGCCCCCTATTACATAGGACAACACAAACTGTCAGTTATTTGCTGGTCATTTTAGGGCATCCATGTTGTTTTTGTTGGCCCGCCATTTTAACATTCGGCCTTGGGTCCGCCCATACTTCTCCATTGTCAAATGCTACCTAATACTTTGTAATTTAGTTTTTTGCGTCAAACATCATTGTATGGGTAGAATTAAGTACTTCGTCAGTCTGTTGGTTAGTTAATGTTTTTCTGTTAAAAATTAGCGAAAGTCCTGTTAAATCGAGAAGGTTCTCGATTCTATGTAAAGTGTTCCTTATTGATTATCCCAATCCCATAACTCTATAGCACTAATGAGACCATGTCACAGAAGCAACTGAACATTTTTTTTTTCGTTTTAATTTTTCATACAAAATAATTTGACGTCACGATTATTTATGTAACACATCCTTACGTCTTACGTGAACTATGATAACGTCGCATTTTCTTAGCTTTAAATTTGAATTATTAATATTTATTTTTATATATCCCTGACCACTGACGAATTACATACAAATTGGAACCTCATAAAATGTAAACATGGAATCCTTAATACAAGTGCAAATTTAAAAAGAAGAAGGACCAAAACAAATTTATTTTTATCTTAAACGACCGGCCGGCATCAGCATTGGTATATATGTATAGTATACGTATAATGCATTGTAAGGCATAGTACACACAATGTGTGTCTAGGTCATCGCTCAGTATTCGCTAATAGAAGACGTAAAGTGCTAACGTGAAATACAAATATTAAGGCCAGTTTTACATGCATGATTTTAATGGCATTACTGTTTATTGGTGTGAATTGGTTGAATGTTTTATTGACACGTTGTTAGACGTTTTATAGCTTTTTATTCAAAGATGGCGGCGAGCCGAGTAAGGTATAGAAAATATATGAACATGAGTCTACATTGCCCGCCCTGACTGAAATATTGGCTTAGAATATCTAATTTGAGAAAGTAATAGTAAGTACTTATAGTTTGACAGCCTGTTATTTTACTATTTGGCATAATGACACGAGTGAAACGGATAAAAAGGGTGCCTAGCCTAGGTGCCTATATTCAAATCGCTCCAATGCAGGTTAAATAATATACTTCTTTTTTATTAAGAACGCAAATGTCTCTACTTCAGTAATTGTCGTTGGTACGCATGGCGACAAATCAAGCTAATCATTTCCAGTATACGCTGACTTTTCATTGGCCAATGCGAGGTTTGTTTAAAACTGGAATATTATAGCTTTATATGTAGCTGTGTGTACCAAGCCAAGTATATTTGCCCAAAAACAGCTCTATTTAACACCAACTTCCAAACGACTTTGACTCATAATGTTTTCATTATATATGGCCTTAACGACTATTTGCCATAACAACGTCCCTGAACTTCATTCGTAGGATTTTTCCGTTGCTTAACGACCAGAAATATTAATTTATAGCTACTGTAGGTTATAAGCTTCGGTCAATGACTGGCAGTCAAAGGTTTGCGTGAATCTGAACCGTTGAATTGTAGGTAACTGGCAAACACATTTCTAATTCAAAGGTAAAACTGGCAGAAATGCTAGAAATAGGATGAATAAGTCGGCAATTATATTGTGAAGTGAGCTATAGATAGATAGAAATGGAAGCTTTTTTGTTGCAGTAAAAAAAGCGTAACTACCAATTAATTCAGATATATCTATATGAAAGAAATCGAGTCACTGCGCCCACCTTACTGATTGCTATAAGGGCGATTATCAAATGGCGGGTGACGTTAAATTACTTTAACCTCACCATTACTGGATAGACCCGACTGCATCAGTCTTTAATTTTGGTTACCAGATAATTAGAATTCAGAAGTATGAAAGTTTGGCAACTGGTCTAGCCGCAAGCAATAGATATAAGGTTGATATTTAATTAATTATTTTTTGTTGGTACTAATATCCAGCTGTATCCAATTAGGCTACATCAAGGTCGGTTGATGATGATAATGATGCAGTGATTAATTAATCATTTCAACACAATCACCGCGGTATCATCATAAGCTGAATCGAACACCCACTGTTTTATGATAGGAAGGGGCTTATCGCTATTTCCGGGACAATTCAACCCACAGGATTACAAATATTTCCGATTCGGAAAAACCCCTGTTACTCATCATAGGGCAGAACTTTCCGGATATGACCCATTGCCAAAACAGGCTCCAAAGTCACATTTTGCCTCTTAACTCCAATCTTTTAACTGGCTGGTTCACCAGTACCTAGTAACAAAACCTTTGTAGACATTTTTTTTTTTACATTTTTATGCGCTTAACTTTGTGTTGTCCCTTGTGGTGCCGGACGTAAAGAATATCATCACCCCATTTCATTTAAGCGTGTTAAAAAGTGCCTGTGTGATTATGATTGCATACATTTAGTTAAAGATCATGCAAGTAACGTAAACAAACCATACGCTCTAGAAGTGTATTCTTAAAGATACATACGTTTACCAGATGGCAATATCAATTGACAGCAAATGAATAAATAAAGCTAGGAACAAAGCAGGAGGAGACCTTAACAGGATTGACGGACGCAATTATCATCTCAGTGAGTCAAAATTAGAAGGCAGTCTAACAATAATTAACTTTGCACGACTCAACTAAATGAATTAGGCAAAGACTTTGACAGTCGCACGTGTGTGCTAAGGTTTAACGCAATGACAGTGAGAAAAAAAAACAACAATGCAAAAACTGCGTTCAGGGAAGTTTAAATTTAGAATGTATTTTTTTTTTTGTTATTGGTGTATATTTTTGTCTGTTCTGTGTGCAATTAATGTCTTTAATTAGTAAATTCCTACACAATTTACAGACATTAATTTTAATGGGTAACTTTGTACTGATGTGTTCCCTCGATTGGTGTAAGCTTACAATATGGCCGATTAACTATGGCCGGTGTGAACATAGGCTCTTCGTACTTTTGGGCTACTTTTTACTTCCTAAAACATTATTGCGCAGTCTTCTGCGCGAAGTTCGGACCGGCCATGATAATCATTGGCGGTATTGTAGGTGATCTATATCAATGCTTGTACATTTCCTCCTTCTCTATGTGTAAGGCTTTATACACAAGTAACCTAGCTATGAAGTTAAAGGGGTAACAGTGTGAATGTTTTTCATTTTGACAGTTCAACAACATTAATTACGTTATTTATGTTGATGAGCTGACATTTTTTTCGGAAATGCAATGGCTTAGAATATTGTTCAAAATGATTCAGATTCTGATGATAGGGTGTTACGTAATTATGGTGCAGATTTTAAAGCAAATTGTAACCCAATAAATGTCAAAGCTGAATTTATTTATTAAGTAGTAGTATAGGAACATAACGACAGACTGACCCATAGTAAAGAGTCGAGATTTCAAGAGCTTGCTGGCCATAATTAATTCCGCGAAATCATTCGAGTTTGGTTTTCAAAAATGTTTTACACCTGTATTTGTAGATCCCACAGTTGAAGCAATATAAAAAGGAAGTAGTTTTTATACTACCAGTAGGCAAAGTACTGTCTGAAGTGTTTTCAAGACACATTCTCATCAGCACCCATTGTTTAAGATTTAATTTCACTAATATACAGACGAATTAGATTCTGGTTTCTCACAAAATTATTAAAATAATTGTATGTTGTAGAGAATTAATGGTACTGCAACTAATTGTTTTATACTATAAGTAATTCAGTTTTACTGTAATTTACAACAAAGTTTAGGAAGTACGTAGGTAATACATATATGGAAATTATAAATTTTAATAAAGGCAATTGTTAAAATTTATTATTGACGTTAAATACGAACTTGGTAACTTTTTAAATTTTCAATCAATAATTTCCTTTTTCTCTTCAAGACACATAAAGAGGCGGTGTGAACTCTCCCTTATGTATATGGAAAGTCAACGTCTTTTTGAACCAAAATACTCACAGACAAAATATCTATATTTGCTTAGGGGTCCGCTTTGCGTAGGGATAGAACAATGTCAGATGTGTAAAAAAAACTTCATATTTAGAATTCTGATTTTTTGTAAAATTTCTACACTATCAAAAGTTGGTACTTGGTGCTTAATCTATTCGTAATTCGTAATTCTTTATTGACATAATTGTTTACATAAATTTTTGAAGCCTCTGACTCCTGAACTAGGTGTACCTGTATGTCAGGACTCCTGACATACGAGAGGGCGCTGACTCCTGCCTCAGGAGTCAGCGCCCTCTCCCATTTTCATCTATATTCGTTTCAAATTAATTAAAAGTATAAACTAGAGCGACACAAAGGAACAAACCTACATGCATAAAAAATACTGTTTTTTACCCAACTGCGCTACACAAAGGAGGGCAATGTATTTCAACATAATTAAGTAGGTTACCTATTACAATTTTTAAAATACGAGACACATAACAGGAACGCGGCAAAAAGGTCACGTAAAACAAAATGGCGGACGGAATGGCGCGAAAATGGCAATCGTTTGAGGTTAAAAGTGAAAGAGATCGCAGAACGCCCTCTATTGTTACCATGAGAATTTGTCAGAAATTCTTGTTATTGTAGTGTTAGAAAAAAATAAATATCTGAAGCAGGTTGTGGAGTAAAATACACATAACTCATGATCATGCAAATGAACTAAAAATGAGTTACCAAAAGTGCTAATCCCTAGCATCAATCAAGTGGACTCATTCACTCACTCACTCAACATTTGAAGCTCACTTCACCTCAGTTTCCACGCTGAGATTTTAGCAGAATAAATCGGTAGGTTGAGTGTCTCGTTGGTCTAGTAGTCGCAAGCGCTGCTGCTGGGTTCGATTCCCAGGTTGGCCAATGTGTTATAGTGTTTTTATATCTGAAATTTCTCATCCAGACTCAGTGAGTCTGGATTGTGCCCAGTTGATTCCCGTTTTACATGGGACTTAACACGTTAACTGCCACGGCTAAAATCAAAAAAAGTCAAAAAATGTACTTAGTGTTATTTCACTTTAAATAGATTATTTATTCCATAAATACATTATTTATTACAAAAACATGGCCGTTAGGCAGCAACGAAATGTTCAGATTTTATATGTGTTGTCGGTCATATAGTCCGACAAGGCCTGAATGGAACAAAAAGTGTCGGACACATAGTCCGACATAGCAGTTAACGTGTTAACATAACTGGTGAAATGTGGGTGTACTATAGGTACGCTTCTGCTTATACCTTAGGGGAAGGAAACAAGGCTTGATGTTATGTAGACCGGCTGTTTCACCCTGAGAGCTGCCACGGCAGTCGTAAGCATGCCTAATGACGCCGAGACGAGTAGACGGACTCCCGGCCAACGGAAGCGCGAGCTTGCGGGCGGCGAGCAATGGGTAGCTCGCCGCCCGGTAAGGACCAAGCTCGGGGCGACGCGACGGCGCGTAGGCGTAGGGTTCCACGCGCGCCTCTAAGAGATGTCAGCAATACTGAAGGGATCTGCTAGGACCGATGCCTGCCAGGGTCGCGAGATTCGTTCGAAAGAGTTACCGTGGTCCTGGCATATGGGCAATTGAAGGAACACGGGTGGGTTTTAGTCAGTAAAAGTCTGACACGCCCTTCCGCTCCACCCTAGAGCGGGAGACGTCATTTGATGACTTCCCACCCAAAAAAAAAGGACGCCGAGACTGTCTTCGGGTAGCACCATTTGCAAAAAAGAGGTGTAAAAAATATTTGCAATTTTCTAAAGAGAAATGAACTCGTCTTGTATTACTTTTAATGAAAGTAACGAAACACTTTTAAACGTTAAGTATTAATGTCCAGCAGTATCCAATGTCTACACGGCTGAATAAGCAAAAAGTATCTAGTTTTCACTTACATTGCACTTTCAACCTTAAGCGTAGCAATCTCTGTGATTGCTACGCTTAAGGTTGAAAGTTTCAATCTCAATGCGCTTTTTGGTAAGGCGATTATACTTTACAAGTGGAATTTTAGCAGTATAGTCTAGGAGATAGGGTACAAAATTGTTTTTGTGAGGAGTGAAGATTCCAAACAAATTTTCCTACTAATCGCTTTAGTGTTGGATTACTTTTAAGCTGTTGGTTTTAGTTCATCGTTGCATAAATGGGGGTAGACTAGACATTTTAAGTACATATTTGGTTACATATTTGTCTTTCTATACTAACAAATAATACAGCTGAAGAGTTTGTTTGCTGAAAGACAGAAATGGATTTCAAAATACCAAAAATACTTTTTGCATTTGATAACCCAATTCTCAAGGTAGGTTATAGGCTCTTTAACATCACGATTCGACCAGTAGGAGCCGATCAAAAGAAAAAAAATAATAGAAAGAACGCTAAGCGAAAACGAGTCACAAACCCTTGACGCTTCGGCCTGAGAGAGGCATCATGTCGATGAGAAAATGGCGGGATTTACGTTTGAAGTTTATACATATGGTCCTACAGACCGTATTTCAGCCATGGCGGCCAATCTCAACGGAGACTAGCCATCGGCGTGGGACATATAACAGTGCACAAGTGTGTACAAGTATACATATTACTATCACTTAGAAAACATGATATTTAATGATACAGTGGTATTTTCATGACCATTTCCAGGATTTCCGCTGACGAATTCATGATAAGAAGAATTGGGAAGTACTGTGGTTTTCGCTGTTACTGTGAATCATTTCCGATCTCTTAAATCGGAGTGCCCTACGAGATAAACTTCATGATCTGCTTAACCTCATCCCATTGGTAAAATTGGTTGCCAGACAACCAATTTTAACAATAATTTAACATAAATGATGTAACCCACTTTTTTATTGAAAAAAGAGTGTCCACGTAGTTTCTTGCCCGTTCTTCTCATAAAAACCGCACGCAAATCGGTTCATTCGTTCAAGAGCTACGATGCCACAGATAGTCTCACATAGCCGTCAAACTTATAAGACCCCTCTTTTTGCGTCAGGGATCAAAAATAGATTGGAATCTAAATAAAGACTCATTTCAAAATAAGTACTTACATCAACAATGTTTTTGTCGTGTCTTTTTGCTGACATCATTACAAATTATTGTGTCTGAAACTACGTGGAGAATAATTTCAGGTATCAGCTATGTACTTACTTGGTTTTCCCCGGACAAGTGCGTTCAAAGATAGATAGCAATCTGTATCCATTCACTTTTTTGCAGTTTCAACTTAGAGTTAGTTATTTTTGGAACGGAAAAATAACTAAAACGTGTACAAAATTTAAAAAAACGCTTCAACAAATTACCTATGTATTTTGCCTGACGTAACATCCTTTGAGGTAGAAAGAGACCCCTGATATCGTTTTTTAATTGTCAGTTCTCAGAATATAACAGCTGTTAATCTCTGCTACACACCAGCAACATTTTAGTTTTGATCCAATCAGCAGTTTCCGAGATATAGACGGTAAGACGAACAAATATTCAGCCACATCATCATACTCCTGCCCTTATCCCAATTTATTTGGAGTCGGAGCAACATGTATTTTTCTTCCACACTTCTCTATTAGTCTTCTTCTCAGTACTCACCCCATTTCTATCCATATCATAATTCACACAGTCCATCCATCGTTTCTTTGGTCTCGCTCTACTCTTATAGCCATTGACATTCATACTCAAAAATTTACTCACGACATTTTCCTCATTCCTCCATATCACATGACCATACTATGACAACCAATTCCCATATGTACTCATTTCTTATTCTATCCATTCGTGTAACATCCCTCTTAATATTTTCATCTCAGCTGCATGCAATTGCCTTTCATTCATCTCTTTTGTGGCCCCATCTTGTTAAAACTGAAAGCTGTCTCCAATAAAGTCTAAAATGATGCTTATCTTACTATTTCTTAAAACAAGTCTTATATTCGCAATGCACCTAGCATAAACATGGCGAGGCCACGCAAATGACACGAAGCCAGAATAGAAATTGTATTTAACGTAATGCTCGACCAACTTTCTTTCTAGGGACATACGGACTGACAACTAGGTCGATGATGTGTTTAAATATATACGTAACTTCCCGACTATGTTTTGCTTGTGACGTAAGGAATTAGATGTTTGAAAAAAGAACTAAGTGTGGAACATTTATTTAAACTAGTGATCGCCCATTGGTCGAAATTCGACCGTACTTCATTTGAATAGAAATACATTATTAAATTAAAAAATATGGATAATAATAAATATAAAAAAAATATTATGGTTATATTTGACATTCAGTAACACTATAGAGAAATTGTTGACGCTGTACGACTATGGAGAGGGTTCGCTGGCGGGATGGTGATGACCAGGACCAGGACGTAGGTGTAATGAGTAAAGAATACTTCTTCAGGACTCTCTTTATTATTTTCTTAATACTTCTTAACTGCTGGATATGGAACAATATGGAATGAATTATCACAGTTTGTTCTGTTTTTATGGAATGTTCCCTATTATTTTTAATTAATTATGAGGTTCCAAATGTCATAATTATAACCAGCCTGTACAATCTATGACCAGCCTGTACAATCGTGAGGCATACAACCTCTACAGTTTGCACACGACACTAAGTTTTGTATGGCAAACTTACTAATGCCAAATACTTGACACTCCCCATAAAACCACAAAAAATATTTCTTAAAAATCTAAACTAAATTCCCATCGTCGCTAATACAAATAATATTAAAAACAAATATTCTATGATATGATCATAGATTTTAAAAATGAAATAGGTTATTTATCTATAAAATTAATTTATTACCTATGGTTATACTTGACATTCAGTTAGACAGACACAAAATCAGGCTTACCAACTTAGGGGTTTTCCCAAATTTAGGGGGTAAATAAGAGGATTGAGATTTTTTTAGGGGCGTTCCATTTTTAGGGGTATTCTTAGGGATTTTTTGCCATCTTACATTTCTCATTGTGTTTTTGATTACAATAACAGTATTAGCGACTTCTAGTACGGTTCCTCGATACTAAGAATGCAGAGTGAATGATTAACAAATGTCGCGTAATAAATATAGACAAATATTACTACTGTGTGTCGGTCTATGATTACTGAACATTGGTTGGTTATTTTCATTAAATTTTTAGCGGATTTTTTAGTAATTGTGGCAATTTTAGGGGTTTTTAACTTAAGCTTTAGGGGTAAATATTTCTGGGTGTTGGTAACACTGCACAAAAAAATAAAGACAGATTTGGACCATAAACAAAAGAATATCTATGCATGTGTGTATTAGATACACGGTAATGAACAGTAGTGTGTGTAACGTGTTATTTATTGAAAATAATGTATTTTAACGCATAATTTTAAAAAAATATTAGCGTTCGTCACTTCTTCTCTGTATAAACTATAAGTGTGCGAAATTTCACACTCCTCCGTCCGCCCAATTTTCGCAAAAAGGGATCCAAAGTTTTCGCTTCACGTATTAATATATAGATACTGATAAGTACCTATTGTATGCGTCCGTATGGTGTCGGACGTAAAGAATAGCATCATCCATTTCTTCCCGTGAGTGTCGTAAGAGGCGACTAAGGGACTTACTAGAGAATGGGCAGCAGCCTTCTCTATGCATTTTACCACCATACTGCGATCGCCAACCCGCCTGCCAAGCGTGGCGATTATGGCAAACCCCCCAAATTGGCGGAGGCCTATATCCAGCAGTGGAGGTCTTTTGGCTGTGATGATGGTGATGATGATAAAGTACCTGTGTGTGTGGTGCATCTGTGTAGACTGTAGACTGGAAGCCAACTCGGAAAATCACGAAAACGGCTTAACAAAAGATGACCTTTATGAAAATGTTAAGCCGTTTGTCCCGGCTGTCATTCGTAGGACTTCGACAGTAAAAAAAAAAAAAAAAGTCATTTATTCAAACCAGGCTGAGAGTCAGCACTTTTTGAACGTCAAAGTTACAAAAGACAGTCCCCCCAAAACGCCCGCCCTTCGACACTTCCTAGTGCTGTAGCTGGGAAGAAGAAGTGGCGGAACAAACTCCCCAGCAGCACAGCTGTCTGTTAAGTTAGAAGAACTTGATTCTATACAATTGTAAGGAGGTAACATTACGAGACACAAAATATTAAATTAAATGATTTGCCATATGTCAGCTAGCCAACAGCAAGTCGTTAAGGTTAGAGTGAAGCCCAAAACGTCTGACGGCCACACAGTGGAACGAATGTTTGGGAGCGGTTGGACGTAGACATGTCCGAAAAAAAAGAGTAAAATTATGCCAAACTAATGATGCCATCTTATTCGATTACTTAATGCCTTCATAACTTGTGGTGATGAATTTCTTCATAACTCCCATATTTCGGGAGTAATTTGAGAAAATGTGAAATTTTACTATGAAAATGAGTGTATCGAGCTCTCTCCCTCCTGATTCCGGGCTTGTTTCAAGTAGCGGTCTCTAATATCATAATGCTAATACTAAGAGCTATATTTAATACTAAGACACATAGTGCGCCAAATGTGCACTTTCTGGGATAAAGAGTGATGTTTATTTTATAACACAATTTTTTTATTTTTTGTTTATTTTGTTGATTAAAACCGTTTTTCTAAAGGTTTACCTTATTACAATAACATTTCTGAGCAGCCAATTAGAGAAGATATAAGCTAATTAGGATATATAATTAGGGACTTAAGGTTTACATATAAAACTGATGCACTAATGATTACTGATAAGAACATTGCTATTATTTAATTACTAAATGGCTCTTAATACACTAATTTAGCATGCATCATTTACTAATTATCACAATAACTAATTACCTTGCAATATTTAACAAAGGATACCTGGGATACCTGGATTTTATATAAATAGGTCACTATTAGTAACTTTAAAATCAGTGTTGATTTACACCTCGTTGTATCCAAGCTAATCTCGCAATGTATTTTCCAAATTTTAATACAAATCTTGATATTCACGTTGCTTTATGCGCACGCGCACATAAAGATTTACGCGACTTTAACTATTTGTTCAGTGTTTTAAAAGATAACAGTTGTGTTCAGTTATGTGAAAGTGCTGAAACAAGTTTAAAAGACTGGTGTCGTCGATTTTGCTACCGCATTTATGCAAAATGGACACAGTCTGGAAGAAGCACAGATAAGTTTCGGAAGAAACATGAGATTTGGCTAGAGGCTGCAATTCAATGGCCGGAATTACAGAATGAAAATATGGAACCTTCTACAGAAAATATAAGTGACGTCATCGAGCCCATAATTTCTCCTGCTAAATCTGATGCTTCAACTTGTACACATCCTAGTCCTCGTAAATCTTTTGAGGACCTTAGTAACCGGCAAAAAAGAAGACGCACTGAAGATAGTCTTTCATGCAGCAGTAGCAGCGCTGAAATTATGTTTTCGGCCGAAAGGGCGCTTCAAAAGGCAGGACAAAGCGATACAGCTTATGTTATGAAATACTTGACGGAGAATCCAGAAGAGGCCTCAAAAATCAAAGCCTTCATTGAAGGTAAATCAATTCAGGTACGGGAAATATCCCCTTTGAAGGCATTGGCTCTTTATGTATCGATGAACTTATCGAAATGGCGCTATAACACTCTTCGGGATTTCAACACTCAAGAAGGAGCTCTTCAATACCCGAGTTACTACATGTTGGTTAAAGAAAAAATTAAGTGCTATCCGGCCAAAGAAGATCTCACAGTTACAGAGAGCTCTGCAAAAATCAAATTACAAACCTTGATGGATTTAACCTCAAGAAGACTTATTAGGTCGTTAGAAACCCCTGTTGATCCCAATCAACAGCTCGTATTGACCAGCAAATGGGGTTTTGACGGATCATCTAGCCAAAGCATTTATCATCAAAGGACGAGTGAAGATGAGCAAATCGATCTTGCTAGTAATTTTATGATTAGTCTTGTACCACTGCGGCTCGTCTCAAAAGGTGTAACAATTTGGGAAAACGAGCGACCATCTTCCACTTCATTTTGCCGGCCAATATTGTTTAAGTTTATAAAGGAAACCAAAGAAAATGTGCAGAGAGATATGGCTGAAATCGAAGCAGAGATTGAAGCCTTAACTCCATCCACCATCACTGATGGAATTAGTGTCAAACACCAACTGCTGTTGACAATGATTGATGGTAAAATTCATTCCATTATATCCAATACAGCAGCTTCAGTGTGTGACATATGCAAGGCTTGTCCTAAAGAAATGAATAATTTAGAGTTAATCAAAGATAAACACGCAAACGAGGACATGTATAAATATAGCTTAAGCACCCTTCACGCTTGGATTCGCTCAATGGAATGCTTATTACACATTTCCTACAAATTAGACATAAAATCATGGCAAGTAAGGGGTGATATAGCAAAAAGGCAAGTTGATGACAGGAAGAAAAGAGTTCAAGAGGCTGTAAGAAGAGAAACGGGCTTACTTCTCGATGTTGTGAAACAAGGCAGTGGATCCACCAACAATGGCAACTCGGCAAGGAGATTTTTTGAAAACTGCACTAAATCTGCTGAACTGACCGGAATAGATGCTATGCTTTTAAGAAAAATCTGTGTGATCTTGCAGTGTATTTCATCAGGAGAGAAGATCAACGTAACTAAATTCCGAGAGTTCTGCTTTGATACTGCTAAGCTTTACGTGGAGTTATACCCATGGTATTATATGCCTTCTTCACTTCATAAAATTTTAATGCATGGGAGTATCTCATGCAATGAAGATATTATGCACAACCTTTTACTGTCTTCTGATCCACTTGTTACAAGTATCCGTCCAAAAGGAAATAAGTTTGTAAAAAAATCTTCTTTTAAGGAATTTTATGAGCTTACGGATTCTGAGAAAAGTGATATCGAATTTGTTAACATAAATGATTTAGCGGACATCGATTCTGAATTTGAATTAATTGATGATGATGATGATGACGAAGATAATTAAATGATGTTATTGTTTTAAAATGTGTAACTTAGTAAATTAGAGCTTACATCTTAATTATTTATTGTACTTTTAATGAAACTAGGTAATTTATTATCAACTTACTTAAAAGTCATACTCTCATCAGTTCTTGTGAATATTTTTGTTAATATATATTTCTGTATATATATAATATATTTATAGACCTCTTAATAAGTCTGTCTGCGGTTTAAAGTAAATACAAATGGGGAAAAAACGTTTTTTTTTTTAAATTTTCATTTCCTTTTATCCCAGAAAGTGCACATTTGGCGCACTATGTGTCTTAGTATTAAATATAGCTCTTAGTAATAGCATTACGATATTAGAGACCGCTACTTGAAACAAGCCCGGAATCAGGAGGGAGAGAGCTCGATACACTCATTTTCATAGTAAAATTTCACATTTTCTCAAATTACTCCCGAAATATGGGAGTTATGAAGAAATTCATCACCACAATTTATGAAGGCATTAAGTAATCGAATAAGATGGCATCATTAGTTTGTCATAATTTTACTCTTATTTTTCGGACATGTCTACGTCCAACCGCTCCCATACATTCGTTCCACTGTGGGCCACCAGTCTTACCGAGGGGTATCGTGTTACCCAGTAATGTAAAAGTTTGATGTTTAGATATTTGTTACTCATCATAATCAGCCTATATTGTTCCCACTGCTGGGACACAGGCCTCCTCTCGGTGAGAGGGATTGGGCCGTAATCTACCACGCGGGCCCAGCGCGGGTTGGTAGATGTCTTCGAATTTTTGGTTCTGGGTCATGACAGGTTTTGAGAGCAGTGGTGATGAAATTATTTACACAAAGAAAAGCTCCTGCCTGGGTTCGCACTCACTACCTATAACTGGAAAGTCAGGGCCGATACCACTGGGTCATCACTGCTCCATTTGTTACTCATTTACGCAAAAACGGCTGAACATATTTTGCCGAATTTTGACAAACAGAGTTACCTTGGGACTAAGACACTATTTATCCCGGTAGTAGGTTTCCGTGGGATAATTTACGATACTATTCCTATCTTGACCTTTATAAACAAATCCAACTAGTCGCCCTTTGTTTCTGCATCCGGTAATACTGTAATCCGACCACAGCAAAGGCTAGGAAGATTGAGCTATGTGGGATTATTGTCAAATGACGTTTCCCGCTGTGGTGGAGCGGAAGGGCGTGACAGACTTTTACTGACTAAAACCCACCCGTGTTCCTTCAGTTACCCATATGCCAGGGCCACGGTACCTCTTTCGAACAAATCTCAAGACCCTGACAGGTTTACTAATTTCTTCCTATGGCGCAGCGCCACCGATTATAGTAAATTGCGTGAATGCACCTCTATTGCAATGTTGACCAGCTGACTGTAGACTGGAAGCCAACTCGGAAAATCACGAAAACGGCTTAACAAAAGATGACCTTTATGAAAATGTTAAGCCGTTTGTCCCGGCTGTCATTCGTAGGCGTTCGACAGTTAAAAAAAAAAGTCATTTATTCAAACTAGGCTGAGAGTCAGCACTTTTTGAACGTCAAAGTTACAAAAGACAGTCCCCCCAAAACGCCCACCCTTCGACACTTCCTAGTGCTTTAGCTGGGAAGAAGTGGCGGAACAAACTCCCCAGCACCGATTATAGTACATTGCGTGAACGCACCTCTATTGCAATGTTGACCAGCATTTGAATATGCTAACGTGATGATAGGTCCACTCAACGGACAAGATTGGGTCACTGTGTAGGGAATGGGCCACATAAGTGGTGTAAAAGTATATCTTACTGGATGCGGAAGGCGGAGGACAGGGTGTTGTGGCGCAGGATGGGAGAGGCATATGTCCAGCAGTGGACTGCGAAAGGCTGAGTTGATAGTTGATACTATTAATTTCGGTAGACTGCGTGTTGATTAATTATTTAGCAAATTACTTTCCAACTTATAGACCGTTTAGTTCAAAAAAACGTTATTAACCGTCATTCTTATTCATTTTTAAAAATCATTTTATGGTAATTTTTATGCTGCAATGCCAATAAACGCATTTATGTTTCTTTGCACTAGTTCATACTAAAATCGGGTTTGGCCGGTACAGATACCTACAAAACAAACAAAATTATTTATTTGCATAACTCGATGACATTACAACATCAACAACATAATTTACAATATACCGAATCGTTTAGTCATACCGAATGAAACAAAATCGATGTCTGTAATCGATTATAGGTTGAATGAATGTGTCATACCCATGCAATATGTTGGTAGCCGTTTAAAAAAAAGTGTAACGCGTTCGATTTTCAATTTAGGCGAGATGAGGTTCGCGCAATTTTTAAATTGTCTTTGATTTATTCATGGCCATTTTTAAAAAAATGATTAGGTAGTTATATGCAGATAACTACTGCGTTTAATAAAATAAAATTGATACGATTAATTACGAGTTACCTAATCGGATTGACTCAAACATTCTAATCTCATGGATAAGTAAAAAATAAACCCGAATTCCAAAAAAAACACTGCAACGTGAAAAATAACTTTAATTTCGGAAGTCTTTGCTTTTGTATTTTAATTTTTGCCTCCAATTCGTACACACTAAGCAAATTATCGAAGCTAACGCAAAAACTAGGTACGTCAGAAAAGTTTATAAGGGTAAGGTTTATCGCCTATGTATAAAAAAAAACCGGCCAAGTGCGAGTCGGACTCGCGCACCGAGGGTTCTGTACAAACCTGTTGGTATTCTCGGTTTATGCACAAGGTTTATCAAAAAAACACAAAAAAAATGCAAAAAAAAAAAGTTAATATAAAAAAAAGAAAAAAATAAATAAATGATGATGTAAAAATATAAATTTCAAAAAATACATTTATTTTCATAAAAATAAATGTATGTTTTAAAAATTTTATATTTCAGCTTATTGAATGAAAGGTAAATTGCGGTTTACGATTTATGACGTTTTAAAAAATAACTGCTTACTCGATCTCGTTTAAACCAATTTTCGGTGGTAGTTTACATGGTAATGTATATCATATATTTTTTTTAGTTTTATCATTCCCTTAGTTTAGAAGTTACGGGGGGGGGACACATTTTACCACTTTGGAAGTGTCTCTCGCGCAAACTATTCAGTTTAGAAAAAAATGATATTAGAAACCTCAATACCATTTTTGAAGACCTATTCATAGATACCCCACACGTGTGGGTTTGATGAAAAAAATTTTTTGAGTTTCAGTTCTAAGTATGGGGAACCCCAAAATTTTTTGTTTTTTTTTCTATTTTAGTGTAAAAATCTTAATGTGGTTCACAGAATACATCTACTTACCAAGTTTCAACAGCATAGCTCTTATAGTTTTGGAAAAAAGTGGCTGTGACATACGGACGGACGGACAGACAGACAGACAGACAGACATGACGAATCTATAAGGGTTCTGTTTTTGCCATTTGGCAACGGAACCCTGCCAGAGATATCGCGGATACCCCTTTTTAACTGACCTCTGCCTTATTGAGGTCAGTTAAAAAGAGGTCCTAAAAATAGTTGGACGTCGAAAAAAAATGCAAAAAGAAAAAAAATGTATTAAGTAGTTTATAACAAAAACGGCAATGTGCCGTACGTAACCTATTCGTAATTACGGGTTAATTAAAGTTACCTTCAAATATCCTTCGAAACAGGTCAAAGTAGAACAAGAAATTACCTGCAAATAAACAGAAAAGATACATTAATACAGATTAAATAAAAAACACATTACCAACTATTAGTAGGTAGTTCGGAAAATGAGAAAATAATTGAGCACAGGGACATCTATTTTCAGACAACATTTTCAATGTCAACAAAATGGAATGAAATGCATTAAAAAAAAAATATTATTTATTTTGCAACTGTGCTCCAACTAGAAACGTCACCTGAGACAGCTGACAACTGTCAGATCAACGTCCACTCCTGAGTTGACTTTTGTGGTTCTATCGTCTATGGTATTTTACGAATAAAATAAGGTTGATGTTGAACAGTAATAACTTTTTTTGAACTAAAGCATTGCATGGTTACATGTAATATTAACATTCTCATACTTTTCATCAGATAATTCATATAATACTCGATAAATTACCGATTAAACTCCAAACGCACGCACCGCTAGCCGTTTCTTCCTCCTTCGTAATACCTCGGCGTAAATATATTATGCATTAATGGTTTACACTATAAATCACTTTAGTTGTATACGCATTTACGCGCGTAAAATTCAGTGTGATTTCCTTATTTAGGATAGAAACCGTATACGGTTTGACTAAGGGGTATCGTATTACCCAGTTACTGGGTTGTGGCAGTTAGGTGGGCTAGAAATAAATGCTAACATAGTTGCGAAAAGACTAGGTAGACGATGAGAAACCAATATAGTCTTGCAGACTACTAAACTTATTTTAGGCTATTACTCTCGTTTTCAATCAAATGAAACAAGAAAGAGACGGAATTAAATAAAAACTGTCAAAAGTTGAACTGACATTTTCATCGACAAAACTACCTACGACCAACTAAATATCTCATCATGCTTAAAATCATGCCAAATTTAGTTTGGCAGTTCTAAAACGTCACTTGTCTTTTTATTTTGCGGTCCTACGAGTAAGAGATAGCAATACTCTTATCTTAGTTTAGGTGGTAAACAAAAAAATCGGCGCCAATAAATTAGATACAAACTTAATGCTTGCATGAAATCCAAACCATCTAGAAAGACACTAATGAAGTGACAAAATTTGTCTTGCCCTCAAATTATTCCAAGTATTTTACAAAATGTTTCGGGGAAAAAACCAGAATAATTCCGAAACATTTTCTTGCGAAACTTCCGATAATGCCAGTGCAGATATACTAGGTAGGTAATGTTTTAGTCAGCAACTTGGCAAACAAACCAGTGGATAACTTAAACTAATATACGCTAAGTACCTAAGATTATACAAGTAGCCTAGTAGGTTATCTTACGCAAGAACTATGAGGCTGAGTCAACGGTTATAAATAGCGAATACCGTAGTATTATCCGCTTTAAATAATTCTAGTTCTAACAAAGAGCTTTTAGAAGCTTATCCTAATGAGGAAGGTTGTTCAGACGCCAACACACAAAGCTATTACAATCTGTCAAATTTCTTTAATATTTTTTCAATTTATCGCTAAGAAATTAGGTTCAAGATTGATTGGGAACATTTGATAGTCTCGGGTACAAAACTAATTGTAGATGTCCATTTCGTGTTCGTTCATTTTATTTCAATGTTTTAAATCAAGCATTTGACATGGGAAGTGTCAGAATTTAAAACCTTAAATATTATAACCGCTACATAATCCTCAACCCAAGAACTGGGTACTACGATATCCCTTAGTAAGACTGGTTATCAAGACTTTCTGGCTTCTGACGACCCGTAAAGACTGTCAAAGATCCACGATTGACAGCCGGGACCAACGACTTAACATACTTTCCGAGGCAGGAAGGGGCCTTGATATGTAAAGGCTCGTTCAGACTAGCGCGACGCGACGGTCGCGCGCGATTCGGCATTTTATATCTGTAGAACAATTTCTATGAAAACGCGCGCGACCGTTCACACAGGGGCGACCTGTCGCGCCGCAACACGGTCGCGCCGCGTCGAGTAGCGCGACAGCTTATTGGTACATTTTGTATGGTGTCGCGGCGAATTCGTTGCGACACGGCGACGCCATACAAAATGTACTAAAAGCAGTCGCGCGCGATTCGCCCGCGATTCGCACACGAGTGCTCGCGCCAGTGTGAAAGGTGTTGCGTCGCGATATATCGCAGAATCGCCTCCGCGACAGGTCGCGCGACATGTCGCGCCTGTCTGTACGAGCCTTAAAACCCGCGACTACCGCGCCTTCACCTGCCGTCGTAGCATGAACAATTCTATATCTATTCTAACAAGAACAAAAAAAGTTCCTAAAGTATTTTAATTCCGTAAAAATGTTTCTATCTCATCAGAAAATAGTCATCATACTTGACATCGTACTCTTGTCGACTGAACAATAGAAAAATCACTTCTTTTCAGTTTTACACAATTTTTCTACGATATAATCTATCGTTTTGTCTTCTCTTCCATGGACAAATTCCGTTTCTATGGCGGTCATGCTACGCGTGCTGATCTGCCGACCCATGCAGCTGTAATTATTTAGCCACAAGCCTCTACAAACTATCTAGATTATGATGAATGAATGATAAAGAGCCTCAACTAGGAACGATGCTTGATTAGATACATCTGGTGCGCATTTCTCACCTACCTTGGGCAGGCTTACTCTATACAATGTTTGGAGTTACTATATAATCTCTTGTATAAAAGCCTTTGATGTAAATTTTAGTGACACACGACTTTGAACCTTATGCCCATCTTCTATTACTTTGACTTGCCATACAAAAGGTAGAAACCCAGGGCAGCAATTTCCATTTATCAGCAAGAATAGTAACGAAGATGAATGAGTTACCTGTACCTCTTTTAGCAGCTATCATTGAACGTGACTCATGCAATTTGAACCAATAAGGATGCTCTGCGTTCAAGTAATCAAGCCGGTCATAATTCAGGCGAGACAGCCGTTTCTGAGGTTAATTTGTGCATACGGATGGACAGGTTGATTATGTTCGTATCAACGTCTGCTGGTTGTTAAAAAACCCTTAAATCTTAATACTACAGTGAAACAGTAGTGGGAGTGAGAAATTAATTGGTGGCTTCAATAAATATTGATCTTCTCCTTTGCCAGCGGCTTCTCCCGCGTGGACGTCGAAACTTATCCCACGGGAAATATCTACAGGGATAAAAAGTATTATATGTGTTCATTCAGGTTATAAGCTATCTGTGTGCCAAATGTCATCCAAATCCGTTCAGCCGTTTTTGCGTTATTGAGTAACAAAAATACAAACTTTTATATTTATAATAGTTTATAGTAGCATTAAGACCGGCTGGTGGCTGGTAACAGCTGGATGAGAGAAGTTGAGGATCATGGAGTTATATGTATTACTACTATTGGAGAAGCCCATGTCAAGTATTGGACTGGTAGCAGATGGTGTCTAGCACTGGCACATAGTCACCATGCTTCTATGAATCCTCTTAGACTGCATTGCTGTTAGCATCATAGACCGTCATAGACTAAACGGTTTCCTGAAACGCTTAGCTACTACTGGATATAAGTACCTAGTAGTTATGCCTTTTAGTCATCGACATTGCAGATTGCCTTTTATTTTCTTCGAAAAAATGAGTCAGGGTCTAGCAAGACGATGTTATCTAGAATAATCTTCTTCTCTTTCTAAGTATTCTGATGGATTCAGAAATATAGTCCGCTATGGGTTCTAAATGACAGCGCAGCTTGTCAAGAAAGATGTCAAACTCCTGTCAAATTTAGTATAGCTGTACAAGGGCCTTTCGGCGTGTGGCCATAAGCGTAACTAAAGACGACATTTTGATTTATTTTTAAATATATTTTTTTTATTGACGGCGACCTCTTTCAGGCACCCATAAAACTTTGTAGCACAATAAATTTCATATTAGAGTAATCCATTTCAGTATGTTCCTTGAGAGCCATGTTGGAATGTAAAGAAGTCACAAAGTCACAACAGGTCAAAACACTTCGATTTTCAAACACAGATGTTTACAAGATGGTGTTGCAGAGGTCAACGCCCCGTTGACAGAACAATACCTGGCCGTATTTAATTCAAACGCAAATTCGCGCGTTTGTGTGGTGTGCAGTTGTGCAGTTATAACGGCAGCCATTAAAATGGGTCAGGCTTACTCAGATGGTTAGCACCACCTTTTTAAACATTGTTGTACACGCTGTAATTTTAGTGGTTGTTTTCCCACAACGAAATGTTTTTATCTTGGTATTGACAGTAAAAGCATTACAGTTCATACATCAAAAAAAAAAAAAAACTAGTGTAAGATTTTCAAAAAATGTTGATAATCTGACGACTCTTAAGACAACATGGCGAAATACCAATCATTATGGTATTTTTAACTTAAAAAATAATTTAGAACAGCAGCTACGTATTTTATATGAAAGAAGAAAAAAAATAAAGTGATGTTGGGTAGGTAGGAAAACCGGGTGGACATCATCTCCGCGTTACTGGTTATCATGGATTGTAAGCATGACTCTAAACTGCACCAGCCAGCACTGCCCGGCCGACATATAATGCGACTACGCAATATATGTATGTTCAACTAGCTTCTGCCCGCGATTTCGTTCGCGTTAAATTTCTTGTTCCCCCGACCCTACCCGTCGTCGCGTGGAATCGCCTACCCGTGCGATTTTCCCCGTTTTTGCAACATTTTTCATTACTGCTCCGCTCCTCTTGATTGTAGCGTAATGTTATATAGCCTAGCCTTCCTCGATAAATATGCTACCCAACACAAAAATATTTTTTTAATTCGGACCAGTTCCTGAGATTAGCGCGTTCAATCAAACAAACAAACAAACTCTTCAGCTTTATAATATTAGTCATAGATTAATGACATAACTATTCGTTTCCCTTTACTTAACCCGCTGTACTTAGAAGCAGCCCGGTCCCTATTATGTAAAAAAAACCACGTGAAAACTAATGTGAAATGAGCTGTCACTAAAGTAGAATGACAGCTCACATCACCGAATTTTGAAGTTAATCACTGTGAGCTTTTTGCGGAATAAATCATCGGTTACGAATATAAAGACAGTAAAATATATCTAATTAATTATATTACTACTTATACGTTTTCCTTTACGAACACGCTGTATTTAGAAGCAGCCGGTTTATTCCGTAAAATCTCACCGGGAAAATGTAGGTGAAGTGAGCTGCCAATAGTGCCACACAGTGGAATGACAGCTCACTTCACTCAGTTTTTAGTTTTCATGGTAACATTTTTACGGAGTAGACCATCGGTTACGAATATAAAGCCAGTAACCCACTTACAACAAAGGTTATAACAAAAAGGTTACACACATAGGTCAGTGTGTTATCAATTTTGTTCATTGATGAATTGAAACAACGGGAGCAAATGAATTGGGTCATGATGAAGCCATATTAGATAACACAATGCAGTGATGGTACCAGTTGGAACAGCATGTCCATTTATAACTAAGCCGATAAAATTCGCACTATAATCCTTTGCTTAATTCGTTACGAGTTTGGCCCATCCTTTGCTTAATTCGTTACGAGTTTGGCCAATAAATATCCAGACGATCGATCAAACCGGAATAAAAACAAAAGCCGTACCGATGAAGAAATTATTGAAGAACCGAAATGAAGAACCGGTACAAGAATTTGTACCGTTTTCAATCCCTGCTGAAAATGAAGCTTATTAGAATCACGTGTAAGATAGCTGTCGGTAAACAACACTATCACGGTGGATGTTGGCTAAACCCAGAAATTAATTAAATAATCTTGAGGAAAAACGGCCTTAGTTATTTATCAAACAGGATAACTTAATGTATACCTATGTGGATTGAGAATCACTGTTTCATTGTTATTTAATGAAAGTTTTAAAACCCATATTAACACGCTTTTATTAGCTTGGTATGTATGTAACGGAATCTTTGAACCTGATTTTCAACCCCTTCAAAACGTCGTTGCACACTTTTCAAGGACCGATGACTTTGACCGATGAAATTTGTGCTATTATACTGGCCAGGATCACCAGCACAGCAAAAAAAAAAACTCACACGCTTTCACAGAAAACCTTACACTATGTAAACAAGCATAAATATACAAATTAGAGGATTAAATCCCTAATAAGAATGCTTGAAAACATGCTAGTGCTCCTTAGGAGAATCTTGAGTCTATCAAACTAGTTGCTAATTTAATTGTATAATTTAGATTTTTGATGCCACTGATTGACATTCTGTGATTACATGACATTGACTTAGACGTTGTTTAAATGTTAGGAAATTCGTATATTTGCCTTTGCAATGGTTGTAAATAATTGTAAAGAATTATCTCTCATTGCTTCATTTTCATTTTTTTTACCTGTTGTGGTTTTATTGTAGGTGCATCGTATCGTATTCACATATACCTAATAATATAAATAATGTATACTTATATTGAAAAACAATTCAATGGTTTGAGTTTGAATTAATATCACAAACACACCACCTATTTCGTATTTTCTTTCTTTGTTTTTAACCGACTTCAATAAAAGGAGGAGGTTTCTCAATTCGACCGTATATATAAGGTGTATCTATTCATACACGAAATATTTTAAGGGGTACACCTGTAGGTGGTAAAGAAGCTATAGAAGCAAAAATATTTTTTTTATGTATCTATTCATACACGAAATATTTTAAGAGGTACACCTGTAGGTGGTAAAGAAGCTACAGAAACGAATTTTTTTTTAAATGTATTTTTTTCAAAATTTAATATTTATACATTATTTGACGCACATAAGAAATACTGGCCCCTTCTTAGTTTTTACGGCCCGAGACACCGCGGCCATGCTCGTACCGCCCGGTCGCCGCTCTCGCAGCGTCAGGCGGGCCATTCATGGAATTTGGAGTAAAGGTTTTATGCAAAACGTCTCAAGCAGTTTTAAAATTATAATAATTACGAAAATTCAAAAACGCTTAGATAAAAATTTTCTTTTTGCTTCTATAGCTTCTTTACCACCTACAGGAGTACCTCTTCAAATATTTCGTGTATGAATAGATACACCTTATATATATTTTATAGGCATGTAATTTCACAGGACTTACACCAATCTTCCACTAACTGATAAGGGTTAAGATGAGTAGCTCCATAATCTTTCGACCTCGCAAAACACGTAGTACCGTAACGATAAGGCAAAAATTATGTGTCGAGTTAAATTTTAATTAAACGTTATCAAAATGTACGTAAAACAATTACATTTCTAAGTCACGTAAAGCAATATATCGGTTTTTAAGATTGCACAGACAAGGTTACGTCGTGCGTTCAGAATAAGGAACCCCCCATACAAGGTTGTGGCGGACGTGTAGGCTGCGAGGTAAATGCGTAAAAACTGTCAGTTGAAATGTCATCGATTTTGACAATTCGACAACATTCATGGCGTGTTATTTACGTAGTCGAGCGGACGAATTTTTCAATCATATGAGGCATTGGATTAGGAATTTGTGAAAGTGGGTTACGCAGTTGGGGCTGTGGATAGGAAGTTTCTTTGAAGTGACCAGCAAAAAGAGACTCTAGAATTTCCGCAAGAACTTTAAGATTTTATTTAAAAAAAAATGTTTCACCGGACTACTCCTCAAAACAGATGGCTGATAGGTTCTGGAGTTCGGGGAGGCCTATGACCAGCAGTGGAAGTCTTTCAGCTGAAATGACTTTATAAAAGTTATATGCCAAACTGCCAATCTGTTAAAATATCTATAGCGGTAGTCGTCGCACTAAACAAGCAGGTTGGTGACCGCTTCAAATCAATCCTTTCGCGCCGCTGACGATTCAATCAACGCCATTAAATAGCGCGGCGCGAAAGTAAAAAAACATAACCTCTAATTAAAACTAGGTCATGTCATAGAGTATATATGAGGAGTTCAATTTCAAAACCCGCTAAAACGATATTTGAACGAAAACATTGTTTCGCTTGGATAAGAAGCGCCATCATTCATTCTTTTATCTTGGTTTAAAAATTATTATCAAATCCCGCTATAAGCCTAACAAATCAGCTTTCAAAAGTAACAGTTAGTTGCAAACAGCGCTAAAAGAGTTCCAGTGCATTTCAAATTCCGCTAAAACCAAATCGACCAATCACAGCACGGCATCTGCTCAACGTAACACAACAAACAGTATGGCGATTTTGTCAACAAAGTGAAGGTGTGCTGTCGGTTTTTTTGTTTTTTATGAAGAAATAATGGATGATTCTACACAATTTGTCACTAAATGTGATCCTAAACATGCCAGGAAGAGAAAAAGTGATAGATCAACATGGAAACGTACGACGCGACGGAGTAAAAGAAACGGTACGTAAAGTTTTGTATCAAACTACTTGTTTAATTGAAGGGGATGGTGTTATGCAAAATTTTATCAAATCTATATTGTTGTTGTTATGTTTTATGAAATTAATAAGTTGTTTTATTAGTTGAACTGTTCCTGGGGTCAATTTCCTCTTTATTTGTTCTTGCATCCATTTCTGGGGAAACAAAATCGAGATTTTATGTAGGTATATTATAATATGTAGCTTACTTACTGTTTATGTTATATTGTAAAATCCAAGTAATAAAAAATAAATAAGCTTGCTTTTTAGGGTTCCGTAGCCGAATGGCAAAAAGTCCGTCCGTATGTCACAGCCATTTTATTCCGAAACTTTTAGGACCATACACATGAAACTTAGTAGATAGATGTATTCAGTGAACCGCTTTCTAATTTTAGGAAAAAATAATTTAAAATTAAGGGAGCCCCTCTCACAGATGGAACTGAAACTGAAAATATTTGTGGTATCTATAGATATGTCTTAAATAACTACGTTTCCATTTATGCGAAGCAGAGAGGAGCACAATGCTCAAAATCTTTACCCTGATTTTCGGTTTGATTGTTTCACTACTACGCTCTCCGCTCTACTTCACCGACCTAATCAATTTAAAAAAATTGTTTCAGGTATGAAAGCAAAGGTTTGCCGAAGTTCCCGCAATGCAATCATAACCAAAAATCATTCAGATGCGTGAAATTAACTCGCCAGGATATAAGCAGATTTCATAGGAATTTTTATAAATGTACGACTAAGATTTCTCAAGACCATTTTATATTAAAATATTGCAACGTAAATAAAGCTAATAATAAAAAAGAAAACTCTAAAAGAAACATTGCGATTAAATATCATGTTATTGGAAACCACGGTCAAATGATCCCCGTTTGCCAAAAAACATTTTTGGATGCTCTTCTGGTTAAAAAAGATAGAATTAAGGGTATTATGAGCAGATTTTATAAAAGTGGAGGAAGTCGTCCAGTAGAAAAGAGAGGGGGTGATCGAAAATCCCAAAAATACGCGACAAAGAGAGAGTCAGTCGAATGTTTCATTGAAAAACTTAAGTGTCAAGAAAGTCACTATTGTCGCTCAAAAACACAAAGATTATATCTCCCGGCCGAGCTTAATATTCGAAAATTATGGCGGGTCTATAATGCTGAACATCAGAATGATCTTAAGGTTAAGCAATGTTTTTTTCGCAACATATTTAATACATTTTACAAC
This sequence comes from Aporophyla lueneburgensis, assembly GCA_932294355.1. Taxonomy (NCBI): domain Eukaryota; kingdom Metazoa; phylum Arthropoda; class Insecta; order Lepidoptera; family Noctuidae; genus Aporophyla; species Aporophyla lueneburgensis. The sequence goes on along the minus strand of OW028762.1, from coordinate 11,915,258 downwards.
ATTGGTTTTGGTTCTCCGAGAACAGACGTCTGCTCCACATGTACTTCCCTTCAAGAACAAATAAAAGCTGAAAGTGATACGAGAAAACGACATGAACTTATGACTAATAAAAGAATTCATAGATTAAAATATAAAGCGTTTTATAAAATACTCCAAGAGGAAGATGATACCGTCAAAACTATTACATTTGACTGTCAGAAAAACCAGCCACTGCCCAAGCTTCCAGACCAGTCAGCGTATTTTAGTCGTCAGTTAAATTTTTATCATTTTGCTATTGTAGATGGAAATTCTAAGGCTAAATTAAACAAAGAAAATGTTCATTCATATTATTGGAGTGAAGTAGTCCATAAGAAGGGAGGGAATGAAATTGTAAGTGCAGTATATCATTACCTACAAAAAGTAACATTCAACGAGAAAATCAAGATCTTACGTGTGGTATGCGACGGATGTTCCGGACAGAATAAGAATACGGCAATGATTGTTATGTTGGGTAAATGGCTGTATTGTGAAGCACCTAGACATATAAAAAAAATTGAAATAATATACCCTACATTCGTTCATACCTCCGGACCGTGTGTTCGCGAAAATAGAAAAAGTATTAAAAACTAAAGAAGTGGTAACTTGTCCAACAGAATACGTCTCTGTGCTTGAAGAAAATGGAACTGTGACAGACGTTTCAACAATACCAGTTTACGACTGGAAGAAAGGTTATGAAACCATTATCAAACCCACTAGTTCATGGCATTTTCCTTTTATGAAATCTAAGCGCTTTTTTTTAACTAGGTCGAAATCTGATAATGTTTTAGTTCAAGGAGAGATTAATTATAAAAGCGAACTCAATAATAAAAAAATAATTACAAAAAGGAATAAAAAAATAACAATGATTTCTCCAGAATTAATACTAGCAAACACAATTTTACCGATGAAAGCAAAGGTCGCTGATGTTGCCAAACTTCTTGAAAAGCATTTCGGGACAGAGTGGAGAAATTTACCTACTTTGGAATACTACAAAAAAATTGAAGAAAGAATGCAAAGTGTCGAAGTCAGTGGCTTTGATAGTGGAAATGCTATTGAAGACCATTACTGTGAACATGGTTTTGAGGATGTTGAAACACATATTTAATATTCTTCCTGAACTCCCTTCCTTCATCTTCCATCCATTATTCTGTTTTTGCTTTATTAATAAATAATTGTCATACTTTAACCCGTATTATTAATTTTCACGATTCTCCATATCTTATAAAATAATGTAAATTGCTTCATCAACATTTTAGTATTCTTGACTGTGACTGTTGACTGCATAAAACCATCCACGTGTACAAATCTGTCAGTTGCAAATCCCGCTAAAACGAACTATGTTTATTTCAAACCCCGCTAAAATCAAATGTATGCATCAAAATTCGCTGAAACAAAAATATGAATGGTTATTTTTCCGTTATTTTTAATTATTCTCCCAGTAAACAAATTTCTTAAGTATTGCCAGTCTCAATATAAAGCTGTCACTGTGTTTTTTTAAAGATGTTGTATAGAATAGTGATTTTGTAAGGTTTTTTACGTTTTACCGTTATTTAATGAAAAGTGTTTTGGCGGATTTTGAAATTGAACTCCTCATATACTCTATGACATTCCGCGACACTAGCGCCATTGTCATTTTCAAATTCTTAGAACGTCAATTCAAATTGAAGACATAAAGCGCGCCATTCACGTACGATTCCGGAATAAGCTGCCTTCCGTATAAGGCCGCCAACAAAGGGAATACTACAAAGGCGATTTGTCTTGGGTTTTATGCGGTATAACACCCTTTGTTTTCATTTACCGTTTATCTATGCGTATCTTTATGTAATAAAGGAATTACAATAATGTTGTAAATCGCATTCGCATGTTCATTGGAGAGACAAGAATAACGGGTTGGAGTATTTAATGAATGAAGTTGATCATAGTATTGGCCTTTAGCATTAAATATGGGCAAACTGCGAACATTTAGCCTCTGAATTTTCAAACAACACTACTACTATAGACGTTCTTAAAAGTTATTATATTTAAATAGTAATCAAAGCAGAGCTAGTATTTTTTTTACTCGCTTTTGTCCGCGATTCCGTCCGCGTAAAACCCAACTATACTATAAAATATATCATTTGACACGCAATAATAGCGTAGCTTTCTGTCAGTGAAACAATTTAAGAAATCGGATTAGTAGTTTCGGAGATTACCTCCTACGTCCACAACCACCAAATTTTACCTCTTTATAATATTAGTAAAGATGTAGAAGTACAGCCTAAAGCTACTCAAGCAATTAGTCTAGTCATGACATTTGCCTAACCTATGAAATCAGCAGGCATAAACATACACGATGATTAACAAGCACTTTTATTTATTTACTTACGCTTTACCAATTGACGTCACGCACTAGAAATTTTGCACAATTTATGCAAATTATTATTGAAAACAATTTATTAGTTACCACTAGCCAGTTACTTGCGCTTTTGTCATACAAAACAGTAATAATTAAAACAAATTTCTTTGTGCTGCAAATATTATGCTCTGGCATTTGTTTGTATAGTGTATTGCATAAGCGAAATTGCGCGTTGTAACAATTAGAATCGTGCATACATACGAGGCTTGCTCAATACTGCTTGCAAGAACACAAATTGTTACTATGACCTCGCTAAAGTCAATGTTTGGTGAAAAATAATGTGTGCAATGTCAAAGTCGTAATTTACTGTAGAAGTGTGGTTGTTTGATAAAACAAACGATCTAACGTAAATAATGTATGGATGTCAATAAAAGTTAAGATGTCATCAATAAGTCAAACAGTTCACTGCTTCTTAGTAATTTAGCTTAGAAGAAAAAAGGCGCAATAAAATCCTTCCAGCTCCTACTTGTTGTCATCTTCCCATCAACAAGATTACAAACAATATCCTCCTGTAGCTATATCGAAGATAATTATTAAGGCAATACACGAACGACCGTTCATTAAAACAACAGTTAATTCACACAAAATCATAGGTTAGTCTAGTGAAAAGAAAAGCTATGGTCTCATACACCAACCAAAAGACCTCCTGTATCTGTGACACATTTACTACCTACACGGATCGTATTCAACATACATTGAGACGCAGAGTACACATCATTAGGTCCCACAAATATTTGTCTCGATGCGAGAATTAAACTCACAACGAGAAGGACGCGAGGCGGACGCTGCGCAATTAAGACAATTGGACCATCACAATTATGCATTCAGACATTTTATTTGGTTGAATTTTAACAAGAAAAGAATGGTGACAGCACTGACAGCTGTATTCACAAGGTAAAAATGCAATTAATAAGGTTATTGGGTGAAAGATATGCAAAATCAAGGCCGTTGATTTTGAACACTGCCAAAAAGCACAGTTAATTTTAAAGCTCAATATCGATCTGAAATAAGAGAAGATTCTTTTGGATCAACACAACAGGCTTACAATGAGACTCACATGACACAGAGGAACTGTAAATAACAACTGGTCTAACTAATTTTAATACTGGAAAGGAAACAACATTACCTAGACTAGACATACAACAAAAGCCACTTATTAGAACAACGCTGAGTCGCTGACACACATTATTACCAAGTTGCATTTATATTTTATAGTGAGTATGAGTTGCAAAATATTCTCGGATTCAGATAACAATCGCAGCGCAATAACACTGTCTAGAGTTATTATAAATAATAACTTGATCCTTAGTAATTTTTAGCCTTATCTACAAGTATTTTTCTTACGATGAAGAATTTGAACTAACAACTGTTATTTTTCAAAGAAACAGGCGGCAGAGTTGTTTACTGCATTCAAATTTCGCCAGATATGTATAAGTCCCATGTAATATGGAGCGAGCCTATTGCCAACAAGTCAATTCTTCTATTGTCAGCAAAGAATTTTAGTTATGTTATATGCGTTTCATCGAAAAGAGGAAGTCAAGTGATCTTTCTTGGAATTGTGTTGAAATTTAAGAAGTAACAGATGTATAAACGTACATGTGAAGTTAATTTAGAGGCGGAGGACCACCCATTGTATCTGTAAGTCAAATGTAGCTTGTACTGTAATTATTTTAATTACGTCATATTTTCGAGACGAATGTTTTGATTAAATGAGTTGAGCCCAACTGGGCTCAACTCCTTTAATTCAAAACCCACGATGACTACGTTTATGACCTACTATTACCCTTAAGATACCATCTGGTGTCAAATCGAATAGTACGGATCTGCGATTTAAAAGACATTGAATAAAATAGGTGTGAGTATAACTTAAGACTTCATCTCATTTTTTTTGGGATCTACCATGCTAATATACAGGTATCTACGTATGCAAATATTGCAGTCCTATGGTGAAATATAACTTTGTGCTCGCAAAAAATCAAGTTTTGAAAAATTGGGTTTTTAATACAATTAAATAATCAAATAAAACAACTAGGTAGATTGTATAACTAAGTATATCAAATACGAACTTTCAAAATCACGAAAAGTGAACGGTACTAGTTGAAATTTTGATAGACATTCAAGGGTAGCAGCGAACTGCAACGATTGTTTCAGACTGACATTTGAGCTGTAAAATACTTTATAATAATCTAATTATTATTTAAAGCAATTTTTGCCAGCCTTGATTATTACGAAAACAAAGGAAACATTAAGTACGTTAAAAGGATTCGGAGATCGCAAAACGATATCATCGCTTGAATTAATAGAAGGAATTAACTTAAGTGATAGATGTAACATCTCCCCAAAGATTTGTATAAGATTTCCGTCAGAATTGCATGGAATTATGATAGTTAAGGATTAAAAAAGTATCGGCCAAATCAAAGATTTTTATGAACTTAAAAATAGACCGTAAGTTTATAAGCATTACACAAATAGATTGAAAAGCTTTTACGTTTATAACCCAACCATCTTTCAGATTAGGTAAAAATACTTCAAAACTTTTACTTTACACAACAATATTTTCTGATTCAACTCCTTCCGGGGTCTTTCGAAAGCGAGTCATTCAATTTAGTTGACAAACTTACATTTGTAGCTGTCAACAACCGTAATGGCCAAAGCTTAAATAAAATTCTAAAGAAATAACATTTACTCACTGACAATTCTAAGTTTGCCAAATGTCCAAGTCTAGATATGCCGTGACAAATTCAAATTGATTCTAAAATTTCGAGCGCGAAAAAGACTCGTGAATGGGCAACTTTATAAATAGATTATAAATATAAACTACAATGAAAGTCTGCTTTGACCTTTTAGGTTATCTGTGCGAAATATGTTGTGAGTGAATGTATCGGACAAAGAAATAGGATGCCATATTATTGTTACCGTTCTACTGTAGCCGATGTTAATGTGTTATTTAGGTCACTATCGTAATATTTTAATTACCTTGTCGTTGGCTGTGATTGGTTGATTGAAAAAACAGCCAGTCGAAAATCACCGTAAAAACAGGTGAAATGAGCTGTCAATAATGTCAAGCCTTAGCATTGTGGAATGACAGATCACTTCACTTTTTTTACGGAGACATTTTTACAGTACAGATTAAAATGTTAGAACTTTGTCGCACGTAGGAAATTCCTTCATAGATTATTTTTTCTTTTCTTTCTTCCTCAAGTATTTTTTTGTTTCTTTTTATAATAAAAAAACCTCAGGTAAATGTTGAATTAATAGAAATACTTGGTTGGTTATGGTATAGAATTCCTTATTATGATAATAAACGAGAAAGTTGGTTACTCAATCGAGTAGCAACCGCAATTGTGTACGGGATTGTATTGTGTTGAGGTAAACTACAATACAAAAGTAAACGTAGATATTTACTATAGCGCTACGAGCGCGGCTTTACCCGCGTGTACTGCCAGGGTGGCGATGGCGTTGCGAGATTTGTTCGAAAGACTCACCGTGGCCCTGGCATATAGGCAACTGAAGGAACACGGGTGGGTTTTAATCAGTAAAAGTCTGACACGTCCTCCCGCTCGGCCCAGAGCGGGAGAAGTCATATGACGAATTCCCACCCACACACAAAAAACCCGCGTGTAAAACAGACTATGATAATCAGGGATAATTTAGCTTCCCATTAGTTAAAGAATTTTCGGAATCGGATCCGTAGTCTGAAGATATTCACAGCAGCAGCTAGTCTATAATAACAAAAACAAGAGTAAAATTTGTGAGTTTGTATGTAACAAACACACAAATTGTAGGTACTCTAAACTCTTACTTTTGTTATGTGTAATTATTTCACAGGAACGGGCTACCGGGACGGAAAGCCTATGTTACTCCTTATATCATATGTCTGCCAGTGAAATTTCCGTCAAAATCGGTCCAGCCGGTTCGGTGATTAGCCGGAACAAACAGATAGACAACAACATTTAAATAATCGCGCTATTGTATTTCCTACTTTCGGCACTAAGCTTAGGGTCAGAAATTCGAATGCACTCTTTTATTTGTGCCACTTAGTATTAGTGAAAACGGGCATTGCTCCACTATAGTCTAGCACAAAGTTCGGCCAAAAAACATAAGCATATATGTGAGACATTTCAGCTTTATCTCTGGGATGACAACCCATTTGATATGCATCTTCTTCTGGTATTACAGCAGATGTCTAATCAATAAGACTCGTATAGTAAATACTAATTCCATGACTCTAACTGACGTTTGCTACCGAAATGTCAAATGCTCCACAAATGTCATTGGACTTTCGCAAACAAAATACAAAAGACAATCGAGATAGACAAGGCTGTATGGTTTTAGACCTTTGCTTGCATGCAATGGCGAATAATTAAAACAACTTTTGTACCTAAGCAACAATTTCAATTTGTGGGTAATCATTTAAATGATAAGTTAAAAGACTTAGGCTGCATAGTCCACATGACGTGGCCAAGATATCTGGACTTTAAAAGGGACCTATGAGTTGGTTACAGTTTTTTGTTCTAAAAGATGTTAGATATGAAACGTCGAACTCGTCTAGTTTTTACATATGTATATTTTAATTTTGACGTGTGTTTTTAGTCTAATTTACGAAAATAAATATCCTCATCATTTAAGAGACTATAATTTTATTTACGAAATTAATACATTAAGAGAACTATCCCGCCAGATTCTACTCAACCAAAACTTTTTCGGTTATTTGAGCAATTTCAAGCCTAATCTGTCCATGAATGGGCAATTTGTCTGTCTGATAAAGACACTTAGTTCCCACGGTAAGCCAAAAAGTGTGACATTACACCGTAAATAGAACCTACAAGTATGTACTTACATCTCAGCGCTTCGACAAAATACACTGTTCGATTTTTAACTTTTGGCGCTAAGCGGTGTCGTGAAAATCCAGCGCGCGATCACAATCAGAAGTCATTTATTTAAAAAATTAAACCGCCGAAAAAACTGAAAAGCATAAAATAATAAACCTTAAAATTATGTTTAAATTTAATTAAATATAATATAAACCTTTATATTATATTTAATTTTTTGTTAAAGTTTTTATTTCATAATTTTTTGTGACTTCAATACTTGGCAAGGTATATCCTATCCAACAAAAAAAGAATTATCAAAATCGGACTACTCTGTATAAAGTTATACGTGGTTAAACATTACAATCAGTGAGTGAACAATCAATCATCCCCTGTTTTCCGACCCTTAGGGTTCGATTTTGTTTTCCAAATTTATATGGGACCACCTTGGGAGTATACCCTTTCCAATAGAAGAAGAATTGTCACAATCGGACCACTATGTAAAAAGTTATGCGTGGTCATATATAAAAAAAAAAAAAAAAATTACGCATCGAATTGAGAACCACCTCCGTCTTTTTTCGTCGGTTGAAAAGTAAGCTGAGGATATACACTTTTCGAACGTCAACGAAAATTACATAAGAAAGACTCCCGACACGCCCGCCCTTCATCACTTCCTAGTGCTTTAGCTGGGACGAAGAAGGGGCACAACAAAATACAGTGGTAAAAGCCTGCCGCGTACTTTTACGTCCGCGCGAATATAGTCTTACTACAAAAATAGGTAACATTAATTGGACGTAGTTACGCAGAAAGGACTCAATCCACACCCAGTTGCTTTTGAAATATCGACCTTTGTAGTTCAAGAGGTTTATTTTTTTGTCAGTAAAATATTAACATTTTTTTTTATTAGTAATGGTATATTAACATATTCTGTTAGAAGTACTAGTTAAAAACCAGAATGTTTGAATTGTTTATGCTGAAAAAAAAAGAAGCGCCATACCATTGGTTCTAAAGTTTAAGTATGTGAAACATAAAGCTGTTTTTAGCTAGGTCGTTTTTACTGACTGTAGTATGTGTGGTTTGGGTCCTTTCTGCTAAACTACGTCCAATTTTGGTATTACATACTCCTCCGGGCTTCTACTGAGAAATTCTAGATGGACAAACCCAATAAATAATACTTGGCCCGACTTTGCAATCGAACTCTGGACGTCATGCTCACTAGCGTTTGGGGCCTTAGACCAACGAGGCAAGCAAAGAAGTAAAAAAATAAGTATCTGCATATCAATTTCCTTAACATAACATCACGCCTTGTTTCCCCGAAGGGTTAGGCAGAGGTGTACCTATAGTACACCCACATTTCGCCAGTTATGTTTAATACCCATGTAATGAGGGGCGAGCCTATTGCCATCAACCGGGCACAAATACAGACTACGGGCTGCTACTGAGAAATTCCAGATAGAAAATCTCTATAAACTTTGCCCGACCTGGGAATCGAACCCAGGACCTCATACTCAGCAGTAGTGTCAGCGTCTACTAGACCAAGGAGACTGTGTATTTCAATTTACTTTCCTGTTTGGTCTGCCTAGGTATCTTAGACTCATTAATACTTGCACTAAGTATATACAAACACTTAAATCTCCACTTGATCAAGCTTATGTAAACAAAAATATCCTTACATACAATCCTGGTATAACCTTCAATTAACTTCAAACTCTGACCATCACGTAATAAAGTGCAAATTTGGAAATACAGGAGAACGCCAACAATGAGTTTGTATAGTTTTAAGTTTAGATACTCGACATTGGATGACGTCATAATAGGATGTACTTTCGCTTCACAGATGACCTTCCTACTAATTTGGTTTAAGTTAATTGTGGTACGGTTACGAGAACTTGTGAACATTACCGGATTTTTACGTACTTACATATTTTTTTCTCTAATTTAATTTTCTTAAGCATCTTTAATTATTTAATTATCTAGCTTTTGCCCGAGTGAAACTTGCCAATTCTCAAAATTAAAAACGCTCAAAATCTAGTCGCAGTGTCATTCCGGCGACATTCAAATGTCAAAAACTTGTCAAAAAGGTATGGAAATTCGAGGTATTTTTGGCAGATTGAGATTCAGATCATAATGTGAACGTTCTTAAATTTACGAGAACTGCCTCGCTGATACTCGGCAATTGTAGCCTCCAATTAGTGACAGATTTTTCGGGAACGAAATTAGATTTTAAAGTTATGAACGAAATTAAATTGCACAACACACTGACAGTAGGAATGAGGTTCATTTTGACAGTTCAACAACATACATTGCGGTATTTGCGTTGTAGAGCAGACAATTTTTTTGAACCCATGAATCAATGGATTATATCCGTCAAAATGATTCAGATTCTGATCAGTAGTGTGCAATTAGGAGGCAGTTCAGTAGTTCGAAAGATAAATATAGGATACAAAAGAAGTCCAAAAAAATCATCTTTATATATTGTCTATACTATATTGTGTTCTGTTTCTAACGGTGAAGGAAATTGTCTTAGAACCTAAAATTCGAAGGCATGCGACATCTACCAATCCGCGCTGGGCCCGCGTGGTAGATTACGGCCCACTCTCTCTCACCGAGAGGAAGCCTGTGTCCCAGCAGTGGTAACATTATAGGCTGCTGATAATGATGATGTTGTGTTACTAGCATTTTCTAAAAGACTGGCCGAGTTTGTGTCATGTATTTAAACTTTTATGATTAATGAACTCAACTCATAAACAACAACCACACAAAATCAACAAGAATGTCAAAAAACCAACTTCATTCATTAGCTGACTGTCATCCATCATATAATTTTTAATTTTATATAAGCCTTCCATATTTCCTCGTTCCATTTTTGGCTAAAAATAGCATCTCAATGACTACCTTGTTGGTTGAGCTAGTGGACGCCTTTATTGGGCTCAGTATTAGGTTCCAAATCGAGCAGTGTAATAGTGTTTGCCCAACAGAAATGTCACCTGTGCCCGATTTGTCCCCTACTTCACGGAACTTATGCCCGTTTAATTGCCAAAGTACTTACTTAAACATATCTGGTGAAATGTGGGGGCATACTAGGCACCTTTGACACTTCGAAGAACACAGGATTGATGACATTTTCTCAACTTATTGTGTAAAAATGTCATCATGAAAGTTTGGGTGAAATGACTTTGAAGTAAACTGTCAATATAGTGTCAATCCCTAAGTAACATCGGATGGAATCAGCTAATTTCACCTAAGTTTGAGAGCAGTGGTGGCCCAGTGGTAACAGCCGCGACTTACGAATTGTAAGGTCGTGGGTTCGAACCCAAGCAGATACTTTTTTGATTAAATTATTGCATCACTACTGCTCACAAAACGGTGAAGGAAAACATCGTCACGAAAGCGGGCATAACCAGAAAATCGAAGACTTGTGACATCTACCAACCCGCACTGGGGTCGGGTGGTGGATTATGGCCCACTCCCTCACACCGAGAGGAGGCTTGTGTCCCAGTAGTGGGAACATTATAGGCTACAGATAATATAATATTATAACACCTTAAGTTTTCAAGCAATTTTTTTTTTTAAATCGCCTGATCAATGTCATTTCAACTGTCGCAAATAAATGTGCTTATTTTATGATCTTGAACTTTAGCTTGATGACTTGCACATGATCCCAAGTTACTGCCTACAGTTTGAAATTAGTACTTATAAATCTTGTTCTAAATGTGACATCACTGCGTTTTATGTGTTCGTTTTATTAGCACTTATGTCATTTATCGAAAATATGAACATTGAACAGAGTTGAGATCGAAGTGATCTTGTGGTTTCTCCTGGCTTGGAAAAACTACATTACCTAAGCCAGGACTAGCCAGACAGCAAGTGGGGCTGCTTGCTCAAATTTCCCCAAGATTCCAGAGCTGGTAATAGGACAGCCTACCCAAATTGCCCCACGTTTTCAGAGTTGGTAGTAGAGTGGCCTGCCCGAATTGCCCCATTTTTTCAGAGTTGGTATTAAAGTGACCTGCCCAAATTGCTTCATGTTTCCAGAGTTGGTTGTAGGGTGGCCTGGCCAAATTGCCTCACCTATTTTAGTATGACACTCGAAGAGAATCTTGTTCTATTTTATTTTACGCAGCAAGTGAAGCTGTCTTCCCTTTTGCCCCACGATTTCAGAGTTTTTATCAAGGTTACTTTAAACGTATATCCTGCCCAATTTGCCATGCAAACTTTATTATGTAACTTTTGGAGGATCTTTAATTTTACTTGTCCTACCTTATTTTACGCGAATGTCCGTGTTATCCCACAATCAATCTAAACCATTTGACCCGCATATGTAACACTTAAACCCAACCTTGTACAGTACGAGAATAACCTCAAAATCTTGCAAATTTCAATGTTTTCGTGTGTAATTATCGGAAATATTTGCAAATTTGTTATTTTATTGTTTCAAATTATACCATGTTGGGAATTTGGGGTCTGGTTACTTTACCTAATTTAATTTTTTACTTAAAAAGCTTTTATTAAAATTATACAAAAACACTAATTTCTTAGACACAGTCAACCTACACAGTGATAACAATTTGATAACGACTTTATGTCGTAGCAGTAAGGATGATTTTCGTAGTGTAATTATTCCCACAGATTAAAAACATAAATTGACAACAAATTATAATTATTCCTTGTGAGGCACCTAGAAACTCAGGTCAGATATTACAGTAAAACACTATATACATATTTCCTACAAAACATTTTACGGAACTCCGAAACCAAAATAAATTATCTTATCTATACTAATATTATAAAGCTGAAGAGTTTGTTTGTTTGTTTGTTTGTTTGATTGAACGCGCTAATCTCAGGAACTACTGGTCCGAATTGAAAAATTGTTTTTGTGTTGGGTAGCCTATTTATCGAGGGAGGCTATAGGCTATATAACATTACGCTATAACTAAGAGGAGCGGAGCAGTAATGAAAAATGTTGCAAAAACGGGGAAAATTTATTCGTTTTGAGAGTTTCCGTTGCGTGCGCTGCGTAAACGGTTAAAGTAACGTAAAAATCATGTATGACGGAATTGTTTCTTTTAAAAAGTTCTAAAAAAAAGTCCGCGAGAGCATATGTCTATCTTATAAGGTTGACTCACTGTAACTCAAAAGGAGCGAGCAGGCAAATCGATGCGACGGGAAGGGTCAGGGGAGCAAAAATTTGGCGCGGACGAAGTCGCGGGCAGAAGCTAGTTGTAAATAAAATATGACATAAAACCAAACGGAAATACACCCATGACTAATTTGTCAGTTTAACAGTTTCATACAAGCATACGGAATCCTTGAATCATTGATACAGGTCCGTAATGTAACCTTCGTGTCGATGTCGAATACATCGTTTGTAACACGCAAGTTCTTGTTAATAAGTAAATACCTTTACCAAACATTAACAAAATAATATACAGAGTGGCAAAATATTTAAGCGCAACCTATGCCTATGGATTCCGTACATGATTCTGAACCTCTTTTTTTTGTGGGTAGGTAGTCTTCAAATGACGGCTCCCGCTCTGGGCGGAGCGGGAGGGCGTGTCAGACTTTAACTGACTAAAACACACCCGAGTTCCTTCAGTTACCTATATGTCAGGGCCAAGGTAACTCTTTCGAACAAATCTCGCGACCCATTTTTTTGTGGGTGGGAAATTATCAAATGACGTCTTCCGCTTTTGGGTGGAGCGGAAGGGCGTGTCAGACTTTTACTTACTAAAACCCACCCGAGTTCCTTCAGTTGCCTATATACCAGGGCCACGGTAACTCTTTCGAACAAATCTCGCGACCCTGGCACATGATTCGGAACCACTGCGTCGAAATTATTCTTCGCGTATTTTTGTTTAAATCATCTGTTCCATACATTTTGACCGTGTAGGCACTTTTCTATGAAACAGCAGTTTTTTTTTAATAAGTGACCAATACTTTACTTTTTTTTCGGCCTAGAACCATGCGCTAAATTCGCGGTTATAGTTTGCGCGTCGATATACACACGGCTACATACAATAAAATTCCAGTTTTAGCTGACCTCGCATTTTGTAGGCCTTTCGTACATTGGGAAGTCAGCTTATACTGGAAATGTATAGCTTATTTGCGCGGTGCGTACTAGCCTTTACATTTATAGGCACAGTTAAATTCGGCTTATGAATCATGACCGGTCCGAACTTGGCGATGAAAGCTGCCCAAAGATATTTTTTATGAGCTAAGCGGTATAGGGCGAGTGAGAGTGAATGAGAAAATATGCGCGAAAGTTCGAAGAGCCTATGTTCAGACCAGCCATGATTCGTTCCTGCCAGGATCGCGAGATTTGTTCGAAAGAGTTACCGTGGCCCTAGCATATGGGCAACTGAAGGAACACGGGTGGGTTTTAGTCAGTATAAGTCTGACACGCCCTCCCGCTCCACTCTGGAGCGAGATACGTCATTTGATGATTTCCCACCCACAAAAAAAAGGCATACCCACAGGCATTTCACAAATGTCTGTTTTTAAACAGGAAAAAGAGACTAGATGTTGTGTTACCATGTTTACATTGATATTTTAATCATTGATAATTTAAGCCTTAAAATATTATACTTTGAGGCAGTTTTCCTTGTAAACATTGAATACATATTATAAAAATAATTATTTTAAAAAGTCACAAGCTATTTTAGTTTTAGTCAGTCTTTAAAAATAATGCCATAAATTAAAAATATTTATTTGTATTTAAGTTGTTTTTTATAATTAACTAGCTTCTATCCGCGACTTCGTCCGCGTCAAATTTTTGCTCAAATCGTTTGTAGCGAACAGATAATTGTGATTGTCAAATAATAAACAAATAATTTGCAATAAAATAATATTGCGACTATGAATTGAGATGGAAGCTATCCTATCTTTCAAATTGGATCAAACTGCACACGGTGTGCAAATTTTATTTAAATCGGTTAAGTAGTTTAGGAGTCCATCCCGGACAAACAACGTAACGCGTAATTTATATATATTAAGATAGATACGAATGTATTTGTTTTTTAACAATAAGATGTTTACTTCTCTATCAAAACAGATAGAAGCAAACCTCTGTATTCAAATTTGGCCTTTCGAAATGAATCACACAGCTCTAACCACTTAAAATCGAGTTTAGCAACTTGCTAAATGAATATTATGATTACGTAATTATAAGATTGTTATAATAACAAAATATTGCGTAATATTATTGCTAGTAAAATAATAAAAACTTATTATGAAATGATTCCATTCCATTTATATATAATATATATTGGACCGTGTTATGCTCCAATTCAGAGCATTAAAAAAATACGTTGTTTTAGGTCACATCTTAGAGACTTAGACCATAACCAAAATAGTATAAGGGTAAAATTTAGGTTTCCTATGCATTTGCATACATTTTTAAGCCCTACTATAACTATACTTTTGTTTCTCCTAATTATGTCCTAGTATGCCTAAATAATATTAGGCCAATTGCCATTATACCTCGTAATGCGAATTAAATTTATGCCAACACAAATTAGCCATCAAGACATTTATGCCAACATAAACTGTAAGGCAAAAAATTATACCAAAGTATTATTATGACAAAATAAATTATACCAAACTAGTGATGTCAAAGTATATTAGAAAAAATAACATTATGCAAAAAGGGATCCATAAAATTAACCAAATATGATGGTATAACATGTCATCAAGAAGAAAAAAAATAACGAAGAGATACCACTGTAAACAGCAATAAAAATTGTCTCACCTCATACTTGGAACGCATAGACCAGACACGGCGGAACATCTGTGCCTAAACATTTTTTTTTCACAATCACATTAGGCAAGACCACGGAAAACAAAACCACAGACAACGTATGAAATCTAGATCACATACACAAATGAATTAATTTTCGTGTCACTCGTTAGAACGATACAATGTAACATTCATATGGCCATGCGTGTGTTTTTGAGTAAAAGGACAACATGTCTAGGCTGAACTTCAGGTGAGAAAGTAGTTAAATACGAGTTTAACCTGAAATAAAACTTGAATTGTCGATTTAGGACCGAATGATCCCCCTGCCAGGGTCGCGAGATTTTGTTTCAAAGAGTTAACGTGGCCCTGGCATATAGGCAACTGAAGGAACACGGGTGGGTTTTAGTCAGTAAAAGTCTGACACGCCCTCCAGCTCCGTGCAGAGCGGGAGACGTTATTTGATGATTTCCCCCCATAAAATAACCTGACCCTGTGCACCCCTGGGGGACCACTTTGGGAATCACTGAGCTAGATGGACCGACGACCTGAAGAAGGTGGCTAGGACAGACTGGATGCGGAAGGTGGAGGACAGGGTGTTGTGGGCGCAGCCTGAGAGATGCCTCTGTTCAATAGTGAACTGCGATAGGCTGAGTTTTTGATTGATTGACCATTTTAGTGCTTGCAACACCATCAAAATGCCACCAACCGAGCACAAATTCAAACTCCGGGCTGCAAATGAGAAATTGCAGATGGAAAAGCCAAATAACTTTGTCCGACCCGGAAATCGAACTCTAATCTCGGCAGTAGCGCTTGTGTACACTAGAGCAATGAGACACTAAGACAAACAAGGATTTTTCTTCGAAATACCTACTTCAAAATAACGAATAATAAAAGTAAAAAAACAGCGAAAATCAAATAGGTATTTCCAAATAACATATGGTTGTTTGCGTCAAGCGACCGCGACCTTACCAGATATGTAAATGTTTTAATGTTCCGACTGGTATCGTATCAGAACTAGAGACTTCTTTGTTGCGTAGTTTCTCACAAAACTACACCGTTAAATAACCGAAAATATTGCCCCCTTTACAGTTTCAAACTTGAGTAAAGAACCTTGAGTGGCACTTATCCTAGCAATTTTTTCACATGACATTGTATTTAAAAATTGGAATTTTGGTTTGTTTAAAAAAAAAAGTTTTTTACTATCTTCCGCCCGCGACTTCGTCCACGTCAGATTTCTTGCTTCCCCGACACACCCTGTCGTACCGAATCCCCTACCCGTGCGAGGTCTTCGTATTCCTGACCTTTGTCTTTGTTCGGCCTTTAAGAGCCCTAGCGTGATATTATATAGCCTATAGCCTTTCTAGATAAATGGGCTACCTAACACTAAAAGAACTTTTCAATTCGAACCAGTAGTTCCGGAGATTACCGCGTTCAACCAAACAAACTTTTTTAATATTAGTATAATTAAAATTATCTACAAAACCCAGTAGGATGTAACGTAAACAACAGTATACGTTAAAAAACATAACTATGAGTATCATTTATTAAAAACAAACAATATTTTTATCTAATTACTATTTACTATTTTACTATGTATAATAAAATTCTAGGAATTAAATGATAAACATGGAACTTCCCGTTTGGTTCGAAGAACAAAATAGGTGGGTAAGTTGTAATCATTGAATGCCGGGCTATCATATACCGTAGCCTATGGGCCGTAGTCAATGGGCTAACAACCATGATGACCTACTTACGACCAAGAGCAATTTTTCAATTCAATTGATGTATTGTAACTTCAGACTAATCACGGCCGCAACCATAAGATGTCAAGTTTGACAGCTGTCAGTTGTGAAATCTCTAAACGTCAATTCGATAGGTATGAGCATGCTTGGCAAATAGGGCAATTTGGGTTGGTTTTCTATGAAATGCCCAATATGCCCCAAATGCTTGGACATAAACTCATGACTAGTTTTATTCTGTAATTAAAAAACTGAAAACACTGGAAAACTGTTAAGAAAGATGAGATGAGTTAAAAGTGCAAGGATAGTGTGAGGAAAAATGTTTTTAAAACAGCTCGGCCTGTAAAAGGTTACAACTATAAAAAATTACCTTCTCCTCATTATGATAGGAACGTTTTCCAATATTGTTTAAGTCAAAATATCAGCATTTTGCACGGAATAAATTTCATTAGAAAAAAATGCGGATAGACGTCCATTTTTTTTTTCAGGAAATGGTTTTCGTTTGCTCGAAAAACTAACTGACCTTCTAATGATGGTCTCTTTTTGTTAAAATAAATTAACTACTAAAAAGTTATTGCGCTTCTATTAAAATTATTTGGTCGCAGTTACTTGTCAATTCATTATTTATGGCCCCATACTAGGAATTGTTAGATTCACAAAAAAAATTGGCGCAATCATTATGTCAGAGTGTTAAGTAATATTTTTAGGACCCCAGAATGGGAAATATTAGAGGTTCGATTAAAAATAATTCCATTTTTTATAGTAGTAGAATTTATCGTAAGTTCCTATCAGACATTATTTGCAACATTATAAAAATAGACTGGAAAAGGGTTTATTGACTTTGCTTTATCAGGGGTTGATAGCCTGTCACAATAATTTTTACTGTATTTTTTTATCAATGAAATGAAGTTCCGTGCAATTTTTTCATATTCTGTGTTTGGTGTTTTCACTGAACACCGTAGGTAAATATCGTGGTGACTCGTAGATTTTTTTTTAAATTATGTATTTTGGTTCAGTGCACGTTTGTCAACTGCTGTAGTTTTTAAACACTGCATTCACATTTTACTCTCGAAACAGTTTCAGAGTGAGGCAATAAATACTTTGTGTACCGTGGTAGGTACCCCGACATATTTTCGTCCTTCGAGCCGGATCACGTTTAGTATAATCACATATATTATTAATATTATTGTGTATGCAACTAGGTACGTATCTACTGGCTATATTATGTATGCATAAAACATATGTTTAAACATTGCATTACTTCAAGTATAGCATACATTTGTCGTTGATAGTGGTTTCCCGTCATTCGCGATCAGCTGTGATATTACAATATCATTCTCACAGTGATTTTAATAAACGAACCATTTAAGTTTATTTAATGTAGGTCATTCAGAACATGAACGTAAATATTATCGTTGCATTAGGGGCCAATTATTTTTTTGAGCCCATATTTTATACGTCGAATTTGAAAAAAAGAATTGTCTATGTGTATTAAGTATGAGGAGGATGGCATTATGCAAACAAAAATAAAAAGAAATCAAAACTAGAATTATTGTGACGTAGGTATTATTTTATCCTTTATTCGTATAAATAAAAATGAACTATACTGGTCGTTGTCCGATTTCACAATTTTTAATTCTTCTAAAATAACGTCCTTTTTTATGCGTTTTCTTTTATGAATTATTTAAATTAGGACGTGACCTGACAACGTCTCGGTCAGCTAGTCAAAAATCAAATGCTTTGTCTGTGAGTCTGTACCTATGTATTGTGTTTATTTACTGCCGCTAGTAGTTTTCATTATGCGCTCTTTGTTTTGATATGACTACATTGTCCTTTCATCTTAAAATGATTGTGCACGTCCGATGTTCCGATATTTACAAAACTTGCCAAGCGAATCTATGTAAATATAGATATCTTAGTTATACTATGCTTTTAAAGTCGAGAGTCGTACAAAAAAGGTTGTCGAGAGAAACAAAGATTTAGCATTGAACATAAAGTTTTGCTAAGTCAACTTATTATTACGATTCAAGGTTTTTGCTTGCGTTGTGTTTTTACTCAATAATTACTGTATTAAATGCTGTGCTAAGAATAAAAACGAATTGGGAAAATCCTAGACACTATTAATTTTCTGTAGTCGCTTTAAAAAAAAAAAAAAAACAGTTCAGACCGAACACAAAATAACTTAGCAAAAAAAAAAACAAACCTCGAATTAGCCTTCGTCATTTTAGATCCGTTCCCGCCAAATTCAATTTCACTGCCGCCAAAACTTGTAACCAAAGGCACGTCGCCTTCTGCCATTTTAAAATAAACACTTATTAAAACGCGAAATTACTTTTTGTTGAGGTAAATAACGTAACAGTTTTTGCGCGCACGACCCGTCTCCGCGGCGTTCGACGTTGCACTGAACGTTTCTATTCTACGATTATTTTATTGATGTTAATATAGTGATGGACGCTCATACACAGATAACGTGTGATGGTCGCTGGACGATGTTGTGCCACTGATAATTGGATTGGTTTATGCAAAGCTGACGCATGCCACAGCATCACAATCATCAAATATTTATTCGTATATTACTTCTTTGATATTGTCTTTGTTGCGTTTCTATGTTTATAGTAAATGCAACTGGTCATTGTGTCACGACATATTCATTATTACTTAGGCAATGTGACCTAAGACATTTGACCATTTTAAATAGTTTTGTTTGCTCATCCTTTCTTCTCCATAGAAAACTATTCCGCTTTGAAGGGGACAACTAGCTTCAACTTGTTGACTGGCGATTTAAACGTTCTTGTGAATTAATTAACTGTAATACACTTTTTTCAATTAAATCATGAACAGGCACTTTCGAGTTTTGAGCTTTGAGTTTGTTAAGCTTGCACGTATTTAGGGAAAAGTCATGCCTTATTTAATTTAATTTCAACTGTCCTACTTCCTATTTATCCTGCTTGGAGCCCTGTACAAACCAGAACCACCAGTAAAATCAAGTACAGATCACTTTTTATTTCTTTAAACAATCGTTGTCTACCCACCACTTTGGCGCACTTAATGTATTACTTAATAAGCTAACCAAATATGTTGGGCGTATGCCTAAGTGACTTGTTCACGTAATAAGACACACACACATACACATATTACGTGTATTTCCGGATTGATATGACATTAGGAAAACAGTGAGGCGATTTAAGCAGCTGGTTGTTAGTATTCTGAGTGTGTTGTGAGGTAGAAAACGCTAGACAGTCGCATTAAAGCCAATCAGACGTAATGAATGGACAGTTTTTGCATCAAAAAATGTATTCCCAGTAGTATTTTAAAACAAACTATTCTCTTTCAACGAAGGAGGTTTTCTTAGGGCGGTATTGGGAGTGGTCTCTAACGAATGCAAAAACATATTATCACTTTTGCGTTTTTCAGCCTAGGGGTTTTGGGTGACAATATAAAACTGCCTCATCAGCTGCTTACCACTGTTGCGTATAGGCCTGCACCTTTACTGAGCCATGCTCCCTTTCTTAATTTAATACGGCCTATTTGAGTAAATGAATGGAATCCATCGACTTCAGCGTTGTTTGAACAGACTTCATTCGAATGAACCCCAAGATTTGCACTAGCCCCCGAGGCCTCATGTTTCATGGTGCTACAGGACGTAATTTATATCAAGGAGAAGACCAGGGAGCGCCAGTGGTAGGAAGGACGTGTAGTGGTAGGAAACCAGGGATGCATCCTGAGGCAGGCATTGGACTAGTGAAGAGACGGGTGATATTTATCTATGGGGATCTTTTAACGGATGGCTTTTAAACTTTTTTGACGTTGTTTCCGGTACAAAATCAATTCTTATAAAAACACGGTACGCCAATGAAGGTAACATGACAAAAATATGAATCCAAGTTTTAAAAGTCAATATCGGGTTTTCCCGCACTCAATACTATTAAGTACAGCGATAGTCGGAACTCTGACCGTACCGGCGCGCGACACTGCAGCTCTGTGTTGAACAAAACAAAACAAATCGGTGATATCGCTCGTCGATACCTCGATTGCAGTACTCAGAAATCTACCTTTGGAAGGCGTAACCATTACATACATAATCTTACGCGTTTTTCAGACACTGTGAACCGTCATCCTTACGTTCTCATTATGTTTGGCTAAAGCGAAATTATTCTCAATCTTCTGTTCTTATCCTAAATTATTAAGGGTATTCTTCCATATTTAGATCTCTATCATTCATCATCTCAGAATTCACTATCTTTTTAGCCAAATCTCTTTTCACACAATCCTTCCATCTTTTGCTTCGGTCTGTTTCTTTTCCTATTGTAGCCATCCAGGTTCATAATCACAAAATCAAAGACCTAATGTATTGTTTTCGTTCATCAACTCCTTTCTAGCCTGCATTCTCAAGGCATCTTCTTTGTCTCATCACTATTTGGTTTAGTGTATCTATGCCCATAGTATTATCGTATTATTCAGTTTCCACCCTCCGACTATAATTGAGATCCTCTTTACTTTTTATTCAACCTATCCATTTGCTGAGGGCTTCTAGGTGATAGTTACATTTTTACATTTAGATCAAGGTCGTAGATACATCTTTCGAGCCTTTTTTATGACTTATGAAAAGATTACTTAAATTAGTTCTACAGAGAGGAAATATGAGTCTTACTTTCGATGCTCCAGTAACCTCAGTATATTTAAAATATGCACATACAAAAGCAAACGAAAGCGAAAATTTAAAACATACGCAATTTTAACGAGTTCCATTTTTACCAGCTTATGCGTTCGCAGTTACAAAATTGCTGTTTATTCATTTGGTATATATTAAAATATCAATTAGTTTATTTAGATTTTAACCACTCATTGTTTAGTCTAAATATAACTGTTGAAACATCTGTGAATGTTTTTATTTTACACACATTTCTCGCAAACATTCTTCAATTTGGTTGACCTCAAACTATGTATGTGCTAGTATTAGCTAAATTATCGTAGCGTAGCGGAAAAAATATGATGAATATATATATCTGTTAACAAGATTTTACCTACTTTTCATTAATTTTTAGGGTTCCGTTGCCAAATGGCAAAAAACGGAACCCTTATAGATTCGTCATGTCTGTCTGTCTGTCTGTCTGTCTGTCTGTCCGTCCGTATGTCACAGCCATTTTATTCCGAAACTATAAGAGCTATGCTGTTGAAACTTGGTAAGTAGGTGTATTCTGTGAACCGCATTAAGATTTTCACACTAAAATAGAAAAAAAACAATAAATTTTGGGGTTCTCCATACATAGAACTGAAACTCAAAAATGTTTTTTTTCATCAAACCCATACGTGTGGGGTATCTATGAATAGGTCTTCAAAAATGGTAATGAGGTTTCTATTATCATTTTTTTCTAAACTGAATAGTTTGCGCGAGAGACACTTCCAAAGTGGTAAAATGTGTGTCCCCCCCCCGTAACTTCTAAAATAAGAGAATGACAAAACTAAAAAAAATATATTATGTACATTACCATGTAAACTACCAACGAAAATTGGTTTGAACGAGATCGAGTGAGTGGTTTTTTTTTAAAACGTCATAAATCGTAAACCGCAATTTACCTTACATTCAATCAACTGAAATATAAAAATTAAAAAAAATATATATTTTTAAACCGAAAATACCTACAGGTTTGTACGGAACCCTCGGTGCGCGAGTCCGACTTGCACTTGGCCGGTTTTTTTATGAATTAATATTATGCTGGATATTGTGGTATACGTATCCTGAATTGATAACTGCATACCTACTGTTTTCCTGCAACAAGTTAAAATAATGTAAACAGCGGACAAAAACAGTATACCGGGGATGTTTACAAAATAATGGTAAATACACGACTTACGAATACAATAAATATGTAATTACCTAAACACCGTCAACCTGTTTTAACAAAAATATTGATATCTTCCTTAAACACTGAGTTAATATTCCAAAATACTTCAACACTTAAATCATCATCTCCCTATCCTTTTTGTTGAGATCGGTTTTCAGTCTAACCAGATTCAGCTTAATACCAGTATTTTACATGAAGCGACTACATATCGGATCTATCAGAAAATTTTCTATGTTCTTATTGCTTGCATGTCCTGTGCGTATCTTTTTTTTTTCTGTCATCAAATGACTTCTCCCGCTCTGGGCGGAGCGGGAGGGCGTGTCAGACCTTTACTGACTAAAACCCACCCGTGTTCCATCAGTTGCCCGTGTGCCGGGGTCACGGTATCTCGCTTGAACAATCTCGCGACCCCGGCAGCCTGTGCGTATCTCAAATAAAATATTTTTCTTTCTTTCTATCTCCACAAGCCCAACTTCCGGGCTTCGGACTGCCCGTAATGACTATCAAAGATTTACAAATGACCGACGGCTTAACGTGCTTTCCGAGGCACGGAGGGGATCTCGATAAGTAATGGATGGTCACCCATCCACGGACCGACCTCAAAAGCGTTGCTTAACCTTGAAGATCGCCCCGAGTGGCTATTATTAGAAACAAGCCCGTCTCAGTAGACCCATACGAAAAAATAATGGAAAAAAGCGTGGGATGCTTATAAGGTATTTTTTATTGATATCAGGCACCCCACGCTTTTAAAGTATTATTTATTTTCTATATTTTAAGGTGTTTCGTATTTTGAGACGTACGTCAGCGTAGTTTGAGACGTATGTCAGCGTAGTTTTAGAAGATAGTTTTTTGCTGTCCTGGTAACCCTGGCAAGGATAACGGCACAAATTTATGAAATTATTGCATTGTCATCGGTCTTTGACAGGTGTGCAAAGTTTGAATGAAATCTGGTCGTTTAAAGTGGGTCAAAATCGCGCTATAAGGAGTCAGTTACAAACAAACATATAAACATACCAACAAACATACAAGTGAAGCTAATATAAAGCGTGTAAAAAGAAAACAATATAAATATATACATTCTTGGTTCCTTATTGCATAAACCTATTCACTACGTCACAAATGATCTCCGTGTGTTGTACCACGCCGTGTCATCCACGTTTTTCGGGTAAAACCGCGCAAAACATTTAAGGGGCGTACTTTCCTGGTATGTTTGTCTGTGGTAGGTAGAACGGAGGCGTAATTCGGTAATTCTTGGTAAGTAATATGGTAATTACGCTTATCGTGCGATTATGTGCATTCTGGTATACATTACGCTTGTAATCCTGGAAGGAATAGGCAGAGATGGTTTCGTAATGAAGCGTCAGAATAGTCCCCGAAATTCAATTTTTTAAACGTTTGTGTTCGTTTAAAACTCTTTTTTTTTGCCAAACTTAGTTCTCATTTTCGGTAAAATCAGAAAACTAGCTCGGCGACTGCTACGTGTTTAGGGGTACTATAGGTGCACCTCTGCGGCTCTGCCTAACCCTTTGGTGATTGCAGGCGTAATGTTATGTTATATTCTTAATCGTGTACCTTTCAGAGATTCCACCAAACGCAATCTTACGTCATTATAAGTCGAAAGACGACCACGGCTCGACATAGGCCTCCTCCGATTTTTGCCATAATCGCCACGCTTGGCAGGCGGATTGACGATCGCAATATGGTGGTAAAATGCATAGAGGACGCTGCTGCCAATTATCTAGTAACTCTCTTAGTCGCCTCTTACGACTCCCACGGTAAGAAATGAGATGGATGGTGTGACTTAATCAAATTAAATATTATTATCATTCACTAGCTTCTGCCCGCGACTTCATCCGCGTTAAATTTCTTGTTCCCCCGACCCTTCCCGTCGCTTCGAATCGCCTACCCGTGCGATATTCCCCGTTTTTGCAACATTTTTCATTACTGCTCCGCTCCTCTTGGTTTTAGCCAATAGCCTTCCTCGATAAATAGGCTACCCAACACAAAAATAATTTTTCAATTCGGACCAGTAGTTCCTGAGATTAGCGCGTTCAATCAAACAAACAAACAAACTCTTCAGCTTTATAATATTAGTATAGATGAGTTTATGACCTATCTCCACCAGGGTTCAAAATATAGATAAGAGTTCCTCGTCTGTTTTAAATGAAAACAAAAACAGAATAACATCGAAAAGCCCCGAATATACCGCTTCCCCAGCACTTATCACTATCAGGTCGGGAAGTCGATGAAAAACAATAATATTATGTATAGCTTATCTATTACTTACTACTGTTGCATTTGGTATTGGACGTAAAGAATAGCACCATCCTATTTCTTCCCGTGGATGTCGAAAGAGGCGAGTATAGGACTTACTAGAGAATGGGCAGCAGCGTTCCCTATGCATTTTACCAGCATACTGCAAATGGAGGGCAGCCTATGAACAGCAGTAGAGCTAGTATGAGCTGTCTAAGGCGCTCCACCCACTGCACCGCGCCCCGTCGCGTAGCGCGGGATGGCAGATTTTACCATTGTATGCAAGTATCTCGATTTACATAGAAATCACGCCTAGCACAACACACTGCTGACGCGGAAATGCGCGGGAAGGCGCCCTACGTTTATCCGTCGATCCGCGCACCGCGGCGGGACGCATCTTCAGTGGGTGAACCGCCTTACAGCTGAAATGATGCTGGCTTACTGACCTAAGTTATAACAGCTACACGGGACGATCGATTAGGTTAAGCTTCGCTTACCGCAGCTGGTTCGTGGATGGGTCACCATCTTTACATACCAAGACCCATCCGTACATCAGAAAGCAAAGAAAGCCGTTCGTCCAGCTTGTCATTCGTAGATCTATTGAAAGTCGTTACGGGTCATCAGAAGCCCGAAAATCTGACAAGAGGTATCAATGTATCATAGTACTACTCAGTAACTGGGATTTGGAAATTCGTATTCTTGCCATTGCAATCTTTTTGTAAATATGTGAGCTGTATCTATCTTATAATTAAAATTTATCTATCATTGCTTCATTTTCAGTTCTTTTACTTGTTCTGGTATGGTTATTTTTATTGTATGCATCATCTTCACATATAATTGTATACAAATACTGAAAACTATTTTAAAAGAATAAGGCTGGAGTTTCTTGCCCATTCTCCATACGAATCTACCTTTTGGAAGGGGCAACTAGAATCAATTCTATTTTCATGTAACAGTTGACGTTCAAAAGTGCCTTTTTGAGCCTATTTGAAATAAATGCTTTTAGTTTGACTTTGGAGGTGAGATAGGCAGTCGCTGCAATGGACTGGAAACATACATAGACCCAAACGTAGTTGGGAAAGGCTACGCAGATGATTACTTACTAGAGATTGGGCAGCAGCGTTCTCTATGCATTTTACCACCATACTGCGATCGCCAACCCGCCTGCCAAGCGTGGCGATTATGGCAAATCCCCCCAAAAATTGTGCCGGTCAAATTGGCGGTGCTTGGGGTTTCATGTCCAGCAGTGGACGTCTTGCGGCTGAAATGATGATGATGATGACGCAGATGATGATGGTGACCTATCTCCCCCAGGGTTCAAAGTAAAGATAAGAATTCCCAAAAAAACAACACAACATCAGAAATACGTCTTCCCCATTTATCTTAAGTATAGGAACTAAGAGAAAAACAATAATATTATGATCGAAACGGCTTATGTTTGACTAAAGTTGTTTTGTGTTTATTAGTTGGCGGACAAACCAACGCAATAGCGGATTATCTAAACTCTGATATTTAATTTGCTAGAGTTAGCCCACTTAGTCAGCACCATCTGCCTAATCTTTTTCCAACTATGTTGGGGTCGGCTTCCAACCTAACCAGATGTAGCTGAGTACCAGTATTTACATGGAGCGATTGCCTGATCTGACCTTCACAACCCAGTTACTGGGTAATACGATACCCCTTGGTAAGACAATAATTTTAAGTCCGTACTTAGACCGCTTAGTACGGACCTAAAATGATTACGGTGAGATTTTGTCCTTCAATGGATAGTCAGTGCTCTGCTGAGCGACGAAGGTTGAAAATCTTACAGTGTACAATTCCGCTGGTATGTACTCTGTTGGGATTCTCAACTCTCGGTTCAACCCCGACAGTTGTAAATGCAGTGCCCTAAAATCCCGCCACTTTATTTTTACATTGTAGGTTCGAACCCTAAAATCCCATCACATTATTTTTCCTTCGTAGGTTTGAACCCTGATAGGCATACCTTTGTGTAAATAATATCATCACCACTGCTCTCAAAACGGTGAAGGAAAACATCGTGAGGAAACCGACATGTCCTAGAACCAAAAAAACCGGCCAAGTACGAGTCGGACTCGCGCACCGAGGGTTCCGTACAAACTTGTAGGTATTCTCGGTTTATGCATAAGGTTTATTTTTATGAAAATAAATGTGTTTTTTTTTTTAATTTTTATATTTCAGCTGATTGAATAAACGGTAAATTGTGGTTTACGATTTATGACGTTTTAAAAAAAACTACTTACTCGATCTCGTTCAAACCAATTTTCGGTGGTAGTGTACACCATATATTTTTTTAGTTCTATCATTCTCTTATTTTAGAAGTTACGGGGGGGGGGGACACATTTTACCACTTTGGAAGTGTCTCTCGCGCAAACTATTCAGTTTAGAAAAAAATGATATTAGAAACCTCAATACCATTTTTGAAGATATATTCATCAATACCTAACACGTGTGGGTTTGACGAAAAAAAAAAATTTTGAGTTTCAGTTCTATGTATGGGGGGAACCCCAAAATTTTTTGTTTTTTTTCTATTTTAGTGTAAATATCTTAATGCAGTTCACAGAATACATCTACTTACCAAGTTTCAACAGCATAGCTCGTATAGTTTCGGAAAAAAGTGGCTGTGACATACGGACGGAAAGACAGACAGACAGACATGACGAATCTATAAGGGTTTCGTTTTTTGCTATTTGGCAACGGAACCCTAAAAAATCGAAGACATGTGACATCTACCAACCCACACTAGCAGCCCACTACCGCTCAAAGGAGAAGAGGCCTGTTAGCAGTGGGCACATTATAGACTGATTATGGTAAGCTTCCTAAAATAGAGTTGTATCCATGCATGCTGTCAGTTGGGACTGGTCAGCTCAAAGCTCTCGTCTCAGGAGTAGGCAGGAGTGACCTGTCGCTGTCGGCCGTGGTCGAGTCGATGGTCGGCAGCGAGGAGTCCTGGGACGCGGTGATATCCTTCTGCGAAACAGTCATGTCGCAGAAGGAGGCTGCAGAAAGGGAGCAGGAGATATCTTCCGCTCACCCAGCCCGCAGCAGGCGCACCGGGCGTCGGCGGAGGGCGGACAACGCCCTCTTCTCGCCCTCTTCGTCCAGGGGCGACGGATCTAGGGACATCCGTCGCCCCCTTTTCCTGAGGACCCGAGATGGTGGCGCGTAGTGTTCCACGCGCGCGTCTCTGTGATGTAAGGGGGGGAGTTTAACCCCTCACTCCCCCCCTAACGCGAGGAGGCCCGCAAAGGCGGGCCGGCACAAGTCTGGGATCGCGGAAGACATTCCCGTGGGTGGTCCCTGACGTAGGTGTGGGACGGAACACTGGGGAAAGGTGAGCTGCGAGCTGCAATGATTCTTTCTTCAAGAGACTCTTCCAGATATGACCTTGTATCGTTAGACTCACACAACCTAATAATATAATGTTTGGACTTTAAAAGAGACCATGACCTCCGAGTTTGTTTCAGCACTACTTCTCGGATCAGTCGGCTAGACAATGCCGGCGCACATCTTGTTTTAAATGTCAAAAGTGTCTTAAAAGATCTATTTACATAAGTAAACACTTCAATTAGTGGTTTATGCTTATAGGACTGTCCCAGTAGTCTGGAAATAGATTTCAAAATAAACATCGATAGCAAATTGACCTCTCTGTAGAACTGATAACGGATAGAACTTATCAGTATTAATAGTATAGGTCAAGGTTCTAGAAGCGCAAGGAGTAATATTACTGTCTGTTGGGAATTGTGGCGTTAATATCATCTATTGAGGTCACAATAGTAGTAGAATACAAGCGCTGTGACACGTATTTTTAAATGGCGCAGCATCATACTGAGATACGGGCCTTTTGGCCTCGTACAAGACTTCCTGTATTTTTTTTTTAATTTTACTTTAATTTTATTTTGATATCTGATGAAAGATGCGATTGGAAATGATCCCTATTATTAGTAGGATTCCGTACCCAAAGGGTGCCGACGGGACTCTATTACTAAGCCTCCTCTGTCCGTCTGTCTGTCTGTCAGCAGGCTGTATCTCATGAACCGTAACAGGTAGACAGTGGAAACTTTCAGAGAGTGTGTATTTCTATTGCCTCTAAACAAATAATAAGAATAAAATAAAATTTGAAATTAAAGGGGCTCCCAATACATTAACAATTAAAAGCGTTTTTCGGCATTTTTATGCTTTGTGTGATAGGTGAGTGCAACTCGCACTTCGGCGGTTTTTATATTACCAAGCTGCTTATTCACAATTTCGAAATCACATCGATAATGCGGCGACAGATTACAGTGAAACCATAGATTATTATACACTTTCATTCATAGAGATATCAAGTGTCAATCATAGTCTTTAGAAGCTTGATAGTCTATGCACGTACCATAAATAAATATAGTATGACACGTACAAGTTTCACTGGTCTATATCCGTTCTTGTTACTTTATGGTACATTTACTTTCGACTGCGTTCATTATAGTCTTATGAAAAGGGTAGGCAGATTGATCAATTTGTTTAGCATTTTCCCAATCATGTTAGTGTCTTCTATTCTAACCGGATTTAGCTGAATACCAATATTTTACTACATGTAGTGACTGCCTACCTGACCTCTAGGAACCAATTACTTGGTAACACTTGACCTGTTAAGCTGTAAGACTTATTTATTAGACTTTTGGGCTTCTAATTACCCGTAGCGACTGTCTACGCATGACAGCTGGGAACAATGGCTTGGGAGTTGCGCTAAGGTAGTACGCGAAATTCAAAATTACTTACATTTTTGCAATTTGCAAGTCTAATGTTGGTTAAAATATGATTCGCGACCATTCATTTCGGAAGTCGGTGTCTTTGGTTTTTGTATTTGGCGGCTGTTTTTTTTTTATCAATAAACTTTTCAAACAAAAGAATAATTTTTAACTCGGTTTATAAATAACGGAATTGACAACTTCCTTTTTTGAAATCGGTTGACAGCTTCAGGAAAATTGATCTACTGGGGTCGCGTGGCACTACGAGACTGAATAGAAGAATGGCGGAAAAAGACCAAATAAATTGGGAGAAGGAGCAGGAGAATTATGACCCACTTCCTTGGATGATTCCTTTCATAGAGCTTGTATTATATTACGATCACAGTCTGATATTTGAGCAAGCATCTGGTCAGCCTGATACGTTCAGATTGATCTATCCATGTATGGAGATGCGAATGCAAACATATATGCAAGACCCCAGGTAGCACTTACTTCAAAGCGGCCATTTTGGCGAGAACTGTACCAAGTAATAAACAATTGAGTACGTTCCCATAACGGATGCACAAAAACAAACGTTCCCACAATTAAAACTTCAAAAAAAGAATAGAAATTCGAATTTGCAACGCGCCACCCAATCAGCGTCCGCCAATTTTGGCGCTGTACACTTTCGACGCACGTGATTGGCTTCACAAACTAACTCTGGTACCCGTAATTGGTCAAAGCGTAATGGCGGACGACAATCGTTTGCTTTCTCTAATTGTCTATGACTTTGACTTTCGCTGGCTGCGCTAGTAGTTTTTTTTTGTTTTCTAAATAGTTAGACAAAATTGTCAAGACGCGACCTAGTTTGTGGTTTTATACTGAGTTTAAACAGACAGCCTTGGTATCAGCAAGTATTACGAATGCTATACGTCTTGGGTTTCGATTTTCAGGTCAGACAAAGTGTTAATGGGTATTTCCATCAGGAATTGCTCAGACGTTACCCGGGGTTCTGGGGTTGTGCGCGGTTTATGGCTATAAGTACATGCCTTTGACATGGGACCTACAAATTACCAGCTTTATGATCATCATGCGTCAAAATCATCATTCTCTTGCCATTTGTCAACTTTATTTGTGGTCCATGTAACGTGCCTATTTTTTCCATACTTCTCCATTATCCGCCATCTCTTTCTATCCATATCGCCATTCAAACAGTCCATCCATCGTTTCTTTGATCTTCCCCTACTCTTATAGCCATCAACATTCATGCTCAAAACTTTCCTCACGATATTTTCTTCATTCCTTCGCTTCAAATGCCCATACCATGATAACCTATTTTCGCTTAACCTTTACTTACCGGTACCACTTTCAGACTTCCTATTATGGTCTCCATTTCTTATACGGTACAGAACTAATAGGTACCCAAACTCTTCTGTCTACCCCTTCAAGAAATGCAAGCATGATGTTTCGGTAAACAGTCGTGACATAAGACCGCTAAGCAATATGCATTATCTTAGTTATAAATAGTGTGCTAACATAAATGCTGTCTCGACTAGGTCGTGAATCGCATGTTAAATCATCTCCATGACATTTCAATACACAGATTTTGAATCATAGGTTCGTCTTTATCTCAAAACGTTATTATTTTGCTTTCATCATATAATGTTCCCACTTCCCACGGCTGGAACATAAGACTCCTCTCTCCAAGAGGGCTGCAATCTACCACGAGGGCTCAGTACGGGTTGGTAGATGTCACATGTCTTCTAATTTTTGCTTCTAGGGCATGCCGGTTTCCTCACGATGTTTACCTTCACCGTTTTGAGAGCAGTGGTGATGAAATGATTTACACAAAGTAAAGCGCCTTAAAGCAGTTCCGTGTGGTGCCAGGCGTAAAGAATAGCACCAACACATTTCTTACCGTGGGTGTCGATAATCGCAAAGCTTGACAGGCGGGCTGGCGATCGCAGTATGGTGGTAAAATGCATAGAAAACGCTGCTGCCCATTCTCTAGAAAGTAAGTCTCTTAGTCGCCTTTTATGACACCCACGTGAAGAAATGGGGTGGTGCTATTCTTTACGTCCAAATCCGTTCTCCGAAACTTTCACCTTAGTAGGAAGTAGGATACTGTCTCAAACCTTGCCTATGTATAGACAAGCCTATTTTCTAAACAAACTAAGCAAATACCTCGAATTTTTTTCCGAAGACAAATCCACAGGCACAACTAGTCAACGCATATATTATAAATAATTTACAGTTCAAGTCGAGTAATAAAGGTATAATACACAACAACAGACCCAGGTCAATGTCTGCGCATCATAACTTAATCTAGGTTACTGAGACCTTGCTTAAGAAATAAGTGCTTATAATTAAAAGGGGTCAAAACTCTGAATACGTTGCTAATTTGCGTGCAAGCATTATGATGATCATAATTATCAGCAATATCGTCATCGACATTATTTTATACTGGCGATCTTACCTATCAATCAAGACAATTATTGTCGGTGATTTATCATGAAGTTTTGTTATTATAATTGCATGCGAAGCGACTAAAAATATATTTATTTGAAATGTGCAAATTAAGCCCTTTCATTCGATGTTCCCGTGTTGGGTAACACGGGAACATTAAATAAATTGTAAAAAAAATCTAAATAAAGAATTTTATTTCACATAAATCAACATGGGCACGTATGAAACGGTGTACGGTTCATATTGGTAGTTTTCTGTGGAGAAAAGCCGGCACGAAACTGTTGTAACAATAATTTCCTTTTACTATGGTTTCAATTTACAGAACTACATGACAAATTACTGAATTTAATGTTCTGTGCTGTGTCTCGTAATGTTAATTACTTTGCCTACCTACTATTGTATAGGATTAAGTTTATCTAAGTAAACAGACAGCTGTGCTGCTGGGGAGTTTGTTGCGCCACTTCTTCCCAGCAAAAGCACTAGGAAGTCGTGAAAAGCGAGTGTTTTAGGGGACTGCCTTATGTAATTTCGACATTCAAAAAGTGCTGACTCTCAGCCTAGTAAATTACTTTTGAATTAAGAAGAAAAAAGAACGTTTGATGTGCCGACCCCAAGTAACATGGGTAGAAAGTTGATGCTTTTTAATGTTAAGGTTTTCGCAAAACACTGCTGGGTATTGTGTTCTTTTTTGCTAAATAGGCTTGCTCTTGACCTCGATCACTCCTTTTGGAAAATACCATATCCTTCGATATGAAGACCCTCGAAAGCTACGAAAACGACACCCGTCACGAAAAAATCTTTTTAGGAGCTTTACTTTTTTCAAAACGGTAAAGGAAAACATCGTGAGGAAACCGGCATGACCTAGAACCAAATATTCGAATACATGTGACATCTACTAACCCGCACTGGGCCCGCGTGGTAGATTACGGCCCATTTCCTCTCAACGAGAGGAGGCTTGTGTCCCAGCAGTGGGATTAATAGGCTGATTATGATGGGCGACGCAAGAGAGTATTATTTTTATGGGGATACCTTCTTTTTAACAATAAAAGATCTTAACTGCCTCCAACTGCATGAGATTGCTTATAGTATTAAGTTTAATGTTCCACCTTTTATAATAAAATTTTGTTGTTTCCATTGTTTAAAGTTCACTATTTACGCAGTGGGGTTTTTTGATGTTATAAATTAACTTTTTTTATTGTAAGTACACTTTTTATTATACTGGTTATAGCAAGGACATTGATAGGCAAACTGAAACTGTGAATTCAGAACCTGATTCTAACCCCTAGCGTAGAATTGTTTCGTAGGTTATCAATAAAAAATATCCCCTGTTTTGTATGCTATACCTATGTGGTGAAAATGTATGGAACAGGAATTTTTATGGTTCCGTACCAAAATGGTAGAAAATAATCCTTATGGTAAGTCTGTCTGTCCGTCTGTCTGTCACAGCTGGATGTCTCAAGAACGACTAATTTGATATAGTTTTAGATTTAAGTTTGCCCAAATATTTTGCAAAGAACGAAATAAAAATATGTGTATTTGTTTACAACAGGGACTAAACGGGGTCCTTGTTCTTTATAGTGCACTAGCTTTTGCCAGCGGCTTCGCCCGCGTGGATGTTGAAAATTATCCCGTGGGAACCTACTATCAGGATAAAAAGTACCCTATGTGGTAATCCAGATTATAAACTATGTGTGTGCCAAATTTCATCTAAATCGGATCACTCATTTTTGCGTGAAAGAGGAACAAACATCTATATACATCCAGATTTCCATATATACAAACTTTCGCGTTTATTATATTAGTAGGAGGAAGTAGGATTCCCTGTTCAGTACTAGGGCATGCGGGGTATCTTATGAAAGAGCGCTATATTTACGCAGTCTCAAACATTGTTCTTTTTTTAGGCCGCATCGTTTTCGACTTTTGATGAGAAATGTAAAAAAAAAATACATACTTAGGCAATAGCCATACAGAAGATGCTAATGATTGTATTCAAGCCCCAAAATCTAGCAGCTATGAAGTGCACAGAATATTCCAAGAAAGCGCTTTAAAGATTAAAATGAGAACACCTACAATTTAATACCTTTGTGCTGAGTACAAAGGCTCGATGAGTCATAGCTGAAGTATGTACGTAAGTGCAGTGTGGGCCTCAGGTCGGGGATGACGTCAGCAAGTCGGTGAACGGCTTTAGAGGACAATTTTATTGTTTGTGGACTTTAAGCTTTTTTTGCTGTAGATCACTGGCACCTAGAGTTATCATTTGCAGGGTAAAGTGCAGGTACCTATGCCAAGGAAATAGAATACTCTTTATTATGTACACAGTATTTTGGTATCTTTACTATACGTTCACTCATTGATTAATCACAAAATCTCAAAAACTACTGGACCTACGAAGATGAAATTTGGCACAGAGGTAGATTATGAGTAGGAGACGTCAGCTAAGAAAGCATTTTAGAAAAAAAACCCTCGTAAAGGGATGAAATAGGAGACTAACATAACTTATTTCTAAAGATTTACCAATCAGAGAGCAAAGGTGTCTGCCAGGGTCGCGAGATTTGTGGCCCTGGCATATGGGCAACTGAAGGAACACGGGTGGGTTTTAGTCAGTAAAAGTCTGACATGCCCTTCCGGTCCACCCTAGAGCGGGAGACGTCATTTGATGACTTCCGATCAAAAAAAAAAGTGCAAAGGTGTACTTATATTATAGTACACCCGTATTTCAAGTCACCTCTCTGCCTAACCCTTTTGGGAATTTAGCCGTGATGTTATGCAGATCGTTCACCAGTCGTGTTGATAATGTAGAAGTGTGTGCACAGCTGTTCTTAGCATATAGCCAAGTTTCGCAGTTGTAAGGGCGACTGGGTCAAAACAGTTCATAAACTACAATATGTGTTTTGTTTTTGCTGTTCCAAGAGCTTCGTTAGTTTCATACATACATATAACTCATGCCTGTTTCCCATGGAGGTAGGCAGAATCTACGGAACGCCACCTACTTCGGCATTTTTTAACCCCCCCCTGCCCCATGGTGATACATGGTGAGGTTTAAGACTATTGTTTGTGGACATGTATGTATCTACAAAGAATCTTGATTTTTCAAAATTTATAAAATACAGGTACAAGTCTCATCTAATTTTATTATAAAAAATAAATACACGTGATATATTACTGCACCCAAGGGGTCCATCAAAAATCACGAAATATCACAAGGGGGGAGCCTTGTGATATTTTGTGATTTTTGATGGACCCCTTTCGAGCTTCACGTGATTAATGGACAGCCCATTACCTTTTGTACCTTCGATCAAAAATGTACTATTGATCGAAGTTTTGTACTCTTTTTGCCTCGTTTAGGTAAACGAGGCAAAAGGAGTACAGGTAAGGGGTACTACGCACCTGCACCTGACATTTCTGAAGAACATCACCAATAAGGTCACTATATGTATTCCTAGGGCCGGGCGTCCCCTTTCGGCGTTTCCACTCACATCTGTCTTGTAAATACATTTGGTATGCCATGCCTGCCAGGGTCGCGGATTTGTTCGAAAGAGTTACCGTGGCTCTGGCACAGGCAACTGAAGGAACACGGGTGGGTTTTAATCAGTAAAAGTCTGACACGGCCTTCCGTTCCGCCCAGAGCGGGACAAGTCATTTAATGACTTCCAACCCAAAAAAAGCGCGTCTTCCTTAATCTTCGGGCCAAGTACACGAGTCTTAATTTCGTTGGAATTTTAACTAACCAGCTACAACTCAAGTGGTTCATATCGTTTTGTCCTAATCTAGTCAACATAATGACATCAGCTAAACACAACCGGAGACAATTTTAAGCTCATTCTGGGCGCCTTCAACTGTCATGCCCTCCCTTTCACTCTTGGTAAAATTGATAGGGTATCTCGTTCACACGTTCGCGGTAAACTGAGTTTACCGTTAGCTGAATTCTAGCCATTTTGTTGTTTGTGGTACCAGCTGATTCCATTCATCATGGTGTCTCATGTTAGTGGGGTCGGTAGGAATGGTGGTTAAGATCAATGGTTGACCTTAATATCTTGGCCTCGTGGTTAAGTAATAACAGCCAGACAGATTGATCGATCAGGTTAAGCTACTCATGCCGCGGTTGGTCCGAGGATGGGTGACCGAGGATGTGTGATCTTTACATACCGGTAGTCTTTCGTGGATCTTTATCAGTCGTTACGGGTCGGCAGAAGCCCGAAAGTCTGACAACCAGTCTTACCAAGAGGCATCGTAATACCCAGTAACTGGGTTGTGGAGGTCAGATAGGCAGTCGCTTCATGTGGAATACTGGTTTTCAACTGCATCCAGTTAGACTGGAAGCGGACCCCAAATACGTTTGTTTATGTCAAATTGTAGATCTTAAATAAGGGAATAATGTGGTTTCCTAGAATTGGATACGTTGGTCCCTGTTTTTTTAATACTTGCTTGTATGCCTCTATTGGGGATCCAATAATAATAAATAATAGTTTGAAAAACTAAAAAAACACACTTCCATAGAAAACCAAACTAAAAAGTAGAAAATAATGGAAAACAGTGAGGGATGCTTTTTGAGGTATTTTTAATTTATAGCAAGCATCCCACGCTTTCTAATTTTAGGTTGTTTTGACTTTGTGACGTATGTCAGCTTAGTTTTCGTGTTTTTGGGACGTATGTCAGCGTAGTTTTCGAAGAGTTTCTTGCTATCCTGGCAAGGATAATGGCAAAAATTACATAAAATTATTGTATTGTTGTCGGTCGTTTATATGTCAATTTCGAGTTTATCCGACGTTTTGAAGGGGTTCAAAATCATGTTCAAAGTTTCCGTTACATAGGCACAATACTAACATACGTATGGAGCTAATAAAGGCTTATTCAGACCGGCGCGACGCGACAGCGCGACGCGATTCTTGTAGAACAATTTCCATGAAGTCCACATAAAAATTGCTCTACGAGTGTCGCGTCGCGCTGCCGCGTCGCGCCGGTTTGTAGGAGGCTTAAAAGCGTGCTAAAAAGTTATCTTTTGCCAAAACATCAGCATTCCCCTGACAACGTAGCAATTTTGCCAGCCTTTGTGACATTTTCCTGTTGACAGCGATGCAGACGAATATTATTATGACCTGTGATTCTTTTCCGTCTTTTTATAAACATGTTTTTACCTGTTTAATATAAATATTATTTTAAGTATATTAGCTTATACAGCAACCAGTATAAAGGATAGGGAAGGCAGACACAAGCAACCTGAAATAATGATTCTAGACAATATAAATTTTTCGTCGGTTTTCAAAAATGTCTCATAATTTAATCTAGAAAGTTCTAAGCGAAATTTCATCGACATCTGTAATTCGACTTTCACAGGACACGCCACCAATTAGTCTGTATACTTAATTCAGGTAAAACTAGTGTAGTTTTTAGGGTTCCATAACAAAAAAGTGCCAATAAGACCCTATTACTAAGGCTCTGCCGTCAATTTGTCCGTCGGACGGGGCCTTGGCACAGGTAACTGAAGGAACACGGGTGGGTTTTAATCAGTAAAAGTCTGACACACCATTTCGCTCCGCCCAGATCGGCACGCGTCATTTGATGATTTCCCACCCCCAAAAACAAAACGGTGTACCACAGAGCTGTATTCTTTGAACTGTAATAGATAAACACTTGAAATTTTCACGGATTGCATACTACTATAGTCGATTTAATAACAAAAACAATAAAGTTTAAAACAAAAGAGGTTAACACCACAAGAAACGTACTAAGTGGATACTGGATACGCTAAGGTAACGGCTAAATTCAAAACTAATGTTTGTTGCAATTTGCAGGTTAGACACTAACCCTTAAGACTTAAGGTAAATGTTGATTAAAATATGATTCTCGACCGTAATAAGTATGACTATCCCGAATTATAATAATTAAAATCATCAAAACAACCCTCTAAGTTCATTTATTCCCATTGAATGACACAAAACGTAAGGAAATTCATTGTTTCCCAGGTTACCCTAGGGCTTCAAGGCGTTGCTGGCCTTTCTTGAGGAGCTGAGGTGGTTCTAATAACCGATTTCTCACCCGTACGCAAAATACGCGCTCAGACGTGGAGTCGCGGACACCAGCCCGTTCTGCCTATTACCCTAGCCTAGCGCTTCTGTCATAAATTGTGTCTAATGTTGTGTTAAATATTGTACAGTGCAGTACGGAACCATTCGTGTGCGGGTCAGACTCACATTTGACCGGTTTTTTTCCGGAATAATATTATAGAGTTAAGTGGTACAATTACAGATATCTGTTAATTTAGAGAAATGTCTCAATAACTTCCTGAGTTCGAAAACTTGCTGATCAGGCTCAAAAACGGTGTATCAATATAACTTGGGTGTAAACAGGTTTCGCATAAAAAGTTCTCTAATCTGGTTTTAGAATTAATTTTAATTTTATGCAAAAGAAACGAAAATTTCAGAATTGAGATATGCACCTGCGTTGGTTGATTCTAAGACGTAAGAGGTACAATTTTTGTGTTTGTAAAATAATTTAGTCTTAACACAAGACAAAAAAAAATAACATGGCTTTTGTTACCCCTTTCGTCAAGGCCTAGTGGTTGCTCCCTCACCTCTCATGCACAAGTTGAGGGTTGAAATCTGAGCAAGCACCAATGTGACTTTTTCCTTTCTTATAATCCGTGTTCCGTGTTCCGTGTCACGTGTGATAGGAAAAGGCGACTAAGGGACTTACTAGAGAATAGGCAGCATTCTCTATGCATTTTTCTACCATACTGCGTTAAAACCAGTTTAAGAAAAGCAAGTTATATACTCGTATATAAGGAGCAAGAAAAAAGAGGAACAAGGAAATGATTTCAGCAGTAATTAACTGTATTAATGAGATGCAAACAAATGCATTAACTTTATGATGTATTAAATTATTTCTAGTGTAAGTACTTCTGGTTTCGCTTTTATTAAGTCATGTTCACAGAACAGGGGCTTTTTTTTTTTTTTTTTCAGGATGGGAAATCATCAAATGACTTCTCCCGCTCTGGGCGGAGCGGGAGGGCGTGTCAGACTTTTACTGACTAAAACCCACCCGTGTTCCATCAGTTGCCCATGTGCCAGGGTCACGGTATCTCTTTCGAACAATCACGTGACCCCGGCAGGCATCGGTCCTAGTAGACCCCTACACCAGAACAGGGGCTTACTCTTCAACCTTATTTTATTTCCAATCTAAAGCCAATACGATTCCAATGTTAATTATCTTGAAAACAATAGTGTCAACATTGGAACAACAATAACGCCCGATCTCGATTCCACTTAGTTCTAAAAAATGGATACCAAATTTAAACACATTTTGGCAGTAGCGTCGAACTCAAGAATACGAAAAGTTCCAATGTCAATCGATCAGAATTAAAATCAAGAGTAAGCACCCTGATGGGGGGCTTGTGGACAATAGAAGCTGTACGGCTTGATATCTCAGGTTACGCTACGCTTGCCACGATTAGTCCATGGACAGGAGAATATCAGTCGGGGATCGCGGAAGACATATTGGTTCCCATGGTCCCCCACGTAGGTGTGGGACGGAACACCGGGGTGGTTTTAGTCAGTAACAGTCTGAAAGACCCCTCCGCCCACCCCAGTGCGGAGGACATCCATGAGGATTACCACCTCGAGATAAAAAAAAAAAAGGATAGGTGACCCCATCTTAATACCAATCCACCGTGCCCGGGAAAGTACATAAAACCGTTATTCCTACACATTACCCCTCTCCGGTCGTATCGGATTGCCATCCCATCGGACTATGAGACTGAGGGAAGAGTGAGTGCCCCTGTGTCTACGCACACGCCTGCACTATAATATCTCCCGCGCCGATGGCTAGTCTCCGTTGAGATTGGCCGCCATGGCCAAAAGGCTGACACGCAATCGTACCTTACTAAAGGGTAGCGTTTTACCCTTTAGTAAGGTACGATACGTTTACATTTTACGGTTAAAAATACTGATACTCGGCTGCATCCGGTTATACTGGAAACCGACCCCAACATAGGCAAGGCGCATTATGTGTTCGTAGAACAGATAGCCGATGGAGCCGAAAGGTTCTGGAGTGGCGACCACGTACCAGAAGACGTAGCGTTGGAAGGCCTCCAACCTAAGGTGGACCGATGACCTTTTAAAGGCCGCAGGATTCCGATGAATGCGAGAAGCACAGAACCGGTCGAAGTGGCGATG
Organism: Aporophyla lueneburgensis; assembly: GCA_932294355.1. NCBI lineage: Eukaryota > Metazoa > Arthropoda > Insecta > Lepidoptera > Noctuidae > Aporophyla > Aporophyla lueneburgensis. The sequence goes on along the minus strand of OW028762.1, from coordinate 11,875,097 downwards.
CTTGGGAGAGCCGTATGTCCACCCGTATGGCCTCCCCTAATTTGGGGGCTTTACCATAATTGCCACGCTTGGCAGGGGGGTTGGCGATCGTAGAATGTTGGTAAAATGCATAGAGAACGCTGCTGCCCATTCTCTAGTAAGTCCCTTAGTCGACTTTTACGAGACCCACAGGAAAATATTTGGTGATAGTGATACTATTCTTTACATCTGGCACCACACTGGCCACAAATAAGTTTCTCAATGTCTAAAGAGTTCTCAATTAATCGAAACGGCTAGAATGTAGGTAAGTTCCAAGCTATTTATAATACCAAGTCCATCATAAATCTATAGGGAAAAGTAACCGCGGAGCCAGTAACCGATGGGTTAGCAACCTCTCATTATATAATATAGCAATGCCTATTTAAGTTTTCACCACAAAATGACAGTATGATTCAGATTGAATGGCGGCGGCGAAAATAAAAACTTTAGAATGGCGCGCAATTTGAAAAAAGAACTGACTGATTCGTGTTTTCTAGAATTCTGAACCAGATCGGAGTTGGATTATGTAATGTATGCAATAAAATGGAAGCTTTATAATCTTATTTTTTGATAAAATCTAAGACATACCGACATATTTGAAATAAAAAAGGAGGTTTCTGTATTAAATGGCATTGCAACAGCTTTCAATTTGGCCATTAAGCTGACCTAAAAACTTTTATAAATGGTATTATGTGGGTAAATCAATCATTTATTGACCCAGGGACTGTAAATAATACAGTTAAGATTTATAAAAACCGTTTCTGGCTAACAATTTAGTGTTATTAGTCAGTTAAATTTTAAGATTATTACGATTTTAACGGATTAAGTTTACAAAACATTTTTCGGCAGACATTCATCTTTCACATTCTTTTTTAAAATTGGAGAAACGTTGGCAAATGTCAAGTCAAGTTCTGCCGAGTATGTAAGTAGGTCTCCATTCTCTACAGCAAAACAATGTAGGTACCTTTGCCTACAAATGAGTAATCACCAGTCAATGTAATTCCTTCGGCTATTTTTTGTGCCGTGAATACATGATGGAACATTCGTTTTGTTTTTGTGCTGAGCGTTCGTTGCGGGCCCCACTCAGCCGGAAGTGATGCCCACTAAAAATAATTACCCACAAAATTTACCACGCCAATCTCTAAAGCGAAAACAATCTTATTTGATTACATTTGAAAAAACCGGTAACTTACGCAAGATGTTATTCAATATTTATACACAGGACTTAGTAAACACGAACGAAGTTTCGTCCAACAGTGAATAGTTTGCAGAGTAGTTAAAAGTAACAGATAATTATTGAACCCTGCAACTACTAAGAGAAAGCGGTCGAAACACTGTTCTAGATAGCAAAAAACCTCACCTGTATCAATAGCCGTTGATTTCACAGACTAAACTTCTCAAATACACTTTCAGAACAACAATAAAAAACTGTTTTTTTATAAAAAAATCACAAACAAAAACTTGCCGTATACCGTTTACTTGCAAAAGAAAACTAACTTTTTATATAACTGTTACTTCCTATGTACAACCGGTTCTTACGAGTTTAGATATTAGAATATAATTTGCGAAACTCACAGTTACGTTTGATTAATTACAGAATTAGTATGTCAATATTATTTATTTGTTTTATAATGAGATTTTTCTTGGCGTGTTCAAATAAAAATGGAGAAAGGTACACAACGCGCGATCACATCGATCCCCCGCACACAACTGACTTCCTTCCAACTCAAGAAGTGTTACCAGTGCACGAAGACGGTTTTGCTCCGGTGCAAACTTAGATTTCTAACTCGAAAAATCTATTACTTCCTTATTGTACTGGTTTATGGTACAGTTTTATCTGTCTTTACAAATTTTACATGAAAACAAAAGTTTGTTTCTAATCATAATCGTGATAGAACGTGTACAAAGAGTATTTTATCGTTTTGAAAACGAATAAAAAATACATAATTGAATGACATTAAAGGAAGAAAAAAAATGAAGATTTCACACGTTCATTTCGCTCCCATGTGTTGATAAGTTAATTACTCATTATTTGTTGTTTAAGAACAGATAATTAATAGTTACTCTCGATAATTAGTACCCAGGGATCTTTTAATGGCTATTTTGTTATGTTTTAGAAGCAAAAAGGCTATCTAATCTTTATTCCTCAATAACATGTTTTTGGTTAGGTCTGCAGCCTATAGTATTCAATTTCTTGCTTGCATCTAATAACGTACAATAGTTAATAACTGCCCGAATTAAATCAGTACCTAGACACTAAACTATTAAAAAACCAGTCTCGAATGCTTGATTATACACCGATACATGTTCGTTTTTTTAGGTAGTTAGGTACCATTTTTTTGTTAGTTTTTTTTACAAATTGATTACTTGGAAGTGTTTGACGGCTTGTCTAATAGCATTTTGGGAGTATTCAAAGCAATAAGGAAAATTTTGCCAACTTGACTTAGTTATCTGCACAATTCAGACTATTTGTTACCGCAAAAACTTGTTTTTTTTTTAGATTCTGGCTATACAAATAAACGTTTGCTCATCTCATATTTGAATAAAACCATGGCTGATAGTTGCTCAACCAGTGTAAAGTATCCTCAAACTAAGGCGAGATCTATACATAGTTACTTAGCACGTACGTTGGCTTAGCGTTATCCTTTTCACTGTCACACAACTGTCATATCACAAGTGGAAGTTAGAGAGGAAAATGCCTAAGTCAAGTACCTAAGGCTCGCGTCAGGATCTCGGCCTAAGTGTATGTCTTGTAAAGACGTTTACATATCAGTGAAGCTACCTAGTCGTTGCTAAGACGCTGTGTAAGCTCCACGGAGACGTTGTACTAATGAACTCTTTACGCTACATGACGTAATCTAAGTTAAAATCATGTTTGACTGCTTCAGGTGTGTTCATTACCGACATCTAGGGTGAAGAAAAGAATGTTATTTTCAAAAATAATTTTGTCCACACAAAAATAATTTCACTGACACAAACATGTAAAGCATAACTATAGAAAAAAAGTCACAAAAAGTCTGTAATTCTACGATATTACCCACATAACAAGCGAACATTATAACTTGGCAACACCAAAAACAGGTGGTAAACGCTGACCCGCAGGTAGCTTCGTTCCCAGTTGCATTGCATAAATACTAAAGACTTGTAACGGATACGCTCGATGCGAAACACGACGATTTAAACTCATTTTGAATTTAGAACCAACATCCAATTTATTCGTTTATTTTAACTTGTATGTAGTCGATATTCTATTTATAAACTACAAGATTTGAACTTTAACTTGAATTAATGACTTATTTTGTATGACATTTAAATATAGAACAATTTGAATTCATCATTTTATCTAATTTAGTTGGTCCCTAGGTCCCTACCTACATAAAAAATATTTATTGTTTATTTTTACACAGTTTTACTCGATATTCGTTGAAGGAAGGACGTTCATAATTGAAATATAACTTTAGTATGATTCATTTTGTGCATTTAATTGAAGAACAATTTATCAAATGTCATTAGAATGACATTATGTTGTACAATTTTTAAACAAAAAACAATCAAATGTCAATTAAATTCCTAAGTTACCCTCGAAAACAAACACAGAAACGGTTTTTCGTTCGCTAGGTAGATGGTATACAATAACGTTATTGCTTATTGATTTTATAATATCCCTTTCGCATTCAAAGGGTTAGAAAGTGACGCTTGCAATGTTTATTGAATTTAATTTTAGGTTGAGTGCATTCAAGTTTAGTCTGCAATTAAGTGGTTGTAAACTTTTTACGCTATCTTTCTAAACTAATAATAATAAGTATTATAATGAGAAAAGATTAGGTTTTTGTGCATTTAGTGTTTGTAAGACTACTAAAAAAAAACGCGGGCAGAATTTTGTCGGGCTTCGGATTTTCATCTCTCGAGTTGAACCGACCATTGGGAATCTTACAGAGTGCATCCCAGCATTCCCAGCGCATAGAAAAACTCACAGTTCTATTTTGAACTCTCGGCGTTAAGCAGTGCGTTGAAGATCTATTGCGTAAAAAAACTCCGAATTTTTGGTTCTAGGACATGCCGTTTTCGTCACGATGTTTTTCTTTACCGTTTTGAGAGTAGTGGTGAAGAAATCATTTACACAGGCTGTCCGGTTTCGATCCTACGACCTACAACTCATAAGTCGCAGCCGTTACCACTGCTCAAGGGGGGCAGATAGTTTATCATACTGTAAAACCATTTAAAAAAATCTTTGCCACCTATTTTCTGTTAACCGAACAATGTGCCACCCTTTTAAGGCTGACTTATCAATATTTGTACCCGACTGTGCGACGCAACGGAGGGTTATGTGTTTGTACGAATAAACAAAGTAAAAGTACAAGTTCTGAAACGCTGTTTTTAGAGAATTTGGTTGAATTTCAAGTTTACACTGACAGCTCTGAAAGCAGGAACGAAAAATGTGTTTAATATCATTAAAATATATCTTTAAAACTATAAAAAAGCAGAAACCAAAATAATGATAATAATGCTAAAAGGGCCTCAGCTCAGCATAATGTCAGATGACAACACAAGGTGTGCCGTGTACAGACGCCAACGCATCAGGTATATAATCAAAGGCATAAATCTACTACAATCTGTCAAACTTCCTTAATAGGTTTTCAACTTTATTGCTATAGCATTAGGTTCAAAATGGATTGGAAAAATTTGCAAGTTTCGGGTAGCTTGATGTGCTGGCGTCTGTACATGTTGTCTGTTGCGGACTCTGGAACGCGGCTTAGATGAGCTGATCGCGTTTAGTTTCTAAGTCAAATTCGTCCTTAGACTCAGTTATATCGAAACGCAGGGTCAACTATACCCTTGCCCACCCAACTTCCTGAACCTTATCCTAGAACCTACTTCTCAAAGATTAGTGTGTGTGTTATGTGCTGACGCACCTCGTCTTCAAGCATACATTCGCAGCGTGTTTGTACACTTGGTAACCACAAGTGAAGCGCGCGTCGCTTCGTAAGATAAAACACTGTTTCCATTTACACCTGTATTGTCTTAACAGAGGCTTGTGACTGTAGTTAGAGCCTCTTATCTAAATGCAAGCTTAGATACTAACAATGCGTTGTTGGAATTCCAGCTTTTGGTTTTGAACCGAGAGATGAAAATCCAACAGTGGTTTTTGCATTTAGGCGGTGGTCTCATGTTAGTGAAAAAGGCTATAAGCCTTTCTTATCTTATCTTGAACACTGAAATAATATTACAGGTGAACTTAAGAAAATCCTTCGTCTAAGTGCATTGACACTATTCTACACGATAATGTAAAGACACAATTTGGGAGCTTACCGCCATCCTTTAAAACAACAAGCAGTGACACTAGGCCGTACTACACGTGGGCCCAATGCGGGTCGGTAGATGTTAAATTTTTTCGATTTTTTGGTTCTAGGACATACCGGTTTCCTCACGATTTTACATTAGATCAATGAGGCTGCCCAAACCCAAGTCCAAGGCAAAAAAAAACCGACCAAGTGCGAGTCGGACTCGCGCACGAAAGGTTCCGTATCATTATCGGCAAAAAATCACATTTGTTGTATGTTGTGAGCCCCCTTAAATATTTGTTTTTATTTTAATTTAATTATTAAGTTTTAAAGTGAATATATAACCAAATATTCTGTGAATATATCAAGCGTCTACCTGTTGCCGTTATCAATATCGAACAAGAACGAGCAAAAAAATCACGTTTGTTGTATGGGGCTCCCATACAAAAAAATATATATATATAAATATTTAATACTCCCTATAAAATATTTTTTTTATTTATTTTTTTAGTAATTGTTGTTATAGCGGCAACAGATCAGCATCATCTGTGACAAATTTCAACTCTCTAAATATCACGGTTAATTAGATACATCCTGGTGACAGAAGGACGGACGGACAGCGGAGTCTTAGTAATAGGGTCCCGTTTTAGTACCCCTTTGGGTACGAAACCCTAAAAAGAATAAGTTTAGGGAAAATATGCGTAACAGCCATACAAAACGGTCATCGCTATACTTGGCAGTACCTACCCAACAATGCCTTGCCCTTACATCTCCGCGCTGTCGGTTAAAATGTCACGGCTAACTACAAAAAGAAAGGTGTAGTATTATAATAGCACAGTTTATAACAATGACTTTGTTACGTACCGTCACCAAAACAGATAAGTAACCAGGGCCGTCACCTGCCGGGGTCGCGTGATTGTTCGAAAGAGATACCGTGACCATGGCACATGGGCAACTGATGGAACACGGGTGGGTTTTAGTCAGTAAAAGTCTGACACGCCCTCCCGCTCCGCCCAGGGCGGGAGAAGTCATTTGATGATTTCCCATCCTGAAAAAAAAAAAAAACCAGGGTCATCAGGGTCGCGGAATATACGATGAAAAAATTTTTACGCCTGTATTACCTAAAAAGGAATGCGTTATTGCATTCCTTCTACATTACATCACGCTTTGTTTCCCCGAAGGGTTGGGCAGAAGTGTACTTATAGTACACGCACATTTCGCCGGTTAATGTTTACGTCTCATGTTATAGGGAGCGAGCCATCAACCGGGCCAAATCCAGAATCCGGGTTGCTTCTGAGAAATTCCAGGCATAAATTCCCAAAGTCTGCCTGATCTGGGAATTGAACCCAAGATTTCAGTCTAAGCGGCAGCGCTTGCGACCACTAGTGTAACGAGGTAGTCATAAGGCGTACGGTCTTCCGTTGTAGATCAATCAGGTACTAATCCAGACTCCTGGCTGTTTACTGTACCAAACTCACAAGGGAAAGTCTTTTGTTTTTGTTCTGGGGTGAAAAATCCTCATGGATGCCCTGGGGCGGGCAGAGGAGTTTGTCAGACTTTTACTGACTAAACGCCACCATGGTCTTCCCTTCCCACCTTTGCACCGGGGATCACGGGATTTAATGCGACTTCCGCGATCTCCGGCCGGTACCAAGATCTAGGGGAGTGAGGTGTTAGACTCCCGGGAAATGGGGAACACTACGCGCCGCCACTTCGGGTCCTGAAGTGCAGGGGGCGACGGACTCGGAGCCCATAGGGGGCTGGAAGATGGCGTTGTCCTACAAGAGAAAGATTGTATGAATTGTCTTTAACACTTGACCATAATGTTCATAGTTCAAATTGTAATGGAACTCCTTGAAATCATAGACAATACTTACGCTTTATTTTTTATTCTGTCCTTTTATCTTGTTCGTTGACATTGACACGAATGTCATAGAATTATAAAACGTTATTTTGAATATTTACAAATATTTTAATAATTATTTATAATGACACATTCGTAAGTAATTATTTAATTATTCCTGTTCTAAATTGATTCTGTGACATTAGTGGTTGAGTGACAAATTTTGGAGGCTAGGACAGACTGGATGCGAAAGGCGGCGGGTAGGGTGTTGTGGCGAGGCCAATGTCCAGAGCAGTGGACTACGATAGGCTGAGCTGATTGAATTTTGGGCCATTTTACAAAATTGACGGAAGATGTAGAGTTGGAGGGCCGCCTACAAGGTGCGGGAGGCTCATGACCAGCAGTGTACGTCTTTTGGATGAAATGATGATGACGACGATTAAAAAAATATTTTTGTTTAATCTAGTTAATTATACCGGAGCCCTATAACTTGGTGTTTTTGTCTGCCTGTACGCCCGGCTGATATTTAAACTTTTAGCCACCGATGAGAAGATGTAGCAACACAGATTCTTGGTTAAATGAAGGGGTCCGCTAGGACCGATGCCTGCCAGAGTTATTAGATGCCTGAAAGAGTTACCGTGGTCCTGGCATTGGCAACTGAAGGAACAGGGGTGGGTTTTAGTCAGTAAGGTCTGACTCGCCCTCCCGCTTCGCCCAGAGCGGGACACGTCATTTGATGATTTCCCACCCACAAACAAAAAAAAAAGACTCTTATTTAATGGGAATAGATAGATTCGCCCCCTATAATATGAGAGTTAAACAAATCTAGCGAAATTTATGTGTAGTATAAACCTCTGCAAACGTTCAGTACTTATTTTATTTTTTGCATCGTTTCCATCGTTTATTCGTGATGTGCCGAACGTAAAGAATAGCACCATCACATTTCTTGACGTGCGTGGCGTAAAAGGCGACTAAGAGACTTTCTAGAGAATGGGCAGCAGCATTTTCTATGCATTTTACCACCATACTGCGATTGCCAACCCGCCTGCCAAGCGTGGCGATTATGGCAAAGCCCCCAAATTGGGGGAGGCCTATGTCCAGCAGTGGACGTCTTTCGGCTGAAGTGATGATGATGTTGTTATCTTTATCAGTTGCTCACATTGCACGTTTACGGCTCAATTCGAGAGTGCTCTGAAGATGCACAATCAACTCCATCATGACAGTAAGGACAATTGTTCGGTGATCAGCAAGACAAACACACTGACAAGGGTAAGTTATTCTGCTTTTTTGTTAGCCTATTTTTGTGGAAAGCAGCTGGGTGGCCCAGTGGTAACGGCGCTTTAAAATGTGTAAATTATTTCACTACTGCTCTGAAAACGGTTAAAACATCGTGAAAGGAAAACATCGTAAAGAAACCGGCATGTTTTAGAACCAAATATTCGAAGACTATGACATCTACCAACCCGCACTAGGTCTGCAGGGTGGATTACAGCTCACTTAATCTCACCGAGAGAAGGCCTGTGTTCCAGCAGTGGGAATGAAGGGGATGAAGGCGGCCACTGCTGGGATACAGACCTCCTCTCGGTGAGAGAGAGTGGGTTGTAATCTACCACACAGGCCCAGTGCGGGTTGGTAGATGTCACATGTCTTCGAATTGTTGGCTCTTGGACATACCGGTTTCCTCACGATGTACCTTCACCGGTTTTTAAGCACTGGTGAAGAATTATATTCACAAATTAATGCACCTGTCTGGGTTCGCTCTTACGACCTACAAGTAGTCAGTGGCGGCTGTTACCATTGGGCCACCACTGCTCTCTCTGGGTCACCACTGCTCTGTGAAGGGTATTTTGGCGACATTTGGAAGATACCTATGTTTAGCCGTGGATTGCGTTAGGCTGAGTTTATTTACTTCTTCTTCTCAATGTCGCTGGTACGACAGTTCTTTTTTGGCACAAATCTTCGTCACTTTCTTGGTGTCATCGGTGGCAGCAGAGAGGTCACCTTGGCTGCATGTTTTGGGCCACAAAAGGCAAGATGGTGGAGCATAGTTTGAAACAGCTCCACATCCACACTAAATCATATTTAGGGTATTTTACAAAAGGGACTGTGTTTCGACTGTCGAGAGGACACGCAAATTTTCTTGTTTTCATAGACAAAAACAGAAGTGTTTCTGTATTCTATAAAATATGTTTTTTTTTTTAGAAAAAGTCTACCACAGTGCCCCGAGCCTCTTCGCTGACCCCAACGTTTCATAATATCAAGGTTGATAAAGACGTGAAATGTAAGTATTTTATAATGTTTTCGTTAAGGTTTGCCTGCCGACATCATCCATATGCGAAGAATGTGGACTTTTTAAACGCTAAAATTACATGCGAGCGCGAGTGTATGGGAAGCCGTCACCTCCTTCTGCGAAACAGTAATGCTCGCAAGGGAGGAGGTGGATCGCGTGACGGAGAGGCAATCTTTGCGCCCTCACGCACCTAGCCGCCGCAGGACACCCTGGCCGTCGGGAGTCCAAAGTGGACTTCCGGCCACCGTAGGCACGGGCTTACGGATAACTTATAGGTAGTTCTCCGCCTGGTAAGGACCAGGCTCGGGTCGACGGCGCGTCGTGTTCCACGCGCGCCTTAAAGAGATGTCAGTAAATATTTAAGGGGTTTGCTAGGGCCGATGCCTGCCAGGGTCGCGGATTTGTTCAAAAGAGCTACCGTAGCCCTGGCACAGGCAACTAACGGAACACGTGCGGGTTTTAGTCAGTAAAAGTCTGATACGCCCTCCTGCTCCGCCCAAAGCGAGGGAAGTCATTTGATGATTTCCCTACCCTCAAAAAAAACGGCATGCCGTTACAGGCTACATTGTTTGGACCTTAAGTCTCCTATCAATACTGTATTTCTAATTGTACAATTTCCTCAACTACCCTCACACAGCGCTTGGCCGGACATCATCAGCGACACGGCTGTTAGACAAGCTGCGAGCGCGCATCTGTCGGAGCAGAACACTGTTCTCACACCCCGAGGAAGACTTAGATGCCACTGTGACAACTATCAACGACACCGGGGGAGCTGCAGCGGGGTTCATCGTAAGAATCCATTTATTTAGTTTTTATATGTAGGTATATTTTACAAAAATAGAGAATGATATAACTTTTCCCACTACAGTGTGGTCAAAAATACCGTGACCAATGGTAATTGATACATCATAATATTGTCAGTCTTTTACTACGTATGACGATCATACACATTTATCCTGGCACAAAAGATAGGTTTATTAGTAGAACATTATTTTTTAAAAGTTTTGTCTTGTTTTTAGGTTTTTCCAAGGTTCTCTTCATGCTTGAGTTTTCTTTATCATTGTTCTTTTTTAGTAACCGTAACTTGATTTGACGATAACATCAGAATGACAGCCCTCCTACACTGTTTTCTTGAAGTGTATGCTAGGACAGTAAAATTACAGTTAAATTATAAATTCCGTAACGTCAACCGATAGACCACAACTGCTGACAGCTAAAACTTCGTAGGACTTCGTTCTACTGACTGCCTCCTTGGTCTAGTGGTAGCAAGCGCTACTGCTGAGCATGAGGTCCTGGGTTCGATTCCCAGGTCGCACAAACTGTTATTGGGATTTTCTATCTGGAATTTCTCAGTAGCAGACCGGAGTCTGGATCTCTGCCCGGTTCGTGGGAATAGGCTCGCCCTCTATTACATGGGACTTAAATATAACAGGGCGAAATGTGGGTGTACTATACGCCAAACCCTTCTAGGAAGCAAGGCACGATATTTTGTTATGTTATGTGACTTAGTTCTATTGTATCCCCCCACCAGGACATACCAATAAAACTGGAATGCTCTCCAAAGCCTGTGAAAGCAGAACCTTCGGTATCCCGGTTAGGTGATGTCAATGTCACCAAGCTGCTAGAGAATAAAGAGACATTTGGATGTCACCTGTGCTCCTTTGATGCTGATCGGTAAAATCATTTTTCATTTATGAAGCCTAAAACTCAATTTACTTAAACAAAGTTTGGTCTGCATTGTTACAGTAGCAGGGCCTTGTCTTGCAATAACTTTGTTGCTGGGAACATTTTATATAGTTTGAGTGATAATGTGACAATGGACATTTTCACGCAGAAATTATCATTACGATGCCTACATGTATATGCTTCAACGGCTGTAAATTTGCCCCGTTTATATAACTCTTTATGTCTTTAACTAATGCTGGTACAGATAACAGACAGACACATTTTTGTGGAAATCTTTTCAAAAGGGTAACATCTTCTCTTCTTTTTTATAGAATAACAGTCCTAGACAGACATCTTTTAAACGACCACAAAATTGGTCTCGAGAACCTGCTCAAACTGGTCATGGCTAAAACAAAAGATGGTCTATCTGAAGAAGGTCCTCAAATGTCCTTATACGGCATAAGACGACCGTACTATAAACTCCCAGACGAAATGATAGAAGATGGCGAATTTATTTTAGAAACCGTGACACCGAAGATAAAGATTCTGAAACATGCATCGACGAACACTGAAACTCCTTGGTCAGATATTCCAGATTTGAAGAACAATTGCCAAATGATAACGACAGAATTAGAGAAATTAATAAAGAATCCTTTGGAGAAATGCGACAAAGATGAGTTTCTCGGCAAAATGCAAACCTTGAATGAATGCATGTGCAAGTTTGTAGACTCTTCTAATACGTTGAAGAAGGTTTTGGCTAAAGAGTTTGATACGAATTCCAAGCTGAATGTTCGTGAACAATTGTCTTCGGACCAGCCTTTCTTCGATTTGTGTTTAGGAGAGTAAGTATCTATGGTATTTTAAGCTTGGGTGACATTGCGGATAGAAAGTAATGACGGACATCCATAAGAGGGGAGTTATTAGAAACCAGGATCAATCTTAATGGCTCTTGAGACGAGACCAGTTTGCAAATCAGGGGACTCATTATGAATATAATCTTTAAACACCTCCCAGTCCTCCCACACTATGAGACTATCCACACTGGCCATGCCTAGCCAGTGTGGATAGTCGATCCTCTAGAGTCTTCCAGGCGATGTTCGTATTATTGGTGCGTGGCGTGCCAGTTTCTTCAACGACAAGTGTTTCTACCGGTGGGTTATGGCGTTATCCAACACTGCGCTTTTTGAACGCAGTAGTAATGTGTGTTGCATTATCAACGCTCGATACAACACAGAGAGGTGAAAATTCAGTGCGAGGTTAACATACTTCGCGTTCTTCTTCTTAGCGTGTCGATAGCAATCTAAATAGGAAGAGTGAGCCCAGAATTTGGCTACGAGTTTATTATTTTAGCAGCGTTCATCAACTCCTGTAGGGTGCAAACAACATGACACGCTGGACAAGATATTAAGTGCCGCATTGTTTGTTGTGCTACAATCACATTTACACTCCAGGGCGGAGTGTACACAGCCCACATGTGGGAGTGGCGCGAGGAGGCGAAACGCCGGGGCGAAACTCCGCTGCCGCGACAAATCGCGGCACGGCGGACAGAGCTCCGGTGTGATCTCATGGCGACATGGCGGGTACGATAGTCGCAACCCAGTGCTGGGCACGCCACAATTGCGGCGCTAAGTCCCCTCTTTGAGGAGTGGATAGAGAGGCGTCACGGCGTCCTCACCTTCCGCCTGACGCAGGTTCTCACCGGGCATGGGTGCTTCGGTGGGTTCCTGTTCAGGATAAAGCGGGAGGATACGTCCGAGTGTTTCCATTGCGAGGATCGTCTGGAGGACACGGTGGAGCGTACGGTGGAGGTGTGCCCTGCCTGGGCGGAGCACCGCCATGTCCTCGTGGAGGCAATCGGCGGCGGCGACCTCTCGCGTCCGGCCCTAGTGCGAGCCATGGTACGGAGCGAGAGGGAATGGGAAGCCGTCACCTCCTTCTGCGAAGCAGTAATGCTTGCGAAGGAGGAGGCGGGACGCGTGAGGGAGTGGCAGTCTCTGCGCCCCCACGTCCCTAGCCGCCGCAGGAGGAGACGCCCCGGGCGTCGGGAGTCGATAGCGGACTCCCGGCCACCGTAGGCGCGAGCTTGCGGGTGGCGAGCAATGGGTAGCTCGCCACCCGGTAAGGACCAAGCTTGGGTCGACGGCGCGTAGTGTTCCACGCGCGCCTCAAAGAGATGTCAGCAGCAGTGTAGGGGTCTACTAGGACCGATGCCTGCCGGGGTTGCGTGATTGTTCGAAAGAGATACCGTGACCCTGGCACATGGGCAACTGATGGAACACGGGTAGGTTTTAGTCAGTAAAAGTCTGACACGTCCTCCCGCTCCGCCCAGAGCGGGAGAAGTCATTTGATGATTTCCCATTCTGAAAAAAAAAAAAAAAATGGGCCGAGTCATCTATGAATCTCCACCTGAACAGGTTTTCTTTGGTCCGGCCTACCTGAGTGCGAAGTCTGTTTAAAGACTTCCAGGATAGCCAAGGCAATTCGTGTCAAGGTGTAAGATTTTCAGCAGGTGGATACAGCATTTGCACCGGGGTCGGTTTGAGGCAGCCGGCGATGATCCGGCACATTTCATTCAAAGCTGTATCCACTAACTTTGCATGGGCTGAACGTCTCCACACAGCGCACGCGAATTCACCTGCAGAGAAAGATAGCGCCAACCTAGTAGTCCGATAACTTCGCGTTAAAAAGTGCTGCGTGGGTAATCACGTCACAATCATTATATTGTTTATTTAGCAGTAGAAATACGTCACGGATGTGGGAACGAGCCCATAGCGATCAAATGGAAAAGAACAGAAGCAAGTATGGCGAAAATAATAAGTTAGTAGTGTATATTACATTTTTTTTCCTAAAAAGTAATTAGGCATTGAATTCATCATTTACTCAGCGTTTGAGACAATTTTTATGGGAACCTAGTTCTATCGTGGGTGCCTGATGATGGACGGCGTCTAGTAAGAGGTGGCGACATGAAAAAAGTTCCTGGAAAGACTTCGGGGAGACTTTTGCCGAGCAGTGGGAGAGTATAAACAGAAAAAAAATCTGTACTGTTGGGGACTCCCGGAACCCGCACACACGCCGTTATATTAGGAAGAGAGAGAGTTGCGTGGAGGTGCATAATTCTTTTTGCTCATATGACCTCACAAATTAGTTTAAAAAAAAAAGGTCTGACGAGTTGTAGGTCAGATAGGCCGCTCTGTGTAAAATTCTGATATTGAGCTACATTTGGTTTCGCTGAAAGTTGACCCCAACATAGTTTGGGATTAGACTAGGGTTCGGCAGATAATCTACTGCACATTACTTAACATTCACATCTCGTTATGAGATTTTTCTCTCATTTCTTCCCGTGGCTCGTGGGTGTCGTTAAAAGCGACTAAGGGACTAACTTGAGAATGGGCAGCAGCGTTTTTTATTTTACCACTATACTGCGATCGCCAACCCACCTGCTAAGCGTGGGAGGCAAAACCTTCCCTTTTATTCGGAGAGGCTTATGTCCATCAGTGGACGTGTTTCAGCTAAAATTATAATGATGATGGGAATAATAATAACATTTTTCAACCGACGAAAAAAAACGGAGGAGGTTCTCAATTCGACGCGTGTATTTTTTTTTTTTTTTATGTATTATCACGCATAACTTTTTACATAGTGGTCCGATTGTGACAATTCTTCTTCTATTGGAAAGGGTATACTCCCAAGGTGGTCCCATATAAATTTGGAAAACAAAATCGAACCCTAAGGGTCGGAAAACAGGGGATGATTGATTGTTCACTCACTGATTGTAATGTATAAACACGCATAACTTTATACAGAGTAGTCCGATTTTGATATTTTTTTTTTTTTTGTTGGATAGGGTATATCTTGCCAAGTATTATTAGTACAGTAAAGCCACAAAAAAATTATAAAATAAAAACTTTTTAACAAAAAATTAAACCGACGAAAAACTGAAAAGCATAAAATAATAAACCTTAAAATGTTGAGTCGGCGCTGAAAAATCAATGAACAAGGATCACTCAAAGCGCCGACTCATAATTTTAAGGTTTATTATTTTATGCTTTTCAGTTTTTCGGCGGTTTAATTTTTTTTATGCACTATTTCAGAAGTGACAAGAAGTTTTCAGCGGAGAGTTTTTACTTCTAATTTATAATAATTTGTGAAGAGTTTTAAGATATTTAACAATAAACTATTTCTTGTTTTATAACTATAGTACTTTTATTGTATACTAGTTTCTGCTCCTGTCAAACTTGCTCTGCGACCCATCCCGTCCCATCTCCTGCTCGTGGGAGTACTTCGTATTTGTGACTTTTTTTCTTTTTGCTCGGCTCCTCAGCGTCCTAGCGTGTATTATATAGCCTTCCTTATGAATCGACTATCTCAATACTAAAACAATTTTTCAATAATACAAACCCGTAGTTCAGGAGATTAGCACGTTAGCCAAACAAACTCTTCAGCTTTATAATCTTCTCTCTCTGGTATAAAACTAAGTAGTAGCTTCCTGCTTCTGTATAAAGATCTATTAAAGTATGCCACGGATTTTAATGCGGTTTCCATCAATAGATAGAGAGTGATTTACGAGGATGATATTAAATATGTTGAAGCCGCTGGCAAAAGCTAGTATTGTATCCAGAACAAATTCTATCAATACATATCGTAACAACTTCCTGGCAGTGACTACGTCATTTCGCTGCATGTAGAATTCTAGATAGACGCTGCAACTAGACGCTGAGTAGAGGCAGACGTCACTGCCTATAGTCGTGTAAGAAGCGCTCCAGCGGCAGCGCTGGCTTGGCTTCTAGATCTAAGTATGCATCTATGTTGTTGTTGCTAGGTAACATACTTGTTATTCTACGCATCTTTGCTTAAAACACGCAATATATCGCAAAACAAATTTCCGCTGCGTTCAATATAAAATTAATGCTTTAGAGAAAATTTGGAAATAAATATCCAGTTTTTCGTTCAAAATAAACCAGTTTTTAATAAATAAAAACAAAGGAAAAATAAATAAAACAACTAAAAAAACAAAGACAGTCACCATTATCGAAATAAAATCTTGTAGAAACTGAAATCGGTCACGAACATAGAGTTATGATAAACTACCCACTGTCATTCAAACAGTTCTGGCAACACTGCTCGTTATTCAGATCTCGACAGTGCTCACAAATCAACATCCCAGTCTGCACCTTTTGTTTCTTCTCGTAGTGGCAACACAGCATATAGACACACTTGTCACATGTCTCCTTCTTCGTATCATGGCAACACTGATTCTTCGCAAAAGAGTCTCCACTGGACATGCAAGTTTGGCAACACTTGCAGCTGTCATTCTGATCAGCATCGAAATCTTTACTTTTTTCTGGGTAACTTTTGACTAAAGGCAGTACTCTTGGTCCACTTCTCACCATGGGGCGGTTAGAGTAGTCAGAGTTCTTACCACTTTTTCTAACCGTCGCGAACATTCTGTTAACTTCCTCGATTGCGTCTTTAGACCTCGATTTCTCTTTTAAAGAGTACTTTAATTCTTCTAATTTCATTTGAGGAATGGAACAAGACTTATGCTTGATTAGGTCTAGTGAATTCTGTGTCTTCAGATAAACTGGTTGGCTACAGTTAACGAGTGTGAATTTTCCATTTTCCATAACAGATTTGTTGGCATCGATAGAGTATTGGAACGTACTGACAGACAACCTAGGTTTGTCTTTCGGATTCCTTTTATCTTTTTTATCAATTGTGGAGACGGCGACGTCTTTTAGCAGTCCAGATTTAACTTTCTCTTTGTTGACATCAACTTTATTATTTTGGAAGACCGTCAGCACTTCATTGAGGAGCGTTAGACCTTGGGCCACATTCGTATCCGAAGTTTGCACTGTCTTAACATTTGGATCTTTTCTTTGAATTTCGTTTTCTACTACCCTTCTTCCGTTCATGGTTTCACCGCAATTTGAAGACTTATGTTGTGTTTCAGGACTTTGCTGCCTGCAATCTTTCGTCTTATTTCTCATCATACAGAAGGTTTCCTTGTCTGCTACTAATCTTTCTTTTTCTTCCATTTTTACACTGCAATCTTTACTTTTCTGACAAATGGGACAACTTTTAGGTACTTTTTTACAACATTCCCCACCATTCCCTTCCGTTCTCTGGTTCAGGCATATAGCACACACATACTTGTTATGATGGCCTTTGCTGCAACATTTTTTATTTGCTTTGTCTTCCATTTTGTTTTCTGGGTAATAATCGTGATTCTTGTAAGTTGTTATGTTTATACGAATGCGCTTTATTCCTGTCCCTGATAACATATGAAGTTCTGAAATTAAGAGGACTTATAAACTTTGTATCCTACTATTGTGTGTGTGGTACGGTACACAAAGGAAAGCTCGATTCTATTTCTTCCCGTGAGTGTCGTAAAAGGCGACTCAGAGAGTTTTTACAGAATGGGTAGAAGCGTTCTCTATACATTTTACCACCATACTGCGATCGCCAAATCACCAGCCAAGCGTGGCGATTATGGCAAAGCCCCTCAAATTAGGGGAGGTCTATGTCCAGCAGTGGACGTCTTTCGGCTGAAATGATGATGATGATCATGATCCTACCTCTGCAGTATCCTAAAATTATACTATTACCGCTCATTCTTGAGAGGACGTTTTTTGAGTGGCGCGTTATCTGCGACACATCGAGTGGCGCGTTTTAGGTTACCCGCAATACGCTGTTATGAACGTGAAATATAGGGCAAATGGAGCCTCTTGTTCACGGTGAGAATGTTCCGCACCGCTGTTTGTAAGCTCTAGTCACACTCAGGCCAATTAAACGCGGGATGCGACTGGGAACGATGGTTGTTAAGATTTAAAATTTCCACGACTGTTCTAGCTAATTTCAATCCCTCTTGCGCCGATTGTGTCAAGTACCATGTAGGTATTTGACACAATCGGCGCAAGAGAATTTCGTCCCGGATCCTCTACGGGATTCACCTCAGTGTGCCTGAGCTTAGACAACATACATACATACAGCTAACTGTGGACCTCTTGCGTTCTGAACTCGAAAATATAGTTCAAAACTGGTTCAAAAGTAACTAATATAATATTTACAAAAAAAATGTCTTACTCCACGATTAAGAACGAATATATTCCTTTTCATATTTCTTTCCAGTAAATGTTTTTCAATAAATTCATAAAAAATCTATAAACCACGATTAAAATATTAAATACTTTTGGCTATTGTCAAAAATATTTTCGAATCTGACAGAACAATATTTTTATCACAAGTCTATATTGTTTTTATCCTTTCGAAAAGGTGTAAACAGGTTTTAGGTAGAATATTTATACCTTTCCTTTCATGCTGGACAATAATTTTGTCTTGTAGCAAACGAGCAGGGAGAAATTCTACTAGCATCAAAATCAAATCAAATCAAAATCAAAAGTCATTTATTCAAACTAGGCTGAGAGTCAGCACCTTGGGCACGCCACAATTGCGGCGGTAAGTCCCCTCTTTGAGGAGTGGATAGAGAGGCGCCACGGCGTCCTCACCTTCCGCCTGACGCAGGTTCTCACCGGGCATGGGTGCTTCGGTGGGTTCCTGTTCAGGATAAAGCGGGAGGATACGTCCGGGTGTTTCCATTGCGAGGATCGTCTGGAGGACACGGTGGAGCATACGGTGGAGGTGTGCCCTGCCTGGGCGGAGCACCGCCGTGTCCTCGTGGAGGCGATCGGCGGCGGCGACCTCTCGCGTCCGGCCCTGGTGCGAGCCATGGTACGGAGCGAGAGGGAATGGGAAGCCGTCACCTCCTTCTGCGAAGCAGTAATGCTCGCGAAGGAGGAGGCGGGGCGCGTGAGGGAGTGGCAGTCTCTGCGCCCTCACGTCCCTAGCCGCCGCAGGAGGAGATGCCCCGGGCGTCGGGAGTCAATAGCGGACTCCCGGCCACCGTAGGCGCGAGCTTGCGGGTGGCGAGCAATGGGTAGCTCGCCGCCCGGTAAGGACCAAGCTCGGGTCGACGGCGCGCAGTGTTCCACCCGCGCCTCAAAGAGATGTCAGCAGCAGTGTAGGGGTCTACTAGGAACGATGCCTGCCGGGGTCGCGTGATTGTTCGAAAGAGATACCGTGACCCTGGCACATGGGCAACTGATGGAACACGGGTGGGTTTTAGTCAGTAAGTCTGACATGCCCTCCCGCTCCGCCCAGAGCGGGAGAAGTCATTTGATGATTTCCCATCCTGAGAAAAAAAAAAAAAAAAAAAAGAGTCAGCACTTTTTGAACGTCAAAGTTACATAAGACAAAACGCCCGCTCTTCGACACTTTCTAGTGAAAGAAAGAAAGAAAGAAAGAAAGCATTTATTTGTCAGAATATTGTACAAAGTTGTTATGTGGATTATTACGCTCAAAATATTCTGCCGTTTCCGGCGTACAAATATGGTTTTGAAATTATGGGTCATCATTACATTCAAATTTAGTTATTAATCATTAAAATTATATGTCATCATTACATTAAGATTTAGTTATTAATCAATAGAATTATTTAAATTACGAAACATATTTTTTTTTAAATGTAAAAGATATTAATTAAATGTCAAAAGTGCATGAAGGGAGATAAAATATGATTTTTACAGAATAATGTCAAATCTTTAGGTAAACTTTTCATTCATAAAATCTTCAGTCGAGTAATAACATTTGCTTAAGAGAAAGTTAAATAATTTACATTTAAATGTTCTGAGGCTGAGAGTTTTAAAGCCATCAGGTAATTTGTTATAAACAGTAATGGACATGCAGTACACATTTTTAGAAAATAATTTAATTCTACGCCTAGGAACATGAAGCATATGCACTTTGCGGCTGGGTCTGGATACAACATCATTATACAAATCAAATTCATGTCTGTTTCGGTGTATAAAGATACAGATTTCAAAAATATATAGTGCTGGAATTGGCAGTATTTTAAGTTTCTTAAATAGTGGAACACAACTGTCCAGTGGGTGCGCTCCGCAAATTGAGCGTATGCATTTTTTCTGAGCTCGAAAAACTCTTGTAAGTTCAACTGAATTACCCCATATTATAATGCCATAGCGCAGAATTGATGACACATAGCCATGGTATGCACATATTGCCGCGTTAACACTAGCCACACGTGTTAGTCTATATAAAACAAATACAAATCTATCTATCCTCTTACATAGATCGTCAATATGAGATTTCCAGTTACAGTTTTTGTCAATTATTATACCCAAGAATTTTACGTAATCGACCTCTTCAATTGTCTCATTTCCATATTGTATTTTAAGTCGTGGACGCGTACTGTTATATGTCTGGAATTGTATCATTTTTGTTTTTTTAATGTTAATATGTAAGTTATTGTGTTCTAGCCATGTAATAATTTTATTTAATGTCATGTTGTGTTAATTAGCTACGTTGTGTTCCCACTAGATGGGTACGAAATGTAACGGCTGCGATGCCGATTTTAACAATGAGGTGTATATGGAGTGTTCTCAAGGAAAGTGTCAGAAGCTATATCATCTAAAATGCCTGGCGCTGACGACTGAGAAGTACGAGGCGTTTACGCAGGAATACAAGAAAAAATGGGTGTGTCCAGAATGTGTAAGCACTATTCCAAAACGAGGAAACTCCGATACGCCAGTTCGAGGAAGTATCACATTGGATAAAACTGTCGCGTCCGGCGCGAGTGACTGCTTCGTAAACACTAAGCGCGGTAGTCGTCGCAACGCGAATGAGTTAGATATGGACAATAAACCATACGAAGAACTGCGGGAGTTTCACTTAGAAATAATAGCACGACTGGAGGAACAAAGTAAGCAATATGCTTTGCTTCTAAATAGATTCATCAAAACCGAGACTGAATTGCAAGATTTACGAAAAATAATGGAGGTAGTTCAAGAAAAAGCAAACAAAGTAGATACGTTAGAAGCAAACATCATAAACTTAATTAAGTCGAATGAACTGTTGCGAGCCCGTCTCTGTGTGGAAAGTTCAAAGCAGGATACTGCAGTCGAGTCTCAAACACCTAAGAATCAAATACCGTCATCCTCTAAAACGTTCGTGGACGTTCTGCAGCAAAACAAAAAGCGGGTAACTCATAATTCCACCAATATTATAACAACCAATGAATGTGTGGCCACGAAATCCACAAGTTTAGTATCGGAGAGCAAACAACCACTTTTCGTAAATAAAGAGAGTGAAATGAATATTAGCTCAGTAGAGGTACATGATGAAGGGAAAAAAATACTAGATAAAGAAGAAAGTTGGACAGTCATAAATAGAAAGAAAAGCCGATATCTTAATAAAGAAGTTAAAAGAGGAGGAAGTATTTCTATAAATGAAATTCAGGGAACGGAAAAAAATAAATATCTACACGTCTGGCGTTTACAGAAGGACACTAAAGAAGAAGAATTAGAAAAATATGTAAGAAACATATGTGGGTTGAAAAACCCTGTTAAAGTAGAACGCCTT
This sequence comes from Aporophyla lueneburgensis, assembly GCA_932294355.1. Classification (NCBI taxonomy): domain Eukaryota; kingdom Metazoa; phylum Arthropoda; class Insecta; order Lepidoptera; family Noctuidae; genus Aporophyla; species Aporophyla lueneburgensis. Next base: position 11,853,565 of record OW028762.1, on the reverse strand, counting down.
AAACATAGAACGGAAAGGGATTATGCATCCTTTATGATTGGTGTACCGGAGAGTAAATATGACGTATTATGTCAACCGGAGAATTGGCCAGTAAATGTTGAGTTCTGTGAATGGGTTTGGTTTCGTAGACCATACAAAAAACCAAATACCGCGGAATAAATCTACTGCAGAAATATATTATCAGAACGTAAGAGGACTGCGAACCAAATTAGAGGAGTTTTATATAGGAATATCAAGTTATAACTCGGATATATTTGCTATCACGGAAACTGGCCTAAACGAATCCATTTGTGATTCGGAATTAATCCCTCCAGGGTTCACTATAATACGATGTGACCGAGCGGATGGGCGAAAGCAAGGCGGCGCGTGTCTCGTGGCCACACCGCGAATCGAGTTGCGGCGAGTACCTGTACCGAGCGGCGGCGTAAACATTGATCACCATGTTTTTGAACTAGTAGGTGCTACTGTTTATTTACGTAATAGGTTTTTGTTTTTAATATGTGTTGTTTATATCCCACCTAATAGTAGTGAACATGAATATGGGTTGCTATTTAGAATCATTGAACAATATTGTAATATTTATCGTGAAGTGGTAGTGGTAGGAGATTTTAATTTATATTCCTGTAATACATGCGTTAATTCGTATTATGAGTTTCTTAAGACATATTGTAGGTTTACCCAGAGCAACAGAATATTTAATTGCAATGATCGCTGTTTGGACTTAGTACTGAGTACTTTTGAGGGGGAGAGTGTGAGTGTGCGCGCGGCGGAGGCGCCGCTCGTGCCGGTGGATGCTTATCACCCTCCGCTCGACGTGTCCGTCAGCCCGCGGTTGCGTACGAATACCCACATAAGGCCAAGTTTGTGCACATCGTCATCGGAAACGCACTCACATCATGTCAGTTGGAATTTTAATAAAGCGGATTTTTTAAAATTATATGCAATGGTAGGTGCCGTCGACTGGGCTCCTCTATATAACTTAGATTTAGATATGAGTTTAAAGTATTTTTATGACACAATTTATTCAATTATAGATGACTGTGTTCCCAGGAAAAAGCGAAGTCGTGTACGCTCGAGGTACATTTATCCCGAGTGGTACACGGGTGAGATAATTCGCGACATACAACTTAAAGCTACTCTTCATAAAAAATATAAAAGTAGTGGTTTAGAGGATGATTACGAAACGTTTGCTCAGTGTAGGGCTGCAGTTAAAGGGAAGATTTTAGTAGCACTGGAGCAATATCGCCAACGTGTACAAAGCCAAATGTCAAGTGACCCTAAATCATTTTGGGCTTACGTTAATTCTAAAAGAGGTAACAACAGTAGCCAAAAGATTTTAAAGAACGGAGTGGCGTTGAAAGATGAACAAGTGGTTAAAGAATTCGCTGAGTATTTTTATTCAGTATATAATGTAGAAAAACCTAGATTGGATGTGAATGCGGCGATAGTGGAAGCAGGCAGTCAGAACGGAGCAGGGCGGGTTCAGCTTGACAGATTGGAGTTGGATGACGTGGTACGCGCCCTACAGCAACTTAAGCCGAAAAAATCGTCAGGGCCTGATGGTATTCCGCCGTATGTTTTTAGGGACTGTCGAATGAGATTAGCGAGACCGCTGTTGCACATATACAATCTTTGCCTTAAATCAGCTGTATTTCCCGAGATGTGGAAGATTACCCGGGTCATACCGGTACCGAAGGGAGGTTCGAAAACTAAAGTTGAGGAATATAGACCAGTTGCGGTATTGTCAACAACGGCTAAAGTATTAGAAGCTGCTATTTATAAGAAAGTATATCAGCAAGTTAGCTCGCAACTTACTGACGCGCAACATGGATTTCGGCCGACCAGAAATACTACGAGCAATTTACTGAGCTACATGGCGGAAGTGGTGCCCGTAGTGGACGGTGGGGGGCAAGTCGATGCTGCATACTTCGACTTTAAAAAAGCGTTTGATTTAGTCGATAATGACGTATTACTAAAAAAGTTGGCAGGGTTCGGTTTCACCCCGCATTTACTTAAGTTTTTTGCTGGTTACATGAGCAACAGGCAACAGTATGTGGACTACGCAGGATACCAATCGGAGGCATATTATACTAGATCTGGTGTTAGCCAGGGAAGTAATATAGGGCCCCTTGGGTTTCTCTTAGTGGTAAATGACCTCCCAAGTGTTGTACAAGATGCTCAGTGCTTACTATTTGCCGACGACCTCAAACTTTCTCTCCCTATAACAAACAGGGATGACTGTGAAAAACTGCAAAGAGATATAGACAGAGTAGTTGCTTGGAGCAAGAGTAATCTTCTGCAGTTTAACACATCGAAGTGTGTGACTATTAGTTTCTCGCGCGCACGCACGCCCGTTACACATAGCTATACGGTAGATGGAGTATCGATGGCTAGGGTCACTGAGGTGAGAGACTTGGGTGTCCATTTTGCCAGTGGGCTAACGTTTCGTGATCATATAGTTAAGGTATGCAAAAAAGCATATAGAAACCTAGGATTTGTCCTGAGAATGGTTAAAAGCTTCACAAATATAAAAGCAATAACGGCATTGTATAATGCTTTAGTAAGGAGCCAATTAGAATGCAATGCAGTTATCTGGGCTCCGCATGAAACTAAATATAGTCTCATGTTGGAGCGCGTACAAAATAAATTTATCAGATACAAATATATGAGGGAATACGGTGTGTATCCATTTTATCCATTGATGTATCCAACACTATTTGTCTTAGGTATGGTCGGATATAAGGAACTGAGGGTCAGGAGGCAACTCACACTCGTTACTTATATCTTTAAGATAATTAGAGGAAAGATACACAATGCGGATATATTGCGAAGAGTGGAACTTATCGTGCCAGACGGGTATGTGGGTCGTCGTCGTCAGCCGCGGTTGCTGGCGGTACCGCGCGCGCGAACTAACTTGCTCCGTGAGGCGCCGCTGACGAGCGCACTCCGCACTCTCAACCTCATTGCTGATGACGTCGACATATTCTGTTGCACTTTGGGCGAATTTGAGAAAATGGCTACCTATAAAATTTGTTATGATACTTGAAATAGTGTAACTGTTAAATTTTAAGTGTTCTACAATGTCGCATTGGGTCTAGCCTGTAAGGATGTTGTATGTTTGGTGTAAATAAATAAATAAATAAATAAATAAATGTTTATTTCATTTTGGTACTCAATAATGTCGTCATTTTCTTTTATAATACTAAGGGTCGTATCATCCGCATATAGGATACATTTGTGGGAAGTTACACTTGGCAAGTCGTTAGCATATAGCAGAAATAAAAGCGGACCTATTATGGTCCCTTGGGGAACACCGCAGTTATTTTCACGATACTGTGACCTATATGTGAGCTTTTGATTTCCTGTTTGTCCCGAAATCTCAACACATTGCTGTCGATGTGTAAGGTAGCTTTCGAGCCATTTCAAAGCATTACCCCTTATGCCATATCGTTCTAATTTATAAATTAATAGTCTGTGGTCCACGAAATCAAAAGCTTTGGACATATCCAGAAATATAGAGACAATTGGCAGTTTATCATTAAGGCTTTTCGTTATTAATTTTAATAGAGCAAAACAAGCTGTTGTGGTCGATTTATTTTTTCTGAAACCAAATTGATCTTCACTTAGAATTTCGTATTTGGATAAAAAACCGGAGAGCTTCTCATGCATGACCTTTTCAAATATCTTGGATAATATTGGTATGAGTGTTATGGGGCGGTAATTATTCATATCACTTCTGTCACCTTTCTTATGGATTGGTTTAACAATTGAGAATTTTAACCGTGAAGGGAATAGACCTTGCATAAATGACAAATTAATAATATGGCTAATATGAGTAGATAAAAAAGTAGAGCATAATTTAAGAATTTTTGTGTTAATGTCATCATAGCCTGTAGAGTTGGTTGATTTTAAAGAGTTTATTATTTTATATACATTGGTGTCATCAGTTGGAGTCAAATACATAGAATTCGGTTGATAAGTCATGGATGGTGTGTAGTCAATAGATGGTTTAGTGGTGTCATTTGTTATATCAATAAAATAATTGTTAAAAATGTCAGCTACCTTTTCAGGTTTAGTGTAAGTTTGATTGTCTAATTGAATTTTATTTATGTCATGAAAATTTTGTGTTTCGCTGGTATTACTTTTTATTACTTTCCAGGCAGCCTTACATTTGTTACTGGATTGAGTCAAATAACGCGTGTTCTCGCCTTTTTGTGCCTGCAACATGCATCTTTTTAGAATAGTAGTGTATTTACAGTAGGTGTTTTTATGACGTTTTTTATTTGCTGTTGAGAGACGATATTTCAGATATAGACGTCGTTTGTTTATACAACACTTTTTTATGCCTTTTGTCATCCAATTATGTTTTAAGGGTTTGATAGTTATTTTAAACTTGATTTTTGGGAAACATAAATTATAAAATAATAGTAGAATGTCATGGAAATAATTAAATGCAATGTCAGTATCTTCAATCTCGTAAATATCTGAGAAAGACAATGAGGATAAACAGTTTACAAACTTATCTATATTATCTTGATTAAAATCGCGTCTTTGTTCAAAATAAAATGGTCTTTTAATATTTGTGGTGTCTACCGTAACGTCAAAACATATCGATTGTCCTGTTTCGTGATCAGATAGTGCTAGGTAGTGTATTTGGGGTGTAACATTTGGTATGTTACTCGTGATTAAGTCGATGCAGGAGAGTTTTCTTGTTGGATTGGTAATATGATTATTTATGTTATAGTTTTTTAAAATAGATTCTAGCTCTTTGAAATGTTTATCTGCTTTTATTGCGTCTAAATTCCAGTCACCACATAATATGATGCTTTTGTTGTTTTGTTTTTTCAGGATTTTTCTTAGGAGGAGGTCTAAATTTTCCAAAAATAATTTAATGTTTGAATTTGGTGTGCGGTAAATACAAATAACATATAATTTTAAAGTTGTAATTTCAATTGCACAGTATTCGAAATAATGTAACTTAGGCTCAATTAAATCACATAGAGGTTTGCAGTCAAGGCCTTTTTTGGTCAGTATACAAGTCCCACCTCTACGTTGATGCGGCCTTGAAAAGGCTGATACTACTTTATAATTTTTCATGATAAGATTTGATTCTGCCCCTTGTCGTATAAATGTTTCGCTGAGGCAAATAATATCTATACTCACATTAGTTTTTTCTAGTTCCGTTATTGATACTTCCAGAAGGTCTTTTTTACTCAATATACCAGCTATATTTTGATGTAGAAGCGTACATTTGCGTCTAACCTCGAAAAAACATCGGTTGGCTAGTGTTTTCGCTGTTACTTATAGGTTTAAAATTATTACTAATGGTATTATGTTGTTTTTTAAAATAATATGGGATAGTTCCTTTTTTGTACATATTTGTTTTTGTGACATTGTTACTATTCTTATCTTGTAAATCTTTGTTGACACATCTTGATTTCAAAAGGGAAGTTACCAATTTCTGATAGTTTATGTTATCGACTTCTATATTTATTTTAAAACACATATGGCGCTTAGATACAAAATTATAGTTATTAGCGCTTACCATAACATCAGATGTATCAATGAATTGGCAATTAGGATAGTTCTTCACAATCAGTTTTATGTTTTTATTTAATAGGTTAGTATTTAAGTAGCGATTATTTAGAACGTTTAGGATTAACACTTTGTTATTTTTTACTTTGTGAAGTGAAGAACATAACTCTGATAAAAATAAGTAGGGATTTTTATCGTTACTTCCAATACCTAATACGATAATGTCATCACTTTTTAGTCCTTCTGATAATTTGTCAAAGTTGCACAGGACTTGTGTACTCGTTGCATATGGTTTTGAGAGTCCTGATACCGAGTAAATGTTGTTCCATTTATTATTATTTCGTTGTATTGCTATTTCTTGAGCAAATTCCCGTACTTGTTGGTCGCCTAAAACTAATATCCTTGGAGAAGATATGTTGTGTTTTAGTTCTTCTACTTTTGCTATATTTGAGGAAGGTATAATTACGGCTTCATGTCGAGTTTCTTGACTCAGTTTTGGTGGATACTTTATGGGTGCGTTAAGACTCTTATTGTGGTCCACAGATGTCGCCAAATGTTGTGTCGTGTTGTTCATGATGTCGCGCTTTAGTAGTGGTGGTTGAGGAGTTTTGAGGTCATGGTTAACTGGATCGAAATCTTGAGTCTTTAGGGGTGTGGAATGGGTAGATTTACAAGTCATTCTAAGGAAATTTAGAGGTGTAGAATGAGTAGACGTACTGGTCGTCCTAATGAGACTACGTTTACGCGAGGTCGTTGGTGTCATGGGTTTTATGTCGGATGAGATAATTTTTTTGTATGTATCAATCATTTTCTGCCCTTCGCCTATATCCATTTTTAGTCGAAAGTTTTCGCTGTTCAAGTTTTCAATCTCCTGATGTGCTGATTGAAGTTCCATTGTTAATCGTCTAATTGTTTCGTTGAGGTTGATTATAGTGTCGCTATCATTCATGGATGTACTTGGTAAGCTCTTCATGGTGGTGTCGAGCAATGTCGAATTATTTGTGAACAAATGATCGAGTGAATTTGCCCGTCGTGGCTTCCTCGTGGTAATGTTCTCTAGTTCCATTGCAAAGGAGTCCATTGTGGTATTATTTTTATAAAGTTTTAATAGTTTTCAAATTAATAAACAAAAAATTAGAGAAAAAAAAGTCAATTGAATTTTTAAAACAAAAACAAAAATTCCAAAAAGTGTAGTATTTGGATTTGAACCCGCACTTGCAAGCTTCTACTGCAGCAGTTAGCCTCCGCGCCACGAAGCTGCTTGTTAGGTGTTTTAAATTGTTTGACTACTTGTTAGGGCAGTGATTACAGTGGATGGTTCGTCGCTCTGCCTGACCATATAAGGTAACGAAACGCTCCGCACACTCTGTTGATGAATCACTTTGAGTTCCGTTCACAATACCTACGTGTCTTTAGTTTGTTGCTCACTTTTTAAATAGTTTTTTGATTGTTTTGGGCGCACTATTTGTTATTAGTTTATTTTGACACGAGATTATTGTCGCTTGTACTTTTAACTATTGATTGATATAAGTTTAGACTAATTTTGGGAGTATTTATAATTTTAAGAAAATAATAACACGGAGCTTCAAGAATTTGCATGCGCTTCGTACGACGCGCGCGCGCGACTCCGAGTGCTTTAGCTGAAGAAGAAATGGCGGAACAAACTCCCCAGCAGAGCAAGGTCTAGAATATAATGTTCGGGGCTCCTAAACGTAATCTTAGTTGTAGTGTTAGATTGCAGCGTAACGGCTTTTTTCAGTCACACAAAAAGAAGGCACACCGAGCGAAAATACGAGACTTTTTACGTGAAAATGCGAACTCGGTTTAGGAGTATCCTAGTATATATTTACTGAAATGATGATGATGGCGAATCACCTCAACCAGAAAAGACAGGTTTTATTAACCGACCTTCTCAAAAGTCTATGAATATATTCTTCTTTTTCTGAGGATGTCCCAAAAACTGTCACCACGAAAACAATAAGGCAAATGTCAATAAAATCGAACAAAGGGAAAGATTCCGAAAAAAATTCTTTGTAAAATTTCCAAATTCACAGTAATTTTTTTGTAATTATTCCGAAAGTGATGGCAAAAAACTGAAAGTTTTAAGTTTCAAGTCTGTGTGAACAAGAATTTTTCCAAATATGTTAGTATTAGTAAATCTTTGAATTTTGATTCCCATTGAATATTTGACAGGTGTAATAATTACAAACTGAGACGCGTCATTAATCCAAAATAAACTCATTCATGAAAATGAAAGTATAAGAATTAAATAACAGTATTAAATAAATCATTCACTTTTTTCTATTCATCCCTGAATTGCATTCCATATCAAATTAAACGAATTACATTGCAGATAAAACTTCAGATTAAATAATCGATAACGCAATAAAAGAGAAGAAAAATGCAAGTGCACAAAACAAACTATGATAAATAAGAAGAAATGAAAGAGAGTAAAGCTGTCAACGTGAGGAAACGTGATTTTAACGCAGAATTAAACAGAGAATATCAGTTCTACGCCACGAAGATCGTAAGAGACGTAGAATATTTGCACGGGCCTGCAAGATATGACCAGAAAACCCAAGAAGTTGGTTGCCAGTACGACAGTAAAAGGGATAACGTGATATGCACGTGTAGGCATCTGGCACCGCTTAGAAGGAGACAAGAGGTCAGATACTTCGGGTCGCCAAGAGAAATCTACGCATACCAAAGATCAAGGAGCTTCACTGATATAGGAGTGGGCAGCGTAAAGGCATTACAGAGGAAGAAAGTGAGAAGAATATATCTACCAGAGACAATCGAGAGGGGAGTCGGTAGTTCTGATTTGTCTGCGTACATCTTACGTAAGTAAAGATTGAAGTTGTAGTAAGATTTTGGTGATGACCAACTCAATAGACATAAATCTTCGATCACTGTCTATTTAGACTTCCAACGATAATGCAGGAATTAATGCAGACACTAGAGTGCCTGCATTCAATCTACCTATTCTTTTTGTGACTTGAACTTATACGTCTAAAGCCAAATAAAGTTATTTAGAATCATAACAATATATTACATGACAGTAAAAAGCTAATTTCTCATTACATAAGCAGCCTATAAAAAACGTATCCACTGTTGGGACACAGGCGGTGGTGATTAAATAATTTACACAAAGTAAAGCGCCTGCTTGGATTCGAACTCACGACCTACTAATCGTAAGTCGCAGTCGTTACCACTGGGCCACCACTGATCCCACTGCTGCTATTTCTCATTACTCGTGACATATAGACAAGCTCTTCTCGGCTCGGTGGAATTTGGCGTACAAGATACTGTTGAACGCGGAGAGTTCGTCTTTGTAGTGGCAGGGACGGAAGAGTGGACAGTGACAGTATGATATCATTGCTTTACGATGAAAGGAGGGGATCTTTCTGTGGGATACTTTACCAAAAAGAAGAAGCACAAGGGTAGCTCTATCTATCTAATCTAGCTAGCCTGTATTCTCCTACTGCAGGGCAAAGACCACTCTCCTTCCCAGGATAGCTCACGAAATTAAAATGTAGTTATATATTTTTTTTTACAATTTGCAGGTATGTATCACGTTGTATGTTAATTAATCAAAGTATAATACGCGACCGTTACGACGTTATTAACAGAATTGTAATAAATTATTACTGTTATTGAGTTGCATTAATGATTTTTATGATCATATTGTGATCAAGATACATCCCGACACTTACCTGCAAAATATAAGAGAATTCATATTCTGCGGTCACCTTCGAGCATCCCCAAGATCTACCCGACTCATACAACTAGATGACTTTCAAGCAAAATGTGAATAAGCAGATTTTTTTTTCAGAGAGAAACAAGCAACATCGAGTAAGTTGTTATTATGAAAATAAAAGAACATCATCAAAGTGCGTGGGCGGAATATTAGAATATAATATAGGTTGCGTCATAAATGAGAAGCTGTCCCCTATAATACATACCGTATCAGGATCCACGAGCTACAAAGAAACTACTTTCAATAAAACCATAGAAATAGGAAGTAGTTCTGTTGTGAAAAGTTTAACAAATACAACAACACAAGTTGAAAATCCAAGCAAAAAGGACACGGAAATAAAATCTGAAGTCAAAGGCAGACAGTCAAGAAAAGAGATAATACAGCCAATAATAGTTATTCGGGAAGAACCGAGAGAGATGAAAAAAAAAACAGTCGCCTCACGTAAAGGTAAGGGTACGAAAGAGAAGCCGAAAGAGAAAGGGTCTTCCTCAGATTCATTGCTACAACATGTCCATAATCTTGAGAATCCCAGTGCTGAACGAAATAGCCGTACGTCCTTAGAGGCCGAAGATCTTATGGAGAATAAACTTGAGATAGACTACCGAAATATATTTACAGCCAACTCCAAGTCTAAAGATTCAAAACAGAGTTCAAACACATCTGATCTTAAGAGTACTTCAACGTTGAGACGAAGGTTTGAAGCTCTACGGCGAGGTTTGGGTAAGAAGGATGACTCAAGGAAGAACGCTGTTATTGTCAATAAAGTATCCAGTCAGGTAAGCGCACGGAGCCGTAAGGACGTTTCGATAAATTCTGATCCACCATCTTTAGAAGGAAGATCTTTCTCCAACATGAAACCTTATAGTTCCTTCGCAACGAGGTACAGTCGAGACAGATCTTCACACTATAGACGGTCTGTAGTTGGCAAAAAAAAGGAAAGAGATAGCTCTGATTGGTCTACAAAAGTTGTTGATGAAGACAGCGAAAGCCAAGGCGTCAAAGGCATGTTTAAGTTATGGGGGAAGAAATTCAATTTGGAAGAAGATCATTATAACAGACGCTGCACTCCGAAATCTTCGTATATCTCCTCAAGAAAAGCCCCCACGAAGAAATCTGCGGTACCCAAAGAACAAGTTAACCCGAATAGCAAACCAGAAATAGAGGAGAAGAAAGAGGGCAGAAAGTTTTTCTTCTTTAAAAATAAAAAGAAGACTAAAGAAAAGCCTTTCAAAGCTAAGAAAGGCGTTACTGCAGGAAGATGCGAAGTAAGGGATGGATTAGTCATCAATATACTTGGCGGAAATGTCTTTGACTCTGAAGATATCGAGAAAGAACCAGAAATTAAGTTTGATAGTTATGAAGAAATTGTAAGGAAAGCGTGGCTTAAGAAATTCCTTACGCCTTCAATTGAATCACGGAATAGTGTCAAGGTCCGGTGGAACAACAAAACTTATGCTCCAAGCAGTAGTACTGTTTTTGAACTTATGGATAATATCTATAAAGATACCAGCATGGTCTTAAGATCAAGAAGTGAAGTGACAGTTCATTCATCATATAAATCTCATACAAGACAACATGTTAACTTTATGCAACAAAATATAGAAGCCTGGATGATTCCAAAAACTATAACAGACAAACCGAACTTACAGCTTCCAGTGAAACAATTAAAACAACAGTTGGTATGTAAATCAGATGAAGACAGGAAAGATAACATGGAAGTTACAATCTCAGATCAGAAATGGTTTATAGACAAATCTAAAGCGTTCTCACATAAAATAGAGGTTGTATTACATTCGAAGAATTTCCGTAAACTTCATAAGGAGGAAAGCTCAGAATATCTAAGGATCGACATCCCGAAAGGATTCTTTCTTGATTCTAGTAACGATGAAATCAACAAACAAACTGCGCACCAATCTAGTGATGAAGAGGTTTTTAAAATTGTAGAATATGAAACTGGTAGTGATTTGAAGAAGGACAAAGCAATTCCTAACTTGAACATAGGTGATCACAAACATAACAAGATAAAAGTGACTGTCAGTGTGAAGGAAAGTAAAAAATGTGTAGAGAATGTTTTGGAGACAGCAATTAAGAAGCCAACGCTTCGAGACGTAGTGATACAAGGCAGTAATGTGCTCATACCGAAGAGGTGCGATGTAGTCGGTGTTGGCATTATCACGCATAGAGAGCTGCACCAAGTACGGAAACCAATGTAAGTGTAGAATTGTAGATGTTTACTTATTTTGTGTTTCTAGGTTTAACTTGGGCTCTGAAAGCCTTACAGGGTGATGAGATGAATCTATACTATCTATACTTCTATACTAATATTAAAAAGCTGAAGAGTTTGTTTGTATGTTTGTTTGTTTGATTGAACGCGCTAATCTCAGGAACTACTGGTCCGAATTGGAAAATTATTTTTGTGTTGGGTAGCCTATTTATCGAGAAAGGCTATAGGCTAATAACATCACACTACAACTAAGAGGAGCGGAGCAGTAATGAAAAATGTTGCAAAAACGGGGAAAATCGCACGGGTGGGCAATTCGACGCGACGGGAAGGGTCGGGGGAACAACAAATTTAACGCGGACGAAGTCGCAGGCAGAAGCTAGTAAATATAGAACCAAGAAAAATAATTTTAACCACATTCGTAATTTTTCCTTTTTGTAGCCTTTTCATATTGTCGAAGGGTAATGTCAGCAGCAGCAGCAGCAGCATTTGTGATTAAGGGACAAATTAAGTTAGCAGTCAATTTGCTCAACAATTAATTTTCCCCGGCATTGTCTCTAAAAGGGTAATGCACATCGCACACTAAAGGTGGCAGCAGTGCACTTTTTAACACGCTTTTATTAGCTACATGCCATACATACATAGCCTGTATGTTTGTTTGCAAGTAATGTAATGTAACTGTTTGTAACCGAGTCCTTTGGACTTGATTTTGACCAACTTCAAACGGTCAGATTTCGTTTAATTTTGTAAACTTATCGAAGACCGATGACAAATTGACAATACAATAATATCATAAATTTGTGCCATTATCCTTGCCAGGGTTACCAGGATAACAAAAAAGCTAGCTGAACGAAAAAATAGAAAATAAATAATAGTTTATGATACACGCTTCCGTAGGGAACCAAATGAAAAGCGTGATTTTTAGTTTTTTTAAACTATTATTTATTTTGTACTGAGATGCGATGCGCTGTGTGCGGCACATCCATCTTCAGCTATGTTGTAAGACGTAAATTTAAATTACAAATTATACTATAATTATTGCAGCTTGAAGATCCAAGATGACTTTTCCGATGAAGAATCAGAACATAACCTTTTATCGAAACCCAACACGAAGAAATGCGAATTTGCAGAGAGCTACTTACAAGAATATTATCGGCACTGGACGCCTCTGGGTATTGACTTATACTCCTGGTGCTTCAGCGATTCACAACTCAAGTGCTCGTCAGAACACTCCAGATCTAGCTACCACAATCAGGGGGATGGAACAAAGTCCTGTCCCAACATTTTCGAGGACTTCCAAACGTCAGCCATCGTGTCATCGTGCGGTGCGTCATCATGCAGCCAGTGTTACAAACTTAAAGAAAATGCTTCAGACAAGAAGAAGAAAAACAAGAAAAAGGATAAGAGACAGTGCGAGTCGGATGGAAGAGTTGAACCCAAGGATTCCATCGAAGTTTTTAAAAGAAGAAAGATATACGCATTGAGTATGAAGTCCAAATGGTATTGCGCTAGTTCGGACTTCGATCAGCCGCCGGCTGTGCGAAGTTGTGAGAGTGGTCTGAAGATGGACCAGACTACGACGCTAACTGAGTGCCCGAAGGTAATTAAGCCTTGTTGCAGGTCAGTAGATCCAAACAAGCAAAGAAAACGAAACTGCAAGAAGCATGTGTCTCTGCCTGACTGTGACACTATGAACAATATGCTAGCAAAGCAGTTAAACAGGAACGTCGAAGGCATTTTAGCAGTCAAAGGGAGTGGTTGCGATGTTTGTAAGAAAAAAGGTACTAATATTTGTCCTAAGCATGCAACAGTTTATCCACGGCCGATTTGTGAAATCCCGCGCGCCCCCTGCAGGGATTCGTGTGATCAGATGAAGAAGCCGCCTTGTTCAGCGTCTAAACAGTCTTGCGACAGGCCGCTGCCGCAGTGTCAGTCGCCTGTTTCGATGTCTCTTCCCGCTTGTCCTTCTACTCTACAGCCTTGTAAGAAGCCTTCGCTGTGTGCACCAAAGCCTCCGTCGTGCCTAAAATCCCCACCCTCTTGTGAGCCAAAGCCTATGCCGTGCCCTTCGCCACCCCCTTGTCGGTCTCCACCCCCTTGTCAAACCCCACCCCCTTGCCCTTCCCCCCCACCTTGCCCTCCGTCACCTCCATGTCCACCAAAAAAGAAACCACCATGCCCTCCGTCTCCTCCATGTCCGCCTAAAAAAACCTCCCCTTGCCCTCCATCCCCTCCATGCCCACCAAAAAAAACCTCCCCTTGCCCTCCATGTCCACCAAAAAAGAAACCCCCTTGTTCCCCGTCGCCCCCATGTCCACCGAAAAAGAAACCACCATGCCCTCCGTCTCCTCCATGTCCGCCAAAAATAAAATCCCCTTGTCCTCCGTCCCCTCCATGTCCGCCGAAACAGAGATCCCCTCGCCTTCCTTCCCCTCCATGTCCGCCAAAAAAGAAACCTCCTTGCCCGCCGTCGCCTCCATGTCCACCGAAAAAGAAACCACCAAGCTGTCCCCCTAGTCCGAGAACGCCACCGTCACCTCCATGTCCACCAAAAAAGCCACCATGTCCGCCGAAAAAGCCACTGAGCTGTCCCCATTCTCCGCCATGTCCACCGAAAAGCCCACCTAGCTGTCCGCCATCTCCTCCGCCTTGCTGTAGGAAGCCACCACCCTGTCCGCCATCCCCACCAAACTGTCCACCTAAAAAGCCACCATGTCCGCCGGCAAGCCCGCATAGCTGTCCGCCCTCTCCTCCACCTTGCTGTAGGAAGCCACCACCCTGTCCACCAAAAAAACCATTATTTCCGCCGAAAAAGCCACAAAATTGTCCGCATTGTCCACCATGTCCGCCGGACAGCCTACCCAATTGTCCTCCATCACCCCCTACCTGTATGAAGCCAGCCCGTTGTCCTTCGCATCCATCGTGCCCCTACATCCACATCGTAGAGTGTCCGCCAAAACCGGCGCTACCACCGATATGTCCCCACACGCAACCGTGTTGCTGTCCACCATTGCCACCACCACCATGCCCACCAAAACCCACTCTATGTCCAAACTCACCTAGATGCCCATTGACCGCAACCCCGTGCCCACCACCGTCGCACCCATGCACCCCACCACCATGCATTAAAAGTAAGAAAAAATGCCCAAAGGCTCCCCCGTCGTGTCCCACATCACCTCCGTCATGTTGCTACAACCCTAATCGATACCCTGCTGTTCCTTGCAAAAAGTCATCAAGTGGAGTCAAGAAACTTTTCAAAAGAATGCCAGTGTGCCCAGCTTCACCTCCGTGTAGACCAGTGCCCTGTAAACAATCTTTTTGTAAATCACTAGCGTGCCAGCATTCTATGACATCGGTTTCGTATAAGGCACTCCATCCTGATGCACCATACTATTATTCCCCTATTCATCCCTGCCCGCCGGAACCAGAACTCAAGAAGCCAAAATTTAACAAGTGTAGCACATCACCTTGTAATACCAATGATGACTTCCCATGGCCAACCAAGAACCAAATGTCTAATCAGTCGTCTAGAACATCGCTTTTTCAAAATTATCAAAACGACGAAAATGGACAATGTAAGAGAGATTGTCCAATGATGCCTAGAATGTCATGTGAAACGGTACCCTCACTGAAAGCACTCAAAAGGATAGATTGCAAGACCAGTTGTCCAAACTATCCGGGATCGCCTCAACTACCCTGTTTGAAGAAGATATCTGGGATGCAATGTCCCCCACCGCCTCGCCGCCCATCGCCTCCAGCAGAACCTATCAAGGTACCGACCCAAGCCTCATCCAGAAGCAAATCAAAAATGTCTGGGCTTTATCTCAAAATGATGCCTTCAAATAAAAAGTCAACTTGCTCTAAAGATTGCCTAGCCTGGGAGAGCGGTAAACAGAATGACGGGTGTATAAGTATTAATTCTAAAGAGAAAATTACAATACGACTGAAAAAAGACACACCAAGCACAGAAGAGATAAGAGAAGGCCTTAATATAAAAGTGCAAGATGAAGACGGTTTGACTTTATTTGAAAGAAAAGATTACAGACTGCAACATACAGGTTGCAGTATGGAGAGGAGGCCTTCTTTATTAGGTGCAATGTACAAGGCATCCGAAGTACGCAGAGTTATCACAAATGATTCTGTACAAGCCATAGGAACAGATAAAGACAAACGCAGAGAAATTAAGGAAGTCGCAAGCGATCCTAGTATAGCAAATCTAATCGAAATTCAGTTTAAACTTAAAGTCACACAAGGAGAAAAAACGACTGAAATTGATATAGGTAATGACTGCGAAAAGGAAAATGGAGAGAATGTTGAGTACAAAGAGCCCAAAAATAAATCTACTCAAGAAGTTTTCGTAGTAAAAAATGAAGAGGAACGGCCTGTTGAGCATTCAGATCAGAAGAACGATATTAACATTCGCATAGTAATAAAAAACTTTAAATCTAAATCGGGGAAGAAAAAATCTGTGAACCTAAAAAACGAGGAATACAATGACTTTTCAAAGAAGATATCTGCTAAGTTCCACACAGTTTCTACTGGGTACAGTGACATTATCCACGATGATAAGGTTTTTTCAGTTCATAGAGCTACTGTTGATCTAACATCTTCAGTCGATAACACTAAGACGGACCACACAAGCATACACAGCAATCGAAGCATGCATAGTAACAAAAGCATGGTCACCAAGAAAAACGTGAACAGCAACAGAAACGAGGCAATAACGAATGAGCCGGTAAACGAAATCGGAAGGGCAATTTTAGTGGGATCTTCTGAAGTTTCTGTATGTAGATGCATTACGACGGAGGAGGATAAGAGTGAAGATAACGAACCAAAGTCATATCCAAGTCAAAAGTACAGTAATACTAAAGAAATTCACGAGACCGCAGAAGAAACGGATACACAACTGACGGATCACAAGTATGAATATAATGAAGACACCGATACAGACAAACCAATGAAATACGACACGGAAGAAACGGATACGGACAGGCAAGTCGAACCACCGAAGTATGATACAGAAACAGATACGGAAAAACAGCCTAAAAAAAAATACGACCCATTCATGTCCACTACTGATACGGACGAACCAGACACGCTCCCAGAAATAAAGAAATCATTAAGTTTAGACGTCATCGTCAAACCTCAAAATAAAGACGAAAAGAAAGAAATGTTAAAACACGTGATGGAAAAAGTACACGATAATAAATACAAGAACAAAACTCGAATGAGAAAACTACGAGATATGCTTAAAGTCATACTGACTTCTGATAGCAGTGATCATGATGACAATAAAGTGCCGCCCAGTGACTTAGTTAAAGATGTTACTTACGCTTCATTAAAACCTAACTATTTTAGAGATACTGACAGTATGAACAATTACTATAAAGTGGATAGCAAAACTGTGCTAACAGAAGCAACTATCAACAGGCAAGTTGTGTACCCAACAGTAGAGAATAATAGTGATTGCAGTAACAGCGTCCGTAGTGACGTTTTATCATCTGAGAACGAATCGAAGAGAGGAGGAGGAGCGGGATGCATGTGCAGCACTGTGGCTGCCAGATTGAAACTAGCTTCAAGACTCGGATGCGAAGGAGGCGGCTGTTGTTGCGCTGCTAAACCAGTGTTCAAGAAAAACGAAGAAACCACTTGCGATCTGAAGAAGGAATCCGATTACACGCATATCGATTACAAAACAACGGAATTTGTGGACGTACAAACACAAAACTCCAGATATTTAACGAGCAAAATTAATAGCACCAATTTATCCGTAGGCAGTTTCAATATTAAGGAAAAAATAATAGCAGATTCAGGTGTTTTAAACGTAGATTCCAAAGAGATGAGTTTGAGGAAGACGATTTCTCCTGAAACGTGCCATATCAGAGAATGTGAAATGCGAAAACGCAACAGAGGCGCTATTCTGCGTATATCAGACGAAGAAAAAGTCGTGTTACTCAGTGGTCCATCCACTCGAAAAGACGAGATGAATGATAAGACAGGTATGCATGCTGCAGACATTTTGCAGTCTTATGAAGCCAAAAAAGCCGTTTTGGAGATTTATACAGAGAAAACTATTTCGGACGACGGTGAGCATTTGGTAGCGAAGCTACCAAAGTTTGTGTATGACAGAGAGCAAGAAATTCAGGCGAATTACGAAGCTATGGCGACCAACACTTATAAAACTGTTTGTAAAAAGAATGTTATTATGATGGCTATCAAGAGATAGTGAATAATATCTAAGGTAGCTATTTTATTGTTTTATATGGGAATCTGTGTAGATTGTTTAGGTTCTTATTTTTTGGAATATACGGTATTTGTTACTTATGTTTTTTCATTTTGTTTGATTGTTGGGTACGGCACAGCAAAAATATGGACAGTACTACAGACAGTACTATCGAAAATATGAACAAACTTTCGAAACGGCACACAGACACGCGTATCTACGAGAACCTCGGGGTACCCCGACTGCTCACTTATTTTTGGGTACTTCTAATATGTGTTAGGAATTGCAAATGAAAGTATGCATGCTTTGTAAAATTTATTTTATTAAATCGACATAACACATCATATAAAAAATCCAAAAAACTACCTAAATTGAATCACTAGAAAATATAAGATCAATAGGGATATCATAATAATTACTTAAAAATACAGATACTCATACTCTTACGAAAGACACGTACCTATTTATTTTTTTGCGATGATTTGGTCTAATTCTAAGAACCTCCGGCCATCGTGAGATCAGCCCCCCTAGCCAAGTTACAACCATTTCGTGACGAATTCCTGGTCTCCAATCGGTAACGCCTCGGTGTCAGCAATTGTAGAAAACGATAAGTTGGTAGCCATGTTGACGCGCCTGAGGCAGCCGCTCGTACTACAATGTCTTTAGAAAAATGACCCATTATAACAAAGGATGTAGCGTTGAGCATTGTAGAAATGATACTATCATTTTAAACGATGTGAACTTGGCTACGAATTTTCTATTCGTTTGTTCTAACCACGTGACATAACGTTGAGATGATTTTATTCCCATACCTACATTTGATTAGTTTTCGACTAGCGTTAACGATTGCAGATTATCAACTTGGCTAGGGGTGCAGGGCTAGCCATATCAAGATCTACGTTTCTTCTTCTTCTTCTTTTTCGTGTCGCTGGTACACACGGCTACAGGTGAAGCTCACCTCGCATTGTATAGGCTTTTCGTACAATGAGATGTCAGCTTATACTGGAAATGTGTAGCTTGATTTGTCGCCGTGCGTACAACACTTAAAACATATTGTTGGCTCAAAACTTCGCCACTTCCAAGGCTTTATCGGTGGAAGCGCAGAGGTAACCTGGGTGCAAGTTTTGTGGCACAGAGGGCAAGAAGGTGGAGTATAGTTTATGAAACAGCTCCACATCCACACCCTGCTATCGTTCCGTCGAGGTAGCCCCAGATTACGAGGTTAAAAACAATGTATACTGTAGGTTTTTGCTTAATTTTGGCCTCCCCACATCGACTAGCTCTAAACGCAGGCCACACCGCCAGCTAGCGAGCTGACCCTGCCAGGGTCGCGCATTTGTTTGGAAGAGTTACCGTGGCCCTGGCATAGGCAACTGAAGGAACACGGGTGGGTTTACTCAGCAAAAATCTGAAACGCCCTTCCGCTCCACCCAGAGCGGGAGACGTCATTTGATGATTTCCGACCCACAAAAATAAAGGTAGCTAAAATATTTTCATACTTCGGTTCACACACAACTACAGAGATAAGATACGTCAGCGATTCGAAGATTCGAATGAAATACGAGGCATGCCTTTTAAGTTTTGTCGTTTGAAGAAAAAATCACAACTAGAACCTTATAGTACTTTTTATTGTTTTTCAAAGTATTCACCACGTAGGTTAATACACTTTTTCATTCGCTCAAACCAGTTATTATAACATTTATTCCACTCTAAAGTGGGGGTGTTCAATATGGCTGACTTGAAAGCGTCGACTGCTTCTTCACCGGACTGGAACCTTTGACCACGGAGATTTTTCATAATTTTAGGAAATGTAAAGAAATTGTTAGGGCTTAGGTCAGGACTAGGGGTCACAAAACCGGTTTCACCGAAATCGAAAAAACCGGTTAAACCGGTTTTCACGGCATTTATAGAAACCGGGTTTCAGTTTAGCCAAAACCGAGGTTTCGATTATTGCGGTTTTCTTTTAAAATAACTTATCCAACGATATGACATGTTTACAATGTACACAAATATTGTCTCATTAATTTCAATTATTATATTGATCACACCATTGGTGCTGTCTTTGCCGAGGTACAGTATCAATCAATTGAAAAGTCTGTGTCTGAGTCTCAACCTTATAACGGACGTACGACGTCCACCGCTTCCCCTTCTTGAGTAGTGGCTGGAGAAGCTCTACGAATTCCTCAGATTCCGCCTTACGCAGATCCTCATAGGACAAGGGTGCTTCACGAGGTTCTATTCAGGATAGAGTAGCAGGAAACGCCCGGGTGTTACCACTGAGTTGATCGCCTGGAGGACACGGTGGAAATTACGGTGAAAGTGTGCCCTGCCCGGGCGGAGCACCACCGTGTCCTCGTGGAGGCGATCGACGGCGGCGAACTCTCGCGTCCGGCCCTGATCCAGGCCATATACGAAGCGAGAGGGCAAGGACAGCCGTTACCTCCTTCTGCGAGGCAGTAATGCTCGCGAAGGAGGAGGCGGAGCACGTGAGGGAGAGGCAATATATGCGTCCTCACGCCCCTAGCTGCCGCAGGAGAAGCCCCGGGCGTCGGGAGTCCATTGCGGACTTCCGGCTACCGTAAGCGCGGGCTTGCGTGTGGTGAGCATAGGGTAGCTCGCCACCCGGTAAGGATCAGGCCTGGTGGACGGCACGTTTTATTCCACGCGCGCCTAAGAGATGTCAGCATTAATAAAGGGGTCGGCTAAGACCGATGCCTGCCAAGATTGCGAATTTGTATAGAAAAGCGGTGGCTCTGACATAGGCAACTGAAGAAAAATGGGTGGGTTTTTGTCAGTTAAAGTCTGACACGGCCTTCCGCTCTACCCAGAGCAGGAGACGTCAAGTGATGATTTCTTACCCTACCTAAAAAAAGGACGTCCACCGCTATTGATACGAGATTTGAGAATGATTTAACTGCCATCATTAAAGTAGAGCTGGTCGTTTATGAAAATAGAGGCTTTTGCAGGTGTACAATAATTTGTTTAAAGTTCCTCCCTCCGAGTGTCAAGGCTAAAAGAATCTTCGCATCAGCCGGTTACCTTTATAACCACTTAAAAGGCCGCGGAACGATTTTTTTTTAGATTTTTCTGATTTATGTGATTTTACACTTAAAATACTGTACAGCTACGTTTTTATTTTTATAATTTGATTTTGATTAATCGGCGTCAAACAGACTGTAAAAATACGTCTGAATAATAAAGTACATCAGGCTTCGAATGTCGCTGAACGATAACACTTTAGACATTCTTTCAATTTTACGGTCGAATTACAAAAATAAGAATGGAGTTTAATTTATCGTTGCTTTAAGCCAGATGTTTTGTTGATTCTCAGCTACAATAATTGTTGTTTTTTTTTTTAGTTTATTCACTCAAAAGGAGTTTTTCAATATATTCTAGTTTTCTCTGATTTAGCAATAAAGCTTATTAACGACTGTCGATGCCAAAAAGACTTAAGAACCATTAAAATAGGTTTAAGTAAAAAACACATGGAAATACTCGAAATAACCGAAAAAACCGGGAAACCGGTTTTGGGATGAGATAAAAATAGAAAAACCGGTTTTCCAATATACCAGCGGTTTTGTGACCCCTAGTCAGGACTGTATGGAGGATGGTCAAGAATTTCTACTTTTTCCTGCTTCAAATACTCAATCGTTTGGCGAGCGCTGTGTGAGCTTGCGTTGTCGTGGTGCAGGATGATGCGTCGCTTTGAGTTAGATTTTCGAAGTTCGGCGATGACTTGTGGTAAACAAACTGTGGTATACCACTCTGCGTTAACCGTTCTAAGATCTTCAAGTGCAATAGTCGCAACGTGGCCGGTTTTTCAAACTGTGGTATACCACTCTGCATTAACCGTTCTAAGATCTTCAAGTGCAATAGTCGCAACGTGGCCGGTTTTTCCAACGAACGTGGCCACCATCTTCTTTGAAGTGTTTCGAGAACGAACAACTTTAGTCGGCTTTGGCTCGTCTTGAAAGACCCAGATTGTAGATTGTTGTTTGGAATCAGGATCGTAGGCATTGATCCAAGATTCGTCACCACTGATGATGTCGTAGACGTGATTTGACTCTCCTCGGTTGAACCATTGCAGAGTTTTCTTACACCATCTGACACGAGCCGCCTTGTGATCGTCGGAAAGCAGATGCGGTATCCAACGGCAAACTAGCATTCTCACACCAAGCGCTTCAAGCAAGATCTTATTAATAGTTGTCCCTGAGATGCCTAATAGAGCCTCTATCTCTCGATACGTCACATGACGATCTTCGAGAATTAGTTGAATCACAGCAATGATGTTATCTTCAGTGAAGGCGGGTTTTGGGCTTCCTTCGCGAGATTTATCACTAACACTAGTATGTCCACGCTGGAATTCTAAATAACAGCGTTCGACAGTCCGCAGACATGGGGCTTCATCACTGAACACAGATGTTAGCTCTTCAAAACACTGAAGCCGTGTCAGGCCTCTTCTAAAGTTGTAGAAAATTATTGCACGAACATTTTCCTTAGGCGGCCCCTAAACGATCAATTAAATTGTGCAATATTACGAATTGTGCAATATTATTGACCGTATATGGTTAATATTGAAGATTGTGCAATGATTGAATGAAAGTTTGAGCATGTTTAATTTTTATTGCACCATATTTTTCTATTGCATCGTGTAGGGTCAGTATTGCGCAATATTTTTAGTATGTGTTTTGTGTTGAACGAGGAGTACACGGGAATTTCTGGCGGGAAATCAGACGCGTCGCTTGGGTATTTGTTATATTTTCCAAAAACTGAACTGTGATGAATTTTACGGCAGAAAGTGGTGTAGTTTTGTGTTGTAAACTGTATTAATACTATTCTCAGATTGAACACGAAAACATTGTGCAGTTCGTATTATTGTGCAATATAATTGATCGTTTGGATTCAAAGCGCCTCTCAATCTTATTGTACAATAAAATGTATTGTACAATGTTATTGTAGGTCTAGGGGCCGCCTTAGAAAGATTCATTTTCGTACGTAACCTGACAGATTCCAATCGACGCTGTGACTAAACAATAGCATTAATCCAAATACCTACTTTCAACTGTTTTGAGATTCAAAATTTAAACACATTCTAATATAGAACAGTTCCAAATTCAAAATTGCCGGGAAATATGGAAACGACAGAACTTAAAAGGCATGCCTAGGCTCGGTTCCGAATTGCGATAAAAGTAATTATTTCGCGAATCCTACCAAATTTAATAGTCGCAAAATATAAGGGCTATTGAGTTAAAATTATGACGTTACGCGTTGGTCGGATTCGCGATATTATCGCTTTTATCGCAATTCGGAAAGCAGGGCTAGTATCCGACGATGCTAGGTATGCTATTCGTGCACCTCGTTAGCGCAGCTCTGTAGCTCGCGATGTGAAAAAACAAAACATGAAAAGAGGTGATACGATGGTCGTTTGGCTCGGTAGCTCGCATCTATTTCTACTGAATCATGGATTTACCTGCATTTTATTTTATTATTACAAGGAAATTATCGAACACTATAAATTTTTTCATGACGCTATGTAAAAAACGTGCGCTATGCAATTGCGCGCGTGACAATGAGACGCACCGCTCTCCTCGTCCGTAGTTTTCGGTGTGAACCCACATAGTTAGCTCGCGAAAGCTTTGCTAAGTTTCTATAGTTTCTCTCGCTCCGCTTCACCCGCCAGTTCGCTCCCTAGCTGGCAGTGTGGCCTGTTCTCTACGCTGCTCGCATTCAGCGGATTCCCAGACCCTTCCCCTTGGATCTGCCAAACAGTGCATGCCTTTCAACTGAGATCACGATGAGGATGAATGCTATGTACGAAGTAATACAGTACCTAGACCTTCCTACTAGTATTCTTATAAAACGAATCAACTAAACTTAATTATCATTAAGCTCAAGTTTTTAAGTCAATAACACAAAAAGATAGAGTACAGGTGAGGTCCATACAACGATTGAAAACGCAGGCATACAGACACATGAGGCAAGTTTAAGGGGGATGTGGGAGTCGTAGATTGTTCCTGTGACCTGCTGCCATTTCATCCATCCAGTGTTTATTCTGTGCTTAAACGTCCGATCTACTTCGCCATCGCTTTGCACGAGTGAACCGAGATACTGAAAGTCGGAGCAGACCGGGAGAAGCACACCAGCAAGTGCTATGGCTCCAGAGCTGGAGAGACCACCGACATCGCAGAACATATATTCGGTTTTGGTTCTGCTGATTTTCAAGCCAACATTCTCCAGCTTCTGTTGCCACTTCACCAATCTGCTCTGGATCTCAGACACGTCTTCACCGACAAGAACAATGTCATCTGCAAACAGCATGCACCAGGGTGCCTCTTCCTGTATGTCCGACGTCAGAGCGTCTATGATCAACAGGGAGAAGTAAGGACTTACAGCCGACCCCTGGTGCAAGCCTACAGCCACATTGAACTCATCGGTATTGCCAGCAGCCAACCAGACGTAGGTACGAGATTGACTGGACTTTCCTCAAAATACCAATACAGACATTAATCTACTTACATAGTCTTCACATGAACTGAGCAAGATTATGTCTGGACTTTAAAAGAGTCTGTGACCTCTGAGTTTGTTCTTCTCAGAGTAGTCAGATAGGAGACGCCAAACTCAACTACTTAAAAAAAAAATGTTTGACGTGGGGAAGTGTTTGTACGAACCTACTTACAGAAGTAAAAACATTTACAGCAAATGTGACCACATTCGCGGCTAGCGTTTGTTTGAAATCGCGTCTATATGGTCGCGTGCGCCTGCTTTTGCTTTTAGTATGGAGCCTATTTTCTGTATCTGTCCATTTTGTGTTAATAGTGCGGCGGGCAGGGTCCAAACTCACGACCCATAAATATTGTAATGTGTGCTACACTTGTTCGGGTCGGCATGACTCGGCACAGCCGGCAAAATCGAACGTATGTTCGGCCGAGCCGAACATAATTCAAAGAGGTTAGATGCCGAACCGAAGTTAGCTGATCGAACCGAATGAAAGCTGAACTATTACAACCTATGTAAAAAAAATCATATATTGCCTTTACTTAACCGCCGCGAGATTTCGGACTGTATGTGTTTGTTGAAAATCTTTAACAACACTATAAACTGTCCTGATATTTTAACTAAATTTTATTTCAACATTCCCATGAAGTCTAAACGATACAATCCACCTTTACGCGTGCCATTCGCTTCAACCAACTATCTATACGCAGAATTCGTTAATTGTGCGTGCAAGCAGAAATCTTAACAAGCTTTGTAAACAGTACGATATAGACCCGTTCCTAACTAGCGTGTCGTCAGCCAGGAAGTGCTTAAGCCGTAATTTTTTCTTGTAGTTAGTTTGTTTGTTTTTTTTTCATGCATATTATCTTTTCATTAGTTTATTTTGTTGTATTGTTTGTTATTCAATATGAGCAACATAGTTATAACACTGTATATATGTAGTAACTTGGTGTGAATGTCCTTAGATTTTTTTTTTTTTTCTATGTTCCTTATAAGTGGAGACCTGTAATTGGCTTTCTGACTATTATACTGTCATTGGCCTGTTTGTTGTAGCTGTAAGTCTCCCATGTTATTTAAATAAATAAATAAATATATGCAGTACTTTGGATGTGCCGACCCGAAGAAGTGCATCCCTAAAATTAAATGACATTCAATTCGTATAAAATATTCGATTACAATTTTTCTATCATTAAAATAAACATTATAACATCGATATCGCTTCAATATCGATTTATGTCTTATAGCTGAAGGCCAATTCTAAATTAAAAACGTTCAAAGTCTACAGTCCGTTCACAGTTATTTTACCTCTGACAGCAGCAACCTAATATGAACCTTATTTAACGGATTTAAAGATCATTGTGATATTGACAGACTTGTCAATGGCAGCAACTCAAAAGCAACCTTATTGCTGTGAAAACAAGGATCACTTTGATTTTGACTGTGACGCAAAATCAGAGGTAAAATAAGTGTGAATGGACTGTAGTCGCAGTCTCATCTCGGCGACAATCAAATGTCAGAAACTATTGTATGAAAATACGAGGTTTTTTTTGACAGATTGAGAATGAGATAAGACTGAACGTTCTTAAAATTACAATAATTGTCTCTTTGATCTATTGTATTCTAGAACCTGCCTAGATAAGGCTATTTTAAGGCACGACACAAGATATTCTGGAGACGTGCGTATTCGTGTGATCAACGACGTCCCTGGACGGAATTCTTTAGCTCTAGTATCTCGGCTAGATTTCAGACTCTTCATGATTCCATTTTCTATTATATTTTTCATCATTTTATAACTAAACAAAATGACGAAAATATTACAAACATCAATTTTCAGTAAGTATTTTACTTTTAAGGATAAATTAATTCTTATATTAAAAAAAAACCTAAATTATAACTAGGTAAGGTATACACAAGTCTTCAGAATCATTTTTGGTATACATCATAGAATATAAGTGTAAAATTGAGCTAAAATATAAACGCTATGAATAGGAGCGGCAATTAATAAAATGCTCTTAGTGTATAATTATAAGAGATAATTTCCTTTGGCATGGAGTTAGGACTGCATCCGTCTTCTTAAAGCCGAGTCTGGAATTATAAAGTTGTTCTCATTAAAGTTTTGCATAAAGTAATGTATTATGTACAGACGCCAGCTAAAAGCTACTACAATCAGTAAAATTTCTGTAATAGGTTTTCAACTTTATCGCTATAGTATAAGGTTCAAGATTGATTGGGAAAATTTTACAGTTTCGGGTAGTTTGATGTGCTGGCTTTGTACAATAAAGTATAAATATTCTATGTAAAAAAAATAATAACATCTATTTTCACACCAGTTTTCAATCATCGACCACTTACAAACTTCCTCTTACTTACATACAAAAAAACATCACTATCTGCCTAGCCTTTCCCATTGGGGTCGGCTTCCAGTGAAGCCGGATGTAGCTAAATACCAGTATTTTAAATGACAATGTTACCTGCACACAAGCCCCCCGGCTTGCCCTTATCTATACTTCTATACCAATCTATACTTACTAATACAACATTATTAAATGCGAAAGTACCTCTGTCTGTTACGCTTTCATGACTAAACCACTAAACCGATTTTGATGAAATTTGGTACGCGGTAACTTCGAATCCCAAGAAAGGACATAGGCCTATTTTTATTCCGCGATTTCGTCTACGTCCGCGATAAAGTCGCGGGCAAAAGCTAGTAAACAATAATAATGAACAGGGTAATACATAACACTAACATCCCAGCGCGTGATTTGCCGTTCATAAAATACTTTGTTTCCATTTCATTCTTTCATATCTTTCTCTTTTTTTCTTTTCTTTCTTCTTCTTCTTTTCATTTCTTTCTTTCTTTTTCTTTTATATAAGGTGTATCTATTCATACACGAAATATTTTAAGAGGTACACCAGTAGGTGGTAAAGAAGCTATAGAAGCAAAAAGAAAATTTTTCTGAATGTTTTTTTTTTCAAAATATAATATTTAAAAATTATTTGACGCACATAAGAAATACTGGGTCCTTTTTATTTTTTACGGCCCGAGACACCGCAGCCATGCTCGTACCGTCCGGTCACCGCCCACGCAGCGTCAGGCGGGTCATTCATAGAATTTGGAGTAAAGGTTTTATGCAAAACGTCTCAAGCAGTTTTAAAATTATAATAATTACGAAAATTCAAAAATGCTTAGATACAAAATTTCTTTTTGCTTCTATAGCTTCTTTACCTCCTACAGGTACACCTCTAAAAATATTTCGTGTATGAATAGATACACCATATATATATTAAACAGGCTCAATAACTTAATAGTAATTGTATAACCTGGGGAAGGGGGAGTAGCCTTACACAAGCAAACTGGGCAAATGGGTGATTCAGTAAGAGGTACTTTTTTCAAAAGTAAAAAAAAAAAAATGTTTTTTTGTATAATATTGATATATTTTACTTTTGAAAAAAGTACCTTGAAATTAATCACCCATCATTTGCTTAAAAGGCTTCTCCCCATAGTAACTGCAATAAGTTAAAGTTGTAGATTTTTTTTTTTACTAGATAGATACAAACATAAAAAAGAACATGCAACATAAACACCCGGCTTACCTTGAATCACCAATCACCAGTGGTTAACACAAAAAGACAATAGTGCCGAATAAATGTGATCAATAGGAATTTCGTGCTCAAAGTATACAATGAGCCTAGATTATACATCTGTGAACTGGAGTGTATAATTGTGTTTTTTTCTTCAGTGTAACCATAATAGATTGTGCCAAAAAGTAAAGTTGTAGGCTTTTTAAAACCTATTGGTGTTTTCTGTAGAAAAATTAGATGGAGTGAGCTTGAAACTGTAGACAACTCACTTCAGGTAAGTTCATGAGAATTTTAAAGATTAGATCCGCTGAAGTGTAATTTTTCTGAAGAAATTATTAATATAATTTTAAGGCACAAAGTGTATTATTTAATTGTTTTTTGTGCCAATACTGTAGTGCGAATATTCTCCATTAGAAACACCTTATCGTCAACACTGCTGACGGGACTTTTTTCAATTATTTCTGATCAGTATTCACCCATGTTGTTGTCGACTTTAGTGCCTATATGGTTTTGATTCAAGTGTTTCCTTTTTTTATCAATCAAAATAAAAAAAAGGTATTTACGTTATTATGTTTTAATCATTGTATTTTCTCTGAGTTCCTTAAACTACTTAAGGTTTAAGGAAAGTAAAGTACATTTATTTAAGTGAATTAAAGAAAAAGGTTAACATTTCAATAAAAAAAAATACATATTGGAAATACCCATTTAATTCAAATATCTCTCGCGATATACAGATAAGTACACAGGATAATACAAATACATTTATCGATAAACACAGTAGGTACAGCACTAGCAAAGTTCAACAAGATAGGTACAAAAGATTTGTACATTTACATTATATAACAACAATGATATAATCAGTTTTAGCTTACTTTATTTTATGATATAAGTGAAATAATCAGGTTTATATTTCATGTGTATGAAGTGAAATGAAAAAAGAAGAACTTTTTCAAAGATTACACTTAACTACACTAGTCACAAAAATTAAGGGATATAAAAATATAATCCAAATTTTTGGGTGATTTTCAACAAGCTGTAACTCCGAGGAAAATTATCGAATAGCAAAAAAATAAAAAAGCAAATTGTAGCTCCGTGTGTCTAGTTTTCAGGTATGACCATGTTTTTTTTTTATCATGTTTGAGTCTGGAGAAAACCCAAGGAAACTACCAAAAAAAATGTTCCAAATATTTTCTCGCCTTAAAAAACGTCTACGGGCTTCAAATTTTTTTTCCATTGTTTCACTCATAAGTTCTTTTAAAAAGTTTAATGCCCTTTAATTTGACGTATCCAGAATCCCTCTACGATGATATGCTGCGGAGTTATCGTCAGTCAAAGCAAAAAAATACTTTTTAACTTTGACAATCAATAAATCTGGAAATAATGATCGTATAGAAAATATAGAAAATCGAAGGAAGGTTTTGGAAACTGCACAATATTCTGTATAAGATACCGTGAATAGCTTTTGTCGCTAATTTTTGAAGACCGTAGACGTTTTTTAAGAAGAAAAAATTTGGAAAATTTTTTTTTGGTAGTTTCCTTGGGTTTTCTCCAGACTCAAACATGATAAAAAAAAACATGGTCATACCTGAAAACTAGACACATGGAGCTACAATTTGCTTTTTTATTTTTTGCTATTCGATAATGTTCCTCAGAGTTGCAGCTTGTTGAAAATTACCCAAAAATTTGGATTATTTTTTATATCCTTCAATTTTTGTGACTAGTGTATTATGAAAATAAATAAATTACGCTACTTAAAGAGATAAAAATGTATTGTGATCACCCCACCATACAATTTCATCGATTTTATAGATAGATCTCAATAAAATAACCCGAAACTCAGGTGAAATAATATTCGATTAAATATGATGTGTAAGTAAGCTAAATGTGATAACATCTTTCTTAATTCTATTAAACATGGATTACATCGGTGGAATAAATGAAATGGAAACGATTTTTATTTAATTAATAATATGTAGTACTGATTAATTAATCAAATGTCGTATATTCGTTAAGAGCCTCTGTATTATTTTGACATTTGAAAAATAAAATAGCCTAAACTATTTAGTAAATAATAAAAACATAGTTTTTATTTACATTAAATAGCAGTTGTGATTAACTTGTAGATGAAAAATATTTATATTTTCATGCACGATTAAATTTTAATTATTGTAAAAACGACACGTATTCATACATGTATATTCCTTTGTACAGTGTAAAACATCTGAATAATTTGAAGGGAATTTTGATTGACCTTCTCAATTTATCGTTCTTTCATCTGTTGAGTCCAAAGAAGAATAAGCTTGTATGTGGAGTGTTCAATTTAATAACCTTACAACGTAGTGCATAGATTAGAACAGGAACACTTAATTCTACCTAACTTACACTGAGCTAGAGTACAGTATGATTTGAAAGTGATTACGATCACACGCTAGATTTTCACATGCATGTCTAAATAAAGTACCTATTAGAAACGATTTTTGAATGGAGACTCGTAAAACTGGCAATAAAAGGGCATTTCATATATCTTTTTATTGCTCTTGTATGAAAGTCTTAGACATCGAAGTATCAAAGGTAACTAACTTTCTTTATTGGAAACTTTAAGATTAGCTATAAAGCTTCGTTCAGACTGAAAATCAACGCGAAGAATTTAAAATAAATACACCTACATAAAGTCACGCGTTCTTCCCATGAGGTAGAAACTATAGACCGCCACATACTACGATCCTTACATGACTTTTGCTTCGTTTATGGATCTGGTCATACACGAACGCTGGTTGCGAGTACTACGCACCTGACTTTTATGAAGAACATCACCAATAAGGTCAACCAGCTAAGCTGGAAATGAGAGCTTGATGTGTCGTTGTATGTACACGTTTACAGATGTTTTAATTCACAAGAAATCGATGGTCTAGATTTACGCCGCAGTGTAACTAAATCTAACTTTGGGCTTATACGACGAATTCGTACGTGAGATGTAGAAACTGAGTTCGCATTTGTAACTTAGAACAGACCGGATGAAATGTTTCACAGCGCATCCGAGACATCATAAAGGCTCACACAGTGCCGGCGGCAGGGCCGCCGGGCAAGCCACCGTGCACCCGGCGACATTCAAAGCTGCCGGGGCGGCTTTTATTGCCCGATGGCATAGCCACTCGGCGTAAACCCGGCGGCATTGCCGCCGGCACTGTGTGTAGGGTAGGAGCCTTAAGAGACAGAGACAATGTTACGACTCCCGCGCACATACAGTATAGAAACCACATATATGCAATAAATGAAACCACAAGACATACTAGTCCACAGAAGTAAAGCCAAAATTACATATACACTTTCATAACCGTAAATTGAAAAGTGACAATTTCAAAGAAAATACAGTAAAAGTAAACACTATTTTAAGACAACGTACCTTCGTACCTTGTGGTTTAAGTGCACCGATTTTATATTTTTAGGCAAATAACTAGAATACGTAACAGTGTTGTGATAGTCTTCGTGGTTACGTCACTTGTCAATATTCAAGAATTCAAAGAATCATTGACCGAATGATCCGATTCTAAAGTGTACATTTTTTTCAAAATGAAATCTCTGTTTTGTATATCGTCAGCAAATGCGATAATAATTATGTACTCATTAATTGCATATATGTGGTTTCCATATTGTATAGTTAGTTAATAGAGAAATGTCTGTTGAAATTCCACAAATGAGGACGCGGGTTCAACATCCAAGTTTGCCACTTGTGACAAGCACTAAGATTTTAATGTATTTAGAATGTGAAAGTCTATTGTGTGACTGTGCATAATTTCGTCTTGTCCATGCAGATATGGTATTATTCGATTTTAGAATATGTATAACTTATACAGGTGTATGCCTAGAAATATGTGGCATGTAAAATTAGTATTCAATTTCGATGTTACGAAATGAAAGCTTTATGTTTTAAGTGATGTCTTGAAACCGTTTTGTATCAAAGGACTATCGGTTGCAAAGTTATTCATACCAAATATCAAAGTTTTAAATATATAGTTTGACCCGTTTATAGTTAATATAATTTTTTTGAATGACCCTACTTTGCTGCTGAATAAGTTAATTTTGGACATTGTCACAGCTACCTACAAAACACAAGCACTTCAAAACACGATATACCACCAAATATATTTTGTACCATACATTTATATATATCAATTTAATATACTGCGTATTTAATTTTAATTTTATAATGATGTTTTCAGAATAATAAAAATGTTTTACAACATGCATAATGGAAAAGAAATAAGTAAAATGAGCATGATTACAATAATTCACTAAAGATAAAATAAGATTGGTCTACTTAAAAATTAAAAGAATAATACCGTTTTTGTATCATAGCTGATCATTGATTTGTAAAAACCGATTACATTGTATAAGTTAAAATAAAATAATAAAAAATCAGATCTAACATAATCAGTCAATCAAAAGAAATAAAAGGTAAAACATAAAAGTTGACGAAATTAGAACAAAAAAAGTAACTTTATACTTATCAAATGGATTATTTATTATGTTACCCTCTTATTTATAAAGTGACATAACTCTTTTTCTGAAAAGCATCGAACGAACTATCGATGTGTTGTCAAATCTTCTGATAAGTAAATTTTTCGTTGTTTAAAGACGTTGGTCCCGACTGTCATTCGAAGATCTTTGATAGTCGGTCTGAAGAACCATCGTGTTATCTGGGTAGTGGAGTTCAGATAGATAGACAGTCGCTCCATGTAAAATACTGGTATACCAGCTGAATACCAGTATTTTACATGGACCGACTGCTTATCTGACCAATCCAGTTAGACAGGAAGCCGAACTCAACATAGTTGCAAAAAGCTAGACAGGTTGATTGTGATATAAATCAACCAATAAAACTGCAGACTTGATATAGCTTTTAGAAATCTGGTGTAGGTTCTAAAAATCTTTGACAACACACACTCTACAATCATTTGCTTGCACTTTAATGAATAAGTGGAATAATGGCTTCATATAATAAGAAATATAGCAATATTTCTGTGAGCAAGAGCCTATAAATTGACCCTTTTGATCTGTATAAAAGTTAATAGAACATTATAACAGTTTATTATAATAACTTAACATTACAAAACCAACATATCGAAATAATCTAAATTATAGCTAAATAACACACTGGCAACTCGGCTTAGAAACCAATTTTGATAGTAGATACTAGTTCAATAAAAGTGATAAAATAATAATATGAAACTCCAACAATAAGACTTTTGAATCGGTCTTCTTTAGACATCTCTGATCTCTGGTTTTAAATGGGAAACTCACATTCAAGAGGATGCAAAAAGATAATCTGCGAAATACACTTTTCACTAAAAATTCAATTTTTCTTAAAACAATTTGTATTTGGCCGGGTACACAAATGCCAAAGCGTGGTTGTTATTCTGTTCATGGGAAAAAGCATATTTGGCCTGCAGCGAGACAAAAAATTACTATAAATTATAATAGGAAGCCCTATTATAATTTATAGTAATTTTTTGTCACAGCGGACAGTTTTACCCAGTAACTGGGTTGTAGAGGTCAGCAACACAGTCACTCCATGTAGACTATTGGTTTACAGTATCTAGTTAGATTGGAAGCCGACCTCAACATAGGATAAGGTTCGTCATAGACACATCCGAACATCATATAAAGAGATATTGGCTTCTTATTGGCTAACAAACCATGCTGCGTAGTGTGTGTACACCGTGGCAAGTATATCGACACGCAACCTGTTACCCTACTTGTAAAACTGATTATTTGAATATTCTTAGTTTCTTCTGTAGGGGGTCTAGAATCATGTGCTGACTTCAGACTTGCAGTTTGTGCATCGATGTTCCTGCCACACTGTATTATACTATAGGCAAGAAAATATAGTTGCCTTAAATATGAGATTAAAAAATACTGATTTGGAGCTATACATCATAATTCGTAAAGAACAAAAACTAAATTTTTTGCACCTT
The DNA here is from genome assembly GCA_932294355.1 of Aporophyla lueneburgensis. Lineage (NCBI taxonomy): Eukaryota > Metazoa > Arthropoda > Insecta > Lepidoptera > Noctuidae > Aporophyla > Aporophyla lueneburgensis. Next base: position 11,819,777 of record OW028762.1, on the reverse strand, counting down.
TGTCACTCAAATAATTGATTTATGGTATTTTATTCTTAAACTAACATAACTTATTTAAGCATTTATGAATGACACCAAGTTTTAAATCGATTTATATTTTATTCCGTCAGATCTGTATGAGTTTTTTTTTTCTTATTGGTTTAGACATTTTCGAGATTAAATTTGTTAAGAAACACGAGATTTTTAATTCTATTAACCAACGGTAGTATTCGTTTACTGTATTATTAATCATTTGTCGTATCAGGTACTACGCGGTACTACAGGTATTTTTATTAAAATAAATTAATCATATAAAGTGCCATTCATAAAGTGAGCTCTATAATTAAGCATTTATGAATGACACCAAGTTTTAAATCCATTTATATTTTATTCCGTCAGCTCTATGAGTTTTTTTTCTTATTTGTTTAGACATTTTCGAGATAAATTTGTTAAAAACACGCGATTTTTAATTCTATTAATCAACTGTAGTATCTTTCACTGTGCTATTAATCATCTGTCGTATCAGGTATTACACGGTACTACAGGTATTTTATTAAAATAAATTAATCATATGAGGTGCCATTCATAATGTGTTCTCTCTATAATATTAAAGTTAACAACAATGGCAGTGGGTAGATTCTTATCCTAACATTTAACATATTGATTAATACAATTACTATAAAGATGGCAACACTTATATGCTTCTTCAGAACATTTGGCTATATGGGGTTTTAAGAAAAGTTTAAATTGGCTTTTTATAGTAACTGGAGACCTTTACATTTATTTTATTAGCATAATTCATGATACACAAAAACATTGATTTCTTAGTCTGTTTAAATTACAGTTTCTTTAAAATTCTAGCTGTATCACTGCCTGGGACAGACTGGATTCTAAAGGCGGAATATAGAGTGTTGTCACCTCGCCTGAGGCCTTTTTCCAGCAGTGAACTGCGATAGGCTGAGTTGATTATTTCGTTGATTGAATCGCAACAAGAACTTCTATTAAGCTTTAAAGTCATCAAATTTGCGTTGCGAAAGGGATGGAATGTTGCTTGCTGTTCTTTTTACCTACAAATACTTCATAGTATGGCCCAAATTTACAGCAGATTTGTTGCATCAACACTTTCAGAAACCGGTGATTAAGTATATCATAGATATTGTGAGTAGTTGCCATATTAAATTTGATTACTACAAAAGAGAGAGATTCATTTAAGTACATATACCATTCGTTTTTGATCTCCAGTAAAGCCATATATTATTGGTAAAGCACCAATTATAAAATACTGGATTTGAACTTTTACATTAAGCTTAGTAACAGTTACATTTAAATAGCAAGGATATTAGGTTTTTGTGCATTTTGTGTTCATTTATTGCAATATAATTACTATTGTAAAGAAAGTTACGTATCTCTAGGGTGAATTTCACAAACAAAACCGAACGTTACATCTTAACCGCGTTCAACAGCTGTCAGTATGCTTTCACTGTTGTGGAATTTTTGCTGACAGTTCCTATACGTAGTTATAGTATCATTGGAGAAATTCGCCGTTAAAATATTTTACATTGTTTAATGCAAAATCTCATTTCTTTTTTCTACGATTTCAACGAATTATATTGCAATAAACTTCACAAAAAATAGCTGCTCAATTCATTAATCTAACACGGTGCCTCGTCGTCTGCGTCTGTATGTATTTCATAACTTGATATTGTTATTCTTGTTGTTTCAGATCTTAAGTGCATCATTTCCACCTGTTATCAAAAGTTATTATCAGTTTGTGTTGTCATTATTGCATTTACGACATCTTAAAATGGTTTGTTTTTATATAAGGGCCCATCAAAATATGTGCTCCGTTGTTTGAATTGGGTTCATTGCGTCTGGTCAATTTAAGTGACTTAGTTTTACAGTTATTAAATTATAAACAAGAAGTACGGGAAGACCACAGAAACAATGGACTGTAGGCATGATGATACGGCTAGAAAGGGAGTGACTGCTGATATGACTAAAGTTCGGTTCAATCTGACGGAAGATGCGTCGAGCGTATCATCGGTCGCGTCTATTCGGTCAATTAGGGTGTTTTAATTATCTGACGGAAGATGCGTCGGGCGTAACTTTGTTTTGCCATGTTATTACGCCAGTATTCAGTTTCTGCATTCAGCATTTACATAAAATACACGTGGCACGACGTTGCCACTCTTTACGTCGGCCGACAATGAGTTGACGGAAACGGAACAGACGCTGTACGCTCGATGCCCTAACGCATCATCGGTTAAGTGTGAAAGGTTGAATGTTTTCTCATATAATTGTCTGTTCTGGCGTTACGCGACCGATAATACGCGACGCATCTTCCGTCAGATGTGAACCGACCCTAATAGGACACCCTATTAGGGTTGGTTTCGGTCGGTTCGTTTGGTAGCAAAGTTAAGTTTAAAATTAGAATAAGGGAGACTGATGCAGATTAATTAATTCTTGAGACCAGGGACCACAGTTGATGATGTAAGTAGAGTTGCTGCACCTACCACAAATATACAATGTAGCAATGACATTGATGAAACCTGTTACGATGGATTCAGTACATCATTCTGGAAATTAAAATATTTCCTCGGTAAAAAATAATTACGGTTTCATACATTTCGACCGTATTGCACATTTGTAGGAAACAAATGTTTTTTTTTTATAATCGACGAAAAATTTCTACACTTTCTCCATGATAATACAGACTTTACGTCGATGTCCCCGCTTGTATTATTGAAATAAGAGTAGAAGGATGATGGTGATGATTTATATTATAGTCCCGGTAGGTAATTTATTACTTTGATGGGACCTTAAAAGTGCAATAAAAATGAGGTAATTTGATGTACCGATTTTAGTATTATCATTGATACTTAACTATTCTATTAAAATACGGTCTAATGAATCTTAACTTATATTATTCCATGTTAGTGAAGTCGTAAGGAAATTATAGAAAGACTTAAAAATAAAAATCATATCATATTTCGAAGTGAATTTACATAGCCTTCTCGCGATGCATGCTGCTTTACTGCGGGCTGCTTTACTAGCCCCACTCCGAGCTTGCTTACTGGGCAATATTCAAAATAAGAAATAGATCATATTGTTACATTTTAAATCTCTGCTTCTTATAATTTACCTGCGACTTTGAAACCATACTTATAATATCATACAGTATAAAATTCTTACCTTTCTAAAGCAGTTATCCATACTAAACTAAGTTTGGGAATGTCTGCTTTAAGCCAGCCATAGGTAAGCTTTAAGCATGATTTCTATTTTAGTTGTATTTTTAAATGATGGTAAGACTAAATGGTAGAACATGCAATTATCTAGTATGTTCACTGTTATTAGTATGTTTCTATAACAATCATTGGTGGAAAATAATTCAACTGCCAAAACTAACTAACCCGACTAAAATGGTTAATTTACTAATTATAATCTAATAATATGAGTTAGGGTAACTATTGTCAAATAAATATGTAAGATAAATTTTGTTCTTGTTAATTGCATTAAAAAGGTTGCCATAAACTTATGTGTAGTGAGTGCTTATTCTACTTCGACAGTATTAGAGAATTGTAAAGAAATGCGCCAAACATCTGATTTATGGAAACATCTAATGTGTTTAAGTAAGGCAGAAATGTAATACTGGTTTCATATAATGAATAACGCAGGACAAAAATCGAGCTACACATTTCTAGTATACGCTGATCTCTCATTGTATAGGTTTTCCATACAATGGGATGCAAGATTATACTGCAAAATACCACTAATTGCCGTGCATACTTAGGTCATAAAAAGGATTAAAAACATTCAGTTTTTTTTCTCAAATGTTTATTCTACATGTCGGTCGTTTTAAATAGTTAACAACAACAAAATATACATTATATTGATATATAGTAACAACGACGAGAAACGTAACAGTTTATACACACCAGACTACGTTTTTGTAAGGGTGACCAGTGGAGATAAATAAGACTGATCTGTATTATTTTTGTTAACGTCAGACCATTTCACAAAATCCTGTTACTTTTATGACAATGACGTAAGGTCCAAATTGCAATAATTAACAAGCTTTCATGAAAGGGTATACGGTCGTAATCCTTGTTTCACATATTTACTCTTTTATTTTTATTTGTAAACGGCATGTTTTTTTTATGTTCTTTTATCAATAAGCCGGCCCACCTGTTGACAGGTTGTCATCGACGTCTATGGCCATTCATTCAATACTACAGGCATCTTAGGTGCATTGCCATCCCATATTAAGGTGCCAAAACGTTTTTGTCATCGCCGAACTTTTGCCGCTTCAATTTAATTTTTAAGGAAAAAGTTCAGAATATCGCTTGACTGAATTTTACAGAGAAATTGATTTCTTAAATTGTTGAATTTCTAGTGAAAATATGTGAATATCACATATTTTTGTCGTCCTAAAATTAACTTCACATCGTAAGTAATGAATTTTAGATAAATTTTAACAATAAAGTAGGTGTATTTAACTTGAAATAATACTACACTAATCGATATACAATTTGTACTGTACCAGTGATCTTACAATGAACACATTTTTTTTTAAGTATTTAATTAATTCTTATCAAGGAAAGGTCACCGTTACAAAAAGGTTTTAATTTAGTTTTTTTTGATCTGTAAGCACTTTTAAAATGTTTGATTATAACGAACAAATCTATTCTACATAATAAAATGGTCTGTGGTTTATCTATAATTTTGTTTTATTTGCGATTAAGATACAGAATTTTTGCAAATAGTTTTTTATATAGAAAATGCATACAATTAACCTGAGCCTTGCCTATAAGCTTTATGGTCAAATAAATGGTAACAATCTTTTAAAGCCGTTGCTTTATTAATATTTGTAAGTTTATTTTTCGTTAAAAATACTTACAGATCATATACAGTTTCATAAATATTATTACACTCACATGAAAGCGGATTATATTTATTTCAAAAGCGTACAACGAATTGCTTTTGTTAACTGACAACCTTGTTTTTATTAATAGCAATACATTTAAACGGAAGTTATAAATACAAAAGTGGTCGTTTTTGTTGACTTAGTGTTGGCAGCACTGGATCTCATGGCAGTTATTTTAAAAAAAGGAAGTTCTGTTTTCAATTGTCTTTTTAATTTTGTACTTTAGCAACGAATTGATATGACTTCTTACGAACGACTGGACGTGCATACTCTAGTCTGCAGATCATAAAATTACAAAAAACTAAATTTTTCGAATATGAGTTGTCAAAATAACTACGGGCAATACCGGCTTTGTTCGAGTTGAATGGTTTTAATAACGCATTATTTTATTAGTCATCATTATCTTAGAAAGAGATCGATATTTCAACGAATATCTAAAAAGACATTCGCTGCCGTGTTTTTTATGTGCGTCTTATCAGTTTCTTGACAAGTTTAATCGACTGTCGTATTGTATATGACATACGACAACTGATTAAATTGTTTTTTTTTTTCATCCTTGAGCGACTGTAAGCCGGTATTTAAATACAGGGTGTGCAAAGTTGTGTTATATAGATATTCGTATATTCACGTTATTCACACATACTTGTTTCATCATAACACCCTGTTTATCTCTAAATCCACTAATATGTCGAGATCAGTCGATTGCTGATTATGATTAGATGAAGTCAGTCGAAACCTTTATTTTGGGACTTATTTAATAGGTTTAAAATAATATTATAATTGATATACAGTTAAAAAACTGTCATTGTTATTTTATTTAACCTAAATCTACATTTATGAAGGACCTAATGTCGTTGTTATTAAAAAAAAAAACTTGAATCTACTAATTTAAAATTTCCTAGTTGTTTTTATGTAAATAACTATCAAATAAGTCCCAAAGTACAAAAATTATATTAAAATTATTACTTACTACACAATAGCTAAGTTATATAGTCTAAAACATTTTTTGTTTTTAAAAAAATGGGTCCGTTCTTTTTGGCAATTATTAAATATTTCGAAAACGGCGCTCACGGCACAACATTCATCAACTAGCGTTTCATTTTACGATATTTTTTTCAACAAGACAATGGCAACACTTAGTTTAAAATTAAGTTACACCAGCTGATATTCACGCAACAGTTATTATTGCTTAATTTCATTTAAAAATTAGCCATTCCTGCGCCATTTTTTTTTAACTTCACAAAGCATTATTTATTATTACGCATTCCTTAAAATGGAAGCACCCAATTTTGTGTTTATTAAATATTCGATTGAGATTGCCATGACAAAAATGTTCCTAAAAAGCTAGCGTCGTAAAAACAGAGTTATAAGCGTTTATAAATATTTTTATTGATATTTTAATCAATTGTAATCCTTTTCTACTCTCTCTTTAAGATGCAACTAGAACCCACCGTAAGCAGCGTCCATAGGAAAAGGGCATTCATTAATAGGGCGTATGCGCTAGATAAATAAAAAATAATAAAGTATGCATAGTATGTAAGAATATAAAGTTGTATGTAGGCATTTGTCTTGTTCCAGAAATTGTTAGCAAAAAATAACCAAAGTGCACAGAACTTCTTTCAACGAATTGAGTTTAATAATTTAGAGTAATATTTTCGATTTATGATGAGAAATTCATTTCGGATTTGTATTCGGTTTATTAAGTAGCGTTTATGAAATAAAACAAAGAAACAATTTCTGGCAACATATGTTTGAGTTAAAATGAACGATAAAAATGTACATCCTGTACATGCTTTTTTATTTAATTAATGTGTATGTTTTTTAATATTTCTTTTTATTGGCAAACTTGGATACTTTGATAGCGAGACAATAATAGTGTCGCTATCAAAGTTCGGTACAAAAACTATTTTTAATTTTTATCGTTCACTTTTGCTTTGGATAGAAGCTGTAGCGTGTAAAATGCTTGTCAGTGTGGTTAGTATATTAATACCATTACCAAACATGTGATATTATTTACTTACCCGTCCCTCGTAATTACATTTAGTCAAAACTACCATAATTTTGAAGAGACGATTGATAAGAAATGAATGCGTCGAAATTGAAATAGCAAAAATAATACTGGAAGTCTATTAAGTTAAATTACAATACCATAATCTAAAATCAAACATCAGTTTCGAGATGAAACAGTCAACTTAAATTCTCGAATCAATCAAAACTTCTCTTCAAAATTGAACCAATCACCTAGCGTTGAATCAATCAGACAGCGTTTGAATCACTCACCACTTCACTGGTCAGGCAGTTTATAGTGGATGATGGGAGGGCGCGCGCGGGAGGCGGTGGGGGGCGCGGGGACCGACGCCCCTCCCGCCCGTCGCAGGGCGTGGCGCCACGAGCTGGAGTTATTGGGTAACCTGTGGGGAATACGGGAACAACTTTAATTTGAACTCTTTATTATTGTTTGTTATGGCAACAATGACTTATGGTTTAAATAGGGTGATAATTATGTTTTATTTATGAAATACTATCATATAAGTAGATTCTTTTATATTTTGTGAATGTGAGAACGTTGTAGGCCTTGTAGAGTGTAGACAATTTTCTATTTTATTAAGTACTTGGTAATTGGTGACAGTCCTACACTGTTCTCCCAATCCATTTTATGAACACTGTAATTTGAAACCATTGTAAAAGCGTCTGCGTCGCGTCTGTTCGCCTGGATCTTTTAAACTACGGAACGGATTTAAATGCGGTTTCCATTAATAGACAGAGTGATTCAAGAGGAAGGTTTATATGTATAACTAGCTTTTGCCCGCGGCTCCGCCCGCGTGGATGTCGGAAATTAACGCAGGTATTTTTCTAAAATAAAAGAATTTTTCTAAAATAAAAGTAGCCTAAGTTACTCCTTGTTACATCAGCTATCTGCCAGTGAAAGTCCCGTCAAAATCGGTCCAGTCATTTCAGAGATTAGCCGGAACAAACAGACAGACAGACAAAAATTGTAAAAAATGTTGTTTTGGCATATAGACAGTGTCCATATACACTTAGTAAAAAGTGGTTATTTTAATATTAAAAACAGACACTCCAATTTTATTTATTTGTATAGATGTATAGATACGCGGGCGAAGACCAGAACCGCATTAAAATCCATTGCGTAGTTTAAAGGTCTAAACGTACAGACGCGAGAAGCGAGTTTGTTTTATACTATGTAAAGATAAAGATGATTATATTAATGGCTCTTTTAGACGTCATTGGGGGGACTTTTTAAGTTTAAAATGTAAATGGTGACATACCTTGTTCACTGCTACTAGACTCGGTAAAGCTAGGCGTGCCCTCCGTCCACGTAGGAGTGGAACCCTCAACAGACGCGGGCGGCGTCCAGCACACACTGGAAAATACATGCACAACTATAAGAATGTAGGTAACGAAGGAGCGAGCAAATAGAGACAGATTACAGGTAAATATCGTATGAAAAACAACGTGGTCACACGAACTTTTCTTTAAGTCACACGACATCACATCAGCCTAGCCTTTTCACAAATATATTGGGGTTCGGCTTCGAGTCTAACCGGATATAACTGAAAAAACTTTACCGCTCTGCCAGGGTCGCGATACTGTTCGAAAGAGACACCGTGACCCTGGCGCATGGGCAACTGAAGGAGCACGGGTGGGTTTTAGTCAGTAAAAATCTGACACGCCCTCCCGCTCCGCCCAGAGCGGGAGACGTTATTTGATGATTTCGCATCCAAAACAAAAAAGGCTATAAACTATATAACATTACGCTAGGACCTATAGGAGCAGAACAAAAAGGAAAAATGTCACGATTACGATGACCTTGCACAGGCAGGCGATTCGATGCGACGGGATGTGTCGGAGGAGCAAGAAATTTGACGCGGATGAAGAGCCTTTACCGCTAGCAAAAATTAAATTGCTGTCAATTTTTCCTTACTACAACTGTCAGACGTCATTTTTATTCCATGGCTAAAATAAATCCGACTTTGGTAAAATCAGCTCTAAATCTGTTTCATAAGTAACGATTTTGGCGTGGTCATAAATATTTTTGCATAGGACAGACGCCAGCACATAAAGCTACTACAATCTGTCAAATTTCTATAATAGATTTTCAACTTTATCGCTAAAGTGTTAGGTTCAAGATTAATTGGAAAAATTTGACAGTTTCGGGTAGCTTGATGTGCTGGCGTCTATACAGTGTTAAAGAATGACAGCAACCACTTGTCATGGCCTACCAAGTCTACCTATTTATTAGAATAACGTCAAATATTCTAACCTGGCATCATTACTGCGCGCACTGCTCAACGCAGCCGGCGTCAGCGCCAAAGACGACGCGGAAGACGTCGTCATCACACTCGCCGCACTCGACGCGCCCCTGCGTCTACCAGAGGCACTTGACGACGTCGTCGATGAAGAGTTCGTACGACTGGTCCTGGGAGGTGGAGCTTCTTCGAAAGGCGGTGGTGGCGTCGAACAACACGAGAGGGGGGCACCGCCTGGTGGTAAGCTAGCGTTACTACTTGGACTAGCAAGACAAGTCTTAGAGGATCGGTGGGCTAGTGTTTGGTGGGTAAAGGCGTAATGGTTGTGGTGGTGATGAAGCCAGGCGTAGCTTTTTGAGTTGGGTTTGTTACTGTTATAGTTGCGTTCATATTTAAGTCAACATTTCGTGTCAATGGAACGGTTGTCTATTTTTAGAGGCTTCTGTTTGACGTTACAGTTCGTTTTTTAAACCCGGATACTAATTTGACAGGTGTAATGTCAAACTTCAATACTAAAAAAAGCTCAGTGGGTCGTCTTAGGGCCAGAACTGCAGGAGTTGGAGTATACGCTTCGGGGCCACTATGAGACACTATCCTTTTTTATATTTTTGTTGTTAAATATTTTTATACGTACTTAGTAAATTCAGCGGTATTTTCGTTTTTTTTTTTGTTAGTAACCTTTTGCTCTATAGCTAATGCCCCTAAGGCTACACTCCAACCAAACACAAAAGACTTGAACTCAGATTAGTCTATGGAATTAAAAATCGAACTATAGTTACGGTTAAGCCACGCGCTTTTGTCGCATTCACGGTGTCTGGACCGTTGAAATGTCTCAAATATGAACGCAACTTTAAACTATTGAAACATACTCCCATTTCAAAAGGCTACGCTTGAGTAGTTTAATGATAGTTCAAAAGATAGCTATTTCTACATTCAGGCAAATTCTGGTCAGTGTTTTTGGTTATTAAATACTACTTTGATTCTAATTCTAGCTAGGAAGATTTTAAAAAATGTCTCCGTTTAAAAAGGTGCCTTTTAAAAAGTCCAATGTTTGACTCGTGTTTTCTATTGGTACTTTGAATGCCGTGGAATTCTAAATTATTATAAGCTATGAACCAGTAAAACTTAGAGAAATTTCACTGTAGAAATACACTGTAAAATTAATGGAAAATTATAATACTACACCTACAGTGAAACTTCTTGAAATACATATATTTACTAAATTAAAACTAATGGAATTGAGGGTATTGAAATAAAGGTAGGATGAAGAATGATTGAAAACAAAGTATGATTTTTCTTCTGTCATAGATTACAAAACTTTAAAGAGTGTCAATATCTACTGCTTAGATATTCTTTGAAGCTTTGTCCAGCTTAAAGTATTGCAAATATATCCCCCCTTCTTATTCAATCTCGGTAAGTTTTAACTCTATAAAATTCATTTGACTAACATCAAAGGTTAGTCTGAACAACTTACAATGAAATACAGAATATTCCATCAGTGAAGTTGATTTATCTTGATGAGTTATTATCGGCAGAATTTTCCACATAATGTACGACTCAAAAAGCAAGAAAAACACTTTGTTTATATCCAGATATAAAAAAAAAAACATGAAAAAGACGATGACATCTGCATACAATCTAAAATATTAAAGTGATTGAAAATGTAGCGACTAAATACATACAAATATGTAATAAAATAGCCAACGTGTTAAAAAAGATGCACTATGTTAAGGTAGGACAAAAGGAATTTAATAAAATATGAAAATCCAACGACCGAGCAATTATATATATAACGTTAAATATAGAAAAAATGGCAGTCATTACGGATCACAACACAATCTAGAAACATCTACATGCTTGACTAAGAACAACGTAGTTAATGACAAATGGCTTTGAGCCTCAACGAAATATATCTTCGATCTTTCTAAATTAAGTATATCGTCAATGCATCTTTCTAAATTATTGTCTTGTAATTTTAATTAGTTTTCTTCTTTTAGGACGCCATAATTTGCTTCTATTTTAAATTTAACTCTAATTTCTTGTCGAAATTCTTTAGTTTCGCCTACAGAATCTCTTCAAATTCTTTCCTCATCTTAATTATCATCTTCCTCTTATCCGATTTCCTTTTAAAGCTTCCCTTCTTTTTCTGTCTCGGTATCTTATTTGGCGTTTTCGTCAACGGCGTCTCCGAAAACTGTTTAATTTTCTCGTGAACATTGCCACTTATTGATTTTGAAACTACTGGGTTTATAACAGTTGTTGCTAACGAGAAGTGCTTCTTGTCAATTGCGGTCAAACTTCCGTGAGTGTACTCAATAGGTTCAAACATTTTCTTAGTTTCTTTAACTAATCTTTGCGTATCAATATACTTGTCTGATTGTTTACTGTCCTGCGAAGATGAAATGGAGCTTCGTCTTGAACTGTCTGAGTCCGTTTGCGCTTTAAATATATTTTTCTGGAACATATCAATCTTGGTCTTCGCTTTCTTGTGACATATAGCTTCGTCTTTCGTCATTCCTCTTTGGTACGTTCTAATTTCTACTTTTGGTTTAGGTTTCTTCTCTTGCGAACGATTTTTATCTCTTTTAGATTGAGTGAAGTTGAGTTTTTTAGATATGCCTGATATAATTCCTGGTTTTGAGTCGTTCTTTTCTACTTTAACTTCTATATCTGGTTTTGCAATCTGTTCTACCTTGGATGTATCAGCCGGAGCTACTTTTCTCAATGTTCTAGCCGCTGATACGAGGTCTGATGATTTAACATTGTGAACGCTCACCTTTTCATTTGACGAATCTAAGCTTAGCTGGGTTTTGCCAGTCAATTTGTCACCTATCTGGGTTACAACTTCCTTTACGAATTGCGATGGACTTTTAGACTGCTTAGCTCTAACATCTTCAACAGTTTCACGTATTTCTTGTATAACAATCCGTTCTTCGCTACTAGATTCAGTAAGCGAAGTATCATCATAATCTCCAGAGTCCAAATGTTCTCTCAATACTTTATCGATGTTGAATTTAGCCATCATTGAAGTCTGAGCAATCAAATCTTTACCAGGATGAGATCTCTCCGTGATACTGTCAGCTTCTTCTACGAAGTCTAGGAAAGAGTTCGAAGCAACTAATTTTGTGATCTTAACAGAACTGTTTGATACAGACGGTGGGATGCGACATGCAGTGGGTTCTTTAAACTTAAAATCATGCCCGTAAAAGCAGAAATCATCATCACTGCTAGTGATAGGTGTCTGCAGAGGGATGTCACTCACAGATATATTTAAATTCGGATAATCACCTTTCGTGTCGATGCTAGACGCTTGGGAGGAGGCGCCTCCACGTTTAGCTTTAGGAGACCCTCTCGGAGGGACCGGAGGGGGGACTCTCTGCTTTTGGGAGCCTTTCAAGACGGCGGGGAACGCGATGTCGGGCTCTGACACGGCGATAGTCGTCTTTGTCGACGACATGGTGACTTTAGCCGCAGTCGACACCGGTGATGTCACCGATATCGGCGTTATATGCGCTGTCACATCCGATAAAGAAACTGGCGATCGACAAAAACGCTCAAAATTTTGTATAGGTTTATTAATAATTAAAATACACAATAATAAAATGTATAAACGAAAAATTTGGCACATTAGAAAAAACAGATTATAACAATAATAAAAACGTTAAAAGATTTGTGTGTCATTGGAAGAGTAGTTACAATTACAGACGGGATTTACGTAAATCGTTAAATATCCAAAATGGCGTGTTTGAATTTATATTTTTTAGATGGAGCTTGACCGTTTAAATAACGTATTTTTTATTGGTGCATCAAGTTTATGTATAAGATATTAAAATAAATTACAGCATGCAGATTTAGGGAGTAAAAAGAAAAGCGAAGATTGATGGTATACCCAATAAGAAAAAAGTTCCAATAAGGCCACAGCAGCATGAAAAAAGGAGAGATAACATGACCATAAGTTTCTTTATATATTTTTTAGTATTTATTTACGGCTACAAGTTTAATGCTTACCAGAAATGCACCCATTTTAGTATCAAAACGGATAAAGGCGAAATCACAAATAAAAATCTGTATCTCTGTCTCGTTTCTGTACATTACGGAAGCTATTTTGTAGAGCGAGAAGATCGCTCGTAGTAAGACACGCTCATAAAGCGCTTTTACGTGCAAATGGACTTCTCGCTCTAGTGAATTGCAATTCTTAATGACAGAGAAATAATGATACCGTTTTTAAGGTGATTCCATTTTCTTTTATGATACCAAAAATAGGTACATTTATGAAAATCTTTTAAATAGCTTTTATTTACTAAGCAAAAAGCGTAGCAAGGGATCCAGACCTTTCAAATGTGTCGCTAAATTGGTTATGGTGACAATAACTTTGAAAAAGGTGCGAATAAATTTTGAGTAATATGTTTTCGCGTGAAATCCAATTATTGACTCGACATTTAAAGCAAAAGCAACAGTGACTTTATTTATGAAATATAATTTTGGCATCGACGATAAAGCAGCAAATTAATTTTAAATCTACATAGCCAATTGATTGATTTAATGTAATATTTAATGATATCCTTAATATTTAATTGATTCAAGCGATTAATGGTAGTGGAAACAGTTTTATACAATTTTGATTTAAAATTTTCTATTCAAAATAATTTTAAAGTTTAAAAGTGTACTCCTTGCTACACTTTTTGTTATTATTTTATTTTATTGTAGTTAAATAGTACGCCATGTAAGTAAAAAAAATATTTATAAAGGTTTTGTGGTATTTGAAAGAACAGAATTGCGTTTCGCTTGTTTTAGACCGCTATTTTATCACGCTAGCTCTGACCGCGGCTTCGCCCGTGTGGTTGTCGGAAATTATTCCAAGGGAACGTACTACCGAGACAAAAAGTAGCCTATCTAGTGATATTTTTATAACATCAGGTATTTGCCAGTAAAAGTCCCAGCAAAATCAGACAAAGGCAAAAACAAAAATTGTTTTTTTTTGTAATGTACCTAGCCTATAACCTAGCTTTTGAGATATAAATGTGGCCAAGCTGGGGAGATTCTCTCAAGGCCGGAAACGCTTATAACTTTTTGAACTAGTGACCAACAAATTTTGATATTTGGCGACTGATACCGAATAATTGGATACGAAATTTGGGAGTAAACAGATATTCACTAGGTACCCTAGCTCATGAGATTCTAATGGGTCAAGCTAGGGTATACACACCCCAGGGTGCTTACTCTCGAATATAATTCCAATAGATAGACATTGGAATTGTCAGTCAAACGTCAGGGATTGGCTGGACTCACTGAGTCTAGCCAATCCCTGACGTTTAACTCAACCAACTGACGTTTGACTAATGTCGATCTATTGGAATTATATTCGAGAGTAAGCACCCTGATCGGCCACCTATAAGTTCTTATAACTTTTGAACCAATTGCCGACTAATCTTAAGTAATTAGCGACATTTTTTTTTTGTGTTATCAAAATTAACATCCCTGATGATGGCCATGCCAGTGGCAGTCACATAAATTACAGAATGTCGCTTCTAAATAAGAAATGTAACTTAAGACGTTACATTGACGTCTCGTGGCGTGTAATAAGTCTGTTGCCGGCATTACAATTCTTCCGATACTATTCTGTACTTTCATACACCACTAAAAACATTAGTATTTCAAATTTATTCATTTATTTTCTGCTCTTACTACATTGTCGTATGAAAACAACAGTTGTCATTCAAATAACGACCATACACAATACGACATTTAGTCTCACCTGCTTTGACGCTCGCGACCCCACTGGATCCTGCTCCTATCCGTTTGATAGCGTGAAAATATTACGTCATATTCGTGAGCAATAGGTTTAAAAATATATATTCAAGTTAATTTTGCAAGAGAGTTTGCGAAATTTGGTTGATGCACTGACGTGCTTCCAAATGTTTAGATTCTACTTATTTATTTTTTTACCTGACATAGTCAAAACAAATTGAAAGTAACCTTTTCAATAATAGAAGATATTAAAATAGAAAGTTTAAATGTTATTTTTTTTCTAAAATAAATGGCGGAGTAGAGTATATTTCGCGTTCACTTGTACTCTAATAAATTAGCGTCAAGATAATTTTGTAATAGGTAAAACTCGTTTCTTAAGTTTAAATTTCAAATGTGATTCTTTAAAGTAGTAGAGATAGTAAATAAAACGAGTTAATTCCAGCCAACAAAAATTCACGTTTATTATCATAGTATATACATAAAATTTTGGTCAAACAGCTCAAGCGGTACACAATATACTTAACACTTTACCACACAAGTATACTATAACTTACACCAGTTCAGTGTTACACAACTAGAACACTTTTGTTCGTGACTGTACAAGAAAAAGGTTTTTTTTTGTAATTTTCAAATTTTCCTCCAAAACCCTACTACAATTCCATCGCATTTTTTTACAAACGATTCTAACAAAATTGTAAAAATGTACAGTCGCATACAAAAGTTTAATCAGCCATTACGAACAAAATATTTAAATAAACTAACATTCATTCGAATAATCTCATTACATTGTGTGAAAGGTTTCTTAATAAATCCTACGGAATATTGGCTACTCGCGCTTTTAAATTAATGGCTAATAAAAATAATGGTACATACTTACAATGAAAATAAAATATCAAATGAGTGATTGGCATTAAAATTGTGACAACAGCAATACTAGTTTTTATTAAAGGAATGTAACAAACTAGGATAGGGTTTGTTTTAAATAACTCAATCTAACCTCGTAAGGCCCAATTTAAATTTAGGCAGATATAACTTACGACCCAATGTACTAAACAAAGGTACAAGAAGTTGCGGTCCAGAACTTCGATCTAGTAAAAATGTGTTTAAATGATAAGCTCTTGACTCAATTATTTTAAGGAGTACTTCCCCGAGGGTATTTAATAGATGTATTCAAGGTTAATGAATTTTTGATGACAGATTTAAATTGGTGGGTTTATTTAAACTTTGTTTGACTGGCCTGTTAATGTAGCGATTCCCACCCAGGACAAACCTTTGTGTGATGAGCACAATCATTTGTTCTGTGTCTGGGTGTAATTTATCTATAATATGTATGTATTTCGAAATATATAAGCATGTTTATCAGTTGTCTGGTTGCCATAGTACAGGCTTTGCCTAGTTTGGGATCAAATAACGTTGTGTTGGTTGTCCTAAGATTATATATTAACTAAAAAATAGGTTTAAATATTATCATAATTTTAGCTCGCTGGGCCATAATGTAATGATTTAAAAAAAATATTTATGATTGTAATTGTTTAAATATGTTTGTCATTAAAATGAGGTTGTTGGGTCTTACGAGGTTAACTGCCACACCATCACCGTAATCGGACTTTGAGAGGGAAGCGAGAGTGCACCTGCGTCTGGGCATACAGTGCATTATAATACCTCCCGCGCCGAAGGCATTTTCTCCGCTGAGATCGGCCGCCATGGTCGAAATTCGGTCTGGAGTACAGTATACTATCATTATTTTTAACTACATTTTTTGGGGTACTTTAAAGAGTATTTTTTCAAATAAGAAGTACCATACATTTACTAACAATTTTGGAAGACATCTTTTTAAATATAATACCCGAAATTGCTGACATAAATATCAATATTTAATTTAAAAACTAATAGTTTGATAATTCAGTTCATACTTTGTGACGTATTTTTAAAAAATATTAAATGTCTTTGATTTGAAGTACCATAGACTAACGGAATCTATTCAAATTCTGTCATTCGTAAATCGAATGGCAGCCTGAAAGAATACCTAATTACATTAAATTTTCCTAAATTAGGAAAAGCTTTTACATAGCAAAAAAATAAAATTGAGACACCACAAGTAAATTAAGATAAAATCATAAAAATAATATTTCTCTAATAAATAATCAATTCATACAAACTCTTCACATCATATCCCAATACATTATTTCAGTTCAAATGATTCTTTTCAGGGACTGCACTAGAAATTGTACTTTATTTAATTTTGACAATTCTCTACTGTCTCCTTCATTACATATGTCAAAACTCTCAAATAATTATTTCGCAAAATGTTTTTCTATTATATCCTTGGTAGTATTTCTGTCATAATTATTATTAATAGAAATTTTAATATTCAACGAAATATCCAAGCGCGCCATTTATTTTTAACAAAGTTTGAAGTGCAGTCTCCAAAAACTTTCTTCACTGGGCCAAAGATCATCACACATACACACAACATAATCATTCCCAATATTTATAAAAAAGGGATACACTGATCAAAAATGTATTGTTATTTGTAGATTGTTTGTTTAAAAAAAGAAGGGCGCGTTCGTAACTAAAGGCATTCATTTTTTCTTAGTTTTTTTTTAAACTTTAATACAAGACCAAATCATTCACTAAAGTTGTCATTTTAAGGTGCCAATCTAAAGGAATATTGTATAGAGATTTTTTATTTTACTTTTGTTACCCTTTCACGCGAAAACATTTGAACGGATTTGGATGAAATTTGGCACATGGGTATACCATGATCTAAATTCGGATATAGAATTATCTTTGTTCCGATATCCCCTTGGGATCGAGATTTATGCGGGTAAAAACGCGGTACGTCCTGCGCACCCTGGATAGTCAGCCCTATCACAATCTCGCTAACTGGCTAATATTTCTGAGCTATTCTTTAAGATCACGGTGATAGGAACGGCGAAAGATTTTTTTTTGGAAAAAATATGTCAATACATTTTCGTGATCAGTGTACAAAGAAAGATGGTGTGTGCCTATAACCCCACGATATGAAAATGTACTACTGGAGCCCAGTATACACGATTCAACGCCGACCGACTGGTGACGAGTATACCCGATTCAGTGTTACCGTCGTGAACGCAAAAAGCGCTAAGAAGTTTTCAATTCAAAAATTGATTTACTTCTAATAAATAGTTACATCGATGCAGAAGAAATTTCTGCTAGAACCTGCTTTGACCTCAAAAAAGAACCCAAGCGCACATACATTCGTTCGAAATAAAATACTGCATAATATATTAAATCTATTAAAATTCTAAAACTCCCAAAGTCCTCAATTGAGCTACCGTGCAATTAATTCAATGTAAGGTATAAAACTCTAAAACATTAAAATAGTAATAGTCAAAGAAAAAGGTTTCGAAGCCGACATATTGGCCTTTATTTTGATGACGTTAAAGTTCCGAATTTGAAAGTTATTTAGACTTATGTATGACAACGTGGAATTGTAAAAACCGTTAGATTATAATCTATCTAGCGAGATTGTAATCTAACGATATTTACAATTTTACGGTGACGTATACAAAAGTGCAGGGTGACTCAATTTGGGAGTCTATGAGTGTATTACATAGGAAATAAGTATAGGTAACAAAACAGACTAAATCGACTATAGGTAGTCGAGTCTTAGTAGAATTCGAATTTTATTTTTACTTGTACTAAGTCGAAATAATAAGTTCAGCGATTTGATAGAAAAAATAAATGTCATAAATGTTAGTTATGTTAACTGAATTAACCATAATGATTTACGGTAATACGATCTATTTTAAATAATATCAATTAGATATTAAAATGAATTATTAACTTTGAATAAAGAATTTTGTATACATATTTGGGAATTTCAATCTTAGGCCGTATTTTTATTGATATAAAATCTAAGGCTTTTTGAAGACAAATAATTGACATTTTTTTAATATTTATTGTCAATATGTATCGCTTTATATTTACTAGACAAGGACAATGTGATCTATCGATATAATTTATCGATACTCAATGTGGGGAAAAGTAGACTTTGCTAATAATAACCAAGTTATAAATTATAACACTAGTCACATATAAAGCATCAACAAACACTAAGCTATTATGAACTATGTCTTTTAATTTTAACTGAACTACATACCTCGATAATCGTAAAATATCGACACATACACATCACTACATTCATCGACAAACATCCCTAATGTCGATTCACAAAACACGCTTTCTAAAAATAACTTAGTACAGTAATTTCTCTATCGATAATTTTCGATATATACACTAAAAATGTATCGATATATCGATAGTAAAGTGACGTCAGAAATATTAGAGACGGTCGACAAAACTATCGATTTTTGTGTGATACCAAATTTTAGTGTGATCTTCCTCAATCTGCAGGCGGTACTACTATTATAGTACTTCCACTGTCTTTTCCAGAGTATATTTCAGCTTTTTCTATACTTCGGATGTAGACAACCTCTTTGATAAATTCTTCTCTCGATTCCGAATCCTTTATATGTTCATCGCCGTTCAATTGTACTACAGACACATGTTCGGTTATCTGTAGATTCCTCTCTTTCATAATTGGAGATTCTGGTTTAATATAAACCGTTTGTGTGGATCTAACTTTACGAAATCTCATGTCTTTGGGCAGAGTCGCCGTCTCTCTGGCTTCTAAACTCGGTGTTGCCGACTTCCTATAGCTAGAACTCAGGCTTTTAGGTAAAGTGTTTGACGTTTCAGCGTTTAAAACGCTTTCTGTCTTCACTAAGCCTATATCTACGAAGAATTTCTTGAATTTCTCTACGAATGTTGGAGATTTCGCTCTGTTAAGACTGTTGGTTAGTCTCTCGTTCGAGTTCTCTTTTATCTCGTCGATTCTCGCAGGTATATTGGACGTGCTTTTGTGTTTCTCTAGAATGTTCGATCGTCTTTTCCATTTACCGTCTTCATCTTCGTCGTCTATAAAAGGTATATCTTGTAGATTGTTCTCATTTCTCGTGTCTACGGCCGCGTCCTTTTTCTTAGGGAAGTTCGTGTGTGCTTCAACGTATATTTGAGGTACACTTGTGCTTGTATTGTCTGTTTGAATTCCACTATCAGCTAGACTACCGTTTATATGTGAGCTTCCCGCGCCTGTGCTTAAGACTTTAGTTAGTTGGTCAGAGAGAGTATCCATTCTGTCTTGTATTGAAGCTCTGTATACATTGTTACTGTATGACGTTCCTGGGTCTCGGGTGATGTTTGACGTATCGAATTCTATACGTCTTGGGAACGTTCTGTCTCTGTCTATCTTTAGTCTATCGGACAGTACGGAGGGGTACTCAGTAGGGGGCTGTACGCTGGGATGCCTTTGATTCCAAGTTGATATGGTAGTGTCAGTAAAATCGCTCATACTGGATCTGATTGAAGATCTAGGCGATAGTCTGGACTGCCTCAAGAGGTCAGGGTTGTAATCTTTAATCGGTCTGCCGATGTAGATACGTCCTGGATAAAAAACGTCGTTGTCAAAATGGTTGTATCGTTTGGACGTTTTTTTTTTTTGGTACATTTCAGTTTATTTCACTCCCCCGTCGGCAAACCATGCTTTGAACATGTTGACCACCAACACCGTTAGCACAAAAATCACATCACAATTTTTTTTTTTGTAAAACGTCAAACGCGGGTATAATAAAAATTGCAAAAAAAGACTAC
This sequence comes from Aporophyla lueneburgensis, assembly GCA_932294355.1. Lineage (NCBI taxonomy): Eukaryota > Metazoa > Arthropoda > Insecta > Lepidoptera > Noctuidae > Aporophyla > Aporophyla lueneburgensis. The sequence continues at coordinate 11,799,164 of OW028762.1, read as the reverse complement.
AAGAATAAGGAAACGAAAAATAGGACGGTTCACAACAGCGGGGTAACAAACACCGGAAAGGGGGAAGGGTGGGGGATAAAATAAACTGAAATGTATAATAATATATAGGTACCAACATAATTCGCATTCAATGTTAGGGTAAGTTGGGTGAAAACTACTTTGTTTAAAATAATTGTAAAAGTTAATAATAAAACTAAAATTAGTTTTTGAAATATTGAGCATTCATTATGAAGCGAGTTAACGATTTACTATATTTTTTTAATTCATTGCAATTTCATTAGAATGGCATGATATGCTAATAACTTAAAATTTAACAAAAAATAAAATACCTTCTTTATTTTTATTTGACGTGGTAATTATTTAATTTTCGTCAAGAAACAGAATTTGCTAATAAGTTTCACTTTATTTTTTATACCCAATAAAAAAAGAAAAATGCATTCATCATTTTTCATGCTATCAAAATATTCATGCATTAATACTCAAAATAGTAAAAAAAACCCCTTTACCGTATAAACAAAAAAAAAAAAATCGTCAACTTGCTCCAAAAACAAAACCAAAACTAAAAAAAGAGAACGGGTTCTACACAAAGAGTACTAAAAACAATGTTTTCTATCGTACCTGGTGTATCAATCTCCTCCTGCGGTCTCGATGGCTTGGCGATGCTCTTCCTCTTCGACGGAGAGTGTTTCAGGGCTGTGGAGTTACAGATGAAGAGGTCAGGTCAAGTGGTGATGGTAGGAGAGAGGAATATTATTGTGGTTTTAATTCCTAATTCAAAAAACATAATTCCTTCTGCACAATTGCACAGGGACAGACTAAGAAATCACCAAAATCATAAAAAAAAAATATATTCGTTAAATATTTTTGTTGTTTTAATAACTTTCAACTTTGTGTGCAATTTTTCATAGTACAGCTTATTTTGTGATTTACATTAACACATGCATTGGCATGACAGTCACTACATGGTCTTAACATGATGTGACATACTTTAAAAGATACTGTGACCTCTGAGTTTGTTTCGGCCTTCCTTCTCAGAGTAGTCTTAGGAAACGCCGACCTCATGTAGTTTAAAAAAATATCATTGACAAGTAAAAGTGTTTGTACAAACCTACTTACAGAAATAAAATCGTTTACCATTTCTGTATTTTTTCATTTATATTTTTAGCCTAAAAGAAGGTATAAATACCATATAATTATGAAAACATAAAAAAATATTTTTATGATCAAGTTCTTTTTTAATGATTTATAGTTTCAATGATTTGGTGCAATTTTAGACTATATTGAATTAATATTTTCCGCAGACCACAATAATATTCCAAAGTATGTACAAAACTTAATAAGAAAAACAATAAAAAATAAAAACATCAGCTCACTAATTGAAAAAAAGCTTTTTTTTTCAAAAATAAAACAGCGTGAACGCTTAAATTCGCAACATAACTGTCAAAATGTTCTCAAAAAGCATTCTAATACAGTGAAGAATTTTGTGAAAATATGTTAAAGGGGAAAGTAACTTCAGATTTTAATAAAAATAAGTTTTAATAACTGTTGGCAGTCAACAAAACCTGCAGTTTTTGGTAAGATTGCATGCAATTAATGTTATTTTTATAATTATTTAGTAACGTGATATAATATTGATCTCCAACGTTACTATCCCCAAAAGGTAAAAATAAAACAAAACTGATTATTTTAATAAAAATTAAACGTCATCATAAAACTCCATCCGACATCATTTCGCATTCACCATTTAAAATAAAACAAAAAGAAGTTCGAAATTCAATGTAGAGACAGAGACAACTTGCGAAATGACATCTGTCAAATAAAAAAAAAAGAAGAAAAAGACACAGAGTACACGTGCTTCGTCGAAAGTTGAAAGAAACCACAGAGAGGTAGCTAACTACAGTAGGGGGGAATGAATGAGGGGTGAGCTCGGTAGATGGAGCCACTTGCTATGTCGGGGATTACTAGTACAAGACCACAACACATTCGCGGTTGGTTGTCGTAAATAATTATAGCAGTAGAGGGTACTTGCAAATAAAAAATAAAACATTTAAAACAATCGCAATTTCTGTACAATTAACTAACATATAATAGGAATCCCAAAAGTAAAAAAAAAACACCAACTTTAAAAAAAAAAAACAAAAAATAATTACTGTTTGATTTTTGTTTTTTTTTTATTTCTATCAAATTCATGCCCACGTTTTTATCTTATAAAATTCCAGGTACCACAATACTCCTTAAAAAACATATTTACGACAAACACCACGCACAAAAATACTGGAAACAATCCAAAAAACATCGAGGGGGTCAAGGTCATGAAATGGGGGGGGGGGGGCTCAGGGTCACAAGATCACATCATCATGCTTTGGGACCCCCAAAACAACTGGGACTTACTCAGACCTCCACGGACCCGCGCGAGTATCCGATTACGGACAATTGTCGGGAAGAAAAATGGAAAAAAACACAGATATTATTTTCGGCTGGCAACATTATTCAAGGGCGTGCATGATCTCCGTTATATCGTCATGCTATATTGCATCCAATTATATTGTTTAAATCAACAAAAATAATATTTTAAATAAAATCAAAAGTGTCTAAATACATGCCTGAAAATATTGCTCCGAACGAAAAATTAATTGAAATAAAATCGAAATTAAATATTTAGTTTAAATAAAAACCACGTTATTCAGCTAATTCCTACAAAAATGAGGTTAAGGTGTTGGTGTTTTGCCCTTTTCTAACCCCAAAAAAACATTTTCTACAGAAGATTATGAAGATACATAAGCTTATTTGTAAACTTACTAAACATACTTATCGTAATAAAATTCTATGGCTTCAATTTAAAAAATATAAATACACTACATAGACTAATTACATTTATATTAAACGAATAGTTTGTCTACGACCGGAGAAGAAATAAAATTAACTTTAGTGTAGTCAATAACACTTTTTTAATCACAAATGGAGATATTAGGTTATATCTAACACACCATGCTTTTATCTAAGAAAAAAGAAAAGAAACTTCTACATCTGTTCTTCCTATGTTTTATGATAAGTGCTATCCCCCATAAAAGTTTTCATCATAACAGCACAGTTTTGATACCATACGTTTTTTGCAGTGTTATGTAAAATCTTTTTGGTTCTTCTTCGAACTTATACAAAATGAGTTATGTAAACTTAATTCGATTTTAACAGCCTGTTTTATAACGCAATAAAACTGCCAAAATCTTGTTTGAATAGAACTTTTTACCACGCTGTCCAATGCAGCACTTATCTGTACACCACTTTGTCTCAAGACGAACCTTTATTCGTCTTGTTTAGAGGAGTTTATCAAACGTGGCGATTTATCGCATCGTTTTAGTGATGCTAAACACATGAATGCCAGGCAATTCTCGCCTCCTCCAACGAGGTCTTAAGAACGATATTACAGAAATTTTGTTCTCTACTACTACCGAATAATTTCAAACGATATTCCACCAACACCCGCCCCCCTAATCACATCCACACACATTATAATATACAAGTAACACATTAATCCCTACGGTACCTATGTAAGAGGTGACTAGCGTTCGGAACTTGCGATGGTTCCCCTTGATCTCTGGTAGGTCCACTGATGCAACACATACATTTTTTGTTTAGTAAGTTTATTGGATGACGTGGTCTGGAGGTAGGATTACAGCGCGAGTTTTTACGCATTTTTAAATTCAGTCTCTTCATTTCATTGCCACTTACTCAACTTTATACTTACTTAAGTGTTATATACACTAAGTTGGCTTTTGAGTGACTATGTGTAAGAAAAAGGTCCTAAACCAATTCTGCTAGCTAAAATATATCTCGGCACGCCTTACTTAAAGGATATGCCTATATTTCAAGTGCATATCCCTATTTTTACAAACATCATATTTAAACTTAGTTAACGTTACAAAAGCAGCAATTTTTTTTTGAAGCTTTAAATTAACAGCTGTTGACTTCCAAAACAGTGTTTTGAAATATTAAACATGATAATAATATAATTCTTATTCATACTGCATTCGCGTTAAAACTCGAACCGATTCCCAGAATCCACATCCAGGCCACGCCAAAGAACAAGAATGTAATTTCGTAATAAGGGGAATTTTCATAACTTTGTTTTAGATTTAGAACACATTAGGCTACAATATTTTAGTAGCCTATATTCATTAACATAGTTTTAAGAGTCCAATTATTTATAATACTATAATATTCTCATGTTCATGTCATTTGAACTCCTAATTTCTATGCTACAAATTCGGCTGGTGGCATAATAATGTACAGTAGCTATAGTCATTTCCTGGACAACGTTATACAAAACGAATTTGAACTGGGACGAACTTTTTACAAATTAAAAATAAACCAGGACGAACTTTTTACAAAACGAATTTGAACCGGGACGAGCTTTTTATAAACCGAATTTGAACCGGGGCGAAATTTTTACAAAACGAATTTGAACCGGGGCGAACATTTTTCAAAACGAATTTGAACAGCGGCGAACTTTTCCAAGATGAGCTTTTCTCATTGCGACTTTTTTTTTGTCCTGTATTAAAATTTTATGGAGTCTTAAAACTTTGTTAATTATAATACCGCCCCCTATGGATTAGGCAACATTTAGACGTTAGACACAATGTTAGCATTTAACTATCGGAGATCGAGTGTACCATCAAAGTGTGAACTCGGCTTTATTACAAACAGATGACAGATGAAGTTACTTTATTTTTATAGCAATAAGTTTTTAAATTTATATCACGGCTCGGAGTCTGGATTTATACCCTGTTGATGGCAATATGCTTTTGCTCCTTAAACGACTTCAATGCAGTAGCAAAATATGGGAGACACTTCTGCCTATCCCTTAGAGGGAACCAGATGTGGTTTTATATATTTTTTGCATTTAGGAAGACAGTCGTTACGTATATTTGTCAATTTGTGTTCGCACTTTCATAGCAACTATGGATCTACAGTAGGGAATTTTCTCAATATAAGATTCATTTGAAGATGGGAAGACAAGATAATTTCAATGATTTTTAAAACAAATTTTCTTTCAATGTTAAGTAAAGGAATACGTTACTTACTTTAGTTTCAAGAATAGATTTTAATTGTTTATTAAAAAATATGACAAAATTGACAGAATTTATCAGAAAAAAAAATCTATGATTGTACAAACCACAGATTTGTAAAATTAAATAAAAAGACTTCGCCACTGACCCATCTCCAAATTGACCTTAAAACACATAATTCTAATAACAATAGGACTTACTATTTGGTAATTATCTATAAGAGAATTAATAGCGACATGATAAAGAGCTTAACTAATGATAGGAATTTAATAGATAAAGAGAAAATTTAAATATTTGAAATTATTTAGACTGGTAACCCTAAATTGTAGTTGGCAACATTTTAATGCCATAGAGAAAGGAATATCTTTGGTTATGGTTAAAGAGTAGATAGACGTTTTGGAAAGCATAGAGTAATACTTACACGAAGGTATTTTCTTGAACACGGTCTTAGCCATGAAATCTAAAAACCTCTGCGCGTAGAAACTCGGTCTGTGCACTGAAACTGTGTCCTGAAATTGTGAAAGAGACAATATATTTTAATTTATCCGTTACCGATAATCACCATGATCATGAATATTTTCTTACTAGCACTTCGTCCTTGTGAAATTTATAACTCATGTTACTCCAAAGTAATGTACACTACTGGAAAAATGGTGTCATTTTTTTTTCCATATTTTTGGACAATTTGCAACAGGCCGTAACTTCGAGAGAAATGGTCGTACAAGAAATAAAAAATAAAGGCAATTGTAGCTCCAAGTGTCTAGTTTTAGAATTCGAATGGAAATGGTTTTTCTATGAAAGCGTGTTTATTGTTTTTTAAACTATTATTAATATTTTCTATTCTTGTATGAAATCGGAACATATAATAATTATATATAGATAATCCTCTTCGACTCGCTTTCAGTGGTTCACAAGTTGCCGAGAATTTTACCCTACGTTACCCTTGCCGCGAGTAGTTACCCCATCGTGTATTCTTGTGTTGTTCTGTATGAAATGGAACATACAATTCGATAATCCTCTTCGACTCGCCCTCAGTGGTTTATAAGTCGCGTCGTAATATTACCCTACGTTACCCTTGCCGCGGGTACTTACCCCATCATGTATCATGCTCTTCCACGTATGCTCCAGTTTCTTGCGGAGCCGGTACGATTGTAGAATGTCGATGATACCCAGGAAAAGGAGGAGACGCTCGCCGCGCGCGTTCCTTGCAGGAATGCCGCCAGGACTGGGGATGGCATGGACATTATTATGAATTAACGGCTATGAAAAATCTATAGATAAATTTTCTTCAAATCAAATCAAATCCTTTATTGGTTTGCAAACATGGGTAATATGATACATAGATGTTTAAGTTTATGAGTCCTCCATGTTCTGCTGTCACATGGGCATGGAAATCACATGTTATTCAGTATTATTTAATTTACGCAAAAATATATGATAATTTTAAAATAATAATAACGCCTTTGGTAATTTTAGTTTTAGCAAAGAGAATCTTCCATGTGGTGCCGGGCGTAAAGACAAGCACCAGCCCGTTTCTTTCCGTGGGTATCGTAATAGGCGACTAAGGGACTTACTAGAAAATGGGAAGCAGCGTTCTCTATGCATTTTACCACCATACTACGATCACCAACCCGCCTGCCAAGCGAGGCAATTATGACAAAGCCCCCCAAATTGGGGAGCCCTATGTCCAGTAGTGGACGTCTTTCGGCTGTAATTATAATGATGAAGAGAATAGCTACAAATATATATTTTTCCGTCACGGGACAAATTACAGACACTTACTTACAGACATTGGGTGGCCTTTAACTGGCCAACTATTAAAATACTAGTCACCACTGCCTACTGCTTTTTAAGTAATACAGACTTACTCTGTAAGAAAAATTCTAGACTGCTTTAATCTAGAAATAACAAAACACTCACGGCACATCCTCCTCCTCATCAATAGGCTCACTTTCAGCCTGTATGCTCTCCATCGCCGTGGAGTGGGCCACCAGTCGCTGACGATTGATAGATCTGGAACAGACGGTTTCGTTAAATGAAGGGTAAAAACCCGATTGTATGCACAAGAGTAAGGGTAAAAAGTCGGTTTATAAGAAATAAAAGTTGCGAATATTAGTGAATTATTGTACCACGAAGACATGAGGTTTTTTAAACTAATACTGATACGAAAGCCAGTTGACATGGGGTTTAAGAATATATTATTTTTTTGTGAGAAATAGACAAAAATATGGCGTATTTCCATCCAAATTGTAAGGAACAAAGACACAACTGAGAACAAAATTTCGTTGTTTTATATCCTGACATTTGTAATGTTGATGAAGCTACTAAGAAAGAGTCTGAAGTCTAACATTTATTTAAAACTTCTGCATACCATGAAGCTATTATGAGAGAGTTTGTAGACTTGTTTATAACTTGTGTATACCATATTTTATTGGATAGTTCTGAAAAATATTTGGATACATTTGAACGGAGCAACAAATGCTTATTTCCGAAGTGTGAAATACAACATCCTAACCCAAAAAATATTTATGATTTTGGCAAGACATTCATCTTCAACCTAGTTATTTCCCAATTACGTAAGGGTCAGATTCCAGTCTAACCGAATCCAGCTGAATAGGAGTTCTTTACATGGAGCGACTGCCTATTTGGCCTCCACAATCCAATTAATGGGTAATAAGGTCAGTAGTAAAGTCAGACTTTCGGCCTTCTGACAGTCCGTAACGACTGTCCATGATCGACGCCCACCCAATAGGCATACATAGTTTTGAAATAAAAATAACCAATTTTGTAACACTGAAGAATTGTATTTCACACTTCAGTACCTACATTGAAAAATTCCTTGAACACTTGAATGAGCGAATGCATTCAATAACATTATGAACAGATGCATGCTTTTAGATTTCCATACACATTCACATTTTGGGGCTCCAGAGTAAAATGGAAGAAGTCGATTTAAGGTATTAAAGGTGCAACACAACTACTGTTGATGACCAACCAGATCTAGGGGAAAGGGGGCTAAGGGGGCTCAACCTACCCTCAGCGGGATCAAACCTCTCCCAAACAAAAATCCTGGATCCGCCACTAGAACTATTGTATGCCCTCATTGTCACCTTCATGAGTGTAGACTTGTCATATTTTTTTGTAATAATACTTTTCACAATGGAGCCCCAATATATTTGTTAGAACATGCATAATTAATTAGTTATACTATACAGTTACAGAAATAGTTTATCTCCAGTTATTCGAGTTAATAATACCTAACTATTAGATCACATGACGATTAAAGTAGTGAGTGGTGTATCGATTACCGGTTAGTCGAGTTCGATTCTTAGTCGATTTTCTTATGTTTTACACCCGAATGCGTCTAAAGGCGGGTTATTCGATGTTTTTGGTTAAGTGTTCAATGTAAACCATTGATTTTATGGAGATTTAAAAGACCGAAGACTGTTTGTCTTGACTATTTTTATTAAAGGGTTTTAGTCTAGTCATATTATATTTTTATAATCAAATTATAAAACTTATAGTGCATGGTTTTAAACTTTTGTTTTGACTTCATGTGAAAACTAGTAGCATTAATTAAAATGTCTTATTTATAGGGGACCGATACAATTTGATGATCCACCACTCGGGCTTATAGGCATCAGGCCACATAGCGGCCAAACGCGCACAGCATTGCACATAAAACCAGATACATACACGTACGTATACTAATACATCTATACCACAAAAGATTTTCACCCAAATGCGACAATAACCATTTTTTTTTTAACCCAATCGACTGATAACCAACACACCAAACACTAAGAAATAAAAAAGTAAGAAAAATACATAACAATAAGAAAAATGTTAGATAATAAAAAAATAGAAATACGTATTATTAAAAAGAAACATTCAAAAACGTATAAAACTTTATCGTACTGCGTCCTTTTGACTTGTGCGGTGAAATCCTCCCTGCCTTGTTCCGATCTGAAATTGTTTTATAATAAACAGAGATACAGTACCGCCACCGAGAGAAGAGGTATGGAAAACACGAAATTTTGAATGTATGGATTCTGATACAAAATAAAAAAAACAATGTACAGACGCCAGCACATCAAGCTACCCGAAATTGTTACATTTTCCCACACGATCTTGAACCTTATGCGTTAGCGATAAAGTTGAAAACCTATTAAAGAAATTTGACCGATAGTAGTAGCTTTTTGTGCTAGTGTCTGTACTTAATAAATTTTGAAATCATTAAAATTAAACTCTTTGTGTATAAATAAAAATTCGATTTTGACTTATTTCTTAACCAGACTTTAACCATGTTTGACATGGTAGATAGTAAAAGTATTACTAGTATTATCATTCATTCAAACCTTCATAAATAGGGACGGTATCAATCGGTCTAGCGTTTTCCAAACTATGTTGGGGTCTCGGCTTCCAATCTAATCGGATACAGCTGAATATCAGTATTTTACATGGAGCGACTGCCTATCTGACCTCCACAACCCAGTTACTGGGTAATACGATACCCCTTGGTAAGACCGGTTGTCAGATTTTCGGGACTCTGATGACCCGAATTCTATTTTGCACTTGATGCAAAATCAAAATAGGTTGTAGCATATCTGACCTCCACAGCCAGTTACTTGGTAAACCATTGGTAAGACTGGTTGTTAGTTTCGGACTTCTGCCTACCTGTGATGACTGTCAAAGCGAATAACAGTACCAAATAGGGACGGTATCTAACTAAAAAAGTGCCCTAGTCTAATAAAAATAGAAGTTCAACACCATGATTTAATTCTATATCATAAATTATGTTGTAAACTTTTCTCAGGGTCAAAAGTTATTCAGGATCATTGTCTAGCTTTTTTCCAACTATGTTGGGGCTGGCTTTCAGTCTAACTGGTTGCAGTTGAATACCAGTATTTTACATGGAGTGACTGCCTATATGAGCTTCACAACCTCTTGATAGGACAGTAAAGTCATTTGGGAAGAAAGTTATATTGAGTACATTAACAGAAATGTCGATATGTAAATATCGATACTTTTTCAGACCTCTAGTAATATAAGGTTTACAAATATTATTTGTTCATCATTTTCCTGCCCTTATTCCAATTTATTTGTGGTCGGCGCAACATGTCTTTTTCTTCCACACTTCTCTATTAGTCGTCATCTCAGTAGTCAACTCATTTCTATCCATATCATCATGCACACAGACCATCCATCGTTTCTTTGGTCTTCTCTTCTATTTGTTACAGAAGAAAAATATTGCATTAAGGAAGTTTATTGCGCCACTTCTTATTCGTAGCTAAACACTACAGAGCGAAGAATAGTGGGTATTTTAAAACTGTTTTTTTTGTGAATTTTGATGCTTAGTAAGTGCAATCTCATTAAAAAAATACTAAATAATCATTTATAAATGTATTCACACATCATATTGTATTATTGATATATAACTGATTTACGAGGTGACACTTCAGGTCCAGTTGAAAACCAGCGTAGGGCATAAAATTATTTTTATTTTACTCTTTCCTGCTGTATACCTATTGTGTGCCTTTTAATCTGTACTAAATAAATTTATTTTCTTTCTATCTTTTTTTTTAATTTTCTCTAGTCTATTTATGATGTTCTAGTAACACAATTTCCTTTACAAACCTCGTTCTATTAAGTCCTTTCCGTGGTTCTCCTTCGGCGTCGTCGCCCTCGCTCTGGCCGGAGTCCGTACGCTTTCGGGCTTCCGTCTTCTCCCTTTGAGCTTCGTCGAGGTTGTGTATGCCGACTAGCAGAGAATAGTCCATGATCTGGGGATGATAATGTTTATAGAGTTATTATCTTTGCATAGTATAAAATAAAGTCGTTTCCCGTGTTTGCATACTTCAATCTTTTAAACTATGCAACGGATTTTAATGCGGTTTTTACCAATAGATAGAGGGATTCAAGAGAAAGGTTCATATGTATAACTAGTCTGCCCGCGACTTCGTTTGCGTCAAATATTTGCCCCCCTGACCCTTCCCGTGGCATCGCAGCTTGCCAGTTTTCGTCCAATTTTTTGTTGCTGCTCCGCTCCTTTTCATCGTAGCGTGATGCTATATAGCCTATAGCCTTCCTCAATAAATGGCTACCCAACTCAAAAATATTTTTTAAATTCGAACCAGTAGTTCCTGAGATTCGCCATTTTAGGGAAGTGGGGGTTAGAAAGAGACAAAAAGTAGCCTATGTCAATTTCCATCCCTTCAACTATCTCCACTTAAAAAATTACGTCAATTCGTCGCTCCGTTTTGCCGTGAAAGACGGATAAACAGCACGCGTAGCATAACCACCATAGAAAGAACTTTGTCTATTCTTGGTAGAATAGAGATAGAATTGTCATGCTACGCCAGCATAGAACGGTACAAATCTTTCTACAATCTTTAATTCTGTCTTTAATTTTTCTACAATCTCTAATTTTGTCTATTCTTCCGTCGACAAAACCTATTTCTACGGTGGTCATGCTACGCATGCAGACACACACACTTTCCCATTTATAATATTAGTATGGATACGCGGGCAAACGCTAGTAAGAAATAAAAAAGATTTTATTTTTCCCATTTTAGTTTAAAAAAAAGTGTGTTCATTCAAATTCGGCTGAGAGTCAGAACTTTTTGAACGTCAAAATTACTTAAAATAGTCCCCCAAAAGCCCGCTCTTCATAATTTCCTAGTTCTTAAGCTGGGAAGAAGTGGCGCAAAAATCTCCTCAACGGCACAGATGTTTGATAAGTTAGAAGAACTTGTGGTACCTACCCCACAAAGAATACCTTCTTTATTTGCAACGGAATTTGAACTTTATTTCTGTTTATAATTAAGTTTATGGTCGTCTTACCTTAAAGCTCTCCAGCACTCGACAGTCTCGCTGCATAGTTTTGATGAGCGCGTTGTACGTGTCCGCTTCTAGGAACAGACCCTCAGCATGATGCTCCATGAAATCCAAGTCCTTATAGGTAGGCGACGTCTTTTGACGTTCGCCTTTGTTCGCCTAGAATTTAGAAGATAAAAAATGTTATAAGTTACGACAGTTTATGACGTGATTTGACGGGAATGCATTGTCATCCTCCTCATTTCAGTCAAAAGACGTTCACTGGATTTCTCCATATGGAGTGGTAAAAATATACACGCAGCTAACTTAAAATTACTTTAAAACATTGGACTGTGTGTGCTGAGCTTTTTACTCTTCCTTAGAAGTTTTTATCTCTAACAATCCATAATCATTGGATTACTTGGAAAATGGGAGAAAAACTGATAGGAATTATGCTTTGGCATGGCTCCTCCTGTCTTCTAGTTTCCGTTTGAACCCTAAAGATAAGCGAAAAGGCGACTGCCATTATGATAGATACTAATGTCCATCATTGATACAGGCTTTTGTAAACTCTGAAGATATGTAAAAAAAAAAATTCAATCTATACATAAACACATAAACTTACGTCTTTTTCCCATAGGGATAGGTAGTAACTACAGAAGGCCACCTGCTACGATCCTTACATTCACCTTTTCGCACCTCCAGTGCAACAACGTCACTTTTGCAAAAGATGTAATATTTCGGGAGAAGCGTTTGAAAATTCCACATCCTATTATAATGTATTGATTAAAGAAATTAACTGTTAATATTTAAACTACAACTTTGAACTTCATATTAAAGTTAAAGCGAACATTTAATAAAGGGGTACATTAGCTACATACTTTTTCTCATACTTAGATCAATTTTGACAAAATTTGCAAAAGTGACGTTGTTGCACAGGAGGTGCATTTTGTTGCTCCGTTTAGAAACATCTGGGTATACACACACGCCGGTTGCGAGTACTACGCACCTGACCTTTCTGAAGAACAATATTGCCACTGCGTCGTCCTATGGCGCCATCTACCTTGTAAATGCCTTTTGTTAAACACCCTTCATTCATCCTCTCAACATGACCAAACCATCTAAGCATACTCTTTTACATTTTTGACACTACATCTCCATGCCTCCATGCCTTTCTTTTTCTATCCTTCTGCATTCTTTTACAATCTATGTAGCGAAGATTCTGAAGACCAAATCTCGTAATTGAAAACGTTGAAAATCTAGTTGCAGTCAAACATCAAAAACTTGTCAAAAATTTATGGAAACTAGAGGTATTTTTAACAGATTGACACTAAGTTCAGGCCGTGAGCGCTTTTAATAAAATCTTTTTTCCAAAAAAAAAAAACAACCGACTTCCTTAAAAACACTACAAAGTGAAAAATAACTTTAATTTCGGAAGTCGGTGTCTTAGGATGTGTATTTAAGATTTTTGCCACCGACTTCCGAAATTTAAGTTATTTTTCACTTTGTAGTGTTTTTAAGGAAGTCGGTTGTTTTTTTTTTTGTAAAAAAGATTTTATTTTTAAATTTTCAGTTATGGTATCTACCCGGCACTAATTCCAAACAAACAATGCATATTTATGCGATAGCAGAAATCGCGGTTGATTTGCTGTCATTTTTTAAAGAGTTCCGGTGTCTGTCTCCGGAACTCATCATCTGATCTATATGAAATTTATATGGGACCATTTCGGAATAAACTTCTTTCGAACAAAAAAAGAATTTCGCAAATCCGTTTATAAATGACGGAGTTATGGCCGAACATACATAAAAAAAAAAAAATATAAACATCCGAATTGATAACCTCCTCCTTTTTGAAGTCGGTTAAAAATTACTCTCGATGTCCTACGTGACGCCACATACCTTCCGTTTATAAGTAGACCCTTTGAGATCGTACTTCATATGTAGTTTGATGGAGGACGGCAGTATGTTGTTCATGGCCACCAGTCGAACGTTCTTGCTGTTGCACTGGTAGCAGTATAAACCGAAGAATTTTGGCAATAATGTGCGTGGGTTCTGAAAATAAAGAAATAACATGAATTTAGTTGTGATTTGGTTGAAGTCTTGACCTACAGGCCTGTTTTTTCGAGGTATGAGGAACAGGGTGTAAAGTCCACTCAACGTTCGTAGAAAAGGGAGGATTCTCCGCTCGGACCAGACGGGTGCAAAGTCTGGTGGTCAACTGTCCAACGATTGATGTCGGGACGTTGTATATATGCTAGTTGCTCTGAGAGTTTCTCCAGTTAACATAATCTAAACTTGTATGAGATACCATCAAACCGTATTCCCCAGAAGGGATGTTTCTAAATACTCACACCAGTTATGTATTAAGTTATCAGGAACTACTCCATTGCCATCAACCAGACACGAATTCAGTCTTCCTGCTGTTACCGAATTATCAACAGGATTTGGGGATCGATAGAATTTCAAGCTCAGCTCTGACGCTTGCAACTAAAGCTTGGCTTATAGAAAAAACGTTCAACCAACCTGATCAAGGTTCAAGTAGTATCCAGGCAGAAGTTTCTGAAGAAACTTACCCTCTTTATGCTCCACCGTCTCGATGATGAACTCGGCATCGTTCGTCAGGTAGAATATTGCTACTGTCTCTTAGGTTTCTCTCCTCGCTCAGGAAAGAGTGGATTCCCTAGACGAGGTCCTCCACAAAAAGCTCTACTACCAGTAAAATAAGGTTTAATTAAAATACCTCACCTGATCAAGGTTCAAGTAGTATCCAGGCAGGAGTTTCTGAAGGAACTCGCCCTCTTTATGCTGCACCGTCTTGATGATGAACTCGTCATCGTTCGTGAGGTAGAAGATGCTCCCGCTGGCGCCAGGGTTGCTCAACTCACGCAGCGGGGCGCTGCACATTGACATCTGGTAGAAATCGATTAACATAATATGGTTTGGAATGGCGCTATAGCGGTATGTGTCCGTTTTATTATGTGTTGTTGTGATGTTCTTCTGTAGGACTGTTTGGCTGTGCTAGTATTTACCGATATTTTTATAGTAATGTCCCTAGTTTTCTTAATTACTATATATTTTTTTCAAAATTTTAATATGTGAAGCAAAAACTTTGTATCCCTTTTTACGAAAGTTACGCGGACGGTTGAGTATGAAATTTGGCAAGTAGACAAGTAGGCGTGTAATAAGCTAATATTTTTACATAATAACGCATTAGAAATGTATTATGTTTTAAATAAATTTATGGTTTAATTTCGACCACTAGTTATCATAATATGGCATATTGAGAGCAGTGCGTCTAAACAGCTGCGACTTAAAGTTGTATTCTATTTCTGTTAACAAAATGCTTAATACAGATTTAATATCTTCTTGTATCAATTGATTGTACAGGGTAATGAGATTCTGGTGAGATTGTAAACACCCAAACATAGAAATTTTTGAATAGTAATTTAAAAATAACTGCTTTTTCATAGTAAAGTGCAACACGATTAAAATGTAATATGTCAGGGCTATTTTTTTTCTTAAATATCCGACGAAAATGTTTACCGCAGGTCATTCAGAATGATGTACCTACTACTGAATTCATGCAGGTTGCGCATCAATTTCCCTGCCATTATGTAGTAGTCAAACAAATTTTTAGATGGACACACGTGCATACCGTTTTTCATCACACAAATTGGCTTTTTATAATCACTACATAACACAGGCCTTACTCTCGATTATAATCACTACCAACATCTGCCTAGCCCTTTCCTAACTATGTTGGGTTCGGCTTCCGCTCTAACCGAATGCAGCTGAATACTATTATTTTACATGGTTCGGCCGCCTATCTGACCTCCACAACCCAGTTACTGGGTAATACGATACCATACCATACCGATACCATAGTTACTGGTTGTCAACTTTATTTTACATGGATCGGCCGCCTATCTGACCTCCACAACCCAGTTACTGGGTAATACGATACCATACCATACCGATACCATAGTTACTGGTTGTCAACTTTCGGGCTTTTGACGACCAGTAATGGCTGTCAAAAATCCACAAATAACACTGAAGCTCAACGGCTTAACGTGCTTTTTGAGGCACGGCGGAATCTTGGTATGTAAATGGTCACCCATCCACGAGTCAACCGCGGCAAGCGTAGCTCAACCTAATCGATTGAACCGTGCGTTACATATTACTTAGCCACAAACCCTCTCTCTCTCGATTGTAATCACTACTATCTATACTATCTATACTAATATTATAAAGCTGAAGAGTTTGTTTGTTTGTTTGTTTGATTGAACGCGCTAATCTCCGGAACTACTGGTCCAAATTGAAAAATTATTTTTGTGTTGGGTAGCTTATTTATTGAGGAAGGCTATAGGCTATATAACATCACGCTAAAACCAAACCAAGAGGAGCGGAGCAGTAATGAAAATGTTGCAAAAACGGGGAATATCGCACGGGAAGGCGATTCGACGCGACGGGAAGGGTCGCGGGAACAAGAAATTTAACGCGGACGAAGTCGCGGGCAGAAGCTAGTATACCAATATGTATCTCAATCTTATATATATAAAAATCTTGTGTCACGATGTATGTTGCCAATAAACTCCAAAGCTACTGAACCGATTTCAATCAAATTTCACATGTACCCGTATTTTGGTCTAACTTACTGGATAGGATAGTTATCATCTCAATTATTCACTTATGTCGTGAATGTAAACGAATAAAATGTATCAATTAATTGTTTCTTAAGCAAGTGTTTATTTCCCGCCATCTATGAGAACTTCATAAAACTAAATATAGTTAGTTACTAGGGGAGGGGGGGGAGGGTTGTATAGGTAGTTACTTAGTAGTGTGGTAGTGTAGTTTTTAGATGGCGGTGTACGTTGATTCATCAATAAAATTCTTCAATATTGTTTGACATCTAGGTTACAAATACACCCAATAGATGGCGCTGTGTTCTGTTTCTTAGAATATAAATTCTATTACTTTATTTCACGTAATATTTATTTATGTTCACGATATAACCGTATTATTTTAATGGATTGTGACTGATATTTTTATAATTATACTGCGTATTATGTTACAATATTATTACCATTAATAACAAAAAAAATCCCTCATTCGGGGACCCACCCGAATGAGGGTCTAAGTGCGAAAAAGGGAGTCCCATCATAATCGAAAGGCAGACAAAATCATGTTCAAAGTTTTCGTTACATAGGCACATCTATACTTAATATTATAAAGCTGAAGAGTTTATCGAAGCGCTAATCTCAGGAACTAATTGAAAAAATATTTTTGTGTTGGGTAGCCTATTTATCGAGGAAGGCTATAGGCTATATAAGATCACGCTACGGTTCAAAAGAAGCGGAGCAGCAAACGAAAAATGGACTAAAACTGGCAGGCGATTCGTTGCGACGGGAAGGAGAGCGAAAATTTGACGCGGACGAAGTCGCGGGCAAAAGCTAGTAATACATAAAAAAATGGGGTTTCCCTATTCATTTAAGTTAATTGGACGAAGATATATTCCTACTCTAAACTCATCTACAGATGCAAATTATTATTTCGCTACTACACCTATAAGGAAAATTCGTGACTGATGATAATTATCCATGTTAGTATATATTATTATTGTAAATTAAAAATAACAGATATATCAATATGTCATCATTGCTACGACTCTCTGAAAAAGTTGCACGCTAAACTAATATGTTTAAGTGTTGTGTCAACTTACTAAGTAAATATACTGTAATGAGCTACAACATTTGTAGTTTTCAACTTTATAAGAATTCTAGCTTATGCCCGCGGCTTCGCCCCAGTGGATTTGTAAATGGACGTTGTACCGGGACAAAAAGTAGCCTATGTTACTCCTTATAAAATTAGCTATCTGGGAATGAATGTCCCGTCAAAATCGGTCCAAGTCGTTTCAGAGATTAATTAGCCGGAACAAACAGATAGACAAACATTTTAGAAATTGATTTTTTGATGTACGTACCGTATATACTTTCATATGCATTTAGTGAAAAGCTGTTAATTAGAAATTACAAATTTACAGTTTTATTTATTTCTATAGATTACACAGGCCTGCAAAATGAGGGTCATAACTTCCTCTCGGGAATTTGATAGCTGATTCTAGGGTATTTTGGTGCGTTGATTACGAATATGTACTTAGTTTTTCTCCATCACCTCAAGATTTTTCAAAAAAGGTACAGATAGAAAATAGGAAAATAACACAAGTTGTCACATAAAAAAAAGTATATTTAAAAAAGTACATTACTTTTAACTTAAAAAACTACTAATATATAATAACAACTTATTACTGGTCTAAATTACATATAAATTTTATTTGTGGAACCTGGTCCTTTTTTTCTGGAAGCTTCGGTTGTGCGATTTCCGCTTAAATTTCTGGTTTGGATCGTCGCGCTTCAGTAACCAACAATAGTCCGCCATCATGTTAGTATTCCATCTTCCTTGATACCGGGCTTCAAACTCTTTAAAATCTTGGTGAAATCTTTCGCCTTGTTCTTCGCTAACGGCTCCTAGATTTTCTGGGAAGTAATCAATGTGCGAATTTAAGAAATGAAGTTTGATGCTCATATTACAACCCATTACACCAAAATTTGTAATCATTTTGGCCACTATTTCTTTATAGTCGGAGCTTTTATTGTTCCCCAAAAAGTTTTTCACCACTTCCTTAAATGACTGCCATGCTTGCAACTCGATATCATTAAGTTTTTCATCAAACTTTTCCTCTGACATTAATTTTCTTATATCAGGGCCGACGAAAATTCCTTCTTTTAATTTAGCTTCCGATAAAGATGGAAAAACTGAATGCAGATATTTAAAGCCTTCCCCATCTTTATTTAAAGCCTTCACAAACTGCTTCATTATACCCAATTTGATGTGTAAAGGTGGCAGTAAAACTTTTTCTCTGGGAACCAAACTCTGTTTAAGCACGTTTTTTATTCCTGGGGATAGTTCAGTTCTTGGAGGCCACTCCTTTTTGGTCCAATGATGTTGTTTATCCCGGCTATCCCACTCGCAAAGAAAGCACGGGTATTTTGTATAACCACCTTGTTCACTGCCAGACTAGACCTCACAATACGATTTCAAATGCGCAGTGGAAGTGTGATAATCGTGGGGCTCTAGAGACAAGAGTGGCGAGCGAAACTAGTCCGCCGTACGCGGAGCAGACAAAACAAGTACAATTCAAGTGAAGACGCAATACAATTAACAAATGACTCACCTACAATACAACAAAAGAACTTACCTGGTGGTTGAAGGACACTGCTTCTGGGGATACCTGGAGTTATGTATGTAAGTGAGTGTATATGTATCGTGTTGTGACGTTACGAGTATTCTTCAGGTTACAATCCGCTGCAATAAGGCTGGAGGCAATCACAGCATGTGGTCTTCAAATCACTCGTTCCCAATAGCGTCACTTGCACTTAACCTTCAAAGTTCTTCAATGTCAAGTAATATCTAAATTCAACCCGTATTAATTCACCAAGATAGGGGTTATTAACACAAACAACTGGGTCATGACCTATTGTCTACCAAAACGACCGGGGTAAGGGATTACTTTAACAACTGGTCGCGAAACTCAACCGGCGACGTGCTCTTTTTTCAAGCAGCAAAAATCAAGAGCAGTGTCAAGTGTCAAAATCAAAACTGTCAAGTCAGATGTCATTCCGTTCGGGCGGCGCGTTCCGAAGGCGCATAGAGTAACAAAGTGTTCGGTCCGAAACACACCTTGTTGGCCTAGTAGCATGCTTATGATTTTCAAATCTCCACACAACATCCAACCGTGTTGTTCATAAGCTATATTAGCCAAAAGCTTTTCCAAATTTTCATAACATTCCTTTAAATGGACAGAATGTGCAACAGGTAGTGAGGCATATGTATTTCCATTATGTAGAAGGACTGCTTTCAAACTTCTTTTTGAGGAGTCAATAAACAATCTCCACTCATTAGGATCGTATTCAATGTCGTTCATTTTCGTCAAGCCTGGAATATCTTTACAGTACACTAAATCTTGGTCTTCAGCGAAGAATGGAAGAAAATCTTTTTCTCTGTTACGGTACCATGAAAATGAAGTACCAGGTGCAAGCATATTTCTTTCTCTTAATCGTGATCCAAGGAGTTCCGCTGCATCTTTGGGAAGATTCAAATCTCTTGTTAAGTCGTTTAAATGTGCCTGTGAAAAAAGCTTACATTCGTTAGAATCTACGTAAAATTCAGCATCAGATTGGTGTACATCCTGTTCATCTGTATCACAGTCAGAATCTTCAATTTGTGTAGCTGAAAACGGGGGCTGCACCATGTTTGAATCGCCGAAAATTGCAGGCGTAACTGATGACACGTTTGGATAGTTTATGTCCCTTTTATTTTTTGAATTGTATCCAGTTATGTCACAACAACAAAAGTAGCAATCCTTAACATGGTCTTTAGGCTCTCTCCATAGCGTAGGCGAAACGATTTTGAAGCTATTTTTCTGTCCTTTAGACCACTTGCGAAGTTCTAATAAACAAGTCGTACAAATTTTATGAGGTGTCCAAGTTTTGTCTTGGTTACTTAAATCGAATCCAAAATAACTTTTGCAAATATTTTTCACAAAGTCTGTAATGCTGTTTCGTTGTTTTATAACCATCAATGTCCCGCAAATATAGCAAAAACAATTCGGAGAATTTAAACAAGTTCGCGATGTCATTTTAATGTTTATGTTGCAAGATGCGCACTTCAACTGTTAATTTTGCTAAATCAGTGCGGGTACTTATATAAAAATCCTTTGGTTTATCTTAATTACACCCTTTTCTAAATATTCATAACTATAAGGTAATAATACCTAATCATTATGTATTAATAAGCTTATTACTAAATAAAGCCAAAATGAACCGTTTTCGACATGGTTAATGCGAATTACTTATACTCATTATGTAGTAATTAACAAATTACTGGTTTCGATTAATTTCTATGTTCCCTTACACTAATTAAATGCAATAAAAATTAAGCTGAAGTAATTTAATGACGTTTTATAATTTTTTAAATGTAGGCGCTCTGACATTATTCCGCAAAATGTTAAATATTCAATATCAAAAAATCCTGACGTGATGGAATTTTTTTATTATTTTTCTCGTAATCAGCACATTTGAAACAATAGAAAACATTACTCAGATTTCAAAGAGGAAAACCATTGCAGACCTGTGTTATGGCAGCGTTAGCTTATTTTATTTATTCATAGGAGAACCAACAGCTGTAACATATGGATAACAATTGTAAAGGAAACAAAAAGCCAATTACAGGTTCTCACGGGTAAAAACAGAAAAAGTAATAGAGATTTTATGATCACTAACAAACACGATAGAAAAGATTATATAAATAAGGTACAATAAGCACAGTTTTAAAAAAGTCGGTGTTTAGCCGAGCGCGTGCCGAAGAGGTTTTAGTGGTAAATGGGTCAAATGAGAATTCTTTACAAAGAATATTAAAGTCCTTACTCGCTCGCACCATGTATGAGTTATGCCTGTAGTTAGAAGAGGAAAAAGGAATGGAGATAGGTGGATTAAATCTAACTGATCGCTGAGGGACGTTGAAACGAAGTTTATGCAGGAGATCAGGACAGTCAATCTCGTTAGATATAATTTTTAAAAGAAAAGTGCAATCAGCTAATCGACGACGATTTATAATTGGCTGTAATGAAATTTCTTGCAAAGATTTATGTAATTATCAGAATGGTATGGTATACGCAGTCGAAAACATAGAAAACGAATAAATCTTTTTTTGTATGTTCTCAATACGATCGATGTACTTGCCAAAACACGGGTTCCATATTTGTGACGCATATTCCAGATGACTTCTCACAAAAGAACAATAGAGAATCTTTAGGGTTTTGGCTTCCTTGAAACAGCTTGCGATTCTCATTACAAAACCTAGTGACTTTGAGGCTTTGGCAACTATTTGCTCAATATGCACGTTAAATAAAAGTTTAGAATCATGGAAAACGCCCAGGTCACGTACACCGTCACATCTGTGTAATAGTTGCCCTTTAAGTTTGTAAGTTGTAGGGAGAGGAACGCGCTTTCTACTAAAAGAGATTACTGAACATTTGGCAGGGTTCAAATCAAGTTTATTAATCAAGCAGTAATCATCCAATCTCGCCAGATCAGACTGAAGAGCACCCATGTCATCATCTGATGATATAGCATAAAATATCTTCATATCATCAGCGAAACAAAGTAAATTTGAGTTGTGGAAACACGAGTCGATGTCGCTCACGTAAATGATAAAAGGTAATGGACCCATCAAGGAACCTTGAGGAACACCGCTGCACCAACATATCGAGCTGAAACCCAGCTCGATATGTAGTTACTGATAACAACAGCTTGAGATCGGTTTTCAAGGTAAGAAGTAAACCAACGAGGTAGATCTCCTCTGATACCACATTGTTAAAAAGCTTTGTCTTAAGGATATTATGGTCAATTCTATCAAAAGCCTTACTGTAATCGACCTGTGCTCCATTGTCCATTTTTTTAGTGCCTGTAATGTCCCGGTTATCGGGATAAGGCCACTTCTCAGAGAAGGAATGAGCTTGATCACCACGCTGGCTCAGTGGAAACTAGTGGTTTTAAACCAAAGTCCAGGGTTTCCTCACGATGTTTTCCTTCACCGTCAGTCAGTGGTGTCTAAGAATAAAGTTTAACTTAGAAAGTAATAACTTTGAAAAATTCACATTGGTACTTGCTGGGTTTGAACTCGCTACTTGGAACGAAAAACCACCGTAAGGCCACCGCGACTGACGAGTTGTAAGTCGTAGAATCGAACCCAAGCAAGCACTTTACTTTGGGTAAATTATTTCATCACCACTGTTCTCATAACGGTTAAGGAAACCGGCATGTCTTAGAACCAAAAATTCGAAGACATGTGACATTCACCAACTCGCACTGGGCCTGTAATTATGACCCACTCCCTCTCAACGAGAGGCGGCCTGAGTCCCAGCAGTGGGCATATTATAGGCTGCTGATGACGTTAGGTAATCAAAAATTAAATTAACTATACATGAATGGGAGTGGATGATATTTTGTATAGGCACGTAACGCGAAGTCGGCCGGAGCAAAACACAGATGGAGGGTTCACGGACGGCTCAGATCTCAAGTGCGAATGCGGTACCACCCCACAGACAATGGCCCACCTTCCACTCTGCGCTGCATGCTCTGTAACCTGTGCATTTGAAGATCTTATGACTGCGTCAGTGAGAGGAGTTCGCGCAGCTAAATTTTGGGCCAAAGATGTTTGAAACGGTAGTCTAAGAAGACGAAAGCGAACATTTGGACAAAATAATATGCCTTTATAATTTCTCTCAGGTTCTGGAGCCCTGCTACGCACGGCGACAAATCAAGCTATACCCTTCCAGTATAAGCTGGCTTCTCATTGTACGAAAAATCTATACAATGCGAGCTCGGCTACAATTGGAAATGTATAGCTTGATATGTGGCCGTGTGTACAATACTGTAATTTTGTTGTTTAACTAACTAAATGGTATCGGGAATTGTGACCCTTTTCTAATAAACAAATAACAAGATATTTTACCTACTGAAGTCGTTAATTTCCTTTAACTATATTGGTCTAAGACCAAATAAATGTATGTAGGCGTAGTGTATCTTTTCGTTTTCTGTTTTCATGCTATCATAGTACAATCAACGTCAATAAATTAAACTTCAAACTGTTCAAAGTGATCTGTACAAGTACAGTCAGCGTCAGTAATATCGGGACAAATAGACTCTTCAAAATGGTCTAAACAACTATGAAAATTACATAGTAACTCAATGACACAGGGAATGCTTCAGAAGGAATTCAGTCCGCGACAATTGCCATTCTGACAGGAACTTTAAGCAATTACGATAAAGTTTAATTTTCTTAGTTCTTGAGATCATTTTAATATAATAAACAGACAATAATCCCATCGAATGACTTATACATGAAATATGATTAAGGGGACAAGTCCATGTAAAATTTTCAAAAAAGGTGTTTTTTTTCGATAACCTGAAAATATAGCATGTTGAGCGTGTACTGACGAGAGGAAAAAGAAAAATCTCGAATATTGACGAAGTTATAGCTAATATAATGGAGCGGGCCGGAGTGCGTATTGTAAAGTAGCGAGCCAGGTAATCGGAGAGTTTCAGGTAAAAGGTTTCCTTCCATCAAAATAATTTAAAATATTTAAGTTTTAAAATTGTTATCACGTGTCCATGTGGTGATAAAATTATAAATTCAGGACCTTTTATCAACAATTGATTTGAAATAAATCGGTAAGTAACTAAAACTGGTCATTTCCCTGTGCTAAAACTTTAAACGCGATTATCTCGAAACTGTATTTTTAAATTTCTAAATTGTACTTCAGAAAGGTCAGGTGGGTAGTACTCGCAACCGGCGTGTGTGTATGAGCAATTGTATGAACCTAAAAGAGGCAAAAGGAGCGTGTAGAGATCGTAGCAGGTGGCGTTCCGTGGTTTCTGCCTACCCCCATGGGAAAAAGCCGTGATTGTATGTATGTATGTATTTTTAAAAACTGCCTCGTGTTGTAACTCAAAAAGTTATCGATCGATTTGTCTGAAATTTGGTGAGGCCTTTCTCTACATTTTTATCGGAAGGATAAACCTAAAATTTCAAATATTTTACGTTGATAAAATACTTTTTTGGGGTCAGAAATGTCAAAAATAGCCCCAAATTCTGACTTTTTTTTCAAAGGCTTTTTATATTGAATTTTATCATTTTAGAGATTTTCCTTTCCGTTAATATGTCCTAAAAAGAAAACACTTTAATTTTTTTTTTTTTGTTTCAGATCAATGGTTGATGAGTGATAAATAGAGAAGTTTGGGACCTCGCGTCGGAGGCAGTAGACAAAAAAATATCCTGAGCCGCCATTTTGAAAGGAAAACCTTAAAAAAAAATACTTTTGAACTCTGAAAAGGTTCAATAAAGTTCTGTTACCTACAGTTTAAAAAAATATAATAAAATTATTTTATCACCTTTAAAAATATTATTTTTAAATGACCGATTTTGAGGCTTTTACATGGACTTCCCCCCTTAAATGAAATTAGTGAGTTGTATTGATGATTTTAATTATTATACTTCTGTAAAATCATATTTGTTACGCTCGTGAATCATATAAAAATACCTTAAGATGAAGTGTGATTTTCTCATTTGAGTATACCATTATGAACAGTCACCCCGCCAATATAGTTCTGACACTGAGTGAACTGTACTCCTAAGGCTACGTGCCACACATTTGTTTTACATGCATTGTGCTAAAACATTGATCGAAGCTACGTGAATTTATAAAAGGACATTCTAAAGAGAATATCTAAATCGGTGCTTTTAAATTTTGGAAACTATCACATCTACGGGTAGGCTGCGGTTTGTAAAATTAATGAAACGCATCAGCAGAGCGAAGCGTCTATTTAAATGTCTGAAGCGCCTTCAGTTTTCTACAGAAACGACCTATTATAATGTGTAGAAAACAATATGCCTGTATTCCCTTGAGGGGTCTTCTAACTTAACAGACAGCTGTGCTACTGGGAAGCTGGGGAGTCTGTTGCGCCACTTCTTCCCAGCTAAAGCACTAGGAAGTGGTGAAGAGCGGGCGTATTGTGGGATTGTCTTATGTAATTTTGACGTTCAAAAAGTGCTGACTCTCAGCCTACTTTGATAAATGATTTTTGATTTGGATTTTTAGATAAGCAGAGGTGTACCTATAATAAGTGCACTCAAATTTCGCCAGTTATGTTTAAGTCCCATATAATAGGGGGGGCATAGGGGACGAGCCTATTGCCATTAACCGGCCAGAAATCCAGACTACGGGCTGCTACTAAGAAATTCCAGATAGAAAACGCCAATAACACTTTGCCCGATCTGGGAGTCGGACCCAGGAGCTCCTACTCAGAAGTTGCACTCGCAAACAAGGGGTGACAAACTTCTGGGTTACTAATAAGAATTTTCTTGTTGAAAACAATGCCCAAACCCAGGGATAGAACCTAGGATCTAACTATAATTTAAATTTGATACAATAGCCACATGGTCACATTCATTCCACAGAGACATACGCTCCGTAGACAAATTAGCCCCTAGTTGTTTCTAATAATGTGGGTCGGGACTAGTAATAGCTCATTTGTCTATCACTTTTCGCTCTGCTCTTTAATATCACAAACCACAGCCTATAGCGTGAAGGCTCGTCTTCATTAAGAGGGAAGGGTCGAAGTAGCCCGCGATATACAATTTTTTGTTACGTTTTCTGCCATTTGCACGTCTGGGTCAGGCTGTATAAGTTGGTGATTTTTTTTTTCATGAGAATGTCATTCAATCGTATTAAATGAACTTAGACCGTTGTTTTGATGACTTTAATGATGATAATTCTGTAAAGCCATATTTATTACGGTCACGAATCATACTCTAACCAACATACAATCTCACACTGACCAGCAAATAGCAAAAAACGGAAGAAAATTTTAATTTCCCGGGCTACCCTTGAGCTTCGGGTACTGTAAAGGCGGATTTCACCAATTAAACTGAACGCACATGTAAACTGCGTTCAAGATCTGTCAGTGTATGCCAGGGTCGCTAGATCTGTTCGAAAGAGATACCGTGGCCCTGGCATTTGGGCAACTGAAGGAACACGGGTGGGTTTTAGTTAGTAAAAGTCTGACACGCTCTCCCGCTCCGCCCAAGAGCGGGAGACGTCATTTCATGATTTCCCACCCAAAAAGACCTGTCAGTGTCATCATTGACAGTTCTTGAACGGAGATTAGATGTGCTAATTCAGTTTCTTCAGTGAAATTGACACATAAAAAACGAGCCTTCAAATAATTCTACAATACCAAACAGAAGAACATCTAATGAAGCTTTTAAAAAGTTAATACAGTAATCTTACTAAGAAATCATCGGGCTGTATCCCGAACAGGTCGCGGAAATAACGGAACGCTATTGGCGCGTACGTCTTGAATTTGAATTCCGAATAGTGATGCGCTGGCGTGTGATTGGATCCTTCGTGCGGGAAGTTCGTTGTTTCTACGGTCATGAAGTCTTGCATGAGGAGATCTCGCTCTGGTTTGGATGCTAGCCCGCCGATTGCATGTTGAATTCCTGTGGAAAAAGAAATGTTATTCGTTAGATGTTGTTTTGATAAACAGAGATTGCTATTTTTTATTGTATGTGAAGGTCAAAGACAGAAGTCGAATAACGCATCGAATCATTTTGTGTCAATCCTTTAAATTCTCAGAAAATTATTCAATACATCTAAATATTATAGAGCTGAAGAGTTTGTTTAGTTGAACGTACAGGAACTACGTTTCAGTGGCGAAGGCACCATATAACACGATTCCTACCGGCTTGCCTTCGGGGATTCGCATTGGTAACTCTATCACTATTAAAAATACAATAGTATGTAAATAGTGGCTACTATTGTCAATAAATATAGTTACACTACGGGTATTTAATTCACCATAACATTCAAACAACAAAAAAGGTTATTTATACCTTTGTATTACAACAAAAGAGAAATGTTCTAAATTAACCCGGCGCCAAAACGTCATAATCGGGAACTAAAAATTCATACAACAGCGATCCCGTAATGATGTCACTTTAGGTCACGTGGCACCGCTTGATATGTACGAGAGCAAGCCGCTGTACAACGGGTTATGACAGAGACAGGTATAGAAAAATGCGTCAGCGAGAACGAGATAGAGGAATATTGCATATTTTATTCGTTTTCATCTGTTCAATTTAATTGTATTTAATTCATTACATTCCTATATTAATTTTAGAATGATAGTAAGTATTCTTTATTGATGAGTCAGTAAGTTAAGGCTGACTTCGCTTCGGCTTCTCTTTTAGAAAAATTTACGCCTCGCCGCTGCTACGTTTAGTGTTGGATAGCCCTTTTATCGAGGAAGGCTATAGACTATATAATAGGGATGTTATGGATATGAAATTTCGGATACGGATTGGATACGGATGTAGGAATGATTATTATACCGGATACGGATACGGATACGGATATGAAATTATTACGGATTATCCGTTAGTTTCGGATAATTTCGGTTACGGATATTAAACTTTTAAGGAATTTCAAAAGTAAAATACAAATAGCTAATAAAATGGTTTTATTTATATGTCACCATTTGGTAGGAATTACAATCAGTCTGTGAGTAATTATTACAGCTATTTAAAATAAAAATGATTATAAATATATATTGAGTGTTATCTAATCTACCTAAAATAAAAATGTAATAACAAATCCGATATTATCCGAAACTTTTATTTCGGATTCGGTTACGGTTACGGATAATTTTTTATATCGGATATCCGATAGTTTCGGTTACGGTTACGGAGCTCCCTAACATCCCTGCTATATAACATCACGCTAGGACCCTTAGGAGCAAAAAGAAAAACTTCACGAATACGTAGACCTCCCATGGGCAAACCATTCGCGGCGACGGGATGGGTCGGGGGAGCAAGAAATTTAACGCGAAGTCGCGGGCAGAAGCTACTTGTAATATATATTAATGGCGAAATTGTAGCCTAAATGACACCCAGTACACCTACATTTCGTAATAAACTAAGAGATAATGTTCTTTTAATTTTACTTCTTCTTCCTATTTAATTTAAATTCAAAACAAGATCCTAACAAACAAAAAAAACGTCAACGAGCAAAACAGCTAAAATCATCACAGCTTCCGCGAAATAAACTCCTGAACGCACAAAAAGTCTTCATTTATTCATTCCATTTGCCCAATACGTAATGGCCTTTTTATGTGAGTGGGAAATCATCAAATGACGTCTCACGCTCTGGATGAAGCGGAAGAGCGTGTCAGACTTTTACTGACTAAAACCCACCCGTGTTACTTCAGCTGCCTGTGCCAGGGCCACGGCAACTCTTTCGAACAAATCTCGCGACTCTGACAGAATACGTAATGGCTGACAAGATAATTATATTATAAGGATGCTAATGCCAAGTCATTAGTAACAACCGCGGGTCAAAGTCAAAGACTACTCTTGAGAAATCGACCTTGAAAATAAATTAATATTTGCATAATATTGAAGAGTTTTATATACATTGTTCACTGATGATTAAATAAATAACTAATTTCTTTCACGAAAGTTTTTTTAAAAGTTCCTTATATTGCTTTGAACAATATTTATGTACACAAGTTTTAGCATCTTGAGCCGAACTAGGAACCTGTATTTAGTAGGTGTCTTCTTTTCTTCGTTAAATAAATAAAAACGCGCAAAATGCTAGCCGGTCTCGCACACGACGAGTTCCGTGAAATACTGAACAACTGAACTTGAAAAAAAAGTATGATTAGATGGTTTGGTCATGTTGAGAGGATGAATGAAAGATGGCTTAAAAAAGGTATTTACGAGGCGGATGTGAGTGGAAACATCGGGAGAGGAAGCCCTAGGAGGACATATAGTGTCCTTATTGGTGATGTACTTCAGAAAGGTCAGGTGCGTAGTACTTGCAACCGACGTGTGTGTATGACCAATTGTATGAACCTGAACGAGACAGAAGGTGTATGTAGGGATCGTAGCAGGTGGCGTTTCGTAGTTTCTGCCTACCCCCATGGGAAAAAGACGTGATTTTATGTATGTATGAACTTGACGCGCTAGATACACTCAGAAGTGACAGACTCGTTTAAGACAATGGGCTCTCTCTTGGCTATGTAATAATAGCCGCACGAGACAACGTAACCAACGCTTGCCACGGTAAGTCTGTGAATGGGAGGCTATCTTTACATACGGAGACTCCTCCGAGACTCTTCCGTGCCTCGGAAAGCACGTCAAACCGTTGGTCAACGCTGTCATTCGAAGATCTTTGACAGTCGTTACGGTTGACGGGTCGTCAAAAGTTCGAAAGTCTGACAATCAGTCTTACCAAAGGGTATCGTATTACCCAATAGCTGGGTTATGATCAGATAGGCAGTCGTTTTGTTGCAGTTATTTAGACATTACAACCATATTATATGTATTCAATTTTATTTATTTGTATTGATAGGATTTTGACGCTAAAAAGTCCATTTTATTGTGGCTTTTTGACATAAATGAGAACTGTCAAGTTTGACACATAGGCTCAATCAGCCAAATGCTAGTCAAGTATAACGACAAATGATCGTCCTTATTCTCTCATGACATCTTTGCCCTGGAACACTAACAGAAAAATATTTTCAAAACCGCTAGACTCTCCCAAGTCCGTCTTATCCTAGCTTAGAGATGCCAAATCTTCACTTATTACTTTATCATCAAAAAATCCGCCCCCTAACATAATCATTTGACCGTCAGGTTATATGCACGGCTGGCCAAGGTACTAACAGTCGTACGAACAGAACTTTCGGTCCAGAATCACGTGACAAGTTACTTTCCGCCTAATTTAGTCCTGCTACAAGAGTGGGACATAAGCGCTAAGCCTCAAGATTATTACGCGACATAAAATATTCAAGCAAAGACGTTTCAAGAACTTCCGTGCTTGTAAAAATAGCTTTGTTCCTTTTAAGTGGCGATCGAAACTTCAAATAAAAGATTCAGTGTCTTCACGAAGTTCCTTGTATACGAGCTACATGCTATATAAGGTGTATCTATTCATACACGAAATATTTTAAGAGGTACACCTGTAGGTGGTAAAGAAGCTATAGCAACTAAAAAAAAAATTTCCATGTTTTTTTTTTTAAATTTAATATTTATAAATTACTAGCTTTTGCCAGCGGCTTCGCCCGCGTGGAGGTCGGAAATTATCCCGCGGGAACATACTACCGGGATAAAAAGTAGCCTATGTCCTTTCTCAGGCTCTAAACTATCTGTGTACCAAATTTCATTTAAATCGGTTCAGTAGTTTTAGCAGGAAAGCGAGACAGACAGACAGACAGACCGACAGACAGACAGAGTTACTTTTGCATTTATAATATTATAGAAGTGGAAGTATGGATATGGATTTGACGCACATAAGAAATATTGGCTCCTTCTTATTTTTTACGGCCCGAGACACCGCGGCCATGCTCGTGCCGTTCGGTCGTCGCCCTCGCAGCGTCAGGCGGGCCATTCATAGAATTTGGAGTAAAGGTTTTATGCAAAACGTCTCAAGTAGTTTTAAAATTATAATAATTACGAAAATTCAAAAACGCTTAGATAAATATTTCTTTTTGCTTCTAAAGCTTCTTTACCACCTACAGGTGTACCCTTTAAAATATTTCGTGTATGAATAGATACAATAGGACGTAGCGATTGATATAGGAGGTTGCATAATATTTTGATGTTGCAGTATTGGTATAAGACTAATTTATATCCGTCACCTCACACTTCAGGTCCAGTTGTTATCTGGCATTTTTGCTGAACTGGGGCCTTTTTGGCGTAACTATGAGGCATATTCTCCAGCTAGTTTCTTACATCGCACTTTACACTTTTGATTTTAATTTTTAACCGACTTCAAAAAAAGGAGGAGGTTATATATCTGCTGTACACATGGTCTAATAATAATTGAATTATCTGGCAACACTTTAGGCACATGTTGGGTATCATATTGTCGCAAAAACGGCAGCACGGATTTGGCTAAAATTCTGCACACAGGTACTTTATAGCCTGGATTAACACACAATATACTTGTAATACCGGTGCTCCCGTGGGGTATTTTCCTATACATATACAAAAGCTATCTTAGATAAACTTTGAATTGTATTATGAAACTATAAGTTTTAAATACAATTTGTCCGATATAATGCTTCTATTAATTACTGAATCAGACAGTCTATAACCGATGAGCGTCGATAAAAAGTTTTTAATTTAGACAGTTTAGTTTAACAGTGAAATATGAAGGCCTCTGTGAATAGTAACATTAGTTCCGGTTCTCACAAAAACTTTGAAATGGATTTGAATGATAATATAATTCTATTGTTGGGCGGTTCAAGATTTTTATGTTAACTGATGGATGGAACTATCTCTAGCTAGATTAGGCTTCTAATGCTGGTGACACTTAGTATGAAACGTCAGGGAAGTTTACTGTGACTATCAAATCACAACTTTATTTTTTGTATGAAACCGTGCAAATTGATGTGTGTCAATTGTTAAAAAATTAACTTCTTAAAATATACCAACAACTGGCGAACCCAGTTCGATCAACACCGCTACCTCCATGGCTGTCTCAACATTTATACACATGCAAACACCCATTATTGGATATTTTTTTAAATAATAATTATGTATTTTTAAAATACACATGAAACGCGTAATCTCTTGTCGTGAACAATTTGGGTTCAGAGATAATAGTGGAATAATAATCGCACGGGGATTTACACAAAATGGCGAAGAACATTATTTATTTCATTTAAGATCTTTATTTATCTTTGCTCGTAATTTCATTACAGCCTTGTTTCAATTCAAAGAAATGTGTCTACAACAGCCACTTTTCAAAGCAAATATACCTAATTAATTTCTAGCCGCCGACTTTTTGGTAATTCCAAATCGCTGAACAAAATGAGTGATCTCCTTTTTTTAATTTCGATACCCGCCACGTCTGTGAATTTTCCTTAGGTAATTAAAATGAATCCTCTGTAGTTCACACCAATACGAGAGATAATGAAAGAACATTTCTAAAAGCCTGTTTAACTTTGTCATGCCCTTTACCGGTGTTTAAATTGGTTTCCAAGAATCATTTATTAATTCAATTAATTGTTTTCCCTCAACATGTTAAGTAAGTATTGCCCCACTTTTCAGAGACACCAAGTCTCGTTTTCGTTATGAGTAACAGTATGACACATCAACACAACAAAAGTGTACGAGGAAAATAAAATTGTTTTTATTTTAATTGTCAGTGAATCTTGCATTTTATTGACAAATAAACGTACCAAACTTTTATGTGACAGTCAAATTAAATGAACTCAGGTAAACATCACAGGGGGTCTAAAAAGGCCACATTAAGCATTTCTGCTAAAACTAATTCATATTGTGAATTCCCAGCAATACCTTAGCAATTCCTCTAACTTTCGTAAAATGGTGACACGTATTAGCGATATCATACTCAATTCAATTCATATCCGAATCACATTTGGTGTAAATGTTGCAGCATGAAATAAATAAAGACCGTAATTTTACCGGTAAATATTTCTTTGAAGATTTAATAAATACAAGTGATTATTTCTAACTGTTGAAATGTTATTTAATTACAGTATGCATAAAAAATATAAAAATGTCACAAATAAGCCCTGAAAAGGGAAACTAGAAACAACAAAAACTTTATAAGCTGGCAACGAATACATAAAAGTCAGATATGTCATATCATAATTAGTCTGTGGTCTTAATAATCTGTGGTTATGTCAACAATAAATATCAACAAAATTAAATTTAATTATTTCATGCAAATTGGGTAATTTATAAATACAGAGTAAGTAAATACTTGTTTATCTTAAATCAATATTTAATTGTATCACTGTTCGAAGGTATTTAATTGGACGTAATAATTTGTAGGCATGGAATGAAAATTCTGCTCGTCTTTCTGCATTGATAGTGGAAGGTCTGTCGTTGTTAAACCCTTCATCAAGATCACTGCAGCGTCTACTTCTGACCAGACTCGTGTGCCAGCACCAAGCTCTACCCCTGCCGATGCTACAACAGCGGCTGTGACTCTTCGAACTCGGCAATGAAGATACCGCAGTGAGTGGAGTTTTATAACCCTACAGCTATTTTTATTGAGACTAACGATTGAAAATGATTATGATGTTATTTATATAACGTTTTTATGTGCCCAGAGGGCACATAAAATTGAGTACCTACTATCGTTAACATTCATGAAATATATAACGAAATACAAAGAGGAAAATAAACTAAATTTTACCATTTAACTAAACACAAAGAGCTATTGGGCTCCAAGTCTACTATTGTTGTCAACCTGTGATTACTGTTGGTCTTAGGTTGTCTTAAACAATGATATTATTATTTTCAATTTCATTTTATTTCACAGGTATGTTAATTATTGACTGATGATTTGACTTTCTTAAAACCCACACATTTTCTTTTTTAGCCTGGTGAAGTTGTTCCAAGCAGTCATTGTTTGCCTCTCCGCAGCTCCGTGACTACCATCAATACATAAAATGTTCATAGAAAAATAAACTGATGTACTATAGTGTATATGTTAGTTTCATTATTTGATTATTGCTAGATTTTTATACAGTACATGAGAATTGTAAATTTATTAAAATATTTTAACTTTGTGTATTGTTTTATTCAAATGATAGGTATAAAGGTAAACTGTATGTCCTATTTTATAGGTACACACTACCTAATGAAATTGGAGTGAAAGTAAAGTAATATAAGGCCTATGTCCCACGTAGGTTGTAGATTTTTATTAGGGTTCCGTAACCAAAGAGTAACCAGGACGGGACCCTATAACTAAGCCTCCGCTGTCCATTGGTCCGTCCATCTGTCTGTCTGTGAGCGGGCTGTATGATGTGGAAAATAAATATACCTACATATTTCCTCTGGAAATGTTTATTACTTACCGGGTGCAAATCACAAAAATAAGCCAGGTGTGAATAGTGTGTACTTTTGAATAAGTATTTTTTCAACTGGGCACTGAAGTGTAATGAGTTACTGGTAATCTACAGCTATCACATTGTTTTATACACTAACTTGGTGTTTCATATAGTGCACGCCCTTGGTAACCTATGGTATGATCCAGATGCTTTAGTACTAAGCGGATCTACTCAGTGCCTGAAATCCATACTTATAATATTATAAAGCTGAAGAGTTTGTTTGTTTGATTGAACGCGCTAATCTCAGAAACTACTGGTCGGAATTGAAAAATTCTTTTTGTGTTGGGTAGCCCATTTATTGAGGAAGGCTATTTAACATCACGCTACGATCAAAAGGAGCGGAGCAGTAAACGAATAATGGACGAAAACTGGCAGGCAATTCGATGCGACGGGAAGGGGAGCGAAAATTTGACCCGGGCGGAAGCTAGTATGATTATAACATTGAAGTCATTTGTAACATTCACAAGAGTAGATGGTAATGTCCATTTAGAACTGCTTCATTAAAACTGACTACTTCATTACTGTTCTTGAAGGTAGGTTGTATGTTTATTTCATGTAAGTTTGATCGTTTTTAATACAGAGTAAGTCAATACTTGTTCATCTTAAATCAATATTTAAATTTAATTGTTGTATATACATATATGTTGTGTTGTGTATATGGTGTGCACCCATATTAGCCTGTGGTATGATCCAGATGCTTAAGTACTAATTGGATCTACTCAGTGCCTAAAATATGAATAGAAGATTGTGGTAATTTGTAACATTCACAACAGTAGAACTAGAACAACACTTTCGTACTGGAAGACGTAGAGTTGGAAGGCCTTCAACAAGGTGGACCGATGACCTTGTGAAGGGCGCAGGAATCTGCTGGATGCGGGAAGCACAAAACCGGTCGAAGTGGTGGAGCTTGGCGGAGGCCTATGTCCAGCAGTGGACGTCTTTCGGCTGAAATGATGATGATGATGATGATGACAACACTAGATGGTAGTATCTATTTGGAACTACCATAAAACCGACTAGGTACTTCATTACTATTCTTGAATGTAGGTAGTACTCATGCCAGCGCGGCAGTACATATGTACGGCTCCAGCTCATGGACCTTATCACGACATATATTTTGCCTTTAGAACCCAAAAAACCTGGAGGACCCACATTTGAAACGCTATGTCCATTTTTCGAAGTGCCACAATTCGTTGATGACTTAAAATGGACTACATATCACGAGCGTGCTCAAGAAAATTTTCTTAAGGCCTAAATTTGCCATTATTACTATATTTTTTCACAAAATCTCAAATATGATTTGTAAAATGATCCTCTTGACTAACTGCTTATGATTCTGCTATTTGACATTAAACTTCATTATAGCAATTCATATTAAGTGTACCATTTTACGAATCTCCATACAAAACTGTCAAATAGATGAATTGTGTTAAACGAATTGTACGCAGAACATATTATGAATTGTCAGTTTGTGACCATTTTACGGATTATAATATGATTCATAATATTTTCCTCTTATGATTCTACCAAAGTGGCCTTTTTAGACCCCCAGATGTGACGGTATGTAATGAATATAAAACAAAACGCTACAGCTGATTCCATAATCAGCGGTAGCTTTTTCGTTTTGCCTCATGGCAATGGCCTCAAAAAAATGTAGGAGGAAAAATATTGTATTCTAAAATATATTGTATTGTATTGTAATATTGTATTGTGTTTGTTTGTATGTTTATATTCTTATATTATTTGATTAATTGTATTAAATTAATATTTTTGATTATATGTATTCTATTTTCTCATACTGTTACACACGCTGTCTACATCTCTGTATCTTCTCTCCTATCGCAGGTGTGCTGGAAGAGTTTTCTTTAGAAATAAGCATCACCTTTGTACAAATTTTTCTGTTCTTTTCTTATTGTCTGTTTATATATGTGTGTACAAAATGGTTAAATAAATAAATAAATTATTTTTATTTCAGTGAATGTGACATTTTGTTCTGTTACGTGGCAGTAAAATTAAATAAACCAATAAACCTTCAAAAGTGACGGTATGTAATGAAGATAAAACATAAACGCTACAGCTGATTCCATAATCAGCTGTAGCTTTTTTGTTTTACCTCATGGCGATGGCTGTGGGTAGTCTAGTTACGGAGGAGGCGCTAAGATCGCCAGCAAGGTTCGAATTATCTGCAATTTCCATGTCAGTGTTAAGTTGTAGATTCATTAAAATATGATTATCGCGTTTTATTTAGGTATGTACTTCAAATGTAGAGCTTAGAAAATCAAATATTTACGCCCCCTATTCAGTATCATCATTTGCTAAGTCTTTTCCCAATTATTTTAAGGTCAGCTTCGTATAACCGCATGTAGCTGAATACCAGTTTTTTACATTTAGCGACTACCTATGTGACCTCCATATCCAGTAACTGGGTAATACCCTTTAGTAAGACTGATTGTCTGGTTGGAGAGCAGTGGTGGCCTAGTGGTAACGGCCACGACTTACGAGTAGTAGGTCGTGAGTTCGAACCTAAGCAGCACTTTGTATACATTTTATTTCATCACCACTGCTCTCAAAACGGTGAAGGAAAACATCGTAAGGAAACCGGTATGTCTTAGAACCAAAAATTCGAAGACATGTCACATCTATCAATCCGCAATGGGCCCGCGTGGTGGATTATGGGCCCACTCCCTCTCACCGAGAGGAGGCCTGTGTCCCAGCAGTGGGAACATTCTAGGCTGCGGATGCTGATGCTGAAGACTGGTTGTCCGAGTTTCGGGCCTACGTGAGATAGTCAGTAACACGAAGGCGTTGCTGG
Source organism: Aporophyla lueneburgensis (assembly GCA_932294355.1). Taxonomy (NCBI): domain Eukaryota; kingdom Metazoa; phylum Arthropoda; class Insecta; order Lepidoptera; family Noctuidae; genus Aporophyla; species Aporophyla lueneburgensis. The sequence continues at coordinate 11,761,920 of OW028762.1, read as the reverse complement.
CCTTTCTCGAGGAGCTGGGGTGGATCGAATAACCGATTTCCTACCCATACGCAAAAACCGCGCTCAGACGTGGAGTTGCGGGTTGCCAGCCCGTTCTACCTATTACCAGAGTTTCGGGCTTTTGACGACCCGTAACGACTGTTGACAGCCGGTATCAACGGCTTAACGTTTACGCCCCCTATTACAAAGATAAGTGTGTACTATACCTACAGCTGTGTCGACCCCTGCGAGGAATACGGTCGTGATGTATGTTGCTGTAAAACACTTGACACTGAACGATAGGGCGCCCTTGGATGTGTATCGGTTTCCTATGCGCCACAGGAAACACTGCTGTGGACGTTTTTCCTCTTGTTTTCGAGTTAAATAATGTTGCTTTTTATATACAGAACGGAATAATAGCAAACCCAGAAGAAATAATTATTTCTGTTTATCCTACTAATATTACAAATGTGAAAGTTTGTGAATGGATGTTTGTTACTCTTTCACGCAAAAACGAGTGATCGGATTTAGATGAAATTTAGCATACGGATAGTTTATAACCTGGGTTAATACATACTTTTTACCCGGTAGTACGTTCCCGCGGGATAATTTCCGACCTCCACGCGGACGTAGCCGCTGGCAAAAGCTTGTAAGTATGGACATAGTTCGAGAAACACAAAGTTTTCACAAGTATAATGTGTGAGCCAAAAAACAGTCAATTTCAGCATTAATGCCAGACAGATGCTGCATGACGCTGGTTATCTAATGAACCTTTCTAATAGCGTCTAACCCTTGTCGGATAAAAGCTCTCTTACTTTGCTCTTCCCGACAGGGTCCACAATGATCATGTCTTTGTAAAACATACCACTTAAGTTCACATTGAGAAAACAATAAGTATATTGAGTATTGAGTTTAATACAAATTGTTTTAGAATTCCCGTCTTTAGTCTCCCGAAGGAAATGGAAGGGTGTTACAAACCTTTGTCTGTGTGTCTGACACTAAGCATCGTAGCTACAGAACAGATTTGATGTGAGATTTTTGTTTATAGTTTAATAGTCGGTCTCTACATTTGTTATTTTGGTCGTGTAAGACCAACCAGAACTATGTTTAAGACCCTCACGGCTGATCACTGTCTCTTAAGATACAGGTTTACCTAGTTTAAGAGGCAGGGTTATAATACTTGAGTACAGATTTTAACATAGATCCTGATAATCATGTATATGTTATGGACCAGGTGATTAATGCGGGCATTATACATAATGTATGAGCATTATGAATAATGTCTAGCTCTATCGGGCAAAGTGATTAATACTATTTTAACTTCATTATTTATCACATTGCACGGTCATTATTATATTGCTATTTGATAATTGGGCAATTTGATAATAAAGCTGAATATGACGTGGTGTGAGGGCAGGGAGGGAGGCACGCATGGCGTGGCACGCTTTGACCAATCAGAGACCGCCATTATGACTTTCCTTAAGTTTTAAATGCAAAAATTAGTGAATTCTTGATGTAGAAGTTCTTGATAATTAATCCAAATAATAAGTCTAATTATTTAAATGGTTTAATATTTAGTTTATTTTAAGTTAAATGACAATAACAATAAAAAAATAGTAATTAAATATGGGAATTAATTTTTACAACTGTTTAATTTTTACAAGTATTGTCTTATAAATTCAATATGTTGTGCTGCATTTAGTGACAGAAACGAATCGCTGCAAAACCGACTGCACGTAATCTTGTCTGCCCTACCCCTAGAGTGTAATTTAAAACCGCGTAGGCGCGGAGGGGCGAGGCGGCCCGCGAGCTGAGGAGCAGGTGGTTTTGACGCTCGCCACCGCGGCTGAGGCTGGGCGGCGAAGCCGGCCAGCGAGCCGAAGCTGCGGTGGTGAGCGTAAAACACATCTGCGACGATAAGCTCGCGTGGGACCGCCGGAGCCCCGTAGCGCCGGAGCCGTGACAGAAATCATGCCTGCTGCATATTGCATGCTTGCTTGCATGCCTCATCGTTTATAGAACTGCTTAAAATAAAATTTATTACTAACCAATTACGATTTGTTAACTATACGCGCCCAACCGCCCAGTTCAACTATTCCACGGCTCAGTATTTATTGAACTACCCGTTTAAATTATTTTAGGACTCATTTTTATTTAGTTTACTGCTCAGTTTTTACTGCTAAACTAGTTTGCAAACATGAGTTTTTATTTTTTTTTACCTACCATAACTCAAATATTGAACTGCCGCTTTAATTCTATGCCATTAAATATATTTGTATTACTCTGCCCAAAAGGTGATGGACAATATGTATAATGCCCGGTCAATTTGATTATTTGAATAATTATTATCAAACTGCATTCTCATATTGGGCATTTTTCATAATGACCGGGCATTATGTATAATGCTCAATTTCTCACTTGGTCCATAACATATACAATGTACAGTGTTTCATAACGAACCACCTAGGTACCCATCTGTATTTTTTTTTATGGCAAATAAAAAAAAATAAAAAAAAAAAAATTACAATACACACACATAATCCATACTAATAATATAAATGGGAAAGTATGTGTGTCTGTTGGTCCGTCTTTCACGGCAAAACGGAGCGACGATTGACGTGATTTTTTAAGTGGAGATCGTTGAAGGGATGGAGTGACATAGGCTACTTTATTTTTCTTTTTAGGTGGCTGGGGTGAACTTAGAAAACCCGTGCTTTTCCCATGGACAATTGCATGTAGCATGTTCGCATGTGTCTAATGCCCAGAATCTTTACATTATATCCCCAAATGGAAAGACATATAATGTAGTCTACAGTAGCGTATTAAAATAACATTCTGTTCCGAGTTCTCTTCTGAGTTCTAAATCAGGAATGGGGAACCGTGTTGCCCCGAATTTAACGCGAGCGAAGCCGCGGTCAAAGCTAGTCAGCCTATAAAGTACTCATAGATGGGACACAGGCCTCAGTGAGAGAGGTAGTGGGCCTTAACCCACTTCGGGGGCTGACGGGGGCCCAGAAGAGCGGGTTCTAGAATATGCCGGTTTCCTCACATTGTTTTCCACCAAACCAAGTTAATGGCACGCCATTACAAGCCACACCTATAACTATTTTAAGAAACTTCGTAAACAGGAACAATACAATAATTCTATTTAACAACTAAAGCTTACCCCACACGATATCATGCATCAACTTTTTAGAATCCATTTTGACCAACTAATCCACTGCAAATCCACAAACGAACACCATTTGGCACTAAATCACTAGAAAATATGTCCATAACGCGACACAACGGGCTCAAAACTGCAAATGAATATTAACACAATTATTTCCTTAAAAGTCCCACCAGCTGGATTATTGAATATTTTCCTGTTAATTCCAATAAGTTGGTTAAAATGACTGTGTTTTGTCCTATTTAATTGGCGGTTGGCGAGTGACTGATTTCTGTATCTGCTACAACGGGAAGCGGGGCCATTATATCAGTGTTTACTGCGTATTCCAGTGTTGGGTATTGGCAGACAGTTAGTCATATTAAATAAAGGTTGTCACGCAATATAAATAAACATTAAAATGGTAATTATGAGTGTTTTCATATCAGAAATCCTAATTATGCTTCTGACATAACCACTCTTCTTCGATCCATGAATGAATTCTCTTTTCTAGCTCCAATGTTTCCCTATAGAGTTAAAGATGCGCGTGGCGGTCGGATATTATCCGACGGGAATTGAATGTCCTATGCCCTAATCTTGAGGGAGGCCTATGTCCAGCAGTGGTCGTCTCATGGCTGAAATTATGATGATGATGATGCCATAATCAGTGACGTAGCTAGTTTTAAATGGATCCTGTATAAAGATTTGTAAGGACCCCCTTTTTATCTAACTGTAACCAAGGCAGACGCGCACTTTGACTTTACAGCACCACTGCTCTCAAAACGGTGAAGGAAATCTCCTAAAACCAAAGATTTGACGTCACACGTCAGCGCCGGCTGTCGCTGAAAACCAGCGCTGGGGCTCAGTCTCGCACAGAGTCGCAGTATTATGCTGAGCGATGGCCGTTTTGCGTGGATTTGACGCATATTTTCTCCAGCAATTTTTTAAATATTTTTGTTGTGTTTCGTTTTTCTTTGCGTCATATTTACTGCATAAACGTATTTTCTTTCTTTTCTTTCTATTTGAAGACATGTGTCATGACCAACTCGCTCTGGGCCACGTGGTGGATTACGACCGATTCTCTCTTATCGAGAGGAGGCATATCTCACAGCAGTGAGAACAAGTAACGCTACGAGAGTCATCGAATGGTCAAACATCTGTACCAACCCTTATCCTTATATAAAGGAAACACAACCACAATGAAGTAAATAAATAATAATGTTGTCGTTTTATTTGAACCAACGATAATTACAATAACATATACACATGAAAACGAGCTCAATGCCTTAGGAAAACCTTGAACTGTGTACAAATGCTGATAATTGAACCGTTCACGCCGAGTTTGTTGGTGAGTAGATAAATTAACTTAATGTTACGTTGATTTCTTAATTAATGGGCAGAAACACCGATAACTTCGATAATTTGAGACCAAATTTGGAGGTATGAGGAACAGCACCCTAATTGCGAAACGCACTATCTATCAGAATCTGAATCGGATTGAGGATTATTTCTAAACCATTGCGTCATTTGTTCGAATAAATTGTCGGATGAACAACGTAAATAACGCAATGAATGATGTTTATCTTATCAAAATGAAACCAATTCCTACTGATAGCAAGTTACATAATTACCCCTCAGGGTGGAACATTACAGTCAGCCACCGAAGGAGAGAGAGGATCCTCCGACCAAACGGGTATCTGGTGGACAACTGTCCGACGATTGAAGGCGGGACGTTGTATATATGCTAGTTGCGCGGTAAACTTTGCTTGCGCGATGCAGGTTTTTGTGTGACGTCACGTGTGATGCGTAGTTCGCATGTGGCGGTGTAGATGCCGCTACACATACATACATAAATACACTAACGCCCCTATGCGGAGGAGAAGATACAGAACTCCATCTGATACTACCCTAAATCCACCTTCCGTAAAATATTGCGACAGGATTTATTCGCACACTGGATTTTCAATGCACCACCTTAACCCTTGACCTCCACAACTTAATTACTGTTATTTATTTATTTTAATTACTGTTATTTATTTATTGAAGTCTTACTATGTAAAACTATTTTTTTTTTTTTAATATCTTAGGACAACCAACACACCGTTATCTGATCCCAAACTAGGCAGAGTCTGTACTATGGCAACCAGACAACTGATAAACATACTTATATATTTCTAAATACATACATATTATAGATAAATTACACCCAGATACAGAACAAATGATTGTGCTCATCACACAAAGATTTGTCCTGGGTGGGAATCGGACCCACGACCTCGGTCTTAGCAGTCAGGGTCACTAACCACTAGACTAACCAGCCAGTCGATTATGTTAGAATATATCATTATGTTATTTTAAATAAGTAATAGTTAATAAGTAAACCAGAAACGTACACAAACTAGTTAGGCGTATTAAAAAATAAAAAAATTGAAATAAGTAAAAAATCAAAAAAAAAAAAACGTGTGGCACTCGGGGACTGCCGCGGTAAAGCTATTGCATAGCATTTTGTATCAACTTATGCAATTATAATTATTTATTTATTTTATTTATGCAGCATTTTCTTTGATATTAAAAAAAAAACGTACACTAAGGAAAACTTATTTTTGGTGGTAAAATTTGGAACTAAAGCATAAAGGTTAGTACATGATTGCCACCGCAAAAGGAGGACGGGCAAAAATGTATAGAAGCCAGCCTAGGAACCAATAACAACATGCGATATATCATTGGAAAGGTTTTTTTATGTTCTTCAACTATTGTTATGGCTGGAAGTTTAAAATCGCTGTGTAAATGAAGTTATGGTGCAATAAAGCTACATTTTATTCACAGAAATGCCATTTCTCGCTAATTGTGGACTAGGTGTTTTATGGCTCCTCAAAATATCTTACCTATTGTTTAATTAACATATGAATACACCGCGCTTAACAGATAGCTCAGTTTTTGTTATACTCTATTAGTTGCACGTGTTTTATAGGAATTTCTAATGCTTTTGGTCAAGGCTGTATTTCGCTTTCACTTATCTCATGCTACAGGCGCTGGTATGCTTAAACTCGAAGTACCTACACACTATCATTATCCAACACATTTTATTTCTGAGAATAAAAAAAAACGCGTATTGTTGAATGTAACCTGGAATGAAAACAATCAGTATCTTATATAATCCTCTTACTGAGTGAATGAATTGGTTTAACTGCCTTTTTAAAAGTTGTTTATTGTAGGATTATAAATAGAAAAAATAATTAACTAATCCAACTACTCGTATTAACTAACATTTCCTCTTAGTAGGTATAGCTTCAAAATAAGAGCACCAACCACTATAAGTCTTTATTGCTATTTATGTAGTACCACAAGATAAGCGAACACAATATAGCCCTAGTATAATATATTCACTGTAATAAACAAATAAACAAACCTCCAATAGTGCATGTTCCCGTAAATAATCTGCAAGCTCAGGTTGATCTTGTGGAATATTTTCAGCTAAAATGTGACGCTGATGCCTTCTTTTATGTAGCCCACGCTGACACATAACACAATTGTTGTGGTGTTCATCCATGAATAAAGCAGGCCGTTTTTAAAAGCTTAGTTCTGATCCCGATAAACAAAGCCAAAAGTCGTAGTCGAATGATAGTTATGACAAATGTAAATGTTAATAATATAGTTAAACGTATTTGCTACCCTTTTTTTTTGGATGGGAAATCATCAAATGACTTCTCCCGCTCTGGGCGGAGCGGGAGGGCGTGTCAAACTTTTACTGACTAAAACCCACCCGTGTTCCTTCAGTTGCCCATGTGCCAGGGTCACGGTATCTCTTTCGAACAATCTCGTCGACCCGAGCCTGGTCCTTACCGGGCGGCGAGCTACCCATTGATCGCCGCCCGCAAGATCGCGTCTACGGTGGCCGGGAGTCTGCTATCGAGTCCCGACGCCCAGAGAGTCTCCTCCTGCGGCGGTTAGGGACGTGAGGGCGCAGAGACTGCCACTCCCTCACGCGCCCCGCCTCCTCGTTCGCGAGCATTACTGCCTCGCAGAAGGAGGTGACGGCTTCCCATGCCCTCTCGCTCCATACCATGGCTCGCACCACGGCCGGACGCGAGAGGTCGCCGCCGCCGATCGCCTCCACGGTATTTGCTACCCTCAAATCAAAATAACGACTAACGAACATGTGCGCGCGCGTCTGATGTGCCGGCCTGGCTCACTTACCCCTCTTATCAGCAAACACCTCTTGCTACTCGTTCTTAATGGCTGTCTCATCGGACGCGATAAGGAAAAGCACAAGAAACCAGTGGTACAGACAAGTAAGGCGTCGTTCTAATATAAAGTGATGGTAACGCGAATAAGCAATCGTCGCGTTCATATGTCATTTTTTAACCGACTTCAAAAAAAGGAGGAGTCTATCAATTCGACTGTATTTTTTTTTAATGTTTGTTACCTCATTTCTTTTTTGTTCGGAAAACCGGAAGGCGCCCTCTGTCGGCAAGACCACACGTTCCGGTTTATCGAACAAAAAGTGACATATGAACGCTTTAAATAAGGACGACGTCTTACGGTTATATACATTTATAAAATGCTGAAAAAAAAAATGTTTTGCTTAAGTCTGGCTTTATTGTGCAATAACTTTTTCCACACAGCGATTTCGAACTTCCCGCCATAACAATAGTTGAAGTACATAAAAAAACCTTTCCAATGATATATCGCATGTTGTTATTGGTTCTTAGGCTAGAACGCCCGTTCTCCTTTGATAAGTAAACTTTAGTACCTAGTTTTGCCACCGCACAAAAGGACTAGTACTCCATGCCCATAATACTCTATGGCCTGGTTTGTTACCTAGTAACCGATGACAAATAACAAGACGATAAATATTTTGGGTTTTTACCTAGCAACCGATGACAAAAATAATACAAACACTTTATACACAAATTTTACAAGTACAGCTATTCACTGTTGTACATAAATACCTATACACCTATATACTTTCTCATAAACAGCTGCTTATGTATTCGTCCGATTTCGGACCAGCTCGTCTCGATTCGTGCTTCGTAGAGTCGTACAATACGGCTAGTTGCACGCACACAAACACCGTGTCGAAGACTGCCGAAAAGAAACGACGTTAGACAATGCACGGCCTTCAAGCCACACCTCCGTGCCCGTCGGAGTGGGGAGCGTGAGGTTTTTTTTTCGTTACGGAATTTCTGGATTCCGTCCCCGCGCTCAAGGCCCTCGATAGAAGCTATGCAATAGCTTAAAAAAACTAGTTATGTGAAGTTAATTATTTAAAATTAGATAGTAACTTTAAAACAATGTAAAGTTGGTAATTAGTAGGAAATAATAGGCTTTTTATTTTATTTATTTATTATTGAATTCTTGTTGAAAATCGAACAGTGTGTTTATCGACGCGCTCGGACGTACAAACGCCAGCACGCGTCAAGCTACCCGAAACTGTCCAATTTCTCTAATCAATCTTGAACCTTATACTTTAGCGATAAAATTGAAAATCTATTAAAGAAATTTGTCAGATTGTAATTGTGTTTGTTTGCTTTGTGTGTTTGTACTCTGTTAGATTCTAAATGCTCGGTTTTACACCGAGAGTCCTAATTCCAGTGCAGGTTAAAATCACCCCGCGATATTTTTTCCGTGCGAACCTTTCGTATTTATAATATTTATTAGTATGGCTTCCACATTTTTACCGACTATTTTACAGTCTTTTCCCTGATACTTAAGGCTATCACATTGCCCGATGACTTTGACGATTTGACCTCTGTACTAAATTTTTTTCGTTTGGTGCCATCTACCATAACAAAACACAAACGAACAACACAACGATTAAGCAAGAACACAGATATGTAGGTTTTTGCCAATTTTATTCTCTCTCTGAGAGCTCTTATGTATTGTTATCCACTACAATTAAAAAAATAATATTTATTTTGAATTAAATGATGGACTTTCCCTGCTGACCTAGCTTTCAAAAATTATTTTGTGTGATGATGATCAGGTAAGTGCTTACCGATTCTCAGTAACGGAGTTAGTTAGGATCACCAAACTTTTTCATGTGATGAATTTCGCCAGTTAATTTAATTGACCCAAACACATTTCGATCATTGAGTAAGAAAATTGGATGTCTGATGATGACCGGTATATCTATAAAATATTGCAAGCTTACTCTATGACTGGTTCAAAAAGCAAAACGAAATTACAAACTACTTTATTTCTATGTACATAATTAATTTCTGTTCTTATTTTACGTAATATTTATATTTGTAATATTAACAATATTATTTAATTCAGAAATCATTCAAAACGTGAACTTTAAAATTTTATTTGGTGAAAATAACGCGCGTATAGTCCACCCTTCTCGGCAGCCATCAAGGCACTAATGTATCGCGTCATTCGCGTCCCCAGTATGTGTCACAAGAAAGCAACGAGTTTCTCTTAAGGTTTCGAGTTTTTAATTATTATTTAAAAATGTAAAAAGTAATAAGAAAAAGTAAACAATACAAATTATTAAATAAATCAGTACACATATTTTGATATAAAATTCATGTCAAACGATTCAGCCGTTACAGAGACAATTTTCAATTTAGGTAGGAGGAAGGACCTGTTTACTACCAGATTTTTCTAAAACCTTAAGTATGACATATATTTTTCATATGAAAATCGTACGGTAGGATTTTATATGATATGATATGATATATAGGTACAAAATTCGTTAAACATACGGTATTTTTCGGATTTCAGCAAGGTAATCCCCTTAAATAATTTTGGCAGCTCTAAGCTACATCCTCACTGTCCCGGGTCAGGGGCTTCCGGTTGTGCGGAAATGTATGAACAAGTTCATATAAAATGTATGCTAACCACGATGCAACATAAATTTTCCCCCATCCCTAAAGGGACAGTGAACTCATGAAAGGCAGACCCTCATATTATGTGGTTATAGTTTTACATTCTATATTTCTACAGGGTGTTTCTTTTGATTTTTCGAAAATCTAAGGTACTTAATGAGACCATGTCAAAGAGTTAACTGGCATATGTTTTTTTTTCGTTTTAATTTTTGATATAAAATAATTCGACGTCACTATTAATTATCTATGTAAAACATAGTTATGATATGGATAGAAAGGGGAGAGAGACGGGGACGGACTGAGATTGACGGCTAATAGAGAAGTGTGGAAGAAAAAGACATGTTGCGCCGACCCTAAATAAATTGGGATAGTGGCAGGGGAATGATGTTAATATTATTTATCTATGTGAAACACCCTTACATGAAATATGATAACGTCGCATTTTCTTATCTTTAAAGAAGTATTGGCTTGAATGAAAATGATTTACTCGTACTTATCAATGAAACTTACACCCATATTCAAGAAAAAGAAAACCCAATACTATTTATTTTTATTCATATGTCTGTTGATTCTTTGAGACAGTCTCATTGATGTCACATGTCTTCAAATATTTGACTTATAAAGACATGCTGGTTCCCTTACGATGTTTTTCTTCACCGTTTTGAGAGCAGTAGTAATGAAATTATTTACACAAAGTCAAGCGCCTGTCTACGTTCGAACCCACGTCCTACAATTCGTAAGTCGGGGCCAATACCACTGGGTCACCACTGCTCTAGTTCATGATGTGTATGTTTTTAATTAAGACAATGATCACAATCGTTCACAATGACAATCGGAAACAGATATATTCGATGCATCTCGTGAATTTGGCTGGCGAATCCCCCATCACGTGGGTCGTCTGACTCAGTATATTATCAAGAAAGAATTCCTTTTATTGAGTCATCGCTGCATTAAAAAAATACAAAATGATCTTGAATTATGACTGTGTTTTCGAAGAATCAGATATTGAAAGATCATTACGTCATTATCTGAGCAAAAGTTATAGTGGGGACAGAGGTTTTCCAGTTTTCATATACTTTTATTGATTGTCAGTTTTGGAGGAAAGTCAAGTGTCTTTCATAAATGACTGTCTACCTCATGCCCGGGGCAACTCTGTGTCTTTGAGCTGGCTAAGCGTAGTATAGAATTTCGATAGAATAAGAAGCCAATGTCGTGATTTTACTGATATTTAAAAACAATGTATTATTTTAATACCAAATTAGAATATCAACTGTTAGAGTTTGCCAACCATCTCTAAATACAATAGTTTAAAACAAAGTCGCTTTTCGCGTCTGTGTGTGCATCTTTTTGACTACGCAACGGATTTGGATGCGGTTGTCACCAATAGACAGAGTCATCAATAGGGAGGTTATGTGTATAAATAATGCATTCATATTAATCTTATAAATACGATACCCCTTGGTAAGACTGGTTGTCAGACTTTCGGGCTTCTGACGTACCGTAACGACTGTCTAAGATCTATGAAAGACAGCCGGGACCAAAGGCTTAACGTGCTTTTCGAAGCACGGAAGGGTCTTGGTATGTTAAAATAACCCATCCACTGACCAACCGCGGCAAGCGTAGCTTAACCTGAACGATCAACCCGTGCGGCTGCTATTACTTAGCCACAACATATGAAGCAATATCCTTCATAATGATTCACATTCTGATTGACAGTGAGTTACATACGTACTTATTTACATATCCCATTTTCACCCTACGTCACGTTATTACCCGACCTTGGATAACGGACCTGACCAATGACGTAGAACAAACGATATCAAACAGTGACGTAGACCGTTCACACATGACGTGACTCCGTGACGTGTGCTGATAATCTGTTATACTATTACTCATGTATCTACAAAATAAATGATCTTCAGACTTTGATAAGATTATCAGTACAATCTGAAGGTGTTGGGATTGGTTGAATGGAACCTGGCGGCTGATTTGGCAGACGGATTAATACTGTCTGTAGTGAAAGAAAAGATAGCAGTAATATAATCTTACACTATCATAGCAGGATTTGAGAAAGGCACTTACATAGTTCCAACAACATTCATTGCTTCATTTACGTTTTCGACTAGACGATTTTTGCACTGATTAGCATTTTCATTTCACTACAAAATCCATCTCATCGTGATGGAAATTGAGAGTGTGTTACGAATTCCCTTTGCCGTAATATTGGCAGCACGGAAAATTAATGACATAAGAAAAAAAATAGAATTTCCGTGTAAACATTAAGGCGAAATGAATTCTTTCGTGAAACGCCCTATAATGTTGGGTGCTGCACGCGTAGCATGACCACCGTAGAAATGGGTTTTGTCGACAGAAGAATAGACAAAATTACAGATTGTAGAAAGATTAAAGACAGAATTAAACATTGTATAAAGATTTGTACCGTTCTATGCTGGCGTAGCATGGCAATTCTATCTCTATTCTACCAGGAATAGACAAAGTTCTTTCTATGGCAGTCATGCTACGCGTGCAGGTCGATATTAGACAAACAGTGCGGTGTCATGAGATTGTGTACAAACTGAGCTTCAACTGGTAACTGCCACTCGACAATCGACCTTAGCGTTTAATCCCATTTAATGACAAAATCTATACTAGCTCTCCGTTGCTATGGAAGGAATAAGTATGTCTTTATCTTCATAGAAACGCGAGTTTACAGGTCGCCCCGTGCTCGGGCAAAAAAGATGCCAAGTTGTATAGAAAGAACTTTGTCTATTCTTGGTAGAAAAGATATAGTCATGCTACGCCTGCTGCAAATTATTATTGTCCAATAAACGAGTGGCTAGACCCTTACCCAATAATTTGATGACGAACTTAAAGCAAGCAGATGAGAGTCATTGGGGCCACGTAAAAAATAGAGTCAAGACGAAAGTCTTTGACCAGTGTGTGTTGCCAGTGATGACCTATGGCATTGAAACGTGGTCGCTCACAATGGGCGTTATAAGAAGGCTGAAAGACAACCAAAGGGCAATGGAGAGGGCTATGCTTGGAGTTTCCCTACGCGATCGAATCAGAAAACAAGAGATAGTGGGAACCAAACGTAAGTGGCAGTGGCCAGGGCACATTGCTCGCATGGCCGATGAGGCCGGAAAATTCTGGAGTGGCAACCGCGTACTGGAAGAGGTAGCAGGAGTGTTTGTTGAGTCAGTAGTCGAAACTTTATTTCCTTGTAATTTGCGACAGCCGATTCCGAGAGAAAAAAAAAAAAATGATTGTTTACCACGATAATATGCATAGCAGGAATTATCTGGTTACATAAAAATGAGTAATACGTAGAATGTGTTTATGTAGTTTGTGGTTGATGAATCATTCCGTATCAATGTTTTGTGGTGCAGCAGTTATGATTTCGATACTCATATGGCATTCCTCATTTCTATATTTAATTTATTTTTGAGGATAATACTTGATTACTAGGTAATCGTACGTGGGTGAGTATTGTGTAAACTGATGCATTTATGGTCAACAGAAAAATTTAACTTATTTGCGACAGGCGGAACTAAATGAAAATGAAAAAAAAAAAATCTTTACAAACTCAGAAGGCCAAAATGTATCTTGCTCACACTATCTTGCCTGCCACAGAATATTATACGTATATTATATAGAATTAATCGTGGTTTACCCTATTTACTACTATTTATGATTGTTGAATGCCATAAGAATAAGGGACAAACAAAGAAACGATGGATGGACTGTATGGATATTGATAGAAAGACCACACTCACGAGATGACGACAAATAAAAAAGCATAGAGGATTGCACAGATCTCGAATGAACTGGGATAAAATCAAAATTAATCAAATAAACAACACTTTTTGGACGTCAATATTACATAAGACAGTCCCTCCAAATGCTCGCCCTAGTGCTTTAGCTGGGAAGAAGAAGTGGTGCAACAAACTGTCCAATACAGCTATCTGTTCAGTTAGAAGAACTTGATTCTTCTATACAATAATTAACATCACGAGACACACAACAGACAAGGGCAGGAGAATAAATGATGACGGTTTACTCTAGACAACAGCCCTCTGCCTCTTTGAGCTAGTGGTCTCAAGAGCTACGGCAGAGCGAGGCTTGGATCCGATTCCCCTAGAATTTCACAGTCGCAGCCCGGAATCTGGATTTGTGCTCAGTTGGTGACAAAATAGGCACGCCCCTTATTACGTGGTACTTCGACATAAAGCTGGCAAAATTTAGGTATACTATAGGTACACCTCTGCCCAACCCGTCGGGGAAACGAAGATATTCTGTATGTATGAGAAAGACAAATTCTTTTGTCTATTTTCGATTCCAAATGTCTAGCTCGGCGTTTCAGCATTAATAGCCGAGCCAGCCCTAATTCTAACCAACACTACATTTTATCTTGTAATTTACCGTTTCTTTTATCCACAAATGATCTTGACCTTTCACCTTTAGGATCGACCAGCCTACCTCAAGAAACACATCCTTGAGGCGAATAAATCAAAGTATCTATAAATAACCACTGTATTGTATACAGAGCTCATTTCCTGCTGGCACAGTAAGCCGTACATCAATGGTTAAAAAAAAAAAACAGGTATAGGTTGGCGTTTGGAGGGGTTTGCCATGATCGCCACTCCGTATCGTTTTCGTTTGGCAGGCGGGTTGGCGATCGCAGTATGGTGGCAAAATGCATAGAGAACGCTGCTGCCCATTCTATAGTAAGTCCCTTAGTCGCTTTTTACGACACCCACGGGAAGAAACGAGATGGTGCTATTCTTTACGTCTGACACCGCACGGAACAAATCGCCTCTTATTCTATTGAGATTTCGTACTACGCTAGGCCAGCTCAAGGTCAAAGTGTCACAGATGTGCTGTCTACAAGTACGTTCGCTCGTCAGATATAATAAATGCATGACTGATAGGCATCAGTAATGAGCATTGAGCATCCGTTGATGTTGACCTTCGTGGTGTCATGTTGTTACTGTTGTGGTCTAGAGCTAACTGTCGCGTTGGTCTAGTCATCGTGGGTAGCTTATACGATACGGCTGTGGATCCTGGGGTACCGGTTCAAGTAAAAAAAAGTTAGGATGGAATCTTTTATTCAAAGAGGTGCGGAGAGAGCAGTGGAAGTCTTTCGGTTGAAATTATGATGATAAATGATTTAATTTCTAAGCTATAGATTTCCAGTATAAGCTGACTTCCCACTGTACAAAAAGCCTATACAAAGCGAGGTCAGCTAAAACTGGTTTTGTATAGCTTGATATGTAGCCGTGTGTACAAAAACTTTTAACGTCAATTATATTTTAAAAACTATATGTAGCCGGCGTTTCCTATCTGACTACTCTGAAAGAAAAAGGCCGAGACAAACTCTTGGTCAGATCAGGTGAAGACAGTGTACATTGTTTTTTGAGGAAAGAACCACACAGATTGAGTGGATCCGTCCAGTTAGTGCACACAATTATCAGTAGTCATGCAACTCTACTCAGAACTTACGGAGCTCCAAGATGAGGTCTGGAGAGTGGACCTGTGTAAGCGCACACATAGTACACTATAATATGTTCTTCGTAGTTGGCAAATATAGTCCCCGTTGATTTCATTTCCATGTTTTCTGCTCTTTTGCCAAGCTGCACTTTGACTGGATGTGAAAAGAGATGAGTAGGTGTAAGTACGCTCATCCGTCAATTAAATCGACCTTGTGCAATACACAGATGAACCATAACATTACCGATTCGGGTTACTGCTATTACCGTGACTTGCAAGGAAAAAGTTTGGATACGGCATATTTCTTTTGTAAAGTTTTACGTTATCTCCGAAAATTATCTAAGTTGGAAGTGGTATATATAATATCTTGTCGCGTTCTGTTGAAGTATCAAGAGCTCTTTGGAGAGTCCTGGAGTGTGAACCGCGTATCTGCAAGCGTAGCGGAGCGTTTCTCTTAACTAGATGTACCAACGACCTTAGAAAGGTGACTCGGAGAGACTCGGTGACACGGAAGGCGGAGTATATAGTGTTGTGCCGCGGCCTGGGAGAGGCCTATGCCCAGCAGTGGACTGCTATAGGCTAATCCTCTTGTAGCATATACTTTTTAATAACATAATAATACATAAAACATTGACCCGACACGACCCGTGCCAAGACAAGGAAACCCATAAAAGGTATAATTTAAATCGCTAGTAAATTACGAAACAGTTGTTATCGTCAACAATATAATTTTCTATTACACATAGAATGTGAAGATAATATTAACAATGTGTGAGTCATCATTGTTTTTACTATTTTTTCTAGTACTTTTTTATGCGTTTGACAAGTGATTTATGACGATTCTAGTATATATTGTCATACATAACCATGAAAAACAGTGTTTATGTTGTCACTGGGACAAAGGGTTTCTTTCTGCGGGGTTTCCTCTCACAGAGAGGAGGCCAGTGTCTCAGTAGTGGTTTGTAATCGACCACGCATACAAAGCGCGGGCTGGAGGACGTCAGGGACAGTCTTTAGGCCCACATTTATTTTTCCATATTGTTAAAAACGACACCCAGTAAAAGAGGTCGCTCCATCTAACTATGGAAGCCGACCCCGACAGGGTTGGGAAAAGGTGTGGCAGATGGTGATGCTAAAAAAGAAGAATAATCTTCTCATATATTGCCACATCCATTGCCTTCCGACTTTACAACTCAACCCACAGTCCGCGATCTAATTTTAACTGTTACACAAGCTAACATCCTACGGGTTTGTTTACAAAATAAACTGTATAGTATCGGTAGTGGAAAATTATCTGCTTCATACGTAGCAGTGTTAAGGTTAACATAACATCAGGCTCGTATTCCACGAAGGAATATGCAGAAGTGTAATATTGCACCCACACTCCGTCATGTTTTCGTCTACATAATAAGGGGTGGGCTTATTGTCATCAATTGGGCAGGAATACTAACTCCGGGCTGCTACCGAGGTATTTCTGATGGTCACCATTTGCCTAGCCTACTCCTGTCGGGTTGGCTTCCAGTCAAACCAGATGTAGCTGAATAACAATATTTTAAATGGAGCGACTGCCTATCTGGTCTCCACTCTGCGATCAACAGTCAGATTAGACTACTGAGAAAACGACTAATACAGAGAGAGACTTAGGGCCGAGAGTAGAAAATGCAACTGCGAAATATTACTAAGGCTACACATTTAGGAGTCGCCAATGAGTATGAATGTGGATGGCTCTAAGAGTAGAGGATGACAAAAGAAACGATGGATGTACTGTGTGAATGATGATAGGGCTAGAAATGGAGTGACTATCGAGATGACGGTATTATCGTGAATTTATATTTTATTTTTGTTTTCATTACGGACGCCTTTAATTTGCACGTGTTTACTTTATATCGTTCTCACATTGATTATTTCAACATAAATGATGTAACCAATTTTTGGTCCAGTCGGGCGTAGCTTTCATATGTCATCGAATTTTTGGTTCTAGGACATGCCGGTTTCCTCACGATGTTTTCATTCACCGTTTTGAGAGTAGTGGTGATGAAATTATTTACACGTAAATGCCTGGATTCGAAACCACGACCTCACTGCTCTGCTGCTACAATTGACAATATCTGTAGTAACTTTTTCTTCATAAAGGAGAAAGTGAAACTAGAGCGACATTGCAAAAGTTGTCACTTTGTTACAATTTCACATCTCTCTTTTTAAAACAGAAAGTCATTCAACATTTCTTACTAAATATGATAAGCAATTCTGCTTTGTCTAGAGAATTAAAAGGCTATTGCGAAGCCTCTGGTATCGCAGATGTCCGTGGTGGAACTGAACAGATACCATCATCATAGGTCGAAGAAGAAGCTTACAATGTTTTGTTGCACGTGGTACAAAAACGCAGGACCCATCAAATTTCGTACGAATACTGACTGGTTATAAGCGTCAAATCAATCAGCCTAATATTTTATCAACCATGCCAGGGTCGGCTTCCAGTCTAGCTGGATGCAGGTAAATATCAATATTTTACATGGAGCGACCGTGTTAGCGTTCCGTGCGTTACCGGTTGTAAAGAATAGCACTACCCATATCTTCCCTTGGGTGTCTTAGAAGGCGACTAAGGGACTTACTAGAGAATGGGCAGCAGTGTTCTTTAAGCCTCCTACAAACCGGCGCGACGCGGCAACGCGACGCGACACTCGTAGAACAATTTTTATGTGAACTTCATGGAACTTGTTCTACAAGAATCGCGTCGCGCTGTCGCGTCGCGCCGGTCTGAATAAGCCTTTATGCATATTACCACCATACTGCGATCGCCAACCCGCCTGCCAAGCGTAGCAATTATAGGAAACCCCCCTTTAGATGAAGGCTTATGTCTGGTAGTGAACGTCTTTTGCGTGAAATGATGATGAAGACATGGAGCGACTGCCTATCTGACCTGCACAACCTAGTTATTCGGTAACACGATAACTCTTTGGTAAGACTGGTTAGACTTTTGGGCTTCTGAGTTCCAGTACCACTATAAAAGATCAACAGCCGGAACCAAAGACTTTTTTTTTTCGTAGGTGGGAAATCAACAAATGACGTCTCCCGCTCTTGGGCAGAGCGGGAGGGGCGTCTGACTTTTACTGACTAAAACCCACCCGTGTTCCTTCAGTTGCCCATGTACCAGGGCCACGGTGTCTCTTTCGCACAATCTCGCGACCCTGGCAGGCACCGGTCCTAGCAGACCCCTTCAGTTCTGCTGACATCTCTTTGAGGCGCGCGTGGAACACAACGCTCTGTCGACCCGAGCCTGGTCCTTACCGGGTGGCGAGCTACCCATTGCTTGCCGCCCGCAAGCTCGCGCCTCCGGTGGCCGGGAGTCCGCTATCGAGGAACCAACGGCTTAATGTGCTTTCCGAGGCCCAGAGGGCTCTCTATACGTAAAGGATAGTCAGGGCAGTGGCGTGCACAGGGTTTTATGACCGGGTAGGCAATTCAAAAAAAAAAAAACGTGTCTCGTAATTGCTCAAGTTAGTGAAGAAAAATTCACTAGGTGGTTTAAAAGGTTGAAATGGCGATTTCCTGATGATGATAATTCTTTTTCCGTCGAAAGCACAGAAAGATGTTGTACTCGTTGTTGACTTTGTGTGTTTCTTAAATAGGTACGTGAGAATACGTTTTAATGAAAATGAACGTTCTGTCGATGCGCTGCTTGCTTGGATAGTAACAATAAACTTCGCTAAACGTAAAACTTCTTCGTAACACTTCTCTCAATACGAATATTACCAAATGTATTTATGTTTGAGCAAGCCGCGGGATAGAAATCATATAAATCTGCAAATCCCGAACAATTCCACACTGTATTCGAACTACTAAACTAGCAAGGAAAACAAAATAATTTAAATGTGTGTAAACAAAAACACAGCCGGTTTTATGTTTCTTAATTATTACTATGAAACTTACGAGTTGCATTACCTCTTTGCTGGGTTAATTCTCGTACACTTCCCTTTAGATACACTTTTTAACAAACACACATTTTCAACACACACCATTTTGAAAAAAAAAAACTAACAAGAAGCGTAGTACTTAAGTAAATCGAAAAACTAACACAGTTAAAAAAAAACTAGTTGAAATAAGCAACAAATCGACCTAAATATTAACGTTTGTAAATGAATTAATCACAACAAAACTCAGTCAAAATAAAAACATAAAACTGCGCGCTCCACTAAGAAATCAATATGGATCCTTTCGTAAACAAACGATTTCTAAATTTTGACAACTAAAACGTTGACAAATAAAATTGTATCATTGCGAATAGGAATTTGCTTGAGGCTACGTAATATTCAACTTGATCGCATAATACTCACAGCGCGCCAATAACCACCCATGGGCGTCCCGCCCGTGATTGGTTACCCTGGCGCAGGGAAGCCCGCGATTGGATAGCCTGCCGCAGGAGTTCGCTTTATTAGCTCGCTTCTGTGTGAAATGTGCAGACACGAAAATGTAGAAGAAATTACCACTACATGCGTACATTTATGAATGAAAAGAAGACACTTTCGATCGCTGCCTGCTTGCGTCGCGAGTACATTAATAGAACCGTATGAACGTTGCTTCTCATTTATATTAGGCGTTTAAACTTTTTGAATAATTTTATTACTTAGCATATTTTCTTTATTATTGAAATATTAGTAACTAGTCTAGATCTAAGTCTAGGGTCTGCAGTGTCTTTTTGCCTATATGGACCGCACGCCACTGAGTCAGGGTCACCCATAAACAAACCTTGCAGCTGTTTTTCTAAACAAGAACAATGAACAAAGACTATAGTGGTTATATTCTCTTTGACAATGAAAGACAAGTGCATTTTCATTAATGTTCGCAGTCCTATCAGTATATTGAAGCTATTAGATGATACGAACCATTAATTGCACGGCCTTGATCAATACTAGTGACGTTTGATCGGCGAATCGAGTAAATAAACATTTGTAATGGCTTTAAACGCTTGTTTATTGACATAAAACTGTGTGTTTGTATTTGTAGTAGGTACTAGTTTAGAAAATACTAGAAAGTTTGTATTAAGATGAAGAATCAGGCTCATCACCTCATCATCTGCAGCTTATAATGTCCTCAGTTCCTCACTGCTAGGACACAGGCCTGTACCACGCGAGCCCAGTGCGGGTTGGTAGATGTCAAATATCTTCGAATTTTTAGTTCCAAGACATGCCTGACAAGAGTGACAAGACATTTCCTCATGATGTTTCCCTTCACCGTTTTGTAAGCAGTGATGATGAAATAATTTACACAAAGTGCCTGCTTGGGTTCGAAACCACGACTCGCAACTCGGTAAGTCGTGGCCATTACCACTGCTCGTAGAATCAGGCTACTGTATTGAAATTGATCAACATCATCTGCCTGGCCTTTTCCAACTATGTTGTGGTCGACTTTCAGTGTAACCAGATGCAGCTGAATACCAGAATTTCACGAGGAAAGATTGCCTGACAACCACAACCCAGTAACAGGGTAACAGTATACCCCTTGGTAAAAAGGTTGTCAGACTTTCGGCCTTCGGAAGACACATAGCGACCTTCAAAGATTTACGAATAACAACCGAGACCAATAGCTTAACGTGCTTTACGAGGCATGGAGTGGTCTCAGTATGCCATATCCATCTTTGGGCCTACCGCGACAAGCGTTGATAACCGTGATCGATTGACTCGTCTGGCTGTTAATAGTTAGCCACGAGACCGATTGTCTTATAAGAGTCTATCACTTGAGTACCTATGGCCACAAGTTCAATTGTTTTTGGCTCCGTAAATCTACTTCCTAATAAGCATGAAATCCGTACCTTCTGACTCTGTATAACCTAAAATACTAGTGGCCCAGTGGCATTGTTCCGGACTGACGAACTGTAGGCCGTAAGTTCTAACGAAAAGATTTTTTATTACTTAGAAACCTAGATACAAACCAAAAGATACCTGTGTGTTCATAATATCTGGAGGAATTTTTTTATAACGCCATAATGGCCTAGGACCGTTAGTATGACAATTATGGCTGGTAGGCCGCTAAAGTAGAAATTTTTAATTGACATTGCAGATCTTAGCTAAATTGTCATATACGCGTAACTACCTAATTCTCATACCAAAGTCCCACGGTTGCGTGTGAGAAACATTTAAATGTCTCAGGTCAACGCAAAGCCGTTAGAAATAATATAAAAATACTGTTTCGGATTGTCAACATCCTGCTAAAACGGTTCATTTTAAATATGGGTTAGGTTATTAATACCGTGAAATGAAAAAGAATATCAACTGGTATCATTTTTGCGGTTTTCTGAACCGACGATTCCCGAGCCAGATTGGATTGCCCGGCGGAAGAACACATGCATCAGACTGTTTGGTTTTAATAATTTGCTTTCGTAGGGACGTTTTTTAGGAACTGGCTCTTCAACGCCCTAAGGAAGGAGAGTTGAAAATCCAACAGTCTATTTTTTTGACGCGCTTGGATGCCCTTTGTTGAATTCTCAGTCTTCGGTTCAAGAACGAGAGCTAAAAACTCAGTGCGCGACAAAAACCCAACGCGATATTTTTACGTACGTGCAAACGTGGTCTAATAGTAATAATCGTTTGGACTGTAGTAAGCTACAGATGTACGTTTCCTAGATCGAGAAAATTATTCGCGTAACTAAAAGAGTCCAGTTACAATGCTGTTGATGCAGACAAGTTGCCATCAAATAACGCTTGAACCAACTCTAACGCTGATAAATACGCTCGTGTCATGTTGGCGTCACGCGAGCACAATAAGAACCATTCTACTGTTACGCAGTTCAAAGAATACAAGAATATATACGGTTGAACACTAAAACTTGAACTTAACTACAACTGCAGCGCAACTTGATCGCTGCTTCATGATTTCACGACGTGTATTAGCCTACAAGAGCTCACGCATTCGCGGCAGCCTAGCAGACAAATTGCAGGAGTGTTGCTTACGTTGGTACGGGCACGTTTTTCGGAATCAGTAAGGCCATGTCGCCTCCGCCGAGCCCCGGCAGAAAGGAAAGACCCAAAAAGTGCTAGCTTGACGTCGTAGCGGATGACATGCATATTAATTCACTATAAGGGACGCCCGTCCGAAGTGGAGGGCTAAAAGCAGGATTTCGGATAGCTCCGAAATGCTACCGGGATCGCACAAAGACCATGATGATGACATTCGTTCAGACGGACTCGAAAGTCAAATTGACCATGTATAGTAAGTAGCCTTGACGATGTTGTATGCATAGGGGACACCGCAAACATGACTTTTATAGTTTATCCAAAGAGACGTATATCGTCTCCTATCTTTGACAAGGGTCGGTAGGTTACAGACAACATAACAAGGACACCAAGAAACGCCTTTTTCAGGTGAGAATAAATCAGACTGGCATTTTTGCGATCCTCACATACATATATTCTGGCTACAGATTCAACATTTGAATATGGGGTTTACATGTGTGAACAAAAAATTCTAGTGTTATGAAGCCTCGTTTGAGGAAACAGGAGAGGCACGTTATAACTATTAGTAAGCAGCCAATTATCCTGAAAGCTGAAAAGAAACGAACCTATATAACCTAAGTCGGAGTAAACTGTTAGATATCGTAATGAAAAAGCATTATGCCCTCTCCATACCACTTGCTCTCTCTCACTGTCCCTTTCTATTATACAAGTGTGTACACAGACGTAAGTGCACTCACTCTTTCCTTACTCTGATCGTCCGATGAGACGGTCATCCGACATGACCGGAGAGAGATCAGGCGCAGGAGACCAATGGCTTAACGTGCGCACCGAGGCACGAGGGTATGACACGGCGAACTTCTCCAGGCAGGTGTTTAGGAAATTCCTAATGAAAAAAACACAAAACCACTCTGCCCGACCGAGGAATCAAACCGCCCACGCTCAGCAGTCGTGCTCAGTTGCATCTATGATACCAATGGGGCAGTGAAAAAGTCTAACCAACATAGAACCACACTAAATGACACTGACCTGCACATTGCACAAAAACTTAGTAAAATTTGAATGTTAGGGTTTACCTTAGTGCGTCCTCCAAACAGATTTTGCTAAGAAAAATACTCCAAAGTCCAATCATCAAAGGACCTGTCATCACATAAGTACCCACTCAATAAAAGCATACATTATGCGGTATGTAATGGTCTCCATTAGCATGTAAATACAATCTATACACACGTTATATGTACGTGGATGTCACATGTGGCCGATGACGTTACGGCATTATCATTAGACTCTAGTTAGCTGGAAATGAGTAGTCATCAGTGGAATTTGCATATTTATAATAAGGTTTTGCGGTGATGCTGAAAAACCTGTTTTGCCGCCTGATACTCATCACCTGGCTAGCCTTTTCCCAACTATGTTGGGGTCTACTTCCACTCTAATTAGATGCAGCTGAATATACCAGTCATTTACTTGGAGCGACTGCCTGTCTGATCTCCACAACCAAGTTACTGAATAATACGATCTACCTTAGAAGACTGGCTGTCAGACTGGCTGGCTAGCTTCTGACGACCCGAATTCTATTTTGCACATGATGTAAGATCATAATAGGTCTTAGTGCAGTAATGCCTACTTTTACTAAAATAAGGCGACACCTGAATCATAATTTGCCTACCCTTATACCAATTTATTTGGGATCGGCGTCATAATGTCTTTTTCTTCCATACTTCTCTATTATTCGCCATCTCTGTAATCCGTCCCTTTCTAGCCATATCATCGGCATATTAGCTATTTGCACTATGCTAATATGCCGATGTCGTGTATTTTGCAATAACGAAGACCATTATATATTTTTCAGGCTACACGTCACGCACCTATAATGCACATACCAGGAAGATTTTGTTCATACAAGGACAATTTTGCAAAAAGACCGTTATAAAGCTTATATTGACTTACCGAGCTGTATAGATCCCATAATCTGCGAGGACTGTATCTTCTTGTAGGTGATCTCGCCACCTTCGCCGACTCGACGATGACCGATCTTTCTGTCCGATTTGTGCACCTTGCTGATGGCCCCCGAGGGGCCCACGGCCGGCTGTAAGGAAAAAAACCTATTAGAATGTCATCATAATCCTCATTTCAGCCGAAAGACGTCCACTGCTGGACATAGGCACGCAAGCACCGCTACTTCTACCGGTTCTGTGTTTCTCGCATCCAGCAATCGAATGAAGAGATCCGGAGGAGAACCAAGGTAACCGACATAGCCCGAAGAATTAAGCCAAACTTAAGTGGCAATGGGCAGGGGATATTGTTCGTAGAACAGATGGTCTATGTGGCCAAAAGCGACCACGTACTGGAAGACGTAGGGTTGGAAGATTTCTCACAAGGTGGACCATGGCCTAGTGGAGGCTACAGGAATTAGAATTTTATGGAACATATATCTTTCTTTTAACGGCGTGAAACATAAGAAGAGTAACTGTACAGACATCCGTCTATTCAGCTTCCTTTGAAGGGTGAATAAACGCATTAAGAATTTGCATTAGACTTTTGAATAAAATAAAAGATTATCAAAGCGAAGTGTTACAAACAAGTTTTTGTTGTTGTTACTAAGTGGAGAAAGAGAACATTTATTAAGTAACTAGCTTCTGCCCGCGACTTCGTCCGCGTTAAATTTCTTGCTCCCCCGACCCTTCCCGTCGCGTCGAATCGCCTACCCGTGCGATTTTCCCCGTTTTTGCAACATTTTTCATTACTGCTCCGTTCTTCTTAGTTGTAGCGTGATGTTATATAGCCTTTCTCGATAAATAGGCTACCCAACATAAAAATAATTTTTCAATTTGGACCAGTAGTTCCTGAGATTAGCGCGTTCAATCAAACAAACAAACAAACTCTTCAGCTTTATAATATTAGTATAGATACATTTGATATTTGCCTCGATTGTTCCTATTTTGCATAACGAGTTTGTTTTGGAAATGACAACGTTTCTTGATTGTGTCAGTTTTGTGTGTTTTTGTGCTAAGTTGTATTATAGAAAAATTTTACTTTAGTTATTTTTTTTTTTATTGCCTTTATCCCTATTTATTTTTAATCGACGCAGCATCCCTTCTTCCATTGATTTCTTATTTTTTATTTGGGCTTGACATCATACAGGTCAACCTAGGAAGTTGACAGCTGCTTAACCGGACTTGCCTGTGGCTACCTTAATAAATTAAGGCCCCCAGCCAGGGCCCATCAATCTCCTCCCTTTTCCCTCTATCTGGCCATATCATCCTTCACATAATCCAACTATCGGTTTTTTGGGCTGTCTCTACGCCATCCAAATTAAAATTCATTAAAATTATGAAATGGCGTCGAGATTCTGACAGCCACACTTTAATTTTCAGTTAGTCATTATCTATCATACATAGTATTCAAAAACAAAATTGGTTGTTGTGTTTGTCTCTTTGACTGATTGACCGCTGAGATCTTCTATTGACCGCTGAGATCTTCTAAACTAAACATTTTTTTATGTGGTTCTCACTAGGGCTCACAAAACCGGTTTCACCGAAATCGAAAAAACCGGTTAAACCGGTTTTCACGTCATTTTTAGAAACCGGGTTTCAATTTGGCTAAAACCGTGGTTTCGATTATTTCGGTTTTCTTTTAAAATAACTTATTCAACTATATGAAATGTTTACAATGTACACATATTGTCTCATCAATTAAAATTATTGTACTGATCACACCATTGGTGCTGTCTTTGCCGAGGTGTAGTATTAATCAGTTGAAAAGTATGTGTCTGAGTCTCAACCTAACAACTGACGTAAGACGTCCACCACTTCCCCTCTTTGAGGAGTGGGAGAGGCTCCATGACGTCCCCATATTCCATCTTACGCAGGTCCTCAATGGACGCGGGTGCTTCACGAGGTTTTTATTCAGGGTAGGGCGGGAGGAAACGCCCGGGTGCTACCACTGTGTGGATCGCCTGGAGGACACGGTGGAACATACGGTGGAAGTATGCCCTGCCTGGGCGAAGCACCACCGTGTCCTCGTGGAGACAATCGGTGGCGGCGATCTCTCGTGTCCGGCCCTGGTCCAGGCCAGCTTCTGCGGAGCAGTAATGCTCGCAAAAGAGGAGGCGGAGCACATGAGGGAGAGGCAATATGTGCGCCCTCACGCCCCTAGCCGCCGCATGGGACACCACGGGCGTCAGGAGTCCATTGCGGACTTCCGGCTTCCGTAGGTGCAGGCTTGCGGGTGGCGAGCAATGGGAAGCTCGCCGCTCGGTAAGGGTCAGGCTCGGTCGACGGCGCGTTGTATTCCACGCGTGCCTCAAAGAGATGTCAGAAACAATGAAGGAGTCGGCTAGGACCGATGCCTGCCAGGGTCGCGGATTTGTTAGGAAGAGCGGTAGCCCTGGCATAGGCAACTGAAGAAACACGGGTGGGTTTTAGTCAGTTAAAGTCTGACACACCCTTCCGCTCCACCCAGAGCGGGAGACGTCAAGTGATGATTTATTACCCAAGTATGTCCACCGCTATTGATACGGAATTTGAGAATGATTTAACTGCCATCACTAAGCTGGCCCTTTATGAAAATGTAGGCTTGTGCAGGTGTACAATAATTTGTTTAAAGTTTCTCCCTCCGAGTGTCGAGGCTTTATAATTTGATTTTGATTAATCGACGTCAAACAGACTGTAAAAACACGTCTGAATAATGAAGTTTAATTTATCGTTGCTTTAAGCCAGATGTAAATGAAAATAATGGAAAACCCCGAAAAAACCGGAAAACCGGTTTTGTGATGAATTACAAACCGAAAAACCGGTTTTCTAATATACCAGCGGTTTTGTGACCCCTAGTTCTCACCATTATTCAGAGCATTTTTTGAAGGTATATAAATGTGTTTATTTTATGATTTTTTTAATCAAAAATATGCACAGAAATCTTGCTGTTTTGACATGTCCCCATTGTACCCGAGCGAAGCACGGATATAAGACGAGACAAGTACAGAAGAATGCGACTCCATCTAGGCTCATTATCATTTCAGCCGAAAAACTTCCAATATTGGACATAGACTGCCCTCAAGACTGCCTCTTCGACCAGGGGGTCTAAAAAGGCCAGTTTGGTGGAATCATAATAGGGAAATATTATGAATCATATTAAATTTCGTAAAATGGTCACAAACTGACAATTCATAATATGTACTGCGTACAATTCATTAAACACAATTCATCTATTTGACAGTTTTGTATGGAGATTCGTAAAATGGTCCACCTAATATGAATTGCTTTATTGAAGTTTAATGTCAAATAGCAGAATCATAAGAAGTTAGTCAAGAGGAACATTTCACAAATCATATTTGGGATTTTTTGAAAAAATATCGTAATAATGGCAAATTTAGGCCTTCAGAAAAATTTTTTGAGCACGCTCGTGATATGTAGTCCATTTTAAGTCACCAATGAATTGTGGCACTTCGAAAAATAAACATAGCGTTTCAAATGTGGGACCTCCAGGTTTTTTCGGTTATATAGGCTAAGTAAATGTCGTGATAAGGTCCATGAGCTGGAGCCATACATATGTACTGCCGCGCTGGCATGAGTTCTACCTACCTTCAAGAATAGTAATGAAGTAGTCAGTTTAAAGGTAGTTCCAAATAGACACTACCATCTAGTCTGTCCCGTGTGGTGCCGGACATAAAGAATAGCACCACCTCATTTCTTCCCGTGAGTGTCGTAAAAGGCGATTAAGGATTTACTAGAGAATGGGCAGCAGCGTTCTCTATGCATTTTACCATCATACTGCGATCGCCAACCCGCTTGCCAAGCGTGGCGATTATGGCAAAGCCCCCCAAATAGGAGGAGGCCTATGTCCAGCAGTGGAAGTCTTGCGGCTGAGATGATGATGATGATCCATCTAGTGTTGTGAATGTTACAAATTATTACAATCTTTTCATATTTTAGGCACCGAGTAGATCCAATTAGTACTTAAGCATCTGGATCACACAGCAGGCTAATATGGGCGCACACCATATACACAACACAACATATATACAACGATTAACGATTAAATATTGATTTAAGATAAATAAGTATTTACTTACTCTGTATTAAAAACAATCCAACTTACATGAAATAAACATACAACCTACCTTCAAGAATAGTAATGAAGTAGTCAGTTTTAATGAAGCAGTTCTAAATGGACACTACCATCTACTCTTGTGAACGTTACAAATTACTACAATCATATAATCATATTTCACAGGCACTGAGTAGATCCACTTAGTACTAAAGCATCTGGATCATACCACAGGTTACCAAGGGCGTACCCTCTATGAAACACCAAGTTAGTGTATAAAACAGTGTGATAGCTGTAGGTACTAGTAACTTTCTTCTCAGAGTAGTCACTTAGGAAACGCCAAACTCATCTAGTTTAAAAAAATATCATTGACATGTAAAAGTGTTTGTACAAACCTACTAACAGACATAACAGGCGAAATGTGGGTGTACTATAGGTTCACCTCTGCCTAAACCTTCGGGGAAACAAGGCGTGATGTTATGTTATGTTACTAACAGAAATAAAATCATTTATCATATAACTCGTAACACTTGTCCCAGTTGAAAAAATACTTATTCAAAAGTACACACTATTCACACCTAGCTTATTTTTGTAATTTGCACCCAGTAAGTAATAAACATTTCCAGAGGAAATATGTAGGTATATTTATTTTCCATATCATACAGCCCATTCACAAACAGACAGATGGACGGACCAATGGACAGCGGAGGCTTAGTTATAGGGTCCCGTCCTGGTTACTCTTTGGTAACAGAACCCTAATAAAAATCTACAACCTACGGGGGACATAGGCCTTATATTACTTTACTTTCACTCCAATTTTATTAGGTAGTGTGTATCTATAAAATAAGACATACATTTTATCTTTATACCTATTATTTAAATAAAACAATACACAAAGTTAAATTATTTTAATAATATTTACAATTCTCATGTTGTACTGTATAAAAATCTAGCAATAATCAATTAATGAAACTAACATAAACACTATAGTTAATCAGTTTATTTTTCTATGAATATTTTGTGTTGCTGCTAGTCACGGAGCTGCAGAAGCAAACAATGACTGCTTGGAACAACTCCACCAGGCTAAAAAAGAAAATGTGTGGTTTTTATGAAAGTCAAATCATCAGTCAATAATTAACATAACTACTAAATAAAATGAAATTGAAAATAATAATATCATTGTTTAAGACACCCTAAGAACAAAAGTGATGACAGGTTGGCAACAATAATAGACTTGGAGCCCAATAGCTTCTTTAGTTATTGTTTAGTTAAATGGTAAAATATAGTTTATTTTCCTCTTTGTATTTTGTTATGTATTTCATGAATGTTAACGATAGTGGGTACTCAATTTTATATCGAGCCAGAGGGCACCTAAAACACGTTATATAAATAACATCATAATCATTTTCAATCGTCATCATAAGTCTTAGTCGCAATAAAAATAGCTGTAGGGTTAGAAAACTCCACTCACTGCGGTATCTTGATTGCTGAGTTCCACGAGTCAAAGCCGCGGTTGTAACATCGGCCGGGGTAGAGCTTGGTGCTGGCACACGAGTCTCGCCAGAACTAGACACTGCAGTGATCTCGATAAAGGGTTCAACAACGACAGAACTCCCATTATCAATGCAGAAAGACGAGCTCGAGCAGAATGTTCTTCCATTGTGTCTCGGACCAGTTGCACGCCATTCTATGCCTATAAATTATTACGTCCAATTAAATACCTTTGCACAATGATACAATTAAATATTGATTGAAGATAAACAAGTATTTACTTACTCTGTATTAAAAATGACCCAATTTACATGAAATCATTTAAGTTTTATTTTGTTGATGTAACCACAGATTATTATGACCACAGAGTAATTATGACGTACACATTTCTGAAGAGAAAATTTTTATGTATTTGTTGCCAGCTTATAAAGTTTTTATTGTTTCTAGTTTCCCTTTTCAGGGCTTATTTGTGACATTCTTATAATTTTTATGCATACTGTAATTAAATAACATTTCAACAGTTAGAAATAATCACTTGTATTTATTAAATCTTCAAAGAAATATTTACCGGTAAAATTACGGTCTTTATTTTTTTCATGCTGCAACATTTACACCAAATATGATTCGGATACGAATTGCATTGAGTATGATATTGCTAATCTAAGTCACCATTTTACGAAAGTTAGAGGAATTGCTAAGGTATTGCTGGGAATTCACAATATGAATTAGTTTTAGCAGAAATGCTTAATGTGGCCTTTTTAGACCCCCAGTTTTGTGCTCCTCTAATCATCATGTCAGCCGTAATACGTCCACTGCTGGACATGACCTCCCCCAATTTGGGGGGCTTTGCCATAATTGCCACGCTTTTTTTTTTCAGGATGGGAAATCATCAAATGACTTCTCCCGCTCTGGGTGGAGCGGGAGGGCGTGTCAGACTTTTACTGACTAAAACCCACCCGTGTTCCATCAGTTGCCCATGTGCCAGGGTCACGGTATCTCTTTCGAAAAATCACGCGACCCCGGCAGGCATCGGTCCTAGTAGACCCCTACACTGCTGCTGACATCTCTTTGAGGCGCGCGTGGAACAATACGCGCCGTCGACCCGAGCTTGGTCCTTACCGGGCGGCGAGCTACCCATTGCTCGCCACCCGCAAGCTCGATAATTGCCACGCTTGGCAGGCGGATTGGCGATCGCAGTATGGTGGTAAAATGCATAGAGAACGCTGCTGCCTATTCTCTAGTAAGTCCCGTAGTCGCCTCTTACGACACCCACGGGAAGAAATGGGGTGATGCTATTCTTTACGTCCGGCACCACACGGTACGCTCCTCTAATGAGTCTAGCTTATTTTTTATTTTTTTTTGATGAGTAAAAGTGATTCTGATAACCTATTTGCAAAACTAAGTTTCGAAAATAAAAAAAATTGCGTCGATACCTAGGTAAAAGGAGATTTATTGTTCAACTTTCAAAGAGTAACTTCTCAAAAAGTAATTTATGGTAAATATATTACTGTTAGGTAGATCGTAAAGTCTAGAAACATCACGCTAACTCCATCTCAGGAGGGGCAGTGTTACGTAGATCGAAAAGTCTAGAAACATCACGCCAACTCCATCTAAGGATGGGGCAGTGTTCGAAAGTACCAGAAACGACACGCTAACGCCATCTGTTATCAAGTAGGAAGTACTACACGAACAATTGTACACCTATATGGGATCTATACAGACGCTACCGCCATCTATTGTCGAATAGCGGGATTACACAGTAAACAGTTGTCTATGGAAGAAACTAGAAGCTTCTACGCTACTTGTGAACTCTGGTAATGTGTCGAATGTTCGCGAATGTTCTGCTCGGGATATAAATAGCGGATTGTCGGGCTGACAGGCAGTTCGATTACGGAAGCGATCGAATACGATTCAAGTGATACAGTACAAGCAAGACAAGTGATTCTGTTTGACGTTTTGATTTGATTGCGATATTTATGTTTATGTGTGTTTCGGAATATTGGTTGTAATTAATTTATCCCTAACCCCAGCTTGTAACATTACTATCAGTATTCTTCAAACTTGAGTATACTGTCTTTCTTCTTGAATCCTTAGAAATATTGAGGTAAGTATGACTAATTTAGGTAAACATTGCGTAATCATTTTTACGACAATGTTATTCTTGATAAAAAAAAGATTTCATCTTATCACGGAAAAACTGAGGTAGTGAATTTATATGTCATGTTTATAGTGTTACTGAATGAAGAGATTTGACTATTTTTAAATATGTCTACCAAGTTCTATCTCGTTGGGCTAGTAGCCGGAACAAACAGACAGATAACAATAAAAATACCGTAAGCTTGCATATGCATTTAGTAAAAAAAAAACTTAAAAATTACAACCGACTTTCTTAAAAAAAAAAAACCGACTTCCTCAAAAACACTAGAAAGTTAAAAATAACTTTAATTTCGGAAGTCGGTGTCTTAGGATCTGTATTTGAGTTTTTTGCCACCGACTTCCGAAATTAAAGTTATTTTTAACTTTCTAGTGTTTTTGAGGAAGTCGGTTTTTTTTTTGTCAAAAAGTTTTTATTTTTTCCTTTTTAGTTATGTTATCTACCCGCACTAATTCCTATACCACTAATCGCCAGGTGAAATTTAATACTTTACTACTGCTGTAAATCGTTGAGGAATTCCCTTGACTGTCTGTCTATGGTCTCCATCATCAGACCTGTTATGGTACTTATAAGCCTTATGGGAGCTTTCTCATCAATAGAAATGAATTAAGTTCAAACCCCAGGTAATTGCTGTAAATCGTTGAGGAGTTCCCTCGATTGTCTTTTGGCTCCATCATCAGATCAACTCCGGACCTTAATTAAATAGTAGTGATAAAATTGGCACTTTGAACCGTATAAAGTAACCCCAACAATAGGGAACTGCTGTAAATCGTTGAGGAATTCCCTCAACTGTCTATGGTCTCCATCATCAGACCTGTAATGGCACTTATAGCCCATATGGGTGCAAAGTTCTCATCAATAGAAATGAATTAAGTCCAAACACCGCGTAATTGCTGTAAGTCGTTGAAGAGTTCCCTCGACTGTCTTTCGGCTTCATCATCAGATCAACTTCAGACCTTCATTAAATAGTAGTGCTTTAAGATAATTAATGAAAGAAATAAAAAACGCACTAGTCGCCACTACGATTTTCGAAGGTTCCCTTCGACTTCTCTGGGATGCCATCATCAGATCCTGGTTTCCTTATCATGGGACCACCCTTGGGATATCTCCTTTCCAACAAAAAAAGAATCATCAAAATCGGTCCATATACGACGAAGTTATCGGTGAACACACATAAAAAAAAAAAAAAAAAAAAAAAAATATATACGGTCGAATTGAGAAACCTCCTCCTTTTTTTGAAGTCGGTTAAAAAACACTACAAAGTGAAAAATAACTTTAATTTCGTAAGTCGATGTCTTAGGATCTGTACTTTAAGGTTTTTTTGCCACCGACTTCCGAAATTAAAGTTATTTTTCACTTTGTATTCATAACAATAAACATACCGTAAGCTTGCATATGCACTTAGTAAAAAAAAAACTTAAAAAAAAATAACATGTTATATTGTCCAATACCAGAGTGACAGGATTCTTTAATTAGGAAATTCCCAATTCCCAGAGTCGTAATTTCAGCTGAGCGCAACGGCACATCTGCTAAGAATTACGCAACGGAAACTCTACGCGTTTAATTTACGATGCAAATTACGCAACGTAATTTCAGTCATATGTGATTAAGGAAACCTACTGTACCTAAATTACAAGTAAATTATGTGGTCTCCTATAATTGGAAGCGGGCACTGTGATTGTCCCTATTCTTTAGTAAACGTATCAATTATTTGTATCAATCAGTCAATTCAGCCTATCGCAGTCCACCGCTGGACAAAGGCCTCTCGCATGCTGCGTCAAAACACCCTATTTTTCGTTATTTTTTCTGTGGGAAATCATCAAATTACGGCTCTACCACTCTGGGTGGAGCGGTGGGTGTCAGACTGTTACTAAAACCCATCCGTGTTCTTTCAGTTGCCTATGCCAGGGCCACGGTAACTCTTTCGAAAAAATCCGCGACGCTGGCAGGGCGCCACAACACCCTGTCCTCCGCCTTCCGCATGCAGGCTGTCCCAGCCACATTTTTGAGGTCGTCGGTCCATCTAGCTGGGGGCGTCCCACACTACGCTTGCCGATACGCGGTCTCCACTCCAGGACTCGTCTGCTCCACCTGCTATCGATCCTCCGACAAACATCGCAGTAGTAGTGACTGCTTCAACTTGCTTACTCTGCAAGCTATGTCGGTAACTCCAGTTACATACATACATACCAGTCAAAATCATAACCCTCCATTTTGATTTTTCGTAGTCGGGTATATATCATCATTTCAGCCGAAACACGTCCACTACGAGATATAAGCCTCGCCCAAAAGGGGGGGTTTGCCATGATCGCCACTCTTGGCAGGCAGGTTGGCGATCACAGTATGGTGGTAAGATGCATAGAGAACGCTGCTGTCATTCTCTAGTAAGTCCCTTAGTCGCCTTCTACGATCCCCACGGAAGAAATGGGATGGTGGTATTCTTTACGTCCAGCAACATACGGAACATCAACAGGGCACAAATTCAAATTCCTCTTTCGTAGATTATTATCCCTTATTTAAAAAAAAAACAGGTATTCTTCTTCAACTGTTTCCTATTCTGCATCTATTTTTAACTTTTTCCTCAATGTTTCACTTAATATTTTCCTGGCACTGTAGGTATTCTTTATAAGGAAAACTTGGCAGGCTATAAATAGATCGACAGCTAATTCAAAATACGGAAACAAAATGAAAGCTATGACAGGATTGGCAACCGGCCTGTCTTAGAACCAATAATTCGAAGACATATGACATCCAGTGACCCACAATTGGGCCGCGTGGCTTATAGCCTACTCATAGATCACATAGGAGAAGTGGAACGAAAACATGTGACATCTACCATTTGGGACTTTTTTAAGAGAGGAGGCATTGGGAACATATAGGCTAATTATGCATAGATCACACAGATGCTTCGGATGTTGACCACTTTCTATTTTAGTACCTTGTACTTGTTGTACTTGTACCCTGTCCTGCCTTGTGTAATTCGAAAACATTGTAAAAGCCAATTATTTTTAAGAATAACCATGGACTTTCTTGTCCCTATATAATACGACCAATAAGAATCGTGCAAGCTAGCTGACGTTGCATAAGTTTCACATAAGCCCATGTAGGTTTATTTGAAAGGAAAGAAAAACACATTGAGCTTCTCACAGAGGCCTGTATCGCAGCAGAGGGAACATTATCGTCTGATTATGCTAGTCGTCTGGCGATGGTGTAACAAAATTGGCACAAACAAGGGAAGCGTGACAAGTGCGACACCGTTGACCTCGTCTTAGCGTCTGTGACCTCTCGCTTCCGGTGGCTCATTTCATGCGAGTAAACTGTTATGCGGAAATTTTATTGTGACGACTGGACTTTCTAGGCATTGTATAACGGATGTAAATGCTGTTCAATGAATATTTTCGTTTCAACTAACGTAACTGATATTTTGCTATATCAATGTCCATGCTCTGTATGGTGCCGGTAAAGAATAACTCCATTCTCTAAGCATTTTACCACCAAGCTGCGATCGCCAACCCGCCTGCCAAGAGCGGCGATTATGGCAAAGCCCCGCCTTTGGGAGAGTCTTATGTCCAGCAGTGCACGTCTGAAATGATGATGATGATGATGAATACTTATTTTGATGTGCATCTGGATTGAGGGCCCATTTTTTAAACCTTTGCCAAACGTAATAAGACTTATAGGGAAATTAGTTAAAAATAGTAAAAACTTAAAGTAATGGGCCATAAATTTCTTAAACGTGAATTAAAACGTTTATGATTAAATAACTTGGGCCCTCAGTCCAGACGCTTGCATAAAGTGGCATAGCTTAAATCTCAGTAAGTACTGTCTCTGGGTTAATAATTTTTACTTAACAATTTAGTTAAGAATTTCTTAAACATTTTAAGAAATTTACAAATCTGTTGAATATGCGATTACAGATTTATGGCGGTATATCTAGAGCCCTCACTTCATTATTGTTTGTACTGAGGAATCTGCAAAACATGGATTTATCTGAAGAAATACATAAATGCGACTTTAACATGTTTTACTTAGATACCTATGTGAATTAGTTAAAAAGAAATTATGACACGAAAGTTAATTGTTATGTAGTAAATGAAAGTCGAATTTGACTAAAACATCTGAACTGAGAGCCCAACATTTTCGGCTTTATTGACTAGGCTCAACCTCATAGATTAACGCAAATTAGAATAAGATTTTTAACTATTTCTTAACTAAAATTGAACATATCGACCGTTCTTCTAAATATCATACTTTAAGAGAAAATCGATTTTGAACTTATTATAAGAGAAAAATTTGTAGGGTGACCATAATGTTCATAGTAATTACATGTACAGACGCCAACACATCAAGCTACTACAATCTGTCAGATTTCTTTGATAGATTTTCGACTTTATTTCTAGAGCATTAGGTTCAAGGTTCATTGGGAAAAATTGACAGTTTCGGGTAGCTTGACCTGGTGGCGTCTGTACATTTGTTAAGCGCAGTCAAAAAGTCATAATTTTTGCAGCTAAAAGTATTATAAGTAGTCAAGTTTTAGTTTTTCAACAAACTTTTTTATGTTTTGTCATGTTTAGGTATCCGATACCCATGACGCCTACCCATGAGGTACACATCCCGTTTGCGGAGCTAACCCATTTAATTTAACCCTTTAATATTTCGGATATTACTCTGCTGTTACCATGAACAATGTTTACTTTCTTAATTTATTTATTCTAACTTATTTACCTAATTTTCAGCAGAATTTGTACTTTCCCAGAGAGGTAGGCGATTGATCCAGTTAAATGGTTTCACGTACACATCGCTGCCTTCAAAGTCAAACAAAAAAAGATGGCGGTGCTCAACTCATTCACCAATGCTAAAATAACTTCGCTCATTTGCAATTTCGTATTTTTAGGATGTAAGACTATTTTAAGGTTACATTTATGTGAAATAAAAGTTTTTTTTTATAATTATGCTGATCGTGTTTTATTTATCGAAATGTATCCCTATGGATCACTATCATATAAGTAGTTCATCGTATATAGTTTGCCTTTCATTTTATGCAAACACTGTTAAAGCTGTAAAAATATGCTAAATAAAAATGACATTAAAGATAAAGAAAACAAAATTGTAAACAGTAGGACATAAATTAAAATTATGACTTTTTGACTGCGCTTAACAAAATGTACATGTAATTACTATGAACATTATGGTCACCCTACAAATTTTTCTCTTATAATAAGTTCAAAATCGATTTTCTCTTAAAGTATGATATTTAGAAGAACGGTCGATATGTTCAATTTTAGTTAAGAAATAGTTAAAAATCTTATTCTAATTTGCGTTAATCTATGAGGTTGAGCCTAGTCAATAAAGCCGAAAATGTTGGGCTCTCAGTTCAGATGTTTTAGTCAAATTCGACTTTCATTTACTACATAACAATTAACTTTCGTGTCATAATTTCTTTTTAACTAATTCACATAGGTATCTAAGTAAAACATGTTAAAGTCGCATTTATGTATTTCTTCAGATAAATCCATGTTTTGCAGATTCCTCAGTACAAACAATAATGAAGTGAGGGCCCTAGATATACCGCCATAAATCTGTAATGGCATATTCTACAGATTTGTAAATTTCTTAAAATGTTTAAGAAATTCTTAACTAAATTGTTAAGTAAAAATTATTAACCCAGAGACAGTACTTACTGAGATTTAAGCTATGCCACTTTATGCAAGCGTCTGGACTGAGGGCCCAAGTTATTTAATCATAACAGTTTTAATTCACGTTTAAGAAATTTATGGCCCATTACTTTAAGTTTTTACTATTTTTAACTAATTTCCCTATAAGTCTTATTACGTTTGGCAAAGGTTTAAAAAATGGGCCCTCAATCCAGATGCACATCTTATTTTGACCAAGGTAACCAATATCTTGCTATATCAATGTCAATGTTCTGTATTGCCGGACGTAAAGAATAGCACTATCCCATTTCTTCCTGTGGGTGTCGTAATATCGACTAACTAGAGAATGGGCAGCAGCATTCTTTAAGCATATTACCAGCATACTGCGATCGCCAACCCGCCTGCCAAACATGGAGATAACACCACTTTTGAGGGACGCCTATATTCAGCAGTCTGAAATGATGATAAATGTTCATGCCATCAGGCTAATTGGCCGAGTTCGTACGTAGAGATACGAAGGCGTACGTACGTTCTTCAATATCGGAAAGTGTATTATGGAGCTCAAATGGGGTCGAGCATGACACCTGGCGTCCAAGAAATAGAAGACAAGATTTAGGTCGTCCGACGACGAATTTGGCGGACGATATTGTTGTCATCATCATCACCAGCCTATATTGTTCCCACTGCTGGGACACAGGCCTCTCGGTGAGAGGGAGTGGGCCATAACCCACCACGCTGGCCCAGTGCGGGTTAGTAGATATCACATGTCTTCGAATTTTTGTTCTAAGACATGCCGGTTTCCTTACGATGTTTTCCTTCACCGTTTTGAGAGCAGTGGTGATGACATAATTTACACAAAGTAAAGCGCCTGCTTGGATTCGAACCTGCGACCTACAACTTGTAAGTCACGGCCGTTACCACTGGGTCACCACTAGTGAATAGTCCCGGGAAATCCCGGAACCGAAAGTACCGGGAAATCCCGGAAATTTGCGTTGTTTTAGGAACCGGAATTTCCAAAACCAAATCCCGGTTCTTTCGGTACTTTCGGCAATTCCACCGACAAGTGTAGAGCCAGAAAGAGTTTTTTCTTCAGCTGTGTACCTTTGTAATAAAATAAGATCACGTTTAAGTGATAAGAGTTTGGACGCTCTTATATTTTTAAGATCATTATATAGGCAGGAGAGAAATACTCTAAAAAATAAATAAACAGGTACCTATCCTAGGTTATTGAGCAAGTATTTGAGGTCTGAGCAAGTATACCAATTTTTTATAATTTTATAGGTTGGGTATTTTTATTTATAGTATTGTAAGGATGAATATCTATGTTTTAGTTTTGCAAAAATATTTAAGTTTAAAGTTAAATTTTTATTTTATTTTTTCTTAAATGTATAATTAGAGTCAAGTTGATTTAAAGAATTTGTCGATTGAAGTTGTTCAAAACTATTGTTGAATTATTATATAAGGTTAAAAAAAAAATGTTTGTTAAGATTATCTAATCAATAAATATTGAGACTGATTAATGCTACGCTAAAACTCCATAGTTCCTTTTTTTGCAGATGTTACGTAAGTTTTAAATTATAATTTGGTTATGCAGAATTGCAATAAGAGTCAAGTTAATTTGTTTGGTAAAGTAAAGATGTTTAATAAATGTTTCGTTATATATTATGTAGGATTAGGTATAAAAATCATTTAATGTTAAAAAATGTTGCTGGCATAATATGCGTAATTACCAGTAAAATTATACTAAATAAGACTGATTTAGTGTCTATAAAACAAGAAATAAAACGTTTTGTTTGATTTGATTAAAAAGTTTTTACTTTGCCCTGTCATTTCGTCTTTTTTTTTTACTTTCTCCGTTTCAACACTTTCAACTCTCTTACAAAGACTTATTAAAGTATCAAAAGTATCGATAGTACCGGGAATCCCGGTTCTTAAGCCAGAAAGTCCCAAAAATCCCGGTTCTTTAAAACAGCACCGGTTCTGCATTCCCTAGTCACCACTGCTCTACATTGTTGCCATCGCGGGAAAAACCTGGACGAGGCTGGCACAGAACCGTGAGGAATGGCTTAAGAAAAGAGAGGTTTATTTTCAGCATTGGGTGAAGTCGGGGTGTGGATGTTGATTTTATATTTTCCAAATTATATGTATAGTGTGTAGAGATTACCAGTCACCATAATTCCGCAGTGTCTACTGCCTTCAATAGATGGTTGGGAGGTCAACAGTCTACGAGTTAACAGTAGCCCAAATTAGGACTTCCGGGTTCTTTGTATTATTTGTGATGCTCAGCTGGTTTTGGTTTCGCAAAATATCTAGAGAACACACAGAAAGCCGACCTTAATATCATGAACAATGTTATTTTTTTTTATTATGTTAACAAGTAAAACTTAACAACTAGTGTTTGGACCCTCTTTTTAAGCAGATAAGCCTGTGCTAGGTGACTCCGCTCTTCCACAACTTACATAATTCATCATTCATCATCTACCCTTTTCCGAAATGTTGTGTTCGGCTCCCAATCTAACTGGATACCAGCATTTTACATAGAGCGACAGCCTCTCTGAGTTCCTCAACCCAGTTTCTCGGTAATACGATACCCCTTAATAAGACTGGTTGTCCGACTTTCGGGCTTCAAACAAACCATAACGACTGACATGGTTCCACGATTAACAGCCAGGACCGACAGCGTACCGTGCTTTTCTTGCACGGAGGGTTCTTAGTATGTAGAGAAAGTCACCCATTCACGGACCAACCGCGGCAAGAGTTGCTTAACCTGATCGATCGAGCCGTGGAGCTGTTATTGCTTAGCCATAAGCCTTCCAAAGACCACCAACCAGAGAACAGATAAGGAATTTCCCACACCATATTCACTACGCTTTCTCAAGATGGGTTGCCGATTTCAGGTTTCCTTATAATTATTAACTAGCTTCTGCCCGCGACTTCGTCCGCGTTAGATTTCTTGTTCCCTCGACCCTTCCCGTCGCGTCGAATCGCCTACCCGCGGGATTTTCCCCGTTTTTGCAATATTTTTCATTACTGCTCCGCTCCTCTTGGTTGTAACGTGCTGTTATATAGCCTTCCTCGATAAATAGACTACCTAACACAAAAAGATTTTTTAATTCGGACCAGTAGTTCCTGAGATTACCGCGTTCAATCAAACAAACAAACAAACAAACTCTTCAGCTTTATAATATTAAGTATGGTTGAAGTCCAGTTTTCCTTACGATGTTTTTCTTCACCGATCTCAGTAATGTCCAAGATAAACCCAGACTAGTATGAGATTGGAAAAAACACAGAACAAACAAATAATTCCTACCATTTCTTATAAACATGTCACAAACTTTTAGACAACCGTTCTACCTCCCAACTTGGCAGTCTGTAGCTCCCCCTACCACCTTTATTTCACCTACATTCGGTTATTTATAGTCACCCACCCACCATCGTCGCGGTGACAACCACACACAAGGGCAGAACAGAAGGCTGACTTCCAACAAAATGTGTAAAACAATTGCTACATCAGATGAAATACTTCGCTCTTCTTGGTAAACTAAAACATAGCTACAGATGAGTAATAGCATAAGGAACTTACAGTAGTAATTTACATTTTTGATTGGGCAGATATTTTTTATGAACAATTAAATGCCGTATCCGGCGACGACCCACACTACTTTTCTCTCTTATCGTGAGCTCTCTGATGACTGGCAAAGCAGAATTTAGTCTTGAAAACCCGATTAAACCGGCGGGATGACAGGGCGGACAGATCATGCAGATGCAGCGCAGGATGCAAGGTAGGCCATTGTCTGTGGGAAGGTGCCGCATATTACGTTGCATACTATTGTTTGTAATCAAGTTCTTCTAACTGAACAGACAGCTGTGCTGCAAGGGAGTTTTATGCGCTACTTCTCTCCTGCTAAAACACTAGGAAGTGGTAAAGGACGTGCGTTTAGGATGACTGTCTTATGTCATTTTGACGTTAAAATTGTGCTGGTTCTCAGCTTAGTTTAATTACTTTTGATCCTGATAGCGTAGTCGGTTCTTAAGAAAAAGAATGAGCAAGAAAATGGTTAGACACACTTTTAAATCAGATTTTTTGTCATTTTCTTTATGCCAAACGTTTTCATTTGATTTCGGTATCGACCTCAGAAAGGTAACTGAATCGCTTTCATTTTGATAGTTCAACGAAATGAATGTTTCATTGCGTTAGTTACGTTGTGGATCAGACACATTGTTTGAACATATGAAGCAATGAATTAGAAAAAATCTTCAAAATGTTTCAGATTCTGATAGATAGTGCATTACGCAATAAGGGTGCTAGTAAGTAAACCAAGGAGACGAGACGGTATCTTGCCGAGTAACAAAACAAATTAACGGTCTATATTGTGCGTAAGATTGTCAACCATTTTAAGTGGTATTACTGCCACTAACTGTCACATGGCCCCACCACCTAAATTGGTAAGGTCAACGGTCCCAAACAATGATGAGTTAGTCGTAATGAGACCGAGTCTTTATATTCTGATACTTTTTAATGTTCTTTGTGTGTCTGTCTAATCTAGTAGATGAAAGTGTTTGTATTTTCTCTGATTTTGGTTTAGAGATGAAGCATTTGATGAGATTTGTTTGAAAGAGTTACCGTGCCCCTGCATATAGGCAACTGAAGGAACACGGGTGGGTTTTAGTCAGTAAAAGTCTGACACGCCCTACCACTCCACCCAGAGCGGGAGACGTCAAATGATGATATCCCACACCGAAAAAAAGCATAAAAGCTTGTTGCTTAAGTAATAGCAGCCGCACAGGTCTATCGATCAGGTTAAGCTTCGCTTGCCGCGTTTAGGCTGTGGATGGGTGTTACAGAAATAAGAAAAAATCATCATCATCATCATCATCAATCCAGCCGACACGACGTCCACTGCTGGACATAGGCCTCCCCCAAGCACCGCCACTTCGACCTATTCTGTGCTTCTCTCTTCCTGCGGCCACTAGGTTCCTGAGACACTGCGGTATGTGGGACGAGAAGATATTGCGTAGCTTCCCGAACGCTATAAGTCATCACTGGCAATACACACTGGTCAAAGACTTTTGTCTTAAGACACTGCGGTAAGTGGGACGAGAAGATATTGCGTAGCTTCCCGAACGCTGCCCAGCCGAGTCGGATTCGACGATTGACCTCTTTCTTGAAGTTGGACCTGCCTAACTGGACAGTTTATCCTAGGTAAACATAATCGTACACTACTTCGAGTGTAGAGTCTCCGATCTTTATGAGAGTGGGTATGAAAAATTTGTATTTTTTTAAATCTATAAGTACTAATATTATAAAGCTAAAGAGTTTGTTTGGTTGAACGCACTATTCTCAGGAACGACTGGTCGGAATTGAAAAAATATTTTTGTGTTGGGTAGCCTATTTATTGAGGAAGGCTATAGGCTATACAACATCACGCTACGATCAAAAGGAGCGGAGCAGCGACGAAAAATTGACGAAAACGCGCAGGCAATTCGATGCGACGGGAAGGGTCAGGGGAGCAAAAATTTCAGGCAGAAGCTAGTATTTCATAGTATTCAGCCTGTATACAACTATGAAAACTTATGACAGTTATTTATGCTAAGTTAGACTAGATTAGCTCTCGGTATGTAGTTCACTTAAAGCTTAAAATTCCCTGATACCATATGTATTTACATACCTAAGCCAAACTTGACGAACGCCTAGTGAAAATGGTGTTTTATCCCTAAAAGGGTTAAGTTAACATACTAACTTAAACTATTACAACTAAAAGCTTTTAAGCCATATTCCGCCATAACTTGTTAGCCAAAATACATCTACTTTTGCCAAAACCTCAGGCATATTTCAAGGATGACATAATATCCTGGAGTTCCTACACTGTTGGAGCCAAGTAGGTACTTTATTAGGAAGACTGTCTACATCGGTAATAGTCGGTCTGTCCAGACATGTAAGGCTGGTTACATACTGGGACGCATGACCAGGATAGCAAAAGAAAACTGTGTTCGAAAACTACGCTGACATACGTCACAAAATTCGTCTCAAAAGCGTGAGGTGCTCGATAACAATTAAAAAATACCTAAACAAAGCACTTCACGCTTTTTTCCATTATTTTCTACTTTCAGTTTCGTTTGCTTTGGAAGCATGTTTTTAGTTTTATTTTTAAATTATTATTTATTTTATAATCTAAATCAAAAATACTTTGACTAGGGATTTGACCCCGTGAGGCGAGGTCCTAACCAACTTAGCCCACGATATCCTACTTAAAAATACATGAGTTTAAACTATCTTCTACAATACACAGTGATTCTATACGCATAGTGGTTGACTCAGCACTCACAATGGGTTGTAAGGTCGGTTCTCACAGTGTATGAAGGACTTAACACGCCATTACGTGCAGAATATTACTTTGAAATCCTTGTATTGTGAGTGTTTGTTAATGTCTTAGCTTTATTAGTTGTATTGTGTACGTTTTAAGACCACCAGCAGAATTGCAGCCGAAATTATACCTATTAAGTAATGCCTCGTCGATGTATAGATAGTTCAACCCATGAAGACGCGCTCCACTCTTTGACAATTTTACTGAGAGCGGTTAAAAACAAAGGGGCGCAGAGGGGCGCGTTATCGTGGATTGAACTATCTGTAGTGGTCGAAAGCACTACTGCTGTGGACCTCATCCTGGGTTCGATTCCCAAGTCGGGCATAGTGATATTAGATTTTTTTTATTAGGAATATCTCAGTAGCAGCCCGGTGACTGGATTAGTGCCCGGTTGATGAAGGCTCACCCAATTAATTATTATGTTTAGAAGTCAGTGTTTGTGTATGTTTGTGTGTTGTCAGATTCCGGAAAAATAAAAAAAAAACACGCGTTCAATATTTTTAGTGTTATATCGATGTGCAAAGTTCCATTCTGATCGGTGGGTGACAGTTAGTTAGTTAGTTAGACGCTATTAGTGGATTCACTTTATACGTAACCCTACCCGGGTTACGTGTAAGTGAAACCACTAATAGCGTCTCCATGACAACCAAGTCAACACACTGCATCCTTATGTGTCAGAAGTGTCAAAGCGAAACAGGGGGATCTACTCTCCAAGTCCGTCAACAAAGATACGGGCACGTCTAAGAGTAGATGATCTGTCAAAACAAGTGACATAAACACATAGCGAGGGACATCTGTCAAATCGTGATTTGTCATGAATTTTTAGTTTTGACCAGCAAGTAATATTTTGTCCGTGAGTGA
The DNA here is from genome assembly GCA_932294355.1 of Aporophyla lueneburgensis. Classification (NCBI taxonomy): domain Eukaryota; kingdom Metazoa; phylum Arthropoda; class Insecta; order Lepidoptera; family Noctuidae; genus Aporophyla; species Aporophyla lueneburgensis. The sequence goes on along the minus strand of OW028762.1, from coordinate 11,716,952 downwards.
TACCGAGTTTGCCCGTTACTTCAACCTTCGTGCTTACGGATTCTTCTTCATCATTATTTCAGCCGTAAAACGTCCACTGCTGAACATAGGCCTCCCCCAATTTTGAGGGTATTATCATAGTCGCCACGCTTGGCAGGCGGGTTGGCGATTGCAGGATGGTGGTAAAATGCATAGAGAACGCTGCTGCCCATTCTCTAGGAAGTCCCATAGTCGCCTTTTACGACACCCGCGGGAAGAAGTGGGATAATGCTATTCTTTACGTCCGGAACGGATTAGGCCCCCAGAAACGCCACTATTTTTTGTAGCGGTAGGGGCGAATCTTCGTCGCTATCATCATTATCAAGACAGCTGTCAGTAGAGCCGTTTAGTGCGGTAACCGCTCTTCTAGTAAAGCGTAGCATTAAGGCTCTAAAAAAATAAATAAGGCGAAATTGTTCTAACAGTATCGCGTCGCACCTATCTTCGGGAGCCTTTAGTCTACTGTTTTGACTACGGAATAAACTGTTTTCACTTCGTCTGCGCACAGCCATAAAAACCATGGAGGAATATTTGCGCAGTACCAATGGAAATGACTCTTTATTCCTCTTTATTGAGCACCACTGGCCGTATGCCAGGTTTATGTTGCTTTTTCCCCATAGACAATATTTATAAAGGCTGAATACTGATTTCTTATGTTGTGAAAACGCATTGGTTTGTCTGATTATATTATAGGTATCGATGTTCGGAACAATACTTGTGATAAACGTACTCTTACGCCTTACGGGGTAGATCCAAACTACCCCTTACTCCAGTAATATTTATTTTGAGTCCGTGGGGTGTCGACATAAAATACAATAACATCACTCTATTTCTTCCCGTGGGTGTCGTAAAAGGCGGCTAAGGGACTTACTAGAGAATGGGCAGCAGCGTTCTCTATGCATTTTACCAGCATACTGCGATCGCCAATCCGCCTGCCAAACGTGGCGATTATGGCAAAGTCCCCCGAATTGGGGGAGACTTATGTCCAGCATGCTGTCCAGCAGCAGGTCCCAACACATCTTACGGGTGAAATGATGGTGTATGATTTATTTTGGGTACGACCGTTTAACCTTTTTTCTATGTAACGCTGTTTTTTGAGAAAAACGTCTGTACATAAAAGATTTCAAAATATTGTAAAACTATTTTATTTTTTATTAAATACGCCCCGTATTAAAGTAAAAATATAAATAGTTTTTGGCTTATTTGTATGTATCTTTTTTACGGAATGTGCGTTTTGTTTGGGCAGAATAAACAAGTTTTCTTTCATAACTTCATTTTTCTTTATCGCCAGACAGACGAAAGAGTGATCTTATTTATTGTTTTGTTTTTCTTATAGGGAAAACTAAAAATGCCTGTAGGTATAATGAAACTTTCCAAGGTTGTTTTAGCTTTTACTAGTTATATCAACAGAAAAAACATCGCGGAGGACTTATGAATGAAGCCGAGTATACGCGATTCAACGTTACCGATCGACTGGAGCCGAGTATTAAGCGTGACAGTCCAGTTTCGTTCAGTGCAGAAAGAGTGCAAACTGCGCCGAAATATGGTTTCACTTCAAAAAAACACTCATCATATATTTTAGTCATAAGCAGGTATGATATTAAAACTTATGGAGTGAAAGCAGACACCAATATACAAACTGGTAATTCGTCAGACAGTAATTTTGATATGTCATAACTAGTGTTGGGATTTTATCCGGATAAATACTCAAAATGGATAAATACTCGATAAATATCCGTTTTTACTGAGTATTTATCCAAAACAGCGGATAAATACTATTTTAAGTTTTCGTAACGTAAATTTTGTCATTTTACTAACAAAAGGATTAAAATTAATGAAAAACAGACAATGCAGATTGGTATCGTACCTTATTAATCATTTTAACAATTACAAAATGCCGATATTGACAATAATTTCACTCAATCATGAATACAATTCGTCAATAACTGTCAAAGTTAGATAAAATGATACATTTAATTTTGTAAATTTTTTTTCTTTCACGTACATACATGAACTCGTGTCTTTCTCCCATGGGAGTAGGCAGAAACTATTTAAGTAACGCTTAAATCATTGTAATAATAAAAAACTTGAGAGGTGTCAAGGGACACCCGGGTGGAACGAAGTTCCTTTCCAGGATTCATTATTGTTATTATTTTTTATTATTTATTATGTACAAAAAACCTGTATACACTCAACAAAAATATTCTCCCTCTCTCTCTCCCTCTATCTATCTCTTGCCATCTCCCTTTCTCTCTCCGTTCCAAAAACTTCGTTCCAAAACAAAATATATACAGACAAATTGAGAAACCTCCTCCTTTTTTTAATTCGGTTAAAAAGTGTCGTTACAACTTTTTCTCTTAATTCCGTCTAGCCCCCTTTCGCAACGCGCCATAAGGAACTTCGTTCCAAAAAAACTACCTCGTGAAAGATAAAGAAATCGAGTATCCTGGCTTGGCTTGCAAGGTTGTCGACAATGTGGGATGTGGATTCAGCGATTAATGTAAAGTTTTGAGAGCAGTGCGTACCCACAACCTACAAGTCGTAAGTCGGGGCTGATACCACCGGGCCACCATTGCTATCGCCAATATGAAAGCGTGTCAGACTTTTACTGACTAAAACCCACCCGTATTCCTTCAGTTGCCTATGCCAGGGCCACAATACCTCTTTCAAACATCCGCAACCCTGACAGGCATCGGTGCTCGCGGACCCCTTCAATATGTGCTGACATCTCTTTGAGGCACGCGTGGAATCGATGAACGCTGGCAGCACGCACGAAAAAGCATGACTCATTGTCACGTTCCGCCTGCACCGAGAGTGCAAGCGAGAGCGCGAAACAAGCAATAGAGAGGCACGATCAGCCTAAGTGTTCGACTTGTGACGCATCTATCTCTCTTCCACTCCATCGGCCGATGCGTCGGAGTAGAAGAGACTTAGATGCTATCACGTAAAATTATCGTCCGTAAACCGACTTTACAGACAACCAATTGTTTTTTATATATTTTATCATATCTGCATAGTTTATAAATTTTTGAAACTACCGCATTTCAGGACGCCATGAGCCAGCAAATTAATAGTGTGTGCTGCGCAGTTTAAAGGCTCAACACCTTTTAACTAATTAAAAAGTCCTTTGCATGTTTATAGCGTTGGCAAACAACAACAATAAACTTGTCTTCGCCGCATTTTTCTTGACTTTAGAAGCTCTTCACAGAGATGTTCAATTATGTAGCAATTCTCTACACTCTCAACAAAGAAAGATTCTAAAATTGTGTCTAAAGAGCATGCTTTATTAGAGACGTTTGGCCTCCTGACACAATTACAGCCCTGACAATTAACATTACAACTAAATAATATAATAACGTAGTATTTTGAAAAGCCTTAATAACAATAAAACCAATTTACATTATAAAATAATCACCCGACGAGCAAAAAAGATATTTATCCATCATTTTGAGTATTTATCCGATAAAAATGAGTAAAAACGAGTATTTATCCGTTTCGGATAAAAACTCGAGTATTTATCCTCTGAGTATTTATCCCCTGCCCATCACTAGTCATAACATCACACCTTGTTTCCTTGAAAGGTTGGGCAGAGGTGTACCTATAGCATACCAACTTTACGCCAGGCTCGCCCCCTATTACATGGGACAAACATCCCATGTAATAGGGGAGAGCCTATTGCCACCGACCGGGCACTAATCCGGGCTGCTATTGAGAAATTCCCGATAGAAAAACCCAATAACACTGCCTGAACGAAATCGAACCTAGAACCTGAAGCTCAGCTGTAGCGCTTATGGCCACAAGACCAACGACGCAGTAAGCAGTCAGTAATTCTTGTCAATTATTATTGTTTTCAAAAACATTGGGCACCTTTATAAGAGTAGCGGAAGACCAAAGAAACGATGGATGGACTGTGTGAATTATGATATGGATAGAAAAGGGGTGATTACCGAGATGACGACTAATAGAGATGTGTGGAAGAAAAAGACATGTTGCGCCGACCACAAATAAATTGGGACAAAGCCAGGAGAGTCATGATGAATTATAGGACACCTCTACCGTACCCTTCAGAGTTTAGGCCTGATGTTATGTTTGTTGTGATATCTAGTCCCAATTTTTCCCACGGGACTGATAAAGGGCTGTCTTATCAGTAAAGGTCATTGGCCTGTGATAACATTTTGCTAAGTTTCCAGTGATGATAAGTTTTTAAGGGATTATCTAATACTTATTGATTAATTTACAAGATAGATTTAATATAGAAATAGATAAAATTGAAGTTTTTGTTTACAATGTCAATATTACAGCATATTACTGAATTCATATGAAAGTACGCATGCAACAAAAAAAAAAATAGTTAACTTACATCGGCTAATCTCCGAAACGGCTGGACAAATTTTGATGAAGTATTGGTATTCTTTGAATTTTGGGCCCTTGAACGACATCATCATTTCAGCCGAAAGACGTCCACTGCTGGACATAGGCCTCCCCCAAGTACCGCCACTTCGACCTGTTCTGTGCTTCTCGCATCCAACGTATTCTTGCGGCCTTCACCAGGTCATCGGTCCATCTTGTGGGAGGCCTTCCAACGCTACGTCTTCCAGTACGCGGTCGCCACATAGGACTAGCGTAAGTCTTTAAGGACATAGGCTACTTTTTTATCGATATACCACGCGAGCGAAGCCACGGGCGGAAGCTAGGAATGTATTTATCGAATAACATTTGTATGTTCCGAAAAATCGGGCAAGCAGAAACATATTTCGTGAGTTATGTTTGTGTTTTGTAATAGGGGTGTGATTTATGAAAATTATGTAATTCTGTCTAGGTTTTAGATAGTTTTAAGAATTCCGTACCCAAAGGGTCACAATGGATCCCTATTTACAAGCCCTCAGATCTCATGCTTCATTATAGGTAGTGTATTTGACTGGCCTGTTAGTCCAGTGGTTAGAAACCCTGACTGCTAAGACAGGTCGTGGGTTCGATTCCCACCCAGGACAACTCTTTGTGTGATGAGCACAATCATTTGTTCTGTGTCTGGGTGTATTTTATCTATAATATGTATGTATTTAGAAACATATAAGTATGTTTATCAGTTCTCTGGTTGCCATAGTACAGGCTCTGTCTAGTTTGGGATCAGATAACGGTGTGTTGGTTGTCCTAAGATATTATTTTATTTCTATTACCGTTATAACAACAAGTAGCAACAATAAAATAAAGTTAATAACAATTAAAGAGGGTGTTACAGGCCATCTTGCCACCATACTGCGATCGCCAACCCGCCTGCCAAGCGTGGCGATTATTGCAAACCCCCCTTGTGGTATGGAACCTTTCATGGGTGAGTCCGCACCACATGGCCGGTTTTTTTACGTTAGTTACCCTTGGTAATAATGGTTAATACGCTAATAATATTTTTTTTAACATTACATATTTATTCTCATTTAAAACTAATAATTATACACGTAGAGGTTGATAACAAAATGTTATCTGGCACTACATTTACTAATTATCGCGAAACTGTAACAATAAACAAGAACCTACATCAATCACTATGAAAGAGCAACAATGTGATTTATTTCGTTTTTTTTTTCAATCATTAGGTTAAGCAACCCTTGCTGCGGGTGCTGCGTGGCTGGGACATCATCAGCAGTCTATAATGTTCCCACTGCTGGGACACAGGACTCCTGGTGAGAAGGAGCAGGCCATAATCCACCACGCGGGCTCAGTGCGGGTCTGTAGATGTCACATGTCTTCGAATTATTGGTTCTAAGACATGCCGGTTTCCTCTCGATGTGTTCATTCACCGTTATGAGAGCAGTGGTGATGAATTTAATTTACACAAAGTAATGCGCCTGCTTGAGTTCGAACTCACGACCTACTATTCGTAAGTCGAGGCCGTTACCACTCGGCCACCACCGCTGATGGCGGTGGATGGGTGACCATCTTCAATAACAAGACCCCTCATTACCTTGGAAAGCACGTTAAGTCGTTGGTCCTGGCTGTCTTTAAGGGATCTTTGACAGTTGTTACAGGTTGTCAGCAACATAACAGCCAGTCTTACTAAAGGGTATTGAATTATATAGTAACTGAGTTACAGAAGTCAATAAGCAGTCAAATTATCTACACTAATATTATAAAGCTGAAGAGTTTGTTTGTTTGGTTGAACGCTACTCAGGAACTACTAGTCCGAATTTATTTTTTTTAAGTTGGGGAGCCTATTTATTGAGGAAGGCTATAGGCTATATAACATCATGCTACGATCAAAAGGAGCGGAGCAGCAACGACAAATGGAGGTAATCTGACAGGCAATTCGATGCGACGGGAAGGGTCAGGGGATCAAAAATTTGACGCGGACGAAGCTAGTGTTAAATACTGGTTTTGGGCTACACACTTAGACTAGAAGTCTATATAATTGAGAAAAGGTTTCTTCCAACTCTGTTCGGGTAAGTTTCTAGTCTAAGCGGTTGCATTTGATTATCAGTATTTCACATGGAGCAACTGCCTATTACCAACCCTTTTTTTTTTTTTTTTTTTTTCTTTTCAGGATGGGAAGTCATCAAATGAGTTCTCCCGCTCTGGGCGGAGCGGGAGGGCGTGTCAGACTTTTACTGACTAAAACCCACCCGTGTTCCATCAGTTGCCCATGTGCCAGGGTCACGGTATCTCTTTCGAACAATCACGCGACCCCGGCAGGCATCGGTCCTAGTAGACCCCTACACTGCTGCTGACATCTCTTGCGTGGCGATTATGGCAAACCCTACCCCCCAAATTGAAGGAGGCCTACATGCAGTAGTGGTATCTTTCGGCTGAAATGATGATGAAGTGAATGAACTGCCTATCTAACCTCCAAAACCCAGTTTCTGGGTAATACAACCTTTCAAACTCTGACATTTATAATATTATCGCCGTAAAACGTCTATGTCCTTCCCCAGGGTTCAACATATTCTTTTTTTCAATCAATCAATCAATCAATCATTTTTATTTTGTTAAACATAGGTATGGTTACAGATAGTAAATTGGACGTAGTTATGCAAAAAGGATCCAATCCACAACTTGGTCAAAAATGAGTTAAGTGCACCAAACTGATCCAAATTATACATACTACGAGTCAGTAAAAACGACCTAGCTAAAAATAGCTTTATTTTTCGTGTACTTTAATTTTTAAAACCAAGGGTATGGCGCTTCTTATTTTTTTTTCTCAGTATAAACTATTTAAACTTTCTAGTTCTTAACTAGTATTTGTACCAGAATATGTTAATATACCATTACTAATAAAAAACATGTTAATATTCAACAGACAATTTTTTTTAAAGTAATTTAAAAAAAATACCTCTTGAACTTAAAACGTCAATAATTCAAAATTAACTGAATGTGGATTGGATCCTTTTTGCATAACTACGTCCAATTGTCAAAATTATGTGCACTATGTTTTGCCAATAAATGGCGTACAAAATTAACACAAACAAAGATTACAATAACGGTGGCATGTCAGTAAATTACATTGAAAATAATTTTAAAATTAAATAGTTACAATAAGCACGTCATTACAATTTAAGATAAATAAGCAATAAATAAAATCATAAGTGTTTAATTTGTAAGTCGGAACCTTCATACCTCTGTTTATCAGTAGAGAACTCAGTGATGGAGTAGTAGCATCTATCTAAAAGGAATTTAAACAAAGACCGCTTAAAGGATCCCAGACACTCTTTATTTCTTATAGCTGTTGGTATATTATTATATATTTTTGGGGCCATACCTAGCACACTTTTGCCGAAAAATGCGGTTTTGTGAGAGGCAACATGAATGGTATTCTGATAACGGTGGGAGCGCAGTTTTTCAAACAAATGTAGGTTACTGTGAACAAATACTGCCATTTCATAAATGTACATAGATGATAGAGTGAGCAAGTTGAGTTCCTTAAATAATGGTTTACAACTATCAATCTATTGTAATTTTGTAAACGATCGCAAGCATTTCTTCTGAGCTTTAAAAGCAATGTCTCTGTCAGTGGAGTTGCCCCAGAAAATGATTCCGTATCTAATGCCAGAACCCACATAAGCATTATAAGCTATTTGTACTGTAATGTGGTTAACCGTTTTTGATAATTTGTACAGAGCATACGCAAACTGACTGAGCTTCTTGGACAAAGCGTCGATATGATATTTCCAAGTCAAATGACTATCTATGTAAAGGCCTAGAAATTTTGTGATGTCACTTTCAGAGATTGCTAGGTTACCATATTTTATATTTAGTTTCAGTTTATTTGTTCTTTGATTGAAAGTCATTAATTTAGTTTTATTAAGATTTATTTTTAGATTGTTATTAACTAACCAATTTATAATATTTCTAAGATCGTCATTTATGTCATTTTCAAGAATATTAATGTCATTATTTGAGAATAAAATAGTGCTGTCATCAGCAAATAAGACCATCTGGTGCTTACTGGCCTTAGGCATATCATTAATGTAAATGTTAAATAATGGAGGGCCCAAAATGCTACCTTGGGGCACACCATAAACAGATTTTCTAGGATGTGACATATATGTTCTTTCGACTTTCGAGCTCGGACATAGCCTATCAAGCGTTGTGATCTGAGTGCGATTAGAGAGATAAGATTGTAATAGGTTTAATGCAGTTCCTCTAATCCCATAACGTTCTAATTTTTTGAGCAGTATACCATGATCGACATGGTCGAACGCCTTAGACATATCCATAAACAGTGCCGCCACTGGAGTTCTTACATCAACACTAGAAACAATTGTCTTGATAACATCATAAATCGCCATATTAATGGATTTACCCTTTCGGAAGCCAAATTGTTCTCTGACTATGAGATCATGCTTGTCAAAAAATGACGAAAGGCTATTGTATATCACCTTTTCTATTACTTTGGAAAAAATAGGAATAAGTGCTATCGGTCTATAATTACCCATGACACTTTTATCACCCTTTTTATGAATAGGTTTAATAATAGTTATTTTTAATTTGTCCGGGAAATAGCCATATTCAATGCAAAGATTGATGATATAACTCATAACAGGACCTATTAATGGGGCTACATATTTGACCACTTTTGTAATGATGCCATCATATCCATGGCTTTTGGTATTATTTAAAGAGTGAATTATAGCCTCTATGTCTGCTGGTACTGTAGGATGGATAAATATGGAGTTACAATTAGTTTCAATATTTGTATAGGAAGGAATAGAATTATTCGGGTGAATTTCGTCTATGAAATAGTCATTAAAAGTCTGTGCAATTAGTTGAGGATTATGTATTGTATTATCATTTATCGTTACATATTCAGGTATATTTTCCTTAGGATAGTTAATCTTATTTTTATTGATAATATTCCAAGTCGCTTTAGATTTATTCTTGGCCGAATTTATGTGAAAGTCATTTTGAGATTTTTGGGTCAATGTTATTATTTTCTTTAAACGAGCAGTATATTGCTTTAATAACAGTTTATTATTAGAAGTCGGGGATCGCCTGTATTGCCACAACATTTCTCTTATACGCTTTCTCATACTGTCCGATGATTTCATCAAAATTGGTCCACCCGTTATGAAGATTAGCAGGAATAAACAGATTCACAGCCAATGTTTTTTTTTTGTTATATTTTGACATTGTAATCATACATTTCAATTTTATTTGAAGTAAAAAAAGCAGAAATTGTTTATTTCAACATTAAAATTACATTTTTGAGGTTCCATTGGTCTCAAACTAGGCACAGCCTGTATCTTGGGCACCATTTATACATAACATATTTGTTTAAATAGGATATAGTCCTGCTGATACAAAAGAAGAAAGATTTAACTCAAATGTGTGTCACATTGAATGGATAGGTAATTATTTATTTATCTATTTATAAATATGCCTATGTTAATAACCCTATTTTTTTATAGGTCTATATTGTCCAACTGCAGGGCAGAGCCCTCCTTTTTTCCTTCCACTCCCCAGTATCTTAAGTTTAGGTAATGGTTACAACACCTTTATTTCTTTGTTAATTTAGTTCTTAACTTTATTTTGCAAGCTGTGGTCACCAATTGAAGGAGTACACCTACTGAGAAAAACTAATTTGGAGACTTGTTGTATGTGGTCGCAATCCTTAGCGTTGAGATAAGGACAAAAATGCAGGAATTTCCCCTTTGGTTTAAAGTAGGCGTCTACTTTAAACCAAAGGGGAAATTCCTGCATTTTTAAGAATGTTGACATTCTAATTTCAAGTCCAAGTTTGTCAAAAATACCCCTAATTTCTTTACATTTCTGACATCGTTTATGGCTTCGTGTACTGTTGTTGCCCTTTATTTATGTTTCATGTATTATGTTAAGTGTAGATCATAAGTCATTAAATAAATAAACAACAACAATTACATTATTATAATATACATTTTAGTTCTAGAAGTATGTGTATATTATTATTTTGTATGTTTATATTTAAACTAGCTTTTGCCTGTGGCTTCACCCGTGTGGATGCTGGAATATTTTGTTGTGATAGTTTCCAACCATATGCGTAAATAATAAATTTAATTATCTTTACTTTGAAAAAGAAAGACTTTCCACTCACAACTTCATCCCCCTTTTCTGCTCTTTGGGAGTAAAAATATCCAAAACGCTGAGATACTATATAAATTAATTTTTAATCATCAGCCTAAACACAAAATTATAAGAACCTAGCTTAAAAACTGATGACATTCATACAAACTTCAAGCTCCTACTTCACCCCTTTACAGGGGATTTTCCTAAAATTTAATTAAAAGTCTCATACTCATCATCTACACCTGTGCCAAATTTCATCTTCATAGGTCCAGTAGTTTTTGAGATTTCGTGATTAATCAGTGAGTGAATGTATGAACGAGTGACCTTTCGCTTTTGTATACATATCGACACTTGAGAGGCGAAATTGTCTAAGCGACATAGGGCCACAATGTCGCTTAGTAAATTTTGCCATTCATGCGTCTATAATAGGTAATAGTTTATTTTTTTATTTGATGTTTCCCCTTCTACTATTACACACATTGTCTATCTATCTTCTCTCTACAAAGAGATTTCTGTAGTAATAAGCCTTACCTTCATAAGTTTTTTCTGTTCCTTTCTTTATACCAGTTTAAGTGTGTGCATAAATATGGTTAAATAAAATAAGCTAAACATCGTTTGATGATAATGGGTCAATTAATTTGTTTGATAATTTCTGCCATTAGTTTTAATTACTTAAATACAAAATATCTGGATGACCGAGCTCTGCTCGGTATTTTTTTGTAAATTGTGTTTAAAATAAAAAGTTTATGTTAAAGTTGATTATCGATAAAGTTGATCATTGAAAACACGAATAAAACGACATTTTATAAAAATGAGTCCTAGTTAGATCGATTTATCGCCCCCGAAACCCCCTGTATACTAAATTTCATGAAAATCGTTGGAGCCGTTTCCAAGATTCAGATTATATATATATATACAAGAATTGCTCGTTTAAAGGTATAAGATATTATAGGAGGTAAAGGAAATTGCATCACAGTAGGAAAATAAATATTGAATGCTTAAAATTAAAATTGACACTTATGTGACACTATTAATCATAAGGAAATTAATTGCACATTGGATATAATCAGTTTTTGTGAGAATTCAAGTATTTACATAATATGTTGTAACTTAACAGGTTTCATGATTATTTTCTTTTATTTGATCAAACATTTTTAGTAATAACTGGTTTGACAACCTATAAATTCAAGAGCATTCCAACAAACAGTAATTTACTCAAAAATAATAAAAATAAACCTGTTACAAACAGTTAGTATAAGATTAGCTATTGACAAAAAGGAGAATCTACCAGAAAAAGAGGTTCTGACAAAAAAAAAAAACACCTTTTTGTTAGCATTCAGAGTAAGCACTATTGTTGATTACAATGGGCTTTTAGAGTACTGGTTGCCAAGGCATTCTTGTTTTGTGTTTTGAAAGATTGAATTTGGAAAGTTTTTTTTTTTTTTTTGAGATTACAGCTATGTACCACAATCTTAATCTTGGTCACAGATAATGCTCATATTTTTGTTACTGCCTTAGGTAAGTGCATGCTTTTAACAAGAAGAGTCAAAATAAGAAGAGTGTTGCCAATGATGAGGGTAGGACTTCGGATAGCCGGGCGTCGATTTCAGGGGTGGTAGGGGGGAGGGGGGGAGGGGGAGGAGGTGTAGAGCCCCCCCTGTGAAGGAAAAGCGTCGATACCCCCCCATTATTGAGATTTTTTTTTTTTAATATTCTAACCTAACTTTCGAATTTTCGTGTATCAACGTCGATTTAAAGGCCGGAAGAGGTGTGGAGTTGACGAATAAAACAAAGGGGAAGTAGCAACGCTCGACAGGACACTTTACTGACAGGGCTCGTCAACAGAATCAAGTCGTTTCTGGCTTCATAGGTGGTCACAGTTTTAACCTAACCTAACCTAACCTCCCCAAACTATGTCACTCGCCGGCCGCTGCCGCGGCACCGCTCGCTTCGCTCGCTCGGCTCGTGCATAGGAGGTCACAGTTTTAACCTAACCTAACCTAACCTCTCCAAACCATGTCGCTTCTGGCACTCGCCGGCCGCTGCCGCGGCACCGCTCGCTTCGCTCGCTCGGCTCGTGCATAGGAGGTCACAGTTTTAACCTAACCTAACCTAACCTCCCAAACCATGTCGGATCTGCCCCGGAGGGTTTTTAGTAGTACGTAAACGCTCTCAACTGCTAGGGACACAAACGATGACTGACAGATCGTTTAACAGCAAACATTTACGTACATTTACAGCATACATTTACGTTTGGTTTCATTTATCGGTAATAGTCGGTAAATTTTTACAAGTGTTTTGCATCATATTATTATGAAGTCAAACATCTTAGTGCGTTTACCTTACTTGAAAAGAAACGTTTAATGGCGAGACGAAATGTCAAAGTGACAAAATATTGCAAAATTTTACGATTTTAATTTTTTTTTTTTCGGTAACTATTTAATTTCGACACTTAGAATTTTACGTGGAGGTTTCTAATAATATGATCTTTACGTAAAAAAAATATGGACTCCCAAATCGACGTCAGGTAATACGAAACTTAGCCCCTTATCTTTATTACTTTACAATCAAAAACAAATTCGTACAGACCTACATCAAAAACTGCTTGACATATTTTGATGGGAATTTCAACATAGTTCTGTTCTAGACAAAATTGGATGCTGTTTTCGTATTTTTTTTAGCTTTGGATAGGCGAAAATGTATAAACTGTGTATGTATGTGTTACGAAGATTCTATTGTACGCACAATTGTCTCACTGAGCAGTTTCTCACCGCGTAATTGTTAATGATTCTTGAATGCTAATTACAGGCAATTCATTTAACCAATCTCTACTACACTTTCTCCATAATATTTCCAACTTTTCACGCAGTTATGAATGAAATAGTCAAAATAATAACAAATAAAACTATCACTTACATCGTACGGTACATTTTTCTCAGCGATTGAACTTTTGTCTCGATCTGAAAAGAAGAAAAATGGGCCGATCAGTATTGAGAAAAACGTCCCAGTTGACAACGTTATTATCTTGTTACAATGGGATTACAACAATGGAATGCGTTGTGGTATTATTAGATTTAGTAATGCACTACCATCTTCTTCAGCCCCCGTAGGTCCAGTCGCGCTATCAGGCTTTTTAGAAGCCGAAGTGTCCATCACTTCGATATGATCAGTATCTCCTGAAGCCATTTTTATTTTCTGTTACATCCCCTATTTTGAAGTCTCTCCGTTGTATATTAGCACAATATTAATTCGCATGGCTCACATCACACTTGCATCGCTAACACAATGATTCACTATAATTTAATTAGAAGAAATCAATTAGTTTACGCGAAAACGCTCGCCCGAAGCATCCGTCTGACACGACCACTCATAGTAACTGGGTTGCCAATTAAAATATTAATGCTTTTGCGTATAGACAGTAGAGTTAGGTGGGTGGATGGGACTGTGATCGGCACATTATTGAGGATATTATTTGGGTTTTCAAATGTTTTGTATGGAATAAAATTTTAACCGTCTTTAGAAACCAACGTAAAAATTCTTCATTAATAAAATATTATCTAATCAAATAAGCACAGTTGGAGAAATCTCATCGAGATTGCCATGCTAGGCATTATTTTGACCCTACATTTATAAATATAATAAATATGTTGCCAGTTAAATTGAGAAAAAATATTATGGTAGTCTTAAAACTAAACAACGACTGTGATTTTTATTCATAAATGTTATTCATCTTTATTTTGTAGACTCTCTACACTTTGGTCTACTTTCTTTTTACAAAGTAAATCTACAGACTACCTACTCTATTCCTGTCTTGTTATTCAGAATAGTTAAGTTTTCTATTTATCTTATCCATGTTAGAATATAAGGGGAGCTTCTCCGACATGTTTGGAGTAGTCAGGTCCTCGTTTATGATGGACACTGAGGTCTGAGAGTTCATAAGCAAAAGGTGGTGAATGAATCTATTCTAGTCAACAATGGCTATTAAGTCTTTCAGGATGATTAAGACCTAAGAGTTAGATGGTACCCGACTGTAAAAACGAATAGCTATTTTTATATACAACATGAAAGAAAATACATCTAAGGCTAGGGCGTCCCTTGACGACGATGCAAATGTGACGGATACCAGGGCGTGCTACCGAAGCGACGAAAGATTAAAACAATAAAAGCCTCTACCAATATCCCACTTGCGAATAAAAACTTGGAACATTAGCACAATGACTGAAAGAAGTCAGTGCTACTCTATACATACGATACGACCCATAAACATTTGCTGTATGAAAGAAACAAAATGGAAAGGGCCCAAATTACGTAAATACGGGGACGTTATAAAAATCCTGTAGGTGCAATGGCAAAAACGGCACTGGAATTGTCCTGAATCATCATCTCAGACCAAAATATTGAAATAAACAGAATCAACGACCGCATCATGTCTGTAGAGTTGGCTCTGAATAAGTAACCATGTCTAAACATCTCAGTCTACCCATTGCAAGTAAAATGCTCTGATACAGAAAAGCAAGCATTCTTGAAAGACTGGGATGGGATTGACTAAGATGGCTTCGAGGGTTACTATGGGGCTTCGGATTTGGAAAACAAAATAGTGAAGTTGAAACGATTCTGGAAAATTCTCCCTTTTTAAAGTGATAAACATTTTATAACTTATGGGACTGGAAACTCGAAGACAGAGATACTATGTACTAATAGATTAACAAGATCTGACTCAAATTAAGAATTGCAAAGTTATTCTTGGGAAACCTTAGAAAACCCATTAAAATAAAAAAGACCTAAATTACAGCCAGCTCTCAAATGAAAAACATTGTAAAAGATACTAAAAGGTGGAATACCCACTTTAAAAACAGTCCTGCTCTGCTGGATAGTTACTACAATGCTTCTTTAAAATTTGGCAAGGAACAGGCTACGGCTCAGGATAAAGAAATATACAAGGAGGCAAAGAAGACTGCACGAAGAACAGTAGCTATTGAAAGAAAAAAGCTGATCTAAATCTTAGCCTCACTTAGTACCAGCCACCGACAGTTATATATATAAAATACCTAAATAATGTTAAAGCAATGGTAAAACTTTAAAAGAAAAAAATGTAGACATTTTAAACGGCGCCTCTCCAGCCACTCACCCAAAAGGGGATTTACCACAGCAATAGTGGCGTGCCCAGGCGCGGTCACAGCCTAAGATTATGGGGTGGGGGGTCACCATGAGTCATCATCATCATCACCCTATAAACTTTCCACTGCTGGGACACAGGCCTCCTCTCGGTGAGAGGGAGTGGGCCATAAACCAGCCCAGTGCGGTTTGGTAGATGTCACATGTCTTCGAATTTTTGGTTCTAAGGCAAGCCGGTTCGCGTATTTACAAAGGCTATACTATTTTAGTCACGAGTCAGACTCTAATCAGTGAGCTTTTGTTTATGCATATTACTCAACAATACCTAGTCTATCTCAGTAAAAAAATTTACTCAAATAGACTAGCTTTTTGTTTTAATATTTTCAAAGAAAATGCACGGACAAAATCTAGTTCTATATAATACATATCACTCGAATAGCTAAGCTTTTGGCGCGATATTTTTAAATTTATACACGCAACAAGTGGGTAGTGTTCTTTACCTAATAAAAGTACTTCTCGTTTGTTAATTCGTTTTATTTTTGTTTATCAAATACATAATAGAAACGAGCAATTAAAATGATAACAATTGCCATGTAACTATCAACCTATAATTGAAGCTTATCTATTTGATTAATATGTATTCAAAATTAATATGTATGTAACTGATTGCCACCTGCGCTTAGGTAGGTTGACGGAGCCCCGCTTCGCAGGGCTCCTATTTCTGAGTGGTTTAAAAAAAAATAACCACGAAGGCTAAGGCGGGAGCTCCGCTCCGCTTCGCTCCCGCCTTAGCCTTCTAACCTAACCTATCCGAGTCGGGGTAGTCTGAGTCGGGGTATTAACCATGGATGGGATTTCGTCCACGCGTGACTGAAATGGTACTAGGTTTTGTCCGTGCATTTTCTTTGAAAATATCAAAACAAAAAGCTAGTCTATTTGAGTCATTTTTTTTACTGAGATAGACTAGGTATTGTCGAGTAATATTCAGAAACAAAAGCTCACTGATTAGAGTCTGACTCGTGACTAAAATAGTATAGCCTTTGTAAATTCGCTGCCGGTTCACCATGAGTACTGAAGTATACTTTTAGGAACGTACATCTCCTCGTTGGTCTAGTAGTCGCAAGCGCTACTGATGAGCATGAGGTCTCTCATAGGTACATCTCTGTCAACCTTTTGGGAATTAAAGGCATGATGATATGTATATGTTCATATTCATCTCCAGCTCCACATTATTTATGCTATTCAGTGGCGCAGCTTTTACAAGGGTTAGAGGGTACTTAATAATGCTGGGAACTTGGTCACAGCACTATTTCATAAGTAGTAGGCAATTAAAATGGAGTAGGAAATTAATAGGTTACGCAGAATATGAAGAACGAGCGAAGCGAGCTCGAATATTTTAACAACACGTGTGGTTTAGGTTCGGTTTTGTTTATATTTTCCAACATAAAAAGGAATTATATAGTCGATTTATGCCAGGAAAGCCAAAGTAAGTATGAGAATTATTAATGCAAGATCGAGCGAAGCGAGCTCGAAAATTTTAACAACCCGCGTGGTTTAGGTTCAGTTTTTTTTATATTTTCAACATTAATAGGAGTTACATTGTCAATTTATGCCAGGAAAGCCCAGGTAACTATGAGAGTTATGAATGCAAGAGCGAGCAAAGCGAGCTCGATAATGTTGGCCTTAACCTCAGTCTTTCTAACCCTACGTACGAGTGGGGTGCATTCGAGTTTACTTTCTAGATTTTATCCTACTAATATTATAAATGTGATTGTTTGTTACTCTTTCACGCAAAAATTGCTGAACGGGTATGGATGAAATTGACAAACAGGGAGTTTATAGCCTTGATTAACACATAAGTTACTTTTTATCCAGATAGAACTATCCCTTGGGGTAGTTTCCGACCTTCACGAGGGCGAAAGCGCTGGCAAAAGCCATATATATTTTATATCAAGCTTTTTGAAGTAAACACTTCTTTAGGCGCGTTGAGCGATATTTGGTAGGAGAAGATCTAGTGGGTTGGGTGGTTTAATTTACAAATGATGACATAGAAATTTTTGATACTACAATTTGTTGATTCTGCCAGTAGACCCTTTGATCTTAATTGCTGATATTATTAATCTTTTTGCAATGTCCATCGGACTCTCCGTGGCTCAAGTGAGAATAATTTTTAAGTTAGTAAGACAGGCAAATCGTTCAGGGTCCCGACAGCATGGCTGACTTTGGGGGGGTCATGACCCCTAGGACTCCCCCTCTTGGACTGCACCTGGGCGTACCCAGCATTGGGTTGCAACAATCGCACTTGCCATGATGCCATGAAAACCCGTCAGAGCTCTGTTCACCGTGCCGTGATTTCTGACTCTGGCAGCAGAGTTACGACCCAGCGTTTTGCCTCCTCACGCCACTCCCACATATGCGCGAGGATATTATTTTTTTTTTACTTTATTATGTACACTACACGCAGTAAAATACATGTTAAAAGGTATGGCTGACTTTATATTTTAGTACAAAGGTACCTACTGCTTATTTTTTAAGATTTTTTTTCAACAGACTTGCGAAAAGAAAAATCAAAAATAAATGTAGAAAAAAGTGTGTGAGAACAAGAGATGAGGATAAAACATCACGAAGACGGATGTAACCAAGCCCTGCACAAGAACAACGAAGACAAAATTTTCAAGTATGAATAGAATATCATCGCAATGTGAGAGGCTGTGGAACTCCGGCATAATAGTAGATTTATGTGGTACATTTATGAATATTTTTACATGGTAACACTGATAAACGCCATGTTTATTTCTTTACCGTCAATTCGTTGCCGCGGTAAGAATTTTTTTATAGGTTATTACATATCTTGGCGTCATTAAGAATAAGCTAAATAGTTACAGATTATTAATCACAAACGCGTTGATAAACAAGTATAATTTACCAGTGCAATAACGTTTCGGTTCCAGTTCCTGTGAAAAGGAAGTGAGCAGTTCGAAATTTCAAGAATACATTAGGCATTGCAGCGGCGTTCGTTGAAAATGGGCAAAAAAGTAAAGGAATATAAAGCTGGCGACTTCATCTTCGCCAAAGTAAAAGGATATCCAGCGTGGCCGGCCAGGGTGAGTGTGAAATATTAATGATTTTTTTGCCATTGTGGGTTTAAAATGGAAAAGCTATACCCTTTGTGTTCTAATTGACTGTAAGCGCGGGAAGACATGTTGTATCGCGGTCCCGACGCCTTCGCATTGCCCCAAGGTCTCACTGAACAAATAAAGACTACATTATCCACACAATTTACATTTTCGATATTGACACAGCAACAGATCTCTAATTTGCTGATAACATTGTTTTAGCATCATTTTTTAAATGATATAAACGACTTTCCATATTAGGGAGCAATTTTCGTGTTCAAATCATATTTCTGGTAGCAACATATCAAAATGATTTATGAATTGTAGCAAAAAATAATTCTAAAGATAAAATATTGTCACCATTGTATAGGTGAATGACACTTTCAAACAAAATATATAGAACCCAACCATTTTGCTCATTATAATTCCAAGGATTTTGAGTTAGATTAAATATCCAAGCAAAATATGTCTTGTAATTCCTTATAGCTTTATTGTGTTGTTGAAATAATAATCTATAAATATTGACATCAATAAATATATGGTTATAATTCTTATGTGTCATTTTTTCTGGATCCTTTTTGAACCTAGCCAAATAAATGATGTGATTTCTGAGATAGGCAATTAAGGCTACACTTATATTCACATAATTATATTCAGAAAAATAAAAACTACTACCATTTTTATTTACTTATTGAATGAAAAAGAAAAACAAAAAAGAAGAAAATAAATCCATATTAGTAAAACAATTCTGTCAATTCTATTTGTTAAAGGTAATTAAGATACATTAACTACTCTGATAACTTCCATGCATTTGGTAAAACTATATATATGAGGAAAAACAAGAATAAATGCGGTTTCTACAAAATAAAAAATAAAAATACAACTATCATGCCTGTATACTGCAACAGTAGTCAGTTTTGTATAAATTCACCACAAACTATATAATACTAGCTATAAAGTACTAAGTTGTACGTAATATTTTATGTGAAGATGTATTTTATTTATTTATTTAAACTTTTCACACACAAAAGTTACAAAGGCGGACTTAATGCCTTAGGTATTCTCTACCAGTCAACCAAGAGTGGTGAAGAGATTGGATGGCAGATGCTTTGGTTGAGAGGCACAATTATTAAAAATAATGATACCAATACAATAAAAAACATGATTATATGATTTTTATTTCATTCTAGGAATTGTTAACAAATACTTTCACAGTACAATCATTACACACTTATTCTGCCTTGTTTACATTCATACATTGTAGCAGGTGGCGTCTACCTACCCCAGTGAGAATTAGGCGCAACTTAATAAATATACATACATACACACTTAGCTACACACTAAATGCCTCCAGATGTAATAATAAAATGTCTATTGTGTCTTGAGTGTCCTTCAATTTAAACAAACGCCAAAATTATTTGTCCTGATTCATTATTAGATACTTTTAAAACTTAATTCTTTAATTTCAGGTGCAAAAGCCGAATGGGAAGAAGTATTTCGTATATTTCTATGGCACAGGAGAAACGTAAGTGTAAAATATTATTGGACTAGCTTTTGCCAGCGGCTTTGCCCGCGTGGAGGTCGGAAATTATCCCGCGGGAACATACTACCGGGATAAAAAGTAGCCTATGTCTTTTCTCAGGCTCCAAAATACCTGTGTACCAAATTTCATTTAAATCGGTTCAGTAGTTTTAGCAGGAAAGCGAGACAGACAGACAGAGTTACTTTTGCATTTATAATATTATTAGTGTGGAAATTAGTGTGGATTAGTGTGGATAATGCCTTACTGAAAGAAATTTTTCATAAACATCACATTTGCATACTTATTCAATTTGTAAGTTATTTGAAGCAACTGTAGAACTGCAAAAAAAAAATTGTAGGTGAAAATGAGGACCTATAGTTTATTGTATAATCTAACTATTCTAAAATAATAAAAAAAAAACATGCTCTGGGAATTCTAAATGAATTTCAGGGCTTTATCATTTAAATATTCGTTAATACTGTAACATTTTTGTTTTGTGAATAAATAAAGTTTTTTTTTCTTTTAAAATTGTTTCGGGTAACTTATTATATATTTTTAGTGACATAACCGGAGGGCTTGTTGAATGTATTTTTAGGTGAAATTCTTCTGAGTTGTGTATATTTTGTTTAAAGGGTATTAATGGGTTCTACAATGTAGCTGTGAAGTATAAAATTTCGTATTTTTTTTTTGCATTTTACTGTGCAGTCCAAGGAATTTTGAATTTTGCAGGGTACATGAAAGAATCGCTTTCATATATTTATAAAAAGTAAATTTACTCCTCACAATATGTTAACCCAAATATTTTTGTAACAATTCTCTTTATCAAAATGATTACATTGAAAACATACAATTTATCAATTTAAATATCATATCAGTCAATTCCCTGTTTCAATGTAACTAAAACAAATATCTTTCACACAAATTATTTTGTAAATTACTGCTATTTCAAACTATTCTTACTACTTTTTTAAAACTCAGTCTCTGGCCCCCTCTGTGCAAAAGAGCTAGCCATAATGCAGTCAGAGAGGTCACAAAGTCTTCCAGATTTTGGTTCCAGAACATACATTTTCCTTATGATGTTTTCTTTGATGTTGGTCTGGCAGTTTCAGTAGTATATGCAGCCATCAAATAAACCCAAATGTCGTTTGTTTGGTATTGTTCATTGAGTTGTTGAGCTCTGTCACTTCTGAGATACACGATTAATGATAAATGCATGCACTCGTTGCACAGATACACTCAAATCTGTATGGGTCTTCTCCTTTCCTCAAAAGACCATTTCAGACATCAATCTACATTGTCTTCACATGATCCAGCTAAGATTTTGTCTGGCTTTTATAAGAGACTGATCTCTTAGTTATTTCGTCTCAGAGTAGTAAGAAGATGTTGAAGTCATTTAGTTTTTAAAAGAGATTGATATGTAATAGTGTTTGTACAAACCTACTTATAGAAATAATATCATTTATACCATATAAAATTATAGTATTTCTAAAGTATTTGAAGAATATGTAAACACCAACCTGTGATTCTTACGGAATCACTCATCATCTTGATCATTTCAGCCCCAAGACGTCCAAAGCTACTATTATAAGACTATTATTTACTTTTCCATATCATTGGGACGTGCCTAATCCTGATTATGCTATAAAAAATTTGATGATTATGTTGACATTTTCTCGTCCATGTGTTTACATTTTCATCGGACACTTTCGGAACAAATTAGTTAACTAGTCTTTAAGTAAGATGTGATATTAACACCCTATGGACCTTAACGCCTGTTTTTTTTAAAGACATGATTAAAAAAAATCCATGTCTCGTTATTTTCAGCGCAAACCTCTCCCCGAACATGATATTCGACTATGCGGACAATAAAGACAAGTTTCTGACTAAAACTGTGAAGCGACGAGACTTCAACGACGGTGTGAAGCAGATTGAACATGATTTCGCGAACAACGTGCCGCTGGAGCAGGTCATAGGAGTTCCTACTGAGGTAAGAAACGTAAAAGTTTGCCCGGGCGTAATATTATGTCACTTCGACTTTTATGAACGTTCGACTTTGTAGAGCGTCATGCTTTGTGTTTCTCTGTTAGATATTTGAAGATTCGCATTTTTTTGTTGGGTGGGAGTCATCAAATGACGTCTCCCGCTCTGGGCGGAGCGGGAGGGCGTGTCAGACTTTTACTGACTAAAACCCACCCGTGTTCCTTTAGTTGCCGTTAACAGGACTACGGTAACTCTTTTGAAAAAATGAGCGAGCGGAAGTTTCGCAGGCTAGGTACGCTGACTTTCGTCTTAAGTCCAGCCTACGTAGATGTCCTATGTATGTTGAGGGTAATCTCAGGAACTACCAGTCAGATATAAAAAAAAATATTTTGCATTTATTAGCCTAATTCTTGAGGAAGGTTATAAGATATTTAACATTGCGCTAAGTCACTTGGGAGCCAAGCAAAGAGAACAAAATCTTAAAGAATGTTAAGTGAAAACTAAACAATAGCGCGAGGGGATGACCGGATGCGACGCAGCCATTCGGGGGCCTAAATTACCTGGACTTGCGGAGCTTCTTATTAGCAGTATCCAGGATGAAAAGTAGCCTATGCCCTTCTCCAGGTCCTACCCAGGCTACCTGCCTGTCGAATTTCATAACAACCAGTTCAGTGGTTTAGGCTCTATAGGGAACAGACAAAAAAATTACTTTCGCATTAACTTTATTATGTGTAATCTTTTTCTTCCTCTATTTGTGTCCATGGAGCTATCTCCTTGTTTATGTTTTAGCCCAGCAGCAGTCACCGTTTTGACGGGCTAGTGTACGCAACTGCACATAAAAGCGCGTATTTTGTGTACGGGTGAGAAATTTGGTTAGTCGATCCACCTTTGCTCTTTGAGGAAGGCCAGCAACCTCTTGGTGTTACTGACAATTTCACGTAGGGTACCTGGGTTACCGAAGTACTTTGCCCCGTATATAGCGATCGCCGGGCAGTTTACAAGCAGGTGCGCTACTGTCTCGTCGTTCTCCATGCAGGCCCTGCACAGCAGACTGCCTGTTACTCCTATGACAAAGAGGTGTTTATTTAACGACCCATGGCCAGTTTTAACTGCTGTAACTGTACGCAGCTGTTGTTTGTCGAACCGGAGAACCTGTTTTGTGAGGCAGGCATCGATAGTAGGAAGTGCTTGCTTGGCTTGCCTGCACTCACTTTTCTTTCTTTCTTTATTACATAACAAGGATATTACAATTATGTGAAGTCTCTGACTCTTGTGCTAGGTGATCTCTCCCGTGAGGAAACACTATTGAAAATCTTATGCAATAATAAAAAACAAAAATAAAACAAAAACAATACAAAATTACAAAATGACTAAAAATACAAAACAAGAAAAGACCAAAATAATGAAAAGAAAAAAATAAAGAAAATTAAAAATGCCTGGTGATTGTATGTATATGTGTGCGTGTGTGTGTGTGTGTGGTCCCACCATAGTTTATGATGTTGATCCCTGATTCGTATTCTTACCAGAGAGCGTAGGTACCCGAAGATGAGTGGTGCGACGGGTTCTGGTCCCACCGGTGTCATGCTCGACCACCTTCTGGCAAGTTCATCGGCTGCATCATTGCATAGCGAACCAGTCTTTTGATCCATTGAATGGTTATGTTATTGAGGCTACCCACCTGGTTGAGGCGCTGGTGGCATTCGTATATCAGCCCAAAGTCAATCGAGTGACTGTCCAGCGCTTGCAGAACAGCTATACTGTCTGAGAGTACGCGGATCGAGTGGTCTTAAACTGCACTGGCCATAATGGCTGAAGCGGCAAGAGTGATCCCAATGCATTCAGCGTGGAACACTGTGTTGTTATAGTTATATGTAAATTGATGTCCTGCCAGAAGACTCCGGCACCTGTACCATTGTCTGTTTTTGATCCGTCCGTGAACATGCGCAGCTCAGTGTGGCGCAAACCCTCACACCGGCGATCTTCGTGAAGTTGGATTCTGTATTTTTATCAAAAATGAACTGTTTGGGCACCCAGTCATACCGGAGGCTATCCACCTGGTTGAGTCGCTGGTGGCAGTTGTATATCAGCCAATGATGATGGATTAATAAAACATTTCTTTCCAACAGGTACCACCAGCTGATCCTTCAAACGACACTGCCAGTGATACTATTACAAATGACACGTTGGATGACACTGGTGTTGATACTACGATGGCTGAGGAGACATTGCCTGAGGATGTGAGTATTTTTAAATTATTTACAATCTTACGATCTTCAGAAGGCTCAGGTACGTAGTACTGGTAACTGTGACCAGATGTATGAACTTAAACGAGGCAAATGGAGTATGCAGGGATTGTAGCAGGCGACATTCTGTAGTTTCTGTCTATCCCCATGGGAAAAAAGCGTGAAGTTATGTGTGTTATAATCTTATTCGATTTATTTATAGAGAGTTTTAATCTAGACAGATTATATCCCATCCTCATCATTACAAATATACCTACTTAACATTTAACCCAAAAACAATTAAGAGTAATGGCAGCCAATGTATTTTTAATTTTTTTTAAATACAATATTTAACACTACTATTTACACTAGGTACTCAATTTAATGGCTACCTAACTAATTAAGGCATCAAAGTACTCGTCCACATTATTGGCATCTGGAAAAGTGCCCAGATGTCTGGCAGCACTGGCACACTGAATGGCAAAAGAATTAATTCTATGTTGAAAGGTTTGGTTTCCGAACTTAGTCTTACAAGTGGATCATTGTGCGTGGGCTATGGAGGCCATCGGTGGTTATTCTAACCAGCCCACCTCCCTCCAGAAGTTGATTAGATCCTGGTCTGTTAAGAACATCTTGTGTATGATCTGTGTGCCCTGAGGGCGTCTCTCAAAATCTGGGTGACGCCTGTGTAGTCAAAAAGCACATGTACAACTGTCTCTTCAGCCTCCATGCAAGCCCTGCATAAAGGACTGTCCATTATGACTATTGTGAAGAAGTATTTGTTTAGTCTTTGGACGTATGAGGAAAAGGGTGCAAAGCTCAATCATACCTCTGTAGAAAAGGGAGGATGCTCCGACCAGAAGGTTATCGTGTCTGGTGGAAAATTGCTCTACGATTGATGTCGGGACGTTGTACACATGCTAGTTGCTCTAATTCTGTTTCCGCGATGCAGGATTTCGCGTCAGAGTCAGTGTGATCTAAATAAAAAATTATTTATTCAAACTAGGCTGAGGGTCAGCACTTTTTGAACGTCAAAGTTACATATGACAGTCCTCCAAAATGCCCCGCCCTTCACCACTTCCTAGTGCATTAGCTGGGAAGAAGAAGTGGCCCAACAAACTCCCCAGCAGCGATGATGATGATTCGTCAAGTCATATTCTAAGTTTATTTATTTTATTTTTCAGACTACCCTCAATACTACTCAAAATGACACCGCAGTCGAAGATTCAGATGACACTGGAAACTTGGTCATTGATGAAGGGAAGGTATGTTGAACAGTTGTTAACAGAGTCGAGGCTGTCTCCTGGTCTACAAATGCCATACACAGCAGTTGATTGTACTCTTCGGTCTTCTGTACAATTTGCCTAACAGTATGATCGTGGCCTTTTCGAAAACCGACTTGTTCTGCTGGCTGGAACTCGGCAAGTCTCCTGGTGAGATGGTTCGTGACGACCCTCGAAAATAGCTTGTTTATGTGGCTCAGAAGTGAGACGGGTCTATAGTTCTTCAGAAAGTGTTGTTCAGCTTGTGAAATCTACACGACCGGTTCCAATGAATGCGATGACTTCATCGTCATTCTGTATGGCCGATGGGGCCGAAAGGTTCTGGAGTGGCGACCGCATACCGGAAGACGTAGAGTTAGAAGGCCTCCCACAAGGTGGACCGATGATCTTGTGAAGGCTGCAGGAATCCACTGGATGCTGGAAGCACAAAACCGGTCTAAGTGGCGGAGCTTTGGGAGGCCTATGTCCAGCCGTGGACATCTTTCGGCTGAAATGATGATTCTGTATAGAGATTGTCTTAACTAAAAATGTCGGAAAGCAATGGAAATAAATACAATATATTCTGTTATTTTCACAGCAAAAGCCAACCAAGAAGACTAAGAATAATGACGTCAAACCTAAAGAGACTCCAGTCAAACCAGTGAAGGAGCCTAAGACTCCTCGAGGCAAAGGCAAGAAGGACGAGACCGCTAAAGAAGATGATGACGAGGCGGGGAAGAAGGACGAGGAAATTGTCAGCAGAAGCGGACGGAAGATACGACCGAAGAGGTATTTACATACATCAAACTCTACCAGGGTCGCGGAACTTGTTGAAAGAGTTACCGTGGCATAGGCAACTGAAGGAACACGGGTGGGTTTTAGTCAGGAAAAGTCTGACACGCCCTCCCGCTCCGCCCAGAGTGGGAGACGTCATTTGATGATTTTCCACCCACAAAAAAAAAAAAAACATCTATACTAGGTTATACTAGTAGTATTGTAAAGCTGAGCGCTTTACGAAGCGTTGGTTTGTTTGTTTGGTTGAACGCGCCAATCCCAAGAAATACTGGTACGAATTGAAAAATTATTTTAGTGTTGCATAGCCCATTTATCCAGAAAGGCTAAAGACATATAACATCACGCTAGGACCTTTAGGAGACGAGCAAATAGAAAAGTAGTCACGAATATGCAGACCTCGCACGGGCAGGCGATTCGATGCGACGGGATAGGTCGCGGCAGCAAAATATTTGACGCGGACAGGCACCCAAGGTTATAATAAATTCAATTTCAAAATTAAATTCAATAAACGTATTATCTTTCTTTCTTTTCTTAATTTAATGGACAATAATATGGGAATGTGTACAGCTCCATGTACTTGCTTCCAAATAAGTTTACAAAACTTTTGGGCGATAGATAACTAACCGCAATGTCCTTACACACGAAGTAGAAACGCGAAATCGTCGAGGTGCATAAAGTTTCTCTTATTACAACAATTATATTTTGTTTTATTTTATGATTTTATTAACATGACCTACCAGCTTGCAACTTCGTTCGCGTTAAATTTCTAGCTTTCCCGACCCACCCCGTCGCATCGAATCGCCTGCCCGTGCGAGTACTTCGTATTCTTTTTCTTATTGCTCGGCTCCTAAGTGTCCTAGCGTGATGTTATATAGTTTTTAGCCTTCCTCGATAAATGGGCTATCCACACTAAAACAATTTTTCAATTCGAACTAGTAGTTCCTGAGATTAGCGCGTTCAACCAAACTCTTCAGCATAGGTCCAAACTCAGGCAGGTTTTTTACTTTATGTAAATAATATCATCACTTTCATCACCACTGCTCGCATAACGGTATAGGAAAACATTGTGAGGAAACTGGCATGTCTTAGAATAAAAAATTCTAACACATGTGACATCTACCAACCCACACTGGGCCCGCATGGTAGATTACGGCCCACTCCCTCTCACCGAGAGGAAGCCTGTGTCCCAGCAGTGGGAACAATATGGGCTGATTATGTATGTATGTATAGATTGGATTTAAAACGGACATTTTGTGAGGTTTTCAACTTGTCTTGGAAAAATCCATAAATTATAAAGCGTCTCGTGCCGTAGTGCGGTCTTTGAGTTCTAAACTGTGCTAGCGATTGTGACGTACAAATACCTTTACTAATATTATAAAGCTGAAGAGTTTGTTTGATTGAACGCGGTAATCTTAGAAACTACTGGTCCGAATTGAAAAATCTTTTTGTGTTGGGTAGCCTGTTTATCGAGGAAGGCTATAGGCTACATAACATCACTCTAGAACTAAGCGGAGTGGAGCAGTAATGAAAAATGTTGCAAAAACGGGGAAAATCGCACGGGTAGGCGATACGACTCGACGGGAAGGGTCGAGGGAACAAAAAATTTAACGCGGACGAAGCGGGCAGAAGCTAGTGTAAAATACAGTCACTGAAATTAACTGTTGAGCAGACCAAACTGCATTTAACGTACATTTATACTACTGTCAAAGAATGACAGTAGTCATCATTTCAGCCAAAAGACGCCAATCGGACATAGGGCTCTCCCAATTTGGGGAGGTTTGCCATAATCGCCCCGCTTGGCCGTCGGGTTGGCGATCGCAGTATGGTGTTAAAATGCATAGAGAACGCTGCTGCCCAGTCTCTAGTAAGTCCCTTAGTCGCCTCTTACGACACACACGGGTAGAAATGGGATCGTGCTATTCTTTAAGTTCGGCACCACACGGAATGACAGTTGTGATTTAACACTGCCATGGGTAAAATCGGAAAAAGTCAAAAATTTACTTATTGTTATCTCACTTTAAGTCGATTACACAGCAGGGATCTTAAGGAGCTCCGTAACCGTTACCGAAACTATCGGATATCTGATAGAAAAATTTATCCGTAACCGTAACCGAATCCGAAATAAAAGTTTCAGATAATATCGGATCTGTTATTACATTTTTATTTTAGGTAGATTAGATAACACTCAATATTATATTTATAATCATTTTTTATTTTAAAGAGCTGTAATAATTACTCACGGACTGATTGTAATTCCTACAAAATGGTGACGAATAAATAAAACCATTTTATTAGCTACTAGCTTCTGCCCGCGACTTCGTCCGCGTCAAATTTTTGCTCCCCTGAACTTCCCGTCGCATCGATTTGCCTGCTAGTTTTCGTCCATTTTTGTTGCTGCTCGCTCCTTTTGAGCTATATTGAGTCAACCTTAAAAGATAGACATATGCTCTCGCGGACTTTTTTTTAGAACTTTTTAAAAGGAACAATTCCGTCATACATGATTTTTGCGTTACTTTAAGAGCCATTTTACATTTTTGCGCGAATATCTAAGATTTTAGTCGCCTTATTTACCTCTCATCTCATCATTATAAATACTCTGGCATTGACGAATACATGTAAAAAATAGATCAATCTTTTGTTTTGTCACTTTTAGTAGAACATTTACAAAAACTTATTTGTTTACTTTGTAGTAATTAATTTCCCACAACTAGTTTTCGTAAAAATCAGCGCAGGGTCAATTTCAGACTCCTATTTCTATCATTAATATGTAGAAATTTGAGTAAAAAAAATACACAAAACAACAGACATAAAATCTAGTTGTTACATTTAGTACAAGAATATTGATTTTTAATAACATTAATTAGTAAAAAAAATAAAGTCTTATGGCAATTTTTACGATTTATTCGCAAGTTTATCGCGTTTTTTTTGTTTGAATAAAGCATAATTACATTAAAAAATTCATGTCAATATAAAGTATGCTCTATAACAAATCGAATTCTCAAGTTTTATTTAAATCTGTTTATATAATTAGACATAATATCGTTTTTGAAATCACTCTAAATTAGAATAAATTACGATGCACAAGCGGGCAGCGTTTAGTACGGCGCAAGCGCCCAACGGGGCAGGACCTGTGTCAATTTTTCCCGCGTCTCAGTTTACGGGTACTCGTATCGTGAAGGCAAAAATATACTACGACTACAACATTTTGCTACTCTTCGCATTTTTTTTTTTTTTTTGAATAAGAGTTTCGTTAATTATCAAGTAAAGCATTATTTTAATAGATTGTAGAAAAATTTTGACTAAAATAATTTATTTTAACTAAATCTGACTATTTTTAATCTCGATTAAAAAGGTGTAGAGTAAAACTAGTGGTCATGAACAAAAATTCACACCAACGGCAACGCTTCGCCTCACGTGCAAAAACAGTACTGTATTTTTTTTTCTTTTGCTTATATCTCGAAAATGGCGTGTCCTATCGCAAAAATAATGAAATTTTCGACCCCCTTTATAAAACCACACACATATAAATCTCAACACGTGGGTAATATTTTTTTTTATTTTTCAAACAAAAATTAAAAATTCCATATAAAACACGTCCAGGATGCCCCCTTGCGCGCGCCTTCGTATCTCAGCAAGTTCATTGCGTAGCGCACAAGTACTAAGTTGCGAAGCCAAAAGAAAAAAAACCGGCCAAGTGCGAGTCGGACCCGCGCACCGAGGTTTCCGTACAAACCTGTATGTATTCTCGGTTTATGCATAAGGTTTATGTTTATGAAATTAAATGTTTTTTATTTTTATATTTGAGTTGATTGAATGAAAGGTAAATTGCGGTTTACGATTTATGACGTATTAAAAAAAAATACTTACTAGATCTCGTTCAAACCAATTTTTGGTGGAAGTTTACATGGTAATGACCATGTAAACTTCCACCAATAAAAACTTTTTTACAAAAAAAAAAACAACCGACTTCCTTAAAAACACTACAAAGTGAAAAATAACTTTAATTTCGGAAGTCGGTGTCTTAGGATTTGTATTTAAGATTTTTGCCACCGACTTCCGAAATTAAAGTTATTTTTCACTTTGTAGTGTTTTTAAGGAAGTCGGTTGTTTTTTTTTTTGTAAAAAAGTTTTTATTTTTAAATTTTTAGTTTTGGTAACTACCCTGCACTAATTCCAAACAAAGGATGCATATTTATGCGATAGCAGAAATCGCGGTTGACTTGCTGTAATTTTTTAAAGAGTTCCGGTGTCTGTCTCCGGAACTCATCATCAGATCTAAATGAAATTTATATGGGACCATTTCGGAATAAACCCCTTTCGAACAAAAAAAGAATTTTGGAAATCCGTTTATAAATGACGGAGTTATGGCCGAACATACATAAAAAAAAAAAAAAAAAAAAATATATAAACATCCGAATTGATAACCTCCTCCTTTTTGAAGTCGGTTAAAAATTGGTTTACATCATATATTTTTTTTAGTTTTATCATTCTCTTATTTTAGAAGTTACGGGGTCGGACACACATTTCACCACTTTGGAAGTGTTTCTCGCGCAAACTATTCAGTTTAGAAAAAAATATATATTAGAAACCTCAATACCATTTTACCCCACACGTATGGGTTTGATGAAAATTTTTTTTTTGAGTTTCCGTTCTAAGTATGGGGAACCCAAAAATTGATTGTTTTGTTTTCTATTTTAGTGTAAAAATCTTAATGCAGTTCACAGAATACATCATCTTACCAAGTTTCAACAGCATGCTCTTATAGTTTCGGAGAAAAGTGGCTGTGACATACGGACAGACAGACAGACAGACATGACGAATCTATAAGGGTTCCGTTTTTGCCATTTGGCAACGGAACCCTAAAAATACCACGTTGAGTCGCGATTGTCAAATTTGATTTTAGTCGTGTCAAAATAATTTTTAAAAGAGATTATTTCTTGCAGAATAGCGTAACAATTCTCATAGCTAAAAGTAAGCAATTTTAGAGATAGTTTTGTTAGTTTAGTTCGGTGTACAACAGAATCGGCACCAATATGTAATTGTTTTAATTTTTTATTTTTATTGTATACTTTACATAACATATAGTTGTATTTTTTTTTATTAGTCTAGAAATCTTTATTAGACTGGATAAATGAAATAAGTATTTTCATAAATATCTAAATACCGCATTATAATTCTAACGGATCAAGATTGTTTAGACCGGCTCGACACTCGCGTTACACTGTTTGTATTGTGTATGTGTGGATAGCTACGCACACATACATAAGATTGCCGTCTTTTACCTAAACTCGAGCGTTCAAATTTTGTAAGAGGGCTTTTAACCGTTTACGCAGCGCACGCAACGGAAAATCACAAAAGGAATAAATTTTCCCCGTTTTTGCAACATTTTTCATTACTACTCCGCTCCTCTTCGTTGTAGCGTGATGTTATATAGCCTATAGCCTCCCTCGATAAATAGGCTACCCAACACAAAAATAATTTTTCAATTCGGACCAGTAGTTCCTTCAGCTTTATAATATTATAAGTATAGATTTATATTTTACTTTGAAAATCCCTTAAAAGTTTAATATCCGTAACCGATATTATCCGAAACTAACGGATAATCCGAAATAATTTCATATCCGTATCCGTATCCGGTATAATAATCATTCCTACATCCGTATCCAATCCGTATCCGAAATGTCATATCCATAACATCCCTATTACACAGGCCGACAAAATTTGACGAACACTCTTACTCAGTAACCAGACTATACTTTTCCGAAGGATTTTGTCGCGCTGAATTCGAATCTGGCCTCAAAATTGCTCTATCACGTCAGGGTTTCGATATATCCTAACCTAAAAGTGCAAAAAATACAGTTTTTTCTCTTTTTTGAGGTTATGTAGCACGGCGCATCCTAGTTATTTTCAAAAATTATTGATAGTATCTCAAAGGACTAATGACGTTGAGTTTACTCAAATATCTTTTTTTTTTGTTTTAGTAACATAGATATTTTTTTACCAATTTCCTAAAACCAAAGCTTAATTAATTGTCTTAAAGTGGACATGACAGTGTCATTTAAGACTGAACAAATTTGAAAAAATAACTAAACAAAATAGTGTTGGTTTTTATTTTATTCGTTTTGGATATCGATACCCAACATGTGGATAAAGTATTGCTACTTTACTTACCTTCGATCAACCCACAAATCTCTCATCTATAGTAACAATTAAAACTGCCAGAGAAATGTCAATACTCTATCATAATCATCCCCCAGGTACATAGATGAACAGACAGAAGAGAACACAGCACTGCCGTCGCCGGCGCCGAAGAAGCGGCGCGGAGCTTCTCTCACAGCTGACAGACCCGACCCCAAAGAGAAGGGGTCTGATAAAAATATTAAACAGTTCAATGCTGTTACACAGGTTGGTTCATTATCATAATTATTACAACTTTAAGACGTTCACTGCTCTGCCAGGGTCGCGAGATTTGATCGATTGAGTTACCGTGGCCCTGGCATATAGGCAACTGAAGGAACACGGGTGGGTTTTAGTCAGTAAAATTCTGACACGCCCTTCCGATCCATCCAGAGCGGGAGAAGTCATTTGATGATTTCCCACACACAAAAAACAAGACGTTCACTGCAGGACATTTACACAACTTGGAGGGCTTTACCATCACGCTTGGCAGGTGGGTTGGCGATCGCAGTATGGTGATAAAATGTATAGAGCACGCTGCTGCCCATTCACTAGTAAGTAACATTCTTTAGTCGCCTCTATACTCTATACTTTATTGCAATCCATAATGTGTACATGTAACAGTTAGTATGTCAAAACAACGAATCAATCATGGACCCTGTCGGGCACAGCAAAGTTAATTTTTAATAGGAGAGAGGATGAAGGCGCTTTTTGTTTAGAAAGCAATAAATATTAAAATAAAATAGTATAATTTAAATAGAATTATTTGCTTTTATGGTATTTATATATTTGGTTTTAAGTTATGTTTATTTATTTTTTTAATTGTGTATTGCACGACATCCACGCGAAGAAATGCGGTGATGCTATTCTTTACTTCCGGCCCCACACGCCTTTTAATAACAATATATAAAACCAACCCATGGTTTATATATTCTGTTATTAAAAGCAGTAGTAGAGCAATGGTGGTCCAGCAGTAATGGACCCGAGTAAAGGCTCCCGCAGACCCCACGTCTTCGACAGGCGCCGAAGAAAACTGAGCTACTAAAGTCGCCTCGCGCCGTTCTACAGGAGCTTTTACGACTTGTATGGTCGTGCGTTCAGACCCAGGCTTTACTTTTCACTGCTCTCAAAATGTTGAAGGAAAACATCGTGAGGAAATCGGCATGTCTTAGAACCAAGAATTCGAAGACTTGTGACATCTACCAACCCGCACTGGGCCGCCGTGGTGGATCATGGCTCGCTCCCATTTACCGAAGAGCCTGTGTCACATTTAAAAACATTTTTCCAAATCCGGCTGATTTTCACGGAGAGACTACCCTTACAAACAAACAGAAAATAACATCGTAGTAAAGATTATTAACATTTATATTTATTATTTACAGTCTGAACTTGAAGATCTGAAAGAGCCGTTTAAACCAGGTAAGAAACCAAATATTTAATCAATTAAAACACCATGTCAATATTCCAACCCGCCAGGGTCGCGGATTTGTTTGAAAGTGTTACCGTGGCCCTGGCACAGGCAACGGAAGGAACACGGGTGGGTTTTAGTCAGTAAAAGTCTGACACGCCGTCCCGCTCCGCCCAGAGCAGGAGAAGTAATTTGATGATAGAGAACCAGTAGAAAAAAAAAATGCCTATACATATTCCAACAATTTTTCTTTAGTTTTCAATAAGACACATTTGCTCATTGCCATTTACCGGATACAAAATCTCTACTACTTTGGGTTGTTACTGAGAATTTCATTATGGCTAAATCCAACCATGTAATTGAAACCATGAACACTTTTTTTTTAACCTAGCTGATACGTACCGTTTTACCCACAAATATGAATTTTAAAAAGCAATCCTTTTTTATGTAAGTTATTAAAAGCGTAACTAACGACTTTGTAATTCAATCTTTTGGGTCAACCAGATTAGCGGTTCCTAAACGTTTAAGGGTACAGTATACTCAAATAATTATTTTATTGAACCCTTCATTGAACGATAAGAAAGTCATTGCAATGAAAATGAGACTAAAAAACCTGTATTAGGAATACTGCAAACAACGTTGAATTAAAGTATTTCACAGAATTAACTTATTTTAAAGTTCAGATATGTCCGACAATAGGCTGACTGACTACTTTCAAAAATATACAAATGAATTCAAACGTTTTTAAAGATGTATATTGTGATGTTGTTGGCGCGAAGTTACTATGGCGTTCCTATGTTAGTAGTACTGTCTCTGTCCAGTATTGACTTTGAAAATCATATAACTTTAGAATTTTTGTGATATTTAAACATTGTTGTAACTGTGGCTTAATATTTTCCAAGGTTAAAAAAAAAAACTAATACACAAAATCGATTCAGATACCCCTATTGTATTCGCTATCTGAAATAATATTATGAACTATAGAATTTCCAACTAAAGTAATTTGATAAATGTTACTGATTTGTGTAACTCCCAACCCTTGTGACTTTTCCATGGAACCCGCTTTGGGAATCGCTGTCCCTATTAAATTAGTTTAAAAAAAAAAATAACCGAGGAAGCTTATTAATGTGAACAAATACTTATTCCATCGAAATAAAATATATTTTTCTATGCTCAAACCATCACTAGTTAATAAACATAGGTATCGTTTTCAGGAACTACCGATACCAAGATAAGTAGGACAGCAATAGTCGAAGAGGTCAATGAACTCATTAAAGACGTACCCGATGACAAGTTGGAAGCAATGAGTAAACACTTAAGATTTGTATTAGAAATATATTTATCGAATAACAAAAAGAACGAACCGTTTTTAAATAAATTAAAATAAAGGAAAAAATACTTTATATTTTATTTAACTTCTGTGGTACAAAAAATAACACATTCTATATATTTATCTGTGAAAGAAAACAGTAATAGTGACATTCTAAGTATATTCGAATATACCCCAAAGCACATTCATATAAAAAAAAATGTACACGTAAAAATGGCGTCAGAAGTAAAACCGCATTTAACTTTGGCTGAACACCAAGCTGACCATGTCAAAAAAAAAAAAGACTTCGAAAACGAATTCCAATTTCAAAAGTTATATATTACCGCGAAAGTTAAATCAATTTTGAAACAAATAAATGCTAACAACATTTTATTTAAATTATTCCAATAATGGACGATAAAAGTAATGAAAATAGTCAATTTAGTTTCAAAGATGACATATTTAGTCAGTATGACGATAATTTCGCTACGGATGATTGTTTGAAGAGCTATGAGAACAATATCGGATCACAGGACGCTAAAATGCGTGAAGGTAATTTTTACGAATAATATATCGAATTGCATTAAAATTCTACTTATTTTCACATTATAATTTCTATAATTACGTAAATTAATCATTATAACGCTGTAATTTCGCGAATTCGTGAAAAGTTTAATGTCAATTGTCATGTAGAGATAATAGACGAAAGGAATTCTTAAAATCTTTTGTTTTGATGCAACCCGCTGTTACTTTTGTTATCTATACTATAATATTATAAAGCTGAAGAGTTTGTTTGTTTGATTGAACGCGCTAAACTCAAGAACTAATGGTCCGAATTGAAAAAATATTCTTTTTGTGTTGGATAGCCTATTTATCGAGGAAGGCTATAAGCTATATAACATCACGCTACAACCAAGAGGAGCGGAGCAGTAATGAAAAATGTTGCAAAAACGGGGAAAATCGGGTAGGCGATTTGATGCGACGGGAAGGTTCGGGGGAACAAGAAATTTAACGCGGGCGAAGTTGCGGGCAGAAGCTAGTCTGTTCATATATTTTTTGATTATTACCCAATTATTAGTCTTTTTGGTTAACGTTACGTATTTCTTTTTTTTTAATCATAAAATCAGGAGGTTATGCATTCTTTGAGTATGTTTCTCATGGGTTTAAATACCACTTTAGTTATTATAAGTTAGCTAAAATGTATTTTATGTGTTATTACTTTTTCTTAAATTCTGAATAAAACAAAAACTGGTATAAAACATGGAATTTTATGAATTCAACACGTTTTTTACCTCATCTTCATGTTCTATATTTTTAGATTCGAACTCAAACAATGAAAGGATAGAACCGAGTGTTTCCCAAAATAAAATAGTACCGAAATTCGGTAAACCGAAGAATTTGAAGAAAGATGCCAAAACACCAGCTTTGAAAGCAAAAAAATTCGTTCCACCAGTTAAAAAGAATTCAAATAACAAGGAAAATTCAACTAAGTCTAATAATATTGGTAAAATACAAGAAAGTTTGGACCAACTGCGACCAACACCAATGACCAACTTGACCAACCAAGCGATGCCCAATCTGAACCAAGAATCTGAAAGTTTAAACTTTACATTACAGTTTATGCAAAATATGGATAATATGAATATGGGATTTGATAATAGTATGTCGCAGAATACTCAAAATTTTAATAATATTGAGACTTATCCTAATTTACTGACGAGTTTTGATGATTCTTTAAACATTGGTAGTATGGACTTATTCAGTACACATCAAGGAATTGAAAATGTTAATAATATATCAAATACAGAAGGAATGCCACACTCACAAGGGATGCTACAAACAGAAACTCTAGAAAAAACTAAAACTATTAACAAAAGAGTTGCACTACCAACAAGAATGAAATCAAATATAATTGGCAGTATAATTGCAAGTTCTTTAAACATACTGGATGATGAAGATATTATTCCAACAGAAAATCTTTCTCTAGAAGCAAATTCTGATCAATCAAGCATAAAAAACCTATCACAGACTGAAAATCAATCTTTTTGCTCTGTAACCTCTTTGAGTAAAACATATAAAAACTTAGACTGCAATAGTTTTCAAAATGGCGGCCATAGAATACCAGAAGGAAATGAGTTTTGCGATTTATTTAAAAACAATTTCTGTGAGAAAGTTAAACCTGTAGCTATGAGTACTGAGTTTGGTGATATAGGTTTTAATACAAAATATTCTGATTTTATGAAGGATTTTGGTTTAATTGAAGATCAAACTGAAGAAGAAAAAAATACTTGTTTGATGATTATAAATATGTATCCTAAAGAAAATTGTATATTGAAGAAAAAGTTGTCCAAGTAGAAATTATAGAAATAAAATTTTTCATAGATTATATTGTGTTTTTCATTGCGTAGATTTTAGTCAAACAAAATTAGAAAAAACTTGTATGTTTCGCAGTTTTTATTAAGTAGTTCTCAATAGCAACCTTTTGGAGTCTAGTTTTGTGACCGGTTTACGGGCAATGGGCTCGCGTATGGGATTCAAAATATACCTAGTGAAATTTAAAACACTATTGCACATCTTCCTACCCCTTCAAGGAATGTTGGCGTGATGTTAGTATTTTTATTTAAAATACAGTACTTGGACGTTTTTTTTATATATAAAGTTACTAGGTGCTCCTCGCAGTTTCACACGTATACGTCTCAATACTGTGGGAAAATCGGGACGAAAAGTATCTTATTTTATTTATATATTTATTCAATTTCGGACAACAATAAAATCCATCATGTTAGTGAAAAAAATATCTTATAACTAATGTAATGTAATACAACACACAAACAACATCGGCAACACAATGAATTAATCTTATGTCATCACTAACGATCGGATATTCAGATGCATATATTCACCTAAAGTTGAAATGTTGGCTAATATGGAATGCGCGTTTTTGCCGTGTTTTGTGTGTTGTTTTAACTAACACATACCACCCTACACACATATATTTGCATCTGGGGTTAAACATTAATTTTAAATAAATACCTATGAAGATCCAGGAAAACCCGACTTTAATAAAATATACGGAGCCGCTTCCGTGCTTTCACAGCTAAATAGTAACATTAGGTAAATATGCATCCGAATACCCGAGCACTGGTCATCACTGAGCACCCTAATTGCGTAATACACTAGTAATCTGAATCATTTTGAACCTTATAGGTAATCCAGTCTTTTTAAATCCTAAAAAATTGTCTGCTTCGCAACGTAAACAACGCCATGAATGCTGTCCAGACGCCAGCGCATAAGCTATTACAATCTGTCGAATTTATTTAATAGGTTTTCAATTTCATCGCTTTTATTAGGTTCAAAATGGATTGGGAAAGGTTTTCAACTTCATCGCTAAAGCATTAGGTTCAAAATGGATTGGGAAAATTTGACAGTTTCGGGTAACTTGATGTGCTGGCATTTGTAAAACTGTCAATAGGCAAGCCTTTCCTATTGATAGTGTATTACTCAATTACCGCTCACGTCATGGTCTAGCGTTGTCTTTGTCACTCATAGCTGGGTCTCTGTCAGACAATCTACACTTTCTATGAGCTTAGAATTTTGTGAATTCAGTGTATGTATTAATTTGATTGTTCTATTTATATCTGCAGTATTTATTTCCCATCACATAACCTAACAATTGACATTCACAGAAGATCCAGAGAAGGAAAACATTTTAATTGCTTACCTGCCTACGGGGCAGTATATCGGGATCAAGCTGTTTGAGTCAAAACCGAACAACTTTAAGAGCGAATCTTCAAAGCTACAATGGGATAAGCAAGCAGCTTTAAATGCTATCACTCTTAAAATGCAGCTAGGTAAGTTGTTTTTATATTATTGGAACGCTTTGCGTCTATAGAGAAGGACACCCCCACCAACCTCTATTGGAACAGTAAAATACTGGTATCTAGCTGCGTCTGACTAAACTGGAAGAAGATCCCAAAATAGTTGGCAAAAGATTAGGCTGACGATGATTCAAACAATAATATCGAAATTTCTATATCTATACAAATAAATAAAACTGAAGTGTCTGTTTGTAATTAAAAAATAACAGCTTTATACTAAATGCACAATAAAATCATTAAGGAACCTATTACAAAAAAACGGTTTTCAAAATTTTTGTCGATCTGTATGTTTGTTCCAGCTAATCTCCGAAACGGCTGGACCGATTTTGACGAGATTTTCACTAGCAGATAGAAGATGTTATAAAGCGTAACATAGGCTATATTACTGTCGCAGTAGCACGTTCTCGCGGTATTATTTCCGACATACACGCGGGCGAAGCCGCGGGCAAAAGCTTGTCTTAACTAAAACATATTATAAAGAGGAGAGATTTGATTTTTTGTATGTATGTTTGTAATGCATAAACTCGAAAAATACTGAACCGGTTTTAAAATATCTTTCACCTATAGAAAGCTCCATTATCACCAAGTATCATAGTCTACTTTTTATCCCGAAACAATGCACAGTTCCTGTGGATCATGCGGACGAAGTCGCGGCCGAAGTGCTAGTTTTTTTTTTAAATATTTTTGTTATGTTCAGTCTTTGTTTGCGTCATATTTACCACAAATAAACGTATTTTCTTTCTTTCAGTAACTTTTGGCAGTGGTGACCTAATACGAAGTTTGAAACATTTTAACGTAATTTTATTTGTCAACAGAAAAGGGTCACATACAAGCGAAGTCGGTTCTAGCACAGCTGGTGACAGATCTTAACCTCACAGACGAAGAGAAAGCCACTCTCGACAAAGAAAGAGAAACTGGTATGTATATAAAATCAAAAGTCATTTATTCAAATTAGACTGCGGATCAGCACTTTTCGAACGTCAAAATTACATAAGACAGTCCCCCATAATGCCTTTCACCACTTCCTAGCAGCGGCGAGGCGTAAATTTTTCTAAAAGAGAAGCCGAAGCGAAGTCGGCCTTAACTTACTGACTCATCAATAAAGAATACTTACTATCATTCTAAAATTAATATAGGAATGTAATGAATTAAATACAATTAAATTGAACAGATGAAAACGAATAAAATATGCAATATTCCTCTATCTCGTTCTCGCTGACGCATTTTTCTATACCTGTCTCTGTCATAACCCGTTGTACAGCGGCTTGCTCTCGTACATATCAAGCGGTGCCACGTGACCTAAAGTGACATCATTACGGGATCGCTGTTGTATGAATTTTTAGTTCCCGATTATGACGTTTTGGCGCCGGGTTAATTTAGAACATTTCTCTTTTGTTGTAATACAAAGATATAAATAACCTTTTTTGTTGTTTGAATGTTATGGTGAATTAAATACCCGTAGTGTAACTATATTTATTGACAATAGTAGCCACTATTTACATACTATTGTATTTTTAATAGTGATAGAGTTACCAATGCGAATCCCCGAAGGCAAGCCGGTAGGAATCGTGTTATATGGTGCCTTCGCCACTGCTTCCTAGAGGACCCCTCTGGCTTTTCCCCCTAAGATACATGGAGCTATAAAATCGCATAAACCTAAATTCGTCTTAATTTAAAATTTGAATTCCGTTGGCTAACTTAACCTTTTATTTTTTGTGGGTGGGAAATCATCAAATGACGTCTCGCGCTCTGGGTAGAGCGGGCGGGCGTGTCAGACTTTTAATGACTAAAACTCACCCGTGTTCCTTCAGTTGCCCATGTGCCAGGGCCACGGTAACTCTTTCGAACGAATCTCGCGACCCTGGTGTCTTCCCGCATGATACAACGAGCTATAGAATCACAGAGCATGGTGACGCCTGCCAACACTTTCCGTGCAAACCCAGCATGTCACTGTTTACTCGCCCTACGACACTTCAAATCAAATCAAAAGTCATTTATTTAAACTAGGCTGAGAGTCAGCACTTTTTGAACGTCAAAGTTACATAACGAGTCCCCCGAAACGCCCGCCCTTTACCAATTCCTAGTGCTTTCGCTGGGAGGAAGAAGTGCGCAACAAACACCGCTCAGCAGGGCCTGATGACCAGATATTAGATATTGAGATCCATATTCACCAAAGAAACGATGCATGGACTGTGTGTCTAGACTAATAGAGAAGTAGAAGAAAAAGACACGTTGCGCCGAACACAAATAAATTGGGATAAGGACCTCAGTTTGAGATGTTGGCTTGTATAGTATTGAAAATTTAATATTAAATTGCATTTCCGGTGTTGCTGGCATGTCGGCGTTTTTTACGAAAAATATATTTTTAGTAGCTTCCATACATTCATAGTTAAAAAATAACTTAAGGTAAGTATGCTTCCGAATACGATCTCTGCTAATCCTATCCTACTAATATTATAAACGCGAAAGTTTGTATGTATGGATGTATAGATGTATGGATTTTTGTTCCTCTTTCACGCAAAAACTACTGACCCGATTTAGATGTAATTTGGCACACAGTTTATAACCTGGAGTAACACATAGGGTACTTTTTTATCCCGGTAGTATGTGCCCGCGGGAAAATTTCTGACCTCCACGCGGGCGAAGCCGCTGGCAAAAGCTAGTAAAGTATTAAAACTGACGAAACTGATGGTATGAGAGTTCTTTCTCACAGACACATTAAATGACCATGTGCTGAATATATGAAAATTAGAATGGAAATTATAATACAGAAGATATAGACTTCCTAAGCGTAGTGGTCGCGAGCTCGACTGCTGAGTATGGACAACACAGTTTGTGTAGATTTTTCCTTAAGGAATTTCTTTGTAACAAATTGTAGCCTGCATTAAAGTTTGTCGGGATAGGAGGCCATTTGGAGCTAGAATCTTCACCGTCGAACATTTTCCTGGGGAAAAAAAATATTGATTTTTAGGTTTTAACCTCTAAGGCCCTGAGATACCACATTTGGTATAGACACAATGGTTTTTAATTGTGTCTGTAATTACGGTAATTGACTGGTTAATAAACTCCAGAATATTTAACAAAAAAAAAAAAAAAACTTGATGTCGTTGTAGTACGATGTCCAATAGAATTGCGCAACGTCAAAGCGCTGATGCATTCTCATTGAGTCGCACAAACGTCAGGCGAAAAGCGCCAATTTCACACTTACGTCTCGTTGTCAATTTACATCCCGTACTCGTGACCCTTTTGATTTGCTTATTGGGTTCGGCCCTCTATTACATTGAATTTATAACATAATAGGTGAAATGTAGATGTTATAAATAGAGTCTGTATATTGAATGATTCAGCAAAACAAACGACGTCTTCCGTTCGCAAATGTACGCTGTTGAATTGCCGAAGTGGAAAAATGTACAATGACTCGGCATTACGTGAAAGTCTATGAAACCCGATTGGCGATCCGAACTCCAAATACACAAAAAACTAGTTCTATTTTGGGCCACCTGTGGCGCTGCTCAACAAAACAATGCAAATGGCGTGTGTCAAGTGTTTTAAGTGAAAACAATTGAAAATCGCAAGATATTTGACATTGTACGGAATTAAATACGTTTTACGGATCCAAAGCGTGAAACGTGAAAAGTTTTCGACAAAGGATTTTTTGAGGTTATATTGCGCGTAAAAAATGCTCAAATATCCATGGCAACCGACGGTCGACTCACTCCAGCGTAGTATTGGTATGAACTAGAAAGATTGCTATTATAATTGATTGTTACATTATTATACGAAATCATTTAATTTATTTACACATTGGACTATTTAAAGCGGCGACAGGTCACGAGAAAAATCTACGATTCCCGAATTTTCCATAACCTTAAGGCGTGTTACAATACTGAGATGTGCTTTCTCGAATATAATATAATGTTCTGCTATAGAAGAAATAAATGAAAGGATACTATTCTTGAGGAAAGTTTTAAGTATGAATGTGCATGGCTATAAGAGTAGGGAAAGAACAAAGAAACGATGGATGGACTGCGTGAAAGATGATTTGACTAAAAAGGGGGGTGACTACCGAGGTGACGACTAATAAGAAAAAGACGTGTTGCGCTAATCGTAAATCTAACTTTATATTCTTAGTAACTGCGAATAGGGTTGCCAGGTCATTAAACCGAAAAGCCGGACAGATCTGTCAGTTTAACCGGACATTTGGGTAAAAAGACCGGACATCTTTAATTTTTTAGCCTTAAAACAAAACTAAACATAAGACTAATGAACTAAATAACTACCTACATATTAAAATATTTGTAACGTAAAGGAATTTATATTTTTTGGTTGGCAGATACCTCCTTTAAAAGCAGATTTTCCTTTAAAATTGAGTAGTAACAACGCGGAGAGGACAGTGCTAGTTCGCTCGCTTGCGCTAGCGATACAAGATGAGGCGGGTGAAGACAAAAATTATCATATCTAAAAACCCTAACAAAAAGCCGGACGGCCGGACACCATCTAATTTAGCCGGGCATGCAACTAAAAAGCCTGACTGTGTCCGGCTTTATCCGGACGCCTGGCAACCCTAACTGCGAATAATTTAGATGAAGCGCTCGCGGCTACGATTAGGTTTCAAGGTCTGATGATGAAGCCGGAAGATAGGCACTGGCATTCCATGATGGAATATCGTATCATAGCCGTGTTTGGACTTGTTAGAAAGGTCTTGTAATGAACTTTGACCTCGATAAGGGTTTTGGTTTTTACGTGCTTTTATAAAAGCGTGTTTTTCTAGTGATTTTTTGAACTATAAATTTATTTTGTTGAGATTGGAGTTTACTCCTTAAGAATCGATTTTCATATATAAGTCTATGAAAATTTATGGAGAGTAAAATCAAACTTTCTCAGCATGACGTATAACGTAACGTTACGCGTTATGTTATGTTTACTAATCCATATATTTTATAATCTATACTTAATATTATAAAACTGAAGAGTTTGTTTGATTGAACGTGGTAATCTCAGGAACTACTGGTCCGAATTGAAAAATTGTTTTTGTGTTAGGTAGTCTATTTATCGAGGAAGGCTATAGGCTATATAACATCACGCTACAACCAAGAGGAGCGGAGCAGTAATGAAAAATGTTGCAAAAACGGGGAAAATCGCACGGGTAGGCGATTCGATGCGACGGGAAGGGTCGGGGGAACAAGAAATTTAACGCGGACGAAGTCGCGGGCAGAAGCTAGTCGTTCATATATTTTATAATAAATGATTAATTTGAAATCAATATTTCTCCC
The DNA here is from genome assembly GCA_932294355.1 of Aporophyla lueneburgensis. Lineage (NCBI taxonomy): Eukaryota > Metazoa > Arthropoda > Insecta > Lepidoptera > Noctuidae > Aporophyla > Aporophyla lueneburgensis. The sequence goes on along the minus strand of OW028762.1, from coordinate 11,672,347 downwards.
ATTCGGACTAAAGCTATCGGGCAGAAATTTGGCACACGTTTTGTTCTCGTGACAAAGCACGATAAAAGCTAGTTTTTTTTTTCAATGTTTGAAATATATTGTTTTTTTTTTCTACCTCTGAAGAATTTGTCCAAGCTTTCATCGGTATGACGCAATAAAAATTAGACCCAAAGCGCCTTTGTTTAGGTGTTTTTCTGAGTCTAGGGCTAACTCCTACACCTAAACCCCATATATTTGTTTTAAATGTGTCTTTCTTTCTTTTACAGAAGAGAAAAAGTCGCGAGTACAATTTCTGAAGACTGAAATGAAAATGATCGAACTAGATGCTAAAATTAAAACGTGCCTGTCTCTCGAAAAGGCTGACACCGACATGTGTTTGACACTTTTGGACGATTTAATGGGTAAGTGCTTCATAATTATACATGTCACACATTTACAGTCAACAGCAAAAGTAGATGATCAAAATCAGAAATTCAATACTAATGAACGGAGTTCACGTCAAAACTGTGTGGCGTCGAAGTGATTCAAAAGTATGTGATTGTAAATTATACCAAACATTTACTACTAGTACAGCTGCCATATATTCGTGAAGTGCTCTCATTAGTATTGAATTTCTGATTTTGATCATCTACTTTTGCTGTTGACTGTACAGGGTTATTTGTAAAACACCGACAACCTCTCAGGACTATGTTACTAACATCATAATCAACAACTTTTGTTCTATGACTTTTAAAAATTCATCATATTTTTTAGTTCATCAGAATTTCATACAAAAATATTTAAATTGAACGCTCCAAATATTACGAAGTCTATACGAAGCAAAAGAAAGTGATAGTACATTAGCGAGCGGAGTGGGGTTAGGGCGGTCGGGGCGCTTGAACTTGACCTATTTACTTCGATCAATAATAGCACTAGATTAAGGATCAGGAACAAAAATAAGGCGCTCAAGTGGCCACGTGTGCACACACTTACACATTTATATTTCTTACTACGAAATATAGAAAAACGTTTCATAATAATAACAACTTCAGTTTATTATAATCCTTAATACTCAAACATAAAGCAAAATTACGATTGCAAATATTCATATTTAAGTCCTTTTGTCATTGGAGAAAGGTAAAGAGCAATACATTTAAAATGTCCCTTAAAAATCAAAAGTCATTTTTATATAAGTACAAAATTATTTATTCTAAACTGAAACTTAAAGTCTAAGCAATAAGGTTAAAAACAATGTGTTGACAATTTCGTGCTTACTCTATTTTGGAACTAGACGTAGTTCTCGGTATTACATTTCAATGCTCAGAACACAGTACGTATTGAAAGACGTGGAGTTGCAGAATATATTTTTTTAGGTGAAGGTACGTTTTGATGGTGGCAAACATTTTTCATCGATTTAAAAAAGTGGTAGGACTAAAAGAGTACAATCGTTATTTTATTTAATTAAGTACGAGTTGACTCAATGTGATCCACCCGTATAAAAATGGGTGCGTCTACTTTTATGTACGGTATTAAGAAGTTAAATTTGTATTAAATCAAATTATTTTTTCATTTAAAGTTCAAATATGATTTTTTATAAGGTTTGTATATTTCTTCTCCTCTTTCTTTCGCTACAATAGATACCCATTCTGCACAGCGAAATGGCTCGCTAGGAAATCTACAAACAAAAATAACATATAAAATTACAGTACTACTTCATGCATTCTCTGTTCCAGAACAATCAATGTTTATTACAATACTTGGCGCGTTGTCGCAAACATTGGTCAAACAATCATAATAAATATTTGCTAAATGATTATCTTTACTATTTGATTGTTTTTATTTTATGAAAAACACTTAAAGATATAAACTTATGGAAAAAAGATATTCCTTCCAAAGACTTAGTGTTACAGTGGTTATTTACACAATTTTTGAATGCGTACTGCGGCATTTAGGACGTCTTATCGTTGGCTATGATTGGACCAAACTAATTTGAAATAAAAGCACAGAAATATTTGTGCTCTTATTTTTCGGGCCGTTTTTCAAGCGCTCATCGGGAATCTAGTACATTTTTGATCGAAGCCTATTTACGAGCGGCCGATTTTTGTATGAAAATCTGATAAACTAAAATATGATGAATTTTTGACAAAGTACCCTATGTCACTCTCCATCCCTTCAACTATCTCCACTTAAAAAATCACGTCAATTCGTCGCTCCGTTTTGCCATGAAAAACGGATAAACAGACACACACACTTACCCATTTATAATATTAGTATGGATGTTTGTATCCCACTCCTTTGGACTAGATTTTGACCTATTGCAAACGGTCAGATTTCATTTCAACTTAGTAGACTTATCGAGGACCGATGACAATCTATACTAATATTATAAAGAGGAAAAGTTTGTATTTTTGTTAGTTTGTAATGGATAAACTCACCTAAGTTGACCACTGGACCGATTTTAAAAATTCTTTCACCATTAGAAAGCTACATTATCTGCGAGTAACATAGGCTATATTTTATTTAAAAAAAAGGAGTCCTTAAGATATTCGGGTTTTTCGGACCCAAGGTGTAAAAAATCATCCAAAAAAGTTCCTTATTAATATGTCATCGAAGTACCAGGTTCTCATAACTTGGTAGGAGCTCACCTAACATGGGTTTTATTGATTCTGAGGCGATACGAACTTCGCTGGGTCAGTATCTAATAATCATAAAAATTCTTACAGGTTTAGAAATTAAACCGTTAATGCTGTTAAAGCACCCGACGTGCCTGGAGACTATCAAACGTATGCGCGCCTATGTTGGCAACACTCCATCTTGGGAGCTCTCGGAGAGCGCGGCCCTCGTGTTCACTAAACAAGCTCATCGCATCAGGAAGCAGGCCGACTGTGTCTACAAGAAAATGAAGGTAAAACTAACATTATTTATTTTATATCCCTCAAAACGTAACCTTGGTCATTACGCCGCTGTGCCGAAACTTTGTAGGTAATATAACATACTAGCTTCTGGCTGCGACTTCGTCCGCGTCAAATTTTTTGCTCCCCTGACCCTTCCCGGCGCATCGAATTGCCTGCCAGTTTTCGTGAATTTTTCGCTGCTGCTCCGCTCCTTTTGATCGTAGCGTGATGTTATACAGCCTATAGCCTTCCTCAATAAATAGGCTACCCAACACAAAAATATTTTTTCAATTCCGACCAGTAGTTCCTGAGATTAGCGCGTTCAACCAACCAAACAAACAAATAAAATCTTCAGCTTTATAATATTAGTACAGATAAATTTCACCCAAACACAGAACAAAATAATGATTGTGCTCATCACACAAAGATTTGTCCTGGGTGGGAATCGAACCCACGACCTGTCTTAGCAGTCAGGGTCACTAACCACTAGACTAACAGGCCATTCAGTAGTAGTAAAGTATAGACAAATGATTACTTACAAATATTATGGTTGTTTACAGGATCTGTTCACTCCACTGGAAGGACTATCGTTCTGGGAGTTCTTCACGGATAGAGTACTGAAGTTCAAGAAGGCTACTTCTAAGACGAGCGCCGATGAGCTCTTAGAGATGATACATGAACCAATAGGTAAGTACTCTACCAGCAGTGTGACCAACTTCAAAGATCTTGTCTGACTTAAAAGCAAGAAAACTGTCAAATTCTGCCAAATTTTTAAGCTCAAAATGCCAAAATAGTGCCAAAATATTTCTAGCCTGCCTACTGCCAGATTAGAAAAATGTTAACCGATCCTACCAGATGTTAAATTAACCTCTAAGTCCCTGAGATACCACATTTGGTATAGACTCAATGGTTTTTAATTGTGTCTGTAATTACGGTATTCAATGGGTTAAAGTGCTAAACTTGCCAGAAGTGCAGAAGCCTGCCACAAATGGTCACATTGTCTACCAGGTCCCCTCTTCTGTGAGATCGTCAGCAACAACATGTCGTTCAAAATATTTTATTTCACATAAACCTACATGGGCACTTATGAGAAACGTCAGAAGATAGGTACACGGTTCCAATTTGTTGATTCCTATTGATAAAGCAAGGTCCACGGTTAATCTTTTAAAAATAATTTGCTTTTACAATGGTTTCGTTCCGTGTGTTGCCAGACGTGAAGAATAGAACCATCCCATTTTTTCCCGAGGGTGTCGTAGAAGGCGACTAAGGGACCTACTATAGTATACATGTATATACATATATTAATTTTCTACAAATATTTTAAATTTATTACGGGTTTTAATGTCATCATCACTTTGTCTTTGTTTTGTCTATAGTTCTCTTTCTATCTTGACAAACTTATCAATTTCCGTTCGCCTCGCCCGATCACACTTTTCGTAACGCTCTCGTCACGCATTCACCAGCTTACTCCCCAAGTCAAGCGTGCGTCATGGAGTTTTACTTCAAAAAATAATCGGAAAAGCGGAGCTACCGACGTAGCTTGCAAAGTAATCAAACTGAAGTGGTTTAGCTGGCCATGTTTGTCGAAGGACCGATGGCCGGTAGCGTAGTGTGGGACGCCCCCCAGCTAGATGGACAGACAATCTCAAAAAGGTGGCTGGGACAAACTGGATGCGGAAGGCGGAGGGCAGGGTGTTGTGGCTGGGGAGGCCTATGTCCAGCAGTTGACTGCGGTAGGCTAGGTTAATTGATTGTCTTTATGTTTCAGCGTTGACAGCCAACTCTACGTTCGAGAATCTAGAAGCTGTCAATAGTGCAAATATTGCGGAAACGCTCGTAGACGCCATGGTAACAGAAGACGCAGAAAAAGCCAAGAAGAAATCCACGCCAGGTTATATATTTTTACATAATTATTATTAGAGAGCAGTGGTGGCCCAGTGACCCCGAATTACGAATTGGACGTCGTGGGTTCGAACTCAGGCATACGCTTTACTTTGTGTAAATAATATCATCACCACTGCACTCAAAACATTTTGAGGAAACCGGCGTGTCCTAGAACCAAAAATTCGTAGACATGTGACATTTACGAAGCCGCACTGGGCCCGCGTGGTGGATTATGGCCCATTCCCCCTCACCGAGAGCAGGCCTGTGTCCCAGCAGTTTATGTTTTTATGTATGTATATGTTATAGTCAAACTTCGACGCTTCGGCGCTCCTAGGTTTGACTAGGCAATCCTCGGGTCTGACTTGAAGTCTTAGTCAAAGCCCCCCAAACAAATGAAGTTTTTCGGCCTAGAACTAAAGAATTTCCTCACACCTAGAAGAAACTAATTTGGTCGGGCAAACGTCGAAATTCAATTAAATGAAATCGGGGTTTGACCAGTCAAACTTCAAATAGGTATAAGAATGTCTAAGCTTGTTAGATTAGATGTAATTAATAGATAATGTTTTTTTAAGTTTTAAATTTTAGGGTTCCGCACCTCAAAAGGAAAAAGCGGAACCCTTATAGGATCTCTGTTGTCCGTCCGTCTGTCAAGACGGCTGAAATTTATATCAAATACTCCAAGTCTACTGTCCCTTGGAGCTGTGAAAATCAAACTTCTAAGCTGACGCAATCAAAACATATAGCCGTTTATGCCACAAATTTCCGTAAATTTTCGAAACTCGCAAGAGAATCAAAACCTAAAGGGTACTTCCAGTCGATCTAGAATTTTGAAATTTGATACGAAGAACCGTCTTATAGCACAGATAAAGGAAAAATTGCGAAAACCGTAAATTTTTAGTTACATCATATAATAAGAATATTTTTAATAATTTTATTGCATCATATGGTTTGTACGGAACCCTCGGTGCGCGAGTCCAACTCGCACTTGGCCGGTTTTTTAGTTATGGTATGTACTACCCGCACTAATCTAATCGCGTTATTCGTCCATTTGTCGCGCACATACTTAATGAAAATTTAAGACTTATATGGTTTTCTCATGGACACGGGAAGCACCAGCTTTCAAATAAAGAAAGAATCATCAAAATCTGTTCACCCAGTCAAAAGTTCTGAGGTAACAAACATAAAAAAAGAATACAGTCGAATTGAGAACCTCCTCCTTTTTATGAAGTCGGTTAGTAAATAACCTTGATCAATCACGAACACTTATCATTGTGATAAAAAAAAAAAAAAAAAAAAAAAAAAAAAAAAAGGCCGCAGGAATCCGCTGGATGCGGGAAGCACAAAACCGGTCGAAGTGGCGGAGCTTGTGGGAGGCCTATGTTCAGCAGTGGACGTCTTCCGGCTGAAATGATGATGATATGATGATGATGATGAAATCACGAACACTTATTTGAATTAGTAATTTTCTCCTTAAACTACACTTTTAAACCTTCATCCACGTTTTGAGTAACAACACTGTTTGATTCACTCATCTGTAATCGTACACACCCGCACGCTCAATGTCCAAACATGAAATGATAAAATAATTTTATTTAATAGTAGTAATGTCAATTAATGCGATTTCGCATAAATTTCATTAGCATGTGAATTCTTGAGTCTTAGCATGCTAATTGCTATTGCTATGCTATTTGCTAATATGACGATAATTGATAATAATGAAGTATGTGATTTTTGTTAATATGCGAATTAAAAAACGCGTTCGCTTTATAATGTCGTCGCCTAGCGTGCGTTTATTTTACTCGCCGATGTTTTATTAATGCTGGTACACATACCTTTTTAATGTGATCCGTTCAACAGTTTACACCAAAATATTTATATACAAAATTTAAAATCATTATTTACACTTTTATAGGTATATGACCACTTCTCACTACTTTTTACTTCCTCCTATTACACTATGTTCACACTATGATCTATTTAAATACAATAATAAGCACAAGACGAAAATATTTAATTACTGTAAGTTCGAATAGGTACCTACGTAAACTAAACTCTCACTATCACTTGCCAAAACGTAATGAAATTTGACACAAAAAGACGCGCGCCACGCACGTGCCAAACAAATTATTATTAAATAAACAATCACGCATTCATTCAATCAAAACATACCCAAAATACCCTAAGTACGAGTAAAACAAAGACAATAAGATAATAATTGCCAAACATCATTCTTCGCACCACCCTGCTAATGCTAATAATTTAAATAAATTAAACAATCACAAGCGTTCATTCAATATACAACCCTAAGTACGCGCAAATCAAAGTTAATAAGATAATAATTGCTTAACCCATTCTTCGCAAGTTCGCAGGACCTGCTAATAATTTTCACGCGCGAAAAGTCTCGTTCACGTGAAACCGATAGATTTAGTATTCCGGACTTCCCGTGGGTGCGACGGAGAGCGAACACTACCGCTGCGTGCGTCGATGCTTTGACGTAATATGATAGTATGAAATACGAAGCGATAAATTCACTTCGCACTTCACAGAATTTCGCAACTACATTTAATTTGCTAAATGCTAAATGAGCATTCGCATGCTAACAATGAATGCGAATGCTAATTAATCCATCACTATTTAATAGAGAAAGTATAAACTTGTTTGCGGAACGGAACACCGCAAATACAGGATTTTTTTTTTAACCAGTGCGCAATTTTTTTTGTGTTTCAGTATCACTAATAGAACACGTTTCAACTATTTTTTCAGTATTTAAAAAAAAAATATCTGACCTTAAATCAGTAAACTGTGGAAGCCCTACATATTTCGCAATATGCTATCGATAATAGGAATAGGTCAGTAACCGCGCGCCGGCGTAGGTACTTCGAACTTCTTAGATTTTTGACCGATCGAACAGCTGGTAGGTACTTGTAGCTACGCTCGGTCGTTTACCGTCGCCGCCACGCCAGCGCCGCGCGCTAGTTACCATCAAAGCCAGTTTCAAAATAAACTTCTTTCGTTAACGATAACTTTTATTTTTGTACTAAGATATATCAAAATAAAAATTGAATGGTTATTATAACTCGTTTAAGTTTAATTTGTTAAAATTTACGCACTGGTTTAAAACGTATCCTGTATAAACTTATTTAAACATGTTACAAGTATGGTTGATGTTTAACTGAGTCTGCCAGTCGCTTCTAGGATTGACTAGGTAAAGCCCGAGACAGATTGTCTTATTTTCAAAGTTTGACTGAAAAGTTAGGAATTTCTAGGTTTGACTAAAAATAGTCAAATTCCAAAATTGGAATTTATGTCGGAGTTTCCCGAAGGCTTTGGTTAAACCTAGGATAAACCAGTTATTCCGAGAAAAGCATATCGACCTTTGATTATGATATATAAATTGTAAGTCTAGTGGTTAGTGACCCTGACTGCTAAGACTAAGGTTGTGGGTTCGATTCCCACCCAGGACAAATCTTTGTGTGATGAGCACAATCATTTGTTCTGTGTCTGAGTGTAATTTATCTATAATATGTATGTATTTAGAAATATATAAAGTGTTAAAAAATTAACTGCAAGAATTTCGTCCACTTGGCATCGAAAAACGAACACATCATTTTTTTTTTTAATTTTTTTTGAGCATTTTAGTATTTTCACATAAATAAAACAATTTATTAAAATATTTTTTGTGCGCTGTACGTAGGGCTGCGCTTGCGGCCATCGTACCGCGCGCGAGCGACTCGCTAGCGGTTCCCCCGCCGCCCGCTACTCTTCCCGCACCTCTCGCTACCCTTTCCCAATCCGTTTAGTCGTCCGATATCCGTCGCGCGATACGGGTGTGATTCCCTGTGTCATTTACGGCAAATACGTGCGTTCGCGCAGTTTCGCGAATACTTTTAATAATACCGTTTACGTATTCCAATCGAGAGTACTTAGATATGGTAGTGTGCTACATTATGACTGGTGAAAGTTTAGCTGCGGCACGTAACCGTTACCGTGAACTGTATGGTGAGCAACGACGAGTGCCTGCTGTCCAAACAATCCTAGGAGTCTACCAGCGCTTAATCAGCTTCGTCCTCATCAAGCAATAGTAGGCCACGACTCTCCGGTGACATTGAAGATTGAGTGCTGGAATACTTCAACGACTGTGTATGGACATAGTGGCAACAACATTCAAATCGTGGACGAACTAAAAACTCGTATAATTAGTGCATTTGATTTAATTAAAAGTGACAGAGACACATTAATCGCAGTGCAAGGAAACGTAATACGTCGTACTAACTTATGCATTAGACAAAACGGTGAACACTTCCAGCACCTTTTGTAAATAAGGTAAAATTAAGACCATTAATTGTAAATAATTTTTAAATTATTGTAAATAGGTTGATTGAAATTGTTTAAACATACCAGGTTATTGGGCTAACTTAATTTAAACAGTTAAAATATGCTATTTGTAAGTAGTTCGATAATTTGCCAGTCCAAAGTCTGTGAAATGAGATGGGAAAATTAGAATCAGCTGTTTACGAATTTGCGCCGTCGATTCGTGTCGCAGGGGTGAATGACTCACGCGTGCGGCGAGGCGGCCGCGGTGTCGTAGGCCGTCGGCGCCGGTGCGCATGCGGTGTACAGTGCGCATATTCAATAATTTTGTGCGAAGTGAAAATATTGCAAATCTCTGAAACGGGTTGTTATTTTGAAATCTTTTTTCGCCAATATTTTTTATTTGTAATACTAAACAAGTTCTTACTTTTCTTGCAGTTAATTTTTTAACACTTTATATAAGTATGTTTATCAGTTGTCTGCTTGCCATAGCACAGGCTCTGCCTAGTTTGGGATCAGATAACGTTGTGTTGGTTGTCCTAAGATATATTATTATTAGATATATATCCCTTTATTCATTTTAACAAACATATAAATTATATTTTTAAATATTAGAATATAAAATAAAAAAACATTTAAAAATATAAAAAATAGTAGCCCACCGGTATCGGGAACAGGGTCCAAGCTACCGGCGGTCAGGGCTCCAGAGAGAGGAACCTTCTGACGATGCGAGCCGTGTCCAGAAGTACCGCTTTCTGAATCAAGCCCTTGACCCAGCTGCCTAACGAGAGCCTCCTTAGATGTTGGTCGAGGCTCTTGGCTATCAACCCATTGGCTGTGACGACTATCGGCACAATGATCGCTGAATCCACATCCCACATGTCGACAACCTCGCGAGCCAAGTCAAGATACTTGATCTGTTTATCTTTCTCGGCTTTCACGAGGTTCTCGTCATGCGGAACCGTTATGTCAACAATCATTGTGCGCCGCTCTACTCGATCCACCACCACTATATCAGGCTTATTTGCGACAATAGTCCTGTCAGTGATGATGGATCGATCCCAGTACAATGTGATATTTCCATTATCGAGAACTGGGTCGGGCACATACCTGTAGTACGGCACTTCCGATTCCACAAGGCTGTATTTAAGAGCAAGTTGCTGATGGATAATCCTGGCTACTAGGTTGTGTCTATGCAAGTATTCTTCGTTAGCTAGACGAGAACACCCGGAGATTATGTGTCTAATTGATTCTCCTGGACGGTGACATGCCCGACAGATGTCAACCGTGCCGTCTTTCACAATAAATCTCCGGTAATTGTTCGTCATCATAACTTCGTCCATAATTGCACAGACAAAACCTTCGGTTTCCCCAAAGAGGTCACCGAAACGCAGCCAGGCTACGGACGCTAGTATATCTACATCGGGTCCATGTAGGGCCCGGAAAAAGCGTCCGTGGAGCTCCTTACTCTGCCATACTTCCATGCGGTCATTAGTGTCAAGTACTACAGGTTTGCGCCAGTTCTCGTTAGCCAAGGAGAGCGGGGTGAGGCCCTTGTCAACTGCGACCACATCTCGATGCATCCCCACGTCGGTTTCTAGGAAATATTCCCTGAGACTGCATATCTCGCGATTGTGGAGAGTCTTAGCGTTTAAAAAGCCTCGACCTCCACACTTTCGCGGGATATACAGCCTCATTACCGATGACCGTGGGTGATGCATTCGATATGCAGTCAGCAGCGTACGGACCCTCCTATCCACGGCGTCGAGTTCGGTTTGAGTCCATTTGAGTATGCCGAAAGAGTACATCAAAACCGGCATGACCCAACCGTTGAAGGCGCGCACCTTGTTTCCGCCTGATAGAAGACTATTAAATACTTTCTTCAGGCGGCCAAAGAAGCGCTCCTTCAACGATTGCTTCATGTCAGTAACATTGATGCCCAACGCTTCCGACATACCCAAATACTTATAGGTTTCGGATGAAGAGAGGGCTCGGAGGTTTATGGAATCCGAGAGTTGGGTTCCCACGGATTCCACAATCTCCCCTCGCTTTACATGCATGACCGCACATTTGTCCACACCAAATTCCATCCTGATGGCGCTACTGAAGGTTTCAGTTATTTTCAGTAGCTCCATCAGTTGAAAATTGTTGGGGGCAAAGAGTTTAAGGTCATCCATGTAAAGGAGGTGAGATATAACATGACCACCTCTCCTCAACCGATAGCCTATACCTGAATCCTCAAGCAGTGTGCTCAGAGGATTCAGGGCTAAGCAGAACCAAAGCGGACTCAAACTATCACCCTGAAATATGCCTCGCTCGATCCTTATCGGTTCGCTGCTCCTTTGGATATTTCGACATCCTGGATAGCGAAGAACCGTCCTCCACTGCTCCATACATGAAATCAGGAAGGTGCGCAGAGTTGTATCGACTTTATACAACTCCAGCACCCTCTTGAGCCATGTATGTGGCACCGAGTCATAGGCCTTCTTATAATCTATCCAACATGTCGACAGATCCTTTCGGGAACGACGAACCTGTTGGCTAATGGCCATATCAATGAGGAGCAGCTCCTTAGTACCGCGAGACCCGTTCCTACATCCATTTTGAGAGACAGACATGATGGAATTGGTGTCAATATGATTGTAAATTTTAGCTCTCAAAATAGATGTAAGAACTTTATAGACCGTCGGCAAGCACGTGATCGGTCTATAATTTTTGGGTTCCGCGGTACTACCTGATTTGTGGAGCAGGTGGGTAATTCCTGTTGTTAGGAATTGGGGTAGCGAACCAGACTCCAAAGCAGACTGGTACTGAGCCGCCAAGCGAGCATGCGATCCACTGAACCATTTAATCCAGAAGTTGTGCAGCCCGTCCGGCCCTGGAGACTTCCAATTGGGCAATGGACGGACTGCACGAGCTACATCTTGGGGGTAGATGGTAATAGCCCCCATTTCTGGTATTGGATCGCAGGCTCGCTCGACTTCTCGAGCCCAATCCCCTTCGGTGTGACTGACAGGCACCGACCAGATACTGCGCCAAAAAGAACACATGGCATCATTATCCGGCAGGCGCGCGTCCGCCACACCTTGGACCGGTCGCTCCCAAGCCCTATAAACCCACCTTTCATCACTCTGGAAGGTGCGGTTCTGAGTATATCGGTCCACTCGTCGTTTATACCTACGAATACGGTTTGCCCATGCATATACTTTCTGCTTCAGGAAGTCTATGCGCTCTGTGACACGGGACATATAGTCCCGAGGGCTGATATCAGTCCCCGAGAACGCCCGCCTCACAAAGCGCATCACTCTAGGGCGAGTGTTGCCCTCCCTGAAGCAGATTAGTTTGCCGATGAGGGCTCTGGCCCCACCAATACGTCGCTCAATTCTGCACTGCCAAGCTGGTACGGCTGGTTTCGGTTGTGTAGCTCTAGAATCATTAGGAAATTTAACGTGAGCTACACGACATGCCGCTACAGCTGCGCAGTACAGAATCGAATGAGTATCGGTGAGATCTTCGCAGTCATCAAAATAATTTGACAACTGCGAATCCAAAGCCGCCACCAGCGCCCTATTTTTATTATGCATGGGCAAACGAGGTAACCGTGGTCTAAGTTCGGGTGTCGTGAACCGATATTCCCGGATCGCACCCTCCAAAGCACTCCTCAATTCATCACTGCACTGGGTACTTACGTTTGTAGCCCTGTCATCACATCCCACGTCAGCATAACTTGTTACAGGCTGCGGTGGTACTACAGCATTCTGCGGCGTGGGGGCGATGACTTGGCTACTCCGCATTTCATTTTGCAAGCGATCAAGTACGGTGTCATCCAACATACGATTACGTTGGATGACCCGCACCTGATCCGATAGTCGTTGGCTTGAAACGTTGACACCTGGCTCAAGCACCTGAAAAAGAGAGAGCATCCGAACACGGTACGCGGTCAGATTCTTTCCCCCCTCTGTAGCCCCATAGTATGAGCGCATGACATTCTCGTTGATGGATCTTGTCCATCTCATGCGCTGCACACTTCCGCCGGGAGCTGGGACCCTATCAGAGACCGGTGGGCCTCGAGGTCCTAAACCATCCGGTGGCCGGCGTCCTCCCCGTCGACGAGCAGGTGGTGGCGTCGTGGGCGGGGAGAAGTACTCGTCGCTCGAGCTCGACGCAACTGCCACGGCCGGTGTCGTCACAGCGCCCGCAGTGGGGCTGGGTACCGGCGGCGGCGAGGCGGAGCTGAGAGACGAGTCCGGAGGTGGTGGGCGTGCTCGTCGTGCTGCTGATCGGGTCAACATTGTCTTCACATTCCTTGTTGTTTTAATTCGTCCATTTTATTGTTATTTTAATCGGAGATGACATGACAGATGTCATCTCCGATTCGCCAGTTTTAACGTGAGTTTTTTTACATTATGGTTTAATTTTGGAGTCTTTTATTATTCCGAATGTTTTGTAGGTTGAGGATTACTTTTCTGTTGCTGAATTCTTATAAAATTGCGGTAAATATAGTCTTTTTGTTGAAATTAAAATAAGGAATAGAAGACGACTTGTCAATACAGTGTTGCCAGTCTTATTATATATTATTATTATTGGATTTAATACGGACATTTTGTGAAGTTATCAAGTTGTCTCTAAAAATCCATAAATTATAAAGCGTCTCGTGCCGTAGTGCGGTTTTTGAGTTCTAAACTGTACTAGCGATTGTGACGTACAAATATATAGTCACGGAAATTAACTGTTGAGCAGATCAAAATACATTTCACGTACACACTAGGTAATGTAAAAAATTACATTTGTGTTTCATAATAATTTAATTTGCATGACACTTTATTTCACTGACTATTACATTGTAAACGTTTATAATATCTGTCTATGTATTTGATATGTATTAAGGACCAAGGTGACTGAAGGGGTCTGCTAGGACCGATGCCTGTCGGGGTCGCGTGATTGTTCGAAAGAGATACCGTGACCCTGGCACATGGGCAAATGATGGAACACGGGTGGGTTTTAGTCAGTAAAAGTCTGACATGCCTTCCCGCTCCACCCAGAGCGGGAAAAAAAAGGACCAAGGTGACACCTACCAACCCGCACTGGGCCTTGGTGGTGACACAAATTTAAAATAATAATATAATCGTGATCATTGCCATACAACGTAGCAATCCTGCCAGCGTTTTGGGCACTTTTCCCATGGACAGCGATGCGGACGAGTTTTTTGATGCCCTGTGATTCTTTTATCTCTGTTTTTAGATAATTGTACATATTATTAATATTACCTTTAAAATCGAGATCATGATCTGACTCATGATTTCTATTCTTCTTTTAAATTTCCACCTAAAATTTTTCGCTGGTAAAATAAAAACTGCTGTTTCATAAAAAAAGTGCAATATGTATGCGGTTAAAATGTATGGAACGGCAAGATCAATAGTAACAGGTTGTACGTTGATATCTCTGTATAACTTCATTCCACAATATTAACCATTTTGCTAACATCAAAAATCTGTCCACAGCAAAAGCAAAGAAAGAAAAGAAAGACGCTAACAGCACACCAAAACCACCAGCCAAACGACAATCTTCCAGAAAGCTTCAGCAGGAAGAGAAAGAGAAAGAAACTACAGAAGAGAACCAACCAGAGGCTACGATAGAAGAAGCAGAAGCGTCGAAACCAGACGAGGCAATCCCAGAAGAAGTAGAGGAGAACCGAGAAAAAACACCGGAAAAATCTCCAGAGCCTGAAAAAGAGACAGAAGTTCCGCCAGAAGATAAAGAACCAGAGAAAGATGAGAATGGAGAAGTTGAGAAGGATGATGAAGAGAAAGTTGTGGAGAATGAAGCGGAGAAAGTGGAGAAGGTTAAAGAGAAGGAAGATCTTGGAGAGCCGAGAGTGAAACGATCGAGAGAGGTTAGTTCTTGTCAGCTATTTTAATATGGATGCTATTTAAACATTCACCAGAAAAGTACCTAGTTTACTACAAAATAAGCATAATCATCTGTTCAGCCTTTTTCCATCTATGTTGAGTCATCTTCCCGTCTAACCAGGGTGCTTACTCTTGATTTTAATTCCGATCGATTGACATCGGAATTTTGACGTTTCGTATTGCTGAGTTCGACGCTAGCGTCAAAATGTGTTTCAATTGGGTGTCCATTTTGGAGAACTAAGTGGAATCGAGATCGGGCGTTGTTGTTGTTCCAATGTTGACACTATTATTTTCAAGAGTACCGAATCACGTGAATGCAAAATTAACAGTGGAATCGTATTGGCTTTAGATTAGAATTAAAATTAGGTTGAAGAGTAAGCCCCCAGATGTAGCTAAATAGCAGTGTTTTTACATGGAACGACTGCGTATCTGACCTCCACAACTCAGTTACTGGGTAACAAAATACCCTTTAGTAAGACATGGGAAGAAACGCTCACCCATACAAAAGCATAAACAGTTCTTCTAGTGATCATTTGTCCTTTTCGGTAGTAAAATATGTACATTTCCGGTAAGTATTTAAATTGTTTCCTTTCTCTTTTATATTGGGTACTTGACTATTTTGATTTAGAAGAAAGGTAAATATCTAGAATGCTCCTATATTGCACACCTAATAGAAGATAAATAATTGAAGTGTGAAACAAACGGGCGGTATTTTCAGAGTCAACGATTTTTGCCAGTGTACCTTAGAATACAATACTATTCAGGAAACGTAATTTGCGAATTGCGGGTAAACTTATTAGTACTATAAAGGTTTAAATTAAATTAGCTACATAGCGAAACTTTGGCTATTGAGATCGAAAACATGAAAATTTAAAAACATTTTTCATTAGTACTAACGGCCGCGACTTCGGAGTTGCAGTTCGTGGGTACGAACCCAAGCAGGCACTTTGTGTAAATTCTTTTTATCACCACTGCTCTCAAAACGGTGAAGGAAAACATCGTGAGGAAACCGACACGTCTTGGATCCAAAAAATCGAAGACATCTACCAACCCGCACTGAGGCCGGTGGGTAATTTGGCCCACTCACTCGCAACCGAGAGGAGGCACAGATCCCAGCAGTGGGGACAGTATAGGCTGTCGATGATACCCGTAATAATAACATGACATTCGGTTTCATTTTAACGGATATGTATGTCTATTCAAATATATTGAGCTAAAAAGTCGAGTTTACAGTAGGGCTATGTAGATATTTTACTTTCTCAAAAAACCTCGTTTGTGCGGCCCTTAGGCAGTTCTGTTATCCTAGGACTTAATCTATCAAACCCAAAAGTTCTTGAAATATATCTTACTCATTAATTTTCTCTTCACAATAATCTCGGTGGCCCCAATTCTCTAAAGTTAAAGTCGAAATCAAGTCAAAGTCATAATTTTTTTGCATGCATGTATAAAATTAGCTAATCTTGGTAGTGATCTTAAAAATCTAGATTTCAAAATTGCTTTAACTAGTGAACAGGATGTTTTTTTTTAACTAGGATCGCTTTGACAGCTGCCTGCCAATCGTTACATGGATGTGATGTTATACAAATCCATGTAGAAGAATTATAAATATAATATCTTAACCTAAATTGAAGTTTAGGTATGATTTTAAAAACATTTGAAGACCTATTCGACTACGGCGGAGGCAAAAAAGGAAGAGTTATGTATTTTTTTCAAACGGTTGATATATAGCTTCACAAAGATCGTTGTTAAAAACAAAAACATTACTTTTAGCAAAAAAAAAAAAAGCATGAAAAAAATATAAGTACAAAAACGCAAAACAGTTAAAAAATGAATTTAATTTTTACAGATAAGACGGAGACGAATCCATGTAATATGACGATGTTACTATAAACAAAACAATTCTATCGCGGAAAGGGTCAGATATTTTTTTAATAGATTTTGTCTATGCACGAAGTATTTTAAAACAGTAGTCAAGTACCCAATTTTTGAAGTAATGCATTCGCGAACTTAGCTTAGCTAATTATTATTTTTTTCTTAACATTTCTTCCATGCTGCTTTTGGGTTTTGGATTCACAGCTTGATTTTAGTAGCTCGTCTCCGGATAATTCAAGCGATACCATTTGGATAGATTAGCTTGATAAGGCCTATGGTTTCCTAGAAAAGGGGTGGTCAGTCATTATTATAACGGCCATCTTGAAAATCTGTCATTTTCTCCAGTATTAGACAATAGTGGAGAAGCTCATGAAATACAAATATTATATTCAACATATTATTATGTATGGTATTAAGTTGTCAGAGAATGCTCTGTATTTGGAGAACCGTTATTGCGTGACCTTTTACCGTTTTTACGAAACCAAAGCTTTTACCCTATAGATTTACACTATTAATAAATCAGAAAAATAAATTTCGCTTTTCGTAGGAATAAATCTGTAGGTTGCTTTTCGTAGGAATAAATCTGTAGGTTACTTTTCGTAGGAATAAATCTGTAGGTTGCTTTTCGTAGGAATAAATCTGTATCAACTAACCCATTTGTAGACCATAAAGCTTGATAGTGTCATGCAAGAGATTCATCGACTTAGGGCGAATTTCACCATTGAATCTGAACGCGATCGCCAGATCTCAGAGACCAATATTTGATATAACAATGTTAAAGCTGAGTCTTTGACATTCGTTTCGGATCATCAGCAGCCTTTATGTCTGACAATCAGTCTTCTACCAAGGGGAATCGTGTTACCTAAGGTTCGACTTTTAATCCTATTCACTAACTTGACAATTGGAGGGATACCAGGTTTTGACAAAAAAAAAGATAGTGAGGTGGTGCAAGAATGAATGAAATTGAATGAACTTGAAATAATTTACTTACATGCACACTTTGTAATTTAAATTTAATAACTTGTTTTAAAACAAAATGTGTACTATATCGATATATATGTAGTCTATGGCTGTCAGAGGAAATAAAATGACTTTAGTAAGAAAATAAGCAAAATGAAATGATTTTTATATATAGTTTTGTTTCTATCAGAAGAAAATAAAAAAAGGAAATAACTGTTATTAAAAATTATTAATTATTCTTATAATCCACACCTAAAAACGATTTTTTAAAGTTTTATTTAATTTAAAACATTTTTATCATTCATTCTTTATGCGAAATCGTTCACTACCCCGACACTATCAGTTTTAGAATGGTATCAATATTTTGCATTGAACTGTCAAGTTAGTGAATAGGATTAAAAGTTCAACCTTAGTGACGAGGTTGTGGAGGTCAGATTTAAGTTCCATGTAAAATACTGGTATTCAGCTGCATCCGGTAAGACTGGAAGCCGACCCCAACATTGTTGTCCCCAACAATTCCTGTTCTGAACATCTGATTTTTTGTGTTGCAATCTTGCGATAAATATGTTATTGACTGCATGGAATGATAGTGTTACTAGCAATATGTAAAAGCTAAACTAAAGCTTAAATTCGTTTAGCAATTATTTCGAATGTTATTTATATTTTTAATACAAAAAATATGCTTAATGTTTCCGCGCTGACATCTGCCGTCGGTCGCAGGACTCGCAGGGTACAAAGACTACATTTTATGTTAAAAAAAAAACCGATGTATTGACAACATTATAATTATTTACAGAGCAAGAAGACTGAACCCCCGCCGCCAAGATCACCTGCTAAGCGAAAGTCAAAATTTTAAACATTCGTTTCATACAACAAACATTGGATATTATTTTTATACGAACGGCCGCACGGTGCGGTCTTGTTATGTGCTGTGGGTGCATTTTTTTTTGTATTAGAAGAATAAAATTAAATGTTACACAATTGGCAAAATTTCGGTGCATTCCTCTGCAATATGTTATATTTTATTTAAGTATTTACCATGGAATATAGATAGGAATCGGGCAGTACTGGCTTCGCCAAAATATAACTATAGGAGCCCTTAAAAATTGACCTTGAAATGACATTTAGAGCTTAAGTAACAGACTGCCACACAAGCTGTGACGGTATCTTTCTTGGATCCTCCGAGATGTGTCTCTAAGTTGTGCAGTTTTTTCAAAATCTTTTATTTTAAATACTGTTCATAGCTTTGAACAATGCTTTCATGGTATTTGTAAAATGGTTTAGTTTGGGAATTTTTTTTTTTGTGTTTCTTAACTGCTCGAACTAACATTTTCATGATTAAATTTATCTATAATATTTTATCAAATCATTATTTTTAAACCCCTTCGGGTCAGAACACTATTTGACGGATTCTGATAGTGTGATCGAGTCGCCGCGCTGGACGAAATGCGCTCGCGCCGTTACGTCAACTAACATGTCTGTTTGTTCAAAATTGACGCGAACAACCTCTTGATTTCCTAATAATTAACACCATGCTCTCACGCGCGTTAGAATATCGCGTCGTTATTTAATAACCCAACGGAATTATCAACTTTCGGTGTGTTACCGAGCATTTTGAATCCAACTGATTGCATACCAGCCTCTTGAAAATACAAACTACTCGATTTTCAACTCCTACTCAATGAGGTGAAGATCCAGTGCGTCTGCCAGGGTCGCGAGATTTGTTCGAAAGAGACCGTAGCCCTGGCATGTAGGCAACTGAAGGAACACGGGTGGGTTTTAGTCAGTAAAAGTCTGACACGCCCTCCCGCTCCGCCCAGAGCGGGAGACCTCATTAGATGACTTCCCACCCAAAAAAAAAAAAAAAGATGCAGTTCGTGAAAAATACCTGCTGCGTTATTTGTAACACAATACAGGAGCGCAGTTGCATCCCAAGTCCGAATTGCCCTATTCTTTAGATCAGTAAAACTTCTATCATATAACTTGGTTTCAGCTGTTGCGTTGACCAAGATTAGTTAACATTAAAAAGCATAAGTCATTTATTCAAATTGGGCTGGGGATGAACACTTTTCGAACGTCAAAATTACATAAGACAGTCCTCCAAAACGCCCGCCCTTCACTTCCTAGTGCTTTAGCTGGGAAGAAGTGGCGCAAAAAACTCCCCAGCAGTATTCGAAATGACAGTAGAAAATTAATTTACTTTTCAGATGTTGGAATATGATAATAGTATTTACCAATCAAAATTGTCCTCATTTTAAAATTATTTTAAATAACTTGATTTTAAATCGTTTTTCAAATATAATATGAAATGCACCCACAATGAGGAAGCGGTGAATCCGCTAGTTTTTATGTAAAAAATTAAACGTAAACCAGTTTCTATGAAATAATTGAGATAATCATAGATTAGTATGACATGTACGAAGACGCCTTTGAAATTTCCAAAGCGAATCTTTAAAACATTATAATTTATGATACATAAGTTATGTATGTAACTTCTATAGGGGTATTTTCGTTCCCAACTTCGATGTGTTTTTTTTTATATGAGTAAATATAGAACGATTGTGCTTAGTGCTAGAACCGATTTTAATATTTAAAATGAATTTTCTTTCTATTATTCGTTCGATTACTATAATTTTCATTCGTCAGTAAGTTGTTTCATATCAAAATGATTATAAACAGCTAATATAATTACAAATTTGGCAAAACTAAAACAATTTTATGATAATATAGGAATTATGTCCATTGCCTTTCGAAAATGATTACATATTATGAATATGCGGCCTTTTTGGAAAGAAATATCAGTATAATTATGGTCTTTTAATTGCTACATCTATCATATTGTATTGCTTTGTTTTGCACTACTAGATCTACAAGTAATATGTCTTATATGGGATGTCTAAACTCATTCAAAATCTGAAAGGATTTGAAGATTTTTTTGTTAATCCATTGCGTCGTTTGATTGAAATATTCACCTGCTCGACAACGCAAATAACGCAATGAATATTTTTAACACGTTGCGGGACGCACTCCATTAGCAGTCGATTTTTCGATGTTTGAAAATGACAGTACGGGCATCACCGTAAACTTTTAAACTCTTCTGAACTGAGGTACGGGCAATGCAGTGAAATTTCGTATAGAGGAATAACATGCCATGCAGGCATAATAATATGACACTACGGCTATAACCGGAAAAGGGCTATGAAAGAACTGTCTACGCTACCGCTACGGATATAGCAGTGGCCGTAACTTGTATGGGCAATTTTACTGCCACATTACATAATTTGAAAATCGGTACCGTCCTGCAACGTGGTAAATCAATGACATTAAGAATATGAGTCAGCTATGCAATAAACACTGAAACTTGCAATAGTTTGTTAAAATAAATTAAGTTGGTTTCTCGATCGAAATTATAATAAAGTATGTAAATAAAGTACTAGGTTGTGCATAGCTTTTGCAAGAAATATCATGTTTAAAAGTAGAAATAGGTACTAGTTTGGTTTCACAGAAAATTGTATATGTATGTTCAGTAATAATCCAGCTAAAATTGGGAATGTCTAAAAGCATGTAGGTTTTTGTAAGTTTTTCAAAGGTTTACTTTTGTTAACTTCCTCTGTTCGAAACTATATGGTAAAAAAGTACATTTTTATTGTATTAGACTTATTCTAGAGATAAATGTTAGTTATAATTTACATTGTAAATACTTACAATAAACATACCTATATAAATGAATCTTTGGTTTTATTTGGTATACGCTGAACCTTTTTTGCATTTCCTATCTAAGTAAGACCTGCCCTGTCTTACCTGCTCTGCACGCTTTCCCCAGAGTGTGTAAAAGCAACAGAATATAGCCCTCAAGCCTCATATCCACTAAGCAACATTTGACACAAGATACGTTATCTTAGAACCAAAAATTCGAAGACGTGTGACATCTACCAACCCGCACTGGGCCCGCGTAGTGGATTAAGGCCCACTCCCTCACGCTGAGAAGAGGCCTGTGTCCCAGCAGTGGGAACATTATAGGCTGTTTATGATGTTGCACATGTTGCATGATAATATAGTTAGTTTCTTAATAATTTCGGGACACACATTAAAGTGTAATTGACAGGCTTATGGCGATTTTTCGAGGTAGGCCCTGCTTATATGCCTATATGCAATGCACGCCACTGCATCTTGCTTAACATGTGGGACGGCAACGAGGATTTTTTGTTTACTAAACGTAGCGCGCCAGCTGGCAACGTCGCGCGTTCCTGTGCAACGTTGCAGAACATGTTGAGCCTCACACGTTGCGGCGTCAGATGTTGCTTAGTGGATACGAGGCTTGAATTTCGCAAACCATCTACAGGGATCTTCCATTCCCCTTATTGGCAGGTAAATTTGCGATTGCCCTTTGTTTTGATTAGGTCCGAAGATTAGTGAAAAGCGAAGGATGACCGACACTGGTTTGGCTATCATCAGTGATTTCGGGAAGCAACAAGGTTTGGTGATTTTATACCAGGAAAAATGGACTTGCCGAACAAAAGACGAGGTCAGTTGCAGAATGAAATAAAGCACGAGGTTATTATAAACCTATAATTTACTTAATAAATAAACATGAAAGTAGTATTAAGAACATCTATAAATATCGTCGCCGTCTCTTTCTATTTTCTCCAGGATACATTCTGAGGATCTTTTTAGCAGTTTCCTTTGCTTCATCTTCGACTGAAACATTAATGATAAATGATTTTATTTCTGTAAGTAGGTTTGTACAAACACTTTTACAAGTCAATAATATTTTTTTTGAGCTAGATGAGGTCGGCGTTTCCTATCTGACTACTCTGAGAAGAAAGGCCGAAACAAACTCAGAGGTCACAGTCTCTTTTAAAGTCCAGACATAATATTGGTAACATTATGTGAAGACTATGTAGGTAGCTGTCTGAAATGGTCTTTAGAGGAAAGAACCAAACAGATTGAGTGGACCTGTCCAGTCAGTGCACGCATTTGTCACTAATCGTGCGGCTCAACTCAGAACTTGAGAAGCTCAACGATCCGACGAACAATACCAAAGAAAGGACATTTGGGTAGGCCGCAAAAATTACTCAACCTGCCAGATCATAATTACAACATACTTGACAAGTAAAGAAAGATAAAAGAAAGAAAAGAAAGAAGATAAAAGAAAGAAAAGAAGAACATTATACATCTTATTAAATTTTATTTATGTACACAGAGGGATAATTGCGTTATACACTACCAATGGGATTCGCTTTCATTTTGGTTGTTGCACAACATTCATTGCGTTGTTTTTCTTGCCGAGCAGACAATTTTTACGAACATATGAAATAATGGATTAGCGATAAGCTTCAAAATGATTCCGATTCTGATTAATAGTGTATTAGGTACGCAATTAGGGTGCAGGTTAATTATAGGGTGTTACAAATTATAAGGACATGTTTGTGTCCTGAGTCCTGTGGAACGAGCACAGACTACTGTTTTGTCACAGTTTGGGAGAAAAAACCGTAATAAAATGCGTGACATAAAAAATGAACTAAAAATAAAAAGAACCATACCCAGAGTAAATCATAGTTTTATAACGTTGATCACTAAATTTCATTTTGAACAAGTTTCGGTGAAATGACAGAAACATTGTCCTTGCTTAGCCTGGAATCGAACCCGACCTTTTTTGCAAACCACATAAGATAGGTGTATGTCCGTTTCCACCGCGCGGCCAACTCTTCAAATTTGATGAAATTTTGCCAGGAATTAGTTGTAATTTGTTACAATATAACAATACACACCTCTTTTCCTGAATTTGTTACAAAAAAAACTAAGGCGCTACGACCAAAACAGTTGGCCGCTAGAACCGCCACTTGCCGTAGTGATCATCCGTGATTACATAGAAACTAAATAATGCAGATAGGCGAATGATACATCAAAAGAAAGGTCTTAATTTGTTATATTTGTTACAAAAATAAAAATCATCAAAACTTAAATATACAAAAAGTTATGCTATATTTAGTTTTCAGGTTAAGTGTAGGTACGTATCTCACCATAAAATCAAATTAATAGAGGCTAATGTGTATGGAAAATTAGTTGCTAATTTGTTACAGCAAATAAACAAGAAAAATACTAGAAAAAAGGTTCAATATTTTTTTTACAGTCGATTTTAGTTGGCCGCGCGGACGGCAATAGGCCTAAAATACAATGGCGTTTATTTCGTTATTAATAGTAGGTTCAAGCTTAGTTCTAGTACTAATCGATAGGTATGGTAGCCTACTTTGGATAAATGTGGCAAATATAACTAAAAGTTTTATATTTTAGGAGATATTCACTAAAATATAGTAGTATGAAACTGTATTAGAGTAGAGTGACCATAAAATTTCATAATAAAGTGAAACTGAATCGTCATTATTGGAATGTTCGGTAGTCTTATCTTAATTTTTTAAGGTGAAACTCTTTAAGACATCCTATAGCATATTTTATAAAAGTCAAATTCACAAATCGATAAAAATAGCTTTATTCAAAATCAGCATACAGGCAAAAATCAAGTAATATAAGTAAACAATTTTTTTTTTTTTTATAAACTACCATATAAAATAACTGAAACTAATGTAAGACACAGAATGTCGACACATTTTATTACAGGTACTTATTTCAATTTTAGAATAATTTTAAAAATATAGTGATTTTATTTTAAAAATGACATAGTGATCTATTTTTGTGCCTGCTATAAATTACTAACTAAGAAAAAATCTTTAATGTTAATACTAATCGCTACTTCAGTGAGTAAAACTGAGGGCGCTACATTGCAATTGCAGTCTTTATTTTAGAAAAAAGTTTTTGTTATTTCAGTTCTACAGTTTAGAATTTACCTTTTTCTTTTCTATAAATATTTTTAGTGAGGGGCCTAGTCCGGCGTTGTTTAGATTTTAATTAACTTTGATGTTTTGTAGTTTTTTGGAGTAACAAGGCTAATGTGTATGGACAATAAGTTGCTAATTTGTTGCAGCAAATAAACTATAAAAATACTAGAAAATAGGTTAAATCATATTTTTAGAGTCGGTTTTAGTTGGCCGCTCGGACGGCAATATGCCTAAATTACAATGGAGTTTATTTAATTATTAAAAGTAGGTTCAAGCTTAGTTCTAGTACTAATCGACATGTAATTACCTTGTTTGGATAAATGTGGCGTAAATAAAATCACTATATTTTTGAAATTAATCTAAAATTGAAATAAGTACCTGTAAGAAAATGTGTCTACATTCTGTGTCTTACATTAGTTTCAGTTAATTTATAAATGTTAAGGTAGTTAATAAAAAAAAATTAAAAAAATTGTTGACTTGTATTAGGTACTTGATTTTTGCCTGTATGCTGATTTTGAATAAAGCTATTTTTATCGATTTGTGAATTTGACTTTTATAAAGTATGCTATAGGATGTCTTAAAGAGTTTCACCCTAAAAAATTAAGATAAGGCTACCGAACATTCCAATAATGACGATTCAGTCTCACTTAATTATGAAAATTTATGGTCACTCTACTCTAATACAGTTTCATACTACTATATTTTAGTGAATATCTCCTAAAATATAAAGCCTGTAGTTATATTCGCCACATTTACTACGATACCTGTCGATTAGTACTAGAACTAACCTTGAACCTACTATTAATAACGAAATAAACGCCATTGTATTTTAGGCATACTGCCGTCCGCGCGGCCAACTAAAATCGACTGTAAAAAAAAATATTGAACCTATTTTCTAGTATTTTTCTTGTTTATTTGCTGTAACAAATTAGCAACTAATTGTCCATGCACATTAGCCTCTATTAATTTGATCTTATGGTGAGATTCGTACCTACACTTAACCTGAAAACTAATATATAGGATAACTTTTTGTATATTTAAGTTTTGATGATTTTTATTTTTGTAACAAATATAACAAATTAAGACCTTTCATTTGATGTATCATTCACCTATCTGCATTATTTAGATTCTGTGTAATCACGGACGATCACTACGGCAAGTGGCGGTTCTAGCGGCCAACTGTTTTTGGTCGTAGCGCCTTAGTTTTTTTTGTAACAAATTCAGGAAAAGAGGTGTGTATTGTAACAAATTACAACTAATTCCTGGCAAAATTTCATCAAATTTGAAGAGTTGGCCGCGCGGTGGAAACGGACATCATAAGATCAATAATGCGATGAGCCAAAAAGATTTTTTCATTATTTTTAAACAGAATTCATAATAATATAGCTCTTATTTATTTTAACATCAGCACGCGTAGCATGACCATCGTAGAAAGGGGTTTTGTCGACGGAAGAATAGATAAAGTAACGTTTCGGGTACACAGTACGACGGCAGCAAAGTAGAAAGAGTTAACTGCAATTTTTATAAAATTTACTCTTCGACATGATTCGACTCAGAATTATATTTAACCGACTTCAAAAAAAGGAGGAGGTTCTCAATTTGACTGTATTTTTTTATGTTTGTTACCTCATAACTTTCGACTGGGAGAACAGATTTTGCCACACAAACTAAATGGTCACCCATCCAAAGGCTGACCTTGAGAAGTATAGCTTAACCTAGCGAACCTGCGACACAAGGCAAAACAAAAATTACATGGTCACCCATCCAAAGGCTGACCTTGCGAAGTACAGCTTAACCTTGCGAACCTGCGACAAAACGCCACACATAAAGTAAATGGGCACCCATCCAAAGGCTGACCTTGAGAAGTGTAGCTTAACCTAGCGAACCTGCGATACAAGGCAAAACAAAAACTACATGGTCGCCCATCCAAAGGCTGACCTTGCGAAATGCAGCTTAACCTTGCGAACCTGCGACAAAACGTCACACATAAAGTAAATGGTCACCCATCCAAAGGCTGACCTTGAGAAGTGTAGCTTAACCTAGCGAACCTGCGACAAAACGCCACCACTGGCGGTTTTCCACTGGACCTGAGCTGGGACCAGTTCACTTTCCGCAGACTCAAAAACAATAAAGAAATGCAACTCACATTCATCCTCAGAGCTATCGGGCTGATGTCTTCTCAACGCCAACTGTTTATCGAAGCCAATCCCATCATACTGGCTATTCATCGGCGAAGCTCTAACTGATTTATTTTCCAAGAAGTGTATCTCCGACATAGGCAGCCGTGGGTTGTAAATCCCTTGAAACAACCCGAAATAATCATCCCCTACAGGAATATGATGATTATTTCTGTAACTCCTGTCTTCAAATTCATTTCTTGGTCTATTTCGTCTACTAGGACCTTCGCCAGGATCAGAGGCTACTTTTTTGCTCTTATCATCACGATATTGTCCAGACAAAGAAACTAATGGTTCAGAACTAGCTTGTGACAGGTTCTGGTAATCTTTATGATCGCAATTAATAACAAAACTAGCCATGTGTGCCTCACTTTCTGATATGAATTCAAAATCTGATGAGTTGTAGTCATCATCAGAATCTGGTTCATCAGAAATAGTATGAATTGATTTGCTGTCTTTTATTTCTTCTGTTTGAGTTTCCTCGTCTTCAGTTGATGAATTTACTGAAATAATATCGATATTTTCATTTGTATTCGAATTTGTTTTATTTTTACTAGGATTTGGTAGTTCAGTCTCTCTACATATTGAAATTCCATTATTTTTATCAAAACTTTTAACAGATCCGTTTATAGAAACCAAATCTTCATTTACAGTGTCTAGTTCATCAAATAGTTCTATACAATAATCTAAATCGATCAAATCTGTTCCGGAATCTTCGGTTAAAGCAGTTTTATCTATACTATTTAATGTTTCTTCAAATTCTTTCAGGTTTTCTGTAGTTTCATCATCTATAATATTGTGGAATGTATCGGCTTCAGTATCAAAAGTAGCGTCATTTGAACCCATAGCTTTGTTAGTAACTTGAATTTGTGGAAGATCAATATTACTCTGGTTTCTGTCAGGTTGGTCCTCTATACCATTAACAACTAAACTAACAGTATTACAATTATTTAAAATTCTGTCATGTTCAGGTCCGGCATCAGCATTTAAACTTATTTCATTTTCCTTAGGTTCTTCGTAAGTATTATCATTAGGACTGATTTTAATAAGAGTAACATTTTCAAGATTATGAAGAATCTTACTAACACCGGATTCATCATTACTAAGAACAAAAGAATCGTTTGTAGTGTAATCTTCGTTATTATTTATTGTAATATTACATTCCGGTTCAGGTTTATTTGAATTATTATCATTTCTTTGTGAATGACATAGATCAATAAATGTTTCTATGGTTGTCGTTATATTGTTATTGTTTTGCGTGTATGAGCTATATTGTTCCATATTGACATAATCATTAGAACTGATTTTAATAGGAGCAACATTTTCAAGATTATGAAGAATCTTACTAACACCATCTTCATCAATACTTAGAACAGAAGAATCGTTTGTAGTGTAATCTTCGTTATTATTTATAACGTTACATACAGGTTCAGGTTTATTAGAATTATTATCATTTATTTGTAAATGACATTGATCAATAGATGTTTCTCGGGTTGTGGTTTTATTATTATTCTGCTGCGTGTCTGAAGCCACATTGTTTTCTTGACTATATAGAAATAATTCGAAAATTCGAAGGAAGTTCATGCTGCAATATCAAGAGTTTATTTAAGTATCTAAGTATGCATACATACTAGTGGTCGCCCAGCGGTCGATATTATAACCATATTTTTTAGAATTAATTTAATTTAATAAGTTTTCTAATGTATTAATATACAATAGTAGCTTTCTGCACTTCTGCTCCATAGAAACTAATTGTGCCAAATTTCATGCTTCTGGCATGGCAATACGAACTTACACATACCTATAACGAATCATTATAATCAGCTTATATTGTTCCCACTGCTGGGACACAGGCCTCCTCTCGGTGAGAGAGAGAGTGGGCCGTATTCCACCACGCGGGCCCAGTGCGGTTTGTTGGATGTCACGTGTCTTTGAATTAGGGTTGTAACGGAGGCCTTCTTAGCGGAGGCGGATGCGGATGCGGAGGCGACGAGTTTCACCTTCGCGGATGCGGAGGTTAACGGAGGCGGAGGCGGAGGTGAAAGTGGATGTAAAAATGTAGTACTTTGTACAATTTAACTCGTCCAAACAATTCGACAGGTCGATTCCTGTCGTGTATCGTTTGGTAAATGACCACTGTTGCCATTACCTGCGTCGACTTTCGGACGACTACCTAATATGGGACGAATTGTCCAAAAATCAAAAGTACGACTGGAGAAATATTAATTTGTTACGATTGAATGAGAAAAAGTATACCTAAAAGGGCCTGAGTACAAACAATAGTATACCTATCAAACAAATAAAAATTGATTGGTTTTGTTAAAGATGTTCAATATTTTAATTTTGTTTCTTGCATGTCTTTGGTCGGCTCAAACTTAACGACAACCTTGATTCCTGCACTCGTTGCCATCAAATATACTAAAGTATTGTTGTTGAGGCGGGTTCTGCTTTACGACTTGATCCTTTTCAGTTTACTGAAAACTCTTTCCACGCTTGCATTTGCAAATGGTAAAACCAACAGAATTCCAATAAATTTTCTGATGTTTGGGTATTTTACTTTCCTGGCAATATCCTTATTTGGAAAACTTTTTTCCAGTATTGTTCCACCGGTAGACCGTAACTCGTTTGGGCATCGGTCTTCATTAAGCAATACTCCCGCCAGTCTTTAACTAATGTTTTGTAATGAAAATTGAAATCATCGAATACATCTTATAAGAATGGAAATCTTTCGATTGCTGATGTCAATACTGGGAAATTGAAACTTGTACTCGTGGCGGAGTCAACAATTGGTAGATTTTTTTATTGCTTGCTTCAACGTAAAACAACTGCATGCAGTCAAGGCTTAATCGGTCTGTGTCTGATGGTGCGGGAGGATTTAATTGGCGTTGCATTTCATACCATGTTTCCTGTGCTGATATTCCAATGTATATTTTATCTATTGGCACGTAGAGCCATGGATTATTATGTTGGACTTTAAATACATTGGTTCCTTTAACGTGAGAGAGTTCCTTATAATTAGCAGCAAGAGCTTTGTATTAATTTCTCTGTTTTTGGCTTTAGTTTATGTAACAGTGGAGTCTCTGATTGAAACATAGTTTTAAAATAGTTCAATAGCTCCAGAACGTACGACATAAATTCGAGATAAACATTAGTTCAATTAAAGTTTTACGCATTTTTGTAATGTTTAAAACTACGTTTTGTTATTTGCAATTGAAACGCATTAAGAAGAAAGTAAATTACTGTAGTTGGCTATTTGAAAAGGGACGGAAAACGGACGGAATATATGATCGGACATCGAAGGGACGTAAAGATGTCTAAACGGACTAAAATCACCCCTTTTGGGACGTTCTGTATCTCTGCAAATGACATGCGCGGCGGGAACGCGGTTGGGTGACTTGAGGGGCAGGCGCACCACCCCAACCGCGTTCCCGCCGCGTACTCGTTGACCATTTCGCGCGCAACACGCGGCCGGAGGGCTGAGTCGTCGTCGAGCGTCGCTGCACGCGCGTTATTGTTCTATGATTCGTAAATAAACCTCCGTTATAACTCCGCAAAATTTATACGGAGGCGGAGGCGGAAGCGAAGATACGATTTCTTGCGGAACTTCCGCAGTAACGGAGGCGGAGGCGAAGTTCCGTTACAACCCTACTTTGAATGTACAGTTCTAGGGAGCAGTAGTGATGAAATAATTTACACAAAGTACAGCGCCTGCCTGGGTTCAAAACTACGACCTACAATTCGTAAGTCGGGGCTGTTACCACTGGGCCACCACTGCTCTCCAACGATTAGGGTCGTGGAATACTGTAAAAAGTAAAGAACTAACGTAAGTTCTTAGTCGATTATAAACGACAGGCAGTGCGAGCATGGGCTTGAAATATTTGTCGTATAAAAGTTTTTCAAACAGGCGCGACGGGACTCTTGTAGTAAAATTTCCATAATATTTTTATAGAAATTGTTCTACGCAACTCGCTTCGCGATTGTTTGCTTTAATCCGACTGGGGCAGTCAATAAAGCTTACAGTAGGTAGGTACTTACTTTATCTAGTCACGTGTCAGTCAGTGAAGAATGCTAAACTAGGTAGATTACATGTTACATACAAAAGTAACTTTACAAATTCTGGTTTCATCAAAATTGCACTATTGTACTAATTGCAATATAGTGTCATAAATAATGTTTAGTAACTCTATGTTATTTTGGGACATCGGGTTTCACACAGAGACAGTTAGTTTAGCAACAGAAGGTAACAGAAACGACACATAACAAAGCAACATTTTGAACCTAACATTTTCTACTCGAACCCATGCGTGCCTTATTTATGGTTGTGTGGGATAGGTTTGTACCTACTTGCTCAACTGAGTACAAACAAATCACTGATCTACAGTATAGGTACACAATGCCTATTGACTCAGAAATTAGGTATGTATTCAATCATTATTTTTATTCTTCCGGATACACGCCTATGCGATTAAGTTTAACATTGTATTTTGTAGGTACTCACTTTATCCAAAAAGTATCCAGTCTTTATTAAATTATGTTACATTTTATTTCATTTTACACGAAAACACAACTTTTCTAGTAAATTGCAAACACCAGCGCTAACTGACATGTCAACTGCGAATAGGCGGGAAATGAGCATGCAGACAAAGGTCACGTTCATACAGCCTAGTAAATAAAAACTCAAGTGTAATTACCAAATTATTTTTTATTTATAAAAAAATGCATGTTACAAGTTTGGTATGTATGTTAGAAACGTTTATATGGCCAAATTTTGGCAGTACGATGATGTCCTGTACCTAACGATTATTACAGTCATGATAGCAGTGAACAACCATGGTTTATGCTGTGTTCATCAAATAAAAACAACAAAGATCTTTTAATAACTCTTTAACATTAGAATTTATAGCCTATAATTAAATTACAAAGTTAGTTGTGTCACTTTTTTCCCGATTTTTTGATGCCTCCAGTTGCCAAAGGACCTTTTTGTGAGGCCTTTGCTTTCGCCTCCTGAAAAATAAAACAATACCCTGTTACACGAAATTATTTAGCAAAGGCACAATGAGTTGATGACATTCTCTATAGGCCCAGTTTTTTTTTCATGGGGATTTCATATAAATTATTGAACTTCAAATAATTATGAAAGTAACATGTACTGGTATGAGTTTCAGGTTACAAAACTTTAGTTACAAACCTGTAATGCCTTCTGTTGTTCCTTTAACTTTTGTTTGTGAGCTAGGTCATCCTCGTCAAGGTCCTTGGAGTCTTTCTTAGGCGCCTTCAGCGGCTTCTTTTTACCACCTTCACGGCCTGACATCTGAAAATATCATAGTTAAAATGTAATTACAAACAATGGCTCCATTTGAAGCAAACAAGTTAATAATAGGGTACAATATTAGTATGAAACCCCATATCATCCTTTGGGTTTTTAAATTGGTATACAATGAATTTTCCGTCGGCAAAAATGGACTGAAGATATTGTGGTCCTAAAGGCCTAAAATTCCCCAGCAATTAATCTATTACATATTTGACCTCAACACACCTGTGCGTAATAAATAAAATGCACATATACAATGCTATAAAAACAAATTCATGAATAAGTCTTTCGCACTAACTGAAGTCACAGCTTATATTGACCAAGTAACGATTCACAGTTCCAAACTGTGACTCACATACTTATTAGTATATTTAAAGGTTATTCTCAACTTGCTAATGATCTTATTGGTAATGTTCTTCAGAAAGGTCAGGTTATACACGACCTGGCGGATGCATAACAGATGTATCAACGTAAACAAAGCTACAGGAGTATGTATTACATGTAGGGATCATGGCAGTTTTACCTGGGGTAGGCAGAAACTATATGAAAAGAAAGAACAAGTGTTTTACATATTCTTAACTTTTAATACTGAAGACGGCCACTTTGTTCTAGAACAAAGTGGCCGTACTTAGCATTTGCATTTGCTAGTGCTAGCACTAGTAAATGCAAATGCTAAGTAAGGCTCGTTCCCCGGAAGAAATAACTTCTCAGTGACAGATCGGAGTCAGGATTTATGCTAGTTCGACATTTAATCTATACATATTGTAAATTTAAGTGACTGTTCATGTCTGCCTGTGACAGCATTTTTCTTCTAAACAACGCAACCAATTTATATGCAGTTTTTGCAATAATTTCAATTATTTATTAAGATTACTTTAAGCCGCAATACAGCGTGAGTAGTGGGTCTTACTAGATACAGATAGATAAACAGACAGTTGTGCTGCTGGGGAGTTTGTTGAGCCACTTCTTCCCAGCTAAAGCACTAGGAAGTGGTGAATGGCGGGCGTTTTAGGGGACTATCTTATGTTTGACATTCAAAAAGTGCTGACTCTCAGCCTAGTTTGAATAAATGACTTTTGATGACCTGCAAAATGGTTTACTAAAAGTACTAAGTTTGGAAACCAAACCCTTATAACAACATAACATGACTTTTGATTTCATTTGATTTGAAAATAATAAAATGTTTAATTTTCACATTGTATTTAAATATTAAAAAGAACATTCAAGTGAAAATTAATTTATATAGCACCCAGCTTTAAACGAAGGATAATGCTTGAAATCCATCGCTCTGAATGAGTGCTTTAAGATAATTTCATGATGATAAAGGCCTGCACCCTATAGATAGAATACTTTTGATTGGACATCTCACTCAAACTTAAAACCCTTATGAAACAGAGCTAGAGTTGTGCCCTAACCAGGGATGTTAAGGAGCTCCGTAACCGTAACCGAATCCGAAATAAAAGTTTCGGATAATATTGGATTTGTTATTACATTTTTATTTTAGGTAGATTAGATAACACTCAATATACAGGGTTATTTGTAAAACACCGGCAACCTCTCAGGACTATGTTACTAACATCATTGTCAACAACATTTGTTCTATGACTTTTAAAAATTCATCATATTTAAGTTCGTCAGATTTTCATACAAAAATCGGCCGTCCGTAAATAGGTCAAGTTCAAGCGCCCCCACCGCCCTAACCCCGCTCCCCTCGCTAATGTACTATCGCTTTCTTTTGCTTCGCATAGATTTCGTAACATTTAGAGCGTTCAATTTAAATATTTTTATTTTTGTATGAATATCTGATGAACTAAAATATGATGAATTTTTAAAAGTCATCCAACAAAAGTTGTTGATTATGATGTAAGTAACCATAGTCTTGAGAGGTTGCCGGTGTTTTACAAATAACCCTGTATATTTATAATCATTAATATTTTAAATAGCTGTAATAATTACTCACGGACTGATTGTAATTCCTACCAAATGGTGACATATAAATAAAACCATTTTATTAGCTATTTATATTTTACTTTTGAAATTCCTTAAAAGTTTAATATCCGTAACCGATGTTATCTGAAACTAACGGATAATCCGAAATAATTTCATATCCGTATCCGGTATAATAATCATTCCTACATCCGTATCCAATCCGTATCCGAAATGTCATATCCATAACATCCCTAGCCCTAACTATGGTTAGTGTATTATCTATATTTTAGCTAATGACTCATCAACAGTTTACTACCTGCGTTTTTATAATAGCTAATTATCAACATACACCTGGTGCTCACTGTGCATCCTTGTTGACATAATTATTTACAACTCGTTACTTTGTCATTGTAATGACCCTACTAGTATAGGAAGCCTCTCAACAAGGGTTTTCCAAAATACACAGATGTATGTTCATCAATTATTTAGAGTATACGAAAAAATATTTCGTTCTTTGTTTTTTGTCAATACCTACATACATTCTATGTAATCCATAAATAATTTGAATTGACCATTTCACAGATTGAGTTACTAGTTATGTTTAAATCAACATTGCTGTATTTTCATGACTGTTATGAAAAAACATTTTTGTGAACAAGTGTTAATTAAGTGAAATGCTAAAAACGCTCCTAAGACGTAGAATGGATCAGTGAGAGAAGAAATCTTTTCAAGTTATCTTTGATTAAATTGTGAAAGAAAAAGCAACAAATCCTGAGTTTTGTTAATTTAACGCGTTGTTGGCAGATTTTTTTTCTATTTGTATAATAACCTCAACGCCCTAATAGACAGAACTTTGAAAAACTACATGACACATTTCTAATTACGCACTAACGCTTTGACAAGCCATAACGTGAAAAATACTTACATTTAGAAGTGGTGGTGGAGATGTAATGCGAATAAATTCAACTTATTTGCAGAAATACACGCTTTTCCCAAATTAAAATGAAGGAAGAATTGATTGATTGACGTTTTGACAATTTTGTAAAACTAATGTCTTTTAACTGACAGAACGTGGACTGGGTTGCTAGCTGCTAACCGCTAGTTTATTCGTTCGGAAACATTTTTTCTTGTAATGGATCTAGAGGTGTTTAGAGGTGCTACCCCAACAGTCTTCCTTTATTGCTCAATATGCAAACTGCATCAACTCTAAATAAACGCCGCAAAGGCGTGAGGCATAAATATATATTTTAATAATATTGTACTCAAAACCGTTGACTTTGGCTACAACTTTAGTAGTTCAGTAATTTAACGGATAAGCGCCCATTGGGGGTGCTTGGATTTTTGTAGGAAAATGAAAAGCTTAGCTATTATTATTTTTATTATTTATTCATGTAAACAGACAACAAAAGGTCCACACTGACAAAAACAAAAATACTTAAAAAGGTGTTAGCAACAATATATCTTATAATCTATGTTAGTACTTATACACTATTACGGACAATGTTGTTTTGATGAAATGTCCCATTATGGGGCTCTCATCAGGCCTGTCAGCTATCACCTTCAGGAGGCTGTTGCCACTGCCACGCAATCTAGCGAGCAGAGACGCACTTTTCTTCCGTACGACAGCTGAGAAGCTGTCGACTCGGGCTTTTGCAAACATCTCTGATGCACTGCAGTAACGTGGCAGCCGCATCAGCACCCTGAAGGCGTTATTGTATTGGACGCGCAGTGCACTGACGGCACGTTTGGTACAGCTGATCCATAAGGCGCTCGAGTACAGAGATGTGCAGTATGCTTTAAAAAGCGTGTGTTTGACCGCTTCTGTACATCGAGCAAACCTACGGGCCAACATGTTCGCCCGTACCGCCAGTGCCCTGCGTTCCCGTTCAACATCACCATCATCGTTAAGGTCGTCAGCAATGAGATGTCCCAAGTATTTAAACTGATGAACCCGACGAATCGGGACATCATAAATTCTAATTGGTGGCACATCTACTGGACTTTTCTTGCCAACAGCCTTAAAGACCATGTGTTCGGACTTTTTCACATTATATAACAACCCATGGCTGGCAGCATAGTTCTCGCAGATGTTTATAAGTTTTCTTAGTGCACTGATCGAGGGAGCCAGCAGCACCATGTCATCCGCGTAGCTGATGTTGTTAAAACACAACCCGTCAACAAAACAGCCCACATGCGCACTGCTGAGTCCCTCGATCAATGCATTCAGGTATAAGTTAAAAAGGTTAGGGGAGGTTAAGCCCCCCTGGAGCCGCGTCGTGCCCTCGTCTCAGAAATAGGCAACGACCTATCGCTGCCGGCTGTTGTTGAGTCCATGGTCGGTAGCGAGGAGTCCTGGGACGCGGTGGTATCCTTCTGCGAAACAGTCATGTCGCAGAAGGAGGCTGCGGAAAGGGAGCGGGAGATATCTTCCGCCCACCCAGCCCGCAACAGGCGCACCGGGCGTCCGCGGAGGGCGGACAACGCCCTCTTCCAGCCCCCCTAAATGGGTCCAGGGGCGACGGATCTGGGGACATCCGTCGCCCCCTATTCCTTAGGACCCGAGATGGTGGCGCGTAGTGTTCCACGCGCGCCTGGGGGGGAGTTTAACACCTCACTCCTCCCCAACGTGAGGAGGCCCGCAATGGCGGGCCGGCACTAGTCGGGGATCGCGGAAGACATATTGGTTCCCGTGGTCCCCGACGTAGGTGTGGGACGGAACACGGAGTCTGACAGACCCCTCTGCCCACCCCAGGGCAGAGGACATCCATGAGGATTTCCACCTGGAGATCAAAAAAAAAAAAAAAAAAAAGGTTAAGCCCCCCTGCCTCACGCCTAGTGATGGGCAGGGGATAAATACTCAGAGGATAAATACTCGAGTTTTTATCCGAAACGGATTGTTCGAGATAGGGCGGAATTTAACACAAAATAGATAAACACAGGTTACTGGGTTGGTATTACTCGTATATTAACTTTTACAACAAGAGTCACAAATAAGAATTCACTTAGTTAACAACTTTATACATAAAAAGACAGCTTTTGGCGGGAACGCTCGAGCGATTTATAACACGTCCACTCGCGGTGGTTTTTCAACGGCACTAATCTCGGCGTTCCCAACCGTCGGCTCGGTAGCGCGCGAATTCAAAATGGCTGCCACGTGCATGCCTACAGGACAAGCATGGTGTTTATCTGTGGCGCGAGAATGCCATTCCGTTTCGCGCGTTATTCTAAACTTAAAACTAAAATAAAGGGCGAATGAGTTGCCTACATTCCACCCCCTTGTTCCTGAACATACTCGTCAGTAGGCAACACAATGACCTTTACAACTGGTCGCTTCATAAACCCCTTACAGGTTCTCACAGTCACTACTCTAATATGGCCATCGCGGCCTGGGTGGACTGCGCTAATCACGCCCCTAGGCCACACATTACGCGGCTGATTCTCTTCTAAAATAAGAACCATGTCTCCCACCTTCACGGGCGGAACATCATGCAGCCACTTTTGGCGCTTTTGGAGAGTGGGAACATACTCTTTCAGCCAGCGTCGCCAAAATATATCCGCCAGAGTCTGAGCCTTTACCCAAGCTTTTCTACTGTTTAAGTCTGATGCGTCAAAGCTACCTAATGTAGATGCACCTGTAGCCGTACCTATCAGTAAATGATTGGGAGTAAGAGCGATGGGCCCATCGGGGTCCGTACCCACAAAAGTTAGTGGCCTACTGTTTAGTGTCATCTCTACCTCAGCCAGTAATGTCATTAGCAACTCCTCTTTAGGCGTCCGCGCCGACAAAGTAACTCTAAGTGCGGTCTTTACTGAGCGGACGAGCCGCTCCCAGCAACCACCCATGTGCGGGGCTGCAGGAGGGTTAAATTGCCAAGAAATGCCCTTGGTAACGACGTAATCATGAATTTTGTCGTTCTCCATTGCTTGAATGGCGGCTTTCAGCTCTGCGTCAGCACCTACAAAATTCGTGCCTCTATCACTGAACATGATAGAGGGTTCTCCACGGCGAGCTGATGGCCATTATGGCTGAATCAGTTGATAGTGAAGACGCGAGTTCAATGTGAACGCTGCGAGTGACTAGGCAAGTAAAAATAACGCCCCACCTTTTTTCACGACGCCTTCCTATCGAAACTTCCATTGGACCAAAATAATCTACTCCGCAATGTACGAATGCTCTTCTAGTATTTACAAGCCTAGCGGCCGGTAGATCTCCCATCTTGGGTAACGAAGGGCGAGCCCGACGGACAAGACAAAGCTGACATTTAGATACAGCTGATTTCACTGTACGTCGCAACTGAGTTATCCAATATTTTTCCCTAATACTATTTATGACAGTTTCAGTATTGGCGTGGTGAGCGCGCTTATGATATTCGAGTGCAATAAGACGCGCGGTATAGCTATGGCCATTTAAAATAATCGGATACTTCTCATTAAACATTAATGCTGCTGCAGCACTCAGACGTCCCCTGACTCGCAGCAACCCATCACCTTCATACAAAAAAGGATCTAAATCGCGAATTTTACTATTAGCAGGTAACACATTCTTTATCTTCAGTTGTGCTAACTCGTTGGGGTAACTCTCTACTTGACATTGTTTCAATAAAAGAATCTCAGCATCACGGACGTTGTTAGCTGTTAACTTCTCAACCTGCTTCTTACGACACAAACCTAAAAAGGCGAGAACTCGACCCGCAGATCTAACAGCCCGTGTCCAACTATTGAACCTATCAACATTAAATAGAGGTTCATACTGTTTTACTAGGTGAATCTTCTCAAGATGCTCCATATCGGAATCTACTGCATCGTCGAACTCGTTGACCGGCCATTGGTTTTTGTCCCGGTACAAGAACGAGGGACCTGTAAACCATAACTTACAATTTGTAGGCCAGTTAAGTTTCGTGGCTTCATCGGCAGGGTTTTCTGCAGACGGTACCCAACGCCACTCACTTGGGCTGGATTTCCGGTCGATTTCTGCCAACCGATGTGAAACGAACTTCTGGAAATTTCGAGGATCGGAACGTACCCATTTTAAAACCGTTTTCGAATCGGACCACAAGTATTTGCGCATGATTGTCAAACCTTGCTCTTTAGAAACGATGCAAGCTAATCTACACGCCAGCACAGCTGCCTGCAGTTCAAGGCGAGGCACGGATATTACCTTTAGCGGGGCGACACGAGCTTTGCCAATGATAAGTGCGACGGTTGGTTTGCCAAATTCATCCCTACCAACTAAATATGCTACTGCAGCATACGCAGATTCACTCGCATCGCCAAAAACGTGTAATTCGACAGATGAAGGATCAAGCCTGTACCAACGCGGAACTCGTATGTCACCAAGCTGTTTTATATCCTGCAGCCACTTTTCCCATTCCTTGAACTCGTTTTCCTTCAGCTGATCGTCCCATCCAATACAGGATTTCCAAACTTTCTGTAATAATATTTTTGACTTTATCGTGTAAGGATAAAGTAAACCTAGCGGGTCAAAGATGCTCATAATAAATCTCAGAAACTGCCGTTTGGTAGGAATAACTCGGCCGTGAACTACATCAGGTGTCACTTTTTTAAAGGATAAGTCGAAGGCCAACTCGTCTGACTCCGGCATCCATATCATACCTAACGTTCGCTCACCATTATATGGAGACTTATCAAATTTTACAGTACTAGACACGACAGCTGGCAATTCTTTTCGCAACTCGGGTGAATTTGTCACCCACCCCCTGATAGAGAATCCACCAGCGGAGTGTATCATGGAAACATCCCTGATCAGCTGACGTGCACTATCTATCGAATGAACACTATCCAGGTAATCATCCATATAATGGTTTTCATAAACTGCTTTGACGGCCTCAGGATACGAATCTTGGAACTCACTAGCATTTTGATTCAAGACATGAATAGCTGAGGCAGGTGACGATTTGGCCCCGAAAACCATTGAGTCCATTACGTATGTATCAGGGTCGCGCTCCCTATTCTGGCCTCTCCAAAGAAAGAGCTGCGCGCCCTGATCTTCTTTACGAATTTTAATCCGCAGAAACATATCAGCTATATCCGCTGTGTAAGCTATTGGACCAGATCGAAACTTAAATAATACGCCTAATAAAGAGTTCAACAAGTCAGGCCCTGTTAGCAAATAATCATTTAAACATGCACCCTTGTACTTGGCCGCGGCATCATAAACTAATCTAAGCTTATTAGGTTTATTGGGGTTAATCACCCCAAAATGCGGTAAGTGCCATACCGGGTTACTGCTCAGCGGACTATCCAACCGCCTAGCATATTTCTCAGAAATTAACCTTTCAATTTGACGAGAGTACGATTCACCATAATCGGGGTTTTTATCCATTTTGCTTTCTATGCCGCGTAATCGTTTGACAGCATAATCGTAATTATTGGGTAAGTGTACAGTGTCACGTGACCATAATAATCCTACCTCCCAGCCCCCGTCGACCCGGCGACTAGTGCTATCTAGGATCTTACAGGCGCGTTCAGTCTCAACATTTTTGCGTGACACTTCTGTGATACCAATAGACTCGAGCAAAAATTGATGTTTCACAAGTTCATTTAAATCGTCTAAATCACCATATACTAGATTGACCGATTCACGAACAGACTCGTCACAAATACCTACAGGCCCATGAACAACCCACCCTAAATTCGTAAGCGATGCTACGGGTTGTCCGGATTTACCCTGTCGTATTTCCTGGTTAACTATTAACTGCCAATTATCTTGCCCGATCAATAACATTGGCTTTGCGCACGACATCTCACTACAATCTAAATCTCGTAGATGTTTATTCATAACTAAAACTCTGGCGGGCACACTTTGGGTGGGTAAGTCTAAGTTATCGATAGTACGTAATGCAATATCATGACACAAACCGTTGGGTCCGCGTATTAGTGCAGTCACCCTACAAGAATTCTTATCAGTAACAACATGACCACGTGCACTGACAATTTTTAACGGGGATAATGGTCCACTAAAATTACAAACACTAGAATCAATTAACGACACAGTGGCACCATCATCAAGTAATGCATAACAATTGTGTCCGACATTATTTACAATAATAGTTACAGGCACAATTTTTAATAATGTTTTTGTGTTCCGACATTGCTCACCCATACTCGTCACTGACTCGGCGTCCGACGGCGGTTGTACAGTGGCCGCGTGCTGCGCGGCGTCACACGAACGCGGCGCGCCCGCGTCGGCGAGGGCGGCGCCCGAGGCGCTCGACTTCTCGTAGTGGAGAAGTGTGTGATGCGGAGAACGACATTTATCACACCGTTTTGCGCGACAACGATAACGAGAATGACTTTGCACTAAACATTTAAAACATAGCTTATTTACCTTTACAAAGTCCCACTTTTCTTGTTCACTTTTATTTACAAATTTGTCGCACTCGGGTAATCGGTGAACCGTACTACTACACAAAACGCACACACTCGACGATGACGTACTCGGCGATGTACTCGATGACGCAGGTTCCTCGCTGGTAATGTTTACACGATGAGTATGTTCTCGTTGATGTCGACGCGCAGGATCCGCGCGCCAGGCGCGCGTATTGTTCACAGCGGCTGCGCTAGCGGGGTTGGCAGCAGCGTTAGTCCGATTGCGATGACTATTATTATGCTCGCTGCTTATGTTCGGTGGTAGGTAATAAGCTGACGCTCGTGACATGTGACTCAGGAACTCGAGTACAATATTTATGTTCGGCGACACACGAAGATCTTTATTATCGTCGTTCATTTTCATAACAAACTCGCCGTACTGCGCTCTTTGAACATGAGTTAATTTGCTTAGTATGTCATGCGTTATTTGGGGGTTATTAATATAGCCCTCCGCCTTTATATTCTTGAGAATGTACACGCAATTTCGTACAACGCACGTCATATTTCTTAACTCGACGCCACTATCGGATACCCGTGGTAGACTTCGTATTTTATTAAGTGCAGTTTCCAGTAGTAAGTTGGGATGTCCGGACTCTTCTTCTAATGCTTTTATGACATCCGTTGGGTCAGACCCGGTACGCAGCAGATCTTCAACGGCCCACTTTGCCGCGCCACGGAGCGATGCTTGTAGTCTTACGGTATTCTCGAACAAGCTATACGTGGACGCGGTAGCTTCGTAGGTACGTCGGTACGCTAACCAGTCTACTGGGCTGCCATCAAACTCGGGAAGATCACAATTTTGTTTTGGTCGTTTCGTCATGTTCGTTATAATGACGTCGGCTAGGTGCATGATGTCAGAAGCTGCGACGGTGCCCGCGTTGGTGATCTCGGGCGGAGCGGCATGCGCATGTTTCAGTTCGGACGGGGAGGACGCCGCCGCGGGCTCGAAAAGCGCGGGAACGCCGACGGTGGTGCACGGCGCATGCGCGGAGCCGCGTGCGGGCTCTCGGTCTAAGCACGCGCCGGCCGTTGCACGGGGCGCTGGCGGTATATCCGCGTGCTCGCGGGCTTGACTTGAGTTTAGCCACTCATTGACATTATTTTCACTATAACAAACACTGTAAGCGCGTTTGTCTGATGCTTCGTCCTCGATCTCCGCGATGTCTAACGCAAGTTTCTTTTTAATCAGCTGTTCTTTCAACTTGGTGAGTTCCTGTTCGGCTTTGTAGGTACTCGGCACGGAGGCGTAGCGCTTCGCGGCTCAAGCGGCTTGATCGCGACCCGATCGACGTGGCAACAACTTCACTACGCGCCTACGCGGGATCGTAGCGACACACGTCGTATTCGCGTCAGGCCCTTGTTCAGTTCCAGCGTGGGCTTTGCTCCGTGTGACGACGCCAGTAACCGTGCTATCCATTTTGTTCCGGCTCGAAGGACCAATGTTCGAGATAGGGCGGAATTTAACACAAAATAGATAAACACAGGTTACTGGGTTGGTATTACTCGTATATTAACTTTTACAACAAGAGTCACAAATAAGAATTCACTTAGTTAACAACTTTATACATAAAAAGACAGCTTTTGGCGGGAACGCTCGAGCGATTTATAACACGTCCACTCGCGGTGGTTTTTCAACGGCACTAATCTCGGCGTTCCCAACCGTCGGCTCGGTAGCGCGCGAATTCAAAATGGCTGCCACGTGCATGCCTACAGGCACTGACCTCTATCTAATACGCTGGACTGGCTATCCCATACAAAATGACAACTATTTGCTGTGCCGATTCAAAGCGCCCCCAGTGAGAGTTCTAAGAACTAATAAGATTGCAAATGGCCGTTGTTTGTTGTATTTGAGCTAAGCGTCTCTGCGAAATAAAAAGTTTTCTAAAGTATTTACTGTGATTGTGATTTAGATTAAAGTGTTATAATAATGACAGTGATTATAACATAGCTTGTATTGTTCGTCCAACATGAAATCGTGCGTATATTGTAAAACACGATACGAAAAAGGCAGTGGTGTCACTTTTCACAAGTAAGTGTATCTAAATCATAAATACTTATTAGAAAACCGCTTAAAGCAGTGTATTTTTACAATAATAAACGTTTACGTTTATTATTGTAAAAATACACTGCTTCTGTTCGAGTTTACGGGATTTTACGAACATTTTTACTTAACCAATAACTTTTGTTAGGGATGTCAAAATTCATATCGATACTTTCGTAATATTATATTAAGATGTAAAAAAAAAACATGCTTAACAATAATGTTTATCATCTTTGTTAAAATAATAATACGCACATTATTATGATCTGTAATAATAGCAAAACACTTTAAGGTCACTTTAAGGTAATTATTAGAGTCAATAACAAATAATTTAACACCTATGATTCATAATTCTCATTAAGTGTTCTATATAATTATAGATATACTATATTATTTTAATTTTTTACCCATACCTACTATAATGTTTCTTTTAATTACAGGTTCCCCTCCGATTACACTCTCAAACTTTGGTTAAAAAATATGAAGGTTGTCAATTGGACTCCAACCATGTATCATTATCTTTGTTCTAAACACTTCACGGATGGATGTTTCATAAAACATCAGTCACGGACTACTTTGAAAAAATGCAGTATCCCCACAATATTTCTTGGTGAGTGTACATTCATAGTACCTAAGTAAATACTTTGTCGGTATCCAAGAAATATTATTGATTATCTTAATAAAATAAAACTTTTGTTTTTCTCAGAAACTAATTTGTCCTTGGTACAAACTGAGATGCTTAAAGACGCTGACCAACCAACGAGATACCAATGCCAGAGTGATATTGAAATGAACTTGGATAAATTTAATTTACCTTTAGTACCTGTGCAAGTCGGGTTAACAAATTATGATTGCAAATATATTGAAGTTAATCCAAAAGAAATATTGCCATGTGAAGCCCATGCAGGTAGTTATGTAAAAAAAATTTATCTAAAATACTGAACATGGTTTACTGATGTACTAAGTTGGCGACTAACAGTGGTTAAATACTA
The DNA here is from genome assembly GCA_932294355.1 of Aporophyla lueneburgensis. NCBI lineage: Eukaryota > Metazoa > Arthropoda > Insecta > Lepidoptera > Noctuidae > Aporophyla > Aporophyla lueneburgensis. Next base: position 11,627,863 of record OW028762.1, on the reverse strand, counting down.
ATACTAAACAATGTTTAATTTTGTGCCCTTGCGTAATTTTTTTTTTAAATATACGCGTTCATATCGCATGTTCTTTGCGTATCGGAAAACGTAAAGGTGGACCGATGACCTGATGAGAGTCACTAGAATCCGATGTGGCGACGCTTGGGGGAGGCCTATGTCAAACAGTGGACGTCTTTCGGCTGAAATGATGATGATGACATACCTTTCCAAATTATTTTCAATGATATTTTCACTATCTAATCATCCTTCTTTGAATAATATAAGTAATGAAATATAATTTCTTGTTACAGTTCCAAGCACAAGTTACAACACAAGCAACTACCGGCAACGTTCAGGACAATAATGTATCCATATTAACTAATTCTAGTGCAAAGCGTGCTAAAATAAATAAATTTAATGTTGATGATTTTACGAATGCTGAAAATATGCGTACTACGAAGAAATACCGCCTTGACGACGATGATCCATCCTCGTTACAAACCGAGTTAGGTGAATTTTTACATATATTTTGGGCTATACCCGACTCTAATATTAATGAGACTTCCAAACAATGCATTGGAAAACTTTTTATTTCGCAGAGACGCTTAGCTCAAATACAACAAACAACGGCCATTTGCAATCTTATTAGTGTCAAAAAAATATTCTTTATTAATAACTGGAGAGAAGGTTAGACATTTTTTGACTCGGCAAATAATATGGGCTCGACAGTAAGTTTTAATTTAATAAAATATGTGATTTCAGAATGCTTTTTTATTTCCCTGTCCCCCTCCCCTGCGGTAATTAAGTTGTTACAAGTTAATTACCGTAATTACAGACCTAATAAAAATTTATTGTGTCTCGTACCACATGGCGACATACGGTATCTGACTAGTAAAAGATAATCCCTTCCTTTAAAGAGTGCACGATAAGACAATTAGAGGTACTTAATTTACTATTTTACAGAATTTTATTATTTATTGATCCGATAGTTAACTTTTATCCGTTAAAGGGCGAATTTCACCAAACTTTTATACCTAGAATAAGTCATATCCAGAGAATACATTTTGAATTTTTGACAGTTCATTCGTACTGAAACTGTCAAACGTCGATTTAATTCCCAGGATAAAAGATATCTGACGTTGCTAAAATCTGCCCTAAGGAGAACAAGGAAGGGGTCAACTTATTATGAATTACAGTCCATAAACAGTACTATATACTGCTATTTCAAGTTATGTTTTATATGTAAAATATCTGTTTATTACGACTATCTATAGTTCATTGGTTTAGTTAGGTACTCAACTAGTGCAGACATGTCTTTTTATTTGTGTTTTAGTAACAAAATATATGCCTATATTACTTGTTTTAAATTAATTATCTATGATTTTAGTAAATCCTAACGTATTTTATGTTATAAAACGTATTCCACGTTTTAAAAACATTACGTTTAGAAGACAACACGAATGTTACATGTTAATAATTATCTAAACCAATTTAATTTATAGAAAATAGTAACAAAAATAGCGTTGGTAATATTTCTATCATTGTAGTCGATATCAGAGAAGTTTTTATCGATAACAAACCATTTGTTGTACATCACTAGTATTAGTTCCATTCCCCCTCACTGCTGCCGTCAGCGCCAAAATGGCGATTTTCAAATAGGCACAATAAATTGATAGCGGTAGCCAGTCCAGCGTATTAGATAGAGGTCAGTGCCTACAGGACAAGCATGGTGTTTATCTGTGGCGCGAGAATGCCATTCCGTTTCGCGCGTTATTCTAAACTTAAAACTAAAATAAAAGGCGAATGAGTTGCCTACACGGATAAATACTCGTTTTTACTCATTTTTATCGGATAAATACTCAAAATTATGGATAAATATCTTTTTTGCGCGTCGGATGATTATTTTATAGTGTAAATTGGTTTTATTGTTATTAAGGCTTTTCAAAATACTACGTTATTATATTATTTAGTTGTAATGTTAACTGTCAGAACTGTAATTGTGTCAGGAGGCCAAACGTCTCTAGTAGAGCATGCTCTTTAGACACAATTTTAGGATCTTTCTTTGTTGAGAGTGTAGAAAATTGCTACATAATCGAACATCTCTGTGAAGAGCTTCTAAAAGTCAAGAAAAATGCGGCGAAGACAAGTTCATTGTTGTTGTTTGCCAACGCTATAAACATGCAAAGGACTTTTCAATTAGTTAAAAGGTGTTGAGCCTTTAAACTGCGCAGCACACACTATTAAATTGCTGGCTCATGGCGTCCTGAAATGCGGTAGTTTCAAAAATTTATAATTATGCAGATATGAAAAAATATAATAAAAACAATTGGTTGTCTGTAAAGTCGGTTTACGGACGATAATTTTACGTGATAGCATCTAAGTCTCTTCTATACGACGCATCGGCCGACGGAGTGGAAGAGAGATAGATGCGTCACAAGTCGAACACTTAGGCCGATCGTGCCTCTCTATTGCTTGTTTCGCTCTCGCTTGCACTCTCGGTGCAGGTGGAACGTGACAATGAGTCATACTTTTTCGTGCGTGCTGCCAGCGTTCATCGATTCCACGCGTGCCTCAAAGAGATGTCGGCACATATTGAAGGGGTCCGCGAGCACCGATGCCTGCCAGGGTTGCGGATCTGTTTGAAAGAGGTATTGTGGCCCTGGCATAGGCAACTGAAGGAACACGGGTGAGTTTTAGTCAGTAAAAGTCTGACACGCTTTCATATTGGCGATAGCAATGGTGGCCTGGTGGTATCAGCCCCGACTTACGACTTACAGGTCGTGGGTACGCACTGTTCTCAAAACTTTACAATGATCGCTGAATCCATATCCCGCATTGTCGACAACCTCGCAAGCCAAGTCAGGATACTCGATTTCTTTATCTTTCACGAGGTAATTTTTTTGGAACGAAGTTCCCTATGGCGCGTTGCTAAGACGGAATTAAGAGAAAAAGTTGTAACGACACTTTTTAACCGACTTAAAAAAAGGAGGAGGTTTCTCAATTTGACTGTATATATTTTGTTCTGGAACGAAGTTTTTGGAACGAAGAGAGAGAGAGAGGGAGAGAGAGAGAGGGAGAGAGAGAGCGGGAGAGAGAGGGAGAGAGATAGAGAGAGAGGGAGGGAGAGAGAGAGGGAGATAGAGAGAGAGGAAGAGACGGAGAGAGATCTCTCTCTGTCCGTCTCTTCCTCCCTCTCGGGAGAATATTTTTGTTAAGTATATACAGGTTTTTTGTACATAATAAAAAATAATAACAATAATGAATCCTGGAAAGGAACTTCGTTCCTTAAATGCATGATTTTTACTTTTTAACCAAATTAAATTTACTTTTTTGTAATGTGTTGGTGGAAATTTACATCTTTATGTAATCAAAACAAACCTACTGAGAACAAACTGTGATAATAAACCACTTTTTTCCAATTACAAAAACAAAAAATGACTGGAATGATAACGAAAAAATTACATTGAATTGGTTGATGGAAATTTCCATCACAATGCATTTGAGGGTTAAATAGTTTCTGCCTACCCCCATGTGAGAAAGGCACGAGTTCATGTATGTATGTGAAAGAAAAAAAAATTACAAAATTAAATGTATAATTTTATCTAACTTTGACAGTTATTGACGAATTGTATTCATGATTGAGTGAAATTATTGTCAATATCAGCATTTTGTAATTGTTAAAATGATTAATAAGGTACGATACCAATCTGCATTGTCTGTTTTTCATTAATTTTAATCTTTTTGTTAGTAAAATGATAAAATTTACGTTACGAAAACTTAAAATAGTATTTATCCGCTGTTTTGGATAAATACTCAGTAAAAACGGATATTTATCGAGTATTTATCCATTTTGAGTATTTATCCGGATAAAATCCCAACACTACTCACGCCACATTCCAACCTGTACGGTAGAGAATAGCCACTCCCCCACCTTACAACGTTAGTTTGGTTGCCGTACCAGTACTTAAAAACGTTCAGCAGCTCATTGGGTATCCCTGTTGCCTTTAATTTATCCCAAAGAATGTCGTATGAGACCAGGTCGAAGGCCTTGGAGAGATCCAGGAACGCTGCATAAACAGGTGTTCTCCTGTCAACGTAGTACTTCACAGAATGCTTAAGGCACGCTATTGCACTTTCGGTGGATAAACCAGGCCGAAAACCAAATTGCGCATCGTGCAAAGATATATTTCTGTAGCTGTACGTTAAGCACACTGTCAAGCACCTTACCGACAATCCTTGCTAGAGAAATTGGCCTATAATTCGACCGATCTGATGAGTCTCCTGTTTTGTTTTTAATTACTGGTACGACCACCGTCCTCATCATACTGTCGGGCAAATGAGAGTGTGCGATACAAACATTAAACAGTAATGCCAAAACTCTGGGCAAGTGGCAGCCCGCATGCTGCAAGTGCTCGATACTGAGTCCGTCGTGACCAGGGGATTTTCCTCTTTTCATATTTTGAAGAGCTACCTTAATATCTTTTGCTGTGATAAGAGTGGGAATGGGGCCTTTTTGGGTCTCAGCATCGATCACCTGCTGCGATAGTCCCAACGGTGATCGAACCATAAAGTGGTCTTTGAACACCTCGGCTATTCGTTGTGGTTCAGTTACACCATCAACACTCACGGGAAGGCTCTGGGCCGCGCTCATCTTATTGGTACATTTCCAGAAGCTACGAAAGTCGGAGTTTGCGTGATGGGAGGCTAAGATGTCCATTTTAATGGCCTCTTGGTGATTTTGACACCACTTAAGCTTCCCTTTAAAAACTTTCCGCGCTTCTACCATCTCATCGTACAATGTACCTGATGACGGTCGGCCGTGCCAGTCCCATATAGTGAACTTAGCCCGCGCCTCCCCGTGCGCGCCACGGACGTGCTTGTTCCACCCTGCTACACACTTGCGATGGCTAGGCTTTTTCCGGTGTGTGTAACTAGCTGCCAGCCCTAAGCCGTGTACTATGCTACTGTACAGCTCATCAATCACCCCCCTATGGCTGGTGTCAGTGCAAAACTTCCCACTACAAGATTCCAGTTGCACTGGAAAGTCTATCTCGCGTAGGTAATTGCCACACAAATTTGAAAACTGCGCTATTTGCGCGGACGATCTTTCCCCCCACCTGACACCGTCGAATACTTGTGCACTCTGCTTAGCAAGTTTTTGCTTTACTAAATTAAAATTACACATAATTAAAAGTGGAAAATGGTCGGACCAATAAATGTCATATAAAACGTGTACATTAGTAATTAGCGGTAAGGCTGCTTTGGTAACTACACAATGATCCAGCCATCTTCTACTTCCGTTTGCCTCACTTATAAATGTATAGCTGTCCGAACTCATTTTATTCACATCTACACATAGCCATTCCTGATCACAACAAAAGCTCTGTAACTCGGTAAAAAACAATGTTCCAGGGTGTGAGTTAAAATCACCCAGGACAAACACCGATTCCACGCCACTCTCTTCTATAATTGCACTTATAGTTCCTAAACAATCCGAAAACTCTGCTAAATTGTTCGCATTGTCAACAGGTAGGTACACACTAAATATCAACACGCTACGGTCAGATAACGATATTTTTATGGCCACGATACGTGGATTATCGCACGGAATTACGCACACACAACTGAACATACTTTTTCTCCACATTAACGCAACGCCACCGTAAGGCCGACCCACTAACATTCCCGCCGATGTGTCTACTGCAGACGTGCCAGTGCTGCCAAACTCCTCATCTACTTGCGATAAGCAAGACAGGTCATGTGGCAGCAACCACGTCTCTTGAAGCGCAAGTATGTCCACTTCCTTGCATAAAGATCTAACTCCCTCCATTGACCGTTTAAGTGACTTGCATATAAACGAGGCAAGGACGGCGTTATGCATAATAGTGGCATTTCTGGTTCCCATTAGATTGAGTGTTTATTAACTGCCTCAACCCGTACTGGAGCGTCCACGTTACTCTTAACATGGACAAAGCGACGGTAAATAACACCTTCAGGCCAAAAGCGGTCATCCAGGAACATCTTCAGTTTGTGTTTTGGCACAAACAGTTTGTACGCATTATGTTTTTCATTCCTAATCTTTAGTTTTATAACCGTAACATTTTCCTGTGATTTTCTGCGTATATAATCAGTTATATGTTGGTCGCTGGTGTCTTTGTGGATGTTGGTTATAAAAAGTGGGATTTTACTACCCGTAGCCGCCTTAAAGTTTATTTCGAGACTATCAGACCCACGCCCCATCCTACCTGCAGGTTTATTTTGCCTCTTTATAGCCTTTTTATTTACTACTGTAGTCCATGTGTCAACTTGCAAACCAGGATTTTCTATTGGTTTTGTTTGCATAACACAGTCCGCATCCACACTATTGTTTACGTTTATTGAGGTTTTACGTAATGATGGTGAGTGTGATTCACCGCCGCTGTCGGCACAAACAGCCGTTGATCTATTCGAAATAATATCAGTCGCGGGCGAAACAGGTTTTGGTATCGTGTCGCTCAGGTAAACTACTTGGCTTGTTTTTTTCGGAAGCGGGTACCTTTGCGACATTATTGAGATTTTTATTGATTTGCTCACCATTGCTCATTATGGCACCCCCCCCCCCCCAATTGGGGGAAGCCTAAGTCCAGCAGGTCCACTGCCTTTCTGCTGAAGTGATGAGGTGGCATACGACCACGGCTATTCTTTGAACATCATTATGAATATTTATGAAATACATTAAAATGTATAACGCATAAGTAGCTCATTTATTTGTTTTTTTGTACTTAGTTGTAGTTCATGACGGCGCAATATTAAATTTACTATGACGTCACATAGTCTACAACCATTGGATGATCAAGACACTTCCAACGACCTTCTTATGTAATAAGAAGTTTAGAAGTTATAAGAGAACAGATGAACATACATACATACACCGCTGTGTTAAATCATAACCCTCTTTTTTGGTTTGCCGTAGTCGGGTAAGAAAACAACAGTGCAGCCAGCACACAACACGACATAATTAGTAGGTAATCAATACAGGAAATATGGAATCAAAACAATTATTCTAACTGCGCGTTGTTTAGAGGAAAATAATATAAAATAGCAGTAGTACATACCTACTACTAATTATGTAAGTATCTGATAAAAGCACATTAAGCTACAAGTACGTGCTATGTAAGCTACAAATTAATGCATAGACTTAGATGTCGCTAAAGGGCCGGGCTCTGACGGCGGTATTAAGGAGTGTTCTAATGATTTATCTAAGCCACGGCGTATAATTTACAACCGATCGTTATCCGAGGGGGTTTTTCTGGAGATCTGACAGGAGGCCATAGTAATACAAATTCCTAAATTGGGGGACTGATGTCTACAATTACAGGCCTATAAGTATATTTATTTATTATTATTAAACATATTGTAGACTTACAGGTAAACCCAAGGCGTCTACAAACAAGTACATTTTGGTAGTATACACGTACAGTACAGTTACAATTTGTTGCCAAAATATTATTATTTTTGGATAGTTGTGTTTAGCTACTAACTTACAGTTACAGACAAATTTATTACTAAATACAGCTTATTACTAAATACAACCCAGACCTAGTTACGTTGATAGTATATTGCCACTTTGGCAAAGGTTCTTGCATATCTTTTGTGTTCCCTCATGAACTGACATATTAAAGGCTCTATTACGGACAACATGGTTTCTTTAGAAACAGATCAACAGTCACAAACTTGGCCAGCTTTTTCGCACAAACTCTGGCTTACATGGGTAAAGGTAACGAAGTTGACGCTATCTACAGCGATTTCGGCAAAGATTTTGACAAAGTTGACCAAGGTATTTTGCTACGAAAGCTCGAAATCACGTTCGGTGTTAATGGGTCACTTCTAAAATGGTTCCAATCTTACTTAGTTAGCCAAATAACAGTAGTAGTAAACGGACCCTCATCCCACACTTTCACACCCACATCTGGTGTACCACAGGGGACACATTTAGGCTCAGTATTATTTACAATGTTTGTTGATAACATTAAATACTCTATTCAAAACTCTCACTTTGAAATGTATGCTAACGACTTAAAATTTATAGGCTTGTAATGACAAATAACGATGAAACTCTTTTGCAATAGGATATTGACAGGCTCTTTGTGTGGTGTGAGAAGAACAACATGCAAGTTAATGTTAGTAAATGCTATTGGGTTTTAGTCAGTAAAAGTCTGACATGCCCTCCCGCTCCGCCCAGAGTGGGAGACGTCATTTGATGGTTTCCCAATCAGAAGAAAAAACAAAAAAAAAAAGAATGAGCGGGGTGGTTGTTTCCTTGGCATGAAGGCAGCCCCTGCATAGCGGGCAGTCTGTGGCGCCTATATTATAAAGACGTTTGTTAAAATACAATACAATACAATTATTCTTAGGTTATTTCTTGGTGTCTTTTTCAGGCTGAGTTGTTTTTATGTTAATCGTGGGTATAAAGTTGGTAAAACCAATAAGACTTAATTATTTTTATAATATCATAATCATTATTTACAACTAGCTTTTACCAGCGATTTCGCCCGCGTATAATACATATGTATAAACCTTCCTCTTGAATCAGTCTATGTATTGGTGAAAACCGCATTCAAATTCGTTGCGTAGTTTGAAAGATCTAAACAACCAGACACGGGAAGCGACTTTGTTTTATACTCAGCCGTAAGACGTCCACTGCTGGACTATGGCCTCCCACAATTGTTTTATACTATGTAAAGATAAAACAAATGTTTACCTATTTCTCCGGTCTGGCTTTCATTCACCAAGTTTGCAAAAGCGCTGCCAGGGTCGCGAGATTAGTTCGAAAGAAGTACCGTGGCCTTGGCATATGGGCAACTGTAGGAACACGGGTGGGTTTTAGTCAGTAAAAGTCTGACACGCCCTTCCGCTTCACCCAGCGCGGGAGACGTCATTCGATGATTTCCCAGCCACAAAAATAAAGTGTGCAAAAGCGAAAGATACTTCGTGCCGTTGTTGGTCTATTGGTCGCAAGCGGTAATACTGACTATGTCCTGGGTTCGATTGTCGAGTCGAGCAAAGTGTTGTTGGGTTTTTCCATCTGAAATTTCTCAGTAGCAGCCCGGAGTCTAGACTTGTACCCGGTTGGTGGCAATAGGCTCGCCATTATTACATGGGCATGGGCGGGCGTGTCAAACTGTAGTGTTTTAAACTATGGACTGATGGTCTGAAATAAATTTATTTATTTATATTTTATAACTTGCGAAATAAAGGTATACTAGCTTTTGCCCGCGGCTTCGCCCGCGTGGATGTTGGAAATTAACGCACATCATTACTTTATTTTTCTAAAATAAAAGAATTTTTCTAAAATAAAAGTAGCCAGTGTTACTCCTTATTATATCAGCTACCTGCCAATAAAAGTCCCGTCAAAATCGGTCCAGCCATTTTAGAGATTAGCCGGAACAAACAGACAGGCAGACAGACAAAAGTTTAAAAAAAAGATTTTTTGGTGTAAGTACCGTATTTACTTTATTATACGAAAACTTTATTTCATATGCATTTAGTGAAAAGCTGTTAATTTGAAATTACAATCAGACACTTCAGTTTTATTTATTTGTGTAGATGTGTAAATGTGTAGATTATACTGTAGGTACCTACACCTCTGCCTAATTCTACGGGGACTACAGGAGTGGTGTTATGTTATGTTCAAGTAAAAAATAGTCACCGGAAAGTATCGGATGTCGTTGACTCAGCGTTATTAATATTACCGACGTAATTTCATAATATAAACCTTGTTAAGGTGTATCCAGACTGACAGCGGTCAACCAGTCGATATTTATCAATATACTAGCTTTTTCCAGCGGCTTTGCCCGCGTATTATACTTATAAACCTTTCTCTTGAATCACACAGTACAGACGCGGGAAGAGACTTTGTTTAATTAATTATTTAAAGATTATCCAGAAATCGAAACCCACGCCATCTATGAATATTTACGCAACTTAGATTTCTAACGATATGGTGTATCCGCTTAGGTACACCACCATCTATTAGGGATTGCTAGAACTAACCAAGGAATACACACTATTTTCATACAATAAACATTTATTTTCCAAATATAAAGGACAATATTAATTGAGATAAAAGCTATCCTATCTTTTAAGTTAGACCAAAATACAAATAATTAAGTAGTTTGATAAGAAACTGTTAAGTAGTTTCAGAGTTCACCCGTAACAAACATTGTGGTACGAAGTTTTATATATATATATATAAGACTAGCTTTTGCCAGCATACTGTGATCGCCAAGCCACCTGCCAAGGCGATTATAGCCCTATTGAGGTTTATTTCCAGCATGTCTTTCGGCTCAAATAATGATGATGATGATGAAATGCCTTACACATTTAAATAGGTCGCAATGGGTTTAATGAGTACTAACATAGCACAACACCAACATTGCACACTTAGTTCACAATAAACGTTTTTGACTTTGACTTTGATAGTTCACCTAAACGTAAATAACGCAATGCACGTAGCATTGCGTTATTTACGTTTAAGGCAGACGAATATTTCGGTTGACTTTATAGATCGACAGCAGTGTAGTTGCACCTTAAGTATTTATAAGAACAAGGTAAAATACCTATACCAGTATTATCTACGTTGCATGTTCCTCTAATCGACAGAATGCAGTATTTCTACTTATAATTGCAATTTATAACGGATGTGTGGAGCATTAATTATTATTGATATCCGCTGAACAAACGTGTTTGTTATTACAAAAATGAAGACCTTATTTCTTTTATTGATATTTACAGTGTTCTTTTATATATTAGTTACTAATATGGGTAAGAATTTTTATTTTTATTTTCACTTAAATAGTTTTCATTTGATTTTTATGGGAAAAAATGCATTTCGGGTTCTGTCAGTTTGTCGTAAAGTAATGGTTTCTAGAGACGATACTTACTTTGGTATTAAGATTTGAGAGTCAGGCCGATTGGGATCAAAATCGTCAGTTCAGATTAAGTACCTACTATCTTGATTTCTGTAGGTATCTTACCAACCTATCAGCGAATAGCTATAACTATTATTTTTTGTCTTGGTTGTGCAATGTAGTTCTTGTACCACACTGCACAACCTACATACAGTTAGGGAACCAGATCGCATCGCAACGTCGCGATCGCGAGGCGCATCGTTAAATCGTTGGCAACACGACGCTTCGCTGCGCAGCGAGACGCCGCGCGCTGCATTTAATTTTATTTTTGTATTCTTCTTCCCCTTACTCTTCTGCAAGAAGTCCAATTATAAGAAAATCCCAGTCTATCATTATAATTTTACTCGAGCACTCGACCGAACTGCATCAATTCTACACGAAGTCTGGACGGAAATAATAGAGAAGTCGCCACCACGGAGCAAATACCACAGCGCGGCGGCCTCGGCTGCGCCACTCTTGCACGCTGCGCGTACCGACGATGCACCGTTGCGTCGCGATGCATCGCTCTACGCCGCGAGGTATCAAGAAGCGCAGCACTGCATGGTGCAATGTATTCTAAATTCTCACAACGAAATGTGTATTTTTCGTGTAGAAAATAAAGTTATATTTTGAGTCGCTCTTTAAAAGTGTGCGCGCAGCGTTGCGTCGCATCGCGTCTCGGTGTGAGCTGACCCTTAGAATTCATTTTGACTACTTATAGTGTGTTACGCAGTTACCCCCTTTGGGTGGGAAATCACCAAATGAAATCTTGTCCAGCTCTGGGCGGACCAGGAGGGCGTGTCAAACTTTTACCGTCTCAAACCCACTCGTGTTCCTTCAGTTGCCTGTGCCAGGCCATGTTAACTCTTTTGAACAAATCCGCGACCCTGGCAGGCATCAGCCCTACCAGACCCCTTAAAGCAATTAACCCTCTGTACTATTTATTTAAATCGCTGTGTGTATAAACAACTTTTTCTTCACAGTTTCCGGCAGCCGCTTCATGTCCGGCAGGAAAATCAGGAAACTTTATGCCCAGAATAAGACCGGCTAAATACGAAGAACTCGAACAACGTTTGAAGAAAAAGAAGACTAACAATTTGAATTAAACTAACAATCAAACTCACCAATTTTTTTTTATTAAAAACAATGTTAAGTTAATAAATTACATTGTCAATCATTTACTGTCTCTAAATTATTTTAACGTGGCCAAAATAATTAAAATTGTCTAAGGGCTGATTTTTCAATAGTCAGATAACATTTGATTGAGGGCTACTTATATATAAATTATATCGTTTGACAGCTTTTGTAAAGAAACTAACTATGTCAAACTATCATAATGTAAATAAATAAAAGTTAACTGACCAATGAAATATCAGATCGTGCCTACCCTTTTTTTGGGTTGATAATCATCAAATGACGCCTCCCGCTCTGGGGCGAGAGGGCGTGTCAGATTTTTGCTGACCAAAACCCACCCGTGTTCCTAGAATTACCTAAGCCATTGCCACGGTAACTCTTTCGAACAAATCTTGCGACCTTGGCAAGCATCCGTTCTAGCGGACCCCTTCAATTGTTACTAACATCTCTTTGAGGCGTGCGTGGAACACAACCTGCCATCCACCCAAGCCTGGTACTTACCGGGTGGCGAGCTTCCCATCGCTCGCCGCCCGCAAGTCCGCGCCTACGGTGGCCGGGAGTCCACAATTGACTCCCGACGCCCGGGGCATCTCTTCCTGCGGCGGCTAGGGACTTGCGGGAGCAGAGACTTCTTCTCCCTCACGCATTCCGCCTCCTTATTTGGAACAGGAACGTCCCGATACAGCTGTGTCCGGCGAGGATCTGCGTAAGGCGGGAGGTGAAGATGCCGTAGCGCCTCTCTAGCCACTCCTCAAAGAGGAGACTTACCACCGCAATAGTGACGTGCCCAGCACTGGGTTGCGACAATCGTACTCTTGTTACCGTGTGACAGGGTTGTGGGGGCCAGGGTAGGTCCATGTAAAATACACAAATCACGTGGTAGGCAATTCATAAGTGCCATTACTGACTCTGAACATGAGGAGGTCTGTTACTTTGGCTAGAAAATTCTTTAGTGGTGTATAGCAAGTTTCCCTGCACTCGTGTACAGTGTCAAATCTGTTCTCATTGCCTCCACAGCCTTCGTAGTTGAATTGTTCGCATTTCTTCGTACTCTTGTTGTAGCCAAAACTGAAATCAGTAATTGTTTTATCAAGAAAATATAGTAGGCACAATGACATAAAATTAGCAACGAATAAGTGTATTAAAAATGAAAAATACAATATGTCACCGTATGGTAGTGAATAGGGGTCACAAAACCGCTGGTATATAAGGTAACCGGTTTTTCGATTTTCATTTCAACCCAGAACCGGTTTACCGGTTTTTTCGGTTATTTCGATTATTTCCGTTTTTTTTACTTAAACCTATTTTTATGGATCTTAAGTATTTTTGTCGTCGACAGTCGTTAATAAGCTTTATTGCTAAATCAGATAAATTGAAAAACTCCTTTTGAGTGAATAAACTAAAAAAAAACAACAATTATTGTACCTGAGAATCAAGAAAACATCTGACTTAAAGCAACGATAAATTAAACTCGATTCTTGTTTTTGTAATTCGACCGTAAAATTGAAAGAATGTCTAAAGTATTATCATTCAGCGTTTTTACAGTCTGACGTCGATTAATCAAAATCAAATTATAAAAAGAAAAACGTAGCTCATTAATTTCATCAGAATTGAAATGATCATAGTTTGATCAAAATTGAAATGATAAACGAAAGTAGAAATACAGTATTATATATTTAACTGTAAAATCACATAAATCACCAAAATCGAAAAAAAAATCGTGTCACGGCCTTTTAAGTGGTTATATAGGTAACCGGCTGACGAGAAGATTCTTTTAGCGGACACACAGCTCAACACTCGGAGGGAGGTACTTTAAACAAATTATTGTACACCTGCAAAAGCCTACATTTTCTTAAAGGGCTAGCTCTATTTGAATGATGGCAGTTAAATCATTCTCAAATCCCGTATCAATAGCGGTGGACGTCCTTTTTTTTCGGGTAGGAAATCATCACTTGACGTCTCCCGCTCTGGGTGGAGCGGAAGGGCGTGTCAAACTTTAACTGACAAAAACCCACCCAAGTTTCTTCAGTTGCCTATTACAGGGCCACCGCTCTTCCGAACAAATCCGCGACTCTGGCAGGCATCGGTCCTAGCCGACCCCTTCATTAATGCTGACATCTCTTTGAGGCGCACGTGAAATACAACGCGCCGTAGACTGGGCCTGGTCCTTACCGGGCGGCGAGCTACCCATTGCTCGCCACCCGCAAGCCCGCGCCTGCGGTAGCCGGAAGTCCGTAACGGACTCCCGATGCCCGGGGCGTTTCCTGCGGCGGCTAAGGGCGTGAGGGCGCATATTTGCCATTCCCTCACGTAGTCCGCCTCCTCCTTCGCGAGCATTACTGCCTCGCAGGAGGTAACGGCTGCCCTCACGCTTCGTATAAAGCCTGCACCAGGGCCGGACGCGAGAATGCCGCCGCCGATCGCTTTATACTTATAATAAATCTGTAGACGAGGCGTTTCTGTACAATCAAAATATTAAATAAAGAAATAGTTGGGATGTTAAAGGATAACTAACAGATGCCATTTCTGTACGGTGGTGCTTCGCCCAGGCAGGGCACACTTTCACCGTATGCTTCACCGTGTCCTCCAGGCGATCCACACAGTGGTAACACCCGAGCGTTTCCTGCTACCCTATCCTGAATGGAACTTCGTGAAGCACCTGTGTCCGGTGAGGATCTGCGTAAGACGGAATCTAAGGACGCCGTGGAGCCTCTCCAGCCACTCCTCAAAGAGGGGAAGCGGTGGACTTCGTCCGTTGTTAGTTTGAGCCTCAGACACAAACTTTTCAAGTGATTGATACTATATCTAGGCAAAGATAGCACCAATTGTGTAATGAATATAATGATTGTAATTAATGAGACAGTATGTGTACATTGTGAACATGTCATATCGTTGGATAAGTTATTATTTTAAAAGAAAACCGAAATAATCGAAACCTCGGTTTTCGATAAACTGAAACCCGGTTTCTAAAAATCACGGGGAAACCGGGTTAACCGGTTTTTTTCGATTTCGGTGAAACCGGTTTTGTGAGCCCTAGTAGTGAACATAGTAAAAAAAAAGAAAAGAAAGAAAGTAAACTTGATGATTCTGTCCAACGCTATGATTTGATTATAATTCTGGTCATAATTCACGATTATTTCAGCCGAAAGACGTCCACTGTTGGACATAGACCTGCCCAAGCAGCGCCACTTCAACCGATTCTATGGTTCTCGAATCCAGCGGATTACTCCAACCTTCACCAGGTCATCGGTCTATCTTGTGGCCTCTAACGCTACGTCTTCCAGTACGCGGTCGCCACTCCAGAACCTTTCGGCCCCATCGGCCATCTGTTCTGCGAGCAATGTGCCCTGCCACTTAAGTTTGGTAATTCCGCGGTCTATGTCGGTTACCATGGTTGTCCTACGGATCTCTTCATTTCTAATTCGATCGCGTAGGGAAACTTCAAGCATATCCATTGCCCTTTGGGTGACTTTCAGCCTTCTAATGAGGCCCACTGTGAGCGACCACATGTGCAAAGTTTTACTTGCGATAAGGAACTTTGTTCCAAGAAAGAAAATCTTTGTTACTAAAATAATAATAAATAATAAAATGTGTTTATTTCTCACTACAAGCCAAATAATACAAGCAATATTCACACGCAGGAAATAGCTAACAGTTTTTGGTTGCGAATCGCTGGTGCCTGTGGTAGGTAGTAACACCTGTAATACAGGTCACCAGGTCCCCACTTGTTCATAGTTACATATTTAATAGCTTACATCTGATGTCACGGCAAGTAACAAAAGTTTCAAATAATAAGTGAGCTTATTAAAAAGAGACACAATAGAGTATTAGAGTAAAATAAATAAAAAAAACCGGCCAAGTGCGAGTCGGACTCGCGCATCGAGGGTTCCGTACAAACCTGTAGGTATTCTCGGTTTATGCATAAGCTTTATGCTTATGAAAATAAATGTTATTTTTTAATTTTTATATTTCAGTTGATTTAATGAAAGGTAAATTGCGGTTTAGGATTTATGACGTTTAAAAAAAAAAAAAAAACTACTAACTCGATCTCGTTCAAACCAATTTTCGGTAGCAGTTTATATAGTAATGTACATCATGTATTTTTTTTAGTTTTATCATTCTCTTAGTTTAGAAGTTACGGCGGGGGGGGGGGGGGGGGGACACATTTTACCACTTTGGAAGTGTCTCTCGCACAAACTATTCAGTTTAGAAAAAAAATATATTAGAAACCTCAATACCATTTTTGAAGACCTATTCATAGATACCCCACACGTATGGGTTTGATGAAAATTTTTTTTTGAGTTTCAGTTCTATGTATGGGGAACCCCAAAATTTATTGTTTTTTTTTTTCTATTTTAGTGTAAAAATCTTAATACGGTTCACAGAATACATCTACTTACCAAGTTTCAATAGCCTAGCTCTTATAGTTTCGGAAAAAAGTGGCTGTGACATACGGACGGACAGACAGACAGACAGATAGACAGACAGACAGACAGACAGATAGACAGACAGACAGACAGACATGACGAATCTATAAGGGTTCCGTTTTTTGCCATTTGGCAACGGAACCCTAAAAATACTGTCTATAGGAAACTGGAGCCATGTTATGATCCACACTTCCACACTAATATTATAAATGCAAAAGTAACTCTGTTTGTCTGTCTGTCTCGCTTTCGTGCTAAAACTACTGAACCGATTTAAATGAAATTTGGTACACAGATAGCTTAGAGCCTGAGAAAGGACATAGGCTACTTTTTATTCCGTGACTTTGTCTGCGTCCGCGATAACCGACATTTACGCAGACGAAGTCGCAGGCAGAAGCTAGTAGGTAATAATTTTAAAACTTACTAGAGTGTGTTGTTTTCGTTGCTGTCGCTGGGTTCGTTGCTTTCGTCGAGATCGGTTATTTCGTTGAGATCGTTGAGTTCGCTGCTTTCGTTGTCATTATTATCGTCACCATCTTCATTGGTATCCAGGCTTTCGTTTCTGCAGTCCCCTTCGTCGATTGGCAGGTCACAGACGTCTGGATCGAAGTCTGAATCTAACCCAGTACCATCATCAGCTGACCCGGAAACAATTATGATTACGTAATAAAATATTATCATGCCATCATCTGCCTCGGTCTTCCCCAACTATGTTGAGGTCAGCCTCCAGTCTAACCGGTTGCAGCTGAATACCAGTATTATACACAAAGTGACTATCTATTTGACCTTACAACCCAGTTCTTGGGTATTATGATACGTATTGGTATAACTGGTTGTCAGATATTAAGGCAAAATTTGCTGTCAATGATTCAAGAATGAAAACCGGGACAATGGCTTAACATGCTTTCCGAGGCAGGAAGGCGTCTCAGTGTATGACTGGTCACCCATCCAAGGCCCAACCGCGGCAAACAAAGAACAATTTGAAAATCTCGTGAGGAAAGTTTCGGGTATGAATGTATATGATTATTTGAGTAGGGGAAGCCCATAGAAACGATGGATAGGCTGTGTGATGATGATATGGTTAGAAAGGGGATGACTACCGAGATGACGACTAATAGAGAAGTGTGGAAGAAAAAGACATGTTGCGCCGACCACAAATAAATCAGGATTAGGGGCGGGAGAATGATGATGATGATCATGATTTTGACACAACAGTGACTAGGTTAGAGCAGATAGACAGTCCATGGAAAATATTTTTATTCAGCTGCATCCTGTTAGATTGGAAGCCTTGCTTGGCTTAGTTGGGAAAAGGCTCGGTTTTTGATTATGATGATGGTGTTCACTAGGAATGTATGGATATGACATTTCGGATACGGATTGGTTACGGATGTAGGAATGATTATTATACCGGATACGGATACGGATATGGATATGCAATTATTTCGGATTATCCGTTAGTTTAGGATAATTTCGGTTACGGATATTAAATTTATAAGGAATTTAAAAAGTAAAATAGCTAATAAAATGGTTTTATTTATATGTCACCTAGGAATTACAATCAGTAATAGGGAAGATGCAAGTATAATATTTATGATTAAAATGGTAAAAAAATATAAAAGAAGGGCTACTGCAACGTTTTTATTTTACATAATGTTGATTTTTAACAATAATTACAAATTAAAAATTACTTGAAACGAAACGAATTTCAAAACACCAATCAGCGTTTAGTGACGGCAGTGACGTCACTAAACGCTGATTGGTGTTGTTATGACAATTAGTGATGTGAACCGATTACAATTTTTAACACCGATTTAAACCGATTAGTTATTTATTACCGGTTTTTTAAGGTTATTTCGGTTTTTCTTAAAAAAAATACCAGTATCCCTTAATTTGGCTTTGACCGCTGGGACGGACATAACTTTAAAAAAAATCCTGAGCGTCTTGTAAACGGATTTTATTTCTATTGATATTTTTTGGCGTTTGGCACATTTTAATGGCGAGTGAAGGTAAAATAAGCTTTTATGATTTTATATGACTTTTATAATCTTTTGGGGTATGTAAATGACACCATGTCAATTTGTTTTAGATCTGCTTGAACAATATGCACAAGCGATAGACTCGTCCTCAGATGATGAACCAGAAACTTGGTCTAATGCAAATGCTTCACAAAAACAGCAACCGTTGTCACCTATCTACACTAATATTATAAAGATGAAAAATTTGTATTTTTGTTTGTTTGTAATGGATAAACCCAAAAACTACTGGACCGATTTAAAAAATTCTTTCACCATTAGAAAGCTACATTATCTGCAAGTAACATAAGCTATATTTTATTTTAGAAAAAATAGGGGCCCGTAAGATATTTGGGTTTTTCGGACCCAAGGTGTAAAAAATCATCCAAAAAAGTTCCTTATTAATCAATAAACACAATATAAAGAAAGGCCTGCATTCGAAGTACCAGGTGGTCATAACTTGGTAGGAGCTCATCTAACATGGGTGTGTGGTAGCTAGAAAACGCCTTATGTCTTCGAAGTACCAGACTGTTGTCATAACTTAGTAGGAGCTCACCTAACATGGGTGTAGTTAGAAAAAGCTTTATGTTTTCGAAGTACCAGGTTATCATAACTTGGTAAGAGCTCACCTAACATGGGTGTGTGATAGCTAGAAAACGCTTTATGTCTTCGAAGTGCCAGGTTGGCATAACTTGGTAGGAGCTCACCTATCATGGGTGTGTCGTAGCTAGAAAACGCTTTATGCCTTCAAAGTACCAGTTTGTCATAACTTGGTCTAACATGGGTTTATGGTACTTGGTGCTCTTTGCTTTGTGTTGGTGGGATCTGATAAGTTAACACAACATTTATTGATTCTGAGGCGATACGAAGTTCGCTAGGTCAGCTAGTTGTATATCCATACAAATATTATAAATGGGAAAGTGTGTGTGTCTGTTTGTCCGTCTTTCACGGCAAGACGGAGCGATGAATTGACGTGATTTTTTATGTGGAGATAGTTGAAGTGATGGAGAGTGACATAGGCTACTATTTGTCTCTTTCTAACCCCCCACTTCCCTAAAATGAGAGGTGGAACGCCTTAATCTCAGGAACTACTGGTTCGAATTGAAACATTCTTTTTGAGTCGGGTAGCCTATTTATTGAGGAAGGCTATAGGCTATATACCATCACGCTACGATCAAAAGGAGCAACAAAAAATGGACGAAAACTGGCAGGCTGCGATGGGACGGGAAGGGTCAGGGTAGCAAATATTTGACGCGGACGAAGTCGCGGGCAGAAGCTAGTATTTAAATAAAAGTGAATAAGGAACTCAAACCAAAAATATTGGGAATAATCATACACAATACAACGAGCTATTTGGGAAATTAGTAGCAAGAAATGTGAATCATATACATGGACAGGCACGCTTTGATTTAATGTCCGAAATATTATGTCTTATATAAAAAAAGCAAATAAGAAATAAGAACTAATTAATATGAAATAAAGAACAATGTTGAATAATAAACCTTCCTTTTATTTAAATCAAATTTATCAAAAAAATGCTGCTCCAATAAAACCAGTGATCAATGGGTTTTATTCGATGATTTTACCGAATACGTTCACCGGAAAATAACTGGAGATTCTCCGGTACTCATTGCTCCGGTGCAAACCTCTAATACATATCAAAGACTCTCGGATACTTACATGTTTTGTGATTGTAATCGGTTTTTCAATAAGAGCCGGTTATTATCGGTTTTCATAAAACCAGGTACATCACTAATGACAACTTATTGTCATTGCGGCAATGGATGTAAAAGTGAATATTATTTTATGGGAATATTAGTTTATAAAAGCAGGCTCCAGGAATTTACCAAGAGTTAGTGTTGATTTCTTGTCAGAAAAGTTTTCCTCCATCCATTTTAAACTTTATCCAATATCCGACGTCATTCTCCAAATGTAAATACACGTTATAGGCAAGTTTGGAAGTATTAGGTACTAACGTGTTTTCACGTACAAGCAGATTTACTAAACATTTATCGAGTATATTCGTAGACTTACGTCAAAGTGACTTCGCAATTCACAACTTGCAAAAAAGAAAGAAAGCAATGCAATGAAGAATGAATGATGCATGATGGTGATGTGATGTATTGTGGAATACAATAAAATATTGAGTATTGTAATGGTGTTTGGAGAAAATTGAAATTTCTTTTCGCAGCTTGAAACCAACTTTGTTTCAGTTTTGGGCCAGAAGGTCCAGTCAAAAACTATTCATTTGGAAACTTTGTTGAAGTAGACACGGACTTATTGGCACAAAACATGAATAAACGCGGATTATTAGTGGTATGGTTATGATCACCTGCTGTTGATGGATAGTCAGTTTTAAATTTTTACAAAAAAATATCTCTAAAGTTGAAAAAATATGCAAAAGTATGAAAGCCGACGAACAAATACGACCAATGACACAAGAATGACGTCATCGGAACTATAGGTGCGTTTTCGCGCGAAAATTCAAACTGTCAATTTAAAACTGCATTTTTTCCGACAAATTACAATGTTTTAATTTTTTAATATATTTGTGGTCTATTCTACATGGAAATCTTTAAAATGAAAACTAAAATAAAAAATATTGCATGTTCCCTATTATTGCAGCTAAATATATATTGAGTGTTATCTAATCTACCTAAAATAAAAATGTTATAACAAATCTGATATTATCCGAAACTTTTATTTCGGATTCGGTTACGGTTACGGATAAATTTTTATGTCGGATATCCGATAGTTTCGGTTACGGTTACGGAGCTCCCTAACATCCCTGGTGTTCACACAATTCAATTCAATTCAATTTAATTCAGATTAAGTACAATAAATAACAATAAATTACAATCATTACATTATATTAATCCATACTAGTTATATTTTATTTTATTATAATTTTTAAATACCTAATAATATATGAACACAGACAGCTAGTGTACGGTTTACGTACAGGCTAGTAAGTCGCTGACGCCGCGACCTACTTTCGTTTATTCATTTTATACACTTTTATTATACTAAACGTTAGTTGATCATTAGCTACCTTAGCGATAATACCACGGATTAGCATCCAATATGGTTTTGTAACTTTACATATAACTAATTTGGATCGTGAAGTCTGTGGTTTTCGTCAACTCACCTCACTGCAACTTTACCGCTTGGAGTCGTTCATATAGTAATGGTAAATTCTACTCACCATCGTCGTCATTATTCTCAGTGTCTTTAGTACTGGAATCTTCTGTTTTGTTACAAGTGGATGTACTCAAATATAATAATATCACTAAGCAATAGTAATTGCTAAAGTTGGTCATTTTTTACTGTGTTTTTACACAAACAAGAAAAGAACATCACCGTGTTTAATGATGTAATTGGTGTTGTATTTAAACTTATAATTATTGTTAATAGAACTACATTTTTAATTATTCCAATTAAATTGGATTCTGAGCTAAATATTGCACGTGTTTAGTCATGGTTAGTAGTGTTTACTCAATATTTTTTTCCTTTTGGTGTGCCAATTTCCTTTCTCTATACAGTAGGCTTGTAAAATAAACTCTGTGAATAAAGTAGTTTCGATCATTTTTTCATTATTCATAAATGATTCGTATAAATAATAGTCATTTTTTTTTCTGGCAAAAGCGTCACTTGAAAATGTTGTTAAACACGTTACTCGAAAATGTAGCTGTTAAATGAATCACGCGAAACTGTCAAAAGAGTCACTCAAAAATGTAGCTGTTAAATGAATCGCGCAAAACTGTCAAGAGTCACTCGAAAATGTAGCTGTTAAATGAATCGCGCAAAACTGTCAAGAGTCACTCGAAAATGTAGCTGTTAAATGAATCACGCGAAACTGTCAAAAGAGTCACTCGAAAATATAGCTGTTAATTGAATCGCGCAAAACTGTCAAGAGTCACTCGAAAATGTAGCTGTTAAATGAATCACGCGAAACTGTCAAAATAGTCACTCAAAAATGTAGCTGTTAAATGAATCGCGCAAAACTGTCAAGAGTCACTCGAAAATGTAGCTGTTAAATGAATCACGCGAAACTGTCAAAAGAGTCACTCCAAAACGTAGCTGTTAAATGAATCACGCGGAACTGTCAAAAGAGTCACTCGAAAATGTAGCTGCTAAATGAATCACGCGAAACTGTCAAAAGAGTCACTCAAAAATGTAGCTGTTAAATGAATCACGCGAAACTGTCAAAAGAGTCACTCGAAAATATTGCTGTTAAATGAATCACGCGAAACTGTCAAAAGACTCACTCAAAAATGTAGCTGTTAAATGAATCACGTGAATCTGTCAAAAGAGTCACTCAAAAATGTTGCTGTTAAATGAATCATGCGAAACTGTCAAAAGACTCACTCGAAAATGTAGCTGTTAAATGAATCCGAAACTCATGCCCAGGCAATAGAGCTACGTATTATCGGAAAAGCATTTTATGTGAAATAAAGAACAATAAACGCTCCCTGTATATTGTACACTGTTTACATTTCCATTGTTAGACTTAACTACTTATGTTTTTTACCACCGTTACTGGAACACGCTTCAGTTCATTCATATCCGCCCGGATGCATCCACGTGACATCCGGTCATACTCATTCGCCTAGCCTTTTCCCAACTATGTTGTGGTCGGTTTCCAGTCTAACTGGATGCAGCTGAGTACCAGTATTTTATAATACATGGAGAAACTGCCTATCTGACCTCCATAGCCCAGTTGTCTGGTAATACGATACCCCTTGGGACCTGGTTGTCAGACTTTCAGGCTTCTGAAGTACGATGAAGTACGACGTATGAAGTACCCGTAGCCCGGACTTTTGGTCATCCATCATCAGCCAATTATAGTCCCACTGCTGGAATGCTGTTTTGGGGTTTTCAAGGGTCAAGACCACGTTTGTACGAACGTAAAAATATCGAGGTAGGATTTTAGCGTTCACTGTATTTGCGACTCTCTGTGATGAACCGAGCATTGAGAATCCTACAGAGTGGAGCGCCAGTGAGTCTCAGCATGTCGAAAAAACACTCTGTTCGATTTTCAACTCTAGGCGCTATGTAGTGGGCTGAAGATTCAGTGCACAAAATAATCCCGACGTGATTTTATTACAACCTACCAACCAAACAAATAAAGAAAAGAAAGAAAGAAAAATATTTATTTGGGACACGCACAGGACATAAAACAATAAAAAAGAACATAGGAACATTTCTACATTTAACATACAGGTAACAAAATATTTCTAAAATATAAAAAAGTAAGACCTGTGTGAGGCCAAAAAGGCTCAGCATAATGCTGCGATATTTGTAAAAAAAAACAACTACCGCAGCGCTGGTATTCTGATAGGGCCCGCTGTGATGCCACGGACACACTTACGGACATAACAATGAATCCCCACATTGAAAAACTATTACTATATATAAAAAAAGGATAAAATATACTTAAAATATTTATTAAATCAGTATTTATTACAATTAATAATTGAATACATGATCCACCTAGACCTGACGCTCCAAAATCGCTTGTCCATGCCACAGACAATTATCTATGGGCTATGACAAACGAAGGGACGCGAGCGCAGATGATTTAATTACTTCCGAAAAAAAAAAACAATCAAATCTTCAAATCAATTCATCAAATCGAGACCTTCCTCAAGGAAGAGTTTTGGCCGAATGGTGTCGTGTATCGGCGATTCCGCGGAAGGCTACGCGACACCACGCAGCGCAAGACGACGACGACGTATAATATGATAGTCTGCAAGGTATTTATGGTATGGGTCTTTGTAGCCCGAAATAAATTGATTTAATTTGATTACGCCCATGGGAATGTTGGCTAACTCCTTGGCACTGGGACAAGTGATTAGTTATCATCATCATTTCAGCTGAAAGATGTCCACTGCTGGACATAAGCCTCCCTCAAAGGGAAGAGGTTTGCCATAACCACCACGCTTGGCAGGCACATTGGCGATCGCAGTATGGTTGTAAAATGCATAGAGAACGCTGCTGCCCATTCTCTAGTAAGTCCCTTAGTCGCCTTTTACGGCACCCAGCCACAGGAAGATATGGGATGGATAAATAAAACAAAACCATTACACAGCTAAACTATTTATAGAGCTCTGACCAGTCAACACATAGCTTACAAAATTAAGAAAGTCATTGAAAGACAGCTCTTGAGATGCAAAGCAAGTGGTCAGACATTGGTTGTAGCTGGTGAATCTGTTGGTGTTCCCCCCACAGCCGGAGTAGGTGAACTGGATGCAGCGGGCGCTAGATCTGTCGTAGCCATACCTGGATATGAGAAAAGGGACTTAATTTAATTGACCTTCTTAAAATTTCTGACAGTTTTTTTTTCAATTTAAGAACAGTGCAATGCCCATTACCCTTGTCAGGGTTACCAGGATAACAAAAAAAAAAAAGCTCAAAAACACTCTTTTGTTGCTAGCCGAACTGAAAAATAGAAAATAAATGATAAGTTAGTAAACTAAAAAGGTAAAAAAAAAAAAAAAATTTCAATTATTTTCTATATTTTTTAGTATTGTTTTCTATAGAAACGTGTTTTTTAGTTTTTTAAACTATTATTTTTAAGATAAGATATTTTTATTTGCATAAAACATGGTATACACATGGTGGTATCAGTTCAGTTCAGTTTATTTATTTGTTAACATAGGTAATAAAATTACAGATCTTATGTTGATACGTTATGCCAGGAGGCGTACAAATATAGTGTGCAAATCTAGATGACAATAGCAAATTATTATTAACTAAAAATATTTGAAAATCATGCATTATATTGGTATCAAAATAGAAAATAAATCAAACAAATAGTGAATACTCTAATCATATCAGCCCTAAATGAGGAATTATTAAAACGTTTAAATTCGTATGTCAAAATAAAAAATGTCAAAATAATTAAAAAGTCCAAATAATTAAAATGTCAAAATAATTAAAATGTCACAGTAATTTAATCCCAATATTAATCATTCTAAATTAATTCGTCATTTAAGTATTCGTCAATAGTATAATAACATTTATCAATTAAGAACAATTTCATTTTTGTCTTAAATTGTATAAAATGTAGTTCTTTTATGGCGTCTGGAATTTTATTATAAATGTGAGGAGCCATATCCAAGACACTTTTTTTTGCTAATGCAGTTTTACATTTATAATTACTCAAAGAATTTTTATACTGACTGCGAATCGGAATATTTCGTACCATTGTCATTTTTTCAAAAAGGTTGGGATTCGTTTTTACGAAAATACTAATTTCTAATATGTATATCGCCGGTGGCGTAAGTATTTTCAATGTTTTAAAATACGGTGCACAGCTATCATCTGTTTTCAGACCACACATGGCTCTAATGCACCTTTTTTGTGCCTTGAACAGTAATCCCTTATCTGTGGAATTACCCCAAAAAATTATACCGTATCGTAATAGTGAGGCTACTAGACCATGATAGGCAACAAGTAACGCGTCTGTATTTACTTTTCTAGCCAATTGAAAAAGTGCATAAGCTGATTTATTTATTTTTTTATACAGCTGTTCTATATGAGCCTTCTAATTAAGGTTATGGTCAATATGGATACCCAGAAACACACTTACTGCTACCTCTTCTATTTCGTTGCCATTATAATTGACACACATTTTTGGAGATTCAATTCTTTGGTGGAAATGCATTACTTTGGTTTTTTTGAGGTTGATTATTAAATTATTCATATTAAGCCAATTAATTATGTCAGTAAGGGTATTACTAATGTCAAATTGATAAGTTTTTAAGTCTTTACATTTTACTATGGCAGTGCTATCGTCTGCAAACAAAATCATTTTTTGTTCTGTCACTTTTGGCAAATCATTTATGTAAATGAGAAATAAGGGTGGCCCAAGCACGCTACCTTGAGGCACTCCATATTTTATGCACCTAAAATTCGACACATACGTTCGTTCCGTTTTAGTTTTTGCGCATACTCTAGTCATTTCCGTACATTGCAATCTATTACTTAGATATGATTCTAGTAATTTTAAAATGTTGCCTCTTATGCCATAACAATGCAATTTGTCTAGAAGGATTTTGTGATCAACATAGTCAAAGGCTTTGGTCATGTCTGTGTAAATAGCGCATATGGGAGTCTTTTTATCAACAGCAGACATAACATTATTTAAAAGATCGAAAATGGCCATATTAATTGTTTTATTTCTCCGAAAACCGTTTTGTTCTTTGCAGAAAATATTATATTTATGGAGGTATTGGTATAACGAATTATAAATAACTTTTTCAAAGATTTTGGAAAATACAGGAATTTTGGCTATTGGTCGGTAATTTTTTATTTGCGTTTTATCTTCTTTTTTGTGGAGCGGTTTTATGATGACTTTTTTCAAGCCTTCGGGATAGATGCCCTCCGTAACACCAATATTGATAATATGTGCTAGAGCAGGTGCTATGATCTCAATTACATATTTAATTACTTTTGTAGATATACCGTCAATACCTACAGTACTAGTATTTTTAAGAGTCTTTGTGGCTATAATAATATCGGAGCTTACAACTGGCTGCATAAACATTGATTGCATGTTCAAATTATCTAACTTATTGTTTATTTTAATGTAATTTCTTATATTATTCTCAATGTCATCAATAAAGTAGTCATTAAAAGCATTCGCTATGTCATCCGGGTTTGTGTAAGTCAAATTCCCTGTTTTTACCGTCAGTATCTGTTCTTTAGGTTGGTTAGTTTTAGATCTATTGACTATCTGCCATGTGGCTTTGGATTTATTTTGCGAGTTGTTTATGAAGTAGTTATTTTGTGTCTTCTGAGTCAGTCTAACAATTTTGTTTATACTGCGTAGTGTATTTCTTCAAGTCACTTTTAGCTTTTTTCTGTAAGCCCACAATAACTGTCTCTGATTCTTACTACATGTTTTTATGCCATGAGAAATCCATTTAACCTGTTTGTTAGTGTTTATAGTTATAATTTTTTCTGGAAAACAGAGATTGTAAAACAGTGAGAATATATCAGAGAAGGTCTTATAGTCTACATTAACATCATTACTTTCGTAGACTTCTTGAAAAGATAAATTTTGTAAACATGATTTAAATTTATCAAGGTTTTCTTTGGTGTAATCTTTTTTCACGGTTTTCCAAAACTTTAAGCAACACGTTTTATTGACACGAATTTTAAGTATTTGTGATGTGTGATCCGACAACATGAGGTCAATTATTTCCGTTTTCCATCCTTTTCTTAGATTATGTGCAAAGTTATCAATGCATGTTTTACTATGAGGCCTAGTAGGCTGGTTTAGAGCTAATGTCAAGTTATAGTTTAGTAGGAAGTGTTCCAAATCCAGAGTTATCTTATTCCTTAACAGTACATTAATGTTCAGATCACCGCACAAAACAATTTTTTTATTCGATAATATACAAACTTTTTTTAATACAATGTCAAGTTTTTCATAAAATGTCAAGTAATTATATTTTGGTACTCTATACACACAAATAATGATAATTGAATAGGATGTCAGTTCTACAGCACATATTTCAAACACGCCTGATACAGACTGTTTTGTAACCTCTGGTAGTTCCCTGTACTGGTGACCCTGTCTTACAAGAATACAAGTTCCTCCCCGATTTGTACTTCGTGAAAAAAGAGCGGCTAGTTGGAAATTCTGAATGTGCAATAAACTCTCATGTCCAGATGTTATGAAATGCTCTGTTAAACAGAGTACATCTATAGTTGTCCCTTGATTTTTCAAGTTTTCTAATTGTACAGTTAACAAGTCTGATTTGTTTAACAATCCAGCAATATTTTGATGCATCACATTAATACGATTGAAGAATAAAGTATATTATACAGGATAAGTTTTTATCCAGTGTGTAAATTGTAACCATGAATTCAGCATATCACTCTAAACTCCCTTGCGCAGACACTTAGATTAAAATAGATTTTGAAATGTGACGTCACGAAATTTAGGATCACTCCCACCCCCTTAACGTGTGACGTAATTTATGGATGGCCCTAAAGGCTGATTTTTTTTGTATAACCGACGAAAATTTTCTACGCTGGGTGGTCTAGAATTATATGCTGAATTCATGGTTACAGTTTGCGCACTGGATAAAAATTGATCCTGTATATAACTTTCTGGCCTTTTCTCAGAATTGTTCGTAACTAAGCCACCTGACCAAACGTGTTACAGTTTAGAAAAAGATGTAAAAAGTGAAGAAAATGACTCAAAAAAGTAATTTAAAATGCCACATTAAATTAGCTGGCGAAACTTTAGTGACAGTGACCTATAGAGTAAACATGATGAAGGAAACAAAAAAGGATCTGAAAAGTTATACGTGGTTTATGAAAATATAGGTATATTTAAGTGTGCACCGACTTGAAAAAAATGAGAGATCGTTACCCATCACGCCTGTGGCGTTTTGCTAGCTAATTTAGTTTGACCCTGTGTAGCTTACCTTAGAGTAGGAGTAGACAGAACAGACAGCACGCCACAGTTGCCTGGATCGATCGGCAATTGACAGCTAGCACCTGGAAATAGACTCAAAATTAAATAGCGTAATGTAGACTCAAGATTAAATAGTGTAATGTAGACTCAAGATTAAATAGCGTAATTTAGACTCAAGATTAAATAGCGTAATGTAGACTCAAAATTAAATAGCGTAATGTAGACTCAAGATTAAATAGCGTAAAGTAGACACAAGGTTAAATAGCGTGATGTAGACTCAAGATTAAATAGCATAATGTAGACTCAAGGTTAAACAGCGTAATGTAGACTCAAGGTTAAATAGCGTAATGTAGACTCAAGATTAAATAGTGTAATGTAGACTCAAGATTAAATAGCGTAATGTAGACTCAAGATTAAATAGCGGCTTGTAGACTCAAGGTTAAATAGCGTGATGTAGACTCAAGATTAAATTGCATAATGTAGACTCAAGGTTAAATAGCGTAATGTAGACTCAAGGTTAAATAGCGTAATGCAGACTCAAGGTTAAATAGCGTTGGTGACAGAATGTCACAGTTCCACACCTGCCAAGGTCGCGGATTTGTTCGAAAGAGTTACCGTGTCCCTGGCACAGGCAACTGAAGGAGCACGGGTGGGTTTTAGTCAGTAGAAGTATGACACACCCTCCCGCTCCGCCCAGAGCGAGAGAAGTCATTTGATGATTTGCCACCCAGAAAAAAAGGTCTTAAAAAGCACGCTTTTTTTCTATTATTTTCTACTTTTCAGTTTGGTTTTCTATGGAAGCGTGTTTGTTAGTTTTTTTTTAACTATTATTTTTTAACTGTTTTTGTCCACTAAAACGAGTGATTAGATTCACGAAGAAATTCGATACATTTTGAAGTTTACAAAAAATAGGAACAACACAACACTGTGTTGTTCCTATTTTTTGTATTTTTTAGTCCCAGTTGTCGGAAAATTATAGGCTGTTAAAACAACAAAAGGGCAAAAAGTTACCGAACTAAATGGCACATACTATAAAGCTGAAGAGTTTCTTTGTTTGGTTAAACGCGCTAATCTCAGGAACAGGAACAGAAACATTCTTATTGTGTTGGGTAGCCTATTTATTGAGAAAAGCTATAGGCTATATAACATAACGCTACGATTAAAAGGAGTGGAGCAGCAAAGAAAAATGGACAAAAACTGGCAGGCAATTCGATGACGGGAAGGGTCACGGGAGCAAAAATTTGACGCAGACGAAGTCGCGGGTAGAAGCTAGTTATTTATATACATACCATTAATTTGCTGTGTATTCGCCAGACTGGTGAGAGTCAGAAAGACACAGAAACTCCAAAACGTCGACATTATTTTCACCATAGATACTAAACAGAATTAAACTATTTAGCAGTAAAAATAAAACAAAATTGATTATATTTATTCGTCTTTTTTCATTCGTTTATATTATGTTATATTTCTCTTATAAGAATTTGACCAACGATAAATAATATTTTTCTAAGACTTGAACTTAATTTATAGTTCTTTAAAGAAGGCTAGTTGATCCCGAAGTCTAGACTTCTATAAATACCAATTGTTTTAAGTAGTTAGCTAAATATAATTGTCACAAGGTTATTGAAACAATGTCGCCATTTACACAGAGTAAGTAGTAAATGGATGGCTTACTAAATGAATAAGCTGGCTGGAGTGGCCATGGTCCGAGCTATATTATAGCTATAAGTTCTACACTTCATATCCCAGACCCAGCTCGTCCCTTGCTGCCAGTGACTCCCTAAGCCGAGGACCGTAACCCACAGGGGGTGCCTTACGAATTAGTCGCTTTCGTTTTTAAGTTTATATAAGCCCTGCCTGGAGGCTTTAAATTCACGTTTAAGGAATTCACAGGAAAGCCCGGTTGAGTAGTGACGACCTTTTAAAATCAAAATCAAAAGTCATTTATTCAAACTAGGCTGAGAGTCAGAACTTTTTGAACGTCAAATTTACATAAGATAATCCTCCAAAACGCCCACCCTTCGACATTTCCTAGTGCTTTAGCTGGGAAGAAGAAGTGGCGGAACAAACTCCCCAGCAGCACCGCTGTCTGTTAAGTTAGAAGAACTTGATTCTATACAATATTGTGTAAGTATTTAATATTATAAAACAAATCATACATTATTCGTCATATGTCAGCTAGCACACGCCAATATACCAACAAAAACATTGAAAACTAAACTCAAGCTGAAATAATAAAACAAAAACGTAAACTGAATTTAAAACCTAAATAAAGCCTCCAGGCATAAAGGGCGTGCCCGCTTACATATTCAACGATGCAAAATGATCCATATACATACATTGATGCATATAGCTAAATTGAAGTTACAATACTTAAACTAGGACCTCCGGAGTAAAATAAAATAACAGTTAATACAAATAACAATAACAAAAACCATGGTCAGCAAGACGACCAGTCACCACAAGCAGCACCCGTTCACGAGCATAACGCAAAGGTCAGCCATTACCCCCCTCGCCATATTTGAGGGAAGGTGCTAACCCGACCCCCGACGCTACAGCAAGCAGTGACATCTAAGAGAGCATGACGAACTTGCTGCCGGTTGGTCAGGCAAGAATATTATGAACAGCTGACGAGGTCGCTATACAACTCATTTAAAATCATTGTAATGAGTAGATTATGTCCACAATAAGTGAAATTAAAAGAAAATAAAAATTAATTAACAAAATCAGTTAAATAAAAAAAAAAAAAAAAAAATAAAAAAAAAAACAATTATATGAACTACCCATATAAACTGTCAGTAGGAAAGCTAATCCTGGATTGAAAGAACATAAACATTGTCTTGAGTTAATCACAGCGATCAACTATTCTTATCGTTTAAGTAGTCGTTGATAGAATAATATGCCTTCGAACAAAGATGGATTTTACTTTAGCTATAAACTCATTAAACTGTAAATCTAGCAAAGCAGAGGGAAGCTTGCTATAAAAGGTAATACCAAGACCAACAAAAGAATTATGAACCTTATGAAGCCGGTGAAAGGGAGCACGTAGTTTGTCCTTATTTATAATATTAATATTATGAATATCACTGTTTTTAGTGTACAGGTGTATATTTTGCCTAGTATATAAGATGTTGGCGAAGAAGAATTGTGATGCCATCGTAAGAATACCAATATCTTTAAACAAATCACTCAGAGAAACTCTAGCACCTAGTTGGTAAATCGCTCGAACAGCTCGTTTTTGAAGAACAATAGTTATTTGTTATACAAGAGTGCAAAGTTGCTTTTTAACCGCGTGTTCAATTTTGATGACCGAGCAAGCGAAGGATTCTAAAATTGAATGACGAGCGCAGCGAGTGATTCAAAATTAGAATCCTGAGCGTTAGCGAGGGAATCAAAAGAGCACGAGGTGAAAAATCTTTGCACTCGAGTGCAACACGTAACTTTTCATTCCACCTCAGCGAGGAAAGAGTATTTTTAATCTTCAATATCTGAGTGGAAAAGCCGTTTTTATTCTCTAGAGGATAAAGTAAATTGAATTTAGAACATCGTGTGCACTATCACCTTGGTGCACACGATGTTCTAAATTCAATTTACTTGTACAGTGAAATAAGTACCTGTAAAAAAATGTGTCTGCATTCTGTGTCTTACGTAAGTTTCAGTTAATTTATAAATGTTATGGTAGTTTAATAAAAAATAAAAAAAAATGTTGACTTACATTACTTGATTTTTGCCTGAATGTTGATTTTGAATAAAGACATTTTTATCAATTTGTGAATTTGACTTTTATAAAGTACTAGCTTCTGCCCGCGACTTCGTCCACGTCAAGTATTTGCTCCCCTGACCCTTCCCGTCGCATCGCAGCCTGCCAGTTTTCGTCCATTTTTTTGTTGCTGCACCGCTCCTTTTGATCTTAGCGTAATGTTATATACCTATAGCCTTCCTCAATAAATAGGCTATCCAACTCAAAAATATTTTTTCAATTCGAACCAGTAGTTCCTGAGATAATCGCGTTCCAACCCCCCATTTTAGGGAAGTGGGGGAGTTAGAAAGAGACAAAAAGTAGCCTTTGTCACTTTCCATCCCTTCAACTATCTCGACTTAAAAAATCACGTCAATTCGTCGCTCCGTTTTGTCGTGGAAGACGGACAAACAGACACACACACTTTCCCATTTATAATATAGTAGGGATGCTATAGGATGTCTTCAAAGAGTTTCATCCTAAAAAATTAAGATAAGACTACCGACCGAACATTCCAATAATGGCGATTCAGACTCACTTTATTATGAAAATTTATGGTCACTCTACTCTAATACAGTTTCATACTACTATATTTTAGTGAATATCTCCTAAAATATAAAGCCTGTAGTTATATTCGCCACATTTATTTAAACTAGGCTACGATACCTGTCGATTAGTACTAGAACTAAGCTTGAACCTACTATTAATAACGAAATAAACGCCATTGTATTTTAGGCATATTGCCGTCCGCGCGGCCAACTAAAATCGACTGTAAAAAAAATATTGAACCTATTTTCTAGTATTTTTCTTGTTTATTTGCTGCAAAAAAATAGCAACTAATTGTCCATACACATTATCCTCTATTAATTTGATTTTATGATGAGATACGTACCTACACTTAACCTGAAAACTAAATATAGCATAACTTTTTGTATATTTCAGTTTTGATGATTTTTATTTTTGTAACAAATACAACAAATTAAGACCTTTCTTTTGATGTATCATTTGCCTACCTGCATTATTTAGATTCTGAGTAATCACGGGCGATCACTACGGCAAGTGGCGGCTCTAGCGGCCAACTGTTTTTAGTCGGCCTCCAGTCTACCCGTACTCCACTGAATACCAGTATTTTATATGTAGCGACTACCCGTCTGACTTTTACTGCCCAGTGACTGGGTAATTCGATACTCCTTGCAAGGTAGCATTCCAACCTGGCGGGGTCACGTGATTGTTCGAAAGAGATACCGTGACCCTGGCACATGGGCAACTGATGGAACACGGGTGGGTTTTAGTCAGTAAAAGTCTGACACGCCCTCCCGCTCCGCCCAGAGCGGGAGAAGTCATTTGATGATTTCCTATCCAGAAAAAAAAGGTAGCATTCCATTCTATAGTGAATCATGCCACTTGAGGTCACCGCGCAAACCAATGATTAATTTATGACAAAATTCTCATTTAATAGCCCTATTATAATTAGTAAAAAGTAAGTAATGGATTAAGGAAAAAATTTATACTTTTTGTCGAATCGGAATAAAGTAAATAAACTATTAATTTATTGAGGAAAATGAACAATAGATCTTCATGTTGGTAAATAATGGCGCTATTTTAGAAGAAAGTCCTTGTCCCAGATTTGTTGTTTGTTAGTATACCTACTATACAGGATCATAAGATTCATAAGCAGGGGCGGACATGCAAAAAAAGAATGTTTTATTTTTCAGCATGTAAGTTGTAAATATGTACCAATTTTTTTAGTAGGTATATTTTTGTTTTCATAAACTTTTTATTTTTCCCTTTTTGGTTATACATCATGGTAGTAACTTAAATGTATTGTAGAAACTTAAATATTCATCAAGAGATGTCAGAACAAGGAAAATAGGAAATGGAGCAGGAGTAAATTAATGAATTAAGGACATTAAAAGAGACAATTATCGGTATAAATGTTATATTTGTTTGTAAGTAGATTTATTTATTTTATTTTAGGTGTAACATAATCAACCTATAATGTTCCCACTGTTAGAACACAGGCCTCCTCTCTGAGAGAGGGAGTGGGCCGTTATTAATCCACCACACTTGCTCAGTGCGGGTTGGTAGATGTCACATGTCTTCGAATGTTTGGTTCTAAGACATGTCGGTTTCCTCACGATGTTTTCCTTCACCGTTTTGAGATCAGCGGTGATGATACAAATTACACAAAGTAATGTGCCTGCCTAGGTTCGAACCCGTGACCTACGACACGTAAGTTGGGGCCGTTGCCACTACTCGTCTTTTGTCTTAGAAACAATACAAAAACAACGACTTGTTTTTAATTATTTTACATTAATTACTAATTTTTTAACGAACTAACCACAATATTAGAAACAATTGGACCGATTGAAGCGAAAATGTTTCAATCCAGAACCTCGACAATTTAGAGTTTTTGTGACCTATGTACTCCAAATAAGGTATATTTTAACATATCAAAGACTCATAAGGTTTATGTGGTTTGGAAAATTTTTGCTTAAATCGGTCCAATTAACATGTTAACTGCCATGACTAAAATCAGAAAAAGTAAAAAATGTACTTAGTGTTATTTCACAATAAATTGATTATTTATTCCATAAATACAAAATTTATTCCAAAAACATGGCCGCCAGGTAGCAACGACATGTTCAGATTTTGTATGTTGTTGTCGGTCATATAGTCCGACAAGGCCTGAATGGAACATAAAGTGTCGGACACATAGTCCGACATGGCAGTTAACGTGTTAAGTTGTGCGTCGCATCTGTGCATCAATTGACGTTTCTATTCACGAGAAGATTTCCATTTGCATTCATCAACGCACTCTCCTATGGTATTAAATTTATTATCATTCCCGTCACAGCCTCCATAGTTAAACTCCACACACTCTCGTTTAGAGGCATCATATGCATACCTGAAAAAAAATCTCCATTAAACGTTAAGCCATAAGAAATCTGCCAGGGTCGCGAGATTTGTTCGAAAGAGATACCGTGGCCCTGGCATATGGGCAACTGAGGGAACACGGGTGGGTTTTAGTCAGTAAAAATCTAACACGCCCTTCCGCTCCACCCTTTTTTTTTTTTTTTTTTTTTTCATGATGGGAAATCATCAAATGACTTCTCCCGCTCTGGGCGGAGCGGGAGGGCGTGTCAGCCTTTTACTGACTAAAACCCACCCGTGTTCCATCAGTTGCCCATGTGCCAGGGTCACGGTATCTCTTTCGAACAATCACGCGACCCCGACAGTTCCGCTCCACCCTCAGCGGGAGACGTCATTTGATGAGTTCTCAACCATATATTTATTTTTTAAATCCGTCAAGGGACCATCGAATAGCCCTCGCTAACCTACAAATGGCCAAAGCTGGCAACTGGATAACCTAATAGGCATAATCGCGTACAAGAATGCCAGACAATACTTCAAAAGGTTAAAAATCAGTACAAAAATATGCAGAACGTACTTTTGCGTAAACCAACAAAACCGATAACCGAAGCACAATGCGATAGACCGACGGTAAAGGAAATAATGGAAATCATCTCAATCAATCTCAATCTCAAATCTTTATTGCATTCCATAATGTATACAGGTGGTGGGTATTAATATATATAGAAACAATTATGGACCCTGTAGGGCACAGCAACATTTTAAATTCTAATTAGAATAGAGGAAGAGCGCTTTAATTATTTGCTTATGAATTCTTAATATTTGTCTGTATTTTGAACACTATTGTATATTATTATTGTTTATTACGTATTTATTTAAAAATTTCATACTGTAATTCGTATATTTAGTTTCTGTATTTTAATAAGAATTTTATTTTCATTTTAATCAACTTCTATCAACTAAGAAATCAACTTCTCATGCGGTTCATCAGCTTCTATCATACATTGTCGATGGTTTGGATAAGGGTGACAGGACTATAGGTGTGTTCTTGGACCTAGCAAAAGCGTTTGACACAGTTTCTGTCCCCATACTCCTAAGAAAGTTGGAGAGCATCGGTGTTCGTGGTGTTTCGCTGGATTTGTTTACCGATTACTTGACAAACAGGACGCAATGTGTGAGAATGAAGGACTACACAAGTCAACCAGAAAAAGTCCTGTTTGGGGTTCCGCAAGGGAGCATCTTGGGACCGACCTTATTCCTCATTTACATAAACGACTTGTGTGACCTTCATCTCACACGCGGTAAAATAATTACGTTTGCCGATGATACGGTTCTTTTGTTTAAAGGCAACACGTGGAGCGAGGCTTTTAAGTTGGCAGATGAGGGTTTTAGTTTAGTTAGAACTTGGCTTGACCATAACCTTCTTACCCTAAATGCCCAAAAAACCAAGTACATTGCCTTCAGCATTCGGAATAGTACTCAACCACCGATTAATTCCCCGTCCATCAAAATTCATTCATGCATAAACCCCCTGTCTTGCTCCTGCTACAGTCTGTCACAGGTATCTTCTATCAAATATCTGGGCCTCACTGTTGACCAAAATCTCTCATGGAAGGAACAAATAGCCTCCATGACTACGCGAGTTAGGAGAATGATCCACCTATTTAAAAATCTCCGGAATGTTTGTCACCCAAGACTACTGCGAACTATTTATTTTTCCCTTTGCCAGTCAATAATAACGTACTGTATCACTGCTTGGGGAGGCGCATCTAAAACAACAATTTTATCCTTAGAAAGAGCGCAGCGAGCTGTACTCAAAGTAATGAATTTCAGGAGATTTATGTACCCTACCCATAAATTATACAAAGAATTGTCATTACTTACAATTAGACAATTGTTTATAAAAACTTCGATCATACAGCAACACTCGAAGTTACCTCTTTCTACAGCTAGGCGTAGAAAGGATTTGGTTTATTCTGTTCCTAGAACTAAAACGGCATTTGCTAGCAAATTTTTTGATCATATCGGGCCTCATTTATACAACAGGTTGTCTAAAAGTGTGAAGTTACGTGATTTGTCAATCTTTAAGTGCAAAAAGATTTTAAATGATTTTCTACTTCAAGTTGATTATGTTAACACAGAAAAGTTATTAGTAAGCCTATCATAAATACAAACACACAACACTAATTCACACACATTCAGTCACATACACCAATCATATCAACACACAACATCATACAAACATCAACACAACATATTGTTTTTAAAACTATTTTTGTCTAAATATTTTGCATACTTATACTAAATATTTTCAAATTTTACCCACCTTCGAGTGGTAGTAATGATCGCAATGCATTAATTAATACCGAACTACCTCCTAAATATCTCAAATATTATGTTCACTGACAACGTGTGTGATTATTGGAGAACGAGGAATACTGACCTACCGTGATACAGTTTTTACTAGTACGGAGGTCAGTGTGAATTACTCTCTAGCAACCATTTACGTTTGAAATGAGATCTTATTTGTTTTTATCTTGTTGTTTTTTTTATAAATACATATAACTCGTTGTATCTAAGGTTGTTATTGTGCTACTAGAAATAAAATTGTTCTTTTTTAAAAAAAAAAAAATCATGTTTATATTATTTAATTATTATTTATTATTACTATTAATTTATTTATTTATTATTGACATTATTGTGCTATATTATATTATACCTAATTATTATATGTCATGTGTGTGTGTATTATTATTGAATTTATCAGATAGATATTCATCTATTGTGTAATAGCATTTATTTATTAAGATTTTTTTTAACTTATTCAGGAATATATTTATTTTATTTTCTTGTTTTATACTTTCCGGTAATTTATTATATATTTTTACAGACATAGAATGTGGACTAGAAGAATGCAATTTAAGGCGGGAAGGAGGCAAATTAAGTCTGTTTTTATGGCGCAGCGAATATTTAGTTTGTATTTCTTCCCGTGTTTTGTAAGAATCTGGGTGTTTGCGGACTAGTTTACATAATTCCAAAATATAAATACTTACTAGGGTTAGAATTTTGTGTTTCATGAATTGGGACTGCAACATTTCACTCCCCCTGTTAAGCTAGAAGGACAAGAATGCATCCAATACCAAATTGAAGTCTCGCTAAATAATGTAAGCCTCCGAATAAACGAAACAAGTATGAAAATTCTAACTGGAGAGGGGGGTCTCTAACTAGAATTCGGGTTCGGGTTCGAGTTTCAGGTTTCTAAGAAGGTCGGACGACCTATTTACACATGGAATGACAACCTAAAACAGGACATGAAATACTTCGACAAGGAAATCCAGTTTTGGAGACAGAAATAAGATCAAGAAAGCGGCTAGTGATATCTACAAAAATCCAGATACTGATAGTAGCGAGAACTTAGAAGACGACCAAGAAAACAACAACACGGAACATGGCGAAGCTTTGACATAGAAAAGAGCCAAGCAAACGGTTAACCCCACCAAAAGATGCATCGGTGAAGCTCGACCTGGATCAACATGTCGGGGGCACGTCTTCCCTACCATTACAGCGCCCCCCGGTCTACTATTTGATATGCAATTGCTTTAGGCTTATGTAGCACCATGAAACATGAGGCTTCAAAGGCTAGTGCAAATGTTGGGGTTCATTCGATTAATCGAGTCTGGTCAAACCACGCTGGGATCGGTGCAATTCATTTCATTTCATTTCAAGAAATTGACGTAGTCACACTCTGCTACCATGCAGATTTATAATGGCTACATGTGATTAATTTATATAAATTCAATAAAAAATCGAAATAATAATATTAACGTCTCTATTTTACGCGGCAAAATAGAGAAAGTTTGACACAGTGGATTTGACATTGACATATTGATAAATGACATTAATTGTAGAATGTTGCCAGTAAAGAAACTTAAGCTTATAAGTCGATTCGCACGAATTTACTCGTTCGAAACGGGTCAACCGACATTTTTAAACAACATATTATTATTTTCTGTAGACCAACCATCGCACCGAGTAAATTTATTGTGGGCGAATCGACAACTCCAGAAATATGTGTTAGGTAATTTTCACGCTTAATAAAGTTAAGAACTTTTTTGTTTATTATAGGAGAAATGTTTCTCGAACTAATGTTATTACTGTACAAGATTAGAAGTAACACACAACAGTCCGTACTTTGTGTTAACAAAACCAGTACTAAAATTTTCTCATTTTATTAAAACTCCGTATTATCACGGACAAGCTAGTGAAGTTCAGTGCTACTAACATAGTTTAAGATTTTATTATTAACACAAGTTTTGTATAATACTATGTATGTTAGTTTGTAAGGTATATGTCTATGGGTCATTGTAACCTGAAAATAAATGTTATACCTATTATTATTATTTTTTTATTATTATGCTAGGCCATCTTACGCTGATTTTTTTAAATATCAAAGTGCGATTGATCTCAACCTGAGAAATTTCTCAGAACTTACATTGGGAAATTAGCCAAACACTGTCCCTTATCAATTCGCAGCAAACACTTATTGTCCTTGTTACCTGAAATAAAAGTTAACGTTGTTTTATAGTGCATGTAAATACTAGATAATATTTGCTATTAAAAAGAAAGTTATTTCGTTGATACTAACACTCATGTCTGAAATAAAGAATCTGCATTTAGAATTAATTCAGTATCAAACAATAATACCGAACAAAACACAAATAACATACAGTCAGCCTAAGGCTTTACAAAGTGGGAACTGCTCAGCTCATATAATTGTACCTATTTATTTCAAAAGACTGATAAGCTAAGTTTTCAAAGCTTTTAAACGAATACAGGAGAAAGACTCCTGTGTCTCCTGTATTCGTTTGGTCTGCTTGAGCATTTCTGATTTCAGAGAGAGTAAATAAAGAGTACACTTTATTAAAAAAGTACCATTTTCTTTTCAAGTTTTGTTTATGTGTCTTCTAGAACTTATTGCGGTACATAACATTTTTTATTGATTTAACAAGAATTGTAGGACTCCAAACTCCAAAAACGAAATCAAATGCCTTAAAAATGTCAATGTATGTAAAATTGTATTTTAGCGGACTATTGGTCCTACCAGGGTCGTGAGATTAGTTCGAAAGAGGCACCGTGGCCCTGGCATATGGGCAACTGAAGGAACACGGGTGGGTTTTAGTCAGTAAAAATCTGACACGCCCTTGCCCTACACCCAGAGCGGGAGACGTCATTTGATGATTTCCCACCTACAAAAAAAAGCGTACTATTGTTGTTAAAGATTATAAAAGTACACCCATGAGTAAAAGAGTATAATAATCTGTTTTAGAGGCCGATTGGCAACCGACAGGGTACAAAATGATTACAATCTTAACCTAAGTAGCTACAATCATTGTGGAGTGTTGCAAACTGTTGAGTATTGAGTAAAAATCTTCTTATATAAGTATATATAAAATTCAAAGTCCTGAGTGACTGACTGACTGACTGATATATAAACACACAGTCTAAACCGCTGGACTTAGAGACATGACATTTGGAGGATGTTTTCTTTGTGAGAAGTAGGTATCCACTAAGAAAGGAAATGGTTCCTAAGATGGTGGAATGGGGGTTTGAAATGGTGAATTCCATTCGATATCCAAGCGGATGAAGCCGCGGACAGAAGCTAGTACTAAATAGGTAGATAACTGACTAACTAGATAAGGTCCTTAAATAAAGAGTAAAAATATATTTACCATCAACATAGCAGATAAATCCAATCACAATAAATACGACAGAATATAATTTAATCTTCATGTTTATGTAAATCCTACACCTTTTTGAACACTGACTAGTAATACAGTAATAACCGGACTGATCCTTGTCAGTCCGGTTGTATAGCTATATCTATATATATTATCTATATATTATCTTATACCTTTAAACGAGCAATTCTTGTATATTCTTATATAATCTGAATCTCGGAAACGGCTCCAACGATTTTCATGAAATTTAGTATACAGCGGGTTTCGGGGGCGATAAATCGCTCTAGCTAGGAATCATTTTAGAAAATGTCGTTTTCTTCGTGTTTTCAATGACCAAATTTATCGATAATCAACTTGAACATAAACTTATTATTTTAAACACAATTTACCAAAAAATATCGAGCAAAGCTCGGTCATCCAGATATTATACATATATAAAAGCGAAAGGTCACTCATTCATACATTCATTCGCTTACATCAGTAAAAAAAATCAGCTGTTCCATACATTTTGACCCCGTAGGTATTGCATTTTTCTATGAAACAGCTAATTTTTTTTTGTAAAACCTCCGAAAATTTCTTCGCAAGGGGTCTAGAATGATATGCTGAATTCATGGTTACAATTTACGCACTGGATAGAAACTTATCCTGTATATATATACTATAATATATTTACTTGGTGTGTATTGTAGCTTGTATTATTAGATCATAAAGTGTAACAATTGTAGATAGACAAATAAATAAAAAATAACTATAATATATGTATGTATTGGAATACACGTGTGAACTGTGACCTTGGACGCGCGGTCGTTACAAATAATTAATCATCAAGCTAAAATAAATTGGTCGGTAGGTGCTTACACGCAGGCTAGGGTACCATCCGTCCGGATTTGTCTTGCTTTGTGCCTGACTAAGGCAAAGCAAAAAGGAGGGTTATATCTTTGACCAGTACCTATGTTTGTATGAGTACCCACATAGGGTATATATGTATGTAGGTATGTATGTTCATCTGTTCTCTCATAACTTCTAAACTGCTTTTCTTAATTTGACAAATGAGATATCGTTGGAAGCATTTTGATCACTCGTTCGTTATACTTAGGTTATGTGTTGCCACATTACATTTAATATGGCGCCCTCTAGCGGACACAATGTCAAGTTAAAACAAGACTGGAAAAAAAAATATTTTCATCTGAAAGCCGTAGCCCGCTACCATGCGGTGCAAAAAAATATCGAGTTTTTTTATACAAACGTACAATACATACTTGACCAAATTTATGAAACAGCTGATACTTAAAGGTGTCTAGTTGGTCCCAAAGTGAAACTTATTCATATTTAAGATGAAAATTTGATAAAAAATTCTTCCCGTGTTTATACCTCTTGGTAAGACTGGTTGGCAGACTATCGGGGTTCTGACCACCAGTAACGAATGTCAAAGATCCACTACTGATAACCAGAACCAACGGCATAACATGCTCTGTAAGGCACGAAGGTCTCGGTTACTCTGATCCAGCCCGTCCCTTGCTGCCCTCTTCCAGCAACACCCTTTTTTTGATCTCGAAGTGGAAATCCTCATGGATGTCCTCCAACCTGGGGTGGGCAGAGGGGCCTGTCAGACTCTTACTGACTAAAACCACCCCGGTGTTCCGTCCCACACCTACGTCGGGGACCACGGGAACCAATATGTCTTCCGCGATCCCCGACTGGTGCTGCCCGCCTTTGCGGGCCTCCTCACGTTAGGGGGGGAGTGAGGTGTTAACTCCCCCCCATACATCATAGAGAGGCGCACGTGGAACACTACGTGCCACCATCTCGGGTCCTATGGAATAGGGGGCGACGGATATCTTCCAGCAACGCCCTAAACCCCTCAGGTACCCCTCAGGGTGTGCCCTTAGAATGTAGTCGCTTTAG
The DNA here is from genome assembly GCA_932294355.1 of Aporophyla lueneburgensis. Classification (NCBI taxonomy): domain Eukaryota; kingdom Metazoa; phylum Arthropoda; class Insecta; order Lepidoptera; family Noctuidae; genus Aporophyla; species Aporophyla lueneburgensis. Next base: position 11,584,692 of record OW028762.1, on the reverse strand, counting down.
TTTTAAGTTTTTAAGCCCTGCCTGGAGGCCTTAATTTGTTGAGGCAGCCACAGGTATGGCCGGTTAAGCAGCCGACAACCTACTAGATTCACCTGCGAGATGTTATTCCCAAAAAACGGTCTCGGTAAATAAAGATCACCCATCCGTGAAAACATCTTAGAGAAAAAAAACTAAAAAAATACGTTTATTGATCACTCAATAAGTATGACTTCTTGTTCTTCGCTATAGACATACGATGACAAGCCTGGGCACGCGATGTTGCAGTCTTCGAGTGTCTGAAAGTTATTGTTGTTCCCACCGCAGCCACTGTACTTAAATTGGGCGCATGCATTGTTGTCTGGCATGAAGGCATACCTGTAAGCCAAAATAATATCGAAAGAGTCATGAGTACGGGGTGTCAATTGACAACGAAACGCAAGTGTGAAGTTAGCGTGCTTCGACAGAGTCTAGCCTGACGTTCGTGCGAGTCAACGGGAGCGGCGCAGCTCTTTGTACTATTAGATGTCGTGCGGGCAACAAGTGTCTACAAACTGTCCAACGTCTCGTTGGAGAGTTGCCGGGTTGGCGATCTCAGTATGGTGGTAAAATGCATAGTCCTTTAGTTGCTTCTTACGACACCAACGGGAAACAATGCGACCTTCTACAATTCCAGGCCCAGAACACAGCAACGCCACTTGGTCAGAGCTATAGATAAAAAGATCGGCCAAGACTTATCTCAGTTATGTTGTTATCTTCTGCCAGTCTAACCAAATGCAGCTAAAAACCAGTATTTTCTATGGAGCGACTGCCTATCTGACCTCCATAATACTGTTACTAGAAAACACGATACCCCTTGGTGAGACTGGTGTTCAGACCTTTGGGCTTGGAGTTTTTGGAGTTTACCATCGATGGACCAGTGCGGCTTTTGTTATTTAGCCACGAGGAATAAGTAAGTCATTTTTACGCTGGAAGGGGATGCCCTAGAAGAACATACCGGGTGAAATTTTTTAACGTCTTGAAAAAAATGGGGGTAATAGGTGAATGGAGTACAAGTCTTTGGCATAGAAATTTTTATTATTTTTATTTTTGAATAACATGTAATGAAATTGATCTAGCAATAAATACTACACATTTAAAATAACATTTTCATACTAGAACAACAAAAAAAGTAATTGGAAAAAAAAAACAAAATCTATCGAAACCCAAAGCACCCTACTCAATGCGCGGCATGTATCAATGATTTCATAGCGCGGTCCTACCCTTTGAAGCCGAAAGGCGGCCTCATTGATCTTTTGCAGGCGCACGAGCCGCACACGCATCCCCGTCCGCCCGCGTCCCGCGCTCCTTTTGTCACCTGCGATGAATCTGAAGGCCTTCCTGCCTTCTATTCTAGTTACACAACACACCATATGAAGGTCGAGACGGTAAAAAATGTCATCCGGTATAGTGATTTTATTGGTGATGGTCTTCAGCAGGGATGTTGCGGATGCCGATTTCTTCACATCCGCGGATGCGGATATTTGAAGGCTCACATCCGCGGATGCGCATGCGGATGCGGATGTTAAGATTTATTATAAGAAACAATGTGAGTGGAGAAATAAAATAATAAGAGAGTAATTATTCATATTTTAATAAAATATTTAGTAATTAAAGTTGAAAATTAGAGCATTATATTTAATAAATAGGAAAATTGCCGCCTTTTCGGGGTCTAGTCTGTTACGCAGAGGTTCATAAATTAAACCTGCACTACTAAACAATTGTTTGCTAGGAACACTGGCTGGTGGTGTCGTTAAAAATCTACGTGCTATTGGTGATAATAGTTTAAATTCTTCTCGATTACGCTCCACCATTTAAGAGCACAACGCTGTGTATATTCACAATTTTACAATACACTCGAAAACTTAAATGTTCATACGATAAGCGCAACTAAACAACACCATACGACGGATTTACTAACCAAAAACAAATAATACACCATGATAACAAACGCGTCGGATCTTGTCACCGAGCGAAATCTTCGCTCCTATTGGCCAATGATCACATGCCTACGGCACGCGCCAGTCCGGCTACGTCTATTTTCTTTCTTGTCGCGACCTGTGCAACATCTGCATCCGCATGAACATCCGCAATGATTATTACGGATGCGGATGCGGATGCAGATGTCCAAATCAATGCGGATGCGGATATTCGCAACATCCCTGGTCTTCAGAAGGGTCAGGTGCGTAGTACTGGTTGCGTGTAATAGAAAAATCTATATATAACTATAAGTATTATGTATATATACCTAATATCAAACTTTGTGCATCAGAATGGTTACGGTTTATTTACTGTGTATGAAGGTTCTTATGAATATGGTTTGTTGGGAAAGGGTTTCACTAAATAAAGCACAGAAAGACAAGACTAGACATTTATTTCAATTAGGCTTGTCAGTAATTATTCAGAAAGCTAGTTGTCCGTTCCAAAACTAGGTCTTCATGGAGAAGAAGGACAAGAAACTCCATGGAAACAGTATTAAAGTATTATATCAACTCACTTCTTACATTGCCATAAACTATTATTATCTTAAATACATTTAATTCTATCTCTTGGAGCATTGTCCAAGAGATCTCAGAATAGTATCAACATAATCACAACAACAATAGCTAGGCAAAGAAAGAGTATGAATATTCCATTTTATATGATTTAAAACATTATCAATATTGGCAACAATATAAAAGGTACAACAACATTTTCATAATAAGCAATATCAAATTACTTAACTTACGTGACCTCTGCTCGATATTTCCACACAACAACAGCACTAGAACTAACCAACTAAACATCTTCCGAGGAACTGCCCCGGATTTTTTTTTTTTTTTTTTTTGTAGCCCATCTCGTAGTTAATCCTTAAAAGATTCTTACTACTTAAACGGATGGTAGCCCAGCGAGTTCTAAAAAGTTACCTTTTTAGGCCTCCAGCCGGGGTGCCCCGATAAAGTAATTTCAATCCTTTTTATATCCTACAAACGTCAATCTAATAAAATCGTCAGACATCTCCCGCCATTTTGAACAAATGACAAATCATTACACATTTTGGCTTAATAACTTCTAACACAGATAGTAAACCATTGTTATGTAGTGAAACAGTTTAAAAACATTTTAAGATAATTTAGCAATTTAATAAGGACTGATTCGTAACTTCTTCGTAGTTACGAATCATTAAAAGAATATCAATATGAACTGACAGTATTGTACCAGCCGTTTGGATCTGCTTAATAAATTAAAATGACAATATAAAACCTAGGGTATACTACAATTATAATTAAATACGTATTAATTATTTCTAGTACTAAAATCTACTTTTACTATTTAAGACGAATCAGTTTTTGTAAACACTTTATCTAGTCAAATTAGGTACTCCTATATTAGTTCAATGCTTCGTTAATGTGATAGATGTCATTATCTACCCAACAATTATAAAATATCAGAATGAAATATCTAACACGTGCGTGTATGACCAGATGTATGAACTTAACCGAGGCAAAAGCAAGGATTGTAGTAGGTGGCGTTTTGTAGTTTCTGCGTACCCCCATAGGAAAAGTTAATGTATGTTATTTTAATATGGCAATGCTTACCTGGTGATACTAAAGGTGCAGTCTCCTAACTCAATCGAGAGTTCGCAATCCACATTTGAAGCTTCTGGAATAAGAAACTGAAAGGTTAGACCGAAATCAATGCTACACCACCTCCCTACTACGTCTACTATGTAATAGGAGCGAGTCTATTTTCTTTAATCGGATACTATTCCTGACCGGCCACGGGCTAGATCAAATAAGCCTATCACAGTGCACTACAGGGCATTAACCTCACCTAGCTTCAGCACAACACAACACTACTTGTCCGCCACCATCCGCGTCCAGTCTGTCCCAGCCACATTCTCAAGGTCGTCTGTCCATCTAGCTGTGTCACACTACGCTTGCCATTACGCGTCTCCACTCCAGGACTCGCCTACCCCAACGAGTATCGGTCCTTCCACAATCATGGCGAGACCATTTCAGGTTGTTTATTTTTAAACTTAGTCTATATATAACCTTTCCCGGAACTTCGTTTATGATTTTATCCTCAAAAAATTAGTTCATAGCCCGCCTATAAGAATGCTTAGCGAATATACCTAAGTTTGTGGACCAGCCCGACTATTAGTGTCCATGTTTCGTATGTCATAACGAGTAGGATGCACTGGTTGAAGATGTGCAGGATAGACGACCAGAAGACGTACGTACGACGGTCTCGAAACTGGATGCTTCAGTCGGTTTCTTTCTCAAAGTTGTATTTACCAAACTGGATGAGGTGCCCTAGGTTAGGATTGATTTTTTCTTCTATGACACTGTTTTACATTCTGTGATTACTGTAACTCATACACTGACTTGTAACTTGTAAAAATATTAGGAAATTCGTATTCTTGCCTTTGCAATGTTTTTGTAAATATATGAACACCATGTATCTATCATATAATTAATTTATCTCAATGCTTCATTTACAGTTATTTTACCTGCTGTGGTATGGTAATTTTTATTGTAGGTGCATCGTCTTCACATATAATTTTATAAATCCATACTTCCATACTAATATTATAAATGCAAAAGTAACTCTGTCTGTATGTCAGTCTGTCTGTCTGTCTGTCTGTCTGTCTCGCTTTCCTGCTAAAACTACTGAACCGATTTAAATGAAATTTGTATGGTGTACAGATAGTTTAGAGCCTGAGAAAGGACATGGGCTACTTTTTATCCCGGTAATATGTTCCCGCGGGATAATTTCCGACCTCCACGCGGGCGAAGCCGCTGGCGAAAGCTAGTATTGTATAAAAATACTGAAAACTATTTTAAAAGAGTTACAGTGGAGTTTCTTGTCCATTCTACTCCATAAGAATCTACCTTTTGGAATTGGCAACTAGAATCAATTCTATTTTCATGTAATTGTTGACGTTCAAAAGTACCTTTTTTGGGCCTACTTGAAATAAATGCTTTGACTTGACTTGACTTGACTTCTTAGGTAGAACAACCACACAATTCGAGAAGCGACCCTTCGATCTGGATTGGACTCGGGAAGACACATGAACATGCCTTTCGTCTTGCCTAAGTTCCTGCCAAGGTAACTCGCTGAGAGGCTCCATTTATCATCATTATCATCATTTCAGTCGAAAGAGGTCCACTGCTGGACATAGGCCTCCTCCAAGCTCCGCCACTTCGACCGGTTTTGTGCTTCCCGCTTCCAGCGGATTCCTGCGGCCTTCACAAGGTCATCGGTCCACCTTGTGAGAGGCCTTACAACTCTACGTCTTAAGGTACGTGGTCGCATTCCAGAACCTTTCGGCCCCATCGGCCCATCTGCCCGTTGCCACTTCAGTTTAGCAATTCTTCGGGCTATGTCGGTTACCTTCGTTCTCCTACGGATCTCTTCATTTCTGATTCGATCGCGTTGGGAAAGTCCAAGGATAGCCCTCTCCATTGCCCTTTGGGTGACTTTCAACCTTCGAATAAGGCTCATTGCTTGCTGACATGTTTTGCTGGTATTTTGGCGTGTGCTAGCTGACATATGGCAAATAATTTAATTTTTTGTGTTTCGTAATGTTAATTACCTACATGTGTGTGTGTGTGGTTTAAAAGAAGATGTAGTGATAAAAATTGAAAAAAGTATGTTGAGATGGTTTGGTCATGTTGAGAGGATGAATGAAGGACGGCTCACAAAAGGTATCTACAAGGCAGATGTGAGTGGAAACACCGGGAGGGGACGCCCTAGGAGGACATATAGTGACCTTATTGGTGATGTTCTTCAGAATGGTGAGCTGCGTAGTACTCGCAACCGGCGTGTGTGTATGACCAATTGTATGAACCTAAACGAGGCAAAAGGAGTGTGTAAAGATCGTAGCAGGTGGCGTTCCGTGGTTTCTGCATACCCCCATGGAGAAAAGGCGTGATTGTATGTATGTATGTATATTATAGTACAGAATCAAGCTCTTCTAACTTAACAGACAGCTGTGCTGCTGGTGAGTTTGTTGCGCCACTTCTTCTTCCCAGCTAAAGAACTAGGAAGCACTGAAGGGCGGGCGTTTTGGGGGACTGTCTTAAGTAATTTTGACGTTTAAAAAGTGATAACTCTCAGCCTAGTTTGAATAAATATCTTTTGATTTTGATTGGAGAACAGTTTCGTAGTTATCACATTGCCACGCATCCCTCAGAGCCGTTGGATGGGGCTGGTTTTCCTACTAGTTATGTGGCAGCGTCATACAAATATCTCACACATCAAGCTATAAACATTAAAGTAATTTCTGACTGAAACACTTTGCCCGAACTGGGAATCTAGCCCATACTACTTTGGTAATCGCGCTTGTGATCACTGGACAAACGAAATATCTACCTATTTACTCAAAAATCAACTAAAATGCACTTGTACCTGTTGAACTACTTTCGTCAGATTCTTCATCTTCGCAAAAACTTGTATAAATAGCAATAGCCAGCAGAAATATTGTGCATTTCATCTTGAAATAAAATGGATGTGTACTTTCTTTATTTTATTTAACTCTTTATTTCCATAACTAATTATTGTAGTAGTATTTACATAAAGTTTAATTAATCTCGCATTATTAATTTCACGGTAGAAAAAGTGATTAAAAGATTAATGTTGCAAATTATTTGCTTTTATTAAGTTAAGTAGCCATGAAGGTATTTCATCTGCAAGGGTTGCGAGATTTGTTCGAAAGAGTGGCCCTGGCAGAGGCAACTGAAGGAGCACGGGTGGGTTTTAGTCAGTAAAATTCTGACATGAAAGAGCGGGAGATGTCATTTGATGATTTCCCATCCAGAAAAAAAAAGCCTAGTCAAGCAAACAAACGCGCCCATATCAACGTTCGTTACCAGCTTCCTACGTGAATAGGTTTATTCCGTTTAGCCACCCTAAAACAGCCATCCTAGGGTGGATATTCGGAAACGCGTGATTATCTGTCCACGCCGTCTGACGTGGACAGATGGAGGGTCGATGGAGGAAAGTGGTGGCCCAGTGGTAACAGTCGTGATTTACGAATCGTTGGTCGTAGGTTAAAATCTAGACAGGCGCTTTACTTCGTGTAAATTATTTCATCATCACTGCTCTCAAAACGCTGAAGGAAAACATCGTGAGGAAACCGGCAAGTGCTCAAACCAAAAATTCGACGACGTGACATGTCCCGCTCGGCCCGTGTGGTGGATTGCGGCCTACTTTGGTCTCGCAGAGGCCTACGTCACAATAGTAGGAACTTTATAGGCTAAATATGCAGACTTGTCTGATGAGAGATCTGAGCATGTAGGTATGGTAGGCTCAAGATAGGAGGGGGCTATTGTTTACGGGATCAGAAGCGAAACGCGAACGTTTCTCGGTAAAAGTTCAACAGTCGTTTACTATCAAATATAAGGTCAGGTTTGCTGATAGGTTTTGACCTCACCGATATTAGCTACAGGGCCGGATTTGATAAATTATAAAACATGAGCCTCAACGGGGTAGTTGGAAAAGGCTATGCCATTTTTGAGCTGAACTTATAACGGTACTCAACTTTCGTAGGCTACAGAAAGCACTTTATGCCGTTGGTCTCGACTGACATTTGTGGATGACAATCAGTCTTGCTAAGGGGTATTGTGTTACTTGGTAACTATTCGTAGTCGTTCCATGTGGAACACTGCAGTCAGCTGCAGACTGGAAGCCGACTCCAACATAGTTGGGAAAGGGTAAGAAGGTGATAACAACAGTCGGGAACCAGACAAGAAAATTAGTAGTGATGAGCAAGGCTGATAGGATAAACCCACGCGTTCTGGTCAGATCAAGTAACCGTCCGCCCTTGGCTCTGTTACGACCGATTAGAGAGAAGCCGATAACAGAACGAAGTGGAAGAACATCACACATAAAGCTGAGATGGCCTCAGGGATACGACCTTTGGTAAAGAAGTGTGGGACCTCAAGAAGAGAATGGAGATTGGCTGTAGAAGACAACATTCGAGGAATAGTGAAGAGATATGGGGGACACCATTGCCTAGAAGAAAGGACAAATGCAGCAAAATTGTATCTTAGACCACAGAAAAGATGGAATGATGGCATTAAACAGGACGCCGAAACAACATGAGACAGAGTGGCGAGTTGAAGACAGGAATGGGTATGGCTGGATGAGACCTTTGCCAACTTGCATGCCGACTGGCAAACGGACATTTAACACATAAACAAACGCCAAATACGAGGCTGACGACCACACTTAATGTTTGTCCGACTTAAAGGCTATAAATGAACAAAACAATATTCACAGAATACGCCTCTGCTTTAAGAGCAATTGCCGAATTTATACATAACCATGTTATATGAATATAATCAGAACAAACTTTGTTTCGAAGTGTACGCGTCAACTTTAAATAATTATAATGAAGTTATTTTATTTCCTTGTTCTGCTGTTAGTGGCTTTCACTCTATGTGAAGCTAGGGGTAAGTTTTAAAACCATTTTTACTAGTAATTTGACACAAAAAAGGAAAATTATAATCAGTGAAGCCCTATTTCACCATTCTGAATAAGCTGCAAGTTCATCATGTCATCACGGCTGGAGATAGATCTCCCCCAATTTGGGAGGGTTTGCCACGCTTGGCAGGCGGGTTGGCGATCGCAGTGTGGTGGTAGAATGCATAGAGAACGCTGCTGCCCATTAAGTCTTTTAGTCACCTCTTACGACACCCACAGGAAGAAATTTAAGGGGGCAGGCTGCAGGCTATTTGGCAGAAAATGTTGTACAAATTCTGTGTAATTTCAAATTACTTAATCGTGTTGATAATGAATTCGTTATATGATGGGTCAGAATGTTCGGCTATAATAAGGTTGAATGAAAGAAACGCAATTGCACTCAGCTCAGAGGAGAGTGCTAAGAGGGATATGTGGTGTTACACAAATGGATAGAATAAGAAATGAGTACATACGAGGAAGTCCCAAAGTGGCACTAACTGAAAAGTTGTGTGGAAATCGGTTGTCATGGTATGGTCACGTGATACGGAGGAATGAGGAAAATGTCGTGAAAAAGTAATAAGTATGAATGTCGATGGCTATAAGAGTAGAGAGAGAATAAAGAAACGATGCATGGACTGTGTGAATAATGATATGGATAGAAAAGGGGTGACTACCGAGATGACGACTAATAGAGAAGTATGGAAGAAAAAGACATGTTGTGCCGACCGCAAATAAATTGGGATAAGGGCAGGGGAATCATGATTGAGTTAGTTATATTCGGCAGTTTGTGTGCTTTGAGTATTGAATGTAGATCTATATCAACTCCTTGGTCTTCGCATGATCTGACCAAGATTATGTTTGAACTTTAAAAGAGACTGTGACTTCTGAGTTTGTTTCGGCTTTTCACAGAGTAGTCAGATAGGAAAAACCTGCCTCATATAGTTTACAAATATGATTGACATGTAAAATGTGTTTGTATAAATCTACTTGCAGAAATAAAATCATTTATCATTCATCATAGTTTCTTAATTTTTGTTATAGGCAGTATATGGACCGACTTTTTCATTCCCCTTATTAAATTGTTAATATTTATTAGTGGAAACATGTAAATGGCCTCAGTTTCATATTGCTCTTCTTCTTAGCGTTTTTATAACAATTTAAATATAGTCTGCCCAGAACTTAGTACACGCTACACGAGTTGATGGACGAGGACGCTATTTCAGTAGCGTCCATCAACTCGTGTAGCGTGCAGACAACAGGACACGTTGAACAAGATATTAAGTGCCGCATTGTTTACGGGACAGCACCATATTGTTTAAGAACGCTGTTTAAATAGCTGAGAGTGTCCCGAATATAATAAAATAAAATAATAAATAAATACGAATATTGGGAAATACCTTATCGCCTGCATAGCCTGTTTGCAACTATACCGGATGACATTTTTTATTGTCTCAACCTTCATACGGTGTGTTGTGTAACTAGAATAGAAGGCAGGAAGGCCTTCAGATTCATCGCAGATGACTAAAGGAGCGCCGGACGCGGGCTGACGGGGATGCGTGTGCGGCTTGTGCGCCTGCGAAAGATCAATTTGGCCGCTTATCGGCCGGCTTCAAAGGGTAGGACCGCGCTACAAAATTATTGATACATGCCGCGCAATGAGTAGGGTGCGTATGATTTTAGTTTCGATAGATTTTAATTGTTTTTTTTTATTTTATTTTTTCCAAATTTCTGTTTTTGTTGTTCTAGTATGAAAATGTTACTTTAAATGTTTAGTATTTATTGCTAGATCAATTTCATTACATGTTATTCAAAAATAAAATAATAAAAATTTCTATGCCAAAGGCTTCTACTCTGTTCACCTATTACACCCATTTTTTTTCAAGACGTTAAAAAAAGTCACCCGGTATATATTGAGGTCGAGTTTCTAACCAGATGCAGATGAATATAGTATTGCAAAGGACTCGAGTCGTAATTTTAAAGACTCGACTCAATTTTGCAAGACTCAGTATGCTCAAAAGGCTCGGAATCTAGAGACAAGCCGAGCCCGAGTCATTTAAGAGCCATTCGAGTTTTAACCAGTCAATTACCGTAACTACAGACACAATTAAAAAAACATTATGTCTATACCAAATGTGGTATCTCAGGGACTTAGAGGTTAAAATGAACTCGTTTCTTAAAGAAAAACTCGGAGCATGAAGATGAGACTTGTGAATAACTCGTCAGATTGTCTGTACGCATTAATTACTATAATTTGTATTTATCACTAATAAATTTAAGTCTTTTCAAATGATGAGCTACAAGTCTCATCTTCATGCTCCGAATTTCTCTTTAAGCTTGACTTTCTGCTTGTTTTTCTGCTTGACTCTAGACTTCGAGCTTTTTGAGCAAACTGAGTCTTACATAATTATTTTGAGTCGAGTCTTTTAAATTACTACTTCAGGACTCGAGTCCTTTGCAACGCTAGATGAATACCAGTATTTTGTATGGGGTGACTGCCTATCTGGTTTAAACAATCCCGTTTCTGGGTAACACGATACCCTTTAGTAAGACTGGTTGTCAGAATTTCGGGTCTCTGTAGAAATTGTGAAATGCCCTAACTATATCATTACAAAAAATAACCAGCGAAGTGCGACGCGCACCGAGGGTTCCGTACAAACCTGTACATATTCACGGTTTATGAATAAGGTTTATGTTTATGAAATTAAATGTTTTTTTTTATTTTTATATTTGAGTTCATTGAATGAAAGGTAAATTGCGGTTTACGATTTATGAAGTATTAAAAAAAAACTACTTAGGTACTAGATCTCGTTCAAACCAATTTTCGGTGGAAGTTTACATGGTAATGTACAACACATATTTTTTTTTCGTTTTATCATTCTCTTATTTTAGAAGTAACGGGGGGGGGGGACACTTTTTATGGAAGTGTCTCTCGCGCAAACTATTCAGTTTAGAAAAAAAAATGATATTAGAAACTTCAATACCATTTTTCAAGAACTATTCATAGATACCCCACAAAATGGGTTTGATGAAAAAAAAAAATTTGAGTTTCAGTTCTAAGTATGGGGAACCCCAAAATTTATTGTTTTTTTTTCTATTTTTGTGTGAAAATTTTAATGCGGTTTACAGAATACATCTACTTACCAAGTTTCAACAGCCTAGCTCTTATAGTTTCGGAAAAAGTGGCTGTGACATACGGACGGACCGACAGACAGAGAGACAGACATGACGAATCTATAAGGGTTCCGTATTTTGCCATTTGGCAACGGAACCCTAATAAGTCTGTGCTTCTTAAAATGTAGTTAATACAAATAAATGTTTTCACTTCAAACATTTATTTTTATCTGTAGCTGAGTTTCGATATTTAATTTATATTCCGACGTGTTATCACGACAGTTTCATGCTGGTTAAATAATAACAGCTCATGGGTCAATGGTCATGGCTCGCCGCCCGGTAAGGACCAGGCTCGGGTCGACGGCGCGCAGTGTTCCACGCGCGCCTCAAAGAGATGTCAGCAGCAGTGTAGGGTTCTACTAGGACCGATGCCTGCCGGGGTCGCGTGATTCTTCGAAAGAGATACCGTGACCCTGGCACATGGGCAACTGATGGAACACGGGTGGGTTTTAGTCAGTAAAAGTCTGACACGCCCTCCCGCTCCACCCAGAGCGGGAGAAGTCATTTGATGATTTCCCATCCTGAAAAAAAAATGGGTCAATCGAAGGGTAAGCTACGCTTGCCGAGGTTAGTTTGTGGATGGGTACCCATCCATTAAATATCGAGGCCAAAATATAGCAGCCGTTTGGTCCGACTTTAGATCTTTGATAGTCGTCACGGGTAGTTAGAAGCCCGAGAGCCTGACAACCAGTCTTTTTGTTGTGGGTGGGTAATCATCAAATGACGTCATAAGTATCAGACTTTTACTGACTAAAACCCACCCGTGTTCCTTCAGTTGCCCTTATGCCAGGGTCGTGGTATCTCTTTCGATCAAATCTCGGGACCCTGGCAGTGACGACCAGTCTTACCAACGGAGAGAGGTCAGATAGGCATATCAGATAGGCAGTCGTTTCAAAATTCTCGTATTGCAGCTGCATTCTGATTGATTGATTTATCGCAACAGTTTATTAAAATAAACCGCTTTTTTTCAGATGCTAGATGCCTACAACCTACAGATGCGGGAGTCTGCTTTGGATACCATCCGATGTATGTATTTATGAAAAGTTCCATTTAAATAAGGTAATAAATCTCCATAGATGTGGTGGGTGTCGGTATCTAATCACGATACAAAAAGGAACACTCTTTTATATTTATTTGATGTAAGAAACTCAGTTTCTCATTTTGTTTTCGTTGGATTACAATTTATCGAAGTCAAACCGTCAAATTGTGAAATGGTATGTGACGAAACGCACCTCGCGCGCTGATTGGTTGAACGTCATGTGCACCGCACGGCCATATTGTTTATGAATTCGTTTGTCGAATGTAAATGTCATCGTAACATTATGAACATCGTTAGATTATAGGTTAGGTTAGAACTGTGACCTTACATTATTACCTCTAGATGTAGCCAACTTGTGGCCGCACATGAGACAGCACTATAAAACTTCAATGTTGCCATTACGGAAACTTTTCCTTAAATATTACGAAAAACGTGAGGGTGTTTCGTTGTAACAACTACTGAAAATAAAACGCAAAAAAGTTAATAAAGTTTTATTGATTATAATCATTAAAATATTAAATTACTATTGTCCCTTGAACAACACTAATTTGTTGTGAAAATTTCTGATTTTTTCATTTTGGTTGCTCATGCATTTATTTACAAAACGAATTCTGACCTCAAAATATCTATATGCAATTGCCTTTAACAATAAAATCAAATGATTATCAAAGGGACTTTGTTCGGATATAATGTTCCCTTAAACTGGGAAATAAAGGTTTGCCTACAATTTTTTTTTGCACTGTGACCAACCCTTCTTTCAAAATGATGGCAATTACTTGGCTATTTATGCAAGATGCGATCCGTCGCATGCAAATTTGATACCGAGACTTGGTCGGTTTGCCGTGGACAGATTATACCCAATCTATCCTAAAGCGTTAGCAGGGGGCGGCTAGCAGGTTAGAGTATAAATTATACCTCAATATAACTGTTTTTTTTTTCAGGTTTACATTCGATAATGCAGCTGAAAGGTGTGTGGGCTTCGTCTACGGAGGTTGCATGGGTAACGATAACCGTTTTGCTACCTTAGAAGACTGTCAAGCGGCTTGTTAAGATTTGAATAAATTTAATGATTTTTATATGTAGTTTTATTTCTCAATCCATTTGCAGTAGTATAACAGACACTAAAGACAAACAAAAAAAAAAAGACCAATATTCGCGAGAAGATGGTAGACGCCCTACATCATATACATATGATAGAAGTACCTAGACATGGCCGGGGCACGTAAAAATGGAGTATAGGAGCATGTGGGCAAAGGCCTGAAGGGCAAGCGAAAACAAGGCCACCACAAGAAAGATGGGTCGACGAGTTAAAGTAGCGGGTCAAAATTGGTTGCTACTGAGAAATTCCATATTGAAAGCTAGTAACACTTCGCCCGTTCTGGGAATCGAACACAGAACCCCATGTTCAGCGGTACCGCTTGCGACCACTATACCAATGAGGCAGGGTTTTAAATTAATTTACATTTTATACATACAATTTTAAGGCCGTTTGGGGTTGAAACACTCGGGTCATGGGGCCCAAGTGCGCGTCTCCTTTTTAAGGAAATTTCTCATCGACTGGTCGACACTTCACGTGACCAGAGGGCTGGGTCATTCTTTGGCCAAAGAATTAGCATTACCATTCAACGTGGCAATGCTGCCAGTCTTCTGCGCACGTTTCCAGAAGACAGTGATACGGACGAGTACTTCGACGCCTAAGTGTCCTTTGTTTTTGTATTTATTTGTATAGTTTATTTTATATTTATTTTAGTAATCTGTATTCTAGTTTTTGGCCTTCTGTAATAAACATTTACATTGAAATATCTACATGTTTAGTTATATAAGGTGTATCTATTCATACACGAAATATTTTAAGAGGTACACCTGTAGGTGGTAAAGAAGCTATAGCAACGAAAAAAAATTTTTCTAAATGTATTTTTTTCAAAATTTAATATTTATAAATTATTTGACGCACATAAGAAATACTGGCTCCTCCTTATTTTTTACGGCCCGAGACACCGCGGCCATGCTCGTGCCGTCCGATCGGTGCCCTCGCAACGTCAGGCAGGCTATTCATAGAATTTGGAATAAAGGTTTTATGCAAAACGTGTCAAGCAGTTTTAAAATTATAATCATTACGAAAATTCAAAACGCTTAGATTAAAATTTTCTTTTTGCTTCTATAGCTTCTTTACCACCTACAGGTGTACCTCTTAAAATATTTCGTGTATGAATAGATACACCTTATATTTTGTTTATAAAAAAAGTAATAAAGAGGCTCCTTTACTTATTGTAGAATATTGCCAATCGTTTATATTGCCAACCTTATATTGCTTCATATATTCCGAACATTTGGCAGCTCAGCAACGCAAATAACGCAATGTATGTTGTTGAACTGTCAAAATTAAAGCAATTCTTACTGTTAGTGTTTTATAAATAGATCTAGATTTTGAAATAGACTGTCACGCAGATATGAGGGCAAAGCCTAGCTTTCCTAGCATTAAAAATGGCGAATCGACAGCCATTTTAACGGCTGCGCTTATTACCCTGAAACCTCTTTACAAAAAAGGGGGTGACTAGCAGAACTTACTAGTTGAATAATAGGCGTCTTCTAATGCTACCTGAGCTCAATTCTCGGCCTCTCTCATCCATCAAATGGGCAGGAATATAGCATTAAATAGATAAATAAATCGGGTAGTACTACGGAACCTAAAAATTATAGACCTATAACTTGTTTACCGACGGTCTATAAAGTTCTTACATCCATTTTTAGAAAAAAAAATTCACACCATATTCAAAGTAACGCTATTATGTCGGTGTCTCAGAATGGATGTAAGAATGGGTCCCGTGGTACTAAGGAGCTGCTCCTTATAGACATGGCCATAAGCCAACAGGTTCGTAGATCTCGGATGGATTTGTCGACATGTTGGATATATTATAAGAAGGCCTATGACTCCGTGCCACATACATGGCTCATGAGGGTACTAGAATTGTACAAAATAGATGCAACTCTACGCACCTTCTTGATGTCGTGTATGAGGCAGTGGAGGACGGTCCTTCTCTGTCCAGGATGTCCACAAATCCAGCAGATCATTGAACCGATCAGGATTGAGCGAGGAATATTTCAGGGCGACAGTTTGAGTCCGCTTTGGTTTTGCTTAGCCTTGAATCCTCTAAGCATACTGCTGGAGGATTCAGGTTTAGGCTATCGATTGAGAAGAGGTGGTCAGTTGATATCACACCTCCTTTACATGGATGATCTGAAACTCTTTGCCCCCAACAATTTGCGACTGATGGAGCTACTGAAGGTAACAGAAACGTTCAGTAGTGCCATCAGGATGGAATTTGGTGTGGACAAATGTGCAGTCATGCATGTAAAGCGAGGGGGATTGTAGAATCCGTGGGAACCGAACTTACGGATTCTATACACCTTAGATCCCTCTCCTCAACCGATACCTACAAATATTTGGGTATGCCGGAAGCATTAGGCATCAATGCTACCGACATGAAACAATCGCTGAGGGAACGCTTCTTTGGCCGCCTGAAAAAGTATTTAATAGTCTTTTATCAGGCGGCAACAAGGTGCGTGCCTTCAACGGTTGGGTCATGTCGGTTTTGATGTATTCTTTCGGCATACTCAAATGGACTCAAACGGAACTTGACGCTCTGGATAGGAAGGTCCGTACATTGCTGACGGCAGATCGGATACATCACCCACGGTCATCAGTGATGAGACTGTACATCCCGCGGAAGTGTGGGGGTCGAGGTTTCTTAAACGCTAAAACCCTCCACAACCGGAGATCTGCAGTCTCAGGGAATATTTCCTTCAAACTGAAGTGGGGATGCACCGAGAAGTGGTTGCAGTGGACAAGGGCCTCACTCCGCTCTCCTTGGCGAACGAGAACTGGCGCAAACCTGCAGTATTAGATACTAAGGATCGTAAGGAAGTATGGCAAAGCAAAGAGCTTCACGGTCGCTTTTTCCGGGCTCTCCATGGGCCTGATGTAGACTTTTTGGCGTTCGTATCCTGGCTGCGTTACGGTGACCTCTTTGGGGAAACCGAAGGTTTTGTCTGTGCGATTATGGAAGAAGTTATCATGACGAATAATTATCGGAAATACATTGCTATGGACGGTACGGTTGACATTTGTCGGGCATGCCACCGTCCCGGTGAATCTATCCGACATATTGTTTCCGGTTGTTCTCGTCTTGATAACGACGAGTACTTGCACAGACACAATCTAGTAGCCAGGATCATCCACCAGCAACATGCTTTGCAATACAACCTTGTGGAATCTGAAGTACCATACCTACTACAGGTATGTGCCTGACCCAGTTCTCGAGAATGGTCACGCCACATTGTACTGGGATTGATCTATCATCACAGACAGGACTATTGTAGCCAATAAGCCTGATATTGTGGTGATTGATGTCAGCAGCAGTGTAGGGGTCTACTAGGACCGATGCCTGCCGGGGTCGCGTGATTGTTCGAAAGAGATACCGACCCTGGCACATGGGCAACTGATGGAACACGGGTGGGTTTTAGACAGTAAAAGTCTGATACGCCCTCCCGCTCCGCCCAGAGCGGGAGAAGTCATTTGATGATTTCCCATCCTGAAAAAAAAAAGGGTCACTAACCATTAGACTAACAGGTCAATAAAACAAAAATATTATCTTTATGGGGCTCAGTCGTCGTAGCACCGAACTATGCCGTAGCAGCGAACGAACTGTGTGGAGAAAAGATAAACTTTAAAAACTTTTTCCAAAAAAATAACAACCGACTTCCTAAAAAAAAACATTACAAAGTGAAAAAAAACCAACTTCCTCAAAAACACCAGAAAGTGAAAAATAAATTTAATTTCGGAAGTCGGTGTCTTAGGATCTGTATTTGAGTTTTTTGCTACCGACTTGCGAAATTAAAGTTATTTTTCACTTTCTGGTGTTTTTGAGGAAGTCGGTTTTTTTTGTAATTTTTTTTTTATTTTTTAGTTACGGTATCTACCCGCACTAATTTCTATACCACTAATCGCTAGGTGAAATTTAATACTTTACTACTGCTGTAAAATCGTTGAGGAATTCCCTTGACTGTCTGTATGGTGTCCATCATCAGACCTGTAATGGCACTTATAGCCTATATGGGTGCAAAGTTTTCATCAATAGAAATGAATTAAGTCCAAACACCGGGTAATTGCTGTAAGTCGTCGAAGAGTTTCCTCGACTGTCTTTCGGTTTCATCATCAGAGCAACTTCAGACCTTCATTAAATAGTAGTGCTTTAAGATAATTAATGCAAGAAATAAAAAACGCACTAGTCGCCACTACGATTTTCGAAGGTTCCCTTCGACTTCTCTGGGATGCCATCATCAGATTCTGGTTTCCTTATCATGGGACCACCCTTGGGATATCTCATTTCCAACAAAAAAAGAATCATCAAAATTGGTCTATAAACGACGAAGTTATCGGGGAACACACATAAAAAAAAAACGGTCGTATTGAGAAACCTCCTCCTTTTTTTGAAGTCAGTTAAAAATGCTGAGGTCGGTATATACGAAAGAACTTACTTTTCTATTCTATTTTTTATGAAATGGCAAGTAAAGCCGATGTCGACTATTCTGCCAATGTCTAAAGTGAGTTGGAGAAACAAGTGTGCATAATATATATATTATAATAAAAAACAACTGGAGACACAAGTGGAAAGAACTTTTGTTTTCTATGTTCTATGACAGGTGACAGCCCTGACCGCCGGTCACTTTTCCACGATGATGTTGAAAACAGTGCCATCTATACATCTTCGTGGAAATCATTTGTAAGACGACAGTTTATGGTTTTCTAATAGTATTACATTCTGTCGGTAGATTGCACTATAACGATGTAAGGCGAAAGTAACTATAATTTACCTGCCTGTAATTATTATCCCTCTATAAGACAAAGGCCACTTTTCATAAAGAGAAAAAATAGGCAATGACCACGATGCTTGCTCAAATTAGTGATTTCTGACTACATGAGTAATACTGTTCGTGATGACTTAGATAGTTTTTCGTATTTACATGATTATCTTAGTTAATAATTAGCACGTTTTGGTAAAAGAAGAATATTTTAAATTGTTAAAAACCGGTCATGATAAGAATGTCTTAGAAACATTACGAATTAATTTATTCTTATGTTTCCGAATTCAAATGATGTAAAGTCTACGCCTGCTGTCTGTGACAGTCTGTGTGTCACAGAACTGGAGAAAAAGTAATGTAGACACAAAAAAAATGCCCCAGGACCATGAAAACTTGGACTTTATAAACTTAAAACTACTGAAGCTAGTTTCTTTACCACGCTTTCTGCTGCTAAGAAAGAATGTAAAGGCATGCTTTTTGGAGTCTAGGTTTCTGCATATAAACCCAAAGACTGTATAAAATTAAATCAACAGAGGATCATTTCTATTTTATTGTAAAATACGTTCATAAGTGCCTTTTCTCTGTCTATTTGAAATAAATGGTTTTATTTTGACTATGTTATTTTCTAAGCATAACGCATTGTATGGTCTCTTGCAAGGTAAGGTAAGGACCACGCCTGTGTCGACGGCGCGTAGTGTTCCACGCGCGCCTCAAAGAGATGTCAGCAAATTGAAGGGGTCTACTAGGACCGATGCCTGCCAGGGTCGCAAGATTAGTTCGAAAGAGATACCGTGGCCTTGGTATATGGGCAACTGAAGGAACACGGGTGGGTCAGTAAAAGTCTGACACGCCCTTCCGCTCCACCCTAGAGCGGGAGACGTCATTCGATGATTTACCACCGACATAAAAAAATATTCAACAGCGCCCCCCTAAAGTTTCAAGATATTCCAGTTTTATACTGTAAAAAAACACTTGGAATTTGCGTTTTAGAGTTGCTTAATGATTGTTGTGTTTTTCTTTGTATGTAGGTATACCTAATTAATTTCCATAGATATCGAGTTTAGACAGGTACAATGTTCTCGTTGATTACCATTGATATCAGCTAGTATTGAGCAGGGCTGTATTAGAGTTGAAACTTTAGTGACGCGTCCGTCAAGAAGCGATTAACTTGAACGCAACATCTGAACAAGAGCCTCTTGAATCATCAACGGCTAGAGAGATGATGGCAATCCGTGATATAGATAAAATACAACAATCAAGCATTCATCATCATCATTTCAGCCGAAAGACGTCCACTGCTGGACAAAGGCCACCCCAAGCACCGCCACTTCGACTGGTTCTGTGGTTCTTGTATCTAGCGGATTCATGCAGCCTTCACCAGGTCATCAGTCAGCCGAATCTTATTCGACGATTGATCTCTTTCTCGAAGTTGGATCTACCTAAAGGAACATTTTACGCAGATTATTCTTATGCGTATTTTACACGGAACGACTGCCAGTCTAATCTCCACAACCCAGTTGCTCGGTAACACGATGCCTCATGGTAAGTCTGCAATAAACGTAAAAAATAGAACATCGCAGCAACCCTGGCCCTTTCACCTTAAGTTGGTTCCAGGCAAAATCATCATCAGTATTCGTAATTTCAGTTGAAAGACGTCCATCGCTGGACATAGGCCTGCCCTAAACATTACCATTTCAACCAGTTCTGTGCCATTTTTTTGGGGTTTGCCAAATTGTCACTGTTTGCAGGCGGGTTGGCGATCGCAGTATGGTGGTAAAATGCTTAGAGACCGATGCTGCTGCCCATTCTCTAGTAAATCCGTTAGTCACCTCTTACGACACCCATATGAGATAGACCCAGGTAAAATAAAAGGCATTTTAAAACATAGAATCTAGGCCAGACTTAATACATCCCTGATAAGCTAACGATTCTTTAATATAAATGGCAGATAAATGTTGTAGCTATGTCTTACTTTATATACTATACATACTCGGTCTCATTTTGGTGTCTGAAACATTGTTTAGAAGATAATTTCGGCTATTCAAAATGAAACTATTTTGTTTTTTCGTAATTTTATTCGTGGCCGTCGTTTACGCAAATTATTTAGATAACATAGGTGAGTTTTCTGTTTATTCCGACAAATACCAATGTGACTCTTCCATTTCATGAACTCAAAATCATGGTTGAAGAAAAGTTGATCGGTTTGGTGTAGCGTTTGGAATATTTGTACATTATATCGAGTCCAACATACAGCGATCGGATGTAAGAAATGGGAAAGCCTATTTTACCAAATAACAACAATATTCGCCAAAGGTACATCTTTCCCGCCACGTTTTTTCTACCAATACCACATATTCTTCAATGTTCCTCTTCCTCTACTAAAAGGGCGATAATTACTAAGTCCCAATCAGCTATATTGAACACGCCTGCCAACGTCGGATTTTGCCATCAAACTGGTCATGTACGCTCGCCTGGCAACCCAGAGCATTTACAACGGAGCTTGCTCGCGAAGGGGCGAGCATGCCGCCATGATAGAGCAGTCAAAATTTTGACTGACCATGCGCGAGCATTTTCCAGTTTGGTGTGCGCTGACCCTAAGGGACTTACTAAAGAATGGGCACAGCGTTCTCTATGCATTTTACCACCATTCTGCGATCGCCGACCTGCCTGCCAAGCGTGGCGATTATGGCAAAGCCCCAGAAATTAGGCTTATGTCCAGAAGTGAACGTTTTTCGGCTGCTATGATGATAACGAAGATCCACCTTTTGAATTCATTTTTGGTATGACCGCCAAAAACCATGATAATGAAACCCTCGATGCAAAATTCATGAACTGTATGGCGCCATTTTGATTTCTATTTCAGATCCTATTTGCTTGCAACCTCCTGAAACAGGAATGTGTCGTGCTTATTTCCGCCGGTAAGTTTCTATTTATTTTAATGGAAAAACGATTGAGTAGCACGCGGCGCGGAAATCAAAAACATTTTTCGCAATTTGCAGGTCATTGATAGGTTGTTTTTTGATAAAAATATGGTTCACGACCGTGTTTAACTCAATGGGCCTTATTAGAAGACTGCAAGTCACCCAAAGGGCGATGGAGAGGGCTTTGCTTGGAGTTTACCTACGCGATCGAATGAAGAAATGAAGAGATCCGTAGGAGAACTAAGGTAACCGACATAGCCTGAAGAATTGCTTAACTGAAGTGACAGTGGGCAGGGTACATTGCTCGCAGAACATTTGGCCGATGGGGCTGAAAGGTTCTGGAGTGGCAACCGCGTACCGCAAGACGTAGAGTTGAAAGGCCTCCCAAAAGGTGGACAGATGACCTTGTGAAGGCCGCAGGAATCCGCTGAATGCGTGAAGCACAAAACCGATCAAAGTGGTGAAGCTTGAGGGAGGCCTATGTCCAGCAGTGGACGTCTTTCGGCTGAAATGATGATGATGATGAATGATGACCGAGACGAACTCAGCGCTTTCAAAATTGAAGAACGTATTTTTACTGTTCGATTTTCGACTCTCGGTACTAAACACTGCGTTCAAGATCCAGTGAGCTGAAAGATACCACCGTGATTTTATTATGTCCGTTGTACGTCAAATAAACGTATGTCCTGACACTGAAGGTCTATTCACACAGCAGGCGGGGCGCGGCGGGACGGGACAAAGCCGTTGGCGCGACAGCGTCGCGTCGCTACGCGACGTCGTCACGCCAACGGCTCTGTGCGAAGTCGTCCTTAATATCTAGTACATTACAACTACTCAGCGTCGCGTCGCCGTCCCGTCCCGCCGCGCCCCGCCCGCTGTGTGAATAGACCTTGACATGACATCACTTTAACAACTTTTTCTTCAAAAGGCTCTTCCAGACATTGCCCTGAAATGTTAGGCTCACATAAAATTCTAAATATCTGGATGATCGAGCTTTGCTCGGTATTTTTTGCTAAATTGTGTTTATAAAAATAAGTTTATGTTCAAGTTATTATCGATAAAGTTGGTCATTGAAAACACGAATAAAACGACATTTTTTAAAAATGAATCCTAGCTAGATCGATTTATCGCCCCCAAAACCCCCTGTATACTAAATTTCATGAAAATCGTTGGAGCCGTTTTCGAGATTCAGATTATATATATAAGGTGTATCTATTCATACACGAAATATTTTAAGAGGTACACCTGTAGGCGGTAAAGAAGCTATAGAAGCAAAAGGAAAAATTTTATCTAAGCGTTTTTGAATTTTCGTAATCTTATACTTTTAAACGAGCAATTCTTGTATATATATATAATCTGAATCTCGGAAACGGCTCCAACGATTTTCATGAAATTTAGTATATAGGGGGTTTCGGGGGCGATAAATCGATCTAGCTAGGATTCATTTTCATAAAATGTCGTTTTATTAGTTTTTTCAATGACCAACTTTATCGATAATCAACTTGAACATAAACTTATTAATTTAAACACAATTTACCAAAAAAATACCGAGCAAAGCTCGGTCAACCAGATATTTATTATAATTTAAAAACTGCTTGAGACGTTTTGCATAAAACCTTTACTCCAAATTCTATGAATGGCCCGCCAGACGCTGCGAAGGGTGCGACCGGACGGCACGACCATGGCGGCGATGTCTCGGGCCGTAAAAAATAAGAAGGAGCCAGTATTTCTTATGTGCGTCAAATAATTTATAAATATTAAATTTTGAAAAAAATACTTTTAGAAATTTTTTTTTTCGTTGCTGTAGCTTCTTTACCACCTACAGGTGTACCTCTTAAAATATTTCGTGTATGAATAGATACACCTTATATACAAGATTATTTTTAGTATATGCGAAACCTGAATATAGTTTGTTCAGAATCAGTAACTGAATTGATTCCAATAGTTTTTACACCATGTTATATTTTGTACCAAAAATATTTAATTACGCTTCCAAGTCGCGGGCCTTAGTGTTTTGTTTCGATTTTAAAATTATCATGTCTTTCTCGCATTCAAACGTCCATTACACGGAGATGGTACGTACACTAGCTGTTTGTGGTGATCTGCATATGTTTTTGCGTGGACAACCAGGTAACTTATCAAGCTTATAACTTTGTGATTATTAATGATACAGTTTTGAAATTTTTTTCATAGATTCTTTACATAAAAATACTAGACCCGTGTTTCGGGTTTCGCATAAACAAAAATTAATGTTGTATACTGGGTGTTAGTGTAAACACCGTTATCCTTGAAACCAGTGATTTGGTTTCGTTAATAGAACGTAAAATCAATGAAAAAAAAACAACTTTTTTTTTTAAAGAAAATCTGCATTTTTCCACAAGAATATTTCACCCTATGCGCGAGGGCAACAAACTTCGGGAACTACACCGCGTTGCACGACGCGACGCCGACACGGGTCGCGACCCCGCAGTCAGTCAGCTGGCAGTCTCGCTAGCGATCGCACGTAACGCCGCGTCTTAGCGTCCGTCGCTCATTTCTCGCGCGTGAATTGAGTGTGTTACAATATCTTACACAAATGAACAGTGAACCGAAATGGTTCGGCTTTACGCCATTGCGGGTAATGATCTGAACGGGGCGCGTAGGATGTACGCAGAATTGTTCCCTGGACAACCTGTGCCAAACCGTGAAACGATGTTGGCGGCGCGCAACGTACGAGTACCTACGGCCAGTTCACTGTGCCGGCGGTTCAATTTTCAATGTTTCCCACTGGACACTATGGACAATACTCTCCTCATCGATCGTCAACATCCATATCATTTCAGCCGGTCCAAGAACTAAATGATAACGATCGCATACCACGGATGGTATTTTCGCAGTGGCTTATCAATAACCTCGATAACAACAGAATGTTAGACGGAGCCCATTTTGAACACGTGTTGAGGTTAATGTAGGTCGGTAAGTGTTGATATTTTATTCAGTCAGTGTAAATTTAATTTAATTTTTAATTAAACTGTACATAAAATTGTGATTAACTTTTTAAATACGCCAAAAGTACCTACCCAATGGTTTGGTTTATTAAAAACAAAATGTTATCAAATCATTTACAATCCAAAGCCATTTCGAGGTAGGTATTTGTGGCTGTCCTAAGCCAAGATAAGTATGATGGGAAAGTTACATCACAGATTCACAGGTAATGTGTATTTATGTGTTATGTGGACGGAACGCCTGGCGATCGTTGTAGTGATTACGTCACTGATGCGCATGTCCATGAATTTGCGGGCGGTCTGGGATAAAATCCGTTCTAAACCTTTTTAGGAAAATATTTATTTTTATTTTTTTAACTCGTTCTGTTATTTTATATTTAAGTCAAATTACCCATGGGTTAAGTGACAACGGTGTTTACCCTTACAGTCTGTATATACAAGAATTGCTCGTTTAAAGATATAAGATAATATAATGTTTGGAATTTAAAAGAGACCATGACGTCTGAGTTTGTTTCGGCGTTTCTTCTCAGGGAACAGTCAGCTAGGA
The DNA here is from genome assembly GCA_932294355.1 of Aporophyla lueneburgensis. NCBI lineage: Eukaryota > Metazoa > Arthropoda > Insecta > Lepidoptera > Noctuidae > Aporophyla > Aporophyla lueneburgensis. Next base: position 11,559,705 of record OW028762.1, on the reverse strand, counting down.
AATACCGGCGCCATCTAGTTTTTAAAATTATTACCAAAAAATTTTGAAGTGTAAAAGTGTCTTAAAAGATCTATTTACAGAAATAAACATTCCATTTAATTTCTACTTTCGTGTGAGTTCCCTTTTTGCAAATACATGCGTAATGTTTTTGTTTCAGATATTATTACAACTGTACTTCTGGCAAATGTGAAAAATTTGTCTATGGTGGATGCGGTGGTAATAAGAACAACTTCTTGACTGTGCAGGAGTGTTTTAAAACTTGTCATGCGTAAAAGAGTTTTTTTTTTAGCCTATACTGTCCCACTGCTGGGCAAAGGCCTCCCCCAATTTCTTCCAGGAACTGTTGTCCCGCGCCAAACCAGTCGTCGCGGTACGCATCTAGGTCGTCTCGCCAGCGCTTTCTGGGCCGACCGCGGTGGCGTCGTCCATCTTCCGGCACCCATTGTGTGCAGACCTTTGCCCAGCAGCGGTCATCTTGCATACGGCTAATGTGATCCGCCCAATCCCGTTTAAGCCTGGAAGCCTTTTTTCAAAGAGTGCTTAGAATTTAAAAATGAAAAATAAAAAAATAAAAAAACTAATAGTCTAAAATCGTATTCAGTAACTTGACAGTTCAAAGAAAAATAATGATAACATATAAAAAAAAACTAATAGTGTTGGGGTAGTGAACGATTTCGCGTAAAGAACGGTTTAATTTAATTAAAACCTAAAAAAAAATGTATTTAGGATGTGGAATATAAGAATAATTAATCATTTTTAATTTGTTACTTTAGTTATTGTATTTCCTCTGGCAACCACAAATGCAGTGGTGGCCCAGTGGTAACGGCTGCGACTTACGAGTAGTAGGTTGTGAGTTCAAACCCAAGCAGGTGCATTAATTTGTATAAATTATTTCATCGCCACTGCTCTCAAAACGGTGAAGAAAAACATCGAGAGGAAACCGGCATGTCTTAGAACCAAAAATTCGAAGACATGAGTCATCTACCAACCCGCACTGGGCCCGCGTGGTGGATTATGGCCCACTCCCTCTCACCGAGAGGAGGCCTGTGTCCCAGCAGTGGGAACATTATAGGCTGATGATGAACCACAAATGATGTAAATATCGATATAGTGTATATCGTGTTTTAAGACAAGTTATTAAAATTAAAATAAAAAAGTTTGCATGTAAAACATAATTTCAATTTCATTCATTCTTACATCATCTCATTATAATAATAATAAATAATATTTTTTTTATTTATTACACCAAAAAGAATATACATATTACACAATTTGTCTTAGCTACATAAAACATATGCTTAAGAGTTTGCTCATTTACAATTGTGTCTAATTGTTAGCATCTGCTGCCGAACTAGGTTTATAGCCTGTGTTTCAGCACGCAGCGCCTCGAGCCCTCGGACTGGGTATGCAAGTATGAGCTTATGAACAAAAGGAAACAGTTTATGATAAAATACATATAAACTTAATTAAATTAAAAGAATGAAAGGGTTGGTGTCCTCTTGGTGTGTAAGGTGAAGGATGTGAATGTACGTGTGTGAGACGGTGTGTAGTTTAATATTTTTAGCCAGTAGTTATCTTTATTTTATCAAAATCTGGTAACCCTCCAATTGTCAAGTTACTGAATACGATTAAAAGTCCAGGTATAGGTCACAAATTGTTCTGTTATTTCGTTTATTTGTTACATTTCTATTAAAGGTTTTGTTTTTATTTATTGTTTCAAATGTTTTTATTCCTGTATGTAGGGTTACACGTCAATCATATTTTACAAAATATGATGAGGTCGGCGTTTCCTATCTGACTACTCTGAGAAGAAAGGCCGGAACAAATTCAGAGGTCACAGTCTCTGTTATTGATTGATAATGATCAAATTATTGAAAAATAGATATTGATTGATGTCTAAAATAGTGTTTTTTGCCTTCACCAATTCGGGGAGATTTGCCATAATCGCTACGCTTGGCAGGCGGGTTGGTAATCGCAGTATGGTGGTAAAATGCATAGAGAACGCTGCTGCCCATTCTCTAGTGATTCCTTGGTCGCCTTCTACGACACCCACGGAAATAAATGGAATGGTGCTATTTTAAAGAAAGAAAAGATAGTAAATATGTTTATTTGCGGCAAACATGACGCACAGAAAGACCACAAACATACAAAAAATATACGCTGGAGGAAAATATACGTCACATTCACGCAAAACGGCCATCGGCCAACTCGGCGTAGAAACTCATTTGGATCACATAATTTCAGCGAATCTACTGAGCGTGGGGTCCTGGGTTCCCAGGCCCGTCAAAGTGTTATTAGCTTTTCTCATTAGGAGTTTGTTAGTAACAGCCCGGAGTTCGGAAGTTGACGGTGTGATACCCCCGTGCTTCGGTGCCGTTAGTCCTGCGCCTGATCTCTCTCCTGTCGTGTCGTATTGCCGTCCCATCAGACTATATAAGGTGTATCTATTCATTCACGAAATATTTACACCTGTAGGTTGTAAAGAAGCTATAGCAACGAAAAAAATATTTTTCTAAGGGTGTTTTTTTTTAAATTTAATATTTATAAATTATTTGACGCACATAGGAAATACTGGCTCCTTCTTATTTTTTACGGCCCGAGACACCGCGGCCATGCTCGTGCCGTCCGGTCGTCGCCCTCGCAGCGTCAGGCGGGCCGTTCATAGAATTTGGAGTAAAGATTTTATGCAAAACGTCTCAAGTAGTTTTAAAATTATAATAATTACGAAAATTCAAAAACGCTTAGATAAAAAATTTATTTTAGCATAATTACGAAAATTCAAAAACGCTTAGATAAAAAAAATCTTTTAGCTTCTATAGCTTATTTACCACGTACAGGTGTACCCCTTAAAATATTTCGTGTATGAATAGATACACCTTATATAATGTCCGCGCATGATATCCTGCGCCGATGCCAAGTGTCCGTTGAGATTGGCTGCCATAGCCAAAATACGGTCTGGAGGACTATAGTCCGCTAATAGATCACTGGATGTGAGTTTGGTAGGTGTACAATACTGTTGGTTCCGTATTTAAGTTGACTAATGGTGGTAGATATTCGACCAAAATTCATTTAAAACTTAATATTTTATTTTAAATTTTTAATACACTGATATACCAATCAATTATTTGCTTTCTGCGTTCCACATTTTTTTACGTTCTGATTTAGATATCACGATTATGACAGTTGACAGCTGTCATTTTTATCAATAGTACTGAACGCGCTAACAGTGCTCGCTCAACGTCAAAATCTTAACCCTACAGCGCATAATGTGCCACATATGGGCCATACAGAAATATTGCTCTTAGTTTCGTACAATACGTAGTTAATTGCTATCTAGTCATAATTATGATAACTACGCACTCCAGTGAAGTATAAAATAGGTTACCTTTTTCGCCACAGTAGCGGTAAAGGATGGGGTGTAAATATGAATTTGAATTTGCAGGCAGTTGAGAAAAAGTTCAATTACGTGAGTTTCGATCCAACAAAATAAATAAAAAATACTGTATTTTCGTACATATAAAATTATCAGAGGTAAGTTTATTTTATAATAGAAGACATGAGTGGATGAAGGGGATATGTCACAAAATTCTAATTTCGAGAAAATTGACTTCAAAGTTTCGCATAAACATTTAAGGATATTTCAAAACGCCTTACATTTATCCAAGGGTGTCTAGCGGCGCAAACCGTTTAATATTTTTAAGGTTTAAAATTGTTTGTATGCACATAACACCATCATTCATGCATAGAACAGCGAACATCTGAAAATGCGACATATCCCCTTCATCCACTCATGTCTTCAATTGTCTTGTGAATTACTCTTTTATTTACAATATTTCTAAAAATTCAATGATTTATCGATTTTATCGTAAGTGCCTAATGTGGCACAGCATGCAATATGGGTAATATAAAACTTTTTTTCTATTTCAGATGAAGCCTCACAAATCGGTAACAGAATCAGAAATTGAACACTTTTTGAATGACCCATCGGGGAGTGAAGATGATCTGGAATCATCTGATAGGACAGTGATGATGACCTGTTTAAAATCAGTGATTTGGTGATGGGGGAAATAGAAAGAACACCTCTTCTGCTGCAGGCTGACTTTTTGAATGATAGGTATAGTTGATAATTTTCCTTCTCAAGCAGGTAACTTGTGAACAGTGAACAGAGGTCGTTTAGGATTGAATATTCAAATGCCATCTCAGTAGGAGCTCCTGAAGGCCAAAAAACCGCGTGGTTATTCTGAAGAGTGGCAAACTACTGTTGAAGGTACACCAGTGGTCACTGTCATGTGGTTAGATAATAAACCTGTGAACCTTGCGTCTTCATTTGTTAGAAGATTTTGTAAGAAGACTAAACAGTACATCGATGTCGACTGCCCTGACATTATTCGCCTCTACAACCGCCATATGGGTAGTGTAGACCTGTTGGACTCATTCATTGGAAAGTATAAAATAAAAATGCGAACAAGGAAATGGTATATGAGGATATTCTACCATCTGCTCGATGTGATGATCATAAACAGTTGGCTTCTTTACAAGAAAGTTGAACAGCAGAGACAAAATAACACAAAAATTAAACTACGTCATTTTCAGCTCGAAGTTGCGAAAGCTCTTTGTCTATCTGGACCCTCACTTACACGCAAAAGAAGAAGACCAAAAAGACAAAATCTGTAGTACCACCTAAAGACGCCCAGAGTTGATGGCATTGAACACTTCCCTTTATGGTCCACTGCTAGACAACGTTGCAAATTACCAGCTTGTAGGGGAAAATCATTCATTATGTGCCAGAAATGCGGAGTGGCACTGTGCTTGAAAAAAGATAAGAACTGTTTTTTGGCATTTCATCAGTAAATAAAACAATTGTAATGTCAAGGAGTAAATAACTTGCATTTATAAAATTTTGATCTCAATTTGTTCGTTTTTCAATTGTTTTTGTTACTTTTTAAATTATCTTATCACTGTAATTTGTTGATAATTTCATTAGTCTGTTTATGGTTTCATTATTTTTAATTTCATTATAGTTTAATTATATACTATTTTGTTTAATTTCTGCTGAGTATCCTGCATAATACTTTTTCAACCTTAATGCTATTTGGGACATATTAGGCACATACACTAAAAAACAATATATCTCAATAAATAATGCATATTGATTTTTTTATTATTTTTCCATGTATAAAAATGGCCTTTAAAATCATATATATTTTTTTCGTAGGAAAATAAAAAATCGTGCATTGTAGGGTTAAGACACCATAACAAACTTGCATACACCACGAATGTCTTCTTCGTTTTTGGTTAAGTGACGAAAATGATGATGCGACTTAAAATAAAACAGCATAACTCTTATTTTTGAGGACGCTCAAATCGAACACGAATACGAAATTCGGAACTGGTGTTGCACGCTCACATCGATTACAGTGTAACTCGGAATGCAGCCTATTTTACTACTCTGGCTTACTACTACACCAAGCATGCTTCACTTTTGTACCACTTCCCGCCATTCGTGGCGACTGACAGATGACATTAATAAATAATTAAACACGGTCTCATTTACAAAAAGGTGCTATCACCTTTTTGTAAATGAGACCGTGTTGACACATCTAAAAAAAAAACCGGCCAAGTGCGAGTCGGACTCGCGCACCGAGGGTTCCGTACAAACCGTATTCACGGTTTATGCATAAGGTTTATGAAAAGGAATAAGGTTTATGAAATTAAATGGTTAAATTAAATGGTTTTTTTTATATTTGAGTTGATTGGATGAAAGGTAAATTGCGGTTTACGATTTATGACGTATTTAAAAAAAAACTACTTAATAGATCTCGTTCAAACCAATTTTTGGTGGAAGTTTACATGGTAATGTACATCATATATATATATTTTTAATTTTATTATTCTCTTATTTTAGAAGTTACGGGGGGGGGGGGGGGGGTACACACACACATATTTTACCACTTTGGAAGTGTCTCTCGCGCAAACTATTCAGTTTAGAAAAAAATGATAAAAGAAACCTCAATATAATTTTTGAAGAGCTATCCATAGATACCCCACACGTATAGGTTTGATGAAAAAAAATATTTTCAGTTTCAGTTCTAAGTATGAGGAACCCCAAAATTTATAGATTTTTTCTATTTTTGTGTGAAAATCTTAATGCGGTTGCCAAGTTTCAACAGCATAGCTCTTAGAGTTTCGGAGAAAAGTGGGTGTGACATACGGACGGACAGACAGACAGACATGACGAATCTATAAGGGTTCCGTTTTTTGCCATTTGGCAACGGAACCCTAAAAATAGGTCACTACAGTAGGTTTTATTGAACGTAGAAACCACTTACATGCTTTGCTTTCCGATTTTGCTTGTAGACTATCACAACTGAACCTTCTAAGGTGAATCCGAATGTCTGACAGAAGGTAAATTTGTCTATAACTTTATAATAAAACAGCATTTTAAATCGAAACCAGGTTTTACTATTGCTATGATATTATCGTGGACCGTTATTTATTATTTTATTCTGAGTTATTCGCTTTCCGTATCAAAATAGCTCCTGCAAGCGTTTTCGCAGAGAGCTTTGTTATAAAAATTGTTTGCGTTGCCTCCGCAGCCCCCATAGATGAATTGCACACATGCGTTTCTCGAGAGGTCAAAACCATACCTGAAAATAAATACATACGTTCGTAATTTTTATATAACGGAATAGTCATGAGTATGGGTTGTCAATTGACAACGAAACGCAAGCGTGAAGTTGGCGCGCTTCGACAAAGTCTAGCCTGATGTTCGTGCGAGTTGACAAGAGCAGCTACAGGCGGCGTGACACAGCTCTCTTGACTATCAGACACACTTGACATCTTGCGGGGAACAAGTGTCTTGAAACTGTCCAACGTTTCGTTTGGCAAGTACAAATATAACCTAGAAATCAAACAGCATTTTATTTATTTTATTGTCACCCGCAACAAACATTTACGCCCAGTAAAATGTTCAACGGTGAAGCCAGCTCCAGCTCCAATCGGCCTCTTGTTCCGACATATATAATAATAATTAATAATACTAGGGGTCTTAAAGGTATAAGTCCCTAGATGACTACAGTGAGCAACTGCAGACGACGTGTCACTACGACACTACTGGTTTCTATGTCATCCTAACAATCAGCCATTTCCCAACTACATCGAGCTCGGCTTCCAGTCTTACCAAATTCAGCTGAATACCAGTTTTTTTTAACGAAGCGACGGCCTATATGCCCTACATAACCCAGTAACTGGGTAATAAGATGCCCCTTAGTAAGAATAGTTGTCAGACTTTCGGAGTGGTTACGAAAACCACTGCGAAAGATCCACAAATGATAGCCGGCACCAACTGTTTAAAGTGCTTTCCCTGGCACGAGGCAGGGGTTCTGGTATGTACAAATGGTCACAAAACCGTGGCAATCGTAGCTTAACCTGATCGATCGACACGTGCAGCTGGATGGGAAAAGCTGGTTTCTGTGTATTTTTATGAAATATAAATATTCAGTAGCTAGTGGCCACCTATTGGGCTCAAGCAATATAGTGAAAACTGTACGAGTACCATCGACACGATAGAAGAAGAAGAAGTAGCTAGTGGCAAGTCGTTTGCAGCTACGGGCTGTGAAACGGACGATACTGTGTCGCCAACGCTCGGGCAACATCCCATTGATTTTTTTTTTCCGAGGAAGTGAAACTGATAAACCAGATGGCCCAATATTTAGGATCCCAAGATTTGTCTAGGGTCGCGAGATTTGTCCCGGGTCGCAAGATTTGTTTGAAAGAGTTACCGTGGCCCTGGCATAGGCAACTGAAGGAACACGGGTGGGTTTTAGTCAGTAAAAGTCTGAAACACTCTCCCGCTCCACCTAGTGCGGAAGACGTCATTTGATGATTTGTCACCCACAAAAACAAAGACCAGCAATGCCGCCAACGCTCGAGGGTCAACACATTGATTTTTGCTTCCGAGGAAGAGAAACTGATAAACCAGATGAGCTAATATCCCCCACTGTACGATGCATCCATACAATTGTTTAAATAGTGTCTTAACCCTTTTTAAGGTAGAGGCAGTATACATGCCACCAATAAAATTATTTGTTTTATTCAACGGTATTGTTGACAACGATTTTATTTTTCATTGATGATAGCATAAACATTTCCGCAAGTATCCCATCGAATTCCCAATTTGAAAAAATACTTAAAAAATTCAGTTATATTGAAATACTAAGAATTTTTATATAAGAATTACTATACCATGTCTAGTTTTCTCGGCCTTATAAAGGGTTAAAAGATATATATTGGAAAAATATACTCATCACAACCACTCATCACCGTCGCCTTCCTTGTTCTTCTGTACGGCGCAGCGGCTGTTCTTGGGGGAGGCCTAAGGCTAGTAGTAGACGTTGTTGTTACTGTTGTACCAGAAGGTACACAGTAAATCTTGATCACCGTCAACATCATCATTTCAGCCAAAAGACGCCCACTACTGGCTTCACCACCTTTCGCCACGTCGACCATTTCTGTGCATCCAGCGGATTCCTACATCCTTCACCGGGTCACCGGTCCACCTTGGATACATGCATGCATGTATTTTACCAACATACTGCAATCACCAATCTCCCAAAACTCGATCGTTATTCTTAAACATGTCAGACATCATGTCCGACGGAACACTCAAAACCGACTGGAATATAGGCTGATGCCGCCTCGCAGTCGGATTTCAAGTCATGGCTGCAGCGGCATGACGTCACGACATGTCGCCGCGGCATAAAGTGACACAACGTCGCCTGCAGTTGCTGCCTGCTATCGGCTACGAACTTGTACCTCAGAGTCACCGTCTACTGCTACCTACGATGTACATGGAGAGGATTGCAAAGATAGCTGCGCAGTTCATTTGTTTCTCAGCCACTCATTCCTGCGCAGTGTGGCTCTTGGTCACAGTGAACGACCATTATCATCATCACTTGATGCAGCCTTGTTCCATGCACTGCTGAGTATTAGCCTTTCTCTTTTAACACGCTTTATATTAGCTTCACTTGTATGTTTGTATGTCACCAACTCCTTATATCGCGATTTTGACCCACTTTAAACGACCAGATTTCATTTAAACTCTGTAGACTTATCGAGGACCGATGACAATACTATAATTTCATTTTGTGCCATTATCCTTGCCAGGGTTACCAGGACACCAAAAAAACTATCTTTGAAAACTACGCTGACATACGTCACAAACTACACTGACATATGTCTCAAAATTCGAAACACCTTAAAAAATAAATAAAAAAGACGTGTGGCACTCGGGGACTGCCGCGGTAAAGCTATTGCATATATGTTTGGTTAGCTCCTACCCAGTTATCAGTTATGATAACCTGGTACTTCAAAGGCATGAGGCTTTTTCTAGCTGACACTCCTTTGTTTGGTAAGCTCCTGCCAATTTATGATAACCTGGTACATCGAAAGCAACGTTTGGAGTGGGGAGCGTGAGGTTTTTTTTCGTTACGGAATTTCTGGATTCGGTCCCCGCGCTCAAGGCCCTCGATAGAAGCTATGCAATAGCTTAATAGTTAAAAAAACTAAAAAACACGCTTCCATAGAAAACCAAACCAAAAAGTAGATAATAATGGAAAAAAAAGCGTGGGGTGCCTGATATCAATAAAAAATACCTTAAAAAAAACACCCCACGCTTTTTCCATTTTTTTTTCTACTTTTAAGTTTGGTTTTCTATGGAAGCGTGTTTTTTTAGTTTTTTTAAACTGTTATTTATTCGTGCCATGTTGTCCTAGTTTATTCGAGTCTCATCTAGGTCTTCCCCGCGATCTTTTGTAGGTCATCCACACACCTGGCTTTTGATCCACCAGCGCTCTATAAAGCTAAAGAGTTTGTTTGTTTGAATGCGCTAATCTCAGGAACTGTTGGTTCGAGTTGAATTATTCTTTTAGTGTTGGGTAGCCCGTTTATTGAACAAAACTATAAGACATATAACATCATACTAGGTCCCTTAAAAGTTAAGTAAAAAGAAAAACGTCAAGAAAACGAGGTACTCGCACGGGCAGGCAATTCAATGCGACGGGGTGGGACGCGGACGAATACGCGGTCAGAAGCAAGTGGATAAGCTAAACTACGAAGACATGCGCAGCTTATCTGATGTTGTGGACCGACGGCGCTTTGAAAGATGTCACAAGATGTATCATTTATAAAAAAACTTACCTTGGCATATAACCCGTACAAGAAAATTCCCCATCGTTTTTACCTACCGGTAGGGTACATCTGTAGTCAACACCACCTGAAGAATAATAAATTCGACCATAATCCATTTAAATTTAAAGAAGAATGACCAAAAGTGGTACCAAAAAGTCTCACGCATCAAATCCAAAATTTTATAGTAATTAGTTTCAAATTTATTATGACATTACGCGTCGGGGATTTGATTTTTGTATAGGGAATTTACTTTTGAGTTTAAACGTATGGAAACTATTTCACTACTCACAAATGATTATCCGTTTCACATAATATTATTAACATAACCTTGATTTGAAAGAGTCATGATCAAAGTAAAAAAATATTTCTTAAAAACTTTCTTAAAATTTGAATAATTTCTTGGATCATATCAGAGGGGCAATTCTCGTTACTTTAAGAATCTTCACATTCTGATCTGTCTCAATCTGTCAAAAATACCTCGAGTTTCAATACATTTTTGACAAGTTTTTGACATCTGGTTTTCGCCGAGATGTGACAACAACTAGACTTAGAACGATTAAATTATGAGATTTGGCCTTCTACTCGTTGTTAAACTCAGTCCTAGCCAAATAGTTAAAAAAAAAATACCGTCAACACTGCTGAAAACTGTAATCACACCAAATATGAAAAGAAAATTAATTATAGATTTCATTGTGCACAAGTTTTCTCGCGAATTCTCAAAAGGCAAGAAATATTGATATTGATTGCTTGCAAAAGGTAACTTTAACTAAAAAATATTACGTTTAGGCGCTGTTCCACTGTTGCTCACCGCTACGCTATGCATGTGTACTTACATAGCTTGACTATGTGTGAAAATTTTGACGAGATCTACTGCAACCTGTGGCAACAATGACTGGTATTATTCTTCTTAGTATCGATAACCAAAAAGTCAAACGTGTTTGGCACAAAGTTCATCTGCGCGAACTCCACTCACTGACGCAGTCATAAGATCATCAAATGCACAACTGACAGTATGCGGCGCAGAATGGAAGGTGGGCTATTCTCTGTGGGGAGGAGCCCGCATACGCACTTGAGATCTGAGCCGTCCTTGAACTCCCATCTGTCGAGATTGTCTTTGCTCCGGCCGATTTGTGTTCGAAGTCTATTTAGAGATTTCCAATTTAGCCACAGTAACGCGTGCCCAGACTGAAGGATCCCTGATGGTTCAATAAAATTATCTGGGGGTTTTTCTTCCGCTCCACCCAGAGCGAAAAAAGGGGGGTTATCTTAATTAACCCCTTGACAATATTATTGACCCATTGCTGAGGTCATCCTCTGGAGCTGTCTTCCGCCATAGATAACATCTTGCTGTGGAGGCGTTACTATTGGACTAGCTGGACCCACGCACCCTAGAAGACTTTTTTGGCTCTTCCGCATTTGGGCCACTGAGACTTGGTTGTGCATTAGGTGACGGGACTCAGCCTGTAGCTTCGCCCGCTTAATTCGGCTTGCTATGGTCCTGCGAAAGTATGGAGGACGGTGTATCTCATGATATTGGGGTGGTACTGGGTTCGTTGTAAGGCAACCACTTTAGTCCGACATGTCACATTATTGACATAGGCGGGGGGCACTGTGGTAAAAACATTTGTAATAATGTTTTCAGAATTTGTATAACGCGCCATAGCCCGAAGAATTGCCATACTTAACTGGCAGTGGGTGGAACAGAAGGCCGATGGGCTGAAAGTTCTGGATTGGTGACCGTGTACTGGAAGGCATTGAGTTAGATGGCCTCTCACAAGGTGGACTGATGACCTGGTGAAGGCCGCAGGAATCCGTTGGATGCAAGAAGAACAGAACCCGTTGAAGTGGTGGTGCTTGGGGGAGGCCTGCGTCCAGAAGTGGATGTCTTACGGCTTAAATTATTATACGAAATTCTGTACCCACCGTACCCATAGCTAACGAAAAATTTATCTGCGCTACTAATTTGTGGAATTGTGTCTTTATCAAATTGTATACTTGGCTATTTAATTCAAAACAAGCTGATGATTAGGACCATTAATATTTTAATTATTTTCTCTACCGTGAAATTAATGATGCGAAAATAATGTCATAATTAAATTTCATGTGAATATTAATTATTATAAATTTGTCATAGGAAATAAAACCGATACTAACAGTGAGGCTGGTCCTCAAGTTCAAGGTCGCTCAGCGTGGTATGGTTCGCGCTATGCTCAGAATTTCTTTGAAGGAAAAAAATCAGGAATAAAGTTATCCAGGAAAGAACTGGAGCTATCTACATAACTTGCAGTAAGCAAGCAAGCTGAAGTGGCAGTGGGCTGGCCATGTTTGTCGAAGGACCGTTGGCCGGTGGAGCAGACGAGTCTTGGAGTGGAGACCGCGCATCGGCAAGCGTAGTGTAGGACGCCACCCAGCTAGATGGACCGACGACCTCAAAAAGATGGCTGGGACAGAATGGATGCGGATGGCGGAGGATAGGGTATTGTGGCGCACCATGGGAGAGGCCTATGTCCAGCAGTGGACTGCGATAGGCTGATTTGATTGAACTGATATAAAATAAAATAAACTATACGGTTCGGTGTGATAGACACCCCACGGCAGTACGCCGGAAACATTCCGTATACGCTATGTACAGGTTGCTCTAACATATTTTTCAGTGTTCGTCTTGTACAGGAACTTCTATTTCAGTGCACGATTACATTCTGATTGGGAGTCTACTTATTTTGCAAAGAAATGATAGGCATGTTGTGGAAATTTGTTCTATGTTCCACGCACGCCTTAAAGAGATCTATGCCTGTCAGGGTCGTGGATTTCTTCGAAAGAGTTACCGTGGCCATGGCTCAGGCAACTGAAGGAACATGGGTGGGTTTTGGTCTGTTAAAGTCTGACAAGCGGGAGACGTCATTTGTTGATTTCCCATCGAAAAAAAAGGCATGATTTGGAAAGTATGTAGTTGGACTTATAAGCTTCGGCCATTTTTATTCAACTGCTGATTTATTCTACCGTTTTGACTGAAACATAGTTGGGAAAAAGGCTAGGCAGATGAAGTGATAATAATTTAATTGAAATCATATTATTATTATCTATATATTAATACGTGAAGCGAAAATTTTGGATCCCTTTTTACGAAAATTGGGCAGACGGAGGAGTATGAAATTTCGCACACTTATAGTTTATACAGAGAAGAAGTGACGAATGCTAATATTTTTTAAAATTATGCGTTAAAATACATTATTTTCAATAAATAACACGTTACACACACTACTGTTCATTACCGTGTATCTAATACACACATGCGTAGATATTCTTTTGTTTATGGTCCAAACCTGTCTTTATTATTTTGTGCAGTGTTACCAACACCCAGAAATATTTACCCCTAAAGCTTAAGTTAAAAACCTCTAAAATTGCCACAATTACTAAAAAAATCCCCTAAAAAATTATAATGAAAATAACCAACGAATGTTCAGTAAGTAATCATAGACCGGCACACAGTAGTAATATTTGTCTATATTTATTACGCGACATTTGTTAATCATTCACTCTGCATTCTTAGTATCGAGGAACCGTACTAGAAGTCGCTAATACTTTTATTGTAATCAAAAACACAATGAGAAATGTAAGATGGCAAAAAATCCCTAAGAATACCCCTAAAAATGGAACAACCCTAAAAAATCTCAATCCTCTTATTTATCCCCTAAATTTGGGTAAACCCCTAAGTTGGTAAACCTGATTTTGTGTCTATAGTCTTACTGAATGTCAAGTATAAGGCCTCCCCCACATTAGGCGTGCGCGATCCTCGGGCGTGTGAGTAGCGCGAGCGCCGCGCTTGCGCGCGGCGCGCTCGCGGCGCGCACGCGGCGCTCGCCTTGGCGTTTAACCCCCTTCAGTCAAGTCAGTCACAATTTGAACAATTTTTGTTTCAAAATCCACACTATCCACACTAATATTATAAATGCAAAGTAACTCTGTCTGTCTGTCTGCCTGTCTCGCTTTCCTGCTAAAACTACTGAACCGATTTAAATGAAATTTGGTACTCAGATAGTTTAGAGCCTGAGAAAGGACATAGGCTACTTTTTATTCCATGTCTTTGTCTGCGTCCGCGATAAACGACATTTACGCAGAAGAAGTCGCGGGCAGAAGCTAGTCTTTTATAAATAAAGTGCTGATTTCTTCCCACACCTTTTTTTTGCAATACGATCACTATACTCCTTTGTAGTCATGTCCCATATCGCAGGACGATTCTGTATTTCTAGGATAAAGCTTTCGATATTAATTTCACTCGTGACTCTATTTTTAACGTGTGTCAACACAACACTGCCCACCATGTGACTGACCGAAACAGTAGCAATATACAACAAGTTACCAGAATCCATAAGGACAGAGAAAAAAAGCCATCTATTTACTAATAAATTAAAAAAGCTGCTGTTAAGCAAATGTTATTGTAGCGACAACGAAATTTTAAATGATAAATCCCTGAAATTAGTTTAAAAAAGTCCAAAGCATGTATTTCATCTATTTTTAATTACTATTTTAGAATAAGTTACATTATATGATAATCAATAGGTCCTCCTCTCTACCTACTGTATTTTCCTTTGCTGTGCCCGGTGTCAGTCTGTCTGTCTGTCTGCTGTACAGTAGAAATATACAACAAGTTACCAGAATCCATAAGGACAGAGAAAAAAAGCCATCTATTTACTAATAAATTAAAAAAGCTGCTGTTAAGCAAATGTTATTATAGCGACAACGAAATTTTAAATGATAAATCCCTGAAATTAGTTTAAAAAAGTCCAAAGCATGTATTTCATCTATTTTTAATTACTATTTTAGGATGAGTTACATTATATGATAATCAATAGGTCCTCCTCTCTACCTACTGTATTTTCCTTTGCTGTGCCCGGTGTCTGTCTGTCTGTCTGTCTGTCTGTCTGTCTGTCTGTCTGTCTGTCTGTCTGTCTGTCTGTCTGTCTGTCTGTCTGTCTGTCTGTCTGTCTGTCTGTCTGTCTGTCTGTCTGTCTGTCTGTCTGTCTGTCTGTCTGTCTGTCTGTCTGTCTGTCTGTCTGTCTGTCTGTCTGTCTGTCTGTCTGTCTGTCTGTCTGTCTGTCTGTCTGTCTGTCTGTCTGTCTGTCTGTCTGTCTGTCTGTCTGTCTGTCTGTCTGTCTGTCTGTCTGTCTGTCTGTCTGTCTGTCTGTCTGTCTGTCTGTCTGTCTGTCTGTCTGTCTGTCTGTCTGTCTGTCTGTCTGTCTGTCTGTCTGTCTGTCTGTCTGTCTGTCTGTCTGTCTGTCTGTCTGTCTGTCTGTCTGTCTGTCTGTCTGTCTGTCTGTCTGTCTGTCTGTCTGTCTGTCTGTCTGTCTGTCTGTCTGTCTGTCTGTCTGTCTGTCTGTCTGTCTGTCTGTCTGTCTGTCTGTCTGTCTGTCTGTCTGTCTGTCTGTCTGTCTGTCTGTCTGTCTGTCTGTCTGTCTGTCTGTCTGTCTGTCTGTCTGTCTGTCTGTCTGTCTGTCTGTCTGTCTGTCTGTCTGTCTGTCTGTCTGTCTGTCTGTCTGTCTGTCTGTCTGTCTGTCTGTCTGTCTGTCTGTCTGTCTGTCTGTCTGTCTGTCTGTCTGTCTGTCTGTCTGTCTGTCTGTCTGTCTGTCTGTCTGTCTGTCTGTCTGTCTGTCTGTCTGTCTGTCTGTCTGTCTGTCTGTCTGTCTGTCTGTCTGTCTGTCTGTCTGTCTGTCTGTCTGTCTGTCTGTCTGTCTGTCTGTCTGTCTGTCTGTCTGTCTGTCTGTCTGTCTGTCTGTCTGTCTGTCTGTCTGTCTGTCTGTCTGTCTGTCTGTCTGTCTGTCTGTCTGTCTGTCTGTCTGTCTGTCTGTCTGTCTGTCTGTCTGTCTGTCTGTCTGTCTGTCTGTCTGTCTGTCTGTCTGTCTGTCTGTCTGTCTGTCTGTCTGTCTGTCTGTCTGTCTGTCTGTCTGTCTGTCTGTCTGTCTGTCTGTCTGTCTGTCTGTCTGTCTGTCTGTCTGTCTGTCTGTCTGTCTGTCTGTCTGTCTGTCTGTCTGTCTGTCTGTCTGTCTGTCTGTCTGTCTGTCTGTCTGTCTGTCTGTCTGTCTGTCTGTCTGTCTGTCTGTCTGTCTGTCTGTCTGTCTGTCTGTCTGTCTGTCTGTCTGTCTGTCTGTCTGTCTGTCTGTCTGTCTGTCTGTCTGTCTGTCTGTCTGTCTGTCTGTCTGTCTGTCTGTCTGTCTGTCTGTCTGTCTGTCTGTCTGTCTGTCTGTCTGTCTGTCTGTCTGTCTGTCTGTCTGTCTGTCTGTCTGTCTGTCTGTCTGTCTGTCTGTCTGTCTGTCTGTCTGTCTGTCTGTCTGTCTGTCTGTCTGTCTGTCTGTCTGTCTGTCTGTCTGTCTGTCTGTCTGTCTGTCTGTCTGTCTGTCTGTCTGTCTGTCTGTCTGTCTGTCTGTCTGTCTGTCTGTCTGTCTGTCTGTCTGTCTGTCTGTCTGTCTGTCTGTCTGTCTGTCTGTCTGTCTGTCTGTCTGTCTGTCTGTCTGTCTGTCTGTCTGTCTGTCTGTCTGTCTGTCTGTCTGTCTGTCTGTCTGTCTGTCTGTCTGTCTGTCTGTCTGTCTGTCTGTCTGTCTGTCTGTCTGTCTGTCTGTCTGTCTGTCTGTCTGTCTGTCTGTCTGTCTGTCTGTCTGTCTGTCTGTCTGTCTGTCTGTCTGTCTGTCTGTCTGTCTGTCTGTCTGTCTGTCTGTCTGTCTGTCTGTCTGTCTGTCTGTCTGTCTGTCTGTCTGTCTGTCTGTCTGTCTGTCTGTCTGTCTGTCTGTCTGTCTGTCTGTCTGTCTGTCTGTCTGTCTGTCTGTCTGTCTGTCTGTCTGTCTGTCTGTCTGTCTGTCTGTCTGTCTGTCTGTCTGTCTGTCTGTCTGTCTGTCTGTCTGTCTGTCTGTCTGTCTGTCTGTCTGTCTGTCTGTCTGTCTGTCTGTCTGTCTGTCTGTCTGTCTGTCTGTCTGTCTGTCTGTCTGTCTGTCTGTCTGTCTGTCTGTCTGTCTGTCTGTCTGTCTGTCTGTCTGTCTGTCTGTCTGTCTGTCTGTCTGTCTGTCTGTCTGTCTGTCTGTCTGTCTGTCTGTCTGTCTGTCTGTCTGTCTGTCTGTCTGTCTGTCTGTCTGTCTGTCTGTCTGTCTGTCTGTCTGTCTGTCTGTCTGTCTGTCTGTCTGTCTGTCTGTCTGTCTGTCTGTCTGTCTGTCTGTCTGTCTGTCTGTCTGTCTGTCTGTCTGTCTGTCTGTCTGTCTGTCTGTCTGTCTGTCTGTCTGTCTGTCTGTCTGTCTGTCTGTCTGTCTGTCTGTCTGTCTGTCTGTCTGTCTGTCTGTCTGTCTGTCTGTCTGTCTGTCTGTCTGTCTGTCTGTCTGTCTGTCTGTCTGTCTGTCTGTCTGTCTGTCTGTCTGTCTGTCTGTCTGTCTGTCTGTCTGTCTGTCTGTCTGTCTGTCTGTCTGTCTGTCTGTCTGTCTGTCTGTCTGTCTGTCTGTCTGTCTGTCTGTCTGTCTGTCTGTCTGTCTGTCTGTCTGTCTGTCTGTCTGTCTGTCTGTCTGTCTGTCTGTCTGTCTGTCTGTCTGTCTGTCTGTCTGTCTGTCTGTCTGTCTGTCTGTCTGTCTGTCTGTCTGTCTGTCTGTCTGTCTGTCTGTCTGTCTGTCTGTCTGTCTGTCTGTCTGTCTGTCTGTCTGTCTGTCTGTCTGTCTGTCTGTCTGTCTGTCTGTCTGTCTGTCTGTCTGTCTGTCTGTCTGTCTGTCTGTCTGTCTGTCTGTCTGTCTGTCTGTCTGTCTGTCTGTCTGTCTGTCTGTCTGTCTGTCTGTCTGTCTGTCTGTCTGTCTGTCTGTCTGTCTGTCTGTCTGTCTGTCTGTCTGTCTGTCTGTCTGTCTGTCTGTCTGTCTGTCTGTCTGTCTGTCTGTCTGTCTGTCTGTCTGTCTGTCTGTCTGTCGTTAGAAGAACTTCAAAAAAACGGTTACAAGATAAAGTAGGTAATAACAATACAGTTCAACGAACAAACCATTAAGGTTACAGTTCGTATAGAGGCCTAAGCCACCCAAATACAAAGTGTATCTTTCGCTAACAGCTAGTCAATACAGCTATGTGAATATACAGCAGCGCTGTACCAGGTAAACCGACAGTTTTGTCGGGAGCAGGGGCTCTGTATTGAGTCTAATCCGAAGATAGACTGACTTGCTCACTGAGTGCAAGCTATTTTATAGGACAATGTCCCGCCATAACATCCACGTTTACTCTGTCCGATGGCGCACGGAAGTACGCCACGTGTTTACTTGATACAAAACACTAAAGTATTCTAAACAAAATAAGACTTATATTATGAAGTGATCAAATAATATTAGAATAATTGTCGTAAATAAACAAATGGTAAATTCACTACGTAAATCATTTCAAAATTTAAAGTGACATGTCATTTATTGTTTTGAACAAACCTACCGGTTACAATTATCGAAATAAGTTTCCAAAAATGAATTAGTGAGTACACCAAGTACTCAATAAATTATGTTCCGATTTATTACACACTTTCTGATAGAAAACTCACGTAAATTAATGATAATAATAACAAAGAATAGCAAATTACGCGGACTACCCACAATTTGTATTTGACAACCAACTCCGACATACCTATAAAATTAATTTATTACCTATGGTTATGCTTGACATTCAGTAAGACTATAGACCGTAGACAGTCGAGGCTATAGACCCAAAATATTAAAGACAGATGTTCTCGATTGGACCACAGATTTGGACCATAAACAAAAAAATACCTATGCATGTGTGTATTAAATACATGGTAATGAATAGTAGTGTGTGTAAAGTGTTATTTATTGAAAATAATGTACGCATAATTTAAAAAAATATTAGCACTCGTCACTTCTTCTCTGTATAAACTATAAGTGTGCGAAATTTCATACTTCTCCTTCCGCCCAATTTTCGTAAAAAGGGATCCAAAGTTTAATTTTTCGTAAAAAATATCTTATCATGTTTTGAAACATATTTCCGGATTTAATTTCAGATTCTTTATTGGAATTTAAATCAACAAAAGAAGGAAGACAAGCATTTCTAATGATGTCAGAATTGCTGAGCTGACAAGAGCGTACGTTGAAGGAACTAGTCAACAATGATTTTTAATAGAACTCAGTAAATGAGCCCCTAATTACTGTTTAAAATTAAATATAGCTTTAATGATTGCACAAACTGTGATTTTTTAGAAGATAGTTTTATTTATTCACAACAAACATACAACATCCTTACAGGCTAGACCCAATGCGACATTGTAGTTTAAATTATTTCATATACAAACTGTGATTTATTAACAGATATCTGTAATTGTTATAAAAACTGTGATTAGTGATGACTGAATAAAAATAAATACAAACCATACAAGCACTTTTCTTACCATTAGTACTTTTGCACCTTCTAGCTATACATGTAGGTAGATATACAAGTATATGGGCCGGGCGAGTTGGGACTGGGGATGAGATGGGACGAATCCGGGAAATCAATGTTATTCATATGACTATCAACATAAATTATCGGTATATTCAAATTACAACTATCTTTCTTTGGCAGAAATATCGAGAGGACTAGCCAACGCTAGGAAAAGACAGAATTCTGTGGAAAAAGAAAAGAGAGGCCTTGGCCGTGCAGTGGCACAATACATGCTAGTTAGATTAGATTAGATTTCTTAGGCAGATGTTCTTCGGAAAACTGAAACGCGTGTAACAGCAAAATCTATATCTGTATATAACTATAAGTATCATGTATATATACCTAATATCAAACTTTGTGTATCAGAATGGTTACGGCTTATTTACTGTGTATGAAATTTCTTATGCATATGGTTTGTTGGGAAAGGGTTTCACTAAATAAGGCACAGAAAGACAAGACTAGATATTTATTTCAATTAGGCTTGTCAGTAATTAATCAGAAAGCTAGTTGTCCGTTCCAAAACTATGTCTTCATGGAGAAGAAGGACAAGAAACTCCATGGAAACAGTATTAAAGTATTATATCAACACACTTCTTACATTGCCATAAATTATCATTATCTTAAATACATTTAATTCTATCTCTTGGACGATTGTCCAAGAGATCTCAAAATAATATCAACATAATCACAACAATTACAATAGCTAGGCAAAGAAAGAATATGAATATTCCCTTTTATATGATTTAAAACATTCGCAATATTGGCAACAACATAAATGGTACAACAACGTTTTCATAACAAGCAATAAGTGTTACATAATATCAAATTACTTAACTTACGTGACCTCTGGTCGATCTTTTCCACACAACAACAACACTAGAACTAACAAACTACTTCCAGAAATAAAATCATTTATCATAACTAGTCTATTTTTTTAACAGAAAAGTTTAATTTCAGTTTTCAAATTTAAAAAATCCCCGACCAGAACAAAAACTTCTAAAAAGTAAAAAAAAAAACGTATTGGCACTTAAAGATTAATAAGAAATTGTAGGTAATATTTTGATCAAAGGATTGTTGTGTCGAAACGGCTGTACCGATTTTGATTAACATTTCTAAGAATCACCGCAAAAAAGCGTACCATGAAATAAACAAAACCTGAATCTAATCGGTTCACCCGTTTAAGAGCTACGGTGCCACAGACAGACACACATAGCGGTCTAACTTATGAGACATTTCTGCCTTCTCTACAGGATGGCAATCCAGGAGGCAGTGGTGGCTTGTTCCCAAATTATTGTTATTAGTAGCAGAGGCTCTTATTTATGTATTAAGTACTGTTTTACGTCTTTGTTACTATCATTTATTTCTGTCTGAGTATAGTTTTCAATGTTTTGTCGGTATATTGGAGTGTTCTAGCTGGCATATAGAAAATAATTTTATTTCAAATGTTGTATTTCAGAGTGTTACTTACTATTTCACGGAATCAAGTTCTTCTAACATAACAGACAGCTGTGCTGCTGGGGAGTTTGTTGCGCCACTTTTTCCCAGCTAAAGCACTAGGAAGTGGAGAAGGGCAGGCGTTTTGGAGGACTGTCTTATATATTATAATTTTATTTTGTTCTTGTTCTTCTGTTTTGCTTTGTTATTTTATATACGTACATCTGTGCGCTCTAATTATTAATCTTAGGTTGAGATAATATTTCTCAGTAAGTGAATTATGTACTACAATTCTTTATCTATACTATTAATATTATAAAGCTGAAGAGTTTGTTTGTTTGAACGCGCTAATCTCAGGAACTACTAGTTCGAATTGAAAAAATATTTTTGTGTTGGGTAGCTTATTTATTGAGAAAGGCTATACGCTATGTAACATCACGCTACGATCAAAAAGAGCGGAGCAGCAATGAAAAATGGTCGAAAACTGGCAGGCAATACGATGCGACGGGAAGGGCCAGGGGAGCAAAAATTTGACGCGGGCGAAGTCGCGGGCAGAAGCTAGTGACAAATAAAGTTATTCTTTAACCGAATTTTGACGTTCAGAATGACTTTTGATTTTATTCGTACGGTAACCGCTTCATCGTCAAAAATAAATGCCACCGCAAATCAATGGAAACCAACCCCAGTCATTCTTAACGAGCCTAGCTCCCCTCTTACACTCACACATACACGTCGCTCACGCACTTTTGCACACACATATATCTACACATACACATATTTACACACACTGACGCTGTTGAGGGTTGACGTATGTTGATATTTCAGAGCGTTGACTTGCCTAGACCGACCCAGTTAAGGCTTTTATAAAATTCAGTGATGGGTGAAAAATCCTGAAGACTTGAGTTCTTGATACTATATTGGTCGTGATTGGAGGATAGCTTAGTCAAAACAACAATAATGTGATAAAACAACGGTGTGGTTTAAAGAAGATGTAGTGACAAATATTTAAAAGAGTATGCTTAGATGGTTTGGTCATGTTAAGAGGATGAATGAAGAGCGGCTAACAAAATATATTTACAAGGCAGTGGTGAGTGAACACGCCGCAAGGGGACGCCTTAGGAGAACATATAGTGATCTTATTAGTGATGTTCTTCAGAAGGGTCAGGTGCGTAGTACTGGCAACCACCTTGCGTGTCTGACCAGATGTATATAAAAAAAGAGTATTTAAGGATCGTAGTAATTGGTGTTCTGTAGTTTCTGCCTACACCATGGGAAAAAGGCGTGAGTTTATGTATGTATGTATATAAGGTGTATCTATTCATACACGACATATTTTAAGAGGTACACCTGTAGGTGGTAAAGAAGCTATAGAAGCAAAAAGAAAATCTATATCTAAGCGTTTTTGAATTTTCGTAATTATTATAATTTTAAAACTACTTGAGACGTTTTGCATACAACCTTTACTCCAAATTCTATGAATGGCCCGCCTGACGCTGCGAGGGCGGCGACCGGACGACACGAGCATGGCCGCGGTGTCTCGGGCCGTAAAAAATAAGAAGGAGCCAGTGTTCCTTATGTGCGTCAAATAATTTATAAATATTAAATTTTGAAAAAAATACATTTAGAAAAAAAAATTTTTCGTTGCTGTAGCTTCTTTACCACCTACAGGTGTACCTCTTAAAATATTTCGTGTATGAATAGATACACCTTATATAAATATGTAGTAAAAACCACAGTATCGTTACTCTAGTAGTCGCAAGCTCTACAGCTGAGTGTAAGATCCTGAGTTCGATTCCCAGGTCGAGCAAAGTGTTATTGGGGTTTTCCATCAAAGATTTCTCAATAGCAGGTTGTTTGCCCGGTTGATGGCAATGTGCTCGCCCCTTATTACATGGGACTTAAACATAACTGGCGAAATGTTAGTTTATTATAGGTACACCTCTGTCTAACCCTTCGGGGATACAAGGCATGATGTTATGTTATACGTGTATTTAAAAAAACTAGTGATCGCCCATTGGTCGAAATTCGACCGTACTTCATTTGAATAGAAATACATTATTAAATGAAAAAATATAGATAATAATAAATATAAAAAAATGATATGGTTATATTTGACATTCAGTAACACTATAGACAAATTGTTGACGCTGTACTACTGTGGAGAGGGTTCGCTGGTGGGATGGTGATGGCCAGGACCAGGACGTAGGTGTAATGAGTAAAGAATACTTCTTCAGGACTCCCCTCTTTATTTTCTTAATACTTCTTAACTGTTGGATATGGAACAACATGGAATGAATTATCACAGTTTGTTCTGTTTTTATAGAATTTTCCCTATTATTTTTAATTAATTATGACGTTTCCAAATGTCATAATTATGGTTATAATTATGACATTTGGAACAGTCATAATTAAAAAACCACCTGTACAATCTATGACCAGCCTGTACAATCGTGAGGCATACAACCTCTACAGTTTGTACACGACACTAAGTTTTGTATGGGGAACTTAGGAAGAGGTGTGTCAATTGTTACAGGGAGGCAATTGTAACAATGTTGTTTCACCGACGTCCATCGTTCAGTAGCGGTAGCTTTATATAGCAATCGAAGCTTTATTTGGTGCTGGTTTACTGACCGAATTTATAGGTAAAACAGTTCGCGCGTGTGTTGTCAGTTGAAGATAGTTTGTATTTTAGCAAGTTGAGTAAAATTATTGTTCTTCACAGTTTTTGTTTTCTTAATTAAATAAAACAGTTTTACAATAGTTCAGTGGTAATTTTAGGAAAATCTACCATCCAATCTAGAAGTGCAGGTATGTGATTTGTTTAAATTTACCGTAGATTTTTTTAAATAAGTCGTCAATGCAAAATGGCGGTAGTGGTGCAAAAGTAACAAAACAATGAGGCGCAATTGTAACGTGTTACAATTGACACTCTGTTATTTTGGCACTTAGCTTATTAATTAATAGTACCATTTTATTTTCAGAATCCATAAAAAATGGTTTATAAACGACCTCGGAAGACATTGCGTGGCACCGTGCCACCAGAAAAATATGCTGAAGCTTGTGTAAGAAGTGTAGCTACCAGCTTTAGCATGTGTCACGTGATTCTATGCAAGAATATCACTAAATACAAGCAGGATAATACAGTTAAAACTGGATATACCCCCTACTGGATAGACTTAGATGTCAACCACAAAATATGTATAATATAGATGAGACGGTTGTAACAACAACTCAGAAACCGAACAGAGTAATTGCTGTCAAAGGGACCAAACAGGTCGGTGCCATCACTTCCCAAGAAAGAGAGACTAAACAAACCAGTAGAGAAGATTGGTTGCAATGCAGAGACTACCATAAATGGGCACACTCCAGCTGTGCAAAAAATTATCCCTTTTTTTGTGTGTTTAAACTGTTTGTCAGAATGACTGTTAATTTTTTTAATATAACTTTTAAGTGTTTTAAGTTCTTTTTTGATGTTTAGAGTGAACTGCTGTCAAGATTTTGTTAAATTTTTTTTTTTTATTGTTGTCGATTTCTATATGTTACAATTGACTCTCATTGCTGTTACAATTGACCCTATTAGTGCAGCAATTGTAACACTATTAGTTGATCTCATTAAGTGCCATTTCCTACTATTTAATCGACGTTTTTGTTGTTTACTACATTGATTTTATAATTAGATAACTCAACTATATTGTGACCAAAAATGATTGCGCTGTGATTGTTAATTAAAATATTATGAAGAATTGTTTTTTTTTTGTTACTATTGACACACCTCTCCCCTACTAATGCCATACTTGACACTCACCCATAAAACCACAAAAAAATATTTCTTATATAAATCTAAATCAATTCCTATCGTCGCTAATACAAATAATATTAAACAAAAAATATTCTCGATATGATCATAGATTTTAAAAATGAAATAAGTTATACAGGGTGATTGGAAGATGGGTGCAAAGTTTTAAGGCGAAGATAGTTCAGACAATTTAGAACCATTTAAGCAATGGTTGTCTTAGACGAAGTCTTACCAAATATTTTTAACCAAATTTTTAAGTTTTTTTTCGGAAATTCTCAAAATTTAATGTAAACTGCATAATTATGGCCAAATTGAATGATAAATGAATTCATTTTTTATTTATTTAATTAAAGTAATGTGTAAGCAATCAAGCTAAACATGTTTTAGGCTTCTGTGTCATTAGACATTTTTTTACAGACATATAAAGCTCAGAAAAAATAAAAAAATTGTACAATACGTGTTTTAAACCTTATTAAAAAAAAACGGAGGGTGCTTTTTTTGTTCAAACCTTTTTGAAGATATGCTTGATAATCGCTCTTTCTTTTGAGGTATCATTTATGCGGATATCTTACAAATTATTGAAATTAGGGCCTACAAACCAATTTGAGGGAGAATTTTTTTATTTTAGGCAGACTAATTAAAACAACATTTGAATTAAAATTATTTATTTTTCATGTTCAAAATGACGGCCGTGATTCCTAATACAAGCACGGCCCCGTCTTCTAACTTCTGTAGTCGTTATTTTCAACATCATCTCCTGCTTCATTGTCTCAAACGCTGAATTTATTCTTTGTATCAATTCTTCTCTAGTGTTTATTTCTATGTTGTTACAAATACACCAGTTCCTTGGCCCGGCCCCACACGAAAAAGTCCAACGGGGTAAGATCTGGGGAGCGAGCGGGCCAAGGGATGGGTCCATCCCTGCCGATCCAGCTATCAGGAAAGCAATTGTTGAGGTGTTCCCTTCATTTAAAGTCCATTGCGCTGGACAGCCGTCTTGCTGAAAGATGACTGTTGGGTCTCTTTCGATGATCGGGACACCTGATTCCTCTACCAGCAGTGGTAAATCAATTTGCAGAAATTGCAAATAATTTTCGCCATTCAATGGATCAGGCAAAAAGTGGGGCCCAATCAATGTTCTGCCAATTATTCCAGCCCATACATTCACAGAGAATTTCATCTGAAATGACACCTGCTTCTTAAAATGTGGATTATTGTCTGCGTCGGCCCATTCATGGATGTTGTGAGTAGTGTATAATTGGGGTTCCTGGATCAGGGATCCAGTCACCCCAATTATACATTTGATGTGAACTAAACAATCAGTCATTCGATCAATATTTTGAGAACTAGACAATCAGACATTCTATCAATATTTTGTAGACAAATCAATCAATAAATCATTATTTTGTGAACTAGACAATCAGTCACTCGATCAGTATTTTGAGAACTAGACAATCAGTCATTCTATCAATATTTTCTGAACTAGACAAATCAGTCAATAAATCAATATTTTGGGAACTAGACAATCAGTCACTCGATCAATATTTTGTGAACTAGACAATCAGACAGTCAATCGCATCAATCTATTCTGCTCCACGTTACAATCACTTTATATTTTTGTTTCTTTATAAAACAGACTTCTTGATTTGGCAACATAGTCTGTTCCTTTTACAGCGTTTAAATAAAAGCAATCAGGGGAAAATATGGCATGTTGCATCCACGGATCATTGTAATACTCCCAATCTTCGATGCCAACTCCACACGAAAAGCACATAACTTTATCGTTTAAACCATTTCCACAGTAAAAAAAACCTGCATCGGCCATTTCCATCACCAATCTTCGTTTTGAATCTACTGTAGCCCAATAATGTCGAAATGAACATAATCGAATTTTGTGTTTATTATATATTTCGTAACGCGGGCTGAAATAATTTTGAATCATTTTTAAGAAGGTCTCGATACGAGTTTGTATAGAAGAATAATGAACTCTTGTATCTGGTGTTCTCAATTTATAAAGAAATTAAAGCACATTTCGTTGTGGTATTCTATGTCTAACGCGTTTATTATGAAAATAAAACCAAAAACGATTACTTATAAAAAAAGCATTTATTTCGATATATTGTTATGATACAAAGAGCTAATAAATTACTTAACATTTTTTTTTTTTTTTCAAGACGGACTTTGTCTTCTAAATTATATACAATTAAAAATACTGTTATCACCAAACCACTTTTTTAAACATGTTACATTTTTAAAGCACATACATTCGGATGATACACACAACTAAATATATTACTAGACGTTTTATAATCATCAAATAATTTTTGTAAACTAGGACATTTCTTATCTTCTAAATTATATACATTATCATGTTTTAATAGGTTTCTTAGCCATAACACTTTTTCACACCCTTTAACATAAATGTTTTTATCTTTCAGATAAGGTTCAATACATTGCAGCGATTTTAAGTATGATATAAATCCTTCTTTCCACAAAATTTTTCTGTTTCTCTCTATCCAACAAACTTGCGATTTTTCTTTTTTTGTAAGATTGTAAAATGGGAATGGTGGTTTGATTAATAACACCATAATTTGATTTCTGCATACTATTGCTATTTCTTTGACAATAGACTCGTTATTTTCCGTCTTAAACCCTTGCACATCGACTATGGCGTTCATGATAATTTCCTTACAATACTACTCAGGGGTTTATATTCCATCAGGCGATCGTTGATGATTAGACAATATGCGGATGTATTTTCTGGAATATCTTCAGAACTTTCTATTTCTAGTCTCACATCTATAGCCCCAGTCTTCAAAGCCTCGTTCTGTCTTGAGCAATCAATTACAAATAAAGGAGCCTTTTCTTTATATTGAAGCAGATCAAGCATCGGTTCACATCGAATGTTATAATAAGACTGACGAAATTTGGTATACATCTCATATAATATACAATATTTATCTTCAGGAAATTTTGAATTAACAGATTCGTATGGGTAATAGTTAGAATTTAAGAAAAGAGTAACATTAGTTAATTTACCATGGTCAAATATTGAACTGTCTCTAGATTTAGTGTTTTTTCTATTTGTCTGTAACCCAAAGATCACATACCTCGGTTTCTCGATTTGTGAAGCAGTCTTAATAACCCAGGAATGTTTTGTAGTCTTAGGTAATAAAGGGTATTCATACAAGTCCCAATTTCTAAAAGCTATTTGAATAGGGCGATCTTTCTCTAAATGTTTCAGTAAAGTTAATCTTTCCCGATCTGAAACTTTTATATGAGGCACGCGCCATTGCAATCTAGAGAGATTTATTTATTTCAATCGAGTCGTTATTATCAAGAATAACACTATTAAGCTTAGAACTACTTCTGTTAAGTAGAAGTTCATGTTTACAGTTAATGATAATTTTATCATAATCTTCCGCAAATCCCAAAACTTTATTCAGGGGTATAAGAGCGCTAAAAATACCGTCATTATCTTTAGCCCCATTCAAATTCCAACCCCAAACACCAGCAGCTTTGCTTTCCCCCTCACTCATAGACACATATGATTTTAAAGTTGTAGTAATTCCTGCATTTTTTATTCGATCTATCTCAACACCGTTAATTTCATATCGAATGTCTTGAAATAGAAATAATATAGGATTATTTGTGAAATTAACAGACTTTCGTGTAAGTTTTCCTGATGCATCTTTAGAAGACACAGTGGCTCGGCCTTCAACGTAAATGTAACTGGCTGAAGGTAATATGTACACATCTTGCTGATTTATGGGTATTCGTATTTCATCATTTTCTTTAAAACTGTTGCTGTACGGATTATAAGTGTGACATTCATAACTCACTATAGAGTTATCGAACTGCGCTGAATCATTTATATTAAGAATACTCATAGTTTAAATCCCAAAGCTTGAAGAAACAATCTATTCTCTTCAGTGATTATTTTTACACTTCGCGTATGTCTGCGTCTTCTGACGATACGAGGACGAGTAAAGTTATTCACTTTGGTGATTGATTTTATATTATACACTATCATGTTTTCGGCTATAATATAATTGACATTCGTTTCTTGTAGCAGACAGCGTTAAAGTGTTGACTTATGAGTAAGAAACTTTATTTAAAGTAATAATTTAAAAAGACTGCTTTTTCCAAAACTCTTTAAGAAATTTTATGCATAAGTGTCCACAGTTAAATAAGTTATTATTTTGATAATTATTGTAATTATAATGGATGTCGTCAGAACCCACGTAACGAACAAATTCTATGGGTGGTTTTAAGTTTCCGTAACTATCGAAATATTCAACATATTTATTTATAATTACGTAGGCTACCCAATGTGTACCAGAATTTTTAGAATCATCCAAATTAATGATTCCACACTCTCGGGAAAACGGTGACCTTGGTAAGGTATCTCTCATATACACTCCACGAAAATATGGAATGTTTTCCGTAAATTGTATGATATCGATATTAGTAAGAGCACGGTTAGGTAGCCTGCGATTTAGTTTTTTGACGTGACAACGTCTTATAAATTGGTTTGCCGGGTGACACTTCAAGAAACTGCGTTACGCTCCGCTCACGTTATGCGCTCACAATGAGAGCGAGTGAGAGGCACGCGTCCCTTCCACTCGGGCATGGTTAGCCCGCCTAAGAGCGAGAGAGACAGACATAAAAAGTGAAAGGCACGCGTCCCTTAAATGCAATTAATGTTTTAAATATAATTCTTTGTATAAATAAATGTTTTAAATTGTTACTATTATTTCATCCTTCTTCCTACTATACGAATGAATATTCACATTAAAATTATTTTACCACTCAAAGTCGTTGTCACGTAAACTTTCGCCCGTATACCGACTTTACAGGCAACCAATTTTTTTTCTTTAAATTTAGATATAATCGAAGTCCATTCTTGCTACGGTTTAACCTCAATCTGTTTCCAATACAAACACCTTCCACTTTCTTATGTTGTCGTTCCATTTGTTCCAAATGCTTTTTTGCAACCTTATATTCGTTGATAGTTTTGACGATTCCAGCAATTCCACTTGCTATACTTCCAGCAGCAGACAGGCCAGCAAATATAGGAATTAAAGGTAAAACACCACCGGACTTAGGAATGGGTATGATCCGTGGGAGCTTCGTAGATGAATTATGAGTTAACTCCCTAGCAGCTGCGTATGCCAATTCTATCAGTTTTTTCTTACACTTTGGCTTTAATTTTTTAATGCATTTTCTTGTATGGGAGACTATATTTTTAAAGTTTTTTTTTGAGGCCATATCCAGAACTCACTTTTTATAGCATTACGTTGTTAACCACATTAGCAGCAAGTTTTTCTCCTGTGTTTGCATCTGAGGACAGATCACGCTTCTTCGCCATCTTTAATAAAATGATATCTGCTTTGTGACGATCTTTCAAACTTTTGGATTTATTGTAAGCGATATCGTGATGTTTGCAATACTCATCTAACTTATTTACACCTTTATCACCACGAGCCAATCTTTTATGTAATTTAGTTCCAGGACCACAGTAATTATATCCCGGTAAATGGAGCTCAAATGGTAAATTATTAATTAAATTATTCACAAGTCCTTCTCCGTTTATGTATGCAAACAGAATAGAACCTAAATCATAGATCATGGCATTATAAAGCCCTTACAAAACATTTGTATCATCAATCCAACAATTTTCTGATGATGGTAACCCCAACCATTTCACAAAAACTTTTCTCTTTCTACGTTTCAAAACTTTTTCAACAAGGTAAATATCAGGATGTTTGGTAATTTGTAATTCTTGATTATAAAATGCTACTAAAATAGGCTGCTGTTTAATGTCTTGTAATAAATATGTAGTAGGATTTGTATTTTGAACTTTAATAATCTTAAACATCTCTGTTGACCAATTAGGAGTATAGCCTTTTTCAAAACAACCTTTATGTTTACTTATTCGAACAAAATCACCTATCTTGAACTTACGACGCTTTGTTTTCATTTGTTGTCGATTAAAATAAATATTTAGTACTTGAGCTTTATTTTTATGATTGACTCGAGTTGGTGGTAAACCAATTGTTGTATGTATTGTTTGATTATATCTGTTAATTACTTTAGCAAGCGTACCGTCAGTCCATTTATAGTTCCCTTTTAAACTGAATTCCTTGTAAAGCTTACTTTTTATCGTCCTTATAAGTCGTTCTACAATGGAGGCCTTTTTGGTCGAATAAGTGCTGTAGTGATTGATAGAATTATTTTTTATAATTTTTTGAAAACATGCGTTGTAAAATTCTGTTCCTAGGTCTGTTTGCAAGTTTCTTGGGATGCGTTTTTCTCAATATCGTATTGAATGCATTAGATACAGATTCTTTATTTTTTTGTTTAAGTGGAATAGCCCAAGCATACTTAGAGAATCCATCGATAACCACTAAAATATATTTGCAGTTCGTATTGAATTTGGAAATGCTTTGCATATCCATTAAATCGGCTTGCCAAAGATCATCAATATCTTTTAATATTACATGTCTTCGAGAAAAATTGATTCTTGCACTTTGTGAATTTCGTTTATGATGTCTCTTTTCACTTTGCTCATTCTTTCAACTGTCACTTCTGAACTATAAAATTAGACTAAGTAACAGTGTCTATGATAAGCCCTTTTATTCATGTATTACACCCGCTTCTTTCAGTTCTTCAGTAATTGATAAAATCTCGTTATCAAGGTTAGTATTACCTGCAGTTTTAGAAGCGATCAAAAGTTTAAGCCTGTCCACTAATTCATTAGGATCATCCCAATAAACAAGTTCAGTATTTTTTTTATATTTTTTTAAGAAACGGTAAACCAGCACCTCTTTTTGGCCTAGATTTAACTTCTATTGGTGCTTGTAAGCATTTATAAGACTCAGAAAATAATGGTTTGACCACTTGAGAATATTTTAGACCTTTATCACCTTTAATTTGACCTGCAGGGTCAAAGTCTCTTTTATGAGCATTAGTTTTCAGGAGTATTTCTTTGTAAACCAATTTATCTTTTAAATTGACTAAACTTAAATCAGGCTTTTTGCGAAGCAATAGTTCTTTTAGACCAGGTGTTATTGTATACTGTTTATTAGCTACGCAAATGTTAAACACTTTACCAGAGTTCTCATGAGTGGTTGAGAAATTAACTATTGTATTTCCGATCATATGTTTGTTGTTCTCACTACGTACACCAAATGGTATATTTATATCCTCATATATTTCAATGATATCTTCTTTTTTCAACGATGCATTTGTATCTTTTTCCGATCCATTATCTCCTTCATCTTCTGAATAAAAAATTTCTAACGAGCTTGACTCATTAGATGATTCATGTTTGTACATATCATGAGATTTATCACGCAAAAATATTGTTGAACCTATATCAGTGTGTTTAATTTCGTCATCATAAGTATCTTCATTTTTTATTGTAGAAATTTGCTTGTTAGCTACGATTGCATTTAGAGGGTCTGCGAGAGGCTTGAAAAAATATTTCAAATGAGTGTCAGTTTTAAACTCATAATCTTTCATTTGTTTCACTTTTGCCTTAATAGCGTCCGCAGACTTAATTAATTGATCTGTAATGTTGTGGTCCATTATACGACTTATATTAAGAAGTATTTATGCTCAATTGATTTTAATTTTTTGCACTCATAATTTATATAGCCATTAATCACAATAAATAAACTTGTCGAATGATTGTCTATATCTGCCTTTGTTTAATTCACAATCCTTATTAATAGTCAAAAAATCATAAGGATGTATCCAGATTTTAGAACATATATCTTTAAACTTCGACCACTCTATATCAGAACTAACATGCTCATCGTATATATGTTTTATGTTAACTTCATCTTGCTTGAAAATTATCAAAAAGTTAACATTGTCACGTAATAACTGCTTTGGTATTTTTGAATATGTTTGAGATAAATAAAAACAATCTATATTTCTGTGTCTGCCCATTGTAAAATAATTTCGTATGTTAATTTGTTTTTCACAAACCACGTCATCAAAAATAATAACAGAATTCGGTAATGCATCGTTAGGATGAATAACTTCGTCATCAAAATTAAATATAAAAAGTTTTACTTCTGGCACTCTTTCTAAGATTTGTTTTAGAAAAATATATTTTGGTTGAAAGCTAGTCTTTGAATACAAGTAAACATTTTTAAACTTTAAGCCATTTTCATGGATTAACAAACTAATCATGACGTTCGTTTTCCCACAATTCGAAGGGCCACATATTATACATGTTATATTATTCGGCAAAAGAACACTATGCTTTGCGTGTAGCTTATTTTTCTCCACCTCAATATTTTTTACTTCTAATGAAACTGGTTGCTTGACCCACTTCATGTTTGTATCTGTCAGAAAAAAATATATGTTCTAGTATTTATAATGCTTATCAGGAACACTAAGTAATTATAAACCGCAATAATCAGATTTTTGGTAGTTCTTTTAGCTTTGGTTTCAACGAATAAGTACACAAATAAATAAAAATGATCGTTTATACTTAGATAATATCTATACAGGTAATGTTGAAAAAGGGTTATAAATAAAACCATCAAATATAGAGTACAGCTAAATACGTATGTATGTATTAACTAACAATATAATTATTCGATTTTATATAATGCATAACAATTCTCATATTTAAATATATCATATAAGTCTATAATTGAAGTAAAAAATAAAAAAAATATTGAATTAACATATGTAATAACAATGACCCCAAGGTACGGTATCTTTTTGATTGCCCAGAACATGCCTTTTATCGTCTATCCTGTTTAAAACTACTTTATTTACTTCTTGTGAGAAAAGCACATGCTTCATTGATTTTATCATATTCATCTTACGCTTTAATGTTAAGTTTTTAAATAAAACATCTTTATAATTAGATGATTTTAAACATCTTGTAACAGGCTTTGATACATCTTTAGCTTTGTTTATTTGAGTATTTAATGATTTAATGCAATAAAGCTTTGCTCTTAAGCCTATAAATTCGGTTATTGGGTCACCTCCTAACTCGTCTTTAAATAAACCGGGAATTTTTTCGTTCACCTTAGGAATAAAGTAATGATTATTAGTTTCAAAATTACTTGTATCGAATTCTGATAAATTATCACGCATATCTTTATAAAAGTCTTCAGTATGTATTAAATACAACAAACTATCAGTATCAGTGTAACATAATTTAGCTTTGTCACCATATTTATTGTTAATGAAATAATAGTGATAATTGTACAGATGCCACTTAGAGAATTCTAGCACAGCAAACCCAATATATATTGGTCTGTCTAAAACAAGTTTCATGGGACTCAGTTGTATTGCTATAAAGTTTTCATTAAAGATAGAAACACTTTTTAAATTAGGTTTTGTGATTAATTTCTCAGCACCTACTATTTTATTTGTAATATTTAAATCATCACTCCATTTGGTTATTAATTTGACCTCCACTTGCTTACGTTTATTTTCAATAGTTTTACCAAATACTGAATTATTAAGAAGCTTAAAAAAATCTCTTTCGAATGATGTTGAATCTGCTTGTCGTAAGCTAGTATTCAAGTTTATATACTTACTTTTCTTCTAGTATTTTTGGTCCATAGACTTCGGCTTGTTCTTCGTTGTGCCTCTTCAACGGCTGAGCTGCGACTAAACGAGCCCGGCCGATCGTGCGTATTTTATAGTCGCGGGGGCCGCTTCCCATTACCTTATAGAGGACCGCGATTTTTAAGCCCATTTTACTGTTAGTTTTCACCAAGCCGAAATCTTTGAACCCTTTATTTTGCATTAATTATCACATAACCCCTTACAATCTATATATTTTTACATTTGCTATGTGGTCCCGTCTTATATAAAAACACAATATTGCATCTACATAGTCACAATAAAAACTTTCTAGAACAAAAACTTACAAAGTTTGACTTATTACAATTGCCACTATCTTTAATCTATAATATCTTTGAATCCTGTGGTCCGATTTTGATAATTTAAACGTTAAAAGTGGTTTTACATCTATTTCTATCAAATAGCAACAATCGGAACATAAACAAAAAACCTCATTTTCAAGTTACGTAATTATAGAACATCCTTTCGAAATTTTGTACATTTCCTTACAAGATTCACTCAAATTGAAGTTAATTAGATTCTAATAAGAAAACTAAGCATGAAATCTATAAACTAAAACTAATTAGAATCTAAAACATAAACTTATAGGCAAGACTTTTCAAAATTATTAAATTCCTTACTAGCTACAAAATTATTCCTTATATTTACATTTTATTATCCAGGCGCTCTCTGCGCTACTTGCACCCACTTACCCAGAGGGGGTCTAAATTTTGACATTTTTACGAACTTTTGAGACCTTTACTAATTTAAAAATGCTTCCTAACTTACAAATTCATTGTCAGGGTGCACTCCGATACTACTTGCGCCTAGATGCTTAGATTTCGTCACCGACGAAGAATATTAAGCAAATTTACATTATTTATCGTTTAAAAAAAATAACGAAAACTTCAACCACCTAGCACATTTGCCTACTTCCCATGAAGACAAATGGATTCTGATAGCTAAAACGGTGGGCCGTAGCCTAATTTCGAAGGATAGCGTCGAAAACCGCGAAGAAATCGGCCTTGTAGTATTCAAGATTTCGTACTGTATGAGGCTCACTGTATCACTAAGTTAGAATTTTCGCAACGAGTTAGCAAAAGTTTTTTCCGTTTTTCTGAGCTAGACCGACGTGTGAGGTGTCCAGAGACGCGTCTGCGCGCGGGCAGTTCAACGGCGACGTATTCAAGGATGGGTTCAGTACAAAATATTAAAGTTATGATGAAATTACGCTATTTGGGCCCCTAGCAGGCAGAACCGATCGAGGATCGCAGTCCACCCGGAAGGTGCGGTGGGTAAGTACTTAATTACATGAAAATAAACTTAGTAGATAGTAAGAATATTAAGCAAATTTACATTATTTATCGTTTCAAAAAAAATAACGAAAACTTCAACCACCTAGCACATTTGCCTACTTCCCATGAAGACAAATGGATTCTGACAGCTAAAACGGTGGGCCGTAGCCTAATTACGAAGGATAGCGTCGAAAACCGCGAAGAAATCGGCCTTGTAGTATTCAAGATTTCGTACTGTATGAGGCTCACTGTATCACTAAGTTAGAATTTTCGCAACGAGTTAGCAAAAGTTTTTCCGTTTTTCTGAGCTAAACCGACGTGTGAGGTGTCCAGAGACGCGTCTGCGCGCGGGCAGTTAGTTCAACGGCGACGTATTCGAGGATGGGTTCAGTACAAAATATTAGAGTTATGATGAAATTACGCTATTTGAGCCCCCAGCAGGCAGAACCGATCGAGGATCGCAGTCCACCCGGAAGGTGCGGTGGGTAAGTACTTAATTACATGAAAATAAACTTAGTAGATAGTAAGAATATTAAGCAAATTTACATTATTTATCGTTTATAAAAAAATAACGAAAACTTCAACCACCTAGCACATTTGCCTACTTCCCATGAAGACAACTGGATTCTGACAGCTAAAACGGTGGGCCGTAGCCTAATTACGAAGGATAGCGTCGAAAACCGCGAAGAAATCGGCCTTGTAGTATTCAAGATTTCGTACTGTATGAGGCTCACTGTATCACTAAGTTAGAATTTTCGCAACGAGTTAGCAAAAGCTTTTTCCGTTTTTCTGAGCTAGACCGACGTGTGAGGTGTCCAGAGACGCGTCTGCGCGCGGGCAGTTAGTTCAACGGCGACGTATTCGAGGATGGGTTCAGTACAAAATATTAAAGTTATGATGAAATTACGCTATTTGGGCCCCCAGCAGGCAGAACCGATCGAGGATCGCAGTCCACCCGGAAGGTGCGGTGGGTAAGTACTTAATTACATGAAAATAAACTTAGTAGATAGTAAGAATATTAAGCAAATTTACATTATTTATCGTTTCAAAAAAAATAACGAAAACTTCAACCACCTAGCACATTTGCCTACTTCCGCGTAAACGCGGAAGTCGAACGCAAAGCCTCTCTCCCGCCCGTTGAAGACCCTGATGATCCCCTGCCCCCTGTCACACCTGACGAGGTGCACGAGATCATCAAGGGTCTGAAATCTCGTAAAGC
Source organism: Aporophyla lueneburgensis (assembly GCA_932294355.1). Taxonomy (NCBI): domain Eukaryota; kingdom Metazoa; phylum Arthropoda; class Insecta; order Lepidoptera; family Noctuidae; genus Aporophyla; species Aporophyla lueneburgensis. The sequence continues at coordinate 11,522,744 of OW028762.1, read as the reverse complement.
CCCCGGATCAGACGGCATCACCAATAGAGTGATCAAGCTGTTCCCCGCTCACCTGATTATGCTCATGTGTACCATCTTCAATGGTGCCTTGAGTAATAACATTTTCCCCCAAGCGTGGAAGGAAGCCACCGTCATTGGCATCCCTAAGCCCGGTAAGCCCAAAACCGAGCCCACGAGTTACCGCCCCATTAGTTTGCTCAAAGTTCTCGGCAAAATCTATGAGAGACTTATTTATAAGCGACTCAGAGATTATGCCGAAACCAAGGGCCTCATCCCCAACGAGCAGTTTGGTTTTCGAACCCAACACTCGTGTGTCCATCAGGTACACCGTATCGTCGAACATATCAATGCTGGTTTTCAGCGTGGTATGTTCACGGGCGCTGTATACTTCGATATAGCGAAAGCGTTCGACAAAGTCTGGCACAACGGCTTATTATATAAGCTGTATCAACTCGGAGTGCCAGACCGTCTCGTGCTCATCTTACGAGACTTTCTTGCGAACCGTACCTTTCGCTATCGCATCGAAGGGGCACTTTCCTCCCCTCATCCGATCCGTGCAGGAGTCCCTCAAGGCTCTGTACTAGCCCCCCTCATTTTCACGTTGTTCACTAGCGATATCCCCAGAAGCAAGAAGGCAAGGTTAGCTCTGTTCGCAGACGACACTGCCATCTTCTTCTCGGGATTTAGTGACACAGCGCTGGTTCGCTACCTCCAAACCGCAGTCGACGAGCTCGGCGAATGGTTCAGGAAGTGGCGAATCGAGGTCAATCCCGATAAAAGTCAGGCGGTCTTTTACACCCGACCGCGACGTAATCACCCCCCTCCCCGACCCATCTCAATGTTCGGCAAGCAGATCCCTTGGGCGAAGCAAGCCAAATATCTAGGTGTCATCCTCGACGAACACCTCACCTTTTCTGAGCACATAAAGCAGGCTCGCTCGCGGGCCGCTTTCGCTCTCGGTAGGCTCCATTGCGTCCTGAACAAGCGGAGTAAATTGTCTCTTCTGTGTAAGAAGCGGCTTTACACCGCTTGTATCAGGCCGATTATGACATACGCAAGCCCAGTCTGGGCACATGCCAAGCCCCGATTCATCCATAGGATGCAGACTCTCCAGAACCGTTTTCTCCCTTGCAAGAGCCAGCCCGCGATGCTGCGCCGTTAGCTTTAAATTAGTCCCTAAATAATTTAACTCAGATCCAGCCAGTCCCTTGCTGCCCCCCCTATCAGCGATTGCCTAAGCCGAGGTTCGTACCCCCCTCGGGGTAACCCTTAGAGCTTTCGCTTTAGTTTTTAAGTATAATAAGCCCCGGCTGGAGGCCTAAAAAGGTAACTTTTTAGAACTCGCCGGGCCACAATCCGTTTAAGTAGTCACAATCTTTTCAGGATTAACTACGAGATGCCCCACACAAAAAAAAAAAAAAACGGGCTCGTTTAGTCGCAGCTCAGCCGTTGAAGAGGCACAACGAAGAACAAGCCGAAGTCTATGGACCAAAAATACTAGAAGAAAAGTAAGTATATAGACTTGAATACTAGCTTACGACAAGCAGCTTCAACATCATTCGAAAGAGATTTTTTTAAGCTTCTTAATAATTCAATATTGATGTGCCTCCGGAAAACATACAGCATTGTCTATGAAGAAGCATTGTATACTTATCCTTTTTCGCGCGGTCAATAGTACGGATACTTTAGTTCAACGTAAAAATAGTAGGTGGCGTAGCTATCGCCGACGTTGAATTTACTCTATGCCAGCTAGGAAGCGGGAACCGCTGTCACTTTTCGAGTTCATAGCGTTGTGTACTTTCGCCGCGTGCGGTCGAAATCTACAAATATTTTTTGAATCGCTTAACCATTCTAAAAAATTATTTGCTATCGTGTTCGATAATTTAGTAATACATTAATAGTTAGTTGTATTTTCAATCCTTTAACTAAAATAACGGTTTGTTCGCTATGAATCCCGCGCCGAGTAACAAACCCGATGAGGCAGCCGCCGGGGCCCATCGGTCGATCGTTTCGAACTCGCCGACTTCCGAGAGGGATCAAGAACAAGAAAAGGAGGACTCCTCGTGCGCTAGCAGTTCATCAGACAGTGAAGCCGAACGAGCGGAACCTCCTCGCAAGAAATTTAAGCGGGATGCACAGGTAACGGTCGATCCTCGAATCGACGCGTTATACAACCAGGTCAGTTTTCTTACAAACTTTATAATGCACCAACAATACGTACCGAGTACTGCTGTAAATACAAGTGACGTAATCGAACAAGCAGGAATGATCAGTAATGATTTCTTGACTAATCCGTTAACAGAAACGCCTAGGTCGTTGGATTTGGGCGCCTGTCAAACTAGTTTTGATGATAAAAAAATTCTTAAATCGGCTAATGAAAAACGGTTACGCCAATTAATAAGTTTGCAGCATTTTAACAGCCCCACGTGGCAACATATCCGTTATAAGAAAACATTGGGAGACATGCTCGCGTTTCCGGGATTTTGCAATTTAAAAATTAACGATGAACTGTGTTGCCTAAACAAAGGAAAAGATTTCTTGGCCTCAACAGAGGAAATCATGGCTGCGACTACCAACGCCGTGTTACATCAAAGAGAACTGTTGCAGTCTGGCTTACAGGGCATCATTGACTGGGCTCACAATAACCCTGCCGAGCTAAAATCCGATAACCTTTATAATAAAATTTCTGAAACATTCGGCAATGAGTCGTCATCTTATAAATTATTTGAACAAACATTACAAATAATTTGCGGTAAACGTGCCGAGTGTATTGAAATGAGACGTAAAAGAATAATTTGCGAAATTCCGAATAAAAACATTCAAGCTGTAATATACCTCCAAGCGAAGAGTTTTTATTTGATAAGACAAAACTTTTGTCCCTTATTCAGTCCCTCGGAGGGCCTCATTTCTGGTTATCATCAACACAAACACACAAAACTAAGGAGCAACTCAAAACAAAATACAAAGAACCAACACCGTCTACCTCCAAATACGTTCCTCACACACAGAATAATAAAAATTATAATTTTCGAGATACCTACAAAAAACAACAAACGAAACAAACGTACAAAGGGAAAGGCGACGGTTTCAAACCAACAAAAAATTACTCATTTCGAAACAAAGACGGAAAAAAGTGACTACCCGACACATTTCAGGGGAGGTTGTTTAACTTTGTTCAAAAACCGTTGGCAAGCGCTTCGAGCAAACAAATTCATAATTTCTGCAATTTCGAAGTTCCGTATACCCCTTTACAAAAAACCTCCTCTATTAATGCCAACAAGAAGGATTATGACGCAATATGCAACCACGCCATCCCCTGCAATGTCTCAGACAGTCAAAGATCTATTAGATCAAGCTGTATTGAAACTAGTTTCCAAGAAAACGCCCAGTTTTATCTCCAAGCTTTTTCTGCGGAAGAAAAGCGACGGATCAATGCGCCCCATTTTCGATCTCCGAGAATTGAACAAGTTCGTCAAAACGAAACGTTTTCGTCTGATTTCTCACGCTTCAGTCCCAGATTTTCTCCAGCCTGGAGACTGGATGATAAAAATAGATATATCCCAGGCTTACTTTCACCTGCGAGCAGCAAAGTCGCACCGACCTTTCTTAAGGATCAGCTACAAAGACCAGTTATACGAGATGACATGTTTACCGTTCGGACTGGCGTCAGCGCCGCACCTATTTTCATCAGTAACATGCTGGGTCGCGGAGACCTTGCGTGCGAAGGGATGTCGAGTGCTAGTCTACCTAGACGACTTCCTTCTGGTCAATCAAGACCATTCCAAGTTATGTCTTCAGGCTGCGGAAGCCGTGAGGCACTTGGAACATTTGGGCTGGCATATCAACCGCCAAAAATCTGTATTGGTGCCACCTCAAGATTTGGAATACCTTGGCATACGTTGGCAAACAGCTGTAAATACAATGTCCCTACCAAAAAAAAGGAAACAAAGCATAAACTACACACTAGACCGGTCGTTGTTGAAAAGTCACATAAACCTTCGGGAACTGCAAAGTCTGCTGGGGCGCTTAAACTTCGCCAACTTTGTCGTTCCCCAAGGAAGACTACACTGTCGCAAAATGCAAATATTTCTGCACAACAAAACACGACCCCATCAAAAACAGCAACTGCCTCGAGTTGTGCGTCAAGAGATAATGTGGTGGCGCGGAGCCACAAGCCACACATTACCTATACACAAAAAACCTGCTACCCATTTCCTTGCGACGGACGCTTCGGATTGGGGTTGGGGTGCCCACATAGACGGGATTCCAATGTCAGGTGCTTGGGCAACTCACCAACGAAGATGGCACTGCAACAAAAAGGAGCTATATGCAGTAATAGCGGCAATCAAAATGAATACAAAGACGTTGCAGAAGTCACACGTGCTGATCCAGTCAGACAATCGAACCCTGATTGCATACATTCGAAAGGAGGGAGGAACCAGATCGTTAGGGTTACTAGCCCTAACCTTCAAACTATTACGTCTTACGGACAAGTTCAACATAACCCTATCAGCCCACTACCTGCCAGGCAGATACAACGTAATAGCGGACAGGCTATCACGAGGAAAACCACCCGCGGAATGGCATCTTCTACCTCGAGCAACAGCGGAAGTTTTTCGGAAGTGGGGGCTTCCAGAAGTGGACTTGTTTGCGACACAAAGGACCGCGGTAGTAAAAAACTATGTCTCACTAGACTGCAAAGATCGATCAGCAAACTATATAGATGCCTTCAGCAGAATATGGAACCATCGGCTAGCGTGGGTGTTTCCTCCTCCCAGTTTGCTGCCCAGAGTTCTGGCACATCTGAACAATGCAACGGGAATTTACTTGCTAGTGGCCCCGGAGTGGCCTCGAGCCTTCTGGCTTCAAGACCTGAAATCCAGAGCTCTAGACCACCCTCACGAACTTCTGAACCTATCGAAGACCTTGATAGATGTTACAACATCGCAGCCTCCCCCACAGGTACAGACATTGACCCTGAAAGTTTGGAAAATTGGGGGTGGGGTGCCCAAATAAAAGACTGGTCAATACAGGAAAAAGAACTACTCAAGAAGAGCTGGCGACGTTCAACTTTATCAACCTATTTGTCACCACTTAGACGGTGGTTGAGATGGTGCTCTAACTCTCAAGTAAACCCAAAATATCCTCAACCTGCTGACATCGCTAAATTTTTAATGTTTCTCTTTCTAAAAGAGAATTTATCCTATAGTACTATCCTCGTTCACAAATCGGCAGTCTTAACATTTTGTGGCCCTTATGTGGAACAAAAAACATTTTCAAATTTTTTAATAAAACATACACTTAAGGCGATAGGAGTTGCCAAACCTAAAGAAGTACGGCCACCGTTCACGTGGGATCCACGTACCGTACTAAATTGGCTGTCATCAAATGCACCTAAAGACACATTGTTTGATTTAGCACGTAGAACAGCCACAGTTTTATTGCTGGCATCAGGCCGTAGGGTTCATGACCTAACTTTGCTGAAAATCTCAAATAACAGCTTCTTAGATGATGGCGATAATATCTATTTTATACCTGCATTTGGATCTAAAACCGATACACACTATTATCGACAGTCCGCTTGGAAACTTTCACAACACAGTGATAAAAACATATGTCCTGTCACTTTAGTTAGGCTTTTAATCGAAAAAACTGTACTTAAGAGATCTGAAGTTAGCAATTTGAACAATCTTTTTATCACTGTACTTAATAAAACAAAAGCTGCCTCACGCACTGTAATCGGGAATTGGGTTCGCACAGTTCTCAGAGATAGTGGAATTTTCGCAACTCCGGGAAGCTGCAGGTCAGCAGTAGCTTCTTTAAATTGGTTAGATAATCAATCACTTGATGATATTTTATCACGGGGTAATTGGAAATCATCCAACACCTTCTTTAATCATTACTGTCGTGAAATAGAACTCCACAAAGACAGTCGTGATCCATTTTTCAATACATTTACTTCTAAGTAATAAAGTAATCATGAACCAATCGTCTCTAACCTAGACGATTTGATTTATTCTTGGAACATCTAAATTGATTATTATCATCGCCTTTAACTGTTAAGATGATATTCTTAATTATATTTTTGTCTCATGTAAAATATATTGTAAACTACATAATTGTATTTTAAATGTAACAATATACATCAGTAAGAGATACTGTAACTACCTAACTCTCAGAATAAACAATTCATAATCATCATAGCGTTGTGTTTTACCTGTAATATTTCACCAGCAGATAACAAACACGTCTTCATAGACAATGCTGTATGTTTTCCGGAGGCACATCAATATAGCGGTTTTACATAAAAATAAAACCGATATTATGTGCCGAGAGGGAAAACATACAGCATTGTAGGAAGTTCTTCCTGGTGAAGACTATGAACTCGAAAAGTGACAGCGGTTCCCGCTTCCTAGCTGGCATAGAGTAAATTCAACGTCGGCGATAGCTACGCCACCTACTATTTTTACGTTGAACTAAAGTATCCGTACTATTGACCGCGCGAAAAAGGATAAGTATACAATGCTTCTTCATAGACAATGCTGTATGTTTTCCCTCTCGGCACATAATATCGGTTTTATTTTTATGTAAAACCGCTATATTTGGTAAAACTATTGAAAATAAACGTAAGCAAGTGGAGGTCAAATTAATAACCAAATGGAGTGATGATTTAAATATTACAAATAAAATAGTAGGTGCTGAGAAATTAATCACAAAACCTAATTTAAAAAGTGTTTCTATCTTTAATGAAAACTTTATAGCAATACAACTGAGTCCCATGAAACTTGTTTTAGACAGACCAATATATATTGGGTTTGCTGTGCTAGAATTCTCTAAGTGGCATCTGTACAATTATCACTATAATTTCATTAACAATAAATATGGTGACAAAGCTAAATTATGTTACACTGATACTGATAGTTTGTTGTATTTAATACATACTGAAGACTTTTATAAAGATATGCGTGATAATTTATTAGAATTCGATACAAGTAATTTTGAAACTAATAATCATTACTTTATTCCTAAGGTGAACGAAAAAATTCCTGGTTTATTTAAAGACGAGTTAGGAGGTGACCCAATAACCGAATTTATAGGCTTAAGAGCAAAGCTTTATTGCATTAAATCATTAAATACTCAAATAAACAAAGCTAAAGATGTATCAAAGCCTGTTACAAGATGTTTAAAATCATCTAATTATAAAGATGTTTTATTTAAAAACTTAACATTAAAGCGTAAGATGAATATGATAAAATCAATGAAGCATGTGCTTTTCTCACAAGAAGTAAATAAAGTAGTTTTAAACAGGATAGACGATAAAAGGCATGTTCTGGGCAATCGAAAAGTTACCGTACCTTGGGGTCATTGTTATTACATATGTTAATTCAATATTTTTTTTATTTTTTACTTCAATTGTAGACTTATATGATATATTTAAATATGAGAATTGTTATGCATTATATAAAATCTAATAATTATATTGTTAGTTAATACATACATATTTAGCTGTACTCTATATTTGATGGTTTTATTTATAACCCTTTTTCAACATTACCTGTATAGATATTATCTAAGTATAAACGATCATTTTTATTTATTTGTGTACTTATTCTGTTGCGTCCTGAAATAGTTTCTCTATGCGCACGCAACGCCGCAACGCGTAACGGAATGACATCTGACTTGTCAAGTTTGATTTTGACGTTTGACACTTTCTCTTGATTTTCGGTGGGAAACGAGGAAGCATGTCGCCGTTTGAGTCTCGCGATCTTTTTGTAAAGTTATCCCTTACCCGGTCGTTTTGGTGACGATAGGTCATGACCCATTGTTTGGAGTGTTAATAACCCCTAATTTGACATATCACGGGTTTATTTGTTGGAAATATCTCGTTTAAATAGTTTGAAGGTCATTCAAGTGACGCCATTGTGAACGAGTGATTTGAAGACCGCATGCTGTGATTGCCTCCAGCCGTGTTTGCCGCGGATTCCAACCTGAAGAATACTCGTAACGTCACAACACGATACATATACACTCACTTACATTCATGTCTCCAGGTGGGAACCAGAGCAGTTTCCTTCAACCATGCTTGTATTGTCTGCTCCGCGTACGGCGGACAGTACGCTAGCCACTCTTGTCTCCAGAGCCCCACGATTATAACTCTTCCACTGCGCACTTGAAATCGTATTGGGAGGCCTAGCCTGGCAGCGTACATTTTGGTAGCAGAAGCGCGGTTATAAGACATATAACCACCAAATTGGAATTTAACAGTAAGCTAATTACTTGGCAGTCTCTATAGGGAAGTAGTAATTCGCTGTAAATGTTTGTTAATGGTAATTAATTGTTTGTTTGAAATAATTTGTAAATTTGTTGAGACGAGTAACTCATGTTACCATAAGTCGGCCCGGGTTGCATATGCTAGTAGAGTTGAATGAATTGGGCTATGTTACAACCCCTTGTTTGTGTCTGACCTCTGTTGAATGTCAGGAAGACATTAAAATGTTGAGTTTGTACCATCGATATGGTAGTTTTGTTGAAATTGGCATTTTTAAGTATTACCATTGTTTTGAATTGGAATAAAGGTTCATTGTTGTTGTACCATTAACAAAGTGGTTTGTGAACTTAACATTTGGAATTGGATTAGAATTTGAATATTTGAATTGAATTTGAAGTTGAATGTTGAACGTTGATATTGGTTTAAAATTAAAATAAAAGTGTACTGTTGAATTGAAAAGAAACCAATATTTTGTTATTTCTTGAGTTGCTGATTAGTCAGTTTGGATTGAAACCAATTGTTTGTAGTTATTTTGTAATTGATTGTTTGAACTTTGTTACTTAATTACCTTTTGCTTGGTTTATTTTATTTGATTGTTTGCGTTGGATTTCCTTGTTATTTATTGATTGAACTTTGTTATTTGATAATTTAATTGTATTGTTTGTGCAATGGCACACAAAGCGGTGAGAGAGGCAATCAGTGGATTGGCCACACAGCTACGGTGGTTCACTTCAGCTGCAGCAACCGCTGAGCGCCCGGATCTTGAAGCGGTCACTCTGGCTCGGTTCGAGCAGTTGAACGTGAGACTCGGCAACGTTGATGCTCTGCTTACTCGCTACAACGAGTACATTTGTGATGTGGCTCTGGAAGTGCTGGATCAGGCAGCACGTGACAAGGTCCTTGCTGACTATGACCAGATCTTGGACCTGGGGGATGTCATTGGTCAACGTGCTCGGGAAATATTGGAGAGCCGGACACCTGTCCAGGTCAAACCGGAGACCTCGGTTGTTTCAGGTCCCGGACTATTGAGTAGACTGCCTACCTTGGAACTGCCACACTTTAACGGTCGCTTGGACCAGTGGTTAAGTTTCCAAAACCTGTTTGAAAGTTTGGTTGATGCACGCTCGGACCTCAGACCCGCCCAAAAGTTGGCCTATTTGTTGTCCGTCCTGGAAGGTGAGGCCCGAGCCTTGGTGCAGCATCTGTCTTTGACTGACTCAGCCTACCCTACCGCTGTGGAACTACTCACCCGGCGGTACCAAAATAAACGTTGTTTGGCTGACGTTCATATTGGATTGATTTTGGGGTTACCGGTCATTACTAGTTTGTCAGCATTGCGTACTGACCTGTTGAACCCGTTGGTGGCAGCGACCAACGCTTTAAAGCAATTGGACTTGCCGGTGGACCATTGGTCTTACCTTTTGGTGCACGTTGTGCTGCAACGGCTTCCTGCCGATTTGAGGGCTCGTTTCGAGCAAAAGTATGGTGGGGATAGTGTCACACATCTCCCCCCATTTGATGACCTCGTCCAATTTTTGGAGGATGAGTGTCGGTTTGTGGACAACTCTGGCGTTGCCACTGAGTCATGCCAGCCGTCTTCCCGGCCACGAGACCAGGGACGGACTAGGGCTCGCGGGCCTGTTGATGGTCGCCCCGCCGCTCGTTTTGCTGGCACCCAGAGTCGTCCTGGTTGTGAGTTTTGTAGGGACACGGGGCATGGCATGGCAACTTGCGCGGCCTTTTTGAAATTGCACGTGAGTGCCCGCCGCCGAATTGCCAATGCACGCCGCATGTGCTTCTCTTGTTTGGGGGCTCACTTCCATCGGGACTGCCCCAACCCCCGCCCTTGTAGAATTTGTGGGGGGTCCCATTTGGACATATTGTGCGCTAACGCGAACCACGCTGGCAGACCAGCCTCTGATGAAGGTTCGCGTACGGGGGGGTACCATGGAGTTGGTCACCGGGCTTCTGCCTCGCCGGTTCAGAACCGGGGAGAGGCCCGCAATTTTGAGCGCCGCACTCCACCCCCCGCGCAAGTTGATCGGGAGCCGCGCGACCGCCATTTGGTCTCCCCGCGTAAAGGCGATTACGCAGTTGTTGCTAGGCAGCGCTGGCCAGACCAGCACCGCCTTCCTCCCCTCCTTTGGCGGAACGTCCCCGGTTGGAGTCACGCCCCCCGCCATTCAGGCATCCGGTGGGATATGCCCTTCCAGCGATGGCGCGTGGCTCGGGACACCGCGCGTACGAGGAATTTGAATTGCATCCTCGTCGGGAAAGACTTGGGTCTGGGTGTGGCGATCGGTCGCCGCCCAGGCATTGTTAGGACATTGGCGCCTGCCCCGCTAAGGTACCCCTCAGATCGACACGGTTTTGTTGCCAACGGCATCGGTCGGGTCTGGGGGCCCACGGGGGACTCTGTTGTGGTCCGTGTCATTTTGGACATGGGAGCCCAGGGTTGCCTTTTGTCTATTGTTTTGTTGTTTGTTTGTATTGTTTTGGGCAAAATTGTTTTCTTCAGCGCCTTTGGACTGCGGGACTTGGCTGGGACGAGCCAATTCGGGAAACCCTGTTGGAAGATTGGCTCCAATTTGTATCCGCACTCCCTGCAGTCAACGAGGTCGTGTTACCCCGCGCTATCCTCCCCCCTGGGAGCTACACTGCTACCCTTGTTTGTGATGCGTCTTCGCACGGTTATGCAGCTGTTGTTTGTCTGCGCACCGTCTGCGCAACAGGCCAGGTGAATTTGTCACTGGTCTTGGTCAAGAGCAAGGTGGCCCCCCTCCGGACGGCACTGACCATCCCTAAGTTGAATTGTCAGGGGCGGCGCGTCTTGTGCGTCTATTGAACCACGTTGCTCACACTTTGGGTGGAACTGTGGACATTCGGGCTTCTTACGCCTGGACGGACAGTCAAATTGGTTTGTGTTGGTTGAAGACGTCCGTCCACTCTTTGGAGGTCTTTGTTGCGTACCGAGTGTCCCAGATTCAAAATTTTGATACGCCTTTGATTTGGAGGCACTTGCCTGGAGATTTGAACCCAGGCGCCGTGGCCTCACGTGGGTGCATGGCACCCCGCTTGTTTGCTTGCCCCCTATGGTGGGGTCCAGACTGGCTGACTCACCCCGAGGATGATTGGCCTCGATCGCCAGTCTTGATGTCGGGTCCTTTGCCCGGGCTCAAGGTGCTCGTTGTTGGAACAAAGGACCCTGAGTTTTGTTGAGTCGATAAAGCTCCCTCGACAAATTGTTGAATTGTTGTTTTGTTGTTGAATTGTTGGTGACTGATCGTCACATTAAGAACTCGCATGCCGGTTGCAATGCGCTGTTGGCCATTCTGCAGCGAGAGTTTTGGATATTGTCGGGAGCCGTTATTAAATTGAACCCCTTTTTGGACGATACGGGTCTTTTGTTGTTTGGTTGTTGACGGTTGAGTCACTCTAGCCTTCCTTATGGGGTCCGTCACCCCCTTTTGTTGCCTAAGGAGGGCCATTTGGTTAAATTGTTGTTGTTGTTGTTTGGTTGTTATTGTTGTTTGGTTGTTATTGTTGTTTGGTTGTTTTGTTGTTTGTTATTGTTTTGACCCGCCAGCCAGCCTTTTGAGGCCGCGGTGAAGGCGGTTAGGGACTCTGGCGCAGACTGTTGGGAGACACCGTTCTCACCTTTAAGGAGTTAGCTACGGTATTTTGCCGCATTGAAGCTGTATTGAACTCGCGTCCATTGTGCCCGCTGTCTTCGGACCCGAACGTCTTGGAGGCCCTGACCCCGGGCCATTTTTTGATTTGACAGCCACTTGTCGCCCTGCCGGAGTACCCTTTTGTCGATGTGAGCCAAAATTGGCTATCGCGGTTTCAGTTGGTGCAGCAGCTCGCTCAGAGTTTTGGAAGCGTTGGAGCTTGGAGTATTTGCACATCCTCCAGCAGCGCGTCAGGTGGACTGATAAAACGCAACCTTGTCGGGATTGCCACTTGGCAATCCCGACAAGGTTGCGTTTTGTAAGGTTGCGTATTAGCGGACGGGAAGGCCCGTCCGGGGGGGGTAGATGTTGCGTCCTGAAATAGTTTCTCTATGCGCACGCAACGCGTAACGGAATGACATCTGACTTGTCAAGTTTGATTTTGACGTTTGACACTTTCTCTTGATTTTCGGTGGGAAACGAGGAAGCATGTCGCCGTTTGAGTCTCGCGATCTTTTTGTAAAGTTATCCCTTACCCGGTCGTTTTGGTGACGATAGGTCATGACCCATTGTTTGGAGTGTTAATAACCCCTAAATTGACATATCACGGGTTTATTTGTTGGAAATATCTCGTTTAAATAGTTTGAAGGTCATTCAAGTGACGCCATTGTGAACGAGTGATTTGAAGACCGCATGCTGTGATTGCCTCCAGCCGTGTTTGCCGCGGATTCCAACCTGAAGAATACTCGTAACGTCACAACACGATACATATACACTCACTTACATTCATGTCTCCAGGTGGGAACCAGAGCAGTTTCCTTCAACCATGAGGTAAGTTCCTTTGTTTGTATATTGTATCTTGTACTTGTATTGTCTGCTCCGCGTACGGCGGACAGTACGCTAGCCACTCTTGTCTCCAGAGCCCCACGATTATAACTCTTCCACTGCGCACTTGAAATCGTATTGGGAGGCCTAGCCTGGCAGCGTACATATTCGTTGAAACCAAAGCTAAAAGAACTACCAAAAATCTGATTATTGCGGTTTATAATTACTTAGTGTTCCTGATAAGCATTATAAATACTAGAACATATATTTTTTTCTGACAGATACAAACATGAAGTGGGTCAAGCAACCAGTTTCATTAGAAGTAAAAAATATTGAGGTGGAGAAAAATAAGCTACACGCAAAGCATAGTGTTCTTTTGCCGAATAATATAAGATGTATAATATGTGGCCCTTCGAATTGTGGGAAAACGGACGTCATGATTAGTTTGTTAATCCTTGAAAATGGCTTAAAGTTTAAAAATGTTTACTTGTATTCAAAGATTAGCTTTCAACCAAAATATATTTTTCTAAAACAAATCTTAGAAAGAGTGCCAGAAGTAAAACTTTTTATATTTAATTTTGATGACGAAGTTATTCATCCTAACGATGCATTACCGAATTCTGTTATTATTTTTGATGACGTGGTTTGTGAAAAACAAATTAACATACGAAATTATTTTACAATGGGCAGACACAGAAATATAGATTGTTTTTATTTATCTCAAACATATTCAAAAATACCAAAGCAGTTATTACGTGACAATGTTAACTTTTTGATAATTTTCAAGCAAGATGAAGTTAACATAAAACATATATACGATGAGCATGTCAGTTCTGATATAGAGTGGTCGAAGTTTAAAGATATATGTTCTAAAATCTGGATACATCCTTATGTTTTTTTGACTATTAATAAGGATTGTGAATTAAACAAAGGCAGATATAGACAATCATTCGACAAGTTTATTTATTGTGATTAATGGCTATATAAATTATGAGTGCAAAAAATTAAAATCATTTGAGCATAAATACTTCCTAATATAAGTCGTATAATGGACCACAACATTACAGATCAATTAATTAAGTCTGCGGACGCTATTAAGGCAATAGTGAAACAAATGAAAGATTATGAGTTTAAAACTGACACTCATTTGAAATATTTTTTCAAGCCTCTCGCAGACCCTCTAAATGCAATCGTAGCTAACAAGCAAATTTCTACAATAAAAAATGAAAATACTTATGATGACGAAATTAAACACACTGATATAGGTTCAACAATATTTTTGCGTGATAAATCTCATGATATGTACAAACATGAATCATCTAATGAGTCAAGCTCGTTAGAAATTTTTTATTCAGAAGATGAAGGAGATAATGGATCGGAAAAAGATACAAATGCATCGTTGAAAAAAGAAAATATCATTGAAATATATGAGGATATGAATATACCATTTGGTGTACGTAGTGAGAATAACAAACATATGATCGGAAATACAATAGTTAATTTCTCAACCACTCATGAGAACTCTGGTAAAGTGTTTAACATTTGCGTAGCTAATAAACAGTATACAATAACACCTGGTCTAAAAGAACTATTGCTTCGCAAAAAGCCTGATTTAAGTTTAGTCAATTTAAAAGATAAATTGGTTTACAAAGAAATACTCCTGAAAACTAATGCTCATAAAAGAGACTTTGACCCTGCAGGCCAAATTAAAGGTGATAAAGGTCTAAAATATTCTCAAGTGGTCAAACCATTATTTTCTGAGTCTTATAAATGCTTCCAAGCACCAATAGAAGTTAAATCTAGGCCAAAAAGAGGTGCTGGTTTACCGTTTCTTAAAAAAATATAAAAAAATACTGAACTTGTTTATTGGGATGATCCTAATGAATTAGTGGACAGGCTTAAACTTTTGATCGCTTCTAAAACTGCAGGTAATACTAACCTTGATAACGAGATTTTATCAATTATTGAAGAACTGAAAGAAGCGGGTGTAATATATGAATAAAAGGGCTTATCATAGACACTGTTACTTAGTCTAATTTTATAGTTCAGAAGTGACAGTTGAAAGAATGAGCAAAGTGAAAAGAGACATCATAAACGAAATTCACAAAGTGCAAGAATCAATTTTTCTCGAAGACATGTAATATTAAAAGATATTGATGATCTTTGGCAAGCCGATTTAATGGATATGCAAAGCATTTCCAAATTCAATACGAACTGCAAATATATTTTAGTGGTTATCGATGGATTCTCTAAGTATGCTTGGGCTATTCCACTTAAACAAAAAAATAAAGAATCTGTATCTAATGCATTCAATACGATATTGAGAAAAACGCATCCCAAGAAACTTGCAAACAGACCTAGGAACAGAATTTTACAACGCATGTTTTCAAAAAATTATAAAAAATAATTCTATCAATCACTACAGCACTTATTCGACCAAAAAGGCCTCCATTGTAGAACGACTTATAAGGACGATAAAAAGTAAGCTTTACAAGGAATTCAGTTTAAAAGGGAACTATAAATGGACTGACGGTACGCTTGCTAAAGTAATTAACAGATATAATCAAACAATACATACAACAATTGGTTTACCACCAACTCGAGTCAATCATAAAAATAAAGCTCAAGTACTAAATATTTATTTTAATCGACAACAAATGAAAACAAAGCGTCGTAAGTTCAAGATAGGTGATTTTGTTCGAATAAGTAAACATAAAGGTTGTTTTGAAAAAGGCTATACTCCTAATTGGTCAACAGAGATGTTTAAGATTATTAAAGTTCAAAATACAAATCCTACTACATATTTATTACAAGACATTAAACAGCAGCCTATTTTAGGAGTATTTTATAATCAAGAATTACAAATTACCAAACATCCTGATATTTACCTTGTTGAAAAAGTTTTGAAACGTAGAAAGAGAAAAGTTTTTGTGAAATGGTTGGGGTTACCATCATCAGAAAATTGTTGGATTGATGATACAAATGTTTTGTAAGGGCTTTATAATGCCATGATCTATGATTTAGGTTCTATTCTGTTTGCATACATAAACGGAGAAGGACTTGTGAATAATTTAATTAATAATTTACCATTTGAGCTCCATTTACCGGGATATAATTACTGTGGTCCTGGAACTAAATTACATAAAAGATTGGCTCGTGGTGATAAAGGTGTAAATAAGTTAGATGAGTATTGCAAACATCACGATATCGCTTACAATAAATCCAAAAGTTTGAAAGATCGTCACAAAGCAGATATCATTTTATTAAAGATGGCGAAGAAGCGTGATCTGTCTTCAGATGCAAACACAGGAGAAAAACCTGCTGCTAATGTGGTTAACAACGTAATGCTATAAAAAGTGAGTTCTGGATATAGCCTCAAAAAAAACTATAAAAAATATAGTCTCCCATACAAGAAAATGCATTAAAAAATTAAAGCCAAAGTGTAAGAAAAAACTGATAGAATTGGCATACGCAGCTGCTAGGGAGTTAACTCATAATTCATCTACGAAGCTCCCACGGATCATACCCATTCCTAAGTCCGGTGGTGTTTTACCTTTAATTCCTATATTTGCTGGCCTGTCTGCTGCTGGAAGTATAGCAAGTGGAATTGCTGGAATCGTCAAAACTATCAACGAATATAAGGTTGCAAAAAAGCATTTGGAACAAATGGAACGACAACATAAGAAAGTGGAAGGTGTTTGTATTGGAAACGGATTGAGGTTAAACCGTAGCAAGAATGGACTTCGATTATATCTAAATTTAAAGAAAAAAAACTAAATCGCAGGCTACCTAACCGTGCTCTTACTAATATCGATATCATACAATTTACGGAAAACATTCCATATTTTCGTGGAGTGTATATGAGAGATACCTTACCAAGGTCACCGTTTTCCCGAGAGTGTGGAATCATTAATTTGGATGATTCTAAAAATTCTGGTACACATTGGGTAGCCTACGTAATTATAAATAAATATGTTGAATATTTCGATAGTTACGGAAACTTAAAACCGCCCATAGAATTTGTTCGTTACGTGGGTTCTGACGACATCCATTATAATTACAATAATTATCAAAATAATAACTTATTTAACTGTGGACACTTATGCATAAAATTTCTTAAAGAGTTTTGGAAAAAGCAGTCTTTTTAAATTATTACTTTAAATAAAGTTTCTTACTCATAAGTCAACACTTTAACGCTGTCTGCTACAAGAAACGAATGTCAATTATATTATAGCCGAAAACATGATAGTGTATAATATAAAATCAATCACCAAAGTGAATAACTTTACTCGTCCTCGTATCGTCAGAAGACGCAGACATACGCGAAGTGTAAAAATAATCACTGAAGAGAATAGATTGTTTCTTCAAGCTTTGGGATTTAAACTATGAGTATTCTTAATATAAATGATTCAGCGCAGTTCGATAACTCTATAGTGAGTTATGAATATCACACTTATAATCCATACAGCAACAGTTTTAAAGAAAATGATGAAATACGAATACCCATAAATCAGCAAGATGTGTACATATTACCTTCAGCCAGTTACATTTACGTTGAAGGCCGAGCCACTGTGTCTTCTAAAGATGCATCAGGAAAACTTACACGAAAGTCTGTTAATTTCACAAATAATCCTATATTATTTCTATTTCAAGACATTCGATATGAAATTAACGGTGTTGAGATAGATCGAATAAAAAATGCAGGAATTACTACAACTTTAAAATCATATGTGTCTATGAGTGAGGGGGAAAGCAAAGCTGCTGGTGTTTGGGGTTGGAATTTGAATGGGGCTAAAGATAATGACGGTATTTTTAGCGCTCTTATACCCCTGAATAAAGTTTTGGGATTTGCGGAAGATTATGATAAAATTATCATTAACTGTAAACATGAACTTCTACTTAACAGAAGTAGTTCTAAGCTTAATAGTGTTATTCTTGATAATAACGACTCGATTGAAATAAATAAATCTCTCTAGATTACAATGGCGCGTGCCTCATATAAAAGTTTCAGATCGGGAAAGATTAACTTTACTGAAACATTTAGAGAAAGATCGCCGTATTCAAATAGCTTTTAGAAATTGGGACTTGTATGAAATACCCTTTATTACCTAAGACTACAAAACATTCCTGGGTTATTAAGACTGCTTCACAAATCGAGAAACCGAGGTATGTGATCTTTGGGTTACAGACAAATAGAAAAAACACTAAATCTAGAGACAGTTCAATATTTGACCATGGTAAATTAACTAATGTTACTCTTTTCTTAAATTCTAACTATTACCCATACGAATCTGTTAATTCAAAATTTCCTGAAGATAAATATTGTATATTATATGAGATGTATACCAAATTTCGTCAGTCTTATTATAACATTCGATGTGAACCGATGCTTGATCTGCTTCAATATAAAGAAAAGGCTCCTTTATTTGTAATTGATTGCTCAAGACAGAACGAGGCTTTGAAGACTGGGGCTATAGATGTGAGACTAGAAATAGAAAGTTCTGAAGATATTCCAGAAAATACATCCGCATATTGTCTAATCATCAACGATCGCCTGATGGAATATAAACCCCTGAGTAGTATTGTAAGGAAATTATCATGAACGCCATAGTCGATGTGCAAGTGTTTAAGACGGAAAATAACGAGTTTATTGTCAAAGAAATAGCAATAGTATGCAGAAATCAAATTATGGTGTTATTAATCAAACCACCATTCCCATTTTACAATCTTACAAAAAAAGAAAAATCGCAAGTTTGTTGGATAGAGAGAAACAGAAAAATTTTGTGGAAAGAAGGATTTATATCATACTTAAAATCGCTGCAATGTATTGAACCTTATCTGAAAGATAAAAACATTTATGTTAAAGGGTGTGAAAAAGTGTTATGGCTAAGAAACCTATTAAAACATGATAATGTATATAATTTAGAAGATAAGAAATGTCCTAGTTTACAAAAATTATTTGATGATTATAAAACGTCTAGTAATATATTTAGTTGTGTGTATCATCCGAATGTATGTGCTTTAAAAATGTAACATGTTTAAAAAAGTGGTTTGGTGATAACAGTATTTTTAATTGTATATAATTTAGAAGACAAAGTCTGTCTTGAAAAAAAAAAAAAAAAATAATGTTAAGTAATTTATTAGCTCTTTGTATCATAACAATATATCGAAATAAATGCTTTTTTTATAAGTAATCGTTTTTGGTTTTATTTTCATAATAAACGCGTTAGACATAGAATACCACAACGAAATGTGCTTTAATTTCTTTATAAATTGAGAACACCAGATACAAGAGTTCATTATTCTTCTATACAAACTCGTATCGAGACCTTCTTAAAAATGATTCAAAATTATTTCAGCCCGCGTTACGAAATATATAATAAACACAAAATTCGATTATGTTCATTTCGACATTATTGGGCTACAGTAGATTCAAAACGAAGATTGGTGATGGAAATGGCCGATGCAGGTTTTTTTTACTGTGGAAATGGTTTAAACGATAAAGTTATGTGCTTTTCGTGTGGAGTTGGCATCGAAGATTGGGAGTATTACAATGATCCGTGGATGCAACATGCCATATTTTCCCCTGATTGCTTTTATTTAAACGCTGTAAAAGGAACAGACTATGTTGCCAAATCAAGAAGTCTGTTTTATAAAGAAACAAAAATATAAAGTGATTGTAACGTGGAGCAGAATAGATTGATGCGATTGACTGTCTGATTGTCTAGTTCACAAAATATTGATCGAGTGACTGATTGTCTAGTTCCCAAAATATTGATTTATTGACTGATTTGTCTAGTTCAGAAAATATTGATAGAATGACTGATTGTCTAGTTCTCAAAATACTGATCGAGTGACTGATTGTCTAGTTCACAAAATAATGATTTATTGATTGATTTGTCTACAAAATATTGATAGAATGTCTGATTGTCTAGTTCTCAAAATATTGATCGAATGACTGATTGTTTAGTTCACATCAAATGTATAATTGGGGTGACTGGATCCCTGATCCAGGAACCCCAATTATACACTACTCACAACATCCATGAATGGGCCGACGCAGACAATAATCCACATTTTAAGAAGCAGGTGTCATTTCAGATGAAATTCTCTGTGAATGTATGGGCTGGAATAATTGGCAGAACATTGATTGGGCCCCACTTTTTGCCTGATCCATTGAATGGCGAAAATTATTTGCAATTTCTGCAAATTGATTTACCACTGCTGGTAGAGGAATCAGGTGTCCCGATCATCGAAAGAGACCCAACAGTCATCTTTCAGCAAGACGGCTGTCCAGCGCATTGGACTTTAAATGAAGGGAACACCTCAACAATTGCTTTCCTGATAGCTGGATCGGCAGGGATGGACCCATCCCTTGGCCCGCTCGCTCCCCAGATCTTACCCCGTTGGACTTTTTCGTGTGGGGCCGGGCCAAGGAACTGGTGTATTTGTAACAACATAGAAATAAACACTAGAGAAGAATTGATACAAAGAATAAATTCAGCGTTTGAGACAATGAAGCAGGAGATGATGTTGAAAATAACGACTACAGAAGTTAGAAGACGGGGCCGTGCTTGTATTAGGAATCACGGCCGTCATTTTGAACATGAAAAATAAATAATTTTAATTCAAATGTTGTTTTAATTAGTCTGCCTAAAATAAAAAAATTCTCCCTCAAATTGGTTTGTAGGCCCTAATTTCAATAATTTGTAAGATATCCGCATAAATGATACCTCAAAAGAAAGAGCGATTATCAAGCATATCTTCAAAAAGGTTTGAACAAAAAAAGCACCCTCCGTTTTTTTTTAATAAGGTTTAAAAGACGTATTGTACAATTTTTTTATTTTTTCTGAGCTTTATATGTCTGTAAAAAAATGTCTAATGACACAGAAGCCTAAAACATGTTTAGCTTGATTGCTTACACATTACTTTAATTAAATAAATAAAAAATGAATTCATTTATCATTCAATTTGGCCATAATTATGCAGTTTACATTAAATTTTGAGAATTTCCGAAAAAAAACTTAAAAATTTGGTTAAAAATATTTGGTAAGACTTCGTCTAAGACAACCATTGCTTAAATGGTTCTAAATTGTCTGAACTATCTTCGCCTTAAAACTTTGCACCCATCTTCCAATCACCCTGTATAACTTATTTCATTTTTAAAATCTATGATCATATCGAGAATATTTTTTGTTTAATATTATTTGTATTAGCGACGATAGGAATTTAATTTAGATTTATATAAGAAATATTTTTTTGTGGTTTTATGGGTGAGTGTCAAGTATGGCATTAGTAGGGGAGAGGTGTGTCAATAGTAACAAAAAAAAAACAATTCTTCATAATATTTTAATTAACAATCACAGCGCAATCATTTTTGGTCACAATATAGTTGAGTTATCTAATTATAAAATCAATGTAGTAAACAACAAAAACGTCGATTAAATAGTAGGAAATGGCACTTAATGAGATCAACTAATAGTGTTACAATTGCTGCACTAATAGGGTCAATTGTAACAGCAATGAGAGTCAATTGTAACATATAGAAATCGACAACAATAAAAAAAAAAAATTAACAAAATCTTGACAGCAGTTCACTCTAAACATCAAAAAAGAACTTAAAACACTTAAAAGTTATATTAAAAAAATTAACAGTCATTCTGACAAACAGTTTAAACACACAAAAAAAGGGATAATTTTTTGCACAGCTGGAGTGTGCCCATTTATGGTAGTCTCTGCATTGCAACCAATCTTCTCTACTGGTTTGTTTAGTCTCTCTTTCTTGGGAAGTGATGGCACCGACCTGTTTGGTCCCTTTGACAGCAATTACTCTGTTCGGTTTCTGAGTTGTTGTTACAACCGTCTCATCTATATTATACATATTTTGTGGTTGACATCTAAGTCTATCCAGTAGGGGGTATATCCAGTTTTAACTGTATTATCCTGCTTGTATTTAGTGATATTCTTGCATAGAATCACGTGACACATGCTAAAGCTGGTAGCTACACTTCTTACACAAGCTTCAGCATATTTTTCTGGTGGCACGGTGCCACGCAATGTCTTCCGAGGTCGTTTATAAACCATTTTTTATGGATTCTGAAAATAAAATGGTACTATTAATTAATAAGCTAAGTGCCAAAATAACAGAGTGTCAATTGTAACACGTTACAATTGCGCCTCATTGTTTTGTTACTTTTGCACCACTACCGCCATTTTGCATTGACGACTTATTTAAAAAAATCTACGGTAAATTTAAACAAATCACATACCTGCACTTCTAGATTGGATGGTAGATTTTCCTAAAATTACCACTGAACTATTGTAAAACTGTTTTATTTAATTAAGAAAACAAAAACTGTGAAGAACAATAATTTTACTCAACTTGCTAAAATACAAACTATCTTCAACTGACAACACACGCGCGAACTGTTTTACCTATAAATTCGGTCAGTAAACCAGCACCAAATAAAGCTTCGATTGCTATATAAAGCTACCGCTACTGAACGATGGACGTCGGTGAAACAACATTGTTACAATTGCCTCCCTGTAACAATTGACACACCTCTTCCTAAGTTCCCCATACAAAACTTAGTGTCGTGTACAAACTGTAGAGGTTGTATGCCTCACGATTGTACAGGCTGGTCATAGATTGTACAGGTGGTTTTTTAATTATGACTGTTCCAAATGTCATAATTATAACCATAATTATGACATTTGGAAACGTCATAATTAATTAAAAATAATAGGGAAAATTCTATAAAAACAGAACAAACTGTGATAATTCATTCCATGTTGTTCCATATCCAACAGTTAAGAAGTATTAAGAAAATAAAGAGGGGAGTCCTGAAGAAGTATTCTTTACTCATTACACCTACGTCCTGGTCCTGGCCATCACCATCCCACCAGCGAACCCTCTCCACAGTAGTACAGCGTCAACAATTTGTCTATAGTGTTACTGAATGTCAAATATAACCATATCATTTTTTTATATTTATTATTATCTATATTTTTTCATTTAATAATGTATTTCTATTCAAATGAAGTACGGTCGAATTTCGACCAATGGGCGATCACTAGTTTTTTTAAATACACGTATAACATAACATCATGCCTTGTATCCCCGAAGGGTTAGACAGAGGTGTACCTATAATACACTAACATTTCGCCAGTTATGTTTAAGTCCCATGTAATAAGGGGCGAGCACATTGCCATCAACCGGGCAAACAACCTGCTATTGAGAAATCTTTGATGGAAAACCCCAATAACACTTTGCTCGACCTGGGAATCGAACTCAGGATCTTACACTCAGCTGTAGAGCTTGCGACTACTAGAGTAACGATACTGTGGTTTTTACTACATATTTATATAAGGTGTATCTATTCATACACGAAATATTTTAAGAGGTACACCTGTAGGTGGTAAAGAAGCTACAGCAACGAAAAATTTTTTTTTCTAAATGTATTTTTTTCAAAATTTAATATTTATAAATTATTTGACGCACATAAGGAACACTGGCTCCTTCTTATTTTTTACGGCCCGAGACACCGCGGCCATGCTCGTGTCGTCCGGTCGCCGCCCTCGCAGCGTCAGGCGGGCCATTCATAGAATTTGGAGTAAAGGTTGTATGCAAAACGTCTCAAGTAGTTTTAAAATTATAATAATTACGAAAATTCAAAAACGCTTAGATATAGATTTTCTTTTTGCTTCTATAGCTTCTTTACCACCTACAGGTGTACCTCTTAAAATATGTCGTGTATGAATAGATACACCTTATATACATACATACATAAACTCACGCCTTTTCCCATGGTGTAGGCAGAAACTACAGAACACCAATTACTACGATCCTTAAATACTCTTTTTTTATATACATCTGGTCAGACACGCAAGGTGGTTACCAGTACTACGCACCTGACCCTTCTGAAGAACATCACTAATAAGATCACTATATGTTCTCCTAAGGCGTCCCCTTGCGGCGTGTTCACTCACCACTGCCTTGTAAATATATTTTGTTAGCCGCTCTTCATTCATCCTCTTAACATGACCAAACCATCTAAGCATACTCTTTTAAATATTTGTCACTACATCTTCTTTAAACCACACCGTTGTTTTATCACATTATTGTTGTTTTGACTAAGCTATCCTCCAATCACGACCAATATAGTATCAAGAACTCAAGTCTTCAGGATTTTTCACCCATCACTGAATTTTATAAAAGCCTTAACTGGGTCGGTCTAGGCAAGTCAACGCTCTGAAATATCAACATACGTCAACCCTCAATAGCGTCAGTGTGTGTCAGTGTGTATGTGTATGTGTAGATATATGTGTGTGCAAAAGTGCGTGAGCGATGTGTGTGTGTGTGAGTGTAAGAGGGGGAGCTAGGCTCGTTAAGAATGACTGGGGTTGGTTTCCATTGATTTGCGGTGGCATTTATTTTTGACGATGAAGCGGTTACCGTACGAATAAAATCAAAAGTCATTCTGAACGTCAAAATTCGGTTAAAGAATAACTTTATTTGTCACTAGCTTCTGCCCGCGACTTCGCCCGCGTCAAATTTTTGCTCCCCTGGCCCTTCCCGTCGCATCGTATTGCCTGCCAGTTTTCGACCATTTTTCATTGCTGCTCCGCTCTTTTTGATCGTAGCGTGATGTTACATAGCGTATAGCCTTTCTCAATAAATAAGCTACCCAACACAAAAATATTTTTTCAATTCGAACTAGTAGTTCCTGAGATTAGCGCGTTCAAACAAACAAACTCTTCAGCTTTATAATATTAATAGTATAGATAAAGAATTGCAGTACATAATTCACTTACTGAGAAATATTATCTCAACCTAAGATTAATAATTAGAGCGCACAGATGTACGTATATAAAATAACAAAGCAAAACAGAAGAACAAGAAAAAAATAAAATTATAATATATAAGACAGTCCTCCAAAACGCCTGCCCTTCTCCACTTCCTAGTGCTTTAGCTGGGAAAAAGTGGCGCAACAAACTCCCCAGCAGCACAGCTGTCTGTTATATTAGAAGAACTTGATTCTGTGAAATAGTAAGTAACACTCTGAAATACAACATTTGAAATAAAATTATTTTCTATATGCCAGCTAGAACACTCCAATATACCGACAAAACATTGAAAACTATACTCAGACAGAAATAAATGATAGTAACAAAGACGTAAAACAGTACTCAATACATAAATAAGAGCCTCTACTACTAATAACAATAATTTGGGAACAAGCCACCACTGCCTCCTGGATTGCCATCCTGTAGAGAAGGCAGAAATGTCTCATAAGTTAGACCGCTATGTGTGTCTGTCTATGGCACCGTAGCTCTTAAACGGGTGAACCGATTAGATTCAGGTTTTTTTTATTTCATGGTACGCTTTTTTGCGGTGATTCTTAGACATGTTAATCAAAATCGGTACAGCCGTTTCGACACAACGATCCTTTGATCAAAATATTACCTACAATTTCTTATTAATCTTTAAGTGCCAATACGTATTTTTTTTTTTACTTTTTAGAAGTTTTTGTTCTGGTCGGGGATTTTTTAAATTTGAAAACTGAAATTAAACTTTTCTGTTAAAAAAATAGACTAGTTATGATAAATGATTTTATTTCTGGAAGTAGTTTGTTAGTTCTAGTGCTGTTGTTGTGTGGAAAAGATCGACCAGAGGTCACGTAAGTTAAGTAATTTGATATTATGTAACACTTATTGCTTGTTATGAAAACGTTGTTGTACCATTTATGTTGTTGCCAATATTGCGAATGTTTTAAATCATATAAAATGGAATATTCATATTCTTTCTTTGCCTAGCTATTGTAATTGTTGTGATTATGTTGATATTATTTTGAGATCTCTTGGACAATCGTCCAAGAGATAGAATTAAATGTATTTAAGATAATGATAATTTATGGCAATGTAAGAAGTGTGTTGATATAATACTTTAATACTGTTTCCATGGAGTTTCTTGTCTTTTTTCTCCATGAAGACCTAGTTTTGGAACGGACAACTAGCTTTCTGATTAATTACTGACAAGCCTAATTGAAATAAATATCTAGTCTTGTCTTTCTGTGCCTTATTTAGTGAAACCCTTTCCCAACAAACCATAATTATGCATAAGAACTTTCATACACAGTAAATAAGCCGTAACCATTCTGATACACAAAGTTTGATATTAGGTATATATACATGATACTTATAGTTATATACAGATATAGATTTTGCTGTTACACGCGTTTCAGTTTTCCGAAGAACATCTGCCTAAGAAATCTAATCTAATCTAACTAGCATGTACTGTGCCACTGCACGGCCAAGGCCTCTCTTTTCGTTTTCCACAGAATTCTGTCTTTTCCTAGCGTTGGCTAGTCCTCTCGATATTTCTGCCAAAGAAAGATTGTTGTAATTTGAATATACCGATAATTTATGTTGATAGTCATATGAATAACATTGATTTCCCGGCTTCGTCCCATCTCATCCCCAGTCCCAACTCGCCCGGTCCATATACTTGTATATCTACCTACATGTATAGCTAGAAGGTGCAAAAGTACTTATGGTAAGAAAAGTGCTTGTATGATTTGTATTTATTTTTATTCAGTCATCACTAATCACAGTTTTTATAACAATTACAGATATCTGTTAATAAATCACAGTTTGTATATGAAATAATTTAAACTACAATGTCGCATTGGGTCTAGCCTGTAAGGGTGATGTATGTTTGTTGTGAATAAATAAAACTATCTTCTAAAAAATCACAGTTTGTGCAATCATTAAAGCTATATTTAATTTTAAACAGTAATTAGGGGCTCATTTACTGAGTTCTATTAAAAATCATTGTTGACTAGTTCCTTCAACGTACGCTCTTGTCAGCTCAGCAATTCTGACATCATTAGAAATGCTTGTCTTCCTTCTTTTGTTGATTTAAATTCCAATAAAGAATCTGAAATTAAATCCGGAAATATGTTTCAAAACATGATAAGATATTTTTTACGAAAAATTAAACTTTGGATCCCTTTTTACGAAAATTGGGCGGAAGGAGAAGTATGAAATTTCGCACACTTATAGTTTATACAGAGAAGAAGTGACGAGTGCTAATATTTTTTTAAATTTTGCGCTCATTATTTTCAATAAATAACACTTTACACGCACTATTATTCATTACCATGTATTTAATACACACATGCATAGGTATTTTTTTGTTTATGGTCCAAATCTGTGGTCCAATCGAGAACATCTGTCTTTAATATTTTGGGTCTATAGCCTCGACTGTCTACGGTCTATAGTCTTACTGAATGTCAAGCATAACCATAGGTAATAAATTAATTTTATAGGTACGTCGGAGTTGGTTGTCAAATACAAATTGTGGGTAGTCCGCGTAATTTGCTATTCTTTGTTATTATTATCATTAATTTACGTGAGTTTTCTATCAGAAAGTGTGTAATAAATCGGAACATAATTTATTGAGTACTTGGTGTACTCACTAATTCATTTTTGGAAACTTATTTCGATAATTGTAACCGGTAGGTTTGTTCAAAACAATAAATGACATGTCACTTTAAATTTTGAAATGATTTACGTAGTGAATTTACCATTTGTTTATTTACGACAATTATTCTAATATTATTTGATAACTTCATACTATAAGTCTTATTTTGTTTAGAATACTTTAATGTTTTGTATCAAGTAAACACGTGGCGTACTTCCGTGTGCCATCGGACAGAGTAATCGTGGATGTTATGGCGGGATATTGTCCTATAAAAGAGCTTGCACTCAGTGAGCAAGTCAGTCTATCTTCGGATTAGACTCAATACAGAGCCCCTGCTCCCGACAAAACTGTCGGTTTACCTGGTACAGCGCTGCTGTATATTCACATAGCTGTATTGACTAGCTGTTAGCGAAAGATACACTTTGTATTTGGGTGGCTTAGGCCTCTATACGAACTGTAACCTTAATGGTTTGTTCGTTGAACTGTATTGTTATTACCAACTTTATCTTGTGACCGTTTTATTGAAGTTCTACTAACTTATTTTCTAGCAGCTTTTGCAGACAGACAGACAGACAGACAGACAGACAGACAGACAGACAGACAGACAGACAGACAGACAGACAGACAGACAGACAGACAGACAGACAGACAGACAGACAGACAGACAGACAGACAGACAGACAGACAGACAGACAGACAGACAGACAGACAGACAGACAGACAGACAGACAGACAGACAGACAGACAGACAGACAGACAGACAGACAGACAGACAGACAGACAGACAGACAGACAGACAGACAGACAGACAGACAGACAGACAGACAGACAGACAGACAGACAGACAGACAGACAGACAGACAGACAGACAGACAGACAGACAGACAGACAGACAGACAGACAGACAGACAGACAGACAGACAGACAGACAGACAGACAGACAGACAGACAGACAGACAGACAGACAGACAGACAGACAGACAGACAGACAGACAGACAGACAGACAGACAGACAGACAGACAGACAGACAGACAGACAGACAGACAGACAGACAGACAGACAGACAGACAGACAGACAGACAGACAGACAGACAGACAGACAGACAGACAGACAGACAGACAGACAGACAGACAGACAGACAGACAGACAGACAGACAGACAGACAGACAGACAGACAGACAGACAGACAGACAGACAGACAGACAGACAGACAGACAGACAGACAGACAGACAGACAGACAGACAGACAGACAGACAGACAGACAGACAGACAGACAGACAGACAGACAGACAGACAGACAGACAGACAGACAGACAGACAGACAGACAGACAGACAGACAGACAGACAGACAGACAGACAGACAGACAGACAGACAGACAGACAGACAGACAGACAGACAGACAGACAGACAGACAGACAGACAGACAGACAGACAGACAGACAGACAGACAGACAGACAGACAGACAGACAGACAGACAGACAGACAGACAGACAGACAGACAGACAGACAGACAGACAGACAGACAGACAGACAGACAGACAGACAGACAGACAGACAGACAGACAGACAGACAGACAGACAGACAGACAGACAGACAGACAGACAGACAGACAGACAGACAGACAGACAGACAGACAGACAGACAGACAGACAGACAGACAGACAGACAGACAGACAGACAGACAGACAGACAGACAGACAGACAGACAGACAGACAGACAGACAGACAGACAGACAGACAGACAGACAGACAGACAGACAGACAGACAGACAGACAGACAGACAGACAGACAGACAGACAGACAGACAGACAGACAGACAGACAGACAGACAGACAGACAGACAGACAGACAGACAGACAGACAGACAGACAGACAGACAGACAGACAGACAGACAGACAGACAGACAGACAGACAGACAGACAGACAGACAGACAGACAGACAGACAGACAGACAGACAGACAGACAGACAGACAGACAGACAGACAGACAGACAGACAGACAGACAGACAGACAGACAGACAGACAGACAGACAGACAGACAGACAGACAGACAGACAGACAGACAGACAGACAGACAGACAGACAGACAGACAGACAGACAGACAGACAGACAGACAGACAGACAGACAGACAGACAGACAGACAGACAGACAGACAGACAGACAGACAGACAGACAGACAGACAGACAGACAGACAGACAGACAGACAGACAGACAGACAGACAGACAGACAGACAGACAGACAGACAGACAGACAGACAGACAGACAGACAGACAGACAGACAGACAGACAGACAGACAGACAGACAGACAGACAGACAGACAGACAGACAGACAGACAGACAGACAGACAGACAGACAGACAGACAGACAGACAGACAGACAGACAGACAGACAGACAGACAGACAGACAGACAGACAGACAGACAGACAGACAGACAGACAGACAGACAGACAGACAGACAGACAGACAGACAGACAGACAGACAGACAGACAGACAGACAGACAGACAGACAGACAGACAGACAGACAGACAGACAGACAGACAGACAGACAGACAGACAGACAGACAGACAGACAGACAGACAGACAGACAGACAGACAGACAGACAGACAGACAGACAGACAGACAGACAGACAGACAGACAGACAGACAGACAGACAGACAGACAGACAGACAGACAGACAGACAGACAGACAGACAGACAGACAGACAGACAGACAGACAGACAGACAGACAGACAGACAGACAGACAGACAGACAGACAGACAGACAGACAGACAGACAGACAGACAGACAGACAGACAGACAGACAGACAGACAGACCACCGTTTTAGCTGTCAGAATCCATTTGTCTTCATGGGAAGTAGGCAAATGTGCTAGGTGGTTGAAGTTTTCGTTATTTGTTTTTAAACGATAAATAATGTAAATTTGCTTAATATTCTTACTATCTACTAAGTTTATTTTCATGTAATTAAGTACTTACCCACCGCACCTTCCGGGTGGACTGCGATCCTCGATCGGTTCTGCCTGCTGGGGGCCCAAATAGCGTAATTTCATCATAACTTTAATATTTTGTACTGAACCCATCCTCGAATACGTCGCCGTTGAACTGCCCGCGCGCAGACGCGTCTCTGGACACCTCACACGTCGGTCTAGCTCAGAAAAACGGAAAAAACTTTTGCTAACTCGTTGCGAAAATTCTAACTTAGTGATACAGTGAGCCTCATACAGTACGAAATCTTGAATACTACAAGGCCGATTTCTTCGCGGTTTTCGACGCTATCCTTCGTAATTAGGCTACGGCCCACCGTTTTAGCTGTCAGAATCCATTTGTCTTCATGGGAAGTAGGCAAATGTGCTAGGTGGTTGAAGTTTTCGTTATTTTTTTTAAACGATAAATAATGTAAATTTGCTTAATATTCTTACTATCTACTAAGTTTATTTTCATGTAATTAAGTACTTACCCACTGTATGAAGCAAACATAATAATTCCACTCGTTCCGTTCAGGTGAACGAGATTAGTTCAGTCACGTCCAAAACACTGCCGGTGTAACACATTGCTATTTGTACCTTGTGCATAATTTTAAATACAGTCCATTTAATCAACTTACATTTATGTGGTTTCATTACCAGCGATTGCCACATAAAAATGGTCCATCGGCCTAATAGTGTTCGCGGCAGTACAGTGTTAACAATATTAACATTCTCCATTGTGTACTGAGTGGCTCAATTTCATCAGCGTGGTCAAGCCGCGGCCATCATTCGAATCGTCGCGTTGTCATCCATCGTGCGTCTCAACTTTCGCGTCGTGTGCAAGGAGGACGCAGTCAGCAGCGTCACAGGGCAGTACAGCGCGCCTGCGCGGACGAGCGAGAAGCACCTACGCGTGCGAGAGAGAAACGTGATCAAGTCGGACGCCGATTGGTCGGCAACGTCGAGTTCTAGAAACTTCCAGCAAGCTCCATAGCTGCCGGGGGCCGAGCGTTGCCCGCCAATTTTTCACCATTGACCGACGCTATCCACCATTTTGGTGGTGTTCTATCAAATAATCAAGTGAAAAGTGATATAAAAGTACTCTTTTATAGTGAAACACGTCTCACTATTTTAGCATTGTGCAATTATTGCATTCTGCATAATTAACTAGCATCTATATATGCGTAAAATTGCTAATTGCAAAGTTTTTTATTTGTGTAGTTTCACAGCATTTCATTAGCCATCATGGCAAACAATTTAAAACGCCTAATACTGGCCAGGGGCCAGACAAAAGGGACTATAACCACACTATGTAAGTTTGCCGAGTCCGAGGACGTCAACAAAGCCTCTATAAAGGCGCTTATGGTTAAAAAGGACAGGTTGGTCACTGCCTTCTCAGAATACAGCTCATTCAACATAGATGTATCTGTTCTAGATGAAAATAACGATGAAGATTTTGGTCACTATGAATCCATATATTTAAGTACCCTAGCCGCTTTTGAAGATGCCATCGAACTAAAATCCAGCCCAGGTAAATCTCCAGACCTCGGAGCGGAGCATGATGAGGGAGGCAGAGAGAGAGACGCTATGAAACGCCTCCCACCTATAAGTATTCCCAAATTTGGAGGTGAGGTAGGTGACTTCCACGACTTCATCAGCCTTTATAAAAGTGTCATCGATAAAAACACTAAACTGTCACAATGTGATAAATTCTATTATCTAAAAACCTATTTAACTGGCGAAGCCGCCGAATTAATTAAACATTTATCGCTTACTGCACATAATTATGTAATAGCACTGCAGTTGCTCAGCGAGCGCTATGATAACAAAAATAAGGTCATTAATTATCATGTTAATTCATTATTAGACCTAAAACCTATTTCTAAATGCACGGCTTTAGCTATAAGAGAAATCATTTCTCAAACCAGACAGCATGTAGCTGCCCTTAAAAATATGAATGTACCCGTACAATATTGGGATGCAATTATTATATGCATTTTGCAACGCAAGCTTGACATGCACACATTAAGGTGCTTTCACCTAGAAATGAAATCAGATGCTGATTCTGACTTAAACACACTTCTTAAATTTTTAGAACAACGGGCAGCAGCACTTGAAACCGTGGCAGACAGCCAAGCATCCTCAAATGGTGCAGTGAACAGCAGTCGCAGGACAGGTTTAGTAGCCACAACAACAGAGGATAAAAAAGTGAAACAAGTATGCAAATTTTGTAAGTCTAATCACCACCAACTATATAAATGTGAAAAATTTAAACTTGCCTCGCTATCTGATCGTGTCAACTATGTAAAGACAAATGAATTGTGTACCCTATGCTTAAACAAACACCTGTGAAAGTGTAAATTTACTTTTAAGTGTTCAATTTGCAAACAAAAGCATAATAGTTTACTGCATGAAAATAAGCCTGAACATGAGGAAAGGCAAGTGTCATTATCTATGAATAAGTGCAATGATGTTTTATTGCCTACTATAAAGGTAAACATAACTGACAAGTGTGGTCAACAATTTCAAGTTAGGGCTTTTTGTGACTCGGGTAGTCAGGTTTCCTTTGTGTTATCAGACCTAACAGAAAAAAATTGATTGCAGGTTAGTCGAAAACTATACTTATATCAAAGGAATATGTGGTCAATCTAATACTGTTCCTTTCACTGCTACATTTAATATTTCTTCTACTATCAACACTTACAATGCTCAAATAGCATGCTGTGTAGTGCCAAACATCACTAGTGATTTACCTCAGTGTGAGTTAGATACAGATAATTTAAAAATTCCTTCATATGTCAAGTTAGCTGACAAAGAATTTTACAAAACTGGAAAAATAAGCATCTTATTAGGTTGTGATGTTTTCTTTAAAATTTTATTGCGTGAACAAATACCTATTATCCCTAAAGGTTTGTATTTACACAATACCCACTTTGGGTATATAGTGGCAGGAAGGGTGAAGACTAAAAGTTGTTCCCCGGTAAGTAAGTATACCGCACATATTTTACAGAAAAGTGAATGTGATAGCATTAAAAATATAGAGAAGGCTTTAGAGCAGTTTTGGAAGTGTGAGCAAGTGACAGAAGTTTTCACTGAGTCGGTTTCTGAAGAAGCTCTTGCTGAAAAAATCTTTTCTGAATCTGTTATGTTGAAAGATAATCAATTTCAAGTTGACTTACTTACCTTTGAAACAAAAGTTAGATCAGTTAAACATGGGAGACTCTTTCATAAGAGCTTTAAAACGTTTTAACAATTTAGAAAAAAGACTTTCAACTTAACTTTTCAGAGGTTATAAAAATTTCATTGACACTTACATTTCAATGGGTCATGCTAGCTACATTGATATTCAAAGTTATGATTTAAAAGCTGGTCAGGTATACTTCCTGCCACACCATCCAGTAATAAACGAAAACAGCAAAACTACAAAATTGAGAGTGGTTTTTGATGGCTCAATGCCTACAAATCTAGGTTTTTCTTTAAATGATATGTTGCTCAATGGGCCCAACACCCAAAATGAGTTATTTAATATATTAGTTTTGTTCAGATTACATAGGTATGTGTTATTTTCTGACATTCAAAAAATGTTTAGAGAAGTTGTTCTCAACCCTAAACACTGTGCTCTTCAAAACATATTGTGGAGAGATGCACCACATAAGGAAATACAGTGTGCTCAATTGCAAACTGTCACTTATGGTCTTAAAAGCTCAACATTTTTAGCTACAAGATGTTTATATGAGTTAGCATCTAGATTTGCACACATTTACCCTGAAGGTGCACATATATTACTGAATCACTGTTATGTAGATGATATTTGTACTGGTAATAACGATTTACAAAAATTACTTGATATGAAAAACCAATTCATTGCCATTTTAAAACTTGGTGGATTTAAACTTCATAAATGGAGTTCTAATAGCGAATATATATTAAGTGACATTCCTTGTGCCTTACAGATTTCAAATGAAATTGATATAAGCAGAGGTGATGATCAATATGTGAAGACTTTGGGTATCAAATATAACACACAAACAGATACATTGAACATTTCATGTCCACAAACCGAGTTGTTAGATGTCTACACCAAACGTCAGACATTAAGTTTCATTGGAAAACTCTTTGATCCACTTGGTCTAGTAGGTCCAATTATTGTACTTGCAAAAATAATCATGCAACAAACATGGTTAGAGAAGATCTCATGGGACTCACCATTGCCATATAACTTAAATAAAAAATTTAGAGATATTGTTGAGAATTTATCAAAAACAGGAAGCATTTCAGTAAAAAGAAATATTGACACACAAAACTCAACATGTATTGAACTAATAGGTTTTGCAGATGCCTCTCAGAAGGCTCATGGTTGTTGTGTTTATTTAAGGACCATTAACAGCAATGGTCAAGTAAAGGTTGAGTTGTTATGCTCATAATCAAGGGTAAATCCCATAAAATCATTAACCACACCAAGATTAGAGTTAAATAGCGCTTTGATACTAGCAAAGCTATCAAAAAAGTTGTATGATCAACTAATGAAAAACTATTTTACTATTCAGGTACACTTATATGTAGATTCTCAAATTGTTCTAGCCTGGCTCAACACAGAGCCCACAAAGTTGTCTGTATATGTTGCAAACAGAGTCAAAACAATCCGTGATCTCACCCAAAATGCCTCATGGTCATATATCACTACCAATGAGAATCCTGCAGACTGTTTGTCTAGGGGTATAGAACCTCACTTACTTAAAAACAACCAGTTATGGTGGCATGGGCCGCAAATTTTACATAGTAAGAATTACACACATGAATCTACAAAATATATCAACATTTCCATGGAAATTCCTGAGCTTAAACTTTGTAATATTGCACTGACTTCTGAGTCAAATGCAGGTTTCAGTTTATATTCAAATTATTCTGATATTAACAAATTAAAAAGAATTATTGCATATATTTACAGATTTTTTAATAATTGCAAAACAAAGAAAGAAGATAGGGTATATGTACATCTAAAAATAAAAGAACTTGAATTTGCACTCAAAAATATAATTAGACAAGATCAAACATAACATTTTAGTGAAGAAATAACTAGTATCATGTCCAAGAAAACAATTAAATCTAATTTAAAAAATTTAAATCCATTTTTTGATGGAATAGGTATCCTCAGAGTAAGAGGTAGGTTACACAATGCTAACATACCATATGATCAGAAATCTCCTATCATATTACCCAAAAAATCATTCATTACACGTTTAATAATTAGTAATGAACACAAATGTTTGTTACATGCTGGAAAAAAGTTGACCCTAGCTAGTTTATGTCAAAGGTTTTACTTAATTAATGGACTTAGGGAAGTCAAAGGGGTAATTCACAAATGTTTAGTGTGTTTCAAGCTAAAAGCCGCATCAGAGCAAATGATGGGATCTCTTCCCTCAGACCGGGTGAACCCCAGCAGGCCTTTTGAAAAGGTAGGAATCGATCATGGCGGTCCATTTTCAATAAAACTACACCGTGTTAGAAAGCCACAAATTTTAAAAGCATACATACTGTTATTTATTTGTTTCACAACAAAAGCCATTCACATTGAGTTGGTATCAAATCTAACAACTGAATGTTTCATACAGGCATTAAAAAGATTTATTTTTCATCGCAATAAGCCTTCTATTATTTATTGTGACAATGGTTCTACTTTCAAAGGTGCTAATAATCAGTTACACGAGCTATACTCATTACATTTTAATCAGGTACATCAGGAAAAAATTACAAATTATACTTCAGATCTTGGTATTGAATTCAGTTTTATTCCTTCTTATTCACCAGTATTTGGAGGCCTGTGGGAAGCAGGGATTAAAAGTGCAAAATATCACTTGAAAAGAGTTGTAGGCCAACAGGTACTAACATATGAAGAGTTAAATACCATAATAATTCAAATAGAAGGTCTTTTGAACTCCAGGCCTTTACTTTCTTTGCCAAGTATTGACCCAAACGACATGTCTTATTTAACTCCTGCTTATTTTTTGACAGGTGCTTCTATTACATCATTCCCTGAACCTGATGTCACAAATGTGCCCATAAACCGTTTATCATTCTGGCAACAATGTACTAACATGGTGCAATCCTTCTGGAAAACTTGGTCAAAACAATATTTGACTCAATTACAAAACAGGCCAAAGTGGCATAGCAGTGTTCCAAATATTGAAAAAGGGGTCTTGGTGTTACTGAGAGTTGATAACACCCCTCCATTAATATGGCCAGTGGCCAGAGTGGAACAAACTTTCCCTGGATCAGATGGCAAGGTCAGGGCATTATCTGTAAGAACTAAAAGTGGTAAAATCATGCGTACTAGTGTGATGAAAGTTTGTGTACTTCCTATCTATGAATAAGTTGTTTTTACTAATACACCTCATACCTCTGTGTGGCTACGGGACCTGTTATGTGGTCTTGTTCATTTATAATTGGTTTGATTTATTTATTTATTTAAGGAAAAACAAACAGTAACACAATAAGAGACAGACATATTATCTTAAATATTACATTTTGAACAATTGTGCTACCCACAACGTTTTCCACAGATTACAATGCTAAGTATATAAAACTAGCTGGTAGCACAGGTACAATGCCTAAACAACAGCCATTGTCCTAGAACTCTGGATATGGACTTTGAAATTTATAAAAGTAAAAGTAAGAAAAAGTAAGAAAAAGTGAGTTTGTGTGCATACATGATTAAATTATATTTATACAAGATTAAATTATATTGCGCTATTTCAAACTACTTTGCTGATCCTTTAGAGTTGCTCGGATTAACTTCTTAAATGCATTTTTACTGAGGAAAAGAATGTCGATTGAGTTAAATTCAACGTTATATGTCTCAACCAAACGATGAAGTGGTGCACGCGAGCCAGCGTTGGATTTACAGAGGCTAGTAGCAAAAAGACGTCGAGTGCGTACCTCACGTACATGAACTGTTCGAGGAACCAGGTAACACAGACTCCTAACTAAGTCCGGACAGTCAAAATGATTTCGGCACACATTGAACAGAGTCATAACATCCAAAAGTTTCCGTCTAGACTGTAAGGTCAGAAGATCATACTTTTTAAGAAGTAAGTGGTATGACATTTTATTCCGATAACATCTAAAATTCATAGCTCGAAGGTATTTACGTTGTACCAGTTCCAGCCTTTCACTATATTTCACGTAAAAAGGATTCCAAATAGGTACAGCAAACTCCAACTGTGGCCTGATTATTGATTTGTATAATTGTAAAAAGGTCGACGAAAATCTCTGGAAGATCTCATTACGAAACCAAACATTTGGTAGGCTTTGTTAACAATTTTTTCTATATGAGCATCCAGATGGAGTTTTGAATCTAGCAGGACACCAAGATCGCGGAGAAAACTTACTTTACTAATTGGCGTATTGGCAAGACGATAGTTGAAGTCAGTAATATTTTTCTTTTTGGTAAATGTTATAACATGACACTTTGGAAGACTAAGGTAAAGCTTATTGGAAGAGCAGTAACTAGAGAAGCGGTCTAAATCCTGCTGGAAGTTAAAACAATCGACTTTATCAGAAATAATTTTATAGACCTTTAAATCGTCCGCGTACAGAAGAAATTTTGAATTTTGAAAGCAGTCTTTTATGTCATTAATGTATAAGATAAATAATAAAGGGCCTAGAATGGAACCTTGTGGTACACCGGAAGTGACCCGAAAAGAGCCAGATTCAAATCCAACTACCTTTTGTGTTCTGTTGGTTATGTAAGATATAAACCATCGTAGAAGGTCCCCTCTGATACCATTGTAAGCAATTTTATTAAGTAGTAGTGTGTGGTCAAGTTTATCGAAAGCCTTCTGAAAATCTGTATACACCGCATCAACCTGCTGTCTATTATCGAGACTGTCAAACAGTTGGGACGTGAAAATGAGGAGATTACTAATGCAAGATCTGTCTTTAACAAATCCATGCTGCTCTTTTATTAAAACACTGTGAACAGCCGGATATAATTTATTATGCACAAGTCTCTCAAACAGCTTGGAAAAAGCAGAAAGTATAGAGATAGGTCGATAGGTCGCCACATCATGCTTGGAACCACTCTTATGAACTGGTACAATATTTGCATGTTTCCAAACTTCAGGGAAAATACCACATGATAAACATTTATTAAATAGTATATGTAAAGGATAGCATAACGTATCACATGTGTTTTTCAGAAAAACCGAAGGAATCCCATCAGGACCAGGACCCTTGGTTGAATCAAGTGATTTTAATTCTTTATTTACTTCATCAAGAGACAGTTGCAGTTGGCATAGGAAGACATCATGGCCAGCATTTCTAGATGGTGGTTCCCATGAGTTAAAGTCAAATGTTGAGGGCTCATATGCGGACTGGAAAAATGTAGCAAACAAGTTGCAAGTAGTAATAGGATCATTGGATGAATTTTGATTGTAATGAACCGTGGATGGGATTTTATTTGTAGTTTTACGGTTAGCGACGTATGTCCAAAATGTCTTAGCATTGGTAGCAACATTGTCTTCAATTGCATTAATATATTTACCATAGCAAACGTCAGCTAGTTTTTTAAACTTTTTCCTATTACTCGAGAACACCTCATAATGAAATAAATTCCCATACTTCTTCCACCTTATCCAAGCTTGTGTTTTCTTTTTGTAGGTATATATGAGAGATTTAGAGAACCAATTAGGGAAATTAATATTTTTTGATCGACATGTAGGTGTGTGTGATTTTATTATTTCATAAAGTTTTTCATAGAAAGTAGAAACAGATTCATTAGGTGTTAAGTCATCCAGTAAGTCATTCCAATCCACGTCACTTATATCAGTATTTATTTTGTTATAGTTAGCCTTGTGATAATTCAGTTTGTTGTCAAGTGTACGTTTAGGCATATGTGAGGGATGAGAAAAATAAATGTGTACATAGAAGGCTGGATGATAGGTATCAGTAGGTAAAAGAGGGGCATCAGGAGAGAATGTGTCTGCATGAATATTACAAAAAAATAAGTCTAAGATGCGTCCGCTAGAATTCAAAAGGTGGTTATATTGTTTCATATCATGTTGTGAACAGAAATTCGATAAGAAACGAGTTATGTTTGTGAGTTTGTGGTTTGATGCATATTCCATGTATGATAACTTTTTAACCCAGGCAAGAGAGGGTAAATTAAAGTCACCTGTTAGAATAATGTTTTCCACAGAAGAGTCATCACACAACACTGACAGGGAATTAAGAAAAGTCAAGTAGGTATCATCATGAGCGTAAGGGGGTATGTAAGTAGCACAAATTATATTATATTTATTATTTTTCCCGGGCACTTTAACTATGACATGCTCAGGCAGGGTTAACGGGGGCGAGAATGAAATACAGCAGGGATTTAGTGTTTTAGATACGGCTACAAGGACACCACCTCCATCCTTTTTGTTGGTGATTAAACGGTTACGATCGCATCTAAACACCAAATAGCGTTGATCTATAAATTCATTATCAGATATGTCTAGCGTCAACCAGGTCTCGGTCAAGATAATGACGTCATATGCATGCGACATTATATTTAAATATAGGGTATTCAATTTAGTCCTGATTCCTCGACAGTTTTGATAATAAATGGATATTTTACTATTATTAGCCATTTCTAAAATTTGAGGGTACACGAAAATTATCCAAACGCAAAAAAATATTAACTTTAGCACTCATAAGTATACTTAAAACATGCAAGTCATACACAACTATAATATCATACATAAGTCTGAGGGTACAACAAAGGAAACCAAAAACAAAATAACATATACTTTGAAAGTCATAGGCATACTTAAAACAAACCAACGCTGAACGTTTTACGTTCTCGGTAAACAACATTAACAAGTAATCGACAGAGCAAATGATAAAAACCTCAAGCAACAATATAAGGATCGTTCTTAGGATTCGAATGTAAGACGCACTCATTTTATCATCGTATATAACATTTAAAGCGGTAAGAAAATAATGTAAACAACTCGTTGTAATCCTAAGTAAGTTATACACACAACAGTTTGCACGAAAATATGACCAATGAACAGTTAAACAGATATTATCTTTATACGCGACAGATAGTACTAAGTTATTGAAATATTGTAAACAGTGTAATGTAATAAGCAAAATAAGCACACAGCTGGTTGCAAAATAATATGATAAACAAACATGTAAACAGATGGTATTTTTATATGGGTACATTATGTTATAAAGTAATCGTTTTATAGTAAATACCAGCAACGTATTAGAGCGAATTATTCGACCTAAACTTATTAAAAATGTCGTCTTCTGAACGGA
Organism: Aporophyla lueneburgensis; assembly: GCA_932294355.1. NCBI lineage: Eukaryota > Metazoa > Arthropoda > Insecta > Lepidoptera > Noctuidae > Aporophyla > Aporophyla lueneburgensis. The sequence goes on along the minus strand of OW028762.1, from coordinate 11,482,201 downwards.
TCGCAATCGTAGGTGAGTCATCATTCTCTTTGACCAGTACAGTAGCATTACGGACCCACACATATTTAAATCCAGCACGTTATCACGGAGTAGTCGGGAAGTAAACTTCACAATTATATTTTTCGGGCGTAGATTTTGCGTGTGTGCGTGTGGAACACGGTGAATAGCCACTATGTCTTTCTGTGTTATAGTTATGTTAGTAGCTGCCGCAATTGACTCAAAAATTGCCACTAGATTTTCGCCTCGTTTTTCCGGTAGGTTGCCAATTTCAATATTGCACTGCCTAGCCTGTTGTTCCAAGCGGTCCACTTTATTAGTCAGTGCAAATACAGACTCAGACGCAGAGGTAACGATCTTCGACTCCATCTCATTCATACGCTTTATGGTATCAACAATGCTCGCAGAGTTGAATTCCACCGATGACTTCAACTCATCGACAACCTTCGATAATTCTTGATGTTTTGTGTTTATGTAGATATATCCTTTTTTGTATTCGAAAAATCACTGCGTAATTCTTTCAACTCGGATTGAATTTGAGAAGAGGTAGTTGCTAAATTATTAAATTCGTTTCGAAGATTACTGATGTTCGAGTTGATGTCGGAAAACTGGTCGCGTATTTCAGTACTCAGAGAGCTTATTGATCTCTTGAATTCCTCGGCAAGTGCAGAGATATCCTGTCTCAAGTCACATTCCGGTTGCTTCCTCTTAAGATTTCTCTGAGTCACATTAGGGTCGGCATCGTCGTTTGAGTATAGATCAGGAACGGATTGGCTTGTACTGCTTTTCGGCGAGCGTAACATAATGGATACGTCCAATCAAAGCAATAGTCAGTTGTTATAACAACTAGGTATCTTATGCGATCAGCTGATAAGTATATTAATTGATAGTTTATTAAAACTAATCTCATCTATAATATTAAATAGTTAAGTACATAATAGTTATAAGATTCATTAAGAATATTTTTATAGTGTGCCCACCCATAGATTATATTCAAAACTAGCAAAATACAATAATTTCATAGAAAATAATAATAGCAAGCTATTGTTAACTAGGCTAAATACATAGATAAGCTTTAGAATGTAAGATATTATACTGTGCAAGCTTGTTATTTTTAGCTTAGATTTAAATAAATTATAGTTGAACTTAAGATGTAAACAAATTTAAGACATGTATAATAGATACATAATTATGCTTTATGAAGGTAAAATGTAATATATGTGAACATCTGTCTTGTAATAGAATGCAGAGTACATACCTTTATAAGAGTAACAAGTATGTACCTGTGCGTACAATAGGTTTTTAATCACTTCTTCTAGTGTAAAGTAGTTAACAATTTTATAAGTAGTTTATAATTTGTTTAATTTAAGGTAACTTTGTTAGTTTACCTCTAAGTTGGACAGCATCAATTTAAACGATTTCAAAGGTATTGAAGCATTCAACAAGTTCCTAAATAGTAAACATTTCGTTTATATTATTTAGTAATAAATTTATATAGTAGGCCTGTAAGAAGAACTCGGGGTTCCTATTTTTCTAATGTTATGCCAATTTAAGATTAAGTTAAGTTTTTGTTTTGTATTCAAGAATAGCCTTTAGTTTCTTTGTCGGCGTTGCCAATTTATGTATGAAGCAAACATAATAATTCCACTCGTTCCGTTACGAGATTAGTTCAGTCACGTCCAAAACACTGCCGGTGTAACACATTGCTATTTGTACCTTGTGCATAATTTTAAATACAGTCCATTTAATCAACTTACATTTATGTGGTTTCATTACCAGCGATTGCCACACCCACCGCACCTTCCGGGTGGACTGCGATCCTCGATCGGTTCTGCCTGCTGGGGGCCCAAATAGTGTAATTTCATCATAACTTTAATATTTTGTACTGAACCCATCCTCGAATACGTCGCCGTTGAACTGCCCGCGCGCAGACGCGTCTCTGGACACCTCACACGTCGGTCTAGCTCAGAAAAACGGAAAAAACTTTTGCTAACTCGTTGCGAAAATTCTAACTTAGTGATACAGTGAGCCTCATACAGTACGAAATCTTGAATACTACAAGGCCGATTTCTTCGCGGTTTTCGACGCTATCCTTCGTAATTAGGCTACGGCCAACCGTTTTAGCTGTCAGAATCCATTTGTCTTCATGGGAAGTAGGCAAATGTGCTAGGTGGTTGAAGTTTTCGTTATTTTTTTTTTGTTTTTATAAAAAATAATGGTAATTTGCTTAATATTCTTACTATCTACTAAGTTTATTTTCATGTAATTAAGAACTTACCCACCACACCTTCCGGGTGGACTGCGATGCTTGATCGGTTCTGCCTGCTGGGGGCCCAAATAGCGTAATTTCATCATAACTTTAATATTTTGTACTGAACCCATCCTCGAATACGTCGCCGTTGAACTAACTGCCCGCGCGCAGACGCATCTCTGGACACCTCACACGTCGGTCTAGCTCAGAAAAACGGAAAAAACTTTTGCTAACTCGTTGCGAAAATTTTTACTTAGTGATACAGTGAGCCTCATACAGTACGAAATCTTGAATACTACAAGGCCGATTTCTTCGCGGTTTTCGACGCTATCCTTCGTAATTAGGCTACGGCCCACCGTTTTAGCTGTCAGAATCCATTTGTCTTCATGGGAAGTAGGCAAATGTGCTAGGTGGTTGAAGTTTTCGTTATTTTTTTTTAAACGATAAATAATGTAAATTTGCTTAATATTCTTACTATCTACTAAGTTTATTTTCATATAATTAAGTACTAACCCACCGCACCTTCCGGGTGGACTGCGATCCTCGATCGGTTCTGCCTGCTGGGGGCCCAAATAGCGTAATTTCATCATAACTTTAATATTTTGTACTGAACCCATCCTCGAATACGTTGCCGTTGAACTAACTGCCTGCGCGCAGACGCGTCTCTGGACACCTCACACGTCGGTCTAGCTCAGAAAAACGGAAAAAACTTTTGCTAACTCGTTGCGAAAATTCTAACTTAGTGATACAGTGAGCCTCATACAGTACGAAATCTTGAATACTACAAGGCCGATTTCTTCGCGGTTTTCGACGCTATCCTTCGTAATTAGGCTACGGCCCACCGTTTTAGCTGTCAGAATCCATTTGTTTTCATGGGAAGTAGGCAAATGTGGTAGGTGGTTGAAGTTTTCGTTATTTTTTTTAAACGATAAATAATGTAAATTTGCTTAATATTCTTACTATCTACTAAGTTTATTTTCATGTAATTAAGTACTTACCCACCGCACCTTCCGGGTGGACTGCGATCCTCGATCGGTTCTGCCTGCTGGGGGCCCAAATAGCGTAATTTAATCATAACTTTAATATTTTGTACTGAACCCATCCTCGAATACGTCGCCGTTGAACTGCCCGCGCGCAGACGCGTCTCTGGACACCTCATACGTCGGTCTAGCTCAGAAAAACGGAAAAAACTTTTGCTAACTCGTTGCGAAAATTCTAACTTAGTGATACAGTGAGCCTCATACAGTACGAAATCTTGAATACTACAAGGCCGATTTCTTCGCGGTTGTCGACGCTTTCCTTCGTAATTAGGCTACGGCCCACCGTTTTAGCTGTCAGAATCCATTTGTCTTCATGGGAAGTAGGCAAATGTGCTAGGTGGTTGAAGTTTTCGTTATTTTTTTTAAACGATAAATAATGTAAATTTGCTTAATATTCTTACTATCTACTAAGTTTATTTTCATGTAATTAAGTACTTACCCACCGCACCTTCCGGGTGGACTGCGATCCTCGATCGGTTCTGCCTACTGGGGGCCCAAATAGCGTAATTTCATCATAACTTTAATATTTTGTACTGAACTCATCCGCGAATACGTCGCCGTTGAACTGCCCGCACGCAGACGCGTCTCTGGACACCTCACACGTCGGTCTAGCTCAGAAAAACGAAAAAAACTTTTGCTAACTCGTTGCGAAAATTCTAACTTAGTGATACAGTGAGCCTCATACAGTACGAAATCTTGAATACTACAAGGCCGATTTCTTTGCGGTTTTCGACGCTATCCTTCGTAATTAGGCTACGGCCCACCGTTTCAGCTGTCAGAATCCATTTGTCTACATGGGAAGTAGGCAAATGTGCTAGGTGGTTGAAGTTTTCGTTATTTTTTTTAAACGATAAATAATGTAAATTTGCTTAATATTCTTACTATCTACTACGTTTATTTTCATGTAATTAAGTACTTACCCACCGCACCTTCCGGGTGGACTGCGATCCTCGATCGGTTCTGCCTGCTGGGGGCCCAAATATCGTAATTTCATCATAACGTTAATATTTTGTACTGAACCCATCCTCGAATACGTCGCCGTTGAACTGCCCGCGCGCAGACGCGTCTCTGGACACCTCACACGTCGGTCTAGCTCAGAAAAACGGAAAAAACTTTTGCTAACTCGTTGCGAAAATTCTAACTTAGTGATACAGTGAGCCTCATACAGTACGAAATCTTGAATACTACAAGGCCGATTTCTTCGCGGTTTTCGACGCTATCCTTCGTAATTAAGCTACGGCCCACCGTTTTAGCTGTCAAAATCCATTTGTCTTCATGGGAAGTAGGCAAATGTGCTAGGTGGTTGAAGTTTTCGTTATTTTTTTTAAACGATAAATAATGTAAATTTGCTTAATATTCTTACTATCTACTAAGTTTATTTTCATGTAATTAAGTACTTACCCACCGCACCTTCCGGGTGGACTGCGATCCTCGATCGGTTCTGCCTGCTGGGGGCCCAAATAGCGTAATTTCATCATAACTTTAATATTTTGTACTGAACCCATCCGCGAATACGTCGCCGTTGAACTGCCCGCGCGCAGACGCGTCTCTGGACACCTCACACGTCGGTCTAGCTCAGAAAAACGGAAAAAACTTTTGCTAACTCGTTGCGAAAATTCTAACTTAGTGATACAGTGAGCCTCATACAGTACGAAATCTTGAATACTACAAGGCCGATTTCTTCGCGGTTTTCGACGCTATCCTTCGTAATTAGGCTACGGCCCACCGTTTTAGCTGTCAGAATCCATTTGTCTTCATGGGAAGTAGGCAAATGTGCTAGGTGGTTGAAGTTTTCGTTATTTTTTTTAAACGATAAATAATGTAAATTTGCTTAATATTCTTACTAAGTTTATTTTCATGTAATTAAGTACTTACCCACCGCACCTTCCGGGTGGACTGCGATCCTCGATCGGTTCTGCCTGCTGGGGGCCCAAATAGCGTAATTTCATCATAACTTTAATATTTTGTACTGAACCCATCCTCGAATACGTCGCCGTTGAACTGCCCGCGCGCAGACGCGTCTCTGGACACCTCACACGTCGGTCTAGCTCAGAAAAACGGAAAAAACTTTTGCTAACTCGTTGCGAAAATTCTAACTTAGTGATACAGTGAGCCTCATACAGTACGAAATCTTGAATACTACAAGGCCGATTTCTTCGCGGTTTTCGACGCTATCCTTCGTAATTAGGCTACGGCCCACCGTTTCAGCTGTCAGAATCCATTTGTCGTCATGGGAAGTAGGCAAATGTGCTAGGTGGTTGAAGTTTTCGTTATTTTTTTAAACGATAAATAATGTAAATTTGCTTAATATTCTTACTAAGTTTATTTTCATGTAATTAAGTACTTACCCACCGCACCTTCCGGGTGGACTGCGATCCTCGATCGGTTCTGCCTGCTGGGGGCCCAAATAGCGTAATTTCATCATAACTTTAATATTTTGTACTGAACCCATCCTCGAATACATCACCGTTGAACTGCCCGCGCGCAGACGCGTCTCTGGACACCTCACACGTCGGTCTAGCTCAGAAAAACGGAAAAAACTTTTGCTAACTCGTTGCGAAAATTCTAACTTAGTGATACAGTGAGCCTCATACAGTACGAAATCTTGAATACTACAAGGCCGATTTCTTCGCGGTTTTCGACGCTATCCTTCGTAATTAGGCTACGGCCCACCGTTTCAGCTGTCAGAATCCATTTGTCTTCATGGGAAGTAGGCAAATGTGCTAGGTGGTTGAAGTTTTCGTTATTTTTTTTAAACGATGAATAATGTAAATTTGCTTAATATTCTTACTATCTACTACGTTTATTTTCATGTAATTAAGTACTTACCCACCGCACCTTCCGGGTGGACTGCGATCCTCGATCGGTTCTGCCTGCTGGGGGCCCAAATAGCGTAATTTCATCATAACGTTAATATTTTGTACTGAACCCATCCTCGAATACGTCGCCGTTGAACTAACTGCCCGTGCGCAGACGCGTCTCTGGACACCTCACACGTCGGTCTAGCTCAGAAAAACGGAAAAAACTTTTGCTAACTCGTTGCGAAAATTCTAACTTAGTGATACAGTGAGCCTCATACAGTACGAAATCTTGAATACTACAAGGCCGATTTCTTCGCGGTTTTCGACGCTATCCTTCGTAATTAAGCTACGGCCCACCGTTTTAGCTGTCAAAATCCATTTGTCTTCATGGGAAGTAGGCAAATGTGCTAGGTGGTTGAAGTTTTCGTTATTTTTTTTAAACGATAAATAATGTAAATTTGCTTAATATTCTTACTATCTACTAAGTTTATTTTCATGTAATTAAGTACTTACCCACCGCACCTTCCGGGTGGACTGCGATCCTCGATCGGTTCTGCCTGCTGGGGGCCCAAATAGCGTAATTTCATCATAACTTTAATATTTTGTACTGAACCCATCCGCGAATACGTCGCCGTTGAACTGCCCGCGCGCAGACGCGTCTCTGGACACCTCACACGTCGGTCTAGCTCAGAAAAACGGAAAAAACTTTTGCTAACTCGTTGCGAAAATTCTAACTTAGTGATACAGTGAGCCTCATACAGTACGAAATCTTGAATACTACAAGGCCGATTTCTTCGCGGTTTTCGACGCTATCCTTCGTAATTAAGCTACGGCCCACCGTTTTAGCTGTCAAAATCCATTTGTCTTCATGGGAAGTAGGCAAATGTGCTAGGTGGTTGAAGTTTTCGTTATTTTTTTTAAACGATAAATAATGTAAATTTGCTTAATATTCTTACTATCTACTAAGTTTATTTTCATGTAATTAAGTACTTACCCACCGCACCTTCCGGGTGGACTGCGATCCTCGATCGGTTCTGCCTGCTGGGGGCCCAAATAGCGTAATTTCATCATAACTTTAATATTTTGTACTGAACCCATCCGCGAATACGTCGCCGTTGAACTGCCCGCGCGCAGACGCGTCTCTGGACACCTCACACGTCGGTCTAGCTCAGAAAAACGGAAAAAACTTTTGCTAACTCGTTGCGAAAATTCTAACTTAGTGATACAGTGAGCCTCATACAGTACGAAATCTTGAATACTACAAGGCCGATTTCTTTGCGGTTTTCGACGCTATCCTTCGTAATTAGGCTACGGCCCACCGTTTCAGCTGTCAGAATCCATTTGTCTACATGGGAAGTAGGCAAATGTGCTAGGTGGTTGAAGTTTTCGTTATTTTTTTTAAACGATAAATAATGTAAATTTGCTTAATATTCTTACTATCTACTACGTTTATTTTCATGTAATTAAGTACTTACCCACCGCACCTTCCGGGTGGACTGCGATCCTCGATCGGTTCTGCCTGCTGGGGGCCCAAATATCGTAATTTCATCATAACGTTAATATTTTGTACTGAACCCATCCTCGAATACGTCGCCGTTGAACTGCCCGCGCGCAGACGCGTCTCTGGACACCTCACACGTCGGTCTAGCTCAGAAAAACGGAAAAAACTTTTGCTAACTCGTTGCGAAAATTCTAACTTAGTGATACAGTGAGCCTCATACAGTACGAAATCTTGAATACTACAAGGCCGATTTCTTCGCGGTTTTCGACGCTATCCTTCGTAATTAAGCTACGGCCCACCGTTTTAGCTGTCAAAATCCATTTGTCTTCATGGGAAGTAGGCAAATGTGCTAGGTGGTTGAAGTTTTCGTTATTTTTTTTAAACGATAAATAATGTAAATTTGCTTAATATTCTTACTATCTACTAAGTTTATTTTCATGTAATTAAGTACTTACCCACCGCACCTTCCGGGTGGACTGCGATCCTCGATCGGTTCTGCCTGCTGGGGGCCCAAATAGCGTAATTTCATCATAACTTTAATATTTTGTACTGAACCCATCCGCGAATACGTCGCCGTTGAACTGCCCGCGCGCAGACGCGTCTCTGGACACCTCACACGTCGGTCTAGCTCAGAAAAACGGAAAAAACTTTTGCTAACTCGTTGCGAAAATTCTAACTTAGTGATACAGTGAGCCTCATACAGTACGAAATCTTGAATACTACAAGGCCGATTTCTTCGCGGTTTTCGACGCTATCCTTCGTAATTAGGCTACGGCCCACCGTTTTAGCTGTCAGAATCCATTTGTCTTCATGGGAAGTAGGCAAATGTGCTAGGTGGTTGAAGTTTTCGTTATTTTTTTTAAACGATAAATAATGTAAATTTGCTTAATATTCTTACTATCTACTACGTTTATTTTCATGTAATTAAGTACTTACCCACCGCACCTTCCGGGTGGACTGCGATCCTCGATCGGTTCTGCCTGCTGGGGGCCCAAATAGCGTAATTTCATCATAACTTTAATATTTTGTACTGAACCCATCCTCGAATACGTCGCCGTTGAACTGCCCGCGCGCAGACGCGTCTCTGGACACCTCACACGTCGGTCTAGCTCAGAAAAACGGAAAAAACTTTTGCTAACTCGTTGCGAAAATTCTAACTTAGTGATACAGTGAGCCTCATACAGTACGAAATCTTGAATACTACAAGGCCGATTTCTTCGCGGTTTTCGACGCTATCCTTCGTAATTAGGCTACGGCCCACCGTTTCAGCTGTCAGAATCCATTTGTCTTCATGGGAAGTAGGCAAATGTGCTAGGTGGTTGAAGTTTTCGTTATTTTTTTTAAACGATAAATAATGTAAATTTGCTTAATATTCTTACTAAGTTTATTTTCATGTAATTAAGTACTTACCCACCGCACCTTCCGGGTGGACTGCGATCCTCGATCGGTTCTGCCTGCTGGGGGCCCAAATAGCGTAATTTCATCATAACTTTAATATTTTGTACTGAACCCATCCGCGAATACGTCGCCGTTGAACTGCCCGCGCGCAGACGCGTCTCTGGACACCTCACACGTCGGTCTAGCTCAGAAAAACGGAAAAAACTTTTGCTAACTCGTTGCGAAAATTCTAACTTAGTGATACAGTGAGCCTCATACAGTACGAAATCTTGAATACTACAAGGCCGATTTCTTCGCGGTTTTCGACGCTATCCTTCGTAATTAGGCTACGGCCCACCGTTTCAGCTGTCAGAATCCATTTGTCTTCATGGGAAGTAGGCAAATGTGCTAGGTGGTTGAAGTTTTCGTTATTTTTTTTAAACGATAAATAATGTAAATTTGCTTAATATTCTTACTAAGTTTATTTTCATGTAATTAAGTACTTACCCACCGCACCTTCCGGGTGGACTGCGATCCTCGATCGGTTCTGCCTGCTGGGGGCCCAAATAGCGTAATTTCATCATAACTTTAATATTTTGTACAGAACCCATCCGCGAATACGTCGCCGTTGAACTGCCCGCGCGCAGACGCGTCTCTGGACACCTCACACGTCGGTCTAGCTCAGAAAAACGGAAAAAACTTTTGCTAACTCGTTGCGAAAATTCTAACTTAGTGATACAGTGAGCCTCATACAGTACGAAATCTTGAATACTACAAGGCCGATTTCTTCGCGGTTTTCGACGCTATCCTTCGTAATTAGGCTACGGCCCACCGTTTCAGCTGTCAGAATCCATTTGTCTTCATGGGAAGTAGGCAAATGTGCTAGGTGGTTGAAGTTTTCGTTATTTTTTTTAAACGATGAATAATGTAAATTTGCTTAATATTCTTACTATCTACTACGTTTATTTTCATGTAATTAAGTACTTACCCACCGCACCTTCCGGGTGGACTGCGATCCTCGATCGGTTCTGCCTGCTGGGGGCCCAAATAGCGTAATTTCATCATAACGTTAATATTTTGTACTGAACCCATCCTCGAATACGTCGTCGTTGAACTAACTGCCCGTGCGCAGACGCGTCTCTGGACACCTCACACGTCGGTCTAGCTCAGAAAAACGGAAAAAACTTTTGCTAACTCGTTGCGAAAATTCTAACTTAGTGATACAGTGAGCCTCATACAGTACGAAATCTTGAATACTACAAGGCCGATTTCTTCGCGGTTTTCGACGCTATCCTTCGTAATTAAGCTACGGCCCACCGTTTTAGCTGTCAAAATCCATTTGTCTTCATGGGAAGTAGGCAAATGTGCTAGGTGGTTGAAGTTTTCGTTATTTTTTTTAAACGATAAATAATGTAAATTTGCTTAATATTCTTACTATCTACTAAGTTTATTTTCATGTAATTAAGTACTTACCCACCGCACCTTCCGGGTGGACTGCGATCCTCGATCGGTTCTGCCTGCTGGGGGCCCAAATAGCGTAATTTCATCATAACTTTAATATTTTGTACTGAACCCATCCGCGCATACGTCGCCGTTGAACTGCCCGCGCGCAGACGCGTCTCTGGACACCTCACACGTCGGTCTAGCTCAGAAAAACGGAAAAAACTTTTGCTAACTCGTTGCGAAAATTCTAACTTAGTGATACAGTGAGCCTCATACAGTACGAAATCTTGAATACTACAAGGCCGATTTCTTCGCGGTTTTCGACGCTATCCTTCGTAATTAGGCTACGGCCCACCGTTTTAGCTGTCAGAATCCATTTGTCTTCATGGGAAGTAGGCAAATGTGCTAGGTGGTTGAAGTTTTCGTTATTTTTTTTAAACGATAAATAATGTAAATTTGCTTAATATTCTTACTATCTACTACGTTTATTTTCATGTAATTAAGTACTTACCCACCGCACCTTCCGGGTGGACTGCGATCCTCGATCGGTTCTGCCTGCTGGGGGCCCAAATAGCGTAATTTCATCATAACTTTAATATTTTGTACTGAACCCATCCTCGAATACGTCGCCGTTGAACTGCCCGCGCGCAGACGCGTCTCTGGACACCTCACACGTCGGTCTAGCTCAGAAAAACGGAAAAAACTTTTGCTAACTCGTTGCGAAAATTCTAACTTAGTGATACAGTGAGCCTCATACAGTACGAAATCTTGAATACTACAAGGCCGATTTCTTCGCGGTTTTCGACGCTATCCTTCGTAATTAGGCTACGGCCCACCGTTTCAGCTGTCAGAATCCATTTGTCTTCATGGGAAGTAGGCAAATGTGCTAGGTGGTTGAAGTTTTCGTTATTTTTTTTAAACGATAAATAATGTAAATTTGCTTAATATTCTTACTAAGTTTATTTTCATGTAATTAAGTACTTACCCACCGCACCTTCCGGGTGGACTGCGATCCTCGATCGGTTCTGCCTGCTGGGGGCCCAAATAGCGTAATTTCATCATAACTTTAATATTTTGTACTGAACCCATCCTCGAATACATCACCGTTGAACTAACTGCCCGTGCGCAGACGCGTCTCTGGACACCTCACACGTCGGTCTACCTCAGAAAAACGGAAAAAACTTTTGCTAACTCGTTGCGAAAATTCTAACTTAGTGATACAGTGAGCCTCATACAGTACGAAATCTTGAATACTACAAGGCCGATTTCTTCGCGGTTTTCGACGCTATCCTTCGTAAATAAGCTACGGCCCACCGTTTTAGCTGTCAAAATCCATTTGTCTTCATGGGAAGTAGGCAAATGTGCTAGGTGGTTGAAGTTTTCGTTATTTTTTTTAAACGATAAATAATGTAAATTTGCTTAATATTCTTACTATCTACTAAGTTTATTTTCATGTAATTAAGTACTTACCCACCGCACCTTCCGGGTGGACTGCGATCCTCGATCGGTTCTGCCTGCTGGGGGCCCAAATAGCGTAATTTCATCATAACTTTAATATTTTGTACTGAACCCATCCGCGAATACGTCGCCGTTGAACTGCCCGCGCGCAGACGCGTCTCTGGACACCTCACACGTCGGTCTAGCTCAGAAAAACGGAAAAAACTTTTGCTAACTCGTTGCGAAAATTCTAACTTAGTGATACAGTGAGCCTCATACAGTACGAAATCTTGAATACTACAAGGCCGATTTCTTCGCGGTTTTCGACGCTATCCTTCGTAATTAGGCTACGGCCCACCGTTTTAGCTGTCAGAATCCATTTGTCTTCATGGGAAGTAGGCAAATGTGCTAGGTGGTTGAAGTTTTCGTTATTTTTTTTAAACGATAAATAATGTAAATTTGCTTAATATTCTTACTAAGTTTATTTTCATGTAATTAAGTACTTACCCACCGCACCTTCCGGGTGGACTGCGATCCTCGATCGGTTCTGCCTGCTGGGGGCCCAAATAGCGTAATTTCATCATAACTTTAATATTTTGTACTGAACCCATCCGCGAATACGTCGCCGTTGAACTGCCCGCGCGCAGACGCGTCTCTGGACACCTCACACGTCGATCTAGCTCAGAAAAACGGAAAAAACTTTTGCTAACTCGTTGCGAAAATTCTAACTTAGTGATACAGTGAGCCTCATACAGTACGAAATCTTGAATACTACAAGGCCGATTTCTTCGCGGTTTTCGACGCTATCCTTCGTAATTAGGCTACGGCCCACCGTTTCAGCTGTCAGAATCCATTTGTCTTCATGGGAAGTAGGCAAATGTGCTAGGTGGTTGAAGTTTTCGTTATTTTTTTTAAACGATAAATAATGTAAATTTGCTTAATATTCTTACTATCTACTACGTTTATTTTCATGTAATTAAGTACTTACCCACCGCACCTTCCGGGTGGACTGCGATCCTCGATCGGTTCTGCCTGCTGGGGGCCCAAATAGCGTAATTTCATCATAACGTTAATATTTTGTACTGAACCCATCCTCGAATACGTCGCCGTTGAACTAACTGCCCGCGCGCAGACGCGTCTCTGGACACCTCACACGTCGGTCTAGCTCAGAAAAACGGAAAAAACTTTTGCTAACTCGTTGCGAAAATTCTAACTTAGTGATACAGTGAGCCTCATACAGTACGAAATCTTGAATACTACAAGGCCGATTTCTTCGCGGTTTTCGACGCTCTCCTTCGTAATTAAGCTACGGCCCACCGTTTTAGCTGTCAAAATCCATTTGTCTTCATGGGAAGTAGGCAAATGTGCTAGGTGGTTGAAGTTTTCGTTATTTTTTTTAAACGATAAATAATGTAAATTTGCTTAATATTCTTACTAAGTTTATTTTCATGTAATTAAGTACTTACCCACCGCACCTTCCGGGTGGACTGCGATCCTCGATCGGTTCTGCCTGCTGGGGGCCCAAATAGCGTAATTTCATCATAACTTTAATATTTTGTACAGAACCCATCCGCGAATACGTCGCCGTTGAACTGCCCGCGCGCAGACGCGTCTCTGGACACCTCACACGTCGGTCTAGCTCAGAAAAACGGAAAAAACTTTTGCTAACTCGTTGCGAAAATTCTAACTTAGTGATACAGTGAGCCTCATACAGTACGAAATCTTGAATACTACAAGGCCGATTTCTTCGCGGTTTTCGACGCTATCCTTCGTAATTAGGCTACGGCCCACCGTTTTAGCTGTCAGAATCCATTTGTCTTCATGGGAAGTAGGCAAATGTGCTAGGTGGTTGAAGTTTTCGTTATTTTTTTTTAAACGATAAATAATGTAAATTTGCTTAATATTCTTACTATCTACTAAGTTTATTTTCATGTAATTAAGTACTTACCCACCGCACCTTCCGGGTGGACTGCGATCCTCGATCGGTTCTGCCTGCTGGGGGCCCAAATAGCGTAATTTCATCATAACTTTAATATTTTGTACTGAACCCATCCTCGAATACATCACCGTTGAACTGCCCGCGCGCAGACGCGTCTCTGGACACCTCACACGTCAGTCTAGCTCAGAAAAACGGAAAAAACTTTTGCTAACTCGTTGCGAAAATTCTAACTTAGTGATACAGTGAGCCTCATACAGTACGAAATCTTGAATACTACAAGGCCGATTTCTTCGCGGTTTTCGACGCTATCCTTCGTAATTAGGCTACGGCCCACCGTTTCAGCTGTCAGAATCCATTTGTCTTCATGGGAAGTAGGCAAATGTGCTAGGTGGTTGAAGTTTTCGTTATTTTTTTTAAACGATGAATAATGTAAATTTGCTTAATATTCTTACTATCTACTACGTTTATTTTCATGTAATTAAGTACTTACCCACCGCACCTTCCGGGTGGACTGCGATCCTCGATCGGTTCTGCCTGCTGGGGGCCCAAATAGCGTAATTTCATCATAACGTTAATATTTTGTACTGAACCCATCCTCGAATACGTCGCCGTTGAACTAACTGCCCGTGCGCAGACGCGTCTCTGGACACCTCACACGTCGGTCTAGCTCAGAAAAACGGAAAAAACTTTTGCTAACTCGTTGCGAAAATTCTAACTTAGTGATACAGTGAGCCTCATACAGTACGAAATCTTGAATACTACAAGGCCGATTTCTTCGCGGTTTTCGACGCTATCCTTCGTAATTAAGCTACGGCCCACCGTTTTAGCTGTCAAAATCCATTTGTCTTCATGGGAAGTAGGCAAATGTGCTAGGTGGTTGAAGTTTTCGTTATTTTTTTTAAACGATAAATAATGTAAATTTGCTTAATATTCTTACTATCTACTAAGTTTATTTTCATGTAATTAAGTACTTACCCACCGCACCTTCCGGGTGGACTGCGATCCTCGATCGGTTCTGCCTGCTGGGGGCCCAAATAGCGTAATTTCATCATAACTTTAATATTTTGTACTGAACCCATCCGCGAATACGTCGCCGTTGAACTGCCCGCGCGCAGACGCGTCTCTGGACACCTCACACGTCGGTCTAGCTCAGAAAAACGGAAAAAACTTTTGCTAACTCGTTGCGAAAATTCTAACTTAGTGATACAGTGAGCCTCATACAGTACGAAATCTTGAATACTACAAGGCCGATTTCTTCGCGGTTTTCGACGCTATCCTTCGTAATTAAGCTACGGCCCACCGTTTTAGCTGTCAAAATCCATTTGTCTTCATGGGAAGTAGGCAAATGTGCTAGGTGGTTGAAGTTTTCGTTATTTTTTTTAAACGATAAATAATGTAAATTTGCTTAATATTCTTACAATCTACTAAGTTTATTTTCATGTAATTAAGTACTTACCCACCGCACCTTCCGGGTGGACTGCGATCCTCGATCGGTTCTGCCTGCTGGGGGCCCAAATAGCGTAATTTCATCATAACTTTAATATTTTGTACTGAACCCATCCGCGAATACGTCGCCGTTGAACTGCCCGCGCGCAGACGTGTCTCTGGACACCTCACACGTCGGTCTAGCTCAGAAAAACGGAAAAAACTTTTGCTAACTCGTTGCGAAAATTCTAACTTAGTGATACAGTGAGCCTCATACAGTACGAAATCTTGAATACTACAAGGCCGATTTCTTTGCGGTTTTCGACGCTATCCTTCGTAATTAGGCTACGGCCCACCGTTTCAGCTGTCAGAATCCATTTGTCTACATGGGAAGTAGGCAAATGTGCTAGGTGGTTGAAGTTTTCGTTATTTTTTTTAAACGATAAATAATGTAAATTTGCTTAATATTCTTACTATCTACTACGTTTATTTTCATGTAATTAAGTACTTACCCACCGCACCTTCCGGGTGGACTGCGATCCTCGATCGGTTCTGCCTGCTGGGGGCCCAAATATCGTAATTTCATCATAACGTTAATATTTTGTACTGAACCCATCCTCGAATACGTCGCCGTTGAACTGCCCGCGCGCAGACGCGTCTCTGGACACCTCACACGTCGGTCTAGCTCAGAAAAACGGAAAAAACTTTTGCTAACTCGTTGCGAAAATTCTAACTTAGTGATACAGTGAGCCTCATACAGTACGAAATCTTGAATACTACAAGGCCGATTTCTTCGCGGTTTTCGACGCTATCCTTCGTAATTAAGCTACGGCCCACCGTTTTAGCTGTCAAAATCCATTTGTCTTCATGGGAAGTAGGCAAATGTGCTAGGTGGTTGAAGTTTTCGTTATTTTTTTTAAACGATAAATAATGTAAATTTGCTTAATATTCTTACTATCTACTAAGTTTATTTTCATGTAATTAAGTACTTACCCACCGCACCTTCCGGGTGGACTGCGATCCTCGATCGGTTCTGCCTGCTGGGGGCCCAAATAGCGTAATTTCATCATAACTTTAATATTTTGTACTGAACCCATCCGCGAATACGTCGCCGTTGAACTGCCCGCGCGCAGACGCGTCTCTGGACACCTCACACGTCGGTCTAGCTCAGAAAAACGGAAAAAACTTTTGCTAACTCGTTGCGAAAATTCTAACTTAGTGATACAGTGAGCCTCATACAGTACGAAATCTTGAATACTACAAGGCCGATTTCTTCGCGGTTTTCGACGCTATCCTTCGTAATTAGGCTACGGCCCACCGTTTTAGCTGTCAGAATCCATTTGTCTTCATGGGAAGTAGGCAAATGTGCTAGGTGGTTGAAGTTTTCGTTATTTTTTTTAAACGATAAATAATGTAAATTTGCTTAATATTCTTACTAAGTTTATTTTCATGTAATTAAGTACTTACCCACCGCACCTTCCAGGTGGACTGCGATCCTCGATCGGTTCTGCCTGCTGGGGGCCCAAATAGCGTAATTTCATCATAACTTTAATATTTTGTACTGAACCCATCCTCGAATACGTCGCCGTTGAACTGCCCGCGCGCAGACGCGTCTCTGGACACCTCACACGTCGGTCTAGCTCAGAAAAACGGAAAAAACTTTTGCTAACTCGTTGCGAAAATTCTAACTTAGTGATACAGTGAGCCTCATACAGTACGAAATCTTGAATACTACAAGGCCGATTTCTTCGCGGTTTTCGACGCTATCCTTCGTAATTAGGCTACGGCCCACCGTTTCAGCTGTCAGAATCCATTTGTCTTCATGGGAAGTAGGCAAATGTGCTAGGTGGTTGAAGTTTTCGTTATTTTTTTTAAACGATAAATAATGTAAATTTGCTTAATATTCTTACTAAGTTTATTTTCATGTAATTAAGTACTTACCCACCGCACCTTCCGGGTGGACTGCGATCCTCGATCGGTTCTGCCTGCTGGGGGCCCAAATAGCGTAATTTCATCATAACTTTAATATTTTGTACTGAACCCATCCGCGAATACGTCGCCGTTGAACTGCCCGCGCGCAGACGCGTCTCTGGACACCTCACACGTCGGTCTAGCTCAGAAAAACGGAAAAAACTTTTGCAGTTGCGAAAATTCTAACTTAGTGATACAGTGAGCCTCATACAGTACGAAATCTTGAATACTACAAGGCCGATTTCTTCGCGGTTTTCGACGCTATCCTTCGTAATTAGGCTACGGCCCACCGTTTCAGCTGTCAGAATCCATTTGTCTTCATGGGAAGTAGGCAAATGTGCTAGGTGGTTGAAGTTTTCGTTATTTTTTTTAAACGATGAATAATGTAAATTTGCTTAATATTCTTACTATCTACTACGTTTATTTTCATGTAATTAAGTACTTACCCACCGCACCTTCCGGGTGGACTGCGATCCTCGATCGGTTCTGCCTGCTGGGGGCCCAAATAGCGTAATTTCATCATAACGTTAATATTTTGTACTGAACCCATCCTCGAATACGTCGCCGTTGAACTAACTGCCCGTGCGCAGACGCGTCTCTGGACACCTCACACGTCGGTCTAGCTCAGAAAAACGGAAAAAACTTTTGCTAACTCGTTGCGAAAATTCTAACTTAGTGATACAGTGAGCCTCATACAGTACGAAATCTTGAATACTACAAGGCCGATTTCTTCGCGGTTTTCGACGCTATCCTTCGTAATTAAGCTACGGCCCACCGTTTTAGCTGTCAAAATCCATTTGTCTTCATGGGAAGTAGGCAAATGTGCTAGGTGGTTGAAGTTTTCGTTATTTTTTTTAAACGATAAATAATGTAAATTTGCTTAATATTCTTACTATCTACTAAGTTTATTTTCATGTAATTAAGTACTTACCCACCGCACCTTCCGGGTGGACTGCGATCCTCGATCGGTTCTGCCTGCTGGGGGCCCAAATAGCGTAATTTCATCATAACTTTAATATTTTGTACTGAACCCATCCGCGAATACGTCGCCGTTGAACTGCCCGCGCGCAGACGCGTCTCTGGACACCTCACACGTCGGTCTAGCTCAGAAAAACGGAAAAAACTTTTGCTAACTCGTTGCGAAAATTCTAACTTAGTGATACAGTGAGCCTCATACAGTACGAAATCTTGAATACTACAAGGCCGATTTCTTCGCGGTTTTCGACGCTATCCTTCGTAATTAAGCTACGGCCCACCGTTTTAGCTGTCAAAATCCATTTGTCTTCATGGGAAGTAGGCAAATGTGCTAGGTGGTTGAAGTTTTCGTTATTTTTTTTAAACGATAAATAATGTAAATTTGCTTAATATTCTTACAATCTACTAAGTTTATTTTCATGTAATTAAGTACTTACCCACCGCACCTTCCGGGTGGACTGCGATCCTCGATCGGTTCTGCCTGCTGGGGGCCCAAATAGCGTAATTTCATCATAACTTTAATATTTTGTACTGAACCCATCCGCGAATACGTCGCCGTTGAACTGCCCGCGCGCAGACGTGTCTCTGGACACCTCACACGTCGGTCTAGCTCAGAAAAACGGAAAAAACTTTTGCTAACTCGTTGCGAAAATTCTAACTTAGTGATACAGTGAGCCTCATACAGTACGAAATCTTGAATACTACAAGGCCGATTTCTTTGCGGTTTTCGACGCTATCCTTCGTAATTAGGCTACGGCCCACCGTTTCAGCTGTCAGAATCCATTTGTCTACATGGGAAGTAGGCAAATGTGCTAGGTGGTTGAAGTTTTCGTTATTTTTTTTAAACGATAAATAATGTAAATTTGCTTAATATTCTTACTATCTACTACGTTTATTTTCATGTAATTAAGTACTTACCCACCGCACCTTCCGGGTGGACTGCGATCCTCGATCGGTTCTGCCTGCTGGGGGCCCAAATATCGTAATTTCATCATAACGTTAATATTTTGTACTGAACCCATCCTCGAATACGTCGCCGTTGAACTGCCCGCGCGCAGACGCGTCTCTGGACACCTCACACGTCGGTCTAGCTCAGAAAAACGGAAAAAACTTTTGCTAACTCGTTGCGAAAATTCTAACTTAGTGATACAGTGAGCCTCATACAGTACGAAATCTTGAATACTACAAGGCCGATTTCTTCGCGGTTTTCGACGCTATCCTTCGTAATTAAGCTACGGCCCACCGTTTTAGCTGTCAAAATCCATTTGTCTTCATGGGAAGTAGGCAAATGTGCTAGGTGGTTGAAGTTTTCGTTATTTTTTTTAAACGATAAATAATGTAAATTTGCTTAATATTCTTACTATCTACTAAGTTTATTTTCATGTAATTAAGTACTTACCCACCGCACCTTCCGGGTGGACTGCGATCCTCGATCGGTTCTGCCTGCTGGGGGCCCAAATAGCGTAATTTCATCATAACTTTAATATTTTGTACTGAACCCATCCGCGAATACGTCGCCGTTGAACTGCCCGCGCGCAGACGCGTCTCTGGACACCTCACACGTCGGTCTAGCTCAGAAAAACGGAAAAAACTTTTGCTAACTCGTTGCGAAAATTCTAACTTAGTGATACAGTGAGCCTCATACAGTACGAAATCTTGAATACTACAAGGCCGATTTCTTCGCGGTTTTCGACGCTATCCTTCGTAATTAGGCTACGGCCCACCGTTTTAGCTGTCAGAATCCATTTGTCTTCATGGGAAGTAGGCAAATGTGCTAGGTGGTTGAAGTTTTCGTTATTTTTTTTAAACGATAAATAATGTAAATTTGCTTAATATTCTTACTAAGTTTATTTTCATGTAATTAAGTACTTACCCACCGCACCTTCCAGGTGGACTGCGATCCTCGATCGGTTCTGCCTGCTGGGGGCCCAAATAGCGTAATTTCATCATAACTTTAATATTTTGTACTGAACCCATCCTCGAATACGTCGCCGTTGAACTGCCCGCGCGCAGACGCGTCTCTGGACACCTCACACGTCGGTCTAGCTCAGAAAAACGGAAAAAACTTTTGCTAACTCGTTGCGAAAATTCTAACTTAGTGATACAGTGAGCCTCATACAGTACGAAATCTTGAATACTACAAGGCCGATTTCTTCGCGGTTTTCGACGCTATCCTTCGTAATTAGGCTACGGCCCACCGTTTCAGCTGTCAGAATCCATTTGTCTTCATGGGAAGTAGGCAAATGTGCTAGGTGGTTGAAGTTTTCGTTATTTTTTTTAAACGATAAATAATGTAAATTTGCTTAATATTCTTACTAAGTTTATTTTCATGTTATTAAGTACTTACCCACCGCACCTTCCGGGTGGACTGCGATCCTCGATCGGTTCTGCCTGCTGGGGGCCCAAATAGCGTAATTTCATCATAACTTTAATATTTTGTACTGAACCCATCCGCGAATACGTCACCGTTGAACTGCCCGCGCGCAGACGCGTCTCTGGACACCTCACACGTCGGTCTAGCTCAGAAAAACGGAAAAAACTTTTGCTAACTCGTTGCGAAAATTCTAACTTAGTGATACAGTGAGCCTCATACAGTACGAAATCTTGAATACTACAAGGCCGATTTCTTCGCGGTTTTCGACGCTATCCTTCGTAATTAGGCTACGGCCCACCGTTTCAGCTGTCAGAATCCATTTGTCTTCATGGGAAGTAGGCAAATGTGCTAGGTGGTTGAAGTTTTCGTTATTTTTTTTAAACGATAAATAATGTAAATTTGCTTAATATTCTTACTAAGTTTATTTTCATGTAATTAAGTACTTACCCACCGCACCTTCCGGGTGGACTGCGATCCTCGATCGGTTCTGCCTGCTGGGGGCCCAAATAGCGTAATTTCATCATAACTTTAATATTTTGTACTGAACCCATCCGCGAATACGTCGCCGTTGAACTGCCCGCGCGCAGACGCGTCTCTGGACACCTCACACGTCGGTCTAGCTCAGAAAAACGGAAAAAACTTTTGCTAACTCGTTGCGAAAATTCTAACTTAGTGATACAGTGAGCCTCATATAGTACGAAATCTTGAATACTACAAGGCCGATTTCTTCGCGGTTTTCGACGCTATCCTTCGTAATTAAGCTACGGCCCACCGTTTTAGCTGTCAAAATCCATTTGTCTTCATGGGAAGTAGGCAAATGTGCTAGGTGGTTGAAGTTTTCGTTATTTTTTTTAAACGATAAATAATGTAAATTTGCTTAATATTCTTACAATCTACTAAGTTTATTTTCATGTAATTAAGTACTTACCCACCGCACCTTCCGGGTGGACTGCGATCCTCGATCGGTTCTGCCTGCTGGGGTCCCAAATAGCGTAATTTCATCATAACTTTAATATTTTGTACTGAACCCATCCTCGAATACGTTGCCGTTGAACTGCCCGCACGCAGACGCGTCTCTGGACACCTCACACGTCGGTCTAGCTCAGAAAAACGGAAAAAACTTTTGCTAACTCGTTTCGAAAATTCTAACTTAGTGATACAGTGAGCCTCATACAGTACGAAATCTTGAATACTACAAGGCCGATTTCTTCACGGTTTTCGACGCTATCCTTCGTAATTAGGCTACGGCCCACCGTTTCAGCTGTCAGAATCCATTTGTCTTCATGGGAAGTAGGCAAATGTGCTAGGTGGTTGAAGTTTTCGTTATTTTTTTTAAACGATAAATAATGTAAATTTGCTTAATATTCTTACTATCTACTACGTTTATTTTCATGTAATTAAGTACTTACCCACCGCACCTTCCGGGTGGACTGCGATCCTCGATCGGTTCTGCCTGCTGGGGGCCCAAATAGCGTAATTTCATCATAACGTTAATATTTTTTACTGAACCCATCCTCGAATACATCGCCGTTGAACTAACTGCCCGCGCGCAGACGCGTCTCTGGACACCTCACACGTCGGTCTAGCTCAGAAAAACGGAAAAAACTTTTGCTAACTCGTTGCGAAAATTCTAACTTAGTGATACAGTGAGCCTCATACAGTACGAAATCTTGAATACTACAAGGCCGATTTCTTCGCGGTTTTCGACGCTATCCTTCGTAATTAAGCTACGGCCCACCGTTTTAGCTGTCAAAATCCATTTGTCTTCATGGGAAGTAGGCAAATGTGCTAGGTGGTTGAAGTTTTCGTTATTTTTTTTAAACGATAAATAATGTAAATTTGCTTAATATTCTTACAATCTACTAAGTTTATTTTCATGTAATTAAGTACTTACCCACCGCACCTTCCGGGTGGACTGCGATCCTCGATCGGTTCTGCCTGCTGGGGGCCCAAATAGCGTAATTTCATCATAACTTTAATATTTTGTACTGAACCCATCCGCGAATACGTCGCCGTTGAACTGCCCGCGCGCAGACGCGTCTCTGGACACCTCACACGTCGGTCTAGCTCAGAAAAACGGAAAAAACTTTTGCTAACTCGTTGCGAAAATTCTAACTTAGTGATACAGTGAGCCTCATACAGTACGAAATCTTGAATACTACAAGGCCGATTTCTTCGCGGTTTGCAACGCTATCCTTCGCAATTAGGCTACGGCCCACCGTTTTAGCTGTCAGAATCCATTTGTCTTCATGGGAAGTAGGCAAATGTGCTAGGTGGTTGAAGTTTTCGTTATTTTTTTTAAACGATAAATAATGTAAATTTGCTTAATATTCTTACTATCTACTAAGTTTATTTTCATGTAATTAAGTACTTACCCACCGCACCTTCCGGGTGGACTGCGATCCTCGATCGGTTCTGCCTGCTGGGGGCCCAAATAGCGTAATTTCATCATAACTTTAATATTTTGTACTGAACCCATCCTCGAATACGTCGCCGTTGAACTGCCCGCGCGCAGACGCGTCTCTGGACACCTCACACGTCGGTCTAGCTCAGAAAAACGGAAAAAACTTTTGCTAACTCGTTGCGAAAATTCTAACTTAGTGATACAGTGAGCCTCATACAGTACGAAATCTTGAATACTACAAGGCCGATTTCTTCGCGGTTTTCGATGCTATCCTTCGTAATTAGGCTACGGCCCACCGTTTCAGCTGTCAGAATCCATTTGTCTTCATGGGAAGTAGGCAAATGTGCTAGGTGGTTGAAGTTTTCGTTATTTTTTTTAAACGATAAATAATGTAAATTTGCTTAATATTCTTACTATCTACTACGTTTATTTTCATGTAATTAAGTACTTACCCACCGCACCTTTCGGATGGACTGCGATCCTCGATCGGTTCTGCCTGCTGGGGGCCCAAATAGCGTAATTTCATCATAACGTTAATATTTTGTACTGAACCCATCCTCGAATACGTCGCCGTTGAACTAACTGCCCGCGCGCAGACGCGTCTCTGGACACCTCACACGTCGGTCTAGCTCAGAAAAACAGAAAAAACGTTTGCTAACTCGTTGCGAAAATTCTAACTTAGTGATACAGTGAGCCTCATACAGTACGAAATCTTGAATACTACAAGGCCGATTTCTTCGCGGTTGTCGACGCTATCCTTCGTAATTAGGCTACGGCCCACCGTTTTAGCTGTCAGAATCCATTTGTCTTCATGGGAAGTAGGCAAATGTGCTAGGTGGTTGAAGTTTTCGTTATTTTTTTTTGTTTTTATAAAAAAATATGGTAATTTGCTTAATATTCTTACTATCTACTAAGTTTATTTTCATATAAATAAGTACTTACCCACCGCACCTTCCGGGTGGACTGCGATCCTCGATCGGTTCTGCCTGCTGGGGGCCCAAATAGCGTAATTTCATCATAACTTTAATATTTTGTACTGAACCCATCCTCGAATACGTCGCCGTTGAACTGCCCGCGCGCAGACGCGTCTCTGGACACCTCACACGTCGATCTAGCTCAGAAAAACGGAAAAAACTTTTGCTAACTCGTTGCGAAAATTCTAACTTAGTGATACAGTGAGCCTCATACAGTACGAAATCTTGAATACTACAAGGCCGATTTCTTCGCGGTTTTCGACGCTCTCCTTCGTAATTAGGCTACGGCCCACCGTTTTAGCTGTCAGAATCCATTTGTCTTCATGGGAAGTAGGCAAATGTGCTAGGTGGTTGAAGTTTTCGTTATTTTTTTTAAACGATAAATAATGTAAATTTGCTTAATATTCTTACTATCTACTACGTTTGTTTTCATGTAATTAAGTACTTACCCACCGCACCTTCCGGGTGGACTGCGATCCTCGATCGGTTCTGCCTGCTGGGGGCCCAAATAGCGTAATTTCATCATAACGTTAATATTTTGTACTGAACCCATCCTCGAATACGTCGCCGTTGAACTAACTGCCCGCGCGCAGACGCGTTTCTGGACACCTCACACGTCGGTCTAGCTCAGAAAAACGGAAAAAACTTTTGCTAACTCGTTGCGAAAATTCTAACTTAGTGATACAGTGAGCCTCATACAGTACGAAATCTTGAATACTACAAGGCCGATTTCTTCGCGGTTGTCGACGCTATCCTTCGTAATTAGGCTACGGCCCACCGTTTTAGCTGTCAGAATCCATTTGTCTTCATGGGAAGTAGGCAAATGTGCTAGGTGGTTGAAGTTTTCGTTATTTTTTTTAAACGATAAATAGTGTAAATTTGTTTAATATTCTTACAATCTACTTAGTTTATTTTCATGTAATTCAGTACTTACCCACCGCACCTTCCGGGTGGACTGCGATCCTCGATCGGTTCTGCCTGCTGGGGGCCCAAATAGCGTAATTTCATCATAACTTTAATATTTTGTACTGAACCCATCCTCGAATACGTCACCGTTGAACTGCCCGCGCGCAGACGCGTCTCTGGACACCTCACACGTCGGTCTACCTCAGAAAAACGGAAAAAACTTTTGCTAACTCGTTGCGAAAATTCTAACTTAGTGATACAGTGAGCCTCATACAGTACGAAATCTTGAATACTACAAGGCCGATTTCTTCGCGGTTTTCGACGCTATCCTTCGTAATTAGGCTACGGCCCACCGTTTTAGCTGTCAGAATCCATTTGTCTTCATGGGAAGTAGGCAAATGTGCTAGGTGGTTGAAGTTTTCGTTATTTTTTTTAAACGATAAATAATGTAAATTTGCTTAATATTCTTACTATCTACTAAGTTTATTTTCATGTAATTAAGTACTTACCCACCGCACCTTCCGGGTGGACTGCGATCCTCGATCGGTTCTGCCTGCTGGGGGCCCAAATAGCGTAATTTCATCATAACTTTAATATTTTGTACTGAACCCATCCTCAAATACGTCGCCGTTGAACTGCCCGCGCGCAGACGCGTCTCTGGACACCTCACACGTCGGTCTAGCTCAGAAAAACGGAAAAAACTTTTGCTAACTCGTTGCGAAAATTCTAACTTAGTGATACAGTGAGTCTCATACAGTACGAAATCTTGAATACTACAAGGCCGATTTCTTCGCGGTTTTCGACGCTATCCTTCGTAATTAGGCTACGGCCCACCGTTTTAGCTGTCAGAATCCATTTGTCTTCATGGGAAGTAGGCAAATGTGCTAGGTGGTTGAAGTTTTCGTTATTTTTTTTAAACGATAAATAATGTAAATTTGCTTAATATTCTTACAATCTACTTAGTTTATTTTCATGTAATTAAGTACTTACCCACCGCACCTTCCGGGTGGACTGCGATCCTCGATCGGTTCTGCCTGCTGGGGGCCCAAATAGCGTAATTTCATCATAACTTTAATATTTTGTACTGAACCCATCCGCGAATACGTTGCCGTTGAACTGCCCGCGCGCAGACGCGTCTCTGGACACCTCACACGTCGGTCTAGCTCAGAAAAACGGAAAAAACTTTTGCTAACTCGTTGCGAAAATTCTAACTTAGTGATACAGTGAGCCTCATACAGTACGAAATCTTGAATACTACAAGGCCGATTTCTTCGCAGTTTTCGACGCTATCCTTCGTAATTAGGCTACGGCCCACCGTTTCAGCTGTCAGAATCCATTTGTCTTCATGGGAAGTAGGCAAATGTGCTAGGTGGTTGAAGTTTTCGTTATTTTTTTTAAACGATAAATAATGTAAATTTGCTTAATATTCTTACTATCTACTACGTTTATTTTCATGTAATTAAGTACTTACCCACCGCACCTTCCGGGTGGACTGCGATCCTCGATCGGTTCTGCCTGCTGGGGGCCCAAATAGCGTAATTTCATCATAACGTTAATATTTTGTACTGAACCCATCCTCGAATACGTCGCCGTTGAACTAACTGCCCGCGCGCAGCCGCGTCTCTGGACACCTCACACGTCGGTCTAGCTCAGAAAAACGGAAAAAACTTTTGCTAACTCGTTGCGAAAATTCTAACTTAGTGATACAGTGAGCCTCATACAGTACGAAATCTTGAATACTACAAGGCCGATTTCTTCGCGGTTTTCGACGCTATCCTTCGTAATTAAGCTACGGCCCACCGTTTTAGCTGTCAGAATCCATTTGTCTTCATGGGAAGTAGGCAAATGTGCTAGGTGGTTGAAGTTTTTGTTATTTTTTTTAAACGATAAATAATGTAAATTTGCTTAATATTCTTACAATCTACTTAGTTTATTTTCATGTAATTAAGTACTTACCCACCGCACCTTCCGGGTGGACTGCGATCCTCGATCGGTTCTGCCTGCTGGGGGCCCAAATAGCGTAATTTCATCATAACTTTAATATTTTGTACTGAACCCATCCGCGAATACGTCGCCGTTGAACTGCCCGCGCGCAGACGCGTCTCTGGACACCTCACACGTCGGTCTAGCTCAGAAAAACGGAAAAAACTTTTGCTAACTCGTTGCAAAAATTCTAACTTAGTGATACAGTGAGGCTCATACAGTACGAAATCTTGAATACTACAAGGCCGATTTCTTCGCGGTTTTCGACGCTATCCTTCGTAATTAGGCTACGGCCCACCGTTTTAGCTGTCAGAATCCATTTGTCTTCATGGGAAGTAGGCAAATGTGCTAGGTGGTTGAAGTTTTCGTTATTTTTTTTTAAACGATAAATAATGTAAATTTGCTTAATATTCTTTGTCGGCGACGAAATCTAAGCATCTAGGCGCAAGTAGTATTGGAGTGCACCCTGACAATGAATTTGTAAATTAGAAAGCATTTTTAAATTAGTAATGGTCTCAAAAGTTCGTAAAAATGTCAAAATTTAGACCCCCTCTGTGTAAGTGGGTGCAAGTAGCGCAGAGAGCGCCTTGATAATAAAATGTAAATATAAGGAATAATTTTGTAGCTAGTAAGGAATTTAATAATTTTGAAAAGTCTTGTCTATAAGTTTATGTTTTAGATTCTAATTAGTTTTAGTTTATAGATTTCATGCTTAGTTTTCTTATTAGAATCTAATTAACTTCAATTTGAGTGAATCTAGTAAGCAAATGTACAAAATTTCGAAAGGAATGTTCTATAATTACGTAACTTGAAAATGAGGTTTTTTGTTTATGGTCCGATTGTTGCTATTTTTGTTTTTAACGATAGAATTAGATGTAAAACTACTTTTAACGTTTAAATTATCAAAATCGGACGACAGGATTCAGAGATATTATAGATTAAAGATAGTGGCAATTGTCCTAAGTCAAACTTTGTAAGTTTTTGTTCTAGAAAGTTTTTTTTGTGACTATGTACATGCAATATTGTGTTTTTATATAAGACGGGACCACATAAGAAATGTAAAAATATATAGATTGTAAGGGGTTATGTGATAATTAATGCAAAATAAAGGGTTCAAAGTTTTCGGCTTGGTGAAAACTAACAGTAAAATGGGCTTAAAAATCGCGGTCCTCTATGAGGTAATGGGAAGCGGCCCCCGCGACTATAAAATACGCACGATCGGCCGGGCTCGTTTAGTCGCAGCTCAGCCGTTGAAGAGGCACAACGAAGAACAAGCCGAAGTCTATGGACCAAATATACTAGAAGAAAAGTAAGTATATAGACTTGAATACTAGCTTACGACAAGCAGCTTCAACATCATTCGAAAGAGATTTTTTTAAGCTTCTTAATAATTCAATATTTGGTAAAACTATTGAAAATAAACGTAAGCAAGTGGAGGTCAAATTAATATCCAAATGGAGTGATGATTTAAATATTACAAATAAAATAGTAGGTGCTGAGAAATTAATCACAAAACCTAATTTAAAAAGTGTTTCTATCTTTAATGAAAACTTTATAGCAATACAACTGAGTCCCATGAAACTTGTTTTAGACAGACCAATATATATTGGATTTGCTGTGCTAGAATTCTCTAAGTGGCATCTGTACAATTATCACTATTATTTCATTAACAATAAATATGGTGACAAAGCTAAATTATGTTACACTGATACTGATAGTTTGTTGTATTTAATACATACTGAAGACTTTTATAAAGATATGCGTGATAATTTATCAGAATTCGATACAAGTAATTTTGAAACTAATAATCATTACTTTATTCCTAAGGTGAACGAAAAAATTCCTGGTTTATTTAAAGTCGAGTTAGGAGGTGACCCAATAACCGAATTTATAGGCTTAAGAGCAAAACTTTATTGCATTAAATCATTAAATACTCAAATAAACAAAGCTAAAGATGTATCAAAGCCTGTTACAAGATGTTTAAAATCATCTAATTATAAAGATGTTTTATTTAAAAACTTAACATTAAAGCGTAAGATGAATATGATAAAATCAATGAAGCATGTGCTTTTCTCACAAGAAGTAAATAAAGTAGTTTTAAACAGGATAGACGATAAAAGGCATGTTCTGGGCAATCAAAAAGATACCGTACCTTGGGGTCATTGTTATTACATATGTTAATTCAATATTTTTTTTTATTTTTTACTTCAATTGTAGACTTATATGATATATTTAAATATGAGAATTGTTATGCATTATATAAAATCGCATAATTATATTGTTAGTTAATACATACATATTTAGCTGTACTCTATATTTGATGGTTTTATTTATAACCCTTTTTCAACATTACCTGTATAGATATTATCTAAGTATAAACGATCATTTTTATTTATTTGTGTACTTATTCGTTGAAACCAAAGCTAAAAGAACTACCAAAAATCTGATTATTGCGGTTTATAATTACTTAGTGTTCCTGATAAGCATTATAAATACTAGAACATATATTTTTTTCTGACAGATACAAACATGAAGTGGGTCAAGCAACCAGTTTCATTAGAAGTAAAAAATATTGAGGTGGAGAAAAATAAGCTACACGCAAAGCATAGTGTTCTTTTGCCGAATAATATAAGATGTATAATATGTGGCCCTTCGAATTGTGGGAAAACGAACGTCATGATTAGTTTGTTAATCCATGAAAATGGCTTAAAGTTTAAAAATGTTTACTTGTATTCAAATACTAGCTTTCAACCAAAATATATTTTTCTAAAACAAATCTTAGAAAGAGTGCCAGAAGTAAAACTTTTTATATTTAATTTTGATGACGAAGTTATTCATCCTAACGATGCATTACCGAATTCTGTTATTATTTTTGATGACGTGGTTTGTGAAAAACAAATTAACATACGAAATTATTTTACAATGGGCAGACACAGAAATATAGATTGTTTTTATTTATCTCAAACATATTCAAAAATACCAAAACAGTTATTACGTGACAATGTTAACTTTTTGATAATTTTCAAGCAAGATGAAGTTAACATGAAACATATACGATGAGCATGTTAGTTCTGATATAGAGTGGTCGAAGTTTAAAGATATATGTTCTAAAATCTGGATACATCCTTATGATTTTTTGACTATTAATAAGGATTGTGAATTAAACAAAGGCAGATTTAGACAATCATTCGACAAGTTTATTTATTGTGATTAATGGCTATATAAATTATGAGTGCAAAAAAATAAAATCATTTGAGCATACATACTTCTTAATATAAGTCGTATAATGGACCACAACATTACAGATCAATTAATTAAGTCTGCGGACGCTATTAAGGCAAAAGTGAAACAAATGAAAGATTATGAGTTTAAAACTGACACTCATTTGAAATATTTTTTCAAGCCTCTCGCAGACCCTCTAAATGCAATCGTAGCTAACAAGCAAATTTCTACAATAAAAAATGAAGATACTTATGATGACGAAATTAAACACACTGATATAGGTTCAACAATATTTTTGCGTGATAAATCTCATGATATGTACAAACATGAATCATCTAATGAGTCAAGCTCGTTAGAAAATTTTTATTCAGAAGATGAAGGAGATAATGGATCGGAAAAAGATACAAATGCATCGTTGAAAAAAGAAGATATCATTGAAATATATGAGGATATAAATATACCATTTGGTGTACGTAGTGAGAATAACAAACATATGATCGGAAATACAATAGTTAATTTCTCAACCACTCATGAGAACTCTGGTAAAGTGTTTAACATTTGCGTAGCTAATAAACAGTATACAATAACACCTGGTCTAAAAGAACTATTACTTCGCAAAAAGCCTGATTTAAGTTTAGTCAATTTAAAAGATAAATTGGTTTACAAAGAAATACTCCTGAAAACTAATGCTCATAAAAGAGACTTTGACCCTGCAGGTCAAATTAAAGGTGATAAAGGTCTAAAATATTCTCAAGTGGTCAAACCATTATTTTCTGAGTCTTATAAATGCTTACAAGCACCAATAGAAGTTAAATCTAGGCCAAAAAGAGGTGCTGGTTTACCGTTTCTTAAAAAAATATAAAAAAAATACTGAACTTGTTTATTGGGATGATCCTAATGAATTAGTGGACAGGCTTAAACTTTTGATCGCTTCTAAAACTGCAGGTAATACTAACCTTGATAACGAGATTTTATCAATTATTGAAGAACTAAAAGAAGCGGGTGTAATACATGAATAAAAGGGCATATCATAGACACTGTTACTTAGTCTAATTTTATAGTTCAGAAGTGACAGTTGAAAGAATGAGCAAAGTGAAAAGAGACATCATAAACGAAATTCACAAAGTGCAAGAATCAATTTTTCTCGAAGACATGTAATATTAAAAGATATTGATGATCTTTGGCAAGCCGATTTAATGGATATGCAAAGCATTTCCAAATTCAATACTGAAATATAATTTTAGTGGTTATCGATGGATTCTCTAAGTATGCTTGGGCTATTCCACTTAAACAAAAAAATAAAGAATCTGTATCTAATGCATTCAATACGATATTGAGAAAAACGCATCCCAAGAAACTTGCAAACAGACCTAGGAACAGAATTTTACAACGCATGTTTTCAAAAAATTATAAAAAATAATTCTGTCAATCACTACAGCACTTATTCGACCAAAAAGGCCTCCATTGTAGAACGACTTATAAGGACGATAAAAAGTAAGCTTTACAAGGAATTCAGTTTAAAAGGGAACTATAAATGGACTGACGGTACGCTTGCTAAAGTAATTAACAGATATAATCAAACAATACATACAACAATTGGTTTACCACCAACTCGAGTCAATCATAAAAATAAAGCTCAAGTACTAAATATTTATTTTAATCGACAACAAATGAAAACAAAGCGTCGTAAGTTCAAGATAGGTGATTTTGTTCGAATAAGTAAACATAAAGGTTGTTTTGAAAAAGGCTATACTCCTAATTGGTCAACAGAGATGTTTAAGATTATTAAAGTTCAAAATACAAATCCTACTACATATTTATTACAAGACATTAAACAGCAGCCTATTTTAGGAGCATTTTATAATCAAGAATTACAAATTACCAAACATCCTGATATTTACCTTGTTGAAAAAGTTTTGAAACGTAGAAAGAGAAAAGTTTTTGTGAAATGGTTGGGGTTACCATCATCAGAAAATTGTTGGATTGATGATACAAATGTTTTGTAAGGGCTTTATAAAGCTATGATCTATGATTTAGGTTCTATTCTGTTTGCATACATAAACGGAGAAGGACTTGTGAATAATTTAATTAATAATTTACCATTTGAGCTCCATTTACCGGGATATAATTACTGTGGTCCTGGAACTAAATTACATAAAAGATTGGCTCGTGGTGATAAAGGTGTAAATAAGTTAGATGAGTATTGCAAACATCACGATATCGCTTACAATAAATCCAAAAGTTTGAAAGATCGTCACAAAGCAGATATCATTTTATTAAAGATGGCGAAGAAGCGTGATCTGTCTTCAGATGCAAACACAGGAGAAAAACTTGCTGCTAATGTGGTTAACAACGTAATGCTATCAAAAGTGAGTTCTGGATATGGCCTCAAAAAAAAACTTTAAAAATATAGTCTCCCATACAAGAAAATGCATTAAAAAATTAAAGCCAAAGTGTAAGAAAAAACTGATAGAATTGGCATACGCAGCTCCTAGGGAGTTAACTCATAATTCATCTACGAAGCTCCCACGGATCATACCCATTCCTAAGTCCGGTGGTGTTTTACCTTTAATTCCTATATTTGCTGGCCTGTCTGCTGCTGGAAGTATAGCAAGTGGAATTGCTGGAATCGTCAAAACTATCAACGAATATAAGGTTGCAAAAAAGCATTTGGAACAAATGGAACGACAACATAAGAAAGTGGAAGGTGTTTGTATTGGAAACGGATTGAGGTTAAACCGTAGCAAGAATGGACTTCGATTATATCTAAATTTAAAGAAAAAAAACTAAATCGCAGGCTACCTAACCGTGCTCTTACTAATATCGATATCATACAATTTACGGAAAACATTCCATATTTTCGTGGAGTGTATATGAGAGATACCTTACCAAGGTCACCGTTTTCCCGAGAGTGTGGAATCATTAATTTGGATGATTCTAAAAATTCTGGTACACATTGGGTAGCCTACGTAATTATAAATGAATAAGTTGAATATTTCGATAGTTACGGAAACTTAAAACCGCCCATAGAATTTGTTCATTACGTGGGTTCTGACGACATCCATTATAATTACAATAATTATCAAAATAATAACTTATTTAACTGTGGACACTTATGCATAAAATTTCTTAAAGAGTTTTGGAAAAAGCAGTCTTTTTAAATTATTACTTTAAATAAAGTTTCTTACTCATAAGTCAACACTTTAACGCTGTCTGCTACAAGAAACGAATGTCAATTATATTATAGCCGAAAACATGATAGTGTATAATATAAAATCAATCACCAAAGTGAATAACTTTACTCGTCCTCGTATCGTCAGAAGACGCAGACATACGCGAAGTGTAAAAATAATCACTGAAGAGAATAGATTGTTTCTTCAAGCTTTGGGATTTAAACTATGAGTATTCTTAATATAAATGATTCAGCGCAGTTCGATAACTCTATAGTGAGTTATGAATATCACACTTATAATCCGTACAGCAACAGTTTTAAAGAAAATGATGAAATACGAATACCCATAAATCAGCAAGATGTGTACATATTACCTTCAGCCAGTTACATTTACGTTGAAGGCCGAGCCACTGTGTCTTCTAAAGATGCATCAGGAAAACTTACACGAAAGTCTGTTAATTTCACAAATAATCCTATATTATTTCTATTTCAAGACATTCGATATGAAATTAACGGTGTTGAGATAGATCGAATAAAAAATGCAGGAATTACTACAACTTTAAAATCATATGTGTCTATGAGTGAGGGGGAAAGCAAAGCTGCTGGTGTTTGGGGTTGGAATTTGAATGGGGCTAAAGATAATGACGGTATTTTTAGCGCTCTTATACCCCTGAATAAAGTTTTGGGATTTGCGGAAGACTATAATAAATGCTTTTTTTATAAGTAATCGTTTTCGGTTTTATTTTCATAATAAACGCGTTAGACATAGAATACCACAACGAAATGTGCTTTAATTTCTTTATAAATTGAGAACACCAGATACAAGAGTTCATTATTCTTCTATACAAACTCGTATCGAGACCTTCTTAAAAATGATTCAAAATTATTTCAGCCCGCGTTACGAAATATATAATAAACACAAAATTCGATTATGTTCATTTCGACATTATTGGGCTACAGTAGATTCAAAACGAAGATTGGTGATGGAAATGGCCGATGCAGGTTTTTTTTACTGTGGAAATGGTTTAAACGATAAAGTTATGTGCTTTTCGTGTGGAGTTGGCATCGAAGATTGGGAGTATTACAATGATCCGTGGATGCAACATGCCATATTTTCCCCTGATTGCTTTTATTTAAACGCTGTAAAAGGAACAGACTATGTTGCCAAATCAAAAAGTCTGTTTTATTAAGAAACAAAAATATAAAGTGATTGTAACGTAGACCAGAATAGATTGATGCGATTGACTGTCTGATTGTCTAGTTCACAAAATATTGATCGAGTGACTGATTGTCTAGTTCCCAAAATATTGATTTATTGACTGATTTGTCTAGTTCAGAAAATATTGATAGAATGACTGATTGTCTAGTTCTCAAAATATTGGTCGAGTGACTGATTGTCTAGTTCACAAAATAATGATTTATTGAGACATTCTATCAATATTTTGTAGACAAATCATTGTCTACAAAATATTGATAGAATGTCTGATTGTCTAGTTCTCAAAATATTGATCGAATGACTGATTGTTTAGTTCACATCAAATGTATAATTGGGGTGACTGGATCCCTGATCCAGGAACCCCAATTATACACTACTCACAACATCCATGAATGGGCCGACGCAGACAATAATCCACATTTTAAGAAGCAGGTGTCATTTCAGATGAAATTCTCTGTGAATGTATGGGCTGGAATAATTGGCAGAACATTGATTGGGCCCCACTTTTTGCCTGATCCATTGAATGGCGAAAATTATTTGCAATTTCTGCAAATTGATTTACCACTGCTGGTAGAGGAATCAGGTGTCCCGATCATCGAAAGAGACCCAACAGTCATCTTTCAGCAAGACGGCTGTCCAGCGCATTGGACTTTAAATGAAGGGAACACCTCAACAATTGCTTTCCTGATAGCTGGATCGGCAGGGATGGACCCATCCCTTGGCCCGCTCGCTCCCCAGATCTTACCCCGTTGGACTTTTTCGTGTGGGGCCGGGCCAAGGAACTGGTGTATTTATAACAACATAGAAATAAACACTAGAGAAGAATTGATACAAAGAATAAATTCAGCGTTTGAGACAATGAAGCAGGAGATGATGTTGAAAATAACGACTACAGAAGTTAGAAGACGGGGCCGTGCTTGTATTAGGAATCACGGCCGTCATTTTGAACATGAAAAATAAATAATTTTAATTCAAATGTTGTTTTAATTATTAGTCTGCCTAAAATAAAAAAAATTCTCCCTCAAATTGGTTTGTAGGCCCTAATTTCAATAATTTGTAAGATATCCGCATAAATGATACCTCAAAGGAAAAAACGATTATCAAGCATATCTTCAAAAAGGTTTGAACAAAAAAAGCACCCTCCGTTTTTTTTTAATAAGGTTTAAAAGACGTATTGTACAATTTTTTTATTTTTTCTGAGCTTTAAATGTCTGTAAAAAAATGTCTAATGACACAGAAGCCTAAAACATGTTTTGCTTGATTGCTTACACATTACTTTAATTAAATAAATAAAAAATGAATTCATTTATCATTCAATTTGGCCATAATTATGCAGTTTACATTAAATTTTGAGAATTTCCGAAAAAAAACTTAAAAATTTGGTTAAAAATATTTGGTAAGACTTCGTCTAAGACAACCATTGCTTAAATGGTTCTAAATTGTCTGAACTATCTTCGCCTTAAAGCTTTGCACCCATCTTCCAATCACCCTGTATAACTTATTTCATTTTTAAAATCTATGATCATATCGAGAATATTTTTTGTTTAATATTATTTGTATTAGCGACGATAGGAATTTAATTTAGATTTATATAAGAAATATTTTTTGTGGTTTTATGGGTGAGTGTCAAGTATGGCATTAGTAGGGGAGAGGTGTGTCAATAGTAACAAAAAAAAAAAACAATTCTTCATAATATTTTAATTAACAATCACAGCGCAATCATTTTTGGTCACAATATAGTTGAGTTATCTAATTATAAAATCAATGTAGTAAACAACAAAAACGTCGATTAAATACTAGGAAATGGCACTTAATGAGATCAACTAATAGTGTTACAATTGCTGCACTAAGAGGGTCAATTGTAACAGCAATGAGAGTCAATATTGTAACATATAGAAATCGACAACAATAAAAAAAAAATAACAAAATCTTGACAGCAGTTCACTCTAAACATCAAAAAAGAACTTAAAACACTTAAAAGTTATATTAAAAAAATTAACTGTCATTCTGACAAACAGTTTAAACACACAAAAAAGGGATAATTTTTTGCACAGCTGGAGTGTGCCCATTTATGGTAGTCTCTGCATTGCAACCAATCTTCTCTACTGGTTTGTTTAGTCTCTCTTTCTTGGGAAGTGATGGCACCGACCTGTTTGGTCCCTTTGACAGCAATTACTCTGTTCGGTTTCTGAGTTGTTGTTACAACCGTCTCATCTATATTATACATATTTTGTGGTTGACATCTAAGTCTATCCAGTAGGGGGTATATCCAGTTTTAACTGTAATATCCTGCTTGTATTTAGTGATATTCTTGCATAGAATCACGTGACACATGCTAAAGCTGGTAGCTACACTTCTTACACAAGCTTCAGCATATTTTTCTGGTGGCACGGTGCCACGCAATGTCTTCCGAGGTCGTTTATAAACCATTTTTTATGGATTCTGAAAATAAAATGGTACTATTAATTAATAAGCTAAGTGCCAAAATAACAAAGTGTCAATTGTAACACGTTACAATTGCGCCTCCTTGTTTTGTTACTTTTGCACCACTACCGCCATTTTGCATTGACGACTTATTAAAAAAAAATCTACGGTAAATTTAAACAAATCACATACCTGCACTTCTAGATTGGATGGTAGATTTTCCTAAAATTACCACTGAACTATTGTAAAACTGTTTTATTTAATTAAGAAAACAAAAACTGTGAAGAACAATAATTTTACTCAACTTGCTAAAATACAAACTATCTTCAACTGACAACACACGCGCGAACTGTTTTACCTATAAATTCGGTCAGTAAACCAGCACCAAATAAAGCTTCGATTGCTATATAAAGCTACCGCTACTGAACGATGGACGTCGGTGAAACAACATTGTTACAATTGCCTCCCTGTAACAATTGACACACCTCTTCTTAAGTTCCCCATACAAAACTTAGTGTCGTGTACAAACTGTAGAGGTTGTATGCCTCACGATTGTACAGGCTGGTCATAGATTGTACAGGTGGTTTTTTAATTATGACTGTTCCAAATGTCATAATTATAACCATAATTATGACATTTGGAAACGTCATAATTAATTAAAAATAATAGGGAAAATTCTATAAAAACAGAACAAACTGTGATAATTCATTCCATGTTGTTCCATATCCAACAGTTAAGAAGTATTAAGAAAATAAAGAGGGGAGTCCTGAAGAAGTATTCTTTACTCATTACACCTACGTCCTGGTCCTGGCCATCACCATCCCACCAGCGAACCCTCTCCACAGTAGTACAGCGTCAACAATTTGTCTATAGTGTTACTGAATGTCAAATATAACCATATCATTTTTTTATATTTATTATTATCTATATTTTTTCATTTAATAATGTATTTCTATTCAAATGAAGTACGGTCGAATTTCGACCAATGGGCGATCACTAGTTTTTTTAAATACACGTATAACATAACATCATGCCTTGTATCCCCGAAGGGTTAGACAGAGGTGTACCTATAATACACTAACATTTCGCCAGTTATGTTTAAGTTCCATGTAATAAGGGGCGAGCACATTGCCATCAACCGGGCAAACAACCTGCTATTGAGAAATCTTTGATGGAAAACCCCAATAACACTTTGCTCGACCTGGGAATCGAACTCAGGATCTTACACTCAGCTGTAGAGCTTGCGACTACTAGAGTAACGATACTGTGGTTTTTACTACATATTTATATAAGGTGTATCTATTCATACACGAAATATTTTAAGAGGTACACCTGTAGGTGGTAAAGAAGCTACAGCAACGAAAAAATTTTTTTTCTAAATGTATTTTTTTCAAAATTTAATATTAATAAATTATTTGACGCACATAAGGAACACTGGGTCCTTCTTATTTTTTACGGCCCGAGACACCGCGGCCATGCTCGTGTCGTCCGGTCGCCGCCCTCGCAGCGTCAGGCGGGCCATTCATAGAATTTGGAGTAAAGATCTCGATATTTCTGCCAAAGAAAGATAGTTGTAATTTGAATATACCGATAATTTATGTTGATAGTCATATGAATAACATTGATTTCCCGGCTTCGTCCCATCTCATCCCCAGTCCCAACTCGCCCGGTCCTTATACTTGTATATCTACCTACATGTATAGCTAGAAGGTGCAAAAGTACTAATGGTAAGAAAAGTGCTTGTATGGTTTGTATTTATTTTTATTCAGTCATCACTAATCACAGTTTTTATAACAATTACAGATATCTGTTAATAAATCACAGTTTGTATATGAAATAATTTAAACTACAATGTCGCATTGGGTCTAGCCTGTAAGGATGTTGTATGTTTGTTGTGAATAAATAAAACTATCTTCTAAAAAATCACAGTTTGTGCAATCATTAAAGCTATATTTAATTTTAAACAGTAATTAGGGGCTCATTTACTGAGTTCTATTAAAAATCATTGTTGACTAGTTCCTTCAACGTACGCTCTTGTCAGCTCAGCAATTCTGACATCATTAGAAATGCTTGTCTTCCTTCTTTTGTTGATTTAAATTCCAATAAAGAATCTGAAATTAAATCCGGAAATATGTTTCAAAACATGATAAGATATTTTTTACGAAAAATTAAA
This sequence comes from Aporophyla lueneburgensis, assembly GCA_932294355.1. Classification (NCBI taxonomy): domain Eukaryota; kingdom Metazoa; phylum Arthropoda; class Insecta; order Lepidoptera; family Noctuidae; genus Aporophyla; species Aporophyla lueneburgensis. Next base: position 11,443,196 of record OW028762.1, on the reverse strand, counting down.
CTTTGGATCCCTTTTTACGAAAATTGGGCGGAAGGAGAAGTATGAAATTTCGCACACTTATAGTTTATACAGAGAAGAAGTGACGAGTGCTAATATTTTTTTAAATTATGCGTACATTATTTTCAATAAATAACACTTTACACACATTACTATTCATTACCATGTATTTAATACACACATGCATAGGTATTTTTTTGTTTATGGTCCAAATCTGTGGTCCAATCGAGAACATCTGTCTTTAATATTTTGGGTCTATAGCCTCGACTGTCTACGAGTAGGATATTATTGGGCATCCTACTCCACCTTCGTTCCTTCGGCTCACTCCGTTCGCCTCGTCACTCTCGGCGAAGTAGAATGCCCAATAATATAAATGAAATGTTATGGTTCAACGTCTTTTCCACTATTTTAGTTCTAAAACTCAATATTACTTTTTCCTTATTTTACCATAACACTCACTATTTTATATTGAAAGACGTCCATGGTCAGGTTGCTCGTACATTCATTCCAGTTAGCGATTATGAGTTATAAAGGTTAATGTAAAACAACAATTGACTCATTATTAATTTAACCGTTTCAAGCAGTCATCATGAAATTTGTAAAACAACCACAATCGTTACATGTAAACAAACTTTATGTTAATTCTCAGGAGACTGGTTTTCGTCATGGAGAATTATTACCTAAATCGGTACGATGTATTATTTGTGGGCCATCAAATTGCGGAAAAACTAATTTATTAATTGGTCTTCTTATACATGAGAATGGTTTAAGATTTCAAAATGTTTATGTTTATTCTAAAACCTTGCAACAACCTAAGTACGTGTTTTTAGAAAAAGTCTTGCAACGCGTACCAGGCATTTCATTTCAGAAATATCACGAAAATGAACAAGTGCTGAGTGTTCAGACCGCAAAACCAAATTCTGTAATCGTATTTGATGATGTTGCTTGTGAAAATCAAAATAGTATGCGTGATTATTTTGCTATGGGGAGACACAAGTTCATCGATTGTTTTTATCTAAATCAGACGTATAGTAAAATCCCTAAGCAGTTAGTAAGAGACAACGCAAATCTAATCGTACTTTTTAAACAAGATGAAAGAAATATGAGACATGTGTATGAAGAACACGTCAACACTGACATGACATGGATTGAATTTCGGGAAATGTGTTCAAAAATATGGAGTATACCTTTCAATTATGTTGTAATTAATAAAGATTGTTCCAAAAACAAAGGATGTTATAGAAGTAAATTTGACACGTTTGTAGTCTTTGATTAAGAACATGACTTTATACCTATATAAGGCTATAACCTGTCTGACATTATTATTCTCCGTACGACGCTTAATCAATTACAACCTGTTTTACCAATATGGAAAAAACATTGAAACGTCAAATTGTTGATGCAGCAGAAGCAGTAAAGATAAAAGTACGAAAAATGAGAGATACTGAGATTAACAATAAACAAGCACTGGAATCTGTTTTCAAACCTGTAACAGAACCTCTCAACATAATTGCTAATGCTAGTAAGCAAAGTCCTCTCCTGCGTGTTAGTGATGATTTTGCTGATGTTCCGTTTGTTAACGAAAAATTGCAGAAACAAAGAACTGATAGCGCAGGAAGTAATGATAATAATGACGGTGAAGACAAATATGAATCCGATATCAACAGTGACTCTTCTTATGAATCAGTAGTTGAAAGTAACCAAGATTATGATACGTCATCCTGGTCAGTGTCTTCAGAAGCATTGGTAGATATTCCATTTGGAGTTAGAGCAGACCGCGGGAAACTGCTTTTAGGTTCTGCTTGCATAACGCTCAACGATCAATACATCACCGTGGCTGGACGTAAATACCGAAATACACCTGGATTAAAACAGTTGTTGCTTAAGAAAGATGTAGACTTAAGCTTGGTTACAGATAGTGATATGCAAAATTATAAGTTGATGCTACTTGATACAAATGCACATCGTCGAGACTTTGAGCCCAGTAAGCCAATAAAAAGTAATAAAGGACAAAAATATTTACAAGTTATTAAACCTCTTTTTAAACTGAAGAATACAGTTCAGGGAAAGGGTCTACCGTTACTAAAAAAGTGGAGAAAAGACGTAGATTTAGTGTACTGGGATAATCCTAATGAACTAGTGGAAAGGTTGAAATTATTAATTGCATCTAGAGATGCTGGCAACACAGGATTAGATAATGAAATTATATCTATCATTGAAGAATTGCGTGAATGTAAGATTATAAATAAATAAATGTTTGAAAATATGTTTATTTTGTCATCAGCCTCTCGATAAAATACACCTTAAACATGAACGTAGATAAATTCGGACACTACATTCACAAAAGAATGCGTTTATCAGAGTTATTTGATTTTAATGAAAATGCATTGTTAAAATCAGAAAACGGAGATTTTGATTTAAAAACATCAAGACTGACAGGAATTACATCTCCAATAGAAGCAAACGATGCTGTTAACAAGGATTATGTAGATCGAATGAATGCTAACACGTTAAAAGAATTAAATAATCTGGCTGTGAATAAAGATTATGTAGATCGGTTGAATGCTAATATGTTTAAAGAATTTAATAATCTGATTGCTACATTGCGTACTCAAATCATAAAAGATGCAAAGGGTACAGTTCAAGCTACTTTAAAAGCAAGGTTACCTGAGGTTTCAACTCATTTGCAAGATAAGTTTTATACTAAAGCAGAGGTAGATAAATTACTTCAGAAAACTCCATAATGGTAAAACAGCAAATTGTAAATGAAATACACAAAGCAACACGAAGAAATTTCCCTCGTCGTTCTGTTATTCTGAAAGGAATCCATGACTTATGGCAAGCAGACTTGATGGACATGCAAAACCTGAGGAAATATAACAAAGGTTATAATTTCATCCTTGTGGTGATTGACTGTTTCTCAAAGTATGCCTGGGCTGAACCGTTAAAATCGAAAAATAAATTTGATGTTACTCGTGCATTCGAACATATACTGCTTAGTAGTTGTAATGATCCTGTTAATTTACAGACTGATATGGGAACCGAATTTTATAACATCACTTTTCAAACGCTTATGAAAAAGCACAACATTAACCATTACTCATCGTTTTCTACTAAAAAAGCATCAATTGTAGAGAGACTGATAAGAACTTTAAAAAATAAATTATATAAATATTTTAGTCTCAATGGAAACTATAAGTGGCTAGGTCTACCATTGGAAGACACATTGAAGAGATATAACAACACCAAACATCGTACTATTCAATTTAAACCGGTTGATGTGAATAAATGTAATGAACAAGTTATCAAAGAAAATATAGAAAAAATAAACAAACATGATTTGGTTCAGTGGAAGCCTAAATTCAAAGTTGGTGATTGTGTTCGTATAAGTAAATACAAACATAATTTTGAGAAAGGTTACACTCCTAATTGGTCAACTGAATTATTTATTATAAAAAAGATAAATAAAACCTTACCAGTGACATATCACATAGAAGATCAACGAAACCAAAACATATTAGGAGCTTTTTACGAACAAGAACTGCAAAGATCTAATTATCCTGATGTGTATTTGATAGAAAAGGTTTTGAAAAAGAAAGGAAATAAATTGTATGTTAAATGGTTAGGTCTAAGCAGTGCAGAAAACAGTTGGATTGAAAAAGCTGCATTAATGAACTAACTATTATAATACCATTTTCATTCGAAATCATATCATTCTAATTTGAGTAATGCAAGGGGGTGGACTAGTTAACAACATAATTAATAATCTACCATTCGAAGTGCATTTGCCAGGATACAATTATTGTGGACCAGGAACCAAACTTCATAAACGCTTAGCGCGAGGTGATCGAGGTGTAAATAAGCTAGACGAAGCTTGCTTGCAACACGACATTGCATATACAAACCATACAGACGTATCAAATCGTCACAAAGCTGATTTAAAACTACTTGATATGGCTAAACAAAGACTTAAATCAAAAGATGCGGGGAAAGGTGAAAAATTAAGCTCCTGGTTGGTAAGCAAAGTTATGAAAGCGAAACTAAAGTCTGGATCAGGCATTAAAACATTTAAAAGCTTAGTTTCGAAAATAAAATCAAAAATTAAGAAACTCAAACACAAAGATAATAAGACTTTAATAAAAGCAGCTTACTTAACCGCAAAAAAGTTATTTCCAAACATTCACCATCGAATTCGAGTACCCCGAGTAATACCCATACCAAAGACTGGAGGAGTTCTACCTTTAATTCCAATTTTCGCTGGTTTATCGGCTTTAGGAACTTTAGCTGGTGGTGCAGCTGGCATTGCAAAAACCGTTAATGATTACAAAGCAAGCAAACAAAATTTGCAAGAAACAGAGCGACATAATAAAGCTATGGAGGCTTTAGTGTTGGGTAAGGGTTTATACATTAGACCGTATAAAAGTGGTAAAGGATTGTTTATAACATCTTCAAAAAACTGAAAAATATGCTACCCAATCGCCCTCTAACTGATGTAGACATCCGAAAGTATTCAAGACACATTCCATATTTTCGGGGGGTCTACATGAAGGATCGACTACCTTCAAAGCCGAAAGACATTGAATGTGGTATCGTTAACTTAGACGATTCTAAGAACGAAGGAACGCATTGGGTAGCTTATGCTAAAGTATACAATCACTGTGAATACTTTGATAGCTATGGAAATTTAAAACCTCCAATGGAATTGATGCAATATTTCAAAAATTGTGATGTGTTATATAACTACACAGGATATCAAAAATTAAACGCAGTCAATTGTGGTCATTTATGTTTAAATTATTTGTTGACTTTTTGGAATAAAAATGTATTATAAAATAAATGCTTTTCTTTTATATCAATCATTTGCAAGATGTCACTCACTTTGTCGATAACTGGAGACTCGTCAGTGTTAACTACATACTATCCTAATACTTTACAACTAGACGGAGAGTATGAGTGTGCTTTATTGCACTTTTCAACATTTAATTCTATTCCAAACATTGACAAAAGTAATAATAAGTTCTATTATGGCATTAATGAAGTTATTGAAGTACCGGAAGGTACTTATGAATTACAAGATATTAGCGATTATTTAAAATCTGAAATAAAAGATGCAGCGATCAAACTACGGTGCAATAATAATACTTTAAAAACTACAATATTCTGTACAAAAGACATTAATTTTATCAAAGGAGACTCTTTTAGAAGACTATTAGGGTTTAACAAACAAATTTTAACAGCAAATAAATGGCATGTGTCACAGTCTCCAGTCAACATTCTACCTACGACCGTAGTCAGGATTGAATGTGATATTGTAAGCGGTTCATTTGTGAACGGTGAACCAAGTCATATTATTCACGAATTTGCACTTAATGTGCCGCCAGGATACAGGATCATAGAAATCCCGAAGAACGCAATATACTTTCCAATCAATCAAAACAACATAAGCTGCATACATATCAGACTGTTAGATATAAACAAACGATTAATCAATTTACGTGGTGAAGAAGTGCAGGTATATCTGCATCTTAGAAGAAAAAGATGATTGACTACAATAAAAATGTGTTTCACCAAGTAAAGAATATCAGTTCTGCCCGAGCTACCTATCGAAGAAGACCTTTCTCTAAGAAGATAATAAAATTAACTAAAGGCAATAAAGCGTTCCTTAGAGCGATCGGATTGTTAAAATGAATATCTTAGACGTTTTATCCGCTCCAACTTACGATAATACTATAGAAGGAATCGAATTTCATTCCTACAAGCCGTACGTAACGAGTTTCAACAGGAACGATGAAATCCGCATTCCCATCAACCAACAGGATTTGTACATACTTCCTTCAGCTAGCACACTCTATTTAGAAGGCACTGTTATCGTAAACAAAAAAGATACGAAAGACAAAGCTACTAGTATCAATTTCACAAACAATGGTCTACTGTACTTGTTTCAAGATATTAGGTATGAGTTAAATGGAGTGGAGATTGATAAAATAAAAAATGCAGGTATAACTACAACCATGAAATCATTAATATCAATGAATGAAAGTGAATCAAAAATGTCTAATGCTTGGGGCTGGAATATCGATGGTATAAAAAATATTAATGGTGGAAAATTTTCTGTTTCTATTCCATTACGTAACATCCTCGGGTTTGCTGAAGATTATAAAAAAGTTGTGATAAATAGCAGACATGAACTGATATTGTTACGAAGTAATACTAATTTGAACGCTGTAAAACTTAACACCGGCGAAATAGTGGACGACGTTCAGATCAACAAAATTATATGGCGCGTACCGCATGTTAAAGTATCAGACAAAGAAAAAATAACTTTGTTAAAACTATTAGAAAAAGATAGATCACTTCAAATGGTATACAGAAATTGGGATCTGTACGAATATCCAGCTTTACCTAAAACTACAAAACATACCTGGTCAATCAAAACTTCATCTCAAATAGAAAAACCAAGGTACATTATTATCGGGTTACAAACAAATAGGAAAAGCAATGCAAGTTCGGACATGTCTCAATTCGATCACTGTCATGTTCGAGACGTTAGAGTGTATCTCAATTCAACTTATTTTCCGTATGAAAACCTAAATACGAGTTTTGCTAATAACAAAATCGCTTTATTATACGAGCAATACACCAGATTTCAACAGTCGTATTACGGACGTCGACCGGAACCCATATTAAGCGAAAAACAGTTTAGAGATTTAGCACCGCTGTTTGTCATTGATTGCTCTAGACAAGCGGATAATCTAAAGACAGGGCCAGTTGTGGACGTGAGAGTAGAAATTGAAAGTGATTCGGAGATACCAGATCAAACTTCAGCATATTGTCTCATTCTGAACGATTGCATTGTTGAATACAAACCATTAAGTAACATTGTTAAGAAGATATCATGAAGTCGGACACCCTTATAGTGGAACTCCAAGGATTTAAAGATTCTTTAAATCATTTTATTGTTAAAGAATTGGCCATTGCGAGTCATGATCATACACAGACGTTCTTGGTGAAACCACCATATTCATTCCATTACCTAACACTAGAAGAAAAAAAGCAGGTGAGATGGTTAGAAAGAAATCGAGGAATTTACTGGAGTGAAGGCTACATAGACTACAAAGAGTTTAAACGTGTTATTTTACCATATTTAGAAAATAAAAAAATTATGACAAAGGGTTTGGAAAAGATTACGTGGATTAAAGAGTTATGTGCAAACTGTGAAGTGATTGACATAGGTGAGAAGGGATGTCCTAATTTTGCGACATTAAAAAAAAAGTTCTGTAAAAATAAAACTGATTTTAATTGTGTGAACCATAAATTGAATTGTGCATTGAATAATGCTGTGTGTATTAGAAAATGGTATTTTGATAATAATATGTCTGTATTTAATTTATTTATTTAATAATTATTGTGTTGAACAGTTAATTAAAAATGTCTATGTACTCAAGAGTGTTTTATTTAATATAATCAGACCCATATAACAAACTTTAAATTAGCTGCAGCAAAATGATAATCCTAATAAATTTTATTTCAAATATAGGTACATACGGTATTCTAAACGAATTATTCTAATAAAACATTCTGAAAGCAAATAACCTATATGTATATCATTACACTAGAGCTAATTTAAAGTTCGAGTATTTATAAGTAATACAAAATAAAACATAATTTAAACTACAAAATATTTTTATTTACTTTTTACATTATTTACAATTATTACAAATTAATTATAACTACCTACACAATAATAATAATAATAGCTGTTCTCACATAGTTTATTTAATGTTACCTTACATACTTAACTTAAAAAACTTGTGATGACTGAACAGTAGCCCAACTAGATTAATCAAAGAAATCTACATTAAGTACATATTTTTTCATTTTATATTTATTTACTTTTTACATTATTTACAATTATTACAAACTAATTATAACTACCTACCCAATAATAATAATAATAGCTGTTCCCACATAGTTTATTTAATGTTACCTACATACTTAAAAAACTTGTGATGATTGAACAGTAGCCCAACTAGATTAATCAAAGAAATCTACATTACATATTTTTTCTTTTTATATGTATTTAACTTTATTATATTTTTTTAGACTAGGTATGTACAGGATAAAATACAAAAGTTAATTAAAATAAAACTTACATATTTGTTATTTTAAAAATGTATACATTCAAAACTTACACACCATAAAAACCACAAATGTTTAAACACTAAACAATAAGAAAGCAAATAAATGTTATATATACCTAATAATAATATAGTCTGATAACTATAATATTACTTACATAATTTATTATTGCTTATTACTATAAAACTTAAACAATATAGTAGATACTTACAAAATAATGACACCAGTTAATAGTTCATCAGTAATAACAACTGTCCCCACAAAGTTTTTTTGATATTTTATTAATTAACGATTGCGTCTCCTCCATAACATGGTCCACCGATTCAGTCACTATATACTGCGCACTTAAAATTACCACATCATCATTGTCACTTGAAGATTCTTGTTGTTCACTGATGTCCAACACTTGTACCTGGATCAGTCGTAATCCTTTTTTCTTCTCATTGTTTATGACGAATGATTGACAGGTAGGCAGAGCTGACTTCTGTTTTACACACTCCCGTCTTGTTCTAGGCTTCTTGTTGACAGGTCCGCAGTCTTGTCTTGCTCTAGGCTCCTTGTGAACAGGTCTTTGTTGTTCTGGGATATGCCAGCTTAAACTCGGGGTCGGAAAACCTTGCGCGTATTGCGAGAAGTCGATAATATCTGGTGAATCACACATTATCAATGATCTGAAACAACCGAAATAATAATTAAATATAATTACATAAAAACATGATGAATTAACGTTATAAATATATGGGTAGTTCTACAATACTTACAATTCGTTTCGTTCTTATTCGACGTGATATGACCGCTCCGGCTAACTGTCTAATAATGAATGTTCTACACAATAATACGACTGTGGAACGTGGTTAATGTGTAATGAGACTCCATAAAGCCTTAAAGCGCTGTGATTCAATTTCAAGTTTCAACACGTTCGAGCTCGTGCACGAGCACCTGATCGGTGTCATATTCTACACCGCGCGTGTGAACTTCGAGCCATGAGTGCTATGTCATCAAAAATGAACATTGCATGTTTTATCCAGTTGGAACCTGTATCCTCGTGCACAACATGGTGTAAGCCCTGTATGCTTTGTCATCAATCAGGAATGGAAATGAAACAGAGATAAAATCATAAAATATTATTTATTTAAGTATATATTTAGTAGGTACATACAGATAAAAACTACAATTACAAGGGACACCAAGAATACACACATTTTAGAATTACATAGATATAATACCAGCTATAATATTATAGCTGGGTTCAAAAGTAACTTCAGACGATACTATTTGAATTAAATTACAGGACAATATTATATTTCATATTTAAAGATTAACAAACTTTTAAATTAGTAAGTAAGATAGTAGCTACGTTATAAAATTATCTGACTTTCCATTTAGGATGTTTTACAATCAATAAAATACTTGATAGAAATGTCACTATTGTAAGTTCCTAATTACATTTTTAAGTATGGTAATACATTACATAAATATATTTGCATTACCCCAAGCTAAAGTAGATACTTTATCAAATGATAGCAACCGTTTATCATCATTGCTTGAAAGTGCTATTTTATTTACGTTCTGAGTGAATATTTCATGTTTTATTGACCTAAACATTACATTTTTTTTACGAATGACATTGCAATTGTACAAAACATTTTTATAATCAATCATATTTAAATGTTTCGTTACACATTTTTTTATACCTTTGGCTTTTTTAATTGTTTTTTTTAAGGTTTTAATACAATAAAGTTTTGAGCGCAGTCCTACGAATTCTTTAATAACTTTACCACCCATTTCGTCCTTAAACAGTCCTGGGATCTTCTTATTATTAATGGGCAAGTGAAATTCATTGTTTATGTCATAATTAGAGGTATCAAAATATTTTAAAAAATTGAGCTTGAAATCTTTATAAACGTTATTACTCTGGACATCATAAATTAAGCTATCTGTGTCAGTATAGCACAATTCAATTCGCTTACCATAAAAAGGTTTCATGACAGAGTAGTGAAAATCGTACATATGGGTCTTAGATAATTCTAACACTGTGAACCCTATATATATTGGTTTATTAAGTATAACACGCGAAGGCTTCATTTGTATTGCTACTAGATCATCAGAAAACACAGAAGCGCTATGAAAATATGGACTGGCTATCAATTTCTCAGCACAAATAGTCTTTTTCGTTTTATTGTTTGAATCGCACCATTTGTTAACTAATTTTACATCTACTCTTTGTTCAACATTTTCCAGAGTCTTCCCAAAAATACTATTATTTAATAATTTAAAAAAATCTTGCTCAAACGTTGATTCTGCTTTTTGTCGTAGTTGAGTGTTAAGATCGATGTACTGTTTTAAAAAACAGCTTTGCTTAAAAACAATTGCACGATGAATCCTTCGTAACACCAATCCATGTTGTAAACATTTTTTTAAATGAACGTAATGAATAACGTAGTGGTATTTGTCATACAAATTCGGTATTAATTTTTTATTCTTACCACCCGGTGCAACAAATTTTTCTGGACAAAATGGAAAGTCGTTATGTTCATCGTGCAATGTTTTAGGATACAATAAATCAACTTCAAGAATATAGCCGTTTTCCGCGGTATCGCTTATATCTGTTAAGCTCAATTGCAAATCATCTATTTCCTGTCCACTCATGAATCTAAAATCCGAATAAGGCAAATATTGACACATGCTATAACCATATAAATTGTTGCAATCTAAATAAATAATAAATGAATTCGGTAGAGACGAGTCGTAAGAATCCAAGTATTTATGATTGGCTTTGACATGTCTTTTGGAACACATACAAACACCTCCACGAATGCCTTCTTGTATCATTCTAAAAATTTGAACATCACTTATCAATTCTAATTTAATTCTAGTTTTCAAAAGCATTGCATCGAATGAAAGACTTGGTGCTGTAAGATAAAACGCGGGATCGAGATTATAGTATTGTTTACAAGTTTTTCGAAAACTTTCAAACACGTCTGTTAGCAAAAGAACGTCGGTTTTAAGATATAAATCTGTGTACATACCCATATTTTGAATATTAAATACTGACCAAATGGTCTGAGCGTGTTTATAGTCTTCATCACTAATTGATTCATTAGTCAAGGAGTTATGAAAATGATTTTTAGATGGTAAACATATATCTTCGTAATGTTTCCATTGAGACATGTAATCGTATGGGTACACTCCTTTACGGGTAAGTAGATCAAATTGTGTTTTTTCAGGAAAATAAGATTTTAATTGCTTGAAGTCTTGTTTTTTCATTGTTCTTGCTAACTTTTCTAAGCTAGTTCCTAAAAACTTGAATGAATCTACAAATCGTACCTGTATGCTTTCATTATCGGAAATCGGAATATACTTCGTGAAAGAAATATAGTTTTCTTTTGTTTTAGGTATGACTTTAATAGATCCCGGAGCGTTACCTAATGCTTTTATGAAAAGATGGCAATCATAACCCGATAAGTTATGAAAAAATACAGGTAGAAACTTAGGCATTTTATATTGCAGGTTACAGTAACTGTGAGCTGCGCCACGATATTTACCAGTCAAATGACAATGATCGCGTACCCTATCACCTAGCAAGAAATTCTCACAAATATGACATGTATCAGAGTTTTCAAAGTCGAGAGCATTCTCATTCGTGTAAATCATGGGAACGGTATTATTTAAAATTCTATAAACTTTTTTGGTATCTTTATAGATAGACTTCACAAATTTTGAAACACAATCCGAACCACGATACGAGACATAACGATTATAGGTTTCATCTAGAGTGCACGTAATATGATAAGCGAAAGCGATGGGCACATGTCGCTGTCTCGTAACGGTGCTCGCCTGAGTTGGGTCAGGGTCGCAGGAGTCGTACCGCTCTAGCATTGTTTCAAAATCGGCGTATATAACAAATGGTACAAATTGCTTTCTACCATAATTTTCAAACTGAATGAAAGAGCCTTTTGGTGGTAGTTCAGTAGCAACTCCTCCACAACTGTGTGAAGTAAGATTATCACAACTATCAAAGAACATTAAACAAACATCACAAAAGTATAATTTACTGTGGTGCTTTGTTATTTGATTTTTAACAAGACGCGGTAAATCCGTAATGAGACAATAATGTGATAAATCATCTTTTTCTAAGTAAAGTAAATGAATCACTTTTTCCTTCAAAAATTTTGGTTTATAAAGCGGTCCAGTCACGGTATTATTTTTTAAGCCATAAATATATATACAAATATCGGGATTATTTAATTCGAATCGAGCAATATCTGAGAAACTCAATGGAAATTGAATGTCTTTTATGTTTAACACACTTTGAAAATTGGGGTAAGACGATACTCTTTCAGGATGAGTTTTTGCTGGATATAAAGCAGCAACAACTGACCATAAAAAGCAATAATTATCTTTATTGCGAATATTAATACATGCTTTTTTTGATTTAACTACGGTCGGCAACTCGATAAAGCTTGAGCCGCGTAAAGGTTGATATTTGTTAACATTAACTTCCAAATGCGAACTGTTTAAAAATGTCCAGCCACTGTCACGATCTTGAAATTCTTCTAATTTTTTTTTCAACGTGTTTCTAACCTGAGATGTCAATAAATCATATTCATAATTCTGATGTACCACATAATTCTTTGTAGCAAATGATTTCATCTCCTGACTATCATTTTTAACCATCAAAAACAAAGCAAAATATTCAAAATTAATTTTTAGACATACATGATCTTTCAGAGATTTGTTGATTAATGTTTTGATTTTTTCTTGATTATTACTCAAAAACGAATCTAAAGAATAATTTTCACTAGTGTCAATAATTCTATAAGAAGCTATACGATTTCGGAATGCAGAATTAATTAATTCAACACCTTCGCAAACGTATGAAATATTTTTATTTTTATGATTGGTACTGCGTAGATGACCTGTCCAGTGACTGCGCTCAACAGATGTGTTACAAACAGTGCAGAAAGGCATTCTAACGTAATTAATTACCGGCTAAGTTAAAAATAAAGATTTATTTAGGATGTCCTTAATATTAATTTTAAATTAATTACCTAAGTGCATTTAAAATGTATCTTAGCACTATAATATACAGCCTCTGAGTCTTTGATCAACTCCTAAGCCGTGAACAAGAATTTAAGACATTCTACCTACTAAGTTTAAAAATAAACATTAATTTTAGGTGTCCCAATTTAAATTTTAAGTGATTACCTAACTAGATTTAAAATTTATCTTATCACTATAATATACAGGCTCTGAGTCATTGAACAACTCATGAGCCTTATGCATGAATTTTTGTAGTGAGTTCCACTGTGAACTACCTTTCTCCAGTTGAAGTTTCAAAGCAACTTCTGCCTTCTTCCAACGCTCTTCAGGAGCAATGGAGATGATATTTTCTTTATGGAATACCTTCAGTTCCACAAAAAAGGCACCGCTTAGATCTGCTGTCCGTCGTACCTTCCCGTTGGCTACGCGGGACAGCAAGGATGATCCTAACTTCGACTTCGGAGGAAGGCCACCAAAGTCTTCCAAACCGAAAAGGTCGGTGCTCCCCGGTTTCTGGTCACTGTAAACAATTAAAATTTTTATTTTAATAATCTAGAAGAAACACTTTTCTAGATACAAACTATGTTGCATGATAAAATAAGTAAGTATATATTTACTTAAAATTATTGTTACAAATAAAAGTTCTCTATTGAGATCTATGTTATAATATAATAAGTGAGACTAATGAAAAGGGATAAGTCAGATAAAGAGTATTGATAAACTACCTTGATCCTGATTCTACGACCGACGAAGCTTTGCGCTTTGTAGTTTTTTTCGTTGGCAGGGTCCTTCTCGACACGACCTTTGTATCAGTTGCCGGGCTCTTTATGTAGTCAGACATACGGGAAACGTCGGAGTCAGACCTAATGTACAACAAAAAAAGTCATGTTTAATATAACAAAACAAAAACCTACAAGGTCTTTTTTGAAATACAATAAATAAGAAATCTATCAATTTATGACAGATCGATAACAGTTACATCAGCCGGCAGGCAGAAGCCAGGTACGTAGCTGAGTAGCAGTCACGATGGATAAATAGGGCATGATAATTACAACAGCCGGCAGGCAAAACCAGGTCCGTAGCTGAGCATTATAACTTCAAATTAAAAAATTAATAAGTACTCACTTACATGTTAGAAAGTCGATATTAAAGTACCACTAGTACTACTTGTCACTTTGAAGATTCCGGAGCGAATGTAATTTATTGATTGAAATTAATTCGTTTATATACACAAAAAATACAATTTCAGCACAAAAATAGATAATTTCAATTTTAAACTCTAAGTACAAGTCTTACAGTTGTATAAAAAAAAATGACGTTTACGTCATATTTAACCGTATTGATTGCATATCAATTTTGCTAAATTGTAATTTGTTAATTGACACAGAATAAAAAATTACAGTAGTTTAACTTCATAGAAAACGGTCGAGATGACGCGCTTCGAAATTTCAGTGTGCACAATACGCAACAGCCTCGGAGGGTGGTAGTTACGCACATACGCGGAGGGTGCAACATTTAGTTACTTGAAATTTGACACGAAATTATCAATTGTATTATTCAGTGTTGTGTGTTTGAATTCATCAATATTGAAACCAGAAATATCATTTTTTACATTATCAACTCAGTCGGCATTTCGACGTATTCCACATTAGGCATTCGCTTAAATGGCACCTGAATGAATTTCTTTCAATGTCACTGCCGAGACATACTTCTGCTTCTTTTATTTTTACTGTGTCATAAGTATTGAGAATTGAAAAATAAAGCCGACAAAGTGAACCCGATCCCAAGTAATTTTAAGTTGCAGTTAAACTCGGAAGTTGTTATCATCATATAAAAACTAGTGCAGAGTAAGTTAGTTTACTCACTAATAACATTTTCATTCGTATTATTAAATAATCACTTACACTTGGAATGAAAGAAACCAAGAAACTGTAGGTATCGTGTAGGAATCGGAAGTACGTGACTGAGTTATAGTTTTATAGTTATCCAATTTATCAATAATAACATTAACTCTAGGATTTCAATGCTTCTCCAATGTATTTATTCATTTATTCTTTACTCTTATTATCCCTAATAACCTCAGTGTTCTCTTTTTTCAAGGTCTCTTAATTAATTTTAAATCACACTCGATAACAAGTGGTAGATGGTTCGACCAATAATTCGTGTCGTACTTGATACAAAATATATCATTCATATAAATAAAAATATATAATCTTAGTACGTAGAAGAATGAAACACGTTAAAACTAGAAGCGATTACAAACTTTATAAATTTACGAAAATAATTTGTAGGAAGTTCTATAAAAGACTAATTTAGTGTTTACAACATGATGGTCATATTACTTAACAATATAAATGCATGGAATGCAATTTATGTGAACGTGGGAAGCGTGCATTCCATTGTCATTGAAATTTGCCGATTCGAACTAATAAAGCTGACTTATACATAAAGCTGATTATATACATAAAACTGACAACCACCGGGTACGGTTACCGTCTACGGAACAGACTACAACAGCGGATCCACATACAGTTTGTACACCAGATTGAATAATGTGAGATACCGACGGTTATGAATCAATAGTGTTACGTAAAAACTGATATAAGCACTAATGATTGTTAACCGTCGATGCGTTTCTGATCCGGCTGCCGTTGTCAAGTGTATCAGCGCCTTAGCTTTATGCATACTGGACAAGGATCGACTATCCGTGGGACCGCGCTTGCCACTTGATTTTTACGTGTTGATGTAACAGGATGTATCGTCTGTTATGTGTTAAACTAAATTTAGATGTCCTCGAGCCAATCTGGTCACAGAATAAATGTGTACAAACCTAAGGGTGCGTGCTATTTTACTTTTGTGGAGAGACATGAGACAATCTGTCCTAAATTTAGTTTAATGTATGCGGTATCTAAAGTTCAGATGTCCTCGAGCCAATCTGGTCACGAAAACGGGTATGTGTGTTACTAAACGACAATGCACCATCCCCAAGTATGTGGAGAGACATGATACAATCTGTCCTGAATTTTAGATAACTGGTTCGTTCAGATATAGACCTGATTATGTTAACGTGTAAAGTTTTAAAGCAGATGGGTGTATTGATATAAAAGTATGTATCGTCTGTAATGTGTTAAACTAAATTTAGATGTCCTCGACCCAATCTGGTCACAGAATAAATGTGTGTGAACCTAAGGGTGCGCGCTATTTTACTTTTGTGGAGAGACATGAGACAATCGGTCCTTAATTTAGTTTAATGTATGCGGTATCCTAAAGTTCAGATGTTCTCGAGTCAATCTGGTCACGATACCGGGTATGTGTGTCACTAAACCACAATGCACCATCCCCAAGTATGTGGAGAGACATGAGACAATCTGTCCTGAATTTTAGATAACTGGTTCGTTCAGATATAGACCTGATTATGTTAACGTGTAAAGTTTTAAAGCAGGTGGGTAGGTGTTTTTAAGCTGGTGAGTATATTGAAATGAACCGACAGTTGAATTTGAGGTAAGACATCTTTATCAGAAATATTATTGAACATTCTACTCCACCTTCAGTTCCATCGACTCACGAGGTCAGCCATCGATATCAGAAATATTAATATTATTGGGCATTCTATCCACCGAGAGTGACGAGGCGAACGGAGTGAGCCGAAGGAACGAAGGTGGAGTAGGATGCCCAATAATATCCTACTTCTACGGTCTATAGTCTTACTGAATGTCAAGCATAACCATAGGTAATAAATTAATTTTATAGGTATGTCGGAGTTGGTTGTCAAATACAAATTGTGGGTAGTCCGCGTAATTTGCTATTCTTTGTTATTATTATCATTAATTTACGTGAGTTTTCTATCAGAAAGTGTGTAATAAATCGGAACATAATTTATTGAGTACTTGGTGTACTCACTAATTCATTTTTGGAAACTTATTTCGATAATTGTAACCGGTAGGTTTGTTCAAAACAATAAATGACATGTCACTTTAAATTTTGAAATGATTTACGTAGTGAATTTACCATTTGTTTATTTACGACAATTATTCTAATATTATTTGATCACTTCATAATATACGTCTTATTTTGTTTAGAATACTTTAGTGTTTTGTATCAAGTAAACACGTGGCGTACTTCCGTGCGCCATCGGACAGAGTAAACGTGGATGTTATGGCGGGACATTGTCCTATAAAAGAGCTTGCACTCAGTGAGCAAGTCAGTCTATCTTCGGATTAGACTCAATACAGAGCCCCTGCTCCCGACAAAACTGTCGGTTTACCTGGTACAGCGCTGCTGTATATTCACATAGCTGTATTGACTAGCTGTTAGCGAAAGATACACTTTGTATTTGGGTGGCTTAGGCCTCTATACGAACTGTAACCTTAATGGTTTGTTCGTTGAACTGTATTGTTATTACCTACTTTATCTTGTAACCGTCTTATTGAAGTTCTTCTAACTTATTTAGACAGACAGACAGACAGACAGACAGACAGACAGACAGACAGACAGACAGACAGACAGACAGACAGACAGACAGACAGACAGACAGACAGACAGACAGACAGACAGACAGACAGACAGACAGACAGACAGACAGACAGACAGACAGACAGACAGACAGACAGACAGACAGACAGACAGACAGACAGACAGACAGACAGACAGACAGACAGACAGACAGACAGACAGACAGACAGACAGACAGACAGACAGACAGACAGACAGACAGACAGACAGACAGACAGACAGACAGACAGACAGACAGACAGACAGACAGACAGACAGACAGACAGACAGACAGACAGACAGACAGACAGACAGACAGACAGACAGACAGACAGACAGACAGACAGACAGACAGACAGACAGACAGACAGACAGACAGACAGACAGACAGACAGACAGACAGACAGACAGACAGACAGACAGACAGACAGACAGACAGACAGACAGACAGACAGACAGACAGACAGACAGACAGACAGACAGACAGACAGACAGACAGACAGACAGACAGACAGACAGACAGACAGACAGACAGACAGACAGACAGACAGACAGACAGACAGACAGACAGACAGACAGACAGACAGACAGACAGACAGACAGACAGACAGACAGACAGACAGACAGACAGACAGACAGACAGACAGACAGACAGACAGACAGACAGACAGACAGACAGACAGACAGACAGACAGACAGACAGACAGACAGACAGACAGACAGACAGACAGACAGACAGACAGACAGACAGACAGACAGACAGACAGACAGACAGACAGACAGACAGACAGACAGACAGACAGACAGACAGACAGACAGACAGACAGACAGACAGACAGACAGACAGACAGACAGACAGACAGACAGACAGACAGACAGACAGACAGACAGACAGACAGACAGACAGACAGACAGACAGACAGACAGACAGACAGACAGACAGACAGACAGACAGACAGACAGACAGACAGACAGACAGACAGACAGACAGACAGACAGACAGACAGACAGACAGACAGACAGACAGACAGACAGACAGACAGACAGACAGACAGACAGACAGACAGACAGACAGACAGACAGACAGACAGACAGACAGACAGACAGACAGACAGACAGACAGACAGACAGACAGACAGACAGACAGACAGACAGACAGACAGACAGACAGACAGACAGACAGACAGACAGACAGACAGACAGACAGACAGACAGACAGACAGACAGACAGACAGACAGACAGACAGACAGACAGACAGACAGACAGACAGACAGACAGACAGACAGACAGACAGACAGACAGACAGACAGACAGACAGACAGACAGACAGACAGACAGACAGACAGACAGACAGACAGACAGACAGACAGACAGACAGACAGACAGACAGACAGACAGACAGACAGACAGACAGACAGACAGACAGACAGACAGACAGACAGACAGACAGACAGACAGACAGACAGACAGACAGACAGACAGACAGACAGACAGACAGACAGACAGACAGACAGACAGACAGACAGACAGACAGACAGACAGACAGACAGACAGACAGACAGACAGACAGACAGACAGACAGACAGACAGACAGACAGACAGACAGACAGACAGACAGACAGACAGACAGACAGACAGACAGACAGACAGACAGACAGACAGACAGACAGACAGACAGACAGACAGACAGACAGACAGACAGACAGACAGACAGACAGACAGACAGACAGACAGACAGACAGACAGACAGACAGACAGACAGACAGACAGACAGACAGACAGACAGACAGACAGACAGACAGACAGACAGACAGACAGACAGACAGACAGACAGACAGACAGACAGACAGACAGACAGACAGACAGACAGACAGACAGACAGACAGACAGACAGACAGACAGACAGACAGACAGACAGACAGACAGACAGACAGACAGACAGACAGACAGACAGACAGACAGACAGACAGACAGACAGACAGACAGACAGACAGACAGACAGACAGACAGACAGACAGACAGACAGACAGACAGACAGACAGACAGACAGACAGACAGACAGACAGACAGACAGACAGACAGACAGACAGACAGACAGACAGACAGACAGACAGACAGACAGACAGACAGACAGACAGACAGACAGACAGACAGACAGACAGACAGACAGACAGACAGACAGACAGACAGACAGACAGACAGACAGACAGACAGACAGACAGACAGACAGACAGACAGACAGACAGACAGACAGACAGACAGACAGACAGACAGACAGACAGACAGACAGACAGACAGACAGACAGACAGACAGACAGACAGACAGACAGACAGACAGACAGACAGACAGACAGACAGACAGACAGACAGACAGACAGACAGACAGACAGACAGACAGACAGACAGACAGACAGACAGACAGACAGACAGACAGACAGACAGACAGACAGACAGACAGACAGACAGACAGACAGACAGACAGACAGACAGACAGACAGACAGACAGACAGACAGACAGACAGACAGACAGACAGACAGACAGACAGACAGACAGACAGACAGACAGACAGACAGACAGACAGACAGACAGACAGACAGACAGACAGACAGACAGACAGACAGACAGACAGACAGACAGACAGACAGACAGACAGACAGACAGACAGACAGACAGACAGACAGACAGACAGACAGACAGACAGACAGACAGACAGACAGACAGACAGACAGACAGACAGACAGACAGACAGACAGACAGACAGACAGACAGACAGACAGACAGACAGACAGACAGACAGACAGACAGACAGACAGACAGACAGACAGACAGACAGACAGACAGACAGACAGACAGACAGACAGACAGACAGACAGACAGACAGACAGACAGACAGACAGACAGACAGACAGACAGACAGACAGACAGACAGACAGACAGACAGACAGACAGACAGACAGACAGACAGACAGACAGACAGACAGACAGACAGACAGACAGACAGACAGACAGACAGACAGACAGACAGACAGACAGACAGACAGACAGACAGACAGACAGACAGACAGACAGACAGACAGACAGACAGACAGACAGACAGACAGACAGACAGACAGACAGACAGACAGACAGACAGACAGACAGACAGACAGACAGACAGACAGACAGACAGACAGACAGACAGACAGACAGACAGACAGACAGACAGACAGACAGACAGACAGACAGACAGACAGACAGACAGACAGACAGACAGACAGACAGACAGACAGACAGACAGACAGACAGACAGACAGACAGACAGACAGACAGACAGACAGACAGACAGACAGACAGACAGACAGACAGACAGACAGACAGACAGACAGACAGACAGACAGACAGACAGACAGACAGACAGACAGACAGACAGACAGACAGACAGACAGACAGACAGACAGACAGACAGACAGACAGACAGACAGACAGACAGACAGACAGACAGACAGACAGACAGACAGACAGACAGACAGACAGACAGACAGACAGACAGACAGACAGACAGACAGACAGACAGACAGACAGACAGACAGACAGACAGACAGACAGACAGACAGACAGACAGACAGACAGACAGACAGACAGACAGACAGACAGACAGACAGACAGACAGACAGACAGACAGACAGACAGACAGACAGACAGACAGACAGACAGACAGACAGACAGACAGACAGACAGACAGACAGACAGACAGACAGACAGACAGACAGACAGACAGACAGACAGACAGACAGACAGACAGACAGACAGACAGACAGACAGACAGACAGACAGACAGACAGACAGACAGACAGACAGACAGACAGACAGACAGACAGACAGACAGACAGACAGACAGACAGACAGACAGACAGACAGACAGACAGACAGACAGACAGACAGACAGACAGACAGACAGACAGACAGACAGACAGACAGACAGACAGACAGACAGACAGACAGACAGACAGACAGACAGACAGACAGACAGACAGACAGACAGACAGACAGACAGACAGACAGACAGACAGACAGACAGACAGACAGACAGACAGACAGACAGACAGACAGACAGACAGACAGACAGACAGACAGACAGACTTCGACTTCGACTTCGACTTCGACTTCGACTTCGACTTCGACTTCGACTTCGACTTCGACTTCGACTTCGACTTCGACTTCGACTTCGACTTCGACTTCGACTTCGACTTCGACTTCGACTTCGACTTCGACTTCGACTTCGACTTCGACTTCGACTTCGACTTCGACTTCGACTTCGACTTCGACTTCGACTTCGACTTCGACTTCGACTTCGACTTCGACTTCGACTTCGACTTCGACTTCGACTTCGACTTCGACTTCGACTTCGACTTCGACTTCGACTTCGACTTCGACTTCGACTTCGACTTCGACTTCGACTTCGACTTCGACTTCGACTTCGACTTCGACTTCGACTTCGACTTCGACTTCGACTTCGACTTCGACTTCGACTTCGACTTCGACTTCGACTTCGACTTCGACTTCGACTTCGACTTCGACTTCGACTTCGACTTCGACTTCGACTTCGACTTCGACTTCGACTTCGACTTCGACTTCGACTTCGACTTCGACTTCGACTTCGACTTCGACTTCGACTTCGACTTCGACTTCGACTTCGACTTCGACTTCGACTTCGACTTCGACTTCGACTTCGACTTCGACTTCGACTTCGACTTCTGTTGAAGGTTCAGGTCTGTGCCATTCGTATTGACGAATTGACGAATGGCACAGACCTGAACCTCCATTGATGAATACGTTGTTTTACTTTAGGTTATGGACCACACGCTCATAAAATCGCAGTATTGAGTTGTTTTAACAAGGATTTTGCAGTAAAGCAAGTGATAAAAGACAGTATTCAGTGCGATTGGAAATGGCGAATGGCGAAGTGCGAAATGGCTGCCAACTACCTTATCAATGTACCGAAACTAAAGGGATGCGATAATAATTATTCGGAGTGGTGTTTCGCTGCAGAAAATTTCTTAGTTCTCGAAGGCATGGAGCATTGTATCAAGCCAGAACCGGGAAAAGAAATAGCAAGCGCGGATGACGAAAAAACTAAAGCCAAATTGATTATGACTATAGACCCGTCATTGTATGTCCTTGTCCACGTCAAAACCGTTAAATCGTCGAAAGAATTGTGGAATCTAGACACGCGGTAGCAAATAATATAAAATAATAATAATAAAAAGTAAAGTAAGTAGTAGTAGTATAGTAATTATATTATAGCCTTTGCAAGTTCTAAACCTGTTACTTGTCGGTTCTTATTTTATTATTTCGAAAATTTGGCTTGCTGGTAGAAACTAGCCATCGAACATAATAATTCGTATATGAGAACTAGCCAAGTCAGACCTCAGGCTACAATATATTATCCTAAGTTATAAGAAGAAATGATATTTTATGTAGTTACAAATGAATTGCAGGACTGACCATAGCACTTGGCACCCATTTAGATCTCACTTCTTTTGTTGAAGTCAACAACCAAGGCATATATTGAACTTGGCTCTCATTTCACATTTATGTTTTTGATGGGATAAAAACTACAGCAATTATTTGATGATAGTGGCTTTTCACGGAGAATAAGTCTGTTAAGAAATCTGATTTCAATCCGACGAGATAATTGCAGTTCGATGACGTCATATGTGACGCAGATTATCGATACAGCGCAGAAATTAAGTGGAACGGGATTTGAAATAAATGATCAATGGACAGGGTCATTGTTGTTGGCTGGATTGCCTGATCGTTTTGCTCCAATGATCATGGCAATCGAACATTCGGGCATTTCCATTACGGCAGACAATATCAAAACAAAATTATTAGACATGGAGTCGGTAGATTATCACGAGAGTGAAATGAACGGTGCTTTCGTCAGTCATTCAAATCATGCAAAGCAAAATAAGAATAATTTGTCTATGGCCAAGAAAAATTGTGATGTTGGTAGTACTACAGTTCCGTTGAATTCAAACATCAAGGCGGTGAAATGCTACCGGTGTAAACAAGTCGGCCATTACAAAAATCAGTGCATGAATAACGAAAATAATTCAGCAAATAAGAAAAATAAAGAAAGAATGCAATCAAACGCATTTAGTGCAGTATTTTTAAGTGCTTGTAAAGCACTTTCAAATGATTGTAAAGCAACAGAATATTTGAAAAATGTATTAGCTAGCCATTTCAAACTTAAAGATTTAGGTGAAATCAGAAAGAGTTTTGGTGTCAATGTAAGTGTTAATAAATCTGAGAAAACTATCACATTGAACCAGTCTGATTATATTGATCAAGTGTTACAAAGGTTTAACATGAGTCAATGTAAACCCATTCAGACTCCTATGGAAACGTAAGTTGCATGTATCTAAGGGGGAAAACTATGTTGGAAAATTCCCATATCAGCAAGTTATTGGTTCTCTAATGTACTTAGCAGATCTAACCAGACTTGATATTACTTATACAGTAGGATTTTTGAGTCAATTTAACAATTGCTATTCTAGAGAACATTGTGCAAATGTCTTTATCTGGTTGTGTAATTTCTTGGGAAACTAAAAAAACAAACTACTGTAGCCTTGTCTAGTAGTGAGGCCGAATATATGGCTATTACAGAAGCATGTAAAGAAGCTGTTTATTTCAGAAATTTCCTATCTAGACACGCGGTAGCGTGTCAAGCCAAGTTCAAGTAACAGAACTGGCGAGCAGCACCGTGTGTAATATTACACGAACCATTTGGAGCCACTTTTGACCCCCTCATAACTCAAAAACTGTTTCACATAAACGTGTCAAATTTGGCTCATATAGTGTGACTTGCAAGATACATATGTGCTCCAAATTTCATAAACACATCTCAAACGGTTATTTAGATATTAACGTTCAAAAATCGTCATTTTTATCACTGACTGACCTATAGATCAAAACTCTAACCCAGTTCCAGATGACCTAGAAAGTTAAAATTTGGCATGCAGATAGGTAATTAGGTGAATACAAAGGAATAATTCAGAAACTGGTAATTTTTTATAATTTTATTTTAATATTTCACTTAATTGATTCTTTGTTATAAATAAGTACCTACTAATAATTTATGTACAAAAAGTAATGATATCCCATCAAAAACATAAATGTGAAATGAGAGCCAAGTTCAATATATGCCTTGGTTGTTGACTTCAACGACAAAAGAAGTGAGATCTAAATGGGTGCCAAGTGCTATGGTCAGTCCTGCAATTTGTTTGTAACTACATAAAATATCATTTCTTCTTATAACTTAGGATAATAAATTGTAGCCTAAGGTCTGACTTGGCTAGTTTTCATATACGAATTATATTATAGCCTTTGCAAGTTCTAAACCTGTTACTTGTCGGTTCTTATTTTATTATTTCGAAAATTTGGCTTGCTGGTAGAAACTAGTCATCGAACATAATAATTCGTATATGAGAACTAGCCAAGTCAGACCTCAGGCTACAATATATTATCCTAAGTTATAAGAAGAAATGATATTTTATGTAGTTACAAATAAATTGCAGGACTGACCATAGCACTTGGCACCCATTTAGATCTCACTTCTTTTGTCGTTGAAGTCAACAACCAAGGCATATATTGAACTTGGCTCTCATTTCACATTTATGTTTTTGATGGGATATGTAATTACACAAAATTTGTATATCATTGATTTGTTCAACGAAAGTCAGAGTGCACAAAAGCTAACTATGAATCTAATGTTTCAGAAGCATACAAAACACATAGACATTAAGTTTCACTTTTGTAGAGAATGTGCAGTAAATAAAATTGTAAATGTGAAGTATTTGCCTACAGCTGAGATGCCAGCTGATGCTGTATTCACGAAGGCTTTATGTGTTGTGAAACATAAGTTTTTGGATGTATTAGGTATTCAAAGATTGTAATATTTTTGTATATCCATATTGTTAGATATAGTGGGGGTGTTAAAGGTCTAATATCTACACAATATGTTACTAGTGCTGCCATCTGGCATGCATTGTCGGTAGACATGTTTGTTCTATGGTTTTAAAAATAAAGTTCAGTCTATGCCATTCGTCAATGTGAATACGTTGTTTTACTTTAACTTTAACTTCGACTTCGACTTCGACTTCGACTAAACTTTCTATAATCTGTCATTTTGTGTATTCTTCCGTCCATAAAACCCGTTTCTACGGTGGTCATGCTACGCATGTGTTAGATATTTCATTTTCATATTTTATAATTGTTGGGTAGATAATGACATCTATCACATTAACGAAGCATTGAACCAATATAGAAGTACCTAATTTGACTAGATAAAGTGTTTACAAAAACTGACTCGTCTTAAATAGTAAAAATAACTATGATTTTAGTACTAGAAAGAATTAATAATGATTTAATTAATATACAGGGTGATTGGAAGATGGGTGCAAAGCTTTAAGGCAAAGATAGTACAGACAATTTAGAACCATTTAAGCCATGGTTGTCTTAGACGAAGTCTTACCAAATATTTTTAACCAAATTTTTAAGTTTTTTTTGCAAAAGTACTAATGGTAAGAAAAGTGCTTGTATGGTTTGTATTTATTTTTATTCAGTCATCACTAATCACAGTTTTTATAACAATTACAGATATCTGTTAATAAATTACAGTTTGTATATGAAATAATTTAAACTACAATGTCGCATTGAGTCTAGCCTGTAAGGATGTTGTATGTTTGTTGTGAATAAATAAAACTATCTTCTAAAAAATCACAGTTTGTGCAATCATTAAAGCTATATTTAATTTTAAACAGTAATTAGGGGCTCATTTACTGAGTTCTATTAAAAATCATTGTTGACTAGTTCCTTCAACGTACGCTCTTGTCAGCTCAGCAATTCTGACATCATTAGAAATGCTTGTCTTCCTTCTTTTGTTGATTTAAATTCCAATAAAGAATCTGAAATTAAATCCGGAAATATATGTTTCAAAACATGATAAGATATTTTTTACGAAAAATTAAACTTTGGATCCCTTTTTACGAAAATTGGGCGGAAGGAGAAGTATGAAATTTCGCACACTTATAGTTTATACAGAGAAGAAGTGACGAGTGCTAATATTTTTTTAAATTATGCGTACATTATTTTCAATAAATAACACTTTACACACACTACTATTCATTACCATGTATTTAATACACACATGCATAGGTATTTTTTTGTTTATGGTCCAAATCTGTGGTCCAATCGAGAACATCTGTCTTTAATGTTTTGGGTCTATAGTAGTATATTATTGGGCATTCTATGAAAGACCGCAATATAAACATGCAATGACGGGATGGGGTTGCCTACCCATTCGAATTACCCATCTTTTTAAGCCATAAAAAAACGTTTAAAAAAATGTTAAACGTTAAGTTAAATTATTTGAATTATGTATTTCTTATTGGATGTGTATTAGAATTTTATCACTAATAAAAATAATTAAGACATTTTCTTTTTGAATATTCTTTATATTGGCAGTGCTTTGAACAAATGACAGTCGATTTAGTAGGTAGCCAGTTAGTCTCTCGTCTCAGCAATCAGATTATTTCTACCCATTTGTCACGGCGTACTGCATCTTTAGGCACCCTGCAACGATTTTATTATAAAAAAACCTTTATTCCATAAATTAAAAACTCCCACAAATGTGGGAAACTAAAACTAAGTTTTTAGTGGTAACACTGAACCTAATTTACAAAATCTTACATTTTATTGCGTTTTACTTTGATATAAATACTGAAACAATAAACTTACGTGTGGAAAGTAATTCCGGTTAATTTATTATGATTTTGAAATCTTGAATCACACTTTTTCACAACGCATTTACCCATTTTGGGGATATTTTCTGTCACATGTCTCTCGGTTGGCGTCACATAGAGCACTGAACTGACGTCAGCTACGCATATGGCTGTGGCCATATGGCCAGTGGCAACGCTTTGACGCGGTAATTGCTAATCTAGTGTAACATAATTATAATATATCAATGGTCGAATGTAAATGTCATTGTAACATTATGAACATCGTTAGATTATAAGTTAGGTTAGAACCAAAGAGATTTAAGACAAATAGAGAGGCCATCTGAAGAAATGTCAAAGAAAAATTGTGTTCCCATGACTCAGAAACGCCATCTAGCATAGTATAGCAAAATTAGAATAGCGTCCAGCGTCTCTCCAGCGTCAGTAACGCCATCTAGCTTTGAATAGCAAACATTCGAATACAAAAACTTGATTAAGGCTGAATTTCATCAATTCTCTATCGATATAATATATCGATAATATTGAAAAGTGACTACATTTTTTTCACATTTGAAAAATACGAGACAATTTGGAATGATTACTAGATTCAATGTTTAAAGTTATTTATTTATAAAAATCTTTTTACAGACTAATTACTAAATTATCATTATTATAGGCACTGTCAAGTGAAAAAAAAATAAGATTGACGTGTAAAAGTTTTTAGACGTGTCAACGTCTAAAAACTTTTACACGTCAATCTTATTTTTTTTTTAAATTACATAGGGTCGGCGTTTCCTACCTGACTACTCTGAGAAGAAATGCCGAAACAAACTCAGAAAAGAGTCTGTGACCTCACATACTCTTTCACCGATCACTAATGTCAATGTGATAAATTAAAATTAAAGCTTAATTAAAATCAGTTTTGTTAACTTTTAAAAAGGCCTAAAATAGTGGAGCAGACAGATATCAAAAGTCAAGTGAGTAGTGGGAATTATAGGGAATGTTCTAGTTTACCATACATACATAAAGAACGAGTACGAAAAATGTATAAACTTCTCTTGTAGTACAAGGTACCGATCCTTTTTTTTAAATTCATCGACCCGTCTTTCTAAAGTAAATGTCTCCGCTTTTAAAATGCTTGGAACATAATTTTGACGAAGCAGATGGAAGCCAATTTACTTCTCTACGATATTTTTGAACAAACTGTATCCACTTTTCACGTTCAACTTTATTTACTTTCGGAAACCTAAAATAACAGAAACTAATTTTACGTACGCACATATATAAACAGATAAGAATAGCAAAATACATGTGCATACAAAAATAATGCTTATTTCTAAAAAAATATCTTCCGGCGTACCTCTGATAGAAGAGAAGATAAAAAGATGTAGTCACCGTGTGTAAAAGTAAAAGAGAAAATAAAAAAACATTTCACTTAAAAAAATAAAACAAATAATATGAGAATTATACTTACATAGGTACATAAACACAAACATATTATATACATACAGAGTTTTAAAATACATATCTACATGAGCGAACAGCACTATTGTTGCTAAATTGATATTAAAATTACATAAATAAGTTCAAATATTTTGAATTTTACTAACCTAATTAAATATTATCGATAACAAAGTCGATAAACATCATAACATCTCTGCAAGGCAGTAGTAAAGCTACTCAGCAATAGAGGGCATTTATTACAAAGTTATCGTATGTTCTAGAACCATCCATGAATATTATTTAATTAAATTACTGAAAAATATTTACGAAAACAAGCCGAAGCTAGGCCCAGACGTTTTACCATAGGGTGATTTGCAATATCGTAAAGCGCAACTCGGCATATTTATTTAAGAAATGTTTTTCTTTTCTTGTTAAACGGACACAAATGCGTGTTGACATGCAGACATGCCATCCTAGACTAAACGCCATATGACCACTAGGACACAAGTATTGGATTACGAGTTTGTTCGTTATGTCCCGTCTATATAATTTAATGTCTTTGGTTAGAACTGTGACCTTAGATTATTTACCTCTAGGTGTAGCCACCTTGTGGCCGCACATGAGACAGCACTATAAAACTTCAATGTTGCCATTACGGAAACTTTTCCCTAAATATTACGAAAAACGTGAGGGTGTTTCGTTGTAACAACTACTGAAAATAAAACGCAAAAAAGTTAATAAAGTTTTATTGATTATAATCATTAAAATACTAAATTACTATTGTCCCTTGAACAACACTAATTTGTTGTGCAAATTTCTGATTTTTTCATTTTGGTTGCTCATGCATTTATTTACAAAATGAATTCTGACCTTAAAATATCTATATTGCAATTGCCTTTAACAATAAAATCAAATGATTATCAAAGGAACTTTGTTCGGATATTATGTTTCCTTAAACTGGGAAATAAAGGTTTGCCTACATTTTTTTTTGCACTGTGTCAACCCTACTTTCAAAATGATGGCAATTACTTGACTATCTATATATTAATACGTGAAGCGAAAACTTTGGATCCCTTTTTACGAAAATTGGGCGGACGGAGGAGTATGAAATTTCGCACACTTATAGCTTATACAGAGAAAAAGTGACGAATGCTAATATTTTTTTTTAATTATGCGTTAAAATACATTATTTTCAATAAATAACACGTTACACACACTACTGTTCATTACCGTGTATCTAATACACACATGCATATATTCTTTTGTTTATGGTCCAAATCTGTCTTTATTATTTTGTGCAGTGTTACCAATACCCAGAAATATTTACCCCTAAAGCTTAAGTTAAGAACCCCTAAAATTTCCACAATTACTAAAAAATCCGCTAAAAAATTATAACGAAAATAACCAACGAATGTTCAGTAATCATAGACCCGGCACACAGTAGTAATATTTGTCTATATTTATTACGCGACATTTGTTAATCATTCACTCTGCATTCTTAGTATCGAGGAACCGTACTAGAAGTCGCTTATTGTAATCAAAAACACAATGAGAAATGTAAGATGGCAAAAAATCCCTAAGAAAACCCCTAAAAATGGAACGCCCCTTAAAAATCTCAATCCTCTATTTACCCCCTAAATTTGGGAAAACCCCTAAGTTGGTAAACCTGATTTTGTATCTATAGTCTTACTGAATGTCAAGTATAACCATAGGTAATAAATTAATTTTATAGATATAGAACCTATTTCATTTTTAAAATGTATGATCATATCGAGAATATTTGTCTTTAATATTATTTTGTATTAGCGACGATAGGAATTTAGTTTAGATTTATAAGAAATATTTTTTGTGGTTTTATGGGGAGTGTCAAGTATGGCATTAGTAAGTTTCCCATACAAAACTTAGTGTCGTGTGCAAAGTGTAGAGGTTGTATGCCTCACAATTGTACAAGTTGGTCATAGATTGTACAGGCTGGTTATAATTATGACATTTGGAACCGTCATAATTAATTAAAAATAATAGGGAAAATTCTATAAAACAGAACAAACTGTGATATAACAAATTTCATTCCATATTGTTCCATATCCAGCAGTTAAGAAGTATTAAGAAAATAAAAAAGAGAGTCCTGAAGAACTATTCTTTACTCATTACACCTACGTCCTGGTCCTGGCCATCACCATCTCGCCAGCGAACCGTCTCCACAGTAGTACAGCGTCAACAATTAGTTATAGACTAATTGTTGACGCTGTGTTACTGAATGTCAAATATATCCATATAATTTTTTATATTTATTATTATCTATATTTTTTCATTTAATAATGTATTTCTATTCAAATGAGGTACGGTCGAATTTCGACCAATGGGCGATCACTAGTTTAGTATTATTGCAAGATGCGATCCGTCGCATGCAAATTTGATACCGATACTTGGTCGGTTTGCCGTGGACACATTATACCCAATCTATCAGAAAGCGTTAGCAGGGAGCGGCTAACAGCTTAGATTATAAATTATACCTTTATATAAAATGTTTTTTTTTTCAGGTTTACATTCGATAATGCAGCTGAACGGTGTATGGGCTTCATCTACGGAGGTTGCATGGGTAACGATAACCGTTTTGCTACCTTAGAAGACTGTCAAGCGGCCTGTTAAGATTTAAATACATTTAATGATATTTAAATGTCGTTTTATTTCTCAATACATTTGCAGTAGTATAACAGAGACGCTAAAAACAAACAAAAAAAAAACAGACACCAATATTCGCGAGAATATAATGAGAATATAATAATAATGACACTTTTTTCTTCAACAGACAAACTTTTTCGTTTTGTAGAAGCCATTCTTGTACGCGAAATCACGCATCACCCGCAAATTAACGCCGTAAACTAAACAGTCGCATTTGAATCAGCGACGTGCAGTCAAGGGGGAAGCGCGGGGCGGAGATAGTTTCTTACCTTTGTAAACACGTGAACACTCGTCGTTGTAGCCGGACAATTTTGTGTGAAATTCTGTCGCTAAAAGCGGTCGGTCGCTGTAAGCGGAGTCGTACTAAACGGATGTACTTTCATAGTGGCTGTTGAGTCCCGTTTATTATCTGTGCGCCTAACGGAATGCGCGTGTAACGAAGTGACATCTAACTTGTCAATTTGACGTTGACACTTGACAGCTCTCTTGATTTGCCGCTAAAATAGCCCCGTTCGCCTGTTGAGTTCCGCGACGCGTTTGTTGAAATTAATCCCTTTAAATCGATCCGTTTGTGACAATTAGTCGTGATCCAATTGTATTAATTAACCGGTCGTTTTGTGGACAATCTGTCATGACCCGATGGTTGAGTGTGACGCTATTGTGAACGAGTGATTTGAAGACCGCATGCTGTGATTGTCTCCAGCCGGGTTGAAGCGGAATCTAACCTGAAGAATACTCATAACGTCACGACACGATACACATACACTCACTTACATACATATCTCCAGGTTGGCACCAGAGCAGTGTCCTTCAACCATGAGGTAAGTGCTTTTGTTGTATTTGTAATTGTTCACTTGTATTGTCTGCTCCGCGTACGGCGGACAGTACGCTAGCCACTCTTGTCTCTAGAGCCCCACGATTATAACTCTTCCACTGCGCACTTGAAATCGTATTGGGAGGCCTAGCCTGGCAGCGTACATTTTGGTATTCAGAGCGCGGTTATAAGACATAACCAACAAATTGGTAATTTACAGTGAGCTAATTACTTGGCAGTCTCTATAAGGGAAGTAGTAATGCGCTGTAAATGTTTGTTAACTATGATTGCTAGTTTATTTGAAATAATTTGTAAATTTGTTGAGACGGGTAACCTGATGTTGCCAAGGTCAGCCGGGCTAATAAAGTGGATTGGATTGGGCTGTGGTGCAGCCCCTTGTTGTAGCCCCTTTTTGTGTCTGATCTGTGTTGTATTGAATGTCAGGAAGACATTAAAATATTGAGTTTGTACCATTGATATGGTTATTTGTGAAAATTAATATTTGAAAAATTATTGGCATTTGAGTATTACCATTGTTTTGAGTTGGAATAAAGGTTCATTATTGTTGTACCATTAACAAAGTGGTTTGTGAACTTAACTTTTGGAATTGGATAGAATTTGAATATTTGAATTGAATATCATATTGACAGTTTTGAACGTTGACATTGGTTTGAATTAAAATAAAACTTTATTTTTGTTAATTAAATTAGAACCAGTTATTTATTGTTTGAACTTTGTTATTTGATAATTTAATTTTGGTTTATTTGAATTGTATTGTTTGTGCAATGGCACACAAAGCGGTGAGAGAGGCAATCAGTGGATTGACCACACAGCTACGGTGGTTCGCTTCAGCTGCAGCAACCGCTGAGCGCCCGGATCTTGAAGCGGTCACTCTGGCTCGGTTCGAGCAGTTGAACGTGAGACTCGGCAACGTTGATGCTCTGCTTACCCGCTACAACGAGTACATTTGTGATGTGGCTCTGGAAGTGCTGGATCAAGCAGCACGTGACAAGGTCCTTGCTGACTACGACCAGATCTTGGACCTGGGGGATGTCATCGGTCAACGTGCTCGGGAAATATTGGAGAGCCGGACACCTGTCCAGGTCAAACCGGAGACCTCGGTTGTTTCAGGTCCCGGACTATTGAGTAGACTGCCTACCTTGGAACTGCCACACTTTAACGGTCGCTTGGACCAGTGGTTAAGTTTCCAAAACCTGTTTGAAAGTTTGGTTGATGCACGCTCGGACCTCAGACCCGCCCAAAAGTTGGCCTATTTGTTGTCCGTCCTGGAAGGTGAGGCCCGAGCCTTGGTGCAGCATCTGTCTTTGACTGACTCAGCCTACCCTACCGCTGTGGAACTACTCACCCGGCGGTACCAAAATAAACGTTGTTTGGCTGACGTTCATATTGGATTGATTTTGGGGTTACCGGTCATTACTAGTTTGTCAGCATTGCGTACTGACCTGTTGAACCCGTTGGTGGCAGCGACCAACGCTTTAAAGCAATTGGACTTGCCGGTGGACCATTGGTCTTACCTTTTGGTGCATGTTGTGCTGCAACGGCTTCCTGCCGATTTGAGGGCTCGTTTCGAGCAAAAGTATGGTGGGGATAGTGTCACACATCTCCCCCCATTTGATGACCTCGTCCAATTTTTGGAGGATGAGTGTCGGTTTGTGGACAACTCTGGCGTTGCCACTGAGTCATGCCAGCCGTCTTCCCGGCCACGAGACCAGGGACGGACTAGGGCTCACGGGCCTGTTGATGGTCGCCCCGCCGCTCGTTTTGCTGGCACCCAGAGTCGTCCTGGTTGTGAGTTTTGTAGGGACACGGGGCATGGCATGCCAACTTGCGCGGCCTTTTTGAAGTTGCACGTGAGTGCCCGCCGCCGAATTGCCAATGCACGCCGCCTGTGCTTCTCTTGTTTGGGGGCTCACTTCCATCGGGACTGCCCCAATCCCCGCCCTTGTAGAATTTGTAGGGGGTCCCATTTGGACATTTTGTGCGCTAACGCGAACCACGCTGGCAGACCAGCCTCTGATGAAGGTTCGCGTACGGGGGGGTACCATGGAGTTGGTCACCGGGCTTCTGCCTCGCCGGTTCAGAACCGGGGAGAGGCCCGCAATTTTGAGCGCCGCACTCCACCCCCCGCGCAAGTTGATCGGGAGCCGCGCGACCGCCATTTGGTCTCCCCGCGTAAAGGCGATTACGCAGTTGTTGCTAGGCAGCGCTGGCCAGACCAGCACCGCCTTCCCTCCCCTCCATTGGCGGAACGTCCCCGGTTGGAGTCACGCCCCCCGCCATTCGGGCATCCGGTGGGATATGCCCTTCCAGCGATGGCGCGTGGCTCGGGACACCGCGCGGACGAGGAGTTTGAACTCCATCCTCGTCGGGAAAGACTTGGGTCTGGGTGTGGCGATCGGTCGCCGCCCAGACATTGTTAGGACATTGGCGCCTGCCCCGCTAAGGTACCCCTCAGATCGACACGGTTTTGTTGCCAACGGCATCGGTCGGGTCGGGGGGCCCACGGGGGACTCTGTTGTGGTCCGTGTAATTTTGGACATGGGAGCCCAGGGTTGCCTTTTGTCTATTGTTTTGTTGTTTGTTTGTATTGTTTTGGGCGAAATTGTTTTCTTGAGCGCCTTTGGACTGCGGGACTTGGCTGGGACGAGCCAATTCGGGAAACCCTGTTGGAAGATTGGCTCCAATTTGTATCCGCACTCCCTGCAGTCAACGAGGTCGTGTTACCCCGCGCTATCCTCCCCCCTGGGAGCTACACTGCTACCCTTGTTTGTGATGCGTCTTCGCGCGGTTGTACAGCTGTTGTTTGTCTGCGCACCGTCTGCGCGACAGGCCAGGTGAATTTGTCACTGGTCTTGGTCAAGAGCAAGGTGGCCCCCCTCCGGACGGCACTGACCATCCCTAAGTTGAATTGTCAGGGGCGGCGCGTCTTGTGCGTCTATTGAACCACGTTGCTCACACTTTGGGTGGAACTGTGGACATTCGGGTTTCTTACGCCTGGACGGACAGTCAAATTGTTTTGTATTGGTTGAAGACGTCCATCCACTCTTTGGAGGTCTTTGTTGCGTACCGAGTGTCCCGGATTCGAAATTTGAAACGCCTTTGATTTGGAGGCGCGTGCCTGGAGATTTGGGCCCAGGTGCCGTGGCCTCACGTGGGTGCATGGCGCCCCGCTTGTTTGCTTGCCCCTTATGGTGGGGACCAGACTGGCTGACTCGTCCCGTGGATGATTGGCCTCGATCGCCAGTCTTGATGTCGGGTCCTTTGCCCGGGCTCAAGGTGCTCGTTGTTGGAACAAAGGACCCTGAGTTGGTTGAGTCTATAAAGCTCCCTCGACAAATTGTTGAATTGTTTTTTTTTTTGTTGTTGAATGCCGGTTGCAATGCGCTGTTGGCCATTCTGCAGCGAGAGTTTTGGATATTGTCGGGAGCCGTTGTTGAGTTGAACCCCTTTTTGGACGATACGGGTCTTTTGTTGTTTGTTGTTGACGGTTGAGGCACTCTAGCCTTCCTTGTGAGGCCGTCCCCCCCTTTTGTTGCCTAGGGAGGGCCATTTGGTTGAATTGTTATTGTTGTTTTTGTTGTTTGTTGTTGTTTTGACCCGCCAGCCTGCCCCCATTGGGAGGGTATTTTTGAGGCCGCGGTGAAAGCGGCACAGGGACTCTGGCGCAGATTGTTGGGAGACACCGTTCTCACCTTTAAGGAGTTAGCTACGGTATTTTGCCGCATTGAAGCTGTATTGAACTCGCGTCCATTGTGCCCGCTGTCTTCGGACCCGAACGACTTGGAGGTCCTGACCCCGGGCCATTTTTTGATTTGACAGCCACTTGTCGCCCTGCCGGAGCACCCTTTTGTCGATGTGAGCCAAAATTGGCTATCGCGGTTTCAGTTGGTGCAGCAGCTCGCTCAGAGTTTTGGAAGCGTTTGAGCTTGGAGTATTTGCACATCCTCCAGCGGCGCGTCAGGTGGACTGATAAAACGCAACCTTGTCGGGATTGCCAAGTGATTAGCGGACGGGAAGGCCCGTCCGGGGGGGGGGTAGATGTTGAGTCCCGTTTATTATCTGTGCGCCTAACGGAATGCGCGTGTAACGAAGTGACATCTAACTTGTCAATTTGACGTTGACACTTGACAGCTCTCTTGATTTGCCGCTAAAATAGCCCCGGTCGCCGTGTTGAGTTCCGCGACGCGTTTTGTTGAAATTAATCCTTAAAATCGATCCGCTTGTGACAATTAGTCGTGATCCAGTTGTTTGATTGTTGATAACCCCTAATTTGACGTTTGATAACACGGGTTTTGGACATATTTTGGATAAATAGTTTGAAGGTCAAACCAAAGTGACGCTATTGTGAATGAGTGATTTGAAGACCGCATGCTGTGACCTCCTCCAGCCTAATTGGAAGCGGAATCTAACCTGAAGAATACTCATAACGTCATGACACGATACACATACACTCACTTACATACATATCTCCAGGTTGGCACCAGAGCAGTGTCCTTCAACCATGAGGTAAGTGCTTTTGTTGTATTTGTAATTGTTCACTTGTATTGTCTGCTCCGCGTACGGCGGACAGTACGCTAGCCACTCTTGTCTCTAGAGCCCCACGATTATAACTCTTCCACTGCGCACTTGAAATCGTATTATAACCAAACATGCGCCTATGCTTACGTCGCTAAAAACGGTTGGTCGTTACATGCGAAGTCGTACTAAACGGATTCTACTGTATATGAAATCACTTAGGCAGCATAAAAACTTGACAGCATAACGTTTCGAAGTTTCTTCTATATCTCACGGGCAGCCTAAATATTCTGTGAAGTCTTAAATTAAATTCAGTACATCGCGTTTTTTTTTTCTCAGTCATCACCTCAGCCTATAACACTATCCACTGCTGAACATAGGCCTCTCCTATGCTGTGCACCACGCTGTCCTCCGCCTTCCTCATCCAATCTGCCCCAGCTACTTTCTTAAGGTCCTTCGTCCATCTAGTTGGGGGGCATATCTCTCACTACGTTTGACGATACGCGGTCTCCACTCCAGGACTCGTCACCCATCGGGCGGTCCTTCGACAAACATGGCCAGCCCAGTACGTACAAAACGACCTTAATTTGTGAACTAGCCCAACTGTCATCAGTGTCCACGTTTCGGCCGGCACTATTTTTTTGTTATAACGGGCAGGACGCACTGGTTGTATTGGCAACGAGCAGACTTAACGAAGTTTTTCAAACGCTGCCCAACCGAATCGGCTACACCTGTCAGCCAAGCTGCTGAATGAATGAATTTGCCCGAGTGGCTGCAGTCAGGCTACGTAGTATCTGGGGGCCGATTCTACTAACAAATTTGTGCAAAAATCGCAATAGCACCGCGACTGGGTCACGACTTTTAAGGGTTTTCTCATTTTACTAATGACCAACGATCCAACTGCGGCTACGTGTCAGTGGACGCCAACGATCGATCGAAACAATATAAAATCTATTCTGCTAACAAAGTCGTACATGAGCGTGACGTTTAGTCACATTCTGCTATTATTTTGACACTCGTTTTAATCGAATCAAAGCTGAATTTCGGTAGTTCATCTGTCAAAATTAGCGGTTGAACATAAGTCAGTAAAATGCAACTTTTATCGCATCGATCTAGGATTGCTTTCGGTTTTTTTCCTAAAAATATAATGTTTTACACAGATTTCGTTGAACTTGCCCATGTGGGTGACGTTAGAAAGGTAAGAGGAAGAAATTTTGGGTCAAGAGTATGCAATAATGCTTTGCCCCTTACGGATCGTCAGTGCGTTACGACATACCAATTCTCCAGAGACCTCATAAGAGCTTTGATTGACGAGATCAGTGACCACACATGCCCGTCAATCAAAGCGTTCTTACGGTACTTATTGATACGGAAAAAGGTAACACAGTTACAGTGTGTTACTACGTGATATTCTCAATTGACTCAGTCTTGGATGCACCGGCTTTTTATGTACCTGGTTCGTACCAAACACTGATAGGCCAGCCGCAATGTAAATGCAGTGTCAAAACTTTTAATTTCTTGAGTTTTAGTAATAAACTAGCTACTGTCCACGACTTCATCCGCGTAAAATTTTTGGTCCTCTGACCCTTCTCGTCGCACCGCATTGTCTGTCAGTTTTCGTCAATTTTTCGTTGCTGCTCCGCTCCTTTTGATCGTAGCGTGATGTTGTATAGCCTATAGCCTTCCTCAATAAATAGGCTACCCAATACAAAAAGAATTGTTCAATTCGGACCAGTTGTTCCTGAGATTATCGCGTTCAACCAAATAAACCAACTCTACAGCTTTATAATATTAGTATAGGTAGTCAAAAAAAAACACTAATTTACAGACTGCCCTTGTAACATATTACGCCTTTGTATATGCAAGGCTTAGTTACGGCATAGTAATGTGGGGAAACAGTACAGATGCACCAACACTGTTTACTGTTCAAAAGAAATTTGTCCATATCATAGTAAATATACAACAGATAAATAGCTCGAAACCCCATTTTATAAAGCTAAATATTTTAACTCAGTCCCTATACTCGAAATATGCAAATTTGCACATAAACACCAAGAATTTTACAATAAACGAGAAGACATACAAACAAGACACACATTCTGATACAAACCACAACTAAACCTACCTACATCCCATCTAAAAAAACATTCAACAAGCCCTCTGGTAATGTCAATAAATGTATACAATAATTTACCCGAATCAAATTGCAATGAAAATAAACTCCATCTATTCACTAACAAATTAAAAAAAATCTATTAATAAGTAAATGTTATATCAGTATTAGTAAACATTTAAGTGATAAATCCCTGAAACGCAGTTAGAATACCCAAAGCATGTTTTTTACTTATTTTGAGTTTAGAATAAGTTAGATCATAAGTCCTACTCTACCTACTATATTTCTTTTGATTGTAACTAATTCCAATGTTTACCACCTAAGCATATACATTGTGGAATGCAATAAAGTATCTATTGAGTATTGGAATGGTTCATGAAATCAAAAAACAAATAATGGAACAAAGCATTTTTATTTTTATATCAATTTTAACGTCAGAGCACTTAGTATTTCATCTAAAATAGTAGGGTCGTTTCACCACTCATGTTGATACCGTGTGCCAGATAGAAATACATAATTTATTAATAGTGCATGCTCAACATTGTAAGTGCACAACAGCTAACAGTCAGCAGAATGTCTGCCTTCCAAACTATTGCAACAGTATTGACCACGAGCAACTCTTGAGTCAGAAGTTGATATTTGGGTGTACCTAAGTTAATGTTCCTGAAAAGTATATATTGTAT
Source organism: Aporophyla lueneburgensis (assembly GCA_932294355.1). Classification (NCBI taxonomy): domain Eukaryota; kingdom Metazoa; phylum Arthropoda; class Insecta; order Lepidoptera; family Noctuidae; genus Aporophyla; species Aporophyla lueneburgensis. The sequence continues at coordinate 11,403,492 of OW028762.1, read as the reverse complement.
TTATGTTAGAAGGGGCTAACTAATATTATTATTTTTCTCATTGGTGTGCAAAAAAATGCAAAACAATGCTTTTCCCCGCAGAGTCAACAGGTACAGTATGTATTTGTTTTGCAGATTGCCCTGGAATGTAAATATTCCTGTATCCAGATTTCAATATTGAATAAACAGTTTAAATTCTTTCTTGCATCATCAATACACACTTTCTTCAAACTGCATCTAGATGGTTTTACAGAAGAAAGGGAAACATTCATAAGTTACTTCAAATCTGGAACAGTCTCGGGCAACATCTTCACACATTGTGTTGAAATCTTACTAAACAGTTAATAGCACATTATTTTAAATTACATGCTGTACCATCTTCAAGATTCCATTTTCATTATAATCCTTCAAGTACACACATGAAAACTGAAATATCAATTTCGTGCAATTAGAAAGAAACGGATTAACTACTCCCTCTCAAAGAGAGGAGGCCTGTATCCCAGCAGTGGGAACATTATAAGCTGCTTATATATGTGAGTTAAGAGGAATAAGAGTATTAATTAAAGCAATTAAAACTTTTTCTATTCTATTCAATTTTTTTTAAATGGCAAGCAAAGCCGATGTCGACTATTCTGCCAATGTCTAAAGTGAATTGAAATAGCAAGTGTGCGTGCTTCAAAAAAAAACAAAAAAAAAAAACGATTATAATCTTCGATGATACAGTTGGGCTTAATGTTGATCTTGTGGGGTTAGTATTGGACTGAAACAAACAAAGAAATATAGGTAAATTACATAAATATTATAATTGTTAGAACATTAAATATACCATATCCACACAGATTGGGAAAAGAAATCACAATTTTATATTATTGTGGCGGATGAAAATCATCAGCGCCAAAAGCAGTTCAGGAGAGGAATAAGTTAGAAGAGAGGGGAAATTAATCGGAAGAGGGATCTTAAATTTAGTGAGATGGTTATACAAATCTAGAGGTGGGACATTGTTAGAGCATTCGAAGAATATGTGCTCAAGGGTGCCCTCCGCCAATCCACACTCGCAGAGAGAGGAGTCGCGAACACGGATTTTGTGTAAAAAGACGGGAGTGCAACAAAAACCTAAGCGGATTCTACATATAACAGATATGACAGTTTTGGATACTTTTTTGTAACCGGAGAACCATGGTTTTGGTTTAATGGTCAGTTGTACTGCATAGAAAAAGCTGCCTCTCTTCTTGCTTGAAATATTCCACTGCTCCTGCCAGGAACACTGTAGATTTAGTTTTGGAAGGGATAATAGATCGTACCCCTGATGAGTGTTGTATGTGAGGTCTGCCATTAAAGATGAACAAGCATCTTTAGCCAAGGCGTCAACACATTCGTTACCACTAATGCCACAATGGCTAGGTATCCAAACCAGCTGAACATCTTTATGAACATTTTTTTGATCTTTTTTCCAGATATTGCCATCTGAGGGCAAGAGGGGGTTCACCGCATTCGACTTGCAATGCGTTAACGGGAGAGGACTTCATACAACCTGAGATGATCCGAAGGCACTTGGACTGGACTCTATCCAGCCCAGCTAAAGCACCCTTGTTACAAGGACCCAGGAGATATGTTCCAAAGTCCAAAATACTGCGAACTAAAGCATTGTAGACTAGTTTCATGGTGTAGGGGTGAGCGCCCCACCAAACGCCTGCAAGGACTTTTAAAATTGAAATAACTCTTTCACATTTCTGGTTAAGATAATTTATGTGATGTTTACCAGTTAATTTAGTATCGAGAATAACGCCCAAAAATTTTACTTTATTTACTATAGGAATGTCATGGCCTGAAATATTTATAGCAATATGAGGGATGAGTCTTTTTCGAGAGAAAATTACTGCCGAACTTTTCGGTGCCGACAGCGATAGCCCATGGCTTAAAAGCCATTGATTCAAAGAATCCAGAGAGAGGCACAAAGATGACGCACCGTCAACTATGGAAGAATCTGTCACATAAAGAACAATGTCATCGGCATATTGTAACATCTGGCAATTGTTATTTAGGCAGGACCCAATATCAGCCGTATAGAGATTGTAGAGTATGGGACTGAGGACATAACCCTGAGGAAGACCCTTCCATACGACCCTTTCATCAAACTCCTCACCCTGGACTCTCAAAACCAATGAGCGGGACAACAGAAGCTCGCATATGCATTGTATCATCTTGGCCGGAAGACTCAGCTGTTGCAGTTTTTGCCTGAGTACGGGAAGAAGTACATTGTCATACGCAGAGGAGATGTCAAGAAATGTGGCAACAACGGATTCGTTTCTAGAAAAGGCTAAGCGGATATCCGTAACTAATATACCAATACTATCCATTGACAGGCCTGTTGGTCTAGTGGTTAGTGACCCTGACTGCTATGCCGGAGGTCGTGGGTTCGATTCCCACCCAGGACAAATGTTTGTGTGATGAGCACGATCATTTGTTCTGTGTCTGGGTGTAATTTATCTATAATATGTATGTATTTAGAAATATATAAGTATGTTTATCAGTTGTCTAGTACCCATAACACAAGCTCTGCTTGGCTTGGGACTAGATGGCGTTGTGTGATAGTTGTGGAATATTATTATTATTATTTCCTTTATTTCAGTATATAAACATATAAATTATATTTTTAAATATTAGAATATAAATAAAAACATTTAAAAATATAAAAAATAGTAGCCCACCGGTATCGGGAACAGGGTCCAAGCTACCGGCGGTCAGGGCTCCAGAGAGAGGAACCTCCTGACGATGCGAGCCGTGTCCAGAAGTACCGCTTTCTGAATCAAGCCCTTGACCCAGCTGCCTAACGAGAGCCTCCTTAGATGTCGGTCGAGGCTCTTGGCTATCAACCCATTGGCTGTGACGACTATCGGCACAATGATCGCTGAATCCACATCCCACATGTCGACAACCTCGCGAGCCAAGTCAAGATACTTGATCTGTTTATCTTTCTCAGCTTTCACGAGGTTCTCGTCATGTGGGACCGTTATGTCAACAATCATTGTGCGCCGCTCTACTCGATCCACCACCACTATATCAGGCTTATTTGCGGTAATAGTCCTGTCAGTGATGATGGATCGATCCCAGTACAATGTGATATTTCCATTTTCGAGAACTGGGTCGGGCACATACCTGTAGTACGGCACTTCCGATTCCACAAGGCTGTATTTAAGAGCAAGTTGCTGATGGATAATCCTGGCTACTAGGTTGTGTCTATGCAAGTATTCTTCGTTAGCTAGACGAGAACACCCGGAGATTATGTGTCTAATTGATTCTCCTGGACGGTGGCATGCCCGACAGATGTCAACCGTGCCGTCTTTCACAATAAATCTCCGGTAATTGTTCGTCATCATAACTTCGTCCATAATTGCACAGACAAAACCTTCGGTTTCCCCAAAGAGGTCACCGAAACGCAGCCAGACTACGGACGCTAGTGTATCTACATCGGGTCCATGTAGGGCCCGGAAAAAGCGTCCGTGGAGCTCCTTACTCTGCCATACTTCCATGCGTTCATTAGTGTCAAGTATTACAGGTTTGCGCCAGTTCTCGTTAGCCAAGGAGAGCGGGGTGAGGCCCTTGTCAACCGCGACCACATCTCGATGCATCCCCACGTCGGTTTCTAGGAAATATTCCCTGAGACTGCATATCTCGCGATTGTGGAGAGTCTTAGCGTTTAAAAAGCCTCGACCTCCACACTTTCGCGGGATATACAGCCTCATTACCGATGACCGTGGGTGATGCATTCGATATGCAGTCAGCAGCGTACGGACCCTCCTATCCAGGGCGTCGAGTTCGGTTTGAGTCCATTTGAGTATGCCGAAAGAGTACATCAAAACCGGCATGACCCAACCGTTGAAGGCGCGCACCTTGTTTCCGCCTGATAAAAGACTATTAAGTACTTTCTTCAGGCGGCCAAAGAAGCGCTCCCTCAACGATTGCTTCATGTCAGTAACATTGATGCCCAACGCTTCCGACATACCCAAATACTTATAGGTTTCGGATGCGGAGAGGGCTCGGAGGTTTATGGAATCCGAGAGTTGGGTTCCCGCGGATTCCACAATCTCCCCTCGCTTTACATGCATGACCGCACATTTGTCCACACCAAATTCCATCCTGATGGCCCTACTGAAGGTTTCAGTTACTTTCAGTAACTCCATCAGTTGAAAATTGTTGGGGGCAAAGAGTTTAAGGTCATCCATGTAAAGGAGGTGAGATATAACCTGACCACCTCTCCTCAACCGATAGCCTATACCTGAATCCTCAAGCAGTGTGCTCAGAGGATTCAGGGCTAAGCAGAACCAAAGTGGACTCAAACTATCACCCTGAAATATGCCTCGCTCGATCCTTATCGGTTCGCTGTTCCTTTGGATATTTCGACATCCTGGATAGCGAAGGACCGTTCTCCACTGCCCCATACATGAAATCAGGAAGGTGCGCAGAGTTGCATCAATTTTATACAACTCCAGCACCCTCATGAGCCATGTATGTGGCACCGAGTCATAGGCCTTCTTGTAATCTATCCAACATGTCGACAGATCCTTTCGGGAACGACGAACCTGTTGGCTAATGGCCATATCAATGAGGAGCAGCTCCTTAGTACCGCGGGACCCGTTCCTACATCCATTTTGAGAGACAGACATGATGGAGTTAGTGTCTATATGATTGTAAATTTTAGTTCTCAAAATGGATGTAAGAACTTTATAGACCGTCGGTAAACACGTGATCGGCCTATAATTTTTGGGTTCCGCGGTGCTACCTGATTTATGGAGCAGGTGGGTAACTCCTGTTGTAAGAAACTGGGGTAGCGAACCAGACTCCAAAGCAGTCTGGTACTGAGTCGCCAAGCGAGCGTGCGATCCTACAAACCATTTTATCCAGAAGTTATGCAGCCCGTCCGGCCCTGGAGACTTCCAGTTGGGCGACGGACGAACTGCACGAGCAACATCCTGGGGGCAGATAGTAATAGCCCCCATTTCTGGTATAGGATCGCAGGCTCGCTCGACTTCTCTAGCCCAATCACCTTCGGTGTGACTCACAGGCACCGACCAGATACTGCGCCAAAAAGAACACATGGCATCATTATCCGGCAGATGCGTGTCAGCCACACCTTGGATCGGTCGCTCCCAAGCCCTATAAACCCACCTTTCATCACTCTGGAAGGCGCGATTCTGAGTGTATCGGTCCATTCGCCGCTTATACCTACGAATACGGCTTGCCCATGCATAAACTTTCTGCTTCAGGAAGTCTATGCGCTCTGTGACACGGGACATAAAATCCTGAGGGCTGGTATCAGTCCCTGAGAACGCCCGTCTCACAAAGCGTATCACTCTAGGACGAGTGTTGCCCTCCCTGAAGCAGATTAGTTTGCCGATGAGCGCTCTGGCCCCACTAATACGTCGCTCAACTCTGCACTGCCAGGCTGGTACGGCTGGTTTTGGTCGTGTAGCTCTAGAGTCTCTAGCAAATTTGACGTGAGCTACACGACATGCCGCTACAGCCGCGCAGTACAGAATTGCATGAGTATCAGTGAGGTCTTCGCAGTCATCAAAATAGTTTGACAACTGCGAATCCAGAATTATTATTATTTCCTTTATTTAAATTTTTACAACATATAAATTACATTTTTAAATATTAAAATAACAAAAATCATAAAAACATTTAAAAATATAAAAAATAGTAGCCCACCGGTATCGGGAATAGGATCCAAGCTACCGGTGGTCAGGGCCGCTGAGAGAGGAACCTTCTCACTATACGTGCCGTGTCCAGTAATACCGCCTTCTGGATCAAGCGCTTGATCCAGCTGCCTAACGAGAGCCTCTTTAGGTGTTGGTCGAGGCTCTTGGCTATTATGCCATTGGCCGTCACGACTATCGGCACAATGACTGCTGTATCCACATCCCACATCTCGACAACCTCGCGAGCCAAGTCAAGATATTTGATCTGCTTATCTTGTTCGGCTTTCACGAGGTTCTCGTCATGCGGGACTGCTATATCAACATTCATTGTGCGACGCTCTGATCGATCTATCACCACTATGTCCGGCTTATTAGCGACAATAGTCCTATCAGTGATGATAGATCGATCCCAATACAATGTGATATTTCCATTTTGGAGAACTGGGTCGGGCACATACTTATAGTACGGTACTTCTGATTCCACAAGACTGTATTTCAGAGCAAGTTGCTGGTGGATAATCCTGGCTACAAGGTTGTGTCTATGCAAGTAGTCTCCGTTAGCCAGACGAGAACAACCAGAAATAATGTGTCGGATTGACTCCCCCGGACGGTGGCATGCCCGACAGATGTCAACCGTGCCATCCTTCACAATATATTTCCGGTAGTTGTTTGTCATCATAACTTCGTCCATAATTGCAAAGACAAAACCTTCGGTTTCTCCAAATAGATCTCCGAATCGTAACCAGGATACGGACGCTAAGAGGTCTACATCGGGTCCATGTAGGACCCGGTAAAAGCGTCCGTGGAGCTCCTTGCTTTGCCATACCTCCCTGCGGTCATTAGTATCTAATACTTTAGGTTTGCGCCAGTTCTCGTTAGCCAAGGAGAGCGGGGTGAAGCCCTTGTCCACTGAGACCATATCTCGGTGCATCCCCACATCGGCTTCAAGGAAGTATTCCCTGAGACTGCATATCTCACGGTTGTGCAGGGTCTTGGCATTTAAAAAACCTCGACCTCCGCACTTCCGCGGGATATACAGTCTCATCACCGAGGACCGTGGGTGGTGCATCCGATTTACGGTCAGCAGTGTGCGGACCCGTCTATCCAGGGCGTCCAGCTCCGTCTGAGTCCATTTGAGTATGCCGAAAGAGTACATCAAAACTGGCATAACCCAACCGTTGAAGGCGCGCACCTTGTTTCCGCCTGATAAAAGACTATTTAGAACTTTATTCAGGCGGCCAAAGAAGCGCTCCCTCAACGATTGTTTCATGTCAGCAGTGTCGATGCCTAACGCTTCCGACATACCCAAATACTTGTATGTTTCGATTGAGGAGAGGGATCTTAGGTGTATGGAATCCGTGAGTTGGGTTCCCACGGATTCCACAATCTCCCCTCGCTTCACATGCATGACTGCAGATTTGTCCACACCAAATTCCATCCTGATGGCGCTACTGAAGGTTTCAGTTACTTTCAGTAGCTCCATCAGTTGCAGATTGTTGTGGGCAAAGAGTTTTAGGTCATCCATGTAGAGGAGGTGAGATATAACCTGACCACCTCTCCTCAATCGATAGCCTATACCTGAATCCTCCAGCAGTGTGCTAAGAGGATTCATGGCTAGGCAGAACCAAAGTGGACTCAAACTATCGCCCTGGAATATACCTCGCTCAATCCTTATCGGTTCGCTATTCCTCTGGATTTGTCGACATCCTGGATAGCGAAGGACCGTCCTCCACTGCCCCATACATGACATCAGGAAGGTGCACAGCGTTGTATCTACTTTGTACAACTCTAACACCCTCCTGAGCCATGTGTGTGGTACCGAGTCATAGGCCTTCTTATAGTCTATCCAGCATGTCGACAGATTCCTTCGGGAACGACGAACCTGTTGACTAATGGTCATATCGATTAGGAGCAGCTCCTTAGTACCGCGGGACCCGTTCCTACATCCATTTTGAGAGACAGACAAGATAGAGTTTGTGTCAATATGATTGTAAATTTTAGCTCTCAAAATGGATGTAAGAATTTTATAGACCGTCGGTAGACAAGTGATCGGTCTATAATTTTTGGGTTCCGCGGTGCTACCTGATTTATGGAGCAGGTGGGTTATCCCTGTTGTTAAGAACTGGGGCAACGACCCTGACTCTAAGGCTGACTGGAACTGAGATGCCAAGCGAGCGTGCGACTTTTGGATCCACTTGATCCAAAAGTTGTGCAGTCCGTCCGGCCCCGGAGATTTCCAGTTAGGCAACGGACGGACTGCACAAGCGACATCTTGGGGGCTGATGGTAATTGCCCCCATTTCTGGTATTTGTCCGCACGCTCGCTCGATCTGCCTAGTCCAGTCACCTTCGGTGTGATTGACAGGCACCGACCAGATGTTTCGCCAGAACGAAGACATGGCGTCATCATCCGGAAGGGGCATGTCAGCCACACCTTGGTCCGGTCGCTCCCAAGCTCTGTAAACCCACCTCTCATCGCTTTGGAATGTGCGATTCTGAGTGAACTGCTCCACCCTCCGCCGATACCGACGAATACGGTTTGCCCATGCACAGATCTTCTGCTTCAGGAAGTCGATGCGCTCTGTGACGCGGGGCAAATAATCTCGGGGACTAACATCAGTCCCGGAGAACGCCCGCTTCACAAAGCGCATCACTCGAGGGCGAGTATTGCCCTCCCTGAAGCAGATTAGCTTACCGATGAGTGCTCTAGCCTCACCGATACGACACTCAATCCTGCACTGCCAAGCTGGTACGGCTGGTTTTGGTCGTGTAGCTCTGTCACTGTTAGGAAACTTAACATGAGCTACACGACAAGCCGCTACAGCTGCGCAGTACAAGATCGAGTGGGTATCAACCAGGTCTTTGCTGCCGTCAAAATATGTTGACAGCTGTGAGTCTAGAGCACACACCAGCGCCTTGTTTTTCTTATGCATGGGCAAACGAGGTAAACGTGGTCTATGTTCAGGCGGAGTAGAGCGATACTCCCTGAAAGCATCCTCCAAAGCGCTCCTTAATCGTGCATTGCATTGGGTACTCACGGATATAGCCCCGTCATCATCCTCTCCACCAACACAGTTGGGTCGCGGTGAAACACTGGGTAAATTTTGCAGTTGCACCGCGACCAGTGGCGAAGCAGGCGTAACATGGCTATTCCGTGATTCGAGGCAAAGTCGATCAAGCACGGCGGCATCCAGCATATGATTACGCTGGATGACCCGTGCCTGATCCGATAATCGTTGCGACGACACGTTGACACCTGGTTCAAGCACCTGAAACAGAGAGAGCATCCGACCACGGTACGCAGTCAAGTTAGTTCCCCCCTCTGTAGCCCCATAGTATGCGCGCATGACATTTTCGTTGACCGCTTGTGTCCACTTCATGCGCTGCACACTTCCACCGGTAGCGGGGACCCTATCTTATTATTATTATTATTATTATTGTACTGAGCCTTTTCCTGAAACCAAATTGATGGTTCGGCAGCAAGTCTCTCGATTCGACTAACCACTCAAGACGATTTTTAATAAGGTGCTCCAGTAATTTGGCTAGGACTGAAGACAAAGCGATTGGTCTCAGGCCATTCGGGACATCTGCATGTTTGCCTGGTTTCAATATAGGAATAATTATCTGAAGCTTCCATTGATCTGGAACCCAACCATGAAAATAACAATAATTTAAAATATTTAAAAAGAAGATCTTAGCCTTTCCACCAGAATGGGTTATGAATGAATACGGTATACCATCAATACCAGGAGCTGAGTCCCGGACATGCTTGAGTACCACATTCAGTTCCTCCAAGGTGAATGGCGCATCGAAAGGATCATCTGTTACTATATGTAGGGGAGTATTTTGACATTCAGATGAGAATGGAACATAAGATGAAGCTATTTTGTCAAAAAAAAGTTCAGCAGTCTGTCTAGTGATGGGTGAAGAGATCGATGGAGAACATCCACGTCTAAATCTATTGATATTTTTCCAGACAATTGATACTGGAGTAGAGGGAGATAAGGAAGTGCAAAACTTAATCCAACCCGTACGTTTCTTCTTACGAAGAAAACGTTTAGATCTGGCATTGATCTGTAAATATGCCAATAGATTTTCGGTACTCATATTCCCATTATAACACATTTCCGCCTCATTTCTATCTCTGATTGCCGAAGTGCATTCTGGATCCCACCATGGAGGTGAAGGTATTTTGTCACGGGCACAGTTTTTCAATGGAAAGACTGTGCACTGGAGGTGAGGGCCGTAACAAAACCCTCATAACATGTCTTGGCATGGTAGTGACCAGAAGTATTTAATAAAGGAGGACGGGCAAAAATGTATAGAAGCCAGCCTAGGAACCAATAACAACATGCGATATATCATTGGAAAGGTTTTTTTTATGTTATTCAACTATTGTTATGGCTGGAAGTCCAAGCTTTATTCACAGAAATGCCATTTCTCGCTAATTGTGGATTAGGTGTTTTATGGCTCCTCAAAATATCTTACCTATTGTTTAATTAACATATGAATACACCGCGCTTAACAGATAGCTCAGTTTTTGTTATACTCTATTAGTTGCACGTGTTTTATAGGAATTTCTAATGCTTTTGGTCAAGGCTGTATCTCGCTTTCACTTATCTCAGACATGCTACAGGCGCTGGTATGCTTAAACTCGAAGTACCTACACACTATCATTATCCAACACATTTTATTTCTGAGAATAAAAAAAAACGCGTATAGTTGAATATAACCTGGAATGAAAACAATCAGTATCTTATATAATCCTCTTAGTGAGTGAATGAATTGGTTTAACTGCCTTTTTAAAAGTTGTTTATTGTAGGATTATAAATAGAAAAAATAATTAACTAATCCAATTACTCGTATTAACTAACATTTCCTCTTAGTAGGTATAGCTTCAAAATAAGAGCACCAACCACTATAAGTCTTTATTGCTATTTATGTAGTACCACAAGATAAGCTAACACAATATAGCCCTAGTATAATACATTCACTGTAATAAACAAATAAACAAACCTCCAATAGTGCATGTTCCCGTAAATAATCTGCAAGCTCAGGTTGATCTTGTGGAATATTTTCAGCCAAAATGTGAGGCTGATGCCTTCTTTTATGTAGCCCACGCTGGCACATAACACAATTGTTGTGGTGTTCATCCATGAATAAAGCAAGCCGTTTTTAAAAGCTTAGTTCTGATCCCGATAAACAAAGCCAAAAGTCGTAGTCGAATGATAGTTATGACAAATGTAAATGTTAATAATATAGTTAAACGTATTTGCTACCCTTTTTTTTTGGATGGGAAATCATCAAATGACTTCTCCCGCTCTGGGCGGAGCGGGAGGGCGTGTCAAACTTTTACTGACTAAAACCCACCCGTGTTCCTTCAGTTGCCCATGTGCCAGGGTCACGGTATCTCTTTCGAACAATCTCGTCGACCCGAGCCTGGTCCTTACCGGGCGGCGAGCTACCCATTGATCGCCGCCCGCAAGATCGCGCCTACGGTGGCCGGGAGTCTGCTATCGACTCCCGACGCCCAGAGAGTCTCCTCCTGCGGCGGTTAGGGACGTGAGGGCGCAGAGACTGCCACTCCCTCACGCGCCCCGCCTCCTCGTTCGCGAGCATTACTGCCTCGCAGAAGGAGGTGACGGCTTCCCATGCCCTCTCGCTCCGTACCATGGCTCGCACCAGGGCCGGACGCGAGAGGTCGCCGCCGCCGATCGCCTCCACGGTATTTGCTACCCTCAAATCAAAATAACGACTAACGAACATGTGCGCGCGCGTCTGATGTGCCGGCCTGGCTCACTTATCCCTCTTATCCTTGCTACTCGTTCTTAATGGCTGTCTCATCGGACGCGATAAGGAAAAGCACAAGAAACCAGTGGTACAGACAAGTAAGGCGTCGTTCTAATATAAAGTGATGGTAACGCGAATAAGCAATCGTCGCGTTCGTATGTCATTTTTTAACCGACTTCAAAAAAAGGAGGAAGTTATCTTTTATATTAATGTTTGTTACCTCATTTCTTTTTTGTTCGGAAAACCCTCTGTCGGCAAGACCACGCGTTCCGGTTTATCGAACAAAAAGTGACATATGAACGCTTTAAATAAGGACGACGTCTTACGGTTATATACATTTATAAAATGCTGAAAAAAAAAATGTTTTGCTTAAGTCTGGCTTTATTGTGCAATAACTTTTTCCACACAGCGATTTCGAACTTCCCGTCATAACAATAGTTGAAGTACATAAAAAAACCTTTCCAATGATATATCGCATGTTGTTATTGGTTCTTAGGCTAGAACGCCCGTTCTCCTTTGAATTTAAATTTGAAAGTACGTCTATTTTGTCCAATAATGAATTAAATTTTGTCCAGTCTGGTTTGGACAGGTTATACTTCATAAGTGGAGGGGAAGTTTTCTCTAAATAAGTTTTATCAAGCAAAGATATAACAATAGGGTAATGGTCGCTACCATGCGACAAGGTTGTACATTTCCAGAAGGTTGACGCTGCTAGTTCAACTGAACAAAAGGTTAAGTCAACGCAACTTTTTTGCTGATCGGGAACAGGTCTGCGTGTTGGGCATCCATTATTTAAAATGCAGAGATCCAAATCATCCAGGATCTCAACCAAAGCTAAGCCAAAGGTATCGCAGCGTTCAGATCCCCATCTGTAGTGGTGGCAGTTAAAATCGCCCATGACCAGTATCGGACCATGAATATTGGAAAAATATCTCTTAGAGTTATTAATTGAGCATGATGAGGATGTGCAATATAAATAGAGAACACTGTGATACCTTCAACCATCCCTGCAGCAATGCTCATATCTCCCGTAAGTGAAGGCAAAGTAAGAGGAGAAAATGGGACCCGGTTGTTGACCAAGAGAGCTGACCCCCCATAGCCATCTGACCTGTCACATCTGAATATGTTGTAATGGGGAATACGGAAGCTAAGACTTGGGATAAGTCAAGTCTCAGCTATGGAACAAGCCAATGGCGTGTATTTATTTAATAGGAATATGAGGTCGTGCTTTTTATGCCACACGCTCCTCACATTCCACTGTAGGAAAACTTGGCGAGACGCCATTTCTAATATCGAAAAGAAGAGTAATAAGTTGGTCGGCAACGTTGGACGGTGATTGAGTGTTAGTAGTAGAAGAAGAAATAATAATAGGTAAGAGTTTAATGAGTAGTTCAACAATAGAAGAGGAACTATTATTGGAAGTGTCATTTTTGTCGAGAGCGCAGCCGTTAGGCTGTGAAAGTTGGGGGGAACTAATAATCTGTTGATGAGTAGCTTTGTCATAAGACGGGGAGAGAGGGGCATGAGACTTAGGCTTTAGGTGTACTGTCTTTCGATAAGACTGTGATATTGGAGTTTTAGCAACATTGGCATAGTTGCGAGAAGCTGTTGGAATTAATTTGTTGGCTTCAGCGTAAGGCATGGATTTTGCAGCCATAATGGTCTTAATGGCTTTCTGTCTACCATGCTCGGGGCAAGACTTGCTGTTAGCGAAGTGATTACCAGAACATAGAATACAGAAGGCCTCGCCCTCAGAAATGTTGCAACCATCACCTGGGTGATCGTGGCCACATTTACTGCAGCGTGGTTTAGACCTAAAAACATAAGCCACATGTCCAAATCTACAGCACTTGCGACATTGTAATGTGCATCTGGACTGAGGGCCCATTTTTTGAACCCTAGTGTACCGAAGTAAGATTTATAGGGAAATTAGTTAAAAATAGTAAAAACTTAAAGCAAAGGGTCATAAATTTCTTAAACGTGAATTAAAACTGTTATGATGAAATAACTTGGGCCCTCAATCCAGACGCGTGCATAAAGTGGCATAGCCTAAATCTCAGTAAATACTATCTCTGGGTTAATCATTTTTGTTTAAGAATTTAGTTAAGAATTTATTAAATATTTTAAGAAATTCCCAAATCTGTAAAATATAACATTACCGATTTATGGCGGCATATCTAGGGCCCTCACTTCATTATTGTTTGTACTGAGGAATCTGCAAAACATGAATATATCTGAAGAAATACATAATTACGACTTTAACATGTTTTACTTACATACCTATGTGAATTAGTTAAAAAGAAATAAGGACACAAAACTTAATTGTTAAGAAGTAAATGAAAGTCGAATTTTACTAAAAAGTCTGAACTGAGAGCCCAATATTTTCGGCTTTATTGACTAGGCTCAACCTCATAGATTAACGCAAATTAGAATAAAAGTTTTAACTATTTCTTAATTAAATTGTAACATATCGTTCGTTCTTCTAAATGTCATACTTTAAGAGAAAATTGATTTTCAACTTTTTGTAAGAGAATTATTTTTAGAGTGACCATAATGTTCAAAGTACCTGTACATTTTGTAAAGTGCATTCGGCAAGTCATAATTTGCAGCTAAAAGTACTCCTAGTAATTACAATTTGGCTTTCCTTATTTCTAATGTAATTTCTATAAAAATAAATAAAACTAGAACATTTATTTAGCTTCAACAGTGTTTGCATAAATGAAAGGCAAACTAACCGACTAGGTACTACCTAGTCGGTTATACATGTAAGTAGTCATCGTAACTATGAATCACTGTAGCACCAGATCAAACAAATGCATTGTGATAAATACAACACGATCGGTATAATTATAAAAAAACTCTTTACTTCACATAAATGTTACCTTAAAATAGGGAACCGATTACTTTTCCGAATTATTTTTGTTCGAATTTCATTTCACCGAAAACTGTTGACCGACGTCTTTTTTGCCATATGCATTGTTTGACTTATTTTTAGATCATCGATGTATCATGTTTCATAGGTATTATTTTACCGAACTATGTTTTGCCGATTTACAAAATAACTTTTTGCTATTGGCCGAAGCCTCTTTTGAACTTTTTTCATTTGCCAAATGATTTATTTGCCATATTTTCAACACAATGAAACAACATTTTAGGGAATATTATTTGGTGACAAATATGTAGCCGGTTACTTGGTAGCGTTTTCAATATGAAATTAAAATATACGTAGTGTCATAAAAACTCAATGTATTCTACTACAAAATTTAGTGAGAAACGAATCGCTGTAAACCGACTTTACGTAGTCTTGTCTGCCCTACCCCTAGAGTGTAATTTAAGCCCGCGTAGGCGCGGAGGGGTAGGGGCCGCCCAAACCCCGTAGCGCCGGAGCCGTGACAGAAACAATCCTTGCTGCATGTTGCATGCCTGATTGCATGTTGCTTGCCTGATTGCATGTTGCTTGCTTGTTCGCACGTTGCATGCTTGCTCGCTGCATACGTGCTTGCATGCTGCATGCTTGAAGCAAGCATCCTTGTTCGCATGTATCTTACTGGGACTCTTTAAAAACGCTTTTGTTCATAACCAACTGTTTATTTAGTGCCATTACATTTAAATAATTAATTAATTAAACAAAAGAGTAGGTTAATCTGAACAGTGCAGTATAATTAATGTTCGGAAACATAATACTTCGAACAAATGTTATTTCGGCTAAGTGTAACTTCGGTAAAAACTTTTTCGACCAAATAAAACGTCGGAGTAACGAAAAAAGTCGAAATGATAATAGGTCAACTGATAGAGTGGCAGACGTGACTTCGATGAAGTAAAAAACAAAGAAACGATAATAGTTGAAAAGTTTTAGGTGAAATGAAATTCGGTCAAACATTTTTCGAACTTATGATAGGTAACCGTTAAAATAGTCTTATATCCTAAAAATACGAAATTGCGAGAGAGCAAAGTAATTTTTAGTGATGAGTGCAACTATATCTCTGATTAAAAAAAAAACATTTTCATTTTTAGTTTTTTTTTTAACTATATTTTTTTTTTATTTGCTTTAGGCAACTTGGCTCATAGTATTACCTTAAAGAGTAACATCACATAAATAGAAATTACATTAAAAATAAGGAAAACTACATTTATTTATTTATTCATTTATTTGCGTAAAACATGGTATAAAGAGGTCTTATAGTAAAAAAATAGAGCAGACATGTTTTGCCAAGATTAAACATAGCATGCAAATATTCAAAATTATAGGTAATTGTAGTAACAATTTCCCAACCATAATTATTATTATAATATTACAACAACACTATTTTCGCTCTAGGAATTGCTTTATACTGTAGAAGTTGTTATCATTTAGCCATACATACAATTTATTCTTAAAAGCATATCTCGAGTTGAACATTTTCAGATCAGTAGGTAATTTGTTATAGATTCGTACACACATAGTTAAGCAGCTTTTATTGTACTTAGCAAGCCTGGGAGCATTATTAAGCATGAGCCTGTGAGGATCTCGTCGGCTTCGAGGATTTACATCATTAGCTATTTTAAATAATTCCTTATGTTTCCATACAAACATGCATATTTCTTTAATGTATAAACAAAGTAGCGGTAACAAGCCAAGTTTCTTAAATATTGGCTGACATGATTCCTCAGGATGAAGTCCGTGTAATGCCCTAATGCATTTTTTTTGAGCAACAAATGTTCTATTCTGGTCGGTACTGTTACCCCATATTATAAGTCCATAACGCAATATAGATTCCACATATGCATGGTAAGCTAATATAGCTGTTTTTAGATTAGTACATTTTTTTACTTGTCTAAGAGCATACACAAATTTGTTTATCTTGCTTGAAACACTGTCTACATGCACTTTCCAATGTAGATCTTCATCAATAGTTACTCCTAGGAACTTGGTATGTGTTACTGGTTTAATTTTGGGTATATTTAATTTGAGGTTAAATTTATGATTATTGGATTTATTAAATTGTATATAAACTGATTTGTCAAGGTTTATTTTCAAGTTATTTACATAAAGCCAGTGAATTAAAATGTCAATTGTATTGTTAATGTCAGTTTCGTGGTCAGAAATTGTATTATTATTTTTTTTACTGGATGTCACAATAATAGAGATGTCATCAGCAAACAATATGCACTTATGTTTCGTTATTTTAATGATGTCATTTATATATATCAAGAATAAGATAGGCCCTAGTATGCTTCCCTGTGGGACACCAAACTTATTACATCTATATTTCGACGAGTGTTGCGTTACTTCTTTATTTTCATTAATATTTGTTATGGTAACGCATTGTTGCCTGTTCTCTAGGTATGATTTTATCCACTGTAAGGTAGGCCCTCTAATCCCGATTGCTTCTAGCTTTTGCAGTAGTAGATCGTGTGATACTAGGTCGAAGGTTTTTGATAAATCAAAGGTTAGGTTGTTGTCATTGACGTTAGTTAATATAACATTTATGAGGGCATAGATTGCTAATGTTGTAGACTTCCCCTTTTGAAAACCATACTGTTCTTTTTTTATAATATTGAACTTTGTACAGTAATTTGCAATTCTTTTGTACATACATTTTTCGTATATTTTAGACAAGATGGGTATTAGGGTTATAGGGCGGTAATTGCTTAGGTCATGTCTGTCTCCTTTTTTGTAAAGTGGTCTAACAATGGAAAGCTTTAAAGCTTCTGGAAAAATTCCCTCATAGAATGACAAATTGATCAAGTGTGTTAGTACTTCAACAATTTCGTCGACACAGGCTTTAATGATTTTGGTGTTAATTTCGTCGTGCCCTTCAGAATTTGTGTTATTCAAATGCAGTATTTCCTGCTTAACTTCAGCTATCGACATCGGTCTGAGGAACATAGAGCCAACAGTAAGACTATTGCTAGTGTTACCTGTGACGTTCGGTGGCATTGATTTGTTTGTTGAATCGATATAATTGTAATTAGTAGGTATATATACACATAGCAGGTATATATACATTGTAATTAGTAGGTATATAGTAATTTTAGCTGCAAATTATGACTTGCCGAATGCACTTTACAAAATGTACAGGTACTTTGAACATTATGGTCACTCTACAAATAATTCTCTTACAAAAAGTTGAAAATCAATTTTCTCTTAAAGTATGACATTTAGAAGAACGAACGATATGTTACAATTTAATTAAGAAATAGTTAAAACTTTTTTTCTAATTTGCGTTAATCTATGAGGTTGAGCCTAGTCAATAAAGCCGAAAATACTGGGCTCTCAGTTCAGACTTTTTAGTAAAATTCGACTTTCATTTGCTTCTTAACAATTAAGTTTTGTGTCCTTATTTCTTTTTAACTAATTCACATAGGTATGTAAGTAAAACATGTTAAAGTCGTATTTATGTATTTCTTCAGATATATTCATGTTTTGCAGATTCCTCAGTACAAACAATAATGAAGTGAGGGCCCTAGATATTCCGCCATAAATCGGTAATGTTATATTTTACAGATTTGGGAATTTCTTAAAATATTTAAGAAATTCTTAACTAAATTCTTAAACAAAAATTATTAACCCAGAGATAGTACTTACTGAGATTTAGGCTATGCCACTTTATGCACGCGTCTGGATTGAGGGCCCAAGTTATTTCATCATAACAGTTTTAATTCACGTTTAAGAAATTTATGACCCTTTGCTTTAAGTTTTTACTATTTTTAACTAATTTCCCTATAAATCTTATTTCGGTACGCAAGGGTTCAAAAAATGGGCCCTCAATCCAGATGCACATGAAAGGTTTGATTTCACAGCTTTAGCTAGTTAGGGATGTAGAACGAAACGTTCTTCTGAGTTTTTGTTATTTATTAAGTTAATATGTTGTATTTTTGTAACAATAAAATATCAGTACAGAACTATAAATAAGGTCAAGATATCTTTTTAAATCAGAAAATCCTTTATTGCCACTTATTCGTGTTTAGTGACATTTTTAGATTCAACTTTTTTCTTTGTGGTAATAATAAAACATACTATTTGGCATGTTGGTAACACAGGAAGCCCACTCGTATGTTCCCGTAACGATTCAGTTTCGATTCGGCGTAAGTTTAGTTTCCCTTGTGCTTTACAAATAGTAGAATGACTTTATAGGACATTATCGACCTGTGATCGAAATCTAACTGTTGTGAAAACACAGCTGAACGTGTAACTTTGCAAATTAGTGGAATTGCCCCCCTCTGGTCTAAATGTAAGTCGCCCATCACTAAATAAGAATTTTGAGTACATAGTTGAGTGTGAGTGGAGTGTGAGAGCACGCTAAAATCGAACACTAATACAAAATAATTCGAAATCGGAATGAGTTGACATGCTCAATAGATTACGTTGTAACTCGGAATGCAGCCTATGTCACTACTCTGGCTTACTAAGGTGGAACTTTTAATCCTATTCAGTAACATGACAGTTGGAGGGCCAGGTTTTGACAAAAAAGGTAGTGAGGTGGTGCAAGAATGAATGAACTTGAAATAATGTACTTACATGCAAACTTTGTATTTTAAATTTAATCATTTGTCTTAACCCTTTAACGCCCAAATGTTCTGATTTTTACCTTGACTTTCAACCTCGTGTAACATGATGAAAAAAATTTATACAATTTGAAAAAGCTACATTCTTTGTTGTTTGAACGTCGCTCTTTCGAATAAGCAACATAAAATTAAAAAAAAATTACAATTTCCCAGTCATTTTTGTAGAAATACCCTTGATTTTTTTATTTTTTTTTTATCGTGATTTTCTCGATGATACCGGATCTTGAGTACATTGAAATGCACGTATAACGTGTTCCCGATGGTTCGACTTCAAAGATATGCAATGAGAAAAAATTTTTCATCCCGCAAATTAAAAAAAAAAGTGTCCGAAAGCAAAATATTTTTCTGATCTTTCATCATTTCTCAATTTTTCGAGTTTTATCATAATGTAATGATAAAAAATTAACACTTAAATCATCTTTCACGTTTTTTAATAACGTAGATTGCTCGAAAAATATAAGTTTATCAAAAATGTAATTTTGTTGTTATAAAAAATTATTCAGTTTTTATTTTGAACCCGTTCTTTGCCTTTTAATCATCAAAGTTGTCCGATTTCCACCACGAGGAGGTGAACGGTGTTGGAAATCATTTTTTTATTTAAAGTTTTTTTATTTTTTTTGGTTTTTTTTTGGATAGAGTGGCGCCACGGCGTCCTCACCTTCCACCTGACGCAGGTTCTCATCGGGTATGGATGCTTTGGTGGGTTCCTGTTCAGGATAAACCGGAAGGTAACGCCCGGGTGTTTCCATTGCGAGGATCATCTGGAGGACACGGTGGAGCATACGGTGGAGGTGTGCCCTGCGTGGGCAGAGCACCACCGTGTCCTCGTGGAGGCGATCGGCGGCTGCGACCTCTCGCTTCCGGCCCTGGTGCGAGCCATGGTACGGAACGAGAGGACATGGGAAGCCATCACCTCCTTCTGCGAAGCAGTAATGCTCGCGAAGGGCGCGTGAGGGAGTGGCAGTCTCTGCGCCCTCACGTCCCTAGCCGCCGCAGGAGGAGACGCCTCGGGCATCGGGAGTCAATAGTGGACTCCCGGCCACCGTAGGCGCGAGCTTGCGGGTGGCGAGGAATGGGTAGGTCGCCGCCCGGTAAGGACCAGGCTCGGGTCGACGGCGCGTAGTGTTCCACGCGCCCTCAAAGAGATGTCAGCAGCACTGAAGGGGTCTGCTAGGACTGATGCTTGCCAGGGTCTCGTGATTGTTCGAAAGAGATACCGTGACCCTGGCACATGGGCAACTAAAGGAACACGGGTGGGTTTTAGTCAGTAAAAGTCTGACACGCCGTCGCGCTCCGCCCAGAGCGGGAGAAGTCATTTGATGATTTCCCATCCAAAAAAAAGTGTTAATTTTTTATCATTACATTATGTTAAAACTCGAAAACTTGAGAAATAATGAAAGATCAGAAAAAAAATTGCTTTCGGACACTATTTTTTAATTTGAGGGATAAAAAAAAGTTCTCATTGCATTTCTTTGAAGTCGAACCATCGGGAACATGTATAACATGTTCCCGATGGTGCATTTCAATGCACTCAAGATCCGGTATCATCGAGAAAATAGCGATAAAAAAAAAGGTTGAAAGCCAAGGTGAAAATCAGAACATTCTGGCGTTAAAGGGTTAAAACACGATATATACTAAATCGATATATAAATATATAGTCTATGGCTGCCAGAGGAAATAAAATGACTATATTATGGTAAAAAAAAGAAGTAAAATGACATGATTTTAATAATATTTTTATATTTAGTTTTGTTTCTATCAGAAGAAAATTGTAGGCACCTTTGGTTATGCCTACTGGATTCGCCACGGGAGTTACTACGACTTGATGTATCAAATAAAGACGCCGATTTGAATACTGTAAAATACTTATTTATTCCCGAAAAATCCCAAGCACGAATAGGAGCACTCGGATCGGCCAGCGCGCAGTAACTGGCGATCGCCCATGCACACTTCTCTTTCATACTACAAACCGCTGACGCACAACATTCGTACTTACATTGTCCCTACAAAATAAAAAGAAATAACTGTTATCAATAATTATTCATTATTCTTATATTCCACACCATAAAAACGATTTTTTAAAGTTTTATTTAATTTAAACCATTTTATCATTCATTCTTTACGCGAAATCGTTCACTACCGCAACACTATTTGTTTTAATATGGTATCATTATTTTTCGTTGAACTGTCAGGTTACTGAATAGGATTAAAAGTTCAACCTTACCACAACAAGCATGTTTCACTTTTGTACCACTTCCCGCCATCCGTGTCGACTAACAGATGACATTAATGACAGCACCTACCTTTTTGTAAATGAGACAGTGTTGACACATCTAAAAAATTTGATCACCACAGTAGGTTTTATTGAACGCAGAAACCACTTGCATGGTTTGCTTTCCGATTTTGCTTGTAGACTATCACAATTGAACCTTCTAAGGTGAATCCGAATATCTGACAGGAGGTAAATTCGTCTATAACTTTATAATAAAACAGCATTTTAAATCGAAACCAGGTTTTACTATTGCAATGATATTAATCGTGGACTGTTATTTACTATTTTATTCTGACTTATTCGCTTTCCATATCAAAATAGCTCCTGCAAGCGTTTTCGCAGAGAGCTTTGTTATAAAAATTGTTTGCGTTGCCTCCACAGCCCCCATAGATAAATTGCACACATGCGTTTCTCGAGAGGTCAAAACCATACCTGAAAATAAATACAAACGTTCGTAATTTTTATATAACGGAATAGTCATGAGTACGGAATGTCAATTGAAAACGAAACGCAGGCGTGAAGTTGGCGCGCTTCGACAAAGTCTAGCCTGACGTTCGTGCGAGTTGACAAGAGTGGCTACAGCGCGCAGAGCGTGGCGCTGCGCTCTGGACCATCTGACATCGTTCGGGTGAAACTGTACATTTCGTTTGGCAAGTACAAATATAACCTAGAAATCAATCATCATCTTCGATTTTTTCTTCCCACCCGCAACACATATCTACGCTCAGTAAAATGTTCAACGGTGAAGAATCCAGCTCCAATCGGCTTCTTGCTCCGACATATATAATAATAATCATTCTTAATACTAGGGGTCTTAAAGGTATAAGTTCCTAGACGACTGCAGTCAGCAACTGCAGACGACGTATCACTGCGACACTACCGGTTTCTATGTCATCCTACCAATCAGCCATTTCCCAACTACGTCGAGCTCGGCTTCCAGTCTTACCAAATGAAGCTGAATACTAGTATTTTACACGAAGCAACAGCCTATATGACCTCCACAATCCAGTGACTGGGTAATAAGATACCCGGTTAGTAAGAATAGTTGTCAGATTTTCGGACTTCACATTCGTAACGACTCTCAAAGACGAATTCGTGGACGAATGATATCCGGGACGGGACCAACCGGTTAACGTGCTTTCCCAGGCACACAACGCAGGGGTCCTGGTAGTCGCGTGATTGTTCGAAAGTAGCGTGATTGTTCGAAAGAGATACCGTGACCCTGGCATATGGGCAACTGATGGAACGAGTGGGTGGGTTTTAGTCAGTAAAAGTCTGACACGCCCTCCCGCTCCGCCAAGAGCGGGAGAAGTCATTTGATGATTTCCCATCCTGAAAAAAAAAAAAAAAAAAAAAAAAAAAAGGGTCCTTGTATGTAAAGATGGCCAACCAACCGCGGCCATCGTAGCTTAACATGTTAAACGCCATGGGGGACAATATATGGGCCTCAATTGTTTAGAAAAAAGGAGCAATGGCAAGGGCATATTTTTCTAAGTATATTTTTTACTAAAAACCAAATACAGTCTATTCGTCTGTAGGGCCATGGGGGTTGCGTCAAATACATAGATATTATTTTCATATCTGTGCCCGACAGCTCAATTGAGATGCCTATTTTGCCTCTGACTCACGATCTTATGTTGTCTCCCGCGGCCCCAACGGATGTATTCTATATCGACCAATGGTGTTCCGTATGGCCCAATCAGAATGAATGAAAAATTAAAGCGGCGTTCAAAGTGTTAACCTGATCGATTGACACGTGCAGCTGGATGGTAAAAGCTGGTTTCTGTGTATTTTTATGAAATATCTTCAGTAGCTAGTGGCAAGTCGTTTGCAGCTACAGGCTAAGCGATAGACGACACTGTAGCCCAACTGCAGACCAGAAGTGCTGCCAACGATCGAGCGACATCCCATTGATTTTTTCTTCCGAGGAAGTGAAACTGATAAACCAGATGAGCTAATATCCCCCACTGTACGATGCATCCATACAATTGTTTAAATAGTGTCTTAACCCTTTTTAAGGTAGAGGCAGTATACATGCCACCAATAAAATTATTTGTTTTATTCAACGGTATTGTTGACAACGATTTTATTTTTCATTGATGATAGCATATACATTTCCGCAAGTATCCCATCGAATTCCCAATTTGAAAAAATACTTAAAAATTTCAGTTATATTGAAATACTAAGAATTTTTATATAAGAATTACTATACCATGTCTAGTTTTCTCGGCCTTATAAAGGGTTAAAAGATATATATTGGAAAAATATACTCATCACAACCACTCATCACCGTCGCCTTCCTTGTTCTTCTGTACGGCGCAGCGGCTGTTCTTGGGGGAGGCCTAAGGCTAGTAGTAGACGTTGTTGTTACTGTTGTACCAGAAGGTATACAGTAAATCTTGATCACCGTCAACATCATCATTTCAGCCAAAAGACGCCCACTACTGGCTTCACCACCTTTCGCCACGTCGACCATTTCTGTGCATCCAGCGGATTCCTACATCCTTCACCGGGTCACCGGTCCACCTTGGATACATGCATGCATGTATTTTACCAACATACTGCAATCACCAATCTCCCAAAACTCGATCGTTATTCTTAAACATGTCAGACATCATGTCCGACGGAACACTCAAAACCGACTGGAATATAGGCTGATGCCGCCTCGCAGTCGGATTTCAAGTCATGGCTGCAGCGGCATGACGTCACGACATGTCGCCGCGGCATAAAGTGACACAACGTCGCCTGCAGTTGCTGCCTGCTATCGGCTACGAACTTGTACCTCAGAGTCACCGTCTACTGCTACCTACGATGTACATGGAGAGGATTGCAAAGATAGCTGCGTAGTTCATTTGTTTCTCAGCCACTCATTCCTGTGCAGTGTGGCTCTTGGTCACAGTGAACGACCATTATCATCATCACTTGATGCAGCCTTGTTCCATGCACTGCTGAGTATTAGCCTTTCTCTTTTAACACGCTTTATATTAGCTTCACTTGTATGTTTGTATGTCACCAACTCCTTATATCGCGATTTTGACCCACTTTAAACGACCAGATTTCATTTAAACTCTGTAGACTTATCGAGGACCGATGACAATACTATAATTTCATTTTGTGCCATTATCCTTGCCAGGGTTACCAGGACAGCAAAAAAACTATCTTTGAAAACTACGCTGACATACGTCACAAACTACGCTGACATATGTCTCAAAATTCGAAACACCTTAAAAAATAAATAAAAAAGACGTGTGGCACTCGGGGACTGCCGCGGTAAAGCTATTGCATATATGTTTGGTTAGCTCCTACCCAGTTATCAGTTATGATAACCTGGTACTTCAAAGGCATGAGGCTTTTTCTAGCTGACACTCCTTTGTTTGGTAAGCTCCTGCCAATTTATGATAACCTGGTACATCGAAAGCAACGTTTGGAGTGGGGAGCGTGAGGTTTTTTTTCGTTACGGAATTTCTGGATTCGGTCCCCGCGCTCAAGGCCCTCGATAGAAGCTATGCAATAGCTTAGTAGTTAAAAAAACTAAAAAACACGCTTCCATAGAAAACCAAACCAAAAAGTAGATAATAATGGAAAAAAAAGCGTGGGGTGCCTGATATCAATAAAAAATACCTTAAAAAAAACACCCCACGCTTTTTCCAGTTTTTTTCTACTTTTAAGTTTGGTTTTCTATGGAAGCGTGTTTTTTTAGTTTTTTTAAACTGTTATTTATTCGTGCCATGTTGTCCTAGTTTATTCGAGTCTCATCTAGGTCTTCCCCGCGATCTTTTGTAGGTCATCCACACACCTGGCTTTTGATCCACCAGCGCTCTATAAAGCTAAAGAGTTTGTTTGTTTGAATGCGCTAATCTCAGGAACTGTTGGTTCGAGTTGAATTATTCTTTTAGTGTTGGGTAGCCCGTTTATTGAACAAGACTATAAGACATATAACATCATACTAGGTCCCTTAAAAGTTAAGTAAAAAGAAAAACGTCAAGAAAACGAGGTACTCGCACGGGCAGGCAATTCAATGCGACGGGGTGGGACGCGGACGAATACGCGGTCAGAAGCAAGTGGATAAGCTAAACTACGAAGACATGCGCAGCTTATCTGATGTTGTGGAGCGACGGCGCTTTGAAAGATGTCACAAGATGTATCATTTATAAAAAAACTTACCTTGGCATATAACCCGTACAAGAAAATTCCCCATCGTTTTTACCTACCGGTAGGGTACATCTGTAGTCAACACCACCTGAAGAATAATAAATTCGACCATAATCCATTTAAATTTAAAGAAGAATGACCAAAAGTGGTACCAAAAAGTCTCACGCATCAAATCCAAAATTTTATAGTAATTAGTTTCAAATTTATTATGACATTACGCGTCGGGGATTTGATTTTTGTATAGGGAATTTACTTTTGAGCTTAAACGTATGGAAACTATTTCACTACTCACAAATGATTATCCGTTTCACATAATATTATTAACATAACCTTGATTTGAAAGAGTCATGATCAAAGTAAAAAAATATTTCTTAAAAACTTTCTTAAAATTTGAATAATTTCTTGGATCATATCAGAGGGGCAATTCTCGTTACTTTAAGAATCTTCACATTCTGATCTGTCTCAATCTGTCAAAAATACCTCGAGTTTCAATACATTTTTGACAAGTTTTTGACATCTGGTTTTCGCCGAGATGTGACAACAACTAGACTTAGAACGATTAAATTATGAGATTTGGCCTTCTACTCGTTGTTAAACTCAGTCCTAGCCAAATAGTTAAAAAAAAAAATACCGTCAACACTGCTGAAAACTGTAATCACACCAAATATGAAAAGAAAATTAATTATAGATTTCATTGTGCACAAGTTTTCTCGCGAATTCTCAAAAGGCAAGAAATATTGATATTGATTGCTTGCAAAAGGTAACTTTAACTAAAAAATATTACGTTTAGCATGTGTACTTACATAGCTTGACTATGTGTGAAAATTTTGACGAGATCTACTGCAACCTGTGGCAACAATGACTGGTATTATTCTTCTTAGTATCGATAACCAAAAAGTCAAACGTGTTTGGCACAAAGTTCATCTGCGCGAACTCCACTCACTGACGCAGTCATAAGATCATCAAATGCACAACTGACAGTATGCGGCGCAGAATGGAAGGTGGGCTATTCTCTGTGGGGAGGAGCCCGCATACGCACTTGAGATCTGAGCCTTCCTTGAACTCCCATCTGTCGAGATTGTCTTTGCTCCGGCCGATTTGTGTTCGAAGTCTATTTAGAGATTTCCAATTTAGCCACAGTAACGCGTGCCCAGACAGAAGGGTCCCTGATGGTTCAATAAAATTATCTGGGGGTTTTTCTTCCGCTCCACCCAGAGCGAAAAAAGGGGGGTTATCTTAATTAACCCCTTGACAATATTATTGACCCATTGCTGAGGTCATCCTCTGGAGCTGTCTTCCGCCATAGATAACATCTTGCTGTGGAGGCGTTACTATTGGACTAGCTGGACCCACGCACCCTAGAAGACTTTTTTGGCTCTTCCGCATTTGGGCCACTGAGACTTGGTTGTGCATTAGGTGACGGGACTCAGCCTGTAGCTTCGCCCGCTTAATTCGGCTTGCTATGGTCCTGCGAAAGTATGGAGGACGGTGTATCTCATGATATTGGGGTGGTACTGGGTTCGTTGTAAGGCAACCACTTTAGTCCGACATGTCACATTATTGACATAGGCGGAGGGCGCTGTGGTAAAAACATTTGTAATAATGTTTTCAGAATTTGTATAACGCGCCATAGCCCGAAGAATTGCCATACTTAACTGGCAGTGGGTGGAACAGAAGGCCGATGGGCTGAAAGTTCTGGATTGGTGACCGTGTACTGGAAGGCATTGAGTTAGATGGCCTCTCACAAGGTGGACTGATGACCTGGTGAAGGCCGCAGGAATCCGTTGGATGCAAGAAGAACAGAACCCGTTGAAGTGGTGGTGCTTGGGGGAGGCCTGCGTCCAGAAGTGGATGTCTTACGGCTTAAATTATTATACGAACTTCTGTACCCACCGTACCCATAGCTAACGAAAAATTTATCTGCGCTACTAATTTGTGGAATTGTGTCTTTATCAAATTGTATACTTGGCTATTTAATTCAAAACAAGCTGATGATTAGGACCATTAATATTTTAATTATTTTCTCTACCGTGAAATTAATGATGCGAAAATAATGTCATAATTAAATTTCATGTGAATATTAATTATTATAAATTTGTCATAGGAAATAAAACCGATACTAACAGTGAGGCTGGTCCTCAAGTTCAAGGTCGCTCAGCGTGGTATGGTTCGCGCTATGCTCAGAATTTCTTTGAAGGAAAAAAATCAGGAATGAAGTTATCCAGGAAAGAACTGGAGCTACCTACATAACTTGCAGAGTAAGCAAGCTGAAGTGGCAGTGGGCTGGCCATGTTTGTCGAACGACCGTTGGCCGGTGGAGCAGACGAGTCTTGGAGTGGAGACCGCATATCGGCAAGCATTGTGTGGGACGCCCCCCTGCTAGATAGATCGACGACCTTGAGAAGGTGGCTGGGATAGACTGGATACGAAAGGCAAAGTATAGAATGTTGTGGCCTTGTGACAAAGCCTGCGAGAGGCCTATTTCTAGCAGTGGGCTGGCAATGGTTGTCAAAGGACCGATGGTTGGTAGAGCAGACGAGTCCTGGTGTGGAGACCACGTATCGGTAAGCGTAGTGTGGGACGCCCCCCTGCTAGATAGATCGACGACCTTGAGAAGGCGGCTGGGATAGACTGGATGCGGAAGGCGGAGTATAGAGTATTGTAGCCTTGTGGCACAGCTCGGGACCGGTAGCCGGTACAGTAGACGAGTCCTATAGTGGAGACTGCGTATCAGCAAGCGTAGCGTGGGACGCCCCCGAGCTAGATGGACCGATGACCTTATAATATTAAGAATTAGGTTAACGAAGTAGATACTTATTTATTTTAATTTCAAGATGAAATACCCAATATTGTTTTTGTTTAGTTTTTTTTACAAGTTTTAGTTTTTTAACAAGTAGAAGCCCATAAAAGTGATTTAATACATTTAGGGACTTTCTACTATTGAGACACACGCCTGCTTTTGGTCAGTGAGCGCCACGAATCTAATAAAGTCTAATTCTAAGAAAAAGTTGTCCACCATCACCTCTGTCTGAATAACGCCAATTATTATAATGTTTGAAAATGACGTTTAATCTGTCAACACTCAACGCAGGTAGCCGTGTGAGGGGCAGCTTGAATTGCATTTGTGCGCAGTCGTGTTCGCTTCCTGGAGTGAGCGCATGCCTTTATATTGGGGATCTCTTACACCGTAGCGTAACCGGTACATGCTGTGACAATTTAATATTATTATAATATTAAATTAAAAAAAGTATAACAATTAATATTTCAATATCTGGATGACCGAGCTTTGCTCGGTA
Source organism: Aporophyla lueneburgensis (assembly GCA_932294355.1). Taxonomy (NCBI): domain Eukaryota; kingdom Metazoa; phylum Arthropoda; class Insecta; order Lepidoptera; family Noctuidae; genus Aporophyla; species Aporophyla lueneburgensis. The sequence continues at coordinate 11,374,757 of OW028762.1, read as the reverse complement.
TTTTTTGGTAATTTGTGTTTAACATAATAAGTTTATGTTCAAGTTGATTATCGATAAAGTTGGTCATTGAAAACACGAATAAAACGACATTTTATAAAAATGAATCCTAGCTAGTTCGATTTATCGCCCCCAAAACCCCCTGTATACAAAATTTCATGAAAATCGTTGGAGTCGTTTCCGAGATTCAGATTAAATTATAATTATATACAAGAATTGCTCGTTTAAAGATATAAGATATTTTTATTGGCGCAGCAATGTTGCAATTGGAATCTTGTGAAACAGAGGAGTACTTACATTCACGCGTCCCATATGAAACTACGCGTAGAAGATATCTTCTTTTGTTTAAAAGGGCATACTTCACGGTCTCATATAAATTTGGTTTAGTTAATTAGTAGTTGTTATGTTAGCTTCAATAAAAAAATCCTGTCACTTTTATTCACTTCATTAATGAAGGTATTAGAATTGGTGTGGGGTAGATACTATAAAAGAAGCGCGGAATACAAAAAAAAAAAAACACTTGAAAAATAACTTTAAAATAATTTCAGAAGCCAATGCCAAAAAAATAAAAACGAAAACACAAAACCAAAGAAGGAAAAAAAAAAAAAAAAGTGAAAAGTAGTAATTAAAGTTTTTTAGTGTATTTCTTGGCTGTCGGTAGTTTTAATTTTAAATAAAGTTTTTTCTAATTGAGTAACAGAGATAGCAGGGTAAGCAGGCAGAAGTGGCAGTGGGCTGGCCATGTTTGTCGAAGGACCGATGGCCGATGAAGCAGACGAGTCCTGGAGTGGAGACCGCGCATCGGCAAGCGTAGTGTAGGACGCCACCCAGCTAGATGGACCGACGACCTCAAAAAGATGGCTGGGACAGAATGGATGCGGATGGCGGAGGATAGGGTATTGTGGCGCACCATGGGAGAGGCCTATGTCCAGCAGTGGACTGCGATAGGCTGATTTGATTGAACTGATATAAAATAAAATAAACTATACGGTTCGGTGTGATAGACACCCCACGGCAGTACGCCGGAAACATTCCGTATACGCTATGTACAGGTTGCTCTAACATATTTTTCAGTGTTCGTCTTGTACAGGAACTTCTATTTCAGTGCACGATTACATTCTGATTGGGAGTCTACTTATTTTGCAAAGAAATGATAGGCATGTTGTGGAAATTTGTTCTATGTTCCACGCACGCCTTAAAGAGATCTATGCCTGTCAGGGTCGTGGATTTCTTCGAAAGAGTTACCGTGGCCATGGCTCAGGCAACTGAAGGAACATGGGTGGGTTTTGGTCAGTTAAAGTCTGACAAGCGGGAGACGTCATTTGTTGATTTCCCATCGAAAAAAAAGGCATGATTTGGAAAGTATGTAGTTGGACTTATAAGCTTCGGCCATTTTTAATCAACTGCTGATTTATTCTACCGTTTTGACTGAAACATAGTTGGGAAAAAGGCTAGGCAGATGAAGTGATAATAATTTAATTGAAATCATATTATTATTATCTATATATTAATACGTGAAGCGAAAATTTTGGATCCCTTTTTACGAAAATTGGGCAGACGGAGGAGTATGAAATTTCGCACACTTATAGTTTATACAGAGAAGAAGTGACGAATGCTAATATTTTTTTAAATAATGCGTTAAAATACATTATTTTCAATAAATAACACGTTACACACACTACTGTTCATTACCGTGTATCTAATACACACATGCGTAGATATTCTTTTGTTTATGGTCCAAACCTGTCTTTATTATTTTGTGCAGTGTTACCAACACCCAGAAATATTTACCCCTAAAGCTTAAGTTAAAAACCTCTAAAATTGCCACAATTACTAAAAAAATCCCCTAAAAAATTATAATGAAAATAACCAACGAATGTTCAGTAAGTAATCATAGACCGGCACACAGTAGTAATATTTGTCTATATTTATTACGCGACATTTGTTAATCATTCACTCTGCATTCTTAGTATCGAGGAACCGTACTAGAAGTCGCTAATACTTTTATTGTAATCAAAAACACAATGAGAAATGTAAGATGGCAAAAAATCCCTAAGAATACCCCTAAAAATGGAACAACCCTAAAAAATCTCAATCCTCTTATTTATCCCCTAAATTTGGGAAAACCCCTAAGTTGGTAAACCTGATTTTGTGTCTATAGTCTTACTGAATGTCAAGTATAAGGCCTCCCCCACATTAGGCGTGCGCGATCCTCGGGCGTGTGAGTAGCGCGAGCGCCGCGCGCGCGTCGCGAGCGCGTCGCGAGCGCGCCGCGTGAGCGTCGCGTTTAGCTGCCCTGCGGCGCGCTCGCGGCGTGCGCGCGGCGCGCTCGCGGCGCGCGCGCGGCGCTCGCCTTGGCGTTTAACCCCCTTCAGTCAAGTCAGTCACAATTTGAACAATTTTTGTTTCAAAATCCACACTATCCACACTAATATTATAAATGCAAAGTAACTATGTCTGTCTGTCTGCCTGTCTCGCTTTCCTGCTAAAACTACTGAACCGATTTAAATGAAATTTGGTACTCAGATAGTTTAGAGCCTGAGAAAGGACATAGGCTACTTTTTATTCCATGTCTTTGTCTGCGTCCGCGATAAACGACATTTACGCAGAAGAAGTCGCGGGCAGAAGCTAGTCTTTTATAAATAAAGTGCTGATTTCTTCCCACACCTTTTATTTGCAATACGATCACTATACTCCTTTGTAGTCATGTCCCATATCGCAGGACGATTCTGTATTTCTAGGATAAAGCTTTCGATATTAATTTCACTCGTGACTCTATTTTTAACGTGTGTCAACACAATACTGCCCACCATGTGACTGACCGAAACAGTAGCAATATACAACAAGTTACCAGAATCCATAAGGACAGAGAAAAAAAGCCATCTATTAACTAATAAATTAAAAAAAGCTGCTGTTAAGCAAATGTTATTATATCGACAACGAAATTTTAAATGATAAATCCCTGAAATTAGTTTAAAAAAGTCCAAAGCATGTATTTCATCTATTTTTAATTACTATTTTAGAATAAGTTACATTATAAGATAATCAATAGGTCCTCCTCTCTACCTACTGTATTTTCCTTTGCTGTGCCCGACAGGATCCACAATTGTTTCTAAATAAAATGTTTAACCACCTAAGCATATACATTGTGAAATGCAATAAAGTATTGAGTATTGAGTATTGTAGCGGGCGAAGGGGTAAGAACGCGACTCGAGCGCCGCGTGCGCGCCGCGAGCGCGCCGCGAGCGCGCCGCAGGGCAGCTAAACGCGACGCTCACGCGGCGTGCTCGCGACGCGCTCGCGACGCGCGCGCGGCGCTCGCGCTACTAACACGCCCGAGGATCGTGCACGCCTAATGTGGGGTCAGCCTAACCATAGGTAATAAATTAATTTTATAGATATATATTAATTAAATCATTATTAATTATTTCTAGTACTAAAATCATAGTTATTTTTACTATTTAAGACGAGTCAGTATTTGTAAACACTTTATCTAGTCAAATTAGGTACTTCTATATTGGTTCAATGCTTCTTTAATGTGATAGATGTCATTATCTACCCAACAATTATAAAATATGAAAATGAAATATCTAACACATGCGTAGCATGACCACCATAGAAACGGGTTTTATGGACGGAAAAATACACAAAATGACAGATTGTAGAAAGTTTCTGTCTGTCTGTCTGTCTGTCTGTCTGTCTGTCTGTCTGTCTGTCTGTCTGTCTGTCTGTCTGTCTGTCTGTCTGTCTGTCTGTCTGTCTGTCTGTCTGTCTGTCTGTCTGTCTGTCTGTCTGTCTGTCTGTCTGTCTGTCTGTCTGTCTGTCTGTCTGTCTGTCTGTCTGTCTGTCTGTCTGTCTGTCTGTCTGTCTGTCTGTCTGTCTGTCTGTCTGTCTGTCTGTCTGTCTGTCTGTCTGTCTGTCTGTCTGTCTGTCTGTCTGTCTGTCTGTCTGTCTGTCTGTCTGTCTGTCTGTCTGTCTGTCTGTCTGTCTGTCTGTCTGTCTGTCTGTCTGTCTGTCTGTCTGTCTGTCTGTCTGTCTGTCTGTCTGTCTGTCTGTCTGTCTGTCTGTCTGTCTGTCTGTCTGTCTGTCTGTCTGTCTGTCTGTCTGTCTGTCTGTCTGTCTGTCTGTCTGTCTGTCTGTCTGTCTGTCTGTCTGTCTGTCTGTCTGTCTGTCTGTCTGTCTGTCTGTCTGTCTGTCTGTCTGTCTGTCTGTCTGTCTGTCTGTCTGTCTGTCTGTCTGTCTGTCTGTCTGTCTGTCTGTCTGTCTGTCTGTCTGTCTGTCTGTCTGTCTGTCTGTCTGTCTGTCTGTCTGTCTGTCTGTCTGTCTGTCTGTCTGTCTGTCTGTCTGTCTGTCTGTCTGTCTGTCTGTCTGTCTGTCTGTCTGTCTGTCTGTCTGTCTGTCTGTCTGTCTGTCTGTCTGTCTGTCTGTCTGTCTGTCTGTCTGTCTGTCTGTCTGTCTGTCTGTCTGTCTGTCTGTCTGTCTGTCTGTCTGTCTGTCTGTCTGTCTGTCTGTCTGTCTGTCTGTCTGTCTGTCTGTCTGTCTGTCTGTCTGTCTGTCTGTCTGTCTGTCTGTCTGTCTGTCTGTCTGTCTGTCTGTCTGTCTGTCTGTCTGTCTGTCTGTCTGTCTGTCTGTCTGTCTGTCTGTCTGTCTGTCTGTCTGTCTGTCTGTCTGTCTGTCTGTCTGTCTGTCTGTCTGTCTGTCTGTCTGTCTGTCTGTCTGTCTGTCTGTCTGTCTGTCTGTCTGTCTGTCTGTCTGTCTGTCTGTCTGTCTGTCTGTCTGTCTGTCTGTCTGTCTGTCTGTCTGTCTGTCTGTCTGTCTGTCTGTCTGTCTGTCTGTCTGTCTGTCTGTCTGTCTGTCTGTCTGTCTGTCTGTCTGTCTGTCTGTCTGTCTGTCTGTCTGTCTGTCTGTCTGTCTGTCTGTCTGTCTGTCTGTCTGTCTGTCTGTCTGTCTGTCTGTCTGTCTGTCTGTCTGTCTGTCTGTCTGTCTGTCTGTCTGTCTGTCTGTCTGTCTGTCTGTCTGTCTGTCTGTCTGTCTGTCTGTCTGTCTGTCTGTCTGTCTGTCTGTCTGTCTGTCTGTCTGTCTGTCTGTCTGTCTGTCTGTCTGTCTGTCTGTCTGTCTGTCTGTCTGTCTGTCTGTCTGTCTGTCTGTCTGTCTGTCTGTCTGTCTGTCTGTCTGTCTGTCTGTCTGTCTGTCTGTCTGTCTGTCTGTCTGTCTGTCTGTCTGTCTGTCTGTCTGTCTGTCTGTCTGTCTGTCTGTCTGTCTGTCTGTCTGTCTGTCTGTCTGTCTGTCTGTCTGTCTGTCTGTCTGTCTGTCTGTCTGTCTGTCTGTCTGTCTGTCTGTCTGTCTGTCTGTCTGTCTGTCTGTCTGTCTGTCTGTCTGTCTGTCTGTCTGTCTGTCTGTCTGTCTGTCTGTCTGTCTGTCTGTCTGTCTGTCTGTCTGTCTGTCTGTCTGTCTGTCTGTCTGTCTGTCTGTCTGTCTGTCTGTCTGTCTGTCTGTCTGTCTGTCTGTCTGTCTGTCTGTCTGTCTGTCTGTCTGTCTGTCTGTCTGTCTGTCTGTCTGTCTGTCTGTCTGTCTGTCTGTCTGTCTGTCTGTCTGTCTGTCTGTCTGTCTGTCTGTCTGTCTGTCTGTCTGTCTGTCTGTCTGTCTGTCTGTCTGTCTGTCTGTCTGTCTGTCTGTCTGTCTGTCTGTCTGTCTGTCTGTCTGTCTGTCTGTCTGTCTGTCTGTCTGTCTGTCTGTCTGTCTGTCTGTCTGTCTGTCTGTCTGTCTGTCTGTCTGTCTGTCTGTCTGTCTGTCTGTCTGTCTGTCTGTCTGTCTGTCTGTCTGTCTGTCTGTCTGTCTGTCTGTCTGTCTGTCTGTCTGTCTGTCTGTCTGTCTGTCTGTCTGTCTGTCTGTCTGTCTGTCTGTCTGTCTGTCTGTCTGTCTGTCTGTCTGTCTGTCTGTCTGTCTGTCTGTCTGTCTGTCTGTCTGTCTGTCTGTCTGTCTGTCTGTCTGTCTGTCTGTCTGTCTGTCTGTCTGTCTGTCTGTCTGTCTGTCTGTCTGTCTGTCTGTCTGTCTGTCTGTCTGTCTGTCTGTCTGTCTGTCTGTCTGTCTGTCTGTCTGTCTGTCTGTCTGTCTGTCTGTCTGTCTGTCTGTCTGTCTGCAAAAGCTACTAGAAAATAAGTTAGAAGAACTTCAATAAGACGGTTACAAGATAAAGTAGGTAATAACAATACAGTTCAACGAACAAACCATTAAGGTTACAGTTCGTATAGAGGCCTAAGCCACCCAAATACAAAGTGTATCTTTCGCTAACAGCTAGTCAATACAGCTATGTGAATATACAGCAGCGCTGTACCAGGTAAACCGACAGTTTTGTCGGGAGCAGGGGCTCTGTATTGAGTCTAATCCGAAGATAGACTGACTTGCTCACTGAGTGCAAGCTCTTTTATAGGACAATGTCCCGCCATAACATCCACGTTTACTCTGTCCGATGGCGCACGGAAGTACGCCACGTGTTTACTTGATACAAAACACTAAAGTATTCTAAACAAAATAAGACTTATATTATGAAGTGATCAAATAATATTAGAATAATTGTCGTAAATAAACAAATGGTAAATTCACTACGTAAATCATTTCAAAATTTAAAGTGACATGTCATTTATTGTTTTGAACAAACCTACCGGTTACAATTATCGAAATAAGTTTCCAAAAATGAATTAGTGAGTACACCAAGTACTCAATAAATTATGTTCCGATTTATTACACACTATCTGATAGAAAACTCACGTAAATTAATGATAATAAAAACAAAGAATAGCAAATTACGCGGACTACCCACAATTTGTATTTGACAACCAACTCCGACATACCTATAAAATTAATTTAATACCTATGGTTATGCTTGACATTCAGTAAGACTATAGACCGTAGACAGTCGAGGCTATAGACCCAAAACATTAAAGACAGAATATGTTCTCGATTGGACCACAGATTTGGACCATAAACAAAAAAATACCTATGCATGTGTGTATTAAATACATGGTAATGAATAGTAGTGTGTGTAAAGTGTTATTTATTGAAAATAATGTACGCATAATTTAAAAAAATATTAGCACTCGTCACTTCTTCTCTGTATAAACTATAAGTGTGCGAAATTTCATACTTCTCCTTCCGCCCAATTTTCGTAAAAAGGGATCCAAAGTTTAATTTTTCGTAAAAAATATCTTATCATGTTTTGAAACATATTTCCGGATTTAATTTCAGATTCTTTATTGGAATTTAAATCAACAAAAGAAGGAAGACAAGCATTTCTAATGATGTCAGAATTGCTGAGCTGACAAGAGCGTACGTTGAAGGAACTAGTCAACAATGATTTTTAATAGAACTCAGTGAATGAGCCCCTAATTACTGTTTAAAATTAAATATAGCTTTAATGATTGCACAAACTGTGATTTTTTAGAAGATAGTTTTATTTATTCACAACAAACATACAACATCCTTACAGGCTAGACCCAATGCGACATTGTAGTTTAAATTATTTCATATACAAACTGTGATTTATTAACAGATATCTGTAATTGTTATAAAAACTGTGATTAGTAATGACTGAATAAAAATAAATACAAACCATACAAGCACTTTTCTTACCATTAGTACTTTTGCACCTTCAAGCTATACATTTGTCTTCATGGGAAGTAGGCAAATGTGCTAGGTGGTTGAAGTTTTCGTTATTTTCTTTAAACGTTAAATAATGTAAATTTGCTTAATATTCTTACTATCTACTAAGTTTATTTTCATGTAATTAAGTACTTACCCACCGCACCTTCCGGGTGGACTGCGATCCTCGATCGGTTCTGCCTGCTGGGGGCCCAAATAGCGTAATTTCATCATAACTTTAATATTTTGTACTGAACCCATCCTCGAATACGTCGCCGTTGAACTGCCCGCGCGTAGACGCGTCTCTGGACACCTCACACGTCGGTCTAGCTCAGAAAAACGGAAAAACTTTTGCTAACTCGTTGCGAAAATTCTAACTTAGTGATACAGTGAGCCTCATACAGTACGAAATCCTGAATACTACAAGGCCGATTTCTTCACGGTTTTCGACGCTATCCTTCGTAATTAGGCTACGGCCCACCGTTTTAGCTGTCAGAATCCATTTGTCTTCATGGGAAGTAGGCAAATGTGCTAGGTGGTTGAAGTTTTCGTTATTTTCTTTAAACGTTAAATAATATAAATTTGCTTAATATTCTTACTATCTACTAAGTTTATTTTCATGTAATTAAGTACTTACCCACCGCACCTTCCGGGTGGACTGCGATCCTCGATCGGTTCTGCCTGCTGGGGGCCCAAATAGCGTAATTTCATCATAACTTTAATATTTTGTACTGAACCCATCCTCGAATACGTCGCCGTTGAACTGCCCGCGCGCAGACGCGTCTCTGGACACCTCACACGTCGGTCTAGCTCAGAAAAACGGAAAAAACTTTTGCTAACTCGTTGCGAAAATTCTAACTTAGTGATACAGTGAGCCTCATACAGTACGAAATCCTGAATACTACAAGGCCGATTTCTTCACGGTTTTCGACGCTATCCTTCGTAATTAGGCTACGGCCCACCGTTTTAGCTGTCAGAATCCATTTGTCTTCATGGGAAGTAGGCAAATGTGCTAGGTGGTTGAAGTTTAGTTATTTTTTTTAAACGATAAATAATGTAAATTTGTTTAATATTCTTACTATCTACTAAGTTTATTTTCATGTAATTAAGTACTTACTCACCGCACCTTCCGAGTGGACTGCGATCCTCGATCGGTTCTGCCTGCTGGGGGCCCAAATAGCGTAATTTCATCATAACTTTAATATTTTGTACTGAACCTATCCTTGAATACGTCGCCGTTGAACTGCCCGCGCGCAGACGCGTCTCTGGACACCTCACACGTTGGTCTAGCTCAGAAAAACGGAAAAAACTTTTGCTAACTCGTTGCGAAAATTCTAACTTAGTGATACACTGAGTGAACAGGCTTCAGGATGCTTTCCTCAGTCCTTCCGTTTCCTCCCGTTTTAAATTTGCCGCCACTTGCACTCGCCGATCGCTGTGAGTGCGACAAGGACGACGCATCGCCCCCGCCATCTAACGGCGTGAAAGAAGACTCTTTAGTTCGAACTTAGCGAGAAATCCAGCCGGTTTCCAAAATACGCGCGGTGAAAAAGAAAACACAAAAACTATGGTGAAATTCGACTGCGAGTGATAGTGTGGTGATCCCCTGGCTCCCAACATCCCGTGAGTACCTGACCTCTCCATATTTAAATTCTTTAGCCTGTTTCTGAGTAGGGAACTTGAAAAAGCATCCGTGGCTAACACGCGATACTCAATCATATTTTTGGTCCATTTCGAGCGCGAATACCTGTAGATTACAGTTTTTTCAAGCATTCTCTGATTCAATTTCAATAGAAAACTATGAGATTTGCTAGATTTTCGCATTTTTAAAGTATTATCCTACAAAAATTGTGTTGGTCATACTCGCAGTGTAACCTATGCGGATTCAGAGGTCATCTTAATTTTAGTCGGGTTATATCACAGTAATTCACGTAATTTACGTAATTTATTGTTTGTAATCTTATTATCTATAACTATTCACGATATTTATACACTAGCATACATTGTTACGTAACTATTTCACCTAAAGGTACTGATTTACACTTAATAAATCTCAACTTAGGTTCGTATTTTCATGCCTTTTTTTTTTTTTTTCTCAGGGTGGGAAATCATCAAATGACTTCTCCCGCTCTGGGCGGAGCGGGAGGGCGTGTCAGACTTTTACTGACTAAAACCCACCCGTGTTCCATCAGTTGCCCATGTGCCAGGGTCACGGTATCTCTTTCGAACAATCACGCGACCCCGGCAGGCATCGGTCCTAGTAGACCCCTACACTGCTGCTGACATCTCTTTGAGGCGCGCGTGGAACACTGCACGCCGTCGACCCGAGCTTGGTCCTTACCGGGCGGCGAGCTACCCATTGCTCGCCACCCGCAAGCTCGCGCCTACGGTGGCCGGGAGTCCGCTATTGACTCCCGACGCCCGGGGCGTCTCCTCCTGCGGCGGCTAGGGACGTGAGGGCGCAGAGACTGCCACTCCCTCACGCGCCCCGCCTCCTCCTTCGCGAGCATTACTGCTTCGCAGAAGGAGGTGACGGCTTCCCATTCCCTCTCGCTCCGTACCATGGCTCGCACCAGGGCCGGACGCGAGAGGTCGCCGCCGCCAATCGCCTCCACGAGGACACGGCGGTGCTCCGCCCAGGCAGGGCACACCTCCACCGTATGCTCCACCGTGTCCTCCAGACGATCCTCGCAATGGAAACACCCGGACGTATCCTCCCGCTTTATCCTGAACAGGAACCCACCGAAGCACCCATGCCCGGTGAGAACCTGCGTCAGGCGGAAGGTGAGGACGCCGTGACGCCTCTCTATCCACTCCTCAAAGAGGGGACTTACCGCCGCAATTGTGGCGTGCCCAGCACTAGGTTGCGACAATCGTACCCGCCATGTCGCCATGAGATCACACCGGAGCTCTGTCCGCCGTGCCGCGATTTGTCGCGGCAGCGGAGTTTCGCCCCGGCGTTTCGCCTCCTCGCGCCACTCCCACATGTGGGCGAGGACCTTTGCCTCCAGATCCCATGGCGGGTATTTTCATGCCTAAGGTCATTAATTTACGTACGAAACAAAATGGAGGAGGGTAAACTTAAACTTCTTCAATCTCAACGCGAATATGTATATCGTGATATCCAAATCCTTTACGACTTATCAACATCTATGATTCAAGATCGTTCAAAGGTATCGTCGTTCAAGGCGAGATATACTCGAATACATTCAATTCGCGAAGAATTTGTTGCGTTATGTAGTAAAATACAAGCTTTGGAGTTAGCCATGAAACCTGATGCTCAAGTGTGTCAAAGGTCTTTGAGTTCGTTTGATGATTTGTACTATGCCGTAATCAGTGCAGCGGCTGACTTGCAGATCGCTGATAAGAGCGGAAACGTTGACGGGACGTCGCAGGCGACGGCGCCGCCCGCGTGTGTGTGTGCGTCCGACTCCATGCAAACAGGACGTAACGCGCGGCTACCTAAACTTGAGTTACCTAAATTCGATAGTAAAATAGAAAACTGGCAAACATTCTATGATATTTATAAAACTTTGATTCACGATAATAATTCGATTTCGCGAATAGAAAAATATCATTATTTAGCGTCTTCTTTACAAGGCCCGGCTTTGTCTATTGTCAAAGGGGTTCCGATGACCGCCGATAATTACGAAGTAGTTTTTAATAGTTTGATCGAGCGTTATCAAAACAAGCGTGTTATAGCTTTAACATATCTAGACAAATTCTTTAATCAGCCAGTTTTAAAATCGGGTAACTTCCAAGATCTACAAACTTTAACAAACGTAATTTATGAGGCTTACCATGCCATCCAAGCTTTAAAAATTGAAAATTTAGGTGATTTTATCTTATTTTGTTTAACTTCGCGCGCGCTGGACTCAGACACGCGTAATCGTTTCGAATCTCAGAAAAACATTTCACAAATACCTACTTTTCGTGAATTGTTAAAGTTTCTTCAAGATTATGTTAAAATCTTAGAAACTAGTCATTTATATTCTAAATCTAATATCAATAACAATCCTAACCCTCGTAACCTTGAAGGGAAAAAACCTTCGCCTGCGACTAGTAGGCAAAATAGCAGCGGATCCAAACGCTCATCTTATCTCGCAAAATCTATCCCACCTGCAAATGTGGCTTGTGCTCATTGCAGTGAGGCGCACTCGATTTATCGGTGCCCTACCTTTCAATCTTTAGATTCTCGTGCTAGACTCGCGTTAGTACAAGATAAAAACAATATGTGTACAAATTGTTTACGTACAAATCACGTCATAGAGAAATGCTTATCTAAAATGTCTTGTACGGCGTGTGGATTACGTCATCATACCCTATTGCACATTGATCCAGCGCCATCCAGCGTCAGCGCAACCACTGGAGCGAACGTTACAGCTCATTCTCACGCCGCCGTTCCCAACCGCGATATGGTTTTACTAGGGACATGTAAGGTGCGCGCGTTCAACACCGCCGCCGGCACTCAATGTACCGTGCGTGCACTCGTGGACAGTGGGGCGCAGGATTGTTTTATCACCGCTGCGTGCGCGCAAACCCTCGGGTTAAAACTCCGCCGGTGTAATCTTATCATAGCCGGACTAGGACAAAATTCAGTCACACAAGTAAAGGGTGTGACGGAATGCACTATACGACCTGTACATGGTGATGCTCCACACTTTAATATCAAGCCAGTCGTATTAGATAACATCACTGCTCTAATACCTAGCGTTAAAGTACCATCAGTCGTTCGAGAACGTTGCAACCATCTAGTGTTAGCTGATCGCGACTACGATGTTCCCGCAAAAATCGATTTATTAATGGGGGCGGAGCTATTCCACGAAATCTATGACGGTCAGCGTATCAATCTGGGGCCCGGTTTACCTACCGCTCTGCATAGCGTTTTCGGGTGGATCCTGTCAGGGGCAGTAAATTCAAATTGTGCACCTTTAAACACCGCGTGCTCTTTAGTGGCCACCACATTTAAATTAGATGAGCAAATTCAAAAATTTTGGGAAGTGGAGGAACCACCGCGCGCTGTTATCACCGTACCCGAGAATGATACCTGTGAACGCATGTACACTGATTTAACCTATCGCGAACCTAACGGACGATACGTCGTACCTATCCTCTTAAAGGATGGCGATCGTTCTTTGGGTGAATCTTACAATGGCACTTTGTCGCGTTTGACTCATCTTGAAAAGAGACTTAATCGTCAGACTGAACTCAAATCCGATTATGTTAATTTTATGCGCGAGTACGAGAATTTGAGTCATATGTATTCCGTACCTAACCCTACGGTACCTACTCTCAATCGTTATCTTATCCCTCACAGTTGCGTCGTTCGCCCAGAGAGCACGACCACTAAATTGAGAGTAGTTTTCGATGCTAGTTCTAAAACAACTAACGGTCTATCTTTAAATGATATTGTTTTCACTGGCCCTAAGCTTCAAGTGGATATTGTAGATATTATAACTGGTTACAGATTACACACAGTAGTTTTAACTTGTGACATCTCAAAGATGTATAGAGGAATCTTGATTAGACCGGAGGATCGGAACTTTCAACACATACTATGGCGAGAATCTCCTAGTGATCCAGTTAAAGAGTACGAACTTGCGACTGTCACCTACGGAGTTAGTAGTTCACCTTATCTGGCCATCCGCACCCTCCACCAATTAGCAGCCGATCATGGCGCCGCATATCCACGCGCAGCTGAAGCTCTTCTTCACGAGACATATGTCGATGATATCACGAGCGGCGCGCCCTCTGTACGCGAAGCCATAGAACTAAAAGATCAACTTATCAGTTTATTAGGTTGTGCTCAACTTGAGCTCCGAAAATGGAGTAGCAATTCACAATCCTTTCTTAAAACCTTGCCGATAGACCATTGCCAAACAGCTAAACTTTTCTCTGAAAAAAGTGATAACGCAACGTTAAAAATCTTAGGAGTCCAATATGATCCTGTGAGTGACAAGTTCAGTTACTCACAGTCCCCAATCGAGGACAATGAATGTACCAAGCGTTCCATCTTATCTAGCATCGCGCGTATTTTCGATCCTCTTGGGTGGCTCACACCTTTTATCTTAAAAGCCAAATTGCTCCTTCAAGAGTTGTGGCGTCTTAATCTTTCATGGGACGAACCTGTGCCCAGAGACATAGCTCTAGAATGGCAAGGTTTTATAGCGGATCTTCATAACTTAAAACTAATAGAAATCCCTCGTAGGATTATACCTTCTCAGTCTAAGGAATTTCAACTCATCGGATTTTGTGATGGATCCACTAAAGCATATGGATGTTGTATTTATCTTCGTGTCATTACCTCTCACGACGTACAAGTTTATCTTTTAATTGCAAAGTCCAAAGTAGCACCTCTAAAAGTGTTGACTGTCAACCGCTTAGAGCTTTGCAGTGCTGTGTTACTGTCCAAAGTAATAAATCGCATTCATTCCCTGCTAAATTCAAAAATCATCTTGAATAAATCCATCTTGTTCACAGACAGCTCGACTGTATTGTCCTGGTTGAATACGGAGCCACACAAGCTTAAGACTTTCGTTGCTCACAGAGTGGTCCTAATTAACGACAGTCCTGTGCCAACTCAGTGGCGACATGTGTCCACCCATGACAACCCAGCCGACATCTGTAGTCGTGGCTTATCATGCTTATCTTTATCTTCTTCTCAAATCTGGTGGTCTGGTCCTCAGTGGCTGTCCAACGCACCCTGCAACTGGCCTGTTTCAGCAGTTGAAGTGTCCGATAACGTGCCAGAACTCAAGCCCGCATCACGCGCGTGTCACACTGGTGTGACCCGTGAAGCTGACGTGCTTGATTCCATCATGGAACGCCACTCCTCTCTTTCCCGAGTGGAAAGAGTGGTTGCATGGATCTACCGTTTCATCAACAACGCGAAAGCTAAACGTTCTGAGCGTAACTTATTACCTTTTCTGACAGCCACTGAATTAATCCAATCATTAGGTCAGTTAACAAAATATGTTCAACATCAAACTTTCAATGATGTCATATCTTTAATAGCATCCAAGAAACCTTTACCCAAACATTTATCTAAACTCTCTCCTTTTCTGGACACTCGCGGGATCTTGCGAGTGGGGGGACGTCTCAAGCACGCGTCATTACCAGGTCACGTCAAACATCCATACCTTTTGCCTAAGATTTCTCGATTGAGTAGTCTTCTTATTGACTACTATCATATAACTTACCTTCATTGTGGGCCTCGTCTACTCCAATCTTTAATTATGCGTCGATTTTGGATACTCGGCATTAGAAATCTGATCAGATCGCGGTTATTTAAATGCGTGACCTGTTTTAAAATCAAACCTATTTCACTTCAACCTTTACAAGGTGATCTTCCACCTTCTCGACTACAACCGGGTCAGTGTTTTCAAACAATCGGCATCGACTTCGGAGGTCCTTTTATGATAAAAGAAAGTAGACGTCGTAACGCTAAAACTTACAAAGCATATCTTTGCCTCATAATCTGCCACGCGACCAAGGCCGTTCATCTCGAGCTGGTTACTGAGCTCACATCTGAAGCATTCATAGCGGCCTTCGATCGTTTTGTTTCGCGGAGAGGACTTTGTCACTCCATAGTCACAGATGGTGGTACTAACTTCGTGGGTGCCAGGCGTTACTTGTCGGAAGTTAGCAAAATGCTCCACCGCGAAAGCGATAGTGTTTCCAGTCACCGGTATAAAGTCAACAAAATACCATCTAAAACGTATTATCGGATCACAGATTCTTACATTTGAAGAATTTTATACTATCTTAACGAAGGTGGAAGCCATGTTAAACTCTAGACCCCTAGTAGAACTATCCTCCGATCCCGGAGAGGTTGACGCTCTTACAGCTGGTCACTTCCTCATCGGTCGACCTTTAATATCTCTGCCTGAACCAAGGTATGCCGAAAACGAGACATTACGTTCTCGTTGGCAGCTATTACAGCGCCTATCACAGAGCTTTTGGCGCACTTGGCAAAGGGACTATTTGCATACCTTACAACAGCGAATGAAATGGTTTAAACACGGCAACCGTCAGCCAAAACTGAACGATCTTGTAACCATTCATGAACCCAACTTACCTGCTAACGAATGGAGGTTGGGTCGCGTTGTACAGCTCCATCCGGGTAAAGATGACATTACCCGTGTTGTGACAGTCAAAACATCTATAGGCTTACTTGTAAGACCTGCTGTCAAAATTTGTCCTCTTCCAATTGAACAAAGTAATTAATTTATCTCCATAATATTTACATACTTGTAATTTAATGCATTATAACACTTAAATATTTTCAAGTATTTAGTATTATCAGAATTATATATTTCCTTCAAACCTATTTTGTTCTTATCACGTTATTAAAATCTTATCAGCATGTTGACAAATGAATCTGCATAGGCCGTTAGTCTCGAACTTCATCTATCTTATCTTATGAAATCCCTGGTTGATTTCAAGTGGGGGGATATGAACAGGCTTCAGGATGCTTTCCTCAGTCCTTCCGTTTCCTCCCGTTTTAAATTTGCCGCCACTTGCACTCGCCGATCGCTGTGAGTGCGACAAGGACGACGCATCGCCTCCGCCATCTAACGGCGTGAAAGAAGACTCTTTAGTTCGAACTTAGCGAGAAATCCAGCCGGTTTCCAAAATACGCGCGGTGAAAAAGAAAACACAAAAACTATGGTGAATACGACTGCGAGTGATAGTGTGGTGATCCCCTGGCTCCCAACATCCCGTGAGTACCTGACCTCTCCATATTTAAATTCTTTAGCCTGTTTCTGCGTAGGGAACTTGAAAAAGCATCCGTGGCTAACACGCGATACTCAATCAGTGAGCCTCATACAGTACGAAATCTTAAATACTACTCGCTGTTGAACTGCCCGCGCGCAGACGCGTCTCTGGACATCTCACACGTCGGTCTAGCTCAGAAAAACGGAAAAAACTTTTGCTAACTCGTTGCGAAAATTCTAACTTAGTGATACAGTGAGCCTCATACAGTACGAAATCTTGAATACTACAAGGCCGATTTCTTCGCGGTTTTCGACGCTATCCTCCGTAATTAGGCTACGGCCCAGCGTTTTAGCTGTCAGAATCCATTTGTCTTCATGGGAAGTAGGCAAATGTGCTAGGTGGTTGAAGTATTCGTTATTTTTTTTAAACGATAAATAATGTAAATTTGCTTAATATTCTTACTATCTACTAAGTTTATTTTCATGTAATTAAGTACTTACCCACCGCACCTTCCGGGTGGACTGCGATCCTCGATCGGTTCTGCCTGCTGGGGGCCAAAATAGCGTAATTTCATCATAACTTTAATATTTTGTACTGAACCCATCCTCGAATACGTCGCCGTTGAACTGCCCGCGCGCAGACGCGTCTCTGGACACCTCACACGTCGGTCTAGCTCAGAAAAACGGAAAAAACTTTTGCTAACTCGTTGCGAAAATTCTAACTTAGTGATACAGTGAGCCTCATACAGTACGAAATCTTGAATACTAAAAGGCCGATTTCTTCGCGGTTTTCGACGCTATCCTTCGTAATTAGGCTACGGCCCACCGTTTTAGCTGTCAGAATCCATTTGTCTTCATGGGAAGTAGGCAAATGTGCTAGGTGGTTGAAGTTTTCGTTATTTTTTTTAAACGATAAATAATGTAAATTTGCTTAATATTCTTACTATCTACTAAGTTTATTTTCATGTAATTAAGTACTTACCCACCGCACCTTCCGGGTGGACTGCGATCCTCGATCGGTTCTGCCTGCTGGGGCCCAAATAGCGTAATTTCATCATAACTTTAATATTTTGTACTGAACCCATCCTCGAATACGTCGCCGTTGAACTGCCCGCGCGCAGACGCGTCTCTGGATACCTCACACGTCGGTCTAGCTCAGAAAAACGGAAAAAACTTTTGCTAACTCGTTGCGAAAATTCTAACTTAGTGATACAGTGAGCCTCATACAGTACGAAATCTTGAATACTAAAAGGCCGATTTCTTCGCGGTTTTCGACGCTATCCTTCGTAATTAGGCTACGGCCCACCGTTTTAGCTGTCAGAATCCATTTGTCTTCATGGGAAGTAGGCAAATGTGCTAGGTGGTTGAAGTTTTCGTTATTTTTTTAAACGATAAATAATGTAAATTTGCTTAATATTCTTACTATCTACTAAGTTTATTTTCATGTAATTAAGTACTTACCCACCGCACCTTCCGGGTGGACTGCGATCCTCGATCGGTTCTGCCTGCTGGGTGCCCAAATAGCGTTATTTCATCATAACTTTAATATTTTGTACTGAACCCATCCTCGAATACGTCGCCGTTGAACTGCCCGCGCGCAGACGCGTCTCTGGACACCTCACACGTCGGTCTAGCTCAGAAAAACGGAAAAAACTTTTGCTAACTCGTTGCGAAAATTCTAACTTAGTGATACAGTGAGCCTCATACAGTACGAAATCTTGAATACTACAAGGCCGATTTCTTCGCGGTTTTCGACGCTATCCTTCGTAATTAGGCTACGGCCCACCGTTTTAGCTGTCAGAATCCATTTGTCTTCATGGGAAGTAGGCAAATGTGCTAGGTGGTTGAAGTTTTCGTTATTTTTTTTAAACGATAAATAATGTAAATTTGCTTAATATTCTTACAATCTACTAAGTTTATTTTCATGTAATTAAGTACTTACCCACCGCACCTTCCGGGTGGACTGCAATCCTCGATCGGTTCTGCCTGCTGGGGGCCCAAATAGCGTAATTTCATCATAACTTTAATATTTTGTACTGAACCCATCCTCGAATACGTCGCCGTTGAACTGCCCGCGCGCAGACGCGTCTCTGGACACCTCACACGTCGGTCTAGCTCAGAAAAACGGAAAAAACTTTTGCTAACTCGTTGCGAAAATTCTAACTTAGTGATACAGTGAGCCTCATACAGTACGAAATCTTGATTACTACAAGGCCGATTTCTTCGCGGTTTTCGACGCTATCCTTCGTAATTAGGCTACGGCCCACCGTGTTAGCTGTCAGAATCCATTTGTCTTCATGGGAAGTAGGCAAATGTGCTAGGTGGTTGAAGTTTTCGTTATTTTTTTTAAACGATAAATAATGTAAATTTGCTTAATATTCTTACTATCTACTAAGTTTATTTTCATGTAATTAAGTACTTACCCACCGCACCTTCCGGGTGGACTGCGATCCTCGATCGGTTCTGCCTGCTGGGGGCCCAAATAGCGTAATTTCATCATAACTTTAATATTTTGTATTGAACCCATCCTCGAATACGTCGCCGTTGAACTGCCCGCGCGCAGACGCGTCTCTGGACACCTCACACGTCGGTCTAGCTCAGAAAAACGGAAAAAACTTTTGCTAACTCGTTGCGAAAATTCTAACTTAGTGATACAGTGAGCCTCATACAGTACGAAATCTTGAATACTAAAAGGCCGATTTCTTCGCGGTTTTCGACGCAATCCTTCGTAATTAGGCTACGGCCCACCGTTTTAGCTGTCAGAATCCATTTGTCTTCATGGGAAGTAGGCAAATGTGCTAGGTGGTTGAAGTTTTCGTTATTTTTTTAAACGATAAATAATGTAAATTTGCTTAATATTCTTACTATCTACTAAGTTTATTTTCATGTAATTAAGTACTTACCCACCGCACCTTCCGGGTGGACTGCGATCCTCGATCGGTTCTGCCTGCTGGGTGCCCAAATAGCGTTATTTCATCATAACTTTAATATTTTGTACTGAACCCATCCTCGAATACGTCGCCGTTGAACTGCCCGCGCGCAGACGCGTCTCTGGACACCTCACACGTCGGTCTAGCTCAGAAAAACGGAAAAAACTTTTGCTAACTCGTTGCGAAAATTCTAACTTAGTGATACAGTGAGCCTCATACAGTACGAAATCTTGAATACTACAAGGCCGATTTCTTCGCGGTTTTCGACGCTATCCTTCGTAATTAGGCTACGGCCCACCGTTTTAGCTGTCAGAATCCATTTGTCTTCATGGGAAGTAGGCAAATGTGCTAGGTGGTTGAAGTTTTCGTTATTTTTTTTAAACGATAAATAATGTAAATTTGCTTAATATTCTTACAATCTACTAAGTTTATTCTCATGTAATTAAGTACTTACCCACCGCACCTTCCGGGTGGACTGCAATCCTCGATCGGTTCTGCCTGCTGGGTGCCCAAATAGCGTTATTTCATCATAACTTTAATATTTTGTACTGAACCCATCCTCGAATACGTCGCCGTTGAACTGCCCGCGCGCAGACGCGTCTTTGGACACCTCACACGTCGGTCTAGCTCAGAAAAACGGAAAAAACTTTTGCTAACTCGTTGCGAAAATTCTAACTTAGTGATACAGTGAGCCTCATACAGTACGAAATCTTGAATACTACAAGGCCGATTTCTTCGCGGTTTTCGACGCTATCCTTCGTAATTAGGCTACGGCCCACCGTTTTAGCTGTCAGAATCCATTTGTCTTCATGGGAAGTAGGCAAATGTGCTAGGTGGTTGAAGTTTTCGTTATTTTTTTTAAACGATAAATAATGTAAATTTGCTTAATATTCTTACAATCTACTAAGTTTATTTTCATGTAATTAAGTACTTACCCACCGCACCTTCCGGGTGGACTGCGATCCTCGATCGGTTCTGCCTGCTGGGGGCCCAAATAGCGTAATTTCATCATAACTTTAATATTTTGTACTGAACCCATCCTCGAATACGTCGCCGTTGAACTGCCCGCGCGCAGACGCGTCTCTGGACACCTCACACGTCGGTCTTGCTCAGAAAAACGGAAAAAACTTTTGCTAACTCGTTGCGAAAATTCTAACTTAGTGATACAGTGAGCCTCATACAGTACGAAATCTTGCTAATAAACAGTATACAATAACACCTGGTCTAAAAGAACTATTGCTTCGCAAAAAGCCTGATTTAAGTTTAGTCAATTTAAAAGATAAATTGGTTTACAAAGAAATACTCCTGAAAACTAATACTCATAAAAGAGACTTTGACCCTGCAGGTCAAATTAAAGGTGATAAAGGTCTAAAATATTCTCAAGTGGTCAAACCATTATTTTCTGAGTCTTATAAATGCTTACAAGCACCAATAGAAGTTAAATCTAGGCCAAAAAGAGGTGCTGGTTTACCGTTTCTTAAAAAAATATAAAAAAAATACTGAACTTGTTTATTGGGATGATCCTAATGAATTAGTGGACAGGCTTAAACTTTTGATCGCTTCTAAAACTGCAGGTAATACTAACCTTGATAACGAGATTTTATCAATTATTGAAGAACTAAAAGAAGCGGGTGTAATACATGAATAAAAGGGCTTATCATAGACACTGTTACTTAGTCTAATTTTATAGTTCAGAAGTGACAGTTGAAAGAATGAGCAAAGTGAAAAGAGACATCATAAACGAAATTCACAAAGTGCAAGAATCAATTTTTCTCGAAGACATGTAATATTAAAAGATATTGATGATCTTTGGCAAGCCGATTTAATGGATATGCAAAGCATTTCCAAATTCAATACGAACTGCAAATATATTTTAGTGGTTATCGATGGATTCTCTAAGTATGCTTGGGCTATTCCACTTAAACAAAAAAATAAAGAATCTGTATCTAATGCATTCAATACGATATTGAGAAAAACGCATCCCAAGAAACTTGCAAACAGACCTAGGAACAGAATTTTACAACGCATGTTTTCAAAAAATTATAAAAAATAATTCTATCAATCACTACAGCACTTATTCGACCAAAATGGCCTCCATTGTAGAACGACTTATAAGGACGATAAAAAGTAAGCTTTACAAGGAATTCAGTTTAAAAGGGAACTATAAATGGACTGACGGTACGCTTGCTAAAGTAATTAACAGATATAATCACACAATACATACAACAATTGGTTTACCACCAACTCGACTCAATCATAAAAATAAAGCTCAAGTACTAAATATTTATTTTAATCGACAACAAATGAAAACAAAGCGTCGTAAGTTCAAGATAGGTGATTTTGTTCGAATAAGTAAACATAAAGGTTGTTTTGAAAAAGGCTATACTCCTAATTGGTCAACAGAGATGTTTAAGTTTATTAAAGTTCAAAATACAAATCCTACTACATATTTATTACAAGACATTAAACAGCAGCCTATTTTAGGAGCATTTTATAATCAAGAATCACAAATTACCAAACATCCTGATATTTACCTTGTTGAAAAAGTTTTGAAACGTAGAAAGAGAAAAGTTTTTGTGAAATGGTTGGGGTTACCATCATCAGAAAATTGTTGGATTGATGATATAAATGTTTTGTAAGGGCTTTATAATGCCATGATCTATGATTTAGGTTCTATTCTGTTTGCATACATAAACGGAGAAGGACTTGTGAATAATTTAATTAATAATTTACCATTTGAGCTCCATTTACCGGGATATAATTACTGTGGTCCTGGAACTAAATTACATAAAAGATTGGCTCGTGGTGATAAAGGTGTAAATAAGTTAGATGAGTATTGCAAACATCACGATATCGCTTACAATAAATCCAAAAGTTTGAAAGATCGTCATAAAGCAGATATAATTTTATTAAAGATGGCGAAGAAGCGTGATCTGTCTTCAGATGCAAACACAGGAGAAAAACTTGCTGCTAATGTGGTTAACAACGTAATGCTATCAAAAGTGAGTTCTGGATATGGCCTCAAAAAAAACTTTAAAAATATAGTCTCCCATACAAGAAAATGCATTAAAAAATTAAAGCCAAAGTGTAAGAAAAAACTGATAGAATTGGCATACGCAGCTGCTAGGGAGTTAACTCATAATTCATCTACGAAGCTCCCACGGATCATACCCATTCCTAAGTCCGGTGGTGTTTTACCTTTAATTCCTATATTTGCTGGCCTGTCTGCTGCTGGAAGTATAGCAAGTGGAATTGCTGGAATCGTCAAAACTATCAACGAATATAAGGTTGCAAAAAAGCATTTGGAACAAATGGAACGACAACATAAGAAAGTGGAAGGTGTTTGTATTGGAAACGGATTGAGGTTAAACCGTAGCAAGAATGGACTTCGATTATATCTAAATTTAAAGAAAAAAAACTAAATCGCAGGCTACCTAACCGTGCTCTTACTAATATCGATATCATACAATTTACGGAAAACATTCCATATTTTCGTGGAGTGTATATGAGAGATACCTTACCAAGGTCACCGTTTTCCCGAGAGTGTGGAATCATTAATTTGGATGATTCTAAAAATTCTGGTACACATTGGGTAGCCTACGTAATTATAAATAAATAAGTTGAATATTTCGATAGTTACGGAAACTTAAAACCGCCCATAGAATTTGTTCGTTACGTGGGTTCTGACGACATCCATTATAATTACAATAATTATCAAAATAATAACTTATTTAACTGTGGACACTTATGCATAAAATTTCTTAAAGAGTTTTGGAAAAAGCAGTCTTTTTAAATTATTACTTTAAATAAAGTTTCTTACTCATAAGTCAACACTTTAACGCTGTCTGCTACAAGAAACGAATGTCAATTATATTATAGCCGAAAACATGATAGTGTATAATATAAAATCAATCACCAAAGTGCATAACTTTACTCGTCCTCGTATCGTCAAAAGACGCAGACATACGCGAAGTGTAAAAATAATCACTGAAGAGAATAGATTGTTTCTTCAAGCTTTGGGATTTAAACTATGAGTATTCTTAATATAAATGATTCAGCGCAGTTCGATAACTCTATAGTGAGTTATGAATATCACACTTATAATCCGTACAGCAACAGTTTTAAAGAAAATGATGAAATACGAATACCCATAAATCAGCAAGATGTGTACATATTACCTTCAGCCAGTTACATTTACGTTGAAGGCCGAGCCACTGTGTCTTCTAAAGATGCATCAGGAAAACTTACACGAAAGTCTGTTAATTTCACAAATAATCCTATATTATTTCTATTTCAAGACATTCGATATGAAATTAACGGTGTTGAGATAGATCGAATAAAAATGCAGGAATTACTACAACTTTAAAATCATATGTGTCTATGAGTGAGGGGGAAAGCAAAGCTGCTGGTGTTTGGGGTTGGAATTTGAATGGGGCTAAAGATAATGACGGTATTTTTAGCGCTCTTATACCCCTGAATAAAGTTTTGGGATTTGCGGAAGATTATGATAAAATTATCATTAACTGTAAACATGAACTTCTACTTAACAGAAGTAGTTCTAAGCTTAATAGTGTTATTCTTGATAATAACGACTCGATTGAAATAAATATAGAGAGATTGCAATGGCGCATGCCTCATATAAAAGTTTCAGATCGGGAAAGATTAACTTTACTGAAACATTTAGAGAAAGATCGCCCTATTCAAATAGCTTTTAGAAATTGGGACTTGTATGAATACCCTTTATTACCTAAGACTACAAAACATTCCTGGGTTATTAAGACTGCTTCACAAATCGAGAAACCGAGGTATGTGATCTTTGGGTTACAGACAAATAGAAAAACACTAAATCTAGAGACAGTTCAATATTTGACCATGGTAAATTAACTAATGTTACTCTTTTCTTAAATTCTAACTATTACCCATACGAATCTGTTAATTCAAAATTTCCTGAAGATAAATATTGTATATTATATGAGATGTATACCAAATTTCGTCAGTCTTATTATAACATTCGATGTGAACCGATGCTTGATCTGCTTCAATATAAAGAAAAGGCTCCTTTATTTGTAATTGATTGCTCAAGACAGAACGAGGCTTTGAAGACTGGGGCTATAGATGTGAGACTAGAAATAGAAAGTTCTGAAGATATTCCAGAAAATACATCCGCATATTGTCTAATCATCAACGATCGCCTGATGGAATATAAACCCCTGAGTAGTATTGTAAGGAAATTATCATGAACGCCATAGTCGATGTGCAAGGGTTTAAGACGGAAAATAACGAGTTTATTGTCAAAGAAATAGCAATAGTATGCAGAAATCAAATTATGGTGTTATTAATCAAACCACCATTCCCATTTTACAATCTTACAAAAAAAGAAAAATCGCAAGTTTGTTGGATAGAGAGAAACAGAAAAATTTTGTGGAAAGAAGGATTTATATCATACTTAAAATCGCTGCAATGTATTGAACCTTATCTGAAAGATAAAAACATTTATGTTAAAGGGTGTGAAAAAGTGTTATGGCTAAGAAACCTATTAAAACATGATAATGTATATAATTTAGAAGATAAGAAATGTCCTAGTTTACAAAAAATATTTGATGATTATAAAACGTCTAGTAATATATTTAGTTGTGTGTATCATCCGAATGTATGTGCTTTAAAAAATGTAACATGTTTAAAAAAGTGGTTTGGTGATAACAGTATTTTTAATTGTATATAATTTAGAAGACAAAGTCTGTCTTGAAAAAAGAAATAAAATAAAATAATGTTAAGTAATTTATTAGCTCTTTGTATCATAACAATATATCGAAATAAATGCTTTTTTATAAGTAATCGTTTTTGGTTTTATTTTCATAATAAACGCGTTAGACATAGAATACCACAACGAAATGTGCTTTAATTTCTTTATAAATTGAGAACACCAGATACAAGAGTTCATTATTCTTCTATACAAACTCGTATCGAGACCTTCTTAAAAATGATTCAAAATTATTTCAGCCCGCGTTACGAAATATATAATAAACACAAAATTCGATTATGTTCATTTCGACATTATTGGGCTACAGTAGATTCAAAACGAAGATTGGTGATGGAAATGGCCGATGCAGGTTTTTTTTACTGTGGAAATGGTTTAAACGATAAAGTTATGTGCTTTTCGTGTGGAGTTGGCATCGAAGATTGGGAGTATAACAATGATCCGTGGATGCAACATGCCATATTTTCCCCTGATTGCTTTTATTTAAACGCTGTAAAAAGAACAGACTATGTTGCCAAATCAAGAAGTCTGTTTTATAAAGAAACAAAAATATAAAGTGATTGTAACGTGGAGCAGAATAGATTGATGCGATTGACTGTCTGATTGTCTAGTTCACAAAATATTGATCGAGGGACTGATTGTCTAGTTCCCAAAATATTGATTTATTGACTGATTTGTCTAGTTCAGAAAATATTGATAGAATGACTGATTGTCTAGTTCTCAAAATATTGATCGAGTGACTGATTGTCTAGTTCACAAAATAATGATTTATTGATTGATTTGTCTACAAAATATTGATAGAATGTCTGATTGTCTAGTTCTCAAAATATTGATCGAATGACTGATTGCTTAGTTCACATCAAATGTATAATTGGGGTGACTGGATCCCTGATCCAGGAACCCCAATTATACACTACTCACAACATCCATGAATGGGCCGACGCAGACAATAATCCACATTTTAAGAAGCAGGTGTCATTTCAGATGAAATTCTCTGTGAATGTATGGGCTGGAATAATTGGCAGAACATTGATTGGGCCCCACTTTTTGCCTGATCCATTGAATGGCGAAAATTATTTGCAATTTCTGCAAATTGATTTACCACTGCTGGTAGAGGAATCAGGTGTCCCGATCATCGAAAGAGACCCAACAGTCATCTTTCAGCAAGACGGCTGTCCAGCGCATTGGACTTTAAATGAAGGGAACACCTCAACAATTGCTTTCCTGATAGCTGGATCGGCAGGGATGGACCCATCCCTTGGCCCGCTCGCTCCCCAGATCTTACCCCGTTGGACTTTTTCGTGTGGGGCCGGGCCAAGGAACTGGTGTATTTATAACAACATAGAAATAAACACTAGAGAAGAATTGATACAAAGAATAAATTCAGCATTTGAGACAATGAAGCAGGAGATGATGTTGAAAATAACGACTACAGAAGTTAGAAGACGGGGCCGTGCTTGTATTAGGAATCACGGCCGTCATTTTGAACATGAAAAATAAATAATTTTAATTCAAATGTTGTTTTAATTAGTCTGCCTAAAATAAAAAAAATCTCCCTCAAATTGGTTTGTAGGCCCTAATTTCAATAATTTGTAAGATATCCGCATAAATGATACCTCAAAAGAAAGAGCGATTATCAAGCATATCTTCAAAAAGGTTTGAACAAAAAAAGCACCCTCCGTTTTTTTTTAATAAGGTTTAAAAGACGTATTGTACAATTTTTTTATTTTTTCTGAGCTTTAAATGTCTGTAAAAAAAATGTCTAATGACACAGAAGCCTAAAACATGTTTAGCTTGATTGCTTACACATTACTTTAATTAAATAAATAAAAAATGAATTCATTTATCATTCAGTTTGGCCATAATTATGCAGTTTACATTAAATCTTGAGAATTTCCGAAAAAAAACTAAAAAATTTGGTTAAAAATATTTGGTAAGACTTCGTCTAAGACAACCATTGCTTAAATGGTTCTAAATTGTCTGAGCTATCTTCGCCTTAAAGCTTTGCACCCATCTTCCAATCACCCTGTATAACTTATTTCATTTTTAAAATCTATGATCATATCGAGAATATTTTTTGTTTAATATTATTTGTATTAGCGACGATAGGAATTTAATTTAGATTTATATAAGAAATATTTTTTGTGGTTTTATGGGTGAGTGTCAAGTATGGCATTAGTAGGGGAGAGGTGTGTCAATAGTAACAAAAAAAAACAATTCTTCATAATATTTTAATTAACAATCACAGCGCAATCATTTTTGGTCACAATATAGTTGAGTTATCTAATTATAAAATCAATGTAGTAAACAACAAAAACGTCGATTAAATACTAGGAAATGGCACTTAATGAGATCAACTAATAGTGTTACAATTGCTGCACTAAGAGGGTCAATTGTAACAGCAATGAGAGTCAATTGTAACATATAGAAATCGACAACAATAAAAAAAAAAAAATTAACAAAATCTTGACAGCAGTTCACTCTAAACATCAAAAAAGAACTTAAAACACTTAAAAGTTATATTAAAAAAATTAACAGTCATTTTGACAAACAGTTTAAACACACAAAAAAAGGGATAATTTTTTGCACAGCTGGAGTGTGCCCATTTATGGTAGTCTCTGCATTGCAACCAATCTTCTCTACTGGTTTGTTTAGTCTCTCTTTCTTGGGAAGTGATGGCACCGACCTGTTTGGTCCCTTTGACAGCAATTACTCTGTTCGGTTTCTGAGTTGTTGTTACAACCGTCTCATCTATATTACACATATTTTGTGGTTGACATCTAAGTCTATCCAGTAGGGGGTATATCCAGTTTTAACTGTATTATCCTGCTTGTAGTTAGTGATATTCTTGCATAGAATCACGTGACACATGCTAAAGCTGGTAGCTACACTTCTTACACAAGCTTCAGCATATTTTTCTGGTGGCACGGTGCCACGCAATGTCTTCCGAGGTCGTTTATAAACCATTTTTTATGGATTCTGAAAATAAAATGGTACTATTAATTAATAAGCTAAGTGCCAAAATAACAAAGTGTCAATTGTAACACGTTACAATTGCGCCTCATTGTTTTGTTACTTTTGCACCACTACCGCCATTTTGCATTGACGACTTATTTAAAAAAAATCTACGGTAAATTTAAACAAATCACATACCTGCACTTCTAGATTGGATGGTAGATTTTCCTAAAATTACCACTGAACTATTGTAAAACTGTTTTATTTAATTAAGAAAACAAAAACTGTGAAGAACAATAATTTTACTCAACTTGCTAAAATACAAACTATCTTCAACTGACAACACACGCGCGAACTGTTTTACCTATAAATTCGGTCAGTAAACCAGCACCAAATAAAGCTTCGATTGCTATATAAAGCTACCGCTACTGAACGATGGACGTCGGTGAAACAACATTGTTACAATTGCCTCCCTGTAACAATTGACACACCTCTTCCTAAGTTCCCCATACAAAACTTAGTGTCGTGTACAAACTGTAGAGGTTGTGTGCCTCACGATTGTACAGGCTGGTCATAGATTGTACAGGTGGTTTTTTAATTATGACTGTTCCAAATGTCATAATTATAACCATAATTATGACATTTGGAAACGTCATAATTAATTAAAAATAATAGGGAAAATTCTATAAAAACAGAACAAACTGTGATAATTCATTCCATGTTGTTCCATATCCAACAGTTAAGAAGTATTAAGAAAATAAAGAGGGGAGTCCTGAAGAAGTATTCTTTACTCATTACACCTACGTCCTGGTCCTGGCCATCACCATCCCACCAGCGAACCCTCTCCACAGTAGTACAGCGTCAACAATTTGTCTATAGTGTTACTGAATGTCAAATATAACCATATCATTTTTTTATATTTATTATTATCTATATTTTTTCATTTAATAATGTATTTCTATTCAAATGAAGTACGGTCGAATTTCGACCAATGGGCGATCACTAGTTTTTTTTAAATACACGTATAACATAACATCATGCCTTGTATCCCCGAAGGGTTAGACAGAGGTGTACCTATAATACACTAACATTTCGCCAGTTATGTTTAAGTCCCATGTAATAAGGGGCGAGCACATTGCCATCAACCGGGCAAACAACCTGCTATTGAGAAATCTTTGAAGGAAAACCCCAATAACACTTTGCTCGACCTGGGAATCGAACTCAGGATCTTACACTCAGCTGTAGAGCTTGCGACTACTAGAGTAAAGATACTGTGGTTTTTACTACATATTTATATAAGGTGTATCTATTCATACACGAAATATTTTAAGAGGTACACCTGTAGGTGGTAAAGAAGCTACAGCAACGAAAAAATTTTTTTTCTAAATGTATTGTTTTCAAAATTTAATATTTGTAAATTATTTGACGCACATAAGGAACACTGGGTCCTTCTTATTTTTTACGGCCCGAGACACCGCGGCCATGCTCGTGTCGTCCGGTCGCCGCCCTCGCAGCGTCAGGCGGGCCATTCATAGAATTTGGAGTAAAGGTTGTATGCAAAACGTCTCAAGTAGTTTTAAAATTATAATAATTACGAAAATTCAAAAACGCTTAGATATAGATTTTCTTTTTTCTTCTATAGCTTCTTTACCACCTACAGGTGTACCTCTTAAAATATGTCGTGTATGAATAGATACACCTTATATACATACATACATAAACTCACGCCTTTTCCCATGGTGTAGGCAGAAACTACAGAACACCAATTACTACGATCCTTAAATACTCTTTTTTTATATACATCTGGTCAGACACGCAAGGTGGTTACCAGTACTACGCACCTGACCCTTCTGAAGAACATCACTAATAAGATCACTATATGTTCTCCTAAGGCGTCCCCTTGCGGCGTGTTCACTCACCACTGCCTTGTAAATATATTTTGTTAGCCGCTCTTCATTCATCCTCTTAACATGACCAAACCATCTAAGCATACTCTTTTAAATATTTGTCACTACATCTTCTTTAAACCACACCGTTGTTTTATCACATTATTGTTGTTTTGACTAAGCTATCCTCCAATCACGACCAATATAGTATCAAGAACTTAAGTCTTCAGGATTTTTCACCCATCACTGAATTTTATAAAAGCCTTAACTGGGTCGGTCTAGGCAAGTCAACGCTCTGAAATATCAACATACGTCCACCCTCAACAGCGTCAGTGTGTGTCAGTGTGTATGTGTATGTGTAGATATATGTGTGTGCAAAAGTGCGTGAGCGATGTGTGTGTGTGTGAGTGTAAGAGGGGGAGCTAGGCTCGTTAAGAATGACTGGGGTTGGTTTCCATTGATTTGCGGTGGCATTTATTTTTGACGATGAAGCGGTTACCCTACGAATAAAATCAAAAGTCATTCTGAACGTCAAAATTCGGTTAAAGAATAACTTTATTTGTCACTAGCTTCTGCCCGCGACTTCGCCCGCGTCAAATTTTTGCTCCCCTGGCCCTTCCCGTCGCATCGTATTGCCTGCCAGTTTTCGACCATTTTTCATTGCTGCTCCGCTCTTTTTGATCGTAGCGTGATGTTACATAGCGTATAGCCTTTCTCAATAAATAAGCTACCCAACACAAAAATATTTTTTCTATTCGAACTAGTAGTTCCTGAGATTAGCGCGTTCAAGCAAACAAATTCTTCAGCTTTATAATATTAATAGTATAGATAAAGAATTGCAGTACATAATTCACTTACTGAGAAATATTATCTCAACCTAAGATTAATAATTAGAGCGCACAGATGTACGTATATAAAATAACAAAGCAAAACAGAAGAACAAGAAAAAAATAAAATTATAATATATAAGACAGTCCTCCAAAACGCCTGCCCTTCTCCACTTCCTAGTGCTTTAGCTGGGAAAAAGTGGCGCAACAAACTCCCCAGCAGCACAGCTGTCTGTTATGTTAGAAGAACTTGATTCTGTGAAATAGTAAGTAACACTCTGAAATACAACATTTGAAATAAAATTATTTTCTATATGCCAGCTAGAACACTCCAATATACCGACAAAACATTGAAAACTATACTCAGACAGAAATAAATGATAGTAACAAAGACGTAAAACAGTATTTAATACATAAATAAGAGCCTCTACTACTAATAACAATAATTTGGGAACAAGCCACCACTGCCTCCTGGATTGCCATCCTGTAGAGAAGGCAGAAATGTTTCATAAGTTAGACCGCTATGTGTGTCTGTCTATGGCACCGTAGCTCTTAAACGGGTGAACCGATTAGATTCAGGTTTTTTTTATTTCATGGTACGCTTTTTTGCGGTGATTCTTAGACATGTTAATCAAAATCGGTACAGCCGTTTCGACACAACGATCCTTTGATCAAAATATTACCTACAATTTCTTATTAATCTTTAAGTGCCAATACGTTTTTTTTTTTTACTTTTTAGAAGTTTTTGTTCTGGTCGGGGATTTTTTAAATTTGAAAACTGAAATTAAACTTTTCTGTTAAAAAAATAGACTAACTAGCATGTACTGTGCCACTGCACGGCCAAGGCCTCTCTTTTCGTTTTCCACAGAATTCTGTCTTTTCCTAGCGTTGGCTAGTCCTCTCGATATTTCTGCCAAAGAAAGATAGTTGTAATTTGAATATACCGATAATTTATGTTGATAGTCATATGAATAACATTGATTTCCCGGCTTCGTCCCATCTCATCCCCAGTCCCAACTCGCCCGGTCCATATACTTGTATATCTACCTACATGTATAGCTAGAAGGTGCAAAAGTACTAATGGTAAGAAAAGTGCTTGTATGGTTTGTATTTATTTTTATTCAGTCATCACTAATCACAGTTTTTATAACAATTACAGATATCTGTTAATAAATCACAGTTTGTATATGAAATAATTTAAACTACAATGTCGCATTGGGTCTAGCCTGTAAGGATGTTGTATGTTTGTTGTGAATAAATAAAACTATCTTCTAAAAAATCACAGTTTGTGCAATCATTAAAGCTATATTTAATTTTAAACAGTAATTAGGGGCTCATTTACTGAGTTCTATTAAAAATCATTGCTGACTAGTTCCTTCAACGTACGTTCTTGTCAGCTCAGCAATTCTGACATCATTAGAAATGCTTGTCTTCCTTCTTTTGTTGATTTAAATTCCAATAAAGAATCTGAAATTAAATCCGGAAATATGTTTCAAAACATGATAAGATATTTTTTACGAAAAATTAAACTTTGGATCCCTTTTTACGAAAATTGGGCGGAAGGAGAAGTATGAAATTTCGCACACTTATAGTTTATACAGAGAAGAAGTGACGAGTGCTAATATTTTTTTTAAATTATGCGTACATTATTTTCAATAAATAACACTTTACACACACTACTATTCATTACCATGTATTTAATACACACATGCATAGGTATTTTTCAACCGACGAAAAAAAACGGAGGAGGTTCTCAATTCGACGCGTATAATTTTTTTTTTTTATGTATGATCACGCATAACTTTTTACCTAGTGGTCCGATTGTGACAATTCTTCTTCTATTGGAAAGGGTATACTCCCAAGGTGGTCCCATATAAATTTGGAAAACAAAATCGAACCCTAAGGGTTGGAAAACAGGGGATGATTGATTGTTCACACACTGACACTCACAACTTTTTACATAGTGGTCCGATTGTGACAATTCTTCTTCTATTGGAAAGGGTATACTCCCAAGGTGGTCCCATATAAATTTGGAAAACAAAATCGAACCCTAAGGGTTGGAAAACAGGGGATGATTGATTGTTCACTCACTGATTGTAACGTATAAACACGCATAACTTTGTAAAGAGTAGTCCGATTTTGATAATTCTTTTATTGTTGGATAGGGTATACCTTGCCAAGTATTATTAGTACAATAAAGCCACAAAAAATCATAAAATAAAAACTTTTTAACAAAAAATTATACCGCCGAAAAACTGAAAAGCATAAAATAATAAACCTTAAAATTTTGAGTCGGCGCTGAAGAATCAATGAACAAGGAACACTCAAAGCGCCGACTCATAATTTTAAGGTTTATTATTTTATGCTTTTCAGTTTTTCGGCGGTTTAATTTTTTGTTATTTGTTTATGGTCCAAATCTGTGGTCCAATCGAGAACATCTGTCTTTAATATTTTGGGTCTATAGCCTCGACTGTCTACGGTCTATAGTCTTACTGAATGTCAAGCATAACCATAGGTATTAAATTAATTTTATAGGTATGTCGGAGTTGGTTGTCAAATACAAATTGTGGGTAGTCCGCGTAATTTGCTATTCTTTGTTTTTATTATCATTAATTTACGTGAGTTTTCTATCAGAAAGTGTTTAATAAATCGGAACATAATTTATTGAGTACTTGGTGTACTCACTAATTCATTTTTGGAAACTTATTTCGATAATTGTAACCGGTAGGTTTGTTCAAAACAATAAATGACATGTCACTTTAAATTTTGAAATGATTTACGTAGTGAATTTACCATTTGTTTATTTACGACAATTATTCTAATATTATTTGATCACTTCATAATATAAGTCTTATTTTGTTTTGAATACTTTAATGTTTTGTATCAAGTAAACACGTGGCGTACTTCCGTGTGCCATCGGACAGAGTAATCGTGGATGTTATGGCGGGACATTGTCCTATAAAAGAGCTTGCACTCAGTGAGCAAGTCAGTCTATCTTCGGATTAGACTCAATACAGAGCCCCTGCTCCCGACAAAACTGTCGGTTTACCTGGTACAGCGCTGCTGTATATTCACATAGCTGTATTGACTAGCTGTTAGCGAAAGATACACTTTGTATTTGGGTGGCTTAGGCCTCTATACGAACTGTAACCTTAATGGTTTGTTCGTTGAACTGTATTGTTATTACCTACTTTATCTTGTAACCGTTTTATTGAAGTTCTTCTAACTTATTTTCTAGTAGCTTTTGCAGACAGACAGACAGACAGACAGACAGACAGACAGACAGACAGACAGACAGACAGACAGACAGACAGACAGACAGACAGACAGACAGACAGACAGACAGACAGACAGACAGACAGACAGACAGACAGACAGACAGACAGACAGACAGACAGACAGACAGACAGACAGACAGACAGACAGACAGACAGACAGACAGACAGACAGACAGACAGACAGACAGACAGACAGACAGACAGACAGACAGACAGACAGACAGACAGACAGACAGACAGACAGACAGACAGACAGACAGACAGACAGACAGACAGACAGACAGACAGACAGACAGACAGACAGACAGACAGACAGACAGACAGACAGACAGACAGACAGACAGACAGACAGACAGACAGACAGACAGACAGACAGACAGACAGACAGACAGACAGACAGACAGACAGACAGACAGACAGACAGACAGACAGACAGACAGACAGACAGACAGACAGACAGACAGACAGACAGACAGACAGACAGACAGACAGACAGACAGACAGACAGACAGACAGACAGACAGACAGACAGACAGACAGACAGACAGACAGACAGACAGACAGACAGACAGACAGACAGACAGACAGACAGACAGACAGACAGACAGACAGACAGACAGACAGACAGACAGACAGACAGACAGACAGACAGACAGACAGACAGACAGACAGACAGACAGACAGACAGACAGACAGACAGACAGACAGACAGACAGACAGACAGACAGACAGACAGACAGACAGACAGACAGACAGACAGACAGACAGACAGACAGACAGACAGACAGACAGACAGACAGACAGACAGACAGACAGACAGACAGACAGACAGACAGACAGACAGACAGACAGACAGACAGACAGACAGACAGACAGACAGACAGACAGACAGACAGACAGACAGACAGACAGACAGACAGACAGACAGACAGACAGACAGACAGACAGACAGACAGACAGACAGACAGACAGACAGACAGACAGACAGACAGACAGACAGACAGACAGACAGACAGACAGACAGACAGACAGACAGACAGACAGACAGACAGACAGACAGACAGACAGACAGACAGACAGACAGACAGACAGACAGACAGACAGACAGACAGACAGACAGACAGACAGACAGACAGACAGACAGACAGACAGACAGACAGACAGACAGACAGACAGACAGACAGACAGACAGACAGACAGACAGACAGACAGACAGACAGACAGACAGACAGACAGACAGACAGACAGACAGACAGACAGACAGACAGACAGACAGACAGACAGACAGACAGACAGACAGACAGACAGACAGACAGACAGACAGACAGACAGACAGACAGACAGACAGACAGACAGACAGACAGACAGACAGACAGACAGACAGACAGACAGACAGACAGACAGACAGACAGACAGACAGACAGACAGACAGACAGACAGACAGACAGACAGACAGACAGACAGACAGACAGACAGACAGACAGACAGACAGACAGACAGACAGACAGACAGACAGACAGACAGACAGACAGACAGACAGACAGACAGACAGACAGACAGACAGACAGACAGACAGACAGACAGACAGACAGACAGACAGACAGACAGACAGACAGACAGACAGACAGACAGACAGACAGACAGACAGACAGACAGACAGACAGACAGACAGACAGACAGACAGACAGACAGACAGACAGACAGACAGACAGACAGACAGACAGACAGACAGACAGACAGACAGACAGACAGACAGACAGACAGACAGACAGACAGACAGACAGACAGACAGACAGACAGACAGACAGACAGACAGACAGACAGACAGACAGACAGACAGACAGACAGACAGACAGACAGACAGACAGACAGACAGACAGACAGACAGACAGACAGACAGACAGACAGACAGACAGACAGACAGACAGACAGACAGACAGACAGACAGACAGACAGACAGACAGACAGACAGACAGACAGACAGACAGACAGACAGACAGACAGACAGACAGACAGACAGACAGACAGACAGACAGACAGACAGACAGACAGACAGACAGACAGACAGACAGACAGACAGACAGACAGACAGACAGACAGACAGACAGACAGACAGACAGACAGACAGACAGACAGACAGACAGACAGACAGACAGACAGACAGACAGACAGACAGACAGACAGACAGACAGACAGACAGACAGACAGACAGACAGACAGACAGACAGACAGACAGACAGACAGACAGACAGACAGACAGACAGACAGACAGACAGACAGACAGACAGACAGACAGACAGACAGACAGACAGACAGACAGACAGACAGACAGACAGACAGACAGACAGACAGACAGACAGACAGACAGACAGACAGACAGACAGACAGACAGACAGACAGACAGACAGACAGACAGACAGACAGACAGACAGACAGACAGACAGACAGACAGACAGACAGACAGACAGACAGACAGACAGACAGACAGACAGACAGACAGACAGACAGACAGACAGACAGACAGACAGACAGACAGACAGACAGACAGACAGACAGACAGACAGACAGACAGACAGACAGACAGACAGACAGACAGACAGACAGACAGACAGACAGACAGACAGACAGACAGACAGACAGACAGACAGACAGACAGACAGACAGACAGACAGACAGACAGACAGACAGACAGACAGACAGACAGACAGACAGACAGACAGACAGACAGACAGACAGACAGACAGACAGACAGACAGACAGACAGACAGACAGACAGACAGACAGACAGACAGACAGACAGACAGACAGACAGACAGACAGACAGACAGACAGACAGACAGACAGACAGACAGACAGACAGACAGACAGACAGACAGACAGACAGACAGACAGACAGACAGACAGACAGACAGACAGACAGACAGACAGACAGACAGACAGACAGACAGACAGACAGACAGACAGACAGACAGACAGACAGACAGACAGACAGACAGACAGACAGACAGACAGACAGACAGACAGACAGACAGACAGACAGACAGACAGACAGACAGACAGACAGACAGACAGACAGACAGACAGACAGACAGACAGACAGACAGACAGACAGACAGACAGACAGACAGACAGACAGACAGACAGACAGACAGACAGACAGACAGACAGACAGACAGACAGACAGACAGACAGACAGACAGACAGACAGACAGACAGACAGACAGACAGACAGACAGACAGACAGACAGACAGACAGACAGACAGACAGACAGACAGACAGACAGACAGACAGACAGACAGACAGACAGACAGACAGACAGACAGACAGACAGACAGACAGACAGACAGACAGACAGACAGACAGACAGACAGACAGACAGACAGACAGACAGACAGACAGACAGACAGACAGACAGACAGACAGACAGACAGACAGACAGACAGACAGACAGACAGACAGACAGACAGACAGACAGACAGACAGACAGACAGACAGACAGACAGACAGACAGACAGACAGACAGACAGACAGACAGACAGACAGACAGACAGACAGACAGACAGACAGACAGACAGACAGACAGACAGACAGACAGACAGACAGACAGACAGACAGACAGACAGACAGACAGACAGACAGACAGACAGACAGACAGACAGACAGACAGACAGACAGACAGACAGACAGACAGACAGACAGACAGACAGACAGACAGACAGACAGACAGACAGACAGACAGACAGACAGACAGACAGACAGACAGACAGACAGACAGACAGACAGACAGACAGACAGACAGACAGACAGACAGACAGACAGACAGACAGACAGACAGACAGACAGACAGACAGACAGACAGACAGACAGACTTCGACTTCGACTTCGACTTCGACTTCGACTTCGACTTCGACTTCGACTTCGACTTCGACTTCGACTTCGACTTCGACTTCGACTTCGACTTCGACTTCGACTTCGACTTCGACTTCGACTTCGACTTCGACTTCGACTTCGACTTCGACTTCGACTTCGACTTCGACTTCGACTTCGACTTCGACTTCGACTTCGACTTCGACTTCGACTTCGACTTCGACTTCGACTTCGACTTCGACTTCGACTTCGACTTCGACTTCGACTTCGACTTCGACTTCGACTTCGACTTCGACTTCGACTTCGACTTCGACTTCGACTTCGACTTCGACTTCGACTTCGACTTCGACTTCGACTTCGACTTCGACTTCGACTTCGACTTCGACTTCGACTTCTGTTAAAGATTCAGGTCTGTGCCATTCGTCAATGTGAATACGTTGTTTGTGAACAAGGATTTTGGTACTCCAAAATCCTTGTTCACAAACAACGTATTCACACTAAGCAAGCAAGCAAGCAAGCACTCACTAAGCAAGTGATTTAGCTGTGAACTGACTGATCGTATTAATTATTTCTACTATATAAAAATAAGTCGGGTTTTCCTTCCTGACGCTATAACTCCAGAACGCACGAACCGATTTCAACGGTTTTGCATTCGTTGGAAAGGTCTCGGACTCCGTGAGGTTTATAGCAGAAAAAAAAAGAAAATTCAGGAAAAAATTCAATAGAAAAGCGGGAAAATCTTTTTTCACATACAGCGTCATCTCTGATACATAGCATGTACCTACTACAAACCAATATTTTAAGTAGATGGCGCCGGTGCGTGATACATTGTTTGACAGCTACTTATTGTTCTCTGCTCAGTTAATTTCAGGTGACAAACCGGTATTGTGTTCACTGTGAAATTGTGAAAAAAAAGTAAAAAAAATAAGTTATTCGTTTCCTAACATTTCAATTGGAAACCATCAAATCAATCACGTGTATAGTGCAAATTTTAATTCAATTTCAACAGCAGGCATTTGTCTTTAAGGTGGTAAGTTGAACTGTGTAAATTATGTGGATCGTGCATTTGAGGTTAAATTCACCACTCTGTCCATAGTCCAAAATGCCTAGAGGACGACGTGCGAACATCGGCCGCCGCACAAGACATGCAAGCCAGCAACAAGTGTATTCACAGAACTTAAGCGAAGAAAGACAAAATATAATAAGAGAAAATGCCCGATTGAGACAACGCGTGAGCACACGAAGATCATTGGCATCATA
Source organism: Aporophyla lueneburgensis (assembly GCA_932294355.1). Classification (NCBI taxonomy): domain Eukaryota; kingdom Metazoa; phylum Arthropoda; class Insecta; order Lepidoptera; family Noctuidae; genus Aporophyla; species Aporophyla lueneburgensis. The sequence continues at coordinate 11,335,643 of OW028762.1, read as the reverse complement.
CAATCGCTTGGCATTCCAATATGATCCCACTGCAAACTACAGTGATGATGAAAATTTAGATATTGGACCAATGACGACTATATGCCGATATTGCAATGCGTTAAAGTTCAAAAGAGAAACGGCTGTATGTGCTGCACAAGTGGAAAAGTCAAACTAGATCCATTATTTACACCACCACAGCCACTGAAACCATTGTTCGATGGAAGTGATCCCGATTCCAGCCATTTTCTTCAACACATCCTTGAATACAATAATTGCTTTCGCATGACTTCCTTTGGAGCTAATATCATTCGAGAAGGCGGCTTCATGCCGACTTGCAAGGTAAAATATACAACACACGTAACCAATCACTCACACCAACACAATGAATTGCAACACATAACAACTACATATACAGAAGTTACACCGTATTCTTCAACAAATTATTGTTTGCAATTACAGATACTAGGACAAATATATCATTTGCATGGTTCAATGGTGCCAACACCAGATGAACCGCATCAATTTCTGCAAATATATTTCATTTCGTCGATGGTGGATCAGCTGAATGTGCGGTGCAATATACAGGGAACACAACAGTTAAAGAGATGAATTATTGAACAGTTACAAGCATTTTTTCACGCTAATAATGTTGTGGTTAATATGTTCAAAACAGCATTGGAACGAATGCCATCGGATACGCACAAATTTGTCATAAGAGCGGATTGTACCCCAACAGGTGAACATGTGCGAAGATTCAATGCACCCACCGTTAATGATGTTGCTGCAATTATTGTTGGCGATCCAACTAAATCGCGAGACATTGTCGTTCAGCGAAGAAGCAATATCATGCATCGTGTAAACGAGACACATCGTTTGTACGATGCGTTACAATATCCAATCATTTATTGGCAAGGGCAAGACGGATACGACATCACGTTGAAGATGGTCGATTCAATTACAGGTACAATATTCACACACTAATTATTGCTATTATTGCTATTATCGGTTTCTATTAACAATTCATTTAATTTTGCATTTTCAGGCGTATCAACGAATAAAAATCTAAGCGCAGTGAATTACTATGCGTATCGTATGATGATTCGTACACATGAGGAGAATGTCATTCTGAAGTGCCGTCGGCTATTCCAGCAATTCGCTGTCGACTTGTATGTCAAAGTCGAGACCGAACGTTTAGCGTTCATCCGATTCAATCAGGCAAAGCTACGATCTGAGGACTATACATAATACACTTGCGTGATGCTATTCATTCAGATGGTGATGTTCAGAATATTGGACGTCTGACGATTCTCCCATTTCCAGTTCGTCTTGCGTTCGCAATGACAATTAACAAGTCGCAAGGCCAATCGCTTAATGTTTGCGGGATAAATTTAGAAAATCATTGTTTTTCACATGGGCAGTTATACGTTGCGTGTTCACGAGTTGGGAAACCATCCGCTTTGTTTGTGTTAACGTCAGACCAAAAAACAAAAAATGTGGTTTACCAAAGAGCACTTCAATGAAACGGATAATTTGCGGACACGTATAACGCTTCGATTCAGTATTTACTTCAGGATTCACTTTCATTTACTTAGAGAAGTTCAACTAAATAACACTTCATTTTTGTAATCGAAATGAATTCATTACTGTTGTGAAAAGAAATAAAAATTTTCCTTTTCAAATATAAAACAAAAAAAAAAATCTTCTTCTTTTAATCACCTAACGAAATGTTACATAAAACGAAGCCATCTGGTGGCGAAACGGAGTTCGCCGGGTATGCTAGTCGCAGTATATAAGTGTAGAAACTGTTCGTCAAAATGGCTGCCAACTACCTTATCAATGTACCGAAACTAAAGGGACGCGATAATTATTCGGAGTGGTGTTTCGCTGCAGAAAATTTCTTAGTTCTCGAAGGCATGGAGCATTGTATCAAGCCAGAACCGGGAAAAGAAATAGCAAGCGCGGATGACGAAAAAACTAAAGCCAAATTGATTATGACTATAGACCCGTCATTGTATGTCCACGTCAAAACCGTTAAATCGTCGAAAGAATTGTGGAATCTAGACACGCGGTAGCGTGTCAAGCCAAGTTCAAGTAACAGAACTGGCGAGCAGCACCGTGTGTAATATTACACGAACCATTTGGAGCCACTTTTGACCCCCTCATAACTCAAAAACTGTTTCACATAAACGTGTCAAATTTGGCTCATATAGTGTGACTTGCAAGATACATATGTGCTCCAAATTTCATAAACACATCTCAAACAGTTATTTAGATATTAACGTCCAAAAATCGTCATTTTTATCACTGACTGACCTATAGATCAAAACTTTAACCCAGTTCCAGATGACCTAGAAAGTTAAAATTTGGCATACAGATAGGTAATTAGGTGAATACTAAGGAATAATTCAGAAACTGGTAATTTTTTATAATTTTATTTTAATATTTCACTTAATTGATTCTTTGTTATAAATAAGTACCTACTAATAATTTATGTACAAAAAGTAATGATATCCCATCAAAAACATAAATGTGAAATGAGAGCCAAGATCAATATATGCCTTGGTTGTTGACTTCAACGACAAAAGAAGTGAGATCTAAATGGGTGCCAAGTGCTATGGTCAGTCCTGCAATTTATTTGTAACTACATAAAATATCATTTCTTCTTATAACTTAGGATAATAAATTGTAGCCTAAGGTCTGACTTGGCTAGTTTTCATATACGAATTATATTATAGCCTTTGCAAGTTCTAAACCTGTTACTTGTCGGTTCTTATTTTATTATTTCGAAAATTTGGCTTGCTGGTAGAAACTAGCCATCGAACATAATAATTCGTATATGAGAACTAGCCAAGTCAGACCTCAGGCTACAATATATTATCCTAAGTTATAAGAAGAAATGATATTTTATGTAGTTACAAATAAATTGCAGGACTGACCATAGCACTTGGCACCCATTTAGATCTCACTTCTTTTGTCGTTGAAGTCAACAACCAAGGCATATATTGAACTTGGCTCTCATTTCACATTTATGTTTTTGATGGGATATGTAATTACACAAAATTTGTATATCATTGATTTGTTCAACGAAAGTCAGAGTGCACAAAAGCTAACTATGAATCTAATGTTTCAGAAGCATACAAAACACATAGACATTAAGTTTCACTTTTGTAGAGAATGTGCAGTAAATAAAATTGTAAATGTGAAGTATTTGCCTACAGCTGAGATGCCAGCTGATGCTGTATTCACGAAGGCTTTATGTGTTGTGAAACATTATAAGTTTTTGGATGTATTAGGTATTCAAAGATTGTAATATTTTTGTATATCCATATTGTTAGATATAGTGGGGGTGTTAAAGGTCTAATATCTACACAATATGTTACTAGTGCTGCCATCTGGCATGCATTGTCGGTAAACATGTTTGTTCTATGGTTTTAAAAATAAAGTTCAGTCTGTGCCATTCGTCAATGTGAATACGTTGTTTTACTTTAACTTCGACTTCGACTTCGACTAAACTTTCTATAATCTGTCATTTTGTGTATTCTTCCGTCCATAAAACCCGTTTCTACGGTGGTCATGCTACGCATGTGTTAGATATTTCATTTTCATATTTTATAATTGTTGGGTAGATAATGACATCTATCACATTAACGAAGCATTGAACCAATATAGAAGTACCTAATTTGACTAGATAAAGTGTTTACAAAAACTGACTCGTCTTAAATAGTAAAAATAACTATGATTTTAGTACTAGAAAGAATGAATAATGATTTAATTAATATACAGGGTGATTGGAAGATGGGTGCAAAGCTTTAAGGCGAAGATAGTACAGACAATTTAGAACCATTTAAGCCATGGTTGTCTTAGACGAAGTCTTACCAAATATTTTTAACCAAATTTTTAAGTTTTTTTGCAAAAGTACTAATGGTAAGAAAAGTGCTTGTATGGTTTGTATTTATTTTTATTCAGTCATCACTAATCACAGTTTTTATAACAATTACAGATATCTGTTAATAAATCACAGTTTGTATATGAAATAATTTAAACTACAATGTCGCATTGGGTCTAGCTTGTAAGGATGTTGTATGTTTGTTGTGAATAAATAAAACTATCTTCTAAAAAATCACAGTTTGTGCAATCATTAAAGCTATATTTAATTTTAAACAGTAATTAGGGGCTCATTTACTGAGTTCTATTAAAAATCATTGCTGACTAGTTCCTTCAACGTACGCTCTTGTCAGCTCAGCAATTCTGACATCATTAGAAATGCTTGTCTTCCTTCTTTTGTTGATTTAAATTCCAATAAAGAATCTGAAATTAAATCCGGAAATATGTTTCAAAACATGATAAGATATTTTTTACGAAAAATTAAACTTTGGATCCCTTTTTACGAAAATTGGGCGGAAGGAGAAGTATGAAATTTCGCACACTTATAGTTTATACAGAGAAAAAGTGACGAGTGCTAATATTTTTTTAAATTATGCGTACATTATTTTCAATAAATAACACTTTACACACACTACTATTCATTACCATGTATTTAATACACACATGCATAGGTATTTTTTTGTTTATGGTCCAAATCTGTGGTCCAATCGAGAACATCTGTCTTTAATGTTTTGGGTCTATAGTAGTATATTATTGGGCATTCTATGAAAGACCGCAATATAAACATGCAATGACGGGATGGGGTTGCCTACCCATTCGAATTACCCATCTTTTTAAGCCATAAAAAAACGTTTAAAAAAATGTTAAACGTTAAGTTAAATTATTTGAATTATGTATTTCTTATTGGATGTGTATTAGAATTTTATCACTAATAAAAATAATTAAGACATTTTCTTTTTGAATATTCTTTATATTGGCAGTGCTTTGAACAAATGACAGTCGATTTAGTAGGTAGCCAGTTAGTCTCTCGTCTCAGCAATCAGATTATTTCTACCCATTTGTCACGGCGTACTGCATCTTTAGGCACCCTGCAACGATTTTATTATAAAAAAACCTTTACTCCATAAATTAAAAACTCCCACAAATGTGGGAAACTAAAACTAAGTTTTTAGTGGTAACACTGAACCTAATTTACAAAATTTTACATTTCATTGCGTTTTACTTTGATATAAATACTGAAACAATAAACTTACGTGTGGAAAGTAATTCCGGTTAATTTATTATGTTTTTGAAATCTTGAATCACACTTTTTCACAACGCATTTACCCATTTTGGGGATATTTTCTGTCACATGTCTCTCGGTTGGCGTCACATAGAGCACTGAACTGACGTCAGCTACGCATATGGCTGTGGCCATATGGCCAGTGGCAACGCTTTGACGCGGTAATTGCTAATCTAGTGTAACATAATTATAATATATCAATGGTCGAATGTAAATGTCATTGTAACATTTTGAACATCGTTAGATTATAAGTTAGGTTAGAACCAAAGAGATTTAAGACAAATAGAGAGGCCATCTGAAGAAATGTCAAAGAAAAATTGTGATCCCATGACTCAGAAACGCCATCTAGCATAGTATAGCAAAATTAGAATAGCGTCCAGCGTCTCTCCAGCGTCAGTAACGCCATCTAGCTTTGAATAGCAAACATTCGAATACAAAAACTTGATTAAGGCTGAATTTCATCATTTCTCTATCGATATAATATATCGATAATATTGAAAAGTGACTACATTTTTTTCACATTTGAAAAATACGAGACAGTTTTGAATGATTACTAGATTCAATGTTTAAAGTTATTTATTTATAAAAATCTTTTTACAGACTAATTACTAAATTATCATTATTATGGGCACTGTCAAGTGAAAAAAAAATAAGATTGACGTGTTACACGTCAATCTTATTTTTTTTTTAAATTACATAGGGTCGGCGTTTCCTAACTGACTACTCTGGGAAGAAATGCCGAAACAAACTCAGAAAAGAGTCTGTGACCTCACATACTCTTTCACCGATCACTAATGTCAATGTGATAAATTAAAATTAAAGCTTAATTAAAATCAGTTTTGTTAACTTTTAAAAAGGCCTAAAATAATGGAGCAGACAGATATCAAAAGTCAAGTGAGTAATGGGAATTATAGGGAATGTTCTAGTTTACCATACATACATAAAGAACGAGTACGAAAAATGTATAAACTTCTCTTGTAGTACAAGGTACCGATCCTTTTTTTTAAATTGATCGACCCGTCTTTCTAAAGTAAATGTCTCCGCTTTTAAAATGCTTGGAACATAATTTTGACGAAGCAGATGGAAGCCAATTTACTTCTCTACGATATTTTTGAACAAACTGTATCCACTTTTCACGTTCAACTTTATTTACTTTCGGAAACCTAAAATAACAGAAACTAATTTTAAGTACGCACATATATAAACAGGTAAGAATAGCAAAATACATGTGCATACAAAAATAATGCTTATTTCTAAAAAAATATCTTCCGGCGTACCTCTGATAGAAGAGAAGATAAAAAGATGTAGTCACCGTGTGTAAAAGTAAAAGAGAAAATAAAAAAACATTTCACTTAAAAAAATAAAACAAATAATATGAGAATAATACTTACATAGGTACATAAACACAAACATATTATATACATACAGAGTTTTAAAATAAATATCTACGTGAGCGAACAGCACTATTGTTGCTAAATTGATATTAAAATTACATAAATAAGTTCAAATATTTTGAATTTTACTAACCTAATTAAATATTATCGATAACAAAGTCGATAAACATCATAACATCTCTGCAAGGCAGTAGTAAAGCTACTCAGCAATAGAGGGCATTTATTACAAAGTTATCGTATGTTCTAGAACCATCCATGAATATTATTTAATTAAATTACTGAAAAATATTTACGAAAACAAGCCGAAGCTAGGTCCAGACGTTTTACCATAGGGTGATTTGCAATATCGTAAAGCGCAACTCGGCATATTTATTTAAGAAATGTGTTTCTTTTCTTGTTAAACGGACACAAATGCGTGTTGACATGCAGACATGCCATCCTAGACTAAACGCCATATGACCACTAGGACACAAGTATTGGATTACGAGTTTGTTCGTTATGTCCCGTCTATATAATTTAATGTCTTTGGTTAGAACTGTGACCTTAGATTATTTACCTCTAGGTGTAGCCACCTTGTGGCCGCACATGGGACAGCACTATAAAACTTCAATGTTGCCATTACGGAAACTTTTCCCTAAATATTACGAAAAACGTGAGGGTGTTTCGTTGTAACAACTACTGAAAATAAAACGCAAAAAAAGTTAATAAAGTTTTATTGATTATAATCATTAAAATACTAAATTACTATTGTCCCTTGAACAACACTAATTTGTTGTGCAAATTTCTGATTTTTTCATTTTGGTTGCTCATGCATTTATTTACAAAATGAATTCTGACCTTAAAATATCTATATTGCAATTGCCTTTAACAATAAAATCAAATGATTATCAAAGGAACTTTGTTCGGATATTATGTTTCCTTAAACTGGGAAATAAAGGTTTGCCTACATTTTTTTTTGCACTGTGACCAACCCTACTTTCAAAATGATGGCAATTACTTGACTATTTAGTATTATTGCAAGATGCGATCCGTCGCATGCAAATACGATACCGATACTTGGTCGGTTTGCCGTGGACACATTATACCCAATCTATCATAAAGCGTTAGCAGGGAGCGGCTAACAGCTTAGATTATAAATTATACCTTTATATAAATGTTTTTTTTTTTCAGGTTTACATTCGATAATGCAGCTGAACGGTGTGTGGGCTTCGTCTACGGAGGTTGCATGGGTAACGATAACCGTTTTGCTACCTTAGAAGACTGTCAAGCGGCCTGTTAAGATTTAAATACATTTAATGATTTCTAAATGTCGTTTTATTACTCAATACATTTGCAGTAGTATAACAGAGACGCTAAAAACAAACAAAAAAAAAACAGACACCAATATTCGCGAGAATATAATGAGAATATAATAATAATGACACTTTTTTCTTCAACAGACAAACTTTTTCGTTTTGTAGAAGCCATTCTTGTACGCGAAATCACGCATCACCCGCAAATTAACGCCGTAAACTAAACAGTCGCATTTGAATCAGCGACGTGCAGTCAAGGGGGAAGCGCGGGGCGGAGATAGTTTCTTACCTTTGTAAACACGTGAACACTCGTCGTTGTAGCCGGACAATTTTGTGTGAAATTCTGTCGCTAAAAGCGGTCGGTCGCTGTAAGCGGAGTCGTACTAAACGGATGTACTTTCATAGTGGCTCGTATTATAACCAAACATGCGCCTATGCTTACGTCGCTAAAAACGGTTGGTCGTTACATGCGAAGTCGTACTAAACGGATTCTACTGTATATGAAATCACTTAGGCAGCATAAAAACTTGACAGCATAACGTTTCGAAGTTTCTTCTATATCTCACGGGCAGCCTAAATATTCTGTGAAGTCTTAAATTAAATTCAGTACTTCGCGTTTTTTTTTTCTCAGTCATCACCTCAGCCTATAACACTATCCACTGCTGATAGGCCTCTCCTATGCTGTGCACCACGCTGTCCTCCGCCTTCCTCATCCAATCTGCCCCAGCTACTTTCTTAAGGTCCTTCGTCCATCTAGTTGGGGGGCATATCTCTCACTACGTTTGACGATACGCGGTCTCCACTCCAGGACTCGTCACCCATCGGGCGGTCCTTCGACAAACATGGCCAGCCCAGTACGTACAAAACGACCTTAATTTGTGAACTAGCCCAACTGTCATCAGTGTCCACGTTTCGGCCGGCACTATTTTTTTGTTATAACGGGCAGGACGCACTCGTTGTATTGGCAACGAGCAGACTTAACGAAGTTTTTCAAACGCTGCCCAACCGAATCGGCTACACCTGTCAGCCAAGCTGCTGAATGAATGAATTTGCCCGAGTGGCTGCAGACAGGCTACGTAGTATCTGGGGGCCGATTCTACTAACAAATTTGTGCAAAAATCGCAATAGCACCGCGACTGGGTCACGACTTTTAAGGGTTTTCTCATTTTACTAATGACCAACGATCCAACTGCGGCTACGTGTCAGTGGACGCCAACGATCGATCGAAACAATATAAAAATCTATTCTGCTAACAAAGTCGTACATGAGCGTGACGTTTAGTCACATTCTGCTATTATTTTGACACTCGTTTTAATCGAATCAAAGCTGAATTTCGGTAGTTCATCTGTCAAAATTAGCGGTTGAACATAAGTCAGTAAAATGCAACTTTTATCGCATCGATCTAGGATTGCTTTCGGTTTTTTCCTAAAAATATAATGTTTTACACAGATTTCGTTGAACTTGCCCATGTGGGTGACGTTAGAAAGGTAAGAGGAAGAAATTTTGGGTCAAGAGTATGCAATAATGCTTTGCCCCTTACGGATCGTCAGTGCGTTACGACATACCAATTCTCCAGAGACCTCATAAGAGCTTTGATTGACGAGATCAGTGACCACACATGCCCGTCAATCAAAGCGTTGTTACGGTACTTATTGATACGGAAAAAGGTAACACAGTTACAGTGTGTTACTACGTGATATTCTCAATTGACTCAGTCTTGGATGCACCGGCTTTTTATGTACCTGGTTCGTACCAAACACTGATAGGCCAGCCGCAATGTAAATGCAGTGTCAAAACTTTTAATTTCTTGAGTTTTAGTAATAAACTAGCTACTGTCCACGACTTCATCCGCGTCAAATTTTTGGTCCTCTGACCCTTCTCGTCGCACGGCATTGTCTGTCAGTTTTCATCAATTTTTCGTTGCTGCTCCGCTCCTTTTGATCGTAGCGTGATGTTGTATAGCCTATAGCCTTCCTCAATAAATAGGCTACCCAATACAAAAAGAATTGTTCAATTCGGACTAGTTGTTCCTGAGATTATCGCGTTCAACCAAATAAACCAACTCTACAGCTTTATAATATTAGTATAGGTAGTCAAAAAAAAACACTAATTTACAGACTGCCCTTGTAACATATTACGCCTATGTATATGCAAGGCTTAGTTACGGCATAGTAATGTGGGGAAACAGTACAGATGCACCAACACTGTTTACTGTTCAAAAGAAATTTGTCCATATCATAGTAAATATACAACAGATAAATAGCTCGAAACCCCATTTTATAAAGCTAAATATTTTAACTCAGTCCCTATACTCGAAATATGCAAATTTGCACATAAACACCAAGAATTTTACAATAAACGAGAAGACATACAAACAAGACACACATTCTGATACAAACCACAACTAAACCTACCTACATCCCATCTAAAAAAACATTCAACAAGCCCTCTGGTAATGTCAATAAATGTATACAATAACTAGCTTCTGCCCGCGACTTCGTCCGCGTCAAATTTTTGCTCCCCTGACCCTTCCCGTCGCATCGATTTGCCTGCTAGTGTTGCTGCTCGCACCTTTTGAGTTATAGTGAGTCAACCTTAAAAGATAGACATATGCTCTCGCGGACTTTTTTTTAGAACTTTTTTAAAGGAACAATTCCGTCATACATGATTTTTGCGTTACTTTAACCGTTTACGCAGCGCACGCAACGGAAACTCTCAAAAGGAATAAAATTTCCCCGTTTTTGCAACATTTTTCATTACTGCTCCGCTCCTCTTAGTTGTAGCGTGATGTTATATAGCCTATAACCTCCCTCGATAAATAGGCTACTCAACACAAAAAGAATTTTTCAATTCGGACCAGTAGTTCCTGAGATCAGCGCGTTCAATCAATCAAACAAACAAACAAACAAACAAACAAACAAACTCTTCAGCTTTATAATATTAGTATAGATTTACCCGAATCAAATTGTAATGAAAATAAACTCCATCTATTCACTAACAAATTAAAAAAAATCTATTAATAAGTAAATGTTATATCAGTATTAGTAAACATTTAAGTGATAAATCCCTGAAACGCAGTTAGAATACCCAAAGCATGTTTTTTACTTATTTTGAGTTTAGAATAAGTTAGATCATAAGTCCTACTCTACCTACAATATTTCTTTTGATTGTAACTAATTCCAATGTTTACCACCTAAGCATATACATTGTGGAATGCAATAAAGTATCTATTGAGTATTGGAATGGTTCATGAAATCAAAAAACAAATAATGGAACAAAGCATTTTTATTTTTATATCAATTTTAACGTCAGAGCACTTAGTATTTCATCTAAAATAGTAGGGTCGTTTCACCACTCATGTTGATACCGTGTGCCAGATAGAAATACATAATTTATTAATAGTGCATGCTCAACATTGTAAGTGCACAACAGCTAACAGTCAGCAGAATGTCTGCCTTCCAAACTATTGCAACAGTATTGACCACGAGCAACTCTTGAGTCAGAAGTTGATATTTGTGTTAGCGCCATCTATTTTGTTTTGCTAAACTATTACGCAAGATGTCAAGCTAATCCTTTATCCGCCAATCAGCACCGTGCACCTTCTCGCCAATGAGCGTCGCCTTCTTTATGGCTCGCTTGGAAGGGACATTATAACAGTTCAAATATGGACGCCGTTGTCATCGTTTTCCCGCTGTTTTTCTTACCCGCTGTGTTAATTTATCGCAGAACGATATAATATGGATATTATAAGTTCATAGCAGTCCCGCTGTTTCAATAGTGGTGTATTTGTGGCTTCGACGGTTGTACTGAAGTGCTGTGTAGTGCCTCTGGGCTACCACGTGTCGAACCACGACACGTGGTAGCCGAACTCTGCGAAGACTCCGGAGTTCCGAGATTCTGCTGGAGGATCGAACGGTTTCACGAGGAGGTAGGTGCACGGTTTCCCTCATCCCTTAACCCCCTAGGCACGACACTTGCGTTTTAAAGTTTTTCTGTCCGCGTCGAAGGTACCTAATTTTGCCTTCCGTCGGAGCCCTACCATTATTGTGGTCCTTCGAACCGTACTGATACAGTTTCCGCCCCTTTTAGGTCACCTAATAGGAGATTTAGTGTTAAAACCCGCCGTTTTTAGGTTTTTGTTAGCCTAGAAAAAGTAACCTCCGCCATTACGCTCGCAAGCGTACCGCGAAGGCATTTATTTAATTTGTTACCGCTTAACACTAAATACTTATTTTCCCGCTGTCATACTAATATTTCATCTTATTATTCGCTGTAATATTCATATTCTCAGTGGTATTCGCGAAATAAGGTTCTATTTCGATAACTTTCGCTGAGATTTACCTTTTTAGAAGTACCCACTTGTACTTTTATATTATTCGCAAACTCACAAATAAATTATTTTGTTACCTTCAATTTAAAATTCTCATTTCATAATGAAAAAAGCTATTAAGTCTGGTAGTACGGAGTTTTCGTTGTTGGCGTTGGAAGCCAAACGCAATGCTTTATTCGAGTGTTTACAGTCTGCCTACGATTTATCTAAAGACATAGGCACGGGAGATGATGCGAAAGAGGCTTTTCTGGACGCTAGCTCAAACATTGACGCTATTCGTTCCGAATTTCATGAAGTTATGGATCAGTATAATAACTGTCTACTGACAGCCGATCCCACCGCGCGCGCTGATTACAAGGCGCTGGTTTCGTTTGAACAGTTATATAGTCGCTTAAAACGTTTGGTTGCTACCAATGCAGACGTCATTCCGTCTATCTTAGAGAAAAAATCTTCTTTCATTAAGTTACCGCCGATTGAATTAATGAGTTTTAACGGTGACATTCGTTCATGGCCATTGTTTTACTCAAATTATAAATCCGCTGTTCATGATAATCCATCTCTCTCGGATCATCAAAAATTACATTATTTACAGGGCAAATTGACCGGTAAAGCGCTAGCCGCATGCGCCGGCATTGTACCTACCGCTGAGAATTACGAACTCATTTTCAATACGCTAGTGAATCGGTATGAAGACAAACGCACACTAGCGGCCACTTATTTAAAACAGATCATAGATTTTAAACCGTTAACTTCCGTTACTTCCGATAATTTAGACATTTTTAATGATAAGTTTGTTAACGCCGTCCGTGCCTTACAACATTTAAAAATTCCAGATTTATTGAATTTAATTTTCGTACAAATAGCTATTACCAAGTTAGACAGTGAAACTGTTCGTAACTTTGAAAACAGTCAGGATCAGTCTGATATTCCATTATTTAATGATTTAGTCGATTTCGTTAATAAACAGAGTAAAATGTTGTATCGCGCTAACGCTTTAACAGCCGGCGCGCAATCACATAATTCCGCAAAATCAGCTGATCGCTCCCGCAGTTCTAATGATAGTAAAAAACCGCAGTCTTCCCCGCGTTATAACGCGTATATAAGCACGGTCGAACCTGATTCAATAGATAAATGTTTGTGTACTAATGTCACACATCAACACTTATTTAAATGTCCTGATTTTCATAAATCAACTCCGTATGAACGCTTACAGGTTGTTAGGAAAATTAACGGTTGCGTTAATTGTTTAAGTATTAAACATAAATTATCGAGTTGTCAATCCGCATCTGGCTGTAGAACGTGTAAACAACGTCACCATTCACTATTACATTTTACTCGGGATTCGAACCCACGGACCGCGGAAGCGGCGAGTTCAATTATACCTGCGTCGCAGCGCGAAGCGCCCGAAGCGCCCGTGCCCGCGTCCGAGCCGGTGCGCTCCGCCACGCAGCCTGATGTAGCTTTGTGCTCGATGTCCGTTGACGCTCCGCGTTCTGTTTCCTCTAATGCCGCTTGCGAGACGCCGCAATGTGATTCGCATACTACCGTTTTGCTCGCGACTGCTCAAGTCATGACGTACGATAGTGCTGGCCGTGAGCATTTAATAAGAATTTTACTCGATTCCGCCTCGCAAAGTCACTTCATTACTAGGGAATGTTGTGAACTTTTACGTTTACGTCAAAACAATACACGGTCTACGACCGTAAGAGGTTTTGGAGGCACAGAGAGGACGTCGTTCGGGACAGTAAATTTACGTATATTTTCACGCTTTAACAAAAATATCCGATTTGATAGTGACTCGTTAGTAGTTGATCAAATTACGGACAACTTACCTTCCGCTTTTGTTGATATTAAGGCCCTACCTTACTCGAATAAACTTCAGTTCGCTGATGATAGTTTCGCTATTCCAAGTAAAATTGATATTTTGATTGGAGCATCGCTGTTCCCGCATTTACTTTTGCCTGACGTGGTTCCTGGTGGCCCGTCAGTGCCCGCCGCTGTCAATACGGTGTTAGGCTACGTACTCATGGGGTCGTACCTACACTCAGTAACCGCCCAGCATGTGTCACATCGTGCTGCGCCATAGTCCCTTCGCCTATGGATAACAATTTTATTTCCCGCTTCTGGGAACTTGAAGAAGTTCCTGGCCCGCCCGTTCAGCATCCTGCTGATGCTGAATGTGAATATTTTTATCATTCAACTACGCAACGGGACCCAGTTACTGGTCGCTATACCGTGGGTCTACCGTTTGATAAGGATGTGTTCACACTGGGTGACTCATTCAATATCGCTTGTAGACGTTTTTTATGCTTAGAGAGGAAGCTTGAAGCTTCACCTGAGCTACGCGCCGCTTATGACGAAGTTTTAAATGATTACCTTTCTAAAGGTTATATCTCGCCCGTCTCAGTTCTCCCGCATGAAACTGCAGATGTGTACCCTACTTATATAATCCCACATCATGGGGTTCTCCGCCCAGACAAGTCTTCGTCTAGGTTGCGTCCCGTGCTGGATGGCAGCTGCAAAACATCGTCCGGTGTTTCGTTAAATGATTTGCTGCACAGTGGGCCCAACCTACAGGGTAATTTATTCAAAATTATTTTAAATTTTCGTCTACACTCTGTAGCGATGACCGCTGATTGTAAACAAATGTTTTTACAAATTATGATTCGCAAATCTGATCGACGTTATCAGAGAATTCTTTATCGTTTTAATCCTAACGACCCGCTGCGCTTATATGAATTTAGTAGAGTTTGTTTTGGCTTCAAGTCCAGTCCTTACCACGCTCTGCGCACTGTGCAGCAACTCATCGCTGACGATGGCGCTGAGCATCCCCGCGCTGCTGCCGTCGCCTCCTCGTGCCTGTATATGGATGATGTTGCATTTTCTGTCAATACCGAAGACGAGGCGATTGACACCGCTAAAGATTTAATTGCTCTTTTTAAGGGCGCTCAATGGGACCTTGTGAAGTGGAACAGCAATTCAAAGTCTGTTCTTAATGAACTTCCCGCCTCTCATAAGGTGACGACTGAGGTTGAATTTGACAAAACCGCTGACCATAAAATTTTGGGTCTTCGCTGGTCTATAGGCCAAGATATTTTCTATTTTAAAATCATCCCGCCAAGTTCGAATACCGCGTGCACTAAGCGCACCATACTGTCAACCGTCGCGAGACTGTGGGATATCATGGGATTCGTCGCTCCTTCTATTTTAGTAGCTAAACTTCTTATTAAGCAGTTGTGGCAGTTGAAGGTGGATTGGGACGTCCCTGCTCCTACTCATATTTTCAAGGCTTGGCAACAATTTACTTCAGAGTTACCAGCCCTAAACGAAATTAAAATACCGCGTTGTTTAGAAGTGAAGAACGACTGTGAATTGACATTGGTCGGGTTCGCTGACGCCAGTGGCGAAGCTTATGGTGGCGTGGTATATCTACACGTTGGCTCTGCCTCCGGCAATATTGTCCGCCTTTTATGTTCCAAGTCAAAGATCGCGCCTTCTTCGCCCATTACGATTGCTCGTATGGAACTTTGTGCAGCACTTTTGCTGTCAAAATTGCTTCGGACTGTTCTTGAGACTTATGACAACCGTTTTGCAATTAAAATTTACGCCTTTACCGATTCAAAAGTCGCACTCTACTGGATTAAAGGTTCACCGCACCGTTGGCAAACGTTCGTTGCCAATCGAGTTATTAAAATTACTGATAATATCTCCGCAGATAAGTTTTATCACGTTGCAGGGGTTGAGAACCCGGCAGACTGTCTGTCACGTGGTGTCTCTCCTGCTAAGTTATAAGACCACCCTCTGTGGTCCCAAGGGCCCCCCTGGCTAACATTACATCCGTCGCAGTGGCCTATTACTGAAAGTACGGAACCGCTCACGTTGGACGAGATACCTGAACAAAAGAAACTCGTTCACTCTGTTTTAATTCCCGCTGACGATTCTTATGTTTATGATACTCTTTGCCGCCTTTCGTCATGGAGTAAAATACTCCGTACGATTGTTTACATTTATAGATTCGCTAATTTGGTACCACGTCGCGATTCCGTACATATAACCGCAGCTGATTTGAGTTTTGCAGAAAACAAATTGCTGAAACTCATCCAAAATAAACGTTTCAATAAAGAAATTTTAAATTTAAAACTGAACACGCAGGTTTCATCGTCTCTTAATAAATTAAGACCGTTTTTACATAACGATTTAATCAGAGTTGGTGGACGTCTCACCCATTCCGATCTAAGTTACTCACAGCAGCACCCGGTACTTCTGCCAAGCCATGACTTTTTTGTTAACTTATTAATTGAATATTATCATAAGAAATATTTACACGCTGGGCCTGAACAGCTCATGTCACTCTTACGGCAGAAATACTGGATACTGTCCGCTCGTCGTGCTATTCGTAAGGTAGTTCACGATTGTAATATTTGTTTCCGCGCTCGACCGCGTCCCGTCTTCCCGCTCATGGCTGATTTGCCGGACTGTCGGACGCGTCAGGTTATTAAGCCGTTTACTTACACGGGCTGTGATTACGCAGGTCCTATATCTTATACTCCCATTCGCCGTCGGGGTGCAAAGACTTTGAAAGCATATATTTGCGTGTTCACTTGTCTCACAACTCGCGCGCTACATATTGAAGTAGCCACTGATCTTAGCACCGCCAGTTTTTTAGCTGCACTTAAACGGTTCTTGTCTCGCAGGGGCCCTGTCCAAGTAATGCACTCGGACAGAGGCACTAATTTTGTAGGCGCTAATTCTTATTTACGCGACTTATATAAATTTCTTAATAATGTCGAGTTCCGCTCTCGCTTCGAAGAAGAGCTTGCTGAAAACCGTATCACATGGAAGTTTAACTGTCCGGCCGCCCCACATTTTGGCGGATGTTGGGAGAGTATGGTGAAGGTTGTCAAGACGCACCTTTTCAAGGTCATCGGTCAACAGCTTCTCTCTTACGAAGAGCTAGTTACAGTGCTCGTTCAGATCGAGTGTTTGTTAAATTCTCGGCCTCTTACGGTTCTGAGTGCCGATCCCGCAGAACCTACCGCGTTAACGCCAGGTCATTTCTTGCATACCGCTCCTTTACTCTCATTGCCCGCGCCTGAAGTAGAATCAGATAATCTCAACTTGCTTCAGAGACATTCTCTGCTTGATAAATTAGTGCAATCTTTTTGGAAAAGATGGAGAATGGAATATTTACATAGTTTACAAACCCGAGAGAAATGGAATACGCCGTCTGTGCCAATCAAGCCTGGCACGGTTGTTGTTATTATAATTGACAATTCACCTCCTTTATCGTGGCCATTAGCGATAGTAGAGAAGATTCTTCCTTCTAACGATGGTATAACGCGTGTAGTGTCTGTAAGAACAGCTAAAGGTACATACGTGCGTCCGGTCGTACGTTTGTGCCCGTTACCTACGCAATAAGATTGTTTTTTTTTTTTGTAACCACAGTAGTTTAAGTGCTAGCAGTTAGTTAGTTTAAGATTGTCGCAGTTTACCTTATATAAATCGCAGTTTCAATATTATATTTTCGCAGTTCTTTATTACACTTTATGATTGGGTTTAAAGGTGACCCTTTAAAAGGGGGAGGAAATGTTAGCGCCATCTATTTTGTTTTGCTAAACTATTACGCAAGATGTCAAGCTATGGGCACGCCACAATTGCGGCGGTAAGTCCCCTCTTTGAGGAGTGGATAGAGAGGCGTCACGGCGTCCTCACCTTCCGCCTGACGCAGGTTCTCACCGGGCATGGGTGCTTCGGTGGGTTCCTGTTCAGGATAAAGCGGGAGGATACGTCCGGGTGTTTCCATTGCGAGGATCGTCTGGAGGACACGGTGGAGCATACGGTGGAGGTGTGCCCTGCCTGGGCGGAGCACCGCCGCGTCCTCGTAGAGGCGATCGGCGGCGGCGACCTCTCGCGTCCGGCCCTGGTGCGAGCCATGGTACGGAGCGAGAGGGAATGGGAAGCCGTCACCTCCTTCTGCGAAGCAGTAATGCTCGCGAAGGAGGAGGCGGGGCGCGTGAGGGAGTGGCAGTCTCTGCGCCCTCACGTCCCTAGCCGCCGCAGGAGGAGACGCCCCGGGCGTCGGGAGTCAATAGCGGACTCCCGGCCACCGTAGGCGCGAGCTTGCGGGTGGCGAGCAATGGGTAGCTCGCCGCCCGGTAAGGACCAAGCTCGGGTCGACGGCGCGCAGTGTTCCACGCGCGCCTCAAAGAGATGTCAGCAGCAGTGTAGGGGTCTACTAGGACCGATGCCTGCCGGGGTCGCGTGATTGTTCGAAAGAGATACCGTGACCCTGGCACATGGGCAACTGATGGAACACGGGTGGGTTTTAGTCAGTAAAAGTCTGACACGCCCTCCCGCTCCGCCCAGAGCGGGAGAAGTCATTTGATGATTTCCCATCCTGAAAAAAAAAAAAAAAAAAAAAAAAAAAAAAAAAAGATGTCAAGCTAATCCTTTATCCGCCAATCAGCACCGTGCACCTTCTCGCCAATGAGCGTCGCCTTCTTTATGGCTCGCTTGGAAGGGACATTATAACAGTTCAAATATGGACGCCGTTGTCATCGTTTTCCCGCTGTTTTTCTTACCCGCTGTGTTAATTTATCGCAGAACGATATAATATGGATATTATAAGTTCATAGCAGTCCCGCTGTTTCAATAGTGGTGTAATTGTGGCTTCGACGGTAGAACTGAAGTTCCTGTGTTGTGCCTCTGGACTAAGCCGACACGTGGTTGAGCCGAATTTCTGAAGACTCCGGAGCAGAGCTGCTGGTAGATCGAGCGGTTCACGAGGAGGTAGGTGCACGGCTCCCTTATCCCTAACCCTAGGCTTGACACTTTGCATTCATCAGTTTTTTCTGTCCGCGTCGAAGGTACCTAATTTCGCCTTCCGTCGGAGCCCTACCAATTTGGGTGTACCTAAGTTAATGTTCCTGAAAAGTATATATTGTATTTATGTTAGAAGGGGCTAACTAATATTATTATTTTTCTCATTGGTGTGCAAAAAAATGCAAAACAATGCTTTTCCCCGCAGAGTCAACAGGTACAGTATGTATTTGTTTTGCAGATTGCCCTGGAATGTAAATATTCCTGTATCCAGATTTCAATATTGAATAAACAGTTTAAATTCTTTCTTGCATCATCAATACACACTTTCTTCAAACTGCATCTAGATGGTTTTACAGAAGAAAGGGAAACATTCATAAGTTACTTCAAATCTGGAACAGTCTCGGGCAACATCTTCACACATTGTGTTGAAATCTTACTAAACAGTTAATAGCACATTATTTTAAATTACATGCTGTACCATCTTCAAGATTCCATTTTCATTATAATCCTTCAAGTACACACATGAAAACTGAAATATCAATTTCGTGCAATTAGAAAGAAACGGATTAACTACTCCCTCTCAGAGAGAGGAGGCCTGTATCCCAGCAGTGGGAACATTATAAGCTGCTTATATATGTAAGTTAAGAGGAATAAGAGTATTAATTAAAGCAATTAAAACTTTTTCTATTCTATTCTATTTTTTTTAAATGGCAAGCAAAGCCGATGTCGACTATTCTGCCAATGTCTAAAGTGAATTGAAATAGCAAGTGTGCGTGCTTCAAAAAAAAACAAAAAAAAAACGATTATAATCTTCGATGATACAGTTGGGCTTAATGTTGATCTTGTGGGGTTAGTATTGGACTGAAACAAACAAAGAAATATAGGTAAATTACATAAATATTATAATTGTTAGAACATTAAATATACCATATCCACACAGATTGGGAAAAGAAATCACAATTTTATATTATTGTGGCGGATGAAAATCATCAGCGCCAAAAGCAGTTCGGGAGAGGAATAAGTTAGAAGAGAGGGGAAATTAATCGGAAGAGGGATCTTAAATTTAGTGAGACGGTTATACAAATCTAGAGGTGGGACATTGTTAGAGCATTCGAAGAATATGTGCTCAAGGGTGCCCTCCGCCAATCCACACTCGCAGAGAGAGGAGTCGCGAACACGGATTTTGTGTAAAAAGACGGGAGTGCAACAAAAACCTAAGCGGATTCTACATATAACAGATATGACAGTTTTGGATACTTTTTTGTAACCGGAGAACCATGGTTTTGGTTTAATGGTCAGTTGTACTGCATAGAAAAAGCTGCCTCTCTTCTTGCTTGAAATATTCCACTGCTCCTGCCAGGAACACTGTAGATTTAGTTTTGGAAGGGATAATAGATCGTACCCCTGATGAGTGTTGTATGTGAGGTCTGCCATTAAAGATGAACAAGCATCTTTAGCCTAGGCGTCAACACATTCGTTACCCTTAATGCCACAATGGCTAGGTATCCAAACCAGCTGAACATCTTTTTGAACATTTTTTTGATCTTTTTTCCAGATATTGCCATCTGAGGGCAAGAGGGGGTTCACCGCATTCGACTTGCAATGCGTTAACGGGAGAGGACTTCATACAACCTGAGATGATCCGAAGGCACTTGGACTGGACTCTATCCAGCCCAGCTAAAGCACCCTTGTTACAAGGACCCAGGAGATATGTTCCAAAGTCCAAAATACTGCGAACTAAAGCATTGTAGACTAGTTTCATGGTGTAGGGGTGAGCGCCCCACCAAACGCCTGCAAGGACTTTTAAAATTGAAATAACTCTTTCACATTTCTGGTTAAGATAATTTATGTGATGTTTACCAGTTAATTTAGTATCGAGAATAACGCCCAAAAATTTTACTTTATTTACTATAGGAATGTCATGGCCTGAAATATTTATAGCAATATGAGGGATGAGTCTTTTTCGAGAGAAAATTACTGCCGAACTTTTCGGTGCCGACAGCGATAGCCCATGGCTTAAAAGCCATTGATTCAAAGAATCCAGAGAGAGGCACAAAGATGACGCACCGTCAACTATGGAAGAATCTGTCATATAAAGAACAATGTCATCGGCATATTGTAACATCTGGCAATTGTTATTTAGGCAGGACCCAATATCAGCCGTATAGAGATTGTAGAGTATGGGACTGAGGACATAACCCTGAGGAAGACCCTTCCATACGACCCTTTCATCAAACTCCTCACCCTGGACTCTCAAAACCAATGAGCGGGACAACAGAAGCTCGCATATGCATTGTATCATCTTGGCCGGAAGACTCAGCTGTTGCAGTTTTTGCCTGAGTACGGGAAGAAGTACATTGTCATACGCAGAGGAGATGTCAAGAAATGTGGCAACAACGGATTCGTTTCTAGAAAAGGCTAAGCGGATATCCGTAACTAATATACCAATACTATCCATTGTACTGAGCCTTTTCCTGAAACCAAATTGATGGTTCGGCAGCAAGTCTCTCGATTCGACTAACCACTCAAGACGATTTTTAATAAGGTGCTCCAGTAATTTGGCTAGGACTGAAGACAAAGCGATTGGTCTCAGGCCATTCGGGACATCTGCATGTTTGCCTGGTTTCAATATAGGAATAATTATCTGAAGCTTCCATTGATCTGGAACCCAACCATGAAAATAACAATAATTTAAAATATTTAAAAAGAAGATCTTAGCCTTTTCACCAGAATGGGTGATGAATGAATACGGTATACCATCAATACCAGGAGCTGAGTCCCGGACATGCTTGAGTACCACATTCAGTTCCTCCAAGGTGAATGGCGCATCGAAAGGATCATCTGTTACTATATGTAGGGGAGTATTTTGACATTCAGATGAGAATGGAACATAAGATGAAGCTATTTTGTCAAAAAAAAGTTCAGCAGTCTGTCTAGTGATGGGTGAAGAGATCGATGGAGAACATCCACGTCTAAATCTATTGATATTTTTCCAGACAATTGATACTGGAGTAGAGGGAGATAAGGAAGTGCAAAACTTAATCCAACCCGTACGTTTCTTCTTACGAAGAAAACGTTTAGATCTGGCATTGATCTGTAAATATGCCAATAGATTTTCGGTACTCATATTCCCATTATAACACACTAGCTTCTGCCCGCGACTTCGTCCGCGTTAAAGTTCTTGTTCCCGCGACCCTTCCCGTCGCGTCGAATCTCCTACCCGTGCGATATTCCCCGTTTTTGCAACATTTTTCATTACTGCTCCGCTCCTCTTAGTTTTAGCGTGATGTTATATAGCCTATAGCCTTCCTCAATAAATAGGCTACCCAACACAAAAAGAATTTTTCAATTTGGACCAGTAGTTCCTGATATTAGCGCGTTCAATCAAACAAACAAACAAACAAACATACAAACAAACAAACAAACTCTTCAGCTTTATAATATTAGTATAGATTTCCGCCTCATTTCTATCTCTGATTGCCGAAGTGCATTCTGGATCCCACCATGGAGGTGAAGGTATTTTGTCACGGGCACAGTTTTTCAATGGAAAGACTGTGCACTGGAGGTGAGGGCCGTAACAAAACCCTCATAACATGTCTTGGCATGGTAGTGACCAGAAGTATTTAATAAAGGAGGACGGGCAAAAATGTATAGAAGCCAGCCTAGGAACCAATAACAACATGCGATATATCATTGGAAAGGTTTTTTTATGTTATTCAACTATTGTTATGGCTGGAAGTCCAAAATCGCTGTGTAAATGAAGTTATGGTGCAATAAAGCTACATTTTATTCACAGAAATGCCATTTCTCGCTAATTGTGGATTAGGTGTTTTATGGCTCCTCAAAATATCTTACCTATTGTTTAATTAACATATGAATACACCGCGCTTAACAGATAGCTCAGTTTTTGTTATACTCTATTAGTTGCACGTGTTTTATAGGAATTTCTAATGCTTTTGGTCAAGGCTGTATCTCGCTTTCACTTATCTCAGACATGCTACAGGCGCTGGTATGCTTAAATTCGAAGTACCTACACACTATCATTATCCAACACATTTTATTTCTGAGAATAAAAAAAAACGCGTATAGTTGAATATAACCTGGAATGAAAACAATCAGTATCTTATATAATCCTCTTAGTGAGTGAATGAATTGGTTTAACTGCCTTTTTAAAAGTTGTTTATTGTAGGATTATAAATAGAAAAAATAATTAACTAATCCAACTACTCGTATTAACTAACATTTCCTCTTAGTAGGTATAGCTTCAAAATAAGAGCACCAACCACTATAAGTCTTTATTGCTATTTATGTCGTACCACAAGATAAGCTAACACAATATAGCCCTAGTATAATACATTCACTGTAATAAACAAATAAACAAACCTCCAATAGTGCATGTTCCCGTAAATAATCTGCAAGCTCAGGTTGATCTTGTGGAATATTTTCAGCCAAAATGTGAGGCTGATGCCTTCTTTTATGTAGCCCACGCTGGCACATAACACAATTGTTGTGGTGTTCATCCATGAATAAAGCAAGCCGTTTTTAAAAGCTTAGTTCTGATCCCGATAAACAAAGCCAAAAGTCGTAGTCGAATGATAGTTATGACAAATGTAAATGTTAATAATATAGTTAAACGTATTTGCTACCCTTTTTTTTGGATGGGAAATCATCAAATGACTTCTCCCGCTCTGGGCGGAGCGGGAGGGCATGTCAAACTTTTACTGACTAAAACCCACCCGTGTTCCTTCAGTTGCCCATGTGCCAGGGTCACGGTATCTCTTTCGAACAATCTCGTCGACCTGAGCCTGGTCCTTACCGGGCGGCGAGCTACCCATTGATCGCCGCCCGCAAGATCGCGCCTACGGTGGCCGGGAGTCTGCTATCGACTCCCGACGCCCAGAGAGTCTCCTCCTGCGGCGGTTAGGGACGTGAGGGCGCAGAGACTGCCACTCCCTCACGCGCCCCGCCTCCTCGTTCGCGAGCATTACTGCCTCGCAGAAGGAGGTGACGGCTTCCCATGCCCTCTCGCTCCGTACCATGGCTCGCACCAGGGCCGGACGCGAGAGGTCGCCGCCGCCGATCGCCTCCACGGTATTTGCTACCCTCAAATCAAAATAACGACTAACGAACATGTGCGCGCGCGTCTGATGTGCCGGCCTGGCTCACTTACCCCTCTTATCCGCAAACACCTCTTGCTACTCGTTCTTAATGGCTGTCTCATCGGACGCGATAAGGAAAAGCACAAGAAACCAGTGGTACAGACAAGTAAGGCGTCGTTCTAATATAAAGTGATGGTAACGCGAATAAGCAATCGTCGCGTTCGTATGTCATTTTTTAACCGACTTCAAAAAAAGGAGGAAGTTATCTTTTATATTAATGTTTGTTACCTCATTTCTTTTTTGTTCGGAAAACCCTCTGTCGGCAAGACCACGCGTTCCGGTTTATCGAACAAAAAGTGACATATGAACGCTTTAAATAAGGACGACGTCTTACGGTTATATACATTTATAAAATGCTGAAAAAAAAAATGTTTTGCTTAAGTCTGGCTTTATTGTGCAATAACTTTTTCCACACAGCGATTTCGAACTTCCCGTCATAACAATAGTTGAAATACATAAAAAAACCTTTCCAATGATATATCGCATGTTGTTATTGGTTCTTAGGCTAGAACGCCCGTTCTCCTTTGAATTTAAATTTGAAAGTACGTCTATTTTGTCCAATAATGAAGTAAATTTTGTCCAGTCTGGTTTGGACAGGTTATACTTCAAAAGTGGAGGGGAAGTTTTCTCTAAATAAGTTTTATCAAGCAAAGATATAACAATAGGGTAATGGTCGCTACCATGCGACAAGGTTGTACATTCCCAGAAGGTTGACGCTGCTAGTTCAACTGAACAAAAGGTTAAGTCAACGCAACTTTTTTGCTGATCGGGAACAGGTCTGCGTGTTGGGCATCCATTATTTAAAATGCAGAGATCCAAATCATCCAGGATCTCAACCAAAGCTAAGCCAAAGGTATCGCAGCGTTCAGATCCCCATCTGTAGTGGTGGCAGTTAAAATCGCCCATGACCAGTATCGGACCATGAATATTGGAAAAATATCTCTTAGAATTATTAATTGAGCATGATGAGGATGTGCAATATAAATAGAGAACACTGTGATACCTTCAACCATCCCTGCAGCAATGCTCATATCTCCCGTAAGTGAAGGCAAAGTAAGAGGAGAAAATGGGACCCGGTTGTTGACCAAGAGAGCTGACCCTCCATAGCCATCTGACCTGTCACATCTGAATATGTTGTAATGGGGAATACGGAAGCTAAGACTTGGGATAAGCCAAGTCTCAGCTATGGAACAAGCCAATGGCTTGTATTTATTTAATAGGAATATGAGGTCGTGCTTTTTATGCCACACGCTTCTCACATTCCACTGTAGGAAAACTTGGCGAGACGCCATTTCTAATATCGAAAAGAAGAGTAATAAGTTGGTCGGCAACGTTGGACGGTGATTGAGTGTTAGTAGTAGAAGAAGAAATAATAATAGGTAAGAGTTTAATGAGTAGTTCAACAATAGAAGAGGAACTATTATTGGAAGTGTCATTTTTGTCGAGAGCGCAGCCGTTAGGCTGTGAAAGTTGGGGGGAACTAATAATCTGTTGATGAGTAGCTTTGTCATAAGCCGGGGAGAGAGGGGCATGAGACTTAGGCTTTAGGTGTACTGTCTTTCGATAAGACTGTGATATTGGAGTTTTAGCAACATTGGCATAGTTGCGAGAAGCTGTTGGAATTAATTTGTTGGCTTCAGCGTAAGGCATGGATTTTGCAGCCATAATGGTCTTAATGGCTTTCTGTCTACCATGCTCGGGGCAAGACTTGCTGTTAGCGAAGTGATTACCAGAACATAGAATACAGAAGGCCTCGCCCTCAGAAATGTTGCAACCATCACCTGGGTGATCGTGGCCACATTTACTGCAGCGTGGTTTAGACCTACAAACATAAGCCACATGTCCAAATCTACAGCACTTGCGACATTGTATGGTGGGATATATATATTGTTCTACAGGAAGCGAAGTGTAACAGCAGAAGATTCTCTTAGGAAGGACTTGTCCATCAAACGTAATTACACAGGTTTCAGTTGCTTTCCATTCATTTTCTCCGTCTCTCTGAACTTTCCTATTAATTCGACGAACTTTTAGGATTTGCCCACAACCTGAGGGCACAGACAAATAGGTGATAGCCTCTTCTTCTGAAATATCAGATGGAATTCCAGTTACTACTCCCATCCTTGTGATATTGAATGTAGGTATGGAGGCGACATAACTGTACTTGGTTAACAGACCGTTAACCAGGAAAGAATTTGCATCTTGAGGAGAAGCAAACTCTACGGATACGCGGTTTCTACCAACTCTATTAACACCACCACGAACTATGTTCGCAATGTTGTAGTTAATTAAGAACTTTCCGAAATTAACTGGATGTAAGGTGGTGCCTGAGTTAGGTTGGGTTTCTATACGGGAGACGTGGACGACGTAAGGACCTTTGTCCATTGCTGAATATTTGGTATGACGAATTTGAGTTTTCTTATGTTTGTTTGGTGGGGAAGGAGTCAAGGTATCTTCGTTACCAGGACGTTTACGGGAAGATCCGTTTAACTGGGATGGAGATACATCCATCTCTGTGATGCTACATACAACTTCCGGAAATTGCGATAAAAGATTCGGGGATAGCGGTAATAAAGGATCTGGAATGTTGGGGGGGGGAAGGTCAGGATCAGGGGGTTTGTTTTTATCCATCTTTGATAAGAACGAGTGTAAAATACGACAGTCACAATACAAACCTGTTTACGAACACAAAGACAACACACTTATATGCTAACAAGTCACAAAAATATCAACTATCACTAAATAAAACAACTACAAATTCAAAACACACGTGCTAACCAAGAACACTGTGGCGAGAATCCTTGACGAATTTGGCGGGAATCTTAAAACTCTTTGAACTAAAGTAAATAGTGTTGCTGTCAGTTGACAGTTGACACTTATCATTCAGCTATGTCAGATAGTGATGCGATTCGATTTTGTTTAACACGTTACTCGAGTAACTAAAGGCTCGAGATCATTTTATTTATTTATTTTCTCACGCGTTGTCACTCGATGTAGTCGTGTTTTGTTAAGTATCACGGAGTCTTCAACTACACCAATTCATAATTCAACATTAATAATATCGTGTAACAAACTGTCAAAATAATGTAATGTACTGAATCACGGATGTTTTAAATAAGAGTGATTATGTATTGCATTATTCTGTAAGTATTAGTCAGTTGATAACGTGTAATTTGTCATCGTATCGTCATTATTTATCAGATTGACAGTGGAATGTGAGAAGTAGAAAATGCTCCCCGAACAGCAAGAGTCGATTGTAGCCCCAATATTGATCGGAGGCCGAATTTTGAATATTGCTATGATTATTTTCTTTTAAGTTATTATTTAATGTCTCGTTTTTAACTAACGAAGCTGCTAGAAACCTCCCTAAAGGGAGGTACCTACTTTAGATTCAACTTGAATTAAATTGAGAAAATCAGTGCCTGACAAATTATAACTAGTAGTAGTAACATCACTAGCCAAACTGACAAGCCACCAAAAACTTTTTTTTTTTTTTGGTTCTTTTCGTCCCTCTTTGGGACAGGCAAAGGGAGCTGAGCCCATACAGCCAAGTCTGATTTAGTTTTCTTTTTCTTCCAATTCTTCTTTTTTTTTCTTTCTTGTCTTTCTATAATATAATCAAGGCCGAAACCATGTCTTCTTTATTCAATGTCTTCAATATCCAATAGTCAGGCCGAAACCAAGTCTTATTTTTATCAATGTCTTCAATAACCAATAGTTAGGCGTAAGCCAAGTCTTCTTTTAATATATTCAAGTTCAGTACCTTTTGTTAGACCGGAGCCGAGTCTTCTTTCATGTTTTATTTAATATTATCTCAATATCTCAATATCATATAATTTTATGTCAAAAGTGTAGTAGTTGTCAAATTCAAATTTCATCAACAGTTGATACAATAAAATCGTAAATTGGTAAAAAACAATCTTTTTTCGTCAAAAGTTGCTGAAGCGAGCGCGGGATATCTTCAGCATTTTCATAAATACCTAGCAGGCGATCAACTAAAATGATCCTTTGAAGAGCAAAATTAGGACAATCAAATACAATGTGATCCAATGTTTGTATAGCAGAATTACAATAATCACAATTTGGGGAAGACAGAATGCCAATTCTAAACAGATGTGCATTAAATCGACAGTGACCTAGCCGTAGACGACAAATCGTTGTATAAAACTTTCTGTTCCGATAGATATTTCCTCCTGTAAACCAAGGAGGAGAAATCTTTGTTTTAATTTCAGCTAGCCACTTTCCTTTGGTTTCAACTACATGCTGCCAGAAATTGTGAAATTCACGTGCCAGTTTTGATTTGAAATAAGTCAACGCATCTGAATTTGGAATGGGCTTATGCAAAATTGGACATTCCTGATGATGATTAACAATGAATTTAGCCAGGTAATCAACTTGTTCATTTCCAACTACCCCGATATGTGAAGGAGTCCAGAAAAGGACGATATCTTTGAACTTATGTAAATTATTGTATTTTTCTCTGATATTATAAATTATGTAACTTGTTTTTGCATTACAACTGGGATTTTCTAGTGCTCTCAATACACTCATACTATCAGTGATAATAATCCATTTATTTTCTTGCCTAGTCTCAATATACTCTAAAGCACTGAGTATTGCCATAGCCTCTGCTGTATACACAGTTGCTACTGAAGACAACCTATTTCCAAACCCACTTCGAGCCTGAACGTCATAAATAGCCATAGATACAGCATTATCATTTTTTGAGCCATCTGTGTACAATTGATTGTAACCATTCCATTCCTCAAGCATTCTGTAAACATCCTCTTTAAACTTCAAAGATTCATTAATTACTATTTTAAATGGACAATACTTTGATTCATAGGAATATAAATAACAAGGCCAAATGGAGCTAGAAAAATAATTTTGATTAGAACAATCTTTTAAAATTTCAGATAAACCTTGTACTAGAAAAGGGGGATTGATCCCATTAATAGCCTTCTTTAACTGCAATAGAAGAGGATGATCACTGATAGAAGAAATCTTAATGAAGAATTTTGTTCTGAGGTAATTGAATCTAATTATCAATGGAGGCAAACTACATTCGACTTGCATTGACACTATAGGTGTTGAACACATAGCTCCCAAAATAATACGTAAGCATCTATTTTGCACTTTGTCTAGTTTTTCTACTAGTTTTTGTACACCACTATAGCAAAAAAATGCATATTCGAAGTGACTTCTTACTAAGGACTTATATAAAATCAGTAATGTCCCTGGATCAGCACCCCAATAAGTGCCAGCGAGAGATTTCAAAATATTGCAAGCTTTTAATGCTCTGTTTGCTAAGTAATCAACATACACATTCCATTTAAAATTACTGAGAAAAGTAACACCTAAAAATTTTATGGAACTATCCACTAACATAAGGCTATTATTGTAATAAATTTTAATACTAGGAGAACCAACAACATTTTTGGAAAAGACAACAACCTTACTTTTCTCATAGCTGACCTCCAAACTGAGACTTTCAAAATAATGTCCCAATTTTTCCAAGCTAGCATTGAGTTTTGTTTCAATGCTGTTAAGGTTTTCTCCTGAACAATACACAACCAAATCATCAGCAAATTGTAAATTACAGACATCACTACCCAGCACATTATTTAATCTAGCAATATATAAAATAAATAATAGAGGACTTAATATTCCTCCTTGAGAAACTCCTCTATAAGAATACCTAGGTCCTATTAATTGATTATTGACTTTTACATACAATTTACGTTCATTTAAAAAGTCAAAAATCCAACTTACTATTTTTTCAGGAACATTTAGTGAAAGGAGAATGGATGACAATGTACTTAAATTTACATTATTAAAAGCACCAACAATATCGAAGAAAACAGATCCCAACATTTTATGCTCGACAAGAGCACTGTGTATATCCAGAGATAAATGACTAAGACTTTCCCGAGCAGAACGACCACATCGAAAGCCAAATTGATTGTAAGGTAGTAGACTATTACTTTCAATGTAAAATATCAAACGTTGTTTTAGAAGCTGTTCAAATATTTTACCAACACACGAACTTAGAGTAATAGGACGATATGAGTCAGCGCTGTTAGGGTCTTTACCCTGTTTCAGGATAGGTATTAAACAATCTGTTTTGCATTCCTCAGGAATAATAGAACAATGCCAAAGTGAATTCAAAATATTTAAAAATATAGACAAACTGTGTGAATTTAATAATTTTAACATTTTGTATGAGAGCCAATCTAAGCCACATGCCGAATCTCTTCTTGATCTTAAAGCAGATTTTAGCTCTTCAATAGAAAAAGTTTCCACCATGAAATTATTTGTGCAATTTTGTAAGTTATTGTGACTGACTGTGTAAAAATTCTGAACTGAATCAGGAGTATACTTATGCAGAAATTGAGAGATCCATTCATAACTAGAAAACAAACTGCTATTTGTAGAAACATTTTTTAACTTCCTCATTTTTGCCCAAACTTGACTCATTGGAGTGAGTCTATTAATAGAATGACAAAACTCTAACCAACATGCACGACGCTCCTGTCGTAGGATACGTTTTTTTCGGGCTTGCATATGTTTGAAACTTATAAAATTGTCTAGACAAGGATTTGATTTAAATAAGATGTATGCTTGCTTACAATCTTGTACAGCTCTAGTGCACTTCTCGTTCCACCAAGGGAGTCGAAGCTTCCTCCTAGATCTGCGAGAGTCGCAAGTGGTATTGTTTTTATTAAAACTGATTACTGACATCTGAACTGCTTGTAGAATTATTGAACAAAAATTATTATATGTATCAATATGACTCGAGTTATTATACTGAAAACTTTCCATCATGTCATTTACAATCTTTTTATAAATAGACCAATCAACTAATTTCAGATTACAATGAAGAGGAATATTTGAAACATTAGAAGGATCCACATCATTAGCAGTATCTATAACATATTTTGTAATGGTAGGCAAATGATAGCTGCCTATAGAATCCTGATAAACCTGCCATTCACAAGACAAAGCCAAGGAAGAAGAAACCATAGTTAAATCAAGACCATTTGGTCTCCATAGATGAGACCCTACAGTAGTTGGCTGACCATCATTTAAGAGTATCAAGTCATTTTCATCCATGGAATTCATTATAGCTCTGCCACGAGAGTCGTCACTACAACAACCCCAAAAAGTGTGATGGGCATTAAAGTCCCCAGCAATTATCAATGGTTTAGGTATACTATTTATTAGTGAATCAAATTTGTTCTTTTCAAAAGTAGGACTGCAATTTCCAGGACTGTAAAAACTAACTACTGAAATGTATTTGTTATTAATTTTAATTTTAATTGCAATATTTTGAATAGAATCGTCAAAATATGTGTCTAATAATCTAAATTCAATGCCATTACGTATAAATATAGCAACACCATTGTGATCATTACCACAATCATTCCTAACTGTGGTATAGCCACGAATGTTGTATTGTATGTGTGGTTTTAACCATGTTTCTGAAACTAAAGCTAAATGTATGTCATTATTATAGAGAAACTGCTGAAACTGTAGTTTATTACTTAGCAAACTTTGTGCATTCCACTGAGCAATATTTAAAATTTTGTTAGTGAATTTTATATTATAATATTTTTACCTTTAATAGTCTCTCTAATAGCAGATGTTATAGTTTGTGTACAAATACTTTCATTTTGTGTTTTATTTAACTTAATCAAGTTAACAATAGATTCTGTCAACAAACTTAATGCTGTGCTATTAGACAACATCAAGTTTATAATATCTGTCGAATGTTCCGATTTGTTCAGTGATGGGAAATTAGCTTTATTAAATAAGTCCGAAAAAGGGGTTTTCGATGTATTTCTGCTTTCAGCAATCTTTCTTTTCTTAATGGGACATTGGCCAGATATGGATAAATGATTACCTTTGCAATGAACACATACAGCTTTTTCAGCAGGTACAGAGCACTCCTTGAAGGAATGACCCTCAGTACATACTGAGCATCTTTGCGAATTTTTACAAAATTTGGCTAAATGCCCAAAACGTAAGCAACGGAAACACTGCTTGACTGGTGGAATATAGGGCAGTACTGAAAGCCGCCACATCTTAATATGAACGTAATCTGGTAAAGATGTAGATGAAGCAAAAGTAATAACTACAGTTTGGGTAGGCTGTAGTTCAGATGAGCTACCTACTCTAACTTTTTTCATTATTCTTCTAACGCTTATAATTTTTTTTGAACTTGATATTGCCTTAAAAATTTTTTTGTTTGACATATCCGTAGGTACTGACGTGATAACTCCAGACAATTCTGTCGTTCCAGCCGGAATCGACGCTTTGATCGACTGTTCTTTCAGAAAAGTAACATTGTCCAAGAATGAATTGGCTAAATTCGGGCGATCGAAAACTACGCCGATTTTGTATCTGTTAATTTTTTTCAAGTACTTAATCCCTTTAACAAATCTAGTGAAGCATCCACTCAGGTACATCATATCTCTTTGGCCTATTGGTTGTTCTTCATTTGTGCTCTCGATAAATACAATAAAGTCATACCCAGCTACGGCATCCTCAGGGTACCTGCGACTGTAGTCTGTAACCCTATACGGGGCATACTTCTCTGTAGCCTTTTCTTCCGCAGTGCAGGAGTCGACGTAGTCAGACTCACTTGTCTCCGAAGATGAATCCGGAGGACCAGTAACAATTTCTCCACCAGGATCTTGTTTGGGTTTTTTTCTTTTCTTAGGCATCTTAAATCTTGTTTTATAAACTAAGTTAATAGAATAAAAACAGGAAAATATGTACAAACTAAATTAAAATTAAAGTAAAATTACAAGAAGTAAAAAAAAGACCGCCTATTATTTCAAGGTTCCCGCGCTTTTTTTCCCACCAAAAACTTCAATCCGTTTCACGGTGATTTTTAAACCACTTTATGCGAGAGTAAGTGAATTTAAAAACGGGATTAAACACCTGCACCGTCAATAGTTTTTTTTTTTTTAATCAAAACAGATTTGATTACTACGGGTTCCATCTATCTGGCAGAAACTTGATGCTCCGAATTTTATTTGACATAACACACTTGGCATAATCTTCTTTAAACGAATATTTGTAAGGCATAAAAAATATTTAGCATAATCACTGTTAGGCCGAATGTTTATATGTCCGACTTAACGCTGGCATACTTTTAAGACGGCAGAATGTTATTTCGCATAATTACCTTTGGCAGACTTAAAATTTCGCATAATTTCGTTTAGCATAACATTTATTTAGAGCGACGACTATTTGGTATAATTTCACTTGGCATACTATGAAGATGGCAGAATTTCATTTTGAATAATTTTGTTAGGCATATTGTCATTTGTATAATATTGCATTTTGATCTAAAATTAAAATAGTGTCTCAAAAAGTCAGTATATGTTGTGCTACAAAAGTTATTGACAGAAACGAATCGCTGCAGAACCGACTCCACGTAGTCTTCTCTGCCCTACCCCTAGAGTGTAATTTAAACCCGCATAGGCGCGGAGGGGCGAGGCGGCCCGCGAGCTGAGGAGCAGGTGATTTTGACACGCGCCGCCGCAGCTGAGGCTGGCCGGCGAAGCCGGCCAGCAAGCCGAAGCTGCGATGGTGAGCGTAAAACCATCTGCGACGATGAGCTCGCGTCGCGTCGGACCGCCGGAGCCTCGCAGCGCCGGAGCCGTGACAGAAAGCATGCATGCTGAATGTGCATGGTCGCCTGCATGCTGTGAGCTTGCTTGCATGCTGCATGCTTGCTTGCATGCTGCATGCATGGTGTATGCTTGTTTGCATATCTGAATGCAGCGTGCTAACTATGATTTTTCTGTAATGTAATATATGAGTGTTTCAATTATTATGGATATCAAATGTATGCCAAAAGATGATTCTAACTGTAAAATTTCTGAGATATGATAGTTCTGCTTTTTAATGAGTATCGATATGAAATTATGCCAAGAGACGATTCTGATTGCGAACTTTCTGCGATATGCCCTTTTGATTATTATGGATATAAAATGTATGCCTAAAGATGATTCTGACTTATAAAATTATGCGTTGTGAATGTATGATAAATGAGTGTATGCCAAACGATTTTCTGCGAAATTAAGTTTATGCTATCCGCTGTTATGCAAAATAATATTATGACGAAAAAAATTCTGCCATAAAGGGTGGACCCGATTACTACCTCAAACTGTAATTGGGTACATATATACTAAAAAAATCATGACATCGTTAAAAACGCTTCAATAAATGATTTTTAGGTAAAATACGATTAATAGAAGTTCCCTTCGAGTCTTTAACATAACCGAAAGGTTTATGTGCATCTGGACTGAGGGCCCATTTTTTGAACCCTAGTGTACCGAAGTAAGATTTATAGGGAAATTAGTTAAAAATAGTAAAAACTTAAAGCAAAGGGTCATAAATTTCTTAAACGTGAATTAAAACTGTTATGATGAAATAACTTGGGCCCTCAATCCAGACGCGTGCATAAAGTGGCATAGCCTAAATCTCAGTAAATACTATCTCTGGGTTAATAATTTTTGTTTAAGAATTTAGTTAAGAATTTATTAAATATTTTAAGAAATTCCCAAATCTGTAAAATATAACATTACCGATTTATGGCGGCATATCTAGGGCCCTCACTTCATTATTGTTTGTACTGAGGAATCTGCAAAACATGAATATATCTGAAGAAATACATAATTACGACTTTAACATGTTTTACTTACATACCTATGTGAATTAGTTAAAAAGAAATAAGGACACAAAACTTAATTGTTAAGAAGTAAATGAAAGTCGAATTTTACTAAAAAGTCTGAACTGAGAGCCCAATATTTTCGGCTTTATTGACTAGGCTCAACCTCATAGATTAACGCAAATTAGAATAAAAGTTTTAACTATTTCTTAATTAAATTGTAACATATCGTTCGGTCTTCTAAATGTCATACTTTAAGAGAAAATTGATTTTCAACTTTTTGTAAGAGAATTATTTTTAGAGTGACCATAATGTTCAAAGTACCTGTATATTTTGTAAAGTGCATTCGGCAAGTCATAATTTGCAGCTAAAAGTACTCCTAGTAATTACAATTTGGCTTTCCTTATTTCTAATGTAATTTCTATAAAAATAAATAAAACTAGAACATTTATTTAGCTTCAACAGTGTTTGCATAAATGAAAGGCAAACTAACCGACTAGGTACTACCTAGTCGGTTATACATGTAAGTAGTCATCGTAACTATGAATCACTGTAGCACCAGATCAAACAAATGCATTGTGATAAATACAACACGATCGGTATAATTATAAAAAAACTCTTTACTTCACATAAATGTTACCTTAAAATAGGGAACCGATTACTTTTCCGAATTATTTTTGTTCGAATTTCATTTCACCGAAAACTGTTGACCGACGTCTTTTTTGCCATATGCATTGTTTGACTTATTTTTAGATCATCGATGTATCATGTTTCATAGGTATTATTTTACCGAACTATGTTTTGCCGATTTACAAAATAACTTTTTGCTATTGGCCGAAGCCTCTTTTGAACTTTTTTCATTTGCCAAATGATTTATTTGCCATATTTTCAACACAATGAAACAACATTTTAGGGAATATTATTTGGTGACAAATATGTAGCCGGTTACTTGGTAGCGTTTTCAATATGAAATTAAAATATACGTAGTGTCATAAAAACTCAATGTATTCTACTACAAAATTTAGTGAGAAACGAATCGCTGTAAACCGACTTTACGTAGTCTTGTCTGCCCTACCCCTAGAGTGTAATTTAAGCCCGCGTAGGCGCGGAGGGGTAGGGGCCGCCCAAACCCCGTAGCGCCGGAGCCGTGACAGAAACAATCCTTGCTGCATGTTGCATGCCTGATTGCATGTTGCTTGCCTGATTGCATGTTGCTTGCTTGTTCGCACGTTGCATGCTTGCTCGCTGCATACGTGCTTGCATGCTGCATGCTTGAAGCAAGCATCCTTGTTCGCATGTATCTTACTGGGACTCTTTAAAAACGCTTTTGTTCATAACCAACTGTTTATTTAGTGCCATTACATTTAAATAATTAATTAATTAAACAAAAGAGTAGGTTAATCTGAACAGTGCAGTATAATTAATGTTCGGAAACATAATACTTCGAACAAATGTTATTTCGGCTAAGTGTAACTTCGGTAAAAACTTTTTCGACCAAATAAAACGTCGGAGTAACGAAAAAAGTCGAAATGATAATAGGTCAACTGATAGAGTGGCAGACGTGACTTCGATGAAGTAAAAAACAAAGAAACGATAATAGTTGAAAAGTTTTAGGTGAAATGAAATTCGGTCAAACATTTTTCGAACTTATGATAGGTAACCGTTAAAATAGTCTTATATCCTAAAAATACGAAATTGCGAGAGAGCAAAGTAATTTTTAGTGATGAGTGCAACTATATCTCTGATTAAAAAAAAAACATTTTCATTTTTAGTTTTTTTTTTTTAACTATATTTTTTTTTTATTTGCTTTAGGCAACTTGGCTCATAGTATTACCTTAAAGAGTAACATCACATAAATAGAAATTACATTAAAAATAAGGAAAACTACATTGTAATTAGTAGGTATATAGTAATTTTAGCTGCAAATTATGACTTGCCGAATGCACTTTACAAAATGTACAGGTACTTTGAACATTATGGTCACTCTACAAATAATTCTCTTACAAAAAGTTGAAAATCAATTTTCTCTTAAAGTATGACATTTAGAAGAACGAACGATATGTTACAATTTAATTAAGAAATAGTTAAAACTTTTATTCTAATTTGCGTTAATCTATGAGGTTGAGCCTAGTCAATAAAGCCGAAAATACTGGGCTCTCAGTTCAGACTTTTTAGTAAAATTCGACTTTCATTTGCTTCTTAACAATTAAGTTTTGTGTCCTTATTTCTTTTTAACTAATTCACATAGGTATGTAAGTAAAACATGTTAAAGTCGTATTTATGTATTTCTTCAGATATATTCATGTTTTGCAGATTCCTCAGTACAAACAATAATGAAGTGAGGGCCCTAGATATTCCGCCATAAATCGGTAATGTTATATTTTACAGATTTGGGAATTTCTTAAAATATTTAAGAAATTCTTAACTAAATTCTTAAACAAAAATTATTAACCCAGAGATAGTACTTACTGAGATTTAGGCTATGCCACTTTATGCACGCGTCTGGATTGAGGGCCCAAGTTATTTCATCATAACAGTTTTAATTCACGTTTAAGAAATTTATGACCCTTTGCTTTAAGTTTTTACTATTTTTAACTAATTTCCCTATAAATCTTATTTCGGTACGCAAGGGTTCAAAAAATGGGCCCTCAATCCAGATGCACATGAAAGGTTTGATTTCACAGCTTTAGCTAGTTAGGGATGTAGAACGAAACGTTCTTCTGAGTTTTTGTTATTTATTAAGTTAATATGTTGTATTTTTGTAACAATAAAATATCAGTACAGAACTATAAATAAGGTCAAGATATCTTTTTAAATCAGAAAATCCTTTATTGCCACTTATTCGTGTTTAGTGACATTTTTAGATTCAACTTTTTTCTTTGTGGTAATAATAAAACATACTATTTGGCATGTTGGTAACACAGGAAGCCCACTCGTATGTTCCCGTAACGATTCAGTTTCGATTCGGCGTAAGTTTAGTTTCCCTTGTGCTTTACAAATAGTAGAATGACTTTATAGGACATTATCGACCTGTGATCGAAATCTAACTGTTGTGAAAACACAGCTGAACGTGTAACTTTGCAAATTAGTGGAATTGGAATTGGCCCTCTGGTCTAAATGTAAGTCGCCCATCACTAAATAAGAATTTTGAGTACATAGTTGAGTGTGAGTGGAGTGTGAGAGCACGCTAAAATCGAACACTAATACGAAATAATTCGAAATCGGAATGAGTTGACATGCTCAATAGATTACGTTGTAACTCGGAATGCAGCCTATGTCACTACTCTGGCTTACTAAGGTGGAACTTTTAATCCTATTCAGTAACATGACAGTTGGAGGGCCAGGTTTTGACAAAAAAGGTAGTGAGGTGGTGCAAGAATGAATGAACTTGAAATAATGTACTTACATGCAAACTTTGTATTTTAAATTTAATCATTTGTCTTAACCCTTTAACGCCCAAATGTTCTGATTTTTACCTTGACTTTCAACCTCGTGTAACATGATGAAAAAAATTTATACAATTTGAAAAAGCTACATTCTTTGTTGTTTGAACGTCGCTCTTTCGAATAAGCAACATAAAATTAAAAAAAAATTACAATTTCCCAGTCATTTTTGTAGAAATACCCTTGATTTTTTTTTTTTTTTTTATCGTGATTTTCTCGATGATACCGGATCTTGAGTGCATTGAAATGCACGTATAACGTGTTCCCGATGGTTCGACTTCAAAGATATGCAATGAGAAAAAATTTTTCATCCCGCAAATTAAAAAAAAAAGTGTCCGAAAGCAAAATATTTTTCTGATCTTTCATCATTTCTCAATTTTTCGAGTTTTATCATAATGTAATTGTACGGGACAACAGTAAATGATAGATGTGATAGTTTATTATAATGATTTAATTGATATAATAATGTGATATCTAATTGATACATTGATCAGTAATGATAAGATGATTTTAGAATATCAAACTGCTACATGATTATGATATGAGTACTCGCGGCGAAGACCGAACGTGAACTGGCTTAACTTGCGCGCACGGTACAAAACTGCTTATTTGACATAAAAAACATAAGAATTGTACGGTTGGATCGTACATGCTCCCAGGCACGAGAGACTTAAATGAAACTGAACAGGAACAATATAAAAATCAAAGCATTAAAATGTAAGTACCTTAAAGAAAGAAATGATAATTGAAAGTACAATTTGCATAACACAAAACACTTAATGTCTCTAAAAAGTCTTATTCCTTTTCACCGAAAATAGTTTCATGGAACATAGGCGACGTAGCCTTGTTATATTTACGCGCACTGATTGCACCCGAAATTGTATTGAGCTCAATTTCACTAGGTCCCGATTGCTCATTTACACTGATACACGGAACACTGGTTACACTAGCACTCTGAAGCTGCTGTGGAGTCGAGCGCGCGGGCAGAGCCACGCTGCGCACACGCCGAAGGCGCCGCCACACGTGCACGGCCCCTGCCGCGCACAGGGCGAACACCACCAAGTATATCACCGTATAGTGATGCACGTCGTGATATGAGAACCCGTCGTCCAAATCTTCATCAATGCTCGGTTCATAATTCATCTGACTCAACTTATCATGGACTTGCTTAACCAGATCTTGAGTCTCGATGTGGGTATGGTCAGACTGTTCGTCGATTGCACCGATTGGTATTGATAAGTTGATTATGTTGTTGATAGGTGGAATATCAATTCTCAGAACATCTGCCGTAGTCTTCAGAATGTTGGACAGTTTCTTATGTGCGTGAACTGTGTAAGTATCGCCTTTGATGACGCAACCATCGCCGAGCATGATAACGCCAGCCTTGGTTAATTGTTCGGCCGTAACTTGATGCTCACATATGATTCGTATGGAGCACGGTCCGCAACAAAAATATAAATATGTGTTTAATTTATTAAGCTCTGTCCAACGGTTTGTGCAGATTGTAGATGCTGTGCTGCAACGATTGGACTGCTGATCTCTGATGCAGAGGTTTTCATCAGACCTCATTTGATAAATCGGACCCTTTAAAGGGCAGATGTATGTTTCTGTGTCGTAAAACATACAGGTTTGGACATCGTTTTCCGTCATTGGAATGTAAGCGTCCTTTTGTATATTCATTGCTAGAAGATCCGCGATGGGAATTATGCTGATCATATTACTTCCAACCTGCTGCGGAACTGTTATGATTCTATAAATTTCGTAGCTGTCTCTACTCACTAATGGGATTTTAACTTCGAAGATAATAAACTGCTGCATGACTCTGGCTTTAGTCTTCAATAAATGATACAGTTTAGATAAATCCGACTGAATATTATCTATTGGAAGAGTCAATTCTTTTGCTAACTGTCCTAATATGACATTAAGTTCGTCTGTCAGCTGTTTAGGTGTTAGAAGGTGGAAATTGAAACCTGTGTGGTGTAGGTTCATAATAGTATCGACGATGGTTTCTTGAATGGTTTTCAGGTTCATCAGGACACTGGCAATGATAGATGATACACTAAAGCTGTTAGACATTAGTGATTCTTTAACTCCTTCCTGAATTATTGTGTTTAATCCCTTCTCTAAACTGATCAAGTGCTGATTAAACACCTTGTGCTGTCTATCCATCGCATTTTCGACTCTTTTGATGATGTTGTTCTCTGCTTCAACAATAGATGTGTTGTTTTTCCATAAGGAAGCCAAACGCGTTTGTGTACGTCTGACTTGTTGGATATCCTTGGCATATTTTTGAGCAAACTCGTCGTCTAAGACACCAAACAAACTACGTGCTATGCTTCCTATGGGATTGATAAGACCGCGCTTAAGTCGCACATTTCTCGTGACCTGCTGACCAAGCAACATGCTATTGTAATGGTCAAGTTCATTGCTACCGTGACGTAATTGCATGAGGATTGCGTCACACTGTGATATCTTTGTTGTGTTAGAACATATGCTATTCAGATGATCAACATATTTTTTAAACAGATCTAATCCTTGCCAATAAGGCTCCATGTCATAATATACAATCAACTTCCACTCGTCTCGTTCGAGACGCATATTGGAGATCTTGTCGAAATAAATGCTCTGACTGCTATTCAAAGGTGCTG
This sequence comes from Aporophyla lueneburgensis, assembly GCA_932294355.1. Lineage (NCBI taxonomy): Eukaryota > Metazoa > Arthropoda > Insecta > Lepidoptera > Noctuidae > Aporophyla > Aporophyla lueneburgensis. The sequence continues at coordinate 11,294,725 of OW028762.1, read as the reverse complement.
TTTTGTAATCACAAGTAGATGGCGTTATGATTAACAGTAAAAACATGAGAGCGATGTAAATAAAATTACCGATTTTTCCCCTCCGAAGACGTCTTGATTTGTTTTTCGATGTCGCATTCTCATTTGATTCCGAATGTTGATCTGTCTTCTCTGTTATGATTTTTTCTTTTTGCTCTGCATATTTTTCAGGTTGTTGATCTTCGTGGACTGGCAACAGAGAAAGTTTTGTGATTGGCCTCTTGATTACCCCATTTTTGGTTTTAACTGATACCACACGAACATAACCGTCCTTGCCGGGGTGCAGCTCTATGATTCTGCCGAGGGCCCACTTCCCAGGTGGTAAGTTAGCGTCTTGGATGATAACTATGTCCTCTATCTTTAAGTTCGTTCGCTGTTGCCGCCACTTGCTACGTGCTGATAACTGACACAGGTACTCGGTCTTCCACCGTTTCCAGATGTCATCAAAAATCTTCTGCGTAAGCTGCCATCGAGTTCTTGCGTCTCTTTCCGTCTCAATTATGGTAAGTGTTGGACCGCTTGATAGAAAGTGCGACGGAGTTAAGTAATCCGTGTCATCCGGATCTTCACTGATAGCGCAAAGAGGTCTCGTATTAAGGCAGGCTTCCAATTGTGCTAGTAATGTGGAATACTCCTCATACGTCCGTTTCTGCTCACCCACAACTCTCTTGATGTGGTGTTTGAGACTTTTGACAGCCGCTTCCCAGAGCCCCCCAGCACTCGGCCAGGAAGGCGCGTTGAAGTGCCATTGTATTTGCATATCTGTGATTTCTCTGTAGAACTCGTCGTTAAGAGTTGATCGTAAGTTAATGTACTCTTCACGCAAGGCCTTGTTGGCTCCGACAAAATTTGTCCCATTATCACTATAGATATGGGTTGGAGCTCCTCTGCGGGCTGCCATCCTCCTTAATGCTGCTTAGTAGGCAGCTGAACTCAGGTCGGAAACCAGTTCTAGGTGCACAGCTTTGGTCGCCATGCACACGAACACCGCTATATAGCCTTTGGTCGTCTTGATGCCACGACCTTTATTTGCTTTAACGTCCACATAGCCTGTATAGTCGACCCCAGTATGTTTGAATGGCCGCGATGGATTACTTCTTGACTCAGGTAAGTCTCCCATTATTTGTGTATTTTTTACAGGATTATGCCTTCTGCACGTGACACAGTTATGTATGCGTTTTTTGACAGCACGGTTACCGCCAATAATCCAAAACTTCTGTCTTACCCACGCCAGTGTTAGGCGAGCTCCACCGTGGAAGGTCATCTGATGGCCTTGATCAATCAGTCGATCGGTAAGTAATCCGCTGTGTGGAATGATAAAAGGATGTTGCATGTTTTTGCTTATCCTTGCATTGCTTATCCTGCCACCAACCCTCAGCAATCCGTTTTCGTCTAGATACGGATTTAGGTTAAGTAGCTTGCTTTTAGAGTCTACATTGCTATGATTTTGAAGGCTTTTGATCTCCTCCGTAAACTCACGTTGCTGTACATGCTTGATTAAAATATGCTTCGCTCTTCTTAACTCAGTGATTGTAAGAAAAGTCGGCTTTGATCGCGATTTAGATGATAAACGTAATATCCTCGCAAGTATACGAGTTGATTTTGCAAAGCTGCTATACTTGCTCAGTATTGTGTCGATGACGTCATATGATTGTTTTTGCGAGGAGGTGGCTTGTTGTGTGATTACTATTTCTCTCCTTTCTTCGCATGTGTTATAGTTAGGGTGTTCCTTTGCCTGATTTTCATCGAATGAAAGTAACCATGAGGGTCCTTGCCACCAGAGAGTATGCTGCTTAAGTAGTTCTACAGACATGCCTCTACTGGCGCAATCAGCTGGGTTGTCTGCGGACTTAACATAGCGCCAGCTGTTTGATGGTATGATATCGGTTACTTGCTTGACTCTATTGGAAACGAACCCCTTCCAGCGACTTGGGTCACCTTGAAGCCATCCTAGTACGGCAGTTGAGTCCGACCATGCGAAGATTTCTATATCGTGCCCAACCAGACATTGTGTAACTGTGTACATTAACTTTGATAATAGTACGGCTGCACTCAATTCCAATCTTGGCAATGTCATACTTTTGTTTGTAGGAACAAGGCGCGCCTTTCCAGTTATTAATGATACTGTTGAGTTTTCGTTGGCATCTTCATTTTCGCATATGCAATAAATCACGCAAGCGAATGCTTTTGTTGATGCGTCGCAGAATCCGTGCAGCTTAATAGTGCCGTTCCTCTGACACTGCAGCCATCTCGGTATCTTAAACTCATTGATATGCTGTAAATCTTGTGTCATTAGTGACCATTGCTTAAGAATCTCTGCAGGAACTTGATCGTCCCATTGGAGTTGCAACTGCCAGACTGCTTGGAATAGTAACTTGAGCTTGGTGGTAATTGGAGACAGCCACCCCAAAGGATCGAAGATTTTCGATATGTCTGATAGAAGAGATCTTTTCGTCACTATTTTTGATGATAACACATTGATTTTGCTTTGGAATGTGAATTGATCCTCAGTAGGGTGCCAACGCAACCCGAGAGTCTTGGTGGACTCTTGATGTCGAAAATGAAATACCTCATCTGTTTTGCTGACGTCATCGAGTAACTCCGTTTTGTTCGATGACCATTTGCGGAGATTGAAGCCTCCTGATTTCAGAAGATTTATTAAATCTTTCTGCAGCTGCTTTGCTTCTTGCAGAGTATGATGACCACTCAAAAGATCGTCCATATAAAAGTCTTCTTCTAAGACCTTTGCTGCTGCTGGATACTTATGGCGTTCATCATTTGCTAACTGCTTAAGTGTCATTATTGCTAAAAATGGCGCTGCTTTTGTACCGTATGTGACGGTCATGAGTTTGTATTCACGAAGAACTTGATCTGGAGAGTCCCGCCATACAATTTTTTGATACTTCAAATCGTCCTTGTGGCAATAAATCTGCCGAAACATTTTTTCCAGGTCAGCTGTATATGCGAATTCATATTGCCTCCATTTTAAAATCAAAGAAAATAAATCTCCTTGTAAATTTGGTCCACTATACATCAAATCGTTCAAACTCAGCCCCGACGATGTTTTCGCCGAAGCGTTGAAACCGACCCGCAACGCAGTTGTCGTGGAATCCGATTTTATTACACAATGATGTGGTAAGTAGAAGCTGACTTGATTTTTGTCGTAAGTACTTTCTTGCATGTGGCGTAATTCGATGTACTCATGTATGAATGATCGATAGGACGTTTGAATATTGACGTTATTCGAAAACTTCTTTTCAAGTTGATAAAATTGTCCAATAGCCTTGTGTTTGGACTCCCCTAATTTTTCCTCAATGTTTGCCTTCAGAGGTAATCTAACAACGTAACGACCATCTTCTCTTCTTGTCGTATCTGCCTTGTAACGCTGTACGCACTGATGATCTTTTTCTGATAACTTGTTTTGACTGTCGTCGACAACATCTTCGATTGCCCAGAACCTCTGAATATCATCTATGTTATTTAGGACAACACTACATTGATATGATATTAATTTCCCAGTTACAATCCAGCCAAGGCGTGTTTTCTGTGCCACTACCTGAGAATCGCCTTCCTTGATGAGGCCATCCATAATGATCGATGAGTAAACATCTGCTCCAAGCAGTATGTCGACTGGACGACTGAGGTTATATTCAGGATCCGCTAGATTCACAAGCTCTAGAGAAGCCCATGATGGCTTTTGGAATGAGCGATTGGGCAAATTATAAAGCAGAGTTTTCATGATAAGTACCTCCGTGGAAAAAGTGAAGTCTGTGTACACTGCTGATGCATCAATTTGTATAACACCCTTGCAGTTACTTTCCTTGGTACCAACTCCCATTACAACCCCCTTGCATGCTCGTCGAGGAAGCCCCAATCGCTGAGCAGCGTCCTCAGTGATTAGCGATACTTGGGATCCCTGATCTATTAAAGCTCGCATAGGGTAGTATACCCCATTAATCCCCATAACCTTGATTTGAGCTGTTGCTAACAGAGTCTCTGATATTTCTGGATTCGACACGTGTGTGACATTTTTGCGTTCCCTTGAAGTGGAATCGCTAGCGTAAGACTTCGTGTTACCGGAACCCGAGAAGCTCTCATGTAACAAGGTGTTGTGATCACCTTGACATTCCCGACATCTTTTGTCGGAAAAACATGCTTTACCTTTATGATCATAAAGGCAGTTTTTGCATAAGTTCAGTTTATTCACGGTCTTGCGTTTAGAATCCGATGTTGATTCTAAGAAAGTTTTGCAACCGAATAAATGATGATTTTCGCGGCATACTGGACATTTCCATTGCTTTTTAGTCGCAGAATTGTTTGAAAATGATCTATTTGATTTTTGGAAATGTTTCTTGCCGTTGAGCTCTTGGTGAGCCTTGATATCTGAGTTCTGACCACCTTGCTTGCGCCGTGATGCTTCCAATGATGTGAACTTGTTCTCTAGAAATCCCAAAAATTCACTCAATATTGGCAAATCTCGTGGGTTTTTCAGTGAGTCCGTGTAGTCAGAGTGGGTCTGCTGATCCAGTTTCAATGCTAGTACATGAACTATAAATGGGTCCCACGATTCTACGTCAACTCCAAGGTTTTTAACCGCATTGAGGCACTCGTTAGTGGTGTCATACATTTTCTTGATTTGTGAAGCTGACTGCTGTTGCATAGTTGGTAATGATAAAAGAATATTGATATGAGAACTGAATATTAACTTAGTGTTATTGTATCTGTGGTTCAATATGTCCCAACAGACCTTATAGTTCTCGGTGCTAATATGCAAGTGCTGGATAAGTCTCTCCGGTTCCCCCCTAAGCTTAGCTTTCAAAAACTGCATTTTCTGTGCGCTGGAGATAGAACGATTGTTGTGTATTGATTCCGTGAATAAGTCTTTAAATGCTACCCATTGATGATAGTTTCCATTAAATGTTGGAATGTCCATTGTTGGGGTACTTTTCTCACGGTAAGAGACAGACCACATCTTACTATTGATAGATTTCTTGATGTCAAGATAAAGTTGTTCGTATTTGCTGAACAACTCTTCGTATTCTTGATTTTCTTCAAACAACTCGCTATCAATGCTCCAATGTAACGAGTCTATTGTTGACCATCTTGATTGAATAGTCTGCAGATTGTCTTCGAACTCCCATTTCTCAGATATTTGATCTAAATCTATGTTAGCAACGGTACGAGAAAATGCTTTAAAATTGCTTTTCTGCTTACGCAGCATCTCTTCCAGCTTACTGCTGTTACCTTGCGAAGTGTACAAGGTTGGAGACTTGGCCCTAACCTTGCTGGTCGGTGATTGTTGATAGTCTTCGGCATCTTGATCTGTAGATCCTCTCCCATGCCCTTGACTCTTTTCCGCTTCAGCTGCTTGCAATGATGGCTGCGGAGTAGTCGATGCTTCGACAATCTTGGGAGCGGTCATGGTGACCCTGTACTGCTGTATATACGCACGTGCTTCGTTGTAAAACTCCCTTGATTTTTGATAGTAATTTTCTGAAAAATAGCTGTAGCCACGTTCTTCTGATTCTGATAAACGAATATGATTGGACTGGAACTCTTCCCAATATTTATCGAGAAGCTCTAAACGTTTCTTGACGTAAATAGAGGTTTTTCTTTCAGCTCCATCCTTTTTAAAATTGCGCAAAAGCTGCTCTATGCCCTGCATAATCTGATTCTGATTTTCGAGTAGGTCCTCCATCTCGGAGATGCTAATGTAGCTTCAGTGATAAAAGCTTGATGTGATAAAGTGATCTATGATATTTCTATGAATTCTACTCGATTGTGTTTTCCTTGCTTCGTCGACTAAGCTTGGAATACGATTTAGGTACCTTTTGTTGATAAATGATCTTATGCAAGACTGCTCGAGAATAGACACTCTTCATAAAATGCTTGATGAGAGTTGGTAATAGTCTATTCAAAATGCTGATGATATATGCTGGTGTGGTCGTATGTATGCTGATGCATCAACCACGTTACACGTGCTGCTAACCTCGCGGGCGATTCTACTTTGTAGAGATTAGATCAGCCGCTTCGCTGTTGCGATGATAATGAAAGCTCACTCACCGGTATCTTCTGCTTTGTTACCTGGTGGTTGCCACTGATAGTAGTAGGTATCTCCACACTGATTCGGCGGAATGTCCATAAGCACTTCGTGACACACGCGGTGGATCCCGCCAATACGGTGGCTCGAAGGACCAAATTGTTGTACGGGACAACAGTAAATGATAGATGTGATAGTTTATTATAATGATTTAATTGATATAATAATGTGATATCTAATTGATACATTGATCAGTAATGATAAGATGATTTTAGAATATCAAACTGCTACATGATTATGATATGAGTACTCGCGGCGAAGACCGAACGTGAACTGGCTTAACTTGCGCGCACGGTACAAAACTGCTTATTTGACATAAAAAACATAAGAATTGTACGGTTGGATCGTACAGTAATGATAAAAAATTAACACTTAAATCATCTTTCACGTTTTTTAATAACGTAGATTGTTCGAAAAATATAAGTTTATCAAAAATGTAATTTTGTTGTTATAAAAAATTATTCAGTTTTTATTTTGAACCCGTTCTTTGCCTTTTAATCATCAAAGTTGTCCGATTTCCACCACGAGGAGGTGAACGGTGTTGGAAATCATTTTTTTATTTAAAGTTTTTTTATTTTTTTTGGTTTTTTTTTGGATAGAGTGGCGCCACGGCGTCCTCACCTTCCACCTGACGCAGGTTCTCATCGGGTATGGATGCTTTGGTGGGTTCCTGTTCAGGATAAACCGGAAGGTAACGCCCGGGTGTTTCCATTGCGAGGATCATCTGGAGGACACGGTGGAGCATACGGTGGAGGTGTGCCCTGCGTGGGCAGAGCACCACCGTGTCCTCGTGGAGGCGATCGGTGGCTGCGACCTCTCGCTTCCGGCCCTGGTGCGAGCCATGGTACGGAACGAGAGGACATGGGAAGCCATCACCTCCTTCTGCGAAGCAGTAATGCTCGCGAAGGGCGCGTGAGGGAGTGGCAGTCTCTGCGCCCTCACGTCCCTAGCCGCCGCAGGAGGAGACGCCTCGGGCATCGGGAGTCAATAGTGGACTCCCGGCCACCGTAGGCGCGAGCTTGCGGGTGGCGAGGAATGGGTAGGTCGCCGCCCGGTAAGGACCAGGCTCGGGTCGACGGCGCGTAGTGTTCCACGCGCCCTCAAAGAGATGTCAGCAGCACTGAAGGGGTCTGCTAGGACTGATGCTTGCCAGGGTCTCGTGATTGTTCGAAAGAGATACCGTGACCCTGGCACATGGGCAACTAAAGGAACACGGGTGGGTTTTAGTCAGTAAAAGTCTGACACGCCGTCGCGCTCCGCCCAGAGCGGGAGAAGTCATTTGATGATTTCCCATCCAAAAAAAAGTGTTAATTTTTTATCATTACATTATGTTAAAACTCGAAAACTTGAGAAATAATGAAAGATCAGAAAAAAAATTGCTTTCGGACACTATTTTTTAATTTGAGGGATAAAAAAAAGTTCTCATTGCATTTCTTTGAAGTCGAACCATCGGGAACATGTATAACATGTTCCCGATGGTGCATTTCAATGCACTCAAGATCCGGTATCATCGAGAAAATAGCGATAAAAAAAAAGGTTGAAAGCCAAGGTGAAAATCAGAACATTTGGGCGTTAAAGGGTTAAAACACGATATATACTAAATCGATATATAAATATATAGTCTATGGCTGCCAGAGGAAATAAAATGACTATATTATGGTAAAAAAAAGAAGTAAAATGACATGATTTTAATAATATTTTTATATTTAGTTTTGTTTCTATCAGAAGAAAATTGTAGGCACCTTTGGTTATGCCTACTGGATTCGCCACGGGAGTTACTACGACTTGATGTATCAAATAAAGACGCCGATTTGAATACTGTAAAATACTTATTTATTCCCGAAAAATCCCAAGCACGAATAGGAGCACTCGGATCGGCCAGCGCGCAGTAACTGGCGATCGCCCATGCACACTTCTCTTTCATACTACAAACCGCTGACGCACAACATTCGTACTTACATTGTCCCTACAAAATAAAAAGAAATAACTGTTATCAATAATTATTCATTATTCTTATATTCCACACCATAAAAACGATTTTTTAAAGTTTTATTTAATTTAAACCATTTTATCATTCATTCTTTACGCGAAATCGTTCACTACCGCAACACTATTTGTTTTAATATGGTATCATTATTTTTCGTTGAACTGTCAGGTTACTGAATAGGATTAAAAGTTCAACCTTACCACAACAAGCATGTTTCACTTTTGTACCACTTCCCGCCATCCGTGTCGACTAACAGATGACATTAATGACAGCACCTATCTTTTTGTAAATGAGACAGTGTTGACACATCTAAAAAAATGTGATCACCACAGTAGGTTTTATTGAACGCAGAAACCACTTGCATGGTTTGCTTTCCGATTTTGCTTGTAGACTATCACAATTGAACCTTCTAAGGTGAATCTGAATATCTGACAGGAGGTAAATTCGTCTATAACTTTATAATAAAACAGCATTTTAAATCGAAACCAGGTTTTACTATTGCAATGATATTAATCGTGGACTGTTATTTACTATTTTATTCTGACTTATTCGCTTTCCATATCAAAATAGCTCCTGCAAGCGTTTTCGCAGAGAGCTTTGTTATAAAAATTGTTTGCGTTGCCTCCGCAGCCCCCATAGATAAATTGCACACATGCGTTTCTCGAGAGGTCAAAACCATACCTGAAAATAAATACAAACGTTCGTAATTATTATATAACGGAATAGTCATGAGTACGGAATGTCAATTGAAAACGAAACGCAGGCGTGAAGTTGGCGCGCTTCGACAAAGTCTAGCCTGACGTTCGTGCGAGTTGACAAGAGTGGCTACAGCGCGCAGAGCGTGGCGCTGCGCTCTGGACCATCTGTCATCGTTCGGGTGAAACTGTACATTTCGTTTGGCAAGTACAAATATAACATAGAAATCAATCATCATCTTCGATTTTTTCTTCCCACCCGCAACACATATCTACGCTCAGTAAAATGTTCAACGGTGAAGAATCCAGCTCCAATCGGCTTCTTGCTCCGACATATATAATAATAATCATTCTTAATACTAGGGGTCTTAAAGGTATAAGTTCCTAGACGACTGCAGTCAGCAACTGCAGACGACGTATCACTGCGACACTACCGGTTTCTATGTCATCCTACCAATCAGCCATTTCCCAACTACGTCGAGCTCGGCTTCCAGTCTTACCAAATGAAGCTGAATACTAGTATTTTACACGAAGCAACAGCCTATATGACCTCCACAATCCAGTGACTGGGTAATAAGATACCCGGTTAGTAAGAATAGTTGTCAGATTTTCGGACTTCACATTCGTAACGACTCTCAAAGACGAATTCGTGGACGAATGATATCCGGGATGGGACCAACCGGTTAACGTGCTTTCCCAGGCACACAACGCAGGGGTCCTGGTAGTCGCGTGATTGTTCGAAAGTAGCGTGATTGTTCGAAAGAGATACCGTGACCCTGGCATATGGGCAACTGATGGAACGAGTGGGTGGGTTTTAGTCAGTAAAAGTCTGACACGCCCTCCCGCTCCGCCAAGAGCGGGAGAAGTCATTTGATGATTTCCCATCCTGAAAAAAAAAAAAAATAAAAAAAAAAAGGGTCCTTGTATGTAAAGATGGCCAACCAACCGCGGCCATCGTAGCTTAACATGTTAAACGCCATGGGGGACAATATATGGGCCTCAATTGTTTAGAAAAAAGGAGCAATGGCAAGGGCATATTTTTCTAAGTATATTTTTTACTAAAAACCAAATACAGTCTATTCGTCTGTAGGGCCATGGGGGTTGCGTCAAATACATAGATATTATTTTCATATCTGTGCCCGACAGCTCAATTGAGATGCCTATTTTGCCTCTGACTCACGATCTTATGTTGTCTCCCGCGGCCCCAACGGATGTATTCTATATCGACCAATGGTGTTCCGTATGGCCCAATCAGAATGAATGAAAAATTAAAGCGGCGTTCAAAGTGTTAACCTGATCGATTGACACGTGCAGCTGGATGGGAAAAGCTGGTTTCTGTGTATTTTTATGAAATATCTTCAGTAGCTAGTGGCAAGTCGTTTGCAGCTACAGGCTAAGCGATAGACGACACTGTAGCCCAACTGCAGACCAGAAGTGCTGCCAACGATCGAGCGACATCCCATTGATTTTTTCTTCCGAGGAAGTGAAACTGATAAACCAGATGAGCTAATATCCCCCACTGTACGATGCATCCATACAATTGTTTAAATAGTGTCTTAACCCTTTTTAAGGTAGAGGCAGTATACATGCCACCAATAAAATTATTTGTTTTATTCAACGGTATTGTTGACAACGATTTTATTTTTCATTGATGATAGCATATACATTTCCGCAAGTATCCCATCGAATTCCCAATTTGAAAAAATACTTAAAAATTTCAGTTATATTGAAATACAAAGAATTTTTATATAAGAATTACTATACCATGTCTAGTTTTCTCGGCCTTATAAAGGGTTAAAAGATATATATTGGAAAAATATACTCATCACAACCACTCATCACCGTCGCCTTCCTTGTTCTTCTGTACGGCGCAGCGGCTGTTCTTGGGGGAGGCCTAAGGCTAGTAGTAGACGTTGTTGTTACTGTTGTACCAGAAGGTACACAGTAAATCTTGATCACCGTCAACATCATCATTTCAGCCAAAAGACGCCCACTACTGGCTTCACCACCTTTCGCCACGTCGACCATTTCTGTGCATCCAGCGGATTCCTACATCCTTCACCGGGTCACCGGTCCACCTTGGATACATGCATGCATGTATTTTACCAACATACTGCAATCACCAATCTCCCAAAACTCGATCGTTATTCTTAAACATGTCAGACATCATGTCCGACGGAACACTCAAAACCGACTGGAATATAGGCTGATGCCACCTCGCAGTCGGATTCGAAGTCATGGCTGCAGCGGCATGACGTCACGAAGTGTTTGTCACCTGCAGTTGCTGCCTGCTATCGGCTACGAACTTGTACCTTATGGCGGCCGTCTACTGCTAACTACTATCTACATGGAGAGGATTGCAAAGATAGCTGCGCAGTTCATTTCTTTCTCAGCCACTCATTCTTGCGCAGTGTGACCGTTGGTCGCACTGAACGACCATTATCATCAGCCTTGTTCCATGCACTGCTGAGTATTAGCCTTTCTCTTTTAACACGCTTTATATTAGCGCACGCTTTAGCTTCACTTGTATGTTTGTTTGTAACCGACTCCTTATAGCGCGATTTTGACCCACTTTAAACGACCAGATTTCATTTAAACTCTGTAGACTTATCGAGGACCGATGACAATACTATAATTTCATTTTGTGCCATTATCCTTGCCAGGGTTACCAGGACAGCAAAAAAACTATCATTGAAAACTACGCTGACATACGTCACAAACTACGCTGACATATGTCTCAAAATTCGAAACACCTTAAAAAATAAATAAAAAAGACGTGTGGCACTCGGGGACTGCCGCGGTAAAGCTATTGGATATATGTTTGGTTAGCTCCTACCCAGTTATGATAACCTGGTACTTCAAAGGCATGAGGCTTTTTCTAGCTGACACTCCTTTGTTTGGTAAGCTCCTGCCAATTTATGATAACCTGGTACATCGAAAGCAACGTTTGGAGTGGGGAGCGTGAGGTTTTTGTTTCGTTACGGAATTTCTGGATTCGGTCCCCGCGCTCAAGGCCCTCGATAGAAGCTATGCAATAGCTTAATAGTTAAAAAAACTAAAAAACACGCTTCCATAGAAAACCAAACCAAAAAGTAGATAATAATGGAAAAAAAGCGTGGGGTGCCTGATATCAATAAAAAATACCTTAAAAAAAACACCCCACGCTTTTTCCATTTTTTTCTACTTTTAAGTTTGGTTTTCTATGGAAGCGTGTTTTTTTAGTTTTTTTAAACTGTTATTTATTCGTGCCATGTTGCCCTAGTTCATGCGAGTCTCATCTAGGTCTTCCCCGCGATCTTTTGTAGGTCATCCACACACCTGGCCTTTGATCCACCAGCGCTCTATAAAGCTAAAGAGTTTGTTTGTTTGAACGCGCTAATCTCAGGAACTGTTGGTTCGAGTTAAATTATTCTTTTAGTGTTGGGTAGCCCGTTTATTGACAAAGACTATAAGATATATAACATCACACTAGGTCCCTTAAAAGTTAAGCAAAAAGAAAAACGTCAAGAAAACGAGGTACTCGCACGGGCAGGCAATTCAATGCGACGGGGTGGGACGCGGACGAATACGCGGTCAGAAGCAAGTGGATAAGCAAAACTACGAAAACATGCGCAGCTTATCTGATGTTGTGGAGCGACGGTGCTTTGAAAGATGTCACAAGATGTATCATTTATAAAAAAACTTACCTTGGCATATAACCCGTACAAGAAAATTCCCCATCATTTTTACCTACCGGTAGGGTACATCTGTAGTCAACACCACCTGAAGAATAATAAATTCGACCATAATTCATTTAAATTTAAAGAAGAATGACCAAAAGTGGTACCAAAAAGTCTCACGCATCACATCCATAATTTTATAGAAATTAGTTTTCAAATTTTTTATGGCATTACGCGTCGGGTATTTGATTTTTGTATTGGGAATTTACTTTTGAGTTTAAAAGTATGGAAACTGTTTCACTACTCACAAATGATGTTCCGTTTCACATAATATTATTAACATAACCTTGATTTGAAAGAGTCATGAACAAAGTAAAAAAATATTTTTTTTAAACTTTCTTAAAATTTTAATAATTTCTTGGATCATATCAGAGGGGCAATTCTCGTTACTTTAAGAATCTTCACATTCTGATCTGTCTCAATCTGTCAAAAATACCTCGAGTTTCAATACATTTTTGACAAGTTTTTGACATCTGGTTTTCGCCGAGATGTGACAACAACTAGACTTTGACAATTAAATTACGAGATTTGGCCTTCTCCTCGTTGTTAAACTCAGCCCTAGCCAAATAAGTAAAAAAAAAAATACCGTCAACTTTCCTGAAAACTGTAATCACACCAAATATGAAAAGAAAATTAATTATAGATTTCATTGTGCACAAGTTTTCTCGCGAATTCTCAAAAGGCAAGAAATATTGATATTGACTGCTTGCAAAAGGTAAGTTTAACTAAAAAATATTACGTTTAAGCGTTGTTCCACTGTTGCTCACCGCTACGCTATGCATGTGTACTTACATAGCTTGACTATGTGTGAAAATGTTGACGAGATCTACTGCAACCTGTGGCAACAATGACTGGTATTCTTCTTCTTAGTATCGATAACCACAAAGTCAAACGTGTTTGGCACAAAGTTCATCTGCTCGAACTCCACTCACTGACGCAGTCATAAGATCATCAAATGCACAACTGACAGTATGCGGCGCAGAATGGAAGGTGGACTATTCTCTGTGGGGAGGAGCCCGCATACGCACTTGAGATCTGAGCCGTCCTTGAACTCCCATCTGTCGAGATTGTCTTTGCTCCGGCCGATTTGTGTTCGAAGTCTATTTAGAGATTCCAATTTAGCCACAGTAACGCGTGCCCAGACTGAAGGGTCCCTGATGGTTCAATAAAATTATCCGGGGGTTTTTCTTCCGCTCCACCCAGAGCGAAAAAAGGGGGGTTATCTTAATTAACCCTGTTGCGTCCTGTTCGATTAGTTACCCTATGCGCCTACGTTTCTAAACGTGTAACAGAATGACATCTGACTTGTCAGTTTGATTTTGACACTTGACACTTCCCTCTCTTGGATTTGGCGCTTGAAAAAGGGAACACGTCGCCGTGTTGAATCTCGCGATCTTTTGTAAATTAATCCCTTAGAACCGGTCGTTTTGGTGGACAATCTGTCATGACCCAATTGTATTGATTGTAAATAACCCCAAGTTGATATAATAATACGGGTTTAGTTTCTTGACATTGAAGAACTTTGAGGTTAATGTGAAAGTGTTTGAACCGCATGTTGGAGTAAATCTCTGGCGAGTTGCAGCGGCCTGGTGTCCTGGATACCACTTACACGATATATATACACTCACTTACATACATAACTCCAGGTAGGCACCAGAGCAGTGTCCTTCAACCACCAGGTAAGTTCTTTTGTTGTATTGTAGGTGAGTTATTTGAATTATATTGTCTGCTCCGCGTACGGCGGACTAGTTTCGCTCGCCACTCTTGTCTCTAGAGCCCCACGGTTATCACGCTTCCACATACTAATCAAAAACCTTATGGGGGCCTAGCCTGGCAGTGAACAAACCCCTTGACAATATTATTGACCCATTGCCGGGGTCATCCTCGGGAGCTGTCTTCCGCCATAGCTAACATCTTGCTGTGGAGGCGTTACTATTGGACTAGCTGGACCCACGCACCCTAGAAGACTTTTTTGGCTCTTCCGCATCTGGGCCACTGAGATTTGGTTGTGCATTAGGTGACGGGACTCAGCCTGTAGCTTCGCCCGCTTTATTCGGCTTGCTATGGTCCTGCGAAAGTATGGAGGACGGTGTATCTCATGATATTGGGGTGGTACTGGGTTCGTTGTAAGGCAACCACTTTAGTCCGTCATGTCACATTATTGACATAGGCGGGGGGCGCTGTGGTAAAAACATTTGTAATAATGTTTTCGCGCCATAGCCCGAAGAATTGCCATACTTAACTGGCAGTGGGTGGAACAGAAGGACGATGGGCTGAAAGTTCTGTGTACTGGAAGGCATTGAGTTAGATGGCCTCTCACAAGGTGGACTGATGACCTGGTGAAGGCCGCAGGAATCCGTTGGATGCAAGAAGAACAGAACCCGTTGAAGTGGTGGTGCTTGGGGGAGGCCTGCGTCCAGAAGTGGATGTCTTACGGCTTAAATTATTATACGAACTTCTGTACCCACCGTACCCATAGCTAACGAAAAATTTATCTGCGCTACTAATTTGTGGAGTTGTGTCTTTATCAAATTGTATACTTGGCTATTTAATTCAAAACAAGCTGATGATTAGGACCATTAATATTTTAATTATTTTCTCTACCGTGAAATTAATGATGCGAAAATAATGTCATAATTAAATTTCATGTAAATATTAATTATTATAAATTAGTCATAGGTAATAAAACCGATACTGACAGTGAAACTGGTCCTCAAGTTCAAGGTCGCTCATCGTGGTATGGTTCGCGCTATGCTCAGAATTTCTTTGAAGGTAAAAATCAGGAATGAAGTTATCCAGGAAAGAACTGGAGCTACCTACATAACTTGCAGAGTAAGCAAGCTGAAGTGGCAGTGGGCTGGCCATGTTTGTCGAAGGACTGTTGGCCGGTGGAGCAGACGAGTCTTGGAGTGGAGACCGCATCCGATATGCGGTCAAGCATTGTGCTGGACGCCCCCCTGCTAGATAGATCGACGACCTTGAGAAGGTGGCTGGGATAGCTGAAGTGGCAGTGGGCTGGCCATGTTTGTCGAAGGACTGTTGGCCGGTGGAGCAGACGAGTCTTGGAGTGGAGACCGCATCCGATATGCGGTCAAGCATTGTGCTCGACGCCCCCCTGCTAGATAGATCGACGACCTTGAGAAGGTGGCTGGGATAGACTGGATGCGGAAGGCAAAGTATAGAGTGTTGTGGGCTTGTGGCAAAGCCTACGAGAGGCCTATTTCTAGCAGTGGGCTGGCCATGGTTGTCAAAGGACCGATGGCTGGTAGAGCAAACGAGTCCTGGTGTGGAGACCACGTATCGGTAAGCGTAGTGTGGGACGCCCCCACCGCTAGATGGACTGACGACCATAAAAAGGTGGCTGGGTAAGTGGATGCGGAAGGCGGAGTATAGAGTATTGTGGCCTTGTGGCACAGCCTGGGACCGGTAGCCGGTAGAGCAGACGATAAAATTTATAATTTTTTTATTATTTAGACAATTGTCTGTCTGTCTGTCTGTCTGTCTGTCTGTCTGTCTGTCTGTCTGTCTGTCTGTCTGTCTGTCTGTCTGTCTGTCTGTCTGTCTGTCTGTCTGTCTGTCTGTCTGTCTGTCTGTCTGTCTGTCTGTCTGTCTGTCTGTCTGTCTGTCTGTCTGTCTGTCTGTCTGTCTGTCTGTCTGTCTGTCTGTCTGTCTGTCTGTCTGTCTGTCTGTCTGTCTGTCTGTCTGTCTGTCTGTCTGTCTGTCTGTCTGTCTGTCTGTCTGTCTGTCTGTCTGTCTGTCTGTCTGTCTGTCTGTCTGTCTGTCTGTCTGTCTGTCTGTCTGTCTGTCTGTCTGTCTGTCTGTCTGTCTGTCTGTCTGTCTGTCTGTCTGTCTGTCTGTCTGTCTGTCTGTCTGTCTGTCTGTCTGTCTGTCTGTCTGTCTGTCTGTCTGTCTGTCTGTCTGTCTGTCTGTCTGTCTGTCTGTCTGTCTGTCTGTCTGTCTGTCTGTCTGTCTGTCTGTCTGTCTGTCTGTCTGTCTGTCTGTCTGTCTGTCTGTCTGTCTGTCTGTCTGTCTGTCTGTCTGTCTGTCTGTCTGTCTGTCTGTCTGTCTGTCTGTCTGTCTGTCTGTCTGTCTGTCTGTCTGTCTGTCTGTCTGTCTGTCTGTCTGTCTGTCTGTCTGTCTGTCTGTCTGTCTGTCTGTCTGTCTGTCTGTCTGTCTGTCTGTCTGTCTGTCTGTCTGTCTGTCTGTCTGTCTGTCTGTCTGTCTGTCTGTCTGTCTGTCTGTCTGTCTGTCTGTCTGTCTGTCTGTCTGTCTGTCTGTCTGTCTGTCTGTCTGTCTGTCTGTCTGTCTGTCTGTCTGTCTGTCTGTCTGTCTGTCTGTCTGTCTGTCTGTCTGTCTGTCTGTCTGTCTGTCTGTCTGTCTGTCTGTCTGTCTGTCTGTCTGTCTGTCTGTCTGTCTGTCTGTCTGTCTGTCTGTCTGTCTGTCTGTCTGTCTGTCTGTCTGTCTGTCTGTCTGTCTGTCTGTCTGTCTGTCTGTCTGTCTGTCTGTCTGTCTGTCTGTCTGTCTGTCTGTCTGTCTGTCTGTCTGTCTGTCTGTCTGTCTGTCTGTCTGTCTGTCTGTCTGTCTGTCTGTCTGTCTGTCTGTCTGTCTGTCTGTCTGTCTGTCTGTCTGTCTGTCTGTCTGTCTGTCTGTCTGTCTGTCTGTCTGTCTGTCTGTCTGTCTGTCTGTCTGTCTGTCTGTCTGTCTGTCTGTCTGTCTGTCTGTCTGTCTGTCTGTCTGTCTGTCTGTCTGTCTGTCTGTCTGTCTGTCTGTCTGTCTGTCTGTCTGTCTGTCTGTCTGTCTGTCTGTCTGTCTGTCTGTCTGTCTGTCTGTCTGTCTGTCTGTCTGTCTGTCTGTCTGTCTGTCTGTCTGTCTGTCTGTCTGTCTGTCTGTCTGTCTGTCTGTCTGTCTGTCTGTCTGTCTGTCTGTCTGTCTGTCTGTCTGTCTGTCTGTCTGTCTGTCTGTCTGTCTGTCTGTCTGTCTGTCTGTCTGTCTGTCTGTCTGTCTGTCTGTCTGTCTGTCTGTCTGTCTGTCTGTCTGTCTGTCTGTCTGTCTGTCTGTCTGTCTGTCTGTCTGTCTGTCTGTCTGTCTGTCTGTCTGTCTGTCTGTCTGTCTGTCTGTCTGTCTGTCTGTCTGTCTGTCTGTCTGTCTGTCTGTCTGTCTGTCTGTCTGTCTGTCTGTCTGTCTGTCTGTCTGTCTGTCTGTCTGTCTGTCTGTCTGTCTGTCTGTCTGTCTGTCTGTCTGTCTGTCTGTCTGTCTGTCTGTCTGTCTGTCTGTCTGTCTGTCTGTCTGTCTGTCTGTCTGTCTGTCTGTCTGTCTGTCTGTCTGTCTGTCTGTCTGTCTGTCTGTCTGTCTGTCTGTCTGTCTGTCTGTCTGTCTGTCTGTCTGTCTGTCTGTCTGTCTGTCTGTCTGTCTGTCTGTCTGTCTGTCTGTCTGTCTGTCTGTCTGTCTGTCTGTCTGTCTGTCTGTCTGTCTGTCTGTCTGTCTGTCTGTCTGTCTGTCTGTCTGTCTGTCTGTCTGTCTGTCTGTCTGTCTGTCTGTCTGTCTGTCTGTCTGTCTGTCTGTCTGTCTGTCTGTCTGTCTGTCTGTCTGTCTGTCTGTCTGTCTGTCTGTCTGTCTGTCTGTCTGTCTGTCTGTCTGTCTGTCTGTCTGTCTGTCTGTCTGTCTGTCTGTCTGTCTGTCTGTCTGTCTGTCTGTCTGTCTGTCTGTCTGTCTGTCTGTCTGTCTGTCTGTCTGTCTGTCTGTCTGTCTGTCTGTCTGTCTGTCTGTCTGTCTGTCTGTCTGTCTGTCTGTCTGTCTGTCTG
The DNA here is from genome assembly GCA_932294355.1 of Aporophyla lueneburgensis. NCBI lineage: Eukaryota > Metazoa > Arthropoda > Insecta > Lepidoptera > Noctuidae > Aporophyla > Aporophyla lueneburgensis. The sequence goes on along the minus strand of OW028762.1, from coordinate 11,276,405 downwards.
TCTGTCTGTCTGTCTGTCTGTCTGTCTGTCTGTCTGTCTGTCTGTCTGTCTGTCTGTCTGTCTGTCTGTCTGTCTGTCTGTCTGTCTGTCTGTCTGTCTGTCTGTCTGTCTGTCTGTCTGTCTGTCTGTCTGTCTGTCTGTCTGTCTGTCTGTCTGTCTGTCTGTCTGTCTGTCTGTCTGTCTGTCTGTCTGTCTGTCTGTCTGTCTGTCTGTCTGTCTGTCTGTCTGTCTGTCTGTCTGTCTGTCTGTCTGTCTGTCTGTCTGTCTGTCTGTCTGTCTGTCTGTCTGTCTGTCTGTCTGTCTGTCTGTCTGTCTGTCTGTCTGTCTGTCTGTCTGTCTGTCTGTCTGTCTGTCTGTCTGTCTGTCTGTCTGTCTGTCTGTCTGTCTGTCTGTCTGTCTGTCTGTCTGTCTGTCTGTCTGTCTGTCTGTCTGTCTGTCTGTCTGTCTGTCTGTCTGTCTGTCTGTCTGTCTGTCTGTCTGTCTGTCTGTCTGTCTGTCTGTCTGTCTGTCTGTCTGTCTGTCTGTCTGTCTGTCTGTCTGTCTGTCTGTCTGTCTGTCTGTCTGTCTGTCTGTCTGTCTGTCTGTCTGTCTGTCTGTCTGTCTGTCTGTCTGTCTGTCTGTCTGTCTGTCTGTCTGTCTGTCTGTCTGTCTGTCTGTCTGTCTGTCTGTCTGTCTGTCTGTCTGTCTGTCTGTCTGTCTGTCTGTCTGTCTGTCTGTCTGTCTGTCTGTCTGTCTGTCTGTCTGTCTGTCTGTCTGTCTGTCTGTCTGTCTGTCTGTCTGTCTGTCTGTCTGTCTGTCTGTCTGTCTGTCTGTCTGTCTGTCTGTCTGTCTGTCTGTCTGTCTGTCTGTCTGTCTGTCTGTCTGTCTGTCTGTCTGTCTGTCTGTCTGTCTGTCTGTCTGTCTGTCTGTCTGTCTGTCTGTCTGTCTGTCTGTCTGTCTGTCTGTCTGTCTGTCTGTCTGTCTGTCTGTCTGTCTGTCTGTCTGTCTGTCTGTCTGTCTGTCTGTCTGTCTGTCTGTCTGTCTGTCTGTCTGTCTGTCTGTCTGTCTGTCTGTCTGTCTGTCTGTCTGTCTGTCTGTCTGTCTGTCTGTCTGTCTGTCTGTCTGTCTGTCTGTCTGTCTGTCTGTCTGTCTGTCTGTCTGTCTGTCTGTCTGTCTGTCTGTCTGTCTGTCTGTCTGTCTGTCTGTCTGTCTGTCTGTCTGTCTGTCTGTCTGTCTGTCTGTCTGTCTGTCTGTCTGTCTGTCTGTCTGTCTGTCTGTCTGTCTGTCTGTCTGTCTGTCTGTCTGTCTGTCTGTCTGTCTGTCTGTCTGTCTGTCTGCAAAAGCTAGTAGAAAATAAGTTAGAAGAACTTCAATAAAACGGTTATAAGATAAAGTAGGTAATAACAATACAGTTCAACGAACAAACCATTAAGGTTACAGTTCGTATAGAGGCCTAAGCCACCCAAATACAAAGTGTATCTTTCGCTATCAGCTAGTCAATACAGCTATGTGAATATACAGCAGCGCTGTACCAGGTAAACCGACAGTTTTGTCGGGAGCAGGGGCTCTGTATTGAGTCTAATCCGAAGATAGACTGGCTTGCTCATTTTTTTTTTTTTTTTTTTTTGTGGGGCATCTCGTAGTTAATCCTGAAAGATTGTGACTACTTAAACGGATTGGGGCCCGGCGAGTTCTAAAAAGTTACCTTTTTAGGCCTCCAGCCGGGGCTTATTATATTTAAAAACTAAAGCGAAAGCTCTAAGGGTTACCCCGAGGGGGGTACGAACCTTGGCTTAGGCAATCGCTGATAGGGGGGGCAGCAAGGGACTGGCTGGATCTGAGTTAATTTATTTAGGGACTAATTTAAAGCTAACGGCGCAGCATCGCGGGCTGGCTCTTGCAAGGGTCGGGAGGGACTGTTAAGTCGGGGTCGCGACGACGGACCTCGGCGGCGAGGTCGGTACGGTTTGTGTCTGTGTGCTGGTCTAGCTGTACTGGTCTCTTTTCGACTCTCCTGGAGGAGAGTAGTGGGATCATCAGGATCGGTAAGAACGTGCCGCGAGCGGCGGACTTTGCTAATACGGGAGGGGGTGTAAGTAGCTGCTGCCACAACCAGAGGGTTGCGGTGGGCTACGGCCCTATCGAAGTAACGCTTCGAAGCGCGTTTTATGAATTGATGGATAGTCGGGAGTTTCATATCTAAATGAAGATTGATATTCCGAACAAACCAAGGCGAGCCTGTGGCTTGACGGAGAAAACGGTTCTGGAGTGTCTGCATCCTATGGATGAATCGGGGCTTAGCATGTGCCCAGACTGGGCTTGCGTATGTCATAATCGGCCTGATACAAGCGGTGTAAAGCCGCTTCTTACACAGAAGAGACAATTTACTCCGCTTGTTCAGGACGCAATGGAGCCTACCCAGAGCGAAAGCGGCCCGCGAGCGAGCCTGCTTTATGTGCTCAGAAAAGGTGAGGTGTTCGTCGAGGATGACACCTAGATATTTGGCTTGCTTCGCCCAAGGGATCTGCTTGCCGAACATTGAGATGGGTCGGGGAGGGGGGTGATTACGTCGAGGTCGGGTGTAAAAGACCGCCTGACTTTTATCGGGATTGACTTCGATTCGCCACTTCCTGAACCATTCGCCGAGCTCGTCGACTGCGGTTTGGAGGTAGCGAACCAGCGCTGTGTCACTAAATCCCGAGAAAAAGATGGCAGTGTCGTCTGCGAACAGAGCTAACCTTGCCTTCTTGCTTCTGGGGATATCGCTAGTGAACAGCGTGAAAATGAGGGGGGCTAGTACAGAGCCTTGAGGGACTCCTGCACGAATCGGGTGAGGGGAGGAAAGTGCCCCTTCGATGCGATAGCGAAAGGTACGGTTCGCAAGAAAGTCTCGTAAGATGAGCACGAGACGGTCTGGCACTCCGAGTTGGTACAGCTTATATAATAAGCCGTTGTGCCAGACTTTGTCGAACGCTTTCGCTATATCGAAGTATACAGCGCCCGTGAACATACCACGCTGAAAACCAGCATTGATATGTTCAACGATACGGTGTACCTGATGGACACACGAGTGTTGGGTTCGAAAACCAAACTGCTCGTTGGGAATGAGGCCCTTGGTTTCGGCATAATCTCTGAGTCGCTTATAAATAAGTCTCTCATAGATTTTGCCGAGAACTTTGAGCAAACTGATGGGGCGATAGCTCGTGGGCTCGGTTTTGGGCTTACCGGGCTTAGGGATGCCAATAACGGTGGCTTCCTTCCACGCTTGGGGGAAAATGTTATTACTCAAGGCACCATTGAAGATGGTACACATGAGCATAATCAGGTGCGCGGGGAACAGCTTGATCACTCTGTTGGTGATGCCGTCTGATCCGGGGGCTTTACGAGATTTCAGACCCTTGATGATCTCGTGCACCTCGTCAGGTGTGACAGGGGGCAGGGGATCATCAGGGTCTTCAACGGGCGGGAGTGAGGCTTTGCGTTCGACTTCCGCGTTTACCTTATCGACAAACGCTTGGTCTACTGGCTGCGAACTGGGTGTGCATTGGGCTTCGAGGCTATCGGCTAGGCATTCAGCCCTGTCGATATCCTCGAATGCAATGGTCGCATCGGGGCGGGTCAGGGGGGGCATAGTGGAAAACTCAGAGGATTTCAGTTTCCTCTGAAGTTCCCAGAAAGCGAGATGAGTTGGCTCTAGTTCGCCCACCATCTTGTCCCAGTTAGCGTCACGCAGCTCAGTCACACGTGTCCTTACAGCACGCTGTAAGTAACGCATGTGAGCTTTGTTAGCGTCACAGGGAAAGTTGCTGTAGGCACGAACGGCCGCGTTCTTCTCTGTCAGCAGATCACGTACATCGTCGGGGAGCTTCCATTTACGGTCACCCGTATCTGGAACCTCCCGTGAACTTTCGTTCACGATCGATTGTACGTGCTCCGTGAGAGAGTCGATCGCGGCCGTTGTGTCGGCGACAGAGTCGAACTGATCTGGGATAGAGTCTAAGTGATGTGACGTGTTAGATTGTAAGCGTTCGCTTACTTTCTTCCAGTCAGTGATCACTTTAGTGGCGGGGATGGCTTGCTCACTGAGTGCAAGCTCTTTTATAGGACAATGTCCCGCCATAACATCCACGATTACTCTGTCCGATGGCGCGCGGAAGTACGCCACGTGTTTACTTGATACAAAACACTAAAGTATTCTACACAAAATAAGACTTACATTATGAAGTGATCAAATAATATTAGAATAATTGTCGTAAATAAACAAATGGTAAATTCACTACGTAAATCATTTCAAAATTTAAAGTGACATGTCATTTATTGTTTTGAACAAACCTACCGGTTACAATTATCGAAATAAGTTTCCAAAAATGAATTAGTGAGTACACCAAGTACTCAATAAATTATGTTCCGATTTATTACACACTATCTGATAGAAAACTCACGTAAATTAATGATAATAAAAACAAAGAATAGCAAATTACGCGGACTACCCACAATTTGTATTTGACAACCAACTCCGACATACCTATAAAATTAATTTATTACCCATGGTTATGCTTGACATTCAGTAAGTCTATAGACCGTAGACAGTCGAGGCTATAGACCCAAAATATTAAAGACAGATGTTCTCGATTGGACCACAGATTTGGACCATAAACAAAAAAATACCTATGCATGTGTATATTAAATACATGGTAATGAATAGTAGTGTGTGTAACGTGTTACTTATTGAAAATAATGTACGCATAATTTAAAAAAATATTAGCACTCGTCACTTCTTCTCTGTATAAACTATAAGTGTGCGAAATTTCATACTTCTCCTTCCGCCCAATTTTCGTAAAAAGGGATCCAAAGTTTAATTTTTCGTAAAAAATATATTATCATGTTTTGAAACATATTTCCGGATTTAATTTCAGATTCTTTATTGGAATTTAAATCAACAAAAGAAGGAAGACAAGCATTTCTAATGATGTCAGAATTGCTGAGCTGACAAGAGCGTACGTTGAAGGAACTAGTCAGCAATGATTTTTAATAGAACTCAGTAAATGAGCCCCTAATTACTGTTTAAAATTAAATATAGCTTTAATGATTGCACAAACTGTGATTTTTTAGAAGATAGTTTTATTTATTCACAACAAACATACAACATCCTTACAGGCTAGACCCAATGCGACATTGTAGTTTAAATTATTTCATATACAAACTGTGATTTATTAACAGATATCTGTAATTGTTATAAAAACTGTGATTAGTGATGACTGAATAAAAATAAATACAAACCATACAAGCACTTTTCTCACCCTTAGTACTTTTGCACCTTCTAGCTATACATGTAGGTAGATATACAAGTATATGGACCGGGCGAGTTGGGACTGGGGATGAGATGGGACGAAGCCGGGAAATCAATGTTATTCATATGACTATCAACATAAATTATCGGTATATTCAAATTACAACTATCTTTCTTTGGCAGAAATATCGAGAGGACTAGCCAACGCTAGGAAAAGACAGAATTCTGTGGAAAAAGAAAAGAGAGGCCTTGGCCGTGCAGTGGCACAATACATGCTAGTTAGATTAGATTAGATTTCTTAGGCAGATGTTCTTCGGAAAACTGAAACGCGTGTAACAGCAAAATCTATATCTGTATATAACTATAAGTATCATGTATATATACCTAATATCAAACTTTGTGTATCAGAATGGTTACGGCTTATTTACTGTGTATGAAATTTCTTATGCATATGGTTTGTTGGGAAAGGGTTTCACTAAATAAGGCACAGAAAGACAAGACTAGATATTTATTTCAATTAGGCTTGTCAGTAATTAATCAGAAAGCTAGTTGTCCGTTCCAAAACTATGTCTTCATGGAGAAGAAGGACGAGAAACTCCATGGAAACAGTATTAAAGTATAATATCAACACACTTCTTACATTGCCATAAATTATCATTATCTTAAATACATTTAATTCTATCTCAAAATAATATCAACATAATCTTAATCACAATAATTACAATAGCTAGGCAAAGAAAGAATATGAATATTCCATTTTATATGATTTAAAACATTCGCAATATTGGCAACAACATAAATGGTACAACAACGTTTTCATAACAAGCAATAAGTGTTACATAATATCAAATTACTTAACTTACGTGACCTCTGGTCGATCTTTTCCACACAACAACAGCACTAGAACTAACAAACTACTTCCAGAAATAAAATCATTTATCATAACTAGTCTATTTTTTTAACAGAAAAGTTTAATTTCAGTTTTCAAATTTAAAAAATCCCCGTCCAGAACAAAAACTTCTAAAAAGTAAAAAAAAAAAATACGTATTGGCACTTAAAGATTAATAAGAAATTGTAGGTAATATTTTGATCAAAGGATCGTTGTGTCGAAACGGCTGTACCGATTTTGATTAACATGTCTAAGAATCACCGCAAAAAAGCGTACCATGAAATAAAAAAACCTGAATCTAATCGGTTCACCCGTTTAAGAGCTACGGTGCCACAGACAGACACACATAGCGGTCTAACTTATGAGACATTTCTGCCTTCTCTACAGGATGGCAATCCAGGAGGCAGTGGTGGCTTGTTCCCAAATTATTGTTATTAGCAGTAGAGGCTCTTATTTATGTATTAAGTACTGTTTTACGTCTTTGTTACTATCATTTATTTCTGTCTGAGTATAGTTTTCAATGTTTTGTCGGTATGTTGGAGTGTTCTAGCTGGCATATAGAAAATAATTTTATTTCAAATGTTGTATTTCAGAGTGTTACTTACTATTTCACAGAATCAAGTTCTTCTAACATAACAGACAGCTGTGCTGCTGGGGAGTTTGTTGCGCCACTTTTTCCCAGCTAAAGCACTAGGAAGTGGAGAAGGGCAGGCGTTTTGGAGGACTGTCTTATATATTATAATTTTATTTTGTTCTTGTTCTTCTGTTTTGCTTTGTTATTTTATATACGTACATCTGTGCGCTCTAATTATTAATCTTAGGTTGAGATAATATTTCTCAGTAAGTGAATTATGTACTGCAATTCTTTATCTATACTATTAATATTATAAAGCTGAAGAGTTTGTTTGTTTGAACGCGCTAATCTCAGGAACTACTAGTTCGAAGTGAAAAAATATTTTTGTGTTGGGTAGCTTATATATTGAGAAAGGCTATACGCTATGTAACATCACGCTACGATCAAAAAGAGCGGAGCAGCAATGAAAAATGGTCGAAAACTGGCAGGTAATACGATGCGACGGGAAGGGCCAGGGGAGCAAAAATTTGACGCGGGCGAAGTCGCGGGCAGAAGCTAGTGACAAATAAAGTTATTCTTTAACCGAATTTTGACGTTCAGAATGACTTTTGATTTTATTCGTACGGTAACCGCTTCATCGTCAAAAATAAATGCCACCGCAAATCAATGGAAACCAACCCCAGTCATTCTTAACGAGCCTAGCTCCCCTCTTACACTCACACCCACACATCGCTCACGCACTTTTGCACACACATATAACTTACACATACACATATTTACACACACTGATGCTGTTGAGGGTTGACGTATGTTGATATTTCAGAGCGTTGACTTGCCTAGACCGACCCAGTTAAGGCTTTTATAAAATTCAGTGATGGGTGAAAAATCCTGAAGACTTGAGTTCTTGATACTATATTGGTCGTGATTGGAGGACAGCTTAGTCAAAACAACAATAATGTGATAAAACAACGGTGTGGTTTAAAGAAGATGTAGTGACAAATATTTAAAAGAGTATGCTTAGATGGTTTGGTCATGTTAAGAGGATGAATGAAGAGCGGCTAACAAAATATATTTACAAGGCAGTGGTGAGTGAACACGCCGCAAGGGGACGCCTTAGGAGAACATATAGTGATCTTATTAGTGATGTTCTTCAGAACGGTCAGGAGCGTAGTAGGGTGGAGTGAAATTTTTATTTTTTGATTTTCAGTATGGCATACCCGCAAAAAGCTGCGTGATAGGCACAATAAGCAAAATCGAAAATATTTTTTGTGTAGCTTTATATTTAAAGGTGCCCCCGATAGGACTAAGTTTTGGATAAAAATCCGAAACTTGTCAGTTTTCGATAGTGCAAAACCAAATGCTAAACTTTATGACAAAACGTAGAAATTGTTTTTCTTTTGTTTCTGAATGCACCCAATCATTAATTAACAAATAAGTCAACCTTTATTGAATTACCCTTTCAGTCAGAAGTAAGCATTCTTGGGAGAAACTATTTTTCATTGTATTAATCGTATCAAGAACAAATACAGAATGTTGTTGAGCTACCATCTAAACAGATGCGCATAAATCTCCCATCTATGGCTCTTGCCTGCGATCGTACTGGAGTTTATGACAGGTCTGCCGCTATTATAGCTTCTGCTGTCCTAAAAGATGATGGCATTATTACATCAAGTGACCAGTGTGATAGATCGTTCGAAGATTTGACGGGAAAGAGCAAAGAAAAGAGCTGTTTTGCAAGAATTGAGCCGCAATCAACCTATACCTGGTCTTTACTTTGACGGTAGAAAATATAAAACTTTGATAACAGTAAAAAAAGGAGATAAATGGCAAAACGGCAAATAGAAGATCATTGCGTTATTGTGTTGGAACCAGGGAGCGTTTTCTTTGGCCATATCACGGTGCAGATAGGATCGGCTAGGACAATCAAAGAAAGTATTATAAAATATTTAAATGATAACTCGGTTGACTTGAGTGCTTTGTCAGTAGTGGACTGTGATGGGACAGTTGTAAATACTGGATCTAAAGGCGGCGTCATTAGCCTGCTAAAGGTAGAGATAAAAAAACAGTTACCATTGTTCATCTGTGCACTACATTCGAATGAATTGCCACTACGACACCTTTTGATACATTTGGGCGGTCAAACTATGGGACCTCGATGTTTTTTAGGGCTAATTGGATCTGAACTGCAACAATGTGAAAAAAGCCAGTTGTGAAATTTGCCGTTATACCCACGCCACTTCCTGTTATTACTAAAAATTTAAGCCCCGATAGCTATTTGAGATAATGACTGCTATTAGCACTGGTATTTTCCCTTCTGACCTGACAAATAGAGAACCCGGTCTACTCAACCATTCCAGGTGGCTAACGACTGCGAACAGGATCTTACGATTATATGTCACAAAGACTGATCCGGAAGAGAATCTACTTATTTAGCCAATTTCGTGATGAAAGTTTATGGGGTGAATGTGGTTTCAAATCAAAAGCAATCCTTCGTGCTTAAATGGAGCACAGCACTTGTGGTTGACGATAAATTATAGTCGCTATTTAAACGACAATTTGAAAAAAGTGAGTGATCCAGTCATACAAAGAAATGGATATTTTGGCCATCCAGAAAATCTTCTTTTATTTATGCTTGCAGATGACAACCAAGTGATACGGGAACTGGCAAGCCGACGTATTCTGAAAGCAAGGTCAGAGAAAGTCATAGGAATCCGAAAATTTAAAGTTCCATAATTTAATTTCGATGCGCTCCATTATACTGACATTATTACTTGGCACGATAGTCAGAATACTGCTATTGAGCGGTCTGTAACTAAGAGTTTATCTGCTGAAGCCTTGAAAGAAATTGTAGAAAATGGCCTTGAAACGAAAGAGAATAAGGCAGTATTTCCTTGTCATACTCAAGCCGTGGAGAGTTGCATCACACTCGTAACTGAAGCTTCAGGTGCTGTATGTGGAGAAGAAAACCATAATGGTTATATCAGGGTTAGACTGTCATCACGTCAGATGATGCCTTTTTATAACACTAAACGTGATTTTTCTACTTGATGGGCTATTTTGTAACATTTTTTTCCATAAATTTTAATTAATATTAATCGCATTTTTATCATAAAATTCTTGTATTATTTTGGTTTTAAGAGGTTTTGGGGGACCATAAACTCCAAACTTTTATACATTTTTTTTATTATTACAAAAAATTGTAGGTTTCAAGCAACACAAAAAATACTATTCCCTTTAGATTATGAAGGTTTATGTACATCTGAATGAGGCTGTCATAAATGAACGAAATTTTACTTTTTTCAAGATTCTTTCGTGCACCTCGAATCATTGTAATACATAAATGATATTTAACATACTTTATTAACTCATTCATAGGCAGCTTTTTACGGCTATGTTATTACAAAAATAACAAAAAAAAAAATCGCCATACATTTTCACTCCACCCTAGTGCGTAGTACTGGTAACCACCTTGCGTGTCTGACCAGATGTATATAAAAAAAGAGTATTTAAGGATCGTAGTAATTGGTGTTCTGTAGTTTCTGCCTACACCATGGGAAAAAGGCGTGAGCTTATGTATGTATGTATATAAGGTGTATCTATTCATACACGACATATTTTAAGAGGTACACCTGTAGGTGGTAAAGAAGCTATAGAAGCAAAAAGAAAATCTATATCTAAGCGTTTTTGAATTTTCGTAATTATTATAATTTTAAAACTACTTGAGACGTTTTGCATACAACCTTTACTCCAAATTCTATGAATGGCCCGCCTGACGCTGCGAGGGCGGCGACCGGACGACACGAGCATCGCCGCGGTGTCTCGGGCCGTAAAAAATAAGAAAGAGCCAGTGTTCCTTGTGTGCGTCAAATAATTTATAAATATTAAATTTTGAAAAAAATACATTTAGAAAAAAAAATTTTTCGTTGCTGTAGCTTCTTTACCACCTACAGGTGTACCTCTTAAAATATTTCGTGTATGAATAGATACACCTTATATAAATATGTTGTAAAAACCACAGTATCGTTACTCTAGTAGTCGCAAGCTCTACAGCTGAGTGTAAGATCCTGAGTTCGATTCCCAGGTCGAGCAAAGTGTTATTGGGGTTTTCCATCAAAGATTTCTCAATAGCAGGTTGTTTGCCCGGTTGATGGCAATGTGCTCGCCCCTTATTACATGGGACTTAAACATAACTGGCGAAATGTTAGTGTATTATAGGTACACCTCTGTCTAACCCTTCGGGGATACAAGGCATGATGTTATGTTATACGTGTATTTAAAAAAACTAGTGATCGCCCATTGGTCGAAATTCGACCGTACTTCATTTGAATAGAAATACATTATTAAATGAAAAAATATAGATAATAATAAATATAAAAAAATGATATGGTTATATTTGACATTCAGTAACACTATAGACAAATTGTTGACGCTGTACTACTGTGGAGAGGGTTCGCTGGTGGGATGGTGATGGCCAGGACCAGGACGTAGGTGTAATGAGTAAAGAATACTTCTTCAGGACTCCCCTCTTTATTTTCTTAATACTTCTTAACTGTTGGATATGGAACAACATGGAATGAATTATCACAGTTTGTTCTGTTTTTATAGAATTTTCCCTATTATTTTTAATTAATTATGACGTTTCCAAATGTCATAATTATGGTTATAATTATGACATTTGGAACAGTCATAATTAAAAAACCACCTGTACAATCTATGACCAGCCTGTACAATCGTGAGGCACACAACCTCTACAGTTTGTACACGACACTAAGTTTTGTATGGGGAACTTAGGAAGAGGTGTGTCAATTGTTACAGGGAGGCAATTGTAACAATGTTGTTTCACCGACGTCCATCGTTCAGTAGCGGTAGCTTTATATAGCAATCGAAGCTTTATTTGGTGTTGGTTTACTGACCGAATTTATAGGTAAAACAGTTCGCGCGTGTGTTGTCAGTTGAAGATAGTTTGTATTTTAGCAAGTTGAGTAAAATTATTGTTCTTCACAGTTTTTGTTTTCTTAATTAAATAAAACAGTTTTACAATAGTTCAGTGGTAATTTTAGGAAAATCTACCATCCAATCTAGAAGTGCAGGTATGTGATTTGTTTAAATTTACCGTAGATTTTTTTAAAATAAGTCGTCAATGCAAAATGGCGGTAGTGGTGCAAAAGTAACAAAACAATGAGGCGCAATTGTAACGTGTTACAATTGACACTTTGTTATTTTGGCACTTAGCTTATTAATTAATAGTACCATTTTATTTTCAGAATCCATAAAAAATGGTTTATAAACGACCTCGGAAGACATTGCGTGGCACCGTGCCACCAGAAAAATATGCTGAAGCTTGTGTAAGAAGTGTAGCTACCAGCTTTAGCATGTGTCACGTGATTCTATGCAAGAATATCACTAAATACAAGCAGGATAATACAGTTAAAACTGGATATACCCCCTACTGGATAGACTTAGATGTCAACCACAAAATATGTGTAATATAGATGAGACGGTTGTAACAACAACTCAGAAACCGAACAGAGTAATTGCTGTCAAAGGGACCAAACAGGTCGGTGCCATCACTTCCCAAGAAAGAGAGACTAAACAAACCAGTAGAGAAGATTGGTTGCAATGCAGAGACTACCATAAATGGGCACACTCCAGCTGTGCAAAAAATTATCCCTTTTTTTGTGTGTTTAAACTGTTTGTCAGAATGACTGTTAATTTTTTTAATATAACTTTTAAGTGTTTTAAGTTCTTTTTTGATGTTTAGAGTGAACTGCTGTCAAGATTTTGTTAAATTTTTTTTTTTTATTGTTGTCGATTTCTATATGTTACAATTGACTCTCATTGCTGTTACAATTGACCCTCTTAGTGCAGCAATTGTAACACTATTAGTTGATCTCATTAAGTGCCATTTCCTAGTATTTAATCGACGTTTTTGTTGTTTACTACATTGATTTTATAATTAGATAACTCAACTATATTGTGACCAAAAATGATTGCGCTGTGATTGTTAATTAAAATATTATGAAGAATTGTTTTTTTTTGTTACTATTGACACACCTCTCCCCTACTAATGCCATACTTGACACTCACCCATAAAACCACAAAAAATATTTCTTATATAAATCTAAATTAAATTCCTATCGTCGCTAATACAAATAATATTAAACAAAAAATATTCTCGATATGATCATAGATTTTAAAAATGAAATAAGTCATACAGGGTGATTGGAAGATGGGTGCAAAGCTTTAAGGCGAAGATAGTTCAGACAATTTAGAACCATTTAAGCAATGGTTGTCTTAGACGATGTCTTACCAAATATTTTTAACCAAATTTTTAAGTTTTTTTTCGGAAATTCTCAAAATTTAATGTAAACTGCATAATTATGGCCAAATTGAATGATAAATGAATTCATTTTTTATTTATTTAATTAAAATAATGTGTAAGCAATCAAGCTAAACATGTTTTAGGCTTCTGTGTCATTAGACATTTTTTTACAGACATTTAAAGCTCAGAAAAAATAAAAAAATTGTACAATACGTCTTTTAAACCTTATTAAAAAAAAACGGAGGGTGCTTTTTTGTTCAAACCTTTTTGAAGATATGCTTGATAATCGCTCTTTCTTTTGAGGTATCATTTATGCGGATATCTTACAAATTATTGAAATTAGGGCCTACAAACCAATTTGAGGGAGATTTTTTTTATTTTAGGCAGACTAATTAAAACAACATTTGAATTAAAATTATTTATTTTTCATGTTCAAAATGACGGCCGTGATTCCTAATACAAGCACGGCCCCGTCTTCTAACTTCTGTAGTCGTTATTTTCAACATCATCTCCTGCTTCATTGTCTCAAACGCTGAATTTATTCTTTGTATCAATTCTTCTCTAGTGTTTATTTCTATGTTGTTATAAATACACCAGTTCCTTGGCCCGGCCCCACACGAAAAAGTCCAACGGGGTAAGATCTGGGGAGCGAGCGGGCCAAGGGATGGGTCCATCCCTGCCGATCCAGCTATCAGGAAAGCAATTGTTGAGGTGTTCCCTTCATTTAAAGTCCAATGCGCTGGACAGCCGTCTTGCTGAAAGATGACTGTTGGGTCTCTTTCGATGATCGGGACACCTGATTCCTCTACCAGCAGTGGTAAATCAATTTGCAGAAATTGCAAATAATTTTCGCCATTCAATGGATCAGGCAAAAAGTGGGGCCCAATCAATGTTCTGCCAATTATTCCAGCCCATACATTCACAGAGAATTTCATCTGAAATGACACCTGCTTCTTAAAATGTGGATTATTGTCTGCGTCGGCCCATTCATGGATGTTGTGAGTAGTGTATAATTGGGGTTCCTGGATCAGGGATCCAGTCACCCCAATTATACATTTGATGTGAACTAAACAATCAGTCATTCGATCAATATTTTGAGAACTAGACAATCAGACATTCTATCAATATTTTGTAGACAAATCAATCAATAAATCATTATTTTGTGAACTAGACAATCAGTCACTCGATCAATATTTTGAGAACTAGACAATCAGTCATTCTATCAATATTTTCTGAACTAGACAAATCAGACAATAAATCAATATTTTGGGAACTAGACAATCAGTCACTCGATCAATATTTTGTGAACTAGACAATCAGACAGTCAATCGCATCAATCTATTCTGCTCCACGTTACAATCACTTTATATTTTTGTTTCTTTATAAAACAGACTTCTTGATTTGGCAACATAGTCTGTTCCTTTTACAGCGTTTAAATAAAAGCAATCAGGGGAAAATATGGCATGTTGCATCCACGGATCATTGTAATACTCCCAATCTTCGATGCCAACTCCACACGAAAAGCACATAACTTTATCGTTTAAACCATTTCCACAGTAAAAAAAACCTGCATCGGCCATTTCCATCACCAATCTTCGTTTTGAATCTACTGTAGCCCAATAATGTCGAAATGAACATAATCGAATTTTGTGTTTATTATATATTTCGTAACGCGGGCTGAAATAATTTTGAATCATTTTTAAGAAGGTCTCGATACGAGTTTGTATAGAAGAATAATGAACTCTTGTATCTGGTGTTCTCAATTTATAAAGAAATTAAAGCACATTTCGTTGTGGTATTCTATGTCTAACGCGTTTATTATGAAAATAAAACCAAAAACGATTACTTATAAAAAGCATTTATTTCGATATATTGTTATGATACAAAGAGCTAATAAATTACTTAACATTATTTTATTTTATTTCTTTTTTCAAGACAGACTTTGTCTTCTAAATTATATACAATTAAAAATACTGTTATCACCAAACCACTTTTTTAAACATGTTACATTTTTTAAAGCACATACATTCGGATGATACACACAACTAAATATATTACTAGACGTTTTATAATCATCAAATATTTTTTGTAAACTAGGACATTTCTTATCTTCTAAATTATATACATTATCATGTTTTAATAGGTTTCTTAGCCATAACACTTTTTCACACCCTTTAACATAAATGTTTTTATCTTTCAGATAAGGTTCAATACATTGCAGCGATTTTAAGTATGATATAAATCCTTCTTTCCACAAAATTTTTCTGTTTCTCTCTATCCAACAAACTTGCGATTTTTCTTTTTTTGTAAGATTGTAAAATGGGAATCGTGGTTTGATTAATAACACCATAATTTGATTTCTGCATACTATTGCTATTTCTTTGACAATAAACTCGTTATTTTCCGTCTTAAACCCTTGCACATGCGGGTGGCGAGCAATGGGTAGCTCGCCGCCCGGTAAGGACCAAGCTCGACGGCGCGCAGTGTTCCACGCGCGCCTCAAAGAGATGTCAGCAGCAGTGTAGGGGTCTACTAGGACCGATGCCTGCCGGGGTCGCGTGATTGTTCGAAAGAGATACCGCACATGGGCAACTGATGGAACACGGGTGGGTTTTAGTCAGTAAAAGTCTGACATGCCCTCCCGCTCCGCCCAGAGCGGGAGAAGTAATTTGATGATTTCCCATCCTGAAAAAAAAAAAAAAAAAAAAAAAAACCCTTGCACATCGACTATGGCGTTCATGATAATTTCCTTACAATACTACTCAGGGGTTTATATTCCATCAGGCGATCGTTGATGATTAGACAATATGCGGATGTATTTTCTGGAATATCTTCAGAACTTTCTATTTCTAGTCTCACATCTATAGCCCCAGTCTTCAAAGCCTCGTTCTGTCTTGAGCAATCAATTACAAATAAAGGAGCCTTTTCTTTATATTGAAGCAGATCAAGCATCGGTTCACATCGAATGTTATAATAAGACTGACGAAATTTGGTATACATCTCATATAATATACAATATTTATCTTCAGGAAATTTTGAATTAACAGATTCGTATGGGTAATAGTTAGAATTTAAGAAAAGAGTAACATTAGTTAATTTACCATGGTCAAATATTGAACTGTCTCTAGATTTAGTGTTTTTTCTATTTGTCTGTAACCCAAAGATCACATACCTCGGTTTCTCGATTTGTGAAGCAGTCTTAATAACCCAGGAATGTTTTGTAGTCTTAGGTAATAAAGGGTATTCATACAAGTCCCAATTTCTAAAAGCTATTTGAATAGGGCGATCTTTCTCTAAATGTTTCAGTAAAGTTAATCTTTCCCGATCTGAAACTTTTATATGAGGCACGCGCCATTGCAATCTAGAGAGATTTATTTATTTCAATCGAGTCGTTATTATCAAGAATAACACTATTAAGCTTAGAACTACTTCTGTTAAGTAGAAGTTCATGTTTACAGTTAATGATAATTTTATCATAATCTACCGCAAATCCCAAAACTTTATTCAGGGGTATAAGAGCGCTAAAAATACCGTCATTATCTTTAGCCCCATTCAAATTCCAACCCCAAACACCAGCAGCTTTGCTTTCCCCCTCACTCATAGACACATATGATTTTAAAGTTGTAGTAATTCCTGAATTTTTTATTCGATCTATCTCAACACCGTTAATTTCATATCGAATGTCTTGAAATAGAAATAATATAGGATTATTTGTGAAATTAACAGACTTTCGTGTAAGTTTTCCTGATGCATCTTTAGAAGACACAGTGGCTCGGCCTTCAACGTAAATGTAACTGGCTGAAGGTAATATGTACACATCTTGCTGATTTATGGGTATTCGTATTTCATCATTTTCTTTAAAACTGTTGCTGTACGGATTATAAGTGTGATATTCATAACTCACTATAGAGTTATCGAACTGCGCTGAATCATTTATATTAAGAATACTCATAGTTTAAATCCCAAAGCTTGAAGAAACAATCTATTCTCTTCAGTGATTATTTTTACACTTCGCGTATGTCTGCGTCTTCTGACGATACGAGGACGAGTAAAGTTATTCACTTTGGTGATTGATTTTATATTATACACTATCATGTTTTCGGCTATAATATAATTGACATTCGTTTCTTGTAGCAGACAGCGTTAAAGTGTTGACTTATGAGTAAGAAACTTTATTTAAAGTAATAATTTAAAAAGACTGCTTTTTCCAAAACTCTTTAAGACATTTTATGCATAAGTGTCCACAGTTAAATAAGTTATTATTTTGATAATTATTGTAATTATAATGGATGTCGTCAGAACCCACGTAACGAACAAATTCTATTGGCGGTTTTAAGTTTCCGTAACTATCGAAATATTCAACTTATTTATTTATAATTACGTAGGCTACCCAATGTGTACCAGAATTTTTAGAATCATCCAAATTAATGATTCCACACTCTCGGGAAAACGGTGACCTTGGTAAGGTATCTCTCATATACACTCCACGAAAATATGGAATGTTTTCCGTAAATTGTATGATATCGATATTAGTAAGAGCACGGTTAGGTAGCCTGCGATTTAGTTTTTTTTCTTTAAATTTAGATATAATCGAAGTCCATTCTTGCTACGGTTTAACCTCAATCCGTTTCCAATACAAACACCTTCCACTTTCTTATGTTGTCGTTCCATTTGTTCCAAATGCTTTTTTGCAACCTTATATTCGTTGATAGTTTTGACGATTCCAGCAATTCCACTTGCTATACTTCCAGCAGCAGACAGGCCAGCAAATATAGGAATTAAAGGTAAAACACCACCGGACTTAGGAATGGGTATGATCCGTGGGAGCTTCGTAGATGAATTATGAGTTAACTCCCTAGCAGCTGCGTATGCCAATTCTATCAGTTTTTTCTTACACTTTGGCTTTAATTTTTTAATGCATTTTCTTGTATGGGAGACTATATTTTTAAAGTTTTTTTTGAGGCCATATCCAGAACTCGCTTTTGATAGCATTACGTTGTTAACCACATTAGCAGCAAGTTTTTCTCCTGTGTTTGCATCTGAAGACAGATCACGCTTCTTCGCCATCTTTAATAAAATTATATCTGCTTTATGACGATCTTTCAAACTTTTGGATTTATTGTAAGCGATATCGTGATGTTTGCAATACTCATCTAACTTATTTACACCTTTATCACCACGAGCCAATCTTTTATGTAATTTAGTTCCAGGACCACAGTAATTATATCCCGGTAAATGGAGCTCAAATGGTAAATTATTAATTAAATTATTCACAAGTCCTTCTCCGTTTATGTATGCAAACAGAATAGAACCTAAATCATAGATCATGGCATTATAAAGCCCTTACAAAACATTTATATCATCAATCCAACAATTTTCTGATGATGGTAACCCCAACCATTTCATAAAAACTTTTCTCTTTCTACGTTTCAAAACTTTTTCAACAAGGTAAATATCAGGATGTTTGGTAATTTGTGATTCTTGATCATAAAATGCTCCTAAAATAGGCTGCTGTTTAATGTCTTGTAATAAATATGTAGTAGGATTTGTATTTTGAACTTTAATAATCTTAAACATCTCTGTTGACCAATTAGGAGTATAGCCTTTTTCAAAACAACCTTTATGTTTACTTATTCGAACAAAATCACCTATCTTGAACTTACGACGCTTTGTTTTCATTTGTTGTCGATTAAAATAAATATTTAGTACTTGAGCTTTATTTTTATGATTGAGTCGAGTTGGTGGTAAACCAATTGTTGTATGTATTGTTTGATTATATCTGTTAATTACTTTAGCAAGCGTACCGTCAGTCCATTTATAGTTCCCTTTTAAACTGAATTCCTTGTAAAGCTTACTTTTTATCGTCCTTATAAGTCGTTCTACAATGGAGGCCATTTTGGTCGAATAAGTGCTGTAGTGATTGATAGAATTATTTTTTATAATTTTTTGAAAACATGCGTTGTAAAATTCTGTTCCTAGGTCTGTTTGCAAGTTTCTTGGGATGCGTTTTTCTCAATATCGTATTGAATGCATTAGATACAGATTCTTTATTTTTTTGTTTAAGTGGAATAGCCCAAGCATACTTAGAGAATCCATCGATAACCACTAAAATATATTTGCAGTTCGTATTGAATTTGGAAATGCTTTGCATATCCATTAAATCGGCTTGCCAAAGATCATCAATATCTTTTAATATTGCATGTCTTCGAGAAAAATTGATTCTTGCACTTTGTGAATTTCGTTTATGATGTCTCTTTTCACTTTGCTCATTCTTTCAACTGTCACTTCTGAACTATAAAATTAGACTAAGTAACAGTGTCTATGATAAGCCCTTTTATTCATGTATTACACCCGCTTCTTTTAGTTCTTCAATAATTGATAAAATCTCGTTATCAAGGTTAGTATTACCTGCAGTTTTAGAAGCGATCAAAAGTTTAAGCCTGTCCACTAATTCATTAGGATCATCCCAATAAACAAGTTCAGTATTTTTTTTATATTTTTTTAAGAAACGGTAAACCAGCACCTCTTTTTGGCCTAGATTTAACTTCTATTGGTGCTTGTAAGCATTTATAAGACTCAGAAAATAATGGTTTGACCAATTGAGAATATTTTAGACCTTTATCACCTTTAATTTGACCTGCAGGGTCAAAGTCTCTTTTATGAGCATTAGTTTTCAGGAGTATTTCTTTGTAAACCAATTTATCTTTTAAATTGACTAAACTTAAATCAGGCTTTTTGCGAAGCAATAGTTCTTTTAGACCAGGTGTTATTGTATACTGTTTATTAGCTACGCAAATGTTAAACACTTTACCAGAGTTCTCATGAGTGGTTGAGAAATTAACTATTGTATTTCCGATCATATGTTTGTTATTCTCACTACGTACACCAAATGGTATATTCATATCCTCATATATTTCAATGATATCTTCTTTTTTCAACGATGCATTTGTATCTTTTTCCGATCCATTATCTCCTTCATCTTCTGAATAAAAAATTTCTAACTAGCTTGACTCATTAGATGATTCATGTTTGTACATATCATGAGATTTATCACGCAAAAATATTGTTGAACCTATATCAGTGTGTTTAATTTCGTCATCATAAGTATCTTCATTTTTTATTGTAGAAATTTGCTTGTTAGCTACGATTGCATTTAGAGGGTCTGCGAGAGGCTTGAAAAAATATTTCAAATGAGTGTCAGTTTTAAACTCATAATCTTTCATTTGTTTCACTTTTGCCTTAATAGCATCCGCAGACTTAATTAATTGATCTGTAATGTTGTGGTCCATTATACGACTTATATTAGGAAGTATTTATGCTCAAATGATTTTAATTTTTTTGCACTCATAATTTATATAGCCATTAATCACAATAAATAAACTTGTCGAATGATTGTCTATATCTGCCTTTGTTTAATTCACAATCCTTATTAATAGTCAAAAAATCATAAGGATGTATCCAGATTTTAGAACATATATCTTTAAACTTCGACCACTCTATATCAGAACTAACATGCTCATCGTATATATGTTTCATGTTAACTTCATCTTGCTTGAAAATTATCAAAAAGTTAACATTGTCACGTAATAACTGCTTTGGTATTTTTGAATATGTTTGAGATAAATAAAAACAATCTATATTTCTGTGTCTGCCCATTGTAAAATAATTTCGTATGTTAATTTGTTTTTCACAAACCACGTCATCAAAAATAATAACAGAATTCGGTAATGCATCGTTAGGATGAATAACTTCGTCATCAAAATTAAATATAAAAAGTTTTACTTCTGGCACTCTTTAAGATTTGTTTTAGAAAAATATATTTTGGTTGAAAGCTAGTCTTTGAATACAAGTAAACATTTTTAAACTTTAAGCCATTTTCATGGATTAACAAACTAATCATGACGTTCGTTTTCCCACAATTCGAAGGGCCACATATTATACATCTTATATTATTCGGCAAAAGAACACTATGCTTTGCGTGTAGCTTATTTTTCTCCACCTCAATATTTTTTACTTCTAATGAAACTGGTTGCTTGACCCACTTCATGTTTGTATCTGTCAGAAAAAAATATATGTTCTAGTATTTATAATGCTTATCAGGAACACTAAGTAATTATAAACCGCAATAATCAGATTTTTGGTAGTTCTTTTAGCTTTGGTTTCAACGAATAAGTACACAAATAAATAAAAATGATCGTTTATACTTAGATAATATCTATACAGGTAATGTTGAAAAAGGGTTATAAATAAAACCATCAAATATAGAGTACAGCTAAATATGTATGTATTAACTAACAATATAATTATTCGATTTTATATAATGCATAACAATTCTCATATTTAAATATATCATATAAGTCTACAATTGAAGTAAAAAATAAAAAAAAATATTGAATTAACATATGTAATAACAATGACCCCAAGGTACGGTATCTTTTTGATTGCCCAGAACATGCCTTTTATCGTCTATCCTGTTTAAAACTACTTTATTTACTTCTTGTGAGAAAAGCACATGCTTCATTGATTTTATCATATTCATCTTACGCTTTAATGTTAAGTTTTTAAATAAAACATCTTTATAATTAGATGATTTTAAACATCTTGTAACAGGCTTTGATACATCTTTAGCTTTGTTTATTTGAGTATTTAATGATTTAATGCAATAAAGCTTTGCTCTTAAGCCTATAAATTCGGTTATTGGGTCACCTCCTAACTCGTCTTTAAATAAACCAGGAATTTTTTCGTTCACCTTAGGAATAAAGTAATGATTATTAGTTTCAAAATTACTTGTATCGAATTCTGATAAATTATCACGCATATCTTTATAAAAGTCTTCAGTATGTATTAAATACAACAAACTATCAGTATCAGTGTAACATAATTTAGCTTTGTCACTTTGCCAAACTTCTTGGCAGTATATGGTTAGGTATAAATGAGACCAAAGATGTAGTATAGTCTGGTTATAATTATCCAAAGGTGCAACTTATATACTAACGACTACGTGATGATAACAGATAGTAGAAACATTTAATAGATATTGAACGTGCGATAAAGAACATAAGATTGCGATGTAGATTGTAGATACAGCACAAAGATATTGTACTGTAACAGTACACCCCCCTTTAAAAGAAAAAAAGTAAATGTTATGGTAATAGTGTTTACAATATAAATTGACCTAGACCTTACTAGTTATTTGCTGATGTATATAAATAATAATGCCATTGTACGCGGTGAAATTTGATGACGCCTGTTGCGGCGCGATTTGCTGACGTCTGTAACTTTGACTTAGCTGTCGCACGAGTGTTTATTATTTTTCCCCGTTAAACTTTTCATTCTTCTGTCCAGTGTTTTCATTATGCCATAAATTAGGATCGCACCGATTGTTAAAATAATCTGTCCCATCGCAACATTTCTTGTCCACCGTAAGTCCTCCTGGATCAGGTTGCGGAGTTTGTCCGCTTCGTTTTGATTGAGGCAACTGTCCGTATTGTATGTTATCTGGTCCTTAGAACTTTGATTTCCCATTTTAGATGTCTTGTTGTTACGGGTAGTTGTGAATTAATGGTATACGTTAAGATCTATGCTAATATATATACGAATAACTTGCTTCTATCAGCGATTTTTATAGACGTACTACTGGCTTAACCCTACGTCCCGATCGAGTAGTGTACGTGTGTGAATGTCTGTCGCAATCCTTTGAATCTGGCACGTAGCTTGATTCGTCATTGATCATGAAAGCTGGTTTCAATCTATCAATTGATATCACTGTCTCCTTATCCCTAATTCTAATGCAAAATGTTTTATCTGTTCTACTAATTACTGGGTAGGGTCCTTCATACGGCGGCGTCAGGGCTTTCTTCATTCTATCACACCGAACAAATACGTGTGAGCATTCTTTGAGTTCGGGATGCACAAATATAGCTTGGTTATGGTTTTTTTCTTTTCGGAATTGACGTCATTTGTGTGATGTCCTTTTGAATTTGTTTTACAAATTCTTCGTACGTTGATAACTGCGCTGCTGATGACTCAAAAAACCCTCCAGGGAGTCGTATTTTTCAGGAGGTAATGGTCTTGCCCGAGCTGCGACGGGTGGTCCTATAGTGATAATGTGGTGTTCAATCTTATGTTTGGGCGCATCGCGTAGAGAGGACTCTTTCGTGATGTCTTCGTACTTGTTTAAAAGCTGCGTAATACGTGGATTCGTTCCCACTGCGATAGTACGAATTGTCTGTTGTGCCGCTTTTTCCGAAGTTACATGCGTTGTCAGCTCTGTAACTTTGTCGATAAGTTTGCGACCAGCTATGTCGACTAATAGTTTATAGTGCTCTAGAAAATCTGCTCCAATTATTGGTTGTGTAACATCGGCGATTATAAAATTCCATTTATAACATCGTTGTAGTCCTAAATTCAAGGTAAGCGTCTTCTCGCCGTAAGTCCTAATTTTAGTCCCATTTGCAGCGTATAGTGTGTATTGTTCATTTTGTAAAATTGAATATCTCTGTTGCTTGCTAATGACTGAAATATTTGCGCCCGTGTCAATCAAAAACTTCATACCACTTTTTCGGTCGGTAATGGTGAGGCGATTGGATGGGTGGATTGCACAGAGTTTCGCCGTTGTCTGTGCTCTTATTCGTTTCCCTGGTTCCGTACGTAAGTCATTGGTTTCCAACCGCATGGCTTAATGCAGTTTCTTGCATATTTTCCGAATCTTTCGTGGTAGTAACAAAATCGATTTGCTCCTCTATAGTTTGTTCTCGGCCTCATAATCGGGAATTGCTGACGTTTCTTGAAATGATTGTGCGTGTTGGGTCGATAGCCATATTGACCTTGCTGAATTGCGTCAATATCTATCTGTAATTTTGCTAGCTGGGTTAAAATGCATGCTGTATTGTTGTCGTTTGAAGTGTCGTTGCTAACAGCTGATATTTCGGTTACTTTTGAATTCATTATTATCTTGTCTGCAATTAGGCTCAGCTTGTCAATTTCCATGTCTTCCGTAACTGCTAGAACCGTAGTAACTGATGTTGGTAAAAGCCTGAACCAAAGTAGTTTAATTGTTTCGTCACTGATTTTTCCTCTCCCGAGGACTCGCATTTGACGTAATAACTGCGAAGGTTTTTGATCACCGAGTTCTGTCTCTGATATTAATTTTTGAAACTGTCGCTGTTCTGTTTCTTCGTAACAATCAATTAAACGTTCCTTGATGTTTTTGTATTTATCTGTAGTCGGTGGTGAAGTGATTAGGTCACTAACCTGCAGTATTTCTTCCTTGGATAACTTTGCTATCACCGTACAGTATTTGTATTCGTCTCCTTGCTTCTGTGGTGCTAATATGGCTTCTAGTTGCGTGAACCATAATCTGGGTTGGTCTTTCCAAAATTCCGGAATGCGGGATAAAACCGAGGTGCCAGCAGCTACTTCAAGTGTTCCTTGCTGATTTATGTTCGCCTTGCACGGTGGTTGCGCCATGTTTCTTGCTGCGTATTCGTTCGTCGGGGTCACCAATTTGCCAAACTTCTTGGCAGTGTATGGTTAGGTATAAATGAAACCAAAGATGTAGTATAGTCTGGTTATAATTATCCAAAGGTGCAACTTATATACTAACGACTACGTGATGATAACAGATAGTAGAAACATTTAATAGATATTGAACGTGCGATAAAGAACATAAGATTGCGATGTAGATTGTAGATACAGCACAAAGATATTGTACTGTAACAGTCACCATATTTATTGTTAATGAAATTATAGTGATAATTGTACAGATGCCACTTAGAGAATTCTAGCACAGAAAACCCAATATATATTGGTCTGTCTAAAACAAGTTTCATGGGACTCAGTTGTATTGCTATAAAGTTTTCATTAAAGATAGAAACACTTTTTAAATTAGGTTTTGTGATTAATTTCTCAGCACCTACTATTTTATTTGTAATATTTAAATCATCACTCCATTTGGTTATTAATTTGACCTCCACTTGCTTACGTTTATTTTCAATAGTTTTACCAAATATTGAATTATTAAGAAGCTTAAAAAAATCTCTTTCGAATGATGTTGAAGCTGCTTGTCGTAAGCTAGTATTCAAGTCTATATACTTACTTTTCTTCTAGTATTTTTGGTCCATAGACTTCGGCTTGTTCTTCGTTGTGCCTCTTCAACGGCTGAGCTGCGACTAAACGAGCCCGGCCGATCGTGCGTATTTTATAGTCGCGGGGGCCGCTTCCCATTACCTCATAGCGCGATTTTTAAGCCCATTTTACTGTTAGTTTTCACCAAGCCGAAATCTTTGAACCCTTTATTTTGCATTAATTATCACATAACCCCTTACAATCTATATATTTTTACATTTGTTATGTGGTCCCGTCTTATATAAAAACACAATATTGCATGTACATAGTCACAATAAAAACTTTCTAGAACAAAAACTTACAAAGTTTGACTTAGGACAATTGCCACTATCTTTAATCTATAATATCTCTGAATCCTGCGGTCCGATTTTGATAATTTAAACGTTAAAGTGATTTTACATCTAATTCTATCGTTAACAACAAAAATAGCAACAATCGGAACATAAACAAAAAACCTCATTTTCAAGTTACGTAATTATAGAACATCCTTTCGAAATTTTGTACATTTCCTTACAAGATTCACTCAAATTGAAGTTAATTAGATTCTAATAAGAAAACTAAGCATGAAATCTATAAACTAAAACTAATTAGAATCTAAAACATAAACTTATAGACAAGACTTTTCAAAATTATTAAATTCCTTACTAGCTACAAAATTATTCCTTATATTTACATTTTATTATCAAGGCGCTCTCTGCGCTACTTGCACCCACTTACCCAGAGGGGGTCTAAATTTTGACATTTTTACGAACTTTTGAGACCTTTACTAATTTAAAAATGCTTTCTAACTTACAAATTCATTGTCAGGGTGCACTCCGATATTACTTGCGCCTAGATGCTTAGATTTCGTCGCCGACAAAGAATATTAAGCAAATTTACATTATTTATCGTTTAAAAAAAAATTACGAAAACTTCAACCACCTAGCACATTTGCCTACTTCCCATGAAGACAAATGGATTCTGACAGCTAAAACGGTGGGCCGTAGCCTAATTACGAAGGATAGCGTCGAAAACCGTGAAGAAATCGGCCTTGTAGTATTCAAGATTTCGTACTGTATGAGGCTCACTGTATCACTAAGTTAGAATTTTCGCAACGAGTTAGCAAAAGTTTTTTCTGTTTTTCTGAGCTAGACCGACGTGTGAGGTGTCCAAAGACGCGTCTGCGCGCGGGCAGTTCAACGGCGACGTATTCGAGGATGGGTTCAGTACAAAATATTAAAGTTATGATGAAATTACGCTATTTGGGCCCCCAGCAGGCAGAACCGATCGAGGATCGCAGTCCACCCGGAAGGTGCGGTGGGTAAGTACTTAATTACATGAAAATAAACTTAGTAGATAGTAAGAATATTAAGCAAATTTACATTATTTATCGTTTAAAAAAAATAACGAAAACTTCAACCACCTAGCACATTTGCCTACTTCCCATGAAGACAAATGGATTCTGACAGCTAAAACGGTGGGCCGTAGCGTAATTACGAAGGATAGCGTCGAAAACCGCTAAGAAATCGGCCTTGTAGTATTCAAGATTTCGTACTGTATGAGGCTCACTGTATCACTAAGTTAGAATTTTCGCAACGAGTTAGCAAAAGTTTTTTCCGTTTTTCTGAGCTAGACCGACGTGTGAGGTGTCCAAAGACGCGTCTGCGCGCGGGCAGTTCAACGGCGACGTATTCGAGGATGGGTTCAGTAAAAAATATTAAAGTTATGATGAAATTACGCTATTTGGGCCCCCAGCAGGCAGAACCGATCGAGGATCGCAGTCCACCCGGAAGGTGCGGTGGGTAAGTACTTAATTACATGAAAATAAACTTAGTAGATAGTAAGAATATTAAGCAAATTTACATTATTTATCGTTTAAAAAAAATAACGAAAACTTCAACCACCTAGCACATTTGCCTACTTCCCATGAAGACAAATGGATTCTGACAGCTAAAACGGTGGGCCGTAGCCTAATTACGAAGGATAGCGTCGAAAACCACGAAGAAATCGGCCTTGTAGTATTCAAGATTTCGTACTGTATGAGGCTCCTAAAGCCTAAAGCTCAGCCTAAAGTAAAAACAAACGCTCTGTAATAAAAATATTTGTTAAAATAATATTAGTGCTGATAAGTGAACAAAACCTTAGTGAAACAATAAAACATCACCTAATACATATGTGACAGTGTTATCCACGGATTTCATACGCAAACTGTGAAGTAAATAACAATAAACTCTGCTTTATGTCAACAAACATGGAGAAAACACAACATTAAAATACTAAATAAACATAACATTGCAAACCTTTTAACAATTGTGACCCAAATTCATCAAAACGACTAAAAACAAATCAATTATAACAACGACGAAGTGAAAAAGTGACTCACAAAGTGTTTTAAATCTCAACCGTCACGCTGGTAAATCGAATATGGGATAAAGTAATGCCTATTCAGCATACAAATATAATACTGTGCGTACCTACTTTTAAAAGTCATTATCATAAAGACATGTATAACTGGCGAATAGAAGCATTTAATAATATAATTTATAATGACAATTTAACTCATAATTATATCTATTTAGTTGACTCAAATTTAAATCTGACTTATGACTTCATATCTTATGATAAATTTGGAAATGTAAATAATAGGGGTATAGCTGGTATATTTGATCAAATACGACAACTTTTATTAGAAATTGACTCATATTCTGAATATTCCAACCAGGAAGGATTTCAGGAAGTCGAACAACACAGTCAGCTTTTTCGAGATTAGTACCTTGACGGGTGGTTTGAACGACTTTGCTATATCTAAGGATAGTCACTCACATGTTACTATTTTTCACCAAAACTTATGCGGAATAAATAATAAAAAGGATGAACTCGAAATTTATGTTACTGAATTACCACACGAAATAAGCTTTATTTGTATAAGTGAACATTTTTTAAACCGAATAATGGTATCACAGTTTGATTTTCCTAATTATATCGTAAGCTCTTACAATACAAGGTTAAAGAAAAAAAGAGGCGGTACTTTAGTATTAACACACAAAAACAGACAAGTTGAAGACTTGGACATTTGTAAAAGGCTGTATAAAACGGATAGCTTTGAGGTATGTGGCGTAAGGGACATTGAGACAAATTCTTACATAGTCTGTTGCTATAGAACACCTGTCAATAAAAACTTTGACGATTTTCTAGATAGATTGGAACAATTACTGCAGTACTTTTTTAATAAAATATGCTTTATCTGCGGAGATTTTAATATTGACTTATCAAAACAGGACAATAAAAGAAGTTCGTTTACATCACTGTTGAAATGCTATAATTTTAGATATTTATTTGAATCAATTACATTTGTGCGAAATAACTCCAAATCGTGTATAGATAATATTTTGACCAACACTTGTGATAGAAATGTTCACAGTACAAACATTGACCACAATCAGTTAGCGGATGGACATGCAGCCCTTTTTTGTACAGCATGTTAGGAAAAAGTTAATACTACACAATGCGTTGGTTTTAAGTACATAGATAGAAGATTATATAACGAGAAGAATAATAATGCATTCAGACAGAAACTACTGGAGCACGACTGGAATTTAGGTACAAACACGTTTATACGAAAAATCAAAGAACTTCATTCTAGTACTTTTAAAAAAAGGAAAGTTAAAATCAATGTAAAAAGTACTGGCCGATCTAAATGGTTAACGAAAGGAATAAGAATATCCATCAAAATGAAGAGATTACTAAATTCTATAAATAAAGCTAAGTGTGACCAATCATTGTTAAAATATCGTGAACAATATCTTATAATTTATAAAAAGGTGATTAGAAACGCTAAAAAAACAGCAGTGACCAATCAAATAAATCGAGGAGCTAACTCCAGTAAAGAAATCTGGAAAATAGTCAACAAAACTCGAAATAAAATTGACAATAATTTCGAAAATGATAATATAATACTTAAACATAATAATAAAATAATCTGTAACCCTATAGATATTGCTACCATATTTGCGGAAAAGTTTGACAACAGTAAAGTTATAGACACTGTTAATCCAGAACTGGCTAAGAAGCATTTAATTGAAAATACCGACAGAGTTGATAATTCTATGACTTTTAATCCCGTAATGCCGGGAGAGATTTACAAAATGGTAAAAGGTATGGCTAGTAAAAAGTCATTTGGACACGATGAAATACCGCTGAGTGTAATCAAAGATAATATAGATATACTGGCATACCCAATATCTGAAATAATAAATAACTGTGTCAATGAAGGCGTCTTTCCTGACCAATTTAAGTTAGCTAGAGTTCTACCACTATTTAAGAAAGGTGCTAAAACAGATCCAGGTAATTACAGGCCAATTTCATTGTTACCAGTTCTATCCAAATTTTTTGAAAAAGTAATCAAATCTAGGCTTGTAAAACATTTGAGCAGTCTAAAAATAATAAACCGTAATCAGTTTGGATACCAACAAAGTAAAGGGACACTAGATGCAATAGACTCCTTAGTTAATAATGTAGTAAATAAATTGAACAATAAACTTAAAGTTGCTGGCTTATTCCTAGACTTAAGTTCTGCGTTTGATACTGTAGAACACTGCATTCTAATGGATAAGTTAGAGCATTACGGTATAAGAGAAAATGTTTTAAAACTTTTTAGCTCTTATTTGACAAATAGGAAACAGTACGTCGAAATTAAATCACTTCACGAAGGTGTGGAAGAAATTCATAAATCTAAATCATTTACTGTAACTAGAGGTGTTCCGCAGGGTTCGGTATTGGGCCCCTTTTTCTTTATAATATTTCTTAACGATCTAGCTGAATACATTAAAAACATTTTACCAGATGCTAACCTGATAATATTTGCTGACGATACGAGTGCTATTATAGCTGCTGACAACATGGATACCTTAAAATGTAAATTAAATGTATTAATAGCTGCTTGTGAAAGTTGGTTTTCTATGAATAATCTTAAATTAAATGTAAGCAAGACAAAATGTATGTTATTTAGATCTACAGCTAGGAACAAAGCTTTAGTAAACGTAGAATCTTTAGGCAGGCAAATTGAAATAGTAGAAAGTTTAAAATTTTAGGGGTACAAATTGATTCTTTACTTAATTGGAAGTCAGAACTAGATTCAATTACGAATACAATAAGTAGTGCGTGTTATGCTATCAGATCTCTGAGGGATATGTTGCCTATTGCTCAACTGCGTACCGTCTATTTTGCCCTAGTTGAATCTAAACTTAGATACAGCATCAAATTTTGGGGAAATAGCTATAAATATAATATTAAGGCAGCCTTTACTATACAAAAGCGAGCATTAAGAACCATGCTTCGATTAAAGCAGATAGAATCATGTAAGGAGTATTTTATTAAACTTGAAATTTTAACGGTACCATGTCTCTATATTTTAGTTCTCCTTACTCATTTAATCAAAAACATGCATAACTTTAATATTTTGTACTGAACCCATCCTCGAATACGTCGCCGTTGAACTGCCCGCGCGCAGACGCGTCTCTGGACACCTCACACGTCGGTCTAGCTCAGAAAAACGGAAAAAAACTTTGCTAACTCGTTGCGAAAATTCTAACTTAGTGATACAGTGAGCCTCATACAGTACGAAATCTTGAATACTACAAGGCCGATTTCTTAGCGGTTTTCGACGCTATCCTTCGTAATTAGGCTACGGCCCACCGTTTTAGCTGTCAGAATCCATTTGTCTTCATGGGAAGTAGGCAAATGTGCTAGGTGGTTGAAGTTTTCGTTATTTTTTTTAAACGATAAATAATGTAAATTTGCTTAATATTCTTACTATCTACTAAGTTTATTTTCATGTAATTAAGTACTTACCCACCGCACCTTCCGGGTGGACTGCGATTCTCGATCGGTTCTGCCTGCTGGGGGCCCAAATAGCGTAATTTCATCATAATTTTAATATTTTGTACTGAAGCCATCCTCGAATACGTCGCCGTTGAACTGCCCGCGCGCAGACGCGTTTCTGGACACCTCACACGTCGGTCTAGCTCAGAAAAACGGAAAAAACTTTTGCTAACTCGTTGCGAAAATTCTAACTTAGTGATACAGTGAGCCTCATACAGTACGAAATCTCGAATACTACAAGGCCGATTTCTTCGCGGTTTTCGACGCTATCCTTCGTAATTAGGCTACGGCCCACCGTTTTAGCTGTCAGAATCCATTTGTCTTCATGGGAAGTAGGCAAATGTGCTAGGTGGTTGAAGTTTTCGTTATTTTTTTTAAACGATAAATAATGTAAATTTGCTTAATATTCTTACTATCTACTAAGTTTATTTTCATGTAATTAAGTACTTACCCACCGCACCTTCCGGGTGAACTGCGATCCTCGATCGGTTCTGCCTGCTGGGGGCCCAAATAGCGTAATTTCATCATAACTTTAATATTTTGTACTAAACCCATCCTCGAATACGTTGCCGTTGAACTAACTGCCCGCGCGCAGACGCGTCTCTGGACACCTCACACGTCGGTCTAGCTCAGAAAAACGGAAAAAACTTTTGCTAACTCGTTGCGAAAATTCTAACTTAGTGATACAGTGAGCCTCATACAGTACGAAATCTTGAATACTACAAGGCCGATTTCTTCACGGTTTTCGACGCTATCCTTCGTAATTACGCTACGGCCCACCGTTTTAGCTGTCAGAATCCATTTGTCTTCATGGGAAGTAGGCAAATGTGCTAGGTGGTTGAAGTTTTCGTTATTTTTTTTTAAACAATAAATAATGTAAATTTGCTTAATATTCTTACTATCTACTAAGTTTATTTTCATGTAATTAAGTACTTACCCACCGCACCTTCCGGGTGGACTGCGATCCTCGATCGGTTCTGCCTGCTGGGGGCCCAAATAGCGTAATTTCATCATAACTTTAATATTTTGTACTGAACCCATCCTCGAATACGTCGCCGTTGAACTGCCCGCGCGCAGACGCGTCTTTGGACACCTCACACGTCGGTCTAGCTCAGAAAAACAGAAAAAACTTTTGCTAACTCGTTGCGAAAATTCTAACTTAGTGATACAGTGAGCCTCATACAGTACGAAATCTTGAATACTACAAGGCCGATTTCTTCACGGTTTTCGACGCTATCCTTCGTAATTAGGCTACGGCCCACCGTTTTAGCTGTCAGAATCCATTTGTCTTCATGGGAAGTAGGCAAATGTGCTAGGTGGTTGAAGTTTTCGTTATTTTTTTTTAAACGATAAATAATGTAAATTTGCTTAATATTCTTTGTCGGCGACGAAATCTAAGCATCTAGGCGCAAGTAATATCGGAGTGCACCCTGACAATGAATTTGTAAGTTAGAAAGCATTTTTAAATTAGTAAAGGTCTCAAAAGTTCGTAAAAATGTCAAAATTTAGACCCCCTCTGGGTAAGTGGGTGCAAGTAGCGCAGAGAGCGCCTTGATAATAAAATGTAAATATAAGGAATAATTTTGTAGCTAGTAAGGAATTTAATAATTTTGAAAAGTCTTGTCTATAAGTTTTTGTTTTAGATTCTAATTAGTTTTAGTTTATAGATTTCATGCTTAGTTTTCTTATTAGAATCTAATTAACTTCAATTTGAGTGAATCTTGTAAGGAAATGTACAAAATTTCGAAAGGATGTTCTATAATTACGTAACTTGAAAATGAGGTTTTTTGTTTATGTTCCGATTGTTGCTATTTTTGTTGTTAACGATAGAATTAGATGTAAAATCACTTTAACGTTTAAATTATCAAAATCGGACCGCAGGATTCAGAGATATTTTAGATTAAAGATAGTGGCAATTGTCCTAAGTCAAACTTTGTAAGTTTTTGTTCTAGAAAGTTTTTATTGTGACTATGTACATGCAATATTGTGTTTTTATATAAGACGGGACCACATAACAAATGTAAAAATATATAGATTGTAAGGGGTTATGTGATAATTAATGCAAAATAAAGGGTTCAAAGATTTCGGCTTGGTGAAAACTAACAGTAAAATGGGCTTAAAAATCGCGCTATGAGGTAATGGGAAGCGGCCCCCGCGACTATAAAATACGCACGATCGGCCGGGCTCGTTTAGTCGCAGCTCAGCCGTTGAAGAGGCACAACGAAGAACAAGCCGAAGTCTATGGACCAAAAATACTAGAAGAAAAGTAAGTATATAGACTTGAATACTAGCTTACGACAAGCAGCTTCAACATCATTCGAAAGAGATTTTTTTAAGCTTCTTAATAATTCAATATTTGGTAAAACTATTGAAAATAAACGTAAGCAAGTGGAGGTCAAATTAATAACCAAATGGAGTGATGATTTAAATATTACAAATAAAATAGTAGGTGCTGAGAAATTAATCACAAAACCTAATTTAAAAAGTGTTTCTATCTTTAATGAAAACTTTATAGCAATACAACTGAGTCCCATGAAACTTGTTTTAGACAGACCAATATATATTGGGTTTTCTGTGCTAGAATTCTCTAAGTGGCATCTGTACAATTATCACTATAATTTCATTAACAATAAATATGGTGACAAAGCTAAATTATGTTACACTGATACTGATAGTTTGTTGTATTTAATACATACTGAAGACTTTTATAAAGATATGCGTGATAATTTATCAGAATTCGATACAAGTAATTTTGAAACTAATAATCATTACTTTATTCCTAAGGTGAACGAAAAAATTCCTGGTTTATTTAAAGACGAGTTAGGAGGTGACCCAATAACCGAATTTATAGGCTTAAGAGCAAAGCTTTATTGCATTAAATCATTAAATACTCAAATAAACAAAGCTAAAGATGTATCAAAGCCTGTTACAAGATGTTTAAAATCATCTAATTATAAAGATGTTTTATTTAAAAACTTAACATTAAAGCGTAAGATGAATATGATAAAATCAATGAAGCATGTGCTTTTCTCACAAGAAGTAAATAAAGTAGTTTTAAACAGGATAGACGATAAAAGGCATGTTCTGGGCAATCAAAAAGATACCGTACCTTGGAGTCATTGTTATTACATATGTTAATTCAATATTTTTTTTTATTTTTTACTTCAATTGTAGACTTATATGATATATTTAAATATGAGAATTGTTATGCATTATATAAAATCGAATAATTATATTGTTAGTTAATACATACATATTTAGCTGTACTCTATATTTGATAGTTTTATTTATAACCCTTTTTCAACATTACCTGTATAGATATTATCTAAGTATAAACGATTATTTTTATTTATTTGTGTACTTATTCGTTGAAACCAAAGCTAAAAGAACTACCAAAAATCTGATTATTGCGGTTTATAATTACTTAGTGTTCCTGATAAGCATTATAAATACTAGAACATATATTTTTTTCTGACAGATACAAACATGAAGTGGGTCAAGCAACCAGTTTCATTAGAAGTAAAAATATTGAGGTGGAGAAAAATAAGCTACACGCAAAGCATAGTGTTCTTTTGCCGAATAATATAAGATGTATAATATGTGGCCCTTCGAATTGTGGGAAAACGAACGTCATGATTAGTTTGTTAATCCATGAAAATGGCTTAAAGTTTAAAAATGTTTACTTGTATTCAAAGACTAGCTTTCAACCAAAATATATTTTTCTAAAACAAATCTTAGAAAGAGTGCCAGAAGTAAAACTTTTTATATTTAATTTTGATGACGAAGTTATTCATCCTAACGATGCATTACCGAATTCTGTTATTATTTTTGATGACGTGGTTTGTGAAAAACAAATTAACATACGAAATTATTTTACAATGGGCAGACACAGAAATATAGATTGTTTTTATTTATCTCAAACATATTCAAAAATACCAAAGCAGTTATTACGTGACAATGTTAACTTTTTGTTAATTTTCAAGCAAGATGAAGTTAACATGAAACATATATACGATGAGCATGTTAGTTCTGATATAGAGTGGTCGAAGTTTAAAGATATATGTTCTAAAATCTGGATACATCCTTATGATTTTTCGACTATTAATAAGGATTGTGAATTAAACAAAGGCAGATATAGACAATCATTCGACAAGTTTATTTATTGTGATTAATGGCTATATAAATTATGAGTGCAAAAAATTAAAATCATTTGAGCATAAATACTTCCTAATATAAGTCGTATAATGGACCACAACATTACAGATCAATTAATTAAATCTGCGGACGCTATTAAGGCAAAAGTGAAACAAATGAAAGATTATGAGTTTAAAACTGACACTCATTTGAAATATTTTTTCAAGCCTCTCGCATACCCTCTAAATGCAATCGTAGCTAACAAGCAAATTTCTACAATAAAAAATGAAGATACTTATGATGACGAAATTAAACACACTGATATAGGTTCAACAATATTTTTGCGTGATAAATCTCATGATATGTACAAACATGAATCATCTAATGAGTCAAGCTCGTTAGAAATTTTTTATTCAGAAGATGAAGGAGATAATGGATCGAAAAAAGATACAAATGCATCGTTGAAAAAAGAAGATATCATTGAAATATATGAGGATATGAATATACCATTTGGTGTACGTAGTGAGAATAACAAACATATGATCGGAAATACAATAGTTAATTTCTCAACCACTCATGAGAACTCTGGTAAAGTGTTTAACATTTGCGTAGCTAATAAACAGTATACAATAACACCTGGTCTAAAAGAACTATTGCTTCGCAAAAAGCCTGATTTAAGTTTAGTCAATTTAAAAAATAAATTGGTTTACAAAGAAATACTCCTGAAAACTAATGCTCATAAAAGAGACTTTGACCCTGCAGGTCAAATTAAAGGTGATAAAGGTCTAAAATATTCTCAAGTGGTCAAACCATTATTTTCTGAGTCTTATAAATGCTTACAAGCACCAATAGAAGTTAAATCTAGGCCAAAAAGAGGTGCTGGTTTACCGTTTCTTAAAAAAATATTAAAAAAATACTGAACTTGTTTATTGGGATGATCCTAATGAATTAGTGGACAGGCTTAAACTTTTGATCGCTTCTAAAACTGCAGGTAATACTAACCTTGATAACGAGATTTTATCAATTATTGAAGAACTAAAAGAAGCGGGTGTAATATATGAATAAAAGGGCTTATCATAGACACTGTTACTTAGTCTAATTT
Organism: Aporophyla lueneburgensis; assembly: GCA_932294355.1. Classification (NCBI taxonomy): domain Eukaryota; kingdom Metazoa; phylum Arthropoda; class Insecta; order Lepidoptera; family Noctuidae; genus Aporophyla; species Aporophyla lueneburgensis. Next base: position 11,240,130 of record OW028762.1, on the reverse strand, counting down.
TATAGTTCAGAAGTGACAGTTGAAAGAATGAGCAAAGTGAAAAGAGACATCATAAACGAAATTCACAAAGTGCAAGAATCGATTTTTCTCGAAGACATGTAATATTAAAAGATATTGATGATCTTTGGCAAGCCGATTTAATGGATATGCAAAGCATTTCCAAATTCAATACTGAAATATATTTTAGTGGTTATCGATGGATTCTCTAAGTATGCTTGGGCTATTCCACTTAAACAAAAAAATAAAGAATCTGTATCTAATGCATTCAATACGATATTGAGAAAAAAGCATCCCAAGAAACTTGCAAACAGACCTAGGAACAGAATTTTACAACGCATGTTTTCAAAAAATTATAAAAAATAATTCTATCAATCACTACAGCACTTATTCGACCAAAAAGGCCTCCATTGTAGAACGACTTATAAGGACGATAAAAAGTAAGCTTTACAAGGAGTTCAGTTTAAAAGGGAACTATAAATGGACTGACGGTACGCTTGCTAAAGTAATTAACAGATATAATCAAACAATACATACAACAATTGGTTTACCACCAACTCGAGTCAATCATAAAAATAAAGCTCAAGTACTAAATATTTATTTTAATCGACAACAAATGAAAACAAAGCGTCGTAAGTTCAAGATAGGTGATTTTGTTCGAATAAGTAAACATAAAGGTTGTTTTGAAAAAGGCTATACTCCTAATTGGTCAACAGAGATGTTTAAGATTATTAAAGTTCAAAATACAAATCCTACTACATATTTATTACAAGACATTAAACAGCAGCCTATTTTAGGAGCATTTTATAATCAAGAATTACAAATTACCAAACATCCTGATATTTACCTTGTTGAAAAAGTTTTGAAACGTAGAAAGAGAAAAGTTTTTGTGAAATGGTTGGGGTTACCATCATCAGAAAATTGTTGGATTGATGATACAAATGTTTTGTAAGGGCTTTATAATGCCATGATCTATGATTTAGGTTCTATTCTGTTTGCATACATAAACGGAGAAGGACTTGTGAATAATTTAATTAATAATTTACCATTTGAGCTCCATTTACCGGGATATAATTACTGTGGTCCTGGAACTAAATTACATAAAAGATTGGCTCGTGGTGATAAAGGTGTAAATAAGTTAGATGAGTATTGCAAACATCACGATATCGCTTACAATAAATCCAAAAGTTTGAAAGATCGTCACAAAGCAGATATCATTTTATTAAAGATGGCGAAGAAGCGTGATCTGTCTTCAGATGCAAACACAGGAGAAAAACTTGCTGCTAATGTGGTTAACAACGTAATGCTATAAAAAGTGAGTTCTGGATATGGCCTCAAAAAAAACTTTAAAAATATAGTCTCCCATACAAGAAAATGCATTAAAAAATTAAAGCCAAAGTGTAAGAAAAAACTGATAGAATTGGCATACGCAGCTGCTAGGGAGTTAACTCATAATTCATCTACGAAGCTCCCACGGATCATACCCATTCCTAAGTCCGGTGGTGTTTTACCTTTAATTCCTATATTTGCTGGCCTGTCTGCTGCTGGAAGTATAGCAAGTGGAATTGCTGGAATCGTCAAAACTATCAACGAATATAAGGTTGCAAAAAAGCATTTGGAACAAATGGAACGACAACATAAGAAAGTGGAAGGTGTTTGTATTGGAAACGGATTGAGGTTAAACCGTAGCAAGAATGGACTTCGATTATATCTAAATTTAAAGAAAAAAAACTAAATCGCAGGCTACCTAACCGTGCTCTTACTAATATCGATATCATACAATTTACGGAAAACATTCCATATTTTCGTGGAGTGTATATGAGAGATACCTTACCAAGGTCACCGTTTTCCCGAGAGTGTGGAATCATTAATTTGGATGATTCTAAAAATTCTGGTACACATTGGGTAGCCTACGTAATTATAAATAAATATGTTGAATATTTCGATAGTTACGGAAACTTAAAACCGCCCATAGAATTTGTTCGTTACGTGGGTTCTGACGACATCCATTATAATTACAATAATTATCAAAATAATAACTTATTTAACTGTGGACACTTATGCATAAAATGTCTTAAAGAGTTTTGGAAAAAGCAGTCTTTTTAAATTATTACTTTAAATAAAGTTTCTTACTCATAAGTCAACACTTTAACGCTGTCTGCTACAAGAAACGAATGTCAATTATATTATAGCCGAAAACATGATAGTGTATAATATAAAATCAATCACCAAAGTGAATAACTTTACTCGTCCTCGTATCGTCAGAAGACGCAGACATACGCGAAGTGTAAAAATAATCACTAAAGAGAATAGATTGTTTCTTCAAGCTTTGGGATTTAAACTATGAGTATTCTTAATATAAATGATTCAGCGCAGTTCGATAACTCTATAGTGAGTTATGAATATCACACTTATAATCCGTACAGCAACAGTTTTAAAGAAAATGATGAAATACGAATACCCATAAATCAGCAAGATGTGTACATATTACCTTCAGCCAGTTACATTTACGTTGAAGGCCGAGCCACTGTGTCTTCTAAAGATGCATCAGGAAAACTTACACGAAAGTCTGTTAATTTCACAAATAATCCTATATTATTTCTATTTCAAGACATTCGATATGAAATTAACGGTGTTGAGATAGATCGAATAAAAAATGCAGAAATTACTACAACTTTAAAATCATATGTGTCTATGAGTGAGGGGGAAAGCAAAGCTGCTGGTGTTTGGGGTTGGAATTTGAATGGGGCTAAAGAGAATGACGGTATTTTTAGCGCTCTTATACCCCTGAATAAAGTTTTGGGATTTGCGGAAGATTATGATAAAATTATCATTAACTGTAAACATGAACTTCTACTTAACAGAAGTAGTTCTAAGCTTAATAGTGTTATTCTTGATAATAACGACTCGATTGAAATAAATATAGAGAGATTGCAATGGCGCGTGCCTCATATAAAAGTTTCAGATCGGGAAAGATTAACTTTACTGAAACATTTAGAGAAAGATCGCCCTATTCAAATAGCTTTTAGAAATTGGGACTTGTATGAATACCCTTTATTACCTAAGACTACAAAACATTCCTGGGTTATTAAGACTGCTTCACAAATCGAGAAACCGAGGTATGTGATCTTTGGGTTACAGACAAATAGAAAAAACACTAAATCTAGAGACAGTTCAATATTTGACCATGGTAAATTAACTAATGTTACTCTTTTCTTAAATTCTAACTATTACCCATACGAATCTGTTAATTCAAAATTTCCTGAAGATAAATATTGTATATTATATGAGATGTATACCAAATTTCGTCAGTCTTATTATAACATTCGATGTGAACCGATGCTTGATCTGCTTCAATATAAAGAAAAGGCTCCTTTATTTGTAATTGATTGCTCAAGACAGAACGAGGCTTTGAAGACTGGGGCTATAGATGTGAGACTAGAAATAGAAAGTTCTGAAGATATTCCAGAAAATACATCCGCATATTGTCTAATCATCAACGATCGCCTGATGGAATATAAACCCCTGAGTAGTATTGTAAGGAAATTATCATGAACGCCATAGTCGATGTGCAAGGGTTTAAGACGGAAAATAACGAGTTTATTGTCAAAGAAATAGCAATAGTATAGCTGGAATAATTGGCAGAACATTGATTGGGCCCCACTTTTTGCCTGATCCATTGAATGGCGAAAATTATTTGCAATTTCTGCAAATTGATTTACCACTGCTGGTAGAGGAATCAGGTGTCCCGATCATCGAAAGAGACCCAACAGTCATCTTTCAGCAAGACGGCTGTCCAGCGCATTGGACTTTAAATGAAGGGAACACCTCAACAATTGCTTTCCTGATAGCTGGATCGGCAGGGATGGACCCATCCCTTGGCCCGCTCGCTCCCCAGATCTTACCCCGTTGGACTTTTTCGTGTGGGGCCGGGCCAAGGAACTGGTGTATTTATAACAACATAGAAATAAACACTAGAGAAGAATTGATACAAAGAATAAATTCAGCGTTTGAGACAATGAAGCACCTGCCGGGGTCGCGTGATTGTTCGAAAGAGATACCGTGACCCTGGCACATGGGCAACTGATGGAGCACGGGTGGGTTTTAGTCAGTAAAAGTCTGACACGCCCTCCCGCTCCGCCCAGAGCGGGAGAAGTCATTTGATGATTTCCCATCCTAAAAAAAAAAAAAAAAAAAAAAAAAAAAAAAAAAGACAATGAAGCAGGAGATGATGTTGAAAATAACGACTACAGAAGTTAGAAGACGGGGCCGTGCTTGTATTAGGAATCACGGCCGTCATTTTGAACATGAAAAATAAATAATTTTAATTCAAATGTTGTTCTAATTAGTCTGCCTAAAATAAAAAAAATTCTCCCTCAAATTGGTTTGTAGGCCCTAATTTCAATAATTTGTAAGATATCCGCATAAATGATACCTCAAAAGAAAGAGCGATTATCAAGCATATCTTCAAAAAGGTTTGAGCAAAAAAAGCACCCTTCGTTTTTTTTTTTTAATAAGGTTTAAAAGACGTATTGTACAATTTTTTTATTTTTTCTGAGCTTTAAATGTCTGTAAAAAAATGTCTAATGACACAGAAGCCTTTGATATTATGTAACACTTATTGCTTGTTATGAAAACGTTGTTGTACCATTTATGTTGTTGCCAATATTGCGAATGTTTTAAATCATATAAAATGGAATATTCATATTCTTTCTTTGCCTAGCTATTGTAATTGTTGTGATTATGTTGATATTATTTTGAGATCTCTTGGACAATCGTCCAAGAGATAGAATTAAATGTATTTAAGATAATGATAATTTATGGCAATGTAAGAAGTGTGTTGATATAATACTTTAATACTGTTTCCATGGAGTTTCTTGTCTTTCTTCTCCATGAAGACCTAGTTTTGGAACGGACAACTAGCTTTCTGATTAATTACTGACAAGCCTAATTGAAATAAATATCTAGTCTTGTCTTTCTGTGCCTTATTTAGTGAAACCCTTTCCCAACAAACCATATGCATAAGAACTTTCATACACAGTAAATAAGCCGTAACCATTCTGATACACAAAGTTTGATATTAGGTATATATGTACATGATACTTATAGTTATATACAGATATAGATTTTGCTGTTACACGCGTTTCAGTTTTCCGAAGAACATCTGCCTAAGAAATCTAATCTAATCTAACTAGCATGTATTGTGCCACTGCACGGCCAAGGCCTCTCTTTTCGTTTTCCACAGAATTCTGTCTTTTCCTAGCGTTGGCTAGTCCTCTCGATATTTCTGCCAAAGAAAGATAGTTGTAATTTGAATATACCGATAATTTATGTTGATAGTCATATGAATAACATTGATTTCCCGGCTTCGTCCCATCTCATCCCCAGTCCCAACTCGCCCAGTCCATATACTTGTATATCTACCTACATGTATAGCTAGAAGGTGCAAAAGTACTAATGGTAAGAAAAGTGCTTGTATGGTTTGTATTTATTTTTATTCAGTCATCACTAATCACAGTTTTTATAACAATTACAGATATCTGTTAATAAATCACAGTTTTTATATGAAATAATTTAAACTACAATGTCGCATTGGGTCTAGCCTGTAAGGATGTTGTATGTTTGTTGTGAATAAATAAAACTATCTTCTAAAAAATCACAGTTTGTGCAATCATTAAAGCTATATTTAATTTTAAACAGTAATTAGGGGCTCATTTACTGAGTTCTATTAAAAATCATTGCTGACTAGTTCCTTCAACGTACGCTCTTGTCAGCTCAGCAATTCTGACATCATTAGAAATGCTTGTCTTCCTTCTTTTGTTGATTTAAATTCCAATAAAGAATCTGAAATTAAATCCGGAAATATGTTTCAAAACATGATAAGATATTTTTTACGAAAAATTAAACTTTGGATCCCTTTTTACGAAAATTGGGCGGAAGGAGAAGTATGAAATTTCGCACACTTATAGTTTATACAGAGAAGAAGTGACGAGACCTAATATTTTTTTAAATTATGCGTACATTATTTTCAATAAATAACACTTTACACACACTACTATTCATTACCATGTATTTAATACACACATGCATAGGTATTTTTTTGTTTATGGTCCAAATCTGTGGTCCAATCGAGAACATCTGTCTTTAATATTTTGGGTCTATAGCCTCGACTGTCTACGGTCTATAGTCTTACTGAATGTCAAGCAAAGGTAATAAATTAATTTTATAGGTATGTCGGAGTTGGTTGTCAAATACAAATTGTGGGTAGTCCGCGTAATTTGCTATTCTTTGTTTTTATTATCATTAATTTACGTGAGTTTTCTATCAGAAAGTGTGTAATAAATCGGAACATAATTTATTGAGTACTTGGTGTACTCACTAATTCATTTTTGGAAACTTATTTCGATAATTGTAACCGGTAGGTTTGTTCAAAACAATAAATGACATGTCACTTTAAATTTTGAAATGATTTACGTAGTGAATTTACCATTTGTTTATTTACGACAATTATTCTAATATTATTTGATCACTTCATAATATAAGTCTTATTTTGTTTAGAATACTTTAGTGTTTTGTATCAAGTAAACACGTGGCGTACTTCCGTGCGCCATCGGACAGAGTAATCGTGGATGTTATGGCGGGACATTGTCCTATAAAAGAGCTTGCACTCAGTGAGCAAGTCAGTCTATCTTCGGATTAGACTCAATACAGAGCCCCTGCTCCCGACAAAACTGTCGGTTTACCTGGTACAGCGCTGCTGTATATTCACATCGCTGTATTGACTAGCTGATAGCGAAAGATACACTTTGTATTTGGGTGGCTTAGGCCTCTATACGAACTGTAACCTTAAGGGTTTGTTCGTTGAACTGTATTGTTATTACCTACTTTATCTTGTAACCGTTTAATTGAAGTTCTTCTAACTTATTTTCTACTAGCTTTTGCAGACAGACAGACAGACAGACAGACAGACAGACAGACAGACAGACAGACAGACAGACAGACAGACAGACAGACAGACAGACAGACAGACAGACAGACAGACAGACAGACAGACAGACAGACAGACAGACAGACAGACAGACAGACAGACAGACAGACAGACAGACAGACAGACAGACAGACAGACAGACAGACAGACAGACAGACAGACAGACAGACAGACAGACAGACAGACAGACAGACAGACAGACAGACAGACAGACAGACAGACAGACAGACAGACAGACAGACAGACAGACAGACAGACAGACAGACAGACAGACAGACAGACAGACAGACAGACAGACAGACAGACAGACAGACAGACAGACAGACAGACAGACAGACAGACAGACAGACAGACAGACAGACAGACAGACAGACAGACAGACAGACAGACAGACAGACAGACAGACAGACAGACAGACAGACAGACAGACAGACAGACAGACAGACAGACAGACAGACAGACAGACAGACAGACAGACAGACAGACAGACAGACAGACAGACAGACAGACAGACAGACAGACAGACAGACAGACAGACAGACAGACAGACAGACAGACAGACAGACAGACAGACAGACAGACAGACAGACAGACAGACAGACAGACAGACAGACAGACAGACAGACAGACAGACAGACAGACAGACAGACAGACAGACAGACAGACAGACAGACAGACAGACAGACAGACAGACAGACAGACAGACAGACAGACAGACAGACAGACAGACAGACAGACAGACAGACAGACAGACAGACAGACAGACAGACAGACAGACAGACAGACAGACAGACAGACAGACAGACAGACAGACAGACAGACAGACAGACAGACAGACAGACAGACAGACAGACAGACAGACAGACAGACAGACAGACAGACAGACAGACAGACAGACAGACAGACAGACAGACAGACAGACAGACAGACAGACAGACAGACAGACAGACAGACAGACAGACAGACAGACAGACAGACAGACAGACAGACAGACAGACAGACAGACAGACAGACAGACAGACAGACAGACAGACAGACAGACAGACAGACAGACAGACAGACAGACAGACAGACAGACAGACAGACAGACAGACAGACAGACAGACAGACAGACAGACAGACAGACAGACAGACAGACAGACAGACAGACAGACAGACAGACAGACAGACAGACAGACAGACAGACAGACAGACAGACAGACAGACAGACAGACAGACAGACAGACAGACAGACAGACAGACAGACAGACAGACAGACAGACAGACAGACAGACAGACAGACAGACAGACAGACAGACAGACAGACAGACAGACAGACAGACAGACAGACAGACAGACAGACAGACAGACAGACAGACAGACAGACAGACAGACAGACAGACAGACAGACAGACAGACAGACAGACAGACAGACAGACAGACAGACAGACAGACAGACAGACAGACAGACAGACAGACAGACAGACAGACAGACAGACAGACAGACAGACAGACAGACAGACAGACAGACAGACAGACAGACAGACAGACAGACAGACAGACAGACAGACAGACAGACAGACAGACAGACAGACAGACAGACAGACAGACAGACAGACAGACAGACAGACAGACAGACAGACAGACAGACAGACAGACAGACAGACAGACAGACAGACAGACAGACAGACAGACAGACAGACAGACAGACAGACAGACAGACAGACAGACAGACAGACAGACAGACAGACAGACAGACAGACAGACAGACAGACAGACAGACAGACAGACAGACAGACAGACAGACAGACAGACAGACAGACAGACAGACAGACAGACAGACAGACAGACAGACAGACAGACAGACAGACAGACAGACAGACAGACAGACAGACAGACAGACAGACAGACAGACAGACAGACAGACAGACAGACAGACAGACAGACAGACAGACAGACAGACAGACAGACAGACAGACAGACAGACAGACAGACAGACAGACAGACAGACAGACAGACAGACAGACAGACAGACAGACAGACAGACAGACAGACAGACAGACAGATTTTCGTAAAAATTATCTTATCATGTTTTCAAACATATTTTTTGAAAATGTTTATGTTTATTCAAAAACTCTGCACCAACCTAAGTACATTTTTACGCAAAACCCAACTCGGTGATTATTTTTGATGATGTTGCTTGTGAAAATCAGAGTAACATGCGTGATTATTTTGCGATGGGAAGACACAAGTGCATTGATTGTTTCTATCTAAACCAAACGTATAGTAAAATCCCTAAGCAGTTAGTTATAGACAATGCGAACTTAATCATACTTTTTAAACAAGATGAAATAAATTTACGACATATTTATGAAGAACATGTCAACACTGATATGTCATGGATTGAATTTCGTGAAATGTGTTCGTAAATATGGAGTGAGCCTTTCAATTATGTAGTAATTAATAAGGATTGCTCCAAAAATAAAGGATGTTACAGAAATAAATTTGACACTTTTGTTGTCTTTGATTAAAAATACTAATATTTAAGACCGGTACCCTCGCGATAATATTATTCTTCAGGCAACGCTTAATCAGTCACGAACTTTTTTTGTTATTATGGAGAAATCACTGAAAAGACAAATAGTCGAAGCTGCAGAAGCTGTTAAAAAGAAAGTGCGAAAGATGAGAGATGTTGAGAATAACAATCAGCAAGTGCTGGAATCAGTGTTCAAGCTGGTAACAGAACCACTCAACCAAATTGCTAATGTCAGTAAGCAGGCTTCTCTCCTGCATAATATAGCAAATGAAGAAACCGATGTTCCGTGTATCGATAAAACTCTGCAAAAAGAAGTCCCTATTAGTTCAGAAAGCAATGATAACAACGACAATGAAGACGAATATGAATCTGATATCGAAAGTGATTCTTCGTATAAATCATTAACTGAAAACAACCAGAGATGTGATATGTCATCCTGGTCAGTGTCCTCAGAAGCACTGAAAGATATTCCGTTTGGTGTCCGAGTAGAGAGCGGCAAATTGATGTTAGGGTCTGCGCGTATAACGATCAGCGACGAGTATATCATCGTGGCTGGACGCAAATACCGAAATACACCTGGTTTAAAACAATTGCTGCTGAAAAAGAACGTAGATTTGAGCATGGTTACAGAGAGTGATATGAAACATTATAAGTCGATGTTACTTGATACAAATGCACATCGACGAGACTATGAACCTAGTAAACCAATAAAAAGTAATAAAGGACAAAAATATTTGCAAATTATAAAGCCTCTGTTCCAACTACGAAGTATAATTCAGGAGCACCAATCGAAGGGAAAAGGACTACTACCTTTAACAAAAACGTGGAAGAAAAACGTAGATTTTGTATATTGGGACGATTCCAATGAACTGGTGGATAGATTAAAATTATTGATTGCATCTCGAGATGCTGGTAACACAGGATTAGATAATGAAATTATATCTATCATTGAAGAATTGCGTGAAAGTAAAGTTATAAAATAATAAATAATTTAAAATGTGTTTATTTTATTATTAGCCTCTCGATACAATACACCTTAAACATGAACGTAGACAAATTCGGACACTACATTCACAAACGAATGCGTTTTGCTGAGTTATTTGAGTTTAATGAGAATGCTTTGTTAAAATTAGAAAACGGAGATTTTGATTTAAAAACTTCAAGACTGAGAGGAATTAGATCTCCAGTAGAAGCAGACGATGCTGTGAACAAGGATTATGTAGATCGATTGAATGCTAACACATTAAAAGAATTAAATAATTTGACTGTGGACAAGGATTATGTAGATCGTTTGAATGCTAATATGTTAAAAGAATTTAATAATATGATTGGATCATTGCGTTCTCAAATCATAAAAGACACAAAGGGTACAGTACAGGCTACTTTAAAAGCAAAGATACCTGAGGTTTTAACTCATTTGCAAGATAAGTTTTATACTAAAGCAGAGGTAGATAAATTACTTCAAAATAAATCTCCATAATGGCAAAACAGCAAATTGTTAATGAACTACACAAAGCAGCAAGAAGAAATTTCCTTCGACGTTCCGTCATTCTAAAAGGGGTCAATGACTTGTGGCAAGCTGATCTAATGGACATGCAAAACCTGAGAAAATATAATAAAGGTCATAATTACATTCTAGTGGTGATTGACTGCTTCTCAAAGTACGCTTGGGCAGAGTCATTAAAATCAAAAAATAAACTTGATGTTACTCATGCATTTAAACGAATACTGATTAACAGCAATCGCAAACCTGTTAATTTACAAACTGATAAGGGAACAGAATTTTATAACAACTCATTTCAAACGCTTATGAAGACGTATAATATTAACCATTACTCAACGTTTTCTAGCAAAAAAGCTTCGATCGTGGAGCGACTGATTAAAACACTTAAAAATAAATTATATAAATATTTTAGTCTGAATGGAAACTATAAATGGTTAGGTATACCATTAGAAGTTACTTTAAAGACTTATAACAACACAAAACATCGTACTATTAAATTTAAGCCAATTGAAGTTAATAAATCTAGTGAGTCAGTTTTAAAAGAAAATATTAAAAACACCTTAAATCATGTAACCATTCGTAGAAAACCTAAGTTCAAAGTAGGTGACTTTGTTCGTATCAGTAAATACAAACACAATTTTGAAAAAGGTTACACACCTAATTGGTCAACTGAAATATTTACTATAAAAAAAATAAATCATACCATACCAGTAACATATTGTAGCGACCAAAACCGCTACGACAACCGCTGCCGCCTATGAACGGTTGGACCTCGGCCGATTGTCACGCCACCGCTGCGTCATATCGCGCGATCCTGCGAGCACCAATCATTTCGTTTGTTTCGTCGCCGTGTAGTAAGATGGCCGACGAGCGTCCTTGGCAATTTGGACCTTAATGCATGTATGTCTCATTAGTATAAATTCCCTGTGCTAGCATTGTTTAGACTCACTCCGCTTTAGCTTCCCTAGCCTGCGCTTCTCGCCTTATATACTATATCGCTGTTGCTTATTGTTATTAATTATTTAGGCCTCGTTTAGTAATTAAGTTATTTTGTAAAGTAAAAGTAAAATCGTAATTAAATAAGTTTATCTGTTGCCTGCTGATTTAATTTTAATTGTCAACACCCGTGAGATAGACTACATAGGAAGTGGCCCAGGTCCACATTATCAACCGGACCACCTCAATGGTGACCCCGACTGGAAAGATGGACGACCCGGAGTTGGCGAAAGAAGGGACAGCAGAGACGTTCAGAGTTGGAGTACGAGTACCACCATTCAACCCGGACGACCCAACCCTATGGTTTGCCCAGATAGAAGGTCAGTTTGTGTTATCCAATATAGTGCGTGATGAGACTAAATACTACTACATGTTGGCACAACTAGAACCCCAGTACTCCACTGAGGTGCGAGATTTAATAGTTACCCCGCCAGATACCGGAAAATATGCCAAGCTGAAAGTGGAACTGATCAAGCGGCTATCGGCATCACAAGAGAGGAAGACCAAGCAACTCTTGATGCATGAAGAGCTCGGCGATAGAAAACCGTCACAGTTCCTGAGGCACCTACAGCAACTGGCTGGACCTAGTGTTCCTAATGATTTTATTCGCACAATCTGGGCAAACAGGTTACCAACTAACCTTCAAACCATTCTGGCGTCGCAGGTTAACATGGACATAGAGGATGTAGCGGAGCTGGCGGACCGCATCAACGATATCGCTCCTGCAACAAACCAGGTAGCGAGTACATCGGCAACATCGGCTACGGTCACACACACAGGCGACAGCGATTTAACGAAACAAGTAGCGGAATTAACACGTAAGATTGAGGTGCTGTCTACGGAGCTATACAGACGTCCCAGACGCGATTCAGGAGGTCGGGACTCCTACAGGAACCGTAGTCGCTCCCGGTCACGTCCGCGCCCCCGTGACCACCCCCACTGCTGGTACCATTATAGATTTCGGGAACGAGCACGGAAGTGTATAAAGCCTTGTGACTTTAAGCCGGAAAACAACAAAGGCAGCCGATAATAGCGGTAAACGACTGCCCCAGTATTTCGAACCGCCTGTTCATCACTGACCGCAACACGAAGATCCAGTTTTTGGTCGACACGGGTTCAGACTTGTGTGTGTATCCTAGGTCATCTGTACGGGAATCGCGTCCGAAAACTAATTATAATCTGTTCGCAGCCAATGGAACACCTATAGCTACATATGGCTATATACAGCTGGAGTTGGACATAGGCCTGCGACGTGCATTCAGCTGGCGCTTCGTTGTGGCTGACGTATCTAAGCCTATCATCGGCGTCGATTTTTTAAGTTTTTACAACTTGCTTGTCGACTGCCGCAATCAACGCGAAAGCAAGCCAAATTGGGAACTTTTTACGAGCAAGAACTTCAAAAATCTTACTATCCGGGTATTTATTTGGTAGAAAAGGTTTTAATAAAAAGGAAAGGAACAAAAATGTTTGTGAAATGGTTGGGTCTAAACAACGAAGAAAACAGTTGGATCAACAAAACTGCAATAGTGGAATAAAATAATTATATAACAGTTAATTTTGCATTATTTCTTTCATTACACTTTAGACAATGCAAGGAGGTGAACTTGTTAATACCCTAATTAATAATCTGCCGTTCGAACTTCATTTACCAGGCTACAATTATTGCGGTCCGGGAACAAAACTCCAGAAACGTTTACTACGAGGTGACCGAGGTGTAAATAAGCTAGACGAAGCTTGCATGCATCACGACATTGCATATGCAAACCACACAGACTTACCCAATCGTCACAAAGCTGATTTACAACTACTTAATATGGCTAAACAAAGACTTAAATCGAACGATGCAGGGAAAGGTGAAAAACGTAGTTCGTGGTTAGTGAGCAAAGTTATGAAAGCCAAACTGAAATCTGGTGCCGGCGTTAAAACGTTTAAAAGTTTCGTATCAAAAATAAGAGCGAGGATAAAGAAACTGAAACCAAAGGACAGTAAAACTTTAATTAACGCTGCTTACTCAGCAGCAATAAAAATATTTCCTAACATTCAGAAAATTCGAGTACCACGAGTGATACCCTTACCGAAGACTGGAGGTATTCTACCCTTAATCCCGATTTTTGCGGGCTTATCAGCATTAGGAACTTTAGCTGGCGGTGCGGCTGGTATTGCAAAAACTGTTAACGATTACAAAGCTGGTCAGCAAAATTTACTAGAAACACAACGACATAATAGGGCTATGGAGTCTTTAAAGTTAGGGCAGGGTTTATACATTAAGCCACATAAAAATGGAAAAGGTTTATTCGTGAAATCTTCAAAAAACTGAAAAATAAGCTACCTAATCGTCCTCTAACTAATGTAGACATCCAAAGGTATGCACGCGACATCCCTCACTTTCGAGGAGTGTACATGAGGGATCAATTACCAAGAACGCCAAATCCGATTGAATGTGGTATCGTTAACTTGGACGATTATAGGAACGAAGGGACGCATTGGGTAGCTTATGTAAAAGTAGGCAATTATTGTGAATATTTTGATAGCTTTGAAAATTTGAAGCCTCCAATGGAATTAATACGATATTTTAAGAATTGTAATGTTTTTTTATAATTATACAAGATATCAGAAATTCAACACTGTAAATTGTGGACACTTATGTTTAGAATATCTGTGGACTTTTTGGAATAAAAACATATAAAATGTATGATTTTCTTTTATTTCAATCATTTGCAAGATGTCACTCACATTATCGATAACTGGAAACTCGTCAACTTTATCTACTTACTATCCCAACACGTTGCAACTATATGAACAGTATGAGTGTGCCTTATTGCATTTCGCAACATTTAATTCGATTCCAAACATTGACAAAACGAATAATAAATTCTATTATGGTTCTAACGAAGTTATTGAAATACCGGAGGGCACCTATGAATTGCAAGATATTAATGATTATTTAAAATCTGAAATGAAAGATGCATCAATCAAACTACAGTGCAATAACAATACTTTAAAAGCTGCTGTATATTGTACAAAGGACATAAATTTTAATAAAGAAGGTACTTTCAGGAATTTATTAGGGTTTAATAAACAAATCTTGAAAGCAAATAAATGGCATGAGTCACAGTTGCCGGTCAACATTTTACCTACAACTGTGATCAGGATCGAATGTGATATTGTAAGCGGCTCGTACATAAACGGAGAACCGAGTCACATTATCCACGAATTTGCACTCAACGTTCCTCCCGGATATAGGATTATAGAAATTCCGAAAAACGCGATATACTTTCCAATCAACCAAAACAACATTAGCTGCATACATATCAGGCTGTTAGATATAAATAACCGCTTAATAAACTTGCGCGGTGAAGAAGTGCAGCTGTATTTGCATCTCAGAAGAAAAAAATGATCGACTACAATAAATATGTGCATCAGCAAATCAAAAATATCAGTTCCACTCAAGCTTCCAACCATATATGAGCTCGCCCTAAGAAGAAAATAAAATTAACTAAAGACAACAAGGCATTTCTCAAAGCGATCGGTTTGCTAAAATGAATATCTTAGACGTTTTATCCGCTCCGACTTACGACAACACGGTTGAAGGAATCGAATTTCACTCTTACAAGCCCTACGTAACTAGTTTCAATAGGAACGATGAAATTCGTATACCCATTAATCAACAAGACTTGTATATACTTCCGTCAGCTAGTACCTTGTATTTGGAAGGGACTGTTATCGTAAGCAAAAAGGATATGAAAGAGAAAGCCACTAGTGTTAATTTTACGAATAATGCTCACTTTACCTGTTCCAAGATATAAGATACGAGCTAAATGGAGTGGAAATTGATAGAATAAAAAATGCTGGCATAACTACCACCATGAAATCGTTAATATCAATGAGTGAAAGTGAATCAAAGATATCTAATGCATGGGGCTGGAATATCGATGGCATAAAAAATATAAATGGGGGTAGTTTTTCCGCGTCTATACCACTCAGTAGCATCATCGGTTTCGCTGAAGATTTCAAGAAAGTCGTGATAAATTGTAGGCACGAACTGATATTGCTACGAAGTAATACTAACCTGAATGCGGTCAAACTTAACACCGGTGAATTTGTAGAAGACGTTCAAATAAATAAAATCATCTGGCGTGTACCGCATGTTAAAGTGTCCGACAAAGAGAAAATAAGTTTACTCAAACTGTTAGAATAAGATCGACCACTCCAGATGATATTCAGAAATTGGGATCTGTACGAATATCCAGCTTTACCTAAAACTACAAAACATACCTGGTCCATCAAAACTTCCTCGCAAATAGAGAAACCTAGATACATAATTATGGGCCTACAAACAAATAGAAAAAACAATTCAAGTTCTGATATGTCTCAGCTCGATCACTGCCATGTGCGTGACGTTAGAGTATACCTAAATTCAACTTACTTCCCCTATGAAAACCTAAATGTCAGTTTCGCGAATAACAGAATCGCTTTATTATACGAGCAATACATTCGATTTCAACAGTCTTATTACGGACGTCGCCCGGAACCCATAATAAGTGAAAAACAATTTAAAGATTTGGCGCCGCTCTTTATCATAGATTGCTCTAGACAAGCCGATAATGTAAAGACAGGTCCTATTGTGGATGTACGAGTGGAAATAGAGAGTGATTCGGACATACCAGATCAAACTTCTGCATATTGTCTTTTATTGAACGACTGTATAATTGAGTATAAGCCTCTAAGTAATACTGTGAGAAAAATATCATGAATCCGAATACTATCATATTAGATGTTCAAGGGTTTAAAGACCTGTACAATAATTTTATAACAAAAGAATTAGCTTTTGATAGTCGTGATTATACTCAAACATTTTTAATAAAGCCACCATACTTGTTTAAATACTTAAAAAGTGATGAAAAGAAGCAGGTTAAATGGTTGGTAAGAAATAGGGGGATTTATTGGAATGAAGGATATATTGACTACAGAGAATTTCGACGTATAATCGTTCCATATCTAGAAAATAAGGAAATCATTGTAAATGGTTTGGAGAAGGTGAATTGGATAAAGGATCTTTGTATGAATTGTAAAGTATTAGACCTTGGTAAAGAACAATGTCCTAATTTCTCTGTTTTGCATAAAAAATACTGTGAAGGAAGATCTAATTTTAATTGTAATAGACATCTGAAGCATTGTGCGCTTAAAAATGTGCTTTGTTTAAGGAAGTATTTAGAATGGACATAAAATGTATGCACTAATGTGTGTAATGTAGATTATTAGTTTTTAGGCTTGTTAAATAAAAATCAAAATAAGTTATACATGCTTTTATTTTGCTAAACACTCCCCACACTTCTCCAAATAACTTAACACTACACGCAATTGAATAGAAATATCTTAATAAAATTATAAATATTAGTTTAAACAAACGATTATTAAAAGTCAGTATCTATTAAAGATTTCGATATTTTCTTAACTAAAGACTCAGTTTCGTCCATAACACTGTCGATAGCATCTTGAACAATATATTGTGCGTTGATAATAACGTTCTCACTGTCACTATCACTGTCTATGGTTTTAGGATTGTTATTACATAGATCTACGACTGAAATTTTTATTAATTTAATCCCTCTTCGCTGTAGTCGACTCATCACGTAGGATTTGGTTGGTTTTAGTTTTTTCGACTTTTCCCTGCATCGTTGTTTTGGTTTTTTATCTTTCGTGACTGGTTTGCTGTGCTCGGGTTCGCTGCGAAACATCTCAGAGAATCCTTCGTAAGGATCCTGCGCATACTGGCTGAACATGATCTCGGATTCAGACATCTGAAACAAAATATAAAACAATTATACTACTATTCCTTTAGTATAGCGCTCTAAAGCATTATAATTGGGTTTTCTATCGAGTTCACTATATTCCTTTATTATATTGATTATTAACACTACCGCGATCACAATTGTTAGTTACAAAAAAAATTATACTCACCGACATGATTACTTTTGCTGAAGGTTAAAAAAATATATGAAACAGGTGTTCGCGATGAATAATATTTCGTTAATGATTGCAAAATAATTAAATACCGTATAATTCATTCCATGTCATCTAAGCATTTGTGTCTCCATGCTAAGGCCAATGAACTGCAACGTAGACAATAATTATACAATGAAGAATAGTGCCTTGTAAGCGTGTTACTTAATCGTAAACGTTAGTTATTCAAAAATCAACCTTACGATGCAAGGTATCTAGGTGCATAGTGCAACTGAAATCATTGCAATCGGTATTTACTTTATTTACCGATTGAAAAAAAGAGTGTAATTATATTTTAAAATAAATAGAATTTCATAAATGAAACAAGTCAATGGTTATAATAATTCCAATTTTATTTAATTTTTGTATAATAGTTATTAACATTTATTATTTTCTAAAACTAAACTTATTACATGAGTAGCCTTAGATAATTACGTAACACTAAATTTAAATTATGATCAGAGTAATTCATTCTTAAAAATAAACGCATGACCCCAGGCTCGAGTTGAAATTTGATCTACAGATATCGATCGTTTGTCATCATTTCTAGATAAAGCAATTTTGTTGACAGTACGAGTAAATATTTCGTGTTTTATCGATTTAAACATATAATTTTTTCTCCGGATTACTCCGCCATTAAATAAAATGGTTTCATAGTCTGATAAGTTTAAATCCCTGACCACGCTTGCTTTCACCCCTTTTGTTTTTTTAATAATAATATTAGGGGTTTTTATAAAGTTTCGATCTCAAGCCAACAAAATCAGATATATATTTTCCTCCCATTTCATCTTTAAAGAGACCGGGTACCTTTTTATTTTTTAGCGGTATCTGTAATTCATTTGCGGCTTCATAGTTACTGCTGTCAAAATATTGTAAAAAATTATATTTCAAATCATGGTAAAAATCGTTAGTGTCTATTTTATAAACAAAGGAATCGGTATCTGTGTAACATAGCTGCACTCGATCTTTATAAAAAGGCTTTACAATATCGTAATGATTTTGAAAGTTCCAACACAGTAAAACCTATGTAGATAGGCTTATCTAAAATAATTTGGTCAGGTTTCATTTGTATCGCAACTAAGTTTTCAGATAAAATAGATGCACTGTGGAAATAGAGGTTGGCTATAAGTTTCTCAGCGGATATAAATTTCTTAGTTCGATTGGACTGATCGCACCATTGATTAACTAAATGCACGGTTACTCTATTTTCAGTATTTTCTAATGTCTTTCCAAAAACACTGTTATTTAATAACTTAAAAAAGTCTTGTTCGAAGGAACTTTTTGCTTTTTGTCTTAATTGAGTATTTAACTCTATGTATTGTTTTAAATATGGAGCCTGTCTAAAAGTAATAGCTCTATGAATTTTACGTAAAATTAAACCATGTTCCAGACATTTTTTTAAATGAACGTAATGAATCACATAGTTGTACTTATTATACAAATTTGCTATGAGTTTCTTGGTTTTACCTTCCGGGGGTACACATTTTTCAGGACAAAATGGTAAGTCATTATGATGATTATGTAAATTTTCGGGATACAATAGATCGACTTCTAATATGAAGCCCCATTTTGCGTTATCTTCTATAGCGGTAACATCAAAATTAGCTAATTCGTTATCACCTAAAAATCTGAAACTAGAGTATGGTAAATACTGACACATGCTGAAACCGTAAAGATTATTACAATCTAAGTGTACGCTGCCAGGCTAGACCCCGTACAATAGGATTTCAATTGAGTAGGTGGAAGCGTGATAGTGGGGTCCAGGAGACAAGAGTGACTAGCGTACTGTCCGCCGTACGCGGAGCAGACAATATATAAGAGAACAACTCACCTACCATACAACAAAACAACTTACCTCATGGTTGAAGGACACTGCTCTGGTTCCTACCTGGAGTAAGTGAGTGTATATGTATCGTGTTGTGACGTTACGAGTATTCTTCAGGTTGGAATCCGCTGCAACAAGGCTTGGAGGCAATCACAGCATGCGGTCTTCAAATCACTCGTTCCCAATAGCGTCACTAACACTTAACCATCGGGTCATGACAGATTGTCCACAAAACGACCGGTTCTCAGGGATTACTTTACAACAGGGTCGCACGCGCAATTTGGACCGCCATCCCTTTACAAGAACTTCAGTTTTAACAAACGTAACCCGTAATATTACGTCAAGATAGGGGTTATTACAATCAATACAATTGGATCACGACTAATTGTCACAAACGGATCGATTTAAAAGGATTAATTTCAACAAAAGCGTCGCGAGGTCCCAATAGCGCGACGGGGCTTTTAGCGGCAAATTAACAAGAGAGAGCTGTCAAGTGTCAACGTCAAACTGACAAGTCAGTTCTCACTCTGTTACACGCAAGGAACTTATACCCGACCCCTGGAATGTGCATTGTCAATTTGACACCATTATAAAAATAAACCTTATGTATATGTTACTAAGTTCTATTACAGATAATCACTTGGCCAGAGAGAAATTCGGTCCGAGAGAGAAAGCGTTGCGAGAGCCCTGTGTCCCTTTCTTGTAGTCCGGGAGCCAGCAACAGATTTTCATGACCAATTTCCTCTTAAGCGGTAGTTAGTAAAATGCATCAGAGTAAAGAATTATAAAGCCTCGTGAACGTCAGCTGGCGCTCGGTTGGGGGGATGAGCGGTTGTAGCCTCCCAAACACGAAGAAAAAAAAAATACATTCACTCATTTCCTCTCAGCTAAAAATTTGTCAAATTTATTATTTTTTTCGTTGAGATATTAGATGAGCTACAATTTGACAAATTTTTAGCTGAGAGGAAATGAGTAGATGCTTCTGTCGTCTCACGAATTATATTTCGAGAGGAAATAATTAACCAAATTTGCACCTGGCTCCCGGACTATTGAAGTAGGGTGCCCATAATGAACGAAATTATAAGATTATTTACGGGTAAATTCAATTGACGCATTTGACCAGTAAAAAGTGTCCCAACCATTTTTCTTAAAAACGACGTCTGTTAGATTTTTACGACAATAAATTAATACTAAACAAAATGGTTATTTTCCCAGCGCGCCAGATATTCCAGGTTATACAATAATACTCGACAGCAGAGTTTATGCGTTGCATTGCGTTTATGTTTACTGCGTTTTACTTTAATCCATCTTTAAAGCGTAACAAATTTTTTTAAATCAAATTATTGGTTAATATATTTTATCCTGTTATATTCGTATCTACCTACATCATATTGCTTGGTCACCCTAATGAAAGGGACAGAGGGCTCTCGCGAAGCTATCTCGCTCGGACCGCGTATTGGCAGCCTGTGCGCATTCCAGGTTGGATTTAAGTTCCTTGGTTACACGCGCATTCCGTTAGGCGCACAGATAATAAACGGGACAGAACACTAAGTATACTATGAAACTCTCAGGTTGTGATGGATTATATTCAGGCATGTACTTGTGATTAGCTCTAGCATGCCGATGGGAACACATGCACAAACCACCGCGTATACCGCTTTGTATCATTCTGACGATAGCTAAGTCCGACACTAGCTCTAACTGAACGCCTGTTTTTAGCAACATCGCATCGAAAGATAAACTGGGTGCAGTAATGTAAAACGCGGGGTCAAGACTGTAATATTGTTTACAGGTTTTCCGAAAATTTTGGAATATGTCTGTTAACAAAAGCACATCCGTTTTTAAGTATAGATCCGTATATTCGCCTAGGTTATTAATATTGAATTCAGCCCAAACAGCCTGCGCGTGATTATAATCTTCATCACTAATGACTTCGTTAGTCAAAGAATTATAAAAATTATCCTTAGACGGCAAAAATATTTGATCGTAACATCCCCAAGTGGTCATGTAATCATATGGATAAACACCTTTTCTTCTCAATAAATTAAACTGTCTTTCTTTAGAAAAATGAGACCGTAGATTAACGAAATCTTCCACCTGCAATGTTTTAGCGAGCTTGTCTAAACTTGTTCCCAAAAAGTTGAAGGAATCTAGAAACCTTATACAAATGTACTCGTTATCGGCAATAGGAATAAATTTAGTAAATGCTACATATTTTTCTTTAGTCTTGGGGATTATTTTAATTGAACCTGGAATTTCACCTAACTTTTTTATAAATAAATGACTATCGTATCCGGATAAATTGTGAAAAAATATTGGAATAAATTTCGGTACTTTATGCTGTAAATTACAGTGTCGATGTGCTGCACCTCGATATAGACCTGTAATATGACAATGATCTCTTACTTTATCGGTTAAGAGTAAATTGTCGCAAATATGACACTTAACGGCACGTTTAAAATCACGAGAATTTTCATCAGTGAATATCATAGGCTCGCTTTTGGATATAATTTTATGTATTTGTTTTACGTCCTCAGTAAGAAAATGTATAAATTTCGAAACACAATCATTACCTCGATAACTTCTATAGCCCTCAACGGTGGCATTTTTATTTGATGACACGACATTGTAAGCGAATGCCGCTGGCACGTGGCGTTTTAAGTATGACGTGTTAGCGGTGTTGAATTCAGCGCCGGAAATTGGTTCAAGTAACGTTTCAAAGTCGGCATATATGACGAATGGAATATTTTGTTTTCTATCATAATTTTTAAATTAAAAAAATGACCCTTTTTCCGGTAAAACAGTGACAATCCCCCCACACAAGTGGGATTCAATTCGACTAAGCGTTGGAAAAAACAATAAACATGTTTCACAGAAATATAGTTTACCATGATGTTTGGTCATCTGATTTCTAACTAAACGAGATAAATCTTTGATGAGACAGTAATGAGAATTATTATTATTTTCTAAAAACAGTAGATGGATACTTTTATTAGACATGTCATTCAAAGTTGTATACAATGGCCCAATAATTGTTTTCTCATTTTTTAAGCCATATACAAATATTTATATTGAGAGAAGGATTATTTCTCTCAAAGATAGCTATGTCCGAGAATGTAATTGGAAATATTAAATTATTAACATTCAAAACTTCCTGAAAGTATGGATAAGACGAAATCCTATCGGGATGTCTGTTTATGGGGTACAATGCCGCCACAACACACCACAAAAAGCAATACTCATCATTGTTTCGAATATTCAAACAAGCTCTTTTAGCCTTTATGGATTTCGGCAAAGTTAAAAATTTAGATCCGCTGAGTGGTTGATATTTATTAATATTTAATTCTAAATGTGAATTACTTAAAAATGTCCAACCACTATCTCTTTCCTCAAATTCTTCAATTTTTTTTAGTAGTACATTAACAGCTGATTTGTAAGTAGAATCAAAATCGTAATTAATTAGTGTAATAAAATTTTTTGTTCGGAATGATTTTATTTCTTGTTGATCATTTTTAAACATAAGAAAGGAAGCAAACAGTTCGAAGTTTATTTTGACAGAGGTGTGTTTCTGTATTGAACTATCTATTAAATGTTTAATTTGTGGACTAATACTATTGAGGAACATTTCAGGAAAACTATGTATTTGTTCGCCTGTCGCTGTGATTTTATAACTTTTGATTCGTTCTTTAAAAGAAGAATTAATAATTGCCACATTATCATAAATAGGAGTTGAACTATTGTTTTTATGTACATTGCTACGTAAATGACCAGACCATCGGCGATTATCTACAAATACTTTGCAATCAGAACAGTGAGGCATTATGTTATTGTTGAAATCACTAACAAAAAGGAACACTAACAATTTCAATAAAATTAGATTAGATAATACTTACAACTATTATTCACGATCTTAGGTATACCAGTAACAAAATATTTTATATAGGTAATTAGTACAACTTGATCAGGACTATTTTATGTTCGTTCCAAGATCCCTTGTGTAATTTCTTCTCAGGTAAGTCGGTAATTATGTTTAGGCAGAATGTTTCTGAAATAATAAAAAATTGGATGCATTAGACACATAATCTAATTACATAGATAATAGTATAATCTAGAGAGAAAAATATAGATAATAATTACCTGCAAAATGTAAAATGATTTATACATAGGAATGTGTATCTACGTGATCCAAATATGGAGATATATTTCAGGTAATTAAATAATTCTTCACAGACCAGTCGGTAATTAATATTTTGTTTAGGCAGAATGTACCTGAAATAAAAAAAAAAGATTATTAGGTACCGATAAAGAATCAGACATATAATTGTAAATTCTTGGGTTGAAAAAGAGTCATACTATTATGTTAATTGAAATTAAAAAAATATATTTGATAATTACCTGCACAATATGAAATGATCTGCTTTATCCAAACAGGTGTATTTCAGGCCCCCCACGATATACCGAACAGCGTTACTCCTGATGAAATCGTTCGTATGTACTTTCTGGTGTGTGATCAATAAAATATTTATTTTTAATAATTGACTTAATTTTTCGGTGACAGTTTAGAAAGGTGCTCACTCCGAGAGACCTTTGAAGTAATAAATAATATTTTAAATTATATTTTTTGCCTAAAAATATTTCATCATAAAATTTGTTTTTGCGCAATTGTTACACGTGTGCTTACCTAATTATTTATTTCACATTCACAATAATCAGCTATTTTAGTTAGGGTTGACAATAACTTAGTATCATTCTATGTATCAGCAAAATACAAAATTTACACAATGCATTATTACGATTAAAATATATCATAGCGTATCGACAGATATGGATTTCCATGGTTTGACTCATGGCTGTTAGTGTAGTTATGAGAACTATATTATGTATTTATTTCAGGAAGTCTAGAAAAGTACTAGGTTGACGGCAATAAGTTCATATTTTCTACACAAGACCTAAACGTAGATGATAAAATAAGTACCTACCTTAGAAATATTTATTTACTTCTATAAAATAATTACATCAATGTAGTGTAACGATTCCGTGCTCGCTATCATTTAGTCAGCCCTGGCTAATTTCGCTGCATCGACATTCGATGCAGCATAAAATTTTCCTTCGTCTACATTTTACGTGCATGTATAATCCGACTATAGAAAAAGTTACTTCAACACAACAATGCTAAAT
Source organism: Aporophyla lueneburgensis (assembly GCA_932294355.1). NCBI lineage: Eukaryota > Metazoa > Arthropoda > Insecta > Lepidoptera > Noctuidae > Aporophyla > Aporophyla lueneburgensis. The sequence continues at coordinate 11,215,124 of OW028762.1, read as the reverse complement.
TGATTGAAGTGTTTTTAACATGCTTTATTTATAATTTGATTTTAACTTATAAGCTACAAGTATTCGGTACAAATTATTCGCAGTCTGCAAGTGCAACGAAGTGCTCTGTTATCATCGGTATACAAACAGTCTGTGTTGTCTACAATATCAGCGACGACATTGTCGATAGCCACCCGCTGCCGCCATCACCAACCAAGTCATCAAACCGAGTGGAACTTCTGATTGAAAAATGTAAGTCTTATTAAATATTCTGTTCGTTGTCATGGCTCACACTTGTGATCCGCTTGTAATTTACAGTTATGTTTGTGTGTGGGCGCGTTACTTCACAGATCACCCGAGCTGCTCATAGTATGTCGAGGTCGATCCCTCGAAGGAGTCATTATTTTTCATCCAGTCTTCTGTGCTTTGAACAGCATGTAAAGCCATCGATCCTGCACCCAATCTCTCTATGGGTTTGCTATCCCATGGGCATGTAGGAGAACCAATGTTTGCGCACACACTTGTGTTGTATAGTATGCCCTGCGCAATGGACACTACTCCATTGAGATAATTAATAATAATTGTGTGACTAAATTTTCCCTATCTTTATTTCAGGTCAGACTCTGAGTGTGATTACTCGCAAGCATCGGTCGCCGGGCAAAAAGTGAAGTGCAGCCGCAAACCGTCTGCAGACAGCAATGGGAAATGCAAGATGCAGTCACAATCAACAACCGTAGCTCGTGCCAGGTAAATTAATTATCTACTTACTCTAGCCACATATCTACTGACTAAATTATAATCGTGCAATTACTATTACATATTATTTTAAAACAAGTGCAGGTTCACTTGGTTATTGTTTGAATCGATGGATTGATTTAATCGATTACAGTATTGATCAAAGCCGAGTCAGTTGTTATATTTTTTTACAGCAGAAGGTTTTTCTTGGCGTATGCATCTCTCGTTCTAAACATTAACTAATTACAGTTTCTGTTATTGTTTCAGTAAAAAAGTGAATACTGGCATCGACATATTCGGCATCAGTAACAACCGCGACATCCCACACAAAGAAGATGCATCGGATCACCTAACTTCATTCTTTGTGAACCGGGTAGCCAGCGGCTGCGAGCGCCGAGCAACGACCACCGACGGAGAGTACTACATCGACTGCAAGGTGTACAAGGCTGACGACGCTCGCCTTACCAACTCCGCCGAGCTGTGGAAGAAGGCGCTCGTCCGAATCAAGTTCCAGACTGACGCGGATTCTCCTCAGTGGCGAAAATTACAAGAGCTCGTGCGTGCGGCTGATATCTTGTTTCCAGGCAAACCAACATTTTATGATAATTAAACCAAATACCGTACCTTACAGTTGTTTTTTATTTACAATAATAACCCGTTAACGCTTTTTTCACTAGGTACTTGTAATTTCGTTGGTTTGTTACAATCATCAACTCGTTCACCATTCTATGTTAACAGTAAATGCAACTCGAGTGCAGCCCGGTTAAGTGCAGTGGTAAGTAAATGGTTGATTGTTCATCGTGCTCCGAAACGCGGCATACTGACCAGCCGTATGGAAGATAGTGGTAAGGAGCAAGTTACTAGTCATTGGTCGAGTAAATCGTTCCTAATCAAGTCCACGGTACAACAAACTGTCTCGTTCGAGTTTATCGGTGGAGTGGAGAGTCGAGTCGAGTTTCGATTATTGGGCATTCTATACCACTGTCGGCAGCGAGGCGCACTCGCCGAGCTACTTGCCGATAGTGGTATAGAATGCCCAATAATATACTACTGTCTATAGCCTCGACTGTCTACGGTCTATAGTATTACTGAATGTCAAGCATAGGTAATAAATTAATTTTATAGGTATGTCGGAGTTGGTTGTCAAATACAAATTGTGGGTAGTCCGCGTAATTTGCTATTCTTTGTTTTTATTATCATTAATTTACGTGAGTTTTCTATCAGATAGTGTGTAATAAATCGGAACATAATTTATTGAGTACTTGGTGTACTCACTAATTCATTTTTGGAAACTTATTTCGATAATTGTAACCGGTAGGTTTGTTCAAAACAATAAATGACATGTCACTTTAAATTTTGAAATGATTTACGTAGTGAATTTACCATTTGTTTATTTACGACAATTATTCTAATATTATTTGATCACTTCATAATGTAAGTCTTATTTTGTTTAGAATACTTTAGTGTTTTGTATCAAGTAAACACGTGGCGTACTTCCGCGCGCCATCGGACAGAGTAATCGTGGATGTTATGGCGGGACATTGTCCTATAAAAGAGCTTGCACTCAGTGAGCAAGTCAGTCAGGATCATTCTACGCTCGACGCCCGCCTTGGAAGGTCGTTACGCTGCCGCTCCGCTGCGCGTATCCCCTCCACCGCCCGCCGCTCGTTCGCCCGTCAGTTGTGCTCCGTGCGCCACGCTGCGTAGTCGCCCCGACTACTCTCCGCTATTTTGCGATTTAAATTTATTTAAATCGCAAACTTCGGATTCTTGTTTCTTCAGATTCAGTCTAAAACCGTACTGTCTTGTTCGCAAGACAGTGGTATTTCTGATTCGTCAGAAAATCGTCAAAAACGTGTGTTGTGTTGTGGCCCCTTCAGGGCAAATCCACAGTTTCGTGGTCACTCGGTGGATACCTTAACGGTGCCAACGAAGCCGAGTGGGTGCAGACCCAACGCACCCGTCTATCCCCTTCAGGGCTAGACGAAAGTTGGACGGGTCCCGGATCGCTGGCCTTGGGGGCTTCCCTCGTCAGCCCCGGTGACAGTCTTCCCTCCACAGCCGCGTACTAGTGCCGCGGGTATATCTATACCCCCCGCACTAGACTGGTCGGGTACCTTCAGTACCCATCGCATGACCGGTTAGGAACCCGTTCGCACAATAAGATTGGCGACGGGGGACACTCTTAGGGCTCACCAGGTTCACCTCCCTGTCTATACCCGACAGGGAGTGTAACACTCACCCCCGGCAACCCACCGGGGATTAGGCTACGTAGGAGTAGGGTTTTGGTCAGGATCACTCTCATGAGTGATTAGGTCCACTCTCCCCTCCGCCATGGATAAACCCATGGATCTTACGGAGAGACTAGCAAGAATCGAGGCGCTCCTGGCTGAACTTGCGAGTCAGCTTAGCATTGAGCACTCGGAGGTCGGGGCTGTGGTCTCTGTTTTTCTTTTATTGATAAAGAAAAACAAAGATTTCGCTGCCGAATTCTCCGAGTTGTACAGAGCTGAGCAGCTCGCAATTCCGCCCAGCCCGGGCATCGCTGACTTCAGCGATGCCCTCGAGGCCCCAGCCGCCACCGATGAACCGTGCCAAATGGACACGGAGGATGTACCCACAACTCCTTCCGATACTGCCGCGCTCACTCCCCAGACGGACTCGCACTCCTCTTCGTCCTCGGACGCAGAGACGTACGAGCTCGTCTCCCATACAAAGGGCAAAGGGAGCAAGCGCAAAAAGAATAAGGCGAGCAGCTCAGCCCCGGCCGCTAAAATCATAGCGGCTGAGGACTCCGCTCCTCCGTCTCGCGCCCCCACCCCGCAGGCGACCTCTGCCACCGCGAACCCCCCCCACCCCGCTACGCAGGCGACCCCCGCAACCGCGACCGCGTCCATCCCCTCCACGCCGCCGGCGACCGCCGCCAACGCGTCCCCCTCCCACCCCTCGCCTTCAACCTCCGCGAAGGTTGCCGCGCCCCGCGCTAAATCCAGCACCCCGTCCGTGCCCTCTGGCTCAACCACCGCCAGGAAACTCCCTCCACCGCCCCCTGTATTTATACAGGACAAGGCCAAGTGGACGGAGGTGTCCAAATGGTGCGTTGACCAGAGGGTCAACTATACCAGTGCCCGTGCCACCCAGCAGGGCATTAAGGTATCGGTACCGACCTCGACCGATTATCGCGAGCTGACCAGGCTCCTCTCTGCCAGGAACGTGTCCTTCCACACGTATTCCTTGCCCGAGGAGCGTCTGACCAGGGTGGTGATCCGCAGGATCCCCTGCGAAATCGCCACCAGCGAAATCAAAGCAGACCTCGAAAGGCAGAACGTGCCTGTCACAGAGGTCCATAGGATGCACAGATCCAGGCAAGGCATTGCCTTTGATATGGTCCTGGTGGTGTGCCCTCCCACGGAGGGTCACCACCCCATTTTCAAAGTCAAGGCAGTCTGTAATCTGTCTGGTCTCATCATCGAAAAGCCCCGTAAGTCAAACATCATTGGCCAGTGCCATAGATGCCAACTTTACGGGCACTCAGCGTACAACTGTTACGCCACTCCCAGGTGCGTAAAGTGCCTGGGAGAACATGGTACAGCAGATTGTACCCGGCCCAAAGACCGCACTCTCTGCACCGAGCCACCTAGTTGTGTGCTCTGCAAAGAGTCCGGTCATCCGGCAAACTACCGGGGCTGCCCGAAAGCCCCCAAGTCATCGTCCCCTAAATTGGCGCAACGTTTCGACGCTCGCCAGAAAAGGGAATCCCCCTCGGCCAAACTCCCCGCGAGATTGGTCCCTCAACGTCCCTCCCAATGGCCTCTTTTGAGTTCCCAGAAGGAGTTCCCCGCACTGGCCTCCTCCAGGCCAAAGCCCGCCCCCATCCCTCCCTTAGTGGACCCGCGTACCCGTGCCCCCGCGCCCCTTACGCCCCCCGGTTTTCCCGCGACCGCTCCCCCCGCCCGCGCCGCGGCCCCTCCCACTGCCCCTATGGCAGGACCAACCCCAGTACAGAGGAAAGGTCAGGCTCGCCTCAATGCGTTTAACGTCATTGCCGGGACCTTCAACACCTATAGCACGTTCCTCTCCCCGCGTGCCCAACAGATGGCCCAGGAACTAGTTGCCGCCGGCGGCAACCTGTTCCATATCCAATCCATATATGCTGCGTATCCAGAGATCACGCAAGCACTCCACGTTATGAACTCCCAACGCCCCCATTATGGATAGTCGCGGAATACTAACTAGACAAAAACCCCGTTCCCTAAAGCTAGGCTTCTTTAATGCCAACGGCATTCACGGCCAACGTGATGAGATCGCCACGTTCCTCCGCGACCATCACGTAGACATTTTACTCATTCAAGAGTCGTTCCTAAAACCTCACCATCGTGACCCGAAAATTGCAAACTATCGTTTAGTTCGCAAAGACAGGTCACGTTGTCATAGAGGCGGCACCCTCATATACTATAGGAAGTCCCTGTACTGCATACCTATGGATCCCCCCCAACTCTCCCGATTAGAAGTTTCGGCCTGTCGGTTAGCACTGACAGGCCACCAGCCAATCACTATCGTGTCGGCTTACTTCCCTCCCCCAGACGGTTCCGAGGACCCTCAACTCCTCACTAATGACCTCTCCGAACTTTTCGGCATGAGTGACTCCGTTATCATAGCGGGCGATCTCAACGCCAAACATCCCGCCTGGAATAGCACCAGGACCTCGACTAGAGGTAGGCAACTTTTCAACCTCTGTTCTACCATGAACTTTGACGTCATCGCCCCGATGACTCCCACTCACTTTCCTTTCGACCCCGATCAGTTACCCGACGTTCTTGACATAGCACTCCTTAAGAATATCAACTTAAGGTTGGATTCTATAGAGGCTATTCACGAACTCGACTCTGATCATCGACCAGTGGTCATGAACCTGGCCCCCCGATTAGGTACTCGCGACCCCTCTCTACCCCCCACCACTAAAGTGATCACTGACTGGAAGAAAGTAAGCGAACGCTTACAATCTAACACGTCACATCACTTAGACTCTATCCCAGATCAGTTCGACTCTGTCGCCGACACAACGGCCGCGATCGACTCTCTCACGGAGCACGTACAATCGATCGTGAACGAAAGTTCACGGGAGGTTCCAGATACGGGTGACCGTAAATGGAAGCTCCCCGACGATGTACGTGATCTGCTGACAGAGAAGAACGCGGCCGTTCGTGCCTACAGCAACTTTCCCTGTGACGCTAACAAAGCTCACATGCGTTACTTACAGCGTGCTGTAAGGACACGTGTGACTGAGCTGCATGACGCTAACTGGGACAAGATGGTGGGCGAACTAGAGCCGACTCATCTCGCTTTCTGGGAACTTCAGAGGAAACTGAAATCCTCTGAGTTTTCCACTATGCCCCCCCTGACCCGCCCCGATGCGACCATTGCATTCGAGGATATCGACAGGGCTGAATGCCTAGCCGATAGCCTCGAAGCCCAATGCACACCCAGTTCGCAGCCAGTAGACCAAGCGTTTGTCGATAAGGTAAACGCGGAAGTCGAACGCAAAGCCTCTCTCCCGCCCGTTGAAGACCCTGATGATCCCCTGCCCCCTGTCACACCTGACGAGGTGCACGAGATCATCAAGGGTCTGAAATCTCGTAAAGCCCCCGGATCAGACGGCATCACCAACAGAGTGATCAAGCTGTTCCCCGCGCACCTGATTATGCTCATGTGTACCATCTTCAATGGTGCCTTGAGTAATAACATTTTCCCCCAAGCGTGGAAGGAAGCCACCGTTATTGGCATCCCTAAGCCCGGTAAGCCCAAAACCGAGCCCACGAGCTATCGCCCCATCAGTTTGCTCAAAGTTCTCGGCAAAATCTATGAGAGACTTATTTATAAGCGACTCAGAGATTATGCCGAAACCAAGGGCCTCATTCCCAACGAGCAGTTTGGTTTTTGAACCCAACACTCGTGTGTCCATCAGGTACACCGTATCGTCGGACATATCAATGCTGGTTTTCAGCGTGGTATGTTCACGGGCGCTGTATACTTCGATATAGCGAAAGCGTTCGACAAAGTCTGGCACAACGGCTTATTATATAAGCTGTACCAACTCGGAGTGCCAGACCGTCTCGTGCTCAGCTTACGAGACTTTCTTGCGAACCGTACCTTTCGCTATCGCATCGAAGGGGCACTTTCCTCCCCTCACCCGATTCGTGCAGGAGTCCCTCAAGGCTCTGTACTAGCCCCCCTCATTTTCACGCTGTTCACTAGCGATATCCCCAGAAGCAAGAAGGCAAGGTTAGTTCTGTTCGCAGACGACACTGCCATCTTTTTCTCGGGATTTATCATCCATAGGATGCAGACTCTCCAGAACCGTTTTCTCCGTCAAGCCACAGGCTCGCCTTGGTTTGTTCGGAATATCAATCTTCATTTAGACATGAAACTCCCGACTATCCATCAATTCATAAAACGCGCTTCGAAGCGTTTCTTCGATAGGGCCGTAGCCCACCGCAACCCTCTGGTTGTGGCGGCAGCTACTTACACCCCCTCCCGCAATAGCAAAGTCCGCCGCTCGCGGCACGTTCTTACCGATCCTGATGATCCCACTACTCTCCTCCAGGAGAGTCGAAAAGAGACCAGTACAGCTAGACCAGCACACAGACACAAACCGTACCGACCTCGCCGCCGAGGTCCGTCGTCGCGACCCCGACTTAACAGTCCCTCCCGACCCTTGCAAGAGCCAGCCCGCGATGCTGAGCCGTTAGCTTTAAATTAGTCCCAAAATAATTTAACTCAGATCCAGCCAGTCCCTTGCTGCCCCCCCTATCAGCGATTGCCAAAGCCGAGGTTTCGTACCCCCCTCGGGGTAACCCTTAGAGCTTTCGCTTTAGTTTTAAGTATAATAAGCCCCGGCTGGAGGCCTGAAAAGGTAACTTTTTAGAACTCGCCGGGCCCCAATCCGTTTAAGTAGTAATAATCTTTTCAGGATTAACTACGAGATGCCCCACAAAAAAAAAAAAAAAATGAGCAAGTCAGTCTATCTTCGGATTAGACTCAATACAGAGCCCCTGCTCCCGACAAAACTGTCGGTTTACCTGGTACAGCGCTGCTGTATATTCACATAGCTGTATTGACTAGCTGATAGCGAAAGATACACTTTGTATTTGGGTGGCTTAGGCCTGTATACGAACTGTAAACTTAAAGGTTTGTTCGTTGAACTGTATTGTTATTACCTACTTTATCTTGGCACCGTTTTATTGAAGTTCTTCTAACTTATTTTCTACTAGCTTTCGCAGACAGACAGACAGACAGACAGACAGACAGACAGACAGACAGACAGACAGACAGACAGACAGACAGACAGACAGACAGACAGACAGACAGACAGACAGACAGACAGACAGACAGACAGACAGACAGACAGACAGACAGACAGACAGACAGACAGACAGACAGACAGACAGACAGACAGACAGACAGACAGACAGACAGACAGACAGACAGACAGACAGACAGACAGACAGACAGACAGACAGACAGACAGACAGACAGACAGACAGACAGACAGACAGACAGACAGACAGACAGACAGACAGACAGACAGACAGACAGACAGACAGACAGACAGACAGACAGACAGACAGACAGACAGACAGACAGACAGACAGACAGACAGACAGACAGACAGACAGACAGACAGACAGACAGACAGACAGACAGACAGACAGACAGACAGACAGACAGACAGACAGACAGACAGACAGACAGACAGACAGACAGACAGACAGACAGACAGACAGACAGACAGACAGACAGACAGACAGACAGACAGACAGACAGACAGACAGACAGACAGACAGACAGACAGACAGACAGACAGACAGACAGACAGACAGACAGACAGACAGACAGACAGACAGACAGACAGACAGACAGACAGACAGACAGACAGACAGACAGACAGACAGACAGACAGACAGACAGACAGACAGACAGACAGACAGACAGACAGACAGACAGACAGACAGACAGACAGACAGACAGACAGACAGACAGACAGACAGACAGACAGACAGACAGACAGACAGACAGACAGACAGACAGACAGACAGACAGACAGACAGACAGACAGACAGACAGACAGACAGACAGACAGACAGACAGACAGACAGACAGACAGACAGACAGACAGACAGACAGACAGACAGACAGACAGACAGACAGACAGACAGACAGACAGACAGACAGACAGACAGACAGACAGACAGACAGACAGACAGACAGACAGACAGACAGACAGACAGACAGACAGACAGACAGACAGACAGACAGACAGACAGACAGACAGACAGACAGACAGACAGACAGACAGACAGACAGACAGACAGACAGACAGACAGACAGACAGACAGACAGACAGACAGACAGACAGACAGACAGACAGACAGACAGACAGACAGACAGACAGACAGACAGACAGACAGACAGACAGACAGACAGACAGACAGACAGACAGACAGACAGACAGACAGACAGACAGACAGACAGACAGACAGACAGACAGACAGACAGACAGACAGACAGACAGACAGACAGACAGACAGACAGACAGACAGACAGACAGACAGACAGACAGACAGACAGACAGACAGACAGACAGACAGACAGACAGACAGACAGACAGACAGACAGACAGACAGACAGACAGACAGACAGACAGACAGACAGACAGACAGACAGACAGACAGACAGACAGACAGACAGACAGACAGACAGACAGACAGACAGACAGACAGACAGACAGACAGACAGACAGACAGACAGACAGACAGACAGACAGACAGACAGACAGACAGACAGACAGACAGACAGACAGACAGACAGACAGACAGACAGACAGACAGACAGACAGACAGACAGACAGACAGACAGACAGACAGACAGACAGACAGACAGACAGACAGACAGACAGACAGACAGACAGACAGACAGACAGACAGACAGACAGACAGACAGACAGACAGACAGACAGACAGACAGACAGACAGACAGACAGACAGACAGACAGACAGACAGACAGACAGACAGACAGACAGACAGACAGACAGACAGACAGACAGACAGACAGACAGACAGACAGACAGACAGACAGACAGACAGACAGACAGACAGACAGACAGACAGACAGACAGACAGACAGACAGACAGACAGACAGACAGACAGACAGACAGACAGACAGACAGACAGACAGACAGACAGACAGACAGACAGACAGACAGACAGACAGACAGACAGACAGACAGACAGACAGACAGACAGACAGACAGACAGACAGACAGACAGACAGACAGACAGACAGACAGACAGACAGACAGACAGACAGACAGACAGACAGACAGACAGACAGACAGACAGACAGACAGACAGACAGACAGACAGACAGACAGACAGACAGACAGACAGACAGACAGACAGACAGACAGACAGACAGACAGACAGACAGACAGACAGACAGACAGACAGACAGACAGACAGACAGACAGACAGACAGACAGACAGACAGACAGACAGACAGACAGACAGACAGACAGACAGACAGACAGACAGACAGACAGACAGACAGACAGACAGACAGACAGACAGACAGACAGACAGACAGACAGACAGACAGACAGACAGACAGACAGACAGACAGACAGACAGACAGACAGACAGACAGACAGACAGACAGACAGACAGACAGACAGACAGACAGACAGACAGACAGACAGACAGACAGACAGACAGACAGACAGACAGACAGACAGACAGACAGACAGACAGACAGACAGACAGACAGACAGACAGACAGACAGACAGACAGACAGACAGACAGACAGACAGACAGACAGACAGACAGACAGACAGACAGACAGACAGACAGACAGACAGACAGACAGACAGACAGACAGACAGACAGACAGACAGACAGACAGACAGACAGACAGACAGACAGACAGACAGACAGACAGACAGACAGACAGACAGACAGACAGACAGACAGACAGACAGACAGACAGACAGACAGACAGACAGACAGACAGACAGACAGACAGACAGACAGACAGACAGACAGACAGACAGACAGACAGACAGACAGACAGACAGACAGACAGACAGACAGACAGACAGACAGACAGACAGACAGACAGACAGACAGACAGACAGACAGACAGACAGACAGACAGACAGACAGACAGACAGACAGACAGACAGACAGACAGACAGACAGACAGACAGACAGACAGACAGACAGACAGACAGACAGACAGACAGACAGACAGACAGACAGACAGACAGACAGACAGACAGACAGACAGACAGACAGACAGACAGACAGACAGACAGACAGACAGACAGACAGACAGACAGACAGACAGACAGACAGACAGACAGACAGACAGACAGACAGACAGACAGACAGACAGACAGACAGACAGACAGACAGACAGACAGACAGACAGACAGACAGACAGACAGACAGACAGACAGACAGACAGACAGACAGACAGACAGACAGACAGACAGACAGACAGACAGACAGACAGACAGACAGACAGACAGACAGACAGACAGACAGACAGACAGACAGACAGACAGACAGACAGACAGACAGACAGACAGACAGACAGACAGACAGACAGACAGACAGACAGACAGACAGACAGACAGACAGACAGACAGACAGACAGACAGACAGACAGACAGACAGACAGACAGACAGACAGACAGACAGACAGACAGACAGACAGACAGACAGACAGACAGACAGACAGACAGACAGACAGACAGACAGACAGACAGACAGACAGACAGACAGACAGACAGACAGACAGACAGACAGACAGACAGACAGACAGACAGACAGACAGACAGACAGACAGACAGACAGACAGACAGACAGACAGACAGACAGACAGACAGACAGACAGACAGACAGACAGACAGACAGACAGACAGACAGACAGACAGACAGACAGACAGACAGACAGACAGACAGACAGACAGACAGACAGACAGACAGACAGACAGACAGACAGACAGACAGACAGACAGACAGACAGACAGACAGACAGACAGACAGACAGACAGACAGACAGACAGACAGACAGACAGACAGACAGACAGACAGACAGACAGACAGACAGACAGACAGACAGACAGACAGACAGACAGACAGACAGACAGACAGACAGACAGACAGACAGACAGACAGACAGACAGACAGACAGACAGACAGACAGACAGACAGACAGACAGACAGACAGACAGACAGACAGACAGACAGACAGACAGACAGACAGACAGACAGACAGACAGACAGACAGACAGACAGACAGACAGACAGACAGACAGACAGACAGACAGACAGACAGACAGACAGACAGACAGACAGACAGACAGACAGACAGACAGACAGACAGACAGACAGACAGACAGACAGACAGACAGACAGACAGACAGACAGACAGACAGACAGACAGACAGACAGACAGACAGACAGACAGACAGACAGACAGACAGACAGACAGACAGACAGACAGACAGACAGACAGACAGACAGACAGACAGACAGACAGACAGACAGACAGACAGACAGACAGACAGACAGACAGACAGACAGACAGACAGACAGACAGACAGACAGACAGACAGACAGACAGACAGACAGACAGACAGACAGACAGACAGACAGACAGACAGACAGACAGACAGACAGACAGACAGACAGACAGACAGACAGACAGACAGACAGACAGACAGACAGACAGACAGACAGACAGACAGACAGACAGACAGACAGACAGACAGACAGACAGACAGACAGACAGACAGACAGACAGACAGACAGACAGACAGACAGACAGACAGACAGACAGACAGACAGACAGACAGACAGACAGACAGACAGACAGACAGACAGACAGACAGACAGACAGACAGACAGACAGACAGACAGACAGACAGACAGACAGACAGACAGACAGACAGACAGACAGACAGACAGACAGACAGACAGACAGACAGACAGACAGACAGACAGACAGACAGACAGACAGACAGACAGACAGACAGACAGACAGACAGACAGACAGACAGACAGACAGACAGACAGACAGACAGACAGACAGACAGACAGACAGACAGACAGACAGACAGACAGACAGACAGACAGACAGACAGACAGACAGACAGACAGACAGACAGACAGACAGACAGACAGACAGACAGACAGACAGACAGACAGACAGACAGACAGACAGACAGACAGACAGACAGACAGACAGACAGACAGACAGACAGACAGACAGACAGACAGACAGACAGACAGACAGACAGACAGACAGACAGACAGACAGACAGACAGACAGACAGACAGACAGACAGACAGACAGACAGACAGACAGACAGACAGACAGACAGACAGACAGACAGACAGACAGACAGACAGACAGACAGACAGACAGACAGACAGACAGACAGACAGACAGACAGACAGACAGACAGACAGACAGACAGACAGACAGACAGACAGACAGACAGACAGACAGACAGACAGACAGACAGACAGACAGACAGACAGACAGACAGACAGACAGACAGACAGACAGACAGACAGACAGACAGACAGACAGACAGACAGACAGACAGACAGACAGACAGACAGACAGACAGACAGACAGACAGACAGACAGACAGACAGACAGACAGACAGACAGACAGACAGACAGACAGACAGACAGACAGACAGACAGACAGACAGACAGACAGACAGACAGACAGACAGACAGACAGACAGACAGACAGACAGACAGACAGACAGACAGACAGACAGACAGACAGACAGACAGACAGACAGACAGACAGACAGACAGACAGACAGACAGACAGACAGACAGACAGACAGACAGACAGACAGACAGACAGACAGACAGACAGACAGACAGACAGACAGACAGACAGACAGACAGACAGACAGACAGACAGACAGACAGACAGACAGACAGACAGACAGACAGACAGACAGACAGACAGACAGACAGACAGACAGACAGACAGACAGACAGACAGACAGACAGACAGACAGACAGACAGACAGACAGACAGACAGACAGACAGACAGACAGACAGACAGACAGACAGACAGACAGACAGACAGACAGACAGACAGACAGACAGACAGACAGACAGACAGACAGACAGACAGACAGACAGACAGACAGACAGACAGACAGACAGACAGACAGACAGACAGACAGACAGACAGACAGACAGACAGACAGACAGACAGACAGACAGACAGACAGACAGACAGACAGACAGACAGACAGACAGACAGACAGACAGACAGACAGACAGACAGACAGACAGACAGACAGACAGACAGACAGACAGACAGACAGACAGACAGACAGACAGACAGACAGACAGACAGACAGACAGACAGACAGACAGACAGACAGACAGACAGACAGACAGACAGACAGACAGACAGACAGACAGACAGACAGACAGACAGACAGACAGACAGACAGACAGACAGACAGACAGACAGACAGACAGACAGACAGACAGACAGACAGACAGACAGACAGACAGACAGACAGACAGACAGACAGACAGACAGACAGACAGACAGACAGACAGACAGACAGACAGACAGACAGACAGACAGACAGACAGACAGACAGACAGACAGACAGACAGACAGACAGACAGACAGACAGACAGACAGACAGACAGACAGACAGACAGACAGACAGACAGACAGACAGACAGACAGACAGACAGACAGACAGACAGACAGACAGACAGACAGACAGACAGACAGACAGACAGACAGACAGACAGACAGACAGACAGACAGACAGACAGACAGACAGACAGACAGACAGACAGACAGACAGACAGACAGACAGACAGACAGACAGACAGACAGACAGACAGACAGACAGACAGACAGACAGACAGACAGACAGACAGACAGACAGACAGACAGACAGACAGACAGACAGACAGACAGACAGACAGACAGACAGACAGACAGACAGACAGACAGACAGACAGACAGACAGACAGACAGACAGACAGACAGACAGACAGACAGACAGACAGACAGACAGACAGACAGACAGACAGACAGACAGACAGACAGACAGACAGACAGACAGACAGACAGACAGACAGACAGACAGACAGACAGACAGACAGACAGACAGACAGACAGACAGACAGACAGACAGACAGACAGACAGACAGACAGACAGACAGACAGACAGACAGACAGACAGACAGACAGACAGACAGACAGACAGACAGACAGACAGACAGACAGACAGACAGACAGACAGACAGACAGACAGACAGACAGACAGACAGACAGACAGACAGACAGACAGACAGACAGACAGACAGACAGACAGACAGACAGACAGACAGACAGACAGACAGACAGACAGACAGACAGACAGACAGACAGACAGACAGACAGACAGACAGACAGACAGACAGACAGACAGACAGACAGACAGACAGACAGACAGACAGACAGACAGACAGACAGACAGACAGACAGACAGACAGACAGACAGACAGACAGACAGACAGACAGACAGACAGACAGACAGACAGACAGACAGACAGACAGACAGACAGACAGACAGACAGACAGACAGACAGACAGACAGACAGACAGACAGACAGACAGACAGACAGACAGACAGACAGACAGACAGACAGACAGACAGACAGACAGACAGACAGACAGACAGACAGACAGACAGACAGACAGACAGACAGACAGACAGACAGACAGACAGACAGACAGACAGACAGACAGACAGACAGACAGACAGACAGACAGACAGACAGACAGACAGACAGACAGACAGACAGACAGACAGACAGACAGACACTTCGACTTCGACTTCGACTTCGACTTCGACTTCGACTTCGACTTCGACTTCGACTTCGACTTCGACTTCGACTTCGACTTCGACTTCGACTTCGACTTCGACTTCGACTTCGACTTCTTCGAAGACACAATCTACAATCTGTCATTTTGTGTATTCTTCCGTCCATAAAACCCGTTTCTACGGTGGTACGGGTTTGTACGGTGGCATGTGTTTATAGGATACAATCCCGAGCATATTTTTCAATCCCGGGATTACGGGATTTTTGAAGCGTAATCCCGGGATTAGACTATGTGGTTTCTAATTGGGCTAAAATTAAAAAACAACTTAAATAATAAAAAAAAACTTTTTAATGTCTTTGCACAACAAAAATCAGAATATAATAAGAAAAGATAAAGACAAAACAAAAAAAACTATACTTTTGCAAGAAATCAAAAAGACAACACAAAAATAATATTTAAAATTTCGAAAATATTATCGCAGAAAAATATCAAAGCATCCAATCTTTGACTTCCAAGCCTGCTTCGTAGTTTATTGCCAACATAAGCAGCAGCTGAAAACACTCGCTCAGGTTCTACGCTGGTAGGAGGAATAGACAATACGTGTAGATACTTATATGCTGTTTCTAAGTGATATCCACGAACGGGTTCCCTCTATCTGGCAGAAACTTGATGCTCCGAATTTTATTTGGCATAACATACTTGGCATAATCTTATTTAAACGAATATTTGTAAGGCATAAAAAATATTTAGCATAATCATTATTTGGCCGAATGTTTATATGCTCGACTTTACGCTGGCATACTTTTAAGATGGCAGACTTAAAATTCCGCATAATTTCGTTTAGCATAAAATTTATTTGGAGCAATGATTATTCGGCATAATTTCACTTGGCATACTATGAAGATGGCAGAATTTCATTTAGAATAATTTTGTTAGGCATATTTTCATTTCTATTAAATTGCATTTTAACTTTAAATAAAATGAAATAGTGTCTCAAAAAGTCAGTATATGCTGTGCTACAAAAATTAATGACAGAAACGAACCGCTGCAGAACCGACTCCACGTCTTTGTCTGCCCTACCCCTAGAGTGTAATTTAAGCCCGCGTAGGCGCGGAGTGGCGAGGCGGCCCGCGAGCTGAGGAGCAGGTGGTGAGCGTAAAACCATCTGCAACGATGAGGTCGCGTGGGACTGCCGGAGCCCCGCAGCGCCGAAGCCGTGACAGAAACCATGCATGCTGCATGTTGCATGCTCGCCTGCATGCTGTAAGCTTGCTTGCATGCTTGCTTGCATACTTGCTTGCTGCATGCTTGCTTGCAAGCTGCATGCTTGGTTGCTTGCATGCTGTATGCTTGGTTGCTTCCATGCTGTATGCTTGCTTGCATGCTGCATGCTTGTTTGCATGCTGCATGCTTCTTCGATATGAAATGTATGCCAAAAGATGATTCTAAGTTTAAAGTTTCTGAGTTATGATAGTTCTGCCTTTTAATAACTATCGATATGAAATTATGCCAAGAGACGATTCTGACTGCGAACTTTCTGCGATATGATGGTTCTACTTTTTAATTATCTATACTTATAATAAAACTGTATAGAGGTCAATTCTGTACATTGAATATACATTCAAAATTAATATTGGAGGATGAATGGTGATCGATACTGATGCCAAAAATGCAATCAGTAAATTTTTTGTCTGTCTGTCTGTCTGTCCGTCTGTCTGTATGTGCACGCTTGGGTCAAAAACTACTGAAGGGATTTTCATCAAACTTGGTACGATAGTAGTCCATATTCCTGGGCAGGTTATAGGCTATATAACATAACGCTAAGATACATAGGAGCCGAGCAGTGACGATAAATTTGAAGCAAGTCGGATGAAAATGCGCTTTCGGGCTCTTATCGTCGCAAAATTAACCTGGATTAACACATAGGCTACTTTTTATCCCGACTACCACGCGGGCGAAGCCGCTGGCAAAAGCTAGTTATGGAATAAAATTTATGCCTAAAGATGATTCTGACTTATAAAATTATGCGTTGTGAATGTATGATAAATGAGTGTATGCCAAACGATTTTCTGCGAAATGAAGTTTATGCCATCCGCTGTTATGCAAAATAATATTATGACGAAAAAATTCTGCCATAAAGGGTGGACCCATCCACGAACTCCTCCATTTTTTAACAAGCCCATTTCACCTCTAATACTACAATATTTGGCAACCCCAATTCATTTTGTATTTTACTTCAGGATCTGGGGATCTCTTGTTAATTTCCAGCTGTAACTTTTCCTTCTAAGTTCTACGACAAACACATGTATATTAGGACTGTACCTATTTAGTGTGTACTGTGTATAGTAGGTACGTATCGTACGACGGCGTATCTAAGGGTTGTTTTTTGTCGTTATGTAATAAATGCTATTCGTATAATCTAGGCAAGGTTATTGTCAACGCGCAACGGACCACGAAATACATATTAGACTTGCTTGTGGCAACCCCGAAAATCCCGGGATTAGCCAAATACAGTCCCGGGATATTCGGGACCAGAAAGCGGTCGGGATCCCGGGATCCCGAGATTCGGGATCCCGGGATTGTATCCTCTACATGTGTTAGATATTTCATTTTCATATTGCGATTTGAGCGGAGGTGCGCCTCCGCTCAAATAACGTCACATCTCCAAAAACCATTTTTTTTCAGGAGACACGTTTAAAGTTTACCTTGCTTAAATTTTTCACTTTTTGGATCATAATTAAAAAAGTAACCATTTTAGAAGAAAACGTTCTTCAGCGAGTTAGATTGATTTTTTAAGCTCTATAACTTCATATATTTACTAACCTGAAAATCCTGAAAAAAATGTGAAGAAATTCCGGGTTGTGACACTATATGTACAAAAAAAACAAAGGTTTACTATAATTTGTTTATTATAATGACACAACTATATTTTATTTCTTACGGAATACAATAAATTCTTAAATGTATGCACGTATCACACTTAGAAATGTCTTATTTGAAAAGACAATAAAATTTACAAACGTATAACTGAAAAATAGACAAAATTCAATCAAATATAAATAATGTATGTACTTCAAAACAATCAACAGTTTTTTATAAAACGAGAGCAGAACACCTCTAAAATATTTAAAAAATAAAAGAAATTAAGGAACTTATAATTTTCAACCGTTTAACTGAAAAATAAACAATTCTCTATTCAAATTAAATAATCTAGGTACTTCAATTACTCATTTTAAACCACAATTTTAACTAATAATTTGAAAAGGATCTTCTATCATAATAAAAACATTTAAGTAAGCACTTAAAACATTCAACTGTTTAATAACACGAGAGTAAAACACCTCTAAAACATTGAACAAATAAAACAAATTAAGAAACTTATAATTTTGACTCAAAAATAAACAATTCTCTATCACAATTTAATAATCTAGGTACTTCAATACTGATTTTTAAAATTTTTGTAACATTCTGCTTCCATTGTGCCTCTACACGGCGTCTCTTACGTGTATTGAAATTTTCCTGTATTACGGTCTCGTTTGGTGAAGTAGAGTGGATACTATTTAAATTAATTTCTTGGGAAGTTGAAAGCAAGCATTCATTGTTGCCTTGATTTGTTTGTTCATTAAGTGACAATAGTATAGAGGGAGATGTTGGCGAATTTGTATTAGTAGAAGGAGCCCTAGAAGAGGCTGAACTAGATGAGGATGAACTAGACGAGGATGAACTAGACGAGGATGAACCTGACGAGGATGAACCTGACGAGGATGAACCTGACGAGGAAGAACTTGAGGATGAAGTACTAGATGATCGCTGACGAGGAACGACTAGATTCTTGCTACGTTTTTTAGAAGTTAATTTATAATCATGATCTTTAACATAATCGTCCGTTTCTTCTCCCCCAGACTCGAGTTCTTCCAAATTACAGTCTTTATTCTCACTTCTACTACATTTTGCCTGTAAGTCGGGAATGTTAGTGGTAGGTTCAATTACATAATAATTTTCATTCTCTTTATTTGAGGTGTCACAATTGTGTTCTACATTTTTTGGTTGCATTACTCGACAAGCATCAGTTTAGTTGCAGAAAAAGAAAATAAATTTTACTTACCTCGCTAACAAAAACTGACTTGAGTCGACACAGTTCACTTTTACCGAATAACGTACGTATGAACACCTCGCGTAAGTCGTAACATGACACTGTTCATGTTCGCCACGTCACGACTTTCGGTAAACATTAGAACGTCACTAGTGTCATCTAGGGACAAATAATAGAACTACGTCTATGACGTTTTGTGAGCATAAAGTATGTGATATTCTGATACGAATGGTACAATTAAAGTCATTTAACATTTTATCGAGTTATGACGTTATTTGAGCGGATGTGCGATATTTTATAATTGTTGGGTAGATAATGACATCTATCACATTAACGAAGCATTGAACCAATATAGAAGTACCTAATTTGACTAGATAAAGTGTTTACAAAAACTGACTCGTCTTAAATAGTAAAAATAACTATGATTTTAGTACTAGAAATAATTAATAATGCTATGCTGCGCTACAGGAAGTTTTCCTGGTTTAGGAACCATTAGGATTTTAGCTGTTTTCCATTGTGGAGGGAAAAAACATAGTCTTGTCATGGAATTGTAAATAGACAGCAGGAAAGTTAGGCCAGAATCTGGAAGTTCTTGCAGAATCCTTCCGGTTATCAGATCGTAGCCAGGGGCTTTTTTAGGCTTTATGTTATTTATAGTTCTGATTAGTTCTTGCTTCGTAAAATTTATCACGTGGCTCTTAGATGGATCACAATCTAGCAGAACTTCTCTCAGAACTTCTTCTTTGTGCTCTGGGGACCCTTCGTAGGAGTGAGGCTGGAATACGCCTTTTAAGTGTTCAGCGAATGTTAAACATTTTTCTTCGTTACTTCGAGCCCAGCAACCGTTAGCTTGGCGAAGTGGGGGAGATACTATTTTAGGCCGCTTTAGTTTTTTTGTAGCTTTCCACAGAGAGTATTCTGTGGCAGCTGTAGCATCAAGGTTGCACAGGGACGCCTGCACACTATTATTAACATTATTGTCTAGGAGCTTTTTGAGTTTCTTAACAGCGTGGTTCAGTTTTCTTTTATCATCAGGGCATCTAAATTGTTGCCATTGTTTTCTCAGTCTTCGTTTTTCAGTTATTCTATCCAGTATAGTATGGGATATAGATTTCTTGGTCTTACTTGATATGCTAGTAGGAGTAGATTCTCAAGCAGCATTTTGGACCGAATTATTAAAAAATTCAATCGCTGCAACTATTTCATCTTCTGTTTTTAAACTGACTGAAGGTGATAAAGCTTGATCGACCATTGATCTAAAGAGCTCCTAATCTGTCTTTTTGGTGTGAAGCACACAAGTTTCTGGAGTTTCTTTGAAGCGACTTGATAAGGTAACTAATACCGGTGAATGGTCCGAAGATAGGTCATAACTACTCTGGCATTGGAAGTAGTTTTTTGAGATACCTTTAATAACACAGAAGTCTATTAAGTCAGGTATTTTTTTTCTGTCAGTGGGCCAATATCACCTGTTGATCTAATTTCCATTTTTAATTTTTCAACAGTCTTGAGTAGCTCGCGGCCCCTGGGGAGGGTCAGTCTTGATCCCCAATAGCTATGCTTCGCATTGAAATCTCTGCCAACTATGAACCGATCGCCAAGGGAGTTGAAAAACTCGCTAAACTCTTCCTCTTTGATAATGTGTTTCGGAGGACAGTAGAGAGCTGACACAGTAACGGAGCTAACCCAATCTTCAATTATGACAGTTGTTGCTTGAATTGGTGCTGTGCAGTATGATACTGATTCGTAATGTTTTAATTTACTTCTGATAATGATCGCTGATCCACCATGTGCTTTCCCATCAGGGTGTGTGGTATGATAAAGTTTATATCCAGGAAGTATCATATGGCTTTTAGAAGTGAAATGTGTTTCAGATATTAGCATTACGTCAATATTCTGTTGTTCTAAAAATAGTTTTAACTCTTCTGAGTGGTGTGATAGGCCATTTGCGTTCCAGATGCATAGTGTTAATGCATTGAATTTGAAAGCATGGACATGAGATCTCCCAGCATTTTAGTCATAAGCATCATCTGGTTCATGAGTGACTGCATAAAATCTTTAATGTTATGGGACGCGTTTGACTGTGGGTGAGGCAGGTGTGTTGTTGCTTGGGTTTCTTTATTTGGTATGCCAGTTGTTGCGTCAGCGTATGATTCGTTGCTTTCATACCGGGTATTATATTAAGCCGTACCGCTATTTTTCCCTTGTGTGTCTTTGTTGAGTTGGGTTTTTGGTCTCAGTGGGGGATACTTGACTTTTTGCAATTCCTTATATACCGAACATCCCTTGTAATTTGCGGGGTGGTTTCCTTCACAAAGGATGCACCGCACATTATCAGATCGCTCTTTCCTCGGGCATTCAATGGTAGCGTGTGGTCCAGCGCACTTAACGCATCTGGGTTGACGGTGACAGAACCTGCGCGTGTGTCCATATCTCTGGCAGTTGGAACATTGCGGGATCTCTCTTTTAGGTCTTGGTGGCTCAAATATAACGCAGCAATGGAGAAGGTGCTTAATGCTATAAATGTTTTTATTATTTGGATTAGGCTTGAGATCTATGTAGTGGAGTGAAAGAGGTGTTTTGGTTTTCCTGTCCTTTATATTCCAGACATTTGTAACATTGTGGTCTAGTTCTTCAATAGCTCCTTTTATATCGTTGGTGTCAGTAGACGGGTGGATATTTTTAAGGACTACTCGAAAGCTCCTTTCCTCTTTGGGTTTGTAGGTATAGAATTCAGTTTCTCGTTTTTGAAGTTCCTTGTAGATTTTAGTATAAGCTTCTGATGTTTTCAGCTGGATTTTCACTTGTTCACCACGAAGGATCTTGATTTCATACTGATCAGCGGCTGTGACATTCAAAATTTCATAGAGTGGCGGAATGTTGCTGACTTTGTCTATGAACAACGGAGGTGGTCTGATGGGCTTTTGAGCAGTTTCAGGAGGATCATTCGTGACCTGAAGGCTAGAGAATCGGTTGGAAGTAGTAACAGGAGCACTAAGCCAGTAGCTGTTTAATTTTGTTTGTTTTTGACCAGTGAGCAGTTCATCTGGACTGCGAGGTCTTTTGCGTCCGGGTACTTCCACCCAGTTTCCATCAGGAGCATTGTCGGAGCTAACTAGGTCTATCGTCGCACTAGCCTCACTAGTAGGGATCGTACCACTACTAGAGTTTGATCTGGGTCGACTAATAAAAAGGCTTTTGTGGAATATTTGCTGACTTAATATTTAAGGTGCAGTTGCATTATTCTTGTTAGAATTTTCTATTTGGCAATCCATGGATTCAGGGGTAATTTAACTTTTTATGTGGCAACACTGCTTTGAAATTGACATTGACACTTTGACAGTGAAATTTTAAGAGAGACAGAAAAAGTTTTATTATTGAGATTAGTGGGTAGAAGGTTTTCACTGTTAGAAACTTGAAATTTTCGATTTAGTTTTTTGTGGTTTTTAGTTGTTTAGATCACTCGATAACATTAACACGGGATCCGAAACACTTTGGCTACACTTTAATAACGTTTTGAGGCAAAACTTCAGTGTTTATAGGAAATCGCGAAAAAAACTTGAGGAGCGCGCATGTGCTTCTGACAGCAGTTTGACAACTTCTTATACTTAATTATATGAAATTTTCATATAATTAAGTACTTACCCACCGCACCTTCCGGGTGGACTGCGATCCTCGATCGGTTCTGCCTGCTTTTTTTTTTTTTTTCAGGATGGGAAATTATAGAATGACTTCTCCCGCTCTGGGCGGAGCGGGAGGGCGTGTCAGACTTTTACTGACTAAAACCCACCAGTGTTCCATCAGTTGCCCATGTGCCAGGGTCACGGTATCTCTTTCGAACAATCACGCGACCCCGGCAGGCATCGGTCCTAGTAGACCCCT
Source organism: Aporophyla lueneburgensis (assembly GCA_932294355.1). Taxonomy (NCBI): domain Eukaryota; kingdom Metazoa; phylum Arthropoda; class Insecta; order Lepidoptera; family Noctuidae; genus Aporophyla; species Aporophyla lueneburgensis. The sequence goes on along the minus strand of OW028762.1, from coordinate 11,191,499 downwards.
ACACTGCTGCTGACATCTCTTTGAGGCGCGCGTGGAACACTGCGCGCCGTCGACCCGAGCTTGGTCCTTACCGGGCGGCGAGCTACCCATTGCTCGCCACCCGCAAGCTCGCGCCTACGGTGGCCGGGAGTCCGCAATCGACTCCCGACGCCCGGGGCGTCTCCTCCTGCGGCGGCTAGGGACGTGAGGGCGCAGAGACTGCCACTCCCTCACGCGCCCCGCCTCCTCCTTCGCGAGCATTACTGCTTCGCAGAAGGAGGTGACGGCTTCCCATTCCCTCTCGCTCCGTACCATGGCTCGCACCAGGGCCGGACGCGAGAGGACGCCGCCGCCGGGTTCTGCCTGCAGGGGGGCCCAAATAGCGTAATTTCATCATAACTTTAATATTTTGTACTGAACCCATCCTCGAATACGTCGCCGTTGAACTGCCCGCGCGCAGACGCGTCTCTGGACACCTCACACGTCGGTCTAGCTCAGAAAAACGGAAAAAACTTTTGCTAACTCGTTGCGAAAATTCTAACTTAGTGATACAGTGAGCCTCATACAGTACGAAATCTTGAATACTGCAAGGCCAATTTCTTCGCGGTTTTCGACGCTATCCTTCGTAATTAGGCTACGGCCCACCGTTTTAGCTGTCAGAATCCATTTGTCTTCATGGGAAGTAGGCAAATGTGCTAGGTGGTTGAAGTTTTCGTTATTTTTTTTAAACGATAAATAATGTAAATTTGCTTAATATTCTTACTATCTACTAAGTTTATTTTCATGTAATTAAGTACTTACCCACCGCACCTTCCGGGTGGACTGCGATCCTCGATCGGTTCTGCCTGCTGGGGGCCCAAATAGCGTAATTTCATCATAACTTTAATATTTTGTACTGAACCCATCCTCGAATACGTCGCCGTTGAACTGCCCGCGCGCAGACGCGTCTCTGGACACCTCACATGTCGGTCTAGCTCAGAAAAACGGAAAAAACTTTTGCTAACTCGTTGCGAAAATTCTAACTTAGTGATACAGTGAGCCTCATACAGTACGAAATCTTGAATACTACAAGGCCGATTTCTTCGCGGTTTTCGACGCTATCCTTCGTAATTAGGCTACGGCCCACCGTTTTAGCTGTCAGAATCCATTTGTCTTCATGGGAAGTAGGCAAATGTGCTAGGTGGTTGAAGTTTTCGTTATTTTTTTTAAACGATAAATAATGTAAATTTGCTTAATATTCTTATTATCTACTAAGTTTATTTTCATGTAATTAAGTACTTACCCACCGCACCTTCCGAGTGGACTGCGATCCTCGATCGGTTCTGCCTGCTGGGGGCCCAAATAGCGTAATTTCATCATAACCTTAATATTTTGTACTGAACCCATCCTCGAATACGTCGCCGTTGAACTGCCCGCGCGCAGACGCGTCTCTGGACACCTCACACGTCGGTCTAGCTCAGAAAAACGGAAAAAACTTTTGCTTACTCGTTGCGAAAATTCTAACTTAGTGATACAGTGAGCCTCATACAGTACGAAATCTTGAATACTACAAGGCCGATTTCTTCGCGGTTTTCGACGCTATCCTTCGTAATTAGGCTACGGCCCACCGTTTTATTTGTCAGAATCCATTTGTCTTCATGGGAAGTAGGCAAATGTGCTAGGTGGTTGAAGTTTTCGTTATTTTTTTTAAACGATAAATAATGTAAATTTGCTTAATATTCTTAGTATCTACTAAGTTTATTTTCATGTAATTAAGTACTTACCCACCGCACCTTCCGGGTGGACTGCGATCCTCGATCGGTTCTGCCTGCTGGGGGCCCAAATAGCGTAATTTCATCATAACCTTAATATTTTGTACCGAACCCATCCTCGAATACGTCGCCGTTGAACTGCCCGCGCGCAGACGCGTCTCTGGACACCTCACACGTCGGTCTAGCTCTGAAAAACGGAAAAAACTTTTGCTAACTCGTTGAGAAAATTCTAACTTAGTGATACAGTGAGCCTCATACAGTACGAAATTTTGAATACTATAAAGGCCGATTTCTTCGCGGTTTTCGACGCTATCCTTCCTAATTAGGCTACGGCCCACCGTTTTAGCTGTCAGAATCCATTTGTCTTCATGGGAAGTAGGCAAATGTGCTAGGTGGTTGAAGTTTTCGTTATTTTTTTTAAACGATAAATTATGTAAATTTGCTTAATATTCTTACTATCTACTAAGTTTATTTTCATGTAATTAAGTACTTACCCTTAAGTAGGAGCCCCCTGAGTCGAGGCCCGAGAGCCTCTGAGGCCAGGACCCATGCTTTGCCAGGCAAGCCGTCGGGTCCTGGGGCGGTATTCTTGGCATTAAGCCTTCGTACCGCCACCCTCATCTCTACCTCGGTCACTTCTGGAGCACCGTCGTCGTCGTCAGTGGTGTGGTCGTCCGCATCGGGTACCGCAGTAGGCGGAGCCATGGGTGGGGGACTATGTTCCCCTCGAGAAGGGAACAGAGCGCTCACCACGCCCTCCACGAGTTGGGGCCGGAGACTCTGACTCAGCGGAGGAGCCCATGGGCGGAGTTTCTCCCGGACGGCCTTGTAGGGCCGTCCCCATGGGTCCCTATTCAGAGTCTCCAGCGACTCCTTGCGGGCCAGTCCTCTGGCCCGCAGGATCTCCTCTTGGAGGGCGGTCTTCGCCGCTCTGTACCCCTCATATAGCTCCGCCTGAATGGCTTCCGTATCCGGAGGACGGATACGGAGCCTGCGGTGCCTGGTGTACCGGCGTCGTGCCGCAACGCACGCTTCGCGCAACGCTGTCAGCTGCGGCGACCACCAGTACACCTGGCGCCAAGCCCGTCCTGGCTGAACTCGGGGCATAGCCACGTCACAGATCTCGGACATGGCCTCCCGGAACCACTCGGCCTCGTCGTTGGTGTCAGCAGGCCTGTCCGGTGGTGACACCCAGGCCTGCACGATCGAGGCTTCCAGGAGAAGCTCCCGGTCCAGCTTCTTCAGCGCCCACCGCGGACCACTCGGGGTCTGCCGGATCGGCGCGCTCGAGGTCTGGGTGGAGACGTCAAACCGGATGTACCGGTGGTCGGAATACGTCTCCACCCCCTCCATGACGCGCCAATCAATAACCTGCGGTGACAGAGCGGGGCTGGCGAACGAAATGTCCACCACTGAGTCGCCCCGCATCCGTACACACGTAGGTACAGAACCCCGATTTAGGACGACCAGGCCTGTCTCCAGAGCCCAGTCCTCCACCATCCTGCCCCGTGTGTCCGTATACCGGGAACCCCAAGCCAAATTCTTGGCGTTGAAGTCCCCGAGTACGAGCACGGGGAGGGGACGAAACCCGACGACGACGACTCTCAACTCCGCAAGGGAGTTGTGGAACTCGGCGAGAGTTCGGCTCGGGGAGAAGTATACTCCCACCACTACAATCTCCCCGAACCGTGCTGCTACGCAACCCCGTCCCCTCTTGACGGCCTCGAGGGTCGGGGTTCCGGCGGCGGCCGACGAAATGAGGGTCACTGAGCCGCTCAGGTCCTCCACCCAGTCATCCCTGGGCGGGACAAAGTACGGCTCAGCGACCACAGCGATGTTAATCGACCACTGTGCCATGCTCTGGAGTAACAGGTCCTGAGCGGCGGCACAGTGGTTGATATTCGCTTGGAGGAGGCGCAATGGAGAACCTATTATTGGCACTCCATTTCAGCCCACTCCTGAGCCCCCTGTGAGGGCCCTGCCGTGGTGGTGCCGGCCACGACCGCAGTGGTCGAGGCGGCAGCGGCGACAGCGGTGACAGCGATGGCGGAGGGCTTACCCTTACCTCTGGCCTTGGTGGCTACAGCGCAGGCCTTACTCCCAGCCCGGTGTTCGGCCGGCTTGCCAGCCGCCGCACGTGCATAGCAGTGCGGCGTGGCGTTGCACGAGCCGGCCTTGTGACCGGGCTGACCGCAGCGGAAGCAGTGACCGCTGCGGTCCACCTCCGAGGTGCAACCCACGAACACGTGGTTGCCCATCTGGCATCGGAAGCACCTCAGAGGTCTGGGCTCCAGCAGTTTCACCTGCGCTGAGACCCAGCCCACCAGAAGCCTTCAGCCCTCCGCGGTTATTTTTTGGGCCACCGACACGGGGCAGCTCACCGTGACAGTTCGCAACCCCGCATTGTCAGGGCGGATGGTGCCTGCCCTCACTTGTTCGGCAGGACAACCCCCCGCCCTAGCGATGGCGGCCACCACCTCCGCCTCCGTGACGCAATCGTCCAGGCCCAAGATGCGCATGTCAGCGCACTTGATGGGCCTGGACACCCGGGCCTCCTCCGCGTCCAACGACGCCCTTAGCCTTTCGGCCAGAGCGTCAGCGGTCGGGCCACTAGCCGCACCGGGGACCTCTAGCATCCGGGCCCCAGTCAATGTGACTTTAACCCGGAGCCCGTCGGAGATGCCGAGCTCCGTCAGGTCCACCGCTGCCTTCGCCTTGGAGAGCACGTCGCGGTAGGACACGCCCTTTTTTACCGCTTCCGGCTGTAGTGTAATCACTACAGCTGCGGACCTCGGGGCGCGGAGCCTAGCCGCGACGCTGCCCTTTTTACGCCGCTGCTGCCTCTTTTTATTTCTGGCCGCCCTTGCAGCCTTGCTTGCCTTCTTCTTCTCCCCAACCACTTGCCATTCGGCGTTGGCAGGGGGAGATTTAGAAGGCGGGGGCGGCATTGGCGGCCCTCTCGCCACCTGCGCTGGGGGGGCTCTCGCAGGTGCCTGTTTGGGCCGGCCTTTGGTCTGTCCCGGCCCTTTGGCTGGGGCAGACGCGGAAGCAGCATACGACGCCGCCTTCGGCTGGGCCGGGGCTGCCGTAGCCTAATTACGAAGGATAGCGTCGAAAACCGCGAAGAAATCGGCCTTTTAGTATTCAAGATTTCGTACTGTATGAGGCTCACTGTATCACTAAGTTAGAATTTTCGCAACGAGTTAGCAAAAATTTTTTCCGTTTTTCTGAGCTAGACCGACGTGTGAGGTGTCCAGAGACGCGTCTGCGCGCGGGCAGTTCAACGGCGACGTATTCGAGGATGAGTTCAGTACAAAATATTAAAGTTATGATGAAATTACGCTATTTGGGCCCCCCGCAGGCAGAACCGATCGAGGATCGCAGGCCACCCGGAAGGTGCGGTGGGTAAGTACTTAATTACATGAAAATAAACTTAGTAGATAGTAAGAATATTAAGCAAATTTACATAATTAATCGTTTAAAAAAAAATAACGAAAACTTCAACCACCTAGCACATTTGCCTACTTCCCATGAAGACAAATGGATTCTGACAGCTAAAACGGTGGGCCGTAGCCTAATTACGAAGGATAGCGTCGAAAACCGCGAAGAAATCGGCCTTGTAGTATTCAAGATTTCGTACTGTATGAGGCTCACTGTATCACTAAGTTAGAATTTTCGCAACGAGTTAGCAAAAGTTTTTTCCGTTTTTCTGAGCTAGACCGACGTGTGAGGTGTCCAGAGATGCGTCTGCGCGCGGGCAGTTCAACGGCGACGTATTCCAGGATGGGTTCAGTACAAAATATTAAAGTTATGATGAAATTACGCTATTTGGGCCCCCAGCAGGCAGAACCGATCGAGGATCGCAGTCCACCCGGAAGGTGCGGTGGGTAAGTACTTAATTACTTGAAAATAAACTTAGTAGATAGTAAGAATATTAAGCAAATTTACATTATTTATCGTTTAAAAATAATAACGAAAACTTCAACCACCTAGCACATTTGCCTACTTCCCATGAAGACAAATGGATTCTGACAGCTAAAACGGTGGGCCGTAGCCTAATTACGAAGGATAGCGTCGAAAACCGTGAAGAAATCGGCCTTGTAGTATTCAAGATTTCGTACTGTATGAGGCTCACTGTATCACTAAGTTAGAATTTTCGCAACGTGTTAGCAAAAGTTTTTTCCGTTTTTCAGAGCTAGACCAATGTGTGAGGTGTCCAGAGACGCGTCTGCGCGCGGGCAGTTCAACGGCGACGTATTCGAGGATGGGTTCAGTACAAAATATTAAAGTTATGATGAAATTACGCTATTTGGGCCCCCCAGCAGGCAGAACCGATCGAGGATCGCAGTCCACCCGGAAGGTGCGGTGGGTAAGTACTTAATTACATGAAAATAAACTTAGTAGATAGTAAGAATATTAAGCAAATTTACATTATTTATCGTTTAAAAAAAATAACGAAAACTTCAACCACCTAGCACATTTGCCTACTTTCCATGAAGACAAATGGATTCTGACAGCTAAAACGGTGGGCCGTAGCCTAATTACGAAGGATAGCGTCGAAAACCGCGAAGAAATCGGCCTTGTAGTATTCAAGATTTCGTACTGTATGAGGCTCACTGTATCACTAAGTTAGAATTTTCGCAACGAGTTAGCAAAAGTTTTTTCCGTTTTTCTGAGCTAGACCGACGTGTGAGGTGTCCAGAGACGCGTCTGCGCGCGGGCAGTTCAACGGCGACGTATTCCAGGATGGGTTCAGTACAAAATATTAAAGTTATGATGAAATTACGCTATTTGGGCCCCCAGCAGGCAGAACCGATCGAGGATCGCAGTCCACCCGGAAGGTGCGGTGGGTCAGTACTTAAATACATGAAAATAAAGTTAGTAGATAGTAAGAATATTAAGCAAATTTACATTATTTATCGTTTAAAAAAAGTAACGAAAACTTCAACCACCTAGCACATTTGCCTACTTCCCATGAAGACAAATGGATTCTGACAGCTAAAACGGTGGGCCGTAGCCTAATTACGAAGAATAGCGTTGAAAACCGCGAAGAAATCGGCCTTGTAGTATTCAAGATTTCGTACTGTATGAGGCTCACTGTATCACTAAGTTAGAATTTTCGCAACGTGTTAGCAAAAGTTTTTTCCGTTTTTCTGAGCTAGACCGACGTGTGATGTGTCCAGAGACGCGTCTGCGCGCGGGCAGTTCAACGGCGACGTATTCGAGGATGGGTTCATTACAAAATATTAAAGTTATGATGAAATTACGCTATTTGGGCCCCCAGCAGGCAGAACCGATCGAGGATCGCAGGCCACCCGGAAGGTGCGGTGGGTAAGTACTTAATTACATGAAAATAAACTTAGTAGATAGTAAGAATATTAAGCAAATTTACATTATTTATCGTTTAAAAAAAATAACGAAAACTTCAACCACCTAGCACATTTGCCTACTTCCCATGAAGACAAATGGATTCTGACAGCTAAAACGGTGGGCCGTAGCCTAATTACGAAGGATAGCGTCGAAAACCGTGAAGAAATCGGCCTTGTAGTATTCAAGATTTCGTACTGTATGAGGCTCACTGTATCACTAAGTTAGAATTTTCGCAACGTGTTAGCAAAAGTTTTTTCCGTTTTTCAGAGCTAGACCAATGTGTGAGGTGTCCAGAGACGCGTCTGCGCGCGGGCAGTTAGTTCAACGGTGACGTATTCGAGGATGGGTTCAGTACAAAATATTAAAGTTATGATGAAATTACGCTATTTGGGCCCCCAGCAGGCAGAACCGATCGAGGATCGCAGTTCACCCGGAAGGTGCGGTGGGTAAGTACTTAATTACATGAAAATAAACTTATTAGATAGTAAGAATATTAAGCAAATTTACATTATTTATCGTTTAAAAAAAATTACGAAAACTTCAACCACCTAGCACATTTGCCTACTTCCCATGAAGACAAATGGATTCTGACAGCTAAAACGGTGGGCCGTAGCCTAACTACGAAGGATAGCGTCGAAAACCGCGAAGAAATCGGCCTTGTAGTATTCAAGATTTCGTACTGTATGAGGCTCAGTGTATCACTAAGTTAGAATTTTCGCAACGAGTTAGCAAAAGTTTTTTCCGTTTTTCTGAGCTAAACCGACGTGTGAGGTGTCCAGAGACGCGTCTGCGCGCGGGCAGTTCAACGGCGACGTATTCGAGGATGGGTTCAGTACAAAATATTAAAGTTATGATGAAATTACGCTATTTGGGCCCCCAGCAGGCAGAACCAATCGAGGATCGCAGTCCACCCGGAAGGTGCGGTGGGTAAGTACTTAATGACATGAAAATAAACTTAGTAGATAGTAAGAATATTAAGCAAATTTACATTATTTATCGTTTAAAAAAAGTAACGAAAACTTCAACCACCTAGCACATTTGCCTACTTCCCATGAAGACAAATGGATTCTGACAGCTAAAACGGTGGGCCGTAGCCTAATTACGAAGAATAGCGTCGAAAACCGCGAAGAAATCGGCCTTGTAGTATTCAAGATTTCGTACTGTATGAGGCTCACTGTATCACTAAGTTAGAATTTTCGCAACGTGTTAGCAAAAGTTTTTTCCGTTTTTCTGAGCTAGACCGACGTGTGATGTGTCCAGAGACGCGTCTGCGCGCGGGCAGTTCAACGGCGACGTATTCGAGGATGGGTTCATTACAAAATATTAAAGTTATGATGAAATTACGCTATTTGGGCCCCCAGCAGGCAGAACCGATCGAGGATCGCAGGCCACCCGGAAGGTGCGGTGGGTAAGTACTTAATTACATGAAAATAAACTTAGTAGATAGTAAGAATATTAAGCAAATTTACATAATTTATCGTTTAAAAAAAATAACGAAAACTTCAACCACCTAGCACATTTGCCTACTTCCCATGAAGACAAATGGATTCTGACAGCTAAAACGGTGGGCCGTAGCCTAATTACGAAGGATAGCGTCGAAAACCGCGAAGAAATCGGCCTTGTAGTATTCAAGATTTCGTACTGTATGAGGCTCACTGTATCACTAAGTTAGAATTTTCGCAACGAGTTAGCAAAAGTTTTTTCCGTTTTTCTGAGCTAGACCGACGTGTGAGGTGTCCAGAGACGCGTCTGCGCACGGGCAATTCAACGGCGATGTATTCGAGGATGGGTTCAGTACAAAATATTAAAGTTATGATGAAATTACGCTATTTGGGCCCCCAGCAGGCAGAACCGATCGAGGATTGCAGTCCACCCGGAAGGTGCGGTGGGTAAGTACTTAATTACATGAAAATAAACTTAGTAGATAGTAAGAATATTAAGCAAAGGAGATGGCTAAATGAATACCCTCAGAATGTATTGGAATCTCACATTAACTCGTAATATTTAAATATTCATTTATGAATTATTTAGTGTTTATTAATTTCCAAGAACTTTCGTGAACTGTTTAGCATAAAAAAAGTATCTGAATTGCTTTTCAAGCTTTTTGATTGCTAGGGAGGAGTCATAGCGCTTTTCCAGAATGTCAAATTGAAACTGTACTTATATCGATTTTTGAAAATAGGTCTCAAAACGATTTAATATCTGAACCTAAAAAGTGACAATCAGAGTTTTTATCGTGAATCGATTACGTTATTCAGTGTCATGTTTAGTTCCGTTAGTGTTTTCGCAAGGTTTTGATTTGGAAAATGCGGCTGTTTTTAAAGTGACCATTGACTCTACTCATCATTCATCATTTCAGCCGAAAGACGTCCACTGCTGGACATAGGCCTCCTCCAAGCACCGCCACCTCGACCTGTTCTGTGCCTCTCGCATCCAACGTATTCCTGCGGCCTTCACCAGGTCATCGGTCCATCTTGTGGGAGGCCTTCCAACGCTACGTCTTCCAGTACGCGGTCGCCACTCCAGAACCTTCCGACCCCATCGGCCATCTGTTCTGCGAGCAATGTGCCCTGCCCACTGCCACTTAAGTATGGCAATTCTTCGGGCTATGTCGGTAACCTTGATTTTCCTACGGATCTCATCATTTCTGATTCGATCACGTAGGGAAACTCCAAGTATAGCCCTCCCCATTGCTCTTTGGGTGACTCACTGACGACTTATATACTTTATTGTACACCATAAAAATACATCTCAAAAAACATTACAATTATTACAAAATATACAATGGGCGGCCTTATCGCTTTATGCGATCTCTTTCAGGCAACCATGGAATGGACAGTGAAAAGCGTAGACATAAAATGGGTATATCAATGGTGTAAACTCAACTAAACAGTTATTTATATCCTAAATAATATACACATAAATACATACATACTAAATATCCATATAAGACACAAAAATTAATGACGACAGTACATAGAAAATTAAAGTTCGGTTAGGAGAAGAAGATCACAACGACAAGTAGTGTTCCTTCACGAGTCTTTTAAAAACATGTAACGTCTGCGCGCGTTTTATTTCAACAGGCAATGCATTCCACAACCGAGCGGCTTGGACAGTAAAGGAATGGTCGAGGAAAGTTGTGGAGTGCATAGGCATTTTAAGCTTCAAGTTATCTGATGACCTTAAGAATTTCGTGTGTGAGTCACAAAGAAACTGAAAACGCTTCTTGAGATAGAGAGGAGTGGAGGGAGAAAATAGCACTTTATACAAAAGAGAAAGAATATGAGGATTCCGGCGAAGGTGAATTGGTAACCACTTGAGCTTCACTCGACATTCGAAAACATGGTCATATTTGCGCAAACCAAATATGAACCTTATGCAAAAGTTTTGAAGGCGCTCAACTTTGTCCAGTTGGTCTTGGGTAAGGTCAAGATAGCTGGCATCGGCATAGTCAAGGATGGGTAGAAGAAGTGATTGTGCAAGCGCAATCTTGGTGGTAGTCGGGAGAAAGTTACGCAATCTCTTCAAAGACGCACCAGATGCAAATAGCTTACGGCTAACTTCCTGTAGCTGGGCAGTCCAAGAAAAGTTCTTATCAATAAATATTCCCAAGTTTTCGACTACATATTATGTGTCGATAAATACTAACTGAATAGTGGTCGACAAAACACAAATTATTTTTATTCTTTCAGCCCTTTCCATTATTTAATCGATTTAGTTCTCTTGAAGTTCAATCTCATCTCTATGAAAAAAAACGTCACATGTCAGACGTCGTTTGAATGCTCTGCCGTTTGCTTGTTCGTTGTGCTTTTTATTTCGGAATTTCACTGACCCCTGCTTGCTTATTGGAGTTATTGTGTTTGCACGCCTACCTACTGACCTGTTGCTACTCGACCCGGATTTGATTTCCAATCAATTCACCATGCGATGCATAAACTGTGGTGTAGCCACGCAAAGACTGCGGCGGCATATCACCTCTTCATTGCCTGCTGTTCTTCTCACTATCTTAGCACGATGGTTAACAATTGAGGTAAGCCATCTATAGCTAGAATCATTCTAGAACTAATATCACGACTACAACAGACTGGTTGCCTTATATATCATTATATTAAAATGTGTTGGTATTATAGTTGATTCATGTGGGTATTTTAAGGTAATTAAGTTTGTTCTAGATTCCAAGTGATGCCAACATTTGCCATCCTTGTTATGAATTGCTGAATTCAGAAGCTAGTCATGTGCGTTTATTTGGCCATACATTAGTGTGCATAACTTGTGGCCGTTCTGTGAGAAATATACAACGTCATGCAGTGGAGATAAACAATCCAATGTTACAGAATTTAGCAACGTCTCATCCAGCTTTCAATCAGGTAAATAAAATGATATCTAAGCAAAGTGTGTTCTTTTATATTTACATGCCCATCCGGTAGCTTGAATCATCTTCGTCTTCAGATATTCAGTTTCTTAGCCTATAAATAGTCAAGCTGATCTCTCTTTCTGTTTGCGTTACTGACCGAACATCCAATCAGATTGATTTTATCAGAATTTGAGAGTGAAGGAAGACAGAGTACAGTGGCTATGTCAGTCAGAGAACAAACAATATGTCCTCTTATTTTTTTTCAATGCACGCTTCATAATATTAGTGTCGGTTTTTTGTCTATTCATTTCTTGCGCTTACATTACTTAATCCCTTCGATTGCTTCTGAATGTAGGTAGACATTCAGTTATTCTTAGATATTTAGTATAATTATGACACCATAAATAGACTAAATTATTTTTTTAGGCTTTGAACTATGCGTGCCATCCCTGTTGGATAAGACATCAACGACAGACAAACCAAGACCAAAATAGGGGAAATCTGCCTGGACCTGAACCACGAGCTGGACCTGAACCAGGACCTAGGCCTGTTTCAGAACCGGAATTACACCTGCCAAATTATAAACGGGCTGCGAACACCTCCGGGCACTGTGTGTTTAATGGATGTATCTTTGAACAACAGTTACATGTGGTTCCGGCATTTATAAAAAAAATGCTTATTGAAAAACATAATTTTTATATTCCCCGCAAAACCAGGGTTTGTGAGACACATTGTAATTTGGATGTTTGGCACTTGTTGCTTCAAAATAACAATATGTACTCGAATTTCACTGCAAACCAAATTGAAGATATAATAACAATAGCAAAATCTGACGAACCAACGTTTAATTTTGAAAAGGTTGCTGAAATGCAAAATGTGATATGTCACTATTGGACAGGTTTAACAACTGCCAATTTTTTGAACCTATTTAATATTTTGCCTGCCCTCACTTTCAAAAGGCCTAAGAATGCTTTGGCTATTTATTTAGCAAAATTAAGAACAGGTGAATCTGACCGGCGACTTGCGACACTTTTTACAGTATCACGTCCCACATTAACTGCCATACTAAAAAAAATTAGAGTGTTTAACGCAACATTTAGTACCCAACTATATAGGGCAAAACCATATGACCCATATCGATATTGTAAACAGGAATTTAAGCATACCCAATGCTCTTTTTGGTAATGAAAATAGACCTGCTATTGCCATATTTGATGGCACATATGTATATTTACAAAAAAGTTCAAATTATCTATTCCAAAAAAAAACCTACAGCCTGCATAAATATGACAATTTAGTCAAACCATTTATGATTGTTTCATGTGATGGGCATATTATTGATGTTGTTGGACCATATGCTGCTACTCAAACTGATGCTGAGATTATGAATCATTTGTTTCAAGCAGAAGATAGTCCATATCGACAGCTTTTTCAACGTAATGATGTTTTTATTTTAGATAGGGGTTTCAGGGATGCTTTACCACTATTAGAAAGTTTAGGCTTTCAAACTCATAAACCTGAGTCAATGAGCCCTGGTCAAACACAATTGACATATGAACAAGCTAATAAAAGCAGGAAAGTAACATTATGCAGATGGGTAGTAGAAGTGGTTAACGGGCGCTTCAAACGCGATTTTAAATTATTTCGACAACGATTTTTCAATTTAGCTTCACCCCACCTTATGGAAGATTTTAAAATAGCTGCAGCATTAATTAATAAATATCATATTTTAATAGAGGATAGTCCAAATTCTGGTGAAATTATACAAAGAGTGGCACGGTATATGGATCAGCCTAATCATTTAGGAACCTTTGTAAGGGAAAATAATTTGAACAGGCAAAGATCAATGTTTTTGAGAGTGGATGGCAACCTGCCCCAATTGCAGAATTTTCCAATATTGGAGTATAATCAGTTACTGTTGATGGCATTAGGACCATATCAGGTTAAACAAGCCCGGTCATACTACGGAGAGCATATTAGAGCAAATGGTGTCTATGATATCGAAGTGTGCCCGGATCTTGAAAGAGTATATCATTTAGGGGGATCAAGTCCTCAACTTTTAAGAGGCCGAATAAGATCAAGACATATCAGCCAAAGAATATATTACGTGTATATTTTATATGAAAGTCAAACAAATAATTCTTAAGAAGACATTCTGTCATATTACTGCAGCTGTATTGTGGGGAACAGAACTCTGGGCTGTTGCTGTCATGTCATGACAGTGACACCAGAACACATTATTAGCTCCGGCTTCATTTTTAGATAATGTACTTGTACGATTTACAGAATAACAAATAAATCGCATTTTGGTTGTTTTATTTCAAACAATTATATGTCCTTGGTTACTCACTGCGTTCGTTATCTAGTTTGGCAGGTTTTATTAATTACCACGCAGCAACGCGCGCAAGAAAAGCACTCTGGCGGCAGGATTTTTCTGAATTGATTTACATTGATACACAACAACTAATACCTAAAGGTATAAAGGTTTTCCGGAAGAACCAACTTACCTACTAGTACTAGTGACAACCCCATCAAATCTATTTGTTGATACATCCGTACAGATAGATTGAATAAAAACGCACCAGGGAGACTTAGTTAGATTTAAGTAATGTATAATACCTAGCAGAATTACCTACCTCAAATACAAAAATTCTACACTTGTTTGGGTCAGTTCATATCAATCCTTATTTTCAAACATGTTCATCATTTCAGCCATTTATTTATATTTTCTGTGAAAACTGTCTTTGTTTCAACTCGGGATAAGAAAATTCGTTTTTACAAGAGTATAATATGTAATTAAATACCCGGTGGAAGTGATTTTTGCGCAGACTGTAAAGAAGCATGTTATATTACGTTTCTTGGTGCAATTACCTCTTTATTGTTATTAACTCAAGTACCACCGTGCACAATCAGAATGGGACGCTATTCAAAAATACAATTATCAATATAATCCAGATACAGCAGATGCAGACACCCCTACGTAAAAGTTCATAGCAATGTCATCTGTTTGTAGTTTCTATACCTATTGACGTAGGAGTTACACGATAGCGATTTTATTTTTATGATTTTAAAGGTATGAAAAGTTCCTGAAACAGTTTTTATATGAAATACTAATATTCATCTATTCAGCTTTACATATTGCTAGGTACCATATTTATTAATTGCCAGGATCTCGTCCATACTTCAATTTAGCCATGTCCTTTACATTATTTATCGTTTAAAAAAAATAACGAAAACTTCAACCACCTAGCACATTTGCCTACTTCCCATGAAGACAAATAGATTCTGACAGCTAAAACGGTGGGCCGTAGCCGAATTACGAAGGATAGCGTCGAAAACCGCGAAAAAATCGGCCTCGTAGTATTCAAGATTTCGTACTGTATGAGGCTCACTGTATCACTAAGTTAGAATTTTCGCAACGAGTTAGCAAAAGTTTTTTCCGTTTTACTGAGCTAGACCGACGTGTGAGGTGTCCAGAGACGCGTCTGCGCGCGGGCAGTTAGTTCAACGGCGACGTATTCGAGGATGGGTTCAGTACAAAATATTAAAGTTATGATGAAATTACGCTATTTGGGCCCCCAGCAGGCAGAACCGATCGAGGATCGCAGTCCACCCGGAAGGTGCGGTGGGTAAGTACTTAATTACATGAAAATAAACTTAGTAGATAGTAAGAATATTAAGCAAATTTTCATTATTTATCGTTTAAAAAAAAAATAACGAAAACTTCAACCACCTAGCACATTTGCCTACTTCCCATGAAGACAAATGGATTCTGACAGCTAAAACGGTGGGCCGTAGCCTAATTACGAAGGATAGCGTCGAAAACCGCGAAGAAATCGGCCTTGTAGTATTCAAGATTTCGTACTGTATGAGGCTCACTGTATCACTAAGTTAGAATTTTCGCAACGAGTTAGCAAAAGTTTTTTCCGTTTTTCTGAGCTAGACCGACGTGTGAGGTGTCCAGAGACGCGTCTGCGCGCGGACAGTTCAACGGCGACGTATTCGAGGATAGGTTCAGTACAAAATATTAAAGTTATGATGAAATTACGCTATTTGGGCCCCCAGCAGGCAGAACCGATCGAGGATCGCAGTCCACCCGGAAGGTGCGGTGGGTAAGTACTTAATTACATGAAAATAAACTTAGTAGATACTAAGAATATTAAGCAAATTTACATTATTTATCGTTTAAAAAAAATAACGAAAACTTCAACCACCTAGCACATTTGCCTACTTCCCATGAAGACAAATGGATTCTGACAGCTAAAACGGTGGGCCGTAGCCTAATTACGAAGGATAGCGTCGAAAACCGCGAAGAAATCGGCCTTGTAGTATTCAAGATTTCGTACTGTATGAGGCTCACTGTATCACTAAGTTAGAATTTTCGCAACGAGTTAGCAAAAGTTTTTTCCGTTTTTCTGAGCTAGACCGACGTGTGAGGTGTCCAGAGACGCGTCTGCGCGCGGGCAGTTCAACGGCGACGTATTCGAGGATGGGTTCAGTACAAAATATTAAAGTTATGATGAAATTACGCTATTTGGGCCCCCAGCAGGCAGAACCGATCGAGGATCGCAGTCCACCCGGAAGGTGCGGTGGGTAAGTACTTAATTACATGAAAATAAACTTAGTAGATAGTAAGAATATTAAGCAAATTTACATTATTTATCGTTTAAAAAAAATAACGAAAACTTCAACCACCTAGCACATTTGCCTACTTCCCATGAAGACAAATGGATTCTGACAGCTAAAACGGTGGGCCGTAGCCTAATTACGAAGGATAGCGTCGAAAACCGCGAAGAAATTGGCCTTGCAGTATTCAAGATTTCGTACTGTATGAGGCTCACTGTATCACTAAGTTAGAATTTTCGCAACGAGTTAGCAAAAGTTTTTTCCGTTTTTCTGAGCTAGACCGACGTGTGAGGTGTCCAGAGACGCGTCTGCGCGCGGGCAGTTCAACGGCGACGTATTCGAGGATGGGTTCAGTACAAAATATTAAAGTTATGATGAAATTACGCTATTTGGGCCCCCAGCAGGCAGAACCGATCGAGGATCGCAGTCCACCCGGAAGGTGCGGTGGGTAAGTACTTAATTACATGAAAATAAACTTAGTAGATAGTAAGAATATTAAGCAAATTTACATTATTTGTCGTTTAAAAAATTTACGAAAACTTCAACCACCTAGCACATTTGCCTTCTTCCCATAAATGATAAATGATTTTATTTCTGTAAGTAGGTTTGTACAAACACTTTTACATGTCAATGATATTTTTTTAAACTAGATGAGTTCGGCGTTTCCTAACTGACTACTCTGAGAAGAAAGGCCGAAACAAACTCAGAGGTCACAGTCTCTTTTAAAGTCCAGACATAATCTTGTTCGCATCATGTGAAGATCATGTAGATTGGTGACTGAAATGGTCTTTTGAAGAAAGAACCACACAGATTGAGTGGACCTGTCCAGTCAGTGCAAGCATTTGTCACTAATCGTTTAGCTCAACTCGGAAGATAAGGAGCCCAACGCTATGACGAACAGTACCAAAGAAAGGACATTTGGGTAGGCCACATAAATTACTCAGACTGCCAGATCATGATTAATAAGAACGAAAGAAAACAAAATTAAAAAAAGACCCACATTGTCTTCACATTCACAATAATTATTAAAAAATACGATACTTTACAGAGTAAATATTCATGTCATTGTATAATATAAAAAATTATCAATGTCAATGTGTATATAAAAAAAAGAAACGGATATAATTTGTTGGTCAGATCATTTGATGACCATGTAGATCGGTGTCTGAAATGGTCTTTTGAAGAAAGAACCACACAGATTGAGTGGACCTGTCCAGTCAGTGCAAGCATTTGTCATTAATCGTTTAGCTCAACTCGAAAAATAAGGAGCGCAACGCTTTGACGAACAGTACCAAAGAAAGGACATTTGGGTAGGCCACATAAATTACTCAAACTGCCAGATCGTGATTACTGAGAACGAAAGAAAACAATATTAAAAAAGACCCACATAGTCTTCACATTCACAATAATTAAAACAATACGATACTTTACAAAGTAAATATTCATGTCATTGTATATATAAAAAAATTATCAATGTCAATGTGTAGGTATATATAAAAAAAAAGAAACGGATATAATTTTGTTGGTCAGATCATTTGATGACCATGTAGATCGGTGTCTGAAATGGTCTTTTGATGAAAGAACCACACAGATATTGCCACTAACTACTCAAACTGCCAGACCATATTCAAAAGTGAAACAATGACCCACATAGTCCTCAAATTCTCAATAATCAAAGTAATATTCATACAATTAATATTCATGTCATGTGAAATAATAAAAAAGAGTAAAAATAGCAAAATAATAATAATAATAATAAAAAAACAACATTCAGTGTAGATTTATTGGAGCAGCTCAATCCCAGGCCGTTTTATCCTCAATATAGTCTTTTACAGTATAATAGGCTTTCTGACATAATTTACGCTTTATAAAATATTTGAATTTATTTAGGCTTAGTTCTTGAATGAGGCTAGGAAGTTTATTATAAAAACGAATACATTGGCATCTAAACGAGCCACCTATTTTCTTGAGCCTGGTCTTAGGAACAACAAATTTTTGTTTGTTTCTAGTATTGACATTATGGATATCACTGTATCTTTTAAAGAGATTAATATTTTTATGTGCATACAGCAGATTTTCATAAATATACTGAGAAGGCACAGTCATTATATTAATCTCTTTATATTTGTCTCTGAGGGAGTATCTGGGACTTAATTTATAAATCGAACGAATTGCTCTTTTTTGTAAAACAAAAATTGTCTGAATATCGGCGGCATTTCCCCACAGCAGAATACCGTACGACATCACGCTATGAAAATAACTGAAGTAAACTAAACGGGCTGTCTCTAAATCAGTTAAATCACGAATTTTTCTAACAGCGTATGCTGCAGAGCTAAGCTTTTTTGACAATTTATCTATATGGGGGCCCCATTGAAGCTTGGCATCCAGAGTTATGCCTAAGAATACTGTGGTATCTTCGGGTTTCAACACTTCACCCTTTATGAGGACACTAGTTTCTACTTGTCTAACATGAGGTATAGTAAACTTAATACATTTGGTTTTTTTCTCGTTTAGTAGTAGGTTATTAACATTAAACCAGTTAACTACATTAGCAAGGGCTGTATTTACATTGTCAGTAACAAGCTGCTGACGTTTGAGTTTGAATAAAAGTGAAGTGTCGTCTGCAAACAACACTATATCATGTTTATCCTTTATGAGGTAAGGCAAGTCATTTATATAAATAAGAAATAAAAATGGGCCTAAAATTGAGCCCTGGAGGACCCCCATTCTAACTTTAGATCCAGGTGATCTTTTTCAGTGGACGTCAACTCTCTGAATCCTATCACTTAGGTATGAAGTAAGAAGATCCAGAGAGGCGTTCCGGATTCCGTAGTGGTGAAGTTTCCTGATCAATGTTTCATGACGAACACAATCGAATGCCTTGGACAAATCGCAAAAAAATACCCAAAGCATCGCATTTGTCCTCCCACGCATTATATATATGACCTAACAGTTCAACTCCGGCATCGGTAGTTGAACGACCCTTTGTGAAACCAAACTGTTTGTTGTGTAATAAGTTATGTTTATTAAAAAATCGTTGCAATTGATTTAAAATAAGTTTTTCAAAAATTTTATTGAAGGTAGGTAGCACTGAAATTGGTCTATAGTTAGTAGGGTCTGATGTGCTACCCGACTTAAACAAAGGTATTATTTTACTGTTTTTCATAAGATCAGGAAACTCGCCACGTTCAATACAATTATTAAAAATAACAGCTAAAGTTGGTGCTACAATGTTTATGATTGACTTAGCAGTATCAACAGAATTACCCCATAAATCGGCGGTCTTCTTAACATTTAAAGAGTGGAAAGTTTTAATGATATCGTTACAGGTTACATATTGGAAATAAAATTCACTATCACAAACCGGAACGTTTTCTTTGAGTAAAGACTCTGCAGCAGTGGGTGATGAGTTCAAAGATTTGGTAGTAGATACTGGAATCTCTGCAAAGAAATTTTCAAAGGCCGCGGCGACTTGAGAATCTGATTTAATTATATTGTACTCAATAGCTAGACTGTAGTCACTACTTCGGTTGCATGACCTTCCTGTTTCGCTGTTAATGATAGTCCAAGTCGTTTTAATTACATTAGTGCTATTTTTAATCTTTAAACTCAAATAACGTGACTTGGCTATGCTACAAACTTTCTTAAATAATTTAGAATAATTTTTAACATACTAATTAAATTCAGCAGTGTTTATACAAGTCCGTTCATCATATAATTCATAAAGTCGTTTTCTACTTTTATGTATACCAGTGGTGGCCCAATCACTAAAAGAAGCGTTAATACTAACCGAAAAAGTCTTTGGAATGAATATGTTATCAAATTGTGTGCAATACATTTAAAAAAAATCATTATATTGTCCATTAGGGTCATGATTTGGCAACACAAGTGGTAGATTATTCGAAAGTTTAGTTTTAAAGATTTCCAAGCGATGAACAGTTTTCGGGTTAACAGTGATATCTTTTTTAGTTTTTTTTTTTATGTTTACATTTGGAAAAGTGATCAATTGACCACAATGATCTGAATCTAATAAATTAATAATTTCTTTGTGGATTGCTTGAAAATCTGTGTAAATGTTATCTAAGCATGTAGCACTAGTGGGAGTGATTCTAGTGGGCTCCAAAAATTGGTTAGCAAGATTGTATGACTGAAACAAACTTATAATTTTAGTACTTAACCCAGAAGTTTCTAACAAGTTAACATTAAAATCACCGCAAGTGATGATAAACTTATTTGAATTAGAAATTTTGTGCAACACTTCATCCATTACCTTTTCAAAACAATCATACAATCCTGAAGGAGGTCTGTACACACTTAATACAATGAACTGCTCCAATTCAATACAGGCTATTTCAATTGTCCGCTCAACAGAGAGGCTCACAAATTACATCATTTTTTACACACTGTTCATAGGAACTGTTAATAGCAGGAAGTGGGAAATCAACACAGGGCTGCGTTAAGGTGGTATTGCATGTTGTCAATGAATGCTCTGGTGTAGGTAGAATAGATGGTGTCTGACACTGCTCACATTTGTTCGTTTGTGAGTTCACCAGAGCATTCATCGCCAACACATATTCCTTCATGAGATCTTCTGACGTATTATATTTGGAAGTCATTGAACTAAGTTTCGCCTGTAAATAGTCTAGTTCTGATTGTAAGTACTCTGTGTCAATTTTGTACTTATATATATATTCGCAACGAGTTAGCGATATGTACTTATATGTACCATGAAGACAAATGGATTCTGATAGCTAAAACGGTGGGCCGTAGCCTAATTACGAAGGATAGCGTCGAAAACCGCGAAGAAATCGGCCTTGTAGTATTCAAGATTTCGTACTGTATGAGGCTCACTGTATCACTAAGTTAGAATTTTCGCAACGAGTTAGCAAAAGTTTTTTCCGTTTTTCTGAGCTAGACCGACATGTGAGGTGTCCAGAGACGCGTCTGCGCGCGGGCAGTTCAACGGCGACGTATTCGAGGATGGGTTCAGTACAAAATATTAAAGTTATGATGAAATTACGCTATTTGGGCCCCCAGCAGGCAGAACCGATCGAGGATCGCAGTCCACCCGGAAGGTGCGGTGGGTAAGTACTTAATTACATGAAAATAAACTTAGTAGATAGTAAGAATATTAAGCAAATTTACATGATTTATCGTTTAAAAAAAATAACGAAAACTTCAACCACCTAGCACATTTGCCTACTTCCCATGAAGACAAATGGATTCTGACAGCTAAAACGGTGGGCCGTAGCCTAATTACGAAGAATAGCGTCGAAAACCGCGAAGAAATCGGCCTTGTAGTATTCAAGATTTCGTACTGTATGAGGCTCACTGTATCACTAAGTTAGAATTTTCGCAACGAGTTAGCAAAAGTTTTTTCCGTTTTTCTGAGCTAGACCGACGTGTGAGGTGTCCAGAGACGCGTCTGCGCGCGGGCAGTTCAACGGCGACGTATTCGAGGATGGGTTCAGTAGAAAATATTAAAGTTATGATGAAATTACGCTATTTGGGCCCCCAGCAGGCAGAACCGATCGAGGATCGCAGTCCACCCGGAAGGTGCGGTGGGTAAGTACTTAATTACATGAAAATAAACTTAGTAGATAGTAAGAATATTAAGCAAATTTACATGATTTATCGTTTAAAAAAAATAACGAAAACTTCAACCACCTAGCACATTTGCCTACTTCCCATGAAGACAAATGGATTCTGACAGCTAAAACGGTGGGCCGTAGCCTAATTACGAAGGATAGCGTCGAAAACCGCGAAGAAATCGTCTTGTAGTATTCAAGATTTCGTACTGTATGAGGCTCACTGTATCACTAAGTTAGAATTTTCGCAAAGAGTTAGCAAAAGTTTTTTCCGTTTTTCTGAGCTAGACTGACGTGTGAGGTGTCCAGAGACGCGTCTGCGCGCGGGCAGCTCAACGGCGACGTATTCGAGGATGGGTTCAGTACAAAATATTAAAGTTATGATGAAATTACGCTATTTGGGCCCCCAGCAGGCAGAACCGATCGAGGATCGCAGTCCACCCGGAAGGTGCGGTAGGTAAGTACTTAATTACATGAAAATAAACTTAGTAGATAATAAGAATATTAAGCTAATTTACATTATTTATCGTTTAAAAAAAATGACGAAAACTTCAACCACCTAGCACATTTGCCTACTTCCCATGAAGACAAATGGATTCTGACAGCTAAAACGGTGGGCCGTAGCCTAATTACGAAGGATAGCGTTGAAAACCGCGAAGAAATCGGCCTTATAGTATTCAAAATTTCGTACTGTATGAGGCTCACTGTATCACTAAGTTAGAATTTTCGCAACGAGTTAGCAAAAGTTTTTTCCGTCTTTCAGAGCTAGACCGACGTGTGAGGTGTCCAGAGACGCGTCTGCGCGCGGGCAGTTCAACGGTGACGTATTCGAGGATGGGTTCAGTACAAAATATTAAAGTTATGATGAAATTACGCTATTTGGGCCCCCAGCAGGCAGAACCGATCGAGGATCGCAGTCCACCCGGAAGGTGCGGTGGGTAAGTACTTAATTACATGAAAATAAACTTAGTAGATAGTAAGAATATTAAGCAAATTTACATTATTTATCGTTTAAAAAAAATAACGAAAACTTCAACCACCTAGCACATTTGCCTACTTCCCATGAAGACAAATGGATTCTGACAGCTAAAACGGTGGGCCGTAGCCTAGTTACGAAGGATAGCGTCGAAAACCGCGAAGAAATCGGCCTTGTAGTATTCAAGATTTCGTACTGTATGAGGCTCACTGTATCACTAAGTTAGAATTTTCGCAACGAGTTAGCAAAAGTTTTTTCCGTTTTTCTGAGCTAGACCGACGGGTGAGGTGTCCAGAGACGCGTCTGCGCGCGGGCAGTTCAACGGCGACGTATTCGAGGATGGGTTCAGTACAAAATATTAAAGTTATGATGAAATTACGCTATTTGGGCCCCCAGCAGGCAGAACCGATCGAGGATCGCAGTCCACCCGGAAGGTGCGGTAGGTAAGTACTTAATTACATGAAAATAAACTTAGTAGATAGTAAGAATATTAAGCTAATTTACATTATTTATCGTTTAAAATAAATAACGAAAACTTCAACCACCTAGCACATTTGCCTACTTCCCATGAAGACAAATGGATTCTGACAGCTAAAACGGTGGGCCGTAGCCTAATTACGAAGGATAGCGTCGAAAACCGCGAAGAAATCGGCCTTGTAGTATTCAAGATTTCGTACTGTATGAGGCTCACTGTATTACTAAGTTAGAATTTTCGCAACGAGTTAGCAAAAGTTTTTTCCGTTTTTCTGAGCTAGACCGACGGGTGAGGTGTCCAGAGACGCGTCTGCGCGCGGGCAGTTCAATGGCGACGTATTCGAGGATGGGTTCATTACAAAATATTAAAGTTATGATGAAATTACGCTATTTGGGCCCCCAGTAGGCAGAACCGATCGAGGATCGCAGTCCACCCGGAAGGTGCGGTGGTTAAGTACTTAATTACATGAAAATAAACTTAGTAGATAGTAAGAATATTAAGCAAATTTACATTATTTATCGTTTAAAAAAAATAACGAATACTTCAACCACCTAGCACATTTGCCTACTTCCCATGAAGACAAATGGATTCTGACAGCTAAAACGGTGGGCCGTAGCCTAATTACGAAGGATAGCGTCGAAAACCGCGAAGAAATCGGCCTTGTAGTATTCAAGATTACGTACTGTATGAGGCTCACTGTATCACTAAGTTAGAATTTTCGCAACGAGTTAGCAAAAGTTTTTTCCGTTTTTCTGAGCTAGACCGACGTGTGAGGTGTCCAGAGACGCGTCTGCGCGCGGGCAGTTCAACGGCGACGTATTCGAGGATGGGTTCAGTACAAAATATTAAAGTTATGATGAAATTACGCTATTTGGGCCCCCAGCAGGCAGAACCGATCGAGGATCGCAGTCCACCCGGAAGGTGCGGTGGGTAAGTACTTAATGACATGAAAATAAACTTATTAGATAGTAAGAATATTAAGCTAATTTACATTATTTATCGTTTAAAAAAAAATAACGAAAACTTCAACCACCTAGCACATTTGCCTACTTCCCATGAAGACAAATGGATTCTGACAGCTAAAACGGTGGGCCGTAGCCTAATTACGAAGGATAGCGTCGAAAACCGCGAAGAAATCGGCCTTGTAGTATTCAAGATTTCGTACTGTATGAGGCTCACTGTATCACTAAGTTAGAATTTTCGCAACGAGTTAGCAAAAGTTTTTTCCGTTTTTCTGAGCTAGACCGACGGGTGAGGTGTCCAGAGACGCGTCTGCGCGCGGGCAGTTCAACGGCGACGTATTCGAGGATGGGTTCAGTACAAAATATTAAAGTTATGATGAAATTACGCTATTTGGGCCCCCAGCAGGCAGAACCGATCGAGGATTGCAGTCCACCCGGAAGGTGCGGTGGGTAAGTACTTAATTACATGAAAATAAACTTAGTAGATAGTAAGAATATTAAGCAAATTTACATTATTTATCGTTTAAAAAAAAATAACGAAAACTTCAACCACCTAGCACATTTGCTTACTTCCCATGAAGACAAATGGATTCTGACAGCTAAAACGGTGGGCCGTAGCCTAATTACGAAGGATAGCGTCGAAAACCGCGAAGAAATCGGCCTTGTAGTATTCAAGATTTCGTACTGAATGAGGCTCACTGTATCACTAAGTTAGAATTTTCGCAACGAGTTAGCAAAAGTTTTTTCCGTTTTTCTGAGCTAGACCGACGTTTGAGGTGTCCAGAGACGCGTCTGCGCGCGGGCAGTTCAACGGCGACGTACTCGAGGATGGGTTCATTACAAAATATTAAAGTTATGATGAAATTACGCTATTTGGGCCCCCAGCAGGCAGAACCGATCGAGGATCGCAGTCCACCCGGAAGGTGCGGTAGGTAAGTACTTAATTACATGAAAATAAACTTAGTAGATAGTAAGAATGGGCTCCCTCTATCTGGCAGAAACTTGATGCTCCGAATTTTATTTGGCATAACACACTTGGCATAATCTTATTTAAACGAGTATTTGTAAGGCATATTTTTTTTTTAGCATAATCATTGTTTGGCCGAATGTTTATATGTCCGACTTTACGCTGGCATACTTTAAGATGGCAGAATTTTATTTCGCATAATTACCTTTGGCAGACTTAAAACTCTGCATAATTTCGTTTAGCATAACATTTATATAGAGCAATGATTATTTGGCATAATTTCACTTGGCATACTATGAAGATGGCAGAATTTCATTTAGAATAATTTTGTTAGGCATATTTTCATTTCTATTAAATTGGATTTTTACCTTAAATAAAATGAAATAGTGTCTCAAAAAGTCAGTATATGTTGTGCTACAAAAATTATTGACAGAAACGAATCGCTGCAGAACCGACTCCACGTAGTCTTGTCTGCCCTACCCCTAGAGTGTAATTTAAACCCGCGTAGGCGCGGAGGGGCGAGGCGGCCCGCGAGCTGAGGAGCAGGTGATTATGACGCGCGCCGCCGCAGCTGAGGCTGGCCGGCAAAGCCGGCCAGCAAGCCGAAGCTGCGGTGGTGAGCGTAAAACCATCTGCGACGATGAGCTCGCGTGGGACCGCCGGAGCCCCGCAGCGCCGGAGCCGTGACAGAAACCATGCATGCTGCATGTTGCATACTCGCCTGCATGCTGTAAGCTTGCTTGCATGCTGCATGCTTGCTTGCTGCATGCTTGTTTGCATGCTGCATGCTTGGTTGCTTGCATGCTGTATGCTTGCTTGCATGCTGCTTGCTTGCTTGCATTCTGCTTGCTTGTTTGCATGCTGCAGGCTTGTCTGCATGCATGGTTGCTTGCATGCTGTATGCTTGCTTGCATGCTGCATGCTTGTTTGCATGCTGCATTCTTCTTCAATATGAAATGTATGCCAAAAGATGATTCTAAGTTTAAAGTTTCTGAGATATGATAGTTCTGCCTTTTAATAAGTATCGATATGAAATTATGCCAAGAGACGATTCTGACTACGAACTTTCTGCGATATGATGGTTCTACTTTTTAATTATTATGGAATAAAATTTATGCCTAAAGATGATTCTGCCTTATAAAATTATGCGTTGTGAATGTATGATAAATGAGTGTATGCCAAACGATTTTCTGCGAAATGAAATTTATGCCATCCGCTGTTATGCAAAATTCTGCCATAAAGGGTGGACCCAGTAAGAATATTAAGCAAATTTACATTATTTATCGTTTAAAAAAAATTACGAAAACTTCAACCACCTAGCACATTTGCCTACTTCCCATGAAGACAAATGGATTCTGACAGCTAAAACGGTGGGCCGTAGCCTAATTACGAAGGATAGCGTCGAAAACCGCGAAGAAATCGGCCTTGTAGTATTCAAGATTTCGTACTGTATGAGGCTCACTGTATCACTAAGTTAGAATTTTCGCAACGAGTTAGCAAAAGTTTTTTCCGTTTTTCTGAGCTAGACCGACGTGTGAGGTGTCCAGAGACGCGTCTGCGCGCGGGCAGTTCAACGGCGACGTATTCGAGGATGGGTTCAGTACAAAATATTAAAGTTATGATGAAATTACGCTATTTGGGCCCCCAGCAGGCAGAACCGATCGAGGATCGCAGTCCACCCGGAAGGTGCGGTGGGTAAGTATTTAATTACATGAAAATAAACTTAGTAGATAGTAAGAATATTAAGCAAATTAACATTATTTATCGTTTAAAAAAAATAACGAAAACTTCAACCACCTAGCACATTTGCCTACTTCCCATGAAGACAAATGGATTCTGACAGCTAAAACGGTGGGCCGTAGCCTAAATACGAAGGATAGCGTCGAAAACCGCGAAGAAATCGGCCTTGTAGTATTCAAGATTTCGTACTGTATGAGGCTCACTGTATCACTAAGTTAGAATTTTCGCAACGAGTTAGCAAAAGTTTTTTCCGTTTTTCTGAGCTAGACCGACGTGTGAGATGTCCAGAGACGCGTCTGCGCGCGGGCAGTTCAACGGCGACGTATTCGAGGATGGGTTCAGTACAAAATATTAAAGTTATGATGAAATTACGCTATTTGGGCCCCCAGCAGGCAGAACCGATCGAGGATCGCAGTCCACCCGGAAGGTGCGGTGGGTAAGTACTTAATTACATGAAAATAAACTTAGTAGATAGTAAGAATATTAAGCAAATTTACATTATTTATCGTTTAAAAAAAATTACGAAAACTTCAACCACCTAGCACATTTGCTTACTTCCCATGAAGACAAATGGATTCTGACAGCTAAAACGGTGGGCCGTAGCCTAATTTCGAAGGATAGCGTCGAAAACCGCGAAGAAATCGGCCTTGTAGTATTCAAGATTTCGTACTGTATGAGGCTCACTGTATCACTAAGTTAGAATTTTCGCAACGAGTTAGCAAAAGTTTTTTCCGTTTTTCTGAGCTAGACCGACGTTTGAGGTGTCCAGAGACGCGTCTGCGCGCGGACAGTTCAACGGCGACGTATTCGAGGATGGGTTCATTACAAAATATTAAAGTTATGATGAAATTACGCTATTTGGGCCCCCAGCAGGCAGAACCGATCGAGGATCGCAGTCCACCCGGAAGGTGCGGTAGGTAAGTACTTAATTACATGAAAATAAACTTAGTAAATAGTAAGAATATTAAGCACATTTACATTATTTATCGTTTAAAAAAAATAACGAAAACTTCAACCACCTAGCACATTTGCCTACTTCCCATGAAGACAAATGGATTCTGACAGCTAAAACGGTGGGCCGTAGCCTAATTACGAAGGATAGCGTCGAAAACCGCGAAGAAATCGGCCTTATAGTATTCAAAATTTCGTACTGTATGAGGCTCACTGTATCACTAAGTTAGAATTTTCGCAACGAGTTAGCAAAAGTTTTTTCC
The DNA here is from genome assembly GCA_932294355.1 of Aporophyla lueneburgensis. Lineage (NCBI taxonomy): Eukaryota > Metazoa > Arthropoda > Insecta > Lepidoptera > Noctuidae > Aporophyla > Aporophyla lueneburgensis. The sequence goes on along the minus strand of OW028762.1, from coordinate 11,163,497 downwards.
GTTTTTCAGAGCTAGACCGACGTGTGAGATGTCCAGAGACGCGTCTGCGCACGGGCAGTTCAACGGCGACGTATTCAAGGATGGGTTCAGTACAAAATATTAAAGTTATGATGAAATTACGCTATTTTGGCCCCCAGCAGGCAGAACCGATCGAGGATCGCAGTCCACCCGGAAGGTGCGGTGGTTAAGTACTTAATTATATGAAAATAAACTTAGTAGATAGTAAGAATATTAAGCAAATTTACATTATTTATCGTTTAAAAAAAATAACGAAAACTTCAACTACCTAGCACATTTGCCTACTTCCCATGAAGACAAATGGATTCTGACAGCTAAAACGGTGGGCCGTAGCCTAATTAGGAAGGATAGCGTCGAAAACCGCGAAGAAATCGGCCTTTATAGTATTCAAAATTTCGTACTGTATGAGGCTCACTGTATCACTAAGTTAGAATTTTCTCAACGAGTTAGCAAAAGTTTTTTCCGTTTTTCAGAGCTAGACCGACGTGTGAGGTGTCCAGAGACGCGTCTGCACGCGGGCAGTTCAACGGCTACGTATTCGAGGATGGGTTCATTACAAAATATTAAAGTTATGATGAAATTACGCTATTTGGGCCCCCAGCAGGCAGAACCGATCGAGAATCGCAGTCCACCCGGAAGGTGCGGTGGGTAAGTACTTAATTACATGAAAATAAACTTAGTAGATAATAAGAATATTAAGCAAATTTACATTATTTATCGTTTAAAAAAAATAACGAAAACTTCAACCACCTAGCACATTTGCTTACTTCCCATGAAGACAAATGGATTCTGACAGCTAAAACGGTGGGCCGTAGCCTAATTTCGAAGGATAGCGTCGAAAACCGCGAAGAAATCGGCCTTGTAGTATTCAAGATTTCGTACTGTATGAGGCTCACTGTATCACTAAGTTAGAATTTTCGCAACGAGTTAGCAAAAGTTTTTTCCGTTTTTCTGAGCTAGACCAACGTTTGAGGTGTCCAGAGACGCGTCTGCGCGCGGACAGTTCAACGGTGACGTATTCGAGGATGGGTTCATTACAAAATATTAAAGTTATGATGAAATTACGCTATTTGGGCCCCCAGCAGGCAGAACCGATCGAGGATCGCAGTCCACCCGGAAGGTGCGGTAGGTAAGTACTTAATTACATGAAAATAAACTTAGTAAATAGTAAGAATATTAAGCAAATTTACATTATTTATCGTTTAAAAAAAATAACGAAAACTTCAACCACCTAGCACATTTGCCTACTTCCCATGAAGACAAATGGATTCTGACAGCTAAAACGGTGGGCCGTAGCCTAATTACGAAGGATAGCGTCGAAAACCGCGAAGAAATCGGCCTTATAGTATTCAAAATTTCGTACTGTATGAGGCTCACTGTATCACTAAGTTAGAATTTTCGCAACGAGTTAGCAAAAGTTTTTTCCGTTTTTCAGAGCTAGACCGACGTGTGAGATGTCCAGAGACGCGTCTGCGCACGGGCAGTTCAACGGCGACGTATTAGAGGATGGGTTCAGTACAAAATATTAAAGTTATGATGAAATTACGCTATTTTGGCCCCCAGCAGGCAGAACCGATCGAGGATCGCAGTCCACCCGGAAGGTGCGGTGGTTAAGTACTTAATTATATGAAAATAAACTTAGTAGATAGTAAGAATATTAAGCAAATTTACATTATTTATCGTTTAAAAAAAATAACGAAAACTTCAACTACCTAGCACATTTGCCTACTTCCCATGAAGACAAATGGATTCTGACAGCTAAAACGGTGGGCCGTAGCCTAATTAGGAAGGATAGCGTCGAAAACCGCGAAGAAATCGGCCTTTATAGTATTCAAAATTTCGTACTGTATGAGGCTCACTGTATCACTAAGTTAGAATTTTCTCAACGAGTTAGCAAAAGTTTTTTCCGTTTTTCAGAGCTAGACCGACGTGTGAGGTGTCCAGAGACGCGTCTGCACGCGGGCAGTTCAACGGCTACGTATTCGAGGATGGGTTCATTACAAAATATTAAAGTTATGATGAAATTACGCTATTTGGGCCCCCAGCAGGCAGAACCGATCGAGAATCGCAGTCCACCCGGAAGGTGCGGTGGGTAAGTACTTAATTACATGAAAATAAACTTAGTAGATAATAAGAATATTAAGCAAATTTACATTATTTATCGTTTAAAAAAAATAACGAAAACTTCAACCACCTAGCACATTTGCTTACTTCCCATGAAGACAAATGGATTCTGACAGCTAAAACGGTGGGCCGTAGCCTAATTTCGAAGGATAGCGTCGAAAACCGCGAAGAAATCGGCCTTGTAGTATTCAAGATTTCGTACTGTATGAGGCTCACTGTATCACTAAGTTAGAATTTTCGCAACGAGTTAGCAAAAGTTTTTTCCGTTTTTCTGAGCTAGACCAACGTTTGAGGTGTCCAGAGACGCGTCTGCGCGCGGACAGTTCAACGGTGACGTATTCGAGGATGGGTTCATTACAAAATATTAAAGTTATGATGAAATTACGCTATTTGGGCCCCCAGCAGGCAGAACCGATCGAGGATCGCAGTCCACCCGGAAGGTGCGGTAGGTAAGTACTTAATTACATGAAAATAAACTTAGTAAATAGTAAGAATATTAAGCAAATTTACATTATTTATCGTTTAAAAAAAATAACGAAAACTTCAACCACCTAGCACATTTGCCTACTTCCCATGAAGACAAATGGATTCTGACAGCTAAAACGGTGGGCCGTAGCCTAATTACGAAGGATAGCGTCGAAAACCGCGAAGAAATCGGCCTTATAGTATTCAAAATTTCGTACTGTATGAGGCTCACTGTATCACTAAGTTAGAATTTTCGCAACGAGTTAGCAAAAGTTTTTTCCGTTTTTCAGAGCTAGACCGACGTGTGAGATGTCCAGAGACGCGTCTGCGCACGGGCAGTTCAACGGCGACGTATTAGAGGATGGGTTCAGTACAAAATATTAAAGTTATGATGAAATTACGCTATTTTGGCCCCCAGCAGGCAGAACCGATCGAGGATCGCAGTCCACCCGGAAGGTGCGGTGGTTAAGTACTTAATTATATGAAAATAAACTTAGTAGATAGTAAGAATATTAAGCAAATTTACATTATTTATCGTTTAAAAAAAATAACGAAAACTTCAACTACCTAGCACATTTGCCTACTTCCCATGAAGACAAATGGATTCTGACAGCTAAAACGGTGGGCCGTAGCCTAATTAGGAAGGATAGCGTCGAAAACCGCGAAGAAATCGGCCTTTATAATATTCAAAATTTCGTACTGTATGAGGCTCACTGTATCACTAAGTTAGAATTTTCTCAACGAGTTAGCAAAAGTTTTTTCCGTTTTTCAGAGCTAGACCAACGTGTGAGGTGTCCAGAGACGCGTCTGCGCACGGGCAGTTCAACGGCGACGTATTCGAGGATGGGTTCAGTACAAAATATTAAAGTTATGATTAAATTACGCTATTTGGGCCCCCCAGCAGGCAGAACCGATCGAGGATCGCAGTCCACCCGGAAGGTGCGGTGGGTAAGTACTTAATTATATGAAAATAAACTTAGTAGATAGTAAGAATATTAAGCAAATTTACATTATTTATCGTTTAAAAAAAATAACGAAAACTTCAACTACCTAGCACATTTGCCTACTTGCCATGAAGACAAATGGATTCTGACAGCTAATACGGTGGGCCATAGCCTAATTACGAAGGATAGCTTCGAAAACCGCGAAGAAATCGGCCTTATATTATTCAAGATTTCGTACTGTATGAGGCTCACTGTATCACTAAGTTAGAATTTTCGCAACGAGTTAGCAAAAGTTTTTTCCGTTTTTCAGAGCTAGACCGACATGTGAGGAGTCCAGAGACGCGTCTGCGCGCGCGTTGTTCAACGGCGACGTATTCGAGGATGGGTTCAGTACAAAATATTAAAGTTATGATGAAATTACGCTATTTGGGCCCCCCTGCAGGCAGAACCCGGCGGCGGCGTCCTCTCGCGTCCGGCCCTGGTGCGAGCCATGGTACGGAGCGAGAGGGAATGGGAAGCCGTCACCTCCTTCTGCGAAGCAGTAATGCTCGCGAAGGAGGAGGCGGGGCGCGTGAGGGAGTGGCAGTCTCTGCGCCCTCACGTCCCTAGCCGCCGCAGGAGGAGACGCCCCGGGCGTCGGGAGTCGATTGCGGACTCCCGGCCACCGTAGGCGCGAGCTTGCGGGTGGCGAGCAATGGGTAGCTCGCCGCCCGGTAAGGACCAAGCTCGGGTCGACGGCGCGCAGTGTTCCACGCGCGCCTCAAAGAGATGTCAGCAGCAGTGTAGGGGTCTACTAGGACCGATGCCTGCCGGGGTCGCGTGATTGTTCGAAAGAGATACCGTGACCCTGGCACATGGGCAACTGATGGAACACTGGTGGGTTTTAGTCAGTAAAAGTCTGACACGCCCTCCCGCTCCGCCCAGAGCGGGAGAAGTCATTCTATAATTTCCCATCCTGAAAAAAAAAAAAAAAGCAGGCAGAACCGATCGAGGATCGCAGTCCACCCGGAAGGTGCGGTGGGTAAGTACTTAATTATATGAAAATTTCATATAATTAAGTATAAGAAGTTGTCAAACTGCTGTCAGAAGCACATGCGCGCTCCTCAAGTTTTTTTCGCGATTTCCTATAAACACTGAAGTTTTGCCTCAAAACGTTATTAAAGTGTAGCCAAAGTGTTTCGGATCCCGTGTTAATGTTATCGAGTGATCTAAACAACTAAAAACCACAAAAAACTAAATCGAAAATTTCAAGTTTCTAACAGTGAAAACCTTCTACCCACTAATCTCAATAATAAAACTTTTTCTGTCTCTCTTAAAATTTCACTGTCAAAGTGTCAATGTCAATTTCAAAGCAGTGTTGCCACATAAAAAGTTAAATTACCCCTGAATCCATGGATTGCCAAATAGAAAATTCTAACAAGAATAATGCAACTGCACCTTAAATATTAAGTCAGCAAATATTCCACAAAAGCCTTTTTATTAGTCGACCCAGATCAAACTCTAGTAGTGGTACGATCCCTACTAGTGAGGCTAGTGCGACGATAGACCTAGTTAGCTCCGACAATGCTCCTGATGGAAACTGGGTGGAAGTACCCGGACGCAAAAGACCTCGCAGTCCAGATGAACTGCTCACTGGTCAAAAACAAACAAAATTAAACAGCTACTGGCTTAGTGCTCCTGTTACTACTTCCAACCGATTCTCTAGCCTTCAGGTCACGAATGATCCTCCTGAAACTGCTCAAAAGCCCATCAGACCACCTCCGTTGTTCATAGACAAAGTCAGCAACATTCCGCCACTCTATGAAATTTTGAATGTCACAGCCGCTGATCAGTATGAAATCAAGATCCTTCGTGGTGAACAAGTGAAAATCCAGCTGAAAACATCAGAAGCTTATACTAAAATCTACAAGGAACTTCAAAAACGAGAAACTGAATTCTATACCTACAAACCCAAAGAGGAAAGGAGCTTTCGAGTAGTCCTTAAAAATATCCACCCGTCTACTGACACCAACGATATAAAAGGAGCTATTGAAGAACTAGACCACAATGTTACAAATGTCTGGAATATAAAGGACAGGAAAACCAAAACACCTCTTTCACTCCACTACATAGATCTCAAGCCTAATCCAAATAATAAAAACATTTATAGCATTAAGCACCTTCTCCATTGCTGCGTTATATTTGAGCCACCAAGACCTAAAAGAGAGATCCCGCAATGTTCCAACTGCCAGAGATATGGACACACGCGCAGGTTCTGTCACCGTCAACCCAGATGCGTTAAGTGCGCTGGACCACACGCTACCATTGAATGCCCGAGGAAAGAGCGATCTGATAATGTGCGGTGCATCCTTTGTGAAGGAAACCACCCCGCAAATTACAAGGGATGTTCGGTATATAAGGAATTGCAAAAAGTCAAGTATCCCCCACTGAGACCAAAAACCCAACTCAACAAAGACACACAAGGGAAAAATAGCGGTACGGCTTAATATAATACCCGGTATGAAAGCAACGAATCATACGCTGACGCAACAACTGGCATACCAAATAAAGAAACCCAAGCAACAACACACCTGCCTCACCCACAGTCAAACGCGTCCCATAACATTAAAGATTTTATGCAGTCACTCATGAACCAGATGATGCTTATGACTAAAATGCTGGGAGATCTCATGTCCATGCTTTCAAATTCAATGCATTAACACTATGCATCTGGAACGCAAATGGCCTATCACACCACTCAGAAGAGTTAAAACTATTTTTAGAACAACAGAATATTGACGTAATGCTAATATCTGAAACACATTTCACTTCTAAAAGCCATATGATACTTCCTGGATATAAACTTTATCATACCACACACCCTGATGGGAAAGCACATGGTGGATCAGCGATCATTATCAGAAGTAAATTAAAACATTACGAATCAGTATCATACTGCACAGCACCAATTCAAGCAACAACTGTCATAATTGAAGATTGGGTTAGCTCCGTTACTGTGTCAGCTCTCTACTGTCCTCCGAAACACATTATCAAAGAGGAAGAGTTTAGCGAGTTTTTCAACTCCCTTGGCGATCGGTTCATAGTTGGCAGAGATTTCAATGCGAAGCATAGCTATTGGGGATCAAGACTGACCCTCCCCAGGGGCCGCGAGCTACTCAAGACTGTTGAAAAATTAAAAATGGAAATTAGATCAACAGGTGATATTGGCCCACTGACAGAAAAAAAATACCTGACTTAATAGACTTCTGTGTTATTAAAGGTATCTCAAAAAACTACTTCCAATGCCAGAGTAGTTATGACCTATCTTCGGACCATTCACCGGTATTAGTTACCTTATCAAGTCGCTTCAAAGAAACTCCAGAAACTTGTGTGCTTCACACCAAAAAGACAGATTAGGAGCTCTTTAGATCAATGGTCGATCAAGCTTTATCACCTTCAGTCAGTTTAAAAACAGAAGATGAAATAGTTGCAGCGATTGAATTTTTTAATAATTCGGTCCAAAATGCTGCTTGAGAATCTACTCCTACTAGCATATCAAGTAAGACCAAGAAATCTATATCCCATACTATACTGGATAGAATAACTGAAAAACGAAGACTGAGAAAACAATGGCAACAATTTAGATGCCCTGATGATAAAAGAAAACTGAACCACGCTGTTAAGAAACTCAAAAAGCTCCTAGACAATAATGTTAATAATAGTGTGCAGGCGTCCCTGTGCAACCTTGATGCTACAGCTGCCACAGAATACTCTCTGTGGAAAGCTACAAAAAAACTAAAGCGGCCTAAAATAGTATCTCCCCCACTTCGCCAAGCTAACGGTTGCTGGGCTCGAAGTAACGAAGAAAAATGTTTAACATTCGCTGAACACTTAAAAGGCGTATTCCAGCCTCACTCCTACGAAGGGTCCCCAGAGCACAAAGAAGAAGTTCTGAGAGAAGTTCTGCTAGATTGTGATCCATCTAAGAGCCACGTGATAAATTTTACGAAGCAAGAACTAATCAGAACTATAAATAACATAAAGCCTAAAAAAGCCCCTGGCTACGATCTGATAACCGGAAGGATTCTGCAAGAACTTCCAGATTCTGGCCTAACTTTCCTGCTGTCTATTTACAATTCCATGACAAGACTATGTTTTTTCCCTCCACAATGGAAAACAGCTAAAATCCTAATGGTTCCTAAACCAGGAAAACTTCCTGTAGCGCAGCATAGCATTATTAATTATTTCTAGTACTAAAATCATAGTTATTTTTACTATTTAAGACGAGTCAGTTTTTGTAAACACTTTATCTAGTCAAATTAGGTACTTCTATATTGGTTCAATGCTTCGTTAATGTGATAGATGTCATTATCTACCCAACAATTATAAAATATCGCACATCCGCTCAAATAACGTCATAACTCGATAAAATGTTAAATGACTTTAATTGTACCATTCGTATCAGAATATCACATACTTTATGCTCACAAAACGTCATAGACGTAGTTCTATTATTTGTCCCTAGATGACACTAGTGACGTTCTAATGTTTACCGAAAGTCGTGACGTGGCGAACATGAACAGTGTCATGTTACGACTTACGCGAGGTGTTCATACGTACGTTATTCGGTAAAAGTGAACTGTGTCGACTCAAGTCAGTTTTTGTTAGCGAGGTAAGTAAAATTTATTTTCTTTTTCTGCAACTAAACTGATGCTTGTCGAGTAATGCAACCAAAAAATGTAGAACACAATTGTGACACCTCAAATAAAGAGAATGAAAATTATTATGTAATTGAACCTACCACTAACATTCCCGACTTACAGGCAAAATGTAGTAGAAGTGAGAATAAAGACTGTAATTTGGAAGAACTCGAGTCTGGGGGAGAAGAAACGGACGATTATGTTAAAGATCATGATTATAAATTAACTTCTAAAAAACGTAGCAAGAATCTAGTCGTTCCTCGTCAGCGATCATCTAGTACTTCATCCTCAAGTTCCTCCTCGTCAGGTTCATCCTCGTCAGGTTCATCCTCGTCAGGTTCATCCTCGTCTAGTTCATCCTCGTCTAGTTCATCCTCATCTAGTTCAGCCTCTTCTAGGGCTCCTTCTACTAATACAAATTCGCCAACATCTCCCTCTATACTATTGTCACTTAATGAACAAACAAATCAAGGCAACAATGAATGCTTGCTTTCAACTTCCCAAGAAATTAATTTAAATAGTATCCACTCTACTTCACCAAACGAGACCGTAATACAGGAAAATTTCAATACACGTAAGAGACGCCGTGTAGAGGCACAATGGAAGCAGAATGTTACAAAAATTTTAAAAATCAGTATTGAAGTACCTAGATTATTAAATTGTGATAGAGAATTGTTTATTTTTGAGTCAAAATTATAAGTTTCTTAATTTGTTTTATTTGTTCAATGTTTTAGAGGTGTTTTACTCTCGTGTTATTAAACAGTTGAATGTTTTAAGTGCTTACTTAAATGTTTTTATTATGATAGAAGATCCTTTTCAAATTATTAGTTAAAATTGTGGTTTAAAATGAGTAATTGAAGTACCTAGATTATTTAATTTGAATAGAGAATTGTTTATTTTTCAGTTAAACGGTTGAAAATTATAAGTTCCTTAATTTCTTTTATTTTTTAAATATTTTAGAGGTGTTCTGCTCTCGTTTTATAAAAAACTGTTGATTGTTTTGAAGTACATACATTATTTATATTTGATTGAATTTTGTCTATTTTTCAGTTATACGTTTGTAAATTTTATTGTCTTTTCAAATAAGACATTTCTAAGTGTGATACGTGCATACATTTAAGAATTTATTGTATTCCGTAAGAAATAAAATATAGTTGTGTCATTATAATAAACAAATTATAGTAAACCTTTGTTTTTTTTTGTACATATAGTGTCACAACCCGGAATTTCTTCACATTTTTTTCAGGATTTTCAGGTTAGTAAATATATGAAGTTATAGAGCTTAAAAAATCAATCTAACTCGCTGAAGAACGTTTTCTTCTAAAATGGTTACTTTTTTAATTATGATCCAAAAAGTGAAAAATTTAAGCAAGGTAAACTTTAAACGTGTCTCCTGAAAAAAAATGGTTTTTGGAGATGTGACGTTATTTGAGCGGAGGCGCACCTCCGCTCAAATCGCAATATGAAAATGAAATATCTAACACATGTAGAGGATACAATCCCGGGATCCCGAATCTCGGGATCCCGGGATCCCGACCGCTTTCTGGTCCCGAATATCCCGGGACTGTATTTGGCTAATTCCGGGATTTTCGGGGTTGCCACAAGCAAGTCTAATATGTATTTCGTGGTCCGTTGCGCGTTGACAATAACCTTGCCTAGATTATACGAATAGCATTTATTACATAACGATAAAAAACAACCCTTAGATACGCCGTCGTACGATACGTACCTACTATACACAGTACACACTAAATAGGTACAGTCCTAATATACATGTGTTTGTCGTAGAACTTAGAAGGAAAAGTTACAGCTGGAAATTAACAAGAGATCCCCAGATCCTGAAGTAAAATACAAAATGAATTGGGGTTGCCAAATATTGTAGTATTAGAGGTGAAATGGGCTTGTTAAAAAATGGAGGAGTTCGTGGATGGGTCCACCCTTTATGGCAGAATTTTTTCGTCATAATATTATTTTGCATAACAGCGGATGGCATAAACTTCATTTCGCAGAAAATCGTTTGGCATACACTCATTTATCATACATTCACAACGCATAATTTTATAAGTCAGAATCATCTTTAGGCATAAATTTTATTCCATAACTAGCTTTTGCCAGCGGCTTCGCCCGCGTGGTAGTCGGGATAAAAAGTAGCCTATGTGTTAATCCAGGTTAATTTTGCGACGATAAGAGCCCGAAAGCGCATTTTCATCCGACTTGCTTCAAATTTGTCGTCACTGTCAGTAGTTTTTGACCCAAGCGTGCACATACAGACAGACGGACAGACAGACAGACAGACAAAAAATTTACTGATTGCATTTTTGGCATCAGTATCGATCACCATTCATCCTCCAATATTAATTTTGAATGTATATTCAATGTACAGAATTGACCTCTATACAGTTTTATTATAAGTATAGATAATTAAAAAGTAGAACCATCATATCGCAGAAAGTTCGCAGTCAGAATCGTCTCTTGGCATAATTTCATATCGATAGTTATTAAAAGGCAGAACTATCATAACTCAGAAACTTTAAACTTAGAATCATCTTTTGGCATACATTTCATATCGAAGAAGCATGCAGCATGCAAACAAGCATGCAGCATGCAAGCAAGCATACAGCATGGAAGCAACCAAGCATACAGCATGCAAGCAACCAAGCATGCAGCTTGCAAGCAAGCATGCAGCAAGCAAGTATGCAAGCAAGCATGCAAGCAAGCTTACAGCATGCAGGCGAGCATGCAACATGCAGCATGCATGGTTTCTGTCACGGCTTCGGCGCTGCGGGGCTCCGGCAGTCCCACGCGACCTCATCGTTGCAGATGGTTTTACGCTCACCACCTGCTCCTCAGCTCGCGGGCCGCCTCGCCACTCCGCGCCTACGCGGGCTTAAATTACACTCTAGGGGTAGGGCAGACAAAGACGTGGAGTCGGTTCTGCAGCGGTTCGTTTCTGTCATTAATTTTTGTAGCACAGCATATACTGACTTTTTGAGACACTATTTCATTTTATTTAAAGTTAAAATGCAATTTAATAGAAATGAAAATATGCCTAACAAAATTATTCTAAATGAAATTCTGCCATCTTCATAGTATGCCAAGTGAAATTATGCCGAATAATCATTGCTCCAAATAAATTTTATGCTAAACGAAATTATGCGGAATTTTAAGACTGCCATCTTAAAAGTATGCCAGCGTAAAGTCGAGCATATAAACATTCGGCCAAATAATGATTATGCTAAATATTTTTTATGCCTTACAAATATTCGTTTAAATAAGATTATGCCAAGTATGTTATGCCAAATAAAATTCGGAGCATCAAGTTTCTGCCAGATAGAGGGAACCCGTTCGTGGATATCACTTAGAAACAGCATATAAGTATCTACACGTATTGTCTATTCCTCCTACCAGCGTAGAACCTGAGCGAGTGTTTTCAGCTGCTGCTTATGTTGGCAATAAACTACGAAGCAGGCTTGGAAGTCAAAGATTGGATGCTTTGATATTTTTCTGCGATAATATTTTCGAAATTTTAAATATTATTTTTGTGTTGTCTTTTTGATTTCTTGCAAAAGTATAGTTTTTTTTGTTTTGTCTTTATCTTTTCTTATTATATTGTGATTTTTGTTGTGCAAAGACATTAAAAAGTTTTTTTTTATTATTTAAGTTGTTTTTTAATTTTAGCCCAATTAGAAACCACATAGTCTAATCCCGGGATTACGCTTCAAAAATCCCGTAATCCCGGGATTGAAAAATATGCTCGGGATTGTATCCTATAAACACATGCCACCGTACAAACCCGTACCACCGTAGAAACGGGTTTTATGGACGGAAGAATACACAAAATGACAGATTGTAGATTGTGTCTTCGAAGAAGTCGAAGTCGAAGTCGAAGTCGAAGTCGAAGTCGAAGTCGAAGTCGAAGTCGAAGTCGAAGTCGAAGTCGAAGTCGAAGTCGAAGTCGAAGTCGAAGTCGAAGTCGAAGTCGAAGTCGAAGTCGAAGTCGAAGTCGAAGTCGAAGTCGAAGTCGAAGTCGAAGTCGAAGTCGAAGTCGAAGTCGAAGTCGAAGTCGAAGTCGAAGTCGAAGTCGAAGTCGAAGTCGAAGTCGAAGTCGAAGTCGAAGTCGAAGTCGAAGTCGAAGTCGAAGTCGAAGTCGAAGTCGAAGTCGAAGTCGAAGTCGAAGTCGAAGTCTGTCTGTCTGTCTGTCTGTCTGTCTGTCTGTCTGTCTGTCTGTCTGTCTGTCTGTCTGTCTGTCTGTCTGTCTGTCTGTCTGTCTGTCTGTCTGTCTGTCTGTCTGTCTGTCTGTCTGTCTGTCTGTCTGTCTGTCTGTCTGTCTGTCTGTCTGTCTGTCTGTCTGTCTGTCTGTCTGTCTGTCTGTCTGTCTGTCTGTCTGTCTGTCTGTCTGTCTGTCTGTCTGTCTGTCTGTCTGTCTGTCTGTCTGTCTGTCTGTCTGTCTGTCTGTCTGTCTGTCTGTCTGTCTGTCTGTCTGTCTGTCTGTCTGTCTGTCTGTCTGTCTGTCTGTCTGTCTGTCTGTCTGTCTGTCTGTCTGTCTGTCTGTCTGTCTGTCTGTCTGTCTGTCTGTCTGTCTGTCTGTCTGTCTGTCTGTCTGTCTGTCTGTCTGTCTGTCTGTCTGTCTGTCTGTCTGTCTGTCTGTCTGTCTGTCTGTCTGTCTGTCTGTCTGTCTGTCTGTCTGTCTGTCTGTCTGTCTGTCTGTCTGTCTGTCTGTCTGTCTGTCTGTCTGTCTGTCTGTCTGTCTGTCTGTCTGTCTGTCTGTCTGTCTGTCTGTCTGTCTGTCTGTCTGTCTGTCTGTCTGTCTGTCTGTCTGTCTGTCTGTCTGTCTGTCTGTCTGTCTGTCTGTCTGTCTGTCTGTCTGTCTGTCTGTCTGTCTGTCTGTCTGTCTGTCTGTCTGTCTGTCTGTCTGTCTGTCTGTCTGTCTGTCTGTCTGTCTGTCTGTCTGTCTGTCTGTCTGTCTGTCTGTCTGTCTGTCTGTCTGTCTGTCTGTCTGTCTGTCTGTCTGTCTGTCTGTCTGTCTGTCTGTCTGTCTGTCTGTCTGTCTGTCTGTCTGTCTGTCTGTCTGTCTGTCTGTCTGTCTGTCTGTCTGTCTGTCTGTCTGTCTGTCTGTCTGTCTGTCTGTCTGTCTGTCTGTCTGTCTGTCTGTCTGTCTGTCTGTCTGTCTGTCTGTCTGTCTGTCTGTCTGTCTGTCTGTCTGTCTGTCTGTCTGTCTGTCTGTCTGTCTGTCTGTCTGTCTGTCTGTCTGTCTGTCTGTCTGTCTGTCTGTCTGTCTGTCTGTCTGTCTGTCTGTCTGTCTGTCTGTCTGTCTGTCTGTCTGTCTGTCTGTCTGTCTGTCTGTCTGTCTGTCTGTCTGTCTGTCTGTCTGTCTGTCTGTCTGTCTGTCTGTCTGTCTGTCTGTCTGTCTGTCTGTCTGTCTGTCTGTCTGTCTGTCTGTCTGTCTGTCTGTCTGTCTGTCTGTCTGTCTGTCTGTCTGTCTGTCTGTCTGTCTGTCTGTCTGTCTGTCTGTCTGTCTGTCTGTCTGTCTGTCTGTCTGTCTGTCTGTCTGTCTGTCTGTCTGTCTGTCTGTCTGTCTGTCTGTCTGTCTGTCTGTCTGTCTGTCTGTCTGTCTGTCTGTCTGTCTGTCTGTCTGTCTGTCTGTCTGTCTGTCTGTCTGTCTGTCTGTCTGTCTGTCTGTCTGTCTGTCTGTCTGTCTGTCTGTCTGTCTGTCTGTCTGTCTGTCTGTCTGTCTGTCTGTCTGTCTGTCTGTCTGTCTGTCTGTCTGTCTGTCTGTCTGTCTGTCTGTCTGTCTGTCTGTCTGTCTGTCTGTCTGTCTGTCTGTCTGTCTGTCTGTCTGTCTGTCTGTCTGTCTGTCTGTCTGTCTGTCTGTCTGTCTGTCTGTCTGTCTGTCTGTCTGTCTGTCTGTCTGTCTGTCTGTCTGTCTGTCTGTCTGTCTGTCTGTCTGTCTGTCTGTCTGTCTGTCTGTCTGTCTGTCTGTCTGTCTGTCTGTCTGTCTGTCTGTCTGTCTGTCTGTCTGTCTGTCTGTCTGTCTGTCTGTCTGTCTGTCTGTCTGTCTGTCTGTCTGTCTGTCTGTCTGTCTGTCTGTCTGTCTGTCTGTCTGTCTGTCTGTCTGTCTGTCTGTCTGTCTGTCTGTCTGTCTGTCTGTCTGTCTGTCTGTCTGTCTGTCTGTCTGTCTGTCTGTCTGTCTGTCTGTCTGTCTGTCTGTCTGTCTGTCTGTCTGTCTGTCTGTCTGTCTGTCTGTCTGTCTGTCTGTCTGTCTGTCTGTCTGTCTGTCTGTCTGTCTGTCTGTCTGTCTGTCTGTCTGTCTGTCTGTCTGTCTGTCTGTCTGTCTGTCTGTCTGTCTGTCTGTCTGTCTGTCTGTCTGTCTGTCTGTCTGTCTGTCTGTCTGTCTGTCTGTCTGTCTGTCTGTCTGTCTGTCTGTCTGTCTGTCTGTCTGTCTGTCTGTCTGTCTGTCTGTCTGTCTGTCTGTCTGTCTGTCTGTCTGTCTGTCTGTCTGTCTGTCTGTCTGTCTGTCTGTCTGTCTGTCTGTCTGTCTGTCTGTCTGTCTGTCTGTCTGTCTGTCTGTCTGTCTGTCTGTCTGTCTGTCTGTCTGTCTGTCTGTCTGTCTGTCTGTCTGTCTGTCTGTCTGTCTGTCTGTCTGTCTGTCTGTCTGTCTGTCTGTCTGTCTGTCTGTCTGTCTGTCTGTCTGTCTGTCTGTCTGTCTGTCTGTCTGTCTGTCTGTCTGTCTGTCTGTCTGTCTGTCTGTCTGTCTGTCTGTCTGTCTGTCTGTCTGTCTGTCTGTCTGTCTGTCTGTCTGTCTGTCTGTCTGTCTGTCTGTCTGTCTGTCTGTCTGTCTGTCTGTCTGTCTGTCTGTCTGTCTGTCTGTCTGTCTGTCTGTCTGTCTGTCTGTCTGTCTGTCTGTCTGTCTGTCTGTCTGTCTGTCTGTCTGTCTGTCTGTCTGTCTGTCTGTCTGTCTGTCTGTCTGTCTGTCTGTCTGTCTGTCTGTCTGTCTGTCTGTCTGTCTGTCTGTCTGTCTGTCTGTCTGTCTGTCTGTCTGTCTGTCTGTCTGTCTGTCTGTCTGTCTGTCTGTCTGTCTGTCTGTCTGTCTGTCTGTCTGTCTGTCTGTCTGTCTGTCTGTCTGTCTGTCTGTCTGTCTGTCTGTCTGTCTGTCTGTCTGTCTGTCTGTCTGTCTGTCTGTCTGTCTGTCTGTCTGTCTGTCTGTCTGTCTGTCTGTCTGTCTGTCTGTCTGTCTGTCTGTCTGTCTGTCTGTCTGTCTGTCTGTCTGTCTGTCTGTCTGTCTGTCTGTCTGTCTGTCTGTCTGTCTGTCTGTCTGTCTGTCTGTCTGTCTGTCTGTCTGTCTGTCTGTCTGTCTGTCTGTCTGTCTGTCTGTCTGTCTGTCTGTCTGTCTGTCTGTCTGTCTGTCTGTCTGTCTGTCTGTCTGTCTGTCTGTCTGTCTGTCTGTCTGTCTGTCTGTCTGTCTGTCTGTCTGTCTGTCTGTCTGTCTGTCTGTCTGTCTGTCTGTCTGTCTGTCTGTCTGTCTGTCTGTCTGTCTGTCTGTCTGTCTGTCTGTCTGTCTGTCTGTCTGTCTGTCTGTCTGTCTGTCTGTCTGTCTGTCTGTCTGTCTGTCTGTCTGTCTGTCTGTCTGTCTGTCTGTCTGTCTGTCTGTCTGTCTGTCTGTCTGTCTGTCTGTCTGTCTGTCTGTCTGTCTGTCTGTCTGTCTGTCTGTCTGTCTGTCTGTCTGTCTGTCTGTCTGTCTGTCTGTCTGTCTGTCTGTCTGTCTGTCTGTCTGTCTGTCTGTCTGTCTGTCTGTCTGTCTGTCTGTCTGTCTGTCTGTCTGTCTGTCTGTCTGTCTGTCTGTCTGTCTGTCTGTCTGTCTGTCTGTCTGTCTGTCTGTCTGTCTGTCTGTCTGTCTGTCTGTCTGTCTGTCTGTCTGTCTGTCTGTCTGTCTGTCTGTCTGTCTGTCTGTCTGTCTGTCTGTCTGTCTGTCTGTCTGTCTGTCTGTCTGTCTGTCTGTCTGTCTGTCTGTCTGTCTGTCTGTCTGTCTGTCTGTCTGTCTGTCTGTCTGTCTGTCTGTCTGTCTGTCTGTCTGTCTGTCTGTCTGTCTGTCTGTCTGTCTGTCTGTCTGTCTGTCTGTCTGTCTGTCTGTCTGTCTGTCTGTCTGTCTGTCTGTCTGTCTGTCTGTCTGTCTGTCTGTCTGTCTGTCTGTCTGTCTGTCTGTCTGTCTGTCTGTCTGTCTGTCTGTCTGTCTGTCTGTCTGTCTGTCTGTCTGTCTGTCTGTCTGTCTGTCTGTCTGTCTGTCTGTCTGTCTGTCTGTCTGTCTGTCTGTCTGTCTGTCTGTCTGTCTGTCTGTCTGTCTGTCTGTCTGTCTGTCTGTCTGTCTGTCTGTCTGTCTGTCTGTCTGTCTGTCTGTCTGTCTGTCTGTCTGTCTGTCTGTCTGTCTGTCTGTCTGTCTGTCTGTCTGTCTGTCTGTCTGTCTGTCTGTCTGTCTGTCTGTCTGTCTGTCTGTCTGTCTGTCTGTCTGTCTGTCTGTCTGTCTGTCTGTCTGTCTGTCTGTCTGTCTGTCTGTCTGTCTGTCTGTCTGTCTGTCTGTCTGTCTGTCTGTCTGTCTGTCTGTCTGTCTGTCTGTCTGTCTGTCTGTCTGTCTGTCTGTCTGTCTGTCTGTCTGTCTGTCTGTCTGTCTGTCTGTCTGTCTGTCTGTCTGTCTGTCTGTCTGTCTGTCTGTCTGTCTGTCTGTCTGTCTGTCTGTCTGTCTGTCTGTCTGTCTGTCTGTCTGTCTGTCTGTCTGTCTGTCTGTCTGTCTGTCTGTCTGTCTGTCTGTCTGTCTGTCTGTCTGTCTGTCTGTCTGTCTGTCTGTCTGTCTGTCTGTCTGTCTGTCTGTCTGTCTGTCTGTCTGTCTGTCTGTCTGTCTGTCTGTCTGTCTGTCTGTCTGTCTGTCTGTCTGTCTGTCTGTCTGTCTGTCTGTCTGTCTGTCTGTCTGTCTGTCTGTCTGTCTGTCTGTCTGTCTGTCTGTCTGTCTGTCTGTCTGTCTGTCTGTCTGTCTGTCTGTCTGTCTGTCTGTCTGTCTGTCTGTCTGTCTGTCTGTCTGTCTGTCTGTCTGTCTGTCTGTCTGTCTGTCTGTCTGTCTGTCTGTCTGTCTGTCTGTCTGTCTGTCTGTCTGTCTGTCTGTCTGTCTGTCTGTCTGTCTGTCTGTCTGTCTGTCTGTCTGTCTGTCTGTCTGTCTGTCTGTCTGTCTGTCTGTCTGTCTGTCTGTCTGTCTGTCTGTCTGTCTGTCTGTCTGTCTGTCTGTCTGTCTGTCTGTCTGTCTGTCTGTCTGTCTGTCTGTCTGTCTGTCTGTCTGTCTGTCTGTCTGTCTGTCTGTCTGTCTGTCTGTCTGTCTGTCTGTCTGTCTGTCTGTCTGTCTGTCTGTCTGTCTGTCTGTCTGTCTGTCTGTCTGTCTGTCTGTCTGTCTGTCTGTCTGTCTGTCTGTCTGTCTGTCTGTCTGTCTGTCTGTCTGTCTGTCTGTCTGTCTGTCTGTCTGTCTGTCTGTCTGTCTGTCTGTCTGTCTGTCTGTCTGTCTGTCTGTCTGTCTGTCTGTCTGTCTGTCTGTCTGTCTGTCTGTCTGTCTGTCTGTCTGTCTGTCTGTCTGTCTGTCTGTCTGTCTGTCTGTCTGTCTGTCTGTCTGTCTGTCTGTCTGTCTGTCTGTCTGTCTGTCTGTCTGTCTGTCTGTCTGTCTGTCTGTCTGTCTGTCTGTCTGTCTGTCTGTCTGTCTGTCTGTCTGTCTGTCTGTCTGTCTGTCTGTCTGTCTGTCTGTCTGTCTGTCTGTCTGTCTGTCTGTCTGTCTGTCTGTCTGTCTGTCTGTCTGTCTGTCTGTCTGTCTGTCTGTCTGTCTGTCTGTCTGTCTGTCTGTCTGTCTGTCTGTCTGTCTGTCTGTCTGTCTGTCTGTCTGTCTGTCTGTCTGTCTGTCTGTCTGTCTGTCTGTCTGTCTGTCTGTCTGTCTGTCTGTCTGTCTGTCTGTCTGTCTGTCTGTCTGTCTGTCTGTCTGTCTGTCTGTCTGTCTGTCTGTCTGTCTGTCTGTCTGTCTGTCTGTCTGTCTGTCTGTCTGTCTGTCTGTCTGTCTGTCTGTCTGTCTGTCTGTCTGTCTGTCTGTCTGTCTGTCTGTCTGTCTGTCTGTCTGTCTGTCTGTCTGTCTGTCTGTCTGTCTGTCTGTCTGTCTGTCTGTCTGTCTGTCTGTCTGTCTGTCTGTCTGTCTGTCTGTCTGTCTGTCTGTCTGTCTGTCTGTCTGTCTGTCTGTCTGTCTGTCTGTCTGTCTGTCTGTCTGTCTGTCTGTCTGTCTGTCTGTCTGTCTGTCTGTCTGTCTGTCTGTCTGTCTGTCTGTCTGTCTGTCTGTCTGTCTGTCTGTCTGTCTGTCTGTCTGTCTGTCTGTCTGTCTGTCTGTCTGTCTGTCTGTCTGTCTGTCTGTCTGTCTGCAAAAGCTAGTAGAAAATAAGTTAGAAGAACTTCAATAAAACGGTTATAAGATAAAGTAGGTAATAACAATACAGTTCAACGAACAAACCATTAAGGTTACAGTTCGTATAGAGGCCTAAGCCACCCAAATACAAAGTGTATCTTTCGCTATCAGCTAGTCAATACAGCTATGTGAATATACAGCAGCGCTGTACCAGGTAAACCGACAGTTTTGTCGGGAGCAGGGGCTCTGTATTGAGTCTAATCCGAAGATAGACTGGCTTGCTCACTGAGTGCAAGCTCTTTTATAGGACAATGTCCCGCCATAACATCCACGATTACTCTGTCCGATGGCGCGCGGAAGTACGTCACGTGTTTACTTGATACAAAACACTAAAGTATTCTACACAAAATAAGACTTACATTATGAAGTGATCAAATAATATTAGAATAATTGTCGTAAATAAACAAATGGTAAATTCACTACGTAAATCATTTCAAAATTTAAAGTGACATGTCATTTATTGTTTTGAACAAACCTACCGGTTACAATTATCGAAATAAGTTTCCAAAAATGAATTAGTGAGTACACCAAGTACTCAATAAATTATGTTCCGATTTATTACACACTATCTGATAGAAAACTCACGTAAATTAATGATAATAAAAACAAAGAATAGCAAATTACGCGGACTACCCACAATTTGTATTTGACAACCAACTCCGACATACCTATAAAATTAATTTATTACCTATGGTTATGCTTGACATTCAGTAAGTCTATAGACCGTAGACAGTCGAGGCTATAGACCCAAAATATTAAAGACAGATGTTCTCGATTGGACCACAGATTTGGACCATAAACAAAAAAATACCTATGCATGTGTATATTAAATACATGGTAATGAATAGTAGTGTGTGTAACGTGTTACTTATTGAAAATAATGTACGCATAATTTAAAAAAATATTAGCACTCGTCACTTCTTCTCTGTATAAACTATAAGTGTGCGAAATTTCATACTTCTCCTTCCGCCCAATTTTCGTAAAAAGGGATCCAAAGTTTAATTTTTCGTAAAAAATATATTATCATGTTTTGAAACATATTTCCGGATTTAATTTCAGATTCTTTATTGGAATTTAAATCAACAAAAGAAGGAAGACAAGCATTTCTAATGATGTCAGAATTGCTGAGCTGACAAGAGCGTACGTTGAAGGAACTAGTCAGCAATGATTTTTAATAGAACTCAGTAAATGAGCCCCTAATTACTGTTTAAAATTAAATATAGCTTTAATGATTGCACAAACTGTGATTTTTTAGAAGATAGTTTTATTTATTCACAACAAACATACAACATCCTTACAGGCTAGACCCAATGCGACATTGTAGTTTAAATTATTTCATATACAAACTGTGATTTATTAACAGATATCTGTAATTGTTATAAAAACTGTGATTAGTGATGACTGAATAAAAATAAATACAAACCATACAAGCACTTTTCTCACCCTTAGTACTTTTGCACCTTCTAGCTATACATGTAGGTAGATATACAAGTATATGGACCGGGCGAGTTGGGACTGGGGATGAGATGGGACGAAGCCGGGAAATCAATGTTATTCATATGACTATCAACATAAATTATCGGTATATTCAAATTACAACTATCTTTCTTTGGCAGAAATATCGAGAGGACTAGCCAACGCTAGGAAAAGACAGAATTCTGTGGAAAAAGAAAAGAGAGGCCTTGGCCGTGCAGTGGCACAATACATGCTAGTTAGATTAGATTAGATTTCTTAGGCAGATGTTCTTCGGAAAACTGAAACGCGTGTAACAGCAAAATCTATATCTGTATATAACTATAAGTATCATGTATATATACCTAATATCAAACTTTGTGTATCAGAATGGTTACGGCTTATTTACTGTGTATGAAATTTCTTATGCATATGGTTTGTTGGGAAAGGGTTTCACTAAATAAGGCACAGAAAGACAAGACTAGATATTTATTTCAATTAGGCTTGTCAGTAATTAATCAGAAAGCTAGTTGTCCGTTCCAAAACTATGTCTTCATGGAGAAGAAGGACGAGAAACTCCATGGAAACAGTATTAAAGTATAATATCAACACACTTCTTACATTGCCATAAATTATCATTATCTTAAATACATTTAATTCTATCTCAAAATAATATCAACATAATCTTAATCACAATAATTACAATAGCTAGGCAAAGAAAGAATATGAATATTCCATTTTATATGATTTAAAACATTCGCAATATTGGCAACAACATAAATGGTACAACAACGTTTTCATAACAAGCAATAAGTGTTATATTGGCAACAACATAAATGGTACAACAACGTTTTCATAACAAGCAATAAGTGTTACATAATATCAAATTACTTAACTTACGTGACCTCTGGTCGATCTTTTTCACACAACAACAGCACTAGAACTAACAAACTACTTCCAGAAATAAAATCATTTATCATAACTAGTCTATTTTTTTAACAGAAAAGTTTAATTTCAGTTTTCAAATTTAAAAAATCCCCGACCAGAACAAAAACTTCTAAAAAGTAAAAAAAAAAAATACGTATTGGCACTTAAAGATTAATAAGAAATTGTAGGTAATATTTTGATCAAAGGATCGTTGTGTCGAAACGGCTGTACCGATTTTGATTAACATGTCTAAGAATCACCGCAAAAAAGCGTACCATGAAATAAAAAAAACCTGAATCTAATCGGTTCACCCGTTTAAGAGCTACGGTGCCACAGACAGACACACATAGCGGTCTAACTTATGAGACATTTCTGCCTTCTCTACAGGATGGCAATCCAGGAGGCAGTGGTGGCTTGTTCCCAAATTATTGTTATTAGCAGTAGAGGCTCTTATTTATGTATTAAGTACTGTTTTACGTCTTTGTTACTATCATTTATTTCTGTCTGAGTATAGTTTTCAATGTTTTGTCGGTATGTTGGAGTGTTCTAGCTGGCATATAGAAAATAATTTTATTTCAAATGTTGTATTTCAGAGTGTTACTTACTATTTCACAGAATCAAGTTCTTCTAACATAACAGACAGCTGTGCTGCTGGGGAGTTTGTTGCGCCACTTTTTCCCAGCTAAAGCACTAGGAAGTGGAGAAGGGCAGGCGTTTTGGAGGACTGTCTTATATATTATAATTTTATTTTGTTCTTGTTCTTCTGTTTTGCTTTGTTATTTTATATACGTACATCTGTGCGCTCTAATTATTAATCTTAGGTTGAGATAATATTTCTCAGTAAGTGAATTATGTACTGCAATTCTTTATCTATACTATTAATATTATAAAGCTGAAGAGTTTGTTTGTTTGAACGCGCTAATCTCAGGAACTACTAGTTCGAAGTGAAAAAATATTTTTGTGTTGGGTAGCTTATATATTGAGAAAGGCTATACGCTATGTAACATCACGCTACGATCAAAAAGAGCGGAGCAGCAATGAAAAATGGTCGAAAACTGGCAGGCAATACGATGCGACGGGAAGGGCCAGGGGAGCAAAAATTTGACGCGGGCGAAGTCGCGGGCAGAAGCTAGTGACAAATAAAGTTATTCTTTAACCGAATTTTGACGTTCAGAATGACTTTTGATTTTATTCGTACGGTAACCGCTTCATCGTCAAAAATAAATGCCACCGCAAATCAATGGAAACCAACCCCAGTCATTCTTAACGAGCCTAGCTCCTCTCTTACACTCACACCCACACATCGCTCACGCACTTTTGCACACACATATAACTTACACATACACATATTTACACACACTGATGCTGTTGAGGGTTGACGTATGTTGATATTTCAGAGCGTTGACTTGCCTAGACCGACCCAGTTAAGGCTTTTATAAAATTCAGTGATGGGTGAAAAATCCTGAAGACTTGAGTTCTTGATACTATATTGGTCGTGATTGGAGGACAGCTTAGTCAAAACAACAATAATGTGATAAAACAACGGTGTGGTTTAAAGAAGATGTAGTGACAAATATTTAAAAGAGTATGCTTAGATGGTTTGGTCATGTTAAGAGGATGAATGAAGAGCGGCTAACAAAATATATTTACAAGGCAGTGGTGAGTGAACACGCCGCAAGGGGACGCCTTAGGAGAACATATAGTGATCTTATTAGTGATGTTCTTCAGAACGGTCAGGAGCGTAGTAGGGTGGAGTGAAATTTTTATTTTTTGATTTTCAGTATGGCATACCCGCAAAAAGCTGCGTGATAGGCACAATAAGCAAAATCGAAAATATTTTTTGTGTAGCTTTATATTTAAAGGTGCCCCCGATAGGACTAAGTTTTGGATAAAAATCCGAAACTTGTCAGTTTTCGATAGTGCAAAACCAAATGCTAAACTTCATGACAAAACGTAGAAAATGTTTTTCTTTTGTTTCTGAATGCACCCAATCATTAATTAACAAATAAGTCAACCTTTATTGAATTACCCTTTCAGTCAGAAGTAAGCATTCTTGGGAGAAACTATTTTTCATTGTATTAATCGTATCAAGAACAAATACAGAATGTTGTTGAGCTACCATCTAAACAGATGCGCATAAATCTCCCATCTATGGCTCTTGCCTGCGATCGTACTGGAGTTTATGACAGGTCTGCCGCTATTATAGCTTCTGCTGTCCTAAAAGATGATGGCATTATTACATCAAGTGACCAGTGTGATAGATCGTTCGAAGATTTGACGGGAAAGAGCAAAGAAAAGAGCTGTTTTGCAAGAATTGAGCCGCAATCAACCTATACCTGGTCTTTACTTTGACGGTAGAAAATATAAAACTTTGATAACAGTAAAAAAAGGAGATAAATGGCAAAACGGCAAATAGAAGATCATTGCGTTATTGTGTTGGAACCAGGGAGCGTTTTCTTTGGCCATATCACGGTGCAGATAGGATCGGCTAGGACAATCAAAGAAAGTATTATAAAATATTTAAATGATAACTCGGTTGACTTGAGTGCTTTGTCAGTAGTGGACTGTGATGGGACAGTTGTAAATACTGGATCTAAAGGCGGCGTCATTAGCCTGCTAAAGGTAGAGATAAAAAAACAGTTACCATGGTTCATCTGTGCACTACATTCGAATGAATTGCCACTACGACACCTTTTGATACATTTGGGCGGTCAAACTATGGGACCTCGATGTTTTTTAGGGCTAATTGGATCTGAACTGCAACAATGTGAAAAAAGCCAGTTGTGAAATTTGCCGTTATACCCACGCCACTTCCTGTTATTACTAAAAATTTAAGCCCCGATAGCTATTTGAGATAATGACTGCTATTAGCACTGGTATTTTCCCTTCTGACCTGACAAATAGAGAACCCGGTCTACTCAACCATTCCAGGTGGCTAACGACTGCGAACAGGATCTTACGATTATATGTCACAAAGACTGATCCGGAAGAGAATCTACTTATTTAGCCAATTTCGTGATGAAAGTTTATGGGGTGAATGTGGTTTCAAATCAAAAGCAATCCTTCGTGCTTAAATGGAGCACAGCACTTGTGGTTGACGATAAATTATAGTCGCTATTTAAACGACAATTTGAAAAAAGTGAGTGATCCAGTCATACAAAGAAATGGATATTTTGGCCATCCAGAAAATCTTCTTTTATTTATGCTTGCAGATGACAACCAAGTGATACGGGAACTGGCAAGCCGACGTATTCTGAAAGCAAGGTCAGAGAAAGTCATAGGAATCCGAAAATTTAAAGTTCCATAATTTAATTTCGATGCGCTCCATTATACTGACATTATTACTTGGCACGATAGTCAGAATACTGCTATTGAGCGGTCTGTAACTAAGAGTTTATCTGCTGAAGCCTTGAAAGAAATTGTAGAAAATGGCCTTGAAACGAAAGAGAATAAGGCAGTATTTCCTTGTCATACTCAAGCCGTGGAGAGTTGCATCACACTCGTAACTGAAGCTTCAGGTGCTGTATGTGGAGAAGAAAACCATAATGGTTATATCAGGGTTAGACTGTCATCACGTCAGATGATGCCTTTTTATAACACTAAACGTGATTTTTCTACTTGATGGGCTATTTTGTAACATTTTTTTCCATAAATTTTAATTAATATTAATCGCATTTTTATCATAAAATTCTTGTATTATTTTGGTTTTAAGAGGTTTTGGGGGACCATAAACTCCAAACTTTTATACATTTTTTTTATTATTACAAAAAATTGTAGGTTTCAAGCAACACAAAAAATACTATTCCCTTTAGATTATGAAGGTTTATGTACATCTGAATGAGGCTGTCATAAATGAACGAAATTTTACTTTTTTCAAGATTCTTTCGTGCTAGGGCACCTCGAATCATTGTAATACATAAATGATATTTAACATACTTTATTAACTCATTCATAGGCAGCTTTTTACGGCTATGTTATTACAAAAATAACAAAAAAAAAAATCGCCATACATTTTCACTCCACCCTAGTGCGTAGTACTGGTAACCACCTTGCGTGTCTGACCAGATGTATATAAAAAAAGAGTATTTAAGGATCGTAGTAATTGGTGTTCTGTAGTTTCTGCCTACACCATGGGAAAAAGGCGTGAGCTTATGTATGTATGTATATAAGGTGTATCTATTCATACACGACATATTTTAAGAGGTACACCTGTAGGTGGTAAAGAAGCTATAGAAGCAAAAAGAAAATCTATATCTAAGCGTTTTTGAATTTTCGTAATTATTATAATTTTAAAACTACTTGAGACGTTTTGCATACAACCTTTACTCCAAATTCTATGAATGGCCCGCCTGACGCTGCGAGGGCGGCGACCGGACGACACGAGCATCGCCGCGGTGTCTCGGGCCGTAAAAAATAAGAAAGAGCCAGTGTTCCTTGTGTGCGTCAAATAATTTATAAATATTAAATTTTGAAAAAAATACATATAGAAAAAAAAATTTTTCGTTGCTGTAGCTTCTTTACCACCTACAGGTGTACCTCTTAAAATATTTCGTGTATGAATAGATACACCTTATATAAATATGTTGTAAAAACCACAGTATCGTTACTCTAGTAGTCGCAAGCTCTACAGCTGAGTGTAAGATCCTGAGTTCGATTCCCAGGTCGAGCAAAGTGTTATTGGGGTTTTCCATCAAAGATTTCTCAATAGCAGGTTGTTTGCCCGGTTGATGGCAATGTGCTCGCCCCTTATTACATGGGACTTAAACATAACTGGCGAAATGTTAGTGTATTATAGGTACACCTCTGTCTAACCCTTCGGGGATACAAGGCATGATGTTATGTTATACGTGTATTTAAAAAAACTAGTGATCGCCCATTGGTCGAAATTCGACCGTACTTCATTTGAATAGAAATACATTATTAAATGAAAAAATATAGATAATAATAAATATAAAAAAATGATATGGTTATATTTGACATTCAGTAACACTATAGACAAATTGTTGACGCTGTACTACTGTGGAGAGGGTTCGCTGGTGGGATGGTGATGGCCAGGACCAGGACGTAGGTGTAATGAGTAAAGAATACTTCTTCAGGACTCCCCTCTTTATTTTCTTAATACTTCTTAACTGTTGGATATGGAACAACATGGAATGAATTATCACAGTTTGTTCTGTTTTTATAGAATTTTCCCTATTATTTTTAATTAATTATGACGTTTCCAAATGTCATAATTATGGTTATAATTATGACATTTGGAACAGTCATAATTAAAAAACCACCTGTACAATCTATGACCAGCCTGTACAATCGTGAGGCACACAACCTCTACAGTTTGTACACGACACTAAGTTTTGTATGGGGAACTTAGGAAGAGGTGTGTCAATTGTTACAGGGAGGCAATTGTAACAATGTTGTTTCACCGACGTCCATCGTTCAGTAGCGGTAGCTTTATATAGCAATCGAAGCTTTATTTGGTGCTGGTTTACTGACCGAATTTATA
Source organism: Aporophyla lueneburgensis (assembly GCA_932294355.1). Taxonomy (NCBI): domain Eukaryota; kingdom Metazoa; phylum Arthropoda; class Insecta; order Lepidoptera; family Noctuidae; genus Aporophyla; species Aporophyla lueneburgensis. Next base: position 11,136,914 of record OW028762.1, on the reverse strand, counting down.
GGTAAAACAGTTCGCGCGTGTGTTGTCAGTTGAAGATAGTTTGTATTTTAGCAAGTTGAGTAAAATTATTGTTCTTCACAGTTTTTGTTTTCTTAATTAAATAAAACAGTTTTACAATAGTTCAGTGGTAATTTTAGGAAAATCTACCATCCAATCTAGAAGTGCAGGTATGTGATTTGTTTAAATTTACCGTAGATTTTTTTTAAATAAGTCGTCAATGCAAAATGGCGGTAGTGGTGCAAAAGTAACAAAACAATGAGGCGCAATTGTAACGTGTTACAATTGACACTTTGTTATTTTGGCACTTAGCTTATTAATTAATAGTACCATTTTATTTTCAGAATCCATAAAAAATGGTTTATAAACAACCTCGGAAGACATTGCGTGGCACCGTGCCACCAGAAAAATATGCTGAAGCTTGTGTAAGAAGTGTAGCTACCAGCTTTAGCATGTGTCACGTGATTCTATGCAAGAATATCACTAAATACAAGCAGGATAATACAGTTAAAACTGGATATACCCCCTACTGGATAGACTTAGATGTCAACCACAAAATATGTGTAATATAGATGAGACGGTTGTAACAACAACTCAGAAACCGAACAGAGTAATTGCTGTCAAAGGGACCAAACAGGTCGGTGCCATCACTTCCCAAGAAAGAGAGACTAAACAAACCAGTAGAGAAGATTGGTTGCAATGCAGAGACTACCATAAATGGGCACACTCCAGCTGTGCAAAAAATTATCCCTTTTTTTGTGTGTTTAAACTGTTTGACAGAATGACTGTTAATTTTTTTAATATAACTTTTAAGTGTTTTAAGTTCTTTTTTGATGTTTAGAGTGAACTGCTGTCAAGATTTTGTTAAATTTTTTTTTTTTATTGTTGTCGATTTCTATATGTTACAATTGACTCTCATTGCTGTTACAATTGACCCTCTTAGTGCAGCAATTGTAACACTATTAGTTGATCTCATTAAGTGCCATTTCCTAGTATTTAATCGACGTTTTTGTTGTTTACTACATTGATTTTATAATTAGATAACTCAACTATATTGTGACCAAAAATGATTGCGTTGTGATTGTTAATTAAAATATTATGAAGAATTGTTTTTTTTTGTTACTATTGACACACCTCTCCCCTACTAATGCCATACTTGACACTCACCCATAAAACCACAAAAAATATTTCTTATATAAATCTAAATTAAATTCCTATCGTCGCTAATACAAATAATATTAAACAAAAAATATTCTCGATATGATCATAGATTTTAAAAATGAAATAAGTCATACAGGGTGATTGGAAGATGGGTGCAAAGCTTTAAGGCGAAGATAGTTCAGACAATTTAGAACCATTTAAGCAATGGTTGTCTTAGACGATGTCTTACCAAATATTTTTAACCAAATTTTTAAGTTTTTTTCGGAAATTCTCAAAATTTAATGTAAACTGCATAATTATGGCCAAATTGAATGATAAATGAATTCATTTTTTATTTATTTAATTAAAATAATGTGTAAGCAATCAAGCTAAACATGTTTTAGGCTTCTGTGTCATTAGACATTTTTTTACAGACATTTAAAGCTCAGAAAAAATAAAAAAATTGTACAATACGTCTTTTAAACCTTATTAAAAAAAAACGGAGGGTGCTTTTTTGTTCAAACCTTTTTGAAGATATGCTTGATAATCGCTCTTTCTTTTGAGGTATCATTTATGCGGATATCTTACAAATTATTGAAATTAGGGCCTACAAACCAATTTGAGGGAGAATTTTTTTATTTTAGGCAGACTAATTAAAACAACATTTGAATTAAAATTATTTATTTTTCATGTTCAAAATGACGGCCGTGATTCCTAATACAAGCACGGCCCCGTCTTCTAACTTCTGTAGTCGTTATTTTCAACATCATCTCCTGCTTCATTGTCTCAAACGCTGAATTTATTCTTTGTATCAATTCTTCTCTAGTGTTTATTTCTATGTTGTTATAAATACACCAGTTCCTTGGCCCGGCCCCACACGAAAAAGTTCAACGGGGTAAGATCTGGGGAGCGAGCGGGCCAAGGGATGGGTCCATCCCTGCCGATCCAGCTATCAGGAAAGCAATTGTTGAGGTGTTCCCTTCATTTAAAGTCCAATGCGCTGGACAGCCGTCTTGCTGAAAGATGACTGTTGGGTCTCTTTCGATGATCGGGACACCTGATTCCTCTACCAGCAGTGGTAAATCAATTTGCAGAAATTGCAAATAATTTTCGCCATTCAATGGATCAGGCAAAAAGTGGGGCCCAATCAATGTTCTGCCAATTATTCCAGCCCATACATTCACAGAGAATTTCATCTGAAATGACACCTGCTTCTTAAAATGTGGATTATTGTCTGCGTCGGCCCATTCATGGATGTTGTGAGTAGTGTATAATTGGGGTTCCTGGATCAGGGATCCAGTCACCCCAATTATACATTTGATGTGAACTAAACAATCAGTCATTCGATCAATATTCTGAGAACTAGACAATCAGACATTCTATCAATATTTTGTAGACAAATCAATCAATAAATCATTATTTTGTGAACTAGACAATCAGTCACTCGATCAATATTTTGAGAACTAGACAATCAGTCATTCTATCAATATTTTCTGAACTAGACAAATCAGACAATAAATCAATATTTTGGGAACTAGACAATCAGTCACTCGATCAATATTTTGTGAACTAGACAATCAGACAGTCAATCGCATCAATCTATTCTGCTCCACGTTACAATCACTTTATATTTTTGTTTCTTTATAAAACAGACTTCTTGATTTGGCAACATAGTCTGTTCCTTTTACAGCGTTTAAATAAAAGCAATCAGGGGAAAATATGGCATGTTGCATCCACGGATCATTGTAATACTCCCAATCTTCGATGCCAACTCCACACGAAAAGCACATAACTTTATCGTTTAAACCATTTCCACAGTAAAAAAAACCTGCATCGGCCATTTCCATCACCAATCTTCGTTTTGAATCTACTGTAGCCCAATAATGTCGAAATGAACATAATCGAATTTTGTGTTTATTATATATTTCGTAACGCGGGCTGAAATAATTTTGAATCATTTTTAAGAAGGTCTCGATACGAGTTTGTATAGAAGAATAATGAACTCTTGTATCTGGTGTTCTCAATTTATAAAGAAATTAAAGCACATTTCGTTGTGGTATTCTATGTCTAACGCGTTTATTATGAAAATAAAACCAAAAACGATTACTTATAAAAAAGCATTTATTTCGATATATTGTTATGATACAAAGAGCTAATAAATTACTTAACATTATTTTATTTTATTTCTTTTTTCAAGACAGACTTTGTCTTCTAAATTATATACAATTAAAAATACTGTTATCACCAAACCACTTTTTTAAACATGTTACATTTTTTAAAGCACATACATTCGGATGATACACACAACTAAATATATTACTAGACGTTTTATAATCATCAAATATTTTTTGTAAACTAGGACATTTCTTATCTTCTAAATTATATACATTATCATGTTTTAATAGGTTTCTTAGCCATAACACTTTTTCACACCCTTTAACATAAATGTTTTTATCTTTCAGATAAGGTTCAATACATTGCAGCGATTTTAAGTATGATATAAATCCTTCTTTCCACAAAATTTTTCTGTTTCTCTCTATCCAACAAACTTGCGATTTTTCTTTTTTTGTAAGATTGTAAAATGGGAATCGTGGTTTGATTAATAACACCATAATTTGATTTCTGCATACTATTGCTATTTCTTTGACAATAAACTCGTTATTTTCCGTCTTAAACCCTTGCACATGCGGGTGGCGAGCAATGGGTAGCTCGCCGCCCGGTAAGGACCAAGCTCGGGTCGACGGCGCGCAGTGTTCCACGCGCGCCTCAAAGAGATGTCAGCAGCAGTGTAGGGGTCTACTAGGACCGATGCCTGCCGGGGTCGCGTGATTGTTCGAAAGAGATACCGTGACCCTGGCACATGGGCAACTGATGGAACACGGGTGGGTTTTAGTCAGTAAAAGTCTGACATGCCCTCCCGCTCCGCCCAGAGCGGGAGAAGTCATTTGATGATTTCCCATCCTGAAAAAAAAAAAAAAAAAAAAAAAAAAAAAAAAAAAAAAAACCCTTGCACATCGACTATGGCGTTCATGATAATTTCCTTACAATACTACTCAGGGGTTTATATTCCATCAGGCGATCGTTGATGATTAGACAATATGCGGATGTATTTTCTGGAATATCTTCAGAACTTTCTATTTCTAGTCTCACATCTATAGCCCCAGTCTTCAAAGCCTCGTTCTGTCTTGAGCAATCAATTACAAATAAAGGAGCCTTTTCTTTATATTGAAGCAGATCAAGCATCGGTTCACATCGAATGTTATAATAAGACTGACGAAATTTGGTATACATCTCATATAATATACAATATTTATCTTCAGGAAATTTTGAATTAACAGATTCGTATGGGTAATAGTTAGAATTTAAGAAAAGAGTAACATTAGTTAATTTACCATGGTCAAATATTGAACTGTCTCTAGATTTAGTGTTTTTTCTATTTGTCTGTAACCCAAAGATCACATACCTCGGTTTCTCGATTTGTGAAGCAGTCTTAATAACCCAGGAATGTTTTGTAGTCTTAGGTAATAAAGGGTATTCATACAAGTCCCAATTTCTAAAAGCTATTTGAATAGGGCGATCTTTCTCTAAATGTTTCAGTAAAGTTAATCTTTCCCGATCTGAAACTTTTATATGAGGCACGCGCCATTGCAATCTAGAGAGATTTATTTATTTCAATCGAGTCGTTATTATCAAGAATAACACTATTAAGCTTAGAACTACTTCTGTTAAGTAGAAGTTCATGTTTACAGTTAATGATAATTTTATCATAATCTACCGCAAATCCCAAAACTTTATTCAGGGGTATAAGAGCGCTAAAAATACCGTCATTATCTTTAGCCCCATTCAAATTCCAACCCCAAACACCAGCAGCTTTGCTTTCCCCCTCACTCATAGACACATATGATTTTAAAGTTGTAGTAATTCCTGAATTTTTTATTCGATCTATCTCAACACCGTTAATTTCATATCGAATGTCTTGAAATAGAAATAATATAGGATTATTTGTGAAATTAACAGACTTTCGTGTAAGTTTTCCTGATGCATCTTTAGAAGACACAGTGGCTCGGCCTTCAACGTAAATGTAACTGGCTGAAGGTAATATGTACACATCTTGCTGATTTATGGGTATTCGTATTTCATCATTTTCTTTAAAACTGTTGCTGTACGGATTATAAGTGTGATATTCATAACTCACTATAGAGTTATCGAACTGCGCTGAATCATTTATATTAAGAATACTCATAGTTTAAATCCCAAAGCTTGAAGAAACAATCTATTCTCTTCAGTGATTATTTTTACACTTCGCGTATGTCTGCGTCTTCTGACGATACGAGGACGAGTAAAGTTATTCACTTTGGTGATTGATTTTATATTATACACTATCATGTTTTCGGCTATAATATAATTGACATTCGTTTCTTGTAGCAGACAGCGTTAAAGTGTTGACTTATGAGTAAGAAACTTTATTTAAAGTAATAATTTAAAAAGACTGCTTTTTCCAAAACTCTTTAAGACATTTTATGCATAAGTGTCCACAGTTAAATAAGTTATTATTTTGATAATTATTGTAATTATAATGGATGTCGTCAGAACCCACGTAACGAACAAATTCTATGGGCGGTTTTAAGTTTCCGTAACTATCGAAATATTCAACTTATTTATTTATAATTACGTAGGCTACCCAATGTGTACCAGAATTTTTAGAATCATCCAAATTAATGATTCCACACTCTCGGGAAAACGGTGACCTTGGTAAGGTATCTCTCATATACACTCCACGAAAATATGGAATGTTTTCCGTAAATTGTATGATATCGATATTAGTAAGAGCACGGTTAGGTAGCCTGCGATTTAGTTTTTTTTCTTTAAATTTAGATATAATCGAAGTCCATTCTTGCTACGGTTTAACCTCAATCCGTTTCCAATACAAACACCTTCCACTTTCTTATGTTGTCGTTCCATTTGTTCCAAATGCTTTTTTGCAACCTTATATTCGTTGATAGTTTTGACGATTCCAGCAATTCCACTTGCTATACTTCCAGCAGCAGACAGGCCAGCAAATATAGGAATTAAAGGTAAAACACCACCGGACTTAGGAATGGGTATGATCCGTGGGAGCTTCGTAGATGAATTATGAGTTAACTCCCTAGCAGCTGCGTATGCCAATTCTATCAGTTTTTTCTTACACTTTGGCTTTAATTTTTTAATGCATTTTCTTGTATGGGAGACTATATTTTTAAAGTTTTTTTTGAGGCCATATCCAGAACTCACTTTTGATAGCATTACGTTGTTAACCACATTAGCAGCAAGTTTTTCTCCTGTGTTTGCATCTGAAGACAGATCACGCTTCTTCGCCATCTTTAATAAAATTATATCTGCTTTATGACGATCTTTCAAACTTTTGGATTTATTGTAAGCGATATCGTGATGTTTGCAATACTCATCTAACTTATTTACACCTTTATCACCACGAGCCAATCTTTTATGTAATTTAGTTCCAGGACCACAGTAATTATATCCCGGTAAATGGAGCTCAAATGGTAAATTATTAATTAAATTATTCACAAGTCCTTCTCCGTTTATGTATGCAAACAGAATAGAACCTAAATCATAGATCATGGCATTATAAAGCCCTTACAAAACATTTATATCATCAATCCAACAATTTTCTGATGATGGTAACCCCAACCATTTCATAAAAACTTTTCTCTTTCTACGTTTCAAAGTTTTTCAACAAGGTAAATATCAGGATGTTTGGTAATTTGTGATTCTTGATCATAAAATGCTCCTAAAATAGGCTGCTGTTTAATGTCTTGTAATAAATATGTAGTAGGATTTGTATTTTGAACTTTAATAATCTTAAACATCTCTGTTGACCAATTAGGAGTATAGCCTTTTTCAAAACAACCTTTATGTTTACTTATTCAAACAAAATCACCTATCTTGAACTTACGACGCTTTGTTTTCATTTGTTGTCGATTAAAATAAATATTTAGTACTTGAGCTTTATTTTTATGATTGAGTCGAGTTGGTGGTAAACCAATTGTTGTATGTATTGTTTGATTATATCTGTTAATTACTTTAGCAAGCGTACCGTCAGTCCATTTATAGTTCCCTTTTAAACTGAATTCCTTGTAAAGCTTACTTTTTATCGTCCTTATAAGTCGTTCTACAATGGAGGCCATTTTGGTCGAATAAGTGCTGTAGTGATTGATAGAATTATTTTTTATAATTTTTTGAAAACATGCGTTGTAAAATTCTGTTCCTAGGTCTGTTTGCAAGTTTCTTGGGATGCGTTTTTCTCAATATCGTATTGAATGCATTAGATACAGATTCTTTATTTTTTTGTTTAAGTGGAATAGCCCAAGCATACTTAGAGAATCCATCGATAACCACTAAAATATATTTGCAGTTCGTATTGAATTTGGAAATGCTTTGCATATCCATTAAATCGGCTTGCCAAAGATCATCAATATCTTTTAATATTGCATGTCTTCGAGAAAAATTGATTCTTGCACTTTGTGAATTTCGTTTATGATGTCTCTTTTCACTTTGCTCATTCTTTCAACTGTCACTTCTGAACTATAAAATTAGACTAAGTAACAGTGTCTATGATAAGCCCTTTTATTCATGTATTACACCCGCTTCTTTTAGTTCTTCAATAATTGATAAAATCTCGTTATCAAGGTTAGTATTACCTGCAGTTTTAGAAGCGATCAAAAGTTTAAGCCTGTCCACTAATTCATTAGGATCATCCCAATAAACAAGTTCAGTATTTTTTTAATATTTTTTTAAGAAACGGTAAACCAGCACCTCTTTTTGGCCTAGATTTAACTTCTATTGGTGCTTGTAAGCATTTATAAGACTCAGAAAATAATGGTTTGACCACTTGAGAATATTTTAGACCTTTATCACCTTTAATTTGACCTGCAGGGTCAAAGTCTCTTTTATGAGCATTAGTTTTCAGGAGTATTTCTTTGTAAACCAATTTATCTTTTAAATTGACTAAACTTAAATCAGGCTTTTTGCGAAGCAATAGTTCTTTTAGACCAGGTGTTATTGTATACTGTTTATTAGCTACGCAAATGTTAAACACTTTACCAGAGTTCTCATGAGTGGTTGAGAAATTAACTATTGTATTTCCGATCATATGTTTGTTATTCTCACTACGTACACCAAATGGTATATTCATATCCTCATATATTTCAATGATATCTTCTTTTTTCAACGATGCATTTGTATCTTTTTCCGATCCATTATCTCCTTCATCTTCTGAATAAAAAATTTCTAACTAGCTTGACTCATTAGATGATTCATGTTTGTACATATCATGAGATTTATCACGCAAAAATATTGTTGAACCTATATCAGTGTGTTTAATTTCGTCATCATAAGTATCTTCATTTTTTATTGTAGAAATTTGCTTGTTAGCTACGATTGCATTTAGAGGGTCTGCGAGAGGCTTGAAAAAATATTTCAAATGAGTGTCAGTTTTAAACTCATAATCTTTCATTTGTTTCACTTTTGCCTTAATAGCATCCGCAGACTTAATTAATTGATCTGTAATGTTGTGGTCCATTATACGACTTATATTAGGAAGTATTTATGCTCAAATGATTTTAATTTTTTGCACTCATAATTTATATAGCCATTAATCACAATAAATAAACTTGTCGAATGATTGTCTATATCTGCCTTTGTTTAATTCACAATCCTTATTAATAGTCAAAAAATCATAAGGATGTATCCAGATTTTAGAACATATATCTTTAAACTTCGACCACTCTATATCAGAACTAACATGCTCATCGTATATATGTTTCATGTTAACTTCATCTTGCTTGAAAATTATCAAAAAGTTAACATTGTCACGTAATAACTGCTTTGGTATTTTTGAATATGTTTGAGATAAATAAAAACAATCTATATTTCTGTGTCTGCCCATTGTAAAATAATTTCGTATGTTAATTTGTTTTTCACAAACCACGTCATCAAAAATAATAACAGAATTCGGTAATGCATCGTTAGGATGAATAACTTCGTCATCAAAATTAAATATAAAAAGTTTTACTTCTGGCACTCTTTCACTGAGAAAAATGTCATTTTGGCATAATCTTAAAATATCGTGACGTTGGTTTAAAATAGATGCGTTGTCTTATAATATGTTGATAATAAGTAAATATTACGCTAGAACTGAAATGTGTTAAGATGGAATCGAATTTTTTGGGTAAATAATGCAATATTATGATACTTGTCATCGTAAAAATTTGTAATTATGAAATAACATTGTCTTCTTCAAATAATAACACAATGTAATAGAAAATGGTCCACTGTCCCATAAATTAGTATGATAATTGTAAATAAGATTCTAATTAAAAAACACAATGACAGTCACCGTAATATAAATAGATTTCATAGTTTAATATAAAGAAGTATCTCTAACAAAAAATACGATGACCTCCCCCTAATGTACTATATTAAATTATAATGCTTTAAACTTATATTTTTAAAGTAAGCATCATTTTTTAATATTACAGTCATATTATTTTATGTGAATCCTATGATAATACGATTAAATAATCTCATATTTTTAGAGTAAGCATCAAATTTCAATAATATAGTCATATTATTTTATGTGTATCCTACTAAATTATTATTACAGAGACCCATTTATGAGTAGCATTTGAATGATGTCCTACAAATTTAAGGTGACGGCATTATATAATGAGGTCTCCCTCTCTCACTTCATTCCGCCGCCGCGCCATTTCGGTCGGCCATTTGTATTTCACCGCTACAGCCGGCAAGTCACGACTCACGACTCGTTTAATTAATAGCAATAACAATTCCATTAGTGCCAGTGAACGTGTTTGATCAGTGCAAAAATGGATATGGCTACGCGTGATCTTTTGAAGAAGTGGAATTTGGAACGCTACATCGATCGTTTTGAAAGTAAGTTGACAAACCTACCTAGTAAGTTGCTAGCATGAGCTCACACATTACATTCACACATTCTAATTTCTAGCAAGAATAGGGTCAGGGTGTCGTCTTAGAGGCACTATGAAAATATACTTAAAAAAATTTCGCGACCAATTTCAAGGTCACAGTTCTAACATAACCTTACCTATGGATCCCTTCGACATCGTCTTTACGACAAACGGTTGGTCGGAGACAAAAAACACCCAGACACTTTTAGCCTTTCTAGGTGTTACATACTATAGAATCGAGAAAATAAACGATTTGCGAAAATAACACTTTTTTGGCCGCTGTACACTCCAACCAAGAATAGTCTTGTCGTATGGTACCTACCCACCTACCTAGATATACGTTCATATTTATATTATACACTAGATTCGATGTGCAACTGCAACCCAAAAAAAAAACAAATAGGTAGAGTGCGTCTAAACTAAAATGACGCGCCCCACTACCGCATTTACCGTAGTGTACGTATACAAATTTAAGTAGTGGGGCGCGTCATTTCAGCTTAGACGAGCTCTACCAACCTACATTTTATAAAGTCGATGCGACGTAGTGCATTTCACAGCTGCAATCAGGGCGCTGTTAAATTTACCTTTTTTTTCAGCTGAAAGAATTGATATCGCAACAATGCAGATGCTTAGTAAACAAGACATACATAGTATGTTCCCTCAAATAGGGGACAGACTCCGGTTTGAAGCAGCTCTGGCCATGTTAAAAAGCGACCAACCAAAAGATATGGTTTGTTTTCATGTTAAATTGTATTTCAAAAAAGTAAATTTTGTTTTAAACTTTTTGCTTACACATGCCCTGCGTCGCTTAAATGCACATTCTCCTACTTGCATGTAGGTAGGTAGGTACCTACTTATTAACTTTTATTATTTTAAAGTCTTCTTAAGATACCTAACAATTTAACCGGTGCAGTATTTATTTAAAAAGTGGAATAAAATCATAACTTTTCATCAGTCTTGTTAGTTTACCAACTAAGTACATTATTATTACCTTTTTAAATTTCTTGTTAAATTTCAGGATAACTCCTACAATTCATCACTCTTTGAAGAGGTCCTGAGGAATGACTTGTTAACTAGTCTACCTTGTAACTTAGAGCCTCTGCCACCGTGTGAAGGACTGCAAAGCTCAATCCTCAACCAAGACTGCGAAGCAGGACTTAACCAGGAAAATTTGGTAAGTTCTGCAAAATTGTAGAAAAGTACTCGTACTTACTGTTTTTTGGTTCAAGAGCAATATGTATTAATTTGTAATTACATCCATACTAATATTATAAATGCGAAAGTAAGTTTGTCTGTCTATCTGTCGGCTGGGGCAGGACATTTTCACATTTTCATACCTAAGACACTGAACCGATGCAAAATTTGGTATAGACATTCTTTGAGACCAGGATCAGTCCTGATCTTGATCGATTAGTTTTTATCAGGGCCGGATCAAGGGACGAGGGCAGGACCGTTCAAACCTGCAATGCTGAACCGATTACTAGTAAAAAAATATAACACTTCCCTTGAGTTATCTCCGGCTAGGGCTAGCTATAGCCTGTTAGTTAACGGTCGCACTCGGACACATTTAGTGATTATTTCAACGATTATTGAGGTTAATTGACCGTACATACTCATATTATCACACCTTTTTGTTACATGTACTATTATAACATTGTCTCAAAGTAAATATTATTTTAGGATGGTGACATACTGGTGATACCACTGGACTCGTCGTCGTCAGTGGGTGAAGCAGTTAGACAAGAGTCCACCGGGAGCAATTTAGTAAGTTATTGCCTATTATCCTGTACTTTTGATAAGGAATTTAAATTGACATTCAATATTGTTAACCCCCGGCGTAAACAGATAAGTTTAACGTCTGTACCTGTCCTGTCCTGTATGTGTGTACGGACGGCCGTTTAGGAGCTATACTATATGTCACAAAGATCAGTAATATATTTGGAGTTGGTGACAGCTATAACTAACAACTAAATGCATGATGCCTAGACTGGCACCGACTCCAACTGATCATTATACTGAATGGAAGGTAGGTATTGAACCTGTATTTTCAACATTTTAGTGACATTTTTTTTTAACTTTTACCTTGCATATTTAGTTTGTAATGCCATACTTATACTATTTGTGTTTCAGGTGAATACCATACTGAATTCATCAGTCGAGGGAAAACAAATAATAGCAATTGGGCAGAAAACGGGCACCTTACCCTCAAACGTGCGTGGGCGTTTATGCAAGCTGCTTATGGAGAAGCTCATTACGGCCGAAAACCCGGTACTTCTGACAGATTCGCAGCTGCTTGCTCTATCCTACGACATTGGCAGATTATTTAAAGAGGAGTCACCACCCCTATACTACGCGCCGTACCTGCCGGCTGATGCTTACCAGGCTAAGCGCAATATCTCTGGCTGGTTAGTCACCGCCAGAAGGGCTCGACGGCAGCATTTAGTTTCGTTGGGCCTTATTGAAAAGCCCAAGTCACGTTCTCGCTCCAAGTCCAGTCCTAGGCTAGACACCCCTCCACTCGCTGGAATCGACCTGACCGGACTTAAAGAAGGTAACTCCTTTTCAAGAAATTTTATGTTTTCAGATTGAATTAAATTATCAAGAACAAAATTATTGAGAAAAATATCTGAATTAGTATAAATTTTCGTTACAAATTACAAAATATCTGAATCTAAGAACCGTTATTGTCATTGTACTAATTATTAATCGTTTTAATTTTTGTGTGCAGGTGAAGTGGAGGACGTAGCGTCAGCATTAGAGCAGCTGTCAAGTCCTTCAGCTGGTCCGTGGCAGGAGGTCAGTGCCCTGTGGCGGGAGACGGTGCGAGCTCGCCTCCGGTACTTGTACTACGAGGAAGGGACATTACAGGAGTACTTCAATAAGTATCCTATCCTGAAGTCAAGTGATGGATGGCGACTCCTGACTCATGACTACGAAGCACTGTTCCCTGATAAATCCGGGGGCCTCGACGCCTTGGATGCTTCATCGGAAAACATACTAAAAGCTGCTCAGCAGAAGCTTAACACCACAAAGGACTCGTTTCTTCGTCGAAAAATAGCTGATACATTGGCAATTTGTGACGGTAAGGAAATGATTCTGTTATATAGTTCTAGGTGCTCGACCTCCCTGGGTCGGTGAACCCGTTATAAAATATATAGACAAAAAAGAATTTAAAAATTATCTAACATGGTGCAGTCGTTCAGAAGTAACGGGCGGGCGGACACACATTTCGGCAATTCATTTTTACTTATATAGATAGATTTTATTTTGTTCTGATACTTTTCCCTATTTGCTCAGTTAATGATAATGTGTTGTGTCAAATATACTATTATTATTTTCTTTCCAGATGAACAACCGGAGACAAAATTAATAGCAGCGATATTGCTACTCGGCTGTCTCTTTAATATTCCTCCTGCCCGTCGATCTAGAAAAGACTGGCAAGCTTCACGAGCGGAGATATTGGATGGATTTGTGACCATCGTGGATGATGACGCAGACGTGCAAGTGGTAATTGAGGAGCGTCGCCAAAAGCTTCAAAACCTAGGTATTAGCCTCCAACCATTTATAATTTGGTGCCGCCAGTCAGGTGTCTCCTTCACAGTATGTGACAATACGTTTTACAAGTTCACAACACTAACTGAGGCTGTTGATGTGACTTTTAAAATATTTCATGCTACTGCGGCTAAATATCCTACTGAAAGCTATAACATTTGGCTTATTATCCAAATTGGTTTTTACAAAGTCAAAACATCGTACGATCGTATGTCACAATCTGTGAAGGAGATATTAGTTACTCTCGGAGTCACAATTTAAATTAAGATGAAGTGTCACAGTTGTAAAAGGACTTTTCCCACGTTTTCTTCACTTATTACCCACATAAGGAAAGAATGTGAAAAAATTGATATTACTGGAGTTTATAAATGTGGTGAAGACGCATGCTACCGGTATTTCACGGACGTTAGACAATTTAGAAAACATGTTAACTTAAAACATTTGAATAAAGTAAACACTCGTTATTTGCCATCCACCTCAAACGAGGCTTGCGTAGTTCCTATGTGTGAAACAGAGACTACCAAAGTAGCAACTGAGCACATATACATTGAAGCTGATAGTGAACCGGAAGTCCTTGATAATGCTGATAGTATTATTCATAAAGAAGTTTTGAAATTTATTTCAACGCTCTATGTAAATCCCTCTGTATCTCGATCGTCTGTACAAGCTATGGTTAGTCATTTGCAAACCCTTCTTGACAATATCGCACCGTCTTTAATGTCCGTATTCGGCCCTGTGCTAGCTGATGAGGAAAGCATGTCTGGAAGCGAAATTAATAAACGACTTCATAAGTTCAACACAGCTTTGAAGGGCATCTTTTTTCCGTTTCGTTCAGAATATTTGAGATTCCGAGAATTGAATTTATTAGGTTCTTTTATACCACCACATGAAGTAATCGTTGGTTATTGTCCTGACATTTCACAAAGGAGTAACACTTTAACATTACACACCAAGCCACGTACAATGCAAGTAATTCAACTTCGCCAGGTTTTGAAGAATTTTCTTTCCATTGACACTATTTGGAAAGATGTAACGGATTATTTGAACCACCTAAGGGGTAATTTAATAATCCGTGAAGAAAATCCGATGAGGCCAATGTGTCTAGAAAATGTAATGCAGGGATCTGTATGGCTGGCAATGTGTACACCGCAGGCGTCGGACATTATTCTTCCTTTAGTAGTATACTATGATGATTTTGAAATTGGAAATCCTTTGGGGAGCCACGCTGGGGTGCATAAGCTTGGTGGTGTATACGTTTCCTTGCCAGCACTCCCACCACATTTATTTTCATTGTTGAATAACATTTTGCTGTTAGCTATTTGCCATTCTGCTGACAAAACTAAATATGGAAACAAAGCTATTTTTGACCCTGTTATTGAGGAATTGAATTACTTGCAAAACAAAGGAATTTTTATAGAAAATAAGTTTTTTAAAGGAACCGTAAAATTGAAGGTTGTTGCTATAACTGGCGATAATTTAGGCCTGAATTCAATTCTCGGGTTTACTGAAAGTTTTTCAGCTAACAAGTGTTGCAGAATCTGTAACATTGACAAGAAAGGTTTGCAAACTGCTCTATATGAAAACAGTAACTTGCTTAGAAATATGACTTCATACCACGCTCAATTGCAAGAAAACGATACACCTAACACGGGCATTAAAGAATCATGCTGTTGGCTTAAGGCGACAGGATTTGATTTATTTCAAAATGTAGCAGTAGACCCAATGCATGATATATTAGAAGGTGTAGCTCGTTATGTAATGACCTTTGTCATAAACCACTTCCTTGCCGAAGGTCTTTTAAAGATCTCAGTATTGCAACAAAGAATAATTTCATTTGATTATGGACCAGATAGGAATTCAAAACCAAGTAATTGTTTAGTTGTCCAAGGTTCGAAAGTAAAATTGAAAACTTCAGCATCAGAAATGCTTACCCTTATTAGATACTTCAGCCTAATAGCCGGGTTTTACATTCCTTTAGAAAATAAAGTATGGAAATTATACATTATGTTGCGGCAAATCACCGACAGGTTATTAAGTCATAGGGTCTTCAGTGACACCAATATTCAACTCCGGGTTATAATAGCAGAATTTAATCAATTGTACACGGAGCTAACAAAATCACCCCTGCAGCCAAAGTTTCATTTTCTGACTCATTATCCTACCATGCTAATGAAGTTCGGCCCCGTACGTAACATGTGGGCTATGCGTTTTGAAGCCAAGCACAGGGTATCTAAGTTAGTGGCTAGATCATCTTTTAATCGAGTCAATGTTTGCAAGACTCTAGCAATAAAATGTCAACTTATGCTCAATGACTTGTTTGTGAAAAATACAATACCTACAACAAAAATACTAGGAAAAAAATCTGCATTAAATTCAGGAGACACTGTCAAGTTTTCTCTCGGCACTGGCGTTGTCCTCAAATATTCGGTTACTTCCGCTACAATAGCTGGTGTTATATGGCAGCGGAACTCTATTGTTACTGTAGATATAGATGATGAACAATTCTTACCCACTTTTGGCCAAATTGATGCAATTTTGGTGACAGATACTGAAGAGGTTTTTTTCCGTTGCTGTATGTTTGAAACTATTGAATTTAATTCTCATTACAATTCTTATGAAGTTAAACGTGGTAATGATTATCTGTGCTTTCCTTGCCAAAATGCCGTTTCTCCGTGTCCTAACACGCTCACTCTAATGCGAGGTAACACGTCATATATTACAAGTAGATGGTACCTAGAGTAAAAATTTCAAAATTCTGTAGGTATTCTAACGGCTTACGGTCGCTGCTATAATACCTTGAAAATGCGCAAACGAGTTAACTCGTTTGCTCATTTTTAAGGTGTTTTTATTTTGAATCCAGTAATATCAATTTTTTTTGGAAACGTTTACATAATTATTAATTATGTACTTATACCGTACGCGGCGTTGCTAGTTTGAGGCACTGCAGAGTCCAAGGGCAGTTATTTTTTTATAGCAGAGTGCGCTCAACTAGTAATCTACCCTTAGTTACGGTATTTATCGGATATCCCTTTAGGATATCCTATAAAGACGGCCCGATAACGGTGTCCGCATAAAGTAATGGTATGAGCCAGCACCAATAGCTGGTTTAAGGTGAACGCACACTTATCAGAGCCGAAGAAGGCGAAGGAATCAAATTTTAGAATTACTTAAATGAAGTCCAATGTAACTTCGCACACTTATCCGCACCGAATCGTACGACCTTATTCGTCCGATTCGGTAAGTGTGCGAGGTTCCACAGGATTTCATACAAGTAATTCTAAAATTCGATTCTTTCGCCTCCTTCGGCTCTGAAAAGTGTGCGTTCACCTTTAGTAATAGATTTTAAAGTAAAGTATTTATATGAGGGATAGATTAGTCTCATCGGAGTGTTTATAGTAGCACTTTACTTGAAAATAGATATTTACTATAATAATATAACCAATTTATTGTATGCAGCTTTAAGGTGAAAGCGTCAGGGTAGCCCGCGAAATTCAAATTTTCTTACGTTTTTTGCAATTTGCAGGCCAGTGCTAGGTTTTGATTGAAATGTTAGACGCGGGTGTAAGACGTATGTAGTACAACTTATGTACTTACACCCGCGTGCAACATTTAATTAACATACAACCTAGCACTGGCCTGCAAATTGCAAAAAACGGCTACCCTGAAGCAATCACCTTAAGGGCAAAAATGTTTTAGTTATAGGTACATTAATGTAAAGTTTGTTATTTTTTGTAAATTAAATTTCTACTCGTCTCAACCTTTATTTTAATTTGTAAAAACTAGAATTATTGAACATAATGTATATAATGATTCTTTATAATGACCGACAAATAGATACTGTAATCATTAAGGCGAGGATGTTTCTAAACAAAACAGTCTTCTTTTATACTGAATATAAATGTTTAGAGTATATAATAATTATTCATTCATACTATGGAAATAAAAATACCATTCAATTTTCTGTTTAATTTATACATACATCCCTT
This sequence comes from Aporophyla lueneburgensis, assembly GCA_932294355.1. Taxonomy (NCBI): domain Eukaryota; kingdom Metazoa; phylum Arthropoda; class Insecta; order Lepidoptera; family Noctuidae; genus Aporophyla; species Aporophyla lueneburgensis. The sequence goes on along the minus strand of OW028762.1, from coordinate 11,119,255 downwards.
TTCACCTTCTTACCATTCTTGCCAAGGTACTTTTTTCTATTTTTTTTACTTACTCTCCATTTTTTTAAGGTTCAAGTTTAGGGTTCTTCAGTTTTTTTTAATGTTGAGCTCACACCTAATAATATTTAAAAGGAAAGAACCAATATTGGATACTTAAAAATAAGGGGATCATGTAAGTCCAGTGGCGCCCTCAATTATAGGAGGATTGTGATTTCTAATAATCCAAACAATTTCTGTGTAATCCACCAGTATTTAGTTGTAGTCCTACTGATGGAGAATGAGTAGAACTACAACTAATCACTGGTGTATTATAGAGATATTAATTGGTTTATTAAAAAACACAACCCTCCTATTGAGGGCGACCTCCGTAAGATAATAGGCTATAACCAGAGATATGAGGAAATAGTAGGAAAAGTAAGAGGACCTAACCTAAAATACGAGGAGGTTACCGAAAAATAGTAGGAAAAATAATAGGATATAACTGGATATATGAGGAAGGCACCGAAAAATAGTAGGAAAAATTGTATGACATAACTGAATATGTGAGGAAGTCACCGAAAAATAGTAGGAAAAATAATAGGATATAACTGGATATATGAGGAAGGCACCGAAAAATAGTAGGAAAAATTGTATGATATAACTGAATATGTGAGGAAGTCACCGAAAAATAGTAGGAAAAATAATAGGATATAACTGGATATATAAGGAAGGCACCGAAAAATAGTTGGAAAAATTGTATGACATAACTGAATATGTGAGGAAGTCACCGAAAAATTGTAGGAAAACTAATAGGATATAACTGGATATATGAGGAAGGCATCGAAAAATAGTAGGTAACTAAAACTAAATCCATGGTGACACATCATCTTAAATACTGTTATCATCAACATCAGTATTATCATCGTTCTTTTTGGTGAATCACTATGCTCCGTCCTTTGAGTGAATTCATCATACTTTAAGCTGAATTCACCTCTTTTATGATTGTCAGTTTTCTCAGTGTTCTAAGATTTGTTTTAGAAAAATATATTTTGGTTGAAAGCTAGTCTTTGAATACAAGTAAACATTTTTAAACTTTAAGCCATTTTCATGGATTAACAAACTAATCATGACGTTCGTTTTCCCACAATTCGAAGGGCCACATATTATACATCTTATATTATTCGGCAAAAGAACACTATGCTTTGCGTGTAGCTTATTTTTCTCCACCTCAATATTTTTTACTTCTAATGAAACTGGTTGCTTGACCCACTTCATGTTTGTATCTGTCAGAAAAAAATATATGTTCTAGTATTTATAATGCTTATCAGGAACACTAAGTAATTATAAACCGCAATAATCAGATTTTTGGTAGTTCTTTTAGCTTTGGTTTCAACGAATAAGTACACAAATAAATAAAAATGATCGTTTATACTTAGATAATATCTATACAGGTAATGTTGAAAAAGGGTTATAAATAAAACCATCAAATATAGAGTACAGCTAAATATGTATGTATTAACTAACAATATAATTATTCGATTTCATATAATGCATAACAATTCTCATATTTAAATATATCATATAAGTCTACAATTGAAGTAAAAAATAAAAAAAAATATTGAATTAACATATGTAATAACAATGACCCCAAGGTACGGTATCTTTTTGATTGCCCAGAACATGCCTTTTATCGTCTATCCTGTTTAAAACTACTTTATTTACTTCTTGTGAGAAAAGCACATGCTTCATTGATTTTATCATATTCATCTTACGCTTTAATGTTAAGTTTTTAAATAAAACATCTTTATAATTAGATGATTTTAAACATCTTGTAACAGGCTTTGATACATCTTTAGCTTTGTTTATTTGAGTATTTAATGATTTAATGCAATAAAGCTTTGCTCTTAAGCCTATAAATTCGGTTATTGGGTCACCTCCTAACTCGTCTTTAAATAAACCAGGAATTTTTTCGTTCACCTTAGGAATAAAGTAATGATTATTAGTTTCAAAATTACTTGTATCGAATTCTGATAAATTATCACGCATATCTTTATAAAAGTCTTCAGTATGTATTAAATACAACAAACTATCAGTATCAGTGTAACATAATTTAGCTTTGTCACCATATTTATTGTTAATGAAATTATAGTGATAATTGTACAGATGCCACTTAGAGAATTCTAGCACAGAAAACCCAATATATATTGGTCTGTCTAAAACAAGTTTCATGGGACTCAGTTGTATTGCTATAAAGTTTTCATTAAAGATAGAAACACTTTTTAAATTAGGTTTTGTGATTAATTTCTCAGCACCTACTATTTTATTTGTAATATTTAAATCATCACTCCATTTGGTTATTAATTTGACCTCCACTTGCTTACGTTTATTTTCAATAGTTTTACCAAATATTGAATTATTAAGAAGCTTAAAAAAATCTCTTTCGAATGATGTTGAAGCTGCTTGTCGTAAGCTAGTATTCAAGTCTATATACTTACTTTTCTTCTAGTATTTTTGGTCCATAGACTTCGGCTTGTTCTTCGTTGTGCCTCTTCAACGGCTGAGCTGCGACTAAACGAGCCCGGCCGATCGTGCGTATTTTATAGTCGCGGGGGCCGCTTCCCATTACCTCATAGCGCGATTTTTAAGCCCATTTTACTGTTAGTTTTCACCAAGCCGAAATCTTTGAACCCTTTATTTTGCATTAATTATCACATAACCCCTTACAATCTATATATTTTTACATTTGTTATGTGGTCCCGTCTTATATAAAAACACAATATTGCATGTACATAGTCACAATAAAAACTTTCTAGAACAAAAACTTACAAAGTTTGACTTAGGACAATTGCCACTATCTTTAATCTATAATATCTCTGAATCCTGCGGTCCGATTTTGATAATTTAAACGTTAAAGTGATTTTACATCTAATTCTATTGTTAACAACAAAAATAGCAACAATCGGAACATAAACAAAAAACCTCATTTTCAAGTTACGTAATTATAGAACATCCTTTCGAAATTTTGTACATTTCCTTACAAGATTCACTCAAATTGAAGTTAATTAGATTCTAATAAGAAAACTAAGCATGAAATCTATAAACTAAAACTAATTAGAATCTAAAACATAAACTTATAGACAAGACTTTTCAAAATTATTAAATTCCTTACTAGCTACAAAATTATTCCTTACATTTACATTTTATTATCAAGGCGCTCTCTGCGCTACTTGCACCCACTTACCCAGAGGGGGTCTAAATTTTGACATTTTTACGAACTTTTGAGACCTTTACTAATTTAAAAATGCTTTCTAACTTACAAATTCATTGTCAGGGTGCACTCCGATACTACTTGCGCCTAGATGCTTAGATTTCGTCGCCGACAAAGAATATTAAGCAAATTTACATTATTTATCGTTTTAAAAAAAATAACGAAAACTTCAACCACCTAGCACATTTGCCTACTTCCCATGAAGACAAATGGATTCTGACAGCTAAAACGGTGGGCCGTAGCCTAATTACGAAGGATAGCGTCGAAAACCGTGAAGAAATCGGCCTTGTAGTATTCAAGATTTCGTACTGTATGAGGCTCACTGTATCACTAAGTTAGAATTTTCGCAACGAGTTAGCAAAAGTTTTTTCTGTTTTTCTGAGCTAGACCGACGTGTGAGGTGTCCAAAGACGCGTCTGCGCGCGGGCAGTTCAACGGCGACGTATTCGAGGATGGGTTCAGTACAAAATATTAAAGTTATGATGAAATTACGCTATTTGGGCCCCCAGCAGGCAGAACCGATCGAGGATCGCAGTCCACCCGGAAGGTGCGGTGGGTAAGTACTTAATTACATGAAAATAAACTTAGTAGATAGTAAGAATATTAAGCAAATTTACATTATTTATCGTTTAAAAAAAAATAACGAAAACTTCAACCACCTAGCACATTTGCCTACTTCCCATGAAGACAAATGGATTCTGACAGCTAAAACGGTGGGCCGTAGCGTAATTACGAAGGATAGCGTCGAAAACCGCGAAGAAATCGGCCTTGTAGTATTCAAGATTTCGTACTGTATGAGGCTCACTGTATCACTAAGTTAGAATTTTCGCAACGAGTTAGCAAAAGTTTTTTCCGTTTTTCTGAGCTAGACCGACGTGTGAGGTGTCCAGAGACGCGTCTGCGCGCGGGCAGTTAGTTCAACGGCGACGTATTCGAGGATGGGTTCAGTACAAAATATTAAAGTTATGATGAAATTACGCTATTTGGGCCCCCAGCAGGCAGAACCGATCGAGGATCGCAGTCCACCCGGAAGGTGCGGTGGGTAAGTACTTAATTACATGAAAATAAAGTTAGTAGATAGTAAGAATATTAAGCAAATTTACATTATTTATCGTTTAAAAAAAATAACGAAAACTTCAACCACCTAGCACATTTGCCTACTTCCCATGAAGACAAATGGATTCTGACAGCTAAAACGGTGGGCCGTAGCCTAATTACGAAGGATAGCGTCGAAAACCGCGAAGAAATCGGCCTTGTAGTATTCAAGATTTCGTACTGTATGAGGCTCACTGTATCACTAAGTTAGAATTTTCGCAACGAGTTAGCAAAAGTTTTTTCCGTTTTTCTGAGCCGACGTGTGAGGTGTCCAGAGACGCGTCTGCGCGCGGGCAGTTCAACGGCGACGTATTCGAGGATGGGTTCAGTACAAAATATTAAAGTTATGCATGTTTTTGATTAAATGAGTAAGGAGAACTAAAATATAGAGACATGGTACCGTTAAAATTTCAAGTTTAATAAAATACTCCTTACATGATTCTATCTGCTTTAATCGAAGCATGGTTCTTAATGCTCGCTTTTGTATAGTAAAGGCTGCCTTAATATTATATTTATAGCTATTTCCCCAAAATTTGATGCTGTATCTAAGTTTAGATTCAACTAGGGCAAAATAGACGGTACGTAGTTGAGCAATAGGCAACATATCCCTCAGAGATCTGATAGCATAACACGCACTACTTATTGTATTCGTAATTGAATCTAGTTCTGACTTCCAATTAAGTAAAGAATCAATTTGTACCCCTAAAAATTTTAAACTTTCTACTATTTCAATTTGCCTGCCTAAAGATTCTACGTTTACTAAAGCTTTGTTCCTAGCTGTAGATCTAAATAACATACATTTTGTCTTGCTTACATTTAATTTAAGATTATTCATAGAAAACCAACTTTCACAAGCAGCTATTAATACATTTAATTTACATTTTAAGGTATCCATGTTGTCAGCAGCTATAATAGCACTCGTATCGTCAGCAAATATTATCAGGTTAGCATCTGGTAAAATGTTTTTAATGTATTCAGCTAGATCGTTAAGAAATATTATAAAGAAAAAGGGGCCCAATACCGAACCCTGCGGAACACCTCTAGTTACAGTAAATGATTTAGATTTATGAATTTCTTCCACACCTTCGTGAAGTGATTTAATTTCGACGTACTGTTTCCTATTTGTCAAATAAGAGCTAAAAAGTTTTAAAACATTTTCTCTTATACCGTAATGCTCTAACTTATCCATTAGAATGCAGTGTTCTACAGTATCAAACGCAGAACTTAAGTCTAGGAATAAGCCAGCAACTTTAAGTTTATTGTTCAATTTATTTACTACATTATTAACTAAGGAGTCTTTGCATCTAGTGTCCCTTTACTTTGTTGGTATCCAAACTGATTACGGTTTATTATTTTTAGACTGCTCAAATGTTTTACAAGCCTAGATTTGATTACTTTTTCAAAAATTTTGGATAGAACTGGTAACAATGAAATTGGCCTGTAATTACCTGGATCTGTTTTAGCACCTTTCTTAAATAGTGGTAGAACTCTAGCTAACTTAAATTGGTCAGGAAAGACGCCTTCATTGACACAGTTATTTATTATTTCAGATATTGGGTATGCCAGTATATCTATATTATCTTTGATTACACTCAGCGGTATTTCATCGTGTCCAAATGACTTTTTACTAGCCATACCTTTTACCATTTTGTAAATCTCTCCCGGCATTACGGGATTAAAAGTCATAGAATTATCAACTCTGTCGGTATTTTCAATTAAATGCTTCTTAGCCAGTTCTGGATTAACAGTGTCTATAACTTTACTGTTGTCAAACTTTTCCGCAAATATGGTAGCAATATCTATAGGGTTACAGATTATTTTATTATTATGTTTAAGTATTATATTATCATTTTCGAAATTATTGTCAATTTTATTTCGAGTTTTATTGACTATTTTCCAGATTTCTTTACTGGAGTTAGCTCCTCGATTTATTTGATTGGTCACTGCCGTTTTTTTAGCGTTTCTAATCACCTTTTTATAAATTCTAAGATATTGTTCACGATATTTTAACAATGATTGGTCACACTTAGCTTTATTTATAGAATTTAGTAATCTCTTCATTTTGATGGATATTCTTATTCCTTTCGTTAACCATTTAGATCGGCCAGTACTTTTTACATTGATTTTAACTTTCCTTTTTTTAAAAGTACTAGAATGAAGTTCTTTGATTTTTCGTATAAACGTGTTTGTACCTAAATTCCAGTCGTGCTCCAGTAGTTTCTGTCTGAATGCATTATTATTCTTCTCGTTATATAATCTTCTATCTATGTACTTAAAACCAACGCATTGTGTAGTATTAACTTTTTCCTAACATGCTGTACAAAAAAGGGCTGCATGTCCATCCGCTAACTGATTGTGGTCAATGTTTGTACTGTGAACATTTCTATCACAAGTGTTGGTCAAAATATTATCTATACACGATTTGGAGTTATTTCGCACAAATGTAATTGATTCAAATAAATATCTAAAATTATAGCATTTCAACAGTGATGTAAACGAACTTCTTTTATTGTCCTGTTTTGATAAGTCAATATTAAAATCTCCGCAGATAAAGCATATTTTATTAAAAAAAGTACTGCAGTAATTGTTCCAATCTATCTAGAAAATCGTCAAAGTTTTTATTGACAGGTGTTCTATAGCAACAGACTATGTAAGAATTTGTCTCAATGTCCCTTACGCCACATACCTCAAAGCTATCCGTTTTATACAGCCTTTTACAAATGTCCAAGTCTTCAACTTGTCTGTTTTTGTGTGTTAATACTAAAGTACCGCCTCTTTTTTTCTTTAACCTTGTATTGTAAGAGCTTACGATATAATTAGGAAAATCAAACTGTGATACCATTATTCGGTTTAAAAAATGTTCACTTATACAAATAAAGCTTATTTCGTGTGGTAATTCAGTAACATAAATTTCGAGTTCATCCTTTTTATTATTTATTCCGCATAAGTTTTGGTGAAAAATAGTAACATGTGAGTGACTATCCTTAGATATAGCAAAGTCGTTCAAACCACCCGCCAAGGTACTAATCTCGAAAAAGCTGACTGTGTTGTTCGACTTCCTGAAATCCTTCCTGGTTGGAATATTCAGAATATGAGTCAATTTCTAATAAAAGTTGTCGTATTTGATCAAATATACCAGCTATACCCCTATTATTTACATTTCCAAATTTATCATAAGATATGAAGTCATAAGTCAGATTTAAATTTGAGTCAACTAAATAGATATAATTATGAGTTAAATTGTCATTATAAATTATATTATTAAATGCTTCTATTCGCCAGTTATACATGTCTTTATGATAATGACTTTTAAAAGTAGGTACGCACAGTATTATATTTGTATGCTGAATAGGCATTACTTTATCCCATATTCGTTTTACCAGCTTAGTGTAGTCGCATGAGGTCTTAAAATCCTCATCTCCAATTTGGATGACGCAGTAATCCTGACAGGTTAAATCTCTTAGTTTATCCTCCAATCCGTTTAATAATTGTTCTATGCCACAATTTGTTTTTATGTAATGGCATATTTGGAAACTATCGCCAAATAATCTGGTAGCAATTGGTAGAATTTTGTTGGTTGAGTTGCTACTAAGGATCACAAGCTTCTTGTCCTTTTCATTCCTAAAATAATAATTATTTTTAACTTTCCTTTGCTTCCTATCTCTCTCTTCTACCATATTGTGCCCGTCCGCGACAGCACATATCTCGGCATTGGCTAAGTCTACAGTATCCCGCTTCAGTCCATCACGAATGGCAGGTGCACGGACATTGAAATTAGTTTGCATTAATAGTGCAATACGGTCCGTGAGGGCCGCTATCTCAAGTTGTGCAACCATCAATTGTTGCTGTAGGGTAACAATTTTTTGTTCCAAGGAAGACACATTTACATAGTCATTGGTGTCGACTTGCAAACTGGAGGACGGTAAAGGGGATGGTGTAGAAGGTATGTTTTGATTTTCCTGAGATTGTCTCTTTTTCTTAGAGTTTGTACGCGGACTTGTAAATAAAGATGGCGATTGGCATAAAGATGTTAATGTTTTATTTTCTGCAGTTAACTTACGTATTTGCTTCTGTAGGTCTGTATTTTCTATCAATATATTTCCCAGTTCATTTTCAGTACTCTCGAGTTTTAATGAGAGCTGAGTAATTTTCTCTTTCATTTCTGAAGCTAATACCAAGTCAGACACAGTACCGTCAACACTCATTGACAACTTATTGGGAGTATGAGATTCAACAGATGTTTCGAAATCAGTCAGTATGTGGGAATCAAGTAAATCAGTAGTATTTTGACCCGAATATCGACGTTTCAATGGTTCATCATGTACTACCTCCTTAGTTCTTATTGGCTGTTCTGTCGGTGTGGTTGGTTTTGTATCCGTTGGTTTTTGCCTCACTGTAATATTGGTTATACAGTTGGTACTAGCGTATTTTTTAATTTTGATGCACGCCTTGCATCTCCACTTTTTTTTTGCTTCCGCATCCTTGAGCCGATACGTTTGTTCTGGGTAACCATCGCAATCCAATTCGTACCTGTTTTCACAAGCAGAACACAAAGCAGTACTTTTTATATTTACCAATTTCTTGCATTTATGGCATGTTACTAGTGCTGCCATCTTGCAGTGACTTTTTGCAGAGTTTGATGACATGAGGTTACAATAAATATTCAAGCACTCCTTTCTTTAAATAGTAAACTACTCGTTTTACTTTATACTTTATCCCAAATATGATTTTTGGAATTACGAAAAGTGGTGTTGTCACTGGGGTTTGAACTCACAACCACTCACGTGCGGCCAGTTAAATTGCAAAAGTTGACCTGTGTTAGCCACTGAGCCAACCGTACATACTTGTTAAATTTGTTGATCACTTGCAGCAAATATTTTTCCTTGTTTAAGTTAACCCGTTATTATGATACGTGACGGTTGAGATTTAAAACACTTTGTGAGTCACTTTTTCACTTCGTCGTTGTTATAATTGATTTGTTTTTAGTCGTTTTGATGAATTTGGGTCACAATTGTTAAAAGGTTTGCAATGTTATGTTTATTTAGTATTTTAATGTTGTGTTTTCTCCATGTTTGTTGACATAAAGCAGAGTTTATTGTTCAAAGTTTGTTATGTATTTACTTCACAGTTTGCGTATGAAATCCGTGGATAACACTGTCACATATGTATTAGGTGATGTTTTATTGTTTCACTAAGGTTTTGTTCACTTATCAGCACTAATATTATTTTAACAAATATTTTTATTACAGAGCGTTTGTTTTTACTTTAGGCTGAGCTTTAGGCTTTAGGAGCCTCATACAGTACGAAATCTTGAATACTACAAGGCCGATTTCTTCGCGGTTTTCGACGCTATCCTTCGTAATTAGGCTACGGCCCACCGTTTTAGCTGTCAGAATCCATTTGTCTTCATGGGAAGTAGGCAAATGTGCTAGGTGGTTGAAGTTTTCGTTATTTTTTTTAAACGATAAATAATGTAAATTTGCTTAATATTCTTACTATCTACTAAGTTTATTTTCATGTAATTAAGTACTTACCCACCGCACCTTCCGGGTGGACTGCGATCCTCGATCGGTTCTGCCTGCTGGGGGCCCAAATAGCGTAATTTCATCATAACTTTAATATTTTTTACTGAACCCATCCTCGAATACGTCGCCGTTGAACTGCCCGCGCGCAGACGCGTCTCTGGACACCTCACACGTCGGTCTAGCTCAGAAAAACGGAAAAAACTTTTGCTAACTCGTTGCGAAAATTCTAACTTAGTGATACAGTGAGCCTCATACAGTACGAAATCTTGAATACTACAAGGCCGATTTCTTCGCGGTTTTCGACGCTATCCTTCGTAATTAGGCTACGGCCCACCGTTTTAGCTGTCAGAATCCATTTGTCTTCATGGGAAGTAGGCAAATGTGCTAGGTGGTTGAAGTTTTCGTTACTTTTTTTAAACGATAAATAATGTAAATTTGCTTAATATTCTTACTATCTACTAAGTTTATTTTCATGTAATTAAGTACTTACCCACCGCACCTTCCGGGTGGACTGCGATCCTCGATCGGTTCTGCCTGCTGGGGGCCCAAATAGCGTAATTTCATCATAACTTTAATATTTTGTACTGAACCCATCCTCGAATACGTCGCCGTTGAACTACCCGCGCGCAGACGCGTCTCTGGACACCTCACACGTCGGTCTAGCTCAGAAAAACGGAAAAAACTTTTGCTAACTCGTTGCGAAAATTCTAACTTAGTGATACAGTGAGCCTCATACAGTACGAAATCTTGAATACTACAAGGCCGATTTCTTCGCGGTTTTCGACGCTATCCTTCGTAATTAGGCTACGGCCCACCGTTTTAGCTGTCAGAATCCATTTGTCTTCATGGGAAGTAGGCAAATGTGCTAGGTGGTTGAAGTTTTCGTTATTTTTTTTAAACGATAAATAATGTAAATTTGCTTAATATTCTTACTATCTACTAAGTTTATTTTCATGTAATTAAGTACTTCCCCACCGCACCTTCCGGGTGGACTGCGATCCTCGATCGGTTCTGCCTGCTGGGGGCCCAAATAGCGTAATTTCATCATAACTTTAATATTTTGTACTGAACCCATCCTCGAATACGTCGCCGTTGAACTAACTGCCCGCGCGCAGATGCGTCTCTGGACACCTCACACGTCGGTCTAGCTCAGAAAAACGGAAAAAACTTTTGCTAACTCGTTGCGAAAATTCTAACTTAGTGATACAGTGAGCCTCATACAGTACGAAATCTTGAATACTACAAGGCCGATTTCTTCGCGGTTTTCGACGCTATCCTTCGTAATTACGCTACGGCCCACCGTTTTAGCTGTCAGAATCCATTTGTCTTCATGGGAAGTAGGCAAATGTGCTAGGTGGTTGAAGTTTTCGTTTTTTTTTTTTAAACGATAAATAATGTAAATTTGCTTAATATTCTTACTATCTACTAAGTTTATTTTCATGTAATTAAGTACTTACCCACCGCACCTTCCGGGTGGACTGCGATCCTCGATCGGTTCTGCCTGCTGGGGGCCCAAATAGCGTAATTTCATCATAACTTTAATATTTTTTACTGAACCCATCCTCGAATACGTCGCCGTTGAACTGCCCGCGCGCAGACGCGTCTCTGGACACCTCACACGTCGGTCTAGCTCAGAAAAACAGAAAAAACTTTTGCTAACTCGTTGCGAAAATTCTAACTTAGTGATACAGTGAGCCTCATACCGTACGAAATCTTGAATACTACAAGGCCGATTTCTTCACGGTTTTCGACGCTATCCTTCGTAATTAGGCTACGGCCCACCGTTTTAGCTGTCAGAATCCATTTGTCTTCATGGGAAGTAGGCAAATGTGCCAGGTGGTTGAAGTTTTCGTTATTTTTTTTTAAACGATAAATAATGTAAATTTGCTTAATATTCTTTGTCGGCGACAAAATCTAAGCATCTAGGCGCAAGTAGTATCGGAGTGCACCCTGACAATGAATTTGTAAGTTAGAAAGCATTTTTAAATTAGTAAAGGTCTCAAAAGTTCGTAAAAATGTCAAAATTTAGACCCCCTCTGGGTAAGTGGGTGCAAGTAGCGCAGAGAGCGCCTTGATAATAAAATGTAAATATAAGGAATAATTTTGTAGCTAGTAAGGAATTTAATAATTTTGAAAAGTCTTGTCTATAAGTTTATGTTTTAGATTCTAATTAGTTTTAGTTTATAGATTTCATGCTTAGTTTTCTTATTAGAATCTAATTAACTTCAATTTGAGTGAATCTTGTAAGGAAATGTACAAAATTTCGAAAGGATGTTCTATAATTACGTAACTTGAAAATGAGGTTTTTTGTTTATGTTCCGATTGTTGCTGTTTTTGTTGTTAACGATAGAATTAGATGTAAAATCACTTTAACGTTTAAATTATCAAAATCGGACCGCAGGATTCAGAGATATTATAGATTAAAGATAGTGGCAATTGTCCTAAGTCAAACTTTGTAAGTTTTTGTTCTAGAAAGTTTTTATTGTGACTATGTACATGCAATATTGTGTTTTTATATAAGACGGGACCACATAACAAATGTAAAAATATATAGATTGTAAGGGGTTATGTGATAATTAATGCAAAATAAAGGGTTCAAAGATTTCGGCTTGGTGAAAACTAACAGTAAAATGGGCTTAAAAATCGCGGTCCTCTATGAGGTAATGGGAAGCGGCCCCCGCGACTATAAAATACGCACGATCGGCCGGGCTCGTTTACCGGCTGGAGGCCTAAAAAGGTAACTTTTTAGAACTCGCCGGACCCCAATCCGTTTAAGTAGTCACAATCTTTCAGGATTAACTACGAGATGCCCCACAAAAAAAAAAAAAAAAAACCGGGCTCGTTTAGTCGCAGCTCAGCCGTTGAAGAGGCACAACGAAGAACAAGCCGAAGTCTATGGACCAAAAATACTAGAAGAAAAGTAAGTATATAGACTTGAATACTAGCTTACGACAAGCAGCTTCAACATCATTCGAAAGAGATTTTTTTAAGCTTCTTAATAATTCAATATTTGGTAAAACTATTGAAAATAAACGTAAGCAAGTGGAGGTCAAATTAATAACCAAATGGAGTGATGATTTAAATATTACAAATAAAATAGTAGGTGCTGAGAAATTAATCACAAAACCTAATTTAAAAAGTGTTTCTATCTTTAATGAAAACTTTATAGCAATACAACTGAGTCCCATGAAACTTGTTTTAGACAGACCAATATATATTGGGTTTTCTGTGCTAGAATTCTCTAAGTGGCATCTGTACAATTATCACTATAATTTCATTAACAATAAATATGGTGACAAAGCTAAATTATGTTACACTGATACTAATAGTTTGTTGTATTTAATACATACTGAAGACTTTTATAAAGATATGCGTGATAATTTATCAGAATTCGATACAAGTAATTTTGAAACTAATAATCATTACTTTATTCCTAAGGTGAACGAAAAAATTCCTGGTTTATTTAAAGACGAGTTAGGAGGTGACCCAATAACCGAATTTATAGGCTTAAGAGCAAAGCTTTATTGCATTAAATCATTAAATACTCAAATAAACAAAGCTAAAGATGTATCAAAGCCTGTTACAAGATGTTTAAAATCATCTAATTATAAAGATGTTTTATTTAAAAACTTAACATTAAAGCGTAAGATGAATATGATAAAATCAATGAAGCATGTGCTTTTCTCACAAGAAGTAAATAAAGTAGTTTTAAACAGGATAGACGATAAAAGGCATGTTCTGGGCAATCAAAAAGATACCGTACCTTGGGGTCATTGTTATTACATATGTTAATTCAATATTTTTTTTTATTTTTTACTTCAATTGTAGACTTATATGATATATTTAAATATGAGAATTGTTATGCATTATATAAAATCGAATAATTATATTGTTAGTTAATACATACATATTTAGCTGTACTCTATATTTGATGGTTTTATTTATAACCCTTTTTCAACATTACCTGTATAGATATTATCTAAGTATAAACGATCATTTTTATTTATTTGTGTACTTATTCGTTGAAACCAAAGCTAAAAGAACTACCAAAAATCTGATTATTGCGGTTTATAATTACTTAGTGTTCCTGATAAGCATTATAAATACTAGAACATATATTTTTTTCTGACAGATACAAACATGAAGTGGGTCAAGCAACCAGTTTCATTAGAAGTAAAAAATATTGAGGTGGAGAAAAATAAGCTACACGCAAAGCATAGTGTTCTTTTGCCGAATAATATAAGATGTATAATATGTGGCCCTTCGAATTGTGGGAAAACGAACGTCATGATTAGTTTGTTAATCCATGAAAATGGCTTAAAGTTTAAAAATGTTTACTTGTATTCAAAGACTAGCTTTCAACCAAAATATATTTTTCTAAAACAAATCTTAGAATTATGATTACAGTATCTATTTGTCGGTCATTATAAAGAATCATTATATACATTATGTTCAATAATTCTAGTTTTTACAAATTAAAATAAAGGTTGAGACGAGTAGAAATTTAATTTACAAAAAATAACAAACTTTACATTAATGTACCTATAACTAAAACATTTTTGCCCTTAAGGTGATTGCTTCAGGGTAGCCGTTTTTTGCAATTTGCAGGCCAGTGCTAGGTTGTATGTTAATTAAATGTTGCACGCGGGTGTAAGTACATAAGTTGTACTACATACGTCTTACACCCGCGTCTAACATTTCAATCAAAACCTAGCACTGGCCTGCAAATTGCAAAAAACGTAAGAAAATTTGAATTTCGCGGGCTACCCTGACGCTTTCACCTTAAAGCTGCATACAATAAATTGGTTATATTATTATAGTAAATATCTATTTTCAAGTAAAGTGCTACTATAAACACTCCGATGAGACTAATCTATCCCTCATACAAATACTTTACTTTAAAATCTATTACTAAAGGTGAACGCACACTTTTCAGAGCCGAAGGAGGCGAAAGAATCGAATTTTAGAATTACTTGTATGAAATCCTATGGAACCTCGCACACTTACCGAATCGGACGAATAAGGTCGTACGATTCGGTGCGGATAAGTGTGCGAAGTTACATTGGACTTCATTTAAGTAATTCTAAAATTTGATTCCTTCGCCTCCTTCGGCTCTGATAAGTGTGCGTTCACCTTAAACCAGCTATTGGTGCTGGCTCATACCATTACTTTATGCGGACACCGTTATCGGGCCGTCTTTATAGGATATCCTAAAGGGATATCCGATAAATACCGTAACTAAGGGTAGATTACTAGTTGAGCGCACTCTGCTATAAAAAAATAACTGCCCTTGGACTCTGCAGTGCCTCAAACTAGCAACGCCGCGTACGGTATAAGTACATAATTAATAATTATGTAAACGTTTCCAAAAAAAATTGATATTACTGGATTCAAAATAAAAACACCTTAAAAATGAGCAAACGAGTTAACTCGTTTGCGCATTTTCAAGATATTATAGCAGCGACCGTAAGCCGTTAGAATACCTACAGAATTTTGAAATTTTTACTCTAGGTACCATCTACTTGTAATATATGACGTGTTACCTCGCATTAGAGTGAGCGTGTTAGGACACGGAGAAACGGCATTTTGGCAAGGAAAGCACAGATAATCATTACCACGTTTAACTTCATAAGAATTGTAATGAGAATTAAATTCAATAGTTTCAAACATACAGCAACGGAAAAAAACCTCTTCAGTATCTGTCACCAAAATTGCATCAATTTGGCCAAAAGTGGGTAAGAATTGTTCATCATCTATATCTACAGTAACAATAGAGTTCCGCTGCCATATAACACCAGCTATTGTAGCGGAAGTAACCGAATATTTGAGGACAACGCCAGTGCCGAGAGAAAACTTGACAGTGTCTCCTGAATTTAATGCAGATTTTTTTCCTAGTATTTTTGTTGTAGGTATTGTATTTTTCACAAACAAGTCATTGAGCATAAGTTGACATTTTATTGCTAGAGTCTTGCAAACATTGACTCGATTAAAAGATGATCTAGCCACTAACTTAGATACCCTGTGCTTGGCTTCAAAACGCATAGCCCACATGTTACGTACGGGGCCGAACTTCATTAGCATGGTAGGATAATGAGTCAGAAAATGAAACTTTGGCTGCAGGGGTGATTTTGTTAGCTCCGTGTACAATTGATTAAATTCTGCTATTATAACCCGGAGTTGAATATTGGTGTCACTGAAGACCCTATGACTTAATAACCTGTCGGTGATTTGCCGCAACATAATGTATAATTTCCATACTTTATTTTCTAAAGGAATGTAAAACCCGGCTATTAGGCTGAAGTATCTAATAAGGGTAAGCATTTCTGATGCTGAAGTTTTCAATTTTACTTTCGAACCTTGGACAACTAAACAATTACTTGGTTTTGAATTCCTATCTGGTCCATAATCAAATGAAATTATTCTTTGTTGCAATACTGAGATCTTTAAAAGACCTTCGGCAAGGAAGTGGTTTATGACAAAGGTCATTACATAACGAGCTACACCTTCTAATATATCATGCATTGGGTCTACTGCTACATTTTGAAATAAATCAAATCCTGTCACCTTAAGCCAACAGCATGATTCTTTAATGCCCGTGTTAGGTGTATCGTTTTCTTGCAATTGAGCGTGGTATGAAGTCATATTTCTAAGCAAGTTACTGTTTTCATATAGAGCAGTTTGCAAACCTTTCTTGTCAATGTTACAGATTCTGCAACACTTGTTAGCTGAAAAACTTTCAGTAAACCCGAGAATTGAATTCAGGCCTAAATTATCGCCAGTTATAGCAACAACCTTCAATTTTACGGTTCCTTTAAAAAACTTATTTTCTATAAAAATTCCTTTGTTTTGCAAGTAATTCAATTCCTCAATAACAGGGTCAAAAATAGCTTTGTTTCCATATTTAGTTTTGTCAGCAGAATGGCAAATAGCTAACAGCAAAATGTTATTCAACAATGAAAATAAATGTGGTGGGAGTGCTGGCAAGGAAACGTATACACCACCAAGCTTATGCACCCCAGCGTGGCTCCCCAAAGGATTTCCAATTTCAAAATCATCATAGTATACTACTAAAGGAAGAATAATGTCCGACGCCTGCGGTGTACACATTGCCAGCCATACAGATCCCTGCATTACATTTTCTAGACACATTGGCCTCATCGGATTTTCTTCACGGATTATTAAATTACCCCTTAGGTGGTTCAAATAATCCGTTACATCTTTCCAAATAGTGTCAATGGAAAAAAAAATCTTCAAAACCTGGCGAAGTTGAATTACTTGCATTGTACGTGGCTTGGTGTGTAATGTTAAAGTGTTACTCCTTTGTGAAATGTCAGGACAATAACCAACGATTACTTCATGTGGTGGTATAAAAGAACCTAATAAATTCAATTCTCGGAATCTCAAATATTCTGAACGAAACGGAAAAAAGATGCCCTTCAAAGCTGTGTTGAACTTATGAAGTCGTTTATTAATTTCGCTTCCAGACATGCTTTCCTCATCAGCTAGCACAGGGCCGAATACGGACATTAAAGACGGTGCGATATTGTCAAGAAGGGTTTGCAAATGACTAACCATAGCTTGTACAGACGATCGAGATACAGAGGGATTTACATAGAGCGTTGAAATAAATTTCAAAACTTCTTTATGAATAATACTATCAGCATTATCAAGGACTTCCGGTTCACTATCAGCTTCAATGTATATGTGCTCAGTTGCTACTTTGGTAGTCTCTGTTTCACACATAGGAACTACGCAAGCCTCGTTTGAGGTGGATGGCAAATAACGAGTGTTTACTTTATTCAAATGTTTTAAGTTAACATGTTTTCTAAATTGTCTAACGTCCGTGAAATACCGGTAGCATGCGTCTTCACCACATTTATAAACTCCAGTAATATCAATTTTTTCACATTCTTTCCTTATGTGGGTAATAAGTGAAGAAAACGTGGGAAAAGTCCTTTTACAACTGTGACACTTCATCTTAATTTAAATTGTGACTCCGAGAGTAACTAATATCTCCTTCACAGATTGTGACATACGATCGTACGATGTTTTGACTTTGTAAAAACCAATTTGGATAATAAGCCAAATGTTATAGCTTTCAGTAGGATATTTAGCCGCAGTAGCATGAAATATTTTAAAAGTCACATCAACAGCCTCAGTTAGTGTTGTGAACTTGTAAAACGTATTGTCACATACTGTGAAGGAGACACCTGACTGGCGGCACCAAATTATAAATGGTTGGAGGCTAATACCTAGGTTTTGAAGCTTTTGGCGACGCTCCTCAATTACCACTTGCACGTCTGCGTCATCATCCACGATGGTCACAAATCCATCCAATATCTCCGCTCGTGAAGCTTGCCAGTCTTTTCTAGATCGACGGGCAGGAGGAATATTAAAGAGACAGCCGAGTAGCAATATCGCTGCTATTAATTTTGTCTCCGGTTGTTCATCTGGAAAGAAAATAATAATAGTATATTTGACACAACACATCATCATTAACTGAGCAAATAGGGAAAAGTATCAGAACAAAATAAAATCTATCTATATAAGTAAAAATGAATTGCCGAAATGTGTGTCCGCCCGCCCGTTACTTCTGAACGACTGCACCATGTTAGATAATTTTTAAATTCTTTTTTGTCTATATATTTTATAACGGGTTCACCGACCCAGGGAGGTCGAGCACCTAGAACTATATAACAGAATCATTTCCTTACCGTCACAAATTGCCAATGTATCAGCTATTTTTCGACGAAGAAACGAGTCCTTTGTGGTGTTAAGCTTCTGCTGAGCAGCTTTTAGTATGTTTTCCGATGAAGCATCCAAGGCGTCGAGGCTCGCGGATTTATCAGGGAACAGTGCTTCGTAGTCATGAGTCAGGAGTCGCCATCCATCACTTGACTTCAGGATAGGATACTTATTGAAGTACTCCTGTAATGTCCCTTCCTCGTAGTACAAGTACCGGAGGCGAGCTCGCACCGTCTCCCGCCACAGGGCACTGACCTCCTGCCACGGACCAGCTGAAGGACTTGACAGCTGCTCTAATGCTGACGCTACGTCCTCCACTTCACCTGCACACAAAAATTAAAACGATTAATAATTAGTACAATGACAATAACGGTTCTTAGATTCAGATATTTTGTAATTTGTAACGAAAATTTATACTAATTCAGATATTTTTCTCAATAATTTTGTTCTTGATAATTTAATTCAATCTGAAAACATAAAATTTCTTGAAAAGGAGTTACCTTCTTTAAGTCCGGTCAGGTCGATTCCAGCGAGTGGAGGGGTGTCTAGCCTAGGACTGGACTTGGAGCGAGAACGTGACTTGGGCTTTTCAATAAGGCCCAACGAAACTAAATGCTGCCGTCGAGCCCTTCTGGCGGTGACTAACCAGCCAGAGATATTGCGCTTAGCCTGGTAAGCATCAGCCGGCAGGTACAGCGCGTAGTATAGGGGTGGTGACTCCTCTTTAAATAATCTGCCAATGTCGTAGGATAGAGCAAGCAGCTGCGAATCTGTCAGAAGTACCGGGTTTTCGGCCGTAATGAGCTTCTCCATAAGCAGCTTGCATAAACGCCCACGCACGTTTGAGGGTAAGGTGCCCGTTTTCTGCCCAATTGCTATTATTTCGATACCGGAAATTTCAATTGTCGTAAAGGACAAAACACGAGTTTTCAGTAGAGCCAAAAAACAAAAAAAAATATTGTTTTTGACTTATATCTTTTTCAAACAAAGTACAATATTCATGATGTCAAAATAAACCCTCACTAATTTTTCGTGTACTATCCATAAAAATTAATAAAATAAACCAAACATAATTATTGACGAAAATGAGAGTCCTTTACAGCTCAAAAAAAAATTACTGAAGTACTTTACAGCCACGAAAAATTGGTTATGATAAAGTCAGATGTGTCGTAAAGGACTAATCTTGATTATCATTGGATAGTACAGGTCAATTCAACCGGAGACTAAGGGGGTAAAAGGAACAAAAAACCTAAAGTTTTGAATAGAAATACCTACAATATGTAGTAAAAACAAGTGAAATTAAAATATTTTTTATTTATTATTGAAATATTTAGTAAAAAAGTAGTAAAAATATTATTCTAATAGGAATTCAAAATTTAAACAAAATGTTTTGCGCTATTACGTTATATTTATAATTTTATTGTGTTGTGATGGAAGGTTTTGTTACCAATTTGGACATTTTCCTGTTTGTGGCAAACACCAGTTTTTTTTAACAACCTCAAATGTTATTTGAAGTTTTTGCGAATACAGTTGATTTGTCAAAAATGAAAAGAACGAATTGAAACAATTCTGTCAGACTTATGTGTGCTCGTTGAGGAAAAAATGGATCTCGCGTAATCGCACGAGACGTACACTTATCAAAAAGTATGAGACATAGCTGCAAAAGGACATAAAATGGCCTGAGGTCGTGAGGGAAAAGATAACCCGTTCTATGGTGTTAGTAGAACAGCAACCATGTTCCAGTTCTGACTTCGCTATAAATGAGGGTGCATCAACATCCTGTGGACCGGAAACGTGCAGTGTTGGGACATCAACATCAGTTGTGAGTCCAAGAAAACCATTTGTGAAGCTAAGCCCGCTACAGAAGAGTGGAAGAGCTCCTAACGTACAGAACTGAAAGTCATGCTCATGCAACTGGTTTAAAAGCACAAAATAAGAATGTAGCAGATATCATTAAACTAGTCTCGGAGCATCCCGAAGAAGCTACAAAGATAAAGGAATTGTTAAAGGCATAGAAAACTATGCCCATATATTCTGCTGATAAAGCTTTAGGTATTTTGACCTCATTGAAGCTTTCGAAGTGGCAGTATATAACATTAATATATTGTGCAAAAGAAGAAGGAATACCATTGTATCCTTCTTATACAGATATCCTTGAAGCGAAGAAGAACTGCTATCCGCCAAAAGATGCCATAGAAGTCACGGAAAGAGGGGTTAAAGGAAAACTTCAAGCTATTTTGAACAAAACTGTGGCTAGACTTGGAATATTTTTTCGTGTAGAATCTTCACTGCATGGCAAAGAATGTATACTTATATTCAAGTGAGGTTTTGATGGTGCTTCAGGGCAAAGTTTGTATAAGCAAACTTTGGCAGAGGATGACGATTCTAGCATTTTTATATGTTCGTTTGAGCCCCTGCGCTTAGTTGGTGGCGAAGAAGTGATATGGGAGAATCCAGAGCCATCTTTCACAATGTTCTGCAGACCATTATATTTTAAGTTTTCAAAAGAAAACAGGTTGAACATAGTTGAAGAACAGGCTACGATTGGAAACGAGATTGAAGACCTGCAGCCTTCTATTATGGGAGGCCATTCTGTTAAGCACTCGATGCCTACGACCATGACTGATGGCAAAATCACTTCCCATCTATCAAATACCTCATCTCCGACTTGTGATATATGTAAAACAACTTCTACAGAAATTAATAAGTTAGAGGTCTTTTTTTGTGTTTGGGAAATCATCAAATAACGTCTCCCACTCTGGGCGGAGCGGAAGGGCGTGTCATTATAACTCAGCCATAGTCACGGTGATTAACAAATGAGGGACTTAACTAACATCAGTTTTTAGTCACTTGTTAATCAGCGTGATTATGATTGATTATGCAATTTTGTAAAAAAAAAGTATTTGATCAATATCGTATTTAATTATTCTCATTAAAAAAGTCATTAATAGGCTATTAACTAACGACAGTACAAGTAAATCGATGCTCAACTTCGTTTGACCATGTCAAAGATTTGAAAATTCACGTATCGAAAATTCAAAAATTTGGTACGCGCGAAGCGGCACTGAAAGGTATATGAATTTGATGTCACCTTGATCGCCGTGTATGGTACAATACCTCTTGTGAGCATCAGCCCTTCAGTTCCTTTCAGTTTCAAATAAATTGTGTTTTCACCCATACAAAAAAAAAAAACTTAAAACTTTTTGTTCTCACGCGTGGAGGTTCCATACGTTAATATATAAAGGTATGTATACTAGACACATTGCAAACGCCCTTTACGCCCTAATTACGTAAGTTAAAACAAAGTATAGATTTGGTCGTAAGGGTTAAGACTATATCTTTATTATGTGGTTAAGAATGTCGTATAAAAAGTTTAATGCAAAAATGAGGATTACGACCTCTTAAATAATTAAAACATGACTTTACGCTCCTCTATTGAAAATTATTTTTACGATACATCCCAAATAGTATAAAAAATCGCGCTAGAGCTGTTGGAAAGCCAGGTCGTAAGGGGTTTTTTTTAAAGATAGATTTTTTTAAATATACCAATCGATAGAGCTTGCGACGCTGATTCCAAATATATATATAACTCATTTTCGGCAAAATGTCCTTTACGACAATTGAAATTTCCGGTATCGATTTGTTTTCCCTCGACTGATGAATTCAGTATGGTATTCACCTGAAACACAAATAGTATAAGTATGGCATTACAAACTAAATATGCAAGGTAAAAGTTAAAAAAAAATGTCACTAAAATGTTGAAAATACAGGTTCAATACCTACCTTCCATTCAGTATAATGATCAGTTGGAGTCGGTGCCAGTCTAGGCATCATGCATTTAGTTGTTAGTTATAGCTGTCACCAACTCCAAATATATTACTGATCTTTGTGACATATAGTATAGCTCCTAAACGGCCGTCCGTACACACATACAGGACAGGACAGGTACAGACGTTAAACTTATCTGTTTACGCCGGGGGTTAACAATATTGAATGTCAATTTAAATTCCTTATCAAAAGTACAGGATAATAGGCAATAACTTACTAAATTGCTCCCGGTGGACTCTTGTCTAACTGCTTCACCCACTGACGACGACGAGTCCAGTGGTATCACCAGTATGTCACCATCCTAAAATAATATTTACTTTGAGACAATGTTATAATAGTACATGTAACAAAAAGGTGTGATAATATGAGTATGTACGGTCAATTAACCTCAATAATCGTTGAAATAATCACTAAATGTGTCCGAGTGCGACCGTTAACTAACAGGCTATAGCTAGCCCTAGCCGGAGATAACTCAAGGGAAGTGTTATATTTTTTTACTAGTAATCGGTTCAGCATTGCAGGTGTGAACGGTCCTGCCCTCGTCCCTTGATCCGGCCCTGATAAAAACTAATCGATCAAGATCAGGACTGATCCTGGTCTCAAAGAATGTCTATACCAAATTTTGCATCGGTTCAGTGTCTTAGGTATGAAAATGTGAAAAGGTCCTGCCCCAGCCGACAGATAGACAGACAAACTTACTTTCGCATTTATAATATTAGTATGGATGTAATTACAAATTAAAACATATTGCTCTTGAACCGAAAAACAGTAAGTACGAGTACTTTTCTACAATTTTGCAGAACTTACCAAATTTTCCTGGTTAAGTCCTGCTTCGCAGTCTTGGTTGAGGATTGAGCTTTGCAGTCCTTCACACGGTGGCAGAGGCTCTAAGTTACAAGGTAGACTAGTTAACAAGTCATTCCTCAGGACCTCTTCAAAGAGTGATGAATTGTAGGAGTTATCCTGAAATTTAACAAGAAATTTAAAAGGTAATAATAATGTACTTAGTTGGTAAACTAACAAGACTGATGAAAAGTTATGATTTTATTCCACTTTTTAAATAAATACTGCACCGGTTAAATTGTTAGGTATCTTAAGAAGACTTTAAAATAATAAAAGTTAATAAGTAGGTACCTACCTACCTACATGCAAGTAGGAGAATGTGCATTTAAGCGACGCAGGGCATGTGTAAGCAAAAAGTTTAAAACAAAATTTACTTTTTTGAAATACAATTTAACATGAAAACAAACCATATCTTTTGGTTGGTCGCTTTTTAACATGGCCAGAGCTGCTTCAAACCGGAGTCTGTCCCCTATTTGAGGGAACATACTATGTATGTCTTGTTTACTAAGCATCTGCATTGTTGCGATATCAATTCTTTCAGCTGAAAAAAAAGGTAAATTTAACAGCGCCCTGATTGCAGCTGTGAAATGCACTACGTCGCATCGACTTTATAAAATGTAGGTTGGTAGAGCTCGTCTAAGCTGAAATGACGCGCCCCACTACTTAAATTTGTATACGTACACTACGGTAAATGCGGTAGTGGGGCGCGTCATTTTAGTTTAGACGCACTCTACCTATTTGTTTTTTTTTTGGGTTGCAGTTGCACATCGAATCTAGTGTATAATATAAATATGAACGTATATCTAGGTAGGTGGGTAGGTACCATACGACAAGACTATTCTTGGTTGGAGTGTACAGCGGCCAAAAAAGTGTTATTTTCGCAAATCGTTTATTTTCTCGATTCTATAGTATGTAACACCTAGAAAGGCTAAAAGTGTCTGGGTGTTTTTTGTCTCCGACCAACCGTTTGTCGTAAAGACGATGTCGAAGGGATCCATAGGTAAGGTTATGTTAGAACTGTGACCTTGAAATTGGTCGCGAAATTTTTTTAAGTATATTTTCATAGTGCCTCTAAGACGACACCCTGACCCTATTCTTGCTAGAAATTAGAATGTGTGAATGTAATGTGTGAGCTCATGCTAGCAACTTACTAGGTAGGTTTGTCAACTTACTTTCAAAACGATCGATGTAGCGTTCCAAATTCCACTTCTTCAAAAGATCACGCGTAGCCATATCCATTTTTGCACTGATCAAACACGTTCACTGGCACTAATGGAATTGTTATTGCTATTAATTAAACGAGTCGTGAGTCGTGACTTGCCGGCTGTAGCGGTGAAATACAAATGGCCGACCGAAATGGCGCGGCGGCGGAATGAAGTGAGAGAGGGAGACCTCATTATATAATGCCGTCACCTTAAATTTGTAGGACATCATTCAAATGCTACTCATAAATGGGTCTCTGTAATAATAATTTAGTAGGATACACATAAAATAATATGACTATATTATTGAACTTTGATGCTTACTCTAAAAATATGAGATTATTTAATCGTATTATCATAGGATTCACATAAAATAATATGACTGTAATATTAAAAAATGATGCTTACTTTAAAAATATAAGTTTAAAGCATTATAATTTAATATAGTACATTAGGGGGAGGTCATCGTATTTTTTGTTAGAGATACTTCTTCATATTAAACTATGAAATCTATTTATATTACGGTGACTGTCATTGTGTTTTTTAATTAGAATCTTATTTACAATTATCATACTAATTTATGGGACAGTGGACCATTTTCTATTACATTGTGTTATTATTTGAAGAAGACAATGTTATTTCATAATTACAAATTTTTACGATGACAAGTATCATAATATTGCATTATTTACCCAAAAAATTCGATTCCATCTTAACACATTTCAGTTCTAGCGTAATATTTACTTATTATCAACATATTATAAGACAACGCATCTATTTTAAACCAACGTCACGATATTTTAAGATTATGCCAAAATGACATTTTTCTCAGTGAAAGAGTGCCAGAAGTAAAACTTTTTATATTTAATTTTGATGACGAAGTTATTCATCCTAACGATGCATTACCGAATTCTGTTATTATTTTTGATGACGTGGTTTGTGAAAAACAAATTAACATACGAAATTATTTTACAATGGGCAGACACAGAAATATAGATTGTTTTTATTTATCTCAAACATATTCAAAAATACCAAAGCAGTTATTACGTGACAATGTTAACTTTTTGATAATTTTCAAGCAAGATGAAGTTAACATGAAACATATATACGATGAGCATGTTAGTTCTGATATAGAGTGGTCGAAGTTTAAAGATATATGTTCTAAAATCTGGATACATCCTTATGATTTTTTGACTATTAATAAGGATTGTGAATTAAACAAAGGCAGATATAGACAATCATTCGATAAGTTTATTTATTGTGATTAATGGCTATATAAATTATGAGTGCAAAAAATTAAAATCATTTGAGCATAAATACTCCCTAATATAAGTCGTATAATGGACCACAACATTACAGATCAATTAATTAAGTCTGCGGACGCTATTAAGGCAAAAGTGAAACAAATGAAAGATTATGAGTTTAAAACTGACACTCATTTGAAATATTTTTTCAAGCCTCTCGCAGACCCTCTAAATGCAATCGTAGCTAACAAGCAAATTTCTACAATAAAAAATGAAGATACTTATGATGACGAAATTAAACACACTGATATAGGTTCAACAATATTTTTGCGTGATAAATCTCATGATATGTACAAACATGAATCATCTAATGAGTCAAGCTAGTTAGAAATTTTTTATTCAGAAGATGAAGGAGATAATGGATCGGAAAAAGATACAAATGCATCGTTGAAAAAAGAAGATATCATTGAAATATATGAGGATATGAATATACCATTTGGTGTACGTAGTGAGAATAACAAACATATGATCGGAAATACAATAGTTAATTTCTCAACCACTCATGAGAACTCTGGTAAAGTGTTTAACATTTGCGTAGCTAATAAACAGTATACAATAACACCTGGTCTAAAAGAACTATTGCTTCGCAAAAAGCCTGATTTAAGTTTAGTCAATTTAAAAGATAAATTGGTTTACAAAGAAATACTCCTGAAAACTAATGCTCATAAAAGAGACTTTGACCCTGCAGGTCAAATTAAAGGTGATAAAGGTCTAAAATATTCTCAAGTGGTCAAACCATTATTTTCTGAGTCTTATAAATGCTTACAAGCACCAATAGAAGTTAAATCTAGGCCAAAAAGAGGTGCTGGTTTACCGTTTCTTAAAAAAATATAAAAAAAATACTGAACTTGTTTATTGGGATGATCCTAATGAATTAGTGGACAGGCTTAAACTTTTGATCGCTTCTAAAACTGCAGGTAATACTAACCTTGATAACGAGATTTTATCAATTATTGAAGAACTAAAAGAAGCGGGTGTAATACATGAATAAAAGGGCTTATCATAGACACTGTTACTTAGTCTAATTTTATAGTTCAGAAGTGACAGTTGAAAGAATGAGCAAAGTGAAAAGAGACATCATAAACGAAATTCACAAAGTGCAAGAATCAATTTTTCTCGAAGACATGCAATATTAAAAGATATTGATGATCTTTGGCAAGCCGATTTAATGGATATGCAAAGCATTTCCAAATTCAATACGAACTGCAAATATATTTTAGTGGTTATCGATGGATTCTCTAAGTATGCTTGGGCTATTCCACTTAAACAAAAAAATAAAGAATCTGTATCTAATGCATTCAATACGATATTGAGAAAAACGCATCCCAAGAAACTTGCAAACAGACCTAGGAACAGAATTTTACAACGCATGTTTTCAAAAAATTATAAAAAATAATTCTATCAATCACTACAGCACTTATTCGACCAAAATGGCCTCCATTGTAGAACGACTTATAAGGACGATAAAAAGTAAGCTTTACAAGGAATTCAGTTTAAAAGGGAACTATAAATGGACTGACGGTACGCTTGCTAAAGTAATTAACAGATATAATCAAACAATACATACAACAATTGGTTTACCACCAACTCGACTCAATCATAAAAATAAAGCTCAAGTACTAAATATTTATTTTAATCGACAACAAATGAAAACAAAGCGTCGTAAGTTCAAGATAGGTGATTTTGTTCGAATAAGTAAACATAAAGGTTGTTTTGAAAAAGGCTATACTCCTAATTGGTCAACAGAGATGTTTAAGATTATTAAAGTTCAAAATACAAATCCTACTACATATTTATTACAAGACATTAAACAGCAGCCTATTTTAGGAGCATTTTATGATCAAGAATCACAAATTACCAAACATCCTGATATTTACCTTGTTGAAAAAGTTTTGAAACGTAGAAAGAGAAAAGTTTTTGTGAAATGGTTGGGGTTACCATCATCAGAAAATTGTTGGATTGATGATATAAATGTTTTGTAAGGGCTTTATAATGCCATGATCTATGATTTAGGTTCTATTCTGTTTGCATACATAAACGGAGAAGGACTTGTGAATAATTTAATTAATAATTTACCATTTGAGCTCCATTTACCGGGATATAATTACTGTGGTCCTGGAACTAAATTACATAAAAGATTGGCTCGTGGTGATAAAGGTGTAAATAAGTTAGATGAGTATTGCAAACATCACGATATCGCTTACAATAAATCCAAAAGTTTGAAAGATCGTCATAAAGCAGATATAATTTTATTAAAGATGGCGAAGAAGCGTGATCTGTCTTCAGATGCAAACACAGGAGAAAAACTTGCTGCTAATGTGGTTAACAACGTAATGCTATCAAAAGTGAGTTCTGGATATGGCCCCAAAAAAAACTTTAAAAATATAGTCTCCCATACAAGAAAATGCATTAAAAAATTAAAGCCAAAGTGTAAGAAAAAACTGATAGAATTGGCATACGCAGCTGCTAGGGAGTTAACTCATAATTCATCTACGAAGCTCCCACGGATCATACCCATTCCTAAGTCCGGTGGTGTTTTACCTTTAATTCCTATATTTGCTGGCCTGTCTGCTGCTGGAAGTATAGCAAGTGGAATTGCTGGAATCGTCAAAACTATCAACGAATATAAGGTTGCAAAAAAGCATTTGGAACAAATGGAACGACAACATAAGAAAGTGGAAGGTGTTTGTATTGGAAACGGATTGAGGTTAAACCGTAGCAAGAATGGACTTCGATTATATCTAAATTTAAAGAAAAAAAACTAAATCGCAGGCTACCTAACCGTGCTCTTACTAATATCGATATCATACAATTTACGGAAAACATTCCATATTTTCGTGGAGTGTATATGAGAGATACCTTACCAAGGTCACCGTTTTCCCGAGAGTGTGGAATCATTAATTTGGATGATTCTAAAAATTCTGGTACACATTGGGTAGCCTACGTAATTATAAATAAATATGTTGAATATTTCGATAGTTACGGAAACTTAAAACCGCCCATAGAATTTGTTCGTTACGTGGGTTCTGACGACATCCAATAGAATTACAATAATTATCAAAATAATAACTTATTTAACTGTGGACACTTATGCATAAAATTTCTTAAAGAGTTTTGGAAAAAGCAGTCTTTTTTAATTATTACTTTAAACAAAGTTTCTTACTCATAAGTCAACACTTTAACGCTGTCTACTACAAGAAACGAATGTCAATTATATTATAGCCGAAAACATGATAGTGTATAATATAAAATCAATCACCAAAGTGAATAACTTTACTCGTCCTCGTATCGTCAGAAGACGCAGACATACGCGAAGTGTAAAAATAATCACTGAAGAGAATAGATTGTTTCTTCAAGCTTTGGGATTTAAACTATGAGTATTCTTAATATAAATGATTCAGCGCAGTTCGATAACTCTATAGTGAGTTATGAATATCACACTTATAATCCGTACAGCAACAGTTTTAAAGAAAATGATGAAATACGAATACCCATAAATCAGCAAGATGTGTACATATTACCTTCAGCCAGTTACATTTACGTTGAAGGCCGAGCCACTGTGTCTTCTAAAGATGCATCAGGAAAACTTACACGAAAGTCTGTTAATTTCACAAATAATCCTATATTATTTCTATTTCAAGACATTCGATATGAAATTAACGGTGTTGAGATAGATCGAATAAAAAATGCAGGAATTACTACAACTTTAAAATCATATGTGTCTATGAGTGAGGGGGAAAGCAAAGCTGCTGGTGTTTGGGGTTGGAATTTGAATGGGGCTAAAGATAATGACGGTATTTTTAGCGCTCTTATACCCCTGAATAAAGTTTTGGGATTTGCGGAAGATTATGATAAAATTATCATTTACTGTAAACATGAACTTCTACTTAACAAAAGTAGTTCTAAGCTTAATAGTATTATTCTTGATAATAACGACTCGATTGAAATAAATATAGAGAGATTGCAATGGCGCGTGCCTCATATAAAAGTTTCAGATCGGGAAAGATTAACTTTACTGAAACATTTAGAGAAAGATCGCCCTATTCAAATAGCTTTTAGAAATTGGGACTTGTATGAATACCCTTTATTACCTAAGACTACAAAACATTCCTGGGTTATTAAGACTGCTTCACAAATCGAGAAACCGAGGTATGTGATCTTTGGGTTACAGACAAATAGAAAAAACACTAAATCTAGAGACAGTTCAATATTTGACCATGGTAAATTAACTAATGTTACTCTTTTCTTAAATTCTAACTATTACCCATACGAATCTGTTAATTCAAAATTTCCTGAAGATAAATATTGTATATTATATGAGATGTATACCAAATTTCGTCAGTCTTATTATAACATTCGATGTGAACCGATGCTTGATCTGCTTCAATATAAAGAAAAGGCTCCTTTATTTGTAATTGATTGCTCAAGACAGAACGAGGCTTTGAAGACTGGGTCTATAGATGTGAGACTAGAAATAGAAAGTTCTGAAGATATTCCAGAAAACACATCCGCATATTGTCTAATCATCAACGATCGCCTGATGGAATATAAACCCCTGAGTAGTATTGTAAGGAAATTATCATGAACGCCATAGTCGATGTGCAAGGGTTTAAGACGGAAAATAACGAGTTTATTGTCAAAGAAATAGCAATAGTATGCAGAAATCAAATTATGGTGTTATTAATCAAACCACCATTCCCATTTTACAATCTTACAAAAAAAGAAAAATCGCAAGTTTGTTGGATAGAGAGAAACAGAAAAATTTTGTGGAAAGAAGGATTTATATCATACTTAAAATCGCTGCAATGTATTGAACCTTATCTGAAAGATAAAAACATTTATGTTAAAGGGTGTGAAAAAGTGTTATGGCTAAGAAACCTATTAAAACATGATAATGTATATAATTTAGAAGATAAGAAATGTCCTAGTTTACAAAAAATATTTGATGATTATAAAACGTCTAGTAATATATTTAGTTGTGTGTATCATCCGAATGTATGTGCTTTAAAAAATGTAACATGTTTAAAAAAGTGGTTTGGTGATAACAGTATTTTTAATTGTATATAATTTAGAAGACAAAGTCTGTCTTGAAAAAAAAATAAAATAAAATAATGTTAAGTAATTTATTAGCTCTTTGTATTATATCATAACAATATATCGAAATAAATGCTTTTTTTATAAGTAATCGTTTTTGGTTTTATTTTCATAATAAACGCGTTAGACATAGAATACCACAACGAAATGTGCTTTAATTTCTTTATAAATTGAGAACACCAGATACAAGAGTTCATTATTCTTCTATACAAACTCGTATCGAGACCTTCTTAAAAATGATTCAAAATTATTTCAGCCCGCGTTACGAAATATATAATAAACACAAAATTCGATTATGTTCATTTCGACATTATTGGGCTACAGTAGATTCAAAACGAAGATTGGTGATGGAAATGGCCGATGCAGGTTTTTTTACTGTGGAAATGGTTTAAACGATAAAGTTATGTGCTTTTCGTGTGGAGTTGGCATCGAAGATTGGGAGTATTACAATGATCCGTGGATGCAACATGCCATATTTTCCCCTGATTGCTTTTATTTAAACGCTGTAAAAGGAACAGACTATGTTGCCAAATCAAGAAGTCTGTTTTATAAAGAAACAAAAATATAAAGTGATTGTAACGTGGAGCAGAATAGATTGATGCGATTGACTGTCTGATTGTCTAGTTCACAAAATATTGATCGAGTGACTGATTGTCTAGTTCCCAAAATATTGATTTATTGACTGATTTGTCTAGTTCAGAAAATATTGATAGAATGACTGATTGTCTAGTTCTCAAAATAATGATTTATTGATTGATTTGTCTACAAAATATTGATAGAATGTCTGATTGTCTAGTTCTCAAAATATTGATCGAATGACTGATTGTTTAGTTCACATCAAATGTATAATTGGGGTGACTGGATCCCTGATCCAGGAACCCCAATTATACACTACTCACAACATCCATGAATGGGCCGACGCAGACAATAATCCACATTTTAAGAAGCAGGTGTCATTTCAGATGAAATTCTCTGTGAATGTATGGGCTGGAATAATTGGCAGAACATTGATTGGGCCCCACTTTTTGCCTGATCCATTGAATGGCGAAAATTATTTGCAATTTCTGCAAATTGATTTACCACTGCTGGTAGAGGAATCAGGTGTCCCGATCATCGAAAGAGACCCAACAGTCATCTTTCAGCAAGACGGCTGTCCAGCGCATTGGACTTTAAATGAAGGGAACACCTCAACAATTGCTTTCCTGATAGCTGGATCGGCAGGGATGGACCCATCCCTTGGCCCGCTCGCTCCCCAGATCTTACCCCGTTGGACTTTTTCGTGTGGAGCCGGGCCAAGGAACTGGTGTATTTATAACAACATAGAAATAAACACTAGAGAAGAATTGATACAAAGAATAAATTCAGCGTTTGAGACAATGAAGCAGGAGATGATGTTGAAAATAACGACAACAGAAGTTAGAAGACGGGGCCGTGCTTGTATTAGGAATCACGGCCGTCATTTTGAACATGAAAAATAAATAATTTTAATTCAAATGTTGTTTTAATTAGTCTGCCTAAAATAAAAAAAATCTCCCTCAAATTGGTTTGTAGGCCCTAATTTCAATAATTTGTAAGATATCCGCATAAATAATAGCTCAAAAGAAAGAGCGATTATCAAGCATATCTTCAAAAAGGTTTGAACAAAAAAAGCACCCTCCGTTTTTTTTTTAATAAGGTTTAAAAGACGTATTGTACAATTTTTTTATTTTTTCTGAGCTTTAAATGTCTGTAAAAAAATGTCTAATGACACAGAAGCCTAAAACATGTTTAGCTTGATTGCTTACACATTACTTTAATTAAATAAATAAAAAATGAATTCATTTATCATTCAATTTGGCCATAATTATGCAGTTTACATTAAATTTTGAGAATTTCCGAAAAAAAACTTAAAAATTTGGTTAAAAATATTTGGTAAGACTTCGTCTAAGACAACCATTGCTTAAATGGTTCTAAATTGTCTGAACTATCTTCGCCTTAAAGCTTTGATCCCATCTTCCAATCACCCTGTATAACTTATTTCATTTTTAAAATCTATGATCATATCGAGAATATTTTTTGTTTAATTTTATTTGTATTAGCGACGATAGGAATTTAATTTAGATTTATATAAGAAATATTTTTTGTGGTTTTATAGGTGAGTGTCAAGTATGGCATTAGTAGGGGAGAGGTGTGTCAATAGTAACAAAAAAAAACAATTCTTCATAATATTTTAATTAACAATCACAGCGCAATCATTTTTGGTCACAATATAGTTGAGTTATCTAATTATAAAATCAATGTAGTAAACAACAAAAACGTCGATTAAATACTAGGAAATGGCACTTAATGAGATCAACTAATAGTGTTACAATTGCTGCACTAAGAGGGTCAATTTGTAACATAAATGAGAGTCAATTGTAACATATAGAAATCGACAACAATAAAAAAAAAAATTTAACAAAATCTTGACAGCAGTTCACTCTAAACATCAAAAAAGAACTTAAAACACTTAAAAGTTATATTAAAAAAATTAACAGTCATTCTGACAAATAGATTAAACACACAAAAAAAGGGATAATTTTTTGCACAGCTGGAGTGTGCCCATTTATGGTAGTCTCTGCATTGCAACCAATCTTCTCTACTGGTTTGTTTAGTCTCTCTTTCTTGGGAAGTGATGGCACCGACCTGTTTGGTCCCTTTGACAGCAATTACTCTGTTCGGTTTCATCTATATTATACATATTTTGTGGTTGACATCTAAGTCTATCCAGTAGGGGGTATATCCAGTTTTAACTGTATTATCCTGCTTGTATTTAGTGATATTCTTGCATAGAATCACGTGACACATGCTAAAGCTGGTAGCTACACTTCTTACACAAGCTTCAGCATATTTTTCTGGTGGCACGGTGCCACGCAATGTCTTCCGAGGTCGTTTATAAACCATTTTTTATGGATTCTGAAAATAAAATGGTACTATTAATTAATAAGCTAAGTGCCAAAATAACAGAGTGTCAATTGTAACACGTTACAATTGCGCCTCATTGTTTTGTTACTTTTGCACCACTACCGCCATTTTGCATTGACGACTTATTTTAAAAAAATCTACGGTAAATTTAAACAAATCACATACCTGCACTTCTAGATTGGATGGTAGATTTTCCTAAAATTACCACTGAACTATTGTAAAACTGTTTTATTTAATTAAGAAAACAAAAACTGTGAAGAACAATAATTTTACTCAACTTGCTACTTCCCATGAAGACAAATGTATAGCTTGAAGGTGCAAAAGTACTAATGGTAAGAAAAGTGCTTGTATGGTTTGTATTTATTTTTATTCAGTCATTACTAATCACAGTTTTTATAACAATTACAGATATCTGTTAATAAATCACAGTTTGTATATGAAATAATTTAGACTACAATATCGCATTGGGTCTAGCCTGTAAGGATGTTGTATGTTTCTTGTGAATAAATAAAACTATCTTCTAAAAAATCACAGTTTGTGCAATCATTAAAGCTATATTTAATTTTAAACAGTAATTAGGGGCTCATTCACTGAGTTCTATTAAAAATCATTGTTGACTAGTTCCTTCAACGTACGCTCTTGTCAGCTCAGCAATTCTTACATCATTAGAAATGCTTGTCTTCCTTCTTTTGTTGATTTAAATTCCAATAAAGAATCTGAAGTTAAATCCGGAAATATGTTTCAAAACATGATAAGATATTTTTTACGAAAAATTAAACTTTGGATCCCTTTTTACGAAAATTGGGCGGAAGGAGAAGTATGAAATTTCGCACACTTATAGTTTATACAGAGAAGAAGTGACGAGTGCGAATATTTTTTTAAATTATGCGTACATTATTTTCAATAAATAACACTTTACACACACTACTATTCATTACCATGTATTTAATACACACATGCATAGGTATTTTTTTGTTTGTGGTCCAAATCTGTGGTCCAATCGAGAACATATTCTGTCTTTAATGTTTTGGGTCTATAGCCTCGACTGTCTACGGTCTATAGTCTTACTGAATGTCAAGCATAACCATAGGTAATAAATTAATTTTATAGGTATGTCGGAGTTGGTTGTCAAATACAAATTGTGGGTAGTCCGCGTAATTTGCTATTCTTTGTTTTTATTATCATTAATTTACGTGAGTTTTCTATCAGATAGTGTGTAATAAATCGGAACATAATTTATTGAGTACTTGGTGTACTCACTAATTCATTTTTGGAAACTTATTTCGATAATTGTAACCGGTAGGTTTGTTCAAAACAATAAATG
This sequence comes from Aporophyla lueneburgensis, assembly GCA_932294355.1. Lineage (NCBI taxonomy): Eukaryota > Metazoa > Arthropoda > Insecta > Lepidoptera > Noctuidae > Aporophyla > Aporophyla lueneburgensis. The sequence continues at coordinate 11,084,105 of OW028762.1, read as the reverse complement.
ACATGTCACTTTAAATTTTGAAATGATTTACGTAGTGAATTTACCATTTGTTTATTTACGACAATTATTCTAATATTATTTGATCAATTCATAATGTAAGTCTTATTTTGTTTAGAATACTTTAGTGTTTTGTATCAAGTAAACACGTGGCGTACTTCCGCGCGCCATCGGACAGAGTAATCGTGGATGTTATGGCGGGACATTGTCCTATAAAAGAGCTTGCACTCAGTGAGCAAGTCAGTCTATCTTCGGATTAGACTCAATACAGAGCCCTTGCTCCCGACAAAACTGTCGGTTTACCTGGTACAGCGCTGCTGTATATTCACATAGATGTATTGACTAGCTGTTAGCGAAAGATACACTTTGTATTTGGGTGGCTTAGGCCTCTATACGAAGTGTAACCTTAATGGTTTGTTCGTTGAACTGTATTGTTATTACCTACTTTATCTTGTAACCGTTTTATTGAAGTTCTTCTAACTTATTTTCTAGTAGCTTTTGCAGACAGACAGACAGACAGACAGACAGACAGACAGACAGACAGACAGACAGACAGACAGACAGACAGACAGACAGACAGACAGACAGACAGACAGACAGACAGACAGACAGACAGACAGACAGACAGACAGACAGACAGACAGACAGACAGACAGACAGACAGACAGACAGACAGACAGACAGACAGACAGACAGACAGACAGACAGACAGACAGACAGACAGACAGACAGACAGACAGACAGACAGACAGACAGACAGACAGACAGACAGACAGACAGACAGACAGACAGACAGACAGACAGACAGACAGACAGACAGACAGACAGACAGACAGACAGACAGACAGACAGACAGACAGACAGACAGACAGACAGACAGACAGACAGACAGACAGACAGACAGACAGACAGACAGACAGACAGACAGACAGACAGACAGACAGACAGACAGACAGACAGACAGACAGACAGACAGACAGACAGACAGACAGACAGACAGACAGACAGACAGACAGACAGACAGACAGACAGACAGACAGACAGACAGACAGACAGACAGACAGACAGACAGACAGACAGACAGACAGACAGACAGACAGACAGACAGACAGACAGACAGACAGACAGACAGACAGACAGACAGACAGACAGACAGACAGACAGACAGACAGACAGACAGACAGACAGACAGACAGACAGACAGACAGACAGACAGACAGACAGACAGACAGACAGACAGACAGACAGACAGACAGACAGACAGACAGACAGACAGACAGACAGACAGACAGACAGACAGACAGACAGACAGACAGACAGACAGACAGACAGACAGACAGACAGACAGACAGACAGACAGACAGACAGACAGACAGACAGACAGACAGACAGACAGACAGACAGACAGACAGACAGACAGACAGACAGACAGACAGACAGACAGACAGACAGACAGACAGACAGACAGACAGACAGACAGACAGACAGACAGACAGACAGACAGACAGACAGACAGACAGACAGACAGACAGACAGACAGACAGACAGACAGACAGACAGACAGACAGACAGACAGACAGACAGACAGACAGACAGACAGACAGACAGACAGACAGACAGACAGACAGACAGACAGACAGACAGACAGACAGACAGACAGACAGACAGACAGACAGACAGACAGACAGACAGACAGACAGACAGACAGACAGACAGACAGACAGACAGACAGACAGACAGACAGACAGACAGACAGACAGACAGACAGACAGACAGACAGACAGACAGACAGACAGACAGACAGACAGACAGACAGACAGACAGACAGACAGACAGACAGACAGACAGACAGACAGACAGACAGACAGACAGACAGACAGACAGACAGACAGACAGACAGACAGACAGACAGACAGACAGACAGACAGACAGACAGACAGACAGACAGACAGACAGACAGACAGACAGACAGACAGACAGACAGACAGACAGACAGACAGACAGACAGACAGACAGACAGACAGACAGACAGACAGACAGACAGACAGACAGACAGACAGACAGACAGACAGACAGACAGACAGACAGACAGACAGACAGACAGACAGACAGACAGACAGACAGACAGACAGACAGACAGACAGACAGACAGACAGACAGACAGACAGACAGACAGACAGACAGACAGACAGACAGACAGACAGACAGACAGACAGACAGACAGACAGACAGACAGACAGACAGACAGACAGACAGACAGACAGACAGACAGACAGACAGACAGACAGACAGACAGACAGACAGACAGACAGACAGACAGACAGACAGACAGACAGACAGACAGACAGACAGACAGACAGACAGACAGACAGACAGACAGACAGACAGACAGACAGACAGACAGACAGACAGACAGACAGACAGACAGACAGACAGACAGACAGACAGACAGACAGACAGACAGACAGACAGACAGACAGACAGACAGACAGACAGACAGACAGACAGACAGACAGACAGACAGACAGACAGACAGACAGACAGACAGACAGACAGACAGACAGACAGACAGACAGACAGACAGACAGACAGACAGACAGACAGACAGACAGACAGACAGACAGACAGACAGACAGACAGACAGACAGACAGACAGACAGACAGACAGACAGACAGACAGACAGACAGACAGACAGACAGACAGACAGACAGACAGACAGACAGACAGACAGACAGACAGACAGACAGACAGACAGACAGACAGACAGACAGACAGACAGACAGACAGACAGACAGACAGACAGACAGACAGACAGACAGACAGACAGACAGACAGACAGACAGACAGACAGACAGACAGACAGACAGACAGACAGACAGGACTTTCTTTTGACTAAAGACTAAACTTTCTACAATCTGTCATTTTGTGTATTTTTCCGTCCATAAAACCCGTTTCTATGGTGGTCATGCTACGCATGTGTTAGATATTTCATTTTCATATTTTATAATTGTTGGGTAGATAATGACATCTATCACATTAACGAAGCATTGAACCAATATAGAAGTACCTAATTTGACTAGATAAAGTGTTTACAAATACTGACTCGTCTTAATTAGTAAAAATAACTATGATTTTAGTACTAGAAATAATTAATAATGATTTAATTAATATATATCTATAAAATTAATTTATTACCTATGGTTAGGCTGACCCCACATTAGGCGTGCACGATCCTCGGGCGTGTGAGTAGCGCGAGCGTCGCGAGCGCGTCGCGAGCGCGCCGCGTGAGCGTCGGGTTTAGCTGCCCTGCGGCGCGCTCGCGGCGCGCTCGCGGCGCGCACGCGGCGCTCGAGTCGCCTTCTTACCCCTTCGCCCGCTACAATACTCAATACTTTATTGCATTTCACAATGTATATGCTTAGGTGGTTAAACATTTTATTTAGAAACAATTGTGGATCCTGTCGGGCACAGCAAAGGAAAATACAGTAGGTAGAGAGGAGGACCTATTGATTATCTTATAATGTAACTTATTCTAAAATAGTAATTAAAAATAGATGAAATACATGCTTTGGACTTTTTTAAACTAATTTCAGGGATTTATCATTTAAAATTTCGTTGTCGCTATAATAACATTTGCTTAACAGCAGCTTTTTTAATTTATTAGTAAATAGATGGCTTTTTTTCTCTGTCCTTATGGATTCTGGTAACTTGTTGTATATTGCTACTGTTTCGGTCAGTCACATGGTGGGCAGTGTTGTGTTGACACACGTTAAAAATAGAGTCACGAGTGAAATTAATATCGAAAGCTTTATCCTAGAAATACAGAATCGTCCTGCGATATGGGACATGACTACAAAGGAGTATAGTGATCGTATTGCAAAAAAAAGGTGTGGGAAGAAATCAGCACTTTATTTATAAAAGACTAGCTTCTGCCCGCGACTTCTTCTGCGTAAATGTCGTTTATCGCGGACGCAGACAAAGACATGGAATAAAAAGTAGCCTATGTCCTTTCTCAGGCTCTAAACTATCTGAGTACCAAATTTCATTTAAATCGGTTCAGTAGTTTTAGCAGGAAAGCGAGACAGGCAGACAGACAGACAGAGTTACTTTGCATTTATAATATTAGTGTGGATAGTGTGGATTTTGAAACAAAAATTGTTCAAATTGTGACTGACTTGACTGAAGGGGGTTAAACGCCAAGGCGAGCGCCGCGTGCGCGCCGCGAGCGCGCCGCGCCCACGCGCGGCGCTCGCGCTACTCACACGCCCGAGGATCGCGCACGCCTAATGTGGGGGAGGCCTTATACTTGACATTCAGTAAGACTATAGACACAAAATCAGGTTTACCAACTTAGGGGTTTTCCCAAATTTAGGGGATAAATAAGAGGATTGAGATTTTTTAGGGTTGTTCCATTTTTAGGGGTATTCTTAGGGATTTTTTGCCATCTTACATTTCTCATTGTGTTTTTGATTACAATAAAAGTATTAGCGACTTCTAGTACGGTTCCTCGATACTAAGAATGCAGAGTGAATGATTAACAAATATCGCGTAATAAATATAGACAAATATTACTACTGTGTGCCGGTCTATGATTACTTACTGAACATTCGTTGGTTATTTTCATTATAATTTTTTAGGGGATTTTTTTAGTAATTGTGGCAATTTTAGAGGTTTTTAACTTAAGCTTTAGGGGTAAATATTTCTGGGTGTTGGTAACACTGCACAAAATAATAAAGACAGGTTTGGACCATAAACAAAAGAATATCTACGCATGTGTGTATTAGATACACGGTAATGAACAGTAGTGTGTGTAACGTGTTATTTATTGAAAATAATGTATTTTAACGCATAATTTTAAAAAATATTAGCATTCGTCACTTCTTCTCTGTATAAACTATAAGTGTGCGAAATTTCATACTCCTCCGTCTGCCCAATTTTCGTAAAAAGGGATCCAAAATTTTCGCTTCACGTATTAATATATAGATAATAATAATATGATTTCAATTAAATTATTATCACTTCATCTGCCTAGCCTTTTTCCCAACTATGTTTCAGTCAAAACGGTAGAATAAATCAGCAGTTGATTAAAAATGGCCGAAGCTTATAAGTCCAACTACATACTTTCCAAATCATGCCTTTTTTTTCGATGGGAAATCAACAAATGACGTCTCCCGCTTGTCAGACTTTAACTGACCAAAACCCACCCATGTTCCTTCAGTTGCCTGAGCCATGGCCACGGTAACTCTTTCGAAGAAATCCACGACCCTGACAGGCATAGATCTCTTTAAGGCGTGCGTGGAACATAGAACAAATTTCCACAACATGCCTATCATTTCTTTGCAAAATAAGTAGACTCCCAATCAGAATGTAATCGTGCACTGAAATAGAAGTTCCTGTACAAGACGAACACTGAAAAATATGTTAGAGCAACCTGTACATAGCGTATACGGAATGTTTCCGGCGTACTGCCGTGGGGTGTCTATCACACCGAACCGTATAGTTTATTTTATTTTATATCAGTTCAATCAAATCAGCCTATCGCAGTCCACTGCTGCCTCTCCCATGGTGCGCCACAATACCCTATCCTCCGCCATCCGCATCCATTCTGTCCCAGCCATCTTTTTGAGGTCGTCGGTCCATCTAGCTGGGTGGCGTCCTACACTACGCTTGCCGATGCGCGGTCTCCACTCCAGGACTCGTCTGCTTCATCGGCCATCGGTCCTTCGACAAACATGGCCAGCCCACTGCCACTTCTGCCTGCTTACCCTGCTATCTCTGTTACTCAATTAGAAAAAACTTTATTTAAAATTAAAACTACCGACAAAAAACTTTAATTACTACTTTTCACTTTTTTTTTTTTTTTCCTTCTTTGGTTTTGTGTTTTCGTTTTTATTTTTTTGGCATTGGCTTCTGAAATTATTTTAAAGTTATTTTTCAAGTGTTTTTTTTTTTTGTATTCCGCGCTTCTTTTATAGTATCTACCCCACACCAATTCTAATACCTTCATTAATGAAGTGAATAAAAGTGACAGGATTTTTTTATTGAAGCTAACATAACAACTACTAATTAACTAAACCAAATTTATATGAGACCGTGAAGTATGCCCTTTTAAACAAAAGAAGATATCTTCTACGCGTAGTTTCATATGGGACGCGTGAATGTAAGTACTCCTCTGTTTCACAAGATTCCAATTGCAACATTGCTGCGCCAATAAAAATATCTTATATCTTTAAACGAGCAATTCTTGTATATAATTATAATTTAATCTGAATCTCGGAAACGACTCCAACGATTTTCATGAAATTTTGTATACAGGGGGTTGTAATGATCGGTATTTCGACCTCATGTCACTAGATGGCGTTAGAAGTCCGGCCACGATAATTTAAAAACATAATTATCATTGAGGGACAAATGAGGGTGGCAGTAAAATAAAACAAGAAATCTGACAGATGACGATGAGAGACAAAGAGCTAACGGCTGCTCCGTAATCAATTTACGCAACATCTGAATTACTAATTGCTAAGGCCATCATTACTCAGAAATTTACGTTGTTTGTAATAAATAAGTATTGTCGCTAGTGACAAGTGTGTGCAAGTGCAGCAACGGGGTAAGTGTTCACGTTTACCTTACGATAGTGTACGTTTGAACGTTGTTTATATTTTGCGAGGCTGACTGTCATTACCTTGTTCTCAGCCTGCGGATACGCCCTTTATCACTTGGACGACGACGTGTTGAGTTAGAATAATCGACAACTAAAGTAATATTAAAGTCCTATTACGTCAGCTGAGTGGTTGACCTACACGCCAGTATATTCGCCACGGCTCTTAAGGAACCACTTGGTCTCGGGGCATAGCGCGGTCATCTACTACACAGAGAGGTTCAAGTTCAAACCTATGTTAAGGAATTTTTTTTTGATAATTAGGACACTTTTTGTATTCTGTTTGTATTTTCTTTTACATTTTTATTGTTTATTCTTTTATTAGTTTCTTATGTTTTTCTTGTTTTTTTTTTTTTTGTTCGTTACTTACAATTAATTTAGTCGTAAGGTATCGCCAGAATCGCATAGAAATTTAAGGATTGTTTTTGAATATAGATATATTACATATGTTAACCTTTCATTGAACAGTTCCTTCGAACCCCGGTCATCACATTGGCGCCCACGGGTTAACTGCATGAAAGTTTAACAGGGTGTATAACGATTCTTGTGGTACAGGTATTATCCTAAACAAACGGTAACTAATATATACTTTCGTGATCTCTAAAGCTCTAATACTCTTATATTTAACGAGTTAAATTGTTTTTATTGTTTAAATTTTACTATGGCTACTTTAATCATGGATGTTAATGCATTGTATAAAGATGAGCTCGAGTTTGAGTTGGCTTGTCGAGGGGTTTCAGATTGTAAGACCGTGGCGACTATGCGAAAATTTTTGCGGGAAATTTTAATACGTGAGCAATCAGGTGAGTCGTCCATTTCTTTTAAAGTGCCTAAATCCTGCATTGAGAACCCTGGAGATGAGATACTGGTTTGTGAAAAGAAATTAACAGCTATCAATTTACTTATATGTGAAGTATCACACAGTCCTGAACACTCGTTTTGTAGACGCATACACTCTCGTTTGACACACTTATCAAACCGTGCAAAACTAGTCATACCTTCGGAATCCAGTGACATTGAAAATCATTTGGCTTTGTTAAAAAATATCCAAGATACCTTATCGTCATTAAGGCGTCTTGAGCAAGAAGGTGAGGAAGATGATGGAATTTCTGAGCATGATAAGGACATCTTACAGAAGTCTCTGGGCGAAGAAGCCATGCAGATTTTGGAGCAATTGGAAAAGTGCCGGAACCCAAGGGAAAAATCTTCGCCGCAGAGGGATGAGATTGAGATTCATCAAGACCGTATGTCTACGGTGTCTAACGCTGTCACACCACGAACCGCCTTGGAGAGACCTACTACCTCTACGCGTCACCCTGGTTTACAGAGGACGTCTACATTTGATAATGGCTTCCACAAACGGAAGTTACTGCCGATTAAAGATTGGGGGGTCAAGTTTAGTGGTAAGGGCACAGTAAGTGTAAACGCGTTCTTGGAAAGGGTTGAGGAACTTAAAGAGGCGCGGAATGCTACCGATGAGGACTTATTTCAGTATGCCATAGACTTCTTCGAAGAAGACGCGTTGATATGGTTTAGGGCTAATAAAAGTTTTGCGTTAAATTGGTCACAATTAGTAAGGCTACTGTTAGACACATTTCAGCGGCCGTATTACCAAGAGGAGCTATTGGAAGAGATTAAGCGGCGTACTCAAAGTAGTCAGGAAAGCATTTTGATTTACATAGCTATTATGCAGAACATGTTTAATCGACTTCCCATTCCGATTCCTGAAACGCAAAAGTTAATAATACTTAGAAGAAATTTACAACCATATTTTCAGAGAGCTATATGTCGAGACACTTTCGATTCAGTGAGTGAATTAACTTCAATTTTAAGGATTATTGAACGCACTAAGTTAAGCTGTGAAAATTTCAAGGAACCTACCCAAAGTGATTACTCTTTGGAAAAAGATTTAGCCTATAAGGGTAGCACTTCGAGGACATCACGAAACGAAAATACCACTGAGCTAGCAGCCATGGATAATAATGAAGTACTTGCAACAAAATGCTGGAACTGCAGAACTCCAGGACATCGTTTCAGGGATTGTAAGTTGCCAAAACAGAGGCTCTTCTGTTATAGATGTGGGCGTTTTGGGAAAACGACAAATAAATGTCCGTGCAATGCCACCGATAAGGGAAACGACAAATCGGAGTCGATGCCAGCCGATCGTACCCCGAAAAACTAAGTCATTCTACCTCGGATGATTGGCAACAATGGCTACACACGGTTTCGATGTTTTGGAAGACAGGGAAAATATGTAATATAAGTAAACGCAATCAAGATAATCGATATTATGCTGAACTAAAAATTTTAAACCAGTCATTTGTGGGATTATTAGATTCGGGAGCCACTATCTCAGTGATTTCGCGGCAATTTGCAACGAGAATTATGAAATTGGGGTTTTCAGAGCATAAAGTTGACAAGGAAATGATCTCCACGGCTGATGGCACCTACCATACAATGGATTCCATCTTGCATTTACCTATTGAATCAATGGGAAAATATTATGTGGTAGATTTTTACATCATGGATTGTTTGAAACATGATATTATTTTAGGCATGAATTTTTTTGAGTTGTTCAATTTAGCAATAGGGACAGGCAAATCAGTCGCTAACATTACGGAAATAAGTGTACAGCAACCTGTGATTTCGAGAGATGAACTGTCTACTTCACAGAAAGAACGTCTTGATGAATTGTTCGAAGAAATAACAGCAGATATTGGTAAGGGTTTGGGAAGAACGTCGCTGATCAAGCACAGAATCGATACTGGGGACAGCTTGCCCATCAAACATAGACAGTACCCCTTCGCTCCCCCAATCATGGCAGAGATTGAGAAGGAAATACAGAACATGCTTGATAATGACGTAATAGAACCCTCCTATAGTTCATGGCGTTCTCCGGTACTCCTAGTGAAGAAATCATCTGGTAAGAATCGATTGTGCCTCGACAGTCGCCAGTTAAATAGGATTACAGTGAAAGACTCTTATCCCCTGCCTAGGGTGACATCCATCTTAGACAGTCTAAAAAATGCTCAGTTCCTATCTACTATTGATCTACGATCAGCATTCTGGCAAATACCGCTTGAAGAATCAAGCAAGGAAAAAACTGCTTTTGGGCTCGCCGGAAAAGGGCTTTATCAGTTTAAAGTCATGCCATTTGGACTAATTAATGCGTCTCAAACACAACAACGTTTGATGGATCGGTTGTTTACGCCGGAATTTGAGACTCGAGTATTCACTTACTTGGATGACATTGTCATATGTGACAGCAGTTTTGACAGCCATTTATCCTCATTGTCACATGTTAAAAATCAGCTTAAAGAGGCAGGATTGACGATCAACCTGGAGAAATGTGTATTTGCGAGATCATCCTTAAAATACTTGGGCTACATCGTAGACAAGGAAGGATTACGTACGGACCCGGATAAAGTAAAGGCGATACTCGATTATCCCAGGCCTACTACTTACACGGAGCTAAAGCGATTTATTGGTCTAGCTAGTTGGTACAGACGCTTTGTGGAAAATTTTGCCATTGTCGCAGCTCCGCTCCATGAACTAACTAAGGGAGGAAAAAAGAATAAATGCATCGAATGGAATAAAGAGGCTGAAGATTCCTTTTTAAGCCTGAAGACTGCCCTGACCTCGACACCGGTGCTAAGAGTACCAGATTTTACAAAGCCCTTTTCCATTCAATGTGACGCGTCTAATAGGGGAACTGGTGGAGTTTTAATTCAAATAGTCCACGGACTCGAGGTTCCCATTGCTTACACGAGCAGAAAACTCTCAGAAAGAGAATGCAAGTATTCAGCATCTGAACGAGAACTATTAAGCGTTTTACATGCCGTAGAACAATTTCGTCCATATGTTGAAGGGAATCATTTTAAAGTTATCACGGACCATAGTGCCCTTCAGTGGCTACATCGTAACAAGGATCCTCACGGACGTTTGGCAAGGTGGGCAATGCGCTTGCAGCAATTTGATTACGAAATAGTCCACCGCAAAGGCAAATATAATACTGTGCCGGATGCTTTATCGAGAGCGATTGATGAGGAAATTAACATAATAGAGGTAAAACCAGAAGACAAAGATGACTGGTATAAATCAAAAGAAGACTTGGTGCTGTCTGGGAAGAATGAACTGGATTGGGAAATTAGTCAAGGACAATTGTGGAAACATTTGGAATTAAAACAATTTCCAGATGAGAATGATAGTTGGAAACTTGTGATTCCAGAATCGCTTCGCCAAGGCATTCTTAAGGAATGTCATGATGACCCTACAGCTGGTCATTTTGGGGTTAAAAAATCGGTCAATCGCGCGAGACAGCGATATTTTTGGCCGACATTAATAAAGGACATGAAAACCTATGTGCGGAAATGTGAAGTGTGTGCGAAATATAAACACTCTCAAAATAGGCCATCAGGATTAATGGGAAAGCAACGAGAGGTAACAGAACCATTTCAAATTATATCTATGGACTTAATGGGGCCCTTTCCAAGATCGAAGCATGGCAATACTATGCTGCTAGTCATAACATGCTGGTTCAGCAAATTCTGTTTTTTATACCCTCTTCGGAATGGAAAGGCATGAAGTATAGCTCGAAGACTGGAGGAAGATATATTCTTAATGTATGGAACCCCTAGCGTAATAGTTTGTGATAATGGCAAGCAATTTGTATCCAACCAGTTTAAGGACCTAGTCTCAGAATACGGTGTAAAGCTATGGTATACCCCTTACTACCATCCTCAGGCCAACCCCACTGAACGAGTAAACAAAGTCATTGGCTCGGCCATAGCTTCTTACGTTGAAGACAATCACAAAGAATGGGACAAGTACATACCGCACATAGGTCATGCAATCAGAACATCGGTGCACGAAGTGACAGGAAAAACGCCGGCCTATTTGTTTTTTGGACGAGAGACAATGCTTCGGGGTATGAAACCCTACACCTTTGAACCGGGCGAAACGATTACTTTCGACAAAGAGAAATTTGAAAGGAATATAGCCATTAGGGATAAGATCTATAATGAGGTTGCGGAAAGGATGCGACAGTCACACGAGACTAACAGCGAACAGTACAACAAGAGACGTCGCACTTGTAAATATAATGTGGGGGATCTGGTCTGGAAGCGCACTAAACTTTTGTCAAATGCTGACAAGTCTTTCATGTCCAAATTAGCTCCTAAATTTGAAAAAGCAGTCGTAGCTGAGAAGATCTCAGACGATGTTTACAGATTAAAGAGTTTCAGGGGCAAAGATTTAGGAAAATGGCATTCTTGTGACCTTAAACGTTGGGTTTGAATCCGGTTGGATTCTTGAGAGGAGAGGGGATATTGTAATGATCGGTATTTCGACCTCATGTCACTAGATGGCGTTAGAAGTCCGGCCACGATAATTTAAAAACATAATTATCATTGAGGGACAAATGAGGGTGGCAGTAAAATAAAACAAGAAATCTGACAGATGACGATGAGAGACAAAGAGCTAACGGCTGCTCCGTAATCAATTTACGCAACATCTGAATTACTAATTGCTAAGGCCATCATTACTCAGAAATTTACGTTGTTTGTAATAAATAAGTATTGTCGCTAGTGACAAGTGTGTGCAAGTGCAGCAACGGGGTAAGTGTTCACGTTTACCTTACGATAGTGTACGTTTGAACGTTGTTTATATTTTGCGAGGCTGACTGTCATTACCTTGTTCTCAGCCTGCGGATACGCCCTTTATCACTTGGACGACGACGTGTTGAGTTAGAATAATCGACAACTAAAGTAATATTAAAGTCCTATTACGTCAGCTGAGTGGTTGACCTACAGGCCAGTATATTCGCCACGGCTCTTAAGGAACCACTTGGTCTCGGGGCATAGCGCGGTCATCTACTACACAGAGAGGTTCAAGTTCAAACCTATGTTAAGGATTTTTTTTTTGATAATTGGGACACTTTTTGTATTCTGTTTGTATTTTCTTTTACATTTTTATTGTTTATTCTTTTATTAGTTTCTTATGTTTTTCTTGTTTTTTTTTTTTTGTTCGTTACTTACAATTAATTTAGTCGTAAGGTATCGCCAGAATCGCATAGAAATTTAAGGATTATTTTTGAATATAGATATATTACATATATTATGTTAACCTTTCATTGAACAGTTCCTTCGAACCCCGGTCATCACAGGGTTTTGGGGGCGATAAATCGAACTAGCTAGGATTCATTTTTATAAAATGTCGTTTTATTCGTGTTTTCAATGACCAACTTTATCGATAATCAACTTGAACATAAACTTATTATGTTAAACACAAATTACCAAAAAATACCGAGCAAAGCTCGGTCATCCAGATATTGAAATATTAATTGTTATACTTTTTTTAATTTAATATTATAATAATATTAAATTGTCACAGCATGTACCGGTTACGCTACGGTGTAAGAGATCCCCAATATAAAGGCATGCGCTCACTCCAGGAAGCGAACACGACTGCGCACAAATGCAATTCAAGCTGCCCCTCACACGGCTACCTGCGTTGAGTGTTGACAGATTAAACGTCATTTTCAAACATTATAATAATTGGCGTTATTCAGACAGAGGTGATGGTGGACAACTTTTTCTTAGAATTAGACTTTATTAGATTCGTGGCGCTCACTGACCAAAAGCAGGCGTGTGTCTCAATAGTAGAAAGTCCCTAAATGTATTAAATCACTTTTATGGGCTTCTACTTGTTAAAAAACTAAAACTTGTAAAAAAAACTAAACAAAAACAATATTGGGTATTTCATCTTGAAATTAAAATAAATAAGTATCTACTTCGTTAACCTAATTCTTAATATTATAAGGTCATCGGTCCATCTAGCTCGGGGGCGTCCCACGCTACGCTTGCTGATACGCAGTCTCCACTATAGGACTCGTCTACTGTACCGGCTACCGGTCCCGAGCTGTGCCACAAGGCTACAATACTCTATACTCCGCCTTCCGCATCCAGTCTATCCCAGCCGCCTTCTCAAGGTCGTCGATCTATCTAGCAGGGGGGCGTCCCACACTACGCTTACCGATACGTGGTCTCCACACCAGGACTCGTCTGCTCTACCAACCATCGGTCCTTTGACAACCATTGCCAGCCCACTGCTAGAAATAGGCCTCTCGCAGGCTTTGTCACAAGGCCACAACATTCTATACTTTGCCTTCCGTATCCAGTCTATCCCAGCCACCTTCTCAAGGTCGTCGATCTATCTAGCAGGGGGGCGTCCCACACAATGCTTGCCGATATGCGGTCTCCACTCCAAGACTCGTCTGCTCCACCGGCCAACGGTCCTTCGACAAACATGGCCAGCCCACTGCCACTTCAGCTTGCTTACTCTGCAAGTTATGTAGGTAGCTCCAGTTCTTTCCTGGATAACTTCATTCCTGATTTTTTTCCTTCAAAGAAATTCTGAGCATAGCGCGAACCATACCACGCTGAGCGACCTTGAACTTGAGGACCAGCCTCACTGTTAGTATCGGTTTTATTTCCTATGACAAATTTATAATAATTAATATTCACATGAAATTTAATTATGACATTATTTTCGCATCATTAATTTCACGGTAGAGAAAATAATTAAAATATTAATGGTCCTAATCATCAGCTTGTTTTGAATTAAATAGCCAAGTATACAATTTGATAAAGACACAATTCCACAAATTAGTAGCGCAGATAAATTTTTCGTTAGCTATGGGTACGGTGGGTACAGAAGTTCGTATAATAATTTAAGCCGTAAGACATCCACTTCTGGACGCAGGCCTCCCCCAAGCACCACCACTTCAACGGGTTCTGTTCTTCTTGCATCCAACGGATTCCTGCGGCCTTCACCAGGTCATCAGTCCACCTTGTGAGAGGCCATCTAACTCAATGCCTTCCAGTACACGGTCACCAATCCAGAACTTTCAGCCCATCGGCCTTCTGTTCCACCCACTGCCAGTTAAGTATGGCAATTCTTCGGGCTATGGCGCGTTATACAAATTCTGAAAACATTATTACAAATGTTTTTACCACAGTGCCCCCCGCCTATGTCAATAATGTGACATGTCGGACTAAAGTGGTTGCCTTACAACGAACCCAGTACCACCCCAATATCATGAGATACACCGTCCTCCATACTTTCGCAGGACCATAGCAAGCCGAATTAAGCGGGCGAAGCTACAGGCTGAGTCCCGTCACCTAATGCACAACCAAGTCTCAGTGGCCCAAATGCGGAAGAGCCAAAAAAGTCTTCTAGGGTGCGTGGGTCCAGCTAGTCCAATAGTAACGCCTCCACAGCAAGATGTTATCTATGGCGGAAGACAGCTCCAGAGGATGACCTCAGCAATGGGTCAATAATATTGTCAAGGGGTTAATTAAGATAACCCCCCTTTTTTCGCTCTGGGTGGAGCGGAAGAAAAACCCCCAGATAATTTTATTGAACCATCAGGGACCCTTCAGTCTGGGCACGCGTTACTGTGGCTAAATTGGAAATCTCTAAATAGACTTCGAACACAAATCGGCCGGAGCAAAGACAATCTCGACAGATGGGAGTTCAAGGACGGCTCAGATCTCAAGTGCGTATGCGGGCTCCTCCCCACAGAGAATAGCCCACCTTCCATTCTGCGCCGCATACTGTCAGTTGTGCATTTGATGATCTTATGACTGCGTCAGTGAGTGGAGTTCGCGCAGATGAACTTTGTGCCAAACACGTTTGACTTTTTGGTTATCGATACTAAGAAGAATAATACCAGTCATTGTTGCCACAGGTTGCAGTAGATCTCGTCAAAATTTTCACACATAGTCAAGCTATGTAAGTACACATGCATAGCGTAGCGGTGAGCAACAGTGGAACAGCGCCCAAACGTAATATTTTTTAGTTAAAGTTACCTTTTGCAAGCAATCAATATCAATATTTCTTGCCTTTTGAGAATTCGCGAGAAAACTTGTGCACAATGAAATCTATAATTAATTTTCTTTTCATATTTGGTGTGATTACAGTTTTCAGCAGTGTTGACGGTATTTTTTTTTTTAACTATTTGGCTAGGACTGAGTTTAACAACGAGTAGAAGGCCAAATCTCATAATTTAATCGTTCTAAGTCTAGTTGTTGTCACATCTCGGCGAAAACCAGATGTCAAAAACTTGTCAAAAATGTATTGAAACTCGAGGTATTTTTGACAGATTGAGACAGATCAGAATGTGAAGATTCTTAAAGTAACGAGAATTGCCCCTCTGATATGATCCAAGAAATTATTCAAATTTTAAGAAAGTTTTTAAGAAATATTTTTTTACTTTGATCATGACTCTTTCAAATCAAGGTTATGTTAATAATATTATGTGAAACGGATAATCATTTGTGAGTAGTGAAATAGTTTCCATACGTTTAAACTCAAAAGTAAATTCCCTATACAAAAATCAAATCCCCGACGCGTAATGTCATAATAAATTTGAAACTAATTGCTATAAAATTTTGGATTTGATGCGTGAGACTTTTTGGTACCACTTTTGGTCATTCTTCTTTAAATTTAAATGGATTATGGTCGAATTTATTATTCTTCAGGTGGTGTTGACTACAGATGTACCCTACCGGTAGGTAAAAACGATGGGGAATTTTCTTGTACGGGTTATATGCCAAGGTAAGTTTTTTTTATAAATGATACATCTTGTGACATCTTTCAAAGCGCCGTCGCTCCACAACATCAGATAAGCTGCGCATGTCTTCGTAGTTTAGCTTATCCACTTGCTTCTGACCGCGTATTCGTCCGCGTCCCACCCCGTCGCATTGAATTGCCTGCCCGTGCGAGTACCTCGTTTTCTTGACGTTTTTCTTTTTATTTAACTTTTAAGGGACCTAGTATGATGTTATATGTCTTATAGTCTTGTTCAATAAACGGGCTACCCAACACTAAAAGAATAATTCAACTCGAACCAACAGTTCCTGAGATTAGCGCATTCAAACAAACAAACTCTTTAGCTTTATAGAGCGCTGGTGGATCAAAAGCCAGGTGTGTGGATGACCTACAAAAGATCGCGGGGAAGACCTAGATGAGACTCGAATAAACTAGGACAACATGGCACGAATAAATAACAGTTAAAAAAAACTAAAAAAACACGCTTCCATAGAAAACCAAACTTAAAAGTAGAAAAAAAATGGAAAAAGCGTGGGGTGTTTTTTTTAAGGTATTTTTTATTGATATCAGGCACCCCACGCTTTTTTTCCATTATTATCTACTTTTTGGTTTGGTTTTCTATGGAAGCGTGTTTTTTAGTTTTTTTAACTATTAAGCTATTGCATAGCTTCTATCGAGGGCCTTGAGCGCGGGGACCGAATCCAGAAATTCCGTAACGAAAAAAAACCTCACGCTCCCCACTCCAAACGTTGCTTTCGATGTACCAGGTTATCATAAATTGGCAGGAGCTTACCAAACAAAGGAGTGTCAGCTAGAAAAAGCCTCATGCCTTTGAAGTACCAGGTTATCATAACTGATAACTGGGTAGGAGCTAACCAAACATATATGCAATAGCTTTACCGCGGCAGTCCCCGAGTGCCACACGTCTTTTTTATTTATTTTTTAAGGTGTTTCGAATTTTGAGACATATGTCAGCGTAGTTTGTGACGTATGTCAGCGTAGTTTTCAAAGATAGTTTTTTTGGTGTCCTGGTAACCCTGGCAAGGATAATGGCACAAAATGAAATTATAGTATTGTCATCGGTCCTCGATAAGTCTACAGAGTTTAAATGAAATCTGGTCGTTTAAAGTGGGTCAAAATCGCGATATAAGGAGTTGGTGACATACAAACATACAAGTGAAGCTAATATAAAGCGTGTTAAAAGAGAAAGGCTAATACTCAGCAGTGCATGGAACAAGGCTGCATCAAGTGATGATGATAATGGTCGTTCACTGTGACCAAGAGCCACACTGCGCAAGAATGAGTGGCTGAGAAACAAATGAACTGCGCAGCTATCTTTGCAATCCTCTCCATGTACATCGTAGGTAGCAGTAGACGGTGACTCTGAGGTACAAGTTCGTAGCCGATAGCAGGCAGCAACTGCAGGCGACGTTGTGTCACTTTATGCCGCGGCGACATGTCGTGACGTCATGCCGCTGCAGCCATGACTTGAAATCCGACTGCGAGGCGGCATCAGCCTATATTCCAGTCGGTTTTGAGTGTTCCGTCGGACATGATGTCTGACATGTTTAAGAATAACGATCGAGTTTTGGGAGATTGGTGATTGCAGTATGTTGGTAAAATACATGCATGCATGTATCCAAGGTGGACCGGTGACCCGGTGAAGGATGTAGGAATCCGCTGGATGCACAGAAATGGTCGACGTGGCGAAAGGTGGTGAAGCCAGTAGTGGGCGTCTTTTGGCTGAAATGATGATGTTGACGGTGATCAAGATTTACTGTGTACCTTCTGGTACAACAGTAACAACAACGTCTACTACTAGCCTTAGGCCTCCCCCAAGAACAGCCGCTGCGCCGTACAGAAGAACAAGGAAGGCGACGGTGATGAGTGGTTGTGATGAGTATATTTTTCCAATATATATCTTTTAACCCTTTATAAGGCCGAGAAAACTAGACATGGTATAGTAATTCTTATATAAAAATTCTTAGTATTTCAATATAACTGAAATTTTTAAGTATTTTTTCAAATTGGGAATTCGATGGGATACTTGCGGAAATGTATATGCTATCATCAATGAAAAATAAAATCGTTGTCAACAATACCGTTGAATAAAACAAATAATTTTATTGGTGGCATGTATACTGCCTCTACCTTAAAAAGGGTTAAGACACTATTTAAACAATTGTATGGATGCATCGTACAGTGGGGGATATTAGCTCATCTGGTTTATCAGTTTCACTTCCTCGGAAGAAAAAATCAATGGGATGTCGCTCGATCGTTGGCAGCACTTCTGGTCTGCAGTTGGGCTACAGTGTCGTCTATCGCTTAGCCTGTAGCTGCAAACGACTTGCCACTAGCTACTGAAGATATTTCATAAAAATACACAGAAACCAGCTTTTCCCATCCAGCTGCACGTGTCAATCGATCAGGTTAACACTTTGAACGCCGCTTTAATTTTTCATTCATTCTGATTGGGCCATACGGAACACCATTGGTCGATATAGAATACATCCGTTGGGGCCGCGGGAGACAACATAAGATCGTGAGTCAGAGGCAAAATAGGCATCTCAATTGAGCTGTCGGGCACAGATATGAAAATAATATCTATGTATTTGACGCAACCCCCATGGCCCTACAGACGAATAGACTGTATTTGGTTTTTAGTAAAAAATATACTTAGAAAAATATGCCCTTGCCATTGCTCCTTTTTTCTAAACAATTGAGGCCCATATATTGTCCCCCATGGCGTTTAACATGTTAAGCTACGATGGCCGCGGTTGGTTGGCCATCTTTACATACAAGGACCTATTTTTTTTTTTTTTTTTTCAGGATGGGAAATCATCAAATGACTTCTCCCGCTCTTGGCGGAGCGGGAGGGCGTGTCAGACTTTTACTGACTAAAACCCACCCACTCGTTCCATCAGTTGCCCATATGCCAGGGTCACGGTATCTCTTTCGAACAATCACGCTACTTTCGAACAATCACGCGACTACCAGGACCCCTGCGTTGTGTGCCTGGGAAAGCACGTTAACCGGTTGGTCCCGTCCCGGATATCATTCGTCCACGAATTCGTCTTTGAGAGTCGTTACGAATGTGAAGTCCGAAAATCTGACAACTATTCTTACTAACCGGGTATCTTATTACCCAGTCACTGGATTGTGGAGGTCATATAGGCTGTTGCTTCGTGTAAAATACTAGTATTCAGCTTCATTTGGTAAGACTGGAAGCCGAGCTCGACGTAGTTGGGAAATGGCTGATTGGTAGGATGACATAGAAACCGGTAGTGTCGCAGTGATACGTCGTCTGCAGTTGCTGACTGCAGTCGTCTAGGAACTTATACCTTTAAGACCCCTAGTATTAAGAATGATTATTATTATATATGTCGGAGCAAGAAGCCGATTGGAGCTGGATTCTTCACCGTTGAACATTTTACTGAGCGTAGATATGTGTTGCGGGTGGGAAGAAAAAATCGAAGATGATGATTGATTTCTAGGTTATATTTGTACTTGCCAAACGAAATGTACAGTTTCACCCGAACGATGTCAGATGGTCCAGAGCGCAGCGCCACGCTCTGCGCGCTGTAGCCACTCTTGTCAACTCGCACGAACGTCAGGCTAGACTTTGTCGAAGCGCGCCAACTTCACGCCTGCGTTTCGTTTTCAATTGACATTCCGTACTCATGACTATTCCGTTATATAAAAATTACGAACGTTTGTATTTATTTTCAGGTATGGTTTTGACCTCTCGAGAAACGCATGTGTGCAATTTATCTATGGGGGCTGCGGAGGCAACGCAAACAATTTTTATAACAAAGCTCTCTGCGAAAACGCTTGCAGGAGCTATTTTGATATGGAAAGCGAATAAGTCAGAATAAAATAGTAAATAACAGTCCACGATTAATATCATTGCAATAGTAAAACCTGGTTTCGATTTAAAATGCTGTTTTATTATAAAGTTATAGACGAATTTACCTCCTGTCAGATATTCGGATTCACCTTAGAAGGTTCAATTGTGATAGTCTACAAGCAAAATCGGAAAGCAAACCATGCAAGTGGTTTCTGCGTTCAATAAAACCTACTGTGGTGATCAAATTTTTTAGATGTGTCAACACTGTCTCATTTACAAAAAGGTAGGTGCTGTCATTAATGTCATCTGTTAGTCGACACGGATGGCGGGAAGTGGTACAAAAGTGAAACATGCTTGTTGTGGTAAGGTTGAACTTTTAATCCTATTCAGTAACCTGACAGTTCAACGAAAAATAATGATACCATATTAAAACAAATAGTGTTGCGGTAGTGAACGATTTCGCGTAAAGAATGAATGATAAAATGGTTTAAATTAAATAAAACTTTAAAAAATCGTTTTTATGGTGTGGAATATAAGAATAATGAATAATTATTGATAACAGTTATTTCTTTTTATTTTGTAGGGACAATGTAAGTACGAATGTTGTGCGTCAGCGGTTTGTAGTATGAAAGAGAAGTGTGCATGGGCGATCGCCAGTTACTGCGCGCTGGCCGATCCGAGTGCTCCTATTCGTGCTTGGGATTTTGCGGGAATAAATAAGTATTTTACAGTATTCAAATCGGCGTCTTTATTTGATACATCAAGTCGTAGTAACTCCCGTGGCGAATCCAGTAGGCATAACCAAAGTTACCTACAATTTTCTTCTGATAGAAACAAAACTAAATATAAAAATATTATTAAAATCATGTCATTTTACTTCTTTTTTTTTACCATAATATAGTCATTTTATTTCCTCTGGCAGCCATAGACTATATATTTATATATCGATTTAGTATACATCGTGTTTTAACCCTTTAACGCCAGAATGTTCTGATTTTCACCTTGGCTTTCAACCTTTTTTTTTATCGCTATTTTCTCGATGATACCGGATCTTGAGTGCATTGAAATGCACCATCGGGAACATGTTATACATGTTCCCGATGGTTCGACTTCAAAGAAATGCAATGAGAACTTTTTTTTATCCCTCAAATTAAAAAATAGTGTCCGAAAGCAATTTTTTTTCTGATCTTTCATTATTTCTCAAGTTTTCGAGTTTTAACATAATGTAATGATAAAAAATTAACACTTTTTTTTGGATGGGAAATCATCAAATGACTTCTCCCGCTCTGGGCGGAGCGCGACGGCGTGTCAGACTTTTACTGACTAAAACCCACCCGTGTTCCTTTAGTTGCGCATGTGCCAGGGTCACGGTATCTCTTTCGAACAATCACGAGACCCTGGCAAGCATCAGTCCTAGCAGACCCCTTCAGTGCTGCTGACATCTCTTTGAGGGCGCGTGGAACACTACGCGCCGTCGACCCGAGCCTGGTCCTTACCGGGCGGCGACCTACCCATTCCTCGCCACCCGCAAGCTCGCGCCTACGGTGGCCGGGAGTCCACTATTGACTCCCGATGCCCGAGGCGTCTCCTCCTGCGGCGGCTAGGGACGTGAGGGCGCAGAGACTGCCACTCCCTCACGCGCCCTTCGCGAGCATTACTGCTTCGCAGAAGGAGGTGATGGCTTCCCATGTCCTCTCGTTCCGTACCATGGCTCGCACCAGGGCCGGAAGCGAGAGGTCGCAGCCGCCGATCGCCTCCACGAGGACACGGTGGTGCTCTGCCCACGCAGGACACACCTCCACCGTATGCTCCACCGTGTCCTCCAGATGATCCTCGCAATGGAAACACCCGGGCGTTACCTTCCGGTTTATCCTGAACAGGAACCCACCAAAGCATCCATACCCGATGAGAACCTGCGTCAGGTGGAAGGTGAGGACGCCGTGGCGCCACTCTATCCAAAAAAAACCAAAAAAAATAAAAAAACTTTAAATAAAAAAATGATTTCCAACACCGTTCACCTCCTCGTGGTGGAAATCGGACAACTTTGATGATTAAAAGGCAAAGAACGGGTTCAAAATAAAAACTGAATAATTTTTTATAACAACAAAAT
This sequence comes from Aporophyla lueneburgensis, assembly GCA_932294355.1. Lineage (NCBI taxonomy): Eukaryota > Metazoa > Arthropoda > Insecta > Lepidoptera > Noctuidae > Aporophyla > Aporophyla lueneburgensis. The sequence goes on along the minus strand of OW028762.1, from coordinate 11,061,880 downwards.
TACATTTTTGATAATCTTATATTTTTCGAACAATCTACGTTATTAAAAAACGTGATTACATTATGATAAAACTCGAAAAATTGAGAAATGATGAAAGATCAGAAAAATATTTTGCTTTCGGACACTTTTTTTTTTAATTTGCGGGATGAAAAATTTTTTCTCATTGCATATCTTTGAAGTCGAACCATCGGGAACACGTTATACGTGCATTTCAATGCACTCAAGATCCGGTATCATCGAGAAAATCACGATAAAAAAATAAAAAAAAATTTCAAGGGTATTTCTACAAAAATGACTGGGAAATTGTAATTTTTTTTTAATTTTATGTTGCTTATTCGAAAGAGCGACGTTCAAACAACAAAGAATGTAGCTTTTTCAAATTGTATAAATTTTTTTCATCATGTTACACGAGGTTGAAAGTCAAGGTAAAAATCAGAACATTTGGGCGTTAAAGGGTTAAGACAAATGATTAAATTTAAAATACAAAGTTTGCATGTAAGTACATTATTTCAAGTTCATTCATTCTTGCACCACCTCACTACCTTTTTTGTCAAAACCTGGCCCTCCAACTGTCATGTTACTGAATAGGATTAAAAGTTCCACCTTAGTAAGCCAGAGTAGTGACATAGGCTGCATTCCGAGTTACAACGTAATCTATTGAGCATGTCAACTCATTCCGATTTCGAATTATTTCGTATTAGTGTTCGATTTTAGCGTGCTCTCACACTCCACTCACACTCAACTATGTACTCAAAATTCTTATTTAGTGATGGGCGACTTACATTTAGACCAGAGGCGGGCAATTCCACTAATTTGCAAAGTTACACGTTCAGCTGTGTTTTCACAACAGTTAGATTTCGATCACAGGTCGATAATGTCCTATAAAGTCATTCTACTATTTGTAAAGCACAAGGGAAACTAAACTTACGCCGAATCGAAACTGAATCGTTACGGGAACATACGAGTGGGCTTCCTGTGTTACCAACATGCCAAATAGTATGTTTTATTATTACCACAAAGAAAAAAGTTGAATCTAAAAATGTCACTAAACACGAATAAGTGGCAATAAAGGATTTTCTGATTTAAAAAGATATCTTGACCTTATTTATAGTTCTGTACTGATATTTTATTGTTACAAAAATACAACATATTAACTTAATAAATAACAAAAACTCAGAAGAACGTTTCGTTCTACATCCCTAACTAGCTAAAGCTGTGAAATCAAACCTTTCATGTGCATCTGGATTGAGGGCCCATTTTTTGAACCCTTGCGTACCGAAATAAGATTTATAGGGAAATTAGTTAAAAATAGTAAAAACTTAAAGCAAAGGGTCATAAATTTCTTAAACGTGAATTAAAACTGTTATGATGAAATAACTTGGGCCCTCAATCCAGACGCGTGCATAAAGTGGCATAGCCTAAATCTCAGTAAGTACTATCTCTGGGTTAATAATTTTTGTTTAAGAATTTAGTTAAGAATTTCTTAAATATTTTAAGAAATTCCCAAATCTGTAAAATATAACATTACCGATTTATGGCGGAATATCTAGGGCCCTCACTTCATTATTGTTTGTACTGAGGAATCTGCAAAACATGAATATATCTGAAGAAATACATAAATACGACTTTAACATGTTTTACTTACATACCTATGTGAATTAGTTAAAAAGAAATAAGGACACAAAACTTAATTGTTAAGAAGCAAATGAAAGTCGAATTTTACTAAAAAGTCTGAACTGAGAGCCCAGTATTTTCGGCTTTATTGACTAGGCTCAACCTCATAGATTAACGCAAATTAGAATAAAAGTTTTAACTATTTCTTAATTAAATTGTAACATATCGTTCGTTCTTCTAAATGTCATACTTTAAGAGAAAATTGATTTTCAACTTTTTGTAAGAGAATTATTTGTAGAGTGACCATAATGTTCAAAGTACCTGTACATTTTGTAAAGTGCATTCGGCAAGTCATAATTTGCAGCTAAAATTACTATATACCTACTAATTACAATGTAGTTTTCCTTATTTTTAATGTAATTTCTATTTATGTGATGTTACTCTTTAAGGTAATACTATGAGCCAAGTTGCCTAAAGCAAATAAAAAAAAAATATAGTTAAAAAAAAAAAACTAAAAATGAAAATGTTTTTTTTTTATCAGAGATATAGTTGCACTCATCACTAAAAATTACTTTGCTCTCTCGCAATTTCGTATTTTTAGGATATAAGACTATTTTAACGGTTACCTATCATAAGTTCGAAAAATGTTTGACCGAATTTCATTTCACCTAAAACTTTTCAACTATTATCGTTTCTTTGTTTTTTACTTCATCGAAGTCACGTCTGCCACTCTATCAGTTGACCTATTATCATTTCGACTTTTTTCGTTACTCCGACGTTTTATTTGGTCGAAAAAGTTTTTACCGAAGTTACACTTAGCCGAAATAACATTTGTTCGAAGTATTATGTTTCCGAACATTAATTATACTGCACTGTTCAGATTAACCTACTCTTTTGTTTAATTAATTAATTATTTAAATGTAATGGCACTAAATAAACAGTTGGTTATGAACAAAAGCGTTTTTAAAGAGTCCCAGTAAGATACATGCGAACAAGGATGCTTGCTTCAAGCATGCAGCATGCAAGCACGTATGCAGCGAGCAAGCATGCAACGTGCGAACAAGCAAGCAACATGCAATCAGGCAAGCAACATGCAATCAGGCATGCAACATGCAGCAAGGATTGTTTCTGTCACGGCTCCGGCGCTACGGGGTTTGGGCGGCCCCTACCCCTCCGCGCCTACGCGGGCTTAAATTACACTCTAGGGGTAGGGCAGACAAGACTACGTAAAGTCGGTTTACAGCGATTCGTTTCTCACTAAATTTTGTAGTAGAATACATTGAGTTTTTATGACACTACGTATATTTTAATTTCATATTGAAAACGCTACCAAGTAACCGGCTACATATTTGTCACCAAATAATATTCCCTAAAATGTTGTTTCATTGTGTTGAAAATATGGCAAATAAATCATTTGGCAAATGAAAAAAGTTCAAAAGAGGCTTCGGCCAATAGCAAAAAGTTATTTTGTAAATCGGCAAAACATAGTTCGGTAAAATAATACCTATGAAACATGATACATCGATGATCTAAAAATAAGTCAAACAATGCATATGGCAAAAAAGACGTCGGTCAACAGTTTTCGGTGAAATGAAATTCGAACAAAAATAATTCGGAAAAGTAATCGGTTCCCTATTTTAAGGTAACATTTATGTGAAGTAAAGAGTTTTTTTATAATTATACCGATCGTTTTGTATTTATCACAATGCATTTGTTTGATCTGGTGCTACAGTGATTCATAGTTACGATGACTACTTACATGTATAACCGACTAGGTAGTACCTAGTCGGTTAGTTTGCCTTTCATTTATGCAAACACTGTTGAAGCTAAATAAATGTTCTAGTTTTATTTATTTTTATAGAAATTACATTAGAAATAAGGAAAGCCAAATTGTAATTACTAGGAGTACTTTTAGCTGCAAATTATGACTTGCCGAATGCACTTTACAAAATATACAGGTACTTTGAACATTATGGTCACTCTAAAAATAATTCTCTTACAAAAAGTTGAAAATCAATTTTCTCTTAAAGTATGACATTTAGAAGAACGAACGATATGTTACAATTTAATTAAGAAATAGTTAAAACTTTTATTCTAATTTGCGTTAATCTATGAGGTTGAGCCTAGTCAATAAAGCCGAAAATATTGGGCTCTCAGTTCAGACTTTTTAGTAAAATTCGACTTTCATTTACTTCTTAACAATTAAGTTTTGTGTCCTTATTTCTTTTTAACTAATTCACATAGGTATGTAAGTAAAACATGTTAAAGTCGTAATTATGTATTTCTTCAGATATATTCATGTTTTGCAGATTCCTCAGTACAAACAATAATGAAGTGAGGGCCCTAGATATGCCGCCATAAATCGGTAATGTTATATTTTACAGATTTGGGAATTTCTTAAAATATTTAATAAATTCTTAACTAAATTCTTAAACAAAAATTATTAACCCAGAGATAGTATTTACTGAGATTTAGGCTATGCCACTTTATGCACGCGTCTGGATTGAGGGCCCAAGTTATTTCATCATAACAGTTTTAATTCACGTTTAAGAAATTTATGACCCTTTGCTTTAAGTTTTTACTATTTTTAACTAATTTCCCTATAAATCTTACTTCGGTACACTAGGGTTCAAAAAATGGGCCCTCAGTCCAGATGCACATAAACCTTTCGGTTATGTTAAAGACTCGAAGGGAACTTCTATTAATCGTATTTTACCTAAAAATCATTTATTGAAGCGTTTTTAACGATGTCATGATTTTTTTAGTATATATGTACCCAATTACAGTTTGAGGTAGTAATCGGGTCCACCCTTTATGGCAGAATTTTTTTCGTCATAATATTATTTTGCATAACAGCGGATAGCATAAACTTAATTTCGCAGAAAATCGTTTGGCATACACTCATTTATCATACATTCACAACGCATAATTTTATAAGTCAGAATCATCTTTAGGCATACATTTTATATCCATAATAATCAAAAGGGCATATCGCAGAAAGTTCGCAATCAGAATCGTCTCTTGGCATAATTTCATATCGATACTCATTAAAAAGCAGAACTATCATATCTCAGAAATTTTACAGTTAGAATCATCTTTTGGCATACATTTGATATCCATAATAATTGAAACACTCATATATTACATTACAGAAAAATCATAGTTAGCACGCTGCATTCAGATATGCAAACAAGCATACACCATGCATGCAGCATGCAAGCAAGCATGCAGCATGCAAGCAAGCTCACAGCATGCAGGCGACCATGCACATTCAGCATGCATGCTTTCTGTCACGGCTCCGGCGCTGCGAGGCTCCGGCGGTCCGACGCGACGCGAGCTCATCGTCGCAGATGGTTTTACGCTCACCATCGCAGCTTCGGCTTGCTGGCCGGCTTCGCCGGCCAGCCTCAGCTGCGGCGGCGCGTGTCAAAATCACCTGCTCCTCAGCTCGCGGGCCGCCTCGCCCCTCCGCGCCTATGCGGGTTTAAATTACACTCTAGGGGTAGGGCAGAGAAGACTACGTGGAGTCGGTTCTGCAGCGATTTGTTTCTGTCAATAACTTTTGTAGCACAACATATACTGACTTTTTGAGACACTATTTTAATTTTAGATCAAAATGCAATATTATACAAATGACAATATGCCTAACAAAATTATTCAAAATGAAATTCTGCCATCTTCATAGTATGCCAAGTGAAATTATACCAAATAATCGTCGCTCTAAATAAATGTTATGCTAAACGAAATTATGCGAAATTTTAAGTCTGCCAAAGGTAATTATGCGAAATAACATTCTGCCGTCTTAAAAGTATGCCAGCGTTAAGTCGGACATATAAACATTCGGCCTAACAGTGATTATGCTAAATATTTTTTATGCCTTACAAATATTCGTTTAAAGAAGATTATGCCAAGTGTGTTATGTCAAATAAAATTCGGAGCATCAAGTTTCTGCCAGATAGATGGAACCCGTAGTAATCAAATCTGTTTTGATTTAAAAAAAAAACTATTGACGGTGCAGGTGTTTAATCCCGTTTTTAAATTCACTTACTCTCGCATAAAGTGGTTTAAAAATCACCGTGAAACGGATTGAAGTTTTTGGTGGCTTGTCAGTTTGGCTAGTGATGTTACTACTACTAGTTATAATTCGTCAGGCACTGATTTTCTCAATTTAATTCAAGTTGAATCTAAAGTAGGTACCTCCCTTTAGGGAGGTTTCTAGCAGCTTCGTTAGTTAAAAACGAGACATTAAATAATAACTTAAAAGAAAATAATCATAGCAATATTCAAAATTCGGCCTCCGATCAATATTGGGGCTACAATCGACTCTTGCTGTTCGGGGAGCATTTTCTACTTCTCACATTCCACTGTCAATCTGATAAATAATGACGATACGATGACAAATTACACGTTATCAACTGACTAATACTTACAGAATAATGCAATACATAATCACTCTTATTTAAAACATCCGTGATTCAGTACATTACATTATTTTGACAGTTTGTTACACGATATTATTAATGTTGAATTATGAATTGGTGTAGTTGAAGACTCCGTGATACTTAACAAAACACGACTACATCGAGTGACAACGCGTGAGAAAATAAATAAATAAAATGATCTCGAGCCTTTAGTTACTCGAGTAACGTGTTAAACAAAATCGAATCGCATCACTATCTGACATAGCTGAATGACAAGTGTCAACTGTCAACTGACAGCAACACTATTTACTTTAGTTCAAAGAGTTTTAAGATTCCCGCCAAATTCGTCAAGGATTCTCGCCACAGTGTTCTTGGTTAGCACGTGTGTTTTGAATTTGTAGTTGTTTTATTTAGTGATAGTTGATATTTTTGTGACTTGTTAGCATATAAGTGTGTTGTCTTTGTGTTCGTAAACAGGTTTGTATTGTGACTGTCGTATTTTACACTCGTTCTTATCAAAGATGGATAAAAACAAACCCCCTGATCCTGACCCCCCCCCCCCCCCCCAACATTCCAGATCCTTTATTACCGCTATCCCCGAATCTTTTATCGCAATTTGCGGAAGTTGTATGTAGCATCACAGAGATGGATGTATCTCCATCCCAGTTAAACGGATCTTCCCGTAAACGTCCTGGTAACGAAGATACCTTGACTCCTTCCCCACCAAACAAACATAAGAAAACTCAAATTCGTCATACCAAATATTCAGCAATGGACAAAGGTCCTTACGTCGTCCACGTCTCCCGTATAGAAACCCAACCTAACTCAGGCACCACCTTACATCCAGTTAATTTCGGAAAGTTCTTAATTAACTACAACATTGCGAACATAGTTCGTGGTGGTGTTAATAGAGTTGGTAGAAACCGCGTATCCGTAGAGTTTGCTTCTCCTCAAGATGCAAATTCTTTCCTGGTTAACGGTCTGTTAACCAAGTACAGTTATGTCGCCTCCATACCTACATTCAATATCACAAGGATGGGAGTAGTAACTGGAATTCCATCTGATATTTCAGAAGAAGAGGCTATCACCTATTTGTCTGTGCCCTCAGGTTGTGGGCAAATCCTAAAAGTTCGTCGAATTAATAGGAAAGTTCAGAGAGACGGAGAAAATGAATGGAAAGCAACTGAAACCTGTGTAATTACGTTTGATGGACAAGTCCTTCCTAAGAGAATCTTCTGCTGTTACACTTCGCTTCCTGTAGAACAATATATATATCCCACCATACAATGTCGCAAGTGCTGTAGATTTGGACATGTGGCTTATGTTTGTAGGTCTAAACCACGCTGCAGTAAATGTGGCCACGATCACCCAGGTGATGGTTGCAACATTTCTGAGGGCGAGGCCTTCTGTATTCTATGTTCTGGTAATCACTTCGCTAACAGCAAGTCTTGCCCCGAGCATGGTAGACAGAAAGCCATTAAGACCATTATGGCTGCAAAATCCATGCCTTACGCTGAAGCCAACAAATTAATTCCAACAGCTTCTCGCAACTATGCCAATGTTGCTAAAACTCCAATATCACAGTCTTATCGAAAGACAGTACACCTAAAGCCTAAGTCTCATGCCCCTCTCTCCCCGTCTTATGACAAAGCTACTCATCAACAGATTATTAGTTCCCCCCAACTTTCACAGCCTAACGGCTGCGCTCTCGACAAAAATGACACTTCCAATAATAGTTCCTCTTCTATTGTTGAACTACTCATTAAACTCTTACCTATTATTATTTCTTCTTCTACTACTAACACTCAATCACCGTCCAACGTTGCCGACCAACTTATTACTCTTCTTTTCGATATTAGAAATGGCGTCTCGCCAAGTTTTCCTACAGTGGAATGTGAGAAGCGTGTGGCATAAAAAGCACGACCTCATATTCCTATTAAATAAATACAAGCCATTGGCTTGTTCCATAGCTGAGACTTGGCTTATCCCAAGTCTTAGCTTCCGTATTCCCCATTACAACATATTCAGATGTGACAGGTCAGATGGCTATGGGGGGTCAGCTCTCTTGGTCAACAACCGGGTCCCATTTTCTCCTCTTACTTTGCCTTCACTTACGGGAGATATGAGCATTGCTGCAGGGATGGTTGAAGGTATCACAGTGTTCTCTATTTATATTGCACATCCTCATCATGCTCAATTAATAATTCTAAGAGATATTTTTCCAATATTCATGGTCCGATACTGGTCATGGGCGATTTTAACTGCCACCACTACAGATGGGGATCTGAACGCTGCGATACCTTTGGCTTAGCTTTGGTTGAGATCCTGGATGATTTGGATCTCTGCATTTTAAATAATGGATGCCCAACACGCAGACCTGTTCCCGATCAGCAAAAAAGTTGCGTTGACTTAACCTTTTGTTCAGTTGAACTAGCAGCGTCAACCTTCTGGGAATGTACAACCTTGTCGCATGGTAGCGACCATTACCCTATTGTTATATCTTTGCTTGATAAAACTTATTTAGAGAAAACTTCCCCTCCACTTTTGAAGTATAACCTGTCCAAACCAGACTGGACAAAATTTACTTCATTATTGGACAAAATAGACGTACTTTCAAATTTAAATTCAAAGGAGAACGGGCGTTCTAGCCTAAGAACCAATAACAACATGCGATATATCATTGGAAAGGTTTTTTTATGTACTTCAACTATTGTTATGACGGGAAGTTCGAAATCGCTGTGTGGAAAAAGTTATTGCACAATAAAGCCAGACTTCAGCAAAACATTTTTTTTTTTCAGCATTTTATAAATGTATATAACCGTAAGACGTCGTCCTTATTTAAAGCGTTCATATGTCACTTTTTGTTCGATAAACCGGAACGCGTGGTCTTGCCGACAGAGGGTTTTCCGAACAAAAAAGAAATGAGGTAACAAACATTAATATAAAAGATAACTTCCTCCTTTTTTTGAAGTCGGTTAAAAAATGACATACGAACGCGACGATTGCTTATTCGCGTTACCATCACTTTATATTAGAACGACGCCTTACTTGTCTGTACCACTGGTTTCTTGTGCTTTTCCTTATCGCGTCCGATGAGACAGCCATTAAGAACGAGTAGCAAGAGGTGTTTGCGGATAAGAGGGGTAAGTGAGCCAGGCCGGCACATCAGACGCGCGCGCACATGTTCGTTAGTCGTTATTTTGATTTGAGGGTAGCAAATACCGTGGAGGCGATCGGCGGCGGCGACCTCTCGCGTCCGGCCCTGGTGCGAGCCATGGTACGGAGCGAGAGGGCATGGGAAGCCGTCACCTCCTTCTGCGAGGCAGTAATGCTCGCGAACGAGGAGGCGGGGCGCGTGAGGGAGTGGCAGTCTCTGCGCCCTCACGTCCCTAACCGCCGCAGGAGGAGACTCTCTGGGCGTCGGGAGTCGATAGCAGACTCCCGGCCACCGTAGGCGCGATCTTGCGGGCGGCGATCAATGGGTAGCTCGCCGCCCGGTAAGGACCAGGCTCGGGTCGACGAGATTGTTCGAAAGAGATACCGTGACCCTGGCACATGGGCAACTGAAGGAACACGGGTGGGTTTTAGTCAGTAAAAGTTTGACACGCCCTCCCGCTCCGCCCAGAGCGGGAGAAGTCATTTGATGATTTCCCATCCAAAAAAAAAGGGTAGCAAATACGTTTAACTATATTATTAACATTTACATTTGTCATAACTATCATTCGACTACGACTTTTGGCTTTGTTTATCGGGATCAGAACTAAGCTTTTAAAAACGGCTTGCTTTATTCATGGATGAACACCACAACAATTGTGTTATGTGCCAGCGTGGGCTACATAAAAGAAGGCATCAGCCTCACATTTTGGCTGAAAATATTCCACAAGATCAACCTGAGCTTGCAGATTATTTACGGGAACATGCACTATTGGAGGTTTGTTTATTTGTTTATTACAGTGAATGTATTATACTAGGGCTATATTGTGTTAACTTATCTTGTGGTACGACATAAATAGCAATAAAGACTTATAGTGGTTGGTGCTCTTATTTTGAAGCTATACCTACTAAGAGGAAATGTTAGTTAATACGAGTAGTTGGATTAGTTAATTATTTTTTCTATTTATAATCCTACAATAAACAACTTTTAAAAAGGCAGTTAAACCAATTCATTCACTCACTAAGAGGATTATATAAGATACTGATTGTTTTCATTCCAGGTTATATTCAACTATACGCGTTTTTTTTTATTCTCAGAAATAAAATGTGTTGGATAATGATAGTGTGTAGGTACTTCGAGTTTAAGCATAGCAGCGCCTGTAGCATGTCTGAGATAAGTGAAAGCGAGATACAGCCTTGACCAAAAGCATTAGAAATTCCTATAAAACACGTGCAACTAATAGAGTATAACAAAAACTGAGCTATCTGTTAAGCGCGGTGTATTCATATGTTAATTAAACAATAGGTAAGATATTTTGAGGAGCCATAAAACACCTAATCCACAATTAGCGAGAAATGGCATTTCTGTGAATAAAATGTAGCTTTATTGCACCATAACTTCATTTACACAGCGATTTTGGACTTCCAGCCATAACAATAGTTGAATAACATAAAAAAACCTTTCCAATGATATATCGCATGTTGTTATTGGTTCCTAGGCTGGCTTCTATACATTTTTGCCCGTCCTCCTTTATTAAATACTTCTGGTCACTACCATGCCAAGACATGTTATGAGGGTTTTGTTACGGCCCTCACCTCCAGTGCACAGTCTTTCCATTGAAAAACTGTGCCCGTGACAAAATACCTTCACCTCCATGGTGGGATCCAGAATGCACTTCGGCAATCAGAGATAGAAATGAGGCGGAAATGTGTTATAATGGGAATATGAGTACCGAAAATCTATTGGCATATTTACAGATCAATGCCAGATCTAAACGTTTTCTTCGTAAGAAGAAACGTACGGGTTGGATTAAGTTTTGCACTTCCTTATCTCCCTCTACTCCAGTATCAATTGTCTGGAAAAATATCAATAGATTTAGACGTGGATGTTCTCCATCGATCTCTTCACCCATCACTAGACAGACTGCTGAACTTTTTTTTGACAAAATAGCTTCATCTTATGTTCCATTCTCATCCGAATGTCAAAATACTCCCCTACATATAGTAACAGATGATCCTTTCGATGCGCCATTCACCTTGGAGGAACTGAATGTGGTACTCAAGCATGTCCGGGACTCAGCTCCTGGTATTGATGGTATACCGTATTCATTCATAACCCATTCTGGTGAAAAGGCTAAGATCTTCTTTTTAAATATTTTAAATTATTGTTATTTTCATGGTTGGGTTCCAGATCAATGGAAGCTTCAGATAATTATTCCTATATTGAAACCAGGCAAACATGCAGATGTCCCGAATGGCCTGAGACCAATCGCTTTGTCTTCAGTCCTAGCCAAATTACTGGAGCACCTTATTAAAAATCGTCTTGAGTGGTTAGTCGAATCGAGAGACTTGCTGCCGAACCATCAATTTGGTTTCAGGAAAAGGCTCAGTACAATGGATAGTATTGGTATATTAGTTACGGATATCCGCTTAGCCTTTTCTAGAAACGAATCCGTTGTTGCCACATTTCTTGACATCTCCTCTGCGTATGACAATGTACTTCTTCCCGTACTCAGGCAAAAACTGCAACAGCTGAGTCTTCCGGCCAAGATGATACAATGCATATGCGAGCTTCTGTTGTCCCGCTCATTGGTTTTGAGAGTCCAGGGTGAGGAGTTTGATGAAAGGGTCGTATGGAAGGGTCTTCCTCAGGGTTATGTCCTCAGTCCCATACTCTACAATCTCCATACGGCTGATATTGGGTCCTGCCTAAATAACAATTGCCAGATGTTACAATATGCCGATGACATTGTTCTTTATGTGACAGATTCTTCCATAGTTGACGGTGCGTCATCTTTGTGCCTCTCTCTGGATTCTTTGAATCAATGGCTTTTAAGCCATGGGCTATCGCTGTCGGCACCGAAAAGTTCGGCAGTAATTTTCTCTCGAAAAAGACTCATCCCTCATATTGCTATAAATATTTCAGGCCATGACATTCCTATAGTAAATAAAGTAAAATTTTTGGGCGTTATTCTCGATACTAAATTAACTGGTAAACATCACATAAATTATCTTAACCAGAAATGTGAAAGAGTTATTTCAATTTTAAAAGTCCTTGCAGGCGTTTGGTGGGGCGCTCACCCCTACACCATGAAACTAGTCTACAATGCTTTAGTTCGCAGTATTTTGGACTTTGGAACATTCTCCTGGGTCCTTGTAACAAGGGTGCTTTAGCTGGGCTGGATAGAGTCCAGTCCAAGTGCCTTCGGATCATCTCAGGTTGTATGAAGTCCTCTCCCGTTAACGCATTGCAAGTCGAATGCGGTGAACCCCCTCTTGCCCTCAGATGGCAATATCTGGAAAAAAGATCAAAAAAATGTTCAAAAAGATGTTCAGCTGGTTTGGATACCTAGCCATTGTGGCATTAAGGGTAACGAATGTGTTGACGCCTTGGCTAAAGATGCTTGTTCATCTTTAATGGCAGACCTCACATACAACACTCATCAGGGGTACGATCTATTATCCCTTCCAAAACTAAATCTACAGTGTTCCTGGCAGGAGCAGTGGAATATTTCAAGCAAGAAGAGAGGCAGCTTTTTCTATGCAGTACAACTGACCATTAAACCAAAACCATGGTTCTCCGGTTACAAAAAAGTATCCAAAACTGTCATATCTGTTATATGTAGAATCCGCTTAGGTTTTTGTTGCACTCCCGTCTTTTTACACAAAATCCGTGTTCGCGACTCCTCTCTCTGCGAGTGTGGATTGGCGGAGGGCACCCTTGAGCACATATTCTTCGAATGCTCTAACAATGTCCCACCTCTAGATTTGTATAACCGTCTCACTAAATTTAAGATCCCTCTTCCGATTAATTTCCCCTCTCTTCTAACTTATTCCTCTCCTGAACTGCTTTTGGCGCTGATGATTTTCATCCGCCACAATAATATAAAATTGTGATTTCTTTTCCCAATCTGTGTGGATATGGTATATTTAATGTTCTAACAATTATAATATTTATGTAATTTACCTATATTTCTTTGTTTGTTTCAGTCCAATGTGTGTGTGTACAAGATCAACATTAAGCCCAACTGTATCATCGAAGATTATAATCGTTTTTTTTTTTGTTTTTTTTTGAAGCACGCACACTTGCTATTTCAATTCACTTTAGACATTGGCAGAATAGTCGACATCGGCTTTGCTTGCCACTTAAAAAAAATAGAATAGAATAGAAAAAGTTTTAATTGCTTTAATTAATACTCTTATTCCTCTTAACTCACATATATAAGCAGCTTATAATGTTCCCACTGCTGGGATACAGGCCTCCTCTCTTTGAGAGGGAGTAGTTAATCCGTTTCTTTCTAATTGCACGAAATTGATATTTCAGTTTTCATGTGTGTACTTGAAGGATTATAATGAAAATGGAATCTTGAAGATGGTACAGCATGTAATTTAAAATAATGTGCTATTAACTGTTTAGTAAGATTTCAACACAATGTGTGAAGATGTTGCCCGAGACTGTTCCAGATTTGAAGTAACTTATGAATGTTTCCCTTTCTTCTGTAAAACCATCTAGATGCAGTTTGAAGAAAGTGTGTATTGATGATGCAAGAAAGAATTTAAACTCTTTATTCAATATTGAAATCTGGATACAGGAATATTTACATTCCAGGGCAATCTGCAAAACAAATACATACTGTACCTGTTGACTCTGCGGGGAAAAGCATTGTTTTGCATTTTTTTGCACACCAATGAGAAAAATAATAATATTAGTTAGCCCCTTCTAACATAAATACAATATATACTTTTCAGGAACATTAACTTAGGTACACCCAAATATCAACTTCTGACTCAAGAGTTGCTCGTGGTCAATACTGTTGCAATAGTTTGGAAGGCAGACATTCTGCAGACTGTTAGCTGTTGTGCACTTACAATGTTGAGCATGCACTATTAATAAATTATGTATTTCTATCTGGCACACGGTATCAACATGAGTGGTGAAACGACCCTACTATTTTAGATGAAATACTAAGTGCTCTGACGTTAAAATTGATATAAAAATAAAAATGCTTTGTTCCATTATTTGTTTTTTGATTTCATGAACCATTCCAATACTCAATAGATACTTTATTGCATTCCACAATGTATATGCTTAGGTGGTAAACATTGGAATTAGTTACAATCAAAAGAAATATAGTAGGTAGAGTAGGACTTATGATCTAACTTATTCTAAACTCAAAATAAGTAAAAAACATGCTTTGGGTATTCTAACTGCGTTTCAGGGATTTATCACTTAAATGTTTACTAATACTGATATAACATTTACTTATTAATAGATTTTTTTTTAATTTGTTAGTGAATAGATGGAGTTTATTTTCATTACAATTTGATTCGGGTAAATTATTGTATACATTTATTGACATTACCAGAGGGCTTGTTGAATGTTTTTTTAGATGGGATGTAGGTAGGTTTAGTTGTGGTTTGTATCAGAATGTGTGTCTTGTTTGTATGTCTTCTCGTTTATTGTAAAATTCTTGGTGTTTATGTGCAAATTTGCATATTTCGAGTATAGGGACTGAGTTAAAATATTTAGCTTTATAAAATGGGGTTTCGAGCTATTTATCTGTTGTATATTTACTATGATATGGACAAATTTCTTTTGAACAGTAAACAGTGTTGGTGCATCTGTACTGTTTCCCCACATTACTATGCCGTAACTAAGCCTTGCATATACATAGGCGTAATATGTTACAAGGGCAGTCTGTAAATTAGTGTTTTTTTTTTACTACCTATACTAATATTATAAAGCTGTAGAGTTGGTTTATTTGGTTGAACGCGATAATCTCAGGAACAACTGGTCCGAATTGAACAATTCTTTTTGTATTGGGTAGCCTATTTATTGAGGAAGGCTATAGGCTATACAACATCACGCTACGATCAAAAGGAGCGGAGCAGCAACGAAAAATTGACGAAAACTGACAGACAATGCGGTGCGACGAGAAGGGTCAGAGGACCAAAAATTTGACGCGGATGAAGTCGTGGACAGTAGCTAGTTTATTACTAAAACTCAAGAAATTAAAAGTTTTGACACTGCATTTACATTGCGGCTGGCCTATCAGTGTTTGGTACGAACCAGGTACATAAAAAGCCGGTGCATCCAAGACTGAGTCAATTGAGAATATCACGTAGTAACACACTGTAACTGTGTTACCTTTTTCCGTATCAATAAGTACCGTAAGAACGCTTTGATTGACGGGCATGTGTGGTCACTGATCTCGTCAATCAACGCTCTTATGAGGTCTCTGGAGAATTGGTATGTCGTAACGCACTGACGATCCGTAAGGGGCAAAGCATTATTGCATACTCTTGACCCAAAATTTCTTCCTCTTACCTTTCTAACGTCACCCACATGGGCAAGTTCAACGAAATCTGTGTAAAACATTATATTTTTAGGAAAAAACCGAAAGCAATCCTAGATCGATGCGATAAAAGTTGCATTTTACTGACTTATGTTCAACCGCTAATTTTGACAGATGAACTACCGAAATTCAGCTTTGATTCGATTAAAACGAGTGTCAAAATAATAGCAGAATGTGACTAAACGTCACGCTCATGTACGACTTTGTTAGCAGAATAGATTTTTATATTGTTTCGATCGATCGTTGGCGTCCACTGACACGTAGCCGCAGTTGGATCGTTGGTCATTAGTAAAATGAGAAAACCCTTAAAAGTCGTGACCCAGTCGCGGTGCTATTGCGATTTTTGCACAAATTTGTTAGTAGAATCGGCCCCCAGATACTACGTAGCCTGACTGCAGCCACTCGGGCAAATTCATACATTCAGCAGCTTGGCTGACAGGTGTAGCCGATTCGGTTGGGCAGCGTTTGAAAAACTTCGTTAAGTCTGCTCGTTGCCAATACAACCAGTGCGTCCTGCCCGTTATAACAAAAAAATAGTGCCGGCCGAAACGTGGACACTGATGACAGTTGGGCTAGTTCACAAATTAAGGTCGTTTTGTACGTACTGGGCTGGCCATGTTTGTCGAAGGACCGCCCGATGGGTGACGAGTCCTGGAGTGGAGACCGCGTATCGTCAAACGTAGTGAGAGATATGCCCCCCAACTAGATGGACGAAGGACCTTAAGAAAGTAGCTGGGGCAGATTGGATGAGGAAGGCGGAGGACAGCATGGTGCACAGCATAGGAGAGGCCTATGTTCAGCAGTGGATAGTGTTATAGGCTGAGGTGATGACTGAGAAAAAAAAAAACGCGAAGTACTGAATTTAATTTAAGACTTCACAGAATATTTAGGCTGCCCGTGAGATATAGAAGAAACTTCGAAACGTTATGCTGTCAAGTTTTTATGCTGCCTAAGTGATTTCATATACAGTAGAATCCGTTTAGTACGACTTCGCATGTAACGACCAACCGTTTTTAGCGACGTAAGCATAGGCGCATGTTTGGTTATAATACGAGCCACTATGAAAGTACATCCGTTTAGTACGACTCCGCTTACAGCGACCGACCGCTTTTAGCGACAGACTTTCACACAAAATTGTCCGGCTACAACGACGAGTGTTCACGTGTTTACAAAGGTAAGAAACTATCTCCGCCCCGCGCTTCCCCCTTGACTGCACGTCGCTGATTCAAATGCGACTGTTTAGTTTACGGCGTTAATTTGCGGGTGATGCGTGATTTCGCGTACAAGAATGGCTTCTACAAAACGAAAAAGTTTGTCTGTTGAAGAAAAAAGTGTCATTATTATTATATTCTCATTATATTCTCGCGAATATTGGTGTCTGTTTTTTTTTTGTTTGTTTTTAGCGTCTCTGTTATACTACTGCAAATGTATTGAGAAATAAAACGACATTTAGAAATCATTAAATGTATTTAAATCTTAACAGGCCGCTTGACAGTCTTCTAAGGTAGCAAAACGGTTATCGTTACCCATGCAACCTCCGTAGACGAAGCCCACACACCGTTCAGCTGCATTATCGAATGTAAACCTGAAAAAAAAAACATTTATATAAAGGTATAATTTATAATCTAAGCTGTTAGCCGCTCCCTGCTAACGCTTTATGATAGATTGGGTATAATGTGTCCACGGCAAACCGACCAAGTATCGGTATCAAATTTGCATGCGACGGATCGCATCTTGCAATAATACTAAACTAGTGATCGCCCATTGGTAGAAATTCGACCGTACCTCATTTGAATAGAAATACATTATTAAATGAAAAAATATAGATAATAATAAATATAAAAAATTATATGGATATATTTGACATTCAGTAACACAGCGTCAACAATTAGTCTATAACTAATTGTTGACGCTGTACTACTGTGGAGACGGTTCGCTGGCGAGATGGTGATGGCCAGGACCAGGACGTAGGTGTAATGAGTAAAGAATACTTCTTCAGGACTCTCTTTTTTATTTTCTTAATACTTCTTAACTGCTGGATATGGAACAATATGGAATGAAATTTGTTATATCACAGTTTGTTCTGTTTTATAGAATTTTCCCTATTATTTTTAATTAATTATGACGGTTCCAAATGTCATAATTATAACCAGCCTGTACAATCTATGACCAACTTGTACAATTGTGAGGCATACAACCTCTACAGTTTGCACACGACACTAAGTTTTGTATGGAAAACTTACTAATGCCATACTTGACACTCCCCATAAAACCACAAAAAATATTTCTCATAAATCTAAACTAAATTCCTATCGTCGCTAATACAAAATAATATTAAAGACAAATATTCTCGATATGATCATACATTTTAAAAATGAAATAGGTTCTATATCTATAAAATTAATTTATTACCTATGGTTATACTTGACATTCAGTAAGACTATAGATACAAAATCAGGCTTACCAACTTAGGGGTTTTCCCAAATTTAGGGGGTAAATAGAGGATTGAGATTTTTAAGGGGCGTTCCATTTTTAGGGGTTTTCTTAGGGATTTTTTGCCATCTTACATTTCTCATTGTGTTTTTGATTACAATAAGCGACTTCTAGTACGGTTCCTCGATACTAAGAATGCAGAGTGAATGATTAACAAATGTCGCGTAATAAATATAGACAAATATTACTACTGTGTGCCGGGTCTATGATTACTGAACATTCGTTGGTTATTTTCGTTATAATTTTTTAGCGGATTTTTTAGTAATTGTGGAAATTTTAGGGGTTCTTAACTTAAGCTTTAGGGGTAAATATTTCTGGGTATTGGTAACACTGCACAAAATAATAAAGACAGATTTGGACCATAAACAAAAGAATATATGCATGTGTGTATTAGATACACGGTAATGAACAGTAGTGTGTGTAACGTGTTATTTATTGAAAATAATGTATTTTAACGCATAATTAAAAAAAAATATTAGCATTCGTCACTTTTTCTCTGTATAAGCTATAAGTGTGCGAAATTTCATACTCCTCCGTCCGCCCAATTTTCGTAAAAAGGGATCCAAAGTTTTCGCTTCACGTATTAATATATAGATAGTCAAGTAATTGCCATCATTTTGAAAGTAGGGTTGGTCACAGTGCAAAAAAAATTGTAGGCAAACCTTTATTTCCCAGTTTAAGGAAACATAATATCCGAACAAAGTTCCTTTGATAATCATTTGATTTTATTGTTAAAGGCAATTGCAATATAGATATTTTAAGGTCAGAATTCATTTTGTAAATAAATGCATGAGCAACCAAAATGAAAAAATCAGAAATTTGCACAACAAATTAGTGTTGTTCAAGGGACAATAGTAATTTAGTATTTTAATGATTATAATCAATAAAACTTGTGGCTTACAGCCTCATTTGTGTGCTGGGTTGGCGGGAAATGAAACTACTGGAGACTTCTTTCTTCATATATTGGAGCACTTTCTTCACAGGTAGCCGGGCGTCGAATGCGCCGAATCGGCAAAATGTTCCTTTTTTTATACATTTTGTGCTAAGTGCTAACTAGCTAGACAACCAATAAAAAAATAGTACATTAAATGCGTTAGCCAATCAGCGCGCGGTACATTTTTTTTAGATGCCTCGAACCTTTACCTTAATGGGGACCGCGTGACATTTTTCGCGTTTTTCACTAAGTTTTCCTTTATTTACATAGGTAAAGTATATATAATTAGGGTCTATATATTAGAATCTATCCTAGAAAAATATAAAATACGATATAAACACAACATGAACATAAACACTTAACTATCACTAAACTAATCACGAACAGAGCACTACGGTATTATTTACTTAAACTATCGTTACTCTATTACTTATTTACTGTCCTATTAACGTCTATAAATCACTTTATGTACACTATTCTTAAGTCACTTGTCCCGTTCACTGTTATTTAACACTTGTCCCGCACATCACTCCCGCCGTGCGACCGTGTCGCATCAGCTGTCGGTGCGGGCTCGTTGCTCGGAGACAGGGGCAGGATCACCAGCTTCCTCACCGGCCGGCGTAGAACACCTCCCTTGGTCAGCACGTCCACTGTTCGCACGATGTTGTCTGGACCCGGATACGTAGCGACGATTCTTCCTCGTATCCACACGTTGCGGGGCAGGTTCGGGTCGACGATTTGTACGAGGTCGTTTACTTGCACTGCTTGTCCTCGTCCATGTGGCTCCCGCCGGTGTTGGAGTTCTGGAAGATACTCCCTCACCCAGCGTGACCAGAAGATGTCTGCCAGTCTCTGTGAGGCTCGCCAGCTGGATCGTGAAATGACGTCTTTGTCGGTGAAAGTGCCCGGTAGCGGCACACGTCCCGGTCCTCCCAACAGGAAGTGGTTAGGAGTGAGGGCCTCCGGGTCCTCTGGGCTGACTGATACATGAGTCAGCGGACGACTGTTGACGGTGTTCTCTACTTCCGCGAGTAGAGTTGTGAGGACCTCTTCTGTCGGATGGCGTTCGTGCAGTGTTGCGGTGAGTGCTGTCTTGACGGAACGAACCATCCGTTCCCATGCCCCTCCCATGAATGGGGCTCCAGGTGGTATGTAGCGCCAGGAGATAGTTCTTTTGGCTGTTTCCTCTGCAGTTGCCGCGTCGATTTCCCGTCGTAGTTCCTTGTCAGCGGCCTTTAGGTTGGTGCCGTTATCCGACCATATTTCAGTCGGGCAGCCTCGGCGCGCGATCATTCTCCTCACCGCCATCACCGCTGAGTCAGCACTAAGTGATCCAGCGACTTCTAGGTGTATAGCTCGCGTTGTGAGACATGTGAAGATGGCTACATATCTCTTCTGTCGAGTGCGTCCGACGGTCACTGAGAGGGGTCCGAAATAGTCGACTCCGGTGAAGGTGAAGGGTCTCTTATGGTGAGCTAGGCGGCACGCTGGTAGGTCCCCAGTCCTAGGGTATGGTGGTACTTGAGTTTTCATTCTGCAGAATAGGCACCTTCGTATTATTGTACGTGTGATAGGGCGTAATCTCAGTACCCAATATTGTTGTCTGCACTCGTTGACCGTAGCCTCCACACCAGCGTGATGAAGCTGTCGATGAACAGCTTGTATCCAGAGCTTGACCGTAGGATGATCACCATCGATCACCAGTGGGTTTTTGAATTCTTCCTTCATGTCTTGAGCTGCTCGGATGCGGCTTCTGAGTCTCAGTGCTCCATTTATAGTTTCGACGCTTAGTTGTCGGAGGCGGCTCTCTGTGTTCATTGGTTTTCCGTTGGTCAGACTATCTATTTCTTCCGCGAAGGACTCTTCTTGAGAGGATCGCATCAGTAATTCTTCAGCTTTCTTGAGGAGCTCGGCTGTGATCGGCATGCGTTTCTTCGCTTCTTGAGTCGGCCTCTTCGATGTCGTAGACACCCCCCCCTTTTCTGTGATTCTGGCTTTCTTCCAGGCGGGATCAACTTCTTTGTTTTTCTTTGTTCTTCTGTAGTTTACTTTCTGTTTCGTGGCTCTGCACAGTTGAATGAATTGTAAAACACGTCCCGTTGAGTATCGGAGTCTGTCCCAGCTGGAGAACTTCTCTGGATTGGGGAGGCCTTCTGCAAGTCTCAGACGCCTTCTGGCGATTACGTGGTGGGTCTTCTCTTCGTCGGAGCATTCTTCTGGTGTTACTTTTGTACTCTCTGTCGGCCAGAAGTCTTCTGTTTGATATAAGAAGTCTGGCCCTCTGAACCATCGGTGTTGTCTGTTGAATGTTGATGGTACGTCTCGTGTGGCGTCATCCGCCACGTTCAATTTTGTTGGGACCCAGCGCCAGTCGTTGACCTTGGAACTTTCTTCTATGGCTGCTAGGCGATGAGCTACGTAGGGCTTGTATGAACGTGAGCCTGTTCTTATCCAGGTCAGCACCGTCTTGCTGTCTGTCCAGAACACCTTGCGATCGGGTTTCTTCTCGTGTTCTTCGATTACTGCCTCTGCGAGTCTGGTTCCCATGACCGCTGCTTGCAGCTCTAACCTCGGGATTGACGTCAATTTCAACGGTGCTACCTTCGCTTTGGCTATGATGAGGGAGAGGCTGACTTCGCCGTCCGTCGCTACCGCTCTCCAGAAGAGGACCGCGGAGTAGGCCGATTCGCTGGCGTCGCTGAAGACGTGGAGCTCCAGGGAAACTGCATCACTGTAGTGGAGATATTGTCGCGGGATCGCGACTTCGTGGAGGTTCTTCAGCTGCCTCATCCACGTCTCCCACTGCTCTGCCAGGTCGTCATCTATGTGGTCGTCCCACGCTGTCCCTCTACGCCAGACCTCTTGAAGAAGCTGCTTCGCCTTTATCGTGACGGGTGAAGCGAGTCCCAGCGGGTCGAAGAGGGACATTACTATTCTTAGCGCTTCCCTTTTTGTCGGCTGTTTGTCTTCTATGAGTGTTGAAGGTATTCTGGCTAGGTTGAGGTTGAAGGTGAGTTCGTCCGAGTTGATTTTCCAGATGACGCCCAGGACTCGTTCAGTTTTTTCTTCTGTTCTATAGAGTTCCATATCTTCGGTTCGGTTTTCTTCACCAAGTGATTCTAGTAGCGATGTTGAGTTTGATTTCCATTGTTTTAACTCGAAACTTGCTTTCATGTGTACCTCTCGTACACTCTTCGTGATACGTTTGGCGTCCTCGAGGCTCCTGAAGCTGTCCAAGTAGTCGTCGACGTAATGTTTGTGTACGATGGCTGCTGCGGCTTCTGGGTGAGTTTCTTCGTGCTGCTTGGCGTTAAGGTTCTTAACGTAGATTGCTGTTGACGGCGAACTCGATGCTCCGAAAATTAGTGACGTCATTCTGTATTCTTCTGGGGGCCGGTCGTCTCGACGATCCCCGCGCCAGAGGTACCGCAGTGCGTCTCTGTCTTCTGTTCGCAGCTTGACTTGCATGAACATCTCCTTGATATCTGCCGTGACTGCAACCATGTGCTGCCGGAACCGCATGACGACACCTGGTAGTGACTGCAGCAGGTCGGGACCTGCGAGTAGCATGTCGTTGAGCGCCACCCCTTTTGTCTTGGCTGCGGCGTCGTGTACCACCCGAAGTTTCTCTGGCTTCATCGGGTTGATTACTGCGAAGTGTGGCAGGTACCAAGTCTTGTCTGCTGTCTTCTGTTCCGGGGCAAGTTCCGCGTACCCCTTTGTGATGAGAGCGTCCATCTGTTCGACGTACTTTCTCTTCAAGGCGGGTTCACGATCGATTTTCTTCTCTATACTGAAGAGCCTTTTCAATGAATTTTCATAGTTGTCTGGAAGTCTGACCTCTTCTTTACGCCAGAGAAGGCCGGTCTGGAATCTTGTTTCCTCTATCTTTGTTGTGGTCTTCTCTAGAATACGAAGTGCTCGCTCTTCCGGATCTGTCTTCGGTCTCTTGGGTTGTATGCACAGCGCGTCCATCTCGAAGTACTGTTTCACAAGGTTCTCTAAATTCTCTTCTGGATCTTCTGTGATGTGTGACACAAAGTCGATCTTCTTTCCGAAGGTTTGTGTCTGACTGCCGTGAAGTACCCACCCTAGTGGCGTGAGAGATGCCACCGGGTGGTTGTTGTCTCCTCTTCTTACTTCCGACGTCAGCAGAAGGTGCCAGTTGTCTTGTCCAATTAGTACTCGTGGTTTCGCGTCGGCGTATGTGAGATGCCCTCGGATGTCAGATAAGTGTTGACATCCTTCTACTAGTTCCTGTGGCACCCGTTGAGATGAGACTTGTAAGTTCTTCACTGTGCGTGCTTGTATTCGTTCTTCGTGATCGTTGAGCCCTCTCAGTTTGATGGTTACTCTTCTTGAAGCTGATTCCGACGTCTTCATGTCATTGATGGTTTCTATCTTCAGTGGGTCTATGGGGCCCGTCGCTCCGATGTTCGTCACTACGCCCTCGTCGACCAATGTGACTGTTGACCCGTCGTCCATTAGTGCGAAGGTGTCGATGTCTCCTTTCGGTCCCTTCACTTGGATTGGGAGGATTTTCAGGAACGATTGTTTCTTGACTGTCCAAGTTGAGTTGATGACCTC
Source organism: Aporophyla lueneburgensis (assembly GCA_932294355.1). Taxonomy (NCBI): domain Eukaryota; kingdom Metazoa; phylum Arthropoda; class Insecta; order Lepidoptera; family Noctuidae; genus Aporophyla; species Aporophyla lueneburgensis. Next base: position 11,038,322 of record OW028762.1, on the reverse strand, counting down.
TGCCGCTTCTTCTTTATTCTCTGTCTTCTTTTCATAGTGCAGCATCTTGTTGTGGGAGTACTTGCAGCCGTTGACGCCGCACGTCTTGGGTTTGCAGCTATGTGTCTTGTTTCTATAGCGAAGACACCTGAAGCAGAGTCGCTTAGACTTGGCCATGTCCCATCTTGCGTCTGCATCTAACTTCTTGAACTGTTCACATTCTGTCGCATTGGTGTGGCCCGCTTCTTCGCATACGAGGCACTTCTGCGTCGGTGTTTTTTCAGTCACGTTGTTGACTCTTTGCATCCTCTTCTGTGGGGCAGCTGTAGTGGGTGCTGCCTTCTGTTCAGGCAGCGCGTAGGGTCCGCACAACTCCGCTTCCCTTTTGAAAAACTTCTCTATCTTGATGAGGCAAGGATCTTCACGAGGTTGTATTGCTGCGAAGTCGTAGTACCTGTATCGCAGAGTCGGCGTCAGCTTGTCCACGACTGTCTTCGCGAGTTCGGGGTTGTACATGTAGTTGAAACAACCCAGAGTCTTCAGTGTTGCCACCACGTTGGAAACTTTAGTGGCGAATATGCAGATATCTCTCGGCGACTCGGTGAGGCGCGGCAGACCTCGAAGCGTCTCCATTTCCAACATGGCTATTGACTCTGGTCTTCCAAATCTTGATTCCAATGTCTTCATCACTTCGGCTGGGTGAGCGTTGGTTATGAGTAGACCCTCGACCGCTTCTTTGGCTTTCCCTTTGAGATTTCTTCTGAGTCGATTCGTGTTTTCAACCGTGCTGAACATTGCTTCCGTCTCGTGGTAAGCGGCGCGGAAGGGCAGCCATTCTTGATGAGATCCATTGAAGGTCGGTAACTCGACGAACTTGGGCCGTTGAGCTGCGCTGACTGCCCGAGAGATGGCTTCGGCTAGGATGGCTATGTCGGTTTGCTCTCCCGCCGGTGCTTGACGTGTTTCTCCATGTTTCGTTGTCGCTTGTTCTCTCGTGCGGGCAACCGTTGGATCTTCTATAGGGCGGCGTGGTTCTTTAGTGTTCGCTAACGTCGGACGATCCACTTGATTTTCCAACCAGTCGTCCACTCTTGCGTTAACTTCTGACTTCGAGTAGAGGGTGACGTCATCTTCTTCCTCTTCTGAGTCTTCTTTCTCTAATGTAACTAGATGTGCTGCGGCGAGTTCCACTTGAAGACGTAATAAGTCTTCCTTTGCTTTTGCGAGCTTGAGTTGCTTCGTTCTGCTACGTGTAGATCCCCCAGCTCCCCCTTTGATACTAGGGGGGCGCAGGTCTCGTAGTCCGGTCGGCTTTGGTGGACCGGCGGCTGTCTTCTCAATTCGCTTCACTGTAGAGCTTTCTGTTTCTGGACGGGTTTCACTAACGTTGACGGTGACGGGTGGCTTCGTTAGTTGTTGGGCCTTCGCTCCCGCAGTTAGCGTCGTTGCAGCGGACGGAGTTACGGAGGCGGCGGCGGCGGTGGCGTGTGAGGCGGGGGCGTTTGCGGCTGATGCGGAGGTGGCAGCGGTCGAAGTAGTTGCAGCGGTCGCGGAAGTCATGGCGGATGGATCGGTTGCCGCGGAGGTGTCTGTTTGTTCCGAAGTCTCCGTGGCGGTCGTCCCTGTAACTGTTGATTCCGTGCTGGCTTCCGCGCTGGTACCGGTCGCGGAGTCGATAATCTCGGGCGATGACGACTTCTGTTCTTCTGACGGCTTCTGTTCCCCCGACGGTTTACGGCCCTTACCCACAGAGCGTGTAACGGGCATGTTGCCGGCTTGATTTTCTTCGAATATCTTGAAAGTACTCTTCTTTTTTCCGTGAAATCTTCTGTATTTCTGCTCTTCGTAATTCTTCCCGCAATATCCGTGTTCGAAGGACCATTAAATGTGGCTTACAGCCTCATTTGTGTGCTGGGTTGGCGGGAAATGAAACTACTGGAGACTTCTTTCTTCATATATTGGAGCACTTTCTTCACAGGTAGCCGGGCGTCGAATGCGCCGAATCGGTTTTTTTTTTTTTTTTTTTTTTTGTGGGGCATCTCGTAGTTAATCCTGAAAAGATTGTGACTACTTAAACGGATTGGGGCCCGGCGAGTTCTAAAAAGTTACCTTTTTAGGCCTCCAGCCGGGGCTTATTATACTTAAAAACTAAAGCGAAAGCTCTAAGGGTTACCCCGAGGGGGGTACGAACCTCGGCTTAGGCAATCGCTGATAGGGGGGGCAGCAAGGGACTGGCTGATCTGAGTTAAATTATTTATGGACTAATTTAAAGCTAACGGCGCAGCATCGCGGGCTGGCTCTTGCAAGGGTCGGGAGGGACTGTTAAGTCGGGGTCGCGACGACGGACCTCAGCGGCGAGGTCGGTACGGTTTGTGTCTGTGTGCTGGTCTAGCTGTACTGGTCTCTTTTCGACTCTCCTGGAGGAGAGTAGTGGGATCATCAGGATCGGTAAGAACGTGCCGCGAGCGGCGGACTTTGCTAATACGGGAGGGGGTGTAAGTAGCTGCCGCCACAACCAGAGGGTTGCAGTGGGCTACGGCCCTATCGAAGAAACGCTTCGAAGCGCGTTTTATGTATTGATGGATAGTCGGGAGTTTCATGTCTAAATGAAGATTGATATTCCGAACAAACCAAGGCGAGCCTGTGGCTTGACGGAGAAAACGGTTCTGGAGAGTCTGCATCCTATGGATGAATCGGGGCTTGGCATGTGCCCAGACTGGGCTTGCGTATGTCATAATCGGCCTGATACAAGCGGTGTAAAGCCGCTTCTTACACAGAAGAGACAATTTACTCCGCTTTTTCAGGACGCAATGGAGCCTACCGAGAGCGAAAGCGGCCCGCGAGCGAGCCTGCTTTATGTGCTCAGAAAAGGTGAGGTGTTCGTCGAGGATGACACCTAGATATTTGGCTTGCTTCGCCCAAGGGATCTGCTTGCCGAACATTGAGATGGGTCGGGGAGGGGGGTGATTACGTCGAGGTCGGGTGTAAAAGACCGCCTGACTTTTATCGGGATTGACTTCGATTCGCCACTTCCTGAACCATTCGCCGAGCTCGTCGACTGCGGTTTGGAGGTAGCGAACCAGCGCTGTGTCACTAAATCCCGAGAAGAAGATGGCAGTGTCGTCTGCGAACAGAGCTAACCTTGCCTTCTTGCTTCTGGGGATATCGCTAGTGAACAGCGTGAAAATGAGGGGGGCTAGTACAGAGCCTTGAGGGACTCCTGCACGAATCGGGTGAGGGGAAGAAAGTGCCCCTTCGATGCGGTAGCGAAAGGTACGGTTCGCAAGAAAGTCTCGTAAGATGAGCACGAGACGGTCTGGCACTCCGAGTTGGTACAGCTTATATAATAAGCCGTTGTGCCAGACTTTGTCGAACGCTTTCGCTATATCGAAGTATACAGCGCCCGTGAACATACCACGCTGAAAACCAGCATTGATATGTTCGACGATACGGTGTACCTGATGGACACACGAGTGTTGGGTTCGAAAACCAAACTGCTCGTTGGGAATGAGGCCCTTGGTTTCGGCATAATCTCTGAGTCGCTTATAAATAAGTCTCTCATAGATTTTGCCGAGAACTTTGAGCAAACTGATGGGGCGATAGCTCGTGGGCTCGGTTTTGGGCTTACCGGGCTTAGGGATGCCAATAACGGTGGCTTCCTTCCACGCTTGGGGGAAAATGTTATTACTCAAGGCACCATTGAAGATGGTACACATGAGCATAATCAGGTGCGCGGGGAACAGCTTGATCACTCTGTTGGTGATGCCGTCTGATCCGGGGGCTTTACGAGATTTCAGACCCTTGATGATCTCGTGCACCTCGTCAGGTGTGACAGGGGGCAGGGGATCATCAGGGTCTTCAACGGGCGGGAGTGAGGCTTTGCGTTCGACTTCCGCGTTTACCTTATCGACAAACGCTTGGTCTACTGGCTGCGAACTGGGTGTGCATTGGGCTTCGAGGCTATCGGCTAGGCATTCAGCCCTGTCGATATCCTCGAATGCAATGGTCGCATCGGGGCGGGTCAGGGGGGGCATAGTGGAAAACTCAGAGGATTTCAGTTTCCTCTGAAGTTCCCAGAAAGCGAGATGAGTTGGCTCTAGTTCGCCCACCATCTTGTCCCAGTTAGCGTCACGCAGCTCAGTCACACGTGTCCTTACAGCACGCTGTAAGTAACGCATGTGAGCTTTGTTAGCGTCACAGGGAAAGTTGCTGTAGGCACGAACGGCCGCGTTCTTCTCTGTCAGCAGATCACGCACATCGTCGGGGAGCTTCCATTTACGGTCACCCGTATCTGGAACCTCCCGTGAACTTTCGTTCACGATCGATTGTACGTGCTCCGTGAGAGAGTCGATCGCGGCCGTTGTGTCGGCGACAGAGTCGAACTGATCTGGGATAGAGTCTAAGTGATGTGACGTGTTAGATTGTAAGCGTTCGCTTACTTTCTTCCAGTCAGTGATCACTTTAGTGGCGGGGGGTTGAGAGGGGTCGCGTATACCTAATCGGGGGACCAGGTTCATGGCTACTGGTCGATGATCAGAGTCGAGTTCGTGAATAGTCTCTATAGAATCCAACCTCAAGTTGATATTCTTAAGGAGTGCTATGTCAAGAACGTCGGGTAACTGATCGGGGTCGAAAGGAAAGTGAGTGGGAGTCATCGGGGCGATGACGTCAAAGTTCATGGTAGAACAGAGGTTGAAAAGTTGTTTACCTCTAGTCGAGGTCCTGGTGCTATTCCAGGCGGGATGTTTGGCGTTGAGATCGCCCGCTATGATAACGGAGTCACTCATGCCGAAGAGTTCGGAAAGGTCATTAGCGAGGAGTTGAGGGTCCTCTGACTCATGTGTGGGAGGAAGGTAAACCGACACAATAGTGATCGGCTGGTGACCTGTCAGTGCTAACCGACAGGCCGAAACTTCTAATCGGGAGAGTTCGGGAGTATCCATAGGTATGCAGTACAGGGACTTCCTATAGTATATGAGGGTGCCGCCTCTGTGACAACGTGACCTGTCGTTGCGAACTAAACGATAGTTTGCAATTTTCGGGTCACGATGATGAGGTTTTAGGAACGACTCTTGAATGAGTAAAATGTCTACGTGATGGTCGCGGAGGAACGTGGCGATCTCATCACGTTGGCCGTGAATGCCGTTGGCATTAAAGAAACCTAGCTTTAGGGAACGGGGTTTTTGTCTAGTTAATATTCCGCGACTATCCATAATGGGGGCGTTGGGAGTTCATGACATGGATTGCTTGCGTGATCTCGGGATACGCAGCATAAATTGACTGGATTCGGAACAAGTTGCCGCCGGCGGCAATTAGTTCCTGGGCCATCTGTTGGGCACGCGGGGAGAGGAACGTGCTATAGGTATTAAAGGTCCCAGTGATGACGTTAAACGCATCAAGGGGAGCCTGACCTTTCCTCTGTACGGGTACTGGTCCTGCCATAGGGGCAGTGGGGGGGGCCGCGGCGCGGGTGGGAGGAGCGGTCGCGGGAAAACCGGGGGGCGTAAGGGGCGCGGGGGCACGGGTACGCGGGTCCACTAATGGAGGGATGGGAGCGGGCTTAGGCCTGGAGGCCAGTGGGGGGAACTCCTTCTGGGAACTCATTAGAGGCCATTGGGAGGGACGCTGAGGGGCCAGTCTCACGGGGAGTTTGGCCGAGGGGGATTCCCTAGTCTGACGAGCGTCGAAACGCTTCGCCAATTTGGGGGAAGATGACTTGGGGGCTTTCGGGCAGCCCCGGTAGTTTGCCGGATGACCGGGCTCTTTGCAGAGCACACAACTAGGTGGCTCGGTGCAAAGAGTGCGGTCTTTAGGCCGGGTACAATCTGCTGTACCGTGGTCTCCCAGGCACTTGACGCACCTGGGAGTAGCGTAGCAGTTGTACGCTGAGTGCCCGTACAGTTGGCATCTGTGGCACTGGCCAATGATGCCTGACTTACGGGGCTTTTCGATTTTAAGGCCTGACAGGTTACAGACAGACCTTACATTGAATATGGGGTGGTGACCCTCTGTGGGAGGGCACACCACCAAGACCATATCAAAGGCGGTACCTTGCCTGGACCGGTGCATTCGATGGACCTCTGTGACAGGCACGTTCTGTCGTTCGAGGTCCGCCTTAATATCGCTGGTGGCGATTTCGCAGGGGATCCTGCGAATCACCACCCTGGTCAGTCGCTCCTCGGGCAAGGAATACGTGTGGAAGGACACGTTCCTGGCAGAGAGGAGCCTGGTCAGGTCGCGATAATCGCCTGACGTGGGGACTGATACTTTAATCCCGTGCTGGGTGGCACGGGCGCTAGTATAGTTGACCCTTTGGTCAACACACCATTTGGACACCTCCGTCCACTTGGCCTTGTCCTGTATAAATACAGGGGGCGGTGGAGGGAGTTTCCTGCCGGTGTTTGAGCCAGAGGGTACGGGCTGGGCGCTAGTTTTAGCGCGGGGCGCGGCAACCTTCGCGGAGGTTGAAGGCGAGGGGCGGGAGGGGGACGCGTTGGCGGTGGTCGCCGGCGGCGTGGAGGGGATGGACGCGGTCGCGGTGGCGGTGGTCGCCTGCGTAGCGGGGTGGGGGGGTTTCGCGGTGGCGGAGGTCGCCTGCGGGGTGGGGGCGCGAGACGGAGGAGCGGAGTCCTCAGCCGCTATGATTTTAGCGGCCGGGGCTGAGCTGCTCGCCTTATTCTTTTTGCGCTTACTCCCTTTTCCCTTTGTATGGGAGACGAGCTCGTACGTCTCTGCGTCCGAGGACGAAGAGGAGTGCGAGTCCGTCTGGGGAGTGAGCGCGGCAGTATCGGGAGGAGTTGTGGATACATCCTCCGTGTCCATTTGACACGGTTCATCGGTGGAGGCTGGGGCCTCGAGGGCGTCGCTGAAGTCAGCGATGCCCGGGCTGGGCGGAATTACGAGTTGCTCAGCTCTGTACAACTCGGAGAATTCGGCAGCGAAGTCTTTGTTTTTCTTTATCAATAAAAGAAAAACAGAGACAACCGCTCCGACCTCCGAGTGCTCAATGCTGAGCTGACCCGCTAGTTCAGCCAGGAGCGCCTCGATTCTGGCAAGTCTCTCCGTAGGATCCATGGGTTTATCCATGGCGGAGGGGAGGGGGGACCTAATCACTCATGAGAGTGATCCTGACCAAAACCCTACTCCTACGTAGCCTAATCCCCGGTGGGATGCCGGGGGTGAGTGTTACACTCCCTGTCGGGTATAGACAGGGAGGTGATCCTGGTGAGCCCTAAGAGTGACTCCCGTCGCCAATCTTATTGTGCGAACGGGTTCCTAACCGGTCATGCGATGGGTACTGAAGGTACCCGACCAGTCTAGTGCGGGGGGTATAGATATACCCGCAGCACTAGTACGCGGCTGTGGAGGGAAGACTGTCACCGGGGCTGACGAGGGAAGCCCCCAAGGCCAGCGATCCGGGACCCGTCCAACTTTCGTCTAGCCCTGAAGGGGATAGACGGGTGCGTTGGGTCTGCACCCACTCGGCTTCGTTGGCACCGTTAAGGTATCCACCGAGTGACCACGAAACTGTGGATTTGCCCTGAAGGGGCCACAACACAACACACGTTTTTGACGATGATTCTGACGAATCAAAATACCACTGTCTTGCGAACAAGACAGTACGGTATTAGACTGAATCCGACCGAGAAACAAGAAGTCCGAATTTTGCGATTTAAATAAATTTAAATCGCAAAACAGCGGAGAGTAGTCGGGGCGACTACGCAGCGTGGCGCACGGAGCACAACTGACGGGCGAACGAGCGGCGGGCGGTGGAGGGGATACGCGCAGCGGAGCGGCAGCGTAACGACCTTACAAGGCGGGCGTCGAGCGTAGAATGTTTTCCGCCGAATCGGCAAAATGTTCCTTTTTTTATACATTTTGTGCTAAGTGCTAACTAGCTAGACAACCAATAAAAAAATAGTACATTAAATGCGTTAGCCAATCAGCGCGCGGTACATTTTTCTTAGATGCCTCGAACCTTTACCTTAATGGGGACCGCGTGACATTTTTCGCGTTTTTCACTAAGTTTTCCTTTATTTACATAGGTAAAGTATATATAATTAGGGTCTATATATTAGAATCTATCCTAGAAAAATATAAAATACGATATAAACACAACATGAACATAAACACTTAACTATCACTAAACTAATCACGAACAGATCACTACGGTATTATTTACTTAAACTATCGTTACTCTATTACTTATTTACTGTCCTATTAACGTCTATATATCACTTTATGTACACTATTCTTAAGTCACTTGTCCCGTTCACTGTTATTTAACACTTGTCCCGCACAAAACTTTATTAACTTTTTTTGCATTTTATTTTCAGTAGTTGTTACAACGAAACACCCTCACGTTTTTCGTAATATTTAGGGAAAAGTTTCCGTAATGGCAACATTGAAGTTTTATAGTGCTGTCTCATGTGCGGCCACAAGGTGGCTACACCTAGAGGTAAATAATCTAAGGTCACAGTTCTAACCAAAGACCAATTATATAGACGGGACATAACGAACAAACTCGTAATCCAATACTTGTGTCCTAGTGGTCATATGGCGTTTAGTCTAGGATGGCATGTCTGCATGTCAACACGCATTTGTGTCCGTTTAACAAGAAAAGAAAAACATTTCTTAAATAAATATGCCGAGTTGCGCTTTACGATATTGCAAATCACCCTATGGTAAAACGTCTGGACCTAGCTTCGGCTTGTTTTCGTAAATATTTTTCAGTAATTTAATTAAATAATATTCATGGATGGTTCTAGAACATACGATAACTTTGTAATAAATGCCCTCTATTGCTGAGTAGCTTTACTACTGCCTTGCAGAGATGTTATGATGTTTATCGACTTTGTTATCGATAATATTTAATTAGGTTAGTAAAATTCAAAATATTTGAACTTATTTATGTAATTTTAATATCAATTTAGCAACAATAGTGCTGTTCGCTCACGTAGATATTTATTTTAAAACTCTGTATGTATATAATATGTTTGTGTTTATGTACCTATGTAAGTATTATTCTCATATTATTTGTTTTATTTTTTTAAGTGAAATGTTTTTATTTTCTCTTTTACTTTTACACACGGTGACTACATCTTTTTATCTTCTCTTCTATCAGAGGTAGGTACGCCGGAAGATATTTTTTTTAGAAATAAGCATTATTTTTGTATGCACATGTATTTTGCTATTCTTACCTGTTTATATATGTGCGTACGTAAAATTAGTTTCTGTTATTTTAGGTTTCCGAAAGTAAATAAAGTTGAACGTGAAAAGTGGATACAGTTTGTTCAAAAATATCGTAGAGAAGTAAATTGGCTTCCATCTGCTTCGTCAAAATTATGTTCCAAGCATTTTAAAAGCGGAGACATTTACTTTAGAAAGACGGGTCGATCAATTTAAAAAAAAGGATCGGTACCTTGTACTACAAGAGAAGTTTATACATTTTTCGTACTCGTTCTTTATGTATGTATGGTAAACTAGAACATTCCCTATAATTCCCACTACTCACTTGACTTTTGATATCTGTCTGCTCCACTATTTTAGGCCTTTTTAAAAGTTAACAAAACTGATTTTAATTAAGCTTTTATTTTAATTTATCACATTGACATTAGTGATCGGTGAAAGAGTATGTGAGGTCACAGACTCTTTTCTGAGTTTGTTTCGGCATTTCTTCTCAGAGTAGTCAGTTAGGAAACGCCGACCCTATGTAATTTAAAAAAAAAATAAGATTGACGTGTAAAAGTTTTTAGACGTTGACACGTCTAAAAACTTTTACACGTCAATCTTATTTTTTTTTCACTTGACAGTGCCCATAATAATGATAATTTAGTAATTAGTCTGTAAAAAGATTTTTATAAATAAATAACTTTAAACATTGAATCTAGTAATCATTCCAAATTGTCTCGTATTTTTCAAATGTGAAAAAAATGTAGTCACTTTTCAATATTATCGATATATTATATCGATAGAGAATTGATGAAATTCAGCCTTAATCAAGTTTTTGTATTCGAATGTTTGCTATTCAAAGCTAGATGGCGTTACTGACGCTGGAGAGACGCTGGACGCTATTCTAATTTTGCTATACTATGCTAGATGGCGTTTCTGAGTCATGGGATCACAATTTTTCTTTGACATTTCTTCAGATGGCCTCTCTATTTGTCTTAAATCTCTTTGGTTCTAACCTAACTTATAATCTAACGATGTTCATAATGTTACAATGACATTTACATTCGACCATTGATATATTATAATTATGTTACACTAGATTAGCAATTACCGCGTCAAAGCGTTGCCACTGGCCATATGGCCACAGCCATATGCGTAGCTGACGTCAGTTCAGTGCTCTATGTGACGCCAACCGAGAGACATGTGACAGAAAATATCCCCAAAATGGGTAAATGCGTTGTGAAAAAGTGTGATTCAAGATTTCAAAAACATAATAAATTAACCGGAATTACTTTCCACACGTAAGTTTATTGTTTCAGTATTTATATCAAAGTAAAACGCAATAAAATGTAAGATTTTGTAAATTAGGTTCAGTGTTACCACTAAAAACTTACTTTTAGTTTCCCACATTTGTGGGAGTTTTTAATTTATGGAATAAAGGTTTTTTTATAATAAAATCGTTGCAGGGTGCCTAAAGATGCAGTACGCCGTGACAAATGGGTAGAAATAATCTGATTGCTGAGACGAGAGACTAACTGGCTACCTACTAAATCGACTGTCATTTGTTCAAAGCACTGCCAATATAAAGAATATTCAAAAAGAAAATGTCTTAATTATTTTTATTAGTGATAAAATTCTAATACACATCCAATAAGAAATACATAATTCAAATAATTTAACTTAACGTTTAACATTTTTTTAAACGTTTTTTTATGGCTTAAAAAGATGGGTAATTCGAATGGGTAGGCAACCCCATCCCGTCATTGCATGTTTATATTGCGGTCTTTCATAGAATGCCCAATAATATACTACTATAGACCCAAAACATTAAAGACAGATGTTCTCGATTGGACCACAGATTTGGACCATAAACAAAAAAATACCTATGCATGTGTGTATTAAATACATGGTAATGAATAGTAGTGTGTGTAAAGTGTTATTTATTGAAAATAATGTACGCATAATTTAAAAAAATATTAGCACTCGTCACTTCTTCTCTGTATAAACTATAAGTGTGCGAAATTTCATACTTCTCCTTCCGCCCAATTTTCGTAAAAAGGGATCCAAAGTTTAATTTTTCGTAAAAAATATCTTATCATGTTTTGAAACATATTTCCGGATTTAATTTCAGATTCTTTATTGGAATTTAAATCAACAAAAGAAGGAAGACAAGCATTTCTAATGATGTCAGAATTGCTGAGCTGACAAGAGCGTACGTTGAAGGAACTAGTCAACAATGATTTTTAATAGAACTCAGTAAATGAGCCCCTAATTACTGTTTAAAATTAAATATAGCTTTAATGATTGCACAAACTGTGATTTTTTAGAAGATAGTTTTATTTATTCACAACAAACATACAACATCCTTACAGGCTAGACTCAATGCGACATTGTAGTTTAAATTATTTCATATACAAACTGTGATTTATTAACAGATATCTGTAATTGTTATAAAAACTGTGATTAGTGATGACTGAATAAAAATAAATACAAACCATACAAGCACTTTTCTTACCATTAGTACTTTTGCAAAAAAACTTAAAAATTTGGTTAAAAATATTTGGTAAGACTTCGTCAAAGACAACCATGGCTTAAATGGTTCTAAATTGTCTGTACTATCTTCGCCTTAAAGCTTTGCACCCATCTTCCAATCACCCTGTATATTAATTAAATCATTATTAATTCTTTCTAGTACTAAAATCATAGTTATTTTTACTATTTAAGACGAGTCAGTTTTTGTAAACACTTTATCTAGTCAAATTAGGTACTTCTATATTGGTTCAATGCTTCGTTAATGTGATAGATGTCATTATCTACCCAACAATTATAAAATATGAAAATGAAATATCTAACACATGCGTAGCATGACCACCGTAGAAACGGGTTTTATGGACGGAAGAATACACAAAATGACAGATTATAGAAAGTTTAGTCGAAGTCGAAGTCGAAGTTAAAGTAAAACAACGTATTCACATTGACGAATGGCACAGACTGAACTTTATTTTTAAAACCATAGAACAAACATGTCTACCGACAATGCATGCCAGATGGCAGCACTAGTAACATATTGTGTAGATATTAGACCTTTAACACCCCCACTATATCTAACAATATGGATATACAAAAATATTACAATCTTTGAATACCTAATACATCCAAAAACTTATGTTTCACAACACATAAAGCCTTCGTGAATACAGCATCAGCTGGCATCTCAGCTGTAGGCAAATACTTCACATTTACAATTTTATTTACTGCACATTCTCTACAAAAGTGAAACTTAATGTCTATGTGTTTTGTATGCTTCTGAAACATTAGATTCATAGTTAGCTTTTGTGCACTCTAACTTTCGTTGAACAAATCAATGATATACAAATTTTGTGTAATTACATATCCCATCAAAAACATAAATGTGAAATGAGAGCCAAGTTCAATATATACCTTGGTTGTTGACTTCAACGACAAAAGAAGTGAGATCTAAATGGGTGCCAAGTGCTATGGTCAGTCCTGCAATTTATTTGTAACTACATAAAATATCATTTCTTCTTATAACTTAGGATAATATATTGTAGCCTGAGGTCTGACTTGGCTAGTTCTCATATACGAATTATTATGTTCGATGGCTAGTTTCTACCAGCAAGCCAAATTTCACTTGGCACCCATTTAGATCTCACTTCTTTTGTCGTTGAAGTCAACAACCAAGGCATATATTGAACTTGGCTCTCATTTCACACTTATGTTTTTGATGGGATATCATTACTTTTTGTACATAAATTATTAGTAGGTACTTATTTATAACAAAGAATCAATTAAGTGAAATATTAAAATAAAATTATAAAAAATTACCAGTTTCTGAATTATTCCTTTGTATTCACCTAATTACCTATCTGCATGCCAAATTTTAACTTTCTAGGTCATCTGGAACTGGGTTAGAGTTTTGATCTATAGGTCAGTCAGTGATAAAAATGACGATTTTTGGACGTTAATATCTAAATAACCGTTTGAGATGTGTTTATGAAATTTGGAGCACATATGTATCTTGCAAGTCACACTATATGAGCCAAATTTGACACGTTTATGTGAAACAGTTTTTGAGTTATGAGGGGGTCAAAAGTGGCTCCAAATGGTTCGTGTAATATTACACACGGTGCTGCTCGCCAGTTCTGTTACTTGAACTTGGCTTGACACGCTACCGCGTGTCTAGATAGGAAATTTCTGAAATAAACAGCTTCTTTACATGCTTCTGTAATAGCCATATATTCGGCCTCACTACTAGACAAGGCTACAGTAGTTTGTTTTTTTAGTTTCCCAAGAAATTACACAACCAGATAAAGACATTTGCACAATGTTCTCTAGAATAGCAATTGTTAAATTGACTCAAAAATCCTACTGTATAAGTAATATCAAGTCTGGTTAGATCTGCTAAGTACATTAGAGAACCAATAACTTGCTGATATGGGAATTTTCCAACATAGTTTTCCCCCTTAGATACATGCAACTTACGTTTCCATAGGAGTCTGAATGGGTTTACATTGACTCATGTTAAACCTTTGTAACACTTGATCAATATAATCAGACTGGTTCAATGGGATAGATTTCTCAGATTTATTAACACTTACATTGACACCAAAACTCTTTCTGATTTCACCTAAATCTTTAAGTTTGAAATGGCTAGCTAATACATTTTTCAAATATTCTGTTGCTTTACAATCATTTGAAGAAATAAAAAAATCATCCACAAAAAGTATAACAATAGTCCTCAAATTATTTCTAATTTTTTACGAAGCACCTACTTACACTGTACAACCCTACCATCTTGTGAACTATCACATAATTCCCACGCATCATTTTCTTTGAAACTCTGTAGTTCTTCTTGCATGGCCAACATCCACTGTTTCTAAAGCACAGTTTTTTAAAGCATCATGCAGTGTCAAACCTGCCCCACCGTCATAGGTTTCAGCGCTTGTACAAAGATTCTACATACCATATCTCTCTGGTGGTTTCCGTGTTCGTCTGGGTCTGTCCATGAAATCTTCATTTTCACACTGAAGTGTACTCTCTGCGTCTTCATAATCACTTGGAACATATGTTTTATCATTTCCATCATCAAAGGAATAATCATTTTCACTGTTGGAATTATCTTCAAGACTAGATGTTGATTCAAGACTTGTTACCTTCTGGCCTTGTTGTTCTGGTTTAACCTCATCCCCCACTGAAGCAACATTCTGGTCTTGCACTTGAATCATACATTCAGAATTGATTTCTGGCTCAATAATGACCACATCTCTACTTGTAAACACAGTCCTTGTTTCTGGATTATAGACTCTGTATCCCTTAACGTTATCTGGGTATCCTGTAAGAATACATTTCACAGATTTCTTATCCCATTTCTTACGCTTTTGTTTAGCAACATGTACCATGACAGTGCTTCCAAATATCCTAATATGACTGATATCTGGTTTTGTGCCAGTCCATAGTTCATATGGCGTTCTATTATCCAATGCAGCAGCCACAGTTCGATTCTGCAGGTACACTGCCGTATTGGTGGCCTCACCCCAAAACTCTTTTCCCAGGTTTGCATCAAACAGTAGACATCTCGCTTTTTCTACGACTGTGCGATTGAATGTTTCACATAAACCATTTTGTTCAGGAGTGTATGGATTGCTTTTCTGGTGGATAATACCAGCACTGTTTAGGTAATTTTCAAATTCCTTATTACAATACTCTAAACCATTATCGCTTCTTATCACTTTTATTGTTCTTTTTGTTTGATTTTCCACCTGTGCTTTGAATATCTTGAAATACTTCAGAGCCTCATTTTTGTGCTTCAGAAAATAAACCAACGTTATACGACTGTAATCATCGACAAATAACAAAAAATACCTTGCTCCTCCTATCGATGTAGTCTCCATAGGGCCACAAATGTCAGTGTGCACTAAATCTAGCAAGTTTCTGCTTCTCTGACCACTGCCTTTAAATGGTAAGCGACACTGTTTACCTTCACAACATGTTGTACAAGAAGCCTTGCTTATTTCAACTTTTTCATCGAATGACATTCCCAAGACCGCATTTTTCATTTTATTTAAGTATTGTTGACTTGTTGACATGTCCTAATCTGCGATGCCATGTTACTCCTGACACAGCTGATGCAGCCAAATACTCCTGGGATACCAAGTTTACTTTGTATAACCCATTGACCAATACTGCTGTAGCGACTAACTGTTGCTTTTTATTGTATACACAACAGCCTTTATCTGTGAAAGACACACTGTTTCCTTTTTTAATTAGCTGACTGACTGATAGTAGGTTAGTAGTCAGAGATGGTATACAGCGAACGTCATCTATCACGATGTCGTACTCGCAATCATCAGTTGAAGTCGTTTTTTTAACATTGCCAGTACATAATACTGTCATCTTCTCACTATTAGCTACGACAATTCCTTTATTTTGTTCATATCTGGCATTCTTAACCCAACTTTCGTTTGCTGTTAGGTGTACACTTGCCCCGGAGTCAATATACCAATCATTTTTGTTGTCAATATACCAATCATTTTTGTTGTTGTTTTGTTTTTGTTTGTTTTTGTTTTTGTTTTTTTTTTGTTTTTTCTTCTTCTTCTTGTTGTTTTTCGCTGCGTATGATTGCATTCTTTCTTTATTTTTCTTATTTGCTGAATTATTTTCGTTATTCATGCACTGATTTTTGTAATGGCCGACTTGTTTACACCGGTAGCATTTCACCGCCTTGATGTTTGAATGACTGACGAAAGCACCGTTCATTTCACTCTCGTGATAATCTACCAACAACAATGACCCTGTCCATTGATCATTTATTTCAAATCCCGTTCCACTTAATTTTTGCGCTGTATCGATAATCTGCGTCACATATGACGTCATCGAACTGCAATTATCTCGTCGGATTGAAATCAAATTTCTTATCAGACTTAATTGCTGTAGTTTTTATTCCACAATTCTTTCGACGATTTAACGGTTTTGACGTGGACATACAATGACGGGTCTATAGTCATAATCAATTTGGCTTTAGTTTTTTCGTCATCCGCGCTTGCTATTTCTTTTCCCGGTTCTGGCTTGATACAATGCTTCATGCCTTCGAGAACAGACACACACACAGTTTCTACACTTATATACTGCGATAAATTAATACGATCAGTCAGTTCACAGCTAAATCGCACTGAATACTGTCTTTTAACACTTGCTTTACTGCAAAATCCTTGTTAAAACGACTCAATACTGCGATTTTATGAGCGTGCACAGACTGAACTTTATGCCATACCTTTAACAGAAGTCGAAGTCGAAGTCGAAGTCGAAGTCGAAGTCGAAGTCGAAGTCGAAGTCGAAGTCGAAGTCGAAGTCGAAGTCGAAGTCGAAGTCGAAGTCGAAGTCGAAGTCGAAGTCGAAGTCGAAGTCGAAGTCGAAGTCGAAGTCGAAGTCGAAGTCGAAGTCGAAGTCGAAGTCGAAGTCGAAGTCGAAGTCGAAGTCGAAGTCGAAGTCGAAGTCGAAGTCGAAGTCGAAGTCGAAGTCGAAGTCGAAGTCGAAGTCGAAGTCGAAGTCGAAGTCGAAGTCGAAGTCGAAGTCGAAGTCGAAGTCGAAGTCGAAGTCGAAGTCGAAGTCGAAGTCGAAGTCGAAGTCGAAGTCGAAGTCGAAGTCGAAGTCGAAGTCGAAGTCGAAGTCGAAGTCTGTCTGTCTGTCTGTCTGTCTGTCTGTCTGTCTGTCTGTCTGTCTGTCTGTCTGTCTGTCTGTCTGTCTGTCTGTCTGTCTGTCTGTCTGTCTGTCTGTCTGTCTGTCTGTCTGTCTGTCTGTCTGTCTGTCTGTCTGTCTGTCTGTCTGTCTGTCTGTCTGTCTGTCTGTCTGTCTGTCTGTCTGTCTGTCTGTCTGTCTGTCTGTCTGTCTGTCTGTCTGTCTGTCTGTCTGTCTGTCTGTCTGTCTGTCTGTCTGTCTGTCTGTCTGTCTGTCTGTCTGTCTGTCTGTCTGTCTGTCTGTCTGTCTGTCTGTCTGTCTGTCTGTCTGTCTGTCTGTCTGTCTGTCTGTCTGTCTGTCTGTCTGTCTGTCTGTCTGTCTGTCTGTCTGTCTGTCTGTCTGTCTGTCTGTCTGTCTGTCTGTCTGTCTGTCTGTCTGTCTGTCTGTCTGTCTGTCTGTCTGTCTGTCTGTCTGTCTGTCTGTCTGTCTGTCTGTCTGTCTGTCTGTCTGTCTGTCTGTCTGTCTGTCTGTCTGTCTGTCTGTCTGTCTGTCTGTCTGTCTGTCTGTCTGTCTGTCTGTCTGTCTGTCTGTCTGTCTGTCTGTCTGTCTGTCTGTCTGTCTGTCTGTCTGTCTGTCTGTCTGTCTGTCTGTCTGTCTGTCTGTCTGTCTGTCTGTCTGTCTGTCTGTCTGTCTGTCTGTCTGTCTGTCTGTCTGTCTGTCTGTCTGTCTGTCTGTCTGTCTGTCTGTCTGTCTGTCTGTCTGTCTGTCTGTCTGTCTGTCTGTCTGTCTGTCTGTCTGTCTGTCTGTCTGTCTGTCTGTCTGTCTGTCTGTCTGTCTGTCTGTCTGTCTGTCTGTCTGTCTGTCTGTCTGTCTGTCTGTCTGTCTGTCTGTCTGTCTGTCTGTCTGTCTGTCTGTCTGTCTGTCTGTCTGTCTGTCTGTCTGTCTGTCTGTCTGTCTGTCTGTCTGTCTGTCTGTCTGTCTGTCTGTCTGTCTGTCTGTCTGTCTGTCTGTCTGTCTGTCTGTCTGTCTGTCTGTCTGTCTGTCTGTCTGTCTGTCTGTCTGTCTGTCTGTCTGTCTGTCTGTCTGTCTGTCTGTCTGTCTGTCTGTCTGTCTGTCTGTCTGTCTGTCTGTCTGTCTGTCTGTCTGTCTGTCTGTCTGTCTGTCTGTCTGTCTGTCTGTCTGTCTGTCTGTCTGTCTGTCTGTCTGTCTGTCTGTCTGTCTGTCTGTCTGTCTGTCTGTCTGTCTGTCTGTCTGTCTGTCTGTCTGTCTGTCTGTCTGTCTGTCTGTCTGTCTGTCTGTCTGTCTGTCTGTCTGTCTGTCTGTCTGTCTGTCTGTCTGTCTGTCTGTCTGTCTGTCTGTCTGTCTGTCTGTCTGTCTGTCTGTCTGTCTGTCTGTCTGTCTGTCTGTCTGTCTGTCTGTCTGTCTGTCTGTCTGTCTGTCTGTCTGTCTGTCTGTCTGTCTGTCTGTCTGTCTGTCTGTCTGTCTGTCTGTCTGTCTGTCTGTCTGTCTGTCTGTCTGTCTGTCTGTCTGTCTGTCTGTCTGTCTGTCTGTCTGTCTGTCTGTCTGTCTGTCTGTCTGTCTGTCTGTCTGTCTGTCTGTCTGTCTGTCTGTCTGTCTGTCTGTCTGTCTGTCTGTCTGTCTGTCTGTCTGTCTGTCTGTCTGTCTGTCTGTCTGTCTGTCTGTCTGTCTGTCTGTCTGTCTGTCTGTCTGTCTGTCTGTCTGTCTGTCTGTCTGTCTGTCTGTCTGTCTGTCTGTCTGTCTGTCTGTCTGTCTGTCTGTCTGTCTGTCTGTCTGTCTGTCTGTCTGTCTGTCTGTCTGTCTGTCTGTCTGTCTGTCTGTCTGTCTGTCTGTCTGTCTGTCTGTCTGTCTGTCTGTCTGTCTGTCTGTCTGTCTGTCTGTCTGTCTGTCTGTCTGTCTGTCTGTCTGTCTGTCTGTCTGTCTGTCTGTCTGTCTGTCTGTCTGTCTGTCTGTCTGTCTGTCTGTCTGTCTGTCTGTCTGTCTGTCTGTCTGTCTGTCTGTCTGTCTGTCTGTCTGTCTGTCTGTCTGTCTGTCTGTCTGTCTGTCTGTCTGTCTGTCTGTCTGTCTGTCTGTCTGTCTGTCTGTCTGTCTGTCTGTCTGTCTGTCTGTCTGTCTGTCTGTCTGTCTGTCTGTCTGTCTGTCTGTCTGTCTGTCTGTCTGTCTGTCTGTCTGTCTGTCTGTCTGTCTGTCTGTCTGTCTGTCTGTCTGTCTGTCTGTCTGTCTGTCTGTCTGTCTGTCTGTCTGTCTGTCTGTCTGTCTGTCTGTCTGTCTGTCTGTCTGTCTGTCTGTCTGTCTGTCTGTCTGTCTGTCTGTCTGTCTGTCTGTCTGTCTGTCTGTCTGTCTGTCTGTCTGTCTGTCTGTCTGTCTGTCTGTCTGTCTGTCTGTCTGTCTGTCTGTCTGTCTGTCTGTCTGTCTGTCTGTCTGTCTGTCTGTCTGTCTGTCTGTCTGTCTGTCTGTCTGTCTGTCTGTCTGTCTGTCTGTCTGTCTGTCTGTCTGTCTGTCTGTCTGTCTGTCTGTCTGTCTGTCTGTCTGTCTGTCTGTCTGTCTGTCTGTCTGTCTGTCTGTCTGTCTGTCTGTCTGTCTGTCTGTCTGTCTGTCTGTCTGTCTGTCTGTCTGTCTGTCTGTCTGTCTGTCTGTCTGTCTGTCTGTCTGTCTGTCTGTCTGTCTGTCTGTCTGTCTGTCTGTCTGTCTGTCTGTCTGTCTGTCTGTCTGTCTGTCTGTCTGTCTGTCTGTCTGTCTGTCTGTCTGTCTGTCTGTCTGTCTGTCTGTCTGTCTGTCTGTCTGTCTGTCTGTCTGTCTGTCTGTCTGTCTGTCTGTCTGTCTGTCTGTCTGTCTGTCTGTCTGTCTGTCTGTCTGTCTGTCTGTCTGTCTGTCTGTCTGTCTGTCTGTCTGTCTGTCTGTCTGTCTGTCTGTCTGTCTGTCTGTCTGTCTGTCTGTCTGTCTGTCTGTCTGTCTGTCTGTCTGTCTGTCTGTCTGTCTGTCTGTCTGTCTGTCTGTCTGTCTGTCTGTCTGTCTGTCTGTCTGTCTGTCTGTCTGTCTGTCTGTCTGTCTGTCTGTCTGTCTGTCTGTCTGTCTGTCTGTCTGTCTGTCTGTCTGTCTGTCTGTCTGTCTGTCTGTCTGTCTGTCTGTCTGTCTGTCTGTCTGTCTGTCTGTCTGTCTGTCTGTCTGTCTGTCTGTCTGTCTGTCTGTCTGTCTGTCTGTCTGTCTGTCTGTCTGTCTGTCTGTCTGTCTGTCTGTCTGTCTGTCTGTCTGTCTGTCTGTCTGTCTGTCTGTCTGTCTGTCTGTCTGTCTGTCTGTCTGTCTGTCTGTCTGTCTGTCTGTCTGTCTGTCTGTCTGTCTGTCTGTCTGTCTGTCTGTCTGTCTGTCTGTCTGTCTGTCTGTCTGTCTGTCTGTCTGTCTGTCTGTCTGTCTGTCTGTCTGTCTGTCTGTCTGTCTGTCTGTCTGTCTGTCTGTCTGTCTGTCTGTCTGTCTGTCTGTCTGTCTGTCTGTCTGTCTGTCTGTCTGTCTGTCTGTCTGTCTGTCTGTCTGTCTGTCTGTCTGTCTGTCTGTCTGTCTGTCTGTCTGTCTGTCTGTCTGTCTGTCTGTCTGTCTGTCTGTCTGTCTGTCTGTCTGTCTGTCTGTCTGTCTGTCTGTCTGTCTGTCTGTCTGTCTGTCTGTCTGTCTGTCTGTCTGTCTGTCTGTCTGTCTGTCTGTCTGTCTGTCTGTCTGTCTGTCTGTCTGTCTGTCTGTCTGTCTGTCTGTCTGTCTGTCTGTCTGTCTGTCTGTCTGTCTGTCTGTCTGTCTGTCTGTCTGTCTGTCTGTCTGTCTGTCTGTCTGTCTGTCTGTCTGTCTGTCTGTCTGTCTGTCTGTCTGTCTGTCTGTCTGTCTGTCTGTCTGTCTGTCTGTCTGTCTGTCTGTCTGTCTGTCTGTCTGTCTGTCTGTCTGTCTGTCTGTCTGTCTGTCTGTCTGTCTGTCTGTCTGTCTGTCTGTCTGTCTGTCTGTCTGTCTGTCTGTCTGTCTGTCTGTCTGTCTGTCTGTCTGTCTGTCTGTCTGTCTGTCTGTCTGTCTGTCTGTCTGTCTGTCTGTCTGTCTGTCTGTCTGTCTGTCTGTCTGTCTGTCTGTCTGTCTGTCTGTCTGTCTGTCTGTCTGTCTGTCTGTCTGTCTGTCTGTCTGTCTGTCTGTCTGTCTGTCTGTCTGTCTGTCTGTCTGTCTGTCTGTCTGTCTGTCTGTCTGTCTGTCTGTCTGTCTGTCTGTCTGTCTGTCTGTCTGTCTGTCTGTCTGTCTGTCTGTCTGTCTGTCTGTCTGTCTGTCTGTCTGTCTGTCTGTCTGTCTGTCTGTCTGTCTGTCTGTCTGTCTGTCTGTCTGTCTGTCTGTCTGTCTGTCTGTCTGTCTGTCTGTCTGTCTGTCTGTCTGTCTGTCTGTCTGTCTGTCTGTCTGTCTGTCTGTCTGTCTGTCTGTCTGTCTGTCTGTCTGTCTGTCTGTCTGTCTGTCTGTCTGTCTGTCTGTCTGTCTGTCTGTCTGTCTGTCTGTCTGTCTGTCTGTCTGTCTGTCTGTCTGTCTGTCTGTCTGTCTGTCTGTCTGTCTGTCTGTCTGTCTGTCTGTCTGTCTGTCTGTCTGTCTGTCTGTCTGTCTGTCTGTCTGTCTGTCTGTCTGTCTGTCTGTCTGTCTGTCTGTCTGTCTGTCTGTCTGTCTGTCTGTCTGTCTGTCTGTCTGTCTGTCTGTCTGTCTGTCTGTCTGTCTGTCTGTCTGTCTGTCTGTCTGTCTGTCTGTCTGTCTGTCTGTCTGTCTGTCTGTCTGTCTGTCTGTCTGTCTGTCTGTCTGTCTGTCTGTCTGTCTGTCTGTCTGTCTGTCTGTCTGTCTGTCTGTCTGTCTGTCTGTCTGTCTGTCTGTCTGTCTGTCTGTCTGTCTGTCTGTCTGTCTGTCTGTCTGTCTGTCTGTCTGTCTGTCTGTCTGTCTGTCTGTCTGTCTGTCTGTCTGTCTGTCTGTCTGTCTGTCTGTCTGTCTGTCTGTCTGTCTGTCTGTCTGTCTGTCTGTCTGTCTGTCTGTCTGTCTGTCTGTCTGTCTGTCTGTCTGTCTGTCTGTCTGTCTGTCTGTCTGTCTGTCTGTCTGTCTGTCTGTCTGTCTGTCTGTCTGTCTGTCTGTCTGTCTGTCTGTCTGTCTGTCTGTCTGTCTGTCTGTCTGTCTGTCTGTCTGTCTGTCTGTCTGTCTGTCTGTCTGTCTGTCTGTCTGTCTGTCTGTCTGTCTGTCTGTCTGTCTGTCTGTCTGTCTGTCTGTCTGTCTGTCTGTCTGTCTGTCTGTCTGTCTGTCTGTCTGTCTGTCTGTCTGTCTGTCTGTCTGTCTGTCTGTCTGTCTGTCTGTCTGTCTGTCTGTCTGTCTGTCTGTCTGTCTGTCTGTCTGTCTGTCTGTCTGTCTGTCTGTCTGTCTGTCTGTCTGTCTGTCTGTCTGTCTGTCTGTCTGTCTGTCTGTCTGTCTGTCTGTCTGTCTGTCTGTCTGTCTGTCTGTCTGTCTGTCTGTCTGTCTGTCTGTCTGTCTGTCTGTCTGTCTGTCTGTCTGTCTGTCTGTCTGTCTGTCTGTCTGTCTGTCTGTCTGTCTGTCTGTCTGTCTGTCTGTCTGTCTGTCTGTCTGTCTGTCTGTCTGTCTGTCTGTCTGTCTGTCTGTCTGTCTGTCTGTCTGTCTGTCTGTCTGTCTGTCTGTCTGTCTGTCTGTCTGTCTGTCTGTCTGTCTGTCTGTCTGTCTGTCTGTCTGTCTGTCTGTCTGTCTGTCTGTCTGTCTGTCTGTCTGTCTGTCTGTCTGTCTGTCTGTCTGTCTGTCTGTCTGTCTGTCTGTCTGTCTGTCTGTCTGTCTGTCTGTCTGTCTGTCTGTCTGTCTGTCTGTCTGTCTGTCTGTCTGTCTGTCTGTCTGTCTGTCTGTCTGTCTGTCTGTCTGTCTGTCTGTCTGTCTGTCTGTCTGTCTGTCTGTCTGTCTGTCTGTCTGTCTGTCTGTCTGTCTGTCTGTCTGTCTGTCTGTCTGTCTGTCTGTCTGTCTGTCTGTCTGTCTGTCTGTCTGTCTGTCTGTCTGTCTGTCTGTCTGTCTGTCTGTCTGTCTGTCTGTCTGTCTGTCTGTCTGTCTGTCTGTCTGTCTGTCTGTCTGTCTGTCTGTCTGTCTGTCTGTCTGTCTGTCTGTCTGTCTGTCTGTCTGTCTGTCTGTCTGTCTGTCTGTCTGTCTGTCTGTCTGTCTGTCTGTCTGTCTGTCTGTCTGTCTGTCTGTCTGTCTGTCTGTCTGTCTGTCTGTCTGTCTGTCTGTCTGTCTGTCTGTCTGTCTGTCTGTCTGTCTGTCTGTCTGTCTGTCTGTCTGTCTGTCTGTCTGTCTGTCTGTCTGTCTGTCTGTCTGTCTGTCTGTCTGTCTGTCTGTCTGTCTGTCTGTCTGTCTGTCTGTCTGTCTGTCTGTCTGTCTGTCTGTCTGTCTGTCTGTCTGTCTGTCTGTCTGTCTGTCTGTCTGTCTGTCTGTCTGTCTGTCTGTCTGTCTGTCTGTCTGTCTGTCTGTCTGTCTGTCTGTCTGTCTGTCTGTCTGTCTGTCTGTCTGTCTGTCTGTCTGTCTGTCTGTCTGTCTGTCTGTCTGTCTGTCTGTCTGTCTGTCTGTCTGTCTGTCTGTCTGTCTGTCTGTCTGTCTGTCTGTCTGTCTGTCTGTCTGTCTGTCTGTCTGTCTGTCTGTCTGTCTGTCTGTCTGTCTGTCTGTCTGTCTGTCTGTCTGTCTGTCTGTCTGTCTGTCTGTCTGTCTGTCTGTCTGTCTGTCTGTCTGTCTGTCTGTCTGTCTGTCTGTCTGTCTGTCTGTCTGTCTGTCTGTCTGTCTGTCTGTCTGTCTGTCTGTCTGTCTGTCTGTCTGTCTGTCTGTCTGTCTGTCTGTCTGTCTGTCTGTCTGTCTGTCTGTCTGTCTGTCTGTCTGTCTGTCTGTCTGTCTGTCTGTCTGTCTGTCTGTCTGTCTGTCTGTCTGTCTGTCTGTCTGTCTGTCTGTCTGTCTGTCTGTCTGTCTGTCTGTCTGTCTGTCTGTCTGTCTGTCTGTCTGTCTGTCTGTCTGTCTGTCTGTCTGTCTGTCTGTCTGTCTGTCTGTCTGTCTGTCTGTCTGTCTGTCTGTCTGTCTGTCTGTCTGTCTGTCTGTCTGTCTGTCTGTCTGTCTGTCTGTCTGTCTGTCTGTCTGTCTGTCTGTCTGTCTGTCTGTCTGTCTGTCTGTCTGTCTGTCTGTCTGTCTGTCTGTCTGTCTGTCTGTCTGTCTGTCTGTCTGTCTGTCTGTCTGTCTGTCTGTCTGTCTGTCTGTCTGTCTGTCTGTCTGTCTGTCTGTCTGTCTGTCTGTCTGTCTGTCTGTCTGTCTGTCTGTCTGTCTGTCTGTCTGTCTGTCTGTCTGTCTGTCTGTCTGTCTGTCTGTCTGTCTGTCTGTCTGTCTGTCTGTCTGTCTGTCTGTCTGTCTGTCTGTCTGTCTGTCTGTCTGTCTGTCTGTCTGTCTGTCTGTCTGTCTGTCTGTCTGTCTGTCTGTCTGTCTGTCTGTCTGTCTGTCTGTCTGTCTGTCTGTCTGTCTGTCTGTCTGTCTGTCTGTCTGTCTGTCTGTCTGTCTGTCTGTCTGTCTGTCTGTCTGTCTGTCTGTCTGTCTGTCTGTCTGTCTGTCTGTCTGTCTGTCTGTCTGTCTGTCTGTCTGTCTGTCTGTCTGTCTGTCTGTCTGTCTGTCTGTCTGTCTGTCTGTCTGTCTGTCTGTCTGTCTGTCTGTCTGTCTGTCTGTCTGTCTGTCTGTCTGTCTGTCTGTCTGTCTGTCTGTCTGTCTGTCTGTCTGTCTGTCTGTCTGTCTGTCTGTCTGTCTGTCTGTCTGTCTGTCTGTCTGTCTGTCTGTCTGTCTGTCTGTCTGTCTGTCTGTCTGTCTGTCTGTCTGTCTGTCTGTCTGTCTGTCTGTCTGTCTGTCTGTCTGTCTGTCTGTCTGTCTGTCTGTCTGTCTGTCTGTCTGTCTGTCTGTCTGTCTGTCTGTCTGTCTGTCTGTCTGTCTGTCTGTCTGTCTGTCTGTCTGTCTGTCTGTCTGTCTGTCTGTCTGTCTGTCTGTCTGTCTGTCTGTCTGTCTGTCTGTCTGTCTGTCTGTCTGTCTGTCTGTCTGTCTGTCTGTCTGTCTGTCTGTCTGTCTGTCTGTCTGTCTGTCTGTCTGTCTGTCTGTCTGTCTGTCTGTCTGTCTGTCTGTCTGTCTGTCTGTCTGTCTGTCTGTCTGTCTGTCTGTCTGTCTGTCTGTCTGTCTGTCTGTCTGTCTGTCTGTCTGTCTGTCTGTCTGTCTGTCTGTCTGTCTGTCTGTCTGTCTGTCTGTCTGTCTGTCTGTCTGTCTGTCTGTCTGTCTGTCTGTCTGTCTGTCTGTCTGTCTGTCTGTCTGTCTGTCTGTCTGTCTGTCTGTCTGTCTGTCTGTCTGTCTGTCTGTCTGTCTGTCTGTCTGTCTGTCTGTCTGTCTGTCTGTCTGTCTGTCTGTCTGTCTGTCTGTCTGTCTGTCTGTCTGTCTGTCTGTCTGTCTGTCTGTCTGTCTGTCTGTCTGTCTGTCTGTCTGTCTGTCTGTCTGTCTGTCTGTCTGTCTGTCTGTCTGTCTGTCTGTCTGTCTGTCTGTCTGTCTGTCTGTCTGTCTGTCTGTCTGTCTGTCTGTCTGTCTGTCTGTCTGTCTGTCTGTCTGTCTGTCTGTCTGTCTGTCTGTCTGTCTGTCTGTCTGTCTGTCTGTCTGTCTGTCTGTCTGTCTGTCTGTCTGTCTGTCTGTCTGTCTGTCTGTCTGTCTGTCTGTCTGTCTGTCTGTCTGTCTGTCTGTCTGTCTGTCTGTCTGTCTGTCTGTCTGTCTGTCTGTCTGTCTGTCTGTCTGTCTGTCTGTCTGTCTGTCTGTCTGTCTGTCTGCAAAAGCTACTAGAAAATAAGTTAGAAGAACTTCAATAAAACGGTTACAAGATAAAGTAGGTAATAACAATACAGTTCAACGAACAAACCATTAAGGTTACAGTTCGTATAGAGGCCTAAGCCACCCAAATACAAAGTGTATCTTTCGCTAACAGCTAGTCAATACATCTATGTGAATATACAGCAGCGCTGTACCAGGTAAACCGACAGTTTTGTCGGGAGCAAGGGCTCTGTATTGAGTCTAATCCGAAGATAGACTGACTTGCTCACTGAGTGCAAGCTCTTTTATAGGACAATGTCCCGCCATAACATCCACGATTACTCTGTCCGATGGCGCGCGGAAGTACGCCACGTGTTTACTTGATACAAAACACTAAAGTATTCTAAACAAAATAAGACTTACATTATGAATTGATCAAATAATATTAGAATAATTGTCGTAAATAAACAAATGGTAAATTCACTACGTAAATCATTTCAAAATTTAAAGTGACATGTCATTTATTGTTTTGAACAAACCTACCGGTTACAATTATCGAAATAAGTTTCCAAAAATGAATTAGTGAGTACACCAAGTACTCAATAAATTATGTTCCGATTTATTACACACTATCTGATAGAAAACTCACGTAAATTAATGATAATAAAAACAAAGAATAGCAAATTACGCGGACTACCCACAATTTGTATTTGACAACCAACTCCGACATACCTATAAAATTAATTTATTACCTATGGTTATGCTTGACATTCAGTAAGACTATAGACCGTAGACAGTCGAGGCTATAGACCCAAAACATTAAAGACAGAATATGTTCTCGATTGGACCACAGATTTGGACCACAAACAAAAAAATACCTATGCATGTGTGTATTAAATACATGGTAATGAATAGTAGTGTGTGTAAAGTGTTATTTATTGAAAATAATGTACGCATAATTTAAAAAAATATTCGCACTCGTCACTTCTTCTCTGTATAAACTATAAGTGTGCGAAATTTCATACTTCTCCTTCCGCCCAATTTTCGTAAAAAGGGATCCAAAGTTTAATTTTTCGTAAAAAATATCTTATCATGTTTTGAAACATATTTCCGGATTTAACTTCAGATTCTTTATTGGAATTTAAATCAACAAAAGAAGGAAGACAAGCATTTCTAATGATGTCAGAATTGCTGAGCTGACAAGAGCGTACGTTGAAGGAACTAGTCAACAATGATTTTTAATAGAACTCAGTGAATGAGCCCCTAATTACTGTTTAAAATTAAATATAGCTTTAATGATTGCACAAACTGTGATTTTTTAGAAGATAGTTTTATTTATTCACAAGAAACATACAACATCCTTACAGGCTAGACCCAATGCGATATTGTAGTCTAAATTATTTCATATACAAACTGTGATTTATTAACAGATATCTGTAATTGTTATAAAAACTGTGATTAGTAATGACTGAATAAAAATAAATACAAACCATACAAGCACTTTTCTTACCATTAGTACTTTTGCACCTTCAAGCTATACATTTGTCTTCATGGGAAGTAGGCAAATGTGCTAGGTGGTTGAAGTTTTCGTTATTTTCTTTAAACGTTAAATAATGTAAATTTGCTTAATATTCTTACTAGACGTGAGGCGTATATACTGGTAGAGGTATATATACCAAGTATGTGCTTCCCAGTACGCAGCCCGGGTACAGACCGGAATACCTTGAAGGTATGACGTCATACGTATAGGCTAGTACGAAACGAACCGCTACCACAAGGTATCAGCCAGTTCGTGCAGCATCGGTCCGCCGAAACCACCCGAAGCTACCCGACCGCTTATGGCAGGACCCGAACCGTCATTCGTGCTTTAGGAACGTTCGGACGATCTAATTCACGTGCATAAAAAATATTACGAATTACATTTTTGTCATATCAAAGAGTTCCTTATAAATATATTGTGTGTAATAAAGTGATTTTTAACTACGCAGCTACTCTAGTTAGTCAGTTTAAATAAAATTAATGTTATTTTGCATATAATATTTAGTAGGTACTCACTAATAACCATCTTCATATATCTTACTTGAAACGTCGTACCTACATAATATTGGAGGTATGCCATACCTATCGCATACGTTTACTTATCGAAATCATAACACACCCAAATACTTACAGGTATTTTGAAACCCGGTTTTTGGTCCAGGTATTTGGCCATACCCATACCTTGAAGGCCGGGTATGGAGATTGGCAGGTATATCTCATCTCTAATTCTTACTATCTACTAAGTTTATTTTCATGTAATTAAGTACTTACCCACCGTACCTTCCGGGTGGACTGCGATCCTCGATCGGTTCTGCCTGCTGGGGGCCCAAATAGCGTAATTTCATCATAACTTTAATATTTTGTACTGAACCCATCCTCGAATACGTCGCCGTTGAACTGCCCGCGCGCAGACGCGTCTCTGGACACCTCACACGTCGGTCTAGCTCAGAAAAACGGAAAAAACTTTTGCTAACTCGTTGCGAAAATTCTAACTTAGTGATACAGTGAGCCTCATACAGTACGAAATCTTGAATACTACAAGGCCGATTTCTTCGCGGTTTTCGACGCTATCCTTCGTAATTAGGCTACGGCCTACCGTTTTAGCTGTCAGAATCCATTTGTCTTCATGGGAAGTAGGCAAATGTGCTAGGTGGTTGAAGTTTTCGTTATTTTTTTTAAACGATAAATAATGTAAATTTGCTTAATATTCGTACTATCTACTAAGTTTATTTTCATGTAATTAAGTACTTACCCACCGCACCTTCCGGGTGGACTGCGATCCTCGATCGGTTCTGCCTGCTGGGGGCCCAAATAGCGTAATTTCATCATAACTTTAATATTTTGTACTGAACCCATCCTCGAATACATCGCCGTTGAACTGCCCGCGCGCAGACGCGTCTCTGGACACCTCACACGTCGGTCTAGCTCAGAAAAACGGAAAAAACTTTTGCTAACTCGTTGCGAAAATTC
Organism: Aporophyla lueneburgensis; assembly: GCA_932294355.1. Lineage (NCBI taxonomy): Eukaryota > Metazoa > Arthropoda > Insecta > Lepidoptera > Noctuidae > Aporophyla > Aporophyla lueneburgensis. Next base: position 11,009,618 of record OW028762.1, on the reverse strand, counting down.
TAACTTAGTGATACAGTGAGCCTCATACAGTACGAAATCTTGAATACTACAAGGCCGATTTCTTCGCGGTTTTCGACGCTATCCTTCGTAATTAGGCTACGGCCCACCGTTTTAGCTGTCAGAATCCATTTGTCTTCATGGGAAGTAGGCAAATGTGCTAGGTGGTTGAAGTTTTCGTTATTTTTTTTAAACGATAAATAATGTAACTTTGCTTAATATTCTTACTATCTACTAAGTTTATTTTCATGTAATTAAGTACTTACCCACCGCACCTTCCGGGTGGACTGCGATCCTCGATCGGTTCTGCCTGCTGGGGGCCCAAATAGCGTAATTTCATCATAACTTTAATATTTTGTACTGAACCTATCCTCGAATACGTCGCCGTTGAACTGCCCGCGCGCAGACGCGTCTCTGGACACCTCACACGTTGGTCTAGCTCAGAAAAACGGAAAAAACTTTTGCTAACTCGTTGCGAAAATTCTAACTTAGTGATACAGTGAGCCTCATACAGTACGAAATCTTGAATACTACAAGGCCGATTTCTTCGCGGTTTTCGACGCTATCCTTCGTAATTAGGCTACGGCCCACCGTTTTAGCTTTCAGAATCCATTTGTCTTCATGGGAAGTAGGCAAATGTGCTAGGTGGTTGAAGTTTTCGTTAATTTTTTTAAACGATAAATAATGTAAATTTGCTTAATATTCTTACTATCTACTAAGTTTATTTTCATGTAATTAAGTTCTTACTCACCGCACCTTCCGGGTGGACTGCGATCCTCGATCGGTTCTGCCTGCTGGGGGCCCAAATAGCGTAATTTCATCATAACTTTAATATTTTGTACTGAACCTATCCTCGAATACGTCGCCGTTGAACTGCCCGCGCGCAGACGTGTCTCTGGACACCTCACACGTCGGTCTAGCTCAGAAAAACGGAAAAAACTTTTGCTAACTCGTTGCGAAAATTCTAACTTAGTGATACAGTGAGCCTCATACAGTACGAAATCTTGAATACTACAAGGCCGATTTCTTCGCGGTTTTCGACGCTATCCTTCGTAATTAGGCTACGGCCCACCGTTTTAGCTGTCAGAATCCATTTGTCTTCATGGGAAGTAGGCAAATGTGCTAGGTGGTTGAAGTTTTCGTTATTTTTTTTTTATACAAAATAATGTAAATTTGCTTAATATTCTTACTATCTACTAAGTTTGTTTTCATGTAATTAAGTACTTACCCACCGCACCTTCCGGGTGAACTGCGATCCTCAATCGGTTCTGCCTGCTGGGGGCCCAAATAGCGTAATATCATCATAACTTTAATATTTTGTACTGAACCCATCCTCGAATACGTCGCCGTTGAACTGCCCGCGCGCAGACGCGTCTCTGGACACCTCATACGTTGGTCTTGCTCAGAAAAACGGAAAAAACTTTTGATAACTCGTTGCGAAAATTCTAACTTAGTGATACAGTGAGCCTCATACAGTACGAAATCCTGAATACTACAAGGCCGATTTCTTCGCGGTTTTCGACGCTATCCTTCGTAATTAGGCTACGGCCCACCGTTTTAGCTGTCATAATCCATTTGTCTTCATGGGAAGTAGGCAAATGTGCTAGGTGGTTGAAGTTTTCGTTATTTTTTTTAAACGATAAATAATGTAAATTTGCTTAATATTCTTACAATCTACTAAGTTAATTTTCATGTAATTAAGTACTTACCCACCGCACCTTCCGGGTGGACTGCGATCCTCGATCGGTTCTGCCTGCTGGGGGCCCAAATAGCGTAATTTCATCATAACTTTAATATTTTGTACTGAACCTATCCTTGAATACGTCGCCTTTGAACTGCCCGCGCGCAGACGCGTCTCTGGACACCTCACACGTCGGTCTAGCTCAGAAAAACGGAAAAAACTTTTGCTAACTCGTTGCGAAAATTCTAACTTAGTGATACAGTGAGTGAACAGGCTTCAGGATGCTTTCCTCAGTCCTTCCGTTTCCTCCTGTTTTAAATTTGCCGCCACTTGCACTCGCCGATCGCTGTGAGTGCGACAAGGACGACGCATCGCCCCCGCCATCTAACGGCGTGAAAGAAGACTCTTTAGTTCGAACTTAGCGAGAAATCCAGCCGGTTTCCAAAATACGCGCGGTGAAAAAGAAAACACAAAAACTATGGTGAAATACGACTGCGAGTGATAGTGTGGTGATCCCCTGGCTCCCAACATCCCGTGAGTACCTGACCTCTCCATATTTAAATTCTTTAGCCTGTTTCTGTGTAGGGAACTTGAAAAAGCATCCGTGGCTAACACGCGATACTCAATCATATTTTTGGTCCATTTCGAGCGCGAATACCTGTAGATTACAGTTTTTTCAAGCATTCTCTGATTCAATTTCAATAGAAAACTATGAGATTTGCTAGATTTTCGCATTTTTAAAGTATTATCCTACAAAAATTGTGTTGGTCATACTCGCAGTGTAACCTATGCGGATTCAGAGGTCATCTTAATTTTAGTCGGGTTATATCACAGTAATTCACGTAATTTACGTAATTTATTGTTTGTAATCTTATTATCTATAACTATTCACGATATTTATACACTAGCATACATTGTTACGTAACTATTTCACCTAAAGGTACTGATTTACACTTAATAAATCTCAACTTAGGTTCGTATTTTCATGCCTAAGGTCATTAATTTACGTACGAAACAAAATGGAGGAGGGTAAACTTAAACTTCTTCAATCTCAACGCGAATATGTATATCGTGATATCCAAATCCTTTACGACTTATCAACATCTATGATTCAAGATCGTTCAAAGGTATCGTCGTTCAAGGCGAGATATACTCGAATACATTCAATTCGCGAAGAATTTGTTGCGTTATGTAGTAAAATACAAGCTTTGGAGTTAGCCATGAAACCTGATGCTCAAGTGTGTCAAAGGTCTTTGAGTTCGTTTGATGATTTGTACTATGCCGTAATCAGTGCAGCGGCTGACTTGCAGATCGCTGATAAGAGCGGAAACGTTGACGGGACGTCGCAGGCGACGGCGCCGCCCGCGTGTGTGGGTGCGTCCGACTCCATGCAAACAGGACGTAACGCGCGGCTACCTAAACTTGAGTTACCTAAATTCGATAGTAAAATAGAAAACTGGCAAACATTCTATGATATTTATAAAACTTTGATTCACGATAATAATTCGATTTCGCGAATAGAAAAATATCATTATTTAGCGTCTTCTTTACAAGGCCCGGCTTTGTCTATTGTCAAAGGGGTTCCGATGACCGCCGATAATTACGAAGTAGTTTTTAATAGTTTGATCGAGCGTTATCAAAACAAGCGTGTTATAGCTTTAACATATCTAGACAAATTCTTTAATCAGCCAGTTTTAAAATCGGGTAACTTCCAAGATCTACAAACTTTAACAAACGTAATTTATGAGGCTTACCATGCCATTCAAGCTTTAAAAATTGAAAATTTAGGTGATTTTATCTTATTTTGTTTAACTTCGCGCGCGCTGGACTCCAGACACGCGTAATCGTTTCGAATCTCAGAAAAACATTTCACAAATACCTACTTTTCGTGAATTGTTAAAGTTTCTTCAAGATTATGTTAAAATCTTAGAAACTAGTCATTTATATTCTAAATCTAATATCAATAACAATCCTAACCCTCGTAACCTTGAAGGGAAAAAACCTTCGCCTGCGACTAGTAGGCAAAATAGCAGCGGATCCAAACGCTCATCTTATCTCGCAAAATCTATCCCACCTGCAAATGTGGCTTGTGCTCATTGCAGTGAGGCGCACTCGATTTATCGGTGCCCTACCTTTCAATCTTTAGATTCTCGTGCTAGACTCGCGTTAGTACAAGATAAAAACAATATGTGTACAAATTGTTTACGTACAAATCACGTCATAGAGAAATGCTTATCTAAAATGTCTTGTACGGCGTGTGGATTACGTCATCATACCCTATTGCACATTGATCCAGCGCCATCCAGCGTCAGCGCAACCACTGGAGCGAACGTTACAGCTCATTCTCACGCCGCCGCCGTTCCCAACCGCGATATGGTTTTACTAGGGACATGTAAGGTGCGCGCGTTCAACACCGCCGCCGGCACTCAATGTAACGTGCGTGCACTCGTGGACAGTGGGGCGCAGGATTGTTTTATCACCGCTGCGTGCGCGCAAACCCTCGGGTTAAAACTCCGCCAGTGTAATCTTATCATAGCCGGACTAGGACAAAATTCAGTCACACAAGTAAAGGGTGTGACGGAATGCACTATACGACCTGTACATGGTGATGCTCCACACTTTAATATCAAGCCAGTCGTATTAGATAACATCACTGCTCTAATACCTAGCGTTAAAGTACCATCAGTCGTTCGAGAACGTTGCAACCATCTAGTGTTAGCTGATCGCGACTACGATGTTCCCGCAAAAATCGATTTATTAATGGGGGCGGAGCTATTCCACGAAATCTATGACGGTCAGCGCAATCTGGGGCCCGGTTTACCTACCGCTCTGCATAGCGTTTTCGGGTGGATCCTGTCAGGGGCAGTAAATTCAAATTGTGCACCTTTAAACACCGCGTGCTCTTTAGTGGCCACCACATTTAAATTAGATGAGCAAATTCAAAAATTTTGGGAAGTGGAGGAACCACCGCGCGCTGTTATCACCGTACCCGAGAATGATACCTGTGAACGCATGTACACTGATTTAACCTATCGCGAACCTAACGGACGATACGTCGTACCTATCCTCTTAAAGGATGGCGATCGTTCTTTGGGTGAATCTTACAATGGCACTTTGTCGCGTTTGACTCATCTTGAAAAGAGACTTAATCGTCAGACTGAACTCAAATCCGATTATGTTAATTTTATGCGCGAGTACGAGAATTTGAGTCATATGTATTCCGTACCTAACCCTACGGTACCTACTCTCAATCGTTATCTTATCCCTCACAGTTGCGTCGTTCGCCCAGAGAGCACGACCACTAAATTTGAGAGTAGTTTTCGATGCTAGTTCTAAAACAACTAACGGTCTATCTTTAAATGATATTGTTTTCACTGGCCCTAAGCTTCAAGTGGATATTGTAGATATCATAACTGGTTACAGATTACACACAGTAGTTTTAACTTGTGACATCTCAAAGATGTATAGAGGAATCTTGATTAGACCGGAGGATCGGAACTTTCAACACATACTATGGCGAGAATCTCCTAGTGATCCAGTTAAAGAGTACGAACTTGCGACGGTCACCTACGGAGTTAGTAGTTCACCTTATCTGGCCATCCGCACCCTCCACCAATTAGCAGCCGATCATGGCGCCGCATATCCACGCGCAGCTGAAGCTCTTCTTCACGAGACATATGTCGATGATATCACGAGCGGCGCGCCCTCTGTACGCGAAGCCATAGAACTAAAAGATCAACTTATCAGTTTATTAGGTTGTGCTCAACTTGAGCTCCGAAAATGGAGTAGCAATTCACAATCCTTTCTTAAAACCTTGCCGATAGGCCATTGCCAAACACCTAAACTTTTCTCTGAAAAAAGTGATAACGCAACGTTAAAAATCTTAGGAGTCCAATATGATCCTGTGAGTGACAAGTTCAGTTACTCACAGTCCCCAATCGAGGACAATGAATGTACCAAGCGTTCCATCTTATCTAGCATCGCGCGTATTTTCGATCCTCTTGGGTGGCTCACACCTTTTATCTTAAAAGCCAAATTGCTCCTTCAAGAGTTGTGGCGTCTTAATCTTTCATGGGACGAACCTGTGCCCAGAGACATAGCTCTAGAATGGCAAGGTTTTATAGCGGATCTTCATAACTTAAAACTAATAGAAATCCCTCGTAGGATTATACCTTCTCAGTCTAAGGAATTTCAACTCATCGGATTTTGTGATGGATCCACTAAAGCATATGGATGTTGTATTTATCTTCGTGTCATTACCTCTCACGACGTACAAGTTTATCTTTTAATTGCAAAGTCCAAAGTAGCACCTCTAAAAGTGTTGACTGTCAACCGCTTAGAGCTTTGCAGTGCTGTGTTACTGTCCAAAGTGATAAATCGCATTCATTCCCTGCTAAATTCAAAAATCATCTTGAATAAATCCATCTTGTTCACAGACAGCTCGACTGTATTGTCCTGGTTGAATACGGAGCCACACAAGCTTAAGACTTTCGTTGCTCACAGAGTGGTCCTAATTAACGACAGTCCTGTGCCAACTCAGTGGCGACATGTGTCCACCCATGACAACCCAGCCGACATCTGTAGTCGTGGCTTATCATGCTTATCTTTATCTTCTTCTCAAATCTGGTGGTCTGGTCCTCAGTGGCTGTCCAACGCACCCTGCAACTGGCCTGTTTCAGCAGTTGAAGTGTCCGATAACGTGCCAGAACTCAAGCCCGCATCACGCGCGTGTCACACTGGTGTGACCCGTGAAGCTGACGTGCTTGATTCCATCATGGAACGCCACTCCTCTCTTTCCCGAGTGGAAAGAGTGGTTGCATGGATCTACCGTTTCATCAACAACGCGAAAGCTAAACGTTCTGAGCGTAACTTATTCATTCTGACAGCCACTGAATTAATCCAATCATTAGGTCAGTTAACAAAATATGTTCAACATCAAACTTTCAATGATGTCATATCTTTAATAGCATCCAAGAAACCTTTACCCAAACATTTATCTAAACTCTCTCCTTTTCTGGACACTCGCGGGATCTTGCGAGTGGGGGGACGTCTCAAGCACGCGTCATTACCAGGTCACGTCAAACATCCATACCTTTTGCCTAAGATTTCTCGATTTAGTAGTCTTCTTATTGACTACTATCATATAACTTACCTTCATTGTGGGCCTCGTCTACTCCAATCTTTAATTATGCGTCGATTTTGGATACTCGGCATTAGAAATCTGATCAGATCGCGGTTATTTAAATGCGTGACCTGTTTTAAAATCAAACCTATTTCACTTCAACCTTTACAAGGTGATCTTCCACCTTCTCGACTACAACCGGGTCAGTGTTTTCAAACAATCGGCATCGACTTCGGAGGTCCTTTTATGATAAAAGAAATTAGACGTCGTAACGCTAAAACTTACAAAGCATATCTTTGCCTCATAATCTGCCACGCGACCAAGGCCGTTCATCTCGAGCTGGTTACTGAGCTCACATCTGAAGCATTCATAGCGGCCTTCGATCGTTTTGTTTCGCGGAGAGGACTTTGTCACTCCATAGTCACAGATGGTGGTACTAACTTCGTGGGTGCCAGGCGTTACTTGTCGGAAGTTAGCAAAATGCTCCACCGCGAAAGCGATAGTGTTTCCAGTCACCTCGCTTCTCGAGGAATCACGTGGAAGCTCAATCCTCCTTCCGGTCCTCACTTCGGAGGAATTTTCGAGAGCGGTATAAAGTCAACAAAATACCATCTAAAACGTATTATCGGATCACAGATTCTTACATTTGAAGAATTTTATACTATCTTAACGAAGGTGGAAGCCATGTTAAACTCTAGACCCCTAGTAGAACTATCCTCCGATCCCGGAGAGGTTGACGCTCTTACAGCTGGTCACTTCCTCATCGGTCGACCTTTAATATCTCTGCCTGAACCAAGGTATGCCGAAAACGAGACATTACGTTCTCGTTGGCAGCTATTACAGCGCCTATAACAGAGCTTTTGGCGCACTTGGCAAAGGGACTATTTGCATACCTTACAACAGCGAATGAAATGGTTTAAACACGGCAACCGTCAGCCAAAACTGAACGATCTTGTAACCATTCATGAACCCAACTTACCTGCTAACGAATGGAGGTTGGGTCGCGTTGTACAGCTCCATCCGGGTAAAGATGACATTACCCGTGTTGTGACAGTCAAAACATCTAAAGGCTTACTTGTAAGACCTGCTGTCAAAATTTGTCCTCTTCCAATTGAACAAAGTAATTAATTTATCTCCATAATATTTACATACTTGTAATTTAATGCATTATAACACTTAAATATTTTCAAGTATTTAGTATTATCAGAATTATATATTTCCTTCAAACCTATTTTGTTCTTATCACGTTATTAAAATCTTATCAGCATGTTGACAAATGAATCTGCATAGGCCGTTAGTCTCGAACTTCATCTATCTTATTTTATGAAATCCCTGGTTGATTTCAAGTGGGGGGATATGAACAGGCTTCAGGATGCTTTCCTCAGTCCTTCCGTTTCCTCCCGTTTTAAATTTGCCGCCACTTGCACTCGCCGATCGCTGTGAGTGCGACAAGGACGACGCATCGCCTCCGCCATCTAACGGCGTGAAAGAAGACACTTTAGTTCGAACTTAGCGAGAAATCCAGCCGGTTTCCAAAATACGCGCGGTGAAAAAGAAAACACAAAAACTATGGTGAATACGACTGCGAGTGATAGTGTGGTGATCCCCTGGCTCCCAACATCCCGTGAGTACCTGACCTCTCCATATTTAAATTCTTTAGCCTGTTTCTGCGTAGGGAACTTGAAAAAGCATCCGTGGCTAACACGCGATACTCAATCAGTGAGCCTCATACAGTACGAAATCTTAAATACTACTCGCTGTTGAACTGCCCGCGCGCAGACGCGTCTCTGGACACCTCACACGTCGGTCTAGCTCAGAAAAACGGAAAAAACTTTTGCTAACTCGTTGCGAAAATTCTAACTTAGTGATACAGTGAGCCTCATACAGTACGAAATCTTGAATACTACAAGGCCGATTTCTTCGCGGTTTTCGACGCTATCCTCCGTAATTAGGCTACGGCCCAGCGTTTTAGCTGTCAGAATCTATTTGTCTTCATGGGAAGTAGGCAAATGTGCTAGGTGGTTGAAGTATTCGTTATTTTTTTTAAACGATAAATAATGTAAATTTGCTTAATATTCTTACTATCTACTAAGTTTATTTTCATGTAATTAAGTACTTACCCACCGCACCTTCCGGGTGGACTGCGATCCTCGATCAGTTCTGCCTGCTGGGGGCCCAAATAGCGTAATTTCATCATAACTTTAATATTTTGTACTGAACCCATCCTCGAATACGTCGCCGTTGAACTGCCCGCGCGCAGACGCGTCTCTGGACACCTCACACGTCGGTCTAGCTAAGAAAAACGGAAAAAACTTTTGCTAACTCGTTGCGAAAATTCTAACTTAGTGATACAGTGAGCCTCATACAGTACGAAATCTTGAATACTACAAGGCCGATTTCTTCGCGGTTTTCGACGCTATCCTTCGTAATTAGGCTACGGCCCACCGTTTTAGCTGTCAGAATCCATTTGTCTTCATGGGAAGTAGGCAAATGTGCTAGGTGGTTGAAGTTTTCGTTATTTTTTTTAAACGATAAATAATGTAAATTTGCTTAATATTCTTACTATCTACTAAGTTTATTTTCATGTAATTAAGTACTTACCCACCGCACCTTCCGGGTGGACTGCGATCCTCGATCGGTTCTGCCTGCTGGGGCCCAAATAGCGTAAATTCATCATAACTTTAATATTTTGTACTGAACCCGTCCTCGAATACGTCGCCGTTGAACTGCCCGCGCGCAGACGCGTCTCTGGACACCTCACACGTCGGTCTAGCTCAGAAAAACGGAAAAAACTTTTGCTAACTCGTTGCGAAAATTCTAACTTAGTGATACAGTGAGCCTCATACAGTACGAAATCTTGAATACTACAAGGCCGATTTCTTCGCGGTTTTCGACGCTATCCTTCGTAATTAGGCTACGGCCCACCGTTTTAGCTGTCAGAATCCATGTTATTTTTTTTAAACGATAAATAATGTAAATTTGCTTAATATTCTTACTATCTACTAAGTTTATTTTCATGTAATTAAGTACTTACCCACCGCACCTTCCGGGTGGACTACGATCCTCGATCGGTTCTGCCTGCTGGGGGCCCAAATAACGTAATTTCATCATAACTTTAATATTTTGTACTGAACCCATCCTCGAATACGTCGCCGTTGAACTGCCCGCGCGCAGACGCGTCTCTGGACACCTCACACGTCGGTCTAGCTCAGAAAAACGGAAAAAACTTTTGCTAACTCGTTGCGAAAATTCTAACTTAGTGATACAGTGAGCCTCATACAGTACGAAATCTTGAATACTAAAAGGCCGATTTCTTCGCGGTTTTCGACGCTATCCTTCGTAATTAGGCTACGGCCCACCGTTTTAGCTGTCAGAATCCATTTGTCTTCATGGGAAGTAGGCAAATGTGCTAGGTGGTTGAAGTTTTCGTTATTTTTTTAAACGATAAATAATGTAAATTTGCTTAATATTCTTAGTATCTACTAAGTTTATTTTCATGTAATTAAGTACTTACCCACCGCACCTTCCGGGTGGATTGCGATCCTCGATCGGTTCTGCCTGCTGGGTGCCCAAATAGCGTTATTTCATCATAACTTCAATATTTTGTACTGTACCCATCCTCGAATACGTCGCCGTTGAACTGCCCGCGCGCAGACGCGTCTCTGGACACCTCACACGTCGGTCTAGCTCAGAAAAACGGAAAAAACTTTTGCTAACTCGTTGCGAAAATTCTAACTTAGTGATACAGTGAGCCTCATACAGTACGAAATCTTGAATACTACAAGGCCGATTTCTTCGCGGTTTTCTACACTATCCTTCGTAATTAGGCTACGGCCCACCGTTTTAGCTGTCAGAATCCATTTGTCTTCATGGGAAGTAGGCAAATGTGCTAGGTGGTTGAAGTTTTCGTTATTTTTTTTAAACGATAAATAATGTAAATTTGCTTAATATTCTTACTATCTACTAAGTTTATTTTCATGTAATTAAGTACTTACCCACCGCACCTTCCGGGTGGACTGCGATCCTCGATCGGTTCTGCCTGCTGGGGGCCCAAATAGCGTAATTTCATCATAACTTTAATATTTTGTACTAAACCCATCCTCGAATACGTCGCCGTTGAACTGCCCGCGCGCAGACGCGTCTTTGGACACCTCACACGTCGGTCTAGCTCAGAAAAACGGAAAAAACTTTTGCTAACTCGTTGCGAAAATTCTAACTTAGTGATACAGTGAGCCTCATACAGTACGAAATCTTGAACACTACAAGGCCGATTTCTTCGCGGTTTTCGACGCTATCCTTCGTAATTAGGCTACGGCCCACCGTTTTAGCTGTCAGAATCCATTTGTCTTCATGGGAAGTAGGCAAATGTGCTAGGTGGTTGAAGTTTTCGTTATTTTTTTTAAACGATAAATAATGTAAATTTGCTTAATATTCTTACTATCTACTAAGTTTATTTTCATGTAATTAAGTACTTACCCACCGCACCTTCCGGGTGGACTGCGATCCTCGATCGGTTCTGCCTGCTGGGGGCCCAAATAGCGTAATTTCATCATAACTTTAATATTTTGTACTGAACCCATCCTCGAATACGTCGCCGTTGAACTGCCCGCGCGCAGACGCGTCTTTGGACACCTCACACGTCGGTCTAGCTCAGAAAAACGGAAAAAACTTTTGCTAACTCGTTGCGAAAATTCTAACTTAGTGATACAGTGAGCCTCATACAGTACGAAATCTTGAATACTACAAGGCCGATTTCTTCGCGGTTTTCGACGCTATCCTTCGTAATTAGGCTACGGCCCACCGTTTTAGCTGACAGAATCCATTTGTCTTCATGGGAAGTAGGCAAATGTGCTAGGTGGTTGAAGTTTTCGTTATTTTTTTTAAACGATAAATAATGTAAATTTGCTTAATATTCTTACTATCTACTAAGTTTATTTTCATGTAATTAAGTACTTACCCACCGCACCTTCCGGGTGGACTGCAATCCTCGATCGGTTCTGCCTGCTGGGGGCCCAAATAGCGTAATTTCATCATAACTTTAATATTTTGTACTGAACCCATCCTCGAATACGTCGCCGTTGAACTGCCCGCGCGCAGACGCGTCTCTGGACACCTCACACGTCGGTCTAGCTCAGAAAAACGGAAAAAACTTTTGCTAACTCGTTGCGAAAATTCTAACTTAGTGATACAGTGAGCCTCATACAGTACGAAATCTTGAACACTACAAGGCCGATTTCTTCGCGGTTTTCGACGCTATCCTTCGTAATTAGGCTACGGCCCACCGTTTTAGCTGTCAGAATCCATTTGTCTTCATGGGAAGTAGGCAAATGTGCTAGGTGGTTGAAGTTTTCGTTATTTTTTTTAAACGATAAATAATGTAAATTTGCTTAATATTCTTACTATCTACTAAGTTTATTTTCATGTAATTAAGTACTTACCCACCGCACCTTCCGGGTGGACTGCGATCCTTGATCGGTTCTGCCTGCTGGGGGCCCAAATAGCGTAATTTCATCATAACTTTAATATTTTGTACTGAACCCATCCTCGAATACGTCGCCGTTGAACTGCCCGCGCGCAGACGCGTCTCTGGACACCTCACACGTCGGTCTAGCTAAGAAAAACGGAAAAAACTTTTGCTAACTCGTTGCGAAAATTCTAACTTAGTGATACAGTGAGCCTCATACAGTACGAAATCTTGAATACTACAAGGCCGATTTCTTCGCGGTTTTCGACGCTATCCTTCGTAATTAGGCTACGGCCCACCGTTTTAGCTGTCAGAATCCATTTGTCTTCATGGGAAGTAGGCAAATGTGCTAGGTGGTTGAAGTTTTCGTTATTTTTTTAAACGATAAATAATGTAAATTTGCTTAATATTCTTAGTATCTACTAAGTTTATTTTCATGTAATTAAGTACTTACCCACCGCACCTTCCGGGTGGATTGCGATCCTCGATCGGTTCTGCCTGCTGGGTGCCCAAATAGCGTTATTTCATCATAACTTCAATATTTTGTACTGTACCCATCCTCGAATACGTCGCCGTTGAACTGCCCGCGCGCAGACGCGTCTCTGGACACCTCACACGTCGGTCTAGCTCAGAAAAACGGAAAAAACTTTTGCTAACTCGTTGCGAAAATTCTAACTTAGTGATACAGTGAGCCTCATACAGTACGAAATCTTGAATACTACAAGGCCGATTTCTTCGCGGTTTTCTACACTATCCTTCGTAATTAGGCTACGGCCCACCGTTTTAGCTGTCAGAATCCATTTGTCTTCATGGGAAGTAGGCAAATGTGCTAGGTGGTTGAAGTTTTCGTTATTTTTTTTAAACGATAAATAATGTAAATTTGCTTAATATTCTTACTATCTACTAAGTTTATTTTCATGTAATTAAGTACTTACCCACCGCACCTTCCGGGTGGACTGCGATCCTCGATCGGTTCTGCCTGCTGGGGGCCCAAATAGCGTAATTTCATCATAACTTTAATATTTTGTACTAAACCCATCCTCGAATACGTCGCCGTTGAACTGCCCGCGCGCAGACGCGTCTTTGGACACCTCACACGTCGGTCTAGCTCAGAAAAACGGAAAAAACTTTTGCTAACTCGTTGCGAAAATTCTAACTTAGTGATACAGTGAGCCTCATACAGTACGAAATCTTGAATACTACAAGGCCGATTTCTTCGCGGTTTTCGACGCTATCCTTCGTAATTAGGCTACGGCCCACCGTTTTAGCTGTCAGAATCCATTTGTCTTCATGGGAAGTAGGCAAATGTGCTAGGTGGTTGAAGTTTTCGTTATTTTTTTTAAACGATAAATAATGTAAATTTGCTTAATATTCTTACTATCTACTAAGTTTATTTTCATGTAATTAAGTACTTACCCACCGCACCTTCCGGGTGGACTGCGATCCTCGATCGGTTCTGCCTGCTGGGGGCCCAAATAGCGTAATTTCATCATAACTTTAATATTTTGTACTGAACCCATCCTCGAATACGTCGCCGTTGAACTGCCCGCGCGCAGACGCGTCTCTGGACACCTCACACGTCGGTCTAGCTCAGAAAAACGGAAAAAACTTTTGCTAACTCGTTGCGAAAATTCTAACTTAGTGATACAGTGAGCCTCATACAGTACGAAATCTTGAATACTACAAGGCCGATTTCTTCGCGGTTTTCGACACTATCCTTCGTAATTAGGCTACGGCCCACCGTTTTAGCTGTCAGAATCCATTTGTCTTCATGGGAAGTAGGCAAATGTGCTAGGTGGTTGAAGTTTTCGTTATTTTTTTTAAACGATAAATAATGTAAATTTGCTTAATATTCTTACTATCTACTAAGTTTATTTTCATGTAATTAAGTACTTACCCACCGCACCTTCCGGGTGGACTGCGATCCTCGATCGGTTCTGCCTGCTGGGGGCCCAAATAGCGTAATTTCATCATAACTTTAATATTTTGTACTGAACCCATCCTCGAATACGTCGCCGTTGAACTGCCCGCGCGCAGACGCGTCTTTGGACACCTCACACGTCGGTCTAGCTCAGAAAAACGGAAAAAACTTTTGCTAACTCGTTGCGAAAATTCTAACTTAGTGATACAGTGAGCCTCATACAGTACGAAATCTTGAACACTACAAGGCCGATTTCTTCGCGGTTTTCGACGCTATCCTTCGTAATTAGGCTACGGCCCACCGTTTTAGCTGTCAGAATCCATTTGTCTTCATGGGAAGTAGGCAAATGTGCTAGGTGGTTGAAGTTTTCGTTATTTTTTTTAAACGATAAATAATGTAAATTTGCTTAATATTCTTACTATCTACTAAGTTTATTTTCATGTAATTAAGTACTTACCCACCGCACCTTCCGGGTGGACTGCGATCCTCGATCGGTTCTGCCTGCTGGGGGCCCAAATAGCGTAATTTCATCATAACTTTAATATTTTGTACTGAACCCATCCTCGAATACGTCGCCGTTGAACTGCCCGCGCGCAGACGCGTCTCTGGACACCTCACACGTCGGTCTAGCTCAGAAAAACGGAAAAAACTTTTGCTAACTCGTTGCGAAAATTCTAACTTAGTGATACAGTGAGCCTCATACAGTACGAAATCTTGAATACTACAAGGCCGATTTCTTCGCGGTTTTCGACGCTATCCTTCGTAATTAGGCTACGGCCCACCGTTTTAGCTGTCAGAATCCATTTGTCTTCATGGGAAGTAGGCAAATGTGCTAGGTGGTTGAAGTTTTCGTTATTTTTTTTAAACGATAAATAATGTAAATTTGCTTAATATTCTTACTATCTACTAAGTTTATTTTCATGTAATTAAGTACTTACCCACCGCACCTTCCAGGTGGACTGCGATCCTCGATCGGTTCTGCCTGCTGGGGGCCCAAATAGCGTAATTTCATCATAACTTTAATATTTTGTACTGAACCCATCCTCGAATACGTCGCCGTTGAACTGCCCGCGCGCAGACGCGTCTCTGGACACCTCACACGTCGGTCTAGCTCAGAAAAACGGAAAAAACTTTTGCTAACTCGTTGCGAAAATTCTAACTTAGTGATACAGTGAGCCTCATACAGTACGAAATCTTGAATACTACAAGGCCGATTTCTTCGCGGTTTTCGACGCTATCCTTCGTAATTAGGCTACGGCCCACCGTTTTAGCTGTCAGAATCCATTTGTCTTCATGGGAAGTAGGCAAATGTGCTAGGTGGTTGAAGTTTTCGTTATTTTTTTTAAACGATAAATAATGTAAATTTGCTTAATATTCTTACTATCTACTAAGTTTATTTTCATGTAATTAAGTACTTACCCACCGCACCTTCCGGGTGGACTGCGATCCTCGATCGGTTCTGCCTGCTGGGGGCCCAAATAGCGTAATTTCATCATAACTTTAATATTTTGTACTGAACCCATCCTCGAATACGTCACCGTTGAACTGCCCGCGCGCAGACGCGTCTCTGGACACCTCACACGTCAGTCTAGCTCAGATAAATGGAAAAAACTTTTGCTAACTCGTTGCGAAAATTCTAACTTAGTGATACAGTGAGCCTCATACAGTACGAAATCTTGAATACTACAAGGCCGATTTCTTCGCGGTTTTCGACGCTATCCTTTGTAAATAGGCTACGGCCCACCGTGTTAGCTGTCAGAATCCATTTGTCTTCATGGGAAGTAGGCAAATGTGCTAGGTGGTTGAAGTTTTCGTTATTTTTTTTAAACGATAAATAATGTAAATTTGCTTAATATTCTTACTATCTACTAAGTTTATTTTCATGTAATTAAGTACTTACCCACCGCACCTTCCGGGTGGACTGCGATCCTCGATCGGTTCTGCCTGCTGGGGGCCCAAATAGCGTAATTTCATCATAACTTTAATATTTTGTACTGAACCCATCCTCGAATACGTCGCCGTTGAACTGCCCGCGCGCAGACGCGTCTTTGGACACCTCACACGTCGGTCTAGCTCAGAAAAACGGAAAAAACTTTTGCTAACTCGTTGCGAAAATTCTAACTTAGTGAAACAGTGAGCCTCATACAGTACGAAATCTTGAATACTACAAGGCCGATTTCTTCGCGGTTTTCGACGCTATCCTTCGTAATTAGGCTACGGCCCACCGTGTTAGCTGTCAGAATCCATTTGTCTTCATGGGAAGTAGGCAAATGTGCTAGGTGGTTGAAGTTTTCGTTATTTTTTTTAAACGATAAATAATGTAAATTTGCTTAATATTCTTACTATCTACTAAGTTTATTTTCATGTAATTAAGTACTTACCCACCGCACCTTCCGGGTGGACTGCGATCCTCGATCGGTTCTGCCTGCTGGGGGCCCAAATAGCGTAATTTCATCATAACTTTAATATTTTGTACTGAACCCATCCTCGAATACGTCGCCGTTGAACTGCCCGCGCGCAGACGCGTCTTTGGACACCTCACACGTCGGTCTAGCTCAGAAAAACGGAAAAAACTTTTGCTAACTCGTTGCGAAAATTCTAACTTAGTGATACAGTGAGCCTCATACAGTACGAAATCTTGAACACTACAAGGCCGATTTCTTCGCGGTTTTCGACGCTATCCTTCGTAATTAGGCTACGGCCCACCGTTTTAGCTGTCAGAATCCATTTGTCTTCATGGGAAGTAGGCAAATGTGCTAGGTGGTTGAAGTTTTCGTTATTTTTTTTAAACGATAAATAATGTAAATTTGCTTAATATTCTTACTATCTACTAAGTTTATTTTCATGTAATTAAGTACTTACCCACCGCACCTTCCGGGTGGACTGCGATCCTCGATCGGTTCTGCCTGCTGGGGGCCCAAATAGCGTAATTTCATCATAACTTTAATATTTTGTACTGAACCCATCCTCGAATACGTCGCCGTTGAACTGCCCGCGCGCAGACGCGTCTCTGGACACCTCACACGTCGGTCTAGCTCAGAAAAACGGAAAAAACTTTTGCTAACTCGTTGCGAAAATTCTAACTTAGTGATACAGTGAGCCTCATACAGTACGAAATCTTGAATACTACAAGGCCGATTTCTTCGCGGTTTTCGACACTATCCTTCGTAATAAGGCTACGGCCCACCGTTTTAGCTGTCAGAATCCATTTGTCTTCATGGGAAGTAGGCAAATGTGCTAGGTGGTTGAAGTTTTCGTTATTTTTTTAAACGATAAATAATGTAAATTTGCTTAATATTCTTACTATCTACTAAGTTTATTTTCATGTAATTAAGTACTTACCCACCGCACCTTCCGGGTGGACTGCTATCCTCAATCGGTTCTGCCTGCTGGGGGCCCAAATAGCGTAATTTCATCATAACTTTAATATTTTGTACTGAACCCATCCTCGAATACGTCGCCGTTGAACTGCCCGCGCGCAGACGCGTCTTTGGACACCTCACACGTCGGTCTAGCTCAGAAAAACGGAAAAAACTTTTGCTAACTCGTTGCGAAAATTCTAACTTAGTGATACAGTGAGCCTCATACAGTACGAAATCTTGAACACTACAAGGCCGATTTCTTCGCGGTTTTCGACGCTATCCTTCGTAATTAGGCTACGGCCCACCGTTTTAGCTGTCAGAATCCATTTGTCTTCATGGGAAGTAGGCAAATGTGCTAGGTGGTTGAAGTTTTCGTTATTTTTTTTAAACGATAAATAATGTAAATTTGCTTAATATTCTTACTATCTACTAAGTTTATTTTCATGTAATTAAGTACTTACCCACCGCACCTTCCGGGTGGACTGCGATCCTCGATCGGTTCTGCCTGCTGGGGGCCCAAATAGCGTAATTTCATCATAACTTTAATATTTTGTACTGAACCCATCCTCGAATACGTCGCCGTTGAACTGCCCGCGCGCAGACGCGTCTCTGGACACCTCACACGTCGGTCTAGCTCAGAAAAACGGAAAAAACTTTTGCTAACTCGTTGCGAAAATTCTAACTTAGTGATACAGTGAGCCTCATACAGTACGAAATCTTGAATACTACAAGGCCGATTTCTTCGCGGTTTTCGACGCTATCCTTCGTAATTAGGCTACGGCCCACCGTTTTAGCTGTCAGAATCCATTTGTCTTCATGGGAAGTAGGCAAATGTGCTAGGTGGTTGAAGTTTTCGTTATTTTTTTTAAACGATAAATAATGTAAATTTGCTTAATATTCTTACTATCTACTAAGTTTATTTTCATGTAATTAAGTACTTACCCACCGCACCTTCCAGGTGGACTGCGATCCTCGATCGGTTCTGCCTGCTGGGGGCCCAAATAGCGTAATTTCATCATAACTTTAATATTTTGTACTGAACCCATCCTCGAATACGTCGCCGTTGAACTGCCCGCGCGCAGACGCGTCTCTGGACACCTCACACGTCGGTCTAGCTCAGAAAAACGGAAAAAACTTTTGCTAACTCGTTGCGAAAATTCTAACTTAGTGATACAGTGAGCCTCATACAGTACGAAATCTTGAATACTACAAGGCCGATTTCTTCGCGGTTTTCGACGCTATCCTTCGTAATTAGGCTACGGCCCACCGTTTTAGCTGTCAGAATCCATTTGTCTTCATGGGAAGTAGGCAAATGTGCTAGGTGGTTGAAGTTTTCGTTATTTTTTTTAAACGATAAATAATGTAAATTTGCTTAATATTCTTACTATCTACTAAGTTTATTTTCATGTAATTAAGTACTTACCCACCGCACCTTCCGGGTGGACTGCGATCCTCGATCAGTTCTGCCTGCTGAGGGCCCAAATAGCGTAATTTCATCATAACTTTAATATTTTGTACTGAACCCATCCTCGAATACGTCACCGTTGAACTGCCCACGCGCAGACGCGTCTCTGGACACCTCACACGTCGGTCTAGCTCAGAAAAATGGAAAAAACTTTTGCTAACTCGTTGCGAAAATTCTAACTTAGTGATACAGTGAGCCTCATACAGTACGAAATCTTGAATACTACAAGGCCGATTTCTTCGCGGTTTTCGACGCTATCCTTTGTAATTAGGCTACGGCCCACCGTGTTAGCTGTCAGAATCCATTTGTCTTCATGGGAAGTAGGCAAATGTGCTAGGTGGTTGAAGTTTTCGTTATTTTTTTTAAACGATAAGTAATGTAAATTTGCTTAATATTCTTACTATCTACTAAGTTTATTTTCATGTAATTAAGTACTTACCCACCGCACCTTCCGGGTGGACTGCGATCCTCGATCGGTTCTGCCTGCTGGGGGCCCAAATAGCGTAATTTCATCATAACTTTAATATTTTGTACTGAACCCATCCTCGAATACGTCGCCGTTGAACTGCCCGCGCGCAGACGCGTCTTTGGACACCTCACACGTCGGTCTAGCTCAGAAAAACGGAAAAAACTTTTGCTAACTCGTTGCGAAAATTCTAACTTAGTGATACAGTGAGCCTCATACAGTACGAAATCTTGAATACTACAAGGCCGATTTCTTCGCGGTTTTCGACGCTATCCTTCGTAATTAGGCTACGGCCCACCGTTTTAGCTGACAGAATCCATTTGTCTTCATGGGAAGTAGGCAAATGTGCTAGGTGGTTGAAGTTTTCGTTATTTTTTTTAAACGATAAATAATGTAAATTTGCTTAATATTCTTACTATCTACTAAGTTTATTTTCATGTAATTAAGTACTTACCCACCGCACCTTCCGGGTGGACTGCGATCCTCGATCGGTTCTGCCTGCTGGGGGCCCAAATAGCGTAATTTCATCATAACTTTAATATTTTGTACTGAACCCATCCTCGAATACGTCGCCGTTGAACTGCCCGCGCGCAGACGCGTCTCTGGACACCTCACACGTCGGTCTAGCTCAGAAAAACGGAAAAAACTTTTGCTAACTCGTTGCGAAAATTCTAACTTAGTGATACAGTGAGCCTCATACAGTACGAAATCTTGAACACTACAAGGCCGATTTCTTCGCGGTTTTCGACGCTATCCTTCGTAATTAGGCTACGGCCCACCGTTTTAGCTGTCAGAATCCATTTGTCTTCATGGGAAGTAGGCAAATGTGCTAGGTGGTTGAAGTTTTCGTTATTTTTTTTAAACGATAAATAATGTAAATTTGCTTAATATTCTTACTATCTACTAAGTTTATTTTCATGTAATTAAGTACTTACCCACCGCACCTTCCGGGTGGACTGCGATCCTCGATCGGTTCTGCCTGCTGGGGGCCCAAATAGCGTAATTTCATCATAACTTTAATATTTTGTACTGAACCCATCCTCGAATACGTCGCCGTTGAACTGCCCGCGCGCAGACGCGTCTCTGGACACCTCACACGTCGGTCTAGCTCAGAAAAACGGAAAAAACTTTTGCTAACTCGTTGCGAAAATTCTAACTTAGTGATACAGTGAGCCTCATACAGTACGAAATCTTGAATACTACAAGGCCGATTTCTTCGCGGTTTTCGACGCTATCCTTCGTAATTAGGCTACGGCCCACCGTTTTAGCTGTCAGAATCCATTTGTCTTCATGGGAAGTAGGCAAATGTGCTAGGTGGTTGAAGTTTTCGTTATTTTTTTTAAACGATAAATAATGTAAATTTGCTTAATATTCTTACTATCTACTAAGTTTATTTTCATGTAATTAAGTACTTACCCACCGCACCTTCCAGGTGGACTGCGATCCTCGATCGGTTCTGCCTGCTGGGGGCCCAAATAGCGTAATTTCATCATAACTTTAATATTTTGTACTGAACCCATCCTCGAATACGTCGCCGTTGAACTGCCCGCGCGCAGACGCGTCTCTGGACACCTCACACGTCGGTCTAGCTCAGAAAAACGGAAAAAACTTTTGCTAACTCGTTGCGAAAATTCTAACTTAGTGATACAGTGAGCCTCATACAGTACGAAATCTTGAATACTACAAGGCCGATTTCTTCGCGGTTTTCGACGCTATCCTTCGTAATTAGGCTACGGCCCACCGTTTTAGCTGTCAGAATCCATTTGTCTTCATGGGAAGTAGGCAAATGTGCTAGGTGGTTGAAGTTTTCGTTATTTTTTTTAAACGATAAATAATGTAAATTTGCTTAATATTCTTACTATCTACTAAGTTTATTTTCATGTAATTAAGTACTTACCCACCGCACCTTCCGGGTGGACTGCGATCCTCGATCAGTTCTGCCTGCTGAGGGCCCAAATAGCGTAATTTCATCATAACTTTAATATTTTGTACTGAACCCATCCTCGAATACGTCACCGTTGAACTGCCCACGCGCAGACGCGTCTCTGGACACCTCACACGTCGGTCTAGCTCAGAAAAATGGAAAAAACTTTTGCTAACTCGTTGCGAAAATTCTAACTTAGTGATACAGTGAGCCTCATACAGTACGAAATCTTGAATACTACAAGGCCGATTTCTTCGCGGTTTTCGACGCTATCCTTTGTAATTAGGCTACGGCCCACCGTGTTAGCTGTCAGAATCCATTTGTCTTCATGGGAAGTAGGCAAATGTGCTAGGTGGTTGAAGTTTTCGTTATTTTTTTTAAACGATAAGTAATGTAAATTTGCTTAATATTCTTACTATCTACTAAGTTTATTTTCATGTAATTAAGTACTTACCCACCGCACCTTCCGGGTGGACTGCGATCCTCGATCGGTTCTGCCTGCTGGGGGCCCAAATAGCGTAATTTCATCATAACTTTAATATTTTGTACTGAACCCATCCTCGAATACGTCGCCGTTGAACTGCCCGCGCGCAGACGCGTCTTTGGACACCTCACACGTCGGTCTAGCTCAGAAAAACGGAAAAAACTTTTGCTAACTCGTTGCGAAAATTCTAACTTAGTGATACAGTGAGCCTCATACAGTACGAAATCTTGAATACTACAAGGCCGATTTCTTCGCGGTTTTCGACGCTATCCTTCGTAATTAGGCTACGGCCCACCGTTTTAGCTGACAGAATCCATTTGTCTTCATGGGAAGTAGGCAAATGTGCTAGGTGGTTGAAGTTTTCGTTATTTTTTTTAAACGATAAATAATGTAAATTTGCTTAATATTCTTACTATCTACTAAGTTTATTTTCATGTAATTAAGTACTTACCCACCGCACCTTCCGGGTGGACTGCGATCCTCGATCGGTTCTGCCTGCTGGGGGCCCAAATAGCGTAATTTCATCATAACTTTAATATTTTGTAGTGAACCCATCCTCGAATACGTCGCCGTTGAACTGCCCGCGCGCAGACGCGTCTCTGGACACCTCACACGTCGGTCTAGCTCAGAAAAACGGAAAAAACTTTTGCTAACTCGTTGCGAAAATTCTAACTTAGTGATACAGTGAGCCTCATACAGTACGAAATCTTGAACACTACAAGGCCGATTTCTTCGCGGTTTTCGACGCTATCCTTCGTAATTAGGCTACGGCCCACCGTTTTAGCTGTCAGAATCCATTTGTCTTCATGGGAAGTAGGCAAATGTGCTAGGTGGTTGAAGTTTTCGTTATTTTTTTTAAACGATAAATAATGTAAATTTGCTTAATATTCTTACTATCTACTAAGTTTATTTTCATGTAATTAAGTACTTACCCACCGCACCTTCCGGGTGGACTGCGATCCTCGATCGGTTCTGCCTGCTGGGGGCCCAAATAGCGTAATTTCATCATAACTTTAATATTTTGTACTGAACCCATCCTCGAATACGTCGCCGTTGAACTGCCCGCGCGCAGACGCGTCTCTGGACACCTCACACGTCGGTCTAGCTCAGAAAAACGGAAAAAACTTTTGCTAACTCGTTGCGAAAATTCTAACTTAGTGATACAGTGAGCCTCATACAGTACGAAATCTTGAATACTACAAGGCCGATTTCTTCGCGGTTTTCGACGCTATCCTTCGTAATTAGGCTACGGCCCACCGTTTTAGCTGTCAGAATCCATTTGTCTTCATGGGAAGTAGGCAAATGTGCTAGGTGGTTGAAGTTTTCGTTATTTTTTTTAAACGATAAATAATGTAAATTTGCTTAATATTCTTACTATCTACTAAGTTTATTTTCATGTAATTAAGTACTTACCCACCGCACCTTCCGGGTGGACTGCGATCCTCGATCAGTTCTGCCTGCTGAGGGCCCAAATAGCGTAATTTCATCATAACTTTAATATTTTGTACTGAACCCATCCTCGAATACGTCACCGTTGAACTGCCCGCGCGCAGACGCGTCTCTGGACACCTCACACGTCGGTCTAGCTCAGAAAAACGGAAAAAACTTTTGCTAACTCGTTGCGAAAATTCTAACTTAGTGATACAGTGAGCCTCATACAGTACGAAATCTTGAATACTACAAGGCCGATTTCTTCGCGGTTTTCGACGCTATCCTTCGTAATTAGGCTACGGCCCACCGTGTTAGCTGTCAGAATCCATTTGTCTTCATGGGAAGTAGGCAAATGTGCTAGGTGGTTGAAGTTTTCGTTATTTTTTTTAAACGATAAGTAATGTAAATTTGCTTAATATTCTTACTATCTACTAAGTTTATTTTCATGTAATTAAGTACTTACCCACCGCACCTTCCGGGTGGACTGCGATCCTCGATCGGTTCTGCCTGCTGGGGGCCCAAATAGCGTAATTTCATCATAACTTTAATATTTTGTACTGAACCCATCCTCGAATACGTCGCCGTTGAACTGCCCGCGCGCAGACGCGTCTTTGGACACCTCACACGTCGGTCTAGCTCAGAAAAACGGAAAAAACTTTTGCTAACTCGTTGCGAAAATTCTAACTTAGTGATACAGTGAGCCTCATACAGTACGAAATCTTGAATACTACAAGGCCGATTTCTTCGCGGTTTTCGACGCTATCCTTCGTAATTAGGCTACGGCCCACCGTTTTAGCTGACAGAATCCATTTGTCTTCATGGGAAGTAGGCAAATGTGCTAGGTGGTTGAAGTTTTCGTTATTTTTTTTAAACGATAAATAATGTAAATTTGCTTAATATTCTTACTATCTACTAAGTTTATTTTCATGTAATTAAGTACTTACCCACCGCACCTTCCGGGTGGACTGCGATCCTCGATCGGTTCTGCCTGCTGGGGGCCCAAATAGCGTAATTTCATCATAACTTTAATATTTTGTGCTGAACCCATCCTCGAATACGTCGCCGTTGAACTGCCCGCGCGCAGACGCGTCTCTGGACACCTCACACGTCGGTCTAGCTCAGGAAAACGGAAAAAACTTTTGCTAACTCGTTGCGAAAATTCTAACGTAGTGATACAGTGAGCCTCATACAGTACGAAATCTTGAATACTACAAGAACGATTTCTTCGCGGTTTTCAACGCTATCCTTCGTAATTAGGCTACGGCCCACCGTTTTAGCTGTCAGAATCCATTTGTCTTCATGGGAAGTAGGCAAATGTGCTAGGTGGTTGAAGTTTTCGGTATTTTTTTTAAACGATAAGTAATGTAAATTTGCTTAATATTCTTACTATCTACTAAGTTTATTTTCATGTAATTAAGTACTTACCCACCGCACCTTCCGGGTGGACTGCGATCCTCGATCGGTTCTGCCTGCTGGGGGCCCAAATAGCGTAATTTCATCATAACTTTAATATTTTGTACTGAACCCATCCTCGAATACGTCGCCGTTGAACTGCCCGCGCGCAGACGCGTCTCTGGACACCTCACACGTCGGTCTAGCTCAGAAAAACGGAAAAAACTTTTGCTAACTCGTTGCGAAAATTCTAACTTAGTGATACAGTGAGCCTCATACAGTACGAAATCTTGAATACTACAAGGCCGATTTCTTCGCGGTTTTCGACGCTATCCTTCGTAATTAGGCTACGGCCCACCGTTTTAGCTGTCAGAATCCATTTGTCTTCATGGGAAGTAGGCAAATGTGCTAGGTGGTTGAAGTTTTCGTTATTTTTTTTAAACGATAAATAATGTAAATTTGCTTAATATTCTTACTATCTACTAAGTTTATTTTCATGTAATTAAGTACTTACCCACCGCACCTTCCGGGTGGACTGCGATCCTCGATCGGTTCTGCCTGCTGGGGGCCCAAATAGCGTAATTTCATCATAACTTTAATATTTTGTACTGAACCCATCCTCGAATACGTCACCGTTGAACTGCCCGCGCGCAGACGCGTCTCTGGACACCTCACACGTCGGTCTAGCTCAGAAAAATGGAAAAAACTTTTGCTAACTCGTTGCGAAAATTCTAACTTAGTGATACAGTGAGCCTCATACAGTACGAAATCTTGAATACTACAAGGCCGATTTCTTCGCGGTTTTCGACGCTATCCTTTGTAATTAGGCTACGGCCCACCGTGTTAGCTGTCAGAATCCATTTGTCTTCATGGGAAGTAGGCAAATGTGCTAGGTGGTTGAAGTTTTCGTTATTTTTTTTAAACGATAAGTAATGTAAATTTGCTTAATATTCTTACTATCTACTAAGTTTATTTTCATGTAATTAAGTACTTACCCACCGCACCTTCCGGGTGGACTGCGATCCTCGATCGGTTCTGCCTGCTGGGGGCCCAAATAGCGTAATTTCATCATAACTTTAATATTTTGTACTGAACCCATCCTCGAATACGTCGCCGTTGAACTGCCCGCGCGCAGACGCGTCTTTGGACACCTCACACGTCGGTCTAGCTCAGAAAAACGGAAAAAACTTTTGCTAACTCGTTGCGAAAATTCTAACTTAGTGATACAGTGAGCCTCATACAGTACGAAATCTTGAATACTACAAGGCCGATTTCTTCGCGGTTTTCGACGCTATCCTTCGTAATTAGGCTACGGCCCACCGTTTTAGCTGTCAGAATCCATTTGTCTTCATGGGAAGTAGGCAAATGTGCTAGGTGGTTGAAGTTTTCGTTATTTTTTTTAAACGATAAATAATGTAAATTTGCTTAATATTCTTACTATCTACTAAGTTTATTTTCATGTAATTAAGTACTTACCCACCGCACCTTCCGGGTGGACTGCGATCCTCGATCAGTTCTGCCTGCTGAGGGCCCAAATAGCGTAATTTCATCATAACTTTAATATTTTGTACTGAACCCATCCTCGAATACGTCACCGTTGAACTGCCCGCGCGCAGACGCGTCTCTGGACACCTCACACGTCGGTCTAGCTCAGAAAAATGGAAAAAACTTTTGCTAACTCGTTGCGAAAATTCTAACTTAGTGATACAGTGAGCCTCATACAGTACGAAATCTTGAATACTACAAGGCCGATTTCTTCGCGGTTTTCGACGCTATCCTTTGTAATTAGGCTACGGCCCACCGTGTTAGCTGTCAGAATCCATTTGTCTTCATGGGAAGTAGGCAAATGTGCTAGGTGGTTGAAGTTTTCGTTATTTTTTTTAAACGATAAGTAATGTAAATTTGCTTAATATTCTTACTATCTACTAAGTTTATTTTCATGTAATTAAGTACTTACCCACCGCACCTTCCGGGTGGACTGCGATCCTCGATCGGTTCTGCCTGCTGGGGGCCCAAATAGCGTAATTTCATCATAACTTTAATATTTTGTACTGAACCCATCCTCGAATACGTCGCCGTTGAACTGCCCGCGCGCAGACGCGTCTTTGGACACCTCACACGTCGGTCTAGCTCAGAAAAACGGAAAAAACTTTTGCTAACTCGTTGCGAAAATTCTAACTTAGTGATACAGTGAGCCTCATACAGTACGAAATCTTGAATACTACAAGGCCGATTTCTTCGCGGTTTTCGACGCTATCCTTCGTAATTAGGCTACGGCCCACCGTTTTAGCTGACAGAATCCATTTGTCTTCATGGGAAGTAGGCAAATGTGCTAGGTGGTTGAAGTTTTCGTTATTTTTTTTAAACGATAAATAATGTAAATTTGCTTAATATTCTTACTATCTACTAAGTTTATTTTCATGTAATTAAGTACTTACCCACCGCACCTTCCGGGTGGACTGCGATCCTCGATCGGTTCTGCCTGCTGGGGGCCCAAATAGCGTAATTTCATCATAACTTTAATATTTTGTACTGAACCCATCCTCGAATACGTCGCCGTTGAACTGCCCGCGCGCAGACGCGTCTCTGGACACCTCACACGTCGGTCTAGCTCAGAAAAACGGAAAAAACTTTTGCTAACTCGTTGCGAAAATTCTAACTTAGTGATACAGTGAGCCTCATACAGTACGAAATCTTGAACACTACAAGGCCGATTTCTTCGCGGTTTTCGACGCTATCCTTCGTAATTAGGCTACGGCCCACCGTTTTAGCTGTCAGAATCCATTTGTCTTCATGGGAAGTAGGCAAATGTGCTAGGTGGTTGAAGTTTTCGTTATTTTTTTTAAACGATAAATAATGTAAATTTGCTTAATATTCTTACTATCTACTAAGTTTATTTTCATGTAATTAAGTACTTACCCACCGCACCTTCCTGGTGGACTGCGATCCTCGATCGGTTCTGCCTGCTGGGGGCCCAAATAGCGTAATTTCATCATAACTTTAATATTTTGTACTGAACCCATCCTCGAATACGTCGCCGTTGAACTGCCCGCGCGCAGACGCGTCTCTGGACACCTCACACGTCGGTCTAGCTCAGAAAAACGGAAAAAGCTTTTGCTAACTCGTTGCGAAAATTCTAACTTAGTGATACAGTGAGCCTCATACAGTACGAAATCTTGAATACTACAAGGCCGATTTCTTCGCGGTTTTCGACGCTATCCTTCGTAATTAGGCTACGGCCCACCGTTTTAGCTGTCAGAATCCATTTGTCTTCATGGGAAGTAGGCAAATGTGCTAGGTGGTTGAAGTTTTCGTTATTTTTTTTAAACGATAAATAATGTAAATTTGCTTAATATTCTTACAATCTACTAAGTTTATTTTCATGTAATTAAGTACTTACCCATCGCACCTTCCGGGTGGACTGCGATCCTCGATCGGTTCTGCCTGCTGGGGGCCCAAATAGCGTAATTTCATCATAACTTTAATATTTTGTACTGGACCCATCCTCGAATACGTCGCCGTTGAACTGCCCGCGCGCAGACGCGTCTCTGGACACCTCACACGACGGTCTAGCTCAGAAAAACGGAAAAAACTTTTGCTAACTCGTTGCGAAAATTCTAACTTAGTGATACAGTGAGCCTCATACAGTACGAAATCTTGAATACTAAAAGGCCGATTTCTTCGCGGTTTTTGACGCTATCCTTCGTAATTAGGCTACGGCCCACCGTTTTAGCTGTCAGAATCCATTTGTCTTCATGGGAAGTAGGCAAATGTGCTAGGTGGTTGAAGTTTTCGTTATTTTTTTAAACGATAAATAATGTAAATTTGCTTAATATTCTTACTATCTACTAAGTTTATTTTCATGTAATTAAGTACTTACCCACCGCACCTTCCGGGTGGACTGCGATCCTCGATCGGTTCTGCCTGCTGGGTGCCCAAATAGCGTTATTTCATCATAACTTTAATATTTTGTACTGTACCAATCCTCGAATACGTCGCCGTTGAACTGCCTGCGCGCAGACGCGTCTCTGGACACCTCACACGTCGGTCTAGCTCAGAAAAACGGAAAAAACTTTTGCTAACTCGTTGCGAAAATTCTAACTTAGTGATACAGTGAGCCTCATACAGTACGAAATCTTGAATACTACAAGGCCGATTTCTTCGCGGTTTTCGACACTATCCTTCGTAATTAGGCTACGGCCCACCGTTTTAGCTGTCAGAATCCATTTGTCTTCATGGGAAGTAGGCAAATGTGCTAGGTGGTTGAAGTTTTCGTTATTTTTTTTAAACGATAAATAATGTAAATTTGCTTAATATTCTTACTATCTACTAAGTTTATTTTCATGTAATTAAGTACTTACCCACCGCACCTTCCGGGTGGACTGCGATCCTCGATCGGTTCTGCCTGCTGGGGGCCCAAATAGCGTAATTTCATCATAACTTTAATATTTTGTACTGAACCCATCCTCGAATACGTCGCCGTTGAGCTGCCCGCGCGCAGACGCGTCTCTGGTTACCTCACACGTCGGTCTAGCTCAGAAAAACGGAAAAAACTTTTGCTAACTCGTTGCGAAAATTCTAACTTAGTGATACAGTGAGCCTCATACAGTACGAAATCTTGAATACTACAAGGCCGATTTCTTCGCGGTTTTCGACGCTATCCTTCGTAATTAGGCTACGGCTCACCGTTTTAGCTGTCAGAATCCATTTGTCTTCATGGGAAGTAGGCAAATGTGCTAGGTGGTTAAAGTTTTCGTTATTTTTTTTAAACGATAAATAATGTAAATTTGCTTAATATTCTTACTATCTACTAAGTTTATTTTCATGTAATTAAGTACTTACCCACCGCACCTTCCGGGTGGACTGCGATCCTCGATCAGTTCTGCCTGCTGAGGGCCCAAATAGCGTAATTTCATCATAACTTTAATATTTTGTACTGAACCCATCCTCGAATACGTCACCGTTGAACTGCCCGCGCGCAGACGCGTCTCTGGACACCTCACACGTCGGTCTAGCTCAGAAAAACGGAAAAAACTTTTGCTAACTCGTTGCGAAAATTCTAACTTAGTGATACAGTGAGCCTCATACAGTACGAAATCTTGAATACTACAAGGCCGATTTCTTCGCGGTTTTCGACGCTATCCTTCGTAATTAGGCTACGGCCCACCGTGTTAGCTGTCAGAATCCATTTGTCTTCATGGGAAGTAGGCAAATGTGCTAGGTGGTTGAAGTTTTCGTTATTTTTTTTAAACGATAAGTAATGTAAATTTGCTTAATATTCTTACTATCTACTAAGTTTATTTTCATGTAATTAAGTACTTACCCACCGCACCTTCCGGGTGGACTGCGATCCTCGATCGGTTCTGCCTGCTGGGGGCCCAAATAGCGTAATTTCATCATAACTTTAATATTTTGTACTGAACCCATCCTCGAATACGTCGCCGTTGAACTGCCCGCGCGCAGACGCGTCTTTGGACACCTCACACGTCGGTCTAGCTCAGAAAAACGGAAAAAACTTTTGCTAACTCGTTGCGAAAATTCTAACTTAGTGATACAGTGAGCCTCATACAGTACGAAATCTTGAATACTACAAGGCCGATTTCTTCGCGGTTTTCGACGCTATCCTTCGTAATTAGGCTACGGCCCACCGTTTTAGCTGACAGAATCCATTTGTCTTCATGGGAAGTAGGCAAATGTGCTAGGTGGTTGAAGTTTTCGTTATTTTTTTTAAACGATAAATAATGTAAATTTGCTTAATATTCTTACTATCTACTAAGTTTATTTTCATGTAATTAAGTACTTACCCACCGCACCTTCCGGGTGGACTGCGATCCTCGATCGGTTCTGCCTGCTGGGGGCCCAAATAGCGTAATTTCATCATAACTTTAATATTTTGTACTGAACCCATCCTCGAATACGTCGCCGTTGAACTGCCCGCGCGCAGACGCGTCTCTGGACACCTCACACGTCGGTCTAGCTCAGGAAAACGGAAAAAACTTTTGCTAACTCGTTGCGAAAATTCTAACGTAGTGATACAGTGAGCCTCATACAGTACGAAATCTTGAATACTACAAGAACGATTTCTTCGCGGTTTTCAACGCTATCCTTCGTAATTAGGCTACGGCCCACCGTTTTAGCTGTCAGAATCCATTTGTCTTCATGGGAAGTAGGCAAATGTGCTAGGTGGTTGAAGTTTTCGGTATTTTTTTTAAACGATAAGTAATGTAAATTTGCTTAATATTCTTACTATCTACTAAGTTTATTTTCATGTAATTAAGTACTTACCCACCGCACCTTCCGGGTGGACTGCGATCCTCGATCGGTTCTGCCTGCTGGGGGCCCAAATAGCGTAATTTCATCATAACTTTAATATTTTGTACTGAACCCATCCTCGAATACGTCGCCGTTGAACTGCCCGCGCGCAGACGCGTCTCTGGACACCTCACACGTCGGTCTAGCTCAGAAAAACGGAAAAAACTTTTGCTAACTCGTTGCGAAAATTCTAACTTAGTGATACAGTGAGCCTCATACAGTACGAAATCTTGAATACTACAAGGCCGATTTCTTCGCGGTTTTCGACGCTATCCTTCGTAATTAGGCTACGGCCCACCGTTTTAGCTGTCAGAATCCATTTGTCTTCATGGGAAGTAGGCAAATGTGCTAGGTGGTTGAAGTTTTCGTTATTTTTTTTAAACGATAAATAATGTAAATTTGCTTAATATTCTTACTATCTACTAAGTTTATTTTCATGTAATTAAGTACTTACCCACCGCACCTTCCGGGTGGACTGCGATCCTCGATCGGTTCTGCCTGCTGGGGGCCCAAATAGCGTAATTTCATCATAACTTTAATATTTTGTACTGAACCCATCCTCGAATACGTCACCGTTGAACTGCCCGCGCGCAGACGCGTCTCTGGACACCTCACACGTCGGTCTAGCTCAGAAAAATGGAAAAAACTTTTGCTAACTCGTTGCGAAAATTCTAACTTAGTGATACAGTGAGCCTCATACAGTACGAAATCTTGAATACTACAAGGCCGATTTCTTCGCGGTTTTCGACGCTATCCTTTGTAATTAGGCTACGGCCCACCGTGTTAGCTGTCAGAATCCATTTGTCTTCATGGGAAGTAGGCAAATGTGCTAGGTGGTTGAAGTTTTCGTTATTTTTTTTAAACGATAAGTAATGTAAATTTGCTTAATATTCTTACTATCTACTAAGTTTATTTTCATGTAATTAAGTACTTACCCACCGCACCTTCCGGGTGGACTGCGATCCTCGATCGGTTCTGCCTGCTGGGGGCCCAAATAGCGTAATTTCATCATAACTTTAATATTTTGTACTGAACCCATCCTCGAATACGTCGCCGTTGAACTGCCCGCGCGCAGACGCGTCTTTGGACACCTCACACGTCGGTCTAGCTCAGAAAAACGGAAAAAACTTTTGCTAACTCGTTGCGAAAATTCTAACTTAGTGATACAGTGAGCCTCATACAGTACGAAATCTTGAATACTACAAGGCCGATTTCTTCGCGGTTTTCGACGCTATCCTTCGTAATTAGGCTACGGCCCACCGTTTTAGCTGTCAGAATCCATTTGTCTTCATGGGAAGTAGGCAAATGTGCTAGGTGGTTGAAGTTTTCGTTATTTTTTTTAAACGATAAATAATGTAAATTTGCTTAATATTCTTACTATCTACTAAGTTTATTTTCATGTAATTAAGTACTTACCCACCGCACCTTCCGGGTGGACTGCGATCCTCGATCAGTTCTGCCTGCTGAGGGCCCAAATAGCGTAATTTCATCATAACTTTAATATTTTGTACTGAACCCATCCTCGAATACGTCACCGTTGAACTGCCCGCGCGCAGACGCGTCTCTGGACACCTCACACGTCGGTCTAGCTCAGAAAAATGGAAAAAACTTTTGCTAACTCGTTGCGAAAATTCTAACTTAGTGATACAGTGAGCCTCATACAGTACGAAATCTTGAATACTACAAGGCCGATTTCTTCGCGGTTTTCGACGCTATCCTTTGTAATTAGGCTACGGCCCACCGTGTTAGCTGTCAGAATCCATTTGTCTTCATGGGAAGTAGGCAAATGTGCTAGGTGGTTGAAGTTTTCGTTATTTTTTTTAAACGATAAGTAATGTAAATTTGCTTAATATTCTTACTATCTACTAAGTTTATTTTCATGTAATTAAGTACTTACCCACCGCACCTTCCGGGTGGACTGCGATCCTCGATCGGTTCTGCCTGCTGGGGGCCCAAATAGCGTAATTTCATCATAACTTTAATATTTTGTACTGAACCCATCCTCGAATACGTCGCCGTTGAACTGCCCGCGCGCAGACGCGTCTTTGGACACCTCACACGTCGGTCTAGCTCAGAAAAACGGAAAAAACTTTTGCTAACTCGTTGCGAAAATTCTAACTTAGTGATACAGTGAGCCTCATACAGTACGAAATCTTGAATACTACAAGGCCGATTTCTTCGCGGTTTTCGACGCTATCCTTCGTAATTAGGCTACGGCCCACCGTTTTAGCTGACAGAATCCATTTGTCTTCATGGGAAGTAGGCAAATGTGCTAGGTGGTTGAAGTTTTCGTTATTTTTTTTAAACGATAAATAATGTAAATTTGCTTAATATTCTTACTATCTACTAAGTTTATTTTCATGTAATTAAGTACTTACCCACCGCACCTTCCGGGTGGACTGCGATCCTCGATCGGTTCTGCCTGCTGGGGGCCCAAATAGCGTAATTTCATCATAACTTTAATATTTTGTACTGAACCCATCCTCGAATACGTCGCCGTTGAACTGCCCGCGCGCAGACGCGTCTCTGGACACCTCACACGTCGGTCTAGCTCAGAAAAACGGAAAAAACTTTTGCTAACTCGTTGCGAAAATTCTAACTTAGTGATACAGTGAGCCTCATACAGTACGAAATCTTGAACACTACAAGGCCGATTTCTTCGCGGTTTTCGACGCTATCCTTCGTAATTAGGCTACGGCCCACCGTTTTAGCTGTCAGAATCCATTTGTCTTCATGGGAAGTAGGCAAATGTGCTAGGTGGTTGAAGTTTTCGTTATTTTTTTTAAACGATAAATAATGTAAATTTGCTTAATATTCTTACTATCTACTAAGTTTATTTTCATGTAATTAAGTACTTACCCACCGCACCTTCCTGGTGGACTGCGATCCTCGATCGGTTCTGCCTGCTGGGGGCCCAAATAGCGTAATTTCATCATAACTTTAATATTTTGTACTGAACCCATCCTCGAATACGTCGCCGTTGAACTGCCCGCGCGCAGACGCGTCTCTGGACACCTCACACGTCGGTCTAGCTCAGAAAAACGGAAAAAGCTTTTGCTAACTCGTTGCGAAAATTCTAACTTAGTGATACAGTGAGCCTCATACAGTACGAAATCTTGAATACTACAAGGCCGATTTCTTCGCGGTTTTCGACGCTATCCTTCGTAATTAGGCTACGGCCCACCGTTTTAGCTGTCAGAATCCATTTGTCTTCATGGGAAGTAGGCAAATGTGCTAGGTGGTTGAAGTTTTCGTTATTTTTTTTAAACGATAAATAATGTAAATTTGCTTAATATTCTTACAATCTACTAAGTTTATTTTCATGTAATTAAGTACTTACCCATCGCACCTTCCGGGTGGACTGCGATCCTCGATCGGTTCTGCCTGCT
Organism: Aporophyla lueneburgensis; assembly: GCA_932294355.1. Lineage (NCBI taxonomy): Eukaryota > Metazoa > Arthropoda > Insecta > Lepidoptera > Noctuidae > Aporophyla > Aporophyla lueneburgensis. Next base: position 10,975,208 of record OW028762.1, on the reverse strand, counting down.
GGGGGCCCAAATAGCGTAATTTCATCATAACTTTAATATTTTGTACTGGACCCATCCTCGAATACGTCGCCGTTGAACTGCCCGCGCGCAGACGCGTCTCTGGACACCTCACACGACGGTCTAGCTCAGAAAAACGGAAAAAACTTTTGCTAACTCGTTGCGAAAATTCTAACTTAGTGATACAGTGAGCCTCATACAGTACGAAATCTTGAATACTAAAAGGCCGATTTCTTCGCGGTTTTTGACGCTATCCTTCGTAATTAGGCTACGGCCCACCGTTTTAGCTGTCAGAATCCATTTGTCTTCATGGGAAGTAGGCAAATGTGCTAGGTGGTTGAAGTTTTCGTTATTTTTTTAAACGATAAATAATGTAAATTTGCTTAATATTCTTACTATCTACTAAGTTTATTTTCATGTAATTAAGTACTTACCCACCGCACCTTCCGGGTGGACTGCGATCCTCGATCGGTTCTGCCTGCTGGGTGCCCAAATAGCGTTATTTCATCATAACTTTAATATTTTGTACTGTACCAATCCTCGAATACGTCGCCGTTGAACTGCCTGCGCGCAGACGCGTCTCTGGACACCTCACACGTCGGTCTAGCTCAGAAAAACGGAAAAAACTTTTGCTAACTCGTTGCGAAAATTCTAACTTAGTGATACAGTGAGCCTCATACAGTACGAAATCTTGAATACTACAAGGCCGATTTCTTCGCGGTTTTCGACACTATCCTTCGTAATTAGGCTACGGCCCACCGTTTTAGCTGTCAGAATCCATTTGTCTTCATGGGAAGTAGGCAAATGTGCTAGGTGGTTGAAGTTTTCGTTATTTTTTTTAAACGATAAATAATGTAAATTTGCTTAATATTCTTACTATCTACTAAGTTTATTTTCATGTAATTAAGTACTTACCCACCGCACCTTCCGGGTGGACTGCGATCCTCGATCGGTTCTGCCTGCTGGGGGCCCAAATAGCGTAATTTCATCATAACTTTAATATTTTGTACTGAACCCATCCTCGAATACGTCGCCGTTGAGCTGCCCGCGCGCAGACGCGTCTCTGGTTACCTCACACGTCGGTCTAGCTCAGAAAAACGGAAAAAACTTTTGCTAACTCGTTGCGAAAATTCTAACTTAGTGATACAGTGAGCCTCATACAGTACGAAATCTTGAATACTACAAGGCCGATTTCTTCGCGGTTTTCGACGCTATCCTTCGTAATTAGGCTACGGCTCACCGTTTTAGCTGTCAGAATCCATTTGTCTTCATGGGAAGTAGGCAAATGTGCTAGGTGGTTAAAGTTTTCGTTATTTTTTTTAAACGATAAATAATGTAAATTTGCTTAATATTCTTACTATCTACTAAGTTTATTTTCATGTAATTAAGTACTTACCCACCGCACCTTCCGGGTGGACTGCGATCCTCGATCGGTTCTGCCTGCTGGGGGCCCAAATAGCGTAATTTCATCATAACTTTAATATTTTGTACTGAACTCATCCTCGAATACGTCGCCGTTGAACTGCCCGCGCGCAGACGCGTCTCTGGACACCTCACACGTCGGTCTAGCTCAGAAAAACGGAAAAAACTTTTGCTAACTCGTTGCGAAAATTCTAACTTAGTGATACAGTGAGCCTCATACAGTACGAAATCTTGAACACTACAAGGCCGATTTCTTCGCGGTTTTCGACGCTATCCTTCGTAATTAGGCTACGGCCCACCGTTTTAGCTGTCAGAATCCATTTGTCTTCATGGGAAGTAGGCAAATGTGCTAGGTGGTTGAAGTTTTCGTTATTTTTTTTAAACGATAAATAATGTAAATTTGCTTAATATTCTTACTATCTACTAAGTTTATTTTCATGTAATTAAGTACTTACCCACCGCACCTTCCGGGTGGACTGCGATCCTCGATCGGTTCTGCCTGCTGGGGGCCCAAATAGCGTAATTTCATCATAACTTTAATATTTTGTACTGAACCCATCCTCGAATACGTCGCCGTTGAACTGCCCGCGCGCAGACGCGTCTCTGGACACCTCACACGTCGGTCTAGCTCAGAAAAACGGAAAAAACTTTTGCTAACTCGTTGCGAAAATTCTAACTTAGTGATACAGTGAGCCTCATACAGTACGAAATCTTGAACACTACAAGGCCGATTTCTTCGTGGTTTTCGACGCTATCCTTCGTAATTAGGCTACGGCCCACCGTTTTAGCTGTCAGAATCCATTTGTCTTCATGGGAAGTAGGCAAATGTGCTAGGTGGTTGAAGTTTTCGTTATTTTTTTTAAACGATAAATAATGTAAATTTGCTTAATATTCTTACTATCTACTAAGTTTATTTTCATGTAATTAAGTACTTACCCACCGCACCTTCCGGGTGGACTGCGATCCTCGATCGGTTCTGCCTGCTGGGGGCCCAAATAGCGTAATTTCATCATAACTTTAATATTTTGTACTGAACCCATCCTCGAATACGTCGCCGTTGAACTGCCCGCGCGCAGACGCGTCTCTGGACACCTCACACGTCGGTCTAGCTCAGAAAAACGGAAAAAACTTTTGCTAACTCGTTGCGAAAATTCTAACTTAGTGATACAGTGAGCCTCATACAGTACGAAATCTTGAACACTACAAGGCCGATTTCTTCGCGGTTTTCGACGCTATCCTTCGTAATTAGGCTACGGCCCACCGTTTTAGCTGTCAGAATCCATTTGTCTTCATGGGAAGTAGGCAAATGTGCTAGGTGGTTGAAGTTTTCGTTATTTTTTTTAAACGATAAATAATGTAAATTTGCTTAATATTCTTACTATCTACTAAGTTTATTTTCATGTAATTAAGTACTTACCCACCGCACCTTCCGGGTGGACTGCGATCCTCGATCGGTTCTGCCTGCTGGGGGCCCAAATAGCGTAATTTCATCATAACTTTAATATTTTGTACTGAACCCATCCTCGAATACGTCGCCGTTGAACTGCCCGCGCGCAGACGCGTCTCTGGACACCTCACACGTCGGTCTAGCTCAGAAAAACGGAAAAAACTTTTGCTAACTCGTTGCGAAAATTCTAACTTAGTGATACAGTGAGCCTCATACAGTACGAAATCTTGAACACTACAAGGCCGATTTCTTCGCGGTTTTCGACGCTATCCTTCGTAATTAGGCTACGGCCCACCGTTTTAGCTGTCAGAATCCATTTGTCTTCATGGGAAGTAGGCAAATGTGCTAGGTGGTTGAAGTTTTCGTTATTTTTTTTAAACGATAAATAATGTAAATTTGCTTAATATTCTTACTATCTACTAAGTTTATTTTCATGTAATTAAGTACTTACCCACCGCACCTTCCGGGTGGACTGCGATCCTCGATCGGTTCTGCCTGCTGGGGGCCCAAATAGCGTAATTTCATCATAACTTTAATATTTTGTACTGAACCCATCCTCGAATACGTCGCCGTTGAACTGCCCGCGCGCAGACGCGTCTCTGGACACCTCACACGTCGGTCTAGCTCAGAAAAACGGAAAAAACTTTTGCTAACTCGTTGCGAAAATTCTAACTTAGTGATACAGTGAGCCTCATACAGTACGAAATCTTGAATACTACAAGGCCGATTTCTTCGCGGTTTTCGACGCTATCCTTCGTAATTAGGCTACGGCCCACCGTTTTAGCTGTCAGAATCCATTTGTCTTCATGGGAAGTAGGCAAATGTGCTAGGTGGTTGAAGTTTTCGGTATTTTTTTTAAACGATAAATAATGTAAATTTGCTTAATATTCTTACTATCTACTAAGTTTATTTTCATGTAATTAAGTACTTACCCACCGCACCTTCCAGGTGGACTGCGATCCTCGATCGGTTCTGCCTGCTGGGGGCCCAAATAGCGTAATTTCATCATAACTTTAATATTTTGTACTGAACCCATCCTCGAATACGTCGCCGTTGAACTGCCCGCGCGCAGACGCGTCTCTGGACACCTCACACGTCGGTCTAGCTCAGAAAAACGGAAAAAACTTTTGCTAACTCGTTGCGAAAATTCTAACTTAGTGATACAGTGAGCCTCATACAGTACGAAATCTTGAATACTACAAGGCCGATTTCTTCGCGGTTTTTGACGCTATCCTTCGTAATTAGGCTACGGCCCACCGTTTTAGCTGTCAGAATCCATTTGTCTTCATGGGAAGTAGGCAAATGTGCTAGGTGGTTGAAGTTTTCGTTATTTTTTTTAAACGATAAATAATGTAAATTTGCTTAATATTCTTACAATCTACTAAGTTTATTTTCATGTAATTAAGTACTTACCCACCGCACCTTCCGGGTGGACTGCGATCCTCGATCGGTTCTGCCTGCTGGGTGCCCAAATAGCGTAATTTCATCATAACTTTAATATTTTGTACTGAACCCATCCTCGAATATGTCGCCGTTGAACTGCCCGCACGCAGACGCGTCTTTGGACACCTCACACGTCGGTCTAGCTCAGTAAAACGGAAAAAACTTTTGCTAACTCGTTGCGAAAATTCTAACTTAGTGATACAGTGAGCCTCATACAGTACGAAATCTTGAATACTACAAGGCCGATTTCTTCGCGGTTTTCGACCTTATCCTTCGTAATTAGGCTACGGCCCACCGTTTTAGCTGTCAGAATCCATTTGTCTTCATGGGAAGTAGGCAAATGTGCTAGGTGGTTGAAGTTTTCGTTATTTTTTTTAAACGATAAATAATGTAAATTTGCTTAATATTCTTACTATCTACTAAGTTTATTTTCATGTAATTAAGTACTTACCCACCGCACCTTCCGGGTGGACTGCGATCCTCGATCGGTTCTGCCTGCTGGGGGCCCAAATAGCGTAATTTCATCATAACTTTAATATTTTGTACTAAACCCATCCTCGAATACGTCACCGTTGAACTGCCCGCGCGCAGACGCTTCTCTGGACACCTCACACGTCGGTCTAGCTCAGAAAAACGGAAAAAACTTTTGCTAACTCGTTGCGAAAATTCTAACTTAGTGATACAGTGAGCCTCATACAGTACGAAATCTTGAATACTACAAGGCCGATTTCTTCGCGGTTTTCGACGCTATCCTTCGTAATTAGGCTACGGCCCACCGTTTTAGCTGTCAGAATCCATTTGTCTTCATGGGAAGTAGGCAAATGTGCTAGGTGGTTGAAGTTTTCGTTATTTTTTTTAAACGATAAATAATGTAAATTTGCTTAATATTCTTACAATCTACTAAGTTTATTTTCATGTAATTAAGTACTTACCCACCGCACCTTCCGGGTGGACTGCGATCCTCGATCGGTTCTGCCTGCTGGGGGCCCAAATAGCGTAATTTCATCATAACTTTAATATTTTGTACTGGACCCATCCTCGAATACGTCGCCGTTGAACTGCCCGCGCGCAGACGCGTCTCTGGACACCTTACACGTCGGTCTAGCTCAGAATACCGGAAAAAACTTTTGCTAACTCGTTGCGAAAATTCTAACTTAGTGATACAGTGAGCCTCATACAGTACGAAATCTTGAATACTACAAGGCCGATTTCTTCGCGGTTTTCGACGCTATCCTTCGTAATTAGGCTACGGCCCACCGCTTTAGCTGTCAGAATCCATTTGTCTTCATGGGAAGTAGGCAAATGTGCTAGGTGGTTGAAGTTTTCGTTATTTTTTTTAAACGATAAATAATGTAAATTTGCTTAATATTCTTACTAACTACTAAGTTTATTTTCATGTAATTAAGTACTTACCCACCGCACCTTCCGGGTGGACTGCGATCTTCGATCGGTTCTGCCTGCTGGGGGCCCAAATAGCGTAATTTCATCATAACTTTAATATTTTGTACTGAACCCATCCTCGAATACGTCGCCGTTGAACTGCCCGCGCGCAGACGCGTCTCTGGACACCTCACACGTCGGTCTTGCTCAGAAAAACGGAAAAAACTTTTGCTAACTCGTTGCGAAAATTCTAACTTAGTGATACAGTGAGCCTCATACAGTACGAAATCTTGCTAATAAACAGTATACAATAACACCTGGTCTAAAAGAACTATTGCTTCGCAAAAAGCCTGATTTAAGTTTAGTCAATTTAAAAGATAAATTGGTTTACAAAGAAATACTCCTGAAAACTAATGCTCATAAAAGAGACTTTGACCCTGCAGGTCAAATTAAAGGTGATAAAGGTCTAAAATATTCTCAAGTGGTCAAACCATTATTTTCTGAGTCTTATAAATGCTTACAAGCACCAATAGAAGTTAAATCTAGGCCAAAAAGAGGTGCTGGTTTACCGTTTCTTAAAAAAATATAAAAAAAATACTGAACTTGTTTATTGGGATGATCCTAATGAATTAGTGGACAGGCTTAAACTTTTGATCGCTTCTAAAACTGCAGGTAATACTAACCTTGATAACGAGATTTTATCTATTACTGAAGAACTGAAAGAAGCGGGTGTAATACATGAATAAAAGGGCTTATCATAGACACTGTTACTTAGTCTAATTTTATAGTTCAGAAGTGACAGTTGAAAGAATGAGCAAAGTGAAAAGAGACATCATAAACGAAATTCACAAAGTGCAAGAATCAATTTTTCTCGAAGACATGTAATATTAAAAGATATTGATGATCTTTGGCAAGCCGATTTAATGGATATGCAAAGCATTTCCAAATTCAATACCAACTGCAAATATATTTTAGTGGTTATCGATGGATTCTCTAAGTATGCTTGGGCTATTCCACTTAAACAAAAAAATAAAGAATCTGTGTCTAATGCATTCAATACGATATTGAGAAAAACGCATCCCAAGAAACTTGCAAACAGACCTAGGAACAGAATTTTACAACGCATGTTTTCAAAAAATTATAAAAAATAATTCTATCAATCACTACAGCACTTATTCGACCAAAATGGCCTCCATTGTAGAACGACTTATAAGGACGATAAAAAGTAAGCTTTACAAGGAATTCAGTTTAAAAGGGAACTATAAATGGACTGACGGTACGCTTGCTAAAGTAATTAACAGATATAATCACACAATACATACAACAATTGGTTTACCACCAACTCGACTCAATCATAAAAATAAAGCTCAAGTACTAAATATTTATTTTAATCGACAACAAATGAAAACAAAGCGTCGTAAGTTCAAGATAGGTGATTTTGTTCGAATAAGTAAACATAAAGGTTGTTTTGAAAAAGGCTATACTCCTAATTGGTCAACAGAGATGTTTTTAAAGTTTATTAAAGTTCAAAATACAAATCCTACTACATATTTATTACAAGACATTAAACAGCAGCCTATTTTAGGAGCATTTTATAATCAAGAATCACAAATTACCAAACATCCTGATATTTACCTTGTTGTAAAAGTTTTGAAACGTAGAAAGAGAAAAGTTTTTGTGAAATGGTTGGGGTTACCATCATCAGAAAATTGTTGGATTGATGATATAAATGTTTTGTAAGGGCTTTATAATGCCATGATCTATGATTTAGGTTCTATTCTGTTTGCATACATAAACGGAGAAGGACTTGTGAATAATTTAATTAATAATTTACCATTTGAGCTCCATTTACCGGGATATAATTACTGTGGTCCTGGAACTAAATTACATAAAAGATTGGCTCGTGGTGATAAAGGTGTAAATAAGTTAGATGAGTATTGCAAACATCACGATATCGCTTACAATAAATCCAAAAGTTTGAAAGATCGTCATAAAGCAGATATAATTTTATTAAAGATGGCGAAGAAGCGTGATCTGTCTTCAGATGCAAACACAGGAGAAAAACTTGCTGCTAATGTGGTTAACAACGTAATGTTATCAAAAGTGAGTTCTGGATATGGCCTCAAAAAAAACTTTAAAAATATAGTCTCCCATACAAGAAAATGCATTAAAAAATTAAAGCCAAAGTGTAAGAAAAAACTGATAGAATTGGCATACGCAGCTGCTAGGGAGTTAACTCATAATTCATCTACGAAGCTCCCACGGATCATACCCATTCCTAAGTCCGGTGGTGTTTTACCTTTAATTCCTATATTTGCTGGCCTGTCTGCTGCTGGAAGTATAGCAAGTGGAATTGCTGGAATCGTCAAAACTATCAACGAATATAAGGTTGCAAAAAAGCATTTGGAACAAATGGAACGACAACATAAGAAAGTGGAAGGTGTTTGTATTGGAAACGGATTGAGGTTAAACCGTAGCAAGAATGGACTTCGATTATATCTAAATTTAAAGAAAAAAAACTAAATCGCAGGCTACCTAACCGTGCTCTTACTAATATCGATATCATACAATTTACGGAAAACATTCCATATTTTCGTGGAGTGTATATGAGAGATACCTTACCAAGGTCACCGTTTTCCCGAGAGTGTGGAATCATTAATTTGGATGATTCTAAAAATTCTGGTACACATTGGGTAGCCTACGTAATTATAAATAAATATGTTGAATATTTCGATAGTTACGGAAACTTAAAACCGCCCATAGAATTTGTTCGTTACGTGGGTTCTGACGACATCCATTATAATTACAATAATTATCAAAATAATAACTTATTTAACTGTGGACACTTATGCATAAAATTTCTTAAAGAGTTTTGGAAAAAGCAGTCTTTTTAAATTATTACTTTAAATAAAGTTTCTTACTCATAAGTCAACACTTTAACGCTGTCTGCTACAAGAAACGAATGTCAATTATATTATAGCCGAAAACATGATAGTGTATAATATAAAATCAATCACCAAAGTGAATAACTTTACTCGTCCTCGTATCGTCAGAAGACGCAGACATACGCGAAGTGTAAAAATAATCACTGAAGAGAATAGATTGTTTCTTCAAGCTTTGGGATTTAAACTATGAGTATTCTTAATATAAATGATTCAGCGCAGTTCGATAACTCTATAGTGAGTTATGAATATCAAACTTATAATCCGTACAGCAACAGTTTTAAAGAAAATGATGAAATACGAATACCCATAAATCAGCAAGATGTGTACATATTACCTTCAGCCAGTTACATTTACGTTGAAGGCCGAGCCACTGTGTCTTCTAAAGATGCATCAGGAAAACTTACACGAAAGTCTGTTAATTTCACAAATAATCCTATATTATTTCTATTTCAAGACATTCGATATGAAATTAACGGTGTTGAGATAGATCGAATAAAAAATGCAGGAATTACTACAACTTTAAAATCATATGTGTCTATGAGTGAGGGGGAAAGCAAAGCTGCTGGTGTTTGGGGTTGGAATTTGAATGGGGCTAAAGATAATGACGGTATTTTTAGCGCTCTTATACCCCTGAATAAAGTTTTGGGATTTGCGGAAGATTATGATAAAATTATCATTAACTGTAAACATGAACTTCTACTTAACAGAAGTAGTTCTAAGCTTAATAGTGTTATTCTTGATAATAACGACTCGATTTAAATAAATATAGAGAGATTGCAATGGCGCGTGCCTCATATAAAAGTTTCAGATCGGGAAAGATTAACTTTACTGAAACATTTAGAGAAAGATCGCCCTATTCAAATAGCTTTTAGAAATTGGGACTTGTATGAATACCCTTTATTACCTAAGACTACAAAACATTCCTGGGTTATTAAGACTGCTTCACAAATCGAGAAACCGAGGTATGTGATCTTTGGGTTACAGACAAATAGAAAAACACTAAATCTAGAGACAGTTCAATATTTGACCATGGTAAATTAACAAATGTTACTCTTTTCTTAAATTCTAACTATTACCCATACGAATATGTTAATTCAAAATTTCCTGAAGATAAATATTGTATATTATATGAGATGTATACCAAATTTCGTCAGTCTTATTATAACATTCGATGTGAACCGATGCTTGATCTGCTTCAATATAAAGAAAAGGCTCCTTTATTTGTAATTGATTGCTCAAGACAGAACGAGGCTTTGAAGACTGGGGCTATAGATGTGAGACTAGAAATAGAAAGTTCTGAAGATATTCCAGAAAATACATCCGCATATTGTCTAATCATCAACGATCGCCTGATGGAATATAAACCCCTGAGTAGTATTGTAAGGAAATTATCATGAACGCCATAGTCGATGTGCAAGGGTTTAAGACGGAAAATAACGAGTTTATTGTCAAAGAAATAGCAATAGTATGCAGAAATCAAATTATGGTGTTATTAATCAAACCACCATTCCCATTTTACAATCTTACAAAAAAAGAAAAATCGCAAGTTTGTTGGATAGAGAGAAACAGAAAAATTTTGTGGAAAGAAGGATTTATATCATACTTAAAATCGCTGCAATGTATTGAACCTTATCTGAAAGATAAAAACATTTATGTTAAAGGGTGTGAAAAAGTGTTATGGCTAAGAAACCTATTAAAACATGATAATGTATATAATTTAGAAGATAAGAAATGTCCTAGTTTACAAAAAATATTTGATGATTATAAAACGTCTAGTAATATATTTAGTTGTGTGTATCATCCGAATGTATGTGGTTTAAAAAATGTAACATGTTTAAAAAAGTGGTTTGGTGATAACAGTATTTTTAATTGTATATAATTTAGAAGACAAAGTCTGTCTTGAAAAAAGAAATAAAATAAAATAATGTTAAGTAATTTATTAGCTCTTTGTATCATAACAATATATCGAAATAAATGCTTTTTTATAAGTAATCGTTTTTGGTTTTATTTTCATAATAAACGCGTTAGACATAGAATACCACAACGAAATGTGCTTTAATTTCTTTATAAATTGAGAACACCAGATACAAGAGTTCATTATTCTTCTATACAAACTCGTATCGAGACCTTCTTAAAAATGATTCAAAATTATTTCAGCCCGCGTTACGAAATATATAATAAACACAAAATTCGATTATGTTCATTTCGACATTATTGGGCTACAGTAGATTCAACACGAAGATTGGTGATGGAAATGGCCGATGCAGGTTTTTTTTACTGTGGAAATGGTTTAAACGATAAAGTTATGTGCTTTTCGTGTGGAGTTGGCATCGAAGATTGGGAGTATTACAATGATCCGTGGATGCAACATGCCATATTTTCCCCTGATTGCTTTTATTTAAACGCTGTAAAAGGAACAGACTATGTTGCCAAATCAAGAAGTCTGTTTTATAAAGAAACAAAAATATAAAGTGATTGTAACGTGGAGCAGAATAGATTGATGCGATTGACTGTCTGATTGTCTAGTTCACAAAATATTGATCGAGGGACTGATTGTCTAGTTCCCAAAATATTGATTTATTGACTGATTTGTCTAGTTCAGAAAATATTGATAGAATGACTGATTGTCTAGTTCTCAAAATATTGATCGAGTGACTGATTGTCTAGTTCACAAAATAATGATTTATTGATTGATTTGTCTACAAAATATTGATAGAATGTCTGATTGTCTAGTTCTCAAAATATTGATCGAATGACTGATTGTTTAGTTCACATCAAATGTATAATTGGGGTGACTGGATCCCTGATCCAGGAACCCCAATTATACACTACTCACAACATCCATGAATGGGCCGACGCAGACAATAATCCACATTTTAAGAAGCAGGTGTCATTTCAGATGAAATTCTCTGTGAATGTATGGGCTGGAATAATTGGCAGAACATTGATTGGGCCCCACTTTTTGCCTGATCCATTGAATGGCGAAAATTATTTGCAATTTCTGCAAATTGATTTACCACTGCTGGTAGAGGAATCAGGTGTCCCGATCATCGAAAGAGACCCAACAGTCATCTTTCAGCAAGACGGCTGTCCAGCGCATTGGACTTTAAATGAAGGGAACACCTCAACAATTGCTTTCCTGATAGCTGGATCGGCAGGGATGCCGATCCAGCTATCCCTTGGCCATCCCTTGGCCCGCTCGCTCCCCAGATCTTACCCCGTTGGACTTTTTCGTGTGGGGCCGGGCCAAGGAACTGGTGTATTTATAACAACATAGAAATAAACACTAGAGAAGAATTGATACAAAGAATAAATTCAGCGTTTAAGACAATGAAGCAGGAGATGATGTTGAAAATAACGACTACAGAAGTTAGAAGACGGGGCCGTGCTTGTATTAGGAATCACGGCCGTCATTTTGAACATGAAAAATAAATAATTTTAATTCAAATGTTGTTTTAATTAGTCTGCCTAAAAAAAATTCTCCCTCAAATTGGTTTGTAGGCCCTAATTTCAATAATTTGTAAGATATCCGCATAAATGATACCTCAAAAGAAAGAACGATTATCAAGCATATCTTCAAAAAGGTTTGAACAAAAAAAGCACCCCCCGTTTTTTTTTAATAAGGTTTAAAAGACGTATTGTACAATTTTTTTATTTTTTCTGAGCTTTAAATGTCTGTAAAAAAATGTCTAATGACACAGAAGCCTAAAACATGTTTAGCTTGATTGCTTACACATTACTTTAATTAAATAAATAAAAAATGAATTCATTTATCATTCAATTTGGCCATAATTATGCAGTTTACATTAAATTTTGAGAATTTCCGAAAAAAAACTTAAAAATTTGGTTAAAAATATTTGGTAAGACTTCGTCTAAGACAACCATTGCTTAAATGGTTCTAAATTGTCTGAACTATCTTCGCCTTAAAGCTTTACACCCATCTTCCAATCACCCTGTATAACTTATTTCATTTTTAAAATCTATGATCATATCGAGAATATTTTTTGTTTAATATTATTTGTATTAGCGACGATAGGAATTTAATTTAGATTTATATAAGATTTTTTTTTTTTTTTTTTTTTTTTTTTTTTTTTTTTTTTTTTTTTTTGTGGGGCATCTCGTAGTTAATCCTGAAAAGATTGTGACTACTTAAACGGATTGGGGCCCGGCGAGTTCTAAAAAGTTACCTTTTTAGGCCTCCAGCCGGGGCTTATTATACTTAAAGACTAAAGCGAAAGCTCTAAGGGTTACCCCGAGGGGGGTACGAACCTCGGCTTAGGCAATCGCTGATAGGGGGGCAGCAAGGGACTGGCTGGATCTGGGTTAAATTATTTAGGGACTAATTTAAAGCTAACGGCGCAGCATCGCGGGCTGGCTCTTGCAAGGGTCGGGAGGGACTGTTAAGTCGGGGTCGCGACGACGGACCTCGGCGGCGAGGTCGGTACGGTTTGTGTCTGTGTGCTGGTCTAGCTGTACTGGTCTCTTTTCGACTCTCCTGGAGGAGAGTAGTGGGATCATCAGGATCGGTAAGAACGTGCCGCGAGCGGCGGACTTTGCTAATACGGGAGGGGGTGTAAGTAGCTGCCGCCACAACCAGAGGGTTGCGGTGGGCTACGGCCCTATCGAAGAAACGCTTCGAAGCGCGTTTTATGTATTGATGGATAGTCAGGAGTTTCATGTCTAAATGAAGATTGATATTCCGAACAAACCAAGGCGAGCCTGTGGCTTGACGGAGAAAACGGTTCTGGAGAGTCTGCATCCTATGGATGAATCGGGGCTTGGCATGTGCCCAGACTGGGCTTGCGTATATCATAATCGGCCTGATACAAGCGGTGTAAAGCCGCTTCTTACACAGAAGAGACAATTTACTCCGCTTGTTCAGGACGCAATGGAGCCTACTGAGAGCGAAAGCGGCCCGCGAGCGAGCCTGCTTTATGTGCTCGGAAAAGGTGAGGTGTTCGTCGAGGATGACACCTAGATATTTGGCTTGCTTCGCCCAAGGGATCTGCTTGCCGAACATTGAGATGGGTCGGGGAGGGGGGTGATTACGTCGCGGTCGGGTGTAAAAGACCGCCTGACTTTTATCGGGGTTGACCTCGATTCGCCACTTCCTGAACCAATCGCCGAGCTCGTCGACTGCGGTTTGGAGGTAGCGAACCAGCGCTGTGTCACTAAACCCCGAGAAGAAGATGGCAGTGTCGTCTGCGAACAGAGCTAACCTTGCCTTCTTGCTTCTGGGGAAATCGCTAGTGAACAGCGTGAAAATGAGGGGGGCTAGTACAGAGCCTTGAGGGACTCCTGCACGGATCGGGTGAGGGGAGGAGAGTGCCCCTTCGATGCGATAGCGAAAGGTACGGTTCGCAAGAAAGTCTCGTAAGATGAGCACGAGACGGTCTGGCACTCCGAGTTGGTACAGCTTATATAATAAGCCGTTGTGCCAGACTTTGTCGAACGCTTTCGCTATATCGAAGTATACAGCGCCCGTGAACATACCACGCTGAAAACCAGCATTGATATGTTCAACGATGCGGTGTACCTGATGGACACACGAGTGTTGGGTTCGAAAACCGAACTGCTCGTTGGGGATGAGGCCCTTGGTTTCGGCATAATCCCTGAGTCGCTTATAAATAAGTCTCTCATAGATTTTGCCGAGAACTTTGAGCAAACTAATGGGGCGGTAGCTCGTGGGCTCGGTTTTGGGCTTACCGGGCTTAGGGATGCCAATGACGGTGGCTTCCTTCCACGCTTGGGGGAAAATATTATTACTCAAGGCACCATTGAAGATGGTGCACATGAGCATAATCAAGTGAGCGGGGAACAGCTTGATCACTCTGTTGGTGATGCCGTCTGATCCGGGGGCTTTACGAAATTTCAGACCCTTGATGATCTCGTGCACCTCGTCAGGTGTGACAGGGGGCAGGGGATCATCAGGGTCTTCAACGGGCGGGAGTGAGGCTTTGCGTTCGACTTCCGCGTTTACCTTATCGACAAACGCTTGGTCTACTGGCTGCGAACTGGGTGTGCATTGGGCTTCGAGGCTATCGGCTAGGCATTCAGCCCTGTCGATATCCTCGAATGCAATGGTCGCATCGGGGCGGGTCAGGGGGGGCATAGTGGAAAACTCAGAGGATTTCAGTTTCCTCTGAAGTTCCCAGAAGGCGAGATGAGTCGGCTCTAGTTCGCTCACCATCTTGTCCCAGTTAGCGTCACGCAGCTCAGTCACACGTGTCCTTACAGCACGCTGTAAGTAACGCATGTGAGCTTTGTTAGCATCACAGGGAAAGATGCTGTAGGCACGAACGGCCGCGTTCTTCTCTGTCAGCAGATCACGTACATCGTCGGGGAGTTTCCATTTACGGTCACCCGTATCTGGAACCTCCCGTGAGCTTTCGCTCACGATCGATTGTACGTGTTCCGTGAGAGAGTCGATCGCGGCCGTTGTGGCGGCGACAGAGTCAAACTGATCTGGGATAGAGTCTAAGTGATGTGACGTGTTAGATTGTAAGCGTTCGCTTACTTTCATCCAGTCAGTGATCACTTTAGTGGCGGGGGGTTGGGAGGGGTCGCGAATACCTAATCGGGGGGCCAGGTTCATGACTACTGGTCGATGGTCAGAGTCGAGTTCGTGAATAGTCTCTATAGAATCCAACCTTAAGTTGATATTCTTAAGGAGCGCTATGTCAAGAACGTCGGGTAGCTGATCAACATCGAAGGGGAAGTGAGTGGGAGTCATCGGGGCGATGACATCAAAGTTCATGGTAGAACAGAGGTTGAAAAGTTGCCTACCTCTAGTCGAGGTCCTGGTGCTATTCCAGGCGGGATGTTTGGCGTTGAGATCGCCCGCTATGATAACGGAGTCACTCATGCCGAAGAGATCGGAAAGGTCGTTAGCGAGGAGTTGAGGGTCCTCTGACTCATGTGTGGGAGGAAGGTAAGCCGACACGATAGTGATCGGCTGGTGACCTGTCAGTGCTAACCGACAGCCGAAACTTCTATCCGGGAGAGTTGGGGGGGATCCATAGGTATGCAGTACAGGGACTTCCTATAGTATATGAGGGTGCCGCCTCTGTGACAACGTGACCTGTCGTTGCGAACTAGACGATAGTTTGCAATTTTCGGGTCGCGATGATGAGGCTTTAAGAACGACTCTTGTATAAGTAAAATGTCTACGTGATGGTCGCGGAGGAACGTGGCGATCTCATCACGTTGGCCGTGAATGCCGTTGGCATTATAGAAGCCTAGCTTTAGGGAACGGGGTTTAAGTCTAGTTAATACTCCTCGACTATCCATAATAGGGGCGTTGGGAGTTCATAACGTGGAGTGCTTGCGTGATCTCTGGATACGCAGCATATATAGATTGGATACGGAACAGGTTGCCGCCGGCGGCAACTAGTTCCTGGGCCATCTGTTGGGCACGCGGGGAGAGGAACGTGCTATAGGTGTTAAAGGTCCCGGCAATGACGTTGAACGCATTGAGGGGAGCCTGACCTTTCCTCTGAACTGGGGTGGGTCCTGCCATAGGGGCAGCGGGAGGGGCCGCGGCGCGGGCGGGGGGAGCGGTCGCGGGAAAACCGGGGGGCGTAAGGGGCGCGGGGGCGCGGGTACGCGGGTCCACTAAGGGAGGGATGGGGGCGGGCTTTGGCCTAGAGGAGGCCAGTGCGGGGAACTCCTTCTGGGAACTCAAAAGAG
Organism: Aporophyla lueneburgensis; assembly: GCA_932294355.1. Lineage (NCBI taxonomy): Eukaryota > Metazoa > Arthropoda > Insecta > Lepidoptera > Noctuidae > Aporophyla > Aporophyla lueneburgensis. Next base: position 10,958,885 of record OW028762.1, on the reverse strand, counting down.
GCCATTGGGAGGGACGTTGAGGGGCCAATCTCGCGGGGAGTTTGGCCGAGGGGGATTCCCTTTTCTGGCGAGCGTCGAAACGTTGCGCCAATTTAGGGGACGAGGACTTGGGGGCTTTCGGGCAGCCCCGGTAGTTTGCCGGATGACCGGACTCTTTGCAGAGCACACAACTAGGTGGCTCGGTGCAGAGAGTGCGGTCTTTGGGCCGGGTACAATCTGCTGTACCATGTTCTCCCAGGCACTTGACGCACCTGGGAGTGGCGTAGCAGTTGTACGCTGAGTGCCCGTAAAGTTGACATCTATGGCACTGGCCAATGATGTTCGACTTACGGGGCTTTTCTATGATGAGACCAGACAGATTACAGACTGCCTTGACTTTGAAAATGGGGTGGTGACCCTCCGTGGGAGGGCACACCACCAGGACCATGTCAAAGGCAATGCCTTGTCTGGATCTGTGCATCCTATGGACCTCTGTGACAGGCACGTTCTGTCTCTCGAGGTCAGCTTTGATTTCGCTGGTGGGGATCTCGCAGGGGATCCTGCGGATCACCACCCTGGTCAGACGCTCCTCGGGCAAGGAATACGTGTGGAAGGACACGTTCCTGGCAGAGAGGAGCCTGGTCAGCTCGCGGTAATCGGTCGAGGTCGGTACCGATACCTTTATGCCCTGCTGGGTGGCACGGGCACTGGTATAGTTGACCCTCTGGTCAACGCACCATTTGGACACCTCCGTCCACTTGGCCTTGTCCTGTATAAATACAGGGGGCGGTGGAGGGAGTTTCCTGGCGGTGGTTGAGCCAGAGTTAGCGGTCGGGGCGCTACCGTTAGCGCGGGGCGCGGCAACCTTCGCGGAGGTTGAAGGCGAGGGACGGGAGGGGGACGCGGTGGCGGCGGTCGCCGGCGGCGTGGGGGGGATGGACGCGGTCGCGGTGGCGGGGGTCGCCTGCGTATCGGGGAGGGGGTCGGACGCGTTGGCGGAGGTCGCCAGCGGGGAGGGGGCGCGGGACGGAGGAGCGGAGTCCTCAGCCGCTATGATTTTAGCGGCTGGGGCTGAGCTGCTGTCCTTGCTCTTCTTCCTCTTGCTCCCTTTGCCCTTTGTATGGGAGACTAACTCATACGCCTCCGTGTCCGAGGACGAGGAGGGGTTTGAGTCAGCCTGGGGAGCGGTTGAGGCGGTATCGGGATGATCTTCCGTGTCCATGGACACCGGAAGATCGTCTACTGGGGCGATGGGGGAGGGGATAGCCGGAGTCTCAAGTGCGTCACTGAAAACAGTGACTAGCTTGTTGGCTCTGGCCTTCCTCTCCCTGTTCGCCTTCCAGCGTTTCTTAAAGGAGATGACGAACTCTCGGTCATCATCCACGAGCTCGAAGAAAGCCTCCGAGAGGGCTTCCCTCTCCTCGGGAGATATGAGTTTAACCATGTTTCCCGGGGAGAAAAACTAAGGGGTGGGGGGGACCTAATCACTCATGAGAGTGATCCTGATCAAAAACCCTACTCCTACGTAGCCTAATCCCCGGTGGGATGCCGGGGGTGAGTGTTACACTCCCTGTCGGGTATAGACAGGGAGGTGATCCTGGTGAGCCCTAAGAGTGACTCCCGTCGCCAATCTTATTGTGCGAACGGGTTCCTAACCGGTCATGCGATGGGTACTGAAGGTACCCGACCAGTCTAGTGCGGGGGGTATAGATATACCCGCGGCACTAGTACGCGGCTGTGGAGGGAAGACTGTCACCGGGGCTGACGAGGGAAGCCCCCAAGGCCAGCGATCCGGGACCCGTCCAACTTTCGTCTAGCCCTGAAGGGGATAGACGGGTGCGTTGGGTCTGCACCCACTCGGCTTCGTTGGCACCGTTAAGGTATCCACCGAGTGACCACGAAACTGTGGATTTGCCCTGAAGGGGCCACAACACAACACACGTTTTTGACGATTTTCTGACGAATCAGAAATACCACTGTCTTGCGAACAAGACAGTACGGTTTTAGACTGAATCTGAAGAAACAGGAAATTCCGAATTTTGCGATTTAAATAAATTTAAATCGCAAAATAGCGGAGAGTAGTCGGGGCGACTACGCAGCGTGGCGCACGGAGCACAACTGACGGGCGAACGAGCGGCGGGCGGTGGAGGGGATACGCGCAGCGGAGCGGCAGCGTAACGACCTTCCAAGGCGGGCGTCGAGCGTAGAATGATTTATATAAGAAATATTTTTTTTTGTGGTTTTATGGGTGAGTGTCAAGTATGGCATTAGTAGGGGAGAGGTGTGTCAATAGTAACAAAAAAAAAAACAATTCTTCATAATATTTTAATTAACAATCACAGCGCAATCATTTTTGGTCACAATATAGTTGAGTTATCTAATTATAAAATCAATGTAGTAAACAACAAAAACGTCGTTAAATACTAGGAAATGGCACTTAATGAGATCAACTAATAGTGTTACAATTGCTGCACTAAGAGGGTCAATTGTAACAGCAATGAGAGTCAATTGTAACATATAGAAATAGACAACAATAAAAAAAAAAAAAAATTAACAAAATCTTGACAGCAGTTCACTCTAAACATCAAAAAAGAACTTAAAACACTTAAAAGTTATATTAAAAAAATTAACAGTCATTTTGACAAACAGTTTAAACACACAAAAAAAGGGATAATTTTTTGCACAGCTGGAGTGTGCCCATTTATGGTAGTCTCTGCATTGCAACCAATCTTCTCTACTGGTTTGTTTAGTCTCTCTTTCTTGGGAAGTGATGGCACCGACCTGTTTGGTCCCTTTGACAGCAATTACTCTGTTCGGTTTCTGAGTTGTTGTTACAACCGTCTCATCTATATTACACATATTTTGTGGTTGACATCTAAGTCTATCCAGTAGGGGGTATATCCAGTTTTAACTGTATTATCCTGCTTGTATTTAGTGATATTCTTGCATAGAATCACGTGACACATGCTAAAGCTGGTAGCTACACTTCTTACACAAGCTTCAGCATATTTTTCTGGTGGCACGGTGCCACGCAATGTCTTCCGAGGTCGTTTATAAACCATTTTTTATGGATTCTGAAAATAAAATGGTACTATTAATTAATAAGCTAAGTGCCAAAATAACAAAGTGTCAATTGTAACACGTTACAATTGCGCCTCATTGTTTTATTACTTTTGCACCACTACCGCCATTTTGCATTGACGACTTATTTAAAAAAAATCTACGGTAAATTTAAACAAATCACATACCTGCACTTCTAGATTGGATGGTAGATTTTCCTAAAATTACCACTGAACTATTGTAAAACTCTTTTATTTAATTAAGAAAACAAAAACTGTGAAGAACAATAATTTTACTCAACTTGCTAAAATACAAACTATCTTCAACTGACAACACACGCGCGAACTGTTTTACCTATAAATTCGGTCAGTAAACCAGCACCAAATAAAGCTTCGATTGCTATATAAAGCTACCGCTACTGAACGATGGACGTCGGTGAAACAACATTGTTACAATTGCCTCCCTGTAACAATTGACACACCTCTTCCTAAGTTCCCCATACAAAACTTAGTGTCGTGTACAAACTGTAGAGGTTGTGTGCCTCACGATTGTACAGGCTGGTCATAGATTGTACAGGTGGTTTTTTAATTATGACTGTTCCAAATGTCATAATTATAACCATAATTATGACATTTGGAAACGTCATAATTAATTAAAAATAATAGGGAAAATTCTATAAAAACAGAACAAACTGTGATAATTCATTCCATGTTGTTCCATATCCAACAGTTAAGAAGTATTAAGAAAATAAAGAGGGGAGTCCTGAAGAAGTATTCTTTACTCATTACACCTACGTCCTGGTCCTGGCCATCACCATCCCACCAGCGAACCCTCTCCACAGTAGTACAGCGTCAACAATTTGTCTATAGTGTTACTGAATGTCAAATATAACCATATCATTTTTTTATATTTATTATTATCTATATTTTTTCATTTAATAATGTATTTCTATTCAAATGAAGTACGGTCGAATTTCGACCAATGGGCGATCACTAGTTTTTTTAAATACACGTATAACATAACATCATGCCTTGTATCCCCGAAGGGTTAGACAGAGGTGTACCTATAATACACTAACATTTCGCCAGTTATGTTTAAGTCCCATGTAATAAGGGGCGAGCACATTGCCATCAACCGGGCAAACAACCTGCTATTGAGAAATCTTTGATGGAAAACCCCAATAACACTTTGCTCGACCTGGGAATCGAACTCAGGATCTTACACTCAGCTGTAGAGCTTGCGACTACTAGAGTAACGATACTGTGGTTTTTACTACATATTTATATAAGGTGTATCTATTCATACACGAAATATTTTAAGAGGTACACCTGTAGGTGGTAAAGAAGCTACAGCAACGAAAATTTTTTTTTTCTAAATGTATTTTTTTCAAAATTTAATATTTGTAAATTATTTGACGCACATAAGGAACACTGGGTCCTTCTTATTTTTTACGGCCCGAGACACCGCGGCCATGCTCGTGTCGTCCGGTCGCCGCCCTCGCAGCGTCAGGCGGGCCATTCATAGAATTTGGAGTAAAGGTTGTATGCAAAACGTCTCAAGTAGTTTTAAAATTATAATAATTACGAAAATTCAAAAACGCTTAGATATAGATTTTCTTTTTGCTTCTATAGCTTCTTTACCACCTACAGGTGTACCTCTTAAAATATGTCGTGTATGAATAGATACACCTTATATACATACATACATAAACTCACGCCTTTTCCCATGGTGTAGGCAGAAACTACAGAACACCAATTACTACGATCCTTAAATACTCTTTTTTTATATACATCTGGTCAGACACGCAAGGTGGTTACCAGTACTACGCACCTGACCCTTCTGAAGAACATCACTAATAAGATCACTATATGTTCTCCTAAGGCGAACCCTTGCGGCGTGTTCACTCACCACTGCCTTGTAAATATATTTTGTTAGCCGCTCTTCATTCATCCTCTTAACATGACCAAACCATCTAAGCATACTCTTTTAAATATTTGTCACTACATCTTCTTTAAACCACACCGTTGTTTTATCATATTATTGTTGTTTTGACTAAGCTATCCTCCAATCACGACCAATATAGTATCAAGAACTTAAGTCTTCAGGATTTTTCACCCATCACTGAATTTTATAAAAGCCTTAACTGGGTCGGTCTAGGCAAGTCAACGCTCTGAAATATCAACATACGTCCACCCTCAACAGCGTCAGTGTGTGTCAGTGTGTATGTGTATGTGTAGATATATGTGTGTGCAAAAGTGCGTGAGCGATGTGTGTGTGTGTGAGTGTAAGAGGGGGAGCTAGGCTCGTTAAGAATGACTGGGGTTGGTTTCCATTGATTTGCGGTGGCATTTATTTTTGACGATGAAGCGGTTACCGTACGAATAAAATCAAAAGTCATTCTGAACGTCAAAATTCGGTTAAAGAATAACTTTATTTGTCACTAGCTTCTGCCCGCGACTTCGCCCGCGTCAAATTTTTGCTCCCCTGGCCCTTCCCGTCGCATCGTATTGCCTGCCAGTTTTCGACCATTTTTCATTGCTGCTCCGCTCTTTTTGATCATAGCGTGATGTTACATAGCGTATAGCCTTTCTCAATAAATAAGCTACCCAACACAAAAATATTTTTTCAATTCGAACTAGTAGTTCCTGAGATTAGCGCGTTCAAACAAACAAACTCTTCAGCTTTATAATATTAATAGTATAGATAAAGAATTGCAGTACATAATTCACTTACTGAGAAATATTATCTCAACCTAAGATTAATAATTAGAGCGCACAGATGTACGTATATAAAATAACAAAGCAAAACAGAAGAACAAGAAAAAAATAAAATTGTAATAAATATAAGACAGTCCTCCAAAACGCCTGCCCTTCTCCACTTCCTAGTGCTTTAGCTGGGAAAAAGTGGCGCAACAAACTCCCCAGCAGCACAGCTGTCTGTTATGTTAGAAGAACTTGATTCTGTGAAATAGTAAGTAACACTCTAAAATACAACATTTGAAATAAAATTATTTTCTATATGCCAGCTAGAACACTCCAATATACCGACAAAACATTGAAAACTATACTCAGACAGAAATAAATGATAGTAACAAAGACGTAAAACAGTATTTAATACATAAATAAGAGCCTCTACTACTAATAACAATAATTTGGGAACAAGCCACCACTGCCTCCTGGATTGCCATCCTGTAGAGAAGGCAGAAATGTCTCATAAGTTAGACCGCTATGTGTGTCTGTCTATGGCACCGTAGCTCTTAAACGGGTGAACCGATTAGATTCAGGTTTTTTTTATTTCATGGTACGCTTTTTTGCGGTGATTCTTAGACATGTTAATCAAAATCGGTACAGCCGTTTCGACACAACGATCCTTTGATCAAAATATTACCTACAATTTCTTATTAATCTTTAAGTGCTAATACGTTTTTTTTTTTTACTTTTTAGAAGTTTTTGTTCTGGTCGGGGATTTTTTAAATTTGAAAACTGAAATTAAACTTTTCTGTTAAAAAAATAGACTAACTAGCATGTACTGTGCCACTGCACGGCCAAGGCCTCTCTTTTCGTTTTCCACAGAATTCTGCCTTTTCCTAGCGTTGGCTAGTCCTCTCGATATTTCTGCCAAAGAGAGGTAGTTGTAATTTGAATATACCGATAATTTATGTTGATAGTCATATGAATAACATTGATTTCCCGGCTTCGTCCCATCTCATCCCCAGTCCCAACTCGCCCGGTCCATATACTTGTATATCTACCTACATGTATAGCTAGAAGGTGCAAAAGTACTAATGGTAAGAAAAGTGCTTGTATGGTTTGTATTTATTTTTATTCAGTCATCACTAATCACAGTTTTTATAACAATTACAGATATCTGTTAATAAATCACAGTTTGTATATGAAATAATTTAAACTACAATGTCGCATTGGGTCTAGCCTGTAAGGGTGTTGTATGTTTGTTGTGAATAAATAAAACTATCTTCTAAAAAATCACAGTTTGTGCAATCATTAAAGCTATATTTAATTTTAAACAGTAATTAGGGGCTCATTTACTGAGTTCTATTAAAAATCATTGTTGACTAGTTCCTTCAACGTACGCTCTTGTCAGCTCAGCAATTCTGACATCATTAGAAATGCTTGTCTTCCTTCTTTTGTTGATTTAAATTCCAATAAAGAATCTGAAATTAAATCCGGAAATATGTTTCAAAACATGATAAGATATTTTTTACGAAAAATTAAACTTTGGATCCCTTTTTACGAAAATTGGGCGGAAGGAGAAGTATGAAAATTCGCACACTTATAGTTTATACAGAGAAGAAGTGACGAGTGCTAATATTTTTTTAAATTATGCGTACATTATTTTCAATAAATAACACTTTACACACACTACTATTCATTACCATGTATTTAATACACACATGCATAGGTATTTTTTTGTTTATGGTCCAAATCTGTGGTCCAATCGAGAACATCTGTCTTTAATATTTTGGGTCTATAGCCTCGACTGTCTACGGTCTATAGTCTTACTGAATGTCAAGCATAACCATAGGTAATAAATTAATTTTATAGGTACGTCGGAGTTGGTTGTCAAATACAAATTGTGGGTAGTCCACGTAATTTGCTATTCTTTGTTATTATTATCATTAATTTACGTGAGTTTTCTATCAGAAAGTGTGTAATAAATCGGAACATAATTTATTGAGTACTTGGTGTACTCACTAATTCATTTTTGGAAACTTATTTCGATAATTGTAACCGGTAGGTTTGTTCAAAACAATAAATGACATGTCACTTTAAATTTTGAAATGATTTACGTAGTGAATTTACCATTTGTTTATTTACGACAATTATTCTAATATTATTTGATCACTTCATAATATCGTCGACCGTAGGTTCAATTGAGGTAAGGGACAAAATACGATTTTTCAGGAGAGGCCGACAAAGTTTTTTTTCGGACTAAATCGCCTATAACTTTTTTTTGTTATTAACCTTTTTCGGGTCTGATTTCACACATACACTTGTATTTTGGTGCTCTATCTACATGTGTAACATTTATTTAAATTAGTTAGCTATTTAAGAAAATAGATGTCCCTTACAACAATGTATTTTGTTAGTAATGTCCCTTACTGACCAAGTATCTTGTAGTGCCGTCCCTTACATTAAATTGACCTCTACGTTGGATCCAATCTATTAATGACAAAATAGTGTAAAAGACTTGTTGAAAAAAATTATGGAAAAAATACAGTGTAAAGAGATTTTTGACAGAAAATGAAGTACACACTTTTGACGTACGGATAGCTTAAATTTGGAAATCGTTATAAGAAATCATTTAAAAGACATGAAAATGTATAAGAACAGTGTGTGTGCTTTTTTGTGTGTCGCTTACATGCAATATTTGTACATTGTGATAGCCAATTTGTATTAGTTTGAATAAAACAATTTTTATTTTATTGAAGATGTTTATTATAATCAGATTATTTAAAAAAATGGTAACAATTTTACTTATACTTTGAATTCTTATTCAAATAAAAAAGTAGCTGAAAATAATCATAATAGAGCCTATAAGGCATTGTTAATCAAATTAAAAAAAAAAAACAACTTTACTTCTACCGCTTAATCAGCCTTCAACATTAGATCAATGTTTAATCATTATAATCATTAAAAAAAAATATGAATAAAATTGAGATCAATAAACGTTTCAGAATTGGACGATTTTTTTAATCAACATCTTCTTCGTCCGTTTGATTCAAATTGTCAATCACTTTAGCGCAATATGGTAGCTTCAAATAATCTTGATGAAATCTACTGGGCATAGCATTCACGCACGCAATTTTTTTAAAAACTTTGTATTTTGTGAACGATATTGGCAGCCTGGTGTTACACAAAGGTCTTAGCTCTATGCAATTATTGTCCACTGTTATATCAGGCGAGTCTGCTAGTAGTGACGGCACACTAATAGATGTCTTACTCTTAAACTTACCCTTTCCCGTCCCTTTTCCCTTCCCACTTTTCGTTTTACGTTCTGGATTACTCCCTATCTCTTTGGCTACCAATTTTCCATTTATTCTGATGATATAAACAACCGCTTCCTCCTTCATAGAGTGTTTAGTCCAAATGGTTTTAAGGTTTTTCTTTATCGTAGCTATTCTAATTTTCGTAACTTGCAAGTCCTTCGTCTTTTGTGGAAACAGTTTTTCTGTAACGGGGTCCCAGTCAATGAAATTCTTGTGCTCCATAACGGTTACGACGTAGGGACGAGGATTCTTTCTAGCAGATTCCATGTAACTAGGCCATTGCGTGTAACTCCAAACAGTCAATTTTTGCACTTCTCATTCAATAACAGAGTGCATGCTGTCAATGTAACTATGGCATGTAACTATGACTGGTCAGTAAAAAGTTAATCTGAATCGTTTCGACATTCTTGGAAATTGACAAAAAATAATGCAATTTTGCCAGCATTGTCCTATTACGATTTTCTCCAGTGCAAGCATCGCAATACAGGATAACTTTTCTTATTCCTCTATCATCAACATCTTTCAGATACATGAAAAGGCAGGACCCTATCTCTATTGACCCTCGTTTTCCGTCGCATTCACCCCAAACATAGCAAAACCTGTTTTGAGTAGAGCTTTCATAAATCGTAAAGTTATACACAGTGTATTTTCTGCTATAGAATAACAAAATATTGTCACCATGAGGCGTATTTAAAATCTTTTGTAAATCAAAGCTTGCCACTAGAGTGTTCTTGTTTACAGAATAGTTTTGATGACTAGTAAATCTTTCATAAGTAGCAAATTTTTTTTCCATGTGATCTTTAATCTTTTCCTTGTCCTTTTCTGTCTCCTTTGGATTGTTTTCATGTTTAGCGCAAATGTTGCACTTATCCTTCTTCGGAACGTGAATAGTTATGTTGCTGTATTCCTTATGGAACAGATTAATGAAAACACGTTCGCTCAGATAATTTATCTTTTTCTGTTCGCATGATTTTCGGTATAGGTGGTATAAGTTTGTCAACGTTTTGTATTCTTGTGGTAAATACAGCCTATTGCTTGAATGCCTACAGTAATGTGAGGGTAGTACCAGAAGTCAAAAACCGTTCACAATCCCGACCAAACGACAGATGAACTCGCACTAATAGCGACTTTTTTGATGCCCGCGCGCTGCTTTCGCATTGGTATCATTCTCTCTTTCGCACACAGAAAGACGTTGTGAGATAGAAAAGGATGGTAATAGTGCAAGTACGTACTATTTTGTGTTATGAAGTTAGAAGTGTGTGTAAATAAAGGTAACGGGGATAAATATTCATTACTTCTCACGAGCAAATTGGTGTAACGGACACCGAACCTAAATATAATTCGATTCAAATAGGTGTAACGTTGACACTGCTTAAAGTATGACAATGCAAATTGGGGTAAGGGACAACTATGTCAAAACTCGTGCAATCCATTTAAAGTATGGATGATATTTATTTTTTGAGATAACAAAGACATTAGTGTAAGGCCAGTTTTATTATTGTTTCTTAAAAAATAAACCATGTAATGGTAATTCGTTGATTGGGAAGACCCTTACCTTATTTGAAGTGGATTGGCGGCAATAATTACACCATTTCAAGTTCCTATATTGCATAGTTTTTCAGATACATTGTTATTATGGGGCTGATTCAAAATTTGGATCCAAAAATCATTAGGGTAAGGGACATTTTTCTTAAGCTAGAATTTTTTCATATTCACCATTCGATAGAGCAAAAAATTCTGAACAAAACTGTATACTCAACTCATTTTGGGTATTTTGTCCCTTACCTCAATTGAACCTACGGTCGACGATATAAGTCTTATTTTGTTTAGAATACTTTAATGTTTTGTATCAAGTAAACACGTGGCGTACTTCCGTGTGCCATCGGACAGAGTAATCGTGGATGTTATGGCGGGACATTGTCCTATAAAAGAGCTTGCACTCAGTGAGCAAGTCAGTCTATCTTCGGATTAGACTCAATACAGAGCCCCTGCTCCCGACAAAACTGTCGGTTTACCTGGTACAGCGCTGCTGTATATTCACATAGCTGTATTGACTAGCTGTTAGCGAAAGATACACTTTGTATTTGGGTGGCTTAGGCCTCTATACGAACTGTAACCTTAATGGTTTGTCAATGGTTTGGTGGTTTGGTTTGGTGGTGGTTTGTTAATGGTTTGTTGTGTAGACAGACAGACAGACAGACAGACAGACAGACAGACAGACAGACAGACAGACAGACAGACAGACAGACAGACAGACAGACAGACAGACAGACAGACAGACAGACAGACAGACAGACAGACAGACAGACAGACAGACAGACAGACAGACAGACAGACAGACAGACAGACAGACAGACAGACAGACAGACAGACAGACAGACAGACAGACAGACAGACAGACAGACAGACAGACAGACAGACAGACAGACAGACAGACAGACAGACAGACAGACAGACAGACAGACAGACAGACAGACAGACAGACAGACAGACAGACAGACAGACAGACAGACAGACAGACAGACAGACAGACAGACAGACAGACAGACAGACAGACAGACAGACAGACAGACAGACAGACAGACAGACAGACAGACAGACAGACAGACAGACAGACAGACAGACAGACAGACAGACAGACAGACAGACAGACAGACAGACAGACAGACAGACAGACAGACAGACAGACAGACAGACAGACAGACAGACAGACAGACAGACAGACAGACAGACAGACAGACAGACAGACAGACAGACAGACAGACAGACAGACAGACAGACAGACAGACAGACAGACAGACAGACAGACAGACAGACAGACAGACAGACAGACAGACAGACAGACAGACAGACAGACAGACAGACAGACAGACAGACAGACAGACAGACAGACAGACAGACAGACAGACAGACAGACAGACAGACAGACAGACAGACAGACAGACAGACAGACAGACAGACAGACAGACAGACAGACAGACAGACAGACAGACAGACAGACAGACAGACAGACAGACAGACAGACAGACAGACAGACAGACAGACAGACAGACAGACAGACAGACAGACAGACAGACAGACAGACAGACAGACAGACAGACAGACAGACAGACAGACAGACAGACAGACAGACAGACAGACAGACAGACAGACAGACAGACAGACAGACAGACAGACAGACAGACAGACAGACAGACAGACAGACAGACAGACAGACAGACAGACAGACAGACAGACAGACAGACAGACAGACAGACAGACAGACAGACAGACAGACAGACAGACAGACAGACAGACAGACAGACAGACAGACAGACAGACAGACAGACAGACAGACAGACAGACAGACAGACAGACAGACAGACAGACAGACAGACAGACAGACAGACAGACAGACAGACAGACAGACAGACAGACAGACAGACAGACAGACAGACAGACAGACAGACAGACAGACAGACAGACAGACAGACAGACAGACAGACAGACAGACAGACAGACAGACAGACAGACAGACAGACAGACAGACAGACAGACAGACAGACAGACAGACAGACAGACAGACAGACAGACAGACAGACAGACAGACAGACAGACAGACAGACAGACAGACAGACAGACAGACAGACAGACAGACAGACAGACAGACAGACAGACAGACAGACAGACAGACAGACAGACAGACAGACAGACAGACAGACAGACAGACAGACAGACAGACAGACAGACAGACAGACAGACAGACAGACAGACAGACAGACAGACAGACAGACAGACAGACAGACAGACAGACAGACAGACAGACAGACAGACAGACAGACAGACAGACAGACAGACAGACAGACAGACAGACAGACAGACAGACAGACAGACAGACAGACAGACAGACAGACAGACAGACAGACAGACAGACAGACAGACAGACAGACAGACAGACAGACAGACAGACAGACAGACAGACAGACAGACAGACAGACAGACAGACAGACAGACAGACAGACAGACAGACAGACAGACAGACAGACAGACAGACAGACAGACAGACAGACAGACAGACAGACAGACAGACAGACAGACAGACAGACAGACAGACAGACAGACAGACAGACAGACAGACAGACAGACAGACAGACAGACAGACAGACAGACAGACAGACAGACAGACAGACAGACAGACAGACAGACAGACAGACAGACAGACAGACAGACAGACAGACAGACAGACAGACAGACAGACAGACAGACAGACAGACAGACAGACAGACAGACAGACAGACAGACAGACAGACTTCGACTTCGACTTCGACTTCGACTTCGACTTCGACTTCGACTTCGACTTCGACTTCGACTTCGACTTCGACTTCGACTTCGACTTCGACTTCGACTTCGACTTCGACGTCGACTTCGACTTCGACTTCGACTTCGACTTCGACTTCGACTTCGACTTCGACTTCGACTTCGACTTCGACTTCGACTTCGACTTCGACTTCGACTTTGTTAGTAAGTATAAACCAAACAGATTAAGATGTCATAAGTTGCATTAATTGCCCACCAGGTGGCGCGTTTTGCATACTCCCCTTGTTCGGATTATACTGTTTTCTTTTGTCTTGTAAGTTGTCACGGTGATGTCGTCATAATAAATCTATTGTTCTAGACTCAATCCTGGTTTATTTTCCATTAATCCTTCAGGTTATGTGCCCAGGATGCGTAAATAGTTAAATAAAAATAGTATTTGATGTGTAAAAGTTAAAGTTATAAAATAAAAATGCCTAATGGTGATGACAGCGGCGCCGGCACGAGCGGTGCCGGTTCAACGGCTACAAGTTCTGGAATTTCCGTGAATTTCGAGAAATTAAATGGCATTTCTAACTACGGAAATTGGAAATTCTTGATGCGCATGTACTTAATACATGAGGACTTATGGGACTGCATAGAGGAATTGGCGCCAGGTGTACCCAAGGTTCAGGATACGCGTAAACAACAAAGGGCGCTAGCGAAAATATGTCTTATGGTCCAGCCGTCGTCATTCGCGCATGTGCGAAATGTCAACACCGGGCATGCAGCCTGGCAGAACCTCAAAAATGCTTATGAGGACCGGGGGCTGTGTAGAAGACTTGGACTTTTACGAACATTGTTTGGATTGAAATTGGAACAATTCACTGATATGGAAGCGTATCTCATGAAGATCAGTGATTTAGATCAACAACTACGAGATATTGGTGCTCCATTGGACGATGATTTCTTGTCAGTGTTGATGTTGAGTGGTTTGCCTTCAAACTATGACCCACTAATTATGGCATTGGAAAACTCGAACATAAAACTGTGCAGTGAAACCGTGAAAAGCAAACTTTTACAAGAAAACTTACGCAGAGACTTTGATAAAAGTGAAGAAAGTGCATTGTTGACAAACCGGTTGTCAAAATTAAATAACAGAAATTCTACAAAACTAAAGTGTTTCACTTGTAAAAAACCCGGTCATTTCTCTTAAAACTGTCCAACAAAGACAAACAAAAGTGACAAAAAGAGTGAGAAAAGTGAAAAAGCGTGGAACGGGACATTACTTACGGCATTGGCAGTGGACATTAACACAAATGCGTGGTATGTTGATTCCGGAGCTACGTGTCATATGGCAAACAACAAAAACATTTTCAATAACTATGTTGTGGACACTCCGAGGTTGGTTACAATTGCGAACAATCACAAAATATTCAGTGAGGGACATGGTGATGTAGAATTATTTTTGAAAGGGACTAAACAAACTACAAAAATTAGTGATGTTATTTTTGTGCCGGACTTGTCTACTAATCTACTTTCTGTTAACAAATTGACAGAGAAGGGGTTAAGTGTGCACTTTGATACAGAATTATGCAGAATTGGCTGTGGTGAGACAGTCGTTGCAAGTGCTACGAAGGTGAATGGTGTCTATCAACTGGACACTGCGACAGATGGACGTCAGTTGGCTGCAGTTTGTCAGACAGAACTAAAAGGGCAACCTATGATTCTGTCTGAAGGGCAGGAAGCAGAAGCTGCGAATCTGTGCGAGGCGAGGTCATCCCAAGAATTATGGCATCGCAGACTCGGGCACCTGAACATGAGAAGTATGGACTTACTCAAGAAAGGTATGGCTAGTGGAATTGATTACACTGATCATAAGTATACCCCTTGCGTAGTTTGCATTGAAGGGAAACAAAGTAGATTACCATTCCCAAAACAGTCTCACAATAGAGCAACTGAAAGACTAGGTCTTATACACTCTGATTTGTGTGGACCAATGTCAGTCTCCTCATTTAGCGGTGCCAAATATCTATTGACATTTATAGATGATTTCACTAGAATGACATTCGGTTATTTTATTAGAACAAAAGATGAAGTGTTGCCAGTATTTAAAACATTTAAGAGTTTTGTGGAAAATCAAACTGATTTGAAAATAAAGAAGCTTAGAACCGATAATGGATGTGAATTTGTTAATAAACAATTCCATATATTTCTGAGACAGCATGGCATCGAGCACCAGACAACCGTGCCCTACTCGCCACAACAAAACGGTGTTGCGGAGAGGGCAAATCGCACTATTATGGAGTCTGCACGCTGTATGCTACAGGATGCAGGAATGGATCGGAGGTTCTGGGCGGAGGCAGTCAACACAGCTATCTTTATTAAGAATAAATCACCGAGCAAGGCAGTGAGAGGAACTACACCGGAGGAAAAATGGACTGGTAATAAAGTTGATCTATCTAACTTACGAGTATTTGGCTGTATTGCGTATGCTATGATTCCTTATCAAAGACGCAAGAAACTAGATGCCAAAAGTAAAAGGTACATTTTTACTGGTTACTGTAATGAGTCGAAAGGTTATCGATTGGCAGATCCAGATAATCCGTCTAAATGTATTAAGTCTAGAGATGTTCAATTTTTAGAGGGTAAAATGTACAAGGATTTAGAATCTAATCAAGAAACTAGTGGTGATGGTTGTCAAATAGATTTCAGTAGTGATAATAGTAATAGCGCGACTACGGAGACGATGCGTGATGAAACTGAACTACAATCACCACCACGACCACGTGTATCAGTAGTAGAAATATCTGATTCTAATTCTTCTCCTGATGATAATAATTCAGATGTTACGTGGACTCCTGACATGGCTTCAGATTTGTCAACGAGTGAGTACGAAGATTTAGAAGACGCTGCAACTGATGAAGCGGCCATGACAATCATGAACCGGAGTGATGACCGTTGACTATTGACGAGGCGTTGTCTGGACCTGAAAGTGAACTCTGGAAGAAAGCGATCATAGATGAGTATGAGTCATTTGAAAAGAATAAGGCTTGGATTTTGACATCATTACCTGCGGGAAAGAAAGCGGTGAAATGTAAATGGGTTTTCAAGAAGAAGATGGGAACTGATGGTCAACTTTTACGCCATAAAGCTCGCCTTGTTGCAAAAGGCTTTACCCAAAAGTATGGAGTAGACTACAAGGAAACCTACTCACCTGTAGTAAGATATTCTACAATACGTACCTTACTTGCCCTGGCAGTTAACTTGGACATGCACGTTGATCACATGGATGTCAAAACGG
The DNA here is from genome assembly GCA_932294355.1 of Aporophyla lueneburgensis. Lineage (NCBI taxonomy): Eukaryota > Metazoa > Arthropoda > Insecta > Lepidoptera > Noctuidae > Aporophyla > Aporophyla lueneburgensis. Next base: position 10,942,263 of record OW028762.1, on the reverse strand, counting down.
CGTTTTTGAATGGAGATTTGAAAGAAGCCGTGTATATGGAACAGCCAGATGGGTTTAAAGTGAAAGGGAAGGAAAACTATGTTTTTAAATTGAATAAAGCGATATATGGGCTGAAGCAAGCATCGAAGGCTTGGTACGATAAGATAGATAATGCTCTAACAGACCTCCAGTTCAGAAAATCTCTCAGCGAACCATGTGTTTTTAAAATTATAAGATTACCTTTGTCATCAGACTTTATGTCTGATGACAAAGGTAATCTTATAATTTTGGCACTTTATGTGGACGATATTTTAATTTTCAGTAAAGATACACCAGAAAAGATGAAGCTGAAAGAAGAGCTAATGAGGATGTTTGAAATGAGAGATCTTGGCCGAGCTACACATATATTGGGAATGCGTTTAAGACAAGAAGAAAATAAAATAATTCTTGATCAGAAAAATTACATACAGAAAGTTCTGGAGCAGTTTAAAATGACTGAATGTAAGCCTGTGAATACACCATTAGAAAATGGTATGAAATATGAAAAAGGCGATCAGAGTGACCCTAATTCAAGGTTTAGAAGTCTTATGGGATGCATTATGTATATAGCAGTATGTACGAGACCAGATATCGCTTACGCAGCAAGTTTACTAAGTCAGTTTAACAATTGTCATTCTGATATACACTGGAAAGCAGCGAAGCGTATTTGCGATATTTAAAGGGTACTATAGACTATAACATAGTGTATGAAAAATCCACATACTCTGTTTCAGGCTATGTTGACGCGGATTGGGCATCGAATCAATTAGATCGACGTTCTTATACGGGCTATGTATTTAAAATAGGTAACGCCGCTGTATCATGGGAAAGCCGTAAACAGAGAACCGTGGCTCTTTCAAGCACCGAAGCTGAATATATGGCTTTATGTGAAGGTGCAAAAGAAGCTAAGTTTATTAGAAGTTTTTTGAATGAATGTTTGGGTAAATATTTTACTGTAACATTGTATAACGACAGTCAGTCAGCTCAAAAACTATGTAATAGTCAAGTACATCATAGTAGAAGTAAACATATAGATGTGAGACATCATTTTGTACGGCAAATTGTAAAGGATAAAATTGTGATTTCAGAGTACTTATCCACTGAATTTATGCCAGCTGATGTACTGACAAAGTCTTTGGGTAGAGAAAAGCATTTCAGTTGTCTTTCTAATCTTGGTTTAAAGACTGTTTAGTTTAAGGGCAGGTGTTAGTAAGTATAAACCAAACAGATTAAGATGTCATAAGTTGCATTAATTGCCCACCAGGTGGCGCGTTTTGCATACTCCCCTTGTTCGGATTATACTGTTTTCTTTTGTCTTGTAAGTTGTCACGGTGATGTCGTCATAATAAATCTATTGTTCTAGACTCAATCCTGGTTTATTTTCCATTAATCCTTCAGACTTCGACTTCGACTTCGACTTCGACTTCGACTTCGACTTCGACTTCTGTTAAAGGTACAATGACAGGTAGACATGTTTGTTCTATGGTTTTAAAAATAAAGTTCAGTCTGTGCCATTCGTCAATGTGAATATGTTGTTTTACTTTAGGTTATGGACCACACGCTCATAAAATCGCAGTATTGAGTCGTTTTAACAAGGATTTTGCAGTAAAGCAAGTGTTAAAAGACAGTATTCAGTGCGATTTAGCTGTGAACTGACTGATCGTATATAAGTAGTATACAGAATATATGTTGTGTAGAAACTGTTCGTCAAAATGGCTGCCAACTACCTTATCAATGTACCGAAACTAAAGGGACGCAATAATTATTCAGAGTGGTGTTTCGCTGCAGAAAATTTCTTAGTTCTCGAAGGCATGAAGCATTGTATCAAGCCAGAACCGGGAAAAGAAATAGCAAGCGCGGATGACGAAAAAACTAAAGCCAAATTGATTATGACTATAGACCCGTCATTGTATGTCCACGTCAAAACCGTTAAATCGTCGAAAGAATTGTGGAATAAAAACTACAGCAATTATTTGATGATAGTGGCTTTTCACGGAGAATAAGTCTGTTAAGAAATTTGATTTCAATCGAACATTCGGGCATTTCCATTACGGCAGACAATATCAAAACAAAATTATTAGACATGGAGTCGGTAGATTATCACGAGAGTGAAATGAACGGTGCTTTCGTCAGTCATTCAAATCATGCAAAGCAAAATAAGAATAATTTGTCTATGGCCAAGAAAAATTGTGATGTTGGTAGTACTACAGTTCCGTTGAATTCAAACATCAAGGCGGTGAAATGCTACCGGTGTAAACACAAAAATAAGTGCATGAATAACGAAAATAATTCAGCAAATAAGAAAAATAAAGAAAGAATGCAATCAAACGCATTTAGTGCAGTATTTTTAAGTGCGAATTTCAACAAAAATGATTGGTATATTGACTCCGGGGCAAGTGTACACCTAACAGCAAACGAAAGTTGGGTTAAGAATGCCAGATATGAACAAAATAAAGGAATTGTCGTAGCTAATAGTGAGAAGATGACAGTATTATGTTCTGGCAATGTTAAAATAACGACTTCAACTGATGATTGCGAGTACGACATCGTGATAGAAGACGTACGCTGTATACCATCTCTGACTACTAACCTACTATCAGTCAGTCAGCTAATTAAAAAAGGAAACAGTGTGTCTTTCACAGATAAAGGCTGTTGTGTATACAATAAAAAGCAACAGTTAGTCGCTACAGCAGTATTGGTCAATGGGTTATACAAAGTAAACTTGGTATCCCAGGAGTATTTGGCTGCATCAGCTGTGTCAGGAGTAACATGGCATCGCAGATTAGGACATGTCAACAAGGTATACTTAAATAAAATGAAAAATGCGGTCTTGGGAATGTCATTCGATGAAAAAGTTGAAATAAGCAAGGCTTCTTGTACAACATGTTGTGAAGGTAAACAGTGTCGCTTACCATTTAAAGGCAGTGGTCAGAGAAGCAGAAACTTGATAGATTTAGTGCACACAGACATTTGTGGCCCTATGGAGACTACATCGATAGGAGGAGCAAGGTATTTTTTGTTATTTGTCGATGATTACAGTCGTATAACATTTGTTTATTTTCTGAAGCACAAAAATGAGGCTCTGAAGTATTTAAAGATATTCAAAGCACAGGTGGAAAATCAAACAAAAAGAACAATAAAAGTGATAAGAAGCGATAATGGTTTAGAGTATTGTAATAAGGAATTTGAAAATTACCTAAACAGTGCTGGTATTATCCACCAGAAAAGCAATCCATACACTCCTGAACAAAATGGTTTATGTGAAAGATTCAATCGCACAGTCGTAGAAAAAGCGAGATGTCTACTGTTTGATGCAAACCTGGGAAAAGAGTTTTGGGGTGAGGCCACCAATACGGCAGTGTACCTGCAGAATCGAACTGTGGCTGCAGCGTTGGATAATAGAACGCCATATGAACTATGGACTGGCACAAAACCAGATATCAGTCATATTAGGATATTTGGAAGCACTGTCATGGTACATGTTGCTAAACAAAAGCGTAAGAAATGGGATAAGAAATCTGTGAAATGTATTCTTACAGGATACCCAGATAACGTTAAGGGATACAGAGTCTATCGACTTCGACTTCGACTTCGACTTCGACTTCGACTTCGACTTCTGTTAAAGGTACAATGACAGGTAGACATGTTTGTTCTATGGTTTTAAAAATAAAGTTCAGTCTGTGCCATTCGTCAATGTGAATACGTTGTTTTACTTTAGGTTATGGACCACACGCTCATAAAATCGCAGTATTGAGTCGTTTTAACAAGGATTTTGCAGTAAAGCAAGTGTTAAAAGACAGTATTCAGTGCGATTTAGCTGTGAACTGACTGATCGTATTAATTATCGCAGTATATAAGTGTAGTGGACGAATGGGATGTGATCAGCACCCTTACTCGCCCTGGGACTTCTCCCACGTTTTTGACGTGCTTTCCTACTTACCTACTGCGCTGGTAAAACACGTCACCACGCACCCCTGAATGCGTAATAACGATACGGTCGACCAAGACCTCGGGAGACTGAACGTCAGACTGAATTCTGAGAGAAACGGACGAAATAAAACACTTTTCTTCTAGTATTTTTGGTCCATGGACTCCGGCTTGTTCTTCATTGTGCCTCTTCAACGGCTGAGCTGCGACTAAATGGGCCCGGCCGATCGTGCGTATTTTATAGTCGACGGGGCCGCTTCCCATTACCTTATAGACGACAGTGATTTTCAAGCCCATTTCACTGTTAGTTTTCATCAAGCCGAAGTCTTTGAACCCCTTTATTTTTAATTAATTATCACATAACCCTTACATTTTATATATTTTTACATTTGTTATGTGGTCCCTTCTTATATAAAAACACAATATTGCACGTACATAGTCACAATAAAAACTTTCTAGAACAAAAACTTACAAAGTTTGACTTAGGACAATTGCCACTATCTTTAATCTATAATATCTCTGAATCCTGTGGTCCGATTTTGATAATTTAAACGTTAAAAGTGGTTTTACATCTAATTCTATCGTTAACAACAAAAATAGCAACAATCAGACCAGAAACAAAAAACCTCATTTTCAAGTTACGTAATTATAGAACATCCTTTCGAAATTTTGTACATTTTCTTACAAGATTCACTCGACTGTCACTCACTGAAGTTAATTAGATTCTAATAAGAAAACTAAGCATGAAATCTATAAACTAAAACTAATTAGAATCTAATACATAAACTTATAAACAAGACTTTTCAAAATTATTAAATTCCTTACTGGCTACGAAATTATTCCTTATATTTACATTTTATTATCAAGGCGCTCTCTGCGCTACTTGCACCCACTTACCCAGAGGGGGTCTAAATTTTGACATTTTTACGAACTTTTGAGACCTTTACTAATTTAAAAATGCTTTATAACTTACAAAATCATTCTCAGGGTGCACTCCGATACTACTTGCGCCTAGATGCTTAGATTTCGTCGCCGACATTCTCCCCCTCGTGCGTCGCACCATCCTCCAGGCTCGGCGATACTCCCGGCACCAACAACACCACTCTCGAACTGGGTCTTCGTAGAACTCCTCCTCTGGTCTCGACGTCGACGATCCTGACTCGCCCGTCTGGTCCCGGATACACCTGCTGGATTCTGCCGCGTGGCCAGGTACATCTCGGCAGGCTGTGGTCGACGATGAGCACGACGTCTCCGACTCGTAGATCGGTGGGGTTGGTTCTTCCCTTGATCTTCCTGGGCCAGCGTTGCCAAAAGTGGTCGGCAAGCCGCTGCGTGGCCTTCCAGGTGGGTCTGCCCACCAGCTCGCTGTCTTCGAAGTTGCCGACTCTTGGTGCACCACATGACCGCCCGATTAAGAAATGATTAGGCGTTAGCGCTTCTTCTTCAGGATTCTCGGAGAGGTGAGTGAGAGGTCGAGAGTTAACGATGTGCTCGGCCTCTAAGAGGAGGGTGTGGAGTATCTCCTCTCGCGGGTGTTTTTCTTTCAGGGTGGTGTCCAGCGCGGTTTTGATCGATCGCACTAGACGCTCCCATGCACCGCCCATATTCGGGGCACCAGGAGGGATGAACTTCCACTGCACGCCGATCTTCTCTGCTTCTGAGATGAGATCTTCTTGTTTCATGGTGTCTTGTGCTTCTTGTAGTTCTTTGTTCGCGCCGACGAAGTTAGTCCCGTTGTCGGTGTAGACAATCTTCGGCATTCCTCTTCTCGCTGCGAATCTCCGTAAGGCCATTATCATGCTGTCGGTGGAGAGTGAAGGGGTGAGTTCCATGTGTACGGCTCTAGTTGTTAAGCACGTAAATAGAGCTCCCCATCTCTTCTCATGGCGTCTTCCTACGGTGATTGTCATCGGGCCGAAGTAGTCTATGCCAGTGCACGTGAAGGGATGTGTACTGTGCATCAGCCTTTCTGAAGGTAGGTTGCCCGTCGGTAATTCTCGCGGTTTAGCTCTTCTCACTTTGCACCATTGACACTGATGTTGCACTGTTCTGATTGCTGATCTTATTCCCAGCACCCAGAAACGCTGTCTCACTTCGTTTATTACTGTTGCGTGATTACCATGGTTGAAATTGCAGTGGAAATCTTCCAGTATAAGTCTCGTGGTGTTGTCCTTACTGTCGAGCACGATGGGTCTCTTGTATTCTCTTGTTACTCCCCGTATCACGTCGATTCTTCCTTTCAGCCGCAGGAGACCGTCTTCCAGCACTACGTCGAGCTTCTTCAATTTGCTGCTTCCTTCTAATGGTTTTCCTTGCCGCAGACACTTGATATCTTCTTTGAAGCTTCTCTCTTGACTGCCTTTCAGTAGTATGATTTCAGCTTGCTCTAGTAGTTCGGCGTTCAGCGGTATATATTTCCTGTCTGGCACTCTTGAAGATTGATGTCGTTTCTCGACACCTTTAGTTCGTTTTCCTTTCGTCGCTTTCCAGGCGGGATCTTCTCGGCTGACGTTGACCCTCTCCTTTGTTCTGCAGAGTTGTATGAATTGTAACACTCTTGCTGTAGCTCGCCACAGTCTCTTCCAGGACGAGAACCTCTCAGGATCTGGTGATGGATAAGTGGTGCTTGCTGCTGCTACGACGTCTGCTGTCTTCTCTTCACCGGTGGCTTCCTTCTTGAATGTTCTAGGTGCCGGCCAGTGGGCTTCCTCTTTCCTTAGGAAGTCAGGTCCAACGTACCAGCGGTGACAGCAGTCGAAGTGTTCCGGTACGTCGCGCGTCGCATCGTCAGCAGGGTTATGTGCTGTCGGTACCCATCTCCAGTCCTGTGGTTTCGTGAGATCTTCTATCTCTGCTAAGCGATGAGCTACGAACGTCTTGAAGGTTCTCGGGTCCGTCTTGATCCAAGAGAGTACGATGCTGGAGTCTGTCCAGAAGGTCTTCTTTACCACCTTCAGGTCCATTTCTTCTTCCACCGAATGTGCTAGTCTGCTTCCAAGAAGGGCCGCCTGCAGCTCGAATCTCGGGATGGACACTGGTTTCAGTGGTGTGACACTTACTTTTGCCGCCACTAAGCTGATGTGGTAAGTCCCGTCCCGACCTCGTGTCCTCCAGTAAACTGTTGCTGCGTACGCCATCTCGCTTGCGTCTGTGAAGGTGTGCAGCTCCCCCTCGGTGCCATGTGGCGCTAGACATCTTGGAATCTGAAGGTCTTGAAGCAGCTTCATCTTCTCTAAGTAGGTTCTCCACGCTTCGTATTCCTTGTCTTCTATTTCTTCATCCCAGCCGACGCCGCTTCGCCATATGTTCTGAAGCAGCTTCTTGCCTTGGACGAGAACCGGTGATGCTAATCCCAGTGGGTCGAAGGTTGACATTACGGCGCTGGTGACTTCTCTCTTCGTAGGCACCTGGAGCCCTGTAGCTATCTCCTCCGGTGTGTTTCGAAGGTTCGCCCTGAAGCCGATGGAGTCCCTTTCTGTGAACCAGCGCAGTCCTAGTGTCTTTCTCGCCAAGGTCCACTTCGGTTTTCTCTGCTGTGTCCTTTTTTACGTCTTGCAGCAGCTCATGTTGGTTCGATGCCCATCCTCTAAGTTCGAAGCCTGCCTTCCGATGTATGTAGTCTACCTGCGCCGTCACTCTTCTGAAGTCTTCTTCTGAATGAAAGCTGTGTAGGTAGTCATCCATATAGTGGTTCAGCTCGATCGCTCTTGCAGCTTCTGGGTATTGTTCCTTGAAGTCCGCTGCGTTTCGGTTCTTGACGTAGATCGCTGTGCTGGGAAATGAGGTCGCGCCGAAGATGACTGATGTCATCCTATACTCCTTCGGTACTATGTCGCGCCGATCCCCTCGCCACAGGAAACGCAGGCTGTCTCTATCTTCTGGTCTGATACGAACTTGCAGGAACATTTCCTTTATGTCGGCTGCCACTGCTAAGGGCCCTTGACGAAACCTGAGCAGTACTCCAAAGAGTGACTGCAGTAGGTCTGGTCCTGGCAGTAGAGCATCGTTGAGGCTTCTTCCCCTGGATTTGACCCCTCATCCATGAGGGCTAGTATCTTCTTGGATCCTTTTGACCCGAAAACTTCCACTGGAACTATCTTCAGGTATGCTCTTGCGTTGTTTACCGCATTCACTGACGCCGTGACACTTGTTTCTTCTTGATGTGTCTCCTTTTTGTCTCCCGAGGTCCTGTCTTCTGAGTCGACGTGCAACAGATGATGGTGCCACCTTTTGCATTCCTTGCATGGTGGTTTCCTGCAGCTCTCCTTCCGGTGTTTCCCTTGAAGGCACTTGAAACAGACGTGGCTCTTCTTAACTATTGCCCACCGATCTTGAACCGACGCCTTCTGGAACTTCTGACATTCAACTAGGAAGTGCTCACTTTCACACATGGGGCAAGTCTTCTTAGCATCCTTTCCTTTGAAGTCCTTCTCCTTCGTAGCATGCGCCGCTTGTCGATGAGTCCTCTTGATCCCACTCTTTTCTTCTGAGGTCGCGAAGGCTCCACATTTGTCTGCTTCTTTGTTCAGGAAGTTGGATACCAGGGTTAAGTCGGAGAATTCACTTTCTTCTGCTGCTGCCGTGAAATCATACCATCTGAACTTAAGGACCGTTGGCATCTTCTCTATTATTTGTTTCACTATTTCAGGTGAATGCAGGTACTGCGGTTTCTTCAACCCTTTTATCGCTGCTACGCTGTTGTGGATCTGGCTTGCGAAGACACATATGTCCCTTGGATTTTCTGAAATCTTCGATAACGCCTTGACTTTGTCCAATTCTGCTAACACCAGCGCGTCAGGCCTTCCATATCTTCTTCTCAGGGCTTGCATCACTTCCAGCGGAGAGGCTTCGGAGTACAGCAGACTCTTGATAGCTTCTCTTGCGTTGCCCTTAAGTGCTCTTCTTAAGCGAGCCATATTCTGGACGTCGTTGAACATCGGTGCTGTATCCTCGTAGACAACCTTGAACGCCAACCACTCACTGCTGCTGCCGTCGAAGTAGGGTAACTCGTGGATATACTTCGGCTGCGTTGCTTGTTCCCGTATAGTGAAGGCTTCTTTCAACGCCGTCGCCAACGTTTGAATTTCAATCGTAGTTCCTTTCGTTGGAGAGTGCTCTTCTGGCTTCACCTTCTGAGGTTCTTCTGCTGGAGGTTGATCTCATGGCTCCGGTCGTTCCCTGTTGTCGTCTTCCATTATAGATGTCTGGATCCAGTTCTGCACCTGTGCTGTTCTGTCTTCCAGGTCTTCATCCACGGAATCATCATCTTCACACTGTGCCAGTTCCAATCTGACACGGGCTAGTTTCGCCGCAGCCTGTGCTTGCTTCAGTTCCAGGCGCGCTAATTCTTCTTTGGCTTCCAGCTCGCGTCTTCTGGCCGTGGTGCTCGTGGTCTTCGTGGACCTGGCGCGACGACCGACCCCTTTCGGCTTTAGCGTCTTGGTAGAACCAGGAACAACCTTTTACGCGGCATCTTCTGGGGCCTTCTTGGTCGTTTCCTTCTGTGCGGCTTCTTTCTTCTGACCGTTCTTCTCGGTCGCCGCTGTGGTCGCAGTCTCCACCGTTGTCTCCGTTGTCGTGGTCTCTTCCGTAGCCGTCGTACCCGAAGAGGTGTTCGTGCCCGATGTAGTTGCGGTTCCCGATGACGCCGACGTGACCCCTTCTGATTCTGTTGCCTCTTCTGTCGCGTCCTTAGCGGAAGGACGGGACGGCGGACGTGAGGGGGCATCCTTCTGCGACCTGGTAACCGGCATGTTTCGGTCTTCTGAATTTTTCGGACTTCTGAACTTCTAATCTTCTGAACTCTTCTGGTTTCTTCCTGCAGGGAATCCGGCGCTCGAAGGACCAATTGTAGTGGACGAATGGGATGTGATCAGCACCCTTACTCGCCCTGGGACTTCTCCCACGTTTTTGACGTGCTTCCCTACTTACCTACTGCGCTGGTAAAACACGTCACCACGCACCCCTGAATGCGTAATAACGATACGGTCGACCAAGACCTCGGGAGACTGAACGTGAGACTGAATTCTGAGAGAAACGGACGAAATAAAACACTTTTCTTCTAGTATTTTTGGTCCATGGACTCCGGCTTGTTCTTCGTTGTGCCTCTTCAACGGCTGAGCTGCGACTAAATGGGCCCGGCCGATCGTGCGTATTTTATAGTCGACGGGGCCGCTTCCAGACGGACATTACCTTATAGACGACAGTGATTTTCAAGCCCATTTCACTGTTAGTTTTCATCAAGCCGAAGTCTTTGAACCCCTTTATTTTTAATTAATTATCACATAACCCTTACATTTTATATATTTTTACATTTGTTATGTGGTCCCTTCTTATATAAAAACACAATATTGCACGTACATAGTCACAATAAAAACATTCTAGAACAAAAACTTACAAAGTTTGACTTAGGACAATTGCCACTATCTTTAATCTATAATATCTCTGAATCCTGTGGTCCGATTTTGATAATTTAAACGTTAAAAGTGGTTTTACATCTAATTCTATCGTTAACAACAAAAATAGCAACAATCAGACCAGAAACAAAAATCCTCATTTTCAAGTTACGTAATTATAGAACATCCTTTCGAAATTTTGTATATTTTCTTACAAGATTCACTCAAATTGAAGTTAATTAGATTCTAATAAGAAAACTAAGCATGAAATCTATAAACTAAAACTAATTAGAATCTAATACATAAACTTATAAACAAGACTTTTCAAAATTATTAAATTCCTTACTGGCTACGAAATTATTCCTTATATTTACATTTTATTATCAAGGCGCTCTCTGCGCTACTTGCACCCACTTACCCAGAGGGGGTCTAAATTTTGACATTTTTACGAACTTTTGAGACCTTTACTAATTTAAAAATGCTTTATAACTTACAAAATCATTGTCAGGGTGCACTCCGATACTACTTGCGCCTAGATGCTTAGATTTCGTCGCCGACAATAAGTGTAGAAACTGTTCGTCAAAATGGCTCATTCCACGCTCGACCTCCGCAGCGAACGGACGTGTTGTTCTCGCGCTCGCCGCTCCGCCGCCCGCGCCCCCCACCACGCCGCCGCTGTGAAAGTGCCAGTGTTAGTGTTGTGTCTGCTGCGCAACGCTCTGCATCGTAGTCGCTCCGGCTACCCAATTGGCGATCGAAAATTTATTTTCGATCGTGAATTGTCAAACTGTCTTTTTCAAGACAAATTGTTTCTTTATTCGGATACGTCTAAAACGTAGTGGCCCCTTCTGGGCAAATCCACAGTTTCGTGGTCCTCGGTGGAAACCTCACGGTGTCAACGAAACCGAGTGGGTGCTGACCCAACGCACCCGCCTATCCCCTTCAGGGCTAGGCGAAAGTTTGGACGGGTCCCGGATCGCTGGCCTTGGGGGCTTCCCTCGTCAGTCCCGGTGACAGTTTTGCTTCCACAGCCGCGTACTAGTGCCGCGGGTATTTCTATACCCCCCGCACTAGACTGGTCAAGGTATCTCTATACCCATCCGCACTGACCGGTTAGGGCCCCGTCGCACAATAAGATTGGCGACGGTACACACAGATTAGGGCTCACGCAGTAGGACACACCTCCCTGTCTATACCCGACAGGGAGTGCTACTCACCCCCGGGCACACCCACCCGGGGATTAGGGCTTGTTAGGTGATAGGCGCTCCGATGAGCGAGTAGGGTTCCCCTTTTTCCAACCATGTTGGGCTCGAAGGTCTCCGAGTGGAGCTCAAAAGAGCGAGAAAGTTTTTTCTCGCTCTGCGAGCTCTTCATGGACGACCCCGAGTTCAAGGGGTTGTTCAAACGCCTGTCTAAGCGCGCCCTGGTTGCCCAAGCGCACATCATCGCCGCCGAGGCCACTCCGACTTCAGAGACTAGCGTCGCTACTTTTAGCGACGCTCTAGAGTCTCCCCCCGTGCCCAGCTCTCAGGTGCCCATTTCGATGGACACCGAAGAGGTCTCCTCTGGCGAGGAGGATAACCGAGCAGCAGACTCGGTCTCCTCCCCCTCGTCTGACGGAGAAAATTACACGCTAGTTTCCCATGGCAAGGGAAACAAGCGTAAAAAGTCCAACCCTAGCGCCGCCCCGGCCGCTAAGTTCGCCGCAATAGAGGAATCATCCCCTCCCTCGCGTGCCCCCACCCCGCAGGCTAACGCCGCGTCCATCCCCACCCCTAAAGCGTCAACCTCCGCAAAGGTTGTCGCTCCCCGCGACATTGCCCCCACCCCTCCGGTCAACAAGACCGCTAAAAAGATCCCTCCCCCGCCCCCTGTATTTATACAGGACAAGGCGAAGTGGACGGAGATCTCCAAGTGGTGTGTTGACCAGAGGGTCAACTTCACTAATGCCCGCTCTACCCAGCAGGGCATTAAAGTCCAGACCCCTACGTCACGAGACTTTCGTGACCTGACCAAACTCCTCAGTGCACGTAATGTGTCCTATCACACTTACGCCCTGCCTGAGGAGCGTCAAACCAGGGTGGTGATCCGACGGATCCCCGTGGAGATCGCCACGGATGACATCAAGGCCGACCTCGAGGCACAAAACGTGCCCGTAGACGAGGTCCATCGAATGCACCGGGCCAGACATGGTCCGGCATTCGACATGGTTTTAGTAGTGTGCCCTCCCACCGAGGGTCATCACCCCATCTTCCGGATCAAGGCTGTCTGCAGCCTCACGGGCATCCGCATTGAGAAGCCCCGTAAAACTGGCAACATTGGCCAATGCCATAGGTGCCAGCTTTACGGGCACTCACAGCATCACTGTTTCGCAACCCCCAGGTGCGTAAAGTGCTTGGGGAACCACGGAACAGTGGATTGCCCCCGTCCCAAAGACCGAGCCCTCTGCACAGAGCCACCCAGCTGTGTTCTCTGTGGAGAGGCCGGCCACCCCGCCAACTACCGGGGCTGCCCCAAGGCCCCGAAGTCCTCCTCCTCGAAACTGGCGAAGCGCGCCAACGCTCGCCAGCTAAGAGAAGCCCCCTCTTCCAAACTTCCAGAGAGGTTGAGTCCCCAGAGACCCAGCCCCTGGAATCACTGGAACCAAGGGAACCACATGCAGGCATTCCCTGCATTAGGTCCTCCCAAGCCCTCCCCCGCTGGGATCCCTGCGTTATTGGACCCGCGTCCCAACGCCCCAGCCCCCCCCCAGCGCCCCCCGCAAAGCCCGTTAAGCCCATGGCCGCTCCCGCCGCCAAACCGGCACCCCCTGCTCCCCGTCCCGTAGCACCCCCATCTGGAGCAAAGGTGAACCCCCTAGATGCTTTTAACATCATCTCGGGTACGTTCACAACGTTCTTTTCCCCCAGAGCCCAACGTATGGCCCAGGACCTAGTCGACGCAGCACGCACCGGCAACTTGCTCCAAATCCAGGCCATCTACAACGCGTATCCGGAGATTACGCAGGCCCTTGTCTCCCTCTCTACTCAAGCCCCCCATTATGGATAGTCGAGTACTAGCGAGAACCAAACCCCGATCCCTAAAGTTAGGTTTTTTCAATGCCAATGGCATACTCAACCAACGTGATGAGATCGCCACTTTCCTCCGCGACCATCAATTAGACATTCTACTCATCCAAGAGTCCTTCCTTAAACCGAATCATCGCGACCCGAAAATTGCCAACTATCGCTTAGTTCGCAATGACAGGACGCGCTGCCACAAAGGCGGCACCCTCATTTATTATAGGAAGTCCCTGTACTGCATCCCCATGGACCCTCCCCCCCTCTCCCGTTTAGAAGTTTCGATCTGTCATTTAGGAATGACAGGTCATCAGCCGATCACTCTGGTATCGGCCTATCTTGCCCCCCAGTCCTCGACGGAGAACTACCAACTCCTCACGGACGACCTCGATCTACTTCTTGGCTTGAGCGAGTCCGTTATAATAGCGGGCGATCTCAACGCCAAACACCCAGCCTGGAACAGTTCCAGGACTTCGACCAGAGGACGACACCTGTTCGACCTCTGTTCCACCCTCCACTTTGAGGTCATCGCCCCGATGACCCCTACCCATTTCCCTCATGATCCCACCCACGTCGCAGACGTCCTCGATATAGCTCTTCTTAAGAATATCAGCCTTAGGCTGGATTCTATAGAAGCTATACCCGAGCTCGACTCCGACCATAGGCCGGTAGTCATGCACCTGGCCTCCCGCTTAGGTTCCCACGATCCCACCCAACCCCCCGCTACTAAAGTGATCACGGACTGGAGGAAAGTCAGCGAAAAGCTGAAAGCCACCACGTCCCCTCACTTAGATTCCATCCCGGATCACTTCGATTCGATCGCTGACACAACGGCCGCGATCGACTCATTCACAGAGCACGTACAATCGGTCTTGAACGAATGTTCAAGGGAAGTTCCAGAGTTGGGAGACCAACGCTGGAAACTTCCGGACGATGTACGGGCTCTGCTGAATGAGAAGAACGCGGCCGTTCGTGCCTACAGCAACTTTCCCTGCGACGCGAACAGGGCTCACTTGCGTCACTTACAGCGTGCTGTAAGGACACGCATTGAGGAGCTACGTTCCGCCGGTTGGGAAAAGATGCTGGGCGATTTAGAACCGACCCACCAGGCATTCTGGGAGCTTCAGAGGAAACTCAAATCCAAAGAAGTCACCACAATGCCCCCCCTGATCCGCCCCGATGCGACACTTGCATTCGAGGATGCCGACAAGGCCGAGTGCCTAGCCGACAGCCTCGAGGCACAATGCTCGCCTAGCTCACTGCCAGTAGACCCAGATCACCTCGCTGAGGTAGATGCTGAGGTCGAGCGCAGAGCTTCACTCCCGCCCGTTGAAGACCCAGATGAGCCCTTGCCCCCCGTCACACCTGACGAGGTGCACGAGCTCATCAAAGGTCTCAAACCCCGCAAGGCCCCCGGATCAGACGGTATCACCAATAGGGTGTTCCAGCTGTTCCCCGCGCACTTGATCATGCTCATGTGTACCATCTTCAATGGTGCCCTGAGCAATAACATTTTCCCACAGGCTTGGAAGGAAGCCACAGTCATTGGCATCCCAAAGCCCGGCAAACCGAAGTCGGAGCCTTCGAGCTACCGTCCCATCAGTTTGCTCAATGTACTCGGCAAGATCTATGAGAGGCTTATTTATAAGCGTCTCAGAGATTACGCCGAGACAAAGGGCCTCATCCCCAACGAGCAGTTTGGTTTTCGAACCCAACACTCGTGTGTCCATCAAGTGCACCGTATCGTCGAACATATAAGCGTTGGCTTTCAACGCGGTATGTTCACGGGTGCAGTTTTCTTCGACATAGCGAAAGCGTTCGACAAGGTCTGGCACAACGGCTTGTTATACAAGCTGTACCAACTCGGAGTGCCAGACCGTCTCGTGCTCATCCTACGAGACTTTCTATCGAACCGCACCTTTCGCTATCGCATCGAAGGGGCACTGTCCTCCCCCCATCCTATCCGAGCAGGAGTCCCTCAGGGCTCTGTCTTGTCCCCACTCATTTTTACGCTATTTACTAGCGACATCCCCAGAAGTTTAAAGGCTCAGTTGGCTCTGTTCGCAGATGACACGGCCATTTACTTCACGGGGCGCAGTCAAGACGCCTTGATTCGCTACCTCCAGGCCGCAGTCGACGACCTCGCCGACTGGTTCAGGAAGTGGCGAATCGAGGTCAACCCCGACAAGAGTCAGGCGGTTCTCTTTACGAAACCGCGACTCAAACCCCGCCCCCCGACCCCCCTATCCATGTTCGGCAAGCAGATCCTTTGGGAGAAGCGAGCCAAATATCTAGGCGTGATCTTAGATCAGCATCTCTCCTTCTCTGAGCACATAAAGAAGGTCCGCTCGCGGGCCGCTTTCGCTCTCGGTAGGCTACACCCCATTCTCAACCCAAAGAGCAAAATGTCACTTCGGTGCAAAAAGCTCATTTATACCGCGTGCATAAGGCCAATTATGACCTATGCTTGTGCAGTCTTTGCACACGCGAAACCCCACCACGTCCATAGGATGCAGACCCTCCAAAACCGTTTTCTCCGCAACGCCACAGGTTCGCCTTGGTACGTTCGGAATGCTAATCTCCACCTCGACCTTAAACTCCCGACTATCCATCAATTCATGAAACGCATCTCCAAGCGTTTCTTCGATAGGGCCGCAACCCATCGCAACCCTCTGGTTGTCGCGGCAGCCAACTACATCCCCTCCCGCATTAGCAAGACCCGCCGTCCGCGGCATATACTAACCGATCCTGATGACCCCATTACCCTCCTCCAGGAGAGCAATAGGGCCACCAGCACCTTACTTAAACCTAAACGTCCGTCATACCAACCTCGCCGCCGAGGTCCGTCGTCGCGACACTCCCGACTAGCAAATAGTCCCCCCCGACCCTTGCATGAGCCAGCCCGCGTAGCTGAGCCTGTAGTTAACGACCCCCCAGATCCAGCCTATCCCTTGCTGATCCCCCCCACCAGTGACTCCCTAAGCCGAGGTCCGAACCCCACAGGGGGTGCCCTTAGGTCTTAGTCGCTTAGTTTGTAGTTTTTCCTTTAGTTTGTAAGCCCCTGGCTGGAGGCCTTAGATTCGCGTCTAAAGTCATTCGCAGGGAAAGCCCGGTTAAGTAGTAAAAACCCTCGGGTTAACTACGAGAAGTCAGTGTCCAAAAAAAAAAAAAAAAACAAAATGGCTGCCAACTACCTTATCAATGTACCGAAACTAAAGGGACGCGATAATTATTCGGAGTGGTGTTTCGCTGCAGAAAATTTCTTAGTTCTCGAAGGCATGAAGCATTGTATCAAGCCAGAACCGGGAAAAGAAATAGCAAGCGCGGATGACGAAAAAACTAAAGCCAAATTGATTATGACTATAGACCCGACATTGTATGTCCACGTCAAAACCGTTAAATCGTCGAAAGAATTGTGGAATAAAAACTACAGCAATTATTTGATGATAGTGGCTTTTCACGGAGAATAAGTCTGTTAAGAAATTTGATTTCAATCGAACATTCGGGCATTTCCATTACGGCAGACAATATCAAAACAAAATTATTAGACATGGAGTCGGTAGATTATCACGAGAGTGAAATGAACGGTGCTTTCGTCAGTCATTCAAATCATGCAAAGCAAAATAAGAATAATTTGTCTATGGCCAAGAAAAATTGTGATGTTGGTAGTACTACAGTTCCGTTGAATTCAAACATCAAGGCGGTGAAATGCTACCGGTGTAAACACAAAAATAAGTGCATGAATAACGAAAATAATTCAGCAAATAAGAAAAATAAAGAAAGAATGCAATCAAACGCATTTAGTGCAGTATTTTTAAGTGCGAATTTCAACAAAAATGATTGGTATATTGACTCCGGGGCAAGTGTACACCTAACAGCAAACGAAAGTTGGGTTAAGAATGCCAGATATGAACAAAATAAAGGAATTGTCGTAGCTAATAGTGAGAAGATGACAGTATTATGTTCTGGCAATGTTAAAATAACGACTTCAACTGATGATTGCGAGTACGACATCGTGATAGAAGACGTACGCTGTATACCATCTCTGACTACTAACCTACTATCAGTCAGTCAGCTAATTAAAAAAGGAAACAGTGTGTCTTTCACAGATAAAGGCTGTTGTGTATACAATAAAAAGCAACAGTTAGTCGCTACAGCAGTATTGGTCAATGGGTTATACAAAGTAAACTTGGTATCCCAGGAGTATTTAGCTGCATCAGCTGTATCAGGAGTAACATGGCATCGCAGATTAGGACATGTCAACAAGGTATACTTAAATAAAATGAAAAATGCGGTCTTGGGAATGTCATTCGATGAAAAAGTTGAAATAAGCAAGGCTTCTTGTACAACATGTTGTGAAGGTAAACAGTGTCGCTTACCATTTAAAGGCAGTGGTCAGAGAAGCAGAAACTTGATAGATTTAGTGCACACAGACATTTGTGGCCCTATGGAGACTACATCGATAGGAGGAGCAAGGTATTTTTTGTTATTTGTCGATGATTACAGTCGTATAACATTTGTTTATTTTCTGAAGCACAAAAATGAGGCTCTGAAGTATTTAAAGATATTCAAAGCACAGGTGGAAAATCAAACAAAAAGAACAATAAAAGTGATAAGAAGCGATAATGGTTTAGAGTATTGTAATAAGGAATTTGAAAATTACCTAAACAGTGCTGGTATTATCCACCAGAAAAGCAATCCATACACTCCTGAACAAAATGGTTTATGTGAAAGATTCAATCGCACAGTCGTAGAAAAAGCGAGATGTCTACTGTTTGATGCAAACCTGGGAAAAGAGTTTTGGGGTGAGGCCACCAATACGGCAGTGTACCTGCAGAATCGAACTGTGGCTGCAGCGTTGGATAATAGAACGCCATATGAACTATGGACTGGCACAAAACCAGATATCAGTCATATTAGGATATTTGGAAGCACTGTCATGGTACATGTTGCTAAACAAAAGCGTAAGAAATGGGATAAGAAATCTGTGAAATGTATTCTTACAGGATACCCAGATAACGTTAAGGGATACAGAGTCTATAATCCAGAAACAAGGACTGTGTTTACAAGTAGAGATGTGGTCATTATTGAGCCAGAAATCAATTCTGAATGTATGATTCAAGTGCAAGACCAGAATGTTGCTTCAGTGGGGGATGAGGTTAAACCAGAACAACAAGGCCAGAAGGTAACAAGTCTTGAAACAACATCTAGTCTTGAAGATAATTCCAACAGTGAAAATGATTATTCCTTTGATGATGGAAATGATAAAACATATGTTCCAAGTGATTATGAAGACGCAGAGAGTACACTTCAGTGTGAAAATTAAGATTTCATGGACAGACCCAGACGAACACGGAAACCACCAGAGAGATATGGTATGTAGAATCTTTGTACAAGCGCTGAAACCTATGACGATGGGGCAGGTTTGACACTGCATGATGCTTTAAAAAACTGTGCTTTAGAAACAGTGGATGTTGGCCATGCAAGAAGAACTACAGTGTTTCAAAGAAAATGATGCGTGTGTATTATGTGTTGTTGTTCACAAGATGGTAGGGTTGTACAGTGTAAGTAGGTGCTTCGTAAAAAATTAGAAATAATTTGAGGACTATTGTTATACTTTTTGTGGATGATTTTTTTATTTCTTCAAATGATTGTAAAGCAACAGAATATTTGAAAAATGTATTAGCTAGCCATTTCAAACTTAAAGATTTAGGTGAAATCAGAAAGAGTTTTGGTGTCAATGTAAGTGTTAATAAATCTGAGAAAACTATCACGTTGAACCAGTCTGATTATATTGATCAAGTGTTACAAATGTTTTACATGAGTCAATGTAAACCCATTCAGACTCCTATGGAAACGTAAGTTGCATGTATCTAAGGGGGAAAACTATGTTGGAAAATTCCCATATCAGCAAGTTATTGGTTCTCTAATGTACTTAGCAGATCTAACCAGACTTGATATTACTTATACAGTAGGATTTTTGAGTCAATTTAACAATTGCTATTCTAGAGAACATTGTGCAAATGTCTTTATCTGGTTGTGTAATTTCTTGGGAAACTAAAAAAACAAACTACTGTAGCCTTGTCTAGTAGTGAGGCCGAATATATGGCTATTACAGAAGCATGTAAAGAAGCTGTTTATTTCAGAAATTTCCTATATGTAATTACACAAAATTTGTATATCATTGATTTGTTCAACGAAAGTCAGAGTGCACAAAAGCTAACTATGAATTTAATGTTTCAGAAGCATACAAAACACATAGACATTAACTTTCACTTTTGTAGAGAATGTGCAGTAAATAAAATTGTAAATGTGAAGTATTTGCCTACAGCTGAGATGCCAGCTGATGCTGTATTCACGAAGGCTTTATGTGTTGTGAAACATTATAAGTTTTTGGATGTATTAGGTATTCAAAGATTGTAATATTTTTGTATATCCATATTGTTAGATATAGTGGGGGTGTTAAAGGTCTAATATCTACACAATATGTTACTAGTGCTGCCATCTGGCATGCATTGTCGGTAGACATGTTTGTTCTATGGTTTTAAAAATAAAGTTCAGTCTGTGCCATTCGTCAATGTGAATACGTTGTTTTACTTTAACTTCGACTTCGACTTCGACTTCGACTAAACTTTCTACAATCTGTCATTTTGTGTATTCTTCCGTCCATAAAACCCGTTTCTACGGTGGTCATGCTACGCATGTGTTAGATATTTCATTTTCATATTTTATAATTGTTGGGTAGATAATGACATCTATCACATTAACGAAGCATTGAACCAATATAGAAGTACCTAATTTGACTAGATAAAGTGTTTACAAAAACTGACTCGTCTTAAATAGTAAAAATAACTATGATTTTAGTACTAGAAACAATCAATAATGATTTAATTAATATACAGGGTGATTGGAAGATGGGTGCAAAGCTTTAAGGCAAAGATAGTACAGACAATTTAGAACCATTTAAGCCATGGTTGTCTTAGACGAAGTCTTACCAAATTTTTTTAACCAAATTTTTAAGTTTTTTTTTCGGAAATTCTCAAAATTTAATGTAAACTGCATAATTATGGCCAAATTGAATGATAAATGAATTAATTCATTTTTTATTTATTTAATTAAAGTAATGTGTAAGCAATCAAGCAAAACATGTTTTAGGCTTCTGTCATTAGACATTTTTTTTACAGATATAAAAAGGATAGTAATTACTTTATCGAGGCAGTTCCTTGGAAGAGGTTTAGTTGGTTAGTTCTAGTGCTGTTGTTGTGTGGAAAAGTTCGACCAGAGGTCACGTAAGTTAAGTAATTTGATATTATGTAACACTTATTGCTTGTTATGAAAACGTTGTTGTACCATTTATGTTGTTGCCAATATTGCGAATGTTTTAAATCATATAAAATGGAATATTCATATTCTTTCTTTGCCTAGCTATTGTAATTGTTGTGATTATGTTGATATTATTTTGAGATCTCTTGGACAATCGTCCAAGAGATAGAATTAAATGTATTTAAGATAATGATAATTTATGGCAATGTAAGAAGTGTGTTGATATAATACTTTAATACTGTTTCCATGGAGTTTCTTGTCCTTCTTCTCCATGAAGACATAGTTTTGGAACGGACAACTAGCTTTCTGATTAATTACTGACAAGCCTAATTGAAATATCTAGTCTTGTCTTTCTGTGCCTTATTTAGTGAAACCCTTTCCCAACAAACCATATGCATAAGAACTTTCATACACAGTAAATAAGCGGTAACCATTCTGATACACAAATTTTGATATTAGGTATATATACATGATACTTATAGTTATATATAGATTTTGCTGTTACATGCGTTTCAGTTTTCCGAAGAACATCTGCCTAAGAAATCTAATCTAATCTAACTAGCATGTATTGTGCCACTGCATGGCCAAGGCCTCTCTTTTCTTTTTCCACAGAATTCTGTCTTTTCCTAGCGTTGGCTAGTCCTCTCGATATTTCTGCCAAAGAAAGATAGTTGTAATTTGAATATACCGATAATTTATGTTGATAGTCATATGAATAACATTGGTTTCCCGGCTTCGTCCCATCTCATCCCCAGTCCCTACTCGCCCGGCCCATATACTTGTATATCTACCTACATGTAGAGCTAGAAGGTGCAAAAGTACTAATGGTAAGAAAAGTGCTTGTATGGTTTGTATTTATTTTTATTCAGTCATCACTAATCACAGTTTTTATAACAATTACAGATATCTGTTAATAAATCACAGTTTGTATATGAAATAATTTAAACTACAATGTCGCATTGGGTCTAGCCTGTAAGGATGTTGTATGTTTGTTGTGAATAAATAAAACTATCTTCTAAAAAATCACAGTTCGTGCAATCATTAAAGCTATATTTAATTTTAAACAGTAATTAGGGGCTCATTTACTGAGTTCTATTAAAAATCATTGCTGACTAGTTCCTTCAACGTACGCTCTTGTCAGCTCAGCAATTCTGACATCATTAGAAATGCTTGTCTTCCTTCTTTTGTTGATTTAAATTCCAATAAAGAATCTGAAATTAAATCCGGAAATATGTTTCAAAACATGATAAGATATTTTTTACGAAAAATTAAACTTTGGATCCCTTTTTACGAAAATTGGGCGGAAGGAGAAGTATGAAATTTCGCACACTTATAGTTTATACAGAGAAGAAGTGACGAGTGCGAATATTTTTTAAATTATGCGTACATTATTTTCAATAAATAACACTTTACACACACTACTATTCATTACCATGTATTTAATACACACATGCATAGGTATTTTTTTGTTTATGGTCCAAATCTGTGGTCCAATCGAGAACATCTGTCTTTAATGTTTTGGGTCTATAGTAGTATATTATTGGGCATATCGGCAAGTAGCTCGGCGAGTGCGCCTCGCTGCCGACAGTGGTATAGAATGCCCAATAATCGACACTCGACTCGACTCTCCACTCGACCAATAAACTCGAACGATACAGTTTGTTGCACCGTGTACTTGATAAGGAACGATTTACTCAACCAACGACTAGTAACTTCCATATTATGGCGGTCAGTATGAACAATCAACTATCAACTCGACTGTAGTGTATACTGTACACGACCAATGATCATGCGAGCTCGCTATCGCTCTGAAAGGTGGTACAGAATGCTCAATAATGAACAATCGACTCGATCACTGACCAGTAACGCAAAAGAGGTTGTGGTAAGTTTATAAATGTTAACGTTCTAAATACATTCACTCATTTTCAATTGGTTCATTTCCGACAGTAATCATGAAATTTGTAAAACAACCGCAATCGCTGCATGTTAATACAGTCTGCGATGATATTTGTAAGACAAGTTTTCGCCACAGAGAATTATTGCCCAACTCAGTACGGTGTATTATTTGCGGTCCGTCCAATTGTGGGAAAACTAATTTATTAATTGGTCTTCTAATACACGAAAACGGATTAAGATTTGAAAATGTTTATGTTTATTCAAAAACTCTGCACCAACCTAAGTACATTTTTTTAGAAAGTGTTTTGCAACGGGTGCCTGGTGTTTCCCTCCAGAAATATCAAGGAAATGAGGAAGTACTAAGCGTTCAGGACGCAAAACCCAACTCGGTGATTATTTTTGATGATGTTGCTTGTGAAAATCAGAGTAACATGCGTGATTATTTTGCGATGGGAAGACACAAGTGCATTGATTGTTCCTATCTAAACCAAACGTATAGTAAAATCCCTAAGCAGTTAGTAAGAGACAATGCGAACTTAATCATACTTTTTAAACAAGATGAAATAAATTTACGACATATTTATGAAGAACATGTCAACACTGATATGTCATGGATTGAATTTCGTGAAATGTGTTCGTAAATATGGAGTGAGCCTTTCAATTATGTAGTAATTAATAAGGATTGCTCCAAAAATAAAGGATGTTACAGAAATAAATTTGACACTTTTGTTGTCTTTGATTAAAAATACTAATATTTAAGACCGGTACCCTCGCGATAATATTATTCTTCAGGCAACGCTTAATCAGTCACGAACTTTTTTTGTTATTATGGAGAAATCACTGAAAAGACAAATAGTCGAAGCTGCAGAAGCTGTTAAAAAGAAAGTGCGAAAGATGAGAGATGTTGAGAATAACAATCAGCAAGTGCTGGAATCAGTGTTCAAGCCAGTAACAGAACCACTCAACCAAATTGCTAATGTCAGTAAGCAGGCTTCTCTCCTGCATAATATAGCAAATGAAGCAATCGATGTTCCGTTTATCGATAAAACTCTGCAAAAAGAAGTCCCTATTAGTTCATAAAGCAATGATAACAACGACAATGAAGACGAATATGAATCTGATATCGATAGTGATTCTTCGTATAAATCATTAACTGAAAACAACCAGAGATGTGATATGTCATCCTGGTCAGTGTCCTCAGAAGCACTGAAAGATATTCCGTTTGGTGTCTAGAGCGGCAAATTGATGTTAGGGTCTGCGCGTATAACGATCAGCGACGAGTATATCATCGTGACTGGACGCAAATACCGAAATACGCCTGGTTTAAAACAATTGCTGCTGAAAAAGAACGTAGATTTGAGCATGGTTACAGAGAGTGATATGAAACATTATAAGTCGATGTTACTTGATACAAATGCACATCGACGAGACTATGAACCTAGTAAACCAATAAAAAGTAATAAAGGACAAATTATAAAGCCTCTGTTCCAACTACGAAGTATAATTCAGGAGCACCAATCGAAGGGAAAAGGACTACTACCTTTAACAAAAACGTGGAAGAAAAACGTAGATTTTGTATATTGGGACAATTCCAATGAACTGGTGGATAGATTAAAATTATTGATTGCATCTCGGGATGCAGGTAACACAGGATTAGATAATGAAATTATATCTATCATTGAAGAATTGCGTGAAAGTAAAGTTATAAATTAATAAATAATTTAAAATGTGTTTATTTTATTATTAGCCTCTCGATACAATACTCCTTAAACATGAACGTAGACAAATTCGGACACTACATTCACAAAAGAATGCGTTTTGCTGAGTAATTTGAGTTTAATGAGAATGCTTTGTTAAAATTAGAAAACGGAGATTTTGATTTAAAAACTTCAAGACTGAGAGGAATTAGATCTCCAGTAGAAGCAGACGATGCTGTGAACAAGGATTATGTAGATCGATTGAATGCTAACACATTAAAAGAATTAAATAATTTGACTGTGGACAAGGATTATGTAGATCGTTTGAATGCTAATATGTTAAAAGAATTTAATAATATGATTGGATCATTGCGTTCTCAAATCATAAAAGACACAAAGGGTACAGTACAGGCTACTTTAAAAGCAAAGATACCTGAGGTTTTAACTCATTTGCAAGATAAGTTTTATACTAAAGCAGAGGTAGATAAATTACTTCAAAATAAATCTCCATAATGGCAAAACAGCAAATTGTTAATGAACTACACAAAGCAGCAAGAAGAAATTTCCTTCGACGTTCCGTCATTCAAAAAGGGGTCGATGACTTGTGGCAAGCTGATCTAATGGACATGCAAAACCTGAGAAAATATAATAAAGGTCATAATTACATTCTAGTGGTGATTGACTGCTTCTCAAAGTACGCTTGGGCAGAGTCATTAAAATCAAAAAATAAACTTGATGTTACTCATGCATTTAAACGAATACTGATTAACAGCAATCGCAAACCTGTTAATTTACAAACTGATAAGGGAACAGAATTTTATAACAACTCATTTCAAACGCTTATGAAGACGTATAATATTAACCATTACTCAACGTTTTCTAGCAAAAAAGCTTCGATCGTGGAGCGACTGATTAAAACACTTAAAAATAAATTATATAAATATTTTAGACTGAATGGAAATTATAAATGGTTAGGTATACCATTAGAAGTTACTTTAAAGACTTATAACAACACAAAACATCGTACTATTAAATTTAAGCCAATTGAAGTTAATAAATCTAGTGAGTCAGTTATAAAAGAAAATATTAAAAAAACCTTAAATCATGTAACCATTCGTAGAAAACCTAAGTTCAAAGTAGGTGACTTTGTTCGTATCAGTAAATACAAACACAATTTTGAAAAAGGTTACCTACACACCTAATTGGTCAACTGAAATATTTACTATAAAAAAAAAATCATACCATACCAGTAACATATCATATACAGGATCAGCGAAAGCAAGCCATATTGGGAACTTTTTACGAGCAAGAACTTCAAAAATCTTACTATCCGGGTATTTATTTGGTAGAAAAGGTTTTAAAAAGGAAAGGAACAAAAATGTTTGTGAAATGGTTGGGTCTAAACAACGAAGAAAACAGTTGGATCAACAAAACTGCAATAGTGGAATAAAATAATTATATAACAGTTAATTTTGCATTATTTCTTTCATTACACTTTAGACAATGCAAGGAGGTGAACTTGTTAATACCCTAATTAATAATCTGCCATTCGAACTTCATTTACCAGGCTACAATTATTGCGGTCCGGGAACAAAACTCCAGAAACGTTTACTACGAGGTGACCGAGGTGTAAATAAGCTAGACGAAGCTTGCATGCATCACGACATTGCATATGCAAACCATACAGACTTACCCAATCGTCACAAAGCTGATTTACAACTACTTAATATGGCTAAACAAAGACTTAAATCGAACGATGCAGGGAAAGGTGAAAAACTTAGTTCGTGGTTAGTGAGCAAAGTTATGAAAGCCAAACTGAAATCTGGTGCCGGCGTTAAAACGTTTAAAAGTTTCGTATCAAAAATAAGAGCGAGGATAAAGAAACTGAAACCAAAGGACAGTAAAACTTTAATTAACGCTGCTTACTCAGCAGCAATAAAAATATTTCCTAACATTCAGAAAATTCGAGTACCACGAGTGATACCCTTACCGAAGACTGGAGGTATTCTACCCTTAATCCCGATTTTTGCGGGCTTATCAGCATTAGGAACTTTAGGTGGCGGTTCGGCTGGTATTGCAAAAACTGTTAACGATTACAAAGCTGGTCAGCAAAATTTACTAGAAACACAACGACATAATAGGGCTATGGAGTCTTTAAAGTTAGGGCAGGGTTTATACATTAAGCCACATAAAAATGGAAAAGGTTTATTCGTGAAATCTTCAAAAAACTGAAAAATAAGCTACCTAATCGTCCTCTAACTAATGTAGACATCCAAAGGTATGCACGCGACATCCCTCACTTTCGAGGAGTGTACATGAGGGATCAATTACCAAGAACGCCAAATCCGATTGAATGTGGTATCGTTAACTTGGACGATTATAGGAACGAAGGGACGCATTGGGTAGCTTATGTAAAAGTAGGCAATTATTGTGAATATTTTGATAGCTTTGAAAATTTGAAGCCTCCAATGGAATTAATACGATATTTTAAGAATTGTAATGTTTTTTATAATTATACAAGATATCAGAAATTCAACACTGTAAATTGTGGACACTTATGTTTAGAATATCTGTGGACTTTTTGGAATAAAAACATATAAAATGTATGATTTTCTTTTATTTCAATCATTTGCAAGATGTCACTCACATTATCGATAGCTGGAAACTCGTCAACTTTATCTACTTACTATCCTAACACGTTGCAACTATATGAACAGTATGAGTGTGCCTTATTGCATTTCGCAACATTTAATTCGATTCCAAACATTGACAAAACGAATAATAAATTCTATTATGGTTCTAACGAAGTTATTGAAATACCGGAGGGCACCTATGAATTGCAAGATATTAATGATTATTTAAAATCTGAAATGAAAGATGCCTCAAACAAACTACAGTGCAATAACAATACTTTAAAAGCTGCTGTATATTGTACAAAGGACATAAATTTTAATAAAGAAGGTACTTTCAGGAATTTATTAGGGTTTAATAAACAAATCTTGAAAGCAAATAAATGGCATGAGTCACAGTTGCCGGTCAACATTTTACCTACAACTGTGATCAGGATCGAATGTGATATTGTAAGCGGCTCGTACACAAACGGAGAACCGAGTCACATTATCCACGAATTTGCACTCAACGTTCCTCCCGGATATAGGATTATAGAAATTCCGAAAAACGCGATATACTTTCCAATCAACCAAAACAACATTAGCTGCATACATATCAGGCTGTTAGATATAAATAACCGCTTAATAAACTTGCGCGGTGAAGAAGTGCAGCTGTATTTGCATCTCAGAAGAAAAAAATGATCGACTACAATAAATATGTGCATCAGCAAATCAAAAATATCAGTTCCACTCAAGCTTCCAACCATATATGAGCTCGCCCTAAGAAGAAAATAAAATTAACTAAAGACAACAAGGCATTTCTCAAAGCGATCGGTTTGCTAAAATGAATATCTTAGACGTTTTATCCGCTCCGACTTACGACAACTCGGTTGAAGGAATCGAATTTCACTCTTACAAGCCCTACGTAACTAGTTTCAATAGGAACGATGAAATTCGTATACCCATTAATCAACAAGACTTGTATATACTTCCGTCAGCTAGTACCTTGTATTTGGAAGGGACTGTTATCGTAAGCAAAAAGGATATGAAAGAGAAAGCCACTAGTGTAAATTTTACGAATAATGCTCTACTTTACCTGTTCCAAGATATAAGATACGAGCTAAATGGAGTGGAAATTGATAGAATAAAAAATGCTGGCATAACTACCACCATGAAATCGTTAATATCAATGAGTGAAAGTGAATCAAAGATATCTAATGCATGAGGCTGGAATATCGATGGCATAAAAAATATAAATGGGGGTAGTTTTTCCGCGTCTATACCACTCAGTAGCATCATCGGTTTCGCTGAAGATTTCAAGAAATTCGTGATAAATTGTAAGCACGAACTGATATTGCTACGAAGTAATACTAACCTGAATGCGGTCAAACTTAACACCGGTGAATTTGTAGAAGAAGTTCAAATAAATAAAATCATCTGGCGTGTACCGCATGTTAAAGTGTTCGACAAAGAGAAAATAAGTTTACTCAAACTGTTAGAAAAAGATCGACCACTCCAGATGATATTCAGAAATTGGGATCTGTACGAATATCCAGCTTTACCTAAAACTACAAATCATACCTGGTCCATCAAAACTTCCTCGCAAATAGAGAAACCTAGATACATAATTATGGGCCTACAAACAAATAGAAAAAACAATTCAAGTTCTGATATGTCTCAGCTCGATCACTGCCATGTTCGTGACGTTAGAGTATACCTAAATTCAACTTACTTCCCCTATGAAAACCTAAATGTCAGTTTCGCGAATAACAGAATCGCTTTATTATACGAGCAATACGTAGCCTAATTACGAAGGATAGCGTCGAAAACCGCGAAGAAATCGGCCTTGTAGTATTCAAGATTTCGTACTGTATGAGGCTCACTGTATCACTAAGTTAGAATTTTCGCAACGAGTTAGCAAAAGTTTTTTCCGTTTTTCTGAGCTAGACCGACGTGTGAGGTGTCCAGAGACGCGTCTGCGCGCGGGCAGTTCAACGGCGACGTATTCGAGGATGGGTTCAATACAAAATATTAAAGTTATGATGAAATTACGCTATTTGGGCCCACAGCAGGCAGAACCGATCGAGGATCGCAGTCCACCCGGAAGGTGCGGTGGGTAAGTACTTAATTACATGAAAATAAACTTAGTAGATAGTAAGAATATTAAGCAAATTTACATTATTTATCGTTTAAAAAAAATAACGAAAACTTCAACCACCTAGCACATTTGCCTACTTCCCATGAAGACAAATGGATTCTGACAGCTAAAACGGTGGGCCGTAGCCTAATTACGAAGGATAGCGTCGAAAACCGCGAAGAAATCGGCCTTGTAGTATTCAAGATTTCGTACTGTATGAGGCTCACTGTATCACTAAGTTAGAATTTTCGCAACGAGTTAGCAAAAGTTTTTTCCGTTTTTCTGAGCTAGACCGACGTGTGAGGTGTCCAGAGACGCGTCTGCGCGCGGGCAGTTAGTTCAACGGCGACGTATTCGAGGATGGGTTCAGTACAAAATATTAAAGTTATGATGAAATTACGCTATTTGGGCCCCCAGCAGGCAGAACCGATCGAGGATCGCAGTCCACCCGGAAGGTGCGGTGGGTAAGTACTTAATTACATGAAAATAAACTTAGTAGATAGTAAGAATATTAAGCAAATTTACATTATTTATCGTTTAAAAAAAATAACGAAAACTTCAACCACCTAGCACATTTGCCTACTTCCCATGAAGACAAATAGATTCTGACAGCTAAAACGGTGGGCCGTAGCCTAATTACGAAGGATAGCGTCGAAAACCGCGAAGAAATCGGCCTTGTAGTATTCAAGATTTCGTACTGTATGAGGCTCACTGTATCACTAAGTTAGAATTTTCGCAACGAGTTAGCAAAAGTTTTTTCCATTTTTCTGAGCTAGACCGACGTGTGAGGTGTCCAGAGACGCGTCTGCGTGCGGGCAGTTAGTTCAACGGCGACGTATTCGAGGATGGGTTCAGTACAAAATATTAAAGTTATGATGAAATTACGCTATTTGGGCCCCCAGCAGGCAGAACCGATCGAGGATCGCAGTCCACCCGGAAGGTGCGGTGGGTAAGTACTTAATTACATGAAAATAAACTTAGTAGATAGTAAGAATATTAAGCAAATTTACATTATTTATCGTTTAAAAAAAATAACGAAAACTTCAACCACCTAGCACATTTGCCTACTTCCCATGAAGACAAATGGATTCTGACAGCTAAAACGGTGGGCCGCAGCCCAATTACGAAGGATAGCGTCGAAAACCGCGAAGAAATCGGCCTTGTAGTATTCAAGATTTCGTACTGTATGAGGCTCACTGTATCACTAAGTTAGAATTCTCGCAACGAGTTAGCAAAAGTTTTTTCC
The DNA here is from genome assembly GCA_932294355.1 of Aporophyla lueneburgensis. NCBI lineage: Eukaryota > Metazoa > Arthropoda > Insecta > Lepidoptera > Noctuidae > Aporophyla > Aporophyla lueneburgensis. The sequence goes on along the minus strand of OW028762.1, from coordinate 10,911,956 downwards.
GTTTTTCTGAGCTAGACCGACGTGTGAGGTGTCCAGAGACGCGTCTGCGCGCGGGCAGTTCAACGGCGACGTATTCGAGGATGGGTTCAATACAAAATATTAAAGTTATGATGAAATTACGCTATTTGGGCCCCCAGCAGTCAGAACCGATCGAGGATCGCAGTCCACCCGGAAGGTGCGGTGGGTAAGTACTTAATTACATGAAAATAAACTTAGTAGATAGTAAGAATATTAAGCAAATTTACATTATTTATCGTTTAAAAAAATAACGAAAACTTCAACCACCTAGCACATTTGCCTACTTCCCATGAAGACAAATGGATTCTGACAGCTAAAACGGTGGGCCATAGCCTAATTACGAAGGATAGCGTCGAAAACCGCGAAGAAATCGGCCTTGTAGTATTCAAGATTTCGTACTGTATGAGGCTCACTGTATCACTAAGTTAGAATTTTCGCAAAGAGTTAGCAAAAGTTTTTTCCGTTTTTCTGAGCTAGACCGACGTGTGAGGTGTCCAGAGACGCGTCTGCGCGCGGGCAGTTAGTTCAACGGCGACGTATTCGAGGATGGGTTCAGTACAAAATATTAAAGTTATGATGAAATTACGCTATTTGGGCCCCCAGCAGGCAGAACCGATCGAGGATCGCAGTCCACCCGGAAGGTGCGGTGGGTAAGTACTTAATTACATGAAAATAAACTTAGTAGATGGTAAGAATATTAAGCAAATTTACATTATTTATCGTTTAAAAAAAATAACGAAAACTTTAACCACCTAGCACATTTGCCTACTTCCCATGAAGACAAATGGATTCTGACAGCTAAAACGGTGGGCCGTAGCCCAATTACGAAGGATAGCGTCGAAAACCGCGAAGAAATCGGCCTTGTAGTATTCAAGATTTCGTACTGTATGAGGCTCACTGTATCACTAAGTTAGAATTTTCGCAACGAGTTAGCAAAAGTTTTTTCCGTTTTTCTGAGCTAGACCGACGTGTGAGGTGTCCAGAGACGCGTCTGCGCGCGGGCAGTTCAACGGCGACGTATTCGAGGATGGGTTCAGTCCAAAATATTAAAGTTATGATGAAATTACGCTATTTGGGCCCCCAGCAGGCAGAACCGATCGAGGATCGCAGTCCACCCGGAAGGTGCGGTGGGTAAGTACTAGCAAATTTACATTATTTATCGTTTAAAAAAAATAACGAAAACTTCAACCACCCAGCACATTTGCCTACTTCCCATGAAGACAAATGGATTCTGACAGCTAAAACGGTGGGCCGTAGCCTAATTACGAAGGATAGCTTCGAAAACCGCGAAGAAATCGGCCTTGTAGTATTCAAGATTTCGTACTGTATGAGGCTCACTGTATCACTAAGTTAGAATTTTCGCAACGAGTTAGCAAAAGTTTTTTCCGTTTTTCTGAGCTAGACCGACGTGTGAGGTGTCCAGAGACGCGTCTGCGCGCGGGCAGTTCAACGGCGACGTATTCGAGGATGGGTTCAGTACAAAATATTAAAGTTATGATGAAATTACGCTATTTGGGCCCCCAGCAGGCAGAACCGATCGAGGATCGCAGTCCACCCGGAAGGTGCGGTGGGTAAGTACTTAATTACATGAAAATAAACTTAGTAGATAGTAAGAATATTAAGCAAATTTACATTATTTATCGTTAAAAAAAATAACGAAAACTTCAACCACCTAGCACATTTGCCTACTTCCCATGAAGACAAATGGTTTCTGACAGCTAAAACGGTGGGCCGTAGCCTAATTACGAAGGATAGTGTCGAAAACCGCGAAGAAATCGGCCTTGTAGTATTCAAGATTTCGTACTGTATGAGGCTCACTGTATCACTAAGTTAGAATTTTCGCAACGGGTTAGCAAAAGTTTTTTCCGTTTTTCTGAGCTAGACTGAAGTGTGAGGTGTCCAGAGACGCGTCTGCGCGCGGGCAGTTCAACGGTTACGTATTCGAGGATGGGTTCAGTACAAAATATTAAAGTTATGATGAAATAACGCTATTTGGGCCCCCAGCAGGCAGAACCGATCGAGGATCGCAGTCCACCCGGAAGGTGCGGTGGGTAAGTACTTAATTACATGAAAATAAACTTAGTAGATAGTAAGAATATTAAGCAAATTTACATTATTTATCGTTAAAAAAAAATAACGAAAACTTCAACCACCTTGCACATTTGCCTACTTCCCATGAAGACAAATGGATTCTGACAGCTAAAACGGTGGGCCGTAGCCTAATTACGAAGGATAGCGTCGAAAACCGTGAAGAAATCGGCCTTGTAGTATTCAAGATTTCGTACTGTATGAGGCTCACTGTATCACTAAGTTAGAATTTTCGCAACGAGTTAGCAAAAGTTTTTTCCGTTTTTCTGAGCTAGACCGACGTGTGAGGTGTCCAGAGACGCGTCTGCGCGCGGGCAGTTAGTTCAACGGCGACGTATTCGAGGATGGGTTCAGTACAAAATATTAAAGTTATGATGAAATTACGCTATTTGGGCCCCCAGCAGGCAGAACCGATCGAGGATCGCAGTCCACCCGGAAGGTGCGGTGGGTAAGTACTTAATTACATGAAAATAAACTTAGTAGATAGTAAGAATATTAAGCAAATTTACATTATTTATCGTTTAAAAAAATAACGAAAACTTCAACCACCTAGCACATTTGCCTACTTCCCATGAAGACAAATGGATTCTGACAGCTAAAACGGTGGGCCGTAGCCCAATTACGAAGGATAGCGTCGAAAACCGCGAAGAAATCGGCCTTGTAGTATTCAAGATTTCGTACTGTATGAGGCTCACTGTATCACTAAGTTAGAATTTTCGCAACGAGTTAGCAAAAGTTTTTTCCGTTTTCCTGAGCTAGACCGACGTGTGAGGTGTCCAGAGACGCGTCTGCGCGCGGGCAGTTCAACGGCGACGTATTCAAGGATGGGTTCAGTACAAAATATTAAAGTTATGATGAAATTACGCTATTTGGGCCCCCAGCAGGCAGAACCGATCGAGGATCGCAGTCCACCCGGAAGGTGCGGTGGGTAAGTACTAGCAAATTTACATTATTTATCGTTTAAAAAAAATAACGAAAACTTCAACCACCCAGCACATTTGCCTACTTCCCATGAAGACAAATGGATTCTGACAGCTAAAACGGTGGGCCGTAGCCTAATTACGAAGGATAGCGTCGAAAACCGCGAAGAAATCGGCCTTGTAGTATTCAAGATTTCGTACTGTATGAGGCTCACTGTATCACTAGGTTAGAATTTTCGCAACGAGTTAGCAAAAGTTTTTTCCGTTTTTCTGAGCTAGACCGACGTGTGAGGTGTCCAGAGACGCGTCTGCGCGCGGGCAGTTAGTTCAACGGCGACGTATTCGAGGATGGGTTCAGTACAAAATATTAAAGTTATGATGAAATTACGCTATTTGGGCCCCCAGCAGGCAGAACCGATCGAGGATCGCAGTCCACCCGGAAGGTGCGGTGGGTAAGTACTTCATTACATGAAAATAAACTTAGTAGATAGTAAGAATATTAAGCAAATTTACATTATTTATCGTTTAAAAAAAATAACGAAAACTTCAACCACCTAGCACATTTGCCTACTTCCCATGAAGACAAATGGATTCTGACAGCTAAAACGGTGGGCCGTAGCCCAATTACGAAGGATAGCGTCGAAAACCGCGAAGAAATCGGCCTTGTAGTATTCAAGATTTCGTACTGTATGAGGCTCACTGTATCACTAAGTTAGAATTTTCGCAACGAGTTAGCAAAAGTTTTTTCCGTTTTTCTGAGCTAGACCGACGTGTGAGGTGTCCAGAGACGCGTCTGCGCGCGGGCAGTTCAACGGCGACGTATTCAAGGATGGGTTCAGTACAAAATATTAAAGTTATGATGAAATTACGCTATTTGGGCCCCCAGCAGGCAGAACCGATCGAGGATCGCAGTCCACCCGGAAGGTGCGGTGGGTAAGTACTAGCAAATTTACATTATTTATCGTTTAAAAAAAATAACGAAAACTTCAACCACCCAGCACATTTGCCTACTTCCCATGAAGACAAATGGATTCTGACAGCTAAAACGGTGGGCCGTAGCCTAATTACGAAGGATAGCTTCGAAAACCACGAAGAAATCGGCCTTGTACTTAGTATTCAAGATTTCGTACTGTATGAGGCTCACTGTATCACTAAGTTAGAATTTTCGCAACGAGTTAGCAAAAGTTTTTTCCGTTTTTGTGAGCTAGACCGACGTGTGAGGTGTCCAGAGACGCGTCTGCGCGCGGGCAGTTCAACGGCTACGTATTCGAGGATGAGTTCAGTACAAAATATTAAAGTTATGATGAAATAACGCTATTTGGGCCCCCAGCAGGCAGAACCGATCGAGGATCGCAGTCCACCCAGAAGGTGCGGTGGGTAAGTACTTAATTACATGAAAACAAACTTAGGAGATAGTAAGAATATTAAGCAAATTTACATTATTTATCGTTTAAAAAAAATAACGAAAACTTCAACCACCTAGCACATTTGCCTACTTCCCATGAAGACAAATGGATTCTGACAGCTAAAACGGTGGGCCGTAGCCTAATTACGAAGGATAGCTTCGAAAACCGCGAAGAAATCGGCCTTGTAGTATTCAAGATTTCGTACTGTATGAGGCTCACTGTATCACTAAGTTAGAATTTTCGCAACGAGTTAGCCAGTGTCCAGTGTCCGAGTGTCCAGAGACGCGTCTGCGCGCGGGCAGTTCAACGGCGACGTATTCAAGGATGGGTTCAGTACAAAATATTAAAGTTATGATGAAATTACGCTATTTGGGCCCCCAGCAGGCAGAACCGATCGAGGATCGCAGTCCACCCGGAAGGTGCGGTGGGTAAGTACTAGCAAATTTACATTATTTATCGTTTAAAAAAAATAACGAAAACTTCAACCACCCAGCACATTTGCCTACTTCCCATGAAGACAAATGGATTCTGACAGCTAAAACGGTGGGCCGTAGCCTAATTACGAAGGATAGCGTCGAAAACCGCGAAGAAATCGGCCTTGTAGTATTCAAGATTTCGTACTGTATGAGGCTCACTGTATCACTAGGTTAGAATTTTCGCAACGAGTTAGCAAAAGTTTTTTCCGTTTTTCTGAGCTAGACCGACGTGTGAGGTGTCCAGAGACGCGTCTGCGCGCGGGCAGTTAGTTCAACGGCGACGTATTCGAGGATGGGTTCAGTACAAAATATTAAAGTTATGATGGAATTACGCTATTTGGGCCCCCAGCAGGCAGAACCGATCGAGGATCGCAGTCCACCCGGAAGGTGCGGTGGGTAAGTACTTCATTACATGAAAATAAACTTAGTAGATAGTAAGAATATTAAGCAAATTTACATTATTTATCGTTTAAAAAAAATAACGAAAACTTCAACCACCTAGCACATTTGCCTACTTCCCATGAAGACAAATGGATTCTGACAGCTAAAACGGTGGGCCGTAGCCCAATTACGAAGGATAGCGTCGAAAACCGCGAAGAAATCGGCCTTGTAGTATTCAAGATTTCGTACTGTATGAGGCTCACTGTATCACTAAGTTAGAATTTTCGCAACGAGTTAGCAAAAGTTTTTTCCGTTTTTCTGAGCTAGACCGACGTGTGAGGTGTCCAGAGACGCGTCTGCGCGCGGGCAGTTCAACGGCGACGTATTCAAGGATGGGTTCAGTACAAAATATTAAAGTTATGATGAAATTACGCTATTTGGGCCCCCAGCAGGCAGAACCGATCGAGGATCGCAGTCCACCCGGAAGGTGCGGTGGGTAAGTACTAGCAAATTTACATTATTTATCGTTTAAAAAAAATAACGAAAACTTCAACCACCCAGCACATTTGCCTACTTCCCATGAAGACAAATGGATTCTGACAGCTAAAACGGTGGGCCGTAGCCTAATTACGAAGGATAGCTTCGAAAACCGCGAAGAAATCGGCCTTGTAGTATTCAAGATTTCGTACTGTATGAGGCTCACTGTATCACTAAGTTAGAATTTTCGCAACGAGTTAGCAAAAGTTTTTTCCGTTTTTGTGAGCTAGACCGACGTGTGAGGTGTCCAGAGACGCGTCTGCGCGCGGGCAGTTCAACGGCTACGTATTCGAGGATGGGTTCAGTACAAAATATTAAAGTTATGATGAAATAACGCTATTTGGGCCCCCAGCAGGCAGAACCGATCGAGGATCGCAGTCCACCCAGAAGGTGCGGTGGGTAAGTACTTAATTACATGAAAATAAACTTAGTAGATAGTAAGAATATTAAGCAAATTTACATTATTTATCGTTTAAAAAAATAACGAAAACTTCAACCACCTAGCACATTTGCCTACTTCCCATGAAGACAAATGGATTCTGACAGCTAAAACGGTGGGCCGTAGCCTAATTACGAAGGATAGCGTCGAAAACCGCGAAGAAATCGGCCTTGTAGTATTCAAGATTTCGTACTGTATGAGGCTCACTGTATCACTAATTTAGAATTTTCGCAACGAGTTAGCAAAAGTTTTTTCCGTTTTTCAGAGCTAGACCGACGTGTGAGGTGTCCAGAGACGCGTCTGCGCGCGCGTTGTTCAACGGCGACGTATTCGAGGATGGGTTCATTACAAAATATTAAAGTTATGATGAAATTACGCTATTTGGGCCCCCAGCAGGCAGAACCGATCGAGGATCGCAGTCCACCCGGAAGGTGCGGTGGGTAAGTACTTAATTACATGAAAATAAACTTAGTAGATAGTAAGAATATTAAGCAAATTTACATTATTTATCGTTTAAAAAAAAATAACGAAAACTTCAACCACCTAGCACATTTGCCTACTTCCCATGAAGACAAATGGATTCTGACAGCTAAAACGGTGGGCCGTAGCCTAATTACGAAGGATAGCGTCGAAAACCGCGAAGAAATCGGCCTTGTAGTATTCAAGATTTCGTACTGTATGAGGCTCACTGTATCACTAAGTTAGAATTTTCGCAACGAGTTAGCAAAAGTTTTTTCCGTTTTTCTGAGCTAGACCGACGTGTGAGCTGTCCAGAGACGCGTCTGCGCGCGGGCAGTTCAACGGCTACGTATTCGAGGATGGGTTCAGTACAAAATATTAAAGTTATGATGAAATAACGCTATTTGGGCCCCCAGCAGGCAGAACCGATCGAGGATCGCAGTCCACCCGGAAGGTGCGGTGGGTAAGTACTAGCACATTTACATTATTTATCGTTTAAAAAAAATAACGAAAACTTCAACCACCCAGCACATTTGCCTACTTCCCATGAAGACAAATGGATTCTGACAGCTAAAACGGTGGGCCGTAGCCTAATTACGAAGGATAGCGTCGAAAACCGCGAAGAAATCGGCCTTGTAGTATTCAAGATTTCGTACTGTATGAGGCTCACTGTATCACTAAGTTAGAATTTTCGCAACGAGTTAGCAAAAGTTTTTTCCGTTTTTCTGAGCTAGACTGACGTGTGAGGTGTCCAGAGACGCGTCTGCGCGCGGGCAGTTCAACGGTTACGTATTCGAGGATGGGTTCAGTACAAAATATTAAAGTTATGATGAAATAACGCTATTTGGCCCCCAGCAGGCAGAACCGATCGAGGATCGCAGTCCACCCGGAAGGTGCGGTGGGTAAGTACTTAATTACATGAAAATAAATTTAGTAGATAGTAAGAATATTAAGCAAATTTACATTATTTATCGTTAAAAAAAAATAACGAAAACTTCAACCACCTAGCACATTTGCCTACTTCCCATGAAGACAAATGGATTCTGACAGCTAAAACGGTGGGCCGTAGCCTAATTACGAAGGAAAGCGTCGAAAACCGCGAAGAAATCGGCCTTGTAGTATTCAAGATTTCGTACTGTATGAGGCTCACTGTATCACTAAGTTAGAATTTTCGCAACGAGTTAGCAAAAGTTTTTTCCGTTTTTCTGAGCTAGACCGACGTGTGAGGTGTCCAGAGACGCGTCTGCGCGCGGGCAGTTCAACGGCTACGTATTCGAGGATGGGTTCAGTACAAAATATTAAAGTTATGATGAAATAACGCTATTTGGGCCCCCAGCAGGCAGAACCGATCGAGGATCGCAGTCCACCCGGAAGGTGCGGTGGGTAAGTACTTAATTACATGAAAATAAACTTAGTAGATAGTAAGAATATTAAGCAAATTTACATTATTTATCGTTAAAAAAAAATAACGAAAACTTCAACCACCTAGCACATTTGCCTACTTCCCATGAAGACAAATGGATTCTGACAGCTAAAACGGTGGGCCGTAGCCTAATTACGAAGGATAGCGTCGAAAACCGCGAAGAAATCGGCCTTGTAGTATTCAAGATTTCGTACTGTATGAGGCTCACTGTATCACTAAGTTAGAATTTTCGCAACGAGTTAGCAAAAGCTTTTTCCGTTTTTCTGAGCTAGACTGACGTGTGAGGTGTCCAGAGACGCGTCTGCGCGCGGGCAGTTCAACGGTTACGTATTCGAGGATGGGTTCAGTACAAAATAATAAAGTTATTATGAAATAACGCTATTTGGCCCCCAGCAGGCAGAACCGATCGAGGATCGCAGTCCACCCGGAAGGTGCGGTGGGTAAGTACTTAATTACATGAAAATAAACTTAGTAGATAGTAAGAATATTAAGCAAATTTACATTATTTATCGTTTAAAAAAAATAACGAAAACTTCAACCACCTAGCACATTTGCCTACTTCCCATGAAGACAAATGGATTCTGACAGCTAAAACGGTGGGCCGTAGCCTAATTACGAAGGATAGCGTCGAAAACCGCGAAGAAATCGAACTTGTAGTATTCAAGATTTCGTACTGTATGAGGCTCACTGTATCACTAAGTTAGAATTTTCGCAACGAGTTAGCAAAAGTTTTTTCCGTTTTTCTGAGCTAGACCGACGTGTGAGGTGTCCAGAGACGCGTCTGCGCGCGGGCAGTTCAACGGCTACGTATTCGAGGATGGGTTCAGTACAAAATATTAAAGTTATGATGAAATAACGCTATTTGGGCCCCCAGCAGGCAGAACCGATCGAGGATCGCAGTCCACCCGGAAGGTGCGGTGGGTAAGTACTAGCAAATTTACATTATTTATCGTTTAAAAAAAATAACGAAAACTTCAACCACCCAGCACATTTGCCTACTTCCCATGAAGACAAATGGATTCTGACAGCTAAAACGGTGGGCCGTAGCCTAATTACGAAGGATAGCTTCGAAAACCGCGAAGAAATCGGCCTTGTAGTATTCAAGATTTCGTACTGTATGAGGCTCACTGTATCACTAAGTTAGAATTTTCGCAACGAGTTAGCAAAAGTTTTTTCCGTTTTTCTGAGCTAGACCGACGTGTGAGGTGTCCAGAGACGCGTCTGCGCGCGGGCAGTTCAACGGCGACGTATTCGAGGATGGGTTCAGTACAAAATATTAAAGTTATGATGAAATTACGCTATTTGGGCCCCCAGCAGGCAGAACCGATCGAGGATCGCAGTCCACCCGGAAGGTGCGGTGGGTAAGTACTTAATTACATGAAAATAAACTTAGTAGATAGTAAGAATATTAAGCAAATTTACATTATTTATCGTTAAAAAAAAATAACGAAAACTTCAACCACCTAGCACATTTGCCTACTTCCCATGAAGACAAATGGATTCTGACAGCTAAAACGGTGGGCCGTAGCCTAATTACGAAGGATAGCGTCGAAAACCGCGAAGAAATCGGCCTTGTAGTATTCAAGATTTCGTACTGTATGAGGCTCACTGTATCACTAAGTTAGAATTTTCGCAACGAGTTAGCAAAAGTTTTTTCCGTTTTTCTGAGCTAGACTGACGTGTGAGGTGTCCAGAGACGCGTCTGCGCGCGGGCAGTTCAACGGTTACGTATTCGAGGATGGGTTCAGTACAAAATATTAAAATTATGATGAAATAACGCTATTTGGCCCCCAGCAGGCAGAACCGATCGAGGATCGCAGTCCACCCGGAAGGTGCGGTGGGTAAGTACTTAATTACATGAAAATAAACTTAGTAGATAGTAAGAATATTAAGCAAATTTACATTATTTATCGTTAAAAAAAAATAACGAAAACTTCAACCACCTAGCACATTTGCCTACTTCCCATGAAGACAAATGGATTCTGACAGCTAAAACGGTGGGCCGTAGCCTAATTACGAAGGATAGCGTCGAAAACCGCGAAGAAATCGGCCTTGTAGTATTCAAGATTTCGTACTGTATGAGGCTCACTGTATCACTAAGTTAGAATTTTCGCAACGAGTTAGCAAAAGTTTTTTCCGTTTTTCTGAGCTAGACTGACGTGTGAGGTGTCCAGAGACGCGTCTGCGCGCGGGCAGTTCAACGGTTACGTATTCGAGGATGGGTTCAGTACAAAATATTAAAGTTATGATGAAATAACGCTATTTGGCCCCCAGCAGGCAGAACCGATCGAGGATCGCAGTCCACCCGGAAGGTGCGGTGGGTAAGTACTTAATTACATGAAAATAAACTTAGTAGATAGTAAGAATATTAAGCAAATTTACATTATTTATCGTTTAAAAAAAATAACGAAAACTTCAACCACCCAGCACATTTGCCTACTTCCCATGAAGACAAATGGATTCTGACAGCTAAAACGGTGGGCCGTAGCCTAATTACGAAGGATAGCTTCGAAAACCGCGAAGAAATCGGCCTTGTAGTATTCAAGATTTCGTACTGTATGAGGCTCACTGTATCACTAAGTTAGAATTTTCGCAACGAGTTAGCAAAAGTTTTTTCCGTTTTTCTGAGCTAGACCGACGTGTGAGGTGTCCAGAGACGCGTCTGCGCGCGGGCAGTTCAACGGCGACGTATTCGAGGATGGGTTCAGTACAAAATATTAAAGTTATGATGAAATTACGCTATTTGGGCCCCCAGCAGGCAGAACCGATCGAGGATCGCAGTCCACCCGGAAGGTGCGGTGGGTAAGTACTTAATTACATGAAAATACACTTAGTAGATAGTAAGAATATTAAGCAAATTTACATTATTTATCGTTAAAAAAAAATAACGAAAACTTCAACCACCTAGCACATTTGCCTACTTCCCATGAAGACAAATGGATTCTGACAGCTAAAACGGTGGGCCGTAGCCTAATTACGAAGGATAGTGTCGAAAACCGCGAAGAAATCGGCCTTGTAGTATTCAAGATTTCGTACTGTATGAGGCTCACTGTATCACTAAGTTAGAATTTTCGCAACGAGTTAGCAAAAGTTTTTTCCGTTTTTCTGAGCTAGACTGACGTGTGAGGTGTCCAGAGACGCGTCTGCGCGCGGGCAGTTCAACGGTTACGTATTCGAGGATGGGTTCAGTACAAAATATTAAAGTTATGATGAAATAACGCTATTTGGGCCCCCAGCAGGCAGAACCGATCGAGGATCGCAGTCCACCCGGAAGGTGCGGTGGGTAAGTACTTAATTACATGAAAATAAACTTAGTAGATAGTAAGAATATTAAGCAAATTTACATTATTTATCGTTTAAAAAAAATAACGAAAACTTCAACCACCTAGCACATTTGCCTACTTCCCATGAAGACAAATGGATTCTGACAGCTAAAACGGTGGGCCGTAGCCTAATTACGAAGGATAGCGTCGAAAACCGCGAAGAAATCGGCCTTGTAGTATTCAAGATTTCGTACTGTATGAGGCTCACTGTATCACTAAGTTAGAATTTTCGCAACGAGTTAGCAAAAGTTTTTTCCGTTTTTCTGAGCTAGACCGACGTGTGAGGTGTCCAGAGACGCGTCTGCGCGCGGGCAGTTCAACGGCTACGTATCCGAGGATGGGTTCAGTACAAAATATTAAAGTTATGATGAAATAACGCTATTTGGGCCCCCAGCAGGCAGAACCGATCGAGGATCGCAGTCCACCCGGAATGTGCGGTGGGTAAGTACTAGCAAATTTACATTATTTATCGTTTAAAAAAAATAACGAAAACTTCAACCACCCAGCACATTTGCCTACTTCCCATGAAGACAAATGGATTCTGACAGCTAAAACGGTGGGCCGTAGCCTAATTACGAAGGATAGCTTCGAAAACCGCGAAGAAATCGGCCTTGTAGTATTCAAGATTTCGTACTGTATGAGGCTCACTGTATCACTAAGTTAGAATTTTCGCAACGAGTTAGCAAAAGTTTTTTCCGTTTTTCTGAGCTAGACTGACGTGTGAGGTGTCCAGAGACGCGTCTGCGCGCGGGCAGTTCAACGGTTACGTATTCGAGGATGGGTTCAGTATAAAATATTAAAGTTATGATGAAATAACGCTATTTGGCCCCCAGCAGGCAGAACCGATCGAGGATCGCAGTCCACCCGGAAGGTGCGGTGGGTAAGTACTTAATTACATGAAAATAAACTTAGTAGATAGTAAGAATATTAAGCAAATTTACATTATTTATCGTTTAAAAAAAATAACGAAAACTTCAACCACCCAGCACATTTGCCTACTTCCCATGAAGACAAATGGATTCTGACAGCTCAAACGGTGGGCCGTAGCCTAATTACGAAGGATAGCTTCGAAAACCGCGAAGAAATCGGCCTTGTAGTATTCAAGATTTCGTACTGTATGAGGCTCACTGTATCACTAAGTTAGAATTTTCGCAACGAGTTAGCAAAAGTTTTTTCCGTTTTTCTGAGCTAGACCGACGTGTGAGGTGTCCAGAGACGCGTCTGCGCGCGGGCAGTTCAACGGCGACGTATTCGAGGATGGGTTCAGTACAAAATATTAAAGTTATGATGAAATTACGCTATTTGGGCCCCCAGCAGGCAGAACCGATCGAGGATCGCAGTCCACCCGGAAGGTGCGGTGGGTAAGTACTTAATTACATGAAAATACACTTAGTAGATAGTAAGAATATTAAGCAAATTTACATTATTTATCGTTAAAAAAAAATAACGAAAACTTCAACCACCTAGCACATTTGCCTACTTCCCATGAAGACAAATGGATTCTGACAGCTAAAACGGTGGGCCGTAGCCTAATTACGAAGGATAGTGTCGAAAACCGCGAAGAAATCGGCCTTGTAGTATTCAAGATTTCGTACTGTATGAGGCTCACTGTATCACTAAGTTAGAATTTTCGCAACGAGTTAGCAAAAGTTTTTTCCGTTTTTCTGAGCTAGACTGACGTGTGAGGTGTCCAGAGACGCGTCTGCGCGCGGGCAGTTCAACGGTTACGTATTCGAGGATGGGTTCAGTACAAAATATTAAAGTTATGATGAAATAACGCTATTTGGGCCCCCAGCAGGCAGAACCGATCGAGGATCGCAGTCCACCCGGAAGGTGCGGTGGGTAAGTACTTAATTACATGAAAATAAACTTAGTAGATAGTAAGAATATTAAGCAAATTTACATTATTTATCGTTTAAAAAAAATAACGAAAACTTCAACCACCTAGCACATTTGCCTACTTCCCATGAAGACAAATGGATTCTGACAGCTAAAACGGTGGGCCGTAGCCTAATTACGAAGGATAGCGTCGAAAACCGCGAAGAAATCGGCCTTGTAGTATTCAAGATTTCGTACTGTATGAGGCTCACTGTATCACTAAGTTAGAATTTTCGCAACGAGTTAGCAAAAGTTTTTTCCGTTTTTCTGAGCTAGACCGACGTGTGAGGTGTCCAGAGACGCGTCTGCGCGCGGGCAGTTCAACGGCTACGTATCCGAGGATGGGTTCAGTACAAAATATTAAAGTTATGATGAAATAACGCTATTTGGGCCCCCAGCAGGCAGAACCGATCGAGGATCGCAGTCCACCCGGAATGTGCGGTGGGTAAGTACTAGCAAATTTACATTATTTATCGTTTAAAAAAAATAACGAAAACTTCAACCACCCAGCACATTTGCCTACTTCCCATGAAGACAAATGGATTCTGACAGCTAAAACAGTGGGCCGTAGCCTAATTACGAAGGATAGCTTCGAAAACCGCGAAGAAATCGGCCTTGTAGTATTCAAGATTTCGTACTGTATGAGGCTCACTGTATCACTAAGTTAGAATTTTCGCAACGAGTTAGCAAAAGTTTTTTCCGTTTTTCTGAGCTAGACTGACGTGTGAGGTGTCCAGAGACGCGTCTGCGCGCGGGCAGTTCAACGGTTACGTATTCGAGGATGGGTTCAGTACAAAATATTAAAGTTATGATGAAATAACGCTATTTGGGCCCCCAGCAGGCAGAACCGATCGAGGATCGCAGTCCACCCGGAAGGTGCGGTGGGTAAGTACTTAATTACATGAAAATAAACTTAGTAGATAGTAAGAATATTAAGCAAATTTACATTATTTATCGTTTAAAAAAAATAACGAAAACTTCAACCACCTAGCACATTTGCCTACTTCCCATGAAGACAAATGGATTCTGACAGCTAAAACGGTGGGCCGTAGCCTAATTACGAAGGATAGCGTCGAAAACCGCGAAGAAATCGGCCTTGTAGTATTCAAGATTTCGTACTGTATGAGGCTCACTGTATCACTAAGTTAGAATTTTCGCAACGAGTTAGCAAAAGTTTTTTCCGTTTTTCTGAGCTAGACCGACGTGTGAGGTGTCCAGAGACGCGTCTGCGCGCGGGCAATTCAACGGCTACGTATTCGAGGATGGGTTCAGTACAAAATATTAAAGTTATGATGAAATAACGCTATTTGGGCCCCCAGCAGGCAGAACCGATCGAGGATCGCAGTCCACCCGGAAGGTGCGGTGGGTAAGTACTAGCAAATTTACATTATTTATCGTTTAAAAAAAATAACGAAAGCTTCAACCACCCAGCACATTTGCCTACTTCCCATGAAGACAAATGGATTCTGACAGCTAAAACGGTGGGCCGTAACCTAATTACGAAGGATAGCTTCGAAAACCGCGAAGAAATCGGCCTTGTAGTATTCAAGATTTCGTACTGTATGAGGCTCACTGTATCACTAAGTTAGAATTTTCGCAACGAGTTAGCAAAAGTTTTTTCCGTTTTTCTGAGCTAGACCGACGTGTGAGGTGTCCAGAGACGCGTCTGCGCGCGGGCAGTTCAACGGCGACGTATTCGAGGATGGGTTCAGTACAAAATATTAAAGTTATGATGAAATTACGCTATTTGGGCCCCCAGCAGGCAGAACCGATCGAGGATCGCAGTCCACCCGGAAGGTGCGGTGGGTAAGTACTTAATTACATGAAAATAAACTTAGTAGATAGTAAGAATATTAAGCAAATTTACATTATTTATCGTTAAAAAAAAATAACGAAAACTTCAACCACCTAGCACATTTGCCTACTTCCCATGAAGACAAATGGATTCTGACAGCTAAAACGGTGGGCCGTAGCCTAATTACGAAGGATAGCGTCGAAAACCGCAAAGAAATCGGCCTTGTAGTATTCAAGATTTCGTACTGTATGAGGCTCACTGTATCACTAAGTTAGAATTTTCGCAACGAGTTAGCAAAAGTTTTTTCCGTTTTTCTGAGCTAGACTGACGTGTGAGGTGTCCAGAGACGCGTCTGCGCGCGGGCAGTTCAACGGTTACGTATTCGAGGATAGGTTCAGTACAAAATATTAAAGTTATGATGAAATAACGCTATTTGGGCCCCCAGCAGGCAGAACCGATCGAGGATCGCAGTCCACCCGGAAGGTGCGGTGGGTAAGTACTAGCAAATTTACATTATTTATCGTTTAAAAAAAATAACGAAAACTTCAACCACCCAGCACATTTGCCTACTTCCCATGAAGACAAATGGATTCTGACAGCTAAAACGGTGGGCCGTAGCCTAATTACGAAGGATAGCTTCGAAAACCGCGAAGAAATCGGCCTTGTAGTATTCAAGATTTCGTACTGTATGAGGCTCACTGTATCACTAAGTTAGAATTTTCGCAACGAGTTAGCAAAAGTTTTTTCCGTTTTTCTGAGCTAGACCGACGTGTGAGGTGTCCAGAGACGCGTCTGCGCGCGGGCAGTTAGTTCAACGGCGACGTATTCGAGGATGGGTTCAGTACAAAATATTAAAGTTATGATGAAATTACGCTATTTGGGCCCCCAGCAGGCAGAACCGATCGAGGATCGCAGTCCACCCGGAAGGTGCGGTGGGTAAGTACTTAATTACATGAAAATAAACTTGGTAGATAGTAAGAATATTAAGCAAATTTACATTATTTATCGTTTAAAAAAAATAACGAAAACTTCAACCACCCAGCACATTTGCCTACTTCCCATGAAGACAAATGGATTCTGACAGCTAAAACGGTGGGCCGTAGCCTAATTACGAAGGATAGCGTCGAAAACCGCGAAGAAATCGGCCTTGTAGTATTCAAGATTTCGTACTGTATGAGGCTCACTGTATCACTAAGTTAGAATTTTCGCAACGAGTTAGCAAAAGTTTTTTCCGTTTTTCTGAGCTAGACCGACGTGTGAGGTGTCCAGAGACGCGTCTGCGCGCGGGCAGTTCAACGGCGACGTATTCGAAGATGGGTTCAGTACAAAATATTAAAGTTATGATGAAATTACGCTATTTGGGCCCCCAGCAGGCAGAACCGATCGAGGATCGCAGTCCACCCGGAAGGTGCGGTGGGTAAGTACTAGCAAATTTACATTATTTATCGTTTAAAAAAAATAACGAAAACTTCAACCACCCAGCACATTTGCCTACTTCCCATGAAGACAAATGGATTCTGACAGCTAAAACGGTGGGCCGTAGCCTAATTACGAAGGATAGCGTCGAAAACCGCGAAGAAATCGACCTTGTAGTATTCAAAATTTCGTACTGTATGAGGCTCACTGTATCACTAAGTTAGAATTTTCGCAACGAGTTAGCAAAAGTTTTTTCCGTTTTTCTGAGCTAGACCGACGTGTGAGGTGTCCAGAGACGCGTCTGCGCGCGGGCAGTTCAACGACGACGTATTCGAGGATGGGTTCAGTACAAAATATTAAAGTTATGATGAAATTACGCTATTTGGGCCCCCAGCAGGCAGAACCGATCGAAGATCGCAGTCCACCCGGAAGGTGCGGTGGGTAAGTACTTAATTACATGAAAATAAACTTAGTAGATAGTAAGAATATTAAGCAAATTTACATTATTTATCGTTTAAAAAGAATAACGAAAACTTCAACCACCTAGCACATTTGCCTACTTCCCATGAAGACAAATGGATTCTGACAGCTAAAACGGTGGGCCGTAGCCTAATTACGAAGGATAGCGTCGAAAACCGCGAAGAAATCGGCCTTTTAGTATTCAAGATCAGTGTTCACAACAGTATGTAATTAATAATTGTTCACCCGGTGCCAGTATTAGCCAATTATTAAGTAAAATTAAATTGTCAAAAATAAACCCTGGTTCTACAGTAATATTATTATATGGGGATAGTTTAAATGTTAGAAAAAAAGAAATAATTCAATGTGTCCATTTGATGTTACATCTCAATGAGACCAATCACTGTAAATTTATTTTCTGTGCCTTGCCTTATTCTCAATACTTGTCTGAGGAGCAAAACAGGCACATTTATAATTTAAATATGTTAATTTATAATAGGACTAGTTGTCACAGTGACGCTATTTTATATTTTGATTGTAATCAATTTATTACTGATTACAAATTAACAAATTATACTATGTATTTGCCACCTAGTTGTAGGAGACAAATTGCTAATCTTTTAACATACAATTTACACCGTGACACTGGTACTTGTAGGGTACCAGCGATTACTGTTATTAGTGGTTCTAGCACCACTTTTGATACACCTAGTAGTTTAAACTATTAGGTGCGACAACAGGTAAGCCGCATATGTTGAATGTTGTTCATCAAAATATGCAGGGTTTGTCCGGCAAAGAACTAGAGTTAAGTTTATTTATAGAAACCCATGATGTTCAGGTATTATGTTTGACTGAACACTGGTTGAAAGAACATGAAATAGTGTTTATGAATGATGATTTTTTTACTGTGCAAAGTGCATTTGTGAGAAAAAGTGCTATACGCGGTGGATCATTAGTTCTTGTTTCAAACAAGTTGAAATGTAAACAACGTTTAGATTTAGTTAATCTTTCCATCGAGCGCACTATTGAGTTGTCTTGTGTTGAACTAGAGCGTGACGTCATAATATGCGTTTATCGTCCACCCTCTGGGGATTTTATTCGTTTCGAGTCGGTCATGGAGGACTCACTCAACAAATTAAAATCAATTCATAAATGTATAATTTTATGTGGAGATTTTAATATTAATATTTTAGATGTTACTCCATTAAGTATTAGACAGCTCAATCTGTTTAAGTCATTTAATTTAATAAACTTGTTTTTCGAACCTACTAGGATCACGGCATCGTCTTCGACTTGTCTTGATAATATATTTAGTGATTGTGATGCCAATAATAAGTTAGTGTTAAGTGACTTAACGTCTGACCACTGTGGATTATTAGCCAGCTTCCCTTTGCCATTACTAAAAAAGCCGCATAAAATAGAATGTAGACCCTATACAGTTAGTCGTTGCAACAAATTTAAAAATAATATTGCTCATAGGATTACACCATCTATAGTAGAACACGAGAATCCTAATGTAATCTATGGAGCCCTTTTTGAAATAGTGCAAAAATAATACCAATCTACTTTCAAGACCAAAACTATTGACATTAATAGCACCTCTGTTAGCTTCAACCAATGGGCTACTCCAGGTATTTATAAAAGTAGAGCGAGACTATACGAGTTATATGGTTAAAAAAAATATATATTTGATACTCCTTTTCTAGAGTATATCAGAAATTATTCAAAGTTATTTAAAAAAATCTGTGCTTTCGCTAAATCTAAATTTTTAAGCGATCAAATTAAAAATTCAAACAATAAAATAAAAACCACTTGGAAAATCATTAACAATGAAACGGGTAAATCGGTTAAACAGGAAAAACAACTGGAGATTATGATTAACAACAAATTGGTTAATAAAGCTGCCGATGTAGCTGAGGCATTTAATGAGTTTTTTGCCAACATACCTATAACTACGACTTGCTCCTTAAATTCGTCCCCGTCTAAAGCTGAAAACCTTTTGCATAATAGTGTGCCCAGATGTAGTCGCTTATTTAGTTTCGAACATGTAACGCCTCGTGACGTGGTTAATATTTTCAATACACTTAAGTCAAAAAACACTGGAGATTACTGGGGCATCTCCATTAAACTGTTAAGTAATATAATAGACATCGTAGCCCCCTATCTAGCTGTAACTTTTAATAAATGTGTTGATTCGGGATCTTTTCCTGACCTCATGAAGAGTAGTAAAGTCATACCATTATTTAAAACAGGTAATAAAAATAACGTTGGCAATTTTAGGCCCATTTCTATCTTACCTGCATTTAGTAAAATATTTGAAAAGTTAATACTCAAGCAGTTGCTAAGACATTTTAATTTAAATAGCCTCCTTCATAATGAGCAATATGGCTTTACAAAAGGTCGTTCGACAACAGATGCGGGTGTTGCTCTGCTGAAACACATTTTCAACGCATGGGAGAACTCGCAAAATGCTATCGGAGTTTTTTGTGATCTCTCCAAAGCTTTTGATTGCGTTCACCATGACACACTTTTGCGTAAACTACGTCAGTACGGTGTTCAAAACGAAGCTCTCAATGTCATAAGTTCTTATTTACAAAATAGGCACCAATGTGTAGATGTCAATGGTGTAAAATCTTCCGGGCTACTAGTTCAGTTAGGTGTACCTCAAGGCTCAATACTGGGTCCATTCTTATTCTTAGTGTACATTAATGACTTACCATTCTATTTAAAGAATATCTGTGACATTGTACTATTTGCTGATGAATGGCTACGGATTGGTTTACGACAAATAACCTAGTTCTTAATGCTAAGAAAACGAAATGTATAAAGTTCGCCTTACCGAATGTTAGGAATCTGGGACCCAATGTCGTTTTAAATAATCAGGTGCTTGATACTGTACACTCGGCAGTTTTTCTGGGCATAACAGTAGACGCCAAACTTCAGTGGGGATCACATATATCAAGCCTAGCGGGAAGGCTCAGTTCGGCCGCCTACGCCGTAAGGAAATTTAGACAGTACACGGACGTTGATACAGCTCGATTAGTCTATTTTAGTTATTTTCATAGCATAATGTCCTACGGCATTCTGCTGTGGGGCAAAGCCGCGGACATTCAAAATATTTTTGTTCTTCAAAAACGAGCTGTTCGAGCGATTTACCAACTAGGTGCTAGAGTTTCTCTGAGAGATTCGTTTAAAGATATTGGTATTCTTACGGTGGCATCACAATTCATCTTCGCCAACATCTTATATAAAAACATAAACATACACTTGTACACTAAAAACAGTGCTATTCATAACATTAATACTAGAAATAAGGACAAACTACGTGCTCCCTTTCACCGGCTTCATAAGGTTCATAATTCTTTTGTTGGTCTTGGTATTACCTTTTATAACAAGCTGCCCTCTGCTTTGCTAGATTTGCAGTTTAATGAGTTTAAAGCTAAAGTAAAATCCAACCTTTGTTCAAAGGCATACTATTCTATCAACGACTACTTAAACGATAAGAATAGTTGGTCGCTGTGATTAACTCAAGACAATGTTTATGTTCTTTCAATCCAGAATTAGCTTTCCTACTGACAGTTTATATGGGTAGTTCATATAATTGTTTTTTAGAGTTCCGTTGCCAAATGGCAAAAAACGGAACCCTTATAGATTCGTCATGTCTGTCTGTCTGTCTGTCTGTCCGTCCGTATGTCACAGCCATTTTATTCCAAAACTATAAGAGCTATGCTGTTGAAACTTGGTAAGTAGGTGTATTCTGTGAACCGCATTAAGATTTTCACACTAAAATAGAAAAAAAACAATAAATTTTGGGGTTCCCCATACATAGAACTGAAACTCAAAAATGTTTTTTTTCATCGAACCCATACGTGTGGGGTATCTATGAATAGGTCTTCAAAAATGGTAATGAGGTTTCTATTATCATTTTTTTTCTAAACTGAA
Source organism: Aporophyla lueneburgensis (assembly GCA_932294355.1). Classification (NCBI taxonomy): domain Eukaryota; kingdom Metazoa; phylum Arthropoda; class Insecta; order Lepidoptera; family Noctuidae; genus Aporophyla; species Aporophyla lueneburgensis. Next base: position 10,890,996 of record OW028762.1, on the reverse strand, counting down.
TAGTTTGCGCGAGAGACACTTCCAAAGTGGTAAAATGTGTGTCCCCCCCCCCGTAACTTCTAAAATAAGAGAATGACAAAACTAAAAAAAATATATGATGTACATTACCATGTAAACTACCAACGAAAATTGGTTTGAACGAGATCGAGTGAGCGGTTTTTTTTTTAAAACGTCATAAATCGTAAACCGCAATTTACCTTACATTCAATCAACTGAAATATAAAAATTAAAAAAAATATATATTTTTAAACCGAAAATACCTACAGGTTTGTACGGAACCCTTGGTGCGCGAGTCCGACTCGCACTTGGCCGGTTTTTTTATTTTATTTTATTTTTTTTTAACTGATTTTGTTAATTATTTTTTATTTTATTTTAATTTCACTTATTGTGGACATAATCTACTCATTACAATGATTTTAAATGAGTTGTATTGCAACATGTAGTTAGCTAGCGACCTCGTCAGCTGTTCATAATATTCTAGCCTGACCAACCGGCAGCAAGTTCGTCATGCTCCCTTAGATGTCACTGCTTGCGGTAGCGTCGGGGGTCGGGTTACCACCTTCCCTCAAATATGGCGAGGGGGGTAATGGCTGACCTTTGCGTTATGCTCGTGAACGGGTGCTGCTTGTGGTGACTGGTCGACTTGCTGACCATGGTTTTTGTTATTGTTATTTGTATTAACTATTATTTTATTTTTACTCCGGAGGTCCTAGTTTAACTATTGTAACTTCAACTTAGCTATATGCATCAATGTATGTATATGTATCATTTCGCGTCGTTGAATATGTAAGCGGGCACGCCCTTTATGCCTGGAGGCTTTATTTAAGTTTTACGTTCTGTTTACGATTTTGTTTTATTATTTATTTCAGCTTGAGTTTACTTTTCAATGTTTTGTTCGTATATTGGCGTGTGCTAGCTGACATATGGTGAATAATGTATGTTTTGTTTTGTTTTATAATATTAACTACTTTCACGATATTGTATAGAATCAAGTTATTCTAACTTAACAGACAGCTGTGCTGCTGGGGAGTTTGTTACGCCACTTCTTCTTCCCAGCTAAAGCACTAGGAAGTGTCGAAGGGCGGGCGTTTTGGGGGGACTGTCTTTTGTAACTTTGACGTTCAAAAAGTGCGACTCTCAGCCTAGTTTGAATAAATGACTATTGATTTTGATTTAAACTATCTACTTAGTTTATTTTCATGTAATTAAGTACTTACCCACCGCACCTTCCGGGTGGACTGCGATCCTCGATCGGTTCTGCCTGCTGGGGGCCCAAGTAGCGTAATTTCATCATAACTTTAATATTTTGTACTGAACCCATCCTCGAATACGTAACCGTTGAACTGCCCGCGCGCAGACGCGTCTCTGGACACCTCACACGTCGGTCTAGCTCAGAAAAACGGAAAAAACTTTTGCTAACTCGTTGCGAAAATTCTAACTTAGTGATACAGTGAGCCTCATACAGTACGAAATCTTGAATACTACAAGGCCGATTTCTTCGCGGTTTTCGACGCTATCCTTCGTAATTAGGCTACGGCCCACCGTTTTAGCTGTCACAATCCATTTGTCTTCATGGGAAGTAGGCAAATGTGCTAGGTGGTTGAAGTTTTCGTTATTTTTTTTAAACGATAAATAATGTAAATTTGCTTAATATTCTTACTATCTACTAAGTTTATTTTCATGTAATTAAGTACTTACCCACCGCACCTTCCGGGTGGACTGCGATCCTCGATCGGTTCTGCCTGCTGGGGGCCCAAATAGCGTAATTTCATCATAACTTTAATATTTTGTACTGAACCCATCCTCGAATACGTCGCCGTTGAACTGCCCGCGCGCAGACGCGTCTCTGGACACCTCACACGTCGGTCTAGCTCAGAAAAACGGAAAAAACTTTTGCTAACTCTTTGCGAAAATTCTAACTTAGTGATACAGTGAGCCTCATACAGTACGAAATCTTGAATACTACAAGGCCGATTTCTTCGCGGTTTTCGACGCTATCCTTCGTAATTAGGCTACGGCCCGCCGTTTTAGCTGTCAGAATCCATTTGTCTTCATGGGAAGTAGGCAAATGTGCTAGGTGGTTGAAGTTTTCGTTATTTTTTTAAACGATAAATAATGTAAATTTGCTTAATATTCTTACTATCTACTAAGTTTATTTTCATGTAATTATGTACTTACCCACCGCACCTTCCGGGTGGACTGCGATCCTCGATCGGTTCTGCCTGCTGGGGGCCCAAATAGCGTAATTTCATCATAACTTTAATATTTTGTACTGAACCCATCCTCGAATACGTCGCCGTTGAACTGCCCGCGCGCAGACGCGTCTCTGGACACCTCACACGTCGGTCTAGCTCAGAAAAACGGAAAAAACTTTTGCTAACTCGTTGCGAAAATTCTAACTTAGTGATACAGTGAGCCTCATACAGTACGAAATCTTGAATACTACAAGGCCGATTTCTTCGCGGTTTTCGACGCTATCCTTCGTAATTAGGCTACGGCCCACCGTTTTAGCTGTCAGAATCCATTTGTCTTCATGGGAAGTAGGCAAATGTGCTAGGTGGTTGAAGTTTTCATTATTTTTTTTTAAACGATAAATAATGTAAATTTGCTTAATATTCTTACTATCTACTAAGTTTATTTTCATGTAATTAAGTACTTACCCACCGCACCTTCCGGGTGGACTGCGATCCTCGATTGGTTCTGCCTGCTGGGGGCCCAAATAGCGTAATTTCATCATAACTTTAATATTTTGTACTGAACCCATCCTCGAATACATCGCCGTTGAACTAACTGCCCGCGCGCAGACGCGTCTCTGGACACCTCACACGTCGGTCTAGCTCAGAAAAACGGAAAAAACTTTTGCTAACTCGTTGCGAAAATTCTAACTTAGTGTTACAGTGAGCCTCATACAGTACGAAATCTTGAATACTACAAGGCCGATTTCTTCACGGTTTTCAACGCTATCCTTCGTAATTAGGCTACGGCCCACCGTTTTAGCTGTCAGAATCCATTTGTCTTCATGGGAAGTAGGCAAATGTGCTAGGTGGTTGAAGTTTTCGTTATTTTTTTTTAAACGATAAATAATGTAAATTTGCTTAATATTCTTTGTCGGTGACGAAATCTTAGCATCTAGGCGCAAGTAGTATCGGAGTGCACCCTGACAATGAATTTGTAAGTTAGGAAGCATTTTTAAATTAGTAAAGGTCTCAAAAGTTCGTAAAAATGTCAAAATTTAGACCCCCTCTGGGTAAGTGGGTGCAAGTAGCGCAGAGAGCGCCTGGATAATAAAATGTAAATATAAGGAATAATTTTGTAGCTAGTAAGGAATTTAATAATTTTGAAAAGTCTTGCCTATAAGTTTATGTTTTAGATTCTAATTAGTTTTAGTTTATAGATTTCATGCTTAGTTTTCTTATTAGAATCTAATTAACTTCAATTTGAGTGAATCTTGTAAGGAAATGTACAAAATTTCGAAAGGATGTTCTATAATTACGTAACTTGAAAATGAGGTTTTTTGTTTATGTTCCGATTGTTGCTATTTTTGTTGTTAACGATAGAATTAGATGTAAAACCACTTTTAACGTTTAAATTATCAAAATCGGAACACAGGATTCAGAGATATTATAGATTAAAGATAGTGGCAATTGTAATAAGTCAAACTTTGTAAGTTTTTGTTCTAGAAAGTTTTTATTGTGACTATGTACATGCAATATTGTGTTTTTGTATAAGACGGGACCACATAGCAAATGTAAAAATATATAGATTGTAAGGGGTTATGTGATAATTAATGCAAAATAAAGGGTTCAAAGATTTCGGCTTGGTGAAAACTAACAGTAAAATGGGCTTAAAAATCGCGGTCCTCTATAAGGTAATGGGAAGCGGCCCCCGCGACTATAAAATACGCACGATCGGCCGGGCTCGTTTAGTCGCAGCTCAGCCGTTGAAGAGGCACAACGAAGAACAAGCCGAAGTCTATGGACCAAAAATACTAGAAGAAAAGTAAGTATATAAACTTGAATACTAGCTTACGACAAGCAGATTCAACATCATTCGAAAGAGATTTTTTTAAGCTTCTTAATAATTCAATATTTGGTAAAACTATTGAAAATAAACGTAAGCAAGTGGAGGTCAAATTAATAACCAAATGGAGTGATGATTTAAATATTACAAATAAAATAGTAGGTGCTGAGAAATTAATCACAAAACCTAATTTAAAAAGTGTTTCTATCTTTAATGAAAACTTTATAGCAATACAACTGAGTCCCATGAAACTTGTTTTAGACAGACCAATATATATTGGGTTTGCTGTGCTAGAATTCTCTAAGTGGCATCTGTACAATTATCACTATTATTTCATTAACAATAAATATGGTGACAAAGCTAAATTATGTTACACTGATACTGATAGTTTGTTGTATTTAATACATACTGAAGACTTTTATAAAGATATGCGTGATAATTTATCAGAATTCGATACAAGTAATTTTGAAACTAATAATCATTACTTTATTCCTAAGGTGAACGAAAAAATTCCTGGTTTATTTAAAGACGAGTTAGGAGGTGACCCAATAACCGAATTTATAGGCTTAAGAGCAAAGCTTTATTGCATTAAATCATTAAATACTCAAATAAACAAAGCTAAAGATGTATCAAAGCCTGTTACAAGATGTTTAAAATCATCTAATTATAAAGATGTTTTATTTAAAAACTTAACATTAAAGCGTAAGATGAATATGATAAAATCAATGAAGCATGTGCTTTTCTCACAAGAAGTAAATAAAGTAGTTTTAAACAGGATAGACGATAAAAGGCATGTTCTGGGCAATCAAAAAGATACCGTACCTTGGGGTCATTGTTATTACATATGTTAATTCAATATTTTTTTTATTTTTTACTTCAATTATAGACTTATATGATATATTTAAATATGAGAATTGTTATGCATTATACAAAAATCGAATAATTATATTGTTAGTTAATACATACATACGTATTTAGCTGTACTCTATATTTGATGGTTTTATTTATAACCCTTTTTCAACATTACCTGTATAGATATTATCTAAGTATAAACGATCATTTTTATTTATTTGTGTACTTATTCGTTGAAACCAAAGCTAAAAGAACTACCAAAAATCTGATTATTGCGGTTTATAATTACTTAGTGTTCCTGATAAGCATTATAAATACTAGAACATATATTTTTTTCTGACAGATACAAACATGAAGTGGGTCAAGCAACCAATTTCATTAGAAGTAAAAAATATTGAGGTGGAGAAAAATAAGCTACACGCAAAGCATAGTGTTCTTTTGCCGAATAATATAAGATGTATAATATGTGGCCCTTCGAATTGTGGGAAAACGAACGTCATGATTAGTTTGTTAATCCATGAAAATGGCTTAAAGTTTAAAAATGTTTACTTGTATTCAAAGACTAGCTTTCAACCAAAATATATTTTTCTAAAACAAATCTTAGAAAGAGTGCCAGAAGTAAAACTTTTTATATTTAATTTTGATGACGAAGTTATTCATCCTAACGATGCATTACCGAATTCTGTTATTATTTTTGATGACGTGGTTTGTGAAAAACAAATTAACATACGAAATTATTTTACAATGGGCAGACACAGAAATATAGATTGTTTTTATTTATCTCAAACATATTCAAAAATACCAAAGCAGTTATTACGTGACAATGTTAACTTTTTGATAATTTTCAAGCAAGATGAAGTTAACATGAAACATATATACGATGAGCATGTTAGTTCTGATATAGAGTGGTCGAAGTTTAAAGATATATGTTCTAAAATCTGGATACATCCTTATGATTTTTTGACTATTAATAAGGATTGTGAATTAAACAAAGGCAGATATAGACAATCATTCGACAAGTTTATTTATTGTGATTAATGGCTATATAAATTATGAGTGCAAAAAATTAAAATCATTTGAGCATAAATACTTCTTAATATAAGTCTTATAATGGACCACAACATTACAGATCAATTAATTAAGTCTGCGGACGCTATTAAGGCAAAAGTGAAACAAATGAAAGATTATGAATTTAAAACTGACACTCATTTGAAATATTTTTTCAAGCCTCTCGCAGACCCTCTAAATGCAATCGTAGCTAACAAGCAAATTTCTACAATAAAAAATGAAGATACTTATGATGACGAAATTAAACACACTGATATAGGTTCAACAATATTTTTGCGTGATAAATCTCATGATATGTACAAACATGAATCATCTAATGAGTCAAGCTCGTTAGAAAATTTTTATTCAGAAGATGAAGGAGATAATGGATCGGAAAAAGATACAAATGCATCGTTGAAAAAAGAAGATATCATTGAAATATATGAGGATATGAATATACCATTTGGTGTACGTAGTGAGAATAACAAACATAATTATGATCGGAAATACAATAGTTAATTTCTCAACCACTCATGAGAACTCTGGTAAAGTGTTTAACATTTGCGTAGCTAATAAACAGTATACAATAACACCTGGTCTAAAAGAACTATTGCTTCGCAAAAAGCCTGATTTAAGTTTAGTCAATTTAAAAGATAAATTGGTTTACAAAGAAATACTCCTGAAAACTAATGCTCATAAAAGAGACTTTGACCCTGCAGGTCAAATTAAAGGTGATAAAGGTCTAAAATATTCTCAAGTGGTCAAACCATTATTTTCTGAGTCTTATAAATGCTTACAAGCACCAATAGAAGTTAAATCTAGGCCAAAAAGAGGTGCTGGTTTACCGTTTCTTAAAAAAATATAAAAAAAATACTGAACTTGTTTATTGGGATGATCCTAATGAATTAGTGGACAGGCTTAAACTTTTGATCGCTTCTAAAACTGCAGGTAATACTAACCTTGATAACGAGATTTTATCAATTATTGAAGAACTAAAAGAAGCGGGTGTAATACATGAATAAAAGGGCTTATCATAGACACTGTTACTTAGTCTAATTTTATAGTTCAGAAGTGACAGTTGAAAGAATGAGCAAAGTGAAAAGAGACATCATAAACGAAATTCACAAAGTGCAAGAATCAATTTTTCTCGAAGACATGTAATATTAAAAGATATTGATGATCTTTGGCAAGCCGATTTAATGGATATGCAAAGCATTTCCAAATTCAATACGAACTGCAAATATATTTTAGTGGTTATCGATGGATTCTCTAAGTATGCTTGGGCTATTCCACTTAAACAAAAAAATAAAGAATCTGTATCTAATGCATTCAATACGATATTGAGAAAAACGCATCCCAAGAAACTTGCAAACAGACCTAGGAACAGAATTTTACAACGCATGTTTTCAAAAAATTATAAAAAATAATTCTATCAATCACTACAGCACTTATTCGACCAAAAAGGCCTCCATTGTAGAACGACTTATAAGGACGATAAAAAGTAAGCTTTACAAGGAATTCAGTTTAAAAGGGAACTATAAATGGACTGACGGTACGCTTGCTAAAGTAATTAACAGATATAATCAAACAATACATACAACAATTGGTTTACCACCAACTCGACTCAATCATAAAAATAAAGCTCAAGTACTAAATATTTATTTTAATCGACAACAAATGAAAACAAAGCGTCGTAAGTTCAAGATAGGTGATTTTGTTCGAATAAGTAAACATAAAGGTTGTTTTGAAAAAGGCTATACTCCTAATTGGTCAACAGAGATGTTTAAGATTATTAAAGTTCAAAATACAAATCCTTCTACATATTTATTACAAGACATTAAACAGCAGCCTATTTTAGGAGCATTTTATAATCAAGAATCACAAATTACCAAACATCCTGATATTTACCTTGTTGAAAAAGTTTTGAAACGTAGAAAGAGAAAAGTTTTTGTGAAATGGTTGGGGTTACCATCATCAGAAAATTGTTGGATTGATGATACAAATGTTTTGTAAGGGTATTCTGTTTGCATACATAAACGAAGAAGGACTTGTGAATAATTTAATTAATAATTTACCATTTGAGCTCCATTTACCGGGATATAATTACTGTGGTCCTGGAACTAAATTACATAAAAGATTGGCTCGTGGTGATAAAGGTGTAAATAAGTTAGATGAGTATTGCAAACATCACGATATCGCTTACAATAAATCCAAAAGTTTGAAAGATCGTCACAAAGCAGATATCATTTTATTAAAGATGGCGAAGAAGCGTGATCTGTCTTCAGATGCAAACACAGGAGAAAAACTTGCTGCTAATGTGGTTAACAACGTAATGCTATCAAAAGTGAGTTCTGGATATGGCCTCAAAAAAACTTTAAAAATATAGTCTCCCATACAAGAAAATGCATTAAAAAATTAAAGCCAAAATGTAAGAAAAAACTGATAGAATTGGCATACGCAGCTGCTAGGGAGTTAACTCATAATTCATCTACGAAGCTCCCACGGATCATACCCATTCCTAAGTCCGGTGGTGTTTTACCTTTAATTCCTATATTTGCTGGCCTGTCTGCTGCTGGAAGTATAGCAAGTGGAATTGCTGGAATCGTCAAAACTATCAACGAATATAAGGTTGCAAAAAAGCATTTGGAACAAATGGAACGACAACATAAGAAAGTGGAAGGTGTTTGTATTGGAAACGGATTGAGGTTAAACCGTAGCAAGAATGGACTTCGATTATATCTAAATTTAAAGAAAAAAAACTAAATCGCAGGCTACCTAACCGTGCTCTTACTAATATCGATATCATACAATTTACGGAAAACATTCCATATTTTCGTGGAGTGTATATGAGAGATACCTTACCAAGGTCACCGTTTTCCCGAGAGTGTGGAATCATTAATTTGGATGATTCTAAAAATTCTGGTACACATTGGGTAGCCTACGTAATTATAAATAAATATGTTGAATATTTCGATAGTTACGGAAACTTAAAACCGCCCATAGAATTTGTTCGTTACGTGGGTTCTGACGACATCCATTATAATTACAATAATTATCAAAATAATAACTTATTTAACTGTGGACACTTATGCATAAAATTTCTTAAAGAGTTTTGGAAAAAGCAGTCTTTTTAAATTATTACTTTAAATAAAGTTTCTTACTCATAAGTCAACACTTTAACGCTGTCTGCTACAAGAAACGAATGTCAATTATATTATAGCCGAAAACATGATAGTGTATAATATAAAATCAATCACCAAAGTGAATAACTTTACTCGTCCTCGTATCGTCAGAAGACGCAGACATACGCGAAGTGTAAAAATAATCACTGAAGAGAATAGATTGTTTCTTCAAGCTTTGGGATTTAAACTATGAGTATTCTTAATATAAATGATTCAGCGCAGTTCGATAACTCTATAGTGAGTTATGAATATCACACTTATAATCCGTACAGCAACAGTTTTAAAGAAAATGATGAAATACGAATACCCATAAATCAGCAAGATGTGTACATATTACCTTCAGCCAGTTACATTTACGTTGAAGGCCGAGCCACTGTGTCTTCTAAAGATGCATCAGGAAAACTTACACAAAAGTCTGTTAATTTCACAAATAATCCTATATTATTTCTATTTCAAGACATTCGATATGAAATTAACGGTGTTGAGATAGATCGAATAAAAAATGCAGGAATTACTACAACTTTAAAATCATATGTGTCTATGAGTGAGGGGGAAAGCAAAGCTGCTGGTGTTTGGGGTTGGAATTTGAATGGGGCTAAAGATAATGACGGTATTTTTAGCGCTCTTATACCCCTGAATAAAGTTTTGAGATTTGCGGAAGATTATGATAAAATTATCATTAACTGTAAACATGAACTTCTACTTAACAGAAGTAGTTCTAAGCTTAATAGTGTTATTCTTGATAATAACGACTCGATTGAAATAAATATAGAGAGATTGCAATGGCGCGTGCCTCATATAAAAGTTTCAGATCGGGAAAGATTAACTTTACTGAAACATTTAGAGAAAGATCGCCCTATTCAAATAGCTTTTAGAAATTGGGACTTGTATGAATACCCTTTATTACCTAAGACTACAAAACATTCCTGGGTTATTAAGACTGCTTCACATATCGAGAAACCGAGGTATGTGATCTTTGGGTTACAGACAAATAGAAAAAACACTAAATCTAGAGACAGTTCAATATTTGACCATGGTAAATTAACTAATGTTACTCTTTTCTTAAATTCTAACTATTACCCATATGAATCTGTTAATTCAACATTTCCTGAAGATAAATATTGTATATTATATGAGATGTATACCAAATTTCGTCAGTCTTATTATAACATTCGATGTGAACCGATGCTTGATCTGCTTCAATATAAAGAAAAGGCTCCTTTATTTGTAATTGATTGCTCAAGACAGAACGAGGCTTTGAAGACTGGGGCTATAGATGTGAGACTAGAAATAGAAAGTTCTGAAGATATTCCAGAAAATACATCCGCATATTGTCTAATCATCAACGATCGCCTGATGGAATATAAACCCCTGAGTAGTATTGTAAGGAAATTATCATGAACGCCATAGTCGATGTGCAAGGGTTTAAGACGGAAAATAACGAGTTTATTGTCAAAGAAATAGCAATAGTATGCAGAAATCAAATTATGGTGTTATTAATCAAACCACCATTCCCATTTTACAATCTTACAAAAAAAGAAAAATCGTAAGTTTGTTGGATAGAGAGAAACAGAAAAATTTTGTGGAAAGAAGGATTTATATCATACTTAAAATCGCTGCAATGTATTGAACCTTATCTGAAAGATAAAAACATTTATGTTAAAGGGTGTGAAAAAGTGTTATGGCTAAGAAACCTATTAAAACATGATAATGTATATAATTTAGAAGATAAGAAATGTCCTAGTTTACAAAAATTATTTGATGATTATAAAACGTCTAGTAATATATTTAGTTGTGTGTATCATCCGAATGTATGTGCTTTAAAAAATGTAACATGTTTAAAAAAGTGGTTTGGTGATAACAGTATTTTTAATTGTATATAATTTAGAAGACAAATTCTGTCTTGAAAAAAAAAAAAAATAAAATAATGTTAAGTAATTTATTAGCTCTTTGTATCATAACAATATATCGAAATAAATGCTTTTTTTATAAGTAATCGTTTTTGGTTTTATTTTCATAATAAACGCGTTAGACATAGAATACCACAACGAAATGTGCTTTAATTTCTTTATAAATTGAGAACACCAGATACAAGAGTTCATTATTCTTCTATACAAACTCGTATCGAGACCTTCTTAAAAATGATTCAAAATTATTTCAGCCCGCGTTACGAAATATATAATAAACACAAAATTCGATTATGTTCATTTCGACATTATTGGGCTACAGTAGATTCAAAACGAAGATTGGTGATGGAAATGGCCGATGCAGGTTTTTTTTACTGTGGAAATGGTTTAAACGATAAAGTTATGTGCTCTTCGTGTGGAGTTGGCATCGAAGATTGGGAGTATTACAATGATCCGTGGATGCAACATGCCATATTTTCCCCTGATTGCTTTTATTTAAACGCTGTAAAAGGATCAGACTATGTTGCCAAATCAAGAAGTCTGTTTTATAAAGAAACAAAAATATAAAGTGATTGTAACGTGGAGCAGAATAGATTGATGCGATTGACTGTCTGATTGTCTAGTTCACAAAATATTGATCGAGTGACTGATTGTCTAGTTCCCAAAATATTGATTTATTGACTGATTTGTCTAGTTCAGAAAATATTGATAGAATGACTGATTGTCTAGTTCTCAAAATATTGATCGAGTGACTGATTGTCTAGTTCACAAAATAATGATTTATTGATTGATTTGTCTACAAAATATTGATAGAATGTCTGATTGTCTAGTCCTCAAAATATTGATCGAATGACTGATTGTTTAGTTCACATCAAATGTATAATTGGGGTGACTGGATCCCTGATCCAGGAACCCCAATTATACACTACTCACAACATCCATGAATGGGCCGACGCAGACAATAATCCACATTTTAAGAAGCAGGTGTCATTTCAGATGAAATTCTCTGTGAATGTATGGGCTGGAATAATTGGCAGAACATTGATTGGGCCCCACTTTTTGCCTGATCCATTGAATGGCGAAAATTATTTGCAATTTCTGCAAATGGATTTACCACTGCTGGTAGAGGAATCAGGTGTCCCGATCATCGAAAGAGACCCAACAGTCATCTTTCAGCAAGACGGCTGTCCAGCGCATTGGACTTTAAATGAAGGGAAGACCTCAACAATTGCTTTCCTGATAGCTGGATCGGCAGGGATGGACCCATCCCTTGGCCCGCTCGCTCCCCAGATCTTACCCCGTTGGACTTTTTCGTGTGGGGCCGGGCCAAGGAACTGGTGTATTTATAACAACATAGAAATAAACACTCGAGAAGAATTGATACAAAGAATAAATTCAGCGTTTGAGACAATGAAGCAGGAGATGATGTTGAAAATAACGACAACAGAAGTTAGAAGACGGGGCCGTGCTTGTATTAGGAATCACGGCCGTCATTTTGAACATGAAAAATAAATAATTTTAATTCAAATGTTGTTTTAATTAGTCTGCCTAAAATATAAAAAATTCTCCCTCAAATTGGTTTGTAGGCCCTAATTTCAATAATTTGTAAGATACCCGCATAAATGATACCTCAAAAGAAAGAACGATTATCAAGCATATCTTCAAAAAGGTTTGAACAAAAAAAGCACCCTCCGTTTTTTTTTTTAACAAGGTTTAAAAGACGTATTGTACAATTTTTTTATTTTTTCTGAGCTTTAAATGTCTGTAAAAAAATGTCTAATGACACAGAAGCCTAAAACATGTTTAGCTTGATTGCTTACACATTACTTTAATTAAATAAATAAAAAATGAATTCATTTATCATTCAATTTGGCCATAATTATGCAGTTTACATTAAATTTTGAGAATTTCCGAAAAAAAACTTAAAAATTTGGTTAAAAATATTTGGTAAGACTTCGTCTAAGACAACCATTAGTTAGTTAGTTTTTAAATGTCTTTATTATAAACATAAAAATTACAGAAGGTATGCAAAAAGATCTTATTCTAATTGTGTACAACCATAACAGTAACAAATTCTTAGGCTAACTTACCTTTACAGACATTTCACACTGATTTTAACATTTTTATTCCAAAGCATCCTATAATAAGTTCACAAGAACACAGTATTACTTGACGGCACAAAAGTCTTAGTAGCACTGACTTTAAACGCATACCATTATTTACCTACTAAAGGCAATGCACTTAACTAATACAAAAAAAACCGGCCAAGTGCGAGTCGGACTCGCGCACCGAGGGTTCCGTACAAACCTGTAGGTATTCTCGGTTTAAAAATATATATTTTTTTTTATTTTTATATTTCGGTTGATTGAATGTAAGGTAAATTGCGGTTTACGATTTATGACGTTTTAAAAAAAAACTACTCACTCGATCTCGTTCAAACCAATTTTCGGTGGTAGTTTACATGGTAATGTACATCATATATTTTTTTAAGTTTTATCATTCTCTTATTTTAGAAGTTACGGGGGGGGGGGACACACATTTTACCACTTTGGAAGTGTCTCTCGCGCAAACTATTCAGTTTAGAAAAAAATGATAATAGAAACCTCATTACCATTTTTGAAGACCTATTCATAGATACCCCACACGTATGGGTTTGATGAAAAAAAACATTTTTGAGTTTCAGTTCTATGTATGGGGAACCCCAAAATTTATTGTTTTTTTTTCTATTTTAGTGTGAAAATCTTAATGCGGTTGACAGAATACATCTACTTACCAAGTTTCAACAGCATAGCTCTTATAGTTTCGGAATAAAATGGCTGTGACATACGGACGGACAGACAGACAGACAGACAGACAGTCAGACATGACGAATCTATAAGGGTTCCGTTTTTTGCCATTTGGCAACGGAACCCTAAAAAGAAAGATATTAGAAGCGCAGGATATAACATTACAAGAATAAAATATACGTTAGAATATAACATTTGTCATCATGAGTTGAATCAAAGAAAAAAGATAGATTCTAAGATGAGGGTAATTTGCGTAATATTTCGCCGAGTTTGCTTATTGCGACCGGTTGAGGGCAGCACGGTCGGTCCGGTGGTAGGTAGAAATTGTCATTCACTCAGAAAGTAGTGATGTGGTAAACGATATCGATTATACAGGGTGATTGGAAGATGGGTGCAAAGCTTTAAGGTGAAGATAGTACAGACAATTTAGAACCATTTAAGCCATGGTTGTCTTAGACGAAGTCTTACCAATGAGCGATCACTAGTTTTTTTAAATACACGTATAACATAACATCATGCCTTGTATCCCCGAAGGGTTAGACAGAGGTGTACCTATAATACACTAACATTTCACCAGTTATGTTTAAGTCCCATGTAATAAGGGGCGAGCACATTGCCATCAACCGGGCAAACAACCTGCTATTGAGAAATCTTTGATGGAAAACCCCAATAACACTTTGCTCGACCTGGGAATCGAACTCAGGACCTTACACTCAGCTGTAGAGCTTGCGACTACTAGAGTAACGATACTGTGGTTTTTACTACATATTTATATAAGGTGTATCTATTCATACACGAAATATTTTAAGAGGTACACCTGTAGGTGGTAAAGAAGCTACAGCAACGAAAAAAATTTTTTTCTAAATGTATTTTTTTCAAAATTTAATATTTATAAATTATTTGACGCACATAAGGAACACTGGCTCCTTCTTATTTTTTACGGCCCGAGACACCGCGGCCATGCTCGTGTCGTCCGGTCGCCGCCCTCGCAGCGTCAGGCGGGCCATTCATAGAATTTGGAGTAAAGGTTGTATGCAAAACGTCTCAAGTAGTTTTAAAATTATAATAATAACGAAAATTCAAAAACGCTTAGATATAGATTTTCTTTTTGCTTCTATAGCTTCTTTACCACCTACAGGTGTACCTCTTAAAATATGTCGTGTATGAATAGATACACCTTATATACATACATACATAAACTCACGCCTTTTCCCATGGTGTAGGCAGAAACTACAGAACACCAATTACTACGATCCTTAAATACTCTTTTTTTATATACATCTGGTCAGACACGCAAGGTGGTTACCAGTACTACGCACCTGACCCTTCTGAAGAACATCACTAATAAGATCACTATATGTTCTCCTAAGGCGTCCCCTTGCGGCGTGTTCACTCACCACTGCCTTGTAAATATATTTTGTTAGCCGCTCTTCATTCATCCTCTTAACATGACCAAACCATCTAAGCATACTCTTTTAAATATTTGTCACTACATCTTCTTTAAACCACACCGTTGTTTTATCACATTATTGTTGTTTTGACTAAGCTATCCTCCAATCACGACCAATATAGTATCAAGAATTCAAGTCTTCAGGATTTTTCACCCATCACTGAATTTTATAAAAGCCTTAACTGGGTCGGTCTAGGCAAGTCAACGCTCTGAAATATCAACATACGTCAACCCTCAACAGCGTCAGTGTGTGTAAATATGTGTATGTGTAGATATATGTGTGTGCAAAAGTGCGTGAGCGATGTGTGTGTGTGTGAGTGTAAGAGGGGGAGCTAGGCTCGTTAAGAATGACTGGGGTTGGTTTCCATTGATTTGCGGTGGCATTTATTTTTGACGATGAAGCGGTTACCGTACGAATAAAATCAAAAGTCATTCTGAACGTCAAAATTCGGTTAAAGAATAACTTTATTTGTCACTAGTTTCTGCCCGCGACTTCGCCCGCGTAATTTTTGCTCCCCTGGCCCTTCCCGTCGCATCGTATTGCCTGCCAGTTTTCGACCATTTTTCATTGCTGCTCCGCTCTTTTTGATCGTAGCGTGATGTTACATAGCGTATAGCCTTTCTCAATAAATAAGCTACCCAACACAAAAATATTTTTTCAATTCGAACTAGTAGTTCCTGAGATTAGCGCGTTCAAACAAACAAACTCTTCAGCTTTATAATATTAATAGTATAGATAAAGAATTGCAGTACATAATTCACTTACTGAGAAATATTATCTCAACCTAAGATTAATAATTAGAGCGCACAGATGTACGTATATAAAATAACAAAGCAAAACAGAAGAACAAGAAAAAAATAAAATTATAATATACTAGCTTTTGCCAGCGGCTTCGCCCGCGTGTAGGTCGGAAATTATCCCGCGGGAACATACTTTTGGAATAAAAAGTAGCCTATGTCCTTTCTCAGGCTCTAAACTATCTGTGTACCAAATTTCATTTAAATCGGTTCAGTAGTTTTAGCAGGAAAGCGAGACAGACAGACAGACAGACAGAGTTACTTTCGCATTTATAATATTAGTGTGGATGGATTAGTGTGGATAAGACAGTCCTCCAAAACGCCTGCCCTTCTCCACTTCCTAGTGCTTTAGCTGGGAAAAAGTGGCGCAACAAACTCCCCAGCAGCACAGCAGTCTGTTATGTTAGAAGAACTTGATTCTGTGAAATAGTAAGTAACACTCTGAAATACAACATTTGAAATAAAATTATTTTCTATATGCCAGCTAGAACACTCCAATATACCGACAAAACATTGAAAACTATACTCAGACAGAAATAAATGATAGTAACAAAGACGTAAAACAGTACTTAATACATAAATAAGAGCCTCTACTACTAATAACAATAATTTGGGAACAAGCCACCACTGCCTCCTGGATTGCCATCCTGTAGAGAAGGCAGAAATGTCTCATAAGTTAGACCGCTATGTGTGTCTGTCTATGGCACCGTAGCTCTTAAACGGGTGAACCGATTAGATTCAGGTTTTTTTTATTTCATGGTACGCTTTTTTGCGGTGATTCTTAGACATGTTAATCAAAATCGGTACAGCCGTTTCGACACAACGATCCTTTGATCAAAATATTACCTACAATTTCTTATTAATCTTTAAGTGCCAATACGTATTTTTTTTTTACTTTTTAGAAGTTTTTGTTCTGGTCGGGGATTTTTTAAATTTGAAAACTGAAATTAAACTTTTCTGTTAAAAAAATAGACTAGTTATGATAAATGATTTTATTTCTGGAAGTAGTTTGTTAGTTCTAGTGCTGTTGTTGTGTGGAAAAGATCGACCAGAGGTCACGTAAGTTAAGTAATTTGATATTATGTAACACTTATTGCTTGTTATGAAAACGTTGTTGTACCATTTATGTTGTTGCCAATATTGCGAATGTTTTAAATCATATAAAATGGAATATTCATATTCTTTCTTTGCCTAGCTATTGTAATTGTTGTGATTATGTTGATATTATTTTGAGATCTCTTGGACAATCGTCCAAGAGATAGAATTAAATGTATTTAAGATAACGATAATTTATGGCAATGTAAGAAGTGTGTTGATATAATACTTTAATACTGTTTCCATTGAGTTTCTTGTCTTTTTTCTCCATGAAGACCTAGTTTTGGAACGGACAACTAGCTTTCTGATTAATTACTGACAAGCCTAATTGAAATAAATATCGAGTCTTGTCTTTCTGTGCCTTATTTAGTGAAACCCTTTCCCAACAAACCATAATTATGCATAAGAACTTTCATACACAGTAAATAAGCCGTAACCATTCTGATACACAAAGTTTGATATTAGGTATATATACATGATACTTATAGTTATATACAGATATAGATTTTGCTGTTACACGCGTTTCAGTTTTCCGAAGAACATCTGCCTAAGAAATCTAATCTAATCTAACTAGCATGTACTGTGCCACTGCACGGCCAAGGCCTCTCTTTTCGTTTTCCACAGAATTCTGTCTTTTCCTAGCGTTGGCTAGTCCTCTCGATATTTCTGCCAAAGAAAGATAGTTGTAATTTGAATATACCGATAATTTATGTTGATAGTCATATGAATAACATTGATTTCCCGGCTTCGTCCCATCTCATCCCCAGTCCCAACTCGCCCGGTCCATATACTTGTATATCTACCTACATGTATAGCTAGAAGGTGCAAAAGTACTAATGGTAAGAAAAGTGCTTGTATGGTTTGTATTTATTTTTATTCTGTCATCACTAATCACAGTTTTTATAACAATTACAGATATCTGTTAATAAATCACAGTTTGTATATGAAATAATTTAAACTACAATGTCGCATTGGGTCTAGCCTGTAAGGGTGATGTATGTTTGTTGTGAATAAATAAAACTATCTTCTAAAAAATCACAGTTTGTGCAATCATTAAAGCTATAATTATTTAATTTTAAACAGTAATTAGGGGCTCATTTACTGAGTTCTATTAAAAATCATTGTTGACTAGTTCCTTCAACGTACGCTCTTGTCAGCTCAGCAATTCTGACATCATTAGAAATGCTTGTCTTCCTTCTTTTGTTGATTTAAATTCCAATAAAGAATCTGAAATTAAATCCGGAAATATGTTTCAAAACATGATAAGATATTTTTTACGAAAAATTAAACTTTGGATCCCTTTTTACGAAAATTGGGCGGAAGGAGAAGTATGAAATTTCGCACACTTATAGTTTATACAGAGAAGAAGTGACGAGTGCTAATATTTTTTTAAATTTTGCGCTCATTATTTTCAATAAATAACACTTTACACGCACTATTATTCATTACCATGTATTTAATACACACATGCATAGGTATTTTTTTGTTTATGGTCCAAATCTGTGGTCCAATCGAGAACATCTGTCTTTAATATTTTGGGTCTATAGCCTCGACTGTCTACGGTCTATAGTCTTACTGAATGTCAAGCATAACCATAGGTAATAAATTAATTTTATAGGTACGTCGGAGTTGGTTGTCAAATACAAATTGTGGGTAGTCCGCGTAATTTGCTATTCTTTGTTATTATTATCATTAATTTACGTGAGTTTTCTATCAGAAAGTGTGTAATAAATCGGAACATAATTTATTGAGTACTTGGTGTACTCACTAATTCATTTTTGGAAACTTATTTCGATAATTGTAACCGGTAGGTTTGTTCAAAACAATAAATGACATGTCACTTTAAATTTTGAAATGATTTACGTAGTGAATTTACCATTTGTTTATTTACGACAATTATTCTAATATTATTTGATAACTTCATACTATAAGTCTTATTTTGTTTAGAATACTTTAATGTTTTGTATCAAGTAAACACGTGGCGTACTTCCGTGTGCCATCGGACAGAGTAATCGTGGATGTTATGGCGGGACATTGTCCTATAAAAGAGCTTGCACTCAGTGAGCAAGTCAGTCTATCTTCGGATTAGACTCAATACAGAGCCCCTGCTCCCGACAAAACTGTCGGTTTACCTGGTACAGCGCTGCTGTATATTCACATAGCTGTATTGACTAGCTGTTAGCGAAAGATACACTTTGTATTTGGGTGGCTTAGGCCTCTATACGAACTGTAACCTTAATGGTTTGTTCGTTGAACTGTATTGTTATTACCTACTTTATCTTGTGACCGTTTTATTGAAGTTCTTTTAACTTATTTTCTAGCAGCTTTTGCAGACAGACAGACAGACAGACAGACAGACAGACAGACAGACAGACAGACAGACAGACAGACAGACAGACAGACAGACAGACAGACAGACAGACAGACAGACAGACAGACAGACAGACAGACAGACAGACAGACAGACAGACAGACAGACAGACAGACAGACAGACAGACAGACAGACAGACAGACAGACAGACAGACAGACAGACAGACAGACAGACAGACAGACAGACAGACAGACAGACAGACAGACAGACAGACAGACAGACAGACAGACAGACAGACAGACAGACAGACAGACAGACAGACAGACAGACAGACAGACAGACAGACAGACAGACAGACAGACAGACAGACAGACAGACAGACAGACAGACAGACAGACAGACAGACAGACAGACAGACAGACAGACAGACAGACAGACAGACAGACAGACAGACAGACAGACAGACAGACAGACAGACAGACAGACAGACAGACAGACAGACAGACAGACAGACAGACAGACAGACAGACAGACAGACAGACAGACAGACAGACAGACAGACAGACAGACAGACAGACAGACAGACAGACAGACAGACAGACAGACAGACAGACAGACAGACAGACAGACAGACAGACAGACAGACAGACAGACAGACAGACAGACAGACAGACAGACAGACAGACAGACAGACAGACAGACAGACAGACAGACAGACAGACAGACAGACAGACAGACAGACAGACAGACAGACAGACAGACAGACAGACAGACAGACAGACAGACAGACAGACAGACAGACAGACAGACAGACAGACAGACAGACAGACAGACAGACAGACAGACAGACAGACAGACAGACAGACAGACAGACAGACAGACAGACAGACAGACAGACAGACAGACAGACAGACAGACAGACAGACAGACAGACAGACAGACAGACAGACAGACAGACAGACAGACAGACAGACAGACAGACAGACAGACAGACAGACAGACAGACAGACAGACAGACAGACAGACAGACAGACAGACAGACAGACAGACAGACAGACAGACAGACAGACAGACAGACAGACAGACAGACAGACAGACAGACAGACAGACAGACAGACAGACAGACAGACAGACAGACAGACAGACAGACAGACAGACAGACAGACAGACAGACAGACAGACAGACAGACAGACAGACAGACAGACAGACAGACAGACAGACAGACAGACAGACAGACAGACAGACAGACAGACAGACAGACAGACAGACAGACAGACAGACAGACAGACAGACAGACAGACAGACAGACAGACAGACAGACAGACAGACAGACAGACAGACAGACAGACAGACAGACAGACAGACAGACAGACAGACAGACAGACAGACAGACAGACAGACAGACAGACAGACAGACAGACAGACAGACAGACAGACAGACAGACAGACAGACAGACAGACAGACAGACAGACAGACAGACAGACAGACAGACAGACAGACAGACAGACAGACAGACAGACAGACAGACAGACAGACAGACAGACAGACAGACAGACAGACAGACAGACAGACAGACAGACAGACAGACAGACAGACAGACAGACAGACAGACAGACAGACAGACAGACAGACAGACAGACAGACAGACAGACAGACAGACAGACAGACAGACAGACAGACAGACAGACAGACAGACAGACAGACAGACAGACAGACAGACAGACAGACAGACAGACAGACAGACAGACAGACAGACAGACAGACAGACAGACAGACAGACAGACAGACAGACAGACAGACAGACAGACAGACAGACAGACAGACAGACAGACAGACAGACAGACAGACAGACAGACAGACAGACAGACAGACAGACAGACAGACAGACAGACAGACAGACAGACAGACAGACAGACAGACAGACAGACAGACAGACAGACAGACAGACAGACAGACAGACAGACAGACAGACAGACAGACAGACAGACAGACAGACAGACAGACAGACAGACAGACAGACAGACAGACAGACAGACAGACAGACAGACAGACAGACAGACAGACAGACAGACAGACAGACAGACAGACAGACAGACAGACAGACAGACAGACAGACAGACAGACAGACAGACAGACAGACAGACAGACAGACAGACAGACAGACAGACAGACAGACAGACAGACAGACAGACAGACAGACAGACAGACAGACAGACAGACAGACAGACAGACAGACAGACAGACAGACAGACAGACAGACAGACAGACAGACAGACAGACAGACAGACAGACAGACAGACAGACAGACAGACAGACAGACAGACAGACAGACAGACAGACAGACAGACAGACAGACAGACAGACAGACAGACAGACAGACAGACAGACAGACAGACAGACAGACAGACAGACAGACAGACAGACAGACAGACAGACAGACAGACAGACAGACAGACAGACAGAACAATCCCGCGGGCTGATTACGTATGAAATAGCAATCAGCAAAAATTGCGCAACTATCGCGCAGTCATCGCGCGATCAATCGCTAATTGCTAAAAAAATCCGTACCATGTAAAAACTGATTGCTAATTGTTCGTCGTTTGCTAGCATGCATTTATCGCAACGATACCAGCGCCAAAACCATTTAGTAGCAATCAGTGGTACTAATAAAATGTCAAACAGATGTGACCAAAGTTTTGTGTAAACGATGAAAAAACTTAAAATCCACTTGAAATTTACCCAAAATAGCGTGGCTTCGGTTTTAAGATGGTTTCAAGTGCACGAAATCAGTTTATATTTAGATTCCAAGCGATATTCCGCTGTTCTCTTCTCATCAACTAGTAAGTTTATTTGTGATTATTTAGTGGTTTTATGTGAAAGTTTTGCAGTGTAAAAACATAATAAAACATAATTTCAGTATACAATGGCAAATAGAGTGTCAAGCGACCAGTTGGAGGCACTACTCGAGTTCCTGGCCCAGCATTCGGTGTTAGCCAAAGGCATTGGGCTTGGAGCAAGATCCAGAGAAACTGTGGACAGGCAGTGGAATGACCTTGCCTTGAGGCTCAATGCTTTTGGCTCTGGGTCAACGAAGACAGGTGAACGGTGTAAAAGGGTACGTAGAATTTTAATTTGTTCAATGTGAAACAGTTTCCAATAAGTGCTACATGTTTTTTTTTTTTTTAGTACTGGGCTGATTTAAAATTGCACGCAGGAGGATTTATCAGACACGGATATGAAGATCTTAAATATTTTAGGGGAACAAGCAGTGTATGGTGACACTGAACACAGAGTTCCTGTATTTGTAAGTTACCTATTAAAATGTGAAAACATAATATATAGTCTGAAGGAATATGCATCTAATAATATTTAATATTCTTTAGAACATTCAACCAGAAGCAGCTGTCAGTCCTCCGGTGCAACCCGAGCACATTGTGGCAGAAGAAGTTGTTATATCAAGTAAACATAATTTCATTTCAGATACTAGTTATAATGCACAAATGACACACATAGATTAGTTTAATATGTTTTATCATACCATACCAAACACTTTCTTTTACTTACAGACACTTCGGAACCTGTACCCGTTGCCAGTCCAGAAGAGGCACAAATAGATGCACAAGTTCCTGAGAGGCATCAAGCAGGTAATAAATAATATCTGGAATACCTCAACGATTAAGTGTACATTCTATTAAACTTAAAGCGTACGTAGGCAAGACTTTTATTAACCAACAAATTATAATTTTCAGGTGTAGAGGCTCCTGCGGATCAGCCTGCCAGACGCCTGCCAGCTCGACCTCGCCGACAAAATAGAACCAGTGGCAGTATAGCAAATAGTATGTATATTATGTATTTCTATATTAGATTCTACTTGATTTGACCCAGTGGCAGTATGCCAAATAGTATGAATATTAAATCTATCTTAGATTCTATTTGATTTCTCTTAATCAATGAAATAATGGACACATTTAGCTACTAAATTACTTGCTACTCGACTAAAATACTAGCCCAGTCCGAACTAAGCGTAAGAGTAAAGTTATGGCCAGTAAATGTTTATAAACTCGACCTGTATTATATGGAATCTTTGGACATTTAAGTATAAAAGAGTACAACTTTGCTAATTTGACATTGAAAATTATGTTAGAGTATTTATTAATAATTTAAATTATTACAGGATCACAATCCAGAGTTGACCCAGAGTGGGTCATGGATTTGGAGAGAAACAGAGTGCAAAATGAAGGCAAGCTGGCAGATGCTGTCTATATAATAGCACAAGCTTCAAATAAGATAGCTGAGGCGTCTCTTCAAAATGCTGAGACGTCTCGAATGCAAATACAGGTGCTCAGCACTTTGGTAGACGTTGTGCGTCAGTTGAGCGGTGGTCAGCCAGCTAGGCCACATGAAAACTAGATTATTTACTATAATTTAATTTTCATCTGGCCTAGCTATAGCTATAATTATAACTCTATCTATAGTTATTGTAAACATGACATAAAGACAAAAAAATAAAAGCTCATTTTATTCAAAATATTTATATTATTATTACTGTCAGTTTTTATAGATGAACCCAGTCGGGGCACTGCAAAGGACAAGGGTTTGCTGTTAAGTTTATAAAAATTAAATTAACACAACATTGAGTAAAACTAATCAAACCACAATACAATAAATTTCAGAAAAATCAACATTACAATAATACACACAAAATCATATTGTATCAGGTAGCAGAAAGTAGAATAAAACTAATAAAGAATAGGTTATAATAATTATAACCATGTCATGTCACAGTCACAATATTTAAGTTTATTTTTTACCTAATTGATAAAACACTGAAATCAAAACATTAGACTACTCATTACTTATTTGCTAAGATAATGTCTATTACTTTATTTACACTCACACAGAGACAGAGTCAAGCAAATAATCTATACTATATAATTATATTATTATAAAGCTGAAGAGTTTGTTTAGTTCGAATTGAAAAATTATTTTTGTGTTGGCTATTGCATTTATCGAGGAAGGCTATAGGCTATATAGCCGAGCAGTGGGATTGAAATTCCAGGGTACAGCTAGTATATCCAATATGTAATTATTTATTCTGTTTATGTCATCCAACACATTGCACGATTAATATTAAAGCCTGATGCCAGCTGACCACAATCTTTGGACAATACGATCCCTTTGTTGTCAGCCTCGAGCTAGGAACTGCTGTTCATCACCAGCACCTACATCCCGCTGTGGTTGTGGTGGGACTTGGTTGCTAAGATCTCCTTCAGTTTCTGCATTTGTCAACTGTGGTACTGGCATCCGGTGTTTATTGCAGATGTTATGCAAAACAGCACAGGCATTTATGATCATAGCCACCATATGATGATCATAATGCAAAACTCTATGTGCAAGTAAACATCGCCAACGTGCTTTCAAAACCCCTATGCAGCGTTCTACTGTATTTCTGGTGAGACAGTGAACATTTGTGTAATGCTCATTTGCACTACCAGGTTCAGCATTAACAATTGGAGTTAAAAGCCACGGTCTCAGCGGATATCCAGAATCACCTGAAATATTAAAATACACTGTCAGATCATAATTGAATGCATCTGATTTACTGTATGGATAAAAATTAACTTAATGTCAGATACCTAGCAGCCAAATACTTTCTCCTCTATTTTGTAGCTGTTGTAGATGCTCCTGTATCTCGCAGTTTCTCCAAATGTAAGCATCATGTGTAGCTCCACCAAATGATGCATCAATATTTATTATATTTAAATCACTATCACATATCTAAAAATATAACCATTATGTTATATAATATAGTAGATACTGGTTATTACTTTTCAAATAATATTTGTTAACTTAATGAGATTTTTAGACTTACTATTTGGACATTCCTGGAATGGTAATGTTTTCTATTAAAAAACCTTTCTGCATGTTCTGTGGGCTGAATTAAAGCTACATGAGTGCAGTCAATGCAGCCTAAGCAACCAGGAAATCCAAATTTGTTTGAAAACCTAAAAAAAATATTTTTACAATTACCATGCAATCACTTAATATCCTTGATTACTTCTATATACATGTTTAAATATTTAAGATTCATCTCTTACCCATTTATAATAGTGGATCTTTCTTGTTGTGTTTGAGGAAATCTTATGTACTTAGTTAGAATACTATGTGTATTCAAAGCAGTGGTCACCTCTTTTACAGCTACGGATACACTTGCTTGGCTGAGCCCATGCATATAACTCATGCCTACGGGTTTTTGGTATGACCCCGTAGCATAAAATGAGAGTGCTGTTAGAACCTGTAATATAAAAATATGTATAATATCTATAAGTACGCTACTAAGATACTGTGACAATGTTTAATTACTTACTTTACATTCTACACTAATTTTTGTTCTCCTCCTTCTTTGTGCCATGAATGGTCTAAGCTCATTGCACAAACTTTGAAAAAGATCTTTCGTGAGTCGGTAGTGAGCTTTGAATTCACTGTCACTTAAGTTTAAAGCATTGGCTTCATCTCGAATGTTTCGTCGCAATCGTGCTGTGTTACAGTTTTCAAGTCTTCTGGCTTCAACCTCAAGTGCTTCAAGCAAAAGAACAGCACGAGCCATCCTTAATCAATCGTCACAATCACAACAAAAACACAGTGTTCTAATGTTAATTAACTCACGACACACTACGGAGATAGGTAGAATACTTTTAGTAGGTAAATATTTGGTAAAATACGAAATTATTGGACTAATGTCTAAAAATAAATGTATGAAGCAATCAGAGAGCAGTAAGCAATCGATCAGCATCTAGCTCTAAGGTCGTCGCAATCTGACAGTCGAATTTGCCCGCCGATCGCTATTGCTTTGCTGTCAAAAACCATACGTAATACAAAATGTTCGCTAGTCAATAGAGATCCATGCAGTTTTAGTTTACCTATTGCTCCATAGAGGCAGCACTATCGCTAGTTTGCGATCGTGTTGCTATCGCTAGTACATAATACGGATTTGCAACTATATAGCAATTATTGCACAATTTTTGCTATCGCTACGCTTTTGCAAGATACGTAATAAGCCCGCCGAGCATATTTTTCAATCCCGGGATTACGGGATTTTTGAAGCGTAATCCCGGGATTAGACTATGTGGTTTCTAATTGGGCTAAAATTAAAAAACCGGCCAAGTGCGAGTCGGACTCGCGCACCGAGGGTTCCGTACAAACCTGTAGGTATTCTCGGTTTAAAAATATTTTTTTTTTTAATTTTTATATTTTAGTTGATTGAATGTAAGGTAAATTGCGGTTTACGTTTTATGACGTTTTAAAAAAAACTACTCACTCGATCTCGTTCAAACCAATTTTCGGTGGTAGTTTACATGGTAATGTACATCATATATTTTTTTAGTTCTATCATAAGTAATTAATATTATAAAACAAAACATACATTATTTGCCATATGTCAGCTAGCACACGCCAATATACCAACAAAAAAAAAATTGAATACTAAAGTCAAGCTGAAATAATAAAACAAAAACGTAAACAAAACTTAAAAACTAAATAAAGCCTCCAGGCATAAAGGGCGTGCCCGCTTACATGTTCAACGATGCAAAATGATCCATATACATACATTGATGCATATAGCTAAGTTGAAGTTACAATAGTTAAACTAGCACCTCCGGAGTAGAATAAAATAACAGTTAATACAAATAACAATAACAAAAACCATGGTCAGCAAGACGACCAGTCACCACAAGCAGCACCCGTTCACGAGCATAACGCAAAGGTCAGCCATTACCCCCCTCGCCATATTTGAGGGAAGGTGGTAACCCGACCCCCGACGCTACCGCAAGCAGTGACATCTAAGGGAGCATGACGAACTTGCTGCCGGTTTGTCAGGCAAGAATATTATGAACAGCTGACGAGGTCGCTAGCTAACTACATGTTGCAATACAACTCATTTATAATCATTGGAAATAGAAACCTCATTACCATTTTTGAAGACCTATTCATAGATACCCCACACGTATGGGTTTGATGAAAAAAAACATTTTTGAGTTTCAGTTCTATGTATGGGGAACCCCAAAATTTATTGTTTTTTTTCTATTTTAGTGTGAAAATCTTAATGCGGTTCACAGAATACATCTACTTACCAAGTTTCAACAGCATAGCTCTTATAGTTTCGGAAAAAAGTGGCTGTGACATACGGACGGACGGACAGACAGACAGACAGACAGACATGACGAATCTATAAGGGTTCCGTTTTTTGCCATTTGGCAACGGAACCCTAAAAACAACTTAAATAATAAAAAAAAAACTTTTTAATGTCTTTGCACAACAAAAATCACAATATAATAAGAAAAGATAAAGACAAAACAAAAAAAACTATACTTTTGCAAGAAATCAAAAAGAATATTTAAAATTTCGAAAATATTATCGCAGAAAAATATCAAAGCATCCAATCTTTGACTTCCAAGCCTGCTTCGTAGTTTATTGCCAACATAAGCAGCAGCTGAAAACACTCGCTCAGGTTCTACGCTGGTAGGAGGAATAGACAATACGTGTAGATACTTATATGCTGTTTCTAAGTGATATCCACGAACGGGTTACCTCTATCTGGCAGAAACTTGATGCTCCGAATTTTATTTGGCATAACACACTTGGCATAATCTTATTTAAACGAATATTTGTAAGGCATAAAAAATATTCAGCATAATCATTATTTGGCCGAATGTTTATATGCTCGACTTTACGCTGGCATACTTTTAAGATGGCAGAATTTTATTTCGCATAATTACCTTTGGCAGACTTAAAATTCCGCATAATTTCGTTTAGCATAAAATTTATTTGGAGCAATGATTATTTGGCATAATTTCACTTGGCATACTATGAAGATGGCAGAATTTCATTTAGAATAATTTTGTTAGGCATATTTTCATTTCTATTCAATTGCATTTTAACTTTAAATAAAATGAAATAGTGTCTCAAAAAGTCAGTATATGCTGTGCTACAAAAATTAATGACAGAAACGAACCGCTGCAGAACCGACTCCACGTATTTGTCTGCCCTACCCCTAGAGTGTAATTTAAGCCCGCGTAGGCGCGGAGTGGCGAGGCGGCCCGCGAGCTGAGGAGCAGGTGGTGAGCGTAAAACCATCTGCAACGATGAGGTCGCGTGGGACCGCCGGAGCCCCGCACCGCCGAAGCCGTGACAGAAACCATGCATGCTGCATGTTGCATGCTCGCCTGCATGCTGTAAGCTTGCTTGCATGCTTGCTTGCATACTTGCTTGCTGCATGCTTGCTTGCAAGCTGCATGCTTGGTTGCTTGCATGCTGTATGCTTGGTTGCTTCCATGCTGTATGCTTGCTTGCATGCTGCATGCTTGTTTGCATGCTGCATGCTTCTTCGATATGAAATGTATGCCAAAAGATGATTCTAAGTTTAAAGTTTCTGAGTTATGATAGTTCTGCCTTTTAATAACTATCGATATGAAATTATGCCAAGAGACGATTCTGACTGCGAACTTTCTGCGATATGATGGTTCTACTTTTTAATAATAAAATTTATGCCTAAAGATGATTCTGACTTATAAAATTATGCGTTGTGAATGTATGATAAATGAGTGTATGCCAAACGATTTTCTGCGAAATGAAGTTTATGCCATCCGCTGTTATGCAAAATAATATTATGACGAAAAAAATTCTGCCATAAAGGGTGGACCCATCCACGAACTCCTCCATTTTTTAACAAGCTCATTTCACCTCTAATACTACAATATTTGGCAACCCCAATTCATTTTTTATTTTACTTCAGGATCTGGGGATCTCTTGTTAATTTCCAGCTGTAACTTTTCCTTCTAAGTTCTACGACAAACACATGTATATTAGGACTGTACCTATTTAGTGTGTACTGTGTATAGTAGGTACGTATCGTACGACGGCGTATCTAAGGGTTGTTTTTTGTCGTTATGTAATAAATGCTATTCGTATAATCTAGGCAAGGTTATTGTCAACGCGCAACGGACCACGAAATACATATTAGTCTTGCTTGTGGCAACCCCGAAAATCCCGGGATTAGCCAAATACAGTCCCGGGATATTCGGGACTAGAAAACGGTCGGGATCCCGGGATCCCAAGATTCGGGATCCCGGGATTGTATCCTCTACATGTGTTAGATATTTCATTTTCATATTGCGATTTGAGCGGAGGTGCGCCTCCGCTCAAATAACGTCACATCTCCAAAAAACATTTTTTTCAGGAGACACGTTTAAAGTTTACCTTGCTTAAATTTTTCACTTTTTGGATCATAATTAAAAAAGTAACCATTTTAGAAGAAAACGTTCTTCAGCGAGTTAGATTGATTTTTTAAGCTCTATAAATTCATATATTTACTAACCTGAAAATCCTGAAAAAAATGTGAAGAAATTCCGGGTTGTGACACTATATGTACAAAAAAAACAAAGGTTTACTATAATTTGTTTATTATAATGACACAACTATATTTTATTTCTTACGGAATACAATAAATTCTTAAATGTATGCACGTATCACACTTAGAAATGTCTTATTTGAAAAGACAATAAAATTTACAAACGTATAATTGAAAAATAGACAAAATTCTATCAAATATAAATAATTTATGTACTTCAAAACAATCAACAGTTTTTATAAAACGAGAGCAGAACACCTCTAAAATATTTAAAAAATAAAAGAAATTAAGGAACTTATAATTTTCAACCGTTTAACTGAAAAATAAACAATTCTCTATTCAAATGAAATAATCTAGGTACTTCAATTACTCATTTTAAACCACAATTTTAACTAATAATTTGAAAAGGATCTTCTATCATAATAAAAACATTTAAGTAAGCACTTAAAATATTCAACTGTTTAATAACACGAGAGTAAAACACCTCTAAAACATTGAACAAATAAAACAAATTAAGAAACTTATAATTTTGACTCAAAAATAAACAATTCTCTATCACAATTTAATAATCTAGGTACTTCAATACTGATTTTTAACATTTTTGTAACATTCTGCTTCCATTGTGCCTCTACACGGCGTCTCTTACGTGTATTGAAATTTTCCTGTATTACGGTCTCGTTTGGTGAAGTAGAGTGGATACTATTTAAATTAATTTCTTGGGAAGTTGAAAGCAAGCATTCATTGTTGCCTTGATTTGTTTGTTCATTAAGTGACAATAGTATAGAGGGAGATGTTGGCGAATTTGTATTAGTAGAAGGAGCCCTAGAAGAGGCTGAACTAGATGAGGATGAACTAGACGAGGATGAACTAGACGAGGATGAACCTGACGAGGATGAACCTGACGAGGATGAACCTGACGAGGAGGAACTTGAGGATGAAGTACTAGATGATCGCTGACGAGGAACGACTAGATTCTTGCTACGTTTTTTAGAAGTTAATTTATAATCATGATCTTTAACATAATCGTCCGTTTCTTCTCCCCCAGACTCGAGTTCTTCCAAATTACAGTCTTTATTCTCACTTCTACTACATTTTGCCTGTAAGTCGGGAATGTTAGTGGTAGGTTCAATTACATAATAATTTTCATTCTCTTTATTTGAGGTGTCACAATTGTGTTCTACATTTTTTGGTTGTGTATCTTCGGCCACAATAGACAAGTCATCAGTTACTGTGTTATGTTGGTCATTGGGTTCCAGACATAAAGATAATATTTTTTTGGATCTCGACATAGTTATAAGTGAATTATAAACCGCCAAACCGAATACCACCTACGAACAAGACAGAAATGATAATTAGTTAAAAAGAATTAGGTATCTCTAAGTCTTAAACCAAAAGAAAACAATAATATGGCCTCAGGGAATTCAATAAAAAACATGATGCATAAACAGAAAATATGTTTATTTTATAACATCAATCATATATACTGTTGTAACTCGGTATAGGGCAATATTAGTGATCAATAAATATGTTAATTGTATTATTTCAATCACATATACTGTCATAACTCTGTATAGGTCAGTATTAGGGCGCAACAAATAATTTTATTGCGTTGTTTCAATCATATATACTGGCATTACTCGACAAGCATCAGTTTAGTTGCAGAAAAAGAAAATAAATTTTACTTACCTCGCTAACAAAAACTGACTTGAGTCGACACAGTTCACTTTTACCGAATAACGTACGTATGAACACCTCGCGTAAGTCGTAACATGACACTGTTCATGTTCGCCACGTCACGACTTTCGGTAAACATTAGAACGTCACTAGTGTCATCTAGGGACAAATAATAGAACTACGTCTATGACGTTTTGTGAGCATAAAGTATGTGATATTCTGATACGAATGGTACAATTAAAGTCATTTAACATTTTATCGAGTTATGACGTTATTTGAGCGGATGTGCGATATTTTATAATTGTTGGGTAGATAATGACATCTATCACATTAACGAAGCAATGAACCAATATAGAAGTACCTAATTTGACTAGATAAAGTGTTTACAAAAACTGACTCGTCTTAAATAGTAAAAATAACTATGATTTTAGTACTAGAAATAATTAATAATGATTTAAATAATATACAGGGTGATTGGAAGATGGGTGCAAAGCTTTAAGGCGAAGATAGTACAGACAATTTAGAACCATTTAAGCCATGGTTGTCTTAGACGAAGTCTTACCAAATATTTTTAACCAAATTTTTAAGTTTTTTTTTCGGAAATTCTCAAAATTTAATGTAAACTGCATAATTATGGCCAAATTGAATGATAAATGAATTAATTTATTTTTTATTTATTTAATTAAAGTAATGTGTAAGCAATCAAGCAAAACATGTTTTAGGCTTCTGTGTCATTAGACATTTTTTTTACAGATATAAAAAGGATAGTAATTACTTTATCGAGGCAGTTCCTTGGAAGAGGTTTAGTTGGTTAGTTCTAGTGCTGTTGTTGTGTGGAAAAGATCGACCAGAGGTCACGTAAGTTAAGTAATTTGATATTATGTAACATGTGCTGACCTCCCAATATCCAATTTAGTTTGTCCAGTCCGTCATCCTAGAGGGTACAACGCCTGAAGCGTGGAGCAGGGGTGTGGTGGTTCTGTTCTTCAAAAAGGGTGACAAAACCTTGCTGAAGAATTATAGACCCATCTCACTCCTGAGCCACGTGTACAAGCTGTTTTTGAGGGTCGTCACGAACCGTCTCGCCAGAAGACTTGACGAGTTCCAGCCACCAGAACAAGCCGGTTTTCGAAAAGGCTTCAGCACCGTAGACCACATCCATACTGTTCGGCAAATTGTACAGAAGACCGAGGAGTACAATCGGCCGCTGTGTATGGCATTTGTGGACTACGAGAAAGCCTTCGACTCAATCGAAATTTGGGCAGTTCTGGCCTCTCTGCAACGATGTCGAATTGACTGGAGATATATCGAGGTGATGAGGTGCTTGTATGACGCTGCAACGATGACTGTCCAGATCCAGGATACGAAAACCAGCCCAATCCAACTGCTCAGGGGGGTGAGACAGGGGGATGTGATATCCCCGAAACTGTTCACCAATGCGCTGGAGGACGTATTTAAGACGCTGGACTGGACTGGACAGGGGATCAACGTTAACGGCGAGTACATCTCACACCTTCGTTTTGCCGACGACATCGTCATAATAGCAGAGACGCTGGGACAGTTAGACCAGATGCTGCATAGCCTAAATGGAGCCTCTCGGCGGGTAGGCCTCGGCATGAACTTTGACAAGACGAAAGTCATGTACAATTCGCATGTCTTGCCGAGTCCAATCCGCATCGAAGGGTCGCTTCTCGAGGTTGTGAAGGAGTATGTCTACCTAGGGCAAGTCATCCAGCTTGGTAGACACAACTTCGAAAAAGAAGCTGACAGGAGGATCCAGTTGGGTTGGGCAGCGTTTGGAAAACTTCGTCAAGTCTTCTCGTCGCCGATACCGCAATGTTTGAAAACCAAGGTTTTCAACCAGTGCGTCCTACCCGTTATGACATACGGTGCCGAAACGTGGACACTGACAGTGGGGCTAGTCCACAAATTTAAGGTCGCTCAGCGGGCTATGGAGCGGGCTATGCTCGGAGTTTTTTTGAAGGATAAAATCAGGAATGAAGTTATCCGGAAAAGAACTGGAGTTACCGACATAGCTTGCAGAGTAAGCAGGCTAAAGTGGCAGTGGGCTGGCCATGTCTGTCGAAGGACCGATGGCCGATGGAGCAGACGAGTCCTGGAGTGGAGACCGCGTATCGGCAAACGTAGTGTAGGACGCCCCCCAGCTAGATGGACCGACGACCTCAAAAAGGTGGCTGGGACAGACTGGATGCGGAAGGCGGAGGACAGGATGTTGTGGCGCAGCATGGGAGAGGCCTATGTCCAGCAGTGGACTGCTATAGGCTGAGTTGATTGATGGAATTTTCAAATCATGGTGTAGAGCTTCATTTGGTACGAACCATGGGGCGTTTGTAATTGTTCTTAGGAGTTTGTTTTGGAATCGTTGTATGATCTCTATATTAGAGTGTGATGCTGTTCCCCATAGCTGGATGCCATAGGTCCATATAGGCTTTATTATAGCTTTGTATAAGAGGGTTTTATTTTCCAGATGTAATTGGGACTTTCGACCTATTATCCTGTATAACTTTCTTAGTGTCAGTCCAAGTTGCTTCCGTTTCGTGAAAATGTGTTTTTTCCATGTAAGACGTCTGTCGAGGTATACACCAAGGTATTTGACATTGTTAGCTTGAGGCAGTTGAACTCTATTGAACTGTACTGGTGGGCAGGTATCCTTCCTCTAAGTGAATGTGACATTTACCGATTTTGTCTCGTTAGCTTTTATCCTCCACTTTTTGAGCCAGAGGGCTATATCGTCCAAACAGGACTGTAGCATAGCTGATGCTACTTTATGATCAGTATGGGACACCAGCACAGCTGTATCATCCGCAAAGGTCCCTGTAGTCCCTAAATTGGATATTGGGAGGTCAGCAGTATAAATCAGATATAAAATGGGCCCTAGCACACTGCCCTGGGGCACCCCAGCAGTAATGGGGCATAGTTTTGACGAAGCGTCGCCACTCTGCACAAAGAAACACCGATTCCTCAGATACGACATCAAGATAAGGAAGATGTTGTTTGAGAAGCTGTTTTTTATTTTATAGAGGAGACCTTCATGCCAAACTCTATCAAACGCTTGAGAGATGTCAAGGAATGCAGCTGCGCAATATTCCCTATCTTCAAATGTATTGTAAATTTTACTCACGAGCCTGTGGACTTGATCTATTGTGCCATGCCCCTGTCGAAACTCAAATTGATGGTCGGGTATTAAGTGGTTTCCTTCAATTATAGGCAGTAAACGTAATAAAAGGAGCGCTTCATAGACTTTTGACGCTATTGGAAGTAGACTTATAGGCCGGTATGACTTCGGGTCTTCAGGAAGATTTCCTGGTTTAGGAACCATTAGGATTTTAGCTGTTTTCCATTGTGGAGGGAAAAAACATAGTCTTGTCATGGCATTGTAAATAGACAGCAGGAAAGTTAGGCCAGAATCTGGAAGTTCTTGCAGAATCCTTCCGGTTATCAGATCGTAGCCAGGGGCTTTTTTAGGCTTTATGTTATTTATAGTTCTGATTAGTTCTTGCTTCGTAAAATTTATCACGTGGCTCTTAGATGGATCACAATCTAGCAGAACTTCTCTCAGAACTTCTTCTTTGTGCTCTGGGGACCCTTCGTAGGAGTGAGGCTGGAATACGCCTTTTAAGTGTTCAGCGAATGTTAAACATTTTTCTTCGTTACTTCGAGCCCAGCAACCGTTAGCTTGGCGAAGTGGGGGAGATACTATTTTAGGCCGCTTAAGTTTTTTGGTAGCTTTCCACAGAGCGTATTCTGTGGCAGCTGTAGCATCAAGGTTGCACAGGGACGCCTGCACACTATTATTAACATTATTGTCTAGGAGCTTTTTGAGTTTCTTAACAGCGTGGTTCAGTTTTCTTTTATCATCAGGGCATCTAAATTGTTGCCATTGTTTTCTCAGTCTTCGTTTTTCAGTTATTCTATCCAGTATAGTATGGGATATAGATTTCTTGGTCTTACTTGATATGCTAGTAGGAATAGATTCCCAAGCAGCATTTTGGACCGAATTATTAAAAAATTCAATCGCTGCAACTATTTCATCTTCTGTTTTTAAACTGACTGAAGGTGATAAAGCTTGATCGACCATTGATCTAAAGAGCTCCTAATCTGTCTTTTTGGTGTGAAGCACACAAGTTTCTGGAGTTTCTTTGAAGCGACTTGATAAGGTAACTAATACCGGTGAATGGTCCGAAGATAGGTCATAACTACTCTGTCATTGGAAGTAGTTTTTTGAGATACCTTTAATAACACAGAAGTCTATTAAGTCAGGTATTTTTTTTTCTGTCAGTGGGCCAATATCACCTGTTGATCTAATTTCCATTTTTAATTTTTCAACAGTCTTGAGTAGCTCGCGGCCCCTGGGGAGGGTCAGTCTTGATCCCCAATAGCTATGCTTCGCATTGAAATCTCCGCCAACTATGAACCGATCGCCAAGGGAGTTGAAAAACTCGCTAAACTCTTCCTCTTTGATAATGTGTTTCGGAGGACAGTAGAGAGCTGACACAGTAACGGAGCTAACCCAATCTTCAATTATGACAGTTGTTGCTTGAATTGGTGCTGTGCAGTATGATACTGATTCGTAATGTTTTAATTTACTTCTGATAATGATCGCTGATCCACCATGTGCTTTCCCATCAGAGTGTGTGGTATGATAAAGTTTATATCCAGGAAGTATCATATGGCTTTTAGAAGTGAAATGTGTTTCAGATATTAGCATTACGTCAATATTCTGTTGTTCTAAAAATAATTTTAACTCTTCTGAGTGGTGTGATAGGCCATTTGCGTTCCAGATGCATAGTGTTAATGCATTGAATTTGAAAGCATGGACATGAGATCTCCCAGCATTTTAGTCATAAGCATCATCTGGTTCATGAGTGACTGCATAAAATCTTTAATGTTATGGGACGCGTTTGACTGTGGGTAAGGCAGGTGTGTTGTTGCTTGGGTTTCTTTATTTGGTATGCCAGTTGTTGCGTCAGCGTATGATTTGTTGCTTTCATACCGGGTATTATATTTAGCCGTACCGCTATTTTTCCCTTGTGTGTCTTTGTTGAGTTGGGTTTTTGGTCTCAGTGGGGGATACTTGACTTTTTGCAATTCCTTATATACCGAACATCCCTTGTAATTTGCGGGGTGGTTTCCTTCACAAAGGATGCACCGCACATTATCAGATCGCTCTTTCCTCGGGCATTCAATGGTAGCGTGTGGTCCAGCACACTTAACGCATCTGGGTTGACGGTGACAGAACCTGCGCGTGTGTCCATATCTCTGGCAGTTGGAACTTCGACTTCGACTTCGACTTCGACTTTGAATTCGACTTCGACTTCGACTTCGACTTCGACTTCGACTTCGACTTCTTCGAAGACAGACAGACAGTCTTCTTCGAATCTGTCATTTTGTGTATTCTTCCGTCCATAAAACCCGTTTCTACGGTGGTACGGGTTTGTACGGTGGCATGTGTTTAGAGGATACAATCCCGAGCATATTTTTCAATCCCGGGATTATGGGATTTTTGAAGCGTTATCCCGGGATTAGACTATGTGGTTTCTAATTGGGCTAAAATTAAAAAACAACTTAAATAATAAAAAAAAACTTTTTAATGTCTTTGCACAACAAAAATCACAATATAATAAGAAAAGATAAAGACAAAACAAAAAAAACTATACTTTTGCAAGAAATCAAAAAGACAACACAAAAATAATATTTAAAATTTCGAAAATATTATCGCAGAAAAATATCAAAGCATCCAATCTTTGACTTCCAAGCCTGCTTCGTAGTTTATTGCCAACATAAGCAGCAGCTGAAAACACTCGCTCAGGTTCTACGCTGGTAGGAGGAATAGACAATACGTGTAGATACTTATATGCTGTTTCTAAGTGATATCCACGAACGGGTTCCCTCTATCTGGCAGAAACTTGATGCTCCGAATTTTATTTGGCATAACACACTTGGCATAATCTTATTTAAACGAATATTTGTAAGGCATAAAAAATATTTAGCATAATCATTATTTGGCCGAATGTTTATATGCTCGACTTTACGCTGGCATACTTTTAAGATGGCAGAATTTTATTTCGCATAATTACCTTTGGCAGACTTAAAATTCCGCATAATTTCGTTTAGCATAAAATTTATTTGGAGCAATGATTATTTGGCATAATTTCACTTGGCATACTATGAAGATGGCAGAATTTCATTTAGAATAATTTTGTTAGGCATATTTTCATTTCTATTAAATTGCATTTTAACTTTAAATAAAATGAAATAGTGTCTCAAAAAGTCAGTATATGCTGTGCTACAAAAATTAATGACAGAAACGAACCGCTGCAGAACCGACTCCACGTATTTGTCTGCCCTACCCCTAGAGTGTAATTTAAGCCCGCGTAGGCGCGGAGTGGCGAGGCGGCCCGCGAGCTGAGGAGCAGGTGGTGAGCGTAAAACCATCTGCAACGATGAGGTCGCGTGGGACTGCCGGAGCCCCGCAGCGCCGAAGCCGTGACAGAAACCATGCATGCTGCATGTTGCATGCTCGCCTGCATGCTGTAAGCTTGCTTGCATGCTTGCTTGCTGCATGCTTGCTTGCAAGCTGCATGCTTGGTTGCTTGCATGCTGTATGCTTGGTTGCTTCCATGCTGTATGCTTGCTTGCATGCTGCATGCTTGTTTGCATGCTGCATGCTTCTTCGATATGAAATGTATGCCAAAAGATGATTCTAAGTTTAAAGTTTCTGAGTTATGATAGTTCTGCCTTTTAATAACTATCGATATGAAATTATGCCAAGAGACGATTCTGACTGCGAACTTTCTGCGATATGATGGTTCTACTTTTTAATAATAAAATTTATGCCTAAAGATGATTCTGACTTATAAAATTAAGCG
This sequence comes from Aporophyla lueneburgensis, assembly GCA_932294355.1. Taxonomy (NCBI): domain Eukaryota; kingdom Metazoa; phylum Arthropoda; class Insecta; order Lepidoptera; family Noctuidae; genus Aporophyla; species Aporophyla lueneburgensis. The sequence goes on along the minus strand of OW028762.1, from coordinate 10,852,575 downwards.
TTGTGAATGTATGATAAATGAGTGTATGCCAAACGATTTTCTGCGAAATGAAGTTTATGCCATCCGCTGTTATGCAAAATAATATTATGACGAAAAAATTCTGCCATAAAGGGTGGACCCATCCACGAACTCCTCCATTTTTTAACAAGCTCATTTCACCTCTAATACTACAATATTTGGCAACCCCAATTCATTTTGTATTTTACTTCAGGATCTGGGGATCTCTTGTTAATTTCCAGCTGTAACTTTTCCTTCTAAGTTCTACGACAAACACATGTATATTAGGACTGTACCTATTTAGTGTGTACTGTGTATAGTAGGTACGTATCGTACGACGGCGTATCTAAGGGTTGTTTTTTGTCGTTATGTAATAAATGCTATTTGTATAATCTAGGCATGGTTATTGTCAACGCGCAACGGACCACGAAATACATATTAGACTTGCTTGTGGCAACCCCGAAAATCCCACGATTAGCCAAATACAGTCCCGGGATATTCATATTGCGATTTGAGCGGAGGTGCGCCTCCGCTCAATGTGTACAAAAAAAACAAAGGTTTACCATAATTTGTTTATTATAATGACACAACTATATTTTATTTCTTACGGAATACAATAAATTCTTAAATGTATGCACGTATCACACTTAGAAATGTCTTATTTGAAAAGACAATAAAATTTACAAACGTATAATTGAAAAATAGACAAAATTCTATCAAATATAAATAATTTATGTACTTCAAAACAATCAACAGTTTTTATAAAACGAGAGCAGAACACCTCTAAAATATTTAAAAAATAAAAGAAATTAAGGAACTTATAATTTTCAACCGTTTAACTGAAAAATAAACAATTCTCTATTCAAATGAAATAATCTAGGTACTTCAATTACTCATTTTAAACCACAATTTTAACTAATAATTTGAAAAGGATCTTCTATCATAATAAAAACATTTAAGTAAGCACTTAAAATATTCAACTGTTTAATAACACGAGAGTAAAACACCTCTAAAACATTGAACAAATAAAACAAATTAAGAAACTTATAATTTTGACTCAAAAATAAACAATTCTCTATCACAATTTAATAATCTAGGTACTTCAATACTGATTTTTAACATTTTTGTAACATTCTGCTTCCATTGTGCCTCTACACGGCGTCTCTTACGTGTATTGAAATTTTCCTGTATTACGGTCTCGTTTGGTGAAGTAGAGTGGATACTATTTAAATTAATTTCTTGGGAAGTTGAAAGCAAGCATTCATTGTTGCCTTGATTTGTTTGTTCATTAAGTGACAATAGTATAGAGGGAGATGTTGGCGAATTTGTATTAGTAGAAGGAGCCCTAGAAGAGGCTGAACTAGATGAGGATGAACTAGACGAGGATGAACTAGACGAGGATGAACCTGACGAGGAGGAACTTGAGGATGAAGTACTAGATGATCGCTGACGAGGAACGACTAGATTCTTGCTACGTTTTTTAGAAGTTAATTTATAATCATGATCTTTAACATAATCGTCCGTTTCTTCTCCCCCAGACTCGAGTTCTTCCAAATTACAGTCTTTATTCTCACTTCTACTACATTTTGCCTGTAAGTCGGGAATGTTAGTGGTAGGTTCAATTACATAATAATTTTCATTCTCTTTATTTGAGGTGTCACAATTGTGTTCTACATTTTTTGGTTGTGTATCTTCGGCCACAATAGACAAGTCATCAGTTACTGTGTTATGTTGGTCATTGGGTTCCAGACATAAAGATAATATTTTTTTGGATCTCGACATAGTTATAAGTGAATTATAAACCGCCAAACCGAATACCACCTACGAACAAGACAAAAATGATAATTAGTTAAAAAGAATTAGGTATCTCTAAGTCTTAAACCAAAAGAAAACAATAATATGGCCTCAGGGAATTCAATAAAAAACATGATGCATAAACAGAAAATATGTTTATTTTATAACTTCAATCATATATACTGTTGTAACTCGGTATAGGGCAATATTAGTGATCAATAAATATGTTAATTGTATTATTTCAATCACATATACTGTCATAACTCTGTATAGGTCAGTATTAGGGCGCAACAAATAATTTTATTGCGTTGTTTCAATCATATATACTGGCATTACTCGACAAGCATCAGTTTAGTTGCAGAAAAAGAAAATAAATTTTACTTACCTCGCTAACAAAAACTGACTTGAGTCGACACAGTTCACTTTTACCGAATAACGTACGTATGAACACCTCGCGTAAGTCGTAACATGACACTGTTCATGTTCGCCACGTCACGACTTTCGGTAAACATTAGAACGTCACTAGTGTCATCTAGGGACAAATAATAGAACTACGTCTATGACGTTTTGTGAGCATAAAGTATGTGATATTCTGATACGAATGGTACAATTAAAGTCATTTACCATTTTATCGAGTTATGACGTTATTTGAGCGGATGTGCGATATTTTATAATTGTTGGGTAGATAATGACATCTATCACATTAACGAAGCATTGAACCAATATAGAAGTACCTAATTTGACTAGATAAAGTGTTTACAAAAACTGACTCGTCTTAAATAGTAAAAATAACTATGATTTTAGTACTAGAAATAATTAATAATGCTATGCTGCGCTACAGGAAGTTTTCCTGGTTTAGGAACCATTAGGATTTTAGCTGTTTTCCATTGTGGAGGGAAAAAACATAGTCTTGTCATGGCATTGTAAATAGACAGCAGGAAAGTTAGGCCAGAATCTGGAAGTTCTTGCAGAATCCTTCCGGTTATCAGATCGTAGCCAGGGGCTTTTTTAGGCTTTATGTTATTTATAGTTCTGATTAGTTCTTGCTTCGTAAAATTTATCACGTGGCTCTTAGATGGATCACAATCTAGCAGAACTTCTCTCAGAACTTCTTCTTTGTGCTCTGGGGACCCTTCGTAGGAGTGAGGCTGGAATACGCCTTTTAAGTGTTCAGCGAATGTTAAACATTTTTCTTCGTTACTTCGAGCCCAGCAACCGTTAGCTTGGCGAAGTGGGGGAGATACTATTTTAGGCCGCTTTAGTTTTTTTGTAGCTTTCCACAGAGAGTATTCTGTGGCAGCTGTAGCATCAAGGTTGCACAGGGACGCCTGCACACTATTATTAACATTATTGTCTAGGAGCTTTTTGAGTTTCTTAACAGCGTGGTTCAGTTTTCTTTTATCATCAGGGCATCTAAATTGTTGCCATCGTTTTCTCAGTCTTCGTTTTTCAGTTATTCTATCCAGTATAGTATGGGATATAGATTTCTTGGTCTTACTTGATATGCTAGTAGGAGTAGATTCCCAAGCAGCATTTTGGACCGAATTATTAAAAAATTCAATCGCTGCAACTATTTCATCTTCTGTTTTTAAACTGACTGAAGGTGATAAAGCTTGATCGACCATTGATCTAAAGAGCTCCTAATCTGTCTTTTTGGTGTGAAGCACACAAGTTTCTGGAGTTTCTTTGAAGCGACTTGATAAGGTAACTAATACCGGTGAATGGTCCGAAGATAGGTCATAACTACTCTGTCATTGGAAGTAGTTTTTTGAGATACCTTTAATAACACAGAAGTCTATTAAGTCAGGTATTTTTTTTTCTGTCAGTGGGCCAATATCACCTGTTGATCTAATTTCCATTTTTAATTTTTCAACAGTCTTGAGTAGCTCGCGGCCCCTGGGGAGGGTCAGTCTTGATCCCCAATAGCTATGCTTCGCATTGAAATCTCCGCCAACTATGAACCGATCGCCAAGGGAGTTGAAAAACTCGCTAAACTCTTCCTCTTTGATAATGTGTTTCGGAGGACAGTAGAGAGCTGACACAGTAACGGAGCTAACCCAATCTTCAATTATGACAGTTGTTGCTTGAATTGGTGCTGTGCAGTATGATACTGATTCGTAATGTTTTAATTTACTTCTGATAATGATCGCTGATCCACCATGTGCTTTCCCATCAGGGTGTGTGGTATGATAAAGTTTATATCCAGGAAGTATCATATGGCTTTTAGAAGTGAAATGTGTTTCAGATATTAGCATTACGTCAATATTCTGTTGTTCTAAAAATAGTTTTAACTCTTCTGAGTGGTGTGATAGGCCATTTGCGTTCCAGATGCATAGTGTTAATGCATTGAATTTGAAAGCATGGACATGAGATCTCCCAGCATTTTAGTCATAAGCATCATCTGGTTCATGAGTGACTGCATAAAATCTTTAATGTTATGGGACGCGTTTGACTGTGGGTGAGGCAGGTGTGTTGTTGCTTGGGTTTCTTTATTTGGTATGCCAGTTGTTGCGTCAGCGTATGATTTGTTGCTTTCATACCGGGTATTATATTTAGCCGTACCGCTATTTTTCCCTTGTGTGTCTTTGTTGAGTTGGGTTTTTGGTCTCAGTGGGGGATACTTGACTTTTTGCAATTCCTTATATACCGAACATCCCTTGTAATTTGCGGGGTGGTTTCCTTCACAAAGGATGCACCGCACATTATCAGATCGCTCTTTCCTCGGGCATTCAATGGTAGCGTGTAGTCCAGCGCACTTAACGCATCTGGGTTGACGGTGACAGAACCTGCGCGTGTGTCCATATCTCTGGCAGTTGGAACATTGCGGGATCTCTCTTTTAGGTCTTGGTGGCTCAAATATAATAATAAATAATAATAATAATATTCCACAACTATCACACAACGCCATCTAGTCCCAAGCTAAGCAGAGCTTGTGTTATGGGTACTAGACAACTGATAAACATACTTATATATTTCTAAATACATACATATTATAGATAAATTACACCCAGACACAGAACAAATGATCGTGCTCATCACACAAACATTTGTCCTGGGGGGGGAATCGAACCCACGACCTCCGGCATAGCAGTCAGGGTCACTAACCACTAGACCAACAGGCGGCAAATAACGCAGCAATGGAGAAGGTGCTTAATGTTATAAATGTTTTTATTATTTGAATTAGGCTTGAGATCTATGTAGTGGAGTGGAAGAGGTGTTTTGGTTTTCCTGTCCTTTATATTCCAGACATTTGTAACATTGTGGTCTAGTTCTTCAATAGCTCCTTTTATATCGTTGGTGTCAGTAGACGGGTGGATATTTTTAAGGACTACTCGAAAGCTCCTTTCCTCTTTGGGTTTGTAGGTATAGAATTCAGTTTCTCTTTTTGAAGTTCCTTGTAGATTTTAGTATAAGCTTCTGATGTTTTCAGCTGGATTTTCACTTGTTCACCACGGAGGATCTTGATTTCATACTGATCAGCGGCTGTGACATTCAAAATTTCATAGAGTGGCGGAATGTTGCTGACTTTGTCTATGAACAACGGAGGTGGTCTGATGGGCTTTTGAGCAGTTTCAGGAGGATCATTCGTGACCTGAAGGCTAGCGAATCGGTTGGAAGTAGTAACAGGAGCACTAAGCCAGTAGCTGTTTAATTTTGTTTGTTTTTGACCAGTGAGCAGTTCATCTGGACTGCGAGGTCTTTTGCGTCCGGGTACTTCCACCCAGTTTCCATCAGGAGCATTGTCGGAGCTAACTAGGTCTATCGTCGCACTAGCCTCACTAGTAGGGATCGTACCACAAGAGTTTGATCTGGGTCGACTAATAAAAAGGCTTTTGTGGAATATTTGCTGACTTAATATTAAAGGTGCAGTTGCATTATTCTTGTTAGAATTTTCTATTTGGCAATCCATGGATTCAGGGGTAATTTAACTTTTTATGTGGCAACACTGCTTTGAAATTGACATTGACACTTTGACAGTGAAATTTTAAGAGAGACAGAAAAAGTTTTATTATTGAGATTAGTGGGTAGAAGGTTTTCACTGTTAGAAACTTGAAATTTTCGATTTAGTTTTTTGTGGTTTTTAGTTGTTTAGAACACTCGATAATATTAACACGGGATCCGAAACACTTTGGCTACACTTTAATAACGTTTTGAGGCAAAACTTCAGTGTTTATAGGAAATCGCGAAAAAAACTTGAGGAGCGCGTAACAGCAAAATCTATATCTATATATAACTAAGTATCATGTATATATACCTAATATCAAACTTTGTGTATCAGAACGGTTACGGCTTATTTACTGTGTGTGAAGGTTCTTATGAATATGGTTTGTTGGGAAAGGGTTTCACTAAATAAAGCACAGAAAGACAAGACTAGACTTTTATTTCAATTAGGCTTGTCAGTAATTAATCAGAAAGCTAGTTGTCCGTTCCAAAACTAGGTCTTCATGGAGAAGAAGGACAAGAAACTCCATGGAAACAGTATTAAGGTATTATATCAACTCACTTCTTACATTGCCATAAACTATTATTATCTTAAACACATTTCATTCTATCTCTTGGACCGTTGTCCAAGAGATCTCAGAATAGTATCAACATAATCACAACAATAACAACAGCTAGGCAAAGAAAGAGTATGAACATTCCATTTTATATGATTTAAAACATTATCAATATCGGCAACAATACAAAAGGTACAACAACATTTTCATAATAAGCAATAAGTGTTACATAATATCAAATTACTTAACTTACGTGACCTCCGCTCGATATTTCCACACAACAACAGCACTAGAACTAACCAACTACACATCTTCCGAGGAACTGTGCCGATAAAGTAATTACAATCCTTTTTATATCCTACCAACGTCAATCTAACAAAATCGTCAGACATCTTCCCGCCATTTTGAACAAATTAAAGATCATTACACATTTTGGCTTAATAACTTCTAACACAGATAATAATAAACCATTGTTATGTAGTGAAACAGTTTAAAAATATTTTAAGGTAATTTAGCAATTTAACAAGGACTGATTCGTAACTTCTTCGTAGTTACGAATCATTAAAAGAATGTCAATATGAACTGACAGCATTGTACCAGTTGTTTGGATCAGCTTAATAAAGTAAAATGGCAATATAAAACCTACGATATACTACAATTATAATTAAATAATGATTAATTATTTCTAGTACTAAAATCATAGTTGTTTTTACTATTTAAGACGAGTCAGTTTTTGTAAACACTTTGTCTAGTCAAATTAGGTACTTCTATATTGGTTCAATGCTTCGTTAATGTAATAGATGTCATTATCTACCGAACAATTATAAAATATCAAAATTAAATATCTAACACGGCCAGACTGACAAGTACTTCGTTCTCGAAGTACCTAGTAATGTACCGTCTCCATAAACGACAGCACTTGATTATCCAATAAACAATGAATGTAACACGGCCAGACTGATAAGTACTCCGTCCTGCCATGAATCCACCTTACAAAAACAATTCTTGATTTCAACAGAGTAAAATGTTAATTCTCATTTTAAATACTTTGAGTCTAATATAACTTATCTACCTATGTTTCGACACATTCATATTTTTCTTTACGTCCCTAATGTAATAGAAACAGGTTAAGTACTTTAACAATTTGACAAATAATAAATCACTTACCGGTATAATTTAGTTTTACAAAGCAATTGTTATAGCAACAATTCAAAAATCCTTTCCTATTCAACAGCCGTTGAATTGAAGCACTAGCCAGTGATCACGAAAATAATTCGAATAATTCATCGCTCGGTCATTCTGACATTATTACCGAAAACCGTATTTAACAAACCATTTACTATTAACATTTTCACAAATTTTTGACTTGGCCACTCTGCCTAGTTCTTTCCTTTGGATAGCAATAGCAATAACTTTAAAGTTCACTACTTTGGCAAAAAAAAAAAAGAATTAATAATAAAATTTATATCAAAATTAATAAAGAAGCCACGTCCACACATTAATTTCAGCAGGTGGTGTTAGCTACTTTGGAACAGAGTCAAGGGAGCCTGACTGTCTGCTTAAATGGGTCCAGTGATCACGATCCCCAGCATTTAGGGACCAACTGAAGAAGTGATGGAGAATCAATCCGAAGTTGAATTTTCAGGACGTTAAACAACCCACCAACTATTTATTCCGAATATTTATATTTGGTATTGTTTTCTACGTTACAATTATCTTTGAAATAATTTGTAAACATCAGAACCTAAGAACAAGTAAAATGACCATGAACATTTGAATGGTATTTAAATATCCCTCAAATAACATCGTTTATAAACTACTTGTACAGTCAGATCGAAAATATGTTCATATAGCTTTACCGACTCAACATTATATAAATATTTGTATAAATTTTATTTTATTCTTTTTAGTTTATTTATATTTCATCAAATGGACGAGCCATTGAAAATAAAAGATTTTATTGATTTATTGGTTATCTTTGTTATGCAATTAAATGTAATTTTCTATGTGATAATCTGCTCAGTACCGTTGTTTAAAGAGGTACGACACATCTTTACTTGATAAAGGAAATAATTTGATAACTGAAGAAGATATAAAAGATCAGACCATACCTACAAATAAAATAGTACCCGCCTAGTACAACTGTTACATTTTGTTATAGCATTAACATTCACAATACCTTTTTCTCCATGTTACAAAATAATTTTCTAATAAATCATAATATCGAATCTTTGTTAATGTGTAGTTTGAACGTTCGGTTAAACTGAAATGCACCAGAATGCTAATAAATTTGAAAATAACCTTTAACGGCCATACTGAACTGTATTTCGTAACAATTATTGATAATATTCTGATGAGGAATTGTGTATCAAATGTAAACAAGGTTATAGTTAACATAAGGGTGTCTCTTTTTGTGTTCAATTAAAAAAAGAAGTGTTTTAACCAAACTGAAATTATTTGAATAATCTATAACGGCCAGACTGACCTGTACTTCGCTCTCGAAGTACCAAGCTAATTATAAACATTTTCAAAAAGTCTCGCAATTCATATAATAGCCTCTGGCCTTGACATATCAGTCCTATCACCTGCTGCGCGTGAATTTCAGAAAGATATCAGGGCAGTGGCCGACCAGCAGTTCATACAATAGTCTCTGGCCTTGGCATATCAGTCCTATCACCTGCTGCGCGTGAATTTCAGAAAGATATCAGGGCAGTGACCGACCAGCAGTTCATACAATAGTCTCTGGCCTTGACATATCAGTCCTATCACCTGCTGCGCGTGAATTTCAGAAAGATATCAGGGCAGTGACCGACCAGCAGTTCCTATAATAGTCGCTGGCCTTGACATATCAGTCCTATCACCAGCTGCGCGTGAATTTCAGAAAGATATCAGGGCAGTGACCGACCAGCAGTAGCTAATGTAAATACTGTTTTGTTAAGTTTATGTCATTTTGAACATCTAATGTTAATTGAACACAAATTATTTATACTGAACAAGCTGTGAAGAATTAAATTTTTAATATAGAATAAATAGACCTAACTATGGAAGAAAAAAAATATAATGTGCGAGGGAGCAAAACTGCATAAATCAATAATTATAGTAACCAATAGTGTACCTGACGGTACAACCAATAGTGACACGATATTTAAATTAAAAAAGGCCTAGAAGAATACGTTAGAAAACAACACTAACAGTATTAATCGTCACCTTTGTTGCCCAATTCTCTTATTGTGAGCAAAGAGAATCACACTTATTTTTCGTTTTATATTTACATTTCTCAATATTTTAACTGAACTGGGATGTTCTTGTTTTTTGAGAAATAAATGTCTTTAAACAAAAAATATATCTTATATCGGAGCAATAAGTCTATCTTTAGTGTATTCAAATCCTAATATCAAATTGATATTATAGAAACTTGAACATCTATTTAGCTTTAACGTTTCAAGATTATTAGCAAACTCAGATAAGACAACATTAAAAATGCAGAAAACAAATAGTCAACATTATGAAGTTTTTAGTATCTTATTTTTTTTTAATAGTAATTTCATTTATTTATTTATTTGTAACCTAATCAACTGTTTCTCCTTATACTGTTCCAATGCTACGGTAAATAATAAAATAAGTGACCAGCCAAGTGTGTATTCCGGCCCCAACGTAACGACTTCTTGTTGTTAGTATGTGTTTCATAAAAACAAATTAAGACTGTACAAAAAACGAATTCACATTGCAATGTTTTTTTTTTCAATTTGTGGTTCCATTTAAAAGTGGCTAGGGAGTTAAGTTATAAACATTTGTAACCAGCACCCTATTTCTGTGCAAATAAAGAATCGTATAATTGTGTTCTAAACAACTGAGATCGCGAAGGTCCACCCTTGTGAACACTTGCATCATACTTCTTCCCATTTTGTTTAAAAAAAAAACTGTATCCTCTAATAATATTTTAAATTAAGTTGCCAATATTCACTGAATAATCATGTAAAAGTGATTGGCAATACCTAGTCTCCAAATTTAATCATCTTATTCATTTGCATTTCGTTTTAATGAAAAAGAGCCTATAAGGATTTCACAGGTTTCATCAATTTCTTATTTTTGGAAAGCTTCCAGATATTCTTACAAAACGTTAAGGTTCCGCAGTCTCAAACCTCACACAGCAACTTGCAGCACCGCAGCACCGATGTCAAAGGCAGCGAACCAACAGCGGCATTTCCAAAAGATCGTTAGTAGCCCCACCATCGAACATGAAAATAACAAAATTAAATTCATTAGTAAGCAGTTTTAGAAGGACAGGGAGCAATCGCCACTTCTGATAACAGCAAAATCTATATCTATATATAACTAAGTATCATGTATATATACCTAATATCAAACTTTGTGTATCAGAACGGTTACGGCTTATTTACTGTGTGTGAAGGTTCTTATGAATATGGTTTGTTGGGAAAGGGTTTCACTAAATAAAGCACAGAAAGACAAGACTAGACTTTTATTTCAATTAGGCTTGTCAGTAATTAATCAGAAAGCTAGTTGTCCGTTCCAAAACTAGGTCTTCATGGAGAAGAAGGACAAGAAACTCCATGGAAACAGTATTAAGGTATTATATCAACTCACTTCTTACATTGCCATAAACTATTATTATCTTAAACACATTTCATTCTATCTCTTGGACCGTTGTCCAAGAGATCTCAGAATAGTATCAACATAATCACAACAATAACAACAGCTAGGCAAAGAAAGAGTATGAACATTCCATTTTATATGATTTAAAACATTATCAATATCGGCAACAATACAAAAGGTACAACAACATTTTCATAATAAGCAATAAGTGTTACATAATATCAAATTACTTAACTTACGTGACCTCCGCTCGATATTTCCACACAACAACAGCACTAGAACTAACCAACTACACATCTTCCGAGGAACTGTGCCGATAAAGTAATTACAATCCTTTTTATATCCTACCAACGTCAATCTAACAAAATCGTCAGACATCTTCCCGCCATTTTGAACAAATTAAAGATCATTACACATTTTGGCTTAATAACTTCTAACACAGATAATAATAAACCATTGTTATGTAGTGAAACAGTTTAAAAATATTTTAAGGTAATTTAGCAATTTAACAAGGACTGATTCGTAACTTCTTCGTAGTTACGAATCATTAAAAGAATGTCAATATGAACTGACAGCATTGTACCAGTTGTTTGGATCAGCTTAATAAAGTAAAATGGCAATATAAAACCTACGATATACTACAATTATAATTAAATAATGATTAATTATTTCTAGTACTAAAATCATAGTTGTTTTTACTATTTAAGACGAGTCAGTTTTTGTAAACACTTTGTCTAGTCAAATTAGGTACTTCTATATTGGTTCAATGCTTCGTTAATGTAATAGATGTCATTATCTACCGAACAATTATAAAATATCAAAATTAAATATCTAACACGCGCATGTGCTTCTGACAGCAGTTTGACAACTTCTTATACTTAATTATATGAAATTTTCATATAATTAAGTACTTACCCACCGCACCTTCCGGGTGGACTGCGATCCTCGATCGGTTCTGCCTGCTTTTTTTTTTTTTTTTCAGGATGGGAAATCATCAAATGACTTCTCCCGCTCTGGGCGGAGCGGGAGGGCGTGTCAGACTTTTACTGACTAAAACCCACCCGTGTTCCATCAGTTGCCCATGTGCCAGGGTCACGGTATCTCTTTCGAACAATCACGCGACCCCGGCAGGCATCGGTCCTAGTAGACCCCTACACTGCTGCTGACATCTCTTTGAGGCGCGCGTGGAACACTGCGCGCCGTCGACCCGAGCTTGGTCCTTACCGGACGGCGAGCTACCCATTGCTCGCCACCCGCAAGCTCGCGCCTACGGTGGCCGGGAGTCCGCAATCGACTCCCGACGCCCGGGGCGTCTCCTCCTGCGGCGGCTAGGGACGTGAGGGCGCAGAGACTGCCACTCCCTCACGCGCCCCGCCTCCTCCTTCGCGAGCAATACTGCTTCGCAGAAGGAGGTGACGGCTTCCCATTCCCTCTCGCTCCGTACCATGGCTCGCACCAGGGCCGGACGCGAGAGGTCGCCGCCGCCAATCGCCTCCACGAGGACACGGCGGTGCTCCGCCCAGGCAGGGCACACCTCCAGCGTATGCTCCACCATGTCCTCCAGACGATCCTCGAAATGGAAACACCCGGACGTATCCTCCCGCTTTATCCTGAACAGGAACCCACCGAAGCACCCATGCCCGGTGAGAACCTGCGTCAGGCGGAAGGTGAGGACGCCGTGACGCCTCTCTATCCACTCCTCAAAGAGGGGACTTACCGCCGCAATTGTGGCGTGCCCAGCACTGGGTTGCGACAATCGTACCCGCCATGTCGCCATGAGATCACACCGGAGCTCTGTCCGCCGTGCCGCGATTTGTCGCGGCAGCGGAGTTTCGCCCCGGCGTTTCGCCTCCTCGCGCCACTCCCACATGTGGGCGAGGCCTTTGCCTCCAGATCCCATGGCGGCACTCCGACAAGGAGGCTCGCCGCCTCGCACGAGACCGTGCGGTATCCCCGGATTAACCGGATGGCCATGACCCTCTGGGCCGCAAACAACCGGCGCGCTGGCCGCAGCCTCAGTGAGGGCGCCCACACCGGTGCCCCGTAGAGGGCCATGGACCGCACGATCCCCGTGTAGAGCCTCTGGCAGGAGGCGTTTGGACCCCCCAGATTGGGCAGGAGCCGCTTTAATGCAGCCCCAGCCCGCTCCAGTCTGGGAGCCAAACGTCGGAAATGCTCAACGAAGTTCCACCGGCTGTCGAGGACAAGTCCCAAGTACTTCATCGTCGACTCGACGCCGATGTGAACCCCTCCTACCGTAAGTTGGGAACCCGCAGGTGGCGCGTTCCGAGGACCATGAAAACCCATGGCCTCGGACTTGTGCAATGCCACCTCGAGGCCCAATTGCCGGATCCTATCGACGATTGTCGCAACCCCGCGTATCATCAGTTCGGCCGCCGCCTCGTACGACCTCCCCTGCGCAAGGACCAGCGTGTCGTCAGCGTAGCAAACTACGCTAACGCCGCTAGGGAGGTCGGCGCGCAGCACCCAGTCGTAACCGATGTCCCACAGATGCGGCCCCAGGACCGATCCCTGTGGGACACCGCACGACATCTCTCGCCGGTTCCATTCCCCCTCGTGACCGGGGTAGATGACGGCCCTATCCGTCAGATAGGCCTCGACCAAGCGACAGAGGTAGGTCGGCATCCGGTGATACCGGAGTGCCTCCCTAATGCAACTCCAGGGCAGGGTGTTGAAGGCATTGGCGATGTCTAGAGACACCGCCAAGACGACCCCACCCCGGGCCACTGCATCCCCCGTCGCGAGGGCTCGCACGCGCATGATGGCGTCCACCGTAGAGCGCCCCTTGCGGAAGCCGTACTGGCCGTCCGACAAGTCCGGCCCCTCCCGCACCAGCCACCCGACGAGGCGGTCTGCAATCACTCTTTCAAAGAGCTTGCCCACCTCGTCGAGCAGCACGATGGGCCGGTAAGCGGACGGAGAGTCCGCTGGGCGCCCAGGCTTCTTAATGAGGACCAGTTTCCCCGTCTTCCAACGAAGTGGGAACTGGCCCCTCTCCAAGCATGCGCTTAGGAGCCCCCTGAGTCGAGGCCCGAGAGCCTCTGAGGCCAGGACCCATGCTTTGCCAGGCAAGCCGTCGGGTCCTGGGGCGGTATTCTTGGCATTAAGCCTTCGTACCGCCACCCTCATCTCTACCTCGGTCACTTCTGGAGCACCGTCGTCGTCGTCAGTGGTGTGGTCCGCATCGGGCACCGCAGTAGGCGGAGCCATGGGTGGGGGACTATGTTCCCCTCGAGAAGGGAACAGAGCGCTCACCACGCCCTCCACGAGTTGGGGCCGGAGACTCTGAGTCAGCGGAGGAGCCCATGGGCGGAGTTTCTCCCGGACGGCCTTGTAGGGCCGTCCCCATGGGTCCCTATTCAGAGTCTCCAGCGACTCCTTGCGGGCCAGTCCTCTGGCCCGCAGGATCTCCTCCTGGAGGGCGGTCTTCGCCGCTCTGTACCCCTCATATAGCTCCGCCTGAATGGCTTCCGTATCCGGAGGACGGATACAGAGCCTGCGGTGCCTGGTGTACCGGCGTCGTGCCGCAACGCACGCTTCGCGCAACGCTGTCAGCTGCGGCGACCACCAGTACACCTGGCGCCAAGCCCGTCCTGGCTGAACTCGGGGCATAGCCACGTCACAGATCTCTGACATGGCCTCCCGGAACCACTCGGCCTCGTCGTTGGTGTCAGCAGGCCTGTCCGGTGGTGGCACCCAGGCCTGCACGATCGAGGCTTCCAGGAGAAGCTCCCGGTCCAGCTTCTTCAGCGCCCACCGCGGACCACTCGGGGTCTGCCGGATCGGCGCGCTCGAGGTCTGGGCGGAGACGTCAAACCGGATGTACCGGTGGTCGGAATACGTCTCCACCCCCTCCATGACGCGCCAATCAATAACCTGCGGTGACAGAGCGGGGCTGGCGAACGAAATGTCCACCACTGAGTCGCCCCGCATCCGTACACACGTAGGTACAGAACCCCGATTTAGGACGACCAGGCCTGTCTCCAGAGCCCAGTCCTCCACCATCCTGCCCCGTGTGCCCGTATACCGGGAACCCCAAGCCAAATTCTTGGCGTTGAAGTCCCCGAGTACGAGCACGGGGAGGGGACGAAACCCGACGACGACGACTCTCAACCCCGCAAGGGAGTTGTGGAACTCGGCGAGAGTTCGGCTCGGGGAGAAGTATACTCCCACCACTACAATCTCCCCGAACCGTGCTGCTACGCAACCCCGTCCCCTCTTGACGGCCTCGAGGGTCGGGGTTCCGGCGGCGGCCGACGAAATGAGGGTCACTGAGCCGCTCAGGTCCTCCACCCAGTCATCGACATCGACCACTGTGCCATGCTCTGGAGTAACAGGTCCTGAGCGGCGGCACAGTGGTTGATATTCGCTTGGAGGAGGCGCAATGGAGAACCTATAATTGGCACTCCATTTCAGCCCCCTCCTGAGCCCCCTGTGAGGGCCCTGCCGTGGTGGTGCCGGCCACGACAGCAGTGGTCGAGGCGGCAGCGGCAACAGCGGTGACAGCGATGGCGGAGGGCTTACCCTTACCTCTGGCCTTGGCGGCTACAGCGCAGGCCTTACTCCCAGCCCGGTGTTCGGCCGGCTTGCCAGCCGCCGCACATGCATAGCAGTGCGGCGTGGCGTTGCACGAGCCGGCCTTGTGACCGGGCTGACCGCAGCGGAAGCAGTGACCGCTGCGGTCCACCTCCGAGGTGCAACCCACGAACACGTGGTTGCCCATCTGGCATCGGAAGCACCTCAGAGGTCTGGGCTCCAGCAGTTTCACCTGCGCTGAGACCCAGCCCACCAGAAGCCTTCGGCCCTCCGCGGTTGTTTTTTGGGCCGCCGACACGGGGCAGCTCACCGTGACAGTTCGCAACCCCGCATTGTCAGGGCGGATGGTGCCTGCCCTCACTTGTTCGGCAGGACAACCCCCCGCCCTAGCGATGGCGGCCACCACCTCCGCCTCCGTGACGCAATCGTCCAGGCCCAAGACGCGCATGTCAGCGCACTTGATGGGCCTGGACACCCGGGCCTCCTTCGCGTCCAACGACGCCCTTAGCTTTTCGGCCAGAGCGTCAGCGGTCGGGCCACTAGCCGCACCGGGGACCTCTAGCATCCGGGCCCCAGTCAATGTGACTTTAACCCGGAGCCCGTCGGAGATGCCGAGCTCCGTCAGGTCCACCGCTGCCTTCGCCTTGGAGAGCACGTCGCGGTAGGACACGCCCTTTTTTACCGCTTCCGGCTGTAGTGTAATCACTACAGCTGCGGACCTCGGGGCGCGGAGCCTAGCCGCGACGCTGCTCTTTTTACGCCGCTGCTGCCTCTTT
Source organism: Aporophyla lueneburgensis (assembly GCA_932294355.1). Lineage (NCBI taxonomy): Eukaryota > Metazoa > Arthropoda > Insecta > Lepidoptera > Noctuidae > Aporophyla > Aporophyla lueneburgensis. The sequence continues at coordinate 10,836,338 of OW028762.1, read as the reverse complement.
TTATTTCTGGCCGCCCTTGCAGCCTTGCTTGCCTTCTTCTTCTCCCCAACCACTTGCCATTCGGCGTTGGCAGGGGGAGATTTAGAAGGTGGGGGCGGCATTGGCGGCCCTCTCGCCACCTGCGCTGGGGGGGCTCTCGCAGGTGCCTGTTTGGGCCGGCCTTTGGTCTGTCCCGGCCCTTTGGCTGGGGCAGACGCGGAAGCAGCATACGACGCCGCCTTCGGCTGGGCCGAGGCTGCCGTAGCCTAATTACGAAGGATAGCGTCGAAAACCGCGAAGAAATCGGCCTTGTAGTATTCAAGATTTCGTACTGTATGAGGCTCACTGTATCACTAAGTTAGAATTTTCGCAACGAGTTAGCAAAAGTTTTTTCCGTTTTACTGAGCTAGACCGACGTGTGAGGTGTCCAGAGACGCGTCTGCGCGCGGGCAGTTCAACGGCGACGTATTCGAGGATGGGTTCAGTACAAAATATTAAAGTTATGATGAAATTACGCTATTTGGGCCCCCCAGCAGGCAGAACCGATCGAGGATCGCAGTCCACCCGGAAGGCGCGGTGGGTAAGTACTTAATTACATGAAAATAAACTTAGTAGATAGTAAGAATATTAAGCAAATTTACATTATTTATCGTTTAAAAAAAATAACGAAAACTTCAACCACCTAGCACATTTGCCTACTTCCCATGAAGACAAATGGATTCTGACAGCTAAAACGGTGGGCCGTAGCCTAATTACGAAGGATAGCGTCGAAAACCGCGAAGAAATCGGCCTTGTAGTATTCAAGATTTCGTACTGTATGAGGCTCACTGTATCACTAAGTTAGAATTTTCGCAACGAGTTAGCAAAAGTTTTTTCCGTTTTTCTGAGCTAGACCGACGTGTGAGGTGTCCAGAGATGCGTCTGCACGCGGGCAGTTCAACGGCGACGTATTCGAGGATGGGTTCAGTACAAAATATTAAAGTTATGATGAAATTACGCTATTTGGGCCCCCAGCAGGCAGAACCGATCGAGGATCGCAGTCCACCCGGAAGGTGCGGTGGGTAAGTACTTAATTACATGAAAATAAACTTAGTAGATAGTAAGAATATTAAGCAAATTTACATGATTTATCGTTTAAAAAAAATAACGAAAACTTCAACCACCTAGCACATTTGCCTACTTCCCATGAAGACAAATGGATTCTGACAGCTAAAACGGTGGGCCGTAGCCTAATTACGAAGGATAGCGTCGAAAACCGCGAAGAAATCGGCCTTGTAGTATTCAAGATTTCGTACTGTATGAGGCTCACTGTATCACTAAGTTAGAATTTTCGCAACGAGTTAGCAAAAGTTTTTTCCGTTTTTCTGAGCTAGACCGACGTGTGAGGTGTCCAGAGACGCGTCTGCGCGCGGGCAGTTCAACGGCGACGTATTCGAGGATGGGTTCAGTACAAAATATTAAAGTTATGATGAAATTACGCTATTTGGGCCCCCAGCAGGCAGAACCGATCGAGGATCGCAGTCCACCCGGAAGGTGCGGTGGGTAAGTACTTAATTACATGAAAATAAACTTAGTAGATAGTAAGAATATTAAGCAAATTTACATTATTTATCGTTTAAAAAAAATAACGAAAACTTCAACCACCTAGCACATTTGCCTACTTCCCATGAAGACAAATGGATTCTGACAGCTAAAACGGTGGGCCGTAGCCTAATTAGGAAGGATAGCGTCGAAAACCGCGAAGAAATCGGCCTTATAGTATTCAAAATTTCGTACTGTATGAGGCTCACTGTATCAATAATTTAGAATTTTCGCAACGAGTTAGCAAAAGTTTTTTCCGTTTTTCAGAGCTAGACCGACGTGTGAGGTGTCCAGAGACGCGTCTGCGCGCGGGCAGTTCAACGGCGACGTATTCAAGGATGGGTTCAGTACAAAATATTAAAGTTATGATGAAATTACGCTATTTGGGCCCCCCAGCAGGCAGAACCGATCGAGGATCGCAGTCCACCCGGAAGGTGCGGTGGGTAAGTACTTAATTACATGAAAATAAACTTAGTAGATAGTAAGAATATTAAGCAAATTTACATTATTTATCGTTTAAAAAAAATAACGAAAACTTCAACCACCTAGCACATTTGCCTACTTCCCATGAAGACAAATGGATTCTGACAGCTAAAACGGTGGGCCGTAGCCTAATTACGAAGGATAGCGTCTGTTCGGTACCGTTTATTACTTTATGCGCCTACGTTTCTAAACGTGTAACAGTGAGAACTGTCAGTTGTCAGTTTGATTTTGACACTTGACACTTGACAGTTCTGTTGGCTCTCTTGATTTGCCGCTAAAGAAGGTCCGTCGCGTTTTGGAACTCCCGCGACGCTTTTGTTGAAATTAATCCTTTTAAATCGATCCGTTTGTGACAATTAGTCGTGATCCAATTGTATTAATTGTAATAACCCCTATCTTGACGTAATATTACGGGTTACGGTTGTTAAAACTGAAGTTCTTGTAAAGGGATGGCGGTCCAAATTGCGCGTGCGACCCTGTTGTAAAGTAATCCCTGAGAACCGGTCGTTTTGTGGACAATCTGTCATGACCCGATGGTTAAGTGTTAGTGACGCTATTGGGAACGAGTGATTTGATGACCGCATGCTGTGATTGCCTCCAAGCCTTGTTGCAGCGGATTCCAACCTGAAGAATACTCGTAACGTCACAACACGATACATATACACTCACTTACATGCATAACTCCAGGTAGGAACCAGAGCAGTGTCCTTCAACCAACAGGTAAGTGTTTGATTTGTAGTTTGGCTCCGCGCACGGCGGACTAGTTCGCTCGCCACTCTTGTCTCTAGAGCCCCACCATTATAACTCTTCCACTGCGCACTTGAAATCGTATTGTGAGGTCTAGCCTGGCAGCGTACATTTTGGTAGCAGAGCGTGGTTATAAGACATATAACCACCAAATTGGTAATTCACAGTAGGCTAATTACTTGGCAGTCTCTATAAGGGAAGTAGTAATACGCTGTAAATATTTGATAACTATGATTGCTTGTTTGTTTGAAATAATTTGTAAATTTGTTGAGTTGAGTAACTCATATTGTCGGGGTCAACCAGGTTTGTATATGCTATCAGAATTGGTTAGATTGAGCTATGTTATAACCTCTTGTTGTTGTTATTTGACCTCTGTGTTGTATTGAATGTCAGGAAGACATTAAAATATTGAGTTTTGTACCATCAATATGGTAGTTTTGTTGAAATTGGCATTTTTGAGTATTACCATTGTTTTAAATTGGAATAAAGGTTTATTATTGTTGTACCTTTGACACAGTGGTTTGTGAACTTAACATTTGGAATTGGATAGAATTTGAATATTTGAATTGAATATGAAATAGAATTTTGAACGTTGATATTGGGTTTGAATTAAAATAAAAGTTTATTGTTGAATTTAATTGAAACCAATATATTGTTATTTCTTGAGTTGCTGATTAGTCAGTTTGGTAGTTTGATTGTTTGCTTGTAGTTATTTTGTAATTTATTGATTGAACTTTGTTATTTGATAATTTAATTGTTTTGTTTATTTGAATGGTTTTGTTTGTGCAATGGCATACAAATGGAAATATTGCAGTGCCGGACACCTGTCCAGGTCAAGCCGGTGACCTCAGTTGTTTCAGGTCCCGGACTATTGAGTAGATTGCCTGCTTTGGAACTGCCACACTTTAACGGTCGCTTGGACCAGTGGTACGGTTTCCAAAACCTGTTTGCAAGTTTGGTTGATGCACGCTCGGACCTCAGACCCGCCCAAAAGTTGGCCTATTTGTTGTCTGTCCTGGAAGGTGAGGCCCGAGCCTTGGTACAGCATCTGTCGTTGACTGACTCAGCCTACCCTACCGCTTTGGGACTACTCACCCAGCGGTACCAAAATAAACGTTGTTTGGCTGACGTTAATATTGAATTGATTTTGGGGTTACCGGTCATTACTAGTTTGTCAGCATTGCGTACTGACCTGTTGAACCCGTTGGTGGTAGCGACCAACGCTTTAAAGCGATTGGACTTGCCGGTGGACCAATGGTCTTACCCTTTGGTGCATGTTGTGCTGCAACGGCTTCCTGCCGATTTGAGGGCTCATTTCGAGCAAAGGTATGGTGGGAATAGTGTCACACATCTCCCCCCATTTGGTGACCTCGTCCAATTTTTGGAGGATGAGTGTCGGTTTGTGGACAACTCTGGTGTTGCCACTGAGTCATGCCAGCCGTCTTCCCGGCCACGAGACCAGGGACGGACTAGGGCTCGCGGGCCTGTTGATGGTCGCCCCGCCGCTCGTTTTGTTGGCACCCAGAGTCATCTTGGTTGTGAGTTTGTTGGGACACGGGGCATGGCATGGCAACTTGCGTGGCCTTTTTGAAATTGCACATGAGTGCCCGCCGCCGAATTGCCAATGCACGCCGCATGTGCTTCTCTTGTTTGGGGGCTCACTTCCATAGGGACTGCCCCAACCCCCGCCCTTGTAGAATTTGTAGGGGGTCCCATTTGGACATTTTGTGCGCTAACGCAAACCACGCTGGAAGACCAGCCTCTGTTGAAGGTTCGCGTACGGGGGGGTACCATGGAGTTGGTCACCGGGCTTCTGCCTCGCCGGTTCAGAACCGGGGAGAGGCCCGCAATTTTGAGCGCCGCACTCCACCCCCCGCGCAAGTTGATCGGGAGCCGCGCGACCGCCATTTGGTCTCCCCGCGTAAAGGCGATTACGCAATTGTTGCTAGGCACCGCTGGCCAGACCAGCACCGCCTGCCTTCCCCTCCTTTGGCGGAACGTCCCCGGTTGGAGTCACGCCCCCCGCCATTCAGGCCTCCGGTGGGATATGCCCTTCCAGCGATGGCGCGTGGCTCGGGACACCGCGCGTACGAGGAATTTGAATTCCATCCTCGTCGGGAAGGACTTGGGCCTGGGTGCGGCGATCGGTCGCCGCCCAGGCATTGTTAGGAACCTCGCGCTTGCCCCGCTAAGGTACCCCTCAGATCGACACGGTTTTGTTGCCAACGGCAACGGTCAGGTCTGGGGGCCCACGGGGGACTCTGTTGTGGTCCGTGCCAGTTTGGACATGGGAACCCAGGGTTGCCTTTTGTCTATTGTTTTGTTGTTTTGTTTGTATTGTTTTGGGCAAAATTGTTTTCTTGAGCGCCTTTGGACTGCGGGACTTGGCTGGGACGAGCCAATTCGGGAAACCCTGTTGGAAGATTGGCTCCAATTTGTATCCGCACTCTCTGCAGTCAACGAGGTCGTGTTACCCCGCGCTATCCTCCCCCCTGGGAACTACACTGCTACCCTTGTTTGTAATGCGTCTTCGCACGGTTATGCAGCTATTGTTTGTCTGCGCACCGTCTGCGCACAGGCCAGGTGAATTTGTCACTGGTCTTGGCCAAGAGCAAGGTGCCCCCCCCCCCCTCCGGATGGCACTGACCATCCCTAAGTTGAGTTGTCAGGGGCGGCGCGTCTTGTGCGTCTATTGAACCACGTTGCTCACACTTTGGGTGGAACTGTGGACATTCGGTTTTCTTACGCCTGGACGGACAGTCAAATTGCTTTGTGTTGGTTGAAGACGTCCGTCCACTCTTTGGAGGTCTTTGTTGCGTACCGAGTGTCCCAGATTCAAAATTTGAAACGCCTTTGATTTGGAGGCACGTGCCTGGAGATTTGAACCCAGGTGCCGTGGCCTCACGTGGGTGCATGGCACCCCGCTTGTTTGCTTACCCCCTATGGTGGGGACCAGACTGGCTGACTCATCCCGAGGATGATTGGCCTCGATCGCCAGTCTTGATGTCGGGTCCTTTGCCCGGGCTCAAGGTGCTCGCTGTTGGAACGAAGGACCCTGATTTTTTGTTGAGTCGATAAAGCTCCCTCGACAAATTGTTGAATTGTTGTTTTTTTGTTGTTGAATTGTTGGTGACTGATCGTCACATTATGAACTCGCATGCCGGTTGCAATGCGCTGTTGGCCATTCTGCAGCGAGAGTTTAGGATATTGTCGGGAGCCGTTAGTAAGTTGAACCCCTTTTGGTCGATACGGGTCTTTTGTTGTTTGGTTGTTGACGGTTGAGTCACTCTAGCCTTCCTTATGGGGTCCGTCACCCCCTTTTGTTGCCTAAGGAGGGCCATTTGGTTGTTGTTGTTGTTATTGTTGTTTGGTTGTTTTGTTGTTTGTTATTGTTTGATCCGCCAGCCTGCCCCCATTGGGGGGTATTTTGAGGCCGCGGTGAAAGCGGCACAGGGACTCTGGCGCAGATTGTTGGGAGACACCGTTCTCACCTTTAAGGAGTTAGCTACGGTATTTTGCCGTTTTGAAGCTGTATTGAACTCGCGTCCATTGTGCCCACTGTCTTCGGACCTGAACGTCTTGGAGGCCCTAACCCCGGGCCATTTTTTGATTTGGCAGCCACTTGTCGCCCTGCCGGAGCACCCTTTTGTCGATGTGAGCCAAAATTGGCTATCGCGGTTTCAGTTGGTGCAGCAGCTCGCTCAGAGTTTTGGAAGCGTTGGAGCTTGGAGTATTTGCACATCCTCCAGCAGCGCGTCAGGTGGACTGATAAAGCGCAACCTTGTCGGGATTGCCAAGTGATTAGCGGACGGGAAGGCCCGTCCGGGGGGGGTAGATGTTCGGTACCGTTTATTACTTTATGCGCCTACGTTTCTAAACGTGTAACAGTGAGAACTGTCAGTTGTCAGTTTGATTTTGACACTTGACAGTTCTGTTGGCTCTCTTGATTTGCCGCTAAAGAAGGTCCGTCGCGTTTTGGAATCCCCGCGACGCTTTTGTTGAAATTAATCCTTTTAAATCGATCCGTTTGTGACAATTAGTCGTGATCCAATTGTATTAATTGTAATAACCCCTATCTTGACGTAATATTACGGGTAACGTTTGTTAAAACTGAAGTTCTTGTAAAGGGATGGCGGTCCAAATTGCGCGTGCGACCCTGTTGTAAAGTAATCCCTGAGAACCGGTCGTTTTGTGGACAATCTGTCATGACCCGATGGTTAAGTGTTAGTGACACTATTGGGAACGAGTGATTTGAAGACCGCATGCTGTGATTGCCTCCAAGCCTTGTTGCAGCGGATTCCAACCTGAAGAATACTCGTAACGTCACAACACGATACATATACACTCACTTACATGCATAACTCCAGGTAGGAACCAGAGCAGTGTCCTTCAACCAACAGGTAAGTGTTTGATTTGTAGTTTGGCTCCGCGCACGGCGGACTAGTTCGCTCGCCACTCTTGTCTCTAGAGCCCCACGATTATAACTCTTCCACTGCGCACTTGAAATCGTATTGTGAGGTCTAGCCTGGCAGCGTACAGCGTCGAAAACCGCGAAGAAATCGGCCTTGTAGTATTCAAGATTTCGTACTGTATGAGGCTCACTGTATCACTAAGTTAGAATTTTCGCAACGAGTTAGCAAAAGTTTTTTCCGTTTTTCTGAGCTAGACCGACGTGAGGTGTCCAGAGACGCGTCTGCGCGCGGGCAGTTCAACGGCGACGTATTCGAAGATGGGTTCAGTACAAAATATTAAAGTTATGATGAAATTACGCTATTTGGGTCCCCAGCAGGCAGAACCGATCGAGGATCGCAGTCCACCCGGAAGGTGCGGTGGGTAAGTACTTAATTACATGAAAATAAACTTAGTAGATAGTAAGAATATTAAGCAAATTTACATTATTTATCGTTTAAAAAAAATAACGAAAACTTCAACCACCTAGCACATTTGCCTACTTCCAATGAAGACAAATGGATTCTGACAGCTAAAACGGTGGGCTGTAGCCTAATTACGAAGGATAGCGTCGAAAACCGCGAAGAAATCGGCCTAGTAGTATTCAAGATTTCGTACTGTATGAGGCTCACTGTATCACTAAGTTAGAATTTTCGCAACGTGTTAGCAAAAGTTTTTTCCGTTTTTCTGAGCTAGACCGACGTGTGAGGTGTCCAGAGACGCGTCTGCGCGCGGGTAGTTCAACGGCGACGTATTCGAGGATTGGTTCAGTACAAAATATTAAAGTTATGATGAAATTACGCTATTTGGCCCCCCAGCAGGCAGAACCGATCGAGGATCGCAGTCCACCCGGAAGGTGCGGTGGTGTTGGGGTTTGGAACGAAATCATAGCGTGATCTAATATTAATTTTTGTCAAGAGTTGTCACCACGCTCGATAGATGGCGTTGGCGTCGAATTAGATCGCGCTATGGTTTCGTTTCCGCGAAAAATATAAGAGATCAGAATTTTTTTTTTTTTTTGTGTGAACCTATTTGTGGACCTATTGTGTTCTTGGGATATAATATACGCTATTATACCGATATAGTGCTACATTATTTAATCCTCGCCGTAATCGGACCCTTCTTAGTGAAGTAAAAAATACATGGTCCTTCGAACCGGAGTGGTCGGGAGTGTGTGTGGTGGTATCACCACCCTTCGCGTCGTTACTGGGCAGTGGATCGCTGTCCAGATCAGCCCCTTCAACGGGCACCAGGTGAGGTGTCCAGGAGTTGGAGGAGGAACCGATTGGAGCCGGGAGCAGCCAGGTGTAGCGTGGACGCAGCCAACCTGGTACCCAGCAGTCGGAGGATCGTCGCGAGGGAGGATTTCGTCGAATAGAGGGCGCCACTTGTATGGTGCAGTGCTGCGCGCTGCGAAGAAGGCGCTTGCGGCTCGTGGTGCAGTACAGCACGCGTGCCGGCTGTGGCTCGGGTGCAGTACAACAATAAAGTGTCAGTGAGTGAAAAGAAAAAATCGTGAGTACATTTGAATTATAACTTAGATCAGGAAGTTTAGTGTTTACATCAATCAAGAATCTCAAAAAGTGCGCGTAATTTGGACTTTAAATTTAACATTAACTTTAATGGTTTTTATTAGCTTAGGACTTGTAATTGTTTTATGTGAAAAGCGGTTCTGACGGGGAATCCATGCCCGATTTTAGAACCAAATAAAAGTTGTTCCAAACACTTGTAAAATTTTGGGATTTGTTGGATAACTTTAAACATAAAACAAATCAAATTTTTGTGACTTGTGTTTTGATTGTGTTGATAAAAGTTGTGCCATAATTGTTGCAAAATGGAGTCGTTCTGTAGTATACAGGAAGATGTTAGTTCTAAAATGATTAAGGCCAGATCCAATTTTAAGAAAGCTCCTAAAGACCGTTTAACTACTTCATATTTAGAGACACGACTTGAAAATTTGGAACAATTATGGAACGCATTTACTTCTAATCATAAGGAAATATTAAACACGATAAAAAAGCCTGAATTGGCTAATTCGAGCTATGTTAAAAATAATCTTTATGATGAAGTTGAAGAATTTTATGTGGATTTTAAAAGTGATTTAAAAGAAATATTATCCGAAAGAAAGTTTACTGATTCGCGTACAGATTCTAATTCTTGCTCTAAAACAGAAGGGAACCTCAGTAGAGTAAGGTTGCCTGAAATAAAAATTCCCTCTTTTTCGGGAAAGTATTCGGAGTGGCAAACATTCAAAGATTTATTTGTGGGTTTGGTGCATGAAAACAAATCTTTGGATGATGCACAACGCTTATTTTATTTAAAGGGTCATTTAACAGGGGAAGCTGAACAGTTGTTACGAAATATTAATGTTACATCAGACAACTAGAAAATTGCTTGGTCTAAGTTAGAAAAAATGTACAACAATAAAAGGTTTCTGGCAAATAGTATAATGAAAAGATTGTTAAGTCAAAAGACATTATCGTTTGAATCGGCATTGGAAATAAAGCGACTTATTACGACTACTGTTGAATGCTTAGAGTCAATTAGTAATTTAGGGGTAGATGTGTCTTCCTGGGATCTGATTGTGATACACATAATTAGTGGAAAGTTAGATAAAGAGACCAGGAAAGCGTGGGAACTTAATGCGGCTTCAGACGCAAGCGATGAATTACCTACCTTTAAACAGTTTTCGGAATATTTAAATAATCGGTTTAGAGGTCTAGAAAATTTAGATAAGGTCGATAACAAAGATAGACATTCAAACCAAAAAGGGACTCAGTCGTTTCACGTAGTAAAAAAGTCGGTTGCATGTGCGTTTTGCTCGTCAGCCGATCATAAAATTACGTCCTGTCCTAAGTTTGGAAAGGAGTCTAATGACGCTCGGCGTAGTTTTGCTCAGGAACATAATTTGTGCTTTGTTTGCTTATACAATAATCACTCTGCTAAACATTGTAAAAACACTCTCAAGTGCCAGGTGTGTAAACGCCGCCACCATTCTTTGTTACACCCAACAGGTGTTTCTGGGTCTGATATGGGCGAAAATAGTAATAGGGCTCACGAGGAAACCTCATCGTTGATGAAGGAGGATAATAAAACTAGTAACGTTGAAAGGGCCGCGCAAGCGGAGGGGTCGAGCAAGCCACTGGTTTCCTGTTTATCCACAGGAGGCGGTCGGAAAACCGTCTTATTAACTACTGCTTTGATCGAGGCGAAATCTAAAGACGGCTCGTATCGAATAGTTAGGGCTTTGCTGGACCAAGGATCACAGGGTTTTTTCGTTACAGAATCCGTGGTACAATATTTGGGTTTAAATAAAACTCCATCGCGACAAACAGTGATTGGGGTAGGTGGGGAAAAAAGTGCGACTGCCAAGTCCACTGTAACCCTTAAAATGAGATCTAGAATAGATCCCACGGTCAAGATAACAGTCGATGCTTTCGTCTTGAAGTCGGTCACTGCCCTTCTCCCAGCTACGAAAGTAACTAGGGTAGAATGGGTTGACTTGGCCGATGATGATTTGGCTGATCCAAAATACGATAGGCCTAATAAAATTGATGTTTTGTTAGGTGCGGAAATTTACAGCCAAGTCATCCAAGAAGGAATCAAACGAAACGTAAGCGGAACTTACTTGGCACAAAATACCACGTTAGGGTGGATATTGTCGGGTACCTTTGAGTTGGATCACTCAAATTATCCCGCACATATTACCGTGATGCATTTAAGTCTTGATCCCGATGAGTTGCTTCGAAAATTTTGGGAGTTAGAGGCAGAACCATCGAGAAAGAAAACGCTAACGGAGGATGAAAACAACTGCGAAAAATTATACGCAGATACAACAGAACGCGACAAAGGTGGCCGGTATATAGTAAGGCTACCATTGCGCGAGGGGGACCCGGTCGACAAGGTTGGTGAATCGAAAGTTATTGCTGAAAGAAGATTAAAGTCGTTAGAAAGTAAATTCAAGAAAAACAGTAAATTCAAGGAAGATTATTCGAAGGTTATCCAGGAATACTTACAGCTAAATCACATGAAAAAGGTTTTAGAAAATGACAAGAATAATCCGAAAGCTATTTATTTACCACACCATGCTGTTGTCCGGGAGGATAAAGTAACGTCTAAGGTTCGCGTCGTATTTGATGCCTCCTGTAAGGGATCAAAGGGAGCTTCACTTAATGACTGTATGTTAGTTGGTCCTACATTGCAGGCGGAACTTCGGCATACGATTATGCGATGGAGAACGCACCGAATATGTCTTGTAGCTGACATAATAAAAATGTATCGGCAGGTGTTAGTTCACAAAGCAGACTCAGTACTACAAAGGATCCTCTGGAGAGAAAGTCCTGAAAAGGAAACAGAAGTGTATCAATTAGAAACGGTAACATTCGGCACGGCGTCGGCACCATATCTGGCAGTACGGTCACTTCAACAGGTGGCGTACGATGAGTGCTCAGATCAGCCCGAAATAGCCAAGATTATTCTAAACGATTTCTACATGGACGACGTGATGACAGGATCTGAAAATATAAAAAGCTGTTTTAATATTTACACGGAATTAAGCAAAGTGTTAGACAAGAGAGGGTTTCCATTACAAAAATGGAGGAGTAATAGTCAGCAATTACTGAATAAAATAAGGGATGGGAAAGAAACTACAGAGGAAGAATTAAGGATAAAAATAGATGATGTAACGAAGATTTTAGGACTTACCTGGAACTCGAACAAAGACTTCTTTCAGTATTCTGTAGAAATCCAACCGTTGACTGCACCTGTAACGAAAAGAAAAATTATCTCCGAGATATCACGTCTATTTGACCCTTTGGGTTGGTTGGCACCAAGCATTGTTTTAGCCAAAATATTTATTCAGAAATTATGGTTAGCGGGATTAGAGTGGGACCAAGAAATTCCAAAAAACTTAGTACAAGAATGGATTACTTACCATCATAGTTTGGCCAATTTGGTGAATATTAAAATCCCACGATGGTTGCAACAGGAAAGTACCAATTTGAAGGCTGAATTGCACGGGTTTTCCGACGCTTCGAAATTAGCGTATTCGGCAGTCATATACCTGAGAGTAGTGGATCACAAAGGGGAAATTCACATTTCATTAGTCACGTCGAAAACGAAAGTAGCGCCCGTTAGACAAGTGTCTATTCCACGATTAGAACTTTGTGGTGCTGCTCTCCTTGCTAAATTAATGGTGGAAGTAGGAGAAGTATTGAACATACCACGTGACAATTGGCATGCATGGACCGATAGTGAGGTGGTGCTAGCTTGGCTCAACGGACACCCAAGTCGCTGGAAAACGTTCGTCGCAAATTGAGTTTCTGAGATTTTAAGTCTGTTAGATACGAAATATTGGTCTCACGTATCAACGAAACATAACCCCGCAGATTGTGCGTCTCGCGGAGTTTCCCCAGCTGATCTTGAATCTACGGCTTTATGGTGGAATGGGCCGGATTATCTAAGACAGCTGGTGGTAGAGTGTAAAAGACCCAAACACCTTATCACACACTTAGAAGAAGTGAAAGTTCACACGACTTCTTTGGAACGTGAAGGTTTGTTTGAGTTTTCGTCATTATCCCGATTAGTCCGAGTTGTTGCTTATTGTCGGCGATTTTTAAATCTAAGGAAATCAGTAACAATCAGACATAAAACACGACATTTATCCAAATTAGAACTTGAAGTCGCTCTAGAAACATGTATCAAAAAATGTCAACAAGAATTTACCGAGGAAATTTAAAGAGTGGTAAAGTAGGAAAAAGGTCCGGTAATTTAAGGTCTTTAAATGCTTTCGTGGATTCAAAGGGAATCATAAGAGTTGGAGGGCGACTTGAGATGTCTCAATTAAGTTATAATAGAGTTCATCCTATATTGTTACCAAAGCAGTCTTTTCTGACAGTTCTATTCGTGGCAGATGCTCACGAAAAGACGATGCATGGTGGTCCGCAACTTATGGTGACATACTTGCGTTCCAAATATTGGATTATTGGTGTCAAGCAATTGGTTAAAAAACATGTTAAAGGATGTATTAAATGCATTCGATATTCGTCTAAAGTTAGAACGCAGTTAATGGGACAACTGCCTTCGGCACGTGTTACACCTAGTAAACCATTTCTATATAGTGGAGTAGATTACGCTGGCCCTATTAACATTCGGGTATCGAAAGGTCGAGGTAATAGGTCCTATAAAGGCTATAAAGCATTGTTTATATGCATGGTCACTAGAGCAGTACACTTAGAGGCGGTCAGTGAACTAAGTACTAGAGGTTTCCTGACAGCTTTCAAAAGATTCGTGGCAAGACGTGGTCGATGCAGTGACTTACATAGCGACAATGGGACAAACTTTGTGGGAGCGTCACGCGAGTTACTCTACTTATTTAACGATGAGAAGTCCAACCTCAATCCGGAACTAGCAGAGTACCTCGCTAATAATGGCACAGATTGGCACTTTATCCCGCCCCACGGACCTAATTTTGGTGGCCTATGGGAGGCAGGAATAAAATCGACCAAGTACCACCTTAAAAGGGTTATTGGGAATTCTACACTGACGTACGAAGAGATGGCAACAGTGCTGGCTCAAATTGAGGCTTGCCTCAACTCCAGGCCTTTATCGTATGTCGAGGATCAAGATAAGTGTGTCATTTTAACGCCAGGGCATTTCTTGATCGGAGAACCACCCGTTTTAGCACCAGATTCAAATTACGAAAGGTCCAATGTGAGTACCTTAAAACGCTGGCAGCTTCATCAGAGGATGACGCAGGATTTTTGGCGTCGTTGGTCGCAGGATTATTTAAATCAATTCCTGCAACGCCATAAATGGGCCAATAAAAATCCAGAACCATCAGTTGGGGAGGTCGTGTTAGTAAAGGAAGACGGTTTGCCTCCAGGCAAGTGGTTATTGGGTAAGGTTGAACAGACGCATCCGGGTCCTGACGGAATTACTCGGGTCGTAACCATACGCCCACAGGCTTCAGTCTTTAAGAGACCTACCTCTAAATTGTGTGTGTTACCTATTAGCCAGTAATCAGTTAAGTTAAGGTCAAGTTTAAAATTTGTTGTACTTAAGATTTGTTTTATTTATTATTTTCTTTGTTTGTTATAATGTAAAACCAAGGGCATGATATTTGTTCTGATAAACCCTATATTGTGTTAAAACCTACTACCACGGACGCAAACCTTTATTTAAAGGTGTCCGGTCATGATCAGGCTTGATATAAGCCGGACGTTTGTCACGGTGGGCGGTAATTAAGGACATTTTGTCAATATGTCCTTGGTGGGCGGTATGTTGGGGTTTGGAACGAAATCATAGCGTGATCTAATATTAATTTTTGTCAAGAGTTGTCACCGCGCTCGATAGATGGCGTTGGCGTCGAATTAGATCGCGCTATGGTTTCGTTACCGCGAAGAGTATAAGAGATCAGATTTTTTTTTTTTTTTTGTGTGCACCTATTTGTGGACCTATTGTGTTCTTGGGATATAATATACGCTATTATACCGATATAGTGCTACATTATTTAATCCTCGCCGTAATCGGACCCTTCTTAGTGAAGTAAAAAATACAGGTGGGTGAGTACTTAATTACATGAAAATAAACTTAGTAGATAGTAAGAATATTAAGCAAATTTACATTATTTATCGTTTAAAAAAAATAACGAAAACTTCAACCACCTAGCACATTTGCCTACTTCCCATGAAGACAAATGGATTCTGACAGCTAAAACGGTGGGCCGTAGCCTAATTACGAAGGATAGCGTCGAAAACCGCGAAGAAATCGGCTTTGTAGTATTCAAGATTTCGTACTGTATGAGGCTCACTGTATCACTAAGTTAGAATTTTCGCAACGAGTTAGCAAAAGTTATTTCCGTTTTTCTGAGCTAGACCAACGTGTGAGGTGTCCAGAGACGCGTCTGCGCGCGGGCAGTTCAACGGCGACGTATTCGAGGATGGGTTCAGTACAAAATATTAAAGTTATGATGAAATTACGCTATTTGGGCCCCCAGCAGGCAGAACCGATCGAGGATCGCAGTCCACCCGGAAGGTGCGGTGGGTAAGTACTTAATTACATGAAAATAAACTTAGTAGATAGTAAGAATATTAAGCAAATTTACATTATTTATCGTTTAAAAAAAATAACGAAAACTTCAACCACCTAGCACATTTGCCTACTTCCCATGAAGACAAATGGATTCTGACAGCTAAAACGGTGGGCCGTAGCCTAATTACGAAGGATAGCGTCGAAAACCGCGAAGAAATCGGCTTTGTAGTATTCAAGATTTCGTACTGTTTGAGGCTCACTGTATCACTAAGTTAGAATTTTCGCAACGAGTTAGCAAAAGTTTTTTCCGTTTTTCTGAGCTAGACCAACGTGTGAGGTGTCCAGAGACGCGTCTGCGCGCGGGCAGTTCAACGGCGACGTATTCGAGGATGGGTTCAGTACAAAATATTAAAGTTATGATGAAATTACGCTATTTGGGCCCCCAGCAGGCAGAACCGATCGAGGATCGCAGTCCACCCGGAAGGTGCGGTGGGTAAGTACTTAATTACATGAAAATAAACTTAGTAGATAGTAAGAATATTAAGCAAATTTACATTATTTATCGTTTAAAAAAAATAACGAAAACTTCAACCACCTAGCACATTTGCCTACTTCCCATGAAGACAAATGGATTCTGACAGCTAAAACGGTGGGCCGTAGCCTAATTACGAAGGATAGCGTCGAAAACCGCGAAGAAATCGGCCTTGTAGTATTCAAGATTTCGTACTGTATGAGGCTCACTGTATCACTAAGTTAGAATTTTCGCAACGAGTTAGCAAAAGCTTTTTCCGTTTTTCTGAGCTAGACCGACGTGTGAGGTGTCCAGAGACGCATCTGCGCGCGGGCAGTTCAACGGCGACGTATTCGAGGATGGGTTCAGTACAAAATATTAAAGTTATGATGAAATTACGCTATTTGGGCCCCCAGCAGGCAGAACCGATCGAGGATCGCAGTCCACCCGGAAGGTGCGGTGGGTAAGTACTTAATTACATGAAAATAAACTTAGTAGATAGTAAGAATATTAAGCAAATTCACATTATTTATCGTTTAAAAAAAATAACGAAAACTTCAACCACCTAGCACATTTGCCTACAGTTTCCCATGAAGACAAATGGATTCTGACAGCTAAAACGGTGGGCCGTAGCCTAATTACGAAGGATAGCGTCGAAAACCGCGAAGAAATCGGCCTTGAAGTATTCAAGATTTCGTACTGTATGAGGCTCACTGTATCACTAAGTTAGAATTTTCGCAACGAGTTAGCAAAAGTTTTTTCCGTTTTTCTGAGCTAGACCGACGTGTGAGGTGTCCAGAGACGCGTCTGCGCGCGGGCAGTTCAACGGCGACGTATTCGAGGATGGGTTCAGTACAAAATATTAAAGTTATGACGAAATTACGCTATTTGGGCCCCCAGCAGGCAGAACCGATCGAGGATCGCAGTCCACCCGGAAGGTGCGGTGGGTAAGTACTTAATTACATGAAAATAAACTTAGTAGATAGTAAGAATATTAAGAAAATTTACATTATTTATCGTTTAAAAAAAATAACGAAAACTTCAACCACCTAGCACATTTGCCTACTTCCCATGAAGACAAATGGATTCTGACAGCTAAAACGGTGGGCCGTAGCCTAATTACGAAGGATAGCGTCGAAAACTGCGAAGAAATCGGCCTTGTAGTATTCAAGATTTCGTACTGTATGAGGCTCACTGTATCACTAAGTTAGAATTTTCGCAACGAGTTAGCAAAAGTTTTTTCCGTTTTTCTGAGCTAGACCAACGTGTGAGGTGTCCAGAGACGCGTCTGCGCGCGGGCAGTTCAACGGCGACGTATTCGAGGATGGGTTCAGTACAAAATATTAAAGTTATGATGAAATTACGCTATTTGGGCCCCCAGCAGGCAGAACCGATCGAGGATCGCAGTCCACCCGGAAGGTGCGGTGGGTAAGTACTTAATTACATGAAAATAAACTTAGTAGATAGTAAGAATATTAAGCAAATTTACATTATTTATCGTTTAAAAAAAATAACGAAAACTTCAACCACCTAGCACATTTGCCTACTTCCCATGAAGACAAATGGATTCTGACAGCTAAAACGGTGGGCCGTAGCCTAATTACGAAGGATAGCGTCGAAAACCGCGAAGAAATCGGCCTTGTAGTATTCAAGATTTCGTACTGTATGAGGCTCACTGTATCACTAAGTTAGAATTTTCGCAACGAGCTAGCAAAAGTTTTTTCCGTTTTTCTGAGCTAGACCGACGTGTGAGGTGTCCAGAGACGCGTCTGCGCGCGGGCAGTTCAACGGCGACGTATTCGAGGATGGGTTCAGTACAAAATATTAAAGTTATGATGAAATTACGCTATTTGGGCCCCCAGCAGGCAGAACCGATCGAGGATCGCAGTCCACCCGGAAGGTGCGGTGGGTAAGTACTTAATTACATGAAAATAAACTTAGTAGATAGTAAGAATATTAAGCAAATTTACATTATTTATCGTTTAAAAAAAATAACTAAAACTTCAACCACCTAGCACATTTGCCTACTTCCCATGAAGACAAATGGATTCTGACAGCTAAAACGGTGGGCTGTAGCCTAATTACGAAGGATAGCGTCGAAAACCGCGAAGAAATCGGCCTAGTAGTATTCAAGATTTGGTACTGTATGAGGCTCACTGTATCACTAAGTTAGAATTTTCGCAACGTGTTAGCAAAAGTTTTTTCCGTTTTTCTGAGCTAGACCGACGTGTGAGGTGTCCAGAGACGCGTCTGCGCGCGGGTAGTTCAACGGCGACGTATTCGAGGATTGGTTCAGTACAAAATATTAAAGTTATGATGAAATTACGCTATTTGGCCCCCCAGCAGGCAGAACCGATCGAGGATCGCAGTCCACCCGGAAGGTGCGGTGGGTAAGTACTTAATTACATGAAAATAAACTTAGTAGATAGTAAGAATATTAAGCAAATTCACATTATTTATCGTTTAAAAAAAATAACGAAAACTTCAACCACCTAGCACATTTGCCTACTTCCCATGAAGACAAATGGATTCTGACAGCTAAAACGGTGGGCCGTAGCCTAATCACGAAGGATAGCGTCGAAAACCGCGAAGAAATTGGCCTTGTAGTATTCAAGATTTCGTACTGTATGAGGCTCACTGTATCACTAAGTTAGAATTTTCGCAACGAGCTAGCAAAAGTTTTTTCCGTTTTTCTGAGCTAGACCGACGTGTGAGGTGTCCAGAGACGCGTCTGCGCGCGGGCAGTTCAACGGCGACGTATTCGAGGATGGGTTCAGTACAAAATATTAAAGTTATGATGAAATTACGCTATTTGGGCCCCCAGCAGGCAGAACCGATCGAGGATCGCAGTCCACCCGGAAGGTGCGGTGGGTAAGTACTTAATTACATGAAAATAAACTTAGTAGATAGTAAGAATATTAAGCAAATTTACATTATTTATCGTTTAAAAAAAATAACGAAAACTTCAACCACCTAGCACATTTGCCTACTTCCCATGAAGACAAATGGATTCTGACAGCTAAAACGGTGGGCCGTAGCCTAATTACGAAGGATAGCGTCGAAAACCGCGAAGAAATCGGCCTAGTAGTATTCAAGATTTCGTACTGTATGAGGCTCACTGTATCACTAAGTTAGAATTTTCGCAACGTGTTAGCAAAAGTTTTTTCCGTTTTTCTGAGCTAGACCGACGTGTGAGGTGTCCAGAGACGCGTCTGCGCGCGGGTAGTTCAACGGCGACGTATTCGAGGATTGATTCAGTACAAAATATTAAAGTTATGATGAAATTACGCTATTTGGGCCCCCAGCAGGCAGAACCGATCGAAGATTGCAGTCCACCCGGAAGGTGCGGTGGGTAAGTACTTAATTACATGAAAATAAACTTAGTAGATAGTAAGAATATTAAGCAAATTCACATTATTTATCGTTTAAAAAAAATAACGAAAACTTCAACCACCTAGCACATTTGCCTACTTCCCATGAAGACAAATGGATTCTGACAGCTAAAACGGTGGGCCGTAGCCTAATTACGAAGGATAGCGTCGAAAACCGCGAAGAAATCGGCCTTGTAGTATTCAAGATTTCGTACTGTATGAGGCTCACTGTATCACTAAGTTAGAATTTTCGCAACGAGCTAGCAAAAGTTTTTTCCGTTTTTCTGAGCTAGACCAACGTGTGAGGTGTCCAGAGACGCGTCTGCGCGCGGGCAGTTCAACGGCGACGTATTCGAGGATAGGTTCAGTACAAAATATTAAAGTTATGATGAAATTACGCTATTTGGGCCCCCAGCAGGCAGAACCGATCGAGGATCGCAGTCCACCCGGAAGGTGCGGTGGGTAAGTACTTAATTACATGAAAATAAACTTAGTAGATAGTAAGAATATTAAGCAAATTTACATTATTTATCGTTTAAAAAAAATAACGAAAACTTCAACCACCTAGCACATTTGCCTACTTCCCATGAAGACAAATGGATTCTGACAGCTAAAACGGTGGGCCGTAGCCTAATTACGAAGGATAGCGTCGAAAACTGCGAAGAAATCGGCCTTATAGTATTCAAGATTTCGTACTGTATGAGGCTCACTGTATCACTAAGTTAGAATTTTCGCAACGAGTTAGCAAAAGTTTTTTCTGTTTTTCTGAGCTAGACCGACGTGTGAGGTGTCCAGAGACGCGTCTGCGCGCGGGGAGTTAGCTCAACGGCGACGTATTCGAGGATGGGTTCAGTACAAAATATTAAAGTTATGATGAAATTACGCTATTTGGGCCCCCAGCAGGCAGAACCGATCGAGGATCGCTGTCCACCCGGAAGGTGCGGTGGGTAAGTACTTAATTACATGAAAATAAACTTAGTAGATAGTAAGAATATTAAGCAAATTCACATTATTTATCGTTTAAAAAAAATAACGAAAACTTCAACCACCTAGCACATTTGCCTACTTCCCATGAAGACAAATGGATTCTGACAGCTAAAACGGTGGGCCGTAGCCTAATCACGAAGGATAGCGTCGAAAACCGCGAAGAAATTGGCCTTGTAGTATTCAAGATTTCGTACTGTATGAGGCTCACTGTATCACTAAGTTAGAATTTTCGCAACGAGCTAGCAAAAGTTTTTTCCGTTTTTCTGAGCTAGACCGACGTGTGAGGTGTCCAGAGACGCGTCTGCGCGCGGGCAGTTCAACGGCGACGTATTCGAGGATGGGTTCAGTACAAAATATTAAAGTTATGATGAAATTACGCTATTTGGGCCCCCAGCAGGCAGAACCGATCGAGGATCGCAGTCCACCCGGAAGGTGCGGTGGGTAAGTACTTAATTACATGAAAATAAACTTAGTAGATAGTAAGAATATTAAGCAAATTTACATTATTTATCGTTTAAAAAAAATAACGAAAACTTCAACCACCTAGCACATTTGCCTACTTCCCATGAAGACAAATGGATTCTGACAGCTAAAACGGTGGGCCGTAGCCTAATTACGAAGGATAGCGTCGAAAACCGCGAAGAAATCGGCCTAGTAGTATTCAAGATTTCGTACTGTATGAGGCTCACTGTATCACTAAGTTAGAATTTTCGCAACGTGTTAGCAAAAGTTTTTTCCGTTTTTCTGAGCTAGACCGACGTGTGAGGTGTCCAGAGACGCGTCTGCGCGCGGGTAGTTCAACGGCGACGTATTCGAGGATTGATTCAGTACAAAATATTAAAGTTATGATGAAATTACGCTATTTGGGCCCCCAGCAGGCAGAACCGATCGAAGATTGCAGTCCACCCGGAAGGTGCGGTGGGTAAGTACTTAATTACATGAAAATAAACTTAGTAGATAGTAAGAATATTAAGCAAATTCACATTATTTATCGTTTAAAAAAAATAACGAAAACTTCAACCACCTAGCACATTTGCCTACTTCCCATGAAGACAAATGGATTCTGACAGCTAAAACGGTGGGCCGTAGCCTAATTACGAAGGATAGCGTCGAAAACCGCGAAGAAATCGGCCTTGTAGTATTCAAGATTTCGTACTGTATGAGGCTCACTGTATCACTAAGTTAGAATTTTCGCAACGAGCTAGCAAAAGTTTTTTCCGTTTTTCTGAGCTAGACCAACGTGTGAGGTGTCCAGAGACGCGTCTGCGCGCGGGCAGTTCAACGGCGACGTATTCGAGGATAGGTTCAGTACAAAATATTAAAGTTATGATGAAATTACGCTATTTGGGCCCCCAGCAGGCAGAACCGATCGAGGATCGCAGTCCACCCGGAAGGTGCGGTGGGTAAGTACTTAATTACATGAAAATAAACTTAGTAGATAGTAAGAATATTAAGCAAATTTACATTATTTATCGTTTAAAAAAAATAACGAAAACTTCAACCACCTAGCACATTTGCCTACTTCCCATGAAGACAAATGGATTCTGACAGCTAAAACGGTGGGCCGTAGCCTAATTACGAAGGATAGCGTCGAAAACTGCGAAGAAATCGGCCTTATAGTATTCAAGATTTCGTACTGTATGAGGCTCACTGTATCACTAAGTTAGAATTTTCGCAACGAGTTAGCAAAAGTTTTTTCTGTTTTTCTGAGCTAGACCGACGTGTGAGGTGTCCAGAGACGCGTCTGCGCGCGGGGAGTTAGCTCAACGGCGACGTATTCGAGGATGGGTTCAGTACAAAATATTAAAGTTATGATGAAATTACGCTATTTGGGCCCCCAGCAGGCAGAACCGATCGAGGATCGCTGTCCACCCGGAAGGTGCGGTGGGTAAGTACTTAATTACATGAAAATAAACTTAGTAGATAGTAAGAATATTAAGCAAATTCACATTATTTATCGTTTAAAAAAAATAACGAAAACTTCAACCACCTAGCACATTTGCCTACTTCCCATGAAGACAAATGGATTCTGACAGCTAAAACGGTGGGCCGTAGCCTAATTACGAAGGATAGCGTCGAAAACCGCGAAGAAATCGGCCTTGTAGTATTCAAGATTTCGTACTGTATGAGGCTCACTGTATCACTAAGTTAGAATTTTCGCAACGAGCTAGCAAAAGTTTTTTCCGTTTTTCTGAGCTAGACTGACGTGTGAGGTGTCCAGAGACGCGTCTGCGCGCGGGCAGTTCAACGGCGACGTATTCGAGGATGGGTTCAGTACAAAATATTAAAGTTATGATGAAATTACGCTATTTGGGCCCCCAGCAGGCAGAACCGATCGAGGATCGCAGTCCACCCGGAAGGTGCGGTGGGTAAGTACTTAATTACATGAAAATAAACTTAGTAGATAGTAAGAATATTAAGCAAATTTACATTATTTATCGTTTAAAAAAAATAACGAAAACTTCAACCACCTAGCACATTTGCCTACTTCCCATGAAGACAAATGGATTCTGACAGCTAAAACGGTGGGCCGTAGCCTAATTACGAAGGATAGCGTCGAAAACCGCGAAGAAATCGGCCTTGTAGTATTCAAGATTTCGTACTGTATGAGGCTCACTGTATCACTAAGTTAGAATTTTCGCAACGAGTTAGCAAAAGCTTTTTCCGTTTTTCTGAGCTAGACCGACGTGTGAGGTGTCCAGAGACGCGTCTGCGCGCGGGCAGTTCAACGGCGACGTATTCGAGGATGGGTTCAGTACAAAATATTAAAGTTATGATGAAATTACGCTATTTGGGCCCCCAGCAGGCAGAACCGATCGAGGATCGCAGTCCACCCGGAAGGTGCGGTGGGTAAGTACTTAATTACATGAAAATAAACTTAGTAGATAGTAAGAATATTAAGCAAATTCACATTATTTATCGTTTAAAAAAAATAACGAAAACTTCAACCACCTAGCACATTTGCCTACAGTTTCCCATGAAGACAAATGGATTCTGACAGCTAAAACGGTGGGCCGTAGCCTAATTACGAAGGATAGCGTCGAAAACCGCGAAGAAATCGGCCTTGAAGTATTCAAGATTTCGTACTGTATGAGGCTCACTGTATCACTAAGTTAGAATTTTCGCAACGAGCTAGCAAAAGTTTTTTCCGTTTTTCTGAGCTAGACCGACGTGTGAGGTGTCCAGAGACGCGTCTGCGCGCGGGCAGTTCAACGGCGATGTATTCGAGGATAGGTTCAGTACAAAATATTAAAGTTATGATGAAATTACGCTATTTGGGCCCCCAGCAGGCAGAACCGATCGAGGATCGCAGTCCACCCAGAAGGTGCGGTGGGTAAGTACTTAATTACATGAAAATAAACTTAGTAGATAGTAAGAATATTAAGCAAATTTACATTATTTATCGTTTAAAAAAAATAACGAAAACTTCAACCACCTAGCACATTTGCCTACTTCCCACGAAGACAAATGGATTCTGACAGCTAAAACGGTGGGCCGTAGCCTAATTACGAAGGATAGCGTCGAAAACCGCGAAGAAATCGGCCTTGTAGTATTCAAGATTTCGTACTGTATGAGGCTCACTGTATCACTAAGTTAGAATTTTCGCAACGAGTTAGCAAAAGTTTTTTCCGTTTTTCTGAGCTAGACCGACGTGTGAGGTGTCCAGAGACGCGTCTGCGCGCGGGCAGTTCAACGGCGACGTATTCGAGGATGGGTTCAGTACAAAATATTAAAGTTATGATGAAATTACGCTATTTGGGCCCCCAGCAGGCAGAACCGATCGAGGATCGCAGTCCACCCGGAAGGTGCGGTGGGTAAGTACTTAATTACATGAAAATAAACTTAGTAGATAGTAAGAATATTAAGCAAATTTACATTATTTATCGTTTAAAAAAAATAACGAAAACTTCAACCACCTAGCACATTTGCCTACTTCCCATGAAGACAAATGGATTCTGACAGCTAAAACGGTGGGCCGTAGCCTAATTACGAAGGATAGCGTCGAAAACCGCGAAGAAATCGGCCTTGTAGTATTCAAGATTTCGTACTGTATGAGGCTCACTGTATCACTAAGTTAGAATTTTCGCAACGAGTTAGCAAAAGCTTTTTCCGTTTTTCTGAGCTAGACCGACGTGTGAGGTGTCCAGAGACGCGTCTGCGCGCGGGCAGTTCAACGGCGACGTATTCGAGGATGGGTTCAGTACAAAATATTAAAGTTATGATGAAATTACGCTATTTGGGCCCCCAGCAGGCAGAACCGATCGAGGATCGCAGTCCACCCGGAAGGTGCGGTGGGTAAGTACTTAATTACATGAAAATAAACTTAGTAGATAGTAAGAATATTAAGCAAATTCACATTATTTATCGTTTAAAAAAAATAACGAAAACTTCAACCACCTAGCACATTTGCCTACAGTTTCCCATGAAGACAAATGGATTCTGACAGCTAAAACGGTGGGCCGTAGCCTAATTACGAAGGATAGCGTCGAAAACCGCGAAGAAATCGGCCTTGAAGTATTCAAGATTTCGTACTGTATGAGGCTCACTGTATCACTAAGTTAGAATTTTCGCAACGAGCTAGCAAAAGTTTTTTCCGTTTTTCTGAGCTAGACCGACGTGTGAGGTGTCCAGAGACGCGTCTGCGCGCGGGCAGTTCAACGGCGATGTATTCGAGGATAGGTTCAGTACAAAATATTAAAGTTATGATGAAATTACGCTATTTGGGCCCCCAGCAGGCAGAACCGATCGAGGATCGCAGTCCACCCAGAAGGTGCGGTGGGTAAGTACTTAATTACATGAAAATAAACTTAGTAGATAGTAAGAATATTAAGCAAATTTACATTATTTATCGTTTAAAAAAAATAACGAAAACTTCAACCACCTAGCACATTTGCCTACTTCCCACGAAGACAAATGGATTCTGACAGCTAAAACGGTGGGCCGTAGCCTAATTACGAAGGATAGCGTCGAAAACCGCGAAGAAATCGGCCTTGTAGTATTCAAGATTTCGTACTGTATGAGGCTCACTGTATCACTAAGTTAGAATTTTCGCAACGAGTTAGCAAAAGTTTTTTCCGTTTTTCTGAGCTAGACCGACGTGTGAGGTGTCCAGAGACGCGTCTGCGCGCGGGCAGTTCAACGGCGACGTATTCGAGGATGGGTTCAGTACAAAATATTAAAGTTATGATGAAATTACGCTATTTGGGCCCCCAGCAGGCAGAACCGATCGAGGATCGCAGTCCACCCGGAAGGTGCGGTGGGTAAGTACTTAATTACATGAAAATAAACTTAGTAGATAGTAAGAATATTAAGCAAATTTACATTATTTATCGTTTAAAAAAAATAACGAAAACTTCAACCACCTAGCACATTTGCCTACTTCCCATGAAGACAAATGGATTCTGACAGCTAAAACGGTGGGCCGTAGCCTAATTACGAAGGATAGCGTCGAAAACCGCGAAGAAATCGGCCTTGTAGTATTCAAGATTTCGTACTGTATGAGGCTCACTGTATCACTAAGTTAGAATTTTCGCAACGAGCTAGCAAAAGTTTTTTCCGTTTTTCTGAGCTAGACCGACGTGTGAGGTGTCCAGAGACGCGTCTGCGCGCGGGCAGTTCAACGGCGACGTATTCGAGGATGGGTTTAGTACAAAATATTAAAGTTATGATGAAATTACGCTATTTGGGCCCCCAGCAGGCAGAACCGATCGAGGATCGCAGTCCACCCGGAAGGTGCGGTGGGTAAGTACTTAATTACATGAAAATAAACTTAGTAGATAGTAAGAATATTAAGCAAATTTACATTATTTATCGTTTAAAAAAAATAACGAAAACTTCAACCACCTAGCACATTTGCCTACTTCCCATGAAGACAAATGGATTCTGACAGCTAAAACGGTGGGCTGTAGCCTAATTACGAAGGATAGCGTCGAAAACCGCGAAGAAATCGGCCTAGTAGTATTCAAGATTTGGTACTGTATGAGGCTCACTGTATCACTAAGTTAGAATTTTCGCAACGTGTTAGCAAAAGTTTTTTCCGTTTTTCTGAGCTAGACCGACGTGTGAGGTGTCCAGAGACGCGTCTGCGCGCGGGTAGTTCAACGGCGACGTATTCGAGGATTGGTTCAGTACAAAATATTAAAGTTATGATGAAATTACGCTATTTGGCCCCCCAGCAGGCAGAACCGATCGAGGATCGCAGTCCACCCGGAAGGTGCGGTGGGTAAGTACTTAATTACATGAAAATAAACTTAGTAGATAGTAAGAATATTAAGCAAATTCACATTATTTATCGTTTAAAAAAAATAACGAAAACTTCAACCACCTAGCACATTTGCCTACTTCCCATGAAGACAAATGGATTCTGACAGCTAAAACGGTGGGCCGTAGCCTAATCACGAAGGATAGCGTCGAAAACCGCGAAGAAATTGGCCTTGTAGTATTCAAGATTTCGTACTGTATGAGGCTCACTGTATCACTAAGTTAGAATTTTCGCAACGAGCTAGCAAAAGTTTTTTCCGTTTTTCTGAGCTAGACCGACGTGTGAGGTGTCCAGAGACGCGTCTGCGCGCGGGCAGTTCAACGGCGACGTATTCGAGGATGGGTTCAGTACAAAATATTAAAGTTATGATGAAATTACGCTATTTGGGCCCCCAGCAGGCAGAACCGATCGAGGATCGCAGTCCACCCGGAAGGTGCGGTGGGTAAGTACTTAATTACATGAAAATAAACTTAGTAGATAGTAAGAATATTAAGCAAATTTACATTATTTATCGTTTAAAAAAAATAACGAAAACTTCAACCACCTAGCACATTTGCCTACTTCCCATGAAGACAAATGGATTCTGACAGCTAAAACGGTGGGCTGTAGCCTAATTACGAAGGATAGCGTCGAAAACCGCGAAGAAATCGGCCTAGTAGTATTCAAGATTTGGTACTGTATGAGGCTCACTGTATCACTAAGTTAGAATTTTCGCAACGTGTTAGCAAAAGTTTTTTCCGTTTTTCTGAGCTAGACCGACGTGTGAGGTGTCCAGAGACGCGTCTGCGCGCGGGTAGTTCAACGGCGACGTATTCGAGGATTGGTTCAGTACAAAATATTAAAGTTATGATGAAATTACGCTATTTGGCCCCCCAGCAGGCAGAACCGATCGAGGATCGCAGTCCACCCGGAAGGTGCGGTGGGTAAGTACTTAATTACATGAAAATAAACTTAGTAGATAGTAAGAATATTAAGCAAATTCACATTATTTATCGTTTAAAAAAAATAACGAAAACTTCAACCACCTAGCACATTTGCCTACTTCCCATGAAGACAAATGGATTCTGACAGCTAAAACGGTGGGCCGTAGCCTAATCACGAAGGATAGCGTCGAAAACCGCGAAGAAATTGGCCTTGTAGTATTCAAGATTTCGTACTGTATGAGGCTCACTGTATCACTAAGTTAGAATTTTCGCAACGAGCTAGCAAAAGTTTTTTCCGTTTTTCTGAGCTAGACCGACGTGTGAGGTGTCCAGAGACGCGTCTGCGCGCGGGCAGTTCAACGGCGACGTATTCGAGGATGGGTTCAGTACAAAATATTAAAGTTATGATGAAATTACGCTATTTGGGCCCCCAGCAGGCAGAACCGATCGAGGATCGCAGTCCAACCGGAAGGTGCGGTGGGTAAGTACTTAATTACATGAAAATAAACTTAGTAGATAGTAAGAATATTAAGCAAATTTACATTATTTATCGTTTAAAAAAAATAACGAAAACTTCAACCACCTAGCACATTTGCCTACTTCCCATGAAGACAAATGGATTCTGACAGCTAAAACGGTGGGCCGTAGCCTAATTACGAAGGATAGCGTCGAAAACCGCGAAGAAATCGGCCTAGTAGTATTCAAGATTTCGTACTGTATGAGGCTCACTGTATCACTAAGTTAGAATTTTCGCAACGTGTTAGCAAAAGTTTTTTCCGTTTTTCTGAGCTAGACCGACGTGTGAGGTGTCCAGAGACGCGTCTGCGCACGGGTAGTTCAACGGCGACGTATTCAAGGATTGATTCAGTACAAAATATTAAAGTTATGATGAAATTACGCTATTTGGGCCCCCAGCAGGCAGAACCGATCGAAGATTGCAGTCCACCCGGAAGGTGCGGTGGGTAAGTACTTAATTACATGAAAATAAACTTAGTAGATAGTAAGAATATTAAGCAAATTCACATTATTTATCGTTTAAAAAAAATAACGAAAACTTCAACCACCTAGCACATTTGCCTACTTCCCATGAAGACAAATGGATTCTGACAGCTAAAACGGTGGGCCGTAGCCTAATTACGAAGGATAGCGTCGAAAACCGCGAAGAAATCGGCCTTGAAGTATTCAAGATTTCGTACTGTATGAGGCTCACTGTATCACTAAGTTAGAATTTTCGCAACGAGCTAGCAAAAGTTTTTTCCGTTTTTCTGAGCTAGACCGACGTGTGAGGTGTCCAGAGACGCGTCTGCGCGCGGGCAGTTCAACGGCGACGTATTCGAGGATAGGTTCAGTACAAAATATTAAAGTTATGATGAAATTACGCTATTTGGGCCCCCAGCAGGCAGAACCGATCGAGGATCGCAGTCCACCCAGAAGGTGCGGTGGGTAAGTACTTAATTAC
This sequence comes from Aporophyla lueneburgensis, assembly GCA_932294355.1. NCBI lineage: Eukaryota > Metazoa > Arthropoda > Insecta > Lepidoptera > Noctuidae > Aporophyla > Aporophyla lueneburgensis. The sequence continues at coordinate 10,807,555 of OW028762.1, read as the reverse complement.
ATGAAAATAAACTTAGTAGATAGTAAGAATATTAAGCAAATTTACATTATTTATCGTTTAAAAAAAATAACGAAAACTTCAACCACCTAGCACATTTGCCTACTTCCCACGAAGACAAATGGATTCTGACAGCTAAAACGGTGGGCCGTAGCCTAATTACGAAGGATAGCGTCGAAAACCGCGAAGAAATCGGCCTTGTAGTATTCAAGATTTCGTACTGTATGAGGCTCACTGTATCACTAAGTTAGAATTTTCGCAACGAGTTAGCAAAAGTTTTTTCCGTTTTTCTGAGCTAGACCGACGTGTGAGGTGTCCAGAGACGCGTCTGCGCGCGGGCAGTTCAACGGCGACGTATTCGAGGATGGGTTCAGTACAAAATATTAAAGTTATGATGAAATTACGCTATTTGGGCCCCCAGCAGGCAGAACCGATCGAGGATCGCAGTCCACCCGGAAGGTGCGGTGGGTAAGTACTTAATTACATGAAAATAAACTTAGTAGATAGTAAGAATATTAAGAAAATTTACATTATTTATCGTTTAAAAAAAATAACGAAAACTTCAACCACCTAGCACATTTGCCTACTTCCCATGAAGACAAATGGATTCTGACAGCTAAAACGGTGGGCCGTAGCCTAATTACGAAGGATAGCGTCGAAAACTGCGAAGAAATCGGCCTTGTAGTATTCAAGATTTCGTACTGTATGAGGCTCACTGTATCACTAAGTTAGAATTTTCGCAACGAGTTAGCAAAAGTTTTTTCCGTTTTTCTGAGCTAGACCAACGTGTGAGTTGTCCAGAGACGCGTCTGCGCGCGGGCAGTTCAACGGCGACGTATTCGAGGATGGGTTCAGTACAAAATATTAAAGTTATGATGAAATTACGCTATTTGGGCCCCCAGCAGGCAGAACCGATCGAGGATCGCAGTCCACCCGGAAGGTGCGGTGGGTAAGTACTTAATTACATGAAAATAAACTTAGTAGATAGTAAGAATATTAAGCAAATTTACATTATTTATCGTTTAAAAAAAATAACGAAAACTTCAACCACCTAGCACATTTGCCTACTTCCCATGAAGACAAATGGATTCTGACAGCTAAAACGGTGGGCCGTAGCCTAATTACGAAGGATAGCGTCGAAAACCGCGAAGAAATCGGCCTTGTAGTATTCAAGATTTCGTACTGTATGAGGCTCACTGTATCACTAAGTTAGAATTTTCGCAACGAGCTAGCAAAAGTTTTTTCCGTTTTTCTGAGCTAGACCGACGTGTGAGGTGTCCAGAGACGCGTCTGCGCGCGGGCAGTTCAACGGCGACGTATTCGAGGATGGGTTCAGTACAAAATATTAAAGTTATGATGAAATTACGCTATTTGGGCCCCCAGCAGGCAGAACCGATCGAGGATCGCAGTCCACCCGGAAGGTGCGGTGGGTAAGTACTTAATTACATGAAAATAAACTTAGTAGATAGTAAGAATATTAAGCAAATTCACATTATTTATCGTTTAAAAAAAATAACGAAAACTTCAACCACCTAGCACATTTGCCTACTTCCCATGAAGACAAATGGATTCTGACAGCTAAAACGGTGGGCCGTAGCCTAATCACGAAGGATAGCGTCGAAAACCGCGAAGAAATTGGCCTTGTAGTATTCAAGATTTCGTACTGTATGAGGCTCACTGTATCACTAAGTTAGAATTTTCGCAACGAGCTAGCAAAAGTTTTTTCCGTTTTTCTGAGCTAGACCGACGTGTGAGGTGTCCAGAGACGCGTCTGCGCGCGGGCAGTTCAACGGCGACGTATTCGAGGATGGGTTCAGTACAAAATATTAAAGTTATGATGAAATTACGCTATTTGGGCCCCCAGCAGGCAGAACCGATCGAGGATCGCAGTCCACCCGGAAGGTGCGGTGGGTAAGTACTTAATTACATGAAAATAAACTTAGTAGATAGTAAGAATATTAAGCAAATTTACATTATTTATCGTTTAAAAAAAATAACGAAAACTTCAACCACCTAGCACATTTGCCTACTTCCCATGAAGACAAATGGATTCTGACAGCTAAAACGGTGGGCCGTAGCCTAATTACGAAGGATAGCGTCGAAAACCGCGAAGAAATCGGCCTAGTAGTATTCAAGATTTCGTACTGTATGAGGCTCACTGTATCACTAAGTTAGAATTTTCGCAACGTGTTAGCAAAAGTTTTTTCCGTTTTTCTGAGCTAGACCGACGTGTGAGGTGTCCAGAGACGCGTCTGCGCGCGGGGAGTTAGCTCAACGGCGACGTATTCGAGGATGGGTTCAGTACAAAATATTAAAGTTATGATGAAATTACGCTATTTGGGCCCCCAGCAGGCAGAACCGATCGAGGATCGCTGTCCACCCGGAAGGTGCGGTGGGTAAGTACTTAATTACATGAAAATAAACTTAGTAGATAGTAAGAATATTAAGCAAATTCACATTATTTATCGTTTAAAAAAAATAACGAAAACTTCAACCACCTAGCACATTTGCCTACTTCCCATGAAGACAAATGGATTCTGACAGCTAAAACGGTGGGCCGTAACCTAATTACGAAGGATAGCGTCGAAAACCGCGAAGAAATCGGCCTTGTAGTATTCAAGATTTCGTACTGTATGAGGCTCACTGTATCACTAAGTTAGAATTTTCGCAACGAGCTAGCAAAAGTTTTTTCCGTTTTTCTGAGCTAGACCGACGTGTGAGGTGTCCAGAGACGCGTCTGCGCGCGGGCAGTTCAACGGCGACGTATTCGAGGATAGGTTCAGTACAAAATATTAAAGTTATGATGAAATTACGCTATTTGGGCCCCCAGCAGGCAGAACCGATCGAGGATCGCAGTCCACCCGGAAGGTGCGGTGGGTTAGTACTTAATTACATGAAAATAAACTTAGTAGATAGTAAGAATATTAAGCAAATTTACATTATTTATCGTTTAAAAAAAATAACGAAAACTTCAACCACCTAGCACATTTGCCTACTTCCCATGAAGACAAATGGATTCTGACAGCTAAAACGGTGGGCCGTAGCCTAATTACGAAGGATAGCGTCGAAAACCGCGAAGAAATCGGCCTTGTAATATTCAAGATTTCGTACTGTATGAGGCTCACTGTATCACTAAGTTAGAATTTTCGCAACGAGCTAGCAAAAGTTTTTTCCGTTTTTCTGAGCTAGACCGACGTGTGAGGTGTCCAGAGACGCGTCTGCGCGCGGGCAGTTCAACGGCGACGTATTCGAGGATAGGTTCAGTACAAAATATTAAAGTTATGATGAAATTACGCTATTTGGGCCCCCAGCAGGCAGAACCGATCGAGGATCGCAGTCCACCCGGAAGGTGCGGTGGGTAAGTACTTAATTACATGAAAATAAACTTAGTAGATAGTAAGAATATTAAGCAAATTTACATTATTTATCGTTTAAAAAAAATAACGAAAACTTCAACCACCTAGCACATTTGCCTACTTCCCATGAAGACAAATGGATTCTGACAGCTAAAACGGTGGGCCATAGCCTAATTACGAAGGATAGCGTCGAAAACCGCGAAGAAATCGGCCTTGTAGTATTCAAGATTTCGTACTGTATGAGGCTCACTGTATCACTAAGTTAGAATTTTCGCAACGAGTTAGCAAAAGTTTTTTCCGTTTTTCTGAGCTAGACCGACGTGTGAGGTGTCCAGAGACGCGTTTGTGTCCGGGCAGTTCAACGGCGACGTATTCGAGGATGGGTTCAGTACAAAATATTAAAGTTATGATGAAATTACGCTATTTGGGCCCCCAGCAGGCAGAACCAATCGAGGATCGCAGTCCACCCGGAAGGTGCGGTGGGTAAGTACTTAATTACATGAAAATAAACTTAGTAGATTATAAGAATATTAAGCAAATTTACATTATTTATCGTTTAAAAAAAATAACGAAAACTTCAACCACCTAGCACATTTGCCTACTTCCCACGAAGACAAATGGATTCTGACAGCTAAAACGGTGGGCCGTAGCCTAATTACGAAGGATAGCGTCGAAAACCGCGAAGAAATCGGCCTTGTAGTATTCAAGATTTCGTACTGTATGAGGCTCACTGTATCACTAAGTTAGAATTTTCGCAACGAGTTAGCAAAAGTTTTTTCCGTTTTTCTGAGCTAGACCGACGTGTGAGGTGTCCAGAGACGCGTCTGCGCGCGGGCAGTTCAACGGCGACGTATTCGAGGATGGGTTCAGTACAAAATATTAAAGTTATGATGAAATTACGCTATTTGGGCCCCCAGCAGGCAGAACCGATCGAGGATCGCAGTCCACCCGGAAGGTGCGGTGGGTAAGTACTTAATTACATGAAAATAAACTTAGTAGATAGTAAGAATATTAAGAAAATTTACATTATTTATCGTTTAAAAAAAATAACGAAAACTTCAACCACCTAGCACATTTGCCTACTTCCCATGAAGACAAATGGATTCTGACAGCTAAAACGGTGGGCCGTAGCCTAATTACGAAGGATAGCGTCGAAAACTGCGAAGAAATCGGCCTTGTAGTATTCAAGATTTCGTACTGTATGAGGCTCACTGTATCACTAAGTTAGAATTTTCGCAACGAGTTAGCAAAAGTTTTTTCCGTTTTTCTGAGCTAGACCAACGTGTGAGTTGTCCAGAGACGCGTCTGCGCGCGGGCAGTTCAACGGCGACGTATTCGAGGATGGGTTCAGTACAAAATATTAAAGTTATGATGAAATTACGCTATTTGGGCCCCCAGCAGGCAGAACCGATCGAGGATCGCAGTCCACCCGGAAGGTGCGGTGGGTAAGTACTTAATTACATGAAAATAAACTTAGTAGATAGTAAGAATATTAAGCAAATTTACATTATTTATCGTTTAAAAAAAATAACGAAAACTTCAACCACCTAGCACATTTGCCTACTTCCCATGAAGACAAATGGATTCTGACAGCTAAAACGGTGGGCCGTAGCCTAATTACGAAGGATAGCGTCGAAAACCGCGAAGAAATCGGCCTTGTAGTATTCAAGATTTCGTACTGTATGAGGCTCACTGTATCACTAAGTTAGAATTTTCGCAACGAGCTAGCAAAAGTTTTTTCCGTTTTTCTGAGCTAGACCGACGTGTGAGGTGTCCAGAGACGCGTCTGCGCGCGGGCAGTTCAACGGCGACGTATTCGAGGATGGGTTCAGTACAAAATATTAAAGTTATGATGAAATTACGCTATTTGGGCCCCCAGCAGGCAGAACCGATCGAGGATCGCAGTCCACCCGGAAGGTGCGGTGGGTAAGTACTTAATTACATGAAAATAAACTTAGTAGATAGTAAGAATATTAAGCAAATTCACATTATTTATCGTTTAAAAAAAATAACGAAAACTTCAACCACCTAGCACATTTGCCTACTTCCCATGAAGACAAATGGATTCTGACAGCTAAAACGGTGGGCCGTAGCCTAATCACGAAGGATAGCGTCGAAAACCGCGAAGAAATTGGCCTTGTAGTATTCAAGATTTCGTACTGTATGAGGCTCACTGTATCACTAAGTTAGAATTTTCGCAACGAGCTAGCAAAAGTTTTTTCCGTTTTTCTGAGCTAGACCGACGTGTGAGGTGTCCAGAGACGCGTCTGCGCGCGGGCAGTTCAACGGCGACGTATTCGAGGATGGGTTCAGTACAAAATATTAAAGTTATGATGAAATTACGCTATTTGGGCCCCCAGCAGGCAGAACCGATCGAGGATCGCAGTCCACCCGGAAGGTGCGGTGGGTAAGTACTTAATTACATGAAAATAAACTTAGTAGATAGTAAGAATATTAAGCAAATTTACATTATTTATCGTTTAAAAAAAATAACGAAAACTTCAACCACCTAGCACATTTGCCTACTTCCCATGAAGACAAATGGATTCTGACAGCTAAAACGGTGGGCCGTAGCCTAATTACGAAGGATAGCGTCGAAAACCGCGAAGAAATCGGCCTAGTAGTATTCAAGATTTCGTACTGTATGAGGCTCACTGTATCACTAAGTTAGAATTTTCGCAACGTGTTAGCAAAAGTTTTTTCCGTTTTTCTGAGCTAGACCGACGTGTGAGGTGTCCAGAGACGCGTCTGCGCGCGGGGAGTTAGCTCAACGGCGACGTATTCGAGGATGGGTTCAGTACAAAATATTAAAGTTATGATGAAATTACGCTATTTGGGCCCCCAGCAGGCAGAACCGATCGAGGATCGCTGTCCACCCGGAAGGTGCGGTGGGTAAGTACTTAATTACATGAAAATAAACTTAGTAGATAGTAAGAATATTAAGCAAATTCACATTATTTATCGTTTAAAAAAAATAACGAAAACTTCAACCACCTAGCACATTTGCCTACTTCCCATGAAGACAAATGGATTCTGACAGCTAAAACGGTGGGCCGTAACCTAATTACGAAGGATAGCGTCGAAAACCGCGAAGAAATCGGCCTTGTAGTATTCAAGATTTCGTACTGTATGAGGCTCACTGTATCACTAAGTTAGAATTTTCGCAACGAGCTAGCAAAAGTTTTTTCCGTTTTTCTGAGCTAGACCGACGTGTGAGGTGTCCAGAGACGCGTCTGCGCGCGGGCAGTTCAACGGCGACGTATTCGAGGATAGGTTCAGTACAAAATATTAAAGTTATGATGAAATTACGCTATTTGGGCCCCCAGCAGGCAGAACCGATCGAGGATCGCAGTCCACCCGGAAGGTGCGGTGGGTTAGTACTTAATTACATGAAAATAAACTTAGTAGATAGTAAGAATATTAAGCAAATTTACATTATTTATCGTTTAAAAAAAATAACGAAAACTTCAACCACCTAGCACATTTGCCTACTTCCCATGAAGACAAATGGATTCTGACAGCTAAAACGGTGGGCCGTAGCCTAATTACGAAGGATAGCGTCGAAAACCGCGAAGAAATCGGCCTTGTAATATTCAAGATTTCGTACTGTATGAGGCTCACTGTATCACTAAGTTAGAATTTTCGCAACGAGCTAGCAAAAGTTTTTTCCGTTTTTCTGAGCTAGACCGACGTGTGAGGTGTCCAGAGACGCGTCTGCGCGCGGGCAGTTCAACGGCGACGTATTCGAGGATAGGTTCAGTACAAAATATTAAAGTTATGATGAAATTACGCTATTTGGGCCCCCAGCAGGCAGAACCGATCGAGGATCGCAGTCCACCCGGAAGGTGCGGTGGGTAAGTACTTAATTACATGAAAATAAACTTAGTAGATAGTAAGAATATTAAGCAAATTTACATTATTTATCGTTTAAAAAAAATAACGAAAACTTCAACCACCTAGCACATTTGCCTACTTCCCATGAAGACAAATGGATTCTGACAGCTAAAACGGTGGGCCATAGCCTAATTACGAAGGATAGCGTCGAAAACCGCGAAGAAATCGGCCTTGTAGTATTCAAGATTTCGTACTGTATGAGGCTCACTGTATCACTAAGTTAGAATTTTCGCAACGAGTTAGCAAAAGTTTTTTCCGTTTTTCTGAGCTAGACCGACGTGTGAGGTGTCCAGAGACGCGTTTGTGTCCGGGCAGTTCAACGGCGACGTATTCGAGGATGGGTTCAGTACAAAATATTAAAGTTATGATGAAATTACGCTATTTGGGCCCCCAGCAGGCAGAACCAATCGAGGATCGCAGTCCACCCGGAAGGTGCGGTGGGTAAGTACTTAATTACATGAAAATAAACTTAGTAGATTATAAGAATATTAAGCAAATTTACATTATTTATCGTTTAAAAAAAATAACGAAAACTTCAACCACCTAGCACATTTGCCTACTTCCCACGAAGACAAATGGATTCTGACAGCTAAAACGGTGGGCCGTAGCCTAATTACGAAGGATAGCGTCGAAAACCGCGAAGAAATCGGCCTTGTAGTATTCAAGATTTCGTACTGTATGAGGCTCACTGTATCACTAAGTTAGAATTTTCGCAACGAGTTAGCAAAAGTTTTTTCCGTTTTTCTGAGCTAGACCGACGTGTGAGGTGTCCAGAGACGCGTCTGCGCGCGGGCAGTTCAACGGCGACGTATTCGAGGATGGGTTCAGTACAAAATATTAAAGTTATGATGAAATTACGCTATTTGGGCCCCCAGCAGGCAGAACCGATCGAGGATCGCAGTCCACCCGGAAGGTGCGGTGGGTAAGTACTTAATTACATGAAAATAAACTTAGTAGATAGTAAGAATATTAAGAAAATTTACATTATTTATCGTTTAAAAAAAATAACGAAAACTTCAACCACCTAGCACATTTGCCTACTTCCCATGAAGACAAATGGATTCTGACAGCTAAAACGGTGGGCCGTAGCCTAATTACGAAGGATAGCGTCGAAAACTGCGAAGAAATCGGCCTTGTAGTATTCAAGATTTCGTACTGTATGAGGCTCACTGTATCACTAAGTTAGAATTTTCGCAACGAGTTAGCAAAAGTTTTTTCCGTTTTTCTGAGCTAGACCAACGTGTGAGTTGTCCAGAGACGCGTCTGCGCGCGGGCAGTTCAACGGCGACGTATTCGAGGATGGGTTCAGTACAAAATATTAAAGTTATGATGAAATTACGCTATTTGGGCCCCCAGCAGGCAGAACCGATCGAGGATCGCAGTCCACCCGGAAGGTGCGGTGGGTAAGTACTTAATTACATGAAAATAAACTTAGTAGATAGTAAGAATATTAAGCAAATTTACATTATTTATCGTTTAAAAAAAATAACGAAAACTTCAACCACCTAGCACATTTGCCTACTTCCCATGAAGACAAATGGATTCTGACAGCTAAAACGGTGGGCCGTAGCCTAATTACGAAGGATAGCGTCGAAAACCGCGAAGAAATCGGCCTTGTAGTATTCAAGATTTCGTACTGTATGAGGCTCACTGTATCACTAAGTTAGAATTTTCGCAACGAGCTAGCAAAAGTTTTTTCCGTTTTTCTGAGCTAGACCGACGTGTGAGGTGTCCAGAGACGCGTCTGCGCGCGGGCAGTTCAACGGCGACGTATTCGAGGATGGGTTCAGTACAAAATATTAAAGTTATGATGAAATTACGCTATTTGGGCCCCCAGCAGGCAGAACCGATCGAGGATCGCAGTCCACCCGGAAGGTGCGGTGGGTAAGTACTTAATTACATGAAAATAAACTTAGTAGATAGTAAGAATATTAAGCAAATTCACATTATTTATCGTTTAAAAAAAATAACGAAAACTTCAACCACCTAGCACATTTGCCTACTTCCCATGAAGACAAATGGATTCTGACAGCTAAAACGGTGGGCCGTAGCCTAATCACGAAGGATAGCGTCGAAAACCGCGAAGAAATTGGCCTTGTAGTATTCAAGATTTCGTACTGTATGAGGCTCACTGTATCACTAAGTTAGAATTTTCGCAACGAGCTAGCAAAAGTTTTTTCCGTTTTTCTGAGCTAGACCGACGTGTGAGGTGTCCAGAGACGCGTCTGCGCGCGGGCAGTTCAACGGCGACGTATTCGAGGATGGGTTCAGTACAAAATATTAAAGTTATGATGAAATTACGCTATTTGGGCCCCCAGCAGGCAGAACCGATCGAGGATCGCAGTCCACCCGGAAGGTGCGGTGGGTAAGTACTTAATTACATGAAAATAAACTTAGTAGATAGTAAGAATATTAAGCAAATTTACATTATTTATCGTTTAAAAAAAATAACGAAAACTTCAACCACCTAGCACATTTGCCTACTTCCCATGAAGACAAATGGATTCTGACAGCTAAAACGGTGGGCCGTAGCCTAATTACGAAGGATAGCGTCGAAAACCGCGAAGAAATCGGCCTAGTAGTATTCAAGATTTCGTACTGTATGAGGCTCACTGTATCACTAAGTTAGAATTTTCGCAACGTGTTAGCAAAAGTTTTTTCCGTTTTTCTGAGCTAGACCGACGTGTGAGGTGTCCAGAGACGCGTCTGCGCGCGGGGAGTTAGCTCAACGGCGACGTATTCGAGGATGGGTTCAGTACAAAATATTAAAGTTATGATGAAATTACGCTATTTGGGCCCCCAGCAGGCAGAACCGATCGAGGATCGCTGTCCACCCGGAAGGTGCGGTGGGTAAGTACTTAATTACATGAAAATAAACTTAGTAGATAGTAAGAATATTAAGCAAATTCACATTATTTATCGTTTAAAAAAAATAACGAAAACTTCAACCACCTAGCACATTTGCCTACTTCCCATGAAGACAAATGGATTCTGACAGCTAAAACGGTGGGCCGTAACCTAATTACGAAGGATAGCGTCGAAAACCGCGAAGAAATCGGCCTTGTAGTATTCAAGATTTCGTACTGTATGAGGCTCACTGTATCACTAAGTTAGAATTTTCGCAACGAGCTAGCAAAAGTTTTTTCCGTTTTTCTGAGCTAGACCGACGTGTGAGGTGTCCAGAGACGCGTCTGCGCGCGGGCAGTTCAACGGCGACGTATTCGAGGATAGGTTCAGTACAAAATATTAAAGTTATGATGAAATTACGCTATTTGGGCCCCCAGCAGGCAGAACCGATCGAGGATCGCAGTCCACCCGGAAGGTGCGGTGGGTTAGTACTTAATTACATGAAAATAAACTTAGTAGATAGTAAGAATATTAAGCAAATTTACATTATTTATCGTTTAAAAAAAATAACGAAAACTTCAACCACCTAGCACATTTGCCTACTTCCCATGAAGACAAATGGATTCTGACAGCTAAAACGGTGGGCCGTAGCCTAATTACGAAGGATAGCGTCGAAAACCGCGAAGAAATCGGCCTTGTAATATTCAAGATTTCGTACTGTATGAGGCTCACTGTATCACTAAGTTAGAATTTTCGCAACGAGCTAGCAAAAGTTTTTTCCGTTTTTCTGAGCTAGACCGACGTGTGAGGTGTCCAGAGACGCGTCTGCGCGCGGGCAGTTCAACGGCGACGTATTCGAGGATAGGTTCAGTACAAAATATTAAAGTTATGATGAAATTACGCTATTTGGGCCCCCAGCAGGCAGAACCGATCGAGGATCGCAGTCCACCCGGAAGGTGCGGTGGGTAAGTACTTAATTACATGAAAATAAACTTAGTAGATAGTAAGAATATTAAGCAAATTTACATTATTTATCGTTTAAAAAAAATAACGAAAACTTCAACCACCTAGCACATTTGCCTACTTCCCATGAAGACAAATGGATTCTGACAGCTAAAACGGTGGGCCATAGCCTAATTACGAAGGATAGCGTCGAAAACCGCGAAGAAATCGGCCTTGTAGTATTCAAGATTTCGTACTGTATGAGGCTCACTGTATCACTAAGTTAGAATTTTCGCAACGAGTTAGCAAAAGTTTTTTCCGTTTTTCTGAGCTAGACCGACGTGTGAGGTGTCCAGAGACGCGTTTGTGTCCGGGCAGTTCAACGGCGACGTATTCGAGGATGGGTTCAGTACAAAATATTAAAGTTATGATGAAATTACGCTATTTGGGCCCCCAGCAGGCAGAACCAATCGAGGATCGCAGTCCACCCGGAAGGTGCGGTGGGTAAGTACTTAATTACATGAAAATAAACTTAGTAGATTATAAGAATATTAAGCAAATTTACATTATTTATCGTTTAAAAAAATAACGAAAACTTCAACCACCTAGCACATTTGCCTACTTCCCATGAAGACAAATGGATTCTGACAGCTAAAACGGTGGGCCGTAGCCTAATTACGAAGGATAGCGTCGAAAACTGCGAAGAAATCGGCCTTATAGTATTCAAGATTTCGTACTGTATGAGGCTCACTGTATCACTAAGTTAGAATTTTCGCAACGAGTTAGCAAAAGTTTTTTTCCGTTTTTCTGAGCTAGACCGACGTGTGAGTTGTCCAGAGACGCGTCTGCGCGCGGGCAGTTCAACGGCGACGTATCCGAGGATGGGTTCAGTACAAAATATTAAAGTTATGATGAAATTACGCTATTTGGGCCCCCAGCAGGCAGAACCGATCGAGGATCGCAGTCCACCCGGAAGGTGCGGTGGGTAAGTACTTAATTACATGAAAATAAACTTAGTAGATAGTAGCTTGCGGCCCCTGGGGAGGGTCAGTCTTGATCCCCAATAGCTATGCTTCGCATTGAAATCTCCGCCAACTATGAACCGATCGCCAAGGGAGTTGAAAAACTCGCTAAACTCTTCCTCTTTGATAATGTGTTTCGGAGGACAGTAGAGAGCTGACACAGTAACGGAGCTAACCCAATCTTCAATTATGACAGTTGTTGCTTGAATTGGTGCTGTGCAGTATGATACTGATTCGTAATGTTTTAATTTACTTCTGATAATGATCGCTGATCCACCATGTGCTTTCCCATCAGGGTGTGTGGTATGATAAAGTTTATATCCAGGAAGTATCATATGGCTTTTAGAAGTGAAATGTGTTTCAGATATTAGCATTACGTCAATATTCTGTTGTTCTAAAAATAGTTTTAAATCTTCTGAGTGGTGTGATAGGCCATTTGCGTTCCAGATGCATAGTGTTAATGCATTGAATTTGAAAGCATGGACATGAGATCTCCCAGCATTTTAGTCATAATCATCATCTGGTTCATGAGTGACTGCATAAAATCTTTAATGTTGTGGGAAGCGTTTGACTGTGGGTGAGGCAGGTGTGTTGTTGCTTGGGTTTCTTTATTTGGTATGCCAGTTGTTGCGTCAGCGTATGATTTGTTGCTTTCATACCGGGTATTATATTTAGCCGTACCGCTATTTTTCCTTGTGTGTCTTTGTTGAGTTGGGTTTTTGGTCTCAGTGGGGGATACTTGACTTTTTGCAATTCCTTATATACCGAACATCCCTTGTAATTTGCGGGGTGGTTTCCTTCACAAAGGATGCACCGCACATTATCAGATCGCTCTTTCCTCGGGCATTCAATGGTAGCGTGTGGTCCAGCGCACTTAACGAATCTGGGTTGACGGTAACAGAACCTGCGCGTGTGTCCATATCTCTGGCAGTTGGAACATTGCGGGATCTCTCTTTTAGGTCTTGGTGGCTCAAATATAATAATAAATAATAATAATAATATTCCACAACTATCACACAACGCCATCTAGTCCCAAGCTAAGCAGAGCTTGTGTTATGGGTACTAGACAACTGATAAACATACTTATATATTTCTAAATACATACATATTATAGATAAATTACACCCAGACACAGAACAAATGATCGTGCTCATCACACAAACATTTGTCCTGGGTGGGAATCGAACCCACGACCTCCGGCATAGCAGTCAGGGTCACTAACCACTAGACCAACAGGCGGCAAATAACGCAGCAATGGAGAAGGTGCTTAATGTTATAAATGTTTTTATTATTTGGATTAGGCTTGAGATCTATGTAGTGGAGTGGAAGAGGTGTTTTGGTTTTCCTGTCCTTTATATTCCAGACATTTGTAACATTGTGGTCTAGTTCTTCAATAGCTCCTTTTATATCGTTGGTGTCAGTAGACGGGTGGATATTTTTAAGGACTACTCGAAAGCTCCTTTCCTCTTTGGGTTTGTAGGTATAGAATTCAGTTTCTCGTTTTTGAAGTTCCTTGTAGATTTTAGTATAAGCTTCTGATGTTTTCAGCTGGATTTTCACTTGTTCACCACGGAGGATCTTGATTTCATACTGATCAGCGGCTGTGACATTCAAAATTTCATAGAGTGGCGGAATGTTGCTGACTTTGTCTATGAACAACGGAGGTGGTCTGATGGGCTTTTGAGCAGTTTCAGGAGGATCATTCGTGACCTTAAGGCCAGAGAATCGGTTGGAAGTAGTAACAGGAGCACTAAGCCAGTAGCTGTTTAATTTTGTTTGTTTTTGACCAGTGAGCAGTTCATCTGGACTGCGAGGTCTTTTGCGTCCGGGTACTTCCACCCAGTTTCCATCAGGAGCATTGTCGGAGCTAACTAGGTCTATCGTCGCACTAGCCTCACTAGTAGGGATCGTACCACTACAAGAGTTTGATCTGGGTCGACTAATAAAAAGGCTTTTGTGGAATATTTGCTGACTTAATATTAAAGGTGCAGTTGCATTATTCTTGTTAGAATTTTCTATTTGGCAATCCATGGATTCAGGGGTAATTTAACTTTTTATGTGGCAACACTGCTTTGAAATTGACATTGACACTTTGACAGTGAAATTTTAAGAGAGACAGAAAAAGTTTTATTATTGAGATTAGTGGGTAGAAGGTTTTCACTGTTAGAAACTTGAAATTTTCGATTTAGTTTTTTGTGGTTTTTAGTTGTTTAGAACACTCGATAATATTAACACGGGATCCGAAACACTTTGGCTACACTTTAATAACGTTTTGAGGCAAAACTTCAGTGTTTATAGGAAATCGCGAAAAAAACTTGAGGAGCGCGCATGTGCTTCTGACAGCAGTTTGACAACTTCTTATACTTAATTATATGAAATTTTCATATAATTAAGTACTTACCCACCGCACCTTCCGGATGGACTACGATCCTCGATCGGTTCTGCCTGCTGGGGGCCCAAATAGCGTAATTTCATCATAACTTTAATGTTTTGTAATTAACCCATCCTCGAATACGTCGCCGTTGAACTGCCCGCGCGCAGACGCGTCTCTGGACACCTCACACGTCGGTCTAGCTCAGAAAAACGGAAAAAACTTTTGCTAACTCGTTGCGAAAATTCTAACTTAGTGATACAGTGAGCCTCATACAGTACGAAATCTTGAATACTACAAGGCCGATTTCTACGCAATTTTCAACGCTATCCTTCGTAATTAGGCTACGGCCCACCGTTTTAGCTGTCAGAATCCATTTGTCTTCATGGGAAGTAGGCAAATGTGCTAGGTGGTTGAAGTTTTCGTTATTTTTTTAAACGATAAATAATGTAAATTTGCTTAATATTCTTACTATCTACTAAGTTTATTTTCATGTAATTAAGTACTTACCCACCGCACCTTCCGGATGGACTGCGATCCTCGATCGGTTCTGCCTGCTGGGGGCCCAAATAGCGTAATTTCATCATAACTTTAATATTTTGTACTGAACCCATCCTCGAATACGTCACCGTTGAATTGCCCGCGCGCAGACGCGTCTCTGGATACCTCACACGTCGGTATAGCTCAGAAAAACGGAAAAAACTTTTGCTAACTCGTTGCGAAAATTCTAACTTAGTGATACAGTGAGCCTCATACAGTACGAAATCTTGAATACTACAAGGCCGATTTCTACACAATTTTCAACGCTATCCTTCGTAATTAGGCTACGGCCCACCGTTTTAGCTGTCAGAATCCATTTGCCTTCATGGGAAGTAGGCAAATGTGCTAGGTGGTTGAAGTTTTCGTTATTTTTTTTAAACGATAAATAATGTAAATTTGCTTAATATTCTTACTATCTACTAAGATTATTTTCATGTAATTAAGTACTTACCCACCGCACCTTCCGGGTGGACTGCGATCCTCGATCGTTTCTGCCTGCTGGGGGCCCAAATAGCGTAATTTCATCATAACTTTAATATTTTGTACTGAACCCATCCTCGAATACGTCGCCGTTGAACTAACTGCCCGCGCGCAGACGCGTCTCTGGACACCTCACACGTCGGTCTAGCTCAGAAAAACGGAAAAAACTTTTGCTAACTCGTTGCGAAAATTCTAACTTAGTGATACAGTGAGCCTCATACAGTACGAAATCTTGAATACTACAAGGCCGATTTCTTCGCGGTTTTCGACGCTATCCTTCGTAATTAGGCTACGGCCCACCGTTTTAGCTGTCAGAATCCATTTGTCTTCATGGGAAGTAGGCAAATGTGCTAGGTGGTTGAAGTTTTCGTTATTTTTTTTAAACGATAAATAATGTAAATTTGCTTAATATTCTTACTATCTACTAAGATTATTTTCATGTAATTAAGTACTTACCCACCGCACCTTCCGGGTGGACTGCGATCCTCGATCGTTTCTGCCTGCTGGGGGCCCAAATAGCGTAATTTCATCATAACTTTAATATTTTGTACTGAACCCATCCTCGAATACGTCGCCGTTGAACTAACTGCCCGCGCGCAGACGCGTCTCTGGACACCTCACACGTCGGTCTAGCTCAGAAAAACGGAAAAAACTTTTGCTAACTCGTTGCGAAAATTCTAACTTAGTGATACAGTGAGCCTCATACAGTACGAAATCTTGAATACTACAAGGCCGATTTCTTCGCGGTTTTCGACGCTATCCTTCGTAATTAGGCTACGGCCCACCGTTTTAGCTGTCAGAATCCATTTGTCTTCATGGGAAGTAGGCAAATGTGCTAGGTGGTTGAAGTTTTCGTTATTTTTTTTAAACGATAAATAATGTAAATTTGCTTAATATTCTTACTATCTACTAAGATTATTTTCATGTATTTAAGTACTTACCCACCGCACCTTCCGGGTGGACTGCGATCCTCGATCGGTTCTGCCTGCTGGGTGCCCAAATAGCGTAATTTCATCATAACTTTAATATTTTGTACTGAACCCTTCCTCGAATACGTCGCCGTTGAACTGCCCGCGCGCAGACGCGTCTCTGGACACCTCACACGTCGGTCTAGCTCAGAAAAACGGAAAAAACTTTTGCTAACCCGTTGCGAAAATTCTAACTTAGTGATACAGTGAGCCTCATACAGTACGAAATCATGAATAGTACAAGGCCGATTTCTTCGCGGTTTTCGACGCTATCCTTCGTAATTAGGCTACGGCCCACCGTTTTAGCTGTCAGAATCCATTTGTCTTCATGGGAAGTTGGCAAATGTGCGAGGTGGTTGAAGTATTCGTTATTTTTTTTAAACGATAAATAATGTAAATTTGCTTAATATTCTTACTATCTACTAAGTTTATTTTCATGTAATTAAGTACTTACCCACCGCACCTTCCGGGTGGACTGCGATCCTCGATCGGTTCTGCCTGCTGGGGGCCCAAATAGCGTAATTTCATCATAACTTTAATATTTTGTACTGAACCCATCCTCGAATACGTCGCCGTTGAACTGCCCGCGCGCAGACGCGTCTCTGGACACCTCACACGTCGGTCTAGCTCAGGAAAACGGAAAAAACTTTTGCTAACTCGTTGCGAAAATTCTAACTTAGTGATACAGTGAGCCTCATACAGTACGAAATCTTGAATACTACAAGGCCGATTTCTTCGCGGTTTTCGACGCTATCCTTCGTAATTAGGCTACGGCCCACCGTTTTAGCTGTCAGAATCCATTTGTCTTCATGGGAAGTAGGCAAATGTGCTAGGTGGTTGAAGTTTTCGTTATTTTTTTTAAACGATAAATAATGTAAATTTGCTTAATATTCTTACTATCTACTAAGTTTATTTTCATGTAATTAAGTACTTACCCACCGCAACTTCCGGGTGGACTGCGATCCTCGATCGTTTCTGCCTGCTGGGGGCCCAAATAGCGTAATTTCATCATAACTTTAATATTTTGTACTGAACCCATCCTCGAATACGTCTCCGTTGAACTAACTGCCCGCGCGCAGACGCGTCTCTGGACACCTCACACGTCGGTCTAGCTCAGAAAAACGGAAAAAACTTTTGCTAACTCGTTGCGAAAATTCTAACTTAGTGATACAGTGAGCCTCATACAGTACGAAATCTTGAATACTACAAGGCCGATTTCTTCGCGGTTTTCGACGCTATCCTTCGTAATTAGGCTACGGCCCACCGTTTTAGCTGTCAGAATCCATTTGTCTTCATGGGAAGTAGGCAAATGTGCTAGGTGGTTGAAGTTTTCGTTATTTTTTTTAAACGATAAATAATGTAAATTTGCTTAATATTCTTACTATCTACTAAGTTTATTTTCATGTAATTAAGTACTTACCCACCGCACCTTCCGGGTGGACTGCGATCCTCGATCGGTTCTGCCTGCTGGGTGCCCAAATAGCGTAATTTCATCATAACTTTAATATTTTGTACTGAACCCATCCTCGAATACGTCGCCGTTGAACTGCCCGCGCGCAGACGCGTCTCTGGACACCTCACACGTCGGTCTAGCTCAGAAAAACGGAAAAAACTTTTGCTAACCCGTTGCGAAAATTCTAACTTAGTGATACAGTGAGCCTCATACAGTACGAAATCTTGAATAGTACAAGGCCGATTTCTTCGCGGTTTTCGACGCTATCCTTCGTAATTAGGCTACGGCCCACCGTTTTAGCTGTCAGAATCCATTTGTCTTCATGGGAAGTAGGCAAATGTGCTAGGTGGTTGAAGTTTTCGTTATTTTTTTTAAACGATAAATAATGTAAATTTGCTTAATATTCTTACTATCTACTAAGATTATTTTCATGTAATTAAGTACTTACCCACCGCACCTTCCGGGTGGACTGCGATCCTCGATCGTTTCTGCCTGCTGGGGGCCCAAATAGCGTAATTTCATCATAACTTTAATATTTTGTACTGAACCCATCCTCGAATACGTCGCCGTTGAACTAACTGCCCGCGCGCAGACGCGTCTCTGGACACCTCACACGTCGGTCTAGCTCAGAAAAACGGAAAAAACTTTTGCTAACTCGTTGCGAAAATTCTAACTTAGTGATACAGTGAGCCTCATACAGTACGAAATCTTGAATACTACAAGGCCGATTTCTTCGCGGTTTTCGACGCTATCCTTCGTAATTAGGCTACGGCCCACCGTTTTAGCTGTCAGAATCCATTTGTCTTCATGGGAAGTAGGCAAATGTGCTAGGTGGTTGAAGTTTTCGTTATTTTTTTTAAACGATAAATAATGTAAATTTGCTTAATATTCTTACTATCTACTAAGATTATTTTCATGTAATTAAGTACTTACCCACCGCACCTTCCAGGTGGACTGCGATCCTCGATCGGTTCTGTCTGCTGGGGGGCCCAAATAGCGTAATTTCATCATAACTTTAATATTTTGTACTGAACCCATCCTCGAATACGTCGCCGTTGAACTGCCCGCGCGCAGACGCGTCTCTGGACACCTCACACGTCGGTCTAGCTCTGAAAAACGGAAAAAACTTTTGCTAACTCGTTGCGAAAATTCTAACTTAGTGATACAGTGAGCCTCATACAGTACGAAATCTTGAATACTACAAGGCTGATTTCTTCGCGGTTTTCGACGCTATCCTTCGTAATTAGGCTACGGCCCACCGTTTTAGCCGTCAGAATCCATTTGTCTTCATGGGAAGTTGGCGAATGTGCTAGGTGGTTGAAGTTTTCATTATTTTTTTTAAACGATAAATAATGTAAATTTGCTTAATATTCTTACTATCTACTAAGTTTATTTTCATGTAATTAAGTACTTACCCACCGCACCTTCCGGGTGGACTGCGATCCTCAATCGGTTCTGCCTGCTGGGGGCCCAAATAGCGTAATTTCATCATAACTTTAATATTTTGTACTGAACCCATCCTCGAATACGTCACCGTTGAACTGCCCGCGCGCAGACGCGTCTCTGGACACCTCACACGTCGGTCTAGCTCAGAAAAACGGAAAAAAACTTTTGCTAACTCGTTGCGAAAATTCTAACTTAGTGATACAGTGAGCCTCATACAGTACGAAATCTTGAATACTACAAGGCCGATTTCTTCGCGGTTTTCGACGCTATCCTTCGTAATTAGGCTACGGCCCACCGTTTTAGCTGTCAGAATCCATTTGTCTTCATGGGAAGTAGGCAAATGTGCTAGGTGGTTGAAGTTTTCGTTATTTTTTTAAACGATAAATAATGTAAATTTGCTTAATATTCTTACTATCTACTAAGTTTATTTTCATGTAATTAAGTACTTACCCACCGCACCTTCCGGATGGACTGCGATCCTCGATCGTTTCTGCCTGCTGGGGGCCCAAATAGCGTAATTTCATCATAACTTTAATATTTTGTACTGAACCCATCCTCGAATACGTCTCCGTTGAACTAACTGCCCGCGCGCAGACGCGTCTCTGGACACCTCACACGTCGGTCTAGCTCAGAAAAACGGAAAAAACTTTTGCTAACTCGTTGCGAAAATTCTAACTTAGTGATACAGTGAGCCTCATACAGTACGAAATCTTGAATACTACAAGGCCGATTTCTTCGCGGTTTTCGACGCTATCCTTCGTAATTAGGCTACGGCCCACCGTTTTAGCTGTCAGAATCCATTTGTCTTCATGGGAAGTAGGCAAATGTGCTAGGTGGTTGAAGTTTTCGTTATTTTTTTTAAACGATAAATAATGTAAATTTGCTTAATATTCTTACTATCTACTAAGTTTATTTTCATGTATTTAAGTACTTACCCACCGCACCTTCCGGGTGGACTGCGATCCTCGATCGGTTCTGCCTGCTGGGTGCCCAAATAGCGTAATTTCATCATAACTTTAATATTTTGTACTGAACCCATCCTCGAATACGTCGCCGTTGAACTGCCCGCGCGCAGACGCGTCTCTGGACACCTCACACGTCGGTCTAGCTCAGAAAAACGGAAAAAACTTTTGCTAACCCGTTGCGAAAATTCTAACTTAGTGATACAGTGAGCCTCATACAGTACGAAATCTTGAATAGTACAAGGCCGATTTCTTCGCGGTTTTCGACGCTATCCTTCGTAATTAGGCTACGGCCCACCGTTTTAGCTGTCAGAATCCATTTGTCTTCATGGGAAGTAGGCAAATGTGCGAGGTGGTTGAAGTATTCGTTATTTTTTTTAAACGATAAATAATGTAAATTTGCTTAATATTCTTACTATCTACTAAGTTTATTTTCATGTAATTAAGTACTTACCCACCGCACCTTCCGGGTGGACTGCGATCCTCGATCGGTTCTGCCTGCTGGGGGCCCAAATAGCGTAATTTCATCATAACTTTAATATTTTGTACTGAACCCATCCTCGAATACGTCGCCGTTGAACTGCCCGCGCGCAGACGCGTCTCTGGACACCTCACACGTCGGTCTAGCTCAGGAAAACGGAAAAAACTTTTGCTAACTCGTTGCGAAAATTCTAACTTAGTGATACAGTGAGCCTCATACAGTACGAAATCTTGAATACTACAAGGCCGATTTCTTCGCGGTTTTCGACGCTATCCTTCGTAATTAGGCTACGGCCCACCGTTTTAGCTGTCAGAATCCATTTGTCTTCATGGGAAGTAGGCAAATGTGCTAGGTGGTTGAAGTTTTCGTTATTTTTTTTAAACGATAAATAATGTAAATTTGCTTAATATTCTTACTATCTACTAAGTTTATTTTCATGTAATTAAGTACTTACCCACCGCAACTTCCGGGTGGACTGCGATCCTCGATCGTTTCTGCCTGCTGGGGGCCCAAATAGCGTAATTTCATCATAACTTTAATATTTTGTACTGAACCCATCCTCGAATACGTCTCCGTTGAACTAACTGCCCGCGCGCAGACGCGTCTCTGGACACCTCACACGTCGGTCTAGCTCAGAAAAACGGAAAAAACTTTTGCTAACTCGTTGCGAAAATTCTAACTTAGTGATACAGTGAGCCTCATACAGTACGAAATCTTGAATACTACAAGGCCGATTTCTTCGCGGTTTTCGACGCTATCCTTCGTAATTAGGCTACGGCCCACCGTTTTAGCTGTCAGAATCCATTTGTCTTCATGGGAAGTAGGCAAATGTGCTAGGTGGTTGAAGTTTTCGTTATTTTTTTTAAACGATAAATAATGTAAATTTGCTTAATATTCTTACTATCTACTAAGTTTATTTTCATGTATTTAAGTACTTACCCACCGCACCTTCCGGGTGGACTGCGATCCTCGATCGTTTCTGCCTGCTGGGGGCCCAAATAGCGTAATTTCATCATAACTTTAATATTTTGTACTGAACCCATCCTCGAATACGTCGCCGTTGAACTAACTGCCCGCGCGCAGACGCGTCTCTGGACACCTCACACGTCGGTCTAGCTCAGAAAAACGGAAAATATTTTGCTAACTCGTTGCGAAAATTCTAACTTAGTGATACAGTGAGCCTCATACAGTACGAAATCTTGAATACTACAAGGCCGATTTCTTCGCGGTTTTCGACGCTGTCCTTCGTAATTAGGCTACGGCCCACCGTTTTAGCTGTCAGAATCCATTTGTCTTCATGGGAAGTAGCCAAATGTGCTAGGTGGTTGAAGTTTTCGTTATTTTTTTTAAACGATAAATAATGTAAATTTGCTTAATATTCTTACTATCTACTAAGTTTATTTTCATGTAATTAAGTACTTACCCACCGCACCTTCCGGGTGGACTGCGATCCTCGATCGGTTCTGCCTGCTGGGGGCCCAAAGAGCGTAATTTCATCATAACTTTAATATTTTGTACTGAACCCATCCTCGAATACGTCGCCGTTGAACTAACTGCCCGCGCGCAGACGCGTCTCTGGACACCTCACACGTCGGTCTAGCTCAGGAAAACGGAAAAAACTTTTGCTAACTCGTTGCGAAAATTCTAACTTAGTGATACAGTGAGCCTCATACAGTACGAAATCTTGAATACTACAAGGCTGATTTCTTCCCGGTTTTTGACGATATCCTTCGTAATTAGGCTACGGCCCACCGTTTTAGCTGTCAGAATCCATTTGTCTTCATGGGAAGTAGGCAAATGTGCTAGGTGGTTGAAGTTTTCGTTATTTTTTTTAAACGATAAATAATGTAAATTTGCTTAATATTCTTACTATCTACTAAGTTTATTTTCATGTAATTAAGTACTTACCCACCGCACCTTCCGGGTGGACTGCGATCCTCGATCGGTTCTCCCTGCTGGGGGCCCAAATAGCGTAATTTCATCATAACTTTAATATTTTGTACTGAACCCATCCTCGAATACGTCGCCGTTGAACTAACTGCCCGCGCGCAGACGCGTCTCTGGACACCTCAAACGTCAGTCTAGCTCAGAAAAACGGAAAAAACTTTTGCTAACTCGTTGCGAAAATTCTAACTTAGTGATACAGTGAGCCTCATACAGTACGAAATCTTGAATACTACAAGGCCGATTTCTTCCCGGTTTTTGACGATATCCTTCGTAATTAGGCTACGGCCCACCGTTTTAGCTGTCAGAATCCTTTTGTCTTCATGGGAAGTAGGCAAATGTGCGAGGTGGTTGAAGTTTTCGTTATTTTTTTTATTTTTATAAAAAATAATGTAAATTTGCTTAATATTCTTACTATCTACTAAGTTTATTTTCATGTAATTAAGTACTTACCCACCGCACCTTCCGGGTGGACTGCGATCCTCGATCGGTTCTGCCTGCTGGGGCCCCAAAGAGCGTAATTTCATCATAACTTTAATATTTTGTACTGAACCCATCCTCGAATACGTCGCCGTTGAACTAACTGCCCGCGCGCAGACGCGTCTCTCGACACCTCACACGTCGGTCTAGCTCAGAAAAACGGAAAAAACTTTTGCTAACTCGTTGCGAAAATTCTAACTTAGTGATACAGTGAGCCTCATACAGTACGAAATCTTGAATACTACAAGGCCGATTTCTACGCAATTTTCAACGCTATCCTTCGTAATTAGGCTACGGCCCACCGTTTTAGCTGTCAGAATCCATTTGTCTTCATGGGAAGTAGGCAAATGTGCTAGGTGGTTGAAGTTTTCGTTATTTTTTTTAAACGATAAATAATGTAAATTTGCTTAATATTCTTACTATCTACTAAGTTTATTTTCATGTAATTAAGTACTTACCCACCGCACCTTCCGGGTGGACTGCGATCCTCGATCGTTTCTGCCTGCTGGGGGCCCAAATAGCGTAATTTCATCATAACTTTAATATTTTGTACTGAACCCATCCTCGAATACGTCGCCGTTGAACTAACTGCCCGCGCGCAGACGCGTCTCTGGACACCTCACACGTCGGTCTAGCTCAGAAAAACGGAAAATATTTTGCTAACTCGTTGCGAAAATTCTAACTTAGTGATACAGTGAGCCTCATACAGTACGAAATCTTGAATACTACAAGGCCGATTTCTACGCAATTTTCAACGCTATCCTTCGTAATTAGGCTACGGCCCACCGTTTTAGCTGTCAGAATCCATTTGTCTTCATGGGAAGTAGGCAAATGTGCTAGGTGGTTGAAGTTTTCGTTATTTTTTTTAAACGATAAATAATGTAAATTTGCTTAATATTCTTACTATCTACTAAGTTTATTTTCATGTAATTAAGTACTTACCCACCGCACCTTCCGGGTGGACTGCGATCCTCGATCGTTTCTGCCTGCTGGGGGCCCAAATAGCGTAATTTCATCATAACTTTAATATTTTGTACTGAACCCATCCTCGAATACGTCGCCGTTGAACTAACTGCCCGCGCGCAGACGCATCTCTGGACACCTCACACGTCGGTCTAGCTCAGAAAAACGGAAAATATTTTGCTAACTCGTTGCGAAAATTCTAACTTAGTGATACAGTGAGCCTCATACAGTACGAAATCTTGAATACTACAAGGCCGATTTCTTCGCGGTTTTCGACGCTGTCCTTCGTAATTAGGCTACGGCCCACCGTTTTAGCTGTCAGAATCCATTTGTCTTCATGGGAAGTAGCCAAATGTGCTAGGTGGTTGAAGTTTTCGTTATTTTTTTTAAACGATAAATAATGTAAATTTGCTTAATATTCTTACTATCTACTAAGTTTATTTTCATGTAATTAAGTACTTACCCACCGCACCTTCCGGGTTTTTTTTTTTTTTTTTTTTTTTTTTTTTTTTTTTTTTTTTTTTTTTCAGGATGGGAAATCATCAAATGACTTCTCCCGCTCTGGGCGGAGCGGGAGGGTGTGTCAGACTTTTACTGACTAAAACCCACCCGTGTTCCATCAGTTGCCCATGTGCCAGGGTCACGGTATCTCTTTCGAACAATCACGCGACCCCGGCAGGCATCGGTCCTAGCAGACCCCTACGCTGCTGCTGACATCTCTTTGAGGCGCGCGTGGAACACTGCGCGCCGTCGACCCGAGCTTGGTCCTTACCGGGCGGCGAGCTACCCATTGCTCGCCACCCGCAAGCTCGCGCCTACGGTGGCCGGGAGTCCGCAATCGACTCCCGACGCCCGGGGCGTCTCCTCCTGCGGCGGCTAGGGACGTGAGGGCGCAGAGACTGCCACTCCCTCACGCGCCCCGCCTCCTCCTTCGCGAGCATTACTGCTTCGCAGAAGGAGGTGACGGCTTCCCATTCCCTCTCGCTCCGTACCATGGCTCGCACCAGGGCCGGACGCGAGAGGTCGCCGCCGCCGATCGCCTCCACGAACCTTCCGGGTGGACTGCGATCCTCGATCGGTTCTGCCTGCTGGGGGCCCAAAGAGCGTAATTTCATCATAACTTTAATATTTTGTACTGAACCCATCCTCGAATACGTCGCCGTTGAACTAACTGCCCGCGCGCAGACGCGTCTCTGGACACCTCACACGTCGGTCTAGCTCAGAAAAACGGAAAAAACTTTTGCTAACTCGTTGCGAAAATTCTAACTTAGTGATACAGTGAGCCTCATACAGTACGAAATCTTGAATACTACAAGGCCGATTTCTACGCAATTTTCAAGGCTATCCTTCGTAATTAGGCTACGGCCCACCGTTTTAGCTGTCAGAATCCATTTGTCTTCATGGGAAGTAGGCAAATGTGCTAGGTGGTTGAAGTTTTCGTTATTTTTTTTAAACGATAAATAATGTAAATTTGCTTAATATTCTTACTATCTACTAAGTTTATTTTCATGTAATTAAGTACTTACCCACCGCACCTTCCGGGTGGACTGCGATCCTCGATCGTTTCTGCCTGCTGGGGGCCCAAATAGCGTAATTTCATCATAACTTTAATATTTTGTACTGAACCCATCCTCGAATACGTCGCCGTTGAACTAACTGCCCGCGCGCAGACGCGTCTCTGGACACCTCACACGTCGGTCTAGCTCAGAAAAACGGAAAAAACTTTTGCTAACTCGTTGCGAAAATTCTAACTTAGTGATACAGTGAGCCTCATACAGTAAGAAATCTTGAATACTACAAGGCCGATTTCTTCGCGGTTTTCGACGCTATCCTTCGTAATTAGGCTACGGCCCACCGTTTTAGCTGTCAGAATCCATTTGTCTTCATGGGAAGTAGGCAAATGTGCTAGGTGGTTGAAGTTTTCGTTATTTTTTTTAAGCGATAAATAATGTAAATTTGCTTAATATTCTTACTATCTACTAAGTTTATTTTCATGTAATTAAGTACTTACCCACCGCACCTTCCGGGTGGACTGCGATCCTCGATCGGTTCTGCCTGCTGGGTGCCCAAATAGCGTAATTTCATCATAACTTTAATATTTTGTACTGAACCCATCCTCGAATACGTCGCCGTTGAACTGCCCGCGCGCAGACGCGTCTCTGGACACCTCACACGTCGGTCTAGCTCAGAAAAACGGAAAAAACTTTTGCTAACTCGTTGCGAAAATTCTAACTTAGTGATACAGTGAGCCTCATACAGAACGAAATCTTGAATACTACAAGGCCGATTTCTTCGCGGTTTTCGACGCTATCCTTCGTAATTAGGCTACGGCCCACCGTTTTAGCTGTCAGAATCCATTTGTCTTCATGGGAAGTAGGCAAATGTGCGAGGTGGTTGAAGTTTTCGTTATTTTTTTTAAACGATAAATAATGTAAATTTGCTTAATATTCTTACTATCTACTAAGTTTATTTTCATGTAATTAAGTACGTACCCACCGCACCTTCCGGGTGGACTGCGATCCTCGATCGGTTCTGCCTGCTGGGGGCCCAAATAGCGTAATTTCATCATAACTTTAATATTTTGTACTGAACCCAACCTCGAATACGTCGCCGTTGAACTGCCCGCGCGCAGACGCGTCTCCGGACACCTCACACGTCGGTCTAGCTCAGAAAAACGGAAAAAACTTTTGCTAACTCGTTGCGAAAATTCTAACTTAGTGATACAGTGAGCCTCATACAGTACGAAATCTTGAATACTACAAGGCCGATTTCTTCCCGGTTTTTGACGATATCCTTCGTAATTAGGCTACGGCCCACCGTTTTAGCTGTCAGAATCCATTTGTCTTCATGGGAAGTAGGCAAATGTGCTAGGTGGTTGAAGTTTTCGTTATTTTTTTTAAACGATAAATAATGTAAATTTGCTTAATATTCTTACTATCTACTAAGTTTATTTTCATGTAATTAAGTACTTACCCACCGCACCTTCCGGGTGGACTGCGATCCTCGATTGGTTCTCCCTGCTGGGGGCCCAAATAGCGTAATTTCATCATAACTTTAATATTTTGTACTGAACCCATCCTCGAATACGTCGCCGTTGAACTAACTGCCCGCGCGCAGACGCGTCTCTGGACACCTCACACGTCAGTCTAGCTCAGAAAAACGGAAAAAACTTTTGCTAACTCGTTGCGAAAATTCTAACTTAGTGATACATTGAGCCTCATACAGTACGAAATCTTGAATACTACAAGGCCGATTTCTTCCCGGTTTTTGACGATATCCTTCGTAATTAGGCTACGGCCCACCGTTTTAGCTGTCAGAATCCATTTGTCTTCATGGGAAGTAGGCAAATGTGCTAGGTGGTTGAAGTTTTCGTTATTTTTTTTAAACGATAAATAATGTAAATTTGCTTAATATTCTTACTATCTACTAAGTTTATTTTCATGTAATTAAGTACTTACCCACCGCACCTTCCGGGTGGACTGCGATCCTCGATCGTTTCTGCCTGCTGGGGGCCCAAATAGCGTAATTTCATCATAACTTTAATATTTTGTACTGAACCCATCCTCGAATACGTCGCCGTTGAACTAACTGCCCGCGCGCAGACGCGTCTCTGGACACCTCACACGTCGGTCTAGCTCAGAAAAACGGAAAATATTTTGCTAACTCGTTGCGAAAATTCTAACTTAGTGATACAGTGAGCCTCATACAGTACGAAATCTTGAATACTACAAGGCCGATTTCTACGCAATTTTGAACGCTATCCTTCGTAATTAGGCTACGGCCCACCGTTTTAGCTGTCAGAATCCATTTGTCTTCATGGGAAGTAGGCAAATGTGCTAGGTGGTTGAAGTTTTCGTTATTTTTTTTAAACGATAAATAATGTAAATTTGCTTAATATTCTTACTATCTACTAAGTTTATTTTCATGTAATTAAGTACTTACCCACCGCACCTTCCGGGTGGACTGCGATCCTCGATCGTTTCTGCCTGCTGGGGGCCCAAATAGCGTAATTTCATCATAACTTTAATATTTTGTACTGAACCCATCCTCGAATACGTCGCCGTTGAACTAACTGCCCGCGCGCAGACGCATCTCTGGACACCTCACACGTCGGTCTAGCTCAGAAAAACGGAAAATATTTTGCTAACTCGTTGCGAAAATTCTAACTTAGTGATACAGTGAGCCTCATACAGTACGAAATCTTGAATACTACAAGGCCGATTTCTTCGCGGTTTTCGACGCTGTCCTTCGTAATTAGGCTACGGCCCACCGTTTTAGCTGTCAGAATCCATTTGTCTTCATGGGAAGTAGCCAAATGTGCTAGGTGGTTGAAGTTTTCGTTATTTTTTTTAAACGATAAATAATGTAAATTTGCTTAATATTCTTACTATCTACTAAGTTTATTTTCATGTAATTAAGTACTTACCCACCGCACCTTCCGGGTTTTTTTTTTTTTTTTTTTTTTTTTTTTTTTTTTTTTTTTTTTTTTTCAGGATGGGAAATCATCAAATGACTTCTCCCGCTCTGGGCGGAGCGGGAGGGTGTGTCAGACTTTTACTGACTAAAACCCACCCGTGTTCCATCAGTTGCCCATGTGCCAGGGTCACGGTATCTCTTTCGAACAATCACGCGACCCCGGCAGGCATCGGTCCTAGCAGACCCCTACGCTGCTGCTGACATCTCTTTGAGGCGCGCGTGGAACACTGCGCGCCGTCGACCCGAGCTTGGTCCTTACCGGGCGGCGAGCTACCCATTGCTCGCCACCCGCAAGCTCGCGCCTACGGTGGCCGGGAGTCCGCAATCGACTCCCGACGCCCGGGGCGTCTCCTCCTGCGGCGGCTAGGGACGTGAGGGCGCAGAGACTGCCACTCCCTCACGCGCCCCGCCTCCTCCTTCGCGAGCATTACTGCTTCGCAGAAGGAGGTGACGGCTTCCCATTCCCTCTCGCTCCGTACCATGGCTCGCACCAGGGCCGGACGCGAGAGGTCGCCGCCGCCGATCGCCTCCACGAACCTTCCGGGTGGACTGCGATCCTCGATCGGTTCTGCCTGCTGGGGGCCCAAAGAGCGTAATTTCATCATAACTTTAATATTTTGTACTGAACCCATCCTCGAATACGTCGCCGTTGAACTAACTGCCCGCGCGCAGACGCGTCTCTGGACACCTCACACGTCGGTCTAGCTCAGAAAAACGGAAAAAACTTTTGCTAACTCGTTGCGAAAATTCTAACTTAGTGATACAGTGAGCCTCATACAGTACGAAATCTTGAATACTACAAGGCCGATTTCTACGCAATTTTCAAGGCTATCCTTCGTAATTAGGCTACGGCCCACCGTTTTAGCTGTCAGAATCCATTTGTCTTCATGGGAAGTAGGCAAATGTGCTAGGTGGTTGAAGTTTTCGTTATTTTTTTTAAACGATAAATAATGTAAATTTGCTTAATATTCTTACTATCTACTAAGTTTATTTTCATGTAATTAAGTACTTACCCACCGCACCTTCCGGGTGGACTGCGATCCTCGATCGTTTCTGCCTGCTGGGGGCCCAAATAGCGTAATTTCATCATAACTTTAATATTTTGTACTGAACCCATCCTCGAATACGTCGCCGTTGAACTAACTGCCCGCGCGCAGACGCGTCTCTGGACACCTCACACGTCGGTCTAGCTCAGAAAAACGGAAAAAACTTTTGCTAACTCGTTGCGAAAATTCTAACTTAGTGATACAGTGAGCCTCATACAGTAAGAAATCTTGAATACTACAAGGCCGATTTCTTCGCGGTTTTCGACGCTATCCTTCGTAATTAGGCTACGGCCCACCGTTTTAGCTGTCAGAATCCATTTGTCTTCATGGGAAGTAGGCAAATGTGCTAGGTGGTTGAAGTTTTCGTTATTTTTTTTAAGCGATAAATAATGTAAATTTGCTTAATATTCTTACTATCTACTAAGTTTATTTTCATGTAATTAAGTACTTACCCACCGCACCTTCCGGGTGGACTGCGATCCTCGATCGGTTCTGCCTGCTGGGTGCCCAAATAGCGTAATTTCATCATAACTTTAATATTTTGTACTGAACCCATCCTCGAATACGTCGCCGTTGAACTGCCCGCGCGCAGACGCGTCTCTGGACACCTCACACGTCGGTCTAGCTCAGAAAAACGGAAAAAACTTTTGCTAACTCGTTGCGAAAATTCTAACTTAGTGATACAGTGAGCCTCATACAGAACGAAATCTTGAATACTACAAGGCCGATTTCTTCGCGGTTTTCGACGCTATCCTTCGTAATTAGGCTACGGCCCACCGTTTTAGCTGTCAGAATCCATTTGTCTTCATGGGAAGTAGGCAAATGTGCGAGGTGGTTGAAGTTTTCGTTATTTTTTTTAAACGATAAATAATGTAAATTTGCTTAATATTCTTACTATCTACTAAGTTTATTTTCATGTAATTAAGTACGTACCCACCGCACCTTCCGGGTGGACTGCGATCCTCGATCGGTTCTGCCTGCTGGGGGCCCAAATAGCGTAATTTCATCATAACTTTAATATTTTGTACTGAACCCAACCTCGAATACGTCGCCGTTGAACTGCCCGCGCGCAGACGCGTCTCCGGACACCTCACACGTCGGTCTAGCTCAGAAAAACGGAAAAAACTTTTGCTAACTCGTTGCGAAAATTCTAACTTAGTGATACAGTGAGCCTCATACAGTACGAAATCTTGAATACTACAAGGCCGATTTCTTCCCGGTTTTTGACGATATCCTTCGTAATTAGGCTACGGCCCACCGTTTTAGCTGTCAGAATCCATTTGTCTTCATGGGAAGTAGGCAAATGTGCTAGGTGGTTGAAGTTTTCGTTATTTTTTTTAAACGATAAATAATGTAAATTTGCTTAATATTCTTACTATCTACTAAGTTTATTTTCATGTAATTAAGTACTTACCCACCGCACCTTCCGGGTGGACTGCGATCCTCGATTGGTTCTCCCTGCTGGGGGCCCAAATAGCGTAATTTCATCATAACTTTAATATTTTGTACTGAACCCATCCTCGAATACGTCGCCGTTGAACTAACTGCCCGCGCGCAGACGCGTCTCTGGACACCTCACACGTCAGTCTAGCTCAGAAAAACGGAAAAAACTTTTGCTAACTCGTTGCGAAAATTCTAACTTAGTGATACATTGAGCCTCATACAGTACGAAATCTTGAATACTACAAGGCCGATTTCTTCCCGGTTTTTGACGATATCCTTCGTAATTAGGCTACGGCCCACCGTTTTAGCTGTCAGAATCCATTTGTCTTCATGGGAAGTAGGCAAATGTGCTAGGTGGTTGAAGTTTTCGTTATTTTTTTTAAACGATAAATAATGTAAATTTGCTTAATATTCTTACTATCTACTAAGTTTATTTTCATGTAATTAAGTACTTACCCACCGCACCTTCCGGGTGGACTGCGATCCTCGATTGGTTCTCCCTGCTGGGGGCCCAAATAGCGTAATTTCATCATAACTTTAATATTTTGTACTGAACCCAACCTCGAATACGTCGCCGTTGAACTGCCCGCGCGCAGACGCGTCTCCGGACACCTCACACGTCAGTCTAGCTCAGAAAAACGGAAAAAACTTTTGCTAACTCGTTGCGAAAATTCTAACTTAGTGATACAGTGAGCCTCATACAGTACGAAATCTTGAATACTACAAGGCCGATTTCTTCCCGGTTTTTGACGATATCCTTCGTAATTAGGCTACGGCCCACCGTTTTAGCTGTCAGAATCCATTTGTCTTCATGGGAAGTAGGCAAATGTGCTAGGTGGTTGAAGTTTTCGTTATTTTTTTTAAACGATAAATAATGTAAATTTGCTTAATATTCTTACTATCTACTAAGTTTATTTTCATGTAATTAAGTACTTACCCACCGCACCTTCCGGGTGGACTGCGATCCTCGATTGGTTCTCCCTGCTGGGGGCCCAAATAGCGTAATTTCATCATAACTTTAATATTTTGTACTGAACCCATCCTCGAATACGTCGCCGTTGAACTAACTGCCCGCGCGCAGACGCGTCTCTGGACACCTCACACGTCAGTCTAGCTCAGAAAAACGGAAAAAACTTTTGCTAACTCGTTGCGAAAATTCTAACTTAGTGATACATTGAGCCTCATACAGTACGAAATCTTGAATACTACAAGGCCGATTTCTTCCCGGTTTTTGACGATATCCTTCGTAATTAGGCTACGGCCCACCGTTTTAGCTGTCAGAATCCATTTGTCTTCATGGGAAGTAGGCAAATGTGCTAGGTGGTTGAAGTTTTCGTTATTTTTTTTAAGCGATAAATAATGTAAATTTGCTTAATATTCTTACTATCTACTAAGTTTATTTTCATGTAATTAAGTACTTACCCACCGCACCTTCCGTATGGACTGCGATCATCGATCGTTTCTGCCTGCTGGGGGCCCAAATAGCGTAATTTCATCATAACTTTAATATTTTGTACTGAACCCATCCTCGAATACGTCGCCGTTGAACTAACTGCCCGCGCGCAGACGCGTCTCTGGACACCTCACACGTCGGTCTAGCTCAGAAAAACGGAAAAAACTTTTGCTAACTCGTTGCGAAAATTCTAACTTAGTGATACAGTGAGCCTCATACAGTACGAAATCTTGAATACTACAAGGCCGATTTCTTCGCGGTTTTCGACGCTATCCTTCGTAATTAGGCTACGGCCCACCGTTTTAGCTGTCAGAATCCATTTGTCTTCATGGGAAGTAGGCAAATGTGCTAGGTGGTTGAAGTTTTCGTTATTTTTTTTAAACGATAAATAATGTAAATTTGCTTAATATTCTTACTATCTACTAAGTTTATTTTCATGTAATTAAGTACTTACCCACCGCACCTTCCGGGTGGACTGCGATCCTCGATCGGTTCTGCCTGCTGGGGGCCCAAATAGCGTAATATCATCATAACTTTAATATTTTGTACTGAACCCATCCTCGAATACGTCGCCGTTGAACTGCCCGCGCACAGACGCGTCTCTGGACACCTCACACGTCGGTCTTGCTCAGGAAAACGGAAAAAACTTTTGCTAACTCGTTGCGAAAATTCTAACTTAGTGATAGAGTGAGCCTCATACAGTACGAAATCTTGAATACTACAAGGCCGATTTCTTCCCGGTTTTTGACGATATCCTTCGTAATTAGGCTACGGCCCACCGTTTTAGCTGTCAGAATCCATTTGTCTTCATGGGAAGTAGGCAAATGTGCTAGGTGGTTGAAGTTTTCGTTATTTTTTTTAAACGATAAATAATGTAAATTTGCTTAATATTCCTACTATCTACTAATTTTATTTTCATGTAATTAAGTACTTACCCACCGCACCTTCCGGGAGGACTGCGATCCTCGATCGGTTCTGCCTGCTGGGGGCCCAAATAGCGTAATTTCATCATAACTTTAATATTTTGTACTGAACCCATCCTCGAATACGTCGCCGTTGAACTGCCCGCGCGCAGACGCGTCTCTGGACACCTCACACGTCGGCCTAGCTCAGAAAAACGGAAAAAACTTTTGCTAACTCGTTGCGAAAATTCTAACTTAGTGATACAGTGAGCCTAATACAGTACGAAATCTTGAATACTACAAGGCCGATTTCTTCGCGGTTTTCGACGCTATCCTTCGTAATTAGGCTACGGCCCACCGTTTTAGCTGTCAGAATCCATTTGTCTTCATGGGAAGTAGGCAAATGTGCTAGGTGGTTGAAGTTTTCGTTATTTTTTTTAAACGATAAATAATGTAAATTTGCTTAATATTCTTACTATCTACTAAGTTTATTTTCATGTAATTAAGTACTTACCCACCGCACCTTCCGGGTGGACTGCGATTCTCGATCGGTTCTGCCTGCTGGGGGCCCAAATAGCGTAATTTCATCATAACTTTAATATTTTGTACTGAACCCATCCTCGAATACGTCGCCGTTGAACTAACTGCCCGCGCGCAGACGCGTCTCTGGACACCTCACACGTCGGTCTAGCTCAGGAAAACGGAAAAAACTTTTGCTAACTCGTTGCGAAAATTCTAACTTAGTGATACAGTGAGCCTCATACAGTACGAAATCTTGAATACTACAAGGCTGATTTCTTCCCGGTTTTTGACGATATCCTTCGTAATTAGGCTACGGCCCACCGTTTTAGCTGTCAGAATCCATTTGTCTTCATGGGAAGTAGGCAAATGTGCTAGGTGGTTGAAGTTTTCGTTATTTTTTTTAAACGATAAATAATGTAAATTTGCTTAATATTCTTACTATCTACTAAGTTTATTTTCATGTAATTAAGTACTTACCCACCGCACCTTCCAGGTGGACTGCGATCCTCGATCGGTTCTCCCTGCTGGGGGCCCAAATAGCGTAATTTCATCATAACTTTAATATTTTGTACTGAACCCATCCTCGAATACGTCGCCGTTGAACTGCCCGCGCGCAGACGCGTCTCTGGACACCTCACACGTCGGCCTAGCTCAGAAAAACGGAAAAAACTTTTGCTAACGCGTTGCGAAAATTCTAACTTAGTGATACAGTGAGCCTAATACAGTACGAAATCTTGAATACTACAAGGCCGATTTCTTCGCGGTTTTCGACGCTATCCTTCGTAATTAGGCTACGGCCCACCGTTTTAGCTGTCAGAATCCATTTGTCTTCATGGGAAGTAGGCAAATGTGCTAGGTGGTTGAAGTTTTCGTTATTTTTTTTAAACGATAAATAATGTAAATTTGCTTAATATTCTTACTATCTACTAAGTTTATTTTCATGTAATTAAGTACTTACCCACCGCACCTTCCGGGTGGACTGCGATCCTCGATCGGTTCTGCCTGCTGGGGGCCCAAAGAGCGTAATTTCA
This sequence comes from Aporophyla lueneburgensis, assembly GCA_932294355.1. Lineage (NCBI taxonomy): Eukaryota > Metazoa > Arthropoda > Insecta > Lepidoptera > Noctuidae > Aporophyla > Aporophyla lueneburgensis. Next base: position 10,772,536 of record OW028762.1, on the reverse strand, counting down.
TCATAACTTTAATATTTTGTACTGAACCCATCCTCGAATACGTCGCCGTTGAACTAACTGCCCGCGCGCAGACGCGTCTCTGGACACCTCACACGTCGGTCTAGCTCAGAAAAACGGAAAAAACTTTTGCTAACTCGTTGCGAAAATTCTAACTTAGTGATACAGTGAGCCTCATACAGTACGAAATCTTGAATACTACAAGGCCGATTTCTACGCAATTTTCAACGCTATCCTTCGTAATTAGGCTACGGCCCACCGTTTTAGCTGTCAGAATCCATTTGTCTTCATGGGAAGTAGGCAAATGTGCTAGGTGGTTGAAGTTTTCGTTATTTTTTTTAAACGATAAATAATGTAAATTTGCTTAATATTCTTACTATCTACTAAGTTTATTTTCATGTAATTAAGTACTTACCCACCGCACCTTCCGGGTGGACTGCGATTCTCGATCGGTTCTGCCTGCTGGGGGCCCAAATAGCGTAATTTCATCATAACTTTAATATTTTGTACTGAACCCATCCTCGAATACGTCGCCGTTGAACTAACTGCCCGCGCGCAGACGCGTCTCTGGACACCTCACACGTCGGTCTAGCTCAGGAAAACGGAAAAAACTTTTGCTAACTCGTTGCGAAAATTCTAACTTAGTGATACAGTGAGCCTCATACAGTACGAAATCTTGAATACTACAAGGCTGATTTCTTCCCGGTTTTTGACGATATCCTTCGTAATTAGGCTACGGCCCACCGTTTTAGCTGTCAGAATCCATTTGTCTTCATGGGAAGTAGGCAAATGTGCTAGGTGGTTGAAGTTTTCGTTATTTTTTTTAAACGATAAATAATGTAAATTTGCTTAATATTCTTACTATCTACTAAGTTTATTTTCATGTAATTAAGTACTTACCCACCGCACCTTCCGGGTGGACTGCGATCCTCGATCGGTTCTCCCTGCTGGGGGCCCAAATAGCGTAATTTCATCATAACTTTAATATTTTGTACTGAACCCATCCTCGAATACGTCGCCGTTGAACTAACTGCCCGCGCGCAGACGCGTCTCTGGACACCTCAAACGTCAGTCTAGCTCAGAAAAACGGAAAAAACTTTTGCTAACTCGTTGCGAAAATTCTAACTTAGTGATACAGTGAGCCTCATACAGTACGAAATCTTGAATACTACAAGGCCGATTTCTTCCCGGTTTTTGACGATATCCTTCGTAATTAGGCTACGGCCCACCGTTTTAGCTGTCAGAATCCTTTTGTCTTCATGGGAAGTAGGCAAATGTGCGAGGTGGTTGAAGTTTTCGTTATTTTTTTTATTTTTATAAAAAATAATGTAAATTTGCTTAATATTCTTACTATCTACTAAGTTTATTTTCATGTAATTAAGTACTTACCCACCGCACCTTCCGGGTGGACTGCGATCCTCGATCGGTTCTGCCTGCTGGGGCCCCAAAGAGCGTAATTTCATCATAACTTTAATATTTTGTACTGAACCCATCCTCGAATACGTCGCCGTTGAACTAACTGCCCGCGCGCAGACGCGTCTCTGGACACCTCACACGTCGGTCTAGCTCAGAAAAACGGAAAAAACTTTTGCTAACTCGTTGCGAAAATTCTAACTTAGTGATACAGTGAGCCTCATACAGTACGAAATCTTGAATACTACAAGGCCGATTTCTACGCAATTTTCAACGCTATCCTTCGTAATTAGGCTACGGCCCACCGTTTTAGCTGTCAGAATCCATTTGTCTTCATGGGAAGTAGGCAAATGTGCTAGGTGGTTGAAGTTTTCGTTATTTTTTTTAAACGATAAATAATGTAAATTTGCTTAATATTCTTACTATCTACTAAGTTTATTTTCATGTAATTAAGTACTTACCCACCGCACCTTCCGGGTGGACTGCGATCCTCGATCGTTTCTGCCTGCTGGGGGCCCAAATAGCGTAATTTCATCATAACTTTAATATTTTGTACTGAACCCATCCTCGAATACGTCGCCGTTGAACTAACTGCCCGCGCGCAGACGCGTCTCTGGACACCTCACACGTCGGTCTAGCTCAGAAAAACGGAAAATATTTTGCTAACTCGTTGCGAAAATTCTAACTTAGTGATACAGTGAGCCTCATACAGTACGAAATCTTGAATACTACAAGGCCGATTTCTTCGCGGTTTTCGACGCTGTCCTTCGTAATTAGGCTACGGCCCACCGTTTTAGCTGTCAGAATCCATTTGTCTTCATGGGAAGTAGCCAAATGTGCTAGGTGGTTGAAGTTTTCGTTATTTTTTTTAAACGATAAATAATGTAAATTTGCTTAATATTCTTACTATCTACTAAGTTTATTTTCATGTAATTAAGTACTTACCCACCGCACCTTCCGGGTGGACTGCGATCCTCGATCGGTTCTGCCTGCTGGGGGCCCAAAGAGCGTAATTTCATCATAACTTTAATATTTTGTACTGAACCCATCCTCGAATACGTCGCCGTTGAACTAACTGCCCGCGCGCAGACGCGTCTCTGGACACCTCACACGTCGGTCTAGCTCAGAAAAACGGAAAAAACTTTTGCTAACTCGTTGCGAAAATTCTAACTTAGTGATACAGTGAGCCTCATACAGTACGAAATCTTGAATACTACAAGGCCGATTTCTACGCAATTTTCAACGCTATCCTTCGTAATTAGGCTACGGCCCACCGTTTTAGCTGTCAGAATCCATTTGTCTTCATGGGAAGTAGGCAAATGTGCTAGGTGGTTGAAGTTTTCGTTATTTTTTTTAAACGATAAATAATGTAAATTTGCTTAATATTCTTACTATCTACTAAGTTTATTTTCATGTAATTAAGTACTTACCCACCGCACCTTCCGGGTGGACTGCGATCCTCGATCGTTTCTGCCTGCTGGGGGCCCAAATAGCGTAATTTCATCATAACTTTAATATTTTGTACTGAACCCATCCTCGAATACGTCGCCGTTGAACTAACTGCCCGCGCGCAGACGCGTCTCTGGACACCTCACACGTCGGTCTAGCTCAGAAAAACGGAAAAAACTTTTGCTAACTCGTTGCGAAAATTCTAACTTAGTGATACAGTGAGCCTCATACAGTAAGAAATCTTGAATACTACAAGGCCGATTTCTTCGCGGTTTTCGACGCTATCCTTCGTAATTAGGCTACGGCCCACCGTTTTAGCTGTCAGAATCCATTTGTCTTCATGGGAAGTAGGCAAATGTGCTAGGTGGTTGAAGTTTTCGTTATTTTTTTTAAACGATAAATAATGTAAATTTGCTTAATATTCTTACTATCTACTAAGTTTATTTTCATGTAATTAAGTACTTACCCACCGCACCTTCCGGGTGGACTGCGATTCTCGATCGGTTCTGCCTGCTGGGGGCCCAAATAGCGTAATTTCATCATAACTTTAATATTTTGTACTGAACCCATCCTCGAATACGTCGCCGTTGAACTAACTGCCCGCGCGCAGACGCGTCTCTGGACACCTCACACGTCGGTCTAGCTCAGGAAAACGGAAAAAACTTTTGCTAACTCGTTGCGAAAATTCTAACTTAGTGATACAGTGAGCCTCATACAGTACGAAATCTTGAATACTACAAGGCTGATTTCTTCCCGGTTTTTGACGATATCCTTCGTAATTAGGCTACGGCCCACCGTTTTAGCTGTCAGAATCCATTTGTCTTCATGGGAAGTAGGCAAATGTGCTAGGTGGTTGAAGTTTTCGTTATTTTTTTTAAACGATAAATAATGTAAATTTGCTTAATATTCTTACTATCTACTAAGTTTATTTTCATGTAATTAAGTACTTACCCACCGCACCTTCCGGGTGGACTGCGATCCTCGATCGGTTCTCCCTGCTGGGGGCCCAAATAGCGTAATTTCATCATAACTTTAATATTTTGTACTGAACCCATCCTCGAATACGTCGCCGTTGAACTAACTGCCCGCGCGCAGACGCGTCTCTGGACACCTCAAACGTCAGTCTAGCTCAGAAAAACGGAAAAAACTTTTGCTAACTCGTTGCGAAAATTCTAACTTAGTGATACAGTGAGCCTCATACAGTACGAAATCTTGAATACTACAAGGCCGATTTCTTCCCGGTTTTTGACGATATCCTTCGTAATTAGGCTACGGCCCACCGTTTTAGCTGTCAGAATCCTTTTGTCTTCATGGGAAGTAGGCAAATGTGCGAGGTGGTTGAAGTTTTCGTTATTTTTTTTATTTTTATAAAAAATAATGTAAATTTGCTTAATATTCTTACTATCTACTAAGTTTATTTTCATGTAATTAAGTACTTACCCACCGCACCTTCCGGGTGGACTGCGATCCTCGATCGGTTCTGCCTGCTGGGGCCCCAAAGAGCGTAATTTCATCATAACTTTAATATTTTGTACTGAACCCATCCTCGAATACGTCGCCGTTGAACTAACTGCCCGCGCGCAGACGCGTCTCTGGACACCTCACACGTCGGTCTAGCTCAGAAAAACGGAAAAAACTTTTGCTAACTCGTTGCGAAAATTCTAACTTAGTGATACAGTGAGCCTCATACAGTACGAAATCTTGAATACTACAAGGCCGATTTCTACGCAATTTTCAACGCTATCCTTCGTAATTAGGCTACGGCCCACCGTTTTAGCTGTCAGAATCCATTTGTCTTCATGGGAAGTAGGCAAATGTGCTAGGTGGTTGAAGTTTTCGTTATTTTTTTTAAACGATAAATAATGTAAATTTGCTTAATATTCTTACTATCTACTAAGTTTATTTTCATGTAATTAAGTACTTACCCACCGCACCTTCCGGGTGGACTGCGATCCTCGATCGTTTCTGCCTGCTGGGGGCCCAAATAGCGTAATTTCATCATAACTTTAATATTTTGTACTGAACCCATCCTCGAATACGTCGCCGTTGAACTAACTGCCCGCGCGCAGACGCGTCTCTGGACACCTCACACGTCGGTCTAGCTCAGAAAAACGGAAAATATTTTGCTAACTCGTTGCGAAAATTCTAACTTAGTGATACAGTGAGCCTCATACAGTACGAAATCTTGAATACTACAAGGCCGATTTCTTCGCGGTTTTCGACGCTGTCCTTCGTAATTAGGCTACGGCCCACCGTTTTAGCTGTCAGAATCCATTTGTCTTCATGGGAAGTAGCCAAATGTGCTAGGTGGTTGAAGTTTTCGTTATTTTTTTTAAACGATAAATAATGTAAATTTGCTTAATATTCTTACTATCTACTAAGTTTATTTTCATGTAATTAAGTACTTACCCACCGCACCTTCCGGGTGGACTGCGATCCTCGATCGGTTCTGCCTGCTGGGGGCCCAAAGAGCGTAATTTCATCATAACTTTAATATTTTGTACTGAACCCATCCTCGAATACGTCGCCGTTGAACTAACTGCCCGCGCGCAGACGCGTCTCTGGACACCTCACACGTCGGTCTAGCTCAGAAAAACGGAAAAAACTTTTGCTAACTCGTTGCGAAAATTCTAACTTAGTGATACAGTGAGCCTCATACAGTACGAAATCTTGAATACTACAAGGCCGATTTCTACGCAATTTTCAACGCTATCCTTCGTAATTAGGCTACGGCCCACCGTTTTAGCTGTCAGAATCCATTTGTCTTCATGGGAAGTAGGCAAATGTGCTAGGTGGTTGAAGTTTTCGTTATTTTTTTTAAACGATAAATAATGTAAATTTGCTTAATATTCTTACTATCTACTAAGTTTATTTTCATGTAATTAAGTACTTACCCACCGCACCTTCCGGGTGGACTGCGATCCTCGATCGTTTCTGCCTGCTGGGGGCCCAAATAGCGTAATTTCATCATAACTTTAATATTTTGTACTGAACCCATCCTCGAATACGTCGCCGTTGAACTAACTGCCCGCGCGCAGACGCGTCTCTGGACACCTCACACGTCGGTCTAGCTCAGAAAAACGGAAAAAACTTTTGCTAACTCGTTGCGAAAATTCTAACTTAGTGATACAGTGAGCCTCATACAGTAAGAAATCTTGAATACTACAAGGCCGATTTCTTCGCGGTTTTCGACGCTATCCTTCGTAATTAGGCTACGGCCCACCGTTTTAGCTGTCAGAATCCATTTGTCTTCATGGGAAGTAGGCAAATGTGCTAGGTGGTTGAAGTTTTCGTTATTTTTTTTAAGCGATAAATAATGTAAATTTGCTTAATATTCTTACTATCTACTAAGTTTATTTTCATGTAATTAAGTACTTACCCACCGCACCTTCCGGGTGGACTGCGATCCTCGATCGGTTCTGCCTGCTGGGTGCCCAAATAGCGTAATTTCATCATAACTTTAATATTTTGTACTGAACCCATCCTCGAATACGTCGCCGTTGAACTGCCCGCGCGCAGACGCGTCTCTGGACACCTCACACGTCGGTCTAGCTCAGGAAAACGGAAAAAACTTTTGCTAACTCGTTGCGAAAATTCTAACTTAGTGATACAGTGAGCCTCATACAGTACGAAATCTTGAATACTACAAGGCTGATTTCTTCCCGGTTTTTGACGATATCCTTCGTAATTAGGCTACGGCCCACCGTTTTAGCTGTCAGAATCCATTTGTCTTCATGGGAAGTAGGCAAATGTGCTAGGTGGTTGAAGTTTTCGTTATTTTTTTTAAACGATAAATAATGTAAATTTGCTTAATATTCTTACTATCTACTAAGTATATTTTCATGTAATTAAGTACTTACCCACCGCACCTTCCGGGTGGACTGCGATCCTCGATCGGTTCTCCCTGCTGGGGGCCCAAATAGCGTAATTTCATCATAACTTTAATATTTTGTACTGAACCCATCCTCGAATACGTCGCCGTTGAACTAACTGCCCGCGCGCAGACGCGTCTCTGGACACCTCAAACGTCAGTCTAGCTCAGAAAAACGGAAAAAACTTTTGCTAACTCGTTGCGAAAATTCTAACTTAGTGATACAGTGAGCCTCATACAGTACGAAATCTTGAATACTACAAGGCCGATTTCTTCCCGGTTTTTGAAGATATCCTTCGTAATTAGGCTACGGCCCACCGTTTTAGCTGTCAGAATCCTTTTGTCTTCATGGGAAGTAGGCAAATGTGCGAGGTGGTTGAAGTTTTCGTTATTTTTTTTATTTTTATAAAAAATAATGTAAATTTGCTTAATATTCTTACTATCTACTAAGTTTATTTTCATGTAATTAAGTACTTACCCACCGCACCTTCCGGGTGGACTGCGATCCTCGATCGGTTCTGCCTGCTGGGGCCCCAAAGAGCGTAATTTCATCATAACTTTAATATTTTGTACTGAACCCATCCCCGAATACGTCGCCGTTGAACTAACTGCCCGCGCGCAGACGCGTCTCTGGACACCTCACACGTCGGTCTAGCTCAGAAAAACGGAAAAAACTTTTGCTAACTCGTTGCGAAAATTCTAACTTAGTGATACAGTGAGCCTCATACAGTACGAAATCTTGAATACTACAAGGCCGATTTCTACGCAATTTTCAACGCTATCCTTCGTAATTAGGCTACGGCCCACCGTTTTAGCTGTCAGAATCCATTTGTCTTCATGGGAAGTAGGCAAATGTGCTAGGTGGTTGAAGTTTTCGTTATTTTTTTTAAACGATAAATAATGTAAATTTGCTTAATATTCTTACTATCTACTAAGTTTATTTTCATGTAATTAAGTACTTACCCACCGCACCTTCCGGGTGGACTGCGATTCTCGATCGGTTCTGCCTGCTGGGGGCCCAAATAGCGTAATTTCATCATAACTTTAATATTTTGTACTGAACCCATCCTCGAATACGTCGCCGTTGAACTAACTGCCCGCGCGCAGACGCGTCTCTGGACACCTCACACGTCGGTCTAGCTCAGGAAAACGGAAAAAACTTTTGCTAACTCGTTGCGTAAATTCTAACTTAGTGATACAGTGAGCCTCATACGGTACGAAATCTTGAATACTACAAGGCTGATTTCTTCCCGGTTTTTGACGATATCCTTCGTAATTAGGCTACGGCCCACCGTTTTAGCTGTCAGAATCCATTTGTCTTCATGGGAAGTAGGCAAATGTGCTAGGTGGTTGAAGTTTTCGTTATTTTTTTTAAACGATAAATAATGTAAATTTGCTTAATATTCTTACTATCTACTAAGTTTATTTTCATGTAATTAAGTACTTACCCACCGCACCTTCCGGGTGGACTGCGATCCTCGATCGGTTCTCCCTGCTGGGGGCCCAAATAGCGTAATTTCATCATAACTTTAATATTTTGTACTGAACCCATCCTCGAATACGTCGCCGTTGAACTAACTGCCCGCGCGCAGACGCGTCTCTGGACACCTCAAACGTCAGTCTAGCTCAGAAAAACGGAAAAAACTTTTGCTAACTCGTTGCGAAAATTCTAACTTAGTGATACAGTGAGCCTCATACAGTACGAAATCTTGAATACTACAAGGCCGATTTCTTCCCGGTTTTTGACGATATCCTTCGTAATTAGGCTACGGCCCACCGTTTTAGCTGTCAGAATCCTTTTGTCTTCATGGGAAGTAGGCAAATGTGCGAGGTGGTTGAAGTTTTCGTTATTTTTTTTATTTTTATAAAAAATAATGTAAATTTGCTTAATATTCTTACTATCTACTAAGTTTATTTTCATGTAATTAAGTACTTACCCACCGCACCTTCCGGGTGGACTGCGATCCTCGATCGGTTCTGCCTGCTGGGGGCCCAAAGAGCGTAATTTCATCATAACTTTAATATTTTGTACTGAACCCATCCTCGAATACGTCGCCGTTGAACTAACTGCCCGCGCGCAGACGCGTCTCTGGACACCTCACACGTCGGTCTAGCTCAGAAAAACGGAAAAAACTTTTGCTAACTCGTTGCGAAAATTCTAACTTAGTGATACAGTGAGCCTCATACAGTACGAAATCTTGAATACTACAAGGCCGATTTCTACGCAATTTTCAACGCTATCCTTCGTAATTAGGCTACGGCCCACCGTTTTAGCTGTCAGAATCCATTTGTCTTCATGGGAAGTAGGCAAATGTGCTAGGTGGTTGAAGTTTTCGTTATTTTTTTTAAACGATAAATAATGTAAATTTGCTTAACCCTTTAATTCGCAACGATGATTATACTCAACATTCAAAAAAAAATTTTTTTTTCGCGTTACTACTTCGTTTACATGTGTTTTCTCACCACTAAATCGTGGCAAAAATGAAACGCATCTGTCAAAAACTAATAAGTGACAGTATATGAATTGAGTTTGACATTTATCTGCAAAATGGCGCCGGCTAAAGGAGCGACTCGCGGACGTGCGGTAAGAAAAAATAATTTAAAATATTTTGCAATAGATATGCACTAATCCAGTAGTTCTACTAGTTCCTACATATCCACTCTTTGTGTTATGCTATTTACTGGACATGGAACTGCTTTGACTAACAAATTATAACCACTATTTTGTTAACGTTGAGTATTCTCAACATAGACCAAATATGAACAAAGTAGATGAATTGATCTATGTTAAGTATATTCAACACTGCACTACATTTAGAATACTATAGTTGTGTTTTTATAATACTGTTTTTTTATGAAAGTAAAGTTATTTCTTTATTTAATTGTCAAATTACTTATTTTTTAATTCTCAATATTGATTAACTATAAATTGCATAATTCAGATTTTTTTTTTGCATTTACTTTGTGAATGTATGTTATTTTTTTTTGCTTTTGGTGTTGGAATGCGTTTTGCAAGCTTTTGTTATTTGCGTTTCTTAGATTAAGCCACGATGGGAGCGGACCAGACGCATCATGGCGCTAGTGCCACCAGCGCGTGCTCCTTCAGACGGTAGTGGAACTTCGGAAGATGAAGATCTGATTCCTGGGCCTCAGAACATATGTATGGCGAATGAAGAATCAGATGTTAGTTCAGAGCCGAGGTCAGTAGATTCCTCTTTTGAGAGATTGAATATTTTAGACGACATTGATAGCGTAATTGCTTCAGCAGATTCACCCATACTCCCTTATGAAGAAGACACTGTTCCGTTAACACCCCTAATAAACCAGATGTTTCCATCAGGTGGCAGTACAGATCTACCTATATTAAATTCGCCACTTATATCTCCGTTAGAACCAAATACCCGGTCCAAGAGAAAACCTGTCAATAAGCCTATTATCTCATCAAAACGGACGAAAAAATATGTAAGAAAGCCACTAGATTTTAAATGGAAGTTAGGCAAGTTCCAACATGCAGCTATTATAGAAGAATTTGATTTCAGCACACCAATATACCCAAGATCTCCTATTGATTACTTTTTTATTTTATTTTCTGATGATGTTCTTGATCTTATTATAGAACAAACGAATTTATACTCCGTTCAGTGTGGCCTATCAAAATGCATAAACGCAACAAAAGATGACATCTGTGACTTTCTGGCTATTACAATCCTGATGGGGGTAGTTCCAATGCCATCATACCGAGACTATTGGAGTAGAACTCTAAGATATGCGCCTATAGCAGATGTTATGCCTCTGAAGAAGTACGAGCAAATTAGAAGATACCTACATTTTGCTGACAATAGTGACGCCAACGATGACCGCTATTTTAAGATCCGCCCTATTATTGAGAAAATAAGACGTAACTGCTTATTAGTTGAAGAAGAAGGGCGATATAGCATTGATGAAATGATGGTTCCATACAAGGGAACTCGTGCTGGAAGCCGACGCCAGTATCTCCCAAAAAAACCGAAGAAATGGGGATTTAAGATTTTTGTGAGAGCTGGAGTATCTGGCTTAATATATGATTTCCTACCTTACGGAGGAGAAGATACGTTTAGAGGAATATCGTTTACAGACTATGAAAACAGCCTTGGTTTGGGAGCTAAAGTTGTCCTGGCTCTTGCGAAGACAATCGAGAGAAGACCCTCAATTTTGTATTTCGACAACTTTTTTACTTCGCTTGAACTAATCCATTTTTTGCGAGATGAATATGGAATATTCAGTTTAGGCACGATTAGAAGTAACAGGCTCAGAGGATGTGCGGACAAGTTGCCTACCGACAAACAATTGTCAAAAAAAGGTCGTGGCGCAAGCAAACAAGTTGTTTGCAATTCTAACAAAATTGCTGTTGTCAAATGGCATGATAATAAAAGCGTCACTCTAGCCAGTTCTTTTGTGGACTCCTACCCTGTAGAAAAGATAAAGAGATACTCTAAAGAATTAAAGTCCAGGGTAGAAATTGACTGTCCCCAAATTATAAAGCAATATAACACGCATATGGGTGGTGTCGACTTGGCGGACATGTTAATTGCGATTTATCGCAGCACGTTTAAAACTAAGAGGTGGTACATGGCTATTTTCTCACAAGCTTTAGACATATGCGTCAATAATGCATGGTTATTATATAGGAGAGATCAAAAAGAATCATCAAATAAATGCGTGCCATTGAAGACATTCCGAATTCTTCTATACACGGAATTGTTGAAAAAAAATAGAGTTGGTAAAGAAAAAATAAATAATGTTAATAGTCCACAAGAAATAATAAAAACACCAGCAACACCCCGACCCCCCGATGCAGTAAGATATGATAACACCGGTCATTTACCTGTTTTTGTTCCTTACGGTAGGTGCAAATATTGTAAAAATGGATACACAAATGTTAATTGTACCAAATGCTCAATGAGGCTGTGTCTAGTAAGTAAGAGGAATTGTTTTTATAATTTTCATGTTGCTAATTAAAGGTATTTGATTTTTTTTGTTTGGTTTTATTGGAAAAGTACATTCTTAGTTTAGGGACGTTGTTGAAAATACTCAACGATTATTTCTATCTATAGATTCCTGAGTGTTTCGTAATGTTGAGTATACTTATCATATGTTTTCTCAAAAACTAATTATTACATATTTTTTAAATTATTTTTTTGGGCATATTTAAGTCATATGCAACCTACATTTAATATCAAATTCATATTTTTTTACCAAAACTTAGTTGCGCGTTAAAGGGTTAATATTCTTACTATCTACTAAGTTTATTTTCATGTTATTAAGTACTTACCCACCGCACCTTCTGGGTGGACTGCGATCCTCGATCGTTTCTGCCTGCTGGGGGCCCAAATAGCGTAATTTCATCATAACTTTAATATTTTGTACTGAACCCATCCTCGAATACGTCGCCGTTGAACTAACTGCCCGCGCGCAGACGCGTCTCTGGACACCTCACACGTCGGTCTAGCTCAGAAAAACGGAAAAAACTTTTGCTAACTCGTTGCGAAAATTCTAACTTAGTGATACAGTGAGCCTCATACAGTAAGAAATCTTGAATACTACAAGGCCGATTTCTTCGCGGTTTTCGACGCTATCCTTCGTAATTAGGCTACGGCCCACCGTTTTAGCTGTCAGAATCCATTTGTCTTCATGGGAAGTAGGCAAATGTGCTAGGTGGTTGAAGTTTTCGTTATTTTTTTTAAGCGATAAATAATGTAAATTTGCTTAATATTCTTACTATCTACTAAGTTTATTTTCATGTAATTAAGTACTTACCCACCGCACCTTCCGGGTGGACTGCGATCCTCGATCGGTTCTGCCTGCTGGGTGCCCAAATAGCGTAATTTCATCATAACTTTAATATTTTGTACTGAACCCATCCTCGAATACGTCGCCGTTGAACTGCCCGCGCGCAGACGCGTCTCTGGACACCTCACACGTCGGTCTAGCTCAGGAAAACGGAAAAAACTTTTGCTAACTCGTTGCGAAAATTCTAACTTAGTGATACAGTGAGCCTCATACAGTACGAAATCTTGAATACTACAAGGCTGATTTCTTCCCGGTTTTTGACGATATCCTTCGTAATTAGGCTACGGCCCACCGTTTTAGCTGTCAGAATCCATTTGTCTTCATGGGAAGTAGGCAAATGTGCTAGGTGGTTGAAGTTTTCGTTATTTTTTTTAAACGATAAATAATGTAAATTTGCTTAATATTCTTACTATCTACTAAGTATATTTTCATGTAATTAAGTACTTACCCACCGCACCTTCCGGGTGGACTGCGATCCTCGATCGGTTCTCCCTGCTGGGGGCCCAAATAGCGTAATTTCATCATAACTTTAATATTTTGTACTGAACCCATCCTCGAATACGTCGCCGTTGAACTAACTGCCCGCGCGCAGACGCGTCTCTGGACACCTCAAACGTCAGTCTAGCTCAGAAAAACGGAAAAAACTTTTGCTAACTCGTTGCGAAAATTCTAACTTAGTGATACAGTGAGCCTCATACAGTACGAAATCTTGAATACTACAAGGCCGATTTCTTCCCGGTTTTTGACGATATCCTTCGTAATTAGGCTACGGCCCACCGTTTTAGCTGTCAGAATCCTTTTGTCTTCATGGGAAGTAGGCAAATGTGCGAGGTGGTTGAAGTTTTCGTTATTTTTTTTATTTTTATAAAAAATAATGTAAATTTGCTTAATATTCTTACTATCTACTAAGTTTATTTTCATGTAATTAAGTACTTACCCACCGCACCTTCCGGGTGGACTGCGATCCTCGATCGGTTCTGCCTGCTGGGGGCCCAAAGAGCGTAATTTCATCATAACTTTAATATTTTGTACTGAACCCATCCTCGAATACGTCGCCGTTGAACTAACTGCCCGCGCGCAGACGCGTCTCTGGACACCTCACACGTCGGTCTAGCTCAGAAAAACGGAAAAAACTTTTGCTAACTCGTTGCGAAAATTCTAACTTAGTGATACAGTGAGCCTCATACAGTACGAAATCTTGAATACTACAAGGCCGATTTCTACGCAATTTTCAACGCTATCCTTCGTAATTAGGCTACGGCCCACCGTTTTAGCTGTCAGAATCCATTTGTCTTCATGGGAAGTAGGCAAATGTGCTAGGTGGTTGAAGTTTTCGTTATTTTTTTTAAACGATAAATAATGTAAATTTGCTTAATATTCTTACTATCTACTAAGTTTATTTTCATGTAATTAAGTACTTACCCACCGCACCTTCCGGGTGGACTGCGATCCTCGATCGTTTCTGCCTGCTGGGGGCCCAAATAGCGTAATTTCATCATAACTTTAATATTTTGTACTGAACCCATCCTCGAATACGTCGCCGTTGAACTAACTGCCCGCGCGCAGACGCGTCTCTGGACACCTCACACGTCGGTCTAGCTCAGAAAAACGGAAAATATTTTGCTAACTCGTTGCGAAAATTCTAACTTAGTGATACAGTGAGCCTCATACAGTAAGAAATCTTGAATACTACAAGGCCGATTTCTTCGCGGTTTTCGACGCTATCCTTCGTAATTAGGCTACGGCCCACCGTTTTAGCTGTCAGAATCCATTTGTCTTCATGGGAAGTAGGCAAATGTGCTAGGTGGTTGAAGTTTTCGTTATTTTTTTTAAGCGATAAATAATGTAAATTTGCTTAATATTCTTACTATCTACTAAGTTTATTTTCATGTAATTAAGTACTTACCCACCGCACCTTCCGGGTGGACTGCGATCCTCGATCGGTTCTGCCTGCTGGGTGCCCAAATAGCGTAATTTCATCATAACTTTAATATTTTGTACTGAACCCATCCTCGAATACGTCGCCGTTGAACTGCCCGCGCGCAGACGCGTCTCTGGACACCCCACACGTCGGTCTAGCTCAGGAAAACGGAAAAAACTTTTGCTAACTCGTTGCGAAAATTCTAACTTAGTGATACAGTGAGCCTCATACAGTACGAAATCTTGAATACTACAAGGCTGATTTCTTCCCGGTTTTTGACGATATCCTTCGTAATTAGGCTACGGCCCACCGTTTTAGCTGTCAGAATCCATTTGTCTTCATGGGAAGTAGGCAAATGTGCTAGGTGGTTGAAGTTTTCGTTATTTTTTTTAAACGATAAATAATGTAAATTTGCTTAATATTCTTACTATCTACTAAGTATATTTTCATGTAATTAAGTACTTACCCACCGCACCTTCCGGGTGGACTGCGATCCTCGATCGGTTCTCCCTGCTGGGGGCCCAAATAGCGTAATTTCATCATAACTTTAATATTTTGTACTGAACCCATCCTCGAATACGTCGCCGTTGAACTAACTGCCCGCGCGCAGACGCGTCTCTGGACACCTCAAACGTCAGTCTAGCTCAGAAAAACGGAAAAAACTTTTGCTAACTCGTTGCGAAAATTCTAACTTAGTGATACAGTGAGCCTCATACAGTACGAAATCTTGAATACTACAAGGCCGATTTCTTCCCGGTTTTTGACGATATCCTTCGTAATTAGGCTACGGCCCACCGTTTTAGCTGTCAGAATCCATTTGTCTTCATGGGAAGTAGGCAAATGTGCTAGGTGGTTGAAGTTTTCGTTATTTTTTTTAAGCGATAAATAATGTAAATTTGCTTAATATTCTTACTATCTACTAAGTTTATTTTCATGTAATTAAGTACTTACCCACCGCACCTTCCGGGTGGACTGCGATCCTCGATCGGTTCTGCCTGCTGGGTGCCCAAATAGCGTAATTTCATCATAACTTTAATATTTTGTACTGAACCCATCCTCGAATACGTCGCCGTTGAACTGCCCGCGCGCAGACGCGTCTCTGGACACCTCACACGTCGGTCTAGCTCAGGAAAACGGAAAAAACTTTTGCTAACTCGTTGCGAAAATTCTAACTTAGTGATACAGTGAGCCTCATACAGTACGAAATCTTGAATACTACAAGGCTGATTTCTTCCCGGTTTTTGACGATATCCTTCGTAATTAGGCTACGGCCCACCGTTTTAGCTGTCAGAATCCATTTGTCTTCATGGGAAGTAGGCAAATGTGCTAGGTGGTTGAAGTTTTCGTTATTTTTTTTAAACGATAAATAATGTAAATTTGCTTAATATTCTTACTATCTACTAAGTATATTTTCATGTAATTAAGTACTTACCCACCGCACCTTCCGGGTGGACTGCGATCCTCGATCGGTTCTCCCTGCTGGGGGCCCAAATAGCGTAATTTCATCATAACTTTAATATTTTGTACTGAACCCATCCTCGAATACGTCGCCGTTGAACTAACTGCCCGCGCGCAGACGCGTCTCTGGACACCTCAAACGTCAGTCTAGCTCAGAAAAACGGAAAAAACTTTTGCTAACTCGTTGCGAAAATTCTAACTTAGTGATACAGTGAGCCTCATACAGTACGAAATCTTGAATACTACAAGGCCGATTTCTTCCCGGTTTTTGACGATATCCTTCGTAATTAGGCTACGGCCCACCGTTTTAGCTGTCAGAATCCTTTTGTCTTCATGGGAAGTAGGCAAATGTGCGAGGTGGTTGAAGTTTTCGTTATTTTTTTTATTTTTATAAAAAATAATGTAAATTTGCTTAATATTCTTACTATCTACTAAGTTTATTTTCATGTAATTAAGTACTTACCCACCGCACCTTCCGGGTGGACTGCGATCCTCGATCGGTTCTGCCTGCTGGGGGCCCAAAGAGCGTAATTTCATCATAACTTTAATATTTTGTACTGAACCCATCCTCGAATACGTCGCCGTTGAACTAACTGCCCGCGCGCAGACGCGTCTCTGGACACCTCACACGTCGGTCTAGCTCAGAAAAACGGAAAAAACTTTTGCTAACTCGTTGCGAAAATTCTAACTTAGTGATACAGTGAGCCTCATACAGTACGAAATCTTGAATACTACAAGGCCGATTTCTACGCAATTTTCAACGCTATCCTTCGTAATTAGGCTACGGCCCACCGTTTTAGCTGTCAGAATCCATTTGTCTTCATGGGAAGTAGGCAAATGTGCTAGGTGGTTGAAGTTTTCGTTATTTTTTTTAAACGATAAATAATGTAAATTTGCTTAATATTCTTACTATCTACTAAGTTTATTTTCATGTAATTAAGTACTTACCCACCGCACCTTCCGGGTGGACTGCGATCCTCGATCGTTTCTGCCTGCTGGGGGCCCAAATAGCGTAATTTCATCATAACTTTAATATTTTGTACTGAACCCATCCTCGAATACGTCGCCGTTGAACTAACTGCCCGCGCGCAGACGCGTCTCTGGACACCTCACACGTCGGTCTAGCTCAGAAAAACGGAAAATATTTTGCTAACTCGTTGCGAAAATTCTAACTTAGTGATACAGTGAGCCTCATACAGTAAGAAATCTTGAATACTACAAGGCCGATTTCTTCGCGGTTTTCGACGCTATCCTTCGTAATTAGGCTACGGCCCACCGTTTTAGCTGTCAGAATCCATTTGTCTTCATGGGAAGTAGGCAAATGTGCTAGGTGGTTGAAGTTTTCGTTATTTTTTTTAAGCGATAAATAATGTAAATTTGCTTAATATTCTTACTATCTACTAAGTTTATTTTCATGTAATTAAGTACTTACCCACCGCACCTTCCGGGTGGACTGCGATCCTCGATCGGTTCTGCCTGCTGGGTGCCCAAATAGCGTAATTTCATCATAACTTTAATATTTTGTACTGAACCCATCCTCGAATACGTCGCCGTTGAACTGCCCGCGCGCAGACGCGTCTCTGGACACCCCACACGTCGGTCTAGCTCAGGAAAACGGAAAAAACTTTTGCTAACTCGTTGCGAAAATTCTAACTTAGTGATACAGTGAGCCTCATACAGTACGAAATCTTGAATACTACAAGGCTGATTTCTTCCCGGTTTTTGACGATATCCTTCGTAATTAGGCTACGGCCCACCGTTTTAGCTGTCAGAATCCATTTGTCTTCATGGGAAGTAGGCAAATGTGCTAGGTGGTTGAAGTTTTCGTTATTTTTTTTAAACGATAAATAATGTAAATTTGCTTAATATTCTTACTATCTACTAAGTATATTTTCATGTAATTAAGTACTTACCCACCGCACCTTCCGGGTGGACTGCGATCCTCGATCGGTTCTCCCTGCTGGGGGCCCAAATAGCGTAATTTCATCATAACTTTAATATTTTGTACTGAACCCATCCTCGAATACGTCGCCGTTGAACTAACTGCCCGCGCGCAGACGCGTCTCTGGACACCTCAAACGTCAGTCTAGCTCAGAAAAACGGAAAAAACTTTTGCTAACTCGTTGCGAAAATTCTAACTTAGTGATACAGTGAGCCTCATACAGTACGAAATCTTGAATACTACAAGGCCGATTTCTTCCCGGTTTTTGACGATATCCTTCGTAATTAGGCTACGGCCCACCGTTTTAGCTGTCAGAATCCTTTTGTCTTCATGGGAAGTAGGCAAATGTGCGAGGTGGTTGAAGTTTTCGTTATTTTTTTTATTTTTATAAAAAATAATGTAAATTTGCTTAATATTCTTACTATCTACTAAGTTTATTTTCATGTAATTAAGTACTTACCCACCGCACCTTCCGGGTGGACTGCGATCCTCGATCGGTTCTGCCTGCTGGGGCCCCAAAGAGCGTAATTTCATCATAACTTTAATATTTTGTACTGAACCCATCCTCGAATACGTCGCCGTTGAACTAACTGCCCGCGCGCAGACGCGTCTCTGGACACCTCACACGTCGGTCTAGCTCAGAAAAACGGAAAAAACTTTTGCTAACTCGTTGCGAAAATTCTAACTTAGTGATACAGTGAGCCTCATACAGTACGAAATCTTGAATACTACAAGGCCGATTTCTTCGCGGTTTTCGACGCTGTCCTTCGTAATTAGGCTACGGCCCACCGTTTTAGCTGTCAGAATCCATTTGTCTTCATGGGAAGTAGCCAAATGTGCTAGGTGGTTGAAGTTTTCGTTATTTTTTTTAAACGATAAATAATGTAAATTTGCTTAATATTCTTACTATCTACTAAGTTTATTTTCATGTAATTAAGTACTTACCCACCGCACCTTCCGGGTGGACTGCGATCCTCGATCGGTTCCGCCTGCTGGGGGCCCAAAGAGCGTAATTTCATCATAACTTTAATATTTTGTACTGAACCCATCCTCGAATACGTCGCCGTTGAACTAACTGCCCGCGCGCAGTTGCGTCTCTGGACACCTCACACGTCGGTCTAGCTCAGAAAAACGGAAAAAACTTTTGCTAACTCGTTGCGAAAATTCTAACTTAGTGATACAGTGAGCCTCATACAGTACGAAATCTTGAATACTACAAGGCCGATTTCTACGCAATTTTCAACGCTATCCTTCGTAATTAGGCTACGGCCCACCGTTTTAGCTGTCAGAATCCATTTGTCTTCATGGGAAGTAGGCAAATGTGCTAGGTGGTTGAAGTTTTCGTTATTTTTTTTAAACGATAAATAATGTAAATTTGCTTAATATTCTTACTATCTACTAAGTTTATTTTCATGTAATTAAGTACTTACCCACCGCACCTTCCGGGTGGACTGCGATCCTCGATCGTTTCTGCCTGCTGGGGGCCCAAATAGCGTAATTTCATCATAACTTTAATATTTTGTACTGAACCCATCCTCGAATACGTCGCCGTTGAACTAACTGCCCGCGCGCAGACGCGTCTCTGGACACCTCACACGTCGGTCTAGCTCAGAAAAACGGAAAAAACTTTTGCTAACTCGTTGCGAAAATTCTAACTTAGTGATACAGTGAGCCTCATACAGTAAGAAATCTTGAATACTACAAGGCCGATTTCTTCGCGGTTTTCGACGCTATCCTTCGTAATTAGGCTACGGCCCACCGTTTTAGCTGTCAGAATCCATTTGTCTTCATGGGAAGTAGGCAAATGTGCTAGGTGGTTGAAGTTTTCGTAATTTTTTTTAAGCGATAAATAATGTAAATTTGCTTAATATTCTTACTATCTACTAAGTTTATTTTCATGTAATTAAGTACTTACCCACCGCACCTTCCGGGTGGACTGCGATCCTCGATCGGTTCTGCCTGCTGGGTGCCCAAATAGCGTAATTTCATCATAACTTTAATATTTTGTACTGAACCCATCCTCGAATACGTCGCCGTTGAACTGCCCGCGCGCAGACGCGTCTCTGGACACCTCACACGTCGGTCTAGCTTAGAAAAACGGAAAAAACTTTTGCTAACTCGTTGCGAAAATTCTAACTTAGTGATACAGTGAGCCTCATACAGTACGAAATCTTGAATACTACAAGGCCGATTTCTTCCCGGTTTTTGACGATATCCTTCGTAATTAGGCTACGGCCCACCGTTTTAGCTGTCAGAATCCATTTGTCTTCATGGGAAGTAGGCAAATGTGCTAGGTGGTTGAAGTTTTCGTTATTTTTTTTAAGCGATAAATAATGTAAATTTGCTTAATATTCTTACTATCTACTAAGTTTATTTTCATGTAATTAAGTACGTACCCACCGCACCTTCCGGGTGGACTGCGATCCTCGATCGGTTCTGCCTGCTGGGGGCCCAAATAGCGTAATTTCATCATAACTTTAATATTTTGTACTGAACCCAACCTCGAATACGTCGCCGTTGAACTGCCCGCGCGCAGACGCGTCTCCGGACACCTCACACGTCAGTCTAGCTCAGAAAAACGGAAAAAACTTTTGCTAACTCGTTGCGAAAATTCTAACTTAGTGATACAGTGAGCCTCATACAGTACGAAATCTTGAATACTACAAGGCCGATTTCTTCCCGGTTTTTGACGATATCCTTCGTAATTAGGCTACGGCCCACCGTTTTAGCTGTCAGAATCCATTTGTCTTCATGGGAAGTAGGCAAATGTGCTAGGTGGTTGAAGTTTTCGTTATTTTTTTTAAACGATAAATAATGTAAATTTGCTTAATATTCTTACTATCTACTAAGTTTATTTTCATGTAATTAAGTACTTACCCACCGCACCTTCCGGGTGGACTGCGATCCTCGATTGGTTCTCCCTGCTGGGGGCCCAAATAGCGTAATTTCATCATAACTTTAATATTTTGTACTGAACCCATCCTCGAATACGTCGCCGTTGAACTAACTGCCCGCGCGCAGACGCGTCTCTGGACACCTCACACGTCAGTCTAGCTCAGAAAAACGGAAAAAACTTTTGCTAACTCGTTGCGAAAATTCTAACTTAGTGATACATTGAGCCTCATACAGTACGAAATCTTGAATACTACAAGGCCGATTTCTTCCCGGTTTTTGACGATATCCTTCGTAATTAGGCTACGGCCCACCGTTTTAGCTGTCAGAATCCATTTGTCTTCATGGGAAGTAGGCAAATGTGCTAGGTGGTTGAAGTTTTCGTTATTTTTTTTAAACGATAAATAATGTAAATTTGCTTAATATTCTTACTATCTACTAAGTTTATTTTCATGTAATTAAGTACTTACCCACCGCACCTTCCGTATGGACTGCGATCATCGATCGTTTCTGCCTACTGGGGGCCCAAATAGCGTAATTTCATCATAACTTTAATATTTTGTACTGAACCCATCCTCGAATACGTCGCCGTTGAACTAACTGCCCGCGCGCAGACGCGTCTCTGGACACCTCACACGTCGGTCTAGCTCAGAAAAACGGAAAAAACTTTTGCTAACTCGTTGCGAAAATTCTAACTTAGTGATACAGTGAGCCTCATACAGTACGAAATCTTGAATACTACAAGGCCGATTTCTTCGCGGTTTTCGACGCTATCCTTCGTAATTAGGCTACGGCCCACCGTTTTAGCTGTCAGAATCCATTTGTCTTCATGGGAAGTAGGCAAATGTGCTAGGTGGTTGAAGTTTTCGTTATTTTTTTTAAACGATAAATAATGTAAATTTGCTTAATATTCTTACTATCTACTAAGTTTATTTTCATGTAATTAAGTACTTACCCACCGCACCTTCCGGGTGGACTGCGATCCTCGATCGGTTCTGCCTGCTGGGGGCCCAAATAGCGTAATTTCATCATAACTTTAATATTTTGTACTGAACCCATCCTCGAATACGTCGCCGTTGAACTGCCCGCGCACAGACGCGTCTCTGGACACCTCACACGTCGGTCTTGCTCAGGAAAACGGAAAAAACTTTTGCTAACTCGTTGCGAAAATTCTAACTTAGTGATAGAGTGAGCCTCATACAGTACGAAATCTTGAATACTACAAGGCCGATTTCTTCCCGGTTTTTGACGCTATCCTTCGTAATTAGGCTACGGCCCACCGTTTTAGCTGTCAGAATCCATTTGTCTTCATGGGAAGTAGGCAAATGTGCTAGGTGGTTGAAGTTTTCGTTATTTTTTTTAAACGATAAATAATGTAAATTTGCTTAATATTCTTACTATCTACTAAGTTTATTTTCATGTAATTAAGTACTTACCCACCGCACCTTCCGGGTGGACTGCGATTCTCGATCGGTTCTGCCTGCTGGGGGCCCAAATAGCGTAATTTCATCATAACTTTAATATTTTGTACTGAACCCATCCTCGAATACGTTGCCGTTGAACTAACTGCCCGCGCGCAGACGCGTCTCTGGACACCTCACACGTCGGTCTAGCTCAGGAAAACGGAAAAAACTTTTGCTAACTCGTTGCGAAAATTCTAACTTAGTGATACAGTGAGCCTCATACAGTACGAAATCTTGAATACTACAAGGCTGATTTCTTCCCGGTCTTTGACGATATCCTTCGTAATTAGGCTACGGCCCACCGTTTTAGCTGTCAGAATCCATTTGTCTTCATGGGAAGTAGGCAAATGTGCTAGGTGGTTGAAGTTTTCGTTATTTTTTTTAAACGATAAATAATGTAAATTTGCTTAATATTCTTACTATCTACTAAGTTTATTTTCATGTAATTAAGTACTTACCCACCGCACCTTCCGGGTGGACTGCGATCCTCGATCGGTTCTCCCTGCTGGGGGCCCAAATAGCGTAATTTCATCATAACTTTAATATTTTGTACTGAACCCATCCTCGAATACGTCGCCGTTGAACTAACTGCCCACGCGCAGACGCGTCTCTGGACACCTCAAACGTCAGTCTAGCTCAGAAAAACGGAAAAAACTTTTGCTAACTCGTTGCGAAAATTCTAACTTAGTGATACAGTGAGCCTCATACAGTACGAAATCTTGAATACTACAAGGCCGATTTCTTCCCGGTTTTTGACGATATCCTTCGTAATTAGGCTACGGCCCACCGTTTTAGCTGTCAGAATCCTTTTGTCTTCATGGGAAGTAGGCAAATGTGCGAGGTGGTTGAAGTTTTCGTTATTTTTTTTATTTTTATAAAAAATAATGTAAATTTGCTTAATATTCTTACTATCTACTAAGTTTATTTTCATGTAATTAAGTACTTACCCACCGCACCTTCCGGGTGGACTGCGATCCTCGATCGGTTCTGCCTGCTGGGGGCCCAAATAGCGAAATTTCATCATAACTTTAATATTTTGTACTGAACCCATCCTCGAATACGTCGCCGTTGAACTGCCCGCGCGCAGACGCGTCTCTGGACACCTCACACGTCGGTCTTGCTCAGGAAAACGGAAAAAACTTTTGCTAACTCGTTGCGAAAATTCTAACTTAGTGATAGAGTGAGCCTCATACAGTACGAAATCTTGAATACTACAAGGCCGATTTCTTCCCGGTTTTTGACGATATCCTTCGTAATTAGGCTACGGCCCACCGTTTTAGCTGTCAGAATCCATTTGTCTTCATGGGAAGTAGGCAAATGTGCTAGGTGGTTGAAGTTTTCGTTATTTTTTTTAAACGATAAATAATGTAAATTTGCTTAATATTCTTACTATCTACTAAGTTTATTTTCATGTAATTAAGTACTTACCCACCGCACCTTCCGGGAGGACTGCGATCCTCGATCGGTTCTGCCTGCTGGGGGCCCAAATAGCGTAATTTCATCATAACTTTAATATTTTGTACTGAACCCATCCTCGAATACGTCGCCGTTGAACTGCTCGCGCGCAGACGCGTCTCTGGACACCTCACACGTCGGTCTAGCTCAGAAAAACGGAAAAAACTTTTGCTAACTCGTTGCGAAAATTCTAACTTAGTGATACAGTGAGCCTAATACAGTACGAAATCTTGAATACTACAAGGCCGATTTCTTCGCGGTTTTCGACGCTATCCTTCGTAATTAGGCTACGGCCCACCGTTTTAGCTGTCAGAATCCATTTGTCTTCATGGGAAGTAGGCAAATGTGCTAGGTGGTTGAAGTTTTCGTTATTTTTTTTAAACGATAAATAATGTAAATTTGCTTAATATTCTTACTATCTACTAAGTTTATTTTCATGTAATTAAGTACTTACCCACCGCACCTTCCGGGTGGACTGCGATCCTCGATCGGTTCTGCCTGCTGGGGGCCCAAATAGCGTAATTCCATCATAACTTTAATATTTTGTACTGAACCCAACCTCGAATACGTCGCCGTTGAACTGCCCGCGCGCAGACGCGTCTCCGGACACCTCACACGTCAGTCTAGCTCAGAAAAACGGAAAAAACTTTTGCTAACTCGTTGCGAAAATTCTAACTTAGTGATACAGTGAGCCTCATACAGTACGAAATCTTGAATACTACAAGGCTGATTTCTTCCCGGTTTTTGACGATATCCTTCGTAATTAGGCTACGGCCCACCGTTTTAGCTGTCAGAATCCATTTGTCTTCATGGGAAGTAGGCAAATGTGCTAGGTGGTTGAAGTTTTCGTTATTTTTTTTAAACGATAAATAATGTAAATTTGCTTAATATTCTTACTATCTGCTAAGTTTATTTTCATGTAATTAAGTACTTACCCACCGCACCTTCCGGGTGGACTGCGATCCTCGATCGGTTCTCCCTGCTGGGGGCCCAAATAGCGTAATTTCATCATAACTTTAATATTTTGTACTGAACCCATCCTCGAATACGTCGCCGTTGAACTAACTGCCCGCGCGCAGACGCGTCTCTGGACACCTCAAACGTCAGTCTAGCTCAGAAAAACGGAAAAAACTTTTGCTAACTCGTTGCGAAAATTCTAACTTAGTGATACAGTGAGCCTCATACAGTACGAAATCTTGAATACTACAAGGCCGATTTCTTCCCGGTTTTTGACGATATCCTTCGTAATTAGGCTACGGCCCACCGTTTTAGCTGTCAGAATCCATTTGTCTTCATGGGAAGTAGGCAAATGTGCTAGGTGGTTGAAGTTTTCGTTATTTTTTTTAATCGATAAATAATGTAAATTTGCTTAATATTCTTACTATCTACTAAGTTTATTTTCATGTAATTAAGTACTTACCCACCGCACCTTCCGGGTGGACTGCGATCCTCGATCGTTTCTGCCTGCTGGGGGCCCAAATAGCGTAATTTCATCATAACTTTAATATTTTGTACTGAACCCATCCTCGAATACGTCGCCGTTGAACTAACTGCCCGCGCGCAGACGCGTCTCTGGACACCTCACACGTCGGTCTAGCTCAGAAAAACGGAAAAAACTTTTGCTAACTCGTTGCGAAAATTCTAACTTAGTGATACAGTGAGCCTCATACAGTACGAAATCTTGAATACTACAAGGCCGATTTCTACGCAATTTTCAACGCTATCCTTCGTAATTAGGCTACGGCCCACCGTTTTAGCTGTCAGAATCCATTTGTCTTCATGGGAAGTAGGCAAATGTGCTAGGTGGTTGAAGTTTTCGTTATTTTTTTTAAACGATAAATAATGTAAATTTGCTTAATATGCTTACTATCTACTAAGTTTATTTTCATGTAATTAAGTACTTACCCACCGCACCTTCCGGGTGGACTGCGATCTTCGATCGTTTCTGCCTGCTGGGGGCCCAAATAGCGTAATTTCATCATAACTTTAATATTTTGTACTGAACCCATCCTCGAATACGTCGCCGTTGAACTAACTGCCCGCGCGCAGACGCGTCTCTGGACACCTCACACGTCGGTCTAGCTCAGAAAAACGGAAAAAACTTTTGCTAACTCGTTGCGAAAATTCTAACTTAGTGATACAGTGAGCCTCATACAGTACGAAATCTTGAATACTACAAGGCCGATTTCTTCGCGGTTTTCGACGCTATCCTTCGTAATTAGGCTACGGCCCACCGTTTTAGCTGTCAGAATCCATTTGTCTTCATGGGAAGTAGGCAAATGTGCTAGGTGGTTGAAGTTTTCGTTATTTTTTTTAAACGATAAATAATGTAAATTTGCTTAATATTCTTACTATCTACTAAGTTTATTTTCATGTAATTAAGTACTTACCCACCGCACCTTCCGGGTGGACTGCGATCCTCGATCGGTTCTGCCTGCTGGGTGCCCAAATAGCGTAATTTCATCATAACTTTAATATTTTGTACTGAACCCATCCTCGAATACGTCGCCGTTGAACTGCCCGCGCGCAGACGCGTCTCTGGACACCTCACACGTCGGTCTAGCTCAGAAAAACGGAAAAAACTTTTGCTAACTCGTTGCGAAAATTCTAACTTAGTGATACAGTGAGCCTCATACAGTACGAAATCTTGAATACTACAAGGCCGATTTCTTCGCGGTTTTCGACGCTATCCTTCGTAATTAGGCTACGGCCCACCGTTTTAGCTGTCAGAATCCATTTGTCTTCATGGGAAGTAGGCAAATGTGCGAGGTGGTTGAAGTTTTCGTTATTTTTTTTAAACGATAAATAATGTAAATTTGCTTAATATTCTTACTATCTACTAAGTTTATTTTCATGTAATTAAGTACTTACCCACCGCACCTTCCGGGTGGACTGCGATCCTCGATCGGTTCTGCCTGCTGGGGGCCCAAATAGCGTAATTTCATCATAACTTTAATATTTTGTACTGAACCCAACCTCGAATACGTCGCCGTTGAACTGCCCGCGCGCAGACGCGTCTCCGGACACCTCACACGTCAGTCTAGCTCAGAAAAACGGAAAAAACTTTTGCTAACTCGTTGCGAAAATTCTAACTTAGTGATACAGTGAGCCTCATACAGTACGAAATCTTGAATACTACAAGGCCGATTTCTTCCCGGTTTTTGACGATATCCTTCGTAATTAGGCTACGGCCCACCGTTTTAGCTGTCAGAATCCATTTGTCTTCATGGGAAGTAGGCAAATGTGCTAGGTGGTTGAAGTTTTCGTTATTTTTTTTAAACGATAAATAATGTAAATTTGCTTAATATTCTTACTATCTACTAAGTTTATTTTCATGTAATTAAGTACTTACCCACCGCACCTTCCGGGTGGACTGCGATCCTCGATCGGTTCTCCCTGCTGGGGGCCCAAATAGCGTAATTTCATCATAACTTTAATATTTTGTACTGAACCCATCCTCGAATACGTCGCCGCTGAACTAACTGCCCGCGCGCAGACGCGTCTCTGGACACCTCACACGTCAGTCTAGCTCAGAAAAACGGAAAAAATTTTTGCTAACTCGTTGCGAAAATTCTAACTTAGTGATACATTGAGCCTCATACAGTACGAAATCTTGAATACTACAAGGCCGATTTCTTCCCGGTTTTTGACGATATCCTTCGTAATTAGGCTACGGCCCAACGTTTTAGCTGTCAGAATCCATTTGTCTTCATGGGAAGTAGGCAAATGTGCTAGGTGGTTGAAGTTTTCGTTATTTTTTTTAAACGATAAATAATGTAAATTTGCTTAATATTCTTACTATCTACTAAGTTTATTTTCATGTAATTAAGTACTTACCCACCGCACCTTCCGTATGGACTGCGATCATCGATCGTTTCTGCCTGCTGGGGGCCCAAATAGCGTAATTTCATCATAACTTTAATATTTTGTACTGAACCCATCCTCGAATACGTCGCCGTTGAACTAACTGCCCGCGCGCAGACGCGTCTCTGGACACCTCACACGTCGGTCTAGCTCAGAAAAACGGAAAAAACTTTTGCTAACTCGTTGCGAAAATTCTAACTTAGTGATACAGTGAGCCTCATACAGTACGAAATCTTGAATACTACAAGGCCGATTTCTTCGCGGTTTTCGACGCTATCCTTCGTAATTAGGCTACGGCCCACCGTTTTAGCTGTCAGAATCCATTTGTCTTCATGGGAAGTAGGCAAATGTGCTAGGTGGTTGAAGTTTTCGTTATTTTTTTTAAACGATAAATAATGTAAATTTGCTTAATATTCTTACTATCTACTAAGTTTATTTTCATGTAATTAAGTACTTACCCACCGCACCTTCCGGGTGGACTGCGATCCTCGATCGGTTCTGCCTGCTGGGGGCCCAAATAGCGTAATTTCATCATAACTTTAATATTTTGTACTGAACCCATCCTCGAATACGTCGCCGTTGAACTAACTGCCCGCGCGCAGACGCGTCTCTGGACACCTCACACGTCGGTCTAGCTCAGGAAAACGGAAAAAACTTTTGCTAACTCGTTGCGAAAATTCTAACTTAGTGATACAGTGAGCCTCATACAGTACGAAATCTTGAATACTACAAGGCCGATTTCTTCGCGGTTTTCGACGCTATCCTTCGTAATTAGGCTACGGCCCACCGTTTTAGCTGTCAGAATCCATTTGTCTTCATGGGAAGTAGGCAAATGTGCTAGGTGGTTGAAGTTTTCGTTATTTTTTTTAAACGATAAATAATGTAAATTTGCTTAATATTCTTACTATCTACTAAGTTTATTTTCATGTAATTAAGTACTTACCCACCGCACCTTCCGGGTGGACTGCGATCCTCGATCGGTTCTGCCTGCTGGTGGCCCAAATAGCGTAATTCCATCATAACTTTAATATTTTGTACTGAACCCAACCTCGAATACGTCGCCGTTGAACTGCCCGCGCGCAGACGCGTCTCCGGACACCTCACACGTCAGTCTAGCTCAGAAAAACGGAAAAAACTTTTGCTAACTCGTTGCGAAAATTCTAACTTAGTGATACAGTGAGCCTCATACAGTACGAAATCTTGAATACTACAAGGCCGATTTCTTCCCAGTTTTTGACGATATCCTTCGTAATTAGGCTACGGCCCACCGTTTTAGCTGTCAGAATCCATTTGTCTTCATGGGAAGTAGGCAAATGTGCTAGGTGGTTGAAGTCTTCGTTATTTTTTTTAAACGATAAATAATGTAAATTTGCTTAATATTCTTACTATCTACTAAGTTTATTTTCATGTAATTAAGTACTTACCCACCGCACCTTCCGGGTGGACTGCGATTCTCGATCGGTTCTGCCTGCTGGGGGCCCAAATAGCGTAATTTCATCATAACTTTAATATTTTGTACTGAACCCATCCTCGAATACGTCGCCGTTGAACTAACTGCCCGCGCGCAGACGCGTCTCTGGACACCTCACACGTCGGTCTAGCTCAGGAAAACGGAAAAAACTTTTGCTAACTCGTTGCGAAAATTCTAACTTAGTGATACAGTGAGCCTCATACAGTACGAAATCTTGAATACTACAAGGCTGATTTCTTCCCGGTTTTTGACGATATCCTTCGTAATTAGGCTACGGCCCACCGTTTTAGCTGTCAGAATCCATTTGTCTTCATGGGAAGTAGGCAAATGTGCTAGGTGGTTGAAGTTTTCGTTATTTTTTTTAAACGATAAATAATGTATATTTGCTTAATATTCTTACTATCTACTAAGTTTATTTTCATGTAATTAAGTACTTACCCACCGCACCTGCCGGGTGGACTGCGATCCTCGATCGGTTCTCCCTGCTGGGGGCCCAAATAGCGTAATTTCATCATAACTTTAATATTTTGTACTGAACCCATCCTCGAATACGTCGCCGTTGAACTAACTGCCCGCGCGCAGACGCGTCTCTGGACACCTCACACGTCAGTCTAGCTCAGAAAAACGGAAAAAACTTTTGCTAACTCGTTGCGAAAATTCTAACTTAGTGATACAGTGAGCCTCATACAGTACGAAATCTTGAATACTACAAGGCCGATTTCTTCCCGGTTTTTGACGATATCCTTCGTAATTAGGCTACGGCCCACCGTTTTAGCTGTCAGAATCCATTTGTCTTCATGGGAAGTAGGCAAATGTGCTAGGTGGTTGAAGTTTTCGTTATTTTTTTTAAACGATAAATAATGTAAATTTGCTTAATATTCTTACTATCTACTAAGTTTATTTTCATGTAATTAAGTACTTACCCACCGCACCTTCCGGGTGGACTGCGATCCTCGATCGGTTCTGCCTGCTGGGGGCCCAAAGAGCGTAATTTCATCATAACTTTAATATTTTGTACTGAACCCATCCTCGAATACGTCGCCGTTGAACTAACTGCCCGCGCGCAGACGCGTCTCTGGACACCTCACACGTCGGTCTAGCTCAGAAAAACGGAAAAAACTTTTGCTAACTCGTTGCGAAAATTCTAACTTAGTGATACAGTGAGCCTCATACAGTACGAAATCTTGAATACTACAAGGCCGATTTCTTCGCGGTTTTCGACGCTATCCTTCGTAATTAGGCTACGGCCCACCGTTTTAGCTGTCAGAATCCATTTGTCTTCATGGGAAGTAGGCAAATGTGCTAGGTGGTTGAAGTTTTCGTTATTTTTTTTAAACGATAAATAATGTAAATTTGCTTAATATTCTTACTATCTACTAAGTTTATTTTCATGTAATTAAGTACTTACCAGTAGGATATTATTGGGCATCCTACTCCACCTTCGTTCCTTCGGCTCACTCCGTTCGCCTCGTCACTCTCGGTGAAGTAGAATGCCCAATAATATAAATGAAATGTTATGGTTCAACGTCTTTTCCACTATTTTAGTTCTAAAACTCAATATTACCTTTTCCTTATTTTACCATGACACTCACTATTTTATATTGAAAGACGTCCATGGTCAGGTTGCTCGTACATTCATTCCAGTTAGCGATTATGAGTTATAAAGTTTAATGTAAAACTACAATTGACTCATTATTAATTTAACCGTTTCAAGCAGTCATCATGAAATTTGTAAAACAACCACAATCGTTACATGTAAACAAACTTTATGTTAATTCTCAGGAGACTGGTTTTCGTCATGGAGAATTATTACCTAATTCGGTACGATGTATTATTTGTGGGCCATCAAATTGCGGAAAAACTAATTTATTAATTGGTCTTCTTATACATGAGAATGGTTTAAGATTTCAAAATGTTTATGTTTATTCTAAAACCTTGCAACAACCTAAGTACGTGTTTTTAGAAAAAGTCTTGCAACGTGTACCAGGCATTTCATTTCAGAAATATCACGAAAATGAACAAGTGCTGAGTGTTCAGACCGCAAAACCAAATTCTGTAATCGTATTTGATGATGTTGCTTGTGAAAATCAAAATATTATGCGTGATTATTTTGCTATGGGGAGACACAAGTTCATCGATTGTTTTTATCTAAATCAGACGT
Source organism: Aporophyla lueneburgensis (assembly GCA_932294355.1). Lineage (NCBI taxonomy): Eukaryota > Metazoa > Arthropoda > Insecta > Lepidoptera > Noctuidae > Aporophyla > Aporophyla lueneburgensis. The sequence continues at coordinate 10,741,350 of OW028762.1, read as the reverse complement.
ATAGTAAAATCCCTTAGCAGTTAGTAAGAGACAACGCAAATCTAATCGTACTTTTTAAACAAGATGAAAGAAATATGAGACATGTGTATGAAGAACACGTCAACACTGACATGACATGGATTGAATTTCGGGAAATGTGTTCAAAAATATGGAGTATACCTTTCAATTATGTTGTAATTAATAAAGATTGTTCCAAAAACAAAGGATGTTATAGAAGTAAATTTGACACGTTTGTAGTCTTTGATTAAGAACATGACTTTATATCTATATAAGGCTACTAGCTTCTGCCCGCGACTTCGTCCGCGTCAAATTTTTGCTCCCCTTACCCTTCCCGTCGCATCGATTTGCCTGCTAGTTTTCGTCCATTTTCGCTCCTTGAGTTATAGTGAGTCAACCTTAAAAGATAGACATATGCTCTTGGGACTTTTTTTTTGAACTTTTTAAAAATAACAATCCCGTCATACATGATTTTTGCGTTACTTTAACCGTTTACGCAGCGCACGCAACGGAAACTCTCAGAAGGAATAAATTTTCCCCGTTTTTGCAACATTTTTCATTACTGTTCCGCTCCTCTGAGGTGTAGCGTGATGTTATATAGCCTATAGCCTCCCTCGATAAATAGGCTACCTAACACAAAAAGAATTTTTCAATTCGGACCGGATTCGATTCGGAGATTAGCGCGTTCAATCAAACAAACAAACTCTTCAGCTTTATAATATTAGTATAGATAATTAGTTGACCCAGCGAACTTCGTATCGCCTCAGATTCAATAAATGTTGTTATAAACGTACCAAGTTTGACAACCTGGTACGCGGTGGTGATCTGGTAAGCGTTTTCTAGCTGACACTCATATGTTAGGTTAGCTCCTACCCAGTTATGATGACCTGGTACTTCGAAGGCATAAAGCGTTTTCTAGCTGACACTCCTTTGTTTGGTAAGCTCCTGTCAAGTTATGATAACCTGGTACTTCGAAGGCAACGTTTTTGTCATAGTACCACGTTTTATAGTGACTTGTATTCTCTTTGACGTTTTATGTGACGTCTCACGGGAACGCGGTCGTAAAAAGGGGAAAAAAAAAAAAAAAAAAAAACGGGATAAAAAGTATCCTATGTCCTTCTCCTGGCTCTAAACTACCTCCCTGCCAATTTTCAGCTAAATCGGTTCAGCCGTTCTTGAGTTATAAGTGAAGTAACTAACACGACTTTCTTTTATATATATAGATAACCTGTCTGACATTATTATTCTCCGTACGACGCTTAATCAATTACAACCTGTTTTACCAATATGGAAAAAACATTGAAACGTCAAATTGTTGATGCAGCAGAAGCAGTAAAGATAAAAGTACGAAAAATGAGAGATACTGAGATTAACAATAAACAAGCACTGGAATCTGTTTTCAAACCTGTAACAAAACCTCTCAACATAATTGCTAATGCTAGTAAGCAAAGTCCTCTCCTGCGTGTTAGTGATGATTTTGCTGATGTTCCGTTTGTTAACGAAAAATTGCAGAAACAAAGAACTGATAGCGCAGGAAGTAATGATAATAATGACGGTGAAGACAAATATGAATCCGATATCAACAGTGACTCTTCTTATGAATCAGTAGTTGAAAGTAACCAAGATTATGATACGTCATCCTGGTCAGTGTCTTCAGAAGCATTGGTAGATATTCCATTTGGAGTTAGAGCAGACCGCGGGAAACTGCTTTTAGGTTCTGCTTGCATAACGCTCAACGATCAATACATCACCGTGGCTGGACGTAAATACCGAAATACACCTGGATTAAAACAGTTGTTGCTTAAGAAAGATGTAGACTTAAGCTTGGTTACAGACAGTGATATGCAAAATTATAAGTTGATGCTACTTGATACAAATGCACATCGTCGAGACTTTGAGCCCAGTAAGCCAATAAAAAGTAATAAAGGACAAAAATATTTACAAGTTATTAAACCTCTTTTTAAACTGAAGAATACAGTTCAGGGAAAGGGTCTACCGTTACTAAAAAAGTGGAGAAAAGACGTAGATTTAGTGTACTGGGATAATCCTAATGAACTAGTGGAAAGGTTGAAATTATTAATTGCATCTAGAGATGCTGGCAACACAGGATTAGATAATGAAATTATATCTATCATTGAAGAATTGCGTGAATGTATGGTAGTCAGGATTGAATGTGATATTGTAAGCGGTTCATTTGTGAATGGTGAACCAAGTCATATTATTCACGAATTTGCACTTAATGTGCCGCCAGGATACAGGATCATAGAAATCCCGAAGAACGCAATATACTTTCCAATCAATCAAAACAACATAAGCTGCATACATATCACACTGTTAGATATAAACAAACGATTAATCAATTTACGTGGTGAAGAAGTGCAGGTATATCTGCATCTTAGAAGAAAAAGATGATTGACTACAATAAAAATGTGTTTCACCAAGTAAAGAATATCAGTTCTGCCCGAGCTACCTATCGAAGAAGACCTTTCTCTAAGAAGATAATAAAATTAACTAAAGACAATAAAGCGTTCCTTAGAGCGATCGGATTGTTAAAATGAATATCTTAGACGTTTTATCCGCTCCAACTTACGATAATACTATAGAAGGAATCGAATTTCATTCCTACAAGCCGTACGTAACGAGTTTCAACAGGAACGATGAAATCCGCATTCCCATCAACCAACAGGATTTGTACATACTTCCTTCAGCTAGCACACTCTATTTAGAAGGCACTGTTATCGTAAACAAAAAAGATACGAAAGACAAAGCTACTAGTATCAATTTCACAAACAATGGTCTACTGTACTTGTTTCAAGATATTAGGTATGAGTTAAATGGAGTGGAGATTGATAAAATAAAAAATGCAGGTATAACTACAACCATGAAATCATTAATATCAATGAATGAAAGTGAATCAAAAATGTCTAATGCTTGGGGCTGGAATATCGATGGTATAAAAAATATTAATGGTGGAAAATTTTCTGTTTCTATTCCACTACGTAACATCCTCGGGTTTGCTGAAGATTATAAAAAAGTTGTGATAAATAGCAGACATGAACTGATATTGTTACGAAGTAATACTAATTTGAACGCTGTAAAACTTAACACCGGCGAAATAGTGGACGACGTTCAGATCAACAAAATTATATGGCGCGTACCGCATGTTAAAGTATCAGACAAAGAAAAAATAGCTTTGTTAAAACTATTAGAAAAAGATAGATCACTTCAAATGGTATACAGAAATTGGGATCTGTACGAATATCCAGCTTTACCTAAAACTACAAAACATACCTGGTCAATCAAAACTTCATCTCAAATAGAAAAACCAAGGTACATTATTATCGGGTTACAAACAAATAGGAAAAGCAATGCAAGTTCGGACATGTCTCAATTCGATCACTGTCATGTTCGAGACGTTAGAGTGTATCTCAATTCAACTTATTTTCCGTATGAAAACCTAAATACGAGTTTTGCTAATAACAAAATCGCTTTATTATACGAGCAATACACCAGATTTCAACAGTCGTATTACGGACGTCGACCGGAACCCATATTAAGCGAAAAACAGTTTAGAGATTTAGCACCGCTGTTTGTCATTGATTGCTCTAGACAAGTGGATAATCTAAAGACAGGAATTGAAAGTGATTCGGAGATACCAGATCAAACTTCAGCATATTGTCTCATTCTGAACGATTGCATTGTTGAATACAAACCATTAAGTAACATTGTTAAGAAGATATCATGAAGTCGGACACCCTTATAGTGGAACTCCAAGGATTTAAAGATTCTTTAAATCATTTTATTGTTAAAGAATTGGCCATTGCGAGTCATGATCATACACAGACGTTCTTGGTGAAACCACCATATTCATTCCAATTCCTAACACTAGAAGAAAAAAAGCAGGTGAGATGGTTAGAAAGAAATCGAGGAATTTACTGGAGTGAAGGCTACATAGACTACAAAGAGTTTAAACGTGTTATTTTACCATATTTAGAAAATAAAAAAATTATGACAAAGGGTTTGGAAAAGATTATGTGGATTAAAGAGTTATGTGCAAACTGTGAAGTGATTGACATAGGTGAGAAGGGATGTCCTAATTTTGCGACATTAAAAAAAAAGTTCTGTAAAAATAAAACTGATTTTAATTGTGTGAACCATAAATTGAATTGTGCATTGAATAATGCTGTGTGTATTAGAAAATGGTATTTTGATAATAATATGTCTGTATTTAATTTATTTATTTAATTATTATTGTGTTGAACAGTTAATTAAAAATGTCTATGTACTCAAGAGTGTTTTATTTAATATAATCAGACCCATATAACAAACATTAAATTAGCTGCAGCAAAATGATAATCCTTCTAAATTTTATTTCAAATATAGGTACTTACGGTATTCTAAACGAATTATTCTAATAAAACATTCTGAAAGCAAATAACCTATATTTATATCATTACACTAGAGCTAATTTAAAGTTCGAGTATTTATAAGTAATACAAAATAAAACATAATTTAAACTACAAAATATTTTTATTTACTTTTTACATTATTTACAATTATTACAAATTAATTATAACTACCTACCCAATAATAATAATAATAATAGCTGTCCCCACATAGTTTATTTAATGTTACCTTACATACTTAACTTAAAAAACTTGTGATGACTGAACAGTAGCCCAACTAGATTAATCAAAGAAATCTACATTAAGTACATATTTTTTCATTTTATATTTATTTACTTTTTACATTATTTACAATTATTACAAACTAATTATAACTACCTACCCAATAATAATAATAATAATAGCTGTCCCCACATAGTTTATTTAATGTTACCTACATACTTAAAAAACTTGTGATGATTGAACAGTAGCCCAACTAGATTAATCAAAGAAATCTACATTACATATTTTTCCTTTTTATATTTATTTAACTTTATTATATTTTTTAGACTAGGTATGTACAGGATAAAATACAAAAGTTAATTATAATAAAACTTACATATTTGTTATTTTAAAAATGTATACATTCAAAACTTACACAACATAAAAACCACAAATGTTTAAACACTAAACAATAAGAAAGCAAATAAATGTTATATATACCGAATAATAATATAGTCTGATAACTATAATATTACTTACATAATTTATTATTGCTTATTACTATAAAACTTAAACAATATAGTAGATACTTACAAAATAATGACACCAGTTAATAGTTCATCAGTAATAACAACTGTCCCCACAAAGTTTTTTTGATATTTTATTAATTAACGATTGCGTCTCCTCCATAACATGGTCCACCGATTCAGTCACTATATACTGCGCACTTAAAATTACCACATCATCATTGTCACTTGCAGATTCTTGTTGTTCACTGATGTCCAACACTTGTACCTGGATCAGTCGTAATCCTTTTTTCTTCTCATTGTTTATGACGAATGATTGACAGGTAGGCAGAGCCAACTTCTGTTTTACATACTCTCGTCTTGTTCTAGGCTTCTTGTTGACAGGTCCGCAGTCTTGTCTTGCTCTAGGCTCCTTGTGAACAGGTCTTTGTTGTTCTGGGATATGCCAGCTTAAACTCGGGGTCGGAAAACCTTGCGCGTATTGCGAGAAGTCGATAATATCTGGAGAATCACACATTATCAATGATCTGAAACAACCGAAAGAATAATTAATTATAATTACATAAAAACATGATGAATTAACGTTATAAATATATGGGTAGTTCTACAATACTTACAATTCGTTTCGTTCTTATTCGACGTTGTTGTAACATCACTATTTAGTAATTAGTTAGTATGTACACCACTAGATAATAATCTATGGTTCCGCTCTGCATCGGTCCGACACTGCTATGTCTGATCCCGTCTGAGATACCACGACTGAACGTGCTCTGTGAAACTGTGATCCTAGTCTGATTAAACCAAGTCTACTCAACATTATCTTTCATTTCTACAAACACAACATGGTGTCAGAAGTCGTGTAAGAAAAAACAAATAAAGAAGATCGGTCCAGAAAATGCCGAACCAAGCCACGAGTGACGACAATGATGGCGGACATGACCAAACATTAAGCACGCGTCTGAAAAAACTCCATATTTCGTCGGATCCAGCAAATAATAATGCGGAGGCATGGAAAAAATGGTGGCAGCAGCTGGAACTATATTTGCTAGCCACAGGCCTGGACAAGTCAAGCGAGAAGCGGAAAATTGCCATTTTACTACATTTAATTGGTGAGCGTGGTCTCAATATATTTAACACATTTAACTTAGAGATTGATGGAAGCACACTCCAGGAAGTCAAGTCCAAATTCGACAAATTCTTTGAACCAAGAAAAAATGTGACGATGTGTAGATACCTATTCTTCACACGTAGGCAGGAAAAATCTGAAAACATCGACGAATTCCTCACGGATTTGGAAAATAAAAGCAGAGAATGTGAGTTAGGCACGCTCAGGGAGTCGTTAATCAGAGATATTTTTATAGCAAACCTCAATATAGATTCGTCACATGTACGACAGAGGTTACTGCAAGAACCTGATTTGACATATCAGAGAATGCAAGAGCTGGCGAGGACACTCATAATCGCTCAGCAGGATGCTGAAAAAATCGTCAAAGGCACCAGTGTCGCCAGTGAAAACGTCATGCATCTCAGTCGGAGGAACCGTAGTCGACAAGATGGTCAACAGCGAGCTTCCAGTCGCAGGTCGAGCAGTCGCCAGTCAGCTTCGAGCAGTCGCAAGTCAGCATCAGCTTCAAACAGCGACCACATCAGCAACTCGAAGACATGCAGCCGCTGTGGGCAGTCTCATCGCTACAAATGTCCAGCTAAAGGCGTTCAATGCAGGTCATGTAAATCTTTTGGTCATTTTGCTAAATATTGTCTCAAGAATAAAAAAGTCAGTCAGTTGCAATCGTTTAATTCAGATAATAGTAGTCAAGAATATTTTGTTGGCATGTTGAACAGTCAATTAAAGTCGAGTAAAAGTCATTCAGATAATCATGTGGATCATAATGCACATAGTAGTCAGTCAAGTAGTCATTACACAGCAACACATAGTCAGTCTCACTCACACAGTCAGAGCAGTAGACACGGACACAAAAACACAGCAGCAGTGGTATTTCAGATGGGACAGTCACAGTCACCGTATCCCAATGATGAGAACAGTGACAAGTCTGAGAGATCCAACGTCAAGTCCAAAAGTCAACGTCCCCATTCCTTTTATCTCTGTGATGAAAGTGGTGATGTATCTGAGAGATGTATTGAAAGTAATCAACATCTCAATGATGAAAATAGTCACATATCTGAGAGATCTATTGTCCAGTCAAACAGTCAACGTCCCCATTCCTTTTATCTCTGTGATGAAAGTGGTGATGTATCTGAGAGATGTACTGAAAATAATCAACATCTCAATGATGAAAATAGTCACATATCTGAGAGATCCAACGTAAAATCAAATAGTCAAAATAGAAAATGTCAGAGTCCATATTTACATCTCAATGATGAAAAAAGTCACAAGTCTGAGGGATTACACAACAAAACACAAGGTCATAGACTTAGAAACAGTCGTCAGCATTCACAGTTTTCACAGACACACAACGGATCATTAGTCAGTCACTCAGATATAAGTCATACAGTAAAGAATGTCAACACTGTGGATAGTAACCATGCAAAACAGTCATGGGAAATTAACCTAGTAGTAGGAAATAAACAAATTAAATGCATCATAGACTCTGGTGCAGATGTCAACATTATGTCAAAGCAAACATTTTATAACCTGTCAAAAGTGTCACTTGTCAAATGTCAAATAAATGTCACAGGATTTGGTGGAAAATCCATTCCGATTCTAGGCAAAGTGAACATAAATTGTAAATTATGCGTTAATAATAATGACGTCGTCGAATCTATAATGTTTATAATAGCAGATTTAGATTGTCCAAATGTTCTTGGTCTACCAACATGTGAAAGGTTAGGAATTATAAGACGTGTCTTTTCAGTATCAAAGCAGGGTTTTTGTAAACAAATTCTCACACAATATAATGATGTTTTTCAGGGACTTGGATGTCTAACTCCAGTCTGTCATCTTAAACTCAAGCCTGATGCAGTACCATGTGTTGATCCGCCCAGGAAAGTTCCATTTGCGTTACAAGGCAGATTACACGAAGAGTTGGATCGCATGATGGAGATGCAAGTTATTGAGAAGGTTACAAAACCAACAGAGTGGGTTAACTCAGTCGTCATAACTGTAAAAAGTTCAGGTCAGTTAAGAATTTGTCTAGACCCTAGAAATTTGAATAAAAACATAATGAGAGAATTCTATCCACTTAAGTCAATTGATGAGATTAGGTCTCAGCTCGAAGGGGCTGTATGTTTTTCTCATTTAGATGCATTTTCGGGTTTCTGGATGCTACGTCTGGATGAATACAGTTCTGAATTATGTACCTTTCAAACACCATTTGGTAGATATAAGTATTTAAGATTACCATATGGCATAAATGCCTCGTCTGAAATCTTTCAAAGAGTCATGATGAATCTATTCGGTGATATCGAAGGAGTCTTAATATTCATAGATGATATTTTGGTTTATGGACCAAATGAGTCAGTTCATAATGAAAGATTACACAAAGTTATGCAAAGAGCTCGTCAAGTCAATTTAAAATTTAACAAGTCAAAATGTACATTTTTAGTCACAGAAGTATGTTTTTTGGGTTATGTCTTCAGTAAAGATGGTGCCAGGGCAGATCAAGAAAAAGTCAAAGCCATTGTCAATATGCCCACACCAAAAAATGTCAAAGAGTTACAGAGAATATTAGGTATGATTAATTATTTAGGACCTTTCATTAGTAACTTGTCAGAAAAAACACAAATATTAAGAAATCTTTTGAAAAAAGATTCAGTCTGGACTTGGGATGAGAATTATAGTCAATGTCTCAAAAAACTGAAAGATGAGATTACAAACTCACCAGTTTTAGCTCATTACAATCCTAAGATTCCATTAGTCTTGTCAGTTGATTCGTCGAAATCAGCATTAGGAGCAGTCATATTACAGAAAAACAAACCTATAGCATACAGTTCAAAAACTTTAACTGAAACCCAGGAAAGATATGCGCAGATAGAAAAAGAGCTACTAGCAATTCAATTTGGTTGTGAAAAATTTCACCAATATGTATATGGTAATAGAGTCACAGTACATACTGATCACAAGCCATTAGTCTATTTATTCAAAAAGCCATTGCATGATGTCCCCGCTAGATTACAGCGTATGATGTTAACTGTACAAAAGTATGATTTAGAAGTAATACATGTACCAGGTAAAGAAATGTATATATCAGACACTTTGTCAAGGGCAGCTTTGAAAGACCATTACACACCTGAAAATGAGTCAGAAATGTCTTGTCATGTCAATTTAATGTATGCTAATTTAGCAATAACAAAGGAATACAGCACAAAATTGGCACAGGAAACCAAAAATGATGAAACCTTACAATTATTAAAAAAATATTATAATGAAGGATGGCCTAAAAACAAGAACAATGTCAGTTCATTAGTCAAACCATATTGGAATATTCAAGGTGAAATACATGTAATAAAAGATTTAGTGTTCAAAGGTTCAAAATTAATAGTACCACAGTCAATGTATAAAGAAATGTTAGAAAAAATACATCAAGGTCACCAAGGTATAAATAAATGTCTGAAAATAGCAAAAGAATCTTTGTATTGGCCAAATATGTCAAGTGAAATTAAGAATTTAGTCGAACAATGTCTTGTATGTGCAAAATTCAAACCATGTAATCAAAAGGAACCACTACAAAATTTTGAAATATGTAAATATCCATGGCAACAAGTCGGTATTGATTTAATGCATTTTGAAAGTTTAGTTTATTTAATTGTCACAGATTATTACTCAAAATACATAGAGATAGCATTATTAAATAAAAACAGTACTGCTCAAAATGTAATTACTCATTTAAAATCTATTTTTGCTCGTCATGGAATACCATTGTCACTGGTGTCAGATGGTGGACCTCCTTTTCAGTCAATTGATTTCAAAAATTTCTTACAAGAATGGGACATAGAACATGTTGTTACTAGCCCATATCATTCACAGTCAAATGGTCAAGCTGAAAGTTCAGTAAAAATAATAAAAAATATGTTAAGGAAATGTAAAGAAAACAAAACAGATCCATACATAGCTTTATTACAGTATAGAAATACACCAAAAAATAATTTGTCATCACCAGCACAATTGTTAATGTCAAGAAACTTGAGAGACAATATTCCAGTATCATATAAGAGATTAAAGCCAAAAGTAGTAACATTTCAGGATTACAAAGAGTCAGTCAAGAAAAATGATGAAAACAAATCTAGGAATTATGATAAAAATACTAAGTCAATGTCGATGTTACATTACAATGACCATGTCTATTTTAAAAGAAATCCAAAAAGTAACTGGGAACAAGCTATTGTCAAACAAAGATTGATGAACAATAGGTCGTATGTGGTTGAGGATGTCAATGGTGTACAGTATAGGAGAAATAGAATACACTTAAGACATAAGTATTCCCAAAACTATGCAAACCCTCCTATGCAATCCAACTCGTCGCAGGAGAGAGAGGAAGGTGACAGACAGGAGTCAAGACTTCAAGAATCCTCATCTCATATATCCTCAAGCGTAACAACCAGGTCAGGTCGAATTGTAAAACCACCAAAAAGGTTAATAGACGAAATAGATTAACTATCAACTAAGTAGTATTAAGAAGGTTGTCTAGATTAAATGTAACTAAGTATTAATAAGAATGTTGTCTAGTTATAATATAACTATAAGTATCATAGAGCATGTTGTCATGTAGGTAGAGTCACTTGTCAATGTACATCTTATTAATTGTTTGTCAGGGGTTTAATTTGAACTCAACAAGGGGGATGTTGTAACATCACTATTTAGTAATTAGTTAGTATGTACACCACTAGATAATAATCTATGGTTCCGCTCTGCATCGGTCCGACACTGCTATGTCTGATCCCGTCTGAGATACCACGACTGAACGTGCTCTGTGAAACTGTGATCCTAGTCTGATTAAACCAAGTCTACTCAACATTATCTTTCATTTCTACAAACACAACAGACGTGATATGACCGCTCCGGCTAACTGTCTAATAATGAATGTTCTACACAATAATACGACTGTGGAACGTGGTTAATATGTAATGAGACTCCATAAAGCCTTAAAGCGCTGTGATTCAATTTCAAGTTTCAACACGTTCGAGCTCGTGCACGAGCACCTGTTCGGTGTCATATTCTACACCGCGCGTGTGAACTTCGAGCCATGAGTGCTATGTCATCAAAAATGAACATTGCATGTTTTATCCAGTTGGAACCTGTATCCTCGTGCACAACATGGTGTAAGCCCTGTATGCTTTGTCATCAATCAGGAATGGGAATGAAACAGAGATAAAATCATAAAATATTATTTATTTAAGTATATATTTAGTAGGTACATACAGATAAAAACAACAATTACAATGGACACCAAGAATACACACATTTTAGAATTACATACATATAATACCAGCTACAATATTATAGCTGGGTTCAAAAGTAACTTCAGACGATACTATTTGAATTAAATTACAGGACAATATTATATTTCATATTTAAATATTAACAAACTTTTTAAATTAGTAAGTAAGATAGTAGGTACGTTATAAAATTATCTGACTTTCCATTTAGGATGTTTTACAATCAATTTTTACTTGATAGAAATGTCACTATTGTAGGTTCCTAATTACATTTTTAAGTATGGTAATACATTACATAAATATATTTGCATTACCCCAAGCTAAAGTAGATACTTTATCAAATGATAGCAACCGTTTATCATCATTGCTTGAAAGTGCTATTTTATTTACGTTCTGAGTGAATATTTCATGTTTTATTGACCTAAACATTACATTTTTTTTACGAATGACATTGCAATTGTACAAAACATTTTTATAATCAATCATGTTTAAATGTTTCGTTACACATTTTTTTATACCTTTGGCTTTTTTAATTGTTTTTTTTAAGGTTTTAATACAATAAAGCTTTGAGCGCAGTCCTACGAATTCTTTAATAACTTTACCACCCATTTCGTCCTTAAACAGTCCTGGGATCTTCTTATTATTAATGGGCAAGTGAAATTCATTGTTTATGTCATAATTAGAGGTATCAAAATATTTTAAAAAATTGAGCTTGAAATCTTCATAAACGTTATTACTCTGTACATCATAAATTAAGCTATCTGTGTCAGTATAGCACAATTCAATTCGCTTACCATAAAAAGGTTTCATGACAGAGTAGTGAAAATCGTACATATGGGTCTTAGATAATTCTAATACTGTGAACCCTATATATATTGGTTTATTAAGTATAACACGCGATGGCTTCATTTGTATTGCTACTAGATCATCAGAAAACACAGAAGCGCTATGAAAATATGGACTGGCTATCAATTTCTCAGCACAAATAGTCTTATTCGTTTTATTGTTTGAATCGCACCATTTGTTAACTAATTTTACATCTACTCTTTGTTCAACATTTTCCAGAGTCTTTCCAAAAATACTATTATTTAATAATTTGAAAAAATCTTGCTCAAACGTTGATTCTGCTTTTTGTCGTAGTTGAGTGTTAAGATCGATGTACTGTTTTAAAAAACAGCTTTGCTTAAAAACAATTGCACGGTGAATCCTTCGTAACACCAATCTATGTTGTAAACATTTTTTTAAATGAACGTAATGAATAACGTAGTGGTATTTGTCATACAAATTCGGTATTAAGTTTTTATTCTTACCGCCCCGGTGCAACAAATTTTTCTGGACAAAATGGAAAGTCGTTATGTTCATCGTGCAATGTTTTAGGATATAATAAATCAACGGATGTTCTCGAGCCAATCTGGTCACGAAAACGGGTATGTGTGTCACTAAACGACAATGCACCATCCCCAAGTATGTGGAGAGACATGAGACAATCTGTCCTGAATTTTAGATAACTGGTTCGTTCAAATATAGACCTGATTATGTTAACGTGTAAAGTTTTCAAGCAGATGGGTGTATTGATGTAAAAGTATGCATCGTCTGTAATGTGTTAAACTAAATTTAGATGTCCTCGACCCAATCTGGTCACAAAATAAATGTGTGTGGACCTAAGTGTGCGCGCTATTTTACTTTTGTGGAGAGACATGAGACAATCTGTCCTGAATTTAGTTTAATGTATGTGGTATCCTAAAGTTAGATGTTCTCGAACCAATCTGGTCACGAAAACGGGTATGTGTGTCAGTAAACGACAATGCACCATCCCCAAGTATGTGGAGAGACATGAGACAATCTGTCCTGAATTTTAGATAACTGGTTCGTTCAAATATAGACCTGATTATGTTAACGTGTAAAGTTTTAAAGCTGGTGGGTAGGGGTTTTTAAGCTGGTGAGTATATTGAAATGAATCCGACAGTTGAATTTGAGGTAAGACATCTATATCAGAAATATTATTGGACGTTCTACTCCACCTTCAGTTCCATCGACTCACGAGGTCAGCCATCGATATCAGAAATATTAATATTATTGGGCATTCTATCCACCGAGAGTGACGAGGCGAACGGAGTGAGCCGAAGGAACGAAGGTGGAGTAGGATGCCCAATAATATCCTACTCTTACCCACCGCACCTTCCGGGTGGACTGCGATCCTCGATCGGTTCTGCCTGCTGGGGGCCCAAATAGCGTAATTTCATCATAACTTTAATATTTTGTACTGAACCCATCCTCGAATACGTCGCCGTTGAACTAACTGCCCGCGCGCAGACGCGTCTCTGGACACCTCACACGTCGGTCTAGCTCAGAAAAACGGAAAAAACTTTTGCTAACTCGTTGCGAAAATTCTAACTTAGTGATACAGTGAGCCTCATACAGTACGAAATCTTGAATACTACAAGGCCGATTTCTTCGCGGTTTTCGACGCTATCCTTCGTAATTAGGCTACGGCCCACCGTTTTAGCTGTCAGAATCCATTTGTCTTCATGGGAAGTAGGCAAATGTGCTAGGTGGTTGAAGTTTTCGTTATTTTTTTTAAACGATAAATAATGTAAATTTGCTTAATATTCTTACTATCTACTAAGTTTATTTTCATGTAATTAAGTACTTACCCACCGCACCTTCCTGGTGGACTGCGATCCTCGATCGGTTCTGCCTGCTGGGGGCCCAAATAGCGTAATTTCATCATAACTTTAATATTTTGTACTGAACCCATCCTCGAATACGTCGCCGTTGAATTGCCCGCGCGCAGACGCGTCTCTGGACACCTCACACGTCGGTCTAGCTCAGAAAAACGGAAAAAACTTTTGCTAACTCGTTGCGAAAATTCTAACTTAGTGATACAGTGAGCCTCATACAGTACGAAATCTTGAATACTACAAGGCCGATTTCTTCGCGGTTTTCGACGCTATCCTTCGTAATTAGGCTACGGCCCACCGTTTTAGCTGTCAGAATCCATTTGTCTTCATGGGAAGTAGGCAAATGTGCTAGGTGGTTGAAGTTTTCGTTATTTTTTTTAAACGATAAATAATGTAAATTTGCTTAATATTCTTACTATCTACTAAGTTTATTTTCATGTAATTAAGTACTTACCCACCGCACCTTCCGGGTGGACTGCGATCCTCGATCGGTTCTGCCTGCTGGGGGCCCAAATAGCGTAATTTCATCATAACTTTAATATTTTGTACTGAACCCATCCTCGAATACGTCGCCGTTGAACTAACTGCCCGCGCGCAGACGCGTCTCTGCACACCTCACACGTCGGTCTAGCTCAGGAAAACGGAAAAAACTTTTGCTAACTCGTTGCGAAAATTCTAACTTAGTGATACAGTGAGCCTCATACAGTACGAAATCTTGAATACTACAAGGCCGATTTCTTCCCGGTTTTTGACGATATCCTTCGTAATTAGGCTACGGCCCACCGTTTTAGCTGTCAGAATCCATTTGTCTTCATGGGAAGTAGGCAAATGTGCTAGGTGGTTGAAGTTTTCGTTGTGTTTGTCGTAGAACTTAGAAGGAAAAGTTACAGCTGGAAATTAACAAGAGATCCCCAGATCCTGAAGTAAAATAAAAAATGAATTGGGGTTGCCAAATATTGTAGTATTAGAGGTGAAATGAGCTTGTTAAAAAATGGAGGAGTTCGTGGATGGGTCCACCCTTTATGGCAGAATTTTTTTCGTCATAATATTATTTTGCATAACAGCGGATGGCATAAACTTCATTTCGCAGAAAATCGTTTGGCATACACTCATTTATCATACATTCACAACGCATAATTTTATAAGTCAGAATCATCTTTAGGCATAAATTTTATTCCATAATAATTAAAAAGTAGAACCATCATATCGCAGAAAGTTCGCAGTCAGAATCGTCTCTTGGCATAATTTCATATCGATAGTTATTAAAAGGCAGAACTATCATAACTCAGAAACTTTAAACTTAGAATCATCTTTTGGCATACATTTCATATCGAAGAAGCATGCAGCATGCAAACAACCATGCAGCATGCAAGCAAGCATACAGCATGGAAGCAACCAAGCATACAGCATGCAAGCAACCAAGCATGCAGCTTGCAAGCAAGCATGCAGCAAGCAAGTATGCAAGCAAGCATGCAAGCAAGCTTACAGCATGCAGGCGAGCATGCAACATGCAGCATGCATGGTTTCTGCCACGGCTTCGGCGCTGCGGGGCTCCGGCGGTCCCACGCGACCTCATCGTTGCAGATGGTTTTACGCTCACCACCTGCTCCTCAGCTCGCGGGCCGCCTTACCACTCCGCGCCTACGCGGGCTTAAATTACACTCTAGGGGTAGGGCAGACAAATACGTGGAGTCGGTTCTGCAGCGGTTCGTTTCTGTCATTAATTTTTGTAGCACAGCATATACTGACTTTTTGAGACACTATTTCATTTTATTTAAAGTTAAAATGCAATTGAATAGAAATGAAAATATGCCTAACAAAATTATTCTAAATGAAATTCTGCCATCTTCATAGTATGCCAAGTGAAATTATGCCAAATAATCATTGCTCCAAATAAATTTTATGCTAAACTAAATTATGCGGAATTTTAAGTCTGCCAAAGGTAATTATGCGAAATAAAATTCTGCCATCTTAAAAGTATGCCAGCGTAAAGTCGAGCATATAAACATTCGGCCAAATAATGATTATGCTAAATATTTTTTATGCCTTACAAATATTCGTTTAAATAAGATTATGCCAAGTGTGTTATGCCAAATAAAATTCGGAGCATCAAGTTTCTGCCAGATAGAGGGAACCCGTTCGTGGATATCACTTAGAAACAGCATATAAGTATCTACACGTATTGTCTATTCCTCCTACCAGCGTAGAACCTGAGCGAGTGTTTTCAGCTGCTGCTTATGTTGGCTTATGTTGGAAGTCAAAGATTGGATGCTTTGATATTTTTCTGCGATAATATTTTCGAAATTTTAAATATTCTTTTTGATTTCTTGCAAAAGTATATTTTTTTTTGTTTTGTCTTTATCTTTTCTTATTATATTGTGATTTTTGTTGTGCCTTTGCACAAACTTTTTAATGTCTTTACATTAAAAAGTTTTTTTTTATTATAGTTGTTTTTAGGGTTCCGTTGCCAAATGGCAAAAAACGGAACCCTTATAGATTCGTCATGTCTGTCTGTCTATCTGTCTGTCCGTCCGTCCGTATGTCACAGCCACTTTTTTCCGAAACTATAAGAGCTATGCTGTTGAAACTTGGGGTAAGTAGATGTATTCTGTGAACCGCATTAAGATTTTCACACTAAAATAGAAAAAAAAAAACAATAAATTTTGGGGTTCCCCCCATACATAGAACTGAAACTCAAAAATGTTTTTTTGAAGTCGAAGTCGAAGTCGAAGTCGAAGTCGAAGTCGAAGTCGAAGTCGAAGTCGAAGTCGAAGTCGAAGTCGAAGTCGAAGTCGAAGTCGAAGTCGAAGTCGAAGTCGAAGTCGAAGTCGAAGTCGAAGTCGAAGTCGAAGTCGAAGTCGAAGTCGAAGTCGAAGTCGAAGTCGAAGTCGAAGTCTGTCTGTCTGTCTGTCTGTCTGTCTGTCTGTCTGTCTGTCTGTCTGTCTGTCTGTCTGTCTGTCTGTCTGTCTGTCTGTCTGTCTGTCTGTCTGTCTGTCTGTCTGTCTGTCTGTCTGTCTGTCTGTCTGTCTGTCTGTCTGTCTGTCTGTCTGTCTGTCTGTCTGTCTGTCTGTCTGTCTGTCTGTCTGTCTGTCTGTCTGTCTGTGTCTGTCTGTCTGTGTCTGTCTGTCTGTCTGTCTGTCTGTCTGTCTGTCTGTCTGTCTGTCTGTCTGTCTGTCTGTCTGTCTGTGTCTGTCTGTCTGTCTGTCTGTGTCTGTCTGTCTGTCTCTGTCTGTCTGTCTGTCTGTCTGTCTGTCTGTCTGTGTCTGTCTGTCTGTCTGTGTCTGTCTGTCTGTCTGTCTGTCTGTCTGTCTGTCTGTGTCTGTCTGTCTGTCTGTGTCTGTCTGTCTGTCTGTCTGTGTCTGTCTGTCTGTCTGTCTGTGTCTGTCTGTCTGTGTCTGTCTGTCTGTCTGTCTGTCTGTCTGTCTGTCTGTCTGTCTGTCTGTGTCTGTCTGTCTGTCTGTCTGTGTCTGTCTGTCTGTCTGTCTGTCTGTGTCTGTCTGTCTGTCTGTCTGTGTCTGTCTGTCTGTCTGTCTGTCTGTCTGTCTGTGTCTGTCTGTCTGTCTGTCTGTCTGTCTGTCTGTCTCTGTCTGTCTGTCTGTCTGTCTGTGTCTGTCTGTCTGTCTGTCTGTCTGTGTCTGTCTGTCTGTCTGTCTGTCTGTCTGTCTGTCTGTCTGTCTGTCTGTCTGTCTGTCTGTCTGTCTGTCTGTCTGTCTGTCTGTCTGTCTGTCTGTCTGTCTGTCTGTCTGTCTGTCTGTCTGTCTGTCTGTCTGTCTGTCTGTCTGTCTGTCTGTCTGTCTGTCTGTCTGTCTGTCTGTCTGTCTGTCTGTCTGTCTGTCTGTCTGTCTGTCTGTCTGTCTGTCTGTCTGTCTGTCTGTCTGTCTGTCTGTCTGTCTGTCTGTCTGTCTGTCTGTCTGTCTGTCTGTCTGTCTGTCTGTCTGTCTGTCTGTCTGTCTGTCTGTCTGTCTGTCTGTCTGTCTGTCTGTCTGTCTGTCTGTCTGTCTGTCTGTCTGTCTGTCTGTCTGTCTGTCTGTCTGTCTGTCTGTCTGTCTGTCTGTCTGTCTGTCTGTCTGTCTGTCTGTCTGTCTGTCTGTCTGTCTGTCTGTCTGTCTGTCTGTCTGTCTGTCTGTCTGTCTGTCTGTCTGTCTGTCTGTCTGTCTGTCTGTCTGTCTGTCTGTCTGTCTGTCTGTCTGTCTGTCTGTCTGTCTGTCTGTCTGTCTGTCTGTCTGTCTGTCTGTCTGTCTGTCTGTCTGTCTGTCTGTCTGTCTGTCTGTCTGTCTGTCTGTCTGTCTGTCTGTCTGTCTGTCTGTCTGTCTGTCTGTCTGTCTGTCTGTCTGTCTGTCTGTCTGTCTGTCTGTCTGTCTGTCTGTCTGTCTGTGTCTGTCTGTCTGTCTGTCTGTGTCTGTCTGTCTGTCTGTCTGTGTCTGTCTGTCTGTCTGTCTGTGTCTGTCTGTCTGTCTGTCTGTGTCTGTCTGTCTGTCTGTCTGTGTCTGTCTGTCTGTCTGTCTGTGTCTGTCTGTCTGTCTGTCTGTGTCTGTCTGTCTGTCTGTCTGTGTCTGTCTGTCTGTCTGTCTGTGTCTGTCTGTCTGTCTGTCTGTGTCTGTCTGTCTGTCTGTCTGTGTCTGTCTGTCTGTCTGTCTGTGTCTGTCTGTCTGTCTGTCTGTGTCTGTCTGTCTGTCTGTCTGTGTCTGTCTGTCTGTCTGTCTGTGTCTGTCTGTCTGTCTGTCTGTGTCTGTCTGTCTGTCTGTCTGTGTCTGTCTGTCTGTCTGTCTGTGTCTGTCTGTCTGTCTGTCTGTGTCTGTCTGTCTGTCTGTGTCTGTCTGTCTGTCTGTCTGTGTCTGTCTGTCTGTCTGTCTGTCTGTCTGTCTGTCTGTCTGTCTGTCTGTCTGTCTGTCTGTCTGTCTGTCTGTCTGTCTGTCTGTCTGTCTGTCTGTCTGTCTGTCTGTCTGTCTGTCTGTCTGTCTGTCTGTCTGTCTGTCTGTCTGTCTGTCTGTCTGTCTGTCTGTCTGTCTGTCTGTCTGTCTGTCTGTCTGTCTGTCTGTCTGTCTGTCTGTCTGTCTGTCTGTCTGTCTGTCTGTCTGTCTGTCTGTCTGTCTGTCTGTCTGTCTGTCTGTCTGTCTGTCTGTCTGTCTGTCTGTCTGTCTGTCTGTCTGTCTGTCTGTCTGTCTGTCTGTCTGTCTGTCTGTCTGTCTGTCTGTCTGTCTGTCTGTCTGTCTGTCTGTCTGTCTGTCTGTCTGTCTGTCTGTCTGTCTGTCTGT
The DNA here is from genome assembly GCA_932294355.1 of Aporophyla lueneburgensis. Lineage (NCBI taxonomy): Eukaryota > Metazoa > Arthropoda > Insecta > Lepidoptera > Noctuidae > Aporophyla > Aporophyla lueneburgensis. The sequence continues at coordinate 10,721,890 of OW028762.1, read as the reverse complement.
CTGTCTGTCTGTCTGTCTGTCTGTCTGTCTGTCTGTCTGTCTGTCTGTCTGTCTGTCTGTCTGTCTGTCTGTCTGTCTGTCTGTCTGTCTGTCTGTCTGTCTGTCTGTCTGTCTGTCTGTCTGTCTGTCTGTCTGTCTGTCTGTCTGTCTGTCTGTCTGTCTGTCTGTCTGTCTGTCTGTCTGTCTGTCTGTCTGTCTGTCTGTCTGTCTGTCTGTCTGTCTGTCTGTCTGTCTGTCTGTCTGTCTGTCTGTCTGTCTGTCTGTCTGTCTGTCTGTCTGTCTGTCTGTCTGTCTGTCTGTCTGTCTGTCTGTCTGTCTGTCTGTCTGTCTGTCTGTCTGTCTGTCTGTCTGTCTGTCTGTCTGTCTGTCTGTCTGTCTGTCTGTCTGTCTGTCTGTCTGTCTGTCTGTCTGTCTGTCTGTCTGTCTGTCTGTCTGTCTGTCTGTCTGTCTGTCTGTCTGTCTGTCTGTCTGTCTGTCTGTCTGTCTGTCTGTCTGTCTGTCTGTCTGTCTGTCTGTCTGTCTGTCTGTCTGTCTGTCTGTCTGTCTGTCTGTCTGTCTGTCTGTCTGTCTGTCTGTCTGTCTGTCTGTCTGTCTGTCTGTCTGTCTGTCTGTCTGTCTGTCTGTCTGTCTGTCTGTCTGTCTGTCTGTCTGTCTGTCTGTCTGTCTGTCTGTCTGTCTGTCTGTCTGTCTGTCTGTCTGTCTGTCTGTCTGTCTGTCTGTCTGTCTGTCTGTCTGTCTGTCTGTCTGTCTGTCTGTCTGTCTGTCTGTCTGTCTGTCTGTCTGTCTGTCTGTCTGTCTGTCTGTCTGTCTGTCTGTCTGTCTGTCTGTCTGTCTGTCTGTCTGTCTGTCTGTCTGTCTGTCTGTCTGTCTGTCTGTCTGTCTGTCTGTCTGTCTGTCTGTCTGTCTGTCTGTCTGTCTGTCTGTCTGTCTGTCTGTCTGTCTGTCTGTCTGTCTGTCTGTCTGTCTGTCTGTCTGTCTGTCTGTCTGTCTGTCTGTCTGTCTGTCTGTCTGTCTGTCTGTCTGTCTGTCTGTCTGTCTGTCTGTCTGTCTGTCTGTCTGTCTGTCTGTCTGTCTGTCTGTCTGTCTGTCTGTCTGTCTGTCTGTCTGTCTGTCTGTCTGTCTGTCTGTCTGTCTGTCTGTCTGTCTGTCTGTCTGTCTGTCTGTCTGTCTGTCTGTCTGTCTGTCTGTCTGTCTGTCTGTCTGTCTGTCTGTCTGTCTGTCTGTCTGTCTGTCTGTCTGTCTGTCTGTCTGTCTGTCTGTCTGTCTGTCTGTCTGTCTGTCTGTCTGTCTGTCTGTCTGTCTGTCTGTCTGTCTGTCTGTCTGTCTGTCTGTCTGTCTGTCTGTCTGTCTGTCTGTCTGTCTGTCTGTCTGTCTGTCTGTCTGTCTGTCTGTCTGTCTGTCTGTCTGTCTGTCTGTCTGTCTGTCTGTCTGTCTGTCTGTCTGTCTGTCTGTCTGTCTGTCTGTCTGTCTGTCTGTCTGTCTGTCTGTCTGTCTGTCTGTCTGTCTGTCTGTCTGTCTGTCTGTCTGTCTGTCTGTCTGTCTGTCTGTCTGTCTGTCTGTCTGTCTGTCTGTCTGTCTGTCTGTCTGTCTGTCTGTCTGTCTGTCTGTCTGTCTGTCTGTCTGTCTGTCTGTCTGTCTGTCTGTCTGTCTGTCTGTCTGTCTGTCTGTCTGTCTGTCTGTCTGTCTGTCTGTCTGTCTGTCTGTCTGTCTGTCTGTCTGTCTGTCTGTCTGTCTGTCTGTCTGTCTGTCTGTCTGTCTGTCTGTCTGTCTGTCTGTCTGTCTGTCTGTCTGTCTGTCTGTCTGTCTGTCTGTCTGTCTGTCTGTCTGTCTGTCTGTCTGTCTGTCTGTCTGTCTGTCTGTCTGTCTGTCTGTCTGTCTGTCTGTCTGTCTGTCTGTCTGTCTGTCTGTCTGTCTGTCTGTCTGTCTGTCTGTCTGTCTGTCTGTCTGTCTGTCTGTCTGTCTGTCTGTCTGTCTGTCTGTCTGTCTGTCTGTCTGTCTGTCTGTCTGTCTGTCTGTCTGTCTGTCTGTCTGTCTGTCTGTCTGTCTGTCTGTCTGTCTGTCTGTCTGTCTGTCTGTCTGTCTGTCTGTCTGTCTGTCTGTCTGTCTGTCTGTCTGTCTGTCTGTCTGTCTGTCTGTCTGTCTGTCTGTCTGTCTGTCTGTCTGTCTGTCTGTCTGTCTGTCTGTCTGTCTGTCTGTCTGTCTGTCTGTCTGTCTGTCTGTCTGTCTGTCTGTCTGTCTGTCTGTCTGTCTGTCTGTCTGTCTGTCTGTCTGTCTGTCTGTCTGTCTGTCTGTCTGTCTGTCTGTCTGTCTGTCTGTCTGTCTGTCTGTCTGTCTGTCTGTCTGTCTGTCTGTCTGTCTGTCTGTCTGTCTGTCTGTCTGTCTGTCTGTCTGTCTGTCTGTCTGTCTGTCTGTCTGTCTGTCTGTCTGTCTGTCTGTCTGTCTGTCTGTCTGTCTGTCTGTCTGTCTGTCTGTCTGTCTGTCTGTCTGTCTGTCTGTCTGTCTGTCTGTCTGTCTGTCTGTCTGTCTGTCTGTCTGTCTGTCTGTCTGTCTGTCTGTCTGTCTGTCTGTCTGTCTGTCTGTCTGTCTGTCTGTCTGTCTGTCTGTCTGTCTGTCTGTCTGTCTGTCTGTCTGTCTGTCTGTCTGTCTGTCTGTCTGTCTGTCTGTCTGTCTGTCTGTCTGTCTGTCTGTCTGTCTGTCTGTCTGTCTGTCTGTCTGTCTGTCTGTCTGTCTGTCTGTCTGTCTGTCTGTCTGTCTGTCTGTCTGTCTGTCTGTCTGTCTGTCTGTCTGTCTGTCTGTCTGTCTGTCTGTCTGTCTGTCTGTCTGTCTGTCTGTCTGTCTGTCTGTCTGTCTGTCTGTCTGTCTGTCTGTCTGTCTGTCTGTCTGTCTGTCTGTCTGTCTGTCTGTCTGTCTGTCTGTCTGTCTGTCTGTCTGTCTGTCTGTCTGTCTGTCTGTCTGTCTGTCTGTCTGTCTGTCTGTCTGTCTGTCTGTCTGTCTGTCTGTCTGTCTGTCTGTCTGTCTGTCTGTCTGTCTGTCTGTCTGTCTGTCTGTCTGTCTGTCTGTCTGTCTGTCTGTCTGTCTGTCTGTCTGTCTGTCTGTCTGTCTGTCTGTCTGTCTGTCTGTCTGTCTGTCTGTCTGTCTGTCTGTCTGTCTGTCTGTCTGTCTGTCTGTCTGTCTGTCTGTCTGTCTGTCTGTCTGTCTGTCTGTCTGTCTGTCTGTCTGTCTGTCTGTCTGTCTGTCTGTCTGTCTGTCTGTCTGTCTGTCTGTCTGTCTGTCTGTCTGTCTGTCTGTCTGTCTGTCTGTCTGTCTGTCTGTCTGTCTGTCTGTCTGTCTGTCTGTCTGTCTGTCTGTCTGTCTGTCTGTCTGTCTGTCTGTCTGTCTGTCTGTCTGTCTGTCTGTCTGTCTGTCTGTCTGTCTGTCTGTCTGTCTGTCTGTCTGTCTGTCTGTCTGTCTGTCTGTCTGTCTGTCTGTCTGTCTGTCTGTCTGTCTGTCTGTCTGTCTGTCTGTCTGTCTGTCTGTCTGTCTGTCTGTCTGTCTGTCTGTCTGTCTGTCTGTCTGTCTGTCTGTCTGTCTGTCTGTCTGTCTGTCTGTCTGTCTGTCTGTCTGTCTGTCTGTCTGTCTGTCTGTCTGTCTGTCTGTCTGTCTGTCTGTCTGTCTGTCTGTCTGTCTGTCTGTCTGTCTGTCTGTCTGTCTGTCTGTCTGTCTGTCTGTCTGTCTGTCTGTCTGTCTGTCTGTCTGTCTGTCTGTCTGTCTGTCTGTCTGTCTGTCTGTCTGTCTGTCTGTCTGTCTGTCTGTCTGTCTGTCTGTCTGTCTGTCTGTCTGTCTGTCTGTCTGTCTGTCTGTCTGTCTGTCTGTCTGTCTGTCTGTCTGTCTGTCTGTCTGTCTGTCTGTCTGTCTGTCTGTCTGTCTGTCTGTCTGTCTGTCTGTCTGTCTGTCTGTCTGTCTGTCTGTCTGTCTGTCTGTCTGTCTGTCTGTCTGTCTGTCTGTCTGTCTGTCTGTCTGTCTGTCTGTCTGTCTGTCTGTCTGTCTGTCTGTCTGTCTGTCTGTCTGTCTGTCTGTCTGTCTGTCTGTCTGTCTGTCTGTCTGTCTGTCTGTCTGTCTGTCTGTCTGTCTGTCTGTCTGTCTGTCTGTCTGTCTGTCTGTCTGTCTGTCTGTCTGTCTGTCTGTCTGTCTGTCTGTCTGTCTGTCTGTCTGTCTGTCTGTCTGTCTGTCTGTCTGTCTGTCTGTCTGTCTGTCTGTCTGTCTGTCTGTCTGTCTGTCTGTCTGTCTGTCTGTCTGTCTGTCTGTCTGTCTGTCTGTCTGTCTGTCTGTCTGTCTGTCTGTCTGTCTGTCTGTCTGTCTGTCTGTCTGTCTGTCTGTCTGTCTGTCTGTCTGTCTGTCTGTCTGTCTGTCTGTCTGTCTGTCTGTCTGTCTGTCTGTCTGTCTGTCTGTCTGTCTGTCTGTCTGTCTGTCTGTCTGTCTGTCTGTCTGTCTGTCTGTCTGTCTGTCTGTCTGTCTGTCTGTCTGTCTGTCTGTCTGTCTGTCTGTCTGTCTGTCTGTCTGTCTGTCTGTCTGTCTGTCTGTCTGTCTGTCTGTCTGTCTGTCTGTCTGTCTGTCTGTCTGTCTGTCTGTCTGTCTGTCTGTCTGTCTGTCTGTCTGTCTGTCTGTCTGTCTGTCTGTCTGTCTGTCTGTCTGTCTGTCTGTCTGTCTGTCTGTCTGTCTGTCTGTCTGTCTGTCTGTCTGTCTGTCTGTCTGTCTGTCTGTCTGTCTGTCTGTCTGTCTGTCTGTCTGTCTGTCTGTCTGTCTGTCTGTCTGTCTGTCTGTCTGTCTGTCTGTCTGTCTGTCTGTCTGTCTGTCTGTCTGTCTGTCTGTCTGTCTGTCTGTCTGTCTGTCTGTCTGTCTGTCTGTCTGTCTGTCTGTCTGTCTGTCTGTCTGTCTGTCTGTCTGTCTGTCTGTCTGTCTGTCTGTCTGTCTGTCTGTCTGTCTGTCTGTCTGTCTGTCTGTCTGTCTGTCTGTCTGTCTGTCTGTCTGTCTGTCTGTCTGTCTGTCTGTCTGTCTGTCTGTCTGTCTGTCTGTCTGTCTGTCTGTCTGTCTGTCTGTCTGTCTGTCTGTCTGTCTGTCTGTCTGTCTGTCTGTCTGTCTGTCTGTCTGTCTGTCTCTGTCTGTCTGTCTGTCTGTCTGTCTGTCTGTCTGTCTGTCTGTCTGTCTGTCTGTCTGTCTGTCTGTCTGTCTGTCTGTCTGTCTGTCTGTCTGTCTGTCTGTCTGTCTGTCTGTCTGTCTGTCTGTCTGTCTGTCTGTCTGTCTGTCTGTCTGTCTGTCTGTCTGTCTGTCTGTCTGTCTGTCTGTCTGTCTGTCTGTCTGTCTGTCTGTCTGTCTGTCTGTCTGTCTGTCTGTCTGTCTGTCTGTCTGTCTGTCTGTCTGTCTGTCTGTCTGTCTGTCTGTCTGTCTGTCTGTCTGTCTGTCTGTCTGTCTGTCTGTCTGTCTGTCTGTCTGTCTGTCTGTCTGTCTGTCTGTCTGTCTGTCTGTCTGTCTGTCTGTCTGTCTGTCTGTCTGTCTGTCTGTCTGTCTGTCTGTCTGTCTGTCTGTCTGTCTGTCTGTCTGTCTGTCTGTCTGTCTGTCTGTCTGTCTGTCTGTCTGTCTGTCTGTCTGTCTGTCTGTCTGTCTGTCTGTCTGTCTGTCTGTCTGTCTGTCTGTCTGTCTGTCTGTCTGTCTGTCTGTCTGTCTGTCTGTCTGTCTGTCTGTCTGTCTGTCTGTCTGTCTGTCTGTCTGTCTGTCTGTCTGTCTGTCTGTCTGTCTGTCTGTCTGTCTGTCTGTCTGTCTGTCTGTCTGTCTGTCTGTCTGTCTGTCTGTCTGTCTGTCTGTCTGTCTGTCTGTCTGTCTGTCTGTCTGTCTGTCTGTCTGTCTGTCTGTCTGTCTGTCTGTCTGTCTGTCTGTCTGTCTGTCTGTCTGTCTGTCTGTCTGTCTGTCTGTCTGTCTGTCTGTCTGTCTGTCTGTCTGTCTGTCTGTCTGTCTGTCTGTCTGTCTGTCTGTCTGTCTGTCTGTCTGTCTGTCTGTCTGTCTGTCTGTCTGTCTGTCTGTCTGTCTGTCTGTCTGTCTGTCTGTCTGTCTGTCTGTCTGTCTGTCTGTCTGTCTGTCTGTCTGTCTGTCTGTCTGTCTGTCTGTCTGTCTGTCTGTCTGTCTGTCTGTCTGTCTGTCTGTCTGTCTGTCTGTCTGTCTGTCTGTCTGTCTGTCTGTCTGTCTGTCTGTCTGTCTGTCTGTCTGTCTGTCTGTCTGTCTGTCTGTCTGTCTGTCTGTCTGTCTGTCTGTCTGTCTGTCTGTCTGTCTGTCTGTCTGTCTGTCTGTCTGTCTGTCTGTCTGTCTGTCTGTCTGTCTGTCTGTCTGTCTGTCTGTCTGTCTGTCTGTCTGTCTGTCTGTCTGTCTGTCTGTCTGTCTGTCTGTCTGTCTGTCTGTCTGTCTGTCTGTCTGTCTGTCTGTCTGTCTGTCTGTCTGTCTGTCTGTCTGTCTGTCTGTCTGTCTGTCTGTCTGTCTGTCTGTCTGTCTGTCTGTCTGTCTGTCTGTCTGTCTGTCTGTCTGTCTGTCTGTCTGTCTGTCTGTCTGTCTGTCTGTCTGTCTGTCTGTCTGTCTGTCTGTCTGTCTGTCTGTCTGTCTGTCTGTCTGTCTGTCTGTCTGTCTGTCTGTCTGTCTGTCTGTCTGTCTGTCTGTCTGTCTGTCTGTCTGTCTGTCTGTCTGTCTGTCTGTCTGTCTGTCTGTCTGTCTGTCTGTCTGTCTGTCTGTCTGTCTGTCTGTCTGTCTGTCTGTCTGTCTGTCTGTCTGTCTGTCTGTCTGTCTGTCTGTCTGTCTGTCTGTCTGTCTGTCTGTCTGTCTGTCTGTCTGTCTGTCTGTCTGTCTGTCTGTCTGTCTGTCTGTCTGTCTGTCTGTCTGTCTGTCTGTCTGTCTGTCTGTCTGTCTGTCTGTCTGTCTGTCTGTCTGTCTGTCTGTCTGTCTGTCTGTCTGTCTGTCTGTCTGTCTGTCTGTCTGTCTGTCTGTCTGTCTGTCTGTCTGTCTGTCTGTCTGTCTGTCTGTCTGTCTGTCTGTCTGTCTGTCTGTCTGTCTGTCTGTCTGTCTGTCTGTCTGTCTGTCTGTCTGTCTGTCTGTCTGTCTGTCTGTCTGTCTGTCTGTCTGTCTGTCTGTCTGTCTGTCTGTCTGTCTGTCTGTCTGTCTGTCTGTCTGTCTGTCTGTCTGCAAAAGCTACTAGAAAATAAGTTAGAAGAACTTCAATAAGACGGTTACAAGTTAAAGTAGGTAATAACAATACAGTTCAACGAACAAACCATTAAGGTTACAGTTCGTATAGAGGCCTATGCCACCCAAATACAAAGTGTATCTTTCGCTAACAGCTAGTCAATACAGCTATGTGAATATACAGCAGCGCTGTACCAGGTAAACCGACAGTTTTGTCGGGAGCAGGGGCTCTGTATTGAGTCTCATCCGAAGATAGACTGACTTGCTCACTGAGTGCAAGCTCTTTTATAGGACAATGTCCCGCCATAACATCCACGTTTACTCTGTCCGATGGCGCACGGAAGTACGCCACGTGTTTACTTGATACAAAACACTAAAGTATTCTAAACAAAATAAGACTTATATTATGAAGTGATCAAATAATATTAGAATAATTGTCGTAAATAAACAAATGGTAAATTCACTACGTAAATCATTTCAAAATTTAAAGTGACATGTCATTTATTGTTTTGAACAAACCTACCGGTTACAATTATCGAAATAAGTTTCCAAAAATGAATTAGTGAGTACACCAAGTACTCAATAAATTATGTTCCGATTTATTACACACTTTCTGATAGAAAACTCACGTAAATTAATGATAATAATAACAAAGAATAGCAAATTACGCGGACTACCCACAATTTGTATTTGACAACCAACTCCGACATACCTATAAAATTAATTTATTACCTATGGTTATGCTTGACATTCAGTAAGACTATAGACCGTAGACAGTCGAGGCTATAGACCCAAAATATTAAAGACAGATGTTCTCGATTGGACCACAGATTTGGACCATAAACAAAAAAATACCTATGCATGTGTGTATTAAATACATGGTAATGAATAGTAGTGTGTGTAAAGTGTTATTTATTGAAAATAATGTACGCATAATTTAAAAAAATATTAGCACTCGTCACTTTTTCTCTGTATAAACTATAAGTGTGCGAAATTTCATACTTCTCCTTCCGCCCAATTTTCGTAAAAAGGGATCCAAAGTTTAATTTTTCGTAAAAAATATCTTATCATGTTTTGAAACATATTTCCGGATTTAATTTCAGATTCTTTATTGGAATTTAAATCAACAAAAGAAGGAAGACAAGCATTTCTAATGATGTCAGAATTGCTGAGCTGACAAGAACGTACGTTGAAGGAACTAGTCAGCAATGATTTTTAATAGAACTCAGTAAATGAGCCCCTAATTACTGTTTAAAATTAAATATAGCTTTAATGATTGCACAAACTGTGATTTTTTAGAAGATAGTTTTATTTATTCACAACAAACATACAACATCCTTACAGGCTAGACCCAATGCGACATTGTAGTTTAAATTATTTCATATACAAACTGTGATTTATTAACAGATATCTGTAATTGTTATAAAAACTGTGATTAGTGATGACTGAATAAAAATAAATACAAACCATACAAGCACTTTTCTTACCATTAGTACTTTTGCACCTTCTAGCTATACATGTAGGTAGATATACAAGTATAAGGACCGGGCGAGTTGGGACTGGGGATGAGATGGGACGAAGCCGGGAAATCAATGTTATTCATATGACTATCAACATAAATTATCGGTATATTCAAATTACAACTATCTTTCTTTGGCAGAAATATCGAGAGGACTAGCCAACGCTAGGAAAAGACAGAATTCTGTGGAAAACGAAAAGAGAGGCCTTGGCCGTGCAGTGGCACAGTACATGCTAGTTAGATTAGATTAGATTTCTTAGGCAGATGTTCTTCGGAAAACTGAAACGCGTGTAACAGCAAAATCTATATCTGTATATAACTATAAGTATCATGTATATATACCTAATATCAAACTTTGTGTATCAGAATGGTTACGGCTTATTTACTGTGTATGAAAGTTCTTATGCATATGGTTTGTTGGGAAAGGGTTTCACTAATTAAGGCACAGAAAGACAAGACTAGATATTTATTTCAATTAGGCTTGTCAGTAATTAATCAGAAAGCTAGTTGTCCGTTCCAAAACTAGGTCTTCATGGAGAAAAAAGACAAGAAACTCCATGGAAACAGTATTAAAGTATTATATCAACACACTTCTTACATTGCCATAAATTATCATTATCTTAAATACATTTAATTCTATCTATTGGACGATTGTCCAAGAGATCTCAAAATAATATCAACATAATCACAACAATTACAATAGCTAGGCAAAGAAAGAATATGAATATTCCATTTTATATGATTTAAAACATTCGCAATATTGGCAACAACATAAATGGTACAACAACGTTTTCATAACAAGCAATAAGTCTACATAATATCAAATGACTTAACTTACGTGACCTCTGGTCGATCTTTTCCACACAACAACAGCACTAGAACTAACAAACTACTTCCAGAAATAAAATCATTTATCATAACTAGTCTATTTTTTTAACAGAAAAGTTTAATTTCAGTTTTCAAATTTAAAAAATCCCCGACCAGAACAAAAACTTCTAAAAAGTAAAAAAAAAAAATACGTATTTGCACTTAAAGATTAATAAGAAATTGTAGGTAATATTTTGATCAAAGGATCGTTGTGTCGAAACGGCTGTACCGATTTTGATTAACATGTCTAAGAATCACCGCAAAAAAGCGTACCATGAAATAAAAAAAACCTGAATCTAATCGGTTCACCCGTTTAAGAGCTACGGTGCCATAGACAGACACACATAGCGGTCTAACTTATGAGACATTTCTGCCTTCTCTACAGGATGGCAATCCAGGAGGCAGTGGTGGCTTGTTCCCAAATTATTGTTATTAGTAGTAGAGGCTCTTATTTATGTATTAAGTACTGTTTTACGTCTTTGTTACTATCATTTATTTCTGTCTGAGTATAGTTTTCAATGTTTTGTCGGTATATTGGAGTGTTCTAGCTGGCATATAGAAAATAATTTTATTTCAAATGTTGTATTTCAGAGTGTTACTTACTATTTCACAGAATCAAGTTCTTCTAACATAACAGACAGCTGTGCTGCTGGGGAGTTTGTTGCGCCACTTTTTCCCAGCTAAAGCACTAGGAAGTGGAGAAGGGCAGGCGTTTTGGAGGACTGTCTTAAATATTATAATTTTATTTTTTTCTTGTTCTTCTGTTTTGCTTTGTTATTTTATATACGTACATCTGTGCGCTCTAATTATTAATCTTAGGTTGAGATAATATTTCTCAGTAAGTGAATTATGTACTGCAATTCTTTATCTATACTATTAATATTATAAAGCTGAAGAGTTTGTTTGTTTGAACGCGCTAATCTCAGGAACTACTAGTTCGAATTGAAAAAATATTTTTGTGTTGGGTAGCTTATTTATTAAGAAAGGCTATACGCTATGTAACATCACGCTACGATCAAAAAGAGCGGAGCAGCAATGAAAAATGGTCGAAAACTGGCAGGCAATACGATGCGACGGGAAGGGCCAGGGGAGCAAAAATTTGACGCGGGCGAAGTCGCGGGCAGAAGCTAGTGACAAATAAAGTTATTCTTTAACCGAATTTTGACGTTCAGAATGACTTTTGATTTTATTCGTACGGTAACCGCTTCATCGTCAAAAATAAATGCCACCGCAAATCAATGGAAACCAACCCCAGTCATTCTTAACGAGCCTAGCTCCCCCTCTTACACTCACACACACACACATCGCTCACGCACTTTTGCACACACATATATCTACACATACACATACACACTGACACACACTGACGCTGTTGAGGGTTGACGTATGTTGATATTTCAGAGCGTTGACTTGCCTAGACCGACCCAGTTAAGGCTTTTATAAAATTCAGTGATGGGTGAAAAATCCTGAAGACTTGAGTTCTTGATACTATATTGGTCGTGATTGGAGGATAGCTTAGTCAAAACAACAATAATGTGATAAAACAACGGTGTGGTTTAAAGAAGATGTAGTGACAAATATTTAAAAGAGTATGCTTAGATGGTTTGGTCATGTTAAGAGGATGAATGAAGAGCGGCTAACAAAATATATTTACAAGGCAGTGGTGAGTGAACACGCCGCAAGGGGACGCCTTAGGAGAACATATAGTGATCTTATTAGTGATGTTCTTCAGAAGGGTCAGGTGCGTAGTACTGGTAACCACATTGCGTGTCTGACCAGATGTATATAAAAAAAGAGTATTTAAGGATCGTAGTAATTGGTGTTCTGTAGTTTCTGCCTACACCATGGGAAAAGGCGTGAGTTTATGTATGTATGTATATAAGGTGTATCTATTCATACACGACATATTTTAAGAGGTACACCTGTAGGTGGTAAAGAAGCTATAGAAGCAAAAAGAAAATCTATATCTAAGCGTTTTTGAATTTTCGTAATTATTATAATTTTAAAACTACTTGAGACGTTTTGCATACAACCTTTACTCCAAATTCTATGAATGGCCCGCCTGACGCTGCGAGGGCGGCGACCGGACGACATGAGCATGGCCGCGGTGTCTCGGGCCGTAAAAAATAAGAAGGAGCCAGTGTTCCTTATGTGCGTCAAATAATTTATAAATATTAAATTTTGAAAAAAATACATTTAGAAAAAAACATTTTTCGTTGCTGTAGCTTCTTTACCACCTACAGGTGTACCTCTTAAAATATTTCGTGTATGAATAGATACACCTTATATAAATATGTAGTAAAAACCACAGTATCGTTACTCTAGTAGTCGCAAGCTCTACAGCTGAGTGTAAGATCCTGAGTTCGATTCCCAGGTCGAGCAAAGTGTTATTGGGGTTTTCCATCAAAGATTTCTCAATAGCAGGTTGTTTGCCCGGTTGATGGCAATGTGCTCGCCCCTTATTACATGGGACTTAAACATAACTGGCGAAATGTTAGTGTATTATAGGTACACCTCTGTCTAACCCTTCGGGGATACAAGGCATGATGTTATGTTATACGTGTATTTAAAAAAACTAGTGATCGCCCATTGGTCGAAATTCGACCGTACTTCATTTGAATAGAAATACATTATTAAATGAAAAAATATAGATAATAATAAATATAAAAAAATGATATGGTTATATTTGACATTCAGTAACACTATAGACAAATTGTTGACGCTGTACTACTGTGGAGAGGGTTTGCTGGTGGGATGGTGATGGCCAGGACCAGGACGTAGGTGTAATGAGTAAAGAATACTTCTTCAGGACTCCCCTCTTTATTTTCTTAATACTTCTTAACTGTTGGATATGGAACAACATGGAATGAATTATCACAGTTTGTTCTGTTTTTATAGAATTTTCCCTATTATTTTTAATTAATTATGACGTTTCCAAATGTCATAATTATGGTTATAATTATGACATTTGGAACAGTCATAATTAAAAAACCACCTGTACAATCTATGACCAGCCTGTACAATCGTGAGGCATACAACCTCTACAGTTTGTACACGACACTAAGTTTTGTATGGGGAACTTAGGAAGAGGTGTGTCAATGGTTACAGGGAGGCAATTGTAACAATGTTGTTTCATCGACGTCCATCGTTCAGTAGCGGTAGCTTTATATAGCAATCGAAGCTTTATTTGGTGCTGGTTTACTGACCGAATTTATAGGTAAAACAGTTCGCGCGTGTGTTGTCAGTTGAAGATAGTTTGTATTTTAGCAAGTTGAGTAAAATTATTGTTCTTCACAGTTTTTGTTTTCTTAATTAAATAAAACAGTTTTACAATAGTTCAGTGGTAATTTTAGGAAAATCTACCATCCAATCTAGAAGTGCAGGTATGTGATTTGTTTAAATTTACCGTAGATTTTTTTTTAAATAAGTCGTCAATGGCAATTGTAACGTGTTACAATTGACACTCTGTTATTTTGGCACTTAGCTTATTAATTAATAGTACCATTTTATTTTCAGAATCCATAAAAAATGGTTTATAAACGACCTCGGAAGACATTGCGTGGCACCGTGCCACCAGAAAAATATGCTGAAGCTTGTGTAAGAAGTGTAGCTACCAGCTTTAGCATGTGTCACGTGATTCTATGCAAGAATATCACTAAATACAAGCAGGATAATACAGTTAAAACTGGATATACCCCCTACTGGATAGACTTAGATGTCAACAACAAAATATCAATACCGGAAATTTCAATTGTCGTAAAGGACAAAACACGAGTTTTCAGTAGAGCCAAAAAACAAAAAAAAATATTGTTTTTGACTTATATCTTTTTCAAACAAAGTACTATATTCATGATGTCAAAAGAAACCCTTACTATTTTTTCATGTTCTATCCATAAAAATTAATAAAATAAACCAAACATAATTATTGACGAAAATGAGAGTCCTTTACAGCCCAAAAAAAATTAACTGAAGTACTTTACAGCCACGAAAAATTGGTTATGATAAAGTCAGATGTGTCATAAAGGACTAATCTTGATTATCATTGGATAGTACAGGTCAATTAAACCAGAGACTAAGAGGGTAAAAGGAACAAAAAACCTAAAGTTTTGAATAGACCTACAATATGTAGTAAAAACAAGTGAAATTAAAATGTTTTTTATTTATTATTCAAATATTTAGTAAAAAAGTAGTAAAAATATTGTTCTAATAGGAATTCAAAATTTAAACAAAATATTTTGCGGTATTACATAATATATTTATAATTTTATTGTGTTGTGATGGATGGTTTTGTTACCAATTTGGACATTTTCCTGTTTTTGGCAAACACCAGTTTTTTTTTTTAACAACCTCAAATGTTATTTGAAGTTTTTGCGAATAAAGTTGATTTGTCAAAAATGAAAAGAACGAATTGAAACAATTCTGTGAGACTTATGTGTGCTCGTTGAGGAAAAAATGGATCTCGCGTAATCGCACGAGACGTACATTCATCAAAAAGTATGAGACATAGCTGCAAAAGGAAATAAAATGGCCTGAGGTCGTGAGGGAAAAGATAACCCCTTCTATGGTGTTAGTAGAACAGCAACCATGTTCCAGTTCTGACTTCGCTATAAATGAGGGTGCATCAACATCCTGTGGACCGGAAACGTGCAGTGTTGGAACATCAACATCAGTTGTGAGTCCAAGAAAACCATTTGTGAAGCTAAGCCCGCTACAGAAGAGTGGAAGAGCTCCTAACGTACAGAACTGAAAGTCATGCTCATGCAACTGGTTTAAAAGCACAAAATAAGAATGTAGCAGATATCATTAAACTAGTCTCGGAGCATCCCGAAGAAGCTACAAAGATAAAGGAATTGTTAAAGGCATAGAAAACTATGCCCATATATTCTGCTGATAAAGCTTTAAGTATTTTGACCTCATTGAAGCTTTCGAAGTAGCAGTATATAACATTAATATATTGTGCAAAAGAAGAAGGAATACCATTGTATCCTTCTTATACAGCTATCCTTGAAGCGAAGAAGAACTGCTATCCGCCAAAAGATGCTATAGAAGTCACGGAAAGAGGGGTTAAAGTAAAAGTTCAAGCTATTTTGAACAAAACTGTGGCTAGACTTGGAATATTTTTTTGTGTAGAATCTTCACTGCATGGCAAAGAATGTATACTTATATTCAAGTGGGGTTTTGATGGTGCTTCAGGGCAAAGTTTGTATAAGCAAACTTTGGCAGAGAATGACGATTCTAGCATTTTTATATGTTCGTTTGAGCCCCTGCGCTTAGTTTGTGGCGAAGAAGTGATATGGGAGAATCCAGAGCCATCTTTCACAATGTTCTGCAGACCATTATATTTTAAGTTTTCAAACGAAAACAGGTTGAACATAGTTGAAGAATAGGCTACGATTGGAAACGAGATTGAAGACCTGCAGCCTTCTATTATGGGAGGCCATTCTGTTAAGCACTCGATGCCTACGACCATGACTGATGGCAAAATCACTTCCCATCTATCAAATACTTCATCTCCGACTCCAACTACTAAAGCAACTCCTACGGAAATGAATAAGTTAGAGGTCTTTTTTTGTGTTTGGGAAATCATCAAATGACGTCTCCCGCTCTGGGCGGAGCGGAAGGGCGTGTCATTATAACTCAGCCATAGTCACGGTGATTAACAAATGAGGGACTTAGTAACATCAGTTTTTAGTCACTTGTTAATCAGCGTGATTATGACTGATTATGCAATTTTGTAAAAAAAAGTATTTGATCAATATCGTATTTAATTATTCTCATTAAAAAAGTCATTAATAGGCTATTAACTAACGACAGTACAAGTAAATCGATGCTCAACTTCGTTTGACCATGTCAAAGATTTGAAAAATCACGTATCGAAAATTCAAAAAATTTGGTACGCGCGAAGCGGCACTGAAAGGTATATGAATTTGATGTCACCTTGATCGCCGTGTATGGTACAATACCTCTTGTGAGCATCAGACCTTCAGTTTCATTCAGTTTCAAATAAATTAACAATAAGTGTTTTCACCCATACAAAAAAAAAAACTTAAAACTTTTTGTTCTCACGCGTGGAGGTTCCATACGTTAATATTACATAAAGGTATGTATACCAGACACATTGCAAACGTCCTTTACGCCCTAATTACGTAAGTTAAAACAAAGCATAGATTTGGTCGTAAGGGTTAAGACTATATCTTTATTATGTGGTTAAGAATGTCGTATAAAAAGTTTAATGAAAAAATGAGGAATACGACCTCTTAAATAATTAAAACAAGACTTTACGCTCCCCTATTGAAAATTATTTTTACGATACATCCCAAATAGTATAAAAAATCGCGCTAGAGCTGTTGGAAAGCCAGGTCGTAAGGGGCTTTTTTTTAAAGATAGTTTTTTTTTAATATACCAATCGATAGAGCTTGCGACGCTGATTCCAAATATATATATAACTCATTTTCGGCAAAATGTCCTTTACGACAATTGAAATTTCCGGTATCGATATGTATAATATAGATGAGACGGTTGTAACAACAACTCAGAAACCGAACAGAGTAATTGCTGTCAAAGGGACCAAACAGGTCGGTGCCATCACTTCCCAAGAAAGAGAGACTAAACAAACTAGTAGAGAAGATTGGTTGCAATGCAGAGACTAACATAAATGGGCACACTCCAGCTGTGCAAAAAATTATCCCTTTTTTTGTGTGTTTAAACTGTTTGTCAGAATGACTGTTAATTTTTTTAATATAACTTTTAAGTGTTTTAAGTTCTTTTTTGATGTTTAGAGTGAACTGCTGTCAAGATTTTGTTATTTTTTTTTTATTTTATTGTTGTCGATTTCTATATGTTACAATTGACTCTCATTGCTGTTACAATTGACCCTCTTAGTGCAGCAATTGTAACACTATTAGTTGATCTCATTAAGTGCCATTTCCTAGTATTTAATCGACGTTTTTGTTGTTTACTACATTGATTTTATAATTAGATAACTCAACTATATTGTGACCAAAAATGATTGCGCTGTGATTGTTAATTAAAATATTATGAAGAATTGTTTTTTTTTGTTACTATTGACACACCTCTTCCCTACTAATGCCATACTTGACACTCACCCATAAAACCACAAAAAATATTTCTTATATAAATCTAAATTAAATTCCTATCGTCGCTAATACAAATAATATTAAACAAAAAATATTCTCGATATGATCGTAGATTTTAAAAATGAAATAAGTTATACAGGGTGATTGGAAGATGGGTGCAAAGCTTTAAGGCGAAGATAGTTCAGACAATTTAGAACCATTTAAGCAATGGTTGTCTTAGACGAAGTCTTACCAAATATTTTTAACCAAATTTTTAAGTTTTTTTTCGGAAATTCTCAAAATTTAATGTAAACTGCATAATTATGGCTAAATTGAATGATAAATGAATTCATTTTTTATTTATTTAATTAAAGTAATGTGTAAGCCATCAAGCTAAACATGTTTTAGGCTTCTGTGTTATTAGACATTTTTTTACAGACATTTAAAGCTCAGAAAAAATAAAAAAATTGTACAATACGTCTTTTAAACCTTATTAAAAAAAAACGGAGGGTGCTTTTTTGTTCAAACCTTTTTGAAGATATGCTTGATAATCGTTCTTTCTTTTGAGGTATCATTTATGCGGATATCTTACAAATTGTTGAAATTAGGGCCTACAAACCAATTTGAGGGAGAATTTTTTTATTTTAGGCAGACTAATTAAAACAACATTTGAATTAAAATTATTTATTTTTCATGTTCAAAATGACGGCCGTGACTCCTAATACAAGCACGGCCCCGTCTTCTAACTTCTGTAGTCGTTATTTTCAACATCATCTCCTGCTTCATTGTCTCAAACGCTGAATTTATTCTTTGTATCAATTCTTCTCTAGTGTTTATTTCTATGTTGTTATAAATACACCAGTTCCTTGGCCCGGCCCCACACGAAAAAGTCCAACGGGGTAAGATCTGGGGAGCGAGCGGGCCAAGGGATGGGTCCATCCCTGCCGATCCAGCTATCAGGAAAGCAATTGTTGAGGTGTTCCCTTCATTTAAAGTCCAATGCGCTGGACAGCCGTCTTGCTGAAAGATGACTGTTGGGTCTCTTTCGATGATCGGGACACCTGATTCCTCTACCAGCAGTGGTAAATCAATTTGCAGGAATTGCAAATAATTTTCGCCATTCAATGGATCAGGCAAAAAGTGGGGCCCAATCAATGTTCTGCCAATTATTCCAGCCCATACATTCACAGAGAATTTCATCTGAAATGACACCTGCTTCTTAAAATGTGGATTATTGTCTGCGTCGGCCCATTCATGGATGTTGTGAGTAGTGTATAATTGGGGTTCCTGGATCAGGGATCCAGTCACCCCAATTATACATTTGATGTGAACTAAACAATCAGTCATTCGATCAATATTTTGAGAACTAGGCAATCAGACATTCTATCAATATTTTGTAGACAAATCAATCAATAAATCATTATTTTGTGAACTAGACAATCAGTCACTCGATCAATATTTTGAGAACTAGACAATCAGTCATTCTATCAATATTTTCTGAACTAGACAAATCAGTCAATAAATCAATATTTTGAGAACTAGACAATCAGTCACTCGATCAATATTTTGTGAACTAGACAATCAGACAGTCAATCGCATCAATCTATTCTGCTCCACGTTACAATCACTTTATATTTTTGTTTCTTTATAAAACAGACTTCTTGATTTGGCAACATAGTCTGTTCCTTTTACAGCGTTTAAATAAAAGCAATCAGGGGAAAATATGGCATGTTGCATCCACGGATCATTGTAATACTCCCAATCTTCGATGCCAACTCCACACGAAAAGCACATAACTTTATCGTTTAAACCATTTCCACAGTAAAAAAAACCTGCATCGGCCATTTCCATCACCAATCTTCGTTTTGAATCTACTGTAGCCCAATAATGTCGAAATGAACATAATCGAATTTTGTGTTTATTATATATTTCGTAACGCGGGCTGAAATAATTTTGAATCATTTTTAAGAAGGTCTCGATACGAGTTTGTATAGAAGAATAATGAACTCTTGTATCTGGTGTTCTCAATTTATAAAGAAATTAAAGCACATTTCGTTGTGGTATTCTATGTCTAACGCGTTTATTATGAAAATAAAACCAAAAACGATTACTTATAAAAAAAGCATTTATTTCGAGATATTGTTATGATACAAAGAGCTAATAAATTACTTAACATAATTTTTTTTTTTTTTTTTTTTTCAAGACAGACTTTGTCTTCTAAATTATATACAATTAAAAATACTGTTATCACCAAACCACTTTTTTAAACATGTTACATTTTTTAAAGCACATACATTCGGATGATACACACAACTAAATATATTACTAGACGTTTTATAATCATCAAATAATTTTTGTAAACTAGGACATTTCTTATCTTCTAAATTATATACATTATCATGTTTTAATAGGTTTCTTAGCCATAACACTTTTTCACACCCTTTAACATAAATGTTTTTATCTTTCAGATAAGGTTCAATACATTGCAGCGATTTTAAGTATGATATAAATCCTTCTTTCCACAATTTTTTTCTGTTTCTCTCTATCCAACAAACTTGCGATTTTTCTTTTTTTGTAAGATTGTAAAATGGGAATGGTGGTTTGATTAATAACACCATAATTTGATTTCTGCATACTATTGCTATTTCTTTGACAATAAACTCGTTATTTTTCGTCTTAAACCCTTGCACATCGACTATGGCGTTCATGATAATTTCCTTACAATACTACTCAGGGGTTTATATTCCATCAGGCGATCGTTGATGATTAGACAATATGCGGATGTATTTTCTGGAATATCTTCAGAACTTTCTATTTCTAGTCTCACATCTATAGCCCCAGTCTTCAAAGCCTCGTTCTGTCTTGAGCAATCAATTACAAATAAAGGAGCCTTTTCTTTATATTGAAGCAGATCAAGCATCGGTTCACATCGAATGTTATAATAAGACTGACGAAATTTGGTATACATCTCATATAATATACAATATTTATCTTCAGGAAATTTTGAATTAACAGATTCGTATGGGTAATAGTTAGAATTTAAGAAAAGAGTAACATTAGTTAATTTACCATGGTCAAATATTGAACTGTCTCTAGATTTAGTGTTTTTTCTATTTGTCTGTAACCCAAAGATCACATACCTCGGTTTCGATCTCGATTTGTGAAGCAGTCTTAATAACCCAGGAATGTTTTGTAGTCTTAGGTAATAAAGGGTATTCATACAAGTCCCAATTTCTAAAAGCTATTTGAATAGGGCGATCTTTCTCTAAATGTTTCAGTAAAGTTAATCTTTCCCGATCTGAAACTTTTATATGAGGCACGCGCCATTGCAATCTCTCTATATTTATTTCAATCGAGTCGTTATTATCAAGAATAACACTATTAAGCTTAGAACTACTTCTGTTAAGTAGAAGTTCATGTTTACAGTTAATGATAATTTTATCATAATCTTCCGCAAATCCCAAAACTTTATTCAGGGGTATAAGAGCGCTAAAAATACCGTCATTATCTTTAGCCCCATTCAAATTCCAACCCCAAACACCAGCAGCTTTGCTTTCCCCCTCACTCATAGACACATATGATTTTAAAGTTGTAGTAATTCCTGCATTTTTTATTCGATCTATCTCAACACCGTTAATTTCATATCGAATGTCTTGAAATAGAAATAATATAGGATTATTTGTGAAATTAACAGACTTTCGTGTAAGTTTTCCTGATGCATCTTTAGAAGACACAGTGGCTCGGCCTTCAACGTAAATGTAACTGGCTGAAGGTAATATGTACACATCTTGCTGATTTATGGGTATTCGTATTTCATCATTTTCTTTAAAACTGTTGCTGTACGGATTATAAGTGTGATATTCATAACTCACTATAGAGTTATCGAACTGCGCTGAATCATTTATATTAAGAATACTCATAGTTTAAATCCCAAAGCTTGAAGAAACAATCTAATCTCCTTCAGTGATTATTTTTACACTTCGCGTATGTCTGCGTCTTCTGACGATACGAGGACGAGTAAAGTTATTCACTTTGGTGATTGATTTTATATTATACACTATCATGTTTTCGGCTATAATATAATTGACATTCGTTTCTTGTAGCAGACAGCGTTAAAGTGTTGACTTATGAGTAAG
Organism: Aporophyla lueneburgensis; assembly: GCA_932294355.1. Classification (NCBI taxonomy): domain Eukaryota; kingdom Metazoa; phylum Arthropoda; class Insecta; order Lepidoptera; family Noctuidae; genus Aporophyla; species Aporophyla lueneburgensis. The sequence goes on along the minus strand of OW028762.1, from coordinate 10,701,095 downwards.
AAACTGTATTTAAAGTAATAATTTAAAAAGACTGCTTTTTCCAAAACTCTTTAAGAAATTTTATGCATAAGTGTCCACAGTTAAATAAGTTATTATTTTGATAATTATTGTAATTATAATGGATGTCGTCAGAACCCACGTAACGAACAAATTCTATGGGCGGTTTTAAGTTTCCGTAACTATCGAAATATTCAACATATTTATTTATAATTACGTAGGCTACCCAATGTGTACCAGAATTTTTAGAATCATCCAAATTAATGATTCCACACTCTCGGGAAAACGGTGACCTTGGTAAGGTATCTCTCATATACACTCCACGAAAATATGGAATGTTTTCCGTAAATTGTATGATATCGATATTAGTAAGAGCACGGTTAGGTAGCCTGCGATTTAGTTTTTTTTTCTTTAAATTTAGATATAATCGAAGTCCATTCTTGCTACGGTTTAACCTCAATCCGTTTCCAATACAAACACCTTCCACTTTCTTATGTTGTCGTTCCATTTGTTCCAAATGCTTTTTTGCAACCTTATATTCGTTGATAGTTTTGACGATTCCAGCAATTCCACTTGCTATACTTCCAGCAGCAGACAGGCCAGCAAATATAGGAATTAAAGGTAAAACACCACTGGACTTAGGAATGGGTATGATCCGTGGGAGCTTCGTAGATGAATTATGACGACCGTAGCAATTAACATTGTCGGATCTACATTTTTGCAATTTTCATTTTATTGCATTGAAGGTCTTAGAATAAGTGTATAAATACCCCCGAAAATTTTTAGTTTCCTAAAATCAACCATATTTGTTTTTCCAAGTAGAAAAAGTAGCATGTATTCAGTGCGCACGATTAATATTGTCGCATAATACGTTGAGACGTTAGTTGCGGGATGCGGGAGGGGAAAAGACGCGAGCGTGCGGCGCGGATCTGCCACTTCGGCCAATGTTAGCGGGAGGAGCGCACTCGTCGGTTTTATTTTCAAAACGTTAAAATTTCGCCAACTTTGTTATAAATTTAATGTTTTCGTTATGTCGAGGTCAAGACAGATATTAGACTTATTGAATCCACCAGTTCCGCCACAAAACAATCCAAATTTTCAATTAACGGACACTAATTATGTGGAAAGTAATCTAGGAAAAACCGGCCAAGTGCGAGTCGGACTCGCGCACCGAGGGTTCCGTACAAACCTGTAGATATTTTCGGTTTTAAAATATATATATTTTTTAATTTTTATATTTCAGTTGATTGAATGTAAGGTAAATTGCGGTTTACGATTTATGACGTTTTAAAAAAAAACTACTCACTCGATCTCGTTCAAACCAATTTTCGTTGGGAGTTTGCATGGTAATGTACATCATATATTTTTTTTTAGTTTTGTCATTCTCTTATTTTAGAAGTTACGGGGGGGGGGGGGGGGACACACATTTTACCACTTTGGAAATGTCTCTCGCGCAAACTATTCAGTTTAGAAAAAAATGCTAATAGAAACCTCATTACCATTTTTGAAGACCTATTCATAGATACCCCACACGTATGGGTTTGATGAAAAAAAACATTTTTGAGTTTCAGTTCTATGTAACCCCAAAATTTATTGTTTTTTTTTTCTATTTTAGTGTGAAAATCTTAATGCGGTTCACAGAATACACCTACTTACCAAGTTTCAACAGCATAGCTCTTATAGTTTCGGAATAAAATGGCTGTGACATACGGACGGACAGACAGACAGACAGACAGACAGACAGACAGACAGACAGACAGACAGACATGACGAATCTATAAGGGTTCCGTTTTTTGCCATTTGGCAACGGAACCCTAAAAAGAGAAAAAGTAAGTACAAACTGTTGCTTATAACATTTTATCATACCGAGCCTAAACATAATTATTTTTTGCTTATTATCAGCAACTAAGTGATTTCATTTTTTTTTTTAAGAAATGTTGAAACTACTCTGAACAGACAAAAATGTTGTTTGTGCCAGATACAACAATGTTTATGGTTTTCTATTTCGTTTATGTGTCGGATGTGTCACATACTACATTATTGCTTGTTCGGAGATAGTTTTATTTTGTTGGATATGGTACAACAGACTTTGTTGCATGTTCATTTTATAAATAGTATTGTATGATGTACCACTTCCTACATTATTGGCTGCTGTGTGTTTGATTGTATTTTGCCGGATAAGGAATTACTGACTTTGTTAGCTGTTTATTTCTCATTTCTTGGTGTCGAATGTTGAACATTCGACATTATTGTTCGCTTTATGGAAATAACTACTGTCGAATATGGTGGTGGTTTGGTACTTTGTTGAAAGTTGTTTTTTTTTATTTACGAGGAATCAATTAGTTTTTTTTTTTTCAATTAAGCTTCTCTTAACTTTTCTATTATAATTATAATAATCTTTCTAACTGCACTTACTTGGTTTGGTTTTTTTTTGGATGGGAAATCATCAAATGACTACTCCCGCTCTGGGCGAAGTAGGAGGGCGTATCAGACTTTTACTGACTAAAACCCACCCGTGTTCCTTTAGTTGCCCATGTACCAGGGTCACGGTATCTCTTTCGAACAATCTGGCGACCCTGGCAGGGACTTGTTGGTTTGGTTTGCTTGCTTTCTTTGCTAACATAGTAATTATTTTAGGAGAACCGTCGCCTCTTCCTGTTGGCTTTGAAGACGAGCTTGTGCAACTGGAAGATTTGATTGGAGACATTTTTGATGACAGTTCAAAGAGCCTCGCGGGAGATATTTCTGATATGGTGAATCCGGTAAAGTCTTTTTCAGATTTCCAACTTCTGTACCTAGTTTCACATGCCTGCCACATGCGGCTTGTCAAATTTTCTCATTTAACGTAATATAATAGGTGTTTTATGCTTTTCAGAGCCATGAGAATCCAGTAACTCATCCCAAGACACCATCTCCAAGTGCTCCTGCTCATGACAGCTTAGCAACAACTCACAACTCGCCAAAAGTTCTGGAAACCAATGAGGGTGAAGTTTTCACACAATTTGATAACACAGTAACAACACCATTGCCGTCCCCGAGTCCCAGTTCTTGGCTTCCTAATGATGGTGTGAGTTTCAATACAGGAGCACTTCCCACACACGAGGTTTATGAAAACATGGGTACACCATCCGATATCTCTTCTGTAAGTCAAGTCCATACGCCATCTTCTACAACCAGTTCCAGAAAAACAGCTTTTAAAACTGATAAGGGAAAGAAGCGCCTCGCGCATAAAGACAGGTGGCTTGTAGTCCAAAGAAAACTGAAGAAAAACAGTGGTGAAGAATTCGTGAATAAAAAGGGGAAGGTGGTCGAAAGTAAAGAATTAAAGGATCCTTGTACCGATAAGTGCCGATTGAAGTGTACCCAAAAATTTTCTCATGAAGATCGAAAGCGAGTCTTTAAATATTTTTGGCTTTTAGGTGAGAAGAAAAAGCACTGGGAATTTGTTATTAAAAACACAAAAAGGGTCTCAAGCGACGCCAAACTACGGAAGTTACGAAGCTCGATACACAAAACACTTACCAGTACTTTTTGCCGGATGCAGAAAAGAAACCAGTGAAGGTATGCAAGACAATGTTTCTCAACACTATAGCGCTAAGTGAACGCGTAGTGAGTACGGCATGGAAGAAGTTTGATGGGAACACGGTGATAGAAGATGACAAAAGGGGTCGTTATGAACATGAAAGACGCGTTTATAATGATTCCATAGTCAAAAGTGTTTGCGATCACGTAAGATGATCATTCCGCGCGCGCACGTTGCCACGAGCAGTCATGTTATTGAGCCCTCCGGATATTTTTATTATAAAATTACAGTAAAAAGTGCAGATATCGTCAAAAGAGTTATATAGTTAAGTGACCAAGACAAATACCTACAAAACAGTGCATAAACTATACCAGTACTCGAACAACTACTCAAGTTATTAACAAAAAACTTTTAAAAACTTTCCGTAAACAGTGTGTTCGTGCAAAGTGAGTGACCTTCATAAACAAAGAACTGACTCATTAGCGGTCATTCCTACATAAAATTACTGGATCTCTAGCAAACAACTACCATTTTTAACCGACTTCAAAAAAAGGAGGAGGTTATCAATTCGACTGTATTTTTTTTTTTTTTATTTTTTTTTTTTATGTTTGTTACCTCATAACTTTTGACTGGGTGAACCGATTTTGATGATTCTTTTTTTATTTGAAAGCTGGTGCTCCCCGAATGGTCCCATTTTAATTTGGTTCCATTCGGACAATGGGGTCCGTGTGAAAACCATATAAGTCTTAAATTTCCATTAAGTATTTACGCGACAAATGAACGAATACCGTATGTTTGTTACCTCATAACTTTTGACTGGGTGAACCGATTTTGATGATTCTTTTTTTATTTGAAAGCTGGTGCTTTCTGAATGGTCTCATTTTAATTTGGTTCTATTTGGACAATGGGATCCATGTGAAAACCATATAAGTCTTAAATTTTCATTACGTGTTTGCGCGACAAATGAACGAATTACGCGATTAGATTAGTGCGGAGTATCTACCACAACTAAAAAGTCAAAAAATAAAAAATTTCGGAAGTCGGTGGCAAAAACCTTAAATACAGAGCCTAAGACACCGACTTTCGAAATTAAAGTTATTTTTGACTTTGTAGTGTTTTTTTTAAGGAAGTCGGTTGTTTTTTTTTTGTAAAAAGTTTTTATTGAACATTAGTATCAACGTTCAGCTGGTGTCGCGGTGTAGAGACTGGTCACATTGCGGCTGTACTGTGACAGTGTGGGTTCAATCCCGGCCTCAGGATATTTACTTTTTGTTTTTGTTTTGAGTTTTTAACACCGAATAAAAACTAAATGACATAAAATACCCGGAATAATAATAGAATAGTGAGTAAAATTTATTAATTCACCCTTTTTTTTCAACAATTTACGACGCTACAATGGAAAACTTTGAAATAGATAACATTACTGTCCGAAAACCATCAAGGGCTAATTCAGTGGACAATATCTTTAATATTAATTTAAGAAATAATTCCACCCTACTAGACACTACTATGATGAGCTTACCAAACACCTCACTGAATGACAGCGACGAAATTGAGAGCTATAAGGACACCATCAAAAGGCTCACCGCAGAACTAGAAAGCGCTCACCTCGAGATCGACAATTTAAACAGTGAAAATTTTCGGCTAAAAATGGATATCGGACAGTATCAGAAAGTTATAGAGACATACAAAAAGGTTAACTTATTAGAAAAAAAGACCTTTACACCGAAGTCTGCACGTAAAAGTAATATGATAAGAAAGAGCTGTTTCTCTACTCCAACCAAGCTGATTCTACCTCCTACAATGGCTCATCAACCTGACTCTGACGCATTACTGCAATCCCCAAGCGATGTCGGAAATGCTTCTTTCAACACAGCCGGCTCAATGTGCAGTGTGGAGGGAATACAGCCCATAAAATCACTATCCCCTCAGAAAAGCACGAAAAATGACGCTTTAATAGGGTTGTTTGAAAAGGAACACTTCCACCATAAGACCGCGGATGATGTGATTGCAACGAACGTTGGTCAGCAACAATCCCATCATAAGAGCAGGACAGAAATGGCTGAAATCAGCTTAACGGACAAACATAATAGGATAATAATTTTCGGAGACCAGCAGGCACGCGGTCTCAATAAAACTATGACTAATACCAGGTTAGATAAATGGAATGACAACTACAAAGTAACTTCTTTCATTAAGCCTTATGCAACGAGTGCTCAGATTCTTAACAGCTGCACTGACGACTTCGTGAAGTCGTTGACAATTGACGATATTATAGTTTTAGTGATAGGATCTAATGACAAAAACCCTTACTCTTTTATGACTGAGTTGTGTAACGCCCTTTATAAACTGCGAAATAATACTGTATATATTACCAACGTACAATATAATGCCTATTTAAACGAAAATACAATTAACTACAACCTAGAATTAATAATACAAAATTACAAAAATTGTAAATCGTCAGTGAAGTTCTAACAGTACGGAAGTCAAAAATGGCTACTTTACAGGAGAGTAAAAAAACTGTATGAAATGAATGTAACTTACGCATAAGGCCGTATTGTGTTTAATTATTAATAAAAATGAACTCTGTGATGATTTGAACTCGTGAAAATCGCAAGAATCTTTTCCATTGAAGTAATTTGGTGAATTCCGCAGTGTTGACAGTAGCTGTCACTGACTTACGTCATGTTTCATCTAATTAATAGAGGTAAAGGAGATAATATGGAGAAGGGAAATCATAAAATTGTTTAACAAAATGGTGTTAAAAGTTTATTTTATAAAAAGAAATAATAATAATTTGTATTATAAAAAATGTTTTGCTTAAAACGAATCAACTTCTTATCTATAATCAGACTTTTATGAGATCAATAGGGTAGGGAATCATAGTACCCGTGACAGTCAGAAGGAATAACAGTCTTTAACTCCTGTAAATGTTTCCATTTAGTTACTGATATTTTTATGCGACTTTGGTAGAGTTTTGGTCTAGGGGGTAAAGTTTCGGGCATTACTACTCTTCGTCGAATTCTGCGTGGCAGATCTTGATAATTCTCCTCAAAGTTCAATTTATATTTTATGACTCCACTTGGATTATACTGCAGTGCTCGTATGTCCGTTACTGTAGGATCATTGACGGAGCGACCAGGCCGTATGGAGTCATACATGAACGAATTCTTGTCTGAGAAGTCGTCGAAAAAACTGTAGTCTAAATATTCAACCAAATAAGGTTTTTGCGGTCGAGCTTGTTTTGATAACGTCGCAAATTGACTTGGTAGAAAGATCTCCTGGTTTTTTAATTTTTGCTCGATGGAACTGTGAACCGCATCACACTCCATCTGTGTGTGTCCTTTCTCCAAAAATTTTTGTTCAATAACGATGTTTTTTTCCATCGATAGTTGAAGCAGAGCATTCGATAGATAAACATTCCGATTCTGTGCCGTACAACCATCAGAATATAAAATGATTGGCATGCATTTCTTCAGCAGCGTTTTTTTAAAACAGTCTATAATGCATGATATAAACACAGAAGCAGTCAAACCAGCGTTACTCTCGTCAAACCAATAGCAGGTAACTTCTTTGTTGGCAAGATTATACATCGTAAAATTATGCACACATAGTTTAGTTTTAAAGTATAAAGCACTGGCTTGAAGTTGTGGACATAACTTTACGGCCTGTAAATCTTGTGTAAAAACATGTACGCCATCCAATTGACGAGCCCTCTCTTTATCTTTCACTTTCTCGCTTCTTGCCATGTCTTTTTTCTTAATATGTGATCGATAGTCTTCCTCTGCTATGTTGTCTACCTTGTACGAACAGCAAGTATCGCACTGATCTTTTTTAGGCGAGAACAGGCTTAGATTCAACTCATCAAAAACTCTGCACATAGTCCAGCGACTCAGTGGTCTTTTCGACTCTTTTTCGCACTCTTGGATGTACAACCTAAAAAGACAGTTCTTGTTTTCAACAATTGGCTCTAAATACTGTTTCGATGTAGATGCCCTGCAATAGTGCGAGGGCATTTTTGGCAACGAAGCGAAGAACTGTTTGAGGAATGTCATGTCTTCTTTCTTAATAACGCGTTCATCATTGTCGTCGGTTGGTCGTGGTGTTGTTTTAGCAATTATGCCATGTTCAGATCTATCGATCCAGCATCTTATAGTCGACTCTTTCAAACCCAGAGTGTTCAAAAAAGTCTTCAGACAAACTTGGGTACGTCCCTCTGATGTACTGAGAAAGTACTGTTTACTCTCACTTCTACGAGAATTAGATTTTACTTTTAGTTGCTTTTTTTCACAAACGGAGACGTGAGATACAACGTACTGTTTCCGTTGCTCCCAAGTCATGCTTTTCCAGAACTTGCCAAAAATGTTCTCTCTTTCGATGTCAGACAAGCTAAAACAGCCACGTAACTTAGACTTCGAGCAAAACGTGGAAGTGCAACGTGAACCAATTGAACGTGCTGGACGTGGCACATCATGGAGTACTTTAAATTTCTCTTGCCCTGAAACTTTCCTGTCCCTACGGTACCCCACATATTCTTCACCTTGCATACGCTTCAGTTTTGTTGTGTTTTTATTCCATTTTTTAGGTTGTGCGAATCCCTTCGATTTCCTTTTTCTATTAGAATTTATATCTTCGATCTCACTGTCAGACGGTAGCTGCTCCAATAGCGACGGTGAATTTCCGGCAGTCGTGGAAATGGGCTGTACTTCTTCATTTAAACAGGTTGATGGAGCTGAAGGTAAGAATGTTTCTTCAATATCATTTTCAGGTGGTTGTGTCGCTTCTAATGGCGGTGAAATCTCAACAGACGAGGACAAAGGCTCCAATTCTTCTCTTGGCAGCAAATGTACTATGCTAACTTGTTCAGATGAGGAAAGAGGTATGGTATCCTGAATGTTTTGAGGGCTCAATAGATCCAGCAAAGGCGGAGATGGAGGCTCGGAAACTATTTCTATTGGTAAGTTATTAATATCGATATTTTGTAAGTCAGTCAATGTTACCGGTAATATCTTCTGTTTTTTTGTTGGTACTTGTATCTTTAAGTCGCTGCAAAGAATCAACATGTCATCATCAAGTTCTTCGCTATCACTTAATGGAAAATCCATCTTGTATTTATATGCAATCCCTTAAACCTTGAAAAAAGAGAAAGAAAGTAGGTAAATATAATGGAAACACAACGTAACTCATAAAAAATATCACAGTAAACACTGCGTAAGTCACGACTACTTTTCGATTAAAGTTTAGGCGACTAATAATCGTCATAATAAATTAATACACTTGTTTTAACAGTTAAACCGTGACCACATAACATTAAATCGATATTATTAGGAATAAAACATCAAGATAAAATGCAAATAATACCTTAAATCGAAATCACAACATCAGAGCACTTGATGCACGACAAGTTTGTACGTGAATAGCTGACATACGCAATGTTGGCACCACCAACTGAGATACGCAATGTAACTATTTTTCAAATAACGCGTTGGTATTGGTCAGGAATCGTGTTTTGATTGGTCGACACGATGCGTGCCACAATGCTTTATCCAATGACATTCAAATCTCAAAACACTCATAAAATGACTTACGCACTGTTAGAACTTCACTGACGAAATACCTAAAAATACACAAGTCAGAATACATAAATAGCATTAACGACAGATCTATGAAAAGTTACCACCAATATTATGTATGACATTTATGTTTGAAGTTGAACACTAGAATTGACTACAGGAAATACCAGATTGAGATTCTTAATTGTTTTAAAAATAAGCCTACTATCACCAGAAAAAACGCAAACACGACACTGCGAAAAACCACACAAACCAAAATTACGGCCTTTTTTGAGAACAAAAAACAAGTCGGTAATGACACGAAAACTGGGTTTTTTCGCAAACAAAACTAAATATTCTACAATTACGGTAATCCACCAAAATATTGCTGGGGTATTGAGCAAACAGGAATTAATAGAGGTAGCTATTTCAGGTTTGCAAAAAGAATTGGGTTCTGTCGATATAATATGCTTAACTGAAACTTTCCTTAAAAGCGGTTGTGAACAGAACCTTAGATTAGATAACTATAAACTCGTATCTTTCTTCTCGCGAGCTAACCAACGACGGGGAGGTTCATGCATCTTATTAAAAAACAACCTACAGTTTAAAGAAATAAAAAATCTACCTCTCCCCGTTCCCTTACAATTCGAATGTAGTGCCATCGAAATAATTAAAATTAACTTAATTGTAGTGTGCATATATAGAACACCTACACGCGATGCCACTATATTTTTTAATAATCTGGAACTTCTTACTAATAAACTAAATAAAAAAGGGAACAAAAAAATTATTATCTGTGGCGATTGGAATATCGACATATTGAAAGCAAATAAAACATCCAATGATTTAAATTCTATCCTCAATAATAATAACTTTATAAACCACATAAAACTGCCTACGAGAAAAAACGCAGCTTTGGACTTAATAGTAAGTAATATACACGACGCTAAATCTGCAATTCATTATCTAGCACTGTCAGACCACGAATCAGCACAATCGATAACGGTTAGTTTAGAAACTGATTCTCAAGTTAAAGACGTTCACAGCTTTTGGTTCAAAAAGGTAAGAGAGCTCAGTGAGGAAAATATGATTAAATTTAACAACTGCATCTCAAACTTATCTTTTTCCGATGTTTATGAATCTCAATCAACTAATGACGCCTTCAATAGACTACAGGACATAATTATCCTTTTCTACAATCTATGCTTTCCTATAGTTAAAGTCAAAATGACTTGTAAACAAGTGAAAAATAGAGGTTTAACCAAGGGTATTAAAAAATGCTGCATTAAAAAACGAACACTATACCTAAAATATCATCTCTACAAACATAACAAAAAACAAAACAAAAAAAAATATGACGACTACAATCAAATACTTAAAAAATGCATACACAAGGCTCAGCAGCTTAATAGCTTAGACTACATAAATAAGGCTAAAAATACAAGTAAAGCGGCCTGGAATATGATTAAAACAAATACAGATAATATGACAAGTTACTCTGAAATTGACGCAATTAATGCTAATAATAAAGTTTATGACAATCCAAACCAAATATGTGACTTATTTAATGACTATTATATATCCCAAACAAAGACGACCAATAACACTCATAAAAACATACATCATGATAAGAAAATAACCACTCCTCAAAATTCTAAAAGCATTTTCCTTACACCAGTAGATGAATCAGACGTTTACAAAATAATTCATAGTCTAAGAAACACTAACTCGACCGGGTATGACGATCTGAGCACTAAAGTGGTAAAGACATGTGCAATGAGTTTAGTGTCTCCCTTAACTTACATTATAAACCTGTCACTAATGGAAGGAGTATTCCCGACACGTCTAAAAAGGTCAATTGTCAAACCCCTTTATAAAAAAGGTGTAAAAAATGAATTGAATAATTATCGCCCAATAACTTTGATCCCAATTCTGTCCAAAATCTTTGAGAAAGTTATGTGCACTAAAATAGAAAACTTTTTAACAGCATGTAATATTCTAAAAAAAGAACAATTTGGCTTTAGGAAAGGCAGTTCTACTGCTTTAGCCTGCTTTATGCTGATAAAACACATAACTGAAAGTTTAAATAAAAAATCTAAGATAGGTTGCGTGTTCCTAGATATGACAAAAGCATTTGACTTTGTTAATCATGCAACACTGATGAATTCGAGACTACTCTCGAAGCTTGAGCATTATGGTATCCGGGGTAAAGCCAACGACTGGATCAAAAGTTATCTGTCTGAAAGAGTTCAATGCGTGGAAATAACAAAAACTTGTAAAAATGAAAAAAAAACTTTTAGGTCGGAATATAAGCAAAATGATTATGGCACGCCACAGGGCGGTATCGTATCCCCTCTACTCTTTCTTGTTTATATCAACGACTTTCCAGAGGAGATAGGCAAAGATTGCATACTGTTCGCTGATGACACTACAATAATTGTTAAGAGTGACAATAACAAAAACTTGGAAAATGAAATTGTCCAAGGTATTGAAAATGCAATCAATTGGCTAGAAAAAAATAACCTAAAAATAAATATGACTAAAACAAACATAATACAATTTCAGACATACAAAGCAAACATAAATAAACTAGACATTCACTATAAAGATTCTCACTTGACCTCAGTCGATAATTGTGTATTTTTGGGTATAACGGTCGATAAAAATTGCAGCTGGAAACCACAAATAGATAAAATTCTTTCAAAAATAGATCGTTTCACATATGTCTTGAAAAGAATTAAACAAACAGTTAACCATGATACTGCAATGCTGGCTTATCATGGTTATGTATCATCAGTACTGAGATACGGTATTATAATATGGGGAAACTCAGTAGATTTTGAGAGAGTTTTTAAAGCTCAAAAAAAATGTATCCGAGCAATTTGCGGTGCTCACTTTTTAGACAGCTGTAAGCCGTTGTTTCAGAAACTTAAAATTTTACCTTTGCCATGTTTGTATATTTTTGAAATATGTACTTTTGTTAAGAATAATTGTAATTTATTTGAAACGAGCACAGTCAGGCCAAATAGTCGAACACGGCATAAAGATAGACTTCAGCTGCCACCAATAAAACTAAAATTATTTAAGAAAAATGTATACTGCATGTCGATTATTATTTACAATCATTTACCAAATAGTTTGCAAGACTTACCTCTAACATTGTTTAAAAAAATACTTTTCAAACTATTGCTGTTTAAAAGATATTATACCGTTAATGACTATTTAGAAGACAAATCAATAGAATCTATAATTTATAAGTTAGAATAATTGACATCGCTGATTTAATTGACATTTGCACGCCAGGTTATGGCAGGATATGCTGAAACAAAATGTATGTAACACCTTCTATACCATATTCTTGCAAATAAATATTTTTGATTTGATTTTTTGATTTGATTTGATGTTTTCCAGTAGTTGAGGCTCATTACGTTCGTAAGAATTCAAGCAAGCTCTACCTAGAAGGCGTTGAGAGCATATCTCGGATGTATAAACTGTACTGTGAATGGTTTGATGCTACCAAATATTCTTCAAAAGCAACTACGAAAAGGCAGTATAGAGAAGTGGTTAATGCTAACTTCAACCTGGCGCTACACAGACCTAAAAAAGATAAATGTGATGTCTGCCACGTGTTTGAGAACAAATTGACTAGAACAGACGAAGAGAAAGGTGCGTTTGATTTACACCAACATCGTAAAAAAAGGGCACGAGATTTAAAGAAATCCGACAAGCAAGAGGCTCAAGTCAACAAAGATGACGTGGTCACTGCTACCTTTGATTTTCAAAAAGTTTTAGTGACCCCTTACGGAGAAATCAACGTACTCTACTACAAGAGGCGGTTTGCCACATTCAATTTCACGGTCTATGATTTAGTATCCAGGATAGGCACCTGCTACATGTGGCATGAAGCGATCGCTCGGCGTGGCTCTATTGAAGTATCTAGTTGTCTACTCAACTTCATCAAATTTCATGCTGAACGAGGTGTCAAGGAATTTCGATTTTGGTCGGATAACTGCGCGGGTCAAAATAGGAACCGGATCGTGTTTTCGCTCTACATGTTCGTAGCAAAAAAACTCGGAGTAACTGTGACCCATCGTTTTCTAGAAAAAGGTCATACACAAAATGAGGGCGACAGTGTGCACGCGACAGTAGAACGGTATAGCAAACACAAAACGATTTGGGTGCCAGAAGAATGGTATTGCTTAGTTCGTTGGGCCAAATCTGAAGGTGATCCTTACGTCGTGAAAGAAATAAGACAAGGAGATATTTTTGATTTCAAAGCCTTGCTAGTAAACAAGAATTGGACAAAGAATGCCAAAAATGAGAAGGTGTCATGGAATTCCATAAGAGAGGTAAAAGTAAGTGCAGGACAGAATGACAGAATAGAGTATAAGTACGATTTTGATGAAGAACCAAAGACAATCGTTGTGTTGCGATCTGGCACCCGAAACAAGAAAAGGCTGGAAAATGATCTTGAACTGAATCAGGCGTATCAAGAGCCTTTGCCCATCAGTAAAGAAAAATACAAGGATATTACAGATCTTTGCAGAGAGGTCATCATTCCTGAGCGCTACCATGACTTTTATTTAAACCTACCTCACTCCAACGCTTCTAATCTTACTGCTGAAGAAAGTGATTCAGAAGACGATTAGTTTAAAACCGATTAAGTTCAATCTTATTCTGGAATAGTTTTTTATTAACGGTAATACGTATATTAAGGTAATACTTACCAAGTGCCATAAAAGGTTGTGAATTTAGATTAAGCTAGGTACCTACGTATTTTTTTAAATGAGAGATTATTATGACTATGTTATTGGTATTGTTTTGTCCCTATTGTTTTGATTATATATGATATTTTTATAGTTCCTACTAAAAATATAATCCTAGGTACGTGTTGTGTAACTATCTATCTACTGTAGCCTAATCTATCAATGTAGTCTTGGATCTAATTGTTTGTGGTTATGGTAAATAGATACGTAAAAGTAATAATATATTTAATTATGTAAAATGAGGCTGTTTTCAAATGTAACTTACTAAGACTGTCAATTGTTTTGTTGTTTACTTGTAGGAAACTCAGTTCCTGTTTTGTTAATTCATAAGCGAAGTTATTTAGGGTTTGCGTTATAAAACTCTGAATTGTTATTTAGTTTTCCAATAAAGGATTTTAATTTAATTACATTACACAGTGACTTTTTATTTTGTGGGAACGAATAAACTGTCTGGCATGTACCTTTCTTTTTGGATTGTAAAATCATCAAATGAGTCTTCCCGCCCTGAGTGGAACAGAAGGGACTGTCAGACTCTTACCGATTAAAAACCACCCTGTCCCTTCGGTTACTCTTTGCGTTCCAGAGCCGTGGTACCCTGTTTAGACAGTCCTGCGACCCCGGCAGGCGTTTGACCCCATAGGAGCTCCATTAGTTTGCTGACAGCTCCTTGAGGCACGCATGGAACACTACACGTCGTCGAATCGGGCCTGGTCTTTGACCGGACGGCGACTACCCATTGTGTCGTGAGGTGAAGAATATCCTCTCCCTCACGTATTTCGCCTTCTCCTTCGCTCGCGTTACTGCTTCGCAGAAGAAGGTGTCTGTTCCCCATTCCCCCTCGCTCCGTAATATGGCCTGAATCTGGGCCAGACGCTCAGGTCGTCGCCTCGTCGATCGCCTCCGTGAGGACACGGTGGTGCTCCACCTAAGTGGGGCATACCTCTACTGTATGCTCCACTGTGTCCTCCGGTCTGGAATGTAATTAAGACCACGGTATGTAACTCAATATTGTATTAGGTACCAAAATCCCGAAATAATGTAAGTGGTATCTACATCATAAAATATTTATATCTTACGGGCAATAACGTAATAAGTGGTACATCAAACATAAATAAGATTTCAAAGTCCAGGGAATAATGCGGGTTATGCCACATCCGACCAAAGTCAGAAATTCTAGTGCGGTTAATAATGTCGGATCTGTCATTTCCGACACTACAGTTGCATGATTTAGCGGTTAACAATGTTGCATGTGCAGTTTCTCATATTTCCGATACCTTTTTGATAAACTTGCATATACTACTACGTCAGGTAATTAATATTTATACGTCATGTCAAATTTGGTAAGGGTACATTGACTATTGTTAACTTTATACATATTTGAAACTTCAAACTGCCGTACCCTAAAGTAGCGATTCTTCACATACGACTATGTTAATTGCTACGGTGAGTTAACTCCCTAGCAGCTGCGTATGCCAATCCTATCAGTTTTTTCTTACACTTTGGCTTTAATTTTTTAATGCATTTTCTTGTATGGGAGACTATATTTTTAAAGTTTTTTTTGAGGCCATATCCAGAACTCACTTTTGATAGCATTACGTTGTTAACCACATTAGCAGCAAGTTTTTCTCCTGTGTTTGCATCTGAAGACAGATCACGCTTCTTCGCCATCTTTAATAAAATGATATCTGCTTTGTGACGATCTTTCAAACTTTTGGATTTATTGTAAGCGATATCGTGATGTTTGCAATACTCATCTAACTTATTTACACCTTTATCACCACGAGCCAATCTTTTATGTAATTTAGTTCCAGGACCACAGTAATTATATCCCGGTAAATGGAGCTCAAATGGTAAATTATTAATTAAATTATTCACAAGTCCTTCTCCGTTTATGTATGCAAACAGAATAGAACCTAAATCATAGATCATGGCATTATAAAGCCCTTACAAAACATTTGTATCATCAATCCAACAATTTTCTGATGATGGTAACCCCAACCATTTCACAAAAACTTTTCTCTTTCTACGTTTCAAAACTTTTTCAACAAGGTAAATATCAGGATGTTTGGTAATTTGTAATTCTTGATTATAAAATGCTCCTAAAATAGGCTGCTGTTTAATGTCTTGTAATAAATATGTAGTAGGATTTGTATTTTGAACTTTAATAATCTTAAACATCTCTGTTGACCAATTAGGAGTATAGCCTTTTTCAAAACAACCTTTATGTTTACTTATTCGAACAAAATCACCTATCTTGAACTTACGACGCTTTGTTTTCATTTGTTGTCGATTAAAATAAATATTTAGTACTTGAGCTTTATTTTTATGATTGACTCGAGTTGGTGGTAAACCAATTGTTGTATGTATTGTTTGATTATATCTGTTAATTACTTTAGCAAACGTACCGTCAGTCCATTTATAGTTCCCTTTTAAACTGAATTCCTTGTAAAGCTTACTTTTTATCGTCCTTATAAGTCGTTCTACAATGGAGGCCTTTTTTGGTCGAATAAGTGCTGTAGTGATTGATAGAATTATTTTTTATAATTTTTTGAAAACATGCGTTGTAAAATTCTGTTCCTAGGTCTGTTTGCAAGTTTCTTGGGATGCGTTTTTCTCAATATCGTATTGAATGCATTAGATACAGATTCTTTATTTTTTTGTTTAAGTGGAATAGCCCAAGCATACTTAGAGAATCCATCGATAACCACTAAAATATTTTTGCAGTTCGTATTGAATTTGGAAATGCTTTGCATATCCATTAAATCGGCTTGCCAAAGATCATCAATATCTTTTAATATTACATGTCTTCGAGAAAAATTGATTCTTGCACTTTGTGAATTTCGTTTATGATGTCTCTTTTCACTTTGCTCATCCTTTCAACTGTCACTTCTGAACTATAAAATTAGACTAAGTAACAGTGTCTATGATAAGCCCTTTTATTCATGTATTACACCCGCTTCTTTTAGTTCTTCAATAATTGATAAAATCTCGTTATCAAGGTTAGTATTACCTGCAGTTTTAGAAGCGATCAAAAGTTTAAGCCTGTCCACTAATTCATTAGGATCATCCCAATAAACAAGTTCAGTATTTTTTTTATATTTTTTTAAGAAACGGTAAACCAGCACCTCTTTTTGGCCTAGATTTAACTTCTATTGGTGCTTGTAAGCATTTATAAGACTCAGAAAATAATGGTTTGACCACTTGAGAATATTTTAGACCTTTATCACCTTTAATTTGACCTGCAGGGTCAAAGTCTCTTTTATGAGCATTAGTTTTCAGGAGTATTTCTTTGTAAACCAATTTATCTTTTAAATTGACTAAACTTAAATCAGGCTTTTTGCGAAGCAATAGTTCTTTTAGACCAGGTGTTATTGTATACTGTTTATTAGCTACGCAAATGTTAAACACTTTACCAGAGTTCTCATGAGTGGTTGAGAAATTAACTATTGTATTTCCGATCATATGTTTGTTATTCTCACTACGTACACCAAATGGTATATTCATATCCTCATATATTTCAATGATATCTTCTTTTTTCAACGATGCATTTGTATCTTTTTCCGATCCATTATCTCCTTCATCTTCTGAATAAAAAATTTCTAACGAGCTTGACTCATTAGATGATTCATGTTTGTACATATCATGAGATTTATCACGCAAAAATATTGTTGAACCTATATCAGTGTGTTTAATTTCGTCATCATAAGTATCTTCATTTTTTATTGTAGAAATTTGCTTGTTAGCTACGATTGCATTTAGAGGGTCTGCGAGAGGCTTGAAAAACTATTTCAAATGAGTGTCAGTTTTAAACTCATAATCTTTCATTTGTTTCACTTTTGCCTTAATAGCGTCCGCAGACTTAATTAATTGATCTGTAATGTTGTGGTCCATTATACGACTTATATTAGGAAGTATTTATGCTCAAATGATTTTAATTTTTTGCACTCATAATTTATATAGCCATTAATCACAATAAATAAACTTGTCGAATGATTGTCTATATCTGCCTTTGTTTAATTCACAATCCTTATTAATAGTCAAAAAATCATAAGGATGTATCCAGATTTTAGAACATATATCTTTAAACTTCGACCACTCTATATCAGAACTAACATGCTCATCGTATATATGTTTCATGTTAACTTCATCTTGCTTGAAAATTATCAAAAAGTTAACATTGTCACGTAATAACTGCTTTGGTATTTTTGAATATGTTTGAGATAAATAAAAACAATCTATATTTCTGTGTCTGCCCATTGTAAAATAATTTCGTATGTTAATTTGTTTTTCACAAACCACGTCATCAAAAATAATAACAGAATTCGGTAATGCATCGTTAGGATGAATAACTTCGTCATCAAAATTAAATATAAAAAGTTTTACTTCTGGCACTCTTTCTAAGATTTGTTTTAGAAAAATATATTTTGGTTGAAAGCTAGTCTTTGAATACAAGTAAACATTTTTAAACTTTAAGCCATTTTCATGGATTAACAAACTAATCATGACGTTCGTTTTCCCACAATTCGAAGGGCCACATATTATACATCTTATATTATTCGGCAAAAGAACACTATGCTTTGCGTGTAGCTTATTTTTCTCCACCTCAATATTTTTTACTTCTAATGAAACTGGTTGCTTGACCCACTTCATGTTTGTATCTGTCAGAAAAAAATATATGTTCTAGTATTTATAATGCTTATCAGGAACACTAAGTAATTATAAACCGCAATAATCAGATTTTTGGTAGTTCTTTTAGCTTTGGTTTCAACGAATAAGTACACAAATAAATAAAAATGATCGTTTATACTTAGATAATATTTATACAGGTAATGTTGAAAAAGGGTTATAAATAAAACCATCAAATATAGAGTACAGCTAAATATGTATGTATTAACTAACAATATAATTATTCGATTTTATATAATGCATAACAATTCTCATATTTAAATATATCATATAAGTCTACAATTGAATTAAAAAATAAAAAAAATATTGAATTAACATATGTAATAACAATGACCCCAAGGTACGGTATCT
Organism: Aporophyla lueneburgensis; assembly: GCA_932294355.1. Taxonomy (NCBI): domain Eukaryota; kingdom Metazoa; phylum Arthropoda; class Insecta; order Lepidoptera; family Noctuidae; genus Aporophyla; species Aporophyla lueneburgensis. Next base: position 10,682,217 of record OW028762.1, on the reverse strand, counting down.
TTTTGATTGCCCAGAACATGCCTTTTATCGTCTATCCTGTTTAAAACTACTTTATTTACTTCTTGTGAGAAAAGCACATGCTTCATTGATTTTATCATATTCATCTTACGCTTTAATGTTAAGTTTTTAAATAAAACATCTTTATAATTAGATGATTTTAAACATCTTGTAACAGGCTTTGATACATCTTTAGCTTTGTTTATTTGAGTATTTAATGATTTAATGCAATAAAGCTTTGCTCTTAAGCCTATAAATTCGGTTATTGGGTCACCTCCTAACTCGTCTTTAAATAAACCAGGAATTTTTTCGTTCACCTTAGGAATAAAGTAATGATTATTAGTTTCAAAATTACTTGTATCGAATTCTGATAAATTATCACGCATATCTTTATAAAAGTCTTCAGTATGTATTAAATACAACAAACTATCAGTATCAGTGTAACATAATTTAGCTTTGTCACCATATTTATTGTTAATGAAATTATAGTGATAATTGTACAGATGCCACTTAGAGAATTCTAGCACAGCAAACCCAATATATATTGGTCTGTCTAAAACAAGTTTCATGGGACTCAGTTGTATTGCTATAAAGTTTTCATTAAAGATAGAAACACTTTTTAAATTAGGTTTTGTGATTAATTTCTCAGCACCTACTATTTTATTTGTAATATTTAAATCATCACTCCATTTGGTTATTAATTTGACCTCCACTTGCTTACGTTTATTTTCAATAGTTTTACCAAATATTGAATTATTAAGAAGCTTAAAAAAATCTCTTTCGAATGATGTTGAAGCTGCTTGTCGTAAGCTAGTATTCAAGTCTATATACTTTTTCAAAAAACATTCTTGTTTAAAACAAAGGATTCTATGATTTTTTTTTAAGATTAGGCCATTTTTAAGACATGCTTTTAAATGAATATAATGAATAATGTAGTTATATTTATCATACAAATTTGCAATTAACTTTGGTGTTTTCCCTCCAATAGGTATGAATTTCTCTGGAGCAAAAGGCAAGTCACTATGTAAATGATTTGGATACGCTAAATCTACTTCTAAAACATAACCGTACTCGCCATCATCAGGAACATCCAATAAATTAAAATTTTTGATATCATCCTTTTTCATAAATTTAAACTCTGATATCGGTAATTTTTTAGTCATAGCATAACCATAAAGATTATTACAGTCTAAATATATCAAATATGTTGATGGTTTAGAATTATCGAAATAAGGTAAATAAATGTTATTGGCTTCAGCATATCGGTGAGAGCACTGAGCTAATCCTCCACGTATTCCTTTTTCTAACATTTTATAAATTTCAAAATCATTGATCAATTCTAACTGAACACCTGTGTATAGGAGCATAGCGTCCCATCTTAATCCAGGCGACGTCACATAATACGCAGGATCGAGTTTATAGTGCTGCAGACATATATTTCTAAAATTTTCAAATATATCACATAATAATAGTACATCACACTTTAAATACAGGTCAGTATATTCACCAAGAGAACTAATATCAAAACATTTCCATACGGTTTGGGCATGTTGATATTCAGCATCTGTTATGTGCTTCATTTGTAAAGTGTTATAAAAATGATTCTTTGCTGGAAGTTGTGTTTCATTATATGCTTGCCATGAACAAACATGCTCATACGGATATACAACTTTGCTTCGCAGTAAATTTAATTGGCTTTTATCTGAGAAATGTGATGATAAATGATTAAAATCGTTCTCCGTTAAACTTTTACTCAAATTGTCAAGATTTGAACTAAGAAATTGAAATGAATCTATAAATTTAATCTGTATAGGTTTACATCCTGTTTCAGCTTTAATTATTTTAGTTATGCTTATATATTTTTCTTTTGTTTTTGGTATAATTTTTATCTCACCATCATATTTCGATAATTCTGTAATAAATATATGAGAATCATAACCAGATAAGTTATGAAATATAACTGGGATAAATGAACACACTCTATAAATTAAATTGCAGTGCGAATGTGCCGCGCCTCTGTACTCGGATGTAATATGATCATGATCACAAACTTTATCACCAAATAATAAATGATTACAGATATGGCATGTAGTTGCTTTACTATAATTATCAGTTTGCTCTTTCGTCATAGATCTCATGGGTTTCTTAGTCATTAAAATATTGTGAATTACTTTCGCTTCGTTAATTAATCTCTTATCAAACACTTTTACACAGTCAGGTCCTCTGTATGTTACGAATTTGTTCAAGCTACTATCATGTGAGCAACATACATAATATGCAAAACAAGACGGTTGATGTAGTTTATTTTTTATCGTACTTTTATCATTACATTTTTCTTTATAATTTAATAGTATACTTTCAAAGTCAGCATAAATCACAAAGTTATTTTTTTGCTTTCGCTCATAATTTTTGAATTGTAATATATTGTTTTCATCCGGCAGTATGGTTAAAATTTTGGAACAACTATGAGAATGATGCTTTTGTTCGGAAGTAAAAAATTGCAAACATGCTTCACATAAATGCATTTGACCCTTGTGACAAGTAACTTGCCGTCGCACTAAGCGTAAAAGGTTTTTTATCAAGCAATAATGTCCTTTATTTTGTTTTTCAAAATACAGTAAGTTAATAATATATGTTTATCTTTCTAACAATTCGTCACATATAGAGGGCCGGTTACAGTACAATGTTCATCTAATCCGTAAATATTAATACTGAACTCACAATTATTCTTTTCAAATAACTTGATATCTTTAGGTAAAGGTGGAAATGAAATTCCTTGAATATTAAATATTGAACTAAAGTGCGGATAAGAGCTTGTTCTACATACATTACTTTTTGCTGGGAATAATGCTCCATAAAAAACAGTATTCATCATTATTGCGTATATTCAAACAACTCTTTGTGTTTTTAATAAGTTGTGGTAGCTCTAAATAAGTACCACCCCGCATGGGAGAGTATTTATTTATATTTATTTCTAAATGACTTGTACAGACAAATGACCATCCAGATTCACAATGCTCAAATTCAGTAAGTTTTCTTTTAAATATTTCTATTATATTTGAGAATAAATTATTAATGTCAGTACTGCTGTATATAGTTTTATATTTCGTATTAAATGACTTGAGCTGCTGCTCACTTAATTGTGGTAGTAAAAAGTAAGCGAACAGCTCGAAGTTAACTTTAATGCAGGTATGTTCCAATAATGATAATTCAATGATTTTCAAAACATCTTTTCGCTTATCACCCAAGAACGCCTCTAGTATGACGTACTCGTCTTCTATTGAAGGGTTTAAGCGATAAGTCATGATTCTATTTTTAAATGCCGTAGCTACAATATCAATATTATCAACCTTTGACTTTATTAAACAATTCGATTTATGAATATTCGTTCTCTTATGATATCTATATTTATCTTCTGGTATCTCAATTTTGCATTTATCACAATGAATATACTTTGGTAAACAATTTGGCTCATAAACATTCGTATCATATTCAATTTCTGGAATATCAATCTGGGATTTAACTTTATCAAACTTTGACTTATTTGTATCATACTAAATTGCTGGAATATTCATTTCGGATTTTATTATTATCAGAATTTGATGAGCCATCGACGGGGTGTATAACTGGAAAAAAAAGACACAACATTTTTTATTGTATAGTTTAATTATTGGGATTAAATGCGGTTATAAAATTCTATCTTAAAATAAACTCCATGTAAGTATAATTAATGTGGTATAGCTTAAATCTCATAATGTAAACTATTGGTAAGAGCTTATAAAAGTAGGAGTACATCTTTTAAACTCCTTCCGGGTGCTTGTTATGTAGGCGTTTAGGCAACGCCAGGACTCTGAATCCTCATCACATTTGTTTTTGATCGTGATTACCGAGTGGCGCCACCTATTTACTGGTTGGACCCGCTCTATTTCATTACATTTATATACTTTGAGTTCTATATTATAGAACTCACCTCTCTTCTGCTCGTTCATTTGACGTGAAAACCCGTTCGCTAGTCTCCTAGTGATGTACGAGCATATCGGGGCATTCTTCTTGTCCGCAACCACCTCAATTTCATCGTCGTCACTGTCGCTCCCGAACAACTCGCGAGCCGTTGACTTGGTGACAGGAGTGATTGGGTGAATGGTCGGCTTAGCTTTCTTACTCGTAGACGGCTGGGAGCTGCTCGTTGACGAAGGCTTGCGCTTTTTGTTCTCCTTCGGCTTGGTTTTCACTGAGACATGCTCCTCGTCCGTCGATTCGTCCTCCGTAGGGAAAATATGGTCAGCCGTGTTCTTGGACCTGTAATAAATAAAAACAATGAATCAGTAATCAGTTTGTTTTAATCGTGTAGGCGATATTAATTGAATGCACTTATTACTTGAATGAATGATTATTAAAAATTATGAATCAATTAACAGTTTAATTTTTATAGATGTAGTACTACTAACTTATCTGAATACTATAATACTCGAATGATTGAATAGTGAATTAGGTGGAAACAACACATAGTAAATTACATTCAAAAGTGAGTAGATATGTACTTACATTTTAGAAGATTGACGTTGCTTTGGTAATTAGTAAGATCTGGTAGTTTGGTAGTGATTTAGATGTAACCGCTCCTAGTTGAAGTGTTGATGTGATCCAGCTTCTGCAGGATGCACTCTTAAATAGTGCAAAATCCGCGTCACGATATCCCGTATAAGGAATAGATCACGCGTTACAAAAATGCTTTATCAGCCCTTACACCCAAATATGTAATAGTTTACGTTGTAGAAAAATATCTTCCTAAACAATAAACATCGAGATCTTGCAATTTGAACTTTATCTTCATAGTTAAACATACTTAAAGTCGATAAATCAGTGGGTGGTCCAGTTCTGATGTCTATTAAGTGCCGCTCTGGATGATGCCGCTTTATGTGTGTATTGACTTTTAAGTCACCAGTTCACAGATAGCGATGCGGTGCGGTAGCGTCGCGGTGATGTTTTGAATTGTTTAAATCAGTATATGCGATAACACATGATGTGGACACGGATAATAATGATACAGTAAGTTAATAGTGCAGTGATCTTGAATTAATTACCTACGGCTGCTCGATAGAAAAATCCACGTATATTGCGCAATCGAACAACTGTCTACCGGTATACACTGAGATTTTGAAGCGTGTCGTTTTGGACGTTTTCTATAAAGTTAAACTACTGCATCATTACTATCCTGTGTTGTTGAGCAGTGCCCACGCCTTCCCTAGCTAGCATTGAAACGTCATCGCGACGCTATCGCATCGCACCGCCGTCTATTTTCCGGTGGCTTTATATTATGGTATGCGTAATCTGAAACGGTATAGCGTCGCTTTGTCGCGAATATATAAAATTATGCTGACATGTGCTATTAGACTTTTTTCACAGCAATTTTGAACTTTAAATCAATTTAAAATTATTTAATAGAACCCTATATAAAGGATAAAATATCTTGAAAAATCAATTATTATTTAGTTTCCTACCAGCAAGCGCGAGTAAATCAACGAGTAATAATTATGTCGGTGAGTATTAATTTAATTCTTTTATTTTATATTTGTTTTTATTAAAAAGTTTCAACTTGGTTTAATAACAGATCCTACCATCATTTATTATTGAATTTGAATAGTGAAATGCTTGCAACAAACATTTTAATGCATTTTACGCTCAATTCACTTTTTCATCACACGAATTAAAATATTATGTAGACCTTTTATTTCATTAATCTGGTTTTATTTTTTAAATTAGGACATGTTTTTTTTAGTTTAAACACACGAGAATAGTAATGTGGGTAGAGTGATTGATAAGTGGTGGTATTCGTTGTAGGCCTTGGGTTCGATTCCTAGCTGAGTTAAAACCAACAATCAATCTAATATTATGTAGCCATGTGTATAGCATGTAGGAATATTTAATGTTTGAATAAAGGCAACTAGAGTTAGGTATTATTTAGGTTTATTAGTTAGTCATACGTTTTATTTATTTTCAGGACTCCGAAAACGATCTGTTTAACTTCATTCCTGCGAATCCACCAGCAGGACAGCGAGGTGAAAGGTTGTTAAACCTCGATGGACCGAATAGTAAGAAACTGAAAAAGTCCCCCGCTATTTTTTCTTACGTGAAGAAACTTACGCGGGGGTCTAATGTCAACGGGGGAAAGGTGATTAGAATTGAAATCTATGATGCTGAAAAGTTTAGTGACAGTGAAAGCTCCCAGTGCAAATGTGATGCCGAATTATGTATACAACATGTTGTAAAAAATATGTATATGGATAATATATATAATTCTGATAAGGATATTGTTGTAAAAATCTCAGACTCAATGGAAATCCATTAATAAATGTATCATAATATTATTCTGGTTCAATCTTTTATTTACCATTTTCCCCCTTCAAAAACTTCTTAAACAAAAGGTAAATCAAAAACTCACTAACATGTTCTACCTTTTTTTATCATTATTGAGGGATAGGGCTTCAATCAGTATTTATCATACAAGCCTACCCCAATTTATAGTTGGAATAGAGACGAGCTAGTAACCAATGCACCAAACGTATTATCAAAGATTTGTACCTAGTAATGGGCTACTTTATGAGCTTTACTCACTTAGTGTAATAATAATAATAATAATAATAAAACATTTATTTTCAGGTAACAAAGACCCATAGACAAATACCTTACAAACTAACATACATAAGTATTATACAAAAACATGTGTTAATAATAGTACTAAACTATGTTAGTATGTAACTATGTTAGTAAGGATGTGTTGTGGTTGTGATTGTGTTGTGATAAGATCAAAGGGGCGGGGGGAGAATAAAAGTGATACTGTGTGTAGCACATCCGCACTACCTCGACAGCATCGCACCGCAATGAATTGTACATATTTTAGAATAGTCGAATACATACATACACAAACTCACGCCTTTTTTCCTATGGGGACACAGATACTACGAAACGCCCCTCCTGCCACGATCGTAATAATCGCATCGTAATGGATATGTTCTACATAGAAGCATTCAAAATAATATGATCTACAAAATCAAATTATTTCGAATACTAGAATGTAGAACCTGAGTAAATAAATTAATGAAATGTTTGAATAAATATTGATCGATTGACTGATCACAAATCAAATCAAATCTAATTGTTCACAAAATATTCATTTATTGACTGATTTGTCTAGTTCACAAAATATTGATAGAATGACTGATTGTCTAGTCCTCAAAATATTGATCGAATGACTGATTGTATAGTTCACATCAAATGTATAATTGGGGTGACTGGATCTCTGATCCAGGAACCCCAATTATACACTACTGTTGTGAAAGTTTGTAATACCTTCCCTTGAAAATTTACTTTCATCCGTCCACAAGATTGATTTCAGAAACCACGCATCTTCGATGTCTCTGTTGAGGAGGAAACGGCAGAACTGAATTCTTCTTTGAGGATCTTGCTCTACTAGACCTTGCACACTCCTGCCATGGAACGGATACTTATCATTTTGGTGCATTGTATGCCACACCTTCCATTGAGAAATGTTTAAATTTCGAGCTACTGCTCTAGTACTGGTAGTAGAATCCGCTTGAAATGCTGCTAAAATTTCTTCGTCGACGGCAGTTTCGTGTCTGCCCGGGTTGACTCCAGGTTCCACGCGGTGAAACCCATCTTGGGCAAGACTACGAAACGTGTTGTAAAACACTCGGACATTCGGTATCCTGCGATTCGGATAGCGCTCTTGATACATCCGTCGCGCCAAAGATCCATTGCCATCTGCTCTACCGTACATAAATACGATATTCGCATATTCTTGATTGGAAAAAGTAGCCATAGTCACTTAACAATTAAGAAAAACGGCGTAAGAGCGCACTAAATGTCAACTCAACACAATTAAGTCAAAAATCAACACGTGCAGGAGCGCGAGGCTACGACTGGACACGGTGAAACAAAAAAGTTCAAAACTAACGCAAACAACACGTGCAGGAACGCAAAGGGCTACAACTGAACACGGCAAATTGTGAATCAACACGACAACGTCCACTCACAAGGGCAGTAGTTTGACTAATAAGTAAAAGATGTAACGGCTTCATCACAGACCGACTGACCGTTACTAAAGAAAAACGACTTTGTTGCCTCAGTAACTAAGACCATTTTGCTGTAAAAACCAACTCTTATCGCTTTTTGCTATTCATTGGGCGTTCTACCTGGAAATGCCGTCGCACCGCGCTCGGTGGCCATTGTTTAGAGAATCCCCTCAATGGGTTCCCCTCAATTGGTTCCTGCATGTGCCAAAAATTCTTAGAATTGAACGATGTTATCATTTCGAGCACATAAAGTATTCTTTTAAGCAAAAAATTTGTGTTTTGTTAGACTGCCTAAAATTAAAAATTTCTCCCTCGAATTGGTTTGTAGGTCCTAATTTCAATAATTTTTTAAGATATCCGCATAAATGATACCTCAAAAAAAAGAACGATTATTAAGCATGTCTTCAAAAAGGTTTGAACAAAAAAAGCACCCTCCGTTTTTTTTTAAAATAAGTTTTAAAAGACGTATTGTACAATTTTTTTATTTTTTCTGAGCTTTAAATATCTGTAAAAAAAATGTCTAATGACACAGAAGCCTAAAACATGTTTTGCTTGGTTGCTTATACATTACTTTAATTAAATAAATAAAAAATTAATTCATTTATCATTCAATTTGGCCATAATTATGCAGTTTACATTAAATTTTGAGAATTTCCGAAAAAAAAACTTAAAAATTTGGTAAGACTTCGTCTAAGGCAACCATGGCTTAAATGGTTCTAAATTGTCTATACTATCTTCACCTTAAAGCTTTGCACCCATCTTCCAATCACCCTGTATAATAAAATACAATACTGTCAGTTCATATTGATATTCTTTTAATGATTCGTAACTACGAAGAAGTTACGAATCAGTCCTAATTAAATTGCTAAATTACCTTAAAATGTTTTTAAACTATTTCACTACATAACAATGGTTTATTATTATCTGTGTTAGAAGTTATTAAGCCAAAATGTGTAATGATCTGTCATTTGTTCAAAATGGCGGGAGATGTCTGACGATTTTGTTAGATTTACGTTTGTAGGATATAAAAAGAATAGTAATTACTTTATCGAGGCAGTTCCTTGGAAGAGGTTTAGGTTTGTACAAACACTTTTACATGTTAATGATTTTTTTTAAACCAGATGAGGTCGTCGTTACCTAACTGACTACTCTGAGAAGAAAGGCCGAAACAAATTCAGTCTCTTTTAAAGTCCAGATATAACCTTGGTCACATCATGTGAAGACCATGTAGATTGGTGACTGAAATGGTCTTTTGAAGAATGAACCACACAGATTGAGCGGACCTGTTCGTGGTGCAATGGAAACTGGAGCTAGTTTTTAAAAGTGCGTGCGGCCCACACAGGAGTCTAGATACTTTAAACCTAGCTGTATGTACTAACCTTATATACGCGTCATGTGATTAGAAACTACATATTTACATAAGTTTTCTTTCATTACATTAGTACCAAGTCATTATTTTGTATTTATTTGCAAAGGTTGTTGGGTTGAGAGATTTGAATAGAATATAGAAACTGCGGGTAGTTAAGTTACGTTATGTGTTACGTAACTACCTTCAGTTTGCTAACAGTAGGAATGGCATTCATATTGACAGTTCAACAACATTCATTGCTTGTTGCACGTTGTTGACCAGACAAATTTTTCGAACATATGAAACGATGGATAAGTCATTTCTTAAAATGGCAAAAAACGGAACCCTTATATCGTAGATTCGTCATGTCTGTCCGTCTGTCTGTCTATCTATCTGTTTGTCTGTCTGCCTGTCTGTCTGTCCGTCTGTATGTCAAGGCCACTATTTTCCGAAACTATAAGAGCTATGCTGTTGAAACTTGGTAAGTAGATGTATTCTGTGAACCGCATTAAGATTTTTATACTAAAATAGAAAAAAAAAAACAATAAATTTTGGGGTTCCCCATACATAGAACGGACACTCAAATTTTCTTTATTTTTTCATTTGGTGCCTACCATAACAAAACACAAACGAACTGACGACTAAGCAAGAACACAGATATGTAGGTATTTGCCTATTTTTATTCGCTCTCTGAGAGTTCTTATGTATTGTTATCCACTACAATTAAAAATCAATATTTATTTTGAATTATATGAAGGACTTTCCCTGCTGACCTAGCTTTCAAAAATTATTTTGTGTGATGATGACCAGGTAAGTGCTTATCGATTCTCAGTAACGGAGTTAGTTAGGATCACCAAACTTTTTCATGTGATGAATTTCGCCAGTTAATTTAATTGACCCAAACACATTCCCATCTTTGAGTAAGAAAATTGGATGTCTAATGATGACTGGTATATCTATAAAATATTGCAAGCTTACTCTATGACTGGTTCAGAAAGCAAAACGAAATTACAAACTACTTTATTTCTATATACACAATTAATTTCTGTTCTTATTTTAAGTAATATTTATATGTGTAATATAACCAATATTATTTAATTCAGAAATCATTAAAACCGTGAACTTTTAAATTTTATTTGGTGAAAATAACGCGCGCCTAGTCCACCCTTCAAGGCAGCCATCAAGGCACTGATGTATCGCGTCATTCACGTCTCGAGTATGTGTCACAAGAAAGCAACGAGTTTCTCTTACGGTTTCGGGTTTTTAATTATTATTTAAAAATGTAAAAAGAAATAAGAAAAAGTAAATAATACAAATTATTAAATAAATTAGTACGCATATTTTGATATAAAATTCATGTCAAACGATTCAGCCGTTACAGAGACAATTTTCAATTTAGGTTGAAGGAGGACCTGTTTACTGCCAGATTTTTCAAAAATTTGGGAAAGTTTATTAAAATTCTAAACAATACAAAGTATTTATCATGACCTTAAGTATGACATATATTCTTCATATGAAAATCGCACGGTAGGATTCTTCAACAAAATTCGTTAAACGTACGGTATTTTTCGGATTTCAGCAAGGTAATCCCCTTAAGATATAAAGACATATTCAACAATAAGGAAACAAAAAGTGTACGATTGCGCGGCCATAATTTCCAAGGTGAATATTTCGTTAAAAATTTATCTAGATTCTAGAGTGTTTGATTCATTTTTCGACAATTTCTGGCAAATTCAGTCTTCAATTGACAAAAAGAATTAGACCTCTAACTAACCGAAGTAGTTGCTGAGATCTCCATGGCAGCGCAATCCTCCGCGTTATGTGCGCGCGGCCAACAACTTCTTAATTTCTACTTTCACGAATTGTTGGTTTGTGCCCTTCGATTTTGAGAAATTCCAACAATTTTTTTGGCGAATTTATTTTTTTTGTGGTTGTATTATCTGGCGGAGCAATTGTAATGCTCATCGTCTTTCGCCTGAAATAATGATGGGACAGTTAATATTTTTGAAGTAAAACTTCTTTACTGCTTGACTTGGGGAGTAAGCTGGTGAATGCGTGAAGAGAGCGTTACGAAAAATGTGATCAGGTGAGGCGAACGGGAGTTGTCAGGGAGATCTAAGTAAGTGAAAGTACAAGCAGAGCGAGTTACGTTTCGTATATTACTGTAAGGTGCGAGCACACATTTTCTTTCTCTCTTTAACATATAGATGGAGCTGAAGAAGTTTTACTTCAGTCGTGTGGTCTAAAGCACACTCGTTTTTTTTATTCCACTCTCTAACTCTACTCTACTTTAACTGTATAGATAAGTATCTTTGCCCGATGTGACTCTATAGTCGTATATATTTTAATAAATAAGCCCTGATTACACACGTGCTAGTGTTTTAATTACTTACTGACGCGTTTTATAACATATCTCTTGATTTTAGGCTCGTTGCACACATGCGACAGAGAAAGAAAAAATTGCGATTATTTGCATTTTTTTCTTATTAATGGTTAATAAATAACCAAACTTCCTTCTTCTTAAAATAATAAGTTACGTTTTATTTTGCATAATATTTTACAAAAATTATTAAGTACACGAGAAATAAAAATAAACAATTTGGAAACAACTAATTGAAAATCATTCGGCCAGTAGACAAGAAAAACAAAATATAATGCAAACTAGAAAAAAAAGAGGCAAAAAGAAAAGAAAATATATTACAAATCGCGAACATGCCTTCCTAATTCAAACACATACGTGCGCAATATTATAAATACGCACACATAGGCAAACCCATTGAGTGGTACGCGTGAAAATTCACGCTAGCACGTTACGCGCTTTTTTTTAATTACAACCCCACGGCGCTATTGTTGCACAACCCTAGTGGGAGGGGATCTAGGAGTAGGGCTGTCAAAGATGGTTTAGAAAAGAATATTATTTTGTATGTTGATGTAATGGCACGTTGTTATGTTTTTTTTTATTTACGTCACATAAACACGAAAATGATGAAACTATAGTATATTGCTTTTTAGTTCCACAATCACTTTCAGATATTTAAGTCAGGGATCACTCAGGGATTTTTTTTAGCAAATTGAGTAAGTGCCAACAAAGATTGTATGAATATTCATTTTAAATCTGTGCAGTGATGGCCGAGAGGTAAAATCCCCGACCTCCGAGTGGAAGGTCGTAAGTTCGAACCCAGGCAGGCACTTACTTCATCTCCACTGCTCTTGAAACGGTGCAGGAAAACATCGTATAAATAGGTAATAAAATTTCAGACGACAGAAAATAATTTCATTACCGTACAAAAAAAGGTGTGGATACCTTTTTTTGTACCGTAATGAAATTATTGTTTTAACTGAAATTAAAAACATAAAAAATTCAGTCACAATCTCATCTCAGCGACAATCAATGTCAAACATGTATAAAAAGAAAAAGATGATATTTTTGACAAATGCTATAACATTCGGTATGGTACGGTTTTTTGACTCTAAAAAATATCGATACGTCTTTACTCATGCGGAGGCATGCGTTTGGAGGTACTCTTACTTTCTAAATCGCGGGCCAACGATAGTAAAATTATAATTAAAACTTTGCGTTGGTGACAGCCCTGTGTTACATTTTATCGAACTGTGGGTTCGTCAAAGAGCGCGCTGCTGTACCACGGTAATATAGAAATACACGTAGTCGCCCATATTCATAGTCTGTACTTAGAGGCGAATAAATGTCACATCACACCAGCCGGTCTATCACCGTGAAAATTTAGATGAAGTGAGGCTGACGCTAGGGATTGACACTTTTGACAGCTCACTTCAAACAAACTTCAATTATGTTTCCACGACGAGATTTTTAGATAGAAGGTAGGCACTACATTCCGAATAAATGACCCGATGGCCCTTGTGCAAATATAATACCTAATTACACAATTCCAAAGATCATCATCTGCCTAGCCTTTTTCTGTCTATGTTAGGGTAGGCTTCCAGTCTAACAGGATGCAGCTGAATAGCAGTATTTCTCATGGACCGACTGCCTATGTGAGCTTTACAATTCAGATAGTGGGTAACACGGAACCCATTGGTAAGACTAGCTGTTAGACTTTCGGACTTCTGATGACCCGTAATGATTGTCTAAGATCCAAGACAATTATATTTAAAAAAAATAGGATACTAGGACTTGGACTACCAAAAATTCGAAGAAATGTGATATATACAAACACACACTGTGCCCGTGTGGTGGTTATGACTTATGGGCCACTCCGTCTAATGGAGAGGAAGCATGTGTCTCAGCAGTGCGAATATTAAAGGCAGATAATGACTAGGCCTTACTAGTCTTAAAAATAACAATATTGACTTTTCACTGAATTCAAAGAGGAGAGAATCCACTAACCAACTTAGCCTATCGCAGTCCACTGCCGGATATATGCCTCTCCCATGTTGTACCACAGCACCCTGTCCTCCGCTTTCCGCATCTAGTCTGCCCCAGCTACTTTCTTTAGGTCGTCAATCCATTTAACTGGGGGGGCGTCCCACGCTACGCATGTACATTCACGAGCACCAATATGTACGCACTAAACCACTTTTAAAAGTGATTTTATCGTAATGTACTGATTATAATTTTAAGTTATTACGAACCTAGTATTTTGAAACCCACACCAATACGAAATAGGCCTTACTCTAAAGTTGCAATCGTTACTTTAAAAGAAAATCGCGTCTGAATCTGGTTATGTGCTTACATATTATTGCTCGTGGCTGTACTTGGTCTCCATTCCAGGACTCGGTTGCTTCACCGAATTTCGGTCTTTCCACATACATGGCTAGCCCGTAGCCATTTCAGCTTTAGCACGAGGAACAATGCGACAAAATAATAACCCAGATCTTCCTACAAATCGCTGACAGAAAATTGTGAACAACAATGACGCTTAATTTGACCGCAAACTAACTAAGCAATCAAATAGGATGCATTGGCCGTATGCCAAGTAATTCCTACTAGATAGACAGTAAAAGTGTGTTTACGTTAACACATAAAAGCTACGGTACAGTCAACAGCATTTTATTGTTATTACACCTAATGAAATGGTCATGCTTAGTTAAGTTAGCGTACAATCAACCAGACTTTCATTGTAACAGTTTGGATGGTGACAGTGCCTTTATTTTATAGCAGTAAGGCCGTCATTCATGTGGTGACGGACGTAAAGAATAGCACCATCTCATTTCTTCCCGTGGATGTCATAAAGGTAACTACGGATGCTAGAGAATTGGCAGCAGCGTTCTCTATGCATTTTATCACCATACTGTGAACGCCAACCCGCCTAGCAAGCGGGTCGATTATGGCAATCCCAAATTGGGAGAGGCCTGTCTAGCAGTGGTCGTCTTATGGCTGAAATTATGATGACGTTGAAAATTTTCGTTTATCGGTCAGACTATGATAAGATACATAAGATAATATTTATTTGCTTAAACATGTGTCACATACATACAGAAAGATATGCATGCAACATGATCAAAACATTTGAAGGTACAGACATGTTTGCCACATGATGTGACGTGCAAATATCAAGACATATTATTAAATAAAACATTCTCTATGAATTCCATATGAATAACAGTGCGTAGAAATTCAACAGCGTGCAGCTCCAAGTAGCACAAAAGTGCTGTATAACAGCATTATAACAGTGCACAGTGAATGCATTAGTTGCTGAATAATAGCGTAGACAGCGCATCCTCAGAGGATATAACTCTAATTTGGGCACAAATTATTCAGCACATAGCTGTATAAGAAATCCAATTGACAAATAATTGCATTATAACAACATTATAGTAGCATTTATGTGTGTAACAGTCACCTAAAGAGCTGCATATTGCCTGATTAATGAGGCACGTGTTACTTATTATACAGCAAGGAAGACGAATGTGTACATTGTGTGTACTTTTATACAGTTGAAATTACACACTGAGCGAAATTGTGGAATGCAATAACTTAAATTATTTATTTTTCTTTGATATGAACTGTCAAATTATAAAACATGAAGTGTATCGTTGTGTGCAAGATCTCAGGTGCCATTTGTGAGAATATACTACATAAAATTGAAGGTAAGTAAAACATCGATTACCTCCTATTATATTTGAAATCTTATTGGGAAGGTAACTTTACTGTCAAATACCATACATATTTAGTTCAAAATTTTCACGCGCCCTCGGAATACCACTAAATACTAAAAGAAAAGCAACAAAATTAGAATGAAAATAAAATTAATATGTTCGTTTTTTTACAAAGTAACCAAAAAAAAAAAAACTGTTTTCGTGTAATTATTTTTTAATCCATATTTACAATTGATATCCTCTAAAATAAACAAAAATTAAAAGATAAAATTTTATAATAATACAAAGTAACGCAGTGAATATGGCGGATGGCAAGTGAACAGTTTTAATCTCAATTTAATGCTAAGGTCTGTACGAGTGTTCACATGTGGCCTGTAATTCAGCCAAGAGTAAAATAGTTTAGCACTTGTGAAATACAAATCAGACATGGATCGATTAGGAGAGTATATTGGTTCACATTTGCGTCAGTTACCTAGATAAGTACCTTTATGGATCCAAGCTTTTAGGGTTCCGCCGTGGTTCTTTTAAAGCCATTTTGTTCCCTTTTTTAGTTGTTATTCGACGATAAGTACTTAATTAAAATTGTAATTTAAGTAGCTGAGATTATAATTTAAATATATGTATACTTAATACATAAGTTATTGATTTATTCAATATGCGACAAAATACCTTTAAATTAGTCGGTACCTATCTAAAGATAATGTATTTTTCTGGCCTAATAATTTAATTACTTCCACATGAAATAGCATTATGTTACGTTAAGTTTAGGTATTTAATATGTTATTGTATCTTTTGTTTTTTTTCTTCAAAAACTGTATAGATAATGTTGTCATTAAGAAACTGATACTTCTATAGAGAGAGGTGTTGTCGATCTAACATTCGTTCCTGCACAGTGGAAAACTAAGGAAATTCTATGGTGGCCACCGAGAAGTACTTTTGTACTCCTTGAAATTATAGAAGATGAAAATTCAAGGCCTGGACCAGGGTGGTACACCCTAAATTGTACTTTAAAAAGGGAACATTAAATAAACATAAAGAAAATTACGTTGTTTTTTTTAGATGCCAGCTGTACCGGTATTTCCTAACTGACTACCTCTGAGAAAAATTGTCGAAATCTGGAATCTTAAAAAGTCTCGAAAGGTATTAATTTATTACTTTAAAAAAATCTTGGATTTCTTTTAATAAATTTTCTTCATTTTTAGGTAAGTACCAGAAACATATAAAACAACAATATTAATTTTGTCGCAACTATATTATTCCCGAAAATGGGTAGGTTATAAGAAGATTTTTGTAGTAGGTCAATTTTGTACCTACTCAGCCTAATGTCATCAAACACACTGACCTCTATTTATAAAGGCTTTTTTGTATTGTTTTGTTCATATGTGCTTTAATTTAAATCCGACGTAAATTTGAAATTTTATTTTATTTCAACTATGTGACGTATATTTTTATTTTGTTAATGACATTTTAATCTTTTCTGCTGCAGCATTGTTACTTTTATCTTAATTTTTGTAATATGGGTTATGTGTGAAATAAATTAATTTCATTTTATTTATTTATTTATTTATTAATAAATATAACATACGGAACCGTCGCGTCCAATATTCCATTCGCGCATGCCGACACTTGGATACATGCTGTTATTCGAGTGTATGGTAAACACCTGACTAATAGGGGAAAAGTTAATCTGTATGCAGCATAAAGCATTAAATAACTTCACAAAGTAACTGATTATGTTATAGTGGGTGATATGTTCTCTCTTAAAATGCAACGGTTGTATAGTACACGTGTGGGCTATTATTCAGAAAACTTACAGCTAATAGGGCACTGCAGTACTAAGCGCTCAATAACAGTGACTTTGTGGCGTGTTTGTGGTGCTTAATAGAATTACTGTACAGAAAAAAGCATTATAGTTGGCCACGTTTTTTTCGAAACAGCTGTTGCAGCACAGGTGAATACTAATAAGTCTTTATAAATGCTTAGATTACCGCTGTGGGCCTTAAGTGACCATTTATAATGCAGTTCTGTGCTACTTGGGGCGTCCCAAGATAACAAGCACAAAACAGCACTATGAATACGACCCCTACGTCACTATATAGACATCTATAGATTCGTAACAATTACAAGTGCTACGAGTATGAGCTCATTTCATTAACTACGTCATTAGTTTACCATCACGACTTGTACATGAAGAGGTCGGCAGACATTAGCATTGATCTAAAATCTAAAGTGTCAAAGACAATTTTGGTTCATAACTTCTTTTTTTATTTAGAGGTGCTAAAGGGGATTCGTGTGGGTATTTTTTTTAATGATGAGAAGTGGTCTTAATATAAAAAAGGGGTAACTAATATGGAGACTACTAGCTTCTGCCCGATACGTCGTCTGAGAGAAATTTCTTGTTTTAACTTAAAATATATTCTTTTTATGCGGTGGTTTTTTTTTTTGGGATGGGAAATCATCAAATGTCGTCTCCCGCTCTGGGTGGAGCTGGAGGGCGTGTCAGACTTTTACTGACTAAAACCCACCCGTATTCCTTCAGTTACCCATATGCCAGGGCCACGGTATCTCGTTTGAACAATCTCGCGACCAGTTTCATTCCCATCAGTGAAAGAATTTCCGGAATCGAATCCGAAGACTACACCCTACATGCAAGCTTACAAGATCTATTACTAGCTTCCGCTCGCGGCTCCGTCCGCGTGGTATGTCGATAAAAAGTAGCCTATATCCTTCCCCAAGCCTCAAAGTTTTCGCATACCAAATTTCATCAAAATTAGTTTGGCCGTTTCGGAGTTTAGCAGCAACAAACAGACATTTTGTATGCATTTAGTAAAAAGCTTCAATTTTATTTATTTGTAGAATAGTATGTATAGATAATCTAGACATCTAGACAAATAAATAAAATTGGAGTGTCTGTTTGTAATATTAAACTGCTTTTTAATAAGTGTATATGGATGTATGCACACACGGTACATATACCATAACAATTTTTTTTTTAAATATTTGTCTGTCTGTTTGTCTGTTTGTTCCGGCTAATCTCTGAAATGGCTGGACCGATTTTGACGCGACTTTTATTGGCAGGTAGCTGATGTAATAAGGAGTAACTTAGGCTACTTTTATTTTAGAAAAATCTTTTATTTTAGAAAAATACCTGCGTTAATTTCCGACATCCACGCGGGCGAAGCCGCGGGCAAAAGTTATCTATACAAATAAATAAGCAGGTGCTTTACTTTATGTAAATTATTTCATCACCACCGCTCCAAAAACGGTGAAGGAAAACATCGTAAGGAAACCGGCATGTCTTAGAACCAAAAATTCGAAGACATGTCACATCTACCAGTATGCATTGGGCACGCGTGGTAGATTATAGTCCACTCCCTCTCACCGAGAGGAGGCCTGTGTCCCAACAGTGGGAACAATATAGGCTGCTGATGATGAGAGAGGGATGTGGGAACTAATTCATGAATAGCAGATTTTTTTTATATTCAGCAAATATAATAGAAAACAAATGTTTTCATGAGCGTGACATGTCGCTACATTTATAATTTCTAGAAATTCAGAAACCGTTTTTGAAAAGAAAAAAATTAAGCAAAAATATTGTCATTTTGTGCGCTCTGGACAACATCTTTATTATTTCTTTATATTTCCTAGAATTCTTAATGTGTACGTCAATCAGTATCAAAAAATTGACTTGGAATATTCTACGGAGAAAATATTTTTATCAGCACTTTTGAATTGTGAATTTGTCCTCAAAAATATTTAAATATTCGGCCCTCATTTAGACCCAACTTAGCACATTCCTCTTAACAACATTTTTCTAAAAATCGCACTCTCGATAACCCAAAAATATTTCATGACATATTTTCCATATCGGAATACAAAATGACCAGCCTACCCTCTTCACTGCGTAGCGTGAAGTATTAATTTAACTTGGCAACATTTTTCTAAGTGGGCAACACTTCAGCTGTATTGCCTCATTGAAGGAACCAAGATGGCGGCCGGTGGACAACTTTATATTCGAGAAATATGCAATAATACCTACATTATTTACGGTACTTCGAAGTTTTGGGGCTTGGAAGTAAGAAAGAAATGTAACGATTTCAGTTAACAAAATTAAATTAGTAGTAGCTATAACATATGTGAAGATTTATTGGGTTCCATATTTGAAAATAGCAAACACACGAAAGTAATGTTTATATAAGTTAGAATAGATTGATTTTTCTTTTGGGAGGAGCCGCGCCGTGCCCTCATCTCAGGAGTAGGCAGTGACCTGTCGCTGCCGGCCGTGGTCAAGTCGATGGTCGGCAGCGAGGAGTCCTGAGACGCGGTGGTAACCTTCTGCGAAACCTTCATGTCGCAGAAGGAGGCTACGGAAAGGGAGCGGCGCACAGGGCGTCAGCGGAGGGCGGATAACGCCCTCTTCCAGCCCCCCTAAATGGGTCCAGGGGCGATGGATCTGGGGACATCCAAAGCCTCCTATTTCTTAGGACCCGGGATGGCGGCGCGTTGTGTTCCACGCGCGCCTCTGTGATGTACGGGGGGAAGTTTAGCATCTCACTCCCCCGCTAACGTGAGGAGGCCCGCAGAGGTGGGCTGGCCCCAGTCGGGGATCGCGGAAGACGCATTAGTTCCCGTGGTCCCCGACGTAGGTGTGGGACGGAACACCGGGGTGCCTTTAGTCAGTAGGAGTCTGACAGACCCGTCCACCCATCCCAGGGCGGAGGACATCCATGACGATTTACACCTCGATATAAAAAAAAGAAATGGTTGATTTTTCTTAAAACAAAAAACCTCAATTTTCGTAATTGCACCTATCACTGTTTTTCTCTGCATCATCACCCTATGGTTGACTGGCAGAAAATGCCTTTGGAATTTAGTCTCATCATCATCATTTCAGCCAAAGACGTCCACTGCTGGACATAAGCCTCCACCAATTTGGGGAGGTTTGCCATAATCGCCACGCTTGGCAGGCGGGTTGGCGATCGCAGTATGGTTGCAAAATTCATAGAGAACGCTGCTGCCCATTCTCTAGTAAGTCCCTTAGAAATGAGAAATGGGATTGGGACGGTTTTAGTTACAAAATTAAATTGTAGCTTTAAATGAAGATTTATTGGGTTCCATATTTGAAAATATTAAACACTCGAAAGTAATATTTAAATGAGTTAAAATATAGTTGATGTTTCTGCATCACTCAATGGTTGACTAACAGAAAAAGCCAATGGTCTGCTTTTGTAGATTATTGTGTGCTTGAAGTATTAAATAAATAAAGAGAATATCGACCACATGCGTCCAATACCTCCTATCTGACTCCGGGTGGATTTTAAAGGAGAACAATAAAACTTAATAAAAAACTTATTCCAAGGTATAATGAGATACTGAAAATCCAAGTTTTCTTTTTTTATGTATAGTATTGATTAATAAAGTAATTTTTATTTTATTTTGAGTCTAAGGGTAGTTTATGATAGATACGAGTTATTGGTATGGAAAATCTGATGCAAATATTGCAGATAGAATTTATTGGTATTAAAGTCTAAATAAAAACAAGTAATTTAATGAATCATTTAATGAAAATAATCTTTCTTAAATTCTTCATAATTCTGGTAATTATTTGTAATCACATTAAGTTCAATCTAAATCTAATCTAAAAGTAGGTACTTATAAAAAAAATTGTCTTCTCTTAGTAATAAAAACCTAGTCAGTCTCGTAATTAACAATCAGTATTCAGTATAAAACTTATTTTAATTATGCGGTAAAGCATCATAAAACGCATGACAGTCCACCGGAATTACACTCTTCAATTCTTGCAGGTGTGCAAATTTTGTATCAGTGATGGGGAGCTTATTCCGATGAAGTTGTTTATATTGTGTTACGATGGGAATTTTGGTAACTCGCTGAGGCAAACATTGCCAGTCATCAGAATGACTGGTTTTATACTGTATCTGTCCCTCTGGGATATACATCAATGCTTTTATATCCGTCACCTTTGGATCCCCTGGTTTTCTCCCTGGTCTGATAGAATTATAACGCCAAGTTGACGTGTCTGTGTAGTCTTTAATAAAATCATAATCAATCATTGTAGTCTCGTAAGGATAAGGTTTTTGTCTAGCCTCCAAAGTTGCAGACAGATAGTCACTGGGCAAATGGATCAAACGGTTTTTCAACTTCCGTTCTATTGCGCTATGGACAGAATCTCCCTCCATTTGAGTGTGGCCGACCTCCAAATATTTTTGAATTATAGTTACATTATGTTGCATCGAAAAATTGAGAAGCGCATTACTCAAAACATTATTTCGATTCTGTCCAGTACATCCGTCACTGTATACAATTATCGGGAGACGTTTAGGTATGCAATATTTTACTAAGTAGTCCGTCAATAATGTAGCGTAAGTTGAAGCTGTAAGGTCAGCATCCACCTCTGTGAACCAGTAACACATTACATGATGTGTAGTCAGATCATAAACCGAATAGTTGTGCAATGCCAGCTTCGTTTTATAATACACCGCACTTGCTGTAACAAAAGGGCATACTTTGACAGCTTGAAGATCTACAGTGAGTACTATACACTTTCCCTCACTAGCCTCCAGCTTGTCTCTAGCTTTTTCAGCTCTCGCATTATCCTTGCGAATAAGATGAGCTTGATAATCAGTTTCTGTTACATTGCCTGTCTTGAAACCTTCGCATGTGTCGCACATATCTTTTTTTAATTGATGTATGGCCAAATTCTTCTCTTTAAACATGCTATTAAAAATTTTAATTGAGTATGGAACGGCATCACGAGTTTCACAGAAGCTTTTATAGATTTTGTAGAGATTTGCTATAGAATGGTAAATTGGTTCCAGAAAAATTTTATTTGTATTTTGTCGGTTATAATGCGATGGCATTTTTGGCAACGAGTCGAAAAATTCATGTAACACAGCTAATCTTTCA
The DNA here is from genome assembly GCA_932294355.1 of Aporophyla lueneburgensis. Lineage (NCBI taxonomy): Eukaryota > Metazoa > Arthropoda > Insecta > Lepidoptera > Noctuidae > Aporophyla > Aporophyla lueneburgensis. The sequence continues at coordinate 10,659,780 of OW028762.1, read as the reverse complement.
ATCCTTAAGGTATCAACAGATCTCACTCTAGGTAAATCAGCACTATCCTGAGATTTATGCATCCCGTACTGGCTAGATCTAACCCAGGAACGAACTGAAAATGGCCCGATGCTTAGGGTGTTTAAGAACATCTTTTTACATACCTTCTTAACGCTACTGGTCCCACTAGAATCCGTCACAGTCAAGCTATATTCAAAAGAATCCTTACGTCTTGAATCATTTTGAACAGTACATTTCTTTTTGTTCTTACATACCACATGGCTAGCTACGAATATCTTCCGTTGATCCCAGTTCATCTCATTCCAGAATTTATTAAAAATGTGAGTTCTATCTTCTTCCAATATGTCTGCACACTCTCTTACGCTGCTTTTTTTACAAAACTCCGATTCACAACGGCCTGCCATTACTCTTCCCGTCCGATGTTTATTTTGCTTCATTTTTTGTCCCCTTGGACGCGAGTAACCCAAGTATGGTTTACCTTCCATACGCAAACGCTTATTCAAGTTCTTCTTCCACAACTTCTTATCTGCCTTACGTCTTCGACGAATACCACTGCTCATATCTCCATAAAAAACTTCATCCTGGTTAGAAGTACTTGGTGCGGAATCATGATTCGATTCATTTTGACATTCTTCAGTTTCCACTGATTCAATGTCTGAATCAGAATGTTCAGTTTCGGATGTATCCAAAGATAGAGTTACAGATAATGTGGTTGCACTGCAAGTTGATCTACTGCTGCAGTGACTTAGATTGAAAGATGCAGGAACTTCTAATACCTCATTTGGTGAAGTCGGGGTATCCAACGATGCAGGAACTTGCAATGACATGCTAGAAGTTGTAGATTCTATTACCTCATTTGGTGAAGTCGGGGTATCCAACGATGCAGGAACTTGCAATGACATGCTAGAAGTTGTAGATTCTATTACCTCGTTTGGTGGCGGTCTGGTATCCGGTGGGTCATTTTTATCACAAAGACAAAGATTTATTAATTTAAGCGTTCGTTTACTCGGCATGCTTACCTAGAAAATAATACAAATCGTGTTAGTAAGACGCGTAAATGTAAGAAGTTAGTGACAATAACTTCTATCTGATCAGTCAAACAAGTAGTAGCGACACAACAACAAAAAATCTTGAGATGGAAATACCTCTTAACTATCACTCGCATCTTACAACTTATTTTCTCAAGGCAAAGACCGACGTTTTTATATATTTTTTAATAAAATAAGTTAATAATAACCTTCGTCATCAATTATAACATTCAATTACTACTTTTAATATTAAAAAACAAGTCTAATACTTACACTTTGTCTGGACGAACAGGTGCCGACCGGTTCTCAATACGAAAAGAACTGTCATATTGCGAGATAGGAGAAATTTCTACCACGTTTATTTGCGCACGCGTTAGTAGCTATTTCTATAAGCGATTTTTCGTGACTTACTGGCTTTGGATACTTATGAGTTTTAGTCACGTGAAAGATCTACACATTTCATAACAGATGGCATTAAAAACAATGTTTAAGCAAAAATGTCAGATAGGAGGTATTGCTTGCTTGCAGTCGATATACCGCATCCGCCTCAAAAAAAGTATTCTTCCCTCTTGCCTCTCCGAAGGAAAATCTTCAACTTTTTTTCCTAAGAACTCTTTATATTTTTTTTAATGTCTATGGAGAGCCTTATGAAAGGTCGAGATAGGATCTTGGCGACGCATTTTGAGGACATTAGAAAAAAATATCTTGTTTAATGAAAACCTTATTCACTTTTGGAGGCAATTCGTTTATTTTGACGTTAAAAATGGCGCGAAATAAAATATACCTCGTAAAAGGTTAGGAAATGGTAATAAAAAAATTAAATTATTTTTTTGTGGAGCCTCAGGTAGGTTTTATTATTTTTTAGTTGGCTTCGCGACCTTTTTATTTCTTTTTTTATTGATTTAGTAGTAAAAGAGAACAGTCTTCGGTTTATTAACTGTATCTATCAAGAACAAGTCGTAAAATGGACTGTAGGATGTATTACACTGTGTAATAATGTAGTGATCTCTTTAGTGAAATCTGTGTAATAGCATATCTATGGAATTAGTTAGTACTATTTGACTGACTACTGACTTACTAGAGATTGAGCAGCAGCGTTCTCCACTCATTTTGCCTCCATATTGTGATTATGCCAAACCGCCCCAAATTGGAGGAGGCCCATGTCCAGCAGTGGACGTCTTTCGGCTGAAATGATGATGATGATTAAGGTTAGTAAACAAATCAAATGGGTCTTAACTAGTTTTAAGTAATGCTTGAGTCTTGAGTTAGGTTTTGTTATACGGGTCTTAGAGTCCAGTTTGGAGTGTAGGGTCTTATGCAGGTTAATTAAGTCTCTTCGTTTGCGATGAACAAGCATAGATTCCAAATTGAACTTAACAAGGCGTTCGGGATAGCTTTGAAGCGTTCTAGAGAAGCCATACTGGTATGAGAGCCACTCAACATATTTTCTTTGTGAAAATATTAATCTATTTAATAAACGTGCATGTCGAAACGTTCTACTGGGATAAAAAAGTATCCTGTACGGTAATGCAGGTACAGATATATTATATCTGTGTGCCGAATTTCATCAAAATCCGTTTGTTTTTGCGTGGCTGAGTTAACATCCAAAAATATTAACTTTGATGTTTATATTATTTTAATAATCCTATTAAAATAATATAAATATCAAAGTAAATATTTTCATCATGCCAAGTCATCGGTGCCAAACGTGAATACGTTTTTACTACGTCAATTTTGTGATGTTTAAGTAATTTAATTCAATTGTCAAAGAATGACAGTTGTGGTTTGAATATACGGACTGTTTAAATTGTTAGAGCTCAATAACCAAGCGTAACTATTTAGTAATCTGTGACCAAGCTCCCTGATTGTACGACAGTCTTTGATCCCGCATTTCAACAAGATGGTACTTTCCAATTCCTGTTTGATATTATTTTCACATTAATAAAACTTCAAACCGACACCCTATTATTTAGCCCCCATGTCGTAGAGGCGTTCAACCATAGAGAAGTCTTTTGTCTATGACGCACTATTAATAACTCGTACTATTGTCTTGCCTAGTGACGTTGTTGGATAATAATAGCTTTTGAAAATCATTCGACTGAATATTTTTTTAAATTAAATTTTATATTTATTAAATTCTGGTATGAATTAAAGTTGAACGTTCATTGATTTTTGACATGTTTGAAATTGAGATGAAATGATTGGCGCGAATAGAAATTACGTGTTCATAGAACGTGCAATAGAAAAAAAAAGTACAATGAATATATTTTATTTTTATTTAATAGGATAATAGAAGTATGTGATAATTATTTTAGGTGGGATCCCAAAAGGCTATTCAATAATTTTACTGGGGCTTATTTCGGGGTGCTGGACGTTAAGAAACGCGCCATTCCTTTTTCCTCCTGTGGGTGTCATAAGAGGCGACTAAGGGACTTGAGAATGGGCAGCAGCGTTCTCTATACATTTTACCACCATACTGCGATCGCCAACCCGCCTGCCAAACGCTGCGATTATAGCAAACTCTCCGTTTTGGGGGAGGCCTATGTCCAGCAGTGAACGTCTTTTTCTGATATGATTGTACAACATTATTGAGTACCGATTCAGACACTGGGCTGCGAATGCAAAATTTCGAAAGAACCCAATACTACTTTGTCCCACGCTGTGATCAAACACAGAAACAAGCAGTTACAGCGGCAACCGGATGCAATGAATACCAGTATTTTACATGAAGCGACTTCGAATCTGACTTCCACAGCGCATCTACTGGGTAACACGCACCTCTTTGTACTTGTAAGACTATTTCTTCTATTTTTAGGCCTCTAACTACCCGTAACGACTGTCAAAGATGTACGATTGACGCCAGCACATCAAACTACCCAAAACTGTCAAATTTTCCCAATATATCTTGAACCTAAGGGTCAGCGCAGACAGGACGGAGCGCAGCGAAGAGGATTTTATTAACGCACTTGAAAATAAACTTTAAAATTATTACAATAAATGCATAAATGCTTGAACCTGACAAAAAATGCTCGCGCGTCCTCGAAGATACGCGGGAATCCCCGCGCGGCGTCGAGTCGGCACCTGCGTCGTACGCGTACTTTCAGTGTTGTCAACTTGTCACTGAGTTTAAAGAGGGAGGACATCATTTTTTTATTTTTAATCCGAAGTACCTACATATCGAACAGTAAAATGGACGAAGAAAAATTAATATGTTTAGTATCATCTCATGAATGTTTATTTAATGTGTCGATGGTAAAGTCGTACACAATGTATTAAATTCACCAAAACTACACCTTTCTTGCCAACATTCCTCGACCCATATTCTTAGTCTGACTTTCTAACGCCTTATTTGATTAACATGTTCTTCCATTTGTTCTTCTTCCGCCAAAAGCGCAATTATAATCATATCCCAGTCCACCATCGTTGACGAACTTTCGCGACAAACTGGCATGTTTACTGTAGAGTGGTAACCCAGAACGGTTTACTCGCGTAGGCTCGTGAGGTCGCGCACATGCTCGAGCATACGCGATCCGTAAAGAAAATGCCTGAGACTGCGCGGGGATTATTCCTCTCTGTCTGCGCTGACCCTAACACTTCAGCGATAAAGTTGAAAATCTATTATAGAAAGGAGATCGGCAAACAGTCCTAAGAAATTAGGCCTCAATAAACAAAAATCAATAATGTAGCACTCAAACGCAAGTCAAGCGTTATGACCAGTGACGGATTAAGACTACTTGATGCCCTAAGCAATTCACGCCTGTGGGCCCCCCTATCCGTATGTCAACTAGAATCGGTCTTTAAACCTTTACCGCCTAAAAACATTAGTTTTTTGTAAAATAAGATGATGAGATCTAACGTACCTTAGAAGTGGAGTAGGTGCGACAACAATAAAAACCAAAGCATAATTTATTTATTTATTGAAATGCGCCTTGCGGCTTTTCTGGGCATTGAATTCACGCAAGATAGTATTAACGTCTAACGTTTTTAACATATCGGACTCTATGTATAATATCGATAAATTATCGAGCCTTTCTTGTATCAACTTTATCCTTTTTACATTTTTAATTTTGTAAAAGAACGTTCCGCTGAGCAATTTCTAATTATAAGCGATAAAAATAAAAGCAGGGCTATTTCCACATTAGGGAAAACTGATTCAATTTTATCATCATGTATTATTTTATACAATTGTGCGTGAGTTTGATGTAAAGTTCTGCGAGCCGAATCACTGGGTCTGTAACTTATTTACTTAAGACATATGAATGAAACTGTTGAATTTCTGTTATTAATTCAGTGTGTGTGTCTTCTGGATATGTGTTTACTAGACTTGCTGTATTCTGCAGTTTGATCGGGACACATAATTTTATCGGCATTGGCAATTTTATTCAAGAATGAGAATTTGTCGGCTGTTTCTTTGTAATCTCTCTTCTTTTTCGCATCTCTGCATTTAATTTATCAATGATGCTATAATAACACGTTATTTTGAATTGTTCTCTTGGGCTGAAACTTACTTCAGGAGCTGAACCATCATTGGGCATTTTCTTTCTTCGTCTTTGAAGGATGTCTTTGTATTCCACATCTGGTAGCTTTTCTTTTGCGCGGGCTTCTAAAGAATCAAAGTCGAACAGCAATTTTTTAAAAAATCCACGAGTGATTTGTAGAGATTAGCGCAAGTCTCTAGAGTAACTTCTGGGTCTTGTAATACCTTGCTGACTTTTCGGAAGGTTTGCAAAATTTCGTCCTACATTACCAACATGAGTACGAACTCCAATTCTTGAGGTTTATTTAGCGGGAGTGGGGTTATGACTCTAGGTCGGACTCTATGTCAACTTAAAAACGCGCGAATTGTCAAATTAGTCTTAGAAACTATTTTGGTGTGGTTTTTGGTGACGTGAGAGTGAGACGTGATGCCCTAAGAACGCATTTTTTTGTGTGCTTCTTCTGGTGCCCCCCGGACGTGATGCCCTAGGCAATTGCTTAATTTGATTAAGGGTTAATCCGTCACTGGTTATGACGCTATCCGGAAATCTGTTGTTGACAACCGATTGATTGACAAGTGACAGCCGTATCGAGTGTTGCAGTTCACAAAAATGCAAATCGATTTTTCTATAAAATCATTAAAATAACATAACGACAGCAAAAAATACTCTATCTTTAATCATTGTTTCGCAATAAACTCATAAAAAACTTTTTTAAGTGAAAAGAATATAAATCGAACATTGTAATACAAATCTTTTAACGGAAAAACATTTTTATTTAAAAATAGCATAATATGGCAACATCAGACAACTGCAACGAGAAGAATACATCAATTGACTTTTTTTTTTTCATTCCGTTTTCCTACGTTTTTTTAGGAAATGATAAATTAAATAAGGGTTTATAACTATTTAAATATTTTTGTGAATGGTCTAATACTTTGTCTATCGGGGCTAGGAATCGCCAATCTCCTTTGACAGATAGTAGTAGCTTTATGTGCATGCGTCTGTACCTTCCCCGGCACGGACGGGTCTCGTTATGTAATGTATCAAAATCAAAAAATCAAAAGTCATTTATTCAAACTAGGCTGAGAGTCAGCACTTTTTGAACGTCAAAGTTACAAAAGACAGTCCCCCCAAAACGCCCGCCCTTCGACACTTCCTAGTGCTTTAGCTGGGAAGAAGAAGTGGCGGAACAAACTCCCCAGCAGCACAGCTGTCTGTTAAGTTAGAAGAACTTGATTCTATACAATATCGTGTAAGTAATTAATATTATAAAACAAAACAAAACATACATTATTCGCCATATGTCAGCTAGCACACGCCAATATACGAACAAAACATTGAAAAGTAAACTCAAGCTGAAATAAATAATAAAACAAAATCGTAAACAGAACGTAAAACTTAAATAAAGCCTCCAGGCATAAAGGGCGTGCCCGCTTACATATTCAACGACGCAAAATGATACATATACATACATTGATGCATATTGCTAAGTTGAAGTTACAATAGTTAAACTAGGACCTCCGGAGTAAAAATAAAATAAAATAACATAACAGTTAATACAAATAACAATAACAAAAACCATGGTCAGCAAGTCGACCAGTCACCACAAGCAGCACCCGTTCACGAGCATAACGCAAAGGTCAGCCATTACCCCCCTCGCCATATTTGAGGGAAGGTGGTAACCCGACCCCCGACGCTACCGCAAGCAGTGACATCTAAGGGAGCATGACGAACTTGCTGCCGGTTGGTCAGGCTAGAATATTATGAACAGCTGACGAGGTCGCTAGCTAACTACATGTTGCAATACAACTCATTTAAAATCACTGTAATGAGTAGATTATGTCCACAATAAGTGAAATTAAAAGAAAATAAAAAATAATTAACAAAATCAGTTAAATAAAAATAAAATAAAAAAAAACAATTATATGAACTACCCATATAAACTGTCGGTAGGAAAGCTAATTCTGGATTGAAAGAACATAAACATTGTCTTGAGTTAATCACAGCGACCAACTATTCTTATCGTTTAAGTAGTCGTTGATAGAATAGTATGCCTTTGAACAAAGGTTGGATTTTACTTTAGCTTTAAACTCATTAAACTGCAAATCTAGCAAAGCAGAGGGCAGCTTGTTATAAAAGGTAATACCAAGACCAACAAAAGAATTATGAACCTTATGAAGCCGGTGAAAAGGAGCACGTAGTTTGTCCTTATTTCTAGTATTAATGTTATGAATATCACTGTTTTTAGTGTACAAGTGTATGTTTTGCCTAATATATAAGATGTTGGCGAAGATGAATTGTGATGCCACCGTAAGAATACCAATATCTTTAAATAAATCTCTCAGAGAAACTCTAGCACCTAGTTGGTAAATCGCTCGAACAGCTCGTTTTTGAAGAACAAAAATATTTTGAATGTCCGCGGCTTTGCCCCACAGCAGAATGCCGTAGGACATTATGCTATGAAAATAACTAAAATAGACTAATCGAGCTGTATCAACGTCCGTGTACTGTCTAACTTTCCTTACGGCGTAGGCGGCCGAACTGAGCCTTCCCGCTAGGCTTGATATATGTGATCCCCACTGAAGTTTGGCGTCTACTGTTATGCCCAGAAAAACTGCCGAGTGTACAGTATCAAGCACCTGATTATTTAAAACGACATTGGGTCCCAGATTCCTAACATTCGGTAAGGCGAACTTTATACATTTCGTTTTCTTAGCATTAAGAACTAGGTTATTTGTGGTAAACCAATCCGTAGCCATTGAGAGCGCACTGTTCACGTCGTCAAAATCTTTTCTATTCCTGTCTACTTTAAAGATAAGTGAGGTGTCATCAGCAAATAGTACAATGTCACAGATATTCTTTAAATAGAATGGTAAGTCATTAATGTACACTAAGAATAAGAATGGACCCAGTATTGAGCCTTGAGGTACACCTAACTGAACTAGTAGCCCGGAAGATTTTACACCATTGACATCTACACATTGGTGCCTATTTTGTAAATAAGAACTTATGACATTGAGAGCTTCGTTTTGAACACCGTAATGACGTAGTTTACGCAAAAGTGTGTCATGGTGAACGCAATCAAAAGCTTTGGAGAGATCACAGAAAACTCCGATAGCATTTTGCGAGTTCTCCCATGCGTTGAATATGTGTTTCAGCAGAGCAACACCCGCATCTGTTGTCGAACGACCTTTTGTAAAGCCATATTGCTCATTATGAAGGAGGCTATTTAAATTAAAATGTCTTAGCAACTGCTTGAGTATTAACTTTTCAAATATTTTACTAAATGCAGGTAAGATAGAAATGGGCCTAAAATTGCCAACGTTATTTTTATTACCTGTTTTAAATAATGGTATGACTTTACTACTCTTCATGAGGTCAGGAAAAGATCCCGATTCAACACATTTATTAAAAGTTACAGCTAGATAGGGGGCTACGATGTCTATTATATTACTTAACAGTTTAATGGAGATGCCCCAGTAATCTCCAGTGTTTTTTGACTTAAGTGTATTAAAAATATTAACCACGTCACGAGGCGTTACATGTTCGAAACTAAATAAGCGACTACATCTGGGCACACTATTATGCAAAAGGTTTTCAGCTTTAGACGGGGACGAATTTAAGGAGCAAGTCGTAGTTATAGGTATGTTGGCAAAAAACTCATTAAATGCCTCAGCTACATCGGCAGCTTTATTAACCAATTTGTTGTTAATCAAAATCTCCAGTTGTTTTTCCTGTTTAACCGATTTACCCGTTTCATTGTTAATGATTTTCCAAGTGGTTTTTATTTTATTGTTTGAATTTTTAATTTGATCGCTTAAAAATTTAGATTTAGCGAAAGCACAGATTTTTTTAAATAACTTTGAATAATTTCTGATATACTCTAGAAAAGGAGTATCAAATATATATTTTTTTAAACCATATAACTCGTATAGTCTCGCTCTACTTTTATAAATACCTGGAGTAGCCCATTGGTTGAAGCTAACAGAGGTGCTATTAATGTCAATAGTTTTGGTCTTGAAAGTAGATTGGTATTCTTTTTGCACAATATCAAAAAGGGCTCCATAGATTTCATTAGGAGTCTCGTGTTCTACTATAGATGGAGTAATCCTATGAGCAATATTATTTTTAAATTTGTTGCAACGACTAACTGTATAGGGCCTACATTCTATTTTATGCGGCTTTTTTAGTAATGGCAAAGGGAAGCTGGCTAATAATCCACAGTGGTCAGACGTTAAGTCACTTAACACTAACTTATTATTGGCATCACAATCACTAAATATATTATCAAGACAAGTCGAAGACGATGCCGTGATCCTAGTAGGTTCGAAAAACAAGTTTATTAAATTAAATGACTTAAACAGATTGAGCAGTCTAATACTTAATGGAGTAACATCTAAAATATTAATATTAAAATCTCCACATAAAATTATACATTTATTAATTGATTTTAATTTGTTGAGTGAGTCCTCCATGACCGACTCGAAACGAATAAAATCCCCAGAGGGTGGACGATAAACGCATATTATGACGTAACGCTCTAGTTCAACACAAGACAACTCAATAGTGCGCTCGATGGAAAGATTAACTAAATCTAAACGTTGTTTACATTTCAACTTGTTTGAAACAAGAACTAATGATCCACCGCGTATAGCACTTTTTCTCACAAATGCACTTTGCACAGTAAAAAAATCATCATTCATAAACACTATTTCATGTTCTTTCAACCAGTGTTCAGTCAAACATAATACCTGAACATCATGGTTTTCTATAAATAAACTTAACTCTAGTTCTTTGCCGGACAAACCCTGCATATTTTGATGAACAACATTCAACATATGCGGCTTACCTGTTGTCGCACCTAATAGTTTAAACTACTAGGTGTATCAAAAGTGGTGCTAGAACCACTACTAACAGTAATCGCTGGTACCCTACAAGTACCAGTGTCACGGTGTAAATTGTATGCTAAAAGATTAGCAATTTGTCTCCTACACCTAGGTGGCAAATACGTAGTATAATTTGTTAATTTGTAATCAGTAATAAATTGATTACAATCAAAATATAAAATAGCGTCACTGTGACAACTAGTCCTATTATAAATTAACATATTTAAATTATAAATGTGCCTGTTTTGCTCCTCAGACAAGTATGGTTACCCATCCACGATCTAGTTAGTCTAGTTTATTTTTCAATGTACACATTACTAAATTGTAAGTAGCTTTATCACATCTACAATAGACGGATGGATGACCCCTGTACTTGTAACACATGTTTTTCCTAGCATAGGGGTCATTGGTCATTTATTTTGCACCAAGCTATTTGCACATCAACCTGTATCTGTGTACTTTATGTCAAATACAATATATTATTATCTCCTTTCCCTTAAAAAGCTTAATTTTTGATCGACTCGTACGGCTGTTACCATTTGGCCACGAGCATTAGACTAGCCCGGCAATTAGGGAAAAAACTTCTCTAAAAACTGCATCCATTAAATCCTCCTTTCACATATTTAACTTCCAATACCCAATTAATGGAGTTCCATTTTCAAAGTTGGCACTCTGCGCTATATTCGGTGCCTCTCGGTGGCATATTAAAACAAAACACTTTTTTGCGCGCCATTTAGGTCGGCCATATCGACGGTTAATATATCGACACTTGATTCGCGATTTGTGTGTGGTACAAGTTAGAAGGGAAAAGTGAAATCAAATTAATAGTATTGTGTGTGTGTATACACACTATGACAATAAAAGCGTTTGCTTTGATGGTTTGGTCATGTTGAGAGGATGAATAAATGGTATTTACAATACAGATGTGAGTGAAAACTAACAAAGAATCGCACTAGAAGAAAATATAGTGACTTAGTTGGTGACGTTCGTCAAAAGAGTCAGGTACTAAGTATTCTCAACCGGCATGCGTCTACGACCAGATGTATGAACGTAAACAGGGCAAAAGGAGTATGTTGATCGTAGCAGGTGGCGTTGCTGTGTTTCTATTTGCAGTTTAAGTTTACGCAGACCAGTGACCATACACAGAAAACTTGTGACAATTATGGTGTAGCAGCTACCCATGGATCTCTGGTTTTTGGTACCAGCACCAAAGGATACGGGATACCAACGAAATAATTTAATAAGTTTTATCAAATCAAACATAAGTACTATCAAAGTCTGAAAAAAAAATCAACATAATAAAGAGCTTATTTGACTAGATTATTGATGCTAAGAAATAATCATGGCTTAGTTTTTTTCTTTCTTGCTCGACTTCATGACTTTTGGCTAAGCGATACTTTTAATGTTGCCATGTAATATAAATCTTAGTCAACTTACATACGCTGTGGCTTTAAGTATTGCATTAATATACTTAGGAAATATATTTCTGTATCAGAATACAAATGTTGAAATAAAAATGATTGCTTGTGCTAAAGATTATAGCGGTTATAATTTTTTAATAGGTACATATGACATCGTAGTGCAATTCGAGTATGGCAACAACGCAAAAAAAAACTTGACATTTCAATTGTCAATCGGCCGGCACTGATAACTTGTCGTTGTCTTCGCGTACGTCTCGTTATTTTGTTTTCCATCGATTTTCCGTGATTTTCTACTTCATCCATTGCTTCTTCTTATGGACTCTGAGATTTACGATTCCCTGTGTGACTAGTGCTTGCCTAAAGATTCTGATTGTTTGCCTATACGATGACATTTTTCTGTGACTCTGGATTCCGATTCTACCTGATACCTTGGATTTTGTTGTGTGTGCATCGATTTGTTTATCACGATAAGTAGCCGTGTAAGGCCTATACGCATCATGTGTGTCAACTGCAACATATTAGGTATGTGTCAATAAAATGCGTCGATATCCGGCAGTAGGTTAAAATTGGGGATTCCAGATCAGATAAGATCTGGAAACCCTCAATTTTAACTCATTCGTCATTTCATGTATTCATCATTTCATTAATTCAATTGTATGTATTATTCACTTTTAGATTAAATCCTAAAACCCACAGTTGTCAGTTATCTATTCAGATTATGAATATGAAAATGTTTTCTGCTATCAATAAGATTAGCTTGAGATTTTGGTAACTGGATGAATTGTGTACCTATCGCAGACGAAGCCGCTGGCAGAAGGTAGTAAAAATTGAAAGAATACCTTTCTATTAATAATTCACTGCACTGCTAAGAGTCAAATGCTACGACGGAGATGCGTGTATTAATTATATATTCGTTTCCTTTGACAGCATTCAAATAAAAACATTTAGGATAGTGTATAGCATGTTGCATCCAAGGATCGTCATAAATCTCCCAATCTTCTATGATACCCCCGCATGAGAAACATGCCGCTTTATCATTAATTCTATTTCCGCAATAAAAGAATCCAGCGTCAGCCATTTCCATCACTAATCTTTTCTTCGAATTCATCGTCCCCCAGTAGGAACGAAATGAAAATTCACGCATTTTATGTGAGTTATACATATTATATCGAGGTTTGTATTCAATAAGAAACATTTTCTATTTATTTACTTTCTAATTCACCGACACGGGTAATTATAAACTTATAATGAGTTGCCCTGCTATTGTTAGCAACTTATATGTGATTGAAAAGGATTTGGAGGGGATATAAAACTCTTAGATATAAATATTTTATCTTAAATAAAATTAAACAAGTAAATAATTATTTTAAAAATTTATTTTCAATGCACCATTTATTTAAACACAATACATTCTTTAAGGCACAAACATAGTCATGATAAATACAATTATATATATCTTCAGAATATTTATATTGATCATACAAACTTATCAAACTAGAACAACCTTTATCTTCTAAATTGAATATTTTACTATTACTATTTTCTAAAATGTGCTTTAACCACAAAACCTTTTCAGAACCTTTGACGTAGATACACATATCTCTTAAAATATTTAGAATCAAAGTCTGATAATTCGAATAGGGCACAAAACCTTCATCCCAATGTATCTTTCTGTTACGTTCAAGCCAAGTAACTTGCTTTTTTTCTGATTTCGTTAATTTTTTAAATGGAAATGGTGGCTTAATTAAAAACACTTGTAGTTTTTTATTATGCATTATAGCAATTTCTTTTATTATAAATTCATTTGCTTCTGTTTTAAAGCCCTGAATATCTACAATAGCAATCATGATACCCTTCGCACAATGTTACTGAGAGGTTTGTATTCCACAAGTCGATCGTTTATAATCAAACAATATGCAGTCGTCTTATCTGGTATTGGCGTAGAACACTCAATTTCCAACCTCACGTCTACTGGACCTGTTTTAAGGCTGTCGTTTTGTCTTGAGCAGTCTAAGATGAAGAGAGGGGCTTTTTCTTTGAACACCTTTAAGTCAAGCAACGGGTCTACTGGACAGTTGTAATACGACTGACGAAATTTTACAAACATTTCATATAATATACGATATTTGTTTTCAGAAAATTTTAAATTTAAAGGTTCATATGGATAATATATTGAATTCAAAAAGAGCGTTACGTTAGTTACTTCACAATGATCGAACATTGAACTGTCTTTAGTTTTATTATTTATCCTATTAGTTTGTAAGCAAAAAATTACATATCTAGGTTTTTCTAATTGTGAAGCAGTTTTAACTGACCAGGAATGCTTCGTGGTTTTTGGCAGTAGTGGATACTCATATAAATCCCAATTTCTAAAAGCCATCTGAATAGGTTTATCTCTTTCTAGATGTTTTAAAAGTGTAAGTCGTTCTCGATCTGATACTTTTATATGCGGTACTCTCCATTGAACTCTGTGTATATCTATTTGAACATTAACAGTATCATCAGTAAGAATAACGCTATTTAAGTTAGTGTTACTTCTAATCAATATAAGTTCATGTTTACAATTTATCACAATTTTATTGTAATCCTCCGCAAACCCTAAAACCTTATTAAGTGGTATTACAGCACTAAAATTACCGTCACTTTGAAGTCCCTCTAAATTCCATCCCCATAAGGCGGCAACTTTACATTCTGCTTCATTTAATGAAATGTATGATTTTATTGTTGACGTTATTCCTGAGTTTTTTATGCGATCTATTTCAATACCATTTATTTCGTATCTGATGTCTTGAAACAAAGACAAAATAGAATTATTAGTGAATGTAACAGTTTTCTTGATCGGATTCCCATCTTTACCGAACAGCTTTGCTTGTCCTTCAATATAAATTGAACTGGCCGATGGTAACACGTATATGTCTTGCTGGTGGATGGGAATTCTGATTTCATCGTTTTCTCTAAAGCTGGTATTGTAGGGATTGTATGAATGGACTTCGTAACTTTCGATGGAAGTATCGAAATGTGGTGATTCAGTAATCTGTAGTATATTCATACTTTAAACCCAAGAGCTTTAAGGAAATCTTTATTTACTTTAGTCAATTTCTTAACGTTTTTCTTACGTCGTTGCACCTTAGCAATCGTTGAAGAACTAAGATGTTTTTCATTGACTTGGGTGTTTTTATAATGAATGATCATTTTGTTTTTCTTAAATGAAGACGCAGCTGAATATGTTCTTCGCCAAAGTTCATACAGTGACCAAATTGATCTACAATCCTAACAGATATCGAAGAAATTATATTTTTGTTCACTGGAAAATAAATAATATTTTGCGGTATTTCTATGCACTGATGTCCTGGATGAGTATCAGACACAAATTCGTGAATAAAATGAGTTGGTAATCCATTGCAGTACGATCCGTTCACAAGATCACATTCGATTCTGATCGCAACCAGACTGCTATTAATGCTAGAAATATTTTGTCTTGAATTTATTACTGAAAAGTATAGCAAACCACACTCGTATTGATCTGATAATTGCAGTGGTGGATGAAAGTATGAAGTCAACTCCGATTTATTACCCGAGATGGTTACCGTAGTAGACATGCTTCGACACTGAACTTTTTTTTAGATGCTGCTTATTTTATTCCTTCACTATACCAAAAATTCTTCAAAAAGTTTAAACAAAGGTGTCCACAATTAAAAGGGTGATCATGCTGAATATTGTCATAATTATAGTGTACTTTGGATCCCAAGTATTTTATAAATTCCTTTGGAGGCTTAAGATTTCCGTAACTATCAAAATACTCAATATAATCGTTGTATTTGGCATAGGCTACCCAATGAGAACCAGGATTATTAGAGCTATCTAAATTTATAACTCCACATTCTTTTTTAAAAGGGTATTTAGGGAGCTTATCTCTCATAAAGACACCTCTGAAATAGGGAATATTATTTCCATACTTCAAAATGTCTAAATTAGTCAAGGCTCGTTTGGGTAGCCGATATCTTAGTTTTTTTCTTTTGATACAAATATTCCGAGCCCATCTTTATGTGGTTTAAGATGTAGTCCTTTTCCGATACAGAGAGCTTCCATCTTTTCGTTGTGTCTCTTCGATTCAGTCAATAACTTTTTAGCCATTTTGAATTCATTAATGGTTTTAGCAATACCAGCTGCACCACCTGCTAAAGCTCCTACCGCTGATAATCCCGCAAAAATCGGAATCAAAGGCAATACTCCACCAGTTTTTGGTATAGGAATAACACGAGGAAGTTTAATGGATGAATCATCAGCTAATTCTCTGGCAGCGGCCATAGCTAATTTTATTGCCACTTTCTTGCATTTTGGTTTTAATTTTTTAATATGTCTCTTCGTTTTGCTAATAACATTTTTAAATTTATTTGTTAACCCTTTTCCACTTTTAATTTTAGGAGAACTCTTTTTGCTATCCTTCTTTAGACCAAATCCAGTTTTAATTTTTGTTGACATAGCGCTGCTTACTAAGTGCGCTGCTAGTTTTTCCCCAACGCTCGCATCTGAGGCAAGTGCTCGTTCTTTAGCCATATTTAATAAAACTAAATCTGCCTTGTGACGATCTTTTAGGTTTGAAGACTTATGATATGCTATGTCGTGTTGTTTGCAATATTCGTCTAATTTATTAACACCTTTATCTCCACGTGTAAGCCTTTTAATTAATTTAGTGCCAGGCCCACAATAATTGTATCCAGGTAAATGTAATTCAAATGGTAAATGATTTATAATCCAATTGAGAAGACTACTCTCTTCAATACACATCATAAGACTGATACATTTTGGACAGAACATTTAATAAATATTCGATTTATCAATCCAACTGTTTTCAGAAGAAGGCAAACCTAACCATTTTACTAAAACTCTGTCTCCTTTTCTTTTAAGAACTTTCTCAACAAGATATAAATTAGGATTTTTCGTCTTTTGAAGCTCTTGTTCATAAAATGCACCTAAAATGGGTTGACCTCTGATTGTATCTTCTATTAAGTAGGTAATAGGATTTGTATTTTGTATCTTTCGAATTTTAAATATTTCTGTAGACCAGTTAGGAGTGTAACCTTTTTCGAATGTACCTTTGTACTTACTGATACGCACATAATCACCAATTTTATACTTGCTTCTAATATTATGATTTTTTACCAATCTTGAATATCTCTCTAATATACGTTTTTTGTTGATGTTATTCACATTAGCGGGAACTTCATCAATTGTCCGATGATAAGTGTGATTGTATTTGTTAATAACATTATTAAGCATGCTGTCTATCCAATTGTAGCTGCCTCTTAAACTAAATTCCTTATAGACTTTCGATTTTAATGTCCTGATAAATCGCTCAACTATTGAAGCCTTTTTTGTTGAGAAGGTTGAATAATGATTAATGTGATAAGTTTGCATAAGCTTTTGAAACGGATTATTGTAAAATTCGGTTCCTTTATCCGTTTGTAGATTTTTAGGAACACGCCCTTTATTCAATAATTTCTTAAAAGAGTTACATACATCATCTTTGGTTTTACTTTTTAGAGGAAAAGTCCACGCATATTTCGAGAACGTGTCAATAATAGCAAGAATAAATCTGTAATTTTTATTTTGCTTTGAAATTGATTGCATATCGATTAAGTCTGCTTGCCACAAGTCATCTATATCTTTCATGATAACACATCTGCGTGGAAAGTTCACCCTCGCATTTTTATGAATTTCGTTTACCACGTCGGTTTTGCTCATGTTCACAATTCAGTGCATTTGTTTTGAATCCGTCTATAATACTGAATGAAAATTTTATGGTGGTGAGTATTTATTCTTTAATTATGCCAGCTTCTTTCAATTCTTCAACGATGGACAATATTTCATTATCATGATTTGTGTTGCCAGCGTCTCTGGAAGCAACTAATAGTTTCAATCTCTCAACGAGTTCGTTAGGGTCATCCCAATATACCAAGTCAGTGTTATTTTTGTATTTCTTTAGAGTTGGTAAACTTCCTCCAGTGTGAAAATTTTCATTTAATAATTCGGAAAATAATGGTTTGATTACTTCACGATATTTTATTCCCTTATCGCCTCTTATTTGTCCACCAGGATTAAAATCTCTCTTATGAGCATTTGTATAATGCAGCATGTCTTTGTAGACAAGTCTATCTTTGCTCGATATTAATTTTAAATCAGGCTTTCTTCGAAGTAAAAGTTCCTTCAAGCCAGGGGTTAAATTATAGGATTTGTCACCAACTTTAATTAAAATGACACTGTCGTCATTCAAACTATCGATTTTAGAAAATGAGACTACAGAATTACCCATTAGCAATGTTTTGTTTACACTTCTTATTCCAAACGGTATATTTACACCGTCATAAATATCATGGATATCACGACCCTCTAGTGATATTTCTAAGTCATCTAATATTTCTTTTGTAGGAGACTTTTTAAGTACTGCTGCAGACTTTAGTTTTAGATCATAGCAGTCTTCAAACTTTGAAGATGAACTAGTATTAATGTCATCCAATTCAATGTCGTCAGAATTCGAGAGTGGTAAATGTTCTAAATGCTTTATTTTTTCCTTTGACATATTCGAATCGACTAGTGCATTAAGGGGTTCCGTGACGGTTTTTAGCATTTTATCAAGTGACAAGTTCATAGAGTATTCCTGGTTCTTCATTTGTTTTATTTTATTCTTTATAGATTCCACAGACTTCATTAATTCTATTTTAATATTCTTTTCCATGTTGTTTTGTGACAAGTGTATTCAGCCAAAGAAAATATACTACTAAGTTATATTTTTGTCTGTTATTGGTTTATATAATTACACATTATTTGCTCAGAATTTAAAAAAGCTATCTAAATTCTGTCTGTACCTTCCATTGCTTAAAGACGAGTCTTTGCAAATACTAACAAAGTTATATGGCTCTCTCCAAACTGTATTACAAATCTTCTTGAATTGATTCCAGGACATATCAGAACTAACATGCTCTTCATAAATATGTTTCAAGTTTACATCATCTTGCTTAAATATTAAGAGAAAGTTTGCATTATCACGCAGCAACTGTTTCGGAATTTTAGAGTATGTTTGACATAAATAAAAGCAATCAATATGTTTATGTCTACCCATAGAGAAGTAATTACGAATGTTTATTTGATTTTCACATGCCACATCATCGAAAATAAACACAGAATTAGTTAGTGCTTCATCCGGGGCTATGACTTCTTTATTATCATTAAATTCATGAAACTTAACTTGATGCACTCTCTTTATAACTTCTCGTAAGAAGTTGTATTTTGGTTGAAAGTTAGTTTTCGAGTACAGGTAAAGATTTTGAAATTTTAGACCATTCTCATGTAACAATAAACTAAGCACGACGTTTGTTTTTCCACAATTTGAGGGACCACATATAATACAACGAATCGTATTTGGTAACAGAACGCTATGCCTAATGTGGTTATCAGAGTCACCAAGATTTATATGATTAACATTAAGTGATGTGTGTTGTTTGATCAACTTCATTTTGACTAATAATTCAATTTCACTCAAACATAGAAATATAAAGCATAAGTATAATAAAATCAAATGATTTAGTTGTCATGTCAAATGTAAAGTGAAATGTATACGTACTTAAAGTGCTTAAACATTTACGTTTATGTCTGTTGCAAATAATAATAATAAGTTAGTGTGGTATTGCTCAGTGATCATATGGTTTATTAAAAATGAAAAGAAAAGACTGTAAGCCCATAACAAGAAAAAAAATGTGTCAGTTATTCAATATTTTATTTAGATATTACAAATTTAAAAAAGACAATCAACACTACCACTCACTAAATTAATAATATATGGTATACTTATACTAATTATTAACAAGGGTTATCATAATAATATTACAATTTATTAATATAAACATTATTATTTATAATGATGTATAAATTAGTTCTCAAAATAAAGTTTCATAGTGACCTAAAGGTAAAGTTTCAATAAGGTTCGTGAGTATTTGTCTCTTATCATCATTTCTATTTAATACTACTTTATGAACTTCTTGAGAGTACAGTACATGCTTGAGTGATTTAATTGTATTCATTTTACATTTGAAATTGACATTATTTGTTAAAGCTTTACTATAGTGAGATAATTTTAATCGATTAGTAACAGCTTTAGATATTCCTTTT
The DNA here is from genome assembly GCA_932294355.1 of Aporophyla lueneburgensis. Taxonomy (NCBI): domain Eukaryota; kingdom Metazoa; phylum Arthropoda; class Insecta; order Lepidoptera; family Noctuidae; genus Aporophyla; species Aporophyla lueneburgensis. The sequence continues at coordinate 10,639,801 of OW028762.1, read as the reverse complement.
GCTTTTGCGATGCGAATTTTTGAAGTTATTATACAATATAGTTTAGCTCTCAGTCCCACAAATTCGCTTATGATGTCACCCCCGAGTTCATCTTTAAATAGTCCTGGAATTTTAGTATTTACTCTTGGTATGCTGTAACAATTATCAGGCTGGAAATTACTTGTATCAAATTTTGCAATATCATTTTTTATGTCTTCATAAAAATCTTCTGTATTTATAAAATAAAGAAGGCTGTCTGTGTCTGTATAACACAGTCTTGCGCGAGTGTTATATTTATTTTTAATAAAGTTGTAGTGGAATTTATACAAATGTTCTTTTGCGAATTCTAGAACTGTAAACCCAATGTAGATAGGGCGATCTAAGATAATTTTTTCAGGAGTTAATTGAATAGCAACAAAATTTTCAGAAAATATCGCTATACTTTTCAGATTTGGTTTTGCAATTAACTTTTCTGCACCGTGGTGCTTGTTAGTTTTATTATTGCAATCATCCCACATGGTAACTAATTTGACATTTACCTGTTTGCGTCTATTTTCAATAGTTTTCCCAAATATAGCATTATTAAGGAGTTTGAAAAAGTCTTTCTCAAATGCGGTTGTAGAAGCTTGACGCAATGTTGTATTTAAATCAATATATTTTTGTAAATAATTTTCTTGTCTAAACGTTAAAACACGGTGAATTTTTTTCAAAATTAATCCATTCAATAAGCACGCCTTTAAATGAATGTAATGTATTACATAGTTGAATTTGTCATATAAATTAGCAATTAATTTTGGGGTTTTGCCTCCAGGAGGTGTGAACCTCTCGGGGGCAAAAGGCAAATCACTATGCGTATTATGTAAACTCTCAGGATATATTAAATCAACTTCTAAAATATATCCATATTCAGATTCATCTGATATTGATAAGACATTCATTGTTTTTATCTCATGGATTGTCAAAAAACGGAAATCTGAAATAGGCATTTTCTTTGTCATTGCGTAACCATATAAATTGTTACAGTCAAGATAAACCAAATAAGTTGATTTTTGAGAAGCATCATAATTGGGTAAATATTTATTATTAGCTTGAGCATGGCGAAGAGAACATTGTGCCAAGCCTCCACGTATTCCCTTTTCCAAAAATTCATACATTTCTAAACAATGAATTAATTCTAATTTAACACCTGTGTACAGTAGCATCGCATCTCAGCTTAAGCTAGGTGCGGTAATGTAATACGTTGGATCAAGTTGATAATGATCTAGACAAGTCTGTCTAAATTTTTCGAATACGTCACAAAGAAGTAATACGTCGGTCTTTAAATATAAATCTGTATATTCTCCTAGTGATTTAATATTAAATGTCTGCCAAACAGATTGGGCACGTGCGTATTCATCATCGCTAATGTGTTGACAATTCAAGCTGTTATAGAAACAAACTTTTGATGGAAGTTGAGTCTCATTATATTTTGAGAACACATTCATATAATCGTAGGGGTAAATTCCTTTTTGTCGTAACAACTTTAACTGATTATAACTTATATCTGGAAATTCTTTTGATAAATTAACAAAGTCGGTTTCATTCAAGTTATCAACTAATGTGCTTAAACTTGAATTAAGAAATTGATATGAATCTATGAACTTAACTTGAATAGGCCTTGATTTTAAAGCATTCTTAGTATGGAATACCTTTGTGAAGGACATATACCTTTCTTTGGTTTTTGGTATAATTTTAAAAGTACCTTCATACTTCGATAATTCCTTTATAAATAGATGAGAGTCATAGCCGGACAAGTTATGAAAAATAACAGGCACGAATGGGCAAACTCTTAACATTAAATTACAATGAGAGTGTGCTGCACCTCGGTATTGTGATGTAATGTGATCATGATCCATTACTTTATCGTCAAAGAGCAAATGATTACAGATATGACATGTAGTGGCATTTTTGTAATCGTTTTCTTGGTCCTTAGTTAATGGTGTCATAGGTATTTTATTTATTAAGATACTATGAATGTTCTCCAAATCTCTTATTAAATATTTTATAAATACTTCTACGCAATCAGCTCCTCTATAAGTAACATACTTATTCAGATCCGTATTGTGTGAACAACAAATATAGTAACCAAAACATGAAGGTTCGTGAACCTGATAGGTACGAGTATTTTCGGTTACCTTTATGTTGCAGTTTAGTAAAAGACTTTCAAAATCGGCGTATATAACGAAATTAATTTTTTGTTTTCTTTCGTAGTTCTTAAATTGAAGAATACTATTTTTTTCAGGTAATATTGTCAAAATCATAGGACAATTATTGTGGGTATTATATCTCGTTTCACTCGTGAAAACTTGTAAGCATGTTTCACATAGGTACATTTTACCTTTATGTTTACTTATTTGACGTTTAATTAATCTCAACAGATTTTTTATTAAGCAGTAATGTCCATTGCCTTTCTGTTCAAAGTACAATAAATTGACATGCTGGATTTTTCTTAAACTTGTCACATATAAAGGACCAGTGACCATATTTTTATTATCTAATCCATATATATTGATACTTATGTCGGGATTCAAAGTTTCAAATATTTTAATATCTTTACCTGATGGGGGAAATGACAGACCATCTATATTTAAAACTTTTGAAAAATGTGGATATGAACTTGTTCTGCAAACATTAATTTGGGTGGGATATAATGCTGCCACGATACTCCATAAAAAGCAGTTGTTATCGCTGTTTTTAATATTTAAACAACTTCTAGTTTTTTTTATTATTGGCGGCAAATCTATATAGGTGCCACCTTTCAAAGGACAGTATTTGTTAATGTTAATTTCTAGATGACTTATAAAGAAACAAGACCAACCAGATTCACGATGTTGGAACTCTGAGAGCTTTCTATCAAATGTATTAATTGTTTTCAAATATAATTCCTTTAAATCTGTGTTATAATATACAATTTCATATTTTGTGTTAAATGATTTAAGCTGAAGTTCATCAGATTTCGGAAGAATGAAATAAGCAAAAAGCTCAAAGTTTAATTTAACACAATTATGTTTTATCAAACAATCATTAATTAGTCTTATGACCTTATCCTGGTCATCAATTAGGAATTCCTCAGGCGTTAGGTATTCCATTGATGGATTCAGTTTGTAACTTATTATTCTCTTTTTAAAAGCTGTGGCTATTATATCAATATTTTCAATTTCAGTTTTTTGTATACAATTAGATTTATGCAAATTTGTTCTCAAATGATACTGATATTCAGTTTTAGGTATTTCAATGTGACATTTTTGACATTGTATTATTATATCGTTTTTATTTTTTCTGATTCCGGGTCTAGGTGTAACTGTAAGAAAGAAAAAAAAACAATGAACATTAAATCAAATTTGATGTAATATGAATTACTTAATTTCTATAAACGATTACATGTGATTACATTATACAAAATTTATATCTTTACAAAAAAAATGTTTTTAAACATAATATAAGTAAAGCAATAGTGTCTATCTATAATAATGAAATCGCGATTTGCCTTGTTTATAATTATGTCAATGGTAAAAGTGAATAGGTATGACATGCCTAACACATTGTGTTATATTGAGGGGGTTACGTTTTTACCGGATAAGTAACTACGTAATTAAGTAGAAATTTAATAATAGTTACTTACAAACGTTGGTGGGCACTTAACATATTCTTTACGTGTAGCCACAATAAAATTAGACAAATGTTGCCAAGCATCTGTATTGTCGAAGGTCTGATTTTTAACCGTGACAATTGCTTGGCGCCATCTATTCATTGGCGGAACTTTTTCTATTTCATCGCATCGGTATATTTTTAAATCAATATAGTGCGTTCCCGGCTTTTTTTCATAGATTTGGCGCGAATGGCCGTTTGCAAGACGTCGAGTTATATATGAAGCTAACGGTGTTTTACCAGTAACTGCAGGGACCTCTTTCTCATCGTCCTCGCTATCGGTTCCAAACAGATCATATACTGTGCACTTCTTCGGAGGGATGGGCTTAATACGGGTGTGATGCGGCTTCTTTAAAGCTGATGGACGGGACGACGGTGGCACCAGCGACGGCTCGACAGGCGTCGCAGATGTGGACGGCCCGGGCATCGGACTTGCTCTCGATGGCGACGACCACGACCTTTGTGCCGGCTCCGTCGTTCGAGTTGATGCGTGCTTCCTTTTTCGTCCGTCGTGCTTCTTTTTTGGAACCTGAGGTTCCTCGTCGACGTCGGAGGGAAAAAGAGTCTCGGCGTTTTCGTACGACCTGAAATGGAGAGACACAAATAAATATTAATACAATCACTTTGACATTTCAGGTAGGTACACTACTATAATGAATAATTATTTATTGTATTTTTACACCTAATATTGAAAAAGGTACACACAGGGAAACACTGAAGCATATGATCAATAATCTTATACCTTTAAACGAGCAATTCTTGTATATATATATATATATAATCTGAATCTCGGAAACGCCTCCAACGATTTTCATGAAATTTTGTATACAGGGGGTTTCGAGGGCGATAAATCGATCTAGCTAGGATTCATTTTTATAAAATGTCGTTTTATTCGTGTTTTCGATGACCAACTTTATCGATAATCAACTTGAACATAAACTTATTATTTTAAACACAATTTACCAAAAAATACCGAGCAAAGCTCGGTCAACCAGATATTTATAATAAGATGGCTGCATCACAGAAAAAAATACTCTATTTAACCACAACACTAAACAGAAGAGCAGATTTATTGCTATAAGGAATAATAACTCATTGCTCGATTAGGGGAATCGAACCCCCTGACACTTAGCTGTTGCTAGAACTTTATAAGTTAATGAACTACTTACATTTTATTCCTTATTAAGGTACTGCAGGCTGATTCTCGGTAAGTACTTGCTGTTAATCTGGAGCTCCTGACACTGAAGTGATGCACCTAATTCACTCTCCAGTGTTTAAATAGCCAGGATCCACGTGACATTTTTCCATATATGTAATGCACGCGTGGTCCTAAAATCCTGACTCAGGACTTCTTCGCGGGGAACAAACACATTTACAATCATAGCCAAATCAACAAACCTCAACCTTTGATCTATCTCCTTAAATGAGATTAGAACTTACATTGCAAATTAGACAAACTACTTATATGCGATGGTTTTGCTTGCCGAATGTTCTCATTAAAATGTATGAAAAAAAATAACAATGAACAAACGTACCGCAGCGTTTATTTTATCGATATGTATTTATAGTAAACAATAATATACTTGGCGCCGTGATGTTCTGAGGTTTCAATTTCACCATACTATATTTGTCCGGGATATCAACATCTAATTAAAATGTACGACTTTGAACTCTATAGATTTAAATACATTTTATATAAATTGAAAGAAATTAATTAAAATCGATCATTTAATTTCTGCATATGACTGGATAGAACGTTAATATCGTGAAATATCGGTAAGTGTAACTAATATGTTTCTGGATTTAAAAGCGTTAATAGGTGAAGTTATTATTAGGTGTCTGTTACACCACTGTCAATATTTCTACATAACAATTTGTTTTAATGATAATTGTTGTTTTCAGAAAGAATAATAAAATGAAATATTAATGTAGAATCTTTTTTTTTTCAGGTGTGTAAAAACGTCTGGACATATAATTAAATATGTCAATCTCACCATCCTACAGCCCTGTTTCGGATAACATTGACCAACAATTTAATGTATGTATCTAATTGACCAGCAACTGAATAAACATTTGGTGCTGTTTAATGATACAAAATCATTCATCAATATCATTTTTTATTTCAGAATTTGATAGAAAGCTCTGATCCAGTTCTAAATCCATTTTACTATGCTCAAGACCGAGAAAGCTGGTACGCTGAAGTGGCAGCAAAAGCATGTGAAGAGAGTAGACAGCAAGAAATAGAAAAGAAAACATTAAAAAACAAGAAGAAGAAAATAAAGAAACGTAAATCTTTTAAAAACAAATCCTTTATCATGTGTAAAGAGTCCGGGCATGTTCAACGAATAATCAGAATAATTGTACATGATGTGGATGGCAGTCATAACACGGAAGAAATAGACAGTGACCCTGACAATGCAAGCGTGAATATACAATACTTAGTACGAAGTGATTCTGATGAAATCATGAGTGAAACTGAATATTTAGTTACTAAAATAGTTAAAAAGTTAAGTTCAACTTAATGTAATTGATATTTAAATATAATCATTCTAAATATTATTTTGCATTTTATTTCTATGCCATAAAAAATATAAACATCCGAATTGATAACCTCCTCCTTTTTTGAAGTCGGTTAAAAAGTTTAAAGTAAATAACCACTGCACGACATATTATATAAGGCAGCGCGATGGAGCGGTGCGAGCGCATTCCATTTTCGTTAGGCTATCGAGTCGGATAGATTATACCGACTGTTGCTCGAATTTCATACGCGTGTCTTTGAATACCTAGTTGAATGGGTGTCATAATTTATCAATGAACAATTAGAATGATAATGAAATTGTATCTTGTAAAGATAACTGACAACTGTGGGTTATAGGATGTAATCTGAAAGTGAATAATACATACAATTGAATGAATGAAATGATGAATACATGAAATGATGAATGAGTTAAAATTGAGGGTTTCCAGATCTTATCTGATCTGGAATCCCCAATTTTAACCTACTTCCGGCATTGGCACTTAACTCGAGAGTTGGATGTTGCGCTCATACAGTGACTGTAGTATGATATCTAGGATGGGCCAGACATCAGCCATATATCACAGCACCCGCAGGTTTTCTTGATGACATTGTGGTTAGAGAAGATGAGGAATAAATATTTAAAAAACAAAGTTGTTTTTTTTTCTATACCTACCAATGACCTACCCTTATCATGTAATGAATCATACTATATCTATAACTAACTGCTCTAAATATAGTTGACTAAGATTATTAAATAAATATTCTTCTGAACATATAATTAAGTAGGTAAGTACCTGCCTACTTACTTACGTGGACCATGTAGCCGACCTACGCACGTCGGTTGGACTTAATATTCTGAATACGTAGTCCGTAGTTTCTTTTATATTTAAAATGCATTTCTATCAATGATATTTTGAGCAATAAGTAGGTATTTCTTTATATATTTTTCGATAAGTCTGTTGTTGACGAGACATAACCTCTAAAACTTCAACCTGAAATATCTTAAATTCCTGACTTCCTATAAAAGTATAACTGAAGACAAAACTGTTCAGCAATTCAATCTCTGTACTTTTACATATTTTTCATAGGCAGACGCTAAAAAAAATGTCAACAAAAATTTGTTCGGGAGTTCGCCACTGTTCTTTGTTGGGTTCATTTATGCTGAAAAATTGTTACTACTATTTGTATCTTAAACACAACACCGGTGCAAGTGCTCATGCCTGCACTTGCACCAGTGTTGTGTTTAAGATACAAATTGTAGTAATAATTTTTCAGAAAAAGGGAAGAATTTATTTAGAAGCATTTGTTTATCGACTTAATTTGATTCTACTTGTATTCCAACGAGCTCATGATGAGATCTTTATTTTTTCATTAGAACAGTAAAGTTATTTGCGCTCAAAATGTTTGAAATCATTGACACCAAGCAAATCAGTTCATGGATTGGGTTTGTTATTTTTATCTTCATTAGTGAAGATCATAAAATTAAATATGGTTATAAAGATTACAATCATACTTAATCTGAGAAAAAAAATCTGTGATCTATCTCTCCAACTTAGTACCGCAGAGCCAACACACCAAAGCATTTATAAAGCAAAATCGCTGTAATCTTTTCACTTATACCACACTTTTTAACGCTTCCACTTTTGTAGGTTCCCACAAATTAATTACCGTTCGGTACCAGTGACGTGAACAAAATGGCCGACATGACCGCGTAAAATACAATGTATGTTAGAACTACAACGTTTTCATTTATTTTACTAATTATAATTAAGGGACAATGTACGTTTTAGAGTGTATTTTGTTCCACAATGTCTCGATATTAATTTAAATCAGAAATCAACCGCAACTTTCTGCAATCTTCCCAGCCTTTTTCCAACTATGTTGCGGTCGGTTTCCACTCCAACCGATGCAGCTGAATTTTACATAGAGTGACTGCTTATCCTACCTCCACAGCCGATGTTACTGGGTAATACAATACCCCCTTGGTAATCTTCCGAGCGTCTTAAGTTCTGAGTTGAGCTGCACGATTAGTGACAAATGCGTGCACTGACTGGACAGGTCTACTCAATTTCAGACAGCTTTCTACTTGGTCTTCACATGATATGAAGAACATTATCTTTGGACTTTAAAAGAGACTGACCTCTGAGTTTGTTTCGGCCTTTCTTCTCAGAGTAGTCAGATAGGAAACGCCGACCTCATCTAGTTTAAAAAAATATAACTGACGTTTAAAAGTGTTTATACAAACCTACTTACAGAAATAAAATAATTAATCATTTATCAATCTTTAGATTGTTTGTCAGATTTTTGGGCTTCAAATTACCCGCAATGACTGTCAAAGATCTAGAAATGGGGACAGGGTTAACGTGTTTTTTGAGGCACAAATGAGTTTCGATATGTAGCGGTCACCCATCTATGAACCGGCTGCGGCAAGCGTAGCTTAACTTAAACTTCTGAAAACAATAATTTTCTCTAATAAATGGTGATTAGTGGGTCCAAAAATTCGAAGACATGTGACATCTTTTTTTTCTGTATGGGAAATCATTAAATGACGTCTCGGACTTGCTGAGTAAAACCCACCCGTGTTCCTTCAGTTGCCTATGCCAGGACCACGGTAACTCTTTCGACATGTGACATCTACCAACCCGTACAGAGCCCGCGTGGTGGATTCAATGGTCTACCTCTCAAAGACAGAAGGCCTGTGTCTCAGCAGTTAAAAGATTTATAGCCTGATAATGCTATGGTTTATTATTGACTAGCTTCTGTCTGCGACTTCGTCCGCGTCAAATTTTTGCTCCTCTGTCACTTCCCGTCGCCTCGCATTGCCTGCCAGTTTTCGTCCATTTTTCTTTGCTGCTCCGCTCTTTGATCATAGAGTGATGTTATATAAATAGGCTACGCAACACAAAAATATTTTTTCAATTCGGACCAGTAGTTCCTGAGATTACCGCGTTCAAAACAAACAAACAAACTCTTCAGCTTAATCATAATTAGTATAGATACAACCGAGTAAGCACGTGGACAGAAGATCGATCTAACGATAGGTAGCTGTCAAAGGTCAACACCCTAATGGCGTAATACACAATGTAACTAATTTTGAAGGCCATTGCCTTATATGTTCGAAAAAATTGTCTATTCAACCACGTATATGACGCAATGAATGTTGTTGAACTGCCAAAACGAAAAAAAGAAAGAAAATACGTTTACTTGCGGTAAATTAAATATGACGGAAAGAAAAACTGAACACAACAAAAATATAAAAAAAGCTGGGGAAAATATGCGTCACATCCACGCAAAACGGCCATCGCTCAGCATAATACTGCGACTCTATGCGAGACAGAGCCTCAGCGCTGGTTTTCAGCGACAGCCGGCGCTGACGTGTGACGTCGAACGGTGCAGCAAATCATTATTAAAAAGAAGTACAAATACTCTCTCTCTTTGCCTAGCCTTATCCCATTTCATTTGGGATCGGCTCTCCTCGTCATCTTCGCCAGATGTTTCGGTTCTGGGTCGTCGCGTCATTCACTTGGGCTTGCTTCAGGTCATTGTTGACTACAGACAGCCAAGTGAGAAGGGGTCTACCTCGCTTCTTTGGACCTGTGTTCATCTCAAGAAAAAAAAAAGAAGAACAAAAAAGAAAAGAAGTACAAATACTGAATCTTAAATAATAAAAAACCGGCCAAGTGCGAGTCGGACTCGCGCACCGAGGGTTCCGTACAAACCTGTAGGTATTTTCGGTTTAAAAATATATATATTTTTTAATTTTTATATTTCAGTTGATTGAATGTAAGGTAAATTGCGGTTTACGATTTATGACGTTTTAAAAAAAAACTACTCACTCGATCTCGTTCAAACCAATTTTCGTTGGTAGTTTACATGGTAATGTACATCATATATTTTTTTTAGTTTTGTCATTCTCTTATTTTAGAAGTTACGGGGGGGGGGGGGGGGACACACATTTTACCACTTTGGAAGTGTCTCTCGCGCAAACTATTCAGTTTAGAAAAAAATGATAATAGAAACCTCATTACCATTTTTGAAGACCTATTCATAGATACCCCACACGTATGGGTTTGATGAAAAAAAACATTTTTGAGTTTCAGTTCTATGTATGGGGAACCCCAAAATTTATTGTTTTTTTTCTATTTTAGTGTAAAAATCTTAATGCGGTTCACAGAATACACCTACTTACCAAGTTTCAACAGCATAGCTCTTATAGTTTCGGAATAAAATGGCTGTGACATACGGACGGACAGACAGACAGACAGACAGACAGACAGACAGACAGACAGACATGACGAATCTATAAGGGTTCCGTTTTTTGCCATTTGGCAACGGAACCCTAAAAAACCGGCCAAGTGCGAGTCGGACTCGCGCACCGAGGGTTCCGTACAAACCTGTAGGTATCCTCGGTTTATGTATAAGGTTTATGCTTATGAAATTAAATGTTTTTTATTTTTATTTTTATATTTGTGTTGATTGAATGAAAGGTAAATTGCGGTTTACGATTTATGACGTATTAAAAAAAGAACTACTTACTGGATCTCGTTCAAACCAATTTTCGGTGGTAGTTTACATGGTTATGTACATCATATTTTTTTTTGAGTTTTATCATTCTCTTATTTTAGAAGTTACGGGGGGGGGACACTCATTTTACCACTTTGGAAGCGTCTCTCGCGCAAACTGTTCAGTTTTGAAAAAAAATATATTAGAAACCTCAATACCATTTTTGAAGACCTATTCATAAATACCCCACACGTATGGGTTTGACGAAAATAAAATTTTTGAGTTTCAGTTCTAACTATGGGGAACCCCAAAATTTATAAAAAAAAATTCTATTTTATGTAAAAATCTTGATGCGGTTCACAGAATACATCTACTTACCAAGTTTCAACAGCGTAGCTCTTATAGTTTCGGAGAAAAGTGGCTCTAACATACGGACGGACAGACAGACAGACAGACAGACAGACGGACAGATAGACATGACGAATCTATAAGGGTTCCGTTTTTTGCCATTTGGCAACGGAACCCTAAAAACACAGTATTAAAAGCCAAAGCCATTCGACTGCTTCTGTGTCAATCGAGCGACAGCCAATCGAGCCATTGTGGACATCAACCTGATTCGTCATAATTGTATGTCATCATCATGATTTCAACCAAAAGACGTCCTGCACGCGTAGCATGACCACCATAGGAACGGAATTTGTCGACGGAAGAGAAGACAAAAATAAATCATAGATTGTATCGTAGAAAAATTGTGTAAAACTGAAACGAAGAGATGTTTCTATTCTTCAGTCGACAAGAGTACTGAAGTGGACTGTATTGAGTTGGGGTTTCTTCAAATAAAAAACTTCGTTCTTCTGTGGGTTGTTTTAATCGTGTGGAGCTGGAGACCGACTGCCTCGAGCCCATAGTTTCCCTTCTTATATACAATTTCATCAAGTTTCGCTAGACGCAGCTAACGACATCTACGGACGCGCAGTAATACGGAACTAATAGTCGAGCGAGCGTTAACCAATCATAATGCAGCTACTAGAAAATTACATTTTACTGTTCAATGTCGAATCTTTACCTCAACGGCGACCATTTGATTATTTTATATTTATTTGACTTTAAAATACGGACCCGTTGCGGAAAACTTACATAGGAAACTTACATAGTGCTCGCTCATATGCTAATTAGATTCTTATAAGAATTATTTCCATTATATAATTACTCTTTCTTCACACAATAGAACTTAACTAAACACTTATAAATCTGAACTACGCTTATAACTACACGGACGGTGTAGCTATTTGAATTTCTATTTAACTTACTTAGGTACACTTATAAACACTTATACTACAGTTTCTTATTTACTTTAAACACTTTAGTCATAATTCAATCACTTATATACACATGCAGCTCGGCGTCCGTTACAGCTCTCCCCCCGGCGTAGCTCGCGTAGCCTCTTCTTTCTTCATAACGACGACGAGCTTGCTCACAGGGCGTCGGAACACGCCGGTTCTGGTGCGCACCTCGACGACCCTGATGCTGCCGTCTGGTCCCTGGTGTGTGCGCTCGACGATCCCCATCGGCCAGGTGTTTCGGGGTAGCGTGCTGTCGACCACGAGGACTGCGTCGCCGACTTGTATCGCCCGCACGTTGTTCTGTGGTTCACCGCGAGGTACCAGGGTAGGTAGGTACTCGCGTAACCACCGACGCCAGAAGTGATCAGCGAGGGCTTGACTGACTCGCCATGTTCTTCGATCGGCTTCGTCGCACGGCCCCGTCGTTGGCAGGCCTCCTGACGACCCTAGCAGGAAGTGGTTGGGGGTCAGGGCCTCTGGATCGCTGGGGTTGACGCTGACGTGGGTCAGCGGTCTCGCGTTGATGGAGAACTCGGCCTCGGCGAGCACGGTCGCCAAGACTTCTTCTGTTGGCGCCCTCTCTCGTAGCGTGACGTCGAGGGCCGCCTTCACGGAACGCACCATTCTCTCCCACGCGCCCCCTTGGTTGGGCGCGCTAGGAGGTATGAAGCGCCACTCCATGCGGCGCTGTAGCCCCTCGTCTCGCAGGGCAGGCATCCACTCGGCGTAGGCGTTGCGCAGCTCTTGATCGGCGCCTCGGAAGTTGGTCGCGTTGTCGGAGTACATCACCCTCGGCCACCCTCGGCGGGCCGCCATTCGCCTCAGCGCCATGATGGCTGAGTCTGTGGAGAGTGATGGGACGAGCTCGATGTGCACGGCGCGGGAAGTGAGGCACGTAAATAGCGCGCCCCACCTCTTCTCTCGCCGGCGCCCTATCTTGACCGTCATCGGCCCGAAGTAGTCCACCCCGCAGTTAGTAAACGGGCGGTGGAAGGGGTCAAGACGGGCGCGCGGCAGGTCCCCCGTGGCTGGTGTCCGCGGTGTGGCTCGCCGTCTCTGGCAGAAGGCGCAGCTCTTCTCGACAGCGCGTACCGTGGGTCGTAAGTGGATAACCCAGTACCGCTGCCGTAGGTCGTTGGTCACGCGCTCTCTGTTTGCGTGACCTGCGGCGCAGTGTTCACGTAGGACAAGGAGCTTGGTCAGTTGGTGACGACCGTCCATGATGATCGGTCGCTTCGTCTCGCTCGGCGTGGAGGAGGCCTCGATTCGGCCCCGCAGCTTCAGGATGCCGTCTTCCAGCACTGGATCCAGGCGGTACAGTCGGCTCGTCCTCGCAATCGGACGGGCGGACCGGATTCTCTTCAGATCTTCGCCGAAGCTGTCTTCTTGTGCTCGGCGGATCAGCTCGGCCTCGGCGCGCTGGACGTGACGGTGTTCCATGGTGGTCGCTCTTCGTCGGCATATGTCGGTGAAGGCGATCGCTCGCGCGACGGCCCTCACTAGCACCTCGTACTTTGAGAAACGGGCCGGGTCCGGTAGCCAGTCGTCTTGCTCGGGCTTTTCGGTCAGGTGGAGGACTTCCTCTTCCTCTGTGTCGTCCGTCGACGCCGTGGGCCACTGTTCTTCTGGTAGACGCAGGAAGTCTGGCCCCCGGAACCACCGGTCCGTCGCGCTGATGGGTGCGTCCACCAACCGAGTGGCATCGTCGGCGGTGTTGCAGGCGGTAGGTAGCCAACGCCACTCCTCCTTCTGTGTCAGCTCCGCGATCTCGCCCAGCCGGTGCGCGACGAATGGGGTGTAGCGTCGCATGTCGTGGTGAATCCAATGTACCACAGTGGATGAGTCCGTCCAGTAGGTCGTCTGGCCGATGTTGACCCGGTGCTCTCTTCTTATGGCGTCAGCTAGTCTCGCCCCGATGACGGCAGCCTGCAGCTCCAGTCGAGGTATGGTCTGTGCTCGACGGGGCGCCACCTTCGCCTTGGCGGCCACCAGCACGACGTTCACGGTTCCATCGATGTTCTTCACTCTCCAGTAGGCCACGGTTGCGTAGGCCTGTTCGCTGGCGTCACACAGGATGTGAAGGTCGATGCGTTCGTACCCATGTCTTAAGTAGCACCTCGGTAGCCGGAGTTGGGCGAGCTCAGGAAGCCGCGCCAGCCAGGACGCGAAGAGCTCGTTCTCTTCGTCCGGAATCTGCTCGTCCCAGGTTGTATGTAGCCGCCACAGGTTCTGCAGAATAATCTTCGATCGTATGGTGTAATGACTCAGCAATCCGAGTGGGTCGTAGATCGACATTACTGCGCTTAGTGCTTCCCGTTTGGTTGGTGCGCGAGTCCGTGTTGTTACTTCAGCTGGAACCCGGTTCATTGAGGTGTTGAAGCCCAACTCATCTCGTTCTGCGCTCCAGTACAGTCCCAGGATTTTACTCTCGGGCCGTTCTCCCCCCAGTTGGTTGGGGGAGGTAGCGTGCAGCTCCGGGGGCACGTCGCGCAGCACTGTCTGGTCACTAGAGCTCCATCCCCTCAGCGTGAAGCCCGCGTGTGCGTGTACCGCTCTTGTTTCATCGACCGCTCGCCGTGCTTCCTCTGCGCTCTCGTAGCTGGCCACCAGGTCATCCATGTAGTGACTCTCTTTTATGGCTTCCAGAGCCCGTGGGTACTCCTGTCCGTACACGTCCGCGTTGTGGTTACGGACGTAGTGGGCCATGTACGGGGAGCTCGCGGCGCCGAAGATCATGCTAGTCATTTTATACTTTCTTGGGTTCTGCTCTCGATCGTTGCCTCGCCACAGGAACTGTTGTGCCGGTTGGTCCTCCGCCCTTATCTTAATTCTTAGGAACATTTCCTGTACGTCCGCTGTGATGGCCACCCGTTTCTCTCGAAATCTAAACAGGATTCCCGGTAGCGACAGTAGTAGATCGGGTCCCTCCAGGAGTTCGTCGTTGAGACACACGCCGTTGCTCTTGGCCGCTGCGTCGAATACCAGCCTGTGTTTGCCGGGCTTGTTCGGGTTCTGTACGGCAAAGTGTGGCAGGTACCAACAGACGGCGCTCGTTCCCTCCGTCCCGTCGCATGGCGTCGCGTACCCCTTGCTCAAGAGGTTGTCGATCTGTCGGGAGTACTCAGCTGCGAACTCTGGGTCTGCGTCCATCTTCTGCTCGATCTTTTTCAACCGGCGTAACGCTTGCCCGTAGCTTGGAGGCATGGTGACGTCGTCTCGCCGCCACGGTAGTCCAACTTCGTACCCGGAGTCGATCTTCTTCGTCGTCCGTTTGACTATGTCGATGGCTCGCTGATCCGTCTCCTTGATCCTCGGCTTTCCTTGTATGCCGAGAGCGTCGATCTTGAAATGGGCCTCGACTAAGTCGTGGAGATCTTGGTCGCTGGCTCCTGCCGTTCGTGCGGGCTCGTAGACGTGAAGCACGTTCCCCTCTTGAAAGATGGCCTTGCGTGGTGCTGTTCCGTGCACCACCCATCCTAACTGGGTCCTCGATGCGGCCGGTTGATCGGGACGGCCGACTCGAAGTTCGCGGGATACGATGCATTCCCAGTGGTCTGTCCCCACCAGGAGCCCAGGTCGCGTCAGCTCGTAGCATACCTCTTCTGGCGTCAGGTCCTTCAGGTGCTCGTACTCCAGCAGGGTGTGAGGGATAGACTGTTGGTGCAGCTGGAGATTCTTGATCGTCCTCGCTCGGACCTTGTGGTGGTCGCCGCTCTTCAGCCCCCTGACGCAAAGGTCCACCAGCTTGCTCTCCATCTCTTGCTGCGACATGTTGACCCCGTTCAGGTGCAGAGGCTGCGTTGGTCCCTCGGCCCCGATGGTCGCTGCTAGTTCCTCGTCGATGAGAGTGATGGTCGCTCCTTCGTCCAGGAGAGCGTGGGTCTTCACCTCCCCCCGTGGTCCGGAGATGACGACAGGACACATCTTCAACAGAACCGCTCGCGGCCCGGCGACTGGTCGCGACGCCACGGACAGGACTGCTTCCTCCTTCGGTTCGGTTGCCTTCGGGTCTTCCCTCTTCGCCTCTCGCTCCTGGTGGAGGGTTGCATGATGCGGCCGGCGACACTGATTCACGCCGCATGCCTTCGCCTTGCAGTTCATGCGCCGGTGCTGTTTCTGAATGCATCTGAAACACATCTTCTTTTCTTTCAGGAAGTTCCACCGCTCGTCCACCGTGAGCGCCTTGTACTTCGGACACTGCGTTAGGGTGTGAGCTTGACCGCACTTGGGGCACTTGTCCTTCTCCTCCTCCGTTCCCTCGACCGTGGTGAAGACACTCGCCTTCTTCTTCAATATCGTAGCGGGTCGGGTCTCTTTCTTCTGCTGTGCGGTGCTCGTGGATGGGGCGTAGGTGTACCGTAGCGCTCGGTCTGCTTCGCGCATCAAGAAACGAGACATCATGACGATCTCTGGCTCAGCTGTCCCCTCGTGGTCGTAGGCGTAGTCGCACCATCGTGATCGCAGGTGTGGGCTGAGTTTGTCCAGTACTTCCCGCGTCATCATGGGGTTGAACAGGTAACCTCTTCGATCGATCGTACTTAACACGCACGTAACATTCTGCAGCTTGATAGCGAAGGCGTTCAGCTCGGCTGCTGACGCACCAGGTTTCGGGAGTCTCCTTAGGTCTTCCAGGGCGCGGTCAATTATCACCTCCGGTCGGCCGAAGCACTGTTCGAGGGTCTTCATTATGACATCTGGATCGGTGGCCGTATGTAGGAGGGCGGCCACGGCGTCTCTCGCTTCCCCTTTGAGGCAGCTCCTCAGCCTCTGGATGTTCTCCGCCGCCGATATCTGGTACATGTTGGTCGTGTCCCGTACAGCCGCTTTGAACGGCAGCCACTCGTTGGCCGCTCCGGAAAAGGTCGGTAGGTCGGTGTGCTGCGGCCTGGGTCTGGCCATCTTCTCCAGTGTGGCGGCCAGGTGCTCGATGCTGCTCTTCCTCGTTGGAGTTGGTGATTTGCCCCGCGGTTCTTCAAAGCGTATCTGCTTAGGTTCCTCCCTTGCGTCCCGGGCCCCTTCCTCCCCCCGTGAGCTGATGGGGTTCGTCCTCAGCCACGCGTCCACTTTCTGATGGGGTTCCTCGCGCGGGTTCTGGGTTCCGGGTTCCTCTTGCACGCTTTCATCATACTGTATTACAGCTACCTGAGTGGCCAACCGCTTTTTCACCAGGTCCGCTTCCAGTTCCAGTTCCTTCCTCCTTATTGCAGCCAGCTTCTCCGCTGCGTCCAGTTCCGCCATACGCAGCCGCGTCGCAATACTAGTCGTCGATCGTTGAGACCTGACGGATCGAGTCGGTGATCCCACTCTATGTTGCACCGTGACGTCCGTTGTTTGCAATCCGGATGGTCCTGCCGTACTGGTGGCCGCTAATCTGGAAAACGGCGACGCCGGAGGGTCCAGAGACAATCTTCTTAATCTCTCTCGTTCAATTAGCTCCGCTTCCCTGCGGCGCGCCTCTCTCTCTTCAATTTCGGCTGCGTCCGCCTGGCTTCTCGTGACCACCATTTTCCTGGTTCGCGACGGACGGTGTTTCGATACGACGACACTCGATGAGATTCTTAGCTCGCTGCTTATTACCCGACGACACTACATGCCGTGATGATATACTAACGCGTCGATAGTTAAATATGATTACTTACGACGCGATTCTTCACTCTCTGCTTAGCCCACGACGACTCCACGCGCCGTGATGATATACTAACGCGTCGATAGTTAAATATGATAACTTACGACGCGATTCTTCACTCTCTGCTTAGCCCACGACGACTCCACACGTCGT
Source organism: Aporophyla lueneburgensis (assembly GCA_932294355.1). Classification (NCBI taxonomy): domain Eukaryota; kingdom Metazoa; phylum Arthropoda; class Insecta; order Lepidoptera; family Noctuidae; genus Aporophyla; species Aporophyla lueneburgensis. The sequence continues at coordinate 10,621,992 of OW028762.1, read as the reverse complement.
GATGATATTCTACACGTTGATACTTGAACGCGACTCTTGACTTCTGCTCACCCCACGACGGCTCCACACGTCGTGATGATGCTCTACACGTTGATACTTGAACGCGACTCTTGACTTCTGCTCACCCCACGACGGCTCCACACGTCGTGATGATGCTCTGCACTTTGCCGCCAACGCCGTTGATTCCTGAAACAGACGCTTCCCGCGCGGTGACGCCACGTGGCTATCTTCGCTCGGCGTCCCGACGCTACGACGTCACACCTCGCGGCGGCTTCTTGCTTCTTCGCGCCTTTTTCTTCGATGACGCTATGATGCCACGCCACGTAGTCGCTTACTGCTTGTTCGCGCCTTTTCTTCGATGACGCTATGATGCCACGCCCAGTAGTCGCTTCCTGTTTCTTCGCGCCTTTTTTCTTCGAGGACGCTATGACGCCACGCCACGTAGTCGCTTCCTGCTTCTTCGCGCCTTTTTTCTTCGAGGACGCTATGACGCCACACCACACGGTCACTTCCTGATTCTTCGCGCCTTTTTCTTCGAGGACGCTATGACGCCACTCACCACGCAGCGGTTTCTTCCTGTTCCCGCCTTTTTCTTCGAGGACGCTATGACGCCACTCACCGCGTGGCGATTCTTCACACGACACCTTCAGCGTGCCGATGCTCGAACCTCCTGCGTGGATTTCTCACTTGGCGTACCCACGCTATGACGTCACTCACCGCGCGGCGGTTTCTTCCTGTTCCCGCCTTTTTCTGGCGACGCTATGACGTCACACCACGCGGCTCCTCGACACGACGCGGTGTTGCTGGCTCGGCGATTGGCGTCCTGGTTCTGTTCTTGATGGCGACACTGGTACACTTACGTTTTTCTTTCTTTCACCGTTAACACTACTGAATTTCACGTACCCACAACGCGATGAAAATAACGGTTTTTCTGGCGGCAGCCGTTCTCCTTTAATATGCTCCTTCCTGCAGGTTTCTTCGCAACGTGGCCGCGGGTTCTTCGATCTTGATATCCGCCGCTCCGAAGGACCAAAAACTGAAGTGGACTGTATTGAGTTGGGGTTTCTTCAAATAAAAAACTTCGTTCTTCTGTGGGTTGTTTTAATCGTGTGGAGCTGGAGACCGACTGCCTCGAGCCCATAGTTTCCCTTCTTATATACAATTTCATCAAGTTTCGCTAGACGCAGCTAACGACATCTACGGACGCGCAGTAATACGGAACTAATAGTCGAGCGAGCGTTAACCAATCATAATGCAGCTACTAGAAAATTACATTTTACTGTTCAATGTCGAATCTTTACCTCAACGGCGACCATTTGATTATTTTATATTTATTTGACTTTAAAATACGGACCCGTTGCGGAAAACTTACATAGGAAACTTACATAGTGCTCGCTCATATGCTAATTAGATTCTTATAAGAATTATTTCCATTATATAATTACTCTTTCTTCACACAATAGAACTTAACTAAACACTTATAAATCTGAACTACGCTTATAACTACACGGACGGTGTAGCTATTTGAATTTCTATTTAACTTACTTAGGTACACTTATAAACACTTATACTACAGTTTCTTATTTACTTTAAACACTTTAGTCATAATTCAATCACTTATATACACATGCAGCTCGGCGTCCGTTACAAGTACGATGTCAAGTATGATGACTATTTCTCTGATGAGATAGAAACATTTTTACAGAATTAAAATACATAAGGAACATTTTTTGTTCTTGGTAGAATAGACATAGAATTGGTCATGCTACGCCGGCTGTTGGACATACTCCTTCAATTTGGGGAATAGGCGGGTTGGCGATTGCAGTATGGTGGTAAAATGTATAGAGAACGCTGCTGTCCATTTCTATTGTAGTACTTACTACAATAGAAATGGGCAGCAGCGTTCCGGCTAAGGGACTTCCCTTAGCCGCCTCTTACGACACCCACGGGAAGAAATGGACACGCTTTGAACTACTAGTTAATGAATATTGTTAGTAACACATTTGAGTTATTTCTTACTTGTATCTTTAAATATTAAATCTTATCTTTAAACGAGCAATTCTTGTATATACATATATATAATCTGTATCTCGGAAACGGCTCCAACGATTTTCATGAAATTTTGTATATAGGAGTTTTCGGGGGCGATAAATCGATACTAGCTAGGATTCATTTTTATAAAATGTCGTTTTATTCGTGTTTTCAATGACTAACTTTATCGATAATCAACTTGAACATAAACTTAATATTTTAAACACAGTTTACCAAAAATACCGAGCAAAGCTCGGTCATCCAGATATTATCTTTAAACGAGCAATTCTTGTATATATATATAATCTGAATCTCGGAAACGGCTCCAACGATTTTCATGAAATTTTGTATACAGGGGGTTTCGGGGGCGATGAATTGATCTAGCTAGGATTCATTTTTATAAAATGTCGTTTTATTCGTGTTTTCAATGACCAATTTTATCGATAATCAACTTGAACATAAACTTATTATTTTAAACACAATTTACCAAAAAATACCGAGCAAAGCTCGGTCAACCAGATATTTGTCAATTTAATAAGAACAATTTTACAGGCAAGATCCAAAAATAAATTACTAACTATACAAATAAATATAAAACAAAAGGACAGTTAGTGTACGGCCTGAGTGCACGCTCGACTCGAGCGTCCAGCGGGGCGGGGCGTGCAGGGGTCATGTTAACCCTTATGTTCATACCCAAACTTACCAACGTCGTTTGGCACCCGGGGTACCCGGGTGACCATTTACTGAAATTTTTATTTTTTAATATTTTGGTCAGTTAAAAAGTGTTTAGAATTTTTTTTTCGCTAAAATATAAATAGTTATTGAGCATTTGAGAGAGTTTTAATAGAGAAAATGTTGTAGAAATGTATTTAACATGAAAAATAAGTTAGGGCACCTCAGGTAGTAGACTCTTTCAATTGTCCGGAGCACAACAGCTGCTCCCTTCATAGAAAAGAATGTCAAGGTCAATTCTCGTTGTTTCTACAGCGAAGTGGAGGGAATGTTAGCTCCCTTCAGTATAGTTTGAGTTTATGGTGAATTCCGACGTGTTTATAACATTCAGAGTCAAGCAGAAAGAAATAATGGAAAAACTGTCCAGAGAAGAATTTGCTCGGTAAGTAAATTGTATATATAAGCAATATTAATTAATATGAAGTAGAGAGAAGAAGAGAAGTATTATATTATGTTATTATTCTACATAATAAAATATAAATTTATTGTTCAGAATGAGTGCAGCAGAAAAAGAGGCCTATTTGAAGGCATTTTCAGTGATGAAGATAAAGATTCAAGTTGAGTGTATGATAGCGAGGACGAGGACTGGGTTCCAGAACCCATTTTAACTGTTACAGTTTCAAATAACGACTCCAAAAATGAAAAATCTAAAAATGGTGAAGATACAGAGGATAATGTTGAAGAGCAAGCAGAAGCGAATGAGTCTCGCAATATTGAAAGTGAGGAGGACGATGAAGCAGAAACTGCCGAGCTAGAAGGAATGTGATTTTTTTTTGCTGATTATGATCGAGATGTTTTTTTTTAATTTGAATATTGAATTTATTTTGTAATAATTCTTATTGTAGAATCAGTAACCAGCAGTTTTATTGCGAAGGATAAAACTGTGTGGGAGCAAACGCTACCACATTAACATCAGACTATAATTCGCAACGTTTTACGTCAGCGAAGTGGACCTCATTGCAGCACAGAAACCTAGTCCATAAGCGAAACGTTCAAGAAAATCTTTACAGAGAAAATGGTTGACATTATCGTCCGACACACCAATAACAAAGCTTCTTCCATCTATGTAAGTTATAATGAAAATCATCCAGATTCGCAGCGATATTGGAAGCCTGTAGTGATACAAGAAATTTATTCATTCTTCGCTGTTTTGATTTGTTTATTTTATTTTTATTTATTTGATTTTACAACATTGGTCCACTTGTGCTGGCGCAAATAATTCCAACAAAGACCTCATGTTGTAAAATGTATAGAATGCAATAAATAATATTATTTGTAAATAAACAAGTGTTGTATTTCCCTGTTATAATATAATCAATTATCATCACTCAACAAAATAAAATCAATTATCATCACTCAACAAAATAAATTTCAAACTTATTTCATACAAATACTGTTGTGGGCACCCGGGTACCCTGGGTGCGCATGATACGATGGCTCAAGTTTAAGCCAATGGAAAAAATAGAAAAAATAAATAATACATTTTTTAAATACATGAGTTGATCTCTTTTTACCTTAATCACGAGGATCCGGGAGCTCAATTTTTTTTTTCATTATTTGTCAGCTGTTATCACGAAAATACATCGCAGTGGGCACCCGGGTACCCGGGTATGAACATAAGGGTTAAACACATGCAAACACTCGCGAGTGTCCTGAGTGTGGCCGAGCGGCGCGGGCGGAGGAGCGTTCTTGTTTGCGGTGAGTGGAGCGTCAAGCGTGGCGTCGCGTGCAAGTTCAAACCAGTTTGTGTTTTTAGCGGTGACGAGAGCGTGCGCGCCATGTGGTTCGAAGACATTATTATCGAAATTCCACTTAAACCAGAATTATGGTCAACATCACATGCCATATATAAAAATAGAACAATTAAACATAAAGGGTGGAGCATTAGCAGTAAAACTACAAAATGAAGTATTTTGACCACACATTTTCTTCTAAATAAATATCAATAATATCGTACGACCCCGACGCCATGATAAAAAATGTGACCGGCTTACACGAACGCTGAGCGTGGACTAGCGTGCACGGAGGCCACTCAGAGAACGCTCTTTCGCCGTTTGCACGCAACACTGAACGCCCCGCTCGACGCTTTTTCGGGAAAAAGCGTCGAGTGAAAAACACTTAGGCGTCGAAGTACTCGTCCGCATCACTTTCATCCGGAAATGTGCCCAGAAGACAGTATTGTCACGTTGAATAGCGATGGTAATTCTTTGGCCAAAGAACGACCCAGCCCATGTCATTCTTTGGCTCCATCTCTAGTCATGTGAAGTATCAGTGGCGAGGTGTAATTTTTTCTAAAAGAGAAGCCGATGCGAAGTCGGCTTTAACTTACTGACTCATCAATAAAGAATACTTACTATCATTCTAAAATTAATATAGGAATGTAATGAATTAAATACAATTAAATTGAACAGCTGAAAACCGAATAAAATAAGCAATATTCCTCTATCTCGTTCTCGCTGACGCATTTTTCTATACCTGTCTCTGTCATAACCAGTTGTACAGCGGCTTGCTCTCGTACATATCAAGCGGTGCCACGTGACCTAAAGTGACATCATTACGGAATCGTTGTTGTATGAATTTTTAGTTCCCGATTATGACGTTTCGGCGCCGGGTTAATTTAGAACATTTCTCTTTTGTTGTAACACAAAGCTATAAATTACCTTTTTTGTTGTTTGAATGTTATGGTGAATTAAATACCCGTAGTGTAACTATATTTATTGACAATAGTAGCCACTATTTACATACTATTGTATTTTTAATAGTGATAGAGTTACCAATGCGAATCCCCGAAGGCAAGCCGGTAGGAATCGTGTTATATGGTGCTTTCGCCACTGTGAAGTATCGACCAGTCGATGAGAAATTACCTGAAAAAAGAGACGCCCATTCGGGCCCCTTGACCCGAGCGTTTCTACCCCAAAGCGGCGGACAGCTTTGAGCTGTGGTTACCTTTAAGGTTAGGTACAGTATTTGCGCCGCTTGAGGGTCTCAGCAGCCGCAGCATCGGCGCCAGCGCAGCCCGCATGTTATTTTGAAGTAAAAACTTCTTTAGCACCGTTGTGATTTGAAAGTCTATGAAACGAAAACGCGACAGTAAAAAGAGACAGACACATAAATTCATAAGATTTAACGTGGGAGAAAATGAGATAGTATAATATAGTATAATATAATATAGTGTTATATAATATAGTGTTTCTTATGTTCGTCGTTCTCTTTGAATTTTTGAATTTTTGAAGGTTTTACTTCTACCACGTGTGGATTGCATGTATTTTTTTTACGTATTATGTATAAAAAACGACCATTGCGAGTCGGACTCGCCCACCGAGGGTTCCGTACAAAGTCGACTCTGTTTTTTTTATGATTTCATTTATAAATGTATAAGTTTTCAGACTTTTCTCTATACTTGTAGTATAAGACGGTATTACTTGCCTAGTTATAGTTCAACGGAATATACCCTATAAATTTTGATTCCATTGAGCGTGTCGAATATAGGTTTTTTGCAGCTCAAACACTCGCATCAATTTTTCACGTTAACTTAAAAGTTAGATTTTTTCATAGCTTCAAGAAACTGTAGACTAGCGTATATCGTTTTAATTTCAACTCGATACTTTATCGCGTTTGCGAGATAAAGGGCCTTGATAGACAGACAGATGGACGGACGGACGGACAACAAAGTGATCCTATAAGGGCTCCGTTTTTCCTTTTGAGGTACGGAACCCTAAAAAAATATAGCACCATTCAATTTATTTCCCGCATTCACTGTCCTTCCCGTCTTATTAACAAGAATAATGAACCCGTGTGTCCGTTAGGTCCAGTTCTCATTCGAACCATAAACCTAGAGGACCTAGCCATAGATTAGAAATCATACTTAGAAAATAATGACCATAGAATTTTTAGAGAAGCACTTACTATTCAAAATAGGAGGGGTCATGACGTGGTGTTGCCAGAGCTAACCGCAATGTAAAAAAAATGTTTTTTTTTCCTCAATGATGATTTTAAATGACGCTGTGTATAATTTACAGTGTATTTATCCGCCGTTTGAAACAGTTTTGTAATGAATTTTTGTCGGGTTCGATGAATTTAGTTAAGCATTATAATAATTTAATAGATATACGGCTAAGTAATAACAAATGTTAAGTACCTAGGTTCCCATAAAAAGTACTCTATTTCGGGGAATTTACATACTTACAGCAAACCAGAGACATCGACGCGCAAATTATAACCTAGAAATATCTGGATGACTGGAAATATCTGATGATTTGGAATATTTTTTGGTAAATTGTGTTTAAAATAATAAGTTTATGTTCAAATTGATTATCGATAAAGTTGGTCATTGAAAACACGAATAAAACGACATTTTATAAAAATGAATCCTAGCTAGATCGATTTATCGCCCCCGAAACCCCCTGTATACAAAATTTCATGAAAATCGTTGGACCCGTTTCCGAGATTCAGATTATATATATTTATACAAGAATTGCTCGTTTAAAGATATAAGACACATTCAGCACATGAGAAAAAAAAAATAGCCTTAGCAACATCAGCACGCGTAGCATGACCACCGTAGAAAGGGGTGTTGTCGACGGAAGAATAGATAAAGTAACGTTTCGGGTACACAGTACGACGGCAGCAAAGTGGAGAGTCAACTGCACTTTTTATAAAATTTTCTCTTCGACATGATTCGACTGAGAATTATATTTAACCGACTTCAAAAAAAGGAGGAGGTTCTCAATTCGACTGTATTTTTCTTTGTTTTTGTTACCTCATAACTTTCGACTGGGTGAACAGATTTTGCCACACAAACTAAATGGTCACCCATCCAAAGGCTGATCTTGAGAAGTATAGTTTAACCTAGCGAACCTGCGACACAAGGCAAAACAAAAATTACATGGTCACCCATCCAAAGGCTGACCTTGCGAAGTACAGCTTAACCTTGCGAACCTGCGACAAAACGCCACACATAAAGTAAATGGTCATCCATCGAAAGGCTGACCTTGAGAAGTGTAGCTTAACCTAGCGAACCTGCGACACAAGGCAAAACAAAAACTACATGGTCACCCATCTAAAGGCTGACCTTGCGAAATGCAGTTTAACCTTGCGAACCTACGACAAAACGCCACACATAAAGTAAATGGTCACCCATCCAAAGGCTGACCTTGAGAAGTGTAGCTTAACCTAGCGAACCTGCGACACAAGACAAAACAAAAACTACATGGTCACCCATCCAAAGGCTGGCCTTGCGAAATGCAGCTTAACCTTGCGAACCTGCGACAAAACGCCACACATAAAGTAAATGGTCACCCATCCAAAGGCTGACCTAGCGAAGTACAGCTTAACCTAGCGAACCTGCGACAAAACGCCACACATAAATTAATTGGTCACCCATCCAAGGGTTAACCTTGAGAAGTGTAGCTGAACCTAGCGAACCTGCGACACAACGCAAAACAAAAAAAATATTTTGTAAAGGTAATATTTGTAAAGCATGCTTTACGAAAGGAAATAAATATGGTATAATCAAAAATAACGTATTAATATGTTAATTATCACATAAAAAAAAAATCGCATCGATATTGAAACTTTGTTGCCTAAGTCCACTAATTTTCAGTATGGGCCACTGTGCGTGGCCACGCTCACCACGCCAAAATTTAGGTTTAACCTCGCCTATAGATGTTTCACGTCAAAAGTTCAGTTGACTTTTTCTACTTTGCTGCTGTCGTACTGTGTACCCGAAACGTTACTTTGTCTAATCGTCCGTCGACAAAACCCCTTTCTACGGTGGTCATGCTACGCATGCAGTTCAGAATCATGTATTATACTGGTTGTATGTTGATGTCCTTGCCGCCATGTAAAATAAAATGTAGGTCTAAACTTCTTTAAATTAGCTAACGAATTATGCGTAAGTACCTAATTATGAATAAAAAAATCTAAAAAAAAAAACTACATTTTTTTTTGTAATCTGACAACCCACAATGCCCTTAACATCTGACCCCTGGTCTAGGCACGCAGCTGGACTACTAAAGCATGCGACCCTCCTCTCATGCTTTCAATTAATAATAAGTCTATTATTGCACGATTGTTTGTCGTCCAGTTTCAAAGACTATAGGGGTAGAAGCGACGGAACTTATTTTCCAACTCAAAACTCAAATATTCGTAGCATTTAAGAGTTTGTGACAATCATTAAATACCTACAGTTTTACCGTACGGTACAGACGCCAGCAAATCGAGCTACTTACAATCTGTCAAATTTCTTTAATAGAATTTAAAGTTTATCGCTAAAGCATTAGGTTCAAGGTTGATTGGAGGAATTTGACAGTTTCGGATAGCTTGATCTGCTGGCGTTGGTACAAATATTTTGGTCGTGGAGTCTCGTACATAGTCCTAATTATGTACTAGTAGTATGTTTGTCACGATGGATGGACTGTGTGAATTATGATATGGATAGAACGGGGGTGACTACTGAAATGACGACTAATAGAGAAGTGTGGAAGAAAAAGACATGTTGCGCCGACCCCAAATAAACTGGGATAAAGACAGGAGAATTATGATAGTAACTTTGTCACTGTCAATAGTTAGAAAACCGCTAGGCAGATGATGAAAGCTAATCTTGGTCCCGAATTAGACTGCAGAGTTTCAATTGAATGATCTCCTGTCCGTGAGCTCTCAATCTCTAAAAACTGTACTTTAAAACATGATTGACATATTTTTTTATTGCTTTGATTACTTGTAAACAGTGTTTAATTCATTTCCTATTATTACTAAAAGAGTTAAAAGGTCATGAATTAAATGACCATTTTATTCAATTCATTCCTTTTAACTTTATCAAAGTCACGCCACCATTTGATTATCCCGTTATTAAAAATCAATTCCAATTTCGAATTTTATTCTATGCCGCGCTATTAAATGTGACCCAACTAGTGGCCAGTGCGTGCTATAGAAAAAAATAAACTGTCCATTGTCTATGGACTAAATGGGGTTGCGTTCAGCAGCGTTCACATAAAACTATTTTGCAGTTTTTAAAAATGTTCTGCTCGTGATTTCAATAAAAAATGTAGTGTTTTTTTTTTGAGGTCTTATTTTTTTGTTTATTTTTATTTTTGTTTGAGGCTTGACCAGTGAGTGCTTGTTGCCATATGGTTTCAATAAGTAGGTACGTATAACGAAGTACCTATTTGTTATGGGGGATAACTTTATTTTTGCACCCTAATTTTGTAATATACTTTCAATCCAAAGGTTTTGATGCAAATTCTTAATCCATAGTTTCATAGATTTGAATAATTCGTCTGCTTTACAGTAAAAATAATGCCATGAACGGTGCTGAACTCTCAAAATAAAAAACATTGCGATCAATTTTCATTTTATGTGAAAGACAGCCCCAGATTATGTTTATAGAAATACTGTTGACTAATCAAATCAATCAATCAAAAGTCATTTATTGAAACTAGGCTGAGAGTCAGCACTTTTGGAACGTCATAGTTACATAAGACAGTCCCCCAAAACGCCGGCCTTCACCACTTCCTAGTGCTTTAGTAGGGAAGAAGAAGTGGCGCAGCAAACTCCTTTGTCATCCTAGATGTTACAGGTATAGAATAAAATAAAATAGAATACTAATTGCGGCGTCAGGAAAAATGCGAGACAACTAGTGAGTTGTCTGGCATTTTCGCTGAACTTGGCCTTTTTGGCGGCGTACAGTGGGGCCAAATGGGTTTTTTTGTTTCAAATAGGGCTGGAGGTCACAATTTTAAACCAATTACAACGATACTTTTTTTAATCATTTAGGAATGAATTCCAAAGAGAATGTCGGAGCCTGATTGAAGAAAAAAATTATCCTATTAATGACATAACCTTAAATGCTAAATTTTTTTTTTCTCATTGTTGGTGTAGAAAGCTTCCAATTACGTCGAAAGTTACTGACAAACGTAGGAAAATAGTTGTAAGAATTATGAGCCTTATTTCAGGGGCCATAGTTTCAGAGATTTTACATGAGAAAAAGTATTTGAGCATTTAAGGTTACTTATGTCATTAACAGGGTATTTTTTTTTTTTAATCGGCCGCCAACATTTTCTTTGGAATTCATTTCTGGGTGTTTTTTAAAAAAAAATGTTGTATATGGTTTAAAATTGTGACCTCTAGCCACTTTTTGAAACAAAAAAACCCATTTGGCCCTACTGTGCGGCGCCGTGAGATATACTTTAATACTAGTTTCTGACGTTGCACTTTTGACGCATATAATTAATTTTAGTTCAACTTTTTCAGCTGTATGTTCTTTAGTCATCATTCTCCTGCGCTTATCTCAATTATATTTGTGGTCGGCGCAACATATCTTTTTCTTCCACACTTCTCTGTTAGTCGTCATCTCAGTAGTCATCCCCTTTCTATCCATATCATAATTCACACAGTCCATCCTTCGTGCCTTTGGTCTTCGTCTACTTTTATAGCCATCGATACTTTAATACTTAATACTTTAATACTTCATATTCAATACTTTCCTCACGACATTTTCCTCATTCCTTCGTACCACATAACCATACAAACGATTCCCACACAACTTTTCAGCTATCGGTGCCACTTTCACTGTATGTCCTTTAGAGAGTGCTACATGTAAATATATTGCCTTTCTTCTTTATCTTTCTCCTTTTTATTATGTACAACATATACATCTACACTAATATTATAAAGAGGAAAAAATTGTATTTTTGTTTGTAATGGATAAACTCAAAAATTACTAAACTGATTTTAAAAATTCTTTCACCATTAGAAAGCTACATTATCTGCAAGTAACATAGGCTATTTTAGAAAAAATAGGGGTCCGTAAGATATTTGGGTTTTACGGACCCAAGGTGTAAAAAATCATCCAAAAAAGTTCCTTATTAATATGTCTTCAAAGTACCAGGTAGTCATAACTTGGTAGGAGCTCACCTAATATGGGTGTGTGATAGCTAGAAAACGCTTTATGTCTTCGAAGTACCAGGTTGGCATAACTTGGTAGGAGCTCACCTAACATGGGTGTGTGTTTATGGTGGTAGCTAGAAAACGTTTTATGTCTTGGAAGTACTAGGTTGGCATAATTTGGTAGGAGCTTACCTATCATGGAACTAGAAAACGCTTTATGCCTTCAAAGAACCAGTTTGTCATAACTTGGTCTAACATGGGTATATGGTACTTGGTGCTCTTTGCTTTGTGTTGGTGGGATCTGATAAGTTAACCTCCTCCTCTTTTTCCTTCCAAACCTCCTGGTCTTGTGCGATTTCTGGCCATGTTGGACCTGCAAACTTTATCAGATCGTCATACCACCTTCACCGTGATCTATATCGATGGTGATATCCTTCCTCAGGGGTCCAGTGAATAACGATCTTTGCTCATCTATTCCGTTGAATTAACGCAACGTGTCCGGCACACTCCCACTTCAGTTTGCCTGCTTAAAGATATTTTTTTACTTGCTTTCTATTTTAATAGAAAGCAAGTAAAAAAGAATCACGGTTAGAACCTGTACCTACCTACATAAGGGACATTAGAATAAAATTTCCATTATTATTCGTGTAGTGGCAGTACATAATACCTAAGTCAAAAGATAACGTGATAATTTCGATAAAATAAATAAAAATCAGTGCTAGAAGTCAGTGCAGATAACGCCGGGAGTACCAAACATAATACTTATTATTTATTTATTTACTTACACCAATAAGTAAACTAGCTACAAAACCTACCTATTAAACTATCTATATATTATAAAATATACTTAAACATAAAATTTAACAATAAACAAAAACAAAAAAACAAAAAACTAATTTGAATGCCTTCTTCAATGCACTTTTGTGCTCCCGATACAAATTTCGGCAGGCTATCAAATAAATCTTCTGACGGCATATTGTTTATAAGACGTGCGGTCCTTGACAAAGGGGCAAACTTTAGTAGGTTCGTCCTAGCCCATGGTACATTTAATAAAGCGGGTCGGCAGCGGCGTGCTCGCACATACTCGTCCGGGACGCGCAGTTGCAGCGCCTCCAGCACATCTGGCTGATGCACCACCCGGCCACGCCCACCCTCGCCACGTATTTTACTAATGCGATATCTCTCCTAAACGCTAGCCTAGTGTACCCGACCATGCCCAACACAAACAGACTAGGATTCATCAAGGGGTAGAATGGGTAAACCCCATAGAGCTTTATATATAAATACCTCGCGAATTTATTTTGTATTTTTTCAACCATGAGACTATATTTTCCTTCATGCGGATTCCATACGACAGTATAAAATAATCTATACTAATATACTAATCTATACTTATATATTATATATTAATATTATAAAGCTGAAGAGTTTGTTTGTTTGTTTGATTGAACGCGCTAATCTCAGGAACTGCTGGTCCGAATTGAAAAATTCTTTTTGTGTTGGGTAGCCTATTTATTGAGGGAGGCTATAAGCTACATAACATCACGCTACAACTAAGAGGAGCGGAGCAGTAATAAAAAATGTTGCAAAAACGGGGAAAATTTATTCCTTTTGAGAGTTTCCGTTGCGTGCGCTGCGTAAACGGTTAAAGTAACGCAAAAATTATGTATGACGGAATTGTTCCTTTTAAAAAGTTCTAAAAAAAAGTCCGCGAGAGCATATGTCTATCTTTTAAGGTTGACTCACTATAACTCAAAAGGAGCGAGCAGCAACGAAAAATGGACGAAAACTAGCAGGCAAATCGATGCGACGGGAAGGGTCAGGGGAGCAAAAATATGACGCGGACGAAGTCGCGGGCAGAAGCTAGTACTAATATAATATTATAAAGCTAATATTATAAAGTTTGTTTGTTTGTTTGATTGAACGCGCTAATCTCAAGAACTAATGGTCCGAATTGAAAAATTATTTTTGTGTTGGGTAGCCTATTTATCGAGGGAGGCTATAGGCTATGTAACATCACGCTACAACTAAGAGGAGCGGAGCAGTAATGAAAAATGTTGCAAAAACGGGGAAAAATTATTCCTTTTGAGAGTTTCCGTTGCGTGCGCTGCGTAAACGGTTAAAGTAACGCAAAAATCATGTATACGGAATTGTTCCTTCTAAAAAGTTCTAAAAAAAAGTCCGCGAGAGCATATGTCTATCTTTTAAGGTTGACTCACTATAACTGAAAAGGAGCGAGCAGCAACGAAAAATGGACGAAAACTAGCAGCAAAAATTTGGGGAGCAAAAATTTGACGCTGACGAAGTCGCGGGCAGAAGCTAGTTTTGAATATATCCAAACGCTTAAAATAAATACCATATAAACTTTAACAACCCATAACAAAGCTTAAACACAAAAATATATAAAAACTTCATAGGTACATACATACGTAAACTCCTGTCTTCTTCCCATGGGAGTAAGTAGAAACTACAGAACGCCACCTTCGTTTACGTTCATACATCTGGTCATACAAACACGACGGTTGCAAGAAACGCTGAAGAACATCTGCCTTGTAAATACCTTTTATTAGTCACTTTCCACTCATCCTCTCAACATGACCAAACTATCTATGTCTGTCACAAGTACTTACATCTTTTTTTAAACGCACCGTTGTCTTATCACATCATTCCACAGGCTATCATTCATAGTTACACCACACATGTTTCGCAAAGAACGCATTTACAAAAAAAACTGAATAAAAATAAATGAATAAACGTATTCACACAAAATGCTTACCTTTACTCACTGAACGCGATCTTGAAGCGCTTTTACGCAATTCAGTAACGCATAAGAGCATTTTTTTCCTTCAGTTTCCCTTCACTGTCTTTATACTTAGAGCTCTGTATCCCGCTCTTTTTCCATATTATTTTTACATGGTTTATGATGAGAGGCAGAACGTAGTTGCCTTTGCCAAGCGGCGCACAATAAGAAAATGTTGCAGCTTTTTTCTTGTCTATTCTCCGGGGACGAAAAGAACCAAAAAAAAAAAAAATGTCTATTCTCCGTTTGTGTGGAGTTAGCTTTATATATCTTTTTGTTTGTCTGTTTTACTTACTTTCATGTTTTTTTTGTTTATTTTAAATAGATTTTGATGTTTTTTTTTCAATTCAAAATAAGATTAGTGCAAAATATTCAATTGAAATTATATCAATTTGAATTAATGTGACTTGGCTGCCTGGTGGGTTATCAATGGTTTGCTGGGGTCTCAAGACAATTAAAACAAAATAAATATAAAAAAGAAGGAGTTTGAACTCATCTACAGTAGGCATTAAATAGAACAGTGGTGACTACAAGGTCAAATTAAATTCGAGGGTGAAAGGAACTTCACAGACGATATACGTAATGATGTCCAATGATGATAAAGAAAATATTTTTTCAAACTCATTTTTTCTTGCTTTATGTACCTAAATTGAAAACGTTTTATTTTTCATATCTCTCATACTTACATTAGAGATAAGAAAATCTTGTAAAATCAAATCAAATGAACTCACTATACTTTGTCAGTTAATGTAACATGACCTTGTATGCGACCAATAATTATGAAGATCAGGTTATAATAATATTCTCGAATTTATGTCTTTAAAGGTGCGTTCATCTGGCGAATGCGCCGCGCCGGAGCCGCTTGCGAACTGCACGCGTGGATTGCATGTTCGTACCTTGCCCCTGCGCCGGCTGCGCACCGCTCGCGTGCAAGCTACGTGCAATGGCCATCTGGACACACTTTAAGGTCCGATTTCTTCGGAAGAAAATTCACAACTGAGGCTCATAGTTCAAACGCGAAAGAAGCTTTGTGCGCACGAGATGCGCGCGCGCCACATGCGCGCCTTACCGGAGCTACACGTGGCATGCTCTGCGACACACAAAGTCTCAAATTTATTCTCATTTCCACCCATTTTCCACCGCATCCGCCATAGACAAAAGATTCACAACTGCTAGAAGTAAAGAGGTTGAAATAACTAAGTACGGAATTAGTATATGTACTAATAAAGCAAGAAATTTCAATAGGGGTGGACGTAAGTGTCAAAAATTGTTCTCTCAGTCTCTAGGAAAATACACCAACTTACTTTCATAAGTAACGTTTCAGTAACGTCTTTCGATTCGTCCCGTCCCATGCGGGCAGCGATGCTCTAAGCCGAGATCCATACCCCACAGGGGGTGCCCTTAGCGTGTAATCGATCTAGTTTTAAGTTTTTTGACTCCTGACTGGAGGCCTTAATTTATTAACCCATTAACGCCGAGGTGATCAGAATTTTTACTAACTTTGCAACGTGTTTATTTATCACTAGCTTCTGCCCGCGACTTCATCCGCGTTAATTTTCTTGTTCCCCCAACCCTTCACGTCGCGTTGAATCGCCAACCCATGCGATTATCCCCGTTTTTGCAACATTTTTCATTACTGCTCCGCCTTTCTTAGTTGTAGCGTAATGTTATGTAGCTTATAGCCTTCCTCGATAAATAGGCTACCCAACACAAAAATAATTTTTCAATTCGGATCAGTGGTTCCTGAGATTAGCGCGTTCAATCAAACAAACAAACAAACTCTTCAGCTTTATAATATTATTATTATAGTATATAGATGTTATAGGACCAAAAAAATAATGCAACATCTCTATTCCGAAGCAAAATTTGATGCTCTTTCAGAATCTGAGCTCAAAATTTCTATTAACCGGTCAATTACCGTAATTACAGACACAATTAAAAAAACGATTGTTTACATACCAAATGTGGTATCTCAGGGACTTAGAGGTAAAACACTGAGCAAAAAAATACGGCCGATTAAAACGTGAAAAACGTGAAAATTTTCAATAATTTTTTTTTCGCCTTTTTTTCACAATGATACCGCTATGATATCAACTTTTTACTATGATCAGAGGTGATCATGGCACTCGACCATTAAGAGGATTTTTTTTCAGAAAACTTCATCGACGCATTTTTTCAAAATGGCGGCGACAATGAAAAATCTTAATCTATCGTTTTCTTAAAATCTATAAACTTTAGAAAAAAAAAATTGAATTATAAAAATTCCTTAAATTCCTCAAATTCTGAAAAAGCATCAAATTTTGCGTAGGAATAGAGATGTTGCATTATTTTTTTGGTCCGATAACATAATAAATAAACACGTTGCAAAGTTAGAATAAATTCTGATCACCTCGGCGTTAATGGGTTAAGGTAGCCACAGGCAAGTCCGGTTAAGCAGCCTATAACCTCATAGGTTGACCTGCGATATGTAATTCCCCAATAATTTTCGTAAAAAGGGGTACAAAAATTTAGCTACTTTGCGTCACTCAGTCGGGCAAAAAACAAAAATGTCGAGTCGGTCTACCTCTTATTCGCAAAGTAGCGAAAGTATGGATGAGTGACGTATAACTTGCGTTAAAAAAACTCGTTCCAAAAAAAAATATAGAAGCATTTTTTTTTTTTGTTCTTTAAACTATTATTTATTTAAGGGAAAGGGAGGCATTTGCCCTGCAGTGGGACAATACATGCTGATTATTATTTATTTTATATTTTTAGGGTGTTTCGAATTTTGTTCCGTATGTCAGCGTAGTTTTCGAATACAGTTTTTTGCTATGCTTTTAACTCCGGCAAGGATAATGGTACCAATTTAATAAAATTAGTGTATTGTCATTGGTCCTTGTTATGTATGCCAAATTTCGAGTTAATCCAACGTTTTGAAGAGAGTCAAAATCATGTTCAAAGTTTCCGTTACATAGACACATACTAAAATACGTATGAAGATAATAAAAGCGTGTTAAAAATAGTTACATATTTGATTGAGATATAACAGTTTCTTAAACGCATTATGATTTAAACTTTTTCGATAAATTCCGGGCTGCTGCTGAGAAATTTCAGATGGAAAACCTAGTAAGACTGTCTGACCGGGGAACGAACCCAGGACCTCGTGCTTAGCAGTAGCGCTTGCAAACACTAGGTCAACAACAAGCCACTTTCCATCCGATATAATATGCTGCCTTCCAGAAATATTTCAAAATACCACAACCTAAAAATGACAATACAAACACGACGCCTGAATGCCGCGAGGGCTAGCCAGAAGTGCAACGAAATCCTTAAGTTACACAACATGAAACTTTATTCCCCGATAGATTAGGCATATTCTGCCAGTTATGTTTGTTGGCTGCTTGGCGCCTAGAGTTGAAATTTTAACAGTGTTTCTTTTCTTTAGACGCGTTGGGACGTAGTTTATTGGAATCTCAATGCTCGGTTTGCCACCGAAAGTCGAAATTCCAGTGCCCGATAAGATCTTGCTGCAATATTTTGACTTCCTTGGGACTGAGGAACTTAAAATTCAGACTCTGGGCTGCTACGGATACATTCTTGATGTATCTGTAAAACCCAATTATACTATGCATAACCTCGGAATTAAACATAGGACTACATGCTCATCACTAACATAGTTGGCGGTTACTAGACCAACAATGTAGTCCATCCTTTATTTCTTATGAAAAAAAAAAAAAAACACTTTGTCAAGAACAGAAAGTGTGTTACAAAATTAATTACAGTTTCCTATCTGAAGGAACTTGTTCCTTTATTCATTACTTTATAAAAAAATAACTAGTTGTCAATGGAGCTTCATCGAACCATAAACAAGCGCTGAACATTTGAAATGACACTCGAGAAATAAAAAATAAATTCGCGCGCTTTTTACTCGCTAACAAGATATTGCGTAAATGCCATCGAGGTATTAAATATGGCGGCGGTATTTATTAATATAATGTAATTTTGGAGTAAAATGAAACAAAACCGTTTTTCGGGTTCCGTACCCATAAGGTAAAACGGGATCCTATTACTAAGACCGCTGTTCGTCCGTCCGTTTGCCACAATGTATCTTTTGAACTTGTAATAGGTAGACACACATAAAAAAATTACATTATATTTTTGTTTTATTTTAGCCGCATAATATAAAAAAATATAGTATAAATTAAAGGCTTTAATTATTACTGTATTTTATTGTTTGAAATGTCATGAAAAAGCCATTGAACGGGATTTCGTGGGTTACCCGGGCCGATTACTGACAATTTGACAAATGCTTGCACAGACTCGACTGGTCTAAGCAAATCTGTGTGGGTGTTTCTTCCAGACACTAATCTACATGATCCTCTCATAATCTGACCAAGATTATATCTAGACTTTAAAGGAGACTCTGACCCTTTAGTGAGTGTCGCCATTTTGTCTCAGGGCTAGTCAGATAGGAAATGGCAACTCCATCTAACTTTTTTTATGTGACGTGTTAAAATGATAATGATATTCAATTTAAAGGATAAACGTATTCATTTCGTTGAATAAAAATTATTTGATTTTCTTATGTAAGTTTGTGTAAGCACTTTTACACTTCAGTCATATTTTTCAAAACTATATGAGGTCGGCTTTACCTATCTGGCTACTCTGAGAAGAAAGGCTGAAACAAACTCAGAAGTCACAGTCTCTTTAAAGTCCAGACATAATCTTGGTTACATCATGTGAAGACCATAATGTACTCAAATTGCCAGATCATGATTAAAACTTAATCAGAATAAAGAAAAAAGCAAAACCCACATAGTCTTCACATTCAAAATTATGTAAACAATAAATTTAATATTTTAATTATTGTGAATGACATAAATATTGAAAATGGTATAAATTCATCATCACTATCATTTCAGTCGAAAAAGGTCTACTGCTCGACATAGGCCTCCCCCAATCTGAGGGGCTTTATCATAATCGCCACGCTTGGCAGGCGGGTTGGCGATCGCAGTATGGTGGTCAGAGAACGCTGCTACCCATTCTCTAAGTACGTCCCTTAGTAACCTCTTACGACACCCACGGGAAGAAATGGGGTAATGTTATTCTTTACGTCCGGTACCACACGGAGCCTCGGCACGACATGGAATTGGTATAAATTATCTGGCCATAATCTTGGAGTACCATGAAGATTGGTGACTGAAATGGTCATTGAAAAGAAATATAAAATAATCGGATTTTTAACACGCTTTTATTAGGTCGACCTATATGTAACTAACTATGTAATGGAATCTAAGGTAACTAATTTAACCATCTTCCGAAGATCTTAGCGTCATGAAAATTGGCAGCTGTATGTAGTTCTGATGACAATACAATAATATGGTACTGTCAAACTGATCTGATGATGGAGCCGGAAGATATGAACTGGAACTTCATGATGGAACATCGTATCATAGCTGTGTTTGGACTTGTTAGAAAAGTCTTGTAATGAACTTTGACCACGATTAAGTTTTTGGTTTTTACGTGCATTTATAAAAGCGTGTTTTTCTTGTGTTTTTCAAACTATAAATTTATAAACGTATTTAATCGATTTGAATAAAGAACAGCACCACAAATACCTAACTTGAATTATGGCGGAAAGAAAAATATAAACTCAATTCTTCTCCATAACTTAGAAGATGCATGTAGTGCGTATACGAATGGCAACGGAAAATCACATTAATGCGACGGTGTGGTCTAATTTAACTATAAAAGTGTATGCTTTCCCCAGCCCTAGCACGATCAAAGAGGTGGGTAGTGTTATGAAAGTTTTAGAAGCGTATGTAGGAAATAAAATGAGTCAAAAGTTTATTTATGTAAGTAGATCTAATAAGACAATTTTACAAGGCAATACTTTAAAAATTATATGGCGCCGGATTTTCTTAGTTGACTGTTCCTTAAGAAGAAATGCCGAAATAAACTCAGAGAAATCATTTGTTTATAAACCGTATTTTTGGTATAAAACGATTTAAGAATACATTTAGCGGTTTAATTTTGGTTTAAAATATTTTTCTTTAAATATAATGCAGTGAGACTTCTCACGAAGTGATTCAGACCACAAGCCCCAATTCCTGACTCAGGGCAATTAAAATTATATATTGCATTAAAAAAATATACAGTGGTTGAGTAAATATTTAATATTTTTTATAGATAAGGTAAGATATTTTTTTTGTAAAACATTCGTATACAATAGATTTGTATGGTCTTAAAATAACATTTGGTAATAGGATAATATTGATAGATAGGTATATACAGATTGATAGTTTAACATAATTTTTAAATGGAGATTTTAATAAATACGCATATCGTCATTGTTGTCTGTATGACTTATCCTTAAAACGTAGTAAAAGAATGTTATACGCTTCACTGGTATGAATAATTTTATTGGTGAAACATTTCAATAAGCCTTTTTAACTTGATTTTTAAGTAACTCGTAATCAATGCCTACGTGGTCGTGAGGTACAAACGTAAAACGGTTTACGTTTTAAACAAAAAAAAAAAAAAACGATTATTAAACGACGCATTTTGGTTTAAAACGGTTTATTTAAAACTTCGCCTCTCGTGAACATTCGGACAATTTTTCAGAGTCCTTGTCTAGATTATTTCAAGTCTAGCTGCACACAGCGAGGTCTATGTCCTCTGTAGAGGCTGCGTGTGCGAGTAATAGGTGTTTAGCTGTGCGGTTGCTCGCATAATGTGAACACTCCGAGCCTCATCGTGGCCCAGTTCCGGGCTAAGCTGTGGCTCAAAATGGCGCGTGATTTGATAATTTTCACATAGTAACGTTTAGGCGGAATGTTTTAAAAGAATAACGGTGGTGCTGTGAACAACAAGTGTGTGAAAAAAAAATCTACGTATAAAAAAAAAAAATGCTGAATGGGTTTAAAAACTGTAAGCTCGTCATAGCTGGCAGCACTATTGTCTATCGACAAACCGTCATTTTTCTGTGTGTGTTTACTGTTGTGTCCTGTGAGTGAGCGCCCTCCCGCTCCGCCCAAGAGCGGAACACGTCATTAGATGATTTCCCACCCACAAAAAAAAATACACCATTAGGGGAAGCGCAGACGGCACACTTTTTAACCGACTTCAAAAAAAGGAGGAGGTTATCAATTCGACTGTATTTTTTTTTATTATTATTTCGTTTATTTCTTTATCTGCATATTAGTTACATTTTTAAATATTTTTAGAAAAATAAATTTACAGCAAAAAACATTTAAAAATATAAAAAATAGTGGACCTCCGGTATCGGGAGCAGGGTCCAAGCTACCGGTGGTTAGGGCTCCAGAGACAGGAACCTCCTCACGATACGAGCCGTGTCAAGGAGTACTGCCTTCTGAATCAGGCTCTTGATCCAACCGCCTAACGATAGCCTCGACAGGTGTTGGTCGAGGGTATCGGCCATCAGCCCATTGGCTGATACGACAATCGGCACAATGACAGCCGAGTCAACATTCCACATGTCAACAACCTCGTGTGCTAAGTCGAGATATTTAATCTGTTTCTCTTTCTCAGCTTTCACGAGGTTGCCGTCATGCGGAATGGTAACATCGACTATCATTGTGCGGCGCGCTAACCGGTCTATCACCACTATATCAGGCTTATTGGCGACAATAGTCCTGTCAGTAATGATAGACCGATCCCAGTACAACGTGACATGGTCATTTTCGAGAACTGGGTCGGGCACATACTTGTAATACGGTACCTCAGAATCCACTAGTTTGTATTGCAAAGCAAGTTGCTGGTGAATAATCCTGGCTACTTGATTATGCCTGTGCAAGTATTCGCCGTTAGCCAAACGAGAACAACCAGAGATAATATGTCTGATGGACTCACCCGGATGGTGACATGCCCGACACACGTCAACCGTCCCGTCCTTCATAATATGTCTCCGGTAGTTATTCGTCAAGATAACTTCGTCCATAATTGCACAGACGAAACCTTCAGTTTCCCCGAATAGGTTACCAAAACGTAGCCAGGATACGGACGCTAAGAAATCTACACTGGGTTCATGAAGAGCCCGGTAGAAGCGCCCGTGAAGCTCCTTGTTTCGCCATACTTCCTTGCGGTCATTGGTAGTAAGTACTACAGGTTTGCGCCAGTTCTCTTTAGCCATGGAGAGCGGGGTGAGCCCCTTGTCCACTGCGACCACATCACGGTGCATACCCACTTCGGCTTTTAGAAAATACTCCCTGAGACTGCACACCTCGCGGTTGTGGAGGGTCTTTGCATTTAAAAAGCCTCGACCCCCGCACTTCCGCGGGATGTACAGTCTCATCACCGATGATCGTGGGTGATGCATCCGGTTTGCGGTCAGCATTGTACGGACCCTCCTATCCAGGGCGTCGAGTTCTGTTTGAGTCCATTTGAGTATGCCGAAAGAGTACATCAAAACCGGCATGACCCAACCGTTGAAGGCGCGCACCTTGTTTCCGCCTGAAAGAAGACTAATTAATACCTTCTTCAGGCGACCAAAGAAGCGCTCCTTCAACGATTGCTTCATGTCAGCATCGTTGATGCCTAACACTTCCGACATACCCAAATACTTGTAGCTTTCGGATGAGGAAAGGGATCTGAGGTATACGGAATCCGAAAGTTGGATTCCCTCGGATTCCATAACCTCGCATCGCTTTACATGCATGACTGCACATTTGTCCACACCAAACTCCATCCTGATGGCGCTACTAAAAGTTTCAGTTACCGTCAGTAGCTCCATCAGTTGCAGTTTGTTGGGGGCAAAGAGTTTTAGGTCATCCATGTAGAGGAGGTGAGATATAACCTGACCACCTCTCCTCAGCCGATAGCCTAGACCTGAATTCTCCAGCAGTGTGCTTAGAGGATTCAGGGCTAAGCAAAACCAAAGTGGACTCAGACTGTCGCCCTGAAATATTCCCCGCTTAATCCATACAGGCTCATCATTTCGCTGGATCTGTGGAGATCCTGGATAGCGAAAGACTGTCCTCCATTGCCCCATGCATGACTCTAGGAAGGTGCGTAGAGTTGTATCAACCTTGTACAACTCCAGCACCCTCCTGAGCCATGAATGTGGCACTGAGTCGTAGGCCTTCTTATAGTCTATCCAGCATGTCGACAGATCCTTGCGGGATCGACGAACCTGTTGGCTTATGGCCATGTCGATGAGGAGTAGCTCCTTAGTACCACGGGACCCGTTCCTACATCCATTTTGAGACGCAGACATAATGGAATTATTATCAATATGCAAACTAATTTTCGCTCTCAAAATGGATGTAAGAAGTTTATAAACCGTCGACAAACATGTGATCGGTCTATAATTCTTAGGTTCCGCGGTACTACCTGACTTATAGAGCAGGTGGGTGACGCCTGTTGTTAGAAACTGTGGTAGCGACCCAGACTCTAAGGATGACTGGAAATGAGATGCCAGGCGACTGTGTGAACTGGTGAGCCATTTTAACCAGAAGTTGTGCAGTCCGTCCGGTCCCGGTGATTTCCAGTTCGGTAACGGACGGACTGCTCTGGCTACATCTGTTGGCGTAATTAACACCGGCTCCATTTCTGGTAATGATTCACACACTCGCCCGACATCTCGCATCCAGCCAGCCTCAACGTGACAGACGGGTACTGACCAAATGCCCCGCCAGAATGCATTCGTGGCGGCGTCATCCGGGCAGCGCACGTCCGTCACATTTTGTTCGGGTCGCTCCCAAGCTCTATATACCCACCTCTCATCGCTCTGGAACATACGATTCTGCTTGTATCGGTCAACCCGCCGTTTATACCGCCGAATACGGCATGCCCATGCACAGACTTTCTGCTTCAGGAAGTCGATGCGCTCTGTAACACGGGACATGTATTCTGGAGGACTGATTCCAGTCCCCGAGAATGCCCGCCCCTTTTATTATTATTATTATTATCCTTTATTCCATTTAAACATTCTTATAAATTATATTTTTAAATATTAGTTAAAAAAAAAACATTTAAAAATATAAAAAATAGTAGCCCACCGGTATCGGGAACAGGGTCCAAGCTACCGGCGGTCAGGGCTCCAGAGAGAGGAACCTCCTGACAATGCGAGCCGTGTCCAGAAGTACCGCTTTCTGAATCAAGCCCTTGACCCAGCTGCCCAACGAGAGCCTCTTCAGATGTTGGTCGAGACTCTTGGATATCAAGCCATTGGCTGTGACAACTATCGGCACAATGATCGCTGAGTCCATATCCCACATGTCGACAACCTCGCGAGCCAAGTCAAGATACTTGATTTGTTTATCTTTTTCGGCTTTCACGAGGTTCTCGTCATGCGGGACTGTAATGTCAACAATCATTGTGCGCCGCACTGATCGATCCACCACCACTATATCAGGCTTATTTGCAACAATAGTCCTGTCAGTGATGATGGATCGATCCCAGTACAGTGTGATATGTCCATTTTCGAGAACTGGGTCGGGCACATAACTGTAGTACGGCACTTCCGATTCCACAAGGCTGTATTTCAGAGCAAGTTGCTGGTGGATAATCCTGGCTACAAGGTTGTGTCTATGCAAGTACTCCTCGTTAGCTAGACGAGAACACCCGGAGATAATATGTCTGATGGATTCGCCCGGACGGTGGCATGCCCGACAGATGTCCACCGTCCCGTCTTTAACAATATACCTCCGGTAATTCTTCGTCATCATAACTTCGTCCATAATTGCACAGACAAAACCTTCGGTTTCCCCAAAGAGGTCACCGAAACGCAACCAGGCTACGGACGCTAGTAGATCTACATCGGGTCCATGTAGGGCCCGGAAAAAGCGTCCGTGGAGCTCCTTACTCTGCCATACCTCCATGCGGTCATTAGTGTTAAGCACTACCAGCTTGCGCCAGTTCTCGTTAGCCAAGGAGAGCGGGGTGAGGCCCTTGTCCACCGCGATCACATCTCGATGCATCCCCACGTCGGCTTTAAGGAAATATTCCCTGAGGCTGCATATCTCGCGATTGTGGAGAGTCTTAGCGTTTAAAAAGCCTCGACCTCCACACTTTCGCGGGATATACAGTCTCATTACCGATGAACGTGGGTGATGCATACGATGTGCAGTCAGCAGTGTCCGGACCCTCCTATCTAAGGCATCGAGTTCGGTCTGAGTCCATTTGAGTATGCCGAAAGAGTACATCAAAACCGGCATGACCCAACCGTTGAAGGCGCGTACCTTGTTTCCGCCTGACAGAAGACTATTTAATACTTTCTTCAGGCGGCCAAGGAAGCGGTCCCTCAACGATTGCTTCATGTCAGTAACATTGATGCCCAACGCTTCCGACATACCCAAATACTTATAGGTTTCGGATGCTGAGAGGGCTCGAAGGTTTATGGAATCCGAGAGTTGGGTTCCCACGGATTCCACAATCTCTCCTCGCTTTACATGCATGACCGCACATTTTTCCACACCAAATTCCATCCTGATGGCGCTACTGAAGGTTTCAGTTACCTTCAGTAGCTCCATAAGTTGCAAATTGTTGTGGGCAAAGAGTTTAAGGTCATCCATGTACAGGAGGTGAGAAATAACCTGACCTCCTCTCCTCAACCGATAGCCTAAACCTGAATCCTCAAGCAGTGTGCTCAGAGGATTCAAAGCTAGGCAGAACCAAAGCGGACTCAGACTATCACCCTGAAATATGCCTCGCTCGATCCTTATCGGCTCGCTATTCCTCCGAATATTTCGACATCCTGGATAGCGAAGGACCGTCCTCCATTGCCCCATACATGACATCAGGAAGGTGCGCAGAGTTGCATCAATTTTATACAACTCCAGCACCCTCATGAGCCATGTATGTGGCACCGAGTCATAGGCCTTCTTATAATCTATCCAACATGTCGACAGATCCTTTCGGGAACGACGAGCCTGTTGGCTAATGGCCATATCAATGAGGAGCAGCTCCTTAGTACCGCGGGATCCGTTCCTACATCCATTTTGACAGACAGACATGATGGAGTTAGTGTCTATATGTTTGCAAATTTTAGCTCTCAAAATGGATGTAAGAACTTTATAGACCGTCGGCAAACACGTGATCGGTCTATAATTTTTGGGTTCCGCGGTGCTTCCTGATTTATGGAGCAGGTGGGTTATGCCTGTTGTTAGGAACTGGGGTAACGATCCGGACTCTAAGGCTGACTGGAATTGAGATGCCAAGCGAGCGTGTGACTTTTGGAGCCACTTGATCCAAAAGTTGTGCAGTCCGTCCGGTCCTGGAGATTTCCAGTTAGGCAACGGGCGGACTGCACAAGCTACATCTTGGGGGCTGATGGTAATTGCCCCCATTTCTATTATTTGACCGCACGCCCGCTCGATCTCCCTAGTCCAGTCACCTTCGGTGTGACTGACAGGCACCGACCAGATGTTTCGCCAGAACGAAGACATGGCGTCATCATCCGGAAGGGGTGTGTCAGTCACACCTTGGTCCGGTCGTTCCCAAGTCCTATAAGCCCACCTCTCATCACTTTGGAAGGTACGATTCTGAGTGTATCGGTCCACTCGTCGCTTATACCTACGAATACGGTTCGCCCATGCATAAACTTTCTGCTTCAGGAAGTCTATGCGCTCTGTGACACGGGACATATAGTCCTGAGGGCCAATATCGGTCCCTGAGAACGCCCGCCTCACAAAGCGCATCACTCTAGGGCGAGTGTTGCCCTCCCTGAAGCAGATTAGTTTGCCGATGAGGGCTCTGGCCCCACCAATACGTCGCTCAATTCTGCACTGCCAAGCTGGTACGGCTGGTTTCGGTCGTGTAGCTCTAGAATCATTAGGAAATTTAACGTGAGCTACACGACATGCCGCTACAGCTGCGCAGTACAGAATCGAATGAGTATCGGTGAGATCTTCGCAGTCATCAAAATAATTTGACAACTGCGAATCCAAAGCCGCCACCAGCGCCCTATTTTTATTATGCATGGGCAAACGAGGTAACCGTGGTCTAAGTTCGGGTGTCGTGAACCGATATTCCCGGATCGCACCCTCCAAAGCACTCCTCAATTCATCACTGCACTGGGTACTTACGTTTGTAGCCCTGTCATCACATCCCACGTCAGCATAACTTGTTACATGCTGCGGTGGTACTACAGCATTCTGCGGCGTGGGGGCGATGACTTGGCTACTCCGCATTTCATTTTGCAAGCGATCAAGTACGGTGTCATCCAACATACGATTACGTTGGATGACCCGCACCTGATCCGATAGTCGTTGGCTTGAAACGTTGACACCTGGCTCAAGCACCTGAAAAAGAGAGAGCTTATTATTATTATTTTTATGTGTGTTACCGCATAACTTTTGACTGGGTGAACCGATTTTGATGATTTTTTTTTTATTTGAAAGCTGGTGCTTCCCGAATGGTCCCATTTTAATTTGGTTCCATTTGGACAATGGGGTCCATGTGAAAACCATATAAGTCTTAAATTTGCATTATGTATTTGCGCGACAAATGAACGAATAACGCGATTAGATTAGTGCGGAGTATCTACCACAACTAAAAAGTTAAAAAATAAAAACTTTTTACACAAAAAAACAACCGACTTCCTTAAAAAAAACACTACAAAGTCAAAAATAACTTTAATTTCGGAAGTCGGTGGCAAAAACCTTAAATACAGAGCCTAAGACACCGACTTTCGAAATTAAAGTTATTTTTGACTTTGTAGTGTTTTTTTAAGGAAGTCGGTTGTTTTTTTGTGTAAAAAGTTTTTATTTTTGTGCGATCGAGTCTGCGGTGCACAAAAAGTCCAAAACTAAAAGCGCCGGACTTTTTGCGTGTCGTGTGCGTTACTGCATATAATTGCATAGGTTCTATTTTCCCAGACTAAAAAGTGCGTTACGGATAGTCTGTCGTCTGCGCTGCACCTTACTGTAATTTGCGCAATATCACCACAAATGCCTAAAGGTAATAAAAACCGGTCAACAGCGAGTCGGATTCGCGCATTGAGGGTTCCGTATCATCATTTATAAATATTTTATAGTACTATGTTATTGAATATAGTATTGCTGCTTTAGATCAACGCCATCTCTTGGCTGATAGGTGAACAAATATAATTTTTATTGATGACTAGCTTTTGCCCGCGGCTTCGCCCGCGTGGATGTAGGAAATTAACGCAGGTATTTTTCTAAAATAAAATATTTTTTCTAAAATAAAAGTAGCCTAAGTTACTCCTTGTTACATCAGCTATCTGCCAGTGAAAGTCCCGTCAAAATCAGTCCAACCATTTCAATGATTAGCCGGAACAAACAGACAGATAGACAGACAGACAGATAGACAGACAAAAATTGTAAAAAAATGTTGTTTCGATAAATATACCATGTTTAAATCCATATACACTTAGTAAAAAGTGGTTATCTTAATATTACAAACAGACACTCCAATTTTATTTATTTGTATAGATGTATCAATTTCTGAAAAAAGTGTACTATTTAGAGAGCATTGTTTTATTTTTTCTGTAATCTTTACATAAACTCTATCACATAGAATAATTTCAGATTTTTCTCTATACAGACTTCAGAAATAAAGGGGGAGAGGTATTTTATTTTTAATTTTTCGTCAGAAGTCGTAATCATGCGGCCCAAAAAAGAAAAATGTTTGAGAATATGCAAATAGTGCTCTTTAATATGATACCCGACATGTCCTAGGAGCCCCTCAATCTTCGAGTTTCAAAGAACAGGTTCAGTCACTCTTTTTATTATCATCACATATTTTTATTTGTTTCTAATTTGCAAAATAGTTGGGCAAACGTCATTTTAAAACTATTCCAAATTACAGCATTAGTAGTTCTTGAGATTTCCAGCAGTGACAGATAGACGAACGGACAGGTTGAGTCGCACCATAAGAGTTTCTTTATACCATTTTGATACTTAGATTTCTCGGGAGCATCACCTGTAGGTATACAGATTTCCCTGAAAAACTTCTTCTGACTTAAAATGCACATGAACTCCAGACATCTCACTACACTTTTATTCTATCTTAGAATAGAATAGAATTTATCTTAAACACAAATCCTCCTGAAAGCAATGTAAGAATATATTACAAAACCCTGAAATGCTGGTTATGAATTATGCATAACCTCCTTGACTGCGCACTTACCTTACGTCGACGCCTTGACGAGAAACTCGGATGATAAACAACGATGAAAATTACATCGTGTTTTTCTTTTGTTTTCAGTGATATTCGACTTACGTCTATGTTTCATTTACCGCGGTCAGTCCTTGTATTGAATGAGTGTTCCAGCGCTATAGTTTGTGTAAATAATTTCATTTCAGTCACCAATCTACATGGTCTTCACATGATGTGACCAATATTATGTCTGGACTTTAAAAGAGACTGTGACCTCTGAGTTTGTTTCGGCCTTTCTTCTCAGAGTAGTCAGTTAGGAAACGCCGATCTCATCTAGTTTAAAAAAAATATATGTATCAATGACATGTAAAAGTGTTTGTGTAACCTACTTACAGTAATAAAATCATTTATCATTTATTATCACCACTGCTCTCAAAATTGTGAAGGAAAACATCGAGAGGAAATGAGCATGTCCATGAACCAAAAATTTGAAGACATGTGACATCTACGAACTCATAAGGATATTATGTTATATAGTTATAGTTATAATAAACTTCCTAGCCTCATTCAAGAACTAAGCCTCAATAAATTCAAATCTTTTATAAAGCGTAAATTATGTCAGAAAGCCTATTATACTGTTAAAGACTATATTGAGGATAAAACGGCCTGGGATTGAACTGCTCCAATAAATCTACACTGAATGTTGTTTTATTATTATTATTTTGCTATTTTTTACCCTTTTTTTTACTATTTCACATGACATGAATATTTATTGTATGAATATTACTTTGATTATTGAGAATTTGAGGACTATGTGGGTCACTGTGTCACTTTTGACTATGGTCTGGCAGTTTGAGTAGTTAGTGGCAATATCTGTGTGGTTCTTTCATCAAAAGACCATTTCAGACACCGATCTACATGGTCATCAAATGATCTGACCAACAAAATTATATCCGTTTCTTTTTTTTTATAAACACATTGACATTGATAACTTTTTATATATACAATGACATGAATATTTACTTTGTAAAGTGTTGTATTGTTTTAATTATTGTGAATGTGAAGACTATGTGGGTCTTTTTTAAAAAAAAATTTAAATCTTTTTTTTTCTTTCGTTCTCAGTAATCACGATCTGGCAGTTTGAGTAATTTATGTGGCCTACCCAAATGTCCTTTCTTTGGTACTGTTCGTCAAAGCGTTGGGCTCCTTATTTTCCGAGTTGAGCTAAACGATTAGTGACAAATGCTTGCACTGACTGGACAGGTCCACTCAATCTGTGTGGTTCTTTCTTCAAAAGACCATTTCAGACACCGATCTACATGGTCATCAAATGATCTGACCAACAAAATTATATACGTTTCTCTTTTTTTTTATATACACATTGACATTGATATTTTTTTATATATACAATGACATGAATATTTACTTTGTAAAGTATCGTATTTTTTAATTATTGTGAATGTGAAGACTATGTGGGTCTTTTTTTAATTTTGTTTTCTTTCGTTCTTAGTAATCATGATCTGGCAGTTTGAGTAATTTATGTGGCCTACCCAAATGTCCTTTCTTTGGTACTGTTCGTCAAAGCGTTGGGCTCCTTATCTTCCGAGTTGAGCTAAACGATTAGTGACAAATGCTTGCACTGACTGGACAGGTCCACTCAATCTGTGTGGTTCTTTCTTCAAAAGACCATTTCAGTCACCAATCTACATGATCTTCACATGATGTGAACAAGATTATGTCTGGACTTTAAAAGAGACTGTGACCTCTGAGTTTGTTTCGGCCTTTCTTCTCAGAGTAGTCAGTTAGGAAACACCGAACTCATCTAGTTTAAAAAAATATCATTGACATGTAAAAGTGTTTGTACAAACCTACTTACAGAAATAAAATCATTTATCATTTATCATTTATCATTTATCATTTATCATGTATGTTGTAAACAAAAGAGAAGAAGACTATTTAAACTTCCGTTTTTTCAAATAATTACGTACATAGTGTTATTACTGAACCAAAAGGACACAATTCAGGCGTTAATCATTTTGTCCCCAAAAATAAATTCACCAGGAATTTTCTCTTTTTTTACTGTTACGTAGGGAGTTTTCATTAACCCTTCCACCGCTATTAAAGTTTGACAGTCATAAAGTAATATTTTGATTTAAAATGTTTCCAGCTGCATGAACATTTTATTTTTCCTGTTCCGTACCTCAATCTGCAAAAACTTTTTAATTTTAAATTAAACCGCCGAAAAAACTGAAAAGCAAAAAATAATAATCATTATTATGAGTTTGCGCTTTGAGTGTTCTTTGTTCATTGATTTTTCAGCGCCGACTCAAAATTTTAAGGTTTACTATTTTTTGCTTTTCAGTTTTTTATTTTATAATTTTTTGTGCCTTTAATGTACTAATAATACTTGGCAAGGTATACTCTATCGAATAAAAAAGAGTTATCAATATCGGACTATTTTGTATAAAATTATGCGTGGTTGTACATTACAATCAGTGAGTGAACAATCAATCATCCCCTGTTTTCCGACCCTTAGGGTTTTATTTTGTTTTCCAAATTTATATGGGACTACCTTTGGAGTATACCTTTTCCAATAAAAAAAGAATTATTACAATCGGACTACTATGTAAAAAGTTATGCGTGATCATACATATAAAAATACGCGTCGAATTGATAACCTCCTCCGTTTTTTTTCGTCGGTTGAAAACGGACCCCTTATAGGATCACTTTATTGTCCGTCTGTTTGTGCGTCTGACCATCTGTCAAAACTCAGGAACGCCTTGATCTTTCTAGCTGAAATTAACATAAAATACACAAACTGGTTACCACTTGGAGCTGTGAAATCCAAACTTCTAAGAAAACGCAATCTGAAGATAAGGCCGCTTATGCTCCGTTTATGGCGCATATTATGTATTTTGCCGCTCGCAAAGGAATCAAAACCTATAGAGAACTTCCCGTTGACCTGGAGTCATGAAATTAGCAAAGAAGCTATGCCATGTAGCATATGCTAAAGGAAAATTTGTAGTTGGTAGACTAACCGCGACCTATGCCGAAGTATGCCTATGCCTATGACAACAGTTTTTCAACGGCAAAGTTAGTCCCTCAGTACAAGAAAAGTGTTTCTTTTAACCGACTTTAAAAAAAGGAGGAGGTTATCAATTTGACTGTTTTTTTATGTTTGTTTGAACTTTTGACTGGGTGAACCGATTTTGATGATTCTTTTTTTATTTGAAAGCTGGTGCTTCCCGAATGGTCCCATTTTAATTTGGTTTCTTTCGGACAATGGAATCCATGTGAAAACCATATAAGTCTTAAATTTGCATTAAGTATTTGCGCGACAATAGAACGAATAACGCGATTTGATTAGTGCGGGATATCTACCATTACTAAAAAGTTTTAACAAAAAAATAACAACGACTTCCTTAAAAAAAAAAAAACACTAAAAAGTCAAAAATAACTTTAATTTCGGAAGTCGGTGGCAAAAAACCTTAAATACAGATCCTAAGACACCGACTTCCAAAATTAAAGTTATTTTTGACTTTGTACTGTTTTTTTTTTTTTAAGGAAGTCGGTTGTTATTGTTTCGGTGATAAGGGACGTTTTGTGTGCGAGTCCGACTTGGAATTGGCCGGTTATTGTTATTATATATTTTTTTCTATTTCAGTTTCGTGATAAAAGACAAACTTGCCTACAGAGACACGCATACTAAGACGCACGCAAATCTCTTGACATATTTCTATTCAGTTACATCAAAGACTCTGCCACATAGGGACGTCCCCTCGCAGAGCATACACTATGTAGTCTTGAATTACTTTCTACCTAGGGTTGGCACATGTCTAGGAGATAGGGGAGAGGGTAAGCTAGTGCAAAATATTAGAAAAGTAGTCGTGGATATAATTATGTGATGGACGAGGGTGGTTTAAGGGCTGCAGACCTGTATTCGAAGCTGTTTTGTAAAACAGATTGTTTTTATGTACTTACTCCTAGTATGCACAAAGGCCAGCACATCTTTATATTTTAGGTCTTTACCTATGAAATTGCCGTTCTGCAGTAATGGCCATTTCAAATCAAAATAATTTTTGTTTGTCTAAGAATTCTAATTTCAAATTAATTTTATTTTAAAAACATGGAATTCTTTTTCCAAAAGTAGTCATTTGTTTATTGATTAGTGTTACATTTTCAACGCATTTCAATCTTTTTCGTCATCATGGATACGTTACAAATTCGAGTAATTATGGAATATGAGTACCGTCGTGGCAGCAACGCGGCACAAGCGGCACGCAACATCAACGACGTTTACGGAGCTAACACTACAAACCAACGCACCACCTGTTATTGGTTTGCTCGCTTCCGTTCTGGTTTCGACCTGAAAAATAAACCTCGCGGTCGTACGAAGACTTTGGTCGACAATGACGAATTAATTAAACGCGATTGTGGAAGCTGATGATACACAATCTACGGCTGAATTAGCAGCAGCTTTCGACGTTAGCGTCAAAACAATATTGGTCCATTTGCGTCAAATTGTCAAGATAAAAAAGCTTGATAAATGGGTGCCCCACGAACTCAATGATCGCCAGCGCGAAGTACGCGTCGAGACGTGCCTTGCACTGCTCAATAGACACACAAATGAAGGAATTTTGAAGCGCATTGTTACCTGCGATGAAAAATGGATTCTGTTTGATAACCACAAGCGCTCAGCAAGTTGGTTGGATCCTGGTTCAGCACCTAAACAATGCCCTAAACGAAAACTTACCCCTAGAAAAGTGATGGTCACTGTTTGGTGGTCTAGCGCCGGTGTGATTCATCACAGCTTCTTACCAAACGGGGTGAGCATTACTGCAGATGTGTACTGTGAAGAACTGAACTCAATGATGGAGAAGTTGGCACATCTCCAACCAGCATTGGTCAATCGCTCGTATCCGCTGCTCCTGCACGAAAACGCGCGACCTCATACTGCACAGCAGACTGTATCCAAGTTGCAAGAACTGGGGTTGGTAGCTCTCCGTCATCCGCCCTACTCACCAGACCTTGCGCCTACAGACTACTACTTTTTTCAGAATTTGTATAACTTCTTGGCGGGAAAAAAAATTCAATAACCGAGAGGCAGTACAAAATGCCTTTACAGAATTTGTTGCCTCCCGTCCAGCTGATTTTTTTAAGAAGGGCATCAATAAACTGCCACTGCGTTGGCAAAGATGCATTGATTGCATGGGTGATTATTTCGATGAATACAAATAAAAAATACATGAAA
The DNA here is from genome assembly GCA_932294355.1 of Aporophyla lueneburgensis. Taxonomy (NCBI): domain Eukaryota; kingdom Metazoa; phylum Arthropoda; class Insecta; order Lepidoptera; family Noctuidae; genus Aporophyla; species Aporophyla lueneburgensis. The sequence goes on along the minus strand of OW028762.1, from coordinate 10,587,232 downwards.
CAAATTCGTATAATTTTTTTTCATACAAAACGGCATTTTCATAGGTAAAGACCTATTATATATAATTCTACTGTACATGTGTATGCCACTGAACTCCTCCTACACGGCTGGACCGATTTTAATGAATTTTTTTGTATGCGTTTGGGTGGCACCCTGGATGGTTTAGATTCACTATTGGACCCGGTAGGTGTCGCTGCTATCGAGTTCTAGGAAACAGGACAACGTCTGTACGGTCAGCTAGTAAAGCTATATAATCTGACAAATTTCTATAATAGATTTTCAACTTTATCGCTAAAGTGCTAGGTTCAAGATTAATTGGCAAAATTTGACAGGTTCGGGAACCTTGATGTGAGAGTCCCAAATCCCGAAAGTCTGACAACCAGTCTTACGGAGGGTTATCGTATTGCCCAGTAACTGGGTTGTGGACGTCAGATAGGCAGTCGTTCCATGTAAAATACTGCTATTCAGCTGTGTAAGGTTAGACTGGAAGCCGACTTCAACATAGTTGGGAAAAGGCTAAGCAGATGAAATGAGTTCCAGAGATTACTTCCTACAAACAAACTCACAAAGTTACAAACTTTAAACCTCTTTAGAATTAGTGTAATAATTTTTTATAAAGGTACTTGTATGTATTTTTTTATTTTGTTTTTTTTTTTGGATTGCAAATCATCAAATGACGTCTCCCGCTCTTGGGCGGAGTGGGAGGGCATGTCAGACTTTTACTGACTAAAACCCACCCGTGTTCCTTCAGTTGCCCATGTGCCAGGGTCACGGTGTCTCGAAATTCCACGACTACATTGTCGCGATAAACCAAAATACACTTCGCGTGCTCTCTATGGCACATCGCTCGACGTCTCACTGCACAACGAGGAGCACCAGAGCGTACTTTAGACTATAATGAAAGCTCAAAGTTAAGTTCGCCTTATCGCGACCATGTAGCCGAAGCATAAGAAGTAAAGTCGACCCTAATGTATATAGTTGAGAAAAGGTGTAAGGTAAGGTAAGGGAGCTATACATTTTATGAAACGGTGAGAACGAAATACATGTGACTAAAATGAATTAAGTCTAAACACCAGATAATTGCTGTAAGTCGTTGAGGAGTTCCCTCGACTGTCTTTCGGCTTCATCATCAGAACAACTTCAGACCTTCATTAAATAGAAGTGCTTTAAGATAATTAATGTAAAAAGTAATAAACGCACTAGTCGCCACTACGATTTTCGAATGTTCCCATCCATTTCTCTGGGATGCCATCATCAGATCCTGGTTTCCTTATCATGGTACCACCCCTGGGATATCTCCTTTGCAACAAAAAAATAACATCATAATCGGTTCACAAACGACGAAGTTATCCGTAAACACACATTAAAAAACACATCATCATCTTTACATACGAAAATGCCGTTTTGTATGAAAAAAATTATACGAATTTTTTTCATGTATTTTTTATTTGTATTCATCGAAATAATCACCCATGCAATCAATGCATCTTTGCCAACGCAGTGGCAGTTTATTGATGCCCTTCTTAAAAAAATCAGCTGGACGGGAGGCAACAAATTCTGTAAAGGCATTTTGTACTGCCTCTCGGGTATTGACTTTTTTTCCCGCCAAGAAGTTATCCAAATTCTGGAAAAAGTAGTACCTAGTCTGTAGGCGCAAGGTCTGGTGAGTAGGGCGGATGACGGAGAGCTTCCAACTCCAGTTCTTGCAACTTGGAGACCGTCTGCTGTGCAGTATGAGGTCGCGCGTTGTCGTGCAGTAGCAGCGGAGACGAGCGATTGACCAATGCTGATTGGAGATGTGCCAGCTTCTCCATCATTGAGTTCAGTTCTTCATAGTGCACATCTGCAGTAATGCTAAATGTAAGAAGCTGTGATGAATCACACCGGGCGGCGCTAGACCACCAAACAGTGACCATCACTTTTCTAAGGGGTAAGTTTTCGTTTAGGGCATTGTTTAGGTGCTGAACCAGGATCCAACCAACTTGCTGAGGGCTTGCGGTTATCAAACAGAATCCAATTTTCATCGCAGGTAACAATGCGGTTCAAAATTCCTTCATGTGTGTGTCTGTTGAGCAGTGCAAGGCACGTCTCGACGCGTACTTCGCTCTGGCGATCATTGAGTTCATGGGGCACCCATTTGTCAAGCTTTTTTACCTTGCCAATTTGAAGCAAATGGACCAATATTGTTTTGACGCTAACGTTGAAAGCTGCTGCTAATTCAGCCGTAGATTGTGTATCATCAGCTTCCACAATCGCGTTTAATTAATTCGTCATTGTCGACCAAAGTCTTCGTACGACCGCGAGGTTTATTTTTCAGGTCGAAATTTCCAGAACGGAAGCGAGCAAACCAATAACAGGTGGTGCGTTGGTTTGTAGTGTTAGCTCCGTAAACGTCGTTGATGTTGCGTGCCGCTTGTGCCGCGTTGCTGCCACGACGGTACTCATATTCCATAATTACTCGAATTTGTAACGTATCCATGATGACGAAAAAGATTGAAATGCGTTGAAAATGTAACACTAATCAATAAACAAATGACTACTTTTGGAAAAAGAATTCCATGTTTTTAAAATAAAATTAATTTGAAATTAGAATTCTTAGACAAACAAAAATTATTTTGATTTGAAATGGCCAGTACTGCAGAACGGCAATTTCATAGGTAAAGACCTAATATACGGTCGAATTGAGAAACCTCCTCCTTTTTTTGAAGTCGGTTAAAAAGTATAGTGAATAAATGAATACTAGTGGTGGGACGCACGATGGGCTGAAAATGGAGCTCCATAGGCTTAACGTCACTCAAAAATCAAGTACCATCATGTGCCTAGCCTTTTCCCAACTATTTTGAGGTCGGCTTCCAATCTAACCGGATGCAGCTGAATACCAGTATTTTATATGGAGCGACTGCCTGTCTGACCTCCACAACCTCAGTTACTGGGTAACAGGATACTTATTTATCTAATGATTAGATAAGGCACACAAATGTACACACGGCGACACATCAAGCTATACATTTCCAGTTTTAGCTGACCTCGCATTGTATAGGCTTTTCGTACAATGAGAAGTCAGCTTGTACTGGATATGTATAGCTTGATCTGTCGTCGTATACGCTTCCCTTTGGTAAGACTGGTTGTCAGACATTCGGGTTTCCGACTAAGTAAAATGGACTGGTGTCCGCAACTCCACGTCTGAGCGCGTGTACAGGTGGTAAATCGGTTATTCGATCCACCCCGGCTCCTCGAGAAAGGCCAGCAACACCTTGGTATTACTGACTATCTCACGTAGGGTACCTGGGTCACCGAACCAACGGTTTGACGTGCTTGCACGGCGGGATCTCGATATGTAATGGATGGTCACCCATCCACAATCTGACCTCGGCAAGTGTAGCTTAACCTTCGATCGACCTATGCGGCTGTTATGACGTTGCCACAAACCACGCAACCCGTTTGGCATAGATGTTCACAAAATATCTTAGTAATCGATAAGGAATGTTGTCTCAGAAGCGTCTTTGTTAAATTCCTTAACAAACTACCTACATTTCTGAGTTACAATACAAGCTGTGTCTATGGCTTCGCTCGCGTGGATTTCGGAAATTATGCTACGGGAACGTGCTACCAGGACAAAATGTAGTCTATGTTACCCCTTATAGCATCAACTGGATACTATCATGCCAGTGCAAATCTTGTCGAAATCGATACAACCGTTTCAGAGATTAGCCGGGACAAATGTCAAATTGTTTTTGATAACAGATAAATTAAGAAAAATCTTACGTTGGGGGGTTTAGAATCATGTGCTGGATTCATGGTTACAGTTACGCGTCGATGGCCCTGTCATCCTTTATAGTTACAGAAGTTATTTTCATAAGTGAGTGGACGTTTAACAACAAATATTTTCACAATCCGAAATAATTTCAAATTAATTTATGATTTGATTATTTTATAATTTATTTACGTAGACTTGTGTTATAAATAAAAATGAACTTTCTACTTATAATTTTAAAAGAACAGCATTTTACTATTTGCATGAAAGTAAAAGCACAAAAAAAAGAAACACTGAAAAGAGAAAAATATAAACTTTATTTCCAAAAATAAAATCACCGATTTAACCTCTAAGTCCCTGAGATACCACATTTGGTATAGACAAAATGGTTTTTAATTGTGTCTGTAGTTACGGTAGTCAATGGGTTAAAAAAAGAAATACTACAAAGTGAAATGAGTAACATTTTATATTTCGGATTTAAATTTCTCGTTAGTCGGTGTTTCGTACTTTCATATTTTTTACCAATGACTTCCAAAATTAAAATAATATAAATAGAATAGAGAACAGTACCTACCTACAGTCAGGTGCACGTCACTTGTCACACTTTAACATCAAAGCTTTTTTTTTTGGTGGAAATAAGGGTAGTTATCGTGGTTAAAATGTTACTTCAGAAGACAGTAGTATAAGTTTTTGAACACCAATTGAGCCAAGACAAGTTCTCCACGATAATCAAATTAAAAACACACAGATAAAAAGAACACGAACCTCCTCACAGAGATTCATTAAAGGAATTCTCGACACTTCGATCCCCTCTTAAAACAGAAAGAGATGCCTTACTTTAAAAATAATAAACTCGCTTATTATATAGAATATCGTCACCATTTTTCTTTGACCCCTTCCCCCTCTTGTGACCCCAGTTTTGTTCTCCCGCGGGGGGTTTTTGAGGGGTGATGAGGGGTCTTTGCGAGCTGGGTGGGTGTTGGAACGCGTGACACGGCCGTACAATGCCTATTATGACCTGACAAAGAGCTGCAACCCTCTTTCACACCTCTTTCGCTTTTCAATCCGATGTGGTATTTTCGTACATGGAATTACTAATGGATTGATTTTACATTTCTTTTTAAATACACTGATAGAGTATGCACAGCAATATAAGGAATGAAAAAAAAGTACTAATTCTGACTCGCACAGAAGAAAGATCACAAACTGAAAACAATAACTAATAAATCGAAATCAGAAACTAGTTTAGATTCTTTTTATAAAAGCTTTTTTTATTGGTGTGAAATTACATGTACCTACTGTAGCATTATTTTGCCTTGCTTTTCTCTATCCAATGAATCCTACGGAAATATCGATGGTACCTATTAACAATGTCGGTTCTGCAAAAAGACTACTGTTCAGCAGAGCAGTTCAGTTTGTTTTACTACTAAAACTGTTGCGCGGATAAGGTTAATACAACCGACAATATTATCTTTAAAACTAGCAAAATATCAAGATTTAAAAAAAAAACGTATTATAGATCTTTTTATTGTGACTCTATTTATGTAAAAAAGTGAATATTGGTAAAAATGCATAACCGACGTTGTTAATAGGGAGCATCGAAATTGAAATTATCTCTCATAGTTTTTGTGCTTCTAATGAGGTACACTGTTTTAATAACTGATCCTCTTTTGACAAGTTTGTCCATATCTAACTTCCCACACTCCCGTACACTCATATCTCTGCACACTCCCGTACACTCATATCTCTGCACACTCACATTCTCACAAAATGTTTAGTTATGAATAACGCCTGAAAGAAAATTATAAATATTCTTACAAGTATCCCGCTTAAATATGTGTTAATCCGGGTCAAGTGCGCCCAATACCTTCGATTCATCATCAATATTATAATTAATAAATTAATTAACCTTTTGCCCGCGACTACGTCCGCGTAAATGTCGAATAACGCGGTCGCAGACGAAGTCGTGGCATAAAAAAGGACCCTCTGTCATTTCTTGGGGTGCCAAAAAAGCGAAACAGACAGAGAGTTACTTTCGCATTTATAATATTAGTATAGATAAATATAGATTATATCCGGTACTGACGTGTTCATCAACATATTTAGGAACGCAAAATGAGAATTACCAGAGATTCACTTAAATACACGCCTAAATTCAATACCAACTCCAAAACATTCGTAGCTCCCTCACAATCATTCACACCTCTAGATATGACTGATGAGGAGACAAGCGCGCCACTCGAGAACTGTGGGACTTCTTAATTTGTATAATGAACATAGCTCCTACCATAGAAAACACCCCATAGATCCCATACACTAGTAGTGCAATGGTGGATGCGTTGAACTGAGCCGCATATAAAAGAATCGAAGTATGTATATGCATTTTGTACTGGTAGGGTATCTATGAAGGGACAACTATACTCGTCTATCTTCTATTATGTATGGCTTTAGATCTAATGGCTTACTACTCGATTAGCACGAACTTACTCGCCCAACCTCGAATCAACACATTATTATTATATATTTCAGCGGTAACACGTCCACTGCAGTGGACATAGGCCTTACGTAATTTGGGGGGCTTTTGTATATAAATTAAGGTTCGTGCAAATCGCCCATAGAAAATATTATAACACTAGCTTCAGCCCGCAACTTCGTCCGCGTCAAATTTTCGCTCTCCTTCCCGTCGCATCGAATTGCCTGCTAGTTTTCGTCTATATAACCTTTCTCAATAAATAGGCTACTCAACACAAAAACATTTTTTCAATTCGGACCAGGAGTTTCTGAGATTACCGCGTTTGGTTGAAACCAAACAAACAAACAAACTCTTCAGCATTGTAATATTAGTATAGACTAGCTTTTGCCAGCGGCTTCGCCCGCGTGTAGGTCGGAAAATATCCCGCGTGAACGTACTACCGGGATAAAAAGTAGCCTATTGTTAATCCAGGTAAATTTTTTTTAGCTCGAAAGCGCATTTTCATCCGACTTGCTTCAAATTTATCGTCACTGCTCGCCTTCTATGTGTCTTAGCGTTATGTTATATAGCCTATAACCTGCCCAGGAGTATGGACTACAATCGTACCAAGTTTGGTTAAAATCTCTTCAGTAGTTTTTGACCCGTGCATGCACATACAGACAGACAGACAGACAAAAAATTTACTGATTGCATTTTTGGCATCAGTATCGATCACCATTCATCCTCCAATATTAATTTTGAATATATTTTCAATGTACAGAATTTACCTCTCTACAGTTTTATTATAAGTATAGATTTAATTAACGACATAAGTATATATATATGATAATGTATAGCCTATAGCCTCCCTCAATAAATGGGCTACCCAACAAAAAAGATTTTTTTCAATTCCGACCAGTAGTTCCTTAGAGAAGCGCGTTCAATCAAACAAACAAGTTCTTCAGCTTTGTAATATTAGTATAGTTAAAAAAATAATGAGATAGAGATGTTGATCATTATGTCAAAAGGTATGGAAAATTGGATCACGCTACCGTATGAAGCCGAAGTGGTCATGCCAACGTACCTTGCTTACTTTTTGGCATTATGAATGCAATATACATACATGTATAGTGCCAAAAATTTTGCTTTCAAAAAAAGAAAATATTATGTAATCAGTTTGTTTTTTTTTTATCATTTCAAATATACCCCAGTCTTTATTCAAAAACCCTATAGAAGCAACAAGAATGATGTATCCTATATTTTGTAATATCTTGATTCAAAAGAGTAAAAAAGAAAAAAAGAGGAAAATAATTAAAGCGCTCTTCCTCTATTCTAATTAGAATTTAAAATGTTGCTGTGCCCTACAGTATCCATAATTGTTTCTACATATATTAATACCCTCCACCTGTATACATTATGGAATGCAATAAAGAATTGAGATTTGATTTGATTTCAGTGTCCTTGAAGTTTCTTGCCCGTTCTACTCCTTAAAGATCTACGTTTTGGAATGGGCAGCTTCAATTTTCTGACGGATCGACTTTTTGAAAATTCATAAGTGCCTGTAAATCAAAGTCAAAGCATTTATTTCAATTATGCTCAAAAAAGGCACTTTTGAACGTCAACAGTTACATGAAAATAGAATTGATTGTAGTTGCCCCTTCCAAAAGGTAGATTCGTATGGAGAGGAATGAGCAAGAAACTCCACCGTTACTCTTTTAAAATATTTTCAATATTTGTATACAATATTTATATAATTATATTTGAAGACGATGCACCTAAAATAAAATTACCATACCACTATAGGTAAAAGAATTGAAAATGAAGCAATGAGAGATAAATCTATACTATATATTATTATATTATAATATTATAAAGCTGAAGAGTTTGTTTGTTTGTTTGATTGAACGCGCTAATCTCAGGAACTACTGGTCCGAATCGAAAAATTATTTTTGTGTTGGGTAGCCTATTTATCGAGGGAGGCTATAGGCTATATAACATTACGCTACAACTAAGAGGAGCGGAGCAGTAATGAAAAATGTTGCGTGCGCTGCGTAAACGGTTAAAGTAACGTAAAAATCATGTATCACGGAAATGTTCCTTTTAAAAAGTTCTAAAAAAAATCCGCGAGAGCATATTATGTCTATCTTTTAAGGTTGACTCACTGTAACTCAAAAGGAGCGAACAGGCAAATCGATGCGACGGGAAGGGTCAGGGGAGCAAAAATTTGACGCGGACGAAGTCGCGGGCAGAAGCTAGTTAATTATATGATAGATACATATATTTTCTCTTTTTGACAGGCCTGTTGGTCTAGTGGTTAGTGTCCCTGACTGCTATGCCGGAGGTCGTGGGTTCGATTCCCACCCAGGAGAAATGTTTGTGTGATGAGCACGATAATTTGTTCTGTGTCTGGGTGTAATTTATCTATAATATGTATGTATTTAGAAATATATAAGTATGTTTATCAGTTGTCTAGTACCCATAACACAAGCTCTGCTTTGCTTGGAACTAGATGGCGTTGTGTGATAGTTGTGGAAAAAAAAAGCAAGAATACAAATTTCCTAATATTTTACAAGTTACAAATCAGTGTATGAGCTATAATAATCATAGAATGTAAATTAGTGTCATAGGAGAAAAATAAATCTAATACAATTAAGTTAGCAACCAGTTTGATAAACTCTAAGACTGTCCTATGGAGCGAGAACCGCATGATTCCAAGCATTCTTATCTTGGATGTAATTCTCTAATAAATGATTTGATTGAAATAATCATTGTGCCATCTCATGTTCCTAGCACGGCGGGTTGTGCGGCGGCTGCTGAGACCGTAACGTAACTACAGTTTTGAGCCGTTTGGGGTTAAAACACTAGGGTCATGGGGTCCGAGTGCGCGTCTCCTTTTTAAGGAAATTCCTCATCGACTGGTCGACATTTCACGTGACCAGAGGGCTGGGTCATTCTTTGGCTAAAGAATTAGCATTGCCATTCAACGTGGTGATGCTGCCAGTCTTCTGGGCACGTTTCCGAATGACAGTGATGCGGACGAGTACTTCGACGCCGAAGTGTCCTTTTGTTTTGTATTTATTTGTATAGTGAGTAATTTATTTTAGTATCTTTTTAGTATATCCTGTTTAGTGTTCATCCATACTATTATCCATACTAATATTATAAATGGGAAAGTGTGTGTGTCTGTTTGTCCGTCTTTCACGGCAAAACAGTGCGAAAAAATGACGCGATTTTTTAAGTGGAGATAGTTGAAGGGATGGGGAGTGATATAGGCTACTTTTTGTCTCTTTCTAAATACCCACTTCCCTAAAATGGGGGGTAAAATTTCTATGGAGCAAAAAAAAATGAGTAGGGGATGAAAATTTGTGTGAGACTGCTCTCTTATTACCTATATAACCTGGATTAATGCATTCTTAATACATTAACCACGGTATTACATCCTCTTGCGATAATTTTCGACATCCACGCGCGCAAAGCCGCGGGCAAAAGCTAGTAATTAATAAAGGAAAATAAATTAGTATTCCAGTATTAAAATAAAATCTTTGAGTTTGAGTTTGTAACTCACGTGTGGTTGATTGTACGACGTATTAATGGAGAAACATAACATAGGCGCCGTGGCTTAGTTGGTTAAAGCGCCTGTCTAGTAAACAGGAGATCGTGAGTTCGAATCTCGCCGGGGCCTTGTGGTAACATTCGTTTTGTTTTTATTTCTTTTCAATATTTCGGAAGCACACTGGAAATATTACCGCTATCTCCAATATGATGATATTATAGGCTATAGAAGTAGACTCATCTGCTGGCCATTGGCCTCTGCAATCCTATTTATAAGTATCATAGGTATCAAGGATTTTCTCAAACAAACACACACTAAAATCGGCATGGTGCGATTTGGATTCCGAGTCTGACTCACACTTTGCCAAATTTATTGTGTAAGTTCTGTAACACTTAATTTTTTAAGTCACCCGTTCAGTCCCTCTTACAAGAAAGAAAATTCTTTCTTATTTGCAGAATAGTTGGGCAAACGTCTTCTAAAACTATTCCAAATTTTAAGTTGATAGCATTAGTAGTTCTTGAGATATCCAGCTGTTACAAACAGACGGACAGACAGACTGAGTCTCACCATATGGTTTCCTTTCCACCACCTATGATAAATTATTTTATTTCTGCAACTAGGTTTGTACCAGCACTTTTACACGTCAATCATATTTTTTTAAACTAGATAAGGTCGGCGTTTCCTACTTGACTAGTGTGAGGAAAGGCCGAAACAAACTCAGAGGTCACAGTCTCTTTTAAAGTCCAGGCATAATCTTGGTCAGATCATGTGAACACCATGTGAATTGGGGTCTGAAATGGTAAGTTAAGGAACGAATCACACACATTGAGTGGACCTGTCCAATCAGTGCACGCATTTATCAGTAATCATGCAGTTCAACTCAGAACTTAAGGAGCTTAATGATTTGACGAAAAATACCTACCAACGAAAGGACATTATGTTTTATGTTTGAGAGTTTTCTAAAACATACATAGTTTAGTTGAACCCGTTTCCACCAGTGCTATGCTATATGAACCAATGAATACGATTGGTGGATGTCAAACGTATCCAAATCAACGTAAAATGCCACATCTCTGGTGGAAAACCAGCCTTAGACTTGCCCCTGCCAGGGTCGCGAGATTTGTTCGAAAGAGTTGCCGTGACCCTGGCATAAAGGCAACTGAAGGAATACGGGTGGGCTTTAGTCAGTAAAAATCTGACACGCCCTCCCGCTCCGCCCAGAGCGGACAACGTTATTTGAAGATTTCCCACCTACAAAAAAAAAAACACTTGCCCAGCTCAGACACAAAGTCTTTAAGGAAAACACATCGTGAGCCTCTAGCCAAGTTCATTTATTATTTAGCTTTGCCTTTCCAAGGTGATGTTCCGGTAAATGTATTAATTAAAAAGGCAATTTTAGGCAATTACTACGACGGTGCGCGGTAATCCTAAGAGAGTGCGCTTAAAGTGGCTAAGATCTTACATAGACGGGGAAATAATTATGTACGAAAAGCAGAAAAAAATATATTGGCAAACTAATCAGTCGCAGCAAACTAATCAGGAGCAATAGTGGCCCAGTGGTATCGGCCCCGACTTACGAGTTGTAGGTCGTGGGTTCGAACCCAGGCAGGCACTTTACTTTGTGTAAATAATTGCATAAACATTCTCAAAACGGTGAAGGAAAGCATCGTGAGGTGACCGGCATGTCCTAGAACCAAAAATTCGAAGACATGTGACATCTATCAACCCACACTGGGCCCGCGTGGTAGATTACGGCCCACCCACTCTCACAGAGAGGAGACCTGGGTCCCAGCAGTGGGAACAATATAGGCTGATAATGAATCAACCGTTTCATAACTACTAAGGTATTGAAGTTTAGTATGGGAAAGTTGATAATTTTTTCGCAACTACAATGTTGGTCACATGCAGAAGCTTGAAACTAAGACGCGACTTAAAATGTCTCAGTGTGAACAAGGCGTTATTTCTCAGGAACTAAGTGATTAGTAATTTTAGCTAAATTCTGGGGCTTAGGGGGTATAGGTGTTAAATCTTCGTCTCAGTTAAAGACTAGGTTTTGTAGGTAGTTGTAGAGCAGTTGTTCTTATGGAGCCGGACGTAAAGAATAGCACCATCACATTTCTTAGGGACTTACTAGAGAATGGGCAGCAGCGTTCTCTATGCATTTTACCACCATACTGCGATTGCCAACCCGCCTGCCAAGCGTGGCGATTATGGCAAACGCACCAAATTGGGGGAGGCCTATGTCCAGCAGTGGACGTGTTTCGGTTGAAATGATGATGATGATGTAGAACAGTGGTGGCTCAGTGATAACGGCCCAGACTTACGTGTCGGAGGGTCGTGGGCTCGAAGCGACTATGAAAATTACATGGTGTTTTTTCTTTTGTTTTTAGTGATATTCCAGTACGTCGATGGGAAAGCAACCATTTGGTTAAGTGTGCCGGCGCGTTACTTTGTTTGTGTAATTTATTTCATTAACGTAGCTCTCAAAATGGTGAAGGAAAACATCGACCGGAAAATGCTCTGAAAACAGTGAAGAAAAAAATTGTGAGGTAATGTTCGAGCTTACAAAAAAAAAAACAAGACATGTGACATCCATCAACACGCACTGGGCTCGCGTGGCCCTCTTCTGTCACAGAGAGGAAGCCTGTTTCCCAGCAGTGGGAACATGATAAGCTAATTATGTATGTTTGTATACACTGCATAAATTCTAAAATGCCTAAGTTGTAAGGTTTTACCGGTTTTATGCCTTAACTAGGTTCTGCCCGCGACTTCGTTCGCTTCAAATTTTACGCTCCCTTTCCCGTCGCATCAAATTGCCTGCCAGTTTTCGTCCATTTTTTGTTTGCTGCTCCGTTCCTTTTGACCGTAGCGATGTTATATAGCCTTTCTCAATAAATGGGCTACCCAACACAAAAATAATTTTTCAATTCCGACTAGTAGTTCACGAGATTAGCGCGTTCAATCAATCAATCAAACAAACTCTTCAGCTTTATAATATTAGTATAGATTTTACTTTATTACCAAGCGAAATCGTCGCTTGTCTTCATTATTATGTTTTCCTCATAGAAGTGAATATCTGTATTCTTTTTGAGCGAAATAAATTTCTTAAACCGTAAACTGTACACTGCCAATAGATGTTGACACACTGGGTAATTGCCTAGATTCGTCTTCTATCTTGGTAAACGCTTCCAATCTTACTGGATGTAGCTGAATATAGCTACATAGTTCTGAATAGGCTAGGCAGAGGATAGTCCTAACGGTTAATATTGACGGCCAAATGAGGTTCGTGTGATCGAAGGAGGAGGCGGGGCGCGTGAGGGAGTGGCAGTCTCTGCGCCCTCACGTCCCTAGCCACCGCAGGAGGAGACACCCCGGGCGTCGGGAGTCGATCGCAGACTCCCGGTCAACGTAGGCGCGGGCTTGCGGGCGTCGAGCAATGGGTAGCTCGCCGCCCGGTAAGGACCAGGCCCGTGTCGACGGCGCGTAGTGTTCCACGCTGAAGGGGTCTGCTAGGACCGATGCCTGCCAGGGTCGCGAGATTGTTCAAACGAGATACCGTGGCCCTGGCATATGGGTAACTGAAGGAACACGGGTGGGTTTTAGTCAGTAAAAGTCTGACATGCTCTAAAAGGTTCGTGTGATGTAGACTATACAATAGCATTTAAATTAGCACCCGTCTACGGGGTGTCGTTGTGGCGTGATTGTGATACGTGTTTGAGCCCTAAAAGTTATAGTTCAAAACAAACTGAATAAATTCTTCTTAAAGAAAATTCTTTGCTTTCCGTTAACGTCATAAAAAGAAGAAGAATATCACCACTGACATAGATATCGAAAATCTGTCACAATGTCAGACAAAAATGTTTTGGATTTTTCCAAATCACAATGAAATAAAAAAATAAAATGAAGTTGCACGTTCGCACTTAATGCCCGTCTATCTGTCTACGCCCAAAAATGAAATAGTCGTAAGAAAAATGATTGATTTCCAAGCACACCGATATTAGAAAAAAAATACCAGTAAAGTACCGAAACGGAAACAAAACTAACTAACAAAAATGGGTGGTAAGTATATAAATACATACATATGCCCGCTTATATGTGTCTCTTAATGTTTACTACTGACCATTGTATAGAATCAAGTTCTTCTAACTGGACAGACAGCTGTGCTGCTGGACAGTTTCTTGCGCCACTTCTTCTTCCCAGCTAAAGCACTAGGAAGTGGTGAAGGGCGGGCGTTTCGGAGGACTGTCATATGTAATTTTGACGTGCGAAAAGTGCTGATACTCAGTCTAATTTCAATAAAGGACTTTTGATTTTGATTTTATATTAAGAACTAGTAGAGCATACAACTCCATGTGTCAGAGTGTTGATGATCTTGATTTATTCACCACCAGTGTTACCAAACTCTTGCCAGCGTCGCGAGATTTGTTCAAAAGAGTTACCGTGGCCCTGGCATATAGGCAACTGAAGGAACACGGGTGGGTTTTACTCAGTAAAAGTCTGAGACGCCCTTTCGCTCCACCCAGAGCGGGAGAGGTCATTCGATGATTTCCAACCACAAAAAAAGTGTCATCAAACTAAAAAACATTGTAACCGCTTCTTCGAAGACAGCTGACACTTCTCATGTTCTTCTTTTCTGTTACTTATTACTTTCATTTTACCTGTCTACTATCTCTTGTTCTATCCTAATTTGATCAACGAAATCTTTTAATCGGCCTTCTTTCACTATTGTTTTGCTATCCTACCTACCTAGCTGTAGGTTTCTTAAGATATAAAATAAAATATGTACATAAACTCAGGACTTCTTCCATTGAGAAAATAAGGTAGTATGCTTAGATGGTTTGGTCGTGTTGAGAGAATGAATGAAAGGCGACTAACAAAAGGTACAAGATAGATGTGAGTGAAAACACCGGGAGGGGACGCCCTAAGAGGGCATATAGTGGCCTTATTGGTGATATTCTTCAGAAAAGTCAGGTGCGTAGTATTCGCAACTGACGTGCGTGTAGACTAATTGTATGAACGTTAACGAGGCTAAACGAAATATGTTGCGATCGTACCAGGTGGCTTGCTTCTATACAGTTAAATAAAAATAAAAGTTTAAGAACCAGTCTTAGCAATGGTCATCGTGTTCCCCAGTAACAGGGTTGTGCAGTATAGATAGGCAGTCGCTCCATGTAAAATACTGGCATTCAGCTACATCCGGTTAGACTGGAAGCTGACCCCAAGATGTTGGGAAGAGGCTAGGCTGATAATGATGGTCTGTTAGTTCATGGCATCGTTCTGCCCCCGTTATTGTAATTACAGTAAGTCAAAAAAAAAAATTAAACGCATAAATTTTTTTTTTTGAGTCGCACTCGCATCGCACTTTTTTAAACATTTTTTTAATTGGTGTATCTTAATGATTATGGCAGGTAACTTAGATATTTAGACGGACAATAAAAGATAAATTTGCGTAGATTAAAAAGAAAAATAACCCATGTAGGAGTTGATTTATGAATCATTGTACTTTAAAAAAGTCATAACGCCAGTTACACGACTTATAACAACGGGGGCAGCGTTCTCAAACCAATGAATTGATTTCAACGCCTTTTTTCAGACGAGGAAGAAGAAGCGTCCCTGGGTGCCACCAGGTACCCTGTCATGCCTTCGTTGGTGGCTCTCCAGCAGATGAGGAACAGACTTCATCTCGCACAGCTGGGTAAAAAGCTGATGAAATGGACCGCCCTGGCTACTGGCAAAGAACTCCGAAAACTTTCTATAGAAATGTCAACGTGAGTGATAACCTGAAAAAAACTTTTTACAGCAAATAAATAATAGTTAAAAAAATAAAAATAATGGAAAAAAAGCGTGCGGTGCTTTTGAGGTGATTTTAATTGATATCAAGCACCCCACGCTTTTTTTCCATTATTTTCTACTTTTTAGTTTGGTTTTCTATGGAAGCGTGTTTTTTAGTTTTTTAAACTATTATTTATTTTCTATGTTTTAGAGTGTTTCTAATTTTGAGACGTATGTCAGCGTAGTTTGTGACGTATGTCAGCGTAGTTTTCGAAGACAGTTTTTTTGCTGTCCTGGTAACCCTGGCAAGGATAATGGCACAAATTTATGAAATTATTGCATTGTCATCGGTCTTTGACAGGTGTGCAAAGTTTGAATGAAATCTGGTCGTTTAAAGTGGGTCAAAATCGCACTATAAGGAGTCGGTTACAAACAAACATACAAACATACAAGTGAAGCTAATATAAAGCTTGTAAAAAGAAAGGACTACAAAGTGAAATAAAATCTTTAATTTCAGAAGTCGGTCTTTGGATCTGTATTTGTTTTTTTTTTTTGTTTTGTCACCGACTTTCGACAGTAAACGACAATACAACAACATCTTCATCATTTCAGCCGACAGCCGTCCACTGCTGGTCATAGGCCTCCCCAAATTTGGAGGTGTTTGCCATAATCGCCACGCTTGGCAGGCGGATAGGTGATCGCAGTATGGTGGTAAAATGCATAGAGAACGCTGCTGCCCATTCTCTAGTAAGTCCCTTAGTCGTCTGTTCCGACATCCACTGGAAAAAAATGGGATGGTGCTGTTCTTTAAGAGACCACTCGGAACAACAACAATATGGTACCTATTGTTGGCTTTCTACGCGCATTCGGACATCGAATGGCCAGCGTCATCACAGTGACCATCCATACTATAATATTATAAACTAGCTTTCGCCCGCGTGGATGTCGGAAATTAACGCAGGTATTTTTCTAAAATAAAAGTAGCCTAAGTTACTCCTTGTTACATTAGCTAACTGCCAGTGAAAGTCCCGTCAAAATCGGTCCAGCCATTTCAGAGATTAGCCGGAACAAACAGACAGACAGACAAAAGTTTAAAAAAATGTTTTTTTTTTGGTGTAAGTACCGTATTTACTTTCATATGAATTTAGTGACAAGCTGTTAATTTGAAATTACAAACAGACACTTCAGTTTTATTTATTTGTATGTATTAAAAGGAAAGTGTGTGTGTGTCTGTTTGTCCGTCTTTCACGGTAAAATGGAGTGACGAATTGACGTGATTTTTTAAGTGGAGATAGTTGAAGGAATGAAGAGTGACATAGGCTATTTTTGGTCTCTTTCTAACCCCCCACTTCCCTAAAATTGGAGCTGGAAGATTGTATGGAGTAATGGAAAAATCAGGAAAGGGGAACTGTGTTACCCCGAATTTAACGCGAGCGAAGCAGCGGGAAAAGCTAGTACCTACATAAAAGTGAAATCTTGGCAAGTTGTGGCTGGATAGCTTTTTGTTTTACGGTTGCCACAGTTGGTCTATGGAGGGGTGACCTCCTTTATATACCAAGACCCCTCCGTGCTTCGGAAAGCACGTTAAGCCGTTGGTCCCGCCTATAATTTGTAAATCTTTCACAGTCATTATGGGTCTTCGGAAGCCCGAAGGTCTTACTAAGGGATTTCGTACTACCCAGTAACTGGGTTGTCGAGGTCAGATAGACATTTCATTTCATTTATTCTTATTATTTACAATTACACACTGACAGTCGATCCTTGTAAAATACTGGTGTTTAGCTGCTGGTTCTGCGTTTTTTTTTGGCGCAGCCGTGAGGAAAAAAAAATATAATTCTAGTATCCGACATCACACCTTATACTATTTATTTAATTTTTAACACGCTTTTATTAGCTTCACCTGTATTGTAAGTGTGTAACTATGTTTGTAACCGATTCCTTTAGACTTGATTTTTGACCCACTTCAAACGGTCAGATTTCATTTAAACTTTGTAGACCTATCGAGGACCGATGCCAATACAATAATTTCATAAAGAACCATGTCCCAAATTGGGCCCCTGGTGTACACGAATGGTTTTTATCAGGGATCTTAGGGAGCTCCGTAACCGTAACCGAAACTATAGGATATCCGATATAAAAAATTATCCGTAACCGTAACCGAATCCGAAATAAAAGTTTCGGATAATATCGGATTTATTATTACATTTTTATTTTAGGTAGATAAGATAACACTCAATATATAATTATAATCATTTTTGTTTTAAATTGCTATAATAATTACTCACAGACTGATAGTAATTCCTACCAAATGGTGACATATATATTGTATATAAAACCATTTTATTAGCTATTTGTTTTTTACTTTTGAAATTCCTAAAAAATAATAATTTCCGTAACCGGAATTATCCGAAACTAACGGATAATCCGAAATAATTTCATATCCTTATCCGTATCCGTATCCGGTTTAATTATCATTCCTACATCCGTAACCAATCCGTATCCGAAATTTCATATCCATAACATCCCCAGTTTTTATTGTAGTGTGTAGTACTAGCCAAGTAAAATAAGAATAAAAATATTTAACGTGTGTGCGAAGTAGGATGTAGTTAATTAAAGCTCGTCAGAAACTGACTCTTCATCGGAGCTATCAAACATTACAAAAATGTTTTCTATCTCTTCGCTTGGTGGCTTGGGACGTTTTCTTGGTGTTTTGCATAACCTAGGTACCAAAAGACTGTTAGAATGTGTACACAGTATCCAACTGTACGGTCACCATTTTTACTTTTTAAGTATCAGATTCTGCTTCCTGATGTCGTAGAAACCTAACCCAACATTTGTGGCAAACACGATCATCATTCGATATAAGACGTTTTCTTTGTAATGTAACTTCATTTTTAACCGACGAAAAAAAAAGGAGGTGTATTTTTTTTTTTTATGTATGATCACGCATAACTTTGTACATGGTAGTCCTATTGTGACAATTCTTTTTTTATTGGAAAGGGTATACTCCCAAGGTGGTCCCATATAAATTTGGAAAACTAAATCGAACCCTAAGGGTCGGAAAACAGGGGATGAGTGATTGTTCACTCACTGATTGTAATGTATAACCACGCATAACTTTATACAGAGTAGTCCGATTTTGATAATTCTTTTTTTGTTGGATACGGTATACCTTGCCAAGTATTATTAGTACATTAAAGTCACAAAAAATTATAAAATAAAAACTTTTTAACAAAAACTTAAGCCGCCGAAAAAACTGAAAAGCATAAAATAAGTAATAAACCTTAAAATTTTGAGTCGGCGCTGAAAAATCAATGAACAAAGATCACTCAAAGCGTCGACTCATAATTTTAAGGTTTATTATTTTATGCTTTTCAGTTTTTTCGGCGGTTTAATTTTTTGGAAATATGAAAAGGGTTTTTCACTGTCTGGGGGGAGCCCCCCTAGCTCCCTCAGGAACATCCGCCGCTCGTATATCTTCCCCTCCAGGACGGACTCCAGAGGCATTTAAATCACATTCTTGAATTCTTCTTGCCATAACGGCATAACACGCGCCCAGAGTCTTAGCCAAACAAAAAATATATTGTCTGTCACCACCGTCAACCACGAGGAGGTGCTTTGGACGCAAGAAGGCACATTTGTATTAGAGTTTAACTTTAAATTTCATGTTAAGGTCCCTTGCACATAATGTACACATCATACTCTACCAACTAGTATGCGTAACCATATTGTACAAGTGTGGCCCAAATTACCTTCGAATTTGGGACAAGGTTCTTTGTGGCACTATTCTTGCCAGTATTTGCTATCCTGGTAACCAGGATAGCAAATACAAATAAAAAAAAACACTCTTTTGTAGCTAGCTGAACTAAAAAATTGTAAATAAATTATAAAAATAATACTTTAAAAACACACTTCCATAGAAACCCAAACTAAAAAGTAGAAAATATTTGAAAAAAAATATACCAATTAAAATACCTCAAAAAGAACTAATCTTGTTTTTTCAATTATTTTGTCTTTGGTTTTCTATGGAAGCGTGTTTTTTAGTTTTTAAACTTTTATTTTACTGTTTCTTTCTGTACTTTGTTTGCCTTTTAGTCTGAGTTATAGAAATGTATTTCTTCCTTTATTTCTGCATTCGGTTAGACGGTTCTTTCAGAACCCGACCTGAACATAGTTGGTAATTGGTTAGGCAGATGATAACGTGGGTGAAACCAGCGCAAAAGCTGATGGGAACAAAGACGAATCTAACCTGATATATGTATATATAAGGCCTCCCACAAGGTGGACCGATGACCTTGTGATGGCCGCAGGAATCTGCTGGAAGCACGAAACCGGTCGAAGTGGCGGAGCTTGGGGGAGTCCTATGTCCCGGCCTATGGACTACGATAGGCTGAGTTGATTGAAACCTTATATTTTTTATTTTATTTCCAGTGCCATGAAAGATTACGGAGCGAAAATGAAGGCCGCGTTCATACTGCTGGCTCGTGCGCGGTACTTCGTCCCTGGCATGAATGGATTAGTTCTTGAAACAATTCCTAAGCAAGTACGTATCACCACTCTCCTGCATAATCAGCCTATACCGTTCCCACTGCTGGGATACAGGCCTCCTCTCGGTTAGAGGGAGTGGGCCGTAGTTAGGGTTGCCACCTTTTTTTTCATGCAATTAAAGTATAATGGTTATTATAAGTAAGAAAAAAAAGTACATACATAATATAAAAATAAAGTACAACTTAAGGTGTCTTTATTATTTTATTTAAAAATATTTTTTTTTTGTTTTTTGCAGTTTGTATCTCATCAATTTCATTTAACGAAAAAGTACTGAGACTAAACTTTTCAAAATCCCAAAGAAATCAAATCTTGCAAAATAAAGTATTTTCGTGTACTTTATTTTTTTCATAAAGTATGGGGTACAATTATGTGAAATAACGTAAAATATTTTATTATAAAGTAAGGGTGGCAACCCTAGCCGTAGTCTACCACGCGGCCTCAATGCGGGTTGGTGTCACATGTCTTCGAATTTTTGGTTCTAAGACATGCCGGTTTCCTCACGATGTTTTCCTTCACCGATTTGAGAGGAGTGGTGATGATATATTTACACAAAATAAAGCGGGTTCGAACTCACGACCTACAATTCGTAAGTCGGGGCCGATACCACTGGGCCACCACTGCTCTCATCCACATTCATCATTGTCTTATTCTCCAGCCCTTATCCCAATTTCTTTGCGGTCGGCGCAACACGTCTTTTTCTTCCACACTTCTCTATTAGAGCACTTACACACGAGCGGCATGTTGCCAACGGCAGGTAACTGCAGCCGTCGACACGCGATGATGACGCGTTTGAACATGGCGTGTCGCCGGCTGCCGTCGGCTGCCGTCGAGACGCGTCGACATCTTTCGTCAGTTGCCGTCGGCTGCCGTCAGCTACCGTCGAGACTCGTCGACGGCTGCCGCCGACACGTATCGACAGTAGCAATTACCTTTGCCGTTGGCAACATGCCGCTCGTGTGTAAGAGGGGCCGGCGCTCACTGCTGGCACGGCACGGCATGGCATGGCAGATTGTGCTGCGGTATCCCACGGTATGCCGTGGCATCCCGCGGTATCCCCGCGCACCGACCGGACCGCGCCCCATTAACCAAAATGACCGCTGCACAATTTACAACCTTATTTCAACTACCTTAGCAATCATAATTCCTCGACACAAAGTGACCCATACGTCTCGCGAGATGCAATGGTGTGCCGCGGCAACCCGTGGAATGAAACGGCATGACCCTAAACTCATTGAAATAAAATTCAAAATAACTTGATTGGTAATAAAATCCGTCATGCCATGCCATGCCGTGCCGTGCCTGCAGTGAGCGCCGCCCGCTTTCTATCCATATCATCATTCACACAGTCCATCCATAATTTTTTTGGTCTCCCCTTTCACTTACAGTCAGTAAGTGAAGGGGGAATTACGGGGTCTTTTTTTGGTCTCCCCTTTCACTTACAGTTCATTTTGGTAGTTCAACAACATAAATTACGTTATTTACGTTGCTGAGCAGACACATTTATTGAACATATGAAGCAAGTAGCTTCTGCTCACGGGTTCGCCCGATAAGATGCCTATATTCTTTCCAAGGGCTCAAAGTATTCTCATATTAAATTTCATCAAAATTGCTCCAGCCGTACCGGAGATTGCCCCCAAAAAGATATCAACAAATCTTGTCTCTATATAATATAATATCTATAGATCAGCTGTTTCATAGAAAAGTGCTGAACCTACGCGGTCTTAACGTATCAGAATCAGCCTTTCCCATTGCTGGGACACAGGCCTACTCTTGGTGAGAGGGAATGGGCCGTAATCTACCACGCGGGCCCAGTGCGGGTTGGTAGATGTCACATGTTACCAAAACCCACGGCCTTAAAACTTTTTTTTTTATTTTAACGTGGAGAAATGCTCATGCATACTGCGCTACCAAGGGGAGATAGCGCAGTTTTGTGGGTCCCAACTCACAAAAACCCCACGGTGTCCTCCTACACCACTTATAGCGGGAACACGGGCTCGCGTAAGCACTCTTCCGCGAATCCGCCGCGGCTGTCCGTCGTCGGATCCAACTCTAGGGGATACCCTTTGTCATGGCGCACATGAACACGTAGCACGCCGTGACCACCCCGGGGACCAATTAGCATATGGGTGCCAGACGACCCCGTGTATGGCACCCTCGGTCCCCCTGCGACGGTTTTGGTGGACGGACATTTGGTGGTTACCTGCCTTAACTGACCATTATTCTGTGTTGCTTTTTTTGGATCGTAAACTACCTCGAACGTTTTGGTAGAGGAGTCAGCCCAGAGGGTTTTTGAGCAAGCATGTGCAGGGCAAGTTCCTTTCTGAAACGTTTGAAATATATTTTCGGTATTTTCTCAACATGTTGCACCTAGTCAGCTATTAACCTTTCGCCCTGCATTTGCTTGTTCAAAAACGCTCTGGGATCCCCTACCATTTACAAAAACAACGAAGTATTTAGTTAATAACGAAAACTTGTCAGAAGACCTAGAAAAAGTGTATAAAAACAAATGTAATAAAACAAAAGATCAGATAAGATAAGTCTTTATTTGCTTTAAACATGGTATAAAGTTGTTACAGTTTGGTCTTATATAATGTCCACATGTTTAGCGATACAAAAATAGTATTAATTGCATGCAAAATAATTACACATTCACGATTTAAATATGAACTAAACAATGTCGCAGATTACCGAATACAATAATAGTCATTTACATTTTTATTAATACATGTACAACATATTGGAACATATCATGTCTGGACTTTAAAAGAGACTTTGACCCAGAGGTCAAATTCAGAAGTTTGTAGTCGGATAGGAAACAGCGACTTCATCTAGTTTAAAAAATTAATAATGACGCACTGGATGGGGACGCCCTAGGAGAACATACGAGCATAGTGACCTTATTGATGAGGTTCTTCAGAAGGGTCAGGTGCGTAGTACTTGCAGCTGGCGTGCGTGTATGACCAGATGTATGAACATAAACGAAGCAAAAAGAGTATATTAAGATCGTAGCAGGTGGTTTGCTATATTTTCTGCCTACCCCCATGGGAAAAAGGTGTGAGTTTATGTATGTAATGACGTGTACTAGTATTTGTATAACCCTTATATAATTTATCATTATCACTCTTCTGGTATTTCTATAAAAAATGATTCAATATTATGTATTTAGAACTCATAGCCTCCGTGGCGCAATGGCTAGCGCGTTCGGCTGTTAACCGAAAGGTTGGTGGTTCGAGCCCACCCGGGGGCGATTCTTTTTTGGAATAACTATAAGGCGCCCATTGTATGTTTTTATTGTTAAATGTTCTTTGTTGAAATTGTTTTATGGTGTACAATAAAGCATATATAAGTCGGATCGTCAGGGAGGAGGAGGAGTGCCGAGCGGTATATATCGTCAGGATTTAGAGTTCCCATTTTATTGGGATAAACAATATTATTAAAACTACAAACAATATTATGAACAACTATCAAGTTGTATTACAATATTAATTAAATGATAAAAAAGAAACAATCAATATCAAAAGTCATTTATTCAAACTAGGCTGAGAGTCAGTATTTTTGAACGTCAAAGTTACATAAGACAGTCCCCCCAAAACGCCCGCCCTTCGACACTTCCTAGTGCTATAGCTGGGAAGAAGAAGTGGCGGAACAAACTCCCCAGCAGCACAGCTGTCTGTTAAGTTAGAAGAACTTGAATAAAACGGTCACAAGATAAAGTAGGTAATAACAATACAGTACAACGAACAAACCCTTAAGGTTACTGTTCTTATAGAGGCCTAAGCCACCCAAACACAAAGTGTATCTTTCGCGATCAGCTAGTCAATACAGCTATGTGAATATACAGCAGCGCTTTACCAGGTAAACCGACAGTGTCGGGAGCAGGAGCTCTGTAATGAGTCTAATCCGAAGATAGACTGCCTTGCTAAACGAGCGCAAGCTCTTTTATAGGACAATGTCCCGCCATAATATCTATGACAAATCTGTCCGATGGCGCGCGGAAGTACGCCACGTGTTTACTTGATACAAAACACTAAAGAACTCTAAACAAAATAAGACTTACATTACAAAGTAATCAAATAATATTAGAATAATTGTCGTAAATAAACAAATGGTGAATTCACTACGTAAATCATTTTAACATTTAAAGTAACATGTCATTCATTGCTTTGAACAAACCTACCGGTTACAATTATCGAAATAAGTTTCAAAAATGAATAAGTGAGTACACCAAGTACTCAATAAATTATGTTTCGATTTATAAGACAATATCTGATAGAAACATCACGTAAATTAATGATAATAATAACAAAGAATTGCAAATTATGCGGACTACCCACAATTTGTGTTTGATAGCCATCTCCGACACGGCCAGAACTGACGTTCTACACGACCTCGTGTGATTCTGACAAGAAAATTCTCTTTGTGATCATCGTTCGGCCTTTCTGACAAACAAAAAGCCTTGACAAAAAGTACATCGGAAAGAAAAATACTGAATTAGTCCAATAAAATTATTACCAATAGCAGTTGCACCGCAACCATTCAAAATGATCATACTGAAACTGATAAATCCATAGCTCAAATAAAGTAGAGACATAGTCTCCCAGCCAAAATCACACCATGGGATTTGACAAGTAATTTGGAGTCGAATAGACAACCCGCATAGGCGTCAACATAGACAACCCGCATAAGCGTCAATATCAACCACCAAATCCAGGAGTCAACATAGACATCCAAGCGTCAAGATAGACATTCCAAACAAGAGTCAACATAGACATCTTTTCAATTTAGCTATAGTATGTCAGAATCAGATGAATCATTGTAAGTGTCAACATTGACAACACACTAACATTATCTGGACATTCAGGTATTTTCTGTACACGATCATGGGCACATTTGTTAATCCAATTGGCACTCAACACAATTGGAAAAATCACCATTAGAATGTATTTTAACAAAGTCTCCAACTTGGAACTTTTCAAAATAGCTTTAGTCTAATCGTATCCGACTTTATCATATCCGGCACCTTTAGCTATAACCAGGGCTACATGCTCAGCTAAAAACCAACTTATAAGACAGTTGTATATTCAACACGTTTCTGATCTGCTTCGTTGATTGATACATAATGTCAAAATGATAAGCTTGCAGAAAACCCCATCATTAATTTCTACGGTACTCCGAAATTATTCGGTACACGTGTTAGAATTTCCTATTCAATTATGTTGACTTCACAAGAAATACGTTTGCAAGAAAACCTTTCAGCAAATAGCAATAAAAATTCTGCCCCAGAGTCATAACAAAATGAAAGCGACTCACCAGATTTGTTTAGAATAACAGTAAGAGGCTAATAATAGCCCATCACTAGCCTCAACTAGATTCAAGAATCATTGGCTGGTCCAGGATGTATGGTTTTGTCGGCCTTCTTGCGACAGTTTGTAGACTTATGCACTAATATACCAGAAAAGCGACAGACTATTATATCTGGCTTAAACGTCTTAGGTTGAGAAGAAACGGGTTGATCAGAAGAAATCTGAGACTTTCTCTTAAGATGGGACATGACACTCAGTTCTTGTTGAAGTTTGTATCTAGTATGTACTTCGGTAAAGAAAGGAAGAAAAATTACGCACAAAGGAACATAAAGTGCAACGTAGCTAAAAGCCCCGTATTTAAGTCAATAAAAAATTAACAGTCTAGTAATATTGACATTGCTTGTAATCTAAGGCTTGGCTAGTGACTGTGAGCTAGTGAGCAAAGACAAAACAGAATATTTTTGACAATTACATCACATAATCAAAACAAAAACAATAATGTAGATTGCATTAATATCTACTCTTGTAACGATGAACCACAATATAAAATAACAGTTAACCAATGCGTCGCATCTGTGCAAGAACAGGTTGTTGCTCAGCAATATGCTGTGACTTCAGACGAACCTAGCGTTAACAGCGCTGATTTTCAGCAACTACCTTTCGAAAATGACGTAATGACGTCTGTGTGAGCTAATATGTAGGTAGTAAATGCTAGTCAATGAGCACGGGAATCAAATTTGGAGACATGGGCCAGTATAGTAGAAACAGCAAGATGTTCAACACTCATGCTATTCCATTTGGATGTCAGTGAAGCGACCCATCGACCGGCACATGCAGCCAAAGACTCTCCCTCCCCTGGCCGACTATAATGAAGGTTAATGAGAGCAGCGGCAACAGTTTCCGAAACGTCACAACGAGACAGAAAGAGACACCTAAAGTCAGTCCAGGTCATGCCTGGATACGACACTTCTGCCCTTTAAGGCTTTAGTGAGGGCAATCATAAGAGTGCTACCTAGAAGAGGTTTTTCCGAAAGACTGAGCAATGGAATCGGGTAGGTCTGGATCAAAATCGGGCAAACGAATTTCAACAGGTGGAGCAAAGTGCGACTTAATCGCTTCAACCAACTGAGCCATATTATGGTTCTGAAGTTCTAACATTCCTGGGCTAAACCTAATCCCACTTCTGAAGTCGGATCGTCAGGGAGGAGGAGGAGTGCCGAGCGGTATATATCGTCAGGATTTAGAGTTCCCATTTTATTGGGATAAACAATATTATTAAAACTACAAACAATATTATGAACAACTATCAAGTTGTATTACAATATTAATTAAATGATAAAAAAGAAACAATCAATATCAAAAGTCATTTATTCAAACTAGGCTGAGAGTCAGTATTTTTGAACGTCAAAGTTACATAAGACAGTCCCCCCAAAACGCCCGCCCTTCGACACTTCCTAGTGCTATAGCTGGGAAGAAGAAGTGGCGGAACAAACTCCCCAGCAGCACAGCTGTCTGTTAAGTTAGAAGAACTTGAATAAAACGGTCACAAGATAAAGTAGGTAATAACAATACAGTACAACGAACAAACCCTTAAGGTTACTGTTCTTATAGAGGCCTAAGCCACCCAAACACAAAGTGTATCTTTCGCGATCAGCTAGTCAATACAGCTATGTGAATATACAGCAGCGCTGTACCAGGTAAACCGACAGTGTTGGGAGCAGGAGCTCTGTAATGAGTCTAATCCGAAGATAGACTGCCTTGCTAATTTTTTTTTTTTTTTTTTTTTGTGGGGTATCTCGTAGTTAATCCTGAAAAGATTGTTACTACTTAAACGGATTGGGGCCCGGCGAGTTCTAAAAAGTTACCTTTTTAGGCCTCCAGCCGGGGCTTATTATACTTAAAAACTAAAGCGAAAGCTCTAAGGGTTACCCCGAGGGGGGTACGAACCTCGGCTTAGGCAATCGCTGATAGGGGGGGCAGCAAGGGACTGGCTGGATCTGAGTTAAATTATTTATCCACTCAACCGTCCATGGTTACAAAAGTAACCAAATAAAATTTTGTCGAAACGTCCCGGTTACTTTTGTAACCATGGACGTTTTATGCGTCATTCGTCACTTGAAACGTGTTTATCGCTACAGTCCTTTGATAGTCGTACATTAGAGAAATACTAGATGTCGCTATATGAGATTTGTCA
Source organism: Aporophyla lueneburgensis (assembly GCA_932294355.1). Lineage (NCBI taxonomy): Eukaryota > Metazoa > Arthropoda > Insecta > Lepidoptera > Noctuidae > Aporophyla > Aporophyla lueneburgensis. Next base: position 10,559,656 of record OW028762.1, on the reverse strand, counting down.
TCCAGTAGAGTGAATTTCATCTATGGACCGGCAACATAAAATTTAGAAAAAAAAAAGAAAATGACAGTTCATCCGTGTTGTCTAGTGAACTATGTTTGTGTGTGGATCTCCAACTAAAATATGGTAAGTTTTCTGTTTTTATACCACATTTATGTTGTTATTGTATATCAAATTAAACGTGAAGATATTTCCTTTACGAAATATGTATTACTACGCCAATTTCGAAACGTTTACATGGAATAATATAGCTGGAAAAGTTTTATGATGACCGCGCGGACATTGTTCGTTGATTGTTGTTGATCCATTTTTCGAATTAGTTGTTTTTGTTAAATAAATGCTTAATTATAAGAGAATACTTTACTATTAGCACTATAACAGCTATTTACAAACGAAATATATTGAAATGGGGTCTACAAATTATTCAAACGCAACTCGTAATTCATGATTTTAGTGTTGGCTCGGGGACCTTTGGAGAAGTATTTGTTTTTTCTTGATAGAAAACTAAATACTTATATTTAGATATTGGTGTCATTTTGAAGGGTATATTATGTACTATTATAATAAAAATAATTTTGCCTAGTAACTATTATACTTTTCTTGTAAAATACGAAATAAAAAATAAATACGATATTTTTTTGAAATCCCCGACTTTATTTTCTAATTAGAATTCAGTATCTAATTAGCTTTTTGTTTGATTAATTTAGTTTTTTCCAATTAGAATTCGATATCTTATTAGCTTTCCGTGAGTATTTCTTATTAGAATATAGCTATAGTAGTTTTTCAGTCGTAATCGTTTTTGTGCAAAAAATTCGCAATGTCGTAAAAAAGAAAGTGAAATTTGACGCCCGGACAGTTGGGGAGATAATCGCCGCGCGGGTTGGACGGTTGAGTGGTTATGGACTAATTTAAAGCTAACGGCGCAGCATCGCGGGCTGGCTCTTGCAAGGGTCGGGAGGGACTGTTAAGTCGGGGTCGCGACGACGGACCTCGGCGGCGAGGTCGGTACGGTTTGTGTCTGTGTGCTGGTCTAGCTGTACTGGTCTCTTTTCGACTCTCCTGGAGGAGAGTAGTGGGATCATCAGGATCGGTAAGAATGTGCCGCGAGCGGCGGACTTTGCTAATACGGGAGGGGGTGTAAGTAGCTGCCGCCACAACCAGAGGGTTGCGGTGGGCTACGGCCCTATCGAAGTAGCGCTTCGAAGCGCGTTTTATGTATTGATGGATAGTCGGGAGTTTCATATCTAAATGAAGATTGATATTCCGAACAAACCAAGGCGAGCCTGTGGCTTGACGGAGAAAGCGGTTCTGGAGAGTCTGCATCCTATGGATGAATCGGGGCTTGGCATGTGCCCAGACTGGGCTTGCGTATGTCATAATCGGCCTGATACAAGCGGTGTAAAGCCGCTTCTTACACAGAAGAGACAATTTACTCCGCTTGTTCAGGACGCAATGGAGCCTACCGAGAGCGAAAGCGGCCCGCGAGCGAGCCTGCTTTATGTGCTCAGAAAAGGTGAGGTGTTCGTCGAGGATGACACCTAGATATTTGGCTTGCTTCGCCCAAGGGATCTGCTTGCCGAACATTGAGATGGGTCGGGGAGGGGGGTGATTACGTCGAGGTCGGGTGTAAAAGACCGCCTGACTTTTATCGGGATTGACTTCGATTCGCCACTTCCTGAACCATTCGCCGAGCTCGTCGACTGCGGTTTGGAGGTAGCGAACCAGCGCTGTGTCACTAAATCCCGAGAAAAAGATGGCAGTGTCGTCTGCGAACAGAGCTAACCTTGCCTTCTTGCTTCTGGGGATATCGCTAGTGAACAGCGTGAAAATGAGGGGGGCTAGTACAGAGCCTTGAGGGACTCCTGCACGAATCGGGTGAGGGGAGGAAAGTGCCCCTTCGATGCGATAGCGAAAGGTACGGTTCGCAAGAAAGTCTCGTAAGATGAGCACGAGACGGTCTGGCACTCCGAGTTGGTACAGCTTATATAATAAGCCGTTGTGCCAGACTTTGTCGAACGCTTTCGCTATATCGAAGTATACAGCGCCCGTGAACATACCACGCTGAAAACCAGCATTGATATGTTCGACGATACGGTGTACCTGATGGACACACGAGTGTTGGGTTCGAAAACCAAACTGCTCGTTGGGAATGAGGCCCTTGGTTTCGGCATAATCTCTGAGTCGCTTATAAATAAGTCTCTCATAGATTTTGCCGAGGACTTTGAGCAAACTGATGGGGCGATAGCTCGTGGGCTCGGTTTTGGGCTTACCGGGCTTAGGGATGCCAATGACGGTGGCTTCCTTCCACGCTTGGGGGAAAATGTTATTACTCAAGGCACCATTGAAGATGGTACACATGAGCATAATCAGGTGCGCGGGGAACAGCTTGATCACTCTGTTGGTGATGCCGTCTGATCCGGGGGCTTTACGAGATTTCAGACCCTTGATGATCTCGTGCACCTCGTCAGGTGTGACAGGGGGCAGGGGATCATCAGGGTCTTCAACGGGCGGGAGTGAGGCTTTGCGTTCGACTTCCGCGTTTACCTTATCGACAAACGCTTGGTCTACTGGCTGCGAACTGGGTGTGCATTGGGCTTCGAGGCTATCGGCTAGGCATTCAGCCCTGTCGATATCCTCGAATGCAATGGTCGCATCGGGGCGGGTCAGGGGGGGCATAGTGGAAAACTCAGAGGATTTCAGTTTCCTCTGAAGTTCCCAGAAAGCGAGATGAGTTGGCTCTAGTTCGCCCACCATCTTGTCCCAGTTAGCGTCACGCAGCTCAGTCACACGTGTCCTTACAGCACGCTGTAAGTAACGCATGTGAGCTTTGTTAGCGTCACAGGGAAAGTTGCTGTAGGCACGAACGGCCGCGTTCTTCTCTGTCAGCAGATCACGTACATCGTCGGGGAGCTTCCATTTACGGTCACCCGTATCTGGAACCTCCCGTGAACTTTCGTTCACGATCGATTGTACGTGCTCCGTGAGAGAGTCGATCGCGGCCGTTGTGTCGGCGACAGAGTCGAACTGATCTGGGATAGAGTCTAAGTGATGTGACGTGTTAGATTGTAAGCGTTCGCTTACTTTCTTCCAGTCAGTGATCACTTTAGTGGCGGGGGGTTGAGAGGGGTCGCGAGTACCTAATCGGGGGGCCAGGTTCATGACTACTGGTCGATGATCAGAGTCGAGTTCGTGAATAGCCTCTATAGAATCCAACCTTAAGTTGATATTCTTAAGAAGTGCTATGTCAAGAACGTCGGGTAACTGATCGGGGTCGAAAGGAAAGTGAGTGGGAGTCATCGGGGCGATGACGTCAAAGTTCATGGTAGAACAGAGGTTGAAAAGTTGCCTACCTCTAGTCGAGGTCCTGGTGCTATTCCAGGCGGGATGTTTGGCGTTGAGATCGCCCGCTATGATAACGGAGTCACTCATGCCGAAAAGTTCGGAGAGGTCATTAGTGAGGAGTTGAGGGTCCTCGGAACCGTCTGGGGGAGGGAAGTAAGCCGACACGATAGTGATTGGCTGGTGGCCTGTCAGTGCTAACCGACAGGCCGAAACTTCTAATCGGGAGAGTTGGGGAGTATCCATAGGTATGCAGTACAGGGACTTCCTATAGTATATGAGGGTGCCGCCTCTGTGACAACGTGACCTGTCGTTGCGAACTAAACGATAGTTTGCAATTTTCGGGTCACGATGATGAGGTTTTAGGAACGACTCTTGAATGAGTAAAATGTCTACGTGATGGTCGCGGAGGAACGTGGCGATCTCATCACGTTGGCCGTGAATGCCGTTGGCATTAAAGAAACCTAGCTTTAGGGAACGGGGTTTTTGTCTAGTTAATGTTCCGCGACTATCCATAATGGGGGCGTTGGGAGTTCATGACATGGATTGCTTGCGTGATCTCGGGATACGCAGCATAAATTGACTGGATTCGGAACAAGTTGCCGCCGGCGGCAATTAGTTCCTGGGCCATCTGTTGGGCACGCGGGGAGAGGAACGTGCTATAGGTATTGAAGGTCCCAGTGATAACGTTAAACGCATCAAGGGGAGCCTGACCTTTCCTCTGTACGGGTACTGGTCCTGCCATAGGGGCAGTGGGGGGGGCCGCGGCGCGAGCGGGGGGAGCGGTCGCGGGAAAACCGGGGGGCGTAAGGGGCGCGGGGGCACGGGTACGCGGGTCCACTAATGGAGGGATGGGAGCGGGCTTAGGCCTGGAGGCCAGTGGGGGGAACTCCTTCTGGGAACTCATTAGAGGCCATTGGGAGGGACGCTGAGGGGCCAGTCTCACGGGGAGTTTGGCCGAGGGGGATTCCCTAGTCTGACGAGCGTCGAAACGCTTCGCCAATTTAGGGGAAGATGACTTGGGGGCTTTCGGGCAGCCCCGGTAGTTTGCCGGATGACCGGGCTCTTTGCAGAGCACACAACTAGGTGGCTCGGTGCAAAGAGTGCGGTCTTTAGGCCGGGTACAATCTGCTGTACCGTGGTCTCCCAGACACTTGACGCACCTGGGAGTAGCGTAGCAGTTGTACGCTGAGTGCCCGTACAGTTGGCATCTGTGGCACTGGCCAATGATGCCTGACTTACGGGGCTTCTCGATTTTAAGGCCTGACAGGTTACAGACAGACCTTACATTGAATATGGGGTGGTGACCCTCTGTGGGAGGGCACACCACCAAGACCATATCAAAGGCGGTACCTTGCCTGGACCGGTGCATTCGATGGACCTCTGTGACAGGCACGTTCTGTCGTTCGAGGTCCGCCTTAATATCGCTGGTGGCGATTTCGCAGGGGATCCTGCGAATCACCACCCTGGTCAGTCGCTCCTCGGGCAAGGAATACGTGTGGAAGGACACGTTCCTGGCAGAGAGGAGCCTGGTCAGATCGCGATAATCGCCTGACGTGGGGACTGATACTTTGATCCCGTGCTGGGTGGCACGGGCGCTAGTATAGTTGACCCTTTGGTCAACACACCATTTGGACACCTCCGTCCACTTGGCCTTGTCCTGTATAAATACAGGGGGCGGTGGAGGGAGTTTCCTGCCGGTGTTTGAGCCAGAGGGTACGGGCTGGGCGCTAGTTTTAGCGCGGGGCGCGGCAACCTTCGCGGAGGTTGAAGGCGAGGGGCGGGAGGGGGACGCGTTGGCGGCGGTCGCCGGCGGCGTGGAGGGGATGGACGCGGTCGCGGTGGCGGGGGTCGCCTGCGTAGCGGGGTGGGGGGGGTTCGCGGTGGCGGAGGTCGCCTGCGGGGTGGGGGCGCGAGACGGAGGAGCGGAGTCCTCAGCCGCTATGATTTTAGCGGCCGGGGCTGAGCTGCTCGCCTTGTTTTTCTTGCGCTTGCTCCCTTTGCCCTTAGTATGGGAGACGAGCTCGTACGTCTCTGCGTCCGAGGACGAAGAGGAGTGCGAGTCCGTCTGGGGAGTGAGCGCGGCAGTATCGGGAGGAGTTGTGGGTACATCCTCCGTGTCCATTTCACACGGTGGATCGGTGGAGGCTGGGGCCTCGAGGGCGTCGCTGAAGTCAGCGATGCCCGGGCTAGGCGGAATTACGAGTTGCTCAGCTCTGTACAACTCGGAGAATTCGGCAGCGAAGTCTTTGTTTTTCTTTATCAATAAAAGAAAAACAGAGACAACCGCTCCGACCTCCGAGTGCTCAATGCTGAGCTGACCCGCTAGTTCAGCCAGGAGCGCCTCGATTCTAGCGAGTCTCTCCGTAGGATCCATGGGTTTATCCATGGCGGAGGGGAGGGGGGACCTAATCACTCATGAGAGTGATCCTGACACCAAAACCCTACTCCTACGTAGCCTAATCCCCGGTGGGATGCCGGGGGTGAGTGTTACACTCCCTGTCGGGTATAGACAGGGAGGTGATCCTGGTGAGCCCTAAGAGTGACTCCCGACGCCAATCTTATTGTGCGAACGGGTTCCTAACCGGTCATGCGATGGGTACTGAAGGTACCCGACCAGTCTAGTGCGGGGGGTATAGATATACCCGCGGCACTAGTACGCGGCTGTGGAGGGAAGACTGTCACCGGGGCTGACGAGGGAAGCCCCCAAGGCCAGCGATCCGGGACCCGTCCAACTTTCGTCTAGCCCTGAAGGGGATAGACGGGTGCGTTGGGTCTGCACCCACTCGGCTTCGTTGGCACCGTTAAGGTATCCACCGAGTGACCACGAAACTGTGGATTTGCCCTGAAGGGGCCACAACACAACACACGTTTTTGACGATTTTCTGACGAATCAGAAATACCACTGTCTTGCGAACAAGACAGTACGGTTTTAGACTGAATCTGAAGAAACAGGAAATTCCGAATTTTGCGATTTAAATAAATTTAAATCGCAAAATAGCGGAGAGTAGTCGGGGCGACTACGCAGCGTGGCGCACGGAGCACAACTGACGGGCGAACGAGCGGCGGGCGGTGGAGGGGATACGCGCAGCGGAGCGGCAGCGTAACGACCTTCCAAGGCGGGCGTCGAGCGTAGAATGTGATGTGACTGCCTTGCTAAACGAGCGCAAGCTCTTTTATAGGACAATGTCCCGCCATAATATCTATGACAAATCTGTCCGATGGCGCGCGGAAGTACGCCACGTGTTTACTTGATACAAAACACTAAAGAACTCTAAACAGAATAAGACTTACATTACAAAGTAATCAAATAATATTAGAATAATTGTCGTAAATAAACAAATGGTGAATTCACTACGTAAATCATTTTAACATTTAAAGTAACATGTCATTCATTGCTTTGAACAAACCTACCGGTTACAATTATCGAAATAAGTTTCAAAAATGAATAAGTGAGTACACCAAGTACTCAATAAATTATGTTTCGATTTATAAGACAATATCTGATAGAAACATCACGTAAATTAATGATAATAATAACAAAGAATAGCAAATTATGCGGACTACCCACAATTTGTATTTGATAGCCATCTCCGACATATAAATAAATAAATAAATAAGAAGCAAATTCACAACTATCAAAATACGTAGGATAGGCTACGGTAGGGTTGGTACGTACGATAAATACAACATTAAAAAAACAACTGGAGATACTTTCATTTCATTATTTGAATACGTGCGTTAACTAACGTATGCTACGTTAATTTGCACTGAAGCACCTGACAGATGTTTTTCATTTGACAATTGAGGTCAATTTTGTAACCTTAATTTTTGTCAATGACATACACACACACATAATATCACGCCTTATTTCCCCGAAGGATTGGGCAGAGGTGTACCTATAGTACGCCCACATTTCGCCTGTTATGTTTAAGTCCCATGTAATAGGGGGCGGGGTCAATGAGTTTTCAATTATTATTCACTGTTAGTCACTCGGAAAGCTGGTACGCTTAATTGGGCTGGACACATCTGCCGTATGTCAGACGACCTAATAGGAAAAGTTACAACCTAAGGGGTCCCGCTTAGTGGCAAACCACATCACGGCCGGCCCAGACAGAGATGGAGCTGGAATCCTTTATAATTTTCATAAAAAGGTGAACAAAGTTTTGTGTGAATGTCGAGAATTGTACGTAGTTTAGCAGAAAGGACTCAATTCACACCCAGTTACTTTCGAGAAATTGACGTTTGAAGTTCAAAAGGTATTTTTTCATTTTCTTTTTGTTTATTTTGTCAGTGGAATATTAACACATTTTGTTTTTATGGTAAAGGTAACTAACATAGAATATGTTAGTTACCTTTACTACTTAGAAATACTAGTTAAGAACCAGAAATTTGATTTGTTTATCCTTAAAAAAAAAGAAGTGCCATACCATTGCATGGTTCTAAACTTTAAGTATACGAAAAATAAAGCAATTTTTAGCTAGATCATTTTCACTAACCCGTAGTATGTATAATTTGGATCAGTTTGCTGCACTTAACTCATTTTTGACTAACAATAAGTTGTGGATTGAGTCCTTTCTGCTTAACTACGTCCAGTTGTCCCAAGGGGTCGTGCTACCTGGACAGGAAGTAGTCCTAGTTACTCCATATAACGTCAGCTATCGGTCAGTGAAAGTGTTGCGAAAATCGTTTCAGCCTTTTCCGAGATTAGCCGGACCAAACTGACAGACAAAAGTTTTTTCCTTATTTATTTGTATACCGTGTATAGATACTATCGTGATATATGCATTTTAGTAAAATCTATTATTTTGACATTACAAATGGACACTTCAATTTTATTTATGTATTCATTATTAAAGATAATTATGTTATATTCTAGGGTATAAGTTTATTAAAATCTTTCGTTTTTACTTATTTGCTGACAATTTAAAGATAATGAAGCCAATTATGAGTAAATTAGATTCCAAAATGCTACAGGATGACATCGATAGACTGGTAGATTGGTGCAAAGTAAACAAAATGCTTTTAAATATTAGTAAATGTCACTACATCCAGTTTACTCGTAATAAAAAAAACCAGCCAAGTGCGAGTCGGACTCGCGTACGGAGGGTTCCGTACAAACCTGTATGTATTCTCGGTTTATGCATAAGGTTTATGTTTATGAAATTAAATGTTTTTTTATTAATTTTTATCTTGAGTTCATTGAATGAAAGGTAAATTGCGGTTTACGATTTATGACGTACTTATTAAAAAAAAAACTATTTACTGAACGAGATCAAACCAATTTTCGGTGGAAGTTTACATAGTTATGTAGGTACATCATATATTTTTTGTTACTTTTATCATTCTCTTATTCTAGAAGTTACGGAGGGGGGACACACATTTTACCACTTTGGAAGTGTGTCTCGCGCAAACTATTCAGTTTAGAAAAAATGATAGTAGAAAACTCAATACCATTTTTGAAGACCTCTTCATAGATACCCCCACACGTATGGGTTTGAAGAAAAATTTTTTTTTGAGTTTCAGTTCTAAGTACCTATGGAGAACACCAAAATTTATTGTTTTTTTTTTCTTGTTTAGTATGAAAATCTTAATGCGGTTTACAGAATAACCAACCAAGCCATGCCATGCCTTTGCTATGTTGTTGAAACTTACCAAGTTTCAACAACATAGCTCTTATAGTTTCGGAGAAAGTGGCTGTGACATACGGATGGACAGACAGACAGACAGACAGACAGACAGACAGACAGACAGGCAGACATGACGAATCTATAAGGGTTCCGTTTTTTGCCATTTGGCAACGGAACCCTAAAAAGTGGTCGAAAACAAATATTACATAGAGAGGGAATTGAATTAAAGAAACTGAGCGAAATCCACGACCTGGGAGTTCAACTCGATCAAGCTCTAAAGGTCGATAGACACATCTTGAGTATTATCTCAAGGTCTTTCAAGGTACTGGGATTTATTTTGCGAAATAGTAAGGAATTTAAAAGACCCGCGACAAAAATGAAGCTTTTCAATACTTTAGTCCGTCCAATCCTAGAATATAGTTCAGTGGTATAGAATCCACATTACGAAGTTTACTCGAAACTATTAGAGAGTGTCTAAAAGCGGTTCCTTTACCATCTGTGCTACGGAGATCACTTGGCTAAACAACTTACTAGCTACACTGATAGGTTGAAACACTACCACATGAATACACTAACCAGTCGTAGGAAGAAATTGGACTGCGTCATCCTTCACAAACTATTAAATGGGACGATAAATTGCAGTGAACTTTTGAGTTCATTAAAGATTAAAATTCCAACTCGGATTCCCAGGCATAGCACATACAATCATTAAGCCGCTGTTCCGAGACTTTGTAGGCAATATAACATATTAGCCACAACTACGAGTTTAGATATCTGTGAGTGACTATCTAAATAAAGGGTTTTCCAATAAGGACTTGACAATTTTGAATTTAGTTTGTGAACGCACCTTTTCACTTAACATCGAACTGTCACTGTGAGTTTATTCAGTAGACATAACCTTTTCATCATGGTGAAGTACACGAACGAACAACGTCTGCAAATCTTAAAAATTTACTACAGAAATTCAGAGTCGGTGGCCATTACTTTAGAGCGTTAACTCCGATTTTCGGTGGTCGCCACGTTACTGTGAATGGTGATCGTTATCACGCCATGATTATCGATTATTTTTGGCCCGAATTGGAATATATGGACTTGGACAGCATGTGGTTTCAACAGGACGGCGCCACGAGTCACACAGCACACGTTACAATCGATTTATTGAAGAACAAGTTTGATGAGCGTGTTATCTCAAGAAATGGACCAGTCGATTGGCCGCCTCGTTCGTGCGAGCAAACGTGCCCGCGGTGGCTATATGAGCGAAGTCGAGTTCTATTCATAAATGTTTTTAATGTACTTCAACCCGATAATAAAGTTTTTGAAATATCTCAAATGGTTATCATTTTATTTTGAAAAAAAGTTGTCAAGTCCTTATTGGAAAACCCAAGAATTGTTTAGTAGATTTAATTTAATTTAAATATCTCTAGGTGTTAATTTCAGTATTTCAGTGTATTTCATATTCCTCTTTTTAGTGTATGTCCTTTAATAATTTATAAACTGTTACCAAATTTTACCTTTAATTAATATTTTAACTTTGTTAGCTTAGTTGTAAACTCTATTGTGCATGCTGTGGTCTCCTATAAGTGAAGGAGTACACCTCCTTAATACCTGATGTTACTCTTTATTTACGTGTCAATGTATTGTGTACATCTTTTGTTGAAGATCCAAAATAAATAATAAAAATAAAATAAAAATAATGGTGACAATATTTGCCCCGTTCAGATAAGAAAACCTGCCATGTCGATAAATTTGATTAAAGTACGCTACGTAATTATCATATCTTACTGATAACATTATTACATAATTATTATCGTTATAAACAAAAACTAATTACTTTTATGTAAGTATTTTTATCAGACACGTCAATAATATACCTATATTATGCTTATCAATAATAATTGAAGTCCTAAAACAATCGCCCCCGGGTGGGCTCGAACCACCAACCTTTCGGTTAACAGCCGAACGCGCTAGCCATTGCGCCACGGAGGCCTTACTTAATTATGTGAAATTTGACATCACAAAACATACATGGTGTCATATTATTAAAAAAATACATATTACTAATATCATTTAGTCCACGTTCGCCTTATGTGCTGACATAAAAAATTCGCGATAGGATTTTTTTGTGTGCATTCGATCTTGAACTAATTGCTTAGTGCCGAGAGTCGAAAATATGTACATTATGCGAAAATATCCTGTCGCGATATTTTTACGTCTGTGCGAACGTAGACTACGACGACATGACACGGACGTTATAAAATCGTAGCGGGATTTTTTTGAGCAAATGTGTTTGTATTTTTTTGTGATTTTGGGTATTTGACAAATTGTGTTTTTTTTTTGTGTTTTTCCATCTGGAGTTTTTTACGTACGTGCATACGTAGACATTATGCTTAAAGAATCAAAAATTTTGTACCCTTTTTCACGAAAATTTCGCGGACCGGTGAGTATGTAATTTGGCACAGTTAAAGTTTATACTTACTGTTTCATCTTTTCTGTTCTACCCTTTATATCTATTTTACCCGTCTCCAACTTTATTTGTGGTCGGCACAACATATCATTTTCTTCCACACTTCTCTATTAGTCGTCATCTCGGGAGTCGCCCCCTTTATTTCCATATCAATGATGATGTTGTGTGATGTGTATGATCACACAGTTCATCAATCGTTTCTTTGGTCTCCTTCTACTCTTATAGCTATCAACATTCATACTCAATACTTTCCTCACGACATACCATACAACCAATTTCCACACAACTTTTCAGGTATCGGTGCTACTTTCAGACTTCCTCTTATGTCCTCATTTATTTTTTCTATCTATCTGTGTAACCCCACGCAAGTTTACACTGTTTATAGAAGAGAAAACAATTGTATCAGACCATAAGGTTAGTCCGGTTAGTAGCAATTTTACTTAGCTTCTAATGTTAATAGGTACTTTACAGACACAGATAAACATAATTAGGCATACGATTAAAATCTATACTTAATATTATAAAGCTGAAGAGTTTGTTTGTTTGTTTGATTGAACGCGCTAATCTCAGGAACTACTAGTCCGAATTGCAATTCAGTTTGTGTTGGGTAGCCTATTTATCGAGGAAGGCTATAGGCTATATAACATCACGCTAAAACTAAGAGGAGCGGAGCAGTAATGAAAAATGTTGCAAAAACGGGGAAAATCGCATGGGTAGGCGATTCGACGCGACGCCGACGGTAAGGGTCGGTCGGGGGAACAAGAAATTTAACGCGAATGAAGTCGCGGGCAGAAGCTAGTTAATAAATATTTATATTATTATTTATTTATTTAACACCATATACGACGAAAATTAAACCGCCGAAAAAACTGAAAAGCTAAAAATAATAAACCTTAAAATTATGAGTCGGCGCTTTAATTTTTTGTTAAAAAGTTTTTATTTTATAATTTTTTGTAGCTTTAATGTACTTATAATACTTGGCAAGGTATACCCTATCCAATAAAAAATAATTATCAAAATCGGACTATTCTGTATAAAGTTATGCGTAGATATACATTACAATCAGTGAGTGAACAATCAATCATCCCCTGTTTTCCGACCCTTAGGGTTCGATTTTGTTTTCCAAATTTATATGGGACCACCTTGAGAGTATACCCTTTCCAATTAAAAAAGAATTATCACAATCGGACTACTATATAAAAAAATATGCGTGGTCATACATAAAAAAAAATATACGCGTCGAATTGATAACCTCCTCCGTTTTTTTTAGTCGGTTGAAAAGACACTATTTCTCAAAATATAATGAATAAATTAAAGAAAGAATCCAATATTTTAACACGCGTTTATCTTCGAACGTAATTTCACCCCTTCGAATAAACTTCGGATTAATTTGTGCACACTTATCAAGGGACCGATGACAATACAATATTTTCATTTTACGCCATTGTCCTGCCTAGAATCACCAGGATAGTAAAAAACAAAAATACACGTTTTTGTAGCTAGCCGAACTACAAATAGAAAATAAATATCCTACTAATATTATAAATGCGAAAATTTGTTACTATTTCACGCAAAAACTACTGAACGGATTTGGATGAAATTTGGAACACAGTTAGGTTATAACTTGGATTAACGCATAGGCTACTTTTTATCCCGGTAGTACGTTCCCGCGGGATATTTTCAGACCTCCACGTGGGCGAAGCCGCTGGCAAAAGCTAGTATTTTTTAATTGATATCAAGCACTCCACGCTTTTTTCCATTATTTTCTACTTTTGCGTGTTTTTAGTTTTTTAAACTATTATCTATACTTACTTATAATAAAACTGTAGAGAGGTAATTTCTGTACATTGAATATACATTCAAAATTAATATTGGAGGATGAAATGATGATCGATACTGATGCCAAAAATGCAATCAGTAAATTTTTTGTCTGTCTGTCTGTATATGCACGCATGAGTCAAAAACTACTGAAAGGATTTTAACCAAACTTGGTACGATTGTAGTCTATACTCCTGGGCAGGTTATAGGTATATGACATAACGCTAAGACACATTGGAGCTGAGCAGTGACGATAAATTTGAAGCAAGTCGGATGAAAATGCGCTTTCGAGCTCTTATCCTCGCATACGTTGATCATACACCAAAAGTATGTATTACAAAGATGATGGTCTTCAAAAGATCTACAAAAAAGTTCTTAATAGTACATATCTATCTTACTAAATTCGGAACAAAATTAGTCTATAACCTGGATTAACACATAGAGTACTTTTTATCCCGGTAGTATGTTCCCGCGGGATATTTTCCGACCGCCACGCGGGCGAAGCCGCTGGCTAGTTAAGCTAGTTTATTTATATAACTTTTAAATGAATCATAATCGAATTTCGACCATTGGACAGCCAGTAGTTCAATTAAAAAGGCAAAATAAATTTTATTTTGGTCGTCATTCGACTTGATTCAATTAACATCAACGGCATCGCTGTTTTGAACCTTATTTGTTGCTACAATGCGCTTATTGTCAAATACCTAAAAATTTGCTTCTTTATTTCTTCTAAAAAGAATCGCCCCCGGGTGGGCTCGAACCACCAACCTTTCGGTTAACAGCCGAACGCGCTAGCCATTGCGCCACGGAGGCGTTTTTACAATTTCTAAAATTTTACATCACACTATATTATACGTGCTGTGATATTATAAAACACATGCACACTCCTTTTTATGTTCCGTGTGATGTCAGAACGTCGGATGTAAAGAACAGAACAGCAGTTTTTCCAGTGGCCGTTGTAAGAGGCGACTAAAGGTATTACAAGCTAGAGAATGGGCAGCAGCGTTCTCCATGCATTTTACCACCATACTGCGATCGCTAACTCGCCACCCAAGTGTGGTGATTATGGGAAACCCAACATATGGTTTGTCATAATCGCCACGCCGACCCTTGGGGAAGGCCTAGCTCCAGCGGTACGTAAAAAACATTGAATTAAACAGCGTAATTAATATTTAATCAAATAAAAATTGATAAGACACCGTCTGTCATGGTCTGTCTGTCTGTTGGCAAATGCCTCAGACGTAAGGAATAGCACCATCCCATTTCTTTCCGTGGATATCGTAAAAGGCGACTAAGGGTCTTACTAGGTAATGGGCAGCAGCGTTTTCTTGGCTTTCGGCTGAAGTGATGATGATTTCAGTTTAATACTAGCTTCTGCCCGCGACTTCATCCGCGTCAAATCTTTCCCATCCCATCGAATTGCCTGTCAGTTTTCGTCCATTTTTCGTTGCTGCTCCGCTCCTATTAATGATACCGTGATGTTATATAGCTTATAGCCTTTCTTAATAAATAGGCTACCCAACACAAAAATAATTTTTCAATGCGGACTAGTAGTTCATGAGATTACCGCGTTCAACCAAACACACAAACTCTTCAGGTAAATATTAAAATTTTTAACCTTATACAAAATTACATTTAGCTGTCATTTGCGTTTTCTTATTCCATGTCAGATGCGTTTTTGCCATACCACGTTTTATAGTGACTTGACTTGTATTCTCTTTTACGTTTTATGTCACGTCACACAGGGACGCGGTCGAATGGAATAAAAAGTATTCTATGTCCGTCTCCTGGTTCTAAGCTACCTCCCCATCAATTTGCAGCCAAATCGGTTCAGCCGTTCTTGAGTTATAAATAGTGTAACTAACACAACTTTCTTTTATATATTGTATATAGATATCTGGATGACCGAGCTTTGCTCGATATTTTTTGGTAAATTGTGTTTAAAATAATAAGTTTATGTTTAAGTTGATTATCGATAAAGTTGGTCATTGAAAACACGAATAAAACGACATTTTATAAAAATGAATCCAAGCTAGATCGATTTATCGCCCCCGAAAGCCCCTGTATACTAAATTTCATGAAAATCGTTGAGGCCGTTTCTGTGATTCAGATTATATATATATATATATATATACAAGAATTGCTCGTTTAGAGATATAAGATAGATTAATGAATTAAACACTTCGCGAAATTTCTCTCAGCTCCATTTACTGCGGAATAATGTACCTTTCCAAGGGTGAAAGAATTTTTAAAATCGGTTAAGAGTATTCTTGGATGGTTATGTCATGTTGAGAAGATGAATGAAGGATGAATTGCAAAAGATATTTACAAGGCAGATGTGAGTGGAAAGGCCGGGAGGTCCCGCCTTAGGAGGACATTTGCTCTTTTGAGAGGTCGGGTGCGTAGTACTCGCTACCGACGTGTGTGTATGACCAGATGTATGAACCTAAACGAGGCAAAATGAGTATCGCTCCAAACCTAACAATTTAATTACAAATAGTATATTACCTGACTAAGCTTCTTCTTCTTTGCCCTCGCCTTTTCCTGTGACACGGGGTCGGCTTTCTTAATCATGCGGCGCCATTCATTTTACCACGTACCATCTATTACCAAAATCAAAATCAAAAGTCATTTATTCAAACTAGGCTGAGAGTCAGCACTTTTTGAACGTCAAAGTTACAAAAGACAGTCCCCCCAAAACGCCCGCCCTTCCACACTTCCTAGTGCTTTAGCTGGGAAGAAGAAGTGGCGGAACAAACTCCCCAGCAGCACAGCTGTCTGTTAAGTTAGAAGAACTTGATTCTATACAATATCGTGTAAGTAATTAATATTATAAAACAAAACAAAACATACATTATTCGCCATATGTCAGCTAGCACACGCCAATATACGAACAAAACATTGAAAAGTAAACTCAAGCTGAAATAAATAATAAAACAAAATCGTAAACAGAACGTACCTAACAAAGAAACATACATTAATAAAAAAAAATAATAAAGAAAAGAAAACTTTTACAAAATTACTTCAAATATTGCATTTAGGATACGTCTGTCAACGTCTGCCCTCGCGGAGCGGTCCCCCAACGCGACGTATTTTTTTTTAAATTATGATTACTTACTTAGACCGTACTTTGAGTTTTTTAAATATGATTTTTTACTTTTTAAAAGGAAATTAGGTTTTTGTGTCGGGGGTTTTTTAAATTTATTTTTTTTTAAATTTTATACTTTTTATAGGTACATACTTATTATAATGTAGAATCAAACGAAGCTAAGAACACTCTAGATTAATTCATCAATATTCTCTTTCAGTGCGCTTTCATTTCAGACCCCACTCGAGTATATTTGCTGACATTCGGTTACTCTTCCCCACTTTCCCCCCTACAACTTTTAAACGGCTTAACCGATTATCATCAAACATGTCTAAGAACACTCGCACATAAGTCACCTTTAATACATTTTTTTTTTATTGAAATCACTTCATCCGTTCGGGAGCTATGATGCCACAGACAGACAGACAGACAGACACGTCAAACTTATAACACCCCTCTTTTTGCGTCGGGGGTTAAAAACAACATTTTTACAATTTTTGTCTATCTGTCTGTTTGTTCCGGCTAATCTCTGAAATGGCTGGACCGATTTTGACGGGACTTTCACTGGCAGATAGCTGATGTAACAAGGAGTAATTTATGCTACTTTTATTTTAGAAAAAAAAATAGGATCTCACGAAAAAAAAAACGAATGAAAAACTTTTTGTTAAACACCACGTGGACGAAGTCGCGGGTAACAGCTATTACCTATATGACCTGGATTAACACATTCTTACCGCGGTAGTACGTCCTCCTGCGTTAATTTCCGACATTCACGCAGGTGAAGCCGCGGGCAAAAGCTAGTTTATTACTAAGACTCCGCGGTCCATCCGTCTGTCCGTCCATCCGTATATCTATCACCAAGCTGTATCTCATAAACAGTAATAGTTAGACAGTTGAAATTTTCACTGATGATGTATTTCTGTTGCCGCTATAACAAAATATACTACAAAACAGAATAAAATAAATATTTAAGGGGGCTCCCATACAACAAACGTGATTGTTTTCCTGTTTTCATGGATAATGTTACGGAACCCTTCGTGCGCGAGTCCGACTCGCAATTGGCCGGTTTTTTCGATATCACCACAAGCTGTGAAGAAAATCCACACACATTCTTTTTTCTTCTATACAACGTGTAACATAATTAACGTAAGTCATCATACACCCAAATTAGAGTATTGTATTAAAAGCATAATACAATGACCAATACTTATTTTTAACATGCTTTTTTATCAGCTACTCCTGTATCTATCTTTTTTAATTTTTTTTTGGATGGGAAATCATCAATTGACTTGTTCTGCTGTGGGCGGAGCGCGAGGGCTTGTCAGACTTTTACTGACTAAAACCCACCCGTGTTCCTTCAGTTACCCATATGCCAGAGCCACGGTCTCTCGTTTGAACAATCTCGCGACCCTGGTAGGTCCTGTATCTGTCTCTCTATACAGGAAAATTTTATAACCAGTGCGCAAATTTTTTTTGGTGGTTCAGTATCGGTAATAGAACACAGTTCAATTATTATTTTTTAGTTTGTATCCGAACTTAAATCAATAAATTGTGGACATCCTCCACATTCCGTAATATGATATTGACAATAGTAATAGGTCAGTAACCGCGTGCAGGTGTAGATACTTCGAACTTCTTAGAATTTTGACCGTTGATCGGTCGGTTTTTACATCGTCGGTACATTTGGTAGGTACTAATAGGTCAGTAATCGTGCGCCGGCGTAGGTACTTCGAACTTCTTAGAATTATGGCCGATTGAACAGCTGTTCAGTCGTTCACCTTCGCCGCCGCGCCGGCACCGCGCGCAAGTTACCATACAAACTAGTTTCAAAATAAACATCTTTCGTTAACGATAACTTAATTTTATTGTACTAAGATCTATCAAAATAAAAATTACATGGTTATTATAACTCGTTTCAGTTTAAATATCTGGATGACCGAGCTTGCTCGGTATTTTTTGGTAAATTGTGTTTAAAATAATAAGTTTATGTTCAAGTTGATTATCGATAAAGTTGGTCATTGAAAACACGAATAAAACAACATTTTATAAAAATTAATCCTAACTAGATCGATTTATCGCCCCCGAAACCCCCTGTATACTAAATTTCATGAAAATCGTTGGAGCCGTTTCCGAGATTCAAATTATATATATATATATACAAGAATTGCTCGTTTAAAGGTATAAGATTTGTTAAAATTTGCGCACTGGATAAAAACTTATCCTGTATAATTATCTCCCATGTATGTAACGGAATCTTAAAACTCAAAAGTCACCCACTTCACGGTATCAGAATAATTTGAAATATTGCACACGTGTCAAGGACAGATGACAATACACTAATTTCATATTATCCTGGCCAGAATCAATACATAACAAAAAAAAAAAAATCACCGAGTTAAGGCGCTTTTGTAGCTAGCCAAATTTAACAATAGTAAATAAATAAAAAGCAATTTAAAAAACAAAAATCACTCGCTTTAATTGAAATCCAAACTAAAAAGTAGCAAATAATTTCAAAAAAAATTCAAAATAAGGGTTATTTAATTATTAATATATGAAATAATGTTAATGTTAATCTATACTAATACTAGCTGACCGTACAGACGTTGCCCTGTTTCCTAGAACTCGATAGCAGCGCCACCTACCGGGTCCAGTAGTGAATCTAAACCATCCAGGGTGCCACCCAAACGCATACGAAAAAAATCATTCAAATCGGTCCAGCCGTTTAGGAGGAGTTCAGTTACAACGAAAAGTGGCATTGATTTTTATATAAATAGATAATAGATAAAGATTATAAAGCTGAAGAGTTTGTTTGTTTGGTTGAACGTACTAATCTCAGGAATAACTGGTTCGAATTGAAAAAATATTTTTGTGTTGGGTAGCCTATTTATTGAGAAAGGTTTAAAGCTACATAACATCACGGTAAGATCAAAAGGAACGGAGCAGCAACGAAAAATGTTCTAAAACTGGCAGGCAATTCGATGCGACGGAAAGGGACAGCGGAGCAAAAATTTGACGCGGACAAAGTCACGGGCAGAAACTGGTAAAGCATACAATTATAGCAGTACTTACTAGCTGACCCAGCGGACTTCGTACCGCTTCAGAATCAATAAATATTGTGTTTACTTATCAGATCCCACCAACACAAAGCAAAGAGCAACAAGTACTTACCATATATCCTTATTAGGTGAGCTTCTACCAATCTATGCCAACCTGGTAATTCGAAGACAAAGCGTTTTCCAGCTACCACACAGCCATGTTAGGTGAACTCATACCAAGTTATGCAAACCTGGTACTTCGAAGACATAAAGCGTTTTCTAGCTATCACACAGCCATGTTAGGTGAGCTCCTATCAAGTTATGCCAACCTGGTACTTCGAAGACATAAAGCGTTTTCTGGCTATCACACAGCCATGTTAGGTGAGTTCCTACCAAGTTATGTCAACCTGGTAATTCGAAGACAAAGCATTTTCTAGCTACCACATAGCCATGTTAGGTGAACTCATACCAAGTTATGCAAACCTGGTACTTCGAAGACATAAAGCGTTTTCTAGCTATCACACAGCCATGTTAGGTGAGCTCCTATCAAGTTATGCCAACCTGGTACTTCGAAGACATAAAGCGTTTTCTGGCTATCACACAGCCATGTTAGGTGAGTTCCTACCAAGTTATGTCAACCTGGTAATTCGAAGACATAAAGCGTTTTCTAGCTATCACACAGTCATGTTAGGTGAGCTCCTACCAAGTTATGCGGACCTGGTTTTTCGAAAACATAAATCGTTTTCTAGCTATCACACACCCATGTTACGTGAGCTTCTACTAAGCTATGCCAACCTGGTACTTCGAAGACATAAAGCGTTTTCTAGCTACCCAACACCTAGGTAAGCTCGTACCAATTTATGCCAACCTGGTACTTCGAAGTCATACAGCGTTTTCTAGCTATTACACGCCCATGTTAGGTGAGCACCTACCAAGTTATGCCAACCTCGTTCTTCGCAGAAATAAAGCGTTTTCTAGCTATCATACAGCCATGTTAGGTGAACTCCTACCAAGTTATGCCAGTCTGGTTCTTCGAAGACATAAAGCGATTTCTAGCTATCACACACCCATGTTAGGTGAGCTCCTACCAAGTTATAACAACCTGATACTTCGAAGACATAAAGCGTTTCCTAGCTACCACACACCCATGTTAGGTGAGCTCCTACCAAGTTATGCAAACAGCCTGGTACTCGAAGACTTATAGCGTTTTCTAGCTACCACACACACATTTGCGGTCGGTTGGAAAATACGGATAATGCGAAGCGCTCAAGTCGATAAGGTCTTTCATTATATTATGTTTATTGATTAAATCTAGGTACCTTTCTACACCTATTCATCATCTGCCTAGCCTTTTCCCAACTATGTTGGGCTCGGTTTCCAGTCTAACCGGATGCAGCTGAGTACCAGTATTTTACATGGAATGACTGCTTATCTAACCTCCACAACCCAGTTACTGGATAATACGATACCCCTTCGTAAAACTACCCACCCATCTGCACCTATTATTCCATTATGTTATACACATACAGGTCCACTGATTCATTAAATGCAGATGTAACTTTGTAATCCTACATATTTAGATGGGATTACAAAATTATTTATGCAGTTTGCGTATCTAGAAAACTGGAATGAAATTGGAAAAAATATTTTAGTTTTTCCTTGATTTATACACTAAACACTAATTGTATTCTGTCAAGCTTCTATGTCTGCTTGAAGTGCCTTAGAGTTTTGATGATCGGCCAGTCAGTCAGTGAGTGACAAAATTAAGAAACTTTGACTTATTATAATTCTTAAACTTCTGGTTCAAATTGAATAAAATTTGAAGTATACCGTGTTTAGACAATGTTTACTTGGTTACTGAAAATTCAAGCTTATAGTTTTATCCACAACGAAGTTATAGGGAGCCGAAAATGGCCTGAACTGAAGAAGAATGGTACGGCCGTGTTCTAATTTTCCGCGCAATTTTTTAAATTTTTTCATTCTTGTGAACCTTTTCCTGACAATAAAAAAACCAAAAAAAAGAAAAAGTGAAATCAGTCCAGCCGTTCATGCGTGATGGCGTGACCAAGGGAAATAGGGATTCATTTTTATATATATAGATATTTTATTAACAAAAGCTGAAAAAAGTAGAGTCATTATAAAAATATCTCAAAAAGCACCCACGCTTTTTAACATTGTAATGATTTCATTTGTTAATCACTTCTATCTTTATTCTGAATGTTTTAGGAATTATTTTCTACTTTTTAGTTTGGTTTTCAATCAAAGCGTGAGTTTTTGGTTTTTTAAAGTATTATTTTACGGATTAAAACCTGACTTAGAGTAGTTAGAGTATCTATTGAATCAAAGCACAATCAAAGCACATTGACCCACACTTACTTTTTTATGTTAAGTGTAATTATTAGGTATTTAAAATTGTGTTGACCCTAGCCTTACTATAAGTATTTAAAATTGAGTCTTATCACCTTGGAATAAGATTGTTTTTTTTACTCAATCGGCGGTAGGTACGACAAAATATATCATCATTCTCCTCCCATTATCCCAATTTATTAGTGGTCGGCGCAACATGTATTTTTCTTCTACATTTCTCTATTAGTCGTCATCTCGGTAGTAACCCACTTTTAAACCATATCATTATTTACACAGTCCATTCATCCGCAAAATACATAATCAAAATCAAAAGTCATTTATTCAAACTAGGCTGAGAGTCAGCACTTTTTGAACGTCAAAGTTACAAAAGACAGTCCCCCCAAAACGCCCGCCCTTCGACACTTCCTAGTGCTTTAGCTGGGGAGAAGTGGCGGAACAAACTCCCCAGCAGCACAGCTGTCTGTTAAGTTAGAAGAAATTGATTCTATACAATTGTAAGGAGGTAACATTAAGAGACACAAAATATAAATTAAATGATTTGCCATATGTCAGCTAGCCAACCCAATATTCCAAGAAATAAAATGAAATCTATACTCAAGCAAAAGCAAAAAATATTTTTATAAAGTAAATAAAAGTACCAAAATAAAAGCCTCCTGGCATAAAGGGCGTGACAGCTTACATAATTATGCAATGCTGAATCACGTTCACATAGCTGTTACGACCCGAGTTACAAGTCGAGGCCACAAAATGATAAACTAGGACCATCGGCGTAAAAACTAATAAACAGGTAGGTAATTAACAACAATACCAACATCAGGGTCAGCAAGACGACCAGTCACCACAAGCAGCACCCGTTCACGAGCATAACGCAAAGATCAGCCATTACCCCCATTAATGTTTGAAAAAAACCCTGAATTTAAATTACTGAAATCGTTTCAGTAGTCAATTATGAATAAACTATTTTCAGATCTTGCGTCTATTTTGATACACCTTTTATATGGGAGATTCGCCTCTGATCATTTTAGAAAATTTTATCAGTCCGTAGACTATTTGGTATATACCTACATATATGATACTTTACATTGTTGATACATTATTTCAGAACAATGCCAACAGGCGCCGTGGCTTAGTTGGTTAAAGCGCCTGTCTAGTAAACAGGAGATCGTGAGTTCGAATCTCGCCGGGGCCTTTGTGGACTATACTTTTTTTAGAATGAAAAATTGACGGCAACAAGCACCCTATTTTTGGGTAGGAAATCATCAAATGACGTCTTTCGCTCTGGGTGGAGCGGGAGGGCGTGTCAGACTTTTACTGACAAAAACCCAACCGTGTTCCTTCAGTTGCCTAAATGCCAGGATCACGGTAACGCTTTTGAACAAATCTCGCGACTCTGTCAGGTGGAGGTCAGCTCTTTAAGAATGGATTTTTTATAAGCCCCGGGGTATGAAAATTTATGGGGAGTAAAATCAAACTTTTCCGTTACGTTACGTTATGCGTATGTTATGTTATGTCCTTGCGAACCATTATAAAATATATAGATTACATTTTATAATCGTTCGTAAGGAGTCAACTCCAGTGCGTCGGAGCTGACACACTTTTTTTTTGTTTCTCAGGATGCCATCAATCTGTTGGTGTTGTTTATTTATTGTATGCTGTATTTTGTTGTACTGCTGTACTCCTCATGGTTGACGGGAAGTCCTAGCTGGGAAATGATGCAGCGTCTCGCAGACGGCGTCTCTAAAAGGTACGATTTGAGGTACGCGACCAAGACAGGCGACTGCGACGCACGACAGTGTCACTTGTCGCTTCAAATATTTGAGAAATGCGACAAAAACCACCACCCAAATTACGTGACATACTCTTAATAAAAATTTTGACGGATGTTGCTAATCCATTGCTCCATATGTAAATCGTATGCTCAATAACGTAAATCGCGCAATGAATGTTGTTGAACTGTCAAAATGACAGCCATTCTTGGTTTGAAAACACAAATGGCTTCTATGCCGTGTTTTTAAGAACCAATTATGCAAAAAATCACCCAATACAGGATAAGTTTTTAACCAATGTGCAAATTTTTGCAAGTTTAACTTAAACGAGTTATAATAACCAAATCATTTTTATTTCGATACAGTACAAAAAAATTAATTAACGTTAACGAAAGATGTTTATTTTGAAACTGGTTTTTATGGTAAATTGCACGCGGTGCGGCAGCGAAGGTGAACGACCAAGCGTAGATACTAGTACCTACCAGCTGTTCGATCGGTCAAAATTCTAAGAAATTCGAAGTACCTACGCAGGCGCACGGTTAGGTTACTATTACTATTTCGATATCATATTACGAAATATGTACGGTTTCCACAGTTTATTGATTTAAGGTCAGAGAAAAATAAAAAAAAGTATTGAAAAAAAATTTAAATGTGTTCTATTAATTGATACTGAACAAAAACAAAATTGCGCACTGGTACATTTTTTTCCTGTATTCAGATTTTCCGACAGAAACCACGACCCGCGACGGAATAGGTTCGGGAGGCGTCTCTTGCATTCTGTCTCAGTCGTGTCGCTCGTCGTGGTCGCCTGTCTCTGTCTCGCATTTTAAATGTTTTTGTAATTCGATTTGTAATGGTCGTGTCTAGAAAGAAAGAAAGAACAACGTATCTTGTAGTCGCCAGTCGCATTCACCTGTCCGGATTGCGTTGCTCAAATCCTACCTTTAGCTCAGATTCACTCATTTTTAGGGTTCTGTACCAAAATAGTAAAAAGGAACCCTAATGGTGAGACTCAGTCTGTCAGTCCGTCTGTTTGTCACAGCTGGATATCTCAAGAACTCCTAATGCCATCAACTTAAGCGGGAGGATACGCCTGGGTGTTTCCATTGTGAGGATCGTCTAGAGGACACGGTGGAGCATACGGTGGAAGTGTGGCCCTGGCGCGAGCCATGGTACGGAGCAAGAGGGAATGGGAAGCCGTCATGGGCGCATGAGGGAGTGGCAGTCTCTGCGCCCTAACGTTCCTAGCCGCCACAGGAGGAAACACCCTGGGCGTCGGGAGTCGATAGCAGACTCTCGGCCACCGTAGGCGCGAGCTTGCGGGCGGCGAGCAATGGGTAGCTCGCCGCCCGGTAAGGACCAAGCTCGGGTCGACGGCGTGTAGTGTTCCACGCGCGCCTCAAAGAAATGTCAGCAAAACTGAAGGGGTCTGATCGGACCGATGCCAGCCAGGGTCGCGAGATTGTTCGAAAGAGATACTGTGACCCTGGCACATGGGCAACTGAAGTAACACGGGTGGGTTTTAGTCAGTAAAAGTCTGACATGCTCTCCCGCTCCTCCCAGAGCGGGAGAAGTCATTTGATAATTTGCCATCCAAAAAAAAAAAAAATGCCATCAACATGAAATTTAGAATAGTTGTAGATGGCATAATTATGATTATGGTAGTTTTCGATATTTGACGGAAAATGTAAAAAAAATCTATGTAAAGATGACAGGAAAAATAAAACGATGTCTCTAAATAGCACATTTTTTCTGAAATCATCAACAAACATTAGGTCCACAGTGTAGCTTGTTTGAATACACCATACGTGGTGTAACAAATCAAGCACCATATTTCCAGTAGTAGTAGTAGCAGACTTCGCATTGGAGAAGCTGTCTTTCGGCTGAATTTTTTTATTTTTTTATTTATTTAATAAGGTTGGATGACTTACAGCTAAAACAAACAGAATAATAAATAGTGTGTGAGACTGACAGCCAAATCATCACCTATAGGAACAGATTCAAAGAAAGAAAGAGTGTGAACAGTACAACACAGCTACCAAAAAAAGAAGAGAAAGAAAAGAAATTGTATAACATTCAAGCTTAAACTAAATTCACATTATACACGTCATAGTTAAAACCAGGACATACTAAATCTTAATTTAAAAAGGAAAGGCTCAGGCACTTTCTGGCCGAGGACAGGTACTTTCTGGCCGAGGACAGGTACTTTCTGGCCGAGGACAGGTACTTTCTGGCCAAGGACAGGTACTGTCTGGCCGAGGACAGGTACTTTCTGGCCGAGGACAAAATGATGATGCTGGTGAAGGCACAAAGTTTAATAGAGTAGTAATTAGTGTCAACCTCTGTCTAATCTTTTTGGTATTACAAACGTGATGTTCTGTAATTATTTCGTTTGTTTCAGGCTTGTGTAAGTGTCACCATGACTAAAAGAAGTGTTTCCGGTGTGAAGGTGAAAGACATGCATGTAACCGAAGTAAGTACAATTTTTTTTTTGTGTTTGGGAATTCATCAAATGACGTCTCTCGCTCTATGTGGAGCGGAACTTTTACTGAATAAAACCCACCCGTGTTCTTACAGTATATGCTAGGGCACAGTAACTCTTTTGAACAAATCTCGCGACCCTGGCAGAAGTATATGATGGACTAACAATTCTATGGCTTATTAGTTCATTCGCACGAATTTACTTGCTCGAAACGGGAGAATTGACACTTTGAAATAATCTATTTGTTTGTGTAGACGATTTGCATGAAGTTTATTTGTTTGTAGGCGAATCGGCAACTCTGAAAATAAATAGTGCATCTTCAGAATTAAAGAAAATAAAAGAAAAAGCTGAGGAAAAACACATAGAGAGCTCCTGCGCTGGTTTTCATTGACATCGGATAATATGGCACCTTCGGAATTTTATTAAAAAAGAATAACAGTTTTATCATTTTATGAGTCAAAGTTGAAATCTTTATATTTCTATTATTTTTTTTTACTTGCCTGCACTATCATCTTCTGGCCAAAGGCCCCTCTCCACTTCTTCCAACCATCGCGAAGCCACGCATCCTCTTTCTAGTTTTGACGAAATCCATCCAGCTCGTCCCGCCATCTCCTATGTGGTCTACCGCGACCTCGCCTTATTGTCTCAGGACACCAGTTCTGTGCTACTTGAGCCCACAGTTGCCCACTGTCCTTTATTTCTTATTAGGTCTCTATCATTCTAAAGGTGCGATCTTATCGGCTGTTACTGAAAATCAGCGCTGGAGCTCTCTGTGTGTGTGTTTTCACCCAGCTTTTCCTTTATTTGTGTTGTGTTTGATCTTTCTTTGCGTCATGTTTAACGAATATAAACATATTTTCTTAGTTTAGGTAATTTAGACCTTTTGAATTTTATGCAATAATAAACTTTGGTTCAATATTCTCCTTTTATTTACGAAGAAAGATACTATTTTTTAACCGACTTCAAAAAGGAGGAAGTTTTCAATTCGGATGCTACTTATTTTTTTTTTTATGTATGTTCGGCCATAACTCCGTCATATATAAACGGATTTGCAAAATTCTTTTTCTTTTTTATTCGAAAGAAGTTTATTCCGAAATGGTCCCATATAAATTTCATATAGATCTGATGATGAGTTCCGGAGACAGACACCGGAACTCTTTAAAAAATGACAGCAAATCAACCGCGATTTCTGCTATCGCATAAATATGCATTGTTTGTTTGGAATTAGTGCGGGGTAGATACCATAACTAAAAAAGTTTTTTATTTGTCGATTCTCCATACACAATATTATACTATATAATATAAATGCCTTTTTAAATTGTCGATTCGCTCGTTCCGGTCGCGTAAATTTGTGCTAATCGACTAATGGGCTAATATGCTTAGATATTACTAGATTTAACCCAGTCATACGTGAGAATTTCATACTCTCCCTTAAGACGTTCAACACACGTTTTACCTTCAACCTCCACTCTTTTAATGGGGTGGAGGGGGCTCCACCCCGTTAAAAGAGTAGTTTTAGTAAATTAATCATAATGATCTTAAATATTTATGGTAGGTAATGTGCCAAGTTTTAGATTTTTAAACCGAAGGAATAAGATCTTGAATACAAACTATTAATACAACTTTTCACCTCTTTCTTAAAACATAACCCTAACTTTGTTATCACACAGTCGGTTAAAATTTGGGTTGATTACAGAAAACTTATTTAAAAAACGCGTTGAAACGATTACGTATCTACTCTTGGAAAATAATTCAAAATTTCGAAGACCTGTCAATAGCCTCCGTGGCGCAATGGCTAGCGCGTTCGGCTGTTAACCGAAAGGTTGGTGGTTCGAGCCCACCCGGGGGCGGAAATCAGTTTTATATCTCTAATATATTTTTTTATTTGTATTTCATTACATAGTATGTCTTATCAGTAACATATTATTTGAAAACTATGAAACAAAATGGAAATAGCACTACTTTTAGAATATTTGAATGTTTTTCCCTATTCATTCCTAATTTATACATTTTAAACTCAGTTATTGATTTAGTTCTAAATTATCGTCACACTTTTATAGAGATTACTTGTTTAAAATTAATTACTTAACATAATTACGAAAAGTTATATCAAAATTATAAATAAATTTCCTCATTTATATGCATTATTTTTATTAACAAAAAACAAAAAAGTCATGCCATAATATTAGAGAAATCTATGGTAAATATAAAGCTAATACAGTCACTTTTCTCCGCGTTTATTAAAAATGAAGATCAAAATTTGGTTTATAAATATTTTTCAATAGTTTAATACCTACACTAGCGAGCCTCCCCGACTTCGCTCAGGTTATTAAGGACTTTTATAGAAGATTTAAATATATCTAGGTAATGTGGGAATGCAATAAGTGGATCTATCGCGGTATGTAATAATATCGCGACGATAGTTTGCCATGCACTGTATCTTCAGCACCGATTGTTGAGAATGTTTTTGACGAGTGCTTGACGAATGAGATGTATTCTATACAATTCTCAATGCTTGGTTTAAGACCGAGAGTTGAAATTCCATTGCACGATAAAATATCGTCGCGATATTTTGACGTCCGTGCGTACAGTCGACTAACGAAATTATTTTGCGATTTACTCTGTACAATTCTCAATGCTCGCTTCAAAACCGACAGTAGAAAATCAAATGCACGATAAAATATTGTCGCGATATTTTAACGTCTATGTGTACGTCGACTTACGCAATTTCTTCTTGCAGCTGGGCTGCGATCCATACCAATATTTGGGGATGAGTAAAGGTGGAATGGTCATCAGGGAATGTAAAGCGGCGTGGCTGGATTTGCTCAAATTGATGGTGTTACTATGCCAGTATCGAGTGACATTCGAGCAGATTGACATCGCCCATAAGAATGCCACCAAGTAAGTGACAGTAGTCAAATGATTTTGACAGCAATTAAAACATTTTGTGTACATTTTCGAAGTCATTAGCTAACCAAAAGCACAGTCAGAAGAAATAAACATTGTTTTCCAAATTCATAGTTTACCGTGTTAGAGCCATTTCTTTAAACTGTCAAAAAATTACAGCTGTAATTTTTTGACAGTTTAAGGAAATGGCTTTTGTAAAATAGCTTGGATGAATGACGTGTCTGAAGAAAATGGTTTCCCTATTGATTATGCTTGATTAGAATTCATTGATTGAAAATTGTTTTGGTCGGCTGCTGATTAGCTGTATATTATTGTTCTAAAGTCAGTTGTTTATAAAGCTTTTGGTTGCACAATCATTTCTTAGTTGCTGCCAGAAAAATATTACCTATTTTTTAATGTATTTTAGAATAGCATGATTCAAACTTACCACATTTTCTTACATTTGCGCCTGATGAGAAATCATCTTGATGGCGCCTGTCAAAATTTGTATAGCAACAAAATTGATACAAATTCTTTTCAATCTGCTACAAGTTGCTATGGTGAATGGTGATGTGTGAAATGTATGCATGGTTTACTTGAAATTGCATCACCATAGAATTAGCATCTCGCATGTCAACTTAGGAGGTTCTCTATAATAAATTAAGGCCTCCAGGCAGGGCTTACAAATCTTAAAATCTAAGTGACTACACGCTCAGGGCTTTTCCTGTGAGACCAGACTTCGGGTTAGGTATCACTGAGGGAGGGCAGCAAGGGACAGGATGGATCGGAATTCTGTTTTTTACACAATTCCAGGCTTACATCAAATAGAGCATTTACATCTACAGGCTAGACGGCGTATTACACGGTAATGTTTAACTTACTTACATAGAGTACAGAGAGGCTTGTGTCGAAGTTACAACAGCCGCAAGAGGCAATCGATCAGGTTATTAATTACGCTTGCTGCAGTCGGGTCGTGAATGGGTGCCCATCTTAACATACAAAGACCCTTCCGTGCCTCAGAAAGCACGTTCAGCCGTTGTTTATGAATCTTTGACAGCCGTTACGCGGGTCTGGTCCAGTTTTACCAGGGGGTATCGTTTTGCCCAGTTTTGGTCTGGGTTGTGGAGGTCTGATAGGCAGTCGCTCCATGTAAAATACTGGTACTCAGCTGCATCCGGTAAGACTGAAAGCCAACCCCAACATAGTTGGGAAAAAGCTAGGCATATGAGGATGACATAGAGTGCAGACACTTCGATGTTTTGACATGTCTTCATTGCATTCTTGTCTCCTAATTCTTCTTCTTAGCGTGTCGATAGCAATCTAAATATAGTCAGTCCAGAATTTGGCTACGAGCTTAGCACTTTCAGTAGCTTCTATCAACTCCTGTATCGTGCAGACAACTGGACACGCTGGACAAGATAATAAGTGCCGCATTGTTTGTGGGACAGCACTCTAACTAATATAATAATAATATCTTAGGACAACTAACACGCCATTATCTTGATCCCAAACTAGGCAGAGCATGTACTATGGCAACCAGACAACTGATAAATATACATATTTCTAAATACAAACATATTATAAATAAATTACACCCAGATTAATGTTTCAATAAAATAAAATAAAAATATGTACGTTAAGTTTGAATCATGCTGTTATTTTTATTTAAGTCAGTATTGTTTGCTTATAATTAAAATACAAAGTGAGATAAGAATTTGAGGTATCTGTTTTATATTTACAAAATTAGTATCAATAGTTTTATTAATTTGTTCTGTTATCGTTGCAATATTTAATATGCGTGCAAAAAAATTTTTGAAAAAATTTAAATAGTGTAAAATAAAAATTCTTATATAACTTTGCACGTGCAGGTAAGTGATGCAGACTTAAAGAACAAGAATATTTGAAACTATTAAGATAGCCCTTCAAAATTATTGTTTATTTATTTGAAGAGAAAGAATTGATTAAATTAAGCAAAATAATTGTTCTAGAACTTCTTTAGGGATTTTCTCGTTTCTAAGGGACTGAGAATGGGCAGCAGCGTTCTCTATGCATTTTACCACTATACTGCGATCCCAAACCTGCCTGCCAAACGTGGCGGTACATACCTACATACACATATTCACGCTTTTTCAAATGGGGTTAAGTAGAAACTTTAAACCGCCACCTGCTTACAATCCTTACATATTGCTTTCGCCTCGTTTACGTTCATACATCTGGGCATACACGCACTTAAATTTTATTTTCTAAATATAATGAAACGGTCAATTATTTTGCTTAATTCAAATTTATCTTCTCTTCGTAGTCAATATTTGTAGATATTTTTTTTAAATATAGGTAGTAACAATATAATTTTGTTTTGAGATTTAAGAAACGGTTTTATAAAACTCTCAGTTCCAAAATGAGGTTTTAAAAAACCTTAATGCCATTTTCATTTTAAGTTTGAATTCAGAACAAAAAAAAAATGTTTCTTTTATCTTTACTTAAAACAACGTTATATTATATGTAGTTAGAAGTTGTCCTTATTAGCTCTAAACTTAGGGCCAGGCTGCCGATGAACTCACCCTTCCTTCTCTTAGCTCTAAGGACTGGACAGCACCTATAAATAGGTACTTAAAATATCTAAAAAATAATTTAAAATATACTTAACTAGACACAATTAAACTTGAACGTAGTTAGTGGATTTATCGCCATTTTTTTCGTCGTTGATGATACCTATTGTTTTAAATAAGCCTTGACCAGAATTCAGCCAGTTGGACAACGTTATCGTTGGCCTCGCAAAGGTTTTCCATAATGCATGCATTGTTAGTGCACAGAAAGCACGACAAGAGGTGGGGCAGAGTTTGTAATGTTAGCTGCTACATAGTCGCTCTGTGGCTCGTCGAAGTACCCCACCTGGCCAAGTTGTGCCAAAAGCGGCCTAACTGGCTTTTTAGTTGAATTAAGAGATTATAATAACGCCATTAACTATTATTATGATACTATTTTTTTTTTGATTCGGGGCTCCAGGCGCCCTGCTAATCTGTGAAAACTTACAAATAACATTGTGACGTTTTTATATTAGCAGACTTGCTCTCCTTGGCCGTGTATCATCGCGATTGGCAGTCGTTACGAATCTCAGTAGCACGAAAGTCTGACATTCAGTCTTACCAAGGGTATTGTATTACTCAGCAACAGTGTTGTGGAGGTCAGATAGGCATGTGCTCCATGCAAAATGCTGGTATTCAGTTGCATCGAGCTAGATCCCATTATAGTTGGGAAAAGTCTAGGTAGATAATCGAATTCCAGGAAAGTTTTTATGTACGGTGAATCCGCAGATTTCGTAATATTAAGTAGGTTAACCTACATCAACGGTTGCATCCGCGCGATCACTTTACCGAATTGGCTAAGTGAAATAAATCAGTGATTTTACCACACTCAACACGGGTGGTTCAATTCTTCATCCCCGTGTTCCCATCAGTACAAGGGTACAGACCAATCATTCGTACGCTTACGCAAAGTGTGAAGACTATCGTCTTACACGTACGTCTTAAGTCTTTCTGCTTTCTTTGTGCTCACGGGCACTGTTATTAATTTTATTGAAACTAAGAAAACGATATCTGATGACCTTAATTATTTGTTAGACCCTACATGTACTGCGTACGCATCTAACCGCGTGGCTAGTCACCTAACATTTTAATATACAACTACTGATTTGTTGATTGTACGCCCTTAACCGCCACACCATTTCTGCTGCGGCAGTGGAATGGAGAAACGATATCTGATGAAATAACCTCAGTTATTTGTTAGGCTTCACAAGCACTGTGTACGTAACCTTTTTTTTTTTTTTTTTTGATCTCGAGGTGGAAATCCTCATGGATGTCCTCTGCCCTGTGGTGGGCAGAGGGGTCTGTCAGACTCTTACTGACAAAAACCACCCCGGTGTTCCGTCCCACACCTACGTCGGGGACCACGGGAACCAATATGTCTTCCGCGATCCCCGACTAGTGCCGGCCCGCCATTGCGAGCGTCCTCACGTTGGGGGGAAGTGAGGTGTTAAACTCCCCCCCATACATCACAGAGAGGCGCGCGTGGAACACTACGCGCCACCATCTCGGGTCCTAAGGAATAGGGGGCGACGGATGTCCCCAGATCCGTCGCCCCTGGACCCATTTAGGGGGGCTGGAAGAGGGCGTTGTCCGCCCTCCGCCGACGCCCGGTGCGCCTGCTGCGGGCTGGGTGGGCGGAAGATATCTCCCGCTCCCTTTCCGCAGCCTCCTTCTGCGACATGACTGTTTCACAGAAGGATACCACCGCGTCCCAGGACTCCTCGCTACCGACCATGGACTCAACCACAGCCGGCAGCGATAGGTCGTTGCCGACTTCTGAGACGAGGGCACGACGCGGCTCCTCCCAAGCCGCACATTCTGCCAGCGTATGCCGCGCCGTGTCCTCCCGGCAGTCGACGCAGTGGTGACACCGGGACTGTGTACGTAACCTAACCTAACCTAACCGCCCGGCTACCCGCTTTTCATTTTAGTGTACAACAACTGTTTTGTTGATTGTACGCCCTTAACCGCCATAAAATTTCAACCGCGGCTGTTGAACGGAGGGCCTCGGTCTACTTCGCAGCTAGTCACCTTCTTGTCAACACGCACTAGGCGGTTCATAGACAATTTATTTTGAAGCCAGCCGTCAGTGAGTTCACCAGGTTGCGTTTTTGAGTTGTGCAGCCATGAACTTCGACATAGAGCAATTTATTGTTGAGGTTCAACAACAAGATGCTATTTGGATTGTATAGGAGAGCAGCATATAAGAATAGATACAATGGGATTCTTTTATTTTTCTTTTGTTAGGTTTAGGATTAAAAAAGCAACCTCGATGGCGTCCATGTTGTTTATTGACTGACAGTACATCATACCGCCGCTCCGCCTTTGCCAACGGTCCAAATTCGCGGTTAGCCGCGTCAGCCGCTTATTCCAACCGCGTCGGGTAGCTTAGCTGCTCAAACAAAACGCCTAGGCGACCAGCCGCTAGTGCGTATTAGGCCTAAGACCTCAACTTAGTTGTTTTTTTAAATTAAATAGGTACAATTGAGACTTCAAAACCTATTATTTATAAAAGTTCTATTGACACATGAGCTACCGGTTACTGTTTCACTTAATTTTATTTTATTGATAGTTACAGGAAAAGAATCTCATACAAAAACCTCAATTAAGCTTTATTTTATTATGAACTACATTTTTATTGATAAGTATCTACTTCTATTTAATACTCACTTCTGATAGAAAGATTCCGATGTCAGACGTCGTGGACAATTTGTAAAACTAGACGGACTTTTGTATAAATAACAAGTATGAATTCTGTTATAGTATTGATAAATAATATGAAAAAGTTTATATCATACTAGCTGACTGTACAGACGTTGTCCTATTTTCTAGAACTCGATAGCAGCGCCACCTTCCGGGTCCAATAGTGAATCTTAACCATCCAGGGTGCCACCCAAATGCATACAAAAAAATTCATTCAAATCGGTTCAGCCGTT
This sequence comes from Aporophyla lueneburgensis, assembly GCA_932294355.1. Lineage (NCBI taxonomy): Eukaryota > Metazoa > Arthropoda > Insecta > Lepidoptera > Noctuidae > Aporophyla > Aporophyla lueneburgensis. Next base: position 10,525,263 of record OW028762.1, on the reverse strand, counting down.
TAGGAGGAGTTCAGTGACATACACACGTACAGTAGAATTATATATGTGTATAAAGATATAGCTACTAGGTATATACAAATAATATAACCCCACCTCCTATTTTGCTGAAGGGGTTGGGCACCTATAGTACACCCGCATTTCAACAATTTCTTTAAGTCTCATTTAATAGGGGGCGAACCTATTGCTATCATTCATCTACCGGACAAGAATCCAGACTCCAGCCTGCTATGGAAACGTATTCCTTACTTCCAAGGCTTATTTTTAATCTTAAATTTGGAATTGTTTCTTCAAACAAGAATAATGTACCTAGGATTTGGTAATATTTGGAGTTAGAAGAGTATCATTAGAGTTTCTCGCCCGTTCTATAACTATAGTCAGTGAAATTTGCGTTAAGAAAATAGTAACCCATCGTTGTTACTCAGCTTAGCCACACCCCTTGAACAATTAGATCATATTAAATTAGGAAGTGTCTGTGTGTGTGTGTGTGTGCTGGACACAAAGAATAGCACTATCTCATTTATTGAGAGCGTGTCGTAAGAAGCGACTACGGGACTTACTAGAGAATGGGCAGCAGCGTTCTCTATGCATTTTACCACCATACTGCGATCGTCAACTCGCTTGCCAAGCGTCTCGATTATGGCAAAACCCCCTAATTGAGCGAGGACTATTTCCACTAGTGGACGTCGTATCGGCTGAAATAATGACGATTATAAAGTCGTGTTTACATTGACCAGTTTGAAGTAAGCTCTTCAGAAAGTAATATGATTATCGAAATAATGATTTCGAACCTTATTGCGAATAGAACGAAAGGAACAAAATAATCATTCACTTGCCCATATCTCATTCCTATTTATTTGGGGTCAGAGCAAATTGTCTTCTTCTATAACTTAGGTATATACGAAATATGATGAGCAGAAAAACTAACATGAATTTAAGGAATACAAGCATTCATAATTTTTCAAAATCATTTATATCAACAGTATATATCATAACCATGAATATCTTAGAACATATAACAGATTTAAAATTATCAATCGTTCGTAGCGAAACGAGCGGTCGGCCGGTATGCCCCGTGCCGTCCACCGCGAGGAGACATTCTATAGTTATAGGACCTTTGTCACATAAACTGAACAACCGTGCGAAGCCGGGCCGGATTACTAGTTATTTATAAATCAGTGTAACGGTATTCCGGTTAAAATGCCGGTAAAAAAATGTCCTTAGAAGAAAGGGTGGTTTACGGCAGCAATGTAAAAACCGGCCAAGTGCGAGTCGGACTCGCGCACCGAGGGTTCCGTACAAACCTGTAGGTATTTTCGGTTTAAAAATATATATTTTTTTTAATTTTTATATTTCAGTTGATTGAATGTAAGGTAAATTGCGGTTTACGATTTATGACGTTTTAAAAAAAAACTACTCACTCGATCTCGTTCAAACCAATTTTCGTTGGTAGTTTACATGGTAATGTACATCATATATTTTTTTTAGTTTTGTCATTCTCTTATTTTAGAAGTTACGGGGGGGGGGACACACATTTTACCACTTTGGAAGTGTCTCTCGCGCAAACTATTCAGTTTAGAAAAAAATGATAATAGAAACCTCATTACCATTTTTGAAGACCTATTCATAGATACCTCACACGTATGGGTTTGATGAAAAAAAAACATTTTTGAGTTTCAGTTCTATGTATGGGGAACCCCAAAGTTTATTGTTTTTTTTCTATTTTAGTGTGAAAATCTTAATGCGGTTCACAGAATACACCTACTTACCAAGTTTCAACAGCATAGCTCTTATAGTTTCGGAATAAAATGGCTGTGACATACGGACGGACAGACAGACAGACAGACAGACAGACAGACATGACGAATCTATAAGGGTTCCGTTTTTTGCCATTTGGCAACGGAACCCTACAAATCCATTTTGTTCAGAAGAGAATACGTGCTCAAGAAAATTGTGGTACCAAAAATACGAAAGCCCATCATATTTATAGTTGATTCTATCTTGGTTGTGACCGTTGATATGCTTCCTGCACCCTTATTGATATACTTTGAAGGACATTGCTAAGACAATGACACAAATTTTTTTTTGGATGAGAAATCAAATGACTTCTCCCACTCTGGGCGGAGCGGGAGGGCATGTCAGACTTTTACTGACTAAAACCCACCCGTGTTCCTTCAGTTGCCCATATGCCAGGGCCACGGTAACTCTTTCGAATGAATCTCGTGGCCCTGGCAGGCATCGGTCCTAACAGACTCCTTCAGTTATAAACCACCATTGATCGATTGAATACAAAATTTTAGAGAAAAATAAGTTTAAGCCTTTAAGATTTATAAGTATTAACATGTAGAAATGAAATATTGCTCAGCGATGTTATATGACAAATCAATTTTTTTCTACCATTTCGTCTATTTCTACTGATTCCGCGTAGGCCTTCTCCAAGCTATTTAAAAATAATGGCAAGCTAATTTTTTGAGTTCCAAAGCAAAGATTTTTAAATTAAGAGTATTATTTATAACATTGAAAATGCAATAAATATACAATTTTAAGATATATAAGAAAGGGTGAGTTCAGCGGATGTATAAAAGAAAATGCAGAATATAAACAAGAGGTTTGTATTCTCAGGAAACAGAATGTGCTAGCGAGGTGTGTAATACCCAGGATAATAATCACAATGAGATATATTCACTCTGAACTGGATGAACAAGAGAGAGAGGAGTCATTCAGATTGAAACGATTCAAACAACTGAAGTATAAAAAAGCGATACAAAAACAAGAACTAGAACCTCTATCTGAACTAACACCTGAACCAACACCAGTACTTAAACCTGAACCAAAACCTGAACCGATACCTGAACCGATACCTGAACCGATACCTGAACCGATACCTGAACCAATACTGCTACCAAAACTTGAACCAAAACCTGCACGAAAACCTGAACCAATACCAGAACCAATACAAGTACCAGAGGCTCCGAAATTAAATCCAATGGACCTTCTCATGGCACACATTTATGAAGTTATAAGATTGGCCGAGCAATTGGAGGCTGAACGTAGGTTTCATTTATATTTCAATAAGTAAGTTTATAGTTAAGATGCCCGCAAATGTAAAATCAATGAGTTCTTCTACCCTCCGAATCCGACAGACCAGAAAAAATATCGTGCGGCCTCCTGCCAAAACGCAGCAAGTCACTGAGAAAACTACCAAAATAAGATAATCAGCAATACAGTCTTTTGAAAATCAATTACCAAAGTACTATATGATATATTTTAATGTGATTTATGCAGGTCTATCTATTCATACACTAAATATTTTAAGAGATACTCAATACTTTCATTGCATTCCACATGTATTATTAGGTGGTAAACTTATAATTAGATCATATGGACCCGTAGGCTTTATCTAAAGAATCCATAGAAACATTAAAAAATCTAAGTATATTAAAGAAAATTAAAAAATTCATGACACACTTAGTAAATATTGGTTTCTCCATCTATGTAATAGGTTTTGATTTTAATGACACATCGTAGTTGATCTTCTCGTTACTACATAACCATGCTTGCCTGCGAATGCCTTAATAAATTAAGGCCTCCAGTTAGGGTTTTTTTTTGGATGGGAAAACATCAAATGACTTCTCCCGCTCTGGGCGGAGCGGACGGGTGGGTTTTAGTCAGACTTTTACTGACTAAGACCCACCCGTGTTCCTTCAGTTGCCCATGTGCCAGGGTCACGGTATCTCTTTCGAACAATCACGCGACCCCGGCAGGCATCGGTCCTAGTAGACCCCTACACTGCTGCTGACATCTCTTTGAGGCAGGCGTGGAACACCACGCGCCGTCGACCCGAGCTTGGTCCTTACCGGGCGGCGAGCTACCCATTTTTTTTTATTTTTTTCAGGATGGGAAATCATCAAATGACTTCTCCCGCTCTGGGCGGAGCGGGAGGGCGTGTCAGACTTTTACTGACTAAAACCCACCCGTGTTCCATCAGTTGCCCATGTGCCAGAGTCACGGTATCTCTTTCGAACAATCACGCGACCCCGGCAGGCATAGGTCCTAGTAGACCCCTTCACTGCTGCTGACATCTCTTTGAGGCGCGCGTGGAACACTACGCGCCGTCGACCCGAGCCTGGTCCTTACCGGGCAGCGAGCTACCCATTGCTCGCCGCCCGCGAGCTACCCATTGGTCGCCAACCGCAAGCTCGCGCCTACGGTGGCCGGGAGTCCGCTATGAACTCCCGACGCCCGGGGCGTCTCCTCCTGCGGCGGCTAGGTACGTGAGGGCGCAGAGACTGCCACTCCCTCACGCGCCCCACCTCCTCCTTCGCGAGCATTACTGCTTCGCAGAAGGAGGTGACGGCGCGCCACTCCCACATGTAGGCGAGGACCTTTGCCTCCAGATCCCATGGTGGCACTCCGGCAAGAAGGCTCGCCGCCTCGCAGGAGACCGTGCGGTATCCCCGGATTAACCGGATGGCCATGACCCTCTGGGCCGCACTCAACCGGCGCGCTGGGCGCAGCCTCAATGAGGGCGCCCACACCGGAACCCCATAGAGGGCCATGGACCGCACGATCCCCGTGTAGAGCCTCCGGTAGGAGGCGTTTGGACCCCCAGATTGAGCAGGAGCCGCTTTAAGGCAGCCCGCTGGGGCTGCCTTCTCCAGTCGCCCCAGTCTGGGAGCCAAACGTTGGAAGTGCTCGACGAAGTTCCACCGGCTGTCGAGGACAAGTCCCAGGTACTAAAGGGCTTAAAAACCTAAAACTAGAGCGACTCCCCCTGTGGGGTATGATCTCAGCCTTGGGCGTCGCCGGTGGAGGACAGCAAGGGATGGGCTAGATCTGAATGATTATTATTTAGGGTCGAATTTACATTTATTTTAAACTAGCTTCTGCCCGTGACTTCGTCCGCGTCAAATTTTTTGCTCCCCTGACCCTTCCCGTCGCATCAAATTGCCTGCCAGTTTTCGTCCATTTTTCGTTGCTTTTCCGCTCCTTTTAATTATAGCGTTATGTTCTATACCCTAGAGCCTTCCTTCAAAAATATTTTTTAAATTCGGACCAGCAGTTCCTGAGATTACCGCGTTCAACCAAACAAACTCTTCAGCTTTATAATATTAGTATAGATTTATTTAGTTCTTTTTTCGTTTTCCTCTCCTGTGCCTCTTCCTGCAGTCCCGTAAGGTCCGCGTGTCGCGCCGCAAGTGGCTTTTCGACTCGCAGGGCGAGCCTGGTCAACTGTGAGAAGCTTGAGTCACACATTTTTATCACAGTTTTTATCATATTTTTATCAGAGTATTAACCGTGATAAAATGCGTGATTCAATCCTATCGCAGAGGCTGTGCTCGCCACCCGCAGGAGTGCCAGAACAAAACTGTGTGCTACAATAAAAAATATCATAGGGTCGCTGTAAGTACCTACCTTTTTTATGTGTGAGAAATCATCAAATGACGTCTCCCGCTCTTGGGCGGACCGGGAGGGCGTGTCAGACTGTTACTGACTAAAACCCACCCGTGTTCCTGCAGTTGCCTATGTGCCAGGGCCACGGTGTCTCTTTCGAATAAATCTCGCGACCCTGGCAGCTCTAAGTACCTAACCTGAGTGCTGATCGCGATGTGATTCCTTTGATTCAGTTGGATAAAGACATTGGATTTTCTGTAGGTGAAGAATTTCTCATAAACAGCGTGTTCCTATAAGAGTTGGTATGTCCATGACTGCCTATCTCTGGATAATACATAGAAAAAAATAATTACGCGTTACATACTTAGACTTGTTACAGTTCAAATCTGTACGACTACAGTTTGTTCGACGAATGAATGCGTTCTTGACACTCATCAATTTCTTACAAACGAATAGATCATACGTGTTTTCCAAATTTAAAGGTACAAGTTGGTAAGTGACGACATGAAGCTGCAGCAAACGACGTGTCGCAGTGACACTACTGGTTTCTACGTATTTCTATGAAATTCCCTCCGTAGTTAGCGACATGAAGCTAGCGACGCGTCGTCGAACGTCTGATGGCAGTGTCGTCCTACCGCAGATCAGTAGTGCCGCTGACGCCGGAGCAACGACACGTCGAGCGTGTTTCTTTTCAAAATGAATTTTTCCGATTCTGAAGAATCTTGTTCCACGGAGCACTCGGAACCAACTGGATGCCATCTGCTGTTGCCGTCTGCAGTCGGGTTCGAAATCATGACTGCAGCGACATGACGCAATGACGTGTCGTGACGACATGAAGCGACGACATGTCGTCTGCTGTTGCTGCGTGCAGTTGGCTACCAATTTGTACCTTTATCTTTAGTAGTTACTGGAAATGTCGCACTGATATGCCTGGAGGCTTTCATTTTGGCATTATGCTTTGATTTAATTTTTGCTTGAGTATAGTTTTCATTGTCATTCATCATTCTCCTGCCTTTGTCCCAATTTATTTGTGGTCGGCGCAACATGTCTTTTTGTTCCACACTTCTCTATTAGTCGTCATCTCAGTAGTCACCCCCTTTCTATCCATATCATAATTCACACAGTACATGCATCGTTTCTTTGGTCTCCCTCTACTCTTAGCGCCATCGACATTCACACTCAATACTTCCCTCACGACATTTTCCTCATTTCTCCGTATCACGTGACCATACCATAACACGATTCCCATACAACTTTTCAGTTATTCGTGCCACTTTCAGACTTCCTCTTATCTACTCATTTCTTATTCTATCCATTTGTGTAACACCACACATATTTGACCTGCTTGCAAATGCCTTACATTCATCCCTTTTGTGGCCCAACATTCTGACCCATTCATAAAGGTATAGTTTTTATTGTATTTGCTGAAATATTATTTACTTTAGTCACTCATAATTTTAACTATTTTGCCTTCCTTCTATTGTATGGGGATCAAGTTTATATAACTAAACAGACAGCTGTGCTGCTGGGGAGTTTGTTGAGCACGAGTGTGCGCAACAAAGACATTCTTAAGCCCATGCTTTAGCTGGGAAGAAGAAGTCTTCTTCTCAGCTAAAGCACGGGTAAAGGTGAAGGGCGGGCGTTTTTGGGACTTTCTAATGTAATTTTGACGTTCGAAAAGTGCTGATTCTCAGCCTAAATTGAATAAATGACTTTTGCTTTTGGTGTCAGGGACGCATTTTCTCGAATGCCGTAGATAGACAACCACTACACACACAACACTGACGGATACCGCAAATACGCTGCTATGCTTTGCTGCCGGGATCACTAGATGGGTCATTCATGGGATAGGGAGTAAAAGTTTCATACAAAATATCTAAAGCAATCTCAAAATTACTTACGTTAAGGAAAATCTCAAATAAACAAATTGTTTTCGTTACTATGGAATCTTTAAAACTTATAGGCGTTTCTCTTAAAATATTTCATGTATGAATAGATGGTCTACATGACTGTATCCGGGCGGAACCGAAGTATCAAAACTGGTTTAGAATTCCGCCTACTAGGATAGGATTAAAGCAATATCTTCTACCATGGATCTGTACACCAAAATATATGTATATACAATATGTAACAACCACCCTGTTGTTTCTGAAATGTGCGATATAAGAATCGGTTTTCATACTTACGAAAAATATACATACTTTAGAAAACGACTAAAATATACGTAAAAAAGTGTCTGAGGGTTAAGTATTATTGCTTAGCTTGTCCTGCATCAACATGCCCAAGACATCGTGAAAAGTTGCCTTACTATAGATAAATACCACTCGTCTCTCCACTTAAGTCCAATGCTTACTTAAGGATGCATATCTGGTAGGCTCGCAATCTTTTCCTATCCTAAGGGTACGTCTACCCAGTCTACTTCTTGATAAGCAACGTCCTATGTATCACCATGAAACATGAGTCTTCAAGGGCTAGTGCAAATCTCGGGGTTCATTCGATTAATCGAGTCTGGTCAAACCATACTGGGATCAGGGCATTTCATACATTCAATCGAAAAGAATTTAAAATTCATAAAGCATTTAGCTATTATTGAATTTCTAACTTTATTCCAACCACTTTTAGAGTTCATCAACGTGGTTTATTCGAGTTTGTCAGAATTCCATTTGGACTCACAAATGTGTCAGAATGCCATTTGGACTCACAAATGCAGCTTCTGAGACGCAACGCGTTATCGATATAATTGTTCATTTTGAATTCGCTTCGAAACAACAAGTCTTCGAGCTAAGATGATTTAATTTTGGAACTATGGGGAACACGGTGTTAGGGTCGGTTCACATTTGACGGAAGATGTATCGAGCGTATCATCGGTCGCGTCTATTCGGTCTAATAATGTGTTTTCATATCTGACGGACCATGCGTCGGGCGTAATTTTGTACTTCCGTTATAAATCGTTCTTTATCAAACATTTTCAATGCAAGAAAACTTCGAACGGTCTGTACACAAACGATCTCCGCTGATGTTACGCCTAGTCTGAATGCATCAGTCAAAATACACGTGGCGGAACGTTGCCGCTCTTTACGTCGGCCGACAATGCGTTGACGGAAACGGAACAGACGCTGTACGCTCGAAGCACTAACGCATCATCGGTTAAGTGTGAAAGGTTGAATGTTTTCTCATATAATTGTCTGTTCTCGCGTTACGCGATCGATAATACGCGACGCATCTTCCGTTAGATGTGAACCGACCCTTAAATTCACTCAACCTCCGTACAAAAAGGGAGGGTTCTCCAACCAGACGGCTGTCATGTCTAGTAGGCAACTGTCCGACGATTGATGTCGGCCCTATTACATCCACTGCTGGGCATAGTCTTCTGTTTCTTGTGGCATTCCCCACGCTCCTTTGTCAGCTTTCTTTTTTATGTTTTTTTTTGTATTGCTTGGGAAATCATCAAATGACGTCTCCCGCTCTGGTGTGGAGCGGTAGGGCGTGTCAGACTTTTATTGACTAAAACCCACCCGTGTTCCTTCAGTTGCCCATATGCCAGGACCACGGTAGCTCTTTCGAACAGATCTCGCGACCCTGGCAGGCATCGGTCCTATCAGACCCCTTCAGTATTGCTGACATCTCTTTGAGGCGCGCGTGGAACACTACACGCCGTCGACCCGAGCTTATTCCTTACCAGCCAGCGAGCTACCCATTGTTCACCGCCCGCAAGTTCGCGCCTATGGTGGCCGGGAGTCCGCAATCGACTCCCGACTCTTTCGTCTGCCTCATACGGGTTTTACCCACGATGGCAACAAATTCGTCCGCTAATTTCGCCGCTGGACGATCTCAACGTTCTGGACGTCTTCAAGTCCTTGGGCGCCACTCTGTCAAAACTTTACTCCACCTGTCTTGCCAGGTATTCTACCCATTTGAGCTTTATTATAACTTTGCGATGTCTAAGACTTTCCTACGTCTTCGTATGTCGACGTTTAGAACTCGGTCTTTTGGCCTGTTGCCAAGCAAGGAACGCTCCATGACTCTCTGTGCAACTCTTAGCCTGTACACAGCCTCCTGGGTGAGCATCCTCGTCTCAGCACCGTACGGCATGGTGGGCAGGACACACTTTTAAAATAGAGGCGGGATATCAGACTTCAACCCTGCGATAGCAATATTATGTACTGAAATAACTGGCTAATTATTTGATTTCAGAAACATATTATTTGTAATTATAGTCCATTATAGTTACATTGCTAGAAAGAATAACAAGGGTGTTTGTTACACAGTGTATATTATTGAAACTATCAAAGATACATTATACTAAACTTAGTAATTGTATCTTAAACTATGAGCGAAATTATAAGTCTATAATTAATCAATTGATAAAATACACATTTTTGGCAGCAATACCACAAAAGGATGTTGGGCTAACTGTATGTGACCTGGAACAGCTAAAAGTTCAGTTGAGAAAAATTCTTGAAGCTAGTGAAGGACCAAACAAAGATAGAGTATGTACGAAATGTGGGAAAATTGGAAGAACTCTGAGCTCGTGCTCATGTCAAACGAAGTTCGAACTACTTAAACCAGTACAAACTGGCGATTTTTTTGGTGGGACAATAAAACCTGACGGTTTTGAAGCTGCCATGAATTTAATGCCAAAATCCAAGGTGAAGACAACGATACCAGACTACATATTAAAACCTCGACCTGTGATAGATCCGATGGCTCCCGCCAAACCATTGGACTTAAATGCAATGTCCAAAAATCGTATAGATGAGTTAGAAAGACATGTGGACCAGGTTATTTGTATGACAAGTGGCTATCAATGTGAGGGATTATTGTCTAAAAGTGCAGAAGAGTTTCTAAATTGTTGTAAATCTGTTAAAATTAAAATTCAGGAGTTCCGCTGTCAGAAATTAATTAAAGCAAAGCTAGATCGTTTGAAAGATCAAATCACAAAATTAGAAAAAATTACGAATATTGTACAAAAAGAAGATCTATCGGCTGCGACTGTTACAAGCTTTATGTCGTGTTGTAAAGACTTTAGGGTTAAACTTGACAGTATAAAATCATGCAGAGGAACACCTTCAGTTAGCAGTATAGAAAAACTTTTGAATAAAATTGACTATAGCATAATATTAAGCAAAGAAGCAAAAGAGAAAGGACTAGTAAGTGAAAGCGTAGAGGACTTCATTAAAAGTTGCGTTGAAATTAAAACAAAAATAGAACCCCAAACTGACCCAAAACCACAAGTCATTGACGACCTGCTATTTAACCTAAACGATATCATAGGTTTTATATCAAAATATAAAAATGGTTCTTTAATAACGGAGAGCATCGAAACATTTTATAAAAACTGTCAAACTACTAAAGCTAAGCTTGATAGCTACAAGACACGCCCATCACCGATTTGTGGAAAATGCAATCTACCCAAAACCTCACCACTTGGATCTGCTTCATGCCCATGTACAACATTAATAAGCCATTCATGTTCGGGATATTCTTGCAGCGCCGGAAACTCAGTTCCTTCCGAACAGGGTACTACAAATTCATGGTGCCAAAGTGCCGAAAACCAGCAATCGCACCATTCTTCTAAATCGAAATTTACCCAACATTCTGCACCATGTACTGAATCTACGTGCGTTCATAAACAACCTTTGACACGGTCATCCAGATCTTGTCAGTCTGCAACTACAGAAAAATCGAGATACATAGAAAGTGGTTGCAATTTATGCGCAGTAAGAAGTGGAAGTGAATTCTCGATAAAAATTTCAATACCAAAAGATGGCGATAAACAGAAGTTTCCGAAGCCAGTGAGTACAAAAACAAAAGTGAGAAGATATAAGGAGGTTGATGGTAGCATTATTGAAGAGACGGTTACAGTAAAGCATCGTGTTTATGAACCACAAAAGGCACCGTCCAGAGACAGCTCGTATGTATCAGGAAAAAGTGACAAGAGAGTTAATTTATGTAATATACCGGTGACACAAGGCTTCATACAAACTCTAAGGAATATCAAATCTGAAACCTTAATCAGATCTTTAGATTTGTCCACTTCATACCCACCTCTCATTTGGCCATGTGTATCTGTTGACACGTTTATTTCGTTGCAAAGAAGCCGTGAAAATGAGACTAATGAGAGTGTTCAATGCCCGTTCTTCTATGCCAGTACAACGAGTAGAGACGATGTTTCAGTTCAACGGATGTGAACATGAAACAGTCCTCTTAAGAATTATTTAGTTCATTTATATCATAGAGTAACATATAACAAACTACTGAGTAACAAGTAGGTAATGTCAGCTACTCGTTTGAAATAATACCTTAGTAAGCAAAGAAGCAAAAGCCATATTCATTGCGTTATTAACGTTGATAAGCAGAAAATATTTTCTAATAGAAGAAGCAATGAATTAGGAATATGCTCAGAATTCCTAAGATTGTGTTTGAAAGCGCATATAATTAAAGTATTGGTTACTGAAAGCGTAGATGAATTAATTGAAAGTTTCATGGAAATAAAAACAATAGACACCACAATGAACCAAAACTAAAAATCTTTGACGAACTGCTATTTAATATACACTATATTAAGAAATATATGTCAATAAGACGAATTTATATCGAAGAGCATCGGATTATTTTCTAAAACCTGTGAAATTATCAAAGCCAAACTTAGCAGGTACAAGACCCGCAGCGCTTACATGCAGGTTAAATATTTGTTCCGATGCTTCGCCGAAGATTCCGCAAACTAAACCTGAAACATATTAAGCCACCAGGTCATTACTCCTATAAGACATTCAGACACGAGAAGAGATTTTCATGCATCAGAGCCGAAGAACTATGTATATCTACATGCACAATGCCGAAATACAGGTATCGCAATAACAACAACAACAAATCGTCCCAAGATTGACGGTGGATGTGAGTACTATGTATCTGATCTTTCTGAAGAACATCACCAATAAGGTCACTACATGTACTCCTATCGCGTCCACTCCGGACGTTTCTACTCTCATCTGCCTTACCCATATATTTTGTCCATCCTCTCAACATGAACAAACCATGTAAGCAAAATCTTTTCAATATTTGTCACTACATCTTATAAGAGCTATGTTTCGCTAAAATTATAAAACGAAATGGCTCTTATAGAAAAACAGTAAGTACCATGAAAACAGGGAAAAGATAAAAGGAGATAGATGGCAGCACTGTTGAGGGTATGGCAATAGTTACTGTAACGCGTGTTTACGAATAATATCAGATGGAATTTCGTTTCTGTCATAATTTTTTACAATACATTATTGTGAATATAATATGCGTTTATATTTTCAATAAACTTTAATATTAACGTCGTTTGTTTTTTTACTTGTTTCTCATTAACTTCATGATAAAAACTAAAAGAGATGAAATACAGAAAGATGTTGGTGCGCATATTTTGAAGGTTAGCGAAAGCCCAATAAATCTTAGATTTACCGAGTGGTAGGTCATGAGTCATGAGTTCCAATTCACACTTGGTGTATTTTATTTCATCACCATAGTGTAAATGATAAATGATTTTATACTGCAAGTAGGTTTGTACAAACACTTTTAAACGTCAATCATATTTTTAAACTAGATGAGGTAGGCGTTTCCTATCTGACTACTCTGAGAAGAAAGGTCCAAACTAACTCAGAGGTCTCTTGTCCAGACATAATCTTGGTCAGATCATGTGAAGACCATGTGGATTGTCTGAAATGGTCTTTTAAGGAAAGAACCACACAAATTGAGGGGACCTGTCCAATCAATGCACGCATTTGTCAGTGTCAGTTGTTTGACATCTAACAATCTGCACTGGGCCCGCGTGATACATTATAGTCATATCCTACTGAGAAAGCCTGTAACATAACAGGTGATTATGCAAGTTAAACTAAATTTCAAATATAATTTATGCAGTTTTCCATCGTCATCATCATGCTCACTGACGTTATAATATAAGTGATATGATATAAGAACTTGTTAATCTAAAATAATTATTTACATTATACCACAATAATAAAACGTCTATAAAGTACTTGGAGATGCAGTTATTTGTCACTACTCTCAAGAGGATTCGAACCTGGGGGCTCAGGATATAATTAAGAAAAATCACCATTTGAAATCGCGAGTACAAAAATTTAAATAAAAAAAAAAAACAATTGTCACATGTCACGTCTAGAAATTTGTAATATTTTGAGGAGAGATAGTACTCAGGACAGAAATATTAAACTGAGATTAATAGTTTACTATGAGATCAACTCTGAAATATTCTGTCTATTCTCAAAATCGAGAACCGATTACTTTTCCGAATTTTTTTTGTTCGAATTTCATTATACCGAAAACTATTGGCCGACGTCTTTTTTGCAATATGCATCATTTGACATATTTTTAAATCATCGAAGTATCATGTGTTACAGGTATTAAATAATACCTGTAGTATTATTTTACCGAATTATGTTTCGCCGATTTACGAAATAACTTTTTGCTATTGGTCGAAGCCTGTTTTGAACTTTTTTCATTTGCCAAATGATTTGTTTGCCATATTTTCACCACAGTGAAGCAAAATTTTAGGGAATATTATTTGGTCACAAATATATAGCCGGTTACTTGGTAGCGTTTTCAATATTAAATTAAATATATGTAGTGTCATAAAAAGTCAATGTATTGTGCTACAAAATTTAGTGAGAAACGAATCGCTGTAAAACCGACTTTACGTAGTCTTGTCTGCCCTACCCCTAGAGTGTAATTTAAGCCCGCGCAGGCGCGGAGGGGTAGGGCGGCCCGCGAGCTGAGGAGCAGATGGTCTGAAGGCCCGCCGCCGCAGCTGAGGCGAAGCCGAAGCCCGCAGCGCCGGAGCCGTGACAGAAACAATGCTTGCTGCATGTTGCATGCCTGCTTGCATGTTGCATGCCTGCTTGCATGTTGCATGCTTGTTTGCACGCTGCATGCATGGTTGCATGTTGCATGCTCGTAGCAAGCAGCATTGTTTGCATGCTTCTTACTGGGACCCTTTAAAAACACTTTTGTTCGTAATAAACTGTTTTATTTAGACATTACATTTAAATAAATAATTAATTAAACCAAAGAGTAGGTTAATCTTAACATAGGTATAATGAATGTCTGGAAACATAATACTTCGAACAAATGTTATTTCGGCTAAGTGTAACTTCGGTAAAGAGTTTATCGACCAAATGAAAAGTCGGAGTAACGAAAAAAGTAGAATTGATAATAGGTCAACTGATACAGTGGCAGACGTGACTTCGATGAAATAAAAAAAAAATGAAACGATAATAGTTGAAAAGTTTTAGGGGAAATGAAATTCGGTCAAATATTTTTCGAAATTATGATAGGTAACCCGTGTGATGCCGGACGTAAAGAATAACACCACCCCATTTCTTCCCTTAGTCGCCTTTAACGACACCCACGGGAAGAAATGGAATAGGCGTATTCTTCACGCCTTATACAGGGCTAATTTTAACAAAAACCGTCAGACCATAAAGTTTCGTGGATAAAATAATATCTGACACTGGCAAAAATGATAAAATGAGATGTTATTATTTATCAAAGTTGATATTATTTATCAGAATAATATGACCGTAGCTAACGAAGTAAAAAAAATAAAAAAAACGAGAAAGGAATTAGGGACCAGTCAGGTCACTTCACTAGTCCCTATTATATTTTAGTTAAGGATAAAGTGAGCTCGAATTAAAAGAAAAATAAAATTATAGATCTTTATTAAAAGAAAAAAAAAACCTGTCAGGTCTTGCAGAAAGAAATAAACTACCTGGTAGAAATAAAGCATTGAAAAGCCAACATTATAGTATTTGTGGCAGATCAAATCAATGTATATTTTCACATACATATATAATCTTAAGCGTTATTTCCATGGGCAAAAAACAGGCAAGAACTACAGAATGCCACCTGCTACGATCATAACAAACTTCTTTTGCCTTGTTTACGTTCATATATCATCTATACACGTACCCCCGAAGGCGGAGGCGGGGCGCGTGAGGGAGTGGCAGTCTCTGCGCCCTCACGTACCTAGCCGCTGCAGGAGGAGACGCCCCGGGCGTCGGGAGTCCATAGCGGACTCCCAGCCACCGTAGGCGCAAGCTTTCGGGTGGCGAGCAATGGGTAGCTCGCCGCCCGGTAAGGACCAAGCTCGGGTCGACGGCGCGTAGTGTTCCACGCGCGCCTCAAAGAGATGTCAGCAAAACTGAAGGGGTCTGCTAGGACCGATGCCTGCCGGGGTCGCGTGATTGTTCGAAAGAGATACCGTGACCCTGGCACATGGGCAACTGAAGGAACACGGGTGGGTTTTAGTCAGTAAATGTCTGACATGCCCTCTCGCTCCGCCCAGAGCGGGAGAAGTCATTTGATGATTTCCTATCCAAAAAAAAAAAAAAACACGTACCCCAGTTGCGAGTTCATTATACACCGTGACATTTTAGTCGTCTTACAAAGGTTGTCCACTCAATGTATCCAACATAATATACCTCTAGGCGTGATTAAAAATTGTTAGCATTATTTAAGATAATAGATATTAAGAAAAATAAATAATGGATTAGAATTATGAAACATCCTGTTAATAATGTTAACGTATCATACGGTAGAGAACATACCTACCCAGTGCATGAGTCGGCTAGATCATTCCATCTCCAATTTCCATGAGACAAAATGTCAAATTTAAACCACGTCATGCGTCATCATAATTAATAAAAAAAAAAAAAATTAGTTATTCAAATGTATATTTTTATCTTATGGATGTGTAGTAGTCATTGGTTACATGAAGTGAGTTGCCGTTGTAAGACGACTAAATGTCACGGTGTATACCGGATGACATTTTTTACCGTCTTGACCTTCATACGGTGTGTTGTGTAACTAGAATAGAAGGCAGGAAGGCCTTCAGATTCATCGCAGGTGATTAAAGGAGCGCGGGACGCGGGTTGACGGGGATGCGTGTGCGGCTCGTGCGCCTGCAAAAGATCAATTTGGCCGCCTATCGGCCGGCTTCAAAGGGTAGGACCGCGCTACAAAATCATTGATACATGCCGCGCATTGAGTAGAGTGCGTATGATTTGAGTTTCGATAGATTTAAATTGATTTTTTCATTTTATTTTTTCTAAATTTCTGTTTTTGTTGTTCTAGTATGAAAATGTTACTTTAAATGTGTAGTATTTATTGCTAGATCAATTTCATTACATGTTATTCAAAAATAAAAATAATAAAAATTTCTATGCCAAAGGCTTCTACTCCGTTCACCTATTACACCCATTTTTTTTCAAGACGTTGAAAAAAGTCACCCGGTATATTTTAACTGCTCCGATGGTCTCGTGATCACAAGCTGCTGGAACAATGAAGCCCATCCTGGTTTCGATTCTCAGGTCGGGAAAAGTGTTATTGGGTTTTGCATTATGAATTTCTTATGTGTGATACTCCTGTGCTTCGGAAAGCACGTTAAGCTGGTCCTGCACCTAATCTCTCACCGGTCGGGTTGGATTGCCGTCCCATCGGACTATGAGAGTGAGTGGCTCAGTGTCTGCGCACACACTTATGCATTATAATATCTCCCACTTCTACACCCTAGTCTTCGTTAAGATTGGCTGCCATGACCGACATACGATCTGGAGGACTATAAGTAAATATGTTTTTACCGTTTAATTTATTTTTAATTTGAAAATAGACGTATTCTAAAGCTATTTCAAAATCAAAATCAAAATCAAAAGTCATTTATTCAAACTAGGCTGAGAGTCAGCACTTTTTGAACGTCAAAGTTACAAAAGACAGTCCCCCCAAAACGCCCGCCCTTCGACACTTCCTAGTGCTTTAGCTGGGAAGAAGAAGTGGCGGAACAAACTCCCCAGCAGCACAGCTGTCTGTTAAGTTAGAAGAACTTGATTCTATACAATATCGTGTAAGTAATTAATATTATAAAACAAAACAAAACATACATTATTCGCCATATGTCAGCTAGCACACGCCAATATACGAACAAAACATTGAAAAGTAAACTCAAGCTGAAATAAATAATAAAACAAAATCGTAAACAGAACGTAAAACTTAAATAAAGCCTCCAGGCATAAAGGGCGTGCCCGCTTACATATTCAACGACGCAAAATGATACATATACATACATTGATGCATATTGCTAAGTTGAAGTTACAATAGTTAAACTAGGACCTCCGGAGTAAAAATAAAATAACATAACAGTTAATACAAATAACAATAACAAAAACCATGGTCAGCAAGTCGACCAGTCACCACAAGCAGCACCCGTTCACGAGCATAACGCAAAGGTCAGCCATTACCCCCCTCGCCATATTTGAGGGAAGGTGGTAACCCGACCCCCGACGCTACCGCAAGCAGTGACATCTAAGGGAGCATGACGAACTTGCTGCCGGTTGGTCAGGCTAGAATATTATTAACAGCTGACGAGGTCGCTAGCTAACTACATGTTGCAATACAACTCATTTAAAATCACTGTAATGAGTAGATTATGTCCACAATAAGTGAAATTAAAAGAAAATAAAAAATAATTAACAAAATCAGTTAAATAAAAAAAAAATAAAAAAAAACAATTATATGAACTACCCATATAAACTGTCAGTAGGAAAGCTAATTCTGGATTGAAAGAACATAAACATTGTCTTGAGTTAATCACAGCGACCAACTATTCTTATCGTTTAAGTAGTCGTTGATAGAATAGTATGCCTTTGAACAAAGGTTGGATTTTACTTTAGCTTTAAACTCATTAAACTGCAAATCTAGCAAAGCAGAGGGAAGCTTGTTATAAAAGGTAATACCAAGACCAACAAAAGAATTATGAACCTTATGAAGCCGGTGAAAAGGAGCACGTAGTTTGTCCTTATTTCTAGTATTAATGTTATGAATATCACTGTTTTTAGTGTACAAGTGTATGTTTTGCCTAATATATAAGATGTTGGCGAAGATGAATTGTGATGCCACCGTAAGAATACCAATATCTTTAAATAAATCTCTCAGAGAAACTCTAGCACCTAGTTGGTAAATCGCTCGAACAGCTCGTTTTTGAAGAACAAAAATATTTTGAATGTCCGCGGCTTTGCCCCACAGCAGAATGCCGTAGGACATTATGCTATGAAAATAACTAAAATAGACTAATCGAGCTGTATCAACGTCCGTGTACTGTCTAACTTTCCTTACGGCGTAGGCGGCCGAACTGAGCCTTCCCGCTAGGCTTGATATATGTGATCCCCACTGAAGTTTGGCGTCTACTGTTATGCCCAGAAAAACTGCCGAGTGTACAGTATCAAGCACCTGATTATTTAAAACGACATTGGGTCCCAGATTCCTAACATTCGGTAAGGCGAACTTTATACATTTCGTTTTCTTAGCATTAAGAACTAGGTTATTTGTGGTAAACCAATCCGTAGCCATTGAGAGCGCACTGTTCACGTCGTCAAAATCTTTTCTATTCCTGTCTACTTTAAAGATAAGCGAGGTGTCATCAGCAAATAGTACAATGTCACAGATATTCTTTAAATAGAATGGTAAGTCATTAATGTACACTAAGAATAAGAATGGACCCAGTATTGAGCCTTGAGGTACACCTAACTGAACTAGTAGCCCGGAAGATTTTACACCATTGACATCTACACATTGGTGCCTATTTTGTAAATAAGAACTTATGACATTGAGAGCTTCGTTTTGAACACCGTAATGACGTAGTTTACGCAAAAGTGTGTCATGGTGAACGCAATCAAAAGCTTTGGAGAGATCACAGAAAACTCCGATAGCATTTTGCGAGTTCTCCCATGCGTTGAAAATGTGTTTCAGCAGAGCAACACCCGCATCTGTTGTCGAACGACCTTTTGTAAAGCCATATTGCTCATTATGAAGGAGGCTATTTAAATTAAAATGTCTTAGCAACTGCTTGAGTATTAACTTTTCAAATATTTTACTAAATGCAGGTAAGATAGAAATGGGCCTAAAATTGCCAACGTTATTTTTATTACCTGTTTTAAATAATGGTATGACTTTACTACTCTTCATGAGGTCAGGAAAAGATCCCGAATCAACACATTTATTAAAAGTTACAGCTAGATAGGGGGCTACGATGTCTATTATATTACTTAACAGTTTAATGGAGATGCCCCAATAATCTCCAGTGTTTTTTGACTTAAGTGTATTAAAAATATTAACCACGTCACGAGGCGTTACATGTTCGAAACTAAATAAGCGACTACATCTGGGCACACTATTATGCAAAAGGTTTTCAGCTTTAGACGGGGACGAATTTAAGGAGCAAGTCGTAGTTATAGGTATGTTGGCAAAAAACTCATTAAATGCCTCAGCTACATCGGCAGCTTTATTAACCAATTTGTTGTTAATCATAATCTCCAGTTGTTTTTCCTGTTTAACCGATTTACCCGTTTCCGATTTGAAAACAATATAAGCTAATCGCTGATATGACAAGTATTAACAGACAGTTGTGCTGCTGGGGAGTTTGTTGCGCCACTTCTTCTTCCCAGCAAGCACAAGGAAGTGGTGAAGGGCGGGCGTTTTGGGGGATTGTCATATGTAATTTTGAGGTTAAAAAAGTGCTGACTCTCAGCCTAGTTTGAATAAATAAATTTAGATTTTGGAAAAAAAAAAACACTTTTTTATATATCATAAGTAAGTTTTTACTTTTCCTTAATACACTGAATAAGTCATAAACGCAATTTAAATGAGCAAGGAAGGGTGAGTTCTGTGGATAGATAAAAGAATGCAAAATATCAACAAAAGTTTTTTATTAAATTCGCAGGAAAGCGAATGTACTATCGAGGTGCGTAATACCAAGGATAATCATTACCATGACATACATTCGTGTTGAACTGGATGAACGAGAGAGAGAGGAGGTATTCAGATTGAAAAGATTCAAACAACTGAAGTATAAAAACGCTATTCCAAAAGGTTCGTATTTGGAAGAAGAGTCTGAAGAAGAATTGAAAGTACAGGAACCGGAACCGTCAATACCTAGTCCACCACCTAAACCAAAGGACCAGCCTGAACCAGAGAAAATAACACCACCAGGCGAACCTATTATCCTGCCACCACCTAAAGTTGAACCAATTATCCCGCCACCACCTAAAGTTGAACCAGTTATCCCGCCACCACCTAAAGTCGAACCAATTATCCCACCAACACCTAAAATCCAACCGTGTAGTTGTGAATCAAGGATGCCGCCAGTATCTAAATCCGTTCCAATTATTCCCCCCACACCGAGTGTTCAACCATGTGGTTGTACCGTCTCTAAAGGCCAACTATCTGGTGTTGCCGCAAAAAAGCCGCCACCACCTACAGTTGAATCAATTATCCCATCACCATCTAAAGTCCAATCATGTGCTTGTTCCGCACCTAAAATTCAACCATGTGGTTGTTCCTCAAACATGCTACCACTACCAAAAGTGGAAACGTGTGGTTGTGCCTCAAAAATTTCGCCATCATCTAAATTTACACTCATTATCCCGCCTTGTATGCTTACACCTAAAATAGAAAAAGCTCCACCATTAACAACAACGGCTACGAAGCAGGAACGTTTGGATCATCTCACGGAACACTTAAATCAAATCTTACAAATAGCTAAGGAGTTAGAGGCAGCGAAACAAACTCCAAGAATAGGAAGTTTTATCAAGTCTTGTGATGATGTCAAGGGTAAGATCAAGGACTTATGCGGCGCTCCAAGTCCACGTGTCGGTTCTGAAGTATATTCTACATTACCAAATGCGGCCTCCCGTGTACCCTCAGTGTGCATCAAGGATCCATCAATATGCAGTAAAAAACCGTCAACACAATCAGTAATAAAGTCAGATGTTTTCGACTTAGAACCCAAAACAACATTAGGAGAATTCGAGAAAAGAATTGAAAAGAAAATCACGGTGACGAGGACGAAGAATCCGGATGGAAGCATACGCGAGGAAAAACAAATAATTACAATACAAACTGAAGTAAGAACCCCTTGTCCTGAGAAAGACGGCGGTGAAGCCAAGAGTCTATGTAGTACAGGTAGCAAAGGTGAATACAGTGGCGGTAAAAGAGGTGGTGGCAACAAAAGACGTAGTGCATCCCGAACCCCCAGCTGGACCTCTCAACTTATTAGATCCCACACGCCCAGTGGTACCTCTAAATTCAGTAGGTCCCAAACACCCAGTTGTACCTGTAAAATCGTTGGGTCCCAAACTCCTTCTGCGGATAACGTCGGCAGTGTGTCGAGTGCATATTTTAGTTCTGGTACGAATGGTATACCCAGTCAAACCTGTTGTGCTCAAGAGACCTCAAATCTTATTTCTGAAATCTCCAAGCCTTGTATTTCCCCAAAACCTAGTGAACACTCTAAGCCCTGTGTACCCTCAAAGCTTAGTGAGACCGCTTTTCCATTAGGGACTCCAAAGCCTAATGTACCCCTTGACCCCTGTGAATGCCTTGAGACTGTGCCTTCGCACGCTTCTGCAACCCGCCAGCCCAGTGATGTCTGTACCTGTGGATCGTCATATTTCAGCACAACTGCGTCTTTTATGAACTCAGCAGGTTATACCCTTCCAAGAAATGAGCAGTCTTCTTGCGTCGGTTCTCCCAAAAAACCGACTATGAATAAGCGTGCATCGAAATCCAAAGCATCCTCGTTATTGGGCTCTGGCACGTGTTCCTGTCGCTCGGTGCCTGTTACCGAAAAGCAGTCCAAAGAAACACGAGATCCCATAAAGACAAAATTCTCATTCAAATCTGTATCAACATCCGCACATTCATTCCTTGAGAATGTACTTGAAAAGCCTGAAAAAAAGCGTTCAGAAAGTAAAAGTACTTACTGCGTCCCGAATTGCAGCGCCATTCTGATAAGCAAAACTACAAGTTTTCAATCAAAATGTTTGTCTGCAATTGCAAACCATTCTCCAAGCACCACAAGCAATTCTTTAAAGAGTTCAAAAGATTCTGAGAAAGAGTCAGACTGCACAAGGACATCATCATATACACTAGAAGCTAGTATCGATGATGCTATAGTCGTTAGTGGTAGCAGACTAAACGCCCTAAGAAAGATGATTTTACCATCAATGAATTCGAAAGATTGCCATATTACTGAAGTCGCCTCTTTCTCAAACTGGTCATCATACCGTCGCTTATGTGCATCTTCTCAGACATCGGCAACATCAATTAAGAGTTATAAAGCTCCGTTTGAGCAAATTACAGAGTGTTTAACGTGTCTACCAAATAAAGAAACAAAGGTAGAGGCTGACATATCTTACACTGACGATGCAAATTCTTGTGACGCCCAATCTGTTTCAATTAAAATACCAGAAACAACATCAAATGTCTTAGCTGAATGCAGGGCAGCTGTTGCTGCGTTAGCTGAGCACATTAGTAGAACTGCAGGAACATTTTCTCCTGGTTCAAGCAATATCTGGTATTCTACCCTTGGAACTCCTAAACATAAGGACGCCATGACATCACCTACGTCACATAGGAGTGATTCCAACTCATTTGAGGTACTCGACAGAGATGAAGACTGTAGAACTGACACTCATCCCGTAAATGAACAGGATAAAATTGATTTGGTGCATAAAGTAAGCTCGTAAAATATGTAGGCATTTGGAAAACCAATGAAAGCGGATTATTTCTGTCAATACTGTCTCTGAATAACCTTTAATGAAAAGCTGTACTAAAATGATTAATTTATACAACAAATTAGGAAATCTGTACTTATTAAAAACGAAATATACTTGCATGTTTATCCGTATTCTATAATTTTATTTATTACTGACTGGACAACACTATACTGTTTCCTAGAACTCGATCGCAGCGCCACCTATCGGGTCCAATAGTGAATTTAAAGTTTAGATTGTGTTAGTGGGACCCGGAATAGTTTGGATTCTAAACCATTCAGAGGCCCACTCAAACACACACAAAAAATGTAATCGAAATCGATCCAGCTGTTTAGGCAGAGTTCAGTGACATACACACCTACAGAAGATAAATATAAAGATGAAAGAGACAAATGTGAATAACCATTAATGTATCCAACACTATTTATCTTAGGTATGGTCGGATATAATGAACTGAGGGTCAGGAGGCAACTCGCACTCGTTACTTATATCTTTAAGATAATTAGAGGAAAGATACACAATGCGGATATATTGCGAAGAGTGGATCTTGTCGTGCCAGACGGGTATGTGGGTCGTCGTCGTCAGCCGCGGTTGCAGGTGGTACCGCGCGCGCGAACTAACTTGCTGCGTGAGGCGCCGCTGACAACCGCACTCCGTACCCTCAACCTCATTGCTGATGACGTCGACATATTCTGTTGCACTTTGGGTGAATTTGATAGAATGGCTACCTATAAAATTTGCTATGGTACTTGACAAATAGTGAAACTGTGTGCTACAATGTCGCATTGAGTCTAGCCTGTAAGGATGTTGTATGTTTGGTGTAAATAAATAAAGGAAAAAGAAAATGGGGGTTACTCTCCTAGAGCGTCTACGAAAATACGGACCGTCCGAAAGTAACTCGATACTTAGAAGTGACTAGACTCCCGATTAATTAATCTTTTGGGACGACTTTTTTTTGGATGGGAAATCATCAAATGACTTCTCCCGCTCTGGGCGGAGCGGGAGGGCGTGTCAGACTTTTACTGACTAAAACCCACCCGTGTTCCTTCAGTTGTTCATGTGCCAGGGTCACGGTATCTCTTTCGAACAATCTCGCGACCCTGGCAGGCATCGGTCCTAGCGGACCCCTTCAGTATTGCTGACATCTCTTTGAGGCGCGCGTGGAACACTACGCGCCGTCGACCCGAGCCTGCGGGCGGCGAGCTACCCGTTGCTCGCCACCCACAAGCTCGTGCCTACGGTGGATACGGTGACATCTTAGACTGCATCTACAATGATATGTGTTTTGAAATAAACATTCAACATACCAAAGAATTAGGAACCTCCTTGTTTTTAAAGTCGGCTAAAAAGTTCGTCAGGGTGGTCTAAAACTGGGGAATGCGTCCAGTTGAGCAGCTAATTTTAACCGTTCGGTCTTAGTCTAGACGTTATGTAAAACTAAATAGTCTAAAAGAGACTAAATAAAACGAAATATTTAGCATTGTCTTAGTGTTTGGCATTGGGTACAGATAATTAGTTGAAGATAAAACGACGAACTAATGGAGACGTTTTGTTCTGCGTCTGCGCAGCTTACGCATTTGTAGTGTGTTGTGCCAACCCGCACGGGGGCCATCATAAATATTATTGAATACAATTCTTGAACAGTAAGTAACCTAATTCTTTTACGTTAACTGCCATGTCGGACAATGTGTCCGACACGTTTTGTGCCATTTAGGCCTTGTCGGACTATATGTCCGACAACACATACCAAATCTGAAGGTGTCGTTGCTGCCTGGTGGCCATGTTTATTACTCTTTCAGCGATAATTAAATATCTCGTAGAGCACAAAACCACTGTGTCAATATAACTTTTGCTTACATTTACTCTCATGCACTTTGTGGAAAGTATGAAGACAAAATCAAGTAAGGAAATAAAAAAAAGGCTTTATATGATGTAATTAATATGATAGTATCTGGTTGACGGAGCTTTGCTCGGTATTTTTTGGTAAATTGTGTTTAAAATAATAAGTTTATGTTCAAGTTGATTATCGATAAAGTTGGTCATTGAAAACACGAATAAAACGACATTTTATAAAAATGAATCCTAGCTAGATCGATTTATCGCCCACGAAACCCCTTGTATACTAAATTTCATGAAAATCGTTGAAGCCGTTTCCGATATTCAGATTATATATATAATATATACAAGAATTGCTCGTTTAAAGTTATAAGATATATTTATATGTATTTATGGAATAAACAATCTGTTTAAAGTGAAATAACAGTAAGTACATTTGTAGACTTTTCTGATTTTCACTATGGTAGTTAACGTGTTAAACGTTTATTTTATCCCACAAGTCACCGACTTACGATATTAAAATTATTTTTCACTTTGTAATGTTTTTTTGGAAGTTGGTTGTTTTTTTTTTCACTATACAGCTACTAGCCAGGCAGACAACAGTGAGAGGTAGTATTAGAACATCATCACGATAAAAAAGTGGATTAAATACTTATTTTCGAAGCTAATGCAAAAGCAGTAAAGTCAATAAAATTTATATGGGACCAAAAGCCACTAAAAACTTTAAAATTTTCGAAATCTACCCACAATCGCCGGAGATATTGCAGAACAAAAAAAAAACAGACAGAGAATCTCATCCTTTTTGAAATCGGTTAAAAACAAGGAATGTCAGAATCACTCACGTGTTAAATATCTATTTATTGAATACTATAAAGTGATTTTTTTCTAACGTTTAAAATAGTAGAGACTGTGACTTTAGCCAATCTTTGACTATCAACAGTGCTTAATCTATTTGATATATTTCAGTATGTTTATGCTTACTAGAAACGGTAATAGATATACATATACATCATCATCACATCAGCCAAAGACGTCCACTGCTGGACATAAGCGTCCCCCAATTTGGGGGCTTTGCCATAAATAATCGCCACGCTTGCCAGGCGGGTTGGTGATCGCAGTATGGTGGTAAAATGCATAGAGAATGCTGCTGCCCATTCTCTAGTAAGGCTCTTAGTCGCCTCTTACGACACCCACACGGGAAGAAATAGGATGGTGCTGTTCTTCACGTTCGGAACCAATACATGTAGGTATAAAAAATGCAATGTAGAGCTCAATATGCAACATATTGTCGTATTTTCGACGCCATCTAACATATTAATTTCATTGTAGGAGCACGAATAACTTTTCATCGATTATCTCACTGGCTGAAATCACTGGATTACGCTGCCACCGAGCAACTGTTTCTCATCACATCATAATTGTTAAGCTCGCATAAGGATCCAATGCTCACACATATTCACAGCACATCACACAACATACACACTTTTCCTCGCACAATAACAGTTACCGACAAGATACACACCTACACCCATCCATCTCGTACCACACTCACACAACACCACACTCCACACACTAATATTCACCTCATTACACAGAAACCTGACCAAACATTTTTTTAAATTATTTTTATTGTGTTTTAATTATTGTCTTTCTCTTTGTATTTTCATTTTAATGTTTATTTTCACTACATATGAATTACTTTTCTTTTCTTTCATAGGATGTAAATTACGAAATGCGTGTACTTTAAACTTCTGCAATCCTACTAATATTATAAATGCGAAAGTTTGTGAGGATGGATGTATGTGTATGTGTATGTTTGTTACTCTTTCACGCAAAAACTACTGAACGGATTTGGATGAAATTTGGAACACAGTTAGTTTATAGCCTGGATTAACACATAAACTAATTTTTATCCCGGTAGTACGTTCCCGCGGGATATTTTCCGACCTCCACGCGGGCGAAGCCGCTGGCAAAAGCTAGTATACCCTAAGATTACCTACGGGGTGCCTGGATATCCGTAACACAGGGTTTCCGTAGCCAGGACTCTAGTCGCTCACAAAGGAGGTTTTGTTCACGTTAACTGATGATGACTAGTCGTAAGATGTTAATTCTAAGCCAACCTTTGTGAAGAAAGAAATAAATTTATATTGTATTGTATTGTATCGAATACTTTATCTGAGGGGCTTGTGGCTAATTAATAAGAACCACATGGGGGGATCGATCAGGTTAATCTCTGCTTACAGCTATTGTTCCGTGGATGGGTAAAGATGGTCATTTTTACATACCAAGACCTCTCTGTGCCTCGGAAAGCACAATAAGCTAGTGTGTGAGTTTTTGGCGATCATTCAAGAAGCCCGGAAGTAAGACAATCAGTCTTTTCATGGGGTATTGTACATACATACATAAAGTTACGCCTTTTTCCCCCTGGGAGTAGGCAGAAACCACGGAACGCCTGCTACGATCGTTACATACTGTTTTTGCCTCGTTTTAGTTCAAACAACTGGTCATACACGCACGCCAGTTGCGAGTACTACGCACCTGACCTTTCTGAAGAACATCACCAATAAGGTCACCATGTCCTTCTAGGGCATCGGGGTATTGTGTTATCCAATTATTAGGTTGTGGACGTCAGATAGGCAGCACTATGTCAAATATTAATATTCACCTGCATCTGGTCAAACTGGTAACCGACAGCAACATATGTTAGTTGACAAAAGGTTAGGCACATGATGAGGTAATCTAACTGCCATTCAACGTAGTAATGCTGCCAGTCTTCTGGGTATATTTTCGGATGACAGTGATGCGGACGAGTACTTCAATGGCTAAGTGTCCTTATTAGTGTTCCGTTGCCAAATGGCATTAAAAACGGAAACCTTATGGATTTGTCATATCTGTCTGTCTGTCTGTCCGTCCGTATGTCACAGCCACTTTTTTCCGAAAC
This sequence comes from Aporophyla lueneburgensis, assembly GCA_932294355.1. Taxonomy (NCBI): domain Eukaryota; kingdom Metazoa; phylum Arthropoda; class Insecta; order Lepidoptera; family Noctuidae; genus Aporophyla; species Aporophyla lueneburgensis. The sequence goes on along the minus strand of OW028762.1, from coordinate 10,497,489 downwards.
TATAAGAGCTATGCTGTTGAAACTTGGTAAGTAGATGTATTCTGTGAACCGCATTAAGATTTTAACATAAAAATAGAGAAAAAAAAACAATATATTTTGGGGTTCCTATACTCAGAACTGAAACTAAAAAAAAAATTTTCATCAAACCCATACGTGTGGGCATTTATGGATAGGTCTTCAAAAATGGTATTGAGGTTTCTAATATCATTTTTTTTGTAAACTGAATAGTTTGCGCGAGACACACATCCAAAGTGGTAAAATGTGTGTCTCCCCCCCATAACTTCTAAAATAAGAGAATGATAAATGAAATGAAATGAATTGCACCGCTCCCAGCGTGGTTTGACCAGACTCGATTAATCGAATGAACCCCAAGATTTGCACTAGCCTTTGAAACCTCATATTTCATGGTGCTACATGGGCCATTGCATATCAAGAAGTAGACCGGGGGGCGCTGTATTGGTAGGGAAGACGTGCCCATAGGATAGGAAAGGATTACGAGCCTACCGACTATGCAGCCTTAAGTAAGCATTGGACTAGTGGAGAGAAGGGTGATATTTGTCTATAGGAGGGCATCTTTTCGCGTCGTCGCCGGCATGTTGATCCAGGTCGAGCTTCACCGATGCATCTTTTGGTGGGGTTAACCGTTTGCTTGGCTCTTTTCTATGTCAAGGCTTCGCTATGTTCCGTGTTGTTGTTTTCTTGGTCGTCTTCCGAGTTCTCGCTGCTATCAGTTTCTGGTTTTTTGTAGATATCACTAGCCGCTTTTTTTATCTTATTTCTGTCTCCAGCCGTGTCCCTCCAAAACTGGATTTCCTTGTCGAAGTATTTCATGTCCTGTTTTAGGTTGTCATTCCATGTGTAAATAGGTCGTCCGACCTTTTTACATTTGGCCTTGTACTGCATTGCTGCATGTAACAGGTGTGGTTCAGAGCGTCTGAAAATGTGTGCTAGGTAGCACATCCTGTGGTTCTTGATGCGTTTTGTTATAGTTTTACCGTCTAAGATTTGATGCATTTTCTTAAGTCTCGGTTTGTTCCTAGCATGGTTGATTAAGTCTCTCATGATAACTCTTTCATATCTTCTCGGTCTTGAACGGTTCGCCTTTGTGAGTGCTGATACTTTTAAGCCATATATCATACAAGGTACGATAATCATTCGATACATAAGTGTAGCTAGTTTCCAGTCCATTTTTGAGTTCAATATGAATGGTAGTAATGATTTAGCGTTTCTCGTGGCCTGTTGGCATCGTTTTCTAATTGAGTTTTTTCTGCTTAATGCGGACGTTATGTAAGTGCCTAGGTATTTGATTTCATCTGCTGTTGGTATATTTATTCCGTTGAGAGTCACGTGGGTCGTTTTCTGTGTTTTTATGGGGTCCCTAATTATAATTTTTGTTTTTGTTTCATTTATTTGAAGGCCTACACTATTAAGTAAGGGTTTTATGTGGTATAAGATGCGTTCTAGTCCTTCTAGCTCATCTGTAATGAGAGTAAGGTCATCCGCAAATGGGAGACTAGAGGGAGGGAGATTTGATCTAGTTTGATTAACTGAGTTTCCTCTTCGAGGGTTCTTAGAACTTCATCGATGACCAATGTAAAAAGGCGGGGGGACAGGGGGCAACCTTGTTTAACTCCCTTTCCTTTGATAATCCAGCTGCTTTGCTGGCCGCACCATTTGATGCATGTTCTTTCATTCAAGCATGCCGTGATTATCCTGTTGGTCATCGATTTGTTGGTTCGTTGTAATAATATGTCTCTTAATGCCTTCAGGTCAATGTTGTCAAATGCTTTTTCTATGTCGAGGGCGAGAACGTACGTTCGTTTACCTGCACGCCATTCCTCGTCTAGAACCCTTTTGAGCGTAAAAATGTGGTCATCTGTTGATCTATTGTTTAAGAAAGCCGCTTGGTAACTGCCTAGTTCCGTTATTATGTCGTCAAGTTTTTTAAGTAAGTATGTAGCGTAAATTCTATAGCCCGTGTTGCAAATCGTTATGCGCCGATACTCGTTCACATCTTTAGGATTGTTTTTTTTTTGAATTGGTACCTGTACGGTCTCGAGCCACGTGTCCGGTACTGTGTTCTCTGACCAGGCTTTAATTATGAGTTTGGTTACGGCTTCCTGTAATGTTTGGGGCATCGCTTTGTAAAGCTCGATTACAACTTGATCCGTTCCGGGGGCCGTTCCGTTTCGCATTTTGTTGATGATTCCTATTATTTCGGCCACCGTCGGTTCTTCGCCTTCTGCTTCTGTTATCCGTTTTGTTATGTTTACCGTTGGTATGCGAAGGCCCTTGGAGTTTTTTAGTATTTTCTCCCATTTGGACATCGGTATGAACGCGGTTCTTTTCGGCGTTTCGTTTGCTGTTTGTTTTTCCTATAAAATGAATAGAGCATTTGCATGCGTTTTGCGGGGTGCGTTTTACCCATTCCGGAGAAGCAGGCTCTGCATGTTTTTTGTTCCTCCAGATATGTAACCCTTTGAAGTATTGTCTGACATTCTTTAACGCGATTATGCCTATTGGGGTTATCCGGTTGCCTGTTTTGTAGGAATTTGGCCTTTTGTACGTTAGCGAGGGCTATTCGATGGTCCCTTGAGTAAATTGGCTGAATCCTCAAAGTTTCCTGAGCAGCAGCTTTTAGTACATCCGTTATGGTATTCCAGGGTATTTCGGTGTTTTCATTTGTTGGGATTCCCATATTCGCTAGTTTTTTTGTGATGCAATCTTGATATTTTGTTTTGATGGCTGCTCTGTTGAGAGCGGCATAGTTGCATTGTTTGTAGTTGAAGTAATTGGGCTCCTTTGTTGTTTCCTTGGTACCTTTGTCTTGCTTAAGTGTTTTATTTTTGTTTTTATTTACAATTAAGTTTGATTTTAGTAGTCCCCAGATTATTTTATGGTCGGAGATGCGACCGGTGACCCAATCACCTTTAATAAAGTGAAAAAGTTTTCCTGCTGCCTGTGGCGTGATGATGTGATCCAATTGCGATTTTTGAGTACCCTTCGACCATGTTATTCTACATGATGTTCTAGCTTTTGTTGTTTCTATTTGAAATTTTTCCCTGTTGGCTATATCCATTAATACTTCGCCGTTGTAGTTGGAAAATTCATGGTGAAGGTTTTGTTGTATCAACCCTTTGCGATGGAAGGTTAATGTGTCTTTTCGACCTATATGGGCGTTGAAGTCGCCGAGTATTATGAGAGTACATTTCCTTGGTTTTTGTCTAATCAAGTTTAATAAGCCTGTGAATGATCTGGTTGCTTTCGCGGAACAGCTGTTGATGTGTGAGTTGATTATGTACAGAGGAGTTGGTTTGTCATTTCCCATGCCAACCTCAAGAGTAGCTGACATCACGTCGGTGTCCTTTTTACTGTTGACTAATTCTATTTGGGCATTTTTTCTTAATAAAATTGCAAGACCCCGGTGTGCGTTACCCGCAGTTCCTGAGAGGTACCAGTCGTAGTGTGCGGAGCTAAATGTTCCTGCGTTCATCCCTGTTTCCTGTAGGTTAGCTATGTGAATGCCCCTGCGTGACAGTTCGGCGTCAATTTGATTTCTTTTTCCTGGTTTCGAGGCGCCGCGAACGTTCCAAGTTGTATGCGCAGGTCTGTGCAAGTATACTTAATTGTGGTAGAGGTGGGGTTTCTCAGTATTCTGTATCCCGTGTCGTCCGCGATTACATCTGATAGCGGTGTAAGTGGTGTTGATTCTTGTTGTTCGCATGGTATTAATGAGTTACCTACTTGGCTTTTTACGAGCAGCCCCGTTTGTAGCTGGGGTTTCGTGGGTTTTTCTTGCTCTTCTCGTGTGTTGTACCTGTTACTAAACGGGTTGGTATGTTGTTGTGCTTTGGCGCTGGTTAGACCTTGCGTTAGGATTATCCGGTTGTTATTGCATTGTTTGTCGTTTTTCAGGACCCAGCTATCATAGTGCCGGTTCATGAAGAGGATGTGTATGTTAGCGGGAGCAGGTTCGCCGGTCGGTGAATATACCTGTGTGTTTCTATTGTTTATGTGCACATGCACGTTCACGAGGTAGAATTCGGACGCGGCGATAATTATATCTTCGCCACCCCAGAATGTTTCGTTAAATTGCGCAGTTATGTATTTTGTAATCCTTTGTTCCTGGGAAAGAATGCTGTTGGGGAGAAATTCCTGTATGTTATTTAGAAGTGCTAGGTGAATTCTATCATCATGGCGATGTTCCAAGACATATGTGGCGAGGTCTTGACGACCATTCCTATGATCAAATGTTAGGCCCATTAGGTCATTAATTTGGTGAGCAATCGCTCCATACAGACAATTCCCATCTTTTGAAATGAGTACGATTGTGGCCATTGTAAATGCTTTTGTTTGTGAGGCAAGTCAAAGACACGTGCAAGTCGGACGCTCAAGCTGGCTACACTTGTAGTGAGTCGATTTATGGGTTTGACCTTTTTTTTATTTCTTTTGTTTATCTGAGTAACAAGATGTGCATTCAACTTAAAACTTGAAGGTCTGGCTCGGGTACCCTTTTTTTTATTATTTTTTTAACTTTTCGCCTCACGTGTAACCGATTCAAATCGGAGTCGTAGGCCACATAGCAAGCTTTTAGCAAATTAAAAATTCGTTACTTTGTTATAATAATGGCATCTTTAGTTGTGGCGTCTTAGAAGGTACCGTATTTTGTTCTAGAATGATAGCAAGAAAAGGGCTGTTACTTAGTTATTGTGGACGTACACAACGCTTGCTCATGTGATGACGATTTTGGGTTCCCGCGCGCGGCTAAACCAAGCCGGTCTTACGCTGTTTATTAAACAAAATTCCCTGAAATATTAGGAACGGGCTCACCGGGTTCATCAGGGGTCAGTCTTCTTCTGGCAGGCAGATTCTAATGCAGTCAGGAGCGCACAGTGACACTTTTGCTTGTTTGTTTTATACAAGGTGTAACGTAACTGAATGGACGCAAGTCTGCCGATTGAGCCAGAGAGAATTCAATCCTATCTCAAGGCAGTAGGGCTCAAATTCAAATGCATAACACAATGCTAATTTACGCACACGATTTTTTTTTCCTCAATACTCTAATTCACTCAAAGCTCTAATTGGGGTGTATGAGGCCCTTGCGTTAATTATGTTACACGTTGTATAGGCACCCGATTACAAATTACTACACAGAAGCATACACACAATAACTCGGTTCGATTTCGAAGTCAGGCGGGTAAAATACCACATCTGTTGCACGCGCGCAAACACCTTCTAAAATAAGAGAATGATAAAACTAAAAAATATATGATGCACCATGTAAACTTCCACCGAAAATTGGTTTGATCGAGATCTAGCAAGTAGTTTTTTTTTTAATACGTCATAAATCGTAAACCGCAATTTACCTTTCATTCAATCAACTCAAATATAAAAATTAAAAAAAATAATTTCGTAAACATAAACCTTATGCATAAACCGTGAATATCTACAGGTTTGTACGGAACCCTCGGTGCGCGAGTCCAACTCGCACTTGGCCGGTTTTTTTTGTATTTATTTATATAATTAGTCATTTATTTTAGAAATCAAATCTATGGAGTTGTTACTGTAACATTTTTTGGCGATCCTTAATTAAATAAATACAAATAAATATTTTTGGAAAAGGGTTTCTTTTTTCTACAATACTTTTTAAGTGACAACCCTAGACATGTTTTGGCGCGCGTCCACAACATAGTACGCAGACTGTCTGTGACGTCACAGGGCATTCCTACGACACCTACCGGCGAACTGTATAATTATATCCACTATCAAACATCTTCGTCTGATCCGACGTGGAATCTCGAAGCTTTGGACTGAAATAATCCAAAGGTGATGTCTTTCTTCGGTTTGTGAAATTGCGCTGTATCTACTTTTAAGCAATTAGCATTTAGGTTTAAAACGTGACAAGAAACTAATTTGTAGGTATTTCATTTGTCGCGAAACGTAATAAGGTTCAAAACAGCGGTGTGTTTGATGTTAGCTAAAAGGAAAATACAAGGGATTGTGGTGATTTAATAAAATAAATGCAACGCTCAGATCAATATTTTTGAGGTATTTTTTTTTCTTGATTTCATTTTTCATAATTTTCATAACATAAAATATAATAGGAGAAGAAAAAAATGTTTTTTTGAGTTTTATTTGGATTGTTGTTTGTTTTTGTTTTGTTTTGTTTTTTTTTGATCTACTTACAAAAATATTACGGCGGGATTAAAACGCGCATAGAGTTTGTTTGTTTAAATGTGCTTATCTCTCTGGATCTACCAATATGGTTTGGAAAATTATTTTTGCATTTGGTAGCCCAGGTCTTAAGGAAGGCTATATGCTATTTAGCATCATGCTACGACTCTGAGGAGTGTAGCAAAGCGGTATAATTGTAGGATATGACTATGTATTTTATGTATAAAACAAGAATTTTCGCAGACGAAGTCGCAAACAGAAGCTTGTCTAATAATATCTTTGTTTGTAACTATTAAAGGAATCCCAGAACATAATGAGTTAAGTTAAATGTTGCAATATTGTTTTGTTAGCTCCAAGCTATAGCGGTCAAGTCGTGATGTTAAACTAGTTCAGTTAAGGCGACGTCTACTTTAACGATCCACGTAAATTACGGGTTTGTTTTTTAAATAAATGTTTTTTCTAAGTCGTTTCCATACTATTAGCCCGGCGTATTATGTATTCCCGGTGTTCCTGGTATGCCTGGCCTTTTTTGCAAAAAACAAAAAATGTACTTTAAGGAGTTGGCTCCATAAGTACCTACATACTTTCATAGGTTTTTTTTTGTTTATTTGAATATGCCTCCCAATATCCGATGTCTGGTTATGAGTTGAGATCTTTTTTTCGCAGTCAGTAGTTTTTGGAGCTTTTTTTTCAATTTAATCTGTTGTATAATCTAGGACAATTCTTCGTTTTAGCGTGTTTTCGTCATTTTATTTCATTCTTTTTTTTTCCTGTTATGGTATGGTCGTCTTTTTTTTTTTTTTTTTTCAGGGTGGGACATCATCAAATGACTTCTCCCGCTCTGGGTGGAGCGGGAGGGCGTGTCAGACTTTTACTGACTAAAACCCACCCGTGTTCCATCAGTTGCCCATGTGCCAGGGTCACGGTATCTCTTTCGAACAATCACGCGACCCCGGCAGGCATCGGTCCTAGTAGACCCCTACACTGCTGCTGACATCTCTTTGAGCTGTCAGCAGCAGATGATGAGAGATGAGATGATGTTTGTTATGGTCGTCTTCACATATATTAATTAACTTTATGTGGACTAAATATTGTAAAACATTTTAAAAGAGTAACGGCGGAGTTCCTTATTCATTCTTCTCCATAAGAAACTACTTAATTGAGTTTCAAAAGATGAAAACACATACATACATACATCAAAATGTAATTGATAGTTTTAGAAAAAAAAATCGATGCCTTCGCCTTAACCGTCTAGTAACCAAATGCAATAATCAACTCTGTAACGCGATTGTTGTCTCAAAGATAAGTATTGGTCACAGATACCGACAGGGTGACCACGAAAACTATGAACTTTGAGACTTAAAACAAAATTACTTTGGGATTTTTAGTGGTACGACTTCATCAGGCATGGCTAGCTGATAAAATACACATACGACTTATAATTTAATTTAATTTTCTGCCTCGTAATGGATAGAATTAACACTGAATAGATTAAATGGCGGCAGGTAATGGGAACAATGCGAGTCCCGAATTGGTTAGATCTGCTCTCTTGAATGGGTCAGAATGTTGGGCCATAAAAGGGATGAATGAAAGGCAAAGGCATGCATGCAGCTGAGATCAGAGTATCTACAGGGATGTGTGGTGTTACATGAATGGATAGAATAAGAAATGAGTACATTAGACGAAGTCTGAAAGTGGCACTGATAACTGAAAAGTTGTGTGGGAATCAGTTGTTATTATATGGAGGAATGAATGTCGATGGCTATAAGAGTAGGGGAAGACCGAAGAAACAATGGATAGAATTTGTGAATCATGATATGGATAGAAAGAAAGTGACTGCCGAGATAACGAATCAATATCTGGATGACCGAGCTTGGTAAATTGTGTTTAGAATAATAAGTTTATGTTCAAGAGTTGGTCATTGAAAACACGAATAAAACGACATTTAATAAAAATGAATCCTAGCTAGATCGATTTATCGCCCCCAAAATCCCCTGTATACAAAATTTCATGAAAATCGTTGGAGCCGTTTCCGAGAATCAGATTATATATATATATACAAGAATTGCTCGTTTAAAGGTATAAGATAAGATAAAATAATTCATTTGTGGTCGGCGCGACATGTCTCTTTCTTCCACACATCTCTATTAATCGTCGTCTTCATCAAAAGTTTGTCTTTCAATAAAGAAAAAATGACCCAAGTTCTAACTACAAGTGATCAGAAATAATAGAATTGTCACAATACGATTCGTATGACCGTCCGTGGCGCAATGCCGGCCGCATTTCAAGCCATTATGTGCCACCAGCCGGTCACGGCTCGCCTGTTTGTCACCTATTATTAGATATCATGTTGTTTGGCAATGCGTTTCACTTTTTGGTAATTATTGTGTGTCATGCTTTGTTGTGTTTTATGCAATTTGTGATTGTAACCATCCTCCGTGTATTGCCAGACGTCAAGAATAGCCACATCGCATTTTTTCCCGTGGATGTCGTATGAGGCGACTAAGGGACTTAGTGGAATGGGTAGAATGGGCAGCAGCGTTCTCTAAGTATTTTACCACCATACTGCGATCGTCAACCCGCCTGCCTAGCGTTGTGATTATGGCAACGCACAGTGTTTTATGAAGACGATTTTTCGGACATTGCTTTTTTATATTAAAAACTGGTAGTTTAAGTCATTTCAATGCAATATTTTGTATCCCCGTTCCACTAGTATGTTTAGTTTTTGAGATATAGTTTTTTGAAAATCGTCTTTTTTTCAACCAACCATTTAGAAAAAAAATCATATCACTGAAAATAAATACGATACGCAATCGTGACCATCATCGACGGCGTTTTTTATGTTGCATATTTCAGAGTACAAATAAATCTCGGACCTTCGTTAGATTCAGACTTATACGAGGTTTTTCGTTTTTCGTTTTTATTTTTTTTCTCGGTAATTCCGTCGTATTTGGAAAAGTTATTTATATTAAAATTATGCCCTTTATCTTCCCTACATACCATAAAAATAACACATCCTAATTGCGTGGAATCTAGAAACCACAACATTTTTAAGTTTGATCCGTATTCTACGTCGTTAGGGTTGTCACGCGATCATATTATATTAGTTCATATCCGGATCTGAAGTTATCTCTATATTTAAACCAAAGTTATCCACACAGTCAGAAGAATCGCCAAACTTAACAGGCAGTGGGCAGGGCACATTTACAGTTTAATGTCATTTTTGATTTTCAGAACTACCTCCGATAGAACAATTTAGGGGTTTTTAAAGATTGTATGGAGCAATCTTATTTCTTAGGTTAAAAAACTTAAAACTTATTGTTAGCACAAATTCTTATCAAAATAAAGATTGTCATTGGTGCCGATTCTGTTGTACACCGAACTAAACTATCTCTAAAATTCCTTACTTTTGGCTATGAGAATTGTAACGCTATTTTGGAAGAAAAAAATCTCTAAATTTAAAAATTATTTTGACACAACTAAAATCAAAGTTGCATTTTACCACCCTACTGCGATCGCCAACCCGCCTGCCAAGCGATTATGGCAAAGCCCCCCAAATTGGGGGAGGCCTAAGTCCAGCAGTCGACGTCTTACGGCTGAAATGATGATGATGATGATGAAAATCGAAGTTGACAATTGTGACTTAACGTGGTATTTTTTTTTTGGCTTCGCAACGTGTTAGTTGTGTGCGCTACGCAATGAATTTTTTGAGAGACGAAGGCGCGCGCAAGAGGGCAGCCTGGACGTGTTCTATATGGTATTTTTCACTTTTTGTTTTAAAAATATAAAAATATATTACCCCGATGTTGAGATTTATATGTGTATCACATAGGGGGTCGAAAATGTCATTATTTTTGCGATAGGACACGCCATTTTCGAGACATACCTAAGCAAAAGAAAAGGAAAACAAAAAATACAGTACTGTCTTTGAACGTGAAGGTGAGGCGTTAGTGTGAATTTTAGTTCATGATCACTAGTTTTATTGCACACCTTTTTAATCGCTATTAAAAATAGTCAGATTTAGTTAAAATAAATTATTATAGTAAAAATTTTTGGTGAAAACCAGCAAACTCAGAATAGCAAAATTAACATTTTCACTAAACTAATAATTCAGTGCAATCTTAGTGCTGTCAAACTAAAATATAGTTAAGTTGACTTTAGTTTATTTCAGAATAGAAAATCGTCGGTTGACAGGGATAAACCAAATTTAAGTGATTTTTAGTTTAGTTTAGAGAATTTTATGACAACAGAATCGGCCCGTTATTCGTTTTTCAAAACTACCGTCAAAATACAGTTTTAAAGGGTGTTAAAGTTTTTATAAAAACAAGCGCGAATGAAGTTGCTGGCAAAGTGCTAGTTTCAGTATAAATAACTTATCCCAATAATACGGAATTATCGAGAACAAAATTAATAAAAACTAAAAACCTTTTATAAGTCTGGATATAACAAAGTTCCTAGGTTTAATAGTCGAAATTTTAATAACCAATACGTCCCATTAAATAAAAATTTAGTCATCAAAATTCAGATTCGAAAGTGACAACCCTAGCAAAAACAGTTAATTTGGAATAACTTCTAGATTCCACGCAATTAGGATGTGTTATTTTTGTGGTATGTAGGGAAGATAAAGGACATAATTTTAGTATAAATAACTTTTCCAAATACGATGGACTTACCGAGAAAAAAAATAAAAACAAAAAACCTCGTATAAGTCTGAATCTAATGAAGTTCTGAGATTTATTTTTACTATAAAATATGCAAGATAAAAAACGCCGTCGATGTTTCTAAGGTCACAATTGCGTATCATATTTAGTTTCAGAGATATGATTTTTTTTCTAAATACCCGGTTGAAAAAAAGACGATTTTCAAAAAATTCTATCTCAAAAAGTAAACATACTAGTGAGATGGGGATACGAAATATTGCATTTAAATAACTTAAACTATCAGTTTTTTATATAAAAAAGCAATGTCCGAAAAATGGTCTTCATAAAACACTGTGCAACGCTCTAAATTGGGGGAGGCCTGTGTCCAGCAGTGGACGTATTACGGTTGAAATTATGTTGATGATGTATTTGTAATAGTTAAGTTATGTTTCCTAAAAGCGATTTTCGGATCCATCAATACCTATTACTAGGACATATGCATATGGATCTTATTGGTGATGTTCTTTAGAAAGATCAGGTGCGTAGTACTCGCAACCGGCGTGTGTGTATAAACAGATATATGAACGTAAACGAGGCAAAAAGGGCATGTGGGGATCGTAGTAGGTGGCGTTCTATAGTTTCTGCTTACCCCCATGGGAAAAAAGCGTGAGTTTATGTATGTATGTAAATTTATACTTAATATTATAAAGCTGAAGTGTTTGTTTGTTTGGTGGAACGCGCTAATCTCAAGAAGTACTGATTCGAATTGAAAAATTATTGTTGTGTTTGGTAGCCCATTTATCGAGGAAGGCTATATATAGGCTTCGACGGCGCGTAGTGTTCCACGCGCGCCTCAAAGAGATGTCAGCAGAACTGAAGGGGTCTGTCAGGACCGATGTCTGCCAGGGTCGCTATATTTCAGGGCCACGGTAACTCTCAAACAAATCTCGCGACCCTGGCAAGTACTTTAACTATCTACTGTTGTCTGTACCTATCATGTTTTTGCTATATCTTGATAGTTTTTATCCCGTTATTTAAAACGCCGTGAAGTTAATAGTTTTATTTTTAATAAACATTGATCTTTCATTGGCTTACTTAATAACGATGAGTACAAAATCCAATATGTTGATAGCATCGCTGTTGAAGGAGGCGTGGTCGAGCTTTTTTTGCACACTACGATGTTAAGGCGAAGGCGAAGCCTCTACATTTATTTTCAAATGTGGCTAAGTAATAATAGCCGCACGGGTTGATAGTTCAGGTTAAGCTACGCTTGCCGCGGTTGGTCTATGGATGGGTGACCATCTTTACATACCAAGACCCTTCCGTGCCTCGGAAAGCACGCTAAGCCGTTGGTCCCGGCTGTCTTTCGTAGATCTTAGACAGTCGTTACGGGTCGTCAGAAGCCCGAAAGTCTGACAACCAGTCTTACCAAGGGGTATCGTATTATCCAGTAACTGGGGTGTGGAGGTCAGATAGGTAGTCGCTCCATGTAAAATACTGGTACTTAGCTGTATCTGGTTAGCCTGGAAGTCGACCCCAACATAGGAAAAAGCTGGGCAGATGATGATGATGATATGCGCAAGAGAACCGCATCAGTAATGAGTTGGGTGAGGAGGAGAACCCACGTCATCCAGATGACATTAGGAAACAAATTTAACAGCCCAACCGTTAGTCACTGGATGCTCACGCACCTGCACACTAGGGCTCTTTAGCACTTTTCTGGATGGGAAATCTAAATATGACGTCTCCCGCTGTGGACGGAGCGGTGTCAGACTTTCAATGACTAAAACCCATCCGTGTTGCTTCAGTTGCCTATATATCAGGGCCACGGTAACTCTTTCGAACAAATCTCGCGACCCTGGCAGGCATCGGTTCTAGCGGACCGCTTTAATACTGTTGAAATCTCTTTCAGGCGCGTGTGAAACACAACGCTCCCTCGACCCGAGCCTTACCGGGCTGCGAGCCCACCCGCAGGCCCGCACCTGTGGTGGCCGGGAGTCCGCTATTGACTCCCGACGCCCGGGGCGTCTCCTCCTGCGGCGGCTAGGGGCGCATAGATTGCCTCTCCCTCACGTGCCCCGCTTCCTCCTTCGTGAGCTGCTTCGCAGAAGGAGTTTGACGGCTTCCCATGCCCCCAAGCATGGCCCCCACCTAGTTGGAAAAAGGCTAGGCAGATGATGTGAATACACCTTTGTTTTGAAATCACTTCGCCTTAAGCAGTGTGTGGGTTACTTCGATGAAATATCAATTAAGTATAACCATTAAAAAGTTAAATATTTATTCTGACGCGCCAATATAATGTAGTCGATATCATCTGTATCACGCCCTGTATTATTTTATGGTGTAGGCAGATCTTTAGGTCATACGCACATGAAGTTATAATAGAATAGAGTAGGGATGTTATATTATCCTGTTAATAATTTAGACAGATTAATTGGTATATTCTGAGCAATATGAGTAATAATAATATGACGTCATGATAAAATTACGTAATTTTTCTTGACTGCCTCGTTGGTCTCTTGGTCTCAAGTGCTACTGCCGAGCATGAGGCTCTGGGTTCGATTCTCGGTCGGGCAAAGTGTTATTGGGTTTTTTCCATCTGAAATTTCTCAGTAGCAGCCCGGATTTTGGATTTGTTCTCGGTTGATGGCAATAGGCTCGCCCGTTATTACATGGGACTTAAACATAACAGGCGAAATGTGGTGGTACTATAGGTACACGTCTGCTCTACCCTTCGAGGATACGAGGCGTTATGTTATCTTATGTCTCTTTTGACATGGATTGTGTTGATTTAGATAATAGCAGTATAATATCATAAGTGAAATGATGAGATAGAATATAAATCTTGTTCGCCAAATCGTTGAGCTCCTTAAGTTCTGAGTTAAGCTGCATGATTAGTGAGAAATACGTGCTCTGACAGGACAGGTCCACTCAATCTGTGTGGTTCTTTCCTTAAAAGACCATTTGAAATCCACATGGTCTTCACATGATGTGACCAAGATTATGTCTGGACTTTAAAAGAGACTGTGACCTTTTGATTTTATTTCGGCCTTTCTTCTCAGAATAGTCAAGTAGGAAATTCAACCATATCTAGTCTAAAAAATATATTCGTACTTCAGTAAATTTTCTATAAGTGAATTTTTGGCAAAACTAGATGGCGCCGGTATTTCCTAGCAAACTGCTCCCTGAAGAGAAATGCCGAAACAAAATCAGAGGTCATGGTCTCTTTTAAAGTTCAAAGATCAGGTATGTATGCATGCATAACATCCTATATAATATTGTTAATACCTAAAACGGTTTTACGTAAAACCGTTGGTCCTGGCTGTCAATCCGTGGATCTTTGACAGACAGTCGTTACAAGTTGTCTGAAGCCCGAAAATCTAACAACTAGTCTTACAATGGGGTATTGAAATACCAAGTAACTGGGTGTGGAGATCAGACAGGCAGTCACTCCATATAAAATAGTGGTATTTAGCTGCATCCGGTTAAACTGAAAGCTTACCCCACCATAGTTGGGAAAAGGCTAGGTAGATAATGATGTACCGTGTGGTGCCGGACGTAAAGAATAACACCACCCCATTTCTTCCCGTGGGTCGACACCCACGGGACCGGCCTTTTACGACTAAAAGGCGACTAAGGGACTTACTAGAGAATGGGCAGCAGCGTTCTCTATGCATTTTACCACCATACTGCGATCACCAAACAGCCTGCCAAGCGTGGCGATTATGGCAAAGCCCCCCAAATTGGGGGAGGCCTGAGTCCTGCAGTGGACGTCTTACGGCTGAAATGATGACGATGATGATGATGATATGCCTTGTTATTAGTTGACCTTCATTCATCCTCTCGTCATGACCAAACCATCTAAGTATACTCTTTTAAATTTTTGTCACTACATCTTCTTTTAAACTGCATTGGCGTCCGATCACATCATTCCTCAGCCTATCATTAATAGTCACACCACACATGCTTCGCAAGGAATGTATTTCTACAATGTTATATTATGTTGAACAAAATAATGCATTCTTTTAATTTGTTTTTTTTAATCGTGTCTATTACGTCACCTGTCCCCATGTTGTTCAGTTTGGTAATTAACAAGTATATTGCCTGTTTTGACCCCAACTATAGTCCTAAAAAGATTTGTTTAGTGGAAGATCTCTTTGAATCTGTTTGAATTTCTCGCAAGCACCCCAAAGTCCGAAATGTTGCCTGGTTGGCAATTTATTTCCTCCTATGGCACGTAAACAACCCATTTTTTTTAAACGTTAAAGTTTGTATTTTTCAATGTTTAGATTTTTGGATTTTTTTTATTCAATCGCACAAAAACGGTGGGACGCGGATGAAGCCGCTGGCAAAAGTAATATAATAATCTAGGTTTTGCCAGTGACATAGCCCACGTGGAAGTCGGAAATTATCCCGCACGCAAGTACTACCGGGATAAATCCATTATAATAGGTACGATCTATTTGCCTTTCACCCAAATCCGCTCAGTAGTTTTTTGTGTGAAAGAGTAACAAACAACCACACACCCTCACAAACTTTCACATAAATTCCTTACACACTTGTTTCTTATCTGTTTAACACTACGAGGGCGGCACTGAAAATTTCGGAATCAAGGAAGTGACACAACATTACTATTTAAAAATGTATTCATTGCTTTTCGAAGTATTCTCCGTGAAATTTGACACATTTTTCCATACGATGGAACCAATCATTGAAGCAACCATTCCATTCGGAAGTAGGGGTCTCCAAAATGGCCGTTTTGTAGGCGTCCACAGCTTCTTCGGGTGATGAAAATCTCTGACCACGCAATGTATTCTTTATTTTAGGGAAAGTATAGAAATCATTAGGGCTTAGGTCTGGGCTGTACGGCGGATGGTCTTATAATTCTATATTTTCTTGCTCTAAAACCTCTTTTATTCTGTGCGCGGTGTGAGAACTCGCATTGTCGTGATGGAGGATGATGCGGCGGTTGCGAGTCTCTTTACGGAGTTCAGAAACGACCTGTGGCAAACAAATGCTAGCATACCATTCTGCATTAACCGTTCTTCGTCTCTCAAGAGGAATAGTCGCAACATGGCCGGTTTTGGAGACAAACGTGGCCACCATTTTTTTGCAACACTTCGTGAACAAACAATTTTTGTTGGCTTTAGCTCATTTTCGAACACCCAAACTCGTGACTGGTTTTTTGTTTTGAGTTCGTACGCGTATATCCAGGATTCATCACCTGTTACGATGCTGTATACAGCATTTGAGGACCCTGCGTGGAATCTTCCGAGAGTTCTAACGCACCAAGTAACGCGAGTCGCTTTTTGCTCTTCACATAGCGAATGCGGTATCCATCGGGAAAACAACTTTTTTACACCTAATTGTTCATGCAAGATTATTTGTATTTAACTCATGCCAATGTCTAAAGTTGCCTGAATTTCGCGGTATGTCACATGTCGATCTTCCTCAATCAGTTTACGCACAGCATCAACGTTTTCTTGGGTGACTGCAGTTTTTGGACGACCTTGACGGGGATCATCACAGCTTGACACGTCCACGTTGAAATTCAGCAAACCAGCGATAAATTGTGGTTTTGGATGGGGCTTCATCACCAAATGCAGAAATCATCCGGTCAACACACTGTTTTTGTGTTAAACCATTTCGAAAGTCATAATAAATCATCGCTCTTGAATTTTCTCGAGTCAATTCCATTTTCTCAACGACTAAACAAGTTTGACAAAACCTTGTGACAAGACCGAGAATCTTTTTTTTTAAATAAATAAATGTTATTCGATTTTTAAAACCAAGGAGTTTTCAATTAAAAAGATTTTAATATGTCAGGAACAGTGGAAATATTCCATTTCCGATACTTTTAGTGCAGCCTATGTATGATGATCACACGTAACAAAATTAACTATAATGTATTTATGGGTGGGAGGGCCATCAAAGCACAAAATGATATCGACTAAGCATTCAGTACATGATTTTGAAAATGTAATTTGATAAATGAACTATTTGTTTCCTGTTTATTTTATTTTATTCGAATACATCTATCGGTTTGTAACTTAAGTAAACAGGGTTGTTTGATTTACTTATCTCTTTTAGTGACTGCACATAAGGATAAGGCGAAAACAATTCGAGGATCAATAGTAGGTGCCGTCCCTTTCCTACATTAAGTTACCATCACAGCTGACTACCCAAACTGGCGTGTCAGTCTGTCCCACCGCATCTCAGTAACCTGTCAATTCTCATTATGTCAACGAATCAAAGATGGCGGCCGTTCTATTTTCGAATCGCGTGCTTAGTAACACGATATCTGTCTAGCTTATAAAGTGGATAGCGTGAGGGTATGAAAGAATTTCAGATTTTTATTTCTTGTGTGTTTTTTTAGGTTTTGTTACAAAGTAAGCGGAATGATTTTAATTTTGAAAACTGACGTTTGAAAATTGTAGATTTATTGTGAAAAAAATATTGTAATGAGTGTATTATCAATAATAATTTTCAACAGTTGATGACCCTTGGTTTATGTGGCCAAGGGTGCGTGTGTACTAAACTTTTGAGCGTGTATTTTAGGTTCGGTCTCACGTCGGGCAAAGTGTTAGGTAGTTCGATTTATCTAACAGAGATTTCGCAAAAACAGTCCTGACTGGGTTGATAGAAACAGACTCGCACTTAATTACATGGGGCTGAAACATAACGGGTGAAAATTTGTTAGACAACACTTTGTAAGTTATACAAATCTAATTACAGGGACTTTTAAATTGTCAAGGGATCGATCAGTCAGAAAGTAGAAGCTAGTTGCCCATTCCAAAATTTTGTAGGAGAAGAACTGGCAAGAAACTCTATGAACACTTTTTTGAATCAAAAGTTGTTCCAAATAATATAATTGGTTACATCAGATTTAAGAGAACGATGTAAAAAGACGTGCACATAATAATAAAAAAAAACCGGCCAAGTGCGAGTCGGACTCGCGCACCGAGAGTTCCGTACAAACCTGTAGGTATTCACGGCTTAAAAATAGATATTTTTTTTAATTTTTATATTTCAGTTGATTGAATGTAAGGTAAATTGCGGTTTACGATTTATAACGTTTAAAAAAATAACTACTCACTCGATCTCGTTCAAACCAATTTTCGGTGGTAGTTTATATGGTAATGTACATCATATATTTTTTTTAGTTTTATCATTCTCTTATTTTAGAAGTTACGGGGGGGGGGACACACATTTTACCACTTTGGAAGTGTCTCTCGCGCAAACTATTCAGTTTAGAAAAAAATGATAGTAGAAACCTCATTACTTACCATTTTTGAAGACCTATTCATAGATACCCCACACGTATGGGTTTGATGAAAAAAAACATTTTTGAGTTTCAGTTCTATGTATGGGGAACCCCAAAATTTATTGTTTTTTTTCTATTTTAGTGTGAAAATCTTAAGGCAGTTCACAGAATACATCTACTTACCAAGGTTCAACAGCATAGCTCTTATAGTTTCGGAAAAAAGTGGCTGTGACATACGGACGGACGGACAGACAGACAGACAGACAGACAGACAGACATGACGAATCTATAAGAGTTCCGTTTTTTGCCATTTGGCAACGGAACCCTAAAAAACAGTTTATTTATTTAATCACAAAATCCACAGCTCTTTAACAATTTCACTTAGGATAAATAAACTAATCTTACAGCCAATTACGGATTTACAATTTAATAACTACACTTTATGCATCAGAAACAAACAGGATGTCATGCTAGCACCTTCTAAGCATGCCTCAGTGTGCAGTGTGAGTGGGTGTGTGGGTGTGTGTGTGAGGAGTTGTGATGGTAGTGGTGGTGTTGTAGTGATTGGCATGGTGATTTAATGCTAAAAAGAACCGATCAAAGAATTGAAATAGACCGTGGCAGCGAAGAGATGATTAGTCACAACTGACGGCGCCCGTTCACGATCAGCACCATTCAGTTAAACCATTTCAAAGATACAACACACACGCCACCACCAGCGAAATATTCAAGTGAGCATCACATAGCTACGTATCATAGCGTAGTACGCTAGGATAGTGCGGCGTAGTGCGGTTTAATTGAGACCAGCTGTAATCAACTCAGCATATTGCAGGCCACTATATAGCCTGCAATGTGCTGAGTTGGTTACAGATTGATGAGGACAGGGTGCTATGACGCAACACCCTGTCCTCCGTCTTCAGCATCCAGTCAATACAAGTCACTTTCTTAAGGTTACAGTCCATCCAGCTGTGTGGCGTCCCACACTACACTTACCCATACGCGGTCTTCACTCCAAGACTCGTCTGCTCCACTGGCCATCAGTCTTTGGACAAACATGGTCAGCCCACTACCACTTCAGTTTGCTTACTCTGCAAGCTATGTCGGTAACACCGGTTTTTTTCCGGATAATTTAATTTTTATTTTATCTTTTAAAGAAACTCCAAACATAGGCCGCTCCATACCGCGCTAAGCAATCTTGAATTTGTGGGCCAGCCCAACTGTCAGTGTTCACGTTTCGGCAACGTATGTCATAATGGGCAGGACGTACTGTTTAAAGACTTTTCTATACTGTATGTGCTGAACCATCCAGCAATATTTTTTTTTTGAGCTTTGAAACTGACGGACTTTCCTAAAAATTGCCACCCTCTATTTCATCCCTTTATGGGGAGAATTTCCTGAAATCCTTACTTAGCTGACGTCTCCTACATATAATCTACCGTTGTGCCAAATTTCATCTTCGAAGGACCAGTAGTTTTTGAGATTTCGTGATTAATCAGTGAGTGAATGTATAAATAAATGAGTGACCTTTCACTTTATATGGATTTAATTTTGTTATACTTCTGTGGACTGGTACGACTTGTGGTTTAATTTATTGCATACTACCTTTTGCCCGCGGCTTCGCCCGCGTGGATGTCGGAAATTAACGCAGGTATTTTTCTAAGATAAAATAATCTTTCTAAAATAAAAGTAGCCTAAGTTACTACTTATTACATCAGCTACCTGCTAATAAAAGTCCCGTCAAAACGGTCCAGCCGTTTCAGAGATTAGCCGGAACAAATAGACAGAAAGACAGACAGACAAAAGTAAAAAAAAAAAAATTTGGTGTAAGTACCGTGTTTACTTTCATTTGCATTTAGTGAAAAGCTGTTAATTTGGAATTACAAACAGACACTTCAGTTTTATTTATTTGTATAGATGTGTAGATATGTATAGATATATGGTTTCAATACTGTATGTAGCTATTGGTCATGCTACAACTGACGAATGTTCCTCCCTTCACCTCTTCGAAGAATGCGGGCGTAAAAACTTCCACTTTACATGAAAACACTAACCAGCTTCCATAGCGTGATAGCATGCACAGAGAGTGTCAAGTTACGTGTAACAGTATACGGCACAATCTGCCATGGACCACGTAAGTACAACACGCGAGACGCATTGAGCCGTCAAAAGGGACGGTAGATGTAAAGTGACAGGTTTCGTCGAGTGTGGCTTTATTGAGAGATTTGTTAATATAATATTACTTGGCTTCTGCCCACGACTTCGTCCGCGTCAAATTTTTGCTCCCCTGACCCTTTCCGTCGCATCGATTTGCCTGCTAGTTTTCGTCCACTTTTCGTTGCTGCTCGCTCCATTTGAGTTATAGTGAGTCAACCTTAAAAGATAGACATATGCTCTCGCGGACTTTTTTTTAGAACTTTTTAAAAAGAACAATTCCGTAATACATGATTTTTGCGTTACTTTAACCGTTTACGCAGCGCACGCAACGGAAACTCTCAAAAGGAATAAATTTTCCCCGTTTTTGCAACATTTTTTATTACTGCTCCGCTCCTCTTAGTTGTAGCGTAATGTTATATAGCCTATAGCCTCCCTCAATAAATAGGCTACCCAACACAAAAATAATTTTTCAATTCGGACCAGTAGTTCCTTAGATTAGCGCGTTCAATCAAACAAACAAACTCTTCAGCTTTATAATATTATATAAGTAAAGATTTTTTTTTTTATTTTTAGACAAGAAACATTACATTCACAATTTAATTTAATTCGACGACCCTAGTTACCTATCTCTTTTGGTAGTCATCAAAATAGATACTTACGTAAGTAGGTACGTATAAATATACTCATTAACTTCTCATAAGGTAAATTAGACCAGGAAATCGGACAAATAAGATTTCTGAGATCATGTTGAACCCTATGGGAAAAACCTATAATTAGGGAAGGTAATATCTTAAGGGTCCATAGAAAACGAGAATGTACAGAAGCCAGCACATCAACCTACCCGAAACTGTCAAATTTTCCCAACCAAACCTGAACCTAATGCCGTAGCGATAAAGGGCCTCACCGGGTTTCCATATGAAATCTGCACTGGCGTCTTTTTTGACATTGGTGCCATAATTATGCTGCTAGCTGTTGAAAAAAAAATTTAAGCCAATTATCAAATCCCCTAGCTTCTTTAGTTTTTGAAAAATAAGGGTTGCAACCTCAAACTTGAATGTTTTTTTTTCTACGAAACTTAAACAGATTTTAAAATGAAACCAACACGACATAATAGTTACTTATTAGATTTACATTTCACATTTTTCTCAGAATTTTTCAACCACCTATAGGGCAGAAACAAATGTGTTTTAAAAATTAAGGATGGTTTTTCGTGGCCATTTTTCGAGGTACACCGACCAAATAAATTACATAAATTACGTATGTATCCAACTATAATACATAACAATTACATAGATGTGTCATGGGTGGAACATATTCAAAACCTTAGTTCAAAACAATAAAAGTTTTCAATAAGGTACACACGGCTACTGGTCAAGCTGTAAATTTCCAGTTTTAGCTGACCTCGCATTGCATAGGAGTTTCGTACAATGAAATGTCAGCTTATACTAGAAATGTGTGGCCGTGCGTACTGTATCATAGGAATTATAATCATACTAGTGATCGCCTAGTAGTCGAAATTCGACTATAATTCATTTTAATTTTAAGTTTGAATGACATGAATGACCTATAACATTATCTTAATTATTTGACACATTGTTTGACATTCAGTAAGACTATTATAGACAATAAAGACAAATAATATTAGTCTCTTCTCATTTTGACCACAGACTTCAACCATAAATAAAAGAGAATGTATGTGTGTGTGTGTGTTTGTCAAACGTATGGTAGTGTGTGTAACGTGTTATTTATTAAAAATAATGTATTTTTACGGATAATTAAAAAAAATATTAGCATTCGTCACTTCTTCTCTGTATAAACTATATGTGTGCGAAATTTCATACTCCTCCGTCCGCCCAATTTTCGTAAAAAGGGATCCAAAGTTTTCGGTTCACGTATTAATATATAGATACTAGACTAGACTCATAATATACTGCGCTATCGACCAAAAATAGTATTCATTTGTTTGTGTATAATTCAATCATGTTTATATGGTTGAAACCTTCAGAATGGCAGACAACACTGACAAACTAAGAAGATGAAAAACTGTAATCCAAGTGAAAAAAAATTCTATGGAATATAATATATATATAATTAATATTCTTTATGTGAAGAAAAACTTTTAAAATTCACAGGCCGTAAGTACTTTTTTTAAGGCAGTTTTTTTCTGTAGGTATGTAAAATCTAGGATCACCTTTATTATCATCACTACGTTTAATTCATCTTCTTGTTTCTTATACACTATTAATCTACACTTATTGCAAAATAAAGAGCCTATTTGAACAGTATTTTTGCCAACAGCTTGATATGTGAGAGAACTTCTTCGTCTGTTCGAATTCGTTTATATTTTATCTTCTAAGTTTGTCAGTGTTGTCTGCCATTCTGAAGGTTTCAACCATATAAACATGTTTGAATTATACACAAATAAATTAATGATAACTATTTTTGCTCGATAGCGCAGTATATTATGAGTCTAGTATATGATTATAATTCCTATGATTACAGTACGCACGGCCACACATTTCCAGTATAAGCTGATATCTCATTATACGAAACCCCTATGCAATGCGAGGTCAGCTAAAACTGGAAATTTACAGCTTGACCAGTAGCCGTGTGTACCTTATTGAAAACTTTTATTGTTTTGAATATGATCCACCCATGACACATCTATGTAATTGTTATGTATTATAGTTGGATACATACGTAATTTATGTAATTTATTTGGTCGGTGTACCTCGAAAAATGGCCATGAAAAACCACCCTTAATTTTTAAAACACATTTGTTTCTGCCCTATAGGTCGTGGAAAAATGATGAGAAAAATGTGAAATGTAAATCTATTAAGTAGCTATCATGTCGTGTTCGTTTTATTTTAAAATCTATTGTAGTTTCGTAGAAAAAAAAACATTCAAGTTTGAGGTTGCAACCCTTATTTTTCAAAAACTAAAGAAGCTAGGGGTTTGATAATTGGCCCAAAATTTTTTTCAACAACTAGCAGCATAATTATGGCACCAATGTCAAAAAAGACGCCAGTGCAGATTTCATATGGAAACCCGGTGAGGCCCTTTGAAAACATCCACACTATCCACACTAATATTATAAATGCAAAAGTAACTCTGTCTGTCTATCTGTCTGTCTCGCTTTCCAGCTAAAACTACTGAACCGATTTAAATGAAATATTGGTATACAGATAGTTTAGAGCCTGAGAAAAGACATAGGCTATTTTTATCCCGGTAGTATGTTCCCGCGGGATAATTTCCACCCGCGTGGCGGTACTACTAGCTACGAATACTAGCTTTTGAAGCCGCTGGCAAAAGCTAGTATTCGATAAATTTGACAGATTTTAGTAGCCTTATGTGCTGGCGTCTGTACTATTTTTCTGTTGGTATCTTTTCCGTGTAGGCAAATCAGTGGGGTAATTGCTTAACACACTATTAATAGGAATGGGTTTCATTTGACAGTTGTACAACATTCATTACGTTATTTACTTTGTTGAGCAGATACATTTTCGAACATTATGACGCAATGGATTATCAATACCCTTTTAAATGGTTCAGATTGTGATTGGTGTGTTATGTAATTAGGGTACGGATTAGTTAAGAGAGTAAACTAGTGGCATTCTGTGCCGGAAGCATTTCCCATCGATAGAAATGATCAACTTCCATACAAATTTCATCCCCTATTTATAAGGAAATAATTAAAAAAAATCCTTTTCTTAGGGCTTGAGATGCCTTGCCAGGGTTGCGAGATTTGTTCGAAAAAGTAACCGAAACCCTGGCGTGAAGGCAACTAAAGTAACACGGGTGGGTTTTAGTCAGTAACAGTCTGACACGCCCTACCGCTCGGCCCAGAGCGAGAGAAGTCATTTCAAGATTTCCCAACCACAAAAAAAATGGGCTTGAGAGGTTTATGGCTAAATAATAACAGCCCCACGAGCCACCGATCATATTAAGATACGCTAACCGCCATTGGTCCGTGCCTCGCAAGTTGATTTCGGATCGTTCGAACAATCGTGGAAGGCGCACTACTTCCCATGATTCCTAGTCCACGTGTGGAAAGGCAACACGGGAGTGGTTTTTACTCAGTAAGAGACAGACCTCTCATCAGACAGACATCTATGAGGAAAAATCACCCTGGAACAAAAATGGGCACTGGAACTATGTTAGGGTCGGATTCCAGTCTTACCTACTGGATGAAGCTGAGTACCAGCATTTTACATGGAGCGACTGCCTATCTGCCTACACAACCTATTTACTGGGCAGGGGCGTAGCTACCGCCGTATCTGCCGTATCAATTATACGGGCCCCCCAGGCCACGGGGGCCCCGACGTGCGTATGGAAAAATTTATAAAAACTTCCCAATTTTTTTTCTTTATTTCAGAAATGACAAAAGTCACAAAAAGCAATTTCTTTTTTCCCGCGTAAATCGTGCGTTCCAAAGTTGGCAACACCCTACATCGGTTATCGCGGGCTGCGGGATTTCCCCGTTTATATGCTTTTTATTCTTGACCCTTCCAGTTACAACCGTAATTGCTGAAAGAAGTTTTTCAAAATTAAGATAAAAAATTACCTAAGAACTTCAATGAGTCATGAACGTCTGTCAGACTTGTCACTGTTGTCCATAGATACAGAAACTTTAGAAAAACTCAAGTCATCATCAGCTATAAGTGATTTAATAAATCAGTTTGCCGAAAAAAAGCCAAGGAGAGTTATTTGAATGGATTGCAAAAATTTTTGGAAAAAGTGACAGATAGATAATTATTATGAATAAATATTTCTTTTAATTTTATGCAAATATTTTTTTTTCTTTTGTTAGAAATCGTTACCCTTTATAAGGGCCCCCAAACGAATTTGTATACGGGGCCCCGCCAAGGC
Source organism: Aporophyla lueneburgensis (assembly GCA_932294355.1). Lineage (NCBI taxonomy): Eukaryota > Metazoa > Arthropoda > Insecta > Lepidoptera > Noctuidae > Aporophyla > Aporophyla lueneburgensis. The sequence goes on along the minus strand of OW028762.1, from coordinate 10,472,388 downwards.
ACGCTACTCCACTGTTACTGGGTGACATGATGCCATATTCCAGTACTGCCATTGTTTTCATAAATTATTTTTTAATGTCACAAATAACTCCCCATTTAACCTAGATATACAATGCTGTAAACCTAAATCACGTTAAAATATTCACCGAATTTTAATCTACCGTGATTTTTCTAGGATTTCGGCTAACTGCCAGAATTTGGTTTAAGTGCAGCTGTTTATCAAATGTTATGTACAATCGTTGGCCAGATTTCTTTGTGCACCTTTTTAACGTAATTTTAAAATATTGAACCAGGTACTTCATCATTTCATCCTAAAGACGTCCACTGCTGGACATAAGACTCCCCCAAGCACCACCACTGCACTCAGTTCTGTGCCTCTCGCATCCATCGGATTTCTGCGGCCTTCATCAGGTCATCGGTTCATCTTGTGGGCAACTTTGTATACTTAATTTTATTTAACCAATGCATTCTGCCGGCGTTTCTTTTCTGTATTACAAAAGTCGGCGAGTATATATCCCACAGTATGACACCTACCTGAATTGAAGTAAAATTCTAAAAATCTAGCACGTCCTCCGCATGTGGAAATTGGCCGTGAAATTTTGGCCCCCGACCCGCCGCGTCGTATCCCATCGCCCGCGTGCTATTGCTTCGTTTTCACTTAGCGTTCTTTCCGAATTTTATCTTTTAGCTCGGCTCCTAACCATCGTAGCGTGATTTTAATTAAATATCATGTAACCTTCCTTTAGAATGGGGCTATCAAACGCATAAAATAACACAAATGTAAATGGTAGTTCTACTTACAAACAAACAAATTTTAGACATAAACTTACCCCTTCTTCCCTTTGGGGTAGGCAGAAACTATAGAAAGCCACCTGCTACGATCCTTTTACTCCTTTGGCCTCATTTACGTTTATATATCTGGTCACGCACGCCGGTGAGATTTCGAACACATTATATACCCATAGATAGATAGATAGATAGAACGTTTATTTGATGCACCAAAAGACGCAACACAACATACAAAGCACGATGAAACAATACTTGATTGTGATAACAAATCAACGAACTAGGTACATACAAAGATAAAAAAAAAAGATCATCATCATCATCTTTTCAGCCGCAGAACTTCCACTGCTGGACATAGGTCTCCCCCAATTCACGAGGCGTTGTCATAATCGCCACGCTTGGCCGGCGGATTGGCGATCGCAGTATGGTGGTAAAATGTATAGAGAACGCTGCTGCCCATTCTATAGTAAGTAAGTCCCTTAGTAATACCGTGTGGTGCCGGACGTAAAGAATAACACCACCCCATTTCTTCCTGTGGGTGTCGTAAAAGGCGACTAAAGGACTTGATAGAGAATGGGCAGCAGAGTTCTCTATGTATTTTACCACCATACTGCGATCGCCAACCCGCCAGCCAAGCGTGGCGATAATGGCAAAGCCCCCCTAATTGGGGGAGGCCTAAGTCCAGCAGTGGTTACGGCTGAAATGATGATGAAGTCCCTTAGTCGCCTTGTATGACACCCACGGGAAGAAATGGGGTGATGCTAATCTTTACGTCCATCACACGGACATATTAGTATATACTAGTACATATTAATAAGTACATACTAATACATTAAATAGGTAACATTTGACTCGGGAGAGACCAACTGCAATCATTTACAAAACCTAATTTGTTTCGAATAAATCAACGCATTAAAACTAATTCTTAGGTTAGCAAGTCGCCATCTTTGATTCTTAACATCAGTAAAAGTTAACCGAAGTATCTACCCTCCTAATCAAGACAGACACTGACAGACCTATTTAATACGTCACTCAACATTAGGAAAGTTTTCCTGAACATTTGATCTGGGATAGTAATTTTTGCAGGAATCCTACTATAATCTTTTGTTGGCCTAATCAATGCTTACCATCAAGTAAGGTTCTGATTAAACTCTAGTTTAACTACATATAATAAAAAAGTTGATCTGAAAGGTAAATTAAGGGGATAGTTTAAGAGGCCAAATACGAAATTTTGCTTTCAGACTTTTACTGACTAAAACTCACCCGTGTTCCTTCAGTTGCCTATATGCCAGGGCCACGGTAACTCTTTCCAACAAATATCACGATTGTGGCAGTTGCTGATTAGATCAAAACTTTCCTCACGACATTTTCCTCATTCCTCCGTATCACGTGACCATACCATGACAACCGATTTACACACAACTATTCAAATATTGGAGCTACTTTCAGACTTCCTCTTATGTGCTCGTTTCTTATTCTATAATAACTAACTTACCTTTCATATAATCTCTACTAGCTTCTGCCCGCGACTTCGTCCGCGTCAGGGCCGGACTGGGGCTTTAAATCGGTCCGGGCATTTCACAGACAACCGGCCCTCTGCCATTCGTAACAGAAAACTTCATCATCACAGCCGCAAGACGTCCACTGCTGGACTTAGGCCTCCCCAATTTGGGGGGTTTTGCCATAATCGCCACGCTTGGCAGGCGGGTTGGCGATCGCAGTATGGTGGTAAAATGCATAGAGAACGCTGCTGCCCATTCTCTAGTAAGTCCCTTAGTCGCCTTTTACGACACCCACGGGAAGAAATAGGGTGGTGTTATTCTTTACGTCTGGCACCACACGGTACGAAACAGAAAACTTACCTACCAACGCAAATTTCAGGTAAGTATTTATTGTATGAATGATTTTCGAAGCAGTTCGCTGCTTTCGGCAAATTTGTCTATAATATCGTTGGAATCTAATTTCATTAAAAAATCTTTTACCACTGCCATTGACATGAAAGAGTTAAAAAAATTTAGAGGACTTAGTTCTCCTCATGCGATTTTTTATAATTTTTAGGTTGAAAAAGATCTTTCACGTGCTACTTGACTCATTGACAAAGTAAGCAGAAACTTATAAGTCAGTGCAAATTTTACAAAATCTTGAAGCAGCAAACTGTGCAATTTTCGTATTGACGGAAAGTCTCACATACAATGAATCTTTCTTCTTCGTGTTCTTCGCTTTCGTCATACACGTTTTTTTCAATGTTTTATATGGTTCCAAGTCACATAGATTTAATGCTATCCCAGTGAAAGCTAAAGGAGGAGGGTAAAGATTAGAACATTTTTCACCTATCATAGACATGAAAATTCAAAGTATTTATTGAAGTTATGTTATTGTGTCTATGTGAAGTTTAGGTATCGACCTTTACATCTATTCTAAAATAGTAAACAAAATTGCAAGTCATAAAAAAAACATTAGACTTAAACTGTTACGCGCTTTATGCACCAAAACAAATGAAGGCAGATATGAAAAATCAGCGCAGAATTGTCTATTTGCGAGAAAACGGTGATCCAAGCTTTGAGTAACTGTGTCAAAGATAATGTTTTAAACATTAACTTTAGATGCATTAACTGCATCAGCGATAAGTTCATCCTGTACGATCTCTCCTGGTTTCAACTTCTTTTTTTCTTAGTCTTTTTTCGGGAAAATTTGTTTAAACTTCTATATAGAACGTCTTCAAATTTATTTAACTTAACTTTATTTTTCTGTTATCAGAGAAACCTTGATAGAGATTTTATTGTATTGAATTAAATCATCATCATCATCAGCCTATAGCAGTACATTGCTGGACATAGGCCTCTTCAATTTTACGCCATTGAGCTCGATTTTCGGCAACTCTCATCCAGCTGTTACAAGCCCCCCTGCAAAGATCGTCACTCCACCTAGCCTGAGGGCGTCCTACCTTACGTTTGCCAATTCACGGAATCCATTCAAGAACACGTCTACCCCAACGATCATCGGTTCTGCGGCTAATGTGGCCGGTCCATTGCCACTTCAGCTTACTAATCCTGTGAGCTATGTCGACTACTTTGGTTCTCTGCCGATTCACCGCTTTCCGGATTCTATCCCTCAGAGATACTCCAAGCAAAGCTCGTTCCATAGCTCGCTGAGCGACTTTAAATTTATGAACCAGCCGTACCGTGAGTGTCCACGTTTCGGCTCCGTAGGTCACAACAGGCAGAACGCACTGATTGAAGACTTTAGTGTTTAGGCTCTGCGGAATACGCGACGATAAGACTCGACGAAGCTTCCCAAATGCTACCCAGCCCAGCTGAATTCTCCTGTTAGCCTCCTTCTCAAGGTTGTTCTTACCAAACTGTCTGAATTAAATGTATTCTCGAACAACCTTGAGGGCACCGCCATTGACTGTGATCGGTCCCGGAGTTGCGTGATCTTGAACATAACCTTTGTTTTGTCCAAGTTCATCCGGAGACTAATGCGTACAGAAGTATCAACTAAGCCGTCCAGCATCTGCTGCAAGTCCTGCAGCAATTCAGCCGGTATGACGATGTACGGGGCTTCGTTACGTCTGTTTCCTTTGGGGCGTTTCTTAAAAAAGGAATTCATAAAGAAAAGCCCTTCCTCAAGGAAGTTGACAAGCATTTGCCGCTAATGATTAGAATTAGAAAGAGAGTGAAGTTAGAAGTTTTGATTAGAAACGGAACTTTTATTGCACTAATGTAAGGGTTTCAGTTTAGGTCATGTGTTGGTTTATAAAAATTAATTATATGAAAGGGAACTTGGAAAATCATTTTAATATTATTGGTGTAGCCAGCAGCCAGACCAGCCCACTGGGCCTCCGGCCCATCGGGCATTTGCCCGATTTACCCGTATGGCCAGTCCGGGCCTGGTCCGCGTTAAGGTTCTTGCTAACCCGACCCTTCCCGTCGCGTCAAATCGCCTACCCGTGCGATTTTCCCTGTTTTTGCAACATTTTTCATTAGTGCTCCGCTCCTCTTAGTTGTAGCGTGATGTCATATAGCTTATAGCCTTTCTCGATAAATAGGCTACCCAACAAAAAAAAAAAAATTCAATTCGAACCAGTAGTTTCTGAGATTAGCGCGTTCAATCAAACAAACAAACAAACAATATTATAGTATAGATTTAGTAGAGCAGTGGTGGCCCAGTGGTATCGGTTTCGACGATCGAGTTGTAGGTCGTGGGTTCAAATCCAGGCAGTCGCTTTTCTTATGTAAATAATTTTATCACCACTGCTCTCAAAACGGTGAAGGAAAACATTGTGAGGAAACCGGCATGTCCTGGATCCAAAAATCTGAAGACATGTGACATCTACCAACCCGCACTGGCCCTGCGTGGTAGATTAAGGCCCATTCCCTCTCTCCGAGAGGAGGCCTTTATCCCAGCACTCGGAACGGTATAAGCTGATTATGTACATATAATATGTATGTGAGTATTAAATCACTTCAAAGGCTACAAGTAACGACAGCGATGTACCGATCTAATAAGACGCCGTAATGATATGAAACTTAATAAATTAATCAATTCTGTTAGAAAATCGCCGCTCCCTGTCATGTCACGCGAACATGTCTGCATGTGGGGTACAAGGTAGGACAGGGTAGCGATTTTACACTACCTACCTGGCAGTAAATATAACACAGCTATAGAACGAGATTGTCAACCTGAGTGAAAAAGACCGGCACTCTACTGAGCAGACGTTTTTTGTATAAACTGAGGGCTTGATAAATATAAAAAAAGCCTTTTATTCCCTGCAATACATATACATACAGTGGTTTTAACTATAAAAATATGCCACAATTTGATTTAAATAAATTAATATGATATTTGATAGTTAAAAAATTTAAATAAAAAAGTTTTTATTCACAGAAATACATAATTTACAAAATATTATGTGCTAAACTCTAAAGCTGTTTATTGGCTGACGTAGCTCCTTATTTCTTCGTAGTAATGTAAATAATTGTTAACTCGGAATTTAAATAAATATTCTGTGTAGGTAATGGTATAATTAATTAAAAGTAAGGAAAATCAATACAGTAGAATCTCATTAATCGCGCACTTCAATAGACTGCTACTTCCAATAATCCGCCACCAACGCCTCCCTCGCCCCTAGTACTAAACAGACCTTAATCAGGGATTATTTTAAAACAATGTTATAATTTAGATAAGAGATATGTAACAGTTAAAAACTTAAAGAACATTAATACAAATAGGTATATCATACTAGCTTCTGCCCGCGACTTCGTCTGCTTCAAATTTTTGCTCCCATGATCCTTCCCGTCGCATCGAATTGCCTGCTAGTTTTGGTCCATTTTTCATTGCTGCTCCGCTCCTTTTAATTGTTGCGTGATGTTATATAGCCTATAGCCTGCCTCAATAAATAGACTAACCAACACAAAAATATTTTTTCAATTCGGACCAGTAGTCCCTGAGATAAGCGCGTTCAACCAAAAAAAATAAATAAACAAACAAACAAACTCTTCAGCTTTCTATTATTAGTAAAGAGAAAGAAGAAAGAAAATACGTTTATTTGCGGCAAACATGACGCACAGTAAGACCAGAAACATACAGAAATAAAAAATAAGATGTGGGAAAATATGCGCAAATATCCACGCAAAACGGCCATCACTCAGCATAATGCTGTGACCCTATGTGAGACAGAGCCCCAGCGCTGGTTTTCAGTGACAGCCGGCGCTGACGTAATGACATAGTATAGGTTCTCGTTATGAAATTCTTCTTTTTTTTATTATGGTTTTCTATATAATCCAATGATCCGAACATTCCAATAACCCGGCACCCTCTGGTTTTTAGTAGTGCCGTATTAGTGAGATTCTTCTGTAATATTTTACTGCACCTAGTTGACTAATTATTATACTGTTTAACTACTTATTTATTAAAAAGTAAATAAAAACAATAAGTACACATCAACCATTATTATGCAATAACGTAGTCTTGGTGCTCTAGTTATCTAAAAATATAAGGCAATTATAATCAGTCTTCTTTATTCAGAGATTTAGAGCAATACCATAAGGAACTTCTCACAAAAACAAATGTAAAGTAGATGGGGTTCTGTTGTTCATTTTAAGTGTTCAATATCTGGATGACCGAGCTTTGCTCGGTATTTTTCCGTTAATTGTGTTTAAAATAAAAAGTTTATGTTCAAGTTGATTATCGATAAAGTTGATCATTGAAAACACGAATAAAACGACATTTTATAAAAATGAATCCTAGCTAGATCGATTTATCGCCCCCAAAACCCCCAGTATATTAAATTTCATGAAAATCGTTGGAGCCGTTTCCGAGATTCAGATTATATATATATATAAACATATATACAAGAATTGCTCGTTTAAAGGTATAAGATATAGGAACAAGGTGTAACAGAATAATAGCCAGTCCTTTCATTGTTAGTCTAGGTCGGCTTTGTAGATCGTCATTCAAAGGGAGATGCCCGTTCTTGGCCATGTTCTGCCCATCAATGTGGTAAATACAGAAAAAATACTCATTTAATAACTAAAATATTGCTATTACTTATTTGTTATGAAAACTCCGGAATTAAAAGCCGATTTAATAAAAACATTCAATAGTTAATTATATTATCTAACAGTTCCGGTCGATTGTCAATCCTGAGTAGGGATGGTAAACATTACTGAAACACACAATCGATACACTAAATAAAACCGGTTTACCAAACATTGATTTTTGGAAAACCTTTTATTATATAGTTGTTTCGCCTTTGTTGTTTTCTTTAGAGACAAAAAAGATGTTTGTTCATTTTCGGGCTTCTAAACGCGATCTATTGAACCGATTCCGTGTCTCCAGTTTTTTTTTATAGATTTACAGATTTTTCGGTAAATCGATGTCATATCGCATCCCTACGTCAATAATAATCGTAGTTGACAACTAATTGACATTTCACATTTTGTTTGGTGTTGTGTGTTCTTGCGAATGGTGATTTATTTTCTACTGCGTTTTTCTATTTGATTTTTGACGACTTTAATTACGAATATGGACCCTGTAACCGCTCCCGATGATGACCTTGGCTTTACTTTGGATTCCGTACCCACCTCCCAAGACGACACCGGCTTGCCAATGGTGCCGGACCTGAACCTGATTTACACGAACTTACTAACTTACCAGGGAGCCCTTTCTGTGTAATTATGGCGTAGATACACAAAGACTTAAGAGATTACCTTAAGTAATGTGGAAGTTCGGTCTATATTACAGCAATGGATTGCACCACATCAAGTAAGTTACTATAAAAACATGCAAGGTACATACATACTCAGTAACTTATATTGTATATCTATGTAAGATAGATTTGAATTAAATAATTCTGTGTATTGTGAAACCAATTGTGTGTTCTTGCGAATGGTGATTTATTTTCTACTGCGTTTTTCTATTTGATTTTCGACGACTTTAATTACGAATATGGACCCTGTAACCGCTCCCGATGATGACCTTGGCTTTACTTTGGATTCCGTACCCACCTCCCAAGACGACACCGGCTTGCCAATGGTGCCGGACCTGAACCTGATTTACACGAACTTACTAACTTACCAGGGAGCCCTTTCTGTGTAATTATGGCGTAGATACACAAAGACTTAAGAGATTACCTTAAGTAATGTGGAAGTTCGGTCTATATTACAGCAATGGATTGCACCACATCAAGTAAGTTACTATAAAAACATGCAAGGTACATACATACTCAGTAACTTATATTGTATATCTATGTAAGATAGATTTGAATTAAATAATTCTGTGTATTGTGAAACCAATTCCTAGATGGCATGCTTGTCATTTATTTAAATGAGAACGAATAAAAAAAACGTGTATTTTTTTATAACCTTTCATTTTGAAATATGGTTTCTAAAAGTCCTACCAAGTTCTATGCAAAAAATAGTGGTAGTTTATTTATCTATGTTGTCAGCCCTAATGCCTATAATGTATTTCTTTCCTGGGCATCCCTTGGCCAAAACCTCTTTATTAAATGGGCATTTCCCTTTTCAAGTTATTGTGTATCTGCTGCAACTGCTTTGTGCAAAGATATTTTGTTAAATTGTTTAATTGTTGCCTGTTTCCTGATAATTTTAAGAAGATGTTTGGCTGTCAAAGTGAGAATTCAAGAACAATATACAAGGAGTGAAAATAGTTTGATTTCAATCTTGGGCTATTTTATTTGTGACTCAGTCCTATACGGTAGCCTATTTGTAACGGCATCGACTTAAGTGTCGTAGATCGCGAGTCCAAACCCAAGCACATTACTTTGTGTAATTTACGTCATCAACACTGATCTCAAAACGGAGAAGGAAAAACTCGTGAGAAATCCGACGCGACGTGTCCTACAACTAAAAATTCGATGAGATGTGACATCCCCAATTTGGATGGGTTGTGGCCTGCTCCCTCTCACAAAGAAGAAGCCTGTGTCCCAGCAATAAGATCGTTATAGGGTGATTATGCTTAGATGTTAGTGTTTTAATAAAACTCTATACGCACTAGTTAATTAATTGTTCATTATTAAGCCAAATAAAAACAGATATTTTAACAAATAATTTCCTCAAACCGCTTACCTCCTTACTTTGCACCACACCCCAAAAAGCAGAGCGTCAGGTGCTAATCAGTGTGACTGTAACCGAATAACCGGGAGCAACCAGCCAACCGAGCGGCGACGGCAACCCGGCAACCACACGACCCGTTTTAGGTTGCAAAACAAACGGTGTACGATGTGTTTCGTAGAAATCGATGTCAATTTCGGATCTTGATTTTGAAGTTGGTGACTTTGATTAATTTTGTGATAGACTAGCCAGAGAGGGCTTGTGTCTAACTAACTAATCTGACCAAGATTATTTCTGGACTTTAAAAGAGACTGTGGACAGAATGTGGACTCAACAGAGGTTGCAAAATTCCTAGGTATCTTAGTTGACAGCAGTCTCACTTGGAAACCTCATGCTGAAGACGTTTGTAGCAAACTGAGCAAGTCAGCTTATGTCCTGTATAATCTATCTCATAACGTAAGCAATGATATACGACAGCTTACCACGGACTTGTTGCGCCAATACTTAGGTTCGGAGTAATATTTTGGGGTAATTGTAGTGACAGGGAAGAGATCTATAAGGCCAAAAACGTTGCATAAGATCTATGTCAAAATTGAAATCTTCAGACACGTGTGAGCCTACGTTCAAGTCACTGAAAATACTAACCTTCCCATCGTTGTATATTTTATTAGTGGCAATTTTTGTTAAAATGAATTTAAATTTATTTCCGGCACTAAGCAATATTAGGACTCGTTCAGGTCCTATGAGTACCCAATATAAAAATTTACTACATACAGGCAATTATAAAACAGCACTTCTTAGGAAAAGTATTATGCCAATGGGGCCTATAATATACAACAAAATTCCTCACAATTTTAAAGAACAACCGACTCGGATATTTAAATCTAAGCTGACTGCATTATAATTAGCAAAATGTTATTATTGTATAAAATACTTTTTAAATGATGAAAATGTATAACAATTTAAAAATTTATTGATATGTATTATTCCAGAATGACTTAATTATTAATTTAGATGAAAAATGTATCCTTAGTTTTTACATAATTATGACTGCATGATTTGTATTTTTATGTTAATTTATTTTTTGTTTTTAATTTTTACAACTCTTTTGTCTATTATTTTGCATGCCGTAAGGTAGAATGTAGCGGAAATAATTAATGATGTACCATCTTATACCTGTACCTACATTGTTGGCAAATAAATATGAATCTGAATCTGAATCTGAATCTGTGAAGTCTGAGTTTGATTCAGCCTTTCTTCTCAGAGTAGTCAGATAGGAAACGACGACCTCATCTGAGTATGGCCGCCAAAAATTGTACAGTAACAGTTGGGAATTGGTAACACACGGTAACATACGTGAATGAAAGTAACACACGTGAAATTGTTAAAGCCTTGTGTACATGGACGGGAGGGAAGTTCTTTAATGGTTATTTTGACAACTGGAAAACAGGCATGTTTTCGAATTGTGTAAGTAACGAGTTGATGTAGGTTTTATTTATAGGTTAAATACCTGTCTATTTATCAATTTTTAAGAAGTAATTAAACATTTTTTTAAATTAGGAACTCTTTATTGTTCATTTTCATTTGTAATATTACTAATTAATACTTATAAATATCTTACTTGTAACCACTTAGTTACAAAGTGCAAAAATCAGATCTATAAAATCCACTTACGTACTTTAGAATGAGATATATACGTAGCTATATCCAAAAACAAAACTATAAAAATATTATAAAAGGAGTAATTGAAATTATTATTTAACCTGAAAAGAAAAACACATTTTACTTATCATTATGGAAAACTTTAAGAACAGGCGCAACCCTGAAATCTTGAAAAAAATCAGCTCGTAAAATTATTCAAGTTAACAAAAAATATCGATCAGTTGATAGTTTTGACATTTCAGGGTTGGTCCAATTGTATAAGCTGTTCATAATGACGACTACAATAATTATTTTGGATTTTCAGTTAATTTCAATTACTTACATTTTATATACGTTTTTAAATAAGTTTTAAAGCTAAAGTAGAGCGATTGTAGTTTTTTATATTAACAGAAAGTAAGAATAATATTTTTATATTTAATTAGACTTCTCAAATCAGTTCAACAAGCTTTTTATTAAACTTAAGTATATTTCCATTTTATCTTTTTGTCTAAGATTAAAAATTGACAATTAAACAAAAGACGTAAAACTCTCAATATAAATATTATTACGCACGAAAGTTTCAAAAACTAAATAAAACTGATTAAATCATCAGTTATAACACAAAAAACCTATCTTTCCCGCATCTATAAAAAAAAAAAAAACAATAATACAACATAATTCAGTAACAATATCGCAGTTAAAAATAAATCTGAGCATAAATTATATTATAAGTATTTTTTCGCATTATACTCTAATTGTACTTTTTTCACAATACTTATTTCAGAAACTTTATCTCGATCTCTTTTTGTAGGAACAAATTGAAGTGTGGGTTTACGAATTGTTTTTAAATATCGTACAAAATAACTAACCTTATTATCAACTTCTACGCTCTCAATGAATCCAACATAATATTTCAAAGACTGTCTTTGGAAGTATCTAACAATCACACTATCAGCTACATTATAATTTTGTTTATTTTTCTTCGAGACCCGGGTGTTCATAGTCTTTGGCAGCGTTTAAAATTTCTAGAGTCTTCTCTTTTTCTACTTCAGTATTTTCAATTTGTATTTCACGGTGACTTCCTGATAACTTTTCAAATCTTTCGCCACTATTCTTCACTGTCATTTCCGTATCTACTATATTATCTTTAATATTATTATTTTTCTTTTCTATTTTATCTACAAATGAATCTGAGTCATCATTAGGTATAAATACTTCGTCTTCCGAGGTGTCATGTACGGAATATTACTCGTCATTTTCTGTGCTGCTAACATCAGATTCAGTTTTGGATTGGGTATTACGATGTTTCTTTGTATTATTATTTTTTTTTTAAATGCCTGACGTCGTTGGGGCTTGGTTGTCTTCACAATTTTGTACTTTATGTGTATTATGTAAATCAAAATGTTTGTCTATTCTTCTCAGTCTCAGTGCTTCGTTATTCCAAAAATATTTTCCATAAAACGCACGATTTTCTGATCTGTATTTCACATCCGATAATATTGTTACTTTCTGTTGGTTCTTATCTTCAGCAGTATACTTCCGCTTTACCTTTTTCTCGTTTTCTTTTTGTTCCTCTTCATAATCACTTAATTCAGCTAAATGTCTTAAGAGCTTTTTCCTTTCTGCTAGTCGTGCTTTTTTAATAGAGTCACTGTATGCATCAGATGATTTAGATCCCGAATTATCTACATGAAGATCTACAACAATATCTTTTAATTTTTTTTTTCAGGGTATCCTTTCTATTTCTCCATTGTTTTTTATGATTTTTTTTTCATTATCAGTACATTCATTGATTTTTCTCCTATTTTTATTCCGCTCTGCATTTTTACGCTGAAGCTCTGCGAATTTTTCGGGGTTATTTAAGCGCATGCGCTCTCTATACTTCTTTTGTTTTTCTGCTGCTGTTAAGAATTAAATATACGAATAAGAATTAATTAAATATATCTAGAATTAAATATACAGGGTGTCCAAGAACCTGGCGTCCAACTGGATTCCCACGATGCCCCAAGTTCTAACAGTACTCAGAAAAATATTTTAAAAAATCCACCCCATGTACTTACAGAATTATACTGATTTCAAAAAAAAAAGGGGAAATGAGCACCCTGTGACATACTTTTGAATGCTGTGACTGCTAATGCTGATAATTTCGATATTTCTTGGAGGTTTTGTAATCTAGGGTATTGCTGTGTCTAAATAGAATGTAAAAATAAAGTACTTATTGTACCATTTTAAAATAAAATATTATTTTAACTAAAGGTGATATGGAAAACTATTGAATTTCGCAACTTTGACCGACTGTAGTGTAAAAAAAATGTACCAAAATAGTATGGCAAGTGACGTCAAATTTTGACGCGTTTATTCCTCTTTTTAAAAAGGTATAATACTTACACATTAATTTGAAAAAAAAAATTTTGATAATATTTTTACTCAACAACCCAATTTTTACGAAGTGCCTACCTACTAACGGTAACTGTCGGACCCTTTCTTATCTTAGAAACTGTTATGTTACTACTATTATTTACTTCGGTTCCAAGAGTGAGCAAGAAGGAAATACACACAGGTAGATGGGTTCCCAGTAGAATAAAAGCAAAGAATGTTAGTTTAAAGATATTTTATTACAATAAATGTTCAAAATGTTGACCACCCGCGGCAATACAAGCTCTCACTCTCCTTAAAAAGGACCGCTTTATGTTTCGCGAGTAACTTTTTTGACGTATCACCTGCACTGCTTGTGTTATCTTCTCACGAAGGTCAGCGATGTCATTAATGGGCTTCGCATAAACGAGCTCCTTCATAGTTCCCCAGAAAAAAAAATCCAGCGGATTTAAGTCAGGTGAGCGGGCTGGCCACGGGATTGTTCCTGATCGCCCAATCCACCTGTTCGGGTATTGCTCGTCCAAAAACTCTCTAACGGATACGCGAAAATGTGCTGGACAGCCGTCGTGTTGGAACCACATATCTGGTGGGGTCTCTTCTAGTAAGTTTGGCAAATCATTTTGAAGAAAATTTAAATATGATTCGCCAGTCAAATTCTCGGGCATCTCAAATGGACCAATAATATTCCCACAGAGAATACCGGTCCACATGTTCACTTTGAACCGGTACTGGGATCTATCTTTTCGCATCAAGTGCGGATTTTCCACATGCCACTCGTGCAAGTTGTGTAGGTTCATGTAGCCATCCTTCTTAAATGTTGATTCATCTGACCACAAAATTTTGTCGATAAAGTTTTCGTCTTCTCGATGTTTTTGCAGGATTGTTTCACAAAACGCGACTCGGCTCGGATAGTCTCGAGGTAAAAGACTTTGCACTCGCTGTACGTGGTACGGATGATATTCTTCTTTTTGGAGAATACTGTGTGCTGTGCTCTTCGGTATCCCCGTATCAGCTTCTATTCCTCGCACAGAGATGCTTGGATTTGCCGACACCGCCTCTAAAACTTCATCGCGTATGAAGTCATTTACGGGTCGTCCTTCACCAGCTACTTGATTGGGGAACCGCCCGTCACATAGTGATCTGTGCACATTAATGAAAACTCGATGGTCGGGATATCGCGTAGCCCTCGGATACCTTTCTCTGTAAAGTCTCGCTGCAGCTCGTCCATTACCTCTACATTCTCCATAAATGTAGTGCATATTTGCGTATTCTTGCGGAGTGTAGGTCGCCATGGTAGCACACACAAAACACAAACTGTCCAAACACAGGCAAAGGTCGTCGTAAAGAGTTCGTTTCAAAGTCCAGAGCACAAAGAGTAATCGAGTCCAATAAACAAAGCTTTAAATCGTAGTACGTGATCAATGGTAACAATAAGAGAGAGGTGCGTAGTAACGGCAGGAGGCAGTGACGCGTACTGACCGTACTGTTATCCTAAATAGCACGATCCCAGATAGCGTCACTATCTATCTCACTCGCACCTCTAACCTTTTTCTCCCTCACTCTTACCTGAATAATGGGGTACCATAAAGAAGAACCAGCAAATCGCAAAGATAGTTTCTGTCTTGCTCCCTCCTGTTGTAATAACGAATCACTATGGTGAGATGCATGCACATACCGTCCCTTACGGTCTAACCTGTTTTTTGAGAGGCCTGTTGTTATTTTTATGAGCATACAATAGTAATTCTTTAGAGGTTAGATTCAATTCGTCGTAAATTTTTCTTTCTAAGAATTCTGTAAGACATCGTAAAAATTGGGTTGTTGAGTAAAAATATTATCAAAAATTTTTTTTTTCAAATTAATGTGTAAGTATTATACCTTTTTAAAAAGAGGAATAAACGCGTCAAAATTTGACGTCACTTACCATACTATTTTGGTACATTTTTTTTACACTACAGTCGGTCAAAGTTGCGAAATTCAATAGTTTTCCATATCACCTTTAGTTAAAATAATATTTTATTTTAAAATGGTACAATAAGTACTTTATTTTTACATTCTATTTAGACACAGCAATACCCTAGATTACAAAACCTCCAAGAAATATCGAAATTATCAGCATTAGCAGTCACAGCATTCAAAAGTATGTCACAGGGTGCTCATTTCCCCTTTTTTTTTGAAATCAGTATAATTCTGTAAGTACATGGGGTGGATTTTTTAAAATATTTTTCTGAGTACTGTTAGAACTTGGGGCATCGTGGGAATCCAGTTGGACGCCAGGTTCTTGGACACCCTGTATATCAAATGATGATAGCACGCCGATACTGTATCAACATATTAAAACTCTTACAAAATCGAAAAAAAATAATCTTTTATTACAGTTAAGAATATTATTTAAATAATAAATTATAGAGTTTGTGTGCACAGGACAATATCTACTTTGCCTGAGCAATAATAATGTGTATTTTTAAAAAAATAAATTCCGATCAAAATTTGAAATTATAACAACGTCATGAGCAACCTGATCAAAATATTTCTATCGTGTACACTTAGCTTAACAACAGATCACGAAAGTTACGTAACACACATACCTAGTAACACACGGTATCATTCGTGAATCAAAAATACTGTGGACGTAACCTAAAAAAATTGTATCGATGTGAGTTTTGAAGTCGGAAGACACTGTTTAGCTTTATTTGTTGACTAAATAGTCTACCTACACATACAGTTTAACATAATTTAATAAACTTGCGTTCTTACCTTACATATCAGCCCTTGAAAATATGAAAATCTCCCGAGACAAACGTGCCGAACGACTAAAAGATCACGTGCGGTAAAAAACAAAAGGTGTCTTTCATTGAGCGGTTGGCAAATCTGTAGTGTGGTGTTGCCATGTCTTGAAAAATATCTTTTAGAACTTGGATTCTCGTTAGTTTCACAGATATACGGTAACTTACGTGAAGTAACATTCGGGATCGAAAAGTGGGACATATTTTTGAAATGTGTTTTTAATATTTTAAACACTTTAATTTTATTAAAAAAACATACAGAATATATTAAATTTGTAGTAAAAGTTATCTATTGCAAAATTTAAGAGATTAACTATAAAATAAGTACTCGTTTCTAACTTCAAAGTAAGAAATGTCGTAGTGGGACACACGAATTTTGTATGAACAAGAAAAGTAACAATCTTTAAAAAAATAGATATCGCTCATGAAACCGAAATCAACTTCTAAATAAAAATATATGGGGTTATATATTAAATTTGGTAACCAGACACACATACAGCATATCATAAAATAAAAAAATAAAACCTGGAAGTTTTAATAATGGTGAAAGACACAAAATTTTCTCCATTTGTAGAATTTTTCGCGGCCATACTCATCTAGTTTAAAAAAAATATGATTGACCTGTAAAAGTATTTGTGCAAATCTACTTGTAGAAATAAAATCATTCATCAATAACAGCCGCACGGATCGCTCGATCAGGTTAAGCAACGCTTGCCGCGGTTGGGTCGTGGATGGGTGACCATATTTACTTACCAAGACCCCTGCATGCCTCGGAAAGCACGTTAAGCCGTTGGTCATTTGCGGTGACAGTCATTACGGGTCGTCAGAGCCCCGAAAGTCTGACAACAACCAGTCTTACCAAGGGGTATCGTATTACCCAGTAACTAGGTTGTGGAGATCTGATTATTATGATATACTAGCTTTTGCCAGCGGCTTCGCCCGCGTGGAGGTCGGAAATTATCCCGCGGGAACATACTACCGGGATAAAAAGTAGCCTATGTCCTTTCTCAGGTTCTAAACTATCTGTGTATCAAATTTCATTCAAATCGGTTCTGTAGTTTTAGCAGGAAAGCGAGACATACAGACAGACAGACAGAGTTACTTTTGCATTTATAATATTAGTTTAGAAGTTTAGATTTAGATAAATTAATAAAAAGATTCTGTTTCAAACTTAAATAATAAGTCGATGGAGGACTACAAGTAATAAGCAAAATCAGCTTATAATTTTCCCAATACTGGGCATGGCCTCCTTTCTGTGAGAGGGAGTGAGCCGTAATCCACCACGCGGGCCTATGTAGTGCGGATTGGTGGATGTCACATGTTTTTGAGCTTTTTTTATTTTATTTTAGAACATGTCGGTTCCCTCATGATGTTTTTTTTCGCCCTTTTGAGGGCAGTGGCGATGACATCAAATACTCAAAGTTCCTGTCTCGAACTCACGCAGGTACTACTCGTAAGTCGGGATGGAAACCACTGCGCCACCACTGCTCTTAGAAAATTATACAGTTAGTTATTAATACGCATTTTTCATTACTTGCTTATTACGTAATTATCAGTGTCGTAACGCAGATCTATGTAAGTGTATCGTACATCGTATAAGTGTACGTAATTATCAGTGTATCTATTCATACACGAAATATTTTAAGAGGTACACCTATAGGTGGTAACGAAGCTACAGAAACGAAAAAAAATTCTAAATGTATTTTTTTCAAAATTTAATATTTATAAATTATTTGACGCACATAACAAATACTGGCTCCTTCTTATATTTACGGCCCGAGACACCGCAGCTATGCTCGTGCCGTCCGGTCGCCGCCCTAGCAGCGTCAGGCGGGCCATTCATAGAATTTGGAGTAAAGGTTTTATGCAAAACGTCTCAAGTAGTTTTGAAATTAAAATGATTACGAAAATTCAAAAACCATGAGATAAAAAATTTCTTTACGCTTCTATAGGTTATTTACCACCTACAGGTGTACCTCTTAAAATATTTCGTGTATGAATAGATACACCTTATATAATTGTACTAGCTTCTGCCCGCGACTTCGTCCGCGTCAAATTTTTGGTCCCCTGACCCTTCGCATCGATTTGCCTGCTAGTTTTCGTCCATTTTTCGTTGCTGCTCGCTCCTTTTGAGTTATAGTGAGTCAACCTTAAAAGATAGACATATGCTCTCGCGGACGTTTTTTTAGAACTTTGTAAAAGGAACAATTCCGTGATACACGATTTTTGCGTTACTTTAACCGTTTACGCAGCGCACGCAACGGAAACTCTCAAAAGGAATACATTTTCCCCGTTTTTGCAACATTTTTCATTACTGCTCCGCTTCTCTTAGTTGTAGCGTGATGTTATATAGCCTATAGCCTTCCTCGATAAATAGGCTACCCAACACAAAAATAATTTTTCAATTCGGACCAGTAGTTCCTGAGATCAGCGCGTTCAATCAAACAAACAAACAAACAAACAAACAAATAAACAAACAAACAAACTCTTTAGCTTTATAATATTAGTATAGATTGTCTTTGGTCCGTAGCTATAACATAAGCAAGCAATAATATTGTACAACTTTTCTATACTTGAATACGGGGCTTTTGGCTACCTTGTACGTGTGCATTTTTTGTAACTATTTTATTCTTCGTATTGTACGTTTTGATTGTGCAGAATAAACAATTTTTCATTCTTTCTCATTAAGTCGATAACTTTAAAGTTGTCTTTATAAATGTCCCCAAAAGATAACCCCCCCCCCCTAAATATTGACCTTCTCTGCAATTTACATTTATGAAGTAGCTGTATTTATAAAAACAAATGAAAATCTATTTAATAAACTTAAATCGAAAAGGCATATGTTAAAAATTTCTAATGTGCCACATAAAACGGCTCTATTTAACAAAAGCTTCTTTGGCATTGCATCTAAAATATACAACAAAATACCTATTAGCATTCTAGACACTAAGGAACTTTCAGTATTTAAAAATAAATTACGAACATTTTTGATTGATAAAGCATTCTACACGATCCAAGATTTCCTGAATTGTTGACCATTATTAGTTCCACTGTATTTTGAAATATATAAGTATTGACCATGTATTAGATTCACCGTATTTGACATGCATTAGTATTTACCATGTGATAGTTTCACTGTAGTTTTACATTTATAATAACTTACCATCTATAATAATTCCAATTTTTTAATGCCAATATCTACCTACATAATTTGTATGCCTATAAGGCAGGACATATTGATACTCTAATATATTGTTAAGATCTGTAACTTACATATGCCCACAATAAAGATACTTTGACTTTGACTTTGACTTTAGGTTTGTCCCCGAAAGAATGAAATAAAATAATTACATTTTTTTTCGGCAAAGAGCAATGGCTCCTAATTAAGCTACTTCAGACGTAAATGAAAACAGATTCATTTAAACCAAAAGCACTTTTTTTAGCTTTGAAGTCCCTGCAAATTGGTTTCGGTGTAGGTATCATTTTGACAGAGCTAACGAAGATAATTATGATACAAGAGGTTATTTAAAATAGCTAAATACTAAATACTATCCATTTATTCTGTCTAATCTAACCCTAGTTGATTCGATAAATAAATGATAAATAATTTTATACACACACTTTTTCTCGTCAATCATATTTTTTGAACTAGTCGAGGTCGGCGCTTCTTGTTTGACTACTCTGAGAAGAAAGGCCGAAACAAACTCAGAGGTCACAGTCTCTTTTAAAGTCCAGGCAATTATCTTGGTCACATAGTTTTGCAGTGTTGACCAGTATTTTGTTATCTTCACCTCGTTGGTGCAGCGTGGCAGCGGTGCAATGGTTTAGGTAGTTACTCCTATATAATCTGGGCAGATACGAATGTGACAGTTAATTTGTATTTTTTTGAACATTTCTGTTTGTTTTCGACATTTCTGATATCGGTGATGGTAAAACATCGTCAGGCAACTTGGACTTAAAGTTAACTAGCTTTTGCCAGCAGCTTCGCCTGCTTGGAAGTCTAAATTATCCCGCGGGAACGAACTACCGGGGTAAAAACTACCCTATGCGTTTATTCAGGTTATAAACTATCTGTGTGCAACTCACATCCATACATCCTTACAAAGTTTCACATTTATAAAATTAGTAGGATAATTATAAGTCTTGAAACGCCACCCCATCCTGAGCCTGAGCAAGCGTGGTGATGAAGCAAGTTTCTGCACAATAACTTTCTTCACTGTTTTGAGAGCAGTGACAAAGTCAAAGACAAAGTATTTATTTTAAATAAGCACATAAAGGTCACTTTTGAACATCAACATTTAAATAAAAACGAATCTAGTCGCCCATTCAAAAGGTTGTCGTATGGAGAAGAACGGGCAATGAAATCAAATACACAATATAAAGTGCCTTCTTGCGTTCAAGATCATGACTGAACGCAGTAAGTCCGGGCCGATACGAGTGGGCCACCACTGCACTCACAAAAATAATAAGTTCCAAATATCTGTTAACACTTTTTTCATTCTTTTCATAATTTCAAAATAGGTCCCAATTGATTTATTATCTAACGTGTCCTTGTCTGCACGCTACAGGAGTTGATGAACGCTACTGAAAGTGCTAAGCTCGTAACCAAATTCTGAGCTGACTGTATTTAGATTGCTATCGACACGCTAATAAGTAGAAGAAGGTCCAAAGATTCCATATTTTGGAAATAGGTCCCAATTAACGAATGCCCTAATTGCCCTACTCCAAAAGAAATTCAACAAATCTCTTTTGAAAAATAATTCAATTAAATTATTTCACTTGGCTGTGCTTTACTTGCTTTTAAAAAGGAATTACTATTGTTAAAATCCTGGCGTTAAAGTAAATTTTCTCAAAGGAGGTTTTGAAGAAAGAGTTTTGTCCTGAAAATGCTTTTTACGGTTGGTTTAAACTAGTTACCTGAAAATGTGAAGGAATCTTTTGAAATTTGAATTAGTGTCAAACACATTTTGCAAGCAATTTCATCTTAGAAAGATAGAAAAATAATCGTCTGTACAAGAATCTATATACTTACTAATAATATTATAAAGCTGAAGAGTTTGTTTGTTTGTTTGATTGAACGCTCTAATCTCAGGAACTACTAGTTCGAATTGAATTTTTTTTTTGTTTTGAGTAGCCTATTTATTAAGGGAGGATATAGGCTATATAACATCACGCTACAACTAAGAGGAGTGGAGCAGTAATGAAAAATGTTGCAAAAACGGGGAAAATTTATTCCTTTTGAGAGTTTCCGTTGCGTGCGCTGCGTAAACGGTTAAAGTAACGCAAAAATCATGTATGACGGAATTGTTCCTTTTAAAAAGTTCTAAACAAAAATCCGCAAGAGCGTATGTCTATCTTTTAAGGTTGACTCAAAATAACTCAAAAGGAGCGAGCAGCACCGAAAAATGGACGAAAACTAGCAGGCAAATCGATGCGACGGGAAGGGTCAGGGGAGCAAAAATTTGACGCGGACGAAGTCGCGGGCAGAAGCTAGTATAACATAACATTACGCCTTGTTTCTCCGAAGGCATGGGCAGAGTTATGCCTATAGTACACGCATATTTTGCTAGTTATGTTTAAGCCCCATGTAACAGGGGCGAGCTTATTGCCATCAACCGGGCACAAATATGGACTTCGGGAAAAAAATCCAAATAGAAAAACTCATTAACACTTTGCTTGACCTAGTAATCGAATCCAGGACCTCATGCTCAGCAGTAGCGCTTACGACCACTAGGCTAACAAGGCAGTCACTTAATTAAATAACATCACGACTGTTTTAACTCAAGAGGATATACAGGTGTATAGTTATTGCACCCTCATTTCACTAGTGTGTTGTTGTCTATTTACATAAATTCATGTCTTCTCATGGGGTTAGGCAGACATTATAGAATGAAAATCAAAAGTAATTTATTCAAATTAGGCTGCGGATCAGCACTTTTCGAACGTCAAAATTACATAAGACAGTTCTCCAAAACGCCCGCCCTTCACCACTACCTAGTGCTTTAGCTGGGAAGAAGAAGTGGCGGAACAAACTTTCCAGCAGCAGAATGCCACCTGCTACGATCTCATACATACCTGGGTCGTTCTACTTTTCTACCGACAGTGAAACGAAGTTTTTCTGTTTTTTTTTTTTGGTTTTTGAACTATCCATAATTTTGGTTTCAGTGGGGGATTAAAAAAAATGCATCTGTGTTTTCATTAGGACTAATTAAAATTTTCTTTCCGGCTAATATGACTTTTTTAATGTTTGTTTTTGAAAAAAAATATATCTGACAAAGTGGCCTTTTTCTGTGGAAACCACATTTCACCTTACCACTCTGTTATGGCATTCTACGGGAAAAAAGACGTATTAAATAAGCTGGTTAGAGAAAATGAAAAATGACATAATATTAATAGACAAGAAAAATACGGACGTTTATTTGAACCAAATTAAAAAACCGTAAATATCAATAATCCAACGAGATGCCATAACAAGACGAAGGACAAACCGTTGTCGGTAGAAAAGTAGAACGACCCACGTACGCACTTTGCTTTTTTATGTTTATACACACGTTGTTGTCTATTTGTACATAGTATTTGTACAATTTAGCAAAAATACGTTTATCCTTGACTGAGTGTCAAAACACGAAGCGTATACGACGTACCTTGCATACGTTTTTTTTATTTCTCACTAGCTTCTGTCCGCGGCTTCGCCCGCGTGGATGTCAAAAAATATCCCACAGGAACGTACTACCGGGATTAATAGTACCCTTTGTGTTTATCCAGGTAAACAATGGGTTATTGCACTGCTTGCTTTGTGTTATCCAAGGAGCAGCGTTCGGATTGATAAATGATTGTTGTAGGATAAATATTGCTAAAACATAACAATACTGACGGAATATAATATAAAGGAACGGCAAATTACCTACTTGCATGCCAAATATGAAGACAACTTTAAAGCAAAAATATAAGTTCTCTTTACTCCCTGGGAATTTTGAAAAAAAAAAAAAAAAATATCAAAATTATTCAAATGACGATTTTACTTACATTGCTGCTCACAGGGGTTAAAGACTATTTATTTTTTAGTTTATACTTTATGCATCACTTTATATACTACTTTAGGAGTTCTGACTTTAGGTGCTAATACAACCAGGCTGCTAGTTGAGCTCACTCTCGAGCAGGCAACGGAAACCTGGCCGTGCGAGAAGCAGTCCCCTCTAATATGGTATCCCGATGTTTTATGTGACTGTCCCCGAGACATTATTCGTCATTGCGAAACATACCATAAGGGGAGTTCAGCCTTTTAAACTCGAATGGGTACTCCGACGGTATTAGTGGTATCTGCGGTACACCGATTCACCTTGAGCACAGCCAGTAAATACAATAGCGGAGCCTCTACCACGTTTTGATTTGAGGTTTTCACACGTGACCTGGCCCCATTGCACAACTTGGCCGGATTGAGATTTCGTGGTAGCATTGCAAGAGCACCCAGTCCCCGTGTGTGAGATGGGGACCAGATGGGTTGAATAAATTTAAGAGCTCCATAGGATAGTGTATAGCATCATCTTTATGAATTCGAAACGTATGCATGTAATATAATTACAAAAGAGTTTTGTTGCCTGTGATTATTTCATTGGTTTATTTTGTATAGCTTCTGCCCGCGGCATTTTTTTTTCAGAAACAAACATCCGCGCTCTGACTACCTCTCAATTTAATATAAAACTGACACTGGTGCCGATTCTGTTGTACACGAACTAAACTAACTAAACTATCTCTAAAATTCCTTACTTTTGGCTATGAGAATTGTAACGCTATTCTGCAAGGAAAAATCTCTAAATTTAAAAATTATTTTGACACGACTAAAATCGAATTTGACAATCGCGACTCAGCGTGGTATTTTTTTTTTCTTTTGGTTTCGCAACGTTGTACTTGTGTGTGCATTGCGTAGAATGAATTTTTTGAGAGAGGAAGGCGCGTGCTGGGGGGGCAGCCTCAACGTGTTTTATATGGAATTTTTCACTTTTGTTTGAAAAATATAAAAAAAATATTACCCACGTGTTGAGGTTTAAATGTGCCGGGGTGTACTAAGGGGGCCGAAAATTTCATTATTTTTGCGATAGGACACGCCATTTTCAAGATATAAGCAAAAAGAAAATAAAAAATACAGAACTATTTTTGCACGTGAAGGCGAGGCGTTGTTGAGAATTTTAGTTCATGACCACTAGTTTTATTCCACACCTTTTTAATCGCGATTAAAAATAGTCAGATTTAGTTAAAATAAATTATTATAGTCAAAATTTTTGGTGAAAACCGGCAAACTCAGAATAGCAAAATTGACATTTTCACTAAACTAATAACTCAGTGCAATCTTAGTGCTGTCAAACTAAAATATAGTTAAGTTGTGTCACTTTAGTCTACTTCAGAATAGGAAATCGTCGTTTGACAGGATTAAACCAAATTTTAGTGATTTTTAGTTTAGTTTAGAGAATTTTGTGACAACAGAATCGGCACCAATATCCCAAACAAATAGGACGAAGTTCTTCATAAAACTTAACTAATCTCTGGGATGAGAGTAGTATAGTTTTAATAGAACTCAAAGCGTGTGTGAAAAGATTTATTTAGGAGACAACCAGAAGTGGATAATAAACAATTAATATTGTTTACAACGAAATACTATGCCTACCGCAGTATTTCTTTGTAAACAATATTTTTTGTTTTTACTTCAGGTGCTAGAATCACCAGGCTGCTGGTCTGCACCAGACCGTGTGAAAAGCAATTCTCCCTTAAGTCTACCCCTGTTAAATTAAGTGTTTGGCCTTGAGATTTATTTAAGGTCATGTCAAAGCAGACTTTGAGGGGAAACTGCACTCTTTTGAACTCGAAGGGGTAGTTCGATGGCGTTAGAGGAATCCTCGGAATAAACACATACACACACACGGAACACTCTGGAACAACGTGTCAGTATAGTTGCCTCGATAACATTTCGTTGCAATATTTTTACTCGCAACCTGGTGTCATTGCATAATGTTGGCGGGTTTAAATTACGCAGCAACATAACTGGGACGCCAACTCTAAATTTTAATATGTGAGTTGGGAGGCCGGGAGGCTTCAATATGTTATAAAACTCCACCGGGTAATGTATGGCGTCATCGTGGTTTATCACTCGAGTCCACTGATTTATATTGATTTCCAAATCCTTCGAACGATCTCAAGAGAATGTCATTGATGATTGTGGCTTGGTCGTTATGTTTTACTTAATGTATAAACTAAAGTCACATTATTACTCACTGAACGTACAGATATATGTTCCCAATTAGTTTTTACTTATAAAGTTGCATAGGTATATATTTAACAATAGTCACTGTAGTTATTTAATCTTATTTAATACAGAAACAAACGCATTTTTTACATGTAAGTACTTACTTATTACTTGCAAATATTAGTTCATATTAATATCTGTTACATATTTGATACATCCCCGTTACCTTGGTTGAGATTGGACACCGGTGACGACAATGCGCTCCCCGGGCTGTCCCGCACACCATGCGCCCATCTACCAGGTCACGTAGGATATTTGAAGCCCTATTTGACTCAGTAAAGGGATGATTTTGGAAAAACTGTGATACACGTGTCTCATAATTATACTTGAAGAGTATGTGTACCAATTTTTGTGTCAATCGACCCAGAGAATAAAAAGTTTCATAGAAACTTCAACCCCCCATTTCGCCCTCTTAGAGGTGGAATTTCTAAAAACCCTTTCTTAGTAGATATCTAATCTTTACAAAGAACACACCCTCCAAATTGCATGTCTCTACGACCAGCGGTTTAGGCTGTGCGTTGATATATCAGTCAGTCAGTCAGTCACTCAGGACTTTGAATTTTATATCTATACTATACTTAATTACTTAATATACTATATATACTATATTTACTATATTATATATAAAGCTGAAGAGTTTGTTTGATTGAACGCGCTAATCTCAGGAACTCCTAGTCCGAATTGAAAAATTATTTTTGTATTGGGTAGCCTATTTATTGAGGGTGGCTATAGGCTATATAACATCATGCTACAACTAAGAGGAGCGGAGCAGTAATGAAAAATGTTGCAAAAACGGGGAAAATTTATTCCTTTTGACAGTTTCCGTTGCGTGCGCTGCGTAAACGGTTAAAGTAACGCAAAAATCATGTATGACGGAATTGTTCCTTTTAAAAAGTTCTAAAAAAAAGTCCGCAAGAGCATATGTCTATCTTTTAAGGTTGACTCACTATAACTCAAAAGGAGCGAGCAGCAACGACAAATGGACGAAAACTAGCAGGCAAATCGATGCGACGGGAAGGGTCAGGGGAGCAAAAATTTGACGCGGATGAAGTCGCGGGCAGAAGCTAGTATATAGATACAGAAGAAAACTTTTCAATGCTAGAGAGTTCAGAATTATATGTTGAATCCATGGAAATAGTTCGCAGATATCGATGGTCCTGCCACCTTGGGTACTCACTAATGAAATACAAAACAACAAAATTCAAAGACTAATTCTAACTATTTAGTAGTCGCCCAAAAGTCGAAATTCAACTATAATTAATCAAAAACTTAAAATATACTCGAAATAAATATTATACTATTAATAAATATTCTGTAATATATTCCTTGCCAACATTGATTCATATTCATAGAAAATTTTACGAAAATATTCATCTACTTTGAATTTCTTGTCACAGCAAAAGATATCAAAATAATTTAAACTCTTGCAAATAATTCAAACAAAAATGTGTGCGTAAGCCGTCTTTTTAATTTATATGTTGAAAAATAAATCAATTTCTAGAAAATAATATTTCGAGTAAATAAAGTGTTATTTCAGGTACTTTATCTATACCTACTTACCTTTATGTAAGAAATACGTATAATACTGAAGGCATTACGGACTTCTCATGACGAAAAAATACTTCATAAAAATCACCGCAAACGCAACTCACACTTGACCGGCCTCCATACTAAAGCAAAAGTCACCCCATAAAGTATAGAGCAGGAATCAAAGAGCCATGCATTGAGGTCATCGACCTCTTCGCCACAAAACAGATAGGAACAGAAGATCAACTCCATACAGTGACTGAAAACGCACGTTAGCATGGCTACACATCAAGCTATACAATTCCAGTATAAACTTTTTGCCATTACACACGTAGGAATTTACGGTGGTAAATTTAAAACACCCTGCGGCCTGTCATCCACCGAAGAAATTTCTTGTCGTTGTCAAACAATAAAATGTAAGCAACAAATGTCGGTGTACGTTTTATTGTTTTTTAATTTTTGTTATGATACAGCCAATCAAATTACACTTTGTAAATTAGGCTTTATGTGGATGCGATAAGGTACCTCATGAAATTAAAATTTGCTTCAGTTTTTGAAGTGAAAACCTCTTTAGCGGCGTTGTGCACTTTTTTTTGTAATGGGTAAAAAAATGTTAAACTCGCGTCAGGACACGTGACCTGATCGAAAATTCGTAAGATGGACGGAGAGTAGACAGCCGGTGCAGTGTAGGAGAGGAAGTATCACCCTCTCTTTCTACGGCGCGGCGAAAATGTATGCCTGCGCCTGCTGTTTCGTTTAGGCGGCGCAGGACGCATGCGCGAATGTTCGTGTGTGTTTATGTTACAGCGTGCCACGCGCATCCTTGGATGGTGACAGCTGATGGCTCGACGGTCTGTGTACTTGCCGTCGTCGAAATTATGGATGGAAGTTGATTTTTCTGAGAGATAAACTTTTTAATGTAATATAAATTGTCATGTTTGTGTACGATAGCGCAATAAATAAATATTGTTTTCTACCACATAAATGATACTACTTTTATACTGATAGTTAAAGCAATTCGTGCAAAATTATTCCCTAACCATTCCAAAATATCAAAAATGCACAACGTTAATATTCAAGTTTTCACTTCTGCCGGCACTCCCGGAGTGCAACCCGTCGTTTTTTTTTTAATTAGTGTGTGTTAAGCCCATATACCTTAAACAAAATACGATAGTTATTCAATGGGAGTAAATGAACTTAGATGTACTCCACATTGATTATAATATTTCTGTAAAGCCGTATCTGTAACGATCACGAATCATATTTTAATCAACATACAACCTAAACTGCAATTTGCAAAAAACACAAGGTCATTTGAATTTTGCGGGCTACCGGCGCTTTCGCTTTAAGATTTTTTTACCTCAAATTAGCGAGGTATCTAAGCAGTGAAGCTTAATCACGAAAGTATATGTCTACTTCCACTAGAGCTAAATGATAGAGCGAAACGGGCAAGATGTGCTATGCTTGTCAAAAACTGATCTTCGTTGATGCCTTTCCAAGCCAAGCTACGTTATGAAAACTCAACTATTCTATTGAAAAGTGGAAAAACAGCCAGCCGCCAGTCACAATTGCGCTTGCACGCCCTGTACGTGAAGCGTGTTTATGCGCGCGCTTGGTTTTCACTCGTTGTACGGAGCTGACCTTCTGTATGATTATCTAGTCTGTGACTTAGGGTAGCCCCACCCCGGCTAGACGGTTTATTTATAACAACATCGATCTGTTAGAGAGGGGTTGGTCCGGGATCGGTTCCCCGGTGAGAGGGTAGATGGCGTTTGTTGAAAAGAAATTAGGATAGTTTTTGAAAATGGGTACTTGTCACTTTTGCGTGAAGTTTTAAAAAGGAAAATCTTAATCATAATCAAAATATTTTATTACACATAATCCTCTTCTCCTATGAGAAGAAACTCGACGGTTCATTATTTCAGGCGAAAGACGCCCACTGCTGGACATACATAGGTCTCTCCCAAGCACCGATACTTTGACCGGTTCTGTGCTTCTCGCACTCAGCAGATTCCTGCGGCTTCACCAGGTTATCGGTCCATCTTGTGGGAGGCCTTCCAGCGCTACGTCTTCCAGTACGCGGTCGCCACTCCAGAACCTTCTGGCCCCATCAGCCATCTGTTCTGCGAGCAATGTGCCCTGCTCACTGCCACTTAATTTTTGCAATTCGGTTCGGTATGTCGGTTACCTTTGTTCTCCTACGGATCTCTTCATTTCTGATTTGGTCGCGTAAACTCCGAGCATAGCCCTCTTCATTGCCCTTTGGGTGACTTTCAGCCTTCTTATGAGGCCCATTGTGGGAACTCCACAGTAACTTCTCTTTAATAATGGACTTTTACAATGTTATGAAATTATAGTATATATTAATAGGTATGGGAGGACGATGTAGGGTGGTCAACAAGTACCAGAAACTTAATAAAATAGAAAATGGTTTACAAATCTAGAATCTAAAAGGCCTAAAACGATCTCACATTCACTAAATTTTAAAAATATCAGCATAAATATATAAAAGATAAATAAAATATAAACACACACTTCTGCCTGTTCTTTCAGGAAATACAAACATATTGTTTTGATTATACAAAATACATGAAAGAAAGAAAGAAAAAGAAATTGATTTGTCAAAACAACACGTGCATACGAAAAGAGAAGATTACATAAAAATATCTAGAAATTATAACAGATTATACTATAGAACATTTAAGCCGTCATACCTAAAATATTAAGTGGCTCAATCGATACTTGAACCTGTAACCCTCCACTCAACTTTACTCATCATATCAGATGCACGATTATAAATAGTCACAGACAGACAAATCAATATCATTCAATATATTAATATTGATAGCGCAGCTTAAGAGGGAGGGTGATCATCGGAATGAATCTGAAGATATTTTTGATTTTATTTTCGTCGTCTAATAAAAGTTATTTTAGGTTTTGTTAAAATTCCTGAGTATGGAACATAAACAAATATTTGTATGCACACTACAGTGATAATAAACGATGACAATAGACCAAAGAAACGATGGATGGACTGTGTGAATATGGATAGAAAGGGGGTGACTACTGTGATGACGACTAATAGAGAAGTGTGGAAGAAAAAGACATGTTGCGCCGACCATAGATAAATTGAGAAAAGGGTAGGAGTATGATGATGTCTACAGTGACAATAAAAACAAAAACTAAATTTTCTTTAGCACTAGCAGCACTGAACATACCGACTGAAGTAAATTTGGATAAAAAATATTTATGTATATTGCAATTCATGGTTGAAGTCTCGTATAAATCTATACTTAATATTATAAAGCTGAAGAGTTTGTTTGTTTGTTTGTTTGATTGAACGCGCTAATCTCAGGAACTACTGGTCAGAATAGATTTTTTTTTTTGTGTTGGGTAGCCTATTTATCGAGGAAGGCTATAGGCTATATAACATTACGCTACAACTGAGAGGAGCGGAGCAGTAATGAAAAAAGGTTGCAAAAACGGGGAAAATCGCACGGGTAGGTGATTCGACGCGACGGGAAGGGTCGGGGGAACAAGAAATTTAACGCGGACGAAGTCGCGGGCAGAAGCTAGTAATAAATATAATAATCATCATATTTCATGAAAAGTCATAAAAAGTTACGATTATATGCATAATAAAATATTAATTAGAGCAGGAAGAACATCGAAATGGGTCAAATTTAGGACGCCCGCACTTCTAGTGTTAAAAAGATGCAAAATTTAAATAGTTATTGCTGTCATGTGTGGTAGAAAATGTTACTATAGTTTTAAGAGACACATGATCTGTAAGAGCACAGATTTTTTTACAATATAGCTTGACTAGCTTTTGCCAGCGGCTTCGCCCGCGCGGAGGTCGGAAAATATCCCGCGGGAACGTACTATCGGGATAAAAGTAGCCTATGTGTTAATCCACGTTATAAACTAACTGTGTTCCAAATTTCGTCTAAATCCGTTCAGTAGTTTTTTCATGAAAGGGTAACAAACATACACATACACATACATCCATCCTCACAAACTTTCGCATTTATAATATTAGTAGGAAATGTAGGAATCAGCTTACCTATAATATTCCTACTGCTGGGACACATGCTTCCTCTCTGTGGCAGGGAGTGGGCCACCACGTGGCCCCAGTGCGGGTTGGTAGATGTCACATATCTTGGGCTTGTTGGTTCTAGGTTCTTTCAGCATTTTTAGAGCAGTGGTGATGAAATAATTTACACAAAGTAAAGCCTCTCTCTTCAAATCCTAACCCCCCCCCGGTCCCCCACTGCTCATTTTTTGCAAGAAATTATATAAATTTTTAAATATAAAATTACTAAATATTTTTATTAAATCATTTTATATTCAGTAGAGTAAGTAACAAGTAGTTATTTTTAAAAATAGGTAGGTCAGAAAAAGAGTTTTTTAAAATGAACAAAATAACATTTACCGCGGAAAATGTAAAGAAGTGATATTTTTGTAATGATAAAATAGACAGGTTCGCAAGTTTTCAATACTCAGTTATGAGTTTGAAAATTAGGAGAGAGGCCGAATGTCTATGAA
The DNA here is from genome assembly GCA_932294355.1 of Aporophyla lueneburgensis. Taxonomy (NCBI): domain Eukaryota; kingdom Metazoa; phylum Arthropoda; class Insecta; order Lepidoptera; family Noctuidae; genus Aporophyla; species Aporophyla lueneburgensis. The sequence continues at coordinate 10,440,860 of OW028762.1, read as the reverse complement.
AACACTCTGTAACCTACATTTTTACGTCAAACATCAGTTATATTTGTAGCACTAGCGTTAGTTCTCATGTTATTTTGTGAATGTTGTGGGATTATCATATGATGTTTGTGCATGTTAAAAGATAGGTCTCTACCTAATGGATACGCCAAGTTTAGAAAATACTATTAAACCGGGCACCCCAACTGTATCACACTATCAGAATCCAAAAGATTAGTAAGTAATAAGTAAATTCATAAACCATTGCTTCATGTGCATAAAAAATGGGTCAACTTCACAATGTTAATAACGCTATGAATATTGTTGAATTATTAAAATGAAAGGCTTTGCTATTCTAAATGTTTTGGCAACAATTAGGCTGCTGATAGAAGAAAATGGTTAAAAATTTAGTACTACTTAACCTCCTATTTAGAATAAAATGAGATAACAAGGACTTGCAGAAAAACGTCAATTTCTCTTCTCAAGCAGGATTTTGCAGCCTTTATAACCAACCTCCAGTGATAACACTGGAGGTTATAAACATCTGAAGATTTGGTGATAACACCAAATCTTCAGATGTATCTTGCGATATACCAGGCAGTGTATGCCTGGTTATTAGAGATGCAACTCCGTCTGATTTCGATCCTGTATTTAATATGATTAATATCGAAAATGTTGAGTGTTTGAGTTTTACGATTAATGATTAAGTGCTATATAAAGTGCCATTGGCAATTACAGTGATTACTATAAGTTGACACGGAGGAGCAGTGGGTGGTGGCCCAGCGGTATCGGCTGCGACTTACGAGTTCTAGATCATGGATTCGAACTCAAGCAGATGCTTACTTCGTGTACATTATTTCATCTACACTGCTCTAAAAACGGTTAAGAAAAAATAATGGGAAACCGACTTAAGTTATGCTTGCCGTGGTAGGTCTGAAGATGGGTGACCATCTATATATCGTAAGCCTCTCTGTGCTTCAGAAAGCACGTTTTGATCTGGTTGTCAAACTTTCGGGATTCTGACGACCCGCGACCACTGTCACAAACCCACGAAAGACAGCCGGGACCAACGGTTTAATACATTTTCCGAGGCATCGAGGGGTCTTAGTATATAAAGATGGACCAAAACCACAAACTTTTCCGCACATAATTCCCCATATATTCACACCCTCCAATTTAAAACGGTCTCAGCAGAGTCGTAACTCCTAACAACAGTAAATAAAACAACTGAAACGGCTCTCAACTGAAATTTAACGCAACTTTACTGAAACTCAATTTCCTGAATGAAGGTATCGCTATGAAACTTGTTCCCAGAGCGACGTAATAAGTTTCAGGAGAGTTTGCGACTGACAGTTGCGATTTTTAGTCGCTGTTATTTGTATGAAAATCGTTCGATGAAAGTATTTACAAAATCAGTTTCTTAACACGCTTTTGTTACCTTCATACGTCTGTTAGTATGTAACGAAAGCTTTGAACATGATTTTGACCCCTTTCGAAACGTCGGATTAACTCGAAAGCCATACTTATCAAGGACAATACAATAATTTTATAAATTTGTGCCATTATCCTTGCCAGGGTTACCAGGATAGCAAAAAACTGTTCGAAAACTACGTTGGCATACTTACGTCATAAAATTCTAAACACTCTAAAACGTAAAAATATAAGAATAGTTAAATAATATAATAGTTGTGTTTTTTTTAGTTTTTTTAACTATTATTTATTTTAACATTAATTTTATCACATGAATCATCTTCCGTGTGGTGCCGGACGTAAATAACACCATCCCATTTCTTCCCGTGGGTGTCTTAAGAGGGGACTAAGGGACATACTAGAGAATGGTCAGCAGCGTTCTCTATATTTTACCACAATACTGCGAAAGCCAATCTGCCAAAAAAGCGTGGCGATTATGACAAACCCCTATCTTTTGGGCACCCTTATGTCCAGCAGTGGACAAAATGATAACATGAATGAATGTGTGCCTGAACATGAGTAGCGTCCATGAATTTCAATTTGATCATTTCACGTGTTCCTGAGAAAATGGATCTTGACAGAATGAGTGACGGACGGACGGACGAACTAAGAAGTGATCTTCTATGAGTTCCATTTTTGTTTTGAGGTTCGGAACCCTAATAAAAGCGATTTAACATTACGTAATTGTACACACGGCTACACATCAAGATAAGTATTTCCAGTATAAACTGATCCCACATTGTCAGAGATTTCCGTATAATGAGAGGTCAGCTTAAACTGGAAATGTATAGCCTAATGAGCCGTGTGTACAGACGCCAGCACATGAAGCTACTACAATCTATCAAATTTCTTTAATAGGTTTTCAACTTTATTGCTAAACTATTAGGTTTAAGTTTGATTGGGAAAGTTTGACAGTTTCGGGTAGTTCGGCTTGATGTGCTAGGGTCTGTACAATACAGTATATTATTACCGAATAATTATGATCATTGGCTACTTGCCTATTTTAAGTAATCCAGTCAAAAAAAATCGCAGACGTACGCCGTGTCTTATCCAGTATTTGTTCCAAAACATCGTGAAATAGGTACATTTGAATGCAAACTACCAGTTACAGGAAAAAAATGATTTCATGTCTTATTGTGAATACAAATGGATATTATCTATTCAAGTACGCCCCGACCCTTGAGAGGAGCAGACCAACGAATATTTTTCTTATACAAGTCCTCCATCATTATTTTGTATGTTTTTAGGGTTCCATACAAAAATGGTTCCAATGAGATCTTGTTATATCTTTTTTTTTACATACATACATACATACAATCACGCTTTTTTCCCATGGGGGTAAGCAGAAACCATTGAACGCCACCTGCTACGATCTCTACACACTCTTTTGCCTCGTTTAGGTTCATACAATTGGTCATACACACACGCCGGTTGCGAGTACTACGCACCTGACCTTTCTGAAGAATATGATCAATAAGGTCACTATATGTCTTCTTAGGACGTCCCCTCCCGGTGTTTCCACTCACATCTGCCTTGTAAATACCTAATAAATATTTTTTTGGGTGGGAAATCATCAAAATGACGGCTCCCGCTCTGGGTGGAGCCTTTCCGCTCCACCCAGAGCGTGAGACGTCATTTGATGATTGTCGTGTCAGACTTATACTGACTAAAACCAACCCATGTTCCTTCAGTTGCCTATGCCAGGGTCACGGTTACTCTTTCGGTAATCTTGTTAGATCCTACACTTGCTGCCCATTCTCTAGTAAGTCCCTTAGTCGCCTTGCACGACACCCACGGGCAGAAATAGAACGACACTTTAATTTTCAATATTGATGAAAAAAAAATATCAGATTTTTATGACAGTCTTTAATACTCGTAATGTCGGAATCACTTTGCTAGGATATCAAAGCTTAGTGATGCTGTATATTTGGAACCATAATACCAAGTTACTTAGATTTTTCGCGGAAAAAGGTTAACTAATTACTTAGGTTGAAAAAAATAAAGTAATATGGATCCCTCCGTAGAAACCATTTTATCGCTCGTTTTTTTATCCTACTACACTGTTCCATTAGTCAGTCTCTAAAGTTCCCACTGCTGAGACACAGGCCTCCTCTCGATCAGAGGGAGTGGGCCGTAATACACTACATAAGCCCATGTGCGGGTTGGTAGATGTCACATATTATCGAATTTTTAGTTTACGACTTGCCGGTTTCTTCACAATATTTTCATTCACCGTTTTTGAGAGCAGTGGTGATGAAATTAATTACACCAAGTAAAGTCCCTGTCTAGATTTGAACTTATGACCTCGTGACTCATAAGTCGGGGCTGATACCACTGGGCCAACTCTGCTAAGCCTTTCATGTCGATCGTTATTTTAATAATGACGGAACCGTTTTTTTGGAATCCGAAGCTTAATGGGGCTTTATCTTTAAAAACGTTATAACGAGATACTTAGATTTTCGTAGAATAAGAGTAAGTAATCCTTTTTTTGCGAAAATCTGGTTGAAGAAGGCTTCCATTTTGGAAAATTAATATTTAAGTCCAAAGGGATAAAATAAATTGTATCACATAAACCTACACGGGCATTTATAAAACGGCAGAAGCTAGGTAGTCCGTTCCAATTTGTTGATTCCAATGGAGAAGAGCCGGTTAGAAACTACATGGTTACTCTTTTGAAAATAATTGGCTTTTACTATGGTTGCTGCTAGAGTGTGTGCTTTTATAATTCATCCCCAGGTAACATATTATATGCGGGATTATATTTGAACGTATGTAGGTGTTAAACTTATCCTACACTATCCTATCCCACTTCTGATGCGCGTAGGCAACCGAAAAGATATTTCAATCCTGTTGAAAGTTGTTGTATCTGTTGTTTAGTCTGCACTATAATTGAGTAACACACTATTTATTTATTTATTTAACACTTTAAGCACATAAATGTACAGAGGCGGAGTTAATGCCATAGGCATTTCAGTATTATCAGTCACAATCTGAATCTTTTGCTTCATGTGCTCGATGTGGTTTTGTTTTTGTTTTTGTGTTTTTCTACTTAACAAGGTAAAAAAAGCAATAAAATTTGTTGCAGTATCAAAATGAAAGCGATTGCAAGTGATAGTATGTTACGCAATTACCCTGTTTGATTATACTTTTCATCGTGGTATTACGTTCTCGCGGCAAAATTTTGACCTCTATGCGGGTGAAGTCGCGGGCAAAATCTAGGAATTAATTAAATGTGTTGGTACAGAACCAATAGTGCACAAGTCAGTCTCGAACTTCACCAATTTTTATGATGAAAAACCCTCAATGAAAACATCTTTTTGGTATGCTAATGTAATGTTTTTGTGTTTCGGCCCGCAATGGAGGAATTTAATCAGGTCAGAGTTGGGTCAAACGAAAATGATGTCGACCTTGGGAATCATTTGGAATCCATGGTTGGAAAAAGAACCAAAACTGTTGTGGTTTCCTTTGGTTACATGAATCTAAGTAAATAAAAGGTATCGAATTTCGACATAATTATATTTGCATAGAGAATGAAAAAAAAAGACTACAAAGACAAAAATAATGTTAATTTTGGAAGTCGGTGTCTTAGGATCTGTATTTAAGATTTTTTTGCCACCGACTTCGGAAATTTAAGTTATTTTTGACTTTGTCGTGTTTTTTTAAGGAAATTGCTTGATATTTTTTTGTAAAAAGTTTTTATTTTTAACTTTTTAGTTATGGTAGATACCCCGCACTAATCTAATCGCGTTATTCGTTCATTTGTCACGCAAATACTTAATGCAAATTTAAGACTTATATGGTTTTCACATGGAACCCATAGTTCGAATAGAACCAAATTACCACTTCCATTCGGAAAGTACCAGCTTTTAAAAAAAAAAAGAATCTTCAAAATCGGTTCACCCAGTCAAAAGCTATGAGGTAACAAACATAAAAAAATACAGTCGAATTGATAACGTCCTCCTTTTTTTGAAGTCGGTTAAAAATCAAAAATAGGCTGGTAGGGTGGTTGGGTTGGTTGGTTGGATAAGTTGGATATGTTTGTAGGTGGGTATATCGGAGCGTCTCATTTGAATGTAGTGACAGAAAAATCATTTCCTTGTAATGTGAATTTAGCTTAAATGAATTGGCCTCAAATAAATTAGGTTGTGTTGGGTTAAGCTTACTGGTAATCTTTGTAGTATAGATTATACGCGTCAGTTTGTATCTTAATATGTGTTTTTACACAAATGTGTGTAATAATAGCCAAAAACAAGTTACCATAACATAATCAAAATCAGAATTTAAATCCTTAGTATTTTTTTATTCCATTAGACTGGGAATTAACATTTTCTAAGCGTCAAAATTACATAAGACAGTCCCCCAAAACGCTGACTCTTCACCACTTCCTAGTGCTTTAAACGCAGAATGACATATGACAGTCTCTTAAAACGCTCACCCTTCACTACTCACTACGTGCTCTAAACATCAAAATTAAAGACAGTCTCACAAAACTCTCGTCATTCAGCACTTTCTAGAGCTTTAAACATCAAAAGTACAAAAGGCAGTTTCCAAAAACTCTTGCTCTTCACCACTTCTTAGTGCTTTAAACCTCAAAATGACATAAGATAGTCTCCTAAAACGTCCCCCATTCACCACTACCATATGCTTTAATATCGAAATACATAAGACAATCCCCCCAAAACGCTCGCCCTCCACCACTTCCTAGTACTTTATCTGGGAAGAAAAACAAATTCCCAAGCAACACAGCTGTCTGTTAAGTTACAAGGACTAGATTCTACACAATTGCACACTTTTTTAGAACAAAACTTAGTATTATACCAAGAAACTAAAGATTCCTATGTCTATCCTTTGATGTTTTCTAATGCTACTGATTCCTGTTATAAAAAAACCTCAGTAATCATAGTCCAGTGACCTGTATAATAATCTATTCTTAACCATTTTGATGACAAAGCTTATAGAACTTGACTTAAAGTGAATTTAAAACTAAACTGTAAGCTAGAACCGCCCTAATTTGATCCCTATGAATTATTTAATAGAAAATAACTAGGCAGTTCGGAGTTGCGGCGTAGTACAAAGAAAATTACCTAGCAGGGTTATCGAGCTTCGATTTAGACGTAGATTTAAGCAAGAAAGTGGATGGGGCATGTCGTTGTCTCACCTGATTCTCAATTAACCTCATCTGCCTAGCCCTTTCTCAACTATGTTAGGGTCGGCTTCTAGTCAAAACGAACGTAGTTGTATACCAGTATTTTATATGTCTCCTCTCAGAGGTAGAGAATAGCATCATCCCATTTCTTCCTGTATATGTCTCAAGGTAGATGTCACATGTCTTCGAATAGGGACTTACTACAGAATGGGCAGCAGCGCTCTCTATGCGTTTTACAACCATACTGCGAATGCTAAGCGTGGCGATTATAACCTCAGGGAGGGTTCCCTGAGTTCAAATAGGCAGTTGTTCCATGTAGAATATACTTGAATTCAGCTGCATGCGGTTAGACTGTGGAGCATTGGGGTCCACCCTTTATGGCAGAATTTTTTTCGTCATAATATTATTTTGCATAACAGCGGATGGCATAAACTTTATTTCGCAGAAAATCGTTTGGCATACACTCATTTATCATACATTCACAACGCATAATTTTATAAGTCAGAATCATCTTTAGGCATAAATTTTATTCCATAATAATTAAAAAGTAGAACCATCATATCGCAGAAAGTTCGCAGTCAGAATCGTCTCTTGGCATAATTTCATATCGATAGTTATTAAAAGGCAGAACTATCATATCTCAGAAACTTTAAACTTAGAATCATCGTTTGGCATACATGTCATATGGAAGAAGCATGCAGCATGTAAACAAGCATGCAGCATGCAAACAAGCATGCAGCATGCAAGCAAGCATACAGCATGCAAGCAACCAAGCATACAGCATGCAAGCAACCGAGCATGCAGCATGCAAGCAAGCATGCAGCAAGCAAGCATGCAAGCAAGCATGCATCATGCAAGCAAGCTTACAGCATGCAGGCGAGCATGCAACATGCAGCATGCATGGTTTCTGTCACGGCTTCGGCGCTGCGGGGCTCCGGCGGTCCCACGCGAGCTCATCGTCGCAGATGGTTTTACGCTCACCACCACGCCTTCGGCTTGCTGGCCGGCTTCGCCGGCCAGCCTCAGCCGCGGCGGCGACTGTCAAAACCACCTGCTCCTCAGCTCGCGGGCCGCCTCGCCACTCCGCGCCTACGCGGGCTTAAATTACACTCTAGGGGTAGGGCAGACAAGACTACGTGGAGTCGGTTCTGCAGCGATTCGTTTCTATCAATAATTTTTGTAGCACAACATATACTGAATTTTTGAGACAATATTTCATTTTATTTAAAGTTAAAATGCAATTTAATAGAAATGAAAATATGCCTAACAAAATTATTCTAAATGAAATTCTGCCATCTTCGTAGTATGCTAAGTGAAATTATGCCAAATTATGATTGCTCTAAATAAATTTTATGCTAAACGAAATTATGCGGAATTTTAAGTCTGCCAAAGGTAATTATGCGAAATAAAATTCTGCCATCTTAAAAGTATGCCAGCGTAAAGTCGAGCATATAAACATTCGGCTAAACAATGATTATGCTAAACATTTTTTATGCCTTATAAATATTCGTTTAAATAATATTATGCCAAGTGTGTTATGCCAAATAAAATTCGGAGCATCAAGTTTCTGCCAGATAGAGGGAACCCGGAGCATTGTTGTACTGTCAAAATGAATAGCATTCCTTCCGTTATTTTATTACGCAGTTACCCCGTAGGACGTCAGTCCATGTTGCTAATGGCCTACTCACGCTGGACCTTCCGTGTTATCTGCTTAGAAAATTCCAAAGCATTTCCTTGATATTACTTTCCACTTTCCATACTCCTTGGTGAAGACCAACGATGACAATTTTGCATTGAAAATTTTACTAAGTTCGACATTCGTGGAAGGTCTATTTTAACTCAGCATTGTCGCTGGACAGCGTTTATTGTGAAACGATTTGATTTATACGGGGTGTCATGAATTCAGCATTATGATCCTAGAACCCCTTTTTTGGGTGGAAAATCATCAAATGACGTCTCCCGCTCTGGGTGGAGCGAAAGGGCGTGTCAGACTTTAACTGACTAAAATCCACCCGTGTTCCTTCAGTTGCCTATATGCCAGGGCCACGGTAGCTCTTTCAAACAAATCTCGCGACCTTGGCAGCAAATGAGGGAGCTCCGGGGTAAAAACCATAAAATAAATGCAACCGAATTGAAAATCTCATCTTTTCTTTCATCCTCATCATCATTACAGCCGAAAGACGTCCACTGCTGGACAAAGGCCTCCCTCAAGCACCGTTACTTCGACCGGTTCTGTGCTTCTCCCATCCAGCGGATTCCTGCGGATGTTTTAAGTGGACAAAACTACAAATAAACAGGTTCATTTGAAAGTAATTTTCTAAAATAATTCAGAAATGTAGATTAAAAGGAAGACCGGCATTATAATAAAATAATATTAATGGTAATTAAAATAATTATTTCACAATAAAACTACTATTTAATACGTAATTCACATAGATGTTATATCTGGGTCGTAATTAAAAAGCACATGTCTCTTTCATTATAGCGTGCGCCTAAGATATTGTATTATTTATGATTGTCTAGGGTTGATACCAAATATGACTTCCTAGCTTTTACTAGCAACTTCGCCCGGGTGGATGTCGAAAATTATCCCGCGGGAACATATCACCGGGATAAAATGTTATCCTATGCGTTAATCCAGTTTATAAACAATCTATGTGCCAAATTTCATCTAAATCCGATCAGTCATTTTTGCGTGAAACAGTAACAAACATACATCCATAGTCACAAACTTTCACATTTATAATATTACTAGCCAGCGGCTTCGCCCGCATGTAGGTCGGAAATTATCCCGCGGGAACGTACTACCGGGATAAAAAGTAGCCTATGTCCTTTCTCAGGCTCTAAACTATCTGTGTACCAAATTTCATTTAAATCGGTTCAGTAGTTTTAGCAGGAAAGCGAGACAGACAGACAGACAGAGTTACTTTTGCATTTATAATATTAGTGTGGAAGTGTCCACACTTCCATCCATGTGGATATAGTAAATATAGTATATATAGTGTGGATAGTAGGATTAAAGCTAAAACTTACTTTTCGTAGTAGTAGTATTATTTTATGTTCCGTGTAATGCCGGAAGTAAAGGATAGCACCACCCCATTTCTTCCTGTGGGTGTCGTAACTGGCGACTAAGGGACTTACTAGAGAATAGGCAACAACGTTCTCTATGTATTTTATCACCATACTGCGATCGCCAACCCGCCGACCAAGCTAGGAGATTATGGAAAAATTCCTTTGCGGGAAGCCTATGTCCAACAGTGGACGTTTTTGGTTGTAATGATGATGGTGATGATTATTTTGTACAAGTGCTAAACAGAGTAAGTTCTACTACCATTCAAATTTCTGCAGCCAAGCAGTTTTGTAATCCGGTTCTGGTTTGTTAAATACTCTGTTTGCTATAACTTCTAGCTGTTAAAATTAGAAGGAAGACGCTCGGGCTCGCAAATTATGGAAGGAATGGAGGGAGGTGCCCAAGAGTGGGTCAGTGTAAGACATATACCTTAGGGCAAACCTCCCTAACTGGGGGACGCGATTGGACAATCGTGGACGTAATTCTGCTGAAACGATGATGATGATATATGAATAGAATATTTAAAACTACATCGGTGTCACGGAACCTATCCTATGCAAGTCAGAACCAAACTTGGCCGGCTTTTTTGTTTTGATTATTTTTTTCCTATTAGAATATTGACAACCCTGCAATGGAAGAACTATTCATAGACATAAGGACCTGACTATACGCTATTTTAGTTTTAACAGCGACGACTTTATATTTATCATCATTCTCCTGAACGCTAATTTCAAAACACACTATTGATCAGAATCTGAATCCTAGTAATTCATGAAGATCGCGAGATTTGGTTCGAAAGAGTTACCGTGCCCTGGCATAGGCAACTGAAGGAACACGGGTGGGTTTTAGTAAGTAAAAGTCTCACATCCGACTCCGCCCAGAGCGAGAGAAATCATTTGATGATTTCGCACCCACAAAAAAAAAGGGTAATTGGCATAGATATATGAAATATCTCACATGCCCCCATCAGTCGTATCGGAATCGTATCGTAGAGCTAAAATAAGCCATTTTTCAACTATTCCTTCGCCTGGACAATCTAAGCGACTCGATTATGAATATTATATCGGTGCCGATATCGATTTTATACCGATTACCGGGAAAATACGGTGTTATTAGTCGAGTCAGTAATTAAAATTGCTTTTAACTTGGAATTTGTCATTCGCTGGTCAGTTATGGCTTCAAATAAGTCTGTTATTTAGTTGTTTCCTTGAAGTCTGTTAGTATTTTGATTTATATAGGATAACATTATATAAGCTGGCAATAGGTACTTTAACCACGTGTTGGGTATCAATATAGAAACAAATTACGGGTATGTTTTGGTTTTTGGAAATTCGTAGGAATTCGTTTAAAAAGTTTTTTTTATTTTACCCGCCCGAGCGACACATACGCGCCATACTGTAATAACGTCACCGTCGTCGTCTGAAAACCTATTGTAAATTGTATTGTAGTAAACCAGTTTTTTTATACAGTCCACTTCAGTATTATTCCGCAAGAATCCTTCCCCAACACTGTTTAAGGTGTATCTATTCATACACGAAATATTTTAATAGGTACACCTGTAGGTGGTAAAAAAGCTATAGAAGCAAAAAGAAATTTTTTATCTAAGCGTTTTTAAATTTTCGTAATTATTATAATCTTAAAACTGCTTGAGACGTTTTGCATAAAACCTTTACTCCAAATTCTATGAATGGCCCGCCTGACGCTGCGAGGGCGGCGACCGGACGGCACGAGCATGGCTGCGGTGTCTCGGGCCGTAAAAAATAAGATGGAGCCAGTATTTCTTATGTGCATCAAATAATTTATAAATATTAAATTTTGAAAAAAATACATTTAGAAAATTTGTTTTTTCGTTGTTGCACTTACCTTCTTTACCACCTACGAGGGAGTACCTCTTAAAATATTTCGTGTATGAATAGATACACCTTATATAGCTAGACAGTGTCGCAATTAATCCGAATAGTATCACATTCATTATTAATACCACGTGTTCTATTACATATTTTAAACATATATAGTTAAAATAAAATAATAACAATTATCATTCCAGCCTTGTGGACTTTCCTTTTTAGGGTTCCGTTGCCAAATGGCAAAAAACGGAACCCTTATAGATTCGTCATGTCTGTCTGTCTGTCTGTCTGTCTGTCCGTCCGTATGTCACAGCCATTTTATTCCGAAACTATAAGAGCTATGCTGTTGAAACTTGGTAAGTAGGTGTATTCTGTGAACCGCATTAAGATTTTCACACTAAAATAGAAAAAAAAACAATAAATTTTGGGGTTCCCCATACATAGAACTGAAACTCAAAAAACTTTTTTTTCATCAAACCCATACGTGTGGGGTATCTATGAATAGGTCTTCAAAAATGGTAATGAGGTTTCTTTTATCATTTTTTTCTAAACTGAATAGTTTGCGCGAGAGACACTTCCAAAGTGGTAAAATGTGTGCCCCCCCCCCCCCCCCGTAACTTCTAAAATAAGAGAATGACAAAACTAAAAAAAATATATGATGTACATTACCATGTAAACTACCAACGAAAATTGGTTTGAACGAGATCGAGTGAGTAGTTTTTTTTTAAACGTCATAAATCGTAAACCGCAATTTACCTTACATTCAATCAACTGACATATAAAAATAAAAAAATATATATATTTTTAAACCGAAAATACCTACAGGTTTGTACGGAACCCTCGGTGCGCGAGTCCGACTCGCACTTGTCCAGTTTTCATTTTAATATTTAATAACATTTAATTTAATGTTATGATTATTTGGGGATATTATCATAAAATTGATGTTGAATTGTTGATATCATTTTTTTTGTATGGGATATCATCAAATGCTCTCCCGCTCTGGGCGGAGCGGGAGGGCGTGTCAGACTTTTACTGACTAAAACCCACCCGTGTTCCTTCAGTTACCCATATCCACGGTCACGGGCCACGGTATCTCGTTTGAACAATCTCGCGACCCTGGCAGGTTGTTGATACCATCGCCCCAAGTATGTATTTAAGGCACTTGCAGACAGCTGCGACGCGATTATGCGACTCGATTCTGGTAAAACATTTTCATTTCCACACAGTTATAATAAAAAATATTTTGTTAGAATCGTGACGCGCTCTTATGTATGTCACGTCTGTTCGCGGGATCCTTTATCAAGGGTGATTTATTTCTCGTCAATTTTTTAAACTATTTATATTGTTTGAAGAATTCAGTCATATTTTTAGTAAATTGATTATTTTATTATTTTAAACAGAGAGATATTATATTGTAATGACTGCTCTACTATTTAATGTGATAACCAAATGACTAACTCATGTACCTAATCATTATTTTCATACAATGAATGGTCTATCTGAAGGATTTGTGGCTACGTAATAACAGCCGCACGGGTTGATCGTTCAGGTTAAGTTACGCTTGTCGCGGATTGTCGTGGATGGGTGATCATCTTTACATACCAAGACCCATCCGTCTGCCAGGGTTGCGAGATTCGTTCGAAAGAGTTACCGTGGCCTTGGCATATGGGGAACTAAAGGAACAGGGTGGGTTTTAGTCAGTAAAAGTCTGAAACGCCCTCCCGCTCCGCCCAGAGCGGGAGAAGTCATTTGATGATTTCCCAACCAAAAAAAAAGACCCATCCATGCCTCGGAATGCACGCTAAGCCGTTTGGTCCCAGCTGTCTTTCGTAGATCTTAGACAGTCGTTACGGGTCGTCAGAAGCCAGAAAGTCTGTCAACCAGTCTTACCGAGGGGTATCGTATCACCCAGTAACTGGGTTGTGGAGGTAAGATAGCCAGTCGCTCCATGTAAAAACTGGTACTCAGCTACATCCGGTTAGATGTAAAGCCGACCCCAACTTAGTTGGGAAAACCTTAGGCAGATGATGGAAGAATGGTCTATCTGAATTTAATAGACAAGCGTTGCCGTGGTGTGTGCACAACTTTATTTCTTAAAAGACATTTTAGCAGACGATATGACCTTAATCGTTTTAGCAATTTCTGAGATATTTAAACACAATTATGTAGATCTAAGACGCTCAATATATCTGAAGGAATGAAATTAAAAAGTGCGGGTAGAAATAATCTTGGTTAGCCGTAAATAACCGAAATGGGCGTGGCTAACGGCGAAGGGGCGTGGTTAAGGGCGATGCGTCTTAACATTATACTGATTACCCCATATTTTTTATTTGGTTTTAATGTAAAATGTGGTTTATGTTTTAGGATTTTATAGAGATAAGATTTTATTGAAGGTTTTTTGAGGTTAAACTATATAGTTTCCCTATCCCTATATAGGGATCTAATGTAAGTCTGAATTTGTCTGTACGTGTGCTTGGTTACTGGCAACTACCGGTAGGTTCCCGCATTGTCAAGGCGGGTTGGCTCAGTAGCCGTGGCTTGGACACCCATGGCCAAATGTGGGTATTATGGGAAACCCTCCCTAAATTAGGGCAGCCCATGTTCAGCAGCGGACGTTTTTCGGCTGATATTACGATGATGAATGACATAAAAAACATGAAAACAACACAGATTTATATTTAAACACAAAATCAAAATTAAAAGTCATTTATTCAAACTAAGCTGAGAGTTAGCATTTTTTGAACGTCAAAGTTACATAGGCAGTCTCCCAAAACACCCGCCCTTCACTTCCTAGTGCTTTAGCTGGGAAGAAGAAGTGGCGCAACAAACTTCCCAACAACACAGTTGTCTGTTAAGTTAGAAGAACTTGATTCTATTCTACTAGAACGTAACACAGAGCAAAGGGAAATTTCAATAAAAACTTCATCGAAATTCATGTCGAGCTATCACGTCGCGTGAGTCTACGAAAGCCTTTAAAAATGCAAACAAACTTAGGAACTTCTGCACCAGTTAAAAGCGTTTTAAAAATCATTGTAACCGTTTAAAAATAGTTCCTATTACCGTAATTTAGGGTCAAATAGACAGTCAGACAGACAGACCTATTAGTGATGCTGTAGAATAAAAGCTCACAGAGGCGACAGTCTTTCTACAAAATCATTATTAACCTCTAAGTCCCTGAGATACCACATTTGGTATAGACACAATGGTTTTTAATTGTGTCTGTAATTAGCGGCATTCAACGGGTTAAAGTAAAAAATGAAATGAAATGAACCACCATGTATCTGTCATGATCTGTCATTGCTTCAAAAATAAAAAAAACAAAAAAAAATTACTTACTCTGGTATAGTAATTTTATTCTAGTTGCATCATTTTCATACATAATTATTGAATTACATAATTATTTAAACATTTTGAAAAGAGTAACGGTGGAATTTCTCGCCTATTATTCTCCATACAAAACTAAGTTTTGTCAGGGGCGATTAGAATCAATACAATTTTAATCTAAATGTTGACATTCAAAGCGCCTATAATGTGCTTATTTGAAATAAATTCTTAGAATTTAGTCTTTAAAGACTGGTTTTAAGCAATTAAAAAGCTTATTTTTAATATTTATTTATTTATATATATGCTTTATTGTACACCAGAAAATACATAACAACAAGAAGATTTAACACAAAAAAAAAACATACAATGGGCGGCCTTATCGCTTTCTGCGTTCTCTTCCAGGCGGCCTTGGAATGGACAGTGATTGCGTGGACATAAAAATGGGGTTGTCACTAGTGTAAAATATAAATACAATTTATTATAATAAATACATAGATATAATCATATATATCCTGCATAATAAATACTTATATAAATACATCTAAATATACCGGGTGACTTTTATTAACGTCTTGTAAAAAAATGGGTGACTGCCTCGTTGGTCTAGTGGTAGCAAGCGCTACTGCTGAACATGAGGTCCTGGGTTCGATTCCCAGGCCGGGCAAAGTGTTATTGGGTTTTTCCATCTGGAATTTCTCAGTAGCAGCCCGGAGTCTGGACATTAGTGCCCGGTTGATGGCAATAGGCTCGCCCCCTATTACATGGGACTTAAACATAACAGGCGAAATGTGGGTGTACTATAGGTACACCTCTGCCTAACCCTTTGGGGAAACAAGGCGTGATGTTATAAAAAAAATGGGTGTAATAGGTGAACGGAGTAGAAGCCGGCACAGAAATTTTTATTTTTTTTATTTTTTAAAAACATGGAATGAAATTGATCTAGCAATAAATACTACACATTTAAAGTAACATTTTCATACTAGAACCACAGAATATATATTAGTACCTTACGGTACAGAAGTTTCACTCCCGAGTTTAGGTATGATAAACGCAAGCGTCCGGCCACCGTACTAGTCTCAATAGGCTTGCACTCGCTCGACTTGTCGCACACGCAGCGCACGCACCCGCGGATCAAAAGTAAACTGTTAATACCGTAAAGTACCTACTATTGTATATTCTGTGCTGTTAATATGTTGGAAATCTAATCAATTCTGTGTCGTGAGTGATGGAGGCGCCAGAAAAAACAAAAAAGACAAAAAGATATAAAGTAGTACCTACCTCTCTGAGAGCCCTAGCAGATTGAAGCGAGACTGCAGACGGTTATTGTACTTTGAACGCTATACGCTATGCAAAAGGTTGAAATTAGGTTGTTTTCCAGAATAGTAGGTAAATATCTCGGGGATTTTGCGCCGCTTGTATGGAAGTGAGACAGGCCTGCTAGAACAACAAAAACAGAAATTTGGAAAAAATAAAATAAAAAAACCAATTTAAATCTATCGAAACTCAAATCATAGGCACCCTACTCAATGCGCGGCATGAATCAATGATTTTGTAGCGCGGTCCTACCCTTTGAAGCCGGCCGATAGGCGGCCAAATTGATCTTTCGCAGGCGCACAAGCCGCACACGCATCCCCGTCAGCCCGCGTCCCGCGCTCCTTTAGTCACCTGCGATGAATCTGAAGGCCTTCCTGCCTTCTATTCTAGTTACACAGCACACCGTATGAAGGTCGAGACGGTAAAAAATGTCATCCGGTATAAGCTAAGAATGATAATCTGTGTAATGTTCTTATGCGTATAAGCGAAACAAGCGTCAACCTGCCTAGCATTTTCCAAATTATGTTGGGAACGACTTCCAGTCTACCTACCGAATACCAGTATATTACATGGAGTGACTGCTTATCTGACCAACACAACACAGTTAATGGGTAATACGATATCCCTTGGGAGTGATTGTGACTTGGGCTTATATTCCAGCAGTGAGATTATAAGCCATGTTCGATGATTACCTGTAACGACTGTCAAAGATTTATAAATCGGTCGAATTCGGAAATTGACGAACGCAGCATTCGGCTCCAGTCGGAATCAGACGGCTTCACGTCATCGGTCGCAGTCAGCGTGTGGTCAAAGACCCAACCTTAGACGACCGAATGCTGTCGGTGCTGTGTCGTATGAACAGGCGCGGTCTCGCTCGCACGCCACCCGCGACCTTCAGGTGCGACGGTGACAGCGAATATTTTGTCAACCTGCGGCGTGACTGTCGTCCATCGTGACATCATCACACGCCGTCAGTAGCGTCTGACTTTTCAAAGACACCGTTGCCTAAACCTCGATATGTAATGACATAATTCACGCCCGGGCATCTCACTTTGTGTAAATAATTTCATCATCACTGTCCTCAAAACGATGAAGGAAAACTTCGTGAGGAAACCGGCATGTCCTAGAACCAAAAGACATGGGACATCTACCAACCCGCACTGAGCCCGCATCGTTGATTAGGGCCCATACCTTCTCACAGAGTGAGGCCATGTGTTCCAGTAGTGGGAACATTATATGCTGATTATGATGATGCTCCTATTGTACGTACGCACGGCTACACATCAATCTATACATTTCCACTATAAAATGACTTCTCATTGTACGGCTTATGTATACAATTCCAGCTCAGCTAAAACTGGAAATGTATAGCTTGATGTGTGCGTGTGTGTGTGTGTTGTGTGTGTGTGTTGCTTGTGTGTACGATCACCAAAAGGGATAGATAACCACGCCGACCTCATTAAGTTTTAATAATATGACTGACTTGTAAAATTACAGAAACCTAATTACAGAAATACAGAAACAGTTTAGTAAGGAAATTAATTGTATAATGAATTGATGACTTACTTTAATCGTCTGTACATTTAAATCATAACTGTCATTATTTGACAGTACTTTGTAATAACACGGCGTGTTGATGTAGTTCCCATTTTTTTCCGTGGGTGTCGTAAGAGGCGATTAAGGGACTTACAAGAGAATGGGCAGCAGCTTTTTCTATGTATTTTACCACCATACTGCGATCGCCAACCCGTCAAGCTTGACGATTAAGGCAACCCCCCTCCCCCCCAATTTGGGAGAGGGCTACGTCCAGCATTGGACGTCTTTTGGCTGAGTGACGTAGTGTGGCAATTTGATATAAATATTTTTACAATTGGAATGAATATTAATGTCGCGTCTATACGGTTTTTCTACTCTATGAGGCTGTCTATGTTAAATGCGTTTATTTTTAAATAGCTTTTACGCGGTAATTCGTATGGCGAGCTGAATTACAGATATTTTTCGATAAAAAGTGGTCTACTTGTAAATCAAAAGTGTATTTTTAGCTCTAAATTAAATTAGGTGGGAATTCGTTAAGTTCTGAAATTTATTCTTAGGTAGGTAGTACATTACATTGCTTTGTTTACCTGAAGAGTTTGGCAGAGCTTTACCTAGTACACCCACATTTCGCCTGTTATGTTGATCTAAATATATGGACAATTTGAGTTGGTAGTCAATTTGCTTAATAATTAATTTCTGTGACTTTACTCGTTTTCATTTTCCGCCATTTTGTATGGTTTATCAAGTTGTTAATCGTCCTATAAACCTGCCCTCTTAAACGAAATCTTCAAAACTTATTAAACTAAATAGATTACGAACAATATCATATTACAAGTTATCTGATCTACATAAAATCAAAGAAGAATTTATAATTATTCTTGGTGTTATATTTTCTCAGCATCATCATTTCTGCCAAAAGACGTCCACTACTGGTTTGCCATAATCCCCACGCTTGGCAGGCGGGTTGGCGATTGCAGTATGGTGGTAAAATGCATAGAGAACGCTGCTGCCCGTTCTCTAGTAAGTCCCTTAGGTGCCTTTTACTACACCCACGGGAAGAATTGGGATGATGCTATTCTTTTCGTCGGGCATCATACGGATAATGCTATATTTTCTAGTTAATAATATTGCTCATGGTCAATCGGGGAAAAATGATGGAAAGGTAAGCTTTACTTGCCACCTTCGGGTCGTGGATGGGTTGTAATATACTTAGGTCTCTAGTTTGCTAACAGTTTATCACTTTATGAGTCAACGTTGGATTCTTAAAATTTCCACCACTAAGTAGAAGGGTTCCGGGAGGTGCCAGACGTTAACACCATCGCGTGGGTATCGTAAAAGGCGACTAAGGGATTTACTAGAGAATGGACAGCAGCGTTCTCTATGCGTTTTACCACCATACTGCTGCGATCGCCAACTCGCCTGCCAAGCGTGGCGATTACGGCAAACCCCCTCAAATCAGGGGAGGCCTAAGTCCAGCAGTGAACGTCTTGTGGCTGAAATGAAGATGACGAATTCTGAAGGTGCGGTAAAGCATTCACAAAATTCATAGTATCCTTGCACTTTTAAACTATTTAAAACAATAACATCGTCTGACTGTCACTTTTGCTTTTACGTGAACCACTATTCATTAATACAATGTATTTGCAAAAAAAAAACAAAAAAAAAAAAACAGTATGAAAGTGAAATCGTTTTCTAAGAAATCGTGACAAAGATGGTCAGTGCAAAATTGTTGCAGAAATGATTTTTAATCCTTATCTCAAAGCAATTGAATGACATCCACATCCAATTTTTGACAGTTTTGCAGAATTGCTACCTGAGAACAATTTGTATAATAGCAATTGTTTTGAACCGTTTGCGGAACCTTACCCGTAGCATAAATATCATATAACCACGCTAGAATTCTGTGAAAAGGCATACATATTTATTGGTTTGATTTCTTGCCCGCCAAAAAAGCTATGTAAGAAGATCAAAAAAGCTATGTAAGAAGATCTCTTCTTACATAGCTTTTTTTTTGGATGGGAAATCATCAAATGACGTCTCCCGCTCTGGGTGGAGCGGAAGGGCATCTCAGACTTTTACTGACTAAAACCCACCCGTGTTCCTTCAGTTGCCTATGCCAGGGCCACGGTACCTCTTTCGAACTAATCTCGCGACCCTGGCAGGCATTGGTCCTAGCAGCTTACGTACCTTACGCATAATCAGCATAAAATGATCCCACTGCAGGGACTCAGGCCTCCTCTCAGTAAAAGGGAGTCTATGAAGAGCCATAATCCACCACGGGTTGTTAGATGTCACAAATCTTTGAATTGGTGGTTCTAAGACTTGCCGGTTTCTTTACGATGTTTTAAAATACAAGAACAGAATATTATTATTTTTTTTTTGCAAAATATAGGTAATTAATTTAAGTGTACTATGTGAGCAATGATCTAAAATTTACGGTAGTGCGCTATTATTTTCCGTCACCGTTTTGAGAGCAGTGGTGATGAAATTATAGTACACAAAATATAGAGTCTACCTGGGTTCGAACTCACGCCGTGGAATTTTTAAGTCGAGCCCGATACCACTGAGCCACCGCTGCTCTTCTACATATAGGAACCGACTGATTGGAACCGTGCACCGTTCTTCTGACGATTCATAACTTGTGCCCATGTAGGTTGAATTTCATTTTTACACCCGACATTTAGACCTACAAAACAAATAAATAAAACTGAAGTGTCTGTTTCTAATTTCAAATTAACAGCTTTTCACTAAATGCATATGAAAGTAAATACGGTACTTACACCAAAAAAACATTTTTTTAAGCTTTTGTCTGTCTGTCTGTTTGTTCCTGCTAATCTCTGAAATGGCTGGACCGATTTTGACGGAACTTTTATTAGCAGGTAGGTGATGTAATACGGAGTAACTTGGCTACTTTTATTTTAGAAAAATTGTTTTATTTTAGAAAAATACCTGCGTTAATTTGCGACATCCACGCGGGCGAAGCCGCGGGCAAAAGCTAGTTACATAATATAATAAGAATCAGAAACATTTTGAAGGATATTGCTTAACCATTGCTTGATATGTTCGAAAAATGTATCTGCTCAACAAAGTAAATAACGCAATGAATGTTGTTGAACTATCAAAATGAAAGCCATTCCTACTGTTAGTGTGTTACGCACGAACGCGATCAAACTTTAGTTATAGCCTAAAGCTCTGAGCCAGTTTTCGCATTTACAACTTTATTTCGATATGGATAAAGTTAAAAAATTACAACGTTGCACCGGACTACGTTTTTAGCTTTGTAAAAACAACTTCAAATTTCTTTACATATTTTGGGGTTCTTAATTTAAGAAACCTTATTTTTTTAATAAAGCCAGCACGCGTAGCATGACCACCATAGAAAGAACTTTGTCTATTCTTGGTAGAATAGAGATAGAACTGTTATGCTACGTCAGCATAAAACGGTACAAATCTTTCTACAATCTTTAATTCTGTCTTTAATCTTTCTACAATCTGTAATTTTGTCTATTCTTCCGTCGACAAAACCCCTTTCTACGGTGGTCATGCTACGCATGCAGTTACGTTTTAGTCCCATGGAATAGGGAACGCGACTATGGAATCAAACAGGTTCACATCTATACTTATTTGAACGTAGAAAAACCTAGTTACACTGACCAACCCAAGATTTAACTTTTTTATTATTAAAATTTTAAATATGACCAATATTAGAAGGTTGAGTTGACCGGCATTGCCCAAATATATAGGTACATATAAACTAGAACATACAATATATAACTAATAAATTATATACATTTACAGGCACTATTACAAACTGTCAAAAGAAGTCATACCAGGGCTCATCAGAATAATAAATGAAATGTCAGCACAGTTAAAAAAGATTGAAAGAGACAAACAAGTTTTATTAAAATCAATCAATGAGAGGAAGTTTCAGAAAGCGATTGATAAAGTTTTGAAAAAAGTTGTAGTACAATCTGTAGCTGAGCATTGTGAGAAAAATGGTGAAAACTGGAAAACAGATGTACCAAATAACACTCCTGAAAGATATTTGATAAGAAGTGATAAAAGACATGGCAAAAACATAAAAACAGATGTACCAAATAATGCTTCTGAAAGGTATTTGACAAGAAGTGATAAAAGACATGTCGAAAACAGAAAAACAGATGTACCATATAAGGCTCCCGAAACTTATTTGCCAAGCAGGGATAGAAAACATGGCGAAAACAGAAAAACAGATATACCAAATAACGCTCCTGAAAGATATTTGATAAGAAGTGGTAAAAATCATGGGGAAAACAGAAAAAGTCATGGACCGAATAACGCTCATGAAACTTATTTGACAAGCAGGGATAAGAATCGTGGCGAATATAGAAAAACAGATGTACCAAATAAGGGTCTTGAAACTTACTTGAAAAGCAGTGATAAAAATCTTGGCGAAAACAGAAAAACTGATGAATCAAATAACGCTCTTGAAACTTATTTGATAAGCAGGGATAGAAAACATGGCGCAAACAGAAAAACAGATGTACCAAATAAGGCTCCTGAAACTTATTTGACAAACAGGGATAAGAAACGTGGCGAAAACATAAAATCTGATGTACCAAATAAGGGTCTTGAAACTTACTTGAAAAGCAGTGATAACAATCTTGGCGAAAACAGAAAAACTGATGAATCAAATAACGCTCTTGAAACTTATTTGATAAGCAGGGATAGAAAACATGGCGCAAACAGAAAAACAGATGTACCAAATAAGGCTCCTGAAACTTATTTGACAAACAGGGATAAGAAACGTGGCGAAAACATAAAATCTGATGTACCAAATAAGGGTCTTGAAACTTACTTGAAAAGCAGTGATAAAAATCTTGGCGAAAACAGAAAAACTGATGAATCAAATAACGCTCTTGAAACTTATTTGATAAGCAGGGATAGAAAACATGGCGCAAACAGAAAAACTGATGTACCAGATAAGGATCCTGAAACTTATGTTATAAACAGTGATAAAAAATATAGTGAAAGAAACACTAATGTACTAAATAAGGCTCCTGAAACTTATTTGATAAACAATGATAAAACTCCACAAAAATCTGTCAAAACGCCAACACAAGTAGTTTCTGTATACAGTGCGACACTTCCCCGTAAGTTTCCAGATACTAAAATACAGCCAACAGAAAAAATAATTGAAATATCTGAACCAATTACTGAGATTTTTCCACCAAAGCTATCTAAACAAGAATCAGTGGAAAAAGGCATGGATTCAGTAAAAAGAATGCTGTCCGATGATGATGAACTTCTACCACAACAAGGGCGGATATCTGCAATGAAAAATGTCCAAGCTCCATTTCCAACACAAAATCAAAAGGTATTCATTATGGACCAACAATCAGCACCAAAAGATAATGAAAAACCGAAAGAAGAAAGTTTTCAACCAAAAGAAGCTAGTTCCATTGCTGGGAGTCAACAATCCAAAGATAAACAAGAAACAGAACCGACAGTGAACTCTGAAACAGCTCCAGATCAACAAACGACATCGAAAATACAAAAAATATCGGAAAAAGACCAACAATCCGAACTAAAGAACACAATCGTGAAACCTGATTTTCGAAAAAGCATTGCAGGTCAAAAAACATCACCAAATATAAAACAAACAGAGGCGGATGAACGTAAATCTGCTAAAATAAATACAGAAGCGGAGGAAGATTCAAAGCAACAAGCTCAAATGATTCCACTTCAAGACATCTCTAAAGCAGAAACGCCAGAAAAAGTATCGTCTAAAGTTAGAGGTAGTGTTCAGTTTAAAGAAATGCTGTCAAAAGCATCTGAGAAAAAAGACCTAATAGTCTTAAAACTACCAGACGAATCAGACTACAATGATGACTTTATTCCCCCAGTTGCCCACAAGAGTTTTTCTATAAACGCCAATATATTAAAAATTGAAGAATTAGACCCTCAAATAGAAGAAGAAAGCGGAGAAGCATTTGAAACAGGCGAATGGTTTGAAACGGCAACGTTTCATTCCAAAATTGAAGATTATACAGGCACAGAAGAGATGTTTCCCAAAGAAGTTAGTATATCAGGTTATGATTTGTACTCGAAATGTGAATTACCAACCAAACAGACAAGTGAAAGTCATTTACACGTTTGTGATTTCATTCCAAAAGAAGACGACTATCTTTCTGATGATGTTGTGAACGCCATAAAAGAATATCAATCAAGCCCAGGACAGTCATCGGAAATTGCGGAGTTTGAAAAGGTGCAATACCTTGACCAGTTTGCGTCATCCGATGAATTCGATGATACAATGAAAAAAGAATATTGGGATGTAAAAAAAGTGGTAGAACAACAATACCTTGACCACTTTGATTCATCCGATGAATTTGATGATACAATGAATCAACAAATTTTTGATGCAAAAAAAGTGGTGCATAAACAATACCTTGACCACTTTGATTCGTCCGATGAATTTGATGATACAATGAATCTACAATATTCAGATGTAAAAAAAGTGGTAGATAAACAGATAATAGAGAAAAAATGTAATAGAAAAGTTTACGGTTATGTCATAGAATCTGATTCCTCGCAGGACTCGTATTTAAGCAATATAAGAAATCGGATAGGGGCTCACGATGAAAAGCCTCCAAGAACTATGGACCCGGATAAAAAGATTAAGAAAAAATCTGAGTCAGATGGAGAGAAACACTAGATCTTTGCATTACTTTGGAGCCTTTTAATAGAATGCTAGATTCTATCACCAAAGCATTGAAATAGGCTTCGAATAAATAATAATGAATGACAAAGATAACTATTAGCTAGATAACCTACAGTATAGTCATTAGAGCAATAACTAGGGTATAGTCAAATTAATTGTCATTTATATATCCTCAAACATAAATAAACTAAATGATTTTATATACTGAAATCTAACCAACTAATAATAAAGCTGAAGAGTTGTTTGTGTTGTTGTTTTTTTTTTTTTTTCTATTGTTAGAATACGCGAATCTCTGGAACTATCAGTTTGATTTAAGAAACTCTTTTTGCAATTGATAGACTTATTTCTTAAGATGGGCTGTAGGTTAATAAACATTACAATAGCTACGCATACGAAGCTAGTATCATTATATTCCACGTCACTCGGCAATACTATCATCACCTTGAGGCATCGTCACTTTGACCGGTTCTGTGCTTCTTGCGTCTAGCGGATTCCTGTGGCTTCTACCAGGTCATCAGTTAGCTGTCTATTAGTGAAAGTATTTTTTATACCGGATCAGAAGTTCTACTCCCACGAAGCACGAAGTCCATAGTTTCGGCAAAAGTTGCGGACGATTCCAAATTCGTATCACCTACAGACATCCGTTTTGGGGCCCAGCCGAAAAATTAATGACACCACGATTTGACAGGTGTCTCTACACTCAATGTGTTTTTTACAAGTCCGAAAACATTTAATAGTCCTAAAACTTTTGGACGAGGTCGTATGTACGTTACGTTGACGGACTTAGTCAAACGAATCGCGGGTTGTTTTTGCACACTAGATATTCAACTTTCTTTGTTGAACCGAGCATTGAGAATGAAGAAACCAACAGAGTGCAGCGCTAGTGAGTCTCAGCGCTTCGCAAAAACGTAGTGTTCAATTTTCAACTTTTAGCACTAAGCAGTGAGTAGGAAATCCAGAGCGCAAAAAGAACCGGAGTTACCGTCATAGCTTGCAGAGTGAACAAGCTGAAGTGGGCCGGGCTGGCCATGTTTTTCGAAGGACCGATGGCCGGTGGAGCAGACGAGACCTGGAGTGGAGACTGCGTATCGGCAAGCATAGTGCGGGACACCCTCCAGCTAAATGGGCTGACGTCCTTAAGAAAGTTGCTGGGACAGACTGAAAGCGGAAGGCGGAGGACAGGGTGTTGTGGCGCAGCCAGGGAAAGGGTTATGTCCAGCAGTGAACTGCGATAGGCTGAGTTGATTGATTAATGTTAGACCTGTATCACTACTGGGAAAAAGCAATACCCATGACTTTCAGAGCTTGCGCTCCTATGCTAATGTGGAACACTAGTCGTTTGTTTTAGATTTGCTGTGTATCTATACAGATCAACATCATTATCATCATTTCAACCGACAGACGTCCATTGCTGAACATATCTCCCAATGGAGGTTGTTTGCCATAAACGACACGCCTGGCAGGCGGGTTGGCGATCGCAGTATGGTGGTAAAATGCATAGAGAACGCTGCTGCCCATTCTCTAGTAAGTCCCTAAGTCACCTTTAACGAAAAGAAATGGGATGGTGTTTTTCCGTGTGGCAACTCACGAAAAATTTGTGTTTTTACGTATTTATCTGTATACATACACAACAAAAACACGTGTCAAACTAAGAGCCTCTTCCATCCTCGAAGGTAATAATCGAAGAAGCCATAATCTTACATCTGAAAATCATTGTGGCAATATATTAGTTCGTCCGGGCAAGTTGCTTGCTGCCCGGGCTTCCCCGATGGCTCGGATAACAAAAGATGATTATGATTGATCTATGTCAGTTGACAGGGATATCGCGTCGCTAATGGCTTCGGCGTAGAGAGGGGACCAAGTATCGATAGGTTTGATTTTGGGAGAAAGGAAATAAAATTATTTTTCGCAAGACTAGTAGGTTCATCATCATTATTTCAGCCAAAAGACGTCCACTGCTGGACATAGAGCTTCTCGTATCCAGAAGATTCCTGCGTCCTTCACCGGGTCATCCGTTCATCTTGTGGGAGCCCTTCCAACGCTACGTCTACCAGTACGTGGAAGGATCTGGAATGGCGACTAGAAGGTTCCTGTGGGGTAATTACAGACCATTAGCAGACGAGCCGCTGGCAAAACCTAGTTTGAAATATTTGTTCTGAATTTGTGTTTCAGTTTGAGACGGTAGAGTCAATACAAAGGCTATTCTGATCACATTTTGTCACAGCACCTATAAAGTACTATGGAGACAGTTCGGAACAGAAACAGTAAAGTACAAGCGAGACAAGTGATTCTGATTAACGTTTCTGATTATTGCGGTTTTTGTGATTATTTGAGTAAACAACTGGTGGTTTTGGTAGAATTGGTTTAAATTTATTTATCTCGAACCCTAGCTCGTAACAGTAGTAACAATCTCCCTAGCCTTTACCCACTCCACAGTTTAGGGTCAGCTTCCAGCCTGACCAACAAAGAGAGCATCTGCAATATGTCTTTGGCCCCTTCTACGCTTTCCATTGGTCCGGACCATTCAACCTCAGGACTCAAAACATAACTTAGCTACTATGTATTTCGTACGTAACGTCTATGATATCGGAAAGCATATAATTGAATTCAAATGGAGTTGGGCAAGATACCTGGTAAGGTACAGTGATGAAAGGCGGGGTAAGGCTGAGACAGAGTGGCTTCCAAGGACTGTAAGACAAGATGGCGGCCGACCGGCGGCGAGCTTAGCGGACGGGAGTTTATTGCGCCACTTCTTCCCAGCTAAAGTACTAGGAAGTGATGAAGGGCGTTTTGGGCTTTGTCTAATGTAATTATGACGTTCAAAAAGTGCTGATCCTCAGTATAGTTTGAATAAATGACTTTTGATTTTGACATTGTTGCCATCCTGGGCAATGTTTCAACGTTATTTACTTTTATTTATTACAACAAAAACATTTGTTTTTACAATAAATCCTAATACAGCGAAGAAGTCACAATTTCCACACTTCAAAGAAGCCACCCGAAAACCAACCAATATAGCCGTCACACAACCAATATCTGTATGAGGTTGGCACTTGAGCGTGGGGTTGGCACAAAAAAGGGAGACCTATGTTCAACAGTGGGTGGAGTCGGGATGTGGATGTTGATGATAAAGTACGATAGTACACCCTCGTTTCACTGGTACCAATAGCCACTCTCACAAGATTGTTAGTACCTAGTAGTTGTACGTGTGGTGCCGAACGTAAATAATAGCACCATCCCTTTTCTTCCCGTGGGTGTCGTAAAAGGCGACTAAGGGACTTATTAGAGAATGAGCAAAATCGTTCTTTATACATTTTACAACCATACTGCGATCGCCAATCCGCCTGCCAAGCGTGACGATTATGGCACATGATTATCAACCGACGAAAAAAAAGGAAGAGGTTATCAATTCGACGCGTATATTTTTTTTTTTTATATGACCACGCATAACTTTTTACATAGTGGTCCGATTGTGATAATTCTTCTTCTATTGGAAAGAGTATACTCCCAAGGTGGTCCCATATAAATTTGGAAAACAAAATCGAACCCTGAAGGTCGGAAAACAGGGGATGATTATTTGTTCACTCACTGATTGTAATGTATAACCACGCATAACTTTATACAGAGTAGTCCGATTCTGATAATTCTTTTTTTATTGGATAGGGTATATTTTGCCAAGTATTATAAGTACATTAAAACTACAAAAAATTATAAAATAAAAACTTTTTAACAAAAAATTAAACCGCCGATTAAACTGAAAAGCAAAAAATAATAAACCTTAAAATTTTGAGTCGGCGCTGAAAAATCAATGAACAAAGATCACTCAAAGCGCTGACTATAGATGGCACATGATTATAGATACAGGCCTCAAAAGGAAGGCCTTTTGAGGGTGGCCCTGTCCAGCAGTTGACGTTTTTCGGCTGAAATGATTATGAGTAGTTATAAAAGATGCTCTGTATATATCGATACTTATTAATCCCTTTATATCGATATACTTGTAAGTGAAGCACATCCCTACACCACTTTTTACGCGGACAAAGAAAAAATTGGGCAATCTCTTTAACTGCGCAATGACATTTCAATATTTTTGTTATTGTTACACGATTACGTGTATCTTTTCAGAAACTTTCTTCTCTGATCTTTTTTTGTCAAAAAGAAGACCTTTTTTAAGAAAAAAAAAACTGTGTTTTTTGGAGAAAGGGTGCATTTTTTATGGTTTTATTACTGAGTACTGTTGAAATTCATTCTTTTTTTTGTTGTGTAACGGGTTATAGTGTTGCAACTTAGTGCAAGTATCAAAGAATGGGATTTATAATCTGCAAAAGTTTTTTAAACAATCACAGCTTATTACTATTGTTTTTAGTCCTTTTTGAAGAAGCACTTAGTTTTGATGTCGTAAGGAGTTTTTAAATGTGGTTTTATCAGAAGCAGGAATTCAAGATAAATGATGTTATTTCTCGCAGAGAGGAGGCCGGAGTCCCAGTAGTGGGAACAGTGTAGGCTGAATATGTTATGATGATTTTATTTAAGTCAACAGGTTTGTAACAAGCTCGACTAGCAAAGGACATAATTTTGTGGAAAAAGGAGAGGGAGACCTTTGCCCTGCAGTGGTACAATACAGGCTAGTTAGATTAGATTAGGTTTGTAACAAACATTTATACAGGTATCTAATTATATAATCATACTAGCTGACCGTACAGACGTTGTCCTGTTTCCTAGAACTCGATAGCAGAGCCACCTACTGGGTCCAATAGTGAATCTAACCATCCAGGGTGCACCCCAAACGCATACAAAAAAAAAATCATTCAAATCGGTCCAGCCGTTTAGGAGGAGTTCAGTGACATACACACGTACAGTAGAATTATATATATAAAGATTTTAAAACCTATATGAGGACGGCGTTACCTCGGAGTAGAAAACAAGAATTATGATGAAGTATTATACCATTAAAGTACCTATAGGTTTTCCATAGATAACTCACAATTTATTTAAAATCTAAGTAAGTACCTACAATCTACCCTATATAATATCGTTCTTAAAATAAACTTTTGGTTTAAAAACTTAATACCTTGTAAAACATGACATTTTATTGTGGATATTACTGTTCGAGACACACTTCACCTCAAAATTGTACCTTCACGTCCATAAAATAAGGTTCAAATTAGATTTGTAGAGAATATTGTTCGAATTTAGAACTATATCACAAAATTGGACTATACCGTACACGGAATGAGGTTTGAAATCGATTTTCGAGAATACTTTTGTAAATTGTATTGATAAATCTCATAATCCTGATGCATGATTGTTAGTTTATGATTGATAATGTCACGATAAATTGATTGATAAAGGGGGAGCGTATTTAAAACGAATATTGGTAATTTCGTGTATATGATGTATGAACTTAAACGAGCTATAAAAAGGATTATCTAAGGATCGTAGCATGTGGCGTTCTATAGTTTCTGCCTACCCCCATGGGTAAATGGCGTGAGTTTATGAATGTATGTATGTATTGTTAATTTCGTTTCGGTTTTCGTTTTTGAAGATGATAGATGCATTAGGGACTGCAAAACAATTGCAAATTTTAAAAGAAGTGTGAAAGAACACCCCATTTCCCATTCCCATTTCTTCCCGTGGGTGTCGTAAGAGGCGACTAAGGGACTTACTAGAGAATGGGCAGCAGCGTTCTCTATGCATTTTACCACCATACTGCGATCGCCAATCCGCCTGCCAAGCGTGGCGATTATGGCAACCGCCCCCAAATTGGGGGAGGCCTAAGTCCAGCAGTGGACGTCTTACGGCTGAAACGTGAAAGAACACTATCTTTCCGTATCGTCATAGTTGTGTTTGTATTTATTACTAGCTTCTGACCGCGACTTCGTCTGCGTAGGTAAATGTCGGTTATCGCGGTCGCAGACAAAGTCACGGAATAAAAAGTAACCTATGTCCTTTCTCAGGCTCTAAACTATCTGTGTACCAAATTTCATTTAAATCGGTTCAATCGTTTTAGCAGGAAAGCGAGACAGACAGAGTTACTTTTGCATTTATAATATTAGTGTGGAAGTGTGGATATTAATGACATTATAATGTTATTTATTTTAGTAGTCTGTATATGTATCTATGTATGTATGTTTCTTTGTATGTATGTAAGTATATTCTCTTATTATTATTATTAATTTTATTAAGATAATCGTTTTTGATTATATTTTATTTTCTCATAGTCTTACACACGTTGTCTACATCTCTGTATCTTCTCTCCTATCACAGGAGTGCTGGAGGAGATTTCTTTAGAAATAATCATCACCTTTGTACAATTTTTTCTGTTCTTTTCTTCTTGTCTGTTTATATATGTGTGTACATAAATGGTTAAATAAATTAAATGAATGCTTGAGGTCTTCTAGCGAAAACCACAATTTTACCAAATCTCTGTTGCGCGGAGTAATTACGTAGCACACTATCTGTAGGAATTGTTTCCATTTTGACAGTTCCACAACATTCATTGCGCTATTTACTTCGTTGAGGAGACAAATTTTTCGAACTAATGAATCAATGGATTAGCAACATGCTTCAAAATTATTTAGATTGTGATTAATAGTATGTTACGCAATTGGGGCGGGTCAGCACATTCAATTTAGTAGTTTTCAACAAAGCCGACCCGAAGCTATAACTATAAAGGTTTTTTTTTAAATTGCGTAATTTTTTTTTGGTGGTTCAGAGTCAGTAATAGAATGTGTCAATTATGAATAATTAATGTGTGAATTGAAATGTGTCAATTATTTTTTCAATACTTATTTTAAATTTTTACATGTGTTTTTTTTTTTTTGACACAGTAAGATTAAGTATTTTCAAATATTACTTTAAAAGAAATGTTAATCATAATCATGAAAAAGCTATTGCTGACAAAGACGAGAAAGTCATTCGATTTCAATTTTTGAAACAATAGGCTCTTTTCTAAACAAATTGCTTTTAAACACACGTTAATTTTAACCTTAGTATCACACCACAACGTTGATATTTCAATACCCTAATAATGGTACACTATTCCGCTCAACACATTTAATTATCAACCTTATTTTTACGAGTTAAGGTTGAATTCTTCTTGTTTCTTCAATTATTTGTTCAAATGACGCATGCGCTCTATGGACACGCGCGAGAACAATCAGTTGGTGTTGCGCATGCTTTATGCCGCAAAATATTATGCGTTTGACGTTTTAACAAAATTACTTAAGTAAAGTGACGATGTTTCACGAAGATTGACGGAAAGAACCGATCATTTTGTCTGCTTGACTGCTTACTTTTTTGATTTTTTGTCATCTTGCAGGTCAACCTGGGAGGTCGACGGCTGCTTAACCGGACTTGCCTGTGGCTACATTATTAAATTAAGGCCGCCAGCCAGGAATTAAATACTTATCGGAATGATTAGGTATTACTTACGACGATTTGGGACGAATTTAAAGCTACAGGCTTAGCGGCGTACCACCGGGCTGACTCGAGCAAGGGTACGGGCGGACATGGATGGATGGGACGTCGCACCGGCCTCGAAGGATGGAAGGACGGTGGTCTGCAACTGTGAATCTTGAGAGTGCTGGTGACGTTACTCTCCTGGTAGAGTTATAGCGTCATCGGTAATGGAGACTGCTTTGCCGAGCATCCTGTTTTATAGGGCTTTAAAGATCAAACTAACTCCGCCATTTTGTTCTATAGTACATTTCAGAACACATATGTTTACCAGCAGATGCCCTTTTTTATTTTTTCTTCCCTGGGAGATTCCTCATGGATGCCCTCCATCTGGGAAGAATGGAGGATTATATACACTATATTACACTTAACAATTTCCTAAGATAGCATAGCACTAAGCGTCGCCATGATGTTTTTTTTATTATTATGTAACCCATAGACTAAACAAATATTATGCATGACTTAGTCAAGAATGGCACAGATAAATAAAATACGGCGGCGCGTGCGTCGTATTGCTGTCTTAACGAAATGTTGCCACTTTTTAATATTTTGTTATTTTATTATTTAAGTTTTAGTATTTGGACTTCTTTTTACTCATTGTTTGCTTTTTAATACTGTGTTTTTTTTTTAATTTAATTTTTAGTATTTGTACTTCTTTACTCATGATTTGTTGCACCGTTCGACGTCACACGTCGGCGCCGGCTGTCGCTGAAAACCAGCGCTGGGGCTCTGTCTCGCATAGAGTCGCAGTATTATGCTGAGCGATGGCCGTTTTGCGTGGATGTGACGCATATTTTCCCCAGCTTTTTTATATTTTTGTTGTGTTCAATTTTTTTTTGCGTCATATTTACCGCAAATAAACGTATTTTCTTTCTTTCTTCTATATGAGAATTTTACCGACTAAAACCCCACAGTTCTTTCTAGTATCATGTGTCGGGGGCCCGGGAGATACATGTACTTTCGCGTCATTCTCGCCTCATTTCGGACATCCCGCACATCCTGCCATAAAGGAGAAGAATTAGGTGGGCAGTGCATATCACTCTTCTCATAATATGCCTATTAATTTAGGCATGAATGCGAGAAGCACAGAACTGGTCGAAGTGGCGGTGCTTGGGGGACGCCTATGTCCAGCAGTGGACGTCTTTTGGCTGTAATGATGATGATGATGAATTCAAGCATCTGAAGCAGAGGCTTGTGGGTAAGTTGTAACAGCTGTATGAGCTGTCGATCGATTAAGTTACGCTACACTTGCCACGATCTTTTCGTGGATGGGTTTGGCCAGAACCTTCCGACCCCATCAGCTATCTGTTCTGCGAGCAACGTGCCCTGCCCACTGCCACTTAAGTTTGGCAATTCTTCGGGCTATGTCGGTTACCTTAGTTTTCCTACGGATATCTTCATTTCTGATTCGATCGCGTAGGGAAACTCCAAGCATAGCCCTCTTTCTAAGTTCATGTCGAGTTAAACTTATATAAAGTACTCATCTATACTAATCTACACTTACATTATAAAGCTGAAAAGTTTGTTTGTTTGTTTGGTTGGTTGAACGCGGTAATCTCAAGAACTACTGGTCCGAATTGAAAAAAAATATTTTTGTGTTGGGTAGCCTATTTAACATCACGTACGATTAAAAGGAGCAGCAACGAAAAATGGACGAAAACTGGCAGGTAATTCGATGCGATGCGACGGGAAGGGTAAGGAGAGCAACAATTTGACGCGGATGAAGTCGCGGGCAGAAGTTAGTATATTCATTAAATTACTAAGTAAACTATTCCACGGGACCGTATTTTTTATCAGGCTATAAACTATCTGTGTGCCAAATTTCATTCAAATCTGATCGGCCGTTTTTGTGTGATCAAGTATAAAACATACAAGCATCTAATTATTCAAACTTTCCAATTTATAATATTAGTAGAAAATAGTAGGGTAAACATACCACTTCCTTTGAATAGTTTTGTAAACAAACAGCACGCGTAGCATGACCGCCATAGAAACGGAATTTGTCTACGGAAGAGAACGCAAAATGATAGATTGTATCGTAGAAAAATTGTGTAAAACTGAAAAGAAGAGATGTTTCTACTCTTCAGTCGACAAGAGTACGATGTCAAGTATGATGACTATTTCTCTGATGAGATAGAAACATTTTTACAGAATTAAAATTCATAATCAAGTTTTTTTTGTTCTTGGTAGAATAGAGATAGAATTGGTCACGCTACGCCGGCAGGTGACGAATAATCCTTAAATAGTAATTCGGCTAATAGTAAAGGATAGACACTAACAATATTACTGTACTTCTTATCTTTTACCGCTTGCAAAATAAGGGTAACATTTATTACTATTTATTACTCATCAGTTATTGTTTAAAAAAGAAATTCTTATTTATCTATTGAGCCCTTTTCAACTTTCTTGTAACGGTTTGTAATGAACGAATAAAATAATAAAACAATTGTTTGTCGGGCTGTTAACCGGTGCCGCTACCCTTTCTAAAAGGGTTTGCTTGTCATAAAATTATCGGTAAATAAAAAGACTGTTAAGTCCTTTTCAATATAGCAAATATGAATGTTTCTTTTTGTATTTAGTTCCGGTAACTAATTTAAGGAGAAAGTTATATGTAGTGACAAAAATTAAAAATAGTATGCTTAGATGATTTTGTCATGTTTAGAGGTTGAATAAAGGGTGACTCATCATTTATCTTCGTTTCAGCCGAAAGTCGTCCACTGTTGGATTCCCCTCAATTTGAGAGGGTTGGCCTTAATCACCACGCTGGCGTCAGGCGGGTTGGCGATCGCAATATGAAGAAGGATCAAACACAACAAAAGTAAAAGAAAAATCTAAGAGGAAACATGAGTTACAGCCACTCAAAACAGTCATCACTCAGCATAATGCTGCCACCCTATGTGAGACAGAGCCCCAGCGCTGGTTTTCAGTGACAACTGGCGTTGAAGTGATAACGTCGACCGGTGCAGCAAACAATGAGGAAAATAAGTACAAATACGGAATCTTAAATATACTAAACACAGTATTAAAAAATGGTAACATTTCGTTGCGACTACACCATGACGCACGAGACACTGAATTTTATTAAAAAAAAAAAAAAAAAAATCTTACACAACAGAGATCCATTTTACATTTTAATAATGAGGGTGCAGGAATCGCCGATGTAGGCAGCAAGTTTGCTAGGCTGAAGTGGGATTGGGTAGGCCATGTAAAGGATACGTCGGGACACGTGGATGGGCCAGAATTGTCATGCAATGAAAGGCAGAATATGGGCGTCGTCTCCGAATGAGGCCGCTAACGTTATGACTTAGACCACGACGTACGTACAAAAATCGTGAGAGGATTTTATCGCGCAAACGATTTTCAATTCTAGGTGTTAGACCGAACATTGGGAATCCAACAGATTGCATCCCAGCGTCTCGACAAACACTGTTGGATTATCTACTCGTGCAAACCTGGGGGCTTACTCTTCAATCTAATTTTAATTCCAATCTAAAGCCAATACGATTCCACTGTTAATTTTGCATACACGCGATTCGTACTCTTGAAAACAATAGTGTCAACATTGGAACAACAACAACGCCCGATCTCGATTCCACTTAGTTCTCCAAAATGGACACCCATTTTAAACACATTTTGGCGCTAGCACTAGCTCTACTCAAGAATACGAAACGTCAAAATTTCAATGTCAATCGATCGGAATTAAAATCAAGAGTAACCACCATGGTCTTCAACTCGCTTTTAGTGTATGTCTGTGTGACCGGGTTGTTCTTCTAAACTACATGTTCTTCTAAACTACACAACAAATTTCGATGGTTTTCACTATCATTTAGAGAATTAATTCCGAATTGTTTTGTTGTGTACAACACATTAAGTTGACATAAAATAAAAATTAACACGATGTTTTGGGAAATTGTAAAAAAAACTGGAGGTGGGGCGTGTCGCTAGTCTAGATGCAAGTGAACGAACGAAGTGACCTATACTGACATACGAAACTTTAAATAAGTACAGTCGGGGACATACGGTGGTTCTTCTTAGCATCATCATCAGCCTATATTGTTCCCACTGCTGGGACACAGGCCTCCTCTCGGTGAGAGGGAGTGGGCCGTAATCCACCACGCGGGCCCAGTGCGGGTTGGTAGATGTCACATGTCTTCGAATTTTCGGTTCTAAGACATGCCGGTTTCCTCACGATGTTTTCCTTCACCGTTTTGAGAGCAGTGGTGATGAAATTATTTACACAAAGTAAAGCGCCTGCTTGGGTTCGAACCTACAACTCGTAAGTCGAGGCCAATACCACTGGGCCACCACTGCTCTTCATAGCATGTCGATAGCAATCTATACAATGTGTTAAAGAATAAACAAAAGTTCTGAAAGTAGTTTGTTTATGATTGCGTCATCCCGTGTGATAATTTCTGACATCGACATGGTTCAGTCCTTCATCATTTCAGCCGTAAGACGTCCACTGCTGGACTTAGGCCTCCCCCAATTTGGGGGGCTTTGCCATGATCGCCACGCTTGGCAGGCGGGTTGGCGATCGCAGTATGGTGGTAAAATGCATACTTCATTTTTTAATTTCATTTATTCTTAAACAATTTCCATTGTGTTGAATAGGTACACATGCAATTAACATAAAAATAGAAAAAAAAATACAGAGAACTATGAACTATTATCCTCCCAGTGAAAATTCAAATATTTGTAGAGCTAAAAACAGTTTCGAATGTAATGCCAAAAACAATTTTAAATGTCATCAACAGTTTTCAATATAAAGTCAAACAAGTGTAAAATATAATATCAACCAGTTTCCAATATAATGTCAAGCGAATATAATAGAGAACGCTGCTGCCCATTCTCTAGTAAATCCCTTAGTCGCCTTTTACGACACCCACGGGAAGAAATAGGGTGGTGTTATTCTTTACGTCCGGCACCACACAGTACCGTCCGCAGCTAGTCCTTACATTTAAAGAAATGTCAATCTTTTGTTATGTCAGAAAAACCGTGCAAAGCAGTGGCGAGTCGCTTTAAATATTTAATAAAACCTACAGACACTTCTCTCCCCGCGTGTACTTCCAGACACACCACTAGACACCTAGACTAGTGCTTCCAGATCTGAATTCTGATAATTTTAGAACACACAGTCAGACTAGAATATCTAACTGACTTCGCTATACGTGGCGGCAAAGTTTGGAGTATATTACCCACTTATCAGTCTAGTGTTTTTCTGGGTCTATAAAATCAACGTTTTTATGGTATTATTATTTCAATCGAAATACTTCCACTGTTGGACCGATTCTGTGCTCCCCGTAACCAGTGGATTGCTTTTATAATTAGCCAGTTCGAAAATAATCTTGTCATTCATAGGTTTTATAAAATACTAGCTTCTGCCCGCGACTCCGTCCGCGTCAAATATTAGCTCTCCTAACCCTTCCCGTCGCATCGCAGCCTGCCAGTTTACGTCCATTTTTTTATTGCTGCTCCGCTCCTTTTGATCGTAGTGTGATGTTAAATAGCCTATAGCCTTCCTCAATAAATAGGCTACCCGGTCTTTTAAGTATGTAGTTAAATTTTAAAATTATTTCACACTGAAAGTGCTCGCCGCGTCGCTGCCGGCCGCTGCCATTCCGGTGTGACCCGGCCCTTAGTCGCCTCTTACGATACCCACGGGAAGAAATATTCATATTCATATTCATTTATTTATTGTTTGTCACAGGTGAAAGAAAATACAGTTCTTATAATAAGCTTGATAGTGTCACTGAAACATACTCATAGGGTGTACAATATTTGTCTGTTAGTTACTCAATGTTATCGGCTATGTTAAAAATAATGAATAATAAAACAGATACTATCTTAATTTTTGGCGGTTATTTATTTATTTATTTATTGGTCTATCACCAAAGACCAATAAATAAATAAACTACACTATCCTATTGTAGTAGTTACAATAGGATAGTGCTATTATCTTATATATTATGCTATATGCTGTTTTGTTGTGTACCTATACAGGTAGACAACAAAACACATGGTGATAAAATACATAGAGATGCTGTCCATTTTCTAGTAAGTCTCTTAGTTGCCTTTTACGACACCCAAGGGAAGAGAGGGATGCTGCTATTTTAAAGGTCCAGTACCACGGGATATAGTAAAGTAATGATATGTAGTAGTATAAATATAAATAAACTTTTTAAGTTTCTGTTACCTAAAAACATTACTTGGTTCTTTTCTACACGTCATTTTCCATTAACTACCACAAAACCCCACAATTTTATCTTAAAATGTTCTCAGTAACAGATAAAAGCCCATTGTCCTCTGGGACTTGAAGACTAAGGCTATGTTTTAGCAGAAGACTTGACACGTAGCGCAAACACGTAATATTAGTGCTCTAAGTTCTGGGAAATAAGGTGACTGTCCTTTATGGTGTAACATTTATGTGGGTGTCATGGTATGGTCACGTTTTACGGAGGAATGAGGAAAATTTCTTGAGGAAAGTATTGAGTATTGTTTGTTATATGTATATAATACTAGCTTCTACCCGCGACTTCGTCCGCGTCAAAGTTTTGCTTCCCTGAACCTGCCCGTCGCATCGAATTGCCTGCCAATTTTCGTCCACTTTTCACTGCTGCGCCGCTCCTTTTAATTGTAGCGTGATATTATATACCATATAGCCTTCCTCAATAAATAGGCTACTCAACCCAAAAAGAATTTTCAATTCGGACCAGTAGTTTCGGAGCCTATTCAATACAAACAAACAATCAAATCTTTCCTCTTTATAATCGAACGGGATAAAAAAAAGTATCCTATGTCCGTTTCCTGGTTTTAAGGTACCTTTCCACCAATTTTCAGCCAAATCGGTTTTGCCGTTCTTGAGTTATAAATAGTGTAACTAACACAACTTTCTTTTATTTTTATACATATAGACACCAACACACCGTTACCTGATCCCAAACTAGGCAGAGCCTGTACTATGGTAACCAGACAACTGATAAACATACTTATATATTTCTAAATACATACATATTATAGATAAATTACACCCAGACACAGAACAAAAATGATTGTGCTCATTACACAAAGATTTGTCCTGGGTGGAAATCGAACCCACGACCTCAGCCTTAGCAGTCAGGGTCACTAACCACTAGACTAACAGGTCAGTCAAATCGGTCGATATCGATCGATCAGTATGAATATCGATGGCTATAAGAGTAGAGGGAGATCAAAGAAAGGATAGATGGACTATGTGAATTATGATATGGATAGAAAGGGGGTGAATACTGAGATGACGACTAATAGAGAAGTGCGGAAGAAAAATACATGTTGCTCCGACCACAAATAAATTGAGATAAGAGTAGGAGAATGAGGTATGTTATTGTGGCTAAGTAATAATAGCCTCATGGTTCGATCGATAAAGTTAAGCTACGTTTGTCGCGGTCGGTCAGTTGATGGGTGTCCATCTTTGCATATCAAGATCCCTCCGTGCTTCGGAAAGCACGTCTAGTCATTAGTCCCGGCTGGCATTTGTAGATCTTTGGCAGGGCTTTTGGGAAGACCGAAAGTTTTACAATCAGTCTTGTATTACCAGTTATCAGTTGAAAGTCAAAGTAACCGAGTTGCAGAGGTCAGATAGGTCGCGAAGGAGGAGGCGGGGCGGGTGAGGGAGTGGCAGTCTCTGCACCCTCACGTCCCTAGCCGCCGCAGGAGGAGACGCCCCGGGCGTCGGGAGTCGATAGCGTACTCCCGGCCACCGTAGGCGCGAGCTTGCGGGTGGCGAGCAATGGGTAGCTCGCCGCCCGGTAAGGACCAAGCTCGGGTCGACGGAGAGAGATTGTCAGCAGCAGTGTAGGGGTCTACTAGGACCGATGCCTGCCGGGGTCGCGTGATTGTTCGAAAGAGATACCGTGACCCTGGCACATGGGCAACTGATGGAACACGGGTGGGTTTTAGTCAGTAAAAGTCTGACACGCCCTCCGCGCTCCGCCCAGAGCGGGAGAAGTCATTTGATGATTTCCCAAAGAGGTCAGATAAGTAACTACCAATCTAACCTCTCTCCTCCACAATTCAGTTACTGGGTAACATGGTATCTCTGGATAAGACTGGTTGACAAACTTTAGGGCTTTAGGCGACCCGTAACAACTGTCAAAGACCCAAGGGTGACGGACCCACGGTTTAACGTACTTTCCGAGGCACGAAAAGATGAGAGTGACCACTCATCCACAGACCAACCGTCAACACACTGACTGATGGATCTGTGCGGTTTTTATTTGTGAGACACAAACACCTCTATCATAGCACGCACGTAATTACAGTATTATAATATTCATAAAACTTAAAAAAAAAAACACTTTAAAGTGAAAAATTACTTTAATTTCGGAAGTCGGTGTCTTAGGATCTGTATTTAAGATTTTTTTGACACCGAATTCCGAAATTAAAGTAATTTTTCACTTTATAGTGTTTTTGTTTAAGGAAGTCGGTTGTTATTTTTTTTTTTTTTGTAAAATGTTTTTATTTTTTACTTTTTAGTTATGGAATGTAGGTACCCCGCACTAATCTAATCGCGTTATTCATTCATTTGACGCGCAAATACTTAATGCAAATTTAAGAGTTATGGTTTTCACATGGATCCCATTAAAATAGGACCACACGGAAAGCACCAGCTTTCAAATAAAAAAGAATCATCAAAAGCGGTTCAACCAGTCAAAAGTTATGAGGTAAAAAACATTTTGAAAAAATACAGTCGAATTGATAACCTCCTCCTTTTTTTGAAGTCGGTTAAAATAAAATCATCAATACAACCGTCTTAGTTAATTTAATCCTATTGAATTACTATTCATGAAAAACTCATATCAGTCATATTTTATAAAACATACAACCTAACACTGAACTGCAAACTGTATTTTTAATGGCGGCTTAAAACTAAATTTCATTTGAGACTTCGGCCGTACTTTATTCTGCTGTAGTGTTCGCAAGGCATTACACTGCAGTGTCCCTCAACCCTAAGACGCAGACTATCAATAAGGCAAACAAACAAACAGGAGATATTAAGTTACTAATGTATTGTGAAACTTTAAACTTGCACTTCATCACGAGCTCGACAAATTAACGCTAGATGGCGTTAGTGGTACCTTATTAGTTTTTGTATGGACCGTTGTTATTATTGTATCTTACTTAAGGATTGCCAATGAATGGTTAATAAAACAAATGCTCATGGAAGCTTACATAAGTAAGGTTTTTAATGTTCCGAACCTATCAAATAAAACCATAAAGAACACCGGAAAAATCAAAATAAAAGATAAAAAATCTCAAAACTAAATATATAGTATTTTCGTTAAGTATTGAGGGGCCTGTAGTTATCTGATAACAGCCGCACGAGTCGATCAATCAGGTTAAGCTAGCAAGCTGCTTGCCGTGGATGGGTGACCATCGTTACAAACCAAGACCCCTCTGTGCCTTGGAAGGCACGTTAAACCGTTAGTACCGGCTGTCATTCATAGATTTAGACAGTTGGGTGTCAGACGGGTGTCAGAAGCCCGAAAGTCTGACAACAAGTCAATCAAATAAAAAAATTACATAAACATACATCGGCACCTAAAAAACGTCAAAAACTAGAAGGACGGTTCCATTTGGTCATTTCCGAGCCAGCAGTCCTACCAAAGAGTATCGTGTTACCCAGTAACTGGGTTGTGGAGATCAGATAAGCAGTCTCTCTACGCAAAATACAGGTCATCATCATCAACACCATCACTGCAGTCGTAAGACCTCCACTGCTGGACATAGGCCTCCTCCAATTTGGGGGGTTTTGCTATTATCACCACGCTTGGCAGCCGGGAGTGGCGTGGCGACCGCGTACTGGAAGACGTAGCGTTGGAAGGCCTCCCACAAGAGGACCGATGACCTGGTGAAGGCCGCAGGAATGCGTTGGATGCGAGAAGCACAGAACAGGTCGAAGTGGCGGTGCTTGGGGAGGCCTATGTCCAGCAGTGGACGTCTTTCGGCTGAAATGATGATGATGATGATGATTGGCAGGCAGGTTGGCGATCGCAGTATGGTGGTAAAATGCATAGAGAACGCTGCTGCCCATTCTCTAGTAAGTCCCTTAGTCGCCTCTTACGACACTTTTTTTTTTTTTTTTTTTTTCAGGATGGGAAATCATCAAATGACTTCTCCCGCTCTGGGCGGAGCGGGAGGGCGTGTCAGACTTTTACTGACTAAAACCCACCCGTGTTCCATCAGTTGCCCATGTGCCAGGGTCACGGTATCTCTTTCGAACAATCACGCGACCCCGGCAGGCTCTTACGACACTCACGGGAAGAAATGGGGTGATGCTGTTCATTACGTCCGGCACAACACGGACAAAAATACAGGTATTCAACTGCATCTGGTAAGACTGGAAGCCGACCCCAACATAGTTAAGATAAAACTTGTGAAAGTTGATAGAAACTTAGAATGCTCCCTTAGTAAAAGTCATTTCTACGAGTAGGTATACTTAACGTGACCAGACGTCCCGTTTTTAACGGGACTGTGACCTTTCTTTAGTTACGAGTCCCGGTGTCCCTGAAAAGATCTCTGGGTCTCGAAAATGTCCCGTTTTCTGAAAACGCAGTTGCAAACAGTTCTAAAGGCGATGCTGATAGTTAAGGTGAATATAAAAAAAAAAAACGTGCGAAGAGTTTCATTCTTACTTAAAATCATCACCAGCTATATTAAAGCATTTTTTTCCTCTGATAAATATAACTAAATGTTTCGGGTATTTATATTTTGTAATTCGTAACTTTTAAAGTAATTGACTTTTTCTGATTAAATAACTTTGAAAAGTGTTTTCTTTTTTTCATTGACTGCCTGTTAATTGACCTAAATAAACCAATGTCCCGTTTTGAGCCAAAAAATAAGTGGTCACGTTAGGTATACTACTTAATTACACTTCCTTAATAGAATGTCAATTCTACCGTATTTTTGACACGCTTTTATTAGCTCCATACGTATGTTAGTATTTGCCTATGTAACGGAAACTTTAAACATGATTTTGACCCCCTTCGAAACGTCGGATTAACTCGAAATTTGGCATACTAATGAAGGACCGATGACAATACAATAATTTCGTACATTTTTGCCATTATCCTTGCCAGGTTTACCAGGATAGCTAAAAAACTATCTTGGAAAACTACGCTTACATACGTTACAAAATTCGATACACCCTAAAAAAATTAAAATAATGGAAAAAAGCGTGGGGTGCTTTTTGAGATATTTTAATTGATATCAAGCACTTTTTTTTGCATTATTTTCTACTTTTTAGCTCGGTTTTCTATGGAAGCGTGTGTTTTAGTTTTTTTTTGTTTTTACTTTTATTTATTACTAGTATACAATTCCTTAATAGGATGTCAATTCTACCGTATTTTAATCTGACATTTTGTTGACAAATATCAAAATCGGTAGTTCCCGATATCAGTAGACCCAAACAAACTGACACATTACAAGATAGGGGCTACTTATCGTCCAGACAAGTTATAATATTTACCTACGTAACAAACACAGGAAGCTTATCTACTGGTTAAGTATAGGTAGGCATGTTGGACATGACATAAATAAACACCTAGACTTATTTAAATATAACATCACGCTTGCCTATATTACCAGAAAAGATAGGCAGAGATGAATATTACCTTCACATTACTCCAGTTGTTTTAATTAAGTACAAATTATTATCCAAACGCTTCGCTGTTCCGTGCGGTACCGAACGTAAAGATTGATTGATCTCTTCAAAAGAGACTTTAGGCCTGCTTAGGGAGTCGGGAGTCTATCACGGACTCCAAGTCATCGTAACCGCGGGCTTACGGGTGACGACCATTGGGTAGCTCGCCGCCCGGTAATGAGCAGGCTCGGGCCAACGGCGCGTTGTGTTCCACGCGCGCCTCAAAGAGATGTCAGCATAATTGAAGGGGTCCGCTAGGCAGATGCCTGCCAGGGTTGCGAGATTTGTTCGAAAGAGTCACCGTAGCCCTGGCACAGGCAACTGAAGGAACACGGGTGGGTTTTAGTCAGTAAAAGGCTGACACGCCCTCTCGCTCCGCCCAAGAGAGAGGAGACGGAAAGGGAGACGTCATTTGCTGAGTTCTCACCCACAAAAAAGGCCTGTTTATGGAATCTTACCCATGGTCTTATACTACTTAAAATTAGTGTCCGACCGAAACAGGATTTTCAGCCGAAACCGAAACCGAATCTTCGGTCTTAGTCCCAGTTACGGCCGAAAGCGAAACCGAAACCGAAACCGAAACATATTTGAATTTTTATAGCATGTTAAATCTATTGTATTTTTACGCAT
Organism: Aporophyla lueneburgensis; assembly: GCA_932294355.1. Taxonomy (NCBI): domain Eukaryota; kingdom Metazoa; phylum Arthropoda; class Insecta; order Lepidoptera; family Noctuidae; genus Aporophyla; species Aporophyla lueneburgensis. The sequence goes on along the minus strand of OW028762.1, from coordinate 10,396,712 downwards.
ATAGACAGTTAACACGTGTAAAAAAATAAAATGCAACAATTAAATTATGTAACAAATATAGTTCTTTATTTACGGAATGCTTCGCCTTCTACTAAAACATATGGCAACATGTCTTTAACTCAAATGTTGTTTAACTCCGTGTAACGTTTGTTTTTTCAGTTCGTGACTTTCCAATGATAATGCTTTATTGCAAATTTTACAAATAGCCTTAGATGTATCTATTTTGCTTTTTTTCAAAAAATTGCCAAATAGGATTCTTTTCTTTTTGTGAGATTTTTTACCTAAAATAAATCAGTCCATGATAAATAAATAATATCTCACAGATTAAAATACAATAAAACCACTAAGGTAAACATACCTATGGCAGACATTAGTAATAGGAAAATTAATTCAAGTAAATAATGAAGTTTAACTAGAAAACTTTCACGTACTACTGTACTATGCGTCCGAATTGACTAAGTACGTCGCGAACTAAAGGAAAAAAATGCGACATGACTAATATTACTGAAAATCATTCACGGTAATAGTTAAATAACCGGAGGTAGTTGTGTATGGGATTTACGGGGCGGTTCGAATATGGATACAAAATGTAATCCAACAACAATTATAAACAAACATAGTATTGTTTGTATCTTCACACATATTTTAAGTGTTACATTAATTTCTACATAAATTCATATTGTATAAGATCTAGGGAATAACTTAACAGAACCAAGTAAAATAACTAATGAATTCTATTCTATTACAATTTTCAACCTATTTATTTTCCACTGTAGGACAAGACTTTAATGAATGCCATGAAAATACATCATCATTAATCATAAGTAAAAACAAATAATTATGTAATAATGTTTGCGCGAGAAAAACCACATAACCTCAAATCATCACGATCGCGCCGGCTAACGAACTCAACTGGCAATCACGTTCACTCACTCGAAGTTAGCCGAAAGATGCGCGATAATTCACGAACACCTGGACCACGCCGAAGGTTCGGCCAATTATTGGCCGAAACCGAAACCGTGGCCGAAACTAGATTTTTTGGCCGAAACTAGCCGAAACCGAAACCGAACCTTCGGTCGGTCCTTACTTAAAATCCATTAAAAAAATTAACAATCTAACAAAGTGTTATAAGGTTCAAAACCTAGAATTTGTAGCTTTCCCATCTCAGACCCTCCCGCTAGTGTTTCAACCCCAAATGGCTCAAACATATTGCTCCTAATAAGGTTATTATATTTGCACCGTTTACGGTGGTCAGCATCTACAGTAGCCTGCCGTGCTTGGAGCATCATCATTTTAGCCAAAAGGACGTCCACTGCTGGACATATGCCTCTCCCAACCGGGGGATTTGCCATAATCGCCACGTTTAGCAAGCGTGTTGGCGATCGCAGTATGATGGTAAAATGCATAGAGAACGCTGATGCCCATTCTCTAGTAAGTCCCTTAGTCGCCTGTTACGACACCCACGGGAAGAAATGGAATGGTGCTATTCTTTACGTCCGGCGCCACACGGAGCGAATAATGAATATTGACTAACAATTAACCGCTTTTGTTTGACGGATCCACAAATCCGGTCCTTAGCCGATCCTATTCCGTTCGGATGGCTAAATGGCTAGTATATTCGTTAATAGGATTTGTCAAACATACGTATAATACGCATTAGGTGACGCTGAAGAACTGGGGCGGAATGTTATGGAGACCATGGGTTCATGGGGAAGTGAGATAGTCCTGCTGAATAATTGCGTGAGGCATTTTTCATTTTGACAGTTCACATTACATTCATTGCGTTTTTCAAGTTGCTGAGTAGACGAATGTTTCATACATATGAAGCAATAGAGTAGCAATATTCTTTAGAATAATTCAGATTGGGATTAATCGTATGTTATGAAATTAGGGTGCTGTTTTGTGGCGTTCTCGTTTAGCCAGAGCTTAGCTCTATCAACTAAACAAAATCTTCAGCTTTATTGTTACTATATATATTCGTTTATTTCTTTATATACATATTAGTTACATTATAAAATAAAATAAATGATGATCATTGTATGGTAGAGGATATAGATTATGGCATAATTTGAAAAAAGTTGATGCCAGTTCAATTATTTCAATGTCTTTAAAAAAACTGTCCTACATTGTGAGAAATTGAACACCCTCTACACCAACCAGAAACCGTATCATCTCTAATTAAGTAGGATTTGTTGCATAATGCTAATGAGTCTCTGTGTCGGGATTCGAACCTTGGACTCTTTGAAAACATACTTTAGTTTAGTGATAACGCAAGATATCGTCACGCCATAGGTCTAAGGATATAGGCAGTCATCATCTTCATTTCAACCGAAAGACGTCCACTGCTGGACATAGCCCCAATTTAGGGGATTTGTCATAATCGCCACGCTTGGCAGGGATGTTGGCAATTGCAGTATGTTGGTAAAATGTATAGAGAACGCTGCTGCCCATTGTCTAGTAAGTCCCTTAGTCGCCTTTTACGACCGCATCGGGCAGAAATGGGGTATAGGCAGTAGTATGAAATAAAGAAGCAGCGTTGCTGATAAATGATTTTATTTCTCTAAGAAGGTTTGAACAAGCCCTTTTAAAGACTGAAAGAAAGAAAAGAAATACATTTATTTAGCATTTTTTAAAAGGCACACAATAGGTATAGAGCAGGAAAGAGTAATATAAAATAATAAAAAATACAAGAAAAGTGTAAGGTGTGATCTCAGAAACTAGTATTATAGTGTGCCCCACGGCTGCGCCAAAAAGGCCCAGTTCACCAAAAAATGTTAGTGAAGTAGTGCCTCATGCTGGTTTTTAACCGGACCTGCGGTTTTACTTGTCAGTCATTTTTTTTTTTAATATATACGCGTCGATTTGAGAACCCTCTGTTTTTTTTTCGTCGGTTGAAAACTATATGACGGCGTTTCCTATCTGACTACTCTGAGAAAAAGCTGAAACAAACTCAAGGTCACAATATCTCAAGGGTAAAAAACGCATTGATTTCGGCTTGGATAAAATGATTTTATTAACCAACGAAAAAAACGGAGGAGGTACTGAAGTCTACGCGTTTTTTTAAAAGCTTTTTTTATGTGTGACCATGCATAACTTTTTAACCAACGAAAAAAAAAGGAGGAGGTTATCAATTCGACGCGTATATTTTTTTTTTTTATGTATGACCACGCATAACTTTGTACATGGTAGTCCGATTGTGATAATTCTTTTTTTATTGGAAAGAGTATACTCCCAAGGTGGTCCCATATAAATTTGGAAAACAAAATCGAACCCTAAGGGTCGGAAAGCAGGGGATGATTGATTGTTCACTCACTGATTGTGATGTATAACCACGCATAACTTTATACAGAGTAGTCCGATTTTGATAATTCTTTTTCATTGGATGGGGTATACCGTGCCAAGTATTATTAGTACATTCAAGCCACAAAAAAATATAAAATAAAAACTTTTTAACAAAAAATTAAACCGCCGAAAAAACTGAAAAGCAAAATTAATAAACCTTATTTTGAGTCGGCGCTGAAAAATCAATGAACAAAGATCACTCAAAGCGCCGACTCATAATTTTAAGGTTTATTATTTTTTGCTTTTCAGTTTTTTCGGCGGTTTAATTTTTTGTTAAAAAGTTTTTTACAGAGCAGTTACCTCGAAGTTGGTCTCATATAAATTTGAAAAAAATCATTCAACTCTTAGAGTAGGAGAACAGAGGATGATTGATTGGTCACTCATTAATTATAATGTATGACCACACATAATTTCTTACACAATAGTCCGATTTTGCAAACATTTAGTAATTAAAAGAAAAGAAAAGAAAAAAAAGAAAAAATTGAACAGGCAAAAAAACTGAAAAGCAAAAAATAAGAAGCCTAAGTAATTTTGAGTCGGCGCCAAACAATCAATGACGAAAGATCACTAAATTACCTTAAACTAGAAATAACCAAACCAAATTAATTAAGTAATGAATTTGCATGTTTGGCGCCGACTCAAAATTCTTATTTTTGCTTTTCAGTTTAAGGTGGTTTAATTTTTACAAAAAAATGTTTACTTACAAATATAATTTTGCCTCAACATTTGACTATTGTCTACAAAGCCATTAAATCTGAGGACCATTAAAGCAAGTCGTAATAGCCAATTACACAGTATTTTAATGACACATTTACTGTTTGACACTTTTATGTCGTTTCAGACTTTACAGTGATGATTTTATAATGACATCAACTCTACTTGTTTACGTCTCTCTGAACAACGTATACAAGAACAGTCAGACTATGAGAGTGAGGGCAGAGCGAGTGCCGCTGTGTCTGCGCATACATTTGTGTACTATAATATCTCCTGCGCCGATGGCAACTCTCCGTTGAGATTGGCCACCATGGCCGAAATAATTATGGTCTGGAGGACTATATATTAGAACTAGCTTTTGCAAACGGCTTCGCCCGCGTGGAGGTCGGAAAACATCCCGCGGGTATCGTCACTGCTCAGCTTCTATGTGTCTTAGCGTTATGTTATATAGCCTATAACTTGCCCAGGAGTATGGACTATAATCGTACCAAATTTGGTTAAAATCCCTTCAGTAGTTTTTGACCCATGCGTGCATATACAGATAGACAGATAGACAAAAAAATCTGACTGCATTTTTGGCATCAGTATCGATCACCATTCATCCTCCAATATTAATTTTGAATGTATATTCAATGTACAGAATTTACCTCTCTACGGTTTTATTATAAGTATATATATATAGACTATACGTACACATAACATCACGCCTATAATCCACAAAGGGTTAGGCAGAGGTGTACCTTACTACACAGACCTTTGGCAAGTTATGTTTAAGTCCTATGTAATAGGAGCGAGCCTATTAGATAAGATAAGATTTCTTTGTTCGTTTAAACATTGTATACATACAAGAGCATGCAAGATATTATATTATTTCAGTCCAGTCATGTTTAGCCGTAAGAATCGGCGTACAAATATTTTCATGCATAAAAAGAATTTCAGAACTTAAAGAATTAACAATAAGAGAAATCCAAAATCTATTTCCATCAACCGGGCACAAATCCAGACTCCGGGATGCTGTTAATAAATTCCTGATGGAAAACTTAATAACACTGCCTGACCCGGGAATCGAACCACTAGACCCACAGAGGTTCACATACCTACTCATAAAAACGGAGTCAACAATTATGACATTTTGACAAAAATGCATAAAATTAATTTATTTGTGAGAGGCAGTTTTTACTTCAGGTTGTATTCGGTGAATACAGGCGTTATGTAATGTATTTAAGCTAGGTTAAGCTCGCTTGCCGCGGTTGGCCCGTGGATGGGTGAACATCTTTACATACTAAGACCCTTCCGTGCCTCGGAAAGCACGTTCAGCCGTTGGTCCCGGCTGTCTTTTGTAGATCTTAGACAGTCGTTACGGGTCGTCAGAAGCCCGAAAGTCTGACAACCAGTCTTACCAATGGGTATCGTATAACCCAGTAACTGGGTTGTGGAAGTTAGATAGGCAGTCTCTCCATGCAAAATACTGGTACTCAGCTACATCCGGTAAGACTGGAAGCCGACCCCAACATAGGCTAGGCAGATGATGATTATTATATATATACAAATAAATAAATGAAAAGTGTCTGTTTGTAATTTCAAATTAATAGCTTTTCACTAAATACATATCTTATCTTATATCTTTAAACGAGCAATTCTTGTATATATATATATATATAATCTGAATCTCGGAAACGGCTCCAACGATTTTCATGAAATTTAGTATCCAGGGGGTTTCGGGGGCGATAAATCGATCTAGCTAGGATTCATTTTTATTAAATGTCGTTTTATTCGTGTTTTCAATGATCAACTTTATCGATAATCAACTTGAACATAAACTTATTATTTTATAACAATTTACCAAAAAATCATCGGTCATCCAGATATTGAAAGTATAATACGGTACATATACCAATACAACTTTTTTTTTTTAAATTTGTCTGTCTGTCAGTTTGTTCCGACTAATCTCTGAAATGGCTGGACCGATTTTGACGACACTTTCACTGGCAGTTAGCTGATGTAACAAAGAGTAACTTAGGCTACTTTTAATTTAGAACAAAAATAGGATCTCATGAAAAATAAATAAGCCTAATGAAAAACTTTTTTGTTAAAACCACGCGGACGAAGTCGCGGGCAACAGCTATATGAATTATATATAATCCTACTTACTACTAATATTATAAATGTGAAAATATGTGTGATTGGGTGTTTGTTTCTCAATCACACAAAAATGGCTGAATGGATCTGGATCGAAAATGGCACACAGAGTATATATTACCTATATAACCTCTATTAACACATTCTTACCGCGGTAATATGTTCTCTTGCGTTAATTTCCGACATCCACGCGGGCGAAGCCGCGGGCAAAAGCTAGTTTGTTATAATGTTTTCGGTCTATCTGTTTGTTCCGGCTAATCTTTGAAACGGCTGCATCGATTTTGACGGGACTTTCACTGAAATATTGTTGATATTATAAGAAGTAACATAGGCTACTTTTTGTTGTGGAACACGTTTCCGTGGGATAATTTCCAATACGCGGGCAGAAGCAGTATCGTGTGAACGTGGAGTGACATAAAAATGAAAATTGACTCCAGAGAAGCGTCTGTAATCAGCCCTATCATACTTCCTCCTTAGTCTTTCTCTATTTTAATGACAGTTCCTGATTCATCATCATCGTTTCAGCCGAAAGACGTCCACTGCTGTACATAGCCCCCCCCCCCCCCAATTTGGGGGTGTTTGGCATAATCGCCACGCTTGGCCGGAGGGTTGGCGATTACAGTATGGTGGTAAAATATATAGAGAACGCTGCTGCTAATTCTCGAGTAAGTCCCTTAGTCGCCTCTTACGACACCCACGGGAAGAAATGGGGTGTTGCTATTCTTTACGTCCGGGACCACACGGAACGATTCCTGATTCATAATTTTTTTTTTTTTTTGCATGGGAAATCATCAAATGACTTCTCCCGCTCTGGGCGGAGCGGGAGGGCGTGCCAGACTTTTACTGACTAAAACCCACCCGTGTTCCATCAGTTGCCCATGTGCCAGGGTCACGGTATCTCTTTCGAACAATCACGCGACCCCAGACCTGATTCATACTTAGGTATTATTTAGAGTAGAGTCATCATCAGCTTACAGCACTCTACAGCTGGTCATATAATATGCTGACGTCTCGATTCGCACGCTATTCGGCTATTCTTCCAGCACGCGTAGCATGACCGCCTAGAAACGGAATTTGTCGACGGAAGAGAAGACAAAATGATAGATTGTATCGTAGAAAAATTGTGTAAAACTGAAAAGAAGAGATGTTTCTATTCTTTAGTCGACAAGAGTACGATGTCAAGTATGATGAGTATTTTTCTGATGAGATAGAAACATTTTTACAGAATCAAAATACATAAGGAACTTTTCTTGTTCTTGGTAGAATAGATATACTCAATACTCAATAGAATAGAATAGAGAAAGAACAGAATTGGTCATGCTACGCCGGCAGCTGTAGACACCCTGTAAAGAGACTTAGTTGTAGAAGAGTGGAGTTTTAAACATGGTTTTTCTCATAAAATATATCATCACCATCATCATCATCATAGAATAGCCTTTTGCCAAGTATGTTAGGGTCATCTTCCAGCCTAACCGAATGGAGCTAAGTACCAGTATTATAAATGGAGCGACTGCCTATCTGACCTCCACAACCCAGTTACTGGGTAATACGATACCCTTTGGTAATAATGGTTGTCTGACTTTCGGGCTGGCGGTTGTGCGGCTATCTAAGGTCTATGAAAAACAGTCGGGACCAACGGTTTAACGTGCTTTCCGAAGCACGGAAGGGTCTTGATATATAAAGATGGTCACCTATCCACGGAACAACCGCGGCAAGCGTAGCTTAACCTGAACGATCAACCCGTGCGGCTGTTATTACTTAGCCACAAACACCAGGCAAAAATATACATTTTTTTTTTTATTGCAAGGAACAGCAAACAGTAACATTATAAGAACTTACAACTAGGTAACTACAATATAGGTACTCAATAAAAAAAAACTAATTACATACTAACAAACAAACAAAAAGCGTGGGGTGCCTGATATCAATAAAAAAAGCCTTAAAAAGCACCCCATTTTTTCCATTATTTTCTACTTTTTAGTTTGGTTTTCTATGGAAGCGTTTTTTTTTGTTATTTTTTAACTATTATTATTTTATTTTCTATATTTAGGGTGTTTCGAATTTTGGGACGTATGTCAGCGTAGTTTGTGACGTATGTCAGCGTAGTTTTCGATTAGAGTTTTTGTGCTGTCCTGGTAACCCTGGCAACCCCTTGCCAAATGGCACAAATTTGTGAAATTATAGTATTGTCATCGGTCCCCGATAAGTCTACAGAGTTTTTATTAAATGAAATCTGCACGCGTAGCATGACCACCGTAGAAAAGGGTTTTATCGACGGAAGAATAGATAAAGTAACGTTTCGGGTACACAGTACGACGACAGCAAAGTAGAAAGAGTCAACTGCACTTTTTATAAAATTTACTCTTCGACATGATTCGACTCAGAATTATATTTAACCGACTTCAAAAAAAGGAGGAGGTTCTCAATTCAACTGTATTTTTTCTATGTTTGTTACCTCATAACTTTCGACTGGGTGAACAGATTTTGCCACACAAACTAAATGGTCACCCATCCAAAGGCTAATCTTGAGAAATATTTTTTTTTTTATCTCGAGTTGGAAATCCTCATGGATGTCCTCCACCCTGGGGTGGGTGGAGGGGTCTGTCAGACTCTTACTGACTAAAACCACCCCGGTGTTCCGTCCCACACCTACGTCGGGGACCACGGGAACCAATATGTCTTCCGCGATCCCCGACTGGTGCCGGCCCGCCATTGCGGGCCTCCTCACGTTGGGGAGGAGTGAGGTGTTAAACTCCCCCCCATACATCACAGAGAGGCGCGCGTGGAACACTACGCGCCACCATCTCGGGTCCTAAGGAATAGGGGGCGACGGATGTCCCCAGATACGTCGCCCCTGGACCCATTTAGGGGGGCTGGAAGAGGGCGTCGTCCGCCCTCCGCCGACGCCCGGTGCGCCTGCTGCGGGCTGGGTGAGCGGAAGATATCTCCCGCTCCCTTTCCGCAGCCTCCTTCTGCGACATGACTGTTTCGCAGAAGGATACCACCGCGTCCCAGGACTGGTATAGGTAGGTATACTGATAGGTCACTGCCTACTTCTGAGACGACGGCACGATGCGGCTCCTCCCAAGCGGCACATTCTGCCAGCGTATGCCGCGCCGTGTCCTCCCGGCAGTCGACGCAGTGGTGACACCAGGCGTCCGGCTCCCTGCAAACCTAGCAAACCTGCGACACAAGGCAAAACAAAAATTACATGGTCACCCATCCAGAGGCTGACCTTGCGAAGTACAGTTTAACCTTGCCAACCTGCGACAAAACGCCACACATAAAGTAAATGGTCACCCATCCAAAGGCTGACCTTGAGAAGTGTAGCTTAACCTAGCGAACCTGCGACACAAGGCAAAACAAAAACTTCATGGTCACCCATCCAAAGGCTGACCTTGCGAAATGTAGCTTAACCTTGCGAACCTGTGACAAAACGCCATACATAAAGTAAATGCTCACCCATCCAAAGGCTGACCTTGCGAAGTACAGCTTAAACTAGCGAACCTGCGACAAAACGCCACACATAAATTAATTGGTCACCCATCCAAGGGTTAACCTTGAGAAGTGTAGCTGAACCTAGCGAACCTGCGACACAAGGCAAAACAAAAAAAATATTTTGTAAAGATAATGTTTATAAAGCATGCTTTACGAATGGAAATAAATATGGTATAATCAAAAATAACGTATTAATTATATGTTAATATGTTAATTATCACATACAAAAAAAAACTCATCGATATTGAAAATTTGTTGCCTAAGTCCACTAATTTTCAGTATGGGCCACTGTGCGTGGCCACGCTCACCACGCCAAAATTTAGGTTTACCCTCGCCTATAGATGTTTCACGTCAAAAGTGCAGTTGACTTTTTCTACTTTGCTGCTGTCGTACTGTGTACCCGAAACGTTACTTTGTCTAATCGTCCGTCGACAAAACCCCTTTCTACGGTGGTCATGCTACACATGCTGGTCATTTAAATTGGGTAAAATCGCACTATATGGAGTCGGTTACAAACAAACATACAAGTGAAGCTAATTTAAAGCGTGTAAAAATGACGTGTCGCTCTTACTTCGCACAGTTCTTAGGACTTAATAAAACATCAATATCTCTACAACAGTATTGTGTATTCATTATTCACATAACACATCTGGAAAACTTAAATTCTCTAAATTATGGTGAAAACGGTATCAAAGTCCATTATTAGAACTAAGCGGTTACACAGATAGATAAAGGTATCAAAAAGCGATTTTAATGTTTAATATACAATGTATCAAAAAGCGATTTAAATGTTTAATATACAATGTATCAAAAAGTGATTTAAATTTTTAATATGCAGTGTGTCGAAAAGCAACTTAAATTTTAATATACAGTGGTGCCGATTCTGTTGTACACGAACTAAACTATCTCTAAAATTCCTTACTTTTGGCTATGAGAATTGTAACGCTATTCTGCAAGGAAAAATCTCTAAATTTAAAAATTATTTTGACACGACTAAAATCGAATTTGACAATCGCGACTCAGCGTGGTATTTTTTTTTCTTTTGGTTTCGCAACGTTGTACTTGTGTGTGCATTGCGTAGAATGAATTTTTTGAGAGACGCAGGCGCGTGCTGGGGGGGCAGCCTCAACGTGTTTTATATGGAATTTTTCACTTTTGTTTGAAAAATATAAAAAAAATATTACCCACGTGTTGAGATTTAAATGTATACTAAGGGGGTATACTAAGGGGGCCGAAAATTTCATTATTTTTGCGATAGGACACGCCATTTTCAAGATATAAGCAAAAAGAAAATAAAAAATACAGAACTGTTTTTGCACGTGAAGGCGAGGCGTTGTTGAGAATTTTAGATCATGACCACTAGTTTTATTCCACACCTTTTTAATCGCGATTAAACATAGTCAGATTTAGTTAAAATAAATTATTATAGTCAAAATTTTTGGTGAAAACCGGCAAACTCAGAATAGCAAAATTGACATTTTCACTAAACTAATAACTCAGTGCAATCTTAGTGCTGTAAAACTAAAATATAGTTAATTTGTGCCACTTTAGTCTATTTCAGAATAGGAATTCGTCGTTTGACAGGATTAAACCAAATTTTAGTGATTTTTAGTTTAGTTTAGAGAATTTTGTGACAACAGAATCGGCACCAGTGTTTAGAAAAGCAACTTAAATGTTTAGTAAACTTTTATATATGTATAATGTAATGATCTTACAGATACATATTGTCTAACAAATAAGTAGTCCATATTGTTTTAAAATTACTTACGTTAAATAAATATAAATGTTAATATGAAACTATGAACCATTTATTTTCTTCTTAATAAATAATGAGACAGAACCTCAATTGTATGATAATATTTGGTCCAACATAATCGACATATTATTTAATATTTATAAGTAGTGTACGATCAGAGGCAAAATGTAAATTAACTATGTTACTTTTACTGGTACTGAATCTAATTTGATACAAAATTGCTTCAGCATTTCAAATAATGGTTAATAGATAAGAATTAATATTATTTTAATTTTATTTCTGTTTCAATTTATATTAAATATTAATCTCAATAGCTAATGAACAGTTTTTATTTATTTAATACACTTATTTTTAAAATCAAAAATGTTGTTAATATTTACTTTTTGCTTTTATAGCTTAGTGTACCTACAGTAAATATTGAATTGCGTGTCTACTTTAAAATTAATGTAGAGTACGCTATCTACAAATGTTAATAATTTTATGACCAATTAGATATCTCTAAATAGCTACGAATACTTACTTTATTTCACCCTCTGATAAATAAAATATGATGTAAAAAGTAATACAAACTAAATTGTGATATACTGCATTGTGTAAGACCTATAATCTGGTCATTATTAGATTATAATTAAATAATCAATCAAATGTTAAATCTTTTTACAACCAGCAAAAAAAAATCAGATTGTAATCATTATTCTTTTCGGCCATAATAATCGATTCTTAATTGTCAATGGAATCCTCGAATCGAATACTAAGAGCTTCATTAATAACATCGATGGACAAAAACTAAGAAAGAAATATGAGAAATAAAATCATTTAGCATAATTAGCATAAAAATATAAATGATTATTGTGTGCAATATCGTCTTCTGTACGGCGTCATACCCTTTTACGACTGTATAAACCAGTTGTGGACTTTTTTCAATGGCCGCTAACGTCTGCGTTCGTGTCAAACCAAAAAGCTCTAAATTTAAAATTTCGAATAAAAAATATTTAATATTCCAAATTTAAAAGACACAATTATTTGGTTTATAGTCAAAAACGCAATTTGGTTGGTTAATTTACGGGCTTAACATCGTTCCATATTTTCGTACAGGGCAACAACCAAAATGGCCACGGAGCGAAAGCTCGGCAAAGCTCGGAACGCGTCGGTAACACCGGGGGTGCAGGGGCGCGGGAGGGGCGAGCATGCGTACCGAGCCCGCAGGTCGCATTCCAGTAGTTCGGCCGACCACCGCGCGGCGCTTACGTGCCCGTCCCAGTCCGCGACGCCCGTTCCCAATACAAAGAACACCTCTGTATTGTAAAAAATCTGTGATGTATTGATTAATTTCAACTTTATCCTCACACTAATAGCCACCTAACACGACCGTGAAGTTCGAACCAGTGTTAAAATCAACGAAAGCGTCGTTTTCAACGCGTTTTGTACGGGCCACGTCCTATGGAATTCCACATTTATCGTTGAATAGAATCTAGCGGACGGAGTAACATGGAGGACCCATCGCGTCGCCTCTGAATGGATTGATCGTGTTTTATATGTGAAATTGTGGACGTTCAGTGATGTATAGTGAATGTGGAATATAAATATGGATTGGTGTTTGTGCGCTATTGTGTAGCAAACAGAATCTTCGTAGGATCTTCGTCGAATAATGCGAGTCGAGTAAACCAGTCAGGATGGTGTCGCTAACTTACTTTGGGCTCCGTCACACGCCGTGGACCGTCCTTGTGCTTATTTTCTTCATCGAGAGTGTGATGGGGAACTATGCAAAGTCCTTTTACATACATTGGAACACAACAAATAGCATATTCAGAATAGACAACACCGATCATGTATTCGACTTGAATAAAGGAAACGCTCAATTTGAATACGACCAAGTGAATATAATCTGTCCAGTGTACACCCCAGGGACGTTTGAAGAAGACACAGAAAAATATATAATTTATAATGTGAGCAAAGAAGAATATGATACGTGTAGAATAACTAATCCGAACCCCAGAATAATCGCTATATGCGATAAACCGCACAAATTGATGTTTTTCACCATCACTTTTCGGCCGTTCACTCCGCAGCCGGGCGGTTTAGAGTTCCTGCCGGGCAAAGACTATTATTTCATATCGACGTCCAGTAAAGATGACTTGCATAGACGAATTGGGGGTCGATGTTTGAGTCACAATATGAAGCTGGTGTTCCGGGTGTGTTGCAAGCCGGAGGACCAGTCTCCGGCGCCAATACCCCAGCCGACGCTACCGCCGCCCCCACCGCCGCCGACGACCCCATCGACCACTACAACGACAACAACAATGAAACCGGTGACTAAAAAGACGCACAAGTACGACAAGACGCCGAATGAGGTGATCAAGAGTGAGGAGTTGTCTCACTCCCGCGGGGCAGCGCTGGCTTCGTCGCTCGCTTTGGCACTGGCAGCGAGTGCTGTGCTAGCTCCGCTGGCTCGGTGAATGTGCGCCCGGGCGGCGCGACCACCGCGTCCCGACCTCGCCGACAAACCAGGTCCGGCCTCCACACAAACTTTACACACGCTACATCTACGCCCTGACACTCTAATTTACACGTGAATCTGTGCGTTGTGTGATAATAAAAACTAAAGTGGTGTACTGCATTAGTGATGTGCCCTGAGGATTGTGGATCTTAATGAGTTGTAAGTAATCGAATGGTGATTTAGGGATGTGAAAAACTGAAGTTCCGAACAAGTTCCATTTTGAGAAAAGTTTAGTCTTTAAGGAACACGAAAGCCTAATTTTTATCTAAGTATAAAGGGCCTACTGAGTAATCGAACTAATATGTGAAGTTAATTTCATTAGAGGACATCAAACTGTAGTCTATGATCAGTTAAATATATTTATATATAAAGAAATGTTAACATGTATGATAAAATTAGGTTTCTTAAACCATTTAGGAATTAACGATTTTTTATATTTTTCATTATGCAAAGGATATTTGAATAAGACTTAGGGTTCTTAATGGATCAAAATGCAGATATAGGAAAACGTATATAAAAAAATTAGGTAGCCTTTTTAATTTCTAGTTCAAAGACAAGTTTTTTTTATTCTTTTCACAACGGATAATGCATTAATTAGAATTTATTTATATTATAAATGAAAATCTTTGGACAAGTTAAGAATCTTGTCTAGAAAACTGTGATTTTGGTTTTAGTATTTGTTCTCTTTTATAAAATGCTTTTTATTATGTGATATATTTACATTTTATGTATTAAAAGTGAAGCCTTTTCACCTCATTTCTCTTGACTGATTTTTGCATTTCAGCTTTATCTTTTATTTAACGAAAAATAAATTGCTTCAATAATAAGCACGTCACTATCTTTGGAAATGGCGGTTAAATCAATGAAATGTCAGAAAATCCGCCATTTTCTTATAAAACTATCAAAATGAAGTAACAAAGATAGTAACAGGGCTTTATAGCTAAATAAAATAATAATTCTGAGACCTACGCCTATTTGAAAAGATGGAATTTTCATAAATGTTTAATGACAGTGAAAATTTCATTCTTTTCCGAAGATACGGATAAGCACTTTGGTGCCATTACTAAATCGTGTGAAAACCATGTTTAACATAATAACGAAATAGTCAAATAGTTAAATAGTAGACGAAATAGACCGGTTTTCTTTTAGCCATAACTCAATAGAGACAGTTGATATATTTTAGGTAGTTTTTAAGAAGAAAACGACTAAGTTTCAAATTGTATTGAGAAAACACGTAAATGAGATAAATATTTACGTGAAAGAAACGACGGAAACGGTTAAGCATTACCCACGAAACGTGACGCAATTTTTTAGTTAAGCTGAGACACAACGCAATCTCTCGGATAAGTCTTTTAGGGAAACTGGGTAAGATAAAGGTGTGCCAGAAGAAATAGATGCTTATTACGATTCTAATAATACAACAGAATAAGTCTCAACTTGCATATTCCAAAGGGTTTGAGCAAAGGGCTCATTAAAATGAGTCATCTCATAGAAAGGATATTCGACCTAGCTAAGATGAGCCTATAATTCATTCAGAATGTGACAGACGCAGCTATCTGTCTCAATTCTCAGAGATTTATACACAATAAATAACTGTATGAAGTAATAAGAAAAATGTCAGGAATCATGTTCATAGCAATGGTAACTACGAAAACAAAAATGTTACCAGAAAGAATAATGGAAACATCTGGCCACAACAGTTAAGAAAGTCTTTTTTATCGTTCCAAAAATAAAGCTAATTAAAGATAAAAAGAACGTGACACATAAAAAGGTTTTATTCTCTTTTAAAAACAAAACGGTTTCAACAGTGACTTTGGTCATGCATTGTTTTCTAAACAAACGAGAGTTTAAATATAGAATCCAACCATGTATGAGCGTTTATGATGTTAAGTTGAGCACACACTGTTGACTAACTTAATTTTACAAAAATGGTATTCACGATTATACTCGCACCCTTATCCTAATTTGTTTTGGGGTCGGCACAAAATTACTTCTTTTATAGACCGTATTCCGCCGTTATCTCGGTGTCATCTTCCGAAAGTCGATCTATTGTTTCCTTGATCTTTTGCTACTTTCATATCCACATTCAAACTCAAAAATGTTCTTACGAAATGTCCTACTATTACACCAAACCCATCTCTTCACCAAAACTGAATATTGAACCAAATGCTTCATTGTGTGATGTCAATACAATTAGTACTGGTAACTAGTTTCTGTCACCCAGTTTTTTGATGACCATGAAAATAAAATTGTAATGGAAAATCGATTTTCGATTATGCATATTTGAGCGTTAAAATAAATAGTAGGCAATGAGGCCTCATTCAGTCGTGACTTGTAGAATTTCTGTTCTCGAAAGCTATGCGCAACTAGAAAAAGAATATTCGAATTACGGATTTCTCCTCAAATGGAAACTTTGATAAATTTGCCCATTTCTCTTAATACTTGTTTGGTGTGTTGAAAGATATATATGGCAAATTTTAGGCAAATATGTTTCATGTTCTGTATTACTTAGTTGTCACTGCTTTAGCTGAGACCGTTTAGAGCTAATCCTTAAAACGGGAAGTACACTCTTAATTATAAACCTTAGTTATTATCTACTTAAATGAGCTTAGCCTCCCACGCATGGCGAATATTTCACTCCTAAACATGACTAACAATATGAATCCTGTTCAAAAACTTAAGTTCCATAAACTTACGCTAAATCAGATAATAATATTCCCACTGCAGGGACACAGGGTCACGCAGACCTTTTTTCTGTGAGAAGAAGTGATCCATAAAAAACACTTTAGCATTTGTTCGACGGATATTGGTATCGTAACAAACGCTCCTTATGTGTACATTTCACACGTTGTTTCCGGAAGATACGCCCCAAACACTTCGACGGTTTAAACAATACGTTTTAACGCACCTTGGTCCAAGAAAAATGCGTACACACCTGACGCAAATACACAATGCGTCACAATACTGAAAACTTGGAAGGCGTAGTTTATGTACTCCCTAATTCTCACCATGACTTGGACCTAACTCCTCCTAGACATACACAATACTGCAAGCCAACCTATATTGTTCTAGCTATGAGTAGATTTTCAAAACTGAATTTGGTCTAGCGAGTCATTTCAGGGAACATGCAAGGACGTAATTTCTAAGGGTTGCCGCTATCGAAATTGATAAGGAGGACTATATATTATGACTTGGATATTCTCAAAGCTAAAAGTGCAATTTCCTGTCAGAATCCGTAGTTATCGAGACCTATCTTTAATTTGAGAATGAATTCTCTGGCTGACTTCTAAGTAAGCGTGCTCCATTGTAGACCACATCATCGCTTACCATCAGGTTAGATAGTAGTCAAACGCAAGCAAAAATAAAAAGAGTATTTCTGTTGCTGCAACAATCCTTCGAGTGATAAGGAAAGCATGACAGTAAATGATGACGTTGAGTTTAGTTGCATTTGAGGATACGACCGATAGTCTATTTGGCGTGATATTATCTTTGGTAATTTCGTCATTTGGTGGAATGGCAGGAACTCACTTTTGATTAAAGTTAGTTTACTTTGCTTTTACCAGGATCTAATACAGCTGTATCTTTGTTACTGATTTACAGTTGTGTAAAAAGCCGATATTAATAGCATTAGTTAAAGTTATCCTACAAAGGTTCAAAAGTTACTTTATAATGCCATTGATGTTCGATGTTGCATATTACTCCAGATTGTGGAGAAATCTTTTCCTCTGTCAAGTTTTAAAATCTTCTTTTGCAAGTTTCATAGCTCCCATTTGCGATCATGAAAATTGTCGAGTATGGTCATCATCACTATCGCTACATAGTATAAAACAAAGCCGCTTCCCTCTGTCTGTCCCTATGTATGCTTAGATCTGTAAAACTCCGCAACGGATTTTGAAGCGGTTTTTTTAATAGATAGAGTGATTCAAGAGGATAGTTTATACGTATAATACACGGGCGAAACCGTTGGCAAAAGCTAGTGAATAGATAAATATTAAGTCACGTTTCATGTGCTTAATATTCTCCTTTTCATATCTCTAAATATTCACATTTACTCCCAAGTACACAATTCACAGCATAGTATAGATTTGTGCTAACGCAATTAACATTAGAACGTCTGGAGCAATACTCCAACCTTTTGAGAGAGTGTGAAGCAATAAATTAAGGAGAACAATAGCCTTATGCCTGATTCCTACATATGTCTTAGTTGGAACTAAGAGCCGTATCTTTGCCAATAATGAAGCGTAACCCATATAGTTGGCTATAGTAGCCATTTCATCTTTTGAAAGCGTTTTCTAGTTGAAAACCTAAACCTCTTTTCACATAGTACATGTTTCTTCCATGTGGCATACACTCAAATTGAAGCAGTGAGTGACTTGCGTCTTTTACTTCAACTTATGATATGTTTGATGGGTATGCTATAGACCATTTACTTGCATCGTGTATATCAGGCTTAACCGGTTTGACTAAACACGACAGCTTGTTAACAACCAAGTGTCTTGGGTATAAAAACTAGCTTTGAATATGTTCATCATTTTCGCAATATGAAAAGCTTCGTTGAGTTTACACAGGGTACACTCTTAGGACCAAATCTTTTAACGTATCAATCTCCATCTTATTCCCAGTCAAAAAGTTGTTAAAAGCGTGAAAATAATCCCAAACACAGGTATATGAAGTAACGAAGTCACGACTGACGTTGAGTGCTTCTATTTTTATTTTAAACCAAACAGTTAAACGTCTACTTAGCATTTCTGGGTACAGCTCGTTTGTTTAAACTTGTCTTAAGCTATTTTCAGTGTCTGAAGGGATTGTGAACGAACCAATCTCCTGGCATGTTTGTAATAATTTAGACGTTTAGTTTTTTTTGTACACACCTTTTTGATGTTTTGGGACTTGTTAAAACGTCGTGGTCTTCCTTTTTTAAACTGTAGTAATGGTTTGTCTTTTTGGTCACGTATAGAGATGTTTTTGGAAAAGGGTTCGTTCGTCATTAGTACGTTACTGTCTGACAAAGGTCTTTCTGTAAACAGATAGTTCATTCATTATGTCAGCCCGTATCGATCAAGTAGTCTGGAACAAAAATGATTAAAATGTTAGAGTCAGCACCTTTGGAAGTTGGATTGATAATACTTTAAATGATTCTCTTTATTTTAAGTTAGATACTGTTTCTTATCCTTTCATTGAATAAATTCTTTGTCTTCTCTAATCTAAACACATGAAGTAAAGTAGATAACAGTAGTTCGCTTTTGAAGAAACCGACATCATAACAATCTCAATGATGAATTTTGTGGCGCAAAAACAGCGAGCGTATACATTAATGATTTTAATTGTTCGTAAATAGTTGAACGATGAAAGAACTTAATAGTATACATTTCAATTTTATCAGTACCTTGCCAAATCGGCTTGTAGCTGTACTTAATTAAATAATTACTGTTGATTTCTCTATGAAAAGGCCGCACTCAAATCGGTTACTACGAACATTGCAAATTGCCAAAATGACTGGGCATTAGAGTCTTTAAAATCAATGATATTTTTTTTCTCCTTTTCACTTACATCTTTAAACGTTGAAAATAATTATTAAAACGGCAAAAACTTGAACTTTCTTCTGCCAAAATTCAAATCCGCTATTTTATTTTGCTGAATCACTTAGTCTAAACTATAGATCTTTGATAAAGTGACTTGTATAAGCAGTTACAGTGGCTTTAGCAAAGGGAAAAGCTCGCTAACTATTTCACTGTCATTATCATTTTCCCCTTCCCTTTATACCAATGTATTTCCGATCAGCGCAACATGTCTTTTCTTGTATACTTCTCTAGTCGTCATCTCGGTAGTCCGTAACCATTTATTTATAAATAATAGCCCCAAAATCATACCACATCTATACTGCGGCCGTCTTATATCATAATAACAATAAATATATCAACTCATTAAATTTTATGTTCAGCAATTTAGCTAATTAAATTATTTTAAATATATGGGTTTAAAAATGGACTAATGATGGATATAATATGATCGTGGACGTAGTAATGAAGTATTAAAGATATTTTAAATTCTTGTATCCGAGTAGGGGGAAGTGAAACTATAAAAGATTTTTTAAACTTGCTGAACTATAAAGCCGTGAGATCTCTCTCGCTGCGATCATCGTCTATCTAGCCTTTTTCCATATATCTTGATTCGACAGGAAGCAGCCGAATACCGGTATTTTACATGAAGCTACTGTCTATCTGACCTTAACAACCCAGTTACTGGGTACCACGATTCTCTTTCTAATATTTGGTTGACTGACTTTTGGGCTTCTATTATCCGTAACGACTATTAAAGTTCTCTCTAGCTACTCTGATCGTAGAAATTGGAATTTATGCTTGATTTTTTTTCAAATTTATCATCCCTATTGCTCTATTATTAATCATCATTATGACGAACTGCCATACAAACTTCCAAGTTATTTTTAAATCCTTTAGGGGGGATTTCATCAACAATCCTTAGTGCGGACTTTCGCTGTATAAGGAACTCTAGCGCAAATATACATGATTCTAATTTCAATCCAGCGGTTTAGGCGACACGAAGTCTGTGAGTGAACAAATGAATTTAATTTTTTTTATTAAATGGATGTTCTCGTCTTTAGGCCTACAGACTTTACATATCTTTCTTACGGTCAATAAGAACTTGAAAACGGCACTGTGAGTCTGGTATAAGTTGATTGTACTTCTCAAAGGCCCGCTGTAACCGGTTCGGTAAATAACGTGCTGGTTTTAAAAATAGCATCAGCTAAATGATAGTTAGCTAGTTCTTTGCAAGATCACAATGTTACTAACGATACCTCACTTGTGTCTAAACATAACATTACGTCTGTTTTTCTGGAAGAGGTAGGCAGTGGTGTAAATGTAGCCATATATCACCAGTTCCGATATACATATGTGGAAATATGTATGCATGTATGGAGGTTTGTAACTCTTTCACGCAAAAAATACTGTACAGATTTGTATGTAATTTGGCACACAGGAAGTTTATATCCAGATACAGATAGAGTACTCTTTATATCGGTAGTACGTTCCCGTGGCATAATTTCCGAGATGTGTTCTTTCTCCGTTTTGAGAGCAGTAAACACATACAACGATATTCTCAAACTTTTCACTGTTTATACAAAAAAGACAATAAGACAAAAAAATCTCAATCTGTTGATCTGTAGCCAAAATTGTGTGATCATCAAAATTAACAATAAACTATAATATTATTACAAAACTTTTTGAAATCAGACTTCATGCTACAAAAGTTTTGAATGTGTCACGTCAATTACAAAAGTTCCACAGAAGACGGTTCTTCAGCACGAAGTAATCTTTGCTCTTGAATTTAAGTTCCAAACTTAATATATTACTATATATATGTTCATAGAATTTCTTGTAAATACGACGAATTTAATGGTAACTTGGTTGTGAAGGCCTAATAAGCAGTCGTTCTATGTAACATGCTAGTTCACAGGTAGACACACAAACTGTAAGGCGATCCCAACATAGGAAAAGGCTAGGCAGATGATAATCCCTCTAGTACCCGTATTAACCTTCCCAAAATGCAACTTTAAAGATTTTGTATGAAAATATATATCGACTTTAATAACTTCGGCCTTGTAGATCGTTTTTTGTCACTCGTAACTATATGGCAGTCTCTTTTTCAAGAATTCGATATGCCATATTTGAAGTACTAAAATAAAATACCCGATACAGGTACACCTCTGTCTAACTCTTTGAGTAATATAGATGTAATGTTATGTTATGTTACAACTGTGACTCGAAGTTTATCTTGGACATCACTGAAACGTGGACTTTAGATTCATTTAAATATGAAACAGCCAATCTGCTCTGAGCAAGCGTGGTAATCAATCGTGCCTTCTCTGAGAGAAGAGAAGAAGTTTGGCCGAGCAATGAAACGCAAGTTCAAAAGCATGTATTTCAATTAAACCATTTACTTTTGAATTGTCGATAAGTTTGTCAGTTACTTAGAAAGTTTAAACTAGTTACCCATTTCAAAACTTAGATAGATCTGTATGGAGAAGAACAGACAAACTCCAAGCACACTCTTTGAAATCTATATATTACAAATCACGGGTACACTGAGACAATAAAGGGTAGTATTATCATCATGGTCCAACAACTTTCCCTCAATTTCAGTCTGTCTAGCTTCTAGTCTAGTTACAATATCTAGATTTTACTCAACCTTAACATTACAAACTTACTTTATTACAATTACTAGGCGTGTCTAGGCGCACCTATTTCAAATTGTTTGCCAAAGATATTGTACTAAGAAACTGTTTTGGCCCGCGGCACTGCTTGCTTAGTCAAAAATCATGTAGTAATTGTCAGTATCTGTCTTAGTGACTGGTATAGGTGTGGAAATAGTTGTAAGTCTTATTTCATCATTTTGAAGTGTTTTATTGGTAATGTTAGTTTCATTTGGTAATATTACTTCTTTTGGATGTACTGCATCATTCATTTTGTCATTGGTTAGTGTGGTTCCTTTATTTGGTGTATAATATGGTCTATGATTAATTGACTTTTTGATATCCTGCCACACCATAAATTTCATAGTTTGCTAAACAACTTAAACCTACAGGCTCTGTTCTACATTATCTATACAATAATATATTATAACTGCGAAAGTAACTCTGTTTGTGTATTACGCTTTCACAGCTAAACCACTGAACCGATTTTGATGAAATTTGGTACGGAGTAAGTGTGAACCCCAAGAAAAAATATAGGTTATTTTCATACCTCGACTTTGTCTGCGTCCGCGATAGCCGACATTTACGTGGACAAAGAAAATCTCATAACACCCATCGAACAATCCAAATCCGGGTAGTATATTCTGAACGTCAAATCAAGCACAACTCAAATTATTAATATGATTAGTATGTAGATAATTCTCATTCAAAATCTCATTATCTTTGCCTTCCACTATAACATTACCACCAGCAGATTTGTCATTAATTTCGTTGTTCATATTATCACCCCTAGCGTTTGCCTTATTATGTTGGGTCTACTTCCAGTCTAACCGTATACTACTGACTACCCATATTATACATGGAGCAACTGCCTATCTGACCTCTACAACCCATTTACCATTAAAATCTTTGTTATTTCCAAGAAATTCTAACAATATTTGAACTGGTTTTCATTTTACGACATACACTGCTTTTTTTGCTACTATTGGTTGATCTACCATAAATCTTTGAAGCGTTTTATCTAAAAATGTTTATGCGAACATTGTTGTTGCAATAAAATTTAATTTATTCTCATAAATTTTTATTTCATACACTTCTGTTAGTTTTTGTGTCTATACGAAACTCCTTTCTTTCCATTTTGGAATGTTTCTATGTCAATTGTGTTTGGAACTGTAAAAAGACGTTTCTCGAGAACAAGATGCATAAATCTCTTAACTGTAATTATCTTATATTTCATTATTTTTAGAAATTTATTTTCAACTAGGTCTTTCCTTTCAAATAATTATGTTGTTTAAACAGCCACCATCTATTTTATAAATAATTATAATACGAATCAATGGAGACAGCTCGGTCTATTAAATCTTCTTTTAATCTGGTGATGGGTCGTTAATTTTATTGCCCATACTTAAAATGGCAAGCGTCGACTTTTGTATAACATATTCGATTCCGAAATAATGAAAACTACTTGTGGATGATAATATAAAAAGATTTTAAGATTTTTTTTTTATCAAATTGTCTAACAACTTAAAATATCCGTATATTCAAATCACAACTGTCATTCTCTGAGAGTTTGAACGCGAAAAATTTTCTAAGTGCCTCAGTTTGATGAACAATTAAAACAATAATTATTTATACGGGGTAAAGTTCTAGGAGGGTCAAAAGCCAGAAATACCTTTGCCAGAGCAATTCTTAACTTAATGGCAGACACGGCCCTCTCCTTAAAAGGAAAGTAATATCCATAGCCACCTCGCCGGCCAAACGGGTTGTTGACCGTATCTAGTTGAAGGAAAATAAAGAAACGATCTATCTTCTCTGATATATTCGCTCAAAGTACGTCGACCATTTTACTTATAGTTTGAATTTCGAACAACATAAATGCAAATGAATCTTCTACCGACACAGACTCGTCTTCGTATAATGATTTATTGAATTCGATATTTGAAAATATTTGTTCTTCTACTAATCTTTTTTTCATATTTCGTTAGTGTTTTGTTTTTTAGTGTGTTCTTCCTCTTTTATTTGGCATTCTTGTGTGAGAATTCAGTTAATCATTCGTAGATTTTTAACAGTCATGGCGGGTATTTAGAAACCCGAACAGTTAGCTAGTAACTGGATTGTAGAGGTTAGATAGGTCCTTCCATGTAAATTACTGGTATTTAGCTGCATCTGGTTAGACTGGAAGCCAACCTCAACACAGTTGGGAAAAGGATAGGCAGATGATGATGACTTTTTACTGCTTATGTTTCTATTCCTACATAGTCTTTTTTGGTTTTTCCTGTAGCTTTAGACAGAAAAATACTCTTTCTATCTTCAATAACTTCAATATTCTCAACACCATCTTTTATTTCTAAATCTTCAAAGACAATTTCCGTCCTTCGGTGTCTTTTCAAATTGACGTCCAAACAATGATAATACTCTTCCGTGCAATTATTCATTTTGTTCTGATGTCTTCATAATATAAATATTGAACAGCATTTCGTTTAGGAATATCTCAACTGTCAGCAAAAGCATTATATATTAATCTCTGACTGAGTTACAGAATATGTGCAGTAACTGGTTCAGATGTATTGATTTTTATTGCATCATTTTTCTTAACATCACGCTTACAAGTCTCAAAGGGGTATGCAGAAGTGTATATAACCATTCAAATACCCATATTTAAAAGTTATATCTGTTTAGTTATCTGTATGTTAGTTTATTTATGTAAAAGTATATAAAAACAGAGGAAAGAATCAGAGGGCGTCAAAAAAGCTCGTCAGGGTCGCGAGATTGTTCGAAAGAGATACTGTGACCCTGGCACATGGGCAACTGAAGGAACACGGGTGGGTTTTAGTCAGTAAAAGTCTGACATGCCCTCCCGCTCCGCCCAGAGCGGGGGAAGTCATTTAATGATTACCCATCCAAAAAAAAAAGCATCGCTGTCAACGGTAAAACGTGCCCCAAAAGGCTGGCAGCATTGCCAGGTTGTATGGCGATGCTGATTCTTTGGCCAAAACATTGGCCAGCCCTCTGGTCACATGAAAGAGAGTCCATGAGTCCTATATTTTTGAATCGTGTTACAGTGCCATGTATTTACCTAGGTACAATTCCAAACTACCTCGTTGTTCTAGTGGTTGCAAGTGCTACTGTTGAGTTGAGCATGAGGTCTTGGGTTCGGTTCCCAAGTCGGGAAATGTGATATTGGGTTTTTCTGTCAGGGATTGCTCAGTAGCAGCCCGGAGTCTGGATTTGTGCCCAGTTGATGGCAATAGGCTCGCCCCCTATTACATGGGACTTAAACATAACTGGTGAAATGTTGGTATAATAAATTTATACCTTTGTACTTACCATTCGATGGTTAATAGGCGTGATGTGATGTTATGTAATTCTAAACTTCGGGCTGATACTTAAAAACATCTAATCTTTACATGATTTGGTAATTTCGAAGGACATATAAATAAATGTATATAATGTTCCAATAATATCATTAAAATACACTGTAATTGATTATTATGTAATATGTCACTTGTAAGATCCCGGGGCTGTAATTAAGCATAGTTCACTTTACATACAGATTCCGACTATTAATTAATAATAAATTATGTAAGAATTATTGTCGCAACAATTACAGATAATATAATTGCATGTCTATACACAATAAATTTTATCAACGCAGTATTAATTATAATAGATAAAGTAAATATTCTGAATGAGTAATAATTAATTATCTCTCATAGTTACAAATAATTAATTATGTTATAATAAATGTCTGTAAAACTTTTTTCTACCACGGACGTGTGGTCTACTGATACGGCGATATGTTGTTTCTGAAGAAAAATTGTTCTTTCTGCACAAAAATATTCCATTATATCAGCGCATTTTCTTTAAAAAAAAAACCCATTAAAAGCTAACGTACAAAATAGCCAAAAGCCCCATAAACAAGTCAATAAAAAAAAGAAACAAAACAATTTAATAAAATATTAACGGATTTCATTAAAACTTTCCGGAAACAAAGAAATAATACCGTTTATTTAATCAATACTCTTAAGGAGCTGACGTCCAAACGCAGGAAACCGTAACAGCTCAGATCGCTCAGTTTTTTGTCGCACTATAAGATATTACAAGATATTACAAGATATTAAAAAATTGAGTGTAGTGTGTTTCTAGCAAATATTTATTAAAAATAGTTGATTTAAACAAAAAGATCCCATCATACATGATGCAACAATAGTAAAACATAACTCAAAACATTATTTTTCATAATTCTCAAAATTTGAGCGTAAACTAACATATTTCATTTAATGATATTGAAGGGAGTTCAATAAACTAAAGAAATACGGCAAAAAGTATATTCCACAGACCCGTGCATATATTTTTTTTATTTAATAAAGACTGCAAAATTACTTTTGTTTTGGTGGTCAGTCGATAAACGTTTTGATTAGTGAAGAAAAACTAAGCCCACACATAGACAGCCACACAAAACGCAGTTTTTAAATATAAGACCTAGCTGTTAACCGCGAATTCGGCTGCGTGAGTTTTGTATTTCATAATTTTTTGACTAAAAATTAGCCTATATCTTTCCACACGTCCAAGGCTATCTATCTATCGAGTTTTGTCAAAATTTATTCAACAAAATTTGCTTTTATGTATGTCAGCATAACCGTGTTGTTCTTCAAAACTTGACTACGGGTTTTGATAATGTCTTACCCATCACAAAGAGAATTTATTCCGGAAATTTTATGCGTAGGTATTTAAATATTAAAGTTACCTATAATATAAAAATCTCGATGTTTTGTCAAGCTAAAAACCGTGCAAAGCTGGGGCGGGTCACTTATCTAGATAGATAAGTGACCCGCCCCAGCTTTGCACTCTTTACTACCTAATAATGAAACTGAAGAGTTTGTTTGACCGCACTAATCTCTAGAACTCCCGTTCCAATTTTTAAAATTCTTCTTGCATTTGATAGCCAAATTTTTGACGAAGGTTAAAGATTATTTAAAATTCCGCTAGAACCCATAGAAGGAACCAAAATTCAGTAAGAACGCTACAGGAAAATGGAGTAATAGAGCGGGCAGGTTATGCGATGCGACGGGATGGGTCGGGAGAGCAAAGTATTTCACTTGAACGAAGTCTCTGGCCAAAGCTACTCACTACATAGTACAAAACAGAG
The DNA here is from genome assembly GCA_932294355.1 of Aporophyla lueneburgensis. Classification (NCBI taxonomy): domain Eukaryota; kingdom Metazoa; phylum Arthropoda; class Insecta; order Lepidoptera; family Noctuidae; genus Aporophyla; species Aporophyla lueneburgensis. Next base: position 10,369,405 of record OW028762.1, on the reverse strand, counting down.
TCGCTTCCATCTGTCTGTCCCTATGTATGCTTAGATCTTTAAAACTTTGCCTCGGATTTTGATGCAGTTTTTTTTCATAGATAGAGTGATTCAAAAGGAAGGTTTAAACGTATAATACGCGGGCGAAGCCGCTGGCAAAGGCTAGTATAATATAAGTATGGATATTAATATTACATAGACAGATATCTTGAAAAAAAAAAACTACACAAAAAAGAAAAACTTACGAAAAACACAGCCATCACAAAGTTGTAGACAGCATTGTTTGGATACAACACAAAACAAAAAAACAGTCTGTGATTATAAAAAGAGGATCGGCAAGAAACAGCACTAAATTATACGTGAAACTAGGAGATAAATCATAGGAACACATTAATCATGTGAATCTTCATCCGTTCGTTTGTTATTCTTGGTACAGCAATGCTCAAAATTTTGTTTGACGCCCCCTTAACATAACAAAACATCATGCTTGTAATTTTTTTTCTGGATGGGAAATCATCGAATGACTTCTCCCGCTCTGGGCGGAGCAGGAGGGTGTGTCAGACTTTTACTGACTAAAACCCACCCATGTTCCTTCAGTTACTCATATGCCAGAGTCACGGTATCTCGCTTGAACAATCTCGTGACCCTGGCAGATGCTTGTTATCCCTGATGGGTAAGACAGAAGTACAGAGCATTTAAAGCTACTATAATCTGTCAAATTTCATTAATAGATTTTCAACTTTATCCCCAAAGTATTAAGTTCAAGATTGATTGGGAAAATTTGACAGTTTCGAGTGGCTTGATGTGCTGGCTTCTGTACCTATAGTGCTCCTTCATTTCGCCTGTTAAGTCCTATTGCCATCAACATAATCAGTCTATAATGTTCCCACTGCTGGGACATAGGCCTCATATCGTTGATAGGGACTGGACCGTAATCCGCCACGCTGGCCCAGTGTGGTTTGGTAGATGTTACATGTCTTGGAATTTTTGGTTCTAGGGCATACCGGTTTCTTCAAGATGTTTTTCTATTACCATCGACTGCAGGGATGTTAAGAAGCTCCGTAACCGTAACCGAAACTATCGGATATCCGATATAAAATTGTATCCGTAACCGTAACCGAATCCGAAATAAAAGTTTCGGATAATATCGGATTTGTTATTACATTTTTATTTTAGGTAGATTAGATAACACTCAATTTATATTTATAATCATTTTTATTTCAAATAGCTGTAATAATTACTCACGGACTGATTGTAATTCCTACCAAATGGTGACATATAAATAAAACCATTTTATTAGCTATTTAAATTTTACTTTTAAAATTCCTTATAAGTTTAATATCCGTAACCGATATTATCCGAAACTAACGGATAATCCGAAATAATTTCATATCCGTATCCGTATCCGTATCCGGTATAATAATCATTCCTACATCCGTATCCAATCCGTATCCGAAATGTCCATAACTTCCCTAATCGACTGCACGCGTAGCATGACCACCAAAGAAAGAACTTTGTCTATTCTTGGTAGAATAGAGATAGAACTGTCATGCTACGCCAGCATAAAACGGTACAAATCTTTCTACAATCTTTAATTCTGTCTTTAATCTTTCTACAATCTGTAATTTTGTCTATTCTTCCGTCGACAAAACCCATGTAAATTCCAGGCTGCTTCTGATAAATTCTAGACAGAAACAGCCAAAAATGTTTAGCAGTGGCGTTTGCAATCACCAGAGCAACGGGGCAGTTATGAAAAGAAATGTTGATATTATTGCTATGTCAAAAAGCTGTGGTAGCCTAGTGTCGGCCCGACTTACGAATTGAAAGCTGTGAGTTTGAACCAAAGCAGGCACTTTATGTATTTAATTTCATCACCACTGCTCTCAAAACGGTGAAGGAAAACATCTCTAGAACCAAAAATTCGAAGACATCTATAATCCTGCGTGTGGATTATGGCCCACACCTTCTCACAGAAAGGGGGCCTTTGTCCCAGCAGTGGAAAAACTGTAGGTTGAGTAAAGAAACCGTTTAACAAATAAATCATTCAAATAAGACACACTACAGTTATGAAGAACAAAAATTTAAACATTAATAAAACTATAAACAATTTTAGATCCGCTGGCTAATTCGTTTCGAAAATTAACTAATAATTATGTCTTAAAACTAAATGTAAGTATACAATTAATATACCGATAACATCGATGGCTTGCTAAAATATAAAAATGATAATTATAATAAAACGCTTCTAATAAAGATGGCAATTAAAACTTCATTTTTTAAGCGCGCCAAAGAGCAGCTTGTTTTTAGTTTATAGCCTTCCATTGGTTTTATATTTGGAACTAATTCTACCATTGGCGGATTGTAATTGATATTTTTTTGTTCTGGTAACAATAAAATACTTTTTTTGTCTGTGCCAAGAGATAAACTTTTTGGGTTGGTTGCCAATTTTTTTGTATTTAACTTTATCCATTAATGAAGTCTATCAAAGAAGTTTTCATAGTGAATCTATATTATTTAGTTTGTGATAGATCAAACATATGTTAAAACTAGCTGTATTTTTATGTTTTTGATAGAAATAATTTATAAACTTTTTTTTTGCGTAGGAAATTTTATCAAATGACGTCTCTCGCTCTGAGCGGAGCGGGAGGACGTCTCAGACTTTTACTGACTAAAACCCACCCTTGTTGCTTCAGTTGCCTGTGCCAAGCCCACGGTAACTCTTTCAAACAAATCCGTGACCCTGGCACACATCGGCCCTAGCAGACTCTTTCTACTTTTGCTGACATCTCTTCAACTTACTTTTTTGTGTTTAAATCTTTGAGTGAGTGACTGACAAAGATTTATATAGTTTTGAATAAGTGCGTTACACAACATTTATGCAACTGCTGAGCTCAGATCTTCTCCAGAGATTATCTCGTATTTATGCTTCTCTGTAAAATATTCTGGCCCATCTCTTATGTGCTCATCTAGGTCTGCAGGATTCCTAGGCATCCCTCTACAACGGCATTAGTCTTTCGATATACTGCAAAAATAAACAGAATTGTCTATATTTCTCTTTCAAGGTTCTCGTCTTCTGGGGCTCTATGTATTTAAAGAAACACAGTTTAAAAGTAACCATTAAGAGGACACGATTTTTAAATTATAACCGGCATTTCTTAAAAGAAATGAGCCGATTCACTGAATACTGACATCAAAGCGAGCGATGGATGCCCCCGTCAGTTTGTCAAGAAAATATGGTGGGCAGGCTATTTTTATTTAATAATGTTACCGAGATTCAAGTCTTTGAATCTTACGTGGATTAATTTATCGGACCCATTTCAAAACAAAAGGTTTATTTTCGACCTGCGGGGGATTTGGGAGAGAGGATTTAACACAATGTAGATTATTTCAATTCGCGCCAGCCAGTAAAAGTCGAATGCCCTGATATATTGCTTTAATCACCTCATTTGGCAACTGAACTGGCCGCTGCAATTAAATATCTCTCACTCACATTATACTCCTTATTCGTGCCATCATGACATTTCTTTACTCTCGTAAGATAATTTTAAAATTTAACATAATTATCGTCACACCTCTCTGAAGTTGGCATGGCAAAAATAGCAGACAAACAAACGAAATACGGGATAATTAGCCGTAAATTAACCGCAAATTAAACGTGAAAACCAAAAATTTACCGCACATACGGAAACCCAAAAATCAGTTTGCATGCTAGCTTCAAATGAAGTTAGCATGCAAAAATCGTAAAATCGGTTAGAAACATCCTAGGGAACTCTACTTGAGCTCATAATTTGCCGCTTATTAGCCGCTGGCGATATAGCCCGAGACCGAAAGGATTTTTTTTTTTTTTCGAAAAAACCCATACTTTTCATATCGGCGGCTCGCCGATCTTTGTAAAATCGAACCCGATCGCTCCGGCAAACTATAATTGGACCTGAAAGATGCTGTGATGGTTGCCCTAATTAACCGTGAAAACCAAAATTTTACCGCAAATACGGAAACCCAAAAATCAGTTTGCATGCTAGCTTCAAATGAAGTTAGCATGCAAAAATCGTAAAATCGGTTAGAAACATCCTAGGGAACTCTACTTGAGCTCATAATTTGCCGCTTATTAGCCGCTGGCGATATAGCCCGAGACCAAAGGGATTTTTTTTTTTCGAAATAACGCTTTCTTTCCATATCGGCGGCTCGCCAGTCTTTGTAAAATCGAACCCGATCGCTCCGGCAAACTGTAATTGGGCCTGAAAGATGCTGTGATGGTTGCCTTAATTAACCGTGAAAACCAAAAATTTACCGCAAATACGGAAACCCAAAAATCAGTTTGCATGCTAGCTTCAAATGAAGTTAGCATGCAAAAATCGTAAAATCGCGTAGAAACATCCTAGGGAACTCTGCCTTAATTGGCAACCATCACAGCATCTTTCAGGCCCAATTACAGTTTGCCGAAGCGATCAGGTTCGATTTTGCAAAGATCGGCGAGCCGCCGATATGAAAAGTATGCGTTATTTCGGAAAAAAAAATCCCTTAGGTCTCGGGCTATATCGCCAGCGGCTAATAAGCGGCAAATTATGAGCTCAAGTAGAGTTCCGTAGGATGTTTCCAACCGATTTTACGATTTATGCATGCTAACTTCATTTGAAGCTAGCATGCAAACTGATTTTTGGGTTTCCGTATTTGCGGTAAATTTTTGGTTTTCACGGTTAATTAGGGCAACCATCACAGCATCTTTCGGGCCCAATTACAGTTTGCCGGAGCGATCGGGTTCGATTTTACAAAGATCGGCGAGCCGCCGATATGAAAAGTAAGGGTTATTTAGAAAAAAAAAATCCCTTCGGTCTCGGGCTATATCGCCAGCGGCTAATAAGCGGCAAATTATGAGCTCAAGTAGAGTTCCCTAGGATGTTTCTAACCGATTTTACGATTTTTGCATGCTAACTTCATTTGAAGCTAGCATGCAAACTGATTTTTGGGTGTCCGTATGTGCGGTAAATTTTTGGTTTTCACGTTTAATTTGCGGTTAATTTACGGCTAATTATCCCGTATTTCGTTTGTTTGTCTGCTATTTTTGCCATGCCAACTTCAGAGAGGTTATCGTCACCTCTCAGCCTTTTCCTAAATATGTATCTATCTAGACTTTTAGTCTAGTCGGATGCTACTGAATACCAGTGTTTTTTTCATGGAGCAATTGCCTATCTGGTCTCCACAATCCAGTTACTAGATAATACGAAACGCTTTGGTGAGTCTATCTTATTAGTCGCTTTAGGAAGATTCCCCAAAATATGCGAATCTGAACCTTACGTATCAGAACGATACTGATCGTCTTCAGGATAATCTAGCAAGTCTCCCAGATAAATCAAACGCAATAATTTTCTACGTATCGAATCGAATTACTCGAATAATTGAAATCCGTTATGTGGTAAATCAAGTAATACTTTTATGAGTCATACAAGCTTCATAATTTGCAAGCTCCGTCGAAGCTTCTAATTCTTCCTGCTTTTAAAAATCTCACACAATTCAATTCGCATTTTTGATCTGTTAAAGTTTTCCGGGTAATCCATTACACGACAGATTAAAATGTTTCTTTTTTGTTGAATCAAAATGGCTGGCCTTGATTGAGTTCATTCCCAGTGTGAGCGTGAAATCTTTTGCATTGGTCCGATGGTATATCTTTTAGATATCTAAGATATTCTTTTCTTGATAGTTTTTGTTCTCTAAATGATTCTTTATGGTCATTGTGTTGATTTTGAGACTGGAGTTAGCGAGAATTTGGTGTATATGTAGATAATTTTGTTATTATCTTCGACGATCCTTTACTGTTTTTTTTCAATCTTCTGCATATACCTAGTTAAAACTGATTTGTAAATCACTAAATGTTCTTATTGTTAGTGATGGTTTATCTCTCAGAGTCCTGTATCCCAGCAGTGGGAATATTACAGACTTATTATGATGAACTTTTAAAATATTTGATTGGCTGGTCGCAGTTTTGTCGTAAAGCAACTTTCTATCTCTTTAATCTGCAAACTTTATTCCTCATTAACAGCAATTGCCGTTTTTTTCTACAACTACTCTATCGTAATCCTCAAAAGTCTCATTTCAATTCGTCTTTTGTCGTTTCATAAATTCCGTCATTACAATTTGGCAACGATTCCAAACAATTTTTAATGCGAATATCAAAATTCGGCACTAAAATTGTTTTCTGTAGCAAAATAATTAATAAACCAACGCAATGGACAGAGGGGAAGACTTAATACCCCATAATGAGCAGATAAACCCTAAGAATTGAGTTTCAAAGGGTTGAAATCCCAGTATATACCAAAATCTATAGCGGGAGTTGATACCTTGGTTGATGACGGTGTAAATGCATTAGTGGCGTCTCTTTCTGTTGTATGACTAGTAAGACGTTCTCTTTCTAAACGATGATTTATAGCACTAATAGGTGTACCAACACTTGTAGAACTATGAGTGTATTTGATTTAGTAGATATGTCAGTTTAGGGGTGATTCATATTGAGCATAATATGAAATTGTTTTCAAGATGTCCTGTGACAAATCTACTTCGTGTGTCACTCAATGTTATCCTTTTCTCGATTACTTTCTAAAAAATTGCCCACTTTTTAAATTTGAAAAGAATGTACATCTTTTCAAATTTTAAAAGTGGGCAATTTTTTTGTGTTGTCAATTCTATTGCTATTGTTTGTTTATTTGTTACTTTTAGCAGCTTATTATTATATAGATATATTTATGTCTTTAGTGAAACGGAAATTTTATTTAATCCTCAATAACGTTTTGATCTTCTAATTATGAATATTTCTAAATAATTGAGCCTTTTATTAACTCTCTCACTTTTTCTTTCAGTGTAACTAAGCTGTTTACCCCGGATTAGTTGGTTAGGTTAGGTTAGAACTGAGACAAACCACGCGAGGTTCACAAAAAAAGGCGAAATTATTAGAGTTATAAGAGTGTTCACAATTTTAGGAGCGTAAAATGGGATTTTTTAAAGGTTCAATTAAATAGATGTCTTGGTTAAAAACAACTAGTTTACACTCTGGCTGTCATTCTTCACAGCCACAGCAAACACCACAGGACATCCCAAGTAGATACTTTACGATGAAAGTAGAAAAACGCTAAAGTTAATCAAGGCGGTATCGCCACGATCCTTTGAAAGACCTTCATTAACATTATCAATTAAACATTAAAGACAGCTTTGATGTTGTTCCGACAAATGACATGGTTCTTGCCACATTGCATTTAAAGGAGAATAACAGAATTACACGTAAATCTTTTTATGGAACATACAGTCCCACAAGACTGGCTTGATGATGGTGGCACTGTTGATGAACACAAAATGACAGACTTTGTCACTCTCGTCACTTTTCATAGTGATTTCTTTAGTTCCAATTAAAACCAGACAATTTAGTGGCACTAAAGGTGCTTCTGTATTCGCAATGATATAAAGTTATGCACTGACATTGACATTTGACAGTTTGGATAATAAGTCAGTCTCAATGTTCCCACTGCAGGGATACAGACCTCCGTTCTTCGAGATGGAATGGGCTATACCACATGGGCCTAGTGCGGGATGGTATAGTTTGGATACCTTGAAAGTAAGAAATAATTAACATAGAGACTGTTAATGATCGATTAGATGAATTTGGTCAACACCTAAATGTTGTTAGACCTACAAGCATTAAATAAGTTTCTCGTCATCTTAAGGATCTAAACAAAGGAATATTCTACAGTGATAACCATGTTGCAAGAGACAAAAAATGTATGGGAAACAAGCAACCGAAAAACTTGTAAATGCTGTTGAGTCGTGGTTGAGTTGGTGAAATGTAGAATGCTTTGATAACGATTGCTGATCAGATCTAGACCGTATGACTAAGGTCTACGACTGAAACTATTACTGTCTTCCCATACCTATTAACACTGTAATTTGTAAACATTCTAAAACACAATTATTTTAAAAGAGTAACCGTGGTGTTTTTTGCCGGCTTTTCTCCAAACGATCAATTTGAACCGTGCACCCAGCTTCTGACCTTTCATAAATGCCCATGTTGGTTTATGTGAAATAAAATATTTTGATATTGAAAACTTCTGAGACAAAAAAATATATCACTCCTATTAGTTTTTTAATCCAAACCCAATTAGTTCCGCGTGGTGGATTACGGCCCACTCGCTTTCACAGGGGCCTATTTCTCAACAGTGGGAATGCTATTGGCTGATTAAGCTTATTACTTTAAGGTGGATACAGAATTGTCATAATATCATCAATGAATTTTTATTTATTTGTAATACTGAATAATAATACTATGAAGATAAAGTAGTGAAGCAGAATGACATAAGAATTTGACAATGCATTTAATATTCTCAATACAATTTGAAACTCAGCAGTGACGAACAAACATTTTTTCTTAGTAATCTCTCTAATTAGTTTTGATTAGTTGTGCTGTGTACTTAGAAATAATAATTATTGCCTGATTATTATTATTATTAATTAAAAAATGATGACCTCATTTGCAAGAATCTCGAAAGAAAATCAGTCCGCTAGTTTATAATGAAAAAAATAAACATAATTTTTATATTTAACACTTAAATGTTTTCCAGACAGGAATTGGAATTTTGCATAAAATATATGACAATGATTGTTTAATTTTTGTATAATATGGTCTGTATAATTTCGATTGACTTTAAAAATAAAAACTCTTTTTAAATAATCAGAATAGAGATCCAGCCTGTGGTATCTAATAGTGCCCGTCGTATATTTAAATGGATTACGACAGCATTTATCATTGTAATGGCTAAATAAGTCAGTATTCATTTATTGTTCATATGTTTAAATTCGTTTTACAGTCAAACGTAACCTCTAATTTTTTCTACTTCCTCGACAAAACATATTTTGTGCAACTTAAACACTATGTATGTGATAACGTACACCCTCGAATTTTTGACGAAATTAAACAAGTGGAACGGCTTAGAAAAAAGTTTTTTCTTAGTAACATTCAATTATAGAAAGTCTTATTTATATGTATAACAGAAAAAACAACAATAAGTTTAATCCACCATTTTAAATCTTATGACGTAAGATGTTAACGGATTTCTGTCTGGGAAATATTTTACAAATAATTGATATTGTGTAAGCCTAAAATTAATTGTCTGTGACAAATTTCCTTTAACGCTAATATTGTTAGTTCATACTAAAATAAATGATCGATCTAGTAACTCAAGTTGAGAGCAACAATCCTATAACTCGTGCCTGGTTATATCGAATTTTCGTTGAAGCTTTAAAAGATTTTTTGCAAAAAAAGATAACCTATCTTTTTCTTTTTTTTAATCATTTTTTCTTAAAATCTTAAAGCTTCAACGAAGTATTTTGGTAAAACGTTTGTTTGCTCAGTAAAGGTTGTAAAATCTAAATGTTTCATGACCCAATTCTGTATTTATAATTTTGTTTTACTCGAAAAGCAAGAGCAATGAACTATAACTACCCGTTTTCTATAAATAAGTTCAAGTAGGTGAATTAAATTTGATCCAAGACTGTAGAAAATGGATTATCGATATTATATTTTTTGTATTTTATGTAAAACTTATTTCTACTACGTGACTGTTTATATAAAAAATGAATTAATAATGTTATTTAAATAGTAGTTCATTGTTCTTGCATTTTTTTTTCTATTTTAATGAAATAAAGTTTCATTTTTATTAAGAGATATTCGCATTGGTGCTACTAGCGGTCGCTAATATAGGTTTTACATTTTAATTTATTGATACTTTTGTACTTATTTCACAATTTTTTAAAGATTTTTTTTTCGATGTACTTAATTTTTTTAAATGTTTTTATTAGCGAGAAATTCTAGACATGTAAAAAGCTTCAGCTACCTCTTTAAACTGTTCTAAAGGTATTTTTGTAAAAAAATAACTAATCTTAGTATTAGTGAAATAAGCTTAAAATCTTGGGTTACTAGATCGGTTATTGCGATTTCCTAAAACGAAAAATAAAAAATGATTAATAATCCTCAATTTTCCTAAAAATGGATATTAATAAAAATGAATGCGTGAACTGTCACGCGAAAGAGGGTTCTGTAGATATTTTTGGAACAAACATTTTACTCATTGAAAAAGTTTATAAAAAAAACGTAATATTTTTTTGCTCAAAAAAGATAACCCTGAAATGAAATTGTATTATATTGAAGTATGTTTTTTATTTGTTCCTTGAAAACCTACGGGACCCTAAAGATTTGAAGATACTTAATAGGTTGTAGGGCGACGGTGAAGACCGTTAGTGTATTGTACAATATATTTTGCAGCTGTATTGTTAGTTAATGCTGTAATTATTAAAAATACGCGGCCATAATGTCTCTGGTATGATTTGGAAAAATAAAATGTAAATTTCTTGGTAGAGGCAGAGGTGTGTTTTATCTTTTCGTGTACTTAATTTTAATTAAATATTTAATTTGTAAAAAGTATTAGGTACTAAATGATGTAATAAAATTTTTCTACAACTATGTATCCACTAAATTGCATAGACCATTCTGTAATAATTAAAAAAACGAAACTCAAAACATTTTGTAAAAATGTTACATATTTATTTTTTAAACAATATCTCTGCCTTTCTGCCTGAATTATGGGACGAATAGTAATAAAAGAAAATTGTTATCGAAATTGGTTAAAAGTTCCACCAGGCCAACACATTCTATCAATTGAATGGGCTGTCAAAATCTCGACGCCATATTGAAAAAAAAACTGCATTTTCTTTGCGCTTTTCACCGTAATAATATTAAGCTCAATGCTTTATACTGCAATATTTTAATGCTACTGTAAAAATAAACAAATTTGAGCACATTCAATTGGTGAAAATGAGTTGAGGCCTCGTGGAAAAGTTAGGCCACAGACGCTAAAACAATGCCGTAGAAAATGGCCTCGATCGCACTACACGTCGAATATTCACTGGTTAGAAAGAGATAAATGTAACGTCATCTCTTTTTCACTCATGAATATTTGGCTTGCAGTATTGGCAGGACCAGTCCATTCTGTAGATATTACGACTTGATATTATTAAATGTAGGTATTTATCACTCGAAGTGTATAGCCGTGAGGCCTAACAGCACTTTTGGACTATTATAGAAAATGTGTTGGGTTTTAGAGTTCGTGGCCTTTCGAGCGCATTGTTTTCGAGTCAGTGTCCTGAATGAGATTTGTAAAAATTGTACTGGAGGTTCGAAAAATAAATGTACCTACTAAGTATTTGGTAATGAATAACTTGTAAATATGTTGTTAAAATAAGTGTAGTCCCTGTAGGTATTTATTTGTACGATTTCGGGCCTTTGTTGAAATCCAAAGTTTTTAATTTATTTTTCGACCAATAAATGTTGGAGAGAACTATTTTGTTTGTTTTATTTCTATTTTTTTCGGAGCTGTCTGGTAACTTTGATGCGTAGTGGTGGTTTGTCAATTACAAACATGTATTTCAAATCTAAAACAAATATTAGGAGACCACCAATTAAAATTATTCAAATTTGTAATTCCTTCATTATTTGATCTTGTTGGTCAAGTGGTCGTAAGCGCTATTTTTGAGCATGGGTTCGAATCCCAGATCGGGCAAAGTGTAATTGAGTTTTGTATCAGGAATTCCTCAGTAGGAAGTCGGAGTCTGGATTTGTCCCCGGTTATTGGCAATAGGCTCGCCTGGGCATTACATGGGACTGGTACATACCCGGCGAAATGTGGATGTACTAAATATAGTTGCATCTCTGCCCATACCTACGCGGGATATAGACGTGATGTTATGTAGGTATTTCACAATTTTGCCAGTAACAGAATGGTGAAACAAAGTTAGTTGGAATTATAATGCTAAAAAGTACCAAAGAGTCTACAAAAATGCATCATCATTATAATTTCAGCCAAAAGAAGTCCACCGCTGGGCACTCCAGCCTTCGCTGGGTCACCGGTCCACCTTGTGGGATGGCTTCCTGTACACGGTCACCACTCCAGAATCTTTCGCGCCCATCGGCCATCTGCCACCTGCCACTTAAGTTTGGCATTTCTTCGGGCTATGATAGCTACCTAGGTTCCCATGCGGATCTCTTCATTTCTGATTCGATCACGTAGAGAAACTCCAAACATAGCTCTCTTCATGGCCCTTTGGGTGACTTTTCAGCCTTCTAATAAGGCCCATTGTGAGCGACCACGTTTCAGTACCATAGATAATCACTCGCAACACACACTGGATAAATGCATTACTACAAAGTAGTTTCAAAAAGTTTGACAGAGTTCGGTTCGGTTCGGTTAGAGTTTCTAATGACGTTTGTTTCTTTAAACAAAAAATTAAAATTCTAAAGTTAAACATGAAAGAAATACGATGGCCGTTTGATTAGCAATCATGTATGGTCACCAAAAAGTCATGGGCACCGTGAAATGTACTATGAATCATTCATGAAGGTGACAGAGCTACTGGGCGTATTTTGAGGATATCGTTCTTTGTTTAAAAAATTCTAATGAATCTACAAAAGAGCAGTAGTGGCCCAGTGGTAACGGCCGCGACTTACGAGTAGTAGGTCGTGAGTTCAATCCCAAGCAGTCGCATTACGTTTTGTAAATTATTTCATCGCCACTGCTCTCAAAACGGTGAAGGAAAACATCGTGAGGAAACCGGCATGTCTTAGAACCAAAAATTCGAAGACATGTGACATCTACCAAACAAACGGTCCACGTGGTGGATTATGGCCCACTCCCTCTCACCGAGAGGAGGCCTGTGTCGCAGCAGTGGGAACATTATAGGCTGGTGATGAATCTACAAAAGAGGTTAACTTTGTAAGCTTGTGAGTTTGTTTTAAGGAAGTCATCTCTAGAACTACAAGTCGGATTTGTTTTTTTTTTTTGCATTTTGACAGCCCATTTCTGTAGAAAGGTTACGGGCTATTAAACCAGACGCTGCGACCCGTAGGAGCTGTGGAAAATGAAAAAAAAGTCGGAAAGAACGTCGAATGTAAACAAAGTAATAGTGCGGGGAGGCGATGTGATACGACGCGACGGGTGGGAGCCCAAAAATTCAACCGAACGAAGTCGCTGGCAGAAGCTAGTCTCTATCTTACATAGTACAAAATCTTTTTACAAAAAAATAACAACCGACTTCCTTAAAAAAAACACTACAAAGTCAAAAATTACTTCAATTTCGAAAGTCGGTGCCTGATCTGTATTTAAGGTTTTTTTCCACTGACTTCCGAAATTAAAGTTATTTTTGACTTTGTAGTGTTTTTCTTAGGAAGTTGGTTGTTATTTTTTTGTAAAAAGTTTTTATTTTTAACTTTTTAGTTTATTTATTTATTTAATTTATTTGTCGTGCAAATACTTAATACAAATTTAAGACTTATATGGTTTTCACGTGGACCCCAATTTCCGAATAGAACCAAATTAAAATGGGACCATTCGGGAAGCACCAGCTTTCAAATAAAAAAAGAATCATCAAAATCGGTTCACCCAGTAAAAAGTGTTGAGGTAACAAACATAAAAAAATACAGTCGAATTGATAACCTCCTCCGTTTTTTGAAGTCGGTTAAAAACAAAGTCGCTTGCCGCGTCTGTACACTTAGATTTTAAACGGATTATAATGCAGTTTGCATCAATAGATAGAGTGATTAAAGAGAAAGGATTGTATATATAACACATTATTATGACATTATATACTTACAATTCTAATTTGACCTCTTTATTATTGGCTGTCATAACAACAATGACATTTGGTTTAAATAGGTTACTAAGTTTTATTTATGTAATACTATCATTTAAGTAAATTCTTTTATATTTTGTGAATGTGAGAATGTTGTAGGTCTTGTAGACTGTAGACAATTTTCTATTTTATTAAGTACCTGGTTGGTTGGTGGTTTTAGTAGTACTTGTTGACAGTCCTACACTGTTCTCGCATACCTATTAAAACTGTTGTTTGAAAACATTGTAAAACCCAATTATTTTTAAAAGAGTAACCGTGGAGTTTCTGGCCGGCTCTTCTCCATAGGAATCAACAATTTGGAACCGTGCACCTAGCTTCTAACGTTTCATAAGTGCCCTTGCAGGCTTATGTGAAATAAAAATATTTTGATTTGATAACACGCTGGCAAAAACTAGTTTATTATAAATGCCAAAGTGAGTTTATTTGTTACGCATTTACGCTAAAACGGCTGAATGAATTTGGATAGCATTTGGCGCATGGGTAGACCATGATCCGGGTTAAAACAGTGGATAATTACTAATTCCAGACATAAGCAAAGAGGCTGAGTTATCAACTGTAACATCATATTATATGGTATCGTTTAGGTAGACAAGTTATTTTATTTCTGTAAGTAGGTATTTGTGAATACTTTTATCATCATTTCAGCCGAAAGACGTCCACTGCTGGACATAGGCCTCCCCCAAGCACCGACACTTCGACCTGTTCCGTGCCTCCCGCATCCAACGCATTCCTGCGGCCTTCAACAGGTCATCGGTCCATCTTGTGGGAGGCCTTCCAACGCTACATCTTCCAGTACGCGGTCGCCACTCCAGAACCTTCCGGCCCCATCAGCCATCCGTTCTGCCAGCAATGTGCCCTGCCCACTGCCACTTAAGTTTGGCAATTCTTCGGGCTATGTCGGTAACCTTGGTTCTCCTACGGATCTCTTCATTTCTGATTCGATCGCGTAGGGAAACTCCAAGCATAGCCCTCTCCATTGCTCTTTGGGTGACTTTGAGCCTTCTTATGAGGCCCATTGTGAAATACTTTTATACGTAAGTCATATTTTTAAACTAGATGAGGTTGGTGTATTTGACTACTCTGAGAAACTGCGTGATATTACTATGCCATCACCATCATCATCATCATCATTTCAGCCGACAGCCGTCCACTGCTGGTCATAGGCCTCCTAAATTTGGGGGTGTTTGCCATAATGGCCACGCTTGGCAGGCGGATTTGCGATCGCAGTACGGTGGTAAAATGCATAGAGAACGCTGCTGCCCATTCTCTAGTAAGTCCCTTAGTCGCGTCTTACGACACCCACGGGAAGAAAGGGGATGGTGGTATTTTTTACGTCCGGCACTACACGGTTACCTACCTTGTAATTTATTATAGTGAGCTTTATCTTACAGCTGCAGTAACAGAAATTATCTAATAAATTCCAACATAATTACAAGTCTTAGAACAATACTTGGCTGTACTTATGTCAGTCGTAAATCTGAAAATCTAGACTAGATCTAATGAGTCACCGAGGTCGAATTTCTATGTTTTGGTCTTTGGTAGGTCCGTCATTAATTATAATTATAATTAATAGATACCTTTTCCTCGGTTATCAAATCCGCTGTTTTATAGAAAAGTGAAAAAATACCTAAGGTCAAAATGTATTGTCGACTGACAAATAGCCTAACCGTTCTCGATGACGCGGACGCTACAATAGGAGGATTGTCCAGGACAGTCGCAAGCTCACCGGCTTGCTCAAGATTTACGGTCACAGACAGGCATCTTTCCGTTTTCGCTGCCGAAGTCCGCCGCGACGTTTCAATCCATGTCCGCCCCGACCCTTGCTCGAGCCAGACCGCGCCGCTGAGCCTATCTAAATAAAAATTAAAAATCATTCTGATCTAGCTCATCCCTTTTTTTTTGCATGGGAAATCGTGAAATGACTTCTCCCGCTCTGGGCAGAGCGGGGGGGCGTGTCAGACTTTTACTGACTAAAACCCACCCGTGTCCCTTCAGTTGCCCATGTGCCAGGGTCACGGTATCTCTTTCGAACAATCTCGCGACCCTGGCAGGCATCGGTCCTAGCAGACCCCTTCAATGCTGTTGACATCTCTTTCACTACGCGCCGTCGCGTCGACCCGAGCCTGGTCCTTACCGGGCCGCGAGCTACCCATTGCTCGCCGCCCGCTAGCTCGCGCCTACGGTGGCCGGGAGTCCGCTATCGACTCCCGATCTAGCTCATCCCTTGCTGCCGTTTTTCAGCGAGGCTCTAAACTCTAAGTCCACGAGGGTGCCCTTAGCGTATAGTCGCTTTACTTTTATGTGTAGGCCTTAATTTATTAAGGTAACCAAACACAGGCAAGTCCGGTTAGGCAGCCGATAACCTCAAATGTTAACGTGCGAGAAGTACTAATCCTTCCAGGCATCCTTTTCCAGAGCCACCTTGCATCCCAATGCTACATATTCCAGTACGAGGTTGCCACGCCAGATACTTTCGACTTCATCGCCTGTCCTGTGTGTTGATTGTCCTAAGATATTCAATTATTTATTTATCTACCAAATGTTGTTACAATCAATAAATCAGCATCAAAATCAACTGCAATCACAAAAACAAATGCTTGTGATCTAACAAGGGTATTAGAAAGTGTTTCCAGTTGTCTGTAACGAGCATTGTGCAACAATCGCGGCCATTTTAACTTGACACATTAGGGTAGCGCCGCTTGCATAGTGAAAGATCGAATGCCGAAGATTTAAATCGTTAGATTCGCCCTCGCCGAACTTAGGTTGCGTGAAAAAATATTAGGGGTTTTATAAATTATTATACATATAAAACCCCTTCATCATCATCATTTCAGCCGAAAGACGTCCATTGCTGGACTTATGTCCCCCCAAATCTTGGGGAGTTTTGTCATAATCGCTACGCTGGGTAGGCGGGTTGGCAATCTCAGTACGGTGGTAAAATGCATAGAGAACGCTGTTGCCCATTCTCTAGTAAGTCAATTAGTCGCCTCTTACGACACCCACATGAAGAAATGGAATGGTGCTATTCTTTACATCCGGCACACACGGCATCCCATAGTCCATTCAAAATAGCTAAGTTTTGCTATGATTGAATGAATGAATGAATGATATTTTTATTTGCAAGAATATAGGTAGCTTACATAAGTTCTTAAGATGAGTTTCACTATATTCGGCATAACAGCCGTGCAAATGTTTTGATTTGAAATCTCGTGCGCGTTGTCGTGCAGGAGCAGCGGAGACGAGCGATTGACCAATGCTGGTTGGAGATGTGCCAGTATGTGCATGCAGTAGGTACACATTAAGTCATGAGTAGGTAATAACATAAAATACTAATAATAATTACATAACTTAAATTTCGATAACAATGCAATTCATAAAATTAAATACAATTATATTAATTTAAAATCATAATTTATATTAAAAATAGCGAGCAATAATAAAGATGTCATGTCAATAAAAATAGCAAGATTTATGAAAATGTTTCGATTAAGTATAGAAGTAATGTCAAATGTAGATGTCATAATAATTATAATAAATAAGTTTTACATTTTATACTCAAAAAATCTCAATCTCTCTTCTATCATTAATATAAAAGAAATGTCAAAGTCCCCATCGATCGAGAGATTTTTTGGGCTAACTTGACCGGATCAGCCTCTGTTTTCTTAGGTACTATTAAAATGTCATTGTCAACGAAACAAAACGTGGCCTTATCAAATCAATGAAAATATAAAAACAGGGCAAATCTGACGGTTTAAATCTTTGTCGAATATTTTATGAAATGTAGAACAATTAGAAGTGCATAGTTCCTTATTTAGTCGGGTATCAAGTTGAGTTGGTCGTTTTAGTTGTTTACATGGATAAGTAAATGTCTTGTCCATTGTGTACTTTCGAGTATCATTATTGTAGCTTATCAAATGTTTGGGGCCAATTTCGCCACACTGGCACTGCTGGTTACTAAATGTCTCGTTAAGCATTTTGACGTAGGTATTGACCATACTATAAGTAGTTAATTGAGACTGGGGTAATAAACAATACAAAACGTACCTAATATGGTACCCTACTAATCTACACTTTTTTTTACTTTTTAGGGTTCCGTTGCCAAATGGCAAAAAACGGAACCCTTATAGATTCGTCATGTCTGTCTGTCTGTCTGTCTGTCTGTCTGTCTGTCTGTCTGTCCGTCCGTATGTCACAGCCATTTTATTCCGAAACTATAAGAGCTATGCTGTCGAAACTTGGTAAGTAGGTGTATTCTGTGAACCGCATTAAGATTTTTACACTAAAATAGAAAAAAAACAATAAATTTTGGGGTTCCCCATACATAGAACTGAAACTCAAAAATGTTTTTTTTTCATCAAACCCATACGTGTGGGGTATCTATGAATAGGTCTTCAAAAATGGTAATGAGGTTTCTATTATAATTTTTTTCTAAACTGAATAGTTTGCGCGAGAGACACTTCCAAAGTGGTAAAATGTGTCCCCCCCCCCCGTAACTTCTAAAATAAGAGAATGACAAAACTAAAAAAAATATATGATGTACATTACTATGCAAACTACCAACGAAAATTAGTTTGAACGAGATCGAGTGAGTAGTTTTTTTTTAAAACGTCATAAATCGTAAACCGCAATTTACCTTACATTCAATCAACTGAAATATAAAAATTAAAAAATATATATATTTTTAAACCGAAAATACCTACAGGTTTGTACGGAACCCTCGGTGCGCGAGTCCGACTCGCACTTGGCCGGTTTTTTATATTATAAATGCGAAAAGAACTCTGTCTACCTCGCTCTTACCACTAAACCACAGAATCGATGTTGATGAAATTTGGTACGGGGTAAGTTTGACCCCAAGAAAGGATATAGGCTACTTTTTATTATTCCGCGACTTCGTTTGCGTCCGCGATAACCGACATTTAAGGCTTATTCAGACCGGCGCGACGCGACGCGATTCTTGTAGAACAATTTCCATGAAGTTCACATAAAAATTGTTCTACGAGTGTCGCGTCGCGCTGCCGCGTCGCGCCGGTTTGTAGGAGGCTTTACGCGGACAAAGTCACGGCCAAAAGTACATAATACATAATGAATTAAAAGTCGAAAATGTCTGTATCTACCTACCTAATTACTTCGGTCGGCTTTGTTGTTTAGTTAGTAAATACTGCCGAATCAAAAGTGGCGATACTTTAGAAATCAGTGAAAATGAAATGCCTCATGATGAGCAGTGGTGGCCCAGTGGTAGCGGCCGTACCTTACAAGTCGCAGGTCGTAAGTTCGATCCCAGACAAGCGCATTACTTTGTGTAAATTATTTCATCACCACTGCTCTCAAAACGTTGAAGAAAAACATCGTGAGGAAACCGGCATGTCCAAGAAACAAAAATTTGTAAATACATGACATCAATTTATTTGTTGAAGTGCCTGTCTGGGTACGAACCTTACAACTCGTAAGTCCAGCCCTCTACCCCTAGGCCACCAGAGCATCAACACATGTAATAGGTCCAGATTTCTCCACGATGATTTAATAGGTCCAGATTTCTCCACGATGATTTAATAGGTCCAAATTTCTCCACGATGATTTCCTTCACCATTAGTAGACAGTACGGTGAATCGCAGTACAACTTGAACTACAGAAACCGATTTGCAGGCGTAAGGGGGGGGGGGCACGCCACAATTGCGGCGGTAAGTCCCCTCTTTGAGGAGTGGATAGAGAGGCGTCACGGCGTCCTCACCTTCCGCCTGACGCAGGTTCTCACCGGGCATGGGTGCTTCGGTGGGTTCCTGTTCAGGATAAAGCGGGAGGATACGTCCGGGTGTTTCCATTGCGAGGATCGTCTGGAGGACACGGTGGAGCATACGGTGGAGGTGTGCCCTGCTTGGGCGGAGCACCGCCGTGTCCTCGTGGAGGCGATCGGCGGCGGCGACCTCTCGCGTCCGGCCCTGGTGCGAGCCATGGTACGGAGCGAGAGGGAATGGGAAGCCGTCACCTCCTTCTGCGAAGCAGTAATGCTCGCGAAGGAGGAGGCGGGGCGCGTGAGGGAGTGGCAGTCTCTGCGCCCTCACGTCCCTAGCCGCCGCAGGAGGAGACGCCCCGGGCGTCGGGAGTCGATTGCGGACTCCCGGCCACCGTAGGCGCGAGCTTGCGGGTGGCGAGCAATGGGTAGCTCGCCGCCCGGTAAGGACCAAGCTCGGGTCGACGGCGCGCAGTGTTCCACGCGCGCCTCAAAGAGATGTCAGCAGCAGCGTAGGGGTCTAATAGGACCGATGCCTGCCGGGGTCGCGTGATTGTTCGAAAGAGATACCGTGACCCTGGCACATGGGCAACTGATGGAACACGGGTGGGTTTTAGTCAGTAAAAGTCTGACACGCCCTCCCGCTCCGCCCAGAGCGGGAGAAGTCATTTGATGATTTCCCATCCTGAAAAAAAAAAAAAAAAAAAAAAGGGGGGGGGGGGGGTCATTTGCCATAATCGCTACGCTTTTTTTTTTTTTTTTTTTTTTTCAGGATGGGAAATCATCAAATGACTTCTCCCGCTCTGGGCGGAGCGGGAGGGCGTGTCAGACTTTTACTGACTAAAACCCACCCGTGTTCCATCAGTTGCCCATGTGCCAGGGTCACGGTATCTCTTTCGAACAATCACGCGACCCCGGCAGGCATCGGTCCTAGTAGACCCCTACATAATCGCTACGCTTAGCAGGCGGGTTGACGATCGCAGTATGTTGGTAAAATGCATAGAGAACGCTGCTGCCCATTCTCTAGTAAGTCACTTAGTCGCCTCTTACTACACTCCTAGGAAGAAATGATACACGGAACTCTCACCACACAGAAATCGACCTTACTGCTTTGGAATAAAGGATACGTAGATATCAAACAGTTTTCTTGAAAGTGTAATTGACATTAGGTTCAGTATTCCTTCTTATAAACGCCTAGCATGGAACCTCATTAGCCTACACCAATTCTCCTAACCAGTGTTTATAGCACCTAATAAATCGTAATTTTTTCCTACATTCTTAATTCAATATGGAAATGCTACATGCCCTTTAGTAATTAACATAATCATTTAGGTCTGTGAACAGGTAAATCATAGAATAATCATCAAATTAAAAATATCCCTTCTTGAAAGTTGTTTAAAAAGAGGAGTTGGGGCAGGTTTTCTTGAATCGCAATGTACGGTAATGAGCTTAGATTTGTAAGGTATGGATAAGAATTGTTTGTTTTAACTTTCTGATATTTTTTCTGGAATTGTGCTTAAGAGCGTTCATCCACGCGGGCTGGCAACGTCGCATTTCATGTCAGTCTGCAGCATCCCACTGTGGGGCATGTTCATGAAATAGCACAACCAGCCTATAATGTCCCCACTGTTGAGACACAGGCCCCCTCTCTGTGACAAGTGGTGGCATACCTATAATCCTCGCAGGCCCAATACGGTTTGGTGGATATCACACGTCTTCGCATTTTTGTTTCTAGGACAGACCGGTTTCCTCACGATGTTTAACTTCACCGTTATAAAAGCAGTGGTGATCAATTGTAATTTTGATACACAAAGTACCTACGTCATACAAATCGTAAGTCGCGGACGTAACCATTGGGCTACCACTACTCTCTCGAAATCGTTAATTATTAATTTTATTAAAACAAAGCTAAACACAATGCTTACTATTGTTCTAAAGTAGAATTAATCTATTAAGAAATCGATTACGTATTGGAACATTCGAATACGCCTTTCTAATCAATTATTTCTGGTCATGTACGACTATTTGGCAATTTAAAAGCAAACAATGACACAATTTTGCGTCATCAGTCTGAAATCAGCTAAAAAATTACAAAAAACCTTAATTTAAAATAAGTGATCAAGTCTTATTATTTTATTTACTTACAGCAAATAAATATTATTCTTCTTCTTCTTCTTTTAAAATTGTGTAAGAGCTTTGCCTTTGAATAAAACTTTATAATCTCGTACCATGTTATTCCAGAAATACTTACTAGACAATTGCACGTTTTGTGTTTATATACCTAAGGCTTGAATTTTCGTTGTTTCCTTAACGCTATATTCAAAACGTGCTAATACGTATTCGCCCACAAATAAATAAATTTCGTGCAAGTTGCAAAAAAAAAATACTTTGACGTCAAAAATTAATTTATATTAAAACTTGATTGAAAGACCGAATAAAACTCAGAGGTCAAAGTCGCTTTTAAAGTTCAGGCATAATCTAGGTCACATCATGTGAAGAACATGGAGATTGGTATCTGAGAAGGTCTTTTGGCTAAAGAACCAGACAAATTTTAATGGATCTGTCTAGTCAGTGCACGCATTCGTCATCAATCGTGTAAATTAACAAAGAACCAATTTAAGGAGGATTCGCCAGGGTAACTAATAATATTATAAATTTTCTTACGTTTAAATTCACAACCTAAAACTCGTAAGTTGAAGCCACTGCACTTTCTCCCATTGAATGATCATTTAATATTATAGTATTCTTGAAACTCAGTTCAAGTATGTCACAATGCAAAACAAATTGACCAAAAAGTTACGACTGCATTTCCACATTTCTTTAATCCAAGTCGCATTTACAGACCGTTAAAGGTTTTAAGGTAAAAACGTTAATAGTTTTGCATGCTTTTAACGAATACGGGGTTCGATACTTTTGCAATTAATTGTGACTGTGTCTAAATGACTGTAGTTTCTTTACATCGTTGTTAGTGCAATAAAAGATTTCTTTTGCGTTTAGCAAATTTTATCTCATGAAATTCAAGGCTTTTTCAAACTACTTTGGGATCAACTTTCAGTCTATCTGGGTGTAGCTGAATACCAGTATTTTACATGTAGCGACTTCCTATCTGACTTCCACAACCCAGTTACTGGATCATACAATAACCGTTTGTACTAATGGTTGTTAGACCTGTGAAATACTGGTATGTACGAGTAAAAACGAACTGGACTTTGAGGGTCGAGAAGTTCTGCCGGGGTCGCGTGATTGTTCGAAAAAGATACCGTGACCCTGGCACATGGGCAACTGATGGAACACGGGTGGGTTTTAGTCAGTAAAAGTCTGACTCCGCCCAGAGGCTCCGCCCAGAGCGGGAGAAGTAATTTGATGATTTCCCATCCTGAAAAAAAAAAAAAAGGGTCGAGAAGTTGGAACCGCGCCACAACACGAACTTCAAGTCATTCGTGGTGTGAGTTCCAACTCTTGAAATCCAGACTTTCCTCAAGGAAGAGTTTTGGCCGAAGGGTGTCGTGTATCGGCGATTCCGCGGAAGACTTCGCGACACCACGCAGCGCAACACGACGCCGTCACTTCGTGTACAATAGTTACATTGTTTTTTATTTGTATGTGTGTTAGTCTGTAAGGTATTTATGTTATGGGTCTTTGTAGCCCGAAATAAATTGATTTGATTTGATAACGGCATCCGGTTCTTTTGGAAGCCGACCAGTTATGATGATAATGTCTTGTCTTCTTATGTCTTCGTGTCGACATTACTGTTTGTAACATCATAATCTGCTTACAATGTTCCCACTGCTGGGACATATGCCTCTTCTCAGACAGAAATCATCATCATCATCTCAGCCGTAAGTCGTCCACTGCTGGACTTAGGCCTCCCCCAATTTGGGGGGCTTTGCCATAATCGCCACGCTTGGCAGGCGAGTTGGCGATCGCAGTATGGTGGTAAAATGCATAGAGAACGCTGCTGCCCATTCTCTAGTAAGTCCCTTAGTCGCCTTTTACGACACCCACGGGAAGAAATGGGGTGGTGTTATTTTTTACGTCCGGCACCATACGGTACAGACAGAAATAGTGGGTCGTAATCCACCACGCGGGCCCCGTGTGGGTTGGTAGATGTCACATGTCTTCGAATTTTTGGTTCTAGGACATGCCGGTTTCTTTACAATGTTTTTCTTCACCGTTTTGAGAGCAGTGGTGATGAAATAATTTAAAGGCCTGTGTTTCAGCTGTGGGAATATTATAAGAAAGCCGACTGACGATCTACAACTCGTTGTGGGTTATAGGTTTAAACTCAGAAAGAATTACTTACTACTTAGGGGCCGTCCATTAATCACGTGATGTTTTATTTTGGCATTTTTGAACCCCACCATGGTGATACATGGTGAGGTTTAAGCCTACCCCCCACCCCGCCGCCATATCACGTGTATTTTTTAGTACCTACAAAGATTTTTTTTTATACATATTTATAAAATACAGGTATAAGTATCATCTAATTTATTTTAAAAAAATACACGTGATATATTACTACGCCCCCTTTGTGATATTTCGTGATTTTTTATGGACCCCTCCCCCCTTTCGAGCCTCACGTGATTAATGTACAGCCCCTTACCTAGGTGACTGACACTACTTACATAACTGCCCCTTAGGTCTCGTGGTCGCACGCGCTGCTGAGCTTGAGGTCCTGGGTTCGATTCCCAGCTCGGCCAACATATGTAGGTCATCATCATCATCATCATCAGCAGCCTATAACGTTCCCACTGCTGGGATACAGTCCTTCTCTCGGTGAGAGGAAGCGGGCCATAATCCACCACGCGGGCCCAGTGCGGGTTGGTAGATGTCACATGTCTTCGAATTTTTTGTTCTAAGACATGCCGGTTTCCTCACGATGTTTTCCTTCACCGTTTTGAGAGCAGTGGTGATGAAATAATTTACACAAAGTAAAGCGCCTGCTTGGGTTCGAACTCACGACCCACTTGTAAGTCGCGGCCGTTACCATTGGGCCACCACTGCTCCATAGATATTATTGGGTTTTTCCATTAGGAATTCCTTAGTAACAGCCCAGAGTTTGGAATGTGATACCCCCGTGCCTCAAAAGGCACGTAAATCCGTTGGTCCTGCGCCTGATCTCTCTCCGGTCGTGTCTGATTGCCGTCCCATCAGACTATGAAAGTAAGAGAAGTGTGAGTGCCCCTGTGTCTGCGCATACACTTCAGCACTATAATATCTCCCGCGCCGATGGCTAGTCTCTCTAAGATTGGCCGTCATGGCCGAAACACGGTCTGGAGGACCCACCTAGGTAACCTTAGTTACTTGTTACTTACCGAGGTAAGACACTGCCGTTACCACTGGGCCATCACTGCTATGCTACTAAGGGTATCATCATCATTTCAGCCGTAAGACGTCCACTGCTGGACATAGGCCACCCCCAATTTGGGGGGCTTGCCATAATCGCTACACTTGGCAGGCGGGTTGGCGATCTGCTGATATGCTGATAAAATGCATAGAGAACGCTGCTGCCCATTCTCTATCAAGTCCCTTAGGCGCCTTTTACGACACCCACGGGAAGAAATGGGTTGGTGCTATTCTTTACGTCCGGCAATACACGGACAATAATATATAATTTGAATATATAAATATTATCCTTTATTATATTGTAGAGCCAAAATATTGTTTTATATAGCACGTGTTTATGTCTCAAAAAAAATGGCGTATTTTTCACCGATGTTTTTATTTCATAATTAAAAGTCGCCTACCTAGTTTTTATTATATTTTTTCCTATTTATTTAGACAATATCAGATTTCTAGCTACCGCAGATTTTTTTAAGAATCATTTGCATTAATTTATATACTTATTAGTACATAAAAAACTAGATATAGATCAGTTGTTTATCAAACCGTTTGAAATAGTCTATGGAACAGGTTTTTTAATTTTCCTTCTATGGTCTAGCCTAATATGGAATATAAAGTCATTAATTTAATGAAATTGGCTTTGATATTTCTTTTTAATAATGTTTTTATTATAATTGTCCCCATGTAAAGGATCACGTAGTCTTAATCAACATCCCTGGGTAACGAATTGGTGATTATAAAGAGTTAAATTAAATTAGCTAGGGAAACTGAGCAGACGTGTTCGGTATCGATATGCAAGATATAATAGAATAGACGCAAGTCCTGAAAATAGTTTGTTCATAAATGACTACTGAATCGATTTCAGTTAATCCACACTTCCACACTAATATTATATATTTATATATATTATATATAATTTATATATTATATATAATATAATATATAATTAATATATTATATATTTATTTTATTATTATTTTTTTAAATATTTTTTTATATATATATTATATATAATATATAATATAATATATAATCCACATCCACACTAATATTATAAATGCGAAAGTAACTCTGTCTGTCTGTCGGTCTGTCTGTCTGTCTGTCTGTCTCGCTTTCCTGCGAAAACTACTGAACCGACCGATTTAAATGAAATTTGGTACACAGATAGTTTAGAGCCTGAGAAAGGACATAGGCTACTTTTTATCCCGGTAGTATGTTCCCGCGGGATAATTTCCGACCTCCACGCGGGCTATGCCGCTGGCAAAAGCTAGTTTTAATATAAATAAAATAAAATAAATGTATTTAGTCATTCCTTCTGCCGATTGAGTCAAAAGTTAAATCTTATTTCTAGGGTATAAGACTCAATTTTAAATGCTTAAAGTAATGATAGGGTCAATAAGATGGTCTAAATAATAAATATGTTTAAAAATTGTTAAAAAAAAATAAAATAAAAAAAAACACGCGAGACAGAACAGAAAGTGTGTTTTTAAGTTTTTTAAAGATTTTCATTTTTTAGCTCGACTAACTACAAAAGCCGATTTTTGTTTTCATTTTTTGCTAACCTAGTGATCCTGGCCAGGATAATGACACAAATTCATGAAATTTCATGAATTTGCAAAGTTTCAAATTATTCTAACGCTTTAAAGGGGGTGAAAATCACTTCCAGAGATTCCGTTACATACGAGTACCTACATACATACATACCAAGCTAATAAAAGCGTGTTAAAAAATTCAATAACAATGCCTGACTCGCGAATCGAACCTTTAACCCCATGGTCAATGGTCCCGGTTGCTACCATTAATCTATTAGGTGTAGCACGTGGCAGAGAGCGCCTGCATTTATCATAATTATGTATAATTAACGATATTTATATCTAGAATAAAATAAAAAATATACCTGAGTCTTATCAGCTAATGTTTAAAAAAAACCCACAAGAAAATAATAGATCGTTTTCTATTCCAATAGTTCTTTTAAAATATTTTTTGCTACGTTCCTAAATATATTAAAATAACATAAGTAATAAATAAAATGTCTAATTACCATATTTAGACTCTTGTTGAGCGAAACTGGTTCTCTATAATGTCTATGCGTCGAAAAAATATTAAAAAAAAAGTGGTAGAACATCAATTTGTGTTAAGAACATCACTTAAGAATTTGTCTATGATAATATTGATTGTTGAGAATTTAAAAACAGTGATTGTTTAATAAATGACTTAAAAAAATTAAAAACCGGCCAAGTGCGAGTCGGACTCGCGCACTGAGGGTTCCGTACAAACCTGTAGGTATTCACGGTTTATGCATAAGGCTTGTGTTTATGAAATTAAATCCTATTTTTTTAATTTTTATATTTGAGTTGATTGAATGAAAGGTAAATTGCGGTTTACGATTTATGACGTATAAAAAAAAAACTACTTACTAGATCTTGTTCAAACCAATTTTCGTTGGAAGTTTATATAGCAATGTACATCATATATTTTTTTTAGTTTTATCATTCTCTTATTTTAGAAGTTACAGGGGGGGGGGGGGGGACACACATTTTACCACTTTGGGAGTGTCTCTCGCGCAAACTATACAGTTTAGAAAAAAATGATATTAGAAACCTCAATATCATTTTTAAAGACCTATCCATAGATACCCCACACGTATGGGTACGATGAAAAAAATTTTTTTGAGTTTCAGTTCTATGTATTGGGAACCCCAAAATTTATTGTTTTTTTTCTATTTTTGTGTGAAAATCTTAATGCGGTTTACAGAATACATCTACTTACCAAGTTTCAACAACATAGCTCTTATAGTTTCGGAAAAAAATGGCTGTGACATACACGGACAGACAGACAGACAGACAGACAGACAGACAGACAGACATGACGAATCTATAAGGGTTCCGTTTTTTGCCATTTGGCAACGGAACCCTAAAAATGGCAATTACCTACATAAGTCAATATATCAATGGTCTATTGAGATCAGAAACCACTAGTTATTTTTTTTACTGTTGTTTATAAGTAGTGACCCGTCCACTGCTGGACATAGGCCTTCCCCAAAGCAGAGTGTTTGCCATAATCACCACGCTTGGTAGGCGTGTTGTAGGTGTGTTGCAAAGGACTCGAGTCGTCGAGTCGTAATTTTAAAGACTCGACTCAATTATGCAAGACTCAGTGTGCTCAAACGGCTCGGAGTCTAGAGTCAAGCCGAGCTCGAGTCATTGTCGAGCCTAAAAAAGGGACTCGGGTTTTAAAAAAGGCTCGAGTCTTAAAAACGACTCGAGTCTTAAAATTAACTCGAGTCTTGTAGCTCATCATTCGAAAAAACTCGACAGATTTTTTTGTTAGCAAAGTTACATCATAACCACTAATTTGAATTTATTGCCTTCATTCGAGTCTTTTCGAATGATGGGGTACAAGTTTCATCTTCATGCTCCGAGTTTTTCTTTAAGATTCGAGTCCTTTTTAAGACTCGAACCCTTTTTAAGACTCGAGTCCTTTTTAAGACTTGAGTCCTTTTTAAGACTCGAGTGCTTATCTGTAGACTCCGCGCCTTTTGAGCACACTGAGAGTCCTTTGCAACTCTAGTTGGTGATCGCAGTATGGTGGTAAAATACATAGAGAACGCTGCTGCCCATTCTATAGTAAATCCCTTAGTAGCCTTCTACGACACCTTTTTTTTTCTATGACGTCTATGTGAAGAAACTGGATGGTGCTATTTTTAAATCCGCCACCACACGAAACACAAATGATTTGGCTTTAATGTCTGTCATCTCACTAAATGCCAAAGAATATATGTATGTAGTTTTGTTTATTAACTTAACTAGCTGACCCAGCGAACTTCGTACCGCCTCAGAATCAATAAATGTTGTGTGAACTTATCAGATACCACCAACACAAAGCAAAGAGCACCAAGTACCATATACCCATGTTAGACCAAGTTATGACAAACTGGTACTTTGAAGACATAAAGCGTTTTCTAGCTATCAAACACCCATGTTAGGTGATTTTGTATTCTTAAATAAGTGTTCTTAAATTTTCTAATTTTCCCGCGTATTTTTTTTAATTTTTCTCTTTCATAAGAACCTTTTCCTGACAATAACAAACACAACAACAACAAAAAAAGTGAAATCGGTCCAGCCTTTCACGCGTGATGGCGTGACCAAGGGAAATAGGGATTCATTTTTATATATATATTTTTATATGTATTTGTAACGTATTATTATTACATTAAAATATTAGCTTTCTGCAATTCTTCTCCAAGTAAACTTTAACTGAGCCAAATTTCATACTCCTTCTTCCGCTTAATTATCATAAAAAAATTAAGAACGATCTTTTTAAAATGGTGTATTTTAAGTTCTTTTATTTGATTGAGTATCTTGTTATAGTATAATTTGAGTGTCATTACTAGATAGCTTTTAGAATATAACACAGTTTTGTGTGGAATAAATTATATATTACTTGCTTTTGCCAGCGGTTTCGCCCGCGTGGAGGTAGGAAATTATCCCACGGGAACTTACTATCGGGATAAAAAGTAGCCTAAGTCCTTTCTCAGGCTCTAAACTATCTGTGTCCAAATTTCATTTAAATCGGTTCAGTAGTTTTAGCGGGAAAGCGAGACAGACAGACAGAGTCACTTTTGCATTTATAATATTAGTGTGGATAATTATAATATAATAGCACATTTCTCTTTGCGTCTTCTTGATCTCACAGTTTGAAACAAATGTAAGTTTGATAATACTATACTTGTTGTCTCTAGATAAGAGCATATAAAAAGCTAGTAAAATACTGCTGAAGGGTGTCCTAAAATATTCATATCATGACTTAAAAATTGTGACTACATCTCCACAGCCTCCGTGGCGCAATGGCTAGCGCGTTCGGCTGTTAACCGAAAGGTTGGTGGTTCGAGCCCACCCGGGGGCGATACTTTTTATACAAGATAATAATTTGACCGTCTTAATATTCACATTATCAATGATGAAGCTATGGTTCTCTTTTCATTGAAGACAGTAACCTACCCCTAGCGTCGTCACATATACATGTCCTGTCCTTCACACAATTATCAGATCTCTGCTGACTTCACAAGGTCTATAGATACTTTATTGCTTTTCAAAAAACTGGCTTCTGCACGGGACTTAGTCTTCATGAAATATCTTGTGCCTAAGACCCCCTCCGTTGCATCGCATTGCTTGCCCGCGTTATTATATTGATATTTGTTTAGTCGTTTAGTACAAGATCATCACAAGAAAGAAAAAACATTTATTTAGCACAGTTGAAAGGCACTTAACACTTAGTTATACAGCAGGAAATTATTAAGCAGGACATTATTAATTGAAAAATAAAATAAAAAGGTGTAAGGTGTGATCTCAGAAACTAGCATTATAGTGTGCCTCACGGCTGCGCCAAAAAGTCCCCGTTCAGCAAGAAAGCCAGACAACTAGTGCCTCACGCTGGTTTTCAACTGGACCTGAAAATGAGGTGACGGATGTAAATCAGTTTTATATCAAAGCTGCAACGTGATATGTGTATGCATTTATAAATTAAATAAATTTGAATCAGACAAAAAATAAGCACTTAAATAATTAAAATAAAATACATAGTAACGATACGATATGTACATATTTATATAGTTAGTCAATCAATTTAGTATCTAGTGTAAATAGTTGTATGAAGTATTGTAAAAAAATATGTAAGTAAACAAATAAACATTTGAATGCACAGAGTGACACTGAATAAGACTGAAAATAATCGGCTGGTAAATAAATAAGCAAAGCGGATGCATGGTAGGCCTCAACGTGTAAAATTTAAAATTTATTTTTCGAAAAGAGTCAGAAAGCAAACTGCTTTAAACAATGCGAGACTTCCACGATCCATAACCATTTTCGTGCAAAAACACTTTTTAGAGTCACCACAACCGGAATATCAAACTTCCAATAATAGCGACACCACGAAATAGAAAACTTATTTAGAGATTATAGCATTCAAACCAATAAATAAGCAAAAAATCAAACGAACTCCTCAGGTTTATTATTATTAGTATATAGATAAATAAGGGTCCATATGCTATGACATGAGTTTTAACAAGTTAACTGCCATATCGGACTATGTGTCTGACATGTTCGCTGCCAGGCCAGGCCTCACCATCGGATTTCAATAGCGCAGTGGAAGTTATGATGGTGGGGCTCTGGAAACAAGAGTGGCGTACGAACTTGTCCGCCGTGCGGAGCCGAACAATGATATAAGTACAATTACAATCATCATCATCATCATCATCATTTCAGCCGTAAGACGTCCACTGCTGGACTTAGGCCTCCCCCAATTTGGGGGGCTTTGCCATAATCACCACGCTTGGCAGGCGGGTTGGCGATCGCAGTATGGTGGTAAAATGCATAGAAAACGCTGCTGCCCATTCTCTAGTAAGTCCCTTAGTCGCCTTTTACGACACCCACGGGAAGAAATGGGGTGGTGTTATTCTTTACGTCCGGCACCACACGGTACAATTACAATACAACAAACAGAAGACTCACCTCATGGTTGAAGGAAACTGCTTCTGGGGCCTACCTGGATTTATGTATGTAAGTGAGTGTGTATTGTATTGTGTTGTGACGTTATGAGTATCTCCAGGTTACAATGAGGCCGCTCCAAGAGGTCTGCCATCCAGACATGCGGTCTCCAACACTTAACCTTCAAACTATTTCAACAAACATATATCCAAACTCAACCCGTATTATTTCGTCAAATTGGGGTTATTTACAATCAAAGCATAGGATCACGACTAATTGTCACAAACGGATCGATTTAAAGGGATTAATTTACAACTGGTCGCGAAAAACAACACGGCGACGATCCTCCCTTGTTCAAGCCAAAAAATCAAAGAGAAGTGTCAAAGTCAAAACTGACAAGTCAGATGTCACTCCGTTCGGGCGCGTTCCGTTAGGCGCATAGAGTAAACAAATCGAACGGGACGCAACAGACATTTTTTTAAATCAATAATCGACTTAAAGTCAAACAACACTAAGTACATTTTTGACTTTTTCTGATTTTACCCATAGCAGATAACGTGTTAAGCATAACTAGCGTCACGTGTGTAATGTAATTTCTATTGGAGTACCTACATCATCATCTATACTAATATTATAAAGCTGAAGAGTTTGTTTGTTTGTTTGATTGAACGCGCTATTCTCAGGAACTACTGATTAGAATTGAAAAATCCTTTTGGTGTTGAGTAGTCCATTTATTGAGGAAGGCTATATATCATCACGCTACAACTAAGTGGAGCGGAGCAGTAATGAAAAATGTTGCAAAAACGGGGAAAATCGCATGGGTAGGCGATTCAACGCGACGGGTAGGGTCAGGGGAACAAGAAATTTAAACGCGGACGAAGTCACGGGCAGAAGCTAGTTTCAGTCATAAGACGTCCACTGCTGAAAAATAAGCCTCCTCCGAAGGGAGGCTTTGCCATAATCGCCACCCTTGGCAGGCGGGCTGGCGATCGCAGTATGGTGGTAAAATGCATAGAGAACGCTGCTGCCGATTCTATAGTAAGTCACTTAGTCGCCTTATACAATACCCACGGGAAGAAATGGGATGATGCTATTATTGATGACTGGACTGTTAGTCTAGTGGTTAGTGACCCTGACTGCTAATACTGAGGTCGTGGGTTCGATTCCCACCCAGGACAACTCTTTGTGTGATGAGCACAATCATTTGTTCTGTGTCGGGGTGTAATTTATCTATAATATGTATGTATTTAGAAATATATAAGTATGTTTATCAGTTGTCTGGTTACCATAGTACAGGCTCTGCCTAGTTTGGGGTCAAATAACGGTGTGCTGTTTGTCCTTAGATATTATGTATGATTTATTTATTTATTTACGTCCGGCAACACACGGAACCGACAGATATTTACACTTCTGCCTAACCCTCCAGGGAACACAGGTGTAACATTATATTATACTAATAAAAAATATTTATTGTGAACAAAACCTTATTAATAAAATTAATTATTTATATGAACCTAAAATAGGTTCCCACGCGGCACCGTTTGATGTCGTGTGGGCTCGTTACATTATTTCTATTTGATTATGGTTATTTCTTTGTTTGAATCAATATTTTATATGGAAATACTGTTATTTGGATAGCGTAGGACGCTGTTGATGACTTATTGAATCATTAGATTCACTGGGCACCTATATTGTTTATTTAAAGTCTTTAATTAAAAAAAAACAATTCTTAACTCTATTACATCTGGTCTAATTATTATCGCTTAAACAATAAAAGAAAAATAGATTTGTTTGTCAAAGAAAAACGTGCATACAAAATGGTGAGATCACATAAAAAAAAACATGAAACAAGTACAGATTTTTACTTAGGAACACAATATAAATAACAGTTAAAGAAACACCATGTATATAGTTGCTTAATAACTTAACAAAGTATTGTTATTAATGATTTAACAGATTTCTTACAGAAAAACTTAACAAATTGGCATTGCTTAGAGGAACATCCTTTACAAAGCGTAGTCGCCATCCAATTCAAGACCTTAGATACGTTAGCTTAACCAAATACATTTATTGCTCTACATTTGGGATTACAATCCCCATTAAAAACACATCTCTGTGACTATGAAATTAATTTTTAAAGTTTAATGGTCACCCATCCAATTCCATACCTCGGCAACACAAACTTAATTTTAACTATTTATTTATTTTATCTAAGGAACATCCTTTAAAAAGCGTGGGCACCCATCCAATTACATAATTTGGAAACATTAACTTAGCTTAACCTAACAAAGCCTTAAATTCGGGTAAATGATAAATGATTTTATTTCTGTAAGTAGGTTTGTACAAACACTTTTACATGTCAATTATATTTTTTTAAACTAGATGATTTCGGCGTTTCCTAACTGACTACTCTGAGAAGAAAGCCTGAAACAAACTCAGAGGTCACAGTCTCTTTTAAAGTCCAGACATAATCTTGTTCACATCATGTGAAGATCATGTAGATTGGTGACTGAAATGGTCTTTTGAAGAAAGAAACATACAGAATGAGTGGACCTGTCCAGTCAGTGCAAGCATTTGTCACTAATCGTTTAGCTCAACTCGGAAAATAAGGAGCCCAACGCTTTGACGAACAGTACCAAAGAAAAGGACATTTGGGTAGGCCACATAAATTACTCAAACTGCCAGATCATGATTACTGAGAACGAAAGAAAACAAAATTAAAAAAAGACCCACATAGTCTTCACATTCACAATAATTAAAACAATACGATACTTTACAAAGTAAATATTCATGTCATTGTATATATAAAAAATTATCAATGTCAATGTGAATATAAAAAAAACGGATATAATTTTGTTGGTCAGATCATTTGATGACCATGAAGATCGGTGTCTGAAATGGTCTTTTGATAAAAGAATCACACAGATATTGCCACTAACTACTCAAACTGCCAGACCATAATCAAAAGTGAAAAAATGACCCACATAGTCCTCAAATTCTCAATAATCAAAGTAAAATAAAATTAAAATAAAAGCTATTAAAAAACATCTCTATAATTTGAAACTCATTTTCAATTTTTAAAGTGAAATGGTCACCCATCCAATTCCATACCTCGGCAACACTAACTTAACTTCTATTTGTTCTAACTAAGTGACCACGTTAAGTTCCCAGACGGTCTGTTTGATGTCGTGTGCGCTTGTAACATTATTTTAAACAAATAATCAATATTTGAGAGGATATCGGCGCGGTCCGGACACGCGTCGGTATGGCGGTTGATCCGGTAAGGTTAGGGCGTTTGATACTGATTTTAAAATTAGTTTCTGTTTTTTTTTTCTTTTAGACAGTTTTTTTACGGTAGGTACTTTAAGTCACTTATTTCTCAATGAAAGGGATAGGTGTTATTTAGCGTATATCCATATGCACGTTCTATTATTAGTCTTATGGAACTACCTAATTTTATAGAAAGCAAGCTTATTGCCACTAACCGGATACAAATTCAAGCAACGAGCTGCAACCGAATACTAATAAAAACAAACAAAAATGACAATCGAAACCCGATTTTTTTATTTAGT
Organism: Aporophyla lueneburgensis; assembly: GCA_932294355.1. Taxonomy (NCBI): domain Eukaryota; kingdom Metazoa; phylum Arthropoda; class Insecta; order Lepidoptera; family Noctuidae; genus Aporophyla; species Aporophyla lueneburgensis. The sequence continues at coordinate 10,334,579 of OW028762.1, read as the reverse complement.
AGGTAATTACGCGGTCACTTCTCAATAGTTATTATTATATGTCGACCTTTTTTGTCACCGCGCCACTCCCATATATGCGCGAAGACTTTCGCCACGAGATCTCATGGCGGCACTCCGGCAATGAGGCTCGCCGCCTCATAGGACGCCGTACGGTATCCCCGGACTAGCCGGATGAACATGACCCTCTGGGACAGATAAAGAAGATAAAGATATAGTTAGCGTATTTTTTCTTAACTTTACTGCCTACGTTTTCGGCGAGTAAATTCGTGCGAATTGACTAATAATAATCCATAGTAAAGTCTAACACACCGTCGTTAACACGCGTACCCACAGTCTCACCGCATGACACATGCTTAGTTCCATACATCCACACAGTCACATGTTCGTTCACAGAATCAGCGCCGAGTTGTTCCATTGTTAAACGTATGCATGCTGAGATCAGCTCTCAGGTCTTGGTAACATCGTCATGATTTGAAAGGAAACCTACTGATATTACAGTAAATATAATATCGTAATATCTTAGGACAACCAACACACCGCTATCTGGTTCCAAACTAGGTGTAGTAATTCATTACTACGTACTAACCGATTGAATATCCTCAATTAATTCATTACTACGTACTAACCGATTGAATATCCTCAATGTTTGACATTTTGTCTGTATATCAATTTTAGGTCAAATCTTCATCACGTCCATTATTATTTTATGTTTTATCGTTTCACACTAGTCTTCTATTGTAATCCTTTCATTTAGTTTCATTGTAGATATTGTTTTACTGCAACAATTATGAGTTTATTACTTTTCACATTCATGTTACGCTATACTCACAAATTGCTCACAGATGATGCGCAACATTTTTTACTACACTATCCACGCACCAGAACCTTTAATTTCATTGTATTTCTTCATGTTTTTGCAAACTTTGTGATTATTAATTCTTTGACATTTATGTCTATAATCTAGTCGCCATAGCAACCCTTTAATCTTTTGTGGTTTTCTATGTGGACCTTACCGCTTTTTATCTTTAAAACCAGAAAATCGTTCTGGCCGTCTACTTTTTACACTATATTTTCAAAAATATCCAACTCCAATTTTGATTTTCAAAATATATGTCAAATTCAGCTATAAAAGGCTGAGCTGCCCTAGACCTGCAGTCATTTCTTCGGCTAGTTGCCTAACAGCTAAACGAAATTATACAGGCCTTATCCCGGGGCCGACTGCCCCGGGACTCAAGAAAAGACCTCAAAGTCGCATGACAGATTCTTGGCCTTTTCTCCAGCATCTTCACCAAGCCTCTTCACCAGCTACTTCTCCGAGCTCAAGACTCTGTTGAGTCTCTCCACGGCGCCTCTTCACTGCTCAGGGTTCTGCTGAGACTCTTCACGCCGCCACAAACCTGCTGTGCCACTTGTGCCACTTCTCACAACCTCGTCACTGCACTTCGAGATTCGACGGAGCCACTCCACGTCATCTCCACTACAGGGCACCTCATCTGTGTCACCGGCTGTGCTGCGCTGTATTACGGACCTCCGTGAATAGCACCCTGCATTGACCTCCTCTACATCCGGGGCTGGAGTCAGCTGCAGGACCATATTGTCTGACTCGCCCCGGACTGCCGCCGACCCACTCCTGCCTTCGAACCCTCTCGTGCTCTCCATCATTCATTAATTCATTAATCAATCATCCTTCACCTTCAGATTGTTATTTTTGAATTTGGTTTGTCTTTTATACTCATACTGTTATAATAAATCGTTTTAAAGTTTATTTTCCTATTTTCTTTGTTTTGTTTTTAACTGTCGCTTCACGACAGTTTGGCGCCCAACGTGGGGCACGAACCCACGATTTATCTACCTCTCATGACAACTCAGAAACTCCTCCTTCAACTATCCCTCCCTCACAGACAATTCTTGAGGCCCTCCTTCAACAAATTAATTCTACAGTTTCCCCTCAACAAGTGAAGCCTCATATCTTTAAAGATCTAAAAAGATACGCTTATAATGGAAAGTCATGTCCTAGGTCATTCCTTCAAAAACTAGAGGAATACTGCATTTCACGTAGCCTTGACAAAAAACTCTTGATTAGTCAAGCGTACGAAATCTTTACAGATAATGCTTTACACTGGTTCAGATTTCAGATTAATCGTAATCCAAATCTGACCTGGCAAGAAACTTCTGAGCTTCTCATAAAAGATTTTGGTGTTTTCGATTACGATTACAAATTACTCGAAGACATCAGAAAGCGAACTCAAGGTCTGGACGAAACTATAGCGGTCTACATTTCAATCATGTCCGGAATGTTTTCACGTTTGACTAAAAAAATGTCAGAGTCAGAACAATTAGAAATTTTACTGAGGAACATCAGACCGTGCTATTCAGTTTTTGTGGCACTAAGAGATTGTACTACTATTGACTCTCTCTTAGCTGTCTGCCAGAATTACGAAAAATTCTTGGACAAAGATAAAAACTTTAAAGAGCCCTCTCTGCAACAAAACTCTTTAACGGCTGAATTTAGCTACAAACCTCATATTCCAGTTACTAATTCAACCTCTGTAACTTTTCAGAAACCTCCTCCTCAGTACCTTCAAAAACCAAAACAAGTTAGCACTCTGACTCGATCTGCTCCTCCTCAGCAGAATAGCTTTTGCGTCCGTTGTCGTGTGCATGGACACACCTTAAATACTTGTAAGAAACCTCATTTCATTATTTGTTTCAAATGTGGTTTGAAGGACTTTAAAACTGCTGATTGCCCTAAATGCAATCCTAAGCCTGGTACTAGTTCAAAAAACTAACAACTGACTTGAAAAGCTCAAATTTTGGCATTAATGATTGGAATAATTGGATCAAAACTCTTAAAAATTTCTTTTCTTTCTACAAAATTTCTTCAACTCTTTACTCTAATGACAATGATTCCAAACGCCCTTTCATTAACGTGCGAATTAATAACTTAAATATTTCTGGTTTACTTGATTCAGGTAGTTCTGTTACCATACTTGGCAACAATTCTCACCTGGAAATTCTTAAATTAGGCTTCAAGCTTTTCAAGTCAGACTTAATTACTGTCTCAACTGCTAGTAACCAAAAAATTAAATCCTTAGGCTATTTTGAATTACCTATTTTCTTTAATGACCAGACTCATTTAATTAAAGCTTACGTTTTTCCAGAATTATTCCCTTCTCTTATTCTTGGTATTGATTTTTGGAAAAAATTTAATCTTTTTCCCACTATCCTATCTTCTGTTAGTCAGTTGACCCTTAAATGTTCATCTATTCAAGATGCAGATAAAAAGATACTAGCTTATGAGCATCTTAGTGCAAATCAAAAGGATATTGCAGATAACATTATCCAACGCTTCAAGAGTATCTCATTTGAAGAAAATGGCATTTTGGGACGTACTCATTTAATTACACACAAGATTGACACAGGTGATTCTCTTCCCATCAAGCAAAGATGTTATCGATTGTCCCCTGAAAAACAAAAAGCTTTAATCAACGAAGTAGATAAAATGTTGAAATGGAATGTCATTGAACAATGCGAAAGTCCATGGCTATCTCCGGTGCTGATAACGCCGAAGAAGAATGGAGAATGGCGTTTCTGCGTCGATAGCAGAAAACTTAACTCAGTCACTCGTCGTGATGCTTACAGCCTCCCACTTATAAGTGAGATTCTTGACAATCTTAAAAACGCCAAATATCTCTCAAGCATCGACATTGCGAAGGCTTTTTGGGAAATTCCTCTCAACCCTGCGGACAAAGACAAGACTGCCTTTTATGTACCCGGAAGAGGCATGTACAGATTTAAAGTAATGCCCTTCGGCTTAACTAACTCTCCTGCTACTCAACAGAGACTAATGGATATGCTGTTTACTCCAGATTTTGACAACAAAGTATTCTGTTATCTTGATGACATCGTGATTATAAGCGATACCTTCGAAGAACATATATCTCTTCTCTTAAAAGTTCATGAAAAACTTTCTTTTGCTAATTTAACTATAAATTTTGAAAAAAGTCAATTCTTCAGGAAAGAACTCAAGTACCTCGGTTTTGTCGTGGGTGAACATGGCCTGCGAGCTGATCCTGACAAAATTCGAGCCATTTTGGAATATCCTACGCCAACCTCCAGAAAAGAAGTACGAAGATTCATCGGTACATGCAGCTGGTTCCGAAGATTCATTGCAAACTTCAGCACAATTGCTTCTCCACTTAACAGGCTAACTTGCTCTGGAAAGAATGCCCCTAAATTCGTTTGGAACCCTGAAGCAGAATCGGCGTTTGTGAAACTTAAAGAAGCTTTGGTTACTACTCCTGTTCTCGCTTGCCCAGACTTCAATCTCCCATTCTCTGTACATTGCGATGCATCAAATTTTGGCATAGGAGCAATGCTTACACAATATCAAAACGACAAGGAAGTTGTTATTGCTTACATGAGTAAAGCTCTTAATAAAAATCAACAAAACTATTCTACAACAGAGAGAGAAACTCTAGCCGTAATAACTGCTCTAGAACACTGGCGTTGTTACCTAGATAATGGTAAACAATTTACAATTTACAGAGACCACGCTGCTCTTAAATGGTTCCAGAACTTATCCAATCCTTCAGGAAGACTGGCTCGTTGGACGCTACGCCTATCTTGCTTCAACTTCATTCTAAAACATAAAAAGGGTAAAGATAATGTTGTCCCGGACTTATTATCCAGATCGAAAACTCATGACTCTGAAGATTCTCAACGTCAAGGTGTAAATCCTATCTTAACAGATGAATCAATTCTTAACCGTGACTTGCAACACTACAACAAGATTTTACTTGGTTGCCAAAACAATCCTAATTCTTATCCAAACTATACGGTTAAAGAAAACAAGCTCTATCGTTGCATTCACTCTCCTTATTCTCTGAACGATGACTTCACGTGGAAAGAAGTTCCACTCCCACATGAAAGACAGGCTATTATCGAAAGGAATCACGCTCCTTCTCAAGGACCTCACCTCGGAAATTTCAAAACCTACAAGAAGCTTTCGCTACTATATTACTGGTCTGGCATGTTTAAAGATATCGCTAAATTCATCTCTAATTGCGACACTTGTCTTGCTTATAAACATCCTAATCACTCTCCTTATGGCCCTATGGGCAAACCAAAAATTTGCTCGAGACCTTTTCAATCTATATCGCTTGATCTTATGGGTCCGTTGCCCATGACCAGAAGACGTAACCAACATATTTTAGTTATTAATTGTACCTTTACTAAATATACCTTAATCTTTCCCTTAAAACGTGCTACTGCGTCTAACATAATTAACATTTTAGAGAATTCCGTATTTCTTATCCATGGTGTTCCTCAAAATATTATCATGGATAACGGTCCCCAATTTCAGTCCCGTGAATTTACTACATTTCTAAATAAATATAAAGTCCCTTTTATATTCCACTCTCCATTTTACTGTCCTCAAGTCAACCCTACGGAAAGGTATAATAGGACCATCATCACGGCTCTAGCTACTTTAGTAGGTGACGATCATCGAACCTGGGATATTTATCTTCCCAAAATTCAACACGCGATGAACAGTTGTGTTAATGCTATAACTGGTTTTACTCCAAACTTTTTAGTATTTGGTCGGGAAACAGTTCCTTGTGGTTCATTCTACACTCCAACTCAAAATTTTGAGGAAGTTGTTTTTCTACCTCGCGATGTCTACGCTACAAATACTGGTTTCCTCTCGTCAATTTTTGATAAGGTTCAAACTAATTTATACATAGCGCACGCTAAGAATAGCGCTCGCTATGACCTACGTCGGTCATTTAAAGAATTTAATGTCGGCGATACAGTTTGGCGTAAGAATTACGTACAAAGCAACGCGGGTTCGTACTTCAGCGCAAAACTGGCCCCTAAATTTGTGAGATGCAAAGTCTTTAAGAAACTCTCGCCCTTAGTATACATATTAGAAGATACTAATGGAACGAAAGCTAAATGGCACATCAAAGACATTAAAATCTAAACCTCTTCTTCATCGAATCATATTATTTAGTTAGTTAATCTTTCATTAGCTCATTTATCATTCTCTTAAAATTAATCTTTATTTTTGTTTTGAATACGAGTTTTTAAACTCACAATTCAACGTCCTATGCGACGTTACCTTAAACTTGTTTTTATTTTTGTAATTTAGAGCTTACTGCTCTTATTCTTCACTTACAAGTAATTTCAGAACAATACTAGTTCTGATACCTTTACTTTAGAGCCCTACCGCTCGAATCTATCTTAGACTAAACTAAATAGTCATCTTAATAATTATATTAATTATTCCTTTATCTGTATTTTCTTTAATTACCATTTAAGGTTTTCTTCGAGCGGCTGACTACTTGTAGAATAAGCCTTAGGTTAATTTTCTATCTAAACTTCGGAGCGGCTGACTACTCGTGAAATAAGCCTTAGGTCAATTTTCTTTCTAAACTTCGGAGCGGTTGATTACTCCTTTAAAAAGCCTTAGGTCAAAATATTTTCCACCCATGGAGCGGTTGATTACTCCCTAAATAAGCCTTAGGTCATATAGGAACATACTTCTAGAGTGGTAGTCATTGACTGTGAACTCCACCCTTACCATTATGTAGATGATAGTATGCTTGAGGAAGAATGAATGTCTGTTAGATGATTTCTGTTTGGACGAAGTTATGTTTCAAGGATTTCTCTCGAACCTTAAACTTAAAATTTTCTCTGAGTCGAAAATTTTCTGGGGTTGTCGGGGAAATGTAGTAATTCATTACTACGTACTAACCGATTGAATATCCTCAATTAATTCATTACTACGTACTAACCGATTGAATATCCTCAATGTTTGACATTTTGTCTGTATATCAATTTTAGGTCAAATCTTCATCACGTCCATTATTATTTTATGTTTTATCGTTTCACACTAGTCTTCTATTGTAATCCTTTCATTTAGTTTCATTGTAGATATTGTTTTACTGCAACAATTATGAGTTTATTACTTTTCACATTCATGTTACGCTATACTCACAAATTGCTCACAGATGATGCGCAACATTTTTTACTACACTATCCACGCACCAGAACCTTTAATTTCATTGTATTTCTTCATGTTTTTGCAAACTTTGTGATTATTAATTCTTTGACATTTATGTCTATAATCTAGTCGCCATAGCAACCCTTTAATCTTTTGTGGTTTTCTATGTGGACCTTACCGCTTTTTATCTTTAAAACCAGAAAATCGTTCTGGCCGTCTACTTTTTACACTATATTTTCAAAAATATCCAACTCCAATTTTGATTTTCAAAATATATGTCAAATTCAGCTATAAAAGGCTGAGCTGCCCTAGACCTGCAGTCATTTCTTCGGCTAGTTGCCTAACAGCTAAACGAAATTATACAGGCCTTATCCCGGGGCCGACTGCCCCGGGACTCAAGAAAAGACCTCAAAGTCGCATGACAGATTCTTGGCCTTTTCTCCAGCATCTTCACCAAGCCTCTTCACCAGCTACTTCTCCGAGCTCAAGACTCTGTTGAGTCTCTCCACGGCGCCTCTTCACTGCTCAGGGTTCTGCTGAGACTCTTCACGCCGCCACAAACCTGCTGTGCCACTTGTGCCACTTCTCACAACCTCGTCACTGCACTTCGAGATTCGACGGAGCCACTCCACGTCATCTCCACTACAGGGCACCTCATCTGTGTCACCGGCTGTGCTGCGCTGTATTACGGACCTCCGTGAATAGCACCCTGCATTGACCTCCTCTACATCCGGGGCTGGAGTCAGCTGCAGGACCATATTGTCTGACTCGCCCCGGACTGCCGCCGACCCACTCCTGCCTTCGAACCCTCTCGTGCTCTCCATCATTCATTAATTCATTAATCAATCATCCTTCACCTTCAGATTGTTATTTTTGAATTTGGTTTGTCTTTTATACTCATACTGTTATAATAAATCGTTTTAAAGTTTATTTTCCTATTTTCTTTGTTTTGTTTTTAACTGTCGCTTCACGACATAGGCAGAGCCTGTACTATGGCAACCAGACAATTGATAAATATACTTATATATTTCTAAATACATACATATTATAGATAAATTACACCCAGACACAGAACAAATAATTGTGTTCGTAACACAAGATTTGTACTGGGTGGGAATCGAACCCACGACCTCAGTCTTAGCAGTCAGGGTCACAAATCACTAGACTAACAGGCCAGTCAATATTTGTATGTTTTGACGTTTGAAAAAAAGAAAAGAAACACCAAAAGAAAATATGTAAGGTTTTGATGTTTTGTCATTTTAATTTTAAGATTTTTGCTTTTGTGTTTTGTTATACATTATTAGCTCTAAAGCTTACTAACATGGTCGCGAGATTTGTTCGAAAGAGTTACCGTGGCCCTGGCATATTGGCAACTGAAGGAACACGGGTAGGTTTTGGTCAGTAAAAGTCTGACACGCTATTCCGCTACGCCTAAAGCGGGAGACGTCTTAGTAACATCGTCATGATTTGCGAGGTAACCTACTAACATTACATGTGAATGGTTGTATGTTTCGATGTTTGAAAGAAAGAAAAGAAAGAAAGAAAATATGTTTCTTTAAATGACCCAAATGAAAACCAAAACATACAAAAAAAAAAGAAAAGTATGGGGATGGGATGGGTCATTTCAAACATTTTATAATTATTATAATTATTCTAATTAAAATTGTAAGACAGACATTTAGACATTGAGTAAGGAAATATTTTAATAATCCTTCGGCTGATAAAAAAATGACTTTATATTATTTTCCTTTCCATTTGTTTTTAAAAGTTAAAAAAGAATAATATTTCTATTAACTTATACTGAACGCAAAATTAAAAAGTTTCATCCTTTTATGTTGAAATAATTTTAATTTTATACATATTTCGTTTATTGAATAAGTACACTATAAAACCCCCAATTAATCTCTAACAATTTATATTTATTTTTTAAGTAAAAATAACTATTTTTCAAATTAAATTTTATCCTTTAAAATATGAAATTTAAAAAACAGGAAATATAAGTTTAGCGCTACTGCTGAGCATGAGGTCCTGGGTTCGATTCTCAGGTCAGGCATAGTGTTATTGTGTTTTTCCATCTGGAGTTTCTCTGTAGCAGCCCGGAGTCTGGAATGGTGCCCGGTGGATGGCAATAGGCTCGCCCCCTATTACATGGGACTTAAACATAACAGGCGAAACGTGGGTGTACTATAGGTACACCTCTGCCTAACCCTTCGGGGAAACAAGGCGTGATGTTATGTTATGTTATAAGTTTTTTTTTGTATTTGTATTCGGGTCCTTAGACGTTAGTATCTTTGTTATACATTCTACCAACTGCTAAAGTAATGTCACTGTCAAATACGTAACGGAACAAAACAATGGAAAATACTAAAACCATGTTTATGTCATGACTAATATTGTTTTACATTAATAGTCAACAAACTATGAATATAAATTAAGCACGTCATAGGTATGTAGATCGGTTAAATGGTAAAACCACAGAACTGCGTGCAGACGCAAAACTAGGTTATACCCACGACTTCGCTCGCGTTGAAGTCGTAAGATACACAATTATTAGTATTTGGGGTCAGCTTCCAGTCCAACTGGATGTAGCTGAATACCAGTATTTTAGATGAAACGACTGCCTATCTGACATCCATATCCAAGTTATTGGCTAAGACTAGTTGTCAGACTTTCGGGCTTCTGTCGACAAAAACGACAAAGTCAGCAAAAATCTACAAATGACAGTCGGGACCAACGACTTCTGCCGGGGTCGCGAGATTGTTCGAAAGAGACACCGTGACCCTGGCATATAGGCAACTGAAGAAACACGGGTTGGTTTTAGTCAGTAAAAGTCTGACACGCCCTCCCGCTCCATCCAAGAGCGGGAGACGTCATTTGATGATTTTCCATGCACAAAAAAAAAACCAACGACTTACCGATGCACGAAGGCTTCTTGATATGTAAAGATGGCAGCCCATCCAATGATCAACCGCGGCAAGCGTAGCTTAACCTGACTGATCAACCTGTGCAGCTATTACATAATAGGTACTTAGCCATTAGCACATTTTTATAAAACTCCCTCCGGCTTCCAAACCATCGTGTCGCATCGCGTCGCCCGCCAGCACTGTTATAAGTTTTCGCTATCTTTTTAGCTTTTGGTCAGCTTGTAAGGGTCATAGCGTGATGTTACTCTTGCTCAAGAATTGGGCAAATACAAACATTTTTTTTTATAATCCGTAGAAGTTCCAGAGACATGCGTGTTCAAACAAACAAACTCTTCAGCTTTATTATTTGTATTAGTTAGATGAATGAAGTGGCAAATACATCATGAGTAATGTCAGTTTGTCATTCATTGTTTCAATTCTTGTAAGCGAAAAAATATCTAACTAAGTAGCTCCTGATGAATAATTTTACTTCTGTCAGTAGGTTTACACGTCAATCATATTTTTAAAACTAGATGATGTCGGCGTTTCCTATCTGACTACTCTGAGAAGAAAGGCCGAAACAAACTCAGAGGTCACAGTCTCTTTTAAAGTCCAGACATAATCTTGGTAACATCATGGGAAGACCATGTAGATTGGTATCTGAAACGGTCTTTAGAGGAGAGAACCACACAGATTGAGTGGACCTGTCCAGTCAGTGCACGTATTTGTCACTAATCGTGCAGCTCAACTCACTATGTCATGTCATACCGGGTGACTTTTTTTAACGTCTTGAAAAAAAAATGGGTGTAATAGGTGAACGAAGTAGAAGTCTTTGGCATAGAAATTTTTATTATTTTTATTTGGAATAACATGAATGAAATTGATCTAGCAATAAATACTACACATTTAAAGTAAAATTTTCATACTAAAACAACAAAAACAGAAATTTGGAAAAAATAATTTAAAAAAAATCTATTAAAATCTATCGAAACTAAAATCATACGCACCTTACTCAATGCGCGGCATGTATCAATAATTTTGTAGCGCGGTCCTACCCTTTGAAGCCGGCCGATAAGCGGCCAAATTGATCTTTCGCAGGCGCACAAGCCGCACACGCATCCCCGTCAGCCCGCGTCCCGCGCTCCTCTAGTCACCTGCGATGAATCTGAAGGCCTTCCTGCCTTCTATTCTAGTTACACAACACACGTATGAAGGTCGAGACGATGAAAAATGTCATCCGGTATATTATCAAACGCAGAGGTATACAATAGAGTAGTGGTGGCTCAGTGGTAACGGCCGCGACTTACGAGTTGTAGGTCGTGGGTTTGAGCCCAAGTAGGCGCATTACATTTAGTAAATAATTTCAACACCACAGCTCTCAAAACGGTAAGGAAAACATCGTGAGGAAACCGGCATGTCCTAGAATCAAACATTCGACATTTACCAACCCGCACTGGGCCCGCATGGTGGATAACAGCCCACTCCGTTTCACAGAGAGAAACCTAAGTAACACCTAAGTATAATAACCTTATTGGTAATTATATTTTTGAGCCGTTTGGGGTTGAAACACTTGGGCCGTGGGGTCCGAGTGCTCTTAGCCTATTTAAGGATATTTCTAAACGGCTGGTGGACACTTCCCGTGACCCAAGAGCTGGTTTTTACCTTGGCCAGAGGCTAAGCATTGCCATACAACGTGGTAATGCCGCCAGTCTCTTGGGTACATTACCAGTCGACAGCGATGCGGATGACTTTTCGACGCTATTTTTTTAATTTGTAAATAGTTTTAGTTAATTTAGGTTGTAATTTTTTTCCTTTATTAATTTAAATTTATGTAATCCATGAAATAAATAAAATTGAATTCTAGTAACACCAGTATCAGGCTGATTATGCTTATGTTAAGTAGATATATGAAATTTATTTAAAAAAAAACAGTCCAAGTGCGAGAACACGAAGAGTTCCGTACCACCGTAAAATATTTAACACTACTATAATATTTTTAAAAAAAATACACGTTTATTCATCATTCTCCTGCCGTCATCCCATTTTATTTGTGGTCGGCGCAACATGTATTTTTCTTCCACACTTCTCTATTAGTCGTCATCTCAGTAGTCACTCCCCTTTCTATCCATATCATAATTCACACAGTCCATCCATCTTTTCTTTGGTCTCCCTCTACTTTTATAGCCATCGACATTCATACTTAAAACTTTCCTCACAACATTTTCCGAAAAAAAAAAAAAACACTTTTATTATTTGTTGCAATAGTAAGTTCCTAATTCCTTTTAGTAAATGACTGCGTAAGAACACCAACAGAACAGGATTTATTTACATTTTTATCTTATCCTTTTGGAACAGACTATACTATACAGTTCCTTTTCTCAAATAAATAACAATAGTCACGCAGTACTATTCCGTCTGACATAGCCACTTAAAATTTTGCTCACCTCCCTAGCTACATAAAGCTTGATGATACACATAAAACCACTGACCCGCACATACGAACATTACGACGGAAAAATAAAGCAATAATAAGTAAAAAAACGCCATTTTTATGACTCGAGACATGTGTCATAAAATACCTAGTACATATAAAAATATAGTTTGTATACCGGGTAATCTATACTAATATTATAAAGCTGAAGTTTGTTTGTTTGGTTGAACGCGCTTATCTCAGGAAACTACTGGTCCGAATTGAAAAATTATTTCTGTGTTGGGTAGCTTATTTATTGAGGAAGGCTATAGGCTATATAACATCACGCTACGATCAAAAGGAGCGGAGCAGCAACGAAAAATGGACGTAAACTGTCAGGCAATTGGATGTGACGGGAAGGGTCAGGGTAGCAAAAATTTGACGCGGACGAAGTCGCTGGCAGAAGCCAGTATTCCTAAAGATATAGTGTGTATACCGGGCTATAAATCTTTATAAATACGACTTTGATATTTCATGATTTAATGTCAAGTCAAATCGATTCCTGGGACAGGGTAAGTGTTACTGAGTTTTGGTCAGCCCGGATTTGTGTGCGGGTTGATAGCAATAGAATAATAACACCATCTCATTTCTTCCCGTGGGTGTCGTAAAAAGCGACTAAGGGACTTACTAGAGAATGGGCAGCAGTGTTCTCTATGCATTTTACGACCATACTGCGATCGCCAACCCGCCTGCCAGGCGTGGCAAAAAGGGACAAGGAAATGGAAAAGCGGCATATGTTCAGCAGCGGACGTCTTTCGACTGAAATGATGATGATGGTAATAAGCTTGCCCACTTTTATAAGTACTGGTCCTGGTCATTGGGAGGCTCTTGTCGACCGACGAACATTTTCACTTAAATCTTATACCTTTAAACGAGCAATTCTTGTATACATATATATATATATAATTTGAATCTCGGAAACGGCTCCAACGATTTTCATGAAATTTAGTATACAAGGGTTTCAGGGGCGATAAATCGATCTAGCTAGGATTCATTTTTATAAAATGTCGTTTTATTCGTGTTTTCAATGACCAACTTTATGGATAATCAACTTGAACATAAACTTATTATTTTAAACACAATTTACCAAAAAATACCGAGCAAAGCTCGGTCAACCAGATATTTATAACTTTATAGTATGTAAGACTCCCACAGATTCTGAGCTTGCGGGCGGCGAGCAATGGGTAGCTCGCCACCCGGTAAGGACCAGATTCAGGTCGACGGCGCGTACTGTTCCACGCGCGCCTCAAAGAGATGTCAGCAGCGCTGAAGGGGTCTAGGACCGATGCCTGCCAGGGTCGCGAGATTGTTCGGAAGACACCGTGACCCTGGCACATGGGCAACTGAAGGAACACGGGTGCGTTTTAGTCAGTAAAAGTCTGACACACCCTCCCGCTCCGCCCAGAGCGGGAGAAGACATATATGATGATTTCCCATCCAAAAAAAAAAGACTCCCACAGACAAGCGACGCAACTAGAACATTTTCTGTCAAAACTCCATGAAAATTGATTTACTAGAGTCGCATCGCGCTTTCGCTGCGTCGTCAGATTATGAATCCGCTGTAAATAATAACTTGAGTAAACCTGAATAAAGCCTAGCAAACACGAAATAGGCCTCTTAAATACACTTAAAAACAATTACACTGAGTAACGTCTTGGGGACAACACTGAATTCGATTGAAAAAATCATATCAATCAATTTTCATGCCGCAATCTTAGAAAACCATAACCACTGGTTGTCAACGAAATTGTGAGAAGAAACAAGCTAAATGGGTCATAACGTCAGTCGTGAACGAACACGGTATACCACAGATAATTTCAGAGACAAACCATTATAAGAAGCTCGTGCATTCCAAAAATTCAATTTAAGAAATTAGTCAACTCGTGACTACCTTCAAACGGCGGAACACATTCTACCCAATCAGCGGCCCGTGACGTAGATCTTTTTTTGAAATTCGAAAATCGAACGCGACCCGTCACGATGTCAGATTCACACGGGTCAGACGTCATAGGTTCATTGTCACGAGCGGTCGAACGAGGTCGAACGCTTTTGTCTAAAACATTTTTTTTTTAAGGTATTCGAAGAAATGAAAATTCTTTGGAGCGTTCTAAATTGTTATCTTCAAGGGACACTCGAATCTCGATGTTTCGTTGTTTTTGTTATTTGTTTCGGCATTTTTTCTTTGATAAGTAGTGCTTTGCTCCGGACTTGATTGAAGTTATATGCAATAAAGAGTCGGATTTACATTTTGACTAAGATGACTTGTCCTGACTGGTTTCTGAATGATTTTATTTCTGTAAGAAGGTTTGTACAAACACTTTTACACGTCAATCGTATTTTGTAAATTAGAAGAGGTCGGCGCATTCCTGAGAAGACTCTGACAAGGTCTGTCCCGTGTTGGGTCGGACGTGAAGAATCCCACCATCCGATTTCTTCCTGTGGGTGTCGTAAAAGGCGACTAAGGGCTAAGTAGAGAATGGGCCGCAGTGTTCTCTATACATTTTACCACCATACTGTGATCACCAACACGCCTACCAAGCTTGGCGATAATACCAACCCCCCACCCTCCCCTCCTCCCCTGAATTGGGGGAGACATATGTCCAGCAATGGACGTTTCTCAGTTGAAATGATGATGATGATACGAAATAGTGTCGATTTCACTGATTTGCTTGATTTTACAGACGTAATTATACACTTAAAATACTGTTTTTCCATAAGATTTAATGCACATCATTAAATCTCATTTCAATTATTATCTAACTAGCTTCTGCCCGCGACTTCGTCCGCGTTAAATTTCTTGTTCCCCAACCCTTCCCGTCGCGTCGAATCGCCTACCCGTGCGATTTTCCCCGTTTTTGCAACATTTTTCATTACTGCTCCGCTTCTCTCGGTTTTAGCGTGATGTTATATAGCTTATAACCTTCCTCGATAAATAGGCTACCCAACACAAAAATATTTTTTCAATTCGGACCAGTATTTCCTGAGATTACCGCGTTCAATCAAATAAACAAACAAACTCTTCAGCTTTATAATATTAGTATACATGAATGAGCTAACTTTTGTACGTTTTTCGAGTATTAAAATGCGAAATTTAGGTTGTTATAAAAGATTATTCATTGCCAAATCTTTTTAAATTGTTGCTGTTTTTTTTTAGGAAATAGATTATCTTGAACTGTTGACGTTATTTCTTCGTTTATTGCTGTTGTTTTTAGTTTTATGAACGAGCGTTCTGAGTAACAGAAAAAAAAAACAAATTAAAGACCGTTTGAAAACTGTTATTTACAGCTTACAACTGGACACTTTTTTAACTTTTTTCCCATAAGAGATGATTCTCCTTACCTCTACCTTCCATAAATCAGGTCTAAGAACCAAAGACAACACAAATAGTTACGATCTCCGTTACGACACTGGCAATTACATCAAAATAAACAAAAACTAAATTGCCGACTACAGACTGCATTAATGACTACTTTGGTGACGAACAAAACCACAAAAATGAGATCACTTGAGCCGTGCGTCGTATCTGTGCAAGAACAGGTCGATGGTTAGCAAAATGCTATGATTTCATATGAACCTATCAGAGTAGCTGTAAGACCATCTTTTTTGTGGGTGGGAAATCATCAATTGACGACTCCCACTCTGGGCGGAGCAAGAAGGCGTGTCAGACTTTTACTGACTAAAACCCACCCGTGTTCCTTCAGTTGCCTATATGCCTAGGCCACGGTATCTCGTTAGAACAATCTCGCGACCCTGGCAGGCATCTATCTATCCTAGCAGAGCCCTTCAGTGCTGCTGACATCTCTTTGAGGCGCGCGTGGAACACAACGCGCCGTCGACGCGGGCCTAGTCCAAAAGCGTTGCACTAACAGTGCCATTCTAGTCCGAAACGGGTTAGTGAATAAAAAGAATATTTAGATGCTAAATGTTCAACAAATTAAATTCGTTTCGTGTGAAACAGTGCTATCAGAATGGCTGTAAGACCATCTTATAGCCATTCTGATGACAAATTGCTAGTCTACCGAAAACGTTACCTTCTAACGTTAGCCCGTTACCGAATACGTTAGACCGTATGTCTTACTTAACAACTAAAGGTTATAAATCTCACGATTCCAAAGACGTTCCTGTATAAGCAAACCTTTGGGTCTCTATTCTATACTTCTATACTAATCTATACTAATATTATAAAGCTGAAGAGTTCGTTTGTTTATTTGATTGATTGAACGCGCTAATCTCAGGAACTCCTGGTCCGAATTGAAAAATTCTTTTTGTGTTGGGTTGCCTATTTATCGGGGAAGGTTATAGATTATATAATATCACGTTACAACTAAGAGGAGCGGAGCAGTCATGAAATATGTTGCAAAAACGAGGAAAATCGCTCGGGCAGGCGATTCGGCGCGACGGGAAGTGTCGGGGATCAAGGAATTTAACGCGGACGAAGTCGCGGGCAGAAGCTAGTATATAATATTATAAAGCTGAAGAGTTTGTTTTATTGAACGCGCTAATCTCAGGAACTACTGGTCGGAATTTAAAAAATCTTTTCGTGTTGGGTAGTCCATTTATTGAGGAAGGCTATAGGCGATATAACATCACGCTACGCCCAGTACCGGATCTTAGCCTTCCCCAATTCGGGGGGTTGTCATAATCGCCACGCTTGGCAGGCGGGTTGGCGATCGCAGCATAGTGGTGAAATGAATAGAGAACGCTGCTGCCCATTCTCTAGTAAGTCCCTTAGTCGCCTCTTACGACAGTCACGAGGAGAGATGAGATGGTGCTATTCTTAACGTTGGTACCACACGGAACACGATACAACAAAGAAGAATTCATTTGATGAGTTTTTTTTTTATTTTTTTATTAAGGAAACTTTTACCGCACTTACTGAGTTACTTAAAATATCAGTTTGAAAAATCTGTTCTTTTTTTTGCCAGCTTCAGAAATCTGTTGTTTCCATCCATATCTTAACGTCTTCATCATCTGCCTAGCCTCTTTCCAACTCGAACTCTGCGAAATCATCAAATGACGTCTCCCGCTCTTGGGCGGAGCAGGAGGGCGTGTCAGAGTTTTACTGACTAAAACTCCCCGTGTTCCTTCAGTTGCCTATATGCCAGGGCCACGGTACCTCTTTCGAACAAATCTCGCGACCCTGGCAGGACAAATAATGTGGGATTCGGCTTTCAGTTAAACCAGATGTGCCGGAATACCAGTATAAATACTCAAGTCTCTACTTGAGCAGCGGTGGTGGAGGCCAAGTGGTATCGGCCCCAACTTACGAATTGTAAGTCGAAAGTGCTAATCCAGGCAGGCATTTAAGCTTATGTATTTAATTTCACCACTGCTCTCAAAACGGTGGAGGAAAGCATCGTGGGGAAACCGGCATGTCCTAGAACCAAAAATTCGAAGACATGTGATATCCACCACAAACATCTTCGCCCAGTAAAATGTTCAATAGTGAAGAATCCAGCTCCAATAGGCTTCTTGTTCCGACATATATGTCAATACGTGAAGCAAGCACTGATCCGTCACGCCCCTAGCTGCCGCAAGAGGAGACGCCCCGGGCGTCAGGAGTCCATTGCAGACTCTTGGCTACCGTAGGCGCGAGCTTGCGGTAATGCTCGGGGCGATGGCACGTTGTGTTCCACGCGCGCCTCAAAGAGATGTCAGCAATACTGAAGGGGTCTGCTTGGACCGATGCCTACCAGGGTCTCGAGATTTTTTCGGATGAGTTTCCGTGGCCCTGGCATATAGGCAACTGAAGGAACACAGGTGTGTTTTAGTCAGTAAGCTTCTGACAGGCCCTCCCGCTCCGCCCAGAGCGGGAGACGTCATTTGATGATTTTCCACACACAAAAAAAAAAGCAAGTACTGATTCTGATGAATTCTGATATATCTCTATATTTTCAGTATTCGTTAATTAAACTTAAGTATTTCTTCATCGTTTCCTAATCAGGTTGATCTGATCTTTACATTAAAACATCAATCAAAGATTAATTAAAACCGTACCGTGCCGATCGCTAAATTATTAATCTGGAGATATTTCTTCAAGATTATAAGTATCTGAAGATCTTATTTATTGAAGTGGAGGTTGAAACGGTCAGAAGTATTTTGCAGAAAGCAAAATAAATTAAAAATATGTTTGCTAATGCAATTTGCAAAGCTTACATTGAAAGATTGGCATGAGAATGTTAAAATGACTGCTTGATCGAAAACAAGATGGCCGACGATTTTCGGGAGTCATCGGCAACAGTCGGTGGAAGTCGGCTATTTTTATTGGTCATTGACATTATTCTGGTCTAAAAGTTCAAAATCTGTCAAGTGCAGTTTAGGATGTGGTTCTTCAATCTCAACAATAAGTGTAGGCTAGAAAGGGGGTGACTACGGAGATGGTGACTAATAATAAAACTTAGGGGAGGAGGATGGGAACCGACTCCAAAAATGCAATAGAAAGCACTAAGCCTAAGCACTAAAATGAAAAATAACTTCAATTTCGGAAATCGTTGTCTTTGGTTTACTCTTTTTAAATTTTTCGCAATATTTTATAAAGATTAATCATATCATTATATTGTGAATACAATGCACAGAACCCTTTTTAACTGACTTCAAAAAAAAGGAGGATGTTTCTCAATTCGACCGTATATATATAATATCGGAAGTCGGTCGGTGGCAAAAACCTTAAATACAAATCCTAATTTCCGAAATTAAAGTTATTTTTCACACTGAAGTGTTATCAAGGAAGTCGGTTGTTTTGTTTTTGTTGTAAAAATGTTTTTTGATAATTCAACAATTTTCATTGCGTTATTTACGTTATAAAGTAGATTTTTTTTCCGAACTAATAAAGCAATGAATTAGCATTATTATGGACTGATAGTGGTCCGCGTGCTGTCGGACGTAAAGAATAGCACGATCCCATTTCTACTCGTGGCCGCGTAGGTGTCGAATGAGGTGAATAAAGGACTTACTACAGGATGGGCAGCAGCGTTCTCTATGCATTTTGCCACCATACTACGGTCGCCAACCCACCTGCCAAGCATGGCGATTATGGCAAACGCCTCCAAATTAGGGGAAGCATATACACCTTAACATTTTAATCGTCTTACAACGGCTGCGCACTTCATGTATCCAATGACTGCTACACATCTATAAGAACAAAATGAACATTTAAATAACTAAAAAAAAAGTATTATTCATTATGATGGCGCATGAGATAGTTTGTTTGATATTTTGTCTCATGGAAAATGGAGATGGAATGATCTAGTCGACTCGTGCGCTGGGTAGGTATGTATGTTCTCAACCATATGATACGTAAAAATTATTAACAAGATATCTCATAATTCTAATGCATTATTTATTTTTCTTAGTACCTATTATCTTAATTAATGGTAACATTTTTTTAATCAAGCCTAGAGGTATATTATTTACATTACGACTGATATGTCACGGTGTATATGTCCAGCAGTGATAATTGATAGTGGGATACGCAATTAAGCCCTTTGGCTTGCATTGAAATAATTACAGACTAGTAATAATTAGGCATATATTATAGATATATACTTGTAGCAATTACGGCAATCCCCTAATGCCGTTCGCTGTAAGGGAGGGTAATGTCCGGCCTAAAGGGGTAATGCATAATATTGCAATAAATGTCACAATTTATCAAATAATCGTGAGGGTTAGAGGTGTAATGTCATTCACCCACGATTGTCTAGTGAAATTACCCAAATTTAAATGAAGTATTTCTGAATTGTCTGAATATTGTTCAACTAGCTTCTGCCTGCGACTTCGTTCGCGTTAAATTTCTTGTCCCTAATACCCTTCCCGTCGCATCGAATCGCCTGCCCGTGCGATTTCCCCCGTTTTTGCAACGTATTTCATTGCTGCTCCGCTCCTTTTGATCGTAGCGTGATGTTATATAGCCTTTTGATAAATAGGCTACCCAACACATAAATAATTTTTCAATTTGGACCAGTAGTTCCCGAGATTAGCGCGTTCAAACAAACAAACTCTTCAGCTTTATAATATTAGTACCTATAGATAACTATAGACAAAACGTGCCAATTGCCTAATGTGTATATCTGGAATTGTCGTTTCGCCCACACTTAATTAACTTCATGCGAATAGCCTATACACAATATTATATCTCGTATTATGTAAAAAAGTGACGATTCGAGCGAATGAATTTGTGCGAGTCGGATAATAAGCTACTTATAGAGGAGCAGTGGTGGCCCAGTGGTAATGGCCCAGACTTACGAGTTGTAGGCCGTGGGTTCGAACCTAGGTAGGTGCTTTACAGTGTGCAAATTATTTCATCACCACTGCTCTCAAAACGGTGAAGACAAACATCGTAAGGAAACTGGCATGTCCTGGAACCAAAAATTCGAATACATGTGACATCTACCATCCCGCACTAGTCCCGCGTGATAGATTACGGCCCACTCCGTCTGACCGAGAGGAGGCCTGAGTCCCAGCAGTGGGAACAATAGAGGCTGATTATGATGACTAATAAACCATTTTAGCTTGACCGAATCTACAGCTGCTGCAAGAACAATCACATTTAATGAATTATCCTAACACATTATCAAATTCAAAATCTAATAAAAAGATAATCTACCCCAGTTAGACATACAGATACAATTTGAACAAATTCTACTTACCCCCGCATTTATGATAAATCAATTACATATACACACGTTCACCTGTCTGTCAGGGGTACTCAATAAAGGGTTGTTATCAGATCCTGTACCCTTGTGTCACCCCTGACAGTTGTAGCGAATTAATTTATCTTTTAATACGATGTGTATAAAATTTTATTTCGAGGGTCATTTCGTTAGGGATGGCATGAACAAATTTTCGGATTAAATTAAATCAAAATATTTTTATTTCACATGAACCTACATAGGCATTTATGAAACGTCAGAAGCTAGGTTCCAAATTGTGATTCCGATGGAGAAGAGTCAACAAGAAACTCCATGGTTACTCTATTTTGAATATACTAGCTCTTGGCATCGGCTTCGGCCGCGAGGAGGTCGAAAATCATCCAACAGGAACATACTATCGAGAAAACAAAATATCATTTGTTAATCGAGATTGTGAACTATCTGTGTGCTAAATTTTACAGAATAGACCGGCCGCTCTTAAGAGTAACCACCAAACCTCCTGGCATATTTATTAAGAAACGCACAAAAAAAAAACTATAACAAAGTAAAAAAAAATATCTTTATTATCGGAAGTCGGTCGCAAAAAAAACTAAAATACAGATTCAAAGGTACCGGATACGAATTTAAAGTAATTTTTCAATCTGTAGTGTTTATTTTTGGAAATATGCTGTTTTCTTTTTTTGTATTTTAATTATTTTACCTACCCCACACCAATTCTTATTCTGTTGTATTCTTCATTATATTTTTTTTTGTTAACAATAGTGACAAGAAGTAGTAGTTTACCATCATCAAGGTAAAAAATCGATCCACAATTGCCAAAGATATCGCTGAATATACATACAAAAATATTGGCGAATTGAGAACCTCCTCCTTTTTGTAGACAGTTAAACATAATTCAAAAGAATAAGCATCTGGTTTTAGCAGAACAAATAATGAACACTTTAATCATAACCACAGCACACCTAAACCACAAGGTTTAACGTAACCGACGTCGCCATATTGTCTCGACAACAGTCACTGGCACCTCTAAGGTCATATTAGTCATAGCTATCGGATGTATCAGCCTATGACGCTGATAATGTGTCAACTTATATGCCTACCACCTACAGAATACGTGTTGGTAGTTCTGACAGGCTTGATTTTGCCTTGACTTGATTCAAGTGCAATTTTCGCTTCTTTAGAGGCGAAATTATCATTTTGTGATGTATCTCGGGTTATAAAAAACCAAAAATATCTTTTATTTACCTCATCATATCAGCCAAAACACGTTCACTGCTGGACATATGCCTCTCCCAAGCGGCGCCACAACACCCTGTTGTCTACCTTCCGCACCTAGTCTGTTCCAGCCGCCTTTTTTAGGTCGTCAGTCCATTTCGCTGTCCTACACGAGGCTTGCCAATACGCGGTCTCCACTCCAGGACTCGTCTGCTCCATTGGCCACCGGTCCTTCGACAAACATGGTCAGTCCTCTCCAACCTGCTTACTCTGCAAGCTATGTCAGTTGCTGTAGTTCTTTTGGCATTTTAACCATTGTATTCTGGTTTTTTGGAGGTGGTTAATTTTTTTTGGTGTCATGTCAAATATCGCATTGTTCTTTCTTTCTATATTAAAGGTATGAAATGTAGGTACAGAGTACAGACGCCAGGACAAAAAGCTACTACAATCTGTCCAATTTCTTTAATAGGTTTTAAACTTTATCGCCATAACATAAGGTGCAAGATTGATTGGGAAAATTGGACAGTTTTGGATAGTTTGACGTAATGGCGTCTGTACCTACTGAATTTAGCAGGTTCTTGTCAACGTCATTTCCAAGTAACGCCGCCATGACTCGTTCTTTTAAGTCATGTCGGATTTTATGTGAATGAATTATTGTTATTGCCAAAGGCCGTTCAAATTCTAAGCAGCTACATCCGCTGGTTGGATACGTGATGTGCAGACTGACTATTGTTTTGGGTATATTGAACGTAATTCCTGGGAGTAATAAAATTAGTACTCAGCTCAAACAGTTGCAGGTTCGATTGTGGACAACCAAGTAAAGGCGAGGGATACATCTGTCTCCGTAATATGAAAGAAACATTAAAAAACTGGCTACTGAACTACCAGCGGCTTCGCCTACGTCATCATCATCCGCAGCCCGACTTCCCCCATTGCTGTGTATAGACCTCTCTTTTCTTTTGCCAATCCTTACACTCCTGTGCTAGCCTCATCCAGGTTTTGCACGCGATGGCAGCAACGTCGTCCGCCCAATCTCGCCGCTGGGTGCCCGACAGTTTTTCTTGCAGTCCATGGATGCCACTCCGTAACAGTCTTAAACCATCTCTCATCACTGTGCCCATGTGGAAGTCGAAAATTATGCAATGGAAACGTGTCTACTACGGGAATTAAAAAATGTGCCCTATATCCCAATCCAGGTCATGAGCTATCCGTGTGTTGAATTCCATGCGAATCTTCAGCCATTGTGGTGTCCAAAGGTAACAGATAGACCGTCAGATTGATAGACAGACAGATGGATCGAGTTACTTAAAAATAATCCTATGCTTCAATCCTTTTTCAGTCCGCTCGTTAACATACACTTATTCCAAGCAGCGCATCACCCCGTTTTCAGGTTTCCTTAATCTGTGGGATAATTGCGTAATACAATTACAACATCATTAAAACTTAGTTAAAATAATAAATAAGAAGCTAACTCAGAAACCAAACTTGACCAAATTCAAAACCACTCGGTAAATACACCAAGTACGAGTATGCCGTAACTATACCAAAAAGAAATGATAAAATCAGTAAATAAATACATAGGCTGCACTAAAAGTATCGGGAATGGAATATTTCCACTGTTCCTGTCATATTAAAATCTTTTTAATTGAAAACTCCTTGGTTTTAAAAATCGAATACCATTTATTTATTTAAAAAAAGATTCTCGATCTTGTCACAAGATTTTGTCAAACTTGTTTAGTCGTTGAGAAAATGGAATTGACTCGAGAAAATTCAAGAGCGATGATTTATTATGACTTTCGAAGTGCTTTAACACAAAAACAGTGTGTTGACTAGATGATTTCTGCATTTGGTAATGAAGCCCCATCCAAAACCACAATTTATCGCTGGTTTGCTAAATTTCAACGTGGACGTGTCAAGCTCAGTGATGATCCCCGTCAAGGTCGTCCAAAAACTGCAGTCACCCAAGAAAACGTTGATGCTGTGCGTAAGCTGATTGAGGAAGATCGACATGTGACATACCGCGAAATTCAGGCAACTTTAGACATTGGCATGAGTCAAATACAAATAATCTTGCATGAACAATTGTGGTGTAAAAAAGTTGTTTTCCCGATGGATACCGCATTCGCTCTGTGAAGAGCAAAAAGCGGCTCGCGTTACTTGGTGCGACAGAACTCTCGAAAGATTCCATGCAGGGTCCTCAAATGCTGTATACAACATCGTATCAAGTGACGAATCCTGGATATACGCGTACGAACCCGAATCAAAAAACCTGTCACGAGTTTGGGTGTTCGAAAATGAGTTAAAGCCAACAAAAATTGTTCGTTCACGGAGTGTTGCAAAAAAAATGGTGGCCACGTTTGTCTCCAAAACCGGCCATGTTGCGACTATTCCTCTTGAGGGACAAAGAACGGTTAATGCAGAATGGTATGCTAGCATTTGTTTGCCACAGGTCGTTTCTGAACTCCGTAAAGAGAACCGCAACCGCCGCATCATCCTCCATCACGACAATGCGAGTTCTCCCACCGCGCACAGAACAAGATAGTTTTTAGAGCAAAAAAACATAGAATTATTAGACCATCCGCTGTACAGCCCAGACCTAAGCCCTAATGATTTCTATACTTTCCCTAAAATCCATACTTTCCATACTTAATATTATAAATGCAAAAGTAACTCTGTCTGTCTGTCTGTCTGTCTGTCTGTCTCGCTTTCCTGCTAAAACTACTGAACTGATTTAAATGAAATTTGGTACACAGATAGTTTAGAGCCTGAGAAAGGACATAGGCTACTTTTTATCCCGGTGGTATGTTCCCGCGTGATAATTTCCGACCTCCACGCGGGCGAAGCCGCTGGCAAAAGCTAGTAAAGAATAAATTGCGTGGTCAGAGATTTTCATCACCTGAAGAAGCTGTGGACGCCTACAAAACGGCCATTTTGGTGACCCCTACTTCCGAATGGAATGGTTGCTTCAATGATTGGTCCATCGTATGGAAAAGTATGTCAAATTTCGCGAGAATACTTCGAAAAGCAATGAATACATTTTTAAATAGTAACGTTGTGTCACTTCCTTGATTCCCGAATCCCCGAATTTTCAGTGCCGCCCTCGTAACGGAGTTCTGAGGTAAAATAAATTTAAAAAAGTACAACCTAATTGAGAATTACAAACCACTTTAAAAAAAGCATCATCTATTTTTTTATTCAAATTTTACAACTGTTCAACCCTAGTTGAATGAACGAAATTGAATGAACGTATCGACAAATTCTCTAGAGTGGTGTAAAGTTACGAGAACGATGCATGGGATTGTAAATGTTTTGTGCAATTTTTATTGTGTTTTTATTCATATTGTAATTTGATTTAATTTACTTGCTTTTGTTACTGCGGTCGTTCTGTAGTCGGGCAAAAGTTTTTTTTATGCAAAAATGCATGTAGGTTACGCCAACTTTCGGGGTGATTGCTCAAACGATGTTGAAATTTATCAATCTCATACAATTAAGCCAACATTCATTTTTATACGTTGGACTTCGGTTTTTAGGCGAGTCGTCACTATTCGCCAATTTAAAAAAAAAATATCTGTCAACCCTAATAAGTTGGACTATAAGTAGTATCGTCACACACGATAATGCTACACATAATTTAGATAAAAAAAAAACTTAATTTGCCGTAGAAACCAGGCGCGAATTGTTCCTAGATTTTTTGAATAATCATAAGGTTTTCGTACGACTGTTAAACGAAAAAGATGAAATTAAAAAAAAATACCTTGGCTTCTAGTAGGTTATATTTTTCTTCATCATTACATAGTATAAAAAAAGTCGCTTCCCTCTGTCTGTACCTATGCATGATTAGATCTTTAAAACTACGCAACGGATTTTGATGTGGTTCTTTTAATAGAAAGGGTGATTCAAGAGGTAGGTTCATACGTATAATACGCGGGCGAAGCCGCTGGCAAAAGCTAGTATGATATAATATAAGGTTTCAGGAAATATTGTTGAGTTAAGTCTTGATATTACTGCACCAAAGAAAAATTCCGGTCAAGTCTTTCAGCTATCAATAGAATCGCCCCCGGGTGGGCTCGAACCACCAACCTTTCGGTTAACAGCCGAACGCGCTAGCCATTGCGCCACGGAGGCTGTGAAGTAATCACTGAAATACATAGTCTAGTTCGCCTGAAATTATTGGGACACCCTTGTGGTGTTTATATAACCTTGAATAATAGATACAGTT
Source organism: Aporophyla lueneburgensis (assembly GCA_932294355.1). Taxonomy (NCBI): domain Eukaryota; kingdom Metazoa; phylum Arthropoda; class Insecta; order Lepidoptera; family Noctuidae; genus Aporophyla; species Aporophyla lueneburgensis. The sequence continues at coordinate 10,308,115 of OW028762.1, read as the reverse complement.
AGTAATATGAAATATTGATATTTAGAAAGAGACACAAGTCCAAGAGAGAGAGAGACGACACGATACCATGCCAGATATAACGTACCAAAAAATCACGCCTGCTATTCCCAAAGCCTTAGGCAGAGGTATACCTATAATACTTTTCCGTAGAACCGATGACCGTTGGGGTAGACGTGTTCTTGAGTGGAGACCGCGAATCGGCAAACGTAAGGTAGGACGCCCTCAGGCTAGGTGGAGCGACGATCTTCGCAGGGTGGCTGGTAGCAGCTGGATGAGAGTTGCCGAGTATCGAACTGAATGGTGTGTGATTGGAGGGTTTATGCCCAGCAGTGGACTGTTGTAGGCTGATGATGATCATAACTATAATGTCTACACACACATTTTGCCAGTGTTGCTTAAGTCTCATGTAATAGGGGAGAGCCTTTTTAGGGTTCCGTTGCCAAATGGCAAAAAACGGAACCCTTATAGATTCGTCATGTCTGTCTGTCCGTCCGTATGTCACAGCCACTTTTCTCCGAAACTATAAGAGCTATGCTGTTGAAACTTGGTAAGTAGATGTATTCTGTGAACCGCATTAAGATTTTTACACAAAAATAGAAAAAAAATCAATAAATTTTGGGGTTCCTCATACTTAGAACTGAAACTGAAAATATTTTTTTTCATCAAACCTATATGTGTGGTGTATGGATAGCTCTTCAAAAATGATCTTAAGATTTCTATTATCATTTTTTCTAAACTGAATAGTTTGCGCGAGAGACACTTCCAAAGTGGTAAAATGTGTGTTCATCTAAAAAAAATATATGATGTACATTACCATGTAAACTTCCACCCAAAATTGGTTTGAACGAGATCTAGTTAGTAGTTTTTTTTTAATACGTCATAAATCGTAAACCGCAATTTACCTTTCATTCAATCAACTGAAATATAAAAATTAAAAAAAAAACATTTATTTTCATAAAAATAAACCTTATGTATAAACCGAGAATACCTACAGGTTTGTACGGAACCCTCGGTGCGCGAGTCCGACTCGCACTTGGCCGGTTTTTTTTTTGTGGGTGAGAAATCATCACATGACGTCTCCTGCTCTGGGCAAAGCGGGAGGGCCTGTCAGACATTTACTGACTAAAACCCACCCGTGTTCCTTCAGTTGCCTATATGTCAGGGCCACGGTATCTCTTTGGAACAAATCTCACGACCTTGGCAGACCTCGGTCCTAGCAGACCCCTTCAGTACTAGGGGGAGAGCCTATTGCCATCAACCGGGCCTAAATCCAGACTCCGGGCTGCTACTGAAAAACAAATCTAATGATAAAACTCAATAAGACTTAAACTCTGCCTGGTAATTTAGTGTTATTTGTTAAGTATTAAAATCATCAGTCGCCCAAACTGCTGGGAAACAGGCCTACTCTTGATAAGATTGACCGGGCCACAATCTACCACGCAGACCCCGTGCGGGTTGGTAGATGTCACATGTCTTCGAATTTTTGTTTCAAAGACATGCCGGTTCCCTCACGATGTTTTCCTTCACCGTTTTGAGAGCAGTGGTGAGGAAATAATTTAAACAAAGTAAAATGCCTGCTTGGGTTCGAACTCACGACCTACAACTCGTAAGTCGCAGCCGTTACCACTGGGCCACTACTGCTCTCCTAGTACTGACAAAGGTTAAGACTATTGTTACTAACCAAATGGATCTTTTTTTAAATAAATGAAATGAAATGAATAACAGTATTGAGCAAGCCAGTAAATCTGCTTACTTCGTAACGGAAAAACGGCGTGAAGATAATACTATGTTCTTAGTTTAAAAACAGGCCAATTGAGTAACAAGCGTAATTAGCGTTCTGTACCACACTCAGTGATATGGACCATTTTAAGAAGAGCCGTCTCGAACACGAATGTGTTCTAAAGATCGGATCAACCGTAATTGGACATTGTTGAGTAGTGCAGACATGACCGATTTACAATGGACTTTCTTCAAAAAGAAGTGTTTTGAAGATATGGTTCAACTTTAATTGGTTTCGCTATATTATCGGTGAAGGTCAGTAAAACCATTTTCAATGAGACTGCCTTGGGAAACAATATGCTTGAAGATAAGGTTCAATTTAATTTGGTGGGTTAGTTCATGTAGTACGTTACTAACCTACTTGATACTTACACAAGTTCATATATTATGTTCGTTATCATTGAACTTGTTTCCCGAAGTTTTTTCGTTTGCTCGACTCCTCTGTGTTACAGTGTGATGTTAATGATAGTTTTAACCATTCATTAACAATTGGGCTATAAAATGCAAAAATATTTTTTCAAATCTGTCTAGTAGTTCTAGAGAAAACAACATACAAACTTATAAACAATCATAATTTAGTAGTATATTATTTAAAATATGTTAGGAAATTGTTATAACCGAGAATGTATGTATCGGTTGCGTTATTTCATCTCCACCCCCTCTTCGGTTAAACAGTTGGCGACGAGGATGGGATGGAGATGAAATCACACAACCGATACGTACAAGCTCAGATATTGGACTGACGCAGCAGTCATTAACCTAAAACTTAGTCGCTAGTCTACCCTACATATTTATTAATTATAAATAAATAGGTACCCACACCACATAACAAAAATATAAAAATGGGATTGAACAGGCACGGTAGGTAATTAGGTATAAGTACGCGATTCCTATGACTTAATTCTTAGTCGTCATCCGAATAGAACCGTATGCTCTTTAGGGATGTCCAATGACACGGAACTAGGTCGAGTACCTATAGTTCATTACTCACTCGGTCATTGCTCATTATTGACTGGTCAATCGCTTGATGGTGAGCAGAAACATACGGGTGGTTATTGAGTCAAGCTGTCAACTGGATATTTGATTTTAAGAATCTCGAAGTAGGTATCCTTTAACTAATAAATGCCCACGAAAGAAATAAATTATAGGCATTAGGGCTGACATCATAGATAAAGAAACACATACATTTTTTACATAAAACTTGGTGGGAGTTTTAGAAACCATTTATAAAATTAAACACTTTTAGTTTTTTTATTCGATCTCATTTAAATAAATGACAAGCACGCTATCTAGGAATTGGGTTCACAATACACAGCTACAAAATACAACTTAAGTTGAGACAAAACAAACTACAACTATTTTTATGGTTTCCTTTTCACTAAACAATGGAATTATTTAATTCAAATCTACCTTACGTAGATATGCAATCAATAGATCGCGTTTAGTAGCCCGGAAATGGACAAACATCTTTTTTGTTCCTAAACAAAACAACAAAGGCGAAACAACTATATAATAAAAGAAGGTTTTCCAAAAATCAATGTTTGGTAACCAGTTTTATTTAGTGTATCGATTGCGTGTTTCAAAAATGTTTGCCATCCCTACTCAGGATTGACAATCGACCGGAACTGTTAGATAATATAATAAACGATTGAATGTTTTCATTAAATCGGCTTTTAATTCCGGAGTTTTCATAACAAATAAGTAATAGCAATATTTTAGTTACTCAATGGTTATTTTTTAGGGTTCCGTTGCCAAATGGCAAAAAACGGAACCCTTATAGATTCGTCATGTCTGTCTGTCTGTCTGTCGGTCTGTCTGTCGGTCTGTCTGTCTGTCTGTCTGTCTGTCTGTCTGTCTGTCTGTCCGTGTATGTCACAGCCACTTTTCTCCGAAACTATAAGAGATATGTTGTTGAAACTTGGTAAGTAGATGTATTCTGTATACCGCATTAAGATTTTTACACAACAATAGAAAAAAAACAATAAATTTTGGGGTTCCCCATACATAGAACTGAAACTCAAAAATTTTTTTTTCATCAAAACCATACGTGTAGGGTATCTATGAATAGGTCTTCAAAAATGGTATTGAGGTTTCTAACATCATTTCTTTCTAAACTGAATAGTTTGCGCGAGAGACACTTCCAAAGTGGTAAAATGTGTGTCCCCCCCCCGTAACTTCTAAAGTAAGAGAATGATAAAACTAAAAAAAATATATGATGTACATAACCATGTAAACTTCCAACGAAAATTGGTTTGAACGAAATCCAGTAAGTAGTTTTTTTTTAATACGTCATAAATCGTAAATCGCAATTTACCTTCCATTCAATCAACTCAAATATAAAAAAAAAACATTTAATTTCAAAAAACATAAACCTTACACATAAACCGAGGATACCTACAGGTTTGTACGGAACCCTCGGTGCGCGAGTCCGACTCGCACTTGGCCGGTTTTTCTGTATTTACCACATCGATGGGCAGAACATGGCCAATAATGGGCGACTCCCTTTAAGATTTTTTATACAGGGGTAATCATGGCTAAGTAATAACAGCCGTACGGGTTGATCGTTCAGGTTAAGCTACGCTTGCCGCGGTTGGTCCGTGGATGGGTGACCATCTTTATATATCGAGACGTTTCCGTGCCTCGGAAAGCACGATAAGCCGTTGGTCCCGGCTGTCTTTTTTCCCCGTAGATATTAGACATTCGTTACGGGTCGTCAGAAGCCCAAAAGTCTGACAACCAGTCCACCAAGGGGTATCGTATTACCCAGTAACTGGGTTGTGGAGGTCAGATAGGCAGTCGCTTCATGTCAAATACTAGTACTCAGCTGCATGCGGTAAGACTGGAAGCCGATCCCAACATAGTTGGGAACAGCCTTGTAAGATGTATGATGGTAATCATCGGAACTAATCAAAAACGAAAATTTGGAGAGCATATATTCAGATAGGCCACGATTCATCGGCGTTTTGTAATATTCTAAAATATTGCTCGTCGTTTTTCCTTCTCGTATATTTCATTCTAACCTAATAATAAACCCCACATATTAATTGACCCACAGAAACCATACTAATAATAATTATTATTATGACCTTCCTTTCTAATTGTGACATTTAATAATTAATAGTTTGGACTGCAACTGGCATCTATTGTTTTAATCGTGACGCTAACTCCTGCCGCGGGGCGATACTTGCCTTTGTCTTTTATTTTTCTAAATGATTGTAGGTGTTTGATTGCAAAATACTAAAATACTGACATACTATACAGTCAGTAGAGTGAAAACAATGGTGGCCCAGTGATATCGACCCGACTTACGAGATAAAAGAAAGCAAGAAAAATTGTTTATTTTGCACAAAAAAAAAACACACAATATAAAATAGAAACAAAAAAAAAATAGTCACAAAATACATACGTACAAGATTGCTAAAAGCCCCGTATTGAAGTTTAAAAAGGTTGTCCATTGCTTGTTGATGTCGGTCGTAGGTTCGAACCAAGACATGCGTTTTATTTTGTATGGATATTTTCATCACTACTACTATAAAAACTGTGAAGGAAAACATCGTGACGAAACCGCCATGTCTTAGAACCAAAAATTGGAAGACATGTGACATCTACCAACCCGCACTGAGCCCAGTGCGGATGAGTAGATGTCACATATCTTCCAATTTTTGGTTCCAATGTGTGGTGAATTATGGCCCTCTCCCTCTCACCGACAGGAGGCTTGTGTCCCATCAGTGGGAACATTATAGGTTGAATTGTTTTATGCAGTAAAGTTCCGTGTTGGTCTTGTGGTCGTAAAATTACTGCTGAGTGTTCTAGCACCCCTAGCCAAGTTGATAATCTGCAATCGTTAACGCTAGTCGAAAACTAATCAAATGTATGGGAATAAAATCATCTCAACGTTAAGTCACGTGGTTAGAACAAACGAATAGAAAATTCGTAGCCAAGTTCACATCGTTCAAATTGATAGAATGGAATGTTATCGTTTCTACAATGTTCAACGCTACAACCTTTGTTATATTATCGTTTTTCTAAAGATATTGTAGAACGAGCGGCTGACTCAGGCGCGTCAACATGGCTACCAACTTATCGTTTTCTACAATTGCTGACACCGAGGTGTTACCGATTGGAGAACGGAATTCGACACGAAACGGTTGTAACTTGGCTAGGGGAGCAGTTTCGATACTGAGATCGGATGAAGTGGTATTTGTGCTTTGCTTGAATAAATATTTCCGATGCAACATGGAGTATGGATTTGGGCTCAGTTGATGACATAGGTTCCCCTCCCCCCTTTATTACATGGGACATCAACATAATTGTCGAAATGGGGGTGTTGCCTCTACCTATCCCTTCGGGGAATTAATGAATGTTATCTATACTATAATATAATATTTTAATATTATAAAGCTGAGGAGTTTGTTTGTTTGATTAAACGCGCTAATCTCAGGAGCTACTGGACCGAATTGAACATTCTTTTTGTGTTGGGTAGCTTATTTATCGAGGAAGGCTATAGGCTATATAACATTACGCTACAACCAAGAGGAGCGGAGCAGTAATGAAAAATGATGCAAAAACGAGGAAAATCGCACGAGTAGGCGATTCGACGCGACGGGAAGGGTCGGGGGAACAAGAAATTTAACGCAGACGAAGTCGCGGGCAGAAGCTAATGTGATATATTACTCGTTTTAATACGGGTAAAGGCTTTACAGTTGTGAAATTAATTTAAATGTTCCTTTACGTTAGTCGATCTTTTAAGACAGTTTTCATCACATCAATCAGCATTATTTCAGCCGAAAGACATCCACAGCTCCAATTTGGATGGGATTGTCATAATCGCCACGCTTGGCGCCTAGGCGGGTTGGCGTTCGCAGTATGGGCGTAAAATGTATAGAGAACGCTGCTGCCCATTCTCTAGAAGTCCCTTAGTCGCCTCTTACGACACCCACGGGAAGAAATGGGATGGTGCTATTCTTTACGTCCAGCACTACACGATAAACAGCCATGCCTTAGTGGTAATAAAGCCAATATAACTTGGTCTCTTATTGTATTGAAACTCCATAATACGCTAGACCAGCTGAAGGTCAAGAAGTTTCCTCTGATAACCGACTGTACCTACCTAGGATTTAAAAAGGAATGTTTTAACTACTTTTAACAGTACTAAAATTGTTTTAATTCCCATAGAAGTAAAAACTCAACGCATGCGCAGGATGTTCTACTGGTCGACTTTTTACCCTTTTTTAGGGTTCCGTACTCAAATGGTAAAACGGGATTTGAACTCTATTACTAAGACTCCGCCGTCCGTCCGCCTGTCACCAGGCTGTTTCTCATGAACCGTGATAATTAGAGAGTTTAAATTTTCACAGATGATGTATTTCTGTTGCCGCTATAACAAAAAATACAAAAAAATAGAATAAAATAAATATTTAAGGGGGCTCCCATACAATAAACGTGATTTTTCGCTCGTTATTGTCTGATATAACGGCAAAAGGTTGACGCTTGAAATATTGACAGAATATTTAATTACATATTCACTTTAAAAATAAATTATTAAATCATTATAAAACAAATATTTAAGGGAGGCCTTTACAACGTGATTTTTTGTGCCTTTTTTATAGATAACTAGCTTTTACCAGCGGCTTCGCCCGCGTGGAGGTCGGAAATTATCCCGCGGGAACATACTACCGGGATAAAAAGTATCCTATGTCCTTTCTCAGGCTCTAAACTATCTGTGTACCAATTTTCATTTAAATCGGTTCAGTAGTTTTAGCAGGAAAGCGAGACAGACAGACAGACAGACCGACAGATAGACAGAGTTACTTTTGCATTTATAATATTAGTATGGATATGGATGGTACGGAACCCTTAGTGCGCGAGTCCGAGTCGCACTTGGCCGGTTTTTTAAAGATGGGCATAGTTCAAGTACATTCAAGTGCATCTGGTTAGACTAGTCACCAGTCCCACATAGTTGTATTTAATGAGAATTTACTTCAAGCTTTTCTTTTATTTGTCTTTAAGAGTTAAATTCGAGGCAGGTTAGTGGGTAAAAGAGTAAACCATGGAGTTTCTGATCGGCTCTTCTCCATAGGAATCAACAAATTGGAACCGTGCTCCTATCTTCTGACTTTTCATAAGTAACCCATGTAGGTTTATGTGAAATAAAAATAATTTGATTTGATTTGGGTAAGGTAAAGTGGGGGGATTAATTTCTTACATATTCGGCCTAAATGTTCTCACTGCTGAGACACGGGCCTCCTCTCAGTGAGGGAGAGTGGGCCGTGCGGGTTGGTTGATGTCACGAATCTTCGAATTATTGGTTCTAAGACGTGTCGGTTTACTCACGACATTTTCCTTCACCGTTTTGAGAGCAGTAGTGAAATAAATTATTTACACAAAACAAAGCGTCTGACTGGGCTCGAACCCATGATCTACAACTCGTAAGTCGGGGCCAATACCACTGCGCCACCACTGCTCTTAATGTTGCTAATTAATGTTATTTAAATGAAATAGCAACAATACGTCAAATTGACTGAAATCGTCCATTTGCCTAGATATTAATTGATTTCCTTGGCTGTAACTAATTAAAAAATACTCAAAATACAATATTTCACATAGTTTAAAAAAATATCAAATAAATTCAAAATAAGGATGAAGTGATTAATAAATGAAATAATTTGAATGTAAAAAAGCGGTGCTTGATATCAATGTAATTGATGTTAATATTGTATCAACAGACACTGATAAAAGTAGAGTCATTATAAAAATACTTTAAAATGATTTCATTTATTAATCATTCTATCCTTATTTTCAATTTATTTTCAACTTTATAGCCTGGTTTTCTAAGTGTGTTTTTTTAGTTATTTAAACTTTTATTTATTTTCTATTTTTTAGTTCGGCTAACTACGAAAGCATATTGTTTTTTTAGTTTCGTTAAACTATTAATTATTATTTATTACTATTCTGGTGATTCTCGCACACATTTATAAAATTATTGCATTGTCATCTGTCATTGATAAGTGTGCAAAGTTTCAAATAAATCTGACTTCGTGAAGTGGGTGACATTACAGTTTTAAGATTCCGTTACATACGTAGATAGACAGAAACAGGCGAAGAGGCGAAGCTAATAAAAACGTGTTAAATAAAAATGAGCAGGGCTTAATACGCAAGCTTACTATGTCTTTTCCCGTACGTTGGGCCTAATGGTTCGTGATTTGCCTAGATTCCTTTACGTCCAGACTCAGATATAGACTCAGTACTATTTTGTCCTAACGACTGTCCGGTCTGCTGGACATGCTATGTATTTTTAGTCTTTACCGAAACTCATAATTAATTTTTCATCATCGTCATCATTTCAGCCAAAAGACGTCCACTGCTGGATATAGGCCACCCTGAATTTGGGGGGTTTGTTATAATCGCCAAGCTTGGCAGGCGGGTTGGCGATCGCAGTATGGTGGAAAATTGCATAAAGAACGCTGCTGCCCATTCTCTAGTAAGTCCATTATTCGCCTCTTATGACACTCACGGAAAGAAATGGGATGGTGGTATTCTTTACGTCCGACACCACACTTACCTTTAACCCATTAACGCCGAGGTGATCAGAATTTATACTAACTTTGCAACGTGTTTATTTATTATGTTATCGGACCAAAAAATAATGCTATGTCTCTATTCCTACGAGGAATTTTTTTTCAGAAAATTTCATCTACGCATTTTTTCAAAATGGCGGCGAGAATGATTAATCTTAATCTACCGTTTTCGTAAAAACTACAAACTGCAGAAAGAACATTCAAGAAGAAAAGTGTCTTTAAATTAGTCAAAGGACATTCTCAATTTTTTTTTTCAAATTTTCTGATTTTTGAAAAATTTGGATTTTTTTCAAATTTTCGAAAATCTAAAATTATCTCCAAAAATTCTGAAAAAAATTGAGAGTGTTTTTTGAATAATTTAAAGATACCTTTTTTCTTGAATGTTTTTTCTAAAGTTTGTAGTTTTTATGAAAACAGTAGATTAAGATTTTTCATTCTCGCCGCCATTTTGAAAAAATGCGTAGATGAAATTTTCTAAAAAAAAAAAAAAATTTTCTTAATGTTCGAGTGCCATGATCACCTCTGATCCTAGTAAAAAGTTGATACCTTTGCGGTATCATTGTGAAAAAAAAAATGCGAAAAAAAAATATCTTGAAAATTTTCACGTTTTTCACGTTTTAATCGGCCGTATTTTTTTTCTCGGTGTCTAATCGAAATTTTGAGCTCAGATTCTGAAAGAACATCAGATTTCGCGTAGGAATAGAGATATAGCATAATTTTTTTGGTCCGATAACATAATAAATAAACACGTCGGAGAGTTAGTAAAAATTTTGATCACCTAATTTAATGGGTTAACAATGATGAAAAGATGATTCTGCATTTAAATATTTTAGTAATAACAAACTACCTTCATAATTCACATGACTAATAAGTAAAACTCATTTAAAAAAAGAACATTACACGGCCCACATTTTATTAAATCATCACATTTCTTTTTTCAACTGACATGACTTAACTTTGAATTTCGAACGCATTATTCTACCTGGCCAGTCAGCGGCCGAAATAAAAAATCTTTGTAACAGCGGGGTATCGATCCGAGGGATACCACACAGCGAACTAAACATAATAAGCAGTAATGGACGTTGATAGGACATAAAAAAATGCTGCCCAAAACATGTTTCGATTCAAGAATTTATTAAGTAGTTGCGTTTAGATGAAAATGTGGGAGCAAGGTTTTAAAGTTGGAATTATTGTGAAAAAAAGTAGGATGAATGGTGAGTGTTGCTTATGTCAACTAGGCATAACCAATAAACTCATTCATCCTATTTTTGAGAGTCCAGAATTTTGTAACATTTCGAAACAGGGGATTTAAATGTTATACAGAGCAGTATTGTAAAGGAAATTTGTTTTGATCATTATCTTAATTGAACCCAAGCTACTTATAATTTGAAACCATGACACCACCATTTCAGTAGTTCTCCCGTTTTGATGATATTAATTTAATGGAACTAGAACAAGCTCACACTAATTACTAATAGATAATAAAATACTATTCAACCAATATTTTGTGTTTACATGGAAAAAAATACCTAAACATGCATATCGAAAATTTAAAACCAAACTAACAAAATAAATCGTTTCGAATTTAAAATGACGCACAAAACTCACCATAAACGCTAAAAAAAGTAACAAAACACAATCAGCAATTTTTCGAATTTCGAATTCGCATTCCGTTTATTGTAACGTGCGTTTAGCCAGCGGGCGTCGAATTTATTTGAACGTTCCAAATGATTTTGAATTAGGAACGTATCAATTTTTTAATATGCTAACTTTTTAATGATTATCGGGCTAAGTTGAATTTATTAGGCCTCGGTCACATTGAGTATGTTAAACGCATTTTTGTATTGGCAGATTTATTAGTACAAGATCTTTTATTGAATAATATTATGGATATTAACTGACTGCAACATAAAAACGCTAATTCCGTTAATATCCATAGATATTAACGGAATTAGCGTTTTAATATTGCAGTCAGTTCTTAGTAAGATTTTTAAAATACAGAAATTAAAATAAAATAAAAAATATTGAGATCATCCATCAATAATGTCTCTCAAATAGACCTATAAATTGTTAATTTTTACACATGCGTAAAGGTGGTTTTAAGGAAAACAATATTCCTATTACCTTATTTAATCGTTATATGTATTTATATTTGTGCTATAGCGTCAAAGTTTATCGCGACTCTGTTTCGTATTCAATATCTTTTCGCATGACTTACTAAGTCATGCGAAAAGATATGATACGACGAGGGCAAATCTAGCGATTAAAATCTTTGCTTAAAAAAGTTAAGAATGAAACTAATTTGAAAAAATATATATATATCTTAACTAAATTAAAATATAACGTCGAAAAAAATATCCGCATCGCTATTGACTGGTAATTTACCCAAGATAATGGTGACATTACAACGTTGGATACCAATGCTTAGCCTCTAGCCAAGGTGAAAACTAGCCCTTGGATCGGAAGCGTCAACCATCCGTTTTGAGATTTGCTTAAATAAAAATACTACTTACACGATTTAAAGTATTTGCACAAAATTGTAAAACAAGTTGGCAATCTACCATTATGGAGCAGCCCTATAGTGTTTATGCAAATTAGATTCTTTGAGATTTGAATCCGTTTCTTAATTTCTTATTATTTTATTGTGAAAAGAAATAAAAGTTGTTGACATTATTATAGACTACTGTTTTATGGAGCGATTTGAATTTATTATTGTTCCAATTTCGAATGATTTGAGTTTTGTTTGCGGCCAGTTCGTAGTATTTCAGATTTGACCGTTTAATTTAAATGTGTGTTCGATTCATGTAATAACGTTTAGTGGGAAAATATCTGATTGTTTCGTCGAAATTGATAATAATTAGTAATTATTAATGAAATGAAACTGTTATCGGAACAAATTACTTAAAAAGCTTTGTAAATGTACGCAGATTTTTGTTAGAAACGTGAAATAAATTTATGTTACTATCTTAGCCGTAAATACTTAATTATATTAAGCAATTAGCCCAGGCATTTTTCAACTATGTTGGGGTAGGCTTCTAGTCTAACCCAATGTCGCTGAATACCAGTGTGTTACATGGAACGACTGCATACCATCGGGGTCTTGGTATCTAAAGAGGACTCTTGGTGTCACACATCCACAAGTTAACCGCAGCAAGCATATTTTAACCTGATCGACTCTGATAGACTCGTGCAGTTGTTATTACGTAGCTTAACTATGTACCTTTTTAAATCAAATAACAATGTCTTTGAAATGGAACCAATGTCTCTCACTATACGCTTCCTTCAAGAAGACGAAATCATTTTTCCGCCTTCTTCATAAACTCGTTTTCGACGAACCTTTAAAATAAAATAAAAATGTAGGTGTAATGTACAGTGGATACCTATAAATCAAGCATTTATTCCAAACATAAAATACCATCAATTTAAAAGCATATCTAAATCAATACATAACAGCCTAGACATCAATTAACGGCCACCCATATCCATCAATAAAATATTTTCCAAATGTCATCGCAGCGGCAGCCATTTTAAAAATTCAAACATCGAACACAAATTCCCGCTCCGTTCTGTGTTCGTGAATTTGCGTATTTTAGGCGCGTTCGCTTTAGCGTTCATTTGTGTTAAATGTCTCGGCACTAATGGAGTATCAATGGCGGACAGATAAGAAATACGCCGTAATTAACGCGAATATCGACCTTAACGCCCGGGTTACACGAGGCTAGTTTGAGAATCTTGGGTAGCAAGCTAGTTATATCCTGGCTTAGTACATGCGAAAGCTGTTTACCACGTTGCTAAGAATTTTTAAGGAGGATAGAAAAATTTGGATAGATCTGTGAGTATCTTGCTAGTTTACTAGTACATACATACATACTTGCAATCTAATTGAAGGGTTAAGTGGAAAAAGGTGTTATCTGACAGAGTCACAAAATCCGACTTTTTTGTGTTAACACATTTGCAAATCTGAAATATATACTAGATTGACAGTTAACACCTTTGCTTAGCGTCTGTAACTATGTAACGAATTATAATTGGTGTGTTTTAAATCCATGAATCGATTTATCATCAGTTAAAAGCTATGTTCATGCAAAAATATCGGATTTTTTGATTTTGTCAGATAACACCTTTTTCCACTTAACCCTTCAATTGCGTTACACACTATTAATAAGAAAACTAATCTTTCTAAGATTATTGCTAACCCAATCTACATGATTAATGATTTTATTTCTGTAAGTTTAGTAGGCTTGTAAAAACACTTTTACACGTCAGACTCTACAATTTTTTTTAAACTAGATGAGGTCGGCATTTCCTATCTGACTACTCTGAGAAGAAAGGCCGAAACAAACTCAGAGGTCACAGTCTCTTTTAAAGTCCAGACATAATCTTGGTCACATCATGTGAAGACCATGTAGATTGGCGTCTGAAATGGTCTTTAAAGGAAAGAACCACACAGAGTAGACCTGTCCAGTCAGTGCACGCATTTGTCACTAATCGTGCAGCTCAACTCAGAACTTAAGAAGCTCAACGATTCGACCAACAATACCAAAGAAAGAACATTTGGGTAGGTCGCCTAAATTACTCAAACTGCCAGATCACGAGTTTATCATACTTGACAAATAAATAAAAAAAGAAAAAAATACCTACATAGTCTTCACATTCACTATAATTAAAACAATATAATATTTTACAAATTAAATACCTATTCATGTCATTGCTTCTGATGTTCGAAAAAAATTATCTACTATGCAACGTAAATATTGCAATGGATGTTCTTGAACTATCGAAATGAAATGTTTTCTTACTGTTAGTGTATTATGCGACTATCCCGCTGATATAGGTACTACCTTGAAAAACTCGCCTCGTGTAACGCGAGCATTAGCCATTGAAAAGCGTTCACGACGCCATATTTTTGTTGTTCTATAACTTATTGGGCTGCTGCTAATGATTTGGAAGGGTATCTCTGGCTTGGCTTTATTTTGTAAGGGAAGTGAAATAGGGGAATTTGATAAGATGCTCAATGCAGTGTGTTTTATCTTCTGTGGTTATGACTTACGTTGTTGTGTAGCGAAATAAAAAAACGGAAATTCGGTTCTTTATCACGTAGGTATAATTTTTATTTAGGTTGGAAAAAAAACGCAAAACGTATAAAAAAGAAGTGGAGGAACGTGGAATTTCGTGCTTAAAATCTTCTTCTTAGCGTCTAGCAATCCAAATATAGTCAGCCCAAAATTTGCCTACGAGCTTTGCACTTCCAGTAGCGTCCATCTACTCCTGTAGCGTGCAAACAACAGGACACGTTGGACAAAATATTAAGTGCCGCATTGTTGGTGGGACAGCACCACATTTAAACTCCAGAGCGGAGTTATCTGTGAATCTCCACTTGAGGAGGTTTACCTGAGTCCAGAGTTTATTTAAATACTTTAAGGTAAGCCAAGGTAAGTCGTGTCCAGGTGCAAGATTTTCAGCAGGTGGAGCGAAATAAAATTTGGTGTTAATAATGGAAATATGAGAAAACTCCTAAAGAACGCTGTGGTAAATTTTTGTACCATGTTTTGTTTTACGATTTTTGATTGCGATCGGTTTTTGGTCCGTGAACACTAAATAACGTAAACTTTCAAATTTATACTCGAGACTTTAAATTTTATTTAAATCATTCGTTATTATTACATTTGCTTAAAATTAATAATAATAATATCTTAGGATAACCAGACCATTATCTGATCCCGAACTAGGCAGAGCCTGTACTATGTACTGATAAATGTACTTATTATACCTATATTTTTAATTCTAAATACATACATATTTATAGATACTTTACAGCCAGATATAGAACAAATAATTGAGATCATCATACAGAGATTTGTCCTGGGTAGGAATCAAAGCCACGACCTCAGTCTTAGCAGTCATGGTCACTAACCACTAGACTAACAGGCCAGTCAATAATGGTACTAGAAAAGATAAATGTAGTGGTTTAAAAATAACAATTCGATCTCGATGAACAGTCCGACGGGGTAGCACGTCTGCTCGATTCTGACGAACCGCGGAATGGCAGCCGTCTCCATCTTGTATATCCCGTAGGTAAGTTTATATACAAATGTTTTTGAGGAAAGACAAATAATGTGGAACTTATAATACCAATCAATTTGTAAAATATTTTACAATTCAATTAAAAAGAGCTCTATTTTATTTTATTTACTCAGAAGAACAAACAATTACACATTATTTTTTAGAAAATATGGAATTATACAAATGGGCCAGCAACAACGTTTTTTCACAGATACACAAAAAGACAAAGACAATGTTGATAAAGTTAAAGTCGGACAGAGTAAATAAGTACCTATACATGAAATAAAATACAAAATGAATTATAACTACTGCAAAGGAACACTAGAGAGATTTTTTGAATCTCATAGTTTTGTTTCTTGACTAAGTCAAGCAATATGTTTCAAAATTTCCAACGTATAAAGCAAATTGATCCAACTTAGAGAAAATTAATAAAATTGCCTGTGAGGCGACGTAACTATACTCGGTTCTAATAAATATTCTCACCTATTAGTCTATTAGTCCCAATTTCTCCCAAAATGGGACATCGATTAATCGAATAGAACCATGAATCATTTTCAAAGTAAACATCTCGAGTAATCTTTAGTTCATGTCATCACTATTCTACATGACCAAGCATTTCAAACTTCGAACAGTCACGATTTCTGATACACGATTTTGCGTTCTCAATTCGAAAATTTGAAATTTTTCGTAGGTACCATTTTGTTTGACGGCTATTCCTGTTTTTGTTAGTACAGAGGTTCGTTTTGTGGTTCAAAACAAGCAATGGATGTTGTGTTTTTGTTGATGTCGTATTTTATCATAGTGTGTTCTAAAAAGTTTTTATGTGAACGACTGTAAGCTTGTTTAACAAAAGATGGATGCTTTTACTTTTGCGTTACATACTTATTTTTTGTTATAAAAATTCTCATTGAGTTATTGTTTTATTTGTTCAGAAAACTTAATATCATAGGTAATGTTAAAAATAGAATATCATAGGCAAGCGAAGCAAAAATTTATTTATATAAGCTTAATTGTAGACCAGAAAATCCATAGATTTCAACAAAAAAACGTTTAACAATAAAAACATACAATGGAACATAAATTTCTATTTCTCTCATCCAGCTGCTACCAGCCACCCTGCGAAGATCGTCGCTCCACCTAGCCTGAGGGCGTCCTACCTTACGTTTGTCGAGTCGCGGTCTTCACTCAAGAACACGATTACGCTAACGGTAATTGGTTCTACGGCTATACACGTGAAGAAACCGGCATGTTCTAGAACCTAAAAAATCGAAGACATGTGACATCTATCAACCCGCACTGAGCCCGTGCGGTGGATTACTGCTACCTCGTTCTTATCGGGAGGAGGCCTGTATCCCAGCAATGGGAATATTATAGGTTGATTATGCATTGCCACTACAGCTTGGTACTTCTGTGAGTTATGTCGAAAATTTAAAAAAGAATATACTTAAAAATAATAGGTAGTTTAAAAAACACGCTTTCATAAAAAACCAAACTAAAAAGTAGAAAATAATGAAAAAAAGCGTGGGGGCTATTAAGGTATTTTTTCATTGATATAAAGTTCTTTTTTTGAGGTTTCGACATAGCTCACAGATATAGCTTGGTTTTCTATGAAAGCGTGTTTTTTAGTTTTTTTATCTACTTCTTATTTCAAATTTTTAGTTCGTCTAGCTACAGAAGTGAGTTTTTCACTTTTTTTTTGCTACGCTGGTGAACCTGGCCAGGATAATGGCACTTTATTTGTTCAGAAAACTTAATATCATAAATAAAAATAGAATATCATAGGCAAGTGAAGCAAAAATTTATTTATTTATTTATATATGCTTAATTGTAGACCAGAATTGTATTGTTATTGGTCCTTGAGAAGTGTGTAAAGTTTCAAATTAATCCGAGGTTTTGGGGGTGAAAATCAAAATCAAAATCAAAATCAAAAGTCATTTATTCAAACTAGGCTGAGAGTCAGCACTTTTTGAACGTCAAAGTTACAAAAGACAGTCCCCCCAAAACGCCCGCCCTTCGACACTTCCTAGTGCTTTAGCTGGGAAGAAGAAGTGGCGGAACAAACTCCCCAGCAGCACAGCTGTCTGTTAAGTTAGAAGAACTTGATTCTATACAATATCGTGTAAGTAATTAATATTATAAAACAAAACAAAACATACATTATTCGCCATATGTCAGCTAGCACACGCCAATATACGAACAAAACATTGAAAAGTAAACTCAAGCTGAAATAAATAATAAAACAAAATCGTAAACAGAACGTAAAACTTAAATAAAGCCTCCAGGCATAAAGGGCGTGCCCGCTTACATATTCAACGACGCAAAATGATACATATACATACATTGATGCATATTGCTAAGTTGAAGTTACAATAGTTAAACTAGGACCTCCGGAGTAAAAATAAAATAACAGTTAATACAAATAACAATAACAAAAACCATGGTCAGCAAGTCGACCAGTCACCACAAGCAGCACCCGTTCACGAGCATAACGCAAAGGTCAGCCATTACCCCCCTCGCCATATTTGAGGGAAGGTGGTAACCCGACCCCCGACGCTACCGCAAGCAGTGACATCTAAGGGAGCATGACGAACTTGCTGCCGGTTGGTCAGGCTAGAATATTATGAACAGCTGACGAGGTCGCTAGCTAACTACATGTTGCAATACAACTCAATTAAAATCACTGTAATGAGTAGATTATGTCCACAATAAGTGAAATTAAAAGAAAATAAAAAATAATTAACAAAATCAGTTAAATAAAAATAAAATAAAAAAAAACAATTATATGAACTACCCATATAAACTGTCAGTAGGAAAGCTAATTCTGGATTGAAAGAACATAAACATTGTCTTGAGTTAATCACAGCGACCAACTATTCTTATCGTTTAAGTAGTCGTTGATAGAATAGTATGCCTTTGAACAAAGGTTGGATTTTACTTTAGCTTTAAACTCATTAAACTGCAAATCTAGCAAAGCAGAGGGAAGCTTGTTATAAAAGGTAATACCAAGACCAACAAAAGAATTATGAACCTTATGAAGCCGGTGAAAAGGAGCACGTAGTTTGTCCTTATTTCTAGTATTAATGTTATGAATATCACTGTTTTTAGTGTACAAGTGTATGTTTTGCCTAATATATAAGATGTTGGCGAAGATGAATTGTGATGCCACCGTAAGAATACCAATATCTTTAAATAAATCTCTCAGAGAAACTCTAGCACCTAGTTGGTAAATCGCTCGAACAGCTCGTTTTTGAAGAACAAAAATATTTTGAATGTCCGCGGCTTTGCCCCACAGCAGAATGCCGTAGGACATTATGCTATGAAAATAACTAAAATAGACTAATCGAGCTGTATCAACGTCCGTGTACTGTCTAACTTTCCTTACGGCGTAGGCGGCCGAACTGAGCCTTCCCGCTAGGCTTGATATATGTGATCCCCACTGAAGTTTGGCGTCTACTGTTATGCCCAGAAAAACTGCCGAGTGTACAGTATCAAGCACCTGATTATTTAAAACGACATTGGGTCCCAGATTCCTAACATTCGGTAAGGCGAACTTTATACATTTCGTTTTCTTAGCATTAAGAACTAGGTTATTTGTGGTAAACCAATCCGTAGCCATTGAGAGCGCACTGTTCACGTCGTCAAAATCTTTTCTATTCCTGTCTACTTTAAAGATAAGTGAGGTGTCATCAGCAAATAGTACAATGTCACAGATATTCTTTAAATAGAATGGTAAGTCATTAATGTACACTAAGAATAAGAATGGACCCAGTATTGAGCCTTGAGGTACACCTAACTGAACTAGTAGCCCGGAAGATTTTACACCATTGACATCTACACATTGGTGCCTATTTTGTAAATAAGAACTTATGACATTGAGAGCTTCGTTTTGAACACCGTAATGACGTAGTTTACGCAAAAGTGTGTCATGGTGAACGCAATCAAAAGCTTTGGAGAGATCACAGAAAACTCCGATAGCATTTTGCGAGTTCTCCCATGCGTTGAATATGTGTTTCAGCAGAGCAACACCCGCATCTGTTGTCGAACGACCTTTTGTAAAGCCATATTGCTCATTATGAAGGAGGCTATTTAAATTAAAATGTCTTAGCAACTGCTTGAGTATTAACTTTTCAAATATTTTACTAAATGCAGGTAAGATAGAAATGGGCCTAAAATTGCCAACGTTATTTTTATTACCTGTTTTAAATAATGGTATGACTTTACTACTCTTCATGAGGTCAGGAAAAGATCCCGAATCAACACATTTATTAAAAGTGACAGCTAGATAGGGGGCTACGATGTCTATTATATTACTTAACAGTTTAATGGAGATGCCCCAGTAATCTCCAGTGTTTTTTGACTTAAGTGTATTAAAAATATTAACCACGTCACGAGGCGTTACATGTTCGAAACTAAATAAGCGACTACATCTGGGCACACTATTATGCAAAAGGTTTTCAGCTTTAGACGGGGACGAATTTAAGGAGCAAGTCGTAGTTATAGGTATGTTGGCAAAAAACTCATTAAATGCCTCAGCTACATCGGCAGCTTTATTAACCAATTTGTTGTTAATCATAATCTCCAGTTGTTTTTCCTGTTTAACCGATTTACCCGTTTCATTGTTAATGATTTTCCAAGTGGTTTTTATTTTATTGTTTGAATTTTTAATTTGATCGCTTAAAAATTTAGATTTAGCGAAAGCACAGATTTTTTTAAATAACTTTGAATAATTTCTGATATACTCTAGAAAAGGAGTATCAAATATATATTTTTTTAAACCATATAACTCGTATAGTCTCGCTCTACTTTTATAAATACCTGGAGTAGCCCATTGGTTGAAGCTAACAGAGGTGCTATTAATGTTAATAGTTTTGGTCTTGAAAGTAGATTGGTATTCTTTTTGCACAATATCAAAAAGGGCTCCATAGATTTCATTAGGAGTCTCGTGTTCTACTATAGATGGAGTAATCCTATGAGCAATATTATTTTTAAATTTGTTGCAACGACTAACTGTATAGGGCCTACATTCTATTTTATGCGGCTTTTTTAGTAATGGCAAAGGGAAGCTGGCTAATAATCCACAGTGGTCAGACGTTAAGTCACTTAACACTAACTTATTATTGGCATCACAATCACTAAATATATTATCAAGACAAGTCGAAGACGATGCCGTGATCCTAGTAGGTTCGAAAAACAAGTTTATTAAATTAAATGACTTAAACAGATTGAGCAGTCTAATACTTAATGGAGTAACATCTAAAATATTAATATTAAAATCTCCACATAAAATTATACATTTATTAATTGATTTTAATTTGTTGAGTGAGTCCTCCATGACCGACTCGAAACGAATAAAATCCCCAGAGGGTGGACGATAAACGCATATTATGACGTAACGCTCTAGTTCAACACAAGACAACTCAATAGTGCGCTCGATGGAAAGATTAACTAAATCTAAACGTTGTTTACATTTCAACTTGTTTGAAACAAGAACTAATGATCCACCGCGTATAGCACTTTTTCTCACAAATGCACTTTGCACAGTAAAAAAATCATCATTCATAAACACTATTTCATGTTCTTTCAACCAGTGTTCAGTCAAACATAATACCTGAACATCATGGTTTTCTATAAATAAACTTAACTCTAGTTCTTTGCCGGACAAACCCTGCATATTTTGATGAACAACATTCAACATATGCGGCTTACCTGTTGTCGCACCTAATAGTTTAAACTACTAGGTGTATCAAAAGTGGTGCTAGAACCACTACTAACAGTAATCGCTGGTACCCTACAAGTACCAGTGTCACGGTGTAAATTGTATGCTAAAAGATTAGCAATTTGTCTCCTACACCTAGGTGGCAAATACGTAGTATAATTTGTTAATTTGTAATCAGTAATAAATTGATTACAATCAAAATATAAAATAGCGTCACTGTGACAACTAGTCCTATTATAAATTAACATATTTAAATTATAAATGTGCCTGTTTTGCTCCTCAGACAAGTATTGAGAATAAGGAAAGGCACAGAAAATAAATTTACAGTGATTGGTCTCATTGAGATGTAACATCAAATGGACACATTGAATTATTTCTTTTTTTCTAACATTTAAACTATCCCCATATAATAATATTACTGTAGAACCAGGGTTTATTTTTGACAATTTAATTTTACTTAATAATTTCAAAATCACGTTCAAAGATTCCGTTACATACATAGATACCAAGCTATAAACGCATGTTAAAAAAATCTATACTATATATTATTTATTATTATTATTATATTATAATATTATAAAGCTGAAGAGTTTGATTGAACGCGCTAATCTCAGGAACTACTGGGCCGCATTGGAAAATTATTTTTGTGTTAGGTAGCCTATTTATCTAGAAAGGCTATAAGCTATATAACATCACGCTACAACGAAGAGGAGCGGAGCAGTAATGAAAAATGTTGCAAAAACGGGGCAAATTTATTCCTTTTGAGAGTTTCCGTTGCGTGCGCTGCGTAAACGGTTAAAGTAACGCAAAAATTATGTATGACGGAATTGTTCCTTTTAAAAAGTTCTAAAATAAACTCCGCGAGAGCATATGTCTATCTTTTAAGGTTTACTCACTATAACTCAAAAGGAGCGAGCAGCAACGAAAAATGGACGAAAACTAGCAGGCAAATCGATGCGACGGGAAGGGTCAGGGGAGCAAAAATTTGACGCGGACGAAGTCGCGGGCAGAAGCTAGTAATATTATAAAGCTGAAGAGTTTGTTTGTTTGTTTGATTGATTGAACGCGCTAATCTCAGGAACTACTGGGCCGAATTGAAAAAATATTTTTGTGTTAGGTAGCCTATTTATCTAGAAAGGCTATAAGCGATATAACATTACGCTACAACGAAGAGGAGCGGAGCAGTAATGAAAAATGTTGCAAAAACGGAGAAAATCGCACGGGTAGGCGATTCGACGCGACGGGAAGGGTCGGGGGAAAACGAAATTTAACGCGGACGAAGTCGCGGGCAGAAGCTAGTAATTAATAAAATGTTGCCCTGTATAAAATAGGTCGTAGCTACATACATACGCACATAAACACACGCCTTTTTCCCAAGGGAATAGGCAGAAACAACAGAACACCACCTGCTCTGATCCTTACATAGTCTTTCGCTTCGGCCATGTTCAAACATCTAGTCATACACACACGCCGGTTATCAGTACTACGCACCTAACCCGTCTGAAGAACATCACTAATAAGGCCACTATATGGTCTTCAAGGGCGTTCTCTTTCGGCGTACCGAGTCACATCTGCCTTTTGTTCGCCGCCCTTCATTCATCTTCACTATTCTATCCAAAATAATGCGTCCTAGAAATTATTTTTGCTGCAAAGCAGCATTATTTCTGTATTCTTGTTTGAATGAGAAAATATGCTCATGTAATTCTAGAACACGCCTAAACACCTGTTTTGCAAGGAATTAAATACGACCCTATCAGCCTAGATCTAATGCAAAAAGTACACCAAGGCCCCGGTGAGATTCGAACTCACGATCTCCTGTTTACTAGACAGGCGCTTTAACCAACTAAGCCACGGCCTGTGATACGATAGGTGGTTTTTTGCATGATCCTACTAAACATCGACGTTTATACTTGTCAGCCATATTTCTATACAAATAAATAAACTGTAAGTGTCGACTCCCATTAAGAAATGGGAGTCGACACTTACATCGCACGGGTAGGCGATTCGACGCGACGGAAAGGGTCGGGGGAACAAGAAATTTAACGTGGACGAAGCCGCGGGCAGGAGCTAGGGTAAAATATTGATATTCTGCTGCATACAAATAAAATGTAGAAAATAATATATTGTTTAAAATTTTCGGTCCGCCAGTTTCAGTCGAGTAAATTCGTGCGAATGATCGACCACAAATCTATTGTATCAATAAGAGAACGCCTTCAAAAAATCTACAAAAACAATCCTTAACATATTACCTTTTTTATTGTTTTTTTTTTTTTAAGAAATCATCAATTTAGGTCTCCCTCTCTGGGTAGAGTGGAAGGGCGTGTCAGACTTTTACTGACTAAAACCTATCCGTGTTCCTTCAGTTGCCTATACGGCAGGGTCACGGTAACTCTTTAGAACATATCTTGCGACCCTGGTAGGATCTTTAACATACCTAACAATGCTACATGACGATACTATCATAAATCAATATTGAGGGCAGGTACGAAACCTGGGCGTCAACACCAAGCAGCTCATGCCATTAAAATAAACTCAAAAATATTCGCCAAACAGACGGGTGACTGATCAGGGTGTGCGACCAAGGTGTGCCCGGGCGTACAGTTGAACAAGCTATTTGGTATATGGGCAAAAGTAATGGGTTGCGGATTTATTCGAAAGAGTTACCGTGGCCCTGGTATATAA
Organism: Aporophyla lueneburgensis; assembly: GCA_932294355.1. Classification (NCBI taxonomy): domain Eukaryota; kingdom Metazoa; phylum Arthropoda; class Insecta; order Lepidoptera; family Noctuidae; genus Aporophyla; species Aporophyla lueneburgensis. Next base: position 10,284,298 of record OW028762.1, on the reverse strand, counting down.
GCAACTGAAAGAACACGGGTAGGTTTTAGCCCATGAAAGTCTCAAACGCCATTCCGCTCTGTCCAGAGAAGGAGACGTCATTTCAAGATCTCGCACCCAGAAAAAAAAGGATAGCCATCAAAAATTATATTTTTCTTACGTTTCATGCAATTTGCAAGTCAGTAATGGACTCAAATACAAAAGCGTCTTTATATATTTCCATATATTTTACTTCCCTGCGTTATCGCGGATATCCAGGTTTATATCCCCACGTTAGAATTTATAAAAGCGTGAATTGTGTTCGAAGTAAGTTCACTTGTGAACTGCCTGTAGTTGTTTCAAATAGTTTTGTTCGAGTATACATTTATTTTATTAATAACTAGCTTTTGCCAGCGGCTTCGCCCGCGTGGACATTGGAAAATATCCCGCGGGAACGTACTACCGGGATAAAAGTAGCCTATAGCCCTCCTTTCTCAGGCTCCAAACTATCTGTGTACCAAATTTCATTTAAATCGGTTCAGTAGTTTTAGCAGGAAAGCGAGACAGACAGAGAGACAGACAGACAGACCGACAGACAGAGTTACTTTTACATGGAGTAAGTATGTAAGTATGGATAGTGTGGATTAAATTTTAGCTGATGCCCTCCTTTCTAGCCACGTGGATATCGGAAATTATCTATAGAATGCCTGTGTTACTTCTAATAAGATTAGCTATCTGCTATTAAAAGTCCCATTAAAATCGGACCAGTAGATTTGTAGGTTAGCCAGAACGAACAAACACACCAAAAAACAATGATTATTGTTTGAAAAGAATTTAATTTTTCAGTACAAAAAGATCCTTAATTTTATTTATTTTATAAATAATACATAATTAATATTGTCACTTTTGGAGGCTAATGCACTCAACCAAACTAAAATGTTTACCAAAATATTACGAACTCCATTCTCAAAAGTACTTGATTCCACAATCTCAGGTAGTGACAAACATTGTCACCCTAATTTTTTGTCATCAAATTAATCTTTCACACTGTATTTAAGAGCTTTGTGTGAATTCTATGGACCTACTACCTTTGATGACAATAGATTTCTCAAGTATTGTTACTTCTATCCTTTTAGGGTTCCGTACCAAAATGGTAATAATAGGTAGAATGGGCTGGTGTCCGCAACTCCACGTCTAGGCGCGTATTTTGCGTACGGGTGGGAAATCGGTTATTCGATCCACCCCAGCTCGAGTGGCTGGTCTTAGCAACTTTTACCAAAATGGTAAAAACATTTATTGAGGAACCTTTATGCTTAGCCGCTACCAACGCTCTCCTGAACTCTTTTGTCTTTGGTCACTAGTCCTATCATCACAAGCAATATCAATATTATATTGCTAAACTGTTAAATGTTTTATTGACTTGAATACGGGGCTTTTGGCTACGTTGCATTTTATGTATCTTTTAATACAGAATAAACAATTTATGTATCTTTTAATGCAGAATAAACAATTTTTCTTCCTTTCTTCTTTCTTAACTCAAATACAGAACGTGATATGTTTGCGAATGAATGGAAAATGATACTGTCAGAATGTAAGTATTTTTGTGAGTAGAATGCACGACTGTGTTAAATGAATTGTCAATGTCAAAATAGTTTTATTATATGTTTAAATAGTGTAATTGGCTTCGGCCGTTCTATTTAAAATAAATGGTGAGACTCAGTTTGTCTGTCCATCTGTCTGTCACAGCTGGGTATCTCAAGAACTACTAATGCTATATTCTTGAAATTTGGAATATTTTTAGATGACGTTTGTCCAACTATTTTGCAAATAAGACAGACATATTTTTTGCTTCAGGGACTGAATAGGGATCTTAAAAATTGAATCGAGTCTACTTGGGCATGCGGGGTATCATATGAAAGAGCGCTATTTGCATATTCTCGAACCTTTTTCTTTTTTTTTTTGGGTTACTTTTCGACTGAAAAATTTGAAAAAAATCTTCCTCCTCCCTCCCTCCTTACATCTGAAGTTTGCTTAGAGTAATCATCTGAAATTATTGTAAGTGATAAAGATTAATGTAAATATTATAGAAAAAATAAAATGATATTTCTAAACGGCACAATTTTTCAGAAATCATAAACATAGTTACATTAGTTCCACTACCGGTCAAGAGAAAACGCTGACCTAGAACTGCAATACTATGTATATGCAATAAAATACTATAAAATATTTATATATGATGATACGGAACCCTAGGTGCACGAGTCGGACTCGCTATTGACCGGTTTTTTTTACATGTTACGCATAGGGCAGTGAGCGCTCTGGTTTCTTATTGAACAACCCGCCTCTATAGAAACACGGAAATTCATGAGATCAATGACTACTGTCTGGTGGTTTTGTGTGCCTACGCAAATGTCCTGCACAAATAATTCGGCACTTAATATCTTGTCTAGCGTGTCCTGTTGTTTGCACGCTACAGGAGTTGAAGGACGCTACTGAAAGTGCTAAGCTCGTAGCCAAATTCTGGGCTGACTTTTGATTGCTATCGACACGCGAAGAAAAAGAATGTCCTGGAAATCTGGTAGCGTCTTCTGACGGGTCTTAGAGCTCCCTAAAACTGCCATGGCCGAAATACAGTCTGGAGGACTATACACCGTGATATTTTAATCGTCTTACAACGGCAGCCCACTTCATGTATCCAATGACTACACATCCATAAGAAGATAAATGAACATTTGAGTTACTAAAAAATTATATAATTACTAGCTTCTGCCCGGCACTTCGACCGCGTCAAATTTTTGCTGCCCTGACCCTTCCCGTCGCATCGATTTGCCTGCTAGTTTTCGTTCATTTTTCGTTGCTGCTCGCTCCTTTTAAGTTATAGTGAGTCAACCTTAAAAGATAGACATATGCTCTCGCGGACTTTTTTTTAGAAATTTTTAAAAGAAACAATTCCGTCATACATGATTTTTGCGTTACTTTAACCGTTTACGCAGCGCACGCAACGGAAACTCTCAAAAGAAATAAATTTTCCCCGTTTTTGCAACATTTTTCATTACTGCTCCGCTCTTCTTAGTTGTAGCGTAATGTTATATAACCTATAGCCTCCCTCGATAGATAGGCTAGGCGATAGATAGGCTACTTAACACAAAAAGAATTTTTCAATTCGGACCAGTAGTTCCTGAGATTAGCGCGTTCAATCAAACAAACAAACAAACTCTTCAGCTTTATAATATTAATTAATATATATATAAGTATATAAGTAAGAATTAATATATCATATATAAGTATATAAGTCAGCGGCGAGGTGTAAATTTTTCTAAAAGAGAAGCCGAAGCGAAGTCGACCTTAACTTACTGACTCATCAATAAAGAATACTTACTATCATTCTAAAATTAATATAGGAATGTAATGAATTAAATACAATTAAATTGAACAGCTGAAAACGAATAAAATATGCAATATTCCTCTATCTCGTTCTCGCTGACGCATTTTTCTATACCTGTCTCTGTCATAACCCGTTGTACAGCGGCATGCTCTCGTACATATCAAGCGGTGCCACGTGACCTAAAGTGACATCATTACGGGATCGCTGTTGTATGAATTTTTAGTTCCCGATTATGACGTTTTGGCGCCGGGTTAATTTAGAACATTTCTCTTTTGTTGTAATACAAAGGTATAAATAACCTTTTTTGTTGTTTGAATGTTATGGTGAATTAAATACCCGTAGTGTAACTATATTTATTGACAATAGTAGCCACTATTTATATACTATTGTATTTTTAATAGTGATAGAGTTACCAATGCGAATTCCCGAAGGCAAGCCGGTAGGAATCGTGTTATATGGTGCTTTCGCCACTGGTATAAGTATATATTTAATGCATACAGGATGGATGCAGCTGAGTACCAGTATTTTACATGGAACGACTGCCTATCTGACCTCTAAAAACCAGTTACTGGGTAATACGATACCCGTTGGTAAGACTGGTAACCTGAATTTTGGGCTTCTGATGACCCGTAACGACTTCGAGGCATGGAGTGGTCTTGATATGTAATAAATGGCCACCCATCCAAGTACTAGCCGGGGTATGCGTAGCTTTACTTGGTCGACTGAAGAAGCCACAAGTGTGTAGTATATTTACTTATTAATTAATTAGTAAGGTAGGTAAGTATCTATAGGTAATCTCGCAAATTCGCGGAATCTATCATACATTTAACATAAAACCGCTATATAATATTTTGCAAATATCTCCATAATTACTGCTTCATTATACTAATTAAGTAGGTTTGGTTAATATAATTTATAATATCATTAATTAACAGATATTTCATTAATTTATGCCAGTAATTAATAGGATTGGCTGACAAAAAAAAAACTGTGGGTAATATTTTTAACCGAATTTATAAACGTAAAAGTGAATTCAGTCAAATACCAGTCGCCTATTTCTTCGCGTGGGTGTCGTAAAAGGCGACTTAGGGACTTACTAAAGAATGGGCTGTAGCGCTCTCTATGCATTTTACCACCATACTGTGATCGCCAACCCGCCTGCCAAGCGTGGCGATTATGGAAATCCCTCCCAAATTGGGGGAGGCCTAAGTCAATAGTGGATGTCTTGCAACTGAAGTTATAACTAGTCGCCGGGACAGCGTCAAACTGTTTGGTAACTATCTGGCCGTGTTACAAACCTTCTGACACGGACGCAAACTATCTGACACTCACACACACTATCACACACACTATGGTGCTATTCTTTACGTACGGCACCACACTGAATGGTTACCCAATACTAATAAATACCAAAATCATGTCAATATAATCTGGGGTAAATAAGTTAATGGGATTTCAGCCCGTATGGCTCGAAATCCAATATTTATCAATATGTTACTAATTCAGAGTAATGTATGCAAGGGAGATTACTTATAATCCAATGAACATTAGACATAGGGGCAGCGTGGGAATCTAACGCAAATATTTTCATATCCATATATTCCGTGTATAATAATACCATCCCATTTCTCCGTGGGTGTCGTAAAAGGTGAGTAAGAGACTTACTTGAGAATGGGCAGCAGCGTTCTTTATTTATTTACCACCATTCTGTTATCGCCAATCCGACTACCAAGCGTCCTGCCGGGGTCGGGAGATTGTTCAAGCGAGATACCGTGGCCCCGGCACATGGGCAACTGAAGGAACACGGGTGGGTTTTAGTCAGTAAAAGTCTGACACGCCCTGCCGCTCCGCCCAGAGCGGGAGAAGTCATTTGATGATTTCACATCCAGAAAAAAAAAAAGACTACCAAGCGTGGTGAGTATGACAAACCCCTCCTTTTGGGAACAGATGAAACGATTTTCATAAAACATTTTTAAAAACCAACGCTACAAAGCCTACTTTTAAATATGTAAAAGAAACCGCTTGCAAATCGGTTCACCCGTTTAAGAGCTACAGTGCCACAGACAGACATACATAGCGGTCAAAATTATAACAACCATCTTTTTGGGTCGAGGGTTAAAACACTTTAAATCTACGAAAACTATGCTCATTATATCCAAAAGGGCCTCATGATTATCATTCCAGCGGAAAGACGTCTACTGCTGGCCTTCCTTAACCTCCGAAACTTCCACTGGTTCTGTGCTTCCCGCATCCAGCGGATTCCCACAGCCTTCACAAGGTCATCGATTCACCTTGTGGGAGGCCTTCCTACTCTACGACTTTTGGTATGCGGTCACCACTCCAGACCCATTCGGCCCCATCGGCCATCTGTTCTGCGAGCAATATGCCACTTTAGTTTGGCAATTCTTCGGTCAGTTGCCTTGGTTGTCCTGCGTATCTCTATATTTCTGATTTAATCACGCAGGGAAACTCCAAGCATAGCCCGCTGCATTGCCCTTTATTTATTCATTTAATTATGTACCTTATTGTACAACATAAAAATACGTAACAAAAAAAAACCGGCCAAGTGCGAGTCAGACTCGCGCACCGAGGGTTCCGTACAAACCTGTAGGTATCCTCGGTTTATGTACATAAGGTTTATGTTTATGAAATAAATGATTATTTTTTAATTTTTATATTTTAGTTGATTGAATGAAAGGTAAATTGCGGTTTACGATTTATGACGTATTAAAAAAAAAACTACTTACTGGATCTCGTTCAAACCAATTTTCGGTGGAAGTTTACATGGTTATGCAGGTATATCATATATTTTTTTTAGTTTTATCATTCTCTTATTTTAGAAGTTACGGGGGGGGGGGGGGGACACACACATTTTACCACTTTGGAAGTGTCTCTCGCGCAAACTATTCAGTTTAGAAAAAAATGATATTAGAAGCCTCAACACCATTTTTGAAGACCTATCCATAGATACCCCACACGTATGGGTTTGATGAAAATTTTTTTTTGCGTTTCAGTTCTAAGTATGGGGAACCCCAAAATTTATTGTTTTTTTTTCTATTTTAGTATGAAAATCTTAATGCGGTTCACAGAATACATCTACTTACCAAGTTTCAACAGCATAGCTCTTATAGTTTCGGAGAAAAGTGGCTGTGACATACGGACGGACAGACAGACAGACAGACAGACATGACGAATCTATAAGGGTTCCGTTTTTTGCCATTTGGCAACGGAACCCTAAAAATAACAATGACTACAAAAATTACAATGGACGGGCTTATCGTTTTATACTATCTCTTCCTTTTTCTTCTCTTCTGCCCTTTGGGTAACATTAGGCCTTCTAATAAGGCCCATTGTGAGCGGCCAGCGAATTCTTGCGGCCTTGACAAGGGCAGTGGGTTGGCAATATCCTTGATAATTATTCACATTCTAATTGATAGTTTGTTACGTAATTACATAATAATATAAGAAGTCTTGTTTTTCAGCGACATCTCCACAGCCTCCGTGGCGCAATGGCTAGCGCGTTCGGCTGTTAACCGAAAGGTTGGTGGTTCGAGCCCACCCGGGGGCGATTCTTTTTACCCATTGCAGAAATTAAAACAAAACTGAATTACACAGGATGCACCGACTAAACTACGGGTCTAGCACAAACATAAAACTGAACAATATCAAATACGGACAAAATAAAATCGAGACAGTTTTTGAGCAGTAGTGGCTTAGTGGTAACGGCCACGACTTACGAGTGGTCGTGAGTTCGAACCCAAGCAGGCGCTTTACTTTGTGTCAATAATTCCATCACCACTGCTCTAAAAACGGTGAAGAAAAACATCGTAAGGAAACCGGCATGTCTTAGAACCAAAAATTCAAAGACATGTGACATCTACCAACCCGCACTGGGCCCGCGTAGTGGATTGTGGCCCACTCCCTCTCACCGAGAGGCCTTTGTCTCAGCAGTGGGAACATTATAGGCTGCTGATGATGGTTTTTTTTCGCCCAATGTATTTTTAACGCAGTTCTTAGCTCCTGAGAGTTGAAAATCGAAAAGATCTGAGAGCCAGTGGTGATGTAATCATTTACACGAAGTACAGCGCCTGTTTCGGTCCCAACTCACGGACATTCGTAAGTCGCGGCTGTTACCACTGTACCACCACTGATTTACATAGGGTATAACTTGAACTAATATGAGGGAATGTAGCAGGCAGCTGCCGCAATCAGGGAATCGGGGTGCTTTTAAGCAGAGTCGAAGAAAAGCTTGAAGAAACGCTTGAAAGAGCGTTTTCAGAAACTCCACGCATCCTTGACCGACAAGACCTTTTATACGAAGATAATCCGGATGTAAGACATGCCAATGCCGTCAAGGTACGCCCAATAACCGGACAGGCTTAACAAGAGTATTCGTGTAACAATACGTCGTAAAAATAATGAGCCATTGTTCACTGGGCTGGAGGGCCCGGCGTATTGATGTGGAGTTAGGGGGCTGGATGTGGCTGAGGGCTTCTGTGTATAAATATGAATGATACTGTTTACTTATTTTAGTAATTCGGTTATAAGTTACACTTTTATCACGTTTTTTTTAACACGTATTTTTCATTATTGTCTTCACCTGTATTACTTTTTTTTGTTCACTGTATTTTCATTTTAAACTCATTGAAGACTAGCTTCTTCCCGCGACTTCGTCTGCGTAAATGTCGGTTATCGCGGACGCAGACAAAGTCACGAAATAAAAAGTAGCCTATGTCCTTTCTCAGGCTCTAAACTATCTGTGTACCAAATTTCATTTAAATCGGAGACAGACAGATAGAGTTACTTTTGCATTTATAATATTAGTGTGCATGTGGATTATTTTCTAATTTTTCGTTATATTTTTTAATGTAGCGTTTTTTTTTAATATTAGACATGTTTTTTTTAACTTATGCTTGTTATGCTTTTTCAAGCCGACTACTGTGTGAAAAATAGCGAAACAGACGGGAAACAGACTCGGCGATCACTCTCTTATGAACAAGATTAGCTTCGCATGCTGTATCCATACATGTTATTTATGTAACGGTGTCTTGAAGCTCGAATTTCAACCACTTCAAGACATCAGATTAATTTAATTTTTTGCATATTTATCAAGGACCGATAACAATACAATAATTTTATAAATTTATTTCGCGAATGTAACTATCGGTTGCTTACTATAGAAGACTCGTCGAGCAGCTTCAGTTTTCTGGTTGGTGGCGTTCCTGTTAATTCTTGCGTTCAAGACTTCATTCAGTAGGTAATCACGAATTCTGTGGCTGGTTTGTTTTCACAACAGATGGCTTCTTCGACTTATTGCACACGTGACAAATCGATATACTTATCATGTCAGATAATTTAACACCATTTCCATGGCAACAAACTACTCAGTTTTCTTTCAAACATGAAAATAAATCCTTGCAACTTTACAAAAGAACAACCGGTCTATTCTGTTAAAAGCCTACGTCAATTGAGCTGTCATTCCACTTGATATCATAGGGATTGACTGTTCACTTCATATTTTTAGTATTCTGTTTAAATCTTACCATGAAAACTGAAAGATGATGCTCGCATCTTTTTTCCGTGAAGCTCGGTAGGCCACTTCCAGCACCTCTACATCTGCGCCCAATGTTCGATAACCCGCGTATATTATATTATATAAAAACAATGCCATCGCATGGAAGCGCAACTTTCACTGATGCACCGATTGTAATACAAGGCTGCCCCGCGGTGTTGCCTGCTACACTCGCGGCTCAGCTTCCGGGGTGGGCATGCAAGATTGGCAGAAGAAAACAATAAAAGAAAAACGACACACGACGAGCAAAAATGTTGACTGAGAGGTCGTGAGTTCAAAATTTATTCAGATTTCAACCCTGTCACAAACATAGAATCTGTCGTTTCCTTTACCGGGACACAGGAGGCTACGCTCAGTGCGGATTGGTGAATGTCACATGTCTTCGAGTTTTGGTTCTAGTACATGTCGATTTCCTCACGATGTTTTTCTTCAGCGGTTTGAGAGCAGTGATGATGATATCATAATCAGCCTATATTTTTCCCACTGCTGGGACACAGGCCTCCTCTCAGTGAGAGGGAATGGACTGTAATCCACCTCACGAGACCAGCGCGGGTTGGTGGATGTCCTCGAAATTTTTACTCCTAGGACATGCCGGTTTCCCCACGATATTTTTCTTCAGCGGTTTGAGAGTAGTCATAATCATCATCATCATTTCAGCCATAATACGTCCACTGCTGAACATAGGCCGCCCACAGTTTGGGGGGCTTTGCCATAATCGCTACGCTTGGCAGGCAGGTTGGCGATCTCAGTATGGTGGTAAAATGCATAGAGAACGCTGCTGCTCATTCTCTAGTAAGTCCCGTAGTCGCCTCTTACGACACCTACTGGAAGAAATGGGAAGAGAGAGAGAGAGAGTTTCTGTTTTGAGAGTAGTGGTGGTGACATAATTTACAAAAATTGTTTGCGGTGAAGGTTGTGAGTAGATCTATTTATGTTTGCGTAGCCAAAGATCGCACGAAACAGAAAGAATTGGAATAAAAATGCCAAGCAGTGGGTCACAAAATAGGCTTTAAATAAAATATACCTGCTTGGGTTCGAACTTATCACCTACATCTCGTAAGTCACAGCCGTTTCCACCACTGCTTGTATGACAGTCACTAAAAATAATTTTAGATATTTCTATGGGTATTGAATATTTTTGAGAAACAAAATAAGAGTGGTCTATTCCTTTCAGGGGAACTATTTAACTTGAAGAGCCAAAGTTAAGTACGAAAACGCGTTTTGGCAGCCGATCTCCATATTAAATCTAGCAAAGAACTGTGACACTTAACCTACCCTACTTTTCAAAGTGATAGTAATAAAAAACTTGTAAAATCAACTACAGTAAAAGTCTTCTAACATTTTATATGTAGTTTCTAGTTCTACTGCTTTTGATACATTGAGCGTAGAAAAAATGGAGGTGCTGTTGTCGCAAAAATATATATAAGGTGTATCTATTCATACACGAAATATTTTAAGAGGTACACCTGTAGGTGGTAAAGAAGCTATAGAAGTAAAAAAAAAATTTTACCTATGCGTTTTTGAATTTTCGTAATTATTATAATTTTAAAACTGCTTGAGACGTTTTGCATGCAACCTTTACTCCAAATTCTATGAATGGCCCGCCTGACGCTGCGAGGGCGGCAATTGGACTGCACGAGCATGGCCGCGGTATTTCGGGCCATAAAAAATAAGAAGGAGCCAGTATTTCTCATGTGCGTCAAATAATTTTTAAATATTAAATTTTGAAAAATATACATTTAGATTTTTTTTCCCCGTTGCTGTTGCTTCTTTACCACCTACAGGTGTACCTCTTAAAATATTTCGTGTATGGATAGATACACCTTATACATACTAGCTGACCGTACAGACGTTGTCCTGTTTTCTAGAACTCGATAGCAGCGCCACCTACCGGGTCCAATAGTGAATAAAGAAAGAAAGAAAAAAAAAAGAAAATACGTTTTTTTGCGGTAATCTAAACCATCCAGGGTGCTACCCAAACGCATACAAAAAAAAAACATTCTAATCGGTCTAGCCGTTTAGGAGGAGTTCAGTGACATACACACGTGCAGTAGAATTATTATATACTAGCTTTTGCCCGCGACTTCGTCCGCGTCACATTTTTGCTCTCCTTCCCGTCGCAACGAATCGCCTGCCAGTTTTAGTCCATTTTTCGTTTGCTGCTCCGCTTCTTTTGAACGGTAGCGTGATGTTATATAGCCTTCCTCGATAAATAGGCTACCCAACACAAAAATATTTTTTCAATTCGGACCATTAGTTCCTGAGATTAGCGCTTCGATAAACTCTTCAGCTTTATAATATTAAGTATAGATGTGCCTATGTAACGGAAACTTTGAACATGATTTTGTCTCCCTTTTGATTATGATGGGACTCCCTTTTTCGCACTTAGACCCTCATTCGGGTGGGTCCCCGAATGAGGGTCTTTTTTATATTTATTTTATTCTGACTAACAAAGCCAGTCTAGCTTCGCCTAAAAGCGCAGTAGCTTCCTGGGAGCATCAGAGGCTTTCCGAAGCGATCTCATTGTTCCGTAGATTGGACTGCAGATTGGAGTTAGCACTTTTCGAATGACAAAATTACATAAGACAGTTCCCAAAATGCCCGCCCTTCACCACTTCCTAGTGCTTTAGTTGGGAAGAAGACAGTCTCCCGGCAAGTTGGGAAGAAAAACTGACGCAACAAACTCTTCAGTAGCTCATCTGTCTCTTCACTTAGAAGAGCTTGATCATCATAATCAGCCTATATTGTTCCCACTGCTGGGACACAGGCCTCCTCCTGGTGACAGGGAGTGGGCCAGTGCGGGTTCGTAGATGTCACATGTCTTCAAATTTTTGGTTCTAGGACATGCCGGTTTCCTTACGATGTTTCAAGAACTTGATAAAATATAATATAATACTAATAGCTAACCCGGCGAACTTCGTACCGCCATATTTTATTTCTCTAATCGCAACTGAGGAAATAAAACCCTTCCGGTAAAATGGAATTAGCTAAATTGAAAATAAAACTGGAGTACTCAATTGAAAAATTCATATTGTCGTACAAAATGCGTAGGGTGCTTATTATAATTACTACAGGTATACTAAACTATCGTTAAAATATTTACAGCAATGCAAATCAAACCCCCCACGCTTTTTGTACAACAATTCAGTTAGTTTCAAAAGCGTGTTTTTTAGATTTTTCAAACTATAATTTATTAAAAGTAGTTTTTATTTTTCTTATCTTTAACTATTCTTTATTAACAATGACTTATTTACAAAATACATGAAGAAAATAAAATAAAATGTAAGCAAAAATACTTACATGTGTATAAAGTTATGATTTTGCACTGATTAATACTTGCAGAGGTTATATACTTGGTAAATGCACAGGTATATTTACGTAGAGACTGACGCAGAGAGTAGTACTAAGACTTGCACTTAGATTTTACTGAGACTATCACTTTCCGGGAGATAGTATTAATTCACTCGTTTAAAAAGGAACTGTACTGCGGTGACACTCGGCGCCAGTATTTATACCTGAACATTGAATTTCCCGAACGTTCTTGTTCGCATTTGAAACTTTGATTAAAATTTGGCGCCAAGACTTTAATAATTCTCTAACAAAAATAGTACATATTTTTTTTTGTTATTAATGGTAATAATATTGTAACATAATACGCAGTATAATTATAAAAATATCAGTCACAAACCATTAAAATAATACGGTTATATCGTGAACATAAATAAATATTACGTGAAATAAAGTAATAGAATTTATATTCTAAGAAATAGAACACAGCGCCATCTATTGGGTGTATTTGTAACCTAGATGTCAAACAATATTGAAGAATTTTATTGATGAATCAACGTACACCACCATCTTTTAGTTTTATGAAGTTCTCATAGATGGCGGTAAATAAACACTTGCTTAAGAAACAATTAATTGATACATTTTATTCGTTTACATTCACGACATTAGCGAATAATTGAGATGATAACTATACTATCCAGTAAGTTAGACCAAAATACGGGTACATGTGAAATTTGATTGAAATCGGTTCAGTAGTTTTGGAGTTTATTGGCAACATACATCGTGACACAAGATTTTTATATATATAAAGATAAAGATTTTTTATGCTAGCTTGGACTGTCCCACTCCTGGGCAAAGGCCTCCCTCCACTTCTTCCAACTATCGCGAAGCCGCGCGTCTTCCTGCCAGTTTTGAAGGAACCTATCCAGCTCATCCCGCCATCTCCTACGTGGTTTGCTGCGACCCCGCCTCACAGTCGCAAAAATTTAGAAGTTTCTTTTTATCTTGAAAATGTGATTGCTTTGTATAACTAGCCTTCTGTCTATTCTTTTCCCAACTACTGTTGAGCAGGGCTTTTAATTTAACTGAATGCAACTGAATGCCTCAATTTCAGACCATTTCAGACACCCATCTACATGGTCTTCACATGACTGACCTCTGAGTTTGTTTCGGCTTTTCTTCTCAGAGTAGTCAGCTAGGAAACGCCGACCTAGTTTTGAAATATTATTGACGTGTAAAAGTGTTTGTACAAACTCGGCGACTTATTGAAATAAATTCATTCATAATTTACCAGTATTTTAACCGACTTTAAATCAAGGAGGAAGTTGGCAATCCTGTTGCAGTTTTTTGTTTGATTCCTCGGATCTCTAGAATTCATAAACCTATTTGAAAACTTGCTTCTTTTGTGAGAAAAGGTATACTTATCGAGTGGTTCCATACAAATTTGGTCATGTTCTGATGTGTAGTTTTTGATTTAGCTACAATAATACATATTTTTTCCACTTATTGTATTTTGATGATGCTATAAGAACTTCCTGTCAATATTATGTACTTTGCAAATGAAGGTATACGAATTTGTGCGTGGTAGGCAGTACAGCACTGTAGTTGCAGGTAGGTGAAGGGCGGGCGTTTTAAAAGACTGGTTTATGTAATTTTGACGTTCGAAAACTGCTGATTCTCAGCCTAATTTGAATAAATGACTTATAATTTTTATAATTTTGGTACCACAAATAAAAAGTGAAAATAACTTTAATTTCGGAAGTCGGTGGCAAAAACTAAAATACAAAACCAAAGAAAATAAATGCTTCTCAAATTAAAGTTATTTTTGTTTTTATTTATACCTCTTACTAATCACTAATTCGATGGTATGGCAATCGAATATTACTGATATTGTTAATATCAGAAATATTTAAAATTGTACATGGAGTCACTGGTATAGGACCTTCACAACGGGGTACACGACACCCCTTGTTAACAATGATTGTCAGACTTTTGGGCTTCTGACAGGTCACGACTGTCAAAGATCTACGAATGACAACAAAGACCAGCTGCTTAACGTGCTTTCCGAGGCATGGGTCTCGGTATGTTATGGATACCCATCCACAGAATAACCTCGGCAAGTGTTGCTTAACCATGCGGCTATTATTATCTATTCCTTCCAACATAAACTAAATGTTTTATTGCTGACAGTGAATTCCCGTAGACAATGTTTTTACTAAAATAATTTGTAACATTTCCTGATCGTCGTCATTTCGACGAAAACAAATATTATTTTTATTTCTTTCTTTTCTTTGTCTCCCACAACTTTCCGGTAGGCTGCCCATTCACAAGTCCCTGTCTCGGTGGGCCGGTGGTCACGAGTAGAGATGTTGTGTATCTGGGCATACGATTTTTTAGTCCACTGGGTAGCTAAATGCCGTGACCGTTAGGGTAAGTAAGTGGTGACATAACTTTTAACTTGTTAAGGCGTAGTTCTCTTACATACTCGCATAATCAGTCTATGAAGTTTCCACTGCTGTGCACATCATCATCATCATCATTTCAGCCGAAAGACGTCCACTGCTAGACATAGGCCTCCCCCAAGCTCCGAAACTTCGACTGGTATTGTGGTTCCCGCATCCAGCGGATTCCTGCGCCCTACTAGTTAGTTACAAGGACTAGTTAGTTCTTGGACACGTCGATTACCTTCATGATGTTTTGCTTCACCGTTTTGAGAGCTGTGGTAATGAAATTTACACAAAGTAAAGCACTTATAGTTCGGACCTACGACCTACAATTTACAAAAACATCTAATCGATTACGGGCATGACCTTCACCCATTGAATGATTAAAAACCAAACTAAAAAGTAGAAAATAATAGAAAGAAAGCGTGGGGTGCTTTTTAAGGTATTTTTTTTATTGACATCAGGTACCCCACGCTTTTTTCCATTATTTTCTGCTTTTTAGTTAAGTTTTCTATGGAAGCGTGTTTTTTAGTTTTTTTTTTTAACAATTATTTATTTTCTATTTTCTAGGGTGTTTCGAATTTTGAGACGTATGTCAGCGTAGTTTGTGACGTATGTCAGTGTAGTTTTCGAAGACAGTTTTTTTGCTGTCCTGGTAACCCTGGTAAGGATAATGGCACAAATTTATGAAATTATAGTATTGTCATCGGTCCTCGATAAGTCTACAGAGTTTAAATGAAATCTGATCGTTTAAAGTGGGTCAAAATCGCGCTATATGGAGTCGGTCGGAAAGAATGTTCTGTTAACTCGACGGTAAAGTATTATAATAATGTATTTATTAATTCATACAACATGATCAATTTTGTTAGTAAACAAGTGCTTAAAACTATGTTAGTTCACACAGTATTGCCAACTAATTTAATACAATCCTGTATAGTAATTAAAAGACGAAATATGATTATACAAAAGCACAAGTTTTCATGATAATATGTTAAAAGGCACGACTGTGTGTTGACCTTGCAACAACATTTGTTAACAAGCGTCAACTTACGAAGTTTTACGCTATTTAATTAGTAGTAACTAAATAGCGTAAAACTTCGTAAGGCATTCATTTTCGTATCTAATATCTGGATGACCGAGCTATGCTCGGTATTTTTTGGTAAATTGTGTTAAAAATAATAAGTTTATGTTCATTTTATAACAATGAACCCTAGGTAGATCGATTCATCGCCCCCGAAACCCCCTGTTTACTAAATTTCATGAAAATCGTTGGAGCCTTTTCCGAGATTCAGATTGTATATACATACATATACAAGAATTGCTCGTTAATCTAGATATAAGATATGAGTAAAATATCTACACGTCAATTTTCTAGAAAAGAACACTCTTTTTTACTCTTTATTTTTTCTGCTTCTTTAATACTATATTAAGTAACAATTATTTTATTTATCGCGGACAGTCTTTGCCTTAACTCCATTGACTCG
Source organism: Aporophyla lueneburgensis (assembly GCA_932294355.1). NCBI lineage: Eukaryota > Metazoa > Arthropoda > Insecta > Lepidoptera > Noctuidae > Aporophyla > Aporophyla lueneburgensis. The sequence goes on along the minus strand of OW028762.1, from coordinate 10,268,167 downwards.
CGCGTTCCACTCGACCACGTACAGACAGACAGACAAATTGTTATTATTTACATCGATGCGTAAGTTTACGCGGGTTTCCTTTGTAAGTTGTGCAAATTATGTATATGTTGACTGCAATAAGCTTTTTCTGGAACAAACTGAATATACGTAAAAACCGGCCAAGTTCGAGTCGGACTCACGCACGAAGGGTTCTGTACCATTATCGGCAAAAAATCACGTTCGTTGTAAGAGAGCCCCCCTTAAATTTTTGTTTTATTTTAATTTAATTATTTATAACTAAATAATTTAATTCTGTGAATATTTCAAGCGTCTACCTGTTGCCGTTATCAATATCGAGCATAAACGAGCAAAACATCACGTTTGTTGTATGGAGGCCCGCTTAAATATTTATTTTATACCGTTTTTAGTATTTGTTGTTATAGTGGCATCAGAAACACATCTGTGAAAATTTCAACTTTCTATCACGGTTCATGAGAAACAGCCTGGTGACAGACGGACGGACAGACAGCGGAGTCTTAGTATTAGGGTCTCGTTTTACACTTTGGGTACAGAACCAAACAATTAAATACCTATTATGTTTCTGTATTTACATCGTTAGTGTTTCTCCAACGAGAGCTGGCAACGTCGCGTTTCAAATGGTTTTTCATGATTAACCAGTAAGTACCAGTATTTTCCATAAAGCGATTGCCTACCTGACTCCACAATCCAGTTACTGGCTAATACGATAGTCCTTGGTATGACTGGTTATCAGACTATCGGGCTCCTGAAGACAGCTGGGACCAACGGCTTAACGAGCTTCCGAGGCATGGAGGTGACTTAGTAGATGGTCACCGAAACACCGATCAACCAGGACAAGCGTAGCTTAACCTAACTAATCTACCCGTTTGGCTGTTATTACTTAGGCACAGTACCGTGTGATGCCTGACGTAAGGAATAGCACCAACCTATTTCTTCTAGTGGGTGTCGTAAGAGGCGACTAAGGGATTTAGTAAAGAATGGGCAGCAGCGTTCTCTGTGCATTTTACCACCATATTGCGATCGCAACCCGCCTGCAAAGCGTTGCGATTACAGAAAACCAAAATTGGTGGAGGCTTTTGTCCAGCACTGGATGGCTTACGGCTGAAATAATGACTAGGTCACAATCTGAAACATTTTGAAGGAAATTCTTCAATCGTACTACTTATATAATAACTAGCTTTTGCCAGCGGCTTCGCCCGCGTGGAGGTCGGAAATTATCCCGCGGGAACGTACTACCGGGATAAAAAGTAGCCTATGTCCTTTCTCAGGCTCTAAACTATCTGTGTACCAAATTTCATTTAAATCGGTTCAGTAGTTTTAGCAGGAAAGCGAACAGACAGGCAGACAGACAGAGTTACTTTTGTATTTATAATATTAGTGTAGAATAGTGTAGATATAAATGTGAATGTAAGTTTGTTTGTTACGCTTTCACGCGAAAACTACTAAACTGATCACCATGAAACTTTGTACACATATTCTTGAAGGTATTAGAATTAACATTAGGATACCTACTTTTTATGAAAAAAAAAAAAAAATATGAATGATAAAAAAATTGTTTGTCAAAAATATCTCAAAATCTAGCTATTTCAACGCCATCTAGCATTCCAGTAATGAAATTCCAAAATAAAAATTGACGCGGACGAAGTCGCGGGCAGAAGCTAGTAGTTGCATAATTTCATAAAAATCGTCTGCTCTACAACGTAAATACCGCAATGAATGTTGTTGAACTGTCAAAATGAAAGCCATTGCTACTGTTTGTGTGTTACGCAATTACTTTTCTAACAAAAAAATAAAAAAACAGGTCTTTTTTTAAATAAATAATATTTAATGTCGATAATTATACTGTCATCAGATATTGAACTTAATAATATAAAAGTTTAATAGTTTATCCAGAATTATGTTGCTATTTGTTTCTTGCTTGCTTCTGCCTTGCCTTCTTCTTTCTTGCTTGGTTCTTTCTTCTTTTCTTCTTTCTTTACAGCTTCACATTTATTTTTCTGATCCGCTGGCCGGGGTGGCGGTGGGGGTGGCATGTCATCACGGCAAGGCAGCCTTTCCCGGAGAACTAAGTTCCTTCCACAGGCAGTATTGAACAAGGTCACCGCGAATTTGCCGAACAAATAAGAACCTTCTCTGAATATTTCATCAGTCTCTTTCGGAAAGCATAAGGCGCCCGCAGCCAGGCCTCCGATTGTACTGAAGAATATTTTTTTTAATACGCCTCCGCCTCTTCCCATGTAACAACCAGTGGTAATTCCTGTGAACAAGACTGCTTGCCTTACTACAAGATTTTTTCCAGATCTCATATAACATATGAAATCAGTTTTCTTTTGACATAAGAAAGCGCAAGCGTCATCCTTCAGCTCCCCAGCCTCCGTATTAAATTCTTTGATGGCGTCAGACCAGCCTTTTCTCCAGGTCACTACCTTCGGAAAGAGATAGGTGTGCAGTATCTTCACGTTACTCTTTGGGCATTTTTTTTTATCCTCTATGTAGTCTTTGTATTCATAGTGTGGACTTTCGTAGATTGGCAGATCCTTATATTTCATCTTAGGAGGCTTTGGAGGTGGTCCTTGTTCTTTCGGGGCTGCCTTCACTACAGGGATGAGTGATAAGTCAGCACCTACTAGCACAGTTCTTAGTGCCTGGATCCAAATCCTGCCGATGACGTAAAGGTCACCATGACATAAACATGCAATTTCTTTCTGGAAGTGTTCCTGCGACTGAAATATTGCGCCTTCATCGTATTTATTTATATAGAAACCCTCTTTTATTTGTTGATTTTGCATTTTATATCGGTTTATGTTGAACTGTTTGTTTACAAAAATTTTGACAATGACGTTTTAAATTTTTGACTTTACCTTTTGGCACATGATCTGTGTGTTCATTTGGTGTTAAAAGAGGTTGGTTATCAAGTTTAAAAAATGTAAAAAGGTCATTCGGCAGTTCATTCATTTTATAAAACACCTTGAAGGCTTGTGGACTTGGAAGTGGCTGTGAAGAACTGGACTTTGAGTTACCAACGAGTTCCGTGTCTTGGGAAGCACGTTAGCCGTTGGAATCGACTGTCATTGGTGGATCTTTGTCAGTAATTATTTCTCGTAAGAAGCCAAAAATATGACAACCAGTTTAACCAAAGGGGTATGGTATTATCCAGTAATTAAGATGGTTATTTGTGAAGGTCAGATAGCTAAGAATGTAGACTAAGCGAATAGTTTTAAGGATATATTGTACCATATCACAAATGGAAAGGACGTGTGTTGCCACAGATAACATAACAATTTACATTTTAATGTCGGTGTTGCAAAACTAGTTACTAAAATACCTAACACACAGGGCAGGATAGGAGATGGAGCATTTTATGCAAACTATGGTCCAACTCCTAGGGTTTAATGAACTCCTGTCAGGGTTGCGGATTTGTTCGAAAAAGTTACAGGGGCCCTAGCACAGGGAACTGAAGGAACTGAAGGATTTGGTTTAAATAGGTTATTACTTATATGTTACTAGCTTTTGCCCGCGGCTTCGCCCGCGTGGATGTCGGAAATTAACGCAGGTATTTTTCTAAAATAAAAGAATTTTCCTAAAATAAAAGTAGCCTAAATTACTCCTTGTTACATCAGCTATCTGCCAGTGAAAGTCCCGTCAAAATCGGTCCAGCCATTTCAGAGATTAGCCGGAACAAACAGACAGACAGACAGACAGACAAAAATTGTAAAAAATGTTGTTTTGGTATGTGTACCGTGTATACATCCATATACACTAAGTAAAAAGTGGTTATCTTAATATTACAAACAGACACTCCAATTTTATTTATTTGTAATAGATAATAGATTTGTGAAATACTATCATTTATGTAGATTCTTTTATACTTTGTGAATGTGATAACGTTGTAGGCCTTGTAGACTCTAGGCAATATTTTTGTTATTAAGTACCTGGTACTTGTTGACAGGCTTACACTGTCCTCCCATACAGGACCTATCACTGTAATTTGAAACCATAGTAAAAACCAATTATTTCTTAAAAAATAACCATGTAGTTGTTTGCCGGCTCTTCTCCATAGGAATCAACAATTTGGAACCGTGTTCCTAGGTTCTGACTTTTTATAAGTACTCACATAAACCATGTGAAATAAAAATATTTTGATTTGAACACGGGTGGGTTTTAGTCAGTAAAAGTCTGACACGCCCTCCCGCTTCAGCCAGAGCGGGAGACGTCATTTGATGATTTCCCATGCAAAAAAAGGGTTTAATGAACAGGACGTGTGTAGTTACAACTATACGTGAAACTACATGTCTTTATAGTAATGTCTGTGTGATTCATCTACCAAAAACCTAAAGAAATACATACTTTAACCACAGAACCAAGTAGTTCATGGAACCGCGTCATTACTGTTGTTCACATTTAACTTTTGAACATAAAATGCATTTTATTACTTACCCACGACCTTAAAGTATTAAGATCTCTGTATTTTGAGACCTTTGCCGTAACGTAAGATAAATGTAGAAGGTCCAATTTGACAGACCTGCACCCTAATTGCGAAACACACAATTTATCAGAATCTGAATGGGATTGAAGATTATTTCTAAACCATTGCGTCATTTGTTCGAATAAATTGTGGCTCAGCAACGTAAATAACGCAATGAATGTTGTTTAACTATGAATATTAAACCAATTCCTAGCGATAAAAAGTTCCGCAATTACCCCTCTGTTGCTGAATGTTTCTACAATACCAACAGTTACTTTATTTGTTTCGTGTGGTGCCGGACGTAAAAAATAGCACCATCCCATTTTTAACCGACTTCAAAACAAGGAGGAGGTTATCAATTCAATTGTATTTTTTTTAATGATTGTTACCTAATAACTGTTGACTGGGTGAAGCGATTTCGATGATCCTTTTTTTATTTGAAAGCTGGTGCTTCCCAATGGTCATTTTAATTTGGTTCCATTCGGATAATGGAATCCATGTGAAAACCACATACTTAAGTCTTAAATATGAATTAAGTATTTGCGCGACAAATGAACGAATAACGCGATTAGATTAGTGCGTACCATAACTAAAAAGTCAAAAATAAAAACTTTTTACAAAAAAAATAACAACCGACTTCTCTACAGATCCTAAGCGGTGTCTTAGGATCTGTAGAGAAGTCGGTTGTTATTTTCAAAATTATAGTTATTTTTCATTTTGTAGTGTTTTTTTTTTTTGGGAAGTCGGTTGGTATTTATTTGTAAAAAGGCTTTTCTCGTGGTATCGTAAGAGGCGACTAAGGGACTTACTAGATTTTTTTTTTTCTTGAATACGGGGTTTTTCGCTAGCTTGTGCATTTTTTTGTATCGTGTGTTTTTATTTTTCATGTTGTGCGTTTTGTTTGTGCAGAATAAACAAGTTTTCTTTCTTTCTTTCTAGCATGGGCAGCAGCGTTCATTAGGCTTTTTACCACTATACTGCGATCTCCAACCCGCCTGTCAAGCGTGGTGATAATGTCAATTGCGCAGAATACCTCTGACATTGCCAGTGCATTTAAATTTTAGAGAATTTGTTGTTTTAAACGTGAGCGTACGAAATGGAACTTCTGTTTTTTTTTTGTTGACAATTATGTTTTTGAAATTATTAACTTGTAACTCTCACGCCTTAACCCTTAACGGGGTAAGCAGTTAACGTAGTCATAATATGCTTTTGGTCACACTTACATTTTTGTAATAAAAACTTTGCAATTGAGGAAATTGCGTCATAAATACTTGCGAAGCTATGTCTATTGGAGCCCACTACGGAACAATTGTTAGAACTTACTAGAGAATGGGCAGCAGTGTTCTCTATGGATTTTACCAACATATTGCGATCGCCAATCCGCCTGCCGAGCGTGGCGATTATGACAAAGCCCCCCAAATTGGGGGAGGCTTATGTCTAGCAGTGGACGACTTTTGGTTGAAATGATGTTAATGATGAAGCGAAAATTTCTCGGGCTGGTCTGCAGCTTCCACCTAAGAGGACTGGATATCTAGGACTATGTCGATTATGTAATGGATAAAAATAATGGCACCTGCCTGCCCATTGTTTCATATAAACAACACAGATAATATGGCAGGGTGTGACTTGTACACCTAGAAATGATCTTTGTAAACTGCAGACAAAAAACAAGCAATAAAAAATCCTATGGTTCCATAACTCATAAAGTGGTTCCCAACATTAGTAGAACCTTTATTTGGTGACATAAGCTTGTGTTAGCTAGTCCAAAGGCAAAGAAAGTGTATCAGCTAATACTTGTAAAAAGAATCGCCCCCGGGTGGGCTCGAACCACCAACCTTTCGGTTAACAGCCGAACGCGCTAGCCATTGCGCCACGGAGGCTGTGGAAATGTCATTGAAATACATACATGGGCTACCCTGAAAGTTTTCAAGCTCTGAAAATTTGGATTTATGCCAATATTTTCTTTAAGGAGTTTTGAGAAAGATAGTAAAATTATTACCCAGGGACTTGTCAAGTTTCATTGTACAGACGCCAGCACTTAAAGCTAATACAATCTGTCAAATTTCCTTAATAGATTTTCAACTTTATTGCTAAAGTATTAAGTTCAAGATTGATCGGGAAAATTTGACAGTTTCGGGTGGCTTGATGTGCTGATTGCTGATGGTGCTTGCTATAATCCCCATGCATGGCAGGCGGGTTGCCGAACGCAGTATGGTGGTAAAATGCATAGAGAACACTGCTGCCCATTCTCTAGTAAGTCCCTTAGTAGCCTCTTACGATACCCACGAGAAGAAATGGGATGGTGCTATTCTTTACGTCCGGCATCGGTACCACACAGGACGGTATCTAGAATGGCTGTGAATAACTATGCAGGTCATGTCGCCATCACAAATTGAAGGAGTCCGCGAGGACCGATGCCTGCCGGGGTCGCGAGATTTGTTCGAAAGAGTTACCAAGGCCCTGGCATATAGGCAACTGAAGGAACACGGGTGGGCTTTAGTCAGTAAAAGTCTGACACGCCCTTCCGCTCCACCCAGAGCGGGAGACGTCATTTGATGACATCCTAATCACAAAAAAAAGGTCATGTCGCCATATCTTTCAATCTCTTTAGGCTACAGTCATCCATGGAGACCCAAGAAAATACACCCAATCTTCCTTTCTTCGGAATACGCTTCGTTCATTCTTCCCCTAACAAAACCGGTTGTAACCGGTACAGTGACGTCATCACATATCGTTCTAATCTCACGATAACATTTTATTGGTACAAGTAAAAGTGTGTTTCTATATAAAAATGTGTATGTGGTTATTAACGTGTCCTTTATGTTCATTTTATGCGTTCTTTTGAGGGACAAATCGTTTTTTTTTTGTAAGGCGTCTTAGGTATTTCAACCAGTGTTGCCATGACAACATAATTGTTTGAAGTGCCTAAGACCGGCGGAGACTTTACCAAAGACACTTTACCATGTTTTTTTTTGTGTGTGGGAAATCATCAAATGATGTCTCTCGCTCTGGGTGGAGCGGAAGGGCGTGGCAGACTTTTACTGACTAAAACCCACCCGTGTTCCTTCAGTTGCCTATATGCCAGGGCCACGTTAACTCCTTAGAACAAATCTCGTGACCCTGGAAGGACTATACCATGATAAAGGGGTCGAGACATCCTTCTCGCGAATCATCAGTTCTTCGACCACATTTAAATTCATTAAATCAGTCGTAAACAGTGGCACAGGATGAGGCTTCACCATGAAATGCTGATCGAAGTCTATCGTAACATTGTTGTTGAGTAAGACCGCAACGAAATTCGTAATAAATTATTGAGGTAAAAATTATCTGTAGTCAAATCCATTTTGACGCACAACAGACATTTTTATAATTGCCGCCAATTTGTAAAAACAAAATGACATATGAATTCATAACATAATGTACAGATTCCTAAAGAGTTCTTAATTCGATATTTAAATAAAAATTTTCAACGGCCGCTTTTCTTACTGGTCTATTCTAAAAACTTTCAGTGTCACCCCCGTATATGGTGCCCATTCCAAAATGTAGTTGGTTCCTATGAAGCAAAATAATATAGAAAATAATGAAAAAAAAGCGTGGGGTGCTTTTTAAGGTATTTTATTATTGATCAGGCACCCCACGCTTTTTTCCATTATTTTCTACTTTTTAGTTTGGTTTTCTATGAAAACGTGTTTTTTAGTTATTAAACTATTATTTTATTTTTTAGGGTGTTTCGAATTTTGAGACGTATGTCAGCGTAGTTTGTGACGTATGTGAGCGTAGTTTCAGAAGACAGTTTTTTTGCTGTCCTGGTAACCCTGGCAAGGATAATGGCACAAAATGAAATTATTGCATTGTCATCGGTCTTTGACAGGTGTGCAAAGTTTGAATGAAATCTGGTCGTTTAAAGTGGGTCAAAATCGCGGTATTAGGAGTCGGTTACAAACAAACATACAAGTGAAGCTAATATAAAGCGTGTAAAAAGGGTAAAAAACTCTACAGACACTCTTCTTAATAAAATCATGTTGCAAATTACTGTTTACCTTATTCATGTTGAAATTAAACATTGAGAGGACGATATAGAAAGATAAAAAAAAACAATTCTAAAATTAAAATAATCTATATCTATACAAATAAATAAAATTGAAGTGTCTGTTTGTAATTTAAATATGATAAAAGTCATGAAACAAAAGTTGTTGATTATGATTTTAGTAACATCGTCCTGAGAGATTATCAAATAACCCTGTATTTGTAAAACACCGGCAAACATAAATATTATCCATAGACCTACACAATTACCTACTGGGCATAGACTCGGCCAATCTTCACGTTTCTGTACCATTTAAACCGACTTTTTGGTACAAAATCTCATTATTAAAAAGTTGTTTTATTGAGTGGTCAATAGCGCTTCATCCCTAGCCTAGATGGAATGACAGATCACTGCAAGCTCACTTCACCTAAGTATGGATCCATCCACCATCTTTGGCTATCAACTAATACATATACATATGTACATTCAGTGATTTCTCCACAGCCTCCGTGGCGCAATGGCTAGCGCGTTCGGCTGTTAACCGAAAGTTTGGTGGTTCGAGCCCACCCGGGGGCGATTCCTCTAATTTTTTGAACAAAAAACATGCATTAAATAAATACGAGAAACGAAGAAATTTACATAGACTATTGTCCAAGTCTTGGAGGACGTGTGAAGGTAGCATGATTGCCTGCCGGGGTCGCGTGATTGTTCGAAAGAGATACCGTGACCCTGGCACATGGGCAACTGATGGAACACGGGTGGGTTTTAGTCAGAAAAAGTCTGACACGCCCTCCCACTCCGCCCAGAGCGGAAGAAGTCATTTGATGATTTCCCATCCAGAAAAAAAAAAAAAGGTAGCATGATTTTTGCCATCACGGGTAGAACTGCTAGTCTAATCTGTAAATATTTTACCGTGAAGACTTGAAGTTCCGTATGGAGAAGGACGTAAAGAACAGCACCCCATTCTTTTCCGCAGCTGTCGTAAAAGGCGACTAAAGGACTTACTAGAGAATGGGCAGCTGCGTTCTCTATGCATTATACCACCATACTGCGATCGCCAACCCGCCTGCCAAGCGTGGCGATTATGGTAAACCCTCCCAAATTGAGGCAGGCTTATGTTCAGCAGTGGACATCTTTCAGCTGAAATGATGATGATGATGATGGTGATGATGCTATTTTACTACTTTTAACTAGAACATCAGATGCTTTAAAAGCGTGGAAATATCGAATCTCGTCACTTGATGGAGTAAAAACCTAATTACTTTCTTGCTAATGAGTGTAGTTTCTTTACCAAAATACCATCTGGCAGCGTGCCAATACTTTGTAGAAGAAAACGATTTAGTAGATAACATGGTAAGGGCTTATTTTCTTGTACTTTTAGTCACTTCTTTGTGTTGGAAGTTGGAGACCCACTTTATGGAACACAGTTACTGCCAATGGTAACCCAGTGGTAGCGGCCCCGGCTTATAACTTGTAGGCCAAAGGTAAGCGCATTACTCTGTGTAAATAATTTCATCACCACCTGTCTCCGAACGGTGAAGAAAACCTGAACAGATTAGGATGCTATTTGGCACACAGATAGTTTATAACCCGTTTTAACACATAGGGTTTTTACCCGGGTAGTACGTTCCCGCGGGATAATTTTTGACATAGTAAATAAAAGTTCCGACTCAGTCATTTATTGACTCATCAACGGCCAGAACAATTCATAGGACTTAGAAAACTAAAAAATTAGTCCAAGGATACTTCTATGAAGTAGACAAGGTATAAAGCCCGCTCTTTCGAAATTCCCTCGAGATATAGGGCTAACAAAGACACCGAAAAAGTTCTTTTAAAAAAAAATTGTTCTCATGTTATGTTGTTGCTGCATGTGCTGTTGTTATCAAAAGCAGATAATTATTTCAAGTAATGTTATTCATGCAACGAATTGTCGACAATGTGAGAATTATTTATTTCTGTTATCAAAAACAATATGTTTTTGTCGCACGATTTCAGATTGTAAAAGGGTTTTTAAAATGTACCGTGATTCAATTGGTTTTTTTGTGACATTACCGGTGAGTCGGAGTGGTATTTTATTTTGTTTTGTTTTTGTTATAATTTCAGAGATGTCTCAAAGTAACAGGTATATACATTTTAAACCAGAACACAGTAACGTTGTAGCGGTTAAGGAAAACATTTTGCGGAAACCGGCATGTTCTAGAACCAAAAATTCGAAGACGTGACAGTGACATTGGCACTGACACTGGCCCGCAATGGGCCAGCGTGGTTGATTACGGCATACTCCTCTCACCGAGAGGAGGCCTATGTCCCAGCAGTGGGAACAATATAGGATGATAATGACAGCAACGTTGATTAGCCTCAGAAATAGGTATGGCAGTAGTACTTACCCGAATGGTCGGGTTTTCCAATAATTGTCTAAGGTTCATATCCTAAGTAAAAAAATATATATAACAATAAGGTATTTTTATTCTAGAACTAGCTTCTGCCCGCGACTTCGTCCGCGTCAAATTTTTGCTCCCCTGACCCTTCCCGTCGCATCGATTTGCCTGCTCGCTCCTTTTGAGTTACAGTGAGTCAACCTTAAAAGATAGTCATATGTATGCTCTCGCGGACTTTTTTTAGAACTTTTTAAAAGAAACAATTCCGTCATACATGATTTTTACGTTACTTTAACCGTTTACGCAGCGCACGCAATGGAAACTCTCAAAAGGAATAAATTTTCCGCGATTTTGCAACATTTTTCATTACTGCTCCGCTCCTCTTAGTTGTAGCGTGATGTTATATAGCTTATAGCCTCCCTCAATAAATAGGCTACCCAACACAAAAAGAATTTTTCAATTCGGACCAGTTCCTGAGATTAGCGCGTTCAATCAAACAAACAAACAAACAAACTCTTCAGCTTTATAATATTATATAAGTAATAAGTAAATAAGTAATAAGGATAAGTATAGATTCTGCCTGCCTCAAAGTTTGGCCCTTGAATCACCGCGACGCGCGGCGCTTCACATCACCGGCTCGCACATTTTCTTCGTTTCACTTTTTTGTTCATTTTCATTTAGGTAACTAAAGTTGTTAACATTATCATACCCAATACCCATAGACATGTTGACGTCACAGTATACCTACTCCATTTTAGACCCCAATCTACTCATATTTCCCCTAAAATCAAATCTGAAGACCCTCAACTTACGGTGGAGGTGTGCCCTGCCTGGGCGGAGCACCGCCGTGTCCTCGTGGAGGCGATCGGCGGCGGCGACCTCTCGCGTCCGGCCCTGGTGCGAGCCATGGTACGGAGCGAGAGGGAATGGGAAGCCGTCACCTCCTTCTGCGAAGCAGTAATGCTCGCGAAGGAGGAGGCGGGGCGCGTGAGGGAGTGGCAGTCTCTGCGCCCTCACGTCCCTAGCCGCCGCAGGAGGAGACGCCCCGGGCGTCGGGAGTCAATAGCGGACTCCCGGCCACCGTAGGCGCGAGCTTGCGGGTGGCGAGCAGTGGGTAGCTCGCCGCCCGGTAAGGACCAAGCTCGGGTCGAGGGCGCGCAGTGTTCCACGCGCGCCTCAAAGAGATGTCAGCAGCAGTGTAGGGGTCTACTAGGACCGATGCCTGCCGGGGTCGCGTGATTGTTCGAAAGAGATACCGTGACCCTGGCACATGGGCAACTGATGGAACACGGGTGGGTTTTAGTCAGTAAAAGTCTGACACGCCCTCCCGCTCCGCCCAAAGCGGGAGAAGTCATTTGATGATTTCCCATCCTGAAAAAAAAAAAAAAAAAAAAAAAAAAAGACCCTCAACTTCCCAAGCCTGCCAATCCTTGCTCAAATCGATGGAAACCTCCATCGATACTTGATGCCGACTATTCGATTAACCGATGCACCCGTTCTCGATTGCACAAAAAAACATTCGAATCGAATATCGGTCCGTATGCGCCACGTAGACTGTTCCTCGATCACCAAGTTTTGTTTGCACCCTCAAATGGGATTCGTCACTCTTGGTACTAGAACATAAGGTTGAAAATTGAATGGTTATTTGTTTTTTAAATGTAGATGAAGTATGGTTTTGTACGTAAAGATTGGGTCGTTGTGACTGTCTCTTTGATTCCGTATTGACGTACTTTTCAATAGGATTTCGATTCGAAGAGTTACTTTGTAAGTGTGAGGTGTATGATGCTCTGTTAATTGTTTCTTTGCTAAAATGGCAGTTAAGAGGGTTTTGCCTAACAGGCAACATCGCATTTCAAGTTGTTTTTCGTGATTATCTTATAAAGTTTACACTAAAGGAGGTACTTTATTTTTGGAAAAAAATGTTTGCCAATCCGCTAGTCAATTATGGAAAATCCCCCCTCCTTTAGGGGGACGCCTATGTCCAGCAGTGGACGTCCTTCGGCTGAAATGTTTTTTTTTTTGTTTCAGCCAAACACTAGATCCTCGGTATTTATAAGTTCGCATGCTATTTTTTTTAAGTTATTCTGGCATCTTTCTTTGTCAATTATTTACTATTTGCTGTGCTTATTACGATAACATTTTTATAAATGGGAGTAAATATTAAAAACGGGCATGAGCCTATTGCCATCAACCGGGCACTTAAGACTCCGGTTTGCAACTGAGAAATTATTGATGGAAAAACCCACACAGCACTTTGCCCGACCTGAGAATCTCGTTCAGCAAATCAAAAAAGCTACATAGTTGAATCCCATTCCCGTGGGTGTCGTAAGAGGCGACTAAAGCTGGCTTCCCACGGTGCGTGATATTGCGGATTGCAGACGCACGCGGACCAGCCTGCACCGACACTAACGCACTCACGGTCCGTGATATCGCGGACGGAAGCGGACCATCTCGCACGACACACCGTGGGATGGGTCTCGTCCGTGGTAGCACAGGACGTTTGTGGACCGCGTCGTACGCGCTCGGATCGCGTCGCACCGCACCTTTGAAGTTACCGCCTCGCAACGGATACCGGCGCACCGCCACAGACGTGCTGTGCTACCACAGACGAGACCCTGCCCACGGTGCGTCGTGCGTGATGGTCCGCGTCCGTCCGCGATATCACGGACCGTGGGAAGCTAGCTTTAGGGACTTACTAGAGAATAGGCAGCAGCGTTCTCTCGCATTTTACCAACATACCGTGATCGCCGACCCCCCTAGGTGCCAAGTAAGGTGTTTATGGCAAATCCCTCCCAAATTTCGGGAGGCCCATGTCCAGCAGGGACTCATTCATCTTCCGGTTGTTATGATGATGATAGCAAAGGTGAATGCCCTCAATCTCTTTGCCAATATTTTTTTGCAAATTCATCCTTAAGTACTGGTGAAAGTAAAATTCTGCAGATTTATTATTAATAGATGTTGCTTTTGTTATTTAAGACGTGTAAAATTAATCATCGTCAAACATTATATTCTAATCTTTTTCTAATCAACCGGTTCATTGTTCTGTCGGCAGCGCAGGTTTTTAGTTTGAACTCCTTAGTTCGATTTCAGGGTCAGTGAGTAAGAGTTACCGTGGCACTGGCACAGGCAACTGAAGGAACACGGGTGGGTTTTAGTCAGTAAAAGTCTGACACGCCCTCCCGCTCCGCCCAGAGCAGGAGAAATCATTTGATGATTTCCCACCCACAAAAAAAATAGTGTCAGTGAAGTATCTATTTTTGGGAGATAGTGTTAGCCAGAATAATGAGGAGTGGGGGCCCAGTGGTAACTATCTGTAGTTACGAGTTCTAGATTGTAGGTTCGAACCCAAACAGGCTCCTGTGTCTTGTAGACCAAGTTGTCTAATTAACTATACAGGTTTTTTTTTGTGAGTGGGAAATCATCAAATGACGTCTTCCGCTCTGGGTGGAGCGGAAGGGCGTGTCAGACATTTACTGGCTAATACCCATCCGTGTTCCTTCAGTTGCCCATATGCCAGAGCCACGGTACCTCTTTCGAACGAATCTCGCGACCCTGGCAGATACAGGCTCAAATTAGCTGGCAATACCATAACCATGTGTTGGGTATCGAAATCAAACAGTAAAACAACAAAAAAAGGGTAAAAAATAAAAACATTGGAACTTAGTTCAAAACTTTAAATGAAGCTGTAACATGTACTGTAATGAGGCAAACAAAAGACTGTTATGGTTATAGGAAATTAGTTAAAAATATCCAAGTTCCACAAGAAATTACATAAAGAGCTGATCAATTAAAGGTTTACAGGCATCAAACATCGAATGAGGAATAAAAAAATCTTTTGTTCGATTTGTTTTCTATACTGATACCCAACATGTGGATAAAGTGCCACCTAATTTAATTTTACCCTTTTTTTGGTTAGCATCTTTGCTATGACTTTCATCATAATCATCCACAACCCGATTTCATTCTCAGCTGAGTATAGGCCTTTCTGTTCTTGAACCAATCCCCACACTCCTGTGCCAGCCTCATCTAGGATCTCCCTGCGATGGCAACAATGTCGTCCACCCGTCTCGTCACCAGACGACCGACACTTCGTCTTCCAGTCCTTGGACGCCACTTTGTCACAGCCTTACTCCACCTATCATCACTGCGCCTAGCCAGGTGTCCTGCCCAACTCCATTTGAGCTCCACAATTTAGTACGTTTCGATTTTACTACATATTGTCCTGTTGGTCACGTGAATGCAAGCGCGACTGCCGAGCGTGGGTTCCTGGGTTTGATTCCCAGGTCGGGCTAAGTGTTGTTGGATTTTTCAATTAAAAATTTCTTAGTATCAGCCCGGAATATGGAAGTCGATGGTGTGATACTCCCCTGCCTCGGAAAGCACGTTAAGCCGTTGGTCCTGCGCCTGATCTCTCTTCGGTCGTGTCGTATTGCCGTCCCATCAGACTATGTGAGTGTGAGAGAAGAGCGAGTGTCCCTGTGTCTGCGCACACACTTGTCCACTATAATAATAAACCCCGCGCCGAAGGCTAGTCTCCGTTGAGATTGGCCGCCATGGCCGAAATACGGTCTGGAGGACTATATATAGGTATATATTGTCATCATTTCGTGTAATGTAGGTGAATGTACTCACAGCAGTTCTTTAATCTTCTTTCAAAGACATGTAGAATTAATCACTGAAATAAACCTCGACACAATACATCAACTAAACACGTTATTAAGCAAGGGCAGAGTAATTGCAATAATGTCAGAGGCCGACAAACGTTAAAAATTAATCACAAAACACAATACCACACGAGATAATCTTAAAAACTACAAAATAAAACACTTTTTGCCGCGCATTATTAGCCGCCATTTTAAACATCTCGAAATGTCATTAGCAATATAAATGAGTTTCGCGCCATAACGAACGCTGTGTTGCCACAATGGAAAATCATAAATCAACTGTCATTCTGATATTCGTTGAAAGGAGGTCCGTCAATGCATCGGTGCAAACTTTTTAAACTCTTAGAGAGGCTTTTTTTGTACTGGCACGTTTGATTAATAGTAAAAAAAGAGGCGTGCTTATGTTTTTTTTGGGTTCCTTTCAATGGATATCTTTTGAAGTAAAGATTTTTGACGTGAGCAGTGGTTAATATGTTATTTCGTGAGTGCTAAGATGCTTTGCAGTTAAATTAAGTTTATACGTGTATTTATTGTTGAGTAATGTACTTGTGGAGTTTTTTGCGCGGTTCTTTTCTTTTATGGTTTTGTTTTTGCTTGCAATGCCTTTTTGTCTTATCTTGAGTTATATTGTTACGTATTGTAACACCGATGTTCCGGAAGACAAAGTGTTGTTATTTGACCTTCTTATAAGAGGAAACTTTTAAAAAAAGGACAGCGTGAGTTTAGTTAGAACTCCTTCGGAGAAGCCAGTTTATGTACATATATTACACGAATAATATAACTGAAGAATTTGTTTGTACGCACTAATCTCGGGAAATACCAGTTGAAATTGAAAAAAAATCTCTGCATTTAATACCTCAATTCTTGAGGAAGGTTATATAGACTATTTTTCACTACGTTCTGACCTCGAGGAGCCGAGCAAATGAAAGAAGTCAGAAAGTATGCTAGGCGAAAAAGAAGTAACAGCCACAGCCATAGAATATATTTTATGCCAAAACAATAAATTTATCGCGAACGAAATCGTGGGCAGAAGTTAGTTCTTAATATCTTTCTTACTAAGAAGTGGAATGCACTGTCTTTTTGTGCGGCACCAAAGCAAGTCTCGTTGAAGGCTTTGAGATCACAGTTCAGATCAAACAGAAGATAAATGAGCAGATTCCAACAAAAAACCTTATAAAACTTGGTCCAAACCAGAATACGAGTTTATGAGTCATAGTTTGGCTCCTTTGTCTAGTGGTCTCAAGCGATACTGCTGAGAATAAAGTCTGGTGGGTTACTTTCCCTGGTCAAGAAAAGTGGTATTATTCATAAGGAATTTTTCAGTAGCAAACCGGAGTCTGGATTTCTGTCTGGTTGATGGCAATAGGCTCGCCCACTTTTACATGGGACTTTAGCATATCTTGCGAAATGTGGGCGTCCTACGGATTATTTTTTATGATAAGTCATAGGAATTGGAATTAGTAAATAAAAACCTTATGAAGTTAAACAATTAAATCATTTCGAACTAGAAGTTTTAAACGTTTTAAATATTATCATTAACAGCAAATTATGAAATTATAATTTTTGTCAAAGGATTAGCCATAATCTCTGTTTATTGATGAACCGCATTAAAATCCGTTGCGTAATTTAAAAGATCTTAAATATTTAAGCTTCGATCTTTTTTTATACTTACTATTTAAGTTTCGTTCCGTGTGGTGCTGGACCTAAAGACTAGCACCATCCCGTTTCTTCCCTGAGTAGGGTTGCCAGATTTTTTTTTCAGCCTATAAGGGACAAATGGTTAAACGGGCAAAAAAATACGGGATTTCAGTTTAATACCCGGGACAAAAAAAAAAAACAAAATGATTTTATTAGTTTTAACATATATGTAAGTATGTAAAAATCAACACAATTATAACCGTAATTAAAAACGATCATCAACTCGTTTTAGAGTTCGAATTTAGAGTTTTATTAAATTAGGAGTATACTTATTTCTTACATCAGTCCACTTAAGTACCATCTGTAAAAAACCCTTTCCACGAAACAGTTTGAGCTAGGAATACTAAAAACGAAGACAATTAAGACAGTACTTTTTAAGAAAGTTGCGTGTGTGAATACTTGGACGAATTTCATTATGAAAAACGAAGTAGGTACGGTGCAAATACGGGACAGAGTCAGTCCCGCCGGGACATTTTAAACTATGCCTAAAATACGGGATGTCCCGGGAAATACGGGACGTCTGGCAACGCTATCCCTGAGTGTCGTAAAAGGCGACTAGAGAGATACTAGAGAATAGGCAGCAGCGTTCTCTATAATTGGGACGATCTAAGAAGTCGGATATAACGTTTCTCATTTGACATGCCGCGATAACTTCGTATGAACGTCTATGTAAGAAACTGAAAAATCAAATTCATAATCCTAAATAATTACTATGTTACCCATACTCTATTACAACGAGTATCATTCGTAAACCTCAAGTTTAAATTTGTATTGAAAAAATGCACTCAAAAACACGAATTAATCGTTGATTAATATGTCGACAGGACGTTTTGACAACGTCATGTCTTTGGGTTGGTTGCCGTAGTGCTGTGACCGTGTAAAAGCCGTATTTTGCCGAATAAAATTGATTTAATGAAAAATCGTTACTTTACAAACATTACTTTAAAAAAAGAGATAAATGTACAATAACTATATTATTAAATATTTAAACAATCTGATCACATATATTTTTTGCCTTATTTTGATATTATAACGCCACTGGTGCATAATAATACACAATGTATTTCGCCACTGGGGCATAATACATAAAGCTTCCGGAAGAAATTAGTATGTCGAGTTTTAGTTTACGTCTTGTTTTCGTTTTGAATCTAGCCCAAATTCATTGGAATTTTTGTAATAACTGTTAAATATTATAAACTCGTACGTGTAATTAAACGATATTCCTCAAAAATCTGTTTTAACTATGTAAATACAAAAGTCGATTGCAAACACGAACTATTTTAAATCGATAAGTCTCAAGAATCGGATTTTAAAGCAACCGATTTTTTTCCCCCTCACTACACAAAGTATTTTGATAGCTGTCTATCCGACTTCTTAGATCGTCCCAATTATAAGCATTTTACCCATATTTTACCATCATATTGTGATCGTCAACCCGCCTGCCAATCGTGGCGATTATGGTAATCCTATGTCCAGCAGTGGACGTCTTTCGGCTGAAATGGTGGTAGTGGTGTAAAGATGTAAAGATTAAAAAGTCTTGTAATGTTTTTTTTTAAAGGTACCGTAAAATGGGGGGAAAAGGGTCTAGGGGGTGAATTGGGACAAAACCGAGATGTTTTTTGTGACCCTATTAACTCACATTATTTTAATGTTAGACTTTGTGGTAGGTTTTAAAATTTAAAGTTTGGAACATTTTTTATATATTCTGGCAACATTTAGTCATCCTATCATTGCTATTTATGAAAAAAAACTACCTTCAAACTACTGGTTCTAAAACGTGAGAAATTTGCGCTGCAAAACATTTCAATTTTCTTTTGTGTTTACAATAATTGTGTCAAAGTGAAGTTTGCATCTTTAGTGTCAGTTTTTCAGGCTTCAAATAAGTTATAAATTGTGTGATTTAATACATTATTATTTCCAATAGTTTAAATCTCACCAAGGCGAATTTAAGATAAAAATGGGGGGATAAGGGTCGAGCTACGGGGTGTAAAGGGTCGTATGTGAGGGGAATCGGGCCAGGAATGGGTTTAGTAGGGACCAAACTTGGATGAATCGGGACGACTATGGGTGAATTGGGTTTTTATAGGTAGGGTTGTCGCGATTCATAAATTGTATAATTTGCAGGTACTTCGATTTTTTAAACTACCTGCTAAATTATAATAAATTATTAAGTTGTTTTATAAACCATAAAGGTATTTATTAGGTACCAACCTAATTGATGTTTAGGCAAGTTTGAGCAGCACATAATTTTTATGAATAATTTATTATTATTGTTTTAGTTATACATACATAATGCCACGAGTTTATAAACCAAGACCAGGTGGAAAAAGGTATAAAAAATATGATCAACAAATAATTAAACAGGCACTCGATAAGCTAACTTTAAATCGTCATGCGACGATAAGATCTATTGCAAAAAAATATGATATATCGAGGTCAATTTTACAGAGGCATAGCACAAGGCAGATGAAGTTACTAGGAGGCCAAATGGCCCTTAGAATAGAAACAGAAGATCACATTGTGCAAAATCTTAATACTTGTGCGGAATGGGGCTACCCGTCAGATGTAACAGATTTAAGGTTTTTGGTTAAAAGTTATTTAATTATGTTGGGGATTACGCACAAAAGGTATTGCGGTATATTTTCTTATTTCCATAACTGTAGTAATTTTATTTGCCATTCTGTTATTAGAGTAGAACTTAAACATTTTTCCAAAAAGGTAGCTATAGGTTTTATAAATTACCTATTTGGAAACGACAGGCAATTGCCAGCCCTGACGAGAATCTCTATTAACCCCATACACGACCCTATTCACCCCAAAGCGTAGGTGAATCGGGTCAAGTAACATTTTTTAGTTTTTTGAAGATATTCTTTATTAAACATATATCATAGTGCATTCTTAATAAAAATATAGACTACCGGAAACATTTTGGTATTATTTTTAATAGTTAAAGTTAAGTAAAAAACGATGAAAATTAATATCAAACTTAGAAAGTGTCCCGATTCCCCCCATTTTACGGTATATTATTTTAAAAAGCTTGAACCAGAGTAAGCTTATATCACAGGCGAAAGGAGGAGGTCATACGTTATAATATGGTATCAAATTGTGGTATTGTTGCAGTATTGGTATCACATATCGTATACACTTCAACCTACCCCTTTGAAGAAGACAGGCACGATGTTAAAAGAATCCCTTATCAAAGACTACGAAACCACACGAACGCACACGATTTTGTCCGATTCCACGTTCCGAAGCAACAACCATACAGCGTATGACATCACCATGCATATGTATCGGAACATTTTCCCCGTACATTGTATTTAGTCTCTTTGTTGAAAAAAGACAATATTTTCGCACCGCACATTGCTGGCTGGTGGAAGGGTTTTGAACCGAAATGTCTGTAGGGTTGTGTCTGTTTAGAAATGCGAAAATAATTGAAATAGTTTTTTGTGTCTTAAGTCTCTCATGTAGCTAATGAGCCTTTAGCCGTTCCCACAGCTGGGACATAGGACTGCTCTTTGTTAGAAGGAATGATAATCCACCAACAGGACCGGGTGCAGGTTGGTTGTTGAGAAACGTTATCGAAAGATGTCACATATCTTCATATTTTTGTTTCTAAGACATGTTTTCTCACGATGTTTTCATTTACCATCTTGAGAGCAGTGGTGATGAAATAATTTACACAAAGCGCCAGTATGGGTTCAAACCTAAGACCTACAATTCGCAAGTCGTGGATATTACCACTGGGCCATCATTGCTTCTAAAAACTCATGTCGTGGAGTAAATGTCAATTAAGTAAGAAGGTCGTAGCACGGCTTATTGTTCAGGATACTCTTAACGTAACACGTAACCACTTGAAGAAGATTTTCATCGGTGTTCTTATTTATGATCAATACGTTTACCAGGTATGGTGACTAGCGCATATTTTTCATGGCATGGAAATCTACAGGCTGATGTATCGTCCAGTCATCCTTAGGACTTATCCTTATATATAGTCAAAGACTACATCATCCGACAAAAATCTTAAACCTTCACAACAAAACCTATTCTTCTACAAAGAAACGCCTATGCCGCCGCAGCAAACGATTTTCTAAATAAACCGTTCCGAATTCGAAATACAAAACTTTCAAAGCGCCATCCAATCATTCACAGACTATAAACAACAATAAACAAAAGGTTGTAAAAATATTATTTTTACATTGGCAACCCTC
Source organism: Aporophyla lueneburgensis (assembly GCA_932294355.1). NCBI lineage: Eukaryota > Metazoa > Arthropoda > Insecta > Lepidoptera > Noctuidae > Aporophyla > Aporophyla lueneburgensis. The sequence continues at coordinate 10,246,706 of OW028762.1, read as the reverse complement.
GCGTTTCTGAACGATAAAAGGAACAAAAGAGTGGTGAACTGGACACGAGTTTCCGAACGAGCGTGGAACATACTTTTCTATTACCTACGCGTATGGAAAACGATTTAAAAAAATTGTTTCGTTTGTTTCGCTTATTGAGATATTTTATTCGCGATACGGTATTTTGTTTGAATATATTTCTGTTCAGTTTTTAATTACCGAACACACCATGAAACCTTATCGTTACTCATCATCATCACCATCATGATTTCAGCCGAAAGACCTCCACTGCTGGGCATAAGCCTTGCCCAAATTGGGGAAGTTTGCCATAATCGCCACGCTTGACAGGTGGATTAGCGATCGCAGTATGGTGATAAAATGCAAAGAGAACGCTGCTGCCTATTCTCTAGTAAGTCCCTTAGTCGCCTCTTACGACACCCACGGGAAGAAATAGGGTGATGCTATCATTATCGTTACTATTGCATGCTAATCACGACACGACTTAGCGTGGTTTTCGTGGTAGGATAGACAACCGCTTCTCATGATGACGTTGTAGAAAGATTATTGACAGAAAATTTAAACCAAATGGCGATCATGTTACTTGGAGGGCTTGTGGCTAAATAATTATACCCCCACGTGGCGAATAATAAGCTTAATCTATGCTTGTCGCGATTGGGCCATATCATGGGGAATATCTTTACATAACAAGAGCTCTCTGTACCTCGTATAGAATGTTGAGCCGTTGGTCTTGGCTGTCATTCGTAGATTTTTGACAGTTGTAACGGGTCGTCCAGGTCGTCCAGGTCGTCGTCGGTTATACGCGAGATAGTCAGCAACATCAAGGCGTTGCTGGCCTTTCTCGAGGTGCTGGGGTGGATCGAATAACCGATTCCCCATCCGTACGCAAAATACGCGCTCGGACGTGGAGTTGCGGACACCAGCCCGTTCTACCTATTACCTATTAACGGGTCATCCACCGAAAGTCTGACATCCAGTCTTACCAAGGGGTATGGTATCACCCAGCCTAGGCTTTTCCCTCTGTGTTGGTGTCGGTTTCCAGTCTAATCGAATGCAGCTAACTACCTGTATTTAACATTGAGCGACTGCTTGTCCAATCAATCCAAATCAAAAGTCATTTATTCAAACTAGGCTGAGAGTTAGCACTTTTTGAACGCCAAAATTACATAAGACAGTCCCCCAAAACGCCCACTCTTCAGCACTTTCTAGTACTTTAGCTGTAAAGAAGTAGGGGGGACCAAATTACCCAGCAGCACAGCTATCTGGCCCATTAGAAGAACTTGGTTCTAAACAATAGTATTGGACCTCTAAAACTAGCTAAAACGATACAACTTGTTATGACTGGTTGCCGGACCGCGGCAAATAAATAACATAAATAACAGGCCAAACAAAAAAAAAACAGAACATCTTTAACCCTATTACAAAATTATAACGTCCTTCACACATACCGGAGCCGTTATAATTAAGTTAAAAGTAATTAAAAGCAAACGATTTTTAGTACAAGATTGATGATCTCAAAACCCGCCTTAAAAGCATTGTGTTCCAAATATTATAATTATAGAGACTTCCATTTAAAATGGTCACGATTTCTGTTCTGTCATAATGAGATGAAGAGTTTTTAAGGGTTTGAAGTTCTTGTCTTGAGTTTTTAAGCTTTGGTGGCAAATAAAAAAATATTATTTTGAGATAGTGGTAATTTGAAATTCTTGTTTGTGTTGCTAGCAGAAAAATATATATTTTTAAGATAGTGGTAACGTATTCGCTACTTTATTGATTTTCCCATTCTAAGGGGACGTACAACATGTCAAATGTAGAATGTTTGATTTTCTCTTAAACATGTGTTTTTATTCCGTGAATGAATTTTTAAATCATACTTTTTAATATAATATTGTTAATAATGACATTAGAACCTTTACATTATTATGAATTCTTGGACATTGTAGTTTTAGTTTTGACATTATGATTTATATTTTTGACATGGCATATATTTTTGATTCAACAATTAATACTTCTTTTTACATTATAAATAATGCATGTACCTATTTTAATATTTAATATTTCTACGCCAGCAATGGTAGTATGTGTGAAACTATGTTTAATGTAAGATCTTAATGTACCATATACTGAGAAATAAATTAATTGAATTAAATAGAATTGAATGTCCCGGAATAAAGGCACACCATTACACACAAAATACACTTAATTTTTTATTAACTTTATTGGGTTATTTTTTGCGTTAGCTTTGATACATACATACATCCATAAACTCACGCCTTTGTCCCATGAGGGTAGGCAGAAACTATAGTACACCACCTGCTACGATCCATACATACACCTTTGCCTCGTTTATGTTCATACATCTGGTCATAAATGATAAATGATTTTATTTCTGTAACTAGGTTTGGACAAACACTTTTACATGTCAATGATATATTTTTTTAAACTAGATGAGTTCGGCGTTTCCTAACTGACTACCTACTCTGAGAAGAAAGGCCGAAACAAACTCAGAGGTCACTCTCTTTTAAAGTCCAGACATAATCTTGGTCACATCATGTGAACACCATATATATTGGTGACTGAAATGGGCTTTTGAGGAAAGAACCACACAGATTGAGTGGACCTGTCCAGTGAGTGCACGCATTTGTCACTAATCGTTTAGCTCTGGGCACGCCACAATTGCGGCGGTAAGTCCCCTCTTTGAGTAGTGGATAGAGAGGCGTCACGGCGTCCTCACTTTCCGCCTGACGCAGGTTCTCACCGGGCATGGGTGCTTCGGTGGGTTCCTGTTCAGGATAAAGTGGGAGGATACGTCCGGGTGTTTCCATTGCGAGGATCGTCTGGAGGACACGGTGGAGCATACGGTAGAGGTGGTCCTGCCTGGGCGGAGCACCGCCGTGTCCTCGTGGAGCCGATCGGCGGCGGCGACCTCTCGCGTCTGGCCCTGGTGCGAGCCATGGTACGGAGCGAGAGGGAATGGGAAGCCGTCACCTCCTTCTGCGAAGCAGTAATGCTCGCGAAGAAGGAGGTGGGGCGGGTGAGGGAGTGGCAGTCTCTGCGCCCTCACGTCCCTAGCCGCCGCAGGAGGAGACGCCCCGGGCGTCGGGAGTCCATAGCGGACTCCCGGCCACCGAAGGCGCGAGCTTGCGGGTGGCGAGCAATGGGTAGCTCGCCGCCCGGTAAAGACCAGGCTCGGGTCGACGGCGCGTAGTGTTCCACGCGCGCCTCAAAGAGATGTCAGCAGCAGTGTAGGGGTGTACTAGGACCGATGCCTGCCGGGGTCGCGTGATTGTTCGAAAGAGATACCGTGACCCTGGCACATGGGCAACTGATGGAACACGGGTGGGTTTTAGTCAGTAAAAGTCTGACACGCCCTCCCGCTCCGCCCAGAGCGGGAAAAGTCATTTGATGATTTCCCATCCAGAAAAAAAAATCGTTTAGCTCAAAGTTAGTAGATAATACCCTTTTATCCACTTTGTGTATCTTGACCAGATCATGACTATGTTTTAATACTTCCTGTCAATATTATTTGCATAGCAAGTAAATTAAAAGCGAAAAAAAAAAACAACTCAATTCCCAGTAAATACAAAGTGAAAATAAATGAAGCTTTGGTGGCAAATACTGAAATACAAATCCAAAGACACCGACTTCCGAAAGCATTAATGTTCCCAATCTATTTTCGTTGTTTGAGTACTTAGGCTCAAGTTATCAAAACGTGATCTTCAGCTCCATCTTAAAACAATAACAGTATTTTTTCATTAACCTCAAAACATTTCCTCACTAACCCCACTTTGAAGAACTGTCAAAAACTCCCGTAAAATGAAACCTGTTGACAGTTTAACCCTAAAAATCCGCTTGGAAAAATATTTTCTAACCCCCGTCTTATAATTCGCGCTATCTCATCTCGATACGGCCCAAGATGGCACAAACACCTCCAGGCCGCGTCGTGGATCGCTTTTCAAACCACATAGCTTATTCATGCGTTACTCTAAGGTAACGTAATGGCTTGATAAGGGTTACTTTAAGCGGGACGACTTTTTTATGCGTTTTTTTGTCGTTTTATTGATTACTAGCTTCTGCCCGCGACTTCGTCTGCGTAAATGTCGTTAGCCTATGTCCTTTCTCAGGCTCTAAACTATCTGTGTACCAAATTTCATTTAAATCGGTTTAGTAGTTTTAGCAGGAAAGCGACACAGACAGACAGACAGAGTTACTTTTGCATTTATAATATTATAGTGTGGATTCAGTTAAGGGCTTGTGGCTAAGTACTTAATCCAGTACCTCCAGTCTTTTTCACCTGACTACGACAAAGCCAAAAGGACGGAGTCTCACGTAATCTATGCGATTTATGCGTTATTTGTATGAGGTGTGACTGTGGCTATACCATCAACTGTGGCATATTTATTATCTACTAACCTTTGCCAGCGGCTTCACCCACGTACCTATACACATAAACCTTCCTTTTGAGTCACTCAATCTACTAAAAAAAACGCATCAAAATCCGTTGCGTAGTTTTAAAGATATAAGCACACATAGGGACAGACAGAGGGAAGTGACTTTGTTTTATACTCTGTAGTGAAGATGAGCAATAATACAAATAAGTAAATATACAAACCTTATTACTACCGATTTTCCGACTTTTGTTTCGCTTTGAAATTAAATGGCGGCTACCGATTTGTAGTAAACAGTTCAAGTCACAAGTCATTTTTTTTAAGTACAATACCCATGGCCTATGGGTAAAGTTGCCCATGGAAACTAAAAATGCCACAGTTTTTTTTTTGTGGGTGGGAAATCATTAAATGATGCTCTGGGTGGAGCGGAAGGGCGTGTCAGACTTTTACTGACTAAAACAATACAAATAAAAAAAAGGCACATTATTCAAAGATGAACTACGGTTTAGAAGTTAGCTGTCCTTTGAATCAAAACTTTTACATTTCGAATAAACTATTTTGGTGCTAATTACGAAAAATGTATCGTTACTTTTACTATTATGAAAATACCGTAAAACTATGTATATTGTTACGATGTTCTTCGTAAACGTAGGACACCAAAATAAAAGTATTTATCGGTTTTAATTAAATTAGGTTATTTAAAAATAAATACACGGCAGGTTTTTTTTTTGTAATCGATTGCAACAAAATAAATGTCTAAAAACTGCCGCGTATTTATTTTTAGATATGAGATTATTCCATTCAACTAACATCAAACGCAACGTTCTTTTGACCCTTACTTGTTGCCGCGACACGCTATTGTCTAGTAACTAAAATGTGCTTGTTATCGCGCACAAGTCACAAGTCTGTCGCACCACGAATGGCGCGCTTTACCTCCTGACAGCATGGTACCTGCCGGCCGCCATATGCAATAGTCGCTCTTAATATTATTCATGTTTAAGTACTACAGGCAGGTTCCTCATAAATCTTCAGAATAGGCCGAATTCCGGCACAATGTCTGAAAGCCGAACGAACTAATTATTGTAGGCTGTCTTTGAATATCTTCTTCGCTCTATAAACTAAAATAATAATAGACTCTTACTATCCTTCTATTCCGTGTATTGCCGGACGCAAAGAATAGCACCATCCCATTTCTTCCCGTGGGTGTCGTAAGAGTCGACTAAAGGACTTACTAGAGAATCGGCAGCAGCGTTCTCTATGTATTTTACCACCATACTGCGATCGCCAACCCGCCTGGCAAACCCCACAGAATTGGGGGTGGCCTATGTCCAGCAGTGGACGTTTCTGGGCTGAAATGATGATGACTATTGCACTGCAAGGCAAAGGCTTCTTCGGATACAGAGAAGGCACGAGTATTGATCACCACGCTTGCTCAATACGGGTTGGCAATATTAGATTTAAGAGGCCGGATACGAAATTTTGTCGATTTCACTGATTAACGTGATTTTACAGTTAGTATTAGTATTACTATAATGCAAAACATGAAAGGCCATGTTAGTTATGATCAAATGATTGAACTACTTTTTTAATTTTTATTATTTAGTTTTGATTAATCGACCTCACCATCATACTGCAATCGCCAACCTGCCTGCCAAGCGCGTTGATTATGGAAAAGCCCCCAAATTGGGGGAGGTCTTTCTCCTGCTGTGGACGTCTTATGGCTGAAATGATGAATCGAGCCCGTTCGGATCATTATATTCAGAAGAAAGAAAGAAAGAAGAAAGAAAATACGTTTATTTGCGGTAAATAAGACGCAAAAACAAACTGAACACAACAAAAATATAAAAAAAATAGCTGGGGAAAATATGCGTCAAATCCACGCAAAACGGCCATCGCTCAGCATAATACTGCGACTCTATGCGAGATAGAGCCCCAGCGCTGGTTTTCAGCGACAGCCGGCGCTGACGTGTGACGTCGGACGGTGCAGCAAATCATAATAAAAAGAAGTAACAATACTAAATCTTAAATAATAAATAACAATATTCAGTGTTTATAAGCTTGCAAATCGAACACTATGATTTTTCGACGCGCTGATAATCACTCTATAAGGTTCTCAATTTATTATGCTCAACACTGAGAGTTAAAAATCCGGCGCGAAAAAATCAATCCGTGTATTTAATACATCACTTCGACTAAGATTTAAACCAAAACTTGTAAATGAAATGAGTCATTTTTATCGCAATTAACATTTTAAGGTTGCCAGACAGCCAGGCCCTTAATGCTTTTACTAAAATTAAACAAAAAAAAAACCAGATGTCAATAAAAGTGAAAAACATTTTTTAGTACACAGATGTAAACAGTTGTAATTGGAGTGAAATTAAAACACATAAAAAATAACAACATAATAAAAATAATAAAAACCACCCGCAAAAAGTATTTTTTTGACGATTCGCGAACAAATTAACGTCATTTCTATGTATAGCGTGACGACTTTATTGAGGACCGTTGAGAATTATTATTTTTTGTTTTGGTGTAGGTCGGCTATGTTCTATTTATTTAAACTGCATGTTCAAATGTGGTACATAAGTGGTTTAATACTTCAATGAATTCTTCATATGGTTTTGATAAACGAAGCCTGCTGTCAGCTCATTATTTAAATATTTTTGAGTTATTATCTAATAGACACACACATTCACATATATTATTCACATTCAGATATTCGGTGTGTGATGTGAAAATAAATGATAAGGGTGTGGATCAAGTAAATGAGTTAGTTTATTTGGGGAGTTTGTTAACGAAGGATAGAAAGATTGATAAAAATGTGGAAAGGAGAGTAAAATCGAGAAATAAAGTATATGACCTTATTGATGATGTTCGAAGAGTCAGGAGTGTAGTACTGGTAACCGGCGTGCATGTGTGACTAGATGTATGAACTTAAACGAAGCAAAAGTGAATATCAGTTTCAGGTATATTTACCTGACACATGCTGAGCTGGACTCCCATTTGGTGCCACTTTGAGACGCATACCGCACTTTTGTATTCCACCGCACGTTATTTTCATTTATATTTTAATTTATAACACAAAGTGTCATCATTGCCATTCTATGTCTTTCTTTCTCTTTTTTCTTGTTGTATATTGAAACTTAGTACCTACTTAGCTAATTTGTAATAAGTTAATAACGTTAAATTACACAGGCCAACATTGTTTTATTGTTGGAAAGTGGAGGGTCATTACCGAAGTATTTTTTTGCGTAGAATTCGAATCCGGAATCAGAATTGGCCCATCACGTCAGGATTTTGAGATATTTGAGGGTAAATACTCGAAAAGTTGAATTTTTGGCTACTTTTGAGGTTATGTACAGAAGATACAGAATTTTTTGGGGTAAAATATCTCAAATATCTCAAAATCCTGACGTGATGTGACAATTCCGGATTCGGATTCTACGCAAAAAATTACTTCGGAAATGACCCTCTACTTTTCAACAACTGACATGACCCCATTATTTTCAGGCGTGTGTTATTATTTAATCGTGCTTTGTATGTTGTTCTATGTCTTTTGTGTGCACCAAATAAACGATTTATCCATCTATCAAAAGAAGTATGTAAAAAATAAATAAAAGGCGCACATGGATAAAAGGCGTGAGTTTAAGTATGTATATATGTCATATATAGACTGTTAACCTTTCATTGTCCGGAGTTGGGTTACAATTTTAGCCTTAGTTCAACATTTGAATATAGGTATAGGCACATATCACCCAATGAAACGGTATTGATGGCCGCATTGCCATATAATATTGTAGGTATTCAATTAAGTCTAAATAAACGATGATGGTGCTTTTAACGTTCGAATATATGTTAACAATAGCACTAAAAGGTCGTGTAATTTACAATAATTCATGGTAATTCTATTAAAATAGACAACTATAGGTATCGAGGTTCTAAGTATTTTTGGGTTCCGTATTCCATCTAACAATGAAACCCTAATGAACTCAACGAACGTAAATTTGAACGATATAGTTGCCAGTATGACAAAAATAGTCATATTGTGGCATAATTATTTTACCTTTGTCAGAAGATGCTCCTAGTATTGCAGTTGTTAAAAAGCGGCAGAGAGCAGTAATGGCCCAGTGGTAACAGCCGCAATTTATAAGAGTTTGAACCACAAGCAGGCTTTACTTTGTCTTTTTATTTCATCACCACTGCTCTCAAAAGAGTTCACTCTTTTGAGATCAGGAAAACTCACACATTTCGGGCATGAGTTAATTAATTATAAAATCTAGATTTTATGACGATGTTTTTCCTTCAAGATAAAGTTGCCCGAATTGAACCTCATGCATGAGAGTCGACGCCCAATCCACTGGACTATCACTATTAGCACAAAAACTAGTGAATAACGTAAATCATACGAAATTATCTACGGAACCATTGGAGACCTCGAATAATTTTACATATACTAGTCCATTTTTTACCTATAATATTAGGCTTATTGATTCCATGGGTCACGCAAATCTGTGACCTTACCCACCTTTGATCCTATGAATATCATTTTCAACAAAATCATAATATAATATTTTGACATCAATCTAAATGGTTTTTTAAATGCTTTTTATGAGATCTTTATATATTCACAAAGTTTTTAACACTTATTGAAAATTACTTTTTATTATGCGAAAAAGGTGAAATATTTTATGACTAGCATGTTAATTGCGTAACAGCTTTTTAAACAAGATCTAAGAGTTTTGAAAGATATTTCTAATCCATTGCATTATAGGTTCAGTAAATGTATGTACTCAACAACTCAACTCAGTACTCAACAACTTTAAAAACGCAATGAACTTGGTTGAAATGTCAAAATGAAAGAAAATGCCATTTATTGTAATTTTATGTATGTTTCAAAATTACTCCGCTAGGCTTTCGATTTTTACGTTTTCTGATGCTTGTTGAGTATTATAAAGCCAATAAATACATAAAGGTCTGATTTTATCTGTATGTTATCATTAATCATCAGTGAGTTAGTAATTTTACACGCCAAATTTGATGCCAGTTATGATTAAGTCCCATACAATAAGGGGGGACGCCTATTGCCATCAACCAGACACAAATCCAGATTCCAGACTGCTACTGAGAATTTCCAAATAGAAAAACTCAATAATACTTGGCGCTATCTGGGAATCGAACACAAAACCACATTCTCAGCAGTTTCGATCCATCAATGAGTCAGTAAGTAGTAAAAAAAACTATGTATTTCATGTTTTCTTTAAGCGTTATTTTCTAAGACGTATATTTTAGAATCTATTCTCAATAGTTAGAAGAAATATTGAACCCGTTTATTGAAGGCTATTTGCGAACTAATCTATACTAATATTATAAAGCTGAAGAGTTCGGTTGAACGCAGTATTCTCAGGAATTACTGGTCAGAATTGAAACAGTCTTTTTGTGTTGGATAGCCTATTTATTGAGGAAGGCTATAGGTTATATAACATCACGCTACAGTTAAAAGGAGCGGAGCAGCAACGAAAAATGGACGAAAACTGGCAGGCAATTCGAAGCGACGGGAAGGGTCAGGGGAGCAAATATTTGACGCGGACAAAGTCGCGGGCAGAAGCTAGTAATTTCATACTCTGAGACATCAGTATAGTGTCTTTAGTAACATAAATATCTCAACAAACTATTACCTGATATTTCAGTCAAAGTTCATTAAGAAAGCCGACAATATTAAATCTAAGGAACTTGAATTGTTAAGACACAATATTAGTAAACTAATTATTACACTGATTGTAACTGATAGGGCTCAGCTGAACTGTTACCAAATTAATTTCACTATAATTTGTATCTACTTTATACTAGTCTCTTTGGTTTATTGGTCACAATCGCTATTTCTGAGTGACCAGGGTTTGAACTCCAGGTCAGAATGTTATTAAAATTTTCCATTAGGAACGCCTGGTTTTTAGATTATAGCTTTAGCCTTTCCTTCTTTTACATGGTTCTTAAACATAACTGGCGTTAGTGTTTAATAAAACAGAGGGGTAATTGCATAACATATGAACATTCACATACAACTTCTAAATGATACCAATTCTAATTCATATATATGTTACACACTTAGGATGCTGGTCAAACTGACTTGTTTTCGTATATTGTTTAAGGAATCTATCCACTTTTAGTCTTAAATAAACTTTTTACCGTGAAATAATAGTCTCACCCTAGACTAATTAACTAATACCTAAAAAATATCTAAAAAAAATATTGGTATTTTCACTTGAATAGAATTATAGGTGCTCATTTTCTGACGAAAAACAAATCCAAATTACTTTACCTACAGTGTCAAACTGCTCTCACCAAGAACTTTCCAAAAACCTCAAAACGACATCAAAATTCACTCCAATAACGCAACTCAAAGCGTCCATTTTAACTCAAACGCGCTACACGAAGCAATTCTCTTAATTATTGACCAGCAAAGTTATAGAGCTATTAAACAGAATTGGTTTTCTGCAAAATGTTTAATTTATAGTTGTCTATTAGGCCGCTCGGAGGGCTGGGGGTGGAGTTGTCGTCCTATATCGATATTACTTTATAGAAACACAAAATGGTGGTCGTATATTTTTAATTTGCTTTTTTAATTTGAGGTTTGTCATCTGGTTATTTGTGTTTATGTCTTAGGAGTTAAAGTTTTAGAACGCAACTAGTAAATGGATTATTTTTGTGTTAAAAAAAAAAAAAATACTTTTGGGGATGTGCATTATCGGAAGTTGTAATTGGTTCTTGGTCAAAGTCAAAGCATTTATTTCAAATAGGCACAAAAAGACAGTTTTGAACGTCAAAATTTAAATTAAAATAGAATTGATTCTAGTTGCTCCCTCCAAAAGGTGGATTCGTATTGAGAAGTATGGGCACGAAACTCCAACTTTACTCTTTTAAAATATTTTCACTATTAGTATACAATATTTATATATAATAATTATATATGAGGACGAGGTACCTACAATATAATTACCATACCACAACACGTAAAATAACAAACTGAAGCAATGACAGACAAATCTTCTATACTTACATATATATATAATAATATAAAGCTGAAGAGTTTGTTTGTTTGTATGTTTGTTTGTTTGATTGAACGCGCTAATCTCAGGAACAACAGGTCCGAATTGAAAAATTATTTTTGTGTTGGGTAGCCTATATAACATCACGCTACAACGAAGAGGAGCTGAGCAGTGATGAGAAATGTTGCAAAAACGGGGAAAATCGCACGGGTAGGCGATTCAACGCGACGGGAAGGGTCGGGGGAACAAGAAATTTAATGTGGACGAAGTCGCGGGCAGAAGCTATTAATTATATAATAGATACATGGTGCTCCCATATTTACAAAAAAAACATTGAAAAGGCAAATATACGAATTTTGGTACAAGCGCCATGGTGCCCGCTTCCTGCCAGGGTCACGCATTTGTTTGAAAGAGTTACCGTGGCCCTGGCATAGGCAACTGAAGGAACACGGGTGAGGTATAGTCAGTAAAAGTCTGACACGCCTTTCCGCTCCACCCAGAGTCATCTGACGGACGTCATTTGATGATTTGCCACCCACAATAAAAAGGTCTCGGAATATCAGCGTCAGGTATATTTGACTGACACATGCTGCGGGGCGAGTCCGGCCTCCTGTGATAGGCTTGAGCCACACATTTATATCACAGTTTGGGAACAATAACAATAAATATAAAAGGCGTGACTCAAACTTATCACGGAGACCGTACTCGCTCCACTGAGCTGGACTCATTTGGTACAACTTTGAGATGCACACCGCACCCGTTATTTCTATTTAAAGTAAATCATAGTGTCACATAATTTCTTTACTTATGTTTTGAATTTTGAGTATTTAGTATGTTAGCACCTTGTTTTAAAATTTTCATGTTACTTGTTATCATTAAATGTCCTTTTTTGTGATGTGCTATCTGAACTAGTGAACAACCAGTGGTCGAAATTTGGCCATAATTAGAATTATTAGCTTTCTGCGCTACTTCCCTATATGTGGCGTTTCGCGCATAAAGGTACCAGATGTCGGCATTCAGTTTCCGAGTTAGGTATTTACGTTTTTGTAAAATCGGGTGAAAATATGGCATGTTGTGATTATTGTTCTACAATAAATTTGCTACAATTTGGTACAATAGACATCTACAGACAGCATTTCTAAGCACATTTTTAAAAAAAAAAGGAAATGTTTAGTAAAATTGTACCAGATGTCGGTAGGTCTTAAAAAATGACAATATTTTCATAATTATTGTGTTAATTTTTTTGAATTTAAATACTATTTGTATATTGGCAGTACAGTATCGGTTATGTTAGTGATACATTGATGCATAAAATATGTTGGGATCTATGTGGAAAAAATTATGTAACAAACGAGTAGAACATTGTTTTTTTTGTAACCTTCAAACTCCATTTTCTCGAAACTAGTTTTTTCAGAATTTTAACTCTGGATGTCTGTTCCAAGAAACGTATTTGGAAAAATCAGCATAATAAAAGGACTCTTCTAGATTCTACATCCGGCCTTAAGTCAATACCTCCCTATTGGTACCTTTATACGCGGAACGCCACATATCAACATTATATGTGCCAAATTTCATACTCCTCCGTCGGCGTTATTTTCGTAAAATGGGGTCAAAGTTTTTGCTTCACGTGTTAATGTTTATTTTTAATCATATAAAAAGCTTTAACATACGTGATGTGGAGATCACCTCTTAAGCATATAGATGTTTCGATTGCGGACTCCCGGCCACCGCAGGCGCGGGCTTGCGGGGGCGAGCAATGGGTAGCTCGCTGCCTGGTAAGGACCAGGCTCGGGTCGATGGCGCGTAGTGTTCCACGCGCGCCTCAAAAAGATGTCAGCAATACTGAAGGGGTCTGCTAGGACCGATGCCTGCCAGGGTCGCGAGGTTCGTTCGAAAGAGTTACCGAGGCCGCTGCATATGGGCTCACGGGTGGGTTTTAGTCAGTAAAAGTCTGACACGCCCTTCCGCTCCACCCAGAGCGGGAGACGTCATTTGATGATTTCCCAGCCAAAAGAAAGAGCATATAAATGCTTGTGTTAGGTGACTCTGCACTTCCACTTAACATCACAAAGAGTATGCATTCATATATTAATATACCAACTTACATAAACTCATACCTTTTTCTCACTGTGGGTAGCCAGAAACTACACAACGTCATCTGCAATGATTCATACACACTCCTTTTGCCTCGTTTAGGTTCATACATCTGGTCATACCTGACCTTTCTGAAGAACACCATCAATAAGGTCCTTGTCCTTCTAGGGCATCCCTTTCCGATTTTGTAAGCCGTCCTTCATTAATCCTCTCAACATGACCAAACCATCTAAGCATACTCTCTCCAATTTTTGTCACTAGGTACATCTTCTTTTAAACAACGACTTTGTCTTATCACATAATTCCTCAGCCTATCATATATAGTCACACGTATTAATAAATAGATAACAATATAAGTTTCTTCAGAAACATAATTTCTTAAATTAGACATGATCTACTATATATAATTCAGTGACTTTTCCACAGCCTCCGTGGCGCAATGGCTAGCGCGTTCGGCTGTTAACCGAAAGGTTGGTGGTTCGAGCCCACCCGGGGGCGATACTTTTTAGCGTTCCGTACCAGAAACACGGCTACCGGTTTAGTAACAGTGTCCCCTTTTAGTAAGGGACCCTAAAAATGCTTTTTATCCAGCCTTATTTTCTTAAATTCGGTACTAAGTACCGAAAATGACCACAAAGTACATATTTTGGATTACTCATCAAAGAATTTTATGTGTGTGGTCGTTCTTTCTCCAAAATTCAACCACAAGACGCCGTCGGTTTATGAAATTGCCGGAATAACATGTTTTTGACTTTTATTGACATGGCAATTATGTGCATAAGCCCCACCATAAACATTTTAAGGGTAGTTAATGGCGAGCAATGGGTAGCTCGCCGCCCAGTAAGGAACAGGCTCGGGTCGACGGCGCGTAGTCTTCCAAGCGCGCCTCAAAGAGATGTCAGCAATACTGAAGGGGTCTACTGGGACCGATGCCTGCCAGGGTCGCGAGATTCGTTCGAAAGAGTTACCGTGGCCCTGGCATATTGGCAACTGAAGGAACACGGGTGGGTTTTAGTCAGTAAAAGTCTGACACGCCCTCCCGCTCCGCCCAGAGCGGGAGACGTCATTTGATGAATTCCCATCCAAAAAAAGGGTAGTCAATAAAGATAGGGACAGCAGTAAGGCCCGCCAGGGTCGCAGATGTGTTTGAAAGACAGGTTTTGATAACAGCCTCTTAGGCAATTAACTAATCAATTACTGCACTAATTGGCTATGATGACTTAATATACTTTGTAACTGCTTAGTGACATACTTCTGAATGCCTACTAGGGGTACTGCTAACTGCAATCGCGAGATTTGTTCGAAAGAGTTACCGTGGCCCTGGCATAGGCAACTGAAGGAACACGGGTAGGTTTTAGTCAGTAAATGTCTCAAACGCCCTTGATAAATTCCCACCCAAAAAAAAAAGCAGTGCTTGCCCAATAGAATCAGCCGTGGCTTACGAGTAGGTCGCGGGTTCAAAGTCTGAAAGAAGATTTACTTCGGAATTCGGAAGAAAGGAAGATTGGGTGTATTTTCTTGGATCTCCATGGATGACTGTAGCCTAAAGATACATCGGTACCACCGAAAGAGATGGCGACATGACCTTTTGTTTTTGTGGGTGGGAATTCATCAAATGACGTCTCCCGCTCTGGGCGGAGCGAGAGGTCGTGTCAGACTGTTACTGACTAAAACCCACCCGTGTTCCTTCAGTTGCCGTTGCACGGTAACTCTTTCGATCAGATCTCGCGACCCTTGCAGAAGTTACTGACTTAATATGGTTATACTACACTTCAGACTAACCCATTTCTCAATACAAGCGAGATGTTTTATTAAACAATTAAGTATAACCATCACTATCCCAATACACAACCTTTAACCCTGCCTACCCCCTACAAACAGCGTCGTTACAAGTCGCGATGGCTCAGTAATTAAATTACTTGTTTGCTGCCCGACACCGAACCGGGAACATTGTTAGAGGCGCTAATTTGAACACCGTAATGCATTTTATGATGGTCGTGAAGAGTTAAGGATGTAGTAGAAAGGGCATTGTTAAAATAAAGGCATAAAATGGGAAATGCGCCCGTGGTTTTCTCGACGTGGTATGTCGATAAAGAGCCTATGTGCTTCCCCAGGGTTCAAAATATCCCAATACTAAATTTTGTCAAAATCGATCCAGCCGTTCCGGAGTTTAAATACAGCCAAATATCTCTTTATAATATTAGTATACTTGAGTTCCTAAAAACTTTAGCCTTCTAAAGATGTAGGATTTTTGGGGTTCCGTACCCAAACGGTGCCAACGGAACCCTATACCAAGCCACGCTGTCTGTCCGTCTATCGGTTAGTGGCCTAGATATCTCATGAGCCGTAATAGGTAGAAAGTTGAAATTTTGACCGAGTATTTCTACTGCCGCTAGACCATTACTAGGCTATTACTGAGAAATTCTAGATGGAAAAACTCAATAACATTTTGCGCAACCTGGGAATCAAGCCCAGGATCTCATGGTCAGCAGTAGCGCTTGCGACCAGTCAATCAATCTACCTAGCTTTTCTCAACTATGTGGGAATCGCCTTCCAGTCTAACCAGATGAACCTGAATACCAGTATTTGATATGGAGCGACCGCGTATCTGACCTCCACAACCCAGTGTAGTAGATTATACGATACTCCAGGTTATGACTGGTTGTCAGACTTTTGGGTTTCTGACAAACCGACAAACGACTGTCAAGAACTACAAATTACAGCCTGAACCAACGGCTTAACGTGCTTTTCGAGGATCGGAGAGGTCTCAGTGTGTAAAGTTGGTCACCAATCCACGAACCAACGTTGGCAAGGGCAACTTAACCTGATCATATAACTCCTGCGGCTCCTATTACTTAGCCACAAGGCAGTCCAGTTTACTTTATATTATGTTTTTTCCTTTACCTTACTTAAACCGACTAGTCACCATTATCAAGCGAATGCCATCAAAATTCCTTGTTTCTAGGGAAACAAGAAATTCGCGTTTCGATGTTATCAGCATCATATTATTGTGTGTATGATGCCGCCTGGACCAAGCTTATGATCTAGTGGTTTTATAACACCCACAGAAAACGACGAACAATTTTGTAAGTCTTTAAATAATAAATGATTTTATTTCTTGAAGTATGTTTGTACAAATACTTTTGCAAGTCCACAATAGTCATGTTTTTGAGCTAGATGAGGTCGGCGTTTCCTATCTCGAAATGCCAAAACAAACTCAGAGGTCACAGTCTCTTAATCATGGTCACATCATGTGAAGACCATGTAAATAGCTATCTGAAATAGTCTTTAGAGGAAAGAACCACACAAATTGAGTGGACCTGTCCAACCTGTCCAGTCAGTGCACGCATTTGTCAATAATCGTGTAGCGCAACTCAGCTCAAACTATGTAAGCTATATTAACCAGTTCACAAAACATGCATGGCTTTTTGAGTGTTTCTGGTTATTGTATCGTTATCAACATCATCATTATCATTTCAGCCGTAAGACAGCTGTTGCTGGTTATAACTATTGCCACAATTGCTACGCTTGGTAGGCGGGTTGGCGTTCGCAGAATGGTGGTAAAATGCATAGAGAACGCTGCTGCCCATTCTCTAGTAAGTCCCTTAGTCGCCTCTTACGTCACTCCGGGAAGAAATGCAGTGGTACTATTCTTTACGTCCGGCACCACACGGAACATTTATTGTGGTTTTTTGGTGGTGTGTGTTAATTCTAGGTCATGTTGTTTGTCCGTTCTAACCACACCTAGCTCTGTGACTGGTAACATTTGGCGCGGGGCATCGCTTTCGGTAAATATTTACATGTGACTCATGGGCCGGAGCCGCTAAAATGACGCTGCCACTAATGTAGGGCATTTTGTTTGTTGTTTTTTTTTTTGTAAGCAATTTTAAGTAGAATGTAGGAAGATAGAAGACTCTTTTTTGTACGACGATTACAAATAAGGACTTTATGTAGATGATAACACTATGCCTACTCTCGTCTCGTAAGTCTATTGGTTGGAATCGCTATTACTGAGCTTGGATTAGCAAATTGCATAAAATTCCCAGATTGGCCAAACTGTAGAACTTACTTAAAATGTTAAACAGTCAATTATATAACTATATGGCGTCTCTCCGCAGACACTGGGCCATAAATAAATAAATGACTCCGTTGCTGATTTCTGGATCAAACAAATCTGAATATCACAAAAAAATGGCTTTTTCCCACGGCTCCGCCCGTATCCGGGACGGAAATAATCCCTTAGAAATGTACTACCCCCGGTATAAGGAATCATATGAACTAACCCAGGTCATTTCATTCTATCTGCTGAATTTCATTACATTTAAGGCGTGAAAAGGTTACAGACAGATAGTGTTACTTTCGCCTCATTAATATTAAAGTAAAGATGTTTGCCATCAACTCGCTACTATTATGGACACAAAAATAATTAGGTAAACTTTTTATTCTTATTTTTTATTTGTTTAGGTACCTACCTGGACATTTTTGTATACTTTCATACATCAACATACTTACACTGAGTGGAAACAATTCATATTATTGAAGCTAAATCAAAAAACACTAATATGAAACTGGAAAAAAATAAATACAACCATATTGAGAGCCTCCTCTGTTAGAAGAAGTCGGTTAATAAAACACAGAACTTATATCGCACAACTGGTTTTAATTGGCGCCATCTTAGGTACCCCTGAGAATAAAGGCGGTGCGCGCGCTGGTTTTATAACTGAAAGGCTATTGGCCGATCACTCACTGTGGTCCGATGTCAGAACACTACTTTTATACTATAATGTTTGGTTCCATACGAGATATATTGTTTTATTTTATTACTAGCTTTTGCCCGCGACTTCGTCCGCGTCAAATTTTTCCTCCCCTGACCCTTCCCGTCGGCGTCGCATCGAATTGCCTGCCAGTTTTCATCCATTTTTCGTTGCTGCTCCGCTCCTTTTGATCGTAGCGGGATGTTATATAGTCTATAGCTTTCCTCCATAAATAGAACACAACATTTTTTTCAATTCGGACCAGTACTTCCTGAGATTACCGCGTTTAACCAAACTAACAAACTCTTCAGCTTTATAATATTAGTACAGATTTTCCATCACTTTACATTCATATTGTGAGACTGAAAGAAATAACAAACTTTATATTTATTTATTTATTTAACCATTTATGTACACACAAATATAAACAGACAAGAAGAAAAGAACAGAAAAATTTGTACAAAGGTGATGCTTATTTCTAAAGAAATCTCTTCCAGCACACCTGCGATAGGAGAAATATATGTTTATTTAAACATTAAGTTTCTATCAAATACATGTAAGTCCGAGATCTACGAATGTTCCCTCATTTCGATCCAGCCCGTCCCTTGTTGCCCTCTGCCAGCGATGCCCTAAGCCGAGGGCCGTATCCCACGGGGGTGCCCTTAGCGAGTAGTCGCTCAAGTTTTTCAAGCCCTGGCTAGAGGCCCTAATTTATTAAGATAGCCACAGGCAAGTCCGGTTAAGCAGCCGACAACCTCCTAGGTTGACCTGCGTGATGTTATAAAAAAAATATATGAATCTTTCGTATGATGTCGGACGTAAAGAAATGCATCATCCCATTTCTTCCCGTGGGTGTCGTAAGAGGCGACTAAGGGACTTACTAGGGAATGGGCAGCAGCGTTCTTTATGCATGTTACCACGGTACCACGATCGCCAACCTGCCTGCTAAGCGCGGGCAAAGCATGGCAAAGCCTTCCAAATTGATGATGAATTTGTAAACGTTACTTCACCTCAGAGGAGTAATTGGCTAACACACTCTTCATAATTTCCCTAGTCTTCCCCTACTACTTTTTTTTTTTTCAGGATGGGAAATCATCAAATGACTTCTCCCGCTCTGGGCGGAGCGGGAGGGCGTGTCAGACTTTTACTGACTAAAACCCACCCGTGTTCCATCAGTTGCCCATGTGCCAGGGTCACGGTATCTCTTTCGAACAATCACGCGACCCCGGCAGGTTCCCCTACTACTTGGGGTTGGCTTCCAGTCTAACCGGATTGCATAACACACTACTGCGGAATCACTTTAGGTGTTCCTTCCTCTGGAGCCAATCTTTTTTATTTTTTTGTGGGTGGGAAATCATTAAATGACGTCTCTCTCTCTCTCTCTCTCTGGGTAGAGCGGAAGAGCGTGTCAGATTTTAACTGACGAAAACCCACCCGTGTTCCTTCAGTTGCCCATATGCCAGGGCCACGGTAACTCTTTCGAACAATTCCACGACCTTGGCAGGTGGAGCCTACTCTGGATGTAGAATCATGTCAAACATCATAAAAATGCATTGTCTTTGAATCAGAATCAGTATGTGATTTTTTTTATTTAATTTTCATTTCCAAAATACTTATTCTATATTACACTGATTTTGCCATACAACGAAAACCTCTCAGGGCTTATCTGTGTGCTGGCGAGCCGTTTACATTGAAATACAGCTCCATAGGATAAGATAAGAGGAAGTAGTTTTAATTCTGCTTGCAAGATTTGACTCTAATAAACATGCAATTCAACATTGCAATTTAAAAAAAAGCTTGTAAATATTCAATATACTCAACAGCACTAAAACGCTAAAAACTGAAATAGAAGGTGCAATTTTAAATAATATGGTACCTAACTAATAAAATATTAAAATTCTAAGCAATATTTTTTTATAGAGACCAATTATTTCTATCTAATTCATATCCAATACACTACGTTACTAGTCATTTAATTTTCATAATGACATCGAAAAGGCAAATAATTCCTTCAACCAACAAAAATGTTAATACTACCATCACTTCATTAACAAACAGAGAATCTATTTTACAACTAAAATATATGTTAATATATAAGAAATCAACATGATTAGCGTTATTAGGCGATACACGACGGGCGGTCCGCCGAGATCGAAATTATATCATAGAAGTTCAATTTTACTGATCAAAATGTATAAATTAATTGGTTTAGACAAAAATGTTTTTGTGGTTCTGTATGGAATAATCTTTGCCTGACATTTAAACTCACTTTTATGTTTCGGGAATGACTTATCGTAGGTCAAACCTATGAGGTTGTCGGCTGTTACCTTAATAAATGAAAGCCTCCATTCATTCATTTAAGCCGGAAGAAGTACACTCCTGGACATGGCCTCCCCCAGTTTGGTAGGCTTTGCCATAATCGCCACGGTTGACAGGCGGGTTGGCGATCACATGCTAGAAAAATGCATAGAGAACGCTGCTGCCCATTCTCTAGTACGAGTAAGTCTCTTAGGTAAGGCCTCCAGCCAGGGCTAATAAACTTAAAACTAAAGTGACTCTACGCTAAGGCCCTCTGAGGTACGGACATCGGCTTTGGGCGTCACTGGATGAGGGCAGCAAGGGGCGGGCTAGGTCGGAATGATCATGATTTAGGGTCTGTAATTATTTATTGTGTCTCGGTATGGGGTGGAGCAGCTAAGACGTATTTTTTAGATCTAGAGAGGGCACAGACATCCTTGATTAAAGTCATGTACTGTAAGCCCTACAGGTTTCCTACTGAATCTCTGTACTCAAGCTCTAAGCTGCTCTCCGTTAGGAAACTCTACATATACCTTGTACTCAGATACCATAAAATTCTACCCTTTAGCCATTCCAAACTTAAAAAAAGACGCTGTGATATAGTAGCCCCTACATACCCAGCACGTTCAATTTTTGCTAGTCGCCAAAATGTAGCTCAAGCCCCACGCGTTTACAATAAAGTAAATCGCATACTTAGCATTTACCCTATGCAGTTGTACGAGAGTAAGAAGATATTGAAGGAATGGTTCTTCACACTTATTTATGATGCCGTGGAAGACATTTTGGTTACACAGGGTTGAACGTCACGCATTCACACACACACACACCATCTCACTCACTCACACACACTCACATACACACTAACTCACACACACACACCCACATACCCACTCAAGCACACACACATACACACGCACATAAACACACACTTACACCTTTCTGCCATAAGCACGGTTTAATTCATTTTCATTTTTCTTTTTTCTTATTGGTTTGTTTTTATTCGTTTTTAATTTTTATTGGTTTTATAAAAATGTGTAACTTATACCTAATTAGCACAACGAAACAATTGAACTAATCGAGGAAGAGCGAGGTTTATCCCATCACAAGTATCTTCGGATTACTTTCTGGGAAGCCCCGGCAACTAAATTGTATCTAGATTTAAGATAATAAACACATTTTTTTTTAGGGACGAATTTAATGTATCAGGCTTAACAGTGCGGGCTGGCATGAGTTACGGTCGGGGCGGACATGGATTACAAAAGACAGAAGGACTTTCCAGTCTACGACGGTAAACCTGGAGAGTGTTGGTGCGCTTGCTTCTCTCTTGAAGGAGGATTGTAGCGAAGAAGGCCGCTCCACCTAGCCAGACGGCATCCTATCTTATGTTCTGCCCCAACCATGATCAGCTCTACGGCTACTATGGTTGGCCCATTGCCACTGCAGCTACCTCATTCTATGATATGTCGACAAATTTTGTTCTCTTCATCAGGATGGCGAAAATTATCCCACAGGGAACGTACTACCGAAATAAAAAGTAGCCTATGAGTAAAGCCAGACTATGATTTGTACCAATTTCCTTAAAATCTGTTTAGCCGCCTTTGCGTGATTGAGGAACAAACATATAAACTTATACTATAATATTAGAATTATCTTTTTGATAAGACCATAGAAATGAAGGTGATATTTACTGACCAGAGCCTTAAAAAAGCCTTTTATACTAAAGGAGAATGACCATAACTTATGACGGATCTCTAAAAATATCGAAAAGCTCTACATCACAACACAATTAACATAAGTATGAGCAATAATAATAAATTCATTAAATTATTCAAAGTATGACAAACACACAAACATACGCGTCGAGTTATCGGCGAATTATTCAATAGATATATATAAATTACGTGATTTGAACGGTAAGCGGATTTTCATCAGTCTTTACTGACAAGCCGATTGTAACAGACGGTCGTCAGAGGCGACCCTAAAGACTAACTACCTAAGAATTTATAAGTACCTATGTTAAGCACCTTTGGGTTAATAATAGCCCCTCGGATCGATCTTTAAGGTTAAGCAACACTTGTAAGGTCAGGCCATGGATGGGTGACCATCCATTAGGAAAATACCGAGATCCCTCTGCGCCTCGGAAAGCATGTTAAGCCGTTGGGCCCAGCCGTTGATATTCTCGGCAGTCGTTACGGGTCATCAGCAACCCGAAACTTTGACAACCGGTCTAACCAAGGGGTATCGTGTTACCCAGTTACTGAGTGTGGAGATCAGATAGGCAGTTGCTCCATGTAAAATACTGGTATTCAGCTGCATCCGGTTAGACTGGAAGCTGACCTCAACATAATTGGGAAAAGGCTAGGCAAATGATATGTATTTTTTTAATACTAGTAAAGACTAACTACTACTAGTAGAGAATAACAAAGGTTATTCTCTACAAAATTATATTTAAAAAAATTACTGTAAAGCAGACGAATATTTTTTTAGCTGTATTTTTTCAGAAATATGTCTCCATCAATATTTATGATAATAATTTATTTTTGGGCAAGAAATTGTTAGGTTTATAAAGTTCAATAAAATGTGGGGAATTCAGATATCGTTCTTGTAACTTTTTTTTTTTAAGTACTTTCCATTTTTGGCTTTGAATATTTTTGCAATAACATGCATATTTTCCTTTGGGGTTCTAGTCAAGATATATCAGGTAGGTTTAAAACGTCGGGTTCACGCTCATTTTGAGGACGACAACCATGAAGGCTAAATAATTAGGTTCTTTAATAAAACCTTCACCCATCAAAGATATTTTAAGCCGTACAAGGCGCATGCGTAGGTTTTTTATTTCGTCTCGAGGACAAGTTTCTGGTTGAAATTATTTGACACGGCAGGTTGTAAATAAGGATTAATAATAACGTATGGTCGGGCCACTACGTCAGCAAATTGGTAAAAAGACGTAAGAACATACTCTATAAAATAAAACATGTTCATACATTGACACTATTCACAATCTTCTGTTGTAATTTATCTAAAAATATTGTAAGATATTTAAAAGTGTAATAGATTGAAATTATTATTCATCAATGATTATTGACCGTGGAGTTTTTGCCGTTCTTCTCTATAAGACGCGACCAATTGGAGCGTTTACGTAGCTTCTGACTTTTCATAATATATTATTTTGCATAAACCCACATGGGCACTCCATGTGGGTTTATGCGAAATAATATATTTCGATTCAAATCAGCTTTAAAATCTAATGAAATATTTAATATACTAGCCTGTAACTGTCCTACTGTAGGGCCTTACGTATTATAATTGCACCTATGTGTATTTGTGTGTGAATTAACTTTGGACTGTCTATGTTGAATTATCAAGCATTTATGTATTCATTAAACTTTAAGCTCTCTATAAACAATGGACCGAATGGGATGGGCTTTCAGATCACCTGTATCTGGCCGAACCAGTATTTTTAAGGTTTTCATTAATAAACTACTTTATAATCATCAACATTGCAGCTCGGAGTCACCCACTGTTTGGTATAATAGGTCACTCCATTTTTCTGCCACACTTCCTGGTTTAGTCCGTCCCTCATACAGGGGTTTCACGAGACTTTCATCAAACCAACATAGTCCATGATAGATCCATGTATAGAGAGAGGCAAGATGATCAAATGCTAAAGCGTATCGCCAACGCTAGTTTCGTGGCCCCAACATAAACATTCGCTTTACCATATTGCTACTTTGAATTCGAATTTAAGAAAAAAAATCATTGGCAATATTTTTAATATTGTAAAAATAAGAATAAGAAAAATGGACCGTCGCCTTTTTTCGACTGCGATAAAGCTTAATATTTTGTTGGCACCTACCTCATTCCACGAGCACCCTAATTGCGTAAAACACTATCAGTAACAATCTAAATCATATTGAAGGATATTGCTAATCCATTGCTTCCCATGTTCGTTAAATGTGTCTGCTCAACAATGTAAAAACGCAATGAATGTTGTTGAACTGTCAAAATTGAAGGCATTCCTAACGAATCATCAAAATCGGTTCACCCAGTCAAAAGTTCTGAGGTAACATACATAAAAATAAAATACAGTTGAATTTAGAACATCCTCCTTTTTTGAAGACGGTTTAAATTGGTCGAACGGATTCGTATCAAATTTGGGAAACAGATAGTTATAGTTAGGTATATAATTATATTGTATTTATGGTTTAAATAGGTTTATATAATGCGTTTATATTTTAAATATATATTCACCTTTATTGCACCTACCACTGTATGTTTCTGCATCACCCAAAGGTTGACTGGTAGAAAATGTCTATGGCATTAATTCCGCCTCTGTACATTTGTGTGCGTAAAGTATTAAATAAATAAATAGTTTTTAACCTGGCTTAATTCAAAGTATACGTCTTACCCTGGTTATATGGTCCCGTGGGATAATTTCCAACTTCTACGCAGCAGGCTACTGATAAAAGTAATCAATATGTTCTGCGTTGAGAGTGTATGAAAGGGGGAAAGCTAGAAGGGGGAGGCTAGTTCATCATGATCAATCATATAAAGTTTTGCAAGGAAGGGTGCTGTTTTCTACCTATGAACAAAAGTTGGGTACATTCGCCGCCAAACATTTTTGTGGAGAAACATAGGTAAGCATGGGGTTCTATTGATTTTATTCATTGGGACATCGAGTGTAAACATTGTATTGAGATGTACATAGGTATGTACAATTACGAGCATAAACACTACACTAACGCGAGATTAAAAAGCAATTTTCTCCTATAATATTAAAGAAAATCTTCGACAGTTTCGACTGGCCTGTTAGTCTAGTGGTTAGTGACCCTGACTGTTAAGACTGAGGTCGTAGGTTCGATTCCCACCCAGGACAAATCTTTGTGTGATGAGCACAATCATTTGTTCTGTGTCTGGGTGTAATTTATCTATAATATGTATGTATTTAGAAATATATAAGTATGTTTATCAGTTGTCTGTTTGCCATAGTACAGGCTCTGCCTAGTTTGGGATCAGATAACGTGTTGGTTGTCCTAAGATATTATTAGTATTTTTTTATATTGTAAAATAAAAAGTCAACGTTTACAGAAATTCTGCCAATAAAATAAAAAAATAGACTGTCGCCTTTATGTCGATTGTGATGAGGCTTAATATTTCGTTGGCTTAGGACCTACCTCATAGGACTAGGTATGTGTTTTCCCAGGCATGGCCTCCCACGTCATCATCATCCTTTCAACTGAAGAAGTCCACTCCTGGACATAGGCCTCCCACAAAAATGGGGGGGGGTGGCCATAATCGCCACTCTTGGCAGGTGGGTTGGTGATCGCAGTATGGTGATAAAATGCAGAGAAAGCTGCTGCACATTCTCTAGTAAGTCGCCTCTTACCCACGTGAAGAAATGGGATGGTGCTATTCCCTACGTCCGGCAACACACGTAGTTTTTTACGTAGACTTGATGAGTCTTCTTGAAACAAAGTTTAAGAGTAATCACCCAATTATTCCTCTATTTCAAGAACAAAAAAAAAACACATAAAATTAATAAAACATTACACAAGAAAGCGACACATAACATAACTCCTTTTTATTCATATCGGTGAATTCAAACGATATAGTCCAATATTACCAGACCTCTTTTACTTCAAATGTTCTTCTCGGAGGCAGGTCAGGTGGAGATGGTTTAGTTTTGCGTGATATTTAGCTATGTGGTCTATATAGGTCAATTACGCTTCATGTTAATATGCTTAAGCCACGCATTTTGGGGGTGAGTGTACTTCAAATTGTTTTTTTTTGTGCTTTTTCTGTTAATAATAGTGGTTTAGTGATGTAGTACAAGAGCTTTGTGGTTCAAAACAATGGGTTTTGGTGTGATTTTAACCGATTTTCGGTAACAAAAAAATTATGTAGTACATTCAGAGTTGAGCTGAGGTGCCCTTACGGATTGAGGATCTATGTGTCATATTTGAACGCGGGTACCTACTACAAACATTTAGTAGTAAATTTAATTATTATTTAATTTAATTTAGTAGTAATTTTGTTGTTTTTTTTTTGTGGTTGGGCAATTTTCAAATGTCGTCTCCCGCTCTAGGCGGAGCGAGAGGGCGTATCAAACCCACCCGTGTTCCTTCAGTTGCCTATATGCCAGGGCTACAGTAACTCTTTCGAACAAATCTCGCGACCCTGGCAGGATTTTGTAGGCATGATCTTGAAATTTCAGTAAATAAAATCCATAAAAAGGTACAGGGCGTTTTATGTGGTTCCTCAATTTAGACGCATCTGGATGGAGGAGCCACCTTAGAACTCGAAAACTAGCCGATGGAAATATCTGAAAATTTCGTAGGAATTAGTAGTGTTTATACGTGTATTTTTTCCTAAAAGAGAAGACTAATATAGCCAACTAAATCACTTGAATTTTTAAACAAAACATATTGCAATCTATTAGATAACCGTTCTGAGTTGAGATGCACGATTCCGGACAAATGCGTGTACTGACTGGATCTTTTGAGGAAAGAACCACACAAATTGAGTGGACCGGCACTCAATTTGTGTGGTTCTTTCCTCAAAAGATCACTTTAGTTACCAACCTACATAATCTGACCAAGATTATGTCTAGACTTTAAAAGCGACTGTGACCTCTGAGTTTGTTTTGGCTTTTGTTCTCAGAGTAGTCAGGAAACGCCGACCTCATTTATTTATTTATACTAGTGGTCGCCCAGTGGTCGACATTCAACCATAATTAACGAAATAAATAAAACGAAATAAAAAAATAATATGGTTATATTTGACATTTAGTAACACTATAGACAAATAATATTAAAGACATAATATTCTCGATATGATCATAGATTTTAAAAATGAAATAGGTTATATATCTATAAATTTAATTTATTACCTATGGTTATACTTGACATTCAGTAAGACTATAGACACAAAATATTAAAGACATATTCTCGATTGGACCACAAATTTCAACAATAAACTTATATTTGACATTCAGTAAGGCTATAGACAAATAATACCAAAAACAAATACAGACTCGATTTGACCATTATGCATGTGTGTATTGTATTAAATACACGGTAATGAATAGTAGTGTGTGTAACGTGTTATTTATTGAAAATAATGTATTTTTAGGCATAATTAAAAAAAAAAATTAGCATTCGTCACTTTTTCTCTGTATAAACTATAGTGTGCGAAATTACATACTCCTCCGTCCGCCCAATTTTCGTAAAAAGGGATTGTCGACATGTAAAAGTGTTTGTACAGTTACCAAAAGAAAATAGTGACCAGGATTGTTGTATATAGTTGAAATTTAGTAAGAAACCGATGCATGGTGTCGAATGAAATTTTATTTGAGAAATGAGTTGTTTGTTTTCTAAAGATACTTTTCTGAGGTATTTTTTAAATAATGAATTATTGACACATCTAATCTTGATATTAAGCACCTCACGCTTGTTTATATTACAATGATTTCATTTATGAATGACTCTTTTCATCTATGCTTATTTTCAAATTTGCAGAAGTTAATTTCTTTTATATTTTTTAGTTAGGCTAGCTACAAAAGCGTGTTTTTTCGTTTTTTTTTTTGATGTCTTGGTAATCCTGGCGTGGATAGTGACATACATTTATAAAATTACTAGCTTCTGCTTGCGGCTTCGTCCGCGTCAAATTTTTGCTCCCCTGACCCTTCCCATAATATCGAATTGGCTGCCAGTTTTCGCCCATATTTCGTTGCTGCTCCGCTCCTTTTGATTGTAGCGTGATGTTATATAACATATAGCCTTCCACAATAAATAGGCTACCCAACACAAAAATATATTTTCAATTCGGACCAGTAGTTCCTGAGATTACCGCGTTCAACCAAACGAACAAACCCTTCAGCTTTATAATATTAGTATAGATTGTATTGTCATAAGTCTTTAATAAGTGTGCAAATTTTGAAATTAATCCGACGTTTAGAAGGGAGTTGAAATCACGTTCAGAGATTCGATTACATACTATACATACGAAGGTAATAAAAGAGTGTTAAAAACCGTTCACCACTTTTTTAGGAAACCATAGCTTGAGTTAAGTTCATGAAACGAACTAACACGTATGTAAAAAGAATCGCCCCAAAGAACTTTTATTGACTAAAATCCACCCGTGTTCTTTCAGTTAGTTGCCTGTGCTAGGGCCACAGTGACTTTGCGAAAAAATCTCGCTACGCTGGCAGACCCCATTGCTATCCATATCTTATATCTTTAAACAAGCAATTCTTGTATATATATATATATAATCTGAATCTCGGAAACGGCTCCAACGATTTTCATGAAATTTAGTATACAGGGGGTTTCGAGAGCGATAAATCGATCTAGCTAGGATTCATTTGTATTAAATGTCGTTTTATTCGTGTTTTCAATGACCAACTTTATCGATAATCAACTTGAACATAAACTTAAAAAATACCGAGCAAAGCTCGGTCATCCAGATATTGTATATTAACTAACCTTTAAACGCTTATGGTAAGGCTTATGCACATAGGTAATTGCCATGACAATAAAGCCCGAAATACGTTATTAAGGCAATTTCATATACCGACAACGTCTTGTGGTCGAAATTTTGAGAAAACAACGACCACACACATGAAGTGAAAAAAATGAATATAATAATTATTATAAAAATCTTTGATGAGTAATCCAAAATATGTTCTTTGTGGTTATTTTTGATACTTGCTACCGAATTTAAGAAAATAAGGCTGGATAAAAAGCATTTTTGGGGTCCCTTACTAAAGGAAACACTGTTACTAAACATACGATGTGTGTCTGTTACGGAATGCTAAAAAGAATCGCCCCCGGGTGGGCTCGAACCACCAACCTTTCGGTTAACAGCCGAACGCGCTAGCCATTGCGCCACGGAGGCTGTGGAGATGTCACTGAAATTCCTTTATAAATGAAACTGTACGAAATCGCAAAAAGTTATGGAGACACATTTTTCTTTTTAAATTGTAATACTGGGGAAAAACTTGCAGCTCTCTTCTTCTCTTCTAAGGAGTGTGTCGATAGCAATCTAAATATAGTCAGCTCAGAATTTGGCTACGAGCTTAGCAGTTTCAGTAGCGTCCATCAACTCCTGTAGCGTGTAGACAACAGGACACGCTAGACAAGATATTAAGGGCCGCATTGTTTGTGGGACATCACCACATTTACACTCCAGTCCACTCCAGTCAGCTCACTGCACTACACTCCATTTAAGCATACTATCCACCAAGTTCAGCTCTCTTATCAATCCAGTATTTACTATTTGGAACGCTAGTGCTCGCGTGCTCTAAATAAAACTATTTTGTATGAAGATAAAAAAACAGGCCAAGTGCGAGTCGGACTCGTGCTCGAAGGGTTCCGTAACACTGTCTATATAAACGGCAAAAAAACACGTTTGTTGTATGGGAGCCCCCTTAAATATTTATTTTATTCTGTTTTGTAGTATTTTTTTTTTTATAGCCGCAACAGAAATACATCATCTGTGAAATTTTAAACTCTCTAATTACACTGGTTAACAAGGTTTTTGCCCAATGATAATAACTTGTAATATCATAAAGTACGCAGCAACTACTCATCAACCATATACGTTTCGCAGCTGGCTTAGCTCGAATTTTTGAGATTATGCTCTTGGTGTGCACGTTGAAATTTGTATTCGCTGCGCGCGACCACAAACATGTTCTTGCTTGTTCAATGCACTATCTCCTAATGAGTGTGATATACAAATACAAACTAACAGAGCACTTTGATTGAACATGTATATTGTTATATCTGTAGCACACAAATGGTCAGAATTGTGTATTGAGTGAATTTTACCTGTTTTAATTGAATTTTGTATATTTGTTTTCATTTATATCGATTTGTATCAAAGTATTTCATCAATATAATGCCTCGTTGTTGTTTAAGTAATCCAGACAATTACTGTTACGTGTACGGTAATTTTACTACGAAAGAGAAGAATGAAAAATTAACTCCTATTTCTCCTAACCGCGAAAGAGATGCTTTTCAAAAACGAAAAGAAAAGTTCACAAAAAAAATCAGATGCAAAATTATAGGTAGGGATTTTTATTGGACCTCACATACGAGGGTTGATTAAGGACAATACATTTAATAGTCAATTTAAAAAAAAAGAGAGTAAGGCTTGGAAATTTATGATACAAGTTTTTACTAATTTCATCAGAAATGTGAGAGCTCAAAACTATAAAAAAACTTCTGAAAGATATGATTGAAGCCTTGCATGCTATTGGCTGTAAAATGTCCCTCTAAATACATATTTTGAACTCACATTTAGATTTTTTACCTCAAAATATGGGAGTCGTTAGCGATGAGCATGGTGAGCGTTTCCACTAGGAAATAGCGGGCGTGGAACGGCGATATCAAAGAAAGTGGAGTCTTACTTTGCTAGCAGATTATAGTTGGACGTTAAGAAAAGAAGCTGTAGATCTCAATTATAAAAGAAAAAGTAGTTCAACTGTACACTTTTGAAATTATTAAAATTTATTCATGTAAATATTTGTTTTACTGGGTGCTAAGTCTTTATATTGATATCCACAAAAAACCCGAGCTAACCAAAACGTAAAAATAGTATCACTGTGAATGCTTTTTAATGCTCTTTTAAAATCAGTTCAACTTACTTCATGGGCTTACAAAAGTTGGTTTTTGTTGACCAGTGTTATCACGGTTCATGGGTTTCAGTGGAATTTTAGAAATAGGGTTCCGTTTTACCCTTTTGGTACGGAACCCTAAATACAAAACTAGTAACATTTATAAGGGAGTTTATGTTAAACAGTGGTTAGAAAGGAGGTTGCACACCTTTTGAACTAAGTAAAAAGATACTTGTATCTCATGAGCCAAAGTCCAAAGTGAAATATACCAGACTCCTAGAGAAAAATCATTTTTTTTTATCATTGAACCGTCTAAGTCTACTTTTTTACTCGCTCATATACTGTACTCGGTTTTTTTTATAATAATAGTGGAATGCGCGAAGGGGGCGTATGGCTAAGTAATAGCCGGTGCTCCTATCAAACGATCAGCACCCTAATTGCGAAACGCACTATTTATCAGAATCTGAATGGGATTGAAGATTATTTCTTAACCATTGCGTCATTTGTTCGAATAAATTGTCGGCTCAGCAACGTAAATAACGCAATGAATGTTGTTTAACTATCAATTATGAAACCAATTCCTACTGATAGCAAGTTACGTAATTACCCCTTTTTTTTTTGGATGGGAAATCATCAAATGACTTCTCCCGCTCTGGGCGGAGCGGGAGAAGTCATACTTTGATGTCAGACTTTTACTGACTAAAACCCACCCGTGTTCCTTCAGTTGCCCATGTGCCAGGGTCACGGTATCTCTTTCGAACAATCTCGCGACCCTGGCAGGCATCGGTCCTGGCAGACCCCTTCAGTTCTGCTGACATCTCTTTGAGGCGCGCGTGGAACACTACGCGCCGTCGACCTGAGCTTGGTCCTTACCGGGCGGCGAGCTACCTATTGCTCGCCGCCCGCCAGCTCGCGCCTACGGTGGCCGGGAGTCTGCGATCGACTCCCGACGCCCAGGGCGTCTCCTCCTGCGGTGACGTAATACCCCTCAGGTTAATCTACGCTTGCCGTAATTGGTTCGTGGATGGGTGACCATCTTTACATACCAAGACTCCTCCGTGCCTCGGAAAGCATGTTGAACTGTTTGTAAATTGTGGATTTTTGACAGTCGTTACAGGACACCAAAAGCCCGAAAATCGGAGAATCATTCTTACCAAGGGGTATCGCATAAACCAGTAATTAGGTTGCTGGAACTGCCTGTCTTGGCTGGAAGCCGTCCCAAATATTGTTGGCAAAAGGCTAGGCAGATAAATAATAATATCTTAGGACAACACAACGTTATCTGTTCCCAAACTAGGCAGAACCTGTACTATGGTAACCAGATAACTGATAAACATCTAAACTAATATTATAAATGCAAAAGTAACTCTGTCTGTCTGTCTGTCTCGCTTTCCTGCTAAAACTACTGAACCGATTTAAATGAAATTTGGTACACAGATAGTTTAGAGCCTGAGAAAGGACATAGGCTACTTTTTATCCCGGTAATATGTTCCCGCGGGATAATTCCGACCTCCACGCGGGCGAAGCCGCTGGCAAAAGCTAGTACTTATATATTTCTAAATACTTAAATATTATAGACAAATTACACCCAGACACAGAACAAATGATTGTGCTCATCACACAAAGATTTGTCCTGGGTGGGAATCGAACCCACAACCTCAGCCTTAGCAGTCAGGGTCACTAACCATTGGACTAACAGGCCAGTCAAAATGATATCAGATGATAGTATAGACTAATACAATACTATAATTATCCAAAATAGTATTGCTTTTTAACATGTATCCATCAAGTTGAATCCCGTATAAAAAAATAGGTAAAAAATACGATATGAAATTGCAACCCTCCAAAATATTGGACGAGCATAACATTTTCAATTCAACCCCGTTCCGTAAGGGTGGACACTGATGGATGGGTAAACCAATATGTCTGTCTACCCACATTTGTGGGTGGTGTGGTGATAGTCCAATAAAATATTATTAATTATTTATATTTATTTGGGTTTGGTTTGGCATACGAGTGGGGTGGAGTGTATGTGAAACGTAAAATATTTTATTTATTAAAAACACAGCGTTATATTTTTAGGCGACTATAAAGAAAGGAGTTATTGCACTCGACCCGTATGCATGTACATATGTTTGTATGTCCGTGATTTCCTAAAAAATGACTAATCCGATTTGGATGGGGTTTTCATTATTTAAAAGCATTTTTTCCAAGTAAAGTTTTATATGTTATATGTTGGGATCCAATGATCTTCGAAGATACCTACGCAATGAAACTTTTCAATAAAATATGTATGGTTCTGTCGTCGAAAGACCATTTCAAACAGCAATCCGCATGGTCTTCACATGATCTAAAAAAAACTATGTCTGGACTTTAAAAGAGACTGTGACCTCTGAATTTGTTTCGGCCTTTCTTCTCAGAGTAGACGTATAGTCGTACGACCATTTGAATTCAGATTCAAATGTTTCGTTGATTTTTTTTTTACTGGCCTCCTGTGTCCCACTCCTTGGCAAAGGCCTCCCTGCACTCTTTCCATCTTCCGTGAGCCCGCGCATTGTCCTTCCGGTTTTGATGGAACCTATCCAGCTCGTCCAGCCATCTCTTACGTGGTCTGCCACGACGTCGCCTCACTGTCACTGAAAAAAAAATTGTTTTTCTATAAATTTTGAACGTGAAGTAAGATCGCGAAGGAAGATATTTTGATAACCGACGAAAAATTTCTTCATTAGGGAGTCAGAATCATGTGCTGAATTTTGAAGAAATTTGCCCAGTGACGTGCAGTATACTGAACCTATCTATAAGACTTTTACGCTGCGGGAAATTGATTGTTGAACAAATAAAAAAAAAACAATTTCATCATCATCAGCAGCCTATAATGTTCCCACGGCTGGGACGCAGACCTCCTCTCGGTGAGAGGGAGTGGGCCATAATCCAACACGGACAATGCGGGCCCCGTGCGGGTTGGTAGATGTCACATGTCTTCAAATTTTTGGTTCTAAGACATGCCAGTTTCCTCACGATGTTTTCCTCCACTATTTTGAGAGCAGTGGTGATGAAATCATTTACACAAAGTAAAATGCCTGCTTTTTTTGGATGGGAAATCATCAAATGACTTCTCCCTCTCTGGGCGGAGCGGGAGGGCGTGTCAGATTTTTACTGACTAAAACCCACCCGTGTTCCTTCAGTTGCCCTTATGCCAGGGCCACGGTAACTCTTTCGAATGAATCTCGCGACCCTGGCAGGCATCGGTCCTAGCAGACCCCTTCAGTATTGCTGACATATCTTTGAGGCGCGCGTGGAACACTACGCGCCGTCGACCCGAGCGTGGTACTTACCGGGCGGCGAGCTACCCATTGCTCGTTACGCGAGAGGTCACTGCCACCGATCGCCTCTACGAGGACACGGCGGTGCTCCGCCCAGGCAGGGCAGATCTCAACCGTATGCTCTACCGTGTCCTCCAGACAATCCTCGCAATGGAAACACCCGGACGTTTCCTTCCGCTTTATCCTGAACAGGAACCCACCGAAGCACCCATGCCCGGTGAGAACCTGCGTCAGGCATAAGGTGAGGACGCCGTGGCGCCTCTCTATCCACTCCTCAAAGAGGGGACTTACCGCCGCAATTGTGGTGTGCCCAGCGCTGGGTTGCGACAATCGTACCCGCCATGTCGCCATGAGATCACACCGGAGCTCTGTCCGCCGTGCCGCGATTTGTCACGGCAACGGAGTTTCGCCCAGGCGTTTCGCCTCCTCGCGCCACTCCCACATGTGCGCGAGGACCTTTGCCTCCAGATCCCATGGCGTCAATTTGCCGTGTCATAATTATAGCTATTATGTTCGTACCTTTAACCTATTATTCATAGGTATTTCTTTTAACACTATGTTAATTATTTGATCAAATAATATAATCACAAACGTAATATTTTTAGCGAGAGGGGAATAACGCTTTAGTCATTGTAAGCAATGGAAAAACTATCTCCTTAAATAGATCTATTATTTCTCACTTATATGTTAAATCAAATATGTACTGAGCGCAAAAAATATTTTCCGACAACGGCTTAGAAATCTAAAGTTATAGTAATTTGAACTTAAAACCATTGAAATAGAAGCGACCGTTTTTTATTGAAGGTAAAATAAAATTTGCATTGTATAAGTATATATCAGTAAATTTTGCGCAGTATTGTGAAATCTTTATTTTGAAGTGGAGAGGAAAAGTGGTGTCTTTTGAAAATGTGTTTTGGTACAAGATTTTTGTTAGTTTTAATTGTGGTTTTAGCTTTGATGCAGGTGCGTAAATACAATTAATTAAAATTAACCGTAATAAGTTTTAAGTTTTTGACCTTAACAATATTTATCTATGTAAGGTGTATCTATTCATGCACGAAATACTTTAAGGGGTACATCTGTAGGTGGTAAAGAAGCTATAGAAGCAGAAAGAAAGTTTATTATCTAAGCGTTTTTAAATTTTCGTAATTATTATAATTTTAAAAATACTTGAGACGTTTTGCATAAAACCTTTACTCCAAATTCTAAGAATGGCCCACCTGATGCTGCGAGGGCGACGACCTGACGGCACGAGCATGGCCGCGGTGTCTCGGGCCGTAAAAAATAAGAAGGAGCCAGTATTTCTTATGTGCGTCAAATAATTTATAAATATTAAATAAAAAAAAACCCTAAGAAAATTTCTTTTTTCGTTGCTATAGCTTCTTTACCACCTACAGGTGCACCTCTTAAAATATTTCGTGTATGAATAGATACACCTTATATTGATCGTCCATCTGGTGCCGGACGTAAAGAATATCGCCATCCTATTTCGTCCCGTGGGTTTCGTAAGAGGTGACTAAGGGACTTACTAGAGAATGGGCAGCAGCGTTCTCTATACAGTTTACCACCATAATGCGATCGCCAAGTTGCCTACCAAGTATGGATATTATGGCAAACCCCCCCAAATTCAACCGGTTAAATGGCGGTTCTTGGGAGAGGCCTATGTTCAGCAGTGGACGTCATTTGGCTGAAATGAAGATGATGATGAAAAATGTATAATTTTGTACCTACTTGGGACTAACACTCGTATTTGAAAAAACCTTTTTGTATTTGGTAGCCAAACTCTTGAAAAAGATTATAAGGTATTTAACATTACGCTATGACCCTTAGGAGCCGAGCAAAGAGACAAACAATCGGAAAGGACGCTAAGTGTAAACGAAGTGTAGCGCGGGTAGGCAATGAGACGGGACGTGGCGGGTCGGGGGCCAACATTTCACCCGGACGAAGTCGCGGGCTAAGTGACAGTCTATAAAAAAGAAAATGCTATTCATTGGTTCGCAATTTTTTGTTTTAAAATGTTCATTTTAGTCCAAATTAGAGTTTTACCTTCGAAAAAAATCTCGGAAAATGTTCAAATTCGGAAAAAACTGAAGTGCTTTTTCTTTGGGATCTTTACCTAGTAAGAAATAAATTCAAGACTTTTGGCAGTGTTTCTTGTAGTAATCTTTTTGCAGAGTAAACGAGTTTAATAAAAAAATATTTCATTTTGAAAATCAACTAGTATCATTAGCTTTTCCTTTAGCCGTCGTTTGTTTTTATTAAAATTTTAATCAAGTGATAATATTTATAGCTGTTAGCTGTTATCCGCGACTTCGCCTGCAATCTAGGATGAAATGCTATATCGATACTCAGGTCATGGTCTGCCTTTGTGCCAAGTTTCATCGGAATCCGTTCAGCCGTTTTAGTTTGAAAGCGTAACAATAAAACCTATTTTCGCATTAATAATATTAGTTGGGATGTTAATGACCCGTAATTTATTGTAGCGTACCCAAATAGGAAGAAGAAAAATATACTATTTGCATATCATTATGAAAGACAGTATACCGAACAGAAAACTAAGACCATTAATGATTTTATCAAGCTTGGGCATTACGGCATGGGGTAACATACCAAGACCTGTCTGTGCTTCGGAAAGCACCATAAGCAGTTGGTTTCCGCTGTCATTCGTGGATCTTTTTTATCCATTAAAGGTAGTGAGAATTCAGAAAGTCCGACAGCCAGTTATATCAAGAGGTATCTGGTTGCTTAGTAACTGGGTTGTGGAGGTCAGATAGGCAGGCGATCCATGTAAAATACTGGTATTCAGCTGCATCCGTTTAGACTGGAATCCAACCCCATCATAGTTGGGAAAAGGCTAAGGAACTTGATTGGCTGTTAAGACAGTAATCTTCTTCAAACAATTATTTACTGTGGTTTTAATAGACATTTTGCTCTGGGTGGGTATATCATCAAATGAGTTCTCCCGCTGTGGGCGGAGCGGGAGGGCATGTCAGACTTTTACTGGCTAAAACCCACCCGTGTTCCTTCAGTTGCCTGTGCCAGGGTCACGGTAACTCTTTCGAACAAATCTCGCGACCCTGGCAGGGTTTTATTAGCCTAAAGAAATATATGTGCATCATCAGAGGGATAAAAGGGTTCATTCTAATTATCTTTTTCCATTATTGCAGATCATTGAAAGTCATCACTTCTGGTGGGGTCCATCGCCGTGGTACCGGCCAGGATTTGGCGGTTATGGGCCAGGCTTTGGTCGCGGCTTTGGACCCGGTTTTGGACCCGGTTTTGGACCAGGATTTGGACCAGGATTTGGACCACCGCTACCTCCACCACCGATCTTTTTCGGATAAATGATTGACGACGCAACAACGAAACTGGTAAAATGTACAACTTACGAGTTAATAATTAAATAAGCATTTTTTTGTTTACTCTGTTTTTTTTGCCTAGCCTGTATTATTTACCACCTTTTAAAACCCAAGTCTTAACCAACTTCAAAAAAGACATCTCAAATCGTCGGAATCTTTTTTTAACTACCTTTTATCAGCGTCTTCGCCCGCGTAGACGTCGGAAATTTGTGTACCCAGGTTACAAACTGGTTATAATCTGTGTGACAAATTTCATCCAAATTTATTTTTAATATTAGTAGGAGTAGGGTGTATGATCCCCGATTACTCGAAAAAAGCTAGACCGATTTAAATAATTTTTTTTTGTTAGAAATGATATAGTGCCCAAGTGATCAAATTAGCATCAGGTCAGGATCTGATGATGAAATCTTGGAGAAATCTAGGGAACTCTTCAAATATTATAGGCACATACATAGTGATTTGGGTAATGTAACACAACATGTGATGGGTAACTTTATCATATGTCATCTAATACAAATATAGTGTTATGTATATCAACTACCAAAATTAGGAGCCTATAACATTTCCACTACTTAGAAATTGACCTCCACTCTGTGAGAGCCCGTAGGTTCCAATCCACCACCCCGGCCCAGAAGGGGTTGGTTATCATGAATGTTTTCGAAAGTTTAGTTAGTGACTGTGTTAAAGTATCAAAGTAAATACTAATGCACTATCACAGTACTTCGTAATTCCATACTTCCTCCTTCCTAATTATTCCTCGTTCCGTTCATTCTTTAAGTTTCTGGCATTCAATCATTCGCGAAACAACTCACTCCACAGAGTACTTTTAGATTACTCACTCGGTCAAGGACTCAGCTAGCGTGCGACGGCGCGTGCGATTCGCGCTGGTAATAAAATATAAATCTACCATATTCTAACAAAACCTACCTACAGGACTTTCAACAATTCTGTGTGTGTTAGGTGGCAAATTAGGGACGTCCCTGGACTGTGTATTGTAGTGGTGCAAAAGCCGTCGACTGTGCAGACCTGTGAGTACCTTTTCCTTTCCATCCAAATTTTCCAAGTGATTGTGCACGACAAAAGGCTCGCCTATAGCCAACAGCTCCATCGAAGGGTTCCATCAACATTAACCAAAACAGACTATCTTTGTTTGACCTTTTTGACAGCAGTGGCGGTAAAAGAAAGTACACTAAGTATATTTGTAGATTCAAACTTACGGTCTAGAACTTGTTAGTCGGGACCAATACCACTGGGACACTCAAGTCCATTGTCTTTTAATCCTTTCTCTTAATTTGCCCTATTTTCCTTGGCTATAACTACAGCAGTTTCATTTTATACATTTCTTAGTTATATATCGACTCCATGCCTTCCCAATACTTAAATTTCCACTCAATTAACTATTTGGCTGGTCTGCGGTAATTTCTCAGTCGAATTGTTAGCGCCAACACAATGCATTGGGCCGATCGTTTGTTGAAAAAATTAGGTCTTCAATAAATTTTGGTTCAAATAAAATAATAAAAAAAAGAGATAATAGCTGGAGGAATTTCATTAAAAAATCTTTTGATTATAGCATAGAATAGCACAACCCATTTCTTCCCGTGGGTCGTAAGAACCGACTAAGGGACTTACTAGAGAATGGGCAGCTGCGTTCTCTATGCATTTTACCACCATACTGCGATCGCCAACCCGCCTGCCAAGCGTGGGGATAATGGCAAACCCCTCCAAATTGAGGGAGGCCCATGTCCAGCAGTGGATATCTTGGCAGAAATGATGATAGAGTAACAGACTTTTTAAAAGGGGCTTCGTTTTCTTAAAGTGTCCATGGGATATTGGCATGGCTGGCTGACTGGCAAATGACTTAATTTAATGGTCTGCATCTCGTAATGTCAATTACTTTGTATACCTACTATTTTATAAATCAGGTTTATCTAACTTAACGGACAGCTGTGCTACTGGGGAGTTTGTTGCGCCACTTCCTCTTCCCAGCTAAAACACTAGGAAGTGGTGAAGTGCGGCCGTTGTGGTTAACTGTCTTATGTAATGTTGACGTTCGAAAAGTGCTGATACTTGCCTAATTTGAATAAATGACTGTTGATTATGATGGCGTACCTATAGTTTTTTAGAAGCACTAAATCAAAGTAAACTGTGTGGTTTAAAATAATTAGTGACAATTTAATAAAGTTTGTTTGGATGGTATGGTCATGTTGAGAGGATGAAAGAAGGACGGCTTACAAAAGATATTTGGAAACACCAGGAGTCGACGCCCTAGGAGGATATATAATGACCTTATGGGTGATGTTTTTCACAAAGGATAGGTACGTAGGACTCGCAATCGGTGTGTGTGTATGACCGATTGTATGAACCTTAAAGAGGCAAAAGGAGTGTGTAGAGATCGTAGCAGGTGGCGTTTCGTAGTTTCTGCCTACCTCCATGGGAAGAAGGCGTGTGTATGTATGTAAACCAAAGTAGGTACAAGGTACATAAGTCTCACATTGATGTCGCGTCACTTCTTAAATGAAAAGGAATCGGGTATAGGAAGAGAATAGCTACAGATTTGGGAGTCACGCAGACGATGTGGCTTAGGCAGAGAGGAAGGATTAAATCTAATTCCATATGATGAAGATCAGGGTCATGAAAACTTGGCCCAAAAATCAGCAAAGCCATCACGTAAGCAGGTGACAGGGTATGCGTTGCAAGATGGGAAGTGAGTCATTGTCTGTGGAGAGAAGCCGCATGCCTGGACTAGGAAACTAAAGCAGACTACTTTTATATTCTTGATTAAAAAAAAAAAATTAAAACTTTTATTGCTGAACAAATTTACATAGGTTTTACATTGGCCCCAAACTAGGCAAGCCTGTATCTTGGGCACCAATCTGGCCGGTTAACCATTTAAACATTTAATTTAAAATCATGTTTCGATATGAAAGCTAACTATGTACTAAGAAGCTAAAGATACAAATTAAAATTAAACAAAACAAAAACTTTGTGAGAATAAACGAAAGTAATCAAATTATAAAACTAGGAAAAAAGTAAAAAGTAAAATAAAGAACGCTATTAATTAAATTAGTGTGAGTGCGTGTCATGTGATGGTGAGTTTAGGTGTGTTTAGTAGTGTTACGAGCTGGGGTTCGGGATAAATTAATGGAAACCAATTTACCAAAACACACAAACTGTTTAATTAAATAAACACAAATATCGCAACTACAAGAAACGTCACTTGGAATCACTTGTTTCGCGTGTACTGTATCACTCGAATCGTATTCGCTCGCTTCCGAAATCGAACTGCTTGTCGGCCCAACAATCCGCTATTTATATCCCGAGCAGAACATTCTCGAACATTCGACACTGCCACAGCGTAGAAGCTTCTAGTAACTTCCATCGAACTGTTTAATGCCACTATTCGACAATAGATGGCAGTAGCGTCTATGTACAATTTCGTGTAGTACTTGCTACTCAATAACAGATGGCGTTAACGTGTCATTTCCAGTAGTTTCTAACACTGCCCCGTCCTTAGATGGAATTAGCGTGATGTTTCTAGACTTTTCGATTTACGTCACACTGCCCCTTTCTGAGACGGAGTTAGCATGATGCTTCTAGACTTTACGATCTACGTAACACTGCCCCCTCCTTAGACATGCTCGTCCCGAGCATCATTATTCCCGTAGTATCGTGCCAATCGATCTACATGGACAATTTTGGGTGCAGTTCGCATACCCTTTTGTATTCGGTACGTGACGTCGTTGATCTTGGTCACAACTCGGTACGGCCCGTCCCATTTTGCCTGTAGTTTAGGGGACTTTCCTTTGCTGCGCACTGGGTTATGCAACCACACTAGCGAACCTTCGTCGAAGCCAGTATTGTTCATCTTCCGATCATAACGAGTTTTCATTCTCTCGGACATCTGTTGGCCTGATTCTCTGACATGCTCATATACGTCATTCATCCTGTTGCGCAGATCATTTGCATAATCTGTTATACTCCGTGGTGAATCAGGGGGAATGCCGGTTATTAGATCAGCTGGTAACCTTAGCTCCCTTCCAAAGTTTGCGAAGGCTGGCGTCACAGTTGTACTCTCGTGAACTGCACTTCGGTATGACAGAAGAAACGGTTGTATGTGCTTGTCCCAATCCTTTTGTCTGCTTGCTACAACTTTTGCCAGATATCTTTCCAACGTCTGATTAAATCTCTCCACCATTCCGTCAGATTGTGGGTGGTATGAAGTGGTTCTGGTTTTGTAAGTACCCATAACCCGACATGTTTCCTGAAATACTTGAGACTCAAAA
Organism: Aporophyla lueneburgensis; assembly: GCA_932294355.1. Taxonomy (NCBI): domain Eukaryota; kingdom Metazoa; phylum Arthropoda; class Insecta; order Lepidoptera; family Noctuidae; genus Aporophyla; species Aporophyla lueneburgensis. The sequence goes on along the minus strand of OW028762.1, from coordinate 10,204,552 downwards.
TTTCTTCCTTGATCGCTGTGGATTTCCAAGGGTACCCCAAACCGACAGAAGACTTCGTGGACTAATTTATCAGCGACTGTTGAAGCTTCTTGATTAGGGATGGCGAAGACTTCCGGCCACTTGGTGAAGTAATCCATAACAACCATGAAATATTTATTTCCACTTTCACTTTCAGGGAACGGCCCAGCGACATCTAGTGCTATCCGTTCCCACGGGGCTCCCACGTTGTACACTTTCAATGCACCCCTGCTGCGTGTGTGTGGTCCTTTTACCGCTGCACAACTGGTACATCTGCGACACCAGTCCTCCACATCCTCTCGACAATGGATCCAATAAAACCTATCTCGGATCTTTAACAAAGTCCTTCTTACTCCCATATGACCACCTGAAGAACCATTGTGGTAGAGCCGTAGAACATCTGGTACCTTCGTTTTTGGGACTACCATTTGCAGGTGACAGCTATTCCCTCGAGCATTTTCCCATTTTCGGCACAACACACCATCCTGGATCACCAAGCTTTCCCATTGTGCCCAATAACTTTTTGTGGTGGTACTCAACGCTGCAACATCACACCATTTCGGTTTGGGAGCATTAGCTTTAATCCACTCGAGAATTGGCCTGATATCTCTGTCACTTTGCTGAGCATGCTGTAGGGTTTCCTTCCATTCGTCACTAAGGTCCGTTCTTAGCATCCTGACAGGTACCGTTTCCTTAGCTTCTTGCCTGACACAATGCTTGCAGTCTTTAGGACAAGGTCTTCTTGATAAAGCGTCCGCGTTACCGTGAGACTTCCCACTACGATGTTCAATTGCAAAGTCATACTCTTGTAGCAGTTCAATCCATCTGGCCACTTGTCCTTCTGGATTCTTAAATTGCAACAACCACTTTAATGCAGCATGGTCAGTCCGCAGGTGGAATTTACGTCCAAGCAAGTATTTGCTGAAATGCTGCAATGTCTTGACGACGGCAAGAAGTTCGCGTCTCGTGACACAATAATTTCTTTCTGGCTTTGATAAAGATTTGCTGAAGTAAGCTATCACAACTTCATAATCTCCTTTCCGTTGAGATAACACACCGCCAATTCCAGTATTACTTGCGTCCGTGTCAACTATAAATTAATTTTCTGTGTCTGGGTAGCCCAAAATTGGGGTATTGCACAAACGTTCCTTTAAGTCTCGAAATGCGATGTCACAGTTCTCATCCCAACAGAACGGTCTTTTCTCCTCAGTAAGCTTGTGAAGAGGTTTGGCAATGTCAGCAAAATTCTTGACAAACCGTCGATAGTACGAGCACAAACCCAAAAATGCTCTGACCTGCGTCTTGTCTTTTGGGACTGGCCATTCCTTGACGGCGACGATTTTCTCAGGATCTGTTTCCACTCCTTCCTTCGAAACCATGTGCCCCAAAAAGCTAACTTGCTGTCTGAAGAATGAGCACTTCTTTGGACTTAGCTTAAGATTGGCTCCTCGGATTTTCGATAGAACACGTTCCAGATTTTGAAGGTGGTCTTCGAATGTGCGGCCCACGATGATGATGTCATCTAAATAGACAAGGCAGGCGTCTCCAATTAGTCCCGTGAGAACTAGCTCCATTAGCCTTTCAAATGTTGCGGGAGCATTGCACAATCCGAATGGCATGACGTTAAACTGCCATAGTCCCTTTCCCGTAGAAAATGCAGTTTTTTCCTTGTCTTTGGGGTCTATTTCCACTTGCCAGTAGCCACTTTTTAGGTCTAACATGGTAAACCACTTCATTCCTGACAGCGTGTCCAGTGTGTCGTCGATCCGGGGTAGTGGATAGCTGTCTTTCTTAGTAACGTCATTCAATCGACGATAGTCTACACAGAACCGCATGCTGCCATCTTTCTTTTTCACCAGAACCACAGGAGAACACCAAGGACTAGACGAAGGCTCTATAACTCCATCCTTTACCATTCCTTTAATCATGGTATCTACGTCCTTTTCTCTTGCCACTGGTAGTCTTCTTGGTCGCTGTCGTATTGGTAACTCATTTCCGGTATTAATTCTGTGTTGAACCAAACCAGTCTTCCCTATGTCCGCATCGTTTGTAGAGAATATGTCTGCATACTGAAGTAGCATCTTCCTAGCTTTCTCTCTTTCCTCTTCCGATAAATCTTTACGACAGTCTTCCAAAAGATTTAACACATTAAATCTTGCACGTTGGGCGTTATTTTGAGAAGGCCGATGTTGGCATTCACGCATCCAAGCTACTTCCCCACAGGAACCCATCAACGTACCCTTCTTGATTACTTGTTCCTTTTCACTTGGGTTCAGTATGCGTACGGTTGCAACGTCGATTGCCTTTACCAAGGTCCGCGCAATCTTCCATGGAAGGTTTCCATCTAATCCTTCAATGAGAATACATCGGTTTTTCTGCCCAGAATTATGTGGAAGACTAACTGGAACTATTGTTTCCGATCGGGGAGGAAGAACAATCTTCTTCAAGCAGTACACTTTCCCTGATGGTGCACCTTCCATGAAGACTTATTCTGACCCACATTTTAGGACTCCTTGGTTAATGTCGATCTCACAACAGTGCTGTCGCATGAAGTCCAAACCTAGGATGCAGTCGTCTACTATGTCGGCCATGATGACTTTATGCCGGTAGATTGTGTTACCCAGTTTTAACTCCACCTCCTTCTCACCACGGACGGTTATGTGCTGACCGGTAGCTGTTACTAAATTTACGCCGTCATGCTTACCAAAGAAGTCCCCAAGAAAACGATTCGCTAGTTGGGAACTGACAACCGTGCGAGAAGCTCCAGTATCCAATGTCAGCTTACATGGTCTTCCGTTCACTTCACCTTTTATGACTAGGGTGTTCCCATCATGGGCTTGTGAGACCAAAATTCTTGGGGCTATTTTAACACCAGCCAGCACCCGCCCCGCAGTCCTGGCGTTGACTAGTTTTCCTGCTGCTGGGCAGTGACATCTGCCGCCCTTCTTTCCCGGGTCTGATCTTCGTTGGCAGTGCTACGCTTCGGACAACTTGAACGGAGGTGGCCCTTTTCCCCACAAGTGTAGCACCTAGGGCTGTTCCTCAGACGGTCACGAACAGGTGAAGCCGCAACCTCCCTGATGCGATGGGCTCGATGATCATGCCTCACTGCCTCCACCTCCAACGCATGGGCCAAGGCGTCCTTGAGCGTCTCGTGGTGTCCAAGTCTTACAGCAGCCCTTACTTCCAGGTCCCGTATGCCATCTATGAAAGCTTGAGTCAGAGTCCCTTCGATGACTGCAGGCGCAGACTGGTACGCTTTTCGAACCAGCTTCTCGATTTCTAGGGCCCACTGCTGCAGGTTTTCACCACTGCGCTGCACACGATCCTTCAACTGCGCACGAAAAACGTGTTCCAGGTGCGCCTCACCGTATCTGGCTTCTAACGCCTCAACAAGCTGCTCATAGGTAACATTTTTGCCGAGAGCCTCTAACACAGTTAAGGCCTGGTCACGAAGCGCCAAAGTAAGCGCGGTCATGGCCTGGCCCGTTGTCCACCCATTTGCTTCCATGACAGCTTCAAATTGAATTTTGTATGCCGACCAGGAAGATGTTCCGTCGAAGGGTGGCACTTTAAACCCGCGCACGGAAGGTGCAGCAACTATCGAAGCCGTAGTCCGATCTCCAGCTTTCAGAACTCCAACCGCTTTTCTTATATCAGCGATCTGGACTTCGGCCTCGGAGATACGATTTTCATGTACCTGAACAGTCTCCTTCATGGCTTTGATGTCCTTGCCAAATGTCGCGTGTAGATCTTTCAAAAGGAGAACCTGCTCCTCTTTATCACGCTGAAGCTGTTCTTGCAGGCGGCGGGTCTGTTCTTCCTGTCGACGGGCCTGTTCTTCCTGCCGGCGAGCTTGCTCCTCTTTGTCCTGCTGCAGCTGTTCCTGTAGGCGGCGGGCCTGTTCTTCCTGCCGGCGAGCTTGCTCCTCTTTGTCCTGCTGCAGCTGTTCCTGTAGGCGGCGGGCCTGCTCCTGCAGCATCGCCATTAGCGCAGAAAGATCCATGGCTGGTGATGCTGTAGGAACACCAGACGCTTGGGAGACTGGCTCTGTCGTTGGCTGATTACCCCCAGGTGTCTGTCTAGAAGTTCCTTCAAACCGCCTCTGATCCACCTCCTGCTGGCGCTGACTCCTGGTACGGATACCTTCCGTATCCTCCTTCGGTAAAACTGGCATAATTTATCCCTTACTTCTGACACCAAATGTTACGCGCTGGGGTTCGGGATAAATTAATTTAAACCAATTTACCAAAACACACAACACAGTTTAATTAAATAAACACAAATATCACAACTACAAGAAACGTCACTTGGAATCACTTGTTTAGCTTGTACTGTATCACTCGAATCGTATTCGCTCGCTTCCGAAATCGAACTGCTTGTCGGTTTTTTTTTTTTTTTTTTTTTTTTTTGTGGGGCATCTCGTAGTTAATCCTGAAAGATTGTGACTACTTAAACGGATTGGGGCCCGGCGAGTTCAAAAAAGTTACCTTTTTAGGCCTCCAGCCGGGACTGCTTGTCGGCCCAACAATCCGCTATTTATATCCCGAGCAGAACATTCTCGAACATTCGACACTGCCACAGCGTAGAAGCTTCTAGTAACTTCCATCGAACTGTTTAATGCCACTATTCGACAATAGATGGCAGTAGCGTCTATGTACAATTTCGTGTAGTACTTGCTACTCAATAACAGATGGCGTTAACGTGTCATTTCCAGTAGTTTCTAACACTGCCCCGTCCTTAGATGGAATTAGCGTGATGTTTCTAGACTTTTCGATTTACGTCACACTGCCCCTTTCTGAGACGGAGTTAGCATGATGCTTCTAGACTTTACGATCTACGTAACAGTAGTGAGTATGTGTGTGTGAGACGAAAACGTGAGAGTGATAATATAAACGTTCATGTGCACAGATTATTTGACCACTGTTATTATCTTTTCTGTTTCGTTATATGACAAGTTTAGTAACAAGGATGTTAGCTTGTTTTTTATTTCTTTGCGAGTGCAGTTTCTCATATTGCACTGTTTGATCACCGCGTTATAGACGTGTACGTGCAGAAAATATGGGAGTCTTTGAGCATATGCAGATTTTACTGGTGGAGTTGGAACTCTGAATATGCGTTTGGCCTGTAATATACTTAAATCACTCCTTTTTGATGTCTTAATATGGGTCATAATTGCAACGTTCAGTATGTACAATTTTCTTACGCTCAGGAGGGAAACTTCTGCGAACAGGACTTCTGTAGGAAAACGGTACGGTTTATGTAGCAGGGTTTTGAGGACGGCGCGTTGTGCTCTTTCGAGGATTATCAAATGAGTTTTTGACGCACCTCCCCAGATAACAATGCAATATTAAATCAGCGATTGACATAAAGCTATATAAATCAGTTTTTTTACATCCAGTGATGCACTGTCCCGAATCATTTTCATTATGTAGATTTGCTTACGAACTCTTTTAACAAGTTCCAAAATCTGTGGTTTAAATGAAAGGTGCTGGTCTATAAGAATTCCTAAGTATTTTATTTCATCCACTCTGTCGATGTTATTGCAGGAACATTGAGTATCAGTGTGAACTATTGTTTTATGGCAGTCTTCTCCGTGAATCTTTAAGTTCCATGATGGTGTTTTGGTAGCCCGAGTCTTTCTGAAGGTTATGTATTTGGTCTTTTTTGCCCTGATATGGAATATGTACCTATTAACAAGGAGACGGCAAGAGTGTGGGGTCCTTAAATCGAACGGAGGTTCCGCGTGTAGTTAGTACTCAGTGAGTGTATTCATATACTCAAACCCTAGAGCGCACTACTTCGTCATTGCCGAGAAAAAAATCCTGAAGTTTGAAAAAAAAAATGTTATTTGTTGTGCAAGTTGTCAACAAAATTTGTGTTTTTCTTGTTTTTATGATAAATATCATCCAGGTTTGTGTAAGTAAGTAAATTAAGTTGCTTAAGTTGAATTATTGAAAGGAATTATTTAGTTATTAAATTTTATAAAAAAAGATCTTTTTTTGCAAATTTCAGGATTTTTTTCTCGGCAATGACGAAGTAGTGCGCTCTAAAGTTTGAGTATATGAATACACTCACTGAGTACTAACTACACGCGGAACCTGCGTTCGATTTATGGACCCCATACTCTTGCCGTCTCCTTGTAGGCCCACCAGAAGGCCTAGGAAAAGTTAAACTCTTCCGTATGCTCAATGAGCTGTCTGCCAAAATAACTACTATGTACATGGAGCCCTAACACACCCAGAAGGCATCTCGACAGGTCACGTAGAATATGGTGGGACGAACTGGAGAAAACACACACCTATTGGTCCACTTTAGCCAAGGATTGAAAAGATGGTGGTTTTGCCCAGCAGTGGGATGATGCATGTTAATAACAACAGCGATAATAGTTATCGCTGTGATGGAAAGGACAGAATAGTATTGCATTAACGTAAGCTACCGCAAAATGTAGTTCAACAATGTTCTGCCAGGGTCGCGAGATTTGTTCGAAAGAGATACCGTGACCCTGGCACATGGGCAACTAAAGGAACACGAGTGGGTTTTAGTCAGTAAAAGTATGACACGCCCTTTCGCCCCACCCGAGAGGGGGAGACGTTATTTGATGATTTCCCACCCACAAAGAACCATGTTATAAGTAATTTTAAACATTTTACACGCTTTGAAAACGATGCCACTTTGTTCCATAGGTTAACGTAGTACTTAAAGCCGCCGCAAAAACCACTATACGTTCAACAAAATATTGAACAAAACCCCAAGTTTTTCGTCCTTTACCCTCCTCTTATTAAAGTTACCGTGTGGGTAATCGTCACCTTTAGTCTGGCAACACCGCGGCTGTGTAATAATTAAATATTTTCATAACACGACAACACTGGCTCGTGCCTATAAATCACGGAGGGTGTGCGTTCGCGTTGTTTGAATGTACGCGTCACGGGAATGTTTTTACTGAAAACTGTGATTAGAATATTGATAGTAGTAGCCCAGGCCATTCGGCCATGTTAAAACAATGCATGTTATTGTATTTCCAATGCATTTTTTTTTAATATTACATTTCTGCACTCCTTCTCCATTAAACAAACTTTAAATGTACCAAATTGTATGCTCCTACGTCCGCATCATTTTCGTAAAAAAACAAAAGCTTTATACCCCATGAAGCTTTTGAAAGAAAAAAAAGAAAGAAAAAAAAGAAAAGAAAGAAAATACGTTTATTCACGTTTTTTACGCTTCACGTCTTAATATATAGATCGTGTGGTGCCGGACGTAAAGAATAGCACCATCCTATTTATTCCCGTAGGTGTCGTAAGACGCGACTAAGGGACTTATTAGAGAATAGACAGCAGCGTTCTCTATGCATTTTATGACCATATTGCGATCGCCAGCCCGCTGGCTAAGCGTGGCAATTATGGTCAACCCCCCAAACTGGAGCGAGCCAGCAGTGGACGTCTTTCGGCTGAAATGATAATAATGATGAATTTAATATTCATTTAATTAGTTGGTTGCTTATAAATAACACTTTTAAACGTAATTTTTTTGCAACAACTTGAGGTCACGATAAATGACGTCCTCTCACCGTGAGACAATGCAACCAGACATTAATAAGGGGTAAATTCATAACGCTACCGCTTTATAATACCGTTGTGCGCCTCCATTATATTAGAACAATACCCGTATAGCCGTATAGCCCTTAAATATTTAGAATATCTCTGAGCAATTTGTCAATGTCTCTTAAAAAATCATTTTACGCCGTGACTCAGAGAATTTCATTCATAACCTTGTTTGTTAATGGTGTGAGATACAAAATATTTGTATGTGAAGTGTTTTTTTTTTGTTTTTCTAATAAATGATGGATGTAGATTTTGGTGATTTTTCAGAGATTGATAGTAGTGGTGGCCCAGTGGTAACAACGGCCGAGGCTTACGAGTACGGTCGTTGGTTCAAACTTGGACATGCGCTTTCGTTATGTTAGGTTTTTAAGAATTTCAGTATTTAATTTGATTTCAAAGTTGTTTTTGTGGTAATATTTGAACACGTACTTGACCGGAAGTAATAGAAAATAACGTTTAAAATATTATGGGTGTAAGAGTTTTAAGAATGGCAGTATTTAATTTGATTTAAAAGTTGTTTTTCGGGCGACATTTGAACACGTGCTTGACCGGAAGTAATGTTAAAGAAAGAAACGTTTAAAATTAGTGTCCGACCGAAACAAGATTTTCAGCCGAAACCGAAACCGAACCTTCGGTCTTAGTCCCAGTTTCGGCCGAAACCGAAACCGTAACCGAAACTTATTTGAATTTTTAAAGCATGTTAAATCTTTTGTATTTTTACGCATATAAGACAGTTAACACGAACAAAAAAATAAAGTACAAGAATTAAAGTACCTATGTAACAAAAATAGTTCTTTATTTACGGAATGCTTCGCCTTCCACTAAAGCATATGGCACTATGTCTACAATTATTAGGTCAATTATTGCTTTGTCAATCCTTTTTGTAAATTCATGATCATAAGGCCATTGTGCAATTTTAAATTTAGAGGTCAAGCCTGGAATCGTTGACTGAACAAGATTCGGTCGATCAGTGTTTAATAATTCCAATGAGATGTTCGAGCCTGATCACTTTAATTTGGCTACGTTTTCCAACTCATCTACCTCTGATTGTCGTTTTAAGACCTGTCTGTGTTCCGCGTTATGAAAATTTGATAAATGTTGTTTAACTCCGTGTAACGTTTGATTTTTAGACAAGACTCTAATAAATGCCATAAAAATACATCATCTTTAATCATAAATAAAAACAAATACCTACCTAATAATGCTTGCGCGAGATAAACCACATAACCTCAAATCATCACGATCGTGCCGGCTAGCGAATTCCACTGACAATCACATTCACTCACTCGAAGGTAGTTGAATGATGCGCGACAATTCATGAACACCTAGTTTCGGCGGGGCCGAAGGTTTGGCCAATTATTGGCCGAAACCGAAACCCTGGCTGAAACTAGATTTTTGGGCCGAAACTAGCCGAAACGAAACCGAAACCGAACTTTCGGTCGGTCCTTATTTAAAATATTATGGATGGGGAGATGTTCGGCGGGATTGGGGACTGGCATTCTGATTTCAGCTCTTGTCGAGTTTGGACATAGCCCTTGAGTGCTTCTTAAGTGTGCTTAACGAATTTATTGTACTGTAGATAGTGAATAAATATTGATTATTAAGAAATAAACGAGTTAGTAATTTTTAAAGTGAGTATTATTGTTCCTGTTGTGATGTTCCCGCAACGTGCAGTGTGAGTTTATTTGCCTACTTTTACTTTATTCGATCCAGGTCTTTAGTATTAAAGTTAATCTAACAATTATTAGCCTACAATGTCCTCCCTGTAGGTTATAATCTATCACGCGGGCCCAATGCGGGTTGGTAGATGTCACATGTCTTTGAATTTTTGGTTTTAAGACATGTCGGTTTCCTCACGATGTTTTCCTTCACCGTTTTGAAAGCAGTGGCGATTAAATAATTTACACAAAGTAATGAATGAGAGTAACCATCTTCACATACCAAGACCACTCCGAGCCTCGGAAAGCACGTTAAACTGTTGGTCCCGGCATTCGCGGATTTTTAACCGACTTCAAAAAGGAGGAGGTTATCAATTCGGATGTTTATATATATATTTTTTCTTATGTATTTCCGACCATAACTCCGTCATATATAAACGGATTTGCAAAATTCTTTTTTTGTTCGAAAGGGGTTTATTCCGAAATGGTCCCATATAAGTTTCATATAAATCTGATGATGACTTCCAGAGACAGACATCAGAACTCTTTAAAAAATGACAGCAAATCAACCTCGATTTCTGCTATCGCATAAATATCCATTGTTTGTTTGAAATTAGTGCGGGATAGATACTGAAACTAAAACTTTAAAAATAAAAACTTTTTTACAAAAAAAAACAACCGACTTCCTTAAAAACACTACAAAGTGAAAAATAACTTTAATTTCGGAAGTCGGTGGCAAAAACCTTAAATAAAAATCCTAAGACACCGACTTCCGAAATTAAAGTTATTTTTCACTTTGTAGTGTTTTTAAGGAAGTCGGTTGTTTTTTTTTTTTGTAAAAAAGTTTTTTTGACAGTCCTTACAAAGATGAAACTCGGATAACCAGCTTTACTCAGTATCTAGCTGGCTTGTAGAGCTCAGATAGGCAGTCGCTCCATGATAAAAACTGGTACCTAATCAGCTGTATCCGGTCAGACTGGAAGCCGACCCCGACATAGTTGAGAAAGGTTTAGGCAAGGGATGACTAAGTCAGAAACTTTTGCGACATCGGCATTTAACAGATTATTTCGAAGTCAGTACCTGAAGAAGATTTGATTCAATGATCAGGCAAAAATAGGCCTTAAGGTGAGTAACATACTTCGACTGGCCTGTTAGTCTGATGGTTAGTGACCATGACTGCTAAGACGGAGATCGTGTGTTCGATTCTTATCCGGGACAAATCTTTGTGTGAAGAGCTTCGATCAGAAGGTGAAGAGCACAATTATTTGTTCTGTGTCTGGGTTTAATTTATGTATAATATGTATGTATTTAGAAATATAAAAGTATACTAGCTGACCGTACAGACGTTGTCCTGTTTCCTAGAACTCGATAGCAGCGCCACCTACGGGGTCCAATAGCGAATCTAAACCATCCAGGGTGCCACTCAAACGCATACAAAAAAAAATCATTCAAATCGGTCCAGCCGTTTAGGAGGAGTTCAGTGACATACACACGTACAGTAGAGTTATATATAAAAAGATTTATCAGATGTTTGATTGTCATAGTACAGGCTCTGCCTAGTTTGGGATCAGATAAAGGTGTGTTGATTATCCTAAGATATTATTATTAATAGGTTATTAATAACCTATGAAAATGCCGTTTTGTATGAAAAAAATTAAACGATTTTTTTTCATGTAAGTATTTTTTATTTGTATTAATCGAAATAATCACCCATGCAATCAATGCATCTTTGCCAACGCAGTGGCAGTTTATTGATGCCCTTCTTAATAAAATCAGCTGGACGGCAGGCAACAAATTCTTCAAAGGCATTTTGTACTGCCTCTCGGGTATTGAATTTTTTTCCCGCCAAGAAGTTATCCAAATTCTGGAAAAAGTAGTAGTCTGTAGGCGCAAGGTCTGGTGAGTAGGGCGGATGACGGAGAGCTTCCAACCCCAGTTCTTGCAACTTGGAGACCGTCTGCTGTGCAGTATGAGGTCGCGCGCTGTCGTGCAGGAGCAGCGGAGACGAGCGATTGACCAATGCTGGTTGGAGATGTGCCAGCTTCTCCATCATTGAGTTCAGTTCTTCACAGTACACATCTGCAGTAATGCTCACCCCGTTTGGTAAGAAGCTGTGATGAATCACACCGGCGCTAGACCACCAAACAGTGACCATCACTTTTCTAGGGGTAAGTTTTCGTTTAGGGCATTGTTTAGGTGCTGAACCAGGATCCAACCAACTTGCTGAGCGCTTGCGGTTATCAAACAGAATCCATTTTTCATCGCAGGTAACAATGCGGTTCAAAATTCCTTCATTTGTGTGTCTGTTGAGCAGTGCAAGGCACGTCTCGACGCGTACTTCGCGCTGGCGATCATTGAGTTCGTGGGGCACCCATTTGTCAAGCTTTTTTACCTTGCCAATTTGACACAAATGTACCAATATTGTTTTGACGCTAACGTCGAAAGCTGCTGCTAATTCAGCCGTAGATTGTGTATCATCAGCTTCCACAATCGCCTTTAATTCGTCATTGTCGACCAAATTCTTCGGACGACCGCGAGGTTCATTTTTCAGGTCGAAATTTCCAGAACGGAAGCGAGCAAACCAATAACAGGTGGTGCGTTGGTTTGTAGTGTTAGCTCCGTAAACGTCGTTGATGTTGCGTGCCGCTTGTGCCGCGTTACTGCCACGACGGTACTCATATTCCATAATTACTCGAATTTTTAACGTATCCATGATGACGAAAACGATTGAAATGCGATGTAAATGTAACACTAATCAATAAACAAATGACTACTTTTGGAAAAAGAATTCCATGTTTTTAAAATAAAATTAATTTGAAATTAGAATTCTTAGACAAACAAAAAATATTTTGATTTGAAATGGCTAGTACTGCAGAACGGCAATTTCATAGGTAAAGACCTAATATATTATTATTTTGGCTGTATTTTAAGTGAAGGTTATTTCACTGCGCCTATGTAAATCATTTATTTACTCCACCGTCGATACCTGTCGGTCTACCCTTCCAAACATACATAGGTACAAACAGTAATAACTTCTTGGCATTGTGTTGAAAACTGCGCAAGAGTCGCCATGCTGTGCGATATCCGATCGGCAGGGGTGGCACTCTTGAATTATTCATAAAAAATATTTTATTTATAAATAGTAAATTTTTTCATGTGCATTTTTATTCGATCATGGGTTCGCATAAATGGTAGTAACTATTAAGGAATGCATGGCAGTAAAAGGCGTTTTTAGTGAGAGGAAATATGAACGTTTTATAGACAAACGATAGTTTAAATTGTTATGCTGATTCGGGTAGAATAAATGCGCGTGCGCTCAACTGCAGTGGCTGTATTCCATTGATGATATATTCGTCATAATTCTTCGCAGAATTTTTGATTGCTTTGTGGCGCAGACGTGTCATGTTTTTCATATATTAAATAAAATTTAATAAAAAATAAAAATAAAACACAAAAGTGATAAGTATCCAACTTAAGTTTTGGAAGTTGGATGTTTTTGTTTCTAAAAACGGTTTGTATGTTCCAATTTTACTTAACATCATCACCATCATTTCTAACGTAAAACGTCCACTGCTGGACCTGGGCCTCCTCCAATTTGGGGGGCTTTGCCATAATCGCCACGCTTGGCAGGCGGGTTGGCGATCGAAGTATGGTGGTTAAATGCATAGAGAGTGCTGCTACCCATTCTCTAGTAAGTCCCTTAGTCACCTAAAACGACACCCACGGGAAGAAATAGGATGGTACTTTTCTTTACGTCTGGCACCACACGGATGTAACTGATATTACCAACACAACGAGGCAGTTTCTTTATTATTGAGCGAATTTTAATATAAATTGCAGTTTGGGACAACCCTAACCCTTTTGCGGTGGCTACCCGTGTATGGCATGTAGCGTGTTACATTTTTTTATTATTTTTACGAATATAATATTTTTTGATACTCTTTTTACCATACTTATCTGTTTCGGAGAGTTTTTTATGATACATTATAAAAAGTGGTATTTTTTTCGTAAAGTACTAGTTGCGATCGTGGCTTCGCTTGGGGTTTTAAACAAAGAACCTTACAAACAAAATACTGCTATCATTTAAAATGTGGCGACATATGTATATCTACTCCTCCCTTTTCTAATGAGGATGAGTGAAATTGACACCCTGTTCCTCAAGACTCTATACTAACAATAGGAACAATTTGGTCATCATTATAATAATTGGTGATCTTGTTCCTCTTAGGGTTGAGCTCAGTAAAGAAAAGAAAGAAAGAAAAACATAATTTAGACTGCATAAACAAAACGCACAATATGAAATTAAAAAAATTGTTACAAAAATACACAGGCCACAGGCCTCCACCCTTTTATGCCATGCTTTCCTGGTTTATGCGTGTGTTAATTTTCTTTCTACCTTATTATGGTGTGGAGTCAATTACAGGTTCATTTTAAATGGAGTAACATAGGGAATACTCTTGGAATATCATCACACATCTTCATCATCATCATAATAAATATCGTAAAAGATGACCGCTGAAGAGCATAGCCCCCCTCGCCACATCGACCGGTTCTGTACTACTCGGATCCAGCGGATTCCTGCGGCCTTCAACAGGGTATCAGTCATCTTTTGAGTGTCTCCCAACGCTACACTACGTTGCCAGTCCAGAACGTTCTGGCCCCATCGACAATCTGTTCTGCGAGCAATGTGCCCTGCCTATTGCCACTTAAGTTTGGCAATTCTTTGGACTTGTTGGTTGGCTGCATCATCACACATAAATTGTGTTACTGCTAGACCAATCTCCAAAAGTGAAAATCTCCTAGCCGTAGAGCTAGAAAATTTGGTCCTCAACCTCTGCTGAAGTGTCTAAGACCAAGTTTGAGCACCATATGTGAGAATGGGGAGAATACACAATATGTCCGTAATTCTCCGTTTGAGATATAGTGGTAGATCTCCTTTCAGAAGATCTTTCATTGACCAATTCCTAATCCAGGCGACCAGGGTGCTTCAAAAAAAATTCCTGTTAAAAATCTTCACACAACTAACCTGTCCCTGTCCTGTCCCTTTCCTGTTAACAAACAGACTAAAAAACTTCCTTAGCAATAAATAAGAAGGTAAAAACATTGTTATTTCCCTCATTTCATTACGCCATTTTAAAATGGCGGCCCGCTCGGCGGGAATACCTTGTAAATAATATTATTACAACTTTTTATCACTTTATAGACTATTATATGGTAATCAGAGGAGATTCTTTACCTTTTTTAGGGTTCCGTACCTAATGGGCGTTTAAGGGCGTTTGTTTTTTGATCTGTCACAGTGTGTGTACTACCTTCTATAGTCGCTCATCATCTGCCTAGCCCTTTTCCAACTATTTTTGGGGCCAGCTTTCAGTCTAAAATCTAACCAGGCGCAGCTGAATATCAGTACTTTACTACGACTGCCTTTTGGACCTTAACAACCTCGTATCACTGCACCCCTTGGTAAGACTTGTTTTCAGACTTTTCGGCTTCTGATGTCTTAAAACGAATGTCAAAAATCCACAAATGACAGCCAGGACCGAGGGAAGTATGTAACCCATACACGGACCCACCGTAGAAAGCGAAACTGGACCCGTGTGGCTGTTATAATTTAGCCCTTTGCTATAAGTACAATATTAAAAGCAGTTAACAAAATAATGGTTCACATACAAACATACATAAACTCACGCCTTTTTCTCTTGGGGGTAGGCAGAAACTACAGAACACCACCTGCTATGATACCTACATATTCCTTTTGCCTCGTTTAGGTACATACATCTGGTCATACACGCCGGTTTCGAGTGCTTCGCACCTGACCTTTCTGAAGAACATCACCAATAAAGTCACTTTATCTCCTCCTAGGGCGTTCCCTCCCGGGGCGCTTCCACTCACATCTGCCTTGTAAATACCTTTTTTAAGCCGTCCTTCATTCATTAAAGATTTGTTTACAAGAAATATTTATATTTCTTAAACAAAAATGTTTTGTTAAATATTACACAGTGATACGGAACCCGATCGTCTACGAGTCGAACACACTGTATTTAAATTTCGTGAGTTTTCAAACACCTTAGGCGTTCATTTTGGACATTTGGATGCTAAGTCTTGTGCCAAAATATATTGTGTGGCTGGATTATGCTAAAATAAGTGCAAAAGAGTGTTAAAGGTGTGGCTCTGACAATAAATATACTTTCCTTGACTTCTTGAGTCGCTTTATTTTGTGAGAGAAGAGCTCGTTGTGAAAGGATTGTTGAGTCAGCAAGGTTAGTGGTGTGGTTGAATTTATAAATCATAAAACAATCATATTCCCTGCCAGGGCCGCTCTGTTCGAAAGAGTTACTATGGCCCTGGCATATGGGCAACTGAAGGAACACGGGTGGGTTTTAGTCAGTAAAATTCTGACACGCCCTTTCGCTCCACCCTAGAGCGGGAGACGTCATTTGATGCTTTTCCACTCAACAAAAAAAAACATATTCTAATTTAGTTTTTTTTTATATCTTAGTTACTAGATTTTATCAGCGGCTTAGCCTGCGTTGAGGTCGAAATTCATCTTACGGGAACGTACACACGGCTACATATCAAGCTATGCATTTCCAGTTTTAACAGACCTTTCATTATATAGGCTTTAAGTACCTACAATGAGAAGTCAGCTCACACTGGAAATGTATAGATTGACTAGCTTAGCCCGCGACTTCGTTCGCGTGTAAATCGACACGAGAGTAAAAAGTCTTACAGAAAGTTCAACCCCCATTTCACACTCTTGGGGATGGAATTTCAAAAAATCCTTACTTAGTGGATACCTACCCTCCAAATTTCATGTCTCTAGGACCAGCGGTTTAGGCTGTGCGTTGATATATCAGTCAGTCAGTCAGGACTTTGAATTTTATATGTACTATAGATTTGTAGCCGTGCGCACTTCTGGGATAAAAAATATCCTTTCTGTTTATCCAGTTAATAAACTATCAGTTATATGGCAAATTTCATCCCTTTGGCCGTTTATGCCTAATTTGAACGGTATAAATCGCCTCTCTGGGTTTGAACCAACGACCTTTTATTTGTAATTCGTCGTTTCACTGGGCCCCAATGCTCAGTTAGTTAGAAGTTTAGTAAGAAATGTTATTCAATTGTTTAATTTGATAAATAAACTATTTGTTTTCTATACATTTTATACAAAAACATCCATAGATTTCTTACTAAACTCTGACTATATATGTCGACCCTGGTGTTCGATGTCTTTTGATCTCTAAAAAGTGAAACAGTACTGCGAAATCCATCTTCAACAATTCACAACAAATTCTTCAAGATCTTGAAATGCCACTAAAACCATTGATCGGTAGTCTTACTCAGAAATACTCAGAATAAAGCTAACCTATTTAGGAAAGACGAGCCTTGAGTTATTTCAATACATTCTTAGGGTAACTACTATTTGCATACATACATTAATTCTGCTTAATTAAACTTATTTTAACGATAAAAACGCATATAATTTATAAAGTAGTGAACGCAAATAATGGTACAGTTGTCAGGTAAAAGGGCGTATCTGTGTTTTTTGGTTTATTTCTTGCAAATAATAAAACTTTCACTGACTTTACATTTGAGTTAGTGTAGTGAAAAAATTCGGATAATATTAGATAGATAGAAAACGTTTATTTGATACACACAAAAGACGCAACACAACATACAAAGCACGACGAAACAATAATTGATTGGGATAACAAATTAACGAACCCGATACAAAATGCCAATATACAAAAATAAAAGAAGAAAGGAAGACATGATATAGTAATGATAACACTTTGTGACACAGATTAAAATTCAAAAGTAAAATAATGTGCGGTGGAGTAAAAAGTGCGGTGTGCGTCTCAAAGTTGCACCAAATGGGAGTCCAGCTCAGCATGTGTCAGGTAAATATACCGGACGCTGATATTCTGCTGGATCCCTGATTATAAATGTGAAAGTTTGTCAAGTTTAGATGGATGTTTCTACCTGAATCACACAAAAACTGCTGAACAAATTTGGATGGAATTTGGCACACAGATAGATTTTTGCTTGGATGTTGGTGGAATTTTCATCTTGTTAGAACATTTCCATGGAATAATTTACAACCTCCACGCGGTCCACTTTTTAACTTTCTGGTCTTTTCTCACAGCTGGTCGCACTAACTAAGCTTTTTTAGTGTGTTTAACAATATTATGACGGGCGCATAGAGCAGTTGTGGCCCAGTGGTAACGGCCGCGACTTACGAGTAGTAGGTCGTCAGTTCAATCCCAAGCAGGCGCTTTACTTTGTGTTAATTATTTCATCACCACTGTTCTCAAAACGGTGAAGGAAAACATCTTGAGGAAACCGGCATGTCTTAGAACCAAAAATTCGAAGACATGTGACATCTACCAACCCGCACTGGGCCCGCGTGGTGGATTATGGCCCACTCCCTCTCACCGAGAGGAGGCCCGTGCCCCAGCAGTGGGAACATTATAGGCTGCTGATGATGAACTAACATATTTAATCAACCTTACGTCATTATTTGCAAATAACAATTTGCACGTACGACTTTACTCTTCAAAACAGCCCCATAGGTGTGGCAACAAATATTCGACGCATGCGCCTATGTCTCCATATATAGAAACCCTTCTTGTAACAACCGTTATGTTTATGTGATATGAGTAATTTGCGTGCTATTATATATATTTTATTATATGGTTTACAGGCTAACAACACAATAAATTTGGCTGAACAAAGAATAAGCTTGCGTGTGCGCAGTGTCCCGGAGAGCGATGGATCAGGGTACATGTGCATCTCAGCAGGAGCAGTGGTCCTGTCAGGATCGCGGAATTGTTCGAAAGAGATACCGTAGCTCTGGCATATAGGCAACTGAAGGAACACGGGTGGGTTTTAGTCAGTTAAAGTCTGACACGCTCTTCCGCTTCATCCAGAGCGGGAGACGTCATTTGATGATTTCCCATCAACAAAAAAAAAGCAGGAGCAGTTGTGGCCCAGTGGTATCGACCACGTCATGGGTTCGAACCCAGACAGATGGTTTACTGTGTGTAAATAATTTCATCATCACTGCTCTCAAAACGGTGAAGGAAAACATCGTGAGGAAATCGACATGTTCTTGAACCGAAAAATCGAAGGTATGTGACATCTACCAACCCGCACTGGACTCCTGGTGGGTTAGAGCCCACTCCCTGTCACAAAGAGGAGGTGTACATCTCAGCAGTGGGAATATTATAGGCTGACTATGTAGCATTGTGCATGTAGTAATGGGCATCGGAATCTGTTTTGGCAATAATGAGGAGCTTATTGCTGAGCTCTAACAATAATGGGGAGCTTATTGCTGAGCTCTAACAATAATGGGGAGCTTATTGCTGAGCTCTTACAATAATGGGGAGCTTATTGCTGAGCTCTAACAATAATGTTCTTTTTACACGTTTTTATTAGCTTCATACGTATGTTAGTTTGTGCCTATATAACGGAAACTTTGAACATGGTTTTGACCCCCTTTAAAACGTAGGAATAACTCGTAATTTGGCATACTTATTAAGGACCGATGACAATATAACAATTTTATAAAAAGAGAGAGAAAAAAATCTTTTTTGTTTCTAAAAAGTGCTTCCGAAGAACAGGTCCGGTGAACCACCATATCTAGATAGATCGGTCTCGTGGTTGCAAGTACAATTAAGGCTCCTCTTCGCGTAGTATCTCGCTTATAAACCTATACCTATCCTTCCTCAGGGCTCAAAGTACTTCCATATAAAATTTCATCAAAATCGGTTTAGGTGTTTTGGAGATTAACTGGAATAAACCGGCAGATATTTTTTTTAATTGTTTTTGGTTCGTTCTGTATGTACTCTCATAATAATATTCATTTAGTAAAAAGCTGAGTCTGGACTCAGGTAGGCGAAAGTAAAGAAAACCTGCTCATGTGGAGATTCACAGATGACTCCGCCTTGGAGTGTAAATGTGGTGCTGTCCCACAAACGATGAGGCACTTGATATCTTGTCCAGCGTGTCCTGTTGTTTGCACGCTACAGGAGTTGCTGGACGCTACTGAAAATGCCAAGCTCGTAGTCAAATTCTGGGCTCACTATATTTAGGGCCGATTTTTCAATCCTCAGATAAAAGTACCAATAGCTACCTAAAGAATAAAGTTATTAGACTCTTTATTCGTCTGATAAGTGGTCGTCAGTTTTTCAATCGTTATTTTATTTAGGAATAACTACCTGACCGAATATCACATCTGTGAATACGCTAACTTCAGGGAGGTGAAACAAATATACAGAATAAACCAATGTTAGAACGGGACGGACTATTTCATTGTTTACTGTCAATGTTATAAAAAAATCTGCGGCAGCCAGATGTCCTTTTTTTACGTTGAGAGGTTGTTTTTTTTTGTTTGTGTGGTATTTTTATTTGCAATTTCGTGATTTCTTATTGTATTAAAATAATCATGGAAGGCAAAACTGAATCCCACACTTTAAAGTGTTCGACACTCGGTCTTACAATTCTTTCTTTTCGTTCATATTCTTTCTTTATTTTCATTCATATACTTATATTTATTAATTGACTTCATCCTCACTTGCCATTTCGTCAATACCATCGCAAACATCCATTTTCATTAAGTACACTTTTCAAAAACGAAAACTAACCTCAAGTTTGGTAACGTCAACGTCGTTTATCAATGGAACAAGCGGTTATCTGGCCGTCAAAGAGCCAAATAGATTTATTCCTCCGTTAAGGGAATTATTCGACCAATAAGGCCTATTTGACGATTGAACAACACAGTTTTTTACTATCTATTGAATAAACCCTATCCGTCTGTTTATCTGAGGATTGAAAAATCGGCCCTTAGAGTACTATCGACACGCTCAGAAAAAGCTGTTATTTGGAAATTACAAATAGACGCTCCAACAACAACAAATGTGATAAGTGATTTTCAATACATAGATAACTTAGGTGTGTTTTTTGCAAAAATAAAAAGGACATTATCTGTAAATAAGTGTTATATTGGATGTCTCAAAAGGTTTTTGAAGCCTTGTCAATCTTAGGGACAAAGTTGAATTAACTTGAATACATCAGTGCCGCTCAAGACAAGAAATATAAGGTGGCACGCACACACTGAAATCATGAATTCAGCAAATGATTGTAGCATAGCGAGTGTACAAGTTTTTCACTGGTTAAAAACAAAACACTTTTATGTATTTGGAACACGGTATTTTACAGGTATTTCACTTTTCGAAGATAATATTTTTAAAATACTGAAATGTTTTTTAATTCATTTCAATTAATCTAATATTTATTGCAATACATAATTACTAGTAATAAGATGATGTACGTACAAATACAGCTAGTTGTAAGTATTAATAAATATAAGCAATTTAGGAGTCTTTTCCTTAAAAGAAGAGAAGAGAGGAAGAGCGTTTTAATGATTTTTATTAGTACCTATATATAAATTATTACTTAAATATAAACTTCTAATTAATAATTTCATATTTCTATCTATTTTTGACAACAGTATCTACCTATTAGTTATTTCATATTATCAGTAAATAGCTTCTGCCCGCGACTCCGTCCGCGTCAAATGCTGCCCTGACCCTTCCCGTCGCATCGAATTACTTGCCAGTTTTCGTAAATTTTTCGTTGCTGCCCCGCTCCTTTTAATCATGACGTGATGTTATATAGCCTATAGCCTTCCTCAATAAATAGGCTACCCAACTCAAAAAGAATTTTTCAGTTCGGACCAGTAGTTCCTGAGATTGGCGCGTTCAATTAAACAAACAAACAAATTCTTCAGCTTTATAATATTAGTATAGATTTATTTTTTCTTTGAGTATAATATTTTTCATTTTCCTTAGGTTCAGAATTATGTAGTGTACCTTGATATCATGTTGCCAGCTCTGCCACCCTATACAAGTAGGTACAGTTTACTGTTACTTAAATGTATGGATTTCTTTTCACAGAAATCCATACATTTAAGTAACAGTAAACTATGTATTTAAATGTAATAATGTTATTTAGTAGATAGTAAGGTAATATTATTTTAACAGTGGCATTAGTGAGAGAAGTGGGGGCTTATTTGCATAGGTCAGACGTCGAGGAGATGCTTAAACTATGATGACGGGTCACAGAGTAAGAGAAATTTGCAGATACGCCATCATAATATTTTCTCTTATTTTTTTTTGTCTTACTAAAATTAATGGTGAGGATTTTTTTTTATAAGAATAGAATTCCCTCTATTATTTAAATACCCTGTGGTGCCAGACTTAAACAATAGCACCATCCCATTTCTTCACGTGGTAAGAGGCAACTAAGGGACTTACTAAAGAATGAGCAGCAGCGTTCTGTATGCATTTTACCACCATACTGCGACCGCCAACCCGCCTGCCAAGGGTGGCGATTATGGCTAACCCCCACAGAATTGGGGGAGGTCTATGTCCAATAGTGGACGTGTTGATTATTTTTGTTTCTGCCAACTTGAGCTGGTACGAAATTTTCTTTAGTTATAGAATAGGAATAAAATACACCATATGAATGACAGATATGCATGGTAGAATTACTCAACATTGTAAAAGCCAATTATTTTTAAAACAGTAACCATGGAGTTTCTTGCCGGCGGCTCTTCTCAGTAGGAATCAACAATTTGGAACCGTGTACCTAGCTTTTGACATTTCATGAGTGCCCATGTAGGTTTATGTGAAATAAAAATATTTTGATTTTTAATGTTGAATTAAAATCGCTGGCAATACTTTATCAATATTTTAGGTATCGATATCGAAAAGTATGACGAAAGTATGACATTAAAAATCAAAATATTTTTATTTCACATAAACCTACATGGTCTATGTGAAATAAAAATATTTTGATTTTTAATGTTGAATTAAAATCGCTGGCAATACTTTACCAATATTTTAGGTATCGATATCGAAAAGTATGACGAAAGTATGACATTAAAAATCAAAATATTTTTATTTCACATAAACCTACATGGTTTATGTGAAATAAAAATATTTTGATTTTTAATGTTGAATTAAAATCGCTGGCAATACTTTACCAATATTTTAGGTATCGATATCGAAAAGTACTTACCGAAAAAAAAAAAATTGTTTTCGTCACTGGATGGGTATAGGTCAATGACCGTAATAGGTCAGCTGTTTTTCAGATTTTTCCTGGAACTTAGACATTGTTTTGGTAATTTTCACAAACTCTAACAAAAAACAGTCGTTTGGTTACCATCAAGTTAAGCATTTCCAGTATAAACTGATCTCACATTGTATGGAATTAGCGTATAATGAGAGGTCATATTAAACTGGAAATGTATAGCTTGATATGTAGCCGTGTGTACAAAGTTACTACAATCTGTCAAATGTCTACATTAGGTTTTCAACTTTATCACCAAAGTATTAGGTTCAAAATTGATTGGGAAAATTTTTCAGTTTCGGGTATGTGCTGGCGTCTCACACTGGTCCCAAATGATAAAAAAGGGGACATTAAGAAATTTTTGACAGAAGGTCAACGGATTCGGCTGATTTTTTTTTTGTAGACAGCTGATACAATTACAAATCACTTTTATAGATTGAGTTTTTGCCAAATAAGCCGTATTTTCAGAGAAAAAAAATATTCAAATATTTTTTGTATGCAAGAAATCCTAATTTTGTCTTTATCTTCCAAGATTCAAACGTATTCAAAATAAAACTTAGCGCAGCTTGTAGAGGGGCTAATTTCTCACTACTTTGTCATAGACACTCAACTGCGATTTTGTGCTCCTTTTGAGTTACAGGCACTTTAAATATTTTTTGTATAAAAAAATTCTAATTTTGTCTTTATCTTCCAAGATTCAAACGTATTCAAAATAAAACTTAGCGCAGCTTGTAGAGGGGTTAATTGTTCATCACTTTGCCATAGACACTCAATTGCGATTTTGTGCTCCTTTTCAGTTACAGGCACTTTAAATTTTTCGTTTCTTGTTTGAATTCGAACATAATTGGTCTGCAATAGTTTGTTGAAGAAGGGCGCGGATTTTCCCATACTATCACATCGTTGTCACTCATAAGGCGAAGTGGCACAAAACTAACCATAAATACAGAAGATTCTGAAAATATGTCACCAGTTGGTTTTTGTTTGTAACAACTTTGTGAAGAAGCTCCGTCACAGCCCCATTTACTAACTAGCTTCAAAACACCACCATTAATATTTGAACCAGTCACTTTCAAAATCTTCTCGGCAGTTAAATCTAGAACTGCCTGTAACTTAATTTTAGCTCCTGACTCCGATATCACAATATCTTCTTTTGCTGGATAGCATTCTTTCTTCTTCAACAGTAACTTCTGGTAAGATGGAAAAGCCGCTGTGCCATTTGTACTTAAAATGGACCTCAAAGTTAGATATTGCCATTTTGATAAACTCAATGCTGTGGCAAGAGCTAAGGTGTCTTCCTCGGAAATCGATTTATCAGAAGCTTTATATAAAAAGTCACTTACTTCTTGCACCTTTTCTGGCTTATTTGAGAGGCACTTAATAACTTTAGAACAAACAGTGCGCCCGTTTTCATTAAGTTTAGCAATAAGAGCATAGAACAGCTCTTCTTCGGAATGCTCCAAAAGAGACAAAGAACGTCTTTTCTTCTGCTTATTTGTTAAATCTTCAAATGGTCGTTTATTTCTAGTTCTGGGAGTATTTGTGGTAGCTTCTGATGTAGATGCACCCGCTTCCTCTTCGTACGATAAATTATGCTCTTCTACGTCTACTGAAATGTCCTCTATGGTATATTCTGGATCAAACAACATAGGAAAATTCACAGAAGTTAAAGTTGGCCACAAAATTTTAGACTCCAACCACTCCTTGTTTTTAACACCAAATCTTTCGTTTCTACCTGAATTGTCCCATCTTCTAGCTAGGTTTGACGTATAATTTTGGCAAAACTTTTTGATAATACTGAGCTCTTCGTTTGGAATTTCACTTGAAATACGATTTATAATGGTTTGACACAGTAAATCACTATTTTTAAGGCACCCACTATTACTCAAAAAAGAAAAAATGTCTAAATTAGTCACAAATGTAGTCATTTTGATACAAAAATGTTACAGGCAAATAAATAAAAGTTACAATGTGGTGATAGTTGATAAAAAATTGTGTTGTTTTTACGAGCACAAGACGCGTAATGAACAAAAACGGGTTCCGCTTGCCCTTATACTATTGATATATGACTCATTACCCAACTATCCCGTTACTTAATGGGGTAGTTAGATAATGGCTCATTACCTAACTACCTCATTACTTAATGGGGTAGTTAGATAATGAGCCAAATATTCTTGCAATTTGGATGAGTCACGAGAAAATAAAACATACTAAGATGTGCTCATACATAAATACCGCAAAACTACAAAGGGAATTTTTAATTGCAATTTATATACCTATTCATCATTCAGCGTTTTCGACGCGTTCGACTAGATGACCAAATAGAGCCGAAATCGTCACTTATAGGGTAATTAAGCAATGACTCTATACAAAAAAAAATTTACATACGAGTCACACAATAACTTACCTGTACATAAACATGTCTGAACACGTTTTGAGATTTCCTTGTTTGTTTATTTGATACTGATAATTTCATATATTTGTAAGAGTTACTCTACAAGCTGCGCTAAGTTTTATTTTGAATACGTTTGAATCTTGGAAGATAAAGACAAAATTAGAATTTTTTTATACAAAAAATATTTAAAGTGCCTGTAACTCAAAAGGAGCACAAAATCGCAGAAGAGTGTCTATGACAAAGTGGTGAGCAATTAGCACCTCTACAAGCTGCGCTAAGTTTTATTTTGAATACGTTTGAATCTTGGAAGATAAAGACAAAATTAGGTTTTCTTTCATACAAAAAATATTTGAATATTTTTTTTCTCTGAAAATACGGCTTATTTGGCAAAAACTCAATCTATAAAAGTGATTTGTAATTGCATCAGCTGTCTACAAAAAAAAAATCAGCCGAATCCGTTGACCTTCTGTCAAAAATTTCTTAATGTCCACTTTTTTATCATTCGGGACCAGTGTGCGTCTGTACTTGTCCATTGACAATAAAAGATTTGAACAACGTTGGGTGATGAAAAAAAAATTTTTTAAAGTTAGTTTTCGGTAAACAAATGTTTTTTTTTTGTTTCAGTAGTTTTCAATATCGTTACCTAGGATGTGGGTAAAGTCATATTCATCACTCTCCTGCTCTTATCCCAATTTATTTGCGGTCGACGCAACATGTCTTTTTAACCCCCGACGCAAAAAGAGGGGTGTTATAAGTTTGACGTGTCTGTCTGTCTGTCTGTCTGTCTGTCTGTGGCATCATAGCTCCCGAACGGATGATGCGATTTCAATAAAAAAAAAAATGTATTAAAGGTGATTTACCTGCGAGTGTTCTTAGACATGTTTGATGAAAATCGGTTGAGCCGTTTAAAAGTTGTGGGGGGGAAAGTGGGGAAGAGTAACGGAATGTCAGCAAATATACTCGAGTGGGGTCTCAAATGAAAGCGCACTGAAAGAGAATACTGATGAATTAATCGAGAGTGTTCTTAGCTTCGTTTGATTCTACATTATATTAAGTATATACCTATAAAAAGTACAAAATAAAAAATTAAATTTAAAATTTAAAAAACCCCCGACACAAAAACCTAATTTCCCTTTAAAAAGTAAAAAATAATAAAAAATAACTCAATCTTAAAATACCTAAGAATGTATTAATAATTAAAAAAAAACGTCGCGTTGGGGGACCGCTCCGCGAGTGCTGACGTCATTGACTGCTTAGTTAGGTAATAAGACTATTAGTAATTAAATTGTTAGGTTTGAAGCGGTCTCCCAACGTGGCGTATTTTTTTGAATTATTAATACATTCTTAGGTATTTTAAGATTGAGTTATTTTTTATTATTTTTTACTTTTTAAAGGGAAATTAGGTTTTTGTGTCGGGGGTTTTTTAAATTTTAAATTTAATTTTTCTTCCACACTTCTCTATTAGTCGTCATCTCAGTAGTCACATTCTTTCTATCTACATCATAAATCACACAGTCCATGTAAGTTTCTTAGATCTCCCACTACTCTTATAGCCATCGACATTCATACTCGAAACTTTCCTCACGACATTTTCCTCATTCCTCCGTATTACATGCCCATACCATGACAACCGATTTCTACACAACTTTTCAGTTACCGGTGCCTCTTTCAGACTTCCTCTTATGGACTAACATCTTATTCATGTCTATATAAATATTATACATACTATACTTTCATTACTATACATTCATTACTTATACATCTATATCGATACTTATAATAAAACTGTAGCGAGGTCAATTCTGTACATCTTCTATACTTATAATAAAACTGTAGAGAGCTCAATTCTGTACATTGAAAATATATTCAAAATTAATATTGGAGGATGAATGGTGATCGATACTGATGCCAAAAATGCAATCAGTAAAATTTTTGTCTGTCTGTCTGTCTGTCCGTCTGTCTGTATGTGCACGCATGGGTCAAAAACGACTGAAGGGATTGTAACCAAACTTGGTACGATTGTAGTCCATCCTCCTGGTCCAGGTTATAGGCTATATAACATAACGCTCAGACACATTGGAGCTGAGCAGTGACGATAAAGAAACAAGTCGGATGAAAATGCGCTTTCGAGCTAAAAATAGTTAACCTGGATTAACACATAGGCTACTTTTTATCCCGGTAGTACGTTCACGCGGGATATTTTCTGACCTCCACGCGGGCGAAGCCGCTGGCAAAAGCTAGTTGAAAATATATTCAAAATTAATATTGGAGGATGAATGGTGCCAAAAATGCAATCAGTAAATTTTGGCAGTCTGTCTGTATGTGCATGCATGGGTCTAAAACTAATGAAGGGATTTTAACCAAACTTGATACGATTGTAGTCCATACTCCTGGGCAGGTTACAGGCTATATAACATAACGCTAAGACACAAAGGAGCCGAGCAGTGCTGATAAATTTGAAGCAAGTCGGATGAAAATGCGCTTTCGAGCTAAAAAAATTAACCTGGATTAACACATAGGCTACTTTTTATCCCGGTAGTACGTTCACGTGGGATATTTTCCAACCTCCACGCGGGCGAAGCCGCTGGTAAAAGCTAGTCCATACTAATATTATAAATGCGAAAGTGTGTGTGTTTGTTTGTCCGTCATTCACGGCAAAACGGAGCGTAGAATTAACGTGATTTTTTAAATGGAGATAGTTGAAGGAATGGAGAGTGATTTGCCAAACTCCTTGGCAGTATATGGTTAGGTATAAATGAGACCAAAGATGTGGTATAGTCTGGTTATAATTATCCAAAGGTGCAACTTATATACTAACGACTACGTGATGATAACAGATAGAAGAAACATTAAATAGATATTGAACGTGCGATAAAGAACATAAGATTGCGATGTAGATTGTAGATACAGCACAAAGATATTGTACTGTAACAGTACACCCCCCTTTAAAAGAAAAAAAAAAAAAAAAAAAAAAAAGTAAATGTTATGGTAATAGTGTTTACAATATAAATTTGATCTAGACCTTACTAGTTATTTGCTGATGTATATAAATAATAATGCTACTGATCGCGGTGGAATTTGATGACGCCTGTTGTGGTGTGATTTGCTGACGTCTGTAACCTTGAAGTAGCTGCTGGCACCTCGGTTTTATCCCGCTTTCCGGAATTTTGGAAAGACCAACCCAGATTATGGTTCACGCAACTAGAAGCCATATTAGCACCACAGAAGCAAGGAGACGAATACAAATACTGTACGGTAATAGCAAAGTTATCCAAGGAAGAAATACTACAGGTTAGTGACCTAATCACTTCGCCACCGACTACAGATAAATACAAAAACATCAAGGAACGTTTAATTGATTGTTACGAAGAAACAGAACAGCGACAGTTTCAAAAATTAATATCAGAGACAGAACTCGGTGATCAAAAACCTTCGCAGTTATTACGTCAAATGCGAGTCCTCGGGAGAGGAAGAATCAGTGACGAAACAATTAAACTACTATGGTTCAGGCTTTTACCAACATCAGTTACTACGGTTCTAGCAGTTACGGAAGACATGGAAATTGACAAACTGAGCCTAATTGCAGACAAAATAATAATTAGGCTACTTTTAACTTAGGCTACTTTTTGTCTCTTAATAACCCCCCACTTCCCTAAAATGGGGGTGGTACGTGCTAATCTCAGGAACTACTGCACCCTAATTGTGGAACGCACTATCGTTAAGAATCTGAATCGTATTAAAGATTATTTGTAATCGATTGCATCATTTGTTCGAAAAAATTGTCGGCTCAGCAACGTAAATAGCGCAATGAATGTTGTTTAAGTATGAAAATGAAACCGATACTGTTGATAGCAAGTTACGCAATTACCCCTCTGGTTGGCATTGAAAAATTCTTTTTGAGTCGAGTAGCCTATTTATTGAAGAAGGCTATACGCTATATAACATCACGCTACGATCAAAAGGAGCGGAGCAGTAACAAAAAAATGGACGAAAACTGGCAGGCTGCGATGCGACGGGAAGGGTCAGGGGAGCAAATATTTTACGAAGTCGCGGGCAAAAGCTAATACTATATAATTCGGTGTAAAAAAAAAATATATTCTGCCTCTACACGAGCGCAGGCAAATAGCAGATCTCGCTTTCTTATTTAGTGTTATGAACGGGTCTACTGACGTCCCTGAGCTGGTGAACAAGATCGGGTTTCGCGTACCGGGTGCATTTTTTCGGAAACCACGTCTTCTCCATGTGCCTCAAGTCAGAACTATTTACAGACATAACTCGTATATGATAAGAGATTGTCGTACTTTTAATATGGTGTGTCAGGATGTCGAGTTGGATTTTTTTACTAATAGTATTAAGGAATTAAAGAAGGTTTGAATAGTTGTTTTTTCGATGTATAATCTTGTTTTGTTTTTACTCTTTATTTTGTATTCTTGAGCGTGATATAACTCATTAGCATATTTCTTACGTCGGTGTTTTGACGTATTTTTTTAAATATTACTCACATTAATCGTTAGTGGAAGCTTGTAATTGGCCATCGTTGACACGTTGTTCTAGACATTGTAATTTATTAGCTGTACGCTTTCCTAAAATTAATAAAATAAGATAAAAATGACTGTCAAACATTAAAAAAAATATATATAAATTTTAAATCAAGCTTAGGAAATCGGGCGTCGCTTCGTAAGATAAAAATACTGTAACAGGTCCGTTAAAAATGTCTAGACTATGAAATCGTTTGCTAAACAGTTTGGGGAGCGCACAGAGTATAATGTTCCAAACAAGCTGATTAGCGCACAAAACGCTTTAAAACCTTAATTTTATTAAGTTTTCTCATTCGTATTCACACTTCACTGATTTCTTTTGTATACTTTGCCATTAATAAAATAAGATAAGATTCGTTCTTTATTTGTGTAAACATTCTATACATGTTGTTAGGAAAGTATTGAGTATGAATGACGATGGCTATAAGAGTAGAGGGAGACCAAAGAAACGATGTATGGACTGTGTGAATTATGATATGGATAGAAAGGGTGTGACTACTGAGATGATGACTAATAGAGAAGTGAGGAAGAAAAAAAAAAGAAACATGTTGCACTGACCATAAATAAATTGGAATAAGGACAGGAGAATGGTAATTCTATACATATAAGAGCATCTAAGATGTTACATAGTTTAATTCCAATCATGTTTTTTTTTTTTGTGGGTGGGAAAAAATCAAATGATGTCTCCCGCTCAGGGTAGAGCAGAAGGGCGTGTCAGACTTTTACTGACTTAAACCCACCCTTCAGTTGCCCATGTGCCAGGACCACGGTACCTCTTTCGAACAAATCTCGCGACCCTGGCAGACATCGGCCCCTTTAGTTGTTGCTGACATCTCTAATCATGTTTAGCCGTAAGTATCGGCGTACAAATATTTCCATATCAATAAAAGAGTTAATGTTTCGTGTGATGCTGGACGTAAAGAATAGCACCACCCCGTTTCTTCCCGCGGGTGTCATAAAAGGCGACTAAGGGATTTACTAGAGAATGGGCAGCAGCGTTCTCTATGCATTTTACCACCATAGTGGGATCGTCAACCCGCCTGCCAAGCGTGGCGATTATGGCATAGCCCCCCAAACTGGGAGCGGTCTATGTCCAGCAGTGGACGTCTTATGGCTGAAATGAAGATGATGAAAAGAATTAACAAGAAAAAAAAAAACATAGAATGGGCACTTACGAAGTTTATAAATTAGACATTATTTTTATGTTATACTTATAATAGCTTCTACTAGCGGCTTCGCCTGCGTATTATACGTATAAACTGTCTTCTTGAATCACTCTATCTATTAAAAAAAACCGCATCATAATCCGTTGCGTAGTTTTAAAGATCGAAGCATACATAGGGACAGACAGAGAGAAGCGACTTTGTTTTATACTATGTAGTGATGTCAAAATTCCATATTTATATCAAAAGACTCGTAAATTACCTCTGACGTGTGTTAACACACAATATTACTATCATATTTCTAATATTATGTGAAACTGTCAATAAACAGAAAAAAATGGCATTTTCTAAGAAGAGTGACTTTGTTTCAGTTTTGGAGGTGACATTGAGTTATTATGACCTATATAACCTACTAAATATTAAACATACATTATCTCAAAATCGTGAAGCACGATAAAGAAAAATCTAAACGAAATCACATAATTTTGTGGATTGAAATTTGAACCAAGAAATTCGCTTTAAGCTGCGCATTATTAAAAGAACTCTTGGCTAAATATAACAGCCACACGATTCGATCTTCTAGGTTAAGCAACGCTTGCCGAGGTCGGCCCGAGGATGGGTGACCGTCTATCACATACTGACACGTCTCCGTACCTCAGAAAGCACGTCAAACCGTTAGTCCCCTCTGTCATAAACCGACGAAAAAAATCGGAGGAGGTTCTCAATTCGACGCGTATATTTTTGTTTTTTAAGTATGACCACGTATAACTTTTACATAGTGGTCCGATTGTGACAATTCTTCTTCTATTGGAAAGGGTATACTCCCAAGGTGGTCCCATATAAATTTGGAAATCAAAATCGAACCCTAAGGGTCGGAAAACAGGGGATGATTGATTGTTCACTCACTGATCGTTATGTATAACCACGCATAACTTTATACAGAGTAGTCCGATTTTGATAATTCTTTTTTTGTTGGATAGGATATAACCTTGCCAAGTATTATTAGAACATTAAAGTCACAAAAAATTATAAAATAAAAACTTTTTAACAAAAAATTAAACCGCCGAAAAAACTGAAAAACATAAAATAATAAACCTTAAAATTTTGAGTCGGCGCTGAAAAATCAATGAACAAAGATCACTCAAAGCGCCGACTCATAATTTTAAGGTTTATTATTTTATGTTTTTCAGTTTTTTCGGCGGTTTAATTTTTTGTTAAAAAGTTTTTATTTTATAATTTTTTGTGTTTTTCAGTTTTTTCGGCGGTTTAATTTTTTGTTAAAAAGTTTTTTTTGTAAATCGTTCGATCTTACATGACAGTCCTTTGACAGTCATAACGTGTAGTCAGAAGGCCGAAAGTCTGAAGACAACCAGTCTTGCCTACATTAATGGTTACCTAGGTAGGGTTGTGGACATCAAATAGGCAGTCACTCCATGGAAAATACTGGTATTCTACATTCGGTTAGACTGGAAGCCGACCGCAACATAGTTGGGAAAAGGCTAGGCAGATGGTGATAGTAATTTTTGTCTTTGTCTGTAGTTTGATACATACATAACATTGCGCCTGTATCTTTCAACGGTACGTAAGGTGCAGTTTTGGATCTGCAAAACATTTCAGGAGGTAATTATGTTAGTCATTCTCGACCGAACAATAAAATGGATAGGTATTGTTTTTTTTTTCATTTTCTTCTTATTTACGGAAATCGGTAAGTGTGAACTCCCTTTTTTAAAACGCGGCCAGTCTGTACGTGTCCTTAAACTGCGCTTTCACACACACACTAACAAACGCGACCGACCTTTCTTTCATAGATTTTTTGAAGAGGGTTATTAAGAGAGTTATTCTGAAAAACAATAAAATAAAAATCTAAAATAAAAAGTATAATTGATTATTGACTTGGTATCATATTGTTATATTATTATGTACGAGTCTCATAACAACCTCCTGAAATGTTTTGCAGGTTCAAAACTGCATCTTGTATAAAATAGTAAACTCTGGCCTCTACAATACGGCCTACTTACACAAATGTTCTTTCTTTGCTATTGTTCGTCGAATCGTTGAGCTTCTTTAGTTCTGAGTTGAGCTGCACGATTAGTGACAAATGCGTGCACTGACTGGACAGGTCCACTCAATATGTGTTGTTCTTTACTCAAAAGGCCCATTTCAAACACCAATCTACATGATATGACCACGATCATGCCTAGACTTTAAATGAGACTGTGACCTCTGAGTTTGTTTCGCGCTTTCTGCTCAGAGTAGTCAGATAGGAAACGCCGACCTCATCCAGTTTGAAAGTATTATTGATGTGTACCTGTTTGTACAAACCTACTTACAGAAATAAAAACACTTATCATTAATATGTACCTTCTACAATTTATTCTATGACAAAATTCCAAAACGAATATTCCAGTAGGAAATGCCTAATTTATTCCAAATCCCGTCCGCCATTGTTATGTTGCCAGCGCCAATCTCCGGCCAATGGAACTATTAGACAACGAGATAGATTGGGCAAGTATTCTAGTGTTTAGTATTGCTTTGTCTAACCAGTATTAATTATAGGTTGTTACAATAGAAACATTTGTTTGACAGAAGAGTAGACAACATTTTGTTGGACAGTACCTACCTAGACTATTGTCTGTGCCAGATAAGAAAAAAATTAAAGTAGTTGACACCCGCTTTCCAATGTATTCAAATATTTCAAAACGATACGAAAAAAATGTAAAGAAAGTGTCGCTAGCACGGTCAAAACGGTAATTTGAATACATTGGTAGGTAGGTGTCAACGACTTTTATTTTTTTCACATCTGGCACAGACTATAGCTTAGCACGAGTAGATAAAATTGACATTCCGGACTGTGTAGTACGACGGCAGCATAGTAGAAAGAATCAACTGCACTTTTAACGAAATTCACTTACTACTTTTTTTTTACATTCACTACTTTTACTTAATTTGACTTAGAATTCTGTTTACTCTTAAGATTAATTTTTCCATTTGATTTTTGTTTTTTTTTTCTTTTATTTTTACTGATATTTTAGTCACGTATAGACATTTACAACACTTTTTCTCAAAAAGAAGAAGTACCGGATTCTGGAACAAACAAATATTACAGTTATTAGCTTTAACCATTTTCTTGATAATAAGAGATCCCTATTAAAAAAAAAAAATATGTAAAATAGGGGGTTTTGCGTTCACAACTTTCTCCTGTAAAATCATGATTTTGTGAAATCAAAGAGTCTGAGAGTCAGCACTTTTTGAACGTCAAGGGTAATAAGACAGTCCCCCAAAACGCCCGCCCTTCACCACTTCCTCATGCTTTAGCTGACAACAAGAAATGACGCAACAAACTCCCCAGCATCACAGCTGTCTATAAAAAAAAAACACAAATTACACGGTTATCATCAGAATTTTATGAGACTAAACAGTAGTTTTCTATACTAATATTATAAAGAGGAAAAGTTTGTATTTTTGTTTGTTTGTTTGTAATGGATAAACTCAAAAACCACTGGACGGATTTTAAAAATTCTTTCACCATTAGAAAGCTAAATTATCTGCAAGTAACATAGGCTATATTTTATTTAAAAAAAAAATAGGGGTCCGTAAGATATTTGGGTTTTTCGGACCCAAGGTGTAAAAAATCATCCAAAAAAGTTCCTTATTAATATGTCTTCGAAGTACCAGGTTGTCATAACTTGGTAGGAGCTCACCTAACATGGGTGGTTGGCACAACTTGGTAGGAGTTCACTTATCATGGGTTTTATTGATTCTGAGGCGGTACGAAGTTCGCT
Organism: Aporophyla lueneburgensis; assembly: GCA_932294355.1. Lineage (NCBI taxonomy): Eukaryota > Metazoa > Arthropoda > Insecta > Lepidoptera > Noctuidae > Aporophyla > Aporophyla lueneburgensis. Next base: position 10,170,269 of record OW028762.1, on the reverse strand, counting down.
GGGTCAGCTAGTATTTGATATCGTTACAAATAGTAGTTGTATCAAAAAAGTTTGTGCCTGTAGTTATGTTACGGCGATCGGGAATTAAGTTAAACAAAAACTTTATTTATTACAATTACTTTAATCATAGAAAAACAGTGTATTACGTTGAAGGCTGATGTCAAGAGTGATTTTACAAACAATAAAATGGAATAACATGAATTTGATCTTATTACTAGGTTGCACTTTATTACGTAGATTGGCGGCTGCGTACTCAGCGTAAACGGTCGTTAGGCTGAGTTGACTCTGTTTATATGCATTTTCATTAAATACATTAGGATTGAATCTGATTGATCTTTTATTTCATATAAAAGATCAAAGATAAAACACTAGAAATAGTTTTGTTACGCTACGCCATTGGAAAAAATAAATGACAGTAACTCCTTAGTGATTTTTACTTCTTGGAATTGTCCTGTACCGTATTGATTAAAAAAAAAGTTTTATAAGAATATTTTATTAGCGAAAGTGTTAAATAATAAGATTCTAATTTTGAATTTCGGTTTTGTGTTTATAAAGAATGTCAAACTCATTTTGATGTTTAAAATTCGAATTTTATGAACTGAGAGTAGATAAAACGCTCTTTTAGAATTATAGACATTCAATTAAAATTTTGAAGATGTGTTTTGATTTTTTTTTGCTTTTTTTTTATTCTCATAAAATCATAACATAATAAAACTCTTATTTAAACAGAGGTCTATTGTGATACACTTAGGCCTCTGCTTTATTAATAGTATTAGATGGCAAAATGACCTTGCATGGGTCATTTTATGATATACTAGCTTTTGCCAGCGGCTTCGCCCGCGTGGAGGTCGAAAATTATCCCGCGGGAACATACTACCGGGATAAAAAGTAGCCTATGTCCTTTCTTAGGCTCTAAACTATCTGTGTACCAAATTTCATTAAAATCGGTGTCGTAAGAGGCGATTAAGGGACTTACTAGAGAATGCGCAGCAGCGTTCTCTATGCATTTTACAACCATACTGCGATCGCCAACCCGCCTGCCAAACGTGGAGTTTATGGCAAACTCCCCTAAATTTGGGAAGATCTATGTCCAACAGTGGACGTCTTTCGGCTGAAATGATGATGATGATTATTATATACTTTTAATTATTGTTCCTCTCAACCAAAGCACCTGCCATGTAATCTTTTCACCACCCTTGGTTGACTGGTAGGGAATGCCTAAGGCATTAAGTCCGCCTTTGTACCTTTTTTCCGTGCGAGAAGTTTAAATAAATAAATAAACGAAGGAAAGTTTTATGTCATTTTGTAGCAGCTGTTAATTGACCTGTCCTGTTAATCATTTTGACGGATCCTCAAGAGACGAAAGACTACATTATCTTACTTAGAAACTACCAACAAAACTCGCTGCGATGACAAATATATCTAAGTATGTACAAACAAGAAGACAATACGTCTTTTATTCCCGTGTTGGGGTCAAAAAGTGCGGAATTTGCCCCCTTCATCGCCATCGCTCCTTTGCCTTAGGTTATGTGTGTGTGTGAGGTGTGTGTGTGTGTGTTGTGTGTGTATATTATTATTATTTAGTCGTCGACGGTACCGCGGGGAACTCGTTTCGAGACGGCTTTAGGCCGTGACCTCTGGGGTTGGGATTTGGACATAGTTTGAGTGTCGACATCGATAGTTTTGGATTTTATTTTAGGTTGTTAGTAATTTTTGTAAGTTATGATTGCTATTGTGGATAAAAAGTAAGATATGAAAGGAGTTATTAAACAGCATTATCACCACAGAAAATAATTAGTGCTGGTAAATAAATATTCATATTAATTTATTTATTGCGTTCAATAAAGTACTACAAACTACTAGTTATTACAAACAGCATATAGCTTATTAATATTTTTTCATTATTTTGATATCCCAAACAATGGTTTTTATTTCTACGAGTTTTCACCAATAGGCTACATGAAATAATACAACTGTGCACTGTGCGTTAGTAAAATACTAGAATGCTAATGTTACATTCAGTTGAAACCTTACCCTTAGGTCATAGCTACGAACAGTAGGTAATACGTGTAACCGCTACTAAAAATGTCTCATAATTATGTAGTTTTAACATTAATCGTTACATGTTTAAAAAGATGGTCACATCGTATAGTCCAAAATTATTAAAATTTCATTCTAAAACCTATCTTAAATCAAGTCAATAATAGCTGACATACACTTAAATCGAACAAAATACGGTCTACATAGAGAAATATTAAAAACACACTAACAAAAACAAAAAATATCGTTTTATCGACACACCCAATTTGCAAAAAGACCCCATCACTAAAACACGCGTCACTTTCGTGTTTCATCTTTTACACCTTCCATGATGCAATCCTCTGTCTTCTTCACACTCGGACCTCTCGCTCACACGCTCCTTGTTCCTTCGGAGACTATCAGCATAAGTTTATCGCAGTTTTACATTTTTTTTTTATGTCACTATGGTGTGGTAGTGGTGAAGGTTTTTTTGATGTCCTAGGTTCGATTGAAGTTGTCCGGTTTTATGAGTCTTACTATTTGCTAAATTATCTGCCTAGCCTTTTCCCATCTGTCTTGGGGTCAGCTTCCAGTCTAACCGGATGCAGCTGAGTACCAGTATTTTACATGGAGCGACTGCCTATCTTACCTCCACAACCCAGTTACTGGGTGATACGATACCCCTCGGTAAGACTGGTTGTCAGACTTTCTGGATTCTGACGACCCGTAACGACTGTCTAACTCTAAGATCTACGAAAGACAGCCGGGACCAGCGGCTTAACGTGCTTTCCGAGGCACGGAAGGGCAAGCGCAGCTTAACCTGAACGATCGACCCGTGTACTATTTGCTAAATGAGGTTTTAAATTGCAGAAGAAGCAGTTTTTTTTTTATATTATATATTAATTAGTTTTTCTATTTAGAGCCTTGAGAGCTGTGGTGGCTCAGTGGTAACGACTACAACTTACGAACGTCGGAGGTTCGAACTCAGACAGGCGCATTTACTTTGTGTAAATTATTTTATCACCACTGCTCTCAAAACGCCGAAGGAAAACATCGTGAGGAAACCGGCATGTCTTAGAACCAAAAATTCGAAGACATGTGACATCTACCAACCCGTACTGGGCCTGCGTGGCAGATTACAGCCTTCTCCCTCTCATCGAGAGGAGGCTTGCATCCCGGCAGTGGTAACATTATAGGCTGATCATGTTTTCTTTTAAGTTGGAAGGGTGTTTTGGTGGACGGTCATAAGTAATTATCAGGGATATTAGGGAGCTCCGTAACCGTAACCGAAACTATCGGATATCCGATATAAAAATTTATCCATAACCGTAACCGAATCCGAAATAAAAGTTTGGGATAATATCGGATTTGTTATTACATTTTTATTTTAGGTAGATTAGATAATACTCAATATATATTTATAATCATTTTTATTTTAAATAGCTGTAATAATTACTCACACACTGATTGTAATTCCTACCAAATGTTGCACACCATTTGGTAAATAAAATCATTTTATTAGCTATTTATATTTTACTTTTGAAATTCCTTAAAAGTTTAATATCCGTAACCGAAATTATCCGAAACTAACGGATAATCCGAAATAATTTCATACCCGTATCCGTATCCGGTATAATAATCATTCCTACATCCGTAACCAATCCGTATCCGAAATTTCATATCCATAACATCCCTAGTAATTATGATGTCCAAGAACTGCTGATTCTCAGAAAAATGTGTTTTCATTTTGATTTAGCTGTTCCTGGTTCAGTGGAAGACTTAAGGCTTCCGGGAGTCAGTAGGTACTCAGTGCGTCTAACTTATCTTGGCCTGATATGCAATTTTAATTATTATTTACTAGCTTTTGCCGGCGGCTTTGCCTAAGTAAGGGTCGAAAAGAATCCCACGGGAACTTTCTACCAGGATATAAACTATCTGTGTGGATAATTTCACCAAAATCCTTTCAGCTGTTTTTGCGTAATTGACTACCTAACCCATTATAGCACCATCCCATTTCTTCCTGTATATGTCTTAAGAGGCGACTAAGGGACTTACTAGAGAATGGGCAGCAGCGTTCTCTATGCATTTTACCACTATAATGCGATTGCCAACCCGCCTGCCATGCGTGGCGATTTTGGCAGAGCCCCCTGACGGAGGCCTATGTCCAGCAGTGGGCATCTTGCGGCTGAAATGAAGGTGATGATGATGACTAAAACGAACAGCCTTGCCAAAAATTAATACGAATAACAAGATTCTGCATACCAAAAATATTAATTGGATAAGTAATATACATTATTATATTCACGAAGGGAAACTCAGTAGTCCCACATTTAACTTTAAAAACTCTCGGACAATTTAAATAATTTAACATGACAGGTGTAAATGTCAGATTTAAAAGGTTCCCGACCCGGTTTTGACAGGTTAACTGTTAACCCTTCCATCGTGGGTAATATGGGTATAATGTACCGTAACTTATCTTTGTACGGAAATAATTATATTGGTCTGGAAATTGTTCTAATGCAGGGCAAAGGCCTGGCTCCTATACAAATTAATAAACTTGAAGTGTGTTTTTGTAGTGTCAAAATATCATACATAATCAGTCTCTAAGAAATGTTTAATAGATTTAATTTAATTTATGTAAGTATCTCTAAATCGGTCATAGCATGGATCGGAAAGAACCGGTATGTGGTCTCTACTCTAGGACTTTTTATACTTTACTTTCAGCCTTCTAATAAGGCCCATTGTGAGCGACCACGTTTCAGTTCCATAGGTCATCACTAGCAATACACATTGGCCAAAGATTTCCTCTTGAGACACTGCGGTATGTGGGACGAGAAGATATTGCGTAATCAGAAATGAAGAGATCCGTAGGAGCACCAAGATAACCGAGATAGCCCGAAGGATTGGTAAACTGATGTGGCAGTGGGCAGGGCACATTGCTCGCAGAACTGATGGCCGATGGAACTGAAAGGTTCTGGAGACCGCGTACCTGAAGACGTAGAGTTGGAGGGCCCCCAAGGTGGACCGATGACCTTGTGAAGGCCGCAGGAATCCGTTGGATGCGGGAAGCACAAAACCGATCGAAGTGGCGGAGCTTGGGGGAGGCCTATGTCCAGCAGTGGACGTCTTTCTGCTGAAATGATGATGATGATGTCTAATTTTACATATAATTAATATTGTAACTTTGTTAGCTTAGTTGTAAACTCTATTGTGCGTGCTGTGGTTTCCTATGAGTGAAGGAGTACACCTACTTAATACCTGATGTTGCCATTTATTTATGTGTCAATGTATTGTGTACATCTTTTGTTGGAGATCCTAAATCAATCCATACTAATATTATAAATGGGAAAGTGTGTGAGTCTGTTTGTCCGTCTTTCACGGCAAAACGGAGTGACGAATTGACGTCATTTTTTAAGTGGAGATAGTTGAAGGGTTGGAGAGTGACATAGGCTACTTTTTTTTTTAGGTGGCTGGGGTGAACTTAGAAAAGCCGTGCCTTTCCCATGGACAATTGTATGTAGCATGTTCACGTGTGTCCAATGCCCAGAATCTTTACATTCTATCCCCAAATTGAAAGAAATATGATATCATACAGTAGCGTATTAAAATAACTATATCTGGATGACCGAGCTTTGCTCGGTATTTTTTGGTATATTGTGTTTAAAATAATAAGTTTATGTTCAAGTTGATTATCGATAAAGTTGGTCATTGAAAACACGAATAAAACGACATTTTATAAAAATGAATCCTAGCTAGATCGATTTATCGCCCCCAAAATCCCCTGAATACTCATGGAAATCGTTGGAGCCGTTTCCGAGATTCAAATTATATATATATATATATCGACACCTCGGGGTAGAAAGGTCGTATAAACCATTTTACCCAAAATGAGTTATGAATGCAGTCTTATTCAGAATTTTCCGCTCTATCGATTGGTTTATGTGACGCTTGTAAATTCGAAAAAAAATGGTTGTTACGGCCCAGATTACTTCAACGTCTAAACAGAGTTTTTGTTAGAATTTATGATGTAAGAACCAAAAATACTTTTTTTGCTATGATCATTGGGAGTAATGCCATATTTTCTAAAACATTACAATGTAACAACTCAAATAATTATAGGATGTAAAAACCATTTTTCTAAAAAACATTGGTCGTAAATCCACGCTAACTTCTAAACTAAGAGACTGACATTAAAATAAGGTTTTCCATTGCAAAGAACATAACAAATTAACAAATCTCACTTAATAGGGTCAATATACCTATAAGAACAAAAAAGTTATTAGCCAAAATGTTTTAAAAATTTTGTTTTTTGCTCGTCCTGTAAAGTAGGGTTTATGGCTTTTACTACCTTTCTACCCCAAGGTAGCGATATATATACAAGAATGGCTCGTTTAAAGGTATAGGTTGGCAAAAAAGAGTCTGTCGTGGTAACCATTGGAACTAAAATATTTTTTTGGTGGCAGCACTGCTTTGTTTATCATCAACAAGTAGCTAATCTGTCATTGTGTTATGTTCCCAGTTGTATTTTACTTATTTCTAATTAACTATCAATTATTAATGCTTTTGAACATATAAAAAATGAATAAAACAATAAGGAGTAGTGGTGTGAGCTGTGATATACTAAGTTTTCGTAAGAAATTTGGCGGAATCTGAAGCGGAACAAATTTTGTCTCCGATTGACAATGTTTACGAAAGAACTGCTGACACGACAAGTATTTATCCAAGAAATTTATCTTTTATTCAATGCCAGTCATTGTTTTTCCTTTCTAATACTAAATTTTATCGGTATTATAAGTTTCAAGCCATTTTATTGTTTTATTTACTAATAGATTATTGAGGTTATGTTTACTAGTTTGACAAATCGCGTGTACGTTAATTCTTGATATTTGATACTTGAAATTGAAAAATGTACCTACATGGAATTAATATGATTGTCTTTATATTTTTTTCAAGGTAAATCTCACAGTACAATTAGAGAAATTGTTAATGAAGGAGAAAACAATTAAGGATTTTTTCTACACCTGAAGGAACACCAAAACAGTTAGCGGAAGAAAGAATTAGACGATTTTGATCTGTGTGCAATTAGACAAAAAGTTCAACACTATAACGAAACAGCCAAGTATTTTTTTTTTTTATTTATTTATTTATTTACACCAAACATACAACATCCTTACAGGCTAGACCCAATGCGACATTGTAGAACACTTAAAATTTAACAGTTACACTATTTCAAGTACCATAACAAATTTTATAGGTAGCCATTTTCTCAAATTCGCCCAAAGTGCAACAGAATATGTCGACGTCATCAGCAATGAGGTTGAGAGTGCGGAGTGCGCTCGTCAGCGGCGCCTCACGGAGCAAGTTAGTTCGCGCGCGCGGTACCGCCAGCAACCGCGGCTGACGACGACGACCCACATACCCGTCTGGCACGACAAATTCCACTCTTCTCAATATATCCGCATTGTGTATCTTTCCTCTAATTATCTTAAAGATATAAGTAACGAGTGTGAGTTGCCTCCTGACCCTCAGTTCCTTATATCCGACCATACCTAAGACAAATAGTGTTGGATACATCAATGGATAAAATGGATACACACCGTATTCCCTCATATATTTGTATCTGATAAATTTATTTTGTACGCGCTCCAACATGAGACTATATTTAGTTTCATGCGGAGCCCAGATAACTGCATTGCATTCTAATTGGCTCCTTACTAAAGCATTATACAATGCCGTTATTGCTTTTATATTTGTGAAGCTTTTAACCATTCTCAGGACAAATCCTAGGTTTCTATATGCTTTTTTGCATACCTTAACTATATGATCACGAAACGTTAGCCCACTGGTAAAATGGACACCCAAGTCTCTCACCTCAGTGACCCTAGCCATCGATACTCCATCTACCGTATAGCTATGTGTAACGGGCGTGCGTGCGCGCGAGAAACTTATAGTCACACACTTCGATGTGTTAAACTGCAGAAGATTACTCTTGCTCCAAGCAACTACTCTGTCTATATCTCTTTGCAGTTTTTCACAGTCATCCCTGTTTGTTATAGGGAGAGAAAGTTTGAGGTCGTCGGCAAATAGTAAGCACTGAGCATCTTGTACAACACTTGGGAGGTCATTTACCACTAAGAGAAACCCAAGGGGCCCTATATTACTTCCCTGGCTAACACCAGATCTAGTATAATATGCCTCCGATTGGTATCCTGCGTAGTCCACATACTGTTGCCTGTTGCTCATGTAACCAGCAAAAAACTTAAGTAAATGCGGGGTGAAACCGAACCCTGCCAACTTTTTTAGTAATACGTCATTATCGACTAAATCAAACGCTTTTTTAAAGTCGAAGTATGCAGCATCGACTTGCCCCCCACCGTCCACTACGGGCACCACTTCCGCCATGTAGCTCAGTAAATTGCTCGTAGTATTTCTGGTCGGCCGAAATCCATGTTGCGCGTCAGTAAGTTGCGAGCTAACTTGCTGATATACTTTCTTATAAATAGCAGCTTCTAATACTTTAGCCGTTGTTGACAATACCGCAACTGGTCTATATTCCTCAACTTTAGTTTTCGAACCTCCCTTCGGTACCGGTATGACCCGGGTAATCTTCCACATCTCGGGAAATACAGCTGATTTAAGGCAAAGATTGTATATGTGCAACAGCGGTCTCGCTAATCTCATTCGACAGTCCCTAAAAACATACGGCGGAATACCATCAGGCCCTGACGATTTTTTCGGCTTAAGTTGCTGTAGGGCGCGTACCACGTCATCCAACTCCAATCTGTCAAGCTGAACCCGCCCTGCTCCGTTCTGACTGCCTGCTTCCACTATCGCCGCATTCACATCCAATCTAGGTTTTTCTACATTATATACTGAATAAAAATACTCAGCGAATTCTTTAACCACTTGATCATCTTTCAACGCCACTCCGTTCTTTAAAATCTTTTGGCTACTGTTGTTACCTCTTTTAGAATTAACGTAAGCCCAAAATGATTTAGGGTCACTTGACATTTGGCTTTGTACACGTTGGCGATATTGCTCCAGTGCTACTAAAATCTTCCCTTTAACTGCAGCCCTACACTGAGCAAACGTTTCGTAATCATCCTCTAAACCACTACTTTTATATTTTTTATGAAGAGTAGCTTTAAGTTGTATGTCGCGAATTATCTCACCCGTGTACCACTCGGGATAAATGTACCTCGAGCGTACACGACTTCGCTTTTTCCTGGGAACACAGTCATCTATAATTGAATACATTGTGTCATAAAAATACTTTAAACTCATATCTAAATCTAAGTTATATAGAGGAGCCCAGTCGACGGCACCTACCATTGCATATAATTTTAAAAAATCCGCTTTATTAAAATTCCAACTGACATGATGTGAGTGCGTTTCCGATGACGATGTGCACAAACTTGGCCTTATGTGGGTATTCGTACGCAACCGCGGGCTGACGGACACGTCGAGCGGAGGGTGATAAGCATCCACCGGCACGAGCGGCGCCTCCGCCGCGCGCACACTCACACTCTCCCCCTCAAAAGTACTCAGTACTAAGTCCAAACAGCGATCATTGCAATTAAATATTCTGTTGCTCTGGGTAAACCTACAATATGTCTTAAGAAACTCATAATACGAATTAACGCATGTATTACAGGAATATAAATTAACATCTCCTACCACTACCACTTCACGATAAATATTACAATATTGTTCAATGATTCTAAATAGCAACCCATATTCATGTTCACTACTATTAGGTGGGATATAAACAACACATATTAAAAACAAAAACCTATTACGTAAATAAACAGTAGCACCTACTAGTTCAAAAACATGGTGATCAATGTTTACGCCGCCGCTCGGTACAGGTACTCGCCGCAACTCGATTCGCGGTGTGGCCACGAGACACGCGCCGCCTTGCTTTCGCCCATCCGCTCGGTCACATCGTATTATAGTGAACCCTGGAGGGATTAATTCCGAATCACAAATGGATTCGTTTAGGCCAGTTTCCGTGATAGCAAATATATCCGAGTTATAACTTGATATTCCTATATAAAACTCCTCTAATTTGGTTCGCAGTCCTCTTACGTTCTGATAATATATTTCTGCAGTAGATTTATTCCGCGGTATTTGGTTTTTTGTATGGTCTACGAAACCAAACCCATTCACAGAACTCAACATTTACTGGCCAATTCTCCGGTTGACATAATACGTCATATTTACTCTCCGGTACACCAATCATAAAGGATGCATAATCCCTTTCCGTTCTATGTTTAAGGCGTTCTACTTTAACAGGGTTTTTCAACCCACATATGTTTCTTACATATTTTTCTAATTCTTCTTCTTTAGTGTCCTTCTGTAAACGCCAGACGTGTAGATATTTATTTTTTTCCGTTCCCTGAATTTCATTTATAGAAATACTTCCTCCTCTTTTAACTTCTTTATTAAGATATCGGCTTTTCTTTCTATTTATGACTGTCCAACTTTCTTCTTTATCTAGTATTTTTTTCCCTTCATCATGTACCTCTACTGAGCTAATATTCATTTCACTCTCTTTATTTACGAAAAGTGGTTGTTTGCTCTCCGATACTAAACTTGTGGATTTCGTGGCCACACATTCATTGGTTGTTATAATATTGGTGGAATTATGAGTTACCCGCTTTTTGTTTTGCTGCAGAACGTCCACGAACGTTTTAGAGGATGACGGTATTTGATTCTTAGGTGTTTGAGACTCGACTGCAGTATCCTGCTTTGAACTTTCCACACAGAGACGGGCTCGCAACAGTTCATTCGACTTAATTAAGTTTATGATGTTTGCTTCTAACGTATCTACTTTGTTTGCTTTTTCTTGAACTACTTCCATTATTTTTCGTAAATCTTGCAATTCAGTCTCGGTTTTGATGAATCTATTTAGAAGCAAAGCATATTGCTTACTTTGTTCCTCCAGTCGTGCTATTATTTCTAAGTGAAACTCCCGCAGTTCTTCGTATGGTTTATTGTCCATATCTAACTCATTCGCGTTGCGACGACTACCGCGCTTAGTGTTTACGAAGCAGTCACTCGCGCCGGACGCGACAGTTTTATCCAATGTGATACTTCCTCGAACTGGCGTATCGGAGTTTCCTCGTTTTGGAATAGTGCTTACACATTCTGGACACACCCATTTTTTCTTGTATTCCTGCGTAAACGCCTCGTACTTCTCAGTCGTCAGCGCCAGGCATTTTAGATGATATAGCTTCTGACACTTTCCTTGAGAACACTCCATATACACCTCATTGTTAAAATCGGCATCGCAGCCGTTACATTTCGTACCCATCTAGTGGGAACACAACGTAGCTAAACACAACAATATTTACGTCCGAACGCTGTCACTGCACTTTGACTGACTACTTTTTGTTAATGCTATTATCGCATAACACAGTAAAAAAGTATAATTTATATTTATTATTTTTCAGGTGCCTATTCTACGTAATATATTACCTATAGTTTGAGGAGACGGGTTGTAATGGGAGCCGTAAACGTGTAAGAAAGATTTTTACACTATTTTCATAAATAAGAAATGTAAAACTGACACATCAGTGTTAATGGAAAAAATCTATCATAGCACCGAAATAACCGGAATACCAGAATGATGTTACGTCACGTTTTTCTTTTTAAATAAATCTAAACTTTAGCGTGTTATTTCATTTTCATTGTCATGTGAATAGTGATAATGTTATGTACCCCGCATATACATACCTGACGCCTTCATTAGTCAACTGTTCAAGTTTATTCGATATTGCCCGTACCTTTCGAATGCGACATACTATAGGTACTCTCTGACTTCCGATTAGTTTCCGACAGTAAGCAGCTGTAAGTCACCTTCTTGTCGACTATAAACTGTCGGCATTAACAGGATTCGTTCAGTATCATTCATGTCAAATTTGATACAGGCATACCAACCATCGAATGGTTGTGAATACCCTAGATGGTGGCCGCAAATGCGATTGCTGAACATTATGTCTTGTGTATCGGGTTCAATCGGCAATCCCTGAGTGTAATTTAATTTATTTTTAAACTGAATAAGTTTGCATTATGTTATTATGATGGCACTCTTAGATAAAAAGTTATTCCAGCGAAATAATGCGCAATCTACTAAATACAATGAAAGTAAAAGACTGTGTGCCTATCAAGTCTTGAAATCTTGACTGATGAGAATATCCGGGATCTCGTGTTTGTGGATTAAAACAACAAGTATCTTATCACTTTTAGTCCTAGTATACAGGGTCGCCATACCTGCTAAGCAGGTGCCCTCATTTTTTCCAGACTCTTTTTTGCCAAGCTGTATAAGATTTTGTTACGAGTTCTCTTCTGTGTTCTAAATCAGGAAAAGGGAACCGTGTTACCCCGAATTTAACGCGAGCGAAGCCGCGGGCAATAGCTAGTATACAAGATTATTTTTAGTATATGCGAAACCTGAATATAGTTTGTTCAGAATCAGTAACTGAATCGATTCCAATAATTTTTACACCATGTTATAGATCGTGCATTCCACGACGACGCGCCCCATCTTTGACAATTGTACCGAGAGCGGTTAAAAACAAAGGAAAGGGACGTAAGAGGGGTGCGTCGTCGTGAAATGCACGATCTATATATTTTGTACCAAAAATATTTAATTACGCTTCCAAGTAGGACACCGAACGACAATACGTATCCACAATCATCTGTGCGGGTCACGGCAGTTCATAGCGCGCGTGGGCGCACAGCGAGACGGCTACGACGGGTAACAACTCCCTCCCTCGGCTCCCGCAGTCGTCCGAATGCCACCGATCGATGAGCACGTATCGCGATAACTTTGTGATTATTAATGATACAGTTTTGAAATTTTTTTCATAGATTCTTTACATAAAAATACTAGACCCATGTTTCGGGTTTCGCATAAACAAAAATTAATGTTGTATAAATAAATATGAAGTTCCCACTTCTGGGATACAGGCCTCGTATCTTCGAGAGGAAGCGGGCCGTAATCTACCACGTGGGCTCGGTGCAGGTTAGTAGATGTCTCGTGTCTTTGATTTTTTTGTTCTAGAACATGCGGCGTTCTCGCACGATGTTTTCCTTCACTGTTTTGAGAGCAGTAGTAATGAAATTATTTACACAAAATAAAGTTCACAATCATTCAATCATTTGTTCTGTGTCTGGGTGTAATTTATCTATAATGTATATGTATTTAAAGAAATATTAGGTCTTTACCTATGAAATTACCGTTCTGCAGTACTGGCCTTTTCAAATCAATATAATTTTTGTTTGTCTAAGAATTCTAATTTCAAATTTTTTTTATTTTAAAAACATGGAATTCTTTTTCCAAAAGTAGTCATTTGTTTATTGATTAGTGTTACATTTTCATCGCATTTCAATCTTTTTCGTCATCATAGATACGTTAAAAATTCGAGTAATTATGGAATATGAGTACCGTCGTGGTAGCAACGCGGCACAAGCGGCACGCAACATCAACGACGTTTACGGAGCTAACACTACAAACCAACGCACCACCTGTTATTGGTTTGCTCGCTTCCGTTCTGGAAATTTCGACTTGAAAAATGAACCTCGCGGTCGTCCGAAGACTTTGGTCGACAATGACGAATTAAACGCGATTGTGGAAGCTGATGATACACAATCTACGGCTGAATTAGCAGCAGCTTTCGACGTTAGTTGTAAAACAATATTGGTCTATTTGCATCAAATTGGCAAGGTAAAAAAGCTTGACAAATGGGTGCCCCACGAACTCAATGATCGCCAGCGCGAAGTACGCGTCAAGACGTGCCTTGCACTGCTCAACAGACACACAAATGAAGGAATTTTGAACCGCATTGTTCCCTGCGATGAAAAATGGATTCTGTTTGATAACCGCAAGCGCTCAGCAAGTTGGTTAGATCCTGGTTTAGCACCTAAACAATGCCCTAAACGAAAACTTACCCCTAAAAAAGTGATGGTCACTGTTTGGTGGTCTAGCGCCGGTGTGATTCATCACAGCTTCTTACCAAACGGGGTGAGCATTACTGCAGATGTGTACTGTGAAGAACTGAACTCAATGATGGAGAAGCTGGCACATCTCCAACCAGCATTGGTCAATCGCTCGTCTCCGCTGCTCCTGCACGACAACGCGCGACCTCATACTGTACAGCAGACGGTCTCCAAGTTGCAAGAACTGGGGTTGGAAGCTCTCCGTCATCCGCCCTACTCACCAGACTTTACGCCTACAGACTACTACTTTTTCCAGAATTTGGATAACTTCTTGGTGGGAAAAAAATTCAATACCCGAGAGGCAGTACAAAATGCCTTTGAAGAATTTGTTGCCTCCCGTCCAGCTGATTTTTTTAAGAAGGGCATCAATAAACTGCCACTGCGTTGGCAAAGATGCATTGATTGCATGGGTGATTATTTCGATTAATACAAATAAAAAATACATGAAATAAATTCGTTTAATTTTTTTCATCCAAATGGCATTTTCATAGGTACCTATTATATAAGTATATTTATCAGTTGTCTGGTTACCATAGTACAGGCTCTGCCTAGTTTGGGATCAGATAACATTATGTTGGTTGTTCTAAGATATTATTATATTATATTAATACATCAATTAACTCAGCCTATCGCAGTCCACTGTTGGACATAGGCCTCTCCTATGTTGCACCACAACACCCTGTCCTCTGCCTTCCGCATTCAGTCTGTCCCATCTACTTTTTTTAGGTCGTCGGTCCACCTAGCTGGGGGGCGTCCCACGCTACGCTTGCCGATACGCGGTCTCGCTTCAGGACTAACCTGCTCTATGGGCCATCGGTCCTTCAACAGGCAATTCCAACTCACTGCCACTTCGGGCTATGTCGGTAACTCCAGTTCTCTTCCGGATAACTTCTTATTTTATCCTTCAAAGAAACTCCGAGTATAGTCGGCTCTATAGCGCGCGAAGCGACCTTGAATTTGTGGACCAGCCCTGTCAGTGTCCACGTTTTGGCGCCGGATGTCATGACGGGCAGGACGCAATGGTTGAAAACCTTAGTCTTCATACATTCACACCCATGACGTCCTACAACTTGGATGGCCAAGTTGCACTGGCATCCGTTTTGACTATTGTTTTGACGGTCAAAAGTGCCTTTTTGACGTGCAAAAGTGCCTTTCGTTTGCTTACGTATTTGAGATAAATGATTTGACGTTGACTTTCTATTCCATTGTGATTTGTAAATACGGACACAATTTGCCAAACAATAAGCCATACAGACTTAGCCATATTGTAAAGTCAAGGCTTTACAATATGGCTAAGTCTGTATGGCCACTTTATATTATAAGAAATGCATTAATATTTAAATCCTTCATAATTACTCAACTGTCAGTTTAGTTACAAGATGACAAGACTTATTATAAAAGTATTAAAGATTTTTTATGATATCTGAATGATTATAATTACAATATTTTTTTGTGCGATAAGTCGATGACAAGTGAATGACCCTGTTTCTTCATGGCTTTCTAGGAACTAAAGGGGCAAACCAAATAAACTAGCGAAACTTTTCAGACGAGATGTATCGATATTAAAATATGATATTTGAGGTTTTTGGTGGTCAACGACCGCTGGTATTTTTGTTACTGAGAAAATTTGTTTTCTTTTATTTTATCGTGTTTTGATATCGATAGTAGATATTGTGTAGAAACTTAACAATAAAAAAAAAAAAAAAACTGATGTTTCAATACTAACTGCGGTCGATGATCCCACGAAATAGTCTTATTTATCACAAATTCAAAACAAAAAAATTTGTCAGTTTAAATCAAATAAATGACCGCTCAGATCCAGCCCAGTGGTGGTGGCTCTGTGGTAACGACCCCGACTTACGAGTTACGGTCGTGAGTTCGAACCCAAGCAGGCGCTTTACTTTATGTAAATAATTTCATTAACACCGCTTTCAAAACGATGAAGGAAAACATCGTTAGGAAACCGGCATGTCCTAGAACCAAAAATTCAAAGACATGTGACATCTACCAACCCACACTGGGCCCGCGTGGTGGATTATGGCCCACTCTCTCTCACCGACAGGAGGCCTGGCTGCTGATAATGCTGATAAAACGACCGCTTTCCTTTCGACACCCGTTTGCTGTGCTGCAAGGCAAATCAGGTTATAGAAATGTCATTTTCGATACGATAGTTTGTCAAATGCTTGTGAATAAGTATGCAGGGCCGGTTGACGTGGTGACACTTGGAGGAGGGCTATGCCCAGCAGTGGACGTCTTACACTGGCTATTTTAGTGCACTCCAACGTCCTTCATGACAAAAACCTATCTAAGTGGGTTCACGTCAAAAGTACAACGAGATTCGAACTCACGGAGAGCCTCAACCGTTGAACTATATAATTTTGTGCTCATTCATTTTGCACAAAAACTGCACATAATGGCCGTTTTGCACAAAACTGCACAACCAGTTATTTCGACCTCTGTGCCAGTTATAAATTAACACCATACAATACGCTGACATTAAGGATTTTGCACAGTTATTAAGTGAGGTAAGTGCACCGGTTGTCGGTGCAGTTTAAGCGTATTTTACTAATTGGAACATCTTCTTTTAACATCCATTCATGTACATGTTCATGTTCATTGTTCATTCATTTTATTTCTTTGAAAACTGATTGCAAATTGAAATATTCTCATCAGGCAGCAAAATAATTTGGAATGTTGTTGTTGTTGTTTGTTGTTTGGGAGTAAAACATGCTTACGTTACTATCCAGTAATTTTCCAGTGTGGTTGCCATAATCGCCAAGCAGGCGGGTTGGTGGTAAAATGGATAAGGAACGTTGCAGCCCATTCTCTAGAAAACATTTTATTCGCCTTTTACGACACCCACGGGTAGAAATAGGATGGTGCTATTGTTTACGTCCGGCACCACACGGAACAAATATACCATGATAAATACTTAATTTTATTTTGAGAATCTGTTTTACAAACATGATGGTAACCATTGTGTAGGTAAAGGCTTATAGAAGTATAAATTAATGTTTAAAATTATCTAAGTCAGTTTTCCATACACAATCGTAACCGATGAAAAAATGGGAAGAACGAATTTGCCCAGAAGTGGGACAGTACCTACGGGCCAATAATAATAATAGGTTGTCCCTAACTACTAAGGCAGTTTTACTTTTACGTCGGAAATCTTTGAAACTTTTAAGTGACGGCCGACAACAGGTACGCCCACCACACAAGCCGGTATGCTACAAGTATGAAATGATTATTAACGCGCGTCCGACAAGGCGCAAATATGAAAAGTTCACTTTAATATCACACACATAGCCATATTATTTAAAAACGTATGCTTGGTGGGTAGACGAATTTATAAGAGACTAGCACGTCGCCCGCGACTTCGTCCGCGTGACCCACAGGAACATCGCATTTTTCGGGATTAAAAGTCGCTTGAGTTACTTGGTAATAATGTAGCTTTCTATAGGCGAAAAAATTTTAAAAATCGGTTCAGTAGTTTTCGAATTTATCCAATACAAACTTACATACAAAAAATCAAATCTTTCCTCTTTATAATATTAGTTTGGATTTAGAATATAATATTTCGAGCGATTGAAAGGAATTATTGTCTCCTTGACCTGCCCTCCAAATTATTTCGGTGCTCAATGGCAAATGCCCAATGTAAACTTCCTACACGGAAAACCGTTGGTCCTGCGCCTGATCTCTCTCCGGTCGTGTCGGATTGCCGTCCCATCTGGCTATGAGAGTGAGGGAACAGTGAGTGCTCCTGTGTCTGCGCTAGGGATGTTATGGATATGAAATTTCGGATACGGATTGGATACGGATGTAGGAATGATTATTATACGGATACGGATACGGATACGGTTATGAAATTATTTCGGATTATCCGTTAGTTTCGGATAATTTCGGTTACGGATATTAAACTTTTAATGAATTTCAAAAGTAAAATACAAATAGCTAATAAAATGGTTTTATTTATATGTCACCATTTGGTAGGAATTACAATCAGTCTGTGAGTAATTATTACAGCTATTTAAAATAAAAATGATTATAAATATATATTGAGTGTTATCTAATCTACCTAAAATAAAAATGTAATAACAAATCCGATATTATCCGAAACTTTATTTCGGATTCGGTTACGGTTACGGATAATTTTTGATATCGGATATCCGATAGTTTCGGTTACGGTTACGGAGCTCCCTAACATCCCTGGTCTGCGCACACGCCTGCACTATAATATCTCCCGCACCAATGGCTAATCTCCGTTAAGAGTGGCCGCCATGGCCAAAATACGGTCTGGAGGACTATAAATACACTCCCTGCCAATCTTAAAGATGTGACATTTTCGTATGGATGTTTGTTACTCTTTCACGCAAAAACTACTAAACGTATTTGGTTGAAATTTGGCGCACTGATCGTTTATAGTAGTATGTAGTACAGCATTATACTGAGTGATAGCCGTTTTGCGTGGATATGACGCATGTTTTTCCACATCTTATTATTTTTTTCTGTTTGTTTCTGGTCTTTCTGTGCGTCATGTTTGCTGCAAATAATTGTATTTTCTTTCTATCTTTCTTTCTCTTTAGGTTCTCGCGGGATAACTTACGACCTCCATGCGGGCGAAGTGGCTGGCAAAAACTAGTATAGAGTAAATCATTTATGCTAGATTCCGCTTATAACTTAAACCACTCAGAAAGATCGCATCAAGATTAAAAATGCCAACTAAAAACGCCTACTCAACATAATCTTATATTGGCTTGTATCAATAGGTATAGCTGTATGGTCCATGTATGCATCTATCTATATAAGGTGTATCTATTAATACACGAAATATTTTAAGCGGTACACCTGTAGGTGGTAAAGAAACTATAGAAGCAAAAAGAAATTTTTTATCTAAGCGTTTTTGAATTTTCGTAATTATTATAGTTTTAAAACTATTTGAGACGTTTTGCATAAAACCTTTACTCCAAATTCTATGAATGGCCCGCCTGACGCTGCGAGGGCGGCGACCGGACGGCACGAGCATGGCCGCGGTGTCTCGGGCCGTAAAAAATAAGAAGGAGCCAATATTTCTTATGTGCGTCAAATAATTTATAAATATTAAATTTAAAAAAAAAGCCTTAGATTTTTTTTTTCGTTGCTATAGCTTCTTTACCACCTACAGGTGTAGCTCTTGAAATATTTCGTGTATGAATAGATACACCTTATATTATATTTAAACCTGTTCATAACTATAATGAGGTGCTTGTAGCTGGGTAATAACAGATACAGAGGTCGATGGACCAGGTTAAGCAACTCTTGCCGCGGTTGATCCGTGGACCATCTTTTTATAACATTACTCCGTGCCTCGGAAAAAGGCAATTATTTTTAAAAGTCAAACTGTGGAGTTTCATGCCGGTTCTTCTCCATAGAAAACGAGCAATTGGAATCGTGCACCTTCTGATGTTTCACAAGTGCCCATGATGGTTTATGTGAAACTAGCTTCTGCAAGCGACTTCGTCCGCGTCAAATTTTTGCTCCCGTGACCCCGTCGCATCGAATTGCCTGCCAATTTTCGTTCATTTTTCGTTGCTGCTCCACTCCTTTTAATCGTAGCGTGATGTGATATAGCCTATAGCCTTACTCAATAAATAGGCTACCTAACACAAAAATATTTTTTCAATTCGGACCAGTAGTTTCGGAGCCTATTCAATACAAACAAACAATCAAATCTTTCCTCTTTATAGTCGAACGGGATTAAAAAAAAGTCCTATATCCGTCTCCTGGTTCTAAGCTACCTCCTCACCAATTTTGAGCCAAATCGGTTCAGCCGTTCTTGAGTTATAAATAGTGTAACTAACACAACTTTCTTTTATATATATATATAGATTTGAATCCAAGAGATATTGCTGAAATGTCTCATGACATGCAATGTTTCAGGTCTAACAGGATGCAGCTAGTATTTTATAGACCAGTATTTCACATGGAGCGACTGCATATCTGACCTCCACAACCCAGTTACTGGGTAATACGATACCCCTTGGTAAGACTGGTTGTCAGACTTTCGGGCTTCTGACGACACGTAACGACTGTCTAAGGTCTACGAAAATTAGCCGGGACCGGCTTAGCGTGCATTCCGAGGCACGGAAGGGTCTTGGTATGTAAAGATGGTCACGGTCACCCATCCACAGACCAACCGCGACAAGCGTAGCTTAACCTGAACGATCGGCCCGTGTAGCTACTATTACTTAGCCATAAGCCCTTCTTAATTTTTACAAACGTACCAACCTAATTTCTGCCCCCAAAAAATGTAACAAAAAAAAAACCGGTCTTCAAAAAAGACTTTAAAACAACAACTCCATCCGACGTAGACCTCAAAAGTGCTTGTAAAACAATACCCGCACTATTAACACATGCAAATGGGTTTTTTGTTATGTCGTCTTTATTTGTCAAACAGAATCCGGGCGCCGCACTTCAACACCTCGAAAAAACCTACTCAAACGAGTATGCCGCTGCGTTTGGTTAGGATAGACGAGTTTTAGGAGAAAAAAAAGTTAGAAAAATGAATGGAATTTGGTGTGGCTAAAGTTAGTTTTGCTTTGTTGAAGGATTTTGTGATTTTTGGTGATATACACCACACTCACGCCTTTTTCTCATGGGGGTAGTCAGAAACTACAGAAAGCCAAATGCTACGATCCTAAAGTACTTCTTTTGCCTCATTTGGGTTCATACATCTGGTCATACACGCACGCCTTCTACCAGTTCTACGCACCTAACCTTTCTAAAAAACATCACCAATAAGGTCACAATATGTTCTCCTAGGGTGTCCCCTTTTTTTTTTTTTTTTTCAGGATGGGAAATCATCAAATGACTTCTCCCGCTCTAGGCGGAGCGGGAGGGCGTGTCAGACTTTTACTGACTAAAACCCACCCATGTTCCATCAGTTGCCCATGTGCCAGGGTCACGGTATCTCTTTCGAACAATCACGCGACCCCGGCAGGCATCGGTCCTAGTAGACCCCTACACTGCTGCTGACATCTCTTTGAGGCGCGCGTGGAACACTACGCGCCGTCGACCCGAGCCTGGTATTACCGGGCAGCGAGCTACCCATTGCTCGCCGCCCGTAAGCTCGCGCCTACAGTGGCCGGGAGTCCGCTATCGACTCCCGACTAGGGTGTCCCCTTCCGGCGTGTCCAGTCACATCTGCCTTGTAAATACCTTTTGTTACCCGTCCTTCATTCATTCTCTCAACATGACCAAACCATCTATGCATAATCTTGGTCACTACACCTACTTTGAAACCGCACCATTAGTAATCTTATCACACCACTAGCTTCTGCCCGCGACTTCGTCCGCGTCAAATTTTTGCTCCCCTGACCCTTCCCATCGCATCGACTTGCCTGCCAGTTTTCGTCCAACTTTAGTTGCTGCTCCGCTCCTTTTGATCGAAGAGTGATGTTATATAGCCTTCCCCAATAACTACCCGACACAAAAAGATTTTTCAATTAAGACCAGTAGTTCCTGAGATTACCGCGTTCAACCAGACAAACAAACAAACTCTTCAGGTTTATAATATTACTATAGATTCCTCAGCCTATCATTCATAGTCACACCACACATGCTTCGCAAGGCACGCATTTCCACAGCATTAATTTCTGCATTCATGCTTCTTTTGCCACACCCAACATCCACTTGTCTATGTTACCGTCCATGTCTTTTCTGCATAGGTTTATACTGGTTTATCTTATCGCATGTAGCGCGAACTGGTTTGGCCTAGGAGAAACTAGTTTATCCTAAAATCGTGTTTGGGTAACACATCCATACTAATATAGGTAAATGGGAAAGTGTGTGTGTCTGTTTGTCCGTCTTTCACGGCAAAACGAAGCGACGAATTGACGTGATTTTTTAAGTGGAGATAGTTGAAGGGATGGAGAGTGGCATAGGCTACTTTTTGTCTCTTTCTAACCCCTCACTTCTCTAACAGGGTGGAACGCGCTAGTCTCAGGAACTACTGGTTCGAATTGAAAAAATATTTTTAACTCGGGTAGCCTATTTATTGAGGAAGGCTATAGGCTATACATATAACATCATGCTACTATCAAAAGAATCGGAGCAGTAAGAAAAAAATGGACGAAGACTGGCAGGCTGCGATGCGACGGGAAGGGTCAGGGGAGCAAATATTTGACACGGACGAAGTCGCGGGCAGAAGCTTGTACATACATAAAGAATGAACTTCCTATATAATAAACAGCTATCTTCAGTCATTCCTAATTAAAACTTCTTGCTTAAAACTAATTTAACTACAGGAAAGACGTAGTTTATCTAATCAACATTCAAACAGCGTCCAAACATTATTGATAATCCAAAATGGCTGGAAGTTTCGGGTGGCCCAAATTATCTATAACAACTGATCGACGCGATATGAATGTATAATTTGTTGAATCATAGTTAACGTGACGGATAGACTGTCAATGAATTTGATTTTTGCATTATGAGACTATGGTCTTACTGCCAGGGTCACGAGATCTGTTCGAAAGAGTTACCTTGGCACTGGCATATAGGCAACTGAAGGAACACGGGTGGGTTTTAGTCAGTAAAACTCTGACACGCTCTTCCGCTCCGCCCTAGAGCGAGAGACGTATTTTAATGATTTTCCACCCACAAAAAAAAAAGACTATAGGTACTCCTTTTGACCTGTATGGCTCATGGCTGAGGGGCTCGTGGCTATGTATAAACAGGCGCACGAGTCGGTCGAAGATTACGCTCGCCACGATCGGTACAACAAACTCCCCAGCAGTACAGCTGTCTGTTTAGTTAGATAAAATCTTGGGTCACGCTGAATCATGCAGAAGGCAGGCCACTGAGGCACCAGTCCATCCACCATCATGTCTCCCAGAAGGCTGAAGTGCAGTTTAGCCACATTTCGCCAACCATTTGATACGAGACCAAGTTAATCATTTGCCATCATCAAATATTGCCAAAAATGCTTACGGAAATACGACATATTTTTTCGTGGGTTGGACATCGTCATTTGACGCTTCCGCACTGGGTGCTTGTGCTTACCCTTGATTTTAATTCCGATCGATTGACATTGGAAATGGAACTTTTCGTTTTCTTGAGTTCGACGCTAGCGCCAAAATGTGTTTAAATTGGGTGTCCATTTTTAGAACTAAGTGGAATCGGTATCGGGCGTTGTTGTTGTTCCAATGTTGACACTATTGTTTTCAAGAGTACCGAATCACGTGTATCCAAAATTAACATTGGAATCGTATTGACATTAGATTGGAATTCAAATTAGGTTGAAGAGTAAGCCCCAGGTTGGAGTGGAAGGGCGTGTCAGACTTACTGACTAAAACCCACCCGTATTCCTTCAGTTGTCCATATACCAGGGCCACGGTAACTATTTCGAACAAATCTCGCGACCCTGGCAGGACCGAAAATACGACCCGAAAGCCAATCCTCGTAATTAAAAACGTTCAAAATTTAGTTGCAATCACATCTCGGCGACAATCGAATGTCAAAAACTTGTCAAAAATTGTATGGAAACTCGAGGATTTTTTTAAAGATTGAGACCAAGATCAGACTGAAATTCTAAAAATTACGAGAATGAATGATAACCCGTCTGGTAACCGAACCTAAGACCCTATGCTCGCCTCAAAGAGATGTCAGCAGAACTGAAGGGGTCTGCTAGGACCGATGCCTGCCAAGGTCGCGAGATCTGTTCGAAAAAGGTACCCTGGCATATGGGCACTGAAGGAACACGGGTGGGTTTTTAGTCAGTAAAAGTCTGACACGCCCTTCCGCTCCACCCTAGGGCGAGACATCATATTTTGATGATTTCCCACCCACAAAAAAAAAAGACCCTATGCTTAAGAATCATACTTCCAACGGCTAGCCAGCGAGACATTCAGCATTATAGTTTTCGCAAAACACAACTTTATAACATCTTATACGTAGTTTTAAGAATGACCTCTGCTTACCCTCTCTTTCCCACAAAACCTTGAACGAAAAACAACAAAAGATTTTTTGTTCGCTTTTATGTGTCCGTCGCAACTCAGGAAACGAACCCGGGACTTCGAATTAGTATGCAATGTTTATGTTATTACGTCACGCAATATTTGTAGATATAGGGTGATGTTTTTGTGAATATTTTAAAAAAGCATTTTTTGTCTAGCCTTTTCCCAACTATGTTGGTATCGGCTTCCAGTTTAACCGGTTGCTGCTGAATACCAGTATTTTACATGGAGCGACTGCCTATCTGACTTCCACAATCCAGTTACTGGGTAACACGGTACCCCTTGGTAAGATTGGTTGTCAGACATTCAGGCTTCCGACTACCCGTAACAACTGTGTGATGAAAATATTTATCACCTTGAAAACAATGGTTACTTTCATTTTTAGGGTTCCGTTGCCAAATGGCAAAAAAAAGAACCCTTATAGATTCGTCATGTCTGTCTGTCCGTCTGTCTGTCTGTCTGTCTGTCTGTCCGTCCGTCCGTATGTCACAGACACTTTTCTCCGAAACTATAAGAGCTACGCTGTTGAAACTTGGTAAGTTGATGTATTCTGTGAACCGCATCAAGATTTTTACACTAAAATAGAAAAAAAACAGTAAATTTTGGGGTTCCCCATACATAGAACTGAAACTCAAAAATTTTTTTTTCATCAAACCCATACGTGTGGGGTATCTATGAATAGGTCTTCAAAAATGGTATTGAGGTTTATAATATCATTTTTTTTTGTAAACTGAATAGTTTGCGCGAGAGACGCTTCCAAAGTGGTAAAATGTGTGTCCCCCCCCCGTAACTTCTAACATAAGAGAATGATAAAACTTAAAAAAATATATGATGTAAATTACCATATAAACTACCACCGAAAATTGGTTTGAACGAGATCGAGCAAGTAGTTTTTTTTTAAGACGTCATAAATCGTAAACCGCAATTTACCGTTCATTCAATCAGCTGACATATAAAAATAAAATAAAACATTTATTTTCATAACCATAAACCTTATGCATAAACCGAGAATACCTACAGGTTTGTACGGAACCCTCGGTGCGCGAGTCCGACTCGCACTTGGCCGGTTTTTTTATTTAAAACTAGCTGATGCCCGCGGTTTCGCCCATGTGTATAATATCAGAAAGTATCCCAGGGGAACGTTGCTCCTGGAATAAAATAGAAGCCTATGTTACTTCTTATGATATCAACTATATGCCAGTGAAAGTCCCGTCAAAATCGGTCCCGCCGTTTCAGAGATTAGCCGGAACAAACAGACAAAAAAAATATGATATTTTGATGTAAGTACCGTACATACTTTCATATGCATTTAGTGAAAAGCTGTTAATTTGAAATTACAAACAAACACTTGATTTTTCTTTTGTATGTATATAATTATGTATGTATGTACAGATATTCTCAGAGGTTTAAGGCCTAGTAGCAGAAAAGTGCTGTATAACAGCATTTTAACAGTGCACAGTGGATCCATTAGTTGCTGAATAATAGCGTAGACAGCGCATCCTCAGAGGATATAACTCTAATTTGGGCACAAATTATTCAGCACATAGCTGTATAAGAAATCCAATTGACAAATAATTGCATTATAACAACATTATAGTAGCATTTATGTGTGTAACAGTCACCTAAAGAGCTGAATAATGAGGCACGTGTTACTTATTATACAGCAAGGAAGACGAATGTGTACATTGTGTATACTTTTATACAGTTGAAATTACACACTGAGCGAAATTGTGGAATGCAATAACTTAAATTATTTATGTTTCTTTGATATGAACTGTCAAATTGTAAAACATGAAGTGTATCGTTGTGTGCAAGATCTCAGGTGCCATTTGTGAGAATATACATACATAAAATTTAAGGTAAGTAAACATCGATTTCCTCCTATTATATTTGAAATCTTATTGGGAAGGTACCTTTACTGTCAAATACCATGCATATTTAGTTCAAAATTTTCACGCGCCCTCGGAATACCACTAAATAGTAAAAGAAAAGCAACAAAATTAGAATGAAAATAAAATTAATATGTTCGTTTTTGTACAAAGTAACCAAAAATAAAAAACTGTTTTCGTGTAATTATTTTTTTATCCATATTTACAATTGATATCCTCTAAAATAAACAAAAATTAAAACATAAAATTTTATAATAATACAAAGTAACGCAGTGAATATGGCGGATGGCAAGTGAACAGTTTTAATCTCAATTTAATGCTAAGGTCTGTACGGGTGTTCACATGTGGCCTGTAATTCAGCCAAGAGTAAAATAGTTTAGCACTTGTGAAATACAAATCAGACATGGATCGATTAGGAGTGTAGTATTGGTTCACATTTGCGTCAGTTACCTAGATAAGTACCTTTATGGATCCAAGCTTTTAGGGTTCCGCTGTGGTTCTTTTAAAGCCATTTTGTTCCCTTTTTAGAGTTCCGTTGCCAAATGGCAAAAAACGGAACCCTTATAGATTCGTCATGTCTGTCTGTCTGTCTGTCTGTCCGTCCGTATGTCACAGCCATTTTTTTTTTCCGAAACTATAAGAGCTATGCTGTTGAAACTTGGTAAGTAGATGTATTCTGTGAACCGCATTAAGATTTTCACACTAAAATAGAAAAAAAAAACAATAAATTTTGGGGTTCCCCATACATAGAACTGAAACTCAAAAATGTTTTTTTTCATCAAACCCATACGTGTGGGGTATCTATGAATAGGTCTTCAAAAATGGTAATGAGGTTTCTACTATCATTTTTTTCTAAACTGAATAGTTTGCGCGAGAGACACTTCCAAAGTGGTAAAATGTGTGTCCCCCCCCCCCGTAACTTCTAAAATAAGAGAATGATAAAACTAAAAAAAATATATGATGTACATTACCATGTAAACTACCAACGAAAATTAGTTTGAACGAGATCGAGTGAGTAGTTTTTTTTTAAAACGTCATAAATCGTAAACCGCAATTTACCTTACATTCAATCAACTGAAATATTAAAATTAAAAAAAAAAAAAATTAAACCGAGAATACCTACAGATTTGTACGGAACCCTCGGTGCGCGAGTCCGACTCGCACTTGGCCGGTTTTTTAGTTGTTATTCGACGATAAGTACTTAATTAAAATTGTAATTTAAGTACCTGAGAATATAATTTAATTATATATGTATAATACATAAGTTATTGATTTATTCAATATGCGACAAAATACCTATAAATTAGTCGGTACCTATCTAAAGATAATGTATTTTTCTGGCCTAATAATTTAATTACTTCCACATGAAATAGCATTATGTTACGTTAAGTTTAGGTATTTAATATGTAATTGTATCTTTTGGTTTTTTCCTCAAAAACTGTATAGATAATGTTGTCATTAAGAAACTGATACTTCTATTATAATAAGTATATTTTTCTTGTTTTTACAGAACGAGACTTCCAAAATAGTTCAGACTATAGAGAGAGGTGTTGTCGATCTAACATTCGTTCCTGCATAGTGGAAAACTAAGGAAATTCTATGGTGGCCACCGAGAAGTACTTTTGTACTCCTTGAAATTATAAAAAGATGAAAATTCAAGGCCTGGACCAGGGTGGTACACCCTAAATTGTACTTTAAAAAGGGAACATTAAATAAACATAAAGAAAATTACGTTGTTTTTTTTTAGATGCTAGCTGTACCGGTATTTCCTAACTGACTACCTCTGAGAAAAATTGTCGAAATCTGGAATCTTAAAAAGTCTCGAAAGGTATTAATTTATTATTTAAAAAAAATCTTGGATTTCTCTTAATAAATCTTCTTAATTTTTAGGTAAGTACCAGAAACATATAAAACAATATTAATTGTGTCGCAACCATATTAGTCCCGAAAATGGGTAGGTTATAAGAAGATTTTTGTAGCAGGGCATATTTGTACCTACTCAGACTAATGTCATCAAACACACTGACCTCTATTTATAAAAGCTTTTTTGTATTGTTTTGTTAATATGTGCAATTATTATTTATTGTTACTTTAATTTAAATCCGACGTAAATTTGAAATTTTATTTTATTTCAACTATGTGACGTATATTTTTATTTTGTTAATGACATTTTATTTTTTTCTGCTGCAGCATTGTTACTTTTATCTTAATTTTTGTAATATGGGTTGGGTTATGTCTGAAATAAATTAATTTCATTTTATTTATTTATTTATTAATAAATATAACATACGGAACCCGTCGCGTCCAATATTCCATTCGCGCATGCCGACACTTGGATACATGCTGTTATGCGAGTGTATGGTAAACACCTGACTAATAGGGGAAAAGTGAATCTGTATGCAGCATAAAGCATTAAATGTTTGCTAAATAACTTCACAAAGTAACTGATTATGTTATAGTGGGTGATATGTTCTTTCTTAAAATGCAACGGTTGTATAGTACACATGTGGGCTATTATTCAGAAAACTTACAGCTAATAGGGTACTACACTACTAAGCGCTCAATAACAGTGACTTTGTGGCGTGTTTGTGGTGCTTAATAGAATTACTGTACAGAAAAAAGCATTATAGTTGGCCACGTTTTTTTCGAAACAGCTGTTGCAGCACAGGTGAATACTAATAAGTCTTTATAAATGCTTAGATTACCGCTGTGGGCCTTAAGTGACTATTTATAATGCAGTTCTGTGCTACTTGGGTTGTCATGCGTGAGCTTATAGATTCGAATTCAGGCAAAAAGCCTTTCTTACAAAGTAATGTAAACGTTTTCAGATTCCATTGCGTAAAAACTAATAAAAAGTTAGTTGGCTTTAACCAATTTTCTGACATGGAATTGATCTTCACACAATTTTTTGAATCTCATTTTCATTTGAAGTTTGTATTGTTTTTGTATTTGATTGAAGGTTAAGCTTTACTTATCGCGGTTGGTTTGTGGATGGGTTACCATTCATTGTCACATCGAGATCCCTCCGTGCCTCGGAAAGCACGTTGAGCCGTTATTCCTGGCTGTCATTCGTAGAGTTTTGACAGTCATTACGGGTAGTCAGATATCCAAAAGTCTGACATCTAGTATTACCACAGGCCATCGTCTTTTTAACCGACTTCAAAAAGAAGGAGGTTATCAATTCGGATGTTTATATTTTTTTAATGTTTTTTCGGCCATAACTCCGTCATATATAAACGGATTTGTAAAATTCTTTTTTTGTCCGAAAGGTGTTTATTCCGAAATAGTCCCATATAAATTTTATATAGATCTGATGATGAGTTCCTGAGACAGACACCGGAACTCTATAAAAATGACAGCAAATCAACCGCGATTGCTGCTATCGCATAAATATGCATTGTTTGTTTGGGATTAGTGCTGCGTAAATACCATAACTAAAAATTAAAAAATAAAAACTTTTTTACAAAAAAAAAACAACCGACTTCCTTAAAAACACTGCAAAGTGAAAAATAACTTTAATTTCGGAAGTCGGTGGCAAAAACCTTAAATACAAATCCTAAGACACCGACTACCGAAATTAAAGTTATTTTTCACTTTGTAGTGTTTTTAAGGAAGTCGGTTGTTTTTTTTTTCCAGTAACTAAGTCGTGGAGGTAAAGTAGGCAGCCACTCTGTGCAAAATATTAGAATTTAGCTGTATTCGGTAAGACTGAAAGCCGATTCTAACATAGTTGTGAAAAGACCAGATAGTTTCTTTTTTCTAAATGATTTTCTAAATAGTTAAAACAAACACATATAGCAGTGGTGGCCCAATGATATCAGCCCCGATTTACTAGAGCAGGGTGAGTTCCAACCCAATAAGCACTTTACTTTGTGTATTAAATTTCATCACCAATGCTTTCAAAACGGTGAAGGAACACATCGTGAGGAAACCGGCATGTCCTAGAACATAAAATTCTAAGACCATGTGACATACACCAACCCGCACTAGGCCCGCGTGGTGGATTATGGCTTACTCCCCCTCATAGAAAAGTGGCCTTTTTTTGTGAGTGGGAAATCATCAAATGGCATCTCCCGCTCTGGGCGGAGCTGAGAGGGACGTGTCAGACTTCTACTGACTAAAACCCACCCGCGTTCCTTCAGTTGCCTATATGCCAGGGCCACGGTAACTTAGAGAAGAGGCCTGTATCCCAGCAGTGGGAAAATTATAGGCTGGTTGTGTGATAATAACAAAGGAACCCTCAATATCGATCATGTAGGTACGTATACGCTTAAAAAGGAAACCAATTCAAAATACGGCGTTTTACAAAATGTAACACAAAATTACGTTGTCACCAAATATCCTTGTTCATTTTCTTAACAATGTCATGAATTATTACGAGTACGGAACCACAAACGTTCGCGGTTGGCTTCACCGCCGCGCCGCCGCAATGATTACAGAACCCCAATATTATGTTGTCTCAGTTTTTGTATGACATCTTGACAGTGCGGTGAGAATGACGTTGAAATACGGAGTCCGTTTCATACATTTTTATTATTGTAAGAAATGTTAGTGATCGCAAAATTATGAAGTGTGGTTGGTCAATTTCTTTACATACGTATACTGTTTATATTTCACTCGACGACAGAAAGATTCTCAATTTGACTGTTTTTTAGTTTGTATATATGTAAAGCGATATCTCGGGCAGTTGTGGATTGATTTTGAAAAATATTTTAATAGCCTAACCATTTATATATTTTTTTATGCCTCAGGGGAACAAGGAGTTTACATTACATTAGTTCCACTTTCTCCTAATATATGTAAAATATACAAATTGGGCCCTCCTTAACTACATATCTTTAAACGAACAATTCTTGTATATATGTATATATATATATATATAATCTGAATCTCGGAAACGGCTCCAACGATTTTCATGAAATTTAGTATACAGGGGGTTTCGGGGGCGATAAATCGATCTAGCTAGGATTCATTTTTATAAAATGTCGTTTTATTCGTGTTTACAATGACCAACTTTATCGATAATCAACTTGAACATAAACTTATTATTTTAAACACAATTTACCAAAAATACCGCGCAAAGCTCGGTCATCCAGATATTATTACATAAAATTACGTATTTCTGGCGTTTTCGACTCGCTCCCAAATAAAAAAACTTCGTGCAAATCTCCTGCAAAAATTATACATAATTTAAAAGTGTCAATTCACCCGTTTTGATAACTAGTAAATTCGTGCGAATCGACATTAAAAACAAACCGAAAATTCAAGCAAAAAAAAAAACATAAATCAAACACGCAACAGCCTGTATACACAACCTATAATTCTACAGTGATTAGCACATAATAAAAGAGGTTAGGATCTATGGCGCCGGCTCTATGCAAATAATATATTCGTCTGTGGCTGAATCTATGGGAAACCGTAAAATACGACCTTGAATCAACAATGAAGAAGAATTCTGTGATATTTCTTGTAGATATCGAAAAGGAATTCTTTTGTTACTATTGTGATAATTTTATGATTATTGATAAATGACACACAAATCTACAAAAAGAAACGGTATGTATACTAAATGACATGGATATCAACGTGCCAACTGCCATAAAATATCATTTCTGCCAAATTCGGGGGCTTTGCTATAGTCACCACGCTTGGCAGGCGGGTTGGCGATCGCAATATGGTGTTAAAATGCATAGAGAACGCTGCTGCCCATTCTCTAGTAAGTCCCTTCGTCGCCTTTAACGACAGCCACGAGAAGAAATGGTATGCTGCTCTTCTGAACGTTCAGCACTACACGGAACAGTAGGTAGTATTTGGTCGAAGAGTTAAAACTATCTTCACTGCTACTCACTATTTGTGGCGTTCCGCGCATAAAGGTACCAGATGTCCGGCATTTACTTTCCGAGTTATTTGCGTTTTTGTAAAATCGGGTGAAAATATGGCATTTTGTGATTTTTACTGATTATTGTTCTACAGCAAATTTGCTAAAATTTGATACAATTATCATCTACAGACAACATTTCTTAGCACATTTTTTTTAAAATGAAATTTTTCGAATGAAATAGGTCTTATAAAATGTCGATATTTTCATAATAAATTATGTTGAGTTTTTGAATTTTAATACTATTTGGCAGTACAGTATCGGTTATGTTAATGATACATTGATGCATATAATGTGTCGAGATATATGTGGAAAAATCTATGTAACAAACAAGTAGAACATTGATTCTTTCAAACTCCATTTTCTCGAAACTAGTTTTTACAGAATTTCAACTTTAGATGGCTGTTACAAGAAAAGTATAAGGATTTTTTTTTGCAAGCAGCATAATAAAGGGACTCTTCTAGATTCTACATCCGGCCTTAACTCAATACCTCCCTACTGGTACCTTTATGCGCTGAACGTCACATTTCATAAATACATTTACCTACTCAAAAACCAAAGCAAACAGAATGTCGCTCACATTAAACAATCAACACGACAAAATCAATCATTCCCCATAATACTTTATTAAACGTAAAAAAAACAATGTTTCAATATAATAACAAATAAATATGCATGGCCGCCGGTCTGCAACCAATCAACTCTTGTTTTGATAGCAAATATCATCGCGAAACTCAAATAAAAAAATATGTACGGCAAACAGACATTTCGTGAAAATATTAAAAGTAAAATGGGACTGCGACCAGTGTTCGGTTTTCAATTTACGTGTCGCTGTTCAAGTGAATAATTTAGAGGATTTTTGTGGAAATTCTGACACTTTTTTGTAGGTGGCGATGTACGCTGCCAGACTAGACCTCACAATACGATTTCAAGTGCGCAGTGGAAGAGTTATAATCGTGGGGCTCTAGAGACAAGAAGTGGCTAGCGTACTGTCCGCCGTACGCGGAGCAGACAATACAAGTACAAGGTACAATATACAAACAAAAGCACTTACCTCATGGTTGAAGGACACTGCTCTGGTGCCAACCTGGAGATATGTATGTAAGTGAGTGTATGTGTATTGTGTTGTGACGTTACGAGTATTCTTCAGGTTAGATTCCGCTTCAACCCGGCTGGAGACAATCACAGCATGCGGTCTTCAAATCACTCGTTCACAATAGCGTCACTTTGGTTTGACCTTCAAACTATTTATCCAAAATATGTCCAAAACCCGTGTTATCAAACGTCAAATTAGGGGTTATTAACAATCAAACAACTGGATCACGACTAATTGTCACAAGCGGATCGATTTTAAGGATTAATTTCAACAAAACGCGTCGCGGAACTTCAACAGGCGAACGGACCTATTTAGCGGCAAATCGACAGAGCGCTGTCAAGTGTCAACGTCAAAAAATGACAAGTCAGATGTCACTTCGTTACACGCGCATTCCATTAGGCGCACAGATAATAAACGGTACGCAACAGGCGATGTTATATTATAAGTTTTGAAAGTAATGAAAAGGGAATAACGTGAAGTGTGGGAAGAGTGGCAGGGAAAATTAAAGGGAAAACACAAGAGCTGGCCAAGCGGCCACCACTGCTGTTTCATATAAGCCCCGGTTCACGGTGCTTTTCGAACCCAGGCAAATGCTTTACTTTGTGTATTAAATTTCATCACCACTGCCTTAAAAACCAAAAAAAACATGTAGACCTAATTTTTAACCGACGAAAAAAAACGGAGGAGGTTCTCAATTCGGCGCGTATATATTTTTTTTATTTTTATGTATGACCACACATAACTTTTTACATAGTAGACCGATTGTGATAATTCTTTTTTCATTGGAAAGGGTATACTCCGAAGGTGGTCCCATATAAATTTGGAAAACAAAATCGAACCCAAAGGGTCGGAAAACAGGGGATGATTGATTGTTCACTCACTGATTGTGATGTATAACCACGCATAACTTTATACAGAGTAGGCAGTCTGATTTTGATAAATCTTTTTTTATTGGATAGGGTATACCTTGTCAAGTATTATTAGTACATTAAAGCTACAAAAAAATATAAAATAAAAACTTTTTAACAAAAAATTAAACCGCAGAATAAATGTTTTGTTAAAAAGTTTTTGTTTGAAAACTGTCGTACCTCTGTAAAACCTGCTGAAAGTAAATAATGAATGGGCAGCAGCGTCCTCTATGTATTTTATCAACACACTGCTATCGCCAACCCGCCTGCCAAGTGTGGTGATTCTAGCAACCGGCAGTGGAAGTTCTTGAGGAAGCTTATTATGTCTGCGGCTGCGTACTAGAAGACGTAGAGTTAGAAGGCTTCCCATAAGGTGGACCGATGACCTTGTGAAGGCCGAAGGAATCCGCTGGATGCGGGAAGTACAGAACCGGTCGAAGTGACGGAGCTTGGTGAGGCCAGCAGTGGATGTCTTTCGGCTGAAATGATGATGAAAATTATCATTTAATTGTGCTTTTGTGTGCACGAATAAGTGTAAGCGTGGTGGCCTAATGGTATCAGCCCCGACTTACGAGTTGTAGGTCGTGTGTTCGAGCCCAAGCAGACTACTACTAGTGTAAATAATTTCGTCATCACTGTTCTCAAAACGGTGAAAGAAAACATCGTCAGGAAACCGGCATGTCTTTTTTTTTCTGGATGGGAAATCATCAAATGTCTTCTCCCGCTCTGGGCGGAGCGGGAGGGCGTGTCAGACTTTTACTGACTAAAACCCACCCGTGTTACTTCAGTTGCCCATGTGCCGGGGTCACGGTATCTCTTTCGAACAATCACGCGACCCCGGCAGGCATCGGTCCTAGCAGACCCCTTCATTGTTGCTGACATCTCTTTGAGGCGCGCGTGGAACACTGCGCGCCGTCGACCCGAGCTTGGTCCTTACCGGGCGGCGAGCTACCCATTGCTCACCACCCGCAAGCTCGCGCCTACGGTGGCCGGGAGTCCGCAAACGACTCCCGATGCCCGGGGCGTCTCCTCCTGCGGCGGCTAGCGACGTTAGGGCGCAGAGACTGCCACTCCCTCACGCACCCCGCCTCCTCCTTCGCGAGCATTACTGCTTCGCAGAAGGAGGTGACGGCTTCCCATTCCCTCTCGCTCCGTACCATGGCTCGCACCAGGGCCGGGCGCGAGAGGTCGCCGCCGCCGATCGCCTCTACGAGGACACGGCGGTGCTCCGCCCAGGCAGGGCACACCTCCACCGTATGCTCCACCGTGTCCTCCAGAACCGGCATGTCTTAGAACTAAAATATCGGAGACATGTGACCAACCGTACTAGGCCCTTTTTTTGTGGTTGGGCAATTATCAAATGTCGTCTCCTGCTCTAGGCGAAGCGGGAGGGCGTGTTAGAATTTTACTGACTAAAATCCACCCGTGTTCCTTCAGTTGCCTAACCCACACTAGGCCTACGTGGTAGATTTCGGCTCACTGTGTGTCAAAGTGAGAGTGCACTTTGTCCCAGCAGTGGGAACAATATAGGCTGATAATGGAATAAATGTTTATAAAAACGTTTTCTATAAGTTGGTAGGTAGCTGAAATATCTACCAAATAATGTTCCACTGATTTTTATCTTCGCTCTGTTCCACTACCCACAATTCAACAAAAAGAAACTCATTCAACCCGACGAAAGGTCCGTTTTAAATATTTACACTCGTTACACCAAAACTGATTAAAGAAATTCATGTTGACGGGTCAAAGATAAAAGATCGCGAAGGAAATCGCTCGTTTGTTTTAATATTTTTCTACCAAACAACTGTTGAGCGAATTACGACCTTATGTGATTGAGATAAAGAGGTTGATTGGTGATGAATCCAATCTAAATTTTGGGCGGGCCAGCCGCTGAAATATAAGCGGTGATCACGAATGTAGTTTAGGAGCTAGGGTGAAAAGGATTTTACGAAATACAATAGACACATCGTGATTAAACTCAAGTACATGAAATTTGAATTTCATCGAATCCTATTTTACCAAGTTGTCTGAAATAATCCTAACAGGAATAGGAGCTCGACGCTTGAAAAAAAAAAAAAAATCCAACCTGTGATTACTTTTAAGGAAGTATGTACTGTAGATCTATATATAATAAGAGCGAAAGGTCACTCATTCATACAATCACTCACTGATTAATCACAAAATCTCAAAAACTACTGGACCAACGAAAATGAAATTTGGCACAGAGGTAGAATATGAGTTAGCTAAGAAAGTATTTTAGAAAACTCCTTCCGTGAAGCGGTGAAATAGGCGGTGGAAGTTTGTATGAAAGTCCGTCAGTTTTGAAACGAGATTCTTCAAATTTTGTGTTTAGGCTGTAGATTAAAAATATAAATATAATTTAGATGTTACTCAGCATTTTTGATAATTTTACTGCCGACGAGCTGAAAAAGAGAAGTTGTGAAAAAAGTTCTTAATTTTTAAAGTAAAAAACATCATGATTATTTCGACATATGTTTGTAAACTAACGCAACAAAATTTCCGATAACCACGCGGGTGAAGCCGCGGGCAAAAGCTAGTATTATCTATACAATTTTTTGCGTACAAGCAAAGCAACATCCGTCCGTTTATACATAAAAAAATAAGAAAAAAAACCAGTAAACGTCAGATTTTTCGGAGGATCATAGATAGAAGAGAAAAATTTAAAAACGAATTGCAGGTAGAATTATTTCTACGAATACTTTTTGAACTTATACGACAAAATATTGTTTAATTGACTCACTTCTGGACCTGGTACAGTGAGCTTCATTTGCTAATTAATACAAATAAATAAATATCAGGTATTGGCGATTGTGGACCTCCCTTGCTTATTATATTAATAGAAAAAAAATCTAACTAATATTATTATTTTATCGTCGATTCGCTGACCAATAAAATTACTACGGGCGAAGCGACTAAGCCAGTTAAATAAACCTACACCTGAGTTATATAGGTATAATTCAGGTTTAGGTTTATTTCGTTTAAAGATAAAAAAGGTTTTTTCCCCTTTCATTCTTTGGCTATCTTAGCTATCTAAAACTGATTCATATTTGAATATCTAAATAGACTTATTTAATTAAGTATGTTTTAAACATCAGACAATATCGTCAAAAATCTTATAATTTAAAAATGTAGGTACTGAATATTTAGGACGATTTATCGTTTCAAACTTTATAATCTCAGATCACTTAACAAACCTACAATCCGTCTCCCGGTCTAACCTTGCAGTTAATTCAGCAACGAGTTGATTCGTATTGATGGTTCCGTACGGTGGCGACTGCCAACTTAATTGGTTTTCGTTTCGTGTTTATGCGTGTAGATTTTTTGGGTTAGAGTTCCGCAAACATTGCGGCGTGACCATTGGCACTCGACCCTTTTAATTGAGAACAGGGACCTGAGGTCTTCGATCGTTAGCACGACTTCGGCGCAAAGGGTTGTGGACTTCTGGTAAAAAAACCCGCATCGAGCAAGTAGAGTTTACCGCGCAACTAACATATGTATATACTAGCTTTTGCCAGCGGCTTCGCCCGCGTGGAGGTCGGAAAATATCCCGCGAGAACGTACTACCGGGATAAAAAGTAGCCTATGTGTTAATCCATGTTATAAACTAACTGTGTTCCAAATTTCATCTAAATCCGTTCAGTAGTTTTTGCGTGAAAGAGTAACAAACATCCACATATCCATACATCCATACACACAAACTTTCGCATTTATAATATAATATATAATATAATACTATATAATGTTATATTATATTATTATAGAAGGACAGAGTCGCGACATCGGTCGTCGGGCATTTCATTTCGATTCAGCCCGTCCTTTGCTGTTTTCCCTCCCAGCGGCGGGGCTGCCCTTTGCGTTGCCTGTCATCGTCATGCAGTAGCCCACCAGGCAAAACACGCGTCTGGTCTTTGGATCCTCTCAATTCTATAAAGGTTGAGTGAACTTTACACCATGTTCTTTAAACCTATATACTAGGTATCAAAGTTTTTCCACTGGCTGCCTGGAGTATTTTATTGCCCAAGGTGTCAATAGGCTCGCTCTCTATTATTTATGGGATGATGGGACACTATAGCTTCTGGATCTACAGTGGGGTAACTACGAAAGACACTAAAATTAGAATGGCTTCGGGCAACATTCTTTGCATTATTTTCATTGTACGCAGATACATTTTTCGAACCTATAGCTAGCTTCCCACAGTCTGTGATATCGCGGACGGACGTGGACCATCTTGCACGACACACCGTGGTAAGGGTCTCGTCCGTGGTAGCACAGGACGTCTGTGTCGGTGCGTCGGTATCCGTCGCGAGGCGGTAACTTCAAAGGTGCGGTGCGACGCGATCCGAGCGCGTACGACGCGGTCCACAGACGTCCTGTGCTACCACGGACGAGACCCTTCCCACGGTGTGTCGTGCGAGATGGTCCGCGTCCGTCCGCGATATCACGGACCGTGAGTGCGTCAGTGTCAGTGCGGGCTGGTCCACGTCTGTCTACAATCTGCAATATCACGCACCGTGGGAAGCCAGCTGAAGCAAAGGATTATCAATATCCTTCAAAATTATTCAGATTATGATATGATATTGATAGTGTGTTGCGAAATTAGGATGCAGTTATGCTTTGGCGTTTTTAATGACCCCATAATACCAATATACAGCCTATAATGTTGTTGTCTTACTGCTGGGACACAGGCCTCCTGTCGGTGAGAGGGAATGGACTGTAATCCACCATGCGGGCTCAGTGCTGGTTGGTAGATGTCACATGTCTTCGAACTATGGGTTCTGGACATGCCGGATTCCTCACAGTGTTTTCTTTCATCGTTTTGAGAGCAGTGGTAATGATATAATTTACACAAAGTAAAGCGACTGGCAAAAAGGCTGCCAGGCTACAATGGGACTGGGTGGGTCACGCCAGCCGCATGCACAGTGACCGCTGGGTAATAGTCTCCACACAGTGACCGCTGGGTAATAGTCTCCACACAGTGACCTCTGGGTAATAGTCTCCAGACAGTGACCGCTGGGTAATAGTCTCCACACAGTGACCGCTGGGTAATAGTCTCCACACAGTGACCGCTGGGTAATAGTCTCCACACAGTGACCGCTGGGTAATAGTCTCCACACAGTGGGTGCCTGAGGATGGACGGCGCAACCGAGGCCGGGCGAAGAAGAGGTGGCGAGACGACCTAGATGCGTACTGCAAGGTTTGGAGCGAGGTGGCTCTAGGAAAGGATGCCTGGATGGATTTGGGGGAGGCCTTTGGTCAGCAGTGGGCCAGTGTAGGCTATTTGTTTTAAAAAAAGGTCATGTCTGGGTTTGAAACTACCACTAAGTGCCACTAGGCCATCTATTAACCAGCGCTGTGGCTCTGTCTCACATAGGGTCGCAGCATTATGCTGAGTGATGGCCGTTTTGCATGGATGTGACGCATGTTTTCCCACACCTTATTTTTTTATTTTTGTATCTTCTGGTGTTCCTGTGCATCATGTATGACGCAAATAAACGTATTTTTTTTCTTCTTTCTTGTTTTTTTATTTTATAATACCCACCTACAGAACCCACAATATAAAACAAATCCAAATTCCTTTTATTTTCTCACAAGATATTTTCGAGTATGTAATCAAAAGCACTTTTTTTCGCCTTAGGAAGGCAAATCCTAATTGTATTTCGTAATCAAACATTTATTTTAACTCCGAAATCTTTGTGATGATAAATGTTATTGAATTAATCCTTTTCATAATTGTAGTATATTTACTTTGGTGATTAAATACTGCAGTTGTTCTTGGTTCGTTTTTATGTTGATAGCTATATAAATGAAGGGTAGGGAAGGTATTGCCTACTAATTCTTTTGCGAAAGGCGTAATTGTCAATCAAACATAATGAAAAAGTACTGTTCAATTAATTAGACAATCATTAGAGAATAATAATTAAATTTTGTTGTAATATTAAAAACGAAAAAAAGCAAAGAAAGAATGAACAGAAATATAAAAAAGCTGGGAAAAATATGCGTCACATCCACGCAACACGGCCATCGCTCAGCATAATGCTGTGACCCTATGCGAGATAGAGCCCCAGCGCTGGTTTTCAGCGACAGCCAGTGCTGACGTGATGACGTCAAACGGTGCAGCAAACAATGTTTAAAATAAGTATAAATTGAGGTAAAAAATGATTAATTTTTTACCTCAATTGTACCGATATGCCTGAAATGACACCTGGAATATGCATGGTGACACGAATGTTTAATTAGATACTGTATGGGTCACATTCGAGACGGTGATATTAAAGATAAAGATATATTTATTGCATAACTGTGTACATTAAGTTCTTATTAATAAACATAACATTTTTAGTTTCAACAGTCTACCCAAATCGGACATGCAATATTTTTTTAAGGAACCTATTATAATTTCTTACAAATATTATTTTTTATCAAAAAACTCACGTAGATTATAAAATACATTTTCAATTAACATCTTTGTCAATTTATTTTTAAACATATTTCCATTTAATTGCTTAATCGTTGGTGGTAACTGATTGTACACACGAATAGCAGTCACATAAGTACTTTTATAAAACATCATATTATTAATAACTGGTAAATTAATGTCATATTTATATTGTGATCGAATATTTTTTTTAGAATTTGATTTAAAATTGAAGTATTGCATATTGTTTTTTACAAATAAACATAATTCAAGTATATAGATACCAGTCAGTGTCAAGAATCCCTCCGTTCTGAAGACATCTCATAATGAGTCGGTACTGTACATATTATATATTGTTTTAAGACATTTCTTCTGGAGAATGAATGTGGATTGTACGTTTGTTGAGTTTCCCCAATATATGACACCATAACTTAACAGGGGGTATACATTTCCAAAATAAGCATTTTTAGTAACACATGGATTCGTGGTTTCTGCCAGGTTTATTTTTGATCAGCAGGCCTGTTTCTAAAACGACCAGCTTCATTCGTAATTACCTTTTGTTCAACAGTTTTAACCCTTTATAGGACGGCTCATTTAAAGTGGCCAGTAATCTGGACAGTCATTTCAAGATACCTAGGGACCTTGAAGTTGACGGTAACTTCTTCACTCTTCACTGTTTGTCGTCCTGACGGCTCATATAAAGTGACCAGTAAACTGAACAGTGAATAGTGAAGAAGTGACCGTCCACTTCAAGCTCCTAGATATCTTGAAATGGCTGTCCAGTTTACTGGCCACTTTGTATGAGCCGTCCTATTAAGGGTTAATTGAAAAATCCGTTTACTTTTACGACGATTTCAACTGAAAAATCAGACTAATAGTACTTGGAATGTGCTCAAATAATTGACTGTAAATTAGATATTTACAAAACGATCCGATCACAGGTAACGTTAGCAAAACATTAAGCTTTATACAAGTAATGCTCGCAGAAAATTATTCTAAAACGTATTATTGCGAGCTCGAACCCGGCGTGCTTCACAACATAATAATACTAAATCCTAAATATTAAAAAACACAATATGCAAAAGTTTCGTGGTGGCACAGGTATAGATATAAATACACGGTTCTTGATCATACGGTGACAAATATCCTATCCTCTAAATACACACCGCTATACTTAGGCGCCATTCTGGCATTCCCTTCTCTAAAATCTAAAAAAACCTACTTGAAATGTAAAATTATGTAAAACTAAAACTCTTCATGCGTTTTGAAGGGAAACTGATTAGTGATCAATACAATTGGTGCGCCGGAGTGGGTCGGGCAGCATCGGAAGCTAGTACTGTCATGCGCATACGCATATTTGAGTTGCATAGTGTGGATAAGGAGCTCAGGGCAAATCTATACTTATGATATTATGATGCTGAAGAGTTTGTTTCTTGGTTTGTGTGTTTGTGTGCTTGAACGCTATAATCTCAAGGACTACTGATTGGAATTGATCCGAGAAGTACACTATCGGTCGATGTGGTGGCCATTTGGCTGAAATGAGGCAGGTATTCCAACTATAAGTAGTCCCGGAGTGGCCTGACCAGTCAGAGCACGATCAGCTATGCTGCGTGGCATACGCCGGCAGACTGTGCCGTTTGGGAGGAGCCGCGTCGTGCCCCCATCTCCAGATATCGCGCTCGGTGCACCTGTCCCAGCGCCCCTAAATAGGTCCAAGGGTGACGGATTTTGGTGACATATGTTGCCTCCTTGCTTAGAGGTGTTTCTATTTGAAATGTAAGGGGGACAGTTTAACACCTCACTTCCCTCCCTAACTTGAGGTTCACCGTTGATACCCGACGTAGAATGGGAGGGCCACCGGACACACCGGTGGTTGTAATCAATAAGAATTCTGACAGACCCTTCTGCCCACCCCAGGAGGACATCCAAGAGGGCTTCCACCCTGAAGAAAAAAAAGGATTAGCTTTGCTACATACTTTGCCTATACATAAATAAATAAATAATAATAATAAATAAATATCTTAGGACATCCAACACATAGAAATGACACGAGTTATTCTCGTATAGCTCGTTCTGATATGAGAGCAGAATTCCCAATCTAGTCCATACTAATATAGACGGTGTTTATATAATAATAAACTGCACAATGGTGCCGCATTGTAATGAGTTACTCCCACGCGTGGGCAACGCTACAGTTTGGGGTGTGGAGTAACATAGAAGTGGGAGCGACCAATGCTGTCGACTATATCCGAAGAAGTTTTCAAAGAAATTATTGTTAAAGTCACATGGCGCGGTCGCATCGCACTTGTCTATGGGAGGCTTAAGGTATCTCCTATAGCACGTATGCT
Organism: Aporophyla lueneburgensis; assembly: GCA_932294355.1. Classification (NCBI taxonomy): domain Eukaryota; kingdom Metazoa; phylum Arthropoda; class Insecta; order Lepidoptera; family Noctuidae; genus Aporophyla; species Aporophyla lueneburgensis. Next base: position 10,127,700 of record OW028762.1, on the reverse strand, counting down.
TGAAGAGATTTGTTTAGAAAAAAGCATCTATTTTGTAAAAAAATCTTGCCTGCTTGTTCTTTGAGTGCGTACGGACATAAATAGAAGTAGGGGAGAAGGGGGACCTGCCAGGGTCGCGTGATTGTTCGAAAGAGATACCGTGACCCTGGCACATGGGCAACTGAAGGAACACGGGTGGGCTTTAGTCAGTAAAAGTCTGACACGCCCTCCCGCTCCGCCCAGAGCGGGAGAAGTCATTTGATGATTTCCCATCGAAAAAAAATGTGTTTGGTATGGTTATGGGGTTTTTTTTTTTTTTTTCAGGATGGGAAATCATCAAATGACTTCTCCCGCTCTGGGCGGAGCGGGAGGGCGTGTCAGACTTTTACTGACTAAAACCCACCCGTGTTCCATCAGTTGCCCATGTGCCAGGGTCACGGTATCTCTTTCGAACAATCACGCGACCCCGGCAGGCATCGGTCCTAGTAGACCCCTACACTGCTGCTGACATCTCTTTGAGGCGCGCGTGGAACACTGCGCGCCGTCAACCCGAGCCTGGTCCTTACCGGGCGGCGAGCTACCCTTTGCTCGCCACCCGCAAGCTCGCGCCTACGGTGGCCGGGAGTCCGCAATCGACTCCCGACGCCCGGGGCGTCTCCTCCTGCGGCGGCTAGGGGCGTGAGGGCGCAGAGACTGCCACTCCCTCACGCGCCCTGCCTCCTCCTTCGCGAGCATTACTGCTTCGCAGAAGGAGGTGACGGCTTCCCATTCCCTCTCGCTCCGTACCGTGGCTCGCACCAGGGCCGGACGCGAGAGGTCGCCGCCACCGATCGCCTCCACGAGGACACGGCGGTGCTCCGCCCAGGCAGGGCACACCTCCACCGTATGCTCCACCGTGTCCTCCAGACGATCCTCGCAATGGAAACACCCGGACGTATCCTCCCGCTTTATCCTGAACAGGAACCCACCGAAGCACCCATGCCCGGTGAGAACCTGCGTCAGGCGGAAGGTGAGGACGCCGTGGCGCCTCTCTATCCACTCCTCAAAGAGGGGACTTACCGCCGCAATTGTGGCGTGCCCAATGGTTATGGGCTTGGTGTGTAAATGGCGTAGTTGGCGATGTGATACCCCGTGCTTCGGAAAGCACGCTGTGCCGTTGGTTATGCGCCTGATCTCTCTCCGGTTGTCTCGGATTACCGTCCCATCAGACTCGGACTATGAGAGTGAGAGAGTGAGTGCCCCAGTGTCTGAAAACATGCTGGTGCACTACAATATCTCCCGCGCTGAAGGCTAGTTACCGTTGAAATTGGCCGCCGTGGCCGAAATGCGGTCTGGACGACTATATTTAAATAAATGGTAAAATAAATAAATTAGGTGTGTTATGATTTGGAACAGCGAATTTACTGAGGTAGGACGCCCTCAGGCTAGGCAGAGCGACGATGCTGCCAGTGTAGTTGATAGCAGCCGGATGAGAGAGGTCAGTTGTATATGTATATGTGCGTTGGTTAACATATGATTTGCGAGGGTAAAAAATCTAGAAAAATTAACAAAATAAACTCAGGTCTTAATTATTTGCGATCGTTCTTATATTTCACCTACATTTAAACTTTTATAACTAACCAAAATCATGTCACAAAATCCAGTCCTTTCTTTTCGTTTTACTTCTGAATAAATAGCCCAAACTCTTTTAACTTGTACCACACAGAGTCAGTTCAAATAAAAGTAACATACTATCGCTTTAAGTTCATAAACACGAAACGTTTCGGACATTCCACTGAAGTGACTCGGCAAGTCTTACAAGACTACATCATATATGCTATTTTGGGAGTTTTGACCCTTTTTAACCGATTAGACGCGATTAGATTAGTGCGGGGTATCTACCATAACTAAAAAGTTAAAAATAAAAACTTTTTACAAAAAAAATTACCACTTCCTTAAAAAACAATACTACAAAGTCAAAAATAACTTTAATTTCGGAAGTCGGTAGCAAAAAAACCTTAAATACAGATCCTAAGACTCCGACTTTCGAAATTAAAGTTATTTTTGACTTTGTAGTGTTTTTGTTTTTTAAGGAAGTCGGTTATTTTTTTTATGGTAATTGTTACTATGCTATTACTTGCTACCACTCATTTGCCCATTTCTTCCCGTAGGTGTCGTAAAACGCGACTAAGGGACATACTAGAGAATAGGCAGCAGCGTTCTCTATGCATTTTACCACCATACTGCGATCGCCAACCAGCCTGCCAACCGTGGCGATTATGGCAAACCTCCTAGTTGGGAGAGGCCGTTATTTAGCTGTGGACGTCTTTCGGCCGAAATGAAGTATGAATGATGATTGTTTACTTGCTTTTGGTAAAAGTTTAGATCATATCAGTGGTGGCCTAATGGTAACCCCCGACTTACGACGTGTAGGTCGTGCGTTTGAACCCAGGCCTTCCTTTTACTTTGTGTGAATATATAATTTCCTGGTGAAGGAAGACATCGTGAGCAAAAAGCATGTTCTAGAACGAAAAATTCTAAGACATGTAACATCTACAAAACCAGTCCTGGGCCCGGGTGGTGAATTATAACCCAGTCCCTCTCTTCGAGAGGAGGCCTGTGTGTGAGTGAGAACATTATTTTTGTGAGTCTAACACTGCAGGGTCATGTCTGGAAGTGCCTTTTGAAGATATAGCCATTATAGCTTTGATCTAACCTGTCCCAGCAGACGGCATGTATGTATCAGTCATCCTGTAGCTCAACCCTATTTTAGGGAGCTCAGCGATCCGTCACAAGACGCTACCAGATTTGCAGGACATTTGCATAAGCCATATACAAAATACAGTTATAAAGTCATGTATTCAACCTAGGCTGCATGATACTCACTCACAGTTTTCTCTTAAAATGTTTGTATTAGTCGTCATCTACCGAGATGCCCTGCTAGGGCCGAGGGATTTGTTCGAAACAGTTACCGTGACCCTGGCATATAGGCAACTAATGGAACACGGGTGGGTTTTACTCAGTAAAAGTCTGCCCGCCGTTCCGCTCTACTCAGAACGGGAGACGTGATTTGATGACTTCCGAAAGAGAAAAAAAAAATTACTCGGTACTGACCCCCTTTCTAGCCATACCTATCATCTTTCGCATAAATTACAAATTTCAACGAAATCCCAAAAAAAATAAGTCAGTTCTAAGTCACTGAGCTCTATCTGTCCATGTAGTTCGTGTGCTGCCGGACGTAAAGAATAGCATCGTCCCATTCCTTTCCGTATGTGTCGTAAAAGGCGACTAAGGGAACTAGAGAATGGGCAGCAGCGTTCTCTATGCATTTTACCACCATACTGCGATCGCTAACCCGCCTGCTAAGCGTGGAGATTACGGCAAAGCCCCCCAAATTGAGGGAGCCTATGTTCAGAGGCTGAAATGCTGACATCTCTATCTAACAACTGCACACCCATCCAGTGATTAAGCATAACAAGCGCTGCTTAACATCGCAAACCAAAAACTCATTCACATTTTATAATTATTTTTTTACAGAATAAAACAGCAGTGTTTGCGAAGGTAGTCAAAATTAATCCAATACGATACGCAGATCATAAATTCTAGAGGGAACGCCCCCTCTTTTGAAGGTAGAAATGTTATTTATATTTTTTTTTGTGCTTTGTATGTTTGCACCTTTAAGTTTTTGGTTGTCTCAGGTAGCTTGTTTGTACAATGATGACCGGTTTATATAGGTAACTTAGCGACCGATTCTAGTAAATCTACGAATACAAGATTCATTTGAGAAAGAGATTAAATGTTAAGTGATTTTCTTTTTCTGCATGTAGATTTTCACAAACACTTTTACATGTCAATCATATTTTTAAAACTAGATGAGGTTGGCGTTTCTTATCTGACTACTCTGAGAAGAATGGTCGAAACACTCAGAACTTTTAAAGTCCAGAGATAATCTTGGTCAGATCATGTGAAGACCATGTGGATTGGTGTCTGAAATAGTCTGTGGAGGAAGAACCACACAGATGGAGTGGACCTGTCCACGCATGTATCAGTAATCATACAGCTCAACTCAAAACTTAAGTCAGTTTGGGGGGTTTGTCATAATCGCCACGCTTGGCAGGCGGTTTGCGATCGCAGTATGGTAGTTAAATGCATAGAGAACGCTGCTGCCCATTCTCTAGTAAGTCCCTTAGTCGCCTCTTACGACACTCACGGGAAGAAATAGGATGGTGTTATTCATTACGTCCGGTCTAATCAAACCGGTCAAAACGTAATCCAATCTAACCGAAACCAGCTGCAGACTAGTATTTTATACAAGATTTTTTTAAACCAGGGCGCAATTTTTTTTTATGGTTTCGTATCAGTAATAGAACACATTTTGATTAATTTTTCTTTACTTTGTTAAATTTTTTATCCTACCTTAAATCAGTACTGTGGACGCCCTACATATTGCGTAATATGATATCAACAATAGGAATAAGTCAGTAACCGCGCACCGGTGGTGGTACTTCGAACTTATTAGAATTTTGACCGATCGAACAGCTGGTAGGTACTTGTTGCTACGCTCGCCACGCGCAAGTTACCATAAAAACCAGTTTCAAAATAAACATCTTTCGTTAACGATAACTTAATTTTTTTTTACTAAGATATATCAAAATAAAAATTGCATGGTTATTATAACTGGCTTAAGTTTAATTTGTTAAAATTTGCGCACTAGTTAAAAACTTATCCTCTATAGAGCAACTGGCTATCTGACTTCCACAACCCAAAACTTGGAAAATTTTAAACTATAACCGGCGAAATGTGGGTAGATGTGCTTATATTACAGTACATTTCTGTCTAGCCCTTCGGGGTTCATACAAGCATGATATCTTAATATCCCATTTAGTTCTATCCTTATGCTTATAAGTTCCTCCACACATAATGAAGAATTTTCATAATTGTCCGTATAATTTATGCTTGACTCATATATTTTGCAGACTTATATTATTTTGCACATTCGGAGTCGAATGAAACGTCAGTTCAACAGATGTACTAAAAGATTCTTAGAAGGCGTGCTACTACGGTGAGATAAGTCGTTGGGTTCTCGATTTTGGGGACTGTGTGATAAAAAAGTGAGTTGACTTGTTGGGTCTGTTTGTCAAATGAATAACTTTAAGTAGGGTTAGTCAGACGCGTGACAGCCTGAAAACTTTTGCTGTGTATGAAATCTTCAGAAATAGCATTAGTTTCGCAATTTTATTTTCAATTAAGTAAATCTTTGTAGCAGAGTAGCCTAGTCAGTAAACGTTTTTCTGCAAAATATAATTAGTCTACATTTAAAAGCTGCTATGACGATACTAATTAAACAATTTTATTAGGTAGGTAGTTACTTTCTCAAATTACTTATACGTTCTCAATATTTTGTAACATTTGGTTATCATCATCATTATTTAAGACTTAAGACGTCTGCCTCTCATGGACTTAGGCCTTCCCCAAGTACCGCCATTTTGACCCGTTTTGTGCTTCTTGCATCCGGCTCGGAACAATTGGTTATAATTTAGGATAGGTACTTAATAAAATACAAGTATCATCGGCTTATATAGCAGTCTTCTAGAAGACACACTTATCTCCAGTTGTCTCTAATACCGCACTAATTAACTCGACCCTCGGCTACTCTCATCCGACCGAGAGCCACCTTAAGAAAGACCGTTACTCCATCCTAGCCTGAGAGTGCACGCCTTCCTTTCGTGGTCTTCTTCAAAAACACGTCTACTCCAACGTCCATCGATTCATATGGCTACTATAATGATCATCATCATTTCAGCCACAAGACGTCTACTGCTGGACAAAGGTCTCCCCAAATTTGAGGGGGTTTACCATAATCGCCACGCTTGGCAGGCGGGTTGGCGATCGCAGTATGGTGTTAAAATGCATAGAGAACGCTGCTGCCCATTCTCTAGTAAGTCCCTTAGTCGCTTTTTACGAAACCCGCGGGAAGAAATGGAATGGTGTTATTCTGTGCGTCCGGCACGGAACTACAATTCAATTCACGGAAATACAATTCATAAAAACCAAATCGAGTCAAAACTGACGATATTCAAACCCGTAGTAGGCGCTACCACCTTCATAATTTACGACATGAGAAATAAAATATCTTGAAAATATAATTGTAGGTGTCGACTTGGGCGCACAAAATGGAGGCCGTTCTTTTTTTGAAATTTGAGTTATGATTATTGTAGCATTGGGTGCAGCCTGCATTTTTTTTTCTTTAAAGTCAGTTTCCATTTTTAAAATTTTATTTATTGTTCTTTCTACTAATAAAGGCGTTGGATTTTATAATTGGTTGAAATTGATATTGGAATGTAATTTTTTGAGCATTTTCAAATAAATCGTTTGCATTTGAGAACAGACTAATTAGTTGTAATGGTGGTCTTTGTGAAGTTGCTCGTCCAGCACGCGTAGCATGATCACCATAGAAATAACTTTTTCTATTATTGGTAGAATAGAGATAGAACTGTCATGCTACGCCAGCATAAAACGGTACAAATCTTTCTACAATCTTTAATTCTGTCTTTAATCTTTCTACAATCTGTAATTTTGTCTCTTCTTCCGTCGACAAAACCCCTTTCTACGGTGGTCATGCTACGCATGTACAGTTCACAGTTATTTTACTTCTAACATAAGCAACCCAAGATCAACCTTATTTAAACAGTTATAAATATCACTTTAATACTGCATCATCATCATCGACATCACCAGTAGCATATAATGTTGCCACTGCGGGGGGATACAGAACTATTTTCGGTGTGAGGGAGTGGGCCGTAATTTACCACGGCGGGCGCAGTATGGGTTGGCGTCACATGTCTTCGATTTTTTGGTTCTAATACATGCCGCTTTCCTCACGGTATTTTCCTTCACCGTTTTAAGAGCAGTGTTGATTGAAATAATTTACACAAAGTGAAGCGTCTGCCTGGGCTCGAACGCATGACCTACAACTGGTAAGTCGGAGCCGATACCACTGGGCCATTACTGCTCAGTTTTGTCTCATCATCATCATCATCATCATTATAACCGTAAGACGTCCACTACTGGACATAGACCTCCCCCAATTTAGGAGGCTTTGCCATAATCGCCACGCTTGGCAGGCGGGTTGGCGATCGCAGTATGGTGGTCGAATGCATAGAGATCGCTGTTGCCCATTCTTTAGTAAATCCCTTGGTCGCCTTTGACTACACCCACGGGAAGAATTGGGGTGATGCTATTCTTTACGTCCGGCACCACACGGGACGAATTTTGTCTCATTAAGTGTCATTTAAAAAATCCTTCAAAGTGGGTGGCCTACTCAAACCCACCTTGGTAAGCAATACACCTAGATTTCTATACACCTATTTGTATGAAGTCATTACCCGGGAGTCGAACCCGCACCTCAAACGGTGGCTGACACATGAATATGCGTTTGCCACCTTTTAATGTGGCCGGTATGTAAATAAGTACTTAAGGGTGTTGGTACAGTGCTGGGCGGAAGCGATTTTATGAGTGGAGCGGAGTAGCTGTAAAGATTAGGAAATTATGACATTACTGACATAATATGTCAATAATGTCATAATTTCCTAATCTTTTCATCATATTATGATGCGGTGGAATGAAACGCATGTTGCTATGGCAGTATCTACTTATACTATCATATGTGAATTACACATCATTCTGGCGTCACGCAAAATCATGCATCACACAAGCAGAGTATACCGCGTAACTAACATAATCTTCCAGCACCTTTGCCGCCACATATAAACCCTCCTCCCTGCCTCCTCCTTGGTATTGCCAGTTGCCACCGCCACCTCTAATGATAGGTTTTCCAGATTATCTCCTCCACAAAAAGTCACCAATAAGAACATCAAAAATCAACTAAATGATCTACCGATTCTGATTTTCTGAACAGTCCAGTAAATGTATCCTTTAAAAAAAAGGTAAATGCTTATACATATTCTTCTTTTGTAAGCCTTTTATAAAAGTATTGGCTAAAATAAGATTTTATCAAAAGATTAACGTTGCTAACGAGCATGGCATAGTTTCTTTCATCTATTATTATTTCTAATAATTTACTTTATGAGTTGTCCTTATGCTTACTAAGGTTGGACTTTTAATCCTATTCAGTAACTTGACAGTTGGAGGGATACCAGGTTTTGATAATAAAAGATGGTGACGTGGTGTAAGAATGAATGAAATTGAATGAACTCGAAACAATGCACATACATTCAAATTTTTATTTTAAATTTAATAACTTGTCTTAAAACACGATATATACATACATGTTCTATGGTTGCCAGAGGTAATATCAGGTTGGTGCTTAAGTTCTTGGACACTAAAACACATTTACTAAAAACAAATGTATTTATTATTAAAGAAATATTTATCCACAATATAATGACCGTCATGTTCAATGACATGTAATCATCTCTCTGGCAAAGACATTACGCCGTGTTCCCAAAAAGCAGGAGGCTAGCGGTCAAAAACTCGGCGATGTCGTCTTGGAGTTGTTCATAGTTTTCAAACTTCTTCTTTCTTAGATGTAACTTTAGAGCCCGAAACAGACAATACTCCGACGGCGCAATATCAGGACTATATGGTGGGTGAGGTACCACTGTCCAGGTAAGCTTTTCCAGAATGTGACGGACAGACTTCGCAATATGTGGTCGAGCGTTGTCCTGAAGAAGTGATACAGAAAGCCTTTTTGGACGCTTAGTCGCTATTTCTGAGGCTAATTTTTGCAGTTGCTCTCTACAAATAGTAGCGTTAATAGTCTGCTTCTCGTCCAACAGGTCCCAATAGAGAATGCCCTGCCAATCCCAAAAAACTGATAGCATCATCTTTTGTTCATGACGATCTGGCTTTTTTTCCGTTAGCACTCTTTCTCCGCGTGGAACCCTGCCTGCCGCGTTTTGTTGTTGTAGTGAACCCAGGATTCGTCGACAGTGACAATGGACCTGAGAAAGTCTTGTCTGTGTGGTTGCAGGAGGACACGTTCGCAGATGGTCACGCGTGCTGCACGCTCGCTGTCTGTCAGAGCGTGGGGTGTCCACCGACTCATTATTTTGTGGTAATCCATTGCATGCAGGTGCCTAATTATAGTGAAATGGTCGTACCCAAGTTCCTTGACCTAGTCCCTGGTAGTCGCATCCGGATGTCTTTCCAAATGTGAGCGTAGTAGGTCTTCGTCGAAGACAACTAGCCGACCGGAGCGATGTTTGTCTTCACAACTTGTATCCCCTTTATCGAAAGACTTAAAGCAATACCTTACTGTGGAATGAGCAATAGTATCTTGTCCAAACGACATGTTAATTTTCTCGGCCGTTTGCCTTGCACTCGTTCCTAGATTATGCTCGTAAATCATGATCGCTCGTAGTTGATGCGGTTCCTTTTTTAACTGAACTGAACAACTTGGAACACGCGCGCCCTTTTATACCCCTTGGCGTAAAGCTCCTAGAACATTATATAGAATGGTAGATTATTCTAGCGTGTAACTGAATTAAAACCTAGATTTTTTTTAAATGAAATCCAAGTGTCCTAGTACTTTTACACAAACCCAATAAAATGAGGGTCCACTCTTTATGGCAGAATTTTTTTCGTCATAATATTATTTTGCATAACAGCGGATGGCATAAACTTCATTTCGCAGAAAATCGTTTGGCATACACTCATTTATCATACATTCACAACGCATAATTTTATAAGTCAGAATCATCTTTAGGCATAAATTTTATTCCATAATAATTAAAAAGTAGAACCATCATATCGCAGAAAGTTCGCAGTCAGAATCGTCTCTTGGCATAATTTCATATCGATAGTTATTAAAAGGCAGAACTATCATAACTCAGAAACTTTAAACTTAGAATCATATTTGGCATACATTTCATATCGAAGAAGCATGCAGCATGCAAACAAGCATGCAAGCAAGCATACAGCATGCAAGTAACCAAGCATGCAGCATGCAAGCAAGCATGCAGCAAGCGAGCATGCAACATGCAACATGCAGCATGCATGCTTTCTGTCACGGCTCCGGCGCTGCGGGGTTCCGGTCCCACGCGGGCTTAAATTACACTCTTAGGGTAGGGCAGACAAGACTACGTGGAGTCGGTTCTGCAGCGATTCGTTTCTGTCAATAACTTTTGTAGCACAACATATACTGACTTTTTGGGACACTATTTCATTTTATTTAAAACATGCCTAACAAAATTATTCTAAATGAAATTCTGCCATCTTCATAGTATGCCAAGTGAAATTATTCCAAATAATCATTGCTCTAAATAATTGTTATGCTAAACGAAATTATGTGGAATTTTAAGTCTGCCGAAGGTAATTATGCGAAATAAAATTCTGCCATCTTAAAAGTATGCCAGCGTAAAGTCGAGCATATAAACATTCGGCCAAACAATGATTATGCTAAACATTTTTTATGCCTTACAAATATTCGTTTAAATAAGATTATGCCAAGTGTGTTATGCCAAATAAAATTCGGAGCATCAAGTTTCTGCCAGATAGAGGGAACCCATAAAATGACTACAGTAAAAAAGTAAAATGACATGATTTTATATTTAGTTTTGTTTCCATTAGAAGAAAAAAAAGGAAGTCACTGTTATTAAAAATTATTAACTATTCTTATATTCCTCATCCTAAAAAAGTTTTTTAAAGTTTTATTTAAATTAAACCATTTTATCATTTTATCATTCGTTCTTTACGTGAAATCGTTCACTACCCTAACTCTATTAATTTTAGTATGGTATCATTATTTTTCTTTGAACTGTCAAGTTACTGAATAGGATTAAATGTCCTACCTTAGAATGATTCTTGATTGTGAATTTAATATTAATCTCTAATACTTTCTAGCCCTGTTGTTTTCAGAGACGATAGTGATATAAAAATTGTTGTGAGTGAAGGTATACCATACCATAAATTAAAAAAAAAATAAAGCTGAAAAAAATAGTGGCTCTTCAAAAACAGTGGCTAAAAATTAAAATACGAATCTAAAATTGTAGTTATCAACCGACTTCAAAAAAAGGAGGAGGTTATCAATTCGCCTGTATTTTTTTTATGTTTGTTACCTCATAACTTTTGACTGGGTGAACTGATTGTAATGAATCTTTTTTTATTTGAAGGCTGGTGCTTTCCGAATAGTCTCATTTTAATTTGGTTCTAGTCGGACAATGGGATCTATGTGAAAAGCATATAAGTCTTAATTTTGCATTTAGTATTTGCGCGACAAATGAACGAATAACGCGATCAGATTAGTGTCTACCATAACTAAAAAGTTAATAAAAATAAAAACTTATTACAAAAAAATAAAAACCGACTTTGCAGTGTTTTTTTCACCTATTTTTCGGAATTCAGTTGTTTTCTTTAGTTGTTTTTAACACACTATTTATTTTCTTGGTATGTTTGTATGTAGGTCTATATCTATGTAACGGAATCTTTGAACGTGATTGTCACCCCGTTTAAAACATCGGATTAATTTAAAACTTTCCACACTTATCAAGGAAAAATGACAATAATATAATTTCATAAATTTGTGCCATATCCTCACCAGGATAGCAACCAAAAACCTGCTAGCTAACCGAAATAAAAAAAATATAAAATAAATAAGTAATAGTTTTAAAACCTAAAAGCACCCTTTCATAGGAATAAGGAACTAAAAAGTAGAAAATAATGGAAAAAAGCAGGAGGGCTGCTTGATAAAAAGTCAAAAAAAAGTAATCTTTGTCTTGCGAAGATGTTTTTTTTATAAATCAATTTAATTACTTACAAAAATAAGTATATTTTAACTACATAGGTACCTACTATACTAGGCTACAGTTAACAGTGTAAGTGCTACCAGTGACTCCTACCAACCGATAAAACCCACTCCCCGCTCCGCTACCCGCTCCGTTTTCAACCCCGCTTCACGCTCCGCTCATACCACCACACCTACCCAACCCACACGTTGAAATAACTACAAAACAATTGCAAATTAAGTCGAACAATTATCCAACAGATTGTATAATAATGACCTGTGCTGTCCCGTGAGCTTTATGGTGACTTAACGAGTTCTTAAGTGGTATATGGGGACCCTAATTGTGGTTTACAGGACCCTAATTAGGGGGTACTCCATGAGAGTTTTGGCAAGATTTACATTATGATGTAGTTATGGTGTTTTTGGCATTCATGTGGGTGGGACATAAAATTAATTTTGTTGTTGGGTTATGGTTAAATTAAGGCCACCATACCAAAAAAAGCCTGCAACAGTCTGCATTCGTCGAAAGCCCTTATGAAAGGAGGTCTTACAATTTGAGATAGGAGCCTGTGATCTAGCTATGGGAATAGTAAAGGCTGATTGTGCTTGCAATTTCTGCCAAAGAGCCTAAATGCCAAATGATGCCTACGCTTGGAGTTTCCCTACGCGATCGAATAAGAAATGAAGAGATCCGTCAGAGAACCAAGGTAACCGACATAGCCCGAATAATTGACAAACTTAAGTAGCAGTGGGCAGGGCACGTTGCTCGCAGAACAGATGGCCGATCGGGCCGGAAGGTTCTAGAGTAGCGACCGCGTACTGGAAGACGTAGCGTTGGAAGGCCTCCCACAATGAACTGATGACCTGGTGAAGGCCCCAGAAATTCGCTGAATGCGAGAAACACAGAATCGGCTGAAGTGGCGGTGCTTGGCGGAGGTCAATGACCAGTTGAGGACGTTTTACGGCTGAAATAATGATGCTTCCAATTTGCAATAAACGCAAATTGATAGACATGTGTATACTCCCTATCCTTACATAACAAGATCAGCCTATAATGTTGGAACATAGACCTCCTCTCTATGAGAAGGAGTGGACTGTGTAATCCATCACGTGGGCCCAGTGCGGGTTGGCAGATGTCACATGTCTTCGAATCTCTGGTTCTAGGACATGCCGGTGTCTTCTTCACCGTTTGGTTAGCAGTGGTGATGAAATAATTTATAGAAAGTATACTGGGCCACCAATGATCTACCCGGCTCTATCCTTACATACGGTACTCAAACCTGGTCTTTGTCAGTGCAGGAGGCGCATCAAGCTCAAGGTATGCCATTAAACGATGGAGCGTAGTATCCTTGGAGTTTGACTAACCAACCGAATATTTAAGATCCCCGTTCAGGACCTGTTGCAGAAAAAAAAGCACATTTTTATTTCTTTCTAATTTGCAAAATAGTTGGGCAAACGTCAACTAAAACGATTCCAGATTTCAAGTTGATAGCAATAGCAGTTCTTGAGATATCCAGCTGTGACAGACAGACTGAGTCTAAACCATAACGGTCCCTTTTTACCATTTTAGAACGAAAACATATTAAACACAATGTCGGTTTTTGTACTGGTCTGGAGGTTAATCAATTAGTATTACAAGCATTATACTAAAAGAGCCAAGCGAAAAAAATATAAAATATCGAGTGCGCAAAAAATCTCACCGAGATATTTTTAAGTCCACGCGGCGATGGAGTAACCACCTAACTCTACTATTGCAGGTGTGCAAGAAGAAATCTATATATCTACCTACAAGCTATCTAGGTACCAATAAATAAAATTGTGGAAGGGCTTGTGGCTAAGTAATAACAGCCGCACGGGTTAATCATTCACGTTAAGCTACGCTTGCCGCGGTTGATCCGTGGACGGGTAACCATCTTGACATACCAAGACCCTTCCGTGCTTCGGAAAGCACGTTAAGCCGTTGGTCCCGGCTGTTTTTCGTAGAACTTAGACAGTCGTTACGGGTCGTCAGAAGCCCGAAAGTCTGACAACCAGTCTTACCAAGGGGTATCGTATTACCCAGTAACTGCCCAAGTAGCACAGAACTGCATTATAAATGGTCACTTAAGGCCCACAGCGGTAATCTAAGCATTTAGAAAGACTTATTAGTATTCACCTGTGCTGCAACAGCTGTTTCGAAAAAAACGTGGCCAACTATAATGCTTTTTTCTGTACAGTAATTCTATTAAGCACCACAAACACGCCACAAAGTCACTGTTATTGAGCGCTTAGTACTGCAGTACCCTATTAGCTGTAAGTTTTCTGAATAATAGCCCACACGTGTACTATACAACCGTTGCATTTTAAGAGAGAACATATCACCCACTATAACATAATCAGTTACTTTGTGAAGTTATTTAATGCTTTATGCTGCATACAGATTCACTTTTCCCTTATTAGTCAGGTGTTTACCATACACTCGAATAACAGCATGTATCCAAGTGTCGGCATGCGCGAATGGAATATTGGACGCGACGGGTTCCGTATGTTATATTTATTAAAAAATAAATAAATAAAATGAAATTAATTTATTTCACACATAACCCATATTACAAAAATTAAGATAAAAGTAACAATGCTGCAGCAGAAAAGAATAAAAAGTCACTAACAAAATAAAAATATACGTCACATAGTTGAAATAAAATAAAATTTCAAATTTACGTCGGATTTAAATTAAAGCACATATGAACAAAACAATACAAAAAAGCCTTTATAAATAGAGGTCAGTGTGTTTGATGACATTAGGCTGAGTAGGTACAAAAATGCCATGCTACAAAAATCTTCTTATAACCTACCCATTTTCGGGACTAATATGGTTGCGACAAAATTAATATTGTTGTTTTATATGTTTCTGGTACTTACCCTAAAAATGAAGAAAATTTATTAAGAGAAATCCAAGATTTTTTTAAAGTAATAAATTAATACCTTTCGAGACTTTTTAAGATTCCAGATTTCGACAATTTTTCTCAGAGGTAGTCAGTTAGGAAAAACCGGTACAGCTAGCATCTAAAAAAAACAACGTAATTTTCTTTATGTTTATTTAATGTTCCCTTTTTAAAGTACAATTTAGGGTGTACCACCCTGGTCCAGGCCTTGAATTTTCATCTTTTTATAATTTCAAGGAGTACAAAAGTACTTCTCGGTGGCCACCATAGAATTTCCTTAGTTTTCCACTGTGCAGGAACGAATGTTAGATCGACAACACCTCTCTCTATAGTCTGAACTATTTTGAATGTCTCGTTCTGTAAAAACAAGAAAAATATACTTATTATAATAGAAGTATCAGTTTCTTAATGACAACATTATCTATACAGTTTTTGAGGAAAAAAAACAAAAGATACAATAACATATTAAATACCTAAACTTAACGTAACATAATGCTATTTCATGTGGAAGTAATTAAATTATTAGGCCAGAAAAATACATTATCTTTAGATAGGCACCGACTAATTTATAGGTATTTTGTCGCATATTGAATAAATCAATAACTTATGTATTATACATATAATTAAATTATAATCTCAGCTACTTAAATTACAATTTTAATTAAGTACTTATCGTCGAATAACAACTAAAAAAAGGGAACAAAATGGCTTTAAAAGAACCACGGCGGAACCCTAAAAGCTTGGATCCATAAGGTAACTGACGCAAATGTGACCTACTACTACTCTCCTAATCGATCCATGTCTGATTTGTATTTCACAAGTGCTAAACTATTTTACTCTTGGCTGAATTACAGGCCACATGTGAACACCCGTACAGACCTTAGCATTACATTAACATTAAAACTGTTCACCTGCCATCCGCCATATTCTCTGCACTACTGTGTATTATTGTAATATTTTATCTTTTCATTTTGGTTTATTTTATATGATATCAATTGTAATTCATTTGGATTACAAATTATTTAGATTTTTTTTTTAGAAAACAGTTTTATATCCTTTTTTTTGTACTAAAACAAAAATATTTATTTTATCATCAGCCCATTTTTGTTAGTTTAACTTTAGTATTTAGTGGTATTTCGAGGGCGCGTGAAAATTTTGAACTAAATATATATGGTATTTGACAGTAAAGTTACTTCCCCAATAAGATTTCAAATATAGGAAGAAATTAAAGTTTTACTTACCTTAAATTTGATATACTTAATTCTCCAAATGGCACGAGATCTTGCACACAACGCTACACTTCATGTTTTACAAACTGACAGTACATAATAATGGAAAAAAAATTAATATTAAGTTATTACATTCCACAATTTCCGTCAGTGTGTAATTTCAACTGTATAAATGTTCACATTTGTCCTTCTTGCTGTATTATAGGTAACACGTGCCTCGTTAATCAGGCAATATTCAGCTCTTGAGGTGACTGTTACACTCATAAATGCTGATATAATGTTGTTATAATGCAATTATTTGTCAATTGGATTTCTTATACAGCTATGTGCTGAATAATTTGTGCCCAAATTAGAGTTATATCCTCTGAGGATGCGCTGTCTACGCTATTATTCAGCAACTAATGCATTCACTGTGCACTGTTAAAATGCTGTTATTCAGCACTTTTGTGCTACTTGGGTGGGTTGTGGTGGTCCGATAGGCAGTCGCTCCATGTAAAATACTGGTACTTAGCTGCATCCGGTTAGACTGGAAGCCGACCCCAACATAGTTGGGAAAAGGCTAGGCAGATGATGATACAATTTAACACAATTGATGTGTTCCATCTCCGAAACGGTAGAACCGAATTTGACGCGTCTTTCACAAGCAGATAGATGATTTTATAAGGAGTTGCTTTTTAATCCTCGAGCACGTTCCCGTGAAATCCTTTCCAAATACAATCCAATCCGAAGCCGCGGGCACAGCTAGATTCTAATAAAATAAATAAATATCTTAGGACAACCAACACACTGTTATCTGATCCCAAACTAGGCAGAGCCTGTACTATGGTAACCAGACAACTAATAAATATACTTATATGTATATTTCTAAATACATACATATTATAGATAAAATTACACCCAGACACAGAACAAATGATTGTGCTCATCAAACAAACATTTGTCCTGGGTGGGAATCGAACCCACGACCTCAGTCTTAGCAGTCAGGGTCACTAACTACTAGACTAACAGGCCAGTCAAAATAAACAGTACCTTTGCACTTCTCAATCTTTATGTAGGTATTTTCTCTATTAAGTAATTTTCTATAATTCTAAGAACTCAGGCAAGCAAGTATTGACAACGGCTAGAACCCTCCCAGGTGGAAAAAAACAAAGTGATTGCTATTTTCCAATTCTGGACATTCAATTCGATACAGCCATTGAACCTTTGTAGTATCTTACTAGAAAGATGGGTGATAAAATGCACTCGTAATTCGTAAACTAATAAACGTAAAAGCTCACCCATCAGATTCCAAGCCTTGCTATGGTATTGCAGCCGCATTGCCTTATTTACGACCACACAATGATCTGTCCAACCTCTGAATGAACTCGCACTTACAACAATTTATTGTTCATAAAACGTGTTTTTAAAGTATTAAGTGTCGGTCTCCTTCATTTAATGCTATGGTTCCGTATAGTTAAGGAAATTGCTTGATATGTTTTGTCACTCTCTTTTGTCGCTGCTGGCAGCAGCGGCGCGGCGCTAGCATTTTCTTTTTTCAAAAATCATTTCATCTAATGACGTCCCCCGCTCTGGGCGAAACGGGATGTCAGACTTTTACTGACTAAAACCCACCTGTGTTCATTCAGTTGCCCATATGCCAGGGCCGCAGTATCTCTTTCGAACAAATCTCGCGACCCTGGCAGAGCATAGTTAGCCGTGGTTGGAACATGTGGTGGCGCAAGGATGCGCAGGTTGCATAGTTTTCGTCCCACACCAGAGGCCTACCCACATTCCAATTCGACAACGTCACGCCGTCTGGTTTCTTCCCATCGTCACGTAACGTTTGGTTCTAATACTGCTGGTACGCCGGCGGTGACAAGGGTTTGACGAAAAATATAGTTGGTGCTCACGTGCTGTACTATGTGACTTGCGCTTCTGCATCAGCAGGACAGACCATTTTTAACCATTATATGGTTATGGGCATGATGGTTTTGTAGAGCAGTGGGGGTCCAGTGGTGGCCCCGACTTACGAGTTGTAGGTCGTGGGCTCAAACCCAGGCAGGCGTTTTCTTTTTGTTAATAATTTCTTCAACACTGCTCCAAAACGTTGAAGAAAAACATCGTAAGGAAACCGGCATGTGTTAAAACCAAAAATTCAAAGACGTTAAATCTACCAACCCGCACTGAGCCCGCGTGGTAAATTACGGCCCACTCCCTCTCAGCGAAACGTGGTCTGTTTCCCAACAGTGGGAACAACATAGGCCGATTATGATGATGAAATGGTTTTGTTAATTACCCGCGGAACCCTAAAAACCTTATCACCCGCAACTTGGCATAACTTTTTAAGTGTTAACTTTAGAAAAAAATATGCAATAAAAACACCGTCAAAGTATACGAGAAAATTTATTTTTTATCAACTTTTTTTTTAAGTGGGGACTTTATTTTCATTAAGATAGGAATGAAAGTCGTTTAACTATAAAAGTGGAAGTTAAAACTTTATGTAGCAATTATTAGAACAAAAAAGTTGTTTAATACCGTCTTTTAAAGTCTTCTCTTGAGTATATTAAGATTATTTTTTATTAAACTTTTGTGTGAAACATATGGAATTTTGATTATTTTGTGCAGTTGATATCTTCATTAGAATTATTTCCATTTTAATTTTATAGTAAAATAAATATTGGTTCACCCACTATTTAAATACACATAATACCTTCGGCCCACTAAATACTAAGTCCAAGTTTGCACGGACGTAAAATATAGCGTCGGAATGTTTTCGCGCCCAAATAATATTTGAAATATCTTTTTATTAGGTACTGATGCTTTTAATGTTCTGAAGAATTCTTATATGTATGATAA
Organism: Aporophyla lueneburgensis; assembly: GCA_932294355.1. NCBI lineage: Eukaryota > Metazoa > Arthropoda > Insecta > Lepidoptera > Noctuidae > Aporophyla > Aporophyla lueneburgensis. The sequence continues at coordinate 10,109,011 of OW028762.1, read as the reverse complement.
CAATGATGCAATCAATGTTTTGTAGCCATATTTTTGGGTGTACAACGTGAGCTCGACAAATGGATGTACGAATAACACGTGTGCGACAAAACTGTACTGCGACTCACCATAGTTCGAATGCACGCTTGTGCGACACTGTCGAGCTCACATATTAGACTAGGTACCTAGGTTAGATTAAAACTGTCACCTCCTACGCACGAGCCGAGCGAGCGAAACGAGCGGTGCCGCGGCAGCGGCCGGCGAGTGCTAGAAACGACTAGATTCAGTGTGTCGTACTTCAAGCGTGCATTCGAACTATGGTGAGTCGCAGTATAGTTTTGTTGCACAAGTGTTATTCGCACATCCATTTGTCGAGCTCACGTAGTACACTCCATATTTTTATTTCAAAGAGTATCCGTGAAGTTTCTATCCCATTCTTCTCCATAGGTACCTACTACGCTTTGGAATGGGCAAATCGTTACATCTTTCTCAGTCACCAACTCCTTGACAATTGAAAAGTGCAAAATTGGTTTATTTGAAATAAATGCTTTGCATTTGAGTTAGAAACTTAAACCAATTTCTAGGGTCATTTCAAAACCTGCTACGCACCCTACTTAGAAAAATGAAACCTATATATTTTTGTATGGAAACTTCACAAATTCAAACTTATACGCACTTATACAAGATGCAGTTTTGAACATGCGAAACATTTCAGGAGGTTGTTATGAGACTCGTAAATAATCATATATATAACAATACGATACCAAGTCATTAATCAATAATACTTTTTATTTTAGATTTATCAATTTTATTGTTTTTCAGAATAACTCTCTTAATAACCCTCTTCAAAAAATTTACGAAAGTCCAAAAGCCTTCGGTTGCGTTTATTTATGTGTGTGAAAGCGCAGTTTAAGGACACATACAAACTGGCCGCGTTTTAAAAAGGGAGTTCACACTTACCGATTTCTGTAAATAAGAATAAAATGAAAAAAAAATACCTGCCCATTTTATTGTTGATTCGGGTCGAGAATCACTAACATAACTACCTTCTAAAATGTTTTGCAGATCCAAAACTGCACCTTGTATTACAATATTTTCTATAAATAGATAGGTATAGTTTTAAGTCCATATCCTGTGTTCTTCTCCTTTGCGTTTCTATTTCTAAAAACTGTATTAAAAGTATAACCTTTTAATACAGTTTTTAGAAATAGAAACAAAAATTTAGATTAAAATTAATCAAAATAAAAAAGTTCTATGACAGCGGTGGGATTCGAACCCACGCCCTTTCGGACTGGTGCCTAAAACCAGCGCCTTAGACCACTCGGCCACGCTGCCTTCATATTCTTGAAACTAATAACTACTCTGCAGACCGCATTTCGGCTAAAGTAAGATAATCTCAGAGGAGACTAGCCATCGGCGCGGGAGATATTATAGTGCACAAGCGTGTGCGCAGACACAGAGGCACTCTCTCTCTTCCCTCACTCTCATAGTCCGACGGTAATCCAACACAAGCGGAAAGAGGTCAGGCGCAGGCTCAACGGCTTAACGTGCCTTCCAAAAAGTTTTTTTTTTTTAGGTGGGAAATCATCAAATGACGTTTCCCGCTCTGGTTGGAGCGGGAGGGCGTGTCAGACTTTTACTGACTAAAACACACCCGTGTTCCTTCATTTGCCTGTGCCAGGGCCACGGTAACTTTTTTATTAGAACAAATACACGACCCTGGCAAGTCTAAGTAGTATCATAAACAGTCAATATGCTAAGGTCATCATCTACCTAGCTTTTTCCCAACTATGTAGGAGTCGTCTTCCACTATAACCTGATGCAGCTGAGTACCAGTATTTTACATGGAGCGACTGCCTATCTGACCTCCACAACCCAGTTACTGGGTGATACGCGACCCTTGGTAATTGCTGGTTGTCAGATTTTCGGGCTTCTGAAGACCTGTAGCGACTGTCAAAGATAACTTCAGAATGACAGCCGGTACCAACCAGACCTTCAAGACATAGGTAACTTCATACATTCACGCCTTTTTTCATTGGTCTAGGCAGAAACAACAGAACGCCACAGAAACTTAAACTCTTATTTTACTCTACCCACATTCAATCAAAAACGAAATAAATGATTCGAGATGCAACCGCAATTTTCAACAAAAGAACGTTAATAAACATTTAACGTATAATTTCGAAAATCGAACGTCAACCATATTGGACATCAAAAAAGCAATTTCATTCGACAATAACTACGTCATTCACTGTGTGGAACCTTCAAAAACCGTAAAACCGTATACTGACGCGGCAATCGGTAAAATTCATTGTCGGTTTTTATGCTGCCACTCTATTTTACAGCCCTGCGTTCCATTCCATGTTTGAAATGTCGAATGGTTTAAATTTTCTGATTGTGGGTAGGTACTTATATATGTTCTCTTATTTGGTGTTATGTACAGAAAAATCAGTGTTCTATATCTTAGGGTTGCCAATGGAGCCCTAATACTACGCTGTCCGCCCGTCTGTCACAGGCTGTATCTTATGAACTGTGATAGGTAGACACTTGAAAATAACTACCATGACCGTTATGACAATAAAAAAAAATGAATAAAGGTAAAAACTAAAGAGAAGCTCCCCTTTAATTTATACATACAAGAAACATAAAAATATGTTGTTTTAAATATTTTACTGTGGTACGGAATACGTCAGTCACAAGTTCGACTCGCACTTGGCCATCTCCAATTAAGCTACATTCTCGGCAACTCTCATCCAGCTGCTACCAGCCACCCTGCGAAGATCGTCGCTCCACCTAGCCTGAGGGCGTCCTACCTTACGTTTGCCGATCCGCGGTCTCCACTCAAGAACACGTCTACCCCAACGGTCATCGGTTCTACGGCTAATATGGCCGGCTCGTTGCTACTTCAGCTGCTTATTCTACTAGTTATGTCGACCACTTTAATTCTCTGCCGGAACACCTCTGAATATTGATGATTTTGTTATGTAAATAAAAGGGGCTTATGGCTAGGTAATAACAAGGTTCGAGCGATCAGATTAAGTTATTATTATTATTATTTATTTATTTGATTAGACAACATTGGTCCACTGGTTAGCAAAGACTTATCAACTAATGGTTAGTATTTAATAATTAGAATAAAACAGTAGGTACCTAATATATACTCATACCTGCCGCACGAGCAGCCTGACAAAGTGTCTCAGTATAGGTGCATCGTGTTGTTCGGCTAGGGTTTTCAGGATACTGTTGCTGCTAGCCCTCATTCTGCCTAATAAGGATGCGGTGTTTTTCCTCATAATAGCATGGAAGTCATCAGTTCGTGCTACAGCAAACATGCTAGACGCGCTGCAGAACCTGGGCAACCTCAACAGCATTTTTAAATACCAAGACCCCTCCGTGCCTCGGAGAGCACGTTAACCCGTTGCCCCCGGCTGTCATTCTTGGATCTTTGGCAGTCGTTACGGCTCGTCAGTAGCCTGAAAGTCTTGCCAGACAATCTTGCCACTGGTCGTATTCGCTGGTAAATATATAGTCCCTTTCACCATATCCGGCAACCTGTGACTCAGACAATTTTTCTCTCCTTTCGTGAGCTCTCTGATGGCTAGCAAAATTAAATTTAGTCTTAAACTCTCGGATGTTTAAGACCAAATTTGGTTTATTTATTTATGTTATTATGTTAGGGTGGCTTACAGCTAACAATACAGAATTAGTAGTGAGGTAATTCACGATAAGCCATTTACAAGCCTCCACAGATAGCAACAGAGTATCGTTGTAAAGGTTATAAAATATCGAAGGAGGAGGCGGGGCGAAGGAGGAGGTGGGGCGCGTGAGGGAGTGGCAGTCTCTGCGCCCTCACGCCCCTAGCCGCCGCAGGAGGAGACGCCCCGGGCGTCGGGAGTCGATTGCGGACTCCCGGCCACCGTAGGCGCGAGCTTGCGGGTGGCGAGCAATGGGTAGCTCGCCGCCCGGTAAGGACCAGGCTCGAGTCGACGGCGCGCAGTGTTCCACGCGCGCCTCAAAGAGATATCAGCAGCAGTGTAGGGGTCTACTAGGACCGATGCCTGCCGGGGTCGCGTGATTGTTCGAAAGAGATACCGTGACCCTGGCACATGGGCAACTGATGGAACACGGGTGGGTTTTAGTCAGTAAAAGTCTGACACGCCCTCCCGCTCCGCCCAGAGCGGGAGAAGTCATTTGATGATTTCCCATCCTGAAAAAAAAAAAAAAAAAAAAAAAAAGGTTATAAAATATTCAATGACATATTAAGTATAACTGTGTAAGTGATTAACAAATTAATTAACCAGCCAGCATCATTGTATGTATAAGTATATGAATGCTTCGGACATCTTTTGCGTACTTGGCGCTTCTTATCTAGGTCTTCAAGACAATTTATTTTAAAGCATTCAGCTGCTTTGTGTGTGTGTTTTCACTATTTAGCTGCATGTGATAAGACTGGTAACCGACCTGAACATCGTTGGGAAATTGCTAGATAGTCAATGATTTTATGTAAATAAACCTACTCTACTATGTCGAAAATCATACAAATAGTATTACCGATAACATCTAGTGTTGGGCCCACGTACGCGCGTAACTCAGTGGTTAGTGGCTGCAGTCGCCAGTCGAAGTCGCAGTCGCGCAGTTAAAATGCTAAGTGTATAGCCGGTTTTAGTTGTATACTGAGGGTGGCGAGTAATGGCCGTTGTTGCGCACTGCCGTGAAGTGCGCGTCAAGTTATTGGAGGGAAAATGGTGTAAACGTAACTTGGCTTATACAATTTCGGTTGATTTATCGGTAGCAGTGGGCGCCAAGTGGTCGAAATACCACCATAATTTTAGGTTTCTGCACTCTTTCTCGATACAAACTTTAACTGTCCCAAATTTCTTACTCCTCCATCCGTGTCTTTTTCGTAAAATGGGACATAAATGATAAGTGACTTTATTTTTGCAAGTAGGTTTGTACAAACACTTTTACACGTCAATCAATTTTTTTTTTTTAAACTAGATGAGGTCGGCATTTCCTATCTGACTACTCTGAGAAGAAACGCCGAAACAAACTCAGAGGTCACAGTCTCTTTTAAAGTCCAGACATAATCTTGATCAGATCATGTGAAGACCATGTGGATTGGTGTCTGAAGTGGTCTTTTAAGGAAAGAACACACAGCTTGAGTGGACCTGTCCAATCAGTGCACGCATAAAGTTTTTACTTCACGTATTAAGATAACCAAGGGATATCTTATGACCCAATGACCCAATAAATGGGTTGTGGAGGTCAGATAGACAGTCGTTCCATGTGCAATAATGATATTCAGCTGTATCCGGTTAGACTGGAAGCCGACCCCAACATAGTTGGGAACAGACTAAGACAGATATTTTATACAATTTAATTTTGTTCAAGAAATAAAACGTTTTGAAGAACAACTCGCTTTAAGATCTATAAAATATTGACGGCGATTCTAAAGCCTGAAACCAAACTTCTCAAGCATTATCACTTATAGGTACCGGTTTTTTTGCTTTTCCGTTTTTTTCGGCGGTTTAACTTAAAAAAAAAAGAAAAAAAAAACAAGTCTTTAGAACATAATTTCATATTTTTTCTTTTTGTTTTTTGATGTGATAACTTCTTGTGGGATGTTAAACGCTTCGTGACGTAACGCGTCATGCTAGTGTATCTAGCGTCCTTTTCTCTCACGCATACGGCAGCAGTAAGCAGGCTCCTCCTCTCTCATTCTAACCCACAGCGCCAGCCGTATTTCAGATAGACGCTTCCCCTCTCTCTACTCAGTGTTTAGTGTGCAATAGATATAAAAGATGTATCTATTCATACACGAAATATTTTAAGAGGTACACCTGTAGGTGGTAAAGAAGCTAAAGCAACGAAAAAAAAAATGTCTAAATTTTGTTTTTTCAAAATTTAATATTTATAAATTATTTGACGCACATAAGAAATACTGGCTCCTTCGTATTTTTTACGGCACGAGACACCGCGGCCATGCTCGTGCCGTCCGGTCGCCGCCCTCGCAGCGTCAGGCGGGCCATTCATAGAATTTGGAGTAAAGGTTTTATGCAAAACGTCTCAAGCAGTTTTAAAATTATAATAATTACGAAAATTCAAAAACGCTTAGATAAAAATTTTCTTTTCGCTTCTATAGCTTCTTTACCACCTACAGGTGTACCTCTTAAAATATTTCGTGTATGAATAGATACACCTTATATACTGTTGACAGTGAACATATAACCTAAAACTATCACCGTTTCAATATTAAATAGTTTAACTTAGATTAGTTTAAGTTATCACTTCTGTCGGGCGTCCCGAGACGCACGCTTTTTTTTTGGAAGGGCTGTGTAGCTGCTCACTTCGTGTTAAATATTCTGGTCAGTCAGCAAGAAGCAAGGAAGACTGACTGCTTAGAAAACTCTGGCCACCCGTTTAAGCAATTATTATGACGACGCCAAGTATCGTTAACGAACTTATTGTAAAGAAAAAGTTCCCACGACCTAATTTGACAGCACTTTTTCAAGAACTTCCGGATTTTTTTAGATTTCTAATTTCGAACCCTAAGGAAGCCATAATATCTATTACTTTTATCAAAAGTTAAAACGGCCAATCCAAACCACCCGCACTACAGCATTAAGTATGCACAGAAGAGCAGGTCCAAAATTCGGCCGAACCGATGTTAATGCTTTATAGTTTCCTCTATATATGACGTCACTTCCTCCCCCCACCCCCTCCGCTATTATACACCGATCCACAATGCACGTATCGAATAAAAATGGCGGTTTCAAATATAGGTTAACTGTTTCGAATTTGGAATTTATTGCAATTGGTTTAAGTGAAAAAATGGTGGATTTTGGCGCCAATAATGATGGTTTTCGAGACCTTTTTAGGGTTCCGTTGCCAAATGGCAAAAAACGGAACCCTTATAGATTCGTCATGTCTGTCTGTCTGTCTGTCTGTCTGTCTGTCTGTCTGTCTGTCTGTCTGTCTGTCTGTCCGTCCGTATGTCACAGCCATTTTATTCCGAAACTATAAGAGCTATGCTGTTGAAACTTGGTAAGTAGGTGTATTCTGTGAACCGCATTAAGATTTTCACACTAAAATAGAAAAAAAACAATAAATTTTGGGGTTCCCCATACATAGAACTGAAACTCAAAAATGTTTTTTTTCATCAAACCCATACGTGTGGGGTATCTATGAATAGGTCTTCAAAAATGGTAATGAGGTTTCTATTATCATTTTTTTTTCTAAACTGAATAGTTTGCGCGAGAGACACTTCCAAAGTGGTTAAATGTGTGTCCCCCCCCCCGTAACTTCTAAAATAAGAGAATGACAAAACTAAAAAAAATATATGATGTACATTACCATGTAAACTACCAACGAAAATTGGTTTGAACGAGATCGAGTGAGTAGTTTTTTTTAAAACGTCATAAATCGTAAACCGCAATTTACCTTACATTCAATCAACTGAAATATAAAAATTAAAAAATATATATATTTTTAAACCGAAAATTCCTACAGGTTTGTACGGAACCCTCGGTGCGCGAGTCCGACTCGCACTTGGCCGGTTTTTTTTTTTGCTTTTAGTTTCGGATATAGAGTATGTAATTCGATAGTTTAAAGAAACTAAAAACACGCTTTTTGAGGGATTTTTCATTGATATCAAGCACTCTTTTTCCATTATTTTGTAGTTTTTAGTTTGGTTTTCTATGGAAGCGAGTTTTTCAGTTTTTTAAACTATTATTTCTCTTATATTTTTTTTTATTTATATTTATTTATTTTATTTTAAAGAAAGCTTACAGACTAATTACAAACATGAATAATTAAATAGGTAATGACAATTGCTAATTACAAGCTTCCACATGTATTCAACTACTTAGTAACGCGTTATTTTCGTTGACCAGTTACAGCGAATTGTAGTAAGTAAACAGATTACGTGTGAAACATATTAGGTATGTCGAGACAATATGTTGACATATTGTCTATTGACATATGTGTTGTGTGGTTTGTTACCCCATAACTTTTGACTGGGTGAACCGATTTCGATGATTCTTTTTTTATTTGAAAGCTGGTGCTTCCCGAATAGTTCCATTTTAATTTGGTTTCATTCGGACAATGGATCCCCCATGTGAAAACCATCTAAGTCTTGCATTAAGTATTTGCAGCGACAAATAGTGCGGGGTATCTACCACAACTAAAAAGATAAAAATAAAAACTTTTTACAAAAAAAAATAACAACCGGCTTCCTTAAAAAAACACTACAAAATCAAAAAAATAATAACCGACTTCCTAAAAAAAACACTACAAAGTGAAAAAGTGAAAAATAACTTTAATTTCGGAAGTCGGTGTCCGACTTTTTTTTGTAAAAAGTTTTTCTATGATATTTTTAGGGTGTTTCGAATACTGAGCCATACAGATTTTTTTGCTATCCTGGTAACCCCGGCAAGGCTAATGGCCCAAATTTATAAATATATTGTTTTGTTATTGGTCCTTGATAAATTTGCCAAATTTCGAGTTAATCCGACGTTTTGAAGTCGGTCAAAATCATGTTCAAAGTTTCCGTTACAAACTAACATAAGTATGAACGTAATAGAAGCGTGTTAAAAAGGTCACAGACTTTTTATGAAAAAAAATATATTTCATAGGCCTTGACGGATAAGGCGGGATGAGCAGAACTCTTTAGACTTTTAGGCGGTTCACCCACTGAAGATGCGTCCCGCCGCGGTGCGCGGAGCGACGGATAAACGTGGGGCACCTTACCGCGCATTTCCGCGTCAGCAGTGTGTTGTGCTAGGCGTGATTTCTATATAAATTGAGATACTTGCATACAATGGTAGAATCTGCCATCCCGCGCTACGCGACGGGGCGCGGTGCAGTGGGTGGAGCGCCATAAAGACTTGGTTCCGTCCGCGTCTTAATATAATTCCTCAATTAATAAATCCACAAAAGATAGATACCATAATATTAATAATGTATGTATGTATTATTAAAACTATAAGTATTTGAGAACGAACGGACCACGGTTAGGATAAACACTGATTTGCATGTACAGTTAAGGACAAAAGTGTTTAGTAACTTACAAATATTTATTACGTATGCTCTTATTTGAAATTATTTAATTATTATTCTCCAGTAAGTGGGTGTCGTACGAGGCGACTAAGGAACTTACTAGAGAATGGACAGCAGCGTTCTCTATGCATTCTACCACCATACTGCGATCGCCAACCCGCCTGCCAAGCGTGGCGATTATGTTAAACCACCCCAAAATTGGGGGAGGTCTATGACCAGCAGTGGACGTCTTGTAGCTGAAATAATGATGATGATTTATTCAACCATTTATGCATATAAAGTGTCAGTGCAATATATAATGATTTGTCTGTGGTATTTCAATGCACGGTGCCTGTAGCTGAAATTGCAAATAGATGTCCAAAGACTAGAAATCGAACTCAAACTATTTATTTAAATTAAACCAACAGCAGGCACTTTCGAACTGTCAAAGTGTCGATCACTCAGGAAAATGACGCTAGTTGCCAATTTGAGAGTGTGGTAGGTACCTATGCTACCAAAATTAAACCGCCAAACAACTTAAAAGCAAACAAAATAAACCTTTCCGTCATTTTGAGTCGGCGCGCGGCGCTTTGCAGTGATCTTTGTTCATTAATTGTTTGGCGCCGACTCAAAATGACTGAAAGGTTTATTATTTGTTTGCTTATCAGGTTTTTCGGCGGTTTATGTTGTTTTTTTTTTTTGTTAAAAATGTTATACTTTATATTTTTGAGTGGTTTTTGAGTAATATCTACTAATAAAACTTGGCAAGGCATACCCTATCAAATTAAAAAAGAATTATCAAAATCGGACTTCTCTGTAAAAAGTATGTGTGGTAATAGGTACATAAAAAGAAATATATACGCGTCGACTTGAGAACCTCCTCGATTTTTTTTTCGTCGGTTGAAAAACACAAGAAATCGGTATTGCACATTTTTAGGGTTCCGTTGCCAAATGGCAAAAAACGGAACCCTTATAGATTCGTCATGTCTGTCTGTCTGTCTGTCTGTCTGTCTGTCTGTCTGTCTGTCTGTCTGTCTGTCTGTCTGTGACATACGGACGGACAGACAGACAGACAGGTCTGTCCGTCCGTATGTCACAGCCATTTTATTCCGAAACTATAAGAGCTATGCTGTTGAAACTTGGTAAGTAGGTGTATTCTGTGAACCGCATTAAGATTTTCATACTAAAATAGAAAAAAAACAAAAAAATTTGGGGTTCCCCATACATAGAACTGAAACTCAAAAATGTTTTTTTTTCATCAAACCCATACGTGTGGGGTATCTATGAATAGGTCTTCAAAAATGGTAATGAGGTTTCTATTATCATTTTTTTTTCTAAACTGAATAGTTTGCGCGAGAGACACTTCCAAAGTGGTTAAATGTGTGTCCCCCCCCCCGTAACTTCTAAAATAAGAGAATGACAAAACTAAAAAAAATATATGATGTACATTACCATGTAAACTACCAACGAAAATTGGTTTGAACGAGATCGAGTGAGTAGTTTTTTTTAAAACGTCATAAATCGTAAACCGCAATTTACCTTACATTCAATCAACTGAAATATAAAAATTAAAAAATATATATATTTTTAAACTGAAAATTCCTACAGGTTTGTACGGAACCCTCGGTGCGCGAGTCCGACTCGCACTTGGCCGGTTTTTTTTTTTGCTTTTAGTTTCGGATATAGAGTATGTAATTCGATAGTTTAAAGAAACTAAAAACACGCTTTTTGAGGGATTTTTCATTGATATCAAGCACTCTTTTTCCATTATTTTGTAGTTTTTAGTTTGGTTTTCTATGGAAGCGAGTTTTTCAGTTTTTTAAACTATTATTTCTCTTATATTTTTTTTTATTTATATTTATTTATTTTATTTTAAAGAAAGCTTACAGACTAATTACAAACATGAATAATTAAATAGGTAATGACAATTGCTAATTACAAGCTTCCACATGTATTCAACTACTTAGTAACGCGTTATTTTCGTTGACCAGTTACAGCGAATTGTAGTAAGTAAACAGATTACGTGTGAAACATATTAGGTATGTCGAGACAATATGTTGACATATTGTCTATTGACATATGTGTTGTGTGGTTTGTTACCCCATAACTTTTGACTGGGTGAACCGATTTCGATGATTCTTTTTTTATTTGAAAGCTGGTGCTTCCCGAATAGTTCCATTTTAATTTGGTTTCATTCGGACAATGGATCCCCCATGTGAAAACCATCTAAGTCTTGCATTAAGTATTTGCAGCGACAAATAGTGCGGGGTATCTACCACAACTAAAAAGTTAAAAATAAAAACTTTTTACAAAAAAAAATAACAACCGGCTTCCTTAAAAAAACACTACAAAATCAAAAAAATAATAACCGACTTCCTAAAAAAAACACTACAAAGTGAAAAAGTGAAAAATAACTTTAATTTCGGAAGTCGGTGTCCGACTTTTTTAACCGACTTCAAAAAGGAGGAGGTTATCAATTCGGTTGTTTATATTTTTTTTTTTTTTTTTTTTTTTTATGTATGTTCGGCCATAACTCCGTCATTTATAAACGGATTTGCAAAATTCTTTTTTTGTTCGAAAGGGGTTTATTCCGAAATGGTCCCATATAAATTTCATATAGATCTGATGATGAGTTCCGGAGACAGACACCGGAACTCTTCAAAAAATGACAGCAAATCAATCGCGATTTCTGCTATCGCATAATATGCTTTGTTTGTTTGGAATTAGTGCGGGGCGGTGCGTGTACCATAACTAAAAAATTAAAAATAAAAACTTTTTTACAAAAAAAAACAACCGACTTCCTTAAAAACACTACAAAGTGAAAAATAACTTTAATTTCGGAAGTCGGTGGCAAAAATCTTAAATACAAATCCTAAGACACCGACTTCCGAAATTAAAGTTATTTTTCACTTTGTAGTGTTTTTAAGGAAGTCGGTTGTTTTTTTTTGTAAAAAAGTTTTTTTTTGTAAAAAGTTTTTCTATGATATTTTTAGGGTGTTTCGAATACTGAGCCATACAGATTTTTTTGCTATCCTGGTAACCCCGGCAAGGCTAATGGCCCAAATTTATAAATATATTGTTTTGTTATTGGTCCTTGATAAATTTGCCAAATTTCGAGTTAATCCGACGTTTTGAAGTCGGTCAAAATCATGTTCAAAGTTTCCGTTACAAACTAACATAAGTATGAACGTAATAGAAGCGTGTTAAAAAGGTCACAGACTTTTTATGAAAAAAAATATATTTCATAGGCCTTGACGGATAAGGCGGGATGAGCAGAACTCTTTAGACTTTTAGGCGGTTCACCCACTGAAGATGCGTCCCGCCGCGGTGCGCGGAGCGACGGATAAACGTGGGGCACCTTACCGCGCATTTCCGCGTCAGCAGTGTGTTGTGCTAGGCGTGATTTCTATATAAATTGAGATACTTGCATACAATGGTAGAATCTGCCATCCCGCGCTACGCGACGGGGCGCGGTGCAGTGGGTGGAGCGCCATAAAGACTTGGTTCCGTCCGCGTCTTAATATAATTCCTCAATTAATAAATCCACAAAAGATAGATACCATAATATTAATAATGTATGTATGTATTATTAAAACTATAAGTATTTGAGAACGAACGGACCACGGTTAGGATAAACACTGATTTGCATGTACAGTTAAGGACAAAAGTGTTTAGTAACTTACAAATATTTATTACGTATGCTCTTATTTGAAATTATTTAATTATTATTCTCCAGTAAGTGGGTGTCGTACGAGGCGACTAAGGAACTTACTAGAGAATGGACAGCAGCGTTCTCTATGCATTCTACCACCATACTGCGATCGCCAACCCGCCTGCCAAGCGTGGCGATTATGTTAAACGACCCCAAAATTGGGGGAGGTCTATGACCAGCAGTGGACGTCTTGTAGCTGAAATAATGATGATGATTTATTCAACCATTTATGCATATAAAGTGTCAGTGCAATATATAATGATTTGTCTGTGGTATTTCAATGCACGGTGCCTGTAGCTGAAATTGCAAATAGATGTCCAAAGACTAGAAATCGAACTCAAACTATTTATTTAAATTAAACCAACAGCAGGCACTTTCGAACTGTCAAAGTGTCGATCACTCAGGAAAATGACGCTAGTTGCCAATTTGAGAGTGTGGTAGGTACCTATGCTACCAAAATTAAACCGCCAAACAACTTAAAAGCAAACAAAATAAACCTTTCCGTCATTTTGAGTCGGCGCGCGGCGCTTTGCAGTGATCTTTGTTCATTAATTGTTTGGCGCCGACTCAAAATGACTGAAAGGTTTATTATTTGTTTGCTTATCAGGTTTTTCGGCGGTTTATGTTGTTTTTTTTTTTTGTTAAAAATGTTATACTTTATATTTTTGAGTGGTTTTTGAGTAATATCTACTAATAAAACTTGGCAAGGCATACCCTATCAAATTAAAAAAGAATTATCAAAATCGGACTTCTCTGTAAAAAGTATGTGTGGTAATAGGTACATAAAAAGAAATATATACGCGTCGACTTGAGAACCTCCTCGATTTTTTTTTCGTCGGTTGAAAAACACAAGAAATCGGTATTGCACATTTTTAGGGTTCCGTTGCCAAATGGCAAAAAACGGAACCCTTATAGATTCGTCATGTCTGTCTGTCTGTCTGTCTGTCTGTCTGTCTGTCTGTCTGTCTGTCTGTCTGTCTGTCTGTCTGTCTGTCTGTGACATACGGACGGACAGACAGACAGACAGGTCTGTCCGTCCGTATGTCACAGCCATTTTATTCCGAAACTATAAGAGCTATGCTGTTGAAACTTGGTAAGTAGGTGTATTCTGTGAACCGCATTAAGATTTTCATACTAAAATAGAAAAAAAACAAAAAAATTTGGGGTTCCCCATACATAGAACTGAAACTCAAAAATGTTTTTTTTTCATCAAACCCATACGTGTGGGGTATCTATGAATAGGTCTTCAAAAATGGTAATGAGGTTTCTACTATCATTTTTTTCTAAACTGAATAGTTTGCGCGAGAGACACTTCCAAAGTGGTAAAATGTGTGTCCCCCCCCCCGTAACTTCTAAAATAAGAGAATGACAAAACTAAAAAAAATATATGATGTACATTACCATGTAAACTACCAACGAAAATTGGTTTGAACGAGATCGAGTGAGTAGTTTTTTTTTAAAACGTCATAAATCGTAAACCGCAATTTACCGTACATTCAATCAACTGAAATATAAAAATTAAAAAATATATATATTTTTAAACTGAAAATACCTACAGGTTTGTACGGAACCCTCGGTGCGCGAGTCCGACTCGCACTTGGCCGGTTTTTTACTGTAACGGCTGACGTTCCTGTCGGTCCTCTACGTTATTTTCCTGCGCACTTCTGTGCTCGTCTATACAGCCCGTCATCCACAAAATAAAGACAGCGTCCCACACACGCTTGGCTGCTATCAATCATGTATTATCATTGATACAGTTACCGTGTGCATTATAATTATATGAGAACATTAGCATTGGAAGCCACATGGGAAAAATATTTGTTAGGAGTCGTTTTGATTTCATTTTGACCAATAGACTAATGATTTTACTGTATTGGGTTGAATTTAATATTTTAATAATCAATTGTTTTGCTAACCTTAGTATGTAGTGTAATACTAAAATAGCTTGAAGACCTTTGTAACTCACAATTATTATAGATGTTATCTTTTATCATATGCCAGGGCCGCGAGATCTGTTCGAAAGAGTTACCGTGGCCCTGGCATATAGGCAACTGAAGGAACACGGGTGGGTTTTAGTCAGTAAAAGTTTGACACGCCCTCCCACTCCGCCCTTCACACACGCACGCACGCACGCCATTTGATGATTTCCCACCCAAAAAAAAAACATTCATCATCACCATCATCTCAGCCGAAAGATGTCCACTGCTGGACATAGGCCTCCCCCAATTTGGGCGGTTTGCCATAATCGCCACGCTTGGCAGGCGGGTTGGCGATTGCAGTGTGGTGGTAAAATTCATAGAGAATGCTGTGCTGCCCATTCTCTAGTGATTCCCTTGGTCGCCTCTTACGACACCCACAGGAAGAAATTGGGTGATGCTATTCTTTACGTCCAGCACACGGACCTACAAGCCACACGGGCAAGAGAATGTATGAATCATAAATTAACCTTAAAAGAATGACAAGACGTAATTTTTTTGATCTATAAATATTTACTAACACTTAAATTCAAACACAGTTATTGAGATATCATCACGCTATCACATCAGGGTACGTGCAGCGATGTGCTATCACAGCACACGGCGCATAATTGTGTAGATGGCGCATAGATGTGCCTAGAAAGTGTATGCTCATTGCACGTAACGAGTTCGGACTCATTTGCTTTATGTGGCACGAATGTAGAGGTAAACTGGATGTGGCGCTGCTCCACTGGGTGAGCGTACCGAGTTATTTTGGCCTCGGGCTTACCTTACACTCCTAGCCAGTGGCATGCATTGCTTTTCTGTATAGGTAGGCACCAGGCAGCTTGTTTTTAACCGACTTAAAAAAGAGGAGGTTCTCAATTCTACTGTTTTGTTTATATTTGTCAGAAGTTTCGACTGGGTGAACCGATTTTGATGATTCTTTTTTATTTGAAAGCTGGTGCTACCCGTGTGGTCCCATTTGGTTCCAGTTCTGACAATGGCTTGCATGAGAAAACCATATAAGTGTTAAATTTCACCTGGCCAGTACTGGTATAGGAATTAGTGCGGGGTAGATACCATAGCTAAAAAGTTAAAAATATACACATCCTAAAACACCGACTTCCGAAATTAAAGTTATTTTTGACTTTGTAGTGTTTTTTAAGGAAGTATGTTGTTTTTTTTTGTCTAGACGCTCAATCACGCGTTTCTTTTAGGTATGATAATTTACTTAGTTTCTTAATAATTACGGGACACAAGTGAATTTTATTGAAAGATATAGGGGGATTTTTGGATGTAGACACTGTTTCTGTGCATATATACAATGTAGCGTACACACTGCTCCTAGCAAGTCGATATTGGACTAAAAGTGAAGTGTCATGCGGTATAATATCTTGTGCGCACTTAGCCTAAATTCGTGCAAACGTAAATATATCGCTGGGCGATTTCAATTTGCACTGGATTTTCGACTCTCTGCTAGGCGCTGAGAGTTAAAAATTAAACTGTGTTTATCGACGTGTTAGGATGAACTCTGATAGATTCTGAACGCTAAGTTAAACACCGAGGACATTATTTTCACGTTTGTGGGAACATAGGCTTACTGTGGACTGACACTTTGATAGCGTTGGCAATGATAGAGCTCAATCTATACAAATAAATAAAATAGTATATACGGTACTTACATCAAAAAAACAATTTTTATTTTTTTGTCTGTCTGTCTATCTGTTTCTTCGAAACGGCTGAACCGATTTCGACGGGAATGCACTGGCAGATAGCTGATATTATAAGGAGTAATATAGGCTAAAAAATATATATTTTGGCTGGGTAGTACGTCTCCGTGTGATAATTTCCGAACCTCACGCGGGTGAAGCCGCGGGCACAGCTAGTATTTAAATAAATAGTAAGAATAACTTCAGAATGGCCCATGTTAACCGCAGTTACGGCCAACATTTGAAAGTAATTAATCTTTAATTAATGTAGGGGTTGGTTCTTTTTCTTTGATAATAAAGATAACCTAAAATATTGTGACATTAATTTTTACTTTTGAAAAAGTATGCACCTATAACTGAGACTAAAGAATGGGCAGCAGCGTTCACTATGAATCTTTCCACCATACTGCGATCAGCAACCTGCCTGCCAAGCGTGGTGATTATGGTAAACCTCCCTTTGAGTTAGGCCTATGTCCAGCAGTGGACGTTTTTCGGCTGAAATAATGATAATGATGACCTCGAACTGATTCATACGTAAGTTGAAAATACACATACATATAAGTTGCGTACTTTTTTCTTCTTTCTTAGAAAGAGAAAACAAGATCAATTTCACTTCTAGTAAAACAGTCATCCTTGTACGTAAATTACTGCTTTTACCGAGACTATGACGGCGCGATGTTATGCGACTTTCCACTTAGCGCCGGCAGATGTCGCTTACGCGCACGAATTTATGTCTACCCTCCACGCAACGGGAGATTGAAGGTTTTTAATATTGTACGCAGATAGGGTAGTTTTGAGTTTAGTTAGTGACTTGGCGGGTAGTTGGGTTTCTACTAAAGTTGTTTTGAAGTGGTAACGTGATGATCATACTCTTTGTATTTGCTCCGTGATCATACTAATGGAAAAGGCTGGCACAGTGATATTTGATTGTATTATTATTGCATTTTCTTGTATTTTCTGCCTGCTCCTAAAGGAAAAAGGCGCGTGTTTATACGTATGTATGTATTATTTCTTTGGCTTTGGTTCTGGGTTCGGACCCAAGTTCAGGTGAAATTTTATGGACATTTTCATCAAAATTGTAGCTTGACTTTTAGAATTGTGCGCGGACGATGGCAATGGGTATGCCATCTGCTGGCCTGTTAGTCTAGTGGTTAGTGACCCTGACTGCTAAGACTGAGGTCGTGGGTTCGATTCCCACCCAGGACAAATCTTTTTGTGATGAGCACAATCATTTGTTTTGTGTGTGGGTGTTATTTATCTGTAATATGTATGTATTTAGAAATATATAAGTATATACTGTAAGTGTATAGTTGTTTGGTTGTCATAGTACAGGCTCTGCCTAGTTTGGAATCAGACAACAGTGTGTTGGTTGTCCTAAGATATTATATGAGATATTAGTATCTATTCCTGGCACAGTGCTGCTAACCCCTTTGGAAATACAATGAGTGTGATGTTTTGTAGATGCCAGTGGAAACGCCTGAAGGGGAGTCACCCTAGGAGGTCATAAACAGTGACCTTATTGGTGATGTTCTTCAGAAAGGTCAGGTGCGTAGTACTCGCAACCGGCGTGTGTGTATGACCAGGGGCCCGATTCTACTAACAAAATTGTGCAAAAATTGCAATAGCACCGCGACTGGATCACGACTTTTAAGGGTTTTCTCATTCTGCTAATGGACAACGATCCAACTGCGGCTACGTTTTAGTGGACGCCAACGATCGATCGAAACAATGTAAAAATCTATTCTGCTAACAAAGTCGTACATGAGCGTGACGTTTAGTCACATTCTGCTATTATTTTGACACTCGTCTTAATCGAATCAGAGCTGAATTTCGGCATTTCATCTGTCAAAATTAGCGGTTGAACATAAGTCAGTAAAATGCAACTTTTACCGCAACAATCTAGGATTGCTTTAGTTTTTTTTCCTAAAAATATAATGTTTATACAGATTTCGTTGAACTTGCCCATGTGGGTGACGTTGGAAAGATAAGAGGAAGAAATTTTGCGTCAAGAGTATGCAGTAATGCTTTGGCCCTTACGGATCGTCAGTGCGTTATGACATACCAATTCTCCAGAGACCTCATAAGAGCTTTGATTGACGAGATCAGTGACCACACATGCCCTTCAATCTTCGTTTTTACGGTATTGATATGGAAAAGGTAACATAGTTACAGTGTGTTACTACGTGAAACACTATTGACTCAATCTTGGACCGCAACTTGCACCGGCTTTTTATGTACCTGCTTCGTACCAAACACTGATAGGCCAGCCGCAATGTATATGCAGTGTCAAAACTTTTAATTTCTTGAGTTTTAGTAATAAACTAGCTACTGTCCACAACTTCATCAGCGTCTAATTTTGCTCCTCTGAACCTTCCCGTCGCACCGCATTGCCTGTCAGTTTTCGTCCATTTTTTGTTGCTGCTCCGCTCCTTTTGATTGTAGCGTAATGTTATATAGCCTATAGCCTTCCTCAATAAATAGGCTACCCAATACAAAAAGAATTGTTTGATTCGGACCAGTCGTTCCTGAGATTACTGCGTTCAACCAAATAAACCAACTCTACAGCTTTATAATATTAGTATAGATATAATGGAATATCAGGTATTTGGTAGTTAAAAAAACACAAATTTACAGACTGCTCTTGTAACATAGTACGCCTATGTATTTGCAAGGCTAAGTTACGGCATAATAATGAAGGGAAACAGTACAGATGCACCAACACTGTTTACTGTTTAAAAGATATTTTTCCAAATCATAGTAAATATACAACAGATAAATAGCTGCAAACCCTATTTTATAAAGCTAAATATTTTAACTCGGTCACTATACTCGAAATATGCAAATTTGCACATAAACACCAAGAATTTTACAATAAACGACAAGACATACAAACAAGACACACATTCTGATACAAAACATGACTAAACCTACCTACATCCCATCTAAAAAAACATTCAACAAGGCCTCTGGTAATGTCAATAAATGTATACAAGAATTTAAGTACCCGAATCAATTAGTAATGAAAATAAACTCCATCTTCTCACTAACAATTTAAAAAATCTATGTAAATGTTATATCAGTATTAGCAAACATTTCAGTGATAAATCCCTGAAACGTAGTTAAAATACCCAAAGCATGTTTTTTATTTATTTTGATTTTAGAATAAGTTAGATTATAAGTCCTATTCTATGTACTATATTTCTTTTGATGTGCCCGACAGGGTCCCACGATTGTAACTAAATCCAATGTTTACCACATAAGCATATACATTGTAGAATGCAATAAAGTATTGAGTATTGGAATGGTTCATGAAATCAAAACACAAATAATGGAACAAAGCATTTTTATTACTATATAAATTTTAACGTCAGACCACTTGAGAAGTAGATACTTAGTATTTCATCTAAAATAGTAGGGTCGTTTCACCACTCATGTTGATACCGTGTGCCAGATAGAAATACATAATATATTAATATTGCATGCTCAACATTGTAAGTGCACAACAGCCAACAGTCAGCAGAATGTCTGCCTGTATCGACCACAAGCAACTCTTGAGTCAGAAGTTGATATTTGGGTGTACCTAAGTTAATGTTCCTGGAAAATATATATTGTATTTATGTTAGAAGGGGCTAACTAATATTATTATTTTTCTCATTGGTGTGCAAAAAAATGCAAAATTATGTCTTTCCCCGCAGAGTCAACAGGTACAGTATGTGTTTATTTTGCAGATTGCCATGAAATGTAAATATCCCTGTATCCAGATTTCCATATTGAATAAACAGTTTAAATTCTTTCTTGCATCATCAATACACACTTTCCTCAAAGTGCATCTAGATGGTTTTACTGAAGAAATTGAAACTTTCTTAAGTTATTTCAAATCTGGAACAGTCTCGGGCAACATCTTCACACATTGTGTTGAAATCTTACTGAACAGTTAACAGCACATTATTTTGTATTAAATGCTGTACCATCTTCAAGATTCCATTTTCATTATAATCCTTCAAGTACACACATGAAAACTGAAATATCAATTTCGTGCAATTAGAAAGAAACGGATTAACTACCCTCTCATAGAGAGGAGGCCTGTATCCCAGCAGTGGGAACATTATAAGCTGCTTATATATGTATGTTAAGAGGAATAAGAGTATTAACTAAAGCAATTAAAACTCTGTGAACTAAATTAAATGTGTTGTTGTCAGTTGACAGTTGACACTTGTCATTCAGCTATGTCAGATAGTGATGCGATTCGATTTTGTTTAAGTCGTTACTCAAGTTACTAAAGGCTTGAGATCATTTTATTTATTTATTTTCTCACGCGTTCTCAGTCGATGTAGTCTTGTATAGATAAGTATCACGGAGTCTTCAACTACATCAATTCATAATTCACTGTCAAAATAATGTGATGTACTGAATCAGGGATGTTATAAATAAGAGTGATTATGTTTTGCATTATTCTCTAAGTATTAGTCAGTTGATAACGTGTAATTTGTCATCGTATCGTCATTATTTAACAGTGACAGTGGAATGTGAGAAAGAGAAAATGCTCCCCGCACATCAAGAGTCGATTGTAGCCCCAATATCGATCGGATGCCACATTTTGAATTTTGCTATGATTATTTTCTTTTAAGTTATTATTTAATGTCTCGTTTTTAACTAACAAAGCTGCTAGAAACTTCCCTAAAGGGAGGTACCTACTCTCGATTCAAGTTGAATTAAATTGAGAAAATCAGAGCCTGACGAATACTAGTAATAGCAACATCACTAGCTAAACTGACAAGCCACCAAAAACTTCAATCCGTTTCACGATGATTTTTAAACCACTTTATGCGAGAGTAAGCGGACTTAAAAACGGGATTAGTACCTACTCTCGATTCAAGTTGAATTAAATTGAGAAAATCAGTGCCTGACGAATACTAGTAATAGCAACATCACTAGCTAAACTGACAAGCCACCAAAAACTTCAATCCGTTTCACGATGATTTTTAAACCACTTTAAGCGAGAGTAAGCGAACTTAAAAACGGGATTAAACACCTACACCGTCAATAGTATTTTTTTTTTAAATCAAAACAGATTTGGTTTCTACCTCGAACTGTAATTAGGTACATATATACTAAAAAAAATCATAACATCGTTAAAAACGGTTCAATAAATGATTTTTTTAGGTAAAATACGATTAATAGAAGTTCCCTTCGAGTCTTTAACATAACCGAAAGGTTTAATTTCACAGCTTTAGCTAGTTAGGGACGTAGAACGAAACGTTCTTCTGAGTTTTTGTTATATAATAAATTAAAATGTTGTATTTTTGTAACAACAAAATATCAGTACAAAACTATAATTATGGTCAAGATATCTTTTTATATTAGAAAATCCTTTATTGCCACTTATTCGTGTTTAGTGACATTTTTAGATTCAACTTTTTTCTTTGTGGTAACAATAAAACATACTACATATTTGGCATGTTGGTAGCACAGGAAGCCCACTCGTATGTTCCCGTAACAATTCGGTTGTGATACGGCGTAAGTTTAGTTTCCCTTGTGCTTAACAAATAGTAGAATGACTTTACAGGACATTACCGACCTGCGATCGAAATCTAACCCTTGTGAAAACACAATTGAACGTGTAACTTTGCAAATTAGTGGAATCGCCCCCCAGATGTATGAACGTAAACGCGGCAAAAGGAATATGTAAGGATCGTAGCAGGTGACGTTCTGTAGATTCTGTCTACCCCCATGAGGAGAAAGCGTGAGTTTATGTATATATATAAGGTGTACCTATTCATACACGAAATATTTTAAGAGGTACATCTGTAGGTGGTAAAGAAGCTACAGCAACGAAAAAAAAATTTTCTAAATGTATTTTTTCAAAATTAATGTTTATAAATTATTTGATGCACATAAGAAATACTGGCTTCTTCTTATTTTTTACGACCCGGGACACCACGGCCATGCTTGTGCCGTCCGGCCGCCGCCCTCGCAGCGTCAGGCGGGCCATTCATAGAATTTGGAGTAAAGGTTTTATGCAAAACGACTCAAGCAGTTTTAAAATTATAATAATTACAAAAATTAAAAAACGCTTAGATAAAAAAATCTTTTTGCTTCTATAGCTTCTTTACCACCTCTACCTCTTAAATGTGTGCCTCTTAAAATATTTCGTGTATGAATAGATACACCTTATATATTTCTTTATTAAATAAGTAACAAGACGCAATTGTGTTAGTAACAATATTTCTTACCCCTATGTTAGTATTCTTATTCTAATTACTTAACCTATAACCATGATATATGTGAATCACCGCCACACGTCTATCACCGAGGTGGACAGCTTACAGCAGTGACTCACATTATAAACAATAGAGTCTGCTCGCCACACAGCGCAGAATAAGGTTGGGGCTGGCCCGCACGCGGCGCACCAGGGAGGCGCATCGCTTCCTCATCGTTGTATAAAGACAGTCGACTCGAGCTTCAGCAAACATCCCTGACGCACTATTGAAGCGGGGCAACCCCATCAATATCCTGAACGCATTATTGTATTGAACGCGAAGGACGCTGTACGATTTCTGCACTCAGATTACACGTGTGTAAAATGGAGTGCAGTATGCACGGAATGATATATACGGATATGTATGTGTCTGTTTTGTTTTATTTATATCTACAGAGGTACTCACGCCAAAGTAAACAAAATATAAATCTCCAACACATTACTTACATTCTAATCAAACACAGAACCCTACCTTTCCTTTCAAATAGGTTAAACAACAACCCACATAACCCATCCTTTTCAATCAATCTCTTTCTTTATCTATCTGAGCTTCACTTTATCGGCACCGCAGAGACTTATAGCCGTCCCCTTATCAGTAATGATAACGTTATCCTGAATCTTCCTGTGTGCATAGTGTGCTGACATCATAGGGATGATGGATGACGCAAATGGATGTTTGTTTAGTGCCTTTTTTGGATGATAATTGGATGTCTGTTTTAAGGGAAAAGGGTGGTGATCGTTTTGTGTTTTGATTGAAGTTTAAAAAGGATTTACACTTAACCGACTTGATTACAAAGGAAGTTATGGTTTCGTCATTTCGTAGCCAATTTACATTTGTTAGTTAATAGTTGTACTTAATAGGGTTAAGTTAATATTTAAGCGCTAGCTTCTGCCCGCGACTTTGTCCGCGTAAATGTCGGTTATCGCGGACGCAGACGAAGTCACGAAGTAAAAAATTCGTCAGTCCTTTTTTAGGGTTCAAACTTACCCGTATCAAATTTCATCAAAATCGGTTCAGCGGTTTAGTTGTGCAAGCGAAACTTACAGAGCTACTTTAGCTTTTGTTATATTAGTATAGATAGTATAGATTAAAAAGGATATTGCTTAACCGACATCAAAACAAAGGATGGTATGCTTTCGTCATTTCTTAGCAAATTAGGTTCTCATATTAGCACCTTTGAAGAGCAATGGTGGCCCAATGGTATAAGCCACGACTTACCAGTTATAGGTCGTGGATTCGATAGACGGGCGCTTTAATTTTTGTTATTTATTTTACCACCATTGCTCTCAAAACGGTGGAGAAAAACATCGTGAAGACGCCAGCATGCCCTAGAACCAAACATTCGAAGACATGAGACATCTACAACCCACAGTGGGCACACGTGGTGGATTACTTCCCACACCCTCTCGCACAGAGGAGGCCTTTGTTCTAACAGTGGGAACATTATAGGCTGTTTATAATAGAAAATAAACAGTTCGTTTATCAAACTGAACGTTCAAAAATGCCCATCGGTTTCCTACTAATCTTCAAATATACTGGGTGTAAAGGACAGCCCTCCACAAACTGACAGTGCATTCAGCTCCTTACTTTGAATCATATTCCACCGGAATTTTTCTCAGGAGTTTTTTTATTTTTTTAACGTTTTTTCAGCTGTTTCAGTTTCATTTTAATGTAAAATTACATTCTCTGAAAGCAGCACTCCATTTATGTAAACAATACGGCTAAAATCAAAAAAGCAGCAATGGATGTTGAAATACTCTAAGGAACGACGCGTAAAATCAGCTGTTCACTTCCCGTCCAACTACGTCGTCGGCGATTGCACAAAGGCGGCTTTCCGAATTGATCCGAGATACATTGCGTGTGAGGAAATAAAACAAATCAGGTTTATTGGATTCCCATAACGGTCCTGAAATAATTTCTTGTACTGGTCATCTTAGTATGATATACTGAATCCACCCCATCAGTCTGCGGAGGGCTATCCCTTACATCCTGTATATGACGACTAGCGTCTGCCCGCGACTTCGTCCGCGTTAAATTTCTCGCTCCCCAACCCTCTCCGTCGCCGTCGCGCATTGCATTGAATCACCCGTGCGCATGCAACGGAAGCTCTCAAAGGAATTATGGATGTTATGGATATGAAATTTCGGATACGGATACGGATAAGGATATGAAATTATTTCGGATTATCCGTTAGTTTAGGATAATTTCGGTTACGGATATTAAACTTTTAAGGAATTTTAAAAGTAAAAAACAAATAGCTAATAAAATGGTTATATTTATATTCATTCATTTGGTAGGAATTACAGTCAGTCTGTGAGTAATTATTACAGCTATTTAAAACAAAAATGATTATAAATATGTATTGAGTGTTATCTAATCTACCTAAAATAAAAATGTAATAACAAATCCGATATTATCCGAAACTTTTATTTCGGATTCGGTTACGGTTACGGATAAAGTTTTATATCGGATATCCGATAGTTTCGGTTACGGTTACGGAGCTCCCTAACATCCCTGAAAGGAATACATTTTCCCCGTTTTTTCAACATTTTTCGTTGCTGCTCCGCTCCTGTTGGTTGTAGCGTGATGGTATATGGCCTATAGCCTTCCTCGATAAATGGACAAGCCATCACACATTGCAAGGCAACTCTTATTATATTTCGTTATTCTTGGAATTTCGCTTAGTACGAACTTGTTGGGATCTCGTCGGTTACGGACATTAACATCATCAGCTTTAATAAATAAATTTTGATGTTTCCTTACAAACATACATATCTCATAGATGTAAAGAGAAGGCAGTGGTAACAAACCAAGTTTCTTAAACACAGGTCTACATGATTCATCTGGCTGGAGCCCGTAGATTGCTCTTATACACTTTTTTTGAGCAACGAATGCTCTATCATGATCGGTGCTGTTACCCCACATTATTAACCCATATCGCAACAACGACTCCACATATGCGTGATATGATGTTATTGCCGTTTTAATGTTAGTTATACTTCTAACCTGTTTGAGTGCATATACAAACTTATTTACTCTTTTTGAGACATTATCAACATGTGTTTTCCAGTTAAAATCTTGAT
Organism: Aporophyla lueneburgensis; assembly: GCA_932294355.1. Classification (NCBI taxonomy): domain Eukaryota; kingdom Metazoa; phylum Arthropoda; class Insecta; order Lepidoptera; family Noctuidae; genus Aporophyla; species Aporophyla lueneburgensis. Next base: position 10,083,274 of record OW028762.1, on the reverse strand, counting down.
CTATATATACGCCTAAAAATTTAGTTTGAGATACATATAGCAACGTGTCTAGTTAGCTCGAAAGTTTAGACTCTTGGTTCGTCTCGCAAATGCTTTCCGGTTATTTGCAACTTCAAGGCAAATATTTGATCATTTCTCTAGTCTTCAGCGAAGCGTTTTCCAGTTGTTTGTGTAGATATTGTGTTTCTTAGTACCTATGCATGTTTTCGGTTGGGCGGATTTAGAATTTAAGAGTGATCAACCCGTCATAATTCTTATACAAACACTCATACGTGATTCATCATCTGCCTAGCCTCTTCCCAACTATCTTGAGGTTGGATTCCAGTCTAACGGGACGCAGCTGAGTGAACGCGTTTTACATGGAACGACTGCCTATCTGACCTCCACAACCCAGTTACTGGGTAATACGATACCCCTTGGTAAGACTGGTTGTCAGACTTTCGGGTCGTTGGTCTGGGCTGTCTACGAAAGACAGCCCAGACCAACGGCTTAACGTGCTTTCCGAGGTATAGACGGGTCTTGTTATGTAAATATGGTCACCCATCCACGAACCAACCGTGGCAAGCGTAGCTTAACCTGAACGATCGACCCGTGTGGCTATTGTAACTTAGCCACAAGTCCTCAGTTATGCCTATTCGTGAAACGATAAAACAAAACATTTAATTATCTTCATTTCCCATTACCAAACCCTAAAAAAGTCACCAAAATCCCTCAAAATTAGCCACGAAACCCAGTCTTCTATCTAAATTTCATAACTCTATTCACCTTTCAGTGTGAGAACTCTGTAGGTAGGTATAAAAGTGGATGGGTCAACACGGAGACACTCGATGGACCACCTTCGGAGACGAGGTGGCTGTCTAAATACATTTACGTGTGTATTTATATTGAGTAGCCGTGCGTGCGTGTAGGGTTAGGAAGTTTTAGATAGGGCTTTTGGTAATACCTGTAGACTTAGCATGTATAATTTGGATTTATTACAAAAATGGCCGTATATGATTTTTTCCGTTTCCACTGACTTACTTGATTTTAAAATTAAAATACTGTATTTCTATAAATTTTAATGCACAACATGAAAGACCATTTCAATTTTGATGTAATGAAAGAGTAACATTTTTAGTTTCATTATTTAATATAGATTAATTGATCTGAAACGAGCGACTGAATTAGAATATCACATATTTACCCATCGTTTTTACGTCGGTTTGAAAGAATAAGAATGTATTTTGATTAAAGTCGTCCATACTATTTGTGTCACTTTTAACCACGTTCATATAAAAAATTGTAAACAACAAAAATTAACTACATTTTTAGAGAAATTTGGCAAAAAATTTCTTTGGATTTCAGCTATTCAGAATTTTCGTTGAAAAATTTAAATAGTACAAATACATTATAGTCGAAAATGCATTTGGTATAAGAAAAAATGTAACACATAATCTTTATTTCTTTGTCATAAACAAGCTAAATCGGACTCTAAAATACTTAAAATCATTGTGACCTATTTTCAGAACTTTACTGCATAAAATTCAACAAGTAGCAATTGCCTCATTCGTATTTCTAGACTTGTCCATTCGCCCACAAACAAATTAACTTAGTTCGAGTCTCGCCTATAGAAAATAGTACATTATTATATTTAAAACTACCAATTCGGATAAGTAAATTCGTGTGAATTAAAAAAAAAATCTTACACCTAATTTGCACAGCCCTACAAAGTAACCTGCCTTCTCTACCACAACTTAGCTCTACAAGTAGAGTGCTCAAGACTCGTGTTGACTCTACAGTAGTGCTCTATCGCCTGTGTACCGTCCAATACTGACAAATAATTTGACACCAACAATAATAGCCTCTAAAAGGTTTGCCCTTACGTGATAGAGGCGATGGAAGATAGTTTAGGTAGTCTAGGTCCTTATAAAGTATTGTGCCGAGAGGTACAGCTTATTCGCAAAAAAGTAAGAGTTGTTAACGTTTTGTTCCGGTCGACTTGTGGATGGGTGTCCATATATTAAAAATCAAAATCAAGAATCACACAAATTAGGCTGAGAATCAGCACTTTTAGAACGTCAATCTATATGTACTAATATTATAAAGCTGAAGAGTTTGTTTGCTTGTTTGGTTGTACGCGGTAATCTCAAGAAGTACGAGTTCGAATTAAAAAATCTTCTTGTGTTGAGTAGCCTATTTATTGAGAAAGGCTATAAGTTATATAACATTACGCTATAATTAAAAGAAGCGGAGCAGCAACGAAAACTGGCAGGCAATTCGATGCGACGGGAAGGGTCACGGGAGCAAAAATTTAACGCGGACGAAATCACGGGCAAAAGCTGGCATACATGAGTCGGACTGTTTTATGTAATTTTGAAGTTTTTAAAACGCCTGCCCTTCACCACTTTCTAGTGCTTTAGCTGGGAAGACGATTAACATACTGAGACCACTCCGTACCTCGTACGTGCTGTCAAACCATTGTCCCGGCTGGATCTTTAGCAGTCGTTACGGGTCGTCATGAGTAAACCAGTATGTCCTACAACCAAAAATTCAAAGACATGTGACATCTACCAATGCGCACTGGGCCCGCGTGGTGGATTATGTCCCACTCCTCACTGAGAGGAGGCCCGCGTCCCAGCAGTGGGAACTAGGCTAGTTCTGCCTTAAACACAGTTATTTTCTGAATGAAATTTTAGAACTTCCAACAGTGGACAAATTGGGCATCGTCTAAACAAGGCGATAACAAGTCTAAATGTTCCAACACACGTTTTAACATGATTCTGTTCGTTGTCGTTAAATTTGTGAAAGACAGTTATGACTAGGGTTGTACATACTTTAAAAACTGGTTTATTGGTCTAAGTACTCAGTTAATTTTTTTTTTTTGAGAAAATGGCTCATAAGTCGTACTATAAAGTTACTAGCTTTTGCCCGCGACTTCGTCCGCGTTAAATTTCTTGCCTTCCGACCTCCCCGTCGGCGTCGCAGCGAATTGCCTGCCTGTGCGAGGTGTTTATATAATAATAATATCTTAAGACAACCAACACACCGTTATCTGATCCCAAACTAGGCAGAGCCTGTACTCTGGCAACCAGACAACTGATACATATACTTATATATTTCCAAATACATACTATAGATAAATTACGCCCAGACACAGAACAAGTAATTGTGCTCATCACACAAAGATTTGTCCTTAGTACGTTCAAACAGAAAAACTCTTCAGCTTTATACTATTTAGATTTGATTACAATAATAAATTGTTATATAAATATAAATAAAATACTAGGAAGTGATGAAGGGCGGGCGCTTTTGGGGGACTGTCTTATGTAACTTTGACGTTCAAAAAGTGCTGACTTTTAGCCTAATTTGAATAAATTATTTTGATTTTGATTTATAGTGAACCAACCTTAAAAGATAGACAAATGCTATGGTTGACTTTGTTTTATTTTATTAAGAGGAACTATTTTCTCATACATGTTTGTTGGGTTACTTTAAACGTTTAAGTAGCGCACGCAACGGAATCTCCCAAAAGAACGAAATTTACCCCGTTTATGCAACATTTTTCATTGATGCCCCGCTCCTGTTGGTCGTAGCGTTATGTTATAATGACCTAAACACTAAAAACTAACATAACTAACAGTAAAAGATTTTTTCAATTCGATCCAGTAGTTCCTGACATTAGCGCGTTCAACTAAACAAACTGTTTAGCTTATAATATTAGTATAGATGAAAAAAGGTCACTGCAATAAAATGCATAAAATTATCACGTGCCAATTGCCTAATACGTATTTCTGGAGTTGTCCATTTGTCCACAAATAATATAACCTTCGTGCGAGTCACCTTTAGCTGAAGTGACAATGGGCCGATCATATTAGCCGAAGAACCGATGAGCGTTGGAATAGACGTGTTCTTAAGTGGAGACCGCGAATCGATAAACGTAAGGTAGGACGCCCTCAGGCTAGGTGGAGCGACGATCTTCGCAGGGTGGCTGGTAGCAGCTGGATGAGAGTTGACGAGAACTGAGCTGAATTGCGTGCAATTGGAGAAGCCTATGTCTATTAGTGTGTCATTCAGTATGATGCCGAACGTAAAGAATTACTCCATCTCACTTTCCGTGAGTGTCGTAATTGGCGACTAAGGGACTTACTAGAGAATGGGCAGCAGCGTTCTCTATGCATTTTATCACCATACTGCGATCGCCAACAGGCCTGCCTAGCGTGGCGATTATGGCAATCCCTCCCAAATTGAGGGAGCCCTATGTCCACCAGTGGATGTCTTGTGGCTGAAATGATGAATGGTGATATCCAGGAGTGGACTGCTTTAGGCTGATGATGAGTCATCTTCAGAAAATAAAGGCCTGACATAAACTTGGTCAAATCATGTGGAGACAATATGACTGGAGTCTGATGTCTAAGTAATCTGAAGGCATCTTTGCACACCCACATCAAGAGCAGCGGTGGTCTATCAGCCCACGGGAACCACGCCACTAAGTCGTGTAGTGATTAGCATGTAATAGTAACGATAAGGTTTCACGGAGCGTTCGGTAAACGCCTGTCAAAACACGCATACGAGTAATATGATGCGTCACATACAGGATGGTGCAGAAACGTTAGCTGAAAAAAATAAAAAATAGTTAAAAAAAAACTGGTTTTCTATGGAACCGTGTTTTTTAGTTTTTTCAAACTGTTATTTATTCTCTATTTTTAGGGTGTTTCGAATTATGCGTCGTATGTCTGCGTAGTTTTCGTATTTTTGTGACGTATGTCAGCGTAGTTTTCGAAGACAGTTTTTTGCTATCCTGGTAACCCCGGCAAGGATAATGGCACACAATAAAATTATTGTATTGTCATCAGTCCTTGATATTTATGCCGAATTTCGAGTTTATCCGACGTTTTTAAGGGGTTCATCATCATGTTCAAAATTTACGTTACATAGGTAGGTACGTAATAACATAATAATATGTATGAAGTTAATAAAAGCGTGTTAAAAAAACTTTGTAACAAAAAATTAAATCGCCGAAAAAACTAAAAAGCATAAAATAATAAACCTTAAAATTATGAGTCGACGCTGTTTTTTTTTTTTTTCACGATGGGAAATCATCTATTGACTTCTCCCGCTCTGGGCGGAGCGGGAGGGCGTGTCAGACTTTTACTGACTAAAACCCACCCGTGTTCCATCAGTTGCCCATGTGCCAGGGTCACGGTATCTCTTTCGAACAATCACGCGACCCCGGCAGGCATGAGTCGACGCTTTGAGTGATCTTTGTTCATTGATTTTTCAGCGCCGACTCAAGCCAAAATTTTAAGGTTTATTATTTTATGCTTTTCAGTTTTTCGGCGGTTTAATTTTTTGTTAAAAAGTTTTATTTTATAATTTTTTGTGACTTTAATTTACTAATAATACTTGGCAAAGTATACCCTATCCAACAAAAAAGGAATTGTCACAATCGGACTACCATGTACAAAGTCATGCATGATCATATATAAAAAAAAAAAAAAAAATACGCGTCGAATTGATAACCTCCTCCTTTTTTTCGTCGGTTAAAAAGGATAGAAAGCCTGGCATTATTTTGTGTATCATTAAAGAAACCAAGAATATTAATAAAAAGTAGCCAGTTTTTAAGACATTTTTTTTTGTTTGTTTTTCGGATCGCGTTTGGCCATATCGTCTCTCATGTGATAGTAGGTAAGAAATTTGTATATCTATATCCTAGTTCATATAGCAAATTTGAAAGATTTGACTATTTGGATGTTTGTTAGTCAATCATGCAAAAACGGTTGGCGGTAATGGCGCTGCTTTTAAAACGGTGAAGGAAAACATCGTGAGGAAACCGGCATGTCTTAGACCCAGAAAATCGAAGACATGTGACATCCACCAACCCGCACTGGGCCCGCGTGGTGGATTATGGCCCACTTCCTATCACTGAGAGGAAGCCTGTGTCCCAGCAGTGGGAACATTATAGGTTGCTGACGACGGACTGCCTATCTGACCTCCACAACCCAGTTACTGGGTAATACGACACCCCTTGGTAGCAGGTCCCAGCAGTGGGAACATTGTAGGCTGATGATGATGTTAATGGCGGCCGTTAGTCCCGGCTGTCATTTCTTGGATCTTTGACAGTCGTTACGGTTCGTCAGAAACCCGAGAGCTTGACAACTAGTCTCAGCACGGAGTATCGTATAACATACTAGATTGTAGAGGTCAGATAGGCAGATAATCAATGTCAATTACGGGTATTTAGCCGCAAACGGTGAGACTGAATGCCAACCACAACATAGGTAAATGATATTTTTTTTATAAGTTAAAGAATTTTCCTGTAACAACACGAATTTTCAATTATGATTAATTCAGTGATTGCTTTTATCTGGTCCACAGAAATAAGGCTTTCAGCCATTTCCTGATAAGTGTAACAGGAAAATCCTTTGAGAAAAATAAAATTAAAATGTTGATGCAAAACATTTAATTAAATATAAATAACGAAATATAAATTGGGTTTTTCCATTGGAATTTTGTTTTTAGTGTGAGTCTCGTATCGTAAGTTAACGTGCTCGCTCAAAAATAGGCCTTATTAGAAGGCTGAAAGTCACCCAGAGGGCGATGGAAAGAGAGAGGCTATGCTTCCCCTACATGATCGAATCAGGAATGAAGAGATTCGCAGGTGGACCAAGGTAACCGACATAGCCCAGAAAATTGCAAATTTAAGTGGCAGTGGGCAGGGCACCTTACTCGCAGAACAGATGGCCGATAGGGCTGAAAGGCTCTGGAGTGGTGACCGCGTAGGGCCTCTCAGAAGGTGGCCCGATGACCTTGTGAAGGCCACAGGAATCCGCTCGATGCGGTATGGGTCAGAATCTTGGGCCACAAAAGAAAAAACGCAGTTGACTGCAGCTGAAATAAGAATGATAAGAGAGATTGTGTGGTGTTACGCGAATGTATCGAATAAGAAATGAGTTCATAAGGGGAAGTCTGAAAGTGGCAACGATGACTGAAAAGTTGTGTAGAAATCGGTTGTCATGGTATGGTCACGTGATACGGAGGAATGAGGAAAACGTCGCGAGGAAAGTTCTGAGCATGAATGTCGATGGTGTATGAGTAGAGAGAGACTAAAAAAACTATGGATGGACTGTAGGAATTATGACATGGATAGGTAGGGGGTGACCCATGACTAATAGAAACGTCTGGAAGAAATATGATGATTTCGTTAGAGTAAGTGTTATAAAATGAGAAATGAGAACCCCAGTTGTAGGTTTGATTCCCAAATCAGGGAATATTGTTGCTGGGAGTTTACATCCGGAATTTCTTAGTGCCCGGACTCTATTTTTACCGGTTCAACGGCATTAAATGTGGAAGTCATTATAGTCAAAATAGTGAGTCATAAATACATTTAAATTGGATAGTTTTTTTACAATTCATATTTTGAGTATTTAGTTAATTCTAAATTACCCCCTATTACATGAGACTTACAGGCGAAATACAGGCGTGATAATATCTACTTAATTCTTATCAAAATAAATACTTCTATCGCTTTTAGTACTTAACTTTGTATTTTACACTAATATCGGCGAAAAGTTTATAATTTACCACGATAGGAATACCACATAGTTTACTTTTAATCCCGGAAGTAAGTACGTTCCTGTGGGAGATATTTCTCGACATCCACGCGGGCGAAGCCGCTGGCAAAACCTAGTTGAATATATACTACGGCTAATTTATCAACTTGTGATATTTTTTCAATTCGCAGAATATAGGTTATTAAAATATTATATATAAAAAAAAAGAGCAGCCTGTGTTAAAAGAATGTGCCGGTTACACCACGTATCCTGTGGGCTGAGCAAGACGCCACCACTTGCATAGTGTGGAGAAGACTTTTTAATAAAAAAATACCATTTGTTGTCATCGCATAATTTGGTGACTTATGTAGCTATTTTAATGCTTGGATGACAGCTATTAGCCGTCCCATTGGGCTTTGAGAGTAAGGGAAGAGAATGACCCGTATTTGCGCACATATTTTGTACACTACAATATCTCCTGCGAACTTGGCTTTTCTCTGTTAAGAGACCGTATACGAAATTTTTCAGATTTCACAGATTTACTTGAATTTAAAGTTAAAGTTAAAATACTATATTTCCACAAGCTGTAATGTACCATCAAAAGATCATCTAAAATATGATATAATGAATGAGCTCCATAATTGCTGTCGAGAAATAAAATGCGAGATTGTATTTGATTGAATGCGAAGACCTGTAATGATCTCAAAGAGATGTCAGCAAACTAAAGGGGTCCGCTAGGACCAATGCCTGCCAGATTTGCGAGATTTGTTCGAAAGAGATACCGTGGCCCAGGCATATGGGCCATTGAAGGAACACGGGTGGGTTTTAGTCAGTAAAAGTTTGACACGCCCTTCCGCTCCACCCTAGAGCAGGAGATGTCATTTGATGATTTCCCAACCAGAAAAAAAAAGAAAAAGACACCTGTAATGATCTTTCATGTTGTGCATTAAAACTTAATGAAATGTAGTATTTTAACTATAAAAGCACTGTAAAATTAAGTTAATCACCGATTCACATGCATACAACACATGCAAAAGAAAGAGAAGGAAAGTTTTGACTTTCCTTCTTTTCTTTCCTTCCTTAAAAATACTACAAAATAATAATGAAACACAATCCACCTCCATACTAACCGAACTAAACCATCGCGTGTACGTACTTATGGCTTCGCGAGTACTTACGAGCTACCCGAAACAGTCAAGTTTTCCCAATCAATCTTGAACCTTATCATTGAGCAATAAAGTTGAAAACCTATTAAAGAAATTTGACAGATTGTAGTAGCTTTATGTGCTGGCGTTTATACCTAAAGAGTCGAAACAGTCATCAACGGTATATCTTAGGTCTATTTGCGACGGTAACTAGCTTAGTAACCTTACGTGACGGATAACCGGCACCATTATTTAGCGATGTGTCTTTAGATATTGGGTTGAAAAATGGAAAAAAAGTTGGTGATTATCGTACTAATATTATAAACTACCTTTTGCCAGCGGCTTCACCAGGGTGCAGACTGATTATTTTCTCACGCTATCCGTGGGATAATTTTAATACTACCAGGATAAAAAGTATGCTATTTATTAATTTTATTTAACCATTTATATCCACACATATACATATAAACAGACAAGAAGAGAAGAACAGAAAAAATTGTACAAAGGATGCTTATTTCTAAAGAAATCTCTAAGTCTCTCTCTCTCGTTATCTCTCTATGTGTTAATCCACATAATAAATTATCTGTGTTTCCAAATTTCACCACGTGTATCACCTTAATTCGTGCCATCTTATTTTTATCTTTTTATGTTTTACTAGCTTCTGCCCGCAACTTCGTCTGCGTCAAATGTTTGCTCCCCAGACCCTTCCCTTATTTTTCGTTGCTGCTCCACTTCTTTTGATTGTAACGTGATGTTATAGCCTATAGCCCTTTTTTTGGATGGGAAATCATCAAAAGACTTCTCCCGCTCTGAACTGAGCGGGAGGGTGTGTCAGACTTTTATTGACTAAAATCCAACCGTGTTCCTTCAGTTACCCATATGCCAGGGCCACGGTATCTCGTTTGAACAAGCTCGCGACAGTGGCAGGAGCCTATAGCCTTCCTCAATAAATAGACTACTCAACACATAAAGATTTTTTCAATTCGGACCAGCAGTTTCTGAGATTACCGCGTTCAACCAAACAAACAAACTCTTCAGCTTTACGCTGCTGACTGCATATCGAATGCATCACCCACGGTCATCGGTAATGAGGCTGTATATCCCGCGAAAGTGTGGAGGTCGAGGCTTTTTAAACGCTAAGACTCTCCACAATCACGAGATATGCAGTCTCAGGGAATATTTCCTAGAAACCGACGTGGGGATGCATCGAGATGTGGTGGCGGTTGACAAGGGCCTCACCCCGCTCTCGTTGGCTAACGAGAACTGGCGCAAACCTGTAATACTTGACACTAATGCTTTTTCCGGGCCCTACATGGACCTGATGCAGATATACTAGCGTCCGTAGCCTGGCTGCGTTTCGGTGACCTGTTTGGGGAAACCGAAGGTTTTGTCTGTGCAATTATGGACGAAGTTATGATGACGAACAATTACCGGAGATTTATTGTGAAAGACGGCACGGTTGACATCTGTTGGGCATGCCACCGTCCAGGGGAATCAATTAGGCACATAATCTCCGGGTGTTCTCGTCTAGCTAACGAAGAATACTTGCATAGGCACAACCTAGTAGCCAAGATTATCCATCAGCAACTTGCTCTTAAATACAGCCTTGTGGAATCGGAAGTGCCGTACTACAGGTATGTGCCCGACCCAGTTCTCGAAAATGGACATTTCACATTGTACTGGGATCGATCCATCATCACTGACAGGACTATTTATTTATTTATTTATAACTGCTTAAACTATCATTACAGGGTTTACCCTAATGCGACAGCTAAGGACTTAAACTAATAAACTATGTTACAAAACTAAGCACATTATAGAAATAAGCCAAATAAGCCTGATATAGTGGTGGTGGAGCGGCGCACAATGATTGTTGACATTACAGTCCCGCATGACGATAACCTCGTGAAAGCTGAGAATGATAAACAGATCAAGTATCTTGACTTGGCTCGCGAGGTTGTCGACATGTGGGATGTGGATTCAGTGATCATTGTGCCGATAGTGGTCACTGCCAATGGCTTGATAGCCAAGAGCCTCGACCAACACCTAAGGAGGCTCTCGTTAGGCAGCTGGATCAAGGGCTTGATTCAGGAAGCGTTACTTCTGAATCAAGACACATCTGGACACGGCTCGCATTGTCAGGAGAGAGGAACCTCTCTCTGGAGCCCTGACCGCCGGTAGCTTGGACCCTATTCCCGATACCGGTGGGCTACTATTTTTTATATTTTTAAATGTTTTTTTATTTTTGTTTTTCTAATATTTAAAAATATAATTAATAAGTGTATAAAACGAATTAAAACACTTTTACACGTCAATCATATTTTTTTTTAAACTAGACGAGTTCGGCGTTTCCTGTCTGACTACTCTGAGAAGAAAGGCCGAAACAAACTCAGAGGTCACAGTCTCTTTTAAAGTCCAGACTTAATCTTGGTCAGATCATGTGAAAACCATGTGGATTGGTGTCTGAAGTGGTCTTTTAAGGAAAGAACCACACAGATTGAGTGGACCTGTCCAATCGGTGCACGCATTTGTCAGTAATCATGCAGCACAACTCAGAACATAGGGAGGTCGGTGACGCAGATGATGATATAAAACCCTATTTTAGGGGATTGAATCCAAAAATAGGGTCCAATATGGGGTCTAATGTAGACTGAGTCATTCTGATTAAAAAAGAACAATACTGAGTATCACTGGGTTTTTCTACCAGGACTTTTCCAGTAGCATATCGGAGTGTAGATTTGTGCCCACTAGACGACAAGAAGCTAAGTCAATTCAATTCAGTGTCTTTATTGTGGATCAGAGGTAAATGCATAACACAGATCTTAAGCAGATAAGTTGACATCAACATACAAATTTAAATACATTTATTATTGTTACAAATTCGAGATTTCATATACAAACCTACTTGCAAAAATAAAGTAATTTATCATTTACCGTTTCCCAACATTATTGAGATTGGTTTCCAAGGTAACCGGATGCAGCTGCATATTACAATAGTATTTTATAATTATAAGTACAAAGTTAAAATTAAGTCTGACTTTAATTATTTAAGTTAATAATTGAGGTAAACGTGTTTAAATACCTGTCAGTCACAGTAAACTTAACACTTCATCGGCATAAATTATGTTTTGACTCATAAAACAAATTATATGAACGCAAAAATAAAAGCCACAATTCGTGCCTCAGACCAATTACTGATAAAAAAAAATATTTTAAAACATACATGTGGGAGATAAATACTTTTCGAAATTTCAACTTTATTTCAAAGACTATAAAGTTGAGTTTGGAGTGGGATAGAATGCGAATTAATATTTTTTTAGTTTTACTACATCAAAAAACACGTATGCAACAATTTCGCACAATTAAACTCGAGAATAAAAACTTGTAACATAACCAAAGTTATTTTGCTGTTAAAAAACTTACCATCTTAAAAAATCTTTCAAAATTCAACCTTATTTCTGTCGAAATACGAGCTTATATGATAGCGGGATTATTACACAAGGTGTATTTCAGTGTGGTAAGTGTGTGGTGCAGAAAAGCGTAAGAAATTTGTCCTCCGAACGTTTTTGCTTTATCTGTGTTTTACTTTTTTTATTTTGCACTGGCAACTGTTAACGCAAAAAGATTTTGACATTGTTTCGGAACGCTCGCACGATTTGGGCGCCAATTAATTTTTCGATAAACACAGAGTCGTTTTTGACAGAGACTTTTTGGTTAATGTGGTAACTATGTGACTGAAATAAAAGTAGTTCAATTAGATTGAATCTGCATCCTAGTTGCGTAAAGCACTATCTATCAGAATGTGAATCGTATTGGAGATTATTTCTAATCCATTACGTCATTTTTTCGAATAAATTGTACTTAGGCTTGACAACGAAAATAACGCAATGCATGTTGTTTAACTATGAAAAGGAAACCAATTACTACTGATAGCAAGTACACCTCTGGACTGGGACTTGGAACTGGACTGATTTACGCAAACTTATGTTGTGAACAGGGAAGCGCCAGGGCTCCCCACCTTTTTTCAGTTTTTGTAATTTTGGTGGAAGCAAAATATTTTAAACAATGTGAACTGACTTGGAAATTGCAAAAAAATTAAGAAAAAATAAAATAATTTCACTGACTTCTTTAGCATATCCAGATTTACAAAAACAAAATAAAAAAGAATATGCGGTTTTTAACATAACAGAAAGAAGTTATGTATACTAAATTATAAGAAATAATAATCACGAAAGATAGCTAATTTATTCTTATTGTCATTTTGTTTGGCTCCCTAGCTTAAAATATTGGAATCTTTCATTAAGATAACACTCTGGAAGGAGACGCCCTAGAAGAACATAATAATATAGTGACCTTATTAGTGATGTGTTTCAGAAAGATCAGGTACGTAGTACTCGCAACCGGCTTGCGTGTATGATCAGATGTATGAACGTAAACGAAGCAAAAAGAGTATTTAAGTATCGTAGCAGGTGTCTTTCTATAGTTTCTGCCTACCCCTATGGGAAAAAGACTTGAGTTTATGTATGTATGTATAAATGTTTTCAAAGATATAACACCGGAAGAAAATTTTCCTCCATTTTATTAACAGTCTTTTTGAAAACAGAGGTTACTTAGATATTGCTGCGTAATGCAAAAAGTCTGTATCCCTCACACTACTCTGTAAATAATTCTGTGCGGCCATTTTAAAAATGTGCCGCCATCTCATAGTCCCTTCGTTTAGAAACACCGATCCAATCGCCGGGTGATAAATTATTAAAAATATCTTATTAATCAACAGATATCAATCGTTTAACTTTAATTGGTAATTATTTAGTTAACTTGCTTCACAAAAGATTCTTATCGCGTACAATATTTATGCGTAAGTTAAGTTTTAGTGAAATCCTACTGATGTACGCTTGGATTTATTGATGTTTGTTACTCAATCACGCAGAAACGGCTGAACGGATTTGGATAAAATTTTGCAAATAGATATATGGAGTCATCATCATCTGCCTAGCCTTTTCCCAACTATGTTGGGGTCGGCTTCCAGTCTAACCAGATGCAGCTGAGTACCAGTATTTTACATGGAGCGACTGCCTATCTGATCTCCACAACCCAGTTACTGGGTAATACGATACCCCTTGGTAAGACTGGTTGTCAGACTTTCGGGCTTCTGACGACCCGTAACGACTGCCTAAGAGCTACGAAAGACAGCCGGGACCAACGGCTTAACGTGCTTTCCGAGGCACGGAAGGGTCTTGGTATGTAAAGATGGTTACCCATCCACGGACCAACCGTGGCAAGGGTAGCTTAACTTGAATGATCAACCCGTGCGGCTGTTATTGCTTAGCCACAAGCTCTTCAGATTATAACCTGGAGTATTTACATAGGGTACTTTATATCCCGGTAATATGGTCCTGTGGAATGTTTTTGTTTGTGGGCGAAACCGCTCGTTATAAATAAGTTTACTGATTCATCAGTCTTTGGTTGAATACTTTGCATTCGCCTAATCACTACGTGGTTACCTTTTAAGTGTAGTTTTCTTGGAATTTAGTTAATTAATTGCTTGTGCTTCACGTTTTATATTATTTTCGCATGGGAAAATGTTTTCGAAATGCACTCAAAATTTTTGGGGCGTGCTGTCAATCTGTGGTATTTATAAGAGTACTAGCTTTTGCCCGCGGCTTCGCCCGCGTGGATATCGGAAATTAACGCAGGTATTATTCTAAAATAAAAGAATTTTTCTGAAATAAAAGTAGCCTAAGTTACTCCTTATTACATCAGCTACCTGCCAATAAAAGTCCCGTCAAAATCGGTCCAGCCATTTCAGACATTAGCCGGAACAAACAGACAGACAGACAGACAAAAGTTTGAAAAAAAGATTTTTTGGTGTAAGTACCGTATTTACTTTCATATGCATTTAGTGAAAAGCTGTTAATTTGAAATTACAAACAGACATTTCAGTTTTATTTATTTGCATAGACGTATAGATGTTTAACGAAAAAAAAAAGCACAGATGCAAACAAAATACTAGTACGATATTTATATCGTACTAGTATTTTGTTTGCATCTGGCCAAAAAACCGGCCAAGTGCGAGTCGGACTCGCGCACCGAGGGTTCCGTACAAACCTGTAGGTATTTTCGGTTTAAAAAAAAATATATTTTTTAATTTTTATATTTCAGTTGATTGAATGTAAGGTAAATTGCGGTTTACGATTTATGACGTTTTAAAAAAAAAACTACTCACTCGATCTCGTTCAAACCAATTTTCGTTGGTAGTTTACATGGTAATGTACATCATATATTTTTTTTAGTTTTGTCATTCTCTTATTTTAGAAGTTACGGGGGGGGGGGGGGGACACACATTTTACCACTTTGGAAGTGTCTCTCGCGCAAACTATTTAGTTTAGAAAAAAATGATAATAGAAACCTCATTACCATTTTTGAAGACCTATTCATAGATATCCCACACGTATGGGTTTGATGAAAAAAAACATTTTTGAGTTTCAGTTCTATGTATGGGGAACCCCAAATTTTTTTGTTTTTTTTTCTATTTTAGTGTGAAAATCTTAATGCGGTTCACAGAATACACCTACTTACCAAGTTTCAACAGCATAGCTCTTATAGTTTCGGAATAAAATGGCTGTGACATACGGACGGACAGACAGACAGACAGACAGACAGACAGACAGACAGACAGACAGACAGACAGACATGACGAATCTATAAGGGTTCCGTTTTTTGCCATTTGGCAACGGAACCCTAATAAAAACCAGCCCTTGATTATATTAGATGTTTTTAAACATCTAATATAATCAAGGGCTGGTTTTTATTTTGGCCAACGGCTAAGCATTGCTATACAGCGTGGTAATGCCGCCAGTCTCTTGGGTACGTTACCGGTCGACAGCGATGAGGATGAATTTTTCGATGCTTTATTTTAGTTTGTGTATTATATAGTTTTGGTTAAATTAATATATTGTGTTATGATGTTTAGGTATTTTTAATTAAGATATAGACAAGTTATTATGTAATCGAACCCAGGACCTCTCAGATTAACGTGGTAGTGGCTGTTCTTAAGACGCTTTCTGAATTAGAACATACTTATAATGCTCATTATCATCATGATTATCATTTCAGCCGAAAGACGTTCACTGCTGGACATAGGCCTCCCCAAGCACCGCCACTTCGACCTGTTCTGTGCTTCTCGCATCCAACGTATTCCTGCGGCCTTCACTAGGTCATCGGTCCATCTTGTGGGAGCCCTTCCAACGCTACGTCTTCCAGTACGCGGTCGCCACTCCAGAACCTTCCGACCCCATCGGCCATCTATTCTGCGAGCAATGTGCCCTGCCCACTGCCACTTAAGTTTGGCAGTTCTACGGGCTGTGTCGGTTACCTTGGTTTTCCTACGGATCTCATCGTTTCTGATCCGATCACGTCGGGAAACTCCAAGCATATTCCTCTCCATTGCTCTTTAGGTGACTTTTAGCCTTCTTATGAGGGCCCATATATTATGTTTACAGGGCTCAAATCTATTGCGTTCCAATTTGGATATCACGATTATGACAGTTGACAGCTGTCATTTTTGTCAACAATACGCGGAACGCTCGTGAAAGGGCTAACAGTACTCGCTCAACGTCAAAACTTTTAGACACCATATAGAACTTGTATACATCACATTTTTTGTCTTTTTAGGTTAGGTGGCGACTATAACCAGCACGCGTAGCATGACCGCCTAGAAACGGAATTTGTCGACGGAAGAATAGACAAAATGATAGATTTTATCGTAGAAAAATTGTGTAAAAATGAAAAGAAGAGATGTTTCTATTCTTCGGTCGACAAGAGTACGATGTCAAGTATGATGACTATTATTCTGATGTGATAGAAACATTTTTACGGAATTAAAATACAAAAAGAACTTATTTTGTTCTTGGTAGAATAGATATAGAATTGGTCATGCTACGCCGGCAGAAGCAATATTTTTAATAACTCGAAATGCAGCTTAAATTCTTCCCACTGCTGGAACACATGCTTCCTGTCTATAAGAGGGAGTTGGCCGTCATCTATCACGCGTGTCCAGTGCGGGTTGATAGATGTCACATGTTTTCGAATTTTTGGTTCTAGGACATGCCGGCTTCCTCACGACATTTTCCTTCACCGTTTTGAGAGCAGTGGTGATGAAATTATTAACACAAAGTAAAGCGCTTGCCTGGGTTCGAACCCACGACCTACGACATGTAAGTCGGGACCGATACCACTGGGCCGCCACTGCTCTATCACGCTTACATTACCCAAAAGGCTAGACAGAGGTTTGCGGCCACTGTTTATCTAAAGGAAGCCGCAGTATAACCCCCTTTCTATACTGTATATCATCATTCACACAGTGCATCCATCATTTCGTTGATCTCCCTCTACTCTTACAGCCAACGACATTCATACTCAAAACTTTCCTCACGACATTTTCCTCATTCCTCCGTATCATGGGCCCATACCACTCTCGGTGGAGCGGAAGGGCGTGTCAGACTTTTACTGCTTAAAACCCACCCGTGTTCCTCCAGTGCCAGGGCAACAGTTACTCTTTCAAATAAATCCGCGACCCTGCCAGGCATCGGTTCTTATGGACCTTGAGGCACTCGTGGAACACAACATGCCGTCTACCCAGGCCTGGTCTTTACCGGAAGGCGAACTAAAGTGTCTATGCCATGACAACCAATTTGCACACAATTTTTCAGTCAGCATATGTGTTGTAAACAAACAACTACATCAATTACTATAAATTCAATCGCGCTAAACGTTTAAGCGGTGGTTTAACTATCCTTAACTAGCCCAATGATAACAAAATAACGTAAATAGAAAGCCCGGTACGTTTGTTTGTTGTTAATATGTTCACAGTTCTACAGACTGCTTCTCTGATTCAGCAGGCGCAGGGTCTTGAAGAATTTTAAATGTTTTTTTTTTCCAATGGGAAGGACATCAGCTCTCTATCTTCCACTCTGGGACTCCTCTCCGAGCTCCATGATACACGAAATTGGACGTCACTGGCAAATTAACTTACAGTACCTATATATTAAAAAAAAAATGCAACAGACTTCCAAAAAAACATATGGTACGAAGTGAAAAATAATTTAATATTGGGAAGTTAATGTATTTGGATCTGTATTTTTTTTTTTTGCCACCGTTACTTCCGAAATCAAAGTTATTTTTCAATTAATCAAAGTTGTTTTTTTGTTCCCAAAAAGTTTTTATTTTTCACTTTTCAGTTATGGTATCAACCCCCGTACTAATTCGTACCACTACTGGCCAGGTCAATAGCAGTGACAGGAAGTGTTAGAATATCATCACGATAAACAAAGTGGATTAAATACGTATTATCGAAGCTTACGCAAAAACTACCAAAGCAAAGTCAATAAAATTTATCTGGGACCACCTCTGAAGCATAAACTATCCATTAAACAAAGACTTTTTGCAATCGGTCGACAGCTGGCGGAGAAAACGGTGAACACACTTCAAAAAGAAAATTAAAAATATAATGTGGAACATACAACCTCCTCCTTTTTTGAAGTCGGTTACATAATCATCCTATAATTTTCCCACTGTTGGGACGCAGTAGTGGAGAGGAGACCCTTTTTACGAGAGGGAGCGCGGGCCAGAATCTGCCACGCGGGCCCAGGTGGTAGATGTCACATGTCTTCAAATTTTTCGTTCTAAGACATGCCGGTTTCCTCACGATGTTTTCCTTCACCCGTTTTGAGAGCAGTGGTGATGAAATAATTCACACCAAGTAAAGCGCTTTGCTTGGGTTTGAACTCACGACCTACTACTCGTAAGTCGCGACCATTACCACTGCGCCACCACTGCTCATAATTAACCAGTCAATTACCGTATTACAGACACAATTAAAAAACGATTGTGTCTATACCAAATGTGGTATCTCAGGGACTTAGCGGTTAATTATAATAATATCTTCGATCGAAGAATAATATCGAAATATTATATCCTGAAGAGTTTGTTTGGTTGAACGTATTAACCTCAGGAACTACGTTTAGTGTTGGATAGCCCATTTATCGAGGAAGGCTATAGACTATATAACATCACGCTAGGAAACTAAGGAGCCGCGCAAAAAGAAAAAAAAAACACGAATTCGAAGGCAGGCCATTCGATGCGACGGTAGGTCGGGCGAGCAAGAAATTTCACGCGGACGAAGTCGCGGGCAGAAGCTAGTCAAAGAAGAACATACATTTGACTGGCCTGTTAGTCTAGTCGTTAGTGACCCTGACTGCTAAGACAGGTCGTGGTTTCGATTCCCACCCAGGACAAATCTTTGTGTGAAGAGCACGATCATTTGTTCTGTGTCTGGGTGTAATTTATCCATAATATGTATGTATTTAGAAATATATAAGTACGTTTCTCAGTTGTCTGGTTGCCATAGTATAGGCTCTGCCTAGTTTGGGATCAGATAACGGTGTGTTAGTTGTCCTAAGATATTTATTTATTTATACAAAACAGTTTATTATTCTCTCGGGCATGCCCACAAGGCACACCGAATATCTAAAACAGTTATAGTTAAATAATCCGTTACTTGTTTACTAGTTAATTCCATCAGTAATTACTTGTTAGCCTAATCGCTGATCAGAGTCTATGATGGTGCATGATTTTTGGGGTTCCGTAGGCGTTATAATGAGTCCGTGTACTTAACTACGGGCTAGAGTAACACGGTTAAAGATTTTTGTGTCTGATTATTTGTTTTTCGTCCTCCGCAGTTTTTATTTGTAATTAGTATTGTTTGTTTTTTGTCATAACAAAATTATCTTATCATTACGCTTTTATTCCGAGAAGGATTAAACAGTGGTGTAGTTTAAATAAAATACACGGGATTTTGCCCATGAGAGTAGGCAGAAACTAGGGAACGCCCCCTGCTACGATTCTTACACAGTCTCTTTGCCTTGTTCATCTGGTCATACACACGCGCCGGTTGCGAGTACTGCGCACCTGACCTTTCTGAAGAACATCACCAATAAGGTCACTATACGTACCTCCTATTGCATCCCATTCCGGCGTGTCCAGTATATACGCTAACGCTACACGATGTGGCAAAAGAAGAATAAAAATAGAATAAATGCTGTGAAAAATCGTTCGTTGCCAAGCATGTGAGGTGTGACTATGAATGATAGGCTGAGGAATGATAGGATAGGCTGAAAAAGATGTAGTAACAAAAATACAGAATGCTTAGGTGGTTTAGTCATGTTGAGAGGATGAAAGTAGAGCGGCTAAAAAAAGGTATTGACAAGGCAGATGTGAGTGGATAGGTATGTATTATTTATTATCATTTAAATTAAATACAGATTTAAATATTTGATCAGCATAGGGACCACGTTGGGAAAAAAACGATCCATGTGAAGCCCTATTTTTCTAAAAAGAAGGTATAACTCATAGAGTAATTGGGAAAGATAAAGAAAAGTATTTATGTATTTATGTATGTTTGTATGTATGTAGGTATATTTTTATTTGGTATATTTATATTTAAATTATAGTATTATTTTTCTTCTACTATTACACACGTTGTCTACATCTCTTTGTATATTCTCTCCTATTGCAGGTATGCTGGAAGAGATTTCAATAGAAATAAGCATTACCTTTGTACATATTTTTCTGTTCCTTTCTATTTGTCTATTTATATGTGTGCATAAATGGTTAAATAAATAAATAATAAATAAAGATTTATAAGATTCAAATATTTGCAAAACTATGTAACATAAGTATCTCCTGATATAGTTAAGAGCTTCTTAACTACAACATTCTAGCTCTGATTGTAACACTAAAGTTGCAAGGAATTCTCTACGCTACGGTTTAACAAGAGCCCGAAAATCTCAAGTTAATTAGAATATACAAAGCAGGAATAGAAGTAATTTTAACTCCCGATGCAAAAAGAGGGGTGTTAAAAGTGTGATTGTGTGTGTATCTGTGTGTCTGTATGTGGCATCGTAGCTCCCAAACGGCTGAACCGATTTTGTTTTTTTCTTGTTTTGGCTAAACGGTGACTGAATCGAGAGTGTTCTTAGGTACGATTAAAGGAAATCGGTTATGCCATTTGAGCACGGTTCAGCCGTTTGGAGATTTTCAGCTCTTTTCTGGTTGATGAAGAGATTTTTATTTATACGCTGTCTATAAAACGGTTTTTCTCCAGCTTATTATATAAGATAAGAATTATCTTCCTGGAATCCTAAATTTTGCTTTAAAAGGTACTCATAATCGTCTCATCTCTCGATTGACACTGTTTACTTCGTCTAAGTTTTCAGGATAAAATATTTGAAGGATAGGTCGGCTAGGATACCGAGTTTTGATTTTACCTAAAAGATAATGTTGGCACAGGCAAGTCGGTAAATTGACCAAAACTTTACGAACCGAAGACGCTGTCCAAACTTCGCTTCCAATTTTACAAATCTAAGTTGCAAAGTCCTTCATAAAATCTTTATAAATGAAGTGGCTTCAGGAAGCGTTGGAATGATTCTTAATTATGAAGGAACGTCTTATAATTATAGCGGTAATTAATTATTTTTTACAATGATATCAGAAATTTTCTAACAAATGTAGTCCTCCAGACCATATTTCGGCCATGGTGGCCAATCTCAACGGAGACTAGCCATCGGCGCGGGAGATATTAGGGGGCATCCATAAAATACGTCACACGAATTTCATGATTTTTGACCCCCTCCCCCGTCCTTGTCACAGCTGGTCATATTTGTGAGAGTAGTGTGACGTCGCGAATTTTATAATTTTACATCTAGAAATAATTATTGAATTAAAACAGCAATTCCGAAATTTAAATGTTTTTTTTTTTTTGATAAAATGGACATCAAATCAAATACTGCAAGAAATTAACAAAACAAAAAACGATTAATTATATTAATTAAAGATCAAACTTAATCATCGTTCTCGTTTGGGTTGTTAATGTCAGGAATATTCGTTGTGTCCATATCTTTCTCATCGAACCATACAGCATCATCGTCATCATCCAAACAAAGAATTTCTCTGGCACGTCTAGCAGAAATTCTTTGAGGACGAATTTTCACGATGGGCAAAACTTATTGTTTCTTATGTATTTGCTGGTGTTGATTAGTGGCCTTTATGATGCAAAATATAGACCACAAATGCCACATTATCGCTTAAACAAGTATGCCTCGATACTGGGGCAATAGCTATCATACGAATATGTGTTTTACTTAACACTTAGATTAAAATTGATTTTGAAATATGACGTCATGAAATTTAGAACCCACCCCTTTGTCACACAATGTCACACTTCGTCGACCCTCTCCCTCCCCTTTAACATGTGGCGTAATTTATGGATGGCCCCTTATAGTGCATATGTGTGTGCGCAGTCACAGGGGCACTCGCTCTTCCCTCGCTCGCATAGTCCGAAGGGATGGTAATTCGACACGACCGGAGAGAGATCAGGCGCAGGACACACCGCCAACTTCCAAACTTGAGGCTGTTACTAAGGAATCAAACAGATAATGAAGAAACAAATAATGTTATTTCAAATCTGTAAAATTGATGTATGGAGAAGTTACACGCTTTAAGGAGAAAGCAAAAAATAAGTCCTTTTCCTAATGTAGTCATTTAGTGGAATTAAATAAACCTAAAGGATTGTATTTGAAAGATTTATTTATTGTTATAATATAATCCGACTCGCTACAAGTCTGCGTCTGGGTGCTCCTTGCGTGGCTCCGCATCGGTGTCAGTGCGGGGAAGCAGTTGATCGCCTCGGACACCACGGTCTTGCCTGCAGCAAGAGCGCTGGTCGGCTGGCACGGCATGCCAGCATTAATGACATCATCCGTCGGGCTCTTGTCACCGCCGGCGTGCCAGCTGTCTTAGAACCCAATGGCTTGGCACGCGACGATGGGAAGAGGCCAGACGGAATTACCGTAATGCCTTGGAAATTGGGTAGGCCTTTGGTGTGGGATGCTACCTGTGTCGACACCCTCGCGCCATCCCATCTTCTAAGCACGGCAGGCTGTGCTGGGGCGGCTGCTGCAGGTGCAGAAAATCTCAAACGGTGCAAATATAACAAACTTATTGGGAGTTATATTTTTGAGCCGTTTGGGGTTGAAACACTAGGGCCGTGGGGTCCGAGTGCTCATCGAGTATTCCGGGACATCGCCAAGCGGTTGGTTGACTCTTCATGTGACCTGAGGGCTGGTCTATATTTAGGTCAAAGAATCAGCATTGCCATCCAACGTGGCAACTCTGCCGGCTGGCAGCGTTGCCACGTAAATAAAGGTAAAAAAAAATCGCTGTCAAAAAATCGCGGACGAATTCTTTGATGCCCAGTGAGCTCTTCCCCATAGAGCAACACGGACCACCGGCAGACCGGAGTGTTGCTCTATGGCTCTTCCCATATATTTTTTTTTTACCTTTATTTATTTGTATATAATATATTTATTTTAGTGTTAGTTTGTGGATTGTATTGATAATTTGAACAATTATATTTCCGTAAATACTGACATGTCACTAAGATAGTTTCAATTTCGCAGGATACCTTACCTCATCCTCGTAAAGGTGAGACCCACAAAACCATTATTAAACCTTTCTCAATGAAAGCCTTAAATAAAAATCTAAAACCTTTTTAGACTACACCTCGCGGCCTCGTCTTTACAAAACAAATTCCACAACTCAAAAAGAAATATCGACATTAAATTCTAAAAATACGTAGCTACCTTCAAACACAAAGGACATCGGAACTCACACACACTCACATCACACTATCTCACACTACTTTTATTTTTATCAAACACTGTTTCAGAATGCGACGCGAATTACATTTTTCGATCAGAAAAAGAGAAAAAAAGTGACTTACACCGTTTTGAATGTAGACTTAATAAGGGTTTGGTTGGTGTTTTTGTTTTTTTTGGCAGGATGTGTGTTAAAGTTTTTTGATTCTTTGGCGTTGACAGAAAGGATAGTCTGCCTTTCTTTTTAGAGATTGTAGCTTTAATTCATTAACCTGTAATGTTCCTACTTCTGGAATACAGAATTTCTCTTTGTGAGTTTAAGAGGGCCGTGCCCGTAATACACCACATGGGTCTATTGCGGGCTGATAGATGACCTTGAGACTGTGAGCTTAATGGCGTGCAATTGAAGAAGCCTATGTCCAGTAGTGGACTGCTATAGGCTGATGATGATGATAATTATGATGACTGTCTTCGAATTTTAGTTCTAAGACATTCCGGTTTCCTCAAGATGTTTTCCTGTTGTTCTCGTTGAGCTCGCACGTAGCCTAGATGCTCCAGTTTTACAATCCATAAAAGTATGGTAATACCCGGTTTTCCATACGCAGCAATTTACAAAAAATTTGGTAGCTCAACATATTGGTAAAGTCGTGTCAAGTGATTTGTTTGGCTGTAAGGCTGGAACTGCTGTACGGCTGGTGTGTCATTTCTGTGTCTTATCAGTTAATTCGCACAAATTTATTCGCCCTGCTCGGGCGAAACGTCGCTTTTAGATAATGTTTTATTTTTATAGGGGATCGATTTGAATCCTTCGCGATTTGCAAGTTTGGAATTGTAAACAATAAAGATATTTAAAAAAAAAACATTGCAAGGCACATGCAATAAAGTACCTAAAATTTAAAACGTGCCAATTGCCAAACAATTATTTCTGAAGTTGCTGATTCGTCCACAAATAGATTAACTTCGTTTAAGTCGCCAATACAAAATAATATACTAGTTTAAAGTGTCGATTCGCCAGGTTCGGGGTAGTTAAGATAATGTTTATTCTTCAAAAACAGGACTTTACATTTCCTTATGATCTAAGTAAATAAATAGCTAGATTAACATGAATAACAAGACTAGACGCATAAGGAGCATTTTGCTTATGAAGTTGATTCCTGCGAATCGACTAATGTTAACATTATAATTTGGCCGAATATTCCTTTTAAGTTCGGTATTCGGCATATTTGGTAGGTTTACCGAACATTCATCGAGTATTCGGCCGTTTAATACACAGATTAGATTTTTTGAGAATCACGATAACTGCCGAATATTCGGTTCGGTAAACTTTTATCCGAATATTCGGCCTGTTATTCGTACCCGGTAAAAACCCGCACTCGGCCCATCACTAGTTAACATACGGTTCACAATCTATCATGAGTACAACCGTGTGTTTTACTCTCAAAATCAATTCCGAAGCGAGCTCGCATGCTTCAGCTAGTTTTCTCAACATAAATAAACGCCATCACAGATGTGCTTCGCCGTCTGCCTTACATTTCCTGTTAGTTTATTAATAGCAGCTTCTGTTTATATTGGATATCATTTGCTTTTATTATAGCTTAATGATTGACGTGTCAATTTGAAGGAAATAACTGTGCCATGCGCCATTGGGCGGGGAAACATTTTTGTGGAACGTAAATATTTTTAAGGGGTACCACACGCATTGAGTTTGTACTGGCTTATACTGTTTTTTTTTCCGACTTTAAAAAAGGAGGAGGTTATCAATTAGACTATATTTTTTTTTTAATATTTGTTACCTCATAACTTTTGACTGGGTGAACCGATTTTGATGATTCTTTTTTTATTTGAAAGCTGGTGCGTTCTGTATGGCCCCATTTTAATTCTATTCGGACGATGGGATCCATGTGAAAACCATAGAAGTCTTAAATTTGCATTAAGTATTTACACGACAAATGAACGAATAACCGAGCTCCTTGCCGAGAACGGGCCAAGTTGATGAAGAGGGTTTCACGAAAGTGGAAAGGAAGAAGAAGAAGCCCTGTTCACGAAACCAGTGTGGTACCGCTCCGAGTGGACCCAACATGCTGCTGCGCCCTGCTGTGCCTACGACGCAGCTGTACATTTCACGCCTGCACTACTCCACGACGATTGAAGAAGTAGTGCAGTTTTTGAAAGTGAAGACCAACTGGACTCTGAGGGTCGAAAGGTTGGAGTCGCGCCACAACATCAACTTTAAGTCGTTAATGGTACGAGTTCCAACCGACCATCTACAGACCTACTTAAGAGAGGACTTTTGGCCGAAAGGTGTCATGTTTCGACGCTTCCGAGGACGGTTACGCGACACCACGCAGCGGAACACGACGCCGTCTTCATTACGTGTTTAGAGACAGTTTTAGTTTAGTTTAGTTTTATAGAATATGTATTAGTTTATAGTTATTGATTTTATATTATTTATGTATTGTTTTTATGGGCCTTAGTAGCCTGAAATAAAGGATTGATTGATTGATAGCTAAAAAGATAAAAATAAAAACTTTTTACAAAAAAATAACTACCGACTTCCTAAAAAAAAAACAATACGATGTGAAAAATAACTTTAATTTCGGAAGTCGGTGGCAAAAAAAACCTTAAATACGGATCCTAAGACACCGACTTCCGAAATTAAAGTTGTTTTTCACTTGGTAGTGTTTGTTTTAGGAAGTCGGTTGTTATTTTTTTGTAAACAATTTTTTCATATGACGCGTAGCCTACAGTACTTATTCATATCAGTGAGGTGAGCACTCTGTGATAGGCATTTTATCACGGTTTTTACTCCCAAACTGTGATAAAAATGAGTTACTCACGTCTATCACAATAGACCATGCTTTTCTGCAGGACAAGACAGGACATGACAAGTTCACTCAGTCTTGGTGGTACTTTCATTAAAAGACCATTTCTGACAGCACTCTACACGGCCTTCACATGATCTGACCAAGATTATGTCTGGACTTTAAAAGACACTGTGACCTCTGAGTTTGTTTCGGCCTTTCGTCTCAGAGTAATCAGATAGGAAATGCCGTCATCTAGTTTTTAAAATATGATTGACGTGTAAAAGTGTTTGTACAGACCTACTTGCAGAAATAAAATCAGTTATCATTTTATGAAGTCCTTTAAGATACTGTGATACTCCCTTGAGATTTCAAGGAAAAAAAAGTATTATATCATTTGGATGATTTCGGATTTATATCGTTCCGTGTGAAGCCAGACATATAAAATAGCACCATCCCATTTCTTTCCGTGGGTGTCGTAAAAGGCGACTAAGGGACTTACTAAAGAATGAGCAGCAGCGTTCTCTATGCATTTTACCACCATACTGCGATCGCCACCTTTGAGAGCAGTGGTGATGAAATAATTTACACGAAGTAAAGCGTTTATCTGAGTTCGAACTTACAACTCGGAAGTCGCGGCCGTTACCACTGGGCCACTGCTCACTCCCACACAAGTCTTTCCATGTCTATTACTAAAACTAAGAATACCAGACGCCGGATGTCGATGTCTGGTCTAAATATAAGTTAGTTAAATACGCTAATAGATATAATATGATTAATGGTAGGTTCACGACTACACTCTATTAGAGGAAAAGCAGAAATGGTTGTCAATCAGAGGGGTAATTGCGGAACTTTTTATCGGTAGGAATTGGTTTAATATTCATAGTTAAACAACATTCATTGCGTTATTTACTTTGCTGAGCCACAATTTATTCGAACAAATGACGCAATGGTTTAGAAATAATCTTCAATCCCATTCAGATTCTGATAAATTGTGCGTTTCGCAATTAGGGTGCAGTTTAACAAATGTTTCGTTTAATCAAGTTCTGCTAGATCATAATAAACCTGCACCCTTTTTTTTGGGTGGAAATTATCAAATGACGTGTCCCGCTTTGGGCGGAGCGGGAGGGCGTGTCAGACTTTTACTGACTAAAACCCACCCGTGTCCTTCAGTTGCCTATATCAAGACCACAGTAACTCTTTCGAACAAATCTTGCGACCCTGGCAGACATCGGTCCTAGTGGGTCCCTTAAGTTTTGCTGACATCTCTTTGAGGCGCGCGTGGGAGACTACGCGCCGTCGACATGGGCCTGGTCTTTACCAGACGGCGAGCTACCCATTGCTTGCCACCCGCAAGCCTACGCCTTCGGTGGCCGGGAGTCCGCAATTGACTCCCGACGCCCGGGGCTTCTCCTCCTGCAAAACCTGCACCCTACACTTTTAATCGCAATCCGAAGGATTCTGAAGGAACATGACCGATCCATTAATTCGTTGTTCCAACTATTTGTCTGCTCAACCACATTATTGACGCAATTGATGTGCTTCATCATCTGCCTTGCCTTTTCCCAACTATGTTGGAGTCGACTTCCAGTCTTCTCGGGTGCAGCTGAATATACAACATGTCCCAAAATTCAACGATAAGCCAACACCGGAGGACAGACCTGTCCATGACTACTCGAGGAAAAATATAAAAAAAAATATAACTCTATTTTGGAATTGTGATTAGTAGCGCCAATTTATAAAAAAAACTTGCCATAGTAGTGTTCATACTTTTGTTTTACACCACGACAAGTTAAAGTTTGTTAAAAAAAAAAATCTTCAAAAAATATAGAGAATAAAATAAGTTTCATTAATTTTTGTGAAAAAACTAGACGTGTTATAGCTTTTTTAAGAATTGTGGTTGATAAAAGTGCTATTCGGGTTGTTTACAAAAAAAATAACAGAAATATTAAAAAAAATTGTGGTCACTGTAGTGAAAAATATCATAAAAGGCTATTTTTTTTATTTTAGAAGTTACGGGGGGGGGGGGCATTTTACCACTTTGGAAGTGTCTCTCGCGCAAACTATTCAGTTTAGAAAAAAAATATAATAGAAACCTTAATATCATTTTTGAAGAGCTATCCATAGATACCCCACACGTATAGGTTTGATGAACAAAAAAAATATTTTCAGTTTCAGTTCTAAGTATGAGGAACCCAAAATGTATTGATTTTTTTTCTATTTTTGTGTGAAAACCTTAATGCGGTTCACAGAATACATCTACTTGCCAAGTTTCAATAGCATAGCTCTTATAGTTTGGAGAAAAGTGGCTGTGACATACGGACGGACGGACAGACAGACAGACAGACAGACATGACGAATCTATAAGGGTTCCGTTTTTTGCCATTTGGCAACGGAACCCTAATAACCGCTTTTTACTAAGTGTACCGTGTGGTTCCGGACGTAAAGAATAGCACCACCCCATTTCTTCGCCTGGGTGTCGTAAGAGGCGACTAAGGGACGTACTACTCTTCATTTTGCGTGTAGTCTTACGCCGCCATTCCATCCTACCTCTCGACTCGAATATTCTTCTAAGACGTCGAGGTCGTCCGGTCTGTGATTCTGTTCAATGTCGTTCTGCATTTGCTAGCCGCCATTACTCAGTCCTAAGCGCTCGTCTTTACAATAAGGTTCATCGGTTAATTGGTATTTACACGTCGACCAAGTTTACGCTGAAGGCAAAGCTTACCAATTGGTTGCTGAATTTGTCTTACGACTATACTGAGAGTATTTTAACGATCACCTCATGATAACTTACTCAATACTGTAACATTAATTTAGCACTTAGTCATTATAACCTGATTGCATTTGAATTGTTAACCAAGAGGAACTTTGGCTCTTGAGATACAAGTACCTATCCTTTTACTTAGTTCAGGAGCCAGCTGTTCAACCTTCTTTTGATCTCTGCTTGTACAATCATGTTTAGTTTATGTCTAACTTTAAGTGTTTTTCTGTGTACAATAAAAAAAAAAAAAAAATATTTACTAGAGAATGGGCAGCAGCGTTCTCTATGCATTTTGCCACCATACTGCGATCGTCAATCCGCCTGCCAAGCGTGGCGATTACGGCAAATCCCCCCAAAAATTGTACCGGTCAAATTAGCGGTGAATGGGGGAGGCCCATGTCCAGCAGTGGACGTCTTGCGGCTGAAATGATGATGATGATGATATGGATGTATACACGGTACATATACCATAAGAACATCTTTTTAAATTTTTGTCTGTTCGTTTGTTCCGGCTAATCTCTGAAATGGCTAGACCGATTTTGACGGGACTTTTACTGGCAGATAGCTGATGTAACAAGGAGTAACTTAAGCTACTTTTATTTAAGAATTAATCTTTTATTTTATAAAAATACCTGCGTTAATTTCCGACATCCACGGGGGCGAAACCGCGGGCAAAAGCTAGTCTTCCATTTAAAAAAAACTTAACACATTCGAAATTTGAAACAATCGGCGCTGTCAAACACTCAAACAGACAAAACAAAACAAGATTCAAAGCGAATACAATTTCACAATGTTAAAATACAAAAAATAACACCATTGTTTCACGGCGAATAGAAAAATGTTAAAATAAAAGAAAGAAATAAGAAAAGCGAAGACACAACTTGATGTTTAAGAAATATTGAATATTTTACTAAATTATCATTAATTCTTTTGATCTAGCGCCTGCTTAGAGTGTCCCTGAGGGATTGCGTCGGATATACCTTGACCCGACAGAGAACCAAAATGGCTGACATATAGGATGTAAAGTAGTCTTGTGTAGTTCGCGAACGAACTATGTAGGTCGAAAGAGCGCTCCCATAGATAAACTATGCGAACTAGTTCCCTCATTCCCTGATCCGCAGTTCGTTAGTTCATCAGTTCGTGACCGAATGAGCGAGGATGGCGTCAACCGAACTAATACACGGAACAAAATACAAAAAGGTTTTTGTAGTCACTAAACTAGTTATTTATTGCAACAATAAACTTTAGTATTATTTAAAATCATGATCATTTTATGAATTATCATTCAAAGGTTTTTGCTGTTTTTAGAGTCCATAAATTGTAGGTAAAAGTAGAACATTCCATAATCTTGTCGCATGCAGTATGAGCAAAATCAAAACCAGCGAACGATCGAACGATCTGCCTCTCTTTGATTCGAGCTGGGAGCTGATGAATTAGAAGAGCGAACTAGTTCGTTAAGGAGCGGTGAAATAAACTGAGCGAACTACTATGCCCAAGACTAATGTAAAGTCGATGACTATTGCACAGTAGTAGTAGACAAATTTTCTTAAAGAAAATATAATTTAATTCTCATTTCACTCAAGAATTCAAAATACTCCATATAGACCTCCACAATCTACTTACTGGGTAACACGATGCTTTTTGATATGCCTCGTGGTTGCCAGACTTTCGGGCTTCTAAAGCCTAAAGAGCTTTATCACTGGTAATAACAAAATATTATCATCAATTCAGCCAATAAACGTCCACTGCTGGTCTTGAGCCTCCTCCAATTTTAGCGGGGTTTGCTATAATGGCCACGCTTGGCAGGCGAATTGACGATCGCAATATGGTGGTAAAATGCATGGAGAGCGCTGCTGCCCATTCTCTAGTAAGTCCCTTAGTCGCCTCTTATGACACACACGGGAAGAAATAGGGTGGTGCTTTTCTTTACGTCCGGCATCACCCAGCAATTGATGTGCTTCATCATCTGCCTAGCCCTTTCCCAACTGTGTTGGGGTCGGCTTCCAGTCTAACCGGATCCAACGGAGTACCAGTATTTTACATGGAGCGACTGACTCGATCTGACCTCCACAACCCAGTTACTGGGTAATACGATACCCCTTGGTAAGACTGGTTGTCAGACTCTCGGGCTTCTGACGACCCGTAACGACTGTCTAAGATCTACGAAAAACAACAAGGTCTGGCAACAAAGTATAGGTAACTTATAAATATTATGTTGTACATCCTTATACGTACTTAACAATGATGCCAAGCGAGACTGTCAGTTTATCAGATAAGTCTAACATTCTTGTACAACAATGTCAAGCAAGTGATCAGTAAGAAATTAAAACAACGGCCATTTGAGAGCGCTCATTAATATACTTTTGGAACCAGAGTGACAGATAACATTTAAAAGAAATGTCAGAAGTTCCACTCTTGACGTCTGTCAGTTAAACTCTCGATTGAAGCGCCATCTTTGATTATCTCTCACTCTCACTCTTTTATTTCTCTTTCTCTTTTCATGCTTTTTTATTTTTCTTTTCGTTTTTATTTTAATGATACGGTGATGAAAAATGTAACTAATGCCACAGATATAAAAACGAAAGTTGCATGTGTGCAAAATAATGTCAAATGATGTCGTTACAGATTTTAAATTTTCAACAAAAAAAAAACTTAGAATTCGGCGAGACAACACAAAGCCAAAATAAAGACTGGTACTAGAAGAGTTTTTTCATTCGTTTAATCAACCATTTCCTTAAGGTATGGCATAGGTACAGTCAGGGCAACTCATCTGTTTTGATCAAATTGACAAAGTACCTACGCCAACATTCCATATAATAGGCATTTCATAATCTGTGAAGAATAACAGCTGTGGGACAATCGATGATGGAAGTCATTTTAATAAACAATTTCTATCTCTGATCTCACCTGAGCTTAAAAATACCTTTTTACTTTGTAGTCACTGTGACCTAAAGACTGTCCCAAAAATGTCAGCGACGCAAGTTCTGAACACGCTACAATCCTACTTCCTACTAATATGTTAAAGTTTGTATATTTGGATGATTTGATATTTGTTACTTAATCACAAAAAAAAAAACAGCTGAACAAATTTGGATGAAATTTGACATTTGTATTGTACATATAGTTTATAACCTGGACACATACGATACGTTTCAACCCCGTAGTACGTTCTCGTGAGACAAAATCTAGCGTGGAATAAACCTTCTGTTCATATCCAGTTGTATGATTTTAATCAGAGTGACAGCTAATGTATAACGATCAACAAAAAAACACCACTAATAAGTGTCCGAGCCTCCGAATTACTACACTGGACATGTTTTGACTATATCTTTTGGTTCGTGCGGGGCAGACGGGCGTTTTATTGTTGTTAAATTTTATTGATATATTCGTGTTTGAAGGGGGTCGTGACTAAATAATAAAAGCTGCACGGGGCCATCGACTGTTAAGATACGCTTGCCGCGGATGGTTTGTGGATGGGTGACCATGCATAACATGTGAAGAAGTTAAGCCAGTGTGGTCCCGGCTGTCATTATGACTGTGCTCTTGACCTCGATCTCGCCTGATGAAAAACGATAGATAGATCCTAGATCTTTGACAGTCGTAACAGGTAGGCGAAGGCGAAATATTTGACAACCATCCTTACCAAGGGGTACCTTGTTACCCAATAACTGGATGTTAGAAGTCTGATAGGCATTTGTGTCATGGAAGAGGTTTCTGGAAACTGGAAGCTAACCACAACATAGTTGGCAAAAGGCTAGGCAGACGAATTGACGAAGGAGTTGTGGCTATGGTCTACAAAGTTACGGCAACGCAACATCAATTGTTATGAAAAGGATGACGAACGGGAAATTGTCCAAGTATTAAATTATATTTTGTTCGAAGAAATCCACAAAACATACGACCACCATATTTATCCTGGAATATAATACAAAAATCTTAACAAACCTATCACTCTGCTAGCTTTATCGCAACTGTGTTCGGATAGGCTTCCATTTTTGCGGATGCAGCTGAATACTAGTATTTTAGATGGACCCCTCTATATTTACCTGTCTATTCTCCATAACCCAGTTATTGGGTAACACGATACACCGTGGTAGGACTGGTTGCCAGACTTTTGGGCTTCTGATGACCTGTAACGACTGTTAATGACAAATGACAGCCGCGACCAACGGCTTAATGTACACTTTAGAGGCACTAAGGGTACTTGGTATATAAAAATGGTCACCCATTGACCCGTTCGGCTTTAATTACTTAGCAACAACTTTACAAACCATGCTATCTATATATTAATACGTGAAGCGAAAACTTTGGATCCCTTTTTACGAAAATTGGGCGGACGGAGGAGTATGAAATTTCGCACACTTATAGTTAATACAGAGAAGAAGTGACGAATGCTAATATTTTTTTAAATTATGCGTTAAAATATATTATTTTCAATAAATAACACGTTACACACACTACTGTTCATTATCGTGTATCTAATACACACATGCAGAGATATTCTTTTGTTTATGGTCCAAATCTGTCTTTATTATTTTGTGCAGTGTTACCAACACCCAGAAATATTTACCCCTAAAGCTTAAGTTAAAAACCCCTAAAATTGCCACAATTACTAAAAAAAATCCGCTACAAAAACATAATGAAAATAACCAATTAATGTTCAGTAATCATACACCACATAGTAGTAATATTTGTCTATATTTATTACGCGATATTTATTAATCATTCATCTGCATTCTTAGTATCGAGGAACCGTACTAGAAGTCGCTTATACTTTTATTGTAATCAAAAACACAATGAGAAATGTAAGATTGCAAAAAATCCCTAAGAATACCCCTAAAAATGGAACGCCCCTAATCTCAATCCTCTTATTTACCCCCTAAATTTGGGAAAACCCATAAGTTGGTAAGCCTGATTTTGTGTCTATAGTCTTACTGAATGTCAAGTATAACCATAGGTAATAAATTAATTTTATAGATATATAACCTATTTCATTTTTAAAATCTATGATCATATCGAGAATATTTGTCTTTAATATTATTTGTATTAGCGACGATAGGAATTTAGTTTAGATTATGAAATATTTTTTGTGGTTTTATGGGGAGTGTCAAGTATGGCATTAGTAGGTTTCCCATACAAAACTTAGTGTTGTGTGCAAACTGTAGAGGTTGTATGCCTCACGATTGTACAGGCTGATCATAGATTGTACAGGCTGGTTATAATTATAACATTTGGAACAGTTGTAATTAATTAAAAATAATAGGGTAAATTCTATAAAAACAGAACAAGTTTCTGTGATAATTCATTCCATATTGTTCCATATCCAGCAGTTAAGAAGTATTAAGAAAATAAAAAAGAGAGTCCTGAAGAAGTATTTACTCATTACACCTACGTCACCTACGTTATTATCTATATTTTTTCATTTAATAATGTATTTCTATTCAAATGAAGTACGGTCGAATTTCGACCATTGGGCGATCACTAGTTTAAATTAAAACTACAATCATGTCTGCATAAATCGAACAATGAATTGAATAGAAAGATACTAAACCAAGCCTCTTCAACAAAAAATCGCTCTACAAACGCTTCACAACCGCTGAAAAAACGCTCGTCTATCTCTCTTATCAGATAGCGCACAAACCCACATCACTATGACGTTTGACAAGCCACTCAATGTATACTGTTTACATTCACATACACCTTTTTTTTTTTTTTTTTTTTTTTTTTTTTTTTTCAGGATGGGAAATCATCAAATGACTTCTCCCGCTCTGGGCGAGCGTGAGCGGGAGGGCGTGTCCCCTACCCTGCTGCTGACATCTCTTTGAGGCGCGCGTGGAACACTGCGCGCCATCGACCCGAGCCTGGTCCTTACCGGGCGGCGAGCCACCCATTGCTCGCCACCCGCAAGCTCGCGCCTACGGTGGCCGGGAGTCCGCAATTGACTCCCGACGCCCGGGGCGTCTCCTCCTGCGGCGGCTAGGGGTGTGAGGGCGCAGAGACTGCCACTCCCTCACGCGCCCCGCCTCCTCCTTCGCGAGCATCACTGCTTCGCAGAAGGAGGTGACGGCTTCCCATTCCCTCTCGCTCCGCACCATGGCTCGCACCAGGGCCGGACGCGAGAGGTCGCCGCCGCCGATCGCCTCCACGAGGACACGGCGGTGCTCCGCCCAGGCAGGGCACACCTCCACCGTATGCTCCACCGTGTCCTCCAGATGATCCTCGCAATGGAAACACCCGGACGTATCCTCCCGCTTTATCCTGAACAGGAACCCACCGAAGCACCCATGCCCGGTGAGAACCTGCGTCAGGCGGAAGGTGAGGATGCCGTGGCGCCTCTCTATCCACTCCTCAAAGAGGGGACTTACCGCCGCAATTGTGGCGTGCCCAGCACTGGGTTGCGACAATCGTACCCGCCATGTCGCCATGAGATCACACCGGAGCTCTGTCCGCCGTGCCGCGATTTGTCGCGGCAGCGGAGTTTCGCCCCGGCGTTTCGCCTCCTCGCGCCACTCCCACATGTGCGCGAGGACCTTTGCCTCCAGATCCCATGGCGGCACTCCGGCAAGGAGGCTCGCCGCCTCGCACGAGACCGTGCGGTATCCCCGAATTAACCGGATGGCCATGACCCTCTGGGCCGCAAACAACCGGCGCGCTGGGCGCAGCCTCAGTGAGGGCGCCCACACCGGTGCCCCGTAGAGGGCCATGGACCGCACGATCCCCGTGTAGAGCCTCCGGCAGGAGGCGTTTGGACCCCCCAGATTGGGCAGGAGCCGCTTTAATGCAGCCCCAGCCCGCTCCAGTCTGGGAGCCAAACGTCGGAAATGCTCAACGAAGTTCCACCGGCTGTCGAGGACAAGTCCCAGGTACTTCATTGTCGACTCGACGCCGATGTGAACCCCTCCTACCGTGAGTTGGGAACCCGCAGGTGGCGCGTTCCGAGGACCATGAAAACCCATGGCCTCGGACTTGTGCAATGCCACCTCGAGTCCCAATTGCCGGATCCTATCGACGATTGTCGCAACCCCGCGTGTCATAATTTCGGCCGCCGCCTCGTACGACCTCCCCTGCGCAAGGACCAGCGTGTCGTCAGCGTAGCAAACTACGCTGACGCCGCTAGGGAGGTCGGCGCGCAGCACCCAGTCGTAACCGATGTCCCACAGATGCGGCCCCAGGACCGATCCCTGTGGGACACCGCACGACATCTCTCGCCGGTTCCATTCCCCTTCGTGACATACACCTTTAGAGGGATATTTTAAACTACATAAAATAATGTTCCGTGTGATGCTGGACGTAAAGAATAGCACCAACCCAACGTTGCCGTTGTAAGAGCCGACTAAGGGACTTACTAGAGAATAGGCAGCAGCTTTCTCTATGCATTTTACCACCATATTGCGACCGCAAACCCGCTTTTACGACACCCACGGGAAGAAATGAGATAGTGCTATTCTATACGTCCACACGGACCGAAGGTTTTGGTAAGTATTTGATTTTCACTTATTTTCCGCATCTGAATTCTCGTAAAAAATAAATGTTTCTAATATTTTTATTTATCGTCCTCTAAAGATTTTAAACGTAGGTTTATTTTAATCTAGAAAATTGCTTGTAGTCCCTCGCCATTCGAAACCAATACTTTAAATGTAAGGTTAAATTTTACTTTAAAAAAAATGCTATTAGGTAGAATAGTGCAAACCAAAAGGTAAAATAAATACTTACTACTATGCTAAAGCTGAGGAGTTTGTTTGTGTGAACGAGCGAATCTCCGGAAATATTTGTCAGAATTGTAAAATTATTTTTGCTTATGATAGCCGAATTCTTGAGGAAGATAATAAGCTATTTAACATCATATTACAGCCCGTAGGAGCCGAGCAAAATTAAAAAATCAGTAAGAACGCTTAGCGATGAGGATCTAACAGACCGGTGCCCGGTGCGACGACGTGACGCGTAGGTAGAGGGAAAAAGAAATTTCACGAGGTCGTAGTCGCTGGCAGAATACTGTCTACTCAATATATTATTGCCTATTACTTTAGCATATTAACGATTTCACACTTCTATATCCATACAAATAAATAAAATTGAAGTGTCTGTTTGTAATTTCAAATTAACTAATTCACTAACTTAATTTCAAGTTTATTTGAAATTACAAACAGACACTTCAATTTTATTTATTTGTATGGATATAGAAGTGTAGAAGCTTATTTGTCTATCTATCTCTTTGTTCCGGGTGAACTCTGAAACGGCTAAACCGATTTTGACGGGACTTTCAGTCGCAGGTAGCTAAAGTTATAAGGAGCAACATCCATGTGGGTGAAACCGCGGGCACAGCTAGTATTTAAACAAATTAGTAAATCTCACTAGGAGAGTCATGGAATTGAGAAAAAAAACAGCTATTATCAATATCTGCCCAGCCTTTCTTTCTCAACTATGTTAGGGGCAGCTTCCAGTCTAACCGGATGGACACACTCATTACAAAAAAATTCTTATACCACAAAACCTGCCATCAAGCATAACTCAGGAATGAAGAAACCCTACCAAAAAACCACATTTACACCCATTCCTTCCTTCGCCAAGTCTTCAAAAAGGGCCCCATGTTACAACGTGCCTAAAATACTTTCAGTGGAGCTTCACGCCAGCAAAAAGAGGAACAAGGCAGAACAATGTTGCCTTTTGCAGATCATAATGAGACGCGGATCTGTAGAAATGTCTAGATCTTATCGGATGACGTGACATTTTTCTGAAGTGGCAGTGTTATACGGGAGGGGATCTGGAACGGGGCTGCTTTATAACCGCCAGAAAAATTTGAAAGGGTTATGTTAAAAAGAAGGCACAGGCAAAGCCATTTCAGGCAAAAACTCTACATAGTATCTAAAAGGCTGACATTCTACTTAATGTGTCGATGGCAAACGGTTCAAACATCTTTGGCCCAATATTTAGTTGCGTGAATTCCGCTCACTGACGCTGTCATAAGATCATCAAATGCACAGGTGACAGAGGATGCGGCGCAGGATGGAGGTTGGGCCATTGTCAATGGGGTGGTGATGCATAGGCACATGAGATCTGAGCCGTCCATGGACACCCATATGTGGAGATTGCCTTTGTTCCGGATGACTTGGATTCGCAGTCTATCTATTGTAAATGGAATCGATTTATATTGATCAAATGTTTCAATCCTGCGCTCCAATCAATGCGGGACTGGATCATTCATCAGTTCAGTCAAAACGTTTATTGCAAACGAAGCGAACATTTATTACTTAAAATCTGTGTCCGTTACCGCTGCTCTTAATAATGCATCAATCAATCCTATCACAGTCCACTGCTGAACATAGGCTTCTCCCATGCTGCGCCACAACGCCCTATCCTCTGCCTTCCGCATGCAGTCTGCCCCAGCCACTTTCTTTAGGTCGTCGGTCCACCTAGCTGGTGGGTATCCCATGCTACGCTTGCCGATACACGGTCTCCACTCCAAGAAACCTCTGCTCCACTGGGCATCGGTCCTTCGACAAACATGGCCAACTCACTTCCACTTCAGCTTGCTTACTCTGCGAGATATGTCAGTAACTCCAGTTTTTTTCCGGATAATATAATTTCTGATTTTATCCTTCAAAGAAACTCCGAGTATAGACATATAATATGTTGACCAGCAAAACTGTCGGAGTCTATGATTCGGTACCGTATGTCATTACGGGCAGGACACACTGGTTGAAGGCATTAGTCTTCAGACATTGCGGAATTGGCGACGAGAAGACTTGACGAAGTTTTCCAAACGCTGCCCACCCAACTGGATCCTTCTTTCAGCTTCCTTCTCAAAGTCGAATAACATCTATTTTAATCATATTGACGTCTTCCAAATACAATACAGTGCCTACCTAACTATGCATTGTTTGTTTAGATCAAGACTAAGAATATGACAGTCCAGCACAAAATATTTTCCCGTATGTTTCCTTACATAGGTCGTGTCGGCTTGTCATTTTTGTCACTACACAAATCGTTTGGACCAATTAGGCGCTTTTAAAATTCTGTTTTAGCGGCTAACCATTTTTAGTTTTTGCTCGGGCGTCGAGTTTGTCAGAAATGGCGCAGAGTTATATTTAATGTATCACCTATGAATTTGAAGAGGAGACGGCTTTTTAGGCCCACCATGATAGTTAGGGATCACTTTTGTGTGTTGCAGAAAAGTTACCTTTATTGTATGTTTTTCTGGTCCTAAGAATAATAAAACTCATTATTCGTAGGGTCATCCAATGCTGGACA
The DNA here is from genome assembly GCA_932294355.1 of Aporophyla lueneburgensis. Lineage (NCBI taxonomy): Eukaryota > Metazoa > Arthropoda > Insecta > Lepidoptera > Noctuidae > Aporophyla > Aporophyla lueneburgensis. Next base: position 10,044,073 of record OW028762.1, on the reverse strand, counting down.
GGGATTTGCCATAAACTCCACGCTTGGCAGGTGGATTGGCGATCGCAGTATGGTGGTAAAATGCATAGAGAACGCTGTTGCCCATTCTCTAGTAAGTCGCTTAGTCGACTATTACGACACCCACGGAAAGAAACGGGGTGGTCCTTTTCTTTTAGTCCGGCACCAAATGGACGTGTCGAGTTATATGTTCATTAAAATCAGTAATAAAACTCTCTAACTTCACAATTCCGTTTATGTATTTCATGAAATAGTCATTCAATTCAAAAAAGGAAATTCACGAACATTAGGATTTCGCGGACTACCCTGGTATTTTCACCTTAAGAACAAGGCATATCAAGGCCACAGTTGGTGCACCGTATACGGTTCAAAATCACTTAAAAAAATTGATATGCGATAAGAGAGACATTTCAGTTCACTTCGTAACACTGCCCGAATTGGTATCGAACCCAGGACCTCTTGCTCACTAGTAGCGTTTGCGTTCACTAGACCAACAAAGCAGGACAAAAATGTAAAATAAATTTAGCAAGCCAGTGTAACAACTTTTTAAGTCCTATAGGTTACTTTGAAATCATATTTGATTGAAATCATTTTAAACCGACTTACGTAAAATAAGGTTCATACTACATTAGACAGGTGTATTTCCAACGTTTAAACAAAAACGCTAATTACTCAAAAGTTTTTAAAAATATCCTCATAATTATTCAACCCCAAACTGCGCTTGCCCACCACTGGCAAAGGAATCGAAAACGTGGGAATGGACATACCGAATAACTGTTGTCTTAGAAATGAATGGACCAGATGTTCGCACTTCAAAAGTTGTAAATGTTTTTATTTTGGTCTAAACAAGTTTTTTTCCAATGTTTTTTTTTTTTTGGGGGCATTCTTCAAGTGGTAACAAGACTGACTGCATGCGTATCTTAGTGCTTAAGTGCTCAATGTTGTATTATTGTTTAAAATTAAATATATTTTTTTACATTTTTAGAAAGCTTTCCATACATTTATTGGTGATGATCTTCAGTAGGGTCAGGTGCATAGTACTGGTAAGCGGCGTGAGGAGGTGAAAAGAGGCAAAAGGAGTTTTTAAGGATCGTAGCAGGTGGCTTTCTGTAGTTTCTGCCTACCCTTATGGGAAAAAGGCGTGAGTTTACGTATGTTTGTATGTTTTTTTCATCATAAAGCTTTGAATCTATCTACCTAGCCTACTTTTCAACTATTTTAGGGCCTTATCACACTAGCGGTTTACGAGCGTCTTCAGAGTGGAGCGGGCGCACAGCGAATACGTCGTGATCACGTCGCGGCTGCACAGCGAAGACGCCGCGGGTGCATGGCGATTGCGCAACGTTTTTGACACCTGTTTGCAGCTGGTTTATGACGTAAAATACACTCAGTAACGGTTTTATCCGCGGCGATCTCGTTGTGCGTCCGCGACGTCTTCGCGGCACATGCGTAGCGTATTTGTTGCGCGTTCGCGACGTATTCGCTGCGCACTCGCTCCGCTTTAAAGACGCTCGTGAACCGCTAGTGTGATAACGCCCTTAGAGTCGGTTTTCAGTCTTCCAGTAGGTATTATAAATGAAGTCACTGCCTTCACAACCCAGATACTGGATGACACGATACCTCTTCATGTTAAGACTGGTTGTCATATTTTCGGGCTTCTGACTGTGCGTAACGACTGTCAAAGATCTACTAATTACAGCCGGGACCAAAGTCTGAACGAGTTTACCGAGGCATGGAGGGATCTTGCTACGTAATATATGGTAACCCATCTATGAACTGATCGCGGCAGGAGTGGCTTAACCTTCGACCAAAGTCGTCTAATCCTAAAACAAAGAAAGTTTTGTTCATTATTGTTTATATAAATAGTGAAACATATAGTTGTTGCATCGAGACATCATCATCATCATCATCATTTCAGCCGAAAGACGTCCACTGCTGGACCTAGGCCTCTCCCAATTCGGGGGATTTGCCATAATCGCTACGCTTGGCAGGCGGGTTGACGATCGCAGTATGGTGGTAAACTGCATAGAGAACCCATTCTCTAGTAAGTCCCTTAGTCGCCTCTTACGACACCCACGGAAAGACATGAGATGGTGCTATTCTTTACGTCCGATACCTCATGGAACGGATTGAGATATGATTCCTTTTAAAACTAAAACAGATCGTGATTTATAAGTTTCGTTTCGTTTGACGCTAGCATCATGTGACAGTTACAAGATTTATGGCTATGAAACATGTGTGTTGAAGAAAGAAACATTTTAATCGGCCGAAACGAAATGTGATAAATAAAGTAGAAATTAAAAGCATATGGTGAGTGTTTTGTATACGTTTAGTGTGTTTTGTCTCGTTGGCTTTGTGCTGCCGTCTGCTGAGCGAGGGGTCCTGGATTTGATTCCCGGGTAAAGTGTAATTGGGTATTCCCATTTTTTTTATTGTGAATAATGGTTTTTTTTTTACTTGAATACGGGTCTTTTGGCTACGTTGAACTATGTGTGCATTTTTTGTATCTTCATTATTTTATTTTTCATAATATGCGTTTTGAGAATTTTGCAGAATAAACAATTTTATTTTCTTTTCTTTCTTTGTTAGTAGGAACCCGGAGTTTGGAAGATTTTCATGTGAAAGCGGTTTTCGACAGCGTGTAAAGCCGTTGGTTTAGCGCCAGATCTCTCCCTGGTCGGATTACCACCCCATTAGACTATGAGAGTAAAAGAACAGAGAGTGAACCTCCCTGCCAAGCATAAACCCCCTAAATTTGGGGATGCCTATGTTAAGGAGTGGAGATGAACATATTATGTTCCATGTATCCAGCTTGCTACACGAAACAAAAGAGTCTTTTATCGTATCGCTCTTGCGTACAAACTACGAAACTTTCAAAATCTTTAGCACTAAACTGCTCCACACAACCTCTGTTCTGCCCGAACTGCACTAAATACCCAGTGGGCGTTGTAGGGCGTTACAATTAAATATATATTACAGTCGCCCACAAGAAACAATGCCGTATCTGATGCTGGCAGCCGACGGGTTAACTTAAGGTGATGCGTTCCGATTCTACTGCTTACAAAAATATCACGACAAGTCGTAGGGAGTTTTGGAAGAATTAGTAAGAATGAAATGCAAGGTAGTTCGATTACAAATGGTCATTGATTGACTAATATTTACATTATGTGGTGAGTGAATTGCAGTTATTGGATTCAGCACAATTGTGCACATTAAACCCCAATTGAATAACTTAATCGCAATGCTATTATTTTGAATCCATTGCTAAAATATAAAAAAAAAATCATTACCTACAACATGTAGCCAGGGACAAAAAGTAGTCTATGTTACTCTGTTCCGCGTCAGTATGTTCCGGCTATTCTGCCGTTTCGCAGAATAGCCGGAACAAACTGACGGAGAAACAACTTGTTTTGTATTATGTTTTGTTTATACTTTTTTATGCATAAAGTCGGAAAGTTGAAGATAGTTTGCCCATTCCAAAACGTAAATCTCTATGGAAAAGAACGGGCAAGAAGCTCCAAGGACACCCTTTTAAATTCAGATATTACAGAATCCTGGGTACAATATTTTTGGTGCTTCTATATGTGAGATCAATGTAAAAAAAAAAAATAAGAAACAATTCTAAATATCATATTAAAAATAAGCCCTGGAAAATAGGAGATGACCAGTCTCAACAGACGGCGCCCTTTTTTTTTTTTCTTTTCTTTATTTATTTATAGGGGCTTTTACGCATAGCGTATGTCAGTCCCATCGTATCCTAAACAATGCTACTTTCATAAGACGTGGGCCACGAATTTGAACAAAATCTCCGTATCGTCGTCATTTGGTTGGGATAGAATTATATGGAACATGCCTAAATCAGCTCTGTTCGAATTCAAGGATCTCACTAAATTATTTCTACTGGACTCATATTGGACACATTCCATCAATAAATGTTGTAGGTCCTCGACAACTCCACGGCGCCCGTTCTTGAACTTGAAAAAAACTCATTATTACACCCCCCCCCCCCCCCCCCCCTTTTTTCGTGTGTGGGAAATCATCAAGTTACGTCTTCCGCTCTGGGTGCAGTGGAAGGGCGTATCAGACTTTTACTGACTAAAACCCACCCGTGTTCCTTCAGTTGCCTATGCCAGGGCGAACTGAATCGAACAAATCCACGACCTTAGCAGGCAGTATACCCCTTAACTCTAAAATTCTTTGGTGATTAGAAGTAATTTCTGAATAGTAATTTGGTAGTTTTGAATACAGTGAACGAATTTAGATGTCAATTTACATACTTTATCAATGAAAAGGTACTTATTTACATACAAGCATGAATCTATGAATGAAAAACATAGTAAAATATGTATGGATATCGACTGTTGGCCGCCATTTATAGATCTTTAACAGTCGTAATGGGTCGTCTGAAGCCCTAAAGCTTACCAGTCTTACTGAGGGGTACCTACCGTATTACCCAGTACGTGGTTTGTGGAGGTCAGATAGGCGACTGCCTCTATGTAAAATACTGGTATTCCGTCACCTATATTTCAGCAGTTATGAATAAGTCCCATTTAAAAGGTGGCGAGCCTATTACTATTAATCGGTCACATATCCAGACTCCGGGTTGTTACTGAGAAATTCCAGCTGGGAAAATCGTGGGTTACTGCTCGTCCCGGGAATCGAACCCAGGACCTCATGGAATAAGTATCTACATACCTAACAGACCATTTCAGACAGCTATCTACATGGTTTTCAAATGATGTGACCAAGATTATGTCTAGACTCTAGAAGAGACTGTGATCTCTGAGTTTGTTTCGGCCTTTCTTCTCAGAGTAGTTAGATAGGAAACGCCGACCTCATCTAGTTTAATAAATATCATTGACGTGTAAAAGTGTTTGTACAAACCTACTTACAGAAATAAAATCATATTTCATTTAACACATTGCCTTTTGTACTTATTTTAAAAAGGTGCAAATGAATGCACGAATGTGAATGGTATGAGCAATCCAAATCGTAAGTAAAATTCACACGCCTGTACTCATACTTATTCACTGAAAAGCAATTAAGCACAATTAAGTATAGCTCACACGTTCAGAATTTAAATCACTAGTAAATGATTAAAAAATGTTAACCACCCAAAGGTTACCACCGCCATTTTGAACTGTCAACCGAATTCCCGAAAATGGCGCGTTCTTCGAATTTTCCAAATTTAAATTCGAGTTTCATTTTCTAAAAAGGTTTTGCTTAAGTTATTTCGTGATTTCGTGAATTTGTGGAAAAGGTTTTGTGTCAAGTGTATTGTGTAGTTTGCTATTTATGTTCTTTTAAAACCTTATATTTTTGGACATAATTTACTTAATTAATTAAATTTGCTGTTATTCCGTGTGGTGCCGAACGTAAAGAATAAAACCATCCCATTTCTTCTCATAGGTGTCGTAAAAGGCGACTAAGGGACTTACTGGAGAATGGGCAGCAGCGTTCTCTTTACCACCATACTGCGATCGTCATGCCGTGCTAGAACAAATCTGGCCAAGCGTGACTGTTATGCCAAACCACCCAAATTGCTGGTCTAATGTCCAGCGGTGGACGTCGTTCGGCTGAAAACATCAATTAAATTAGCGGTGCAGTGCTGGGCGGTAACGGCCTCGACTTACGGGTTGTACGTCGTGGTTTCGAACCCATACCGACGATTTGCTTTATGTTATTAATGGCATCAACACTGCTCTCAAAACGGTGAAGGAAAACATCGTAATAAAACCAGCATGTCTTAGAACCAAAAAATAAAACACGAGACTTCTATCAACTCCATGTCCTCTCGAAGACCCTGTGTTTTGGGAACATTATAGATTGATTATTATACCTACCTATTAATGTATACTATTTAAGAGACTTATTAGTCAATTGAGGTAGAGGATTGAAACTAAGACCAGAAGGCCTATTCTGTATTTAAAAATATTCAAAATGTAGTCACATTTTCATCTCGGCGATAATCGAATGTCAAAAACTTGTTAAAAATGTATGGAAACACGAGGTCTTTTTGACAGATTTAGAATGATCAGCAGAGATCGGAGTAGGTAGATTGAAATGGGATCAATGAACCGGCACGTATATATTACACTGAGAAAACTGACAATCATAAAAGAGGTGAATTCAGCTTAAAGTATGATGAATTCACTCAAAGGACGGAGCATAGTGATTCACCAAAAAGAACGATGATAATACTGATGTTGATGATAATTAGTTTTCCTACAATTTTTCGGTGACTTCCTCACATATTCAGTTATGTCATACAATTTTTCCAACTATTTTTCGGTGCCTTCGTTATATATCCAGTTATATCCTATTATTTTTCCTACTATTTTTCGGTGACTTCCTCACATATTCAGTTATATCATACAATTTTTCCTACTATTTTTCGGTGCCTTCCTCATATATCCAGTTATATCCTATTATTTTTCCTACTATTTTTCGGTGACTTCCTCACATATTCAGTTATGTCATACAATTTTTCCTACTATTTTTCGGTGCCTTCCTCATATATCCAGTTATATCCTATTATTTTTCCTACTATTTTTCGGTAACCTCCTCGTATTTTAGGTTAGGTCCTCTTACTTTTCCTACTATTTCCTCATATCTCTGGTTATAGCCTATTATCTTACGGAGGTCGCCCTCAATAGGAGGATTGTGTTTTTTAATAAACCAATTAATATCTCTATAATACACCAGTGATTAGTTGTAGTTCTACTCATTCTCCATCAGTAGGACTACAACGAAAATACTGGTGGATTACACAGAAATTGTTTGGATTATTAGAAATCACAATCCTCCTATAATTGAGGGCGCCACTGGACTTACATGATCCCCTTATTTTTAAGTGTCCAATATTGGTTCTTTCCTTTTAAATATTATTAGGTGTGAGCTCAACATTAAAAAAAACTGAAGAACCCTAAACTTGAACCTTAAAAAAATGGAGAGTAAGTAAAAAAAATAGAAAAAAGTACCTTGGCAAGAATGGTAAGAAGGTGAAAAGGGATGTATGTATAAATTAAACAGAAAATTGAATGGTATTTTTATTTCCATAGTATGAATGAATAATTATTATATACTCTAAACATTTATATTCAGTATAAAAGAAGACTGTTTTGTTTAGAAACATCCTCGCCTTAATGATTACAGTATCTATTTGTCGGTCATTATAAAGAATCATTATATACATTATGTTCAATAATTCTAGTTTTTACAAATTAAAATAAAGGTTGAGACGAGTAGAAATTTAATTTACAAAAAATAACAAACTTTACATTAATGTACCTATAACTAAAACATTTTTGCCCTTAAGGTGATTGCTTCAGGGTAGCCGTTTTTTGCAATTTGCAGGCCAGTGCTAGGTTGTATGTTAATTAAATGTTGCACGCGGGTGTAAGTACATAAGTTGTACTACATACGTCTTACACCCGCGTCTAACATTTCAATCAAAACCTAGCACTGGCCTGCAAATTGCAAAAAACGTAAGAAAATTTGAATTTCGCGGGCTACCCTGACGCTTTCACCTTAAAGCTGCATACAATAAATTGGTTATATTATTATAGTAAATATCTATTTTCAAGTAAAGGGCTACTATAAACACTCCGATGAGACTAATCTATCCCTCATACAAATACTTTACTTTAAAATCTATTACTAAAGGTGAACGCACACTTTTCAGAGCCGAAGGAGGCGAAAGAATCGAATTTTAGAATTACTTGTATAAAATCCTATGGAACCTCGCACACTTACCGAATCGGACGAATAAGGTCGTACGATTCGGTGCGGATAAGTGTGCGAAGTTACATTGGACTTCATTTAAGTAATTCTAAAATTTGATTCCTTCGCCTCCTTCGGCTCTGATAAGTGTGCGTTCACCTTAAACCAGCTATTGGTGCTGGCTCATACCATTACTTTATGCGGACACCGTTATCGGGCCGTCTTTATAGGATATCCTAAAGGGATATCCGATAAATACCGTAACTAAGGGTAGATTACTAGTTGAGCGCACTCTGCTATAAAAAAATAACTGCCCTTGGACTCTGCAGTGCCTCAAACTAGCAACGCCGCGTACGGTATAAGTACATAATTAATAATTATGTAAACGTTTCCAAAAAAAATTGATATTACTGGATTCAAAATAAAAACACCTTAAAAATGAGCAAACGAGTTAACTCGTTTGCGCATTTTCAAGGTATTATAGCAGCGACCGTAAGCCGTTAGAATACCTACAGAATTTTGAAATTTTTACTCTAGGTACCATCTACTTGTAATATATGACGTGTTACCTCGCATTAGAGTGAGCGTGTTAGGACACGGAGAAACGGCATTTTGGCAAGGAAAGCACAGATAATCATTACCACGTTTAACTTCATAAGAATTGTAATGAGAATTAAATTCAATAGTTTCAAACATACAGCAACGGAAAAAAACCTCTTCAGTATCTGTCACCAAAATTGCATCAATTTGGCCAAAAGTGGGTAAGAATTGTTCATCATCTATATCTACAGTAACAATAGAGTTCCGCTGCCATATAACACCAGCTATTGTAGCGGAAGTAACCGAATATTTGAGGACAACGCCAGTGCCGAGAGAAAACTTGACAGTGTCTCCTGAATTTAATGCAGATTTTTTTCCTAGTATTTTTGTTGTAGGTATTGTATTTTTCACAAACAAGTCATTGAGCATAAGTTGACATTTTATTGCTAGAGTCTTGCAAACATTGACTCGATTAAAAGATGATCTAGCCACTAACTTAGATACCCTGTGCTTGGCTTCAAAACGCATAGCCCACATGTTACGTACGGGGCCGAACTTCATTAGCATGGTAGGATAATGAGTCAGAAAATGAAACTTTGGCTGCAGGGGTGATTTTGTTAGCTCCGTGTACAATTGATTAAATTCTGCTATTATAACCCGGAGTTGAATATTGGTGTCACTGAAGACCCTATGACTTAATAACCTGTCGGTGATTTGCCGCAACATAATGTATAATTTCCATACTTTATTTTCTAAAGGAATGTAAAACCCGGCTATTAGGCTGAAGTATCTAATAAGGGTAAGCATTTCTGATGCTGAAGTTTTCAATTTTACTTTCGAACCTTGGACAACTAAACAATTACTTGGTTTTGAATTCCTATCTGGTCCATAATCAAATGAAATTATTCTTTGTTGCAATACTGAGATCTTTAAAAGACCTTCGGCAAGGAAGTGGTTTATGACAAAGGTCATTACATAACGAGCTACACCTTCTAATATATCATGCATTGGGTCTACTGCTACATTTTGAAATAAATCAAATCCTGTCACCTTAAGCCAACAGCATGATTCTTTAATGCCCGTGTTAGGTGTATCGTTTTCTTGCAATTGAGCGTGGTATGAAGTCATATTTCTAAGCAAGTTACTGTTTTCATATAGAGCAGTTTGCAAACCTTTCTTGTCAATGTTACAGATTCTGCAACACTTGTTAGCTGAAAAACTTTCAGTAAACCCGAGAATTGAATTCAGGCCTAAATTATCGCCAGTTATAGCAACAACCTTCAATTTTACGGTTTCTTTAAAAAACTTATTTTCTATAAAAATTCCTTTGTTTTGCAAGTAATTCAATTCCTCAATAACAGGGTCAAAAATAGCTTTGTTTCCATATTTAGTTTTGTCAGCAGAATGGCAAATAGCTAACAGCAAAATGATATTCAACAATGAAAATAAATGTGGTGGGAGTGCTGGCAAGGAAACGTATACACCACCAAGCTTATGCACCCCAGCGTGGCTCCCCAAAGGATTTCCAATTTCAAAATCATCATAGTATACTACTAAAGGAAGAATAATGTCCGACGCCTGCGGTGTACACATTGCCAGCCATACAGATCCCTGCATTACATTTTCTAGACACATTGGCCTCATCGGATTTTCTTCACGGATTATTAAATTACCCCTTAGGTGGTTCAAATAATCCGTTACATCTTTCCAAATAGTGTCAATGGAAAAAAAATTCTTCAAAACCTGGCGAAGTTGAATTACTTGCATTGTACGTGGCTTGGTGTGTAATGTTAAAGTGTTACTCCTTTGTGAAATGTCAGGACAAAAACCAACGATTACTTCATGTGGTGGTATAAAAGAACCTAATAAATTCAATTCTCGGAATCTCAAATATTCTGAACGAAACGGAAAAAAGATGCCCTTCAAAGCTGTGTTGAACTTATGAAGTCGTTTATTAATTTCGCTTCCAGACATGCTTTCCTCATCAGCTAGCACAGGGCCGAATACGGACATTAAAGACGGTGCGATATTGTCAAGAAGGGTTTGCAAATGACTAACCATAGCTTGTACAGACGATCGAGATACAGAGGGATTTACATAGAGCGTTGAAATAAATTTCAAAACTTCTTTATGAATAATACTATCAGCATTATCAAGGACTTCCGGTTCACTATCAGCTTCAATGTATATGTGCTCAGTTGCTACTTTGGTAGTCTCTGTTTCACACATAGGAACTACGCAAGCCTCGTTTGAGGTGGATGGCAAATAACGAGTGTTTACTTTATTCAAATGTTTTAAGTTAACATGTTTTCTAAATTGTCTAACGTCCGTGAAATACCGGTAGCATGCGTCTTCACCACATTTATAAACTCCAGTAATATCAATTTTTTCACATTCTTTCCTTATGTGGGTAATAAGTGAAGAAAACGTGGGAAAAGTCCTTTTACAACTGTGACACTTCATCTTAATTTAAATTGTGACTCCGAGAGTAACTAATATCTCCTTCACAGATTGTGACATACGATCGTACGATGTTTTGACTTTGTAAAAACCAATTTGGATAATAAGCCAAATGTTATAGCTTTCAGTAGGATATTTAGCCGCAGTAGCATGAAATATTTTAAAAGTCACATCAACAGCCTCAGTTAGTGTTGTGAACTTGTAAAACGTATTGTCACATACTGTGAAGGAGACACCTGACTGGCGGCACCAAATTATAAATGGTTGGAGGCTAATACCTAGGTTTTGAAGCTTTTGGCGACGCTCCTCAATTACCACTTGCACGTCTGCGTCATCATCCACGATGGTCACAAATCCATCCAATATCTCCGCTCGTGAAGCTTGCCAGTCTTTTCTAGATCGATGGGCAGGAGGAATATTAAAGAGACAGCCGAGTAGCAATATCGCTGCTATTAATTTTGTCTCCGGTTGTTCATCTGGAAAGAAAATAATAATAGTATATTTGACACAACACATCATCATTAACTGAGCAAATAGGGAAAAGTATCAGAACAAAATAAAATCTATCTATATAAGTAAAAATGAATTGCCGAAATGTGTGTCCGCCCGCCCGTTACTTCTGAACGACTGCACCATGTTAGATAATTTTTAAATTCTTTTTTGTCTATATATTTTATAACGGGTTCACCGACCCAGGGAGGTCGAGCACCTAGAACTATATAACAGAATCATTTCCTTACCGTCACAAATTGCCAATGTATCAGCTATTTTTCGACGAAGAAACGAGTCCTTTGTGGTGTTAAGCTTCTGCTGAGCAGCTTTTAGTATGTTTTCCGATGAAGCATCCAAGGCGTCGAGGCCCCCGGATTTATCAGGGAACAGTGCTTCGTAGTCATGAGTCAGGAGTCGCCATCCATCACTTGACTTCAGGATAGGATACTTATTGAAGTACTCCTGTAATGTCCCTTCCTCGTAGTACAAGTACCGGAGGCGAGCTCGCACCGTCTCCCGCCACAGGGCACTGACCTCCTGCCACGGACCAGCTGAAGGACTTGACAGCTGCTCTAATGCTGACGCTACGTCCTCCACTTCACCTGCACACAAAAATTAAAACGATTAATAATTAGTACAATGACAATAACGGTTCTTAGATTCAGATATTTTGTAATTTGTAACGAAAATTTATACTAATTCAGATATTTTTCTCAATAATTTTGTTCTTGATAATTTAATTCAATCTGAAAACATAAAATTTCTTGAAAAGGAGTTACCTTCTTTAAGTCCGGTCAGGTCGATTCCAGCGAGTGGAGGGGTGTCTAGCCTAGGACTGGACTTGGAGCGAGAACGTGACTTGGGCTTTTCAATAAGGCCCAACGAAACTAAATGCTGCCGTCGAGCCCTTCTGGCGGTGACTAACCAGCCAGAGATATTGCGCTTAGCCTGGTAAGCATCAGCCGGCAGGTACGGCGCGTAGTATAGGGGTGGTGACTCCTCTTTAAATAATCTGCCAATGTCGTAGGATAGAGCAAGCAGCTGCGAATCTGTCAGAAGTACCGGGTTTTCGGCCGTAATGAGCTTCTCCATAAGCAGCTTGCATAAACGCCCACGCACGTTTGAGGGTAAGGTGCCCGTTTTCTGCCCAATTGCTATTATTTGTTTTCCCTCGACTGATGAATTCAGTATGGTATTCACCTGAAACACAAATAGTATAAGTATGGCATTACAAACTAAATATGCAAGGTAAAAGTTAAAAAAAAATGTCACTAAAATGTTGAAAATACAGGTTCAATACCTACCTTCCATTCAGTATAATGATCAGTTGGAGTCGGTGCCAGTCTAGGCATCATGCATTTAGTTGTTAGTTATAGCTGTCACCAACTCCAAATATATTACTGATCTTTGTGACATATAGTATAGCTCCTAAACGGCCGTCCGTACACACATACAGGACAGGACAGGTACAGACGTTAAACTTATCTGTTTACGCCGGGGGTTAACAATATTGAATGTCAATTTAAATTCCTTATCAAAAGTACAGGATAATAGGCAATAACTTACTAAATTGCTCCCGGTGGACTCTTGTCTAACTGCTTCACCCACTGACGACGACGAGTCCAGTGGTATCACCAGTATGTCACCATCCTAAAATAATATTTACTTTGAGACAATGTTATAATAGTACATGTAACAGAAAGGTGTGATAATATGAGTATGTACGGTCAATTAACCTCAATAATCGTTGAAATAATCCGAGTGCGACCGTTAACTAACAGGCTATAGCTAGCCCTAGCCGGAGATAACTCAAGGGAAGTGTTATATTTTTTTACTAGTAATCGGTTCAGCATTGCAGGTGTGAACGGTCCTGCCCTCGTCCCTTGATCCGGCCCTGATAAAAACTAATCGATCAAGATCAGGACTGATCCTGGTCTCAAAGAATGTCTATACCAAATTTTGCATCGGTTCAGTGTCTTAGGTATGAAAATGTGAAAAGGTCCTGCCCCAGCCGACAGATAGACAGACAAACTTACTTTCGCATTTATAATATTAGTATGGATGTAATTACAAATTAATACATATTGCTCTTGAACCAAAAAACAGTAAGTACGAGTACTTTTCTACAATTTTGCAGAACTTACCAAATTTTCCTGGTTAAGTCCTGCTTCGCAGTCTTGGTTGAGGATTGAGCTTTGCAGTCCTTCACACGGTGGCAGAGGCTCTAAGTTACAAGGTAGACTAGTTAACAAGTCATTCCTCAGGACCTCTTCAAAGAGTGATGAATTGTAGGAGTTATCCTGAAATTTAACAAGAAATTTAAAAAGGTAATAATAATGTACTTAGTTGGTAAACTAACAAGACTGATGAAAAGTTATGATTTTATTCCACTTTTTAAATAAATACTGCACCGGTTAAATTGTTAGGTATCTTAAGAAGACTTTAAAATAATAAAAGTTAATAAGTAGGTACCTACCTACCTACATGCAAGTAGGAGAATGTGCATTTAAGCGACGCAGGGCATGTGTAAGCAAAAAGTTTAAAACAAAATTTACTTTTTTGAAATACAATTTAACATGAAAACAAACCATATCTTTTGGTTGGTCGCTTTTTAACATGGCCAGAGCTGCTTCAAACCGGAGTCTGTCCCCTATTTGAGGGAACATACTATGTATGTCTTGTTTACTAAGCATCTGCATTGTTGCGATATCAATTCTTTCAGCTGAAAAAAAAGGTAAATTTAACAGCGCCCTGATTGCAGCTGTGAAATGCACTACGTCGCATCGACTTTATAAAATGTAGGTTGGTAGAGCTCGTCTAAGCTGAAATGACGCGCCCCACTACTTAAATTTGTATACGTACACTACGGTAAATGCGGTAGTGGGGCGCGTCATTTTAGTTTAGATGCACTCTACCTATTTGTTTTTTTTTGGGTTGCAGTTGCACATCGAATCTAGTGTATAATATAAATATGAACGTATATCTAGGTAGGTGGGTAGGTACCATACGACAAGACTATTCTTGGTTGGAGTGTACAGCGGCCAAAAAAGTGTTATTTTCGCAAATCGTTTATTTTCTCGATTCTATAGTATGTAACACCTAGAAAGGCTAAAAGTGTCTGGGTGTTTTTTGTCTCCGACCAACCGTTTGTCGTAAAAACGATGTCGAAGGGATCCATAGGTAAGGTTATGTTAGAACTGTGACCTTGAAATTGGTCGCGAATTTTTTTTAAGTATATTTTCATAGTGCCTCTAAGACGACACTCTGACCCTATTCTTGCTAGAAATTAGAATGTGTGAATGTAATGTGTGAGCTCATGCTAGCAACTTACTAGGTAGGTTTGTCAACTTACTTTCAAAACGATCGATGTAGCGTTCCAAATTCCACTTCTTCAAAAGATCACGCGTAGCCATATCCATTTTTGCACTGATCAAACACGTTCACTGGCACTAATGGAATTGTTATTGCTATCAATTAAACGAGTCGTGAGTCGTGACTTGCCGGCTGTAGCGGTGAAATACAAATGGCCGACCGAAATGGCGCGGCGGCGGAATGAAGTGAGAGAGGGAGACCTCATTATATAATGCCGTCACCTTAAATTTGTAGGACATCATTCAAATGCTACTCATAAATGGGTCTCTGTAATAATAATTTAGTAGGATACACATAAAATAATATGACTATATTATTGAACTTTGAACTTACTCTAAAAATATGAGATTATTTAATCGTATTATCATAGGATTCACATAAAATAATATGACGGTAATATTAAAAAATGATGCTTACTTTAAAAATATAAGTTTAAAGCATTATAATTTAATATAGTACATTAGGGGGAGGTCATCGTATTTTTAGAGATACTTCTTCATATTAAACTATGAAATCTATTTATATTACGGTGACTGTCATTGTGTTTTTTAATTAGAATCTTATTTATAATTATCATACTAATTTATGGGACAGTGGACCATTTTCTATTACATTGTGTTATTATTTGAAGAAGACAATGTTATTTCATAATTACAAATTTTTACGATGACAAGTATCATAATATTGCATTATTTACCCAAAAAATTCGATTTCATCTTAACACATTTCAGTTCTAGCGTAATATTTACTTATTATCAACATATTATAAGACAACGCATCTATTTTAAACCAACGTCACGATATTTTAAGATTATGCCAAAATGACATTTTTCTCAGTGTAGTATGGATATGCCTCCGGAAATTCCGGGATTTTGAAATTAATTTTAAATGTTGTAATGTGTAGAATAAAGAATACATCAATATAAATGAGAAACGTTAAACCCTTTTGCTAAGACAGCAAAATTTAATAGTATATAGATGATCGGCCTTCTACAGTAAGAAAAAAACAATTTTAAATGTTTATCTATCGCATTCCATAAATTTCTAATATAGTACCTAGTTTAAAAATCCTTACTTTCACAATATTTGATTCAATCCCGTTAGTACCAAAATGAAATCTCGAAATAAAGGCTTATCCATGTTGTAATTTCTATGACTATTCATGATGCGAATACGTAAAATCAATCTACCTACTCCGATCAGTAATGATCAGTCTGCCTGTGAACGTTCTTGAAAATTACGAGATGAATTGCTTATGATCTGGCGAACATCGAAAAATATTAATTTTAACTTGACGGCAAAATCTTGCACAGAAGCAGGCAGTTGGTCTTTCTATTATAGCATCCTCTTATCCACCAACCAGCACAAGGCCCGCGGTCCGCGTTTACAGCCCACTACCTCTCTTGCCAGAGTCGCGATATTTGTTCGAAAGAGATACCGTGGCCCTGACATATAGGCAACTGAAGGAACACGAGTAGGTTTTATTCAGTAAAAGTCTGACACGCCGTTCGTCCAGAGTGGGAAATGACATTTGATGATTTCCCACCCAAAAAAAAGCAGTTGGTCTTTCTATATTATAGCATCCTTCTATTCACCAACCTTCTTAAAGCCCACGTGGTGGATTACAGCCCACTCCCTCTCATAGAGAAGAGACCTATAACCCAGCATTACATTACATAAAACTCACGCCATTTTCGGCGGTAGGTAGAAAGCACAGAACGATACCTGGTACTATCCTTACATAATCCTTTCGCCTCATTTCCGTTCATACAACTGATCATACACGCACGCCGGTTGCGAGTACTACGCACCTGATCTTTCTGAAGAACATCACCAATAAGGTCACTATAAGTTTGTCCTCCTAAGACGTCCCCTTCCGACGTTTCCACTCACATCTGCCTTGTTAGTCACCTTTCATTTATCCTCTCAACATGACCAAACCATCTAAGCATACTCTTTCAAATTTTTGTCTCTAAATCTTCTTTTAAACCGCACGGTTGCCTTACCGCATCATTCCTCAGCCTATCATTCATAGTCACATCACACATGCTTCGCATAGACCAGCAGTGTGAACATTATAGGTATGACTAGCTCCTATCCGCGACTTCGTTCGCGTTAAATTTCTTGCTCCCCGACCTACCCCTTCGCATCGAATCGCCTGCCCTTGCGAGGTCTTCATATTCGTGATGTCTTCTTTTTGCGAGGCTCCTATGAGTCCTAGCGTGATGATATGTAGTCTCTAGCCTTATTCGATAAATGGGCTATCCATCACTAAACGTAATTAGTTTAGATTAGTATAGTACGTTCAATCAAACAACTAAACAAACTCTTTAACTTTATAGTATTAGTATAGACTAGCTTCTGCCCGCGACCTTGTCCGCGTCTTTTCGCTTCCCTTCCCGTCGCATCGGATTGCCTGCCAGTTTTCGTCCATTTTTTGTTTGCTGCTCCGCTCCTTTTGACCCTAGCGTAATATTATAAAGCCTATAGCTTTTTTCAATAAATGGGCTTCCCAACACATAAAGAACTAGCTTCTGCCCGCGACTTCGTCCGCGTTAAATTTCTTGTTCCCCCGACACTTCCCGTCGCATCGAATCGCCTACCCGTGCGATTTTCCCCGTTTTTGAAACATTTTTCATTACTGCTCCGCTCTTCTTAGTTATAGCGTGATGTTATATAATCTATAGCCTTTTTCGATAAATAGGCTATCCAACACAAGAAGAATTTTTCTATTCAGACCAGTAGTTCCTGAGATTAGCGCGTTCAACCAAACAAATTCTTCAGCTTTATAATATTAGTATAGAAGTATAGATAGTATAGATTATGCTCCGTCCAATTGAAACTTGAACCGGTCTTTCTAAATTCAAAACTTACACCGTCAAGGATCAGTAATAAAACCGTTATTTCAAAGTAATATAGTGTATAATTTAACTAAAATATACACACGTATAACCCAATAAACTTAGTTTAAACGACCTAATATTTTTCCTTTTAATTTATATCGATAAAGGAATAAAGAAACGTACAATTAAAATATATTATCATAAATATTTGAGGAACATATGTTTAACCCTTCACAATGAAATAACTTTAAAGAAAGGGAAACCAATCGTTTTGTGTGATGAAAAAAGCGTTGTTCCTACGATTCATCGATGTAGTTTAGGAGATAGTGTTAGAGCGGTAGACTAAAACAGTCGATGGCAACATAATAAAAACTGCTTGTTTTAATAAAATTAATATATCTATACGTACTTAAAGTTTTTCAAAATAAAATAATTACATAAAAACTAATAAATAAAGTACCTACTAAATAAACTGTTATTATAAAGGTTATTTTGATATTTTACTCAGCGACGGTAGATAATATTATCTGAAGTTAGTTCATTTTATATTTTAACAAAAAATAGAATTTGTGGTTGTATGTTTTCTTTTATATAATGATAAATGTTTGTCACTGTTACGAATATAAAACAATTTTGTCAGCGATTTGATAATTTAACCAACAAACATACAATCCACATACTTATATCACTATAGCTTTTTAATAAGGTTACTTTGACTAATTTTTTTCGAATGAACACAAGTATATGTATAAATGAACTGTTTAATAAAACAAGTGATAATTGTATAAAATTTAGTCCAAAACATCCATCGGTTTCTTACAAAAAATCAACTTTACCCTACGACCCTGGTGTTACTCATCACTTTTAGAGACAGTACGCAAAAAAAAAAACATCCAAATACTATTAATTACTAAAATTTTATTCGAAATCTTCAATCGGATTCTATTTTTACTGAACTTCAACTCTATTCGACCTATTTTTACTTATCATTTTTGGTGACTGTACCTTTGCAAAAACAATATGTTAAAAATGTTATGCCCCAAAAATTTTACTAATTATTGTGTTCGCAATAGCTTTACTTTACAATCATAACTGCCCATAAAATCATAATTCTACACCACCAAAAATGACAAACTTTCATTTTAACACACACAGCCCAAACTCAACTAAAGAGCAAATCATTTACAAAACAAAACACTAACTCCCAAACTAAGCTACGTAGCTTAGTTTGAGTACGGTACGTTCTCCCAACCTATAATTTGGCCGTCAAACATTTTTTAAGAGACGTCATTCTACGCATGCGCGGTAACATTTCATTATCTATGATCCCAAACCGTTCATTTCTTTTTTTGAATTTAGTTTTTTTTTTGTTGTTGTTTAGATGTTGTTCGTAATGTTTCTTTGTCTCTTGGTCTATAGTTTTGTTTATGGTTTATTAATGTGCGGTTGTGGGTAGTTATGTCTGTTGTGGGTTCGATTCTAGTGCATGCACTGTGGACTGAGTTTTTAGTAATAGTGAGTAACTCTGCTAGTAATTATTCTTTTAGTAATTTCATCATCTGCCTAGCCTTTTCCCAACTATGTTGGGGTCAGCTTCCAGTCTAACCAGATGCAGCTGAGTGCAAGTATTTTACATGGAGCGACTGCCTATCTGACCTCCACAAAAAGTTACTGGGTAATACGATACCCCTTGGTAAGACTGGTTGTCAGACTTTCGGGCTTCTGACGACCCGTAACGACTGTCTAAGATCTACGAAAGACAGCCGGGACCAACGGCTTAACGTGCTTTCCGAGGCACGGAAGGGTCTTGGTATTTAAAGATGGTCACCCATCCACAGACCAACCGTGGCAAGCGTACCTTAACCTGAACGATCGACCCGTGCGTCTATTATTACTTATCCATAAGATCGCAATTATCAATGTTTGAAATCTTTACTAATATTATAATGCCAACGTAGGTCTGTCTGTCTGTTACGCTTTCATGACTAAACCACACACCTACATGAAAACGCGCGCGACCGTTCATACAAGGGCGACCTGTTGCGCCTCGACACGGTCATAGAAATTTTTCTACGGATAAAAATCGCCGAAACGCGCGCGACGTCGCGTCGCGCTAATCTACACGAGCCTTTGAACATAACTAGCGAAATATGGTATTACTATAGCTTCATCTCTGCCCAACCCTTCGGAGAAACAAGGCGTGATTGTGTTATATTTATTGAATTGGCTGAAATCTGTACCTCCTTCAGATATAAGTCTTAAAGGCTTTGCTTTCGCAGCGATGCAGTCCACATTAGGAGATATATGGACACTCTGAAAAATATCGGATGCGGGTAGACGGAGCACATTGTGTGTCTTTACTTTTGTCTTTATTCGCTACTCGCTTTTGGCAGTGGCTTTTCCTGGGTGGAGGTCAAAAAGTATTCCACGAGAATGTTAACAGGTATAAAATAATATCCTGTGGTTTAATGCAGGTTATAAACTATCTATGTGCTGAATTTCTTCAAAATCCGCTCCGCCGTTTATACGTGATTGAATAACAAACATCCAAATGTACAACTTTCACATTTTTGATTTATTGTTAGTAAAGCTTTGTGGTTCAAACCAAAATCTTTGGGTAGATGTTTATTTTGGCACCCTGAAGATAAAACTTGTGGGTGAAAACACAATTCTACCTCGAAGACCTTTACTTAACCTTGAAAAATGAATATAATATGTTTCGGTGCATTTAAAGGCATATGAAAGATTTCAGATTTATCGACTTCCTGTACGAGCAACGCATTTGCGATGTCTCATCATCAACAGACTGTAATGTTCCCTCTGCTAGGTCACAGGCCTCCTCTCGGTGAAAGGGAGTGGACCAAATCTACCACGCAGGCCCAGTGCGGGTTGGTAGATGTCACATGTCTTCGAATTTTTGGTTCTAAGACATGCCGGTTCTGCCTGGGTCGCGAGATTTGTCCGAAAGAGATACCGTGGCACATGGGCAACTGAAGGAACATGGATGGGTTTTAGTCAGTAAAACTCTGACACGCCCTCCCGCTCTGCCCAAGAGCGGGAGACGTCATTTGATGATTTCCCATCCACAAAAAAAAGACATGCCGGTTTCCTCACGATGTTTTCCTTCACCGTTTTGAAAGCAGTTATAATAAAATAATTTACACAAAGAGCGCCTGCTTGGGTTCGAACTCACGACCTGTTAGTCTAGGTCACCACTGCTCTGCGATGCCTCAGCCGATCCATTCTTTAAAAGCTCACAATGTAATAAGTTTATACCACCTTTCAATAGTGTTCAGGTGACATGACAGCTACTTTGACACTTCAACAAAATTTTGCAAGGTGTGATTTTACAGACTGGGCCGGCCACGTCTTGTAGTTTACAGGGCAGTGACCATTTTTCTTTAGCTCCCTAATTGCACTATCTATCAGAATCCGAGACAGTTCTAAGAATATTGCTAATTAATTACTGCAAATTTTAATTTATTTTTTCGTCATCATTGTTTCAGCCGAAAAACGTCTACTGTTGGACAAAATCTTCCCCTAATTTCGGGGGATTTGCCATTATCGCTAATTAGTGGCCTTCTACGACACCAACAGGAAGAAATGGGATGGTGCTATTTTTTACGTCTGACTACTACTATTCATTTATTAATTACTTTAATATTTATTTTTTACTAGCTTTTGCCAGCGGCTTCGCCCGCGTGGAGGTCGGAAATTATCCCGCGCGAACATACTACCGAGATAAAAAGTAGCCTATGTCCTTTCTCAGACTCTAAACTATCTGTGTACTAAATTTCATTTAAATCGGTTCAGTAGTTTTAGCAGGAAAGCGAGACAGACAGACAGAGTTACTTTTGCATTTATAATATTAATATAGTGTGGATTAGCCGTTAATGTTCCACTGCTGGAAGAAAGCTACCCTATTCTCTTTTCGTCTCTCTCTGCCAGAGCTGCCAAAGACCAATCTTTATTAAAAGAGTCCAGCGCATCCCGCCATCTCCATCTCAGCCTACAATGCTTCATGTTTAAAAAAAAAATCTGCTCAGCAACGTAAATAACGTAATGAATGTCGTTGAACTGTCAAAATGAAAGCCATTCTTACTACTAGTGTGTTACGGAATTACCCCTCGGTTTGTTAACCATCAAATAACAAAAAACTTTTTTGTGTCTTAGGATTTTTTATTAAAGGGTTTTGCCACCGACTTCCGAAATTAAAGTTATTTTTCACTTTGTAGTGTTTATAAGGAAGTCGGTTGTTATAATTTTTGAAGTGAAAACTTTAGCACCGTTGTGATTTGAAAGTCTATGAAACGAAAAAGCGACAGTAAAAAGAGACAGACACATAACGTCATTATGTTTTGTGTCTCGCTCTAACACTTGGGGTAATGGAAATCCATAAGGTAAGGGTGCTCCTTGAGAAAGTTTACTTTTCTGTTTGACGTTTTTCGAGCAGGCTTTTTGGACAAACAGACATTTGACTTTATCAAATTCGTCTCATTATCTTGAAGCCAACATTTTTGAAGGTTTCACTTCTACCACGTGTGCATTGCACACTAGTTTTTTTTTTTTTTTTTTTTTGTTTAAAAGTTTTTATTTTTAACTTTTTAGTTATGGCAACTACCCCGCACTAATTCCAAACAAACAATGCATATTTATGCGATAGCAGAAATCGCGGTTGCTTTGATGTCATTTTTTAAAGAGTTCCGATGTCTGTCTCCGTAACTCATCGTCAGATCTATATGAAATTTAAATGGGACCATTTTGGACTGAACCCCTTTTGAACAAAAAACTAATTTTGCAAATCCGTCTATATATAACGGAGTTAAAGCCGAACATACAAAAAAATATATATATATTTAATTGAGATGTCGGTTAATAAAAAAAACATCCCCGGAAGAGGTCTTTCACAAGGACCTCTACTAAATACTTCCAAACAGCTTATTTCGACAAGTAGAAGAAATGGCGTCGACGTGTGACATATGTCTTGTCACCACTAAACCCTTGCAAAAGACTGTACGGTTTTAGTTCCAGTGATCCTAGATAACACCTTCGGGACATTTAACCCCACACATGAGGGACAGACGGACTAACCGTGAGTGGCGCACAGTAGTGGTGCAGCGACATGTGCAAGCGCACAGTGAGGGTTAAGGTAGGGTTAGCAGATAAGTTGAGAATTTACAAATAATTTTGACAAGATCTGAAATGACGTTTATTCTACGCGAAAGATTTTTCAGAGATGTATTTAGTGTTTAAAAACCTATACTATATTTTACTATATAATATTATAAAGCTGAAGAGTTTGTTTGTTTGTTTGGTTGAACGCGGTAATCTCGGGAACTACTGGTCCGAATTGAAAAAATCTTTTTATAGGGGAAGGCTATAGGCCATATAACATTACGCTACAATCAAAATGAGCGGAGCAGCAACGAAAAATGGAGGAAAACTGTCAGACAATTCGATGCGACGGGAAGGGTCAGGGGAGCAAAAATTTATGATGATGATGATGATGATTTAGAACAAATAAATTCTTGTTTATATTAAATATATGTTGATAATAAATTACATACCTAATAATAAAATATTTATTATTGAAAACACTTTATACCCATACATAAATTATAACTGAAATACAATACTATTGTTTGTTTTATGTGCATCAATGTCATAGGTAAATATAGAAGTAATCTTATTTAAATAATGAAAAATGTATTGCAATACCCGTCACAATTTATCTTTAATGTTTTCATTTATACTATAGTAGCTTTTGTATATTAGAAATAGGGTTAATTTATTACTAAACGGTTAATTTTAATTACGTTGAAATTTTATTCTATTCTGTTACAGTAAAATGGAATTTGGGGTGTCGTAAAAGTTGACTAAGGGACTTGCTAGAGAATGGGTAGCAGCTTTCTCTATGCATTTGACCACCACACTGAGATCGCCAATCCGCCTGCCAAGCGTGGTGATTATGGCAAGACCCCTTTTTTGGGGAGCCCTATGCCCAGCAGTGGACTACTTTCAGCTGAAATGAAGATAATGATGATGATGGTAAAATTTTATTTTCTGTAACATGAGTGAAATTGCCTAAGAACTCTCCCATGCTGCGCCACAACACCCTGTTCGTCGTCTTCCGCATCCAGTCTATCCCAGCCATCTTTTTCAGGTCGTCGGTCCAACTAGCTGAGGGGCGTCTCACACTACGCTTGCCGAAACACGGTCTCCACTCCAGGACTCGTCTGCTCTACCAGCCATCAGTCCTTCAACAAACATGGCCAGCCCACTGCCACTTCATCTTGCTTACTCTGCAAGATATGTCAGTAACTTCAGTTCCGAAAGTAGTTTTTGTTCGAAAGAGTTACCGTGGCCCTGGCGTATAGGCAACTGAAGGAACACGGGTGGGTTTTAATCAGTAGAAGTCTGATACGCATTTCCGCTCCAACCAGAGCGGGAGACGACATTTGATGATTTCCAACAAAAAATAAAATCCGAAAGTAGTTGAAATAGCTTTATCTTTTTGCCTGTCGCTACTAACTCAATTAGTTATCTTTCAAATCTTTGACTGTGGGTTTAACATGACACAAACTGGTCTAAACACTTGAGTTTTTGTAACCTTGGAAAAAATAACACCATGAATTACTGTTGAATGGCACAGAGGTTATATGGCTATATTATTATGTGGTGTAGTTAGTATGAAGGGATGTTACAGTAAGAAACAAGAAAAAGAACGAAAAAGTATTTATTATGACTGGCACAGAAAATCACATACATAAACTAAACACACACACATTTCAGTTGAAAGACGTCCACTGCTGGACACAGGCCACCCCCAATTTGGGAGGGATTGCCATAATCGCTACGCTTGGAAGGCGGGTTGGCGATCGCAGTATGGTGGTAAAATGCATAGAGAACGCTGCTGCCCGTTTTCTAGTAAGTCCCGTAGTCGGTTCTTACGACACCCACGGGAAGGAATAGGGTGTTGCTATTCTTTACGTCCGGCATCACACGGTACGTTAGGTTAGGTATTTTTTTAGAAAACCAGTATTGTGAAGAGAAAAAAAAAATTGATAACACAGCACCACGTGACTCTTGTTCCTTGAATGAGAGTAGTCATACTCCGTAGATGTTGGGTCATTGAATTCAAATTCAGCCCCGAAAATTTTTATATACATTCGATATACAATTTTTCATACAATTCATGTATATAAAAATTAGACATTTTCAAAGTCAAATTTCTCGATGATGAACAAAGATATTCGCGCAAACTCAAACGCCATTTGGAAGAACAATGCTTATACTTAAAGTGTTGGGTGTATTTTTTCAATAGCAAAATTTGTCGCGGTGCTACATAACCGTGAAAACACGCTAAAATCGTGTTTTTTGTACTTTTAGGTTTAGGATATGTAAAAAATGTGATGTGATGGAGCAATTCCGAGGCCGAATTTGAATTCAGTGACCCAAAATCTACGGGAAATGACTACTCTCATTCAAGGTACAAGAGTCACGTCGTGCTGTGTAATTGAAGAGTTAGGCGTCGACGGCAACTTGGCACGGCCACTTAACAGCAGAAAAAGGTTAATTTTTTAACTACTATCTTATCTGCTGTCTCTACTAACCGTATCAGTTAACTCTCAGCCCATAACCGCACGGTTAACATGACACAAACTGTTGTCTAAATACTTGAGTTTTTGTCAACGTTTTTTTGCTAACCATCGTTAAGTCACGGGAGAAATGCGTCCCTCTGTTTTATTATTAATAGTTAAAAGACAGTATGTTTGATTGGTTATCCGTGTAATGTCCGACGTTAAAAATAGCATCATCCTATTTCTTCCTATTGAAAGCTGGTGCTTTCCAAATGGTTCCACCATTTGGAAAGCACCAGCTTTCAAATAAAAAAAGAATCATCAAAATCGGTTCACCCAGTCAAAAGTTATGAGGTAACAAACATAAAAAAATACACTCGAATTGATAACCTCCGCCTTTTTTGAAGTCGGTTAAAAATTCACCTGAACCGATTAAGTGGTTTCCGAGTTATACGCATTTATAAGATAGACATTGCAATTGTATGAACCTAAACGAGCCTAAAAGAGTATGTTACGTAGCAGGTGGCGTTTCTGCCTACCCCCATTGGAAAAGGCGTAAAAATGTATGTACATTGCATATCTGCTTACATAGCTATACTTTAAGCATACCCAGAACAAAAAAAAATTGGTTGCCTGTAAAGTCGGTATACGGGCGAAAGTTTTACGTGACAACGACTTTGAGTGGTAAAATAATTTTAATGTGAATATTCATTCGTATAGTAGGAAGAAGGATGAAATAATAGTAACAATTTAAAACATTTATTTATACAAAGAATTATATTTAAAGGCGCGTGCCTTTCACTTTTTATGTCTGTCTCTCTCGCTCTTAGGCGGGCTAACCATGCCCGAGTGGAAGGGACTCGTGCCTCTCACTCGCTCTCATTGTGAGCGCATAACGTGAGCAGAGCGTAACGCAGTTTCTTGAAGTGTCACCCGGCAAACCAATTTATAAGACGTTGTCACGTCAAAACTTAACTTGTTAATACTTCGGTGACAGCTACAGTCCAAATGGGACATTTCAGGCATTTTTTGTGTTTTGTTTACTTTTGTACCGCTTATTGCCAACAGGTGGCGGTGATGTCATTTTTATGTTTATTTTGACTCTCCTGTAAATGTAGTTCACACGTTGCGAGTATAATTTTTTCAGTCAATAGGTACTTTTTTTTGGGGTGGGAAATTATCAAATGACGTTTCCCGCTCTGGATGGAGCGGAAGGGCGTGTCAGACTTTTACTGACTAAAACCCACCCGTGTTCCTTCAGTTGTCCATATGCCAGAGCCACGTTACCTCTTTCGAGAGGAAGCTTGTGTCCCAGCAGTGGGACTGACTGATTATAAGATAATTACAATACGAACTTAGCGTGGGTTTGCGTTACCATAAATAACATTGGGTAACTAGGTATCGAGAGTTCTCCTTAAGACCTCTTAAACCGGGAATTCGACGTTCATAATGTTCCCGGGAATATCACGTCAGTAAATAAAGAAGCTACCACATGTCATGTCATAACTAGAAGCAATACTCCTCAGGTTACAAGCGAGGCAGCGTAGTGTGAACAGAACAGTTGAAGCGAAAATGTTTTTGTTGACGTTACAAAATGGCCGCCGCCTACCTGTCAGTGTCACGTGATATTTAGTCTTAGATATTGTTCATTTTAGGATTTGTGGTGGAGCATGTTTGTTTATGGGTAGGCGTTTAGGTACCGTTTTTACTTTAGGGTTCCGTAGAAATAGTGGTGAAGGGAAATTATTCTTGATATCTGTACGTTTACCGCCTCAATTTTTCAAGAATTATGTCAACGTAAAAATGTAAATATCGTTAGATTACAATCTAACTAGCGAGATTGTAATCTGCCGACAGATTGTGAACCGTCAGATTACAATCTCGCTAGTTATATTGTAATCTAACGGTATTTACAATTTGACGGTGATTTTTAGGTGCAATGCCTACCATGCATACCAAAGAGCTTACTACGGTAAGCTGTATGAGGTTGGCTTTAAAATTATATAGCCTTGCTGCTTTAAACTTGTATTTATAAACAATTTTTTTTGTAAGTGATACGAACTACACCAAAACTCAATTGATGCATTCCTGTGAAAAATATATAAGTTTTTCCTAATTTATTTTAACATTGGCTGAATTGTGTGTATGCAAACTTAGACCTAATTACATAATAATCAATTATAAAAGTACATATATATAACCCGGCTTTCGCCTACGCAATATACAGAACCCTTTAACAGTATGCCCACCTCGCACTTGCTCAGTGTTTATGAGTGAGGTCGACATTTGACAGCAGAACTGTCAAAGTTACTGGCGTTGGCTTTCCGGCTTACAAATCCGCGGTAATCTAATAGAATGACCCTTTTTAATAAACTTATAGATAACTTTTAATTTAATCTACTTTGGAAATTAAGGTTTTAATTACTTATAAGCTTACGTTTTGTGGAAGTTTTTTAAAAAGAGCTCTTTTTAACCCCCGACGCAAAAAGAGGGCTGTTATAAGTTTGACGTATCTGTCTGTCTGTCTGTGGCATCATAGCTCCCGAACGGATGAAGCGATTTCAATAAAAAAAATGTATTAAAGGTGACTTATGTGCGAGTGTTCTTAGACATGTTTGATGAAAATCGGTCGAGCCGTTTATAAGTTGTGGGGGGGAAAGTGGGGAAGAGTAACCGAATGTCACCAAATATACTCGAGTGGGGTCTCAAATGAAAGCGCACTGAAAGAGAATATTGATGAATTAATCGAGAGTGTTCTTAGCTTTGTTTGATTCTACATTATATTAGGTCTTTACCTATGAAATTGCCGTTCAGCAGTACTGGCCATTTCAAATCAAAATAATTTTTGGTTTGTCTAAGAATTCTAATTTCAAATTAATTTTATTTAAAAAACATGGAATTCTTTTTCCAAAAGTAGTCATTTGTTTATTGATTAGTGTTACATTTTCATCGCATTTCAATCTTTTTCGTCATCATGGATACGTTAAAAATTCGAGTAATTATGGAATATGAGTACCGTCGTGGCAGCAACGCGGCACAAGCGGCACGCAATATCAATGACGTTTACGGAGCTAACACTACAAACCAACGCACCACCTGTTATTGATTTGCTCGCTTCCGTTCTGGAAATTTCGACCTGAAAAATGAACCTCGCGGTCGTCCGAAGACTTTGGTCGACAATGACGAATTAAAGGCGATTGTGGAAGCTGATGATACACAATCTACGGCTGAATTAGCAGCAACTTTCGACGTTAGCGTCAAAACAATATTGGTCCATTTGCGAGAAATTGGCAAGGTAAAAAGCTTGACAAATGGGTGCCCCACGAACTCAATGATCGCCAGCGCGAAGTACGCGTCGAGACGTGCCTTGCACTGCTCAACAGACACACAAATGAAGGAATTTTGAACCGCATTGTTACCTGCAATGAAAAATGGGTTCTGTTTGATAACCGCAAGCGCTCAGCAAGTTGGTTGGATTCTGGTTCAGCACCTAAACAATGCCCTAAACGAAAACTTACCCCTAGAAAAGTGATGGTCACTGTTTGGTGGTCTAGCGCCGGTGTGATTCATCACAGCTTCTTACCAAACGGGGTGAGCATTACTGCAGATGTGTAATGTGAAGAACTGAACTCAATGATGGAGAAGCTGGCACATCTCCAACCAGCATTGGTCAATCGCTCGTCTCCGCTGCTCCTGCACGACAACGCGCGACCTCATACTGCACAGCAGACGGTCTCCAAGTTGCAAGAACTGGGGTTGGAAGCTCTCCGTCATCCGCCCTACTCACCAGACCTTGCGCCTACAGACTACTACTTTTTCCAGAATTTGGATAACTTCTTGGCGGGAAAAAAATTCAATACCCGAGAGGCAGTACAAAATGCCTTTGAAGAATTTGTTGCCTCCCGTCCAGCTGATTTTTTTAAGAAGGGCATCAATAAACTGCCACTGCGTTGGCAAAGATGCATTGATTGCATGGGTGATTATTTCGATTAATACAAATAAAAAATACATGAAAAAAAAATCATTTAATTTTTTTCATACAAAAGGGCATTTTCATAGGTAAATTAACCTATTAATAAGTATGTACCTATAAAAATATAAAATAAAAAATTAAATTTAAAATCTATAAAACCCCCGCTACCCCCGTTTTACTTGTGCATAAAGTTTTTAATAAATAAATAAAAATCTAATTTCCCTTTAAAAAGTAAAAAATAATTTAAAAAAAACTCAATCTCAAAGTACCTAAGTATGTATTAATAATTTTAAAAAAAAAATACGTCGCGTTGGGGGACCGCTCTGCGAGGGCAGACGTCGTAGACGGTCGTATCCTAAATGCAATATTTTGAAGTAATTTTATAAGTTTTCTTTTCTTATTTTTTTTTTAAATCATCTAGTTATGTTGCTTAGTTAAGTAATCGTCTATTTGTAATAAAATTGTTAGGTTTGGAGCGGTCTCCCAACGCGACGTATTTAAAAAAAAAAAATTAATACATACTAAGGTACTTTAAGATTGAGTTTTTTTTAATTATTTTTTACTTTTTAAAGGGAAATGAGGTATTTGTGTCGGGGGTTTTTTAAATTTTAAATTTATTTTTTTATGTAAGTAGGTAAGTATGCTCTTATTGACGATGGGTTTTTCTCAAATAGTAGTAGTCAAGCCCTGCTGCTATCATGGGCTTTTTAGTCGATTCACTTCAGTTCATTCGCCCGGATCGGGATCGGGCAAATAGACACTTTTGGGCAAATAGGCTCGTTTAAAGATATAAGATTTAATTTCATCTTACTTCAAAAAAACAGGGTACCCATCCAAAATATAACCTCAGGAAGTGTCGCTTAACCACGGCTAAGACTTTATAAGTACATCTGTAAAAGCTTAAAACTACATCAAATAAAAACTCGGAAAAATGAGAAACAAAATTTCACTTAACAAAACAAAGGCTGTAAAGAAAACAAAGAATGTTTACTCGATTTACATTTTAGATAAACAAACAAGCAATAAATAATAATTTAACAAAAAACGTATATTTCTCAATAATTATTATCGGTTTCTGATTACCAAACATTGAATATTATATTGGTATGATATCAGTAATCTTGAGTTTTACCGCAAAACCGAACTGTATTATACAAAATGTGTAGACGTTTGAGTATGAATCAGACAAGCTGTATCATCTTCATATTGTAATGACGATAAAGGAATAAATAAAACACTATGTTCGAAACAACTATAATGTTTGTTATAATATTATGAAAAACATAACATTGAAAGAATTAAAAAAAGCAAAATAAAATGCTGACTATAAAAACTATTTACAAAATTAATATGTAGCGTCGAAAAATTCGTCCACATCGCTATCGACTGGTAACGTACGCAAAAAACTGGTGGCATTACCATGTTGTATGGCAATGCTTCGTCTTTGGTCGAGGTAAAAACCAGCCCTTGAGGCACGGGAAGTGTGAATCAACCGTTTCAAGATTTGATTAAATAGGCCAAGGCACTTGGGTCACACGGCCCGAGGATTTCAACTCAAAAAAAAAATATGAACGTTAAGGTTATTATACTTACGCCAGTTGAGGTTTTCCGCAGTCGCAGCAGTGACACCAGCACAGCACGCCAGGAAGATGGGATGGCGCAAGAGTATCGAAACACGTCGCATCCCACACCCCCGGCCTACTACAATGTTTTATGAGCATGAGGTAATTCAAAAATCTTCAACAGTCAAATGAAAAACACCTTTCATGTGATTTAAAAATCGAACTAACCCTTTGTCACCCTATGTAAAATTTCTACTGTTATATCTGTAATTTTTATAGTGTACACCAAAGAGTATTTTGTTTATTCGTTCATATTAGCTAAGTATTTTGTTCTTATCGGTCTGTACCTAAATAAAACAGTGTATGCAAAATTAATAATGCCCAAATATTGCGAAAGCGATGTTGACTTTTGCAATATCTCTCAAGAACAGATTATGAGCTCTACAGTGCGTTATTAATACTCTGAAGTGTTCACGTAACCCGTCTCTTATTAATCCGAAGTATGAATGCTTCGACGCTATAACGAATAATTCAGTTTTTGAGGTTACCATCATTTTGGTGGATGTGTGGATTCGTGTGTAAAAGTTTTTGGGAATGGCTTTCATTTCGACAGATCAACAACATTCATGACGTTAATTGCATTTTTATATTGAACTAGCTTCAGCCCGCGACTTCGTCCGCGTCAAATTTTTGCACCCCTGACTCTTCGCTTTTTTTGTTGAATTTTCAAAAACCCAAGGACACGTAATTATTTATTTCTAATCGTTAACCTAAAAAAAAAGTTTCAGGCTTCTGGCTCTAAAAATGACGGACTTTCATACAAAATGTTAACCCCTTTTTCACCCCCTTAGGGAGCGAATTTTCAGAAATCCTTTCGTAACGGAAGTTCCCGTCATTACAACTACCTGTATGCCAAATTTCAGTCATGTCCGTTCAGTAGTTTCGGGTGTGCGTTGATAGATGGGTCAGTCAGGTTTGCCATTTATATATTTAGATAGAATGAGCTGTCAACCTGCATTCTGGTTGAAGCTTATTTAAGACCCGGTTCGGTTTGCTACAAACCGGTTGAGCTTGAGACTGATCATCTCTAAATTGCCACGGCTCCTTTTAAATCATATATTTTGATTTTGTTTCTCCAGTTAATGTTTATTTATAGATTATTCTCACATAGAGAAGAAACAAGAATATTTGGGGTTTCGTAATTACTTGATTTAAAAGAGTGTCCTTGTAGTTGCCTTGCCCGTTCTTAGACAAGAACGGGCAAGAGAGATAGACCACACCCACCGCGCCTGCGCCGCGATACAGATCTACGTTTTGGCTTCAACCAAAACGTAGATGACAATTCAAAAGTGCTTGTAAATGATTTAACTGAAATAAATGTTTTGAGTTTGAAAAAACAAACAAATGGACACATTGATACGACGAAAAGAAGACTTTTCCACAAACCATGGCCACCCCATCGAAGATCACAAAGATAGTGCAGTAAAGTAACAAAAAACTCTTTATTTTAACATGCAGAAATAAGTAAAAAATACAACTTCGAACATAACCTTCAATTACTTTGAAGATTTTATCTAGACTCTGTTTATATACCAGAGTGCGATTATTACTGGGCTCGTAATATTTTGGCCATGATTTATTAGTTGAGTGATCCGACCGCCACGGTATGAATTATGAGCGTTTTTTTTTCGTTTGTTAAATTAGCGTACTTTATATTTTAACATTGTTAAATTAACTTTTATCGATTATTTTTTATTTTTTTGTTGTGTCTCTTTCATTGTGTAAATCATCATCTCTCTAGCTTTTTTCGTTTGTTAAATTAGCGGACTTTATAATTTAACATTGTCAAATTAACTTTTTTTTTTGTTAATATTAGTTGATTGTGTCTCTTTCATTGTCTATTCATCATCACCTGCTTAGTTTTTTTCGTTTGTTAAATTAGTGGACTTTATAATTTAACATTGTTAAATTATTATTATTTTTTATTAATTTTTGTTGATTGTGTTTCTTTCATTGTCTATTCATCATCATCTAGGTACCTAGTTTTTTCCCAGATATGTTGCGGCTTGCTTCCAGTCTTACTGGACGCATCTGAGTACCAGTATTTTAGATGCAGCGATAGTTTATCCTCCACAATCCAGTAACTGGGAAATACGAGGTAAGACGCCTTGGTAAGACTGGTTGTCAGACTTTCAACAAGCGTAGCTGAACCTAATCGATCGACTTGAGCTGTCATTACGTGAAAGACGTCCACTGTAGGACATGGGCCTTTCCCAAAGAGGAAGGGTTATAATAAGCCCCGTCTAGTGACGGGGCTTATTATAACCCTCCCTCTTTGTGTTTGTGTTCAGTAAGATTTTTATTGGTGAGTAATCTAAACTAATATTATAAAGAGGAAAGATTAAATTTTTGTATGTATGTGTTTATAATGGATAAACACTAAAACTACAGAACCGATAAAAAAAATCACCTATTGAAAGCTACATTATCACCAAGTAACATAGGCTATATTTTATCCCGAAAAAATGCACAGATCCTGTGAGTCACGCGGACGAAGTCGCGGGCGATGTGCTAGTAAAAAATAAATTATAATTATAGTTTTTGTTTAACATAATTTCTAATAATTATCCGTCACATAACTTTATAACAAGCTTACGCATGACAAAAGTGCTTGTGTATATTGCATTAGAGTTTTATCAACTTTGTACAGATCTCATCTAACTTATAGTTTTAATTAGCACTCCCATTAAAACTAACGATTATTACGTAATAAAATAACGATGTTTATATTACAAGTTACCTTCTGTAAGCTAATGCGCAACGATGGATGGAATGTGTGAATTATGATATGGATAGAAAAGGGGTTTTTTTTTTGTTTTGTGGGTGGGAAATCATCAAATGATGTCTCCCGCTGTGGGAGGAGCGGAAGGGCATGTAAGACTTTTCTGACTAAAACCCACCCGTGTTCCTTCAGTTGCCTTATGCCAGGGCCACGGTAAGTCTTTCGAAAGAAATGTGGAAGAAAAAGACATGTTGCGCCGACCGCAAATAAATTGGCACAAATTAATTGGCATTGGCATTGGTTTGGCTCTGTTTTAGGAGAATAATAATAACCTTCTGTAGGCTAATGCATACTCATCATCATCATTATCAGCCTTTATTGTTCCCACTGCTGGGACACAGGCCTCCTCTCGGTGAGAGGGAGTGGGCTATAATTTGCCACGTGGGCCCAGTGCGGGTTGGTAGATGTCTCATGTCTCAGGCCTCATTTACGGAGCCGCGGGGCGTCGCGCGTGGCGTTGGGCGGCGCGGCCCGCACTGAATTCAAACATATAGCGTTGTATGAGTGCGTTTACGGTGAGGCGATTTTGCACGCGTTTGTTTGAAATTGAGCGTTTTTTTTGCGGCGTCGCCCGCGGCGGTCAACGCCGCGTCGCACGCGGCGTTCAACGCGGCGGCGCCCGCGGTGGCAATTCTCGATGAAGAGGTGCCCGCGGCGGAACCTTCTGCCTGTCTTATTTTTTTTGGAAATCGCATAACGTAGACGTATTTACCGTATCAATGGAGTGCAACGGAACACGAGAAGTTTGAGGAATATGCAATTCTTTATAGGTCAATAAGAGAAAGTGGTTATGATGTTTTCATGGCTATACACGGATGTCTATTACAACTTTTGATTATATAGTAAACAATACCGAAACGGTTGGTTTTATTGAGTACCGCGCGTACGCCGCAGCAATGCCGGCCGCGTGCGCCGCTACACGCTTAAAAAGTTGCCGCGGGCGACGCGGCGGGCACCGCCACTCTGCCCGCCTCGCGTCTCTATGAACAACATCGTATATTGCCATATGTTTGTGTTTACGCGTGCAATGATGCGTGCCGCTTCACGCGCCGCCTCTCCGTAAACAGCAAAAACGTCCGACGCGCCGCGCGACGCCCCGCGTCTCCGTAAATGAGGCCTTAGAATTTTTGTTTCTAAGACATGCCGGTTTCCTCACGATGTTTTCCTTCACTGTTTTGAGAGCAGTGGTGATGAAATAATTTACACAAACTAAAGCGCCTGCCTGGGTTCGAACTCGCGACCTACTACTCATAAGTCGCCGCCGTTACCACTGGGCAACCACTGCTCTTAGGAAAACTACTCACTGAATATTAATTGCTTACATATTGTATAGAAACAAGTTCTTCTAACTAAACAGACAGTTGTGCTGCTGTACAGTTTGTCGCGCCACTTCTTCTTCCCAGCTAAAGCACTAGGAAGTAGTGATGGGTGGGTATTTTGATGGACTGTCTTTTGTAATTTTGACGTTTAAAAAGTGCTGACTCTCAGCCTAGTTTGAATAAATGAGTTTTGATTTGATTTGAAAAATGAAGTTATTGGGAAAAGAACTGGAGTTACCGACATAACTTGCAGATTAGGAAGCTGATGTGACAGTTTTTCGAAGGATCGATGGTCGGTGGAGCAGACGAATCCTGGAGTGGAGACGGCGTATTGGCAAGCGTCGTGTTATAAGCCCTCCAGCTTGGTGGACCATCGCGACGACCCTAAGAAGATGGCTGGTATAGACAGAATGCGGAAGGTGGAGGACAGGATATTGTGGCGTGACATGGGAGTGGCCTTTGGCAAACAGTGGACTGCGAAAGGCTAAGTTGATTGACTGAATGGGTACTTTCGGAGCCACAGAATTGGGTTCTTGATGATGCAGCTTGTTTCATATACCGATTCAAAAACTGAACAGTTTCAGTTATCTATATGTATATCTATATATATAAAATTCAAAGTCCTGAGTGACTGAGTGACTAACTGATATATTAACGCACGGGCAAAACCACTGGTCCTAGAGACATGACATTAGGACAGTGTGTTTTTTGTGAAGAGTAGGTATCCACTAAGAAAGGGTTTTTTGAAATTCCATCCCTAACAGGGTGTGAAATGTAGGTTTGAATTTTCTGTGAAACTTTTTGTTCTCTGGGTCGGATAAAACGAAGCAAGCAGTGTGATAAGACATTCTTTACCTGGAGTAAAACATATTAATCCCAGTAGTACGTTCCTGTGGGATATTTTTCGACATCCACGCGGGCGAAGCCGCGGGCAGTAGGTAGTTTTA
This sequence comes from Aporophyla lueneburgensis, assembly GCA_932294355.1. Lineage (NCBI taxonomy): Eukaryota > Metazoa > Arthropoda > Insecta > Lepidoptera > Noctuidae > Aporophyla > Aporophyla lueneburgensis. The sequence continues at coordinate 10,008,424 of OW028762.1, read as the reverse complement.
CATAAGATCGAAGGAGACATCTTGCAACAAACTTCAACATATCCTTTTTCATAATTTTTCACAATATTTTTGTCCATGACTCATTTTACCACTCAAATATCTTTGCATGTTATAGCACAAAAAAAATAAGATCCAATAAACCAGATTAAAAATATCCCCTTTCAAACGAATACAGCCACAGATTAAAATCACTCATAAAACTCTCATCATTTTATTGATTTTACTAAACAAATGGCCGTCGCTTCGCAGATCGCAGTTAAAAAATATAAAGTTTCATTGCAAAGTTGATAATTTCACATTTCTTATGTTATTTTGTTTAGGTTGAATGTTGATCGTAAAAAGAAAAACATGTGGTGTATGGTTTATAGGCAGGATGACACCTTGTCTTTGCCTGTTACAAAAAAAGTTAAAATGATTCGGGTTCTGTATAGATTTATTTTGTTCTTCGTGGTTTTGTTTTTTTTTTGGAACGTAATAAACAATAAAAAATAATAACAAAATGAATCCTGACAGTGTTTCTGCACAAGTTCCGGATATTGCTGATGGAGTTAGGTAAGTAGAGATTTTATACAGACAATAATAAATGCAATTAATCGTAAGGAACTTCTTTCCATCCGGGTGTCCCTTGACACCTCTCAATTTTTTTTTTATTGACACGCTTTTATTAGTTTGGTTTGTACGTATGTATGCATGTAACGGAATTTTTAAAGTGATTTTAACTCCCTTTAAAACTTCGGATTAATTTAAACTTTACACACTTATCAAGGACTGATGACAAAACAATATTTTCATAATTTTTTGCCAATATTCTGACTATAATTTCAATATGAATAATGTTACCAATAGGTTGTATCAATATTTTGATTTAGAAGAGTGTCTGTGGAGTTTCTTGCTGATTTCCCTCCATAGGCACCTACTTTGCTGTTGAATGGGTAACTAGGTTCATTTTTCCGACCCCCTAAAAATTTAAAGTGCTTCTACCTTGGTTTAGTTGAAATATAATTTGAGTTTGATTTTGCAGACGAGCTTTACAAACAGCTCTCAATACATAAAAATATTTTTCTTCAACAAAAATTTATCTACTCACTCACGGAACCCCAAAAAAAAGTCAACCACAGTCGGGACACTTCATTTAATGTCAATTATTACACTACTACAGTCCTCGACTTTGCTTTAACAATGAACTGTTTGCATCTGCCATTTTTTGCCCCTAAACTATACAAAAGAGACCTATATTGAGTCCTTGAGGCGTTAAATTTTGATCTCGAACCGACCCTTAAGATTTCAATGGTGTCTTTGACATTTTAAAATGTCTATTCATTGAGAGATGTAGGTAAGTAAACTCATAGAATAATGTGCGTAGATGCAACACTTTTGCTCCGAATGCATTGTTAATGCCTACAGCTTTGGGACGTAAGAAGGGGAAGTTTGGTCTTGGTCAAAAATTAAGGAATAGAAACAAAAACGCTCGAGTGGCCACAATTGTATATAGCTTGATTATAAACCTTAGCACTCAAATATCCTGCCAGGGTCACAAGATTGTTCGAAAGAGACACCGTGACCCTGGCACATGGGCAACTGAAGGAACATGGGTGGGTTTTAGTCAGTAAAAGTCTGACACGCCTTCCCGCTCCACCCAAGAGCGGGAGACGTCATTTGATGATTTCCCATCCAAAAAGAAAAAAAACACTCAAATATGCAGTTTATAATTGTTTGCAATATATTTAATCTTCAATTGAAAAGTAAATGCAAAAATAAGTAGGTATAAACAAACAGGTTGATGAAAATGAAAACATAATTTCTAAACAATATGTTTGAAAAAACTATGTAGCATAACAAGGCCACCACTTTATTTTTAATACATAATCACCCTATAGTGTTCTCACTGGTGGAACACAGCTTTCCTCTCAGAGAGAGGGAGTGTCTGCCATCTACCATATGGACCCAGTGCGGGCTGGTGGATGTCACATGTCTTCGATTTTTTGGTTCTAGGACATGACAGTTTCGTCACGAGCTTTTCCTGTTTTTTAGTCTACATTTTTAGAAACTAAAGTGCGAACACAGTTTAGGTAAAAGTTTAGCTGAAGCACACCCAAAGAAAATTCGCTTCTACACGTTTTTCTTAATCTATGGTAAATAAAAATACCGTTGGGTTCTATAATATTGTTCTTTGGATGCATTTTATGTGATTCGATTTGTAATAAATTGTTTATGAAAAAAAAAAATGGAGTATAATTATTTGACGGTGTGGGGAGTGAAATTTAGTTTTATCGATTTTTGTGACATGTTTTTGCCCTTTTTTGCAATGATGGACAATGGCGTAACCTTGAGCCTACAATGGTTTGACTGTCCTTCAATTCTTGTGTTAACATTTTCCTTACTTAGTAAAAATCAAAGTCGCTTCCCGCGTCTTAGATATGCTTAGATATTTTAAACCACGCAACAGATTTTAATGCGGTTTTTATCAATAGACAGAGTGATTCAAGAGGAAACTGTTATGTTTATATGTGAGCGAAGCCGCTGGTAAAACCTTGTTTTATTAACAGAACGTAGTTTTTGTTTTAAATGGAGTATAAAACCATGATCTGTATACACTATCAGCCTTCATTTTTTCTGCATATTTGTAAGCGTTCTTTTTTTGTTTTGAAATAAAATATATTCTAATGGTCTGTTAAACATTTTTATCAGCTTCTAAGGATCATAGTGTGCTATTAAATAGCCTGTACTTTTTCTCAAATAATGAGCTATCTAATGCAATAAAAAATCGAATGTCACTGGCAGTTCCAGAGATTAGCACGTTCAAACAAACAAATAAACTCTTCAGCTTCGTAAAGATTTTAATTCAGCCATCTCTAGTATTACCTACCGTAACATGTAGGTTATCGACTTCCAGCCTAATTATAAGTAATAATAACAATACACATGAACTATTTTGTTCTACCAGGTAGCCAAGTAATTTCGTAATATGCTAAAAATTGCATTATTTCTCTGTTTGACAATTAAACAAAATCTATTGCGCTGTTTACGTTATCTAGCAGACGAGTTTTTTGGACATATGAAGCAGTGAATTATGAATTTCATTCAAACTCCTTTGGATAAAAGTGTGTTTCGCAGAGGGTCACACTTTGAGATACTGTTAGATAGTAGTGACAAACAAAGCAAGTATGAAAGGGATTGCGATTGTTTGTAAACAAAGACGTCATAACCTGTCTAAACCTTGTAAATTGTTACACTTATACGGGCTATTGAGCTACAAAGACCTCATTATAGAGGTACATATCGAAAATATTTAAGAAATTAAAGTATCGGTTATAAAGGTTTGAAAAATCCCAATAACAGGTATTTTAAAGCAAAAGTGTCGGGACCTTAATGTAATTTATCAATAACAGTGGTTTCTCACATATCCAGGTTTTACTATAATTTTAAAATGTTTAATATTATAATCCTTTCATTCCAGAATCACCGCCAAGTCATCGAATACAAGGCATCTGACAAATGCTTATGCATAACTGTAATGTACTCCTTTATTATCAGGTAGGTACTATATTAATAAACTACAATTTACGTACACACCTGGTAACAGAAATCAAACCTTGTACTCGAAAAACCGACATCGGTACCTACATAATCGATTTATTCATCCGAACCCACGGGCACAAGCTAACAACAAAAATTTCCATTGTCATTTCTGAATGGGACGAAAAAAATATGGAGGAAAAAAAATTGGCGGCCAAAAAAATTGTAAACGGATATGTCAATTATTTAGTTTGTCCGAATTTTTCGAAACTCGTCAATTTTGTGTTTTGTTGAAAGTATTATATTACAATTTCGGACGTTTCGCGAGAATTTTGCGAAATCCTTAATGAAGGTAAGTAACGTAATATTTTTGTTACTAACTGATGCAATTATGTTCTAGGAATTTTAATACGCGTCTTTCTAAATAATTGCGTTTTAAAAGTAAGTGGTTTTTAAGTGAATGCTTAAGGAAGTAAGGGATCCTTTAGTCGTGGGGTCCGAGTGCTCAGGGCCTGTTCAATGAAATCTCCAAACAGCTGGGTGGCACTTCCCATGACCTAGTTTAGAGGCCTAACTATTGCCATACATCGTGACAATGCCGCCAATCTCTTGGGCACATTACCAGTCGACAGCGGGGCGGAGGATATTATGTTAAGTAAGGATATTATATTTTTCTTTTTATCAGGGATGGAAAGATTGATGAACATGTGGAAAGGAGAGTGAAATGTGGGAAATGAAGTGAAGGATTCTATGCATAGAAAGGAAGACTACCGAGAGGACGACTAATAGAGAACTATGGAAGATAAAGACATGTTACGCCAACCCCAAATAAAGTGGGGTAAGTGCAATAAATGAAAACCTGATTGACTGAACACGTTTTGATGATAAATTGCCCAGTATCAACAAACCGACATAATAAGAGAAATCTTCCATTGTTTTAACTGAATAAAAGAACTAAAAAACACAATAAATTTGTCAAAAACTAAGATATCGATTACATAACCAGACAATAATCACCACATAAAGACGAGTTCTCACTTAAATCTGGTGATAAGACGGGCAGTGTCGACACCGCTCTATCTGTTCTTGAGAGTAAATTATTAGTTTTTGTGTGTGTGGTCAAAATTGATATCTTTTTATGGAAATGTGTTATAGTAATAAATACTTGTGTGTTGTCTTAATTGAGGTGATTTTCTCGCTCTAAAGGTGAGAGAAATTGTGATGGTTGAATTATGTAATGTAGGTAGATACTATTCTAGTGTAGTCCTTACGAATTTTATAACACTGAATTGATAATCTGTTTGTTCATGGTTAAAACCTATATAAAGTCATCCAGACCGTATTTCGGCCACGGTGGCCAAACTCGACGGCGACTAGCCATCAGCGCGGGAGATATTGTAGTGCTGAAGTGTGTGCGCAGACACAGGAGCACCCACTCTTCCCTCACTCTCATACTCTGATGGGACGGCAATCCGACACGACCTGAGAGAGATCAGGCGCAGGACCAACGGCTTACCGAGCTTTCCGAGGCACGGGGGTATCATACGGCCAACTTCCAAACTCCGGGCTGTTACTAAGAAATTCCTTATGGATAAACCCAATAACACTTTGCCCGACCTGGGAATCGAACCCAGGATCGCTTAGCAGTCGCGATTGCGACCACGAGACCACGGCGCACAATGGGGCCAAATGAGTTGTTTTATTTCAAAAAGGGCTAGATGTCACAATTTTAAACCAATTACAACGATTTTTTTTTTAAACACCCAGAAATGATTTCCAAAGAGAATGTCGGAGCCCGATTAAAAAAAAATACCTTATTAATGACATAAGTAACCTTAAATGCTCAAATATTTTTTCTCATGTAAAACCTCAGAAACTATGGCCCCTGAAATATGGCTCGCAATTCTTACAACTATTTTCCTACGGTTGTCAGTAACTTTCGACGTTATTGGAAGCTTTCTACACCAACAATGAGAAAAAAAAATTGAGCATTTAAGGTTATGTCATTAATAGGGTAATGATTTTTTCTTCAATCAGGCTCCGACATTCTCTTTGGAATTAATTTCTAAGTGTTTAAAAAAAATCGTTGTAACTGGTTTAAAACTGTGAGCTCTTTTTGAAACAAAAAAACCCATTTGGCCCCACTGTGCAACGGGGCGGGGCTGAAAACTATGAAGACAGTGAAGAAAAACATCGTGAAGTAACCGGCATGTCTTACAACCACAAATGCGAACACATGTGACTTTACGAAACTGTAATCGGCCCTCGTGGTTAACTACAAGCCCATTCCCCCTTAAAGAGAGGAGTCCTGTGTACGTGTGGATTATGTTTTGATATCGGCTGTAACACCCTCGAAAACTATAAAAGCGACATCTATGAAGAAAAAAATCGAAAATACTCGCGGCCATTTTGGATTATTTTAAAACTAGAACGCGCCAGCATTTCCTAACTGACTGATCGCTGAAAAAAAATGACAAAAACAAACTCAGAGGTCATGGTCTCCTTTAAGGTCAAACATTATTAAGATTTAATATGAATATAACCGTACCGTGTGGTGTCGGACGTAAAGAATAACACCACCCCATTTCTTCTCGTGGGTGTCGTAAAAGGCGACTAAGGGAATTACTAGACAATGGGCAGCAGCTTCTCTATGCATTTTACCACCATACTGCGATCGCCAACCCGCCTGCCAAGCGTGGCGATTATGGCAAAGGCCCCCAAATTGGGGGAGGCCTAAGTCCAGCAGTGGACGTCTTGCGGCTGAAATGATGATGATGATGATGATGAATATAACAATGTAGGGTCATGTCTGGAAGAATATTTTGAAGAAAGACCTGTCCCGACAGACGGCATATGTCTATGATAGGCTAAGAAAACTGTTTCTAATTTTATTTATGTCAGACATCATTTGAAGTCCATAGTTTTACATAAATACTTTATAAAATACAATTTTTATAGGTTAAGGTTATAGGAACTTTTCCTTAGAATTATGTTCTGGAAAATCTATTTAATGTAAGTAATCTGAGATCCAATATTCCAAACCTAAGTGATTGGATGTTTCTTTTTTGGGTGAACCAATAAAAGCGAGATTTGAAAGCGGATATAAAGGTCATTGGATGATTTTTATAAGTAGGGGGTTAGTTAATGTTGGTCCCTTTGGTCCCTAATCTACATAAATAGCGACCTATTTAGGTAAGAAAAGGTTAAAAATGAAAATTTACATAAGTCAACTTTTTTTGTAGGTGGGAAATCATCAAATAACTTCTCCCGCTCTGGTCGGAGCGGGGGGGCATGTCAGACTTTAACTGACTAAAACCCACCCGTGTTCCTTCAGTTGTACTTGGCGTGCATGCAGGACCAAAAATAATAGTCAAAAAAAAAAACTAAAACACGCTTCTGTAGAAAACCAAACTAAAAAGTAGAAAATAATAGAAAAAAGTAGTGGGGTATTGTATTGTAGGTATTTTTTAATAGATATCAAGCACCCCACGCTTTTTTCCATTATTTTCAACTTTTTAGTTTGGTTTTCTACAGAAGCGTTTTTTTTTAGTATTATTAATTTCAATTTTTTAGTGTTTCGAATTTTGTGACGTATGTCAGCGTAGTTTTTTAATTTTGTTACGTATGTCAGCGTAGTTTTCGAAGACAGTTTTTTTTGCTATCCTGGTAACCCTGGCAAGGATATTGGTACAAATTTATGAAATTATCATCGGTCCTCGATAAGTCTACCAAGTTTAAAAGAAATCTGACCGTTCGAAGTGGGTCAAAATCGAGTCCAAAGGAATCGGTTACAAACATACAGGTGAAGCTAATAAAAACATGTTAAAAAAACTCAAGAACACTTTTCTTGACTCGGGAATCGAACCCAGGACCTCAATCCTTACAGTAGCGTTTGCGACCATTAAACCACAGAGTTCCACTAAGGAAACCACTATTTACTTCAATATGCGCAAAGAAGGCGTTACGTAGGTACCCTTAAATCAACATTATGGGTAAATATTACCGGGGAACACGGTAAATTACTACCTAGTAATAAAGAGTAAACTACAGAAAACGCAGCAGGGTGAAACACTATTATTAAAATTTGAAACTTCTTATATTTTCAGAGAAAAAACGTTGTTTATTAAGTAGGTTTTTGAGATAGGATTTATACAGCATCAATCTCCTACCCTTATACCAATTAATTTTTGGTCAGCGCAACATGCCTGATTTTTCCACCGTAATTTTGATAGTCTCCTTTTATAACCATTTAAATCAAAATCATAAGTCTTTTACTTATTCAAACTAGGCTGAGGGTCAGCACTTTTTGTACGTCAAAAATTACATAAGACAGTCCCTCCAAAACGCCCACTCTTCACTACTTCCTAGTGCTTTAGCTGGGAAGAAGAAGTGGCGCAACAAACTCCCCAGCAGCACAGCTGTCTGTTTAGTTAGATGAACTTGATTCTATACAACAAAAATACTCACACGACACACTAATAGTTAAATTAAATTTTACTTGCTTTATTTCAGCTAGCATACGCCAATGTACCAACAAATATTAAAAACTGTACTCAAGCACAAATAAAACATAATAGTTTAAAAAACTAAAAATATCGCTTTCATAGAAAATTAAATTAAAAAGTAGAAAATAATTGAAAAAAAAAGCGTATGGTGCTTTGGTTTTCTATGCAAGCGTGTGTTTAGTTTTTTAGACTATTATTTATTTTCTATTTTTTAGTTCAGCTAGCTACAAAAGATAGATATTTAGTTTTTTTTTTTTGTTTTTGCTTTCCTGGTAACCCTGGCAAGGATAATGGCATTATGAATTATTGTATTGTCATCGGTCGTCGATAAGTCACAACACAGTTTCAATGAATTCTGACCGATTGAAATGGATCAAAATCAAGTCCAAAGGACGCGTCAAAAACATAGTTACATACGTCATACAGGTGAAGCTAATAAAAGTGCGTTAAAAAAAAACGTAAACACAACTTAGAATTTTGACAGTTTGTCGCGTTATTTTTGCGATAATTTTCGTTCAAGAAACCAACCCAAAAACTTTGTCTCTACCATAGAAAAAAAAGAAAAAACAGTTTCATTTGCCACAAATCCACGAGATACAACAAAATAATTAACTCTTATAATAAAGAAAAATAAATTTATAAAAGTCAGTTGTAACAATTGGAAGAGCGTACAGCGCTCAGTGGCCGAAATTGGAACTAAAGTAGTACAGACGCCAACACATCAAGCTACTACAATCTGTCAGATTTCTTTGATAGATTTTCGACTTTATTTCTAGAGCATTAGGTTCAAGGTTCATTGGGAAAAATTGACAGTTTCGGGTAGCTTGACCTGGTGGCGTCTGTACATTGAAGACTTATGAAATATTCCGAAAACGTCATGAAATATTTGACATTTCAATGAAATCAAATAAAACACAAAGAAATGTAGGGTTTAGTTTCATACAAGTTATATACATCTAACACAACGAAAAAAAAAAACAGTGTTTGTAATACAGATCGTAGTTATCTATGTTAATATTATAAAGCTGAAGAGTTTGTTTGGCTGAACGCACTAATCTCAGGAACTGCTGGTCTGAATTGAAAAAATCTTTTAGTGTTGAGTAGCCTATTTATTGAGAAAAACTATAGGCTATATAACATCACGCTACAATTAAAAGGAGCGGAGCAGTAACGAAAAATAGACGAAAACTGGCAGGCAATTCGATGCGACGGGAAGGGTCAGGGGAGCAGAAATTTGACGCGGACGAAGTCGCGGGTAGAAGCTAGTTTACTAATAAAGGTGAAAATACATAGTTTAAACGTCGGATCGGTTCACATCTGACGGAAGATGCGTCGAGCGTATCATCGGTCGCGTCTATTCGGTCAAATAGTGTGCTTTCATATCTGACGGAAGATGCGTCGGGCGTTAATTTGGATTTCCGTGATAAATCGTTCTATATCAAACATTTTCAATGCAAGAAAACTTCGAACGGTCAGTACACAAACGATCTCCGCAGATGTTACGCTTAGTCTGAATGCATCAGTCAATATAAGCATGGCGCGACGGTGCCGCCCTTTACGTCGGCCGACAATGCACTGAGAAAAATGTCATTTTGGCATAATCTTAAAATATCGTGACGTTGGTTTAAAATAGATGCGTTGTCTTATAATATGTTGATAATAAGTAAATATTACGCTAGAACTGAAATGTGTTAAGATGGAATCGAATTTTTTGGGTAAATAATGCAATATTATGATACTTGTCATCGTAAAAATTTGTAATTATGAAATAACATTGTCTTCTTCAAATAATAACACAATGTAATAGAAAATGGTCCACTGTCCCATAAATTAGTATGATAATTATAAATAAGATTCTAATTAAAAAACACAATGACAGTCACCGTAATATAAATAGATTTCATAGTTTAATATGAAGAAGTATCTCTAAAAATACGATGACCTCCCCCTAATGTACTATATTAAATTATTATGCTTTAAACTTATATTTTTAAAGTAAGCATCATTTTTTAATATTACAGTCATATTATTTTATGTGAATCCTATGATAATACGATTAAATAATCTCATATTTTTAGAGTAAGCATCAAAGTTCAATAATATAGTCATATTATTTTATGTGTATCCTACTAAATTATTATTACAGAGACCCATTTATGAGTAGCATTTGAATGATGTCCTACAAATTTAAGGTGACGGCATTATATAATGAGGTCTCCCTCTCTCACTTCATTCCGCCGCCGCGCCATTTCGGTCGGCCATTTGTATTTCACCGCTACAGCCGGCAAGTCACGACTCACGACTCATTTAATTAATAGCAATAACAATTCCATTAGTGCCAGTGAACGTGTTTGATCAGTGCAAAAATGGATATGGCTACGCGTGATCTTTTGAAGAAGTGGAATTTGGAACGCTACATCGATCGTTTTGAAAGTAAGTTGACAAACCTACCTAGTAAGTTGCTAGCATGAGCTCACACATTACATTCACACATTCTAATTTCTAGCAAGAATAGGGTCAGAGTGTCGTCTTAGAGGCACTATGAAAATATACTTAAAAAAATTTCGCGACCAATTTCAAGGTCACAGTTCTAACATAACCTTACCTATGGATCCCTTCGACATCGTTTTTACGACAAACGGTTGGTCGGAGACAAAAAACACCCAGACACTTTTAGCCTTTCTAGGTGTTACATACTATAGAATCGAGAAAATAAACGATTTGCGAAAATAACACTTTTTTGGCCGCTGTACACTCCAACCAAGAATAGTCTTGTCGTATGGTACCTACCCACCTACCTAGATATACGTTCATATTTATATTATACACTAGATTCGATGTGCAACTGCAACCCAAAAAAAAACAAATAGGTAGAGTGCGTCTAAACTAAAATGACGCGCCCCACTACCGCATTTACCGTAGTGTACGTATACAAATTTAAGTAGTGGGGCGCGTCATTTCAGCTTAGACGAGCTCTACCAACCTACATTTTATAAAGTCGATGCGACGTAGTGCATTTCACAGCTGCAATCAGGGCGCTGTTAAATTTACCTTTTTTTTTCAGCTGAAAGAATTGATATCGCAACAATGCAGATGCTTAGTAAACAAGACATACATAGTATGTTCCCTCAAATAGGGGACAGACTCCGGTTTGAAGCAGCTCTGGCCATGTTAAAAAGCGACCAACCAAAAGATATGGTTTGTTTTCATGTTAAATTGTATTTCAAAAAAGTAAATTTTGTTTTAAACTTTTTGCTTACACATGCCCTGCGTCGCTTAAATGCACATTCTCCTACTTGCATGTAGGTAGGTAGGTACCTACTTATTAACTTTTATTATTTTAAAGTCTTCTTAAGATACCTAACAATTTAACCGGTGCAGTATTTATTTAAAAAGTGGAATAAAATCATAACTTTTCATCAGTCTTGTTAGTTTACCAACTAAGTACATTATTATTACCTTTTTAAATTTCTTGTTAAATTTCAGGATAACTCCTACAATTCATCACTCTTTGAAGAGGTCCTGAGGAATGACTTGTTAACTAGTCTACCTTGTAACTTAGAGCCTCTGCCACCGTGTGAAGGACTGCAAAGCTCAATCCTCAACCAAGACTGCGAAGCAGGACTTAACCAGGAAAATTTGGTAAGTTCTGCAAAATTGTAGAAAAGTACTCGTACTTACTGTTTTTTGGTTCAAGAGCAATATGTATTAATTTCTAATTACATCCATACTAATATTATAAATGCGAAAGTAAGTTTGTCTGTCTATCTGTCGGCTGGGGCAGGACCTTTTCACATTTTCATACCTAAGACACTGAGCCGATGCAAAATTTGGTATAGACATTCTTTGAGACCAGGATCAGTCCTGATCTTGATCGATTAGTTTTTATCAGGGCCGGATCAAGGGACGAGGGCAGGACCGTTCACACCTGCAATGCTGAACCGATTACTAGTAAAAAAATATAACACTTCCCTTGAGTTATCTCCGGCTAGGGCTAGCTATAGCCTGTTAGTTAACGGTCGCACTCGGACACATTTAGTGATTATTTCAACGATTATTGAGGTTAATTGACCGTACATACTCATATTATCACACCTTTTTGTTACATGTACTATTATAACATTGTCTCAAAGTAAATATTATTTTAGGATGGTGACATACTGGTGATACCACTGGACTCGTCGTCGTCAGTGGGTGAAGCAGTTAGACAAGAGTCCACCGGGAGCAATTTAGTAAGTTATTGCCTATTATCCTGTACTTTTGATAAGGAATTTAAATTGACATTCAATATTGTTAACCCCCGGCGTAAACAGATAAGTTTAACGTCTGTACCTGTCCTGTCCTGTATGTGTGTACGGACGGCCGTTTAGGAGCTATACTATATGTCACAAAGATCAGTAATATATTTGGAGTTGGTGACAGCTATAACTAACAACTAAATGCATGATGCCTAGACTGGCACCGACTCCAACTGATCATTATACTGAATGGAAGGTAGGTATTGAACCTGTATTTTCAACATTTTAGTGACATTTTTTTTTAACTTTTACCTTGCATATTTAGTTTGTAATACCATACTTATACTATTTGTGTTTCAGGTGAATACCATACTGAATTCATCAGTCGAGAGAAAACAAATAATAGCAATTGGGCAGAAAACGGGCACCTTACCCTCAAACGTGCGTGAGCGTTTATGCAAGCTGCTTATGGAGAAGCTCATTACGGCCGAAAACCCGGTACTTCTGACAGATTCGCAGCTGCTTGCTCTATCCTACGACATTGGCAGATTATTTAAAGAGGAGTCACCACCCCTATACTACGCGCCGTACCTGCCGGCTGATGCTTACCAGGCTAAGCGCAATATCTCTGGCTGGTTAGTCACCGCCAGAAGGGCTCGACGGCAGCATTTAGTTTCGTTGGGCCTTATTGAAAAGCCCAAGTCACGTTCTCGCTCCAAGTCCAGTCCTAGGCTAGACACCCCTCCACTCGCTGGAATCGACCTGACCGGACTTAAAGAAGGTAACTCCTTTTCAAGAAATTTTATGTTTTCAGATTGAATTAAATTATCAAGAACAAAATTATTGAGAAAAATATCTGAATTAGTATAAATTTTCGTTACAAATTACAAAATATCTGAATCTAAGAACCGTTATTGTCATTGTACTAATTATTAATCGTTTTAATTTTTGTGTGCAGGTGAAGTGGAGGACGTAGCGTCAGCATTAGAGCAGCTGTCAAGTCCTTCAGCTGGTCCGTGGCAGGAGGTCAGTGCCCTGTGGCGGGAGACGGTGCGAGCTCGCCTCCGGTACTTGTACTACGAGGAAGGGACATTACAGGAGTACTTCAATAAGTATCCTATCCTGAAGTCAAGTGATGGATGGCGACTCCTGACTCATGACTACGAAGCACTGTTCCCTGATAAATCCGGGGGCCTCGACGCCTTGGATGCTTCATCGGAAAACATACTAAAAGCTGCTCAGCAGAAGCTTAACACCACAAAGGACTCGTTTCTTCGTCGAAAAATAGCTGATACATTGGCAATTTGTGACGGTAAGGAAATGATTCTGTTATATAGTTCTAGGTGCTCGACCTCCCTGGGTCGGTGAACCCGTTATAAAATATATAGACAAAAAAGAATTTAAAAATTATCTAACATGGTGCAGTCGTTCAGAAGTAACGGGCGGGCGGACACACATTTCGGCAATTCATTTTTACTTATATAGATAGATTTTATTTTGTTCTGATACTTTTCCCTATTTGCTCAGTTAATGATGATGTGTTGTGTCAAATATACTATTATTATTTTCTTTCCAGATGAACAACCGGAGACAAAATTAATAGCAGCGATATTGCTACTCGGCTGTCTCTTTAATATTCCTCCTGCCCGTCGATCTAGAAAAGAATGGCAAGCTTCACGAGCGGAGATATTGGATGGATTTGTGACCATCGTGGATGATGACGCAGACGTGCAAGTGGTAATTGAGGAGCGTCGCCAAAAGCTTCAAAACCTAGGTATTAGCCTCCAACCATTTATAATTTGGTGCCGCCAGTCAGGTGTCTCCTTCACAGTATGTGACAATACGTTTTACAAGTTCACAACACTAACTGAGGCTGTTGATGTGACTTTTAAAATATTTCATGCTACTGCGGCTAAATATCCTACTGAAAGCTATAACATTTGGCTTATTATCCAAATTGGTTTTTACAAAGTCAAAACATCGTACGATCGTATGTCACAATCTGTGAAGGAGATATTAGTTACTCTCGGAGTCACAATTTAAATTAAGATGAAGTGTCACAGTTGTAAAAGGACTTTTCCCACGTTTTCTTCACTTATTACCCACATAAGGAAAGAATGTGAAAAAATTGATATTACTGGAGTTTATAAATGTGGTGAAGACGCATGCTACCGGTATTTCACGGACGTTAGACAATTTAGAAAACATGTTAACTTAAATATTTGAATAAAGTAAACACTCGTTATTTGCCATCCACCTCAAACGAGGCTTGCGTAGTTCCTATGTGTGAAACAGAGACTACCAAAGTAGCAACTGAGCACATATACATTGAAGCTGATAGTGAACCGGAAGTCCTTGATAATGCTGATAGTATTATTCATAAAGAAGTTTTGAAATTTATTTCAACGCTCTATGTAAATCCCTCTGTATCTCGATCGTCTGTACAAGCTATGGTTAGTCATTTGCAAACCCTTCTTGACAATATCGCACCGTCTTTAATGTCCGTATTCGGCCCTGTGCTAGCTGATGAGGAAAGCATGTCTGGAAGCGAAATTAATAAACGACTTCATAAGTTCAACACAGCTTTGAAGGGCATCTTTTTTCCGTTTCGTTCAGAATATTTGAGATTCCGAGAATTGAATTTATTAGGTTCTTTTATACCACCACATGAAGTAATCGTTGGTTATTGTCCTGACATTTCACAAAGGAGTAACACTTTAACATTACACACCAAGCCACGTACAATGCAAGTAATTCAACTTCGCCAGGTTTTGAAGAATTTTTTTTCCATTGACACTATTTGGAAAGATGTAACGGATTATTTGAACCACCTAAGGGGTAATTTAATAATCCGTGAAGAAAATCCGATGAGGCCAATGTGTCTAGAAAATGTAATGCAGGGATCTGTATGGCTGGCAATGTGTACACCGCAGGCGTCGGACATTATTCTTCCTTTAGTAGTATACTATGATGATTTTGAAATTGGAAATCCTTTGGGGAGCCACGCTGGGGTGCATAAGCTTGGTGGTGTATACGTTTCCTTGCCAGCACTCCCACCACATTTATTTTCATTGTTGAATAACATTTTGCTGTTAGCTATTTGCCATTCTGCTGACAAAACTAAATATGGAAACAAAGCTATTTTTGACCCTGTTATTGAGGAATTGAATTACTTGCAAAACAAAGGAATTTTTATAGAAAATAAGTTTTTTAAAGGAACCGTAAAATTGAAGGTTGTTGCTATAACTGGCGATAATTTAGGCCTGAATTCAATTCTCGGGTTTACTGAAAGTTTTTCAGCTAACAAGTGTTGCAGAATCTGTAACATTGACAAGAAAGGTTTGCAAACTGCTCTATATGAAAACAGTAACTTGCTTAGAAATATGACTTCATACCACGCTCAATTGCAAGAAAACGATACACCTAACACGGGCATTAAAGAATCATGCTGTTGGCTTAAGGTGACAGGATTTGATTTATTTCAAAATGTAGCAGTAGACCCAATGCATGATATATTAGAAGGTGTAGCTCGTTATGTAATGACCTTTGTCATAAACCACTTCCTTGCCGAAGGTCTTTTAAAGATCTCAGTATTGCAACAAAGAATAATTTCATTTGATTATGGACCAGATAGGAATTCAAAACCAAGTAATTGTTTAGTTGTCCAAGGTTCGAAAGTAAAATTGAAAACTTCAGCATCAGAAATGCTTACCCTTATTAGATACTTCAGCCTAATAGCCGGGTTTTACATTCCTTTAGAAAATAAAGTATGGAAATTATACATTATGTTGCGGCAAATCACCGACAGGTTATTAAGTCATAGGGTCTTCAGTGACACCAATATTCAACTCCGGGTTATAATAGCAGAATTTAATCAATTGTACACGGAGCTAACAAAATCACCCCTGCAGCCAAAGTTTCATTTTCTGACTCATTATCCTACCATGCTAATGAAGTTCGGCCCCGTACGTAACATGTGGGCTATGCGTTTTGAAGCCAAGCACAGGGTATCTAAGTTAGTGGCTAGATCATCTTTTAATCGAGTCAATGTTTGCAAGACTCTAGCAATAAAATGTCAACTTATGCTCAATGACTTATTTGTGAAAAATACAATACCTACAACAAAAATACTAGGAAAAAAATCTGCATTAAATTCAGGAGACACTGTCAAGTTTTCTCTCGGCACTGGCGTTGTCCTCAAATATTCGGTTACTTCCGCTACAATAGCTGGTGTTATATGGCAGCGGAACTCTATTGTTACTGTAGATATAGATGATGAACAATTCTTACCCACTTTTGGCCAAATTGATGCAATTTTGGTGACAGATACTGAAGAGGTTTTTTTCCGTTGCTGTATGTTTGAAACTATTGAATTTAATTCTCATTACAATTCTTATGAAGTTAAACGTGGTAATGATTATCTGTGCTTTCCTTGCCAAAATGCCGTTTCTCCGTGTCCTAACACGCTCACTCTAATGCGAGGTAACACGTCATATATTACAAGTAGATGGTACCTAGAGTAAAAATTTCAAAATTCTGTAGGTATTCTAACGGCTTACGGTCGCTGCTATAATACCTTGAAAATGCGCAAACGAGTTAACTCGTTTGCTCATTTTTAAGGTGTTTTTATTTTGAATCCAGTAATATCAATTTTTTTTGGAAACGTTTACATAATTATTAATTATGTACTTATACCGTACGCGGCGTTGCTAGTTTGAGGCACTGCAGAGTCCAAGGGCAGTTATTTTTTTATAGCAGAGTGCGCTCAACTAGTAATCTACCCTTAGTTACGGTATTTATCGGATATCCCTTTAGGATATCCTATAAAGACGGCCCGATAACGGTGTCCGCATAAAGTAATGGTATGAGCCAGCACCAATAGCTGGTTTAAGGTGAACGCACACTTATCAGAGCCGAAGGAGGCGAAGGAATCAAATTTTAGAATTACTTAAATGAAGTCCAATGTAACTTCGCACACTTATCCGCACCGAATCGTACGACCTTATTCGTCCGATTCGGTAAGTGTGCGAGGTTCCATAGGATTTCATACAAGTAATTCTAAAATTCGATTCTTTCGCCTCCTTCGGCTCTGAAAAGTGTGCGTTCACCTTTAGTAATAGATTTTAAAGTAAAGTATTTGTATGAGGGATAGATTAGTCTCATCGGAGTGTTTATAGTAGCACTTTACTTGAAAATAGATATTTACTATAATAATATAACCAATTTATTGTATGCAGCTTTAAGGTGAAAGCGTCAGGGTAGCCCGCGAAATTCAAATTTTCTTACGTTTTTTGCAATTTGCAGGCCAGTGCTAGGTTTTGATTGAAATGTTAGACGCGGGTGTAAGACGTATGTAGTACAACTTATGTACTTACACCCGCGTGCAACATTTAATTAACATACAACCTAGCACTGGCCTGCAAATTGCAAAAAACGGCTACCCTGAAGCAATCACCTTAAGGGCAAAAATGTTTTAGTTATAGGTACATTAATGTAAAGTTTGTTATTTTTTGTAAATTAAATTTCTACTCGTCTTAACCTTTATTTTAATTTGTAAAAACTAGAATTATTGAACATAATATATATAATGATTCTTTATAATGACCGACAAATAGATACTGTAATCATTAAGGCGAGGATGTTTCTAAACAAAACAGTCTTCTTTTATACTGAATATAAATGTTTAGAGTATATAATAATTATTCATTCATACTATGGAAATAAAAATACCATTCAATTTTCTGTTTAATTTATACATACATCCCTTTTCACCTTCTTACCATTCTTGCCAAGGTACTTTTTTCTATTTTTTTTACTTACTCTCCATTTTTTTAAGGTTCAAGTTTAGGGTTCTTCAGTTTTTTTTAATGTTGAGCTCACACCTAATAATATTTAAAAGGAAAGAACCAATATTGGATACTTAAAAATAAGGGGATCATGTAAGTCCAGTGGCGCCCTCAATTATAGGAGGATTGTGATTTCTAATAATCCAAACAATTTCTGTGTAATCCACCAGTATTTAGTTGTAGTCCTACTGATGGAGAATGAGTAGAACTACAACTAATCACTGGTGTATTATAGAGATATTAATTGGTTTATTAAAAAACACAATCCTCCTATTGAGGGCGACCTCCGTAAGATAATAGGCTATAACCAGAGATATGAGGAAATAGTAGGAAAAGTAAGAGGACCTAACCTAAAATACGAGGAGGTTACCGAAAAATAGTAGGAAAAATAATAGGATATAACTGGATATATGAGGAAGGCACCGAAAAATAGTAGGAAAAATTGTATGACATAACTGAATATGTGAGGAAGTCACCGAAAAATAGTAGGAAAAATAATAGGATATAACTGGATATATGAGGAAGGCACCGAAAAATAGTAGGAAAAATTGTATGATATAACTGAATATGTGAGGAAGTCACCGAAAAATAGTAGGAAAAATAATAGGATATAACTGGATATATAAGGAAGGCACCGAAAAATAGTTGGAAAAATTGTATGACATAACTGAATATGTGAGGAAGTCACCGAAAAATTGTAGGAAAACTAATAGGATATAACTGGATATATGAGGAAGGCATCGAAAAATAGTAGGTAACTAAAACTAAATCCATGGTGACACATCATCTTAAATACTGTTATCATCAACATCAGTATTATCATCGTTCTTTTTGGTGAATCACTATGCTCCGTCCTTTGAGTGAATTCATCATACTTTAAGCTGAATTCACCTCTTTTATGATTGTCAGTTTTCTCAGTGTGCGTTGACTTGACGGAAACGGAACAGACGCTGTACGCTCGACGCACTAACGCATCATCGGTTAAGTGTGAAAGGTTGAACGTTTTCTCATATAATTGTCTGTTCTGGCGTTACGCGACCGATGATACGCGACGCATCTTCCGTCAGATGTGAACCGACCCCAATGAGAAAAAAACCTTCTGCCAAAATTTTACAGTCATAAGTAGGTAAACTATCGGTATGCTGAAATTAAGCATACACCAATATCATAATCACCCTATTTGTTCCCATTACTGGGACACAGGCCTCTCGGTGAGAAGGAATGGGCCGTAATCCACCACGCGGGCCTAGTGCGGGTTGGTAGATGTCACATGTCTTCGAATGATTGGTTCTAGGACATGTCGGTTTCCTCACGAAGTTTTGCTTCACCTTTTCGAGAGCAGTGGTGATTAAATTATTTACACAAAGTAAAGCAGACCTGGGGTCTGAAGTCGCAAAAATGTGGACCAGGTGCTACAAAAATATTATACAACATTTTCCTTATTCGAATAGGTAAACCGATACTTACTCGATTTAAAAACTTTTAATTCAAAAAGTTTGTATGAAATTCGTATCGATTACAAATTATAATGAGTCCTGCATATATCTCAGAGCGATCATTGTAACTTTAAGCTGTTTGTATTTTGCTTAAATCTTATCTTATACCTTTAAACGAGCAATTCTTGTATATATATAATCTGAATCTCGGAAACGGCTCCAACGATTTTCATGAAATTTAGAATACAAGGGGTTTCGGGGGCGATAAATCGATCTAGCTAGGATTCATTTTTATACAATGTCGTTTTATTCATGTTTTCACTGACCAACTGTATCGATAATCAACATGTATTAAACTTATTATTTTAAACACAATTTACCAAAAAATACCGAGCTAAGCTCGGTCAACCAGATATTGAAGAGTTATATTTTGTTTATATTTAGGCTTAAATAAACTTCCTGAATCAACCATGTCCAAGATGTCGTGAAAAGATGCCCTCCTACAGATAAATACCACCCGTCTCTCCACTAGTCCAATGCTTACTCAAGGATGCATATCCGGTAGGCTCGCAATCCTTTCCTCTCCAAAGGGCACGTCTTCCCTACCATTACAGCGCCCCGCGGTCTACTTCTTGATATGCAATGGCCTATGTAGCACCATGAATCATGAGGCTTCAGGGGCTAGTGCAAATCTTGGGGTTCATTCGATTAATCGAGTCTGGTCAAACCACGCTGCGATCGGTGCAATTCTTTTCATTTCATACATACATACATAAACTCACCCCTTTTTCTCATGGGTTTAGGCTGAAATTTCGGAATCATAACATATTCCTTTTACCTCTTTTATGTTCATATATCTGGTCATACACACACGCCGGTTGCGAGTACTACGCACCTAACCTTTCTGAAGAACATCACCAATAAGGTCACTATATGTCGTCCTAGGTCGTCCCCTCCTGGCGTTTCCACTCATATCTGCCTTACGTGATATAAATAACGATTTAATAATAACTAACATATTGCTTGTTAGTCTAGAAGACACAAGTATGATTACTGAAAATTTTGTCCAGCACACAATTCTGTTATCAGCAGCCTTTAATTTTCCCACTGCTGGGATACAGGCCTCCTCTCGGAGTGGGCCATAATCCAATACGCGGACCCAATGCGGGTTGGTAAACGTCACATGTCTTCGATTTTTTGGTTCTGAGACATGACGGTTTCCTCACGATGTTTTCCTTTACCTTTTTGAGAGCAGTGGTGATGAAATAATTCACACAAAGTAAAGTGCCTACTTGGTTTCGAACTCACGACCTACAACTCGTAAGTCGCGGCCGTTACCACTGGGCCACCACTGCTGATGATGAAGTAATGCTAGCTTTAACACGTTATTAAAAAATAGTTGAAAAAAAAAAATTAAAAGAAAATACATTAAAAAGCACCCCACGCTTTATTCCATTATTTTCTAATTTTTAGTTTGGTTTTCTATGAAAGCGTGTTTTTTTTTTTAACTATTATTAATTTTCAATTTTTTAGGGTGTTTCGTATTTTGAGACGTATGCCAGCGTAGTTTAAGAAGACAGTTTTTTTTGCTGTCCTGGTAATACTGGCAAGGATAATGGCACTTTATGAAATTATTGCATTGTCATCGGTCATTGACAGGAGTGCAAAGTTTGAATGAAATCTGGTCATTTAAAGTGGGTCAAAATCGCGATATAAGGAGTCGGTTACAAACAAAAAAACATACTAACATACGAACATACAAGTCAAAATCAAAATCAAAAGTCATTTATTCAAACTAGGCTGAGAGTCAGCACTTTTTGAACGTCAAAGTTACAAAAGACAGTCCCCCCAAGTGAAGGTAATATAAAGCGTGTAAAAAAAGAAACTTCTAACTCAATACTCTAACTAGGATAATAAGGCGTATACGGCCTGTTAACGCAACTGACAAAATGTACCTTACCTTAGGGAATACGTGATCATACATTTATCCTTATTGCATCAAAATCGGTAGCAAGTCATCTGTTCCACTTCGCCAGATTCCCCCACATCCGCACCGGTTTATATCACACGATACGCCGATCCCGGCTTAACCTAAATTTAAAGAAAACACGTCGCTCGTCGGGGTGCTGTGCAACAAACTTATGGCTTATAAAATGAATCGGGAAGCTGTATTTATCGTGACGTAAGCTGTATTTATCGTGACGAAAGCTATATTTATCGTGACGTAAGTGTGGTGCCGGACGTAAATAATAGCACCATCCTATTTCTTCCCGTGGGTGTCATAAAAGGCGACTAAGGGACTTACTAGAGAATGGGCAGCATCGTTCTCTATGCATTCTACCTCCATACTGCGATTGCCAACCCGCCTGCCAAGCGTGGCGGTTATGACAAACGTTCCCAAATAGGGGGTAGATAAGCAATGTTTATAATACATAAAATTGGATGCTGACATTCCGTCAATCATGGTTACGGGTTATCAGAAGTCCGAAAGTCGGACAATCAGTCTTTGCAAACGCGAACATTTGTGACCCGCCGATTTTACTAAGCAAGGTATCGTGTTACCCAGGAAATGAATCATCGTTTCAGCTTAAAGATGTCCAGTGCGGCCACAGGCCTTAGGCATTGGGGGAGCCCAATTTGGGGAGGTTTGCGATAATCGCCACGCTTGGCAAGAGGCCAAGCGTGGCGATTATCGTAAGAGATGACACCCACGGGAAGAAATGAGATGGTGATTCTTAACATCCGTCACTACACGGAAGGTCAGATATGGTTGCTTAACGGTAAATACTGGCAGCTGCTTCTGGTTAGACTGGAAGCTCCCTAGTTGTCAGCCTTTCGGGCTTCTGACGACCTGTAACAATTGTCAAAGAATCACCAATGACATACGATAACGATGCTTAACGTAATTTCCAAGGAACGGAGGGGTCATGATTTGTAAAAATAATAGTTAAAAAAAACTAAAAAACACGCTTCCATAGAAAACCAAACTAAAAAATAGAAACTAATGGAAAAAAGCGTGGGGTGCCTGATATCAATAAAAAATACCTTAAAAAGCACCATTTATTTTCTATTTTTTTAGGGTGTTTGGAATTTTGAGACGTATGTCAGCGTAGTTTTAGAAGACAGTTTTTTGCTGTCCAGAGGGGTAATTGCGGAACTTTTTATCGGTAGGAAAGTTAAACAATATTCATTGCGTTATTTACGTTGCTGAGCCGACAATTTATTCGAACAACTGACGCAATGGTTTAGAAATAATCTTCAATCCCATTCAGATTCTGATAAATTGTGCGTTTCGCAATTAGGGTGCAGGTAACCCTGGCAAGGATAATGGCAGAAATTTATAAAATTATTGCATTGTCATCGGTCTTTGACAGGTGTGCAAAGTTTAAATGAAATGTGGCCGTTTAAAGTGGGGCAAAATCGCACTATAAGAAGTAAACAAACGAACATACAAGTGAAGCTAATATAAAGCGTGTAAAAATGACCACGGACCAACCACGGCAACTACTTCCCCTCTCAATGTGGAGGCTTGTGTCCCAGCAGTGGAGACATTATAGGCTAATTATCAGACGACCTCCTCCAGTTTTCATAATATGACTGATGCGAAAAGTTGTTTGTACAGTCAGTTCCCTGCATTACCTGACCCCTTTTCTTCATTTTTTCTGTGTAGGAGGTGTCATGTAATGCAGGGCACTGACTGTACAAACCTACTCACAAAAAAATAAATAACTCATCATTGTAATTAGTTATCAGGGACCTAGTTCTTTCTAATCTACACCAATATTATAAAGCTAAAGAGTTTGTTTGTTTGTTCAACCAAACAAACAATTGTTTGGTTGAACGCGCTAATCTCAGGAACTACTGGTCCGAATTGAAAAATATTTTTGTGATGGGTAGCCTATTTATTGAGGCAGGTTATAGGCTATATATCAATACGCTACAAACAAAAGGAGCGGAGCAGCAACGAAAAATGGACGAAAACTGGCAGGCAATTAGATGCGACGGGAAGGGACGGGTAAGGGAAGGGTTTGACGCGGACTAAGTCGCGGACAGAAGCTAGTAAAGCATAAATATAAACCTTTTGTCATCATCAGCACCCTATAATGTTCCCACTGCTGGGACACAGGCCTCCTCTCGGTGACAGAGAGTGGGCCATAATCCACGCGGGCCCAGTGCGGGTTGATAGATATCACATGTCCTCGAATTTTTAGTTCTATGACATGCCGGTTTCCTCTCGATGTTTTCCTTCACCGTTTTGAGAGCAGTGGTGATGAAATAATTTACATAAAGTTAAGCGCCTACTTGGGTTAGAACTCACGAACTACTATACGTAAACCCCTGCCGTCACCACTAGGCCAACACTGCTCTCGCCTTTTATACTCAGTACAATTATCAGAAACCTGCAAACGTATAGTATGACTAATGTCGTGCCTGCAAAATGCCGCACATTGCCAGACGATTTAATGGTCTCATTTTGTACCTAAGTATGCGTAATGGTCACATTTGATAGTGGGTAGGTAGAATATTAGTGTTTTCATGTGCTAGAAATGATTTCAGTGAAAATATAGTTGTTGACTGGTATATTTACTTCGTGATTGTCGATCTGTTATTACCTAAATTTTAGTCATGAAATTGTGTTTTTTTAATGATATCTCTCACATCAACCTATGTGGTTGTCGGCTGATTAACTAGACTTGCCCGTGGCTACCTTAATAAATTAAGACCTCCAGCCAGGGCTTAAAAAACTTAAAACTAGAGCGACTACTCGCTAAGGCGGTCCCTGTGGGGTACGGACCTCGGCTTAGGGCATCGATGGTAGGAGCATCAAGGGTCGGGCCGATTACATGCAGTTTGCTCTATGAAAAAAAAACTAAAGTTATATCTAAAAAACAAAATAATCCCGTAGTACGGCGTTAATACTTCACGGAAATTCATTCGTATTTTAATAATAACAATGCAACATGATACCTTTATTTATACATTTATAAAAATAAATAAAATTAGAGTGTCTGTTTTTAATATTAAAATTACCACTTTTTACGAAGTGTATATGGATGTATAGTATGTATTCACTGTACATATACCAAAACAACATTTTTTACAATTTTTGTCTGTCTGTCTGTCTGTTTGTTCCGGCTAATCTCTGAAATGGCTGGACCGATTTTGACGGGACTTTCACTGGCAGAAGCTGATGACAACAAGGAGTAACCTACTTTTATTTTAGAAAAAATCTTTTATTTTAGAAAAATACCTGCGTTAATTTCCGACATCCACGCGGGCGAAGCCGCGGGCAAAAGCTAGTCTATACTAATATTATAAAGAGGAAAAATTTGTATTTTTGTTTGTTTGTAACGGATAAACTCAAAAACTAGTGGATTTTAAAAATTCTTTGACCATTAGAAAGCTACGTTATCTGCAAGTAACATACGCTATATTTTATTTTAGAAAAAATAGGGGTCCGTAAGATATTTGGGATTTTCGGACCCAAGGTGTAAAAAATCATCCAAAAAATATCCTTATTAATATGTCTTCGAAGTACCAGGTTGTCATAACTTGGTAGGAGCTCACCTGACATGGGTGTGTGATAGCTAGAAAACGCTTTATTATGTCTTCGAAGTACCAGGTTGGCATAACTTGGTAGGAGCTTGGTAGGGTGGTACGAAGTTCGCTGGGTCAGCTAGTTGTGTAATAAAAAAATATGCCTTTAACATTATCAAAACGTGTTTTAGCACTTACTAGAGTATGGGCAGCAGCGTTCTCTTTGCATTTTACCACCATATAAGGATCACAAACCCGCCTGCCAATCGTGGCGATTATGGAAAACCCTCCATTTTTTTGAGAAGGCTTATTTATGTCCAACAGTGGACATCTTCCGGCTGAAATGTTGACGATGATTACAACAATTTATAAATAGGTACTTATTACCAAAATATTATATAATATACCTACTGTCCGTAACACAGATTAATTTCTAGCACGGAACTTGGTTCTGCTCCGCTATCCACGGTAATATTTATATTCGTCAGTAATTATGTATTTAAGTTAAACTGTACTCAGGATCACTGACACGTACTCTCTGTAGAATTATATTATCCTTCTTTGCATACAAAATCTACCTGTCACCGCAAAAAACAAAAGCGGTCCAAGTTTTTAACCGGCCGTTGTCCAGCCCATCTCAGCGACCCGGATTAAGCTCTGCCGTACATAAGGCGAGGGGTGAGGTCTCTAAACCAGCCCTAATTACCGACACGTCAACCTGAAGTGGGTATAATGCGTAATTAGCTTCGAGGAAGACCTTACTACCGGTTCGAGGCATCTGTGGAAGCGAGGTTGGATCGAGTTAAGGTTGAAAATTTGTTATTGGACGTTCCTACCCTCTGTGCCTTTGTGCCACAAAGCATGCAACCAAAGCTGCATTTAGAAAACACCTGTTATTTTTGCCATTACACACAAACACATCATTTTTTTTTTATAGCACTATTTTTATTTGGAAATTTAGACATTTATGAATCACAAATGTCTATATTTTCAAATAATAATAGTTTATGGTCGATTTCTACATTAGGATGGAGAAATTGACTTTTTTGCGGACAGGCGACTGCAACCCAGAGTTCGAATAAACTAAATATCGACATCTTTTTATCATTCTCCTCGCTTTGACTGCCTCGATGGTCTGTTACAGCTACTGCTAAGCATGAAGTCCTGGATTCGACTGTTATTGAGTACTAACTTATGCCCGCAACTTCGTCCACGTAAAATTTCTTGTTTCCCCGACCCTTCCCGTCGCGTCGAATCGCCAACCCATGTGATTTTCCCCGTTTTTGTAACATTTTTCATTACTGCTCCGCTCCCCTTAATTGTAGCGTAATGTTATATAGCTTATAGCCTTCCTCAATAAATAGGCTACACAAAAATAATTTTTCAATTCGGACCAGTAGTTCCTGAGACTAGCGCGTTCAATCAAACAAACAAACAAACTCTTCAGCTTTATAATATTATAAGTATAGATATATTAGTATAGATTAACATATGGATGCAATTTCCATGTTGCATGTTTCAGTAGCAGCCCGGGGTCTAAAATGTGATTGAATTGTTAGTTCGTAGATCTTTAACAGTCGTTACGGGTCGTCTAAAGCCCGAACCTCTTACAACCAATCTTACCATAGGGTATTGAATTCCCCAGTCACTCGCTTCAGATAAAATACTGGTACTCACCTGCATCCAGTTAGACTGAAAGCCGACACTAACATAGTCCTGCCAGGGTCGCGAGATTGTTCGAAAGAAAAACCGTGACCCTGGCATATGGGCAACTGAAGGCCCTCCCGCTCCGCCCAGAACGGGAGAAGACATTTAATGATTTCCCATCCAAAAAAAAACCCAACATAGTTGGGAAAAGGCTAAGCAGTTGATAATGAAAGTCTGAGACGTTCAGGAAGACAAACGTGATATTATACAATACTAGCTTCAGCCCGCGACTTCGTCCGCGTCAAATATTTGCTCCCTGACCCTTCCCGTCGCATCGCAGCCTGCCAGTTTTCGTCCATTTTTTTGTTGCTGCTCCGCTCCTTTTGATCGTAACGTAATATTATATAGCCTATAGCCTTCCTCAATAAATAGGCTACCTCACTCAAAAATAACTTTTCAATTCGAACCAGTAGTTCCTGAGATTAGCGTGTTCCACCCCCCATTTTAGGGAAGTAGGGGGTTAGAAAGAGACAAAAAGTAGCCTATATCACTTTCCATCCCTTCAACTATCTCCACTTAAAAAATCCCGTCAATACGTTGCTTTGTTTTGCCGTGAAAGACGGACAAACAGACACACACACTTTCGCATTTATAATATTATAGTATGGATTAAGTGTATCATCTTTCTCCACAACCCAGTTCAATTTGAAAGCCTTTCGTCAGCATCATTATCATCATTTCAGCCGTAAGACGTCCACTGTTGGACATAAGCATCAACCAATTTCCATAATCGCCACGCATGACAGGCTGGTTGGCGATCGCAGTATGGTGGTAAAATGCATAGAGAACAGTACTGCCCATTCTCTAGTAAGTCTCACGAATTGCCTAAATGTGCTTTATAAGCCTGTACGACCTAAACACAAAGATATTAAATTCGATATCAATTCTAGTTACCGTAGTAAGTCCCCAGGTGTATTCGCGGCGACTCCCCGGCCGTATTTGGCGACCAGTCAGGAAGAAAGCCGAGATACGGTTACCATGGCAACCGGCCATCTGTACCCGGGAGAATACAAAATATTAGGTATCTATGTCACTCTATTATAGATAGAAATAATTTATGGATAGTCTTTGTGGAAGTATTTTTTTATATGCTACATCATTATCCAGGGGTGTCGTGTAACGCAGTAAATGGTTTTGGAGGACAGAAGGCAGTCGTTCTGTGGTGGCATGTAAAATAATGGTAGATTAGAGGAAACAACGAAATTATTTTTAAGTAGGTTAAAGCATTAATTGGTCAATAAAGTAAATCTTATATCTTTAAGCGAGCAATTCTTGTATATATATATATAATCTGAATCTCGGAAACGGCTCCAACGATTTTCATGAAATTTAGTATACAAGGGGTTTCGGGGGCGATAAATCGATCTAGCTAGGATTCATTTTTATAAAATGTCGTTTTATTCGTGTTTTCAATGACCAACTTTATCGATAATCAACTTGAACATAAACGTATTATTTTAAACGCAATTTACCAAAAAATACCGAGCAAAGCTCGGTCAACCAGATATTGGTTCTTTAAATGATAAATGTTTTTTTTTTTTTTTTTGAATAAGTATTGATGAATTTATCTCCTACTTTATATCCTACTAATAGTGATATCAGCTCAGACTAACGAGTTGTAGGTCGTGTGTTTGAGGCCGGGCAGGCACTATACTTTGTGTAAATTAATAATTTCGTCACCACTGCTCTCAAAACGGTAAAGGATAATATCGAACCAAAACTACGAACACATGTGACATCTACCAAAACGCACTGGGCCTGCGTGGTAGATTATAGCCCACTCCCCCTTGACGAGAGGAGGCCTGAGTCCCAGCAGTGGGAAAATTATGGGCTTTCTAAGTTAAGGAAATTTTCATATTTCATGAACTTAGAGAGATGTATTGATGACTGGCCGACTACGTTTTTATTCTATAAATAGAAATTTATAATGACCTGCATATCTATACATCTATACAATCTAGACATAAATAAAATTGGAGTGTCTGTTTGTAATATTAAGATAACCACTGTTTACCAAGTGTATATGGATGTATACACGGTACACGGTACACGGTTTGGTATACAAAACAACATTTTTTATAATTTTTGTCTGTCTGTCTGTCTGTTTGTTCCGGCTAATCTCTGAAATGGCTGGACCGATTTTGACGGGACTTTCACTGGCAGATAGCTGATGTAACGAGGAGTAACACATAGGCTACTTTTATTTTAGAAAAAATCTTTTCTTTTAGAAAAATACCTGTGTTAATTTCCGACATCCACGCGGGCGAAGCCGCAGGCAAAAGCTAGTAACAAATAACAATACAAATGAAAATTTCTCACTCTTTCACTGTTTTTTTTAATATTGTGGGCTACTCTGAAGGTAATTTGGCATCGGAGCTGCATATCTCTTCTTCAATACATCCATCAAAGCCGTGGTCTTAGCTTACACACAATCTTTCCAACTTTTTTTTCAGTCTAACTCTACTCCTATAGTCAACCACAGCTAAAGAGCTAAGTTATTCATTGGCTGCCAGGGTCACGAGATTTGTTCGAAAGAATAACCGTGGCCCTGGCATAAAGGCGGGTGGGTTTTAGTCAGTAAAAGTCTGACACGCCCTCCAGCTCCGCCCAGAGCGAGAGACGCCATGTGATGACTTCTCACCAAAAAAAAAGTTATGCCCTGGGCCAGCATGACCCATCGTGACAAGAGCGGTGTCTAACAGGGCCCATCTAATGGGGCTCTGATCTGAAATCCAACCGTGTCTCAATATGCAAAATTTAAGTGGGTTTGTTTGTTCACTGTCTGCAATTATGCTAATATCCATCGGTCAGCCTGGTTTCTGCTTACGTCACGTCTACGACTTAATATAATTGAATGGTTTAGATCGAAAATGTTGATAGAAAATTATGTAGAAGTTGGTTTGGGAAATCGATTTTGGGAAAAGTGTGAAATATTTTAGAATTCGAGTATCTAGGAAATAATTGCGTCTACCGGTCTTCAAAATAATGATACATCTTTTTTGAAAGCTATGGACATTGGTGACCAAGAAAAAAATTACTACCAAGACTAGGTTACTATTGAAATAAGGAAAATGCATATTTGCGTTCCCTTCGAAAAAAGCAAAAAAGATTTTTAAGAAATCTCTCTTTTTCGGCACTTTATTTTTCAACGCAGCTTTCTGTAGGAGTAAACTGTTCGAAATTTTTATGTAAAAAAAAAATGCGTTAAGCGATTTTTCACTATGTAATAAAAAGTGACAGAGAGACGAAAAGAAAAAACATTTATTTGCCACAGACTAAGGCTCACTTCTAAGCTTTTGATCCCGACTGTCATTTATGGATCTTTGACAGTCGTTACAGGTCGTCAGAACCCTGAAAGTCTGATAACCAATCATAACCTGACTGATCATATTTCTCGAGACCTTGGCAAAGGATACCAGACCCTGGGAGTCTTTCTCGATCTAGCCAAGGCATTTGACACGGTATCTATTTCTCATCTTCTGAACAAATTAGAGACTATAGGAATAAGAGGAACGCCGCTGAAACTCTTTACTGACTATTTAGAAGACCGGTGCCAATGTGTTAAAATAGATAATATTACGAGTGATGAGCAGAAAAATACTAGTTTCGGTGTACCCCAGGGAAGTATTTTGGGCCCTACACTATTCCTGATTTATATTAATGACTTGTGTAATTTAAATATTAAAGACGGGAAAATTATATCATATGCCGACGACACTGCGTTAATATTTACCGCAAAATGCAGTAGCGAACTGTTCGAACTTGCTCAGTTAGGATTAAATTCTGTGACTAATTGGCTTCAAAGCAATTTATTAACATTAAATACCGACAAGTCGAAATATATTCACTTCTCCATGCGCAAATCTCAACCTAACATTACTAACCCTTGTCTATATGCCCATCAATGTGGAAACTGTACAGTCAGCACGTGTAATTGTCCTTCTATCATCAAAACGAGCAACATTAAATACCTGGGGGTTATAATGGACGAAACACTTTCTTTTAAAATACATATTGAAAGCCTTAGTAAAAGAGTGCGCAAACTGATATATGTTTTTAAGAAACTGCGAACATTAGCAGACAAAAAATTAATCACACAAGTTTATTTGGCCCTATGTCAAACTATTATTCAGTACTGTATCACTTCTTGGGGCGGTGCACCAAAAACGAATTTGCTTCCTCTTGAAAGAGCTCAGAGAGCAATTTTAAAGGTAGCAAACTTCCATCCCTTCTTTTTCCCACAGATTTACTCTATAAAACCTGCAACGTGCTGACTGTTCGGCAGCTTTTCATTATGCAATTAGTATTAAAACAGCACACCATGCTTACCTTCACTGCTGACAAGACTAACAAGAGACGGAATGATATAGTATGTGTAACAAATGCAACCTCAAAACATGTCTTTGTAGAAAGATTCTTTACATTTTTAGGCCCATTTCTGTACAATAGATTAAATAGAAAACTAAGTATATATAAATTAAATTACTATAGCTGTAAAAAACATATACTTCAATATTTACTAACCATAGATTATGCACAGACAGAAGATTTACTAGTTGTCTGCAAATAAAACCGCTAACACGCTATTTTACTTTTGTTACCTAAGTTTTAATTTTAGTTATTACTACACATTGTTAATTTATTACTTTAAGAATTTGTGCATTTGTAGCCTGAAACACAGGTTCTACCTAGTTCAGGCAAATTAGCAAATCTGCTCTATTTTAATTGTTTAAGGTATTTATTGTAAAAATATGTCCCTTTTTATTAATAAACAATTTATTATTATTATTTATTATTATTATAACAAGGGGCATCGTATTACCCAGTAACTGGGTTGTGGAGGTCAGATAGGCAGTCGCTCCATGTAAAATACTGGTATTCAGCTTCATCCGGTTAGACTGTAAGCCGACCTCAATATACTTGGGAAAGGGTTAGGCAGATGTTGATTCGAGTCTTAACTGAGAAATTGCATCCACTTATTAACAAAATAACGATACAGTTATTTCAAATGCTATGGAATATGGTGACTATGGATAGTAGCCGTCTATTGAAAGATGGAAAATGTATAATTGTATTGTCTTCGAAAGAACTGGAGTTAATTTTCCTTTGCTCCTTTTTTGGAGTAAACTGACAATACATTTGGCACCTATTTATGGTATTTTTATCTCACGAAGCAACGCGTGGTTTACTTGTGGTTACCAAGGCTACAAACACGCTGTGAATGTATGTGTAAGCATAGGAGCTTTCAGTACCGTCCGAGACTAGTGTGAAGTAGGAAGTGTGTGTGTTATGTGCTAACGCCATTTGTCTTCACGCAAACATACACATCATGTTTGTACACTGGGTTACCATAACAAAAGCGCGCGTCGCTTCGTGAAATAAAAATACTATACATGGGACTTAAACATATTATTTGGTTATATGTAGGTGTACTACACAACTCTGCCTACCTCTCAGAGACTACAGGCTTGATGTTATATGTGAGTACAGACGACAAGATATAAGTTGGTGACAAGGTCCGGATACTGCTGTCTATCCTCCGGATATAATCCCTCAGTTGACAGCTTTGGAGTGAAATGGGTGGCCGAAACTCACCCGAGTTCTTATCAATATTTTACACTTGGCATTTAATGTTGTAAGCTAGATTTTAATTTGTTCTATTTAAACTTTTGGAACTTATATCATATATATTTGAATGCTTGTATATGTCACCGTAAAATAATGAACATAGTTGGTTTTAACTTCTTTCGCGAGATTTTAAACTATCAAAACATTGTGAACTGCTAAAGTATTTACAATTTAACGCATTATTTTTCGATACTTTATAATCTGCCCATGGTAAACCGACAAATTATAAACTGATATTTAACTTACGTTAAACAGATCGCAGCAAACACTAATACTTAAATAGCCAAGTAACTGTCACCAACTTGGAAGTAGTGCTCGCCAGCTGCTGCCGCGGCACCGCTCGCTTGGCTCGCTCGGCTCGCGCGCAGTCGGGCACAGTTTTTACCTAACCTATTCGGTCGGAGGCTTAGTTACTGCGACCAATTCAACTATCGCCAAGATCGAAGGGCAGTTTGTGAAACCTTCGTAAAGTGCAGGTTCGTTTACAATTTGACGGTCTGATATAGATAAAAAACGATAGTTTTAACTATAATTATATACTAACGGTGTTCACCATTACACGATGATGTACAATATTTTACATAACTAACTATTTAAACTTAGTACTTTATATGACTAACCAAGAAAATGAATACCAACATAAAACTTAAATAAATGAGGAAATTTAAAATTAAAATGTCTTTTATTAAGTTTTTACTTTTCCCTTTTAGGCTACGGTATCTACTCTACCAATTTGTTCACATTATAAATAAAAATAAAAAACTCTTAATTCAGAACCTTTTCCTTTTGAAGTCGGTTAGAAATATATTCAAGTCTTCATTCCCTTTTCCCCGGACCTTTCGTGCAAGCTGACATACAAATGATTTAATTTAATCTTCTATATCTCTTAATGTTAATTACTTTGCTTTTCTTCTATTGTATAGCATCAAGTTCTTCTAACTTTACAGACAGCTGTGCTGCTGGGGAGTTTGTTCCGCCACTTCTTCTTCCCAGCTAAAGCACTAGGAAGTGGTGAAGGGCGGGCGTTTTTGGGGGGACTGTCTTATGTAATTTTGACGTTCGAAAAGTGCTGATTCTCAGCCTAATCTGAATAAATGACTTTTGAGTTTGATTCATTTTCTATGTTTTTATTACAGAGAGATGCCCTGGCTGATTGATCCAGCAACAGAAAGCCATTAAAGGAAACATGGAATAGCTACTGTCCTACGGAAACTACTATACGTTCCTATCCTATGCTGAAGAAAGGCATCCAGTAACAAAGGATTTTTGAAACTTAAACTCCAAAGGTAAAATAAATGAGATTGAAAGTTTTTATGAAATTCATTGTCATTTTTCGTTGGTTGTTAAAAAAAATAATCTGCTATTTCATACATTTCGACCGCGTAAGTTTTCCACTTTTCCATGAAACAGCTGTTTCTTTTTACCCTACAAAAATAATCTATGCTAGAGGGGATCTGGACTCATGTGCTGAATCCACGTTGATGTCCCTTCCACTCTATATATCTTCACAAACTATCTCCAAACGTGATATCAATTCCATTTAGAATTTCCCCACTTACCAGACAAATCATAAACCCTTTAAAAGCTTACCTTTAAAAATATAATAAGAATCATTCTTGTTGATAACGCCCTTAGACAAACAAATCTTCTGCTAACTGTACTACCTCGACCCGGTGTCGAACCCCCGCACCTCGGGTTCGCAGTCGCGACTCATAAATAAATCTCTGTAACGACCAAAATCAATACGCATGAGATGGGGAGGGGAGACTAGGGAGGAAATGGTGGGTTCATTACTGTGCTGAGAGAATACATACTAAAATACATCAATTTAAAAGTCATCTACTCATTATTTGATATTTTAAACCTGCAATTCTAATTTCAATTCCTTATTAGTGGTTGTCAGGGCAATCTTGTTATGGGGGTTTTTATATTTTATTAATCTAATATTTCATTTATGTAGATTCTTTTATATTTTGTGAATATGTGAACGACGACGCAGGCCTTGTAGACTGTAGATTTGTTTACTATTTTCTGTTTTAGTAAGTACCTCATACTTGTTGACAGGCCTACACTGTCCCCCCATACATTAACACTGTAACATGAAACCATTGTAAAAGCCTGACATAGAAGCCTCCATAGAAATCAACCAATTGGAATCATGCACCAGGTAGCTTCTGATATTTCATAAGTGCCCATATAGGTTTATGTGAAATGAAATAATTTGAATGATGGATTTAACAGTCAATATTGAATGAGAATTTGCAGTTTTTCAACATCATAATTAAACAAGACAGTCCTCAAAACGCCCACCCGTCACCACTTCCTATTGCTTTAGCTGGGAAGAAAAAGAGGCGCAACAAATTCCCAAGCAGCACAACTGTCTGTTCAATTAGATAAACTTGATTCTACACAAAAGTGATGACATGATAATACTACCCGATAGGCGAGACTTTGTCTGGGAGTATTTTGTATTTAATCATTATTTAATACAAATATCTACGGTAAACTGTCGTCTTGTCATGTGCAATTCTCTTAAAATTTAATTTAATTTTTAAAGAAGGTAAAAAAAACAGAGGTTCTTTTGCACCTTTAGTATGGTAATGGATTGACGCTGAATTAATCTAGTTGATAAAATTAAACTTGTCTTAAATAACGCCGAGGTTTACAAAATGAAGCCGTTATTTTATGAACCTGCGGGGTAATTGCGGAACTTTTTATCGGTAGGAAAATTCATAGTTAAACAACATTCATTGCGTTATATACGTTGCTGAGCCACAATTTATTCGAACAAATGACGCAATGGTTTAGAAATAATCTTCGATTCCATTCAGATTCTGATAAATTGTGCGTTTCGCAATTAGGGTGCTGATCTGTTGGATTTATTTATTTATTACCAGCAACACATTATAAAAAACCTATATAAATATCTATTTTTAAAACTTGTGGTTCATACCACGTCCTCCTTTTTGCATGATCAGACTAAGCATTTTTAAGAAGACAACTTTTAGCAGATGAGTCTAAATGCGTTATTTTATGACGTACTAATTAAAAACCAACCAAAAAGTCATCACGGATAGATTCATAACTCCTTTCATTGTAAAACACTTTCTGACTTCTAATTCTATAGATTTTGTTTTTTTTTTAACAATTATCTCTGATACATTCTAGTTAGACATACATCAGGAAACTTGACAAAAATATAAAAATCAGAAAAAAATATAAAATGACCGAAATTATCTTTCTTTTTGAGAATGGGTCGATACACTCGGCCCCAAGTGTAATCCACCCCGCCACCACGAGAAGCCCGTGTCATTTACCTGTCCTCATTATACCTACTTACCTTTATATACTTGTATATAATTGTACCTCTATACCTCTAACATCGTGCCCTCAAATATGATGTCAAATTAATATTAATCTTCTTAGAAATTATTATAATAATTATTGTTGGAATTAAAAGGCAGTCGGATTTTCGGATTTGACTTGTAATCTTATTAGAAAATTATAATGTAAATGTTGTAAGAGGTTAAGCGACACTTCCTGAGATTTTTTTTGGATGGGTAAAGATGTTATGGGCCGTGATAGGCTAAGTTGTTTTGTCTGATAGTTGAATGACAGATAGACTACCGTGTGTAGACCTGACCGTGGGTATCGTGTTGTAATCTAGTTACTGGATTGTTCAGATAGGTAATCGTTAAATGTTGGTATTCAACTGTATTTTTTTTTTTCAGGATGGGAAATCATCATATGACTTCTCCCGCTCTGGGCGGAGCGGGAGGGCATGTCAGACTTTTACTGACTAAAACCCACCCGTCTTCCATCAGTTGCCCTTGTGCCAGGGTCACGGTATCTCTTTCGAACAATCACGCGACCCCGGCAGGCATCGGTCCTAGTAGACCCCTACACTGCTGCTGACATCTCTTTGAGGCGCGCGTGGAACACTGCGCGCCGTCGACCCGAGCCTGATCCTTACCGGGCGGCGAGCCACCCATTGCTCGCCACCCGCAAGCTCGCGCCTACGGTGGCCGGGAGTCCGCAATTGACTCCCGACGCCCGGGGCGTCTCCTCCTGCGGCGGCTAGGGGCATGAGGGCGCAGAGACTGCCACTCCCTCACGCGCCCCGCCTCCTCCTTCGCGAGCATCACTGCTTCGCAGAAGGAGGTGACGGCTTCCCATTCCCTCTCGCTCCGTACCATGGCTCGCACCAGGGCCGGACGCGAGAGGTCGCCGCCGCCGATCGCCTCCACGAGGACACGGCGCGCCCAGGCAGGGCACACCTCCACCGTATGCTCCACCGTGTCCTCCAGACGGTCCTCGCAATGGAAACATCCTCCCGCTTTATCCTGAACAGGAACCCACCGAAGCACCCATGCCCGGTGAGAACCTGCGTCAGGCGGAAGGTGAGGACGCCGTGACGCCTCTCTATCCACTCCTCAGTATTCAACTGTATTGGGTTAGACTGGACCTGATCCCAAATTAGGGCTCAGTGCTCAGGTCGGGTTGATAGATGTCACATGTCTTCGAGTTGAAATTTTGCCATGAGACGCTCAAAATCTTATATCGTGTTAATATAACAACGTTGTCTTATAGAGTGTACATTTGTAGACGATTTTATATTTTTATTAACAGACTTCAAAAAAAGGACGAGGTTTCTCACTTCGACCGTATATATAATTCTATATAATTCTTTTTTTGTTGGATAGGAGATATCCCTAGGGTGGTACCATGATAAGGAAAGCAGGATCTGATGATGGCATCCCAGAGAAATCGATGGGAACCTTCGAAAATCGTAGTGGCGACTAGTGCGTTTATTTTTTTTTTTTTCATTAATTATCTTAAAGTACTACTATTTAATGAAGGTCTGAAGTTGCTCTGTTGATGAAGCCAAAAGGCATTCGGGGGAACTCCTCAACGACATACAGCAATTATCTGGTGTTTGGACTTAATTCATTTCTATTGATGAGAACTTTGCACCCATATATATAGTGCGGGGTAGATACCTTAACTAAAAATTTAAAAATAAAAACTTTTTACACAAAAAAAACCGACTTCCTTAAAAACACTCCAAAGTGAAAAATAACTTTAATTTCGGAAGTCGGTGGAAAAAACTTATATACAGATACTAAGACACCGACTTACGAAATTAAAGTTATTTTTCACTTTGGAGTGTTTTTAAGGTAGTCGGTTTTTTTTAAGTATTTAAGTACCCGGTTCTTGTTGACAGGCCTATACTGTCTTCCCATACCTATTAACACTGTAATTTGAAACCATTGTAAGAACCAATTATTTTTACAAGAGTAACCGTGGAGTTTCTGACCGGCTCTTCTCCATAGGAATCAAAAGTGCCCAAATAGGTTTATGTGAAATAAAATATTTAGATCTTGATTTGATAGGAACCAACTATTAACCAATAAGATTTAATATAAGAGTACCCTCGAGAAATAA
Source organism: Aporophyla lueneburgensis (assembly GCA_932294355.1). Lineage (NCBI taxonomy): Eukaryota > Metazoa > Arthropoda > Insecta > Lepidoptera > Noctuidae > Aporophyla > Aporophyla lueneburgensis. The sequence continues at coordinate 9,970,565 of OW028762.1, read as the reverse complement.
CTATTAAAGTTGACAGATAATAATAGCCTACTATAATCATTTTATCTACACAAGTACTCACATCCTTTTTAAATTCAATTTCAGCTTTTTAATCTAACTTCCAAAAGCTCTTATTACAAAGGAATAAGGTTCAAAACGCATTAAAAGTGTTTAATAAAGAAAATATTATAAGGGTCTTTTAAACGTTCAAGAGGATTTAACGGACCATAACTTAGTTTTATTTTTTATTAAGGACACCATCAGTTATATGGGGGGCGCTATTTGGTTCCATTTACGGCTTTATATTAAAGGAATCAGAAAACATTTTTGAATATTTCTACAAGATTTATTCTTTGGTATTGTTTATCGAATCGTTGAGCTTCTCAAGTTCTGAGTTGAGCTGCACGATTAGTGACAAATGCGTGCACTGACTGGACAGGTCCACTAAATCTGTGTGGTTCTTTCCTCTAAAGACCAGTTCAGACAGCTATCTACATGGTCTTCACATGATGTGACCAAGATTATGTCTGGACTTTAAAAGAGACTGTGACCTCTGAGTTGGGTCGTTTTTTTTTAAATTTTGTTTTCTTTCTTTCTCAGTAATCATGATCTGGCAGTTTGAGTAATTTATGTGGCCTACCCAAATGTCCTTTCTTCGGTATTGTTCGTCAAAGCGTTGGGCTCCTTATGTTCCGAGATGAGCTAAACAATTAGTGACAAATGCTTGCACTGACTGGACAGGTCCACTCAATCTGTGTGATTCTTTCCTCTAAAGACCATTTAAGACATTATATCTGGACTTTAAAAGAGACTGTGACCTCTGAGTTTGTTTCGGCCTTTCTTCTCAGAGGAGTTAGATAGGAAACGCCGACCTCATCAAGCTTAAAAAAAATATTAGTGACATGTAAAAGTGTTAGTACAAACCTACATACAGAAATAAAATCATTTATCATTTATAAGTAAGAAATAGGGGGCATGAGGTCGAGTTTGATTTCTAAGTCGGGCAAAGTGTTATTGGGAATTAATTTGTGGCCGGTTGATGGCGAAAATGTACAGGTTTTTATTTTATTAATTTAGAAAGAAAGAATAAGTATTTATTGGGACACGCGCAGAAACTATACAAAAACAATACTTAACCTCTAAAACAAAACTTCAATTACAAACAAAAGAATCAAATCAAAAACAAAATTTAAAACAAAAGAATCAAATCAAAAACAAAATTTAAAAGAAAAAAAAACTGAAAGTCCTGTGCGAGGCCAATTAAATAATTTAATTTATTTATTTTTGTATCTGTCCGAGATACCACACCACACTGGGCTCTATAAGAATAGGGGCCCTTTTGCTTCGTACAGGACTTTCTGTTTTCTTATTAATTCCGGATTATTTTCCTTTGTTTATAATTTAATTTTTTTTTTGTTTAGCTTGTGTGCTTGTCCCAATAAATACTTTTTCTTTCTTTACTAAGTAGTATCGGGTTACTGTTGAAGTCATATAAGCAGCCCCTGAAAACGATGCATAATAACGGCAACAAACATAAATATTGAAAAACAACCCTGACACACATTTAATTTTAACTATCAAAACAGACGCCCCAACTCAAGTACGTAGGAAAGGGGTAACCCACCCTTAAACAGCTCGATAGACTTCCCCTCAAAAGCTCAAGTATGTTATTATTTATTACCTCAAACTTAAAAGCTTTTAAAAGATATGAAACTTTCGCTTTTGTTAGCTTTACGTGGCGCCTGGGATGATTTAAAAATGTAATACTGTCTTTATGGCCTTTGGCTAAAAATAAGATTCGGTATTCCAATGGTCTTACACATGGTGCACTCTGTGCGGAGCGGGAGGGCGTGTCCGACTTTGACTGCCTAAAACCCACCCGTGTTCCTTCAGTTACCCATATGCCAGGGCCACGGTATCTCGTTTGAACAATTTCGTGACCCTAGCAGGCTAGCCGATCACCTTAAAGGCTGACCTGCCAATTGTTATTCCAAAAAAAAAAACTGAATTGAATTTCAGTGTCGCAACAACAGGCTAGGGAGTTGCATGCTCTCATTGCAGCGAGTAGACACATGGTATGCCCACCTGAAGACACTCGCGAGGATTTTGCTTTGGCATGATGAGCAACTGTAATTTATACACATTTAGGACGTCAAAACATCCTGTTATGTTAGATATTAAGTAGTCAATTGCTTGTGGTTCTCATCTCATTAAGTAACGAATTTGACTGTACCCTATTCCATTAAGTTGTTGTTTTGACCTTTGAATATGTACCTTATCACTGTTAATGGTCCTGTTGATTGTAAGCGCATATATAAGGTATCCTCTTCCCCATTCAAGGACAGTCCTGTTCGATTAGTCGAGCGAGTACCATCCCGGTTCCGTCCGAAAGATTGTAGAAACCACGTTAGAACACGTAACACGCTGTTTTATTATTGACACAGACCCCTTCCGACCACCCGAATATTACAAACCAAAGTAAATGCAATAGTAGCCTAAATTTTTACTCTCAGAAATATAATATTTCAAATTACAAACATCAGTGTAGTCCTGGCTCTTGTACTAGGAGTTCTGTAGGTATCACAAGACGCATAAGATGAACAACGAGACTATCTTTCTCGAACATTAAAAGTAAAATTATCCTTCCTGTACGACGCGGTCTGCACAACTAGATGTAGACGAACATAACAATTCTGCGTCTAGTTGCAGTAACATGAAATTCAAACGACAACTCTGCGTGTTGTTGCAGCGACTAGACGCAGAAGCAAAACGCACAGTCTGCGCGGGCACTTAAAACTGCGTATTAGAATCATGTCGGTTTGACAAACAATCACAGAGGTGTACTTTTATTTATATCGTTTGTCCAGCTAAGTTTATAATAAGGTCAACAAAAAGTGAACCATTTACATTGCTATTAACAGGCCGCAAATCTGAGTCCTATCTGCTATTACAAAAAAAAAAAAAAACTTGACAGACACCTCGTCTAGGGACACCCGGATGGAACGAAGTTCCTTTCGATTAATTGCATTTATTGTTGTCTGTATAAAATCTCTACTTACCTAACTCCATCAGCAATATCCGGAACTTGTGCAGAAACACTGTCAGGATTCATTTTTTTATTATTTTTTATTGTTTATTATGTACAAAAAAACCTGTATACAGTCAACAAAAATAATCATCGCGATGCCACACTGTTCAATGCGAAATAGAAAGACGGAATGAAAATAAGTGGCTTGCTTTCTATGAGACAGAGAGAGAGACAAACAAGAAACACGCGCACGCCGCACGGCTTACAACTATATCAAAAAGTGTCGTTACAACTTTTTGTCTTAATTTTTTCCGTCTAGCCGAAAGGGTTTCGCAACGAGCGATAAGGAACGTCCTTCCAAAAAAAAATATGGAATATAAATAACACTTCCTGGTTCCCAATCTCCTTATGAAGAATAACATACACTTTCTATGTCAGTATCATCATCCCAGCCGAAAGACGTCCATTGCTGCACATAGGCAACCCCCTCCCTCTGGTGGAGGTTCGCTGTAATCGCCACGCTTGCCAGGCGAGTTGGCAATCGTACTAAGTGGTAAAATGCACGCGGTGAAGGGCGGGCGTCTTGAGGGACTGTCTTATGTAAATAAATAAATAAATATCTTAGGACAACCACCACACCGTTATCTGATCCCAAACTAGGCAGAGCCTGTACTATGGCAACCAGACTACTGATAAACAAACTTATATATTTCTAAATACATACAGTAGAGCGTCGATTATCCGAACGTCGATCAACCGAACGACCGCTTATCCGAACTACTACGCCCGCCCCACTCGCGCTTGCTATCCTCCTCCCGCGCTACAATACACGCGAAATTGTCTCGAAATATTAGTTGAATGTACTCGTATGTCACTATGTAGTAGCCGTTAGTTGATGAAACAAAATTTTACCGCGTGAAAGTAACTATTTGTAATTAATGATATGTCTAAACATAAGGTTTTCATTCACCTGTACATAAATACGTATGGCTGAATCAATACAGTTCGTTTATCCGAAAAAACCGATTTTCCGAAAAATCCTGTCCCCCAATTAGTTCGGATAATCGACGCTCTACTGTATATATTACAGACAAATTACACCCATGTAACTTTGACATACAGAAAGTGCTGACTCTCAGCCTAGTTTGAATAAATGACTTTTGATTTTGTATGCAGCAGTATTTTATATAAAAGTGACTACCTATCCGACCCCCCACAACCCAATTACTGGATAATATTGTACGTTACTCTTTTGTAAGACCGTTTGTCAGTCTTTTTATCCTTTTCATCTCAAAAAGATAAAATAATAACAAGGTTATATAATAAACGCTCCCTATTACAGCACATTTGGGCTCTAATACGATAATAATATCTCGTAAAATGACTCCGGCAGCCATTTTGTAATAAAATAATAATTACGTGAAGTAACTCGTATCGTGTGTAATTTTGATTCGCGATCAAAATGCAATTTCGTTTCGAGGGTGGTGATGTTGCAGTGAAAGCTATTCTACGCTATGCTGTTCGTACGTAACGACATCAAACTCATTTTCTTTCTCTTGTTTATCTTTTTCTGCATCTTATTAAGTTAAGTTTGTCCGCTAAGTGTGTTTGTCTGTGGCACAGTAACTCTTAAACAAGTTAATCGATTTGGATGCAGTTTTCTTTTATTTAATAGAAAGCTTTCTAGCTGTGGTTTTTAGACAAGTTAAATCAAAATCGGTTCAGCCGTTTTGGAGTAAATCCGGAGTGACAACTAGTCAGAGTTCAGACAGAAATATTTAAAAAAAATATTGGTGTAAGTACTATAAAGACTTTAATGTGCATTAAGTTAAACGCTGTTATTTGCTATTACACACAGAAACTTTTTTTTCTACAGATTTTTTTTATTTCATTATCATTTTAACATTTAGCTCATCACCAATTTCTCTCTCCCTTTCTCAGTTCATTTGTTCTGCTACTACTCTTTCTCTTTTTTTCTCCCTATATATTTTGCAAGTTTATTTTTTCTACGGCCGGTTTAACCATATAAATAAGTTGCAATATTTTTAATGAAATATATAGCTTAGTATAGCTTTAGTTGCAGAGCAGTACCTGAAATCTACATTAAGTAATGAAATGAACCGTATAATTTTCAGCCATTACAGTCATTACAGACTACTTTGTAACATCAGGTTTACATCTCAACTCCAAGTAAATGTCGTTATGAGATGACGAGCAGAAAGATGCTGCGATATAAGAGTTTACGGTGATTTTTGGAAGTATATTTTATTCTTTCTTTTACGGTGAACAAAATTTAATAGGAATGTTTTGAAAAGGGTAGTGTGTTTTTTTGCAGTAACTGGGTTGTGGTCTGATAGACAGTTGCTTCATGTAAAATCATAATCATCATTATCATTTAGCCGACTGCTGGACACAGGCCTCCCTCAATTCGGGGGGCCATAATCGCCAAGCTTGGCAGGCGGGTTGGCGATCGCAGTATGGTGGTAAAATGTATAGAGACCGCTGCTGCCCATTCTCTAGTAAGTCCCTTAGTCGCCTCTTACGACTATCATATGCTGAATTTACGGTTATCGTCCGCGTACGCGTCGATATCCTTAACGCCGTGAATTTATCTATGGTCGGCGCAACATGTCTTTTTCTTCCACACTTCTCTATTAGTCGTCATCTCAGTAGTCATCCCCTTTCTAACCATATCATCATTGACACAGTCCATTTATCGCTTCTTTGGTCTCCTACTCTTATAGCCATAAAAATTATCCCAAAAAAGCTCTAGTAAAAATTTCTAAACCGTACCAAAACCGGACTTCATTACAACAATATTTACGTTAAATACTGCTCAATATTACATTGACATTCACCCATAAATAACCACACCCGTCCATCCAAACCCGTCCAGCTAACCGCCACGGTAAGCTATTTATCACACGACTAAATATACCACTTCGTTATGCGCAAGAGTCGATTGAGACGCGCACAAACGAGACGCTAAAGAGGCGCGGACAGACGGTTTGTTTAAGACATTAGGAGCGACCAAAAAGATGGTACAGACTGATGGAATTTTTTGGTTGTTAAAAATATAGGTAGTTAACTACATTTTGTCACAACTTCGGCAATGTGGAGGTCGGAATTTATCCTACGGGAACGTACTACCGGGATAAAAATATCTTGTATGGAAATAAAGTATATAAGGTTATCTGTGTGTCAATTTTCATTCAAAGTTTAATCGTTTTTGCGTTGTTTAGTAACAACTTTCACATTTATAATATTATTAGCTTTAGCATGCAGCTTCGCTCACGTGGATGTCGGAAATTTTGTTGCGTTAATTTCCAACCATATGCCTAAATAATACATTTAATGATGTTTACTTTGAAAATGAAGAACTTTCCACAAAACTTCATCCTCCTTTTCAGGTCTTCGGGAGTAGAATTATTAAAAACGCTAAGACACGTATACATTATTTTTAATCGTTAACCTAAACACAAAATATTAAGAACCTAGCTTCAAAACTGACGAACTTTCGTACAAAAGCCCGCCCCCTATTTCGCCCCATTACGGGGAGAGTTTCCAAAAATCCTTTCTTAACTGAAGTCTCCTACTCATAATCTACCTCTGTGCTTAATTTAATCTTCGTTGGTCCCGTAGTTTATTAAATTTCGTGATTAATCAGAGAGTGAATGTATGAATAACTGACCTTTCGCTTTTATTTCTATACTAGCTTCTGCCCTTGGCTTTGCCCACTTGGATGTCGAAAAATACACTATTTCAACCCCCCATTTCACCCTCTTAGGAATGGAATTTCAAAAAACCCTTTCTTTGTGGATACCTACTCCTCACATAAAACCCACGCTCCAAATTTCATGTCTCTAGGGCCAGCGGTTTAGGCTGTGCGTTGATATATCAGTCAGTCACTCAGGACTTTGAATTTTATACATTTAGATTGTAGATAGATATATAGTAGGATGAGTAAAAATATTTGTCCATACCTACTAGCCGAAATAATATCATTTATTTTCAATAAAATGTTAGCAAAAGCATACCTTTATATTCTGTAAAATCTTCGCCTCCTCACACGACTGGCCTAAGGAATCAGCACAAAGGCCGGAGTTGGGCCTAAACCTATTGTTTCACGGTTTCACCTGCCTTTGCATATGAAGGTACATATGTGAGCTTTGAAAGCCAAGATTAAGGGATATATCTTCGTATGAATATTGTGGAAAATACATGCAAATTGGATTGTAGGCCTACAATAGTGTGTTGTAGAACAATGCTGATGATTTTGCTTTGGTGGTATTAAAACTAATCTATCATTGCTCCACTGAAGGGCAAATTCCTCATCTAATACAGAGAAGGCAGTAGCATGGATCACCACGGTCAGAAGGTCTACGTTACCTCATATTTTAACCCCCGACGGAAAAAGAGATGTCTGTTTTTGGCACCGTAGCTCTTAAACGGATGAACCAATTTAGGTGCGGTTTTTTATTTAAAAGTAGGCTTTCTAGCTGTGGTTCGTAAATATATTTTATCAAAATCGATTTAGCCGTTTCTTCACGACGATTCTTTGACCAAACTATTACCTACAACTTTATTAGACTAGGGTCATTACGTTTTTTTTTTTATTATTTTTAGAGGATTTTGTGTTCCTACCACAATGAAGAAGGAAGGGATTAATCAAAGGCAATTGCATGTAGCTGAGATGAGAATATTAAGAGGGATGTGTGGTGTTACACGAATGGATAGAGAACGAAATGAGTACATAAGAGGAAGTTTAAAAGTGGCACCAGTCACGGAAAATATTTTGTGGATATTGGTTGTCATGGTATGGGTATGTCATCCTGTCTCCCCCAATTTGGAGGGGTTTCCCATAATCACCACGCTTGGTAGGCTGGTTGGCGATTGCAGTATGGTGGTAAAATGCGTAGAAAATGCTGCTGCCCATTCCCTAGTAAGTCTCTTAATCGCATTTTACGACACCCACGGGAAGAAATGGGGCGATGCTATTCTTTATCTCTTCTTTATTCATTAAGTCAGGTATGTGATACGGAGGAATCAGGAAAATGTCGTGAGGAAAGTTTTTAGTATGAATGTCGACGGTTACAAGAGTAGGGGAAGACCAAAGAAACGATAGATGGACTGTGTGAAAAATGATAAGGGTAGAAAGGCGGCGGTGGTGAAGTTGGACTACTTTTTTTATTGTATGGGACATCACCAAATGACGTCTCTCGCTCTGGATGGAGCGTAAGACGTCAGACTTTTGCTGACTACAACCCACCCGTGTTCCTTCAGTTGCCTATGCCAGGGCCATGGTAACTCTTTCGAACAAATCCGCAACCCTGATATGAATTTGGACTTCTAATAAATCGTATAGTGTGTCCCGTCCCTTACTCTAAGGGCGTTTACACATTCACTTAGTACATCTAATAGCCCTCTACAGTAAGTGATATGGCGTCTTTCCGTAACTTTAAACATTCTTCCGAAATTACCTTAAACGGTTAGATTGTTTGTACTGGAGTAACTTGCTAAATGATGTCGTTTGTAGAAAGTGGAGTAGTTGCCGCGTTTGAACTGTATAGGGTGCATTTTCCCTCATACGACAAAACAAGATTTTTATTCCGATAGTGTTCTTATTAAAAAAGAACAGTGGTTTAACCATTCTAAATAATCAAAATAGATGTATTTCAAAGTCGGTTAAAAATAGACAGTCGGTTGATTGTCTATGTTAAGGTCGGCTTCCCGTCTGACCGGATGCAGTTGACAACAAATACATCCATACGTGGAGCGACTGCTTATCTGACCTCCACAATTCAGTTACTGGGTACTCCCTAGTAAGACTGGTGGACAGACTTACGGTCTTCTGACTACTCCGTAACAAGTGTCAAAATCTATGGTACAAAATGATATCGAGACCAGCAGTTTAAAGAGCTTTCCAAGGCACGGAGGTCTCTGAATATGTAATGAATGGTCACCCATCCACGGACTGGCCTCGGCAAATGTAGCTTAACCTTCGATCGACTCGTGATGTTTTATTTAAGACGGTTAAAAATAGACAATTATTTAAATAACTATTTTATGCACTGCTCTGAATATATCCCATTTAAAACCTCGGCTGTGAAATATCAAAACCAAGTATCGGCATAAAACTAAATTACACAGGAGAGCCGGAAAACGATTTCTGATTTCTCTAGATCGATTCGGTCGGGTCCGTTTCCGACTTTGTGGAACTTCATATTTGACTAATTTCTGGGCGTTTTTGCTAGCCTAGTTTGTGGAGGGTAGCCTGTAAGGTCGAAAAATGCAAAAACACGCCTTTAAAAAATTAGTCGTGTGATAAATTGTCAGATACTAGGTTCTGAAATTGAACAGCCGACCTGATCAGTCCATTTTATTCCCAAAAAAAAAGACAGTCAAAACCAGATCAACAAGGCAGTATGATTGTATTTCATAGAGATAGTATATCTGTAGTCTGTTATTTATAACTGTTCGTTATGTAGGCCTTCTTAGGATTTGTATGAGCTGATGGTAAGCACGATATCAAATAGGGATGGGACTTTAAAAGTTAAAATTTTTATAGAAGTTGAAACATTCCAAATTACAAAACTATGCCGTGATAAATGCTTTTATTTCTGTAAGTAGGTTTATAAAAACACTTTTACATGTCAATTACAATATTTTATATCTTAAAACGAGCAATTCTTGTATATATATATATAATCTGAATCTCGGAAACGGCTCCAAAGATTTTCATGAAATTTAGTATACAGAGGGTTTCGGGGGCGATAAATCGATCTAAATAGGATTCATTTTGATAAAATGTCGTTTTATTCGTGTTTACAATGACCAACTTTATCGACAATCAACTTGAACATAAACTTATTATTTTAAACAAATTTTACCAAAAAATACCGAGCAAAGGTCGGTCATCCAGATATTATTCTTAAAACAAGATCTGCACCCTTTTTTCTGGATGGGAAATCATCAAATGCCTTCTCCCACTCTTCATGTCAGACTTTTACTGACTAAAACCCACCCGTGTTCCTTCAGTTGCCCATGTGTCAGGGTCACGGTCTTTCGAACAATCTCGCGACCCTGGCAGGAGATCTGCACCTTAATTTCGTAACACAATCTGAATCAGTTATTGAATAATTTTGAAGTATATTTCTAATACATTCTTTCATATGTTCGAAAAAATTTTTTGCTTAGCAATGTAAACAAAGCCATGTATGTTGTGGAACTATTAAAATGAAAGCGTTGCCTACTTATAGTGTAGTACAGAATTACTCCTCTGGTCCGCGTTTCCTTTCTGACTAACCTGAAAAGAAAGGTCGAAAGAAACTCAGAACTTAGTCTCTTTTTTTTGCTACAGCCAAATTGAGAACCTCCCCCTTTTTTGAAGTTGGTTGAAATGTAGCTCTACATAAAATTTGTGTTAACCTCTAAGTCCCTGAGATACCACATTTGGTATAAACACAATCGTTTTTTAATTGTGTCTGTAATTACGGTAATTGACTGGTTAACTGTGAAATCAATAAAATATCATACCGACTGTCGAAGAAAACCAGCACTGGGGCTCTATCTTGCATAGTGTCACTGTATTATGCTGAGTGATGGCCGTTGTGCGTGTATGTGACGCAAGTTTTCCCCAAGCTTTTTTTTTTGCATTTTTGTTGTGTTTAGAGTCTTTCCTTGCGTCATGTTTACCGCAAATAAACGTATATTTTCTTTCTTTCTATGGCATCAGCAAAAAAGGCTTTAAATTACCAAATACTATAATTCCATTTCAGTGTTTTCTGTGTTTCTTTGTATATGTGACATCAGTAAAAAAAAAATCTTTGGCCTAAATAATGCATATATGGCCAAAGATATATTTTTTTTTTCTCTCATAAAGACATCAACGTTTTTTTTTTTTTACTTTTGCGTTACGTTACAATTTTGCATAATTGCATTCCCAAAACTTTATATAGTCAACAAAATAATGCCAAATTCGACCACTGTTAAGCTCAACTCTAACTTGATCCAATATGCCCGCGAAAAGTGAACTAATACGACATGATTCTCAGATAGTTAAGTCTAAGATATGCTGCTATGGCTGCTGGCCTCACAAGGGACACCATGTCTTGCAGAAATATGGAGACTGGTATAAATTGTAGAATGAGTGACGTTAAGGCTGAGTGTGACAGAAAAATGCACTACACCCCTAGCCAAGTTGATAATCTGCAATCGTTAACGCTAGTCGCTCAACGTTAAGTCACATGGTTAGAACAAACGAATAGAAAATTCGTAGCCAAGTTCACATCGTTCAAAATGATAGAATGATTTTTTATCGTTTCTATAATGTTCAACGCTAAATACTTTGTTATAATGTGTCGTTTTTCTACAGACATTGTAGAACAAGCGGCCGACTCAGGCGCGTCAACATGGCTAGCAACTTATCGTTTTCTACAATTGCTGACACCGAGGCGTTACCGATTGGAGAACGGAATTCGACACGAAACGGTTGTAACTTGGCTAGGGGGGCTGTTTATCCTAGATTATTTAGAAAGTGATGAGTTTTGAAATAAATAGATTGAATTTGAATGTTATAGGTACAGAAAAACAAGATAAAGTGAAAATACATTTTGTTATATTAAAAAAAAGGTTTTATCGTGCAGTATCACTAGAACCATAAGTGTGAGCCAAATTTCAACCCGATAGCTTCAGTGAAAGTGGCTGAAATATTGATTGCAAAATTCCAGGATATACAAGTGTTTGACAAAAGCTTTAAAAAATTACCAGTGCACAAACGGTAATCATTAATCCAGCATATTATTGTAAAGGTAGAAATTTTTGATCAGTAAAAAAAATACGTTTGACCGTAGTTTTGCACATTTCTATGACTATGAAACAGCAGATTTTTTTTTCATTGCCTACTAAAAATGTCTACTCTAGGAATTTTGTATTCATTTGAGGTATGCGCTACTAAATTCATAACTATACTGATTTCTTTTTTCCATTATAGGAAGTAACATTTTTTTCGAGACGTCTTAATGTAACTTGAACAAAGGCAGGCAAAATAAAATGTATTTTCCTATAGGACAGTACCCGCATTTTTGCATGGCTATAGGCCGATACTGGAGTGTTTATTTACAGGCACACGAGACACTTCAGCCAGCGCCCTGATGTTCCAGCAATGTCTTCCGGCGGTAGTTATCACTTTTCGCCAGGTTTAGGCTTATTTACCTACACATCACACCTAAATAAAAATAAAAGAATTCCTAAATTATCCAAAACTCATGCGCACCCTAAGTATTCACCATTCAATGCGCTTGCGCCGCAGCGTGCGCTCGAAATTCAAAAATTCAAATCAGTCTCTGTCCGTCTTTCGTCGAGTGCGCATGCCTGTCAGCATTTACATACACGTTTTGTATGTAAAGACCCATACATTTATCTGTCTTTTATTTTTTATACTCTTATTTTACTGTATAAAACTTACATTTTCTGCCTAACGATGTCGTTTTACCATTTTAGTGGGTTACAGACCATATATGTTGGGGTTCATGACCTAAAGAAATGTAGACTTCAATCAAGAAGACAGGATTTTGCATTGAATTTTAATGATGGCAACACTTGGGTAGAATCCGAATGGTTTCCTTTAAATATTGTTGGTTTTCGTAGGAATATTAACATGACGTTTATGACAATGAGTGCGGGATATTTTATTGAGAAAAATGTTTATTTAAATACTTCAGCGTAGGTATACTGAGCCACTTTCCTATGTACCTAGATTCAAATAGTCACGTAAATAAGTGTATCGGGAGCACAAAGGTGTATTGAAGAAGGCATTCAAATTTGAAATAATATTTTTGACTTTGTGTTTATTGTTAAATTTTATGTTAAAGTATATTTTTACATTATATATATATAGTTTAATTAGCGTGTATAACATCGTATTGGAATACCTACTTACTGTAAGATGTTGTACTTATTGGTGTAAGTTAACAAAGATGGTACGCTCAGAATACATACATACATAATCAGCCAATACCGTTCCCACTCCTGGGACAAAGGCCTACTCTCGGTGAGGCGGAGTGGGCCATAATCTACCACGCGGGCCCAGTGCGGGTTGGTAGATGTCACATGTTTTCGAATTTTCATTTCTAGAAAATGCGCGGTTTCCTCAAGATTTTTTCCTTCACCGTTTTGAGAGAAGTACTGAAATAATTTACACAAAATAAATCGCCTGTCTAGGTACAAGCCTATGTCATTACAACTTGGAAGTCGCGGATGTTACCTTTGGGCCACAACTGCTCTCTGTAGGTACTACCATAGGTTCGTTTCAACATGAGGAAAGAAACAGACTTGTAAATAAAACACGACTGAAGGCTCCCGCAGAAAGACGCCGCGCGACGGTGCGACGCAATTCTAAAAAAACAATTTCCAAAAAGTTTTCATAGTATTTTTTTTACTAGAGTGCCGCACGTCTGCAGGAGTCTTAATCTAACACAAAATGCACGGGTACTCGCCCTTTTATATACCCATTTCAAGATACCCAGAAGCTCAAGAATTTACCTTACAAGGAGTCAATCGTGAGATATATATCATGTCCTTTATGTATCTGGAGATATAGTGGAACTGTAGACTCTTGTGTCTGTGTGTTGAAATATTGAATATAAGTTGACTGTTAAAAGAAGAACAAAAGAAACGAGTAATTTTTAATTGACTGGCCTGTTAGTCTAGTGGTTAGTGACCCTAACTGCTAAGACGGAGGTCATCGGTTCGATCCCTACCCAGGACAAATCTTTGTGTGATGATCTCAATTATTTGTTCTGTGTCTGGGTGTTATTTATCTATAATATCATCATCATCATCATTTCAGCCGTAAGACGTCCACTGCTGGACTTAGGCCTCCCCCGATTTGGGGGGCTTTGCCATAATCGCCACGCTTGGCTGGCGGGTTGGCGATCGCAGTATGGTGGTAAAATGCATAGAGAACGCTGCTGCCCATTCTCTAGTAAGTCCCTTAGTCGCCTTTTACGACACCCACGGGAAGAAATGGGGTGGTGTTATTCTTTACGTCCGGCACCACACGGTACAGACACGGTATCTATAAAAGTTGTGTATGTATTTAGAAATATATACCTAAGTAAATTTATCAGTTGTCTGTTTGCCATAGGCTCTGCCTAGTTTGGGATCAGATAACGGTGGGTTGTCCTAAGAAGAAGATTATTGTTGTATTGATTTGTACATACGAGTGTAAGCTTTATAAAAAACGAAGACAATGTGATAATTAATGAACGGCTGCGGCGTATGTAAAATGAAGAATCATACAATCTGCTTGTGACATTGTATGGTAAAAAAATGAAAAAACAAAAACCTTTAAATTTCATAAGAAATTGTAGGTAATATTTTTATTAAAGGATCATCGTGTCGAAACGACTGAACCGATTTTGATAAAACACTTTGGATTATGCTCATTCTTTGACCTAACAAGTAATATCACAACATTTATATAGATACGGAACTTTTTCTGATATAACATAATATTTTACTTGTTCTAACTTTATACTTATTATTCATCATCATAACTTCAGCCGTTTAACGTCCACTGCTGGACATAGGCCTCCCCCAAATTGGGAGGCTTTCCAATAATCGCTTTACTTATTATTATGAAACATAAATACGTTTACCATTTGTGCTTTTTCATCTTCTATTTTTAACCGACGACAAAATCGGAGGAGGTTCTCAATTCGACGCGTTTTTTTTTTGTTTTTTTTTTATGTACGACCACGCATAACTTTACAGAGTGAGCCGATTTTGATAATTCTTTTTCTATTGAAAAGGGTATATCCCGAAAGTGGTCCCATGTAAATTTGGAAAATCCAACCCTAAGGATAGGAAATCAGGGGATGATTGATAATGCATAACTTCTTACAGAACAGTCCGATTTTGCAAGCATGTAGTAATTAGTAGATTATAGCCAAAAAAAAAATATAAAATAAAAACTTTTTAACAAAAAATTAAACCGCCGAAAAAACTGAAAAGCAAAAAATAATAAACCTTTCAGTCATTTTGAGTTGGCGCTAAACAATCAATGAACAAAGATCACTCAAAGCGCCGGCTTTCCAGATTTTTCGGCGATTTAATTGTTTGTTAAAAAGTTTTTTCACCCAACTTTTTTCTAAGAATTATGACTTTTATCTACCTTCAAATATACATGTATAGTATTTCCGACACAGACAGAGCCACGGGGCACAGTCAGTATAAACCCCAGTAGCAACACGACAGAATCAAACGACACAATGATTTAGCAGACATGTGGTAGCCGGCAGAATGTATAAATTATTAGCCATATCTCCTACCGTGGGTTAATGAATAAGTCAGCTGCTGAATCGTGGGAGTGACATGTCTTTATTTTATGCTATAGTTTTATATTGAATTCAGTGAAATTTATAAAGAATTACACTATTTGTCGTGACTTTCCTGTTTCGTGCCTCGGAAAGCACCTTAGGCCATTGGTCCGTTTTTTTTTGTGGGTGGTTAAACGTCAAATTACGTCTCTCGCTCTAGGTGGAGCGGAAGGGCGTGTCAGACTTTTACTGACTAAAACCCACCCTGTTCCTTCAGTTGGTTATACCAGGGCCACGGTAACTCTTTCGAACAATTCCGCGACCCTGGCAGGGAACAGGCTGTTGGTACCGGCTGTCACTATTGGATCTTTGGCAGTCGTTACGGGTCATCAGAAGTCCGGAAGTGTGATAACCCGACTTACCGAAAAGGTACCATATTACTCAGTGATTGGGTTGTGGAGTTCAGAAAGGCAGTCACTCCATGTAAGATACTGGTACCGTGTGGTGCCGGACGTAAAGAATAACACCACCCCATTTCTTCCCGTGGGTGTCGTAAAAGGCGATTACGGGACTTACTAGAGAATGGGCAGCAGCGTTCTCTATGCATTTTAACACCATACTGCGATCGCCAACCCGCCTGCCAAGCGTGGCGATTCTGGCAAAGCCCCCCAAATTGGGGGAGGCCTAAGTCCAGCAGTGGACGTCTTACGGCTGAAATGATGATGATGATGATGAATCAGCTGTATCCAGTGAGACTGGAAGCTGACCCCTTCACAGTTGGGAACAGGCTAGGGAGATGACGATGATTCGGCGTGACTTTGGTTGTGTATAATTTTCAAGTTTTATGGTAAAATCAAAAAACAAAGTTATTTATTCAAATAAGGCTGAATCAACACTTTTATAATGTCAAAATTACAAAAGAGCGTTCTCCGGCTCGCCCACCCTTCATCACTTGCTAGTGCTTTAGCTGGGAAGAAGAAGTGACGCAACAAATTCCGCAGCAGCACAGCTAGCATGACCACCATAGAAACGAGTTTCAGGAAGAATAGACAAAATGGCACGGCGATGTTAAAACTGAAGAGAGGAAATATTTCCATTCTTCAGTCGACAAAATTCTACGATGTTGAGCATAGCGACTAATTTTGCTCTGCTTTTGAGTTGGAGTTTCAGTTGGGGGTACCTACATTTTTTTTTACAGGATTATATTAATTGCAATCATCAATACAGTACTCTAAGATCGTTTAATCCCACTGTATTACTATTCAATGAAAACGTCCTTAGCGGATCCACCTTAATTACGTTAGTTACCACTCTTGCTTCTAACGAAAGAATAACTGTCTTTGTCTTCATAGTAACCCGAGTCTATGGGTCGCCCCGTGCTCGGGCCGAAGAGATGTCGAATTGAATAGAAAGAACTTTGTCTATTCTTGGTAGAATAGAGATAGAATTGGTCATGCTACGCCTGCAGTACAGCTCTCTGGTAAATGGGTTCCATCAGGAAAATATTTTTTAGAAATTCGACACAATGTAACACGGCTAAATGGCATAGTCATTTAGCCGTGTTACATTACTTACAAATGTCAAAGAATGACAGCTGTATGCAATGGCTATTGTGATTCCAATTTCTGGGCACAATTAATATACAGGGTCATATTAAATAAGCTGGTAATACTTTAGCCACGTGTTGGGTATCGACATCGAAAACAATAAAAAAATCATTATATAGGTACATCATTCAATAGGCGAAGGTAATTGATCAACTGTTTTTGTATTTTTTGAAGTGAAAACTTCTTTAACGGGGCGTTGTGCACTTTTTTTGTAATGGGTAAAAAATGTTAAACTCGCGTCAGGACACGTGACCTGATCGAAAATTCGTAAGACGGACGGATAGTGATTTTTCTGAGAGATAAACTTTTTAATGTAATATAAATTGTCATGTTTGTGCACGATAGCGCAATAAATAAATATTGTATTCTACCACATAAATGATAGTACTTTTATAATGATAATTAAAGCAGTTCGTGCAAAATTATTCCCTAACCATTCCAAAATATCAAAAATGCACAACGTTAATATTCAAGTTTTCACTTCTGCCGGCACTCCCGGAGTGCAACCCGTCGTTTTTTTTTTTCGTGGAAGAGACACATTTTTGACGAATTCCAAAAACCAAAACATAATAGTCGTTTGGTTGTCTCAATGTACATAATTATCATTTAGGGTCATTTAAAGTTTTGAACAAAGTTGAAATGATGACACAATTTTTATTTTTTGTTTGTTTTATTTCATTAGTTTTCCCAACATGTGGGTAAAGTTTAGCCAGCTAATTTAATTTGACGCAGTCGTAGTCTTTGTGAAAATACCCGACTGAGGAAGTACCTTCTACCACCATAAATATTTCGACATCCAAGCAGCGTGGCTGCGTTCCGGCTTGAAGGCAACGGACGCCATTGTTATTAAGTATAATCAACAAAAGAGATCCATAACCAGGGTCGTTGGATATAGTTGAAGTTTAATAAGGAACCGATAGATATTTTCCAAATAAAATCAATTTGATAAAGTAACTATTTTTTTTCTATTCATTATCACCTTTCTAGGCGAAATACGTCCGCTGATGACCATAAGCAAAGGCGGGGTTTGCAATCGCCACACTTGTCAGGCGGGTTGGTGATCGCAGTAAGGTGGTAAAATGCATAGAGAACGCTGCTGCCCATTCTCTAGTAAGTCCCTTAGCCTCTTACGACACCCACGGGAAGAAATGAGATGAAATGGGCTTATCATTGACCGAACATGATTTTAATGGCAACCATAATAAAAAAGAACGAATTTTAAATGATTCATACAAACAATTTATTTGAAGTTATAAAAATAAAGCTATCATATTCATTTTAAATACACCCCCAATATTATTGCTACTAAGTGAGTATAATGTATGCGTTACCCCCGTTTCACCCCCTTCACCCCCGATTTTCCCCCTATTTACTTACACTGCACTTTGCAATGAAAACGATCGAGCTTTTAACTGGGTTGCTAGGTGCATATTGACGATTTAAACCTCTGGCAAAAAATATTTGGATATTTTTAGCTGTATTTCAGGCCTTTCATCTTAACTCTCCTAACTAATATTATAAACTAGCTTCTGCCCGCGACTTCGTCCGGGTCAAATTTTTGCTCCCCTGACCCTTCCTGTCGCACCGAATTGCCTGCCAGATTTCGTTCATTTTTTGTTGCTGCTCTGCTGCTTTTGATTGTAGCGTGATGTTATATAGCCTATAACCTTTCTCAATAAATAAGCTACTCAACACAAAAAGATTTTTACAATTCCGACCAATAGTTCCTGAGTTTATCGCTTTCAACCAAACAAAAAAACTCTTCAGCTTTATAATAATAAGTATAGATGCAAAAGATGGAGTTTACAGACGGCGCAGATCTCAAGTGCGTATGCAGCACCTCCCCGCAGACAATGGCCCATCTTCCATCCTGCGCCGCATGCCCTATCACCTGTGTACTTGATGATCTTATGTCTGCGTCAGTGAAAGATGTTTTATGCCATCTGCTTAGAACTAACATGCGAAAGTAAGTTTGTTTGTAACGCGTTGACGTTAAAATGGCTCGTTGTATTAAGATGAAATTTTGCGCATAGTTAGACTGTGACCTGGGTAAGGAAATAGGCTCACTTTTCACCCTTAATCATAGACGAAGTCGCGGGCCAGTTAGTAATATTATAAAAAGAAAACATATTTGAATTGTTGTGTTTGTTTGTTACGCTTTCACGCTGGAAAGACTCAATGGATTTGAATAAAATTTGGCACATGGGTAAACTGTATCTTGAATAAGGATATGGGTTTTTTTTTTATTCTGATATTCTCAGGGTATAGAGACTAATGAGTGAAACCGCGGGGAGCAGCTAGTTATGAATAAAAAATGCTGGGCTTTAATGGTTGACAAATTAACAAAGCTTCTAACGAAATTGAAATGTTTTGATTATATTAAAAATACACTGTACATGATTATCTACCTTGCTTTTTTCCAAATATAGTATTATTTGGTTCCAGTCTATCCGGATGCATCTGAAACCAGTATTTTGCATGAAATCACACATGTAAGTTTTCCAATCATACATAGATCTTTGTCAGTCGTTACAGGTAGTCAAACGCCTGAAAGTATAAAAATTAGTCTTCTGGGTATCGTAATACCCAGTAACTGGGGGGTGGAGGTCCCATAGGCAGTTGCTCCATATAAAATACTCAGCTGCATCCGGTAATTGGAAACCATCAACAACGTAGTTGGGGAAAAGCTATGCATAAGGTGACATACAAAGTTATCTAAAGGTACCTATTTAAAAACATAACTTGGCTGTGCGTAGGTTTTTCCTAAGTTAAGCAAAGTCGGTATCCATCTAATATTTTTATTAAAGAAACCTAAAACATTAAATTCTCAATTCACACAAGAATTCGAAAATAGTTAAATAAACATCATTTCAGTCAGTTCTCCTAACAATCCCCGTATAGCTACCTAATTAAAATCTTTATATTACTTTACAAAACAAACCAAAAACTTCAAGTTTCGCTAAAAAGCTGACGCTAAAGTTAATATTGCCCTAAAATGTCGAAGTTCATTTTACCCCTAAAACTGGGTAAATATTTTCGCTTGGCAACATTGGGGACTTGGTTCCCCGGCTGTGTTATTAAAGCAAATAAGTTGAAGAATTATTAAACAGCTGTACTTTATGTTTTCAGTAAATTTTCGGGGGTAGGCAGAGAAGTGGGTTGTTTTAAAATATTACCTGTTGAAGATATTATTGGCACGAGAGGATGGACGAGAAAATAATAATTCAAAAAACTAAAAACGGAGGTATTTTCTGAGGTATTTTTAATTTATAGTAAGCACCCCACGCTTTTTCCATTATTTTCTACTATTTAGTTTTTCTATGAATGCGTGTTTTTCAATTTTGAAACTATCATTTATTTTCTATTTTTGCTATCCTTGTGATCACAATAGCAAAACTTGATGAAATTATTGTATTATCGTCTGTGTTGTATAAGTGTGCAAAGTTTTTTTATCCGACGTTTCGAAGGGGGTGAAAATCACGTTCAAAATTCCCGTTACATACATGGCTGGCCTGTTAGTCTAGTGGTTAGTGACCCTGACTGCTAAGACTGAGGTCGTGGGCTCGATTCCCACTCAAGACAAATGTTTGCGTGATGAACACAATCATTTGTTCTGTGTCTGGGTGTAATTTGTCTACAATTATGTATGTATTTAGAAATATATAAGTATTATTATCAGTTGTCTGGTTGCCATAGTACAGGCTCTGCCTAGTTAGGGATCAGACAATGGTGTGTTGGTTGTCCTAAGATATTATTATTACATACATACATACCAAGAGCGAATAAAAGTATGCTAAAAATATACTAAGCTGATCCAAAACCACATGGCCAGCAAAATCTATACTAATATTATAAAGAGGAAACCTTTGTATTTTTGTATGTTTGTATTGAATAGGCTCAAAAACTACTGGACCGATTTCAAAATTTCTTTTACCATTACTTAGAAGGATTCTTCCGAATCCGTATAGGCTATATTTTATCCCGGAAAATAGATAATATATGATTTTTCGTGGTAGTGAAAATTGTGGAGTAAGGCGTCGAAAAAACTGCCGTACGTTAACGATTCTCGCGAACGCTGCCTAAATGGTTAGAGATGTATGGTTGACTTCTATAGAAAAGTTGTAGAACTCAATAATGCCTACAAAAAAGTCCGCGATAGTATAAACCAAACATTTATATTTTAGCCGTTATAACCACTTTTCCATAGAATAAAAGTAATTAAAATTATTAGCCTATGTTTATTGATCATATTATCGTCAAATACTAATCCTTATCCAAATAAACTATTTATTGAGCAAGATTGTTTCAATAGCTATAAATTACTTTTTATTTTATTCCAATCGGACAATCCATTCAAAAGATATTACGTATTTAATATGTGCAATGGGACAAGACTTTTGATAAAAGAATTGCGAGCCAATGTGATTGTAGCGACCATCATCACCGACAGCTCGCTCACATTCCGCGGATCCCGATGATACCGACAGATTTGCCTATTTCCATTAAAAGATTACAGTTTCCCGTCAAGGTATCGTTTGCCCTTACAATAAATAAATCCCAGGGTCAAACTTTTTCAATGGTAGGCATCGATCTCAGAAAAGAGTGCTTTTCTCATGGCCAATTATATGTTGCACTTTCTCGAGTAGGATCTTCTGAAAACCAATATGTTTTAATGCCATCTACAAATACTACTGCGAACATAGTGTATAGTGAAGCATTAAGGTAAAGAGAAAAAAAAAAAAACAAAAAAGAAAACAAAAAAACAAAAAAAAAAATTAAATACAAAAATAAAAGAGTTAAGCAGGTACGAAACAAAGAAATGTAACACGAATAAAAAAACCTATAAAAACATACATACAAAACAATTTTTTTTTTCAGAGAGCTTAAAAAATAAATGTCCACCCGTGCGAAGCCGGGGCGGGTCGCTAGTATGCAATAAAAGAACAAAAAATGATGTTAGTAAATCTGTATTAAGGGCGCACCGAGCTTCTGACGCGTACTGAAGCGTGGGGGCTCTAGCTAAAATGGGCATTTCGCGAGTTAATTTAGATATTTCCTTCGTATTGTAAAGAAAATACTTATCACTTGCTTCAACTTTATAATTACAAACAGTTGTCTTCCATAGCCCAACAAGTAATGCCTCGCACAGCGCACTCCATACAATATAAAGTGACATGTTTGTCCCACCTGGAAATAACGACATTTCAGCCGATATTTCTAAGTGTTGCCAAAGTACAAAAACACACATAATTGCCTGAGTTGTCACAATAAGAACATTACCTCAAAATACCTTTACAAATCATGGTAATACCATAACAGTGCTCCCACAGTGGATAATGTAATTCGATTTTAAGATAATACAATTTACCAATCTAAAACAATGCAGTCACGACAGTCTTATTAAAAATTCACATTTAGAAAATATAAAAATTTATGCGTTATTGAAAACATGAAATTTAGTTATTTAAAAAAAAACTGATGACCTTCCATGAAATAGGTATTATATTAAGTGATTATTTTAGTGTTTTAGAGGTAAAGGATATTTTTTCTATCGAGGAAACTTCAATAAATCATGTTTTGTAAAGTGTAAATGTATTACCTTACAGATAAATTGGTGTCATAGAAGGCGACTAAGGGACTTACTAGAGAATGGGCAGCAGCGTTTTTTATGCAATTTACCACCATACTGCGATCGCCAACCCGCCTGCCAAGCGTGGCGATTATGGCAAATCTTTTTAGGAGGATGATGCTAAGTTAATTAGCTAAACTATACAAAATTTAAATTATCCCTGGGAAGCGAATATAACATGAATCCGTTCCCAGAAGTAATTTTCAAAATCTCTTCAAAATATTAAATGGAGTACTTACTTAGTACAGATTATATTTTCATGGCGCTGCCAATTAAGCATACGCGCAATATTAGTGAAATCTTAGAAAGCTCACAATTCGACGGAAACTCCCACAGTTTGTTCCCTTAATTATCAAAATATAGCATTGAGCTGTGTAGGGATAGGGGAAGCAACACAGGTATTAGTGTCGATAGATTTTGTCGACATTTTAAAAAGCGTAGATCAGAATTCGGACACTTTGACAGTAAAAGATTCATTCATTCATTCAACACACCCATCTAGTCGGAGGGTCTTCCTCTTCTATGGAGGTTGAATGAACTTTACACTCTGTTCCTCATACCTGCAAAACAACAACATATGTTATTACTAGCTTCTGCCCGCGACTTTGTCCGTGTTAAATTTCTTGTCCCCCCGACCCTTCCCGTCGCGTCGAATTACCTACCCGTGCGATTTACCCCGTTTTTGCAACATTTTTCATTACTGCTCCGCACCTCTTAGTTGTAGCGTAATGTTATATAGCCTATAACCTTTCTCGATAAATAGGCTACCCAACACAAAAAGAATTTTTAAATTAGTAGTTCCTGAGATTAGAGCGTTCAATCAAACAAACAAACTCTTCAGCTTTATAGTAATATAGTATAGATACTAAGGCAATTCTCATAATTTTAAGAACGTTCACAGCCTGACCTCCGTCTTTCTCTCTCGATCTGTCAAAAGTACCTCGAGTTTCCATAAATGGCAAGTTTTTGACATTTGACTGTCGCCGAGATGAGACTGCCTTCTGATTACACTTTAAAATCTTACTGTAAAATTATCTATTGACAAAAATCAATCATACCTGAGGCCATGGTAATTTTTATATTTTCGGACACGATATACATTATATTTTAGAATAGCTATCATAGACATTGTGTTTTAGACCATCGATATCGATAACCATACCACAAAAGCACATCACAACCCGCCGGATCGATAGACCGTCGGTTACCAGGGCTACAGACGACGCGCTCCCGCCCATACCGGGAAAAAGCATACAACAGTACCACCTGACAGTATTACTTGCTAAATTCAACCCCTGTAAATGAAATTGTGTATCAAAATGGACGAGGGATGGGTTGAAGTACCGGTCTTTATGTGTAGTTGATGTTATGTTGTGGGTCGTGTTGAAAGAGATTCAAGCAGAACAATGATGGGAAATGTTTGGCCGATTTGGTGTTTTAAAACGATATAAATATACCTATATGTATATATTTTAAGTTAAGATTAGTACTTTGACTTCCTATATTTACGCAATATCTTTCTTGTTCCACATACCGTAGTTGCCAGTGATGACCTGTAGAAGGTACTGAAACGTAGTCGCTCACAATGGGCCTTATTAGAAGGCTGGATGTCACCCAAAGGACAAAGGAAAGAGCTATGCTTGGAGTTTCCCTACGTGATCGTATCATAAATTAAGAGATCCGCAGGCGAACCAAGGTAACGACATAGCCCGAAGAATTGCCAAGCTTAAGTGGCAGTGGACAAGGCACATTGCTCGCAGAACAGGTGGCCGATGGCAGCCGAAAAGTTCTGGAGGTGGCGACCGCGAACCGGAAGACGTAGTGTTGAAAGGCCTCCCACAAGGTGGACCAATGACCTGGTGAAGGCCGCAGGAACCCGCTGGATGCGGGAAACACAAAACCGGTTGAAGTGGTGGAGCTTGGGGAAGCCTAGGTAGACTTCACGACATAGGCCTGATTAGTCCAATATTTATCTCAAGTCGTATTCTATAAACGTTTACCCGTTTGGTAGCGTTGAGAGGATGAAGAAAGAGGACTATTAAAATTATTCGACTAACAAAGCAGCTGTAATAGGAAACCCGGGTGGCCAGTTCTAGAAAACCATAATTTGGTAGCATTATTGGTGATGTCCTTCAAAATACTCACGTGCGTAGTACTCGCAACCGGCGTGTGTTTATGGCAATGTATGAACGTAAACCAAAGTAAATGGAGTATGTTATGATCGTAGCTGGGAGCGATTGATAATGTCTGCCTATCCCCATAGGCATAAGCCGTAAGTTCTGAAGAACATCACCACTGAAGTCACTATTATACCCACATTGAGCAGTAAAAACACCTTTGCTATAGAACGATTGAATAAACAAAAAAAAAAAATCCTAACACTAACATCTGACACAAATCGCCTTGGCTTTCTTGGAAGTCTTTAAATAGGCTCCAGACTCAAGTAGGCCGAAGTAGAGAGAACCTGTTCAAGTGAAAATTCATAGATGACTCCGCCCTGGAGTGTAAATGTGGTGCTACCCCACAAACAATGCGGCACTTAGGTAATATTTTGTGTTGCGTCCTGAAATAGTTTCTCTATGCGGACGCAACGCGTAACGGAATGACATCTGACTTGTCAAGTTTGATTTTGACGTTTGACACTTTCTCTTGGATTTTGTGCTTGAAAAAGGGAGGTCGGTCCAATTGCGCGTGCGACCCTTTTGTTGAAATTAATCCCTTAAAAACCGGTCGTTTTGGTGGACAATAGGTCATGACCCAGTTGTAGTGTTAATAACCCCTAATTTGACATTATCACGGGTTTCATTTGTTGGAAATATCTCGTATAAATGGTTTGAAGGTCAAGTCAAAGTGACGCTATTGTGAATGAGTGATTTGAAGACCGCATGCTGTGATTGTCTCCAGCCTAATTGGAAGCGGATTGTTACCAGGAGAATACTCATAACGTCACGACACGATACACATACACTCACTTACATACATATCTCCAGGTTGGCACCAGAGCAGTGTCCTTCAACCAACAGGTAAGTGTTTGATTTGATTGTCTGCTCCGCGTACGGCGGACAGTACGCTAGCCACTCTTGTCTCCAGAGCCCCCCATCAAAAACTTCCACTGCGCAATTGAATTGAGGTTTGGTCTGGCAGCGTACATTTTGGTAGCAGAAGCGCGGTTATAAGACATATAACCACCAAATTGGTAATTTACAGTAGGCTAATTACTTGGCAGTCTCTATAAGGGAAGTAGTAATACGCTGTAAATATTTGATAACTATAATTAATTTTTATTTGAAATAATTTGTTGGAATTTATTGAGTTGAGTAACTCATATTGCCGGGGGTCAACCAGGTTTGCATATGCTTCAGAGTTGGTTAGATTGAGCTATGTTATAACCTCTTGTTGTTGTTATTTGACCTCTGTCTTGTATTGAATGTCAGGAAGACATTAAAATGTTGAGTTTGTACCATTGATATGGTTATTTGTGAAAATTAATATTTGAAATTGGCATTTTTGAGTATTACCATTGTTTTAAATAGGAAAAAAGGTTCATTATTGTTGTACCATTAACAAAGTGGTTTGTGAACTTAACATTTGGAATTGGATTAGAATTTGAATATTTGAATTGAATTGTGAAGTTGAATGTTGAACGTTGATATTGGTTTGAATTAAAAATAAACTTTATTTTTGTTCATTAAATTGGAACCAGTATTTGTTATTTCCTGAGGTGCTGATTAGTCAGTTTGGTAGTTTGATTGTTTGCTTGTAGTTATTTTGTATTGATTGTTTGAACTTTGTTATTTGATTATTTGGTTTATTTGAATTGTATTGTCTGTGCAATGGCACACAAAGCGGTGAGAGAGGCAATCAGTGGATTGACCACACAGCTACGGTGGTTCACTTCAGCTGCAGCGACTGCTGAGCGCCAGGATCTCGAAGGGATCACGCTTGCTCGGTTCGAGCAGTTGAACTTGAGACTCGGCAACGTTGATGCTCTGCTCACCCGCTACAACGAGTACATTTGTGATGTGGCTCTGGAAGTGCTGGATCAGGCAGCACGTGACAAGGTCCTTGCTGACTACGACCAGATCTTGGACCTGGGGGATGTCATTGGTCAACGTGCTCGGGAAATATTGGGGAGCCGGACACCTGTCCACGTCAAACCGGAGACCTCGGTTGTTTCAGGTCCCGGACTATTGAGTAGACTGCCTACTTTGGAACTGCCACACTTTAACGGTCGCTTGGACCAGTGGTTAAGTTTCCAAAACCTGTTTGAAAGTTTGGTTGATGCACGCTCGGACCTCAGACCCGCCCAAAAGTTGGCCTATTTGTTGTCCGTCCTGGAAGGTGAGGCCCGAGCCTTGGTGCAGCATCTGTCTTTGACTGACTCAGCCTACCTTACCGCTGTGGAACTACTCACCCGGTGGTACCAAAATAAACGTTGTTTGGCTGACGTTCATATTGGATTGATTTTGGGGTTACCGGTCATTACTAGTTTGTCAGCATTGCGTACTGACCTGTTGAACCCGTTGGTGGCAGCGACCAACGCTTTAAAGCAATTGGAGTTGCCGGTGGACCATTGGTCTTACTTTTTGGTACATGTTGTGCTGCAACGGCTTCCTGCCGATTTGAGGGCTCGATTCGAGCAAAAGTATGGTGGGGATAGTGTCACACATCTCCCCCCATTTGGTGACCTCGTCCAATTTTTGGAGGATGAGTGTCGGTTTGTGGACAACTCTGGCGTTGCCACTGAGTCATGCCAGCCGTCTTCCCGGCCACGAGACCAGGGACGGACTAGGGCTCGCGGGCCTGTTGATGGTCGCCCCGCCGCTCGTTTTGCTGGCACCCAGAGTCGTCCTGGTTGTGAGTTTTGTAGGGACACGGGGCATGGCATGGCAACTTGCGCGGCCTTTTTGAAGTTGCACGTGAGTGCCCGCCGCCGAATTGCCAATGCACGCCGCATGTGCTTCTCTTGTTTGGGGGCTCACTTCCATAGGGACTGCCCCAACCCCCGCCCTTGTAGAATTTGTAGGGGGTCCCATTTGGACATTTTGTGCGCTAACGCGAACCACGCTGGCAGACCAGCCTCTGATGAAGGTTCGCGCACGGGGGGGTATCATGGAGTTGGTCACCGGGCGTCTGCCTCGCCGGTTCAGAACCGGGGAGAGGCCCGCAATTTTGAGCGCCGCACTCCACCCCCCGCGCAAGTTGATCGGGAGCCGCGCGACCGCCATTTGGTCTCCCCGCGTAAAGGCGATTACGCAATTGTTGCTAGGCACCGCTGGCCAGACCAGCACCGCCTTCCCTCCCCTCCTTTGGCGGAACGTCCCCGGTTGGAGTCACGCCCCCCGCCATTCAGGCCTCCGGTGGGATATGCCCATCCAGCGATGGCGCGTGGCTCGGGACACCGCGCGTACGAGGAATTTGAATTTCATCCTCGTCGGGAAAGACTTGGGCCTGGGTGCGGCGATCGGTCGCCGCCCAGGCATTGTTAGGACATTGGCGCCTGCCCCGCTAAGGTACCCCTCAGATCGACACGGTTTTGTTGCCAACGGCATCGGTCAGGTCTGGGGGCCCACGGGGGACTCTGTTGTGGTCCGTGTCATTATGGACATGGGAGCCCAGGGTTGCCTTTTGTCTATTGTTTTGTTGTTTGTTTGTATTGTTTTGGGCAAAATTGTTTTCTTGAGCGCCTTTGGACTGCGGGACTTGGCTGGGACGAGCCAATTCGGGAAACCCTGTTGGAAGATTGGCTCCAATTTGTATCCGCACTCCCTGCAGTCAACGAGGTCGTGTTACCCCGCGCCATCCTCCCCCCTGGGAGCTACACTGCTACCCTTGTTTGTGATGCGTCTTCGCACGGTTATGCAGCTGTTGTTTGTCTGCGCACCGTCTGCGCGACAGGCCAGGTGAATTTGTCACTGGTCTTGGTCAAGAGCAAGGTGGCCCCCCTCCGGACGGCACTGACCATCCCTAAGTTGAATTGTCAGGGGCGGCGCGTCTTGTGCGTCTATTGAACCACGTTGCTCACACTTTGGGTGGAACTGTGGACATTCGGTTTTCTTACGCCTGGACGGACAGTCAAATTGCTTTGTGTTGGTTGAAGACGTCCGTCCACTCTTTGGAGGTCTTTGTTGCGTACCGAGTGTCCCAGATTCAAAATTTTGAAACGCCTTTGATTTGGAGGCACGTGCCTGGAGATTTGAACCCAGGCGCCGTGGCCTTACGTGGGTGCATGGCACCCCGCTTGTTTGCTTACCCCCTATGGTGGGGACCAGACTGGCTGACTCATCCCGAGGATGATTGGCCTCGATCGCCAGTCTTGATGTCGGGTCCTTTGCCCGGGCTCAAGGTACTCGCTGTTGGAACGAAGGACCCTGATTTTTTGTTGAGTCGATAAAGCTCCCTCGACAAATTGTTGAATTGTTGTTTTTTTTGTTGTTGAATTGTTGGTGACTGATCGTCAAATTATGAACTCGCATGCCGGTTGCAATGCGCTGTTGGCCATTCTGCAGCGAGAGTTTTGGATATTGTCGGGAGCCGTTATTAAGTTGAACCCCTTTTGGACAATACGGGTCTTTTGTTGTTTGGTTGTTGACGGTTGAGGCACTTAGCCTTCCTTATGGGGCCCGTCACCCCCTTTTTTTGCCTAAGGAGGGCCATTTGGTTGTTGTTGTTGTTTGGTTGTTGTTGTTGTTGTTTGGTTGTTATTGTTGTTTGGTTGTTTTGTTGTTTGTTGTTGTTTTGACCCGCCAGCCTGCCCCCATTGGGGGGGTATTTTTGAGGCCGCGGTGAAAGCGGCACAGGGACTCTGGCGCAGATTGTTGGGAGACACCGTTCTCACCTTTAAGGAGTTAGCTACGGTATTTTGCCGTTTTGAAGCTGTATTGAACTCGCGTCCATTGTGCCCGCTGTCTTCGGACCTGAACGTCTTGGAGGCCCTGACCCCGGGCCATTTTTTGATTTGACAGCCACTTGTCGCCCTGCCGGAGCACCCTTTTGTCGATGTGAGCCAAAATTGGCTATCGCGGTTTCAGTTGGTGCAGCAGCTCGCTCAGAGTTTTGGAAGCGTTGGAGCTTGGAGTATTTGCACATCCTCCAGCAGCGCGTCAGGTGGACTGATAAAACGCAACCTTGTCGGGATTGCCAAGTGATTAGCGGACGGGAAAGCCCGTCCGGGGGGGGGTAGATGTTGCGTCCTGAAATAGTTTCTCTATGCAGACGCAACGCGTAACGGAATGACATCTGACTTGTCAAGTTTGATTTTGACGTTTGACACTTTCTCTTGGATTTTGTGCTTGAAAAAGGGAGGTCGGTCCAATTGCGCGTGCGACCCTTTTGTTGAAATTAATCCCTTAAAAACCGGTCGTTTTGGTGGACAATAGGTCATGACCCAGTTGTAGTGTTAATAACCCCTAATTTGACATTATCACGGGTTTTATTTGTTGGAAATATCTCGTATAAATGGTTTGAAGGTCAAGTCAAAGTGACGCTATTGTGAATGAGTGATTTGAAGACCGCATGCTGTGATTGTCTCCAGCCTAATTGGAAGCGGATTGTTACCAGGAGAATACTCATAACGTCACGACACGATACACATACACTCACTTACATACATATCTCCAGGTTGGCACCAGAGCAGTGTCCTTCAACCAACAGGTAAGTGTTTGATTTGATTGTCTGCTCCGCGTACGGCGGACAGTACGCTAGCCACTCTTGTCTCCAGAGCCCCCCATCAAAAACTTCCACTGCGCAATTGAATTGAGGTTTGGTCTGGCAGCGTACATTTTGTCTAACGTGTCCTGTTGTTTGCACGCTACAGGAGTTGATGGATGCTTCTGAAAGTGCTAACCTCGTAACCAAATTCTGGGCTGACTATATTTAGATTGCTATCGACACGATAAGAAGATTTCAACTAGGGTTGTAACGGAGGCCTTCTTAGCGGAGGCGGAGGCGGATGCGGAGGCGACGAGTTTCACCTCCGCGGATGCGGAGGTTAACGGAGGCGAAGGCGGAGGTGAAAGTGGATGTAGAAAAAATTTTAATTTTTGGTTCATTCAACCAGGGTTCTTTTTTTTCCACTCCACATAGTTCTTCGTATTTTTCTTTATGCATTGACTTGAAATGCCCTTTAAGGGGGGAAACCCCTGCCGGGGTCGCGTGATTGTTCGAAAGAGATACCGTGACCCTGGCACATGGGCAACTGATGGAACACGGGTGGGTTTTAGTCAGTAAAAGTCTGACACGCCCTCCCGCTCCGCCCAGAGCGGGAGAAGTCATTTGATGATGAAAATTTCAATTTTTTTTTTATCACAAATAGGTTCATATTTTTAGAAATTATGTTGTTAACAAAAAAGCAAAATTGTGATGATTACAGACAAAAGTTGCGACTTCAGGAATGCTCACCAGCAAATTACTCAGATGGAAATCGTCCATGGACATCACGTTCTAACGCCACTAATTCTGGCGGAAATTACTTGAAAAAATTTTAAAGTGTACTTTAAAACATGAATAATATACGCTCCAAGTTTAAACAATTTCTAATTATTCCTTCCCTGTTTAAAAATTCACGAAAAACGGCCTCCTAAACTGGTTTCTCCCCTTAACACTCTCAGCGCCATGTGGTCCGCCGGCCGCCATAAATTATTTCATTGCAAGCCAATATGATTTTTAAAACTTATCTCCGCAGGCCATGTGGGCGGCCGGCGTTCCACAACTGCCGCGCCTAAAGTTAGTTCAATTGTAGTGAGGCCAGCTGCATAATAATATATGTGACCCGCGCGCCGGCCACATGGCCTGCTTCTCAAGAAAATTCTTATATATACATGGCGCTGAGAGTGTTAAGTAATGTCGTAGTCCGACCTTTCGTTGAATAATTTTTCCCACAGGTTTTACATTTTGCAAAATTATTATCTATTTCTACAAAAAACTGCCAAATCTCATTTGTTTTCGGCTCCATCGTGTGACGTAAATAAACATAACAATGATTTCGCACTAAATCACGTAAACCAATCAAGGTTCAATAAGAATTACATCAGTAAAACTTCGTACGTTACGTCCAACTCGTCCAAGCATTTCGACATGTTGATTCTTATCTTGTATGGCTGGTTTTAGTCTTACGCTGACGGCACGCGCACCGTCAGCGCTGATGGCCGAGATATATGAACTTGTAAGAAGCGTTTTTGAAAGACGCGTAGCTATCAGCGCGCATGGTGGTCAGCGCTGATAGCTACGCGGCCGTACGCGTCGCGCGTCGGCCCCGCGTAGCTGTCGGCGCTGACGATCGCACGAGTGCCTCTGCTTTCAGTGAGCGTTCTAGTGTCGAGCGGAGCGGACGTTGTCAGCGCGTACAATCATGGCGAATCGCGAAGTGGATACGGGTCGAGTTATCGATGAGGTACGCCTGAGGAAGAAATTGTGGGATGCATCCGATCCACTCTACAAAAATAAAGATGCAAGAAACAAAGCCAAAGTGCCATATAACAAGACAAAGTCTCCTGCGACGGCCCTCTGCTCAATTAATGGATGAACATGGAGTCTTCGTCGTCGCCGGTTTTATTTTTTTGGGATAGATAGTACAAAGCAGCAATAAATAATACACTCCACATTTTGGTCGTCGTCTGTACAGTAAGGCGGTCAGTACGAGACTAAAACGAGCCACTCTGAGCCTCAGTGCTGACAACCTACGCGCTGAGCTATGAGCGCTGACGGTGAGCGTGAGACTAAAATCAGCCTTAGATAGATACAGTCGTGTATCATAATTTGACAATTGACATATGTCCGCCCAACCGCGATCCCGCCGCACACTCGTTGCTTCTTGAGTTCTTGACCATTTTGTGCGCGATACGTGGCCTGACGGCTGAGTCGTCGTCGAGCGTCGCTGCACGCGCGTTATTGTTCTATGATTCGTAAATAAACCTCCGTTACAACTCCGCAAAAGTTTTACGGAGGCGGAGGCGGATGCGAAGAAACGATTTCTTGCGGAACTTCCGCAGTAACGGAGGCGGAGGCGAAGCTCCGTTACAACCCTAATTTCAACCCCAAAGACCCTAATTCCCTCTTTATCAAATTCAAAGCCTATCAAATCAACCTGCTATATTTATACATCTATACAATACAAACAAATAAAATTGTAGTCTCTGGTATTATTAAGATAACCACTTTTTATAAGTGTATGTGGATGTATACACGGTGCATATACGAAAACAATTTTTTTTTTAATTTTTGTCTGTCTGTCTGTTTGTTCCGGCTAATCTCTGAAATGACTGGACCGATTTTGACGGGACTTTCACTGGCAAATAGCTTATGTAACAAGGAGTAACTTAGGCTACTTTTATTTTAGAAAAATACCTGCGTTAATTTCCGACATCCACGCGGGCGAAGCCGCGGGCAAAAGCTAGTCTAAAATAACACACACACACACACGAAGACACAAATACACACTAACACACACACACATACACACACGGTTAACTTCAATAGAACGCGTAGTTTAATAATTCACACGAATGACCAGGATAGTCTAGACTAATTTTGCATTCAGTTGGGGCTAGAAACTAGGAAAATATGGATGTGGTATGGACATTAATATCAAGCTGAAATGAGATCTTCTTCTTCGTCATTTCATTCGTGATTTCTGGTCATCATTATCATCATAATGAAGATGATGGTGATGACGTCGTCATCACAAGATGGAAAAAAAACCTGAAGGCCAATTTTCGTAATTAAAATCGTCATAATCTGTCGCAGTTTCATCTCGGCCATCATCATTATTTCAGCCGTAAAGACGACATAGGCCTCCCCCAAGCTCCGCCACTTCGACCGGTTTTGTACTTCTCGCATCCAGCGGATTCCTGCGGCCTTCAGAAGGTCGTTGGTCCACTTTGTGAAAGGCCTTCTAACTCTACGTCTTCCGGTACGCGGTCGAAACTTCAGAACCTTTCGGCCCCATCGGCCATCTGTTTTGCGAGCAATGTGCCCTGCCCACTGCCACTTAAGTTTGGCAATTTCTTCGGGCTATGTCGGGTACCAGGGTTCTCCTACGGATCTTTTCATTTCTGATTCAATCGCGTAGGGAAACTCCAAGCATAGCCCTCTCCATCGGCCTTTGGGTGACTTTCAGTCTTCTCATAAGGATTTCGGCTACAATCAAATGTAAAAAAAACTTGTCAATAATGTATGGAGGTATTTTTGACAGATTGAGGCTGAGATCAGTACGTTAGTAACGTTCTTAAAATTACGAAACTTGCCCGCTAGGTGAAGGCCGTAAGAATGCTGGATGCGAAACGCATAAAACCGGTCGAGGTGGTGTTGCTTGGAACTGCAGCCTTTCGTTTTGTTTATGGATGGTAAATCATCAAATGACTTCTTCCGCTCTGGGCGGAGCAGGAGGATGTGTTAGACTTTTACGGACTAAAACCCACCCGTGTTCCTTCAGTTACCCATATGGGCCACGTTATCTCTGAACTACAGCCGCTACAAACGCACTATTTATCAGAATCCTAATCGTATTGAAGATTGTTTCTAAACCATTGCGTCATTTGTTCGAATGCATTGTCGGCTCAGCAACGTAAATAATGCAATGAATTTTATTTAACTATCAATATGAAACCAATTCCTACTGATAGCATGTTACACAATTACCCCTCCGGCCTATGTCCAGCAGTGGACGTCTTGTGGCTGAAATGATGATGATGATGATGATCACTTTAAACTATCGATACGTCTCCATAAATATCCCAACTAACTCATATTGGCAGATAACAACCACTAAAAAACAAATAAAATCACATCAAAAGTTTTTTAAACTTAACGTTTTATGTGACAGTTTAGTTCTATTTGATTGAAAGTTTGGTCGTAAACGTTTACGATGAGCTTTTATCGGATAACTGTGGTCCATTTGTTTAATTATTTGTTATTTTGAAGTTTAAATGCCTACATACAGCTCTCCAAAGAAAATTATGCGGTTCAAGAATTTGGGGTTAAAAAGGATATTTGGGAGAGTTTGCTATTATCAACAATATTGGCAGGCGGATTCGCAATCGCAGTGTGGTAGTAAAATGAATAGAGAACGCTGCTGCCCATTCTCTAGTCTTGCCTTAGTCGCCTCTTACTACAAGTACAAACACGGGAAGAAGCGGAATGGAAGAAATATATCAATATCGATGAAATATAGAAGCGTTATAGGTACGAAAACGGTTAGTTTTATAAATAAACATAACTACAGTTTTTAATGAAGATGCCTATCCGCCATCTTTGTTGCGAATACAGTTTTTATGTTCATGTACCTAATTATAAATAATGGTTATGTAAGGCTTGGCCATGTTGAGAGACAAAATGTATTTACAAGGCATTGGCGAGTGGACATGCCGGAAGGGGAGAACATATCATACCTTCAGAAGTATAGAAACTCTTATTAAAACAGAGGCCTACATCCCATTAATAGGCCTCTGTTTTAATAGAGTTTAATCATTTTATGAGTCAAAGTTGAAATCTTAAAATTTCTAATGTGGTCTCTACAATTCTGAACGTGCGATAAAGTGGCTTCATTGGTGATGTTCGTTAAAAGGGTCAGGTGCAGAGTTCTGGTAACCAGAGTTAGTGTGTGACTAGATGTATGAAGTAAAACGAAGCAAAAGGATTATATAAGGATCGTAACAGGTGGCGTTATGTAGCTTCTACCTGGGTAGGTAGAAGCTACATAACGCCATATCCTGCCGAGGATTATAAAATATTATAGGAGTAAGTAAGTTTATGTAGGTATATGTATGTATAATAGCAGTGTGATGCGTAGTTCCCTTGTGACGATGTAGCTATCGCCAAACATCAATCATTTAGGACTCTTAACGCGACTTTTTGTTTATTTAGGTTCTTATACGTCATATGAACAATCTGCGACTCCCACATCCCCCTTAAACTGAAAGGGAAGATATATAAAACCATGGTCAGACCTGCTGTGTTTAATGGGTCAGAATGTTGGGCCACAAAAGGGATGAATGAAAGGCAATTGCGTGCAGCTGAGATGAGAATATTAAGACGGATGTGTGGTGTTACACGAATGGATAGAATAAGAAATTAGTACATAAGAGGAAGTCTGAAAGTGGCACCAATAACCGAAACGTTATGTGGGAATCGGTTGTCTTGGTATGGTCACGTGATACGGAGGAATAAGAAAAATGTCGTGAGGAAAGACTGTGTGAATTTTGATATGGATAGAAAGGGGGTGACTACTGAGATGACGACTAATAGAGAAGTGTGGAAGAAAAAGACATGTTGCGCCGACCACAAATAAATTGGAATAAGGGCAGGAGAATTATGATACGTTATTTATCTTCTATTTATGTAGATTTCAACATTTACTGTGAATGTGAGAACGTAATAAATGTAAACGTAATATAATACTATTT
This sequence comes from Aporophyla lueneburgensis, assembly GCA_932294355.1. NCBI lineage: Eukaryota > Metazoa > Arthropoda > Insecta > Lepidoptera > Noctuidae > Aporophyla > Aporophyla lueneburgensis. The sequence goes on along the minus strand of OW028762.1, from coordinate 9,934,602 downwards.
TAACACACTTTTATTCACTTCATACGTATGTAACGGAAATTTGAACGTCGAATTAACTCTAAATATGGCATACTTATCAAAAACCGATGACAATATATATTTTTTTTAATATTTGCTATTATCCTTGTTGGGGTTACCAGGATAGCAAAAAAACTGTCTGCGAAAACTATGCTGACATACGTCAGAAAAATACGTAAACTACGCTGACGTTTGTCACAAAATTCGAAACACCCTAAAAAATAGAAAATAAATAATAGTTTAAAAAAACTAAAAACACGCTTCCATAGAAAACCTAACTAAAAAGTAAAAAATAATGGAAAAAAGATTTTAAATTTTGAAAAAAATTATTAAATTATTTTCTGCTTTTTAGTTTGGATTTCTATGGAAGCGCGTTTTTTTTTTAACTATTATTTATTATTCATTACCATGTACTTGTTGGCTACACTGTCCTTCGATACCTATAAACACTATAATTTGAAAATATTAGCAAAGCCAATGATTTTTAAAAGAGGTAATCGTGAAATTTCTTCCGGTTCTTCTCCATAGGAATCAACCAATTGGAACCATGTACCTAGATTCTGACTTTTCATAAGTGCTCATGTAGGTTTTTTCTGGATGGGAAATCATCAAATGACTTCTCCCGCTCTGGGCGGAGCGGGAGGGCGTGTCAGACTTTTACTGACTAAAACCCACCCGTGTTCCATCAGTTGCCCATGTGCCAGGGTCACGGTATCACTTTCGAACAATCTCGCGACCCCGGCAGGCATCGGTTCTAGCAGACCCCTGCAGCGCTGCTGACATCTCTTTGAGGCGCGCGTGGAACACTACGCGCCGTCGACCCGAGCTTGGTCCTTACCGGGTGGCGAGCTACCCATTGCTCGCCGCCCGCACGTTCGCGCCTACGGTGGCCGGGAGTCCGCAATCGACTCCCGACGCCCGGGGCGTCTCCTCCTGCGGCGGCTAGGGGCGTGAGGGCGCAGAGACTGCCACTCCCTCACGCGCCCTGCCTCCTCGTTTGCGAGCATTACTGCTTCGCTATGTAGGTTTATGTCTACATAGTATAAAACAAAGTTGCTTCCCATGTCCACGTTTATATCTTTTAAACTACGCAGGTTTTCATCAATAGGCAGAGTGATTCAAGAGGAAGGTTTATATATATAACTAGCCTTTCACCGCGGCTTCGCCCGCGTGGATGTCGGAAATTAACGTAGGTCTTTTTCTAAAATAAAAGATTTTTTCTAAAATAAAAGTAAGCCTAAGTTACTCCTTGTTACATCACCTATCTGCCAGTGAAATTCCCGTCATAATCGGTCCAGCCATTTCAGAGATTAGCCGGAACAAACATACAGACAGACAGACAGACAAAAATTGTAAAAAATGTTGTTTTGGTATATGTACCGTGTATACATCCATATACACTTAGTAAAAAGTGGTTATCTTATAATATTATAAACAGACACTCCAATTTTATTTATTTGTATAGATTTATAGATATGCGTGCAAAGCCGGTGGCAAAAGATAGTGTTTACATAATCAAAATTTCTGCTTTTGCCGCATTTTCAAGAGAGATATACCATATCAAAATCACGTGTAACCATTCCTGCATCAACTCCTATTTTTAATCAGATTTGTCTGGATTTAAAGCCGCTCTATTTAAAATACATTTAGATTCGAAACTGATTTGAGTTTGATCCAGACCTAATCATTGCGTTTATAATTCCAAAATGCATCATAGCCAATAAAGAGATGAGCATTTTAACTGGCCTGATAGTCTAGTGGTTAGTGACCCTGACTGCTAAGACTGAGGACGTGGGTTCGATTCCCACCCAGGACAAATCTTTGTGTGATGAGCATAATCATTTGTTCTGTGTTTGGGTGTAATTTATCTCTATATATGTATTAATACGTGAAGTGAAAACTTTGGATCCCTTTTTACGAAAATAGGGCGGACGGAGGAGTATGAAATTTCGCACACTTATAGTTTATACAGAGAAGAAGTGACGAATGCTAATATTTTTTTTTAAATTATGCGTAAAAATACATTACTTTCAATAAATAACACGTTACACAGACACTACTATTCATTACCGTGTATTTAATACACACATGCATATATATTCTTTTGTTTATGGTCCAAATCTGTGGTCCAATCGAGAACATCTGTCTTTAATATTTTGTGTCTATAGAAACATAGAAGCGACTTAACTGAATGTCAAGTATAACCGTAGGTAATAATTTAATTTTATAGATATATAAGGTGTATCGTCATACACGAAATATTTTAAGAGGTACGCCTGTAGGTGGTAAAGAAGATATAGAAGCAAAAAGATTTTTTTTATTTAAGCATTTTTGAATTTTTGTAATTATTATAATTTTAAAACTGCTTCATGAGACGTTTTGGGTTGGAACCGACGTACCTACCTACATACAACTTGAGGGCCTATTCTCCTTGGTCACCACTGCTGAGACATACCAACTTATTTTGATTAATTTCGTTTCAGTGACGTCATTCGACGGCAATCTGTGGACACTTTGTGGCAGCCACCGCAGTCTTAGCAAACCGTAGCTTTAGTCAATGTTCACACGGAGTACGGATGTAATAATATCGCGACGGAATTTTTTCGAGGGGTAGATTTACAACGCACTGCTTAGCGCCGAGAATGGGCAGCAGCGTTCTCTTTACATTTTACCACCATACTGCGATCGCCAACCCGCCTGCCAAGCGTGGCGATATGGCAAAGCGCCCCAAATTGGTGGAGGCCTTGTCCAGCAGTGGAAGTCCAGCACCGACTATAGGCTCCCACAAACAGGCGCGACGCGACAACGCGACAGACTATCCTGGAACAATATCTATGAAAACTAAATGTATTATAAATTGTTCTACAACAGTCGTCACTTCATAGTAAGAAGCCTCGAAGGCTGTTGATAATGAATCGTTTCTCTGGCTGCCTGTCAACGAATACCGCACAGATTGTAACAGTGGGGTCATTACTTCTAACTCTTTGTAGTTTCGTGTCAGAGCCGGCTGGGATTCACAGCTAAGATGCGTTGGGGATGGATAAGGAATCTTGATATTTCGCCCGTCTTATCTTTGGAAGAATTAAAAAAAAAGGACAGAAAGTTGGAAGGTAAGGGGATGGTGATAGGCATGACGCATGTTATTGAAAACACTTACTCGAATCTATACTAATATTATAAAGCTGGAGAGTTTGTTTGTTTGTTTGGTTGAACGCGGTAATCTCAGGAACTATTGATCCAAATTGAAAAATTCTTTTTGTATTTTCTATTTATTGAAGAGGGCTATAGGCTATACAACATCACGCTACGACCAAAGGAGCGGAGCAGCAACGAAAAATGGATGAAAACTGGCAGGCAATTCGATGCGACGGGAAGGGTCAGGGGAGCAAAATTTTGACGCGGGCAGATAGATAAGAGATAGTAAGTAATATAATTTTAAAGAAGTATCTAGTAACTGGGTTGTGAAGGTCAGATAAGTAGTCGTTCCATGTAAAATACTGGTACTCAGCTGCATCCGGTTAGACTGGAAGCCGACCCCAACATAGTTGGGAAAAGGCTGGGCAGATGAAGATGTCATCATCTCTCAGTTCGCAGGTTTCTTAAGAGCCCATGTCATTTTATGGTTAAGTACTGTATCGTTGACCACTAAACATTGAATAACAAGGCACAGGGACAATTTTGATCTTTAAATTTTTAACTTCGCGTCTATTATGATTATATTGACAGGCCTGTTGGTCTAGTGGTTAATGACCCTGACTGCTATGCCGGAGGTCGTGGGTTCGATTCCCACCCAGGACAAATGTTTGTGTGATGAGCACGATCATTTGTTCTGTGTCTGGGTGTAATTTATCTATAATATGTATGTATTTAGAAATATATAAGTATGTTTATCAGTTGTCTAGTACCCATAACACAAGCTCTGCTTAGCTTGGGACTAGATGGCGTTGTGTGATAGTTGTGGAATATTATTATTATTATTATGTAGTGATCAGTTCGCATTTCATATTGGATACAAAAAATAGGTACCTATCTTAGTTGATTGAAACAGTCAACTTCTTTGTCCTCCCACGCAAAACGGAACAAAAACCAATAAGGATGAAAAAAAAAAACAGTTTAACAGATCTTTACCGACATTCAATAGCACTACTATATCGAATCATTCAAAGCCACACAATTAATTCAAAACCTTTAAAACACACCAAACACACGCTATTTTCATCAATCGTTTGACCGCAAACCGCAGAACTCAATTAAAGAATGACAAACAAAATTAAAAAAGTAGATTGTACCTACCTAAGGCGTCTGTCCCACTGCCGGAGGTAGCGACTAGCTATGTAGCTTTCAACGATTTTCTCACCTATCAAACGTACAAAATATTGTAGATCGTGTAACGAAAAGAGATAGATAATATTGTTAGTCGATCGCTAATAATTGTCTGTCATATGCATCATCAGCCTAGCATGTTCCCAACTATGTTGGTGTTGGCTTTCAGTGTGACTGCATATCCAACCTACTCAACTCAGTTGATAGGTAATACGATACCCATTGTTAATACCGGTTGTCAGACATTCAGATTTCTAACGACCCGTAACGACTGTCAAATATCTACAAATGACAGCCGGACCTACAAATGGACCGACGGCCTAACGAGCTTTCCGAGGTATGGAGGGGTCTTGGAACCAACCACCGCAAGAGTAGCTTCAATTGATCGATCGAACCATGCAGCTCGTATTACTTACTAACAAGCTCCTTATCTCTCGCTGCTTGGTACATACTCATAGTGAGTAAGCGCGAGTAAGCGCTCCTGATCGTTACCTATCATCATCATCAGCAGTCTATAATGTTCCCACTACTGTGATAAAGGTTCTCGGTGAAAGGGAGTGGGTTATAATCCACCCAGTGCGGGTTTGGTAGATGTCAAATGTCTTCAAACTTTTGGTTCTAAGACATGCCGATTGCCTCACAATATTTTCCTTCAACGTTTTGAGAGCAGTGGTGATGAAATAATTTACACAAAGGATGTACCAGGTTCGAACCCACGACCTAAAACTCATAATTTGTGGCCGTTACCATTAGGCCACTACTGCTCAGCTTCTATAGCTCTACTCGGTTTTCGCTAATCGCTGACGGTGAGACAAGTGCGTTAACCTATTTTTATTTCTTATCCAGTCATTGTATAATCCGTGATGGTCAGATCGCGAATAGCATCATCATTGAATGCTGCGTCATTTGACTTGGGTTCGGCGTGAGCTACAGAATGGATAGAATAGATTTTTTGTTTGCTGGAACAGTCAATTTACAAGGTTTGTTTAATCCACGAAGTAAATATGCCTTTTTTTGTCGGTGGGAAATCATCAAATGACGTCTCCCGCTCTTCATGTCAGACTTTTACTGACTAAAACCCACCCGTGTTCCTTCAGTTGCCTATATGCCAGGGTCACGGTAACTCTTTCGAACAAATCTCGCGACCCTGGCAGGCAGTAGGACACCTCTAATCCTCCATTCTTTCGACTAATATACATACGCATAATGGGAAATATTAAGTACGTAGGTATCATAGGTCACCAAAGCCCTGTCTTCTCTAACCATTCCTAACATTTTACTATCTAAAACATCTCAGCTAGCCGCTTATATTCAACAATAGCAATTACTGTAGCCTTCCCGATAGTATCGATTCTAAATCGATATTATATCGAGAAGTATCGATTGTATCGATACCATCGAAACGATGACAGGTATCCCGCTATTGTTCTATTTCGATTATTAGTTAATCTTTATTTGTTAATTTTGTTCTTTGAAAGCGTTTAACGGTTATCCATACATACATTCATATACAAGATGCAGTTTTGAATCTGCAAACCATTTCAGGAGGTTGTTATGAGACTCATATAACAATGCGATACCAAGTCAATAATCAATAATACTTTATATTTTAGATTTTTCAATTTTATTGTTTTTCAGAATAACGCAGGATGGGGAGCGCGGCTTTGGATCTATGAAAGAAATGTCAGTTGCGTTTGTTTGTGTGTGTGAAAGCGCAGTTTAAGGACACGTACAGACAGGCCGCGTTTTAAAAAAGGGAGTTCACACTTACCGATTTCCGTAAATAAGAACAAAATGAAAAAAAAAAAATACCTGCCCATTTTATTGTTGATTAGGGTCGAGAATCACTAACATACTGACCTCCTGAAATGTTTTGCAGATCCAAAACTGCACCTTGTTTAAACTCACGCCGTTTACCCATGGGGGTAGGCAGAAACTACGGAACGCCCCGTGCTATGATCTTTACCGACTCCTTTTGCCTCGTTTAGGTTCATACATCTGGTCAAACACACACGCCGGTTGCGAGTACTACGCACCTGACCTTTCTGAAGAACATCACCAATAAGGTTACTGTAGATATATCCTCTTAGGGTGTTCCCTCCTGGCGGTTCCAGTCACAGGTATCCTTTATCTTCACTTGTGGGGCTGTTACCATGTTGTACCTGCTGACATGAATAAAATGACTTAAAATTGGCACCAAGTCTTTCTAAGTAGTACCGTGAGGTCAGATAGGCATGCCTCCATGTATAAATACTGGCATTCAGCTGCATTCGATGAGACTGGAAGCTAACCACAACATAGTTGAACAGGCTAGGCAGAATATTGAAACGGGAAGATCTGACTTGCCTATCTTTTTTTTTTGGATGGGAAATCATCAAATGACTTCTCCCGCTCTGAGCGGAGCGGGAGAAGTCATGTCAGACTTTTACTGACTAAAACCCACCCGTGTTGCTTCAGTTGCCCATGTGCCAGGGTTACGGTATCTCTTTCGAACAATCTCGCGACCCTGGCAGTTGTCTATCTGACTTCCATAACCAGTTGCTGGGTAACATGATAAACCTTGATAAGACCAGTGGTCTAACTTTTGGGCTTATAACTACCCGTAACGACCGTGTCAAAGATTCACAAATGACAACCGGGACCAACGGCTTAACGTGCTTTCCGAGGCACGGAGGTGTCTTGGTATGTAAAGATGATCATCCATCCAAGAACCAACATCGGCAAGCGAAGCTAAACCTGTTCGATCGAACCGTGGGGTTATTATAACTTGGATGCAAACCCCTCATTTGCATATTGAAACAAAAAGATCTTCACATTCTCTTGCGCTTACCCCAATTTATTTACACCATAATCAGCCTATATTGTTCACACTGTTGGGACACAGGCCTCCTCGGTGAGAGGGAGTGGGCTGTAATCTACCACGCGGCCCCAGTGCGGGTTGGTAGATGTCACATGTCTTCGAATATTTGGTTCTAGGACATGCCGGTTTCCTCACGATGTTTTCCTTCACCGTTATGAAAGCAGTGGTGATGATATTATTTACACAAAGTAAAGCGTTTGCCTGGGTTTGAACTACGACCTACAGTTCGTAAGTCGGGGCTGATACCACTGGGCCATTACTGCTCTCAAGATATACTATTTTCCTGAGAAAAATAAAATTATTCATTCAGCGAATTCTGACTAAGTAATGATTTCTTCAAATAAAAAACCTCGTGATATTTTTTCTGACGATCAAATAGTTATTAAAGCAAATAATAGTTCTTAGATTCATAGTGAATGTAGCAAGCAATCCCGCTGTGCAAATATTGTGGGTGATGTGAGGTGAATGCACCAGTTGCCGTCTGTTGTAAAAAATATTTATTTTTGTATTCACACGGCTACAGATCAAGCTATACGTGTTCAGTTTTAGCTGACCTCGAGGCTTTTCGTATATTGTGATGTCAGCTTATACTGGAAATATATAGGTTGGTGTGTGGCCGTGCGCACAACGTAAACGTGCCGGACGTAAAGAATAGCACATTTATTCCCGTGGGTGTCATAGAACGAAACTAAGGGACTTACTAGAGAATGGGCAGCAGCGTTCTCTATGCATCTTACTATCTTACTGCGATCACCAACCCACCTGCCAAACGTGGCGATTATGGCAAATCTCCCCATTTGGGTGAGGGTTATGTCCAGCAGTGGACGTATTTCGGTTGAAATGATGACAATGATGTAGAACGTCTCCTAATATTATCTATTTCTGATGACTGATTAAAGAAAAATACTTTGTTTCTTTTCGGGGTTATACTCATATTTATATGAAGTGTAATACTCAAATTTATATAAAGTTAAGTACCTATTTCTCAATAAGTGCTTACGTAAATCTTTGAGAAATCAATGATATATTTAACCGTATACCGAAACTGTAAATAAAATTAAACCTATGAAGCGTGTTATTCATTCATGATCCATGCGATTAAACCTTTCAACTACCTATTTATCAACAAAACGAAACAAAACCAAGTTGAAATTTAAACTAATCCGGTTTAAAAGCGAAACATTTAGTCAACTGTTTAATATACTAAATAAACTAAAGCGTGTTAGTTTAGGCAGTGAATTAAGTTTGGTGCGCGTTTGATTCTAAAACCGCTGCCCCCCAAACATGAGCCTAAATCAATGGACTGACAGTTTACTGAGCTCCTGATTCTAATGTTTTGAATTTAACGGAGGCTTCTTTGTGGAGTAAACAAATTTGCCTCACAATAAACATTTAATAGTAATATCAACCGTGTACCGTGTGATGCCGGACGTAAAGAATAACACCACCTCATTTCTTCCCGTGGGTGTCGTAAAAGGCGACTAAGGGACTTACTAGAGAATGGGCAGCAGCGTTCTCTATGCATTTTACCACAATACTGCGATCGCCAACCCGCCTGCCAAGCGTGGCGATTATGGCAAAGCCCCCCAAATTGGGGGAGGCCTAAGTCCAGCAGTGGACGTCTTACGGCTGCAATGATGGTGATGATGATGAATAATATCAACTAACCTATCGCTGTCCCTAATGACGAGAGTCTCGTGAAAGCTGAGCAAGATAAAAAAATCAATGAACTTGATTTAGCACACGAGGTTGTCGACATGTGGGATGTGAACTCTACAATCATTGTACCAATAATCGTTACAATAAACGGCCCAATAGCGAAGAGCTTCGACCAACACCTCAGGAGGCTCTCATTGCGAGGGTAGGTCAAGGGTTTGATTAAAAAAGCAGTACTCCTGACACGGCACGTATAGTCCGGAGGTTCCTCTCTCTAGAGCCCTGACCACTGGCAGCTTGGACCCTGCTCCCGATGCCGATGGGTCACCATTTCTTATATCTTTAAATGTTTTTACAAGATTTTTGTAAAAGTATTTAATAATATACTTAATATGCTAGAAAATAAATAAAAGATAATATCAAACTTTTACTGTCCCACCACAAAGTTAAAAGTTTCTTCTCATACATAGAAGGAAGACGGGTACTTCATACGTTTTGGTGATTTCAAACTTGTTAGTATATTTTATCAGCGGCTTCGCCTGCATGGAAGTCGGAAATTATCCCACGGGAATGCACTATCTGGATAAAAGTATCTAATGTGTTAATCCAGGTTATAAACTATCAGTGTGCCAAATTTTATCTAAATCCGTTTAGCCGTTTTAGCGTCATTAAGAAACAAATATCCAAAGTTTCACATTTACAATATAGTAAGATAGTAGAATGGTACTTGCCCAAATTTGAAGCCACAAGTAACCTCTAGGCCATCACAAGATTCAATTAATCATCAATTTATAGTTTCTTTTTTTTTAATTCAAAGAATCATCATTTATAGTATTTTTATTTATTTAACTAAACTAACTACTAGTAGATTCAGCTTTCTGACTCACTGACTCCTGGCAAGTATTTTTTTTTTTTTTTTTTGCTAAATAATGTATCGTATTAGATGATACTTTATTTACATTACAATCTAGCCTGTGAGCTAATAAGTAATTTAAATATAACTTAAACTGCTAAGTAACTATAAAACTAAGAAATCGTCCAATAACGTCTTTCTTATTCACTATAAGTTATAGGGAAGACACTTGATTCACGTGTTCTTTAAAAAAGTTAGCACTTTCACTACTGTTTCAGTTCACTTGCACTGCACTAAACTAACTCAAAGGGTTTAACCCTTTTTAGTCTTCGCACTAATTCAGTGTTGTCAAGGATTTGGATTGCCTCGACATTCACGTGATGATGAAGTCTGTGTTCATGAGCTTCTGCATATTTTTGTATAACTATGTTTACGACATCCATTTTAAGGTCCCGGTGAACGTCGCTGTTTCTTATGTACCAGGGCGCACTGACTATATCCCTAAGTACTTTGTTTTGAAATCGTTGTATAATTTGTCGATTACTTTGACTGGTGCAGCCCCACAGCTGTATACCGTAGGTCCATATAGGCTTTAAAACTTGTTTATATATCAACAATTTATTATGTATTGACAATGGCGACTGTCTACCAAGTAGCCAATACATTTTTTTGTATCGAATATCTAATTCGGTTCTTTTCTTTTTGACATGCTCTTTCCAGCGCAGTTTTGCATCCAGGGTCATGCCAAGATACTTAGCAGTATTCGCGTATGGAATTTGTTGATTATTCATGAATAGCGGGATGTATTGTGGCTTTTTATTCGTGAAGTCGATGTGGATAGACTTGCTCTCATTAAGTTTGATACGCCATATTGCAGTCCACTCATAAACTTGATTTACGGACTTTTGAACCTTTTCTACGGCTTCCTCGTGGCTATTTCCAACAGCCATGATAGCGGTGTCGTCAGCAAAGGTTGCAATTACCCCATTTTCTAGCTCAGGAATATCACAGGTGTATAGTAGATACAGGACCGGGCCTAGTACACTTCCTTGTGGTACGCCAGCTTTTATTTGCCTAAGGTTTGAGTAGGCATTTCCTTGTCTTATTCTAAACAATCTATTTGATATATAGGACTCTATGATATCTGAAAACTGTTGAGGCACCATTGTTCTTAACTTATAAATGAGGCCTTCATGCCACACTTTATCGAACGCCTGTGCAACATCAAGGAAAACCGTGGAGCACACCTTCTTCTCCTCTAGTGTCCTTTCAATAATATTAGTGATTCTGTGTACTTGGTCGAGCGTAGAGTGTTGTTCTCGAAATCCGAACTGGTAATCGGGTATAAGATTTGCAGCTTCAATAAGAGGCTTCAATCTCTTGAGAAATAATTTCTCAAATAGTTTTGACAACACTGGTAACAGTGAGATTGGTCTGTAAGATGTGGTTTCATGAGGTGGCTTCCCAGGCTTGGCTATCATGATGACCTCAGCTACTTTCCACATGTCAGGAACGTGTTTCAACCGAAATACAGCATTAATAAGCGTGGTAAGCTTAACTATAGCTTTACGTGGGAGATTCTGTAAGACTTCTCCTGTAATTAGGTCGTAACCAGGGGATTTTCTTCGATTAAAATTACACTTAATTTCTCTAGATACTTCTTTTGGGGTAACTAATTTAATGTCTGTACTAATTTGTACTCCCTGAATCATCATCTCATCAGTCTGAGCTTCATTTGGTTGGAATATTTGCTCTAAATGCTCAGCGAATCTTAGGGCTTTTTGTTCGTCGGTCACTGCCCATTTTCCATTTACTTCCTTGATAGGAGGAATTTGCACGATCGGTCGTTTTATGTGCTTCGTAGCTTTCCAAAGCGAGTAGTCGGTTTTAGTGTCACTCGTTAATTGGCTAAGGTAGCTGTTTGTTAAGGAGTCATTGTGTTGTTGAATTTCATTCGTAAGGCGCTTGGTGAGGTTGTTCAACAGTCTTTTATCTTGTGGACATCTAGTCTGATGCCACCTGTTTCTTTGTTTGCGCTTTTCGGTTATAAGACACCTAATTCTTGCAGGGTAGGTGGTTGCTTTGACCCGGTGTGATTTTTCCGGTGTATTTCTCCAGGCGGCTTTCTGTATACTAGTTGTAAAATTACTCAGTTCCAATTCCAGCTGTTCCGGAGTTTTCAATGGAACCCTCAATTCTATTGAATTATCCAAATCTATTCTGAAACTCTCCCAGTCTGTGTTAGTATTTACAAGCGTAGGATTGTTCTCTGTGTGTAGGATCCGATACCATACCGATAAAATTATTGGTGAGTGGTCTGAATTCATGTCAAGACATTGATCGATGCTCAAATAATTAGTGGAAATATTTTTAGTTATAAAAAAGTCTATTAGATCTGGAATTTTGCGTGGATCGCTTGGCCAATAAGTTGGTTTTCCGGTAGAAATAGCTTTACACTTTAGCTCGTTCATAGCACTCATTAGTTCCTTTCCTTTAGTCGTGGTTAGTCTTGACCCCCACTGCGTATTTTTAGCGTTGAAGTCACCACCTAAAATGAATCTTTGTCCGAGTTGCTGTAAGAATCTCACATAATGATCTTTTTTTATATTATATCTCGGAGGCGAGTAAATGGCTGCTACGGTGACTGGATACAGTTTAGATTGAATACAAATCGCCACAGCTTGAATTTCATGACATTCGTACTTAACTTCTTCATGATGGCGGAGATTTTCTTTGACTATAACCGCGCTACCACCCCGGGCAGTATTGTCAGGGTGCAGTGCATGGTACACTTTATAACCTCGGAATTTTATGTATGATTCCTTAGTAAAGTGAGTTTCAGAAATAAGGCATACATCGATATTTTCAGTGATCAGGATTACTTCCAATTCTTGTTGATGTTTAAGTAATCCGTTTGAGTTCCATGCCATTATTTTTAATGGATCCATTTTTTACGTATAGAAATAGCATTCATAGCGCTATTTTCAAGTTTATTCAAGCGAGCGTTAAATGAGGTCATCAGTTTTATAATTTCGTCCAACTTTCCTTCCATACCTTTATCGGAAGAAACATTCTCACGAATATTTGCAAGTTCAACAGTTTTGGCTGTAACACGCGCGTATGTTTTCTTGTGCGAGTTTTGTGTCACGTAATCATTTTGCATTTGTGAGCTAGTTTGCACTATTTCGTTGATTTTGCGCTGTCTTTTTACCGCTGGTTTCTTCAAAGTTTTGTTCTTTATTTCTTGCATTTCCCGGGCTACTATACATCCCCTATAATTAGCAGGATGTGGTTCTCCACAGTGTACGCATTTAGGCTTTTCGTCTGCCGGCTTTTTGCAGTCAGCAGTCAGATGTTTGCCGGTACATTTGACACATCTAGGTTCTTTAGAACAGTATTTGTGTGTATGTCCGTACGCCTGGCATCTCTTGCATTGAGGTACTAGCCTCGAAGTATGGAGCGGTTGTACTTCTACTTTACAGCCTAATATTGACTTAATGCCATAGATTTTATTTACGTCTTCCTCATTTCTGAATGTCAGCATAAACATGTTCAGAGGCTCCTTATTTTTCCACCTCAATTTGTTGGCTGCATCTTCAATCTGAAAACCTTTATTTTGTAAGTCCTCAATTATTCTCTCAGGATTGCATGTGAAATGAAGGTTTTTCACCATAACTCTTATTGGCCTTTCCTGCTTGTTTTCGTAGGAGTGCCAGAGAAAGTTACTTGCAGTTAATAACTTTGTTATAGCCTTATATGTGTCTTCGTTCGCGGCATTTATTTTAACGCACTTCCCATTCAACATTTTAGTAGTAAATTTATCACCAGACTCAGACTTTGACAATAAGTCAAACAGGGCCTGGTAGTTTTCGACGCCATCTACTACTACAGGCGGAGGTGGTGGAATCTTTTTTATTTTTTCTTTCTCGGTTTGAACAGTCTCGAGGTGTTCAATGTTAGCAGTTTTAGTGGGCGATGTGTTTAATTTTCGTTTTTTCCTGCTCTTTTGCCTGATCCACTGCGTTTCCCTGGCTAACTCCTCCTCATCCGTACAGTATTCAGGACACTGTGTTGGACTTTCAACTGGCTCAGCTGGCTTACTGGTGGCAGGTGTACTTTCCTGCGCTTTATGCTGTAAATAGCTCACTTGTTGTTGGAGGCTTTTTATTTGTTTTTCCATATCAGAAATAACATTACGCAGCTGCTCATTTTCTGCTCTTTCTTCGCTGTAGTATTTATACAACAGTTGTTCATTTTCTGTTTTTATCTTAATTTTGGTGGTCTCAGCCATGTTATTGGTGAGTTAATAAATTACACTTAATAATTATAATTGGAATGTAGGTCAATTCTTACATGATTGTGTGTGTCATCGCGGCGAGCGCGGCCGAGCCGGCGCGGTTGGTTTGCTGCGTCTGCACTTTGCACTTAAGTAGAGCACGCGAGCGACGCGACTAATCTCAACGAATATTAAAACACACTGACAAGTATGAAAATAGAATTTGAATTAATTAAAATAACGAAAAAAAAACAACCATTGTATTCCATTGAAAGGAAAAGCAATTATTAAAGCTTAAATACACATCAAAGAGACTCAATCCGAAAAGATAAAAAATGTTTTATTTAAATTAGAATCCCACAAAATTAAACGGGTGGCCGACAACTGGGCGGTTTACCCGGCATCCGTCTTTTTTGCGAAATGATTAGTGATTCATACTGAGTCATAGCGCTCAGAAACACTGTTATTGATATTTATATCTCGGAAGAGTATGAATAAGACCAGCTGTAGAAAACAAAACAACTGTAGGTACCTACCTGCTTACTTCTCCCAAAAATAACTCAACTGCCGAAATTTCCGATATTCAACTGTTTAAAAGTCAACGCATTTATTTCAAACTAGCTTTTGCCAGTGGGTTCACCCGCTTCTTATACGTATAAACCTTCCTCTTGCATCACTCTATCTATTAAAAAAAACCGCATCAAAATCCGTTGCGAAGTTTTAAGCATAGATCTAAGCATACATAGGGACAGAGAGAGGGAAGCAACTTTATTTTATACTATATAGTGATAGGCACATAAAAAGAATTTGAACTGCAACATTAACATTAAACTAGCTTCTGCCGGCGACTTCGTATGCGTCAATTTTTTTGCTACCCCGACCCACCCCGTCGCATGGATTCACCTGGCTATGTTAGGTGTTCGTATTCGTGACTTTTCTTTTTTTTGCTCGACTTTTAAGTGTCCTAGCATGATGTTATTTAGTCTTTAGCCTTCCTTATAAATAGGGTATCACTAAACGTAGTCCTGAGACTAGTACGTTTAACTAAACAAACTCTTCAGCTTTATAATATTAGTATAGAATACAATTGATTCTAGTAGCCCCTTCCAAAAGGTACATTCTTATGGAGGAGAACAAGCAAGAAACTTCACCGTTACTCTTTTTTTTTACAATATTTTACATTTTTTTTTATAAATATATACATCCCGAAAAAAAGTTACCATATCATAACAGGCAAATATTATGAAAAATTTAGAAATTAGACATTAATGTCATTATTTACCTACCTGATAGACACATGGTGCTCACATATTTACAAACATTGTAAAAGCAAGTATACGATTTTGCTAAAAATTTAACAAGTTACAAATCAGAGTGTTCTTTAAAGTAATCAAAATGTAAATCAGTGTCATCAAAGCCTATAATGATTTTAATATCTTAAATCGAAAATACGATATTTTTGACTTTCTTGCATTTTTTTTTTTTGGAAATCAGTTGATTTGGCGACAAAACTCGTAAAATTGCAACTAGTAGAATTATAACATTTTAACATGAAAGTTAGTAAACAAAGACCACTACATTCTCACTCACTTGGTTAGAACTTGAAAAAATTCCAACCAGCTGTCGAGGCTTGTAACATTCATACTCTCACGATGTCAATATTAATACTACCCTACAAGTAACAATTACTTATGCTAATGCTGAACATTGGCGTTTCCTAGTATTTATGTTTCGATCCCTAATCTGTCAGTTTGACCTAGGAATGTCAAGATAATTTGACATTTATTATGTCGGCAGGTTGTAAGAATTTTATATCGAATGCCATGTTTTTATTGATGGGGTAATTAATTAAAATGGTCAGTCGTCCAAAGTATTGGTGGCCCAGTGGTGTCTTTCGAGATGTAACGTCGTAGATTCGAACTTGGACAGGCGTTTTAATTTATGTAAGTTTTTCATCACCACTTTTCTCAAAACGGTGAAGGATAACATTTTAAGGAATTTTTGTCACTCCATCTTTCAAATCGCACCGTTGTCTTATCACATCATTCCTCAGCCTATCATTCATAGTCACACCACACATGCTTCGCAAGGAATGCTTCTCCAGAGCATTTATTCTACTTGTCACACCATATAATCACATAAAACGATTCATCATCATCATCATCATTTCAGCCGTAAGACGTCCACTGCTGGACTTAGGCCTCCCCCAATTTGAGGGGTTTTGCCATCGCCACGCTTGGCAGGCGGGTTGGCGATCGCAGTATGTTGGTAAAATGCATAAAGAACGCTGCTGCCCATTCTCTAGTAAGTCCCTTAGTCGCCTTTTACGACACCCACGGGAAGAAATGGGGTGGTGTCATTCTTTACGTCCGGCACCACACGGTACAAAAACACATAAAACGATTAGTATTTTTAAATGCCGCAATAATTTACATTCCTGTCAAAATATTTGTGGTACCGTAAAAACCTCGATTTAATGCCATGTTGTCAGCTTCATTTGTCAAAGTTAGATTTCCATGTATTATCTACTATTAGATACATAATTTACATAATATATTGACATCGATTCTCGAACTTAACAACATAATTTTGACTACTACAAATGTACAGAAATAAAAAATATGTTGACATTTTCGTTAATGTTGTCGCATTAGCCCCTAAGAGATTAATATTTGTAATAAGTAAAGTGTCATTTATTAATGTCATTATGACATCTGGTGAATTCTTTTAAATATCAAAGGTAGGCATGTGTTTTTTTTTTAGAAAAATGGCTGAAAATAGAAATCAAGCAATGTTTTTAAGATCTTTGTATTAAAATGGGACTCGATTTAACAAAAAAAAAACGTAAGAAAATACGTTAAACATAACTTCACGGATATATTGCATAAAATGATTGGCAGAAGTGTATTAGTAGATGAGAACAAACTCATTCGGTTTTAACACAACAGCCGCAAGAGTCGATGTTCAACCAGTCTTACCAAGGGCAATAGTGTTACCCAGTAATTGGTTTGTGGAAATCAGATAACCAGTCGCTCAATGTAAAGTATTGGTACCTACTCTCAGTTGTATCCGGTAGGACTGGAAGCCAACTCCAAAAGAGTTGAAAAAAGCTAGGTAGGTGATGAGTACGTTCCTGTAGCGTCATCATCATCATCATTTCAGCCGAAAGATATCCACTGCTGGACATAGGCCTCCCTCCTTGGTTGGCGATCGCAGAATGGTGGTAAAATGTATAGAGAACGCTGCTGACTATCCTCTAATAAGTCCCTTATTTACTTTCTATGACACCCATGGGAAGACTTGGGGTGATGCTATTCTTTACGTGCACCACAGAGTACCCGACGTCTCCCGCTCTGGGTGGAGCGGAAGGGCGTGTCAGACTTTAACTGACTAAAACCCACCCGTGTTCCTTCAGTTGCCCATGTGCCAGGGTAACTCTTTCGAACAATTCCGCGACAACATTATACCTTGCAAACATTCCATAATAACCGACCTCCAAGCGGCCGAAGCCGCACAAACTTAAATACTTTATTTTCTACCCTAGGAAAGTAGAATTTCTACATAATTGAAAGGGCAACAACAGTAACATTATTTATCTATAGTTACAGAGACAGACCGACAAAGTGAGTCGATATACAAACGCTATGTGTTGTGTTTTATATACAAACGAGTGGTGACAAGTAAACATATTAGGTGGAAGTGTAGTGGAGGATGGTGGGTGTCCATTGTGTTGCGAGAAAAACTAAGAAAGAAAGAAAGAAAGATATAATACTACGTATTTCAATAGGTGATTGAAAGTAAGCTGCATTGGTCGTTCGAAGGTTAAGCCATGCTTGCCGCGGTAGTTTTGTGGATGGGTGACCATTCATTATATATCGAGACCTCTCCGTGCTTGGGTTCCGGCTGTAATTCGTAAATCTTTAACGGGCTTTACGGGTCTCAATTCCAAAACCCAGCCATGTTGTTCCCCAACTGGATTGCGGCGGTCAGATAGGCAGTAACTCCATGTCAATACTGGTATTTGGCTGCATTAGGTTAGACTAGAAGCCGACCCCAGCATAAGTGAGAAACCTGCAGGGTCGTGAGATTTGTTCTAAAGAGTTACCGTGGCCCTGGCACAGGCAACTAAAGGAACACGGGTGGGTTTTAATCAGTAAAAGTCTGACACGCTCTCCTGCTTTGTCCAAAGCGGGAGACGTCATTAAATGATTTGCCATCCAGAAAAAATAAACGTATTTGAGAAAAGGCTTAGTAAATTGATTGAATGAAAGTGACGCATATAACAAGCAAGAAAACAATGTTATTGTAAACAAAAATAATGCAAGAATTCAGCTCACAGAATAAACATCCTGAAGTCGCAGTGTCCCGGCCATATTAGGCGAAGAATCGATGACCGTTGGGATAGACGTGTTCTTAGGTGAAGACTGCACCTCACAGAATAAACAAGCTGAAGTGGAAATGGGCCGGTCATATTAGCCGTAGAACCAATGACCGTTAGGGTAAACGTGTTCTTGAGTCGAGACTGCGAGTCGTCAAACTTCAATGTTTTGTAGGACGCCCTTAGGATAGGTGGAGCGATAATCTTTGTAGGGCGGCTGCGGCTGGAAACAGCTGGATAAAAGTTGCTGAGAATCCAGCTGATTTGCGTACAATTGTAGAAGCCTATGTCCAGCAGTGGGCTGCTGCAGACTGATGATGACATCGACCAATAAATGATTCTCCGTAATTATAGGAAAATTGTGGGTGAGAGTTATAGCTCACCCACAGAGATCAATGGTACAGACTTCTCCTCTCTCTGTCACTTCTATCTTTCTCTACTATAAGGAGAATACAAGCGTAACGCTATGTTATTTTTAACTGGCTGCCAGGTTTTCTGCACCCTAAGATAAAAGTTCACTCTAGAATCGAATTTAAGTGGATTCTCGTGTGAGTGTGAATACTTTATCTGCACTGCTATCTTTATCCTACGTACTTCTCATTATTAATTTATCTTCAGGGATGCATTAAAATAGCTTCCGCGAGTGAAATTTAAGTTAAAAGACGTAAGTACTGGGTAATGTCTGAATTGTTTTGAATTGATATATCTGGCTTTTACGTCCGCGCCAACGTAGTCTAACACGGTATGATAATTATATTATTTTACTCCTTTCATTATCATAATCATCTCAGCCATAAGACGTCTTAGAACGTCTCGAACTTAGGGAGCTTTGCCATAATCGCCACGCTTGGCCTGCGGTTTGATATAGTTATATTGTTAATTATATTGATAAATAGAAAACGTTGCTGCCCATTCTCTAATAAGTCCTTTAGTAGCCTTTTACGACACCCACGGGTAGAAATGTGATGGTGCTATTATTTACTTCTGGCACCACACAGACTCATACATTCCTTTACCCGTTAGTAATAATATAATGAACGCTTTTAACGAACTTTTCTATCTATTTCGTTCTTACAAGTATAGTTAAAAATTGAATTATATACCTTACTTATATTTTGATCAAAAAGATGTTCTTGCCCGTTTCTCCACAGAAACCTACTACGCTTTGGAATTGGCAATCAGCTTCATCTTTGTGACTAACCATCTCGTAGACAATTCAAAACTGCCTCTGGTATTGATTGTTTTTATATAAATTATTTGATAAAATATTAAAAAATAAGAAAAATGATATGATTACTAGCAACACGCATTAGAAAAATATCGTACCGTCAAAGCATTACAAAAGATGACGTACCGCATGTGTTAATGGAAAACGTACAAAAACCAGTTGTTACCAGTTAATCGGCTAAGGGATCTATTAGCTTGAAATATTCACAACATTAGCATAACTTATGCCCCTGTCTCTGCCCATTTGACATCTCTATCTTACTTAACTTAAAAAAATAGATGTCATCTAATGTCTTTGCTTTAAAAAAATAAGTTATGCAAAATGTCTGGTATTTTTTCGGGTATTGTAATCGGTTGTCTATGACAGGTATTTTTTTGGTTGGCTTTTTTGTGCTGTATTGATTTGTGAGTTTTCTTAATGGTCGGGACTATCTATAAAAGGTGATACTTTGATATCGCATAACTCCAGGGGATTAATAAGACCGTGTCAAAAAATTAATTGGCATATGAAAACATTAAATGACGTCTCCCGCTTTGGGCGGAGTGGGAGGTCGTGTCAGACTTTTACTGACTAAAACCCATTCGTATTCCTTCAACTGCCTGTGCCAGGGCCACGGCACCTCTTTCGAACGAATCTCGCAACCGTGGCAGGCATCGGTCCTAGCAGACCCCTTAAATTTTTGCTGACAACTCTATGAGGCGCGCGTGGAACACAAAGCGTCGTCGGTGCCGAGCTATCCATTGCTTGCCGTCCGCAAGCCCGCAGAGCGCCGAGTCTTTGAGTGGAGACCGCGTATCCGCAAGCATAGTGTTGGACGCCCCCCCTCTAGATGGACTGAAGACGTCAAGAAAGTGGCTGGGACAGACTGGATGCGGAAGGCTGAGGATAAAGTGTTGTGGCGCAGCATAGGAGGGGCTTATGCCCAGCAGTGGACTGAGATAGGCTGAGTTAATTGATTGATTGAGAACCTGAACTTAAAATTATTGACATCACGATTTAACAGTTGTTTCTGTTCCTGATGGATATCGACCTGTCTGAAAAAAAAAAATCCGGTACGGGGTTCAATGCGAAGTGACGAAATACTTTCGGACGGATCTGTATCTTCGTTGACAGGCTTACAAAGTATGGGCACGCCACAATTGCGGCGGTAAGTCCCCTCTTTGAGGAGTGGATAGAGAGGCGTCACGGCGTCCTCACCTTCCGCCTGACGCAGGTTCTCACCGGGCATGGGTGCTTCGGTGGGTTCCTGTTCAGGATAAAGCGGGAGGATACGTCCGGGTGTTTCCATTGCGAGGATCGTCTGGAGGACACGGTGGAGCATACGGTGGAGGTGTGCCCTGCTTGGGCGGAGCACCGCCGTGTCCTCGTGGAGGCGATCGGCGGCGGCGACCTCTCGCGTCCGGCCCTGGTGCAAGCCATGGTACGGAGCGAGAGGGAATGGGAAGCCGTCACCTCCTTCTGCGAAGCAGTAATGCTCGCGAAGGAGGAGGCGGGGCGCGTGAGGGAGTGGCAGTCTCTGCGCCCTCACGTCCCTAGCCGCCGCAGGAGGAGACGCCCCGGGCGTCGGGAGTCGATTGCGGACTCCCGGCCACCGTAGGCGCGAGCTTGCGGGTGGCGAGCAATGGGTAGCTCGCCGCCCGGTAAGGACCAAGCTCGGGTCGACGGCGCGCAGTGTTCCACGCGCGCCTCAAAGAGATGTCAGCAGCAGCGTAGGGGTCTAATAGGACCGATGCCTGCCGGGGTCGCGTGATTGTTCGAAAGAGATACCGTGACCCTGGCACATGGGCAACTGATGGAACACGGGTGGGTTTTAGTCAGTAAAAGTCTGACACGCCCTCCCGCTCCGCCCAGAGCGGGAGAAGTCATTTGATGATTTCCCATCCTGAAAAAAAAAAAAAAAAAAAAAAAAAAAGGCTTACAAAGTAGGCCCCAAATTACGTCCACTGCTCACAAAGAGCGCAAAATACTCTAAAGAAGTCTTCAAATAACCAGACCTAGTTTAATTTGGATCGCTAAAAACGATCTGAAAATGTAATCAATTAGCTATGTAGTTGTACATCAAACGGTCGACGCGCGTCGTGTTTCAGTTCGGTCAAAAACGAGTGAACTGACAGATCTCGCAATATTGTCGGACCACGCCCGCTTCCGATGGACTACACTAGTGTTGCTGTAGACTATGGAAAGGATTAGAGTCGGCAGTTTTAGAGATGGCAAAAATCAAATTGAAAAGTCTTTTATTCAAACTAACTTTCAAGTTAGCACTTTTACCTTTAGGTAATCAGCACTTAGGTAGGTACTCGGTGTAGATAGATATGCCACTATATCTATCTACACCGAGTACCTTTACCAGATGTATAGTATTTTGAAAAATTGTATGTTTGTGTGTGTGTTACTCAATCACACAAAAACGGCCGAACGGATTTGGCTGAAATTTGGAATACAGTTAGTTTATAGCCTGAATTAATACATAGACTACTATTCATCCCGGTAGTACGTTTCAGTGGAATAATTTCCGAGTACCAAGTGGGTCAAGCTGTCAAAAATAAAATCAGCTGTTTCATAGAAAAGCGCAAGAAGTATTTCACTTTTTTATGAAACAGCTGATTTTATTCGGTCAAAATCTATACTAATACTAGCTGACCGTACAGACGTTGTCCTGTTTTCTAGCAGCGCCACCTACCGGGTCCAATAGTGAATCTAAACCATCCAGGGTGCCACCCGAACGCATACAAAAAAAAAACATTCAAATCGGTCCAGTCGTTTAGGAGGAGTTCAGTGACATACACACGTACAGTAGAATTATATATTAAGATTATCTATATAAATATTCCGTAATGGTAGGGAAGACGTATCTTTATGACAGGGAAGGATTGCGAGCCGAGCCGGATGTGCATCGTAGAGTGGGCCATGGGACTGGTGGATAGACGGGTGATATTTGTCCATAGAACGGCACTTTTTAAGGTCATTGCATCCAGTATGATTCAGTTCAGTGTTTCAGTATATATCTATACTTACTAATATTATAAAGCTGAAGAGTTTGTTTGATTGAACGTGCTAATCCGAATTGAAAAAATATTTTTGTGTTGGATAGCCTATTTATCAAGAAATGCTATAGGCTATATAACATCACGCTACAACTAAGAGGAGCGAAGCAGTAATGAAAAATGGTGCAAAAACGGGGAATATCGCACGGGTAGGCGATTCGACGCGACGGGAAGGGTCGGGGGAACAAGAAATTTAATGCGGACGAAGTTGCGGGCAGAAGCTAGTTCAGAATAAATGCGTAATTAATAGGTACATTTTCGCATCCATTAGTTGCCGGACGTAAAGAAAAGTAGTATCCCATTTCATGCCGTGGGTGTCGTAAGAGGCGACTAAGGGACTTACTAAAGAACGGGCAGCATCGTTCTCTATGCATTTTACTACCATACTGCGATCGCCAACCAGCCTGCCAAGCGTGGCGAATATGGCCAACACCCCCCTCCCCCCTCCAGATTGGGGGAGGCCTATGTCCAACAGTGGACGTCTTGCGGCTGAAATGATGATGATGATAGGTACGTGTAATCAGTAGGAACATTTCCACTTTACAACGCAATAAAATAGTTCCCCTTTCTATCCACTCCTAGCTCTATGGCTAAACGCTGATGCCTCGAAATGGGTGCTTCCGGTGGCGAGTAAAGATGGCCGCCGTCACTACCGGCGCACGTCAAACTTCGCCAAAAGCCCGCGTTTGATGTGCCTTTGCTGTTTTTCTTCCATTATTTATTATTATATTATCGACGGTTTATTAGGAAACAGAAGTATTTTTAGAAATTACGAACCTGAATAAATTTTGTGATTCATGAAAACTTCTCGCATAACAAATACTTCGAGGAACCCGTTGCGCATGTGCTTTGAATGCATGCGTCACCCAGATTAGGACAGAAACCCTCTGGGCACCCAAATCTTACACAGATGGGGCGGTCTAATTCATTTCTGGAGTGAGGTGGCCTGGTTGGCCAACCACCGATGGCGCCATGGCCATCTGATGGACTAAGAGCAATAACCAAACCCTCTATCATAAAACATTAATGGGTTTGGTTAAAATCCGTACCAGCCGTGAATAACTTAACAAATCGAAAATGCACATTTTTCAGGGCAGCCATTTTTAACTTTAAGTTTTATCTGTAAATTCAGATTTTATGTTATTAAATATTTTTTTATCTGAATGTAATTCATTTGCTTTGAGTTTTCAGATAACATAAGATTATTTTATGAATTTACCGTATTTATAATAAAAAAAAACCGGCCAAGTGCGAGTCGGACTCGCGCACCGAGGGTTCCGTACAAACCTGTAGGTATTCTCGGTTTAAAAATAAATGTTTTTTTTATTATTTTATATTTCAGTTGATTGAATGTAAGGTAAATTGCGGTTTACGATTTATGACGTTTTAAAAAAAACTACTCACTCGATCTCGTTCAAACCAATTTTCGGTGGTAGTTTACATGGTAATGTATATCATATATTTTTTTTAGTTTTATCATTCTATTATTTTAGAAGTTACGGGGGGGGGACACACATTTTACCACT
Source organism: Aporophyla lueneburgensis (assembly GCA_932294355.1). Classification (NCBI taxonomy): domain Eukaryota; kingdom Metazoa; phylum Arthropoda; class Insecta; order Lepidoptera; family Noctuidae; genus Aporophyla; species Aporophyla lueneburgensis. The sequence goes on along the minus strand of OW028762.1, from coordinate 9,910,440 downwards.
TTGGAAGTATCTCTCGCGCAAACTATTCAGTTTAGAAAAAAATGATAATAGAAACCTCATCACCATTTTTGAAGACCTATTCATAGATACCCCACACGTATGGGTTCGATGAAAAAAACCATTTTTGAGTTGTAGTTCTATGTATGGGGAACCCCAAAATTTATAGTTTTTTTTCTATTTTAGTGTGAAAATCTTAATGCGGTTCACAGAATACATCTACTTACCAAGTTTCAACAGCATAGCTCTTATAGTTTCGGAAAAAAGTGGCTGTGACATACGGACGGACGGACAGACAGACAGACAGACAGACAGACATGACGAATCTATAAGGGTTCCGTTTTTTGCCATTTGGCAACGGAACCCTAAAAATGACTTATCAAGATGTTCACCAATGAGTTATCAAGTTATTCACCTGCGTACCTACTTTAAGGACGTGTGTAAAAAAATCAGAAGTATTAAGTATAGTCTCTGCCTACCTCTGATGGGACTGAAATCGTGATATTATGTATGTGGGTATGTATAGGTAATAAAAAACAAACAATTGCATAATAATTATTTTTATTTCGAAAACAAAGTCAAATATTATAGAATTAGTTGAATTCTTCTCCGTTTCCTCCTGCATCAGGGTCTTCGGAGTCTAATCAGGATCAATGTTGGATACGTCACCATCAGTTTTAATGTTTTTATAAAGTTCGTGAAAAGTGGGATCTATCAGTGAGATTAAATCCGTCAAATCCTTCTTTTTTCTTTACTTATTGGTAAAGTCTCTTTTGAAACAACATCTAATTGTATAGTGTCTAAATTGTATTTACCTCTTTTCCTGTAATTTATGACGCTAAAAGAGCTTTCATTGTCAAGATATGTCTTAAAACGTACTTCTCCGATAGGTTTCTTATATTGCAGCCATTTCACGGGTTGCCATAAAACTTTTTCACCACAAGCATCCTTTTTTTATTGTAAATGGATCTTTCTTCGAACTCAATTCTTCAAAATTGAGAAAATTTTGTAGTTTCATGGGTGCAATGGCAAATGCGTTATTGATCTTGCAAGATCTTATCAGTTGCATCCAATCGTTAAGATGGTTTATTTTAATCTGCGTTTTCTTTTTAGTCCTTTCAATTAGGGCATAATCCGAGTCACATTCTATGTGGCTATATGTACGCTAATCAAAAACTTATGATTGATTATCTCCAGGGTTGGATGCACATGCAATAAATACATGAACATCATTGCAACAGCGTTATTTTTATCTGGCCACCACACGTGTCAGAATAAAATGTGACTTCTATAACTTTATGTGGACAATTTTGTAAAAAATGCCACAAACACGAAGCAATTTGATTTGCTCCTCGAGCACCAATGGTTTCGTCCCACATGTGACAAGTAGCTTTATCATCTCTTAAGTTATAAATCGTAAGATTGTAGGACCATAGTTGTCTCTTATAAAAAGAGACAGACGTTTTCGGGAATGGCGTAGGTAAGCATTGCTGAAGATCAAATACATTAGCTCTAAAATTTGAATAGCACTTTGCTTCATCTTTGTCCTTTCTTTTTTCTGCATAAGCGTTTTCGGCTTGTGATTGATGCTCATTCAGCTCCTCTATAAAGTTTTTCTATTCCTCTCCTACTGTTAACGCTATCTTTGTATTCAAAAGATCGCATGTGTGGCAAATATCTTTAGCCGGTTTTTTTAATGATAAGTTTAAATCGTGAAAACACTGGGAATACAATTTAAGTGAAACTGAGCAACTTTCTCTATATATAAACGATACATAGCAGCTATAGAAAGGTCCGATGATAAATATTTTTTATTTGTTCTATTTCTGCAATAATGACTTTCGTAGTTTGGGAATGATAAGATGTGATCTTTGGCAGATTTTAAATCATCAACAGTCGTTTTATTTTTAGATGGCTGATGTCCTCTTGTATCAGCTGGAATGATTCCGGTTGCGGAGTGTTATCACACGCGCAACGGATAGAAAATGTAATAGATGATAAATTTATTTGTCACAAAATACACACGCAATCTCGATGCGGTAATAACTGGACAACTTGATTTATGCTATTAAAAACGTTGAGTAGGCTGTTAGAATAAATGAACATCTCGTGTTGTTCGTTACTTTTTTTTTTAATAGTTGGCAGTATTATAATGACATGTTGGGTTGTGTAAATAATTATAATTTGAATGTTTTAATATCTCAAGATGTCACATTGTACCCTTTAGTAAGAGAGTTATTTAAAAATTCACATGTTTGCTATGTGCGGTAAAACAGTTAGTCATTAATTCACCCTATGAATAAAACAATCCTAATGCATATTATGCATTAAAAAAATATATTTGTAAGTCAACTTATCAACCTATTCACGCCTGGTACGGAAATAAAAAAATAGCTTTTTCATACATTTTCACCGCGCACTTTTCTACGAAGCAGCAGATATATATAAATTACTTGGCAATACTTTATCCACGTATCGATATGGAAAACTAATGAAACGTTATTTTTTTCATCATACTAACTTTGTTTCAAACTTTAAATAACACTGCGGCATCCTAACTACTGTTATGGTTTTAGAAAACGTGATAAAAAAATCGTAAGTTCCGCGAAAACTTACAAAAACAGCTGAGCTCTCTAAAATAGGGTTGAGCTACACGATGACTGATACATACATGCCGTCTGCTGGGACAGGTTAGATCAGAGCTGTGGGTCTTTCTTCAAATGCATTGTTAGTAAAATCAAAATTAAATGTAAAGATATAAATGTACAAATACGAAAACCGGCTTTGTTTTATACTATCTAAAGATATACTCATATAAAGGAACAATATCTGGATGACCGAGCTTTGCTCGGTATTTTTTGGTAAATTGTGTTTAAAATAATAAGTTTATGTTCAAGTTGATTATCGATAAAGTTGATCATTAAAAATACGAATAAAACGACATTTTATCAAAATGAATCCTAGCTAGATCGATTCATCGCCCCCGAAACCCCCTGTATACTAAACTTCATGAAAATCGTTGGAGCCGTTTCCGAGATTCAGATTATATATATATATATATATATAATATCTGGATGACCGAACTTTGCTCGGTATTTTTTAAATTTATGTTCAAGTTGATTATCGATAAAGTTGGTCATTAAAAAAAACGAATAAAACGACATTTTATCAAAATGAATCCTAGCTAGATCGATTCATCGCCCCCGAAACCCCCTGTATACTAAATTTCATGAAAATCGTTGGAGCCGTTTCCGAGATTCAGATTATATATATATATATATATACAAGAATTGCTCGTTTAAAGATATAAGATTTCATTTTGTTACAATTTTTTTATGTGAAACTTTGTTTTATTTAAGTATGCATGTGTGCAGTATTGGTATAAACCTGATTTACATCCGTCACCTCACACGTCCTATTGAAAACCAGCGTCAGGCACTAGTTATCTCTCGCGAAATTGTTCGAAAGAGTTACTGTGGCCCTGGCACAGGCAACTGAAGGAACACGGGTGGATTGTAGTCAGTAAAAGTCTGACACGCCCTTCCGCTCCACCCAGAGCGCGAGACAGCATTTTTGATTTATTTATTAAAACTTTATGCACGAGTAAAAAATACTGTACAAAGGCGGACTTAATGCCTGTTTTTTTTTTTTTTCGGGCATATGTAATTAACCTGAAAGATTTTTACTACTTAAACGGATTGTAGCCCGGCGAGTTCTAAAAAGTTACCTTTTTAGGCATCCAGCCGGGGACTTAATGCCTGAGGCATTTTCTACCAGTCAACCTTAGGGTGATGCAGAGACAAAACATGGCAGGTGCAACATAGGGATAGATAATTCGGAAAATAATACATACAAATACATAGATATATACATAGAAACATACATACATACATATATAACGAAAATAAACATTGTCTGGAGAAATAACGATAGGTAGAGGAGAAAACGAATCCAGCAAATCAGCGCTGGTATGATTCTGCCAACTTCTTATGAATATGCTCACGTGCCTTCACTTTAAACGATATCCGACTGGTTGCCAGCCTGATATTCAGAGGAAGCGCATTCCATAGAAAGACCACATGGACAAAGAAAGAAGATTTAATGAAACCAGAATGAAGAAGACAGAAGAGAATGATTTCGCTTCCAAAAAAATAAGGCATTACTTGTCTGGCATTTCTGTTGAACTGGGCCTTTTTGGGGCAAACGTGAGGCATGCTATAGTTTCTGACGTTGTACTTTACACTTTTTATTTGATTTTTTTAGGTTTTTTTCTGCTGTATAGTGTCAGCATTTGTATGGGAAATTATCAAGTGACGTCTCCCGCTCTGGATGGAGCGAAAGGGCGTGTCAGACTTTTACTGACTAAAACCCACCCGTGTTCCTTCAGTTGCCCATGCCACGGCCACGGTATCTCTTACGAACAAATCTCGCGACCCTGGCAGGCATCGGTCCAAGCAGACCCTTTCAGTAATAGTGTCGGCCTTGAAGTAGATATTGCTATAAAAGTATTTTCTATCAATATTATCTTTTGTCGACCATACTTGGAGAACATTTACGATCTCAAACTAAAAGAGAGACACACAAGTCAAACTCGTAACCCTTTATACGCGAGTCGGGTACATTTTTATTAAACAATTTGTTGGAACAAAGCTTTTGAAATGTGATAAAGAAAGCAACCATGACTAATTATATTCAATACAAGTATTTGATCCCAAGTACGGTCAACAAAAGCGTGTGTCCATTATAGTAATAAAACGATTCATTAGATCACAGAGGTGTTATAAGATATTAGATATGGCAACTTTTTTAACACGCTTTTAATAGCTTCATACGTATGTTAGTATGTGCTTATGTAACGGCAACTTTGAACATGATTTTGACCACCTTCAAAACGTCATATTAACTCGAAATTTAGTACACTTATCAAAAACCGATGACAATACGACAATTTTATCAATTTGTGTCAATACATTATCCTTGCCGGGGTTAGCACATTAGCAAAAAAACTGTCTTCGAAAACTACACTGACATAAGTTACAAAATTTGGAACACCCTAAAAAATTGAAAATAAATAATAGTTCAAAAAAATAAAAACACGCTTTCATAGAAAACCGAACTAACAAGTAGAAAATAATGGAAAAAAGCGTGGGGTGCTTGATATCAATGAAGAATATCTCAAAAAGCGTGTTTTTTAGTTCTTTTTTTAAATTTTGTTATTATCTTCATTATACGGAAGGCAGTAGATACGTGTATATTTTTGTTTTATTGCATTATTATGGAATATTTAAGTCCCACGAGAGCAGTGAAAGCTCAGTTCGAACAGCCGCGACTTACGAATTATAAGGTCGTGGGTTTGAACCCAGGCAAGGCACTTTACTTAGTGTAAATTATTTCATCACCACTGCTCCCAAAACGGTGAAGAAAAACATCGTGAGGAAACCGGCATGTCTTATAACCAAAAATTCCACACTTGGCCCGCTCAGTGATAAGTTATGGGTTATGGCCCACTCCCTCTCACCGAGATGAGCCCAATGTCCCAGCAGTGGGAACATTATAGACTGATGATGATGAAGTCCCACGCAATTTTTTTAGTCCGTGTGACATAAATCCGCACTTAAGTCACGTTTTTCTGTGACTTAAGTGGTGAAAAATGACTTAATTGGATAGGTTTAAGTCACACAGCGCTTTAATCTTTATTGAACTGAAACTTATTTGATAAGATGAGAAATGAGAGTGAAATTTCAAGGACGTAACATATTTCGTCACATGAGAAAAAAGAACGGCTTGTGGCTAAGTAATAACAGCCGCACGGATTGATCGTTCAGGTTAAGCTACGCTTGCCGCGGTTGGTCCTTGGATGGGTGACCATCTTAACATACCAATACCTTTCCGTGCCTCGAAAAACACGTTAAGCCGTTGGTCCGCCTATCATTTGTAGATCTTTCACAGTCGTAACGGGTCGTCAGAATCCCGAAAGTCAGACAACCAGTCCTTACCAAGTGGTATCGTATTATCCAGTAACTGGGTTGTGGAGATCAGATAGGCAGTCGCTCCATGTATAATACTGGTACTCTGCTACATCCGGTCAGACTGGAGGCCGACCCTAACATAGTTGGTAAAAGGCTAGGCAGATGATGATGAGAAAGAACAAACATACCTACCGGATGACATTTTTTACCGTCTCGACCTTCATATGGTGTGTTGTGTAACTAGAATAGAAGGCAGGAAGACCTTCAGATTCATCCTAGGTGACTAAAGGAGCGCGCGACGCGGGTGGACGGGGATGCGTATGCGGCTCGTGCGCCTGCGAAAGGTCAATGAAGCCGCCTATCGTCTGGCTTCAAAGGGTAAGACCGTGCTACGAAATCATTGATACATGCCGCGCATTGAGTAGGGTGCGTATAATTTGAGTTTCGAAAGATTTTTTTTTTGCCATATTTCTGTTTTTGTTGTTCTAGTATGAAAATGTTACCTACTATAAATGTGTAGTATTGATTGCTAAATCAATTTCATTACATGTTATTCAACAAAAATAAAAATTCTATGCCAAAGGCTTCTACTCCGTTCACCTATTACACCCATTTTTTTTCAAGGCGTTAAAAAATATCACCCGGTATATCTTTTTCTGTTATTTTTAGTTCAGTATGCGACCTCTATCTTCTTCAAAAGATTCCTATGGCATTGACGTTAAGAGAGTTTCATATATCATGGAGTACGGTCAGACAATAAGTGTTCAATAGATTCAAAGAAATTCCAACGCCCGCGCCGCCGCCGTTACTAAAACTGAGGGTAGGCACAAAAGGTTAACTGCAGCGGAAATTACGTCATCCACACCTTGTTTTGTTGGCTGTACCTTTTGAGTGGATGGTGATATGTGAGAGGTGTCAAGTTTAGTTTTAATTTTCGGTTATTTTTTTTACATTTTAAAAATGGTAATCGCTTTGAAAGTTTTTCAACAGATCGATATAAGTTTTTCGGAAGTTTACGTCAATCCAATATATTTTTTAAACGTCTTCATTGTTGCTAATAAAAGGTTACTGTGTCTTAGTCAACTGGCCAGTCTTCGTCTTGGTGACTATGGTTTTCAATTATCATTTCAGCCGAAAGACGTCCACTGCTGGACATAGGCCGCTCCCATGCTTCGCCACTTCGACCGGTTTTGCTTCCCGCGTCCGGCGGATTCCTGCAGCCTTTACAAGGTCATACCGTACCGCGTGGCACGGACTAAAATAATAACACCACTCCATTTCTTCCGTGGCTGCCGTAAGAGGCGACTAAGGGACTTACTAGAGAATGGGCAGCAGCGTTCTCTATACATTGCAGACTACCATACTGCGATCGCCAACCTGCCTGCCAAGTGTGGCGATTATGGCAACCGAAATGACAAAAACCAATAATACAAAAAGGTTTTCAATAGACATTAAAAATGTAAGGCTTTATAGAACTTCATCTCCGAATCTGATGATGAATACTTGTGTGACCGCTTCTTTCTAAAGTTTGAAGTGTCAAATTGGCGCTTGGGTACCGACTATACATAGTTGTTTACCTTCCTAATATTGAGTAGTTAATTTTGCCAGGGACTACCTAGATAGTTTTGTAGCTAGACTTCAATTTCAAACATTGTGTATTTTTAAAAACGTTTGCATTCTTTTTTTAAATTTGTCAACGATGGCCGTTTTGCGTGGATGTGACGCATGTTTTCCCCCAACTTTTGCCTTTTTTTGTGGGTCTTTCTTTGCGTCAGTTTTCTTCGTGTTTTTTCTTTCTTTCAAACTTTTTATTTACCTACATTTTTGTCAAGTTTTTTTCATCGATTTTCGCTAAAAAGAGAATGTGACGAAAATTTGGGCGTTTTTAAAGTTCAAATATTACCCTTCTAATGTTCTTTCTAGTCTGTATAGGTCTTCCTGAATAGAAACACTGCGTCGCCTATGAATGTCTTTGATATTACAGAAAACAACATTATTTAGGCATTATGTTTGTATTTGTAATTTTCTGTACGATTTGACTGAAAATATGTATTAAATCGAACCTCAAATAATTCCCATTTTGCTTTCCTCAAAATATTGTTAAACATGCTAATGATTGCGCTTGTTTTTATGAATCTCAAATAATTCCCGGTTGCTTTCCTAATAATATTGATAAATACACTAATATAATGATTGCCCCTCTTTTCATACACCTCAAATAATCCCTGTTTCTGGAGTCCTCGAGTCTTATAAACATTAAAAGTTACTCACCAAATGTAACCATACGCCTGAAAGAGGCTCAATGATTTAAAAATAGTGCAACATAAGAAGTTCGGAAACTTTTTAGATGGATCATTAATTTAGACACAGTGTCCATCAGTAGAAGATCAATATTTTTTACAAGATAATTTAAAGTATTCCCACAATAAATGAACCATCATGCATTCTCGCATAACCCCATCCTCGTGAGGTGTAAGCGATCAAAACACGCAATCAGTCGTTTCATTCAACCGCATAATGGCGTCCATCTTTTAACACTTCTCCTTTGTGTAGCACCATCTTTTGTGAGAGACCTATTATCGAATGACTGAAGACATTCATTTGGAGATTAATTTCTGAATTGCTTGAGTGTATGTATTATTTCTTTCTTGATCTTTAATTTCTCGTGTCAGGTTGGCAACGTGTCAATGGTTTGCACTGTTTGTTGGCTTTTACCTATTTTGATAGCATAATACATACATACATAAACTCACACCTTTTTTTCATGGGGGTAGGCAGAAACTACGGAACGCCCGCGCCACCTGCTACTACGGTCCTTACATAGCCCTTAGATAACTACCTACTTGGTAATTGTTGACAGGCCTAGACTGCCCTCTCATACATATTAATACTGTTGTTTGATAACGTTGTAAAAGCCAATTATTTTTAAAAGGTTAGGTAAGCCGTGGAGTACCTTGCTGGCTCCATAGTCCTATATTGACCCATATGGATCTCAGATTTAGTTTTTATCAGGGTTTGCCAATGTGTGACTCTTGGTCCTATATCGATCTGTGGATCCCAGAATTGGTCTTTGACAAACATTCAAGAAATTTAGGGTTTTTCAACGTGTGATGGAGCGGAGTATTCTAGGCGTCAAATTGACAGACCATCTTCGCAAAACCACACTGCGCTCCAAAACACAGATTTCTAACGTTGCTCAAAGCCGCTAAGCTGAATTGGGACTGGGCTAGTCACTTTCGCTGTATGCCCAATTAGCTGTGGGCCAAATTCACCTCTACGTGGAGCCCTGACACAGTCGGCGTCGTAGAGGATGGCGGGAAGCGCTGGAGAAAAAACACGACTAGGTCCATTTTAGCCCTGACCATTCAGGGCTAAAGCCTGCCAAGGTCGCGGACTTTTTCGAAAGAGTTACCGTGGCCCCGGCACAGGCTACTGAAGGAACACGGGTAGGTTTTAGTCAGTAAAAGTCTTACACACGTGGCCGTTTTGCCCAGAGCGAGAGACGTCATTTGATGATGTCCCACCCAGAAAGAAAAAAAAAACCCTGAATCGAAAGGGCTGGAAGTCACGAGGAGTGACCTTTGACCAGTTGTGGGACGATGCAGACTAATATAATAATAGTAGTATTAACTTTATTTATTTATATCTATGCACGTGTTTCTGTACCAAATACCTATACATATAGTACCGTGTGGTGCCGGACGTAAAGAATAACACCACCCCATTTCTTCCCGTGGGTGTCGTAGAAGGCGACTAAGGGACTTACTAGAGAATGGGCAGCAGCGTTCTCTATGCATTTTACCACCATACTACGATCGCCAACCCGCCTGCCAAGCGTGGCGATTATGGCAAAGCCCCCCAAATTGGGGGAGGCCTAAGTCCAGCAGTGGACGTCTTACGGCTGAAATGATGATGATGATGATGACCTACATATATTTTTTTTTTTACTTGGACTGATTAAAAAATAAAGATTTTTTATTACCTTCAGTTGTACAAAAAACACTTATCTAAATACTATGCAGCTATTTAATACTCAGAAAGCTTTTATCGGAAGAATAACTCTGATAGTTTGACATATTTTCTACACAAGAGCTGTTAAACCGCAATATTTAGGTAAACATCAGTTACAATTTACCTTTCATTTGAAAATCAGCCCTTACACAATCAATCAGAATATTTATTTCACATTTGCCCATGTAGGGCACTTTGAAACGTCAGAAGCGAAATTATGCTTGAAAATATTTGTCTTTTACAATGGTTTTAAAATAACGGTATCCCATCAAAAACATAAATGTGAAATGAGAGCCAAGTTCAATATATGCCTTGGTTGTTGACTTCAACGACAAAAGAAGTGAGATCTAAATGGGTGCCAAGTGCAATGGTCAGTCCTGAAATTTATTTTTAACTACATAAAATATCATTTCTTCTTATAACTTAGGATAATATATTGTAGCCAAAGGTCTGATTTGGCTAGTTCTCATATACGAATTATTATGTTCGATGGCTAGTTTCTACCAACAAGCCAAATTTTTGGAATAACAAAATAAGAACCGACAAGTAACAGGTTTAGAACTTGTGAAGGATATAATATAATTCGTATATGAAAACTAGCCAAGTCAGACCTTAGGCTACAATATATTATCCTAAGTTATAAGAAGAAATGATATTTTATGTAGTTAAAAATAAATTTCAGGACTGACCATTGCACTTGGCACCCATTTAGATCTCACTTCTTTTGTCGTTGAAGTCAACAACCAAGGCATATATTGAACTTGGCTCTCATTTCACATTTATGTTTTTGATGGGATATCATTACTTTTTGTACATAAATTATTAGTAGGTACTTATTTATAACAAAATTAATACCCAATGGTTTTTGTAATAAGTGTTCCTAATAGAATCAATTAAGTGAAAAATTATAATAAAATGATAAAAATTTACCAGTTTCTGATTTATTCCTTGGTATTCACTTAATTACCTATCTGCATGCCAAATTTGAACTTTCTAGATCATCTGGAACTGGGTTAGAGTTTTGATCTATAGGTCAGTCAGTGATAAAAATGACGATTTTTGGACGTTAATATCTAAATAACCGTTTGAGACGTGTTTATGAAATTTGAAGCACATATGAATCTTACAAGTCTCACTATATGAGCCAAATTTGACACGTTTATGTGAAACAGTTTTTGAGTTATGAGGGAGTCAAAAGTAGCTCCAAATGGTTCGTGTAATATTACACACGGTGCTGCTCGCCAGTTCTGTTACTTGAACTTGGCTTGACACGCTACCGCGTGTCTAGATTAATAGGTATGGGAGGATATTGTAGGTCTGTCAACAAGTATCAGCTACTTAATAAAATAGAAATTTGTCTACAGTCTACAAGTCTATAAGGCCTACAAAGTTCATACATTCACAAAATATAAAAGACTCTACATCTAATATATAAAATTCTCGTGTCACAGTTTTCGTTGCCATACTCCTCCAAAAGGCTTGACCGATTTTGATGAAATTTTTTGTGCTTATCCGGTATCTATGAGAATCGGCCAACATCTATTTTTCATCCCCCTAAATGTTAGGGGTAGTCCACCCCTAAATTTTTTTTTAATTTTTTAGACAAAATTTTTAATTTCTATTTTTTTATGATTCAACATACAAAAATACATACAATCCTCAATTTTCACCCTTCTACGATCAACCCTTATTTTTTAATAGCCATTTTAGTAATTTAATCATTTTTCCTCTCCGGTCGAAAACTGATCAATCGTCATTTAATTAGTTATCCCCGCCTAGGAAATTATTTATATGGCAAAACAATGTTTGCCGGGTCAGCTAGTAATTCTATGTATTTCATAAATTAAATTTATCAACCAAATGTCATTGCCTTAACAACCAATAATAAAGAGTACAAATTAGAATTATAGATATAAAAGTCAAACAATGAGTATATTATGTCAAAGAAGTAGGTATATAAAATAAAATATCTACAGGTTGATCTCTCAGAATTCCTATGTATGATTTAAATCACAGATCTATTATAGTAATAATACTAAAACAATACTTGAAATGACGTCACTGTACGGCACGGTTGTCGCCGGGTCAGCCGCGTGAACCGAGATACTCTTGATGGATCGCACCCGATGGTTATTAATGGTTTTCTATAGTAACCTGACGTACAGGCTGCTACAAAACTAATGTGATTAATTTTGATTTGAATCGTGTTTGAATTAAATCAAATCTTGAATTATTTTGCAAAGATACGATGGATGGACTGTGTGAATTATGATATGAATAGAAAGGGGGTGACTACTGAGATGACGACTAATAGAGAAGTGTGGAAGAAAAAGACATGTTGCGCCGACCACAAATAAATTGAGCTATCGGCAGGAGAATGGTGATGATGTATTGGTTTGCAAAAAGGGGTATATAGTACATTTATGTTTAAAGATTAACAGAATCGTCCAGTCTTTTCCGTGTGGTGCCGGACGTAAAGAATAGTACCATCCCATTTCTTCCCGTGGGTGTTTTAAGAGGTGACTAAGGGACTTAATAGAAAATGTACAGCAGTGTTCTCTATGCATTTTGACACCATCCTGCGATCGCCAATCCTTTTCCCAAGCGTGGTGATTATGGCAAAACCCCCTCTTGGGGGAGGCTTATGCCCAGCAGTGAACGTCTTTTAACTGTTATGATGAAGAGTCCTTCATGTTCTACCATCACATGGGTATGCAAATCCTATTATGAATGTTGCTGCATTATCAAAATGAAAAGCGTTGTCATTGAAAGTGTGTAAAGTTATGATGTCCTAGTAGACCAGTACCGTCATTTATGACAATAGCTGTCATGAATATCTGTAAGTTTCACCAGTATTTGACTTTTTTTCTTTTACTAGCCTCCACTGTCCCACGCCTGGGCAAATGCTTCCCTCCACTCCTTCCATATTTCCAGTCCTCCTACCAGTTTTGTCGGAACCTATCCAGCTCGTCCAGCCATGTCCAACGTGGTCTGCTGCGACCCCGCCTCACTGTCTCAGGGCACCAGTTCTGTGCTACGTGGGCCCACAATTTATCCCGCATACGGCAAACATGTCCAGCAGAGTCCCATTTAAGTTGGGCAGCCTTTTCAGCCACGTCAGCTATGTTTGTTTTGGAGCGCAGCATTGTTTTTTGGTCACGATCCGTTAATTTGACATTAAAGTGTCAAAAATCACTTTGTATTTTGACAGCTGTTGCTGTCTGTTCATCGCTTCTTTAGTACCCAAAGCTTAACAAATCGTAGTAAAACATCTGTATTCATTTTTAGGGTGTTATTGTCAAAGAAAAATAAAATCAACAAAAACAACCTCATCCTGTACAGCACACTCGGTCCCCAAATGATGTATAATGAAATATCGGCGACTAGTCCCGAGTAATGTGTAGTATAGACGTACGGACAACTTGTATTTATGTAGGTATGTCTGTATGTACCATCTCATAAATCTGACGCTGTTTTGTTTTGATCGCGTTCTTGTTTAAATATTTTTATGACTATTTTGTTGTTAGGAGAGTACGATAACTTAAAAAAATATGGAAGTATAGAATATACCGATTAGGTTAAGCTACACTTGCCGCGGTAAGTACCTGGATGGGTGACCATCTTTTCATGCCAAGAGCACTCTGTGTCTCGAAAAGCAAGTTAAGCAGTTGGTCCCAGCTGTCTTACGTGGATTTTTGACAGCTGTTACGGGTCGGCAGAAGCCCAAAGATCTGACAGCCAGTCTTACCAAGGAGTATAAGACCAGTAAGTGGGTTAAGAAGGTCAGATAAATATTCAGCTGCTGCCGACTGGACTTTAGACCAATCCCAACATAGTTGGTTGCACGCTACCTAACTAATTTTGCATTAAACAGGTACCTACCTACCATTTTTGAAATAGAACAGAAAGGACAGGTATTTCAATTTTTTCCACTAAAAGGAAACTAGCTTAGGACAGTTCCAAATCTTGATTTACATTCACACCGTACACCGTGTGGTGCCGGACGTAAAGAATAGCACCACCCCATTTCTTCCTGTAGGTGTCGTAAAACGCGACTAAGGGACTTACTAGAAAATGGGCAGCAGCGTTTTCGAGTGCATCCCATCCACCCCGGTCGTCCCGTCCCGTTAACGGGGTGGTTGGGAAAAATTGTTGCATCGACCCCTGTAGTACCGACCCGGTCGTTTAACGGAGTGGATGGCACAAATCTACTCTCATCTACCCCGGTGTGTTTTTAATGAAGCGGACAGCACAGATTGAGTAGCATACGCCCCGGTAGTGTTTAAAGAGATTTTTCATTTGCTTACACATTTTGTAAGTCAGCTAGAAAACGCTTTATGTCTTTGAAGTACCAGGTGGTCATAACTGGGTAGGAGCTTGCTAAACATAAGAGTGTCAGCTAGAAAACGCTGTTTGCCTTCGAAGTACCAGGTAGTCATAACTTGGCAGGAGCTTACCAAACAAAGGAACGTCTGATAGAAAACGCTTTATGCCTTCAAAGTACAAAAGTTGTCAAACTTGGTAGAACATTTATTAATTCTGAGGTGGTATGAAGTTCGCTGGGTCAGCACAAGCTGACCCATTGGTATAAAAATAAATATGAAGTGTAATTATAATATTTAATATTCTCGTCAATGTTATTTTACTATTTTTAATTGAATTTTTATTACTTTTTTATTAACAATGGATTTTATCATCTAAAATTAGAGACCAACATGTTCATCACTAGTAAGCATCAAGAAACAAATACCGGAACATAAGTACTTTCTACTATCTAATATTACACCTATAAATAATTCATTTCATTTATTATAATCACAGTTTCGTTACATAACTTTCATTCACTCTCCATTGATCAATCTTCATTTGAAAATCAGTATTATTGAAAATACGTAGTAGGTATATGTAGTGCGATCATTAACCGGTCAATTACCGTAATTACAGACACAATTAAAAAATGATTGTTTACATACCAAATGTGGTATCTCAGGGACTTAGAGGTTAAGTAAAACCACTAATATCATACTATTTACAGGCAATGTAATGTTGTTATTTGTCCATCCATACATTCTAATTTTTTTGTTGTGTTGTGTTGTCCAATAAGTAAAGATTTCTGTAAACGATTTTTTTTTTCTGGATAGGAAATCATCAAATGACTTCTCAGGGCGTATCAGACTTTTACTGACTAAAACCCACCCGTGTTCCTTCAGTTGCCCATGTGCCGGGGCCACGGTATCTCTTTCGAACAATCACGCGACCCCGGCAGGCATCGGTCCTAGCAGACCCCTTCAGCGCAGCTGACATCTCTTTGAGGCGCGCGTGGAACACAACGCGCCGTCGACCCGAGCCTGGTCCTTACCGGGCGGCGAGCTACCCATTGCTCGCCACCCGCAAGCTCGCGCCTACGGTGGCCGGGAGTCCGCTATCGACTCCCGACGCCCGGGGCGTCTCCTCCTGCGGCGGCTAGGGACGTGAGGGCGCAGTGACTGCCACTCCCTCACGCGCCCCGCCTCCTCCTTCGCGAGCAATACTGCTTCGCAGAAGGAGGTGACGGCTTCCCATGCCCTCTAGCTCCGTATCATGGCTCGCAACAGGGCCGGACGCGAGAGGTCGCCGCTGCCGATCGCCTCCACGACGACACGGCGGTGCTCCGCCCAGGCAGGGCACACCTCCACCGTATGCTCCACCGTGTCCTCCAGACGATCCTCGCAATGGAAACACCAGGGTGTTTCCTCCCGCTTTATCCTGAACAGGAACCCACCTGCGTCAGGCGGAAGGTGAGGACGGCATGGCACCTCTCTATCCACTCCTCAAAGAGGGGACTTACCGCCGCAATTGTGGCGTGCCCATCTGTAAACGATTACACTGGGTTGATTCCGATAAGCTTTGAACTTGTTGCGTTATAATTTCGTATTAAGAGGCATCACCGCAGTATATGCAGTGCCTTAAGAATTTCCACAATGTTCGATTTTTTAAAACTCTAGCTTTACCACCATACTGCGATCGCTTGCCAAGCGTGGCGATTATGGCAACCCCCCCTAATTGGGGGAGGCCTATGTCCACCTGTGGACGTCTTTCGGCTGAAATGACGATGAACAGATTTTGCAACAAAAAAAAACAGTCGTCAACGAAATCGACAGTAGTCACAAAAAATTGCCACTGTCTCATAAGACCGTATTCCTGTATAGCTACAACGGGTGAGCAGGTCCTTGACCTGACTGCCCCGTCTAAAGTCCAGCCAGAATACATGTATTAGAATACTATACTTGTGGGTTCAAGTCAATAGTGCAAACCGAGTTCGAAGTCCCGACCTGTCGCGCGCCATTCTGACGCCAAAGACTGTTAGTCCGAGAGTTACGTACTGTAAAGTTGTCTGCAAAAGTCGACCTTACGATATCATGAACGACGGAAATAATTTAACTCAGAAAAAGTTTCAAAAAAGTCCGCGACCGCATATTATATACATCTGTCTTTTAAGGTTGGCTCACTATAACATATTTAATTGTAATACACTGGCCGACAAATTTTTTACCCAGAAACCAGACTATACTTTTCCGAAGGATTTTGACGCGCTGAATTCAAATCTGGCTTCAAAATTGCTCTATCACGTCAGGGTTTCGAGATATTATAATCTAAAAGTGCAAAAAATGCGTTTTTGTGCGGTTTTTGAGGTTACGTGACAGAAGGAAATAAATGATTATCAAAAAACGTTATATGGCAATTGAAAGTACCACCCTTCCCCTTTTAAACATATTTGGATTTTTTCAAATATCTTTTTTTTTCACCAAAATATAGCTATTTGAAATTTTACACTTTAGCGTATTAACCCAACTAACGCATTTTTTGCTCTTTTAGGTTAAGATATCTCAAAAACCAGACGTACAGGAGCAATTCTGAGCACGGATTCGGATTTAGTGCATCAAAATCCTTCGGCTAAGTTAGGTCTGGTCTGGACTTTTGTTAAATTTTGTCGGCCTGTGATATTATAAAGCTGAAGAGTGTGTTTGGTTGCACGTACTTATCTCAGGAACTACGTTTAGTTTTGGATAGCCCATTTATCGACGAAGGTTTTAGACTATATACCGTTACGCTAGGACCTTTAGGAGCCGAGCAAAAAGTAAAACACGATTATGAAGATCTCGCACGGGCAGGCAATTCGATGTGACGGGGAGGGTCAGGGCCAGGGGTAGGGTTGCCACCCGTACCTTATAATACTGTACTTTATAAGAACAATAAAGTACACGAAAATACTTTATTTTGGAATATTTGATTTCTGTGGGATTTTGAAAAGTTTAGTCGTAAGTACTTTTCGTTAAACAAAATTTATTTAATACAAACTGTAAAAAAGCAATAAAAAAATATGTATTTAAATCCTACTAATATTATAAATGCGAAAGTTTGTATGTATGGATGTATGGATATTTCTTACTCTTTCACGCAAAAACTACTGAACGGATTTGGATGAAATTTGGAACACAGTTTATAACCTGGATTAACACATAGGCTACGTTTTATCCCGGTAGTACGTTCCCGCGGGATATTTTCCAACCTACACGCGGGCGAACCCGGTGGCAAAAGCTAGTACAATAATAAAGAAAAATAAATCGTACTTTATTTTTATACTTACTATGTTTTTTTTCTTACCTATAATAATAACCAATGTACTTTAATTGCAAACAAAAAGGTGGCAACCTTAGTCAGGAGAGCTAGAAGGTTAACGCGGACGAAGTCGCGGGCAGAAGCTAGTGTAGATATATAAAGTGGACTAATAATATATTATCGAGGCTAACGCCAAAAATACCCGAACAAAATAAATACAATTTATATGGAACCACCCCCGTATTGGTAGAGGTCTGACCGTCAAAAACCTGACAACCAATCTTACCAAGGGGTATCATATTACTTAGTAACTGGGTTGTGGAGGTTAGATAGGAAGTCACTCCATTTAATGTACTGGTAGGATGTTTGAATAGGTACGTTCCCTTAAATTCGCGAAAATCGACTTAAAACCCCATAAAATACCAAAAACAATCACACGCCTGCCAAATACCCACTTTTTTTAAATCGTTCCAAAATTGAAACAAACAGAATACCGTTAACGGATAGTTAACGAGACTATTAAACATTAGTTACCGTAAAACAATTATTTAATATTAATTGTTCTTGATAAACTGAACCAAGAGTTCGCTTCGTAATTGTGCCAGGTTCGATATCCGGATCGGGTTATTACTAATTGTTCACGCCTGTTTTTTTGGAAGTAGATTTTGATTGCGTCGTATGTAAAATACCTTTTATCCTGGGTCGTGCAGAATTTTAGAAAAAAGTAAGACAGGGTTCCGTACCAACTGTTTTTTAAAAATATTTTAATATGAAATTTCGCGATTATTGATATATGTACGTATTACCTTTAATATTTGTCGTAATAGAGGGTTATGGCGGAGAGTAGTAATAGCGCAGTGGAAACGGTGACGACTTCCGAGTTGTTAAATCGTAGGTTCAAAACCTGAAAGGCTCTTCTTTACTTTGTATAAATTATTTCATTACCACTGCTCTTAAGACAATAAAGGAAAACATTGTGAGGAAAGCGGCATGTCCTAAAACCAAAAATTCGAAGACATGTGACATCTACCAACCCGCACTGGGCCCGCGTGGTTTTTTGTTACCGCCCTTCCTCTCTTACAGAATGGAGCCTTGAGTCCCAGCAGTGGGAACTTACACTAGGGGAAGTACACACTGTAAACATTTAAAATTTCTAGCTATTACAGTTCAAAAGATATAGCCCTGTGACAGACGGACGGACAATGGAGCCTAAGTAATAGGGTCCCGTTAGCACCATTTCGGTACGGAACCCTAAAAACATTAGTTGCGTGTTAAATGAATGAGCGTTGCAAGTCAATTTGAGATTTTATTTTGAAGATAGGTGAAGATATTTAGCCTTTATTTAACAAAAATGAAGGTCTGATATTTCTATACCAGTTCTAGTACGAAAGAAAGAAAAATGATACTGCCAAAAGAGCTTCAGGTCAGCATAATGTCAGATGACAATGCAAGGTGTACAACAACTGCCAGGGTCGCGAGATTGTTCGAAAGAGACACCGTGGACCTAGCACATGGGCAACTAAAGGAATAAGGGTGGGTTTTAGTCAGTAAAAGTCTGACACGCCTTTCCGCTCCGCCCAAAAGCAGGAGAAGTCATTTGATGATTTCCCATCCAAAAAAAGGTGTTCAACGTGAAGTTCAAGACTTTGGTTTTATTTCAGCATTTCGTTATTTTCGGTGATTTCAGTATTTTAAATGAAATACTTTTCTAATCTAACACTTTCCGTGTCAAACATTTTAAAGCATTTGGCATAGAAATTGTCAGAATTTTGAACCGTAAATAATTGTCCTTGTAATCACTTTCTTTAAAATGTTTCCTACATAACCTCAAACTCTATGCAATTTGTAGTGCTCTTCTAAAACTACATTTTATTAAGTAGTTTATTACTTCTAAATTGAGCATAAATCGGCCATTGTTTCGCTTTTAATTAGTAAGTGAACCAAATAATAGTGTTAACAATCGTTTAAGTTAACGAGTGATTAACAATTTAATGCAGTTAATCAAAGTTTAGTATCATTGTATTTGCGTGACTGTACAGCGCTTAGCCCTTTGTACTGGCGATGAGACAAGTGTTAGGGTGCATTAATGGGTTGGATGCTATTAGGGAATGTAGTTAATTGTGGTACCAGACGTAAAGAATAGCTCCATCCCATTTCCTTCCATGAGTGTCGTAAGAGGCGACTAAGGGACTTACTAGAGAATGGGCAGCAGCGTTCTCTATGCATTTTACTACCATACTGCGATCGCCAACCCAACTGCCAAGCGTGGCGAATATGGCACCCCCCTATCCAAAATTGGGGGAAGCCTATGTCCAACAGTGGATGACTTACGACTAAAATGATAAAGCGAATCTGGGCTAAATCCATTATTTGTTACTATAACGAAAATGGCATTTTAAGAATCATAGTC
The DNA here is from genome assembly GCA_932294355.1 of Aporophyla lueneburgensis. Classification (NCBI taxonomy): domain Eukaryota; kingdom Metazoa; phylum Arthropoda; class Insecta; order Lepidoptera; family Noctuidae; genus Aporophyla; species Aporophyla lueneburgensis. The sequence continues at coordinate 9,890,454 of OW028762.1, read as the reverse complement.
TACTCTGTATCTTACCGAAATTGAAGTGAGCTTAAGGTGACCTGTCACTAGAAATTGACAGTATTGACAGTTCACTCCAAGCTCACTCCACTTAAGTATTCACGAGATTCTTGCATAATAGATCGACCATTATGTTCGAGACCTCGATAAACATTGTCTTCTCACGAGAACGAACCGACACGAAACTATACACATTCGCACAGACGCGTCTGTGCGAATGTGTATAGTTTCGTGACGTTAGGATATCGCATTAGGATGTTTCTTCAGTGCACTGTTTAGCGCTAAAACGCTCGGCTTCGTGATGGGTCTAATAACACCCTGCTTACAATTTCTTGTTACATAAATGCGGTCCATTAATTCCTATCTCAAACACTTTTGTCCTCACCTACCCCCCCCAATCAAGCGTTGTCCTTACAAAAACGCCTAATACCGTTTATCTGTGAAATCGCCCGATATATCAACAATTAGTCGGCCATTGTAGCAACTATTGTTACTCGGAATCGATTCGTCCCGCCATTCGAGTTCACTCGTTAGTTGATCAAGGAATGAGGAGAGTGTGAGATTTAGCGTGAATGAATTAGGAATATTAACAACATCATGCTTGCATGCCGCGAAGGTGTAGGCAGAAGTAAGTTTTGGTCAATTCGATACTTCATCTTCATTCACCTAACCTTTACCTAACTATGTTGGGATCGTCTTCCAGTTTATTATTTTTTGCTATTCAGTTTTATTTTGCGGTTGAATTTTTTGTTAAAAAGTTTTTATTTTTAAAAAAAAATGTGGCTATAATCTACTAATTACTACATCCTTGCAAAATCGGACTAATCTGTAAGAAGTTATGCATTACAATCAATGAGTGAACAATCAATCATCCCCTGTTTTCCTACCCTTAGGTTTGGAATTTTCTTTCCAAATTTATATGAGACAATTTTCAAGATATATTCTTTCCAATAAAAAAAGAATCATCAAAATCGGTTCACCCAGTCAAAAGTTATGAGCTAACAAACATAAAAAAAATACAGACGGATTGATAACCTCCTCCTTTTTTGGAAGTCGGTTAAAAACACGCTTTAATCGGTGGCAGGGTGCTCCGTGCTTGATGTCAATTGAATGCATGATTGTAAAAACCCACCTCAGACCAAATGCAAAAGGTTCAGAAAATCAAAGAAAACCGTCTGGTGTAAAAAAATATAACTGGAACTTCTTTTTTTTTTTAACTATTTTTCATTAAAAAACATTTAAAATATGGTATGTTAAAAGCGGGTTGCATAAATATTACATAGTTTTATTGAAATTTATTTTTGAAGTTTTGGGATGAGGTGGGTTTTTACAATCATCTTGTTACAAGGTGTGTTTTTACACTCAAAAGGTTTGTTTTGCCACCATCATCATCATTATCAGCAGCCTATAATGGTCCCACTGATGGGACACAGGCCTCCTCTCAGAGAGGAGGTGGGAGGGAGTGGGCCATAATCCACCACGCGGGCCCAGTGCGGGTTGATAAATTTGACATGGCTTCGAATTTCGGTTCTAAGACATGCCGGTTTCCTCACGATGTTTTCCTTCACCGTTTTGAGAACAGTGGTGATGAAATAATTTACACAAAGTGAAGCGCCTGCTTGGATTCGACCTACTACTCGTAAGTCGCGGCCGTTACCACTAAGCCACCACTGGTGTTTTGCCATAGAGAAAACAAATCCGTTATAAACAAGTTTTCGGAAAAAGTGGTCTGAGGAGGGTTTTTACAATCATGCATTCAATTGATGTAAATATTGTATCCATAGATACTGATAAAAGTAAAGTCATTATAAAAATATATCAAAAAGCCTCCCACGGTTTTTGACATTAAAAGGATTTCATTTACTAATCAATCTATCCTTTTGATTGTTTTTTTTTATTATTTTCTACTTTTAAGTTTGATTTTCCGTTAAAGCGTAATTTCTAGTTTTTTCTACTGTAATACAGTTGGGTACAGGCTAGGCAGAAGATAATGATGAGCTCAGCTAACTACAGAAGCGTGTATTTTTATTTTTTTTTTTTTTTTATTCTGGTGATTGTAGTCTGAATTATTATCTTGGTCCTTGATAAGTGTGCAAAATTTCAAATTACTCTGATGTCTTTTATCAAGATTTATTTATTTAATACTTCAAGCACATTAATGTGCAAAGGCGGACTTAATGCCATAGGCATTTTCTACCAGTCGACCTTTGGGTGATGCAGAGACATACAGTGGTAGGTGCAATGACTATGAGGATATATAAACATAAACGCTTAACATATTTAAACTATAAACATAATATATATACCTAACTATATATAAACATAAAAACACATAAATAAATATACATACATAATCGAATTGACTAAAACAAACGAGACAAATAATGACGAAACATTACCGTTGTGATGATACTGCCAACTTCTTGCGAATATGCTCGCGAACTTTAACTTTGAAGGTTAATCGGTTGGTTGCCATCCTGATTTCCTGAGGGAGCGCATTCCACAGAGAGACACACTGGACAAAGAAGGAAGAGTGAATGAAGACTGTGCGATGAGTGGGACACTGAAGAAGACGATTGTGCGATGAGTGTAGATTTTTATTTTGATTGGCGCAAATGTACTGAAAGTGTGGAGCTATATAAACAGGGGATGAGGGAGAAACAAGAAATGAAAACAATGTGGTCAGCGCCCTTTGCTCTCTGCGCTGGCGTATGGGTAACCACTTAAGAAGGGACCGATGCGCAGAGACATGATCATATTTACGCAGATTGAAAAAGAATCGAATGCAGTTATTGAGAAGACGGTCAAGTTTGTTGAGGAGATCTGCATTCAGATCATAGTAGCACACAAGATTCCGTTCCATACATTGATAGATAGATAAATCTAGAGAGAGAGAGAGAGAGATACAGGCGAAGCTAATAGAAGTGTGTTAACGATTAAATACTATGACATTCTTTCTTGTTTATATGTATGACAGCGCAGTCAAAGCCGATAACTGTTGACCTGACTGTTCTTGGACCATGGTATTCAGTAGTACTTTGGTTTGGTGGTATGGTGGGATATGGTAGTATGCCGTACTCAGTATCAAACAATAAGCGTGGTATTACTGTGAAGTTCCGTTTCCACTGATGGGGGCATATTTAACACCGAAGCGTACTTATATTCAAATTATAACCTGTATTCTTTGGAATAATGAGGTTCAGAGTGTAAAGTTCACTCATACCTTCGTCGAAAAGAGAGAATTATCCGACCAGACGGGTGTCGTGTGTGGTGGGCAACTGCCCGACGATTAATGTCAGGACGTTGTATATGTCACCGTTAGATAACAAGATCCGCAAGTTTATAAATTTCCTAGGAAATTTATAAACCTTCGTAGGATTCTAAACGAGAGATAAATTGTATTATTTTACGGTCACATTTTCGCAAATTTTTCAATTTGCGACGTCACGTGGTAAATTTATAAACTTACGGATATCCATTCGTAAGATTCTAAACGGTTCGTCCAATCACAGAAGAGCTTTTAATTTTACGCTTATTTAAACTACGGAAAATAACACACTGCTCTCTGATTGGTCGATGCTGACAGTGGCAATGCTCGTGTCCCTATAAAATGTATTTTATTTTATTTGACAATATATCTAACTGTCTTACTCAGATGTTAGGTTAGGTTAGGTTACATTGTGACCTTATGAACGCGAGCGAAGCGAGCGACTGTTAATTAGGTAACCGTTTCAGCATTTAAACATAAATAATATTTTTTGGCGAATAATGGCGGTGGAGAGGAACGAGAAGGAACACGTGACTTATTCAACCAATCAGAGCGCCTTATTGCTTACTTATTATTTTACGCGTGACTTCGGTAAGTTTATCAATTTACGAAAATATGGCCGTAAAATAATACAATTTATCTCTCGTTTAGAATCCTACGAAAGTTTGTAAATTTCCTAGTAAATTTATAAATTTACGGTTCTTGTTATTTTCCGGTGACATATACACCGTGACATTTTAATCGTCTTACAACGGCAGCCCACTTCATGTATCCAATGACTACTACACATTCATAAGAAAAAAAAAATAGCATTTGAAAATAAAAAAAAAAAATAAAAATAATAATCATTATGATGGCGCATGACGTGGTTTAAACTTAATATTTTGTCTGATGTAAAATGGAGATGGAATGATCTAGCCGACTCTTGCACTAGGTAGGTTCTCTACCGTATGATACGTTAACATTATTAACAGGATGTTCCATAATTCTAATCCATTACCTATTGATTTTTCTTAGTACCCATTACCTTAATTAATGGTAACAATTTTTAAACTCTGCTTGCACGATGCAGGATTTTGCAGGACGTCAATTTAATGCTTAGGTCGCATGTAGCGGTGTAGATGTCGCTACAATTCCATGTGCAGGGGTCAGAAGAGGTCATTCGTAAGAACAGTCACATTTCGTCAGTTATGTTAGCATGTCTATATCATTCCCACTACTGGGACACAGGCCTCCTCTCTGTGGGAGTGGGACGTGATCCACCATGCGAGTCCAGTGCGGGTTGGTAGATGTCACATGTCTTCGAATGTTTGGTTCTAGGACATGCCGGTTTCCTCACGATGTTTTCCTTCACCGTTTTGAGAGCAGTGGTGATGAAATCACATACACAAAGTATAGCGACTGCCTGGCTTTAAATGAACTTATTTATGTAAGTAGGTCTGTACAAACACTATTGTACACGTCAATCATATATTCAACCGACGAAAAAAACGGAGGAGGTTCTCAATCCGACGCGTATTTTTTTTTTTATGTATGCCCACGCATACCTTTTTACGTAGTGGTCCGATTGTGACAATTATTCTTTTATTGGAAAGGGTATACTCCGAAGGTGGTCCCATATAAATTTGGAAAAGAAAATCGAACCCTAAAGGTCGGAAAACAGGAGATGATTGATTGACTCACTGATTGTAATGTATAAACACGCATAACTTTATACAGAGTAGTCCGATTTTGATAATTCTTTTTTTGTTGTATAGGGTATACTTTGCCAAGTATTATTAGTACATTAAAGCCACAAAAAAAAATATAAAATAAAAACTTTTTAACAAAAACTTAAACCGCCGAAAAACTGAAAAGCATAAAATAATAAATCTTAAAATTATGAGTTGGCGCTTTGAGTGATCCTTGTTCATTGATTTTTCAGCGCCGACTCATAATTTTAAGATTTATTATTTTATGCTTTTCAGTTTTTCGGCGGTTTAATTTTTTTAAACTAAATAAGGTCGGCGTTTCTTATCTAACTACTCTGGGAAGAAAGTCCCAAACAAAGTCAGAGGTCACAGTTTCTTTGAAAGTCCAGACATAATCTTGGTCTGATCATGTGAAGACCATATAGATTGGTGTCTGAAATTGTCTTTTGAGGAAACAACCTCACAGATTGAGTGGACCTGTCCAGTCAGTGCACGCATTTGTCGCTGATCAATGATTAATTTATTTAACTTTCTTTGTACTTACAAACTATGTTAGTAACACACTCATAAAGACAAAAACAGACACAGATTATGACATCACTGCTGCATGGTGACAGGCCCAGCTGAAACCTTGCAGCAGTGGTTCACAAACTCACTATCCAGCCTACTTGCTATCATAGATAGGATGCTGTTGGCGCTGCGCCGCACCCTGCGGACCAGGGATGCGCACCATTTCCGCATCACCGTGTAGAAACAGTCCACGTGAGCTTCAGGAAACATCCCTGATGCGCTGCAGTATCGGGGCAACCCCATCAGCACCCTGAATGGATTATTTTATTGGACGCGAAGGGCGCTGTATGATTTTTGAGTAAAATGAACCTACAGACTACAATGAATAATTCCATCACAATTAATTTGTCCAACATTACGCGTCGGTGTGTTGGACGGCCAACTATCATTACGACATCGTTTACCAGTGCCGACAGACATCTAGCCCCATTACAGCGTGTATAGAAATATAATTAATAACTCACATTGTTCAAGTTTTAATTGTTCGCATTCCAAGACTATTGTATAAACGACAATCGACCATCCATTATTACATCATTACGCTTGTATTGGACGAAGGGGTAGGCAGTCATGTTTTGTACTTCCATACTTTGTCGGTAATACCTATGTCTCTTGTCTTGAATGAGGTGATCCGGCAAAGAACCATGGTTGTCGACATAGCTCATAGGATTAGCAAGCTGAAGTGGCAGTTGGCCGGCCACATTAGACGTAGAACCGATGACCGTTGGGGTAGACGTGTTCTTGAGTGGAGACCGCGAATCGGCAAACGTAAGGTAGGACGCCCTCAGGCTAGGTGGAGCGACGATCTTCGCAGGGTGGCTGGTAGCAGCTGGATGAGAGTTGCTGAGAATCGACCTGAATGGCGTGCAATTGGAGAGGCTTATGTCCAGCAGTGAACTGCTATATGAACTGCTATAGGCTGATGATGATGTCTCTTGTACAGACGCCACCAGGTCAAGCTACCCGAAACTGTCAATTTTTCCCAATGAACCTTGAACCTAATGATCTAGAAATAAAGTCGAAAATCTATCAAAGAAATCTGACAGATTGTAGTAGCTTGATGTGTTGGCGTCTGTACCTAATAGGTGATACTGTCCTGATGGTCTAGCGCTTGTCTGTCATGCACAAGTTTGTGAGTTCAAATCCACACGGATGTGGTGCTGGACGTAAAGAATAGCACCATTCCATTTCTTCCCGTGGGTGACGTAAAAGTCGACTAAGGGACTTACTAGAAAATGGGGTAGCAGCGTTCTCTATGTATTTTACCAGCGTACTACGATCGCCAACCCGCCTGCCAAGCGTGGGGATAATGGCAAAGACCCCCAAATTGTGGAGGCCTAAGTCCAGCAGTGGACGTCTTACGGTTGAAATAATGATGATTATTTTGCCGGTAATATGTCTCTTGTACCTAATAGCTGTTACTGTTGTGATGGCCTAGCGGTCTATTGCTCGCCTCTGATGCACGAGGTTGTGGATTAAAATCCACATGGGCGAAATAAAATTGCTGCAGGAATTTATCGTGCACTTGATTTTTAACTCTAAGTGTTGAACCGAGTATTCAGAATGCAACGAGTGCAGCGCGAGTGAGTTCCAGCACGTCCATAAATATACAGGATTTTTTTTTACCAGTGCGAAAATTTTTTTTCGGTGGGTCAGTATCAGTAATAGAACACATTTCAACTATTTTTTCAATATTTTTTTTTATTTTTATCCGACCTTAATCAGTAAACTGTGGACACCCTACATATTTCGTAATATGATATCGACAATAGGAATAGGTCAGTAACCGCGCGTAGGTACTTCGAACTTCTTCGAATTTTGACCGATCGAACAGCTGGCAGGTACTTGTGGCTGGTCGTTCACCTTCACCACCGAGCCGGCGCCGCGCGCATGTTACCATAAAAACCAGTTTCAAAATAAACATCTTTCGTTAACGATAACTTAATTTTTTATACTAAGATATATCAAAATAAAAATTGCATGGTTATTATAACTCGTTTAAGTTTAATTTGTTAAAATTTGCATACTGGTTAAAAACATATCCTGTTTAGTGTTCAATTTTCAACTCTCGGCGTTAAGCAGAGCGTATCAATGCACGATCGCACTATATCACTTGGTAAGACGGGTTGTCAAACTTTTGGGCTTCTGTCTTCCCGTGACGAATTTCAAAGGTCTACGAAAATCAGCCGGGACTAACGGCGTAACGGGTCTCTATAATGGAATGGATGGTCACCCGTCTTCGAACTATATCCGCGGCAAGGTTAGCTTAACTTTCTTCATTCTTTATGTACCCGAGTCATTATCATAATTCTCAAGCAATAAAGTGAGGATTAAATGGTCGGTTTTCGTCCTAAGCTGGAGTATGTTTTATTTAGAGGCGGCTGTGATACCCGTCTGTCAGTTGACATGAACGTTTGACGGGTAAGGGCTTTTAAAGCATACGATTATATAATACTAGCTATTGCCCGCGGCTTCGCTCGCGTTAAATTCGGGGTAACACGGTTCCTCCATCCCCTACTATTTTTTTACTGCTCTATAAAAACTTCCACCTCCCATTTTAGGGAAGGGGTGGGGTTAGAAAGAGACAAAAAGTAGCCTATGTCACTCTCCGTCCCTTCAACTATCTCCACTTAAAAAATCACGTCAATTCGTCGCTCCGTTTTGCCGTGAAAGACGGACAAACAGACACACATACTTTCCCATTTATAATATTAGTATGGATACACAAAGCCGGGGTCGCGAGATTGTTCAAGCGAGATTCCGTGACCCCGGCCCACGGGCAACTGATGAAACACGGGTGGGTTTTAGTCAGTAAAAGTCTGACACGCCCTCCCGCTCCGCCCAGAGCGGGAGAAGTCATTTGATGATTTCCCATCCTGAAAAAAAAAAAAAGTGATACACAAGCCTTTATGCATTCATCACTAACATCAGCATTTCAGCCGAAAGATGTCCACTGCTTGGACATAGACCTCCCAAAAGCACCGCAACTTTGACTGGTTCTATGCTCCTCGAATCCAGCGGATTCCTGCGGCCTTCACCAGGTTATCGGTCCATTTTGTGGGAGGCCTTTCAACGCTACGTCTTCCAGTACGCGGTTGGCACGCCAGAACCTTCCGACCCCATCGGCCTCTGTGCATTAAAGAAAGACAATTGCATGCAGCTGAGATGCGAATGCTATGAGGGATGCATCGTATTAAACAGATGGATAGAATAAGACATGACTCGACAACATCAACATAATTTCAGCCAAATAACGTCCACTTCTAGACAATGGCCTCCCCCAATTTGGAGGAGTTTACTATAATGGCCACGCTTGGCAGGTGGGCTGGCGATCGCAGTATGGTGGTAAAATGCGTAGAGAACGCTGCTGCCCGTTCTCTAGTAAGTCCCTTAGTCGCCTCTTATGACAGCTACGGAGAGAAATGGGATGGTGAACAACACCATCCCCGGAACATGGAAGACATGTTTACATTAGAGGAAGTCTGAAAGTGGCACTGGTAACTGGAAAATTGTGTGGAAATCGGATGTCATGGTAAGGGCATGTGATAGGATGAAGGAGAAAAATGTCGTGAGGAAAGTTTTGAGTACGAATGTCGATGGCTATAAGAGTAGGGGAAGACCGAGACACTATGGATGGACTGTGTGATGATGTGGTTGGATAGGGCGTGACTACTGAGATGACGACTTATAGAGAAGTGTGGAAGAAAAGGATATGTTACGCTGACCCCAAATAAATTGGGAGGATGATGGTAATGAACACTACGCATTAACCTGGGCTAAATCAAATCATGGTCTGGCAGTTTGAGTAGTATATGTGGCCTATCCAAATGTCCTTTATTCAATATTGTTCGTCGCATCGTTGAGCTCCACGATTACTCACAAATGCGTGCACCGACTGGACAAGTCCACTCAATCTTTGAACCACAAAGACTCCACAAGATCAAGATCTCCACAAAAGACCATTTCAGACACCAATCTTCATGGTCTTCGTTAAGTCTGGACGTTAAAAAAGACCTCTGAGTTTGTTTTGAACTTTCTTCTCAGGATAGTTAGAGTAATACCGACCTCAACTAGTTTCAAAATATGATTTACGTGTAAAACTGTTTAAATTAACCTACTTCCAAAAATAAAATCATTAATCAAATCCAATTAAAATTTCTTTCTTCCTTCGATAAATAGGTTTTTGAGATCGACCTCATCACCTAAACAGGAATTTAGGTGATGGGTCGATGGGTTTTTTTTTTCTGGATGGGAAATCATCAGGTGACTTCTCCCGCTCTGCGCGGAGCGGGAGGGCATGTCAGACTTTTACTGACTAAAACCCACCCGTGTTCCATCAGTTGCCCATGTGCCAGGGTCACGGTATCTCTTTCGAACAATCACGCAACCCCGGCAGGCATCGGCCCTAGTAGACCCCTTCACTGCTGCTGACATCTCTTTGAGGCGCGCGTGGAACACTACGCGCCGTCGCACAGTGGGCTGGGATTACAAGGTTGGGTCTTAAGAGATCAAATGTATTTTTATGGTATCTAGGCATAAATTTAAAACGTTTTTATTCTTTGACTTTTTTTAATTTAATGAGTACTTTCGGAGATATAGCCAATTTGTATGAAGAGTCATGTTATTTTAGTTAAGCAATTTATTCCAATTAAATTGAAATTGAAAATAATGTATACTAAACGGCCTGAAAACCTCAATACCTACTTAGTTCTTAAAAAAAAAAAACAATGTTCGACATTTTCCACCACCATAGGTAGGTATGACGTAATTTGTTTTGAGACTTATTTCCGGAAATCAAGGGATAAGAGTGCGCGAGCGCAACAACAAGTTATGACGCGTCGTAACGTGATTGGTGCAACGATAGGGTATCTACGGAATGTTCGGTTGCATTCAAACGTACTTCAGTGTTCTATTACCCACCATAATAGACGCACTACCCCCCCCCACACATTCATTACTTACTTATTTGTTATTTTGTATTTGTGAAAATGTTTGAAAATTTAGTGACAAACCTTGACCTTTTCGTTATTTTAAAAAACAGAGGCAGTATTAAAAATAATGACAGTTTGTGTAGTGAGATAAGGTCTAAATTTTTTGTCGAATTAAGTGATGATCACGAAAAGACCTTAAAGTTGTTTTGTGCAAAATTTTGTTATAATTTAAATAGAAGAGGGGGAAACGCTTATCGTAAAGAAAATATATTCAGAACTAAAAATAGTGAATGGGTATAAGAAAACATAATATGGCCAGACTTTATTAAGTGTTTAATAGGCAGTAATGAAGATCAACCAGCACCGAGTACATCAACTCAGTATGTATCACCATCAAAAGTTTCTGTCGGTGTCTCCACCGAACAAAGCCCAAGAAAACCTTTATGTGAATTAGCGCCTAAACAGAAAAAAAAGACGTGCAGAAAACTTTCATTTATCTTCGGACGAAATAAAATACGCATATTTTGAGCAGTTGAAAGCGGATGGGAATGAGGAGGTTGCTAAAATACTAGAACATTTACTAAAGAATCCCCAAGATGTAAAAAAAATTAAAAAGTGCATATCTGTTAAAGAAACAAAACCTGTGTTTTCTCCGGATGAGGCTTTAGGGTTATTTTTATCACTTAAGCTGACCAAGTGGCAATTCAATACTTTAAGAAAAAGTGTTAACGAAAAAGACAGTAATATATTTCCATCTTATTATCAAGTGCAACATGCGAAACAGAAATGCTATCCACCAAAAGATGCTATTACAGTGACAGAAACCTCAGCTAAAATAAAGTTACAAGCTCTATTGGATATAACGACAACAAGAATAATGACGTCACTCGTCATAGATAGTGGTTGTAAAGAATTTACACTAATCAGTAAGTGGGGATTTGACGGTGCTTCTAATCAAGCCAATTACAAACAAAAAATGCAAACAGACGATGAACAAGAAAGTCAACTTGACGATTCAAGCATATTTATGGGTAGGTTAGTGCCAATAAAATTAGTGTGTGGCGAACAAGTTATCTGGCAAAACGATTCACCAAATTCATCTTACTGGTGTCGTCCAATCTTTTTCGAATTTGTGAAAGAAAATAAAATAACGATATTGCGGGAAAAAAGTGCTATTGAGGAAGAGATTGTAAATTTTGTGAAAACAGAAGTTGGAGAAATAAAAATTTCACACTCTTTATTAATGACTATGATAGACGGAAAAGCAACATCAATTTTATGTGATACTTCATCTCAGAGATGCGACATTTGTAAAGCCACTCCAACAGAGATGAATAATTTGCCCTTAATTGCATCAAAACTGACTGATCCAGATCTCTGTAAATACGGATTGTCATCATTGCATACCTGGATACAAATGATGAAATGCATTCTGCATATAGCCTACAGATTAACGATACAGACATAGACAGTAAAGGGAGACAACAAGTGCATCATGGAAAGAAGAAAGAAAGACATACAAGACGCTTTTAAAAATAGAATGGGACTTCTGATTGATGTTGTTAAACAAGGGCACGGCTCCACGAATGACGGAAATACTGCTAGAAGATTTTTTGCAAATCCAAACATGACTGCTGAGATAACTGGTGTTAGTGAAGAATTAATAAGGCGATTTGCAATCATTTTAGAGGCAATTTCATCAGGTTACCACACTGACACAGCGAAATTTCACGAATATGCTCAAGTGACCATGCAACTGTATTTGGAATTATATAGCTGGTATTATATGCCTTCAAGTGTTCATAAAGTTCTTTTGCATGGTGCAGCTATTATTGAAAGTTTTGGTCAAATACCAATTGGACAGCTATCTGAAGAAGCTGCTGAAGCTAGAAATAAAGACTTTCGTAGGTACCGCCAACACCATTCCAGGAAATGCAGTAGAAAAACTACTGATCCACTCATCTCAGCGAAACGTCACAAACTTCGCAGAAAACATAAAACTTTGTCAGTAGAAGCACAAAGTTTATTAGTAATTGAACAAGCGGAAACATTTGATGATGACGAATACGAAAATTTTGCATTCGTTAATGTGGATACCCTTGACAGTGATTAAATTAAAACAGTGCAGTGGCCAGTAGTGATTGTGATTTTTACTTATTTATTTATTTATTTTATTAGTCCTTAGTGGATTAGGCCTAAAGGGGAGACCACTACATAAAAAAAACGCGCCGAGTGCTTAACCTCTATGGTGGTGTGGAATAGAGAACAAAATTTGAAATTGCGACCAAATCGCAGAAAATCGCAACCCGAGAATAGGCGCTAAAATAGGACAAATATACGTACTATGCATACGTAGAGTCAATTCTTTGAGAAAATTTGATAATTTCAAGATTTTCACATTTTTTTCTTTTGCTTCATACAAAAATTACTTTGGATATTTATAACTCCGAAAATACTAAGTTATCTGAACGACCCTCATAGAAATAATTACTTATAATCGATAGAAATCCAACACAATATTTAAAATTTCAGAAAAATAAACTTTTTTTTTTAAATGCTAATTCCTTTACCGGCCTGTTTCAGCCCACTGTGCGTCGACCCGAGCTTGGTCCTTACCGGGCGGCGAGCTACCCATTACTCGCCGCCCGCAAGCTCGCGCCTACGGTGGCCGGGAGTCCGCAATCGAGTCGATGGTTAAGATACACTTTCCACGGTTGGTTCGTAGCTGGTTGACCATCTATTAAAGAACCCTCCGTGCCTCGGAAAGCCGTTGTTCTCGGCTGTCATTCGAACAGAAGCACAAAAGTCTGATAAATCAGTCTTACCAAGGAGTATCGGGAAGAAGAGGTCGGGTGGTCGTGTTACTAAGTTGAGGACGTAATGTACACAGTCACTTCATGTAAAATACTGATATGAAGCTGCAACCGGTTGGACTGGAAACCGAACTAAACGTAGTTGGAAAAAGGCTAGACAGATGAGTACCTACAAGATAGTACATACTATTATCAAAATCGTATCGGGTCCATATCGTGACATCTAAATCTCACCAACGCATCACTCGCCCTCAGTTTTGGCGTTAAAATGATTTAGCCAGAGACTGTCCTCTTATATTTATGAATATCCTTCCCAAAATACACCAGTCTACCAACCAATTTCAGTTGGACGCCCAACACAACCAATTTTAGGTAAAAGAGAGCTCCATGTAAAATGGTGGTCTTCATTCGAACACCTTACATAATTTGACCTGCGAACACTTTACGTCAGCGTGAAATGAAAGGTCAAATAAAAATGGATGCCATATTATTCTTATTTTCAACCTTTAAATCGTTTACAAGGGTCGTAACAGTCACATATAATATTTCGTGGCTGTTTTAGTTCATTTTAAAGGTAATTATAGAGCTGAAATGAGAAGGTAAGTATCGGTAATAGTCAATTAGGAAGCATAGTGGGTTATATCTGGTTTGGTTAATGTGGCTTATCGTGTTTGCCGCCATTTTGGCAAGGTTATGGCTATGTGGCACGTAAAATGACTGGCCTGTTAGTCTAGTGCAAGGATGGCAAACCATTCGATTCCCACTCAGGATAAATCTTTGTGTGATGAACACAATTAGCCAATTAGCAATTAGCATTATAGTGTTCATCCTATACTTACACCTTAATTCATGATTCTTTATCATCCTCTTTATTTGTTTCTATGTTTACACTTCATGCTTTACTTATTTTATTTTATTTATATGTCTACACTCAACAAATCGATCTAAATACGATTTATTAACTTAAAATAGCTGAAATTAAATATTAACTCAAATTTTCATGTTGTGACAAGCCAAATTGTCAACTGTCAGTTACTGTTCTGCTTAGTCTATGAATGGCTACTTTTTGGTTTATATAATTTTAAATTATTTTTATCAATATGTCTAGCTATTTGATTTTATTAATTATTACGATTGTTTACTAAATAACTTAATTTAAAATTATATTTATAAAATTCTTTACGCACTCATGTGGCCAGCTACACGCACTCATGTGGCCAGCTACACACACTCATGGATATGTCCTGGCCGACTACACTTGTCAGATGAGATGATGGCTAAATTAATATTTTGAAAATGTTTGGAAAGGGAAGGCGGCTTTGGTATAAAAAGGGGCGTCTGAACCGCTGAGGGCCCACACTCTAGAGGACCACACTCTGGAGGCCGTACACTCTGGAGGACACACTCTGGAAGGCTGTAGACTCTCGGAAACTACTCTGAAGCGCCCACACTCTGGGAAACTACTCTGAAGCGCCCGCACTCTGGGAAACTACTCTCAAGCGCCCACACTCCGGGAAACTACTCTGAAGCACCCGCACTCTGGGGAAACTACTCTGAAGCCCGTCTACTCTGAAGCGTTCACACTCTGAAGCCCGTCTACTCTGAAGCCCGTCTACTCTGAACTCTGAAGCCGGTCTACTCTGAAGCCCTCTTGAAGCGTTCTACTCTGAACTCTTGAAGCCGGTCTACTCTGAAGCCCTCTTGAAGCGTTCTACTCTGACAGTTTACTCTTTTTCATTTAATAAATTGTATCAGATCTGCCTTATCCATTTCTTTCACTAAGCAGATATGTAACAGCATTGAGCGCAATTGTCTACAATATCTATGTATTTAGAAATATAAAAGTAGATATATTTATCAGTAGTCTGGTTGCCATAGTACATGCTCTGCCTAGTTTGGGATCAGATAACTGTGTGTTGATTGTCGTAAGATATTATTTATTTATTATTATTTTAAATGTTATAGTGTTCATCCTATACTTACACTTTAATTCATGATTCCTAATACCTATTTATCATCCTTTTTATTAAAATTTGTTTCTATGTTTACACTATTCATGCTTTACTTATCTTTATTTGTTTATATGTCTACACTCAGCAAATCGATCTAAATACGATTTATTAACTTAAAAATAGCTGAAATAAATTTTAACTCAAATTTTCATGTTGTGACAAGCCTAATTGTCAACTGTCAGTTACTTTTCTGCTTAGTCTATAAATGGCTACTTTTTGGTTTATATAATTAAATTATTTTTATCAATATGTCTAGCTATTTGATTTTATTAATTATTACGATTGTTTACTAAATAACTTAACTTAAAATTATATTTATAAAATTCTTTACGCACTCATGTGGTCAGCTACACGCACTCATGGATATGTCCTGGCCGACTACACTTGTCAGATGAGATGATGGCTACAAGAAAACTAATATTTTGGAAAAATGTTTGGAAAGGGAAGACGACTTTAATATAAAAACGGGCGTTCGAACCGCTGACAGTTCCACTCGGGAAGCCACCTCACTCTGGAAGCCACTCCTCTGAAGTCAGGCCACTCTGAAGCCAGTCTACTCTTGAAGCCGGTCTACTCTTGGAGCCGATTTGAAAAATATCAAACCCAGGGGATCCAGCTAAAGATCCACCTGGGACCTTCACTCCCGATCATCGAGGGTCAACTACGTGCCTGACTTAATAGGCCCCGAGGTCTACTACGGAGCTCACCTGGCGGATCCTAAGTTCTACACGAAGCCCTCGAAGAAACCATAAAACAAAGAAAGAGTGCGTGCCAGGCAGGGTCTTTTATACTTAGCTGTACTTCTCATCTCTTGTTAATAATCATCTAATAAATTGTAACAGATCTGCCTTATTCTTTTTATTCTAACAGGATTAAGCAGATACGTAACAATGTATGAAACATTTTATAGAGGAATGATGTGAGTAACGGTGCGGTTTAAAAGAAGATGTAGTCAAAATAAATTGAAAAGAGCATGCTTAAATGGTTTGGTCATGTTGAGAGGATGAGTAAAGGCGACGAACAAGGCAGGTGTAAGGGGAAACGCCAAGAAGAGATGCTCTAGAAAATCATATAATTAAACTAGTGACCGTATTGGTGATGTTCTTCGGAAACGTCAGCGGCATAGTACCTACTCGCAACCGGCGTGCGTGTATGATCAGATGTATGAACGTAAACGAAGCAAAAGGAGGAGCAAGAGTCATAGCAGGTGGCGTTCTATAGTTTCTGCCTATTCCTATAGGAAGAAGACGTGAGTTTATGTGTGTTTGTGTTTTATAGAGATTGAATTGAGCGTGATTTTCGGAAAGATTGCTTTAAGTTTGTCTGCTTCTTTCAAAGGTTGCAAAGCGCGATTATTCAGGAATGGACTACCGCGTCCAATCAGTGAATCCATTTCTGCGGATAGTCCTACAGACCATATTTCAGCCACGGTGGCCAATACAACGGAGACTAGCCGTCGGCGCGGGAGATATTAAAGTGCACAAGCGTGTGCGTAGTCACAGGGGCACTCACTCTTCCCTCACTCTCATAGTCCGATGGGAGACGTAGACGTACGTCAGACGTGGGACCAAAGGCTTAACGTACTTTCCGAGGCACGGGGGTATCATACCACTAACTTCCAAACTCCGGGCTGTTATATGGAATCAAGTTGCCAAATTCTTATCAGAGAATTATTTAAGATAGCTCTGATTCTCACAAACTGTATGGAAAGAAATAAAGCCGTCTATCAGCTCAAACTGTTTCAGACATCAATTTTCATAGTTGTCACAAAGATCTGACCAGGATTATGTCTGGACTTTAAAAAACACTATAAACTCTGAGTTTCTTTCGCCATTTCTTCTTAGGGATAGTCGAAAAGGAATTTTCCGTCTAACTTATTATTACCTATAGCAGGTTAAGTATTGAAAATGGGCCCCCAGAGCCAAATGTAATGAATATGATATTGTTAAGTACGCTGCTCATTTGCATTACTATTTATTTAGTTTTTGACTGCCTAGCTCTAACTGTCATTGAGTAACCTTGGAAAATGTCCTAACAACAGATTTTTTTTAAACTTTTCGTTCTCTAAAACTAATAGAGCTAGGAATGTGATTCCAAAGCCAAACTGTAGACAACATTATGACAAATATTACGTATATCGATCTTACTTAGTTTGCTAAAAATAAATATTTTTTTTTAATGAAATAATTTTGTTTTGGCTATTATTAGTAAGTTCTAACAGAGTGACCACTTTAAAAAAATCTCAGAAATAGTACTTCGTGTGTTGATTTTACTGTTACAAGTTTCATCGAAATCCTCCACCTGCAACATCTTCAAAAAAAAAAAAGAAAATGTTGCTCAGGTCCCTATTTGTGACACTACACATAAATTTTTAAATGATTTGTTTACTAATAATTATACATAATATTACGTAAAATGACATTATACATAATAAGAAAAAGTTATTCTCCATCCACTCTGCTAACTCCGTAGAGTTTGGCGTGCAGTTAAGTACGCAAATCAAATTCAAAGTATGCAGATCCAAATGTATTTTTATTCAAGACTCTTTCTTTATACAGACTGTGCCTGTATACCTAGTGGCACACTTATTGAACACCGATTGATATACCCTTCTCGCTCTTCCGCATTAGCGGGAGAACACACAAGAGCGAGAAGAGTATATCAAACAGTGTTCAAAATGTTTGGCAGGACCTATACAGTGTTACGTAAACGTAAAAAACGTAAGTATAGAAACGTTAGATTTTCATTCATTTATATCTAACTGTCCACAAAACATGTAAACTCTGTTTACGGATATTCACATTCCTAGCTCTATTAGTTTTAGAGAACGAAAAGTAAAAAAAAATCTGTTATTAGGAGATTTTCCAAGGTTACTCAATGACAGTTAGAGCTAGGCAGTCAAAAACTACATAAATGGTAATGCAAATGAGCAGCGTACTTAACAATATCATATTTATTACATTTGGCTCTGGGGGCACATTCTCAATAGTTAACCTGCCCCTTTGCTGGTTTCATAACGATGTTTTCCTTCACCGTTCTGAGAGCAGTGGTGATGAAATTATTTACACGAAGTAAAGCGCCTGCTTGGGTTCGCACTCACGACCTACAACTTATAAGTCGGGGCCACCACTGCTCTCACAGACAGAATAAACAATTTCATTTAATTTCAAGACATCAAAGTGTCTTAAAAGTATAACTAAAGTCCAACATTTAAAAATAATACAAATGTAACAAACTTCTAACGTATGCAAGGGAAGTGCAAACTTTGGTAATTTGATTCGGTGACATCAAAGACTCTATCTAGTCTATTCTTGGCGGCCATCTTCCCGCCATGTGTCAAAATGTGGCGCGAAAATATTGTAATTAGAATTCTATTCTGGGATGGTCTATGGTAGTAAAAAGTTTCATCAAAGTGGTCTATGAAACAAAAATAGGGGAAATAATATGAGGACGCTAATTACCTTACTACCGCCTTGATTAATAAAATAAGTATAAAAAACACTACAAAGTCAAAAATAACTTTAATTTTGGAAGTCGGTGTCTTAGGATCTGTATTTAAGGTTTTTTTCCACCGACTTCCGAAATTAAAGTTAAAGAATCATCAAAATCGGTTCACCCAGTCAAAAGTTATGAGGTAACAAACATTTAAAAAAAATACAGTCGATTTGATAACCTCCTCCTTTTTTTGAAGTCGGTTAAAATACCGATAAGGTAGTATTAATTCCGGGTTCCCTCTATCTGGCAGAAACTTGATGCTCCGAATTTTATTTGGCATAACACACTTGGCATAATCTTATTTAAACGAATATTTGTAAGGCATAAAAAATGTTTAACATAATCATTGTTTGGCCGAATGTTTATATGCTCGACTTTACGCTCGCATACTTTTAAGATGGCAGAATTTTATTTCGCATAATTACCTTTGGCAGTCTTAAAATTCCGCATAATTTCGTGTAGCATAACATTTATTTGGAGCAATGATTATTTGGCATAATTTCACTTGGCATACTATGAAGGTGGCAGAATTTCATTTAGAATAATTTTGTTACGCATATTTTCATTTCTATTAAATTGCATTTTAACCTTAAATAAAATGAAATAGTGTCTCAAAAAGTCAGTATATGTTGTGTTACAAGCCGTAACTCGAGGAACAAACATGCACAGTCACTCAATTATTACAAAGCTGATTATTATAACATTAATAAAGATATTAGTAATGTTGACTGGAATGGTTTGTTGGATAAGTTGGAGCCTGAAGAGGCTGTTTCTACTTTCTACGAGAAGCTTTTTGAAATAATTAGATTGCACACGCCCATTAGTAAGCAAAAAAATTCTTATTTTCCTGTTTGGTTTACACATTCTCTCATAAGCATGTTTATGGCAGAATTTTTTTCGTCATAATATTATTTTGCATAACAGCGGATGGCATAAACTTCATTTCGCAGAAAATCGTTTGGCATACACTCATTTATCATACATTCACAACGCATAATTTTATAAGTCAGAATCATCTTTAGGCATAAATTTTATTCCATAATAATTAAAAAGTAGAACCATCATATCGCAGAAAGTTCGCAGTCAGAATCGTCTCTTGGCATAATTTCATTTCGATAGTTATTAAAAGGCAGAACTATCATATCTCAGAAACTTTAAACTTAGAATCATCTTTTGGCATACATTTCATATCGAAGAAGCATGCAGCATGCAAGCAAGCATACAGCATGCAAGCAACCAAGCATGCAGCATGCAAGCAAGCATGCAGCATGCAAGCAAGCATGCAGCATGCAAGCAAGCTTACAGCATGCAGGCGAGCATGCAACATGCAGCATGCATGGTTTCTGTCACGGCTTCGGCGCTGCGGGGCTCCGGCGGTCCCACGCGAGCTCATCGTCGCAGATGGTTTTACGCTCACCACCGCGGCTACGCGGGCTTAAATTACACTCTAGGGGTAGGGCAGACAAGACTACGTGGAGTCGGTTCTGCAGCGATTCGTTTCTGCCAATAATTTTTATTAAAAGTTTTCCAATCACAGAACAAGGTTCAAAAAGGAGGCAGATAAATGATATAACAGATATATGAACTCTATTGAAAACAACATTGCCACTAATGTTAAAGCCTTCTGGTCATACGTCTCCAATCGTAAAACCACAAATAGAATTCCTGACAATATACACTACAAACAAAATTCAACCAGTGACCCTACCACAAAATGTAATTTATTCTCTGCCTTTTTTCACTCGGTCTATGAATCTTCCACATTTGACCCTAATACTTGGGTGCCACCCTCTGCAAGTGCTGACAATGATATCAACCTAACAAAATTGTTTCCCTTAGATAATATCCGTAAAGAATTAAAAATGCTGGATTCTACCAAAGGACCAGGTCCAGACGGAGTACCTGCGATGTTTTTAAAAAATACTTATAACACAGTATGTTATCCCATTTTTATAATATTTAACAGGTGCATTTCGTTTGGTGTTTTTCCTAATGTGTGGAAGCGTGCGAATATAGTACCGGTCCACAAAAGTGGTTCTAAGAATGACGTGGAGATGTATCGCCCTATTTCCATATTATCAGCATTCTCGAAACTTTTTGAAAGACTTGTTCATATTGAGATTTACCCATATATCCGCCAGGTCTTAATTAAGGAACAGCATGGTTTTGTTAAAGACAGGTCTTGTATGAGTAATCTTTTAATATTTACAACACAGCTTTTTGAAAATATTGATAACAGGCAACAAACTGACGCGGTGTATACAGATTTTCAGAAAGCTTTTGATAAAGTAGATCATAAATTGCTCCTTGATAAGATCGCATACAATGGTATCCGAGGTGATCTTCTGCGCTGGTTTGTCTCCTATATAACAAATAGAACCCAGAAAGTTGTGATTAATGGTTTCGAATCTAGCTGTATTCAAGTCACATCAGGAGTGCCACAAGGTTCAATTTTAGGGCCTCTGTTGTTCATTCTGTTTATAAACGACGTAAAACATTGTTTTCGAAACTCCAAATTTCTCCTTTATGCCGATGACTTAAAAGTTTTCAAAGTAATTTGCAATGAACAGGACTGTATTGACTTTCAACAAGACCTTGATCGTTTTTCATACTATTGTTCTTCTAATAAGCTATACCTTAATCTGTCTAAGTGTCATACTATAACGTTTACAAAAAAGAAAAATGTTATTAATTTTAATTACCGTCTTGCTAATAGCATTATTAACAAAGTTACATGTCTACGTGATCTTGGTGTGCAACTGGATTCGAAACTTCATCTAAACATTCATATTGAAAACATAACTAATAAGGCATATCAGATGTTTGGTTTTGTAATGAGAGCTTCTAGAGAATTCCGTCGCCCTTCCACTTTCCTACACTTATATAAGTCCATAGTAAGACCACAATTAGAATATGCAGTACCGATTTGGAATCCCTATTATGCTAAATATCTTGAAATTATAGAAATAATTCAACGTAAGTACCTTCGTGCTATGCATTATAGGTGTTTTCGGAAAAAAGCAAGTTACCAGTGGCTACTTAAAAAATACGGCCTACTTACGTTACAGTCAAGACGTACGCTGCTTGAGACTATGACTCTATTTAATGTATGCCGCAACAAAATTGATTGCTCTGACCTAGTTAACAGGTTGTGTTACCTGGTTCCTCGACATGTGCATGGGCGGGAGCTGCGCACCAGGAGATTATTTGCTACCAGTTTCTGTAAGTCCAAGGCTGGTGTGCGCTCACCGCTACACCGCTTAGTCGACACATATAATAAGCGATTTAGTGAAATCGACATACTATTTCTTAGCCGTAATACTTTTAAAAATAATATCATTAAAATTTTAAGGGATCAGCAGTAAATTCTGTATGCATAGGCAAATTAGTATAATATAATAAATAAGAGTTTTTTTAGTTAGTTATTTTTAGTTTATAGTGTTTTTATTTATGTATTACAAAGTTTTCGCAGACAAAAATAGGTATGAAGGCGGACTTACTGCCCTAGGCCTATCTAGTGTTTACTTGATTTTGCCCCGATTACAGTTAATGTTTTCAAAATTGTAATCTGTGGAAAATGTAGTGGGTAGTATATTTGTTAATTTGTATGTTAAGTTTTTTTCTGCTTATCTTTAGTATACTACTGTTTGTTTTCCCATATGAAATAAAATAAAATAAAAAAAAATATCCGCATAAATGATACCTCAAAAGAAAGAGCGATTATCAAGCATGTCTTCAAAAAGGTTTGAACAAAAAAAGCACCCTCCGTTTTTTTTTTGTAATAAGGTTTAAAAGATTGTACAATTTTTTTATTTTTTCTGAGCTTTAAATGTCTGTAAAAAAAATGTCTAATGACACAGAAGCCTAAAACATGTTTTGCTTGATTGCTTACACATTACTTTAATTAAATAAATAAAAAATGAATTCATTTATCATTAAATTTGGCCATAATTATGCAGTTTACATTAAATTTTGACAATTTCCGAAAAAAAACTTAAAAATTTGGTTAAAAATATTTGGTAAGACTTCGTCTAAGACAACCATGGCTTAAATGGTTCTAAATTGTCTGTACTATCTTCGCCTTAAAGCTTTGCACCCATCTTCCAATCACCCTGTATAGTGACCTTACTGGTGATGTTTTTCGGAAAGGTCAGGTGCGTAGTACTCTCAACCGGCGGCGTGTGTGTATGACCAATTGTATGAACCTAAACGAGGCAAAAGAAGTGTGTAGAGATCGTAGCAGGTGGCTTACCGTGGTTTCTGCCTACCTACATGGGAAAAAGGCGTGATTGTATGTATATGTGTATGTGTACATAGAATTACTTTACAATATTGGGTTGAGTTGAGGGTGATTGGTTTAAGTACGTCTGGTTGTTCGACAAATGGCATAGAAATTGGATATTTAAATTATTGCTTAAATCTTTCATCATTTGTCCAGGCTTTTCCCAATTATGTTGGGATCGTCTTCCAGTCTAACCGGATGCAGCTGAATATCAGTATTTTGTTTGGATGGGTTAAATATTCAATAATTATTTTATCATTGTAGCATTATATAATACAAGACTCATTTAATTTGCTTACTTCCTGAATGGCTTGGAATCAAATAATCATAACAGTGTATTCCTCGATATGAAGTACGATGAAACTAGCTACATCTAGTAACAGTTTATAGCGACTGTATTGGAGCGACATCTGTTATTTTAGTGTAGCATTTCTTCAAACCTAATTTCTATGACCTTAATAATACATGCTAGAATACAAAGATGGCGCTGAAATGAAGATCATGGAAAGTATTTTTTCAAGTTCTTCAGGCCCTATCCCATTTAGTAGTGGGTCGTTGTCGATTTTTTGACGGACGAAACGCAACCGTTTTTCCGACGACGAAAACGGTTGCAGAAAACGGTCGTCGTCGCAACTGGTTTGAAGAGCCGTCTTCAAACTAGTTGTTGCGACGACGACCGTTTTGTAAAAAACGAAACTTATCGAATATGGAAAAGAATTGCGTTTTCGTCGCGTGAAATAGTTGCAGTTTTTTCGAGAAGTAGTAATAAAATATAGACTCTATACCATTGACAAAAAGTTCACTTTTTACTGTAAGAACCGTTTTGTAAACGAACGCGGTTCACTAAGGACGACGTCGTGACGAGTGTGATAGTTGAATCAATGCGTTCTCGACCGTATTTTCTTAGCTGTAAAATACATAATCGCATCTAGTCATTCGAAGACTGGTTTGTGCAACGAAGACTGTTTGGATCGAAGACGTAAAAACAGTTTCATCGTCGTAGTCGTCGCAGAACATAAACGGTCTTTGGAACGGATTAAGGACGACGACGCGACGAGTGTGATAGTTGAATCAATGGGTTCTCGACCGTATTTTCTTAGCTGCAAAATACATAATCGCATCTACTTATTCGAAGACTGGTTTGTGCAACGAAGACTGTTTGGACCCAGGACGTAAAACGGTCTCATCGTTGCAAAACATAAAACGGTCTTCGGAAACGGTTCGTTGTCGCAACGCCCACCACTAATCCCATTTAGCTGAAATTAAGGACTTGAAAGTCTAAGTAGTTTTATTTTTAGCCAAATGTAATACAACAATTTGGCTAAACGATAATTTCGTGTTGGCAGCACTGGTCCTGCTTGCGTCAAAATGTAATTGTCAAACAGAAACACGTCAACGACTTCAAAGTTGCATGTTTTGGTCAGAATTATAACAAGAAAACGTTGAAATTATCCTGAAAATGGTTTACACAACAATGGAAGGAGCACTTTTTGTAAGTTACTTGCAGTTTTCCTTTCAAGCCTACAAAATAACCTGCCATTTGATACGTTTTGTAAAATAGTGCAACTCCCTTCGCAAAGTAGTTTTTTCAGGTTTTATACTGCTTTGGTTAGATGTTCACTAATCTATAAACTAAAAACCTGTCATTGGAATCACATAACTAGCATTTCCGGCTTTTTAAATCGTTACGTCTTTTGTCGGTCTTTCCGACCCTAACATCGTTTCGTTTGGAAAGGTTAGGGCGGATGACGATTTTATAAATACAAAAAATACAAAACTAAATACCTGATCACTCTCCAATTCCAGGAACCCACCCTGTACATCGTGAAAGGCATGTGTATCCTGGATAATGATGGCAACCGCATCCTCGCTAAGTACTATGACAAAGATGTCCTGCCAACCACTAAAGAACAGAAAGCTTTTGAGAAGAACTTATTCAATAAAACACACAGGTAATGTCCAACATATTTTTTTTTTTTTATTATTCAATAAATAACAATTTACAATAATTTTACAAATTAATCATACCACACAAACCATCGCGGGTTTAACAGTGGTATGGCCAGACACGGCAACTCGGTGTCAGTTAATGCCCAGCTAGGTCAATACACCATCCAGATGGGTCACAATCCTAAGCACTGAGGGACCAAATAGAAAGACAGAACCACCAAATTATCTTGAATTTTGTTGGCTAATTAAGTGTAGCTCATTGGTTTCAGGTGAAACCAGAGCTACATCAATTATACAACTGCATAATGCAAAAGAAGGGTAAAGTGTTTATGTATGTTGTGTGTAAGTATGTTTGTTCCTCTAAGGCACGGTAGAGATGAACCATGTGGCTGATTTTAATTTCTATATCTTTAGCTATATCTTTTGAACCATAATAGGGTATATTATACTTGAAAATAACAGTGTGTCCTACTATGGCTGCTATAAATAATAATTAAAATAAAATTAGTGCCTTGCTGTTTTCTAGTGATCGCAAGTGGTATATGAGATCTCGGGTTCGATCCCTGGGACGGGCAAAGTATTCAAAGAAATTGGGTTTTTCCATCTAGAGTTTCTCAGTAGCAGCACCATGTCAGGATGTGTGTCTGCTCAATGCCAATAGGCCTGGCCCCTATAACATAGGACACATAACTGGGAAGATGTAGTGTTGTATAGGTTTTTTTTTTTTTCAATCAAATGGTTTCTCCCACTCTAAGTGTTAGACTTTTACTGACTAAAACCCACCCGTGTTCCTTCAGTTGCCCATGTGCCAGGGTCACGGTATCTCTTTCGAACAATCTCGCGACCCTGGCAGGCATCGGTCCTAGCAGACCCCTTCAGTGTTGCTGACATCTCTTTGAGGCACGCGTGGAACACTACATGCCGTCGACCCGAGCCTGGTCCTTACCGGGTGGCGAGCTACCCATTGCTCACCGCCCGCAAGCTCGCGTCTACGGTGGCCGGGAGTCCCCTATTGACTCGCGACGCCCGGGCGTCTCCTCCTGCGGCGGCTAGGGACGTGAGGGCGCAGAGACTGCCGCTCCCTCACGCGCCCCGCCACCTCCTTCGCGAGCATTACTGCTTCGCAGAAGGAGGTGGCGCCTCTCTATCCACTCCTCAAAGAGGGGACTTACTGTCGCAATTGCGGCGTGCCCAGTGTCGTATAGGTAACCCTGCCTAAACCCAGGGAAATCCAGTTGTCATAAATTTTACCCCTGTTAAAATATTGATTTCAGAGCCAACGCAGAGATCATAATGCTGGAAGGTCTGACATGCGTATACAAGAGCAATGTGGATCTCTTCTTCTACGTAATGGGCAGCTCACATGAAAATGAGGTAAATCATTGTTTGTTAGACCACTGTTGATAAAAGAGTGCCCAAAGACTGTGCTTCTGTGCTGCTAGGGAGTCTATTGCGTCACTTCTCAGCGAAAGCACTATGAAAAGGTAAAGGCGGTTGTTTTGCGATACTGTCTTATGTTATTTTGACATTCAAAAACATTATTCTCAGCGTAACTTGAATAAATGACTTTTGATTTTGATTAATTATCGAGTGGCAGCGAAATCAATGAGCAACCTGTCCACAGTTTCAACGCCTACCTACATATTTCTGAACTCCCTTGTGCTGAAAATACTCCTTGACTATATAAAAAAAAGACAATTCCATACATATTAACCACTTAGGTATTGCACTTTTCTATGGAACAGCAGATATTTTTTGTTGACGCCTAACCAACGGAAAACTTCTTTGCTGAATTCATGCTTACAATTTGCGCATCAATCTCTAACACCCCACATAGCTGTTAATGTTCCCACTGGGTGGACACAGGCAGTACCGTCTTTACCATAAGGGCACACGGGGCCTGTGCCCAGGGCCCCCATTCTCAGGGGGCCCCGAAGGACTGACAATTTCTGTCACACATTTATTCTCAAAACATTTTTGTCGGGCACATTACACTTTTTTTCACAAATCAGTAATCTTATCAGAAGGTATTTACTACGCCATTATAGCGATGACTGCGCCTATTTCTACTCTACTAATTAATAATATTTCCGAACGCATCCTACCTAATTAATACCTGGAGGCTCTTATTTAGGTTTTAAGTTAAATTTACGATTTTATTATTTCATCTTGAGTTTAGTTTTCAATGTTTTGTTGGTATATTGGCGTGTGCTAGCTGACATATAATATTCCACAACTATCACACAACGCCATCTAGTCCCAAGCTAAGCAGAGCTTGTGTTATGGGTACTAGACAACTGATAAACATACTTATATATTTCTAAATACATACATATTATAGATAAATTACACCCAGGCACAGAACAAATGATCGTGCTCATCACACAAACATTTGTCCTGGGTGGGAATCGAACCCACGACCTCCGGCATAGCAGTCAGGGTCACTAACCACTAGACCAATAGGCCTGTCAAATATGGCTGATAATTTGATGTATGTTTTGTTTTATTATATTAATTACTTACATAATACTGTATAGAATCAAGTTCTTCTAACTTAACAGACAGCTGTGCTGCTGGGGAGTTTGTTGCGCCACTTCTTCTTCCCAGCTAAAGCACTAGGAAGTGTCGAAGGGAGGGCGTTTTGGGGGGACTGTCTTATGTAACTTTGACGTTCAATAAAAAGTGCTGACTCTCAGCCTAGTTTGAATAAATGACTTTTGATTTGATTTGATTTAATTTACTAAGTACACCATCTAGATTATTGGATATAAAGATTGGAAGCATATAAGTAACTTATTGATAGAGCATGAGAACAGTTTACAGCACGGGGAATTTATGATGAATTATGTTGCAGGAATGAAAACTACTGGACAAATTGATACTGAGTTGCTGTCCCAATATAATACAGAAATTAAGTATTGGAAGAATGTGCTTAGGAGGATTGTTGCAGTAGTGAAATTTTTGGCTTCAAGAGGTCTTGCTTTTTGTGGTGATAATGAGACATTAGGATCGCAAAATAATGGAAATTATTTGGGATGCTTAGAACTGATTAGTGAATTTGATCCTTTTCTTACTGATTGTGATCAGCAAGAAAAGGATCAAATTCACTTATCAGTGTATGTGTACAAAACTGCGGAAATCGTGAAAAAGGAACCTACATCATATTTATCGACAAATATTTTTGTAATGAATTTAATAATTTAATGGGAAAACAATTGTCAAAGAACTTATATCAGCAAAGTACTACTCTATTAGCGTAGAATCTACGCCAGATCTGTCCCACGTTGACCAACTGACTTTCATAGTTAGATACGTAAAGACTTTCGAAGGAAGTCGGTTGTAATTTTTTTGTAAAAAGTTTTTAATTTTTAACTTTTTTGCTAGGTAGATACCCCGCCCTAATCTAATCGCGTTATTCGTTCATTTGTCGTGCAAATTCTTAATGCAAATTTAAGACTTATATTGTTTTCACATGGACCCCATTGTCCGAATGGAACCAAATTAAAATGGGACCATTCGGAAAGCATCAGCTTTCAAATAAAAAAAAGAGTCGTTAAAATCGGTTCACCCAGTCAAAAGTAATGAGGTAACAACATAAAAAAATACTGTCGAATTGATAACCTCCTCCTTTTTTTGAAGTCGCTTAAAAAGACGGATAGCCTATTGAGAGATTTTTGCATTTTTTGCCTTTGGATGAATATAATGCGCAATATATAGCAGAAACCATTTTAAACTTTTTTGAAAGCCTTGATATTCCTATAAAAGATTGTCGCGGGCAGAGCTACGACAATGTATCAAATATGTCTGGAAAGTAATCTCGTGTTCAGTCAAGAATAAAAGAAGTTTGCGAATTTGCGATTTACCTTCCACGTACGGCACCGTTATCGTAACCGTAACCAAAAAACCAGTAGCATTCTAATATCATTAATGACTTATTATTCATACTGTATTTGATTACCTATAATAAATGGTCATACTTAGTAAAAAATGTTATTATAATTCACTTTTTTTTTACTTTCCAATAGGGCCCCAAATTCTTGTGTGCCCAAGGGCCCCAGCCTAGTTTAAGACGGCCCTGGACACAGGCCCTGTGAAAAGGACCATCCTACCCCCTTATATTTCAGCATTATGCTGAGATACAAGCCTTATTGGCCTCGCACAGGTCTTACTATTTTTTTATGTTTCACTATTTTTAACCGACGAAAAAAAAAGGAGGAGGTTATCAATTCGACGCGTATATATTTTTTTTTTTTTTTATGTTTGTTCACTCACTGATTGTAATGTATAAACACGCATAACTTTATACAGAGTAGTCCGATTTTGATAATTCTTTTTTTATTGGATGGGGTAAACCTTGCCAAGTATTATTAGTACATTCAAGCCACAAAAAAAATTAAATAAAAACTTTTTAACAAAAAATTTAACCGCCGAAAAAACTGAAAAGCATAAAATAATAAACCTTAAAATTTTGAGTCGGCGCTGAAAAATCAATGAACAAAGATCACTCAAAGCGCCGACTCATAATTTTAAGGTTTATTATTTTATGCTTTTCAGTTTTTTCGGCGGTTTAATTTTTTGTTATAAGTATCTTACAGGTGTTCTTATTGTTTCTATTTCCTGTGCATGTCTCAAAAAAAAAAAAACATTTTTCTTTCTTTCTTTGTAAAAAATAAACAAATTCTTTGTGCTACCTGCAAAAAAAAAAAAAAACAAAATTTACTAATTAATATTTCCTATGATTACAGTTGATCCTTCAGTCTGTACTGAACGCGCTTTACGAGTCGGTCAGCATACTCCTACGAAGGAACGTGGAGAGAAGAGTTCTACTGGACAACTTGGACTCGGTCATGCTGGCCTTCGACGAGATCTGTGATGGCGGGTAAGATTTTTGCTGCTCTTCCTAACTATGTACGTTTAAAATGAAATCTTTTTGAGGCGCACTTTACGTTCTTTCTGAGCAGTGAACAAAACGAAATTGTCACGATCGGTAGGAGACACTGAATCGCGTATACTCGGCTCCATTCAATCTATGGCGCTGAACAGTGTATTACTCTGCTCCAGTTCGTTGGTGACGCTGAATCGGGTATACTCGGTTTCAGTTACACTTTTCAAGTATGTGTGGTCTTAACCACAAAAAGATTTTTAAATGCCTTCACCTTCGCCATCACTGCCAAAATGATCTTTGTTCATACTTTAATAAGGTTGCTATCGGGTTTGTAAACGAATACGTGTAAACTGTAAACTAATTGTAAAAAATACTGTAAACTATCTGTGTACCAAATTTCATCCAAATCCGTTCAGCCGTGTTTGCATGATTGAATAACAAACATCCAAACTTTCATATTTAAAATGTTAATTAGGATGTTATTAATTTCATGCTGCTCTGTTCTCCGCTTATCAACTCTTTTTTCCTCCTTTCCAGAGTAATTCTCGACTCCGACCCAACCTCTATAGTGGGGCGTGCAGCCCTCCGCACAGAAGACGTCCCTCTAGGCGAGCAAACAGTAGCACAGGTAATGGAACAAGTCAATAAAATGTTTTGGTAGACATTAGTTTGTGTTTGTCACTTCTGTAATGCACTGGGTATCGGTTGCAAGTTGGTAGATACAGGGAACTGTAGACATAAAGTACGCCACAGTAATTGCGTAGCGATTAATTTTTCTTTTGGAGTATTCAATGTTTGTTACGCAAAATGAGCCCTAGCGGTTCGCTAATGCTAAGTTTAACACCGATAGTCGAAGATCTAGTGCACGATAAATCCTACCGCGATATTTTTACGGTCGTGTGAAGTTCGATAAATTATTTGATCGGCTGTTTGTAATACAATTAGTCAATGACAGCAGGTGAGGACAAGAGCTTGTAAATCTGCAGGCCAATTTTCGGAATTAACCCGGCGTGAATGAGGTGAGAAATTGTTACACCAGCTATGAGGCGGGTAGGAGATACCCAAAATTTTGATGTTAAATTTTTGATGCTATGATTGTGTAATTAGCATTTATGCTTGATATATAATAATAATAGTATGACTTCAACAAGATTAGTAAATAAAATACCAGCATAAAGTACAGCGTTAATTTTATTAAAATAATAAAGTATATACAATGTATATTAAATAATCTGCGTTTAAAACTTTTCGGGTATGACATACCCGACCTCACTCACGCCGGGTTAAACACATTCAAAAATCTTGTCGCAGTTTCATCTTGGCGACAATCAAATGTCAAAAACTTGTCAAAAATGTATGGAAACTCGAGGTATTTTTGACAGATTGACAACATTCAGGCCCATAACGCGTTGATACCTTGTCTTTGGTTTTCTGTATCTATCAACTTCGTAAATAGTGTTGTACCACCTTTTTAATTTTGTATGTCTCGATACTTCGATAGTTACCTTCATGCGATGATTATTCGCGATCTCAATTGGCGTTTGCGCATGCGACAGAAGACACCAATCAAGGGCAAACAGAGGGTGAAAAAGACCTACCACATATCCTTTATCTACACATAACGTATTTCGAACTGAGCAGAAATTACTGAGATACCACATTATTTTTGGTGTAAGAATTGGCGCAATATAACGCACGCAAAACCCTGTGCTTATTTATGCAACGGTACAAGAGTTGTAAAAGGGATATTCAAAGATACAATATAGAGGAATTTCACTTAAAAAAAAACGTGATAACTAAAAATCATTTTGGAATCTTCAATGTCTCTGTAACCAGATGGTTCTCAGGTTTGGTGAACTGCAAAAAAAATATGACAATCATGGGAAATTACTGCAAAATTCAGAAGAGTTTTTTTTAAGTTTTAATTACTTTTCGCTTTTCATCTTTGCCTTGACAGTTCATAAAATAATGCACCCGCGCCTTGACTCCGCCTGCCTAAATTCTTTTTTTTTCTTTTTGTGTGCGTGACTGGTGGTGATAGTATTTCTATATCTATACGTAATACTTGTCTTATTTTAGATCCTTCTATTAAAAACAAAGTAAGTACTATTTTATTTTTACATTTTTCACGAATTGATAATCTGCACAGTTAGTTTACATTATTATCTATATATTAATACGTGAAGCAAAAACTTTGTACCTACCCCCTTTTTACGAAAATTACGTGGACGAAGGAGGGAGAAATTTCGCACACTTAAAGTTTATGAATGAGTAGAAAGCTAATATTTTTACAAAATAATACAATTGATTTAAATAAATTATGGTCGAATCTCGAGCACAAATTTTAGTTAATATTCAATTTGGCTTCGGAAACATAGTTGGGAAAAGGCTAGGCAGATTGTTATTTAGTTTGCCAACACCGTCGCTTGAGATCGTGAATATTTATCAATTAATATCTTTACATTTTGTTTATATTTTACAAAAATACTATTTTATGTTGATACTATGTAAGTATATAAATCAATAGATTTAGTTCCTGAATATTTAAGTATTACTTAAACTTTATTGTTTAAAGTAAATCGAATGGTATTATGTTTTTTTATGACAAATTTGATTATTATAATATTTGACACAAAATAATATTAGTATTTATGTCAGATGCCATTAATTTCTGGTCCGTAGTAGTTTTTTAAATATTTATTTTTATAATTATTAAACTTTATAAAAAAATATATATATATTAAACTAATTATTGTAGTTAAATTATAAAGTTATTAGTGTTTTTAATAATTGTTCCATTATGATTTTTGTTGAATAAATATTTTGAAATATCACTATTTTATTTGTTTGTTTGCACTTGGTGTTTGTTTTTCGATTTTATTTAATGTTTTCATTTTTAACAATCATTATTATAATATTCAACTATTCATTTGGGATTGGAAGTACCTATGTATTATTAATTTATTATATATTCATTAAATTCACGGGATATTTTATTAAAACTCACGATTTGATTGTTTTCTGAAGTAAAATAGTAATTGGATTTTTTCCCTAATTTTGTTTACAAAATAATAAGTTGACAATGATCTTATTTATTAAAAATTTCAGATTCTACAGAACATAATGAATATGTAAGCGAACCGGGGGCAAATAGTTTGACATTACGTATTCCTACATTTACATGTAATTGTAGTTATTTAGTGCTTATTAAATTTTTATTTACTAACATTTTTATTTTTCATTTATTTTTTCTCATTGGCAACCCCTTTTCATTGGCTGTATCGCTTTTTCTTTGATGCTTATTTTTATTGGTAAGAAATCGGTCATATAAAACAGAATAATAGTTTTGCTAGTCTGTTTTTATTTAGTTTTTTTTTTTCATTTACGTGCTTGAAAAATACGCTAAAATGTGGTACCTTTGGGGTATTTTTACCTGGTGTAGGTGTAAAAATGTTGTATAGTTGTTCTTAAAACAGTATGTATAGACCTTTATGGACTTTATTCATGCAAGATTTCGTTTGAAATTAGCAATTCTACCGTGTAAAATATTAAATTTTACAAGGTGATTATTTTTTCTACACATTGCGTGTAAGTTCTAATCTTATGAGGGGACTTACTCTACAACCTAATTTTAATTCAAATCCAAGGCCAATACGATTCCAATGTTAATTTTGCATACACGTGATTCGGTACTCTTGAAAACAATAGTGTCAACACTGGAACAACAACAACGCCCGATCCCGATTCCACTTAGTTTTCCAAAATTGACACTCAATTTAAACACATTTTGGCGCTAGCGAACTAAAGAATACGAAACGTCAAAATTCCAATGTCAATCGATCGGATTTAAAATCAAGAGTAAGCATCGGTCATAGAACAAAACGCACAAATTAACAAAGGCTACATAAAAAATTAAGTCTGGTTAGAAAAAAATATCACCTCGATATATCTTGTCCAAATAAAGAAAACATCTGGATTCTACCAAGAATATCAACTGCCGGTCACGATCCGCTGTAATTTTACACACTTTCCTTCGACTTTTAATCGTTTTCAGTAACTTGACAATAAAAGGACCAGATTTTAACAAAATAAAGATAGTGACGAGGTGTAAGAATGAAGAAATTGAATGAACTTGAAATAATGTACTTACATTATTTTAAATTTAATAACCTGTCTTAAAATACGATATACACAATATCGATATTATATATCGTTTATGGTTGCAACAGGAAATAAAATGACTAAATTAAAATGACATGATTTTTATATTTAGTTTTGTTTCTATCAGATGAAAATAAAAAATTAAATAACTGTTATTAAAAAAACTAGTGTTATTCTTATATTCCACAGCTGGAAAACGATTTTTTAAAGTTTTATTTAAATGAAAACATTTTTATGATTCGTTCTTTATGCGAAATCGTTCACTACCCCAACACTATTATATCATTATTTTTGTTTGAACTGCCAAGATTACGATTAACACTTTCACTTCCGAGCACCCGGCTCCCGGGTCGAACGATATAAATTCGTTCGCATGGCCGACAACTCGCATCCGTACGTATAAGTAGTTATGTATCTTGCGACCATGCCGAGCACCCGCCTACCGGGTGCATATCACAAAAATAAGCTAGGTGTGAATAGGGTGTACTTCTGAATAATTCTTTTTTCAATAAAAGTCGAAGTATACTTACCAGTCACCCTATTATGTAATCATTTGCGGAAGGCACTAACTAGCCTTACAGGAAGCAGCACATATATTTGACGTAGAAGGAACACATAACCTGTCTTACGAAACAAGCAACGCCAAAGTATAGGATGCTGCATCGGCTTCAAAACGATGTATCACCTCTTTTTTTGTAGGTGGGAAATCATCAAATGACGTGTCCCGCTCTGGGTGGAGCGGAAAGGCGTGTCAGACTTTTACTGAACCCAAACCCACTCGTATTCCTTCAGTTGCCTACATACCAGGGCCACGGTATCTTTTTAGAACAATTGTCGCAACCCTGGCAGGATGCGTCACGTCTTAGAATGTGATACATCGTTGTGAACAAAAATATCTTACATTAATTTGGTAGCATAACGTCACGTCTTAGAATGTGATACATCGTTGTGAACAAAAATATCTTACATTAATTTGGTAGCATAAAAATCTGACTAGTTTTTTCTGTGTCGGAATCAGTGCTTCACATATTGAAAAAAAAAAATGTGATGTGGCAGTATATAGTTAAAGGTAAAGTTTGACAGTAGAAATGTCAAAAATACCCGTTTTATTCTTCTTTGGCAACTGATCCAATTTCGGACGGGTGTCATTAATGTCTAGATAAACTTAAAAGAGAGTACATTCATGAATTGAAAAAGTCACATTTCCAGTTTTAGCTGACCTCGCATTGTATAGGCTTATTATACAATGAGAGGTCAGCTTGTAATGGAAATGTATAGCTTGATTTGTCGCCGTGCTTACTTGCCCACACAACCTCGTGAAGGTGAGGAGAGGCCCTAACCAATAGGGCATTGCGACATACATAATTATTGTAATGTAATAATATTCTATACCTATGTTAGTTTTTCTTTTTTCCAGGTGTTACAATCGGCGAAGGAGCAACTGAAATGGTCCCTGTTGAAATAAAACTATTTGCATTTTTAATAAAATATAATATTCGTTATAAGTTACTTTTATAGTTCTTGCATTTCACGAGCGCACGTGGTTGATAAGTTGATAACATTTTTGATATACAAACCTACATACAAAATAATAGTAACCCACAATTCGCCAGTTATGTTAATCACATGGGATAATAGGGGGCGAGTATATTGCCCCCTTTTACATGGGCATGGCATTTTAATATACTTAAAATATGTTACTATTACTTAAAATGTGCGGCAAAGATTTTTTTACAAAGAAACTGAATAGTAATGATGGCCCGACTATAGGGTTTGCTAATCTTTGACTCACTATAGTAACTTTACTATTGTTAAAGATTTTTAATGCTACAAAGGAACATCATTTGATCAATGAAGTTTAGTTTACTGTCTACACATGAAGAACCATCAATAATGATTATTATATTAATGCCAATAATAACCATTTCCCGAGAGCTCGCGATTTGCAAAAACTATGACCACCTCTTATCTACATTATTCCAACATTATTTACATTTTATTTTCCTCAGTCTTACATCTTAAGTGATGAATTTATATTTTGCTGAACTACAGTAATATTGTAATAGTGAGGAAATCTTATTTAAAAATAAACTTTTATTTTTAGTACTTATTTTTGGGCTTCTACTCTTTAAAACATTTCTTGCATCCTTAGTAAGATATATATGGCAACACTATAAGCTTATAAAATGATATAACAGTTGTTTATATATATATATATATATATATGTGTAAATATGACTACAATCTTGTACGCAGTCACACGGTTATACATTTCCAGTTTAAGCTGATACCTCATTGTACGAAAAGCCTATACAATGCGAGGTCAGCTAAAACTGGAAGTGTATATCTGGAACCGTAGCCGTGTGTACATGTTGTGCGCTTTTATGATTTTAAGGTGGCGATATTATCGCGGACGTCCCACGTTCACAAAGAAGTTAAATGTAAGGAAATATATGAAGACGCTAGTCCACAATAATTATAGATGAGAAATTATAAAAGCGCACATTGGGTCTAAAATCATTATTTCAACCGTAAGACGTCCACTACTGGACATAAGCCTCCCCCAATTTGAGAGGCTTTGCCATAATCGCCACGCTTGGCAGGCGGGTTGGCGATCGCAGTGTGGCGGTAAAATGTATAGAGAACGTTGCTGCCCATTATCTAGTAAATATGGGTCTAAAATACCTACTCGTAAATATAACCAACAAAATATGATAGAAAATTAAATAGATCAAATGATTCGTTACAAAAAGGTTAGAATAAATCATTGGATAACTAGATATATATAATCAAAAACACACATGCCTCTATAGGCATGACGAACTGTGTAAAGTTTACTTATCCTCCATAAAAATGGGAGGATCTCCCGACAAGAGGGGGTAATTGAGTAACTTACTATCAGTAGGAATCGCGTTTTTTTGTTTTGTGGTTGGGCAATCATCAAATAGCGTCTCCCGCTCTGGCTGGAGCGAGAGGGCGTGTCTGAGACTTTTACTGACTTAAACCCACCCGTGTTCCTTCAGTTGCCCATTTGCCAGGGCAAAGGTAACTCTTCCGAACAAATCTCGCGACCCTGGTAGAGTGGGAATCGCTTTCATTTTGACATTTCAACAATATTCATTGCTTTATTTACGTTTGAGCAGACAACTTTCTCGAACAAATAACGTATTGGATTAGACATGCATTACTGCATGTTTAATAATGCCTTTTGGTGGCACTCATTGCCTATATTTTATTTTTTAATATGCGGATAATGTAGTGGGCTGCAATATTGTTATTCACTTCTACTATTTTTTGTTATGTTAAAATTATATATTGTAGCTGTTTATTGTCCTTAAATAAATAAAATAAAATAAAGACGTAACATTATGAACATCGTTAAAAATTGTGACCAGCAACAATCTATTTACAATTTAACTAATTATTTTTCGATAGTTTTAGGTACGTAAAGGTACACAGAAGTTACCAAATAACTGCAATTAGGCAAATCTGAACAGTACACCCGCGATTCTGACGTACTTTCTTTTCTATCCACGGCAAACTAACAAATTGTAAACTAGTATCAAACTTTCATGCGACAGATCGCCCCTTGTCTTAATACAAATTATAAAAATGAAATAGCAAAGCAACTGACACCAACTTGAAAGCAGCGCTCGCTCGGCTCGCACGTGTCGCCTTCTACGAAACCCACGGGAAGAAATGTGATGGTGCTATTCTTTACGTCCGGCACCACACGGAACTACAGTGTTGCTTATTACCAAGGTGAGATGTCAGATATCACAACATCATAATAATATGCGACTACTGTAAGGGTCGATAGTTTTTTGAAACATTGCAACGTCATGTGTATTTAGAAGAACTGAATTCATGGTTACAGTTTTCGCGTCAATGTGCCTCCTACTTCATACATATATTTTTCACTTACATCGGACCTATATTTTTTTTTTAGCTCTAGAGAGAGAAAGATTGACTCTTCGTTATCATCAGTGGAAAAGGAGACATAGTTTCGATTCACCAAAGAGGATAGAATAGGTAAAAGATATATAATAGCTTCGCTTAATTGCAATAATAGCGCTATTAGTTGTTTCCGAAACTCCTTGTGGAATCAGCACC
Organism: Aporophyla lueneburgensis; assembly: GCA_932294355.1. Lineage (NCBI taxonomy): Eukaryota > Metazoa > Arthropoda > Insecta > Lepidoptera > Noctuidae > Aporophyla > Aporophyla lueneburgensis. Next base: position 9,852,283 of record OW028762.1, on the reverse strand, counting down.
CTAATTTCGTAACACACTTTCAATCACAATACGAAAGCTTGAAAAGGCAATTCCTAATCCACTGCTGCCTGTGTTAGAAAAATTCGTCAGCTCAACGAGTTGAATAACGCAATGAATGCTGTTTTTCTTCTTGGCGTATGGTTGGCAAAAAGTTCAAACATCTTTGGTCCAAAATTCATCATTCTCCTGTCCTTATTCCAATTTATTTGTAGTCGGCGCAACATGTCTTTTTCTTCCACACTTCTCTTTTTCTCTTTTGCGTGGATATGACGCATATTTTCCCACATCTTATTGTTTTATTTCTGTATGTTTCTAGTTTTACTGTGCGTCATGTTTACCGCAAATAAACGTATTTTCTTTCTTTCTTTTTTCTTTCTATTAGTCATCATTTCAGTAGTCACCCCCTTTCTATCCATATCTTCACACAGTCCATGTATCGTTTCTTTGGTCTCCCTTTACTATTAAAGTCACTGACAGGGCAAGGTACACTTTAAAAAGGTATTGTAAATTTATCTATAAAATGTATGTATTTAGAAATATATAAGTATGTTTATCAGTTGTCTGGTTACCATAGTACAGGCTCTGCCTAGTTTGGGATCAGACAACGATGTGTTGGTTGTAAAAAAAAAAAATTTGCTTTTACAATGTTTTCCAATAACAATACTAATATGTATGGGAAGACAATGTAGGCCTATCAACAAGTACCAGGTATTTATTTTCGTCATTCATACTCAATACTGACGCAGTCATAAGATCAACAAATGCACTGGTGACATGGCAAGTCGGTGCTTCCAAAGACGGTATTCTTCCCTTGGTGCATCGGTGCGTCCTAAGTCGTGTTTGTCCGCAATATCACGCATCGTAGGCGTTGCTTTCATTTCGATAGTTCAACAACATCCATTACATTATTTACGTTACTGAGCAGATAAATTTTTCAAACATTTGAAGCAATAGATTAGCAGCTTTGAAAATGATTCAGATTCTGGATTATCATGTGTAACGCAATAAGGGTGCTGATTTCGTTTTCGGAGCTCATTAGTCTTGGGCAAGATTCATAGATAGCATTTTGGCTTAAGTGTCGCAGACGAATATGAACATTATTTGCATGTTGTTAACGTTCATATTCGTATGCAAGACTTACTCACATTCGGAGATACGGATATGATCATTTTCTACGTATGAATAAGGTTCATATTCTTATGAAGCGCTTTCTTATATTGCAAAGAAAAGTCAAAATGCTCTACAATTCTTGCCCTTATTACAGGTTTTTACAACTGTTCACTTTTCACATTTAGACCAAATTCGTCAGGAGTAGGCGTGGTATTAATTTTAGATATTTGTTTAAATGCCGCATGATCCTTGCCGCGCAGAAGCTTGAATAAGACATTCTCCGAAGTACCCACAAAGACACCGATGTTTTGTAGACGCTGGAAATAAAACAAATTTCTTATGAAAAACATTTATTTTGTAGAAACTGGTAAGTTATAATAATACAATTGTTAGTAAAAAAAATGTCTGGGTAGTTCAATAAATTATTTTAATATCTATTTTGTACCAAAATCATTGTCATGTAGCCAATGATATTATATGTAAAAAGTGGTACTACCTAGTGTGTAGTCTATAATATTCCCACTGCATGGACACACCCCCAAAGAGGGAGTGGGCTATAAATTATCCACAGGCCCAGTGCGGGTTTCTAGATATCACATGCCTGCGAATTTTTGGGTTCTAGGACATACCGGCTTCTTCACGATGTTTTACTTCATCGTTTTAAGAGCACTGGTGATGAAATTATTTACACAAAGAAAAGTGCCTGTCTGGGTTCAAACTAACGACCTACATACAAGTTGTAAGTCGTTCCGTTACCGCGGCGCCACCCCTGCTCTCAACACAGGTGAAAGTAGGACAGCATGTCGTAATTAACGGAAGCGAAAAAGGGACAGGCAAATTTTACTTCCGTTGGCGCCGTCGCAACATTGACTTCAGGTTTATTTTGGGAATGTCGTAAGTCAACCTAGGCTTTTCGGCTGCTTAACCGGACTTACATATGGCTGCCCCAATAATTGGCCTCGAGCCAGGGCTTAAAAACTTACAATAAGGTTACCGCTGTGGGGTATGGACCTGTGCTTAGGGCGTCGCTGGAAATGGGCAGCAAGTGGCGGGCTGGATCGGAATGAGACAGAAAATAACTTTCAAGTTATAGTAGGTTTGCTGACTAGCGAAGTTGTAACCCTTTATAGAACGGCTCACACAAAGTGGCCAGTAAACTGGACACTTCAAGGTACCGAGGACCTTGAAGTGGACGGTCACTTCTTCACCCTTCACTGTTCAGTTTACTGGCCACTTTGTTTGAGCCGTCCTTTAAAGGGTTAACGTGCGACTTGTGGAGTGCGTATACCTATCTATCTCTTTTTACTTCTAATATCATTGCATGTATCCTTCTGAATAACACAGTTGATACACTTTTGATATCAAAATTACTTTACAATAAAAAACATGGAATGTAACGTTCTTCCCATTTAATACCATATAAAAATACTTGTTTAATGTTCTTTATAAAAAAACAGAAACTTAGAATATTATGTATAAAATTAACAAAATAAACAATCACCAAAAAATATAGAATTAGAGCAGATTTTACGAAAGAACTTTGGCCGTGGAATAAAATAGACGTCTTTTGTATGGATAAACTGTCAGAAAGTCATTTTTTCGCAGGTAAAGACTAGAAGATATAAAAGACTTCGAATTCACCCAAAATCGAACAAGGTTTAAACATATTCATAATCTTTTTGGCCCTGCAATTCCATTTAAAACCCAATCAAATCTTTTCCGAACAATTTTATAATTGTGGTTGTTCGGAAATAAAAAAATTACCTTAGTATTATGGACCTCATCATGTCATTGCGTCCACGCATTAAAGGAGATGTTTCATTTTCGGCCATCAGATGTACATTTATCGAAAAAGAGGGAAAAATACCACAAATTGGGGAAAAATATTCTCTGGTGAATTTGAGCCTGAATTGTTGTGTACAAAAAATAATAGTTTTTCAATTATTGCCATGTTTTATTCAACATGGCGCCTCGTTTGCTTACAGATTTCATTCGTTCTGAAATCATGTCTCATCAAATCAATGTTACGTAGAATATAATTAAAAAATGTGTGTATTCTTGTAGTGTTAAACATATATTACAATTATTCTCTTATACATATTTTTGAGTAAACATAATTAAGGGTGACCATTTCGTCGTTACAAAAATCTTTAGTCTCCATTTTTGAAGTGTGTTTCTAAACGAATTCAAAATAACCGCTTGTTGACTTGAAACTCAATCATTCAGTCAGTCTCGTTTAGTAGTGGGTCGTTGTCGATTATTTGACGGACGAAACGCAACCGTTTTTCCGACGACGAAAACGGTTGCAGAAAACGGTCGTCGTCGCAACTGGTTTGAAGAGCCGTCTTCAAACTAGTTGTTGCGACGACGACCGTTTTGTAAAAAACGAAACTTATCGAATATGGAAAAGAATTGCGTTTTCGTCGCGTGAAATAGTTGCAGTTTCTTCGAGAAGTAGTAATAAAATATAGACTCTATACCATTGACAAAAAGTTCACTTTTTACTGTAAGAACCGTTTTGTAAACGAACGCGGTTCACTAAGGACGACGTCGTGACGAGTGTGATAGTTGAATCAATGCGTTCTCGACCGTATTTTCTTAGCTGTAAAATACATAATCGCATCTAGTCATTCGAAGACTGGTTTGTGCAACGAAGACTGTTTGGATCGAAGACGTAAAAACAGTTTCATCGTCGTAGTCGTCGCAGAACATAAACGGTCTTTGGAACGGATTAAGGACGACGACGCGACGAGTGAGATAGTTGAATCAATGGGTTCTCGACCGTATTTTCTTAGCTGCAAAATACATAATCGCATCTACTTATTCGAAGACTGGTTTGTGCAACGAAGACTGTTTGGACCCAGGACGTAAAACGGTCTCATCGTTGCAAAACATAAAACGGTCTTCGGAAACGGTTCGTTGTCGCAACGCCCACCACTAGTCTCGTTCGTCTCGACTTGATTTTGGCTTTCGTGGTTTTCGGTGTTATTTTGCGTTTTTTTCATTTTATATTTCTTCCTACGACTTCGGCTTTGTATAACGGTTTTGTGATATCTTCTCATTCTTGGATTGAATTTGGCTTTGTTTAACGGTACTCGAATTCAGACTCTACGATTTGGATTTATCTGCCCATTGGAAATCTTCTATTTTTACTCACGCTTAAGGTAAATGAATGAAAAATATTTACAAATCAGCTGGATTAAGTTAGAAACACAAGTTTACTTTACCTCTCTGTATTTTGCAGGTTCTTTGGCGTGTTACAAAATGGCTTGTGTGAAGTGCAATAAAGGGATACTCAGTGATGAAGTTCACTATATTGCAGCAGATTTGGGTCCAGAGCTTTTGTTTATTATTGAACAAGACATGGCTCATGAGGTAAGAATATATTTCATACAAACAATTTTAAACATGTGCGACTACAAACTCTAATATCCTTTCAACTGTCAAGTGAATGTGAACAGTTCTTTTTATTAACTATAAAGAACTTGTCTGCCTCGTTGGTCTAGTGGTAGCAAGCGCTACTGCTGAGCTTGAGGTCCTGGGTTTGATTCCCAGGTCGGGCAAAGTGTTATTGGGTTTTTCCATCTGGAATTTCTCAGTAGCAGCCCGGAGTCTGGATTTGCGCCCGGTTGATGGCAATAGGCTCGCCCCCTATTACATGGGCCTTAAACATAACAGGTGAACTGTGGGTGTACTATAGGTACACCTCTGCCCAACCCTTCGAGGAAAGAAAGCGTGATGTTATGTAAAGAACTTGTTTTCAGAGTATATTTAAATATATATATGTATGTTTACAGATTGCTACTGATGCTGCATTATGCAACGCATGTTTTAACTCTATTACCAATCTTCTTGAGAGTACTCATAGTAGTACTGAAGTAATGCAGGATAATGTAATAGAACCCATCTGTGAAACAAATGAAACAAATGTATGTGTGTGGTGCCTTTTATCTTTAACCTCGAGGAGGACGCATTATTTAACAAGTGGACCTCAGAGAGATGCAATATCTAATGTGATTGCCCCAAGACAGGTACCTATTATTGGAAATAGTTTGCTTTCATTATGTGGCTTTAATAATAATTTATAGTATCACTAACTTCTGGATAATAATTGCAGATACCAGATGGTGCCATTGTTTGCTATCGTTGTTGGGTGCGTGCCTGCAGGCTGGTAGATGTATCAGCATCTAATTCTGGACAATCACAACATATTTGTGTATGGTGTAGTCATTCTCTCTCTCAGAGAAGATCACACAGTATTCCAAGTGGTCCTGAGAGAGATGAAATCATAGCACGGATAACTCCACGACAGGTCTGTTATCTTTATGTAGGATCTTTATATATGTTCAAATTACACTTACAATTCTCCTGCAATAGACTGATTGATGTGATAATAAGGTAATGATTATCAATTGTATGTGGAAAAATACATAATAAAACTATGAAAATGTATTATCAAGCTTCGTAACAATCCTAACAGATGTATTATTTTTTAGATACTCCCTGGAGACAGAGTGTGTTATGCATGCTGGGTATCTGCTAGAAGAAATGTACAGCGTGCAGCCAATCTTCACCTTAATAGTAGGAATGTTTGTGTTGTGTGTTCAACTTCAACAGTGAGACGTCGCACACATTTATTGCTGAATGGTCCAGAAAGAGATGTAATTTCTAGAAGAATATACCCTAGACAGGTGTGTAAAATAGTCAACTGTAAATCGATGAAGTATGTATCTATCTGTGAATGTGTGAGTTTATTATGTATTGTTTTTACAGGTCAGTAATCCTAATCATTCATTAGTGTGCAATGATTGTTGGACTTGGGCTCAAAATGCTGTTCGTCTAGAATATGAACAACCTGTCGTCCAAGCTGAATCTAATCCAGAAGAGCCTCGACAGGTTTTGGATATGCCCCATCATATTGAATTAAATTCATACAAAAAAGTTGGTATGTCTAGTTCAAGTTGTTTTGTACCAGGTTGTACAAACCCTGAACGACACATAGTGCCTGGGTACTTAAGAAAAAATGTTCTGACCAATTATAAAGTATACATTGTTGAAAATGCAAGGGTTTGTGTAGTTCACAAGACTACCTATGATTGGGACCATATTTTCAATTTGGAAATGTTAAGTAATGTTTTCAGTGTAGAGGAAATTGAAAAAATGATGGAAGTAAACAATGATCCCCAAACTGTTCACTTGAATTTTTCTAATATAGAAAATATTGATGATGATGTCTTACAGTATTGGACTGGCTTAAATAGAGCTCAGTTTTTATCAGTGTTTAACGAAGTCCCCCAGTTAAGGGAAAATTGTAAAATTCCTAAAAAAGCACTCGGGTTATTTTTTGTAAAAGCTCGTACAGGAGATTCACATGAGAGGCTGTCTACATTGTTTAGAATAAGTAAAGTAACAGTCACTCGTCTCCTTAAGAAAGCTCGAGAAGCCTTATTAACACAATATGTACCTAACCATTTAGGTTTAGAACACATAAACCGTGAAAATATTATCAATAAAAACTTAATACCTGAGGGGTTGTTCGGTAACAGGGAAGAAAGGAAGCCAATAATTATTTTTGATGGCACTTACATATACATACAGAAGTCATCAAATTATTTATATCAAAAACTGACTTACAGCCTCCACAAATACCGCAATTTAATTAAACCCTTTCTATTGGTGGCGACTGATGGGTACATTTTAGATGCATGTGGCCCATATCCAGCATCTACTTCTGATGCAGATATAATGAAGTTTTTATTTCAAAATGAAAATGGGCCATACAGGCAATATTTTAGACCTGGTGATATTTTTATCTTGGACAGAGGGTTTAGAGATGCCCTACCTTTATTAGAAAATATATATAAGGTCTACAAACCTGAATCTTTAGACGCAGGGGAATCACAATTGTCTACAATAAAGGCGAATAAAAGTAGGCTTGTAACTTTGTGTAGGTGGGTGGTGGAGGTTGTTAATGGACGTTTTAAACTACAGTTTAAATTGTTTCGCCAAGAGTATTTTAATGTAGCATCTTCTCATTTAATGGATGACTTCAAGATATGTGCTGCTATTTTAAATGCTTTCCATTCTCCCCTGGTAGACCGTCCAGATGCTGAGGCAATATTAAATCGAGCCCTGCAGCGGGTGAATTTACCTAATTCATTAGGTCATTTCATTATTGAAAATAATGTTAATAGACGAAGAGCTAATTTTATAAATATAGATGCAAATCACCCGCTGCTAGAAGTTTTTCCACAAATGACCATGTCTGACCTTATATTGTTTGCTTTGGGGATATACCAAATTAAACAGGCACGTAGCTACTTTGGTGAACATATAAGGCGGAATGGATCATTTGTGGTAGAACTGTACAGTGAAACCATGGTGCCAGGCACACTGTCATCACATGAAAGTATATTGGTAAGAGGAAGAATAAAATCTCGACACCACAGTAATAAAATATACTACACGTATATTTTGATTTCTGTCAGACAAAATAATTGGGAAAATGGTATACAGGGTTATTACTGTAGTTGTATTTGTGGAATGCGAACAGTTGGATGTTGCGCACATGTGATGACCATAGTCTGGTACCTTGGTTGGGCTCGACATGAAAATAATGTTGTGGCACCAGCATCCTTCCTTGATGATGTATTAGTAAGAGAAGAAGAATAAAGTTTTGAATCCTGATTTGTTGTTTTATTTCTTTCGTGTTCTACATTCCTTCTGTGCTTCACTAAAGGTTTAACATGCCTCAGAAAGCATGTTAAGCCCAATGGCTTATTTATTGGTCTCTGTTGTCATTTGAAGATCTTTGACAGTTGTTATGGACCAATTATATAGTAGTCTGTGTTATGGACAGATAGAAGTCAGTAAATCTGATACCAGTCTTGCCAAGGGGTACCATGTTACTGGGTTGTGGAAGTCAGATGGCAGTCGCTCGATATAAAACCCACGTATTCTGCGGCATCCAGCTTAACTGGAAGCCGACCCCAAAACCATTGGAAAAAGGGAAGATGACTTGTTCTAGAATTACTTACGTTTTTAGTTTTCATCTTATCTATAATACCATACCAATCCATTCAATAATTACAGCATCAACAGAGCATATTCTGTATAACATAAGACAAATGAAACCCATTTGCTTAAGGAAATGTATTGAAATAAACGTGTTTGCATCCAGCAGCGAAATGATTCAAAGATTTAGTGAACCACTTTTGTCTAATGTTTTATTTTTCTAGTAAAATATTAAACAAAAGTGGATCACAGATCTGATCTTAGACTATTTATGAGTTTAGGTCTGATGAACAAAAACAAAACAATTCTGTAGGTTATGTAAACGTCATCTCTACAGCCTGTCATGGCTGACATAACTCTTAGGACAAACGTCAAACATTTTTAATTTTAATTTTGTACACATAAACCATTTGATATTATGAAGAAAATGTTACTTTATTCTATTCAGGGGTAAGTTTCCCAGCTCCGCTAAAATGTACACGTTATGGCCGGAGCCCCATATAAAAATGAAACATCTCCTTTTACAAAAAATGCATTACTGACGCTCGAATTCAACTTAATTTTAAGGCAGGTTTAGGCTAAGCGCGCAGTGCAGATTTATAAATCGCCTGTTCGTACGGAATAAATTCGCAAATGCAAATTTCAAGCGCACTCTCAAGCGATTTCGGCCTCTACTATATTGGTATTGTTCATAGATTGGCCATTATTTATCACAGCGATTAATATTCATAGTGCGCGCTTAGCCTTAGTCTCAAGCTGTTTCTGTCACTTAGTGACACTTCTCTACAATAGTAGACACAAAGTCATAAATGTCATTTGAGTCCTTGGGGTTTAATCGTGTGGCCGTTTAAACTTATAATTTGGACGTTGTAGTTGGCGTTAGTGTTGTAGTATTAAACCCTAACGTATCTGGAGTCGGTTCCTTATTCAGTTTGGAAATAGGTTTAAACTGAGGATGCTTCTTATCCTTCATTAACTTGAAGAGAACATTCTCCGCTGTGGTTACGAAACAGCCTAGGGCAGCCATGCGCTGGAATTAGTAATAGATATTTTAGTTTTGCCGTCCCCTTTTGGGGCAAGCACTCGGTCCGCCTGAGCCCTGAGACACTTATCCCACTGCTAGTGACGACGAGCGAATGCTCACTGGTATGCACTATAAGGAGGAATGAGGAAAATGTGAAAGTATTGAGTTTGAATTTCGATGGCTATAAGAGTAGGGGGACATCAATAAAAACGATGGATGGTGGGTTGGGGAGGGAGCGGGGGGGTGAAGTCACGGGGTTCCATGAAATGGTAATATGGATGAAGAAAAACAATTTTGGTGACATCGAAACCCTTTTCTTGATAGGCTGACTGGTAAGTATTAAACTGGACAGCACTTTCCTTTCAAGGCAGGGGGGTGAGAAGGGGAGACCTATGTATATCGGCACCATTTTTGTTCAAGATGTTATCATTCTTATTTGACCTCGTGTATGCAGAGTGATGTAGGAAGCCAGTGGCATAAATTCTACATATAGTTTCTGCCTACCCTCGTGGAAAATGGCGTGAGTTTATGTACCTACCTATTTTTGTAGCCTGGACTGTTCAAGCTGTGACTGTGCCTTAACGAAACCGTCTTCAAAATATCCTTTCACATTTATTTTACCCCTGAATTCGCATCCCTGACAAAATTAAAGTGATCTTTATTCTCGGTCAAAAAAGGTTGCAGTTTGGTTAACTGTTATCGGACGTAAAATAACCATGGAAGGGTTATCTTTGGACAATCGCGAAATAAACAGGCCTTTACTTTTGTATAATATCCGATTTAATATCGACCATATAAACTATTGAAGTATAAAAAAACAAAACTAAATCATAAAAAAACATAGAACATCATGCATGAGTCATAAATGGCTCTACATTCATTTTAAAAGAATCACAGATAATAACAGAATCGTATAACTTTTGCGGCCTTAAGTCTCAAACGCATCTCAGTAGGACATTATAAGGGAAACGAGTTGCACGTGCTTAGATGGTGCGACCAGCGCAAAAACAGCGTTAAATATCTTTTGAGGTCTTTGGCACCGTACGACCATTTAAAACTTGAGAGTTTTAAAATATATTACAGATAACCATTACAATTTCTCTACAGTCATTTCAGATATAATAGTTGTCTGATTTTTCATCACTGTCAAAATTACGGTGATCTTTATTCTCGTAGCACTAAGGTTTCTGTTGGGTTGCTATCGCAAGTAAAATAACTTTTAAAAGACTGTAGATTTCTCATCACATGATAATTCAGCATAATTATTCACAACCATTCGATACGCTTCCGTACCGAATATCATAGGAGCCTCAAAGAGATGTTAGCAAAATTGAAGGGGTCGCGAAAAGCTGCCAGGGTCGCGGATTTCTTCGAAAGAGTTACCGTGGCCCTGGCATATAGGCAACTGAAGGAACACGGGTGGGTCTTAGGCAGTAAAAATCTGACATTCCGCTCCAACCAGAGCGGGAAACGTCATTTGATGATTTCCCACAAACAAAAAAAAAAAACAGGAGCCCTCCAAACGCTGTTCTGAATTCCCAAACCCGAAATATTTGTCAGTTTAAATCAAACAGACGCCGTTTTTTCTTCCGACAGCTGTTTGCTGTCAATTCACGTTAAAGAATTGTGTCATTTTCGATACGATAGCCTGTCGAATGGTTGTGAATACCTATCCTGGGGTTAAATACCTAACGGCAATATATTTTCTTTTACATCTATCAGTTCGTTAGTAAACCCTAGAGTATCTATAGTTGGTTCCTTATTCAGTTCTGAAATGTGTTCGAACTTAGGATGCTCCTTATCCTTCATTAGCTTGAAGAGACAATTCTCCGAGGTGGTTACGAAACAGGATAGAACACCCATGCGCTGTAATTAGTAAAGAAACTTTTAGATTTTACCCGACTAAGGCGAAGCTAAAGGAGGGTTATGATTTTGACCGGTATGTACGTATGTTCTCTCGTAACTTTTAAACTATCTCATCATCATCATAATTCCAGCGAAAAGACGTCCACTGCTGGACATAAACCTCCCCCAATTTGGGGGTTAGCCATAATCGCCGCGCTTGGCAGGTGGGTCGGCGATCTCAGTATTTAAACTATCTACTTTAAAAAAAAGTAAAGCGTCTTTTGGAACAGAATCATCTTCATCATTCCAGCCAAAAGACGTCCATTGCTGGACATAAGTCTCCCCCAAGCACCGCCACTTCGACCGATCCCATGCCTCTCGCATCCAGCGAATTCCTGCGGCCTTCCCCAGGTCATCGATCCATCTTGTGGGAGGCCTTCGAACGCTACGTCTTCCAGTACGCGGTCGCCACTCCAGAACCTTCTGGCCCTATCGGCCATCTGTTCTGCGAGCAATGTGTAATCCATAGGTTTAAAAGATTTGTCAGTAAGACAGTGTAAATAACGCAATGGACATGGTTGGATTGTCAAAATGAATCTAACCCTCAAATGTATTGAGCATTCTATCTACCTTCATAAACTCACGCTTTGTTCTAACGAGGGTGGGTAATGCCACTTATTAAGCATATAGTGGTGCAATCGGCAACATTCTAACATATTTTGAGATAACGATATAAATGAGCTGACATTATGGGAGAACCACTGTTGACGTTGATCAACTGCAATCGATTAACAACTTTAAGTTGAAGGCACACAGAGGCGAATCTAGTGCGGGATGCGAGGTACGACAGCTTTTGTTTTAATGATTTAGGTGACCTGGTGATACAGGTTCTATTGGAATTAGAACCGTATTACCGTAGCCTAAAGCAGAAAATTGTATGTTAGCTCGCGCATGAGGGCGACTCGGTTGCTCTATTTTAGCTACTTTGCGGCTATGATAATACGGTCCTATTTTCAATGGAGCTAAGGCTCTGACTATTTTCTTCGCGCCTGTATGAACATCTGATTAGAAGATCGACTCAAAGAAGAATCCGGCACAGGATTCGCCCATTTTGCCAGAGCTTCACAGTGAGTAGTCATCTATCTACCTAGCCTTTTTCCAACTATGGGGTCGGCTTCCAGTCAAACCAGATACACCAGTATGTTACATGGAGACTGCCTATCTGACCTCCACAACCCAGTTACTGGGTAATACGATACCCCTTAGTAAGACTGGTTATCAGACTTTCGGGCTTCTGACGACCCGTAACGACTGACAAAGATCCACCAATGACAGCCGGGACCAACGGCTTAACGTGCTTTCCGAGGCACGGAAGGGTCTTGGTATGTAAAGATGTTCACCCATCCACGGAACAACCGTGGCAAGCGTTGCTTAACCTGATCGATAGACAACAAGCCAAGCCTTACAGCTAGCAGTATCGTGAAATACCAACCTGCAATGCTAGTCCCCTGTCCATAAGCGACCTGGAGGATACTCCATCAGCCAGGATATGTACCGCAAAGTCCTTACTCAGCAGGTCTATCGCTGTCTGTTCAATACATACATGGGTCTGAAAGTAGATAATGTCAGAATGATTACAGGTTATCTTAATTGCGTCATTATCATATCAGCCGAAAATGGTCCAGTGCTGGAAAGAGGCCATAATCGCTATGCTTGGCAGGCAGGTTGGTGATGCAGTATGGTGGTAAAATGCATAGAAAAGGCTGCTGCCCACACCCACGGGAAGAAATGGTATTGTGCTATTCTCTACGTCCGGCACCACACGGAACAACACTTAATTGCGTAACAAACTATCATCGATCAGAATCTGAATCATTTTGAAAAATATTACTATCTATTGCTCCATATGTTGGAAAAACGTATCTGCTCAGCAAAGCAAATAACGCAATGAATGTTGTTGAACTGTCAAAATAGAAAGCCAATCCTACTTTTAGTGTGCTAGGTACGCAATTACCTCGCAGTTTGATCCAGACAATATTTTTTTTTAACACGTTAACTGCCAAGTCGGTCTATGTGTCCGACACTTTTTGTTCCATTCAGGCCTTGTCGGACTATATGACCGACAACACATACAAAATCTGAATATGTCGTTGCTGCCTGGCGACTATGTTTTAGGAATAAATAATGTATTTATGGAATAAATAATCTATTTAAAGTGAAATAACACTAAGTACATTTTTTGACTTTTTCTGATTTTAATCATGGCAGCTAATGTGTAAATGTTGTTAGATGTATGGCAAACAAGCCTATGGCAACTGGCCCAACGCAAATGTATAAACGGCAGCGGCGTGGTTGACTGGTATAGAATGCCTAAGGCATTGTATACCAGTAAGTATAAGTCCGCCATTGTATCTTTTCGTGTGCGAGTAGTTTAAATAAATAAAAGGGATAATTTTCCGACCAGGACGCCACGTTTCTGGTGGGCTGCTGCCCAAAGATTGACATTTCCAACTCTGCTTACGCAATGCAGGATTGTGTGACGTTACTTGAGTTTGATGCGTTGTTTGCGTGTTTTGTAGATGCCGCAGATACAGACATTTGCAATACAAGAGGCATCATAGATACATTGTTATGTGAATGCTAATGTTTTCCCCTGTTTTCGCATGCTGCTTGGCTGCAGAAATAGGTATAGCAATAGTAATTACACAGAGCACCTTATTTAAGAGGTCAATGGTTTTCTTTTGAAAAATAAAATCATATTAAGTATTATTTTAAAATATTTACCTCAAGACCAAACAGCACAACAGACTGTAGTTTAGGCACGTCTTCCTTAAGTTTCTCCTCTAGTTCTGGAGTATACATTGAGAACTTGGTCTTCTCATAAACTAACGCCGCATCTGTAGTGTCAATATCCTTGCAAGTGTGACCGAGACCCTTTGGGTATTGCTCAGATACATAGACAGGTATTTGGAAGTGCTTCGCTGCTTCCACCTGCAATTTTTTAAAGTATTGTTATTACTTCTATTGTCAACCTAACCTATTACAGTACATGAGATTCAATACAGCCTGCTGATAGACAGACAGACAGTGGGACCTTAGTAATAGGGTTATGTGCCAAAGAGGTCCCAATGGAACTCTATTAGCTCTGTCCATAGTGAGTTATCATCATCATCATTTCAGCCGAAGGACATCTACTGCTGGACATGCCAACACTGGATATGCATGGTGGATTACAGCCCAGTCCCTCTCCTCTCACAAAGAGGAGGCTGTGTAGCCTGCCTAGACTATGAGTCTGTATCTTGGGGCTTAAGGCTGGTTTTATTCTGCGAAGTTAAAATATTGAGACTGATTTGCAGTAGCTTCTTGGTGGCATTAAAATCTATGCTGAGATAAGATCTTTAGTATATTCATATTGGAGCCTATTCCGTTGATGTTGAAAATCCCTAAGCAGAAATTTTTATAATTTTCGACTTTTGAGTTCAAGTAATAGGACTGCCATACGCATGGAGTGAAACTCCCATATTAATAAAATAATTCAAAACAGAGTTGTAGTATGATACAAGTTAGTTTTTTTGGGAACTCAGTAAGTATAGAAAAACATGGAATTAGTTGCCTAAGACGTCCCACTGACCGTCTCTTTGGACTCTTTTGTAACATTATGAATTTATTGTAAAAGTGAAACTGGATTCAATAGTAAACAATATTGAATAAATTAGAGGAGTATAGGTACCTACTGTCATTGTCTCAAAGGCCCTAGGGGTATAAGCATAGTGAATTTGCCCTTGAAAGATATTGGCACGATACTTAGAGGATTTTTAGGTATCAACAAGATAATAAGATCCTGAAAGTTTCAGATCTCTAACCCATTTGGTTTTCGAGAAAAAGAAAAAAAAGAAAAATCTGACAAAATCAGAAAAAAATAATTTTCTCAAGAACGCGTGAATCGATTGATTTGAATTTTGGATATGTTTTGGAGGCTGATAGTAGCTTCTAGAAAAAAAATTAACACCTTTAACGGTTGATAAGAACCTTGAAAAAAAAAATCACTTTTTTTTAATTTTAATTTTTAACTGTGATACATTTTTGGCACAATTATGAAACTATTTTTTTCGAATTCCCCATTCATTTTTCTATAGACTTACATGCTTTTAAGATTTTAAAAAAAGGTACGCCATATTGCAAAAAAATAAAAACCATTTTTTGTGCAAATATTTACTTCACGTATTTTAAGCTTGCATCTCTATTTGTGTCGCTCGTCTATGTCTTTTATTCTTATTTAAAGTAGACATGTCTAAACCAATAGTTAAATCTTAAAATATCAGTGAATATCAACTAAAATATTATAAATATTGTACACAAAGCGACAAATAGAGCATTTCCAGTCAAAGTGGACTTCTCATTGTACGAAAAGCCTGTACAATAAAAGGTCAGCTAAAACTGGAAATGTATAGCTTGATATGTAGCAATGTATACACTTCTAAAATAAGAAACAGATTTTAATTGATAAATTATAAATAAAAACAACAAATGTTTGAAAGGTATATATGCAAAAAAGTTTATAATCTCATTTTAGCGGTCTTCATCACTATCTCACTATCTTTAATCACAGGTGACCTGCCAGGGTCGCGAGATTTGTTCGAAAGAGATACCGTGGCCCTGGCATATGGGCAATTGAAGGGGGTGGGTTTTAGTTAGTAAAAGTCTGACACGCCCTTCCGCCCAGAGCGGGTGAAGTCATTTGATGATTTGCCACAGACAAAAAAACACAGGCGAAACATTGTCTGCATCAAATAATTTGCTTAGTATTTCAGCAGGCCTCAGAATCTGTTCAAATATCTTTCGTGTGACAAATAATAAACAATACCAGCAACGTGAGAGTCGCATCTAATTGCTCTAAGACCATTTGCCCACTCACAGATATAATATGCTTTTGGGACCAATAGCGTTTTTTTATTTATACTCAATAAAACATCTATAAACCTTCTTATTGATATGACGAGACTGAATTTGAGCTTCGCGTATGTTTGACTGGTCATTTACATATTGAATGGTATGATTACCTGTTTCATCAAGCATTGCTTCTGTCGCTTGATTTGTCGCCGTGCGTACAATGTTTATAATATTTTAGTTTTTATTTATAATTTATCAATTAAAATCTGTTTCTTATTTTAGAAGTGTATACATTGCTACATATAAAGCTATATATTTCCAGTTTTAGCTGACCTTTTATTGTACAGGCTTTTCGTACAATGAGAAGTCCACTTTGACTGGAAATGCTCGATTTGTCGCTTTGTGTACAATATTTATAATATTTTAGTTGATATTCACTGATATTTTAAGATTTAACTATTGGTTTAGACATAGACTTTAAATAAGAATAAAAGACATAAACGAGCGACACAAATAAAGATGCAGGCTTAAAATAAGTAAAGTAAATATTTGCACAAAAAATAGTTTTTATTTTTTTGCAATATGGCGTACCTTTTTTTAAAATCTTAAAAGCATGTAAGTCTATAGAAAAATGAATGGAAAATTCGAAAAAAATAGTTTCATAATTGTGCCAAAAATGTATCATAGTTAAAAATCGAAATTAAAAAAAAAGTGCAATTTTTTTCAAGGTTCTTATCAACCGTTAAAGGTGTTAATTTTTTTCCTAGAAGCTACTATCAGCCTCCAAAACATAACCAAAATTCAAATCAATCGATTCACGCGTTCTTGAGAAAATTATTTTTTTCTGATTTTGTCAGATTGTTCATTTTTTTTCTTTTTCTCAAAAACCAAATGGGTTAGAGATCTCAAACTTTCAGGATCTTATTATCTTGTTGATACTTAAAAATCCTCTAAGTATCGTGCCAATATCTTTCAAGGGCAAATTCACTATGCTTAAACCCCTAGGGCCTTTTTATCCATTTCTTTCCGAATAAAAATATCAAAGATCATGCCAATATCTAATCAAACCTTCCTAAGGATTACAAGAATATCTGATAAACAGATAGCAACAAGTTATTACGTAACAATCAAAGAACTTACCATTTTATTCGCAACTCGGACCACCTCGCCGAAGTACTTGATATGGGGCCGAAATACTTCCTGGATGTCACAAAGCAGGAAAGCTGTCTTCGGAGCCTCTAGGGCTCCCAATTTGAAAATATTACGAGAGGCCATTGTAATTAAAAATAAATAAAAAACCGGCAGTACAAAACAACGACTTGAGCGAACTTGAACAATGTTTTGTTTTAAGTTACTGTCAGTGTCAAAATTTGGCAACGTCAAACTCAAAAGTATTTTAGAACAAAATTAATTTGGTCACTGGCAACTGCACTTAGATGATGGTTGTTTATTATTTCATAGGAATTTTAGGAGTTTATACAATTTGTTTTCTCGTGGAATAATCTTTTTTAAGTCTAACAACAAATAAAAAAAAAATTGTATTCAATGAATGAAATATAGAAGACTTTGTACTGGTCACACTAAAATCCGTTTCCCGTATTGCATGAACATTAAACATTTTTAAAATTATTGGACTACGTTAAATTAGGGAAGTAAGATATTTTTCAAACATATTTGTAATTATAGTTCGTATATATCTTTATTCTCTCTTATTTTGCGTTCCTTATTGTAAGAAGGTATATCAAAATCATACAACAACTGTTACAGACCTTGTAAAACGTAAAGATATGCAATATAACACGACTGCTTAAATGTATTGACAAATACAGATAGTTTCTGTTAATATTTAAGAAAATAATTTGAAATGTTTCTCCCTCTGGAATTTCTCAGTAGCAGCCCGGAGTCTCAATTCGTGCCGGTTGGCTCCTAAAATTACCTGGAAATTTAGGTATATCATAGGTGCACCTCTGCTTACCCGTTCGTTATATTTGATACAGTTAAAAAAAACTCATTCCGTCGAAGAATAATAAGTAATTAATTAAGACAAATGCAGGTGCAGGTCTGGACCATAATCACATTAATTACTGATCCTACTACGTTAACCCAAAGCGCCTGATGGGAGTGAGCGAGCGAAAGGCAATGTTACATCTATGTTAGACTTGATGCTATTGGAATACGATAGGCGTTCCAGAGACAATAATATTGTTGTCAATTTTAGAGATGGGTCTGCTAATAACTATGACAATAGTTAAAAATGTGATGGATTGAATTACAAACACAAAATTTTATTTACGTACCTACTCTAAAACAAAAAAGTAATTTGGCATTAATTAATAGGTAGGCAATGCACCTACCTAATAATAATAATATTTTTAAATAACATAATTTAATTATATTATAATTTATTTTACTCAGGTACCTACTTAGGTAGCTGTTAAAGCTGAACCTCATAACCTCATTCATTCCGATCCTGCTCGTCCATTACTGCTTTCTACCAGCGATACACCCGCACCCCACAGGGGGTGCCCTTAGCGAGTAGTTGTTCTAATTTTAGGTTTTTGTGCACCCGAAAACCTGATAAGTGGACATGCGATTAATAATTCCCAAAAAAAAAACAAAAAAAGCTAGAACTTCATTATCTACTTATTTTGCAAACCTTCGATATGTGTTTGAACTAAAGTCTGGCCTGCGAGGGATCGTTCCCGACACCCCAGCATCGCGAGTAAGTTAATAACTATAAAGATCAAATTCGAAAACCACATATTCGTTTGTATACAACTGTCAAAACAGACTAAACTCTATCGACGGTGGGACTGTAAATATGGTCAGAACAAAACAGGCACTATACTTAAGTTCATACACTGTTGTCTGCGTATGCAGTACTCACGAAGTACCTAAGTAGGTACACCTACCCAATTTATTTGTATCTAAACCACAAAGAGAAGCACATAATAACAGCTAATAAGCACTACCAATAATAATCGAAATTCAAAACCACGTAGGCAAACCCTAAATCGAACCCAAAAAAAAACTAAAACCGCGTATATGGAGCAAAGTCAAAAATCAACGCGCAGACGTATCATTACCAAAAAGTCGGGCACGCAATTTCTTAAAAAACTATTCTCTTCCAAATCTCTAATTTACCGAAAAAACTGTATCATTCAAAAACCTTTTTTATTTGTGAACGCGTGACTTTTGAGTGACTGTTTTTCGCCTGAGGCAGTATCCGAACGCAACTGTGGTTTAAAAAAAACAAAAGAACATGGCGCCCGAGCGATCGCGTGCGCCTTTTCGGCGGGAAGGGCTTTTAGAAAAAAAAATCATTCAGACCTTTACCTGTGACGTCGGTAACACAAAGTGCTATCAAGTAGACGTAGGTCAAAAGAAATTAAAGAAAGTTGAGAAAAAAATACTTTTGTTTATATGCAAACGGGGAATCTTTTTATGGAATTGGTCCGAAAACTGTAATGTCTCGAGCACTTAGTCTTGACTTCGACTTGGTTACGCGGGCACAGCAACATGTTCCTCTTGTTGCGTTACTTAAGGAATATGCCTTCATCTTCTTAGAGCAGTGGTGTCCCTGGGTTTTGGCCCAAACTTACCTAAGAGTTGTAGATCACTAGTTTGAACCAAAGCTCAATTTTTTCACCACTGCTCTCAAAACGGTGAAGAAAAACATCGTGAGGAAACCGGCATGTTCTAGAACAAGAAAATTGAAGACATGTGACATCTAACAACCCGCATGGGGCTTGCGTTGTGGATTTATGGCCCACTCCCTCTCACCGAGAGGACACCTTTGTCCCAACAGTGGGAACATTATACAGTGATCTCCGTGAGTAGGCTTGTATTCCAGCAGTAGAAATATTATAGGCTGATTTTGTGATACTTCATGGAACTATTCTCAGGAATAACTAAATTAAATGTAAGGAACACTACCTACTGACAGAAAAATCAGCACTCGCACTAACCCTTTACCCAACAGCCATAAAGAAACCAGAAGCCATCCGTAATAAGGTTTTATTTCACACTCGCAAATTAAAGTATGACCAATAAACAAAATTAACAATACCTACATATTTTTAACTGACAACAGTGGCGCCACCTCATCCTATTAGGTCGACCCGGCGGCAGGCGGCGCGTGTGCTTTCAAGGAGTTTTTATCTTTATTTTTAATATAAAACAGCTTATAATTACAGGCATTTGGCTGTTTTACGTAGTCCAGAGGTTAATTGTGGGCCGGTTTAGCGTTTTTGAAGACTGGATTACTGAAAAGTTTAAAAATATTTGTTTTTTATTTTGAAGTTATCTGGAACTTGTTGAACCATTTTTAGGGTTCCGTTGCCAAATGGCAAAAATGGAACCCTTATAGATTCGTCATGTCTGTCTGTCCGTCCGTATGTCACAGTCACTTTATTCCGAAACTATAAGAGCTATGCTGTTGAAACTTGGTAAGTAGATGTATTATGTGAACCGCATTAAGATTTTCACACTAAAATAGAAAAAACAAGAAATTTTGGGGTTCCCCATACATAGAACTGAAACTAAAAAAATAATTTTTCATCAAATCCGTGGGGTATGAATAGGTCTTCAAAAATGGTATTGAGGTTTCTAACATCATTTTTTTTTAAACTGAACAGTTTGCGCGAGAGACACTTCCAAAGTGGTAAACTGTGTGTCCCCCCCGCCCCCGTAACTTCTAAAGTAGAGAATGATAAAACTACAAAAAATAAGATATGATGTACATAACCATGTAAACTTCCACCGAAAATTGGTTTGAACGAGATCTAGTAAGTCGTTTTTTTTAATACGTCATAAATCGTAAACCGCAATTTACCTTGCATTCAATCAATTCTAATACAAAAATTAAAAAAAAAACATTTAATTTCATAAACATAAAACCTTATGCATAAACCGAGAATACCTACAGGTTTGTACGGAACCCTCGGTGCGCGAGTGCGACTCGCACTTGGCCGGTTTTTTATTTGTAGTTCTTGTATACGTAGCGTAGCCCAATGGTTGAGTTTGTATGTCTGTAACGACCTTGTAGAGCAGCGTTACACACAATCAATCACAATTTGAATCGTTTTGAAGGATGTTGCTAATCCATTGCTTCTTATGTTCGAAAAATTTGTGCGCTCAACAGCGTAAATAATGCAATGAATGTTGTTGAACTGTCAAAATGAAAGCCATTTCTACTGTTATTGTGTATTATTCGGTTAATACAAACTCTGGTGTCATGCTGGTCATGGTTATAGGACAATGTACAGACGCCAACACATCAAGCTACTACAATCTGTCAGATTTCTTTGATAGATTTTCGACTTTATTTCTAGAGCATTAGGTTCAAGGTTCATTGGGAAAAATTGACAGTTTCGGGTAGCTTGACCTGGTGGCGACTGTACTTTAATATAAACGTAATCAGTGTATAACGTTTCCATTGCTGGGTGAACATAGGCCTTCTCTCTGTGAGAGAACTTTATGTGTATCCTTCTTTATCCACCACACGAGCCCAGTGCGTTGTGACGGATGTTTCAAATGGTATGTCTTCGAATTTGTGTTCGTAACCACAGGGCCACCACTGCTCTGCCCTCTTTTAAATGGGACTTAAATATCACTGACTGTGAAATGTGGATGTTAAAACGATCAATCCAACATACTCGCCAAGGGCTTGTGGCTAAGTTACAACAGCCGCACGGGTCGATCGTTTAGGTTAAGCTACGCTTGCCGCGGTTGGTTCGTGGATGGGTGACCATCTTTACATACCAAGACTCTTCCGTGCCTCAAAAAGCACGTCAAGCCGTTGGTCCCGGCTCTTTCGTGGATCTTAGACAGTCGCGACGCGACGGGTCGTCAGAAGCCCGAAAATCTGACAACCAGTCTTACCAAAGGGTATCGTATTACCCAGTAACTGGGTTGTGGAGGATAGATAGGTAGTCGCTCCATGTAAAATACTGGTACTGAGCTGCATCCGGTTAGACTGGAAGGCTAGGCAGATGAATGACTCGACAACTAAATATAGAAGATTGTTACGTTCTAAAATTAAACATGGTTATGTACACTCCTACAGCTTTACGTACTACACGTTAGATCTATTTTAACATGCTATAAAACCTCAGATAGATCTAAGGCCCTCTCAGTCGGCGCCGGAGGCGTGTCAGAGCGAAGAGCCGAAGTGTCAGTGGCGCCAAACCTTTCCGCTTTGGACTCCATACTTTTTTTATTTTCTTTTTTTCGAGACGCCCCGCGGCAAAGGCGTTGGTGCGGTAAAAGTATAGTTCGAATAATTTAATTAAGTGGCCGAACTAATTTTTGATAGTTTGGCCTTTGGAGATAGTTTTTTTTTTGTCACGATCTGCAGTGCTTTTTGCAATGACGTGTTGGAAATTATGGAATGAAAGCCATTGAAAATCGAAGTGTTGTTAGGTAGGTCCTGTCAGCAACAAAATGGTGTAACACTACAGTTTTTTTTTATGCCAATATCTTCCTACATAATTATTGTATGAAGGCAGGACATATTGATACTTTAATATATTGTTAAGACCTATAACTTACATATGCCCACAATAAAGATACTTTGACTTTGACTTAGAATTTAATCACCTTGTAATATGAATGTTGTGCATGCCTTGATATATTTACACAGAACTAAAATTCGCCATCACATTATGTTAATATCATTGTAAATATGTCGTTGGTGTGCCTTGATTAATAAATAAATAAATATACACCTATCTCTTAGTTTTTTAGTCGCAGCCTGTAGTCTGGATTTGTGCCCGGTTTACGGCATTGGGCTGGTCCATTATTACATGCCACTTAATCTTAACTGGGGAAATATGGTTGTTACTACTTGCCTAGAGCTTGTTACATCATAAAATCTAACCTACAAAATCTAAAGAAAAACAACAAAATTTTCTTTCATTTCAAGAGCAACATTTATTTGAAGTATTTAAAACTGACAAATTATTGGATTAACCTAGACAAAAAACACTTTTACCGTCAAACGAATGAAGAGCAAAATCGTACGCTTCCTGCTACTAATTGCCGCCATAATTGGTGTAAAGAAAGATGGCGTTCGCGCCAAACAATGGAAAATGGAGCACAGATAAAAAAAGCAAATTAGTTTTATTTGATCGAGTCTTGTTGAATCGATGTTTGTTTGATAATAATGATAAAGTAATTAAAATAAACTTAAAACAATGTGCTTGCGCATGGAGATATCTTTCATTGTAATAATATCCACGTTTAAAAAAATAGGTTAACGTCTATTTTCTTAACATTCGGTAAGTTTACTAAAGCTTAGGTTTTACGAAAGCAGTTCTGATATATTTTAATGGCTGTAATGAACACGTCTTTTTCACCAGTATTTGACATTACGGCAGACTTTTTTAGAGAACCTTTTATCATCATCATCATTTCAGCTGAAAGACGTCCACCGCTGGACAAGGGGCCTCCCCGAATTTGGGGGCGTTTACCATAATCACCACGCTTGGCAGTCAGGTTGGCGATCGCAGCACGGTGGCAAAACGTATAGGGAACGCTGCTGCCCATTCTCTAGTAAATCCCTTAGTCGCCTCATACGACACCCACGGGAAGAAATGGAAACCTCTTATTATGTCTATAATATTTTTTTTAATACCTATTATTTGTTCTAAAATATTCATAGGTAAGTCATGAGATTCCGATTTAGGTTTTTATGGAAAGAGAACTTGGAAAAAACCTTCCCGGAATATTTTCAAATTCGGAATTCTTTTCGAAAATTCCGTAGAGAAAGCTTCTTGAGCATCCTTTTCTCTAACGAGTTTTTGTAAGAATGATTGAAAATTAGGACGACGTCTGTCGGCTCAGTAAATAATAAATATGCTTTGAATACTAAAGAATCATGACTCAGTCAATCTTAAGAACTACGTATAGTGTTGACCCTAACAGGCTTTGAACCATAACGGTGAGGTCGACTCCTTTTCCGTTGGAATAAGAAATCGTGTCAAAATAAAAAAAGTTAAATTCCCCCTACGTCATTATTCGTTATCGAGTTCCTGTGGTCTTCCGTTGTCCCTAAGGACACCCTAAGGCAAGATTTTAAAATCGCAATAAGTAAGTGTCGCATACGAAAATGAACATTATGCGTGTAACGTTAACAATTAAGAATAAGGTTCATATTTGTATGAAACAGTTACTTCAGGCACTGAGCAAAGTAAAGCCAACTATAGAAATAGAATAGAAAATATTTTATTGTCCAGGTAATACAGTAAGCAAACATAGGTTAACAATAAGTTCAGACGACATGAATATGTTTTATGAATCTGGCCCTTTTGAAGGCATTCACATAAAAAAAAAAACTAAACAAATATTTAATCTATGGCATTGACTGACCACGATCTTTAGTCATCAAAGTTCACATTGAAAAAAAAAACAAAAGACGCGCTCACCAGTGCGTTCCCGCGCAAAGAATGACGCAACCAAAATGGCGAATTAAAAAGTAATTAATCTTTGCCTCTTCCGTTGCGAGCTCATTTCTTTATGTTTTATTGCGTGTGAAAGCGAGTTAATATTAAATAAATCATCTCTATGCTGCATTGGTAATGTTATGAATGATGTAGCTTTGTACGTAGGTATTTATTGGTACACTAAGGCATTTATGTATTTGTATACTTGATTTTAACATGGAACAAAGAGATTTTATAAGTCTTAAGTATGTTGTACCTAATCTTATAATAGTTTCACGACCTACGCGGCTATGACGCTGCTTCTATGCAGGCTCTACGCTGGTAGGGCGCTGCTTCGACGCACGGCAAACGCTGCTAGGACACTACTTCTAGGCTGGGTCTACGCTGCCACGACGTTGTTGTTACGCACCGTCTACGCTGCTTTGACGCCGCTTCTCTGCATGGTCTACGCTGCTACAACGCTGTTGTTACGCACCGTCTACGCTACTTGGACGCTGCTTCTATGCATGGTCTGCGCTGTTATGACGCTACTTCTACGCACATCCTGCGGTCGTATGTCGCTGTTGTTATGCACGGCCTACGCAGCTACGACGCTGCTTCAACGCACGACCTACGCGGCTGCAACTAACACTGGCCAGTTTTTCTGGATCATAATTTTAAGTTTATATAGTGCTGTCACTTCTCAAAAAGGCCTCGACTTTACCATCGTCATAATATACCTAGCCTTTTACCAAAAATGTTACGGTCAGCTTCCAGATTATCCGGATGCAGTTGAATCATCATCAGCCTATAATGTTCCCACTGCTGGGACACAGGCCTCCTCTTGGTGAGAGGGAGTGGGCCATAATCCACCACGCGGGCCCAGTGCGGGTTGGTAGATGTCTCATGCCTTCGAATTTTTGGTTCTAAGACGTTTTCTCACGATGTTTTCCTTCACCATTTCAAGTAAAGCGCCTGATTGGTTTCGAACTCACGACCTACTACTCGTAAGTCGCGGCAGTTACCACTGGACCATATGCAGACATGCAGGCATGCAGAATGCAGTTGAATACCAGTATTTATTTATCATAGAGCTACTGCCTATATGACCTCCACAACACAGGTCACACGAATCCTCTTGGTTAGACTGTATGTCAGATTTCTCAGCTATATTCAGAAGATAGACCGTAGGCGAACCAAGGTACCTATCCGACATAGCGCGAAGAATTGCCAACCTTAAGTGGCACTTCGCAGGACAAATTGCTCGCAGAACAGAGGGGGATCGGGCCAAAAGGTTCTGGAGTGGCGACCGAAGACGTTGAATTGGACGGCTTCCCAGAAGGTGGACTGACGATCTTATGAAAGACGCAGGAATCCGCTAGATGCGGGAAGCACAGAACCGGTTGAAGTGGCGGAGTTTGAGAGAGGCATATATCCTGCAGTTTACGGCTTCGGCTGAATTGATGGTTATGATTCATCATCAGAGTTTTGTAATTGATTAAACCACCCAAATTCATCGCCCTTGACCGGCCATCAGAGGTCATTTGTAAAGATAAACGTAAGAAACACAGGCATTGCTTATCATGCAGCCTTGGGCTTTGTGGGCATACAATAAATCATTTTTTATACTTTTAGTAGACGCCATCTGTACTGTGATTGATTACCTTATTGTTTCTGTACGTTGTGTGAAGAAAATGTTTCTTTTTTAGGGTTCCGTTGCCAAATGGCAAAAAACGGAACCCTTATAGATTCGTCATGTCTGTCTGTCTGTCTGTCTGTCTGTCTGTCTGTCTGTCTGTCTGTCTGTCTGTCCGTCCGTCCGTATGTCACAGCCATTTTATTCCGAAACTATAAGAGCTATGTTGTTGAAACTTGGTAAGTAGATGTATTCTGTGAACCGCATTAAGATTTTTACACTAAAATAGAAAAAAAACAATAAATTTTGGGGTTCCCCATACATAGAACTGAAACTCAAAAATGTTTTTTCTCATCAAACCCATACGTGTGGGGTATCCATGAATAGATCTTCAAAAATGGTAATGAGGTTTCTAATATCATTTTTTTCTAAACTGAATAGTTTGCGCGAGAGACACTTCCAAAGTGGTAAAATGTGTGTCCCCCCCCCCGTAACTTCTAAAATAAGAGAATGACAAAACTAAAAAAAATATATGATGTACATTACCATGTAAACTACCACCGAAAATTGGTTTGAACGAAATCGAGTGAGTAGTTTTTTTTAAAACGTCATAAATCGTAAACCGCAATTTACCTTACATTCAATCAACTGAAATATAAAAATTAAAAAATATATATATTTTTAAACCGAAAATACCTACAGGTTTGTACGGGACCCTCGGTGCGCGAGTCCGACTCGCACTTGGCCGGTTTTTTTTTGTATGTAGGTAAGTAAGTATGTGTGTATTTAGGGCATGGTGGAGCTATTGTGATCAGTTTTGTATGATTTGGTGTAGGTAACTATGTCTTGTAGGCCCAGTGGTAACGGCCACTACCTACGAGTTGTAGGATCGAACTACTGATGAAATAATTTACATTGTGTAAATTATTTCATCGCCACTGCTCTCAAAACGGTGAAGGAAAACATCGTGAGGAAACCGGCATGTCCTACAACCAAATATTCGAAGACATGTGACATCTACCAAGGGTCCGCGTGGTGGTCGTCCCTCCAATCGAGAGGAGGCTTGTATCCCAGCAGTGGGAACATGTTAGGCTGATTATGTATGTTTTTTAGATTTATCTTTCTGGTTATTCCGTTTGGTGCCGGACGTAAAGCACAGCAACATTCCGTTTCTTCCCGTGGGTGTCGTAAAAGCCTACTAAGGGACTTACTAGAGAATGAGCAGCAGCGTTCTCTATGCATTTTACCACCATACTGCGATCGCCAACCCGTCTGCCAAGCGTGGCGATTATAGATGTCCAGAGTGGATGTTTTTTCGGCTGAAATGATGATGATGACGTCAGTGTCAATGTATTGTATGTTGATTAAAATATATTTTATGTTTCGCGATCATAACAATTATGGCTTTGCATAATTATTAGCATTAAAATTATGAATACAACACTCTGAGTTCATTTAATTAGGTTGATTGACTATTTCACGGAAAAGTTCATGACTATCAATCAACCCAGCCTATAGAAGTCCACTGCTGGACATAGGCCTCTCCCATGCTGCGCCACAACACCCTGTCCTCCGCCATCCGCATCCAGTCTGTCCCAGCCACCTTTTTGAGGTCGTCGGTCCATCTAGCTGGGGGGCGTCCCACACTACGCTTGCCGATACGCGGTCTCCACTCCAGGACTCGTCTGCTCCATCGGCCATCGGTCCTTCGACAGACATGGCCAGCCCACTGCCACTTTAGCCTGCTTACTCTGCAAGCTATGTCGGTAACTCCAGTTCTTTTCCGGATAACTTCATTCCTGATTTTATCCTTCAAAGAAACTCCGAGTATAGCCCGCTCCATAGCCCGCTGAGCGACCTTCTTAAATTTGTGGACTAGCCCCGCTGTCAGTGTCCACGTTTCTGCACCGTATGTCATAACTATGACACATTTAAACTTTATGCAAGGAATTCTCTAACTAAATAAATTTACTTATTACCAAAAAAGGTTACAGACTTAAATTATCAGATTAACAAAAAGGTTTACAAGTAGGTAGGAAGTAGGTACAAATTGAATTTTCTATGCTGTAGAAATCTGTAGACAATTGGTGAGCCCTGTCTCTTAAGCTAGCGTTACCTGTGTCTTAAGAGACAATGTTCGGCTTTGGGGTTGATACAACAAGATTTATACAAAACAACATGCAAGAGAAACCCGTATCAAGATCTTTTGCTTGGTTTAGAAAAAGTAAGCGGAGAAACATACAGACGAAAACAGAGAATTTGCTTTATACTGTGTATATAGATATATGTTTTTGAATATCAAGGTCAATTAAAGTCCTCTAGAGCTTCAAAATAAAGTCACCGATCACAGGTCCTCACACGAGCCGCAATGCTGTCAACAGCTCATCACAGTCACTAGTATCCATTATGAAAATCCTTAAAAAAAGAAAACACCTAACAGGTAGCTGGGATGAAGATGTGGATTCAAACACTAATTAAAGAAGAAGTGGAATACTTTGCTTAGGAATTATTTTGAGCTTTATTTGCTAAGTAGTAAAGGAGGTTTTGGATTGGCAAGGAACAGTTGAATGAATATCAGTTTGAAGTGATATTAGTTGCTTCGTCAGCGTTACACTTGCGAGCAAAATTATTGACCGAAAACTTAAGAATAAAAAGGATGTTTGTTTTGGGTGGCTTCTTGTTAGTACAGTAGATCATCACAATTTTCATGTTTCAATTTAAATTTTACCTTTTTCTTCCATACTTGTCTATAAGTCATCATTTCGATAGTCGCCCCCTTCCAATCATACCATCTTTCATACAGTCCATCCAATGTTTTTTTAGTCTTAGGTTAGGTTAGGGAACTTTATAGCAATTAAAATTCATGCTCAAAACTTTCCTCACACAAATTTTCTGATATAGTTTTGTTTTGTTGATTTATTTGCGTGTCCCAAATTAATTTTTTTTTTCTTTCACTATCACACTTCCTCATAATCTGCCTCGCGTTTTCCCAACTACGTTAGGGTCGGTGTCCAGTCTAATGGAATGCAACTGAATACTGTATAGTCTAAGCACTATCTTTTCAGTGATAAGCGTGCCTAAGAAACCACTAATTAAATTACTTTCTTGTTAGTGATTTATTGAGCAAACTTATCATTTAAAAGTTTATTGATATATTTTCGAAGTACTTAATAGATACTACTCCATCTAAACTAATATTATAAAGAAGAAAGATTAGATTTTTTGTATGTATGTTTGTAATGGATAAACTAAAAACTACTGAACCGATTTTAAATTTTTTTTCACGTATAGAAAGTTATATTATCACCAAGTAGGTAACATAGACTATATTTTATCCCGAAAAAAATGCACAGTTCCTGTGAGTCACGCGGATGAAGTCGCGGGCGAAGTGCTAGTAATTTATAATTCTATGACCACCTATTTCTGTCCGCCAGTATCCCCCTGCGCATAAACCGCCAGTCATCGCAGTCGGCGCGGGCGCACATCAAATGGGCACTAATGTAATTTGTTAGCGCCGCTTACTGCGTTAGAGTTAGTCGAGATTTTTTGGAAGTAAATGAAATGAATGATGAATTTTAGATGTTGGATTTTCTTATATTTTCGTGTTGGCACGAGCTATACAAAGAAAGAAAGAAAAAAGAAAAAAGAAAATACGTTTATTTCACAGAAGGACCAGAAACATACAAAAATATAAAAAAAAATGGGGGAAAACATGCATCACATCCACGCAAAATGGCCATCACTTTGCATAACATGTGACTCTATATGGAAGGCTCATGTTAAAAAATCAAAACCAAATGTCATTTATCTAAAATAGGCTGAGAGTCAGCATTTTGAACTTAAAATTACATAAGAAAGACCTCCAGAACTCTCGCCCTTCACCACTTCCTCGTGCTTTAGCTAGGAAGAAGTGGCGCAATAAACTCCCCAGCAGCACAGCTGTCTGTTAAGTTAGAAGAACTTCATCATTTCAGCCGAATGACGTCCACTACTGGACATAGGATGAAATGAAATGAAATGATCTTATCTTATCTTAGGCCCCCTCCAATTTAGGGGAGTTTGCCATAATCGCCACGCTTGGCAGGCGGGTTGGCGATCGCAGTATGGTGGTAAAATACATAGAGTACGCTGCTGCCCATTCTCTAGTAAGCCCCTTCCTTAGTCGCCTCCTACGACACGCACGGTAAGAAATAGAATGGTAAACGTACTATTCTTTTCGTTCGGGACCACACGGAACTTGATTCGGAGAAGAACTTAATTCGGAGAAGAACTTGATTCTATATAATAATATGTAAGTAATTATAATTACGGTGGCAAGCTCAAGTGAAAGAACTAAGATGGTTTCTGACACACCCTTTGCACGATAACATCCTCGTGCCGCAAAAGCTGAAAAGCCGCAACAGCTTTTTGAACTGTGTTCTCCCACTTACTGGCGAACGGTCTAAGGATAGATTAAGCCTGTGGCGACATGGTGCTTCCCTACCAAACTCATTAGTTCCACCTGCTGATAATCTCGATCCTGGATACGATTTGCCTTGGCTTTCCTGGAAGTCTTTTAGTAGGCTCCTGACTCAGGTAAGCCCGCTCAAGTGGAGATTCACAGATGACTCCGCCCTTGATTGTAAATTTGGTACTGTCCCACAAATAATGGGACCCTTAATATCTTGTCCAGCGTGTCCTGTCCTGCGCTACAGGAGTTGATGGACGCTAGGTAGAGAAAGTAGGGGAGAGCGGGGCTGAAAGTGCCGATTTTGACAAATCCTTATATGATTCGGATATAACAAGTACTATGTCTGAAAGTAGTGGTTCATCCTAAGCCAAATTTAGTCAATAATACGAATTTACCTACAGATTTTGCTCATTTTTAATAGTTTTTAAGAAAAAGTGATTTTTTTATACAACGGCAGCAAGGCCACACCAACCCCACTTTGCGGCAAGTTGTGCCGTAGCTGAGGTCGGTTGTGCCGTAATAATGCTAGGTGTTTTACGTGAATGAAAATTAATTAAGAATTTAAAAGACATCAATTTTATAATAATATATTTATTCGTTATACTTTTTAGTATAAATCAACAGGTTTTAAAATCTAGTTGTTTATAATACTAAGTATTATAATTAAAAAAACAAATTACCTTAACTTACGAGATTATTTCAAACATAAAAGTATATTTTTAATCAATAGTTAGTACTTATTTTTATGCGAATGAGATCAATTATTAAAAATACCAGTCTCTAAGGACTATATTACAAAAAACAATAAAGATTTCTCTTAAATTCTTTAAATTGTAAAGTAACACAGTTCTTTCCAGAGTAATTATCTAATTAATCAGTCTCTTGAGTCTTTTTAGGAGATCAAAAAAATATATCCAAACTAGTTATTCTCTAGATAACTGATCAGAAAAGCAATTAGGACATACAAACGCTAGGCTTTCTTCATCTTCAGTACATTGCAAGTGGGCCCAATTCTTACATTCCCTGCATTCAATCCATTTTTCTCCAGGAGCAGAGTTTGAATAGGCATCACAACATATAATACAGAACCATTCTTGTTCGTCATTAGAACTGTCGTCATCTTGCAAAACTCTTCTTTTAACGGGGTTTTAGTCAGTTTTTTTTGTTTGTTTACCTTTTCCCTTAACCTTCTTTGTAATTTCACTATCTTTGTTCTTCTTTTTATTAGCTTATTCTTCGGCCAAAGCATTTTTCTCTGGAGTGTCCGTAAGAACAGTTGTCTTTCTTTTACGTCCTTTTTTGACGTCCAACTAATCGAGGAGGTGCTTTGGGCAGTAGTCTTATTAGCTCTGGTGAGAAGATTGCTGTATTTTTATCTCCAATGTTGTAATCAGCTGATTGCGGAAGCTGGAAGCTGCAGCAAGGGATAGGCTCCTGAGAGCACAGACGTGTCTCTTGTTGTTGATTACCTGATGGTTCACTTGTAAAGTCAACGCTGCAGTCGCTTTGCCCAGGAACGGGCTGCAGTATTAATGGACTAGTCTCAATCTCAACATTGCTGCCCACATAATTTGACTCATCAAGGTATTCAGAAGTCCTTTCTTGATTGTTTGGAGGGACAGGCAAGTTGTCTGTACCTTCAGAGGGTCGATTTTCTGGCATCGGGCGATCAGTGACAAAAGACGGTGCATAATCTTCGTCTGTAAATACGTTTGAATCATAGGGCCAAATGCCAGCCTTTTTAAATGCGTTGCATATATTGATAGGTGTTGCTGCCAACGGGAAAGCGTATTTTACTATCCCTGGTATTTCATAAATGCTCATAATCTTCCCGGGATTATTTCTTAGCCAGTTATTTGAGCTTTAGAGCAGTATGTTTTAAAAGGGCCATTGACACCAACGTCTAGAGGTTGCAGACGGTGGGTGCAGTGTGGTGGGATATGACAGAATTTGTCTTGGCCTTTTCAATCACATCAATATCAATGTGAGATTAATGATTGTCTAGGAGCAATAGCACTGGCTCTTCAGGACTAGGCTTAGTGTGTTTTATGAAATGATCCATAAACACTAAGAATTCTCTGCTTGTCATTCAACCAGATTGATTACCAGCCCCAATACACTCAGGAGGACCGTCGCGGATAAACAGGTCTTTATATTTCAAACGTGGAAATACAAACATCGGTGGAATAGAGTTTCCCAGAGCACTTACCGCTAGCTCAACAGTGACTAAAGTTCCACGCTCTGTTGAAACAATTGCTCCTACTTGCTTTGTTCCTTTTTCAGGCAAAATTTTTTTCGGTTTCAGCACAGTTTGGACACCAGTCTCATCCAAATTCCAGATACGTGAAGGAGTAAAATTATGCTTTGTAATCAAGTTGCCAAGTTTCTCGAAAAATTGATTCACGTTATGTCGGTTGAATGAGCTCGCGCGTCCTGCACTGGTAGCTTCGGGAAGAGGAACTCTACACTTGCTATAAGAACTTATAGCAAGTGTAGAGTTCCTCTTCAGAAAGTTTGTCAACCAATCCTTGCCAGCCTCACCATTAGTATGCCAAGATGGTGGGATATGTTGTAAATTAAACTTCACGGCACATTGGTACGCAAGTTGTCGTACTTCTTCCGGTAGAAGCCCGAAATAGAAGCGCTTTTTAAGATATACTTCGACAGTTGTGCCTCCTGTTCCTCATTAAACACTATAGTCTTGGTTTGTATCCAACCGGAGTAAGTCCACTTTTAATTTTTTTGACATAGCGTTGTAGTGTTGGGTGACAAATGTCTAATTCACGTGCAACAGTCTTTAATTTAAGTCCATCCTTGATGACTGCATCAGCAGCCCTTTTTAAAGATCCTGAGATGTAGTTCCCCTTTCAGTTTTTCGCTTGTATGTCCTCATTCTGTCAAAGACAATAAATGCAGTATTAAGCATCACCTCAAAAAGTATTTTCTTTGTTTCATATATGCTCGCGTAAACATGAACAATATTGAAACAATAAAGGTTGCTTAGGGGTTGGTTGTGCCGTGGCACATGCAGCCCCACACGAACGGCACATTTTACCCCGCTTAAGAGAGCATGATATTTTGTCTCACATATGAAAATCACTCTGCTCAGAGCATTAAAATTACACTGCATAGCAAACTAAGATAAATAACAAACATTTTGCTAAAACTCTCATATTAAAAGCACGAAAAATGCTAGCTTGCGACCAAAAAGTATCTATACGAAAATATTTACTTAACGTGGTGCTGTAGGACCCTCACATGCACTACCACTCGGTCCGCGTCGCTGACGCAACTAAAATGACAGCCGCGTGTGCCCGACTGCTAGGCATTACGCGACACAATACGATCGTACATCTATCTCTTTTGTTTTCGAGATATTCGCGTCGGCACAATTTACCCCCGGCACTTTCAGCCCCGCTCTCCCCTACCAAGCTCGTAGTCAAATTCTGGACTGACTATATTTAGATTGCTATCGACACGCTAAGAAGAAAAAGAACGATAAATAACGATACACAAAACATCAAATTAGTTTGTCTATTACTTTTTACTTTATATAATATTATAAAGCTGAAGAGTTCGTTTGTTTGTTTGTTTGATTGAACGCGCTAATCTCAGGATTTACTGGTCCGAATTGAAAAATTATTTTTGAGTTGGGTAGCCTATTTATCGAGAAAGGCTATAGGCTATATAACATCACGCTACAACGAAGAGGAGCTGAGCAGTGATGAAAAATGTTGCAAAAACGGAGAAAATCGCACGGGTAGGCGATTCGACGCGACGGGAACGGTCGGGGGAGCAAGAAATTTAACGCGGATGAACTCGCGGGCAGAAGCTAGTTTGCCATATTACATACATTATTTATATTATATACATTGCGTTATTCGCTAGCAGACGCTATTATACCAAAGAGACA
The DNA here is from genome assembly GCA_932294355.1 of Aporophyla lueneburgensis. Classification (NCBI taxonomy): domain Eukaryota; kingdom Metazoa; phylum Arthropoda; class Insecta; order Lepidoptera; family Noctuidae; genus Aporophyla; species Aporophyla lueneburgensis. Next base: position 9,817,978 of record OW028762.1, on the reverse strand, counting down.
AGAGTCCTGAAGACCGGAGTTACCCGGCAGCGCGATATTAATCTAGTAGATCAATTTTCATGAATTTTTACATGAAGATTGTTCTATTAAAGTTGCGTCGCGCCTATGTGAGGGAGTCTGCATGGCGAAAAGTCACTAAGTCACAATTTAACTGTTCCTCTTGATTGTTGATGGACACTGCTGCGTGTGGTGCCGGACGTAAAGAATAGCACCATTCCATTTCTTCCCGTGGGTGTCGTGACTAAGTGACTTAGCTACTAGAGAATATGCAGCAGCGTTCTCTATGCATTTTACCACCATACTGCGATCGCCAACCCGCCAGCCAAGCTTGACGATTATGGCAAAACCCCGAAATTGGGGTACGCCTATGTCCAGCAGAGGACATCTTATGGCTGAAATGATGATGACGAAAAATAGAAATATAGCAAACTTTTTAAATATTTTTTGTAAATATATAAAAACAGTGGTCATGCGCCCAGCCTGCATCTACCATCCCTTTCACTCAATACAAAGTTGAAGAACTAAATTCCTTCTATAAAAGTCGGTAGAAAATCAAATTAGATTCGAATCAAAAGAAAAAAATACAAAATAATTGTATTACTACACAAATACCGCTCCAGTTCCGAGTACCGCTTTATGACTCAGAGCGCCGGGGTTCGATTCCCGGAAGAGGCAGTTAATCGGTCTACAACTTAAGGCAGATAGCGGTAAAAAAAAAACAGATCATTTTAGAGTTAGATCAATGTGTGGAAATACCAAATATTGCACGGATTAGTACAAGATATAAAAATAATATAATATCTTAGGACAACCAACACACCGTTATCTGATCCCAAACTAGGCAGAGCCTATACTATGGAAATCAGACAACTGATAAACATACTTATATATTTCTAAATACATACATATTATAGATAAACTAGCTTCTGCCCGCGACTTCGTCCGCGATAAATTTCTTGTTCCTCCGACCCTTCCCGTCGCGTCGAATCACATACCCGTGCGATTTTCCCCGTTTTTGCAACATTTTTCATTACTGCTCCGCTCCTCTTGGTTGTAACGTAATGTTATATAGCCTATAACCTTTCTTGATAAATAGGCTATACAACACAAAAATAATTTTTCAATTCGGATTAGTAGTTCCTGAGATTAGCGCGTTCAAACAAACAAACTCTTCAGCTTTGTAATATAATAATAAAATAATAATAAGTATATAATAAGTTTAGATTAAAATATTAGTATAGATTACACCCAGCAACAGAACAAATGATTGTGCTCATCACCCAAAGATAAGATAAGGCATTGTAGGCCTCCTCAGAAGACCTACATCTTCATCTTCTTCTCTTTGAGCGTGCAAACAAAAGACTTGGCAGGACATCTTGACTGATTTATTTATTTATTCAAGTTACGAGCATACAAACTCTCACATTTCTAATATTATTAGGCAGTAGGATAGTGGAGTACCTCTATCATTTTTATTAACTACCCTTTAATACTTTGCCCGGCCAGGGAATCCAACCCAGAACCTTAGAAAAAGCAGTCATGTTTTCGAATGCAGGTCAAACGAATATTATAAAGACAAAGGAGCGCAGTGGTGCCCTAGTGGTAGCGGCCGACACATACTAAGTTGTAGGTCGTAGCTTCAAACCCAAGCAGGCGTTTTACTTGGTGTAAATTAATTCATCACCACTGCTCTCAAAACGGTGAAGGAAAACATCGTGAGGAAACCGGCATGTCCTAGAACCAAAAATTCGAATACTTGGGACATTCACCAACCCACACTAGCTCCTAGTCCGCGTGGCAGATTACGGCCCATTCCCACTCACAAAGAGGAGACCTGTGTCCCAACAGTGGGAACAATATAGGCTGATTATGCTACAAACACTAGAACAGTTTTTAATTTAATGGTTTCCCAAAACTATTACAAAAGAATTTCTATTTCCACTCCAAGATCCAAAAAGTGAGAGTTGAGTGTCATTGCGTTAGAAGGAGACGGTGGATGTGCGAGAGAGATGGATATACTCCTCCGTTGAAAGCAACGGCGCCATGGACCCTATGTAGCGATAGCAAGAAGCAACAAGCTTTGAAAATTTTATTTTTATGTTTAAAGTTCTAATCTTAATTATGAAAGGTCATGAAGTTACTGAAATGGAGAATTACATATTGTTTTATTTATTTTTCATGTTTATTTTTATTGACTGACTGGTTGGTCTAGTGGTTACAAGCGCTACTGCTGAATATTGAGTCCTGGGCTCGATTCGGTCGGTCATAATGTTATTGAGTTTTTGCATCTAGAATGTCTTAGTAGCAGCCCGGGGTCCGGATTTGTGCCTGGTTGCTGGCAGCTGGTGAAATGTGAGTGTGCTGAAATATTAAGGGTTGGCCAGAGGTGTGCTTATACCTCTGCCCAACCCTTCGGGGAAACAAGGTGCTATGTTATGATGGCAATATGCTCGCCTCTTGTTACATGGGACTTAAATCCTATCCTACTAATATTATAAATGCGAAAATTTGTATGTATGGATGTGTGGATTCGTGGATGTTTGTTACTCTTTCACGCAAAAACTACTGAACGAATTTAGATGAAATTTGAAACACAGTTAGTTTATAACCTGAATTAACATATAGGCTACTTTTATCCCGGTAGTACGTTCCCGCGGGATATATTCCGACCTCCACGCGGGCGAAGCCGCTGGCAAAAGCTAGTATGATATAACTGGTGAAATGTTGGTGTACTATAGGTTCACCACTGCCTAACAGGCGTGATCCTCGACTTGATAAAAATACTGTGTAAGAGTATGTATACAAAGTATGTTCGACGCCAGGCCAGAGCCCCGACCATGGGATTCAAATAGCGCAGTGGAAGTTATAAATAATATTCAAATAACTCACCTGATGGTAGAAGAACACCTGCTCTGGAGCCTACCTGGATTTATGTATGTAAGTGAGTGTATATTGTATTGTGTAGTGACGTTATGAGTATTCTCCAGGATACCAGCCGCTGCAATCCGTCCTGCTACCAAGACATGCGGTCTCCAACACGCGTTTTCCAATAGCGTCACTGTCACTTCAAAGTATTTCCAACAAACAAACTGAACCCGTATTATCTCGTCAAACGGGGTTGGTTACGCACAAAAACAATTGGATCACGACAAATTTCCACAAACGGATCAATTTAAAGGGATTAATTTACAACTGGTCGCGAAATCAAACGGCGACGATGCTCTCTTTTCCAAGCTCAAAAACCAAGAGTGTCAACGTCAAATTGACAAGTGACAGATGTCACTCCGTTAGGTACGTTTAGAAACGTAGGCGCATAGAGTAAAAAGTCAAACGGGACGGAACAAAGTATATTTTTAATGGATAAAGCAGACAACAGTGTGATTGAGTAAATATCCTAGAAAATAATAGGCTGTATTGCTCTGGATTAATGTATTTGGCTATGGTTTAAACTTAAGTGAACGATTATGTCATCGTTCGTTTCCATGGACGTAATAAAATCGCAGCGGCATATATTTTTTCGCACCCTAAATCTTCTTTGTACTCCTTAGCGCCGCGAGTTGAAAATTGAACAATGTGTACCTATTTTCGACGCGTTGGTACGGAAAATGACTGTCTGGGTTCACCAACAACTCGTAAGTCGGAGCCAATACCAGTAGGCCAACACCGCTTTCACGACGGTGAAGGAAAACATCGTGAGGAAACCGGCAGGTCCTAGAACTAAACATTTCGAAGTCATTGTGACATCTACCAACGCGCACTGGGCCTGCGTGGTGGATTATAGCCCACTGCATCGCCTCTCCGAAGAGAGTAGGCCTGTGTCCCAGCAGTGGGAATAATGCGTTCTATGGTTAGTGGTCTGTGTTAGAAAGGTTTGGTTTCCGCACTTAGTTCTTTAAATAGAGCATTGTGCAAGAAAGTGATGTGGTCAGTTCTTTTAAAATAAAAATTCCAGCTTACGTGAACATTTTCCAGCGTGTTCTGCTGACACTACACAAATAGACTACTTCAATCACGTCTGCGGAGGAAACGCGATTGTTTTTACGTCTTTGACGAGCGTCGATACACACAGGCCGAAGATCTGCTGGTGCATTTTATTTTTAAGTTTAATTTCTGGGATAAACAGTAGATTTAGGAGGTGAAGGTGTGTTGTTTTCTTTGAGTAGGTAAATAAGGCTCCAGAAACAAAACTTTTTTTTTTATTGTTGATGTTTTCACAACTTTTGTTACAAAGAATTAACGGTCGTGCAGATCGATCGATCGGGTTAAGCTACGCTTGGCTCGATTGGTCTGTGGATGGATGGCATCTTTACATAGGTACTAAGCCCCTTCTGTCCCACATAAAGCACGTTAAGCCGTAAGTCCCGGCTATCTGATCTTCGACAGTCGCTGCGGGTCGTCAGAGAATCGGCCGAAAGAATAATTGTATCACCCATTAACTGGGTTGTGGAGGTGAAATGGCAATCGCTCCATGTATAATACTGGTATTCAGTTCCATCTAGTTAAACTGGAAGCTTCTCCAATCATCGCTATAACTACATATCCTATACTTCTCCCGTTCAGCGGATCCCTGCGACCTTCAGCAGATCTTTAGTATATCTTATGTGATTCTCTATTCACGTTGCATTGCAAGAAAACGCTTTACTTTCTTACACCACTTTTCATACTAAGATTTGAAATAAAATGGTTTACTCTGTAAATAAAATATAGGAATCACTTTTACACGTCATTTTCCAAGATAATGTAAATTAGTGCCTGAAATGTTTTTTTTTTAAATTAAGAACCACAAAGATTTCGTTCATTCATTTCAGCTGAAACACGTCCAATGCTGGATAAAGGTCTCCCCAAATTTCGGGAGATTTGCCATAATCGCCACACTTGACAGGCAGGTTGGCGATCACAGTATTGTGGTAAAATGCTTAGAGAACACTCCTGCCCATTATTTAGTAAGTCCCTTAGTCGCCTCTTACGACACCAAAGAAATGTGATGGTGCTAATCTTTACGTCCAGCACCGCACAGAACACAGACACATACGTATTTGAGTAGATTTTATTCTATTCCACATTCAAATAAACAGTTCCAAAATGGCGGTGTGTGTTCCGCGCATGCGTGCTACGCCGGCCTGTCATTATAGCAGCGCAGACGCAGATCACATTATCCCCGATACATTGAGATTACATACAATTATGTATCTACCCGCCGGCCGGGCGACACGCGAACCTAAACTACGAGTATTATATTATATACTAAAATCTTTGCTAGCTTATGTATTGGGGAGATTTTTTTTTAAGTTTTGGTTATATCGAGGTAGGATTTGGTTGTTGGTACATAAGCTTTAAAGCAGACGTGGCCGGGTTGTAATGGTCCCGATTGTAAGTGTTAGCGTTGGAAGGCCTCCTACAAGATGGACCGATGACCTGGTGATGGCCGCAGGAATCCATTCGATGCGGGATCTAATACTTTTATTTATATTCATCATCATCATTATTTCAGCCAAAAGACGTCCACTGCTGGACATAGGCCTCCTCCAAGCTCGGCCCCTTCGACCAGTTTTTTTGCTCTTTCGCATCCAGCGGATTTCTGCAGCCTTCACAAGGTCTTCGGTCCACCTTGTGGGAGGCCTTCCAACTCCACGTCTTCCGGTATACGGTCGCAGTATTCTTCGGGAAATGTCGGTTACCTTAGTTCTCTTACGGATCTCTTCATTTCTGATTCGATCGCTTAGGGAAACTCCAAGCATAGCCCTCTCCATTGCCGTTTGGGTCACATTCAGCCTTCTAATAAGGCCCATTGTGAACGACCAAGTTGATTCATATTCAACCATAACTAAATCAAAATCCAACATTCTTCCATTCTTTTACAAAAAAATTACAACCGTATAAAGATATTAAACACAGTAGCCATCTTCAGCATTGTTTCCTTTGTTACTTTTTTAAACAAACCCTAGTATACATGGTCATTCAACCCTATACCAAATAGAAGAACCGCCGATGCATAAAATGCGATTTGTGTCTCACAATGATGAAGTTTACACTTCATTTAAAGGGATTTTACAAAAAATATGCCGTTTCAGATCAAAGGAAGCTGTGGACGAAATATTGATCTTTTTAACTAATGATTACACGAAGTTGTTTTCAGATTATTGTATGAAATTTCATACATGTTTAGCTTGTCAAAGCATGCAAATATTATATACTAGCTTCTGCCCGCGACTTCGTCCGCGTCAAATTTTCGCTCCCCTTCCCGTTGCATCGCATTGCCTGCCAGTTTTCGTCCATTTTTCGTTTTGCTGCTCCACTCCTTTTGACCGTAGTGATGCCTACGGCTTTATAGCCTATAGCCTTCCTCAATAAATGGGCTACCCAACAGAAAAAGATTTTTTAAATTCCGACCTGTTCCTGGGATTAGCGCGTTCAATCAAACAAACAAACTCTTCAGCTTTATAATATTATTATAGTATACTAGCTTCTGCCCGCGACTTCGTCCGCGTTAAATTTCTTGTTCCCCCGACCCTTCTCGTTGCGTCGAATCGCCTACCCTTGCGATTTTCCCCGTTTTTGCATCATTTTTCATTACTGCTCCGCTCCTCTTAGTTGTAGTGTGATGTTATATAAGCCTATAGCCTTTCTCGATAAAAAGGCTACCCAACACAAAAATAATTTTTCAATTCGGACCAGTAGTTCCTGAGATTAGCGCGTTCAATCAAACAAACAAACAAACAAACTCTTCAGCTTTATAATATTAGTATAGATTATAGTATATATAGTATAGAAGATAGATTTAAATATGTTTTCCGTTACTAAATTATTTTATGCTGTTAAAATTATAGTGTTTAACCATAGCAGTTCTATTTTTACCATCTTAATGTCTTAAGTTTTACCCAAAAGGGCAAAGGCCTAGGGCAAACCCCCTCAGATTGGGGGAGGCCTATGTCCAGTAATGGACGTCTTACGGCAGAAATGATGATGATGATGATGATCATCCCCTTCATGCCTCGGAAAGCACAGCAAATAAACGGTCATTGCGTTTTGGGCACGGACGATGTAGCCAAGGTTTTTGATACATGAAATGATCCAATATATACATTGGCGAATTCTAAGCCTACAGCAACAGACCTCTTCCAAATCTAAAAATATTTAATACAACGTTCAAAGTTATTTACAAATTAAAATATAGTGTCGAAAAAATTCATCCGCATCGCTATCGACTAGTAATGTACACAAGAGATTGGCAGAATTACCGCATTGGGCACATTGTTAATAGTTTTAGTTAATTTAGGTTATAATTTTGTTTTTAATTAATTTTAATCTTAAGTTTTTCATATTATTATAATATAAATAATTCCACATTCAAAGTTAAAAAACGGTGGTATCGTTGGTCCGGAACTGGGCACAGCTTGTATCTTGTGCCCTATTAGTTAAATAGGTAGGTCAAACATTTTGGTAATATTTAAATTAGTTAAAATTATAGGTAAATTTGCTATGGTCAAGCTAGTCATCGTGTTTCAAACTACAAAACGAATTATAAAAACAAACTAAGTAATTAAGGGAAAACGAAATTTAATTGTTCTTATTCAGGGCGTTGTCTGTGAGGAGTAATATGCTTTGCCGCAACTTGGCTCGTTGTATACAGACGTCAAAGTAACCCTTTTTAAGGCGTTCTGGGGTGGCACAGCCATGCCAGACCGCCTTAAAAAGAGTTATTACGTTACTTTCATCCAACAATGATCGCTGCTAGAGCAGACTGTCCTTTGGGACACTGGGTGGCGACAATCTTATCATTAAATAAATAGTTAATTTTGTGAAAAATATCAATATTAACCTATTAGTTAAGCAAGACCAAAATACTAACAAAAATGTGGTCCTTAGTATGAAATTAAGTTTAATTTATTTCATTTTGTAACCAAATTTTAATATTAAACTTTGTATGATTTTCATTAATGCGCCATTGTACAAAGATCTAAGTTTTTTTTTTTCGTTTATTTTAATTACGTATTTAACGCTATCCAACAATTATTCTACTTGGGAGATCAACAAACGCAACAACACTCCTTACTTCTCAAAATAGGCGTGACATTACCCACCTACTTGCATCTCTTTGTCTTCGGTCTAATTTCGCGCAAGAAAAATAGGATATGTCCACTAAATCATAAAATAATAAGAATACGGTACTATTTAAATAGATTCTGCATGTTCGTTATTCTTTGTCGGTCGCCAGGTAAAAGTACCATTTCTTTTTGAAAATAGAATCTTTGACAATGGGAGTGAAAAAATTTGCAAGTTTGACAGTTGCACGGTATGTTAACCTTTTTGTAATTGTCCTTTTTATTTTTGTTGCTGGCTGGTGGATTTTGGAACTAACCATCGGGTTAGTATTCTCTTGGATTTTGATTTTAGAATACGCTTTCTATGAACTACGGTCTAATTACTGCCAGTAGGTACTGTATTCTTCAAAGGTTTAGTTAAAGGGTTCACTCCGATCCAGCCCATCCCTTATCGCCGAATAAGCCAGATGCCTAAGCCAATGGCCGTATCCCACAATGGCGTGCTCTTAGCGTATAGTTGCTTAGTTTTAAGTTTTTAATCCCTAGTTAGAGGCTTTAATTTATTGAAGTAGCTAAAGGCTGGTCGTGTTAACCAGCCGACAACCTCATAGGTTTACCTATGAGATGTCATTGCCAAAAAAAAAAAAAAATGTCGTTGTATTTAGTTTCGCGGTGAACTTTGCTTCCGCGATGTTGGATTTTACGTGACGTCAGTGCGATGCGTTTTTCGCATGTGTCGTTGAAGATGCCGCTACAATTTCTTATTTTAGAAAAAAATATTTAGGTAATGCTTTTCAAAGGTCCAAGAACACTACCAAAACCTATGATATGCTAATTACTTATACACCCAGCTCCTAACCCCCAGAAGATTTTAATATCTTCACTAAAAATTCATCAATCTTTTCTACAAAAGTTAAGCCTTTAAAATAAATAGTACCTAAGACAAGTAATAAATCAAAAATATCCTCACTTTTACTAATATTTTGACACGAAATTAACAAAGACATCACAGCCAGCCACTATTTCGGTGTGATGACGCGACAATTTTCGGATTTTTTATCGAAATACATTAGTAAATGAGAATGCACTTTTCGCTGACGCGCCGGAGTGAGCTACTTCATTTTGCCAAGTTTTTTTTTTAAGAATAAAATTCAAAATGCATTCTGTTCTCAGTTTAAAATTATGAATTTGTTGAGTTCTTTTTAAAATAGAATGTCAAAGTGAACTTGGCTACTTTATGGTTTTTTTACTCGTTTACATTAATATTGAAAAGAGGTACCGTTTAAAGTTTGGATGTAACAGGTAATATGTAGGGGGAATAAATCTGGATACTATTTCGAAAACTCTTTCACAGGCAAAAAGCTACATAATTGCCAAGTTCCATAAGGTATGGCATTCGGCTTTATTATAGTGAGACAAGACCGATACGAGGACCTTAACTTCTGCGTTGAACTGCACGATTGCTGTCAAATGCGTGCAGTGACTGGTTCACACCAGCCAGTGTGGTTCTTTCCTTAAAAGATCATTTCAGACACCATCAGCAGCCTATAATGTTCCCACTGCTGGGACACAGGCCTCCTCTTGGAGAGAGGGAATGGGCCATACCCCACCAGTGCGGGTTGGTAGATGTCACATGTCTTCGAATTTTTGGTTCTAGGACATGCCGGTTTCCACACGATATTTTCCTTCAGCGTTTTGAGAGCAGTGGTGATGAAATAATTTACACAAAGTTAAGCGCCTGCTTGGATTCGAACTCACGACCTACTACTCGGAAGTCGCGGCCTCCAATTTATGTGAAATTCGCATGATCTGATCAAGATTTTGTTTTGACTTTAAAGAGACTATGACCTCCGAGATAATCACCACGCTTGGCAGGCGGGTTGACTATCGTAGTATGGTGGTAAAATGTATGGAGAAAGCTGCTGCTCATTCTCTAGTAAGTCCCTTAGTCGCCTCTTACGACAGCCACGGGAAATAGGATGGTGCTATTCTTTACGTGCGGTGCCTCACGGAACCCCAATCTCATTCATCTGAAGAGATCTATTTTGACAAAACTTAAAAATCTTACGACAACATAAAATAAATTTAATGAATGCAGTAATAAAACAAACCTATGAGTTTATGATTATTTTTAATAACAATTCATTTATTTCTTTATTTATTAATACAAAAATCATTCTACTTTATTGCCGGTCCTTAATAGAAACAGCGATTTTATTTACAGTTAAAGATATACGAACTTTACTTTTGAAAGACTGGTTGGTAGCTGGTAGCAAAGGTATATCTCCATGCTGCCAAAGGGACAATCAAATAAACAATAAAATTTGAAACGCAATTTACTTCGGCACATTTCGGAATATATGCTGTAATAACATTTCCAAACAGATAAACATGGCTGAAGAATTTTCGACTCTATTCCACTGTGATTAAAATAAGTTAAAGTTAAAAGGTTTTTGATTGAGTGTAAGCATAAAATTGTAAAGTTATAAAAACACCGAAGCTCCACTAACAAGGTGAGTTTTAATTATTGAAAATTTTGTGTTAATTTAGTTTTTTTTTTCGGCTGAACGCGCGGTGCCTTTGCTCGGGCGGTATCTTTGTTTTTTTTTTTTGACGTTTGTATAATCTGTAAAATGGCATGTTAGCGCCAGTTTAGCTTGGTTGATCTTTTTTAAATTATCATCGATATTAAATTGTGCATTTCCGCTGGTATAGGGCCACCCACTTGTCTTTGATAGACTTTTGTCAAATATTTATTTAATGGTTTACTTAATTAGGTCATAAAATAAATGTTTATGTTTGACTTAATAAAATATGGTGTGGGGGGAATGCGGGAAGAATAGGACCGGCATTCAATTGAGATTGGACCCTTGGGCTCATACTAAGAATATCAAGAAATGTGGATATCTTTCAGCAGAATGATTAAGAATTGATGATGTTATGCGCTGATTACTGAATTACTGATCTAGCATTTTTTGTTTTTTTTTTTTTAATTGACAGCAATTTGCACGGAGCTATATTCCCTCAACAGTTCAATCTTCCACAGAACGAATTTTTTTTACATTTTATTCTACATACCTACATTTATTTATTATAACATTCACACTGCTCGTACATAAGCGTCTTCTATGTATAATAAGAGGGAGTGGGCCGTAATCCACCACGCGCATCCAGTGCGGGTTGGTAGATGTCACATATCTTCGAATTTTTGGTTCTAGGACATGCCGGTTTTCTCACGATGTTTTCCTTCACCGTTTTGAGAGCAGTTGTGATGAAATAATTTACACAAGTAAAGCGCTTGTCTGGGAGCTGAAACGGTTTTCATCGCCTAAAAATATGTTATTTAGATTAATCATCGTTTACAAACTCCATCCAATATAATTTTGAGACGAAAAATTATGTTAAAAGGTTCAATGGAAAATGAACACTACAGGTATACACTAGATATTGCAAACTCCTAGAGTACTCAAGCTTTTAAAGATTTCTAAGTACAGAAAACCGATAAGTAGTCTTTCTAACGCATTTGCTTTCACAACACATAATTTTGTATGACAAGTCGCTGTCAAAGACTTGTTATTATTTTCTTCTTTCAAACCTCGTATTAATCTACTTACCTACTAATATTATCAACAATGATTTTCTGTCTTTGTAAAAAATTGCACTATTATTAACAATAATTTGATTATGATTAAAGAGCGGGAAAATAAAGGAAAAATGGTTGGCATATACAAAGACAGACATGAAGTTGGTTCAATAAAAACAAAAGCAGTTTCATCATTCGATAAAAAGATTACGAATTTTGGATGGATTTTTAAAATTTCGAACTCTCTTTCACAGTTGTTGCTAGTGTTGCAAAGGACTCGAGTCCTCGAGTCATAATTTTAAATACTCGACTCAATTATGCAAGACTCAGTGTGCTCAAAAGGCTCGGAGTCTAGAGTCAAGCCAAACCCGAGTCATTCTCGAGTCTAAAAAAGGGACTCGAGTTTTAAAAAGGACTCGAGTCTTAAAATGAACTCGAGTCTTGTAGCTCATCATTCGAAAAAACTCGAATAATTCGTCAGATTTTTTTGTACGCAAAGTTACATCATAACCACTAATTCGAATTTATTGCCTTCTTTCGAGTCTTTTCGAATGATGAGGTACAAGTTTCATCTTCATGCTCTGAGTTTTTCTTTAAGACTCGGGTTCAGTTTCAGGACTCGAGTCCTTTTTAAAACTCGAGCCCTTTTTAAGACTCGAGTCCTTTTTAAGACTTGATTGCTTATCTGTAGACTCCGAGCCTTTTGAGCACACTGAGTCTTGTAAAATTGAGTCGTGTCTTTAAAATAAGGACTCGAAGACTCGAGTCCTTTGCAACTCTAGTTGTTGCGGGTGGAGGCATTGTGTTAGTCAGAAACTGGATTGTGGATGTCAGATAAGTAGTCGCTCTATGTAAAATACTGGCATTAATTGCATCTGGTTGGACTAGAAGCCAGTTAGGGAGCTCTAAAAATCAAACTCCATTGTAGTGAAACCAAACTGTTTTAAATTTCACAACTCCTTGTACCTACTCTCAAAATTGTTTCTAAATGGTGCTTTCTTTAATTAGAAAAGGTCTGTAGTCTAGAGGACAAAGAATATCATTTGGAATGTGAAAGATTCTAATTGTTTCAGTTTTAATAAATCGAGAGTTGGAGGCCATGAACGAATTCATGTTATGGAGAAAGCTCTAAGATAGCCCGCGAAATTATGTAAAATCAGGAAAAGTCAAAAATGTACTTAGTGTTATTTGACTTTAAGTCGATTATTGATTTAAAAGTGTCGGACACATAGTCCAATATGGCATTTAACGTTTTAAATATGATTCGCGACCGTTTACAAATATGGCTTTACAGAATGTATTCTGTAAAGCCATATTTGTAAACGGTCATCAAAATCATTTCATCCGAAAGACGTCCACTACGTGGCATAGGCCTTCCCCATTTTGGGGGGATTTGCCATAATCGCCACCCTTGGAAGGTGAGTGGCGATTGCAGTATGATAGTAAAATGCATAGAGAACACTGCTGCCCATTCTATAGTAAGTCCTTCTTCGCCTCTTACGACACCCACAGGAAATGGAATGGTGCTATTTTTAACGTCCAGGACCGCACGGACTTTCGGTAGTTTGGTAGGTATGCGACATAGAATCTTCATAATTATAATAACTAAAATCATCAATAAGCCTGTAAATTCATTTAATCCCATTGAATGAAATTTTCATGAAAGAGTAGCCAGACAGGTCATGATTCTCTCGATGGTTGGCAGCGAGGAGTATCCTTCTGTGAAACAGTCATGTCACAGAAGGAGGCTGCGAAAAGGCAGCGGGAGATCTCTTCCACTCACACAGCCCGCTGCAGGCGGAGGGCAGACAATGCCCCCTTCCAGCCCCCCTTAATGGACGACGGACTCGGGGACGAGCAAGCGACCAGCCAATTGCAAAAAAAACTAAGAGAATTGTAACTTCGCGGACTATCCCGTCATTTCCCCCCTAAAACCTAAGTAATACCTACCAACATAATCTGTACAAACACTATTTCTTTGCCCAACATAAAAAAACAAGCGTAACGCCAATTACCCTCAGATCACAGTAAACTTGACAGTACTTTATCCTCCATTACCCATTTAAATCCACGCTATAGAACCAGGGTTATGTTACCTACAGTCAACCGCAGGCCTTAGTAACAGTTTTACATTTACAATCGTATGTCGAGGCAGTAAGGGTGGTTTTTAAACAAGCTTTTAATTTTAGCTAGCTCGCAGAACAGATGGCCGATGGCATCGGAAGGTTCTGGAGTGGTGACCGAGTACTGGAAGACGTAGCGTTGGAAGGCCTCCCAAAGATGGACCGATGACCTGGTGAAGGCCACAGGAATCCACTGGATGCGAGAAGCACACAACCGGTCGAAGTGGCGGTGCTTGGGGGAGGCCTATGTCCAGCAGTGGACGTCTTTCGGCTGAAATGATGATGATTACCTTGGTATGTATGTATGTATCTGTCTATCTATGTAACGGAATAACAGAATCTTTGAACGTGATTTTCACAGCCTTCAAAACGTCGGATTAATTTGAAACTTTGCACACTTATCAATGACAGATGACGATACAATAATTTTATAATTTTGTGCCATTATCCTGGCCAGGATCACCAGGACACAAAAAAGCCCGCTTTTGTAGCTAAAAAATAAATAATAATTAAAAAAAAACGAGAAACATACGCTTTCATAGAAAACCAAACTAAAAAGGGTTAAATAATGGAAAAAAATACCTCAAAAGGCACGTCTCGCTTTTTTTTTTTCTATTTTTGTTTTTTTGAACTATTATTTATTTTAGATAAAGTGTTCGGTTGACTGTACCAATTGCGCGCACGCATGTTACCTAAACGGTCGCATCTGATTGTGATGACCGTTCAAATTTGCCGTTGCTTGCATACATGATGGGTTAAGTAAATTGTTTAACTGATCCCATTAGACTGTGGGATTCACCACGGCATGGATTTTATATAACTGTTTTATTGTCTAAGGGCCAGAGCATACTGAACAGGGCGTGATCTGTCCGTGTGATGCCGGACGTAAAGAATGAGATGGTGCTAACCATATCATTCCTTCCCTTGGGTGATGTAGAAGGCGTCTAAGGGTCTTGTTCTAGAATGGGCAGCAGCGTTCTCTATGCATTTTACCAACGTACTTCGATCGCCCCACCTGCTAAGCGTGGCGATTATGGCAAACTCGTCCATTTAGGGGAGGCAATGTCCAACAGAGACAGAACAGGGCGCGAAGAGCTGCACCGTGTTCTCATCTCAGGAGTAGGGAGCGACCTGTCGCTGCCGGCCGTGGTTGACTCGATGGTCGGTAGCGAGGAGTCCTGGGACGCGGTTGTATACTTCTGCGAAACAGTCATGTCACAGAAGGAGGGTGCGGAAAGGGAGTGGGTGATCTCTTCCCCTAACCCGGCCCGCAGCAGGCGTACCGGGCGTCGGTGGAGAATGGAGAATGTCTTCTTCCAGCTCCCCTAAATGGGTTCAGGAACGACAGACTCGGCATCCGACTCGACATCCGTCGCCCCCCATACAGCAGGACCAGAGGCGGCGGCGCGAAGTGTTCCACGCGCACCCTTCTTAGACGTCGCGGTGGGAGTCCTACACCTCATACCCTCGGACTTGAGGTAGCCTACAAAGGAGAGCCGGCAACAGCCTGGGATCGCAGAAGCCGCATTAGATCCCATGATTCCCGGTGCAAGTGTAGGCGAACACCAGGGTGGTTTTTTGTCAGTCTGCTAGACCCCACCTGCCCTAGGACGGAGAACATTCGTGAGGATTTTCCAATCCGGAAAAAAGCCTAAGCAAGGCAATGCTTGAGCAATGCTTGTCTCACTGTAGGACAAAGGTCTGTTCTGAAACAGAGAAAACACGAGCCCCACGCTAGCTCACTACTACTTGCAGGGGTTGCAATTTTAGACTCAGTAAGTTTGTTTGTTACACTGTCACGCTAAAATGGGTGAATGGATTTGGATGAAATTTGGCACACAAGTAGACCATTCTTGGTTAAGGACATAGGGTTCTTTTCATTTTGGATCGCTGATGAAGTCGACGGCAACAGCTAGATAAATATAAATCCAAGTTTCTTCAAGATATTTTCTTACACCGTTTTTCGTGATGTCCAAGATAAACTCAGTCAGTAGGTACATATTATATTATTTGCCAATGAGCCCCAAACTGGACAGTCTGCACCTTGAGCTCAGGGTACGAATTCCAGAATGGAGAATTCCGGAGTGCTGATTTCAGATATCATAAAGTATGTGTGTTTGTGCTATGTATGTTTGTATGGTGAATGTATGGTGTGTGGCTTGTGTGCGGTTGATAATGAAAAATTTGTGATAATTGTAAGGAACACAACATTACACTTTCATTCCTCGAAGGATTCGGCAGATGTGTATAGTTTAGAAAGATTCTATACATTTTGAGGCTCCCCATCTGTACAATAGATTAAATAGAAAACTAAGTATCTATAAATTAAATTACTATAGCTGTAAAAAATATACTTCAATATTTACTAATCATAGATTATGTACAGACAAAAGATTTACTAGTTGTCTGCAAATAAAACCGCTAACACGCTATTTTACTTTTGTTACCTAAGTTTTAATTTTAGTTATTACTTCATTTTTAACTTATTACATTAAGAATTTGTGCATTTGTAGCCTCAAACACAGGTTCTCTAGTTCAGGCAAATTATCAAATCTGCTCTATTTTAATTGTTCAACGTATTTCTTGTAAATGTGTCCCTTTTTATTAATAAATGTTAACATATATGTTAACACATCTCGGGATCCTAGGATCCCGGTCTTTTGGAAGGTGAACGAGTTGCCGAAGCCAACTCGCAGAGACCCCTTATTATTATAATTGTAAAGTCACTGTCCATAGAGGGCGCGATAATGAATACTTCAGAGACCAGCACGCGTAGCATGACCACCATAGAAAGAACTTTGTCTATTCTTGGTAGAATAGAGATAGAACTGTCATGCTACGCCAGCATAAAACGGTACAAATCTTTCTACAATCTTTAATTCTGTCTTTAATCTTTCTACAATCTGTAAATTTATGTATTCTTCCGACGACAAAAACCATTTCTACGGTGGTCATACTACGCGTGCAGGCTGTCTGAGAAATCCTTGATGTAGGTAAAAACCCAATCAGTCGGGGATCCAGGATGTGGCACTAGATCCCGTGGTCGCCGACGTAGGTGTGAGACGGAACACCGGGGTGGTTTTAGTAAGTAAGAGTCTGACAGACCCAGGTCGGAGGACATCTATGAGGATTTCCACCTCGAAATAAAAAAAAGGTAAAAGCCCAATGACACTTGCCTGACCTGGGGATCGAACGTTAGACATTTTTGTTTGTCTTACCTATAATATATGTATCTTAGGACAACCAACACACCGTTATCTGATCCCAAACTAAGCAGAGCCTGTACTATGGTAACCAGACAACTGATAAACATACTTATGTAATTTCTAAATACATACATATTATGGATAAATTATCATCATCATCATTTCAGCCGTAAGACGTCCACTGCTGGACTTAGACCTCCCCCAATTTGGGGGGCTTTGCCATAATCGCCACGCTTGGCAGGCGGGTTGGCGATCGCAGTATGGTGGTAAAATGTATAGAGAACGCTGCTGCCCATTATCTAGTGATATGGATGAATTGTGAACATTGTGAGGAAACCGGCATGTCTTAGAACCAAAAATTCGAAGACATGTGACATCTACCAACCCGCACTGGGCCCGCGTGGTGGATTACGGCCCACTTCCTCTCACAGAGAGGAGGCCTGTGTCCCAGCAGTGGGAACAATATAGGCTGCTGATGCTGATGATGGATAAATTATACCCAGACACAAAACAAATGATTGTGCTCATCATACAAAGATTTGTCCTGGGTGGGAATCGAACCCACGACCTCAGTCTTAGCAGTCAGGATCACTAACCACTAGACTAACAAGCCAGTCAATAAACAAAACAATATGTAATTCCTCATTTCAGGAACAGGACCTTTCAGAATTAAAATAAGAAAATTAAACATAAAAATACAATTTTCAATGCTTATTTCTTCTTGCTAGTCTGTTAGTCGTTATAAGCTCCGGGGCAGTCCGGCTGTTCTAACGTATTGATAAGTTTTATAAGGATTATAGGTATTGATAAGGTATAGGATATTAGAACGACACGTCTAATAGGATGTAATTAGCCTATAATAATCCCACTGCTGGGATATAAGCCTTCTCCCTATGAGAGCAAGTTGGGTTTAATCGACCATCCGGTCCCAGTGCAGGTTTGTAGATATTACATGTATTCGGTTTTAGGACATGTCGGTTTCCTCACGATGTTTTTCTTCACCATTTTGAGAGTAGGGTAGACTGGGTACGGTTGTGCCAGGTTACGGTTGTGACAGTCGTAATATTAGCGAAACTGTAAGGAAAACCGGGGAGGGTGCAAGGGGAGAGAGGAGCAGTATGCCCGTCTGAATGTGTGTCACAATATTGCGTCAGCCATTGCGCGACATTAACGCTAACAGAGGCCTATATTACTTTTTACCAGTCAAAAGCAAGTATTTTTATTCGATATATTTTAATAACTGTTGTTATATGTGAACAGATATAGTTTTGAGTGTTTATCTAGGTGAAAAGTGAAACATTAGTAGTTATATAGCTGTAATTACTTTGTACATATGTTATGTTGTATTGTCATGGCAATTGTTTTTTCGCAGAGGAGTAGATTGGGTACGGTTGTGACATATTTTCAGGGTACGGTTGTGACAAAGGTAAAAAAAATATTTTTGGTAGATACCCCGGAAACGTTTGAGAAAGATCCAAAGAGGGCAGTGTGATATAATACAATATGAAAATGCTTATAAAGAAGTGAAAAACAGAACTTCTTTACGGAGAACTGCGGAAATGCATGAATTTAATCGCATATCTTTGTTGTCATGTAAACGCGATTTTTTAAGTTTTTACAACTAAGAACGAACTTTGGATGCCTTCTGTTTTTTGATTTTGCATGTTGATAGCAAACAAACACAACAAACAAATGTTTATTTTTTGTTGGAGAAGAGTTTTTGAGTTAATATTTACTTTGTATTTTAACACAGTTACCGCAATATATTAGATATGTTTAGTTAACTTTTTGACTGATTGTCGTATGAAGACTGTTATACTAGATCTGTTTTGTAGTCATACCTGTGATTTTAAACCGTTTTTGTGTATTTTTAGACCTGTCACTACCGACCTCAAGCACTGTCACAACCGCCCCTGGGGTGTGGTCGGTTGTGACAATTTTCCTTTTTTTTCTGATTTACTCGTGTCAATTAACCACTGTACTTAGGTGCATTTTTTTATATTTTTACGTAGATAAATGTATAATTTACGATAAAAAACATCTTTCTTCCAGTTAAGTGGCATACTAACGAAATTATTGGCGATCCATTGAAAATTGTCACAACCGTACCCAGTCTACCCTACTATTAGAGCATCGTTTTATACAGTAACTGGGTTGTAGATACAGGTCAGCTCTAAATGGCGTACCTATGTGTTTAGATAGAGCAACTGTCTCTGAAAAATAATCTTAATACATATTCCATTTAGGAATAGTTAAAGCGGAACAGGAGAATAAAACAACAATTTATTTCTTTCTTAAAATTAATAATTTATATCTTAAAATCTAATCATTATTACTAAACTATAAAATACTTAAGAGCATAATCCTAAAAAATCACAATATTAACACAGCGAACAAAGAGAAATATCAATAACATGAAATAAATTGGCAACCCCTTTTGAGCACTTCACCTGTGTTGCAAGCCCAAAAAAAAATTGCAAAGGTTCTATTAGACCTCCCCGTAACAATGGATGAATAGGGTAACCTTATTGAGAAAAAAAAAATGGCAAAGAGCCGACTCATTTTGATTGTCATTTTACTAATAAAAAATGATGGACTAGCCTAAATAGATTTACAAAGGGGCCGACGGGGTTCGGCTTTTTCCGTGAGTCTTCGGGAGTATTCGTTGGCGCATGGCGCTAAGTTTTCTTTCTGTGTGTGTACTTTCTTTGTAAAGATATCCCTTGGTGCTTTTGAACGTAATAAAAGAAATTTGCACGGTTCAGAGGTACCGTTGGACTTAAATTGTAACAATGCGTGTATTTAAAAGAGTGCTTATGGTAAGTAGTTGACAATGAGTATTTACAACGATGTAAAAAGTTCCGTGTGTTGCCGGACGCAAAGAAAAAACCACCTCATTTCTTCCCGTGGGTGTCGTAGAACGCGACTATGGGACTTACTAGAGAATGAGCAGCAGCGTTCTCTATGCATTTTACCACCATACTGCGATCACCACCCCGCTTGCCAAGCGTGGTGATTATGGGAAACCCGCCGAAATTGGGGGAGGCCTATGTTCAGTAGTGGACGTCTTATAGCTGAAATGATGATGATGATAGTAAAGTTGTATGTTAATTGACATCACAGCGATCAGACTATCATTAATTTAGGTCAACAAGACCAGATATTATAGTCCTGAAAGACCTTTGTAGATATTAGGTATCCTACACATTAAGTTTCATCATAAAATATGTAAGGCCGGTACATATTTTATGATATTATGATTTACAGATTTGGATCATCATCATCGTCATTCCAGCCGAAAGACGTCCACTGCTGGACATAGGCCTCTCCCAATTTTGGGTACTCAACATCCCGTCCTCCGCCTTCCGCATCCAGTCTGTCCCAGCCACCATTTTGAGGTCGTCGATAAGCGGTCTCCACTCCAGGACTCGTCTGCTCTATCGGCCATCGGTCCTTCGACAGACATGGCCAGCCCACTGCCACTTCAGCCTGCTTACTGTGCAAGCTACGCCACTGCAGTTCTTTTCCGGATAACTTCATTCCTGATTTTATCCTTCAAAGAAACCCCCAGCATAACCCGCTCCATAGCCCGCTGAGCGACCTTAAATTTGAAGAAACGCTGAGAGAACGCTACTGCCCATTCTCTAGTAATCCCTTAGTCGCCTCTTACGACACCTACAGGAAGAAATGGATAGAGTACAGTAATTCAAAAAACTACCTTATTAGGAACCTACATAATATTGACATTGTATATCCATACTAAAAGTGCAATGGAAATAAAGTGTCATTTTTCATTCCTTGTTTAATTACATGGGTTTGGAAAATGGTACAACCCAAAAAGTAGGTCCACTGGAAAAAAAAAAACTCAAGTTTCATATTGCTAACTACCTATTATTTATTTTAAAAACATAATTAATTTCAAATATCCTACGCACAGTAGTTTAATGAAGCTTTATTGTATTTTACGACACTATTCTTCTTCTATTATTTATAATCTGTGACATTTATCGTTTGTTGCCAGCCTTTTTTGTTCGATTTTTAATTTTATGAGGCGTGAAGCGTTTGTTGCGAGTCTATAGTTTATGGTGTACCTTTTGTGGTGGTAGACACTATTAGGACGTTTGCTTTTCGTTTTTAACTAATTAAGAATGAGACTGTAAAAATAGGTTAAATAAATGTATCGATTTGTTACTGGGAGTTTTTATTTTGTTAGTTTTATTCGTTTATTGGGCGGCTTGGTTTTGTGGATGCGAAATGTCGGTAAGAATGTTTATTTGAATTTGGAAGACCCGTATGTTCCGATTGAAGTAAGTATGATGAAATTGTTTGTTACTTGTTTATCAGGTTGACACAATTTAAAGTTTGTTCATCAAAAACAGCATTATATTAACCAGCTCTACAACGTTCGGTCGGCGCAGCATGTCATCCACACTTCTCTATTAGACGTCATCTTAGTAGTCACCCCCTTTCTATCCATGTCATCATTCACACATCTATTGTTTCGTAGGTCTTCCCCTACTCTTATAGCTATCGACATTCATACTCAAAACTTTCTTCAAAACTTTGTCCTCATTCCTCCGTATCACGCGCCCATACCATGACAATCGATTTTCATACAACTTAACACATTAGATAAAATCGTGAAATACTGCAGTCATAAATGGAGTAGGTAAAAAAATTACTGCAAACTTATCGTTCTGAAGTAAAATGTAACCTCTGAGTTTGTTTCGGCCTTTCTTCTCAGAGTAATCAGATAGGAAACGCCGACTATATCTAGCTTTAAAAAATATCTTTGACGTGTAAAAGTGTTTGTACAGACGCCAACACATCAAGCTACTACAATCTGTCAGATTTCTTTGATAGATTTTCAACTTTATTTCTAGAGCATTAGGTTCAAGGTTCATTGGGAAAAATTGACAGTTTCGGGTAGCTTGACCTGGTGGCGTCTGTACAAGCCTACTAACAGAAATAAAATCATTTATTATTTCAAATTGACACCTGCCGAATCTACGGGAATTACCGATATACCTATTAAACCATTTAGGTAAAAACCAACACCGATTAAACAAATGACTGCAAAAGCTCAAAGTAATCAAATCACAATAAAAGTTCTTTTTTCGAAATAAAATCACCCTATTCCACGGAAAAATAAATAAACAGTAAAAATTATAATGCGCCCTGTTCCACGTTCCTATTACAGATTCTAGGAAACGAAAATTTGAATTTGGAACGGCTTTATTGTGCAATAAAGCGGCTTGAAGCGCTATTACGGATTATTATGTTATGGCTTCAAAGTTTTGTATCTCATTATGACATTTAATGATTTCGGGTAACGTTTTATTATTTATTAAAAGGATTTATTTGCTATGTAATGTTGACATGATTAACAGTTAGTAAGGTAGGTTTAATTATTTCAATGTTCTTTTAACTTAAAGCATTTGCCTATAGTTTATTTTCTCTAATTTCCCGATGATATTAAAACTTTGACTTCAACGTAGGACTTAACGGGTATCTACTTTAAAATGGAGATGGGCAGGACACTAGGCTAGGCATGACGAAGGCAGGCGTAGCAGAATCCTAAAGGAATGGTTGTCGAAATCGAAGCTAGGACCGCATGTTCAGCAGTAGCGCTTGCAACCATTAAGACCAAAAAGACGTCAGGCGAAAGTTCCTTTGCGAAAAGAAAAAATGTTTAAAAAAAAAGTACAACGCTCTAGAACCTATAATTTAACCTTTAATTAGGCGCGCGGGGTCGCGACCCCAATGTGCCCAAGTGATCTTCAAGTTAGGTTATTTTTTACCTATATATTAACGCTGTCAACCCGAATTTAAAATAATAAAATATAATATAATAGTTAATTTAATTACTAATTTAAATGTTTCTTATTCCATACCTATCAATTTGGGATAACTGCAGACCCCGCGCGACTAACAATGTTAGTTTATTGGCGTGCCTAATTAAAGGTTAAGTAGGTAATTTAAAAAAAAAAACATCAAAATAGAAAAGCTCAAACAAAAATTCCAAATATGAACGCAGCTTAAAGTTTCGTCTTGACATACCCAACAGGCGCCATTTTAAAAGTTAAAACGCGACATAATTGAGCAAATTGCCTATTAATACAACGTTCAGGTGCCGACAGGCGCTAATAAAGACAAATAAGGCAGCCATGACAGTTTTGTAATACGGGTTTCTTAATTTAAAATTGAGCTGGTTTTATTTTTAATAATTTTTAGCTTTGATATCCGCCATGTTGCATTTTCAATTACGTTTTTGTTAGGGAAAATATTGCTTTAAAGTGAAAGAAAATATTGGTTAATTTTAAGATAAGATATATAATAGGTAATATAAGTAACTCGAAATTATAAAAGAAACATTTAAAAAAATTGAGAGCACAGAACTGAAATAGTCAGAAGCCGAATGTGACAAGAAGGCTTCCACTCAGCATGATGAAGTCCCAAAACTCTGGCACCAGTCTTACCAAAGGGTGTCGTATTACCCAGAAAAAGGGTTGTGTAGGTCAAATAGGCAGTCGCTCTATGTTAAATGCTGGTATTCAGTTGAATCCCAGAATATTTATTTTTGAAGGAAGGGATGCAAGATATAACCCTCTATTTTTTTCCCTACACACCTAACAGGGATAGAAAAATTGAATAGAGGGCCAACGATTACTTCATAAATAATGTATAGAAGGCCACACTTTACTTTCTATTGCTTCTTTTGTTTATTAAAGCTTTAATAAAGTAGGAGGTAATACGTCAACGGATATAGACGGTAAGCTGAGGAGTTAGATGGTAAGTTTAGCAGCTGCAGGTTAGATAGAAGGGGCTCGTGGTAAGTGATAACAGCTGCACGGTTTGATTGAAGGTTAAGCTACACTTGCCGCGGTTCTTTAGAGGATGGGTGACCATCTATTTCATACAAAGACCTGTCCGTGCCTCGGAAAGCACGTTAAGCCATTGGTTCCGACTGTAATTTGTAGATCTATGACAGACGTTAGATACGAAACTGCACTCAAAGGTCCACTCTACGAATGTACGAGATTGGCGGGATTGTACCGGAGAATAATAATAATATCTTAGGACAACCAACACCGTTATCTGATCTTAAACTAGGCAGACCCTGTACTATGGCAACCAGACATCTGATTAATTTACTTATATATTTTTAATTCTGCCCGCGACTTCAACACGTTAATTCTTTTTCCCCCGACCCTTGCCGTCGCGTCGAATCGCCTACCCGTGCGATTTTCCCCGTTTTTGCAACATTTTTCATTACTGCTCCGCTCCTCTTAGTTGTAGCGTGATGTGAGCCTATAGCCTTTCTCGATAAATAGGCTACCCAACACAAAAATAATTTTTCAATTCGGACCATAGTTCCTGAGATTAGCGCGTTCAATCAAACAAACAAACTCTTCAGCTTTATAATATTAGTATAGATTACACCCAGACACAGAACAAATAATCGTGCTCATCACACATTGATTTGCCCTGAGTGGGAATTGAAATCACGACCTCAATCTTAGCAGTCAGGGTCACTAACCACTAGACTAACAGGCCAGTCAAATGGCGACGGACTGTGAAGCTTGCCATCACAACAGATGTGACGACCACAACCAATTTGTCAAGAGAGTAACGGTGAAGAAGGAAGGAAGTGGCGGACATGATCAAAACCAGTGATAAAAATTGTTTCTCAAGATGAATTGAAATTTGTTGCCAAGAAAATTCTAACCTACTCAAAACTCATTCAAGATAACCTGTGGGCTAGAGCTAACATCATTTTATTTATTTTTTTTTTATTTTATAATAATCGCCACTTTTGGCAGGTGGGTTGGCGATAGCAGTATGGTTGTAAAATGCATAGAGAACGCTGCTGCCCATTCTCTAGTATGTCCCTTAATCGCCTCTTACGACACCCACGGGCAGAAAAGGGACAAGCTAACAACGACTACTTCACTATCACTACATAGTATAAAGCAAAGTCGCTTCCCTCTGTCTGTCCCTATGTATGCTTATATCTTTAAAACTACGCAACAGATTTTGATGCGGTTTTTTTAATAGATAGAGTGATTCCATAGGAAGGTTTATATGTATAATACGCAGGCGAAGCCGCTGGCAATGGCTAGTAATAAATAATTCATAAATTCATAACACAAGGGTCTACGTCTTTACCCTAAAAGGCTTGTGCCATAGACCTGTAATTAACATCTTAGATAATTGTGTGTTATAAGACAAGGTAACCGGAAACATCTGTCAGATGAAGACACAAATGAAAAAAAGAAAGAAAATACGTTTATTGGTAAATATGACGCAAAGAAAGACTGAACACAACAAAAATATTAAAAGCTAGGGAAAACATGCGCCACATCCACGCAAAACGGCCATCGCTCAGCATAATGCTGCGACCCTATGCGAGACAGACCCTCAGCGCTGGTTTTCAGCGACAGCCGGCGCCGACGAATGAAATTATTTATTCAGTAAATAGGATATCTGAGTCATTTTTACAACACTTATTGGTGAAGTTCGTCAGAAAGGTCAGGTGCGTAGTACTCGCAACCGGCATGCGTGTATGACCAGATGTATGAACCTAAACGAGACAAAAGGATTATGTAAGGATTATAGCAGGTGGCGTTCCGTAGTTTTAGCCAACCCCCATTGAAAAAAGGCGTGTGTTTTTTTTATGTATGTATGTTTTAGGCACAAGATATACCTATACATATAAAAAAAACTTTTTTACAAAAAAAAAACAACCGACTTCCTTAAAAACACTACAAAGTGAAAAATAACTTTAATTTCGGAAGTCGGTGTCTTAGGATTTTTATTTAAGGTTTTTGCCACCGACTTCCGAAATTAAAGTTATTTTTCACTTTGTAGTGTTTTTAAGGAAGTCGGTTGTTTTTTTTTGTAAAAAAGTTTTTATTTTTAAATTTTTAGTTATAGTATCTATCCCGCACTAATTTCAAACAAACAATGGATATTTATACGATAGCAGAAATCGCGGTTGATTTGCTGTCATTTTTTAAAGAGTTCTGATGTCTGTCTCCGGAAGTCATCATCAGATTTATATGAAACTTATATGGGACCATTTCGAAATAAACCCCTTTCGAAGAAAAAAAGAATTTTGCAAATCCGTTTATATATGACGGAGTTATGGCTGAACATACATAAAAAAAAAACAAATACACACATCCGAATTGATAACCTCCTCCTTTTTGAAGTCGGTTAAAAATTAGATTGAGTCGATTTGCTATCTTACTACCCCTGAGAAGAAATGACGATACAAATTCAAGGGAAAAAGACTTACTCAAAGAATGTTTAAAAGTCCAGACAGAATCGTGGTCAGATCATATAAGGACCATGTACTCATGGTAGGGGGGCAGGGACAACGACGGTCAAACAGAACGACGCGACGCGCAAAATTCAGTACCTACCTACAAGATTCTGAGCCCCCGAACGTTGAAATTTCTCTTCGGCTATAACGAGAGAATTCGCTGTTCCATTCATTTTGATCTCGTGGATATACACTTGTCTATGAAACAGAAAATATTATTTAAGCACGGAATTATTTCTACGCTACGATATGGGTGCAATGTATTATTGTCAAAAAATATACCGACATTAGAAAAAATATTAAAGCACTCTTCCTCTGTTCTACTTAAGAATGTAAAGTGTTGCTGTGCCCGGCAGGGACCATAATTGTTTATATTGTAATAATATCCACCACTTGTATACAATATGGAAATTCAATAAATATTTGAATTTTGATATGATTTCAATCATATGCTGAATTCATGGTTACAGTTATAATTTCTCTGCCATCTTGTAGGTAACGATACTTGCTTATACGAAAATATGAAACTGTTTCAATACATAGGTAAGCTCCTAATCCACATTTCCACACTAATACACTCTGTCTGTCTCGCTTTCCTGCTAAAACTACTGAAGCGATTTAAATGAAATTTGGTACACATATCGTTTAGAGCCTGAGAGAGGACATAGGCATTCCGGTAGTATGTTCCTGCGGGATAATTTCCGACCTCCACGCGGGCGAAGCCGCTGGCAAAAGCTAGTTTAATATAATAGAAAGCTCTCTCGTAATTAAAAGCTTTCAAATTCTGGTCACAGTCTCATCTCAGCGACAATCAAATGTCAAAAACTTGTCAAAAATGAAGGTATGGAAACTCGAGGTATTTTTGGCAGATTGAGATATGGATCAGACTGTGAACATTCTTAAAATTACGAAAATTACCCTTGTGGCATTGCATCAAACTCAAACTCAGGATTTATTTCAATAAAAACATTAAGAATCATTTTTGAATCCTCAAAAAGTCGATCAGTTAGTCAGAAATTTGAAGCTAGTTGCCCATTCCAAAACGTAGATCCCTATGGAGAAGAACGGCCAAGAAACTTCTTGAATATTCTTTTAAATCAAGATATTACAAAATCCTGGGTACAATATACTTGTTGCTTCTATATGTGAGAACAATGCACAATGAATGCACATAAAATGAAGCAATAACACTAAAGGTAAGAAAAAATATTAAAAAAAAAGAAAATAATAGAAAAAAAGTAGAAAGTAATGGATAAAAGCGTGGGGTGCTTGATATCCATTAATTTAATTTTAAGTTATTACTTATTTTCACTTTTTAGTTCGGCCGGCTACAAACGCGAATTTTTCGTTTTTTTTTTTGCTATCTTCGTAATCCTGGCCAGGATAACGGCACAAAATAAAATTATTGTAATATCATCTGTACTTGATAAGTGTGCAAAGTTTCAAATTAATCCGACATTTTTAAGGGGGTGAAAATTACGTTCAAATATTCCGTAACATACGTACAAAGCTAATACAAAGCGTGTTACTACATAATATAGAACAAAATCGCTTGCCGCTTTCTGTCCTTAGCTCCCTATGTATGCTTAGATCTTAATACTACGCAACAGATTTTGATGCGGTTTTTTTTAATAGATAGAGTGATTCAAGAGAAAGGTTTATACGTAGAATACGCGGGCGAAACCACTGGAAAAGCTAGTTAAAAATAAAAATAGAACTTAGGAGATGACCAGACTCAACCGACGGCGCCCGTTCAGCATCTCAACCATTTTGCAGGGAAACGAATGATCCCACAAACGCGCCCCAATCAGTGAGACATTTAGGTGAGCGTGCCAAACTATGCCTGTTACATTTCCAAGTTACGACGCAATTTTAAACATTTCCCAGAACGATTCAACTTTACTGAACAATCCATGAAACCAATAGTGATGTCCCATGGAGTTATTACGTCAAAGTGACGTTGACATGTCATAATATTGTGACATTTTGACATGACATAAGGGCAATAAAACAGGGCTATTTTATAGCTCGGTACGATAGTAATTAACTGGTGTGTAGATTATTGAGTTGTGTATTTTATTTATTACTGATTAATTTAGACAGTGTAAGCTATGGTCTTTGAAGTGTTTGCTGAGGACGTTTTTTTAAGGTTAGTCATGTTGTCATTATGTTCAAAGTCACTCCAGTAAATAATTGTCAATTAATAGGTTATTAGATATCAATTTTAGATATAAAGTACAGTCAACAACAAAAGCGGATAAAATTGTATACATCCTAACTACTGGTTCGGATTGAAAAAATCTTTAAATATTTAGTACCTACTTAGCTCATTTATCGAGAAAAACTATATATTGCATAAAATTACGCTACAACCAATAGGAGTGGAGCATCAATGAAAAATGTTTCAAAATCGGGGAAAAGTTATTCCTTTTGAGAGCTTCCGTTGCGTGCGCTGCGTAAATGGTCAAAGTAACGCAACAATCATATATGACGGAGTAGTGCGTCATAAAAAGTAAAAAAAATGCTAACAGTAACCAGGTAGTAAGTGTTCCAGCAGGAAAAATTACAAGCTTAGTATTAAGTCTTACGGTTTAACACGTTAACTACAATGGCTAAAATCAGAAAAAGTCAAAAAATGTACTTAGTGTTATTTCACTTTAATTAGATTATTTATTCCATAAATACCTACATTATTTATTCCAAAAACATGGCCGCCGGGCAGCAACGACATGTTCAGATTGTATGTGTTGTCGGTCATATAGTCCGACAAGGCCTGAATGGAACAAAACGTGTCGGGCACATAGTCCGACATGGCAGTTACCTAACGTGTTAAAGGACAAAAGCCTCCTCTTTGTGAGAGGGAGTGGGCTGTCAGCAACCTCGCGGGCTCAATGCAGATTCTAGGATATGCCGGTTTCTTCACGATGCTGTCTTTTATCATTTCGATGGCAGCAAAGTAGAAACGGACATCTACATTTTGATGAAAATGCTTTTTTTTACAAAAATGAGCTTATAATCAATACAAAAATCCAATTCATGGCGAAAGTTATTTTAATGCATCATAGATTTCATGGTAATCGGTCCATAACTCTCGAAATTACCTTTTCATCCCACCATCTCGGAAAGAGTATTTTTAATCTTCAATATCTGAGTGGAAAAGCCGTTTTTATTCTCTAGAGGATAAAGTAAATTGAATTTAGAACATCGTGTGCACTAAGTTTGTAAATTCAAAACATCATTAAACCTATTTACTTCTACCTCCATGGTGCCGAATTTATCATACAACCTTTTTCTAATTTGTTAAAAACTCAGACTCGGAACCTTATTGGTGTACTTTTTTTAATTTACTTTGCGCGCCCCATGTTCTGTTCACGTCACTAACAAAAATATTACACTCTACTTAGGCAGTTGTAGCAACTTTACTTTCAATTTTTCTTAATTATACCTAAGTATTATTTGAAATAATTTAAAGATAATTCTGTAATACTTACCTATCACAATGTAGTACCTAATTAATGTTAATACCTAAACTGAAATAAAAGTATCTTGTGATTGTAAATGCTTTTTTTGCATTTAGTCATTTCCTCGCTGAGGTGGGATGAAAAGTTACGTGTTGCACTCGAGTGCAAAGATTTTTCACCTCGTGCTCTTTTGATTCCCTCGCTAATGCTCAGGATTCTAATTTTTGAATCACTCGCTGCACTCGTGATTCAATTTTAGAATCCTTCGCTTGCTCGGTCAACAAAATTGAGCACGCGGTTAAAAAGCAACTTTGCACTCTTGTATAACAAATAACTATTACGTTTTACTAAATCTGCTCTCCTGTAAAATTGCAATTTTGTAGATGTCCGTTTCTACTTTGCTGTCATCGATTTGCTGTGTTTAAGTTCTTCATTGCTTTATTTAAAAAAAAATGGGGACTGTTTATTTTTAATTAATGAAATATTTTATGCAAGCTTTGTATTTTGGAAAACTTACGTAAATCCGTATTCCAATTCAGTAAATATTATGCTAAATAAAATCGCAGATCCTGTAGGTAAGTGGATACTTCCTTAAGACAGCCCCATTAAAAAAAAAACAATGTATTTAGATTTGGTGAACGTGGGGGACACAAAATTGGCCCCAGACGGCCAGTCTATCTATTTGAGTAAGTAGGTACCTATGTTCTATTTAAAAATTCACGAATAGATACATCATAAACGCCAGATTTCCATCAGTATATCTATTATCTACATATAGTAAAATTAAATATTCTCTGATATAATAGGTATTAGTCAATCAAACCTGTTTAATTCAAGATTTCGTGTCCATTTAGTTAATTCTACAATTTTATTACCATTTGATTAGAAGTATATTATTTTATAGCTTTTCAACCTATCTACTCGCAAATCTGTTGTTTGTTTCTGACCATGTGGGTTTTACTAGATGTAATTCTATTTTAAAATTCCAGAAACTAATTTGACATTTCAAGTCTTTTGCGATTGTTTTTCGCTATGGAGTTTGACATTAGGTAGGTAACAACTGTCAAATTTTAGGTTTAACAAACGAAATGTAAAATCTTGGCTTTTTCTCTCAAACTACTTAGACGTCGTTATTTTGTTCCTGAGTTTTAATTTTCCAATCAGATAATAAATTCTCAGCCCACTTATTATTCATCTAATTTCACTGAACAATTTTTAGTTGGTAGGTAACAAATTCTCAGATCCTAGCAAATTAAAGGTAGGTTAGCTAGCAGGAAAAATATACGACAAGTTAAAAAATTATTGAAGAAAAGACAAATACAAAAAAAAAATGTTGATCTTTAAAGATTAGATCGCTGGTTTTTGCTGTATTTAGTATGAAAAATCTTACTTTAGTGTATAGGTAATATTGAGTAGGTAGTAGTAGTACCTAGTATCTACCTCGATACTGTGTTAAAAAATAAGTTATTTAGTCACCAATATCTGTGAATTAAAACTAAAATCAGTTCAGAGAAAACAGTTTTTGAACTTACAAAAATTGCATCTGTATAGAAGTAGGTACAGTCAATTACAAAATGGTTTCTAGTATAAAATGAAAATTATTAGATTACTATTTTCCTGCGCTTAAAATTTTATAAATTTCCAATAAAAATATTACCGAGAAATAGGTAGTGATTTAAGAATACAATTGAACGTATAGATATCCACTCACATCTGACTAGACTAGATGCCTTGATACCATTTCTTTTTAATTTCTAATGTAACCTAAGTTTTTTTTTTCAAGGGGGGTTCCCTTGAAAAAAAAAACTTAGTACCATCTCCCAAAACAGAAAGGAGACAAATAAATCCAAATGACAACACATAATAAATGCGTTCTAAAAAAAAAACACCCGACGCATTACATACGAGATACAAAACACAATGACATATAAACAGTCACAGCACAGAGTCCAAACACTCACGAAAAATTACAAAAAAAAAATATAACCGCACTTAAAAAACCCTACGGCTTGAACCCCGATTGATAGCCGGTGTGTCTCTGTCTGTCCGTGCCCGCGAAGCCGACTGGGCGTGGCTTCTATAACAGGTTACCAAAGCACTGAACACCGCCAAAAAATACCCATAAAAAACATATAATAGTACCCTGGCGCCGACGATCGATCTTACATTGCCAACCCGCGTTCTCTGCACGTACGAACGAAAAAAATCGCTTCACAACCACCAACCAATCGCAAAACAGCTCCTCCTTTGACAAATACCGCCTCAGAATAAGCCACGCCCACGCTGCTACAGTGGCGCCACAATCCCTATACATGTGGCGAGGTGCAGAACTAATTAGAACGGGACGGAGCTACGCTGGGCCGTTCGTTTCTCGCACAATTTCCCCCAACCGATCATTAAGTGCTTAAATCCAACAGGAGTTGGTTGTGTCGGGTTTCTTCGGAGGGGTACGCTATTAAAATATCCACAAACATTATCTTTAATTGGACAGAATTTTGTGCTTGTGTGCGTCGGCGAGCGTGTTTTTTTTTTTCGAAGCCAGTGACGATTCGGTTTTTTCGAAACTTGATGACTGTTATCATTTGTGTTTAGTGTGAGGTGATCGCCTGTGATTTTCTATAGTTTAACTCTACGAATATTATGACTCGTTTAGACTCGATACAGGAACTAGTGTTGTGATTAAAAATGACATCGGTGACGTAATATAAGCGCGGCGAAAAACGAAATCGACTATCGACGAAGTAAAATTGGAAAATGATGCCACGTGCTCCATAATTGCTGAATCGTAATGCATGGATCGTTAATTGATAGGCAATTATCATTCTGTCCTGTTCTTTCTAATTACTGGCAATCATAAATTTGATTGCTACGCCTCACCTCTCTAGTGCTGTACCCAATCCGTTACAAATTATTTAAAATAACAAAACGTTTCGATTTGAAATTCGAATTCGACCAATCAACAATTTTCTAAAGTTTTGCAGAGTGAAGGACCAGTGTTCGCAAAAGACGAGTGTACAATAAATAAAAGGATAAACTAAATTAATTTTGTGTGACAATTTTGTGGTGAAAGAAAATTATTGTGAAAAGTGATGCTGTGTTAAATCGCGTGATTTCTACAGAAACCGTAAGTACCTATTCATTATTATACCCCCTGAAGTTTTGTGGATTAAAAACTCACCGGAAAAGTTATTCGGAAAGCTATAAAATTAGTTCGAAAAGAATATGTGGAATATGTGGCCGAAAAAAATTTGGTGTATCTAAAGAGAGATGAGAATCCAGGTCATGATTAGCGAAAGATTCTAAAATCGGCAAATTTTTTGTAATTTTCGCAAAAGCGAACAATTTATTGCAATTTAATTTAGGCCTAATAAGACGCTTATTGGAAAAACTCATAATCCATTAGCTTAACCCAAATAAAATTTCAAAAAATTTAAAGAATTTTTTACTTTCACCCTCGTAAATTTCAAGGAAATTGAGGTAAAACGAATGGTCAGTTCCTAGACTCGCTAGGGGTCCCAAATGTACTAGAATGCTTTGAAAAACTTTAATTTCAAGACATACCCTTCTTTTATTCAACTTCTTAAGTTTCTGACACCATATTCACCCGTTTTGAAAACGGCGCAATTGACAAAAGAAAACTTTGAAAGTGAAAAATGAAACTAAATTGCAGCAAAAATCCAAAACCACTAAGCCATTGCAAAATCTCCCTAGAGCCGAAACTAAGGCCTAATAAAAAGCCAAGTAAAAATTGGTTGATTTATACATACATACGTAAGCACAGAATTCCCTAGACAAGTAGATATATTCTCGCGCTTTTTAAAGACAATAAATAACGAGAACGAACTTAATCTATGGAATAGCAGGAATTATTTTTAAAAAATACCAAAAGAATACCAACATTTTGTAGAATACCTTACAAAGTTCTTACCTTTCCATAGTTTTCAAGAAGGGTGGTGTAGAAACTGATGTCCTCTAGATCTCCTCCTATTTCACTTTCAATTCTGGTTAGCTAGTTCAGATCCCAAAGACTCAGCGTCATTGCACGGATCTTCATTCTTTATTGTCGTCACGTCTTTAGAGGAACAATAAAAATATTTATCCCGGTTCGGGAATTGAATTCGCGGCTCGAAGGATGGAATTTTATTTTTTCTGACAGCCCATCTTCTCAAGTCAATGACCATACTCAGATACAGAGGATTAAATTCTACCATTTGTCCGAAGTTTCATCAAAAATCATAATGAAGTTGAAAATACTCTACCACTGAGTTACTCTTGTTCTATTGTAATACCGTCTATAAACGAAAATTATTCCGCAATTCCCAAAAATTGTCTCGAAGGACCAACCACTTTGGAGTATAGGAAAGTCAGAGGACGAAAACATTTAAAGATGAATCATGAACTACTTTGTTCTCGCCCGAATCTGATTTCCTCTTTTTGTCTTCGAGAATTTCGAGGAATCCGGCGTCGGCGATCGCTTTCGTCATAAAAGGAACTCCCATTTAGCGTCATCCAGGCTTGTTTGCTATTGATTTTGGTTTAGGTATTGATCGCTGCCTATTTCATCCTTATATATGATTGATTTACAGAAACGTAAGACCCACGTTTTGTGCTCATTCAGTTACTTAATGTAGATCTGGGTGTGGCGTTTAGTCAGATTCAACTTCAACTTTATTGCTCACAAACCTAACTTTCTTCCACTATAAGAAGTAGAAAACCATTAATAAATTATATTTCAAAAGCAATTCATTTAGTATTCTACCCTTCGAAAGTTTACAGACGTGAAACTGAACTTTTTGTTCATGTAGATGATATACTTTTAAATTGCATTAAAATTTCTTTATGCCAGAAATATTCCGCTAACATTTGAACCTGAATTCAGATATTCGTTATAACTGCATAGTGCATCTGTCAGACTGTTAGCTTACATATCGCCTTTCAAAACATCTTGTCAGCGCTCCTTTGACCTCCCGTAGAGCATCGCTCCAGGTATCAGTAACGGATCGTATACATTTCCAACACCTTTTTTTATCTTAGTTCTATTAATAAAACACTCCTAAAAAAGGAGGTCCTCCAAAAACATTTGGACTTTCTTTCGGCATTGCTTCTTTGAAGCAGTCAATGTCAATTAAGCGAAATTGCAGAAGATCATATAGGTACACGCGAAAAAAAAATCATCTTTAATTATATTTATATTAATAGTAACTCTCTTGTGGTTTATTTAAATCTACCAATCGAGGTATTTCGGTGATGTCATATAATTTCATAACACAGTTTAGTTCTATCAACTTTTGCCACATTATTAACACGAAGAGCTGTTTCATTAAACCCTTTACCATCAATATCAACTCCAAGTTTATCCACTTGATTTGAATTAATGACATTAACAGGTTAATTCACATCAACCTGCAAATGTCAACTGCAAATAATTAATTTTGCATTATCTATCTTGAAACTAATATAATAATCTCACAGAATATGAAACGGTAACAGACAAGGTTGTTTATCAATCATCGCTATATGATCATTGTAATTACTTTGAGATTAACTACGGCTGGTCATGATTTATTTTGCTATATTTTCCTTGTAGTTGGTATTTGTATAAAAACTAGTTTGAGTGCACGCGCGGTGTTACTACAAAAACCTTTCTTAAAAAATATTGGTATCATTGTTCAAATTGTGAACTAAATTCTGGACAGCCGTTCTCTAGTAACATCGAAATCATACAAAGCGGTGAATTTGTCAATGTTTCTGCCACATGAAATTTGAATACGTTGATCAGCTATTTTTTAAGCTAGCAATTATATATAAGTATAGATTAAGAACGACGAAATTCTCTTAAGAAATTATCAGTCTGTGAATATTCATAGTTAATATATAAAACAAATGACATTCATGTCGATGTATTAAGTAT
The DNA here is from genome assembly GCA_932294355.1 of Aporophyla lueneburgensis. Lineage (NCBI taxonomy): Eukaryota > Metazoa > Arthropoda > Insecta > Lepidoptera > Noctuidae > Aporophyla > Aporophyla lueneburgensis. The sequence continues at coordinate 9,782,324 of OW028762.1, read as the reverse complement.
TTAGCTGCACAAAGCCAATCATATACATAACAATTATCACTTCACAACTGCCAAAAGACTCTTCAACGCAGAAACTTAACTAAAGGAACACAGTAGATTCTGAGCTCTACTAAGAAATATAATAATAGCTAGATGATGGTTTCAACATTGATATATGACATTGATTAAATGCGTAGGGCGACCTTTAACTTTTAAGGCTTTCAAACCTAATAACATTTTATCACTGGCTCATATAGAATGATTCCAGTGAGCCTATTTAGAATGGTACAATTTTATGAGCTCACCTGACCTTTTTAGAATCGAATCTATTGTCATTGCCTAACCTACGATTTTTGCAAACTGAACCCGAGTTTCTTTATATTGACTGTTAATCTAGTTTCGTTTTTCCACAATAATGCAATAGATATAGAACTCCTACAAATAATTCTACGTCCACAGGACTATAATTTATTTAATCTCTAAGACAAGATACTATAGGATTGCATATCAAACTTCTTTCGCTTCAGTAAAAAAAAACTATCGTCTGGATACTAAACGAAGAGAGATAGTTTTTTGTTGCAGCAAATCTATAGCAGCTGAGTCTGTTTCGACTAAAACCCTCATAGTTTTAGATCCTCAGTAGCTTTTCAAGTCAACGCTATTGTGATTGCGTTTTACATGATCTTCTAATGTTTTTCTCTTTTTATATGTATATTTTAGCATTCGTATAATAGTGTCGTCATCCTTATATTCTTCGTTCTTTTCATATCTAGCTGCGTCAACATCTATTTCCTCTAAAATTCTCAATTCATTAAGTCGGGTCCTTCAATCAATAAAATATTAAAATACAGCCGATTTCACGAGTAATCACATATAGTTTTTATAGCAGCAATTATTGTTAAAAACACCGGTTTATTTCTATGAGCGAGGCTCGTTTTAATTAAGAATTCTCGTATATGAATACGTTTTGACCTGAAGTTCAACTCTTGGATAGTAATATTCATGTATGTTGCTGGAAAGGTCGGTAGAATTCTGTAAATCGGAGACTCTTTAAGACTTAGAAAAGTCCCCATAGCTTGTTTTATTGTTGTTGCATTAAAATAGCCTGATCTAGTTAACAGGGTACCCGGTCCCGGTAGAATTGTGCAGGGCATGAGGTGGACACAAATGTTATGCCTCTTTCACCACTGGTCGTGATGCAACTATAAAATGTACCCAATGTTTCACCGCGACCCAAACGCGTTGGTGAAAAGGATGATAAATGGGCTATATCCGTGAGTTCCCAATGCAATGTAAGAAAGAAAGCAAAAGTATTTATTGTGACTCGTACAGAAAGATCACATACTAAATTCAAATCAATGCACTTGCAGTAGGAGCAATGAGGATGATTTTCGGGAGTACTGTTCTACTCCATCTGGATATATGTAGAAATAATTGTATTGGATGACATCGCCCTGGATTCAGTATCTATATAAATAAACATTTTCGTCAGTTATTAAAAATAGCTGTTCCATACCTTTTCGGGCTCTTAGGTATTGCAGTTTTCTACGAAACAGCAGATTTCATTTATTGAAATGACTAAAAAAATTTTAAGCTTACTTGTCTAATCATGCGCTGAATAAATTAATGGTTATCTTTTGCGCATCGTTGTCCCTGTCACCTGAATTTACGTCCTCCGCACACTAGGTTGTCATCCCCGGTACCAGATAGACGAACAGTGCTGACGAACCTTACTGGCTTGGCTTAAACAACACTTTAAATTTTTCTAGCCTTTTCTGAACCATGTTAAGGTCGGCTTCCGGTCTATCGTAAATTATTTAAACCAACATCATCATCATCATCATCATCATTTCAGCCGTAAGACGTCCACTGCTGGACTTAGGCCTCCCCCAATTTGGGGGGCTTTGCCATAATCGCCACGCTTGGCAGGCGGGTTGGCGATCGCAGTATGGTGGTAAAATGTATAGAGAACGCTGCTGCCCATTTTCTAGTAACTCCCTTAGTCGCCTTTTACGACACCCACGGGAAGAAATGGGGTGGTGTTATTCTTTACGTCCGGAACCACACGGTAAACCAACATGTTTTGTAATAATCATAATAGAATTATTCTCTAAGACTTCCTCTATGAATAAATCGTTAAACAAATGTTCGATTTCGTTCATATCAAATTCTGTTTTGAACTCTTCACGTTTACAATCCAATCAATAATGTACTCCTTCCTAACCCCTTTGTCGACGTCTATAATAGCTGTTTTACTTCCCAAGCATTGATTATTGCCTTTAATATACGTTTTCAGTTCATACAAATTGTTATCATTACCGTTTGTGTTGCTTTCGACACCTGAAAAGTGGTTTTTGGTTCTGAAAATAGGAGTGTTTGGTTAAAAATGTATTATATATTGTAATTCTTGCGTTACTTCATCTTTTTGTTAGCCTTTCAATGTTTATTCTTGATAAGCTATAAAATTTGAGATATAACTAATCATTGACGTAATAATCGTTGAAGTTAGAAGATAGTAAGCCTCTTTTCTGGATTTAGTATCTTTCCTGCCGTTATACTAATTTATTTGGAGTCAGCGGAATATGTTTTTTTCTTCCATACTTCTCCATTTGTTGTCATCTCTTTAGTCACCTCCTTTATAACCACATCATCATTCACGCAATCCATCTATTGTTTCTTTAGTCTTCCTCTACTCCTATAGCCATATTTCTTTGTTGTATATGGGATGACAATTAGCTTGCAATACCAAAAGTATTGCAGATATCTACTATACTTTAGGCGGCGTGATAACTATTGTCTGAATGAATATATGTTCAATAAAATAGAATCTCCCTCTCACTGACAGGAGGCCTGCATCCCAGCAGTGGGAACAATATAGGCTGATTATGAAATTAGAATCTATGAGCCTCATCAGCATCTACCAAGATATTTCCTAAATATGTTGGGGTCGGTTTAAAGTCTCAGTATTTTCCATAGAGCGATTGCCTATTCGACCCTCTCTGGACAGAAAAGAAAAAAGGATTCTAAACACATAGACAAAAAAATCTGAATGAGTCATACAAAAACCAAATGACACCCAAAATCAACAATCCCCATTTGATTTCAATAGATAAACCATCGTAGCTACTAAATCAATAGTTTATTCGAATATTTGACGTCTTATCGCAACTAATCGACATCACTTGACGTCTATTTTGTCTATTGACATGTCATGTTGACACCATGGCTATTTAGATGACATGAGTGTGCGTGTGTGTGTGTCTGTATGGTGCCGGACGTAAAGACTAGCCCGTTTCTTCCCGTAGGTGTCGTAAAAGGCGACTAAGGGACTTACTAAAGAATGGGCAGCAGCGTTCTCTATGTAATTTACTACCATACTGCGATCGCTAACCGCCTGCTAAGCGTGGCGATTATAGCAAACCCCCTCAAATGGGGCAGGCCTATATCCAGCAGTGGATGTCTTTCCGCTGAAGTGATGATGATAAAGATGAGTGTGTCATGGCGGGTTTGCCGGTTTTTTTAAAGCATCTATAATATGAATACAGAAAAGCTTAAGAGTTTAATTGTTTGTTCTACTAGGATTTAAAATATATTTTTTGCAATTGATAGGCCAATCTTTGAGGAAGGATACACTAACACGCTACGACCCTGAGGAATAGAGTAAAAAAGAAAAAAAGGCAGAAAGAACGGTAAAAGAAAACGAAGTGATAGCGTGAGTGGGCGCTGCGATGCGACTTGGTGTGTTGGAGGTACAAGAAATATGAAGACGAAGTTGCGGTTAGATCTCAGATGTTATTGTATAGCATAATTTCAGTATGAGGCTCTGAGATTTGTAGGAATATATAGGAACATAGGCGTATAGTCCCTTACTTATAATATAGCTTGCGAAGTGTGGCTCTAGCTACTACCCCTTTGAAGGATACAGCCGTAAAGTTATGATATTCTTTATGAAAGAACATGTGGCATGTATTGGACATTTTCAGGGTACTGTTAAACAACATACAATTACTGTCTATCTGTCAAATAATTAATACCGACGGAATAACGTGCTTTTTTGAACCAGTTCAACTGATATGCATCAAATGGTCATGTCACTCAAACTTTCGTATTTCTTACTGTTATAGATGACGTTTTACGTAACGATACCTAGCACTCCCACATTTGACTAGTAATCCTGCTCGAAGGACCAAATTTATAGTTATTTGACTAGATGGACTAAAATACTTACCCATATAAATTTGAGCATCTTTTTGCCGTATATCTGGATATCTAACTGCATATTGAGTGATTGAAAATCCCAGTAACACTAAACCAGACCTTATTTTCTGGGTAGGAAATCATAAAACGACTTCTCCCGCTCTGGATGGAGCGAGAGGGCGTGTCAGACTTTTACTAAATAAAACCCACCCTTGTTCCTTCAGTTGCCTGTGCCAAAGCCACGGTAACTCTTTCAAACAAATCCGCAACCCAGGCAGGCCCAAGAAGTATTCTGAAAATAATTAAAACCAGACCTGGAATTCTAATCTAGGATCATGCGGTCATAGTCGCGTTTGTGATTACTAGACCTCCATACACATCAAATAAGAACGGTACTACTCATTAAATCGATGCCGCAACAACAGAAGCACGCAAACATCAAAATCGGTCTTTGAAAGTCGGCCATTGTAACAAATGATCATCTATCCAACTCCACCCTGTCAATTCGGCAAGACATACAACAAAAAGTTGGCATTATTGTAAAATTAATGACCTGCCTAACGAATCGAATTAAATTAAAGAATTTAATTGACACACCACGGTAGCTCTTCTTTATTATTAGATTCTGATAGAGATGTTTCAATCGACGTGTAGTGATGTGCTTTGTTTCGGGTATTCGATTGTTAGTCGAGTGGAAAGATCGATGTTGTGTTCATTCATCTTTTGGTTATTAAGAAATGTTGCGTTAAAAATGTGCGTTTACTAAAGGTGCACTTCTGTCTAAGTCTTCAGGGAATACAGGCGTGATATTATGTTATATTATGTCAAAAATATGTGGAACTGCAATACAGATTATCCCAATTTCGAATGCCATATGAAATCAAAGTATTACACTTGAAATTTTATTTTAAGTGAATTATAGCTATTTGCCCAACTAGATAAGCACAGAAATAAACCAATTGTACTAACTGCAAAATTGATTCCTCATCATCATAAGCATCCACAGCCCGATTTCAACCACTGCTCTCATTTATTGTGTCCTCACGCTCCTGTGCCAGCCTTATTAAGATTCTATCCGCGATATTAACAATGAAAGAAGTGAAAATAACCAGCTCTATATCATCCTCCGTCAAACCAAGCTAAACAATTCGATTACGAATTCCCTTCCACTCATAATCGACTAAACTAACTCGCCTACTTTCCCATCCCTAGCTTCGCCAGAGCACACCAACCCTTCGTAATTACCGCGCTTTCCTTTTAAGGTTAATAAGACAAAATGGCGCATTTGACAAATGATTTATGAATGTCGTCGGAGCAAATGTTAACTGCTCTCTTACGTCGGGTTGTTTTTCTAAATAACTGGTTGGTTATGGTGTTAAATTTATTTACAAGTTTGCACCCATTTCGAATATTATCCCAAGATGATTTAGACAGAGTTGCATCTATAGTATATCCACATTATGCTGGTAATGTTTCAATCCCATGTAATAGGGGCCGAGCTTATAGCCAACCGGGCACAATTCTAGACTCCGGGCTGCTGTTGAAAAATTCCACATGTTAAACCCAAAAACACTTGAAATAGGACCTAGGACCTCATGCTCACGAAGATGGACCGATGACTTGATGAAGGCCGCAAGATTGGCTAGATTGAGGAAGTACAGGATCAGGGTGCTTACTCTTGATTTTAATTCCGATCGATTGACATTGCAACTGGAACTTTTCGTATTCTTGAATTCGACGCTACCGCCAAATTGGGTGTCCATTTTTTAGAACTAATTGAAATCGAGATCGGGCGTTGTTGTTGTTCCAATGTTGACACTATTGTTATCAAGAGTACCGAATCGTATGGGCGTTAGATTGGAATTAAAATAAGGTTGAAGAGTAAGCCCCCAGTTGTTGTGGCCATATTTGGGGGAGTAAGCAGGCAGCAACAGTGGACGTCTTTCGGCTAACTAATGATAACGATAAAGATTGTATTAATAAAGACGTACTGCTGGATAGAGCTCTCCTTAGATTCGCTACAACACTTATTTATGGCTTACAGTTATCTTTTAAGAAAATCAGTCCATCCAGCTTTCTTCGGAATTTGATGACGATGCAAATATATAGGTCAAAGTAAAGGTAGATACATGAATCAAAACTGGTACAAAATTATCGGTTATCTTTATTGAAACTCTAAATATTACGGATTTGAAGTAGGAAATAGTATTACAAAGCTTATAAATCTGTGGCTAATTTCAAAAGCAAATACGAATTAACTTTGAAAATTATTTTTGTATTGAGAAAAAATACTGGCACCGTCTTTGATGACCACAAATGTATCAAAAATATGATTAATTTGGTTTTAATGGTTGCAAGTTTATCAGCTTCTTAGATATCTTCTTCCTTATGCATTTCTACATTTTTTTAAAACCCCGTTCAGTGGATCTAAACTTATGTTCCTGTTCTACCATTAAATCCCGTAAAAGACTTCTTATACTTCTTAAGACCATGAGCTATTTTAACCTCTTTCTTTCCATTTTCTTTAACTATTATTTAATTTAAATCAGTTTCACCAGTAACTACTTAATTAACAAAAACTAAATCAACTCCGTTTTAATGTGACTTCCCTTACTACAAAAGCAATCAGACTGAATAGAAAGAAATGATTGTCTTGGATACTATTCGTTATCTCACGAAATCTAAGTACATTCTACGCCCGCCACCTAGCGGTGGTTACTCGGAAAATGCTGATGTCTATCGGACGTTTCTTTTGTCGAGACCCGATGGGAGCGATAGCCTGGTTAGTTGGTCTGGTGAAAAAATAAGGGCTGAAGAGTGATTTCAAGATTTCTATCTACTTACGCCTAAGTGTCTTTAAGAAAATTGTGGTTGCATGGTCTTTGTTTTTAGACAGTCTGTCCAAAACACCCAGTTTGACCTTTTTTACTTTTGTAAAAAGTATATTGCTTTTTCAAAATCTTTCTGCGTCTTTTACTTTGACTCTAGTTTCGGAAAGCGATTTTACCTGTGGTGTTATCTTCTGTTACTTAATCTATATTATGATTCGTTGCTATTCAATCAGTCATAACAGCTTTATTTAACATAACATTTGACAACCTAATAGCTTCATCAGGCTTTTCATATTATCCACACTAATATTATAAATGCAAAAGTAACTAAAGAAAGAAAGAAAGAAAATACATTTATTTAGCACAAACTCAAAGGCACACAAAATAATACAGCAAAAAAAAAACATAAATTAACAAAAAAGATAATCAATAAAAAGTGTAAAGTGCGATGTTAGAAACTAGCATTTAAGTGCCCCACGGCTGCGCTAACTCTGTCTGTCTGTCTGTCTGACTCGCTTTCCTGCTAAAACTACTGAACCAATATAAATGAAATTCGGTACACAGATAGTTTAGAGCCTGAGAAAGGACATAGGCTACTTTTTATCCCGGTAGTATGTTCCCACGGGATAACTTCCGACCTCCACGCGGGCGAAGCCGCTGGCAAAAGCTAGTATTTACTTATAATTATAACAATAATTATAAGTACTGTGATCAGCAACCTGTTTGTCAAACCACCATGCGTCTACCATGTCTACTTTTATCTCTACTCTACGCAGAATTGACATAACATACTCTTTCTGTAAAAAGTGACAATTCTTTTTTTTTTCATGTCTGACACCGCGTCAAGCGTCGTAGATATCTTTCTACGATATGTCATTTTTGTCTTTCGAATCTTCTATTTCTATGTCGGTGATAACATTGACAACTACAAACCTACATTGTCTTAATCTATAATGTTGTAGTCTGCAGTAGGTAACAAGTTTACTAGCTTAAGACAGAACATTTGTACAGTTTTTGTGTAAAAGTCAATTATTAATACCATGTAAAGTAGGGATTACTGCAATTAGAACGTTTACAATGTCAGTGTCACCTGCACTTGCGTCAAATGTCAGTAACATCAAACTTATAACTGATGCAACACGTATAAATAATTGAATTCAAGAAGTTAGTGTTTTAGTTGTTCTAAAATGTTATTGATAATGATTGAACTATAAATTCAAATGGGTTCACTGGCAAATAGTATAATGTAAAGCTGTAGGTAATATTTAAGCCACTCATGTCATACCTATGTTAGCTTATTGTATTACCTGGACCATATATATTTTATATAACATTGTGCACATAATTAGTCTTAATGTTCCCACTATTGGGACATAGGTCTCCTTTTTGTGAGAGGGATTGAACAACCTGTACACGAGTGACAGAAAAGTTGAAAGGAAATCGTTTGGCTTGGTATGGGTATGTGACGAGGAGGGAGAAAGCTAATGAGTAAAGCTATGACTAAAAGAGTATTGAATACAAATGTTGATAAATGGAGAGGGTGAGGAAGGCTAAATAAAAGTTTGGATAAGAAAGAGAAGAGAATTAATGATAGCGTTACCGTTGACAGCGGAGAGTAGAAGAAAAATAGTAGTTTAAAAAAACTAAAAAACACGCTTCGACAGAAAACCAAACTAAAAAGTAGAAAATAATGGAAAAAAGCGTAGCTTGGTGCTTTTTAAGATATTATTTTTATTGATATGAGGCACCCCACGCTTTCTTTCCATTATTTTTTACTTTTTAGTTTTGTTTTCTTTAACTAGTATTTACTTTATATTTTTATTATTTATTTATTTATTTATTTAACCATTTATGTACACACAAATAAAAACAGACAAGAAAGGAACCGTCCTTTTGAGCCGTATGTCAGCGTAGTTTGTGACGTATGTCAGCGTAGTTTTTGAAGACAGTTTTTTTGCTGTCCAGGTAACCCTGGTAATAATAGGTAATAGGTAGAACGGGCTGGTGTCCGCAACTCCACGTCTGAGCGCTCCAGGTAACCCTGGCAAGGATAATGTCACAAATTTATGATATTATTGCATTGTCATCGGTCTTTGACAGGTGTGCAAAGTTTGAATGAAATCTAGTTGTTTAAAGTGGGTCAAAATCACGCTATTAGGAGTCGGTTACAAACAAACATACAAGTGAAGCTAATATAAAGCGTGTAAAAAGGTCACCCATCCACCAAAAAACCGCGGCAAGCGGAGCTAAGCCCAGTCAATCGACTTGTGTATCTGTTATTACTTAGCCACAAACCCCTCTTTGAATAAAACACATCCTAAGAACCCAGTTTTGCACCAGCTGGCATTAAAATAGGGAACACTCTAACTTAAGTAGACAGTTGACACTATCTAGTGCTTGTCACAGCCCTGTATAAGGAATTTTTTATTTGAATGAGTCAGAATCGAGTGACGGGTTACTAGTTGTTAAACGATAATGTTAATTCCTTGTTTTACGTCTTTTATTATAGTGGTTGATAATTTTATTGCAAATGAGGGTAGAGCTGCAGGTTATGAAATTGGTGAAGAAAGTAAAAATGGATATGGAAGACTAACTAACTATACAATTAAATACAAAATTAAAAGTCTAACTGGATGCAGTTGAATTTCAGTATGTTAAATAGAGTGACTGCCTGCCTGGCTTCCACAACCAAGAAGTTACTGGGAAATACGATACCCCTTGCTAGGACCGTTTGTCAGACTTTCGGGCTTCTGACAACCCGTAACTAGGTATAGGAAGGTATGTTTTCTGAGATATTGACATAACAGTAAGTAATTAATTTTAATTTAAATAACACCGTAGGTATCATTATACTTTTTATTAATAGATCAATGGTTAAGTAAGTATCGTTGATTTCAATTCTATTGTTTTATTCTTGTGATCCTGTCATTTTTATTTATTGTAACAATTATAGTTTTATTGCTCATGATATTGTAGTTACGATCTTTTGATGAAATACATTATTCAACCTGTTTTTATTGTAAAGAAGCTATATGAAATTGAAGTTTTGTTGCCGTTTTACTTTAAAAACATTATATTTTATAAAGCTATATAGCTTGATTGACGTCTCTGCTAATCTCAATTCTAATTCAATAGGTACCTATAAGTCAACAGTAAAACCATTACCTATTCGATTCCAAAATCACGTGAAAATATTCAAGAATAAACAACGTGGCACACTTGGCAGGTTTCCCTTCAGAAATCTAAGTAATCTGTTTGCCTTCAAGCCTTTCTTTCACAAAAACTGTCATGAATTCTTAATCAGCCTATTTTTTATCGTTGCATGACGTCTAAAGATTAATAAACAACAATGACTATTCTTCGCGCCCTTTCTATCGTGGCCGCCATTACGCCTAGCTGTCAATGAGGTTAAGACCAAAATGGCGGCTGTGACACGCGACTGTGTTTACTGATTTACCGCGCAAATTAACGTTATATTATTCATTGTTGGGGTTAGGATTTTATGTAATCTTTTTTATAGTGTGATATTGGTATTATGAAATATGTTTTAGGGTTGATTTTTGGGGGGAGTTTATTCTTTTTAAATGTCTCTTTTCATTATTCTCTCTAAATGTCTCTTTTACATCAGCATTCTTCTTTAGTTGTCTCACACTTTTTTTATTTACTGAATTATTATTAGCAGGTACAACATTCTTGATCTAAATAACTCAACATCTTTATCTAGTCATCAATCTATTGTAGTACAATCACTATGCAGATGTATGCATAGTAAAACGTCTTGAAATAGTTCAACATGGTTGCCTATGTTTAAATTATCTGTAGATTTATGTCCGTTGACATTTACTCATCCGGGATGTCTCAGAAGGTTGATAGGCGTGGAAACTAGTTGAGCTGGTATCCTTTCTAATATTCAATCTTGGTTTTATTAGGTTGATCGAATTGTGACACATTTCGGGATGGATCTAGTTCACTGAATCTAGCTCATCATGCATTAATGCATGATGAGCTAGATTCAGTATGGCTTGGTTAGATAAAACCGTCATTTGAATTGCTTGTGTCGGTGGTCTACTAGTCGCAAGCGCTCGATGAGCGGTCCTGGATTAATGTCATTGGGCCTTTCATTAATAATGTCAGTGATAGCCCGTAGTCTGGATTTAAGCCCATCATCATCATCATCAGCCTATGATTGTTCCCACTGCTGGGACACAGGCCTCCTCTCGGTGAGAGGGTGTGGGCTATAATCCACCACGCGAGCCCAGTGCGGGTTGGTAGATGTCACATGTCTTCGAATTTTTGGTTCTAAGACATGCCGGTTTCCTCACGATGTTTTCCTTCACCGGTTTGAGAGCCGTGGCGATGAAATAATTTACACAAAGTAATGCGCCTGCTTGGGTTTGAACTACCGACCTACTACTCGTAAGTACCTACTACGTGACCGTTACCACTGGGCCACCACTGCTCAACAACTTGGATTTGTGCCCGCTTGATGTCAGTAGTTTTCACCCCTATTTCATGGGTACTTAAATATAACTGCCATGCTTACTTATACCGAAAGGCGAGATACTGTCTCATAAATATTGTCTATTCACAGTTTGCTAAAAGCCCGAGTTTGTATTTTACTATTTAGTATGAGCTAATAATCATTTATTGAGGAAAATAAATTTTGTCACAGCAACTTCTGAATAGAATTCCAGTCTGTTCTGTGGCATCTTCATTATTCTCTAGTCATCAACAACATGTCCTTTTCTTTCATATTTTTCTATTAGTCTTCATGTCAGTAATCACCAGCTTTCTAGTCATATCACCTTTCACACAGTCCGTGTCACAGTCCAGGATGAATTATTCAGGCGTCTAAATATATACATACATATGTATGTATATCTACTATACCAATACCCAATATTTTACTTGTTCTATAATGACCTGCTTCTTCAATGTACCAAATGCCTAAACGAGGCCTAATTCGTTCTCAATTAGAGATTTGAAATCATAAAAAAACATAATTTTGTATGCCATCTTCATCATCATCATTATCATCTTTTTGCTCTTGTCCCATGTTATCTAGGATCAGCGCAACCCGTTTTCTTCTTCCATATTCTCCCCTGTCAGCCGTTACGCTATCATCCATTCCCTTCTCTTTCATATCAATCCTCACACAATCTTTTGTTGGGCCTACCTCTCCATCTGTTAACATTTAGATTCATCCTCTTCTAGTCACATGACTTTCCTCCCTCTTCATCACATCCCCATACCAATGGAAACAACTTTTCTACATCCTTCAACTTTTCTACAACACTTTAAATCGTCTCCATAAAGCTTACTAGCCTTTGCCAGCGGCTTTACCCAAGAAGTCGGAAAGTGCTCCATATATCAAATTCGATCAGCGTTTTTGTGTGATTGAGTAACAAACATCGAAACAGCTAAAATTCAATCATACAAACTTTCACATTTCTAATATTAATAAGATCATGGGCACCACTTGCGCCACAATTTTTTTACAGTCTAGTACTTCATTATAAAGTACAAAGACTTTCATAAATACTTTATTCCTTAATTATATTATCTTAGATTCGTTTCTCCAACTCACAGATCTTCATCAAATTATTTTCTAATACTTTTCGATCAGCATCCGTTCGTGATAGGTTAATCTTAAGAATCTAAAGTTTTATAGGAAAAATCTTAAGAACAAAAACTTATTCTCGTGTTCCATTCGACTTTGAGTACTTTGCCTTGAACTGATTGCTGTAACCAGTAATGGTCGGCCGTTTACGTCATAGGGTAAAAAATTGTATCTCATTTACATGTTATTTGTGATTTTGTTGAAACGATTTCGCAGAGGTCATTTTGGGATTGATTAACAGAAGATTTCGGCTTAGATTCACGTATTGGATTCAATAAATGCATGATTAGAAATGGTCCTAATGAAAGTCATTCTTTTGTGTGGTCCCAATGGTCGAAAAGTTAGTTAAATAATACATTAATCAAGATAAAGTATAGTTGGAACTAGTTAGTTGCCGTCTATAACCGTCTTCATGTTCTTTATACGTTTAGAAAGAGTTACATTAGGTGAATGGTCAATGGCAATATTCTAAAGCCAATATATATTTATGAGCAATTTTTCCTAAGGATTGGATCAATACACTATTGAAGGCTTTCAATAGCTAGGAATAAAATGAACAGTAATTAACATGTTTTTTCCGAAACCTGAAACCGCATATTCTAGAATAATATAATTGAAGATACGTAACGTCTACCAACCTGCACTGCGCCCGCGTGGTGGATTATGGCCAACTCCATCTCACAAAGAGAAGGCCTGTGTCCAGGCTGTGGGGACATTAGACGCTGATCATACTATAATACAAATTATTCCATGTGCTAATATTACGTCTTTATCTTCTTCAACACAACTTTCTACAATCCAACAAACAAACAGAAAAAGATTGCAGCATCACATGTTCTCAATAAATAATCACAATATAATCTTACGATGATGATCGCGTGCGCAGCTTCGTAGTTTTACGTTATACGATCAAAAATATAAGATTCGACATGGTTTTAAGACACCGTTATACGATTGGAGATTTTAAAGTTTTTTTCTTGTATTTTTGTATGGTGATTGTTGTTTGGCGTGACGGTAAAAGGGGGGGCGTCTGTGTCCTAGTTTCGGCCATGAGATAGGTTTTTTAGTTAGAGAGGTTGTAAGTTCGAGGTCTGTTTGTTGCTCTCTAGACTTAATTCTTTTCTTTACATAGGACAGAATTAAATATTGTACTACAAGTCATTCGGCTCGAAGGACCATATTTTGAGTATCAAGCTGCAAGTCTGATGCTGGTGGTCTTGACTTCGTAATATAATTTATATGTAACAAAAGTAATTGTTAAAAAGCTATTTCATACAACTATCGAAGAATAACAATAAGTGGGAACAATTTTGTAGATAGGCAATTTACTTAGTATTTATGTTCCCTGACTTTATATTAGCGATTTATATAAACAAGGTTGCAAACAGTGGATTTGTCGATCAAAGCGATGGCTAGTAGCAAATTATTGGGAAGAAAGAATAAATAAATAATAAATAAATAATCACTAGAAAATTTATAAAATGCAAGCGAAAGGTAAGAGGTATTAATATGATTATTATCCAGCATGTTGGTGCTTAGGCTTGTGTTTGGATTATGGCCTACTCCTTCTTAATAAAAGGTTACCTGTGTGTACATTATATGCTGATTATGTATTAGGGATTAGTAATTTCCAACACACGAAACGCTATATCCATATTAGTTGATCCTTCTAAATCATTAATAAAGAAAGAGAAGAAAGAAAATACGTTTATTTACGGTGAATAATATATGCGTCACATCCACGCAAAACGGCCATCGCTCAGCATAATACTGCGACCCTATGCGAGACAGATCCCTAGCGCTGGTTTTCAGCGACAGCCGACGCTGTCGTGATGACATTATAGAAGCCTATGACTAATACTTTTTCTAGCCATGTCTTTATCCCTATACTCCCATAATTTTAGCACAAGCCTATCAATTTACCATCGCTCTGTCTTGTCATTAATGGCACTTCAATAAAACAAAAGAAGAAATAAACAATTGAAAAACTAGAGGTATTTTCTGGGAACTACAAGGCGTATTAATCAATAACTATGAAGAATACTAAGTTACTCAGTCATTAGAGGAAACAAAGGAATTTTCGAAGAAGTACATTTGTATACATGGCATACTTCTACTTGGAGTAAAGGGGGAGTTTGTTTGACGCGAGCAATAAAGGGTCAATCGAGCAGTGCTCGCGGATCGAAGTACTGAAATTTCAAAATACTGTACTGTACTGTATGTTCCCACTGCCGGTGAGAGAGTGGGCTATTTTGATTCAACGAAATCCCAGTTTCCTCACGATATTTTATCTTCACCGTTTTGAGAGCAGTAGTGATGAAATTATTTACACAAAGTAAAGGATCTGCCTAGGTTCTAGCTAAAGACCTGCGGCTTTTAATTTTGGGGCCGTTACCACCACCGCAACCCCTCTTCATGAAACATGGTAATGCAATATATCAATGATCTTTTAACATAGGCTGAGGCTATTCTGACATTTTGGTGGACTTGCACTATAAGTTTGAAAGAAAGCTGCTGGGGTCTTTGTTGCGCCACTCCGTCTTCCCAGCTAAAGCACTAGGAAGTGGTGGTGGTGAAAGGTGAGCTTTTTGGGGGACTGTCTTTTGTAATTTTACCGTTAAAAAATGGAAACTCGTTACATAGTTTCTAATTTCATAACAATCAAACAAAATAATGCTGCAAACGTTCGCGTAGAAGAACCAATGCCCTAACAAAGAAAAGCCAAGAAAAAGCTTATAATTAACAAATAGCACTCAACCCTCTAGTTCTGCCCATCCTCATATAATTAATAAGTCTAGGTCAGACGTGGCGCCAATTTTTTGCCTACCCTACGATTCGTTTCCCGACACTGTTGCAAAGGGAATAAAGCATTTATTATTCATTCATTCCGTCTCACTTGATTGATAATTTTATAGTACAGGCAATCAATCTGTCAAATTTCTTTAATAGATTTTCAACTTTATCGTTAAAGCATTAGTTTCAAGATTGATTGGGAGAATTTGACAGTTTCGGGTAGCTTGATGTGCTGCCGTCTGTACATCCGCTCTAAGAGTTTTTGTTCTGTCTTTAACAAATTGATAGATTACCCTGTTGGAAAAGTATGTGAGTCTTAAGAATTCTGATAATTTGATTTGTACCAAACAATTAAAGATAGTCCTTGTTGTACCTATGTTATATATTTCCGTCAATCTTCACAAAAAAATCTGGTTAAAATTGTCAGATTTTCGCATGGCACCTGTTGTTTTTTTTAAATGGAGCCGTGGTGGTAGCATACGCTTATATCACAAAATCATCGCGACTGACGCAACGATGATACACAAAAAGAAAATGTTAAAAATGGAGCTGGACAAAACAGAGACAAATGAAGAGAGTTGGAGGAGGGCAAAACCAAAGAGGAACCATGATTTACACAGTAACATACAATCTATCTAATATTAAGTAATTCTTGTAAAAATGCTCCTACTGATCCTACTAATATTCTAATTGTGAAAATGTATATGCTTGTAGGCGATTTTTGGATTTTTGTAACTCAGTCACGCAAAACGGATTTGAATGTTTGGCACACAGATAGAATACTTTTTATCCCGGTATTACGTTCCCATGGGATAACTTTCGACCTCCACGTAAACGAAGCCACTGGCTAAAACTACTTTATTTATGTATCTCATGAAACACATTAAGCTTTCTTATCAAAGGATCACGCAGCAACTGGGTTAATAATGACAAACTACAACCTCCTTGCTTCCCAGAATCATAGCAACCAGTTTCCCTCATTTTACTTTTAGAAGATACTCAAGAATATAAACAGCTGGGACATTCTGAGTTGTTTTTTGATTCCCACCCTAGATCATTGGTATTTGGAACATGAATATTCATATGCTTGAATTGTTGCCATGCCAACCTGTAAGTGTTTACTACAAAACGATACCGTCCTTCATGGATGAGTCCTACAATAGAATTATTATTATTACTATCGGCTTTTTGAGCTCCACTGCACTTCACTCCTTCCTCTTAACCGTGTCTATAGTTGTAAGTGGTTAATATTAAAAAAAATACTTGTAAGTATATTTCCTGATATATTTTCCTATATTTCCCCATTTCTTCCCGTGGGTGTCGTAAAAGGCGACTAAGGGACTTACTAGAGAATGGGCAGCAGCGTTCTTTATCCATTTTACCACCATACTGCGATCGCCAACCGGCCTGCCAAGCGTGGCGATTATGGCAAAGCCCCCCAAATTGGGGGAGGCCTAAGTCCAGCAGTGGACGTCTTTCGGCTGAAGTGATGATATTTCCTGATAAAGCCTTAAAGCAGATATAAATGGCAGCATAGGTTAGTTCTAAAGCTGATACGAAATTTAAAACAATGAGAGGGGAATACAACAACAGTAAACGACGTAAATTGAAAATAAATGGACAGCACTGTCCATGAAATAGAATTTCACTCAAAATGTAGGTTCGAAAACGAAGTAGACTGATTGAGAAGTGGCAGATTATTGGTCACACAAAACTATTGCGGCAAAAATGAAAAATAAGGTAAAAAGAAGATAATTATAAATGAAGGTACCTAAGTAAGAAAATACAACTACTAATAATAATGACGATGAACCCAATGAAAGGTCTTATAATCCTAAGGTTATCGCGAAATCGTATGTTACCGCTGACAACGTATTAATGAATAATAATTTATCCTATGAATAAATAACAATAGGGTAATTAGACAGATACTATCATTGATGATGAAAAATGTTCGTAAATCATTGTAGTTTTTGCTACTCTTAATTTTAAACTTAAGCATGATTAGATAAATCTATTAGTGTTAATTGAATCGTTGGTTTAGTGGTTGCAAGCGCTACTGCTGAGCATGAGGTCCTGGGTTCGATTCCCAGGTCGGGCAAAGTGTTTATTGGGTTTTTCCATCTGGAATTTCTCAGTAGCAGCCTGGAGTCTGGATTTGTGCCCGGTTGATGGCAATGGGCTCGCCCCCTATTACAGGGGACTTAAACATAACAGGCGAAATGTGGGCGTACTGTAGGTACACCTCTGCCTAACCCTTCGGGGAAACAAGGCGTGATGTTATGTGTTTGTGTGTTAATTGAATGTGTTGATTGAAGAATTTTGATTGATTATAATTTTATTGGTTTTGCATTCTTCATCTTGAATGCCAGTTACACTACAGTTTGCACTTCATGTTATAGTCTACTCAACGTGTTCTAACTTATTATTAAGCACTTTTATCTGTCCGATCTTAATCTATTTTTGGTCTCTGTTTGGGGTTATTTGTAAATATTTGAAGAGGTAGTCCAATCACGTAATTTTTCCAAGATTTCAACCAAGAAACATGTAGTGGTAGCTCTTGAAATAAACTTAGTTCGGTACATTTGACCTGTACTTTAAAAGGAAGAATTAACGTATCAATACAGACAAAGAATTCATCATAAGTACTACAAGATAAACCAAACATCATAATCACTTTCCCAATTACCATCAATGAAGCAATTTTTAAAACAAATACGACACAAAACCTGACTACAAAAATTTCGTACATCAAACGACAAAACCCATTGGAGCATGGGACATAGTCTAATGAATACTTAATACCATTTTATGGGGCACCCATTATTTATGGGGTTTTTCCATG
Organism: Aporophyla lueneburgensis; assembly: GCA_932294355.1. Lineage (NCBI taxonomy): Eukaryota > Metazoa > Arthropoda > Insecta > Lepidoptera > Noctuidae > Aporophyla > Aporophyla lueneburgensis. The sequence continues at coordinate 9,764,059 of OW028762.1, read as the reverse complement.
AGTTCCCATGAACCTTTGTGTCTCGGATCAGTGAGTTTACGTGCCCAGAGTAGTTAGTAAGAAAATAATGGTCTAGATATATCTAAACTCAGAATTAGACAGGGATAGATTGATAGGTAAGATTCTACTTTCACAAAGAAATGTCTATTTTGATGTTGGGTGTTCTTTTAATAATAATGCTATATAATATTTAGAATGTCCAACTGTAGATGTCTTTTGGGTAAATGATCATCATTTATCCAAAAGATGATAAATTATTATGTTATAAGTACTGTTTCATCTTGAGTTTCAGGATCATGGTTTATATTAACATAACTAATTTAATATTTCTTGAAATTAAAGAATAGAATCAACTTTTTTAAGTGCACGTAAATGACCGTAGGCATTCAATAAAAAAGTAAGTGAACGATTATTTTTACTGGATTCTGCCTTACTATCAACTACGTATACCAGTACTACATAATTTAGTAGATGTTGCAATTTGTATGTCTTCTCCTATAACATTAGTTTCGTAATTATCAAAATCCCTTGCATTTGTATTTGTGCCACAGGCGGCATATCATCTTAAACTTCTTCAATCTCATCATTTTCACCTTTGATGGCTCTCATCCTACATTTATCACCAATTCCTTAACAAATTGAATCCTCCAATACAGTGTGATAAATATTTTTCAATAAAATTCTACACCAATTAGTTATGGCTAAACATTATTATTACTAACATGAGCAATCAACACGACTAACAAACAGACAAAAAAACGAAACGATTTGACCCGACCTTTGGCGGCGCCGGCGGAACACTCGGAAATGGAAGGAGATGAAGGTATAGGGAATGTGGTGAGAGTAAAAGGGATAGCAAATGGTGTTGTAGGGTTGGTGCAGAAGATGAAATTGAACTTGATAAGTAAGAAAAAGTGTTTGAAATGTTAAAAAAACAAAGCGCGCTTCTTTACTGAAGTGAAGAGTCTATACTCTAATCAAAACAATTTTTTTTTTGCCAATCATTGTTGTAACAAGAATATACCTTTATATCCCACTATCTCTGTCTTCTATTTATTTATCTCCTGTTCTTCCTACTCGCAAAAATAACGATGAAATGATTCGTAGATTGTCTTATAGCCGTAGAGTGACAGACACTATATGAGTACGCTCTAAAAACCCTAACGTTCACCTTTAAATTTGATATTGCACCTAATTTATATTTTTAACCGACTTCAAAAAGTAGGACGTTATCAATTCGGATGTTTATATATATATATATTGTCATAGCATGACTGGGGTGGTAGGCGCGAAACAATTTTTTGCCAAAATAATTGATTTACAACGTGGCAATGCTGTCAATTTCGCGCACTTTTGCTGTCAACAACAACATTTTATTTGTACCAAATGGTTATTTTATTTTTTAAACTTGCACACATAATTATTTAGAGACTTATTTATAGTAGCTATTGAATTATGTAAATAATAGCTTTTGCCTGGCACTTTCCCCGCACAAAAGTTGAAACATATTATGACACGATATAAAATGTTTCCTATCTCTTTTGATTAACCTTCATACGAATTTTCACATTTACAATTTTATAGTAGACTAGCTTTTTCCCGCGGCTTCGCCCGCGTCGATGTCGAAAAATTCACCATTTAACCCCCCATTTCACTCTGTTAGGAATGGAACTTCAAAAAATCCTTTCTTAGTGATTATCTACTCCTATCAAAGAACACACCCTCCAAGTTCGATGTCTTTATAATCAGCGGTTTAGGCTGTGCGTTGATATATCAGTCAGTCAGTCACCCAGGACTTTGAATTTTATATAGGTATATAGATTTTTTAAGATCATAATATGTAGCTAAATAAAATCTATAACCGTTAAACAAAACAGCATCCTTGTACCAGCCCTACCAGTAATTAACACAAAGATCTTGCCGAAAAGGGTTTTTTTTCTCGACTTAATTCATCGTACCATTTGTTTTATACAAGGCGCTTTTTCCAGTTAGGTTTGTGAGAAATCTCGTAGAGTATCGGTCCTCATTTAGTTTTTTTGGGACATCAATAATGAAATATAATGGGAATGGACCACACGTTAAAGAGTAGATGGCGCTACATATTAGGTGTTTTGTATGTGTTAATTTTGTGGTGGATGATAAAGATAATATTGAAATAGGTGACAGTTTTAGATTTCATGATTATTTTAGGAAAGAAGCTAGAGACTGAATCGAGAATGAAATGGGGTTTTTAAGTCTTCTTGCTCAGATCAAAGCTGCAATGGCTCTTTCTTCAAAATGCCCTTCCAGACATAGCCCTGCATTGTTAGACTCACATAAAATTCTAATAATATCATGTTTGGACTTTAAAAGAGGTCATGACCATGACAGTTTCGGTATTTTTTCTCAGGGAACAGTCAGCTGGGACATGCCGGCGCCATCTAGTTTTAAAAATATTGACCGACAAAATTATTTATAAGATCTACTTACATAAATAAACATTTCATTTCATTTCTTAAGAGTCCTATGACTAGGAGTAAGTTGAATGATTTTGACTATAATTGTTAAGAACTAGAGACTATGTTGAGTATTACAGAGTACATGACTTTATGTATGATACTGCAAATTTTGAGAATCAAGCTTTACATCAACCATTTATAGATAAGGTGTACAGTTATTATAAACGATGTCAAAATCAAAATCGTTAGGCTATGAATCAGCACTTTTCGAACGTTAAAATTACATAAGACACAGTGGCGAAGGCACCATATAACACGATTCCTACCGGCTTGCCTTTGGGGATTCGCATTGGTAACTCTATCACTATTAAAAATACAATAGTATGTAAATAGTGACTACTATTGTCAATAAATATAGTTACACTACGGGTATTTAATTCACCATAACATTCAAACAACAAAAAAGGTTATTTATACCTTTGTATTACAACAAAAGAGAAATGTTCTAAATTAACCCGGCGCCAAAACGTCATAATCGGGAACTAAAAATTCATACAACAGCGATCCCGTAATGCTGTCACTTTAGGTCACGTGGCACCGCTTGATATGTACGAGAGCAAGCCGCTGTACAACGGGTTATGACAGAGACAGGTATAGAAAAATGCTTCAGCGAGAACGAGATAGAGGAATATTGCATATTTTATTCGTTTTCATCTGTTCAATTTAATTGTATTTAATTCATTACATTCCTATATTAATTTTAGAATGATAGTAAGTATTCTTTATTGATGAGTCAGTAAGTTAAGGCCGACTTCGCTTCGGCTTCTCTTTTAGAAAAATTTACGCCTCGCCGCTGATAAGACAGACTCTCAAAATAACCACCTATGACCACTTCCTAGTGCTTTAGCTGGGAAGAAGAAGTGTTGCAACAAACTCTCCAGCAGGACAGCTGTCCATTCAGTTAGAATGATTAAACTTGATTTTAAGCCATAGTAGGTATGCAAAGTAAATATGTCCAGCAATAGACCTATATTCTCCAGCTACTGGATAAAAGCCTCCTCCAAGTCCTTCCAGGACCTATTTTTTTCGGGGCACTTCGAACCAGCACTCGCGGTACCTGCCCCCCTAGCCAAGTTACAACTGTTTCCTGTCGAATTCCGTTCTCCAATCGGTAACGCCTCGGTGTCAGCAATTGTAGAAAACGATAAATTAGGCATTAAGTCCGCCTTTGTACCTTTTTTGTGTGCGAGAAGTTTAAATAAATAAATAATAAATAAATAAGTTGGTAGCCATGTTGACACGCCTGAGTCCACCACTCGTTCCACAATATCTTTAGAAAAACGACACATTATAACAAAGGATGTAGCGTTGAGCATTGTAGAAACGATAAAAATCATTCTATCATTTTGAACGATGTGAACTTGGCTACGAATTTTCTATTCGTTTGTTCTAACCACGCGACTTAACGTTGAGCGACTAGCGTTAACGATGGCAGATTATCAACAACAATAACAAACAACAGAGCTAGGGGTGCTGGTAGATTATCTAGGCACCGCTTTCTGGGCTGACAGCGGCGTTGCCGTCGATCTTCCGGCACCAGTTGTGAGAAGACTTTTGCTTAGCGGTCATTTTGAATACGGCTGATATGACCCGTCCTCATGTAGGTTTTCATGAAAAAAAAAAAAAAACATTTTGGATTCCCAAGACTTACTTTTAATTCCCAGATATTTAAACAAATGAAATACTAAGTTATAAACTATAAAACGAATGACGCTGGTCTCCCCTACATGGCGGACAATGTACGTCCACTTATTGATTCAATTGAGCGTGTCGACCAAATTGTTTTTAAAGAAAACCCACAACTTTTGACCTTTACTGACCCCGTGGGAGTGAGTGGGTTTTTTTTTTTTTCATTAATATTTTTCTGAGATAGATTGTTTCTGGTTTCTGAAGGTCCCGTATTTGTCTATGGGATTTTTTGAAGCTAAGCATGGTGAATTTTGGTAAAAAAAAATATATCTGCATTTTCTTTTGCCATTCTCCAGCACTGTAAAATCTAACTCTATTGCTAAAATGTCAACGCTGAGGCAAAGAATACCTTTAGTTAAGAAGGACTAGCACTTATCTGACCACTAGCTTTTGCAAGAAGTTTCGCCTGCGTATCCTACATATAGACCTTCATCTTGAATTACTCTATCTATTGATGAAAACCGCATTAAAATCCGTTGCGTAGTTTAAAAGGAATAAGCGTACAGACGCGGGAAGTGACTTAGTTTTATTTATTTATTGCATTCCATATTGTGAGAAGGTGTGACACTACTACCTTACCTATACAATGACATTAATATTTACTTTTAAAGTATTATATTGTTTTAATTATTGTAAATGTGAAGATTAAGTGGGTGTTATTTTTTTTTTCTAGGTTCCTTTTCTTCTTATTTATTTTTTATCACAGTCTGGCAGTTTGAGTAATTTATGCGACCTACACAAATGTCCTTTCTTTGGTATTGTTCGTCGAATCGTTGACCTCCTTAAGTTCTGAGTTGAGCTGCATGATTAGTGACAAATGCGTGCACTGATTGGACAGGTCCACTCAATCTGTGTGGTTCTTTCCTTAAAATACCACTTCAGACACCAATCCACATGGTCTTCACATTATCTAACCAAATTATGTCTGGACTTTAAAAGAGACTGTGACCTCTGAGTTTGTTTCGGCCTTTCTTCTCAGAGTAGTCAGATAGGAAACGCCAACCCCATCTAGTTTTAAAATATGATTGACGTGCAAAAGTGTTCGTACAAGCCTACTGACAGAAACAAAATCTTTTATTATGAACGTGATCGTCGACTCTAGGTCTTGTTTTAAATTCACATCTCCAAAACTTCAGGAAAATTGTTAGTCATGAAAATTTTTAAAATAGAAATCTTTAGTATAAATTACGAGCAAAATTATTAATTGATAAAAAACCGAACGTTTTCTTACGGATCCCTACAATTTATTCAAAAAACCGTTACGGCTGATTGGCTCGCTTCGATATATGCGCAAGAGTTGAATATTTTGTTTTGATAGTGTTTTCATAATTGATTTTTATTACTTTATCTTTTTATTGTGTTTTCCTTAGTTTTGCGTATGGTATTGTGACATTCGTTTTAATGATCGAGTCTAAAATTATGTTTGATATTTTCTATAATGACATATCCGAAAAAAAAATAAGAACCTACAATAAGCAAAATCAGCCTATATTGTTCCCATTGACGGTACACAAACCTCCTCTCAGTAAGAGGGAGTAGAACATTATCCACCACGCTGGCGCAGTGCGGGTTGGTGATGTCACAAGTATCAAAATTTTTGGTCCTAGAACATGCCGGTTTCCTCACGATGTTTTGCTTCACCGTTTTGAGAGCAGTGGTGATAAAATTCGTGAAACTCGTGGCTTTTACCACCCTGCCACCACTGCTCTAAAGAAACTATGTAAATTAAAGCCTGGTATACCGATCTAACCATTATGTTTCTTTGTTCCAGGCTAACCCAGCGGCCCCCTACCCAAGAAGAAAATAAAATCCCTCAAAATTACTCGAATTCAATCCCCCAACAACAAACCATCCACCCTGAGTTTCACAGATCCGTTTGGGCCTCCCCAGTCTTCGGACGGGGGGGGCCCATCCACCCCACAGCCGGCCCTCACCACCCAAGACTCGATAGACCACCAACACCACCATCTTGGGGGCTCACAGACCCCACACGACTCCGCAAATTCGACACCCACAAATGTTTCCTCAAAATCAGCTTTCATAGAGTTACAACAACATGGGTATGGTCCTTTCAAAGGGGGGTATCAGCATCCCCATCATTTTGGCAGTCCAGGGGGGCAGCAGAATCCTCATGAGGCGTCTGGCTTCCCCAGTCCTAGGTCGTTAGGGTATCCCTTTCCCCCGATGCATCAAAATACGTATGGGTATCATTTAGGGTCGTATGCGCCGCAATGTGCCAGTCCACCTAAAGATGGTAAGTTCAATTTTGGTCTTTTTATTTATATGTCTAAAAGTATTATAAATTTATTCCTACCAAACTGAGAAAATGATTATTTTGCATCTAGATTGCATACAACAAAATACATTTAAGTAAAACATTTTTGTTCAGAATCAGACAACTTACGGACAGTTCCCGTTATTTTAAGATCGTTCAGTCTTTTTTTTTTGGGGGTGAGAAATCATCAATGACGTCACCCGCTCTGCGTGGAGCGGAAGGGCGTGTCATACTTTTACTGACGAAAACTCACCCGTGTTCCTTCAGTTGCCTATATGCCAGGGCCACGGTATCTCTTTCAAACAAATCTAGCGACCCTGGCAGGACGTTCACAGTCTGATCTCAGTATCAAACTGTCAAAAATACCTCGAGTTTCCATTTTCGACAAGTTTTTGACACTTGGTTGTCACCGAGATGAGACTGCGACTAGATTTTGAACGTTTTTAATTACTTGAATTGGTCCTTTGTTTTCTACAATATAACACGAATTTCTAAAGCGGTGTTATGTGCAGCAAAGATGTATTTTTTTAAACATAGTCCTTTAAAATGATAAATATACTGACCATTACGGAAAAAAATAAAGGATAAATATGAAAGAGAAGTGAAAAATATCAAGGAAAAAGAGCTTTCTAATTCCCCCAAAACTATAATACCTACCATTACACCATCACAAATAAAATTCTTAACACCTTCGGCACAAAAGAAGCCATTTTGAACTTATAAACTACCCTAATTTGTAACATTACAGTTGTCTTATGGAATACCCCATTTTTACGAGTTTCACCCCAAAATTATCGTCACTCGAGTGTTCTGATCGTCACATTACGGCCTGAACCGTCATTTTAAGGCGTCAACTACGAATATCATGAAGTTTTACGAAAAACTCCTTTGTTAAAAAAAAGAAAGAAAATGTCTTCTTTCTTGAATATTTGATTGAGTCCTCGGTAAAGTTTTGGGTCCTTTATAAGACACGACACGACCACGATTCTATGTTTCGGATCGTAATAAAATGGTCTTTGCATATTAATAAAATACCAGCATATTAGTCCACGTTCCATTATTCATGTGGTGCCGGACGCCACCATCCCATTTCTTCGCGTGGGTCTCATAAAAGGCGACTAAGGGACTTACTAGAGAATGGGCAGCAGCGTTTTCTATGCATTTTATCACCATACTGCGATCCCAACCACACGTGGCAATTATGGCAAAGCCCCCTTCAAATTGGGAGAGGCCTATGTCCAGCAGTGGACGTCTTATGGCTGAAATAATGATGATTAAAATGATTATGAAAATAACAGCCTATTAGTCTACGTTTGCACGGTCTTTCGCGCACTCGATCTTCAACCCAGTGCCTAGCACCTAGAGTTGAAAATTGAGCAATGTGTTTTTCCAACGCTTTGGGATTTCTTCATGATCACCATTGATCACCATGCTTACTAAAGACGGGTTGGTGAATTCAGACTTATATCCAGGTAGAATTAAGTACCTATAGATTTCCTTACGATGTTTTCCTTCACTTATATCAGGAAAGTCCAATAGAAACTCAGATAGGATATTTGAAGAAAGTTACATTGAAATGACTTGTAGAAAATTTAGAGAAATATCCTTTGTTGAGCCGATCGATCAGGGCAAGATAAGCTTGCCGCCGTATTCCGTGGATGGGTAACCATCTTAACATACCAAGACCCTTCCGTGCCTTGGAAAGCACGTCAAGCTGTCGGTCCCGGCTGTCATTTGTAGATCTTTGACAGTTGTTACGGGTCGTCAGAAAATTCGCATAATTTTTGTTGCTTAGGTACTAATAATAATAATATAATAATATTCCACAACTATCACACAACGCCATCTAGTCCCAAGCTAAGCAGAGCTTGTGTTATGGGTACTAGACAACTGATAAACATACTTATATATTTCTAAATACATACATATTATAGAAACAAACACCTAATAGAAATTGATTTCTACATCAATTAACTGATTTCACAAAAGGCGTCGCCTAATGTTATATCTTTAAACGAGCAATTCTTGTACATATATAATAATCTGAATCTCGAAAACGGTTCCAACGATTTTCATGAATTTTTGTATACAGGGGGTTTTGGGGGCGATAAATCGATCTAGCTAGGATTAATTTTTATAAAATGTCGTTTTATTCGTGTTTTCAATGACCAACTTTATCGATAATCAACTTGAACATTAACTTATTATTTTAAACACAATTTACTAAAAAATACCGAGCAAACTCGATCATCCAGATATTGTCATCTAAAATCATTTCGTCAATTAAATCACATAGTTTCAAGAATTTTCTTTAAAAATCGTGACATCTAAACTGGCATGGAATACAGTACGTCAAAACACTAGTAATTGTACTACGGAACCGCCGAGTTAATATTTAATGGAGTCCCCTATAGCTCAGCTCAAGTATAATTAGGGTTGTCTCTTTGCTATAAAAAAATCTTTTTAGTTTTTGAGTGCTGTAGCGAGAAAACATAGAAAAAAAAATGTTGAGAATATTCATCTTGATCTGAGAATTAAAACGATTCTTTATTTTAAATTAGAAGCATAATTGTTTTACTTATAATTATTAACTGATTTTCTTTACATTTTTCACTGTATTTTTCCTTCCCAGATCAACACGGAAATGTCTCTTTTACACATCTAAACCACTACTTTGGTAAGAGAAAATATCACTATCCTCATAACATTCATAAGACGTCCAGCGGTGGACAAACGCTTCCTACGGCTGTCACCAGGCCAAACTGCAATTAGGTATAAATAATGTAATGCTTACCAGTTGCAATCAAATACAAACCAAATATGGATACCGGGCTCAAGGCTAAAAACGCACGGGTTGATAGAAGGTAAACATCCCCTTGCATCAGTTCGTGGATGGGTCCATTACATATCAAGACTCCTCCGTGCCTTAGAAAGCACGTGAAGCCGCTGGTCCCGGCTATGATTCGTATATCTTTGACAGTTGTTAAAACGACGAAAAGTCTGACATATGGAAACCAATTTCCGTCGAAAATAAACCAATTTATTGACCCATCAAATGACAACCGTTTGAAATATTCTCAGTGACTATTTTGCACAACCCTAGTTCCAGTAGGTACTAAACTTTTCCGAACGCCATCTAACGGACTCGCATGAAACTTTTATGTGTCACACTGGCCCCGACCAATTGAACAGTAGAGTTTGAATTTAGAATGACTCGCGTATCGGTTTAAAAGAACTTTCTTTCCCTCTGTAATTGGCATTGAATTTTAAAACGTTCTTGCAAATGGTTAGGGCCAGCCCTATTGAATTATATATGATGTCGTAGTTATGCAAATTGTTGCCTATTACTAGAACTATTCTTTTTATTTCTTTGATTAGAGACTGGCTGTAAAATGAAAAGTATCATATGGTTGTGTTTAGTTTATTTAAAACTTTTACTTATCAATTTATTAGATAAACCATCGGTTGAGCTGCACGATTAGTGACAAATGCGTGCACTTACTGGACAGGTCCACTCAATCTGTATGGTTCTTTCTTTAAAAGACCATTTCAGTCACCAATCTACATAGTCTTTACATGATGTAGTCAAGATTATGTCTGGACTTCAAAAGAGATTACGACCTCTGAGTTGGTTTCGGCCTTTCTTCTCAGAATAGTCAGTTAGGAAAGGCTGACCTCATCTATAAAAACTTACTGCGCTCAACTGTGAGAAAAGACCACTAAGTTATATATAAACTATTTTTTTTTTATTGTATCTTCAGATGCATAAGTAATACATTTTTGGAGGTTCGTAAATTTTTTAAAGTGGCCATCAATGGTACCGATTCCCTTGTTCACAAACTAAACTAAATTTAAGTTCAGTGCATCTTTTTCTTTTTATTTCATTAAGAAGAGGACAAAAGAATTTTTTTAGTTTAGTCCTGTCAAATTAATCAGCGCCTGTCACTACTCCATACAAGTTTAGACGTGATTAAAAACTTGCCCACTAAAATTACGTCAATTTACGTCAAGCGCTGATTAATTTGACAGGACTAAACTAAAATTTATCTTCTGTCCTTTCCTTAATGATATAGAAAGAAAAAGATGCACTGAACTTAAATTTAGTTTAGTTTGTGAATAAGGGAATCGGCACCATTGTATGATCAATAAGTGTTAGGAACTTTAGAGTGTCGGTTAAATATTTCCCTAAAGTAAGACGTTCAAAACCGGTAGTAGGAATTGTAATTTGTTACTAGCTTCTGCCCGCGACTTCGTCCACATCAAATTTTAGCTCTCCTGACCCTTCCCCGTCCCGTCGAATCGCCTACCCGTGCGATTTTCCCCGTTTTCTAACATTTTTCATTACTGCTTCACTCCTCTTGGTTGTAGCGTGATGTTATATAGCCTATAGCCTTCCTCCATAAATAGGCTATCCAACACAAAAATATTTTTTCAATTCGGACCAGAAGTTCCTGAGATTAGCGCGTTCAATCAAACGAACAAACATACAAATAAACAAACTCTTCAGCTTTATAATATTAATATAGTATAGATAAAGAAAGAAAATACGTTTATTTGTGGCAAACATTACGCGCAGAAAGATCAAAATATACTACAAAAAGAAAAAGCTGGGGGGAAAACATGCGTCACATCCACGCAAAACGGCCATCGCTCAGCATAATTCTGTGACCCTATGACCCTACGACAGAGCCACAGCGCTGGTTTTCAGCGACAGCCGGCGGTGACGTGATGACGTCAACCGGTGCAGCAAACAATGAGTAAAAGAAACCACCGTCTGTCCGTCTGTTATCTTCTTGCCCATGACTTAAAATCAAAATATTTTTATTTCACAATAAACCAACATGGGCACTTATGAAATGTCAGAAGATGCACGTTTACAAATAGTTGATTCCTATGGAAAAGAGCTGGCTAACCATAGCCAACACTTTTGGAAGACTAAGAGTGAGTTGCACCAACTAAAGCCTCCTACAAACCGGCGCGACGCGGCAACGCGACGCGACACTCGTAGAACAATTTTTATGTGAACTTCATGGAAATTGTTCTACAAGAATCGCGTCGCGCTGTCGCGTCGCGCCGGTCTGTATAAGCCTTAACTTTAACCATAACCAATGCCTTGGTTTCGTCAAATCTCCGCCCCCGTGTCACAAATGTGATCAGTTCTGACAAGGACGGGAGTCGGGGTCAAAAAATCATGAAATTTGTTTGATGTAATTTACGGATATGGCCCCTAAGCGGAGATTTGACAGAACCAAGGCATTGGTTATGGTTAAAGTTAGTTAGTGCTACTCACTCTAAGCTATTTTGCTCACACCGCGTATTGTAGGTATTTCAATAATTCGCTTGCGTGCGTATAATAATATTTATTAGCTAAATAACTAATTTAACGCTTAAAATTGCCACTTTCAACATTCACGCTAAGAAAACAGTTTCAAAATATTCTGTAACCCTTTCAAAAATGACTGACAATAAAACCGGTATGAAGTGGCAGGGGGATGTTGAAAGAGGCGACTAAGGGACTTACTAGAGAATGGGCAGCAGCGTTCTCTATGCATTTTACCACCATACATTGATTGCCAACCCGCCTGCCAAGCTATGTCCAGCAGTGGACGTCTTTTGGCTGAAATGATGATGACAAGAAGGTAGTGACTACCGATATAACGACTAATAGAGAAATTATTAGTCGTTATATCGGTAGTCACTCCCTTTCTTGCCATATCCAACTCGTATGGCCACATTCATACTCAAAACTTTGCTCTTAAAAGATATGTATTCCAAATAGCATAAATCTTCTGTGGCCTCTTAAAAAATACGTATAACAATGCATTGTCTGTTTGTTACTCAACTGTTTTTAGGCAACAGAAGATTATTATTTAAAGTTTAAACAAAGCATTGAATATTAAAAATAAGGAAATTGCAAATTAAACGTAATAATCTTAATCAGATTTACAAACTTAAATTAATTGTTTAATTAAATACATGGTCCTACTAATATCGTTCAGAAATCGACATTTAAAAGGCAAGGCAGAAAATTAAAAAAAAAATGAAGTATCAGTTTCGCTTTCGAGAATGCCATCCGTGAAAAAAACAGCACGCGAACCACAGACAACGCAAAAAAACATGATAACTTTTTTAGGCGTCAAAAATTTCGTGCAAAGGAAACTATGATTAAATTGATGCGTTCCGACATGCGTCTTCCTTGCTGGTTTAATATCATTTAAGGATGGCACTATAAGTATTCACCGTAATAAATTTATTAAGAATTCAAATGAACTGTACACAAATAACAAAGCTATAAGGTAACTTTAATTATTAAAAAAATAAATAAAATCTTAACTCAATTAAAACTATTGCCAAATAAAATATTGCATCTAAAATTTCTTCTGCATCCTTGTCAACTGGTAATATACAGACGGCAGAACACAAAGCCACGACAATCTGTCAAATTTCTTTTATAGATTTTCAACTTTATCGCTAAAGTAGTAGGTTCAAGATTGATTGGAAAAATTTGACAGTTTTGGGTAGCTTGATATGCTGGTGTATGTAATCCAGAGACTGATGCCTTTTGAAGAGCATTGCTTCATATGTTCGAAAAAAACATCTGTTAGACAACGTAAATAACGCAATGAATAATGTTCAACTGTCAAAATGAAAGCCATTCCAACTGTTTGTGTGTTACGCTTTACTCCGATGGTCAGCCCTACTATCATTCTTGCTGACCTATATCCAATATCTATTATCTTATAGTAATTTTCTTTTTTGTTCCGTGTGCTGACGGACGTAAAGAATAGCACCATCCCATTTTTTCCCATGGTTCTCGTAGAAGGCGACTTGGGGACTTACTAGAGAATGAGTAGCAGCGTTCTCTATGCACCTTACCACCACACTGCGATCGCCAACTCGCCCGACGTCTTTCAGCTGTCCATAAGACATTAACTTAATTCTCTTTATTTGGGATTCAACATCAAATGACAGATGTGATGTCATCTGTCATCTGATATGAGCCTAGCTGTCAAACATGCTTTGGTCAAACGTGACTTTTTACAAGGACCCTTATAATTTTCTCTATTGACCGTTCAATAGAGAAAATTTTCTCCGTTTTTCATATTTGTTTGACAACCCTGCGCAAGGTCGATTTTCACATACATAAAGTCGTTTCCCAAATACACTAGGAGATTTCTAAACCCTTCCTCGATCCAAGGTTTTGGTTAGGTTTTTAGTATGGCCTCGAGACGCCGGAAATATCTGTTGGCTACCTGCTAAAAAATATAGATTTGTGTCTGTGCTAATCGGCTTTGGCGATCTGTGTTACATTGTAGACTACATTCTTAAGCCGGGTCCACACGTGTGTATTGTATGTTACGCGCACTGTGTGTGTGTTTGGCATTACAAGTAGTGGTAGACCAGTGGTAACGGCCACGACTAATATACTAATTAACTTTGAACCCGGAAATCCACTTTGCCTTGTGTAAATTATTTAATTACTACTGCTCTCAAAACGGTGAGGGAAGACGTCGTGAGGAAACCGTCATGTCCTAGAACCAAAAATTCGAAGACATGTGCCATCTACCAATCTACCACGTGGGCCAAGTGCGACTTGGCCCACGTCGTAGATTGGCCTACTCCCTCTCACTGAAAGAAGGCCTGTATCCCAGCTGTGGGAACATTATAGACTGTTTTTTCAGTTGCTATTTCTCTATACATCACTTTAAATTTTAAAAACAAATGAGTTCGCTTTCGAATTCTGTGCGATCTTCAATGAGGTCCTAAGTGAATTTTATCGTATTGCCCAGTAGGGGTGTGGAGGTCAGATAGGCAGTCACTCCATGTAAAATACTGGTATTCAGCTGAATCTGGTTAGACTGGAAGTTAGACAAACATAGTTTGGAAAAGGCTAGGCAGATCATGATGAATTTCAGAGTGTTCTATATCTTATAAAAAAATCTCCCTCCAAAAAATATTTTAACCAGTTCACTGTAATCAATCTTTATGTAGAACTAGTCTGTAATTAAAAATTACTCCAACAACAAACGTTCAAACGTATAATTAACAAATTGTGACAAATTGAATTGTGGTAGGCGATAAATTTTCATCTCGACCCCATGGTCTGTAACTCTATGACCAGTTATATGAGAACCTTTGACATAGAACTAGATACCATTACAGAAACAAGTAGGCAGGGGCAGCGAGACGCACACTATTTTTTTTTTATAAAAAAAATCGCTTTGTGCAGGATGACATTAAATATATGCACATCATATAAATAATGGTAGAATGTAAAGGGGCTTATTAGCTGTAAGATAAAAACTTACATTCTGGCAAATAAATGAATCTGATTCGATTTGTATCCAGCACTCATGTGCTGTCCATGTGATACCATGTGTATCATGTATCATCTTTTAGATGATACATGATACACATGGCATGATGGTACATGATAGATCACGCATATATACATAAACTCATGCCTTATTTCCATGGGGGTAGGCAGAAACTACGGAACGCCGCCTTCTGCGATTCTAATATACTTCTTTTGCCTCGTTTAAGTTCATACATCTGGTCATACACGCACGCCGGTTACTAGTACCTGATCTTGCACCTGATATTTCTGAAGAATATCATCAACTAGCTGACCTAGCGAACTTCGTATCGCCTCAGATTCAATAAATGTTGTAATAAACCAACCAAGTTTGACACGCGGTGGTGATCTGGTAAGCATTTTCTAGCTGATACTCATGTTTGGTTAGCTCCTACCCAGTTATGATAACCTGGTACTTCGAAGGCATAAAGCGTTTTCTAGCTGATACTCCTGTTTGGTAAGCTCCTGCCAAGTTATGATAACCTGGTACGTCGACGGCATAAAGCCTTTTCACATTTTATGTTTCGTTGATGACGGACTTCCATACAAAATTTTAACCCCTTATGGGGCGAATTGTCAAAAATCCTTTCTTAGCAGATGCCTAAGTCATTACAACTATCTGTATGCCAATTCATCCTCTCAACATGATCAAATCATCATACTGTTTTCAATTTTCTTCAGTACATTTTCTTTTAAACCACAGCGTTGTCTTATCGCATCATTCCTCAGCCCATCATCTGGATTATGGAGTTTAGATAGACAGTCGCTCCATAAAAAATCCTGTTATCAGCTACATTCGGTAAGACTGGAAGCTGACCTCAACATTGCTGAGAAAAGTCTAGGCAGATTAATTTACTGTTTAAATTCTCCCTCCCTGTCAGTTACTGTCATCTCTGCTTATCCCGCATTCCACAAATTCAAACTCACAGCTCAGAACAAAATGGTCACATACCACACTGCGCTAACACATTCAATATTCAACTCTATCATATACTAGTAGGGTCGGATTTCGTTTGTCAGTGTTCAAAGCTATAAATCTTTCGGAGTTCAACAAGGGGTGAACAGAGTGATCATAATATTAAATAGACTGTTTGTTTGATGATAGTAATTTTTTAATTAATGTAATTTGTTCTGTTGGTTTTTGACTGTGGATATTGGGATTCGATTCTAAGGTTTAAGAAACGGAAACTAGTATTTGCATGAAAATGATTTTTCTACAATTAAAGATATTGATTTCCATTAGGGTCCGTGTGGTTTCGGACGTAAAGAATAGCACCATCTCATTTCTTCCCGTGGGCGTCGTAAGAGGCGACTAAGGGACTTACTAGAGAATGAGCAGCAGCGTTCTCTTTGCATTTTATCACAATACTGCGGTCGCCAACCTGCCTGCCCAGCGTGGCGATTATGCCAAACCCCTCTCTTTTTCGGGGAAGCCAATATTTAGCAGTGAACGACTGTTTTCTTCACCTGATATATATTTGCACAAAATTAAACGTCTGTCTGGGTTCGAACCTATGTCCTGCACTCCTAAGTCAGGGCCGATACCGCTGAATCACTACTACTCTAAATTACAAATAATTTTATTTCTGTAAGTAGGTTTGTACAAACACTTTTACACGTCAATCTTACATTTAAAAACTAGGTTAGGTCGTCTCTCTGACTCTATAATATAATTGACTAAAAATACAATATACCTGGAAACTCAACTAACACACAAATTAGTAAATACGGTATAGTCTGTGCCAGATGTGAAACAAATATAAGTCGTTGACACCCGTCTTCCAATGTATTCAAATATTTCAAAACGATACGAAAAAAATGTAAGGAAAATGTCGCTAGCACGGTCAAAACGGTAATTTGAATGAATTGGTAGGCAGGTGTCACCGACTTTTATTTTTTTCACATCTGGCACAGACTATAGCTAAGTACTAAAGTAATTATTTCTTTTAAATGCTAATAAAGGCGATAATTTTTGTCTTATCTATCTGGTCAAGTAATAAAGTGTTAAGTATAGGTGAAAGGCTAGATATATAGTCTTATTAATGGGATTATTTATATGAACTTAATTGTCGCGGTATTGAAAGTTCCTGAACTTTAGTTGTATAGCGAAAGAAGTAGCATTTCTATGGGTTGGTAGGGAAATTGATACGCAATCTTTATCATGGATTCAGCACATTAAAATGTATTTATACAAAAGTAATCATACTGAACAAGAAGACTGGGCGATGACCCCCAAACTAGGCATTTGCCTGTATCTTATGAATCGGAATTGTGACATTTTTAGAGTGTGGTACAAAGTGATTATTAATAACAGGGAAAAATAAACTAAACTAAACACAATTAAAATAAAACACGTAAAACCTAAAATATACCTTGCTATAACCGTGATATTAGTAGACAAAGCAATATGAAATCGATTAAATACAAAATAACCGTTTTTAATAATTTGGAAACAAAATATGAATCAACAAAAATCGAATTAATTAGGAACATTATTTTGAAATCAATTTTACAAATTTAGGTATAGTGTTAGTGTATATGTTAGGGAGTGTGAATGAGTTTAGGGTTTCTGAATTTCTGAGCCCCCTGCGTCGAAATTTGTTCAACGTAGGTAGCTTAAAAAAAAATAGCTGTTTCATACATTTTGAGGGCATAGGTCTTGCACCTCTCTGTGAATCAGCACAAATTTTCGTTTTTGATAACCGATAAAAAAAATCTACTCAAAGGGTTATTTTTTTTTTTTTTCAAAATCTAGTGTTGAAATCATTGTAACAGGTTCATAGTGACTGAGGTCTTTTCGAAATACCACTAATCCAACGTCGGTCTACTAGTGTCAGTGAACTGATAAGCCAATATCACTCTTATCCGACCTCTTCGCTAATTTCTGTAGCGCATTAAAAAACCGGCCAAGTGCGAGTCGGACTCGCGCACCGAGGGTTCCGTACAAACCTGTAGGTATTCTCGGTTTAAAAATAAATGTTTTTTTTAAATTTTATATTTCAGTTGATTGAATGTAAGGTAAATTGCGGTTTACGATTTATGACGTTTTAAAAAAAAACTACTCACTCGATCTCATTCAAACCAATTTTCAGTGGTAGTTTACATGATGATGTACATCATACATTTTTTTTAGTTTTATCATTCTCTTATTTTAGAAGTTACGGGGACGACGACACACATTTTACCAATTTGGAAGTGTCTCTCGCGCAAACTATTCAGTTTAGAAAAAAATTATATTAGAAACCTCATTACCATTTTTGAAGACCTATTCATAAATACCCCACACGTATGGGTTTGATGAAAAAAAAATTTTTGAGTTTCAGTTCTATGTATGGGGAACTCCAAAATGTATTGTTTTTTTTCTATTTTAATGTGAAAATCTTAATGTGGTTTACAGAATATATCTACTTACCAAGTTTCAACAGCATAGCTCTTATAGTTTCGGAAAAAAGTGGCTGTGACATACGGACGGACGGACAGACAGACAGACAGACAGACATGACGAATCTATAAGGGTTCCGTTTTTTGCCATTTGGCAACGGAACCCTAAAAACGCTTTTAGCCGGTTTTTTAACGCGCTACGAATGATCATAAAGTATGTAAGTAACATTAAAGGACCGCGCATGACTTCACCGCATTTTATTGAGTTCTTAACTAGAAGGTTACGAAAGTGTTGCCACCTTCAGACTTCTCACGCGAATGAGTATGTCACTTGTTTTTAATACAATGTGAAAGTTGAAGAGGGTCATAAGCCTCCCCCCAGTTGGGTTTGCCATAATCGCCACGCTTGGCAGGCGGGTTGGCGATCGCAGTAAAGTGGTAAAATGTATAGAGAACGCCGCTGCCTATTCTCTAGTAAATCCCTCAGTTGCCTCTTACGACATTCACGGGAAGAAATAGGATGGTGGTATTCTTTATGTCCAGCGCTATACAGAACCACATTATCAAAGTACTAAATCATTAAATAAACTTAAATAATTTAATTGCCCGTTCAACTAAATTGTACCATTTTGGTAACAATTCATTTTGATAAACACAATTTGTTGTAGTCATTGTTTTAAATTAATTGTTGTCATAAATTAAATGGTGCTTGTCTCTGTTTAAAAGATAATAATCTGATTAAATTGTGTTTTTTTTTATTCGTTGTTGGTTTTGGACTGTTTAAAATTTAATTAATGAGGTACAATTTATTTTATTGTAGCAGAAATTTTATAATTTAAAAGTAAGAACATATTGGTATTGGTTCTAGAAAAATCTGTTTGACCTATCAACCTTGCAGAAATTAAGATGATCTTTTTTGTACCCCACAAAATTTTGGTTCACGTATGTGAACCAAAATTTTGTGGGGTACAAAATTTTCGAAATAAATAGAGCAGTGGTGGCCTAGTGGTAACGGCCGTTGTAGGTCGTGGGTTCAAACCCTGACAGACACTGAGAAAATACCTAATTGATGTATGTAAATGATTTCTTCAACACTGCTCTCAAAACGGTGAAGGAAAACATCGTGAAGAAACTAGCATGTCCTAGAACCAAAACTTCTAAGACTTGTGACATGTACCAACCTGTACTGGGCTGTAAGTAATAGTACCATCCCATTGGTCCCAGTGGCTGTCGAAAATGGCGACTAAGGGACTTACTAGAGAATTGGTAGCAGCGTTCTCTATGCATTTTACCACCATACTGCGATCACCAACCCGCCTGCCAAGCGTCGCGATAATGGCAAATCCACCCAAATTGAGGGAGCCCTATGTCCAGCAGTGGACGTCTTTCGGTTGAAATAATGATGATGACTAAAGATATCTAAAATGGTTGAATGTTGAAAGGAAGAAAGTGAGATGTGTTATATTATTTTCAATTTTATTTCAACCTCGATTTTTCTAAACCCCACACACTCACATTTCAAAACCTCAAAAAAATATTCGAAATTCGAAATCTAAAAAAGAAAAAGGTACAGTCATGTTAAAAAGCGCTTAACGTAACGTTCGCTCGGTCACACCCACTGGTACGCTACGAAACATGCTCCATTTCGTTCATTAATTATATTTTATGAACTGTTACTACGCTCGCGCGGCTCGTTTTTACGACAAAATTAATTTATGAGATAATTGTGCTAATCCGTCACATGAGTAACGTTTAATGTCGATTTAGTGGCAATTTGCTGATTTATTGACGACTTATTATTTGAAAAAAAACAACAAATTATCGCGTTTATAGTAGTGATCCTATAACTAAGTATGTTCACGTAACGTATCTGTCATTTTATTACAAAAATACGAACTTAACTACGCGGTTGAACGTTTTAAACTATACAAAATTCTTGTGTCAGAGTTCAAAAAGAAAAACCAAATACATTTAAAATCCCTTTTAATATATATTTTAAAGTCTGTAAAGTACATTTATGTAAAAAAAGCACAGGCACATCCACTGAACGTTAGGTGAGTTAAATGTTCTACTTTAGATTAATTAAATAATTCATTTCATACAGTCGCAAAGAATTTTAATACTTTATTATGACATTTAGATGTTATTATTATGAAGAATTTACGCATGGTTCAGAATTTACGAAAAATAATGAGTCTTGAAAAAAATATATATTAATACATATTGTATTGCTGATGCCTTTTTTACCAAAACTTTTCCTTATTTTCTATCAAGTTTAAGACCCTTATTGCCTTTTTTATTTCAATAAAAGGCAAATATTTCATTGTAAACATTAGTGAGTTTTGGGGAATATGGGACCACGTCAAAACCAAAGGGTGTGTCCCCAAAAGTACCTCAACCCATCCCCTAGGGTATTAACCGTGATGTTACCCCGGAACCTTTCTATCAACCAACTGCCCATTGCCGCGAGACATTTAAACATAATTACAGACTGACTAACTTTTAATTATTGCCTTAAACATCATTTTTATCAAGTTTTTTGTAGAATTCTTCACTTTTAGCCTAAAGCGCAGCACGTGAGGTACAGTCGCGTAGTAAAGTGGTTTAAGCTTATTTATTTAATTACGAGCTTTTGCCGGTGTGTTTATTCTAGTGTAAGCCGGTAAAAAGTATCATATTTCCTAAATGAAGTCATGTTTTAACTTGTGTGCTTTTAATCCAAATCCGTACAGACGTTTTTACGTGATTAAGTGAACATAAACACAGATCACACACACACACACACAGATCACATCATAAACTAAGATTTTTTTTTAAAGAGACAAAGTTTTGTTCGTATATCTTAAAATAATAAAAGGCAATACAGAATGAAGTTGATTTTTAACAGTAACTAAATTAAACGACGTAAATAAATCTTATAATTAATGATTACTATATTATGTAACAACTGGTTTCAACGTAAAAATAAAACAATATCGTTCACAATTAAGCTCGAGTCGTAATTATAAAAAATAATGAGTACTTATAAAGTATTACGTGCATACTTATCTGTTAATTAACTAGTTAAATAATAATAAATACTTGTAAGTTCACACTTTAATAAAATATGGATTTTGCGGTACAACTTGCTAGTTGCAAGAAATATTAATATTTTAAAGTGTTAAAACGGATTTATTATAAACAAATAAGAAGGTAATTGAAAGATGGATAAGGAAAAACTGAAGAAGCACAAAACCGGCCAAAGTAGCGGTGCTTGGAGGATATCTTGGCCTATATCTAGCAGTAGACGTCTTTCGACTGATATGATGATGAAGGAAAAACTGACTTGACTAGATTAAATCTGTAACCTATTCGAATAGATCCTCTTAGAAATTAAAACAGTAGTTTCTAAAATGCTGATAATGTCAATCGTATTATCCTAGAGTTACCAATCCATACCACGTCTGGGCAAAACAGAATGTTTATTCCAATTAGAGCTATTTCAAACTAAACACGACAGTATAGCAAATAAAAATCAACATTTTATCGACTCTAAATTAATAATTTATGAACAGACAACACTTTGGTTGGTAACAGTTCCCGAAACTGTGTAGATCTAAATAAGATTACTTAGGAAAGAGAACCTTAGGCTAAACGTTAGACACACCCCATACTATAAACTTTGAAACAAGAATAAACAAAGAAAAAACAAATGTTTTTCGGTTCTAGCTACGGCTATTGGTAGTAAAAACATTTTTGAGCATCTGTATTTCCGTAAGTCCTACTAAATGTAAAGTAAAAACCAAATGTTTTGTAATTGATTTGTCACTATTACAAAATTGAGATCTTATAAATTACATATTACAAAAGAAAAACAAAAATGCAACACTCAAAGATGTTTATCGAAAAAACTTGTTTTATAATCGTATTTAATAAGTTAATAGGTACGGTGAAAGAAATTAAAAGTAAATAATTTGATTCCCATAAGACTATTCTTTAATAAAAAGCGCGGTAACGTACCAACGGGAAAGAGTGAAGTATTTTTTTTTCTTTTTTACTCAAAAACGAACGGCGCGATTTCATTTTCTTGTCGTTGGCGGGACAGACGAGTGTCTCATACATAACCATAACTGTTTTTCTAAATATGAAAAAATAACAGTTGTTTTTCTTTTTTTTTTTTTGATAAAAAAACAACATTTTATTAACTTTTTCACTAACACATACAATACACTCAGTTGACGCTCCTAAGTAAAACTTAACATATTGGTAACATAACTGTTTTTTTTTTTAAATAATACTTAGTTATTTTCATTTGACTGTCCTATAAGATTACAATGATCGTTTTTTTTTTTTTAAATTGTTAAAATCTTTTTTGTGCAACACCAAGAATTATTCATTTTGCTTTCTGTATTTCTCACAACGAAAACAATTTAAAATTCACAATAATTTTCCTCATTAAAGTACACTTCACCCCAAAATTAACGAAACGTTTGAACCGCTATCACCCGCTCGTCTGTCCATACAATATTTTTTTCTATTTTTTCTTTTTTCTTTCGTATCTGGCAAAGGGTTTTATTGTTTTTTAGCTGGTACATTTATCGTTCAGTTTTTCGGTAGGCGGGCTCTGGGCGGAGTACTGTTGGTATGGTATGTGTGTGGCTCTGTTTTAAATTTTAATATTATTTAGATTTATTTTGTTGATGACGTACATTTTTTTGTGATTATTTTTGAGAATGACAGCAGATGACGTATTTTTTTCCGTAGAGTTTAATGGGTACAATTATCAGCAAATGGAAATGCCATTTTTGTCTGAATTAGCTAAATGCTGAAAGAATCCCAGTGAAGTCAAAGTCGACAAGTATTACCAGTTTAATAAAAATAAATAAATTTTGATTTTTAATTTTATCATGGTGAGTGTTTATATAGATTTGGCTGCACCTATACTCTTAGCCAAGCAAAGAAGCAACGCAAAAAAAAAGATTATAAAAATCAGCAACGTTTTTTCACATCACTACTTATCGACACGACATCAGCACATCACTACTGCTTGAGGGTGTGTCGCGGCCCGGGGCATCGCATTGTTTCGTCTGTATGTATGACGGACGCCGACATACATTCATACATACACATACATACATTTTGTATGGAACCATGGGAAGCGCTTGTTGTGAGTTTTTTGATGTATGTAATGTGAAATTGTGGACTGTTCATAAATCATTTAATTTATAAGTTGTTAGCTTTTGCTCGCGACTTCTGTTGCGTAAAGACTCTAGAAAATTTTCCTTGGCCGCCTCTAGAACCGTCTTTATAGGAATTTCTATTCTTAGTGCAGCTCAGGTCATATTGTAGGTACGGGGCATTACCTATTCCTATGCCTGTGATCGTGTCGTAATCATGGACCTCTAGGTCAGCTCAGGAGGCGAGTTTAAGACCATTGGTTCGGCCCCTATAACATGAGACTTAAACTTCTAAGACCAGCCCATCTCTGCTGTAGAAAACGAGCGTGATGTTAAGTTATTCGGCATCTGCCTTCATTGACTTATGACTAACATGATGCTTTAGACGTATTTTGAGGCAACTTTACCTGCAGTATTTTTAAATAAGTCTTGCTTTTACGAATATGAAACGAATCCCTGTAAGTAGGCTTACCAATAGTAAGAAAATGGTAACCTAAGCTACAGTTTCCTACAAAATGGCGTCCGTACAATGTTATTTATGAAACTAAGTTGATGCGTTTCCTCAAATACCGTCTTTGACACCGTAAGATCAAACCCCGCTTCCATAATTTTCATGACAGCTGTCACAACGGCCATTACGTGGCGGCCATCTTTGAAAAAATACTGTTGCTTTACTATTTGTAAGTAGAAAATTAAGCGGACGGAGGAGTATGTAATGTCCCACAGTTAAAGTTTATATGGAGAAAGAGTGCAGAAAGCTAATATTTTTATATAATAATGCAATAAAAATACATTAAATTTTTAATTAATTATTTTCGAATTTCGGCCACTGGGCGACCACTAGTTATGAAGAAATATAGATACCCAAAAATATATCCATTTTCGTTTCATATGTATTTAACTAGTGCATACAAGTGGAAGTATTAATATCACGCTGTTGATTTACGAGGCTCGGCTGCGCAAACAGTTTTGCATATCTAAGTGCGATCAGGACACTGGCCGGCAAGCCTTTGAATTTGTAACTGAATTCTGAATTTGAAAGATTTGTGTTCTATATTTGAAATGCATTTTATTTATTTATCGAAAGGATTTGAACTTGTTTTTATTTATTTTTCGAATGGATTTGAACTTGTTTTTGTTTTAATATTTGTGTTTTGAACTAGTTTCAATAATATCATTTAATTCTAAGGTTGAACTTTTAATCCTATTCACTAACTTGACAGTTCAATGCAAAATAATGATACCATTCTAAAACTAATAGTGTCGGGGTAGTGAACGATTTCGCATAAAGAATGAATGATAAAAATGGTTTAAAATAAATAAAACTTTAAAAAATCGTTTTTAGGTGTGGATTATAAGAATAATTAATAATTTTTAATAACAGTTATTTCCTTTTTTTATTTTCTTCTGTTAGAAACAAAACGAAATATAAAAATCATTTCATTTTGCTTATTTTTTTACTAAAGTCATTTTATTTCCTCTGACAGCCATAGACTACATATATATCGATATAGTACACATCTTGTTTTAAGACAAGTTATTAAATTTAAATTACAAAGTTTGCATGTAAGTACATTATTTCAAGTTCATTCAATTTCATTCATTCTTGCACCACCTCACTATCTTTTTTTTGTCAAAACCTGGTATCCCTCTAATTGTCAAGTTAGTGAATAGGATTAAAAGTCGAACCTTAGTGATCTTTCTGGCATTCTCCCTAACTGCATAAAAGTTAAAATATTCATTCATTTTGAAGGATGTGTACCAAAATTCCATTACGCTAATAATCACAGGCGCATCTAAACAAGAAGAAAAAACGGTCTCGCGTTCGATTTTTAAAAAGCGCACCAAAAGAGCCGCGGACAATTCTAAATTCAAAAATTTTCCACGGCGCGCGTTCGGATACCGAATAAAAAAGTTAAAGTGCGTTTGATATTAAGGCTTGTACAGACAGGCGCGACAAGTCGCGCGACCTGTTGCGGAGGCGATTCTGCGATATATCGCGACGCAACACCTTTCACACTGGCGCGAACACTCGTGCGCGAATCGCGGGCGAATCGCGCGCGACTGCTTTTAGTATTTGCCGCGACACCATACAAAATGTACCAATAAGCTGTCGCGCTACTCGACGCGGCGCGACTGTGTTGCGGCGCGACAGGTCGCCCCTGTGTGAACGGTCGCGCGCGTTTTCATAGAAATTGTTCTACGGATATAAATCGCCGAATCGCGCGCGACCGTCGCGTCGCGCTAGTCTGAACGAGCCTTTAAGCCTCCTACAAACCGGCGCGACGCGGCAACGCGACGCGACACTCGTAGAACATTTTTTATGTGAACTTCATGGAAATTGTTCTACAAGAATCGCGTCGCGCTGTCGCGTCGCGCCGGTCTGAATAAGCCTTTAATATGCAGTGCTGAGAATCGTGTGGTATCGTTAGTGTTGCGATAGTGACGGTTGTATTCGATTTTATTAGAAAAGTCGTTTTTTTTTTGGGATTTTTTAGAAATAGTTTTGATTACAATTAACGTTTTGGGACTTATTTTGTTAAATGTCGCGGGAAAGTTAGCCATCATTATGTAGGTAGATAGTTTAAAACAACAAAAAAAAACGTTAAATCATTGCTCAATGACATACAAAAAAAAATCAATTAAACCTAAAAAAATCTACAATTTTCGTAACAAATCTATCGTGAAAACACAAAATCGACTAACTGCCCACTCGATTCATATTCGCACCACTACAGCACGCTTACCAAAAAGCAGGGTGTCGGTCTTGAGGCGATTCGATGTAGCGATACGAACCCAGTAATTACAACGTACTGACTATAGCTATTATCAAGTAGCGGAGTGCCTTTCATATATTTTACAAAATGGATGGCCATGTCTCACAGCCTGTCTTGTGCGTTGAATATTTATATTGTAGATTTATTGCGAAGAAATATGTTGTGATTTATAGAGGGCTGCGGTGCGGTGTTTGAATTCGGAAGGCCATTTTGAATTTTTTGGAGTTTGAATTTCGAACGTTTTATGCGTGGTTCTATTTGACAGGACTGTGAGACTTTTTTGAGGCGTTTTGACAGCTCAGTCAGTAAGACGTGGTGCACTGATTGTCTTTGAATGTCTATTTTCATCACATCACTTCAGCCGCAAGACGTCCACTGCTGGACATGGGCCTCCCCCAAGCACCGCCAATTTGACCGGTACAATTTTTGGGGGGATTTGCCATAATCGCCACGCTTGGCAGGCGGGTTGGCGATCGCAGTATGGTGGTAAAATGCATAGAGAACGCTGCTGCCCAATCTCTAGTAAGTCCCTTAGTCGCCTCTTACGACACCCACGGGAAGAAATAGGGTGGTGCTATTCTTTACGTCCGGAACCACACGGTATGTCTATTTTAGACGGTAAATAATATTATTTTTATAACTACGCATGCGTTAAATAAAAACGACCTAAGTTCAGTGTTTCTTATTCGACTACTCCGAAGGAAAAAAAATGCAGAGGTCTCTTTTAAAGACGAAGTATAATCTTGATCGTTCCATATGCCGATCATGCAGTTATCTGTATGGTCCTCATATTATTTATCTTCAACTTGCTTTTGCCAGTAGCTTCGCCCGCGTATTATAAATAAAAACCGCCCCACTGAATCACTTTGTTTATTGACGAAAACCGTAGTAAAATCTGTTGCTTATTTTAAAAGATCTAACGAGAAGCGACTTTGTTTTATACTATGTAAAGAAACTAATGAATTGAAGATACCTATATTTTTTCACGTTATGTTTTGTGGAAACTATGGTAAGTACCGTCCGTTTGCCATTGTTCTGTGTGTTGTCGGACGTAAAGAATAGCACCACCCCATTTCTTCCCGTGGGTGTCAAAAGAAGCGATTAAGGGACTTACTAGAGAATGGGCAGCAGCGTTCTTTAAGAATTATACCACCATAATGAGATCACCAACCCGCTTGCCAAGCATGGCGATTATGAACCCCCCCCCCCCCCCGAGGCTTATGTCCAGCAGTGGACGTCTTTCAGCTGAAGTGAGCGTGTATGTGATGGTATCTACGTCATATCTACTCATATTTAAATATATTTTTTTAAATATATATAAATTCTACCAGGTCCACCATTAAACTTCTAACAACCGTGAAAACACAAAACTACGTTCAAAATCGTGTAGGTACCAAACGTACAGAATTAATTAAAACCATTTCGGCGCCATCAGTTCAAAGTATTGATTGATTTTTATTACGTCAATGCTTTAAAGTTACCGAAGAATTAAATATGAATGAATTATGATATCACCTGCTTTCTGAAGGTAAAAATTACTGACGAAATAACATGTAGAAGTTCCGTGTGGCGCCGGACGTAAAGAATAGCAGCATCTCATTTCTTCCCGTGGGTGTCGTAAGAGGCGACTAAGGGACTTACTAGAGAATAGGCAGCAGCATTCTCTATACATTTTACCACCATTATGCGATCGCCAATCCGCTTGCCAAGCGTGGCGATTATGGTGATTCTTGATGATGAATATGTAGAAGTAACATTACATAGTTTTACTGAGAAGTTCGTCTTCTTCTTCATCGGCCCGCAAAGATAATAATAAAAGATATGTTCTAAAAGTAGATTTATATACGTACAAAGACTTATACACGTCAATCATATTTTTAAAACGAGATGAAGTCGCCGTTTCCTATATGACTACTCTGAGAAAAAGCCGTAGTAAACTCAGACGCCACAGTCTCCTCAAATTCCAGACATAATCTTGAATACCATATAGTTTGTGGTCTGAAAGGGTCTTTTGAGAAAAGAGACACTGATTGAGTTTGCATTCATTTGTCAGAAACTAATTTGTTGGTACTTAAGTAATTATTTGTAACCCGTGAATCATCAATGTAAAAATGAAGGGACATATTTTAGGTGCACTAATACTATCGTAGACCTGATCTATCGCTTGCCCAAGTCTCCAACAAGTGAGACAGTAGTCCGAAACCTCAAAAAAAATAGATAATAATCATGTGATCAAAATTAACCATCTATTTCTCTCTTCACAGAAAAATGCGGCCTCTCCGACGACCCTGGTCTCCGTGTAAACGGCAAAGGGAAAAAGATGAGGAAACCTCGCACGATATACTCCAGCCTCCAACTCCAGCAGCTAAATAGGAGGTTTCAACGGACGCAGTACCTCGCCCTCCCTGAGAGGGCTGAACTTGCTGCTAGTTTGGGCCTTACACAGACTCAGGTAGGTGGTTTGTGGATACCAGTATTTTTGAAAGCAAAACGAAAAGAAATGTAATTTTCACGGCTCAAAGCGCATTTTCCTAAATGGGACATAGGACCAGACAAGTTTCAATTTCTTTCTTATTGTGATGACTCTATCTAGTAAGAGATTCCGTAGTCTGCTCAAAAATTTATTCTAAATGTGTATTGTTACTGTAACTGAGTGCTTCATCGGATTGTGGAATCACCAGAGAGCTCTTAATTTGTTTCGACGAGTATTTGACGCTCCTTACAAGAATAACTTTGGTTGAAGTGATAAAGATGTCAATTTTTTACCTATTCTGGTAATGGCGATGAGGTAGCGCGTGAAATTGCGTGACTATACACTGTCAACGATAGCGTTTACGTTATTTTTTAGCCAATATGAAATTAAAGTAAGATCTAATTGTATTTAAAACAATTAACTGTCTTATTAACGCAGTATTTATAAACCAAATCACAGATCTTGACGCTGTATCTGTCCCGGACGTCTTGTTCCATTTTTCTCAAAAGATACTTCAGTTTCCTATCACCGAATATCTAAACACAAACTTTTAACAGACGGTTGCAACAATTAACTATTACTTAAACAAAAACATTTTTATTTTTACTAAAAAAATATTAAAACTAAAAAAACCCCACACTTCGCCGGCATAGTAATTATGTCACACACCTAGTAATTATGTACCAGTGTGTACATTCACTACATTTTTTATCTATAAATCAGTGTTTCTCTAAAAATAGACCTTACTACTGTTAGAATAAAATATAAAATCACTAAGCAACGTGACCACCTAATGTCAGTAACGTATAATTAAAAGACAAGGAGTTTTTTTTTTAATATCTGTCACAGATAACGCACTGCTGCTTCTAAGTAGTAATTTCATTGTGAATTGTCTATGGTTTTTTTACGAAACAAAATTGCTTTGTATTTTTTTCTACTTTCGTTCGACAGTAGGTATCATTTTTTGCGATGAATTAGTAAAAGGTACTGAAAATACATCGGGAAAAGTCGTCATTATTTTTTGTTATGCGACGTTACTTCGCTATTAAAAAATGAAGTTTCTAGATAAGTAAGTAGGCAATAAGAAAATCCTTGCATAGCAAGAAGTAAAATACATATTTGTTCTCATTTTAACAGACGATTTCCTTGCTAAATAAATATTTTCATAGATTTGCATATTAACATTTCTTCTGACTACCAATTTTTCTCTGGAAAAACTTTGAATTTGAAAAAAAAACTACGATCGGTACTAACTATTATTTCGATTTCCTTGCTAAATAAATACTTTGTAAGCTTTGCATATAGCTTTTCTTCTGACTACCATCGTTTCTCAAGAAAAACTCAGAATTTGAAAAAAAAAATGCGATCGGTACTAACTATTATTTTTATGAAAACAAACGCTTCTGCTGAGTATGAGGTCTTAGCTTCGATTCCCGGGTCGGGTAGAGTGTTATTAGGTTTTTTCATCTGGAATTTCAGTAGCAGTCCGGTTGATAGCAATAAGCTCGCCCCCTGCTACATGGAACTTAAACATAACTGGCGAAATGTGTGTGTACTATATCCTTCGGGGAAACAAGGCGTGATGTTATGTTCTGGGTATTACTGACACGTTTATTTTACCCAAAGCTTCATAATTATATTAGGTCTTTACCTATGAAATTGCCGTTCTGCAGTACTGGCCATTACAAATCAAAATAATTTTTGTTTGTCTAAGAATTCTAATTTAAAATTATTTTATTTTAAAAACATGGAATTCTTTTTCCAAAAATAGTCATTTGTTTATTGAATATTGGTCCATTTGCGTCAAATTGGCAAGGTAAAAAAGCTTGACAAATGGTTGCCCCACGAACTCAATGATCGCCAGCGCGAAGTACGCGTCGAGACGTGCCTTGCACTGCTCAACAGACACACAAATGAAGGAATTTTGAACCGCATTCTTACTTGCGATGAAAAATGGATTCTGTTTGATAACCGCAAGCGCTCAGCAAGTTGGTTGGATCCTGGTTCAGCACCTAAACAATGCCCTAAACGAAAACTTACCCCTAGAAAAGTGATGGTCACTGTTTGGTGGTCTAGCGCCGGTGTGATTCATCACAGCTTCTTACCAAACGGGGTGAGCATTACTGCAGAAGTGTACTGTGAAGAACTGAACTCAATGATGGAGAAGCTGGCACATCTCCAACCAGCATTGGTCAATCGCTCGTCTCCACTGCTCCTGCACGACAACGCGTGACCTCATACTGCACAGCAGACGGTCTCCAAATTGCAAGAACTGGGGTTGGAAGCTCTCCGTCATCCGCCCTACTCACCAGACCTTGCGCCTACAGACTACTACTTTTTCCAGACTTTGGATAACTTCTTGGCGGGAAAAAAATTCAATACCCGAGAGGCAGTACAAAATGCCTTTGAAGAATTTGTTGCCTCCCGTCCAGCTGATTTTTTTAAGAAGGGCATCAATAAACTGCCACTGCGTTGGCGAAGATGCATTGATTGCATGGGTGATTATTTCGATTAATACAAATGAAAAATACATGAAAAAAATTCGTTTAATTTTTTTCATACAAAACGGCATTTTCGTAGGTAAAGACCTATTATTATTTATTTTCTATATTTCTC
The DNA here is from genome assembly GCA_932294355.1 of Aporophyla lueneburgensis. Taxonomy (NCBI): domain Eukaryota; kingdom Metazoa; phylum Arthropoda; class Insecta; order Lepidoptera; family Noctuidae; genus Aporophyla; species Aporophyla lueneburgensis. Next base: position 9,732,838 of record OW028762.1, on the reverse strand, counting down.
TGTACATTAAGATGCAGCAAGTCAAAATTCAGAGCTTTTACAATTACACCATCCCAAAAGTCATTACGAGCATCAAAGCGCGCCTATCATTATTAAAAAAAAGATGCACCATAGACAAATGCATGCGTTCGGAAACCATATTCCGATTGGTTTCGTTCGGAAATTGATTCGTCATGTGTCACCGTATGGAATGAATAATCGTGGTCGGAACCTCGCACGATGTAGACTGCGCAATGTGTAGATACGGCTTTAGTTTTAGCGTGACCGTCGTGACCTCTTGTGTGTACTAGCACTAGTATTGACAGTTTGATTATGGAATTGGATTTCTAAGAAGTTAGAGTAATTTGTTAAGATGTTTTTTTTTTTGTATGTTCCAAAAGCTCAAAATGTTTAAATAAGCATAAACATGATCAGCTTATACCGTTCCCACTTCTCGGTGAGACGAAGTGACCATTTATTTGTTAATCGGCATTAATCTTATATCTTTAAACGAGCAATTCTTGTATATATATATAATCTGAATCTCGGAAACGGCTCCAACGATTTTCATGAAATTTTGTATACAAGGGGTTTCGGGGGCGATAAATCGATCTAGCTAGGATTCATTTTTAGAAAATGTCGTTTTATTCGTGTTTTCAATGACCAACTTTATCGATAATCAACTTGAACATAAACTTATTATTTTAAAGACAATTTAGCAAAAATACCGAGCAAAGCTCGGTCATCCAGATATTTTACGTTAAGAGAGCAATGGTGGCCCAGCGAGAGCACTAGTGACCTAGTGGTATTGGCCCCAACTTAGATCGTGGTTCGAACCCAGGTTGATGTTTCACTTTATGTAAATAATTTCTTCACTACTGCTCTCAAAACGGAAAACATTGTCAGGAAACGTAAAGATAAAGATGCATTTATTTTTTTAGACAAAGGGTGCCTAAGTCTCAGCAGTGGGAACATAATAGGCAGTAAAAATGATGATCAACTTGAATATATCACCGACATTATATGAATTGCGTGGTTTTATTTCGAGACATAAAACTGAGTTCGTGGTGGTCGTATGTAGATACTTATTACGAATCTGGCACTGACATGCAATGCGTGCTGAATGATTTAATAGAAATACCTATTTATTTGTGGGTAAAAAAAACTGATGATTTATTTAAGCAAAATAATAATATACAACTACTATTTCGTTCCCGTGAAATTTTGAAATTGCTCTATCAACTGCAAGATGATTTTTTTAAATCCAAGTAGTAGTTCCTTCCTACTAACAAACTCACATACTTCACCCTTATCCCAATTTATTTGTGGTCGGCGCATCATGTCTTTTTCTTCCACACTTCTCTATTAGTCGTCATCTCAGTAGTCACTCCCTTTCTATCCATATCATAATTCACACAGTCCATCCATCGATTCGTTGGTCTCCCTCTTAAACTTCACCTCTATGAAATGTAAAAAAAAACTGTGTGAGTAACTTGAACGCGCTAATCTTTAAAACTACAAATCCGTCTTGAAAAATTCTTCTTCCATTTAAAATCACGCTACCTACAAACCTTAGGAACCGATCAGAAAGAAATAAAAGCGCGTGCGGACGATGCGATGTGACACAGATTTTTATTAAAATTGTAGATGACTGTGACATAAATACGGGGCTTTTGGCTACGTTGCATTTTATGTAGTAACTTTAAAAAAAAAAATATCTTGTAATGTGCGTTTTGTTTGTGCAGAATAAACAATTTTTCTGTCTGTCTTTTCTTTCTAGATGTCATTTTTTATTTTGCAAATCTTACGACTTCCTCACGAACGAAGTCGTCCGCTAAGCTAGTCCTTACAAAAATATTTAGCCCTTTCTATAAAACTTAATTGTACACTCTAATCATTCTAAAGTTAAATTTAACGGTATAAAAAGTAAGATCCAACTTAATTTTATTATAATTTAATATTTCTCAGTTATTGTCTGTGAGCCGCACTTTGATGAGTCCCGCGTCGATATAGGGCTGTGCGCTGATCGGCAATCGAGACTGTCGATAATTTCCTAAATGTAAACGTATTTCAAATGAATATTATTATGTAATATTTATATGTTATTTAGGCTAAAAGACATAAAATTATATTAACAAGTAGGTATACAAAAACGGACATAAAAGAATCACAGGGTATAAAAACTCGTCCGCATCGCTGTTAAATGTTGTTCGTATTTTGATAATTATGATTACTTACAATATTTTATTTGAATTATAAAAAAATGTTGGGCTTTATATAAAAATATTACTGTTACGACTCAAACACACTTACATTAGACACGAATTTGCACATATTTTAATACACAAACTATTATTGTTTTTTTTTTGTTTCTACAACCAACCAGTTCTCTATTTTGAATATAATTAATAATATTTTGCACAAACAAAGACATTTCCATCTTTATATTTTATTTTTGATAAAACATTTATAGAAAAGAAATATTCATACGGTATTTATTGAAATTATATCAGTATACGTCAACTTACAGATTGCTGGTCAACTACATAACTTCATCAATTGTTATAGGTACACCTAAACTGTTAACATCGATACAGTCGATAAACCGATACATTTTCTCATCCCATCCCTACAGCCTATTCGATTCGATTCCACATTAAAACAAAAAAGTAGGAATTGAACTCCGTACTATTCCGGTCTTTATAACAAAAACGAAACAATCTAATCATTACCTAGAACATAATTAACTTTTACTGCTCGCGCGATTTTCAACCCTATGGCTTTTGAAATAGAGTTTCATGGAACTGCAAATCTCAGTTGGCGTCTGAAGTTTTTGTCAAAGATAATAAATCATTACATTTGTCTTTAGGTGCTGGCGATGCTCTATTGTTTCATAAAATGAGCATTTTTCTTATTTGCTGCCGTGTAGCGTTCCTTTTAAAGAAATATACTTCAGTAATAATTAGTATTGTATTAAGATAACGGTGGGATGACATTATGATACAATTTATATTTATAAATTAGTTCAAAAATAAAAATACTTTTACACGTCAGATAAAGGTTTGTGAAAAGAATTATAGGTAATTACTCGTTTCGTACGAATTTACTCGCCCGAGAGTTACGAGTACTATTCGCTGACATAGAAATCAACTTAGTGTGAATCGCCTACAGAAATTAATAGGTATATTATGTAAAAGTGTCAATTCGCCCCTTTCAGAAGAGAAATTCATGCAGATCGCTAATTAAAACATAGGGATAAGATTTCAATATTTCTTCAGAAATTTTCAATATTTCTATGCTGATAAAAGTAGGGCAAGTTATTATTTTGTGATTTGAGCGTATTACGTCATCAATTATGGTAAATAGCTCTGTCCTATTCCAAAATGTTTCTTTTAGAGATTAAACTAGATAAAAACGTATTTATTTTAATAAAATCATAGACAAAAAAAAGACATCAAAGAGAAAGAGTTCTTACTTAAATCCAAAAGCAGGAAAATATCGTATCCAACGTCACATAGCATTTAAAAAGAACTCGGAACCCCTACCTTAATAAGAAATGAAGTTTTTAATTGCTGTTATGCAATGGGATTAAGCTTATAAGGTCAGACTTTTTATCGATTACATTGTGTTGCCTTTTAACGAATGAAAAAAAAGAAAAAAAAACATTATGATTGATCGGAGCTGACTTGAAGATGTTTTTTTTTATGTTTAAGTAACGTATGGGGCTTTAAAGGGTAACTTTGCAACAATAGCTTAGGCTTTAAGTTACATAGTTGCATTTTTATTGGGCTGTAGAAATAACTTAAAGTAAAAAAAGCTACATAACATCATGCCTGTATTCTACGATGGGTTAGTAAGAGGTACACACACATTTCTATTGCCATCAACCGGGCACAAATTCAGACTCCGGGTTACTACTGACATATTCCAGATGGAAAAACTCAATAACACTGCTCGACCCGGATATCGATACTACGATCTTATGGACAGCAATAACGACCACTGGACCAACGAAGCAATACAAAAACAACCAACCAACTTGTAAAGGAATCAACAGATATTCTAACATAAAAAAATAAAGGTCTTTACCACAAACTATTACAAAACTATACGATGTGGGACAGCTTGATTAAAAATTACTCAATACAATGTTTTACCCAATAAACTCAGATGCGTACAATATTCTTTAATGAGCGTAGCATCGATTCTCATGTCTGAACAGAATTTTGTACGGTTCTTTCGTTTAATTGTAATTTAACGTACGCTGCACTAGTGTTATGGTCTGTGCGTTTAAAAAGTTTGTAGAAAAATTTGATTAAAGAATGCATTCGTGCAACCAAAAACTATCAATAACATTTTTGAATTCTTATTTTGAAATTGTTGTTTCGACTTAGAACCTGCGGGGTAAACACACTAACAATGACATTTCAGCAACATTCATTGCGTTCTTCTTATTACTTACAAGAGCAGACGAATATTTTGGTAACATACGAATCAATGGATTAGTAATTTACATCAAAAAGGGTTATGGTTGAAAGTGTTTTATGTAATTTGGATGCTATTTTTGATCATAGCAACGTTTATAAGAGTTAATTCCTTGATTTTAATCATTAAAACTTGTAAATATTATAAAGTATTTTCCGTGTTTTCTTTTTAATGTTTGGGTTTTGGGTTCACTATGTTGTTATAGACCGAAAATCTTACTTAAGCGTGCAAACTTTACTTTTTCTACTTCAAAACTTAAAATGAAAAAATCTTCTATTAAACCATTTCATGAAAGCTTCCCCTCACTGTGAGAACATTATTAGATTTCTCACATACCAGAAAAACCATAAGCAACACGGAAATTAAAGAAAATAAGGCGTTGTACACACTGCGCAGTCGTACTGACAGGCCGGCTTGACGTAAAAAATCCCATTTGATCACAGCGCGTCAAACAAAATGATGATGGATGTGTGGAGTTAATTTGATACTACGGTGTGGTGTGACGAATTCACAAACTGTGTTATTGCAGTATTTCTTCTTGTATTCCTTTTTTGAACATAATTATTTAAGTTTCTATTGATGTATGTGGTTTTTGCTGTGTATCATGGAGGTGGGTTTTCCGAATTTAAAATTGAGCGTGCCTTGATTTGAATTTGGAATATAAATAGGTATTAATGTCTTTGTATTCAGTAAATAATTAGTTTTAAAATAATAAAAGATAGTCTCGTCCTAAGAAGGAAATAGGACATTAGAGTATGAACCAAATTACATCTCGGTTTTTGGTACCTTTTCTTTTGAACTTATTTGGCACAGGATGCCACCGGACCATTACTAAGTATCCGATCGCTCGTCCATCTGACTGTCAGCGGGCTGTATCTCTTGAATCGTAATACTTAGACACTTGACATTTTCACAGAGTGTGTATTTCTATTGCTGCTATAACAACATATAATAAAAATGAAAATAACGTTAAAAATTAAATGGCCAAACCAAAAAACAAGTTTTTTTCTATGTAGTGTTAAATATTGTACGGTGATAAGGATTCCTTCGTGTGCGAGTCCGAATTGCACTTAGCTAGTTTTTCTGTAATGGCATTAACTGAAAAAAAGAAAGAAAATTGTATGTTCTGCACAAATTCAATGAAAAGTGAATAAATTTGCTAGTTAAAGTTGATAAAGGGACGAACAACTAACATTTCAATAAGTAACTATTTTCTTTTTGTGAGGAAAAGCCAATCATTTCATTAGCAAGTTTTTTTAGACCTTCATAAAAACTTTAAACTTTTTACTAGAGTTAGATTAATTATGCTTATTTTATAATAGAAGGTGTTAAATAATTGGTATGACATTTCAACACAACGGATCTGCCAATCAGAAAAGTCCAGTTTGAGTTATTAACTTATTATGTTTAAACAAACATCTGAGGTGTTATAATTATTTTAATTTTAGCTATTAAAATATAAGAAAACGTTTATCTTTTGGTATATTGGATGATTCGTATGATATTTATTTTAAAATAGAAATAATGAAATTCCTTTGCAATGACCAACATTTTGGCAAATAAAAAACATGGAGGAGTTTATGGTGGGAAATTCCATGTCGTATGAGTTCGCAGATTTGAATTTAGAACGTCAATGTCAAATATTTCATTTTCTTTTTCCGCAACCTCACCACATAACCTTATTCCTTTCGGCCAGCACTTCCAAAGAATTCTATTTACAAAAATACATAACGTGTCTTAGAACTCGCCGAGTCACTATCTCAAACGATAAGAACGATGACTTACGCATTTCGTGTACCTCCTCTGATTGGCTGTCAAAGTCGACCCGACGACCAATAGCGGCTCGTCAAATGTCATGACTATGCGGTTTCAGAACAATTGTTCGAAAAAAGAACGTGCTTCCGTTAAAGTGGCAAAGGCTTCTGTTTTTTTTTATTATTGAAGTTGTCTATGGAACCTTTTGTCTGTGGCCGAAAGATAGTGTTTCTTTTGTTGTCTGTGGTAATAAATATGTAGTAGAGAAGTATTTGATTGGTATTGTTTTAATGTGCAAACGGTATTGAATATTTTTTTAAGACTATTTTAAAAGTAATTCTTGACTTTAATTATAGAAATGAGCAATACCATTCTAACGAGCACCATTCTAAAAAGAGCAAGGTTTCCATTACTTCTAGTAAACTACTGCAATCAACAATCCGTTATGGAATATTAATAGACCTGTAAACCATGTTTCGGCAATGGCGTCCAAACTAAACGGAACTTTGGCACAGCAGATTTTGCAGAGACGAGTATATGCGCTAATACAGGTTCACTCTGTCTTCCCTCACTCTCATAGTCCAATGTGACGACACGCAATCCAATACGACTGAAGAGAGATCAGGCGTAAGACCAACAGTTTAAGAAAGAAGCGCCAGAGCATTCGAAATACAAATTGTCTTTTGATTTTTGCCATTTGCAGGTAAGCGTTAGGCTGTCTATTGAGCAAAATATGATTATCGACGGTAACACGTACCTATGTATTTCATCAATCAGCCGTAAGACGTCCACTGTTGTACATAGGCCTCCCCCAATTTGACGGGGGGGGGTTTGACGCTTGGCAGGCGGGTCGGCGATCGCAGTATGGTGATAAAAAGCATGGAGAACGCTGCTGCCCATTCTCTAGTAAGACCCTTAGACGCCTCTTACGACACCTACTGGAAGAAATGGCTATTCTTTACGCCCGGCACTACACGGATAATGGATTACGTATATATTTATTGAATTGTAATCAATAGGCACAAGCCTCTATATTTATTATAATCCCATGGAATGACTATTAGATTAAAAAGTTATATGTCAATCGCATATATCCGGAATGACCATGGCATCTGTTTTCAAAATGGCAGCACCCAATGATTGGTACCCATCGTATCTTTATTTAAAGCAATTAAAACACCATTGTATCCATTACGACCAATTGTCATCAATTGGTAAACGATTTTCCAATTAATTTAATTGTTGAGTTCTTTTTTCAAAGTTTTACTGGCCTATATTTTAGTTGACAAATTAGGATGGTGTTGATCTTGTGTTTTCTTTTTTTATTTGGATAGATGCGACATATTCACTAGGCTGTTTTCTTCTGCCATTGAAGTTATTGCGGTTCCTCTAATATTAGAATCAAATAAAAAAAAGTGTCATTTATTTAAAATAAGCCGAGAGTCACCACTTTTGAACGTCTAAATTCCATAAGACAGCCCCATAAAACGCCCTTCACCCCTTCCTAGTTGAAGCACTAAAAGAAAAAACGGTGCAAAAACAATAAATTCTCGTGCAGCGTAACTGTCTGAACTATATATAAAAACTTATTATTTTTTTAGTGTTCAGACCAAGAATTAGTCCTGACTAGACTAATTCTTCCTGGAAAAAATAATTTCTTAACTTGAACGTGGACAAATCAAGAGAAGAATAAGGGTCGTAAGTAACAGGTAACGTTACGATGTTTCTGCTTACTCTCACAGGAAAAGGCATTAATCAATGTAGTATCTATGTTTTTTAACTTGACCCATCCCATTTTGGTTTTAAATTCTGCCACATTTAAATGCTGCTCTATAAACTTCTATTGCATAGCGTAGGTCTCTATGACTACTACAATTTAGCACAATATATTCAAGAAAAGCTGAAGTGAACTCTGATTTCAACTGATTGACAGGGCTTGACAGTTTTGACAGCTCACTTTAATCTCACTTCACCTAAGTTTTCACAGAAAGATTTGTTACAGAATACATCGGCTGGTTTGACTGCCAACTTACCAACCAAATAAAAAAAATACTTTTCCTACTGCAATCTTAAATTCTTGTAACTGCCTCCATTATGTGCATAACCGTGAAACACCAAGAAATCTAACTACTTATCAGTTATTTTTATCAGTGGCTTTGCATGTTCGTTATCAGTGAAACGTGTATCTTTAACCGCGGTTTACTACTTTCGTTTTTACTTGAAGTTTATTTCCTGTAAGTTGGCAGCACTGGCATGATTATGTTTAATCTAATTCGCGGAATTGATCGTGTGTAGCACACCTTAGGGACGGGAAAATTTAAAATTGGAACTGTTTTTTTTTCGAATTGCGAAATGTTTACTACTACTTAAGGGGAGGCGTTCGTGTAGCGCCGGACGTAAAGAATAGCATCACCCGTTTCGTCCCGTGGGTTTCGTAAGAGGCGACTCCGGGGCTTAGGTACGCCACAATTGCGGTGGTAAGTCCCCTCTTTGAGGAGTGGATAGAGAGGCGCCACGGCGTCCTCACCTTCCGCCTGACGCAGGTTCTCACCGGGCATGGGTGCTTCGGTGGGTTCCTGTTCAGGATAAAGCGGGAGGATACGCCCGGGTGTTTCCATTGCGAAGATCGTCTGGAGGACACGGTGGAACATACGGTGGAGATGTGCCCTGCCTGGGCGGAGCACCGCCGTGTCCTCGTGGAGGCGATCAGCGGCGGCGACCTCTCGCGTCCGGCCCTGGTGCGAGCCATGGTACGGAGCGAGAGGGAATGGGAAGCCGTCACCTCCTTCTGCGAAGCAGTAATGCTCGCGAAGGAGGAGGCGGGGCGCGTAAGGGAGTGGCAGTCTCTGCGCCCTCACGTCCCTAGCCGCCGCAGGAGGAGACGCCCCGGGCGTCGGGAGTCCATAGCGGACTCCCGGCCACCGTAGGCGCGAGCTTGCAGGTGGCGAGCAATGGGTAGCTCGCCACCCGGTAAGGACCAGGCTCGGGTCGACGGCGCGTAGTGTTCCACGCGCGCCTCAAAGAGATGTCAGCAGCAGTGTAGGGGTCTACTAGGACCGATGCCTGCCGGGGTCGCGTGATTGTTCGAAAGAGATACCGTGACCCTGGCACACGGGCAACTGATAGAACACGGGTGGGTTTTAGTCAGTAAAAGTTTGACACACCCTCCCGCTCCGCCCAGAGCGGGAGAAGTCATTTGATGATTTCCCATCCTGAAAAAAAAAAAGGGTCTTAGGTACTACAGAATGGGCAGCAGCGTTGTCTATGCATTTGACCACCATACTGCGATCGCCAATCCGACTGTCATGCGTGGCGATTATGGCAAAGTCCCCCAAATTGGGGGAGGCCTATGTCCAGCAGTGGACGTCTTATGGCTGAAATGATGATGATGATGAAGCGTTGGGGTAGGCTGTGAAATCCGGATTTTCTTATGTTTTTTGCAATTGACTGACACCAAGCATTACAAGCTGACACTAATCTGCAAAATGCAAAACCTGTACCTACATCCGATCGTTAATCTTAGAGGCCATTTCAAAGCACCTTTCACGGAAATGCAAAATTCCGGAAGTCAAACAATAAATTATATTTAACGCAAAACTAAAAGATTTTATTATGATTACGTGTGACTTGGAAATGTGGGTAGTATTGAAATAAAACAAAACCTCATAACAGCCAGGAGCATTTTCTTATTCAAACGTGTTGGAATGGCAAGGAAATAAGTGATAGGCATTTGATAAAAATTATCAGGAGAATAAATAAAAAAAAAATGTATATAGTTCATTAATCCTTAATTTTTATTTATTAAAAATAACTAATAAAATCCAATACTGGATCTGTTGGTTCAGGTTGTTTAGACTGAGGAATGGACTTGAGATAAATAGATCTACTAAGGTAAACCAGGCGGCGACTTACGAGTTTGGAGGTCGTAGATTACACCCCAGACAGGGCTTTACTTAGTTAAAATAATTTCATCACTTCTGCTCTCAGCTACTCAAAACGTTGAAGGAAAACATCGTGAGGAAACCGGCATGTCCTAGAATCAAATATTCGAAGGCATGTGAGACATGATCTGTCAATTCGCACTAGGCCTGCGTGGTAGATTACAGCCCACTCCCTCTCGAAGAAAGGAGACCTGTGTCCCAGCAGTGGGGATATAATAATCGGGCAAAGTGTTATTAGGTTTTCTATCAGGAATTTCTCAGTAGCAGCCCGGAGTCTTCATTTGTGCCCGGTTGACGGTAATGGGCTCGCCCCCTATTACATGGGACTTAAACATAACTTTTGAATTATGGGTATACTACAAGGATGACCTCTACCCGACCCTTCATAACTAGGCGTATTGTAACGTAGCCCTTGTTTTTCTTTGGATGGAAAATCATCAAATGACTCAGTGTCAGACTTTTACTGACTAAAAACCACTCGTGTTCCTTCCGTTGCCTATATGATAGAGCCACGATATACCCAATGTAGACCTAAGTTTCAATCCTTGACTATTTATTGTAATATTTTTGCTACCGTAAGCACATGAGTGACTGCAAGTACCAGATCCAGTTAGTTGGGTTGTAAAGCGTTAACGAGTTACCGGCAGGTGGCGCCAACGATATTAATATATCATACTACACTAGCTAGGGGGACCTGGGTTTACTCACGATAAATCATTACGCATAATTTCCTTACTTGTAAAATTATGTGAGTTTGTGCATCCGTTGGATATCGGAAACGCAGGAATGGCCGTTGTAGCGATGTGTGGAGGACTCCCCTTAACACGAAGTCTGTAGTTTTCGCCGTTTCCTGCTTCGAAGTTGTTTGAAGTTGTCCGAAGATGGCCGAAACAGTCCGAAGTTGGCCGATGATGTCCGAAAGAGGCCCGAACTAAGAGTGAATGAAAACACGATTTGATAGTTGTGTACTCCCTGTGTAGTTTTGCTCGTCCGAAATAAGGCCTATATTATTCAGGACTAGGGTTCATTTTGAAGTATCGAACTATTTTCGAAAGACCCGTACGGACTTAAAGAATAGACCCCAATGGCCTCCTGGATTCGAACTCTCGAATTGGTCAACACTGTTGATCAAATGGGTATTGGAGATGAGAGAACAAGACCACCGCATTAAAGAAAAAGATTTTTTTTATATTTCTTTTATATTAGCCGTTGATGTCCCACCGATGGGCGAAGGCCTTCCTACTCTCTTTCCACATCTCCCTGTTCAGAGCTGCCAAGGAACAATCTTTTGAAGACATTTCACATCCACCAATCCGCACTGCACTCACTCGCCGCTCCCTATCTCCGAGAGACAGTATATGTCTTTAGTTTACCTCCTATCAAGTCTGTCAAAGAAACGGATACCTTATTTTTTTGACTTTTTATTTCACCGGTATTCACACTCTTCAAAGAAACAGAACCTAGTTTTGGCTGGTGGTAGGAATAGGTCCAGATCGTAGTACATTCTCAGGCAAGCCCTTTCACAAGGGACCTACTACTATTGGTAATATAATTTCTTTACCCCAGCATCCTGAAAAACCAGTACCTATTAATAAATTGGAACCTGCTTTCATAATTTCCCAAGACATTAAAATGGCTGTCTTTTCTACCGTGTTTATGTTCATAAATTAGTTAGTCGATGTTTTATTAATTTTATGGTTTAGATAACACCTTACTACGCCGTATTCTAGGATTTCTGGATAACTTGGCAATAGCAATTTCTTATAGGAAATCCAAAGGTCCATGTCGCAAGATCTTCAGGGTTTCGGAGACCCTAAGATTTATCAATCGGTCCAAGGAGAATTGTTTTATTTAGTAACTGTGTTATGCAGGGCACATATTTGATTGCCTATATGATCTCCAGAACCCAGCAAGAATGACTATATAGAAACACAAACATACTTAAACAAAATTACAGTCTACTCCCTTTCCTGAAGAAGAAGTAGGCCCTAATTTACCACACGGACCCAGTGCGGGTTTGTGGATGTCAGATGTCTTGGAATTTTTGGTTCTAGGACATGCCGACTTTCTCACGATGTTTTCCTTCACCATTTTGAGAGCAATGGTGATAAAATTACGTACATGTACTAAATTTCCTACCTGGGTTCAAACTTACGACCTACATCTCGGTAAGTTTGGGCCAGTACCAATATTCAAACCTTACTGGATCTGAAAACATGTTAAATTATGTACATATATCGAAAGGTAATAAATAGTTTTTAATACGAGTTTAAAGTCTATTTTGTCAACGAGTCATGATCAAAAGTACCAGGGTCGTAGAATCATTAAGAGGTAACGGACAAACAGTAAAAAACTTTTTATATGAACATTGCATCAGCGGTCGGCGGCTTGTGATCTAGTAATTACTATCGACGAACATTACGTCACATCCTACTCCGTCGATCGACTGTGTCTTATAAAGATTGAATGTCTTTTTATTTACTGTTAGCCTGGTACTTTTGCTTTGGGTAGGAGCTATATGGGAATGTTTTTTTTTTTAAAAAAGGGTCTAGGGTGGAGCAGAATGGCGTGTCAGACTTTTACTGACTAAAACCCACCCGTGTGCCTTCAGTTGCACATATGCCAGGGCCACGGTATCTCTTGAAAGTATGATGCGGAGGAGGAACATGTCGCCAAAAGAGATTAATAACTAACAGTATCGTGAAATATATGTAAAATTTGTAAGAAATCGAATCAGAAATGAAGAGATTCGTAAGAGAACCAAGGTAACCGACATAACCCGAAGAATTGCCAAACTTAAGTGGTAGAGGACAGGACACATTGCTCGCAGAACAGATGGCCGATGGGGCCGGAAGGTTCTGCAGTGGCTACCGCGTACTAGAAGATGTAGCGTTGGAAGGCCTCCCACATGATGGACCGTTGACCTTGAATCCGCTGGATGCGAGAAGTACAGAACCCGTCGAAGTGCCGGTGCTTATGGGAGGCCCATATCCAGCAGTGGATGTCTTTCGGCTGAAATGATGAAGATGGAGAAACCGAAGGATGCTTTCGAATGAAAGGACAATGCCCACATACTAGAACAACCGTGGCCCACAGTGAACACTTACAAATAGTGTAAGGAATGATAGTATAAGGTGTTATGAGCACCTTCTAGTACTTATCAGTTCAGAAAATAAGTTGCCATTTGGAAATAAAACAGTTTTTAATTTTTTATAATTTTTAATTTTTTCACAAGCACTGACTTATTTTATACACTTACAATGACTTTTGAATGGTATTAACACAGTCATTGTTCATTTCAAAGTTACTTACTCATTTTAACCTTTTGAATAATAGTCACCTTCTAAGTTTAAACAGTCTGGGGGAGTACACACAAAACCCATATATTAAACCTAGAAAGATCCCAGCGAGCAGTTCTCAAAGTAATGCACAAAAAGAACTTTCAGTATTCAACGGAGCAGCTATATAAGGATTGTATGGTATTAACGGTTCGACAACTTTATATCAGGAGAGTTCTGCTTATAAGCCACAAAGGCTCAACGTATGACCCGGTAAGACTGAAAAACAAACGCAGAAACGACCTAGTATTTGACCTGAAACCATGTAAAACAGAATTCTTCAGAAGACAACCATGCTATATGGGTCTATACCTATATAACAAAATAAGTAAAAATACTCAGCTACATCAATTACCAATAAGTAAACTAAAACTTACCATAAATGACTTCCTTCTCTCTCAAAATTATGGAAATACTGAAAAACTTCTAGAAAGTATAAAATAATAAAATAAAGTCACACAACCCCATTCATACACCCGAACCCATACATACACATACACACAAATACACCACACCCCACACTACACATACATCACACATACATATGTTCATTCATAGATGCACACACAAGCATTAAGTAGCTATTAAGTAATTAATTAAATTATTATATTATTACATTATTAAATATTAAATTAAATATACATATATATAATTTTGTAATGTTTACCTTTACAAATATGTACTTTTGCACCGCACCATATATTTTATTTATTAATCAATCAATACTTATCATTTGTCCCAAACAACATCCCCCCCCTCCCCCAACAATACAAAAGCTATGTAATGAAATAATGCTGATGTCACGTCAGTACATATACGTGTATATGACCATCTTTACAAACCAAGACCCTTCCGTGCCTCAGAAAGCATGTTAAGCCGTTGCCGTTGGTCCCGGCTGTCTTTTGTAGATCTTAGACAGTCGTTACGGGTCGTCAGATCCCCGAAAGTCTGTCAGACTTTCATTCAGATCAGTCTTATCAAGAGGTATTGTATTACCTAGTAACTGGGTTGTGGAGGTCAGATAGGCAGTCACTCCATGTAAAATACTGGTATTCAGCTGCACCCGGTTAGACTGGAAGCCGACCCCAACATAATTGGGAAAAGGCTAGGCAGATGATGATGAGCTGTAAGATTTGGTTACTTTCTCAATAAAGTAAAAGTATTTAGGTATTTAAAAATATCTTTTTTTACTTATTTAATACTAGCTTTTGCCAGCAGCTTCACCGGCCTATTATACGTATAAACCTTTCTCTTGAATCACTCTGTCTATTAAAAAAAACTGCATTAAAATTCGTTGCGTAGTTTTAAAGATCTAAACATAAGGACAGACAGAGGGAAGTGACTTTGTTTTATATTGTGTAGTGAAGTTAAATCACTATAAGCTTGCATTAGGACTGGCTATTGTTATTATCATAGTTTTCTAAAGGTATTGTTTAATGTAGGTGAGTAATATAATACTTACCTGTTGTGGAAGAACCCATTGCTATACAATATATATTTGTGAGTTGATGAGAGCGTAAGTGCCTCATATCCATTATTCAATTCGCACAGCGAACCTTGCTTGCGCCGGTTAATCCACGCGACGTGTTCGGGACAGCATAGTTACTCAGGTCCGAATTCGCGCCGAATTAATCATTAGTAAAAGCGGGACTCCCGCAGTCCAAATGCATGCGAGGGTCGTCATATGCAGCCAGCAGTTTTCACATTCACACTAGGGTCGTCATTCAAAGTGGAGCCACGATCCAAGTTCGTGCAAGGATTGTCATTCTGGTGATATTGATCGGAGTCCATTGTCATAAAAAACCTCACAAAAGAACACAAACTATAATAAATATCTTTAACTATTTGTTTACTGGATGTCAAATGTCAACTTCATCATCTGTCATAGAATAATGCTGCCATATTTTAAAATATAATCGATTACGTGAATCGATTATTGGTCTTGAACAATTTAATTTTATCTAATTACGGCAAAGCCATAAACAATACAATGATATTACCATTCCATGTTTATGTATGTTTGGACTATAAGATATCTGGTTTGAGATGTTTATGAACATAATTGTTTTGTCTTAAACTGGAGTTAGTTACGTTCACAGAAACTAAAATGGCCGTCATGATTATGACGGCGTGCCGTGTATACAATGCACGCCTTTAAGCACACGGATTGATTTTTATAATTATTAATTAATCCGTAATCGATTAGACGTATTCAATATACGACTCGAAATTAAATTGACAATATACTAGCAACCCTAAACTTTGCCTGACAGTCAAACTCTCAGTGATAATAATACGTTAAATTACTTATTTATTGCTTATAATGACGGCGACTTAGTTAGAGATAGAATTTAAACGGATAATTCCTGTTTTAAAAAAATATATTTTCTAATTATCCTTCAAAACGTGTTCGGTTTGGGCCAGGAATAGGCATTGACCTTTGGTTTGATAAGTGAATTGTTTATTTACTACTAGCTTTTACCCGGGGCTTCGCTCGCGCTAAAGAGTCTCTCACAAATTTCCATCCCCTACCCATTTTTTTGCTCCATACAAACTTCCACCCCCCATTTTAGGGAAATGGGGGGTTAAAAAGAGACAAAAAGTAGCCTATGTCACTCTCCATTCCTTCAACTATCTCCACTTGAAAAAACACGTCAATTTGTCGCTCCGTTTTGTCGTGAAAGACGGATAAACAGACACACATACTTCTCCATTTATAATTTTAAGTATGGATTAACTTTATTTTATTAGAAAACATCCATCGGTTTCGTATGAAACTTTAACTGTATCTGATGACCCTGGTTACTTATCTATTTTGCTGACCGTACATATGTACCTTCGCCTATTAGGTACATAGTGACAGTTTTTTTTTGGGTGGTAAATCATCAAATAATGTCATCCCGCTCTGTGTGGAGAGGAATGGCGTGTCAGACTTTTACTGACTAAAACCCACCCGTGTTCCTTCAGTTGCCTGTGCCAGGGCCACAATAACTCTTTCGAACAATCCTGCGACCCTGGCTGAGTGACAGATAACGTCAAATCTAGTCTAGATTATAGGTACAGACGCCCGCAAATCGAGCTACTAATTTGTCAAATTTCTTTAATAGATTTTCAGCTTTATCGCTAAAGCATTAGGTTCAAGGTTGATTAGGAGAATTTGACAGTTTTGGGTACCTTGATGTGCTGGCATCTGTACATAGCCCAAAACTGTCGCGTTCAAGTTATAACGGTTATTATCTCCGGGATATTACTTGTCTATCGCTACTTGATCTGTGGTCTGTTCTTATTGGCACCGTGTGATTTGTTGCTGTTTTAGATTTTGGTTGAATTGTAGGGTTTTTGAATATTTGTAACTTATAGCAAATTCTGACTTTGTTTAGTTTTTCAGTATAGTAAAAAACAAAAGTATTTTTAATCTTTACCAATTTTAAATAGGGGTAAAATTTGTTTTTAATGTTTTATGTAGGGGGTAATCTCAGAAACTATCAGTTTGATTAGAAAATTTATTTTGTTTAGTAAAAAAAAAAACATGTTGGTTTTAAATCTATACTAATATTATAAAGAGGTAAAAATTGTTTGTATGTAGGAGGTAATCTCCGGAACTAATCGTCTGATTTGAAAAATATTGTTACTTTTGATAGCCCAACGACTGAGGAAGGTAATGGGCTAGTAACGTCTCGCTACAAGCCTTAGAAGCAGAAACAAAAAAATGGCTGAAATAACGCTAAACGAAAATGTAGTGCGTTGCGACACGATGGGTTGGGAAACGTAATTTCAAGAGGAAGAAATCGCAAGCATAAACTAGTCTGAAATAAACCTTATAGTAATACTTTTAATGTTATGCAATAACAGTATGAACAAAACCAGTCCACACTATAAACTCATAAAATCAAATTTCGCTAAAATATGAGGCATGTAAAATTGATTGCTAAAATAACAAATTAATAAAAACCAAATAACAAGAAAAACGAACACATTTTTCAACAATCAAAGGATTCGAAACTTAAAAAAAACACCGTTGATTGGTCGAACTTTCAAAAATCGAAAAAAAAATATAACGGAAAAATACCGGCACTGATCAGGAGTGACCTCAAATATAGAAAAAAAAACATGTTCTGGGAGTAATTAAAACGTTTTCACGCTTGTGGGTCAGAATAATTGATTTTATGACCAATCCTTCGTGTTCCACAGAAATTTTACTATCATAGCCGAGCTGTGCATAAAAAAAAAACTTACTAAGCGTCGTAGATATTCGTAATCAGGAAATTCCGAGAATTTTGGTTGTGAAATGCCATCATTTTCCTTAAGATCATTTGATATAACACAAAAATGTTAACAACATGCTTTTATATTTGCATTTATAGGTAGGGACGTCACTACTTTTTACTTTTCCGTTATCTTACTTTTCTTCAAAGGATCAAAAGCTAGATATTCCATAAGATTTATGAGACTTCTTATCGGTGTCGTAAAAGGCGACTAAGGGTCTTACTAGAGAATGAGCAGCAGCGTTCTCTATGCATTTTGTCACCATACTGCGATCGTCAACCCGACTGCCAAGCGTGGCGATAATGGCAAACGCCACCAAATTGGGGGAGTCCTATGTCGAGCAGTGGACGTCTTTCGGCTGAAATAATGACGATGACAAATGCTGCTCATAGCATACTTGAATGAAGAACGAATACCTATATAGGATTGGAGACTATTTAAATTTATAATTACCGTTATAGAACACTGCAACTATTAAGACAGGCCGCAAAAGGAGCGTATCTTCCATACATCCCGTCTGACCCGTTCTCATGAGTCATTTCCAGCATTTATTTTGCATTAAGTACATACATTCTGTTATATTTACGCTGTTTCTGTTACGACGTAAGCAGAGTTGTCTTACAATGATATCTAAGTTTTATAGAAAATTGAAAATATTTATTTTTCTGACAAACATAAAATATAGAGCAAGAAGCCAGTTATGTTTTAGACCCTTATAATAAGGGGCGAGCTTAGTGCCATGAACTGGACACAAAAACACATTAGGCCTCCAGAAATGATCAAATAACGCCACTGGGCGGCGCAGGAGGGCGTGTTAGACTTTTACTGACTAAAACCCACCCGTGTTCCTTCAGTTGCCGGTGCTAGGGCCACGGTATCTCTTTCGAACAAATCACGCGACCCCGGCAGGCATCGTTCCCAGCGGACCCCTTCAGCACTGCTGACATCTCTTTGAGGCGCGCGTGGAACACTACGCGCCGTCGTCCCAGGACATTGACCGACCTGGGAAATAAATCCAACTTCATGTACAGCAGTCGTACTTGAGACTACTATACTAACAAGGCAACTCAAAATATTGCTAACAAAAGAGCAGTGGGGGCCAGTGATAACAGCCGCAACTTACCGAGTTATAGGTCGTGGGTCCGAACCCAGACAAGCACTTTGCAGAAATTATTTCATCACCACTGCTCTCAAAAAGGTGAAGGAAAACATCGTGAGGAAACCGGCATGACCTAGAACCAAAAATTCGGAGACACGTGACATCTACCAACCCGCACAGGGCCCGCGTGTTAGATCATGGCCCAATCCCTGGCACGCAAAGAGGAAGCCAGTACTCTAGAAGTAGGAACATTATATAATAATCACGTACTGACAAAAAAAAAATAAAGACTATGAAACTTCTTGTTTTCACAGCTCAAAGTTTAATTAAATAAATAAATAAATATCTTAGAACAACCAACACAACGTTATTTGATCCCAAACTAGGCAGAGCCTGTACTATGGCAACCAGACAACCGATAAACATACTTATATATTTCTAAATACATACATATTATAGATAAATTACACTCAGACACAGAACAAATGATTGTGCTCATCACACAAAGATTTGTCCTGGGTGGGAATCGAACCCACGACCTCAGTCTTAGCATTCAGGGTCACTAACCACTAGACTAACAGGCCAGTCAATTTTAAGAAGTACGTCTATAATTAAACATCAAATTAATAAATTAAAAAACACGCCTAATTTAATCAGTAGTAGTTCACTATGGACTTAAATACAACCAAACAATAATACAGTTTGACAGAATTTCCATTTGAAGAACAACTTGGTAAAATCAAGAAACTTTGCTTAGTTTTAATTAATGGTTAATTATGACTTTGGTTGTCTCGAGAACTTTTTAATTACTGACGACAGACAGTAAGGAACTATTTTAATATTTTCTGTTAATTCAAGAAACATGTTTAGTTTTCTTACGAAGTTCAAGAAATTTATAGAACTCTTAATTAATTATTTTTGATTATCCTCTATTTCTTACCATAGTCTTATGTTTCATATATAAATAATACACTTACTTACTTCTTTAAGTTTGAAAAATAAAATGTCACTGTTAAAAAAACTAATCAAAAATAATAATGTCAAAAACATACTCTTGCTTCAAGACGAGAACACGTAGTCTCTCAATGTTAACTTACATTTTCTGTCATATACACCATGTATGTATATGAAAAATAAATAGACATATTATTTATCATCTTCAGCAGAAAGACGTCCACCACTGGACATAGGCCTCCCCCAATTTGGGGAGCTTTGCCATAATCGCCACGCTTGGCAGGCGGGTTGGCGATCGCAGTATGGTGGTAAAATGCATAGAGAACACTGCTGCCCATTCTCTAGTAAGTCCCTTAGTCGCCTTTTACGACTCCCATAGGAAGAAATGGGGTGATGCTATTCTTTACGTCCGGCACCACACGGTACGTACCCATGGAAAACACCTTGTATAAATCCCGAAAAAAATAAATTCAAGAAGTCTTCCGTGTTTAGTCTAAATAATCAGTAAGCAATATCTCCATACAGTTAATGACCAACTTTGACCTCTCAAAAACCGTGATACCGAATTAATTAACACTAAACATGATTCTATTCGTGATTAATCCTCTGACCTCAGCTGAGGAGGTTCATAAAAACAGTGTTCTATTCATAATTACAAATAGGAAGGTAGTATGATAAGCAGATAAGGGACCAAGGACGTGTGAGGTGTCTCCCATTGTATGGTAATGTACGGACAGACGGTGTAGGGCGGCCGTGGAGTCTGAAGATGGTGGGACATTTTCTTTTTTTGACAGATGCTAATTTGTTTCACGAAAACATGTCCCAGAGTGGACAGTTTATATAATATATTTTGCAACCATTTGAACTTCCTTTAATCTGTAAGAGTAGGAAGCTGTAGCCGTTACTAACTTCCTGCCAGGGTTGCGGATATGTTCGGAAGAGTTACCGTGGCCCTGGCACAGGCAACTGAAGAACACAGGTGGGTTTTAGTCAGAAAAAGTCTGACATGTCCTTCTGCTCCGCCCAGAGCAAAAGACGACATTTGATGATTTTCCAAACAATTAAAAAAAAAAACCATAATTAACTTTAAAACAAAATGATTTAAGACAAAAATATGCTGTAAATTATGTTGAAGACTTTCTTTCTCTTAAAAATTTAGGCTACCTTAAAGGTAGCCTAAATTTTTAACAAGCAAAAGTTCAAGTTCAAGCTTTTTTTTGTAAGTCTTCAACATAATTTTAGCACAAAATCCGTTCTTAGTCAAACCCTTTTATGTGCCTATTTGAAGTAAATTCAAATAGGTATATAAAAGGCAGTTTCGAACGTTACATTAAATAAATAGAAATGATCGTAGTCGCGTGCGTCGTTTCGTATGGAGAATAATGGGGAGAAACTCCACCGTTCATGAATGAGATATGTATTTAGTAGCTCCGTGCACACGGCTACGTATCTAGCTATGCATTTCCAGTATGAACTGATCTCACATTGTATGGGAATTCCGTATAATGAGAGGTCAGCTTAAACTGGAAAATTATAGCTTGATATGTAGCTGCGTGTACAACTAAAACTGTGAAAGGTTGAAAGGTTACTCTGACTATCTTCATTGTCATGATGGTCGAGGTCGATGAACTGTATACCCTGTTCCGCATACTCCTAAAAATATATGTCTACTTGATTTTGAGCACAGATAAAACTCACTAAACTTATGTATGTAAATAGTAGTAATTTAGTCGGTACTAGGTAAGTTACTCGTTTCCCAGCCATTCCAATTGGACTAGGATCATTTCTACATAGACTATCTTAACATCATTTTGGTGCCAGACGTAAAGAATGTCACCATGCCATTTCTTCCCGTGTGTGTCGTAAGAAGCTACTAAGGGACTTACTGGAGAATGGGCAGCAGTGTTGTCTATGCATTTTACCACGATACTGCGATCGTCAAACCGCCAGCCAAGCGTGGTGATTATGCAAACACCCCCAAAATTGAGGTTAGCTTAAGTCCAGCAGCGGACGTCT
This sequence comes from Aporophyla lueneburgensis, assembly GCA_932294355.1. Lineage (NCBI taxonomy): Eukaryota > Metazoa > Arthropoda > Insecta > Lepidoptera > Noctuidae > Aporophyla > Aporophyla lueneburgensis. The sequence goes on along the minus strand of OW028762.1, from coordinate 9,711,005 downwards.
TTCGGCTGAAAAAATTATGATGAATTAAACTTATATATGTAAACAGTAGTAATTTTTGGTATCTCAGCCATATTACAATTGGAGTTTTAATAATTTCTACATACACTGTCTCAACATCAATCAATGTCCCGTTTTACTCAGTCTCATGGTCACCGCGCTCGTTTCGCCGTTTGGTTTAGTAGGTAGCGGTAGGAAAGACAGATAAAAACTCGTTGCGCCTGTGCCGCCGCCGGTGCCAAGGGAAAACACTTTATACTTGATGCTTTCACGCTTTTAAATGTGACGTGGGGTAGTCAGGAATATAGGCATGTTTATGTTAACAGAGCAAACATTAAAGTAATGCAGCACAAGTAATGTTTGGTCTGTTTTTTAAGCAATATGCTATAGGTTAAATAAAATCCATCATCATCATCATCATCATTTCAGCCGAAAGACGTCCACTGCTGGACATAGGCTCTGTGCTTCTCGCATCCAACGTATTCCTGCGGCCTTCACCAGGTCATCGGTCCATCTTGTGGGAGGCCTTCCAACGCTACGTCTTCCAGTACGCGGTCGCCACTCCAGAACCTTAATTAAATCCATGGCGAGTAATTATAGTTAAGGAAATTAATTGTTTAATAGATTGACACACTACGACAATATTTAACGTGATAAATAAATTTTCTTTCACAGGTTTTTCTTTAAGTATCATGTTTTTCTCTCAAATCTTATGTTGAGTGGTTTAATTGATTTTTTCATTTCAGTCAATCAATCGCACAATACAGCAAATATTTGATAGAAAATCATTTCCACATTTATTATTTTTATATAAAATATTAGATTGCCGCATTGGTCTAGTGGCCGCAAGCGCTACCGCTGAGCATGAGGTCCTGGGTTCGATTCATGGGTCGAGCAAAATGCTATTGGGTTTGTCTATATGGAATTTCTCAGTAGCAGCCCGGAGTCTGGATTTGTGCCCGTTTGATGGCAATAGGCTCGCCCCCTATTACATGGGACTTAAATATAACAGGCGAAATGTGGGTGTACTATAAGTACGCTTCTGCCATACTCTTCGGGGAGTACGGTGATAGAAGAAATAAGAAAGAAATTTCGTTTATTTGCAGTAAATATGACGCAAAGAAAAACTGAACACAACAAGAATATTTAAAAAAGCTAGGGAATTTTGCGCCACTTCCCCGCAATACGGCCATCGCTCAGAATAATACTGCGACCCTATGTGAGACAGAGCCCCAGCGCTGGTTTTCAGCGACAGCCGGCGCTGACGAGTGACGTCATTTGACGTCATTCGACGTTATGTAATATATATTTTTATAATGACATCTCACAGGTCAACCTATGAGGTTGTTAGCTGCTTTACCGGACTTGCCTGTGGCTACCTTAACAAATAAAGGCCTCCAGTCAGGGCTTAAAAAACTTAAAACTAGAGCGACTACTCGCTAAGGGCACCTCCTGTGGGGTACGGACTTCGGCTTAGGGCATCGCTGGTAGAGGGCAGCAAGGGACGGGCTGGATCGGAATGAAATATACGATTTAAAGACATAGTAATCCACACTATTAATCCACACTTCCACACTATCCACACTTCCACACTAATATTATAAATGCGAAAGTAACTCTGTCTGTCTGTCTCGCTTTCCTGCTAAAACTACTGAACCGATTTAAATGAAATTTGGTACACAGATAGTTTAGAGCCTGAGAAAGGACATAGGCTACTTTTTATCCCGGTAGTATATTCCCGCGGGATAATTTCCGACCTCCACGCGGGCGAAGCCGCTGGCAAAAGCTAGTAAATAATAATATCTTCATGATATCTTAGGACAACCAACACAACGTTATCTGATCCCAAACTAGGCAGAGCCTGTACTATGGTAACCAGACAACTGATAAATGTACTTATATATTTCTAAATACATAGGTACATATTATAGTTAAATTACACACAGACACAGAACAAATGATTGTGCTTATTACACAAAGATTTGTCCTGGGTGGGAATCGAACCCACAACCTCAGTCTTAGCAGTCAGGGTCACTAACCACTAGACTAACAGGCCAGTCAAACCTCAACACACAGTCACAGTACAGTCAATAGTAACCTACTTATAGTAGGTATTGAGAACACCTGCTCGACTTTTTGTAAAAGATGGACGTCAAATTAATTTTACATTTAAAACTAACATGTATAATCTCACCTGGCAATTAAGAATGTTGCCAATAAATAAATTTCCTCCAGTACAAACCCACCAACAAGTTTCGCATACAAAAAACAGTACTTTATTAACATTTTTATTGGAAAACTTGTTACGCTTACTGTACACGCAAAAAGCGACAGTGTATATTAGGGTGGAGCATGAAAGTATGAAAAAAAAATTTTTGTCAGAGTTTTTGTTGTAATAGAGGGGGATTGGTGCCTTATATGAAAGTTAAAATAAATACATTTTTTCATTCAATTTGATCACTATCTTCTGCCTCCGCACTGACCTCAAAATTTTAATTTTTATGAAAAAGTCTAGTACGGATATGGCCAAATATTAAAATTAATTTAATGGTAAATGGGTGAATAAATGATACACAATATATAATTCAGATATTTATTAATCAACTTAAATAAAAAACATGAATTAAAAAAAGCTATTATTAAAAATACAACTAATTTGCACGAAAATCTCTTTTCGTCTCAATGACATACGTAGACGCTTAATAATTTCATCAACAATTCTCTTGCCGGTATCCTTTTGGCACTACGTTCCGTGATTCCAATTTGGCTTTTATTGCACCTAATCGTGACTTTTTTGTACATGGAGAAGTGGCAGCTTCCGTCGTCACTTTTACAGCCCGTTTGACAGTTTCAGTATGGCATGGAAACTCCATGAACAATACTTCACCCTCACCACCTGATTCAACGATAGACTGAATTTCTTGGTCAGAAAAGTTTTTCATAATCGGTGGTTCAGTTATTATTTCCTGCCAATTTATTAAATCAATATACACATATGTTGAAGCACTGGAATTGATAGACGGCACTTCAAACATTCTAGGTGTTGAAGGTTGAGGCATCTTGCGTGACTTTAGTATGCGCCGAGCTGCCAGTTCACGAATGTGCTTCCTGTCATCTTTTATGCAAGGAGAATGCTCTCGGGATGTGCAAAATAGCTATTGCATTGAATGATAGGATCAAAATCCTTTTTATGTCCAGTGAAGGTCTTAATCATGTTAAAACGATGTTGCGTGCCATCTTTGCATGATGGTATATTTTTTATGTAAAACCAAGATGGTGCGTAAACTCTTTTACTACTAATGTAGCTAAAGTTAACAAGTTTTTTGATGGTGTCTCTGTTGTAACATACAATCGTAATATTCGGTTGGCACGTGTGAACCAACGGACATGTGCCATTTTGCCCGGAGATCTGACTGCTAGATCTTCTGGGAAATCGCCGGAAACTACCGCTGAGACAATCTTGTGCAAGTTCTGTTGATCTGTACTCAAATCTAGAACCTTTTCTGAAAGCAATTCTCCTTCAAAACCCGGATTTTTTTAACAGGCAATTTTTCACAAGTCTCAATTGCTTTCCCCAATGTTCCAGTGTAAGACTTAGTACAAAGTAGTCAAGATGAAGAAACAAGTGTCTCAAATGAAGTTCGTCCATGTGGAGTAAATAAATTATCCACTGTAATGGCTTTTATAGCTTTTTTTCAAGCAGTCTTATAACACCCCCATACTTGCCAGTATTCACATTGGTATCACCACAACCACAACCGATTGCCATAAGATGATGTTGTGAAATGCCTTCATGTGACTGGAAACCTATCATCGCAGTTTCATTCCTTTCGCTGAACCAAAGTTAGGTACTACGTACCCTCCCGCGCGCTCTCACTCCTCTTATTTTAAATTTTTAACATTAGCTTATGCATTTTTATTGTTTCTTTCGAAAATAAACTATAACTGTAATCATTTTTGGGAATAAAATAGGTCAGATTATTAAAATTTCATACATTTTTATCTCGTCAAATTGGAATCTAATATATTTATTTTTTCAAAAATTCAATGACGTTGCGGAGGCTGTTACTGTTAATCAAATCAAATAATATTTTACATGGATTAATTTAAGTCTAAAAGGCATACATTTTTCACTATTAGATCACTTACAACCAAAAATTTTGTTTTCGCTCCACCCTAGTGTATATCTTTGGATCTGTGTGATCGATTGGGTAATTAAAATTGTGCTTTAATGTTATGTAAATAGAGTCGGAATTGAGTTGTAGTGTCAGTTTAATGGAATTACCCTCATTTTATTATGCCCTTAACGGGATGGACAAGCACTTTACCTGTGGTTACTTGTTTTTTGAATTTAAAATAAGTTTAAGAGCTACTGTATTTTCAATCTAGTGTAACATTGGCTGCAAAGACTGTTCATCATGATGATCATTTTAGCTGAAAGATCCAAAAGGTCCACTGCTGGACAAAGGCCTCCCTAAATTTGGGAGGCTTTGTCATAATCGCCACGCTTAGCAGGCGGGTTGGCGATCGCAGTACGGTGGTAAAATGCATAGAGAACGCTGCTGCCTATTCTCTAGTAAAGCCCTTAGTCGCCTCTTACGACACACATGGGAAGAAATTGGAATATCATTCTAATGCATTATTATTTTAAAATATTAGCTTACACACAGGCCTCCTCTTGGTGACAGGGAGTGGGCCATAGCTGTTCACCGGGCCCGTGTTGCGGGCCCAGTGTGGGTTGGTAGATGTCACATGTCTTCGAATTTTTGGTTCTAAGACATGCCGGTTTCCTCACGATGTTTTCCTTCACTGTTTTTAGAGCAGTGGTGATGAATTAATTTACATCAAGTAAAGTCCTAATGCATGCTTAGGATCGAACCCACGACTCGTTGGTCGCGGCCATTACCACTGGGCCACCACTGCTCTATTATGTTGAACTAGTTTTTTCCTGCGACTTCGTCCGCGTAAATGTCAGTTATCGCGGACGCAGACAAAGTCACAGAATAAAAAGTAGCCTATGTCCTTTCTTCGGGTTCAGACTTATCCCGTACCAAATTTCATTAAAATCGGTTGAGTGGTTTAGTCGTGAGAGCGTCATCAGACAATGCCAGGGTCGCGAGATTTGTTTGAAAAAGATCCCGTAGCTCTGGCATATGGGCAACTGAAAGAACACGGGCGCGTTTTAGTCAGTAAAAGTCTGACACGCCCTTCCGCTCCACCCAGAACGGGAGACGTCATTTGATGATTCCCCACCCAGAAAATAAAAGTGTAACAGACAGACAGAGTAACTTTCGCATTTATAATATTAAGTAAAGATAATCATGTAAAATGTCTATGATGACATTTGTTTACATAATTATGCAATCTATGCCAATTCTAAGTACATTTGTTGTATACTGTGCTACCCACATCGCATCCATTTATCAAACAAGCATGTTTTTGTCATGTTCTGTACTATCGCGAGCCAAAGGAATGCATTACTAATGTGAAATGAAAAAATAATAATTGTATAAATTATAACATTTAATTTTAATGTTTATGATGATTCTATCTTGTTAGGAATGAGTCGTTTACACGTTTCTAGTGAAGTGTTTAGACGGTTACAAGTTGAATAAAACCTTTTTTTTTTCTGAGTCGGAAATCATCAAATGACCTCTCTCGCTCTGGGTGGAGCGGTAGGGCGTGTAAGACTTTTACTGACTAAAACACACCCGTGTTTCTTCAGTACCCTGTGCCAGGGCCACGGTAACGGTTGTCCTAAGATATTTATTACGTAGCCACAAGCCTCTCAATACACATATAATATCTACATCACACAAAAATTAAAAACTGCTGTCCATACAAAAACCATAAACTCTCATTTACCGTAAGCATTTCTGCCCTAATTACATTTTGTTGTCAATATTAAAAGGAGAGATATAAAAATTAGCATTTATACGATTACATCACTAGCTTGTGTTAAAGAGTTATGCTCCACTGGAAAATAAGCGAGTAATGAGCGAGCTGAGCGGAGCTGTGTCCTTCTGAGCGTTCATGATCGCTTTGAGCAAGAAGTAGTTGGTCATATGCCTGTCACTTAGCCTGTTCAAGGTTGATTTAGAAATCACTGTATAAGATTTGATCTTGAAGAAAATCTATTAGTTTTATGTATTAACTAGAACCATTATTTACTACATAGGATTAATAGGTACACAAATGTTTCAAAGACTGATTTAAGAGAGCAGTGATGGTAAACGTAGACCGATATAACCAAAACAGATGCTTTACTTTGTGTAAATTATTTCATCATCACTGCTCTCAAAACGGTGAAGGAAAACCTCTTGAGGGAAGCGGCATGTCCTAGAACTAAAACGTCGAAGACATGTGACATCTACCAAACCGCACTGGGCCCGCGTGGTAGATTACAGCCCACTCCCTCTCTCAGAGAGGAGGCCTGTGTCCCAGCAGTGGGAACATTAAAGGCTGATTATGCTATAAACTCAAATTTAATATTTTATCTTAAACTAGCTTCTGCCCGCGACTTCGTCCGCGTCAAAGTTTTGCTTCCGTGAACCTTCCTGTCGCATCGAATTGCCTGCCAATTTTCTTCCATTTTTCGTTGCTGCTCCACTCTTTTAAATCAAAGCGTGATGTTATATACCATATAGCCTTCCTCAATAAATAGGCTACCTAACACAAAATGACTTTTTCAATTCGGACCAGAAGTTCCTGAGATTACTGCGTTCAACTAAACAAACAAACAAACTCTTTAGCTTTATCTTCTTACGAAATAATCCTATGTCCGTGTACTGGTTCTAAGCTAACTCCCCACTAATTTTCAGCCAAATCGGTTCAGCCGTTCTTGAGTTATAAATAGTGTAACTAACACAACTTTTTTTTATATATATATAGATAATTCATCATGATCATCTGCCAAGCCTTTTCCCAACTATGTTGGGGTCAGCTTCCAGTCTAACCGTATGCAGCTGAATACCAGTACTTTACATGGAGCGACTGCCTATCTGACGTCCACAACCCAGTTACTGGGTCATACGTTTTTAAAAACACTTCTTAATTAAAAATGAGAATTTAAAAACGTCTTGTTTTACAATTAGACCGGATCCTCAAAATGTGTCTTATCCAAGATCTGACAACATTAAAGAAACACATGTTATAGTACTTATTACGAACGGTTAAAGTGTTAATTTGCGTAAACCGAATGTATTAACATTTTTGTAATGGTATTTTTAAAGGCATACACGGTATTAGTATCTAAAGATAATTTTTATTGATGTAAATTAATAAGTTATGAATAAGTTAATAAAGTAATTAAATTAAGTAATAAAATGGAATATAGGTAGGTAATACTGAATTACAAGGCTTTAAAAAAGCCGACTTAACATAAAAATATTACGATCTAGGCTTTAAGTTTATAATCCTTTAAGTGATACCTAAGTAAGTTTTCCAAGTTAAACCTAATGTCAAAACACATAAAACGTTTAGTATAAGCACGGGAAATATAAATACTATATTTACGTTAGTATGTAGGTATCTAGACAGGTTCTCTGCTTAGATTACTTATTAACAATGACATAAAAGTCATTTCGTGTATTTAAAATGATTGAAATCGAAATACTTGGTAACTACTATTCAGAGTTAAAATGAATTGTATACAGGATCAGTTTTTATCCAGTTCGCAAACTGTAACCATGGATTCAGCATTCTAGACCGATAGATTTTTAAAACCGACGAAAAATTTCTGCGCAAGGGGGTCTAGAATGATATGCTGAATTCAGGGTTACAAAAACAGGGTTACAGAGTAAATAACAACTTAGTGACATTTCAATAATTTAGGTGAAAACTAGTTTCAAGATTTTTCTCAATTCTATGGGTGCACTTTTATTTCGTAATTCGTAAGAAGCGTAGGCGACTAAGAGACTTACTAGAGTATGGGCAGCAGCGTTCTCTATGCATTTTACCACCATACTGCGATCGCAAATTGAGGGTGGTCTAGGTTCAGCAGTGGACGTGTTTCGGCTGAAATTATGGTGATGATTATTATTTCGTACTTATCTTGTAAGATCCTGCTAAAACGTAATTTTTATCTCGTGTCGGCTTGTCGAGAATATTAATAGTAGCGTAGAGGACTACCAAACATTCTTTTCACCAGAGTAGGTACACTGGACGTTCCAAAATTGATAGCCAGATCCTCTGATAGCTGTGACACAGTTATTAACTTTTGTAGCTTTATCTGTGTTCCAAAATAATAATAAAATTTTACTTTAACTTACCTTTCAAAAAGAAAAATATCTTCGAACATATCTTCGAAATATCGCGGCTTGTGCCTCAAACCGTCAGTAAGTCATATCATCGGGACAGGCGGATGTCGGATGGCACAAAAACCGTTCCGCACTGACGGGTGCCAGTCAAAACATTATGCCAAATGTACCAGGCTCGAAGATTTTATAGGAGGTGTTGTGAAGACTCCTTTGTTAGAGAATCATGATTGTACCAGGGTTAAAGGTGTAGCAGGAGGTTATATGGAGACTTACGTAGTCTATCAAAATTTGATCTGTGTAAAAAGAACTTGGATCATTCGTTACCCTAAACAAATGTTTTAGCTGGATGGTGCTGACAGTTTTTTTTTTAAATGATATCTCTCATGTCAACCTATGAGGTTGTTGGCTGCTTAACCGGACTTGCCTATGGCTACCTTAATAAATTTACGGCCTCTAGCCAGGGCTTAAAAAAACTTAAAACTAGAGCGACTACTCGCTAAGGGCCCCTTGTGTATGGGGTACGGACCTCGGCTTAGGGTATCGCTGGTAGAAAGCAGCAAGGGACGAAGGTGCTGACTGGTCTTCTATCTGGCATTTCTCAGTAGCAGTCCGGAGTCTAGATTTGTGCTCGGTTGGTGACATTAGGCTCGCCGTCTTTTACATGGGACTTAAACATAACAGGCGAAATGTGAGTGTACTATAGGATCATCTCTGCCCAACCCTTCGGGGAAACAAGGCGTAACATAACATAAACTCACGCTATTTTTCCATGGAGGTAGGCAGAATCTACAGAACCGCAACCTGCTACGATCCCTACATAGTCCTTTTGCCTCGTTTATTACATCTGGTCATCCAAGCACACCGGTTACCAGTACTACGAACCTGACCCTTCCGAAGAACATCACCAATAAGATCACTATACTTACTCCTAGGTCCACCCTTCCGGCGTATCCAGTCACATCTGTCTTTTTTTAGCCGCCCTTTATTCATCCTCTCAACATGACCCGAACCATCTAAACATACTCTTTTAAATTTTTGTCACTACATCTTCTTTTAAACAGCATCGTTGTCTTATCACATCATTCCTCAGCCTATCAACAAGGCTTGATGAAATAATTAATATGTTTTGTTATGTGGTCGTTACGGAAAAGTTGTTTGGAATCACGATCAAAAGTACCAGGGCGGTATGAATGATAGAAGTTGATGTGGTATCTCATAAACGTGAGCTCATACGATAAGGTAGACTCAACTAGTGGTCTTTTGTATTAGATTCCCACCTGTTGAAGAATTGGTATGGAAGGAATTCTTGAACGGAAGTTTTGACCAAACATGGTTGTGGCTGACGTATGACTAACAATATCATTCTATTCTATTTAAGTAGTAGCAACCTTATTAAGCGTTTTAACCATTCTATTCCCATTTTTTCCCGTGAGTGGCGACTAAGGGACTCATTAGAGAATTGGCAATAGCGTTGTCTATGCATTTTACCACGATACTGCGATCGTCAACCCACCTGCAAATACTTGGCGATTATAGCAAGCCCCTCATTGAGGGAGGCCTATGACCAACAGTGGACGTCCTTCGGCCAACATGATGGCGATGATAGATCAAGGCATCATGACGTTTTCTCAAACCAAATAAAAATCTTACAACCAACGTTTCTTATATCACAATGTCGTTTCGGGCGAATAAATTAATGCGAACATCATTTACTCAGACCCAAGTCAATACTCCAACATGACGATAATGACCAATATTGGAGCCAAGATTTTTGTACAGATGGCAAATAAAAAAATGAAAAAAATCCGTATAAACATTATTCTTAGTAAACTAGGTATTGCGTGTAATATTTTATTGGTTTATCACGAGGCTGAGTCAGTCAGCATCTCAGTGATGCTGGCTCTAGATACATTCATTATACCAGGAAAATATTGTACGGTTTGCAGAAAAAGGTAATGAAGGCACTCAGGGTTTCGTTCATGTCTTAAGGCCTTCACGGCGTCGGTTGACAAGATGCACTTTTAAAAGTGGCATACTTTTTTTTTGGTATACCTACCATTTTCTTTGTTTAAAGAGGTTCGCTTTGCAGGTAAATATCTTTGCTAGGATTTTTCCTATATCGTATATCCTTAACAGTAATAAAGCTTTGCAAAGATAGGTCTATCAGTCATACAAATACGTATGTACTAATTTATTGGCATCATGGACGTAAATAATAGCACCATCCCATTTCTTCGATGTCGTAAATGGCGACTAAGGTACTTACTAGAGAATGGGCAGCAGCATTTTCTGTGCATTTTACCACCATAATGCGATCGCCGACCCGCCTGCCAATAGTGGCGATTATGGCAAACGCCCCCAAATTGGGGGAGGCCTATGTCCAACAGTGGACGTCTTTCGGTTGAAATGCTGATGTTGATGAAGATTGGCATAATGACGACTTTTCTAATCAAATCAAGGTATATGTGACCCACAGTTTCATCTATAATATCAAAAATAAACAACATCAAAAAAATATTTTGACTGTTTTTGCTGTCCCTACAAGTCACCAGAGTGACTTATCTTGTCTGTTAGTTTGTGAGTGTGTGTATTTATACTAAACTGTCAAAGTGTGTAGTTTCCTGTAATTATACGCGTCTTATAATATACTAGTTTGTTTACTGCATATTGTAAATATAAACATAATTTTATGAATCTAATATTAGAATAACTGGGACCTTTAAAAGATGAATAAATTGCCTTAAAATCTATGGACGCGTTAATATATTAAGGCATCTACAGGATAACCCAAACCATAAAAGTCGTTTGTTTCCTTTAATGCACCTACATATCAGGGTCTTTTAAAGTTTTGAACTGAGTTGGAATGACGAAAAACCTTTTTTTCAGTAGTTTATTTTTCTATATACATACCCAACTCACGGCTAAAGTATTACCAGCAAATTTAATTAAACCTGTAGATGTTCCAGACAAAACCCTCCAGAATAAAATTCTCTAAATCATGGTGAATCCGTTGCATAGTATAGAAGGACAGACAGCGCCAAACACGACTTTTTTTTGCTAGCCTGCACTGTCCCACTCCTGACCAAAGATCTCCCTCCATTTCTTCCATTTATCGCGAAACCATGCGTCCTCCTGCCAGTTTTGACGGAACCTATCCAGATCGAATCTGTCCAGCTCGAATCTATCCAGCTCGTGCCTATCCAGCTCGATTCTATCCAGCTTGAATCTATCCAGCTCGAACCTATCGAGCTCAAATCTATCCAGCTCGAACCTATCCAGCCCGAATCTATCCAGCTCGAACCTATCCAGCTCGAATCTATCCAGCTCGAATATATCCAGCTCGAACCTATCCAGCTCGTACCTATCCAGCTTGAACCTATCCAACACGACTTTATAAAATGTTGAGTACTCTACATAGTATATCCAAATAGGTACCTATCTACTATAGCAGTAAGGTAGGTACTTGATTACGCCACGTCCTCTGGATTTTCCGCTAGCATACACCTGCTTAGGTATATGTTGCAGATACCTATTTACATATCATTTGTTTTGCTAAGTTCTTTATTGATAACTATTAGCCAATTAACCTAGCCTCTCCCTAATTATGTTGAGGACAGCTTCCAATCTAACCAAATACCATTTTGAGGATGAACAGGGTTTTTTTAGGTGGGAAATTAACAAATGACGAAATCAGACTTTTACTGACTAAAACCCACCCGTGTTCTTTCAGTTGCCTATGCCAGGGCCACGGTATCTCTTTCGAACAAATCTTGCGACCCTGGGTGAACAGGGTTAATGTTCTTTCCGAAGCACTAAGGGGGTCCGATATGTAGCATACTCAGCCTATAGTGTTCCCACTGCTGGGACACAGGCCTCCTCTCGGTGAGAGAGAGTGGGCCATAATCCACCACGCGGCCCCAGTGCGGGTTGGTAGATGTCACATATCTTCGAATTTTTCGTTCTAGGACATGCCGGTTTCCTTATATTTTCCTTCACCGTTTTGACAGCCGTGGTGATGAAATATTTTTTTACATACAGTAAAGCGCTGTCAGGATTCAAACCTGCGAGCTAGCAACTCGTTAATCACGGCCGCTTCCACTGCGCCCGCGCCACTTGCTCAATATGTAATAGACGGAAATAAAGCCAAAAAATTGGGAACTATGTCGGAGAGTTTTTCGGCCGACTGTAAGAAGAATATCTCATTTGGGGTCATTATTATTTCATTATTTATTACAGATAACAGAAGGTTAAAAACTAAAATACAGATATCTATACATCTTCTATACAAATAAATAAAATTGGAGTGTCTGTTTGTAATATTAAGATAACCACTTTTTACTAAGTGTATATGGATGTCTTACACGGTACATATACCAAAACAACATTTTTTACAATTTTTGTCTGTCTGTCTGTCTGTTTCTTCCGGCTAATCTCTGAAATGGCTGGACCGATTTGACGGGGCTTTCACTGGCAGATAGCTGATGTAACAAGGAGTAACTTAGGCTACTTTTATTTTAGAAATTTCTTTTATTTTAGAAAAATACCTGCGTTAATTTCCGACATCCACGCGGGCGAAGCCGCGGGCAAAAGCTAGTTAGGAATAAAATTACCAATGACCCACTGTTCCTTTCATTTGAAGCAGTACATGCCTGGATGGAAACTTATTTTGATTATAGTAAAGGCAAATAAGCCTGGTCTTCTACCTACCCCAAAACTTTACGAAGATTGATAGCCACATTGTAACTTAAATCATCTGATTACAAATTCGCGATTAGAAAACCTTACCATCAAATACACGTTTCAGCATTCTTTAAAAACGCCTTTTGCGTAACTTAGCGAAAGAGACGGCAATACACGATAACACACGATAGAGTGAGAAAGAACATATGCGCGCTACTTCAAGGCAATCAACGTTTACTTATAATCCGCTTTCCAACTACGACACAGAGGCGATTTTGGTGTTTGAATCATAAAAGAGTGGGAACACAGTGGTCTGACACAGTTACTCTGTGTCGCGAGTTCGAGACTCGGTCGCTCGCCGTTTTCTTGATTTCCAAGTATTTGTTGGTAACTTCTTTTCTTTTATGAACTCCTGGTACATGATATGTAGAAATATCCTTTTGTTGAGAAAATTATATTCATTGTCCTTTTTTGACCGACCGTGGATGACCGACCGTTTTAAAAGGGGGTGATATTTTGTACTAATATTTTTTCCGTTTATATTTAAGTTCGTACTAAAATGCTCTATATTTATTTTCTTGTGATTTTGCATAATCTGGACCTGATAAGTCACCCAGTTGTCAATTTCGAAACACCAATATGGCCGTCGCAGAATTCAATTTTCTTGTTTAGAACCAGTGAAGGAGAAAAAGATTAGTCATAGCATAGTGCAAAATATTTAGATAAAATATTTAATGTAATGTAACATTTTTTTTTTAAATCAGATCAAGTTTATTTTTCGATTCTTTTACTCCAAACACATTTCAAGTATATAATAGAGGGCGAGCCTATTGCCATCAAACAGGTACAAACTTGGACTCAGAATTAATTTCGGCAGAAAGACGTCCACTGCTGGACATAGGCCTCCCCCAATTTGGGGCGCTCTGCCATAATCGCCACGCTTGGCAGGCGGGTTGGCGATCGCAGTATGGTGATAAAATGTATAGAGAGCGCTGCTGCCCATTCTCTAGTAAGTACCTTAGTCGCCTCTTACGACACCCACGGGAAGAAATGGGATGGTGATATTCTTTAAGTCCGACTCTGAATTACAACTAAGAAATTACTAAAAAGAAAACTTTAAAAAAACCGAACCTAGGTATTATCATAACTTTATATTATTTCTACCATTTATGTAGACCTAGTACCTAATTTATAATCATCATCATCTCGGCTTCCAATCTAACCAAATGCAGCTGACTAGCAGTAACATGGACTGCCTATCTGACCTCCACAACCCAGTTACTGGGTAACACCTTCATTCCAATTTATTTGTGGTCGGCGCATCATGTCTTTTTCTTCCACACTCCTCTATTAGTCGTCATCTCAGTAGTCACTCCCTATCTATCCATACCATCATTCACACAGTGCATCCATCGTTTCTTTGGTCTCCCACTACTCTTATAGCCATAGACATTCATACTCAAAACTTTCCTCACGACATTTTCCCCATTTCGCCGCATCACATGACCATACCATACAGGTTTTTATACTATGTCCCGAAATCAGGATAGTAGAAGCCGGTCGCCCTTGGATATCTATATTTATTAATTTACGATATTAGTTAGTGAAATCTAACTGGATTTTCCACATGAATTAATTACTGTTTATAATTTATCTAAGCACTAATGTATTCAAGAATTTAAGGCTAGTTATATGGCCTAAATTACTAGGAGTTGAGTTACGAAAACCCTTCTAGGTGTCTAAGTGGTTATCATTGTGCTTATGTGTTAAGTAATTTATGGATATCTGATGATAAAATAGCATTATATTAGCCCATCTTCTACTGAACAAAACAATAAGCCTATAAAGTTCCCACAGCTGGGACAAAGAGTTCCTCTCTTCGAAAGGCAGTGCGGGTTGGTAGATATCACATGTCTTTCGAATTTTTGATTCTAGAACATGCCTGTTTCCTCACGATATTTTCCTTCACCGTTCTGAGAGCAGTGGTGATGAAAATATTTAGTAAAATTAAAGCTCCTTTCTGGGTTCGAACCCACGTACAACTCGTAAGTCGCAGCCGTTAGCATTTGGCCACCACTGCTGTTATTACATGGGACTTAAAGATAACCGGCGAAATGCGGGTGTCCTTTAAATACATCTTTGCCTACACCTTTGGAAAAACAAGCGTAATGGTATGTGTATTTTCCTTCACTATAAATCAAGGATTCCCTAAATTAAGTTATAGAAGGTATTTTTTATTAATTCAATGCATTCCAAATGCTTTATTTAAAAGAAATAGTTAATAAAACAAGCATTTCTTCCCGTCGTGATAAGATTTTTTTTCTCTGCAATGAAGAGATTTTAATAAATATTGTGACCACACCCAGGCGTTGTAACCTACGGCTGTTTCTCACACCGAATTATAACATTAAACAAAAAAAATAACAGCTCCTGTAGGCAGTGCGACTTGACAGCGCGACGCGACTCTATTCCAGAACGCACGGTGATATAACATACATTTCCAGTACTTGTATATGCTGACTTCTCTTTGTACGAAAAGCCTATATAATGCGAGGTCAGCTAAAACTGGAAATGTACAGCTTCATATGTCACCGTGTGTACAACAATATATATGAAAACTACATGGACATTGTTTTACCAAATTAGCGTCACGCTCATAATGCATGTACTCTTAAAGAAAACCCTTCAATAAAAAATCGTTAGTCATAATAGAATAGAATAGAATAGAAAATTTATTAAAATATATATATAAATAATTCATTTAAGTTAATTTCCTTTAAGTAAGTATTCAATTAAGTTACATTTCACTGAGATTCTAAACCCTAGCAAAAGCTAGTGTATAATTTAAATAACATAATCAAACCAATGCATAACACCAAGAACAAAAGCAAGACTTATCTATAACGCGTTCAACAAAAAAGTATTCAACATCGAACATTCCGTACATTCGCTCGGACGCTCGGTCGCTCGCTACGGTGTAACACACTCGCTGTATGAGTGTGAATGTGTCTGTAAGTACCACCTTATGGGATGCGAAAATTAATAAATAATAAGGAGACCGCCCCCTATATGTGAGGCGCAGCTTATGCACAAATATTTTTATTAATAGTGTTATTTTATTGAAATGATGCAGCTGTATAGTTTTTTGAAGTCTATTAAAGGAAACTGATGGATTGCTATCAGGGCTGGTGACGTAGTTCTAAAAAAGGATTTTAGGTATTGATAATACGACTAATTCTACTCGTATTTTGTTTCCAAGTGTCTTAAGTGGGTTATTTCAAATTGGCTAGCTGAGTTTCGCAGATGCAAATTAATGTGATTGTTTTTTTTTTGTGGGGTCATTGACCGCAGTTATTGTAGTCACTTGAAATATCAAGTTTTTTTGTGTATGTATACTTCACATACATGGTGCTTATCGATACCTAATTGCGATAAAACGTAAGAAAATAGTTTTTTTTTTTCAACTCATTCTACAAGTAGCAAATCTAAAAATAGTCTTTAAGTTGGTCAACTCAGCCTATCGCAGTCCACTGCTGGACATAGGCCTCTCCCATTTTGCGTCACAACACAACACCCTGTCCTCCGCCTTCCGCATCCACTCTGCCCCAGCCACTTTCTTAAGGATGAAACGATGGTCGTCTCAAAAAATACATTGAAATCTTTTATTTTATCGATTTTGATTTAGGTACCCATCGCGTTTGTGGAGACTGGCTAGCCAATTTCAAATAACCCTATACCAACCAGACCACCTGAAACACGTACCAAGTGAATATTAATCTCTCTAAACTATTTACAACTATGCTAGAATCGGCTTTCAATATTAACAAATTAACAGCTGAATACCAGTATTTTACCTGGAGCCACTATCTATCTGATCTCCACAACCCAGTTACTGGGTAATACGAAACTCCTTGATAACACTGGTTGTCAGACTTTTGGGCTTCTGACGACCCGTAACGACTGTCTACGATCTACGAAAGACAGCCGGGACCAACGGCTTAATGTGCTTTCCGAGGCACGGTGCGGCTCGATATGTAATGCATGGTCACCCATTATCAAACTGACCGTGACAAGCGTAGCTTAACCTGTGGTAGGGCTGTTATTATTAAGCCCCCTTGTAGAGGGTGAGTGGCTCGATATGTAATGCATCGTCACCCATCATCAAACTGACCGCGGCAAGCGTAACTTAACCGAGTGTACTAGGTACGTGAGCTCGACAAATGGATTTGCGAATAACACTTTGTGTGACAAAACTGTACTGCGACTCACCATAGTTCGAATGCACGCTTGTGCGACACACTGAATCTAGTCGTTTCTGCCACTCGCCTGCCGCTGCCGCTGCACCGCTCGCTTCGCTCGCTCGGCTCGTGCATAGGAGGTCACAGTTTTAACCTATCCTAACCTAGTGTACTATGTGAGCTCGAGTGTGTCGCACAAGCGTGCATTCGAACTATTGTGAGTCGCAGTACAGTTTTGTAGCACAAGTGTTATTCGCACATTCATTTGTCGAGCTCACGTAGTACACCCAGCTTAACCTATGGTGTGGCAGATATTATTAAGTAGTATCAAGTAGAAGGGCAAATACAGGATGACAAAATAATCCTCAATTTCAGAGCTACCAGTATTTACATAATAACGACTTACTAGAAAACTTTAATAAGAAATGCCCATATAAGGTACAAGGCATGTTCACTGCCTACCCCGTGATGTATAAAACGTGAAAGTAGTACTATATTGCAACAATCTGTCGACGTTTACAACAGCCGTTGATATTTCTTTGCATTTAATATTAAGTGCATAACGTTTGCATACGACTTTGCTTGTCAAGTTTCTTTTTTTTTATAAACAAGACAACGAAGTGTAGTGACAGAAATTGAAAAGAGTATTCTTAGATGGTTTGGTCATGTTGAGAGGATGAATGAAGAGCGGCTAACAAAAGGTACTTACAAGGCAGATGTGACTGGTCACGCCGGAAGGGGACGCCCTAGGAGAACATATAGTGACCTTATTGGTGATTTTCTTCAGAAGGGTCAGGTGCGTAGTACTGGGAACCGGCGTGTGTGTATGACCAGATGTATGAACTTAAACGAGGCAAAAGGATTATGTAAGGATCGTAGCAGGTGGCGTTTTGTAGTTTCTGCCTGCCCCCATGGGAAAAAAAGCATGAGTTTATGTACAGTCGCCAGTAGGTCAAGCTACCCCAATGTGTCAAATTTTACCAATCGAAAATTAACCTTCCACAATTGTGATATAAGGTTGAAACTCTATTAAGGAAATTTGACAGATTGAGGTAAGTTGATGTGCTGGCGTCTGTGCATGTGTATGTATGTGTACATATTTTTTGGACTTTAAATTTCTTGGTGAACTAATAAGCTAGCAGTCCATTACTATTTTAAAATTAGGAATTCTCGAATCTTAAATATATACTACTTCAATAGTAGATTTTTAAAAGTCTGACAACCAGTCATACCAAGGAGTGTCGTTTTACCCAGTAACTGGGTTGTGGAGGACAAATAAGCAGTAACTTAATGTATAACTACACTTGGCTGCATCTGGTTAGACTGGAAGCCGTCCTCCCTGCCGGGGTCGCGTGACCTGCCGGGGTCGCGTGATTGTTCGAAAGCGATACCGTGACCCTGGCACATGGGCAATTGAAGGAACACGGGTGGGTTTTAGTCAGTAAAAGTCTGACATGCCCTCCCGCTCCGCCCAGAGCGGGAGAAGTCATTTGATGATTCCCCATCCAAAAAAAAAAAAAAAGCCGTCCTCAACATACTTGACAAAAGGGTAGGCTAAATCATTAGTGAAGTCTGTGTATTTATAAGAAGATGACATTAATTTTCGCAATTGAATTATTCTGAGGTTTGGACCGTGTGTTGACGGACGTAAAGAATAACACCATCGCAATTCTTCCCGTGGGTATCGTAATAGGCGACTAAGGGACTTACTAGAGACTGGGCAGCAGCGTTCTCAATGCGTCTTACCAGTATACTGCGATCGCCAGCCCACCTGCCAAGCGTGGCGATTATGACAAACCCTCATATTGGGAGAGGCTTAATGATGAGGTTTGGTCCTTATCCTGTGATATTTCTCAGAAATTTTGGCTTTAGAAGATCTATTAATGCTGATAATCACTGCAACAAAACCTTTTTTAACCGACTTCAAAAAAAGGAGGAGGTTATCAATTCGACTGTATTTTTTTTTTTTTTTTTTATGTTTGTTACCTCATAACTTTTGACTGGGTGAACCGATTTTGATGATTCTTTTTTTATTTGAAAGCTGGTGCTTCCCGAATGGTCCCATTTTAATTTGGTTTCATTCGGACAATGGGGTCCATGTGAAAACCATATAAGTCTTAAATTTTCATTACGTATTTGCGCGACAAATGAACGAATATCGCGATTAGATTAGTGCGGATTATCTACCACAACTAAAAAGTCAAAAAATAAAAACTTTTTATAAAAAAAACAACCGACTTCCTTAAAAAAAACACTACATAGTCAAAAATAACTTTAATTTCGGAAGTCGGTGGCAAAAACCTTAAATACAGAGCCTAAGACACCGACTTGCGAAATTAAAGTTATTTTTGACTTTGTAGTGTTTTTTTTAAGGAAGTCGGTTGTTTTTTTTTATAAAAAGTTTTTATTTTTTGACTTTTTTAATAAATCATGATGTATTTAACTAATATTTTGTAAAAATATAATCAACAAGAGAGTCTATGGTGCCTGTTCTTCTGCATAAGTACTTACTACCCTTCGGAATGGGCAACTAGCATGAGCTTTCTAATTGACCAACTCCTTGAAAATCTAAAAGTGCCTGTAATTGAAATAAATGCTTTGAGTCTGTGTTTGAATCTGTCAAATAATTTGCCCGACTGAAAACGAAAGTTTCATCATCAAGTAGCCTTTTATGTTCCTACTGCTGGGACTCCTCTCGGTGAGAGGGAGTGGGCTATAATTCCTCATGCAAGCCCAGTGCGTGTTAGTAGATGTCGCATGTCTTCGAATGTTTGGAAAACGAAAGTTTAAATGTATGAGAACTACAAATGGTGTGGTCATTTTCAAATTCAGAATAAAACCACTAATTAAAACTCATATAAAATTCTTGATGAATTTAAGACAAGACGTACAGTTTCATCATTAAACATACTCATTGAATAACAGTATTCGTTCGCTCATTTTTTCTTTATATCAGTTTGATCGCGTACTTTTTGCTTGTGTACGCGCAACCACGTGTGCGCCGACCGTGGAGCTAAAGATTTTTTATTAAAGTCACTCGGCGAAATTTTATTAATCACTTCATTTTCGATTAATTTTAAACGTTAATTAGTTTTTAGTTCAGTACTGGCTTGATAGATGACGCTTTGGATTTGAAAATGGAATGGTTTTTGAGATTTGAAATATTGTGGAGTTTTGAGCAACCGTCGTTGTCAGATTTGAATAAATGTTCTCTACATTCCATTTTTAAATAAAGCAGTTCATAATGAGGGAAAAGTCCAAGTAGAGACAATTCAAGCTATTTAATTAACTCTAAGTAACACTATACAGTCATTGCTTCAATGAGCCTATGGTCTTCAATATGTCAAATATATCTGTTTCACATGTTCGTCATAAAGTAAAAAAATCTTTAGGATTTTTTTATTGAAACTGACAATCAGGTTTTACGATATAAAACACAGCGTCCCATATATTAAAGCATCATAAGCATACGGTATAGATTTATAGGGGTCATTACGTAACACATTATTAGTAGGAACACATTACATGTTGACAGTTCTACAACATCCATTGCGCTTTTTACATTGTTGAGCAGACAAATTTTTTGAACATATCAAGCAATGGAGTTCCAATATCCTTCAAAATGATACAGATTCTACATAGATAGCTGTTACGCAGGTCAATAGGATTTATAAATCTGTTACCATCCACAGTTCTATTCAATATTTTGTACAATAAATCTACTCTTGCTGGTCATAACTTACAATGAAAACTTTTTGCTGTTTTGAGCTCAAAAATACAAGTTTTTATTGAGAATCTGACAGAAGTTGATGTGAAAAGAATTGTATGGCTGGTTTCATAATGTTTTTAATTTTATTATTTCAAAAAATGATTTCTTGCAATGACGGTTTTAATGTGAAGCGGTGATAATTAATAATACTCAATTTGAATAAAAATCGTTCCGTATAGTGCCGGACGTAAAGAATAGCACCATCCCAATTCTTCCCGTGGGTGTCCTAAGACGCGACTAAGGGACTTAGTAGAGAATGGGCAGCAGCGTTCTCTATGCATTTAATCATCATACTGCGATCGACCACTCGCCTGCCAAGCTTGGCGATTTTGGCATCATTGGGGGTGGCCTTTGTCCATTAGTGGACGTTTATTGGCTGAAATACTGATGATGGTGATGGAGCAAAGGATATTGGATGTTACAGAAAATGAAGGCCTAATCACAGTCTATAAAATGTTTAAAAAAATCTTTATTTATTTTGACTGATCCATATTTCTAATCACCATCATCAACTCAAAGAAACAATTTATATTTTCATAAACCAAAAAACTTCCTCATACCTTTCAATTCAAGAAAAAATAAACAAAACACAAACATTTTATTATCGTGGCGCAAAGAGAAAGTGGTTCATTTTTGTAAATGTAGGGTGAAAGGACCTGTTGTCGGCACTGACTTTATAATTGACATTGATAAAACGTCTGTAAATACGGAACGGTTAAAGGTAAAAGGTACAACTTGTCGAAGGCCTGTTTGGTAAGAATTTTTGTTTGTACATTTAATGCAAACAATGTTTTCGGATTTTTCGTTTAATTTCTTAATGAATTTTCCTTTCTTTGATTGCGGTTTTTTAATATAATTGAACAAGTTTATGTCTTGAGACTTTTAAATTTTCATTTTACGAAAATACTTGGTTGTTTTCTTGTGTCTTTTTATAACAGCACATAAAAATGGTATAAATTGGGGAAAAATAACTAGGAAAATATTTATAAAAGTATTGTATCTTTTTATTGCATTTTAGATACCCACGCAAAATAAATACTTTGTGTTTACTTAGCAAGTATTTACCACATTCAAGTCATGAATTTATTGATTTTATCGTGCTTTCTACTTCATATTATATTATGCTAATCCATAGTTTGATTTTAATCATCCTTGTGCTTATAACCTAAGTAAATAGACACTCGAGGCAAGATTTATGTTATACCGACGTAATTTCTGCACAAAATAAACATTTACTAAACAGCTAAAACATTCTAACATATTCCCAAACGACTAAACAATAGTATAATACATTATTTGTAATTTTAAATAGTACAATATATCATGAAACATATTGCTGTCATAGATCTTTTGTTTACTATTCCTATTGTCTACACATAACATTACAAAATAATAAAATAACTAGACATTACTTATGAGCTTTTCATTTTACATTCATTTCTGCCTGGAGCAATTTCTGGTCAAATGTCCGACATAGCTCTAAAATTCTTAATAAACGTGATGGTGCATTGTTTTCACAACTGTCAAATCTAGTAAATTTAATGTTAGTTTTGTATTCTGTCACTTTAATGAACAGCCTTATTAAACTGTAGACTGTCTTATCTTATTATTTAACTTTGTTTGTTCACGACCAGCGCTTTGTATTCCAGTACACGATTGCCACTCTAGAACGTTTTGGCCCCATTGGTCATCTGGAAAACTTATCGTTGGAAATCGTCACTCTTTGGGGAGGTCCAACAGTAGACTCTTTCAGCTGCAATGACAATGATAATGATTCTGGACCATTCTTTTCTGCTAGTTTATAAACTTCATGTACCAAAAACTTTGCCACTTCTGAGAGTTAAATAAAATCAGTATAAACTAAAACCAAAAGCTTGGTATTCACGACTGTACCCGTCGTATTGAGGGCACACAGCCCGCCTCCTTCATTCATACCTGACGTAGCGTAGATGTGAACCTTTGCATACAATATGCTTGTAGACGAGATATGGAGCTCTATTTCAAGTTTTGTACCTCTAGAATAATCTTATAGCAATATTTACCGTTATAATGTCGCTAACTACGAGTTTGTATCTAGAGGACTCTCTAAGTACGTCAACAAAGATAAAAGCCCGAAGAAGTCCAAAACTTCGGAATGAACTCTACACCTGATGAATAAACTTTTTTATACGAGAAAATTATAATATTGAGTTTGGGAACACCTATTCAATCGTCGTGTTATTCATTCTTCGATCGCGTCCAAAATTAATCTCATGTCTGTAGGTCATACGTAATAGGAATCGTCTGTAATTTCGGCCAAAATTACAGATATCGTGCTTAGGGACTTAAAGCACATCGAATTTCCGAAAAAGTTGGGCTTTGTAGAGCGTTGCCTCTGTCATTTATGTTTTTGTGAGAGTCTCTCTCCAACAGTATATATACATATTCAAAGGTATGTAGTTTTGAAGAATATTGTCAACGCTTAAGTTTAAACCGTGTATTTGGAAAAAATACAGAACAATGCAAGTGTTAGTGTTAGTTTAAAAAATATATAATTAAACAATAATTTATTGGTAAACATAGGTAACAGAAAAAAAGAGCTCACAGAGCTACCTGTACAATACTCTCCGAGCAAGTTTTGACGAATAATAATTGTGAGTATTAAGAAATCTAGCTGTCGCAAAACACGTTACGTTGAATCTATGTATTAGTGCTAGGTACTGCAATAAGATTGTTGTTTTGTTTAATATAGCATATCTAACCAGATTTTCTTAGCACAAATATGTTAAAGATATCGCAACTTTTTGATTAAGACATTATAATTAGTGTGTCCAAGTGTGACATAGCTAATAATTTCAATCAAGGTAATTCATTACATTTTTATTGATATAAGTAAATATTATCAGCTTTTTCTTTGTTAGTAGATAGAGATATAATAGAGACGCAACAAGATCCGGCTTTAAAATCGTTTTCACAAACAAAAATAAGTTGTACATACTTTTAATAAAGGAGTAAAACAAACTTAAAATTGCTAATTAATTCTTACAACAGTACTTAAATTATTTTATCCTAACAAAAAATAGAAGCTATTTTTGGACACCGTACGTTGCATAAACGTCAAAATTTTATTAAAACCTAACCTTGACTATGTGTTTGTAAATAAGCAAGGTTGTAATCGCAAAAAAGTGAAAACATTACTTCTTACAAATACAGTTTAAAATCGATTACGATTTATGTTGCAACATAAAAAGTTTCATAGATTAATCATCGTTTGTAGCAGGAAGTGGCTTGTGAGAAACAAAAGGACTTAAATACCTTGTTTGTGTGGTTATTTAGACTCGAGATGAGGTTAACTAAATTTGATAGATGAGTATTAAGAATCGTGCTGAATATAGGTATGTATTCTTTTTGGTTTTAACTCAGTGTCCTTTTCCGTGATGTAAATTACATACATACGTAAACATCAATCGTCGATCACTATCCATAATACAAAATGTCTCAATACAAGAATCAAAGACGCAATTGACTCATACGAACGCTGACTACACCATTCCAACAGTTGCAAGAAAAACTACGCATTTAAACACAACTCTAAGCCATTCGTTCATATTTTCTTCATTTCCTGTCTGTTTGTTAGTTAATAATTTACGACAGTTCACTAACAAGACGTCTAACGCAGTTTCTAAGACTAGCAAAAACTTGCTACTTCATCGAACCTTTGCATTCATATTAGAAACAATAGAAACTCCGCTCCCTACCTATGAATATATTTTTTATGCAAGCACATAAAAATGTGCAGAACTTGTTTTAGTAGGAAAAAATATATCGAGTACTAGGAAACCCGCATTGATGCACGTGGCTCGCTGTGTGCCGACAACTGTCCGCTTCACCTTACGACACGGTATTAGATAAGGAGGTAATTATTTTGATCTTTAACCTATCGTGTTATTGGATACCTACTTGAGCGTTACCTATGGGATTAGATTTAACTAGCAAGTCACTCTGCACTCCTAGTATACACGCAGTTACTTTGCATTAAAATACTTACTTACACTACACATACAATAATCGAAAATATTAAACTCTACTTGGCAGCAATGTTTTATTAAAATACCTAAAGCAGATCTAGCGTGACTAAATTTAAGGTACTTTGACAGCTAAACGTCAAAATTTGACAAAAGAACAATCTTCAATATTAATTCTTAAATAAATTTATAGCAAAGAGATCAATAATATCAATAAAAAAGACATGTTTTACGTGTGTAACATTCCAAAAAATCGCAACAAGAAAACGACAAAGCTGCTACTCGTCACAAGAACATAAAGAGAAATGCTGTCACCAAAGGAGAAGGCGCGAAACCACACATAAATTCTCACTTGGTCGAAAAACGTCATTTTTTGCGAAATAAAGAAATAAAGTCATAAATCGTCCATCAATGGAGACATGCCCAACGTATAATAATAATATAAGCAAAAGACGCCTGTAAAATGACCAATATATTCTGACCCCTCATTATAACTCACATTCCCTCCGGAAAACCGTATTTTGTTTGCAAAGCACAGGCCGCGGAAGGTCATTCAAAGTTGGTTCTTATACCATGTTGGCAGTTTTTCTATGATGGTTAATAAGTCAGTTATTTTATTATGTAATAAAGATATGTACTATGTCTTATAAGCAATTGATGGCAAAGGTCTAGTTTATGTATCGCAATTTTAATTTCATAATTACCTATGACGTCTAGTGTGTCCTTCACCCTATTTTGTAGAATGCGTTCGTTATTTTTTAAATAGGTATTCTTATTTTAAACGGTTGTCATTAGGCCTGGGAAATGCCAACCAGTGACTTCCTGTGGTGTCACAAAGCATTAACAGAAATTAAAGTATGTTAAAGGTGTGAAAAAGTTGGAAAATAAAAAGTAAAATGGTCTCCATAACGTCAACATCTGAGAACAAAAATCTATGAAAGGAACTAAAATTCAAACCCAGCATCATCATCATCATCATCTCAGCCCGGAATCACCTACTGCTGGGTATAGACCTCCCCCTTTTTCCGCCATACACGTCGGTTCCGTGCGTCACTCATCCATGCGTTTCCCGCGACTCTGACGATATCGTCAACCCAAAGCGCTTTTGTACGGCCTTGGTTTGTTTGACCTAATCTTGGCCACCATTCAATCAAGTCCAAATTCGAACCCAAGTAGTCACCAATAGACACTAAGATTTTTTTATTCTTAAGTTTTCACACAGTGAATCTACCAAATCTTTGAATACCTACATAGAGGTGGCCTACCCTAAAAAGAGCAAACACGCCCCACAAAGTTCAAAATTAACTTTTTAAATTTCGATTTAGGATATTCCGTTCATGTTGTCGATTGCCTCGGTGTTCTAGCGGTTGGTAGCGCTACTACTGATCATGAGGTCCTAGGTTCGATTCTTGGGTTGGTCAACGTGTTAATCGGTTTACCTTCAGCAATTTCTCAGCAACGGCCCAGAATCTGGAATTGTGCTTGTTTGATGGCATTATCCTACCATGGAACTTGAACATAAATGGCGAAATACAAAAGAAAAAAGAAGAAAAAAAAGCACCATCCCATTTCTTCCCGTGGGTGTCGTAAGAGGCGACTGAGCTTACTAGAGAATCGGCAGCATAGAGAACGCTTCTCTATGCATTTTACCACCATACTGCGATCGTCAACCCGCCTGCCAAGCGTGGCATTTACGGCAAACTCCCCAAAATTAGGGGAGGCGTATGTCCAGTGGACGTCTTTTGACTGAAATGGTGATGATCATAGCTACACCTCAGCTAAGCCCTTCGGCGAAAGCAAGGCCTGATGTTTTCTTATTAAAAACATTTCACACGACAATTTCTCTAACCGGCCAGTAATCAGTTTCAACTACGCTGAGGATTCACTTACCTATAAATAGAAGCGCGTATACTTAAGCATAGTTCATACCGCTGTAATGGGGTTTTTATACAGCCTGTAATGACATTATTGCTTTTTAATCAAGTCTGTGTGAGGCCTGAGTCTGTGAAGCCTTACTTGGTACAACTTTTTTGTTTAGTACTTACTTGGGGAGTTAGGCTTTTTCAGTTTGCGAAGTGGGATAAAGATTTTTTAATGAAATGTTATTGATTTTTTTGTGCTCTTAGTGAAGTTTATCCATTGATTTTGAAGAAGAGTATGGGTTTATTGCATCATATCCATAGAACTAGACAAAAAAATGTGTTTTCTAATATTTTCACCGGGATGCAAAAGCAAATAATAATTATTGGTTGCTTAAAAACTTAGCAACACTTTTTAATTAATGTCACTGTCAATTCTGTCAATTTTACCATCCCTACCGATCATTCTTCGCTTCCACATTCAAAAATCCGAACACGCGTTCCAAAAATCAAAAGTTCAAATTCGAAACTGGAACAAATCACGGTGACTGTCCGTTGACCGTAAGTAGGAAGTCCCGATTATCGTATAATTCGCTCAAGTGACGTTCGCCTGTTAAAATCAGCCAGTTCGACTTGACCTCCCCCCCTTCTTCATGAAGGTGTGAAAGTAGGGTAAATGGAGGAGGCCAAAGGTCAAACTAAGATGGTTGGTATATTAGCTCTATTGGCTTACCGGATGCTTGCTCAAGACGTAGGTTATCTACTAGTCGTTGCTTTGTACTATATTTTTGTTGGTAGGTACCTATTTTGCTGCGTATGTTTGTGGCGCAGATAGAGTTACAATGTTCAATAAGGATTGGTGACGACACAGAAATCTTTGGTCTAAAGTACGCTGTTAATTTCCGACGTTTCTTTTTTTGTTTATAAATAAATGGTAAAATTTTAGGAAATTTTTGAGTTGACACTAATCTCAAAGGTCTCTGCTTTCTGCTTCGTTTGCAAGTATAATCTGCCATTGTGTTTGACACTTTTACGATAGATCAAAAATGTAAAAATCATCATCGTCATCAACCTATAGCAGTCCACTGCTGGACATAGGCCTCTCCAATTGCACGCCATTCAGCCCGATTCTCGGCAACTCTCATCCAGCTGCCACCCTGCGAAGATCGTCGCTTCACCTAGCCTGAGGGCGTCCTACCTTACGTTTGCCACTTCGCGGTCTCCACTCAAGAACACATCTACCCCAACGGTCATCGGTTCAACGGCTAATGTGGCCGGCCCATTGCCACTTCAGCTTGCTAATTCTATGAGCTATGTCGACAACTTTATGTCAAAATATAGCTGTTAGAATCCTTGGACAAACTACTATGACGTTTAGGCTAGCGATTTGGTATAGTCAATGCAGTAGTCTCATTCTTAATTGGAAAGAAATTAAACGTAAGCCCTATACACTACTTTCACGTTTCGTGCCAACTTAACATAAAGTAAAAAAATCATAACAAATATGAAATGGTTATAAACTGAACTTTTATTATTTTTATTGAGCCTATAAAATAAATGTCAGTTTCTTAAATGCCAGTCCGTATGACCTTATAATTGTTCACGAGGCAGGCAAAGGTATGGACAAAAAAAAGGAAATTAAAAAGTTAACTTAGTGTCTTTGGTATCGGAGTCGATGGTCAAGCTGTGGTGGCGTAATTTTGTAATTCGAACTAATTTTGAATTTGAAACGACACACCTATTTCACGCATTGGGCTACTTACAGAAATAAATGATTTTATTTCTGTAAGTAGGTTTGTACAAACACTTTTACACGTCAACCATATTTTAAAAAGTAGATGGGGTGAAATACACCATGTTTATAGGACTCGTAATATGGGGCGCCCCATTATCAAGGTCCGGGTTGCTATTGAAAAAATCGTTTTGGGTAAAACGCCAATAACACTGAGGTCTTGAGAATCGCATAACAGAACAAGATCAAATTAAATGAGCTAGCAAAACTTTACAGACTTGATGAGTATCAAAATTCAAACACAACAAAATATAAATAAAAATAAAATTGATGTTTTATTTTTTTGGGTTCGGCAACCGTTGTTGGTTTTGTTACATGAAGTATAAATATTTCAAAGCACCCGTGTTTTAAAACGTTTAATTTTTTTATGAATAAATCAATTTCCATTTTTTCCCTTCCGCGGTATTTCAAGAAGCTTTACCTAATTACATTCTACCGTTTCCCACATTAAACTCTCCATACGGCAGCTGGCAACATTATTTCTTCTCAAAACAAGCCGATTTTCACATTAAAGTTGATTAACATAAGCCGTCAAAGGGGAACTATTTTATAAATGTCTTAATCAATTTTCTTAGTAATAAAAGTTACAATTAGTAGACTAGTGTTGTGCAATACTCGATTATAAGTATCGATCCAATTAAGAGGTCGATTTGTTTTGGTGTTGCCATAAATCATATTCTTACTAGCCACCTGCTAGAATGTGTACATGGATGTTGTATGTTTAAATGACTGGATGTGGCATTGATGAGTTGATGACTGTGCTTTCGACTAAATGGGAAAGTGATTAGTGTTTGGCAGTTGTGGGAAAAAGTGGCGAGGTAGTTGTTGATTTTCTTGTTATAAATTATATTCTGCTTCACGAAATATCCTACTGATATTTATAAATGTGAAATTTAGTGAGGATTTGTATGGTAGTTTGTTACTCTTTCAAGCAAAAACTACAAAACAGATTTCGTTGCAATTTGGTACACAGATAGTTTATAACTTGAATTAACTCATGGCATACTTTTATCCCGGTAGGACGCTCCCGCGGGATCATTTCTGAATACCACGCAGGCGAAGACGCTGGCAAAAGCTACTAATATATTTACAAAAACAAGTCTTTATTTCTGTTTCCCATTTAGTCACCTACTTATAAATAAAACTAGGTGAATGAACATTATCATTAATCTTAAAAACGATGAGATCATACTACGATCCCCTGACAGATGATATCATAATTGTTTGTAAAGTCAAGAACTACTCAACCAATTTTAAACATTTTTCACCTATGGAAATATACATACATTATTTCGGAGTAACAAGAACTAAAATTTCACGCGGACGAAGTCGCAAGTGAAGTACTTCATATAAAGGTAGCCACTACGACTTGTTCAGGACCACTCACTCTTTCTTTTAACATCGAAAGTAAAAGTAATGTTAACTTAATCTCGAGGTATTTCGTGGAAAAGAGTAAGGAAATAAACAGGGAAGCAAGGTTGTAATAATAAAGTTAAAAAGGTGACGGTCGTCACCTTGAAAGGGCCAAACTGTAGTCTGATTTAATAAAAACCTCTTAGATTCTGGGGATTGCTTTTTGTGTTGAATACCGTGAGATTTAGGCTGGAACAGACGCCAGCACATCAAGCAAAATTGACAATTTTTCCCAATCAATCTTGAACCTAAAAATTTAGCGATAAAGTTGAAAATCTATTAAAAAAAATTGACAGATTTTAGTAGCTTGGTGTGCAGGCGTCTGTACCATTTGCGTACGGAATATTTTCCATGACGTTTTTTTTTTTGAGTTCCCGATCATTTGACTTTGTTACGAGCGCCATTATCAGGTGTATTTTTTATTGACGTCCTCTTATAAACGAATTATTTTATAAGGTTACTAGCTTGTGTCCGCGACTTCGTCCGCGTCAAATATTTCCCCTGACCCTTCCCGTCGCATCGCAGCCTGCCAGTTTTCGTCCATTTTTTTATTGCTGCTCCGCTCCTTTTGATCAAGAGTGGTATAGCCTATACCTTTTCTGAATAAGGAAAACTCAATAAATGGGCTTCCCAACACAAAAAGAATTTTTCAATTCCGACCAGTAGTTCCTAAGATTAGCGCGTTCAATCAAACAAACAAACTCTTCAACTTTATAATATTAGTATAGATAAAACAAGTAGGTTGCATATAACCTACCACTATTGTACTAGTACCTACTAGGTTTTGCCAGCGGCTTCGCCCGCGTATATATACCTTCCTCATGAATCACTCTGTCTATTGATGCAAACCGCATCTAAATCCGTTGTTAAGTTTACAAGATCAAGCGTACACACGGCTACATATAAGTCATACCAGTACAAACTGATCTCATATTATATGGGACTGCCATATAATGAGAGGTCAGCTTAAACTGGAAATGTGTAGTTTGATATGTAGCTGTGTGTACAAACGCGGCAAGCGACTTTGTTTTATACTATGTAAAGATTATAAAGTAGGTTGCATATAAACTACCAGTTTTCCTAACTTATCTAACTACACTAAATATTAAATATGGCGTATGAAAGTATATTATTGAATTATGAGTTTTTTAATCACAACCTCTCTCTCTATTTCATCCTTTGAGCTATAAGCACTTGATTAATTTCATTAATGAATTAATTCTTGTAATGAATGGAAGAAATTAATAAAATTAATGCATTCACTGTTTATCTTGCACGTTAAGTAGTTGGTAAAACTGGATTGAGAGGAAAGGTCGCTGCTGATGCAATCTGTGAACTTTTTATCGAACCTTATCGAATAAACTTGAACCTTCGGTGCGGACATTGTAATAACTTCATTGATAAAATTCGAATGTCGTTTATTGTGAGGTGAGTTACAAACGCGTATGTTTCTACGTCATCAGCACTGCTCCCAAAACGGAGAAAAGGACATCGTATAAAAACGGCATACCCTAGAATCTATACTTATAATAAAACTGTAGAGAGGTCAATTCTGTACATTGAATATACATTCAAAATTAATATTGGAGGATGAATGGTGATCGATACTGATGCCAAAAATGCAATCAGTAAATTTTTTGTCTGTCTGTCTGTCTGTCTGTATGTGCACGCATGGGTCAAAAACTGCTGAAGGGATTTTAACCAAACTTGATACGATTGTAGTCCATACTCCTGGGCAGGTTATAGGCTATATAACATAACGCTAAGACATATAGGAGCTGAGCAGTGACGATAAATTTGAAGCAAGTCGGATGAAAATGCGCTTTCGAGCTCATATCCTCACATACGTTGATCATACACCAAAAGTAAGTTCGCGGGAACTTACTTTTGGTGTATGATCAACGTTTATTTTTATTTTTGTTATGTTATTTTTGGTTTATTTTCCGACCTCCACGCGGGCGAAGCCGCTGGCAAAAGCTAGTTAAAAAATAAGAAAACATGTGACATGCTTTTTTTTGGGTGGGAATGATCAAATGACTTCTCCCACTCTGGGTGGAGCGGGAGGGCGTGTCAGACTTTTACTGACTAAAACTCACCCGTGTTCCTTCAGTTGCCCATGTGCCAGGGTCACGATATCTCTTTCCAACAATCTCGCGACCCTGGCTGTGACATGCCTGCGTGGTGGATTATGGCACTCAGCTTGGTCAGCAAGCTTGCTGCGTAACACACTGTCAATCACAATTTGATTTTTTTTTAAGGATTTTGTTAATCCATTTGCTTCATACGTTCGAAAATGTTGTCTGCTTGACAATGTAAATAACGCAATGAATGTTGTTGAAATGTCAAAATGAAAGCCATGAGGCAATAACCCCTCTTAATCTACACCGTATGCTTATGATACTGAAAAGTATCCATGGGACGCTGTGTTTTGTATCGTAAAAGCTGATTGTGAGTTTCATTTTAAAAACAAAGCTAAATAATTTTCCTAATTTTCCTGCTATATTTTGTAAGCCATAGAGCACATTATATCTGATCTATATTAAACATTTTAAAAATATTTGCCTCCGAATCAATTAAATCTTTTAACTATTATGGGGTAATGGGGTCGTGCAAGAACTGCCTTTTTTTAATGCGATACACAAATATAATAAAAACACAAAGATTAAACGGAGAAAAAAAAGTTAAAAAATAAATAAAGTCACATCCATTTTTAACACATCCACGTACAAACATGGACAACAAATGAACAAGTTCACAACTAATTAAGAACTAATGACGTAACTAACAAAAAAGACATCATCATCTATCAATCATTCGTCTATTTGAAAAAATTGAGGAACGAATGGAAGGAATGAATGACAGTTAGCTTTGTGTAGCGGGTTCCGTAGGGTTGGGAAAAGAAATAGTCAAGTTGTGTTTTTTTTAATTATTATGTCAATAGATAAGTGACTATATTATTATTACATGAATATGCTTAAAATAATAAGGAAGAAATACAATTATATTAATTTAAACCCATAATCTAAGCAAAAGAAGTGAGTAAGAAACATAGTAACTAAGTGACGTTTTGCAGTTTCTGCCTAATCCCATGGGAAGAAGGCGGGAGTTATGTATGTATATACTAGCTTTTTCCAGCGGCTTCACCCGCGTATTATACATATAAGACTTACTCTTGAATACTCTGTCTATTAATAAAAACGGCATAAAAATCCGTTGAGAACTTAAAAAGATCTAAGCGAACAGACAGCGGAAGCGACTTCATTTTATACTTTGTAAAGATTTAAAAAAAAAATACGTCAGTAGGTACGTAAAGAACTACATTTATGTTATTCAATATTTTTTATGTCATGGCAACACATAACATCAATTAATTATTTTTCTGCCTATTCCGTCAGTTGCAAACGCAATTGCAAAAAAAAAATGTTGTCTCTCAGCAAGAGTTAATTTTGCCCCCACTTTTATTTATCTACCTTTCCTTGGTAATGATTATTTTTTTTAAACCAAAAAAAAGAACACATACACCAATAACATCACGCTTTGTTTCTTTGAAGCTGTTAGGCAAAACTATACGTATCTGGTAACTAACTAACGTAACGCTAACTATACGTATCGTAGTAGCTGGTATCCACATTTCGCCAGTATAAATCCAGACTCCGGGCTGCTACCAAAAAAAAAAATTAAAAAAAAACCAATAACTCTTTGCCCGACTTAGGAATCGAACTCAGTACCTCATGCTCAGCAGTAGCACTTACAACCACTAGACTACCGAGGCAGTGAAAGAAAAACCAAAGAGGTTAAACATTTGGCAAAAATCTCTCCTAACAAGGTTTTCATCATTCAAGAACCCTAATGACCGAACGAACTCAGGCGAAACCATTCATAATTCCAAATTTGAATATCGTGGGGTCAGTCTTTTGTTTTTTTTTTCTATGGGTAGATGAAAGTACTGTTTCGCGTTCTGCGTAGTGTTACCAAGTAATTGGTGTTACTAATCGTTGATTTTTTGTGTTTAATCATCTTGTCTCTGGTTTAATAAGGAAGTGTGCTGTTGATTAATATTGTATGTTTTGACGATAATCATTACTCAGGCTTGGTGTAGTGTTATATCGACAAAACTTTATGTTTTAAGATGTACTGAAAGCGTAAGTTACTTCCCTTTTTCATCCCTTCCTACTTTTATAGAAGAGATGCATCCAATCTGTCCCAGACACCTTCTTAAGGTCGCCAGTCCATCTAGCTAAGGGGCGTCCCAGATTACACTAGCCGATACGTGATATCCACTCTAGGACTCGTCTGCGTCACCGGCCATTGGTCCTTCGACAAACATGACCAGCCCTCTGAAATTTAGTTTGCTTACTCTGCAAGCTATGTCGGTAACTCCGGATCTCTTTCGGATAATTTCCTTACTCATTGAATGTATCCTTCAAAGAAACTCCGACCATCATAATTATTGCGATACGATATATCCCAATTTTCCTCATTACAGCAATATTTCTGAGAACAACGCAACCTCAAGCCAACTGTTACGAACAGACAAAAGAAACATTTTTATTTTATACTTTTTTCCGGTAAAATAACAGAACCCAAATCAAAAGACGTCTTTATGACGAAATTGTATAACTGGCAACATTGTTAGTTTAAAACTTGACATTTGTAGTCGATTTTAAGCTCTATGGTATTAATAATAGGGATGTGCAGTAAGTTTTGAAGTGTCAAAATTAAGTTGGCAATACGTCAGTAGGAGTTTTTAGTAACCGGAAACGTCAAGACGTTAGTTTTTGAATGTTCGCGTGCTGCACTGGTCTTAGTTAACTGTAATATGTATTTTTAACTTTTTGTAGTAAAAAAATCGTGTTCATATGTTGTTGTACAAAAAGTGGGGCAAAAAAACCTACTTCATAAGTAGGTAGGTAATAATAGTTAATTTTGATATCACTATGAACAATGGTTTGAGATCAAAATGATAAAAAATATGTATTTTATTTTATTTTCTTAGGATGACTGGCTGATCTTAGCGAGAAAAGTGTGTGTTTACTAAAACTTAATTAACTTCTCAAATTCCAAAGAATTTAAATATCACGAGCTTTTATAATTAAAAATCTTATCTTTGCCATCGGTTATCACTTTTAAAACTGTCAATAAAAAAACATTTTATGTGCAAAAGCGAACTAACAGTACTACCGATAATCTCACGATAGTGAAGTTATAACGTTGTGCAGCTAGCGTGGTTACCGGAGGATGACGTCATGGTTGCGTGCGTAACCACGGGAACCGACCAAAATAACTAGAACCCACATTTCCCCTTAACTAAAACAAAAATAGTCGATTTTTAACTAATACGCGGACCTTACTAGTTCGGGTTGGCCTGTTCTCTTTTCAAATTTGAATGTATTTTAAATTGCTTTTTTATTGGACTAGAATTTATGGCGGCTAGCGTTTGTTTCGGCGCCAAAATTTATATTTTATCTATGATGTGTGTAATATATTTTTCTGTTTCTTGTTCCAGGTAAACTATGGCAATTGTTGGATTTTATGAAGGAAATACTAGAGGTATTTATGTTGCATGCAGATATTTGCGCGCCCACAGAATAGTTTGTAAGATTTTTTTGCGCTGGCAATGACTAGCATTTTCATTGTTATACATACTTACCATAACTAAAAAAATATGTAGGCATAAACAAATTCCACTTAACAAAATTGTATATTCCTAGAATATAGGTATAACATGCTAACTGATAAACTGACAATGATCTAGCCAATTGGGACACTAAATGAGATTATTGAGATCCATTTAGCATCTGCCAATTAATTTATATCTACCACATTCTGACCACTACTAAGTGTCAATTGCACAAACAAAACTGAACTCAATCTAATCTGAGTTTAATTAAGATGATGATACTGCTATGACAAGTCTTTTGTTGACGTTCAGTTTCATTTGTAATATATTTGCCTTATAACTGCTCTGTAGTCATTGTCACTGAGAATAGCGAAGATCTGAATGCCTATTCTCGTTATTAAAAATGTTTAAAATCTAGTCGTAGTCTCATCTCGGCGACAAACAAATTTCAATAACACTTGTCAGAAATATATGGAAATTCGAGATATTTTTGACGGATTGAGATTAGACTGTGAACGCTTTTAAAATTACAAAAATTGCCTCTCAGATACTGGCACTTCTCACATTAGGATATCAGTCTCCCCATAGGTACCTGGTTCACAATTACAAAGTTCAAACAATCGGCTCGTTACCTGATCCATAGCTGCACTTGAAGATGGTAAAATAACAGTACTCCTTGTATTGTAGTGACAGAAAGACTGCCAGATGAGCTAGAACGGATTTCACCAATTAAACTGAACGCAATCAGCACACTTCAAGAGCTGTCAGTGTGTGTCATGTGTATTTCTGTAGAATATTGTCACTGACAGCTTCTGAACGCAGTTTAAAGGTACTTGATCGTTACTGAATGTTTTATTGGTGTAATTGGCCCTAAGTCAATTTCGACCGAATATCGAAAGGCAGTCTCTAAACCCACGGTTCTTATTTTAAAAACGACAGTGTCAAAATTAGTCCAACACGCATTTGCATGGGAAAATCCGCAACAAAATCAAAATAAAAATTAATGTCCTCAACGTTGATTAAAAAAGATGGGAAATCAACACACGTGTCTTAAACGCCTCGCCACCGAAGCTATTAAAAAATAATAAAACAATTTCAAACTACGGATGTTCGTAAGGTCGATCTCGAGATAGCGTCCATTATTGTACCTGTCGCCCGTGACGACGCCATCGCCATCTTGGAAACGTCACGCTGGGAAAATGCTAAGGAACAATTAAACGTGCTGTGGCTTGATGAAATGAGAAGACTGGTCTTTCTCTTGGCATATAACTTGAATTATCATCACGCTTTATTTCTTAAGTCACCAGATATGTTGAAGTCTCATGGAGGACCGGTTTTTTTTTTTTTGGATGGGGCCTAGCATTTTGCCTACTGCACATCATTTCAGTCGAACGACGTCCACTGCTGGAAATCGGTCTCACCCAAGAACCGCCACTTTAATTTTCGGTTGCCATAATCGCCATCGTGGTGGCTTGGTAGTGGTTTTGGTGTCTTTGATTTTGTATTTTTATTTTTTCTAATAAAACGATCGCGTTGTGATTCAAAAGATAACTATAGTTTTCTTAATAGACTTGACACAGATAATGTAGAAAAGAGTTTACAAACTATGACAACAGAGGTCACTGCTTTATAAAATGATTATTTTAGATATATTTTAACTTTTTTTTAAATAACTAAAGGTTAAAGTATGGTGATTACTACACTGTAATCTCTACTAGGCTGCAATAACTAGCCTAAAGAGGCTGAAGTATGATGATTATAAAACATTATCAGGTTCGGCATATGTCTACTAAGTAGTTACACAGTCTGTACGGCAGAGGTCTACAAAGTAGTTCTGTAAAGACTGATATTAATGGTTATTAATATAATCTGCGTACATAAATAGCGAGTACGCACGTCGGTCTACATTTGGTCCTTGTGTCATTGCATGCATAATGTATAATCACCCTAGACTATTCCCACTGCTAGGACACAATCCTCCCCTCTATGGGAGGGAGGGCCACAATCCATACACATGTCTTCGAATTTTTGGTTCTAGGACATGCCGATTTCCTAACAAGGTTTTATTTCACCATTTTGAGAGCAAAGGTGATGAAATAATTTCATCATCATTATTTCAGCCCTCCCTAAAGAACCGCTACTTTGATCGGTTCATTTTTTGGGGGTTTACCATAATCGCCACGCTTGGCAGGAGGGTTGGCGATCGCAGTGTGGTGGCAATACCCATAGAGAACTCTACTGCCCATTCTCTAGTAAGTCCCTTAGTCGCCTTTTACGACACCCACGGGAAGAAATGGGATAGTGTTATTCATTACTTCCGGCACCAAACGGAACTCGGATGAAATAATTTACACGAAGTAAATCGCCTATCAGGGTTCGAAATTACGACTTACAATCCGTAAGTCAGGGCCGATTCCACTGAGCCACCACTGAACTCAGATCTACATCATTGATCGTCGTTTATAAGTCAGTCCTGCGTAAGGCCTCAAGATGGATGGACGTGTCGGTCGCAAGGACGTGGCATTTCTCACGTACTTGTTATCGCGAACCTAATGACTGAGCTAATGATGTTATCAAAGTACAGGTGTTTTTTATCTATTTGTCTGATGTAATATTTTTTTCTTCACCTATTAAAAGTCCCAGGACTGCCTTGGTTGACAAGCTCTACAGGTCCTAGGTTCGATTTTTCGGGGTAAACTGTTACTGGGAATATCTCAGAAGCAGCCTGAAGTATTGATTTGTGACCTTCATTATCAGCCTATTTTCGACGCCCTGAGATGTACTCTGTTGGATTCTGAATGCTCGGTCCCACACCGAGAGTTGAATATTAGTTGCACGAAAAAAACCTGCCACGATTAGGTATATTACGTCCGTATTTACGTCGACTAACTTTCGTAAAAAAAAGCCTTATAAATATCTTACTAGACCGTGACACAACAAAAAACAAATAAACAACCAAATATGTAGATTTTACTCAAGTATTGCACCAAGAAATTTTTATCGGCGCATATGCATGTAGGAGTGAAAAAGGGAATCCGCCGATAAAGGAACGAGACTTTTTGCGTTTTCAAATTAAAGTTTTGTTTCTTTTTTAGGGTACCGTACACAAAAGTTGCTAATTGGAAACTATTAATAAGGCTCCGCAAGAAATAATCAAAAAGCTTGAACAAGTTAAGGGTCACCATAAAAGGCACGTATTTTTGTTTTTTTGAAAAAAAGTAAAAAAATCATACGTGTTAAACATAAGACATGGTAAGGAACGCAGGCACAGGCGTTTTACTTTGTGTTAATTATTTCATTGCCACTGCTCTCAAAACGGAAAGCATTTAGAACCAAATAGTCTAAGACATGTGACATCTACCATCCCGCGAAAATTGTAAGGCACTATCGTTAATCAGAGGATTATAATGCTACGGAACCTTTCGTGTGCGAATCCACCGTTCCTGTCTGCTGTTTTTTACACAAACACGGCGGAGGACAAGTGTTGTATTCTACCAGTCGAGTTGTAAGTCGGTTCACACCTTGCGAACTAATAACATACACAATTAACATGTTCGGCCGACTTCGGAACATGTTTAGACGTGACGTTTTCACAGTCATTTAGATTTTTATCAATTTTTTTTTTTCATTTGGGCTTCAAACAATATTGTTGTTGCTCGTGTTTGATATCGAAATATTTATTAAAAAGAGGGATTTGAAAATGCTTTGTTATTTTTTTTTTTAAAGTGAATATAAATTACTTATCTGGATAGTAACTTACATCTTTATATAAAAAAAGCCTTACTTAACTAAATTTAAAAAAATCCCCTATTTCTTTTCCTGGGTGTCGTAAAAGGCGACTACGGGACTTACTAGAGAATGGGCAGCTGCGTTCTCTATGCATTTTACCACCATACTGCAATTGCCAACCGTCTGCCAAGCTTGGCGATTATGGCTAAGCCCTCCCCCCTCCCTCCCCCAATTGTGGGGAGGCCTATGTCCAGCACTGG
This sequence comes from Aporophyla lueneburgensis, assembly GCA_932294355.1. Classification (NCBI taxonomy): domain Eukaryota; kingdom Metazoa; phylum Arthropoda; class Insecta; order Lepidoptera; family Noctuidae; genus Aporophyla; species Aporophyla lueneburgensis. Next base: position 9,671,386 of record OW028762.1, on the reverse strand, counting down.
ACGTCTTGCGACTGAAATGATATTTTTTATGAATTTAAAAATAAGATTATAAGTAGTGTATAGCGTGCAAATATAAATTATATCATTAGGTAGATACCTTTCAAATATAGAAATAGAACAACTGCCGCTTCATAGCATGCATCAAAACTCTTCAGTATACAAAAAGAAATCGTAACATAATATATTTTTAAATGCCACGAATGTCAATATAGATTTTTTAAACGAAAATATGTGCCAACTGCTGCCACACCAAAGCCGAAGCATAATGTATCCAGTTTATTTTTTTATAGTACCATGAACAATTCATAGAGCAGTAATTATGTAGATTCAGCTATGTTACAATGAGCCCATTTATTCACACTTGTCATTTGATAAACTAGAACAAGAGACTGGCACTTTTTTGTGAGTTTAAATGTAAATATATTCGAATTTCGAATGTCTTCTTGATTCAAATGGCGCTAAAGAAATTGGCGGTTCTTTCGGTTCTTTGACGTCATTTTATTTGTCTTTGATGATTAGGGTTGAACAAGACCTGATATTGTTATACATTTAAATGGTAATATAGGTATTTATGTCAGATAATAAGTAAAAGATGATTTGTAAAATATGCGATTTGGTGTTTGAGTTGTGGACACCCAGCTCGAATTGCTTGTTACATTAGAGTTAATTTACTTATGGGTCGATAAGATTATAATTGGAAAAATATACGTCAAGTCTCTGACTTAGCCAAATGTATAATTTTTTATTAGAAATTCAATAGGTAATTTGAAGATTGTTTCATTTAAAAATGGTCCTTAATTGTCAATTGTTGGTCCTAGCACCCGATTTTTTTTTTTTGATGTAACATACTATAAATTAAATTCACCACTTTTGAGTATTACGTATATGTTCCTCACCTTTTATCTTTAAAATCCATTTAAACAAAAACGACATCTTACGTCACAACATGCATAAAATAAACCTAATTACAATCAAAACTGTAATTAAATTTTGCATTTTTATCTAATAGAAAATGTCTCAAACTAGTTGTCTAGCTAAAAGAATAACGTATTTTTAAATACATACAATTAATTATGACTTTAATTAGCAAATATAAAATATATTAATTATCGTTTTGATATACGAATAAGCCGTTAAAATAAGGCAATGTTCATTGATAATATAAATTATAGTAAAGTAGGCTGGAATGAAAGAAATATTTTTTTATTAGTTTTTAGGTATTGGGGTGGGGTTGATAGTGGTTTTCATTATTAACTGGTATTACTTTCTTCAGCTTTTTTTTGTAATGGAACATGACCGGTATATCAAAATATAGTGAATAGTTTTTGTGCCTAGGAAAGCATGTTTAAGCCGTCTCGGCTGTCATTCGAAGATCTTTGACAATTGTTAAGGGTAGTCAGAACCCAGTAAGTCAGCAGTCGCTTCATGTGAAATACCGTAAATACCGTATGCAGCAAAATACCAGTTTGCTGCATACGATAAGACAGAAGCTGACTCCAACAAAGTGGCTTAAAGGGTAGGCTGATTGTGACTGGATAGTCCTTTCAATCCGTAACATTTAAGCTTACATTTGTAAATTTTTGTATGAAAAATTTTAACAAAAAAAAAAAATATTCCTGTCAGTTGCCAGTTCTAAAATTTCGAAGCTCTCCGTCGCGTATTTATTTTTACAAGAGCAGCCTGTCGATGCGCAACATATGTCGATCGGGACTCTTAACTTTATTTATGGGATTTTAATGACCACCCCATCAACGGTAGCCCCTGCGCCCCAGTTTTCATGTCACGGAAGTACCGCTTGACCAATTGTTGCGTAGTTTTTTTTTTCTAAATAAAATTAAAAAAAATCGTTAGTTTTTGTTTAGTGGACGATTTGAAAGGTTTTTTTTTTATATTTGTAGTTTGTGTTTTGGAAAAGATGTAAAACAAATGGCATTTTTTTATGGCATCATTATAATGTGACTAGAATGAGAACTAGGCTTATAAAAATATAGCTATTCATAATTGAATGTTAATTTATATTAACACTTTGGCAGAAGATTGTATAAAGAATGGTCGGAGTTTTAATTCAGCTTGTCATGCTTACATTTTTGCAATGTGTCCGTAAAACAACAACAAAATAGATTTGAACGGACTCGAAGAATAATGGTGCCGTGTCTAGTACGAGTTTCAAAAAACAATGATTTTTTGTTCACCGTACTCGATCAAACTGGTTAAGGAACCTTATAAATTGGAATTAAACCATAAAGGTTAAATAGTTGTAAAAATACAGTGTATATTTTATTCGACATCAATGTTTTTTAGTCTGGCAACAATTTGTTACTGTCAAACATTTAAGAATGTCGCATCTGCTTTTTAATCGTTGAAATTAAAATTGGGCTAAAAAGATTGGCGCGAGAGTTATTTGAATTTCGAACATGGAATATTTTTTGTTTCTTGAAATCGTTGCGTCATTCCATTCATGATTTTTATTTTGACATAATGAATTATTTGAAAACATTAAAAAAAAAATTGGAACCTACTTGGGCATTTTTAATAATGCTAACAATTACTGTTTTTTAAGTTGTATTAAATAACAAATCACTTCTAAATAATATCACAAGAAATACATAAGCCTTCCTTGTTGATGATAGCTGCTAAACATAAATTAATTAATGACAAAGAATAAAACAAGTCCTCTTTACCAGCAGACCGTGACTAAAGGAATTTATGTAAAGAGCAGAGATATCAAATTGTGTAACAGAAGTGATGATAAACTATAAGAATACAAATTCAAAAGGTTCATTTTTAAAGAAAGCTAGATACTTCTTAGACGATATTTCTCAAAACCAGCCAGTAATTGTGCTACTATTCATTAAAAAATAGAACTACTTTTGATCACAACGGTCAAACTTTGGTTTCCTTAGAATGACTTGAAAGGACACTCTTAAGATATAGGCTGTTCAAATATCTACAGAGCGTTTTTGACACTTAATGTCAAATATAGGTGAAAATGACAGATTCGCATCATGTCCGTTATAATCTGACAGCCAGCACTCTTCTAGATAACCGTGGCTTTACTACGTGTTTCCACTTCGAAACATAATGCATTTTCTAAAAGTACAAGAACAGCCAAGGTCTACCTAACAAGAGACAAGCCATACCCAACAATTCTATTATAACCAAAGCCACTGAAATCCGCATAATTACTAGACCAAGCCTTGACAGCGAAGCGGAAAAATTAATTCGTATCCCCATATTTTAGTTCTAGGTAAAAATATAATGACACGGCGCGGCACAAAAGAAAAAAAAGCCACGACCATTGACAATTGCTATGGACAATGTGAATGCACATCAATTATTATTTTAAAATAACAGTTTTGTCCGTACAAAATTTATTTACGCACCGCTGCGCTCGCGTCTGTGGGTGGACCTGTGTGTGTTTGATGTGTGTGCGTTGTGTGTGTGCGTTCAAATATAGGATGTTCGCAAGCCGTTGATGATTGATTAATTACGTGTCCCTGTGTGCTTTCTAAATTTATTTAGTTTATAGGAAGTTTGTTTGATTTATTTGTGTGCTTTTGTTTGGTTGTGTTTTTTGGCTAAGTAATTATTTTTATTTAGGTATTTGCAAACTACGTTAGGGAATCCTTTAGCTACTATTTCGCCAGTCTCTTAATGTACAACAACATAGAACACAATTCGATGCCAATTGCAATACAGCATATTTCTATAACTTTTCCGGTTTCTGTTTTCCATATCTTCATCGGTCAGGTTCATTTTTTAACATTTAGTCATTAACATGATTTAGTAGTCATTGAGTAAATACTTATCTCAGTACATCAAGCTACTACAGTCTATCAAATTTCTTTAATCTAATTTCAATTATATCACTAAGGCATTAGGTTTAAAGTTGATTGAGAGAATTTGTCATTTTTCAATTTGTAGCTTGATGTGCGTCTGTACCTACACAGGGTTTTTTAATAGGCATACAATAGTCTGTCATTCAATTTGATGCATAAATAGGTAAACTTTTCCAAGTATGTCGCTATTCGCGCTCAAACTATCAGTTTTTCTCATTCCAAAATTGCTAGTTCTCCAGTAAACAGTTAAAAATACAACCTAATTGTAAGTATTTGGTAAGATATCTGCCAAAACCACGTTCTGTCAACCAAAAACGAAGCTAAAACTAATTAAGTCATAAACTACTAAAGAATCAGTAGGTAAACTCTACCACGTATGTGGCTATTCGCGCTCAACCTATCGGTTTTTCGCATTTTCAAATGTACTAGTTTTCCAGTAAACAGATAAAAATGCAACGTAACTATATGTATTTAGCAGGATATCTGTCAAAACTACCTTCTATCAACAAAAACGATGCTAAAACTGATTAAGTCATAAACTACAAAGTATCACGCTGTATACGCGTCGTGTTTATGCACATCAATTACGGAGGCAGCCCGCGGAACGCACGGCCGGGGAACATTCGGAGGTCAATACGAGCCACTAACGTACTAAAACATATTAAATAAACATTATTTTGCAATATTTTTTGAGGTAACACCATCTGCTTCAACTAGACAAACTCCTACGCAGGTTCTACAAGAAAATGCACGTGGTCAATGACTAGAAGAATCAGTTCTTGTAATTTTAAGAATAGTTATTAATAATAGATCTTTATTTCTCTCTTCACAAATGATCACATAGATAATAGTATAAACATAGAGACAAGAATTATGGTGTTTTACAAAAATGTGAAAATAAGATTCTTTGTGAGAGACTGGTGTCCATACTTCGATACTCTATGTGACGGATCCCCAGGCTCTCACCCCGAATAACGCAATATTACAGTGGTACAATTTTTAAACTCTAGACAAATTATAGAATGATGAAGAAAAAAACAGACATGAAGGAACTGTCAGTCTCAATCTGTCAAAAATACCTCGTATTCCCATATATTTTTGACAAGTTTTTGACATTTGATTGTCGCCGAGGTTTTTAATTGCGACAATTGGCCTTATATATGTGAAGTATTATGTTTTAAATCCCAGCCCACCATCAGTGCCAAAAAATATAACATAAAAAAAAATTAAACAAATTAAAAGACTTAAGTTGCGATTATAACTCTATAAGTAATGAAATAATAAAATAGCTTATATAATTATATTCATCTTTTTATTGTCGTTTCAAAATTTAAGTGCTAGGATTAGGAATAAAACAAAACATTAAAATTGTAGTGTCTGTTTGTAATATTAAAATAACCGCTTTTTACTAAGTGTATTTGGATTTATTCACGGTTTATAAACCAAAACAACAATTTTTATACAATTTTTGTCTGTCTGTCTGTTTGTTCCGCTTATCTCTGATTTGGCTGGACCGATTTTGACGGGACTTTCACTGACAGATAGCTGATGTAGCAAGGAGTAACTTAGGCTACTTTTAAATTAGAAAAAAATAGGACCTCACGAAAAAAAGTACGAACGAAAAACTTTTTTGTTAAAAATACCACGCGGACGAAGTTGCGGGTAATTATCTATATAGCCTGGATTAATGCATACTTAATACATTAACCGCGGTAGTACGTCCTCTTGCGATAATTTCCGACATCCACGCGGGCAAAGCCGCGGGCAAAAGCTAGTAAAAAATAAGTACAGACGCCAGCACTTGAAACTAATATAATCTGTCAAATTTCTTTAACGGCTTTTCAACTTTAACGCCAAAGTATTAGGTTCAAGATTGATTGGGAAAATTTGACAGTTTCGCGTAACTTGATGTGCTGGCGTCTGTATACTTAGATAAAATAAAAAATAAATTTGAAAAAACTCTTAGCAGTTTTAAGTTGGTTGTGGTCTGATGTTTCAATATAAATAAAAGTATTTTTTATTTTATAAATAAACTAGCTTCGGCCCACGACTTCGTCCGCGTCAAATTATTGCTCCCCTGAAAGCAAAAATTTGACGCGGACGAAGTCGCGGGCATCGAACTCCCATCGCATCGAACTGCCTTCCAGATTTCGTTCATTTTTCATTGCTGCTCCGCTCCTATTAATTGTAACGTGATGTTATATAGCCTATAACCTTTTTCAATAAATAGGCTACCCAACACAATTTTTTTTTTTAATTCGGACCAGTAGTTCCGGAGATTACCGCGTTCAACCAAACAAACTCTTCAGCTTTATAATATTAGTATAGATAATGCTTTTGACATCTGTTATAAACAAAACTGGCTTCTGTCTCCGATTTCGCGCTACATTTTGGCGCGTCGCGTCGTATCCCATAGCTCTATTACTCCGTTTGCACCTAGCGTTAATTCCGACGTTTTTTTTTTTTTTGCCCTTCTCCTAAGTCATAGCGTGATGTTTAATAGCCTATAACCTACCTCAAGAATTCGGCTATCAAATGCAAAAAGACTTTTTAAATCCAACTGGTGGTTCCAGTGCTTCATTATCATCATAATTTCAGCGGAAAAACGTGCACAGCTGGCCATAGGCTTCACCCAATTGGGGAGGTTTGCCTGCCAACTCGCCACGCTTGGCAGGCAGGTTGGCTGTCGCAGTAGGTTGGTCTCAAATGCAAAGAGAACGCTGCTGCCTATTCTCTAGTAATTCCCTTGTCACCTCCCACGGGAAGAAATGGTGATGGTGCTACTCTTTACGTCTGGCACTAGACGGAACAAATTTTACCTCTTTATAATTAGTGTAGATGTAGATGATAAACTGTCATACAATTTTGACTTTTATAACGGTATCATCAATACATAGTATAAAACAAAGTCGCTTCCCTCTGTCTGTCCGTATGTATGCTTAGATCTTTAAAACTACGCAACGGATTTTGATGCGGTTTTTTTAACAGATAAAGTAATTCAAGAGGAAGGTTTATACGTACAATAAGGGGGCGAAGCTACTGGTAAAAGCTAGTTTAGGATAAAATAAAGTTTAAAATACAAATACGCGCGTGCAAGTTCAAATAAATACACTAAATTAAAACATTTATCATTAAATAAATCATCCTAACTACCAGCCAGTTAAGAATAAACCAAAAACAATACTAAATAGATAAAAATAATTAATTATTACACTTTTAAAACCGGTGTTTAAGCATTTTAATTGCTATTATTACAGTGTATAAGATTGATATCAGCTTTTAACTGGTAAATGCCGAATTGTGTTCGGGTGTCAAGTTTTATAATGTATTTAGTGCAAAATTTTGCATAATCAACGGGCCGTGTAGGAATTTTAACCGTTGGGTCTGCGCTACTGTTAAAATTTGCACCGTTTTTGAGTTTTTTTTTAACGTATTTTTGGGCTTTTGGCACAGCCACACAGGTCTCTATACTGCGATCGCACACCCGCCTGCCAAACGTGGCGATTATGGCAAATCCCTCCATACTGGGGGAGGCCTATGTCCAGCATCATCAACAGCCTATAATGTTCCCACTGCTGGGACACAGGCCTCCTCTCGGTGAGAGGGAGTGGGCCATAATCTACTACGCGGGCCCAGAGCGGGTTGGTACATGTCACATGTCTTCGAATTTTTGGTTCTAAGACATGCCGGTTTCCTCACGATATTTTCCTTCACCGTTTTGAGAGCAGTGGCGATGAAATAATTTACTCAAAGTAATGCGCCTACTTGGGTTTGAACTCACGACCTACTACTCGTAAGTCGCGGCCGTTACCACTGGGCTACCACTGCTCTCCTATGTCCAGCAGTGGACGTATTATGGCTGAAATGATGATGATGATGATGATGATGACACAGGTCTTATGGATCACGATTGGTCCGTAGATGGGTGACCACTATTTTTCCACACCAAGATTCCACCGTGCCTCGGAAAGCACGCTAAGCCGTTGATCTCGGCTGTCTTTCGTAGATCTGAGACAGTCAGAAGCTTGAAAGTCTGACAACCAGTCTTATCAAGGGATATCATATTACCTAGAAACTGGGTTGTGGTGTTCAGATAGGTAGTAGCTCCATGTAATGTACTGGTAATCAGCTGTATCCAGTTAGAATGGAAGCTGACCCCAACATAGTTAGGAAAAAGGCTAGGTTATGATGACTAGATAGACGCATAAAATGAAGCTACTTATGGCACTTTACACCAGCTCATTTGTATAAACGCAATTCCATTGGTCAGTATGATTTGACATTATAGCTAATGTCAATTTAAATTGCTCTGATTGGTTGTCCTAGTGTTCTGCGAATGTGCTGCCGACTGTTTAAATTTTAAATTGCATTCTATATTCGAAGCGACCTGAGAGGTTGCATCACAGTTTCAAAACTATTTGGTGTTCCAATTCCAACCTTGAATTAAAAAAACAGTCCATACATAATTTTGCAAAGGTTGCAAAAGTTTTTAAAATGACGCCATATTTTTTTATCACATATTGCAACGAATTTAAAGAACAACACGCGATGTTAGTTATTCAACTAAATTTGTATTGTTTCAGATAAACAACGAAACAGATTATAATAATACAAGTGTTTAACTAAATATTAATAGTTAAAATTGTCTGTTGTTTTAAAAATAAATTGTTTATTTTAGTTTATGTTTAAATTACGTGCATACTTAGGTAAATACGTAAGAATGACAGATGCAAGTATAAGATATTTACATAATCTGTAGGACTAATCTACTAGGGTGCTTAGAAATTAGGTTGACAGAGAGACAATACACGGAAAAAGATTATTTATTTATTTATCTTCGTCACAGGCTTAATTTTGTTAGTATTACTTACTTTGACTATGTTACTTTATTTAAATTGATACAAAAACAAATTATGAAAAATTATAAAAATAAATACCACATGTCAAAATTTATGTTAACAATTATGACTCGGCTATCATTGTGCCGATTGTCGTAACAGCCAATGGGCTGATGGCCGAAACCAACATCTCTTGAGGCTCTCGTAAGGCGGGTGGATCAAGGAGCGTGGTTCAGAAGACAGTAGGTACTCCTTGATACGGCTGGCATCATGAGGAGGTTGCCGTCTCTGAAGCCCTATTGTAAACGAATTATCCTACTAATATTATGAATGTGAAAGTTTGTTTCTCAATCACGCAAAAAAGCCAAACGGATTTGGATGAAAGGTACACATAATATAGTTGTTACCTGGATTAACACATAGGTTACTTTTTATTCCGTCGTAATATTCGACCTATATGCGGACGAAGCCGCTGGCGATAGCTAGCCAATAGACAAATGAAACTCAAATAGCTGTTACAGTTGCCATGTTAAAATTAAGCTGCTGTTTAAAAAATGACAACTATTTATCTTAACACCAGCCAAAAACAAATTTACGACCCACATAATGAAATCAAAACAATAAATAAATTAATTTGATCAGTCGACTGTGTGGTCGTTGCGACTTACAATCACTCATACACCAAGAAAACTAGTTTACACACACACCCCACACCTTTCATGCACACACCCACACAACTGTCAAAACGCACACAAACACAGCTAAGATATGCATCGACCTACCGAGTAATTATATGTTTGTAAACAACTTGGATAGCTGTAAGTATGTATGATATAGTGTTGGGCACATCGAGTCGAAACGTCACGGTTTTTAAATTTATAGAGTAAAGTAAAATGGAGGGCACTTGAGAGGTAACGGCTGTCATGTCAATTGTGACAGTTGTCATGGGTGGTTGACGTTTGAGTTTGACAATTACGTTTTTGGAGTCTTCGCTTGTGATATTGTCTTGGTGGATTATGAAGTTGTAGTAATGCAGAGAGTAGTAACATTAATGTTGGGAGCTTCGTTGGCAATTAATTTAAGTAAAATGATGTTATTTTGCAGCAAATCGTCATTTGAGAACTGGTGAAAATATCTATAAATAAATCACTTTTCATTCAAACTCATAACGTTTTCTTTAATAGTGCTTGTCAAAGACAATTTTACAATATGATAAATATTATATTCCTTGTAAGTTCAGTTGCATCAAAACTATAAAAAAAAAACTTCTTGCTTCAAAAAAGAACAGTTATCTTTATCTAATTTTCCTGCCCTACATTTACAACCAATATTTTAAAAAGTAATTCCGATTCATCGATAACCACTATCGACCTGATCGCATCACTACGCCAACGGACAGTTCTCCTCACGTAGACAGACAGTGTTATCACTATAATGACAGATCTCAACCTGAGACCGCGGTACGTGAGGCAAAAATACCGCAACTTCTACCCGGTACTTTTCAGTGACAATTATGGCACTACAAATAAATTTGAACCTTAAATCGAAGATTATAAGGTGCATTTTACAAAGGACTGTCAGTTTTTAGGTTATGGCGTGACGAAATGACAGATGGAAATCGATTTTTGTATTTGGAATTTTGGAATAACATTTTTTATTTAATATTGTGTTCCGTTTTTTTTTTTTTTTGAATAAAAACTTTTTAATGCGACCAGTACTTCTTTTGTATTTTTTTGGAAAGCTGTCCACAGATAGAGAATTGCATCTAAAAGGTCTGACTTTGCCACATAAAATATCTCTGTATTACTAGGCATTACAGTTATTTTGCGACATGTAAGTGGAAGTACATATAGATATTTATCAAGTATCCTGCACTTTGAGACAAACTCGTTCATTGATAGACAGATATATGGCAAAATCTTCATTATAGAGGCTTTTGTTACCTAACTTCTAGGATATGTACAGTCCATCTTTAACACTACACACATTCACACTTTTGACACTCTATTCTAGCACACAATTAAAGTAATATGTAAGCAATAAAATTCTTATTGTGGAGATGAGATGTATGCACACCTACCAAGCGTGGCGAGTGTGGCAAATTCCCCCAAACTGGGAGAGGCCCATGTCCAGCAGTGGACGTCTTCGGCTGAAATCATGATGATGATAATATGCAGATGAATCTAAATATTTATACAGAACGACTGCTTTAATATTCGATTCAAAGATACTAAACTGCGAAAGTTTGACCAGCTGTTGGAATTTTCCTATAATCATAATATTTCTAGGTACAGAGCAATTTGTGTTAGACCTAAGGAGACCTAGATTGTTATGATGTTATCAGTTCTAGAAAGGATACTGCAAATTCACTTAACCAATCATAACGATGTTAGGAACGCTTGTACGGAAAAATACTACAAAATATTATCATCTTTATTGTCCACTACTGCATATAGGGCATTCATCATCATCATCATCATTTCAGCCGGAAGATGTCCACTGCTGGACATAAGCTTCCCACAAAAGGGGGTTTAAAATAATATCCACGCTTTGCAGGCGAGTTGGCGATCGCAGTATGGTGGTAAGAGGCATAAAGAACGCTGCTGCCCATTCTTTAGCAAATCCCTTAGTCGCCTTTTACGACACCCACGGGAAGAAATTAGATGGTGCTATTCTTTACGTCCAGCACCACACAGATTAGGCATTCCTCTGACTGGAATTATGAACAAATAAATATAGGGGAATTTCTTAAAATTGGATTTATGATCACAGTTCTGTATCGCTATCATCATCTGCCTATGCTTAACCTAAATATATTGGGTTCGGCTTCCAGTCTAACCTAATACATAATCCAGTAACTGGGTAAGACGATATAATACCTCTTGGTTAGCCTAGTTGTCAGACTTTCGAGCTCCTCACCCGTGTAAGATTGACAAATATCTACAATGTCAGCTTTCCGAGGCATGAAGGAGTCTTTATATGCCGAAAAACCTACTTGTAGAAAAAAGTTGAGGTAGGTATATTTTTTCCGATAGCAACACTGAGTTATATACTTATGTGTTTAGTACAAACAGAAATAAGTAAATAAAACAAGTAATACAACACATTTTCTTAACATTACTCACGGTTTTCCGTCGGACAATCTACGAACATCAATCATAGGTACCAGGCGTTCATAATGAGCGAAGAGCTACAATCACAATCATTTTTCATGGCCTTGTGTGCGTGTATGAAATTGATGTCTGTGATTCTGTTTTTAAATAAATACGTGTTGGTATTTTTGTTTAGTTGAAAATGGATATAAATATTTATATATTTTTATTTAAATAATTTTGAGATGATGAAAGAAATCTAACTAGTACGTATATTTCTCAGTAGTTATGTTTCCCTAGTATCTAATACACTAAATATTGAATCCTCCTCCTATTTAAAAAGTGATCTGCCTAGCCTTTTCCCAACGATTGTGGGGTCGGCTTCCAGTCTAACCAGATGCAGCTGAATCATCATCATCATCATCATCATTTCAGCCGCAAGACGTCCACTGCTGGACTTAGGCCTCCCCCAATTTGGGGGGGCTTTGCCATAATCGCCACGTTTGGCAGGCGGGTTGGCGATCGCAGTATGGTGGTAAAATGCATAGAGAACGTTGCTGCCCATTCTCTAGTAAGTCCCTTAGTCGCCTTTTACGACACCCACGGGAAGAAATGGGGTGGTGTTATTCTTTACGTCCGACACCACACGGTACAACTGAACGGTGCAGCTGAGTACCAGTATTTTACATGGAATGACTGCCTATGTAACCTCCACAACCCGTTTACTGGGTAATCCAATACCTCTTGGTAACACTGGTTGTTAGTTTCGGGCTTCTGACGACCCGTAAAGATCAACTTTTACTGTCAATAGTTTTAGTAATATCATGAAGGTCTGACAACCAACCTTTGGTTGTCAGACCTTCGGGCTTCTTAGGAACCGTAACGACTGTCAAAGATCCACAAATGACGGCCGGGACCAACGTCTTGAGGGGTCTTTGTATGTATGGATGGTCACCCATCCACGAATCAACTGCAGCAAGCGTAGCTTAACCTGATCGATCGATCGATCCATGCGGCTTGTTATTACGTACCCTCAACCCTGACCCGTAGGTACTAGGTTAAATATTTAAATTAGAAGGCTCGTGAATTTTCCTAACTAACCCTTATTGTATTGAGGTAACCTTGCTTATTAATCATGCAGTGTCATCTAGCGGTGAGTAGTAGTAACTAATGAATTATTAATTGATTTAATTCAATACTTATGAATTTCTAGCTGACTTTTGGTTTTAGAGAAATGCCTTTCTCAGTATTTTGAGAAAACTATAGATGCTATATTGTATCTATTGTTTTAAGAGCACGTTGAACAGTTCTGGCAGTCATTCATAGATATTTGATATCCGTTGTGGGTCGTCAGAGTCAGAAACCCAAAAGTCTGACAACAGCAACAAGTCTTACCATGGGACATCGTGTTACCTATCACCGTTGTGGTAGTCATCATGACTATCATCATTATTTCAGCCATAAGACGTCCACTGTTGAACATAGGCCTTCCCCAAAACGAGGGGTTAGCCATAATCACCGCACTTGGCATGCGCGTTTGCGATCGCATTATGGTGGTAAAATGCATATAGAACGCTGCTGCCCATTCTCTTCTAAGTCCCTTAGTTGCTTCATACGATACCCACGAGAAAAAAGTTGTGGTAGTGGCTTCATCCAAAATGCTGGACATCTGATTAGTCAACCAGCCAACCCTAATATAGTTGAGTAAAAGCTAGGAAGATCAACTAACCTTATCTGAACACCTTAGTTCACAATTAAACTAACTACAAAATTGACAATGTTGAGGAGAGAACTTTAAAGTTTAGACAAGAACAGTACAAAAATAGTAAGATGGAATGGCTTTCATTTTAACAGTTCAACAACATTCATTGCGTTATTCACGTTGTTGAGCAGACAAAGTTTTCGAACATATGAAGCAATGGATTAGCAATATATATACTTATACTTATATTAATATTATAAAGCTGAAGAGTTTGTTTGTTTGTTTGATTGAACGCGCTAATCTCAGGAACTACTGGTCCGAATTGAAAAATTATTTTGTGTTGAGTAGCCTATTTATCGAGAAAGGCTATAGGCTATATAACATCACGCTTCAACTAAGAGGAACGGAGCAGTAATGAAAAATGTTGCAAAAACGGGGAAAATCGCACGGGTAGGCCATTCGACGCGACGGGAAGGGTTGGGGGAACAAGAAATTTAACGCGGACGAAGTCGCGGGTAGAAGCTAGTCTACTCAAAAGACTAGTCTTTTAACTACATCATAATATCTCAATATTGTAATGTATATTTAGTGTTTGGCATTAAAAAAGTGAAAATTTAAAATTTTGTAGTTAGTGCAATTGTGAACTAAGGCAACGGCAACGATATTAGGCAACTGAAGGAACACAGGTGGGTTTTAGTCAGTAAAAGTCTGACACGCCCTCCCGCTCTGCCCAGAGCGGTAGAAGTCATTAATTTGATGATTTCCCATCCAAAAAAAGGCATCGATATAAAGTTACAATCCCATATCAGTTATAGTGATTGTCGGACCTAAATAACAGCAATCTTACAACATATTTGATTTGGAACTGACATAAAAAAGCCGTAAAGGGAGACTACAAAGCTAGAAAAGAGTCCTTTCAAATTGGTGAAGGAAAACATCGTGAGGAAACCGGCATGTCCTAGAAACAAATATTCGAAGACATGTTACATGCAGTCCGCACTGGAGCACAAGCGGTGGATTACAGCTCTCTCGAAGAAAGGCTTCTGTCCAGGCAGTGGATAAATAATGTAGGTTGATTATACTTGTCTCCTACAAAAGAACTCATATTTGTCAACCACAAAATGATCATATTATTACTATAGACAAGGATACAGCTGTCAACCTACCCAACGCAAAATCCATAACACTACAAAAATTCTATACAATTTACTTTGAAACAACAATTTTACATCGTAACATGGAAAGTTCCCACTTTCTCTGGACACCCATCCATTTGGCTCAGTCAACGCCGCCCCCTACCGGCGACGTTGCTAACTGAAGCATAACCGCTGATTTAGATCTAGACTCTAGAATCCAGAAGAGATACCGTGACCCTGGCACATGGGCAACTGATGGAACACGGGTGGGTTTTAGTCAGTAAAAGTCTGACACGCCCTCCCGCTCCGCCCAGAGCGGGAAAAGTCATTTGATGATTTCCCATCCTGAAAAAAAAAAAAAAAAAAAAAAAAAAAAAAAAAAAAAAAAAAAAAAAAAAAAAAAAAAAAAAAAAGACCGTTATATAGCCAAACCTGTCAATTGCGATTATTTATAGGAAAATTTTAATATAAGCTTTGTAGGGCTGGCACTGGTTAGATTCGTCATCTTTACAATATGGTAAAAAGTCCAGACGTAAAGAATAGCACCATCTCATTTCTTCCCTTGGCTGTCGTAAGAGACGACTAAGGGACTCACTAGAGAACGGGCAGCAGCGTTCTCTATGCATTTTACCTCGATACTGCCATCGCCAACCCGCCTGCCAAACGTGGCCATTATGGCAAAGCCCACCAAATTTGGGGAAGCCTATGACCAGCAGTGGACGTCTTACGGCTGGAATGATGATGATGATGGCAGAAAGTACAGTCCTAAAAGTTTATTGCTATCACGTAAATTTGCCATGTTATAGTCATTTCATCCAAAGAATGGAAGTTGTGATTTCAGTATACAGACTATTTAAGTTGGTCAACTTGAAAATCATTAAATTTGGCCTAGCTATACAACGTCTCTTGTAGATCATTCTTCTAAATATTGAAGCACTTTTAACTGGAGACTGGACACACAAAAACACAACTACCTAACCTATATTGTGTGACTCTATTAAAATTTACATTTTACCCATCTTAGATAGCATTTATTATATATACTGCTGATCCAAAGATCTATTGCATCTAAAATGCGAATTAAAATTTCTTTGCGATGAAAAATACAATCGGTTATTTCTTCAGTAAAAGTTTCATGCGCTTGAAATTCTTCGTTTGTTACTTAATAATCATTTCGATTAGCAGATTCATAAGGATTAATATCAATTATTTTGATTTAAAAAATGCGTAAAACCATTGTGATGTTTAGTTCTTTCTCCTCTCTCTCTCTCTTCAATCTTAATTTGGTATAACGTGTTTTTGTTTTCATAATTTTCTTTATGTTTAACCGACTTCAAAAAAAGGAGGAGGTCATCAATTCGACTTTATTTTTAACCGACTTAATTTTTTTAATGTTTTTTACCTCATAACTTTTAACTGGGTGAACCGATTTTGATGATTCTTGATTTTATTTGAAAGCTGGTGCTTTCTGAATGGTCCCATTTTAATTTGGTTCCATTCGGACAATGGGGTCCATGTGAAAACCATATAAGTCTTAAATTTGCATTAATTATTTGCGCGACAAATGAACGAATAACGTGATTAGATTAGTGCGGGGTATCTACCATAACTAAAAAGTTAAAAATAAAAACTATTAACAAAATAATAACAACTTTGTAAAAGGTCTTTCTTCACCTTCATTGTGCTCTTCAAAAATCAATAAGTTTTATTTCTTTAAGATCTCTCTTTCATAAATTCAATCATTCATTTCTGATACTAAGATACCCTTTTCATAGTCATGTGTAATGAAAAAGGTACTTTAGTAATGTATGCGTCATGGCATCCCTGACTGTAACTTTACTCAACCGTCTGTGTAGATTCTAGTACAACTAGACTTCTCAAGGATTAGTGCACAGATGTTATCACGTTTTGTGTTACAATTCATAATCGTATTTATGCATCAAATCATCCATAATCATAACCAGCCTATATTGTTCCCCCTATTCAGACACAGATCTCCTCTCAGTGAGGGGTAGTGGGCCGTAATCCACTACGGGAGTCCAGTGCGGGTTGGTAGATGTCACAAGTCTTCGAATGATTGGTTCTACGACATGCCAGTTTCCTCACGATGTTTTCTTTCACCGTTTTGAGAGCAGTGGTGATGACATTATTTACATAAAGTTAATGGCTTGTCTGGGTTCTAATTAACCTTCAACTAGTAAGTCGCGGCCATTGGGTCACCAATGCTCCTCCATAATGTTAGGCTTTGACTGTCTTACTTCTTTTTCATCGTATTGATGGCATGGCACTGTATTTAATTTTGCTGGCCCAAAACTTCGCCACTTTCACGGCATCGTCACGATGACAACATTGCTGTATGTCACACGAATAACAGCGAAAGTGTTTTTACACGCTTTATATTAGCTTCACTTGTATGTTTGTTTGTGTGTTTGTATGTTTGTTTGTGACCGACTCCTTATAGCGCGATTTTGACCTACTTTTAACGGTCAGATTTCATTCAAACTTTGCACACCTGTCAAGGACCGATGACAATGCAATAATTTCATAAATTTGTGCCATTATCCTTGCCAGGGTTACCAGGACAGCAAAAAACTGTCTTCGAAAACTACGCTGACATACGTCACAAACTACGATACCATACGTCTCAAAATTCGAAATACCCTAAAAAATTGAAAATAAATAATAGTTAAAAAAAGAACTAAAAAACACGCTTCCATAGAAAACCAAACTAGAAAATAATGGAAAAAAGCGTGGGGTGTTTGATATCAATTAAAAATACCTCAAAAGCACCCCACGCTTTTTTTTCTATTATTTTTATTTTGGTTTTCTATGGAAGCGTGTTTTTTAGTTTTTTTTTTAAACTATTATTTATTTTCTATTAGAATAAACCAGCAATTTTGCCCATCATCATCATTTCAGCCGAAAGACGTCAACTGCTGGATAAGCCTCTCCTAAGCACTCAGCCACACTATTTTCCATCACTATTACTCATTTCGTCTTAGATATTTTTTTCACTTACTCTTATAAGTGAATATTACATTTAACAATTCATTCATTGACAAATCCTTTGTTGTTTTTAACATTTTACTGACCAACTCTATATCTTCGAAGAATATGACATTTTTCTCTTTTAACTATGTCTATACAAAATGGCCTTAATTTTTCTTCATCTTTGACATCACGACATATAAATATTTCTGCAGCTTGTCATTTAATCTTTCGTTTCTTATATTCGTATGGTGGTCATGCTACGTGAGCTTAGTGACCAGTATTTAATTTTTGGAATTGATCGAATTTCATGTCATTGCAGTTAACGATTTCCAAGAAGCATTTTGTCATTTGACCTTGCAGGGGACAACCCTTTGTATATCAGACATTTCACAGTCTTTCATTGTTACGGTTGGATGCTCTGTACACTCATCAAGTTAAACAGAAATCACTGAGTCATGTTAAAGAATAACAAAAAATGTATTGATTTGAGACCACAGTTCTCAGTTAGAACTTTAAAGTTGAATTAAAGTTGCCGGGGAGTAGAATTTTGAGCGATTGAGTAACCTTATTTCCAGCAATGAAATGCTATTTCTTTTTCTTCGTGTCACTGGCATGATAGTTTTCAAATTTTATTGGCCCAGAAATTTTCCATTTCCACGGCGTTATTGCTGACAGTACAGTGGTCACCTTGGCTGCATGTTTTGGGGCACAGAGGACAAGATACTAGGGGAGAGCCATAGTTTGTGATACAGCTCTACATCCACACCTTTCTGCAGTTCCATCGAGGAAGCCCCACTTTACGAGGTTCGACTTACATCTTCCCAACTTAAGTTTGGAGACGTAGCAGGACGCATAGAAAGTTACACTCAACAGAAAGATACTCGTTTGGTGGTAGATAATCAGGGTAAAGATATCCTGCCATAATCTGCAACGGGCGTCGACTGGTTTATTTAGTAGAGACGCTGTCGATTTCATAAAGCTGTGCCTTGTACTTGAAGTGAGCTGCTATAAAATGATGATGATGATGATGATGAAACGTACCGGGGCCGAATGTAAGACCTGGATGAGACTAGCACAGACTAGGAGAGCATGACCCAAAAGGGAGCACATTAACACACAGTGGCGACAAGGCTATCAGTAATAATGATGACGAAGCTCGACAGCCAAGTAAAAGAAGAAGAAGGCTTAAATGATTGAAAATAAAGAAAGAAAGGATTTTTTTTTTGTTTAGCCTATACTGTCCCACTGCTGGGCAAAGGCCTCCCGCAATTTCTTCCAGGAACTCTTGTCCCGCGCCACCTCAAACCAGTCGTCGCGGTACGCATCTAGGTCGTCTCGCCAGCGCTTTCTGGGCCGACCGCGGTGGCGACGTCCATCTTCAGGCACCCATTGTGTGCAAACCTTAGTCCAGCGGTCATCTTGCATACGGCTAATGTGACCCGCCCAATCTCATTTGAGCCTGGCAGCCTTTTTGCCTACGTCTGTTATACCCGTTTTGAATCGCAACGTGGTGTAAAAAAAAAAGAATTATAAAGAATAAATTATCACTATATACACAAAAATCTTAAAGAACTGAGTAAATGCTAAGAATGGTCTGCTGTCAAGGAGTAAAAGCAAATTGTGCATACTGTAGCCTAGGTTTGATTGACAAGAAAGTATAGTAAAAGTCACATTAAAAGACGAGGAATTGTAGTTCTCTAATTTTTAAAGGATCCTGTGGATAATTTGTAATGATTTAGACTCATTTAGTGCTAATGTGAGTGGATGGCATTCCTAGATCTTTGATAGTCGTTACGGGTCCTTACCAAGGTGTATCATATGACCCAATAACTGGGTTGTGGAGATCAGATAGACAGGCGCTCCATGTAAAATACTGGTACTCAGCGGCGTCTGGTTAGACTGGAAGCCAACCCTAACATATTGGGAAAAAAGGCTAGGCAAATGATGATGATGATAGAATGTTATTTAAATACTAATATAGCATTCAACTTCTCGTATGTCTTTTCGATTCTGAACCTCTCTCAAACCTTCATCATTTTGAAAACTAAAGATTTCTAATTTCTCTTTTGAATTGGAAATTCCTCCCTTATTGCCTCTGATATTTCATATCTCCTCAACATTTTCTCCTTCACATCGGTTATATATTTTTCAAGCATTATATTTGGCAAAGAGCAGTGATGACAGATGGAGTAAGATAAGATAATAGAGTCGCTTCCAAGAACTGGAAGACGAGATGTCGGTTATCTGGCGACAAGAAGGATGGACAACATTGTTGCCATCGCAGGCAAAACTTGGATGAGGCTGGCACAGGAGCTTCGAGATTGGCATAAGAAAACAGAGGCCTATCCCCAGCAGTGGCTGAAATTGGGCTGTGGATGATGATATTGATAAAGAAATGTATTTTTTCGTACAATTAATGGCTTCACCTCAAAAATTCAACATAGCAGATGAGACCTCGCGTTTTCTTGACAATCACCCTTCCTCCTATCTTTTAGCTATTGTAATACAAAAACCATCCTTATTGTTTCTACATTCACACGCCAAATTCGAGTGTACACTTAAAATCAAATCACATATTTTGACTCGACTTGACGTAACAAAAAAAAATGTCACCATCTTTCTCACGGCCTAGGCAGAGACATCCGAAATATACAATTGCGTCTAATTTGAAAATAATTATATGGCAACTTCCGTCTTGAAGAAAAACCAAGCAATTGTTACCTTGCGTGATTCTCTGAGACAATACGAAGAAAAAAAGGAAAAAAAATCTTGGGTAAAACAAAGTTACCTTTTCTGTGATTTTTTCTAACAATGCATGTTATTTCATTGGGATAAAATCTGGTTTCGTTTGTGGGTTGCTTTCGTGGGTGTGTGGCTAAGTTGGTGGGTAGAGTGAACGGTTGGTAGGTACTTAATAAGTGGGAGTTGGTCTGTTTTCTGAGAAAATTCAAGCTGTACGTTTTCGTATGATTGATGTGAATTTTGAGGACTGTTGCTTAAGAATTTCGTTGTGAATTGTATTCAGAATTCAACTCTCTATTCTGTTGTAGCTTTCAGTCTTTCAGTTTTACTGTTTTCCTTTCTTTTTCTATTAGGATATACGTCGTAGAAGCTGCTTGTACTCTTCTAAACTTATAGACGTTAATGATTACCTATCAGTATTCTTTCTTCGTACATATACTAGATGTATAAACAGTATAATTTAAGTTTATCATTGTGCCCAGCTATATAGTTCTCAATCCAAATCACTAAGTCTTCAGAAGTCCACATATTCACCATTTTAGTTTCTCACTTTTGTCGTCTTTTTTTATTCTTCACATTCATGTCCAAGATTTATTTAAATCCTAGAATTGTTTTTCTGTATTTCTTCACAAGTGTTTTGATACTTCATACCTAATGATATATCCTTTTCCACATCAATATTAACAGAATCATCATCGTTATCATCAGCCCTCCAGTGCTAGACAAGAACCTCCCCTCCTCCACTCCTCTGCCTAATCCGAGGAATACAGGTTTTGTTACGTAAAAACCTTTCTTTTGCTTTGACAGCCTCTTTGGTCTAGAAGTTGCAAGCGCTACAACTAAACATGAGTACTGAGTTCAGTTCTCAAGGCGGGCAGTGTTATAGGGTTTTTCTATCTGGAATTTCTCAGTAGCAGCCTGGAGTCTGAATTTGTGCCCGGATGATGGTAATAGGGTCACTATTACATGGGACTTAAACATAACTGGCGAATTGTGGGTGCACACCTCTGCCTAAACCTCTGAAGATTACAGGTTTAGTTATGAAAACCTTTGTAATGACTGCAAATTGAAGTTTTAACCCTCCAGTTGCAGCAGTTGAACCAAATTAAACAAAACAGTGACCTGATTGAGTTTCATATAACAGACGCTCTCCGGTTCGGTTCATTATTCTGTTACGAGAGACCTTCGGAGGGTTAAAAGGAAGCTTATTGGTAGGTCATTAATAAAAGATATGGAGAATTAATGGTGGCCAGTTGAGGAGATATATGGAGTAAGGGGTGATAAATTAAATAAACATGAATAAGTGTGCAGTGTTGAAGTACAATAGTCTCTAATTTTTAGAGCAGTAGTGGCCACGGTGACTTTACGAGTTGTAGGTCATAGGTTCAAACCCAGATAGGCGTGTTGCTTTGTGTTAATTATTTCATCACAACTGCTATTAAAACGGTGAAGGAAAACATCGTGAGGAAACCGGAATGTCCTAGAACCTAACATTCGAAGACATGTGATATCCACCAACCCGCACTAAGCCTACTCCCTCCCCGAAGGCCGATGTATCAGAAGTGGGATCGCCATAGGCTGATAGTGACAAAAAAAAACCACCAAAAGACTCTCCATCTCACAATACACAATTACTAAAATTAAATCTGACACAAACAAATACAATGAAGATCTGATTAACAAAACTGAAGGCAATTTGTTAATAACAAGGGCTGGCGCAAATATAATACGAACGCTAATTGTAATTGGCTTGCTAGCCGCGATTTCGACAGCCCTGCTGTGTGGGGCGTTGCTATGGCAACGGGGGATCAAATAATTTGGCATATGTCTGTAATTTGGATATAAATTGAGTAATGTGCTTCAATTTGTAGATGTTTTTATTCAGTCTGGTAAGGGTTGTTATCTGGGGTGTAAAAAGGGTTAATAACGAGATTCTGTAAATAACCATGTAGACACAGAACTTGATCTTTTAAATATGTCATCTACCTAGCCTTTTCCCAAATATGTTAGGATCGGTTTTCAGTCTAACCGGATGCCGGACCTCTACGGCATCCTCCGGTCTACTCCTTGATATGCAATGGTTTTATTAGCACCATGAAACCTGAGGCCTCAGGGGCTAATGTAAATATTGGTGTTTATTCGATTGATCGAGTCTGGTCAAACCACACAAGGTTTAATGCATTTTCATTCATTAATTAGTTCATTTGAATGAATGAATGAATACATTCATTCAAATGAATCAACCAATCAATTACAATATAATTTTTTCAATTCATTCGTTCATTTTAGATTAGTATTTTCTTGTTTAGCCTTAGTTTTTCAGAAACAACGCATTATATGATTTTTTTTTTAAGACAGAAAATTCCTTATATATTTTAATATTTCTCTGTTTTTTTTTTATAACGATAACGATCACAACAAAATTTATTCCAACAATAAACTGTCAAAAACATTAGTGACATCCCCACGCGCTCCAAAAATATATCGATAAAAAACATCGACACACACCGTTGTCAGTCGCTATAAAATCGAGTCGGCGCCGATAAAGACATTTCGCAGCTACCCAACATACAGCCTTTCACTAGCTCGCAAAAACTTATTGCGACTTTTTTCCGAGGTTCGTTCGCATTCAGTTTTTTAAGCAAGTTAATGTTTTAAATACCAAGCAATGTTATTCCGACAGAATGGAAGAAATATGCAGTGATTTTTGTGGGTGTGTTGTGTTTATACCTACTTAAAAAATAAATGGGTTAGTTGGCCAATGAAATGTCGTTGATAGCGACGGTTTAGTGGGGTGTTTGTTGCGCCACTTCTTCCTAGCTCAACCAGTTGGAACTGGTGAAGGGCAGGCGTTTTGGAGGACTGTCTTATATTATTTCGACGTTTAAAATATGCTGCCGCCCAGCCTAATTTGAATTCTTTAAATAGGTTTAATAATTATTTTAAAAAAATAACCGAAATGAGTACCTGTTCTTTTTTGGAAGTCATTTAAAAAGTGCTGGTTCTGCGCCAATTTTGAATAAATGACTTTTGATTTTGAAAAGGAAGAATAATTATAATATTAAAAGAAAGAAAGAAATTAATCATGGCGTTCACAGGTAAAATGTCCACAACTAGTAGAAGGAGTAACATTCGTTTGACTATTGATCCAGACCTAATTTCGATCATTGCAGCGAAGACCAATCTTTGACGCGAGAGATGTCATAATGCACAAGATGATGCACTATCTTCTCCCTCACTTTGATAATCCACCAGACAGCAATCGAAAACGACTGGATCAATCATCATCGACTGGAGAAATCAGGAGCAGGACCAATAGTCCCCCTACGCACTGGTGTATCACACCTCCAGCTTGGAATATGAAAGAAATTTTGAAAAATCCAATAACACTGCCTGACTCGGGAATCGCACACAGGTCGCTTAGACCAGCAGGGCATTCCAAATGTTAATGAGTATGGTTTAATCAAAAGCAATTAACAATAAATCTTGCTAACTATTACTAAGGCCACACTCCTGTTCACCCAATAAGAGAAAATGCTCGTAAAAATAAGTGCATAAATCTTTAAACAGCAAAAAACACTTACAACAATATTAAAAGACTTAATTCTCTCACGCAAGCAAAACTGCACACAAAGTCTAAGACACTATATAAAAATCTCATAAATTCATTATTACGTAATTCTAGTGACGTGCAAGTGTCGATAAAAAAACATATCGACATGGATACTTTATAAACGCGATTAGCAATGAATTGCTGTATCACTGAGCTGTAAGATGAAGTACTTATTTATGGTAAATTGAGTCTATGGTCAACGCACATTGTAATGGCTGCCTTAGATGGCATTTGTCTTTGATTCACGTAATGTTGGAAAAAATATAAGCGTAGGTTTTCTTTGATTAAGTGTCTATTGAGGGAAATAAATGGAGTTGCAAGATTTTAGAGCAACTCATACATTTTGCAGTTGCGTTATTAATAGTCATAGATAATCCTGGATCTGTCAAATAATTTCCAATCTATATTGAAACTTGACAACGCCGTTGATGACAGCTGTCTGTCATTTGATTACAAAAGCCACTCATATTTTAAATAACTAGATCATGGTATATCTATATGTAATCAAGAGAAATACTGACAAATTCAATCCAAAAACCATTTCACTCTTTTCAAAAAACTTGAACTCGTTCCACAATTGAGTGACGAACGAACTGGTCATCAAATTTATTACACGAGCGGTATTTTTTCCTTTCTAAGGGGAATGTTGGTGTTTTTCTCGGCGTAAAACACGAGGCCCATGTGACCGAGACGCGGTACGAAAGATTTTGTGAGGCTACTACGGAATCGGTGGAGTTAATTGTGACTTTTTTATTATTTTCCATAGAAATGAAAATTTAGTTTGAAAGATTTTGTGCAATGAGAAAAATAATTCATATGGTATGTCATGTCGATTTTTGCATGATATTACTAAAACTATTGATAGTAAAAGGTGATCTTTGGTCCCGGCGGTCATTTGTGGATCTTCGAGTGTCGTCAAAAGCCCGAAAGTTTAACAGCCAGTCTTATCAAGGGGTATCGTATTACTCAGTAACTGGGTTGTGGAGGTCAGACAGGCAGTCGCTCTTTGTAAAGCACTGGTATTTTGCGCCACCTGGTTAGACTGGAAGCCAACTCCAATATAGTCGGGAAAAGGCTAGGCATATGATGATGATGAGTAAAAGTTTATCTAAGTTTGAAAATAAGTGTGTCGTGACAGCATTTAATTAAACATTCATTAATTTGATTAATTGTATAGATATTATCGTAAAACGTTTGCAGAGTCGGCGTAAAACCAATTTGTTTCTTCAATGAAAACATTACTACGACTTTATCTCAAATTCCACGCTCAAACGAATCATTTACAAGCAAATAAGTAATTTAAGTGCAAAATTCAACGTTGCATTATGTCAAAATGTATTATAGTTACATACAGGGTGGTAGAGACAACGACACACAACTTTTCTTATGATTTTGAACAAACCAAAAAAAAAATGCTAATAGCTGCGTTGAAATTTTTCGTCTGGGATGAAAAAAATTGCTATTTCATTCATTTTGATCGCGTAGATTTTTCTAGAAAACAGCAGATTAATTTATGTATAACTGATGAAAAATTCTGACGTTAGGGGGTCCAGAGCGGGAGATGTCATTTGATGATTTCCCACCCAAAAAAAGAGGAGTGTAACAAACAAGGGCTGAATTTATGGTTTCAGTTTTCGCGTCGATGTTACTGTCACTACTGTTACAGATATACCTTCTAGAAATGTAGTCACGTTTAATGGTAAAAGCATCTAGGGGCTCATTTTAAATGTATGTTATTTTATAAAACACCCGTTTAGAGTAATAAAATTTATGCAAATCAATTACGAGAAGCAAAAAGTAACATTGCAATCGCTAAATATTCAATATCCATATTTTTTTTATTGCCAATGGACCGCCTAATGTGCTTGTCACAACGCTAATGTATCGATATGTAAAACGCGTTTGTGCATCACTAATTTATTGGATTATGATAAGGGTGTCGACAGCTAGCACCTGTTTGAATTTATTAAACTAATTTGAGTTTTATTCAGTTCGATGTAAAGTTCTTTTTGCAATAAAATTGCGGTTGGATGTTATTGCTTTTTAGTCCGATTGTTGGATTATTAAGTTATTTTTAATTTTATGGAAGTGAATGTTTATATTTTTCTTTAAATCCATACTTAACTTGTTCTCTCTATATTATATGATAAGCTAAATTACATGAAAATATTTTTTTTGAGTGAAAAAAAAAACTTTATAGAATTTCCCCCTCTGCAAAAAAAAACCAAGCAGAAATTAATTCCGTTTCTCCACCCCCATCAAAACGACAGCACGTACGTATAAACAAAACTCTGTGTAGTACCAACGACAAAAAAAAGCAAACACCACCGCGAAACTGTAATTGCAAAAATATAAATAAAAATAAAAGACGACTCCACATCATTCACTGTCCAACACAAACACGCAGGAGCTACTGTCTTTTTTCAATCCGTGGACCGCTTTATGCACCACTGCCACCACATTATCATTTATATATTGTCGATTAATTATTTATATTTCTCATTTACTGATTGGTAAAGTGATTGAGTCGTCCCAAGTGATTGATACAATGTGTGATGGTTTGTGTCGTTTCGTAAATTATGACGTGACTTTTGGTTTTCATATGTCAATTTTCTTTTTCGTCTGACATTTTGATGATAGGATGTCGTGAAGTTAAACTGTGATTTGATTGATGGCTTTCCGATTTAAATACCAAATGGTAAATTGTCTTTTTTTGTGTTACTAGTGCTGTGTAGGTCCTAGACTTGTTTGAAACTGTCATTCTATTATATTTACTTTACAATCTAAATCTATATATATACAGGATAGTCCCATAATTAAAGTGATCTAGGTTAAGGCATGCAATAATGTCATTCTACGTAAAAAGGGAATTGCCTGATACAGATAATCAAAGCTCTTTAAAGCCGCAATAGTTGTAACTTAACTAACACCGTTTTGGTTTTAAAACAAAAGCGTAAATTATGTAACTATGTAGGTATAAAAAGGTAGGTTCTTCTGGAGATTTTATTCGGGTGGAAGACGTAGGATACACAGTATATTAAAATAATAGTCAAATTTTTATAAAACACCCTTGGGCCCCAGCCACCGCGTCGCGTTGCATCGCCCGCCTGCCCTATTACTTTGTTTTTGCCAAGCGTTCTTTCTAATCCTTCCTCAGATCATTAGGGTCGTAGCGTGCATGTTAAAAGCCTAAAACCTTTTTTTATCTACTACTATCAAATTCAAGAACCTTTTTTTTAAATCCGACAAGTAGTTCCAGAGATAAGCGCGTTCAAACAAACTAAAAACTATTCAGCTTTTTTTGTACTATATAAAAGGTAAGTACGAGTATATGTTGATTACTAACTCTACTACTAAGTATTGAAAATATATAACATCTTCTATTCTATAGAATTAAAGCACATCCGATGGCCGCGTTAATTAAAACCGATACGATTTAAATACCGTACGTAAGTGCTTCCTTTATGTACCTACAGTCGCGTTGATCAAAGCGACGCGACCGCACTTGTTTCCGCACTACATACCTGCTAAGACATTTCTAATGCTGTATCCCTAGAACTAAAATATAAATTAATCTACTTTAGTAGATGAACTGATACTTTGGTAGAGAATGTAGCCATTACCATTTTTTTTGTCAAAAAAGGTACCGAATTGTTCATTCCAAATTACTCAGAAGGCGTTGCTTCAATTTCTGTCCAAAAAGCTATGATAATAGTCACTAAAACCTGACTAATTCTAATCCATTTCTGTCCTATTTTAAAAGATTTTTCACAT
Organism: Aporophyla lueneburgensis; assembly: GCA_932294355.1. NCBI lineage: Eukaryota > Metazoa > Arthropoda > Insecta > Lepidoptera > Noctuidae > Aporophyla > Aporophyla lueneburgensis. The sequence continues at coordinate 9,643,659 of OW028762.1, read as the reverse complement.
TTGAATTGTCAATGTCACTTTGACAGCTGTCAAAATAATTTTATTTTTAAAACGTGCTTAAATTTTGTGGCATTGGTAAAATTATGGTGACACAAATCAAGACTTAGCTTACTGCCTACCCTATATCAACAAGCCGCAACACAAACGCTACAACATAAACCAGTCCCTGGAAGTGCTGGAATAGCTGTATCCAAGAGGGCACCAGTTTCTCAAAGCTATGCCACGTATGCGAGCCACGTCTTTGTGAGCGCCGCGCGATGTACGCATTGCCGACTGTGTGCATACCGCCGTCCGCTGTCGAAACCTATGGGAACAGAGCTGCTTTTTTTAAAGAGTTGTCTGCATTGGGTATAGGCAGAAATAGAAGTGATTCTAGGTACTCGTAAGGATCGGTTTGTGAAATGCGGTCATAGGTAGATGTGTTGGTGGTTGTGCAACTTGGGATGTGTTCGGTGGAGACTGATTACAAGTGACGGCTATTCTTTCCCATTTGATGTTGTGTAGGAGGATTTTTGGACGTACTGTGGTGTTCAGAGTGAATGAATATTAAGGTCTATTTTATTAAAAGGTTCCGCTGGGAAAATGGAGTAATGTTTAAAGCTTCTGCTGCTTTAACTGAAGAGTGTTGATTTGACTGGCCTATTAGTCTAGTGATTAGTGACCCTGACTGCTAAGACTGAGGTCGTGGGTTCGATTCCCACCCAGGACAAATATTGTGTGATGAGCGCAATCATTTATTCTGTGTCTGGGTGTAATTTATCTATAATATGTGTGTATTTAGAAATATATAAGTATATTTATCAGTTGTCTGGTTACCATAGTACAGGCACTGCCTAGTTTGGGATCAGAGAACGTTGTGTTGGTTGTCCCCAAAAAAAAAAATTACACTTTCGAATTTAAAAAAATACTGTTTTGTAGTTAACTATAGTAGTTAAAAACCCGAAAGTCTGACATCCAGCGTTACCAAGGGATATCGTATAAGCCAGTAGTTATTTTCCAGTTCGGTTGTGGAGGTCAAATAGGCAGTCGGTCCTTGTAAACAACTGGTAGCTACTTTCGGTTTAACTGGAAACCGACCTGAGATACTGTATATAGTTTTCCAGACCGTATTTAGATCATAGCATCCAATCTCAACGGAGACTAATCATCGGCGTGGGAGATATTATAGACCACAAGTGTTTGCGCAGACACAGGGGCACTCACTCTTCCCTCACTCTCATAGTCCGATGGGACGGTAATCCGACACGACCGAAGAGAGATCAGGCAATTCATCAGGGATTATGATGAATTTTGTAGTTCTTCACAACTCGTTCTAAGTTTTCTTCTATCTACGGTTATATACATATATCTAGCAATAATCAACATCATAGATTGTTATCTAAGAATTTATTATCATCGGAAATTGCAACCTGTATTATGTACCTCTATTAGATGTGTGATTCATAGAGTGACTAAGATAGACATTAAAAATGTTGTCGTGAATAAAGTGGTTAGTTAATGATGGATTAAATAATATAAATATAATACAGAAGCAGTTGACAATATTATGTCGTATAAAAGTTATGTTTTCAAGTTGAATTTAAGATTTTTCTTCTTGAATAATGAAGGGGCCATATTTGAAAGTTCATATTTTCTTAGTTTTTTTGCAATTTACAGGTTAGTGTCAAGTTGTATGTGGATTAAAATAAGGTTATATAATAATAGAATCCTCTTAGTTCATTTCATCCCATTGAATTACATTTCATGAAAAAGTAGTCATAGAAAAAAATGCAAAATAAATAAATTTCGCGGGCTACTGCGCGTCCCATACAAATAAACCTGTCTGTCTGAACATAAAAATAAACATGGTAATAAACCCACCTTGAAAAATATCTCCGGAAAGAATTTTTACTGGTAGATTACTATTCTTTTAGATTCGGTAGGTAGGTCATACAAATTGCAAAATAAGTCATCTTCTCTTCAGCCAAAAGACATCCATTGCTGCACATAGGCCTTCTCCAATTTGGAGGGTTTGCCATGGTCACCACGCTTGGTAGGCGGGTTAGCGATCGCAGTATGGTGGAAAAATGCATAAAGAACGCTGCCCATTCTCTAGTAATTCCCTTGGTTGCCTCTTACGACACCCACGGGAAGAAATGGGATAGTGCTATTTTTCATATATACCTTTAAAGAAAATTTAAATTTCGCGGACACCCTGACGCTTGCCCCTTAAGAAAAATGTTGTCAATTGCACATGTCAAAACACAGCGCATGTTTTACGTATTTTTTCCCCGAATTCGTGTTACTCCCTATAATTTCTTGTAACACAATACGAGTGCGTGTAAAAGTAAATACATATTGCATTGTGGTCGCATATGCCGCGGCCATGTTGTGTTTTCTTTTTTTAAACAATGACAGTTTCACGTGACAGATGATGGATGCTAGAGGTGGGGCGCGTCGATAATTCTAATATCGATGTTTTATTAACCGAAAAACGAGTTGAAAATGCTGTTATTGCTGTAAATAGGAGATAGTATTTTAATGCAGGTACTAAATTATCTTATCATAATTCTATTATACATTCAACAAATAAAAATAATTTTATGCCTTGCGCTTTTGATGTTCTGCGCTGAAATGTCGTCGAGTTTTTATAGTGCTCATGTTTTACGACTTGCATGAAATTATGGGCAGCTGAGGCTGATATATATTTTTTTCTTTTACTACAAAATATTTTTTATTAAGTTTTTATTCTTTTTGTGTCACTATAGTGAATGACAATCGCAGATTGCACACATATCGCCTAGGAAAACCACAATAATGCGTTTTCGTCGTCGTTTTTGTAACATCTGATACATACACAGTACATAGTTTCCATTTGCTTAATATTGTTAGGTATACCTAACAATATTTAACTTCAAACAATGTTTTGGTGACTTCGTAAATAAAAATATTTCCTATGGCACTCAACAATAGCGAAATTTTCTATCAATGAAAAAGAAAAAAGAAATCTTATGTGCAGTTTCGGAGTTTACCTCCTACATCCAAACTTACAAACTTTACCTCTCTATAATGGACAACCAACACACTGTTATCTGATCCCAAACTAGGCAGAGCCTGTACTATGGTAACCAGATAACTGAAAAATATACTTATATATTTCTAAATACATACATACTATTTTAGATAAATTACACCCAGACACAGAACAAATGATTATGCTCATCACATAAACATTTGTCCTGGGTGGGAATCGAACCCACGACCTCAGTCTTAGCAGTCAGGGTCACTAACCACTAGACTAACAGGCCAGTCAAAATCTGCATAGTTAAAAAAAAAACATGGATTATTGAGTTGAAATGAATAAAAATAACAAGCCACGGCGCCTAGTAACTAGCGGAACCTCCTCACTCCACTCAACGATAAAGACGAAAATTGCATAACACAAAAACGTTCAAAAAAATCTTCTACAATTATAGTCTGTTTCCCAACTTCCCATACACGGTAATAAACATTTATTTGACAAAATTTATACATCACAGTCTTTTGTCACGAGTACAATACTCCACGGTTCGACGATTGAAATGATTTGGTACATGCATACGAACTATTGTCGATAGTTTTTTCGATAGGAAAACCTTGAATATTTCGACATTTTTCTGTGTTATTTGAATGTGTTTTTTTTTTATAATTTTGTAATATTCCGGCTTTGCGTTTTGTAAGTTTCTGTGAATAATTTAATAGATACAGGTACCTGCTATTGTATAAAATAAAATATACCTATATAGTAACTCTAACTACATATTGGCTTGAATGTTGTTACCTACTACCAAATATATTTTTTTGGTTGGCCACTGGTTTCGGAGTCCGAAAAGTAACTGACTTCATAAAATGACATTTTTGGTGTCTTTTAGTCGCTAGATTAATAATTATTATATATACCACCATCAGGTGATGAATATCAATGATTTTCCCATTTGCAATCTTTATAGGTTTTTAATATATATTCAGCATTTCTTAAAAAATAAGCGCGGCTGCACTTAAAATTATTTAATTTATAATACTAAATAATTGTATATTATTGTCAATTTTTGTGTTACTAATTGTTACAAACTTAATAAGTAGGTACTATTGAATAGTACTACTAACTTACTAAGTATTATTTGTGGAAGAAAATAGACATGAATACACATAAAACATCAAAATAAATAATTCCCTACAATAAAACCCTGTTCAAGCCGACTAAGTGAATTGAAAGCCGAATACCAATACAATAAGTTAGGCGCTACGTCGGGGTTAAGTTATATCGTGCACTGCGACCCGGCTAATCGAAGGGTGGGTGGTGAGGGATGGGACGACTCTCAATTTGTCGATATCGATGATTATAGAATAAACAAGACTTCTACACCCACACATTTCTGTATAAGTTCATAGTGGGCGATAAGTAATTTGTTTTGTACTATTGATTCTAGTTTTAAATTGGCTTCATAAGTGATACGAAGAATAAGACAGTTATCGGTTAGATTTTTATCGATTTCAGCGAGTTTATAAACCGTAGCAGTTTTTTGCTGGACAACCGGCTTATACATACGTAACTGATTAACAATTCTTCGCTGTCTTAGATAAAAGATAACGCGAAGTTATGCATCGTAAATAAGAATTCACTTCAGTTGTAATACTTTCTACGGCGGCCGCGCAGAAGCGTCCACGTGAAATATAACTCATATAAAATGGACACATAAATAATAATGCATGCGTCAGTTTTTTTGCTGCATGACATACCCGTTATGCATTGATTACACGAATTGGCGATATAAGTTGATCACTTGGTGTGGTGTCAGTGGTGACTGATAGCGACAGGTGTTCACAGTATTTTTGACACATTACTTCAGGCTGAAGACGTGCACTGCTGGATATAGGTATATATCGCAGTCTGATGGAATAATGCATACAAAACGCAGCTACCCATTCTCTAGTAAGTCCATCAGTCGCCTTTTACGACACCTACGGGAATAAATAGGATGGTGTTTTTCTTCCCTCATCACTGGGAAACACGTTTTTTTTTTGACACAGAGCATTTAAAACTTACAGATGATACTGTGTTTAAGATATTCTCAGCTAGCATAGTGATCATCAAGAATAAATAAATATATGTTAGAAGATAAAACTTTTTGATTTTTGAGTTATTAGAAAATGTATATGAATAGTTTGACTAGTTTATATAAATAAATCTAAATGGCTACTTATCTTTTAATAATATAATTCATATTCATTGGAGAAAATACTAATATTAATTGATGGTTATTTAACCATAAAATACTTTATTAAACACAAAAAAAAATCTCAGAAACATGTACATTTAAACACAAATTAAACCTTACAATACGCTCTCGCGTCCCGCCGTCACAGTCACCCAACGTTTATCAATAATGTTACTTGTCACTCAGGTCTGGCGAGTTGCATGCCTATAACTTGTATTAAGGCTATAATGAACTATAACATATCGCAATCATAATTCTTATGTAACCGCAATAACTTTATCTCGAGGAAAATACGAGATTTTGTCCTTGGTTCTGATTAGCTTGTTTGTTTTTAAAGTAAGGAAGTTGTTAATTATATCACGCAGAAATTACAGACTGCAGTGTCGATTTAATGTTTTATGTGTAGGTATGTTGAAACTGAGAATGACTGATGCACTCTATAATGTTTGTTTTTTTGTTATATTATCAGTTTCATAGTGTTAAAAACTCAGCAGTTCCTTCACTTCATTTGTAAAATTCACTGTTGGGGATAAACGGTTATTTTCTGACAGTGAACACAAAAAGACTTATTCTTGACATTACTTCAGAGTATTTAAAACAGATAGTACAAAGTACGTACCCTTTTCACTTTTAAAATAGTCTGACAAAACTAGAAAACTTATGAGAAAAATGAATAGATATGCATGTATAAGAGACGAATAAACACAATTATGGCAAGTTAAGGAATAAGGTAAATTGACACTTATCCTGATACTTAGGCTTTAGAAAATATTATACATATATTAATTCTAAATCAATAAAAACAACAAATCACATTTTCATAACAACAAAAATCTATCGATAATAAACTATCGACTTACTCCACCCCTAACTTTAACGGTACAGTAACGGCTGACAACCCCATAGCCCCGCCCTTATCCACGCTACCCCTGCTTATACCTATGTATGTTTACCTATCTATGTTAGTTTAGGTATTTGTATGAAATCCGGGAGTGACTGTGGGACATTGCCAATAATTGTGCTAGTTACTTATTGTCCGGGTTGGTGCCGGACGTAAAGAATAGCACCATCTCATTTCTTCCCGTGAGTGTCGTAAGAGGCGACTAAGGGTCTTACTAGAGAATGGGCACTAGCGTTCTCTATGCATTTTACCGCCATACTGCGATCGCCAACCCGCCTGCCTAACGTCACTATTATGGCAACTTCCTCCAAATTGCGGGAGGCCTATGTCCAGCAGTGGACGTCATACGGCTGAGATGATGATGATGATGATGATTAGCTCATTCCGTGATGACAATATTAGTCAGTCAACAAGATGGGGCAGAGTGGTGGTAATGGCCGTGATTTGCGAGACGTAAGTTCGAACCCAAACAGGCCTTTTTACTTTGTGTAAATTATTTCATCACCACTGCTCTCAAAACTGTGAAGGAAAATATCGGCATGTTCTAGAACCAAAAATTCGAAGACATGCGATATCTATGTACCAACCCGCACTGGATTACGGCCTCGCGATGGATTCGCGTGGTGGATTATGGCTCGCTCCCTCTTACTGAGACGAGGCCTGTATCTTAGCAGTGGAAAAATCATAGGATGAGCATGCTATGTTAAAAGATGGTAGCTGTTCTGGCTGTCCAGGATGCGCCGGATGTAGAACTTTTAAGGTTAAGCTACGCTTGCAGCCCGCCCGCTTGAGATGAGTGACAAATCATAACATACTGAGATCTCTTCTTGCCTTTGGCTATCGTTACGGGTTGTCAGAAGCTTAAAAGTCTGACAACCAGTCTTGCTAGTTTCGCGATACCCAGTAACTGGGTTGTAGAGGTCAGATAGGCAGTCGTTCCATGTAAAATAAGACTGGAAGCCGACCTCAATAAAAAGGCAGATAATAAGTTTTATAAAGGTGCTAATATTTACAACTAGCTTCTGTCCGCGACGTCGTCCGTGTTAAATTTCTTGTACCCCGACCCTTCCCGTCGCGTCGAATCGCCTACCTGTGCGATTTTCCCCGTTTTTGCAACATTTTTCATTACTGCTCCGGTCCTCTTAGTTGTAGCGTAATGTTATATAGCCTATAGCCTTCCTCGATAAATAGGCTCCCCAGCACAAAAATAATTTTTCAATTCGGACCAATAGTTCCTGAGATTAGCGCGTTCAAACAAACAAACTCTTCAGCTTTATAATATTATATAGTAATATAGTATATAGTATTTACAATAAAACCCTAGGGTGTTTTATCTTATAATTCATTTTAATGGTACGGAAATACAATTAATGTTTGCTCAAAGACAGTTAAAAATTATTTACATAGAATTTCGTACACATAACTATTAGGGGTACATGTACATAATGTTATTCAGTTCAGAAATTCACATAGATATTTTCTTTTATTCCAACGTTTTAGTATGTATTTATTTATGTTAATATGTGAACATTATATATGCGTATTTGTACATATATATGGTAATAGCAAAGATTAACATTCTTTGGAATGGTCAATTAAATAATTTACATATATCTAAGAGTACATAACGACTGTCGGCACATTGTTGAACACGAAATGCTAGTAATTTTTTCTTCTGATAATTAATATGAATTGAAATCGATAACTTTGAAGTACAATTTGTAATGTTGGAGCTGGTTTTTCAACAGACTGTTGCCCCTACATCTAGTATTTTCATACAGCTACATTATTTCTCTTTCTCTCCGTGTAGTGCCGGATGTAAAGAATAGCACAATCCAATTTCTGCCCGTGGGCGTAGTAAGAGGCGACTAAGGGACTTACTAGAGAATGGGCAGCAGCGTTCTCTATGCATTTTACCTCCATACTGCGATCGCCAACCCGCGTGCAAAACGTGGTGGTTATAGCAATCCCACTCATGTTGGGGGAGGCCTCTGTCCAGCAGTGAATGTCTTTTGGCTGAAATGATGAACATTAGTAACACAAGACGTCATACATCCCAATTAGAGTTTTGATTTAAAAGCATAATACAATTACCAAAACCCTTTTTTCTTAAAGCTAACAGTTATTATTAAGAATATCGTGTTGACCCTAGCAAATCAAATGAAAGGTCATTCATTCAAACTAGGCTGAGAGTCAGCACTTTTTGAACGTCAAAATTACATAAGACAGTCCCCCGGTACGCCCGCCCTTCACCACTTCCTAGTGCTTTAGATGGGAAGAAGAAGTGGCGCAACAAAGCTTTATTTAATGCGTTTAAAACTGTGTCTTATTGCCTAAAAAAAGATTTAATTTTTAGGCTCAATCAGCGGTAGGTATGGTAAAATATTTTTTTGAAAAAATATCTATATTAAAAATTACTGAAATCGATTCAGTTGTCAATTATGACCAAACTTCTTTCAGAACTCGCATCTATTTTACTACCCGTTGTATAACAATTCTAACCAACATTTCTCTATCAACAGGTGAAGATCTGGTTCCAAAACCGCAGGAGCAAGTACAAGAAGATGATGAAAGCCGCCCAGGTGGGCGCCCCGCCGCCCAGCCTCGGTCTACCGCCCGGCAGCCCGCCCAACAACAACCAACTACTACACGGTATGTGTTCGTGACCCTTACTCTTCATTATTTAAAATATTACCGGTGTTTAACTGTCCCTTATCAGCGGGGTACTTCCGTATAGTCCTCCAGACCATACTTCGGTCATGGCGGCCAATCTCAACGGAGACTAGCCATCGGCGCGGGAGATATTATAGTGGGCGGCCAATCTCAACGGAGACTAGCCATCGGCGCGGGAGATATTATAGTGGGCGGCCAATCTCAACGGAGACTAGCCATCGGCGCGGAAGATATTATAGTGGGCGGCCAATCTCAACGGAGACTAGTCATCGGCGCGGGAGATATTATAGTGGGCGGCCAATCTCAACGGAGACTAGCCATCGGCGCGGGAGATATTATAGTAGGCGGCCAATCTCAACGGAGACTAGCCATCGGCGCGGGAGATATTATAGTGCACAAGTGTGTGTGTAGACACAGGGGCACTCACTATTCCCTCACTGTCATAGTCCGATGGGACGGCAATACGTTTCGGCCGGAGAGAGATCAGGCGTAGGACCAGCGGCTTAATGTGCTTTCCGAGGCACGGGGGTATCACACCGCCAACTTTCAAACTCCGGGCTGTTAGGTACTAAGAAATTCCTAATGGAAAAACCCAATAACATTTGCCCGACCTGACAATCGAACCTCGAGACCAACAGGGTAGTTAGTTTCATAACATACTAACCGTAACGCTGTTTTTACAGACAGACTAAACCGCTGTAAGCTGAAATGCCTTTAATCCCATTTCATCAATATTCTCGTGCCTTGTCCCAATTTATTTGAGGTCAGCGCAATATATCTTTTTCTTCCACACTTCTCTATTAGTCATCATCTCGGTAGACCCTCCCTTTCTACCCATATCAGCATTCACTCATTCTATACACCAGAAACGGTGAAGGAAAACATCGTGAGGAAGCCGATATGTCCTAAAACCAAAAGTTCGAAGACATGTGACATCTACCAACCCGCATTGGGCCCGCGTAGTAGCTATTGCCCACTCTCTCTCACAAAGAGGAGGCCTGACTCCCAGCAGTGGGAACAACTGATTATGTTATAGCCGACCCCAACTTAACATAAATGCGATGTAGGGTGTAGGTACACACTTCTACAGCACAAGCTATAAATTTCCAGTTTAAGCTGACCTCGCATTGTATAGGCTTTTCGTACAATGAGATGACAGCTTATACTGGAAATGTATAGTCGTCCAATCGTATTATAGACCTCGAGAAACACAATTCTGTTGATTAGTTTTATTAAATACATTTTATTCCACAGGTGGAGGTGGGAGTTCCAGCGGTTCCCAACATTCTCCGTCGGCATATCAGAGCGGGGGACCAGCGCAGGCGCACTCCCCCACCCCCAGCTCGACCCCCGTGTCCGAGCTGTCCCCGGGGCTGTCCCCGACGGGCACCCCCTGGGATGTGAAGCAGCAGCCGCAGCCGTCTTGGGATGTCAAGGTTGGATATGTAAGACACATATCTTTTGACTTAGGTGTTTTTGGCTGTGTCCAATCAACTGTGGCATTTTTACTTTCTGTAAGCAACTTTACCCATAAGATCTATGCTATTTTGTTGTGGGTGGGATATCATCTAACGTCGGACTTACGCGTGTCAGACTTTTACTGACTAAAACCCACCCATTTTCCTTCAGTTGCCTATATGCCAGGGCTACGGTATCTCTTCTGAACAAATCTCGCGACCTAGCAGACCACTTCAGATAAGTACTATGCTTGAATATGTCTCGTTTAACAAACATCTGTCACCGTCATTTAATATCAAAGGGATAAAAAAGTTGTAAACTCGATTATTTGTACAAGATTTTTAAATAATTGCGATAGAATTGTCATTCATATTTATCTTTTGCTCGTGGGTAAAGTTGCTTGTCGAATGTAAAGATGCCACAGTTGACGGTACCACATGTCCTGTCGAAAAGCCGTTATACTCGTAGTTTGAGGGTACAAAACTGAAGTTATATTTCTCATTTCAGTTGTAATTGTAAATGGTGTCATTTTAAGTTAAAGCCAGGAAAGCCAACGCATAGAGTCATTCATTTCAGTAACATCTTTGCAATTTCCAGAATGATTTCAATATGATCTGACGGCATCAATACCCCTGCATGCTTAGATGTAATTTTAAAATTCGTAAAATATAAGGTGTATCTATTCATACATGAAATATTTTAAGGGGTACACCTGTAGGTGGTAAAGAGGCTATAGAAGCAAAATGAAAATTTTTATCTAAGCGTTTTTGAATTTTCGTAATTATTATAATTTTAAAACTACTTGAGACGTTTTGCATAAAACCTTTACTCCAAATTCTATGAATGGCCCGCCTGACACAGCGAGGGCGACGACCGGACGGCACGAGCATGGCCGCGGTGTCTCGGGCCGTAAAAAGTAAGAATGAGCCAGTATTTCTTATGTACGTCAAATAATTTATAAATATAAAATTTAAAAAACAAACCCTTAGAAAAATTTTTTTTCGTTGCTGTAGCTTCTTTACCACCCACAGGTGTACCTCTTAAAATATTTCGTGTATGAATAGATACACCTTATATATTTCACAACCTTTTCGTATTCACTTGTGCTGCCAGTTTTCTCAAAAATATTTACTTGCTAATGAAAACGTAACTGGTGAAACCAATAATCTATATACCACATTATACAACAGTAGCTATCATATTTATTTCTGAAGTAATTTTACTCATGATCAGTTTTTTAACCATCTGTTCTTCTGTTTAGCCGACGGCAGGCCGGTCGCCGGACGGTAGCTCGTGCGACGTCAAGCCTCCACACCAGCAGTCGTGGGATCCGAGGGTCGGATATGTAAGTGCAATACTGTCACTTCAAAAGTTTTCCAATTATTGCACTTATGACATAAAATTACAGGCCTTTGTTGAATTATCCAATTCGATAAATAAAACTTTTGAAAATGGAATGCGAAGCTTGGAACTCATTATAAATAAACAAAGAAAAATAAATACAATAATTGGAAATACTTATTTTTAAATTCAATTCAATTTACAACTGTCTAATTATAATTTTGAAAATGCTTTAACTGGAAATATAGAGTCATGTTACTTAAAAAATAAAATGCAATAATGAAATTGGAAAAGTATGTTGAATCTAACACAGTTATAGCAATATTTTTTGTAAAGTTGGTTAAGTTTAGGTAAATTTTTACCTAAAGATATACATATTTTTGAGGGGAGCTTCCTTTTCTTATCGTAGGAGGGTTATTTCGCGCCTCAATCCGATGACGTAGAAGGATCACCGGGCGCCGACGGCATGAGGGGCCGACCTATGCCTTGGATGCTGAAGGTAAGGGTTCGATTCCGTGTCGTGTTTGTCAAATGCACGTGGTTATTAAATTATTTTAATTTTAGAATTTTTGAGTCAACACATGTGATTGTCTAATTAGAATTCAATTGTTTGTGGTTGGAATGTTTAGTTGAATAACTTTCCTACGCTAAATAATTTTGGGAACAACAACACCGTAAAATCCGCTATTTCATTTAATTATCTTCTAGAAAACATTCGTATTTCCATAGAAAGCTTACAAAAACAAGTTTGTATGGTTGCGTGTGTGAAAATTATAAAAAACTATATAAAACGTATTAGATAATGGTAGTGGGTGTGCCGGGCGCGCCTCACGTTTTCAACGATTAGTTTTCGACTAGCTTTTACTACGACTCCACTTGGAAAGTACGCGTTATATAGTTAATTAGTTTATTGATAAAAGAAATTAACAGCAATATATTTATGTTACTAGAACTTTGGTTATTCTCAAGTTTAAAAGTAACACATAATATGAGAATTTTTCTCTTGACGCAACTCGAAAGACGTAGTTGAAACTTTGGAAATAAAAAAAACCATGGAAATCTGGAAGTATATCTAGGTACACACCTATTAAGATAACCTTAAGTAGGTAATTCGAGGTGAAATAAAATTGTTCTCTTGCTATGTGCATAAATACATAGATATCTAAGGAAGAAGATTTTAGAAAACAGCACTTTACAACCAATTTTTAGGGTTCCGTTGCCAAATGGCAAAAAACGGAACCCTTATAGATTCGTCATGTATGTCTGTCCGTCTGTCTGTCTGTCTGTCTGTCCGTCCGTATGTCACCGCCACTTTTCTCCGAAACTATAAGAGCTATGCTGTTGAAACTTGGTAAGTAGATGTATTCTCTGAACCGCATTAAGATGTTTATACTAAAATAGAAAAAAAACAATAAATTCTGGGGTTCCTCATACTTAGAAAAGAAACTCAAAAAAATTTTTTTCATCAAACCCATACGTGTGGGGTATCTATGGATAGGTCTTTAAAAATGTTGTTGAGGTTTCTAATATCATTTTTTTCTAAACTGAATAGTTTGCGCGAGAGACACTTCCAAAGTGGTAAAATGTGTGTCCCCCCCCCCCCCCCCGTAACTTCTAAAATAAGAGAATGATAAAACTCAAAAAAATGTATGATGTACACTACCATGTAAACTTCCACCGAAAATTGGTTTGAACGAGATTCAGTAAGTAGTTTTTTTTTTAATACGTCATAAATCGTAAACCGCAATTTACCTTTCATTCAATCAACACAAATATAAAAATTAAAAAAAAAAACATTTATTTCATAAACATAAACCTTATGTACATAAACCGAGGATACCTACAGGTTTGTACGGAACCCTCGGTGCGCAAGTCCGACTCGCACTTGGCCGGTTTTGAACCAGTCGCAATCATTAATATTTCTGTGGGCATGACGATTCAAACTTTAATAAAACCATTTAATGAGCAAATGAAATGCAGAGCAGTGGTGGCCTAGTGAAAACGCCTGGAGTAACGAGTTCTAAATCATAGGTTCGAATCTGAACAGGGGCTTTATTTTGTGTAAACTATTTCATCACCACTGCTCTCAAAAGTGTAAAGGAAAACATCGTGAAGAAACCGACATGCCCTAGACCAAAAAATCGAAAACATGTGTTCAAGAAGGCATGTGTTCCAGCAGCAGATTTTGCCTGTCAGTCAAATTCATAAAGGCGCCAAAATATCCTAGTAGCCACTCTAACCATGTCTAGCCAATTTTACTTTACAGGACACACAACCTAACCCAACCCTCTCTTTGTCGTAGGGCGCGCCGCCCGGCCCGTGGGACATGAAAGGCGCGCACGCCGCCCACGCGCTGCACCATCAAGGCGCCCCACAGCCTCACCCGCCCTACGTACCGCAGTACTCCTGGTACCAAACCGACGCCAACCCTGGGTTACTTACGTAAGTTAATTTAAATCATGGTTTTTCTGTAACTGGTGCAGTCAGCAAAAATAGATGATAATTTTTCGATTTTGGTATTCAGGGATAAAAATTTAACGTCATTTAAATTGCTCTATATAGCTTTTTTTCCACTAACAATGGCATAAAGCTTCTCTGTAATGAACAATACTGAAGCTGAACAAAGACGTCGCAAACTACCTTCGCACACGCTATCTTATTCCGATTACTTTTCGAGTTTCTATGGTCATCTACTTTTGATTCTGACTGCACCAGAAATGCCACTACCACCACAAGTTTATTGGCAAAAATGTGAAGCCCATCACTATAATATCAGCCTATCCCTTCTGGGAATGCATGACCAGCTGAAAACGTGATCTGGACTGAAAACGTAAGTTAAAATCTCATGTTTTTCCGCACAAAGACGTTTCACCAAGGTTGGTAGCGGAGCTAACAGCTCCGTGCGTCGGATATGCTCTTTTAATTAAATCAAGCCAACACATCCTGGTACCAGATGGATGCTACCCCTCACGTAAGTTCCATAAACATGTTTTTCATCAAGAGATCATCTTCAACAGCCTATCGCAGTCCACTGCGGGACATAGGCCTCTACAAAAATGGGGTATGAACCACCATGCATGGCAAGCGGGTTGGTGACTGGAACCAAGAGGTGGCACCTGGTCTCCGTGCCACATTGCTTCTGGTACCAGGCCGATGACTCTCCTCGGTCAGTCAGTAAGTTATAATACTACCTTTGGTTTATTATAATAAGTCGTCTGCAATAGCAATAGCAATAATTCGTTGCAAACATTTTTTCCAATAATAATTTCCCCAATCTCATGAGATCCTTTTTTGAAAATATTAGACTTTTTCAAGCATTAATTTTTCAATTAATTATTATTGAATTCGATATGAACGCATCGAAAATTTATCTCAAAATTTCCAATTCAATTTTATAATTTCTGCTTCAAAATGTGTGTGAATTAACAGATAAAAAAAGAAGTGATGAAATCATAATGTAGTTTTTTTTGTATGTATAAACGTTTTTTATTTAAATTATTTCTCTTTTGTCAACAGGGTATGGCCTGCAGTTTAACAGCCCTCGCACAAACACAACCTAACTAAAATATAAGTGTATATTCACTATAAAATGGCGGACAGGAATGACAGCCATCACAAAATGGCGTCGTATTTAAGGCGCGAAAGCATCGGCACAACCAACTTTTAGTTTTAAGCAGAATTATTTAATAGTAATAATGAAAATCATTGTAAATTTTTATAATTAATTATAAATAGGGAATAATTGTTCATAATGGTTACTGTATATGTAATAAATATGTTAATAAAAACAGATATTGATGGACCAAACAATTAATGACTGCACCTTTCTTTGCATATTGAGATAGTTTTTAACTTTTATGTTTTTTCTGAATGTCCTATTACTATAGCAAAATTTTCATTTATTTTACTCTTTTTATTCTCACCAAACAATCTATTTTTCCTGAAATAGTTATTTGGCCCATCAATAAACATGTAAGTATTCCTAAAAATAGCGTAACGTCTTGGATCGCTCACATATGAGCCAATCAGTTTTCGTGTATCTTAAAATGCTTGATTCTGATTGGCTGATGGTCACGTGACACTCTGAATGGACGAATCACGTTATTTGTCATCTTTGACATAAGACAGATGTGAATGTGTTGGCTCTTTTTTATTACCTATAGTTTCCCGAAACACTTAAATTAGTAGAAATTTAAATCGAGATTGTTATTGAATTTAAATATTGTCAATGTAAAGAATGTGTATATTTTTTTCTTAGTTTTGCCTTGACCTGAAGTAGCACTTTTTTAAATTCTCCATTTTATGGTTAATTTGACCAATCAATGGCAAAACTCAAAAGAATTGAATTAGATTTTTTATTTGCGTAACAATATGAAAATTGGTTGCAATATTCGCTTTATATTTTCTTCTAAAAATCTTATTTAAAAATTATTGAGAGTATTATTGGTCAACTGTAACTAATATTATTATTTGAAAATTGTATTCGTAAATTAAGCTTTAATTCTTCTTTTTATTTATTTAGATTTAAATCTTCGAAAAAAAAACAATCAAACGGGAACACAAAACCAGTCTGTTGTGATAAATAATTTTAAGATTTTTTTTTTATGTAGAACAATAATTTGAATTATAAAAATTGTATTTATTACATTTTGTGCAAAAATTATGTGTTCTGATTGCAAAAACTTTTTTGTTTTAAGCTATAAATATATTATTATCTTTAATTTCAACTGCAATTTCTTTATTACCTGTAAATAATATAGTCTATTCATATTTCTGTATTTTTTCGAAAACCAATGTTTTGTAGTTTTTTTGAATAGGTAATTTAGTTTTTTTTTTGTTTTCATAATTTTTATTTTGCAATATAAACGCTCTATGAATAGACTATATTACGATATATCTTTATTTCTAGAATGGGTCTTTACGGGATGAAATAAAATTTTGTAAATATTTTTTGTAATATATAGAAAAATAAACTATACATATAAATATAGGTAGCGTAATTACTTTATAACTACAATGTATTATAAGGAAAGCGGAAATAAGAAAAAAAGTGAATTAATTTCTTTTGTCAAATAAAAAGAGAAAAATATTATATTTTTGTGTTTTTATTTCGTTGTTTGGTAGCCACAAACGAACCCTAAAATCTGACACAATATGACAGATGTCAAAAAGTTTTTTTTCACCCACTGACAGAGGAAGTGGTTTTGCAAATTGGTGCAACCATTTGCAAAACCACTGAAAGCCACCACCGAAGAGTAACCCACTACCACCACCATCTAACCTGTACCTAGCCTGTCAGTCCACCTGATGTTAGATATTAACACTATTGATAGCTCATTTCAAGCTCACTTCACGTAAGTATTCACGAAATAGATTGACAGGTATGTACTTGTCGAGGTTGCAGTACTATTTAACTTTTTAAACCCCTGTAATTGTAGCAAAATGACAAGATTCCATAGAAAAAAATATTTAAGGAAAATTAAACATACTGTCAAGCGCTATATGAAAATAGAAACGTGATTAAAACAATTGGTTCGATAAAAAAAGCATGAAAATGACACTAAATCGCTATTTAGATCGCTATTGAGATTCCATCATTCAACCATGTAAAACTTATACCAAAAGAAAGGGCTTATTCGTTTTTAGGGCATGCTGAGAAAACATTTTATAATTTCCTCACCATTTCTTAGGGTTCCGTTGCCAAATGGCAAAAAACGGAACCCTTATAGATTCGTCATGTCTGTCTGTTTGTCTGTCTGTCTGTCTGTCTGCCTGTCCGTCCGTCGGTCCGTATGTCACAGCCACTTTTCTCCGAAACTATAAGAGCTACGCTGTTGAAACTTGGTAAGTAGATGTATTCTGTGAACCACATCAAGAATTTTACACTAAAATCGAAAAAAATAATAAATTTTGGGGTTCCCCATACTTAGAACTGAAACTCAATTTTTTTTTTTGGTAAACCCATATGTGTGGGGTATCTATGAATAGGTCTTCAAAAATGGTATTGAAGTTTCTAATATCATTTTTTTCTAAACTGAATAGTTTGCACGAGAGACGCTTCCAAAGTGGTAAAATGTGTGTCTCCCCCTCCCGTAACTTCTAAAATAAGAGAATGATAAAACTCAAAAAAATATATGATGTAAACTATGTAAACTTCCACCAAAAATTGGTTTGAACGAGATCCAGTAAGTAGTTTTTTTTTTAATACGTCGTAAATCGTAAACTGCAATTTACCTTTCATTTAATCAACTCAAATATAAAAATTAAAAAAAACCATTTATTTTCATAAGCATAAACCTTATACATAAACCGAGGATACCTACAGGTTTGTACGGAACCCTCGGTGCGCGAGTCCGACTCGCACTTGGCCGGTTTTATATGAAACAAATATACAAAAAATCTAGCAGTTGAAGCGCTCGCAACGACCGGCCAGTGCTCGCCAAGAGACGTCTTCAACTAGAAGAAGGCCTATTTTTTTCTTTTCGGATGGGAAATTATCAAATGTCTTCTGCCGCTCTTGGGCGGAGCGGGAGGGCGTGTCAAACTTTTACTGACTAAAACCCACCCGTGTTCCTTCAGTCACTCATATGCCAGGGCCACGGTATCTCGTTTAAACAAACTCCCAACCCTGGCAGGACTACAAGAAGGCCTTAATTTAAAACAAAGAAGATCCTAATAGCTGTTCATCATCATGAAAGTATACCTAAGATTCTGATAGCATGCACCAGAGCAGGGTAAATAATGGCAGACTGTAAAACTTGGACTTCCAATACGCATTGTCTTTCAAAACAAATTAACCCTTCTTTGCATGATGGTGGAAATTTCCATCATAACATTGAATGCCCAAAAATTATATAAAAGAACAAGTTCTCTTTAAGTTGATCGTGTCTGGATACCTTTTTAATGTCCATTGCATAAAACAAAAACATAGCTGTCAAAAATAAGCAAGTGTCACTATCAGTAAAACTAGCTTGAAGTTGTCATTCCGCTCTTTGTTGTAGTTGCAATAAACGTATGATTTCGTTTTTAATTTTGTTTTATTATATTTGAGTTTCTATTGCTAAAAAGTGAAATGAGTGGAATAAAGGTTTGTGTTTCTGTTATTTTTAGACCAATTTCTAAAAAAGTTTGCGTTTAATTTACAAAAAAATACCACATGATGGAATTTTACATCACCATGGAGTTACTTATCTTCTAATGTATGGAAAAAATATTTTACTCATTGTTTATTATTTGTTTATTATTCTAGAAACTCCTAGATGAGAAGGAAATTGAAGCTTATTTGACTCAGTTGGAAGACGTAATACTAAGCTAATGATCTAACTTTGCATGATGATAGAAATTTCCATCATAATGGGTTTTGCTAAATTGATACTATAAATATATACTAGGATTTTTTTAAATATTTTTCCCTTAATCTAGAGCATGAATTACATCACCCTGATTTATTTCACAAAAATCTAAAAAATCATGCAAAGAAGGGTTAAATCAAAATATTTTATTTCACATACACCCACATGGGCACTTATGAAAACGTCAGTAGCTAGGTGCACGATTCCAGTTTGTTGCTTCCTATGTACGCCGACAAGACGGTGCACGATTACTCTTTTAAAAATAATTGGCTTTTACATTGGTTTCAAATGACAGTGGTAATAGGTAATGGAGGACAGTGTAGGCCTGTCAACAAGTACTAGGTGCTTAATAAAATAGAAAATGGTCTACAAATCTCAAGTTTACAAGTCCTACAACGATCTCACATTCACAAAATATAAAAGAATCGACATAAAGGACGGAAAGGACAGAATCTACGGGAGGATGCCAGTCTATGTTTATTTCTTAGACCTGGGGGCTTACTCTTCAACCTAATTTTAATTTCAATCTAATGCCAATACGATTCCAATGTTAATTCTGGATACACGTAATTCGGTACTCTTGAAAACAATAGTGTCAACATTGGAACAATAACAACGACCGATCTCGTTTCCACTAAGTTCAAAAAAATGGAATTTAGACACATTTTGGCACTAGCGTCGAACTCAAGAATACGAAAAGTTCTAATTCCAATGTCAAACGATCGGAACTAAAATCGAGAGTAAGCACCCTGGGCCGGTAGTTCGGTAGTGCGATACCCCTTGGTAAGACTGGTTGTCAGATTTCCAGGTTTCCGACAACCCGTAGCAACAGTCAAAGAATCCACAAATGACAACGGCATAAAGTGCTTGCCGAGGGATGGAGGGGTCTTGGTATGTAAAAGTAGTCACCCATCCACAAACCAACCGCGGCAAGCGTAGCTTAACCTGACGGATCGATACAGGTGTTATTACTTAGCCACAAGCCCCTCTTCGTGAGTTACCTTTAGTAGGTATAGTTCATCATAAATTATTACTTATGTATAACTTCATGTGAAAATCGATTGTTGTCATGTGTCACAAACATGACTCTACCATTTAACCGACTTCATAAAGGAGGAGGGTTATTCCACGATATCTGGAGCAATTGAGGATCGATTTTGAAAATTCTTAGTATTAAGGTAATTTGGGTAGTTTTTGGGTTACGATAGATTTATTTATTTAACAAGCAAGGCACACCAACGACATATTTACGATGACACTGACATAATGTGATGACGAATTTTAGTACTGTGTAAATACATCACTTATAAGCATGCACAACATTCATATTACAAGGTGATTAAATTCTCCGATTACATTATTAAATTCCAAAATATTACAAATAGGATTAAATTATAGAATAAAATAATAGATATCGTCACATTACACGAAAACAGTACAACCATAAAATTAAATTAAAAATGCACACATACATAACAAAAACTGGATATCGAATAAAATTACAAAGATAAATAGGTATATAAATGATAAGGATAAAATACAAATATAGTTTCTAACTTTCATTAAATTAAATGAAATTGAAATATTATTAAGATTTTTGAACACATTATTAAATTAAATTAAATGTCAAAACGATAAAATTAAATTTACATGATTGAATTTAAATAAAAAACTATAATGACTTGTGTAGGCAGCTGATTACAGGTAAATTTGATTTACTTTAACATTAAATATTAGCAGACTATAGAGGAATAGAAAACTTTAACTAAGGAAGTCGGATAGATAACTTTACCTAAGAAAGTCGGTGGTAATGAAACTAAAACACACAACTAAATCAAGTCGAATCAAATAAAAAATATTTATTTATTAGAATATGGTACATAAGCTATTACAGTAATTTTGTTTCAGCATATCCTGCCATAACATGGCGTGCAAATGCCAATTACAATCAGCGATGTCAATTATTCTAACTTAGAAATTACAAATTAAAGATTCTATTGATTTGTCTTTTAAATAGTCCTAAATGATATAATATTTGTTTTATAAATCTTCTTTTTTTATATATCTTTTTAAAGACACCGACATCCGAAAATAAATTGATTGTTCATGAAAATAGTTTTTTTTTTTCTTTCTTTTATAAATAGTTTTTTTTTACATAAAAACAGAGCCTAATTCGAATCTCATTCTAGTGACCAAACACAATGAAATTAGAAAAACAGTGTTATATCTGATCTCGAAGTGATGTTTAGACAATATCTGTTGATCAGATTCCGACTAAATTATCATTTCTGATTTCATCCTTCAAAGATACTCGGAGCATAGTCCGCTCCATAGCGCGCTGAACGATCTTGAATTTTTAAACCGCCCTTAAAAATTACGAGAACAGAATTGTTTAACGGTAGAAATGGGAATGATAGCAGCCTAGCAGAGCTTCTCCGGACGAACTGTATCAAAAGATTCCTACTACGTAAGTATGGAGTAAATGATAGGCTGAAATGCTTTCGAAACCTTCCATCAGAGTTTAATGATCTGTTATCCTATTCGGTAAATGTTACTTCGAATTTAATTCTAGTTATCACACCACAATGAAAAATAATAAGTTCCAAAACTAAAACTCTACTACTGTAAAATCACACTTTAAAAAGTATGACACAACATAAATATTCTCATCTTAAAGCCGTGGTCACATGTTATCATCTCTAACAAAATATGAAACACTTTTATTGCTTTAGTTCGTCACTTTATGTCCTCTAGAGGGTATCATAGTCACAGGCTAGTGAATAAACCAGCAGATTATCAAGACGTTTCCAATAATACCTACTTCATTTGTCAAACTACGATTAGTATTTTAGAAGTTATGAAAGGAACACATACATATACATACCGGTCAAAATCATAACCATCCTTTTGAGTCGCTGTCGTCGGATTGTTAGGAAACTATCTCTCTGATTCTCTAAGTGATGTTTAGACGATACTTCTACTGATCAGATTGAAATGATATGAAATGAATTGCACCGATCCCAGCGTGGTTTGACCAGACTCGATTAATCGAATGAACCCCAAGATTTGCACTAGTCTTTGAAGCCTCATGTTTCATGGTGCTACATGGGCCATTGCATATCAAGAAGTAGACCGGGGGGCGCTGTAATGGTAGGGAAGATGTGCCCATAGGATAGAAAAGGAAGGAGCCTACCGACTATGCAGCCTTAAGTAAGCATTGAACTAGTGGAGACGCAAAACATCTGTACTTTATATCTTCAATCTCAGAAATATTAATTTTCCTTGAACTAAATAGCCAACATTTTTTAATTACTCCATTTCACATTATCAAAGGAAAGCGTCAGCCGTTAATAACACAATATTTCCAACAAAAACATAAGAAAGTTATTTATTTTTAATTAAGTATACAACTATGTAACATAAATTTCGCACTACACTAAAAAAAAACTCGAAAAATACAATTCAAAAACGTCAATTTTCCAAATTCCATGTATCCTATCCCGTCTTTAACACGAACAGTATTTGGAAAATGTTAACGATAATTTTTAATCAATTTACTGGTTGATAAATTGTGGAAGCAGGCAGTTTCAGACGTGAAAAACATTGTATAAGCAATTAAAATGGTATTTGGAAGCCCACAACAGACGGCACTAAGAATTCTTAATAAAAAAAATACTTTTATGAAAATTTTATTTCACGTTGTTAACTTACTTTTTTCAGAAACCAGGTTTTCGAAGAATTACGTTATAGAGTAACAGGTGTTTTCTGCAGCCTGTGAAATACTCGTAAATGTATAGCAGCTTGACTATAATATGCCATCTGCGTCAATCTGCATAGCCTTTAAATCAACCTGGATTCTGGAGAGGCTGCCTATCTGGTTTCCACAACCGGGTTACTGGATAATACGATACCCCTTCAGTAAGACTGGTTACTTAGTACAGGGCACCTTCAGGAAGAATAAAATAGGTTTATTACCAGCTCGAAAAATCGTCAGCAAAATCTCGACCCAAAAAACTCGGAAACTCGAAAATCCTAATTCAAAAAAATCAATTCAACCTCATTAACCATCCAACGTGTCGCTGGTCGCAAATAAACCGTAAATGGCTCGAGTTTTTGAGAATATCGGCGAAAAACATTGAGTGTAATTAAAATGGCGACCATCAGCCAATTATATGTGCCTTTATTGAAACGTTGGGCAGATGGTTTCATAGTGGCATCGTTTTTTGTCACGGCGGCGTTGTACAAAGGATATTTGTGTTTTTGTCGTAACCTGGTTGTACCACAAAGCATTTGTGGGGAAAACGTGTTGAATGGGGACTTGAGAACAAAAATGGACAGGTTAGAAATGCTTACACGTCTTCAGCACATTTTCATAAGGCAGATAGCTTCAGAGGCTTCTTAAGTGTCGATCTGAAGGCTCTTTTTTTTCTGGATGGGAAATCATCAAATGTCTTCTCCCGCTGTGGGCGGAGCGGGAGAATGAGCATGTCAGACTTTTACTGACTAAAACCCACCCGTGTTCCCTCAGTTGCCCATGTGGCAGGGTCACGGTATCCTTTCGAACAATCTCGCGACCCTGGCAGGCATCGGTCCTAGCAGACCCCTTCAGTTTTGCTGACATCCCTTTGATTCGCGCGTGGAACACTACGCGCCGTCGACCCGAGCTTAGTCCTTACCGGGCGGCGAGCTACCCATTGCTCACCGCCCGCAAGCTCGCGCCTACGGTGGCCGGGAGTCAGCTATCGACTCCCGACGCCCGGGGCGTCTCCTCCTGCGGCGGCTAGGGACGTGAGGGCGCAGAGACTGCCACTCCCTCACGCGCCCCGCCTCGTTCTTCGCGAGTATTATTGCTTCGCAGAAGGAGGTGACGGCTTCCCATGCCCTGTCGCTCGGTACCATGGCTCGCACCACGGCCGGACGTGAGAGGTCGCCGCCGCCGAATCCGATGGCTCTTCAAATGCTGATTGGATTGAAATACTTATTGTACAAGTACTTTAGATTCTGGTTTTGAGTATCATAGTAAATTGTATGGGCCTCTCGACATCCACATTTATGCCTCACTAAGATCATCCCTGTTTTTCCTAAGTGATAGGTAGAGTTGTGTGTAATGTTCATGTAGGTAATAGGGCTATTGGTCCTGCACTTGATCTCTCTCCGGTCGCGTCGGATTGCCGTCCCATCAAACTATGAGAGTTAGGGAAGAGTGAGTGCCTCTGTGTCTGCGAACACACTTGTGTACTAAAATATCTACCGTACTAATAATAGGGCAGGTTTTCTGCTATAATGAAATGGGCACAACTCCAAACTTCAAACTGTTACTCATTTTTTTGAATGAACAAACTCTATTACTCTTCGAACCCGGGACTCGAACGCCTTCACTACGCACTTCAGCTCTTGTACTAACTAGACCAACATGACATTCAAAAAATAGTTACACTTATTTTCTTACTGAGTCCATTTAAGTCCGAGTCCGATCGCAGCCAGGTATTTAATTTCACCATCACTGCTCTCAAAATGGTGAAGGAAAACATCTTCAGAAAACTGGCATGCCCTAGAAAATTCGAAGACATGTGACAACTACCAACCCGCACTGAAGCTGCGTAATGGTATATGGCCCACTCACTCTTACGGAGAAGATCGCTTAGCCCCAGCATGTTTCTACATTATGAAAGCTGAATTTTCAGTTCAAAGACGTCTTCATTCTGATCCAGCCCGTCCCTAGCCGACAACGTCATGGGTCGACCTGCGAGATGTTTATCAAAAAAAAACATAGATGTCTCTTCTGCGCAAAAATTTATCAACTCCTCACTCTAAGTAGTAGTTAGGAACAGATACAAATAGACATTTCCAATTAATAACAACTAGTTGTACTGTGTTAAAGGTTGACAATTACTGCAAAAGAGTGGAACAACATTCTGCAGTGAACACCGAAAAAATGACAGCCTGACATCAACATTAACAGAAGCGCAACTTTGACAGTTGACAGTTGTAATAACAGTTTATTTAGATGTCAATGGAACTGTGTTAGTAGGAACGATTAATTAGTAGCAGAATTTAAAAAAAAAACAGCTGGAAAATCCTGTTTTACCAGTAGGTATACAAATCACATAATTTACTCAATAAGACTGCTTATTAATTGGAAAATTTGAACTATAACGTGTGAAAAGAACAATAAATTATGACGGTTAGCGTCGACTATCTTAGATTTACTTTGACTCATTAATTATTGGTATTTGTTCACTAATTAGGTACGTAATACGGAAAATATAACATTTCTGGCAACACACTTTACCTAACACACGCTAAATAACTTTTTGACCGACATAACGGTAAAAATAAAAATCTGTAACTATCTCTTAAAATATGTAACTATCTCTTAAAATATGTAACTATCTCTTAAAATATGTAACTATCTCTTAAAACATGTAACTATCTCTTAAAATATGTAACTATCTCTTAAAATCATAATTTCAGCCAAAAGACACCCACTGCTGTACATAGGCCTCCCCAACTGCCACTTCGACCTGTTCTGTACTTCTCGCATCCAACGGATTCCTGCGGCCTTCACCAGGTCATCGGTCCATCTTGTGGGAGTCTTCCAACGCTACGTCTACCAGCACGTGGTCGCCACTCCAGAACGTTTTGACCTATCGGCCATCTATTCTACGAGCAATGTGCCCTGCCCACTGCCACTTAAGTTTGGAAATTCTTCGAACTATGTTGGTTATCTTGGTTCTCCTACGGATCTCTTTATTTTTGATTCGATCATTCGATCGCGTAGGGAAACTCCAAGCATAGCCCTCTCCATTGCTCTTTGAGTGACTTTCAGCCTTCTCATGACGCTCATTAAGAGACAATACAATAAACTTATGTTTTATCAAAATAAGGTCGTATTTAATATCAGGAAATAATCAATACATTAGATTTGTTAAAATTGGTTTGCATTTAACTTAAAGCCAGTTTCTTTAAGTGAAATGCAAGAATCATTTATTTTCTTTTATCAGTAACAAGAAAAAACCTTTTTCAAAAAAATTACTTTAATTTCGGAAATCGGTGTCTTAGAAGGCGGAAGTCGGTGGCAAAAAACTTAATACAGATGTATTTAAGTTTTTTGCCGCCGACTTTCGAAAATAAAGTTATTTTTCACTTTGTAGTGTTCTAACGAAAGTCGGTTGTAATATTTTTTTTGAAAATAGTTTTTATTTTAACTTTTTAGCCATGGTATCTACGCTGCGCCAATTCCTATACCACTGCTGGCCAGGTGAATAGCAGTGACAGGAAATATTAGAGTATCATCACGATAAACAAAGTGGATTAAATATTTATTATCGAAGCTAATGCAAAAACTATCAAAGCAAAGTCAATAAAATTGAAATGGGACCACACGGAACGCACCTGCTTTCAAATAAAAACAGATTCATCAAAGTCGGTTAGCCCAATCAAAAGTTCTGAGGTAACAAACGTAAAAAATACAGTCGAATTGAGAACCTCCTCCTTTTTTAGGAAGTCGGTTAAAAAGTAAGTACTTACTAATGTACCTAATTTACATAAATACATAAACTCACGTCTTCTTCGATGGGAGTAGGCAGAAACTATAAAACGTCACCCGCTACGATCCTTACAATGTATTTCATAGTCCTGTTCCCTCATTTACGATCATACATCTAACTTATTCTGCCCGCGACTTCGTCCGCGTTAAATTTCTTGTCCCCCTGACCTTCCCCGTCGCAGCGAATCGCCTGTCCGTGTGATTTTCCCCGTTTTTGCAAAATTTTTCATTGCTGCTCCGCTCTAATTAGTTGTAGCATGATGTTAGCCTATACTCTTTCTCAATAAATAGGCTACTCAACAAAAAATAATTTTTCAATTCGGACCAGTAGTTCCTGAGATTATCGCGTTCAACCAAACAAACAAACTCTTCAGCTTTATAATATTACTAGGTTCTGCCCGCGATTTCGTCTGCGTCAAAATTTTGCTCCTTTGACTCTTCCCCTCGGCGTCGCGTCGCATTGATTTGCCTGCCAGTTTTCATCCATTTTTCGTTGCTGCTCCGCTCCTTTTGATCGTAGCGTGATGTTATATAGTATATAGCCTTCCTCAATAAATAGTACCCAACACAAAAATAATTTTTGAATGTAGTATTTTTTTCTGTACTAGCTTCTGCCCGCGACTTCGTTTGCGTGAAATTTTGGCCCATCGTATCCCATCGCCCGTCCGCTCTAATACTTTGTTTACACTTAGCGTTCTTTACACTTTTTAACCGACTTCAAAAAAAGGAGGTTATCAATTCGACTGTATTTTTTTTATGTTTGTTACCTCATAACATCTGACTGGGTGAACCGATTTTGATGATTCTTTTTTTATTTGAAAGCTGGTGCTTCCCGAATGGTTTAATTTGGTTCCATTCGGACAACAGGATCCATGTGAAAACCATATAAGTCTTAAATATGCATTAGGTAAGTATTTGCGCGACAAATGAACGAATAACGCGATTAGATTAATGCTGAGTATCTACCATAACTAAAAAGTTAAAAATAAAAACTTTTTACAAAAAAATAACAACCGACTTCCTAAAAAAACACTACAAAATGAAAACTCCGCTTCTTTAATATGTAGCGTGATTTTATATAGCCTTCCTAAATAAATAGGCTACCCAACACTAAAATATTTTTTCAATTCGGACCAGTAGTTCCAATCCTGAGATTACCGCGTTCAACCAAAAAAACAATGTCTTCAGCTTTACAATATTAGTATAGGTAATTATAGTAGATGTAGATTTATGGAAGACAAAGAAATGCAAGACGTCTAAGTATTTGGTATTTTTAATAAGCATTAAATTTCGAATTAAAATACAACGCCACCGCGCCAAAACGCGTCTCATTCATACCAGGTTTCATAGCCAGATGTGATCGAAATAAAAAAACAGCTCTTTTAAAAAATACCTTTTGTATCAAAACCTATACAGAACCCAACAAAGGGCCTGTTTTATTATTTTTTAAAAGGGTTCCGTAGGCGTGGCGCTTCCGTCCGCATTCTCTAATAGTTTTTGGGGTTGGCAACACGCTTTTTGTATTTTTTACTCTGTGAATATGACACTTATGCAAGAGGCGGTTTTTCGCATTTTTTGGTACACGTAAAATGATTTTAATTGTGAATAAGATCTGGTAGGATGTTTCTTAAAAGAGCAGCTGATATTTAAAATATGATGTTTACCTACTATGGGGATTTTAGAAACTTTCTTGTCTTAATGAGATAGTTATATCCATGTATATTGCTTAAAATCCAGATTCTACTAATGAGGAGAAGACCTTGGCTTCTGTAGCACAGGTATTGCTATCTAGCGCAAGAGTTAGGGGTTCATTTTGTTTGTACACATTTTTATGCTAATAAATAAATGTTATTGAAACTATCTTTGACATAAAATCTCGGACCCTTGGATACCGGCTCTAACTAATTTTTATGCTTTGATTTGATTCTAAATGCATCACCTCAGAGGCGTTTTTCATTTGCCGACTGAATCGTTAATTGTGTTTGTATAATTTTTATTATTATCTAGTCTCTTATCGTTTTTCTAGATCCTGTGGTCCCGGTACTTTGGAACACCAACCGACGATTATTCCTGTATGTAGA
The DNA here is from genome assembly GCA_932294355.1 of Aporophyla lueneburgensis. Lineage (NCBI taxonomy): Eukaryota > Metazoa > Arthropoda > Insecta > Lepidoptera > Noctuidae > Aporophyla > Aporophyla lueneburgensis. Next base: position 9,615,067 of record OW028762.1, on the reverse strand, counting down.
ATGTGACTATATGGTGTTAGACTTTTGCAGGATATGGAAACAAATATATTGGAGTATCTGTTTGAATGACTTAAGTTTATTGGTTACCAAGAACTATGGAAGGAGTATGGCCTCTGTCTGATCAATATTTTATCTAGACACGGATAAAATCGCAGGTAGTGACGTAGCGACAATGGTGCAACATGTCCTGATGAGGTGCTGGAGGAGTGGAGAGGTATTCCACGGCTATCACAACAATACTAGGGCCGGGAAAGATTAAATTCTATAGCTAAGGAAGTGACACTATAAAAATGGGTACAGGAATATTTAGCGTCTAGCTAACAGCTGTCCGTTAATATTTCAGCAAACATACATACATAAACTCACGTCTTTTTCCCATGAGGGTAGGCAGAAACTACGGAACGCTACCTGTTACGATCCATACACACTCCTTTTGCCGTTTAGGTTCATACATCTGGTCATACACGCACGCCGGTTGCGAATACTACGCACCTAACCTTTGTGAAGAACATCACCAAGAAAAATGGCTCTATCATAAATTTTGACTGCATGTTTGTCATGTTTTTTAACCGACGAAAAAAAAAGGAGGAGGTTATCAATTCGACGCGGATATTTTTTTTTTAATGTATGACCACGCATAAAGGCTTATTCAGACCGGCGCGACGCGACAGCGTGACGCGATTCTTGTAGAACAATTTCCATGAAGTTCACATAAAAATTGTTCTACGAGTGTCGCGTCGCGTTGCCGCGTCGCGCCGGTTTGTAGGAGGCTTAACTTTGTATATGGTAGTCCGATTGTGATGATTCTTTTTTTATTGGAAAGGGTATACTTCCAAAATGGTCTCATATAAATTTGGAAAACATAATCGAACCCTAAGGGTCGGAAAACAGGGGATGATTGATTGTTCACTCACTGATTGAAATGTATAACCACGCATAACTTTATACAGAGTAGTCCGATTTTGATAATTCTTTTTTCATTGGATGGGGTATACCTTGCCAAGTATTATTAGTACATTCAAGCCACAAAAAAATATAAAATAAAAACTTTTTAACGACTATCATAGAAACGTTTAAAGACTATCATAGAAAAACTTTTTAACAAAAAATTAAACCGCCGAAAAAACTGAAAAGCAAAAAATAATAAACCTTAAAATTATGAGTCGGCGCTTTGAGTGATCTTTGTTCATTGATTTTTCAGCGCCGACTCAAAATTTTAAGGTTTATTATTTTTTGCTTTTCAGTTTTTTCGGCGGTTTAATTTTTTGTTAAAAAGTTTTTCTATGATAGTCTTTTTTTTTTTATTATCAACGAAGTAATGAAACCATCTCATGCTGTCCCACAAACAATACGACACTTAATATCTTGTCCAGCGTGTCCTGCTGGTTGCACGCTACAGGAGTTGATGAACGCTACTGAAAGTGCCAAATTCTGTGCTAACTCTATTTAGATTGCTATCGACGCGTTAAGAAGAAGAAGGGGTCGGGTCAATGTCCCAGCCATCCTGTATTATTTATGACTAACTTATCACTTTCTTGCCCATTCTCCTCCATACGAGACTACCTTTCGGAATGGGCGACTAAAATCAATTCAATTTTAATTTAAATGTTGACGTTCAATAGTGACTTTTATGTTCCTATCTATACTTACTAATATTATAAAGCTGCTGTTTGTTTGTATGTTTGTTTGATTGAACGCGCTAATCTCAGGATCCGAATTGATAAATTCTTTTTGTGTTGAGTAGCCTATTTATCGAGAAAGGCTATAAGCTATATAACATCACGCTACGATTAAGAGAAGCGGAGCAGTAATGAAAAATGTTGCAAAAACGGGGAAAATCGCACGGGTAGGCGATTCGACGCGACGGGACGGGTCGGGGGAACAAGAAATTTAACGCGGACGAAGTTGCGGGCAGAAGCTAGTTTGGAATAAAGGCTTTGACTCTAAATTAAATAAATAAAAATCTATATAATATAATTGCGGATCGATCACTTTTGGAGAAATGAGAGCATTGTATGTTTATATATATAATATCTAGTGTTTAACTGATGACGGCTATTGTATTTTTAGTATTGTGTAACTGATCACGACGAACCTTGTGTAAATTATGTACCTATATGTTTTAATATTGTTCTCAAGTGAGTGACATATGTCTTTATTGAGAATAAAGTATCTTTAAACCTATGTAATCTTTGACTCTAACTCTATTATTATTACGGAGCTTATTTTTGATTGCTTGGGTTGCTTAGTATTTCAATGATCAATTTAAGAATAACATCTCCCAAATGGTCTACGGATAACGAAAGATTCATCTTCATCATCATTTCAGCCGCAAGACATCCACTGCTGGACATAGGCCTCCTGCAATTTGGGGAGGTTGCCTTAGTCGCCACGCCTGGCAGGCGGGTTGGCGATCGCAGTTTGGTGGTAAAATGCTTAGAGAACGCTGCTGCCCATTCTCTAGTAAGTCCCTTAGTCGCCTCTTACGACACCCACGGGAAAAAATAGGGCGGTGCTGTTCTTTACGTCCGGCACCACACGAATCACTCTGTTATTATTGAAAAGTTTTTCATGGCTTTTATATTAGGCGCCAAAATCAAATAAGCTTTTAATTGCTTAGATTTTCAAAGGTCACAATAAGTATTGCATCTCCAAAAGGTACAAGCGAAACACGAAAACTTAATTTTGTAATTAACTGAAACAGTTCAATCTAGATTTAAAGCAATCAAAACAAAAGATGAACAAAAAATATTTTTCAGGAGATTATAAACATATACTAAAGTTGCTCTTCAACTTTGTTTTTATACCGGTCTTTGTGCTATTAATCTAAATCGTTATACATAGACAACCTTGAAATTATTTCATTACAACATCGGGGATATCCCCGACAGCAGAAATAGCTGTTAGTTAAGCAACATTGTTTTGTTCCGGATGCTGTTGATGTGTGCGGTTACAATTCGTGTCATCATAATCAGTCTATAATTTTCCCACTGCTGGGATATACAAACCTCCTCTTCCACAGAAGAGCCCCGCATAGATTAAACCCAATCCCTCTCACAAGAGGGATTGGGTTTACTCTATGCGGGGCTAGTGCGGGTTGGTGGATATCATATGTTTTAAAATTTTCCGTTCTAGGACATGTGGTCAACGGTTTCATCGTGATGTTCTTCTTTGCCGTTTTTAGGGCAGTAGTGAAGAAATATTGAACTCAAAGTTAAGCGCCTGATTAGGTTCGAACCAGGGATGTTAGGGAGCTCCGTAACCGTAACCGAAACTATCGGATATCCGATATAAAATTTATCCGTAACCGTAACCGAATCCTAAATAAAAGTTTCGGATAATATCGGATTTGTTATTACATTTTTATTTTAGGTAGATTAGATAACACTCAATATATATTTATAATCATTTTTATTTTAAATAGCTGTAATAATTACTCAGACTGATTATAATTCCTACCAAATGGTGACATATAAATAAAACCATTTTATTAGCTATTTGTATTTTACTTTTGAAATTCCTTAAAAGTTTAATATCCGTAACCGAAATTATCCGAAACTAACGGATAATCCGAAATAATTTCATATCCGTATCCGTATCCGGTATAATAATCATTCCTACATCCGTATCCAATCCGTATCCGAAATTTCATATCCATAACATCCCTAGTTCGAACCTAAAATTCGTAAGTCACGGCCGATACAACAAGGTCACCACTGGCACATTGACTGCTTCTCGCATCCTACAGATGTCCTTGACCTTCACCAGGTCATTACTCGACAGACATCGTTTATCATCTGCCAGACTTTTCCCAACTATGTTGGAGTCGGCTTTCTGTCTAACCGAATGTCGCTGAATACCAGTATTTTACATGGAGTGACTGTCTATCTGACCTCGACAAGTAACTTGGTAGCCCGATACTCTTTGGTCACAATGGTTGTCAGACTTTCCGTCTCACAGCGACCCATAAGAGCTCGTTCACATTAGGTCGGCCCGACAGTTTTATCGGGCCAGTAAACGTATCGGATTCATATTGGCTAATGTTAGGGCGACCCGATAAAACTAACGGAGCCGACACTTTTACCGGACGTTCAGCCACGATTTCTATCGGGTCGGGCATAATATTGGCGTACTAGCAAGTATAGCGCCACATTAGGTCGGATCGGCAGCTTCTAGTGTGAACAGCAATACCCGACAGCCGGTAAACGGTAAAACTGTCGGGCCGACCTAATGTGAACTAAGTCTTACGACTGTCAACTCCACTACTAACTTGATAGCCCGATACTCTTTGGTCACAATGGTTGTCGTGTTGTGACTTTCCGTCTTATAGCGACCCATAACGACTGTCAAAAATCTTCGACTAACAAGTGGGACCGATCGTGCTGTTCAGGACACGAAGGGATCTTGGTATGTAAAGATGTCACCTATGCACAGACCGACAACCTCAAGTGTTGCTTAACGTGTTCGATCAAACCGTGTGGCTGTTATCAGTTATCAATTAGACCAGCCTTTCCCAAAGTGGGAAAGGCTGAAAAAAATGGGGCATTGTGTAGTCTCTACACAACGCCCCAATTTTTTTTTCTGGGTCTCTTACCACCCCCCCCCTTTAGGCCTGCAGCGCCCACAAGGGCGCGTTATCGCCCACTTTGAGAAAGGCTGCATTAGACCTTTATGATAATAATAAATCCATTTATATTAGTGGTGGTTGGCAAAGTTAGCTTAACTTGATCGCTGTGTACTACTACTTAGCAACGAACCCCCGCACATAGTCCATATTATATTCTTTTACTAGCTTTTGCCATCCAGGGTTATTCCTGCCAGGGTCGCGGAATTGTTCGAAAGAACCGTGGTCTTGGCATAGGCAACTGAAGGAACACGGGTGGATTTTAGTCAGTAAAATTCTGCCACACCCTTTCGCTTCACCCAGAGCGGAAAACGTCATTGTTGACTTCACACCACAAAAAAATAATAGTTAAAAAAACTAAACTAAAAACTAATAGAAAAAAGCATGGAGTGTTTTTGAGGTATTTTTAATTGATATCAAACACCCCACGCTTTCTTCCATTATTTTTAGGGTGTTTCGAATTTTGTGTCGTATGTCAGCGTAGTTTTCGTAGACAGTTTTTTTTTGCTATCCTGGTAACAGTAGCGAGGATAATTGCATAAAGGACAATGCCCACATACTAGAACAACCGTGGCCCACAGTGAACACTTACAAATAGTGTAAGGAATGATAGTATAAGGTGTTATGAGCACCTTCTAGTACTTGTCAGTTCAGAAAATAAGTCGCCATTTGGAAATAAAACAGTTTTTAATTTTTTATAATTTTTAATTTTTTCATAAGCACTGACTTATTTTATGCCTATGACTTTTTTTAGGCCTGTTGGTCTAGTGGTTAGTGACCCTGACTGCTATGCCGGAGGTCGTGGGTTCGATTCCCACCCAGGACAAATGTTTGTGTGATGAGCACGATCATTTGTTCTGTGTCTGGGTGTAATTTATCTATAATATGTATGTATTTAGAAATATATAAGTATGTTTATCAGTTGTCTAGTACCCATAACACAAGCTCTGCTTAGCTTGGGACTAGATAGCATTGTGTGATAGTTGTGGAATATTATTATTATTATTATTATTATTATTATACACTTACAATGACTTTTGAATGGTAATAACACAGTCATTGTTCATTTCAAAGTTACTTACTCATTTTAACCTTTTGAATAATAGTCACCTTCTAAGTTTAAACAGTCTGGGGGAGTACACACAAAACCCATATATTAAACCTAGAAAGATACCAGCGAGCAGTTCTCAAAGTAATGCACAAAAAGAACTTTCAGTATTCAACGGAGCAGCTATATAAGGATTGTATGGTATTAACGGTTCGACAACTTTATATCAAGAGAGTTTTGCTTATAAGCCACAAAGGCTCAACGTATGACCCGGTAAGACTGAAAAACAAACGCAGAAACGACCTAGTATTTGACCTGAAACCATGTAAAACAGAATTCTTCAGAAGACAACCGTGCTATATGGGTCCATACCTATATAACAAAATAAGTAAAAATACTCAGCTACATCACTTACCAATAAGTAAACTAAAACTTACCATAAATGACTTCCTTCTCTCTCAAAATTATGGAAATACTGAAAAACTTCTAGAAAGTATAAAATAATAAAATAAAGTCACACAACCCCATTCATACACCCGAACACATACATACACATACACACAAATACACCACACCCCACACTACACATACATCACACATATGTTCATTCATAGATGCACACACAAGCATTAAGTAGCTATTAAGTAATTAATTAAATTATTATATTATTACATTTTTTACTTTTGCACCGCACCATATATTTTATTTATTAATCAATCAATACTTATCATTTGTCCCAAACAACATCCCCCCCCCCCCCCCCCCAGCAATACAAAAGCTAGGTAATGAAATAATGCTGATGTCACGTCATTACATATACGAGTATATGACCATCTTTACAAACCAAGACCCTTCCGTGCCTCAGAAAGCATGTTAAGCCGTTGGTCCCGGCTGTCTTTTGTAGATCTTAGACATTAGTTACGGGTCGTCAGAACCCCGAAAGTCTGTCAGACTTTCATTCAGATCAGTCTTATCAAGAGGTATTGTATTACCTAGTAACTGGGTTGTGGAGGTCAGATAGGCAGTCACTCCATGTAAAATACTGGTATTCAGCTGCACCCGGTTAGACTGGAAGCCGACCCCAACATAATTGGGAAAAGGCTAGGCAGATGATGATGAGCTGTAAGATTTGGTTACTTTCTCAATAAAGTAAAAGTATTTAGGTATTTAAAAATATCTTTTTTTACTTATTTAATACTAGCTTTTGCCAGCAGCTTCACCCGCATATTATACGTATAAACCTTTCTCTTGAATCACTCTGTCTATTAAAAAAAACTGCATTAAAATTCGTTGCGTAGTTTTAAAGATCTAAACATAACGACAGACAGAGGGAAGCGACTTTGTTTTATATTGTGTAGTGAAGTTAAATCACTATAAGCTTGCATTAGTACTGGCTATTGTTATTATCATAGTTTTCTAAAGGTATTGTTTAATGTAGGTGAGTAATACAATACTTACCTGTTGTGGAAGAACCCATTGCAGTACAATATATATTTATGAGTTGATGAGAGCGTAAGTGCCTCATATCCATTATTCAATTCGCACAGCGAACCTTGCTTGCGCCGGTTAATCCACACGACGTGTTCGGGACAGCATAGTTACTCAGGTCCAAATTCGCGCCGAATTAATCATTAGTAAAAGCGGGACTCCCGCAGTCCAAATGCATGCGAGGGTCGTCATATGCAGCCAGCAGTTTTAACATTCACACTAGGGTCGTCATTCAAAGTGGAGCCACGATCCAAGTTCGTGTAAGGATTGTCATTCTGGTGATATTGATCGGAGTCCATTGTCATAAAAAACCTCACAAAAGAACACAAACTATATTTTATATCTTTAACTATTTGTTTACTGGGTGTCAAATGTCAACTTCATCATCTGTCATAGAATAATGCTGCCATATTTTAAAATATAATCGATTACGTGCATCGATTATTGGTCTTGAACAATTTAATTTTATCTAATTACGGCAAAGCCATAAACAATACAATGATATTACCATGTTTATGTATGTTCGGACTATAAGATATCTGGTTTGAGATGTTTATGAACATAATTGTTTTGTCTTAAGCTGGAGTTAGTTAGTTACGTTCACAGAAACTAAAATGGCCGTCATGATTATGACGGCGTGGCGTGTGATTACAATGCACGCCTTTGAGCACACGGATTGATTTTTATAATTATTAATTAATCCGTAATCGGTTAGACGTATTCAATATACGACTCGAAATTAAATTGACAATATACTAGCAACCCTAAACTTTGCCTGACAGTCAAACTCTCAGTGATAATAATACGTTAAATTACTTATTTATTGCTTATAATGACGGCGACTTAGTTAGAGATAGAAGTTAAACGGATAATTCCTGTTTAAAAAAAATATATTTTTTAATTATCCTTCGAAACGTGTTCGGTTTGGGCCAGGAATAGGCATTGACCTTTATGAAATTATTGTACTGTCCGGTCTTTGATAATTGTGCCAAATTTCGAGATAATCCGACGTTTAGGGGGTCAAAATCATATTCAAAGTTTCCGTTACATAGACACATATTAATTAACATACGTATGACACTAATACAAACGTCTTAAAAAAAGCTTTTGCCAGCGGCTTCGAAAACTACATTAAAATCCGTTGCGTAGTTTAGAAGATTTAAGCGTACAAACACGAAATGCGACTTTGTTTTATACTATTTAAAATAAAGATTTTAAACACAAGGAACCCGTTTCCCTAAGCAATAGTAGAGGGAACCCCAATCGGCAAGCACCAGCGAACCACGCGTCAAAGTTCTGGTACGTCAAAAACAATAGCAGTAAAGGAATTCTTACGAGCAGGGCTGGCACGAACTGGGAAGGGATTTTAAACGAGATTTCTGGTTTTAATTTTAATCACAATGGAGTATGTTTTGTTGATTGCCTTGTTGGTCTAGTGATCGTAAGCGTTACTGCTGAGCACCAGGTCCTGGGTTCGATTCCAAAGTGTTTTTGGGTTTTCTAACTGAAATTTCTCATTAGGAGGCCAGAGTCTAAATTTATTCCCAGTTGATGGGAATAGGCTATGTGAATGATGATATGGTAAAAGGTGACGACCAAGATGACGACTTATTGAGAAGAGTGGAAGAAAAAGATGTGTTGCGCCGATCTCAGATAAATGAAGTCAAGTCAGTCAATCTCGTTTTGGAATTTTCGTAATTATTATAATTTTAAAACTACTTGAGACGTTTTGCATAAAACCTTTACACCAAATTCTATGAATGGCCCGCCTGACGCTGCGAGAGCGACGACCGTACGGCACGAGCATGGCCACGGTGTCTCGGGCCGTAAAAAATAAGAAGGTGCCAATATTTCTTATGTGCGTCAAATATTTTATAAATATTAAATTAAAAAAAAACCCTTAGAAATTATTTTTTTCGTTGCTATAGCTTCTTTACCACCTACAGGTGTACCTCTTAAAATATTTCGTGTATGAATAGATACACCTTATATATTATAGACTGTAAGTCCACCAGACACAGATTTCGGTAGCGGTTAGTTTGTGTTACAGAATTCAATAAGATTTTGCAAAAGACTTTAAATAAAGTTATTAGGGCTTGACTTACAATTATCAGTCTGTAATGTTACCATAATATTACCGGGACACAGATGTCCATTTGTAAGAGTGAGTGGGCCTTAATCCACCACAAGGTTCCAGTGCGGATTGCTAGAAGTCAGATGTCTTCGAATTCTGGGTTCTAGGACATGCCGATTCCCTCACTCTGTTTTCCTTGTGGTAACGAAATAATTTACACAAAGTAAAATGCCTGTCGTTACTAGCCGTGGTCGTTACCACTGCGCTTCCACTGGCCTACTTTAGTTATTGTTGTAATTTTTTTTCTTGTATTCCTGTGAATCCTTTCTATTAGGATGTTGTTCTAGAAGTACGTTCACATCATAACGCCACTGTTACATTTCTGCTATAACAATTCCATAATTCAGTTATTTGAGCAGTTTATTACCAGTCCAGAATACCTTTAGATGACCAATACATGGTTAACCTAAAAATTGGTTTACAGTAATACAAAAGTCGATACTTAAACTCACGGTAGGCGTACTCAGTTCGCCGTGGAAAAGTCAGTGTATTTCTGCATAATTTAAAAATAGTTCTCACTACTGCCAACCCTATTAACAAGGTAAAAACTGAGGACATATTTGTCCCTCTCTGCCGTTGGACAACAAGAAAGAAGTTATTTTTGTTTAAAAAAAAAAACTCATGAGATATACTGAGGCAGCGGCATTATCAAAGCGTTCTCAACGTGTCCCGAGATGAGAATGCTTAGAGTCGGTTTGTGCGAAAATGTGGAAAATATAGTCTGTGTTCATACTTGTGTGTGTGTGTGTAAGCGTAGTTGTGCGTATATATTTGTGCGTACTTTTAATGAAAAAGGAATTGATATTATTTGCTTTGTTTGGTGTCGGACGTAAAGAATAGCACCATGCTATTTCTTCCCGTGGGTGTCGTAAGAGGCAACTGAGGGACTTACTAGAGAATGGGCAACAGCGTTCTCTATGCATTTCAACACCATACTGCGATCGTCAACCCGCCTGCCAAGCGTGGCGTAATAGCAAACCCCCAAATTGGTGTAGGCCTATCTCCAGCAGCGGAAAATATGTTAAGCAGCCGTTACGGGTCATCAGAAGCCTGAAAGTCTGACCAATTGGTACCGTGTTACCAGTGACTAGGTTTTGGAAGTCAGATGGCAGTTGCTCCATGTAAAATACTGGCATTCAGATGCATCCGGTCAGACTGGAAGCCAACCCCAACATAGTTGGGAAAAGGCTTGGCAGATCATGAGTGAAATTCTAGAAACATTTTTGATGACACACAGAGAACGCATATTGTAGGTACTTGTCGGTAAACCAAAATAATTTTTAGATGGGTAATTCCATAACATACTAATAGTAAGATGGAATGGCTTTCATTTTAACTGTTCAACAACATTAATTGCGTTATTCACTTTGTTGAGCAGACAAAGTTTTCGAACATATGAAGCAATGGATTAGCAATATATATACTTATACTTATTAATATTATAAAGCTGAAGAGTTTGTTTGACTGAACGCGCTAACCTCAGGAACTACCGGTCCGAATTGAAAAATTCTTTTTGTGTTGAGTAGCCTATTTATCGAGGAAGGCTATAGGTCATATAACATTACGCTACAACCAAGAGGAGCGGAGCAGTAATGATAAATGTTGCAAAAACGGGGAAAATCGCACGGGTAGGCGATTCGACGCGACGGGAAGGGTCGGGGGAACAAGAAATTTAACGCGGACGACGTCGCGGGCAGAAGCTAGTCTTTCAATGATTTAGATTCTGATTTATAGTGTGTTACGCACTTAGGGTACAGATATTCTGCCCAAAGATGACTAAACATTTGTACAGGTTATCAGATAATACTTTCAATAACAAACCAAATTAATGTAACCAATGCAAAATATATTTTCTTTTACTCATAACATTATAGTAATTTTCTCTCCCTTGTCTACGCATTCAAATTCATAATACTGGCGTCCATATTAATTTCTGGAACCTATTTATAATCTTCTAGTTTCTTTTTCTATTTATTTCAGGTCGACACACATGACTGTCCACTTTTTCTTCCATACATATCTATCAAAATCAAACGTCATTTATTCTTACCTCCACTTTATCTGACCTACGCAGCCGAGACCAACGACTTAACATGAAGGGCTTTCTGAGGCACGGAGGGGTTTTGGTATGTGAAAATGGTCACCCATCCACGAACCAGCCGCGGCAAGCCTTCGGTACAGCTATTATTACTTAGCCACAAGCCCCTCTGTTTCTAGAATTTTACAATTCCCTATCAATACTTTATAGGTTCATCTTTTGAAGAACACCGGTGTCATTATTGTAAAACATTTTAAAACAAGCCAGCTCCTTTGAAACCCTACTTCATTTTACTACCGAGCTGTTCCGATATTTACACCACAATAAATTTTATTCCCTAAAGTCGGCACTTCTGTATTTAAACTCCGAAGTTAGCTGCACTATCAGCTGTTCGGCAGGCTTTACAGACAAAACCACAGTCATATAAGCGTTAAAAACTCTTTTGAAGAAAGCGAAAATGTTCTTTTTTTCAAATATCGTTTCTCCTGTTTCTTGAAGATTGTTAAAGCATTTTATTGTGTTGTATATTTTTGTGAGGTTCTGTGACTAATGTCGGGGCAAACAAATGTCTATGAAAGTTTATAGAATATTTCTTTTAAAAGTAACTAGAATATCTTTGGTGATGGTGGGAACGTGCATAAGACGAGAAATTTTGCTGATATCGACTGCTACTCTGACCAAATAGATACCGAGAATGATAGTTTTGTAATTTTTTTACTAAGCGAGGAATTAGGAAAGTTAGAGTATGGTTAAACGAGTAGGGGAAGCCTAAAGAAATGATAGATGGACTGTGTATATGGGTAGAAAGGGCTGGTATTTACCTTGGCCAGAGGCTAAGCCTCTGGCCAAGGTAAATACCAGCCCTTTCTAAAATATATCTTTCTAATATATGTAAATACCATTGCCATACAACATGGTAATGCCGCCAGTCTCTTCGGTACATTACCAGTCGACAGCGATTCGGATGAATTTTTCGACGCTATATTTTAATTTGTAAATACAATATTTTTAGTTAATTTAGGTTATAATTTTGTTTTAATTAATTCAAACCAAGAAGTAAATACGTAGTCCCCGTCACCAAATTAATTTAAAAAAATCTTTCTTTTCCCTTTACCTACTACTATTAAATAATAATCAATCCACGCTACTAAGTAGGGTGGGCAGAAATGGTAGTAATTTGACAATATTGCTCACAGCAGGCTGACTGTGTGGCGCGTGTCAAATTAACTGATTTTAAAACTAACGTTATTGTTGTTAACGCGTTTGTTTGTTAATACTACATTAACTTTTTGAATTTGGATTAACTTGATAACTATTTTCCTCAAAATATATTTACAGAGATGTTACATAGATTTTAAAGGTATGAAACCAAGTAGATTGGTTATTATTCGGTCGTTTTCGGCGTACCAATACATTGTCAGGGCATTTCTTATCACAATAGTTTAGTCTTTTTGACATAACTCATATATGACATCCAATTTCATCTCGTGGGTGTAGTAAGAGACGACAAAAGGATTTACTAGAAAATGGGCAGCAGCGTTCTCGATGCATTTTACCATCATACTGCGATCGCCACCCCGCCAAGCGTGGCGATTATCGCAAAACTTCACCAAAAGGGGAGCGGCTTATGTAGTGGACAGTGGACTGATAGGCTGAGTTAATTTCAACAATCACAAATCGAAACATCGCCAGTATGTCTGCGTCATAACTGCATAAAAACATTTCTTCATCATTATTTCGATTTTCTAGACCTTATATTTAAATGTACGGTGGCTCGAATCAAGAGTCCAGGAATCTATTTTCCAAGGCACGAGTTATACTCAAATACTCCGTACAATACGGGAGAAAAAGATCTTAATCAAAAATAATATGCCACGCGTTCAAAATGGTATACCGTTACGAAACGTCTATTTATTTTTTACTCACCAATTTTGTCGTCAAATGAACAATACATAAAATACTTGTAATCTTAGTATCGGGTGTTGTAAGCGTGCCATAGCCCCGTATAGCCCCTTGCAACATAGCTTCGTAGCCCCTCATAGCCCCATAGTTGCGCCGACGGTAAAGTTTCACTATGCCTGGTAATTGTATGGTGTAATGTTACATAAAATGGTGGGTTTTGGAAGTCGTAGGCATATGCTGATAGAGATTTGTTCTGGGCGATTATTAGTTTATTAAATTTTGACAATACTATACTGTCATAGTTTTGTTTATTTTTTGGATTGTTTCACGTTTTGAGCAGTTAGCTGACCAGTAAAAGTCAAATTAGTTATTAGTAAATATGGGTGATACGTACGTTTGTTCTTGCTCATATACAATTTTATATGAAACAGATGTATTTTTTTTTTCATATCTCATAAAGAATTAATTACTTCGATGTAATTTTTATACTCGGGCCGAAAGGTTCTGGATAGGCGACCGCGTACCGGAAGGCGTAGAGTTGGAAGGCCTCCAACAAGGTGGACCGATGACCTTGTGAAGGCCGCAGGAATCCGCTGGATGCGGGAAGCACAAAACCGGTCGAAGTGGTGGAGCTTGGGGGAGGCCTGTGTCCAGCAGTGGACGTCTTTCGGCTGAAATGATGATGATGATGATGAATTTTTATACAGGATAGCAGGAACATCAACGCGGAAATTGTACTTACTTAATTCAACACATGATACTTCACACCGTAGTGTAAAAAAGATACCTAGAAATTAGGTAGAATTATAAAAAAAAAACAGCTATTTCATATTACGCGATCAAAAGAAACATCACTCAGAACAGTTCTCATGTCAGTTCTCGAAGGGATTACCCCTTCGAACACATTATATGGATTAGCAGTATCATTCATAATGCTTCAGATTAAGACTGATAGTGGGTTAAGCAATTAGAGTGCTGCTTTGCAGAAGGTTAAACCAATAAGTACTCACAAATGAACTCCCAAAACTCCCAAATACTTATACTTTCTTTGGTATTGTTCGTCGAATCCTTGGGCTTCTTAAGTTCTGAGTTGAGCTGCACGAGTAGTGACAAATGCGTGCACTAACTGAACAAGTCCACTCAATCTGTGTGGTTCTATCCTCAAAAGACCATTTCAGACACCAATCTACGTGGTCTGCAAATGATGTGACCAAGATTGTCTGGACTTTAAAAGAGACTGTGACCTCTGAGTTTGTTTTTGCTTTTCTTCTCAGAGTAGTCAGATAGGAAACGGCAACCTCATCTAGTTTAAAAAAATATGATTGACGTGTAGAAGTGTTTGTATAAACCTACTTACAGAAATAAAATCATTTATCATTGATCAAGTATCAAGATTCACACAGGTACCTGTATACGTCCATCATAAATTTACTACACTCTCAAAAACACAATAAAATCCACATTAAAAGGACATCCTTGCTACTTTTATACAAAACCACGCCTGTGTTCAAGATGAACAACAATGAGGTTCGAAGTGATCTTATTTCGGAAGCAAGGTGTGTACGATGTAAAGTGTCCTGTATCTTTGTTAAAAATGGTAAAATACATTTTTTTTCTTTTTTTGTAATGGTAACCGTTACTTGTGAAAGGGAAGTCGAATGGGAAATTGTAGGTATGTGAAAAAATTATCGATTATATCTCGATATTTTAAAAAGTAAAAATCGATTTTAATACGTGATTTTATTTTTATGAATAATCGATTAATAATCGATTTTTATCATCAGTCAATCAATTATTACTGATTTTTCATCTGCAACATTGGTACATTTTTAGATCTTCGTTTTAAAAAATTACACCTTTGTGACGGTTCGTCTTTGGCAAGAACTATAAACTACATAAGACGATCCATTGAAGAAAACCGAAAAGCTGAGCATTGCCCACTGTCAATAACTTCGGCCGCTGATGATGTCGATAATGATGACATTTGGGAAACCCACAACAAGCTGTGAGAGCTATGAGAACCAGTCAAAGTCACAGTCAGACATCCGAAATAAGCTTGTACATAGCTGCGCCTCTAATAGGATTAAAAGAAGACTCCTTTGAGGGAGCATATCCCCAACTCACACAATTGGCGTGTAAGCACCTATTGGTACCAGCTTCTTCGGCTCCAGCAGAGAGATTGTTCTCGAAAGCTGGCGCCATATTAACAAAGGCCAGGAGCCGAATATTATCGAAACGCTTACCGAAGCCGTTATTACTGAACTCGCCTACGGATTTCTAGTTTTTGAACAATTTAATTTTGTAGATTTATGTGGAAAACATTTTAATTTTAACCTTTTATAATTTTATTGTTCTAAAACTTAAATTTGTCTTGATTATATAAGAACTTACTATTTCTGTTGTTGATTTTTAATTAATAAACCTATTGAAATACTATTTATGGCGTATATTTTGAAATTAATTGGCAAATTAGGAAAATAACCATTAATATAACAAAATCGATTATTTTCTGAAGAAAAAACGATTATTTATTAATCGATTTATCTCGGTAAAAAGAAAAACTGATTAATTGAAAATCGATTTTTTTATGTACAATGTCACATCCCTAGGAAATTGCATTTATTGCGTTTATTAGGTAATAAAATAGGTATAGGTTGCGGGCGAGTGGCAAAAGCATTCTAAAAACTATGGTGGAGAGTATCAACTCACCGATTATTAAAAGTTTTGTGAGAAGGACAATCACGACACATTCTTTTGCGGGTGTCCTTTTCACAATACTATTTATTCTATGTCATTTTTTCATTTATTTTATCTACTAACACTAGTATTAAGTTGTAATATTGTTTACTAACACGCTGGATATTTGTTGTCCAATAATAAAGAAATATCTGGATGACCGAGCTTTGCTCGGTATTTTTTGGTAAATTATGATTAAAATAATAAGTTTATGTTCAAGTTGATTATCAATAAAGTTGGTCATTGAAAACACGAATGAAACGACATTTTATAAAAATTAATCCTAGCTGGATCGATTTATCGTCCCCGAAACCCCTTTTATACAAAATTTTATGAAAATCGTTGGAGCCGTTTCTGAGATTCAGATTATATATATATACAAGAATTGCTCGTTTAAAGATATAAGATATAATCTATACATTAGTATAGATTATATTCTTTATATTCTTATTATAAAGCTGAAGAGTTTGTTTGTTTGATTGAACGCGCTAATGTCAGGAACAACTGGTCCGAATTGAAAAATTCTTTTTGTGTTGATTAGCCTATTTATTGAGAAAGGCTATAGGCTATATAACATAACGCTACTATCAAAAAATGCGGAACAGCAACGGGAAATTGATGAAAACTGGCAGGAAATTTGAAGCAATGGGAAGGGTCAGAGGAGCAAAAATTTGACGCGAACGAAGTCGCGGGCAGAAGCTAGTATAATATAAAATTGAATTGAAATTTAACATAGATAATAAACTACCTATATAGGGTCATATTAAATGAACTGGTAATAGTTTACCCACATGTTGGGCATGTTGGGCATGTTGGGCCTATCCTTTTGCTGTGCCCTACCGGATCCATAATGATCTAAATTATATAGTTACCATCTAAGTTCACATTATGGTAAAGCAGTATAGATATTGAGTATTGAGTAATTTTGAAAACGTTTGAAATTAAATAAAAATATTTATTTTTCAACTTTGTTGAAATCTTTAAATGAAACTGAAATATACTGAATTGTTCCGTGTGTTGCCGGATGTACAGAATATCCCTATTCCATTTTATCCCGTGGGTGTCGTAAGAGCCGACTCAGGGACTTACTAGAGAATGAGCAGCAGCGTTCTCTATGCATTTTACCAACACACTGCAATCGCCAACCCGCCTGCCAAGCGTGGCGATTATGTCAAATCCTCTCAAACTGGGAGAGAGTTATGTCCAGCAGTGGACATCTTTTGACTGAAACACTACAATAAGAGACTGACATAAAGACTGAGTTTGTATTTGTAACGAAGCTACTAACATCGTGTGATTTTTTCAAGTTTGTTTACAATCTCACAACTTCACATTATTCTATAAAGTATTTGACCGTACCGAACTTCGATATTATAAGTAGATCTACAATAACATTTTGACAAAGGTAACGCTACACCCTTCTTCCTACCTATTGTACTGTAGGGGGTGTGGTCAGTGGCGCAAAAAATGTTTTATTAACTATTCCGCTGAGGGTAAGAGTCCCGGTTGGGACTTTGCATAGATTTTGTAATGTATTTTGTTGTTTATAAATACCTTATCCTAGAGATTATGTGAAAATCCGTTAAGTCTACTTTAATACACTTAAGATCCGTATGCAGAGCAGTGGTGGCACAGTGGTAACGGCCGCGACTTACGTAGGTCGTGAGTTCAAACCCAAGCAGGCGCATTACTTTGTGTATATTATTTCATCGCCACTGCGGGAGCAGTGCCGGTTCCCAAAACGGTGAAGGAAAACATCGTGAGGAAACCGGCATGTCTTAGAACCAAAAATTCGAAGACATGTGACATTTACCAACCCGCAATGGGCCCGCGTGGTGGATTATGGCCCACTCCCTCTCACCTAGAGGAGGCCTGTGTCCCAGCAGTGGGAATATTATAGGCTTATGATGATACTATGAAAATCTTGACTTCATTTACGTACATCGTTTTCGGGTGACCACTGCAAGTCAGCGCTGTGCTGTGGTAATTGAGTTGAAGCCTTTTTGCTACAGTCATGGCGTGAGCTGCCGAGTATTTACCTTCTACGAGTATGTTTCACAAAAAATTCAACACTAACTTCTCTATACAGATGATCAAGTTCTATTTGCATCGTCAGCAGAACAGTTACAAGACATGGTGACTGTAATGGATGAAGCATTTAAGATGAGGGGGATGAATATAAATGTGAATAAGACGAAAGTCATCATGTTTGAAAGAGAACAGAATGTATCGGTGTGTGAACCTAAACGAGGCAAAAGAAGTATATTAGGATCTTAGCAGGTAGCGTTTCGTAGTTTCTGCCTACCCCCCATGGTAAAAGGCGCAAGTTTATGTATGTATGTAAATGTATTTTTCTTTCTTTTCTTTTTTTTAATATCAGATAAATTAATTACATATTACGTAAATGTAAACGTAATCTTATCTTATACCTTTAAATGAGCAATTCTTGTATATACATATATATAATCTGAATCTCGAAAACGGCTCCAACGATTTTCAAGAAATTTAGTAAACAAGGGGTTTCAGGGGCAATAAATCGATCTAGCTAGGATTCATTTTTATAAAATGTCGTTTTATTCGTTTTTTCAATGACCAACTTTATCGATAATCAACTTGAACATAATTTACCAAAAAATACCGAGCAAAGCTCGGTCAACCAGATATCTTATACCTTTAAACGAGCAATTCTTGTATACATATATATAATCTGAATCTCGGAAACGGCTCCAACGATTTTCATGAAATTTGGTATACAGGCGGTTTCGAGGGCGATAAATCGATCTAGCTAGGATTCATTTTTATAAAATGTCGTTTTATTCGTGATTTAAATGACCATATTTATCGATAATCAACTTGAACATAAACTTATTATTTTAAACACAATTTAGCAAAAAATACCGAGCAAAGCTCGGTCATCCAGATATTATGTACTTAATTAAGATAAATTAAGTACATATTGCGAAGCATGTATGGTGTGACTATGAATGATAGGCTGAGGAATATATTTAATAAGAGAACGGTGTGGTTTAAAAGAAGATGTAGTGACAAAAATTTAAAAAAGTATGCTTAGATGGTTTGGTCACGTTGAGAAGATGAATGAAGGACGTCTCACAAAAGGTATTTACAAGGCAGATGTGAGTGGAAACACCGGGAGGGGACGCCCTAGGAGGACATATAGTGACCTTATTGGTGATGTTCTTCGGAAAGGTCAGGTGCGTAGTACTCGCAACCGGCGTGTGTGTATGATCAATTGTATGCACCTTAAAGAGGCAAAAGGAGTGTGTAGAGATAGTAGCAGGTGGCGTTCCGTGGTTTCTGCCTACCCCATAAGAAATAGGCGTGAGTTTATGTATTTAGGTAAATGTATTTTTCTCTCTTTTCTTTTTTTTTGTTAATCTATACTAATATTATAAACCTGAAGAGTTTGTTTTTTTTTTTTGTTTGTTTGGTTGAACGCGCTAATCTCAGGAACTACTGGTCCGAATTGAACAATAAATTTTGTGTTGGGTAGCCTATTAATTCAGAAAGGTTATAGGCTATATAACATCACGCTAAGATCAAAAAGAAGCGGAGCAGTAACAAAAAATGGACGAAAACTAGCAGGCAATTTGATGCGACGGGAAGGGTCAGGGGGGCAAAAATTTGACGCGGTCGAAGTCGCGGGCAGAAGCTAGTATCAGATAAATTAAGTACTTATTACGTAAACATCCTGATACTATAAGTCAGTCTTCATTGACGGGCAATTAAGCTTATCATCATGTCTGCCTAAGTAATTACAATTTATTAAGTTGTACTGTTGTACTTGATTGTAATCTAGCTAATTGTCAGTCGTTTGATTTGTTGTTCGCTTGTGTTTCAGTGACTCAGTATGTGCTAATATGTGTTACTTAATATAACCTAACATCACGGCTAATATCGCCCAGGGATTATGCAGACGGATTTGCCGGACGTAAAGACACCCCATTTCTTCCCGTGGGTGTCGTAAATGGCGACTAAGGGACTTATGCATTTTACCACCATACTGCGATCACCAACCCACCTGCCAAGCGTGGCGATTATGGCAAAGCCCCCCAAATTGGGGGAGGCCTAAGTCCAGCTGTGAACGTCTTATGGCTGAAATGATGATTATGCTGATGTGAGTGACGAGAGTGACCTTAAAGTACGGACACATTTCGCTAGTTATGTTTAAGTCCCATGTAATAGGGGGCGACACTATTGCCATCAATCGGGCACAAATCCAGACTCATGGCTGCTACCGAAAAATTCCCGATGGAAGAACCCTATAACCTGGGAATCTAACCCAGGACCTCACGCTCAGCAGTAGCGCTTGCGGCCACTAGGCCAAAGAGGCAGTTATGTGTAACTTTGGGTGCAGAATTTAAAGGAAGCAGAATCTGAAATTAAACTTGAATCCTTATTGACGATCTTAAAGATACACTTGTATGAACAAGTGTATCTTTAAGATGTGTGTGTGTGTGTGTGTGTGTGTGTGTGTGTGTGTGTGTGTGGTGATGTGTGTGTGTGTGTGTGTGTGTGTGGTGTGTTTTCTGTGTGTTTAGCACACACTGAGTCACTGAAACACAAGCGAACAATAAATCAAACGACTGACAATTAGCTAGATTACAATCAATACAACAGTACAACTTAATAATTTGTCATTGATGACATGTTCTTCTAACTTAACAGACAGTTGTGCTGCTGGGGAGTTTGTTCCGCCACTTCTTCTTCGCAGCTAAAGCACTAGGAAATGGTGAAAGGCGGCCGTTTTGTGGGACTGTCTTATGTAATTTTGGTGTTCATAAAGTGCTGACTCTCAGCCTAGTTTGAACTAATTACCTTTGAGACGATTTTGTGAGATGTAAGTAGTTGTAGAAAGACTGAGAGTCTTTGCTCAGGAGAGGGTCAACACAAGCACATGTTTGTAACATACATAGATACATGAGAGTAGGCAGAAACTACAGAAAGCTACCTGTTACAATCCTTACATACTCGTTTTCCTTCGTTTATGTTCAGACATCTGGTCATACACACACGCCGGTTACCAGTACTACGCACCTGACCCTTCTGAAGAAGGGCACCAATAAGGTTACTGTAAGTTCTCCTAGGGCATCCCCTTCCGGCGTCTTCGGCTTCGGCGTCACATCTGCCTTTTGTTTGACGACCCTCATTCATCCTCTCAACATGACCAAAGCATCTAAACATGCTCTTTTCAATTTTTGTCACTGCATCTTCTTTTACACCGCACCGCTGTCTTATCATATCATTCCTCATAGTTAAACATATTTTTATACCAGTTTTTCCCGTTTCAAGTGACATTATACACAGTTGGAACTTTAATCTCATTGACTAAGAAGACCTAACCTTTATGTCATAGATTATCATCACCCTTTAAACGGAAGAACGTGAATGGAAGACAGACTACTTATCCTCCTGACATAAAATAGTAGGTAATCCCTTAATCACTCTGGACCAAAAAAAAAACAACAATATACTGTTATTAAAAAAAAAACATCACGTGTCAGCAAAAAAACAAACCTTTTTATACCAACAGAAGCTTCCCAACGCGTCCCACAGAGGGCGTTGTCCACATTGAATTAAAACTCAATTCGTAACTAATTCCCTCTTCATTATAAGTTCATATCACACACAAAGCTATAAATACGTGGCGCAGTAGGACGCGACTTACATTAGTGCCACTGCATTATAAAGTAAAAAGATCAACAGTCGTCCTTTTTGGTAGGGGCAAGGCATGGAAGGTAGCGGGAGCGGGAACATGTAATAGGTACTATTACAGTACACAAAAAGAGTTTTGTAAACGTGTCATTTTTCATCAATTATATAACAACGCTCATATAAGAAGGGAGCAAGCCTATTGCTATTAATCTGGCTCAAATCAAGACTCCTATTTCCAACTATGTTGTGGCCGCCTTCCATTGTAACTAACAAATTCTTAATCAATGATTTTGAAGTCCTACCTGCCGTAAATTATATGAAACAGAAAAACTATTACAAATATGACCTTATGCTGAAGCACTCCTGAGCAAAGGCTCCCAATCTTTCTGCAGTGACTTTGTACAAAACCATATCAAATATATATTTTTAAACTTGGCTGAAAACCAGCACTTTTTGAATATCAAAATAACATAAGGGAGTGCCCCAAAACGCCCGCCCTTCATCACTTCGTAGTGCTTTGGCTGGGAAGAAGAATTGGCTCAACTAACTCCTTAGCACCACAGCTGTCTGTGTAGTTTCAAGAACTTGAAGACAATCATCATCTGCCTAGCCTTTTCCCAACTATGTTAGAGTCGGATTCTAGTCTTAACTTAAGATGCAGCTGAATACCAATATTTTACATAGAGTAAGTGCCTATCAGAAATCCACAACCCAGTTATTGGGTAAAACAATACCTCTTGGTAACACTGATGGCGGTCAGACTTTACGGGCGTCTGATGCCCGTAGCGACTGTCAAAGATCATTCTTAAAATACTATTTTTTCATTATGTCCGTGTGATTTAATCCACAGCTGTATTTCAAAGCTTGCAAAACGCCTTCTATGATCTCTTTAAATATCATCATTACAGAATATTCCTTGTGCGTCTCATGTTTATTATTGTATATGTAAACAAGTACATGCTTTATGTATATATGTATTGTGTATATGTAAATAGTACTTCAATGACTACCTACAGTACTGTCTCTCCTTTTCCTCTTCTCCTATTCCAAGATTGTCAGTAAAAGATAGCTTTTAGCGATAAGACCACCCATTTTATCACCCTATGTTAAAATTTTGCTTCTACAACTAATTTCATCCTTTTGTACAACACCCGCGTAAAGCAACTTCATGATCGTTCTCCGCTCCCAACTCGTACCACACCATAAAGCGCTGTTCACACGTCACCCGCGGCGCACATTAGCATTGTGTCAGATAATCTGGCGCCCCGCTGTCTCCCATTGTGCTACCGACCTAATCGCGACAACCCGAAAATGGAGAGGTGTGACCCTGCCTTTACGTTGGATGGTTCGGTATAAAATGTAGGTATAATCCGTTGTATATGGAGGGTTGTAGGAGTGTTGAGGGTGAGTTCTCGTATCCGGTGAGAACTAGAGAGAGACTTGGTAATCTTATGGTAGCTATATGTAGAGCCGACTGTCCAAAATGTGCTGTACGTTGTGGAGGATCTTACAATGAACAGAAAATATAGTCTGATTACTCTGCATGATTTCCATGTAGCAAATAAAACTGCTATCAAATTAAAGATCCGCAGATCCATTCATCTTTCAAAATGATTCAGATTCTTCTGGATGAAACGATTCAATCTGAGATTTCGTTACGCAGATGACCATGACCACATGTATAAAATTAAACGAAGGAACGTTCCGTTGTTTAAGCCAACCCTGAAGGGAAACAGGCGTGAATCTATGTGTGTATTTCAATATACTTGCATACTGATCAAAGAATGAATCAATATTCTAGACCTTAGATTTTCTGATCACAAACTTGCTTCCAAAAATTAAAGGTGGTACAGCCTGCAAGGTTATTCATCATTATCACTACAGCCGAAAGACGTCCACTGCTGGCCATAGGCCTTACCCAATTTGGGGGGGTTCGCCATAATCGCCACGCTTGGCAGGCGGGTTGGTGATCGCAGTATGGTGGTAAAATGCATAGAGAACGCTGCTGCCCATTCTCTAGTAAGTCCCTTAGTCGCCTTTTACGACACCCACGGGAAGAAATGTGATGGTCTTATTCTTTACGTCCGGCACCACACCAAAACACATCGCCACTGACCTCTACGGAACCCAAACGGTGCTAAAACAAAAAACACGAAACCTTTCCGCCTCGGTAGCGCTTCAATTTGTTTTTGATGATCCCGCGATGTATAGAAATGTCTTTTTTATATGCTCAGGCGCAGAATGAATCGGTTTTCGGAAAACTAAGGAAGCTGGGCTGGTGTGTGCCACTTTGGAGGTTGGTGAATGAAATGGATGAGGATAAAATACACGTCATATATTGTACTAGCTTCTGCCCGCGACTTCTTCCGCCTCAAATTTTTGCTCCTCTGACCCTTCCCGTCACATCGAATTGCCTGCCAGTTTTCGTCCATTTTTCGTTGCTGCTCCGCTCCTTTTAATTTTAGCGTGATGTTATATAGCCTTTAGCTTTCCTCAATAAATAGACTACCCAACACAAAAAGAACTTTTCAATTCGGACCAGTGGTTCCTCAGATTACCGCGTTCAGCCAAACAAACTCTTCAGCTTTATAATATTAGTATAGATGGTGTATAATCGCCCGCCTGCCAAGCGTGGCGATTATGGCAAACGCCCCAAATAGAGGGATGCCTATATCCGAAAGTGGACATCTTTTGGCTGAAATGATTATGATGATATTGTGTAGAAGATGAGCCATTAAGCCTGGAAACCAGTCGCTCCATGTCAAATACTGGTGTAAATCTACAGCTGGATAAAATGAAAGCCGACCACGGCAAAACAGAAGATTAGGTGGACTCCGTTGTTATACTGCTGGACTATGGCAGTTCGAAAGAAAGATAATACGTTTATTTGTAGTGAATATGATACAGAAAGGAAACAGAAATATTATTAAAACTTTTCCAAAAAAAAAAAAACAATCGATTTCCGAAAAAACACTACAAAGT
This sequence comes from Aporophyla lueneburgensis, assembly GCA_932294355.1. Classification (NCBI taxonomy): domain Eukaryota; kingdom Metazoa; phylum Arthropoda; class Insecta; order Lepidoptera; family Noctuidae; genus Aporophyla; species Aporophyla lueneburgensis. The sequence continues at coordinate 9,590,442 of OW028762.1, read as the reverse complement.
GAAAAATAACTTCTGTGTCAAGCTCATCCTCCCAGCTGTCACTCGTTTATATTTGACAGTCACTACGATGCATCAGAACCCCGAAACTCCCGCAACCAGTCTTATCAAGAGGTATCGTATAACCCAGTAACCGGGTTGTGAAGGGCAGATAAGCAGTAACTTCAAGTAAAATATACTGGTATTCAGTTGCACCTGGTTAGACTAGAAGCCGACCCCAAGACAGTTGAAAGAGGGTAGGTAAATGACGATGAGGTAGTTACTACCAGACGGACATTCAAATTTCAGATAAATCAATTAAAACTGCCCAAAATGTATTTTGTGAAGGTGTAATTTTGGAGCTGCACGCGTAGCATGACTACCATAGAAAGAACTTTGTCTATTCTTGGTAGAATAGAGATAGAATTGTCATGCTACGCCAGCACAAAAACGGTACAAATCTTTCTACAATCTTTAATTCTGTCTTTAATCTTTCTACAATCTGTAATTTTGTCTGTTCTTCCATCGACAAAACCCATTTCTACAGTGGTCATGCTACGCATGCAGGTCAAATCCCCAAGTCACAATAGGAACCCACCAAACCAAGGTCGTGTTTTTGTCCATATTCAATATTAATAAATTCTTTAGTTAGTCGAGTGCAAAACAAAAGAATCGCTACCACAGAAGATGTGTGATTCCGGTCCCAGATTCGATTCCGTGTCATTGCGTTTTTGTATTTGTGTTATTTTCTGTTTTTTTTTTCTGTTTTGTTTATCTTGACGCAGGTTTCAAAGGTCGTTAGTTTTTTTTTATTTGAAGGTTAATCTTAGAATTAATGAATTTCCTCTTTCCAGCCAAGATTTCTTGACACTTTTGTTGATCTAAATGTATTGAATTTAAAGATTAGATAAGGACTAATTAAAAAGCATGTTACTTTATATTTCTTTGTAATGAAATTAAAGTACAGTTTTGTAACTTAATTCTAAACTCGCCAAACTTTTAGGTTTTCTCTCTCAGCGTATAATTTTCTCACTAGTGGGACAAACGCCGTCGTCCTCCGTCCTCCTCCTCCGACCCTGTGAGAGGTAGTGGGCCATAATCCATCACGCGGGTCCAGTGCGGGCTGGCATTATGTCACATTTCTTAGATTTTTAACACGCTTTTATTAGCTTCACCTGTATGTATGTTTGTTTGTTTGTAAGTATGTAACTATGTTTTGTAACCGACTACGACTCTTTTGGACTTGATTTTGACCCACTTCAAACGGTCAGATTTCACTTAAACTTTGTAGACTTATCGAGGACCAATGATAATATAATAATTTCATTTTATGCCATTATCCTTGCCAGGATTACCAGGCTAGCAAAAAAACTGTCTTCGAAAACTACGCTGACATACGTCACAAAATTCGGAACACCCTAAATAAATAATAGTTTTAAAAAAATACACGCTACCATAGAAAACCAAACTAAAAAGGAGAAAATAATTGAAAAAAATCGTGGTGTGCTTGATACGAATTAAAATAGCTCAAAAAGCAACGAACGTTTTTTTTTTTTTTTTTTTTTCAATTTTTGTGCCTAGAACATGCCGGTTTCCTCACGATGTTATCCTTCACCGTTTTAAGAGCAGTGGCGATGAAATAATTTACCCAAAGAAAAGTGCCTGTCCGGGTTAGAACTCACGACTTGTAGCTACAACTGCTTTACAGTCTGACTACGTTCTACGACTGATAAACTGACCGACTCCTCAACAATTCAAAAGCAGAAACCTGTAAATATTTTTAATTCAAATTCATGCATCTGAATTTGTAAAGGATCTAAGTCGGCTTCTCTTACTGTTCACTAACAATACATTTCCAAATACATTTTTCGTAACAAACCATGTGGAATTCTGTCAAAATTCGTCCATAATACAAACTGAAGGGCGTGATAGTAGAGGGTCAAACCCTTTGGCATACAATAGATTAGAAAGCATTATTGTATTATTTTTTGTGAACCCGTCATAATCTGGACCAAATAATAAATATTATTGTGTATAAATAGTGTATTCAACATATGGCTTATTTTGTGGTGTGGATGCTTTTGATATTATCTCTGAAAGAGTGTTTAACAGAGGGTTGGTGATGGTCATATTTATGCTCCTTCATTCATTTTCACCCATCTACGGCGAATCCAAAAGAGGGTTATGCTTTTGGCTGGTATGTATGTATGTTTCTCTTTGATATTATTTTTGAGAGTCGGTTCAACGGAGAATTCGTAGATTCTTAATGGTCATATTTTGCTCTTTCATATAATTTCTATCCGACTATGGAAAAGCAAAAAGTTGTATGTTTGTATGTTTGTGTATATGTAGGTGAGTTCATCTGTTCCCTCATTACTTCTAAAGTAATTATCATAATTTGACAAATGAGGTGTCTTTGGAAGCGTCTTTATTGTCTTCTGGTTAGAGGCTATGTGACGTCACATTAAATATGGCGCTCTCTAGAGAAAATCAAGAGATTGACTAAACATTTTTTTTCAACTGTGCTAAATAAATGTATTTTCTTTCTTCTTTTTCTTCCTTCTTTCTTTCTTTAAATCAATGATGTCACTGTAGTGTCAAATACATAGATACACAAAATCAGCGCAGATGACGTTGAAGAAATAGCTAATATATGTATGTATATACCGGGTGACTTTTTTTAACGTCTTGAAAAAAAATGGGTGTAATCGGTGAACGGAGTAGAAGCCTTTGGCATAGAAATTTTTATTATTTTTATTTTTGAATATCATGTAATGAAATTGATCTAGCAATAAATATTGCACACTTAAAGTTACATTTTCATACTAGAACAACAAAAACAGAAATTTGGAAAAAATAAAATAAAAATATCAATTAAAATCTATCGAAACTCAAATCATACGCACACTACTTAATGCGCGGCGTGTATCAATGATTTGGTAGCGCGGTTTTACCCTTTGAAGCCGGCCGATAGGTGGCCAAATTGATCTTTCGCATGCGCACAAGCCGCACACGCATCCCTGTCAGCCCGCGTCCCGCGCTCGTTTAGTCACCTGCGATGAATCTGAAGACCTTCCTGTCTTCTATTCTAGTTACACAACACACCGTATGAAGGTCGTGACGGTAAAAAATGTCATCCGGTATATACCTACTCAATCTGTTCGTGTGGTGCGGGACGTAAAGATTAGCACCATCCCATTTCTTCGCGTGGCTGTCGTAATTGACGACTAAGACACTTACTAGGGAATGGGCAGCAGCGTTCTCTATGCATTTTACCACCATACTGCGATCGCCAACCCGCCTGCCAAGAGTGACCCATAATTGGGGGAGACCTAGGTCCAGCAGTGGACGTGTTTCAGCTAAAATTATGAAGATAAAACGAAAGTCAAGGCAGATATCATTCAGAAAACAGCTAATATTCCTACTAAAATCTATTACCATCGTGTGTATTTCATAAGTAAATACTTATCGGTCACACGAGCACATTGAATGCTTTGCTCACTGCGTCACTGCGGCTTCACTGCACTTCTATTATGAGCACTTTTGTTGCTCATCCGATCAACTACGGCTACCTGTATTGGTTTATACACACTGGGTCATTTTACAAAGTATTGAAGAGGTAGTAGAACGGCTTGTTTCTGGTATAAATCTACATGGGCACTTATGAAATGTCAGAAGCTAAATGCAACCAATTGGTTGCTTCCTATGGAGAAAAGCCGGCAAGAAACTCCACGGTTACTCTTTTAAAAATAATTGGCTTTTACAATGGTTTCAAATGACAGTGTTAATAGTATGGGCGGACAGTGAAGGACTGTCAACAAGTACCAGGTACTTAATAAAATAGAAAATGGTGTACAAATCTACAGTCTAGAAGGCCTACAAGGTTCTCATATTAAAAAAAAAAAACATAAAAGTATCTACACAGATAAATAAAATATAAAAACGAATTAAATCAAATTACATGATTGCCATGACAACCACTATTAAGAGTTTTAAATTGTAGAGAAATATTGTCAAATAATAAGTCGATTATGTCAAAGAAATATATTCAAAAATATTAAAATGAAAAATGTACTTCGTCATTTGGGAGCAGTTAATAGACATTTATATACTTATGCCGTTAATGAGGTAATAAAAGTTTATTGATTGATAATTCAATAATGGATACCTCAGAAAATCAACCCGTGCACACCGCTCTTATCCACAAAAGTGCAACACACCCCGCTGTGTACAATAACAAATATTTTGCAAATAATACCTCGTGTGGCTCCGGCTTTACGTTGAGTGTACACGCCCTTATATTTTGGGATACAATTTTAGGATTTTGTTATTGAATTTACAAATGTTTTTTTCACTAACAAATATTGTTATGGTGTACTTCGTTGGTCTATTCTTACATCATTCATCATTTTAGCCAAGAGACGACACACAGGTCTCCCAAATGACCCCCCATTTGGGAGACCTGTGTGTCGTCTCTTGGCTTAATTCTAGATCCTAAGATCTGCAAATCCAGCTTCAAGGAGGAGGAGATCAGTAGTGCCAAGGTGCTGCTGTTCCAATCGCTCGGTAAAGTCGAGCAGATGCAGTCCCGCCACAGGGATGGTGGCCAGAAGTGTGTGCAAGACATCATCACGATGTTGAAGAGCACCGACCCGGACGACGTTCCTGCTTTTGTGGCGAAGGAGCTACATAAGTTGCCCCCAGTCACGTTTGACCACGTCGATGTCACCAGGTTGCTGAAGGACATTACAACTCTCAAGGCAAGCCTAGCCGAGGTAAAGTCTACATTGGAGGTGTCGAATAACACCATTGGTGAACTACGTGCCGAAGTAGAGCTGTTACGCAACTCTGTTAAGGTAAATAGGTCGCCTGTTGCCTCCAACGTGGCCACACGTCACGGAGCGAGTAACGCTGGCATCGGCAGTTTCGAGTCAACGAGCTCCACTGCGTCACCCGCTGTTGATATTGCGCGCGTTGCAACATGCGCCGCCGCCGTCGCTGACTCGACACCGGTCGAGGTAGTGACTCGTGTAGGTACGTCGACCCCTAAACGTGCCTACGCTGCTACCGTCGCCACGCACAAACCTGTGTCTCAAACCAGGAAGGGGGATGAGAAGAGCTGCTATGAACCTGATCACAGGGGTTTGAAGCAGTTAGGCCCGGCTTCAGGCACGTGTGACAGGGATGGCTTCGTGAAGGTGGAGAGGAAGAAGAGGAGGAAGCCTCCTAGTCGACAACATGCTGCTGCGTCCAGCTACACCGACGACGCAGCTCTATGTGTCTCGTCTACACTACACCACGAAGGTTGAGGAGATCGTGGAGTATGTACGACTGAAAACCAACTGGACTTTGAGGGTCGAGAAGTTGGAATCGCGCCACAACACAAACTTCAAGTCATTCGTGGTGCGAGTTCCAGTTCTTGAAATCGAGACCTTCCTCAAGGCAGAGTTTTGGCCGAAAGGTGTCGTGTATCGGCGATTCCGCGGAAGGCTACGTGACACCACGCAGCGCAACATCGCCGTCACTTCGTGTACAATAGTTTTTACATTGTTTTTTATTTGTATGTATGTTAGTCTGTAACGTATTTATGTTATGGGTCTTTGTAGCCCGAAATAAATTGATTTGATTTGATTTGATAATCGCCACGCTTGACAGGCAGGTTGGCGATCACAGTATGGTGGTAAAATGCATAGAGAACGCTGCTATCTATTCTCTAATAACTCTCTAAGTCGCCTTCTACGATACCCAGGGCAAGAAATGGGATGCTGCTAGTGCTTTTCTTTACGTCCGGCAACACACGCAATACACGATCTGTTCCTTAGGTTAGTTTGAACGGCAATGGATCATGTGATCCCAGGTTCGAATCTCGAGTTGTGGCTACAATTGTTTTTTGAGTTTCATAAAGTCAAGCAATCTTAAGGGTCATCTCCTGAATCACACCTTATCAATTGAATAAAGACTTTTGGAAATCAGTCGACACTCGCCGAAGATATCGCGGTGCATAAGCACATAGAAAAAAAATATACGGCTGAATTGAGAGTCTCCACCTTTTTCAAGTCGGTTAAAATTAATGGTTAAAATCCCATTAAGGGGTCAAAAACTCTGTTTATTAGATACTCTAGTCCTCCAGACCGTATTTCGATCATGGTGGTTAATCTCAACGGAGAGTAGCCATCGGCGTTGGAGATATTATAGTGCTCAAGTGTATGCGCAGACACAGGAGCACTCGCTCTTCCCTCACTCTCATATTACGATGGGACGGCAATCCGACACGACCGGAGAGAGATCAGGCGCAGGACCAACAACTTAACGTGCTTTCCGAGGCATAGGGTATCACACTGTCAACTTTCAATCTCCGGGCTGTTACTTAGAAATTCCTAATGGAATAACTCAGTAATTCTTTACTCGACCAGGGAATCCAACCAAGGACCCCACGCTCAGCAGACCACGAGACCAAAGGGGTATTTACCTACGCACGGTCACACATCAAGCTATACATTTCCAGTATATGCTGACATCTCATTGTACGAAAAGTCTATATAATGCGAGGTCAGCTAAAACTGGAAATGTATGGCTTGACCTGTAGCTCAGATACTTAAATGATTTTCAAAAATATCTTCATCAACTTCAAATTAAAGACATACACGCCACTTAGATTTCTGCCTACCCCTATAACTGAGCTGACACACAAAACAGTACTTAATACATTCATTTAATACTTTTTAATACTTTGAGTACCCTTAACTCAGCTCGAGTAGACGCCATACTTGTACAAAAACCACGATAAAAACCGCAACTGTGTCAAGCGAAAATAGCTCTAATTTTTTGAGGCATAAGGTTGTGTCCAACTGTGTAGTTAAGTTGGTATTGCAGTTGAATTTTCAAGAGTCCTTTAGAAAAGAATTGAAACCAATATAATAGGTATTATTGCATCTGTTACTTTTTGATGTGTGGCTCGGTTTCTGAGAGGGTTGTTTGTGGGTTCGATTCTCGGTTGATTAATTTGTTATGTACAATATCATTTGCCGTATTGTACCGGACGTATAGAATAGCACCATTCCATTTCTTCCCGCGGCTGTCGAAAGAAGCGGCTAAGGGACTTACTAGAGAATGGGCAGCAGCGTTCTCTATGCATTTTACAACCAAACTACGATCGCCAACCCACCTGCCAAGCGTGGCGATTACCCTCTAATTGTGGGAGGCCTCTGTCCAGCAGTGGACGCCTTTTGGCTGAAATGATGATAATGAATATAATTTGGTGATAAGTCAATTTAGTTATTTGAAAGGGTAGGTACCTTCACTGTATCCTGTTTAAGTAAGTAGGTAAGAAGTAAGAGAGGTAAGCAACAGTCCTCCTGCCACCTCGTTAAATCCCAAAAATATTTGCCTCCCGGCCATAGGCTGAGTTTTTAATTGATGCCAAATTTATCACAATTTTCTCCTTCACCGTTATTAGTCCAGGAAGAGTACAAAGAGATCTACCGTTGCTTTTTTTTAATGGGAAGGCATCAAATGACTTCTCCCGCTCTGGGCGGAATGGAAGGGCGTGTCAGACTTTTACTGACTAAAACCCACCCGTGTTCCTTCATTTACCCATATGCCAGGGCCACGGTATCTCGTTTGAACAATCTCGCGACCCTGGCAGATCTACTGTTGCTAAAATGATGTCCCCAAATCCGATATACTGCCGTCCACTAACTAAAAGGCAGCTAATTGCAAAAAGTAGTTTTCGAGAAAACGCAAAAATAAGTGGGAATTGATGTCTCTTGAAAAGTATGCTACCTAGGAACAAGGTTGCAAGTTATATACGTAGGCACAGTCTTTTTGCACAATATGTGATTTAGTTCATTCATTTATATTAATCACATTTTATTTAAATTCATTTTCTAACTTTTAGCTAAGCATTTTTTTTCATTTTTACATAATATACTGCACTATAAGGCCGCTAACCATACCTTAACTGCTTTATAGTAAAGCAATTTCTTGTAGCCACCACGTCTTGTACTTATAGTAAAAGTTATCAAAATATACTTAGTTATAAAGCAGTTAAAGGATTTTAACAGACTTATAGCCTAGTAACTATCACTTGGAAGACTAACTTCGCTTACTTAGAATGCAGTTATGGGATTTTAAACGCTTTTAAGCTCGGTATTGTAAAAAATATTTTTATACTGGTTCTCCTATTGCTCAACTAGAAGGCAGTTAAAGACATCTCACTCGCAATTAACTGCCTTTTAAATAAGCACTTGCGGGTGAAAAGTTGAAAAGTTAAAAACTATTTTATGAAAATCAGAACTTTATTTATTAATACAAAATAATAGACAATCAGTACGTCTTAAATTGTGTAGGAACTTAACAAATAGCTTATTATTTAATTAAACAATCTATACTAATATTATAAAGCTGAAGAGTTTGTTTGTTTGTTTGTTTGTTTGTTTGTTTGATTGAACGCGCTAATCTCAGGAACTACTGATCCGAATTGAAAAATTCTTTTTGTGTTGGGTAGCCTATTTATCGAGGGAGGCTATAGGCTATATAACATCACGCTATAACTAAGAGGAGCGGAGCAGTAATGAAAAATGTTGCAAAAACGGGGAAAATTTATTCGTTTTGAGAGTTTCCGTTGCGTGCGCTGCGTAAACGGGTAAAGTAACGTAAAAATCATGTATGACGGAATTGTTTCTTTTAAAAAGTTCTAAAAAAAAGTCCGCGAGAGCATATGTCTATCTTATAAGGTTGACTCACTGTAACTCAAAAGGAGCGAGCAGGCAAATCGATGCGACGGGAAGGGTCAGGGGAGCAAAAATATGACGCGGACGAAGTCGCGGGCAGAAGCTAGTATAAAATAAAAAATAAAAGTTTAATTACACTTTTACAAATCTTATTAGTAATGAGATCACAATTACATCTTTAATAATAATCAGTATTCGCGAAACCATAGGAAAAATTATATTATTATTATTTTATAAAAATACCCAAAACATGTAAGTATCGTTTTTGAAAGCTTTATGGCACATGACACTTGGTTTCAAATTCTTATGCACTTATGAAATAAACATATCACAATCAGAGATCAATATTGCAAAGTTGAAATAATATAATTGTGCGTAACACATAACGTCATAATCAATTAAATATTAGACTTTATATAAAAAAATATAAATTCGGCCATTTTTTATGCTTAAATATTAATTAAAAACTTTAACAAAATGAGTAAATCAGATTAGGTAAATAAGCAATTATACCTAGTAACATACGAGTGTTACTAGTACTAGTATTATCAAAATTAAGTAATAAAGTAAACAAAAATATTTAATAAATTTTTGATTTTGATTTGAAGGCACTTTTTCAGTCTTTATGTCTACTACATATCCTAGTTTATAAAGTTCCGTTCATTTTGTTTTTCTTCTGGTTCAATTCAGATATATTATTTCCTTCAATGATCGGTAAATTTTGCCAAAATAACATCTTATGTTTAGGTATAATTGGCGATAACTTTGTTAAAAGATTAATCTTTCTCTCCTCATCTATTCCTTTCGGTTGCGTACGAAATGTTAAAACAAAATGCGGGTTCTTCAAGTATTTATCGATTAAAAATTTAAGAGACACATATTCCTCATCAAATGCTTCGTTATAATGGAGATCAAAACTTCCTCGTTTAAAACATACTTGAGTCATATTTTTAAGATACGCTCTGGGACTTGAATTATGTATGCGTCGATCTGATACGTTACCTACGTAGTTTACAAAATCTTGAGGCTGCATGGATTTAACCAGAACTTTACCATTATTTGCTGAGGCCACTGCATTTTCAAATTCTGTGAAATCATAAATGGTCTTTTTCCGCTTCATCGATAATTCGACTTGATGGTGAAATTGATCACAGCTCATAAATGAACCCGGTTCGAAATAAAATAGAGTGAAAGTTTTTGTGGCTATTAAGTCACTATTAATAAGGTCGATTAGCACAGAAAACAATAACCAGTTTTTATTTTGAGATGTACAATTATCAAGCCACAAATTGATTGATTGGATATCTCGAAATTTAAGTAAAAAGCTGTAATAATAATACTCATGATATCATCCTGTTTACGGCCTGCTATACCATCATGCCATATGGCGGCTAAAGGTTTCACATCCCTTGTGATTTTTCCTACTGGTGCGAATGTCTGGTTATATAATGTAAGTCTAGGACAAAAAATTACGGATTTAAACGTATCTAGTCGTGGTAACATAATTACGTTTTCTAAGTCGCTACTAAAATATATCTGTTGAGTATTCTGTTCCAAAGTTTTGTGTAAATCATAATATAATTCTCTTACCTTTTTATACTTGTCATGGTGTTTTGCCCATGTCGACCATGCATTACAATCAGCCTGAGCTGGTCAAACGCAAACGCAAATCACGAGCATTTAACTGCTTTTTAGTCTAGTATTGTTGTTTAGCTGCTCTCTAGCGATTGATATTTAGCTAATACTAATTTCAATACATAAGTTAAAAGCCGCTATTGGCGTATAACTGCTTTCTAGTGTAGTTTTTCTTGATAACTGCTTTATAGTTAAGGCAAGATGTTCAGATGGTTATTTGTGACACAATACATGAAGGTAGTTAAAGACGCTTAGCTGCTATTTAGTCAAGCATGACTAGATGACGTACTTTTAGTTAAGTAAATTTAGTGAAAAATGATACATCATTTTGCCGTTAAAGTATTTTAACGTCTTTCTAGACAAGTATTGTGGCTTAGCCGCTTTTTAATTAAGGGAGTAACGAAATTTATGTGGTTTAACTGCTCAGCAATGTTCTGTATCTCTAAAACTATAAATCATAGAAAAATGATTCTTACACCAAAAGATAGAGCATCGAAAGTTGTATAAGACTACATTACAAAGTGAAAAACGACCAACTGTGGCTTAACGGCCTTTTAGTTAGTGGACGGCAGTATAGTCGAGAAGACACGACCTTACCAGTATGACCGCCGAAATCCCACCAACTTGACTGTCTAATATAACTGAATTGGCTCTAATTGAGCCTTCCTTTCAAATCGAGTGCACTTGAATTTTTACGATAATCACACACAGAAGAACCAACCCTAACTCTTGCACATAAAACCCAAAATCACTCATCAAATTCCGACGCTCTTACGACCTTCACCAGCATCAATTTAGGGGAAATTGACAATGGAAATGGGACTTTGGTTCGTAAGTTATAGAATTTAAAATACGTTGTGGTTTCCATTCAACCTTAGATACAGGAAAAGGGGTGCAAATGAAATTGATTCGTAAGACGCTTTGATTGAAGATGTTTGTATTATCACGCTATCGTTGTGTGGGGTCAGCAAGAGTTAATAAGAAAGAGTTATTAATTTCTATGACCTCTGTTCTGATTACCTTGAACTCTTAATCTTACAAAGCCATAGTAACACACAAAAAATATTTTTTTTTTGAAGTAAAACTTTTTACACTCGCTTGAATTGGGGAGTAAACTGGTGAATGCGTGACGAGAGCGTTACGAAAAGTGTGATCAGGCGAGGCGAAGTTGAGAGAGAATAAAATACTAATCTTGTCATCCACACTAATAATATTATAAATGCAAAAGTAACTCTGTTTGTCTGTTTGTCTCGCTTTCCTGCTAAAACTACTGAACCGATTTAAATTAAATTTGGTACACAGATAGTTTAGAACCTGAGAAAGGACATAGGCTACTTTTTATCCCGGTAGTACGTTCCCGCGGGATATTTTCCGACCTCCACGCGGGCGAAGCCGCTTGCAAAAGCTAGTTATACATATATACATACATACAGATGGAGCTAAAGGAGTTTTACTTCAGTAATGTGGTCCACTGTGTGGCACACTCGTTTTTTTTTTTATTATTAGATGGTGCAGCAATGGTGACCAGTGGTAACGGCCGCGACTTACAAGTCATAGATTCAAACCCAGACAGACGTTTTACTTTGTGTAAATTATTTCACTAATTATTACACTGTTCTCGAAACGGTGAAAGAAAACATCGTGAGGAAACCGGCATGTCCTTGAAATAAAAATTCGAAGTCATGTGATATCTACCAACCCGCATTGGACCCGCGTGGTAGATTACGGCCCACTCCCTCTCATGTAGAAGTGGCCTGTTTCCCAGCAGTGGGAACAATATAGGCTGATTATGTCTTGTTATGCGTTTAGAGATGATTGCTTTTGTAGGACCATCATACTAAGAATGGGCCTCCTGTAACTTCATCATCATCATCATCATCATTTCAGCCGAAACACGTCCAGTGCTGGACATAGGCCTCCCTCAAAGGGAGGGGCTTGTCATAATCGCCACGCTTGGCAGGCAGGTTGGCGATCGCAGTATGGTGGTGAAATGCATAGAGAACGCTGCTGCCCATTCTCTAGTAAGTCCCTTAGTCATGTGTTACGACACCCGAGGAAAGAAATGGGATGGCGCTATTCTTTACTTCTGCCCCTACACGGAACAAAACAAAACTATGTATATACAAGAAGAATCCTATATAAGTCCCGTAGTATCATTTACTTGAAAAACCTTCTACTTTCAATAAATACATTTGAACTGAAATTGCCAATATAATAAGTAGGTACTCAAATAAAAAAATAAATGATCAAATTAGTTCAATACAAAATAATAACTATACTAAACTACTTATAACACTTTATTCGTATTTACAATCAAACATACCGATATAGTTTTAATTATAACAAAAAGTTTATTCTACACTTGGCATGATACAAACATTACCTTTGCGCGTTGAAGAAAACATTTGAGTGGGTAGCCAGCGCCATCTATGTTTGCGATCAGGAAACTAACGAGCGGTCTTTTCTTTTACTTGAGTTTTGTTTTAAAATATATCGGTTTAATGGTTGAATAGTAATTGTTTTAAAGTTTCTAAGCAAATTCCAATATTATTATTCTTTAATATCTTATATTCAACTAAAGACAAACCATTGTTTTTGGTTTCGAAGTAAGAAATTCTGCCCAAGAGTTCCTTTAATGGCGAAAGTGAGCACTCTAAGGCTAGATCTTTCAATATTCACCCCCTAAATGGGTTATAGGGGATGAAAAGTTGTATGGAAGTTAGTCATTTCTGCCAATGAGGTCTTCATATGGGGTGCACGGCTTGTAAAAAATATTTTATTTAATGTCACAATCGTAAAATTCGAATTCTAACCTTCAACGAGAGATAAACTCGTTTTGAAGTAATAATATACTTAATTCGAATTTTTGACATACTTCATACACAATTCCGATATTGAAAATAGAACCATTGATGTTTCTAGCACTTTTAGTGTTACAAAATAATGTTAGATATTTTTTTTACCAATAGATAGGTACGGTACAGGACAAATCCAAGAAGTTAATATCACCAAGGAGTTCCCATCAATTTGAAGGAGAAGTTTTCATCAAGAGATTGGCCGAGGGTGATCCACTCCTGGCTGATACTTATCAAATTACAAAACCATTAGATCAGGCTACAACTTAAAATATTTTCAGAAAAACAATATAACATTACGATGAAAAAATTCTACTGCTTTACTTGCCTATACCAGCGGTTGTCAACCTGGGCGTTCGCAGACGATATACAATCCGTGGCCGATTTTTGTTGGAGCTAAATGATAGTAGAGATCAAATGTATCAGTGCATAGATCCCACCAAACGTAGTTCATAAAACTCAACGAAATAATCTGACCGATTTTAGGACCTACAGAGAGCAGGCCGTGTGCGAGCGCGCTTAGGGACCGGAAGAATTTTTTGGGTGGGATAATCGTCTGCCTAGCGTTTTTCAAATTACACCAAACAGTAAGTACCTACAAACCTAGTTACTTTGGCCAAATTTCTCTTCCACTTTTCGGGTTGAGCTATACGTTTTCTAGCCGAACTATTATCAACAGTGCAGGAGAACAATCCATAATTACGATACGCCATTTTTTTCCGTCAAAACTAAAAAAAACTATTTAAAATTTCGAGAATTTACGGAGCGAGGTTTGGCGTTCACAACAATCGACGTCATATTAAAACCGTGCGCTCTGATTGGCTGATTAGGATATTGCTACTGCTACCTATGCATTTGACAAACATGGATCTTGCTGTATTTGATATGATGGGGTCAAAATTCCAGGCTCACCGGATGCAGCTGAACATCAGTATTTCACATGAACTGACGCTCTATTGTTATTCTTGATACTGTGGTATTATCTACGATATTAGCTAAAATATCTCAATTTTCTGTAGAATTGTAATGTTATTATTTTAAGCATGTTTTTTTTTTGGATTGATTTAAAAAATATTTTAAACTGTTGTAAAATGTAAACGGCTCGCCAGCACACGGATAAACCCTGAGAGGTTTTCGTTGTATGGCAAAAACATTGTAATATAGAAAAAAAAAATTGTAAAAAAATATATACTTACGTGGCTGGAAGGAGCTGGTGTTGTTCTGTATTTTCATTGTCCTCTGGCTAACCATATTCTAAAATATCACCAAAATCAGGGCATGCAACTGTATGGTCCTCATATAGGCCAGGTGCTTTACAACCTTCATGGAGAAAGGAAAGAGGATTCCAGACAAGACGGGTGTTGTGTCCTGTGGTCCCGATTACTGATGTCTGGACGTTATAAAGCGTGGAAAACTCTTCTAGCGCGATGCAAGATTTAGCGTGACGTTGCGACGGTGTAAATGCCGCTATAAATACTACCAACTTTGGAAAGCATATCTTATAGATTTTTTGTGCTATATCGGCCGGGCCTTTGCTTCGTTTTGACATTTACATGACGGACGCGCTCTTACGTTACAATACCTAAGAATTTTCTAGGACAACTGCATTTTCCTGCTCCTGCCAGGGTCACGAGATTTGTTCGAAAGAGTTACCGCGGCCCTGGCATATAGGCAACTGAAGGATCACGGGTGGATTTTAATCAGTAAAAGTCTGACACGCCCTCCCACATCGGCCAAAGCGGGAGACGTCATTTGATGATATCCCACCCACAAAAAAATAATTAAAAAAATAGTTCCTGCTGCCCCGTGGTTGAGTATCACTGTCTTCATTAGCATACCACTCCAAACCGACTCCTACCCTTACATGCAAATTAATTATAATTAATTATATGCAGTGTAATGTAATCAATTATTGTCCGAATAAAAAAGATCAAGAAATATTTTGATACACTTTTTCTGTGCATTCGCTTCGAGCACGTAAGGTTCGAAGAATGTCTGCATATCTTCTAGTGAGAGTAAATTCTATATTTTTTTTCTATAAGGGCGGTAAATCCTACCAAGAAACATAGCGTGAGATGCTTTCCAGCTAAATAGACCTGATCATCTTTAAAATAAGGTGAGGTGCCTTTTGAGAAGGTTAAGTCCTACAGTGGACAGCGACGATGTAGTCTTGATACTTGTGCCGTGTGTTGCTGGACGTAAAGAATAGCACCATCTCTTTTCTTCCCGTGGGTGTCATAAGAGGTGACTAAGGGACTTACTAGAGAATGGGCGGCAGCGTCCTTGCATTTTACCAGTATACTGCGATCGCCAACCCGCCTGCCAAGCGTGGCGATTATGGCAAACCGCCCAAATTGGGGGAGGCCTATTTCCAGGAGTGGACAACTTTCTGGTGAAATTATAACTCCTTGTTACTTGGTATTAGCTTCTACATTTTAACACATAAGTATATGATACTATACAAAAACATAGACTAAAACAATAAAGAAAAATACTGAATAAAATATGTCTTATTTAATTATCCTTGACAGACAGACCATCTACCAATTGGCTTACTGGCTAATAAATTATTTTCTACTATGATAAAAAAACTATGAAGAAAAAAAAAGTTGTATCAGAAAACTGACCGTAAAAGAAAAACAAATGAATCCAAACAGACAATAAATCCAGGAAAATGCTTTGAAAATTTTCGCATGCATATTGTATACAGGTATTGTACTTAATAGAAATAGATGGTGAAGGAGAGAGACTGTCTTCTGTCTCGCTCCACACGAAATGGCGCGTGTGTCAAATGGCAGGTCTCACGGCATTTGTACAGGGATGCACTTGTGGAGCCGAAGGCCGTGACAGACTTTTACTGACTAAAACCCACGGGTGGGCTTGTTCCTTCAGTTGCCCATATGCCAGAGCCAAGGTATCTCTTTCGAACAAATCTCGCGACCCTGGCAGATTTGTCATAGGTAAAAGAGGAAAGTTCAAGACTTAGTTTTTCTTTCTGGAAATTGGGTTAAACTATCCAATAGGATTTTATATGAGATTTTATTGTACTTATACTTGACAGGCCTGTTGGTCTAGTCGTTAGTGACCCTGACTGCTATGCCGGAGGTCATGGGTTCGATTCCCACCCAGAACAAATGTTTGTGTGATGAGCACGATCAGTTGTTCGGTGTCTGGGTGTAATTTATCTATAATATGTATGTATTTAGAAACATATAAGTAGGTATGTTTATCAGTTGTCTAGTACCCATAACACAAGCTCTGCTTTGCTTGGGACTAGATGGCGTTGTGTGATAGTTGTGGAATATTATTATTATATTCTGATCCGTGTGGTACTGAACGTAAAGAATAACACTATCCCCATTTCTTCCCACGGTTGTCGTAAGAGGCGACTAAGGGACTTACTAGAGAATGGGCAGCAGCGTTCTCTATGCATTTTACCACCATACTGCGATCGCCAACCCGCCTGCCAAGCGTGGCAATTATGGCAAAATCCCCAATTTTTTTTCTAGGCAGCACATTCAGCTGAGCACGTCTTTCGGCAGAAATTGGTGATGATGCTGAATCTTAGTTTAAGCTCTACCTGTAACTTAATCTACCCTACAAACACACAAGCGCAATGCCTCATATGTATGCGACAGGAAAAAAACTAGCCGACTTGCTTGTCGGCTGCTACTTTGTTGCTTAACCGATTAACTCTGAAGAATGGACGGAAGGAAACGTCCTCTCTATATGGAGGACGTACTGATGTGAAGAAACACATACAAACATACATACATGGGTCAATTTCTTATTCATCTGTTGGTTACAATTTTCCGGTCTGTACAAAGTTGGTCTTAATAAGACTCATAAGACAAAACAAAGATAGCATAACATCACGACAGTTTTCTTCTAAGGTTAAGGCAGAGATCTGTGCACCCATATTTCAGCTATGATATTTTAGTCATATTTAACTTAAAGGGGGTGAACTTAATGCAGTTAAGGTACAAGTTTAGACTCCGAGCTATTGCTATAAAAAATATGTTGGGAAAGACGCTCTATGTGAAAAAAATCTCAAAGACCCATTATGTTACTGGTAAAAAGATAATTAAAGTTTAGGGATTTTTTTCTTTTATTAATGTTTTCGCTAGGTGTAAAATAAATTACTTATAGAAATGTATAGCTGTGCTTACCTACATTCCTAATACTACCACCATATCCACGGACAAAAAAGCACCACAAAAACAATAATATGTATTTTGCTAATTTTATTCTGACATTCAACTAAGATACTTTTCCTGTAAGTATATTAAGTCAACGGCGATTGCAAGGCTTTGAAATAGGTAACTGTGCATTATGTAGTTACTATGCACAACAATATACTTATTTCTTTTTACCTATGTTACAAAGTAGCTTCTGCACGCGACTTCGGTCGCGTTTTTCTTGCTCCGCCAACCCACCCTGTCGCATAAAATTGCCTGCCCATACCAGTTCCTTTTTTTTCTTTTTACTCGGCTCCAAAGAGTCCTAGCGTGATGATATATTCCTTTCTCGATAAATGGGCTACCAAACACTAAAATATATTTTTAATCGATTCATGGATTAGCGCGTTTAATCAAACAAACTCTTCGCTTTAAAATATTATAGTATAAGATAGAAAATTCGCCAGTAATATTTTTATTATATTACACACATAAAAAAAAAACGACGTTTACATGTAAAAACAAAAGTATTTTTTTTTAAATATAAATAAAACCAAGGGCAATGGCCTTAAAAGTTCGGTGCAATAATAAGAAATGCTACGGCTGAACTGATTTTCATTTGACTCTGACTTTCACCTTTGTGCCAAAATGGATAATGACCTTTCTTAGATCAAGAGCAGGGCCAACTTAGGCGTAGGTACCATCAGGATTCCAACTTAAGTGAATACTAAAATACATACTGTCAACAAGCGGGCTACTATTGTAATGTTATCTACACGCTGATTGTGGCCACTTAATTAGTATCATTGACGTTTAGTGGTTATAAATCTCGCGTTATTACACTACATCATTTGAAAATTCTTTGACTGACTGAGACTGTTAAAATAAAGTAGAATTTTCTTTAAAATCATTTCAATCCTCGTCCATGTAAAGTCAAACTTTCAGCCCAAACATATCATCATCATCATCATTTCAGCCGTATGACGTCCACTGCTGGGCATAAGCCTACCCTAATTTGGGGGGTTTGCCATAATCGCCACGCTTGGCAGGCGGGTTGGCGATCGCAGTCTGGTGGTACAGTGCATAGAGAACGCTGCTACCCATTCTCTAGTAAGTCCCTTACTCGCCTCTTACGACACCCACAGGAAGAAATGGGATGGTGCTATTCTTTACGTCCGGTAAATATATAGGTAGACAGACAGAAAGTATACCCTTAAAAAATACTTTTTCAGTAAAGCCTTTACTGTTCCACTGCTCGCCAAAGGTTTACTCCAAGTCCTTACCGGCCGCCGGTTAGTTCCTGCTGTCGCTGAAAGCCAGCGCTAGGGCTCTATGTCACATTGTGTCAAATCAGGGACGTCCCTGGACTGTGAAAAGCCGTCGACGGTGAGGAACAGTGAGTAACTTCCTTCAATCCCAATTTTCCAAGTGATTGTGCATGACTAAAGGCTCGCCTATAGCCAACAGTTCCATCGAAGGGTTTTATTCATCAGTAACCATAACACATTGGGTCACAGCATTATGCTGAGCGATGGCCGTTTTGCGTGGATGTGGTGCATGTTTTCCCCCAGCTTTTATATTGTTATTGTGTCATATTTACCGCAAATAAATGTATTTTCTGTCTTTCTTTCTTACAGGAACTTTTTTCCCGTGCCACCTAGAACCAGCCTTCGCGGTACACGTCCAGGTCTTCTTGTCACTGCTTCCTGGGCCGAACGCGCAGCGCCGTCTTTGAGACACCGAATGTGTGGAGGCTTTTGCACAGTGGTCATCTTACAAGTAGCTGATGAGACCCACCCAATCCTATTTAAGCCTGCTAGCATTTTTTCCTACGACTTAAATAGCTGTTTTAGAACGCAGCGTTAATGTTCCTTTGTCCATTTTTTTGAGTTTACTCTTTTAGAATCGATTTTTATGTATAAGCCCGGGGTATGAAAATGTATGGGGAGTAAAATCAAACTTTGCCCCTTACGTTATGCGTTTTGTTATGTTTGACTATTATTCTAAATATATTTATAAACGTCCGTAAGGAGTAAACTCCATTCTTGCATCGGTACTGACAAACACAATTTTTTTGACTAATTACAACATTCAATTAAATTTCCATTTAGTTGCATTTTCAAGTCATATGTAGCTTTTTCTCACTATCAAACATTAACCATTCAAGTTACACTTAGAACCAGTAAGTTAACTTAAGTTAACTTCCAAGTCAAATCATTTTCCGACGGCCGAGTTGTACAACGCGTTTTATTTAGACCATGCAATGAGTTAAGTTTACTTAGTTCTCCCTTTATTTCTTCCCAAATATCAACCATATTTTCAGGTAATTTGGGACTTAAGTTAGCTACCTTTGTAAAAAAAAGTCTATATAGAAACTTCGGTTTTTTCAGTAGATAATAACTAGGTAACTTAAATTGAGGTGGTAAAACTTGTCTTTTGTTAAACACCGACGGTAAACACTCAAAACGAAAAATAACATTTACTTATTTTATAAGTAAATGTTATTTTAACTTAAATATAATGAAGAAATGAACTGATTATTTCATTTGCAAGCATTTATAATTTAAGTTATAGAATTACGTAAATAGTGAAAAACATTATAATTGGAATATTTTACAAAAACCCTGTCTTACAAACTTCGGTCAAATTATCGTGCAGATAAATTCAAATCAAAAAAGTTTTTCTTAATTTTATCTGATATATCATCATTTCAGCCGATGACGTCCACGGCTGGACATAGACCTCCCTCAATTTGGGAGGCTTTGCCATAATCGAGACACTTGGCTTGGGTTGGCGATCGCAGTATGGTAGTAAAATACATAGAGAACGCTGCTGCCCATTCTCTAGTAAGTCCCTTAGTCGCCTCTTACGACTCTTCTTAGTCGTTTTTTTCGACATCCAAGGAAAGAAATGGGATGGTGTTATTCTTTTCTTCCGGCATCACACGGAACGATCGGATCTCATATTTATTACATACCATATTACATTCATGTTTTTTTTTTGCAAAATACCATTTGTAAAAGTCCCTAAGTGATAAAGAGATTCACATTGAAAATAATATTTTAAATCTAATAGGATTTGGTTCAAATTCGACCCTGTGAGTTGGTGCCACCACGACATTTAGGCGGCCGCATTCCTGGGGTAAAAGTCGGTATATTTTATTTGTTATTTTGCAACACTACTCTATACACTAACGGCTTTGCATGACATTTCGTTCGTCATTCTTCTGTAGTGTCACGAGAAATGTAAGAATAGGTATATTATGTCGTGTTGAGGGTTGGGACAGCAAACTGTATTGGATGTCCCTTTTTTTTCTTTTTTCTTTTGTGAGTGGTAAATCATCAAATGACGTCTCCCGCTCTGGGTGGAGCGGAAGGACGTGTCAAACTTTTACTGACTAAAACCCACCCGTGTTCCTTCAGTTGCCTATGCCAGGGCCACGGTAACTCTTTCGAACAATTCCGCGACCCTGGCCAGAGTTTAGGATGTCCCTACCCTCTCATTTTATGACGGATTTTTTAAGTAAAACTTGCATTTGTTTTTGCATAGTTTCTCTCAAAACGGTGAAGGAAAACATCGTGAGGAAACCGGCATGTTCTAGAACCGAAAATTCAAAGACATGTGACATCTACTAACCGCGTGGTAGATTAGGGTCCACTCCCTCTCACAAAGAAGGTTATTTTTCAGCTGTGGAAATATTAATGCTATGCTTATAATCTCTCTGACTTTGGCTAGGTTTGTCTCATTTTGTTTGGAGTGTGCTCCATAGTCTTAGCCAGTCGTGTCTCTTCTGGGTCATTGAGAGATACCTGAACTTTGCTCTGGTCAGCTTATAGACTCAATCAATATACCTAGCCAAAATAAAACCCAACTATGTTGGGATCGGCTTACAGTCTATTTGGATAGAGCTGAATACCAGTATTATACATGGAGCGACTGCCTATCTCACCTCCACAACCCAGTTACTGGGTAATACACGATATCGCTTGGTAAGAATGCTTGTCAGACGTTCAGGCTTCTGACGACCCGTAACGACCGTCTAAGATCCACGAAAGACAGCCGGGACCAACGGCTAAGTGTGGTTTCCGAGGCACGGAAGGGTCTTGGTATGTAAAGATGATCACCCATCCACGGTCCAACCGCGGCAAGCGTAGCTTAACCTGAATGATCAACCCGTTTTTTTTTTTTTTTTACAGGATGGGAAATCATCAAATGACTTCTCCCGCTCTGGGCGGAGCGGGAGGGCGTGTCAGACTTTTACTGACTAAAACCCACCCGTGTTCCATCAGTTGCCCATGTGCCAGGGTCACGGTATCTCTTTCGAACAATCACGCGACCCCGGCAGGCATCGGTCCTAGTAGACCCCTACACTGCTGCTGACATCTCTTTGAGGCGCGCGTGGAACACTACGCGCCGTCGACCCGAGCTTGGTCCTTACCGGGCGGCGAGCTACCCATTGCTCGCCACCTGCAAGCTCGCGCCTACGGTGGCCGGGAGTCCGCAATCGACTCCCGACGCCCGGGGCGTCTCCTCCTGCGGCGGCTAGGGACGTGAGGGCGCAGAGACTGCCACTCCCTCACGCGCCCCGCCTCCTCCTTCGCGAGCATTACTGCTTCGCAGAAGGAGGTGACGGCTTCCCATTCCCTCTCGCTCCGTACCATGGCTCGCACCAGGGCCGGACGCGAGAGGTCGCCGCCGCCGATCGCCTCCACGAGGACACGGCGGTGCTCCGCCCAGGCAGGGCACACCTCCACCGTATGCTCCACCGTGTCCTCCAGACGATCCTCGCAATGGAAACACCCGGACGTATCCTCCCGCTTTATCCTGAACAGGAACCCACCGAAGCACCCATGCCCGGTGAGAACCTGCGTCAGGCGGAAGGTGAGGACGCCGTGGCGCCTCTCTATCCACTCCTCAAAGAGGGGACTTACCGCCGCAATTGTGGCGTGCCCAGCACTGGGTTGCGACAATCGTACCCGCCATGTCGCCATGAGATCACACCGGAGCTCTGTCCGCCGTGCCGCGATTTGTTGCGGCAGCGGAGTTTCACCCCGGCGTTTCGCCTCCTCGCGCCACTCCCACATGTGCGCGAGAACCTTTGCCTCCAGATCCCATGGCGGCACTCCGGCAAGGAGGCTCGCCGCCTCGCACGAGATCGTGCGGTATCCTCGGATTAGCCGGATGGCCATGACCCTCTTGGCCGCACTCAACCGGCGCGCTGGGCGCAGCCTCAATGAGGGCGCCCACACCGGTGCCCCGTAGAGGGCCATGGACCGCACGACCCCCGTGTAGAGCCTCCGGCAGGAGGCGTTTGGACCCCCCAGATTGGGCAGGAGCCATTAAAGCGGCTCCTCCATTAAGGCAGCCCCAGCCCGCTCCAGTCTGGGAGCCAAACGTCGGAAATGTTCAACGAAGTTCCACCGGCTGTCGAGGACAAGTCCCAGGTACTTCATCGTCGACTCGACGCCGATGTGAACCCCTCCTACCGTGAGTTGGGAACACGCAGGTGGCGCGTTCCGAGGACCATGAAAACCCATGGCCTCGGACTTGTGCAATGCCACCTCGAGTCCCAATTGCCGGATCCTATCGACGATTGTCGCAACCCCGCGTGATGATCAACCCGTGCGGCTATCATTACTTAGCCTAAGTCCAGCCAAAGTCAGCTTATAGACTACCTAACATCATTAAGTAAATAGTAACTTGTTGCTATTCGAGTCTATCTAAGACTCTACTTAGCTCTAAGTTATAAGTACACTCATGATCAAAAAGTCTTTGGAATCTTTACTTAGCACAAAACAACCTTAATTCATTTAGTAAGTCCATACCCGAAGCAGATATATATAACGACTCTAAGGTGAAGTTTAAATCAAGAATCTTGGCTTCCCTACACACCAATACAACGTAGTTGAAATGTCAAACTAATAGTTCAAAATAATCTTATCATATTTACTCTGTTTTTTTTTTTTTATTTTTTTTTTTATTAATAAGCAATTAAGCGGAAATCTGGCGTCTTTGTAGTTGATTGATGTGTTTACCTGTGTATTTTTTTTTAACAATACAATATACCTAAACTTATTTCTCTCTCTACAAAGGTTGGCTTAAGAAATAATATCTTAGGACTAGTCATAATCAGTAAATGTGATCAAAAGCTCTTTTGCGAGAGACTGGAGTCCATACTAGGGAAACCCTGTGTTACGGATCTCCAGGCTCCCCGTAGGTAATCATAGTACATTACAAAAGTTTAAAGTAGTTACAAGCATTTCGTAATTTACATCCTATGTAATTGGCATATATATATTAGAATATTACCTTATGATTTAATGTTTGTATGCGTGTTACATATTCGCATAGCACCTAAACCGCTGACAAGCGTTCACCCAGTCTCCCCAAATTGCATCAGCCGCGCACACGAGGCGCCGCGCGCCGACGCAGCACAACGTGATGCAGCCCGGCACCGGACATCGCGGCCTCCGTGAAATCGTCAGTTTTGGCACAGCATCGGTCAACTGTCGACATTCTACCCAATAATTAATATTGTAATTTCATAAAATAAATTAAGTTAATTAGATTTTGTATTTTTTTTTTCAATCCTCCGGCTACAGCCTTCGTAATTTGCATATGTATGTGTTGTGGGTGAACCTATAAGTAAATAAATAAATAAAACAAAGTCGCTCCCGCGTCTGTAGATCTTTTAAACTACGCAACGGATTTTAATGCCGTTTTCATCATTAGACAGAGTGATTCAAGAGGAAGGTTTATATGTATAATATGCAGGCAAAGCCGCTGGCAAAAGCTAGTGTACCTATAAAAGATCCTTTAGAGTATTAAGTAATGTTTGTGTGCAAACTTTTGAGCCTCTTTCTCACTATTATGAACGCTGTAATGTCCCTCCATCTGTCTTTCCGTTAGTAAGATATACAACTCGAAAAAGGACTATAAGAAATCCGTTTTATAAATGTTTGTTAGGTTTTACATTCTCTGGTTAGGTTTTAGGGCATTATTACAACGCAAGTGTCCTGGCTACTATAGCTTTCTCCTAACGTTGATTAAATACTAATTTAGAAATAAACTTTGAAATAATGCGTCCGATAAGAAAATAATTATGCTTTCTTCAACCTCAACGATTATTATCAAACGAAAAATAGGTTTATTACAACCAAAAATTATACAAATGAACCTAAACAGCCCAAATAATAGTTAATGAAAGTAAATAAGTACTATTACCATCAAAAGGAAATGATTTATGACTGAGCAAAATATTAATTGGCTTCTAAAACACCATTTTTGTATTACAACAAAACAATTACCGTGCAACGTAATAGTTAACTATGCTAGTAAAACAAACATTAGTTTATTACAGTGTAAACAGTAAATAAATCTATTCTAATAAGCAAATTGAACCAATTATGGTTACAGGCCATTTTGATGTATGACGGCGTTTAGTTCATAAAGTCGCCGCTCCGGAACGGCACTAGTGTACTTGATTATGCTACTCGACGGTAGATGGCGTTGTTTTATCGATTTTAATGATTAGTGATCAAGTTTGAAGTTTCGCAATTTTTAAATTACAAATGCAAAAATATCACCGTACGTGCCTGTTTTAATTGTGGCAGGCAGAAATGTAGATATCTGAGTCTACGTTACGCTATGTATGAGTGAAATAAAATTTGGTTAAAAAGGATATTAGAATAATTTCCATGTTTTACGGGCGAGTTTTTCATTGATTGGATACAAATGCCAATCCAGAGAGAATCCGGGCTGCAACCGAGAAGTTTGAACCTTAAAACTTTTACTCAGCAGTCGCTTTTTCGACCACTAGACCGACGCGACAGTACATCAAATAATTGTATGGAAATCTCATAGGTACGTGAGGTTAAGCTACGCATGCCGCGGTTGGACATTAGATGGGTGGCCATCTTCACATACCACGACAAATCCCTGTCTCGGAAATCACGTTAAGCTGTTGATCCCGGCTTCCTTCGTGTATTTTTGGCAGTCGTTACATTTAGACAGAAGTCCTAAAATCTGATAACTAGTGTTACCCAGGGGTGTCATCTTACCCAGTAATTAGGTTGTGGATATCTGATAGGCAGACGCTCCATGTAAAATACTAGTTTTC
This sequence comes from Aporophyla lueneburgensis, assembly GCA_932294355.1. Classification (NCBI taxonomy): domain Eukaryota; kingdom Metazoa; phylum Arthropoda; class Insecta; order Lepidoptera; family Noctuidae; genus Aporophyla; species Aporophyla lueneburgensis. The sequence continues at coordinate 9,564,947 of OW028762.1, read as the reverse complement.
AGCGGCACCCGGTTAGACTGGAAGCTGACCACAACATCGTTGGGAAAATGATATCATCATTTCAGTCGGAAGACGTCCACTGCTGGACATAGGCCTCCCTCCAGCACCGCCACTTTGTACGATTCATTTGTGGGGGGGGGGGAGGGGCGGATTAAATATGGAATAATTAAAATAAATCCTTTTGAGTTTTGAGTATTTTTTGTAAATGTCTGTCTATACCCCTTTCGGGTAATACAGCCGCGATGTTATATCAGAAAAATATTCTATTAAATGTAAGTTGCGTGTCATCAATGACAATCAAAGAAAGATGTCTGTATTATTGTTTAGTATCCACTAATTACTATAATTATTACGTCTCCGATTAATTAAAGAATGGCATGATGTTGTATATATTTCTAGAATATTTTATATTGTTTCTTATATAGATGGTAGGTAAACAATGAAATGTTTATTTTATTTTTTACTAGCTTTTGCCAGCGGCTTTGCCTGCGTATTATACACATCGTACCTTTAGAATTATAGAGACCTAGTTAGAAATTTTAAGATTTCAACTTTGACTCATAAAATGATATCTACAACTCTTACTAAAACAGATAGGCCTCTGTTTCAGTAAGAGTTTTACATGCCCATGTAGAATAAAATATTTTGATAAAAATTTTGAATGCTTCTTTAGGGACTGTTTTAAAAGTCGGAACAAAATTTGTATGACACAATACGTGCGCCCGAAGAAATTTCCAGTCGTAAAAATTTACTGACTTCTACATGCTCACTTTTGTTGTATAAGGAACTTTGCTTTGGTTTGCCTTGGTTTTTTTGGCGAATATGGCGAATAATATATGTTTTGTTTTATAATATTAATTACTTACACAATATTGTATAGAATGAAGTTCTTCTAACTTAACAGACAGCTGTGCTGCTGGGGAGTTTGTTGCGCCACTTCTTCTTCCCAGCTAAAGCACTAGGAAGTGGTGAAAGGCGGGCGTTTCGGGGGACTGTCTTATGTAACTTTGACGTTCAAAAAGTGCTGACTCTCAGCCTAGTTTGAATAAATGACTTTTGATTTTGATATTTTCCAACTATATTGGAGTCGGTTTCCAGTCAAATCTGATAACAGTATTTTACATAGAGAAACTGCCTATCAGATCTCCAGAACCCAATTATTGGGTAATACGATACTGTTTGTAAAGACTAACTTTCAAGGCTTCTGATGACCTAAAATGACTGTCAATGGTCCACGAATGCTTTTCGGAACCAAAGGCTTTTTTTTTTTTCAGGATAGGAAATCATCAAATGACTTCTCCCGCTCTGGGTGGAGCGGGAGGGCGTGTCAGACTTTTACTGACTAAAACCCACCCGTGTTCCATCAGTTGCCCATGTGCCAGGGTCACGGTATCTCTTTCGAACAATCACGCGACCCCGGCAGGCATCGGTCCTGGTAGACCCCTACACTGCTGCTGACATCTCTTTGAGGCGCGCGTGGAACACTGCGCGCCGTCGACCCGAGCTTGGTCCTTACCGGGCGGCGAGCTACCCATTGCTCACCACCCGCAACCTCGCGCCTACGGTGGCCGGGAGTCCGCAATCGACTCCCGACGCCCGGGGCGTCTCCTCCTGCGGCGGCTAGGGACGTGAGGGCGCAGAGACTGCCACTCCCTCACGCGCCCCGCCTCCTCCTTCGCGAGCATTACTGATTCGCAGAAGGAAGTGACGGCTTCCCATTCCCTCTCGCTCCGTACCATGGCTCGCACCAGGGCCGGACGCGAGAGGTCGCCGCCGCCGATCGCCTCCACGAGGACACGGCGGTGCTCCGCCCAGGCAGGGCACACCTCCACCGTATGCTCCACCGTGTCCTCCAGACGATCCTCGCAATGGAAACACCCGGACGCATCCTCCCGCTTTATCCTGAACAGGAACCCACCGAAGCACCCATGCCCGGTGAGAACCTGCGTCAGGCGGAAGGTGAGGACGCCGTGACGCCTCTCTATCCACTCCTCAAAGAGGGGACTTACCGCCGCAATTGTGGCGTGCCCAGGAACCAATGGCTTAACATGCTTTCTGAGACACAGAGATGTATGTAAAGGTTAATCCATGTGGCTGTTATTAGGTACTACCTTTTGCCAGCGTCTTCGCTCGCGTGGAAGTCGGAAATTATCCCGCGGGAACATACTACCGGGATAAAAAGTAATCTGTGTGTTACTCCTGGTTATAAACTATCTGTGTGCCAAATTTCATCTAAATCGGATCAGTAGTTTTTGCGTGAAAGAGGAACAAACATCCATACATATATACATTCATACATACAAACTTTCGCGTTTATAATATTAGTTGGACTAAAGCCTTTTTGTTGTATAAGAATCTCTTATGCTTCTAGACACAACAGTTTAGGTTGTACGTTGCCTCATCATCATGTCAGCCGAAAGATGTCCACCGGTTCCCTCAAGTGTAAGAGGGTTGCTATAATCGTCACGGTTGGCAATCGGGTACGCGATCGCAGTATGGTGGTAAAATGCATAGAGAACACTGCTGCCCATTCTCTAGTAAGTCCCGTAGTCGCCTTTTGCGACACCCACGGGAAAAAATGGCGGCGTTGTCTGTCAGGGATAAATGAAGAAATATCTATCTACCAACTAATTTAACGAGAATTTATTCAGAAGTAGGTATTATTGAATGGTTAGAACTATTCAAAACAGCAGAGGAAATTAGTTCTCGAAGTAGGTGAGACCAATACAGACTTGTGCTGGTAAACTGCCACGATCGGTGAAATATTATGAAAACTCTCTGGCTATGTGTGTACGCCTCTATAATAAATTACCAAAAATGTTTAAAACTTTAAATTGTACCTTATTTAAAACCCAATTACATAAATGGCTAAATAATTATAATTTCTATGTATGTATAATGTATTTCAATATCAATGTATTTTTAGTAAGTAAGTTTGCATGGGCCTGGTCCTTACCGGGCGGCAAGCTACCCATTGCTCGCCGCCCGCAAGCCCGTGCCTACGGTGGCTGAGAGTCTGCGACCGACTCCCGACGCCCGGGGCGTCTCCTCCTGTGGTGGCTAGGGACGTGAGGGCGCAGAGACTGTCACTCCCTCACGCGCCCCGCCTCCTCCTTCGCGAGCATTACTGCTTTGCAGAAGGAGGTGACGGCTTCCCATGCCCTCTCGCTCCGTACCATGGCTCGCACCAAGGCCGGACGCGAGAGGTCGCCGCCGCCGATCACTTCCGGATCACTTCCGGATACGGCGGTGCTCCGCCCAGGCACGGCACACCTCCACCGTATGCTCCACCGTGTCCTCCAGACGATCCTCACAATGGAAACACCCGGGCGTTTCCTCCCGCTTTATCCTGAACAGAAACCCACCAAAGCACCCATGCCCGGTGAGAACCTGCGTCAGGCGGAAGGGAAGACGCCGTGACGCCTCTCTATCCACTACTCAAAGAGGGGACTTACCGCCGCAATTGTGGCATGCCCAAGCATAACATGCTTAATCTATATTTTCCAATAACACCGTGTATACCATGTTTTATGCAAATAAAAATATCTTATCTTATTAAACTGCAGAAACAGAATTTTTTTCCTGGTTAGTCCTATTGTATCGCTATTTCTCTATGGCTCAGAACAGAACAATGGAGGCTCTATATTAGAACACACAGTTCTGTAGGGCCTACTAGGGATCTGAAATTCTATTTTTCACTGGAACGATTGACCACCTTAACCAAATTAGAGGTAGACTCCAAAACCATAAAGTTAGACCACTTAAGGAAGAATGAAAATTAATGCCGTAAAAATATAGGTATCATAAAATAAAAACTATAATGATTTCTTGAAAATATGTTGGTAAAATTAAAATATTTAATGTTTTCCCACATATAAACCATGACACTAATAATTTACTAAATTATCGTTACCTAAATATTATATGATTGATCCCACTAACAGCTAAACGGCTGCGATACTAAGCTATAAGTAATATGGTAGGTTCTTGTGACGGGTCGTTAAGCTCCTTAAAATAGAGTGGACCTACACGATGACTGACACTACATGCCGTCTGTTGGGACAGGTCAGCTCTAAGCTGCAATTGCTCTTTCTTCAAAAGGCCCTTCCAGATATGGCTCTGCATTGTCAGACTCCCTAACATCTTAGCTGCCTCCCATCACGTTCGATCACGTCGACGTTACACGGCTGCTAAAGGACATCACTACCTTGAAGGTGAAGATGACCAAGATGCAGTCCCGTATGGAGGTTGCGGAAAAAACCAACACTGAACTGCGAGCGGAAATAACAATGTTGCGCAAAGTGGGTTCAGTAATTGGGTCACCTGAGGCCTCTAAGGTGAATACACGTCGAGGCGCGCAAATTGCATCAATCGGCAGTTTAGAATCGGCGAACACAAGTGCGTCACCGGCTGCCGATAATGCTGACCAAGCGCTGCCCGCCGCCGCCGTCACCCGCGCCACAACACCGGCTGCGGAAACGTCACACGTAGGTACGTCGACCCCAAACCGTGCCTACGCCGCTATTGTCACCACGAGAAAATCAGGTGTGTCGCAGTCTATGCGGCAGAATAAAATTGGGGAAAACCAGACGAAGGTTGCACTACCTGCCTTGGCTACGGTCCGTAGCTCGTTGCCGAGAACGGGCTAAGTTGATGAAGAGGGTTTCACGAAAGTGGAAAGGAAGAAGAAGAAGCCCTGTTCACGAAACCAGTGTAGAACAGCTCCGAGTGGACCCAACATGCTGCTGCGCCCTGCTGTGCCTACGACGCAGCTGTATATTTCACGTCTGCATTACACCACGAAGGTTGAGGAGATCGTGGAGTATGTACGAGTGAAAACGAACTTCACTTTGAGGGTCGAGAAGTTGGAATCGCGCCACAACACGAATTTCAAGTCATTCGTGGTGCGAGTTCCAACTCTTCAAATCGAGACCTACCTCAAGGCAGAGTTTTGGCCGAAGGGTGTCGTGTATCGGCGATTCCGCGGAAGGCTACGCGACACCACGCAGCGCAACACGACGCCGTCACTTCGTGTACAATAGTTTTAAATTGTTTTTTATTTGTATGTATGTTGGTCTGTAAGGTATTTATGTTATGGGTCTTTGTAGCCCGAAATAAATTGAATTGATTGATTGATTAGTATAAAGTTTGAACCTTAAAAAATGACATGACCTCTGAGTTTCTCTCGGCAGTTATTCTCAGAATCAGTCAGCAATATGATATTGTCAAATTCGAGGAAGTCACCTGAATGAGATGTCAGCCTAGATGATAATGATGATCAATCATCAAAAATATACCGGCGCCATCTAATTTTAAACTATTTTTCAACAAAATATAGACAAGTGAAAATGACTTAAAAGATCTAATGTGTGTGTGTATCACACTCATTTGTTCTCTCATAACTTCTTAACAACAATTTGACTAATGAGATATCGTTAGAAGCGTCTTGATATTTCGCTGGTCATAGACTACTAGTTTTTGCCCGCGACTTCGTCCGCGTAAATGTCGGTTATCGCGGCCGCAGACGAAGTTGCGGAATAAAAAGAAGCCTATGTCCTTTCTTGGGGTTCAGACTTACCCCGTACCAAATTTCATCAAAATCTGTTCAGTGATTTGATTGTTAAAGCGTAACAGACAGACAGAGTTAAATTTGGCATTTCATGAAATATAATGTGACGGTGTAAGCTAACTCAAAAATAATTTACATAAAAGTAACCCTAAAACCTAAAATTCCTAGAACAAAATAGCGCTTAAAAAATCTTGAAACAAGAAAATATTCTCATCAGTAATCTGTGGTTATATGCTACATACCCCAACAAAAAAAGCCAAATCTAAAAATCTATAGCTATCTCTCACTGGAAAAGCACCCTTAACAACCAAAATATAAAACATAATGAGTAACATTATTGTTATTAAACACGGTCAGTAATCCTAAGCGGCGCAGGAGTTTAATATTCATAATTTTTAGTATGGCTCCATATAAAGAATATTATTAAAGTATCTTATATGTGCTAAGATACTATACTTATACTACGGTTTCGCCCGGGAAGTAAACGGAAATATGATAAAGTGTACTGCAATTTTTATATGAGCAGGAAAGGGTTAGAGGGGGGCTGTTGTGGGGAATAATTTCACAATTCCTACAATGAATACGTACCTATTTCTGCCGGGGTCGCGAGATTGTTCAAGCGAGATACCGTGGCTCCGGCATTTGGGCAACTGAAGGAACACGGGTGGGTTTTAGTCAGTAAAAGTCTGACACGCCCTCCCGCTCCGCCCAGAGCGGGAGAAGTCATTTGATGATTTCCCATCCAGAAAAAAAAATACGTACCTATTTACTATGTGAACACACAGATCATCATCATCATCATCATTTCAGCCGTATGACGTCCACTGCTGGACATAGGCCTCCCCCAATTTGGGAGGGTTTGCTATAATCGTCACGTCTGGCAGGCGTGTTGGCGATCGTAGTATGGTGATAAAATGCATAGAGAACGCTGCTGCCCATTCTCTAGTAAGTCCCTCAGTCGCCTCTTACGACATTTACGGAATGAAATGGTATAGTGCCGGCATCACACGAAACATACAGATAATAAGTAGGTAATATTAATTTTTCAGATTTTTTGTAACGTGAACTGAAAATAATTCGGTCAATCAAAAACTCTTTTAAAACTTTCTAAGTGAACTAATTTTGTTTATAAATTATCACATAGAAGAAGAATCTAAACGATGAATAGACCAAAGACTTATCTTCTTTACATAGTATAAAACAAAATCGCTTCCTGCGTCTGTTCGTTTAGATCTTTTAAAATACTCAACGGATTTTGATGCGGTTTTCATCAATAGACAGTGATTCAAGAGGTAGTTTTATGTATAATACGTGGGCGAAGCTGCTGGCAAAAGCTGGTTTTATTAAATGATCACATTTCAAATGATATCGATAAAACAACTAACCTGTATTTCACTGAAATACTCGAAAAGAAAAACTCGATTTTACTGAGAGCAAAATTCGTCAAATAATTCGATACTTATTTTTTATTCACAGACAGACAAAACTTGAAGTTAAACTTACCTTTACTTAAGTATTCGGCGTGCAGGCATGTATTTTTCATGTTGACATGAGTAACAACAGACTGGGTCACAGAGTAACAAAATGGACAGATGGTGAGATACCTAAGTTTCAGTTAAAAGAAAATGTCTTGGCTTAATATGGGTGTAGAATCCTGTTGATTCCGTATTTAAGTTGAATAATATCCCTTCACTGGCTCACCACCACATCAAGCGCGACCGTGCAGACCGTGCAGACTCTGTTTCCCGCCATTGCTACTGATTGACAGATGACATTAGTGACAGCAGCTGCATCCGCTTGTGTGCAATGAGACAGTGTATACATATGTATGGAATAGATACATTGCAATGGGCAAGTGATGAGGGGGGAAGAAACGTATGTGACTAAGGGAGACTTTCCAAGAAAAAAATTGTATGTTCCGACGCCCTACTGAAGTTTACTCCTCACGACAGGTTATAAAATATATATAATAGACTAGCTTCTGTCCGCGACTTCGTCCGCGTCAAATTTTTGCTCAAATCGTTTGCAGTTAACAGATAGTTGTGACTCTCAAATAATAAACAAATAATCTATACATCTAAACAAATAAATCAAATTGAAGTGTCTGTTATTAATATAAAAATAACCATGTATATGGATGTATACACGGTGCATATACCAAATAATTTTTTTTACAATTTTTGTCTGTCTGTCTGTTTGTTCCGGCTAATCTCTGAAATGGCTGTACCGATTTTGATGGGACTTTTATTGGCAGGTAGCTGATGTAATAAAGAGTAACTTAGGCTAATTTTATTTTAGAAAAAATCTTTAATTTTAGAAAAATACCTGAGTTAATTTCCGACATTCACGCGGGCGAAGCCGCGGGCAAAAGCTAGTTTGCAATATAAACATATTGCGACAGTAAATTGAGATGTAAGCTATCCTATCTTTCAAGTTGGATCAAACTGCACACGGTGTGCAAAATGACGCGTCATGTACATATTAAGAATAAGTACCTATACATAACATAAAGCATAACGTAACGTAACGCGTAACGTAACAAAACGGAGAAAGTTTGATTTTACTCCACATAAATTTTCATACCCTGCTTACGAAAAAGAGAAGAAAATCTTCTAAATTCTTAAAGAGTAAACTCCAAAATATTATATTCAACATAAACCTACATGGGCAATTATCAAACGTCTGAAGCTGGGTGCACGGTTCCAATTGGTCACTTCCTATGGAGAACTGCCATGGTGGTCCATTGTTAACGACCGCGACTTACGAGTAGCAGTTCGTGGGTTCGAACCCAAGCAGGCACTTAACTTTGTGTAAATAATTTCATCACCACTGCTCTCAAACCGGTGAAGGAAAACATCGTGAGGAAACCGGCATGTTCTAGAACCGAATATTCGAAGACATGTGACATCTACCAACCCGCACTGGGACTGCGTGGTAGACTCACTCCCTCTCGACTAGAGGAATCTTGTGTCTCAGCAGTGGGCATATTATAGACTGATCATTATGTTGTTGATTAAACAATTAATACTAACTCGTTGCCGACTGCCTCGTTGGTCTAGTGGTAGCTAGCGCTACTGCTGAGCATCAGGTCCTGGGTTCGATTCCCAGGTCAGGCAAAGTGTTATTGCGTTTTCCCATCTGGAATTTCTCAGTAGCAGCCCGGAGTCTGGATTTGTGCCCGGTTGATGGCAATAGGCTCGCCCCCTATTACATGGGACTTAAACATAACTGGCGAAATGTGGTTGTACTATAGGTACACCTCTGTCCAACCCTTCGGGGAAACAAGGCGTAATTTTATGTTAACTAATACTATGACATTTGTAGTGGACGAATGGGATGTAGTCAGCACCCTTACTCGCCCTGGGACTTCTCCCACGTTTTTGACGTGCTTCCCTACTTACCTATTGCGCTGGTAAAACACGTCACCACGCACCCCTGAATGCGTAATAACAATACGGTCGACCAAGACCTCGGGAGACTGAACGTGAGGCTGAATTCTGAGAGAAACGGACGAATAAAACACTTTTCTTCTAGTATTTTTGGTCCATGGACTCCGGCTTGTTCTTCGTTGTGCCTCTTCAACGGCTGAGCTGCGACTAAATGGGCCCGGCCGATCGTGCGTATTTTATAGTCGACGGGGCCGCTTCCCATTACCTTATAGACGACAGTGATTTTCAAGCCCATTTCACTGTTAGTTTTCATCAAGCCGAAGTCTTTGAACCCCTTTATTTTTAATTAATTATCACATAACCCTTACATTTTATATATTTTTACATTTGTTATGTGGTCCCTTCTTATATAAAAACACAATATTGCATGTACATAGTCACAATAAAATCTTTCTAGAACAAAAACTTACAAAGTTTGACTTAGGACAATTGCCACTATCTTTAATCTATAATATCTCTGAATCCTGTGGTCCGATTTTGATAATTTAAACGTTAAAAGTGGTTTTACATCTAATTCTATCGTTAACAACAAAAATAGCAACAATCAGACCAGAAACAAAAAACCTCATTTTCAAGTTACGTAATTATAGAACATCCTTTCGAAATTTTGTACATTTCCTTACAAGATTCACTCAAATTGAAGTTAATTAGATTCTAATAAGAAAACTAAGCATGAAATCTATAAACTAAAACTAATTAGAATCTAATACATAAACTTATAAACAAGACTTTTCAAAATTATTAAATTCCTTACTAGCTACAAAATTATTCCTTATATTTACATTTTATTATCAAGGCGCTCTCTGCGCTACTTGCACCCACTTACCCAGAGGGGGTCTAAATTTTGATATTTTTAGGAACTTTTGAGACCTTTACTAATTTAAAAATGCTTTCTAACTTACAAAATCATTGTCAGGGTGCACTCCGATACTACTTGCGCCTAGATGCTTAGATTTCGTCGCCGACAACATTATAAATAATACATGTACAGACGCCAGCACATAAATCTACTACAATCTGTCAAATTTCTTTAATAAGGTATAAGATTGATTGGGAAAATTTGACAGTTTCGGGTAGGTTGATGTGCTGGCTTCTGTTCCTAGCTTATTATTTAACTAGCTTCTGCCCGCAACTTCGTCCGCGTTAAATTTCTTGTTCCCCCGACCCTTCCCGTCGCGTCGAATCGCCTACCAGTGCGATTTTCCTCGGTTTTGCAACATTTTTCATTACTGCTCCGCTTCCCTTGGTTGTAGCGTAATGTTATATAGCCTATAACCTTTCTCGATAAATAGGCTACCCAACCCAAAAAGATTTTTTCAATTCAGATCAGTAGTTTCTGAGATTAGCGTGTTCAATCAAACAAACAAACAAACTCTTCAGCTTTATAATATTAGTATAGATTTCCACACCAGCAATGGTAGTATGTGTGAAACAATTTTTAATGTAAAATCTTAATGTACCATATCATCATCACTGTTTCAGTAGAAAGACGTCCACTACTAGAAATAGGCCTTCCCAAGCACCGCCACTTCGGAAAGACCCCATTTACCCATATACTGCGAAATACATAAATTTTATTGAATTTATTTAGGAGGAATTTGTTGTCAGATATTTTAAACAAGTACTTAAGTACTAAAATTTAAAAAGTATTTAGTAAAATATGTACATATTATATTTTAGTAAATACCTATTCGCACTTAATGATAGAGACAAAATGAAGTTTTAAGTAAATGCATTTTGTGTTTTATGTTTCAAGTCAGATTTTAATATTTATTCTATAGATCAAATAAATATTATCAGTGTAGTCTACATGCTCTTTATTCAAAATTCAAATCTGCAACCTCTGTCCTCACCTACTCTGTGCCCAACCAACATTATCATTATGTTAATACAACGTTTTTCCTCTTAAAACTAGACTTGTTCGAAATAATGAGGGATTAGAAATATAATCACGCCGATACCCATCTGTCCTGGGCAGAAACAATTTGTTTTTGAATATAGGTTAGGTTATAAAACGCGGGAATATGAAATGAGGTTGAGTTTTTTTGTGAATGCATTTTGAGGCACTGACGTCATTATTCAGCCAAGCATGTTTTGTGGTTTTGTATTTTTTTTTGTAATGTATTTTTTGACAGTTGGTAGTACCTACAGATTTCGACTTTGACAAATACGGAGCACTGTTTATCGGTCAGCCAGACGAATTATGTAAGAAACTTTGCAGCCAGTCTCAACTCACTTTTTCCATACCTTTAAGAAAATTAAATATAAATAACTGAACTTATAACAAGAACGATATATTATTGTCACTTAAAAAGATGAAAACTACGTAAAAAAAGTTTGTTCGTTGAAAACTCTGATAACCCGCCTTATAAAGCCGAAAAACTACTGTTACAATGCTTTTCCTGACTTCAATATCAGAAATCTATTTTACAAGACCAATATTTAAAGCTCCCAAAAATATCCTCGAACTAATACGATCGCATTAAACATAATAAGCATGACACTAAATTGGTATTGACCTCAAATTATTGCGCTTTGCTCACACAAATTGTACACCATTATAATTGGGTAGAAAACCGCATGTTGTATACTGTAGTATCATTACGCTACTAACTCGCGATGGGGACAGACAGACCCATGAAAAGTAGTAAAGTTATTTTTATTTATTAACGTCAAACGTCAAAAAAAATGGACGCCAAAAAGTTTGTCAATGCGTTTGAAAACCTCTTTAGGTCTGATGGGAGACCTAATTTGAGGTTGCTACTAACCTCGTTCGTTTTCAAAGACCGAATTTTAAATTTGGAACTTTCTTCGAGCAGTGACCGACGTTGTTTGTGATTTGTTTTTTTTTTTTTTTTTTTAAATGTGTATAGTGTTGTTGTTTTGATTTTGGAAACAAATCAGTGATTTTACAAATTTCAATTGTTATTCTTACTAAATTAAAAGTGTATTTTTTTTAGAAGTGTTATGTATAGTGTAGTGAGTGCCCTTCAAGTAAGTATAAGATTCTCATACAGACATTAACTCACATCTTCTTCTCATGGGGGTGGGCAGAAACAACAGAACTCTACCTGATCCTTACATACAGTGGTCTCGAACGTCATAGAGCGAGATCGGTAGAATTGCCAATTAAAACGGTATATTTGTACCCAAAATCGGTAAATGACATTTCCATGTGTACTGTGAAATCGTAGAATATTCGTTATATTTCGGTATTTCGGCTCTAGGTTCGAGACCACTGCTTACATACTTACACCTTTTGCTTTGTTTACATTCATCCGGTCATACACGCACGTCGGTTGCAAGTACGACGCACGTAACCTTTCTGAACAACCAAACTCTGTGTGCAGGCTCTAGAAGCATATTGACCATATTGGCCTGCACTTAACACAGAGAGAGATACTGGTACCGATTCCCTTGTTCACAAACTAAACTAAATTTAAGTTCAGTGCATCTTTTTCTTTGTATTTCATTAAGAAGGGGACAAAAGAAAAATTTTAGTTTAGTCCTGTCAAATTAATCAGCGCCTGTCACTACTCCATACAAGTTTAGACGTGATTAAAAACTTGCCTACTAAAATTACGTCAAGCGCTGATTATTTGACATGACTAAACTAAAATTTATCTTTTGTCCTTTCCTTAATGAAATAGAAAGAAAAAGATGCACTAAACTTAAATTTAGTTTAGTTTGTGAATAAAGGAATCGGCACCACTGTCTACTAATTATTTTAATCTTCCAGAATTTAAGTAAGTATACATTTTAGTATTCTTAGATGTAGGTTCTACGTATTTCTTATATTTTGCATTCCAACTTCAATTAATGGCTAATTGCCTATTCGAAACCGAAGATCTCTGCGGAGAAGAACGGGCAAGAACCTCCAAGAGGGTACTTTATTCTAGTTGCTTCTGTCATCTTATGCCTAGGGCATTTCCCGCCTAAGTATGATGGAGACGAATTCCATTCTAACCAGATACAGCTGAGTACCAGTACCTATTTTATATCAAGCGATAGCCCTCTGATCTCTACAACCCAGTTACTAGGTAATACTATACTCCTAAGAAGACTTTCCTCCATAAGACTTTCAGGCTTCTGACGATCCGTAACGTCTGTCAAAGATCCACAATTTACAGCCGGAATCAAGGGCTTAGCGTGCTCTCCGGGGCGCGGGTATCTTGGTATGTTAACCCTTAGCACCCATCCACGGACCAACCGCGGCAAGCGTAGCTTAACCTGATTGACCAAACCATGCGACTGTTTTTACTTAGCCACAAACCCTACGTTAATTCTCGTTGCTTCCATATTGTGAAGATAATCCACATGCACACTATCCACACTTCCACACTAATATTATAAGTAAATGCAAAAGTAACTCTGTCTGTCTGTCTGTCTCGCTTTCCTGCTAAAACTACTTAACCGATTTAAATGAAATTTGGTACACAGATAGTTTAGAGCCTGAGAAAAGACATAAGCTACTTTTCATTCCGGTAGTATGTTCCCGCGGGATAATTTCCGACCTCCATGCGGGGAAAAATAAAGAAAAAATATAAGATTGTAAATATTCCCTGGCACTTAAGACATGACCAGTTTCAACGTCACCCGTTCACGAACATCACGCGTGAGTCTGCACCATCCAGCTCCACCATTTTGTAGGGATGCTAAAGCCATGTCAGGCCTTTACAGTCAGGAGGAGACGCCCCGGGCGTCAGGAGTCCATAGCGGACTCCTGGCCACCGTAGGCGCGAGCTTGCGGGCGGCGAGCAATGGGTAGCTCGCCGCCCGGTAAGGACCAAGCTCGGGTCGACGGCGCGTAGTGTTCCACGCGCGCCTCAAAGAGATGTCAGAAAAACTGAAGGGGTCTGATAGGACCGATGCCTGCCGGGGTCGCGTAATTGTTCGAAAGAGATACCATGACCCTGGCACATGGGCAACTGAAGGAACACGGGTGGGTAGTCAGTAAAAGTCTGACATGCCCTCCCGCTCCGCCCAGAGCGGGAGAAGTCATTTGATGATTTCCCATCCAAAAAAAAAAAGCACCCATCCACGGACCAACCGCGGCAAGCGTAGCTTAACCTGATTGACCAAACCATGCGGCTGTTTTTACTTAGCCACAAACCCTACTTTAATTCTCGTTGCTTCCATATTGTGAAGATAATGAAAAGTAAAGAAAAAATATAAGATTTTAAATATTCCATATTGGACCAGTCTTAGCGGCGCCCGTTCACCAACATCACGCGTGGGTTAGCACCATTCAGCTCAATCATTTGTAGGTATGCTACAACCATGTCAGATTACAGCCTCTACAGTACCTACATACCTTCACCGATTAGTACAAATTAGTTTCACATAGACTTCATGTTATTGTACAGAATCAAGATCTTCTAACTTAACAGACAGCTGTGCTGCTGGGGAGTTTGTTGCGCCACTTCTTCTTCCCAGCTAAAGCACTAGGAAGTGGTGAAGGACGGGTGTATTGGGGGACTGTCTTATGTAATTTTGACGTTCAAAAAGTGCTGACTCTCAGCCTAGTTTGAATAAATTACTTTTGAGTTTGATAGCATATTCAAAACATTTACATCACCATTTTCACAAACTACTATGATGGATCATAAAGTATTTAAGAATTGTCCCTTTCACAAGCTTTGTAATAACGTTCTTTTTGTAGTCGTTACAGTCAGAAGTCCAAAAGTTTTTCAACCAGTCTTACCAAGGAGCATCGCGTTATCAGTTACTGGGTTGTGGAGGTCAGATAGGCAGTCACTTCATATAAAATACTGGTATTCACCTGCAACCGGTTAGACTGGAAGCCGTCACCTACATGGTTGGGAAAAGGCTCTATAGGCTAATTGACTTAGTCTTCAAATAGTCCAGAACAGGTTGTAAAAATATAAGGCAGTAAGTAAGGACTGGGTAATATTTGGAAAGGAAATATAATAATATCTAATATCTTAGGACAACCAACACAACGTTATCTGATCCCAAACTAGGCAGAGCCTGTACTATGGTAGCCAGACAACTGATAAACGTACTTATATAAATACATACATATTATAGATAAATTACACCCAGACACAGAACAAATGATTGTGCTCATCACTCAAAGATTTGTCCAGGGTGGGAATCGAACCCACAACCTCAGTTTTAGCAGTCAGGGTCACTAACCACTAGACTAACAGGAAAAATTATTCACTAGCGGAAGAATGGTGGCCCATTTTTCACTAATTACCACACCTACTGCTTACCCCGTAACAAGAAAAGCGCAGCGCGTCTAGACTATAAAATTAACATAATTAGGTTAGGCGCCGGTCGGCATTAAGAACGTTGCATCCTAAAATCGACATTACATATTCATGAGCCGAAAACATTTCCTGTGATTATAGCTGTATCGTTACGACGTGAGTGTAGGGAGCCGGCTAGAGTTGGGTAAAAGGTAAAACATAAACGCACACAACACACACACAAGACGCACACTAGACCTGCCGGGGTCGCGTGATTGTTCGAAAGAGATACCGTGACCCTGGCACATGGGCAACTGATGGAACACGGGTGGGTTTTAGTCAGTAAAAGTCTGACACGCCCTCCCGCTCCGCCCAGAGCGGGAGAAGTAATTTGATGATTTCCCATCCTGAAAAAAAAAAAAAAAAAAAAAAAAAGACGCACACTAGACGTTAAGAAAAATTGTTACTAACCCCTATGGCCTCCGGTCTGAAATAAAATTGTCTTTTCTATTCTATCCTA
The DNA here is from genome assembly GCA_932294355.1 of Aporophyla lueneburgensis. Taxonomy (NCBI): domain Eukaryota; kingdom Metazoa; phylum Arthropoda; class Insecta; order Lepidoptera; family Noctuidae; genus Aporophyla; species Aporophyla lueneburgensis. The sequence goes on along the minus strand of OW028762.1, from coordinate 9,549,194 downwards.
TAAATGATTTTATTTCTATAAGGAGGTTTAAACAAACACTTTTACACACCAATGATATTTTTTTTTAACTAGGTGAGGTCGGCTTTTCCTATCTGACTACTCTGAGAAGAAAAGCCCAAACAAACTCAGAGGTCGCAGTCTCTTTTAAAGTCCAGACATAATCTTGGTCAGATCATGTGAAGACCATGTGGATAGGTGTCTGAAATGTTCTTTAGAGGAAAGAACCACACAGATTGAGTGGACATGTCCAGTCAGTGCACGCATTTGTCACGAATCGTGCAGCTCAACTCACTAAAACTTAACATCATTACTGTTTTTAGGGTTCCGTTGCCAAATGGCAAAAAACGGAACCCTTATAGATTCGTCATGTCTGTCTGTCTGTGTGTCTGTCTGTCCGTGTATGTCACTTTTCTCCGAAACTATAAGAGTTATGTTGTTGAAACTTGGTAAGTAGATGTATTCTGTGAACCGCATTTAGATTTTTACACTAAAGTAGAAAAAAAAACAATAAATTTTGGGGTTCTCCATACTTAGAACTGAAACTCAAAAAATTTTTTTTCATCAAACACGTATGTGTGGGGTATCTATGAATAGGTCTTCAAAAATGGTATTGAGGTTTTTAATATCATTTTTTTCTAAACTAAATAGTTTGCGCGAGAGACACTTCCAAATTGGTAAAATGAGTGTCCCCCCCCCCCTGTAACTTCTAAAATAAGAGAATGATAAAACTAAAAATAATATATGATGTACATTACCTTGTAAACTACCACCGAAAATTGGTTTGAACGAGATCGAGTAAATAGTTTTTTTTTTAAAACGTCATAAATCTAAACCGCAATTTACCTTTCATTCAATCAACTGAATAATAAAAATTTAAAAAATACATTTATTTTCATAAATATAAACCTTATGCATAAACTAAGAATACCTACAGGTTTGTTCGGAACCCTCGGTGCGTGAGTCCGACTCGCACTTGGCCGGTTTTTTTTTAAGACGTAGACAGAAATGTAGGTATAGTATAAATAGCCAATTTTGATCAGTTTTAAACACTATGTACTTACGGTCACCAAAATAGATAAGTAGGTAACAAGGGTCGTGGGATATAGTCCAAGTATAGTAAGAAACCTAGAGATGTTTTCAAACAAAATTTAATTTGATAAAAGAACTGGTTTGTTTTCTATTCATTAAATTAAATTTTATTCGAAAACGTTCACTGGTTTCTTACTGAACTTCAAGTATGCCCGAAGACCCTTTTTTTCTTAACTCTTTTAGTGATAGCAAACCTATTACCATAAACTGAACAAAAATCTTTAAATTAAGGGTTGCTACTGAAATTTTCTGAAATAGCCATGCCATTTCGGCCAACCTGGAGATCAAACCCAAGCTTAGCAAACATTTTTGCTACCAGAAAAGCCGGTAGTTCTATGCAATAAACTTTTAAACGTTTTTAACATACGTTCCGTATGGTGCCGGACGTAAGGAATAGCACCATCTTAATTCTTCCCGTGGGTGTCGTAAAAGGCGACTAAGGGACTTACTAGAGAATGGGCAGCAGCGTTCTCTATGCATTTTACCACCATACGGTGATCGCCAACCCACCTGCCAAGCATGGCGATTATGGTAAATCCCCCCAAAATCGAAAGAGACCTACATATGTCTAGCAGTGGACGTCTTGTTGCTGAACAACAAATAAGTACATTATACTATGTAAACTACCGAGATAACGACTAATAGAGAAGTACCTAAGGAAGAAAAATACATGTTGCGCCGATCACAAATAATGTGGATTAGGGGCAGGAGTTATCATACTATATAAGGTGGTATGCAAAGATATCTTAATTTAAATACATGTTTTTTTTTTATAAGTATTTAATTTAATCGTACATAAAGAAAACTAGCCTAACTAACTAAAATAAAAATAACAAAATTATATATTAACTTAACCAAAACTATACACAAACTAAAATAAAGCATCGAAAAATTCATCCTCAACGCTGTCGACCGGCAATGTACCCAAGAGACTGGCGGCATTACCACGCTGTATAGCAATGCTTAGCCGCTGGCCAAAATAAAAACCAGCCCTTGGGTCACGAGAAGTGTCAACTAGCCGCTTTGAGATTTCTTTAAAAAGGCCATGAGCACTCTGACCCCACGGCCCGAGGGTTTCAACCCCAAACGGCTCGAAAATGTAATTGCCAATAAGGTTGCCATACTTTCTCCGCTTGAGGTTTTCCGCAGCCGCAGCGGCAGCGCCAGCGCAGCAAGCCGAGCTAGGAAGAGGGATGGCGCAAGAGTATCGACACACGTTGCGTCCCACACTAAAGGCCTACCCACCTTCCAAGGAAACAAAGACATACCGTCCGGTCTCTTGCCATCGTCGCGTGCCAAGCCAATGGGTTCTAATACAGCTGGAACGCCGACGGTGACAAGAGCTCGTCGGATGATGTCGTTAATGTTTGCGTGCCGCGCTAAGCAACCCGCACTTCGGCTACAAGACAGGCCGTGGTGTCCTTGACTGTTGACAACTTCGCCACAGTGGCAGCGATGAGGAGAACAACAATACATGATATATTAAGACATACACAAGAACAAGAATAGAAAACGCACCATAGCCCACACATCTCAACTGAATGTACATCCGGCCCCTTCCGCTCAAAAACGAGTAAACACACCGAAATAAAGCAGAGTCAATAAATAAACTAGGAAAATGGTGGGATGTAGAGAAACTTGAAATGAAATCTTTCATTCAGTTATATAATAGTTTGCATAATGTGTACCTACATTACAAATGATTGAAAAACATTATAAGCAAATCACACTGACAATTTCCTTTATTTACGCATTTGTATTACTTTTCTTGAAGTTTCATTCAAAGTTCCATTCACATAGAATAGGCGATGGACGCTTATAAATTGTCGAAATCTATACTAGGATCCCACAATGCGCTTGCTGCATTCCCAGACAAAAATTAAAACCTGATACTTATTAAAAGTCCACAAAAACAAAAATTACAAAGAGATCAAGCATTAAACGATAGAAAATTATACAAAATCATTTGATCCGTGTCTATGATCTATTTTTAATGATGGCCGCCAGGGTCGCCATTACGTTCCAATTTCAAATTCAAATTTCGAAGCCGCCTGCGTAGGCGCCTCGCGTCTGTTGCGACTGCGGTTTTTTGAAAAAAAATATAGTCATTTCTGTTTCCGGGTTCGGTCGGTAAATAGGGGTGTGCTGTTTGGGGGGTGGGTGTTTACCTGTCTGTCAAAATTGAAATGATTATTGTTATGTAAGCAATCGATTTAGATTGTGAATGATTTGGCGTAAAGCAATCATTTGGTGTTTTTGTTAAAAGTTATTTATTCCGATGAGTGGTTTGTATTTGTTATAGAAGTGTCTTTATTGGATTATCTATACTAATATTATGAAGAGGAAAAATTTGTATTTTTGTTTGTTTGTTTGTAATGGATAAACTCAAAAACTACTGGACCGATTTTAAAAATTCATTCACCATTATAAAGCTACATTATCTGCAAATAACATAAGCTATATTTTATTTTAGAAAAAATAGGGGTCCGTAAGATATTTGGGTTTTTCGGACTCAAGGTGTAAAAAATCATCTAAAAAAGTTCCTTATTAATATGTCTTCGAAGTACCAGGTTGTCATAACTTGGTAGGAGCTCTCCTAACATGGGTGTGTGGTAGCTAAAAAACGCTTTATGTCTTCGAAGTACCAGGTTGGCATAACTTGGTAGGAGCTCACCTAACATGGGTGTGTGGTAGCTAGAAAACGCTTTATGTCTTCGAAGTACCAGGTTGGCATAGCTTGGTAGGAGCTTAGTAGAGCGGTACGAAGTTCGCTGGGTCAGCTAGTTATTTTATAAATGTTTTGAATGCAATATACTTATTTCTTTGATATGGTAGAATGTTATTACACGGTATGAAATCTTTCAGACTTTTACATACATAAGCTCACGCCTTTTTCCCATGGGGGAAGGCAAAAACTATGGAACCCACCTGCTACAATCCTTACATACTCCTTTTGCATACTTCCAGACTCTTTTTTGTTACTTTTCAGTAGGGATGTTATGGATATGAAATTTCGGATACGGATTCAAAATCAAAATCAAAAGTCATTTATTCAAACTAGACTGAGAGTCAGCACTTTTTGAACGTTAAAGTTACAAAAGACAGTCCCCCCAAAACGCCCGCCCTGCGACACTTCCTAGTGCTTTAGCTGGGAAGAAGAAGTGGCGGAACAAACTCCCCAGCAGCACAGCTGTCTGGTTACGGATGTAGGAATGATCATTATACCGGATACGGATATGAAATTATTTCGGATTATCCGTTAGTTTCGGTTAATTTCGGTTACGGATATTAAACTTTTAAGGAATTCCAATAGTAAAATACAAATAGCTATTAAAATGGTTTTATTTATATGTCACCATTTGGTAGGAGTTACAATCAGTCTGTGAGTAATTATTACAGCTATTTAAAATAAAAATGATTATAAATATTATATTGAGTGTTATCTAATCTATCTAAAAAAAAATGTAATAACATATCCGATATTATCCAAAACTTTTATTTCGGATTCGGTTACGGTTACGGATAATTTTTTTTAACGGATATCCGATAGTTTCGGTTACTGTTACGGAGCTCCCTAACATCCCTGCTTTTCAGTAGTGTTTAATTTCTATTACTAAGGGTTGGTTTTTACACGTTTAATCCAACGAAAAACTTTGTCATTTTGATGGGTTTCGTTACATAACGTTACATCTATTTTTCAGGTAAAAGATATCTAATATTGAAAAATCACTCATAAATGATGATTACAAATGAAAATAAGCGGTAGTCAGTTCTCTTTTTCACAGAATAGATTTTCAGTTTAAAGCCCTGACTTAATTTGTTGAAGCATGTTAAGCAACCGACAACCTCTGAAGTTGACCTGCGATATCATCATCATCATTCGACAGATGTCTCTCTCAATTTGGGGTGGTTTGCCAAAATCGCCACGCTTGGCAGGTGGTTTGGCGATCGCAGTATTGTGATAAAATGTATAGAGAACGCTGCTGTCCATTCCCTAGTAAGTCCCTTAGTCACCATTGACGATACCCACATGATAAAGTGGCACCTACGAGATGCTATAAAAATACCAAATAAGGCATCTTTGGCGATGATATCAAGGAATGATGCGTCTCTACTACTTTCAGTAATATACAGCTTTTGTGAAGATTATCAGGAGAAGTCAAAGAGCCTATTACCACCAATTTTTGCCACATATCACCGTTGCTGTGTTTCGGTTTAAAGGATATTGTTTACTCGGTGTTTTTACAAACACATTAGTCGTTCCAGGTCTTATTCTTAAGTGGCAATGAATCTGCAATATCTGTGGTATTGCAGAAGTTTAAAGACGACAGTTAGACGCAGTGTTTTTTTTTTGGATGGGAAATTATCAAATAACTTCTCCCGCTCTTGGCGGAGCGGAAGGGCGTATCAGAGTTTTACTGACTAAAACCTACCCGTGTTCCTTCAGTTGCTCATGTGCCAGGGCCACGGTAACACTTTCGAAGGAATCTCGCGACCCTGGCAGGCATCGGTCTTGGCAGACCCCTTCAGTATTGCTGAGATCTCTTTGAGGCGCGCTTGGAACACTACGCGCCGTCGACCCGAGCCTAATTCTTACCGCGAGCTCGCGCCTACGGTGGCCGAGAGTCCACTATCGGCGGCTAGGGACATGAGGGTGCAGAGACTGCCACTCCACGCACCCCGCCTCCTCCTTCGTGAGCATTACTGCTTCGCAGAAGGAGGTGACGGCTTCCCATGCCCTCTCGCTCCGTACCATGGCTCTCACCAGGGCCGGACGCGAGAGGTCCCCGCCGCCGATCAGACGCAGTGGTGGGTCAGTGATAACGGCCCAGACTTACAAGTCGGGTACAAACCCAGGCAGACACTTTATGCAATTGATTTTATCACCAGTGGTCTCCAAACAGTGAAGGAAAACATCGTGAGGAAACCGATATATCCTAGAACAAAAAATTCGAAGACATGTGATATCTACCAACCCGCACTGGGCCCGCATGGTAGATTAGAGGAGGCATGTGTCCCAACAGTGGGCACATTATAAGCTGATTATGCAAAGGCAACGGTGACAACATACCATCAGGTAGACTGCCAGTTTTTTACCAAACATTCACCCTTTACTTTGTTCTTTCATCATTGCTAACCTAAAAAGACACGTGACAGCAATAATTACTGTCAAACTTTAATTAAGTTCTAAGCTTACCCCCTCCCCCCTAAAAAAGAATACAAAAAGCTAGTTTAGCAACAAAAGCATCTAACAAGCAATATTTCCACTAGTTTGAACTAGAAAATTATCTTGAATTTTCCACAAAAGGACCAATTTACTTATTGTTGTCGAGTGAAATTGTGCGAAAGAAGAGGGTAGACGTACATTGCGAAATCAAATTGTATTGTGCGTGGCCAGTCGTGCGTGAGCTGCGGTAGGGGCAAGACGTATGGGGTGGGACGTGGAAGGGATTTTAATAAAATATTTCATGTATTTTGATGTGAAATGTCATGTGAATTTTTATTTAGTAAGACTGATTTGACGTGTGGTTCCGTGTGTTGCCGAATGTAAAAAATAGCATTATCCCAGTTCTTCCTCGGGGTATCGTAAGAGGCGACTAAGGGACTTTCTAGAAAATAGGCAGCAGCGTTCTCTGTGCATTTTACCAGCATACTGCGATCGCCAACCCGCATGCCAAGCGTGGCGATTATGGCAAACCCCCACAAATTTCAAACGGCCTACGTCCAGCAGTGGGCGTGTTTCGGCTAAAACTATAATGGTTCCATTCCATTCGTAAACTAAACGCACACGGGGTTTTCAAGATCTTTTCTAAAAATATAATTCAGAATAACTGCAACAATCATTCTATCTAACCTTTCCCAACTATGTTGGAGTTAGTTTATAGATTAACCTCTAAGTCCTTGAGATACCACATTTGGTATCAGACACAATGGTTTTTAATTGTGTCTGTAATTACGGTAATTGACTGGTTAAGCGGATGAATATAAGTATGTACATGGGGCGACTGCCTATTAGACCTCCACAACTCAGTCAATGGATAATAAGCCTTTGGATACTGCTTTGTCAGACCGGCAACGACAATCAAAGGTCCACGAATATCAACCGGGACCAAGTGACCAACAGCTTAACGTGAGGCACGGAAGGGTTCGGGAGTCGATAGCGGACTCCCGGCCACCGTAGGCGCGAGCTTGCGGGTGGCGAGCAATGGGTAGCTCGCCGCCAGGTAAGGACCAAGCTCGGGTCGACGGCGCGTAGTGTTCCACGCGCGCCTCAAAGAGATGTCAACAGTAGTGAAGGGGTCTACTAGGACCGATGCCTGCCGGGGTCGCGAGATTGTTCAAGCGAGTTACCGTGACCCCGGCACACGGGCAGCTGATGGAACACGGGTGGGTTTTAGTCAGTAAAAGTCTGACACGCCCTCCCGCTCCGCCCAGAGCAGGAGAAGTCATTTGATGATTTCCCATCCAGAAAAAAAAAATGCACGGAGGGGTCTTGGTATGTAATGATGGTCACCCATCAACTATCCAACAGGGACAAGCGTAGCTTAACCTGACCGATCGACCCGTGCGACTGTTATTACTTAGCCACAAGCGGTAAAACTGTCAGAATAACTGCATTACGACTGAAATTATGTACCATGTAAATGGCTGTGTCCGAAATTATTTGACTGTGAAATTTAGAGAAATAATAAAACGCTATTAGAAAGGATTAAGAACAAAAAACGTAAACGATTGTAAGTTTAAGGCAATATAATCCCGACTACGATGAAGTAAAATGGAGGGTTATTTTGACCAATATGTACATATGTATATTCATCTCTTCCCTCATTAGTTAAAGTAGTATTCGTTTTCTAGTTCCTCCGCCGTTTTGACAGCAGTGGTGATGGAATTATTAACACAAAGTAAAGCGCTTGAAGATTAATGTAAGTATTATTATTTGTATTTATGTAAGAATTATTATGTAAGTATCATACCATTTCTCCTAGTTTAGTTTCTGCCTAGCCCCGTAAAAAAACGTGAGTTCATGAACCTATGTATAAAAATATTATGTAATTAATACAGGGCGTGTCTTTCACAGGAAAACCATACACATAGAACATTATTAGATTGGTTTGCACAGTAATAAATCTGCATACAAACTTGGAAAGCCTACTTTTGGTTTAATATAAATTAATATTCTATGGCATAAGCCATTCGATGTTACAATTACAGACTAGGAGTTGAGTTCCGAAAAAAAATCTTGTATTTTTAATGTATATTGTAGCTATAGATGGTTTTATAGGTAGTTTGGAATATATAATAAAGTATATGGGTATAATTATATAGTAAGGTTTTTTATTAATAGCATTAATATTGACTATACTTGGACTTTTAATCGTATTCAATAACATGACAGTTCAAAGTCAAATAATGATACCATACTACAACGAATAGTGTTGGGTAGTGAACGTTTTCGCGTAAAGAACGAAATGGTTTAATTTAAATAAAACTAAAAAAAAACGTTTTCGCAAGCAACGTTTGAAATGCTTATTTTTGTAATATGGTTGTCAAGTTGTGGTTGTTTGTAAAGTTGTCGATAACATCTAAATCATAAGAAGAGACGAGAATGAAGACAATTGAAGCGCCATCTAAACTTGCAGGCCCTGTGAACCTGGCCTGATTTTGTAACCTTAATTCTAGTATTGCCGAGGAATAAAAAAGCAATCCTTCTTTAGACTCGAAATAATCTACACCCTAATTACGTAACCACTATATTAGAATCTGAATCATTTTGAAGGACTTTACTAGGCTCGAAAAATTTGTCTGCTGTCCACGCTTGGCAGGTACCTAGCGTGGACAGCAGACAAATTTTATGCAATTATGGCAAAGTCCACCCCCCCCCCCCCCCCAATTTGGGAAGGCCTATGTTCAGCAGTGGACATCTTACGGCTGAAATGATGATGAAGATATTTTGTATACAAAAGCTCTGAAACTGCAATTTTAATGCCACGGATAAAAGTAATTTAAAGTTAAACTCAAAGCATATATTTCAAACTAGTTTTTGCCTGTTACAACGCTCCGATATTATACCTATAAACCTTGCTCTTCAATCAGCATTGGACGTCTATAGGCTGAAACGATGACTGATAGTATTTTACGCAATTACCACTCTGTATCTCCCTGCAATTTCAAAAAGCAGCAATCCTCTTTAGACCCGAAATATTCAAGACAATGTAATCTTATCCATCTCGTCCAAAACCTTAGCCATGTTTTGATTAAAATCAACCTATAGTTAAAATAATCTGCAATCGCCACACCTAGAGAGCAAAGATAGTCCTCACTGCCCTTTTTCTCTGCATGAGAAGCGGTATCTGCTATCAAAGCGTTGTCTACAGGGCTAGGTTTTATATAGGTACTCTATATATACCTATACTACTGGAACACAAGCCGCCTCTTTGTGAGGAGTGGGCCAAAATTCACCACGCGGGCCCAGAGCGGTTTGGTAGATGTCAAAGGTCTTCGAATTTTTGGTAGTAAGAAAAAGGCTAGGCAGTTTCATAAGCTCGTTCTTACATGGGCCTTAACTGTAATAACGAATTGTATATGTAAAATAACCGCCCTTCTTACCCCTCCGTGGAAAAAGGCGTAGTTTAATTGTATGTCATAAAACCACTTCCAATTTCAAATATATTTATTCCCCGTCTCCCGGGCTACAATAAAATATTAATAATGCATTTATTTTCGTGCGTGCGCGGCGGTGTGGTGTGGTCAGACCTACGTAATTATTTACCGCCATAAACATGGCCGACACTCGCGAATCATGTTGCCAACCTGTGTTAAATTGTTTGATAAGGATTATGTACAAGCATGGGATTTTTACACGCTTTATATTAGCTTCACTTGTATGTATGTTTGTTTGTAACCGACTCCTTATAGCGCGATTTTGACCCACTTTAAACAACTAGATTTCATTCAAACCTTGCACACCTGTCAAAGACCGATGACAATGCAATAATTTCATAAATTTGTGCCATTATTCTTACCAGGGTTACCAGGACAGCAAAAAAACTGTCTTCGAAAACTACGCTGACATACGTCACAAACACCCCAAAAAATAGAAAATATTTTTTTAAAACTATTATTTTTAATAAATTTCCTTCAGTGATTTTTACATTATAATCAGCCTATATTGTTCCCACTGCTGGGACACAGGCCTTCTCTCGGTTAAAGGGAGTGGGCCGTTAACGCTAGCTGAAATATGACAAATGATTTAATTTAATGTTTTGTGTCTCGCTGCTAATCCATTATTATCATTATTTCAGCCGAAAGAAGTCCACTGCTGGACATAGGCCTCCTCAACTTGAGGGGTTTGCCATAATCGCCACGCTTGGCAGGGGGGTTGGCGATCGCAGTATGCTGGTAAAATGCATAGAGAACGCTGCTGCCCATTCTCTAGTAAGTCCCTTAGTCGGCTCTTATGACACCCACGGGAAGAAATGGTATGGAGCTGTTCTTTACGTCCGACACCACACGGAACAATCTACGAAAAATAAACATAAAAAATGTGCAGTGAAAAATAACTTTAATTTCTAAATTTTTTTTTGTAATAAAGTTTTATTTTTTAATTTTTAGTTATGGTATCTACCCCGCACTAATTCCAAACAAACAATGCATATTTATGCGATAGCAGAAATCGCGGTTGATTTGCTGTCATTTTTAAAGAGTTCCGGTGTCTGTCTCAGGAACTCATCATCAGATCTATATGAAATTTATATGGGACCATTTCAGAATAAACCCCTTTCGAACAAAAAAAGAATTTTGCATATCCGTTTATATATGACGGAGTTATGGCCGAACATACATAAAAAAATATATATAAACATCCGAATTGATAACCTCCTCCTTTTTGAAGTTGGTTAAAAACCTATTTAAACCAAATAACATGATTGCCATAACAATCGCTAAGTCCTGGAAAAGATCATCATTAACATGCTTCTGCCCTTATTCCAATTTATTTGTGGTCGGCGCAACATATCTTTTTCTTCCACACTTCTCTATTAGTCGTCATCTCGGTAGTCACCCCCTTTCAATCCATATCATACTTCACACTGTCCATCCATCGTTTCTTTGGTCTCCCTCTACACTAATAGCCATCGACATTCATACTCAAAACTTTCCTCACGACATTTTCCTCATTTCTCCGTATCACGTGACCATACCATGACAACCGATTTCTACACAACTTTTCAGTGTCACTTTCAGACTTCCTATTATGTAGTCACTAGCTTCTGCCCGCGATTTCGTCCGCGTTAAATTTCTTGTTCCACCGACCTTTCCCGTCGCGTCGAATCGCCTACCCGTGCGATTTTACCCGTTTTTGCAACATTTTTCATTACTTCTCCGCTCCTCTTAGTTGTAGCGTAATATTATATAGCCTATAGCCTTTCTCGATAAATATGCTACCCAACACAGAAATAATTTTTCAATTCGAACTAGTAGTTTCTGAGATTACCGCGTTCAATCAAACAAACAAATTCTTCAGCTTTATAATATTAGCATATATAAAATTCTCGTGTCGCAGTGTTTGTTACCAAACTCCTCTGAAACGGCTGGACCGATTTTTATAAAGCTTTGCGTGCATGTCGGGTAGGTCTGAAAATCGGACAACATCTATTTTTCATACCTTAAAATTATAACGGTGACCTACCCCCATATTTTTTTGTATTTTTTTGTCAATTTTTTCTATTTTTATTATATTATTATTTAGCATTGAAAAATACATACAACTCTAAATTTTTACACTTTTCCACCCGGAAAAACAACGTTTGTCGGGTCAGCTAGTATTAGTACCTATAGATTTCTTATTCTATCCATTCGTGTAACACCACACATGTCTCTTAAAATTCTCATCTCAGCTGCATGCAATTGCCTTTCATTCATCACTTTTGTGGCCCAACATTCTGACCCATACAAGACAGCAGGTCTAACCATGGGTTTAAATATGACCACCGACCGGCCTGTTAATCTAGTAGTTAGTGACCCTGACTGTTAAGGCTGAGGTCGTAGGTTCGATTCCCACCCAGGACAAATGTTTGTGTGATGAGCACAATCATTTGTTCTGTGTCTGGGTGTAATTTATCTATAATGTGTATGTATTTAGAAATATATAAGTATATTTATCAGTTGTCTGGTTGCCATAGTACCTACAAGCGCTGCCTAGTTAGTCAGATAACGGTGTGTTGGTTGTCCTAACATATATTATATTATTAAATTTTCCACTTAAGTTTAAGAGGAATGAGTAGTGCTACCACCCGTAAAATCTTGGATGAAGTGAGCCTCAAGTAACATGACATTCCATCGGAAGCTAGAACTGACACAATTAACAGCTAACTTCACCTTAGTACATTTGTTAAAGAACATGGCGGTTGATGGGCCTGTAATTTTAACACAGCATGGAAGATCCGGTATTATCCAGAAACTAATTGTTTTTACATTATGATGACACGATTCGACAAAAATTACACCCACTAATATTTTTTTTTTTATTACACAGCCGTTATTGTCCCACTGCTGGGCAAAGGCAACGCTACTCTCTTTCCACGTCTCTCTGTCCAGAGCTGCCAAAGACCAATCTTTATTAAAAGAGTCCAGCTCATCCCGCCATCTCCGTCTGGGCCTGCCGCGATGTCTCTTGCCATTAAGCGGGACCCATTGGGTCGTAAGTTTGGCCCACTAATCGTCTGACATGCGGCAGATGTGACCTGCCCAATTACATTTAAGCGTAGCAGCTTACCGAGTGACATCAGTATTTTAGTGATGGAACGATTTTTTGTATTCGAAGATTTTATTTTTAAAAATCCTGATATACATCATCAAGTTCAAGAAAAAATTAAACATATAAACCTGCCAACCAAACACAATTAACTAAACTTACCACAAAAATCGACTAATTCTTTGCAATTAACCCTAATAAGCTTACTTACTTATCAAAACTCGACGAACCAACCCCATTACAACGTTACTCTACATTTTCCCCAAACCAAGTTTATATAAATCACATAAGCCTCTAATTCACACAATAAACAAACAGAGACGCCATTAAAACTTCATTTACAACTTGCTGTCAACTAAAACCTATAAATAAAATTTATTTCCTCGCCATTTGTCACTATAGGAGGCATGAAAAATTATCCTGCGAAACAAACCAATTTAAAAAGACCTCCCTTCCCTTATATTTGCTTAAAAAATCCGTGACATTGAATAAACAGTACGACTCCGAAGGGTCTTTATAATTTGGTCGCGTGCCACTACTTCATAATGTAATTTTGAAACGGAACACTATTATGTATTTCTATCTCTTTTACTCCTTCGCTTAGCGCTTAAGTGGGAGAGGAAAGGCTGATTAAAGAGGGTCGTATTGCATATCATTAAGAATCGTTTCGAGAGGTAACAGATGAGGGTAGCTCGTTCTCTGTTTAACATGGGATTTTGAGGTGTGTGTGAGAGAGATGGAGGGATGAGATATGATACCCGATTATGCGAGATTTTTTGTTATGAAAATATTATGAGCGTTGAAGGGTTTACGGAGTGAACCATTTTTAAAATGTAAGTGAAGTCTTAGATTTTTTCACTGCGTTTCGTGTTAGTGTAGGTAAGTACTGCAATGTATTTATAATTTTAGTATGTTTATAAGGAGGCGTTGCCGTATTATTTTATTTGTTCTTATTTATATTATGTATGTTTTTATTTGGGTCGTTCTACTTTTCTACCGACAATGAAACGAAGTTTTTCTTAATTTTTTTGGTTTTTGAACTATCCATAATTGTGATTTCTGTGTGGGATTAAAAAAAAATGCATCTGTGTTTTCATTAGGACCAATTAAAGTTTTCTCTCCGGCTAATATGATTTTTTTAAATATTTGTTTTAGAAAAAAAATATGTGACAAAATGTCCTTTTTCTGTGGAGACCACATTTCGGCTTACCACTCTGTCACGGCATTCTACGGGAAAAAGACGTATTAAATATGATGGTTAGAGAAAATGAAAAATGACATAATATTAATAGATAACAAAAATACGAACGTTTATTTGATCCAAATTAAAAAAACCGTAAATATCAATACTCCAACGAGATGCCATAACAAGACGAAGGACAAACCGTTGTCGGTAGAAAAGTAGAACGACCCATTTATATTACCACGAAGCATGTGTGGTGTGACTATGAATGATAGGCTGAGGAATGATGTGATAAGACAACGGTGCGGTCAAAAAGAAGATGTGTTGAAATGAGTATGCTTAGATGGTTTGGTCATGTTGAGAGGATGACAGAAGGACGGCTTACAAAAGGTATTTACAAGGCAGATGTGAGTGGAAACGCCAGGAGGGAACGCCCTATGAGGAGATATAGTGACCTTATTGGTGATGTTCTTCAGAAAGGTCAGGTGCGTAGTACTCGCAACCGGCGTGTGTGTATGACCAATTGTATGAACATAAACGAGGCAAAAGGATTATGTAAGGATAGTAGCAGATGGCGTTCCGTAGTTTCTGCCTACCCCCATGGGAAAAAGGCGTGAATTTATGTATGTTTGTATGCTGTATTATGTTAATGCAAGTTGAGTTTTTAAGTTATAATTAACTTGAATAATTAAATCCTTACACTACATGTTGGCACGTTCTAAGTTTATAAAAAAAAGTTTTTTATAACACGTATGGAAATGAAGTACGGTAACATATATTATTGCACATAATAAGCTGTACCGGCTGGAAATCATACTTAATCTATACATCTATACAATACAAATAAATAAAATTGGAGTGTCTGTTTGTAATATTAAGATAACCACGGATGTATACACGGTACATATACCAAAACAACATATTTTTCAATTTTTGTCTGTCTGTCTGTCTGATTGTTCCGGCTAATCTCTGAAATGGCTGGACTGATTTTGACGGGACTTTCACTGGCAGATAGCTGATGTAACAAGGTGTAACTTAGGCTACTCTTATTTTAGAAAAATACCTACGTTAATTTCCGACATCCACGTGGGCGAAGCCGCGGGCAAAAGCTAGTAATGTTATAAATGTGAATGTAAGTTCGTTTGTTACGCTTTCACGCGAAAACGACTTAACCGATCATCATGAAACTTTGCACACATATTCTTGGAGGTATTAGAAGTTACATAGGATACATTATATGTTTTTTTTTTAAACTATATTTATTGTAATTTTTAACGCGAGCGAAGCTTCGGGCTTTTGCCCGAAGCTTCGCTCGCGCTTCTCTTCTAGCTTTTGCTAGTACGATATATTTTAAATAAACCAATTACAGGCTCTCTTGAATTGTCAAAGGGTAGGTGAATCAGAAAGATAAAACTAGTTCATTCCAAAACGTAGTAAGTAGTACCTATGGAGAAAAACGGCCAAGAACTCCATGGACACTCTCTTAAATCGAAATAAACTTAACACATTAACTGCCCTGTCGGACTATGTGTCCGACACTTTTTGTTCCATTTAGGCCTTGTCGGACTATATGACCGACAACACATACCAAATCCGAACGTGTCGTTGCTGCCTGCCGGCCATGTTTATTACTCTTTCAGTTATATTAAGTGTCCCATAGAGCCCAAAAGCCACCGTATCAATATAAATTTTGTTTACATTTACTCTCATACACTTTTTGGAAAGTATGAAGTCAAAATTAAAGTAAGGAATTAAATTATGAAAATAGAAAGAAGTATCTAATGTAATAAATATGATAATATATGTTTTTATGGAATAAATAAACTATTTAAAGTGAAATAACAGTGGCAGTTAACGTGTTAAGGACAGATTGGTTACTTATCATTCATGTTGAAATTACATGTGAAAACGATGTAAAGAATAAAACGTGCACTTTGAAAGCGTCCGTAATAAAGAACAAAACAAAATCTACCAATTCAGAAATTAAAATAGGCCGAATAATAAATATGCATTTGGGCCGAATTTCGACCATAATTCTTTTAAAATTGAATCCATTTCCAATGCATTATTATATGATAATATTAAATTAGCCTTCTGCACTCCTTCTCCATATAAATTTTGACTGTTCCAAATTTCATATTCCTCCATCCGCGTAGTTTTCGTAAAAAGAGGTACAAAGATATTGTTTCACGTATTAATTTACAGATTTTAAAAATCGCCCAGTAATCGGTTTTCTTCTTTCAATGATAAATGATTTTATTTCTGCAATTAGGTTTGTAAAAACACTTTTACACGTCAATCATATAATTAAAACTATATGAGGTCAGCGTCTACTACTCTGAGAAGAAAGGCCGAAACAAACTCAGAGGTCGCAGTCTCTTTAAAAGTCCATACATAATCTTGATGTCTCAATGGGCTTTTGAGGAAAGAACCACACAGATTGAGTAGACCTATCCAGTCAGTGCACGCATTTATCAGTAATCATGCAGCTCAACTCAAAACTTAAGAAGCTCAATGATTTGATGAACAATACCAAAGAAAGGACATTTGTGTTGGTCGCTAAATTACTCAGACTTACCAAGATTAAAACTAATGAGAAAACATCTTTTTTTTTCCAAAAGACCCAATCTTAACATTCAGAATAATTAAAAAAATATAATACTTTACAAAGTATTATACGTCGAAATTAACACCAAATAAATATTTCTATGTTAATTTTCATTCCCAAAACATTTTACCTCAAATCGATGCAACTCTTGACACTGTGACCTCACACTCTCTCCCTCTCATTGACCTTACAAGCACCGATTACAGCACAAAATATAAGGGTCACAATATGAAATGTCACACAAAATTATCGGCTCAAGCTAAATTTGACTCAGATAAAGCCAATTGAAGACTGAAAGCTCCATTTATTAAACAAAGCAAAAGAAACTTGAGGTTTTGCTTAAAATAGTAAGTCTTGTATTTTTTCCAGGTACTGTAAAGGGTGTAGGTATGTAGAATAAAACACCTTATATCTGCCTAGCCTTTTCCCAATGATGTTTTTTTTTTTGGATGAGAAATCATCATATGACTTCTCCCGCTCTGGGCGGAGCGGGAGGGCGTGTCAGACTTTTACTGACTAAAACCCACCCGTGTTCCATCAGTTGCCCATGTGCCAAGGTCACGGTATCTCTTTCGAACAATCACGCGACCCCGGCAGGCATCGTTCCTAGCAGACCCCTTCAGTTTTGCTGACATCTCTTTGAGGCGCGCGTGGAACACTACGCGCCGTCGACCCGAGCCTGGTCCTTACCGGGCGGCGAGCTACCCATTGCTCGCCGCCCGCAAGCTCGCGCCTACGGTGGCCGGGAGTCCTCTCAATTATGCTGGAGTCGGCTTCAAGTCTAACTAGATGCAGCTGGACACCAGTATTTTATATGGAGTGACTGCCTATCTGATATCCACAACCAAGTTTCTGGATAATACGATACCCCTTGGTAAGACTGATTGCCAGAGTTTCAGGGTTCTGACGATCCGTAACGACTGTCAGAGACATATTCACTATTAGCTAAATATCCGTACCGTGTGATGCTGGACGCAAAGAATAGCACCATTTCATTTCTTCCCGTGGGTGTCATAAGAGGCAACTAAGGGATTTACTAGAGAATGGGCAGCAGCATTTCCTATGCATTTTACCACCATACTGCGATCGACAAGCCGCCTGCCAAGCGTGGCGATTATGGCAACCCCCCCCCCCCCTCAAATTGGGGGAGGCATACGTCCAGCTATAGACGTCTTTCGGCTGAAATGATGATGATGATGATGATGAAGAATCGTTCAGTTTGATGAAGAATCTCTTTTCCGTTCCGTTTTTATTCCATAGTTTTACAGGCAAGAACAAAACACACTTTCCACGAAAGTATTTACTTATTACATAGAACATTATTCCCGACATTTTTGAAACTGTAAATTCATAAATGGTAGTAAAAAGCTGTAAAACGTGGAAAGTTTTATTTTACTTGGCAACACAGCCGTTCATAATTTCACTGTAACACAACTCTGGAGGTAGGTACGGCGGGAGCGGGAAATGGGGAAAATGAAAACGAAAAATAAAGTTTGTTTGGTTTTTTTTTTGTAATGAAAAACAACATAAAAATCGTAATTTTATTTTAGACCAAACCATCTTTTTACAAACCCATTTAACTGCGAGACAGCTTTATACATTAGATAACAGCAATAACTATTTTTAAATACCTACCTATCCGTTTTTCTCTTGTTAATAAATTACTCACTTTTTCCAGCCGCTTCGCCCGCGTATTATACATATAAACCTTCCTCTTAAATCACTCTGTCTATTGATGAAAACCGCATTAAAATCCGTTGCGTAGTTTAAAAGACCTATGCGTAGAGACGAGGGAAGCCACTTTGTTTTACCTATACTATGTAAAGAAGATACACTAGGTCAGCTGGTTATGTATAATTCAGTAAATGGCTAACATTCAAATTCACTAAAATCAAATAATTCACAGTTATAACATACTACAGTTAAAAAGGAAAGTTTTATATAAGGTGTATCTATTCATACATGAAATATTTTAAGAGGTACACCTGTAGGTGGTAAAGAAGCTGTAGAAGCAAAAAGAAAATTTTTATCGAAGCGTTTTTGAATTTTCGTAATTATTATAATTTTAACATTTTTTACGTTTTGCATAAAACCTTTAATCCAAATTCTATGAATGGCCCGCCTGACGCTGCGAGGACGGTGACCGGACCGCACGAGCATGGCCACGGTGTCTCGGGCCCTAAAAAATAAGAAGGAGCCAGTATTTCTTATGTGCGTCAAATAATTTATAAATATTAAATTTTGAAAAAAATACATTTAGAAAAATTTTTTTTTTCGTTGCTGTAGCTTATTTACCACCTACAGGTGTACCTCTTAAAGTATTTCGTGTATGAATAGATACACCTTATATACTTAAGGAAGTATGATAAAATACTCAAAATCTGCCCAGAGATAGACAAATGTTTTAATTAGAGTACCATCGACTAAAACTCTACAGGACTTTTTACTGAATTTTACACCCAAAAAGAACCTTATATGACGCAGAAATAAACTTCGTATCCTATTTAATTAATCCTTCTTCAAAACATACTACCTACATTCCTATTTTAATTAAAATGGTCCGCTAGTAAATAATTAAACCACATGGACCTACCTAACACGGAAAGACTATGCTGTGAAAATTTGAGCTAATTTCACGTATAACTCACTCGTTCAAAATATTTCCTTCGGCTTCGAGTCTAACCGGATGCAGTTGAATACCAGTATTTTAAATGGACCGACTGCCTATCTGACCTCCACAATTCAGCTACTGTGTAATACGACACCCCTTGGTAAGACTGGCTGTCAGACCTTCGGGCTCCTGGTGACCCGTAAAGATTGTCAGAGATCTACGAATGGCTGCTGTGACCAACAGCTAAAGGTGCTTTCCGAGAGTCTTAGTATGTAATCATTCATTATTTATCATTTCAGCCAAAAAACGTCCACTGCTGGACATAGGCCTCTGCTAATTTGGGGAGTTTGCACTAATCGCCACGATTGGCAAGTGGTTTGGCGATCGCAGCATGGTGGTAAAATGCATAGAGAACGATGCTGCCCATTCTCTAGTAAGTCTCTTAGTCGACTTTTACGACACCTAAGGGAAAGAAATTGGATGGTGCTATTTTTTACGTCCGGCACCACACGAAAAAATATATTATTACTAGCTTTTGCCAGCGCCTTCGCCCGCGTGGAGGTCGGAAATTATCCCGCGGGACCATACTACCGGGATAAAAAGTAGCCTATGTCCTTTCTCAGGCTCTAAACTATCAGTGTACCAAATTTCATTTAAATCGGTTCAGTAGTTTTAGCAGGAAAGCGAGACAGACAGACAGACAGACAGACAGAGTTACTTTTGCATTTATAATGTTAAAGTATAAGTATATTAAGTATGGAATAGTATGGATTAGTATATTAGTAAATTAGTAATTAGTATGGAAGTATGGATGGATAGTATGGAAGTATGGATATGGAAGTATGGAAGTATGGATATGGATTTGTTCCGTGTAGCAGGAGCACGAGAAGAAAAATATTGAAAATACGACACGGGGTCGTACTACTAGATTAAAAAGTATCCTATGTTTTAATCCAGGTTATAAACTATCTGTAAGCCGTTTTTGCGTGAATGAGTAACAAATATTCAAACATAATAGGATTAAGTTTTAATTCAAGACTTCACGAAAAATCAAGTTGTGTTCTATTTTTAACTTTATTATAGTAATATTCCTTATAACAGTAACCTACATTGTATGCCCCATACCATGACACAAGGTTACCGCTGTTTAAAATGACAGTAATTTTACGGTATTTTTGCGGTTTTCATAAGTTTTTACTTTCTCTTGTTGACCACGGCTCTTTGGACTCGTCCTGACAAATGTTGGCAAGGACACCACGTTTTTTTTTTGGAATGACATCTTGCAGGTCAACCTATGAGATTGTCAGCTGCTCCTGTGGCTACCTTAATAAATTAAGGTCTCCAGCCAGGGCTTAAAAAACTTAAAACTAGAGCGACTACTCGCTACGGGCACCTCCTGTGGGGTACTCATACCTCAGCTTTGGGCGTCGCTGGTAGGGCAGCAAAGGACGGGTTGGATCGGAATGAAGAACATCATGAACATTCACTAGGTATAAATAGTCAGTAGTTCCTGAGATTAGCGCATTCAACCAAACAAACTCTTCAGCTTTATAATATTGGCATGGCCCTACATTGTTAGAGTCACGTTAAATTCTAATAATATAATGTTTGGACTTTAAAAGAGACCATGAACTCTGAGTTTGTTTCGACATTTCTTCTCAGGGAATAGTCAGCTAGGAAATACCGGCACAATCTATTTTTAAAATATTGAGAAATAAAATATTGACGTATAAAATTGTCTTATAAGATCCAATCAATATTCCATCATCGTCATTATCATTTGAGCCGGAAACGTCCACTGCTGGACACAGGCCTCCGTCAAAGGGAGGAGGCCATAATCACCACGCTTGGCAGGCGGGTTGGCGATCGCAGTATGGTGGTAAAATGCATAGAGAACGCTGCTGCCTATTCTGTGGTAAGTCCTGTCCATTCTCTAGTAAGTCCCTTAGTCGCACTTACACGCACGGGAAGAAATAGGATGGTGCTATTATTTACGTCTGTCACCACACGGAACAATACAAAATAATTACATAAGTTATATTAAACTGAACTTCATAAGCCGAAGAAACTTAACAAAAATACCTACACAATATTTCACGTACGCCTCTCTGCCTTTTCATTTACCTACTATATAGCGCCGCCCCCGTCGGTTGCCATGGCAACGCACCCCCTCCTATACACCGGCACTGGGGTAGATTATAATGACTTTTATTTTTTACCTTCTGTAGGGACATAGATACAATTTGTTGTCATCTATTTGGTAAAAAGAAGATTTAAAAGTGTTTTGTTTTAGTAGTTTATTTTTTAATTGTATCAGGGATGTGAAAATTATAAGATTTCTCTTTCGAATAACTGTTTTCTTCTTGAGGTTTTAGCACAAACGGTCTTATAATTTAGAACTATTATTTGCTATCGGTTTTACCAATTTATTATACATATAAACCTTTCTCTTGAATCACTCTGTCTATTGATATAAAACCGCATTAAAATGTTGCGTAGTTTAAAAAAGCGTACAGACACGAGAAGCGAGTTGGTTTTGTACTATGTAAATATGTATGTTTTTTACACTATTAATTCTATAAATGGCTCGAAATAAACATTGCAATAGTTAAAAACGAAATGATTAGTCAAATCTACTAGCTTTTGGCAGCGGCTTCGCCCAAACCACTGTCCTCAAAAAAAACTAAAAAAATGTTGTTTTTTTATGCTTTATTAGTAAGAACAAAATTCTTAGTAATAAATTACGATCTAGCCAAAAATGCTCATAAGCAATTTAACTCTAACTTAATATGTTACGTAATAGATTATGTTAAAACTAAGAATAGTGTCCATTTGCACTTTTAGATAAGTCCGTAGCACTTTCTTAGAGTCTAATACAATTTTTAAACACTATGTTCATGTGTTATATGTATAGCACAATACTGGTACTATTATTAGCTCACTTTTTACACTACAATAATTCAAAAGGTTTAGTTCTTTTTAGCCTTCGCACTAAGTCTGTGTTGTCTAGCAGCTGGATTGTCTCAACATTCACGTATAGGTGAAGTCTGCGTTCGTGGGCTTCAGCAAATTTTTGGATAAAATGTTGATAAAGTAAAAATTGAACGGAATAAATAATTAGATAAAATAAAATACACAAAAAATAATGGCAATTAGTGTAGTAATAAGAGATATTTAATATTATTCACATATTTTCTTGACTGAGTCAAGCAATATATTTCTACTAGCTGACCAGACAGACCCTGTCCTGTTTCCTTGAACCCGATCGCAGCGCCACCTATCGGGTCCAATAGTGAATTTAAACCAACCAGGGTGCCACCAAACCGCATACAAAAAAAAACATTCAAATCGGTCCAGCCGTTTAGGAGGAGTTCAGTGACATACACACGTACTTACAGTAGAATTATATACGTAAAGATATGTAATGTAAAAGGTTATAGAAAGATACTTTACTTCACTTCAAAAACCTAAATATTTAATGATCCCAACCCCATAATTTCTCGTAGACTCTACCTACACAAATATAATAAATATCTAAGTTGACTAAAACCCACAGTTTTTCCAATCGCGTTAATGTATCTGAAAGCATTCGTTTTGAGAGTGGCGCGCCAGGAAAATCAATTGGATTATTTAGATCACACGACTTTTTGGTGACGTTGTCTAGTCGTGAGGTAGTCGTCACGTGCTGTCATAGTAAAAAATTGCATTAGGTTGTGTAATGTATGCTCCGAATTATAAGTTTTAAGTCGTATAAATAATTTCATCACCACTGCTTACAAAACTGTAAAGAAAAATATCGTGTAGGAACCCGCATGTTCTAGAACCAAAAATTCGAAGACGATGACGACGTGTCATCTACCAACCTGCCCACTCCCTCTCGAAAAGAGAAAATTTGTATCCCAGCAGTGGGAACATTAAAGCCTGTTTATGCAATGGATTGTTGTTTCTTATTTTTCTATAGAAAAACATCTTTGCTTAAGTTAATGTTGTATTCATAAAATATATTTAAATGTTTGCCAAAAATTGTCACTCCAAAATGGCCCTTTTTTTTTTGGATGGGAAATCATCAAATGACTTCTCCCGCTCTGGGTGGAGCGGGAGGGAATGTCAGACTTTTACTGACTAAAACCCACCCGTGTTCCTTCAGTTGCCCATGTGCCAGGGTCACGGTATCTCTTTCGAACAATCACGCGACCCCGGCAGGCATCGGTCCTAGTAGACCCCTTCAGCTTTGCTGACAACTCTTAGAGGCGCGCGTGGAACACTACGCGCCGTCGACCCGAGCTTTGTCCTTACCGGGCGGCGAGCTACCCATTGCTCGCCACCCGCAAGCTCGCGCCTACGGTGGCCGGGCGTCCGCTATGGACTCCCGACGCCCGGGGCGTCTCCTCCTGCGGAGGCTAGGGACGTGAGAGCGCAGAGACTGCCACTCCCTCAGACGCCTTGTTTTAAAATATAAGTTATGTATTCTGCGATTCTGAACTACATTCATAAACTCACAACTTCTTCCAATGGGATAGGCTTACTGACTATGATATAGTGACTTTATTGGTGATGTTCTTCAGAAAGATCAGGTATGCAGTACACACAACAATCATAGTAGTGTATGACTAGCTAGCTCATAAAGAAAAAATTCTGAATTTTGAAAGCCTTATCAGTAAGCATTGTGCAATCAAATCAAATCTCATGCTGTAGAAACCTAAAGGGTTGGTCAAAACACTAACAACCAATCCTATATGATTTAACAATATACAAGAACAACCTTTCTGCCCGTGACTTTGTCGGCGTTAAATTTCTGCCATCACTTTTTAGGGGTTAATTTCTAAAAAAACTGACATGAAAAAAGAAATACTGGTTTTCAGCTGCATCCGTTTACACCAGAAAACTACCCCAATGTAGTTGGCAAAAGGCTCAGTACACAATGAGAGAAGCTCGTCGCGAAGTCGTGTCGTGACCACAAACAGTCGTGACATTAAAATGTCACTTTAAGAGAAGCTCGCCATCTAAAAAGTGGTGGAGAGTGCTTTTTAAAATGTGGAGCATGCCGTTATTGTAACTGAAATGGAATGATGGCGTCTTAATATTTACACTTTTACCCTTTCTAACGGTGATAAATAAATGGGAAATGTAAAATCGGCTTTACGCTTGTAAGAATATATAAAAATTTCGTCATAACATCACACTACAGGGCCAATAGGAGATCCGTAGGAGAACCGAGGTAACCGACATAACCCGAAGAATTAACTAAAAAAAAAAAAAACTACAAAAAAAATATATATATACTTGTCTTAAGTTGGTTCTTTAGTATGGTTCAATAGTATGTATTTAGTTTGTACTTGTTTTATTTGTGGAAGAGAAAATAAAGATTTTTTTTTTTTTAAATTGCCAATCTTAAGTGGCAGTGGGCAGGGCACATTGCTCGCAGAACGGATGGCCGATGGGGCCGGAAGGTTCTGGAGTGGCGACCGCGTACTGGAAGACGTAGCGTAGGGGCTCCCACAAGATGGACCGATGACCTGGTATATGCCCTAGGAATCCGCTGGATGCGAGAAGCACAGAACAGGTCGGAGTGGCGGTGCTTAGGGGAGTATGTCCAGCAGTGGACATCTTTCGGCTGAAATGATGATGAGAGGGCTAATTCTCGTCATTTTAAGAACGTTCACAATCTGCTCTTAGTCTCTATCAGTCAAAAATATCTCGATTTTCCATATAACGTTTTTCAAATTTGATTGTCGCCGAGATGAGACCGCAACTAGATTTTGAACGTTTTCAATTACAAGAATTGACCTTCTGGTATGCCTCAAAAGTACAGACCTTCAAAAGCTTAGGACAGTATTAATAAAGTCCAATATTATTATTTATTTATTTATATATGCTTTATTGTACACCAGAAAACAATTATAAAATAACAATATATATAATATATATAAGAGATACACCTGTAGGTGGTAAAGAAGCTATAGCAACGAAAAAAAAAATTGTCTTAGAGTTTTTTTTTTAATTTAATATTTATGAATTATTTGACGCACATAAGAAAGCCAGTATTTCTTATGTGCGTCAAATAATTCATAAATATTAAATTTAAAAAAAAATACTCTTAGACAATTTTAAACAAAACCTTCTTATTTTTTACGGCCCGAGACACCGCGGCCATGCTCGTGCCGTCCGGTCATCGCCCTCGCAGCGTCAGGCGGGCCAATCATAGAATTTGGAGTAAAGGTTATATGCAAAACGTCTCAAGTAGTTTTAAAATTATAATAATTACGAAAATTCAAAAACGCTTAGATAAAAAATTCTTTTTACTTCTATAGCTTCTTTACCACCTATACCTTATATAAAATAAATATCATAATCATCATCATCATAATATCATAATTATAAATATCATCATTTCAGCCAAAGACGTCCAGTGCAAGACATAGGCCTCCCGCAATTTGGAGGAAGTTGCCATAATAGTGACGTTAGGCAGGCGGATTGGCGATCGCAGTATGGTGGTAAAATGTATAGAGAACGCTGCTGCCCATTCTCTAGTAAGTCCCTTAGTCGCCTTTTATGACACCCACAGGATTGTGCTATTCTTTATTTCCGACACACACGGAACTCTCAAGTCAGCAACTATGTTGGCTTTGGCTTCTAAGTTAACCAGATGTAGCTGAATATCAGTATTTGCCATGGAACGACTGCCTACATGACCTCCATTCCTATATGTAGACCAGCGGCGAGGCGTAAATTTTTCTAAAAGAGAAGCCGAAGCGAAGTCGGCCTTAACTTACTGACTCATCAATAAAGAATACTTACTATCATTCTAAAATTAATATAGGAATGTAATGAATTAAATACAATTAAATTGAACAGATGAAAACGAATAAAATATGCAATATTCCTCTATCTCGTTCTCGCTGACGCATTTTTAGGGTTCCGTTGCCAAATGGCAAAAAACGGAACCCTTATAGATTCGTCATGTCTGTCTGTCTGTCTGTCGGTCTGTCTGTCTGTCTGTCTGTCTGTCTGTCTGTCTGTCCGTGTATGTCACAGCCACTTTTCTCCGAAACTGTAAGAGATATGTTGTTGAAACTTGGTAAGTAGATGTATTCTGTATACCGCATTAAGATTTTTACACAACAATAGAAAAAAACAATAAATTTTGGGGTTCCCCATACATAGAACTGAAACTCAAAAAAATTTTTTCATCAAACCCATACGTGTAGGGTATCTATGAATAGGTCTTCAAAAATGGTATTGAGGTTTCTATTATCATTTTTTTCTAAACTGAATAGTTTGCGCGAGAGACACTTCCAAAGTGGTAAAATGTGTCCCCCCCCCCCCCCCCCGTAACTTCTAAAGTAAGAGAAAGATAAAACTAAAAAAAATATATGATGTACATAACCATGTAAACTTCCAACTAAAATTGGTTTGAACGAAATCCAGTAAGTAGTTTTTTTTAATACGTCATAAATCGTAAATCGCAATTTACCTTCCATTCAATCAACTCAAATATAAAAAAAAAACATTTAATTTCATAAACATAAACCTTACGCATAAACCGAGGATACCTACAGGTTTGTACGGAACCCTCGGTGCGCGAGTCCGACTCGCACTTGGCCGGTTTTTTCTATACCTGTCTCTGTCATAACCCGTTGTACAGCGGCTTGCTCTCGTACATATCAAGCGGTGCCACGTGACCTAAAGTGACATCATTACGGGATCGCTGTTGTAAGAATTTTTAGTTCCCGATTATGACGTTTTGGCGCCGGGTTAATTTAGAACATTTCTCTTTTGTTGTAATACAAAGGTATAAATAACCTTTTTTGTTGTTTGAATGTTATGGTGAATTAAATACCCGTAGTGTAACTATATTTATTGACAATAGTAGCCACTATTTACATACTATTGTATTTTTAATAGTGATAGAGTTACCAATGCGAATCCCCGAAGGCAAGCCGGTAGGAATCGTGTTATATGGTGCCTTCGCCACTGATGTAGACGCAGGTTTCGTAATAATATTAATAATAATGCAGTTATGTGTATTTATATGTTTGATGGATAAATAAAAAAATGACAGACTGTAATGGCGCCAATAATAACTTAACAATTATTTATTATAACTAATAAATTTTGTTATTTATACTAATATTATAAAGCTGAAAAGTTTGTTTGTTTGTTTGTTAATCTCAGGAACTACTGGTCAGAATCGAAAAAACCTTTTTGTGTTGGGTAGCCTATTTATTGAAAAAGCTATGATCAAAAGGAGCGGAGCAGCAATGAAAAATGGATGTAAACTGGCAAGCAATTCGATGCGACGGGAAGGGTCACGGGAGCAAAAATTTGACGCGGACAAAATCGCGGGCAGAAGCTAGTTTAGTATATAACTAGATCAGATCATTTATTTTTTATTATCACAACAAATTATGTGCATTAAACGCATGAATTGGATTAAAATATGGATGTTGGAGTGGTTTATTTTATAGCACAGGTTTTTCCATATAAATTACTAGCTTCTCCCGCGTCTTCGTCCACGTGAAGTTACTTGTATATGTCGAGGTTGGCTTCCAGTCTAACCGGATGTAGCTGAATACCAGTGTTTTATATGGAGCAACTGTCTATCTGACCTCCACAATAACCCAGTTACTGGTTAACACGATATGCTTTGCTAAGACTTGTAGTTTGCAGTAGGTATACTAGTATTTTTATAAGGGACTTACTAGAGAATAGGCAGCAGCGTTCTCTATACATTTTACCACCATACTGCGATCGCCAACCCGCCTGCCAGGCGTGGCAAAACTTCCCATCTTGGGGGTGTCCCTATGCCCAACCATGGACATCTTTCGGCTGAAATGACGACGAATGATGACGCTACAGGTATTAAATAAAAACCTTTGAGTTTTTTAATAACTCAAAAACAATCTTTTATTGGTAACAAACTTCTTCGCCCGCGTATAATCGTATAAACCTTCCTCTTCAATAACTCTATCTATTTAAAAAAAAACCGCATCAAAATCCGTTGCGTAGTTTTAAATATCTAAGCATACATAGGGACAGACAGAGGGAAGCATCTTTGTTTTATATTATGTAGTGATAGTGAATCAGTGTCTTATCGACATCATCCTCATTATAAAGATATTTTTTTTACCTCCTCGTAAAAAGAACGATACTACAATTCCCGATACAATACAAGCACACTTGTCAACCCGATCGAGTCGGGAGTTGCAACAAATTGCGCTAGTGTACTCGACTCGACGGCACTCGAATGCACTCGGCGGAGCCCTATTGTGGCGCAGCCCTATTGTGGGGGGGCTATTGTGTCGCCATTGTCCCGGCTTCGTTACTTGTGCATTGTTTTTAATATTCTTTTATTTTACTGTTTTGTTGCGGGGGTCGGGGTTTAGTACGAGCGAGAAGCGGGATGATTTGTTAAGAGTGGAAGAAATAAACATTTCGTTTTATATATACCTAACGTTGATAGTCTCCAGTATTGCAGCTTTAATATACATAGTTACGAATGATGTGAACAGAACGTGACGGAATGAGTTACCGTTTGCGATCGAATCAGAAATGAAGAAATCTGTAAGAGAACCAAGGTAACCGACATAACCAGAAGAATTTCGAAACTTCAGGGGCAGTGGTCAGGGCACATTGCTCTAAATGGCCGATGGAGCCGAAAGGTGGAAGATATAGCATTGGAAGACATTTCCCACGAGGTGGGCAGATGACCTGGTGTAGGTTGCAAGAAGCTGCTGGATGCGAAAACCACAAAACCGGTCGAAATGGCGGTTCTTGTGGCAGGCCTATGTCCAGCAGTGGATATCTTTCAGCTGAACTGATGTGATAGTGAACAAAATCACACGATGGCTCTTTAAAACAATCTCCCTTTTTAAGAGCCCATTCTTGTGAATGCTTAGTTGCTTAGCTGTTAAAGAAAAGCACCTGGAAAACTTTGGTGAATGTCAATCCCTAACATCACGTGGAATGACAGAACACTTCATTGAAGAGATTTTAACAGAATGGACCAGTTAGTTCTAGCCGTAGCATGAGCATAATCAGCCAAAATTGATTCCATGTTTTAGGCAGATAGCTATTGGATTTGACACAGGCCTCCCTCGGTGAGAAGTTATGGGCCGTACCTAATTCAAAACGTGGGCCCAGTGCGGGTTGGTAGATGTCACATGTCTTTCAATTTTTGTTATAGTCCTGCCGGTTACCTCACGATGTTTTCCTTCACCGTTTTGAGAGCAGTGGTGGTGAAGTGGGCCACCAGAGCTCTAGCCGTAAAATACATAATATTGGCTTCGTTAAATCGCGAAAAGGAATGTTTCCGGCAAAATAAAACCCAAAGTAACACGCTAACCCGCTCCAGCCACCACTGTGCCCACACCCCACGACATTGTGTGGTACCTGAACAGTTAATTACGCCAACTGTCGCGATACTCAATTATTTCAACCACATAGTGTTAATGAATACGTTTTTGAACTGATCGCAGTCTGTTGGAGTTCAAGGGAAGACGGGCTGGGCCGTGAGTAAAGGCTGTGCTGTGGATCGATGTTGCCAAGTGCAAGTTTGATTACATAAGTGTAGACAAAGGATCTGAAAGGAGGACGCGCGGGCTGGCGGAAGATAGGAGTGGAGAGAGGCTTTTGCCCAGGAGTGGAACAGGAAAACCACCAAGGTAACCGACATAGCCCGAAGAACTGCCAAACTTAAGTGGCAGTGGGCAGGGCACATTGCTCGCAGAACAAATGGCCGATGGGGCCGGTAGGTTCTGGAGTGGCGACCGCGTACGACGGAGCGTTGGAAGGCCTCCCACAAGATGGACCGATGACCTGGTGAAGGCCGCAGGAATACGTTGGATGCGAGAAGCACAGAATACGTCGAAGTGGCAGTGCTTGGGGGAGGCCTATGTCCAGCAGTGGACGTCTTTTGGCTGAAATAATGATGGTGATGATGGGACAGTGAAGGGTAGCAAAAAAGAGATATAGAATCAATTGGACTGTCTTTTGAGCAAAAAAAAAGTTAGTTGTATCCGATTCGACTCCTGCCAGGGTCACGGATTTGTTCAAGTTACCGTGGCCCTGGCAGAGGTAACTGAAGGAACACGGGGAAAACAGCATTATGCTAAGCGATGGCCGTTTTGCAGGATGTGATGCATGTTTCCCCCCCAGATTTTTCTTTTGTTTTGTATGTTTTGGCCTTTCTTTGCGTCATGTTTGCCGCAAATGAACGTATTTTCTTTATATTTCTTTTCTCAGTGTTAAGCAGTGCGTTGAACAACCAGTATGCAAAAAAATCCGTCACGATATTTTAAAGTCCTGCGAACGTGAAGTCTATTGCCATCAAAATGGTACATAACCAGACTATTAAAATATCGTAATAAAATATTTCATATTCCTAAACGGAGAGGAAATGGATAGTTATAAATATCTTGTTTTATGTCTGCTATAATAACAGGTTGGTAATTAAATTAAATGAATTCTAGGGGGCCTTTGATTCTAGGTACCGCTACTTATAAACCTAAATGCATAAATATTTTGTCATCATCATTTTGAGTCGAAAGACGTCCCCTCTGCTGGACATGGGCTATCCCCAATTTGGCTTGCCGTAATCGCCACGCTTGGCAGGCGGGTTGGCGATCGCAGTATGGTGGTAAAATGCATAGAGAACGCTGCTGCACATTCTTTGGTAAGTCCCTTAGTCGCCTTTTAAGACACCCACGAGGAGAAATGATATGGTGCTATTCTTTACGTCCGGGACCAAACAGACAACTAGTCTTACTTAGGCGATTGGAAATGTTCGTTACAATTTTTTTTATGTTTGAACTCTACCGCGAGTTACGAGTTGTAGATCATAGATCCAAACACAAACAATTTAGTTTGTTAAAATTGTTCCTATGACGTCCACTGCTGGAAGCCTATGTCCAGCAGTGGACGTCTTTATACTGAAATGATGATGATTCTGAGGAAACTAACAATAACTAGACCAAAAATTAACAACGTATATTGGGTTTCAACGTGACTTTATTTATACCTTCCTATTTCCCTACTTACCCTAAAATAAACAGAGCGTAACGTTATACGCCCTAATTCAGACTTTGTTTCTATTTATCGTTCCGTCTCTCTTCCTCTTACTCTATTAGACATAAGAAGGATTCTTCATCCCTGTCTGGTCCCCTATGTAATAACAAAGCATATAATTTTGTCCGTCTGTTGCTAGCTCACTGAATATTGTGGTCTAGTAGCAATTTGTGCTCAGTGACATCTTGGGGACAGTCGTGGAGAAAAAGGCTTTGTATTTTTACAATATTTTATTGATAAATTCTCGAGGAACGAAGGGCTTGTGGCTAAATAATTTTAACCGCATGGGTCGAACGAAGGTTGAGGTATAGTCCGTGAATGGTTGATCATTCATAATATATCGGCAACTCTCCGTGCTTCGGAAAGCACGTTAAATCTTTAGTCTCGGTTGTCATTCGGAGATCTATGACAGCAGCTCTTTTTCAAGCTTGTGACAGGTAGCCACAAAGCCTGAAAGTGTAACAACCAGTTTTATCAAGGCGTAGGTATCGTGTGACACAGTAACATGGTTTTGAAGGTCAGATAGGCAATCGCTCTATATAAAATACTAGCTTCTGCCCGCGACTTCGTCCGCGTCAAATTTTTGCTCCCGTGACCCTTCCCGTCGCATCGAATTGCCTGCCAGTTTTCGTTGCTGCTCCGCTTGTTTTGATTGTAGCGTAAAGATTTATAGCCTATACCTTTCTCAATAAATAGGCTACCCAACACAAAAAGAACTTTTCAATTCAGACCAGTAGTTCCTGAGATTAGCGCGTTCAACCAAACAAACAAACTCTTCCGGAGAAGTCTAAACTCTTCCAAAACCGGAGGAAGCGGCCTTCGGTTTTAGGATTACTGTCGACAAGTTCTCACGTGTTGTTGCGTTTTGTGCTTTATTATATTTACAATTATTTGCTTTAATTTAGAGGAATAAGATGCATTTTATTTATTTCTTATAAAAGGTGTAATGCCTCTATCGTCATATTCAGCATATTATGTTGCCACTGCTGTAATCCACCACGCGGGTCTAGTGCGGGTTGGTAGATGTCATCTGTCTTTGAACCGCCTTTAAAATATGATCTAATGTCGCTTTCGAAAGATATATTTTTCAACAAAAACACTGGGCTCTTCCGTATTAGAATTTTAAATGGGATAAATGATTTATTTCTGTAGTAGGTTTGTACAATTTTGTCACCTAATAATTAAAATATTATCATTAGCGAAGATTTTGGGTGTTCAATGTAAGTGTATGAATTACGGTGTTAAACGATCGGTTTAGTCTGAACTTTCCATTATTTTTTAAACGTTAATCATTCTTGTTTATCCGTTCATGAATCTGGGCTCATCAACATCAAAACATTCAATCATACGTTTGAATGAAAATTTTTAACCCATTGCTGCATATGTTTGAAAAATTCGTCTGCTAAGTGACATAAATAACGCAATGGATGTTGTTGAACTGTCAAAATTGAATACACCACAAGTGTTTGTATGTTACGCAATAACCCCGTGGTTTATAATATCATCATCAAATCCAAATTGACGGTGTGAACTCCGTCTGTTGGTTTTCCCCTTCAAATATCTTGCGGTCACCAACCACCATTGTTGCCGACTGTACACACGTATCGATGACAGTCGAGTTGCACTTCTTACAAGAGTACAATCAAGCAAAATATAAAATGAAAAACGCCTTATCCGCAATAATATATTTTTTATTCAATTCAATGCTTTGATGAAATACTGATCTGAATAAAAGGTTTTTGCTATGAAATTATATAGTTCTCATTTTGCAAGAGTGTATGGTAAGCAGGTTTTTGATGTTTTTCTAATAATTATTGGGTAAACTGCAGTTAAGGCTCTTTTAAAAATACATTTATGTATTTTAATTTTGTGATGACGAACAACTGTAAACACATACCTAAATAAAAAGTCTGGAAACCTAGTTTTTTACTAACGTCAATATGAACAGAGCCTGATGCAATATAATCAACTAATTAATGGTCGTGTAGCGGAATATCATCCTGACAGATAAAGGGATAGGGTATTTCGAA
Source organism: Aporophyla lueneburgensis (assembly GCA_932294355.1). Classification (NCBI taxonomy): domain Eukaryota; kingdom Metazoa; phylum Arthropoda; class Insecta; order Lepidoptera; family Noctuidae; genus Aporophyla; species Aporophyla lueneburgensis. Next base: position 9,515,855 of record OW028762.1, on the reverse strand, counting down.
TGATTGAGTCCGAACAAACTTTTTATGTGTATCCATTTAGTATTATCTAATTTTTGCAAAAGATTTTGTATATAAGCAGCCGAGTTTTCGAAATATATTCTTTTCCATACTCAACCTGCCTTTGTGTCTCACCCTCCATAACCTGCGTATCCGACAGTCGTAATGCGACAGCATGACAAAATCAGAGTATTGAACAATACAGGAGGGTAGAAACATCGACGCGCAAACTGCAACCATGAATTCATGTGCGGCTGAAAATCAGCGCTTTTCGAACGTCAAAATTACAATTTCCATGCATGCCATAAAATTAAAATAAATAAATAAATCATTTTCAATCTAATAATATTCAATTCAATTTTTATTTTAATATCTTAACTTAAATAAGTATATTTTAATTTGTACCAGAAATATTTGTATCATTATATTATTACTGTAGCAAATTATTATGTCTCAGGTTAGCTTGTTAAATGATAAATGATTTTATTTCTGTAAGTAGGTTTGTACAAACACTTTTACATGTCAATGATATTTTTTTAAACTAGATGAGTTCGGCGTTTCCTAACTGACTACTCTGAGAAGAAAGGCCGAAACAAACTCAGAGGTCACAGTCTCTTTTAAAGTCCAGAATTGAAGGTGTATGGCCAGGGAAGGAAATAAATGTCTTTAATATGTTTAAGTTTAGTTTTATTTGCAATAACAGCACAGCACTCACAACACAGCTACACGGCACACCGCCATTTTTTTCTACAACAGTACGGGGTTCGCACTAACACTTGACATAGAGTACAAATCAAAGACAATCGATGAGTTCACACTGCGTTCCATTCTACAACACCTTCCCTCAATGTGAAAACATCCATCAATACAAAAATACAATTAATTTTAAGTCTAATCAAAATCAAACTACTTAACTTTACTTTCGTCACTTTACACTCTACTAGCAATAATTACATTTTAATCACTCTACTAACAATAATTGGTCTCTACATTTTTCAAAATTATTTTTACCTATGGCTTTAGTACAAATATCTGCAACCTGTTCATCTGTTGGAACATACAACAATTCCACAATTTTATTCTGCACTTTATCTCTAATAAAATGAAATTTTAAATCAATATGTTTCATTCTCTTATGATTTTCAGGATTGTGACAAGTATGAATTACTGACTGATTGTCCTCACACATTAAAATCTTATCACAATTAAAACCTACTTCACATAACAATTGCTTAATCCATAATCCTTCAGATATCCCTCTAGCTAATGCAACATATTCTGCCCCAGTCGAAGATAATGCTACACTCTGCTGTTTACTTGCTGACCAAGACACAGTACAGCCAAACACTTTCATTACATATCCTGACGTTGACTTTCTATCCTGACTTCCACCCCAATCTGCATCACAATAACCAACAACTTGTTTCTCCTCATCCCCTTTATACAACAATTTATAATTTAATGTTCCTCTTATGTATCTTAACACTCTTTTCAACGCCTTCCATACATCCTCATTAGCATACGATTGGTAACGGCTCAGATAACTCACTGCATAGCATAGATCTGCGCGGGTTCCTAACATAGCATACATTAGGCTTCCAATCAATCTCCTACATCTGTTAATCAACTCAATGTCTCCTGTTGTTTCACTGCTTATTTGTAATCCTTTCTCTAATGGTGTTGTCACTGGTTTACACCCATCCATATTATATTGTTTTAACAAATCTCTCAAATAGTCTTCTTGATCCAGATATATCCCATTCTCACACTTTTGTATATTTATGCCCAAGTACTTTGTAGTCCCGTGCAAGTCTTTCATTTCAAAATTCTCATTTAGGGCTTTCTTAATCCTGTCAAATCATCTACAAATAAAATAATATAAAACTTTATTCCTCTCTTAAAGTACAAACACCAGTCACTTTTACTCCGCTCAAATCCCTCATTTATCAGAAAAGAATTAAATTTCTCATTCCACTTCCTAGGAGATTTCTTTAACCCATATAATGACTTATTCAGTCTTAGCACCTTTTCATCTTGTGGCACTCCTTCTGGTTTCTTTATGTATACTTCTTCGTCAATTTCACCGTACAGAAATGCACTTTTAACCTCCATCTGATTTATATGTAATCCATACTTTGATGCTATGGCTAACAAAATTCTTAAAGTGGTTAACTTTGCTACTGGTGCATAAATCTCATATTGTTTAAATTTTTCTTCTTGTTGGAAACCCCTCGCCACTAACCTAGCTTTATATTGAGGTAAACCATTTTCTCCTTTCTTAATTTTAAAGACCCACTTCACATCTATAATTTTCTTTCCTTTAGGTAAATAAGTTTCAGTCCAAGTGTTATTCTTCTTTAAAGAATTCAACTCATTTTCTACTGCTTCTTGCCAACTACTTTTATCCTCACTACTCATCACATCTTGATAGGTTAATTCCTCACCTGACTGTGTCAATAAACTTGTATCATACTCTTCTAGCCATTTTGGTTTTCTACGCACTCGTCCTTTTCTTACATCATTAATTGTTTGTTCTTCTTCAGCATCCAAGAACTCTTCCTCTAACCATTCTTCCATTATATTCTCATTTATACTCCTCTCATCTTCTTTTTCTCTCTCACTGCTTACAAGTAATTTTGCATCATCACATCTATCAGTTAAATTATCAATTTGAACTTCAGGATTTTTCTCATCCTCAATATTATCCATCACCTCACTCACTCTCACATCACTCACACAACTCTTCTCATTTGTAGATATATTTTGTATATTTTATTATTGACAAACACAACATCTCTGTAAATTTCTATCTGATTGGTATTAGGGAACCAAACTCTGTACCCCTTGCAATTTTCTCCATAACCCACAAATATACCACGCACTCCTTTCACATCCCACTTAGATCGTTTCTGTTTAGGTATATGCACATACACTTCCACTCCGAATGTTCTTAACACACTCACATCAAAACTTTTATCAAACAACAACTCATAAGGTGTTTTACCTTTCACATGACTAGGTCCTGTTCTATTTATAGTAAACACTGCCACATTTACTGCCTCAGCCCACATTTCCTTCCCCAAACCTGCTTCTATAATCATTGTTCTAGCTGACTCTACAACAGTTCTCATCTCACGCTCAATTCTTCCGTTTTGTTCAGGCGTATAGGCTACAGTTGTCTCATGAATAATACCCTTTCCTTTAAGTAAATTATGCACTGATGTATTTAAAAATTCTGTACCATTATCTGAACGTAATCTCTTTACTTTACAGTTAAATTGATTTTCAAATTCTAAAAGAAATTCTGATATTTTATCCCCAACTAAATATTTATTTTTCAAGAAGTAAACAAACCGGTAACTACTGTAGTCATCTTTTAATAAAAGAAAATAACGAGAATCCCCCAAAGACATCACTTCCATAGGGCCGCACAAATCAATATGAATTAGCTCACCTGCTTTTTCTGCTCTGCTCATACTCTGGGCAAACGGTAGTCTATGCTGCTTGCCCTGCACACATGACACACACTCTTCAGTTGCCCTCAAACCTGATATCATTTCTGTTTAAAAAATCTTTTACATAGTTATAATTTTGATGAGCAAATCTCTGATGCCATGTACCCAAAGTAGTTACAGTCAAACAATTATCATTAAATTTAAAATTCATAACAAACATCTTTTCAATACGGTTAGCTATTGAGGCAACATTATTATTTTTAATTAATTCACATTTACTTTGTGTCGACGTCATAGTATACCCCTTATCTAATGCACAAACTACAGAAAACAAATTAACACTTAATTTTGGTACATGTAAAACATTACTTAGTGTGGTAGGTATATAAATTTTCCCATTAAATGCTAAGAGCTCAATATCACCAACACCTGCCACTTCTAATTGCTCACCATCCCCTACAGTTACATATTTATTCTGCACATCTTGATAAGTTGAAAACATAAATCTATTACATGACATATGCTCGCTGGCACCTGAATCCAAAACAAAATAATTTGAGTTATTCTTAGGGACACACATTACAAAGGCATTTTTATCTTGATTATTTTTAGAAGAATTATCACTTTGTTTACTATTATTTTGAGGCTTATTCATAAATCTACAGTCTTTTACTAAATGTCCAACTTTGTTACAGTTAAAACATTTTCTGTTTCTGCAATCTTTACGCAAATGTCCAGTTTTACCGCACTCAAAACACTTGAATTCTGACCTATCATTTTCCTTAGGTACAGGGTCATTCTTCTGCCGAGACTGGGTGTTGCTCCGAGACTGAGTGTTGCTCCGAGACTGAGTGTTGCTCCGAGACACTGTTGCTAATGCCGATGAACTTTGATTTTCTCTGTTGTTAAATCTTACTTCTTCTGTCAACAATCTAGCTGTCAACTCATTCAAATTTTGTCTACTACTTTCTACGCTTTCCCAAGCACTTACAAAGTGTTTATATTCATCTGGCAATGACAATAATATTTTTGTAATCAGCATCTGCTCATCCATTTAACCACCGAGTCCTGCCATCTTACTTGAAAGGTCTTGTAAGTATGAAATCATCTCACTTATAGTTGTACCGGAACTGCAGGTATACGAAAAAAACTTTTGTTGTATTAAATGTAGGCTGCTTGATGACTGCAACTCAAAAACACTTAGCAGCTTATTCCAAATTTCGTAGCTTGTATTACAGTTGACCACATGCGATATCACGCCTTGACCAAGCCTTGTGACGAGTATTGCTTGCGCCCTTGCATCTTGTTGTGTCCACGACTGTTTGACTTTGCCCGCATCAGCTTCATCATCCTGTGGGGCCTTTCTCGAGCCGCATACGATATCCCACAAACCTTTACTGGTTAGTATCACGCGCGTTTGGAACTTCCAAACATTCCAGTTTTGTGCTCCCTCCAAACGTAAACTGCCTGCGTTTTGTATTTCGTCGTCCATTTTGATATTTCGTTACCAACTATGTAACATAAAACTTTTTAGGCTTCTCAACGATGTCTGGGCCCATAACCAATTGAAGGTGTATGGCCAGGGAAGGAAATAAATGTCTTTAATATGTTTAAGTTTAGTTTTATTTGCAATAACAGCACAGCACTCACAACACAGCTACACGGCACACCGCCATTTTTTTCTACAACAGTACGGGGTTCGCACTAACACTTGACATAGAGTACAAATCAAAGACAATCGATGAGTTCACATTGCGTTCCATTCTACAACATCCAGACATAATCTTGTTCACATCATGTGAACAATATGTAGATTGGTGAATGAAATGATCTTTTGAAGAAAGAACCACACAGATTGAGTGGACCTGTCCAGTCAGTGCAAGCATTTGTCACTAATCGTTTAGCTCAACTCGGAAAATAAGGAGCCCAACGCTTTGACGAACAGTACCAAAGAAAGGACATTTGGGTAGGCCACATAAATTACTGAAACTGCCAGATCATGATTACTAAGAACGAAAGAAAACAAAATTAAAAAAAGACCCACATAGTCTTCACATTCACAATAATTAAAAAATACGATACTTTACAAAGTAAATATTCATGTCATTGTATATATAAAAAATTATCAATGTCAATGTGTATATCAAAAAAAAAAGAAACGGCTATAATTTTGTTGGTCAGATCATTTGATGACCATGTAGATCGGTGTCTGAAATGGTCTTTTGAAGAAAGAACCACACAGATTGAGTGGACCTGTCCAGTCAGTGCAAGCATTTGTCACTAATCGTTTAGCTCAACTCGAACAATAAGGAGCCCAACGCTTTGACGAACAGTACCAAAGAAAGGACATTTGGGTAGGCCACATAAATTACTGAAACTGCCAGACCTGCTCTACTGTTACTTAAGGTTGTAAGGGGAAGGCGCTTGTGTCTGTAAAACAGTTAATACCGCCGTTTACTCTATCTTTTTAATACCCGTATACTTGTACATTGTGTTTTTTGTTTAAGATAGATAAGTTGTACCTACATTTGTTAATAAATAAAAACTATTAAAACGATTAAATAGAGAGTCCCCCAAAACGCCCGCCCTTCACCACTTCCTAGTACTTTAGCTGGGAAGAAGAAATGGCAAAACAAACTCCCCAGCGAAGCCTAGATAAGTGCAATACCTACGCGGTGAAAATGTATGGGAGAGCTAATTGTTTTTTTTTATGTAATAATAACAGCAATTTTTTAAAGGAACTGGCTTTCAAACACTTGGTAACAGTACGTCAAAATCTCTGCCACCTGTACACATAGGTACCTATTTAGGTATGTATGTTGGGATATCAACTAAATAAATCGAGAAAAAACAATCAAAAATAAAAATCCACATCACCTTGACGAAGTCATCAAACTCCGCACATTGCGTGCCGTCCAAAAGATGATCACCAAAAACCGACAAAGAGAAAAAATCGGAAAGTGACTCGTAAAAAAAACCGGAAAGATTCACAAACAAGAGACCCGAAACGTAATTACGGCAAACAGCAAAAAAACTATGTCCCGACGAATTATAGGGCCAAATTATATACTTTGGTACACAGACATGTATAATTTTTTGTTTTTTTTTCTGTATTTTTATATCCCGACGACCTTTCGGCGAGTTTTGTGTCATTTTTGGACACCGTAACAAAAAAATCTGACGCCATTTTTTTCTCATCAAAATTGGTTAGAATACTTTAATTGTGTGGTCAGGGAATGGTTGTTCCGGCCATGTTTAAATTGATTTTTGGCTAAGAAAGGACTGAATGGAATTATTTTTTTCATTCATAAAAACCCTGAAAGGTTTTTAGAAATAAAAACTTTACTATCGACATTGCGACGATATAAAATACTAATAACTCACCAAAGTTCCGTGTGGTGCCGGACGTAAAGAATAGCACCATCCTATTTCTTTCCGTGGGTGTGTAAGATGCGACTAAGGGACTTACTAGAGAATGGGTAGCAGCTTTCTCTATGCATTTACCACCATACTGCGATCGCCAACCCGCCTGCCAAGCGTGGCGATTATGACAAACCTTCAGAAATTAGGGAAGGCCTATGTCCAGCAGTGGACGTCCTTCGTCTGAAATGATGATGATATAATAGTAATAAAAGTAATATTTAGTTTTACCCGCTGTAAGCCATGTTTCACACAAAAAATCCATATTTTTTGGACTTCCCCAAATAGTTGGCAGATTTCGAACCGACCTCCTTTTTCCGAAACGATTATTCAATAGCACAAACATATTTCCATGTTTTAAAATTCAACCTATCACCTATACTTAAGTCCTAGATATATAGGTAACGCTAATAAGCAATTTACATACTAAAGACATGGAGGGTAGATAATGATTGCTAATGTGACTCGATGGACGGACTGTCTGCAACTTTTATATGAGAAGTAACGTGTCCATTGTTTATACGGTACGTCAGGGAATGGATGTTTGACGGACTAATTGAAAAGATTAAAAATAAATTTTGTATATAAATAAGTAAAAAAAAAATGCTTTAATTCAGACCATGATCCATTGAAATGATGTTAGTATTACACATTAGCTATGTAAAAAATAATTCACATATCTGTTGCACTCACCTGACACACCGGGTACATTCACATGTATAGACACCACATCAAGCTATCCGAAACTGTCAAATTTTCCCAATCAGTCTTGAACCTTACCCTTCCTGCCGGGGTCGCGTGATTGTTCGAAAGAGATACCGTGACCCTGGCACATGGGCAACTGATGGAACCCGGGTGGGTTTTAGTCAGTAAAAGTCTGACACGCCCTCCCACTCCGCCCAGAGCGGGAGAAGTCATGGACATCTGATGCACTACAATAACGCATATAATATAAACAACGTTTACTTCAACCGTCAACACAAGAAAGGAAGTAATAGCTAATTCTTCTCTTTTGTTGCTTTGAGATAAGTGAAAATAGCCTGGGCTGTAAAAAGAAAATTGAAGTAGGTTGGCAGTAAATCCCTGAATGCCACTTTGTGTACTCGTTTAATCTAATCGCAATCTCATCTTTTCTGGTTCCTTGTGTTGCCGGACATAAAGAAAAACACCAAGTTGATGGATGCCTCTGAAAGTGCTAAGCTCGTAGCCACATTCTGGTTTGACTATATTTATATTGCTCTTGACACGCTCAGAAGAAGAAGAAAAGCACCATTCCATTTCTTCCTGTGGGTGTCGTAAAAGAAGAGTAAGGGATTTACTAGAGAATGGGCAGCAGCGTTCTCTCTGCATTTTGCCACCAGACTGCGATCGCACACCCTGTCAAATTGGGGAAGTCTTATGTCCAACAGTCGGTTGAAATGATGGTGATGAAGAGCATTTTCTTATCTATTTGCGTAGTAATAAAAAATGTACATAATTTACCGTAACAATGGAAACAGTTCCTGCTAAGAAACATTTCTTGCAATGATTTCTCGTTCGTAGAAAATACTTGATTTTTTAATGAATTATTAATTCAACCCAGCCTTGTCCTATGGGGTGGACAGGGCCAATTCATCGCTTCATTTTACCTACTTTGTTAATGTTAGGCTCTATTCACACTAACTGTAGTGTATTTAAAATTAAATTATTCATTTGCGAGAATATGGTGGGTACGATATTATTTTTTCCTTTATGCTATAATTATATTTTAAAATATAAAAGCATATAAAATATGCGCCAGACGTTAAGAATAGCACCATCCCATTTCTTTTAGTGAGTGTCGTAAGAGGCGACTAAGGGACTTACTAGAGAATGGGCAGCAGCGTTCTCTATGCATTTTACCACCAAACTGCGATCGCAAACCCGCCTGCCAAGTGTGATGATTATAGCAAACTCCCCCAAATCCCCAAGAAGCCAACGTTCAGCGGTGGAAGTCTTACGGCTGAAATGATGATGATGATGGCGACTGGTGGAAGGTGAACGGTTTTGTATTTTTTCATGCTTATTTTTATTCTAATCTGTATTAGAATAAGCATTTTATTTTAATTCTAATCTGTATTAGAATAAGCATTTTATTCTAATACAGATTAGAATAAAAATAAGCATGAAAAAATACAAAACCGTTCACCTCAATGCTCACATTGCTCGCTCAACGCTCAACTCTCCTTAATATCAAAAAATTCATCGGTTTCGTACTAAACTCCAACTTTATCCGACGACCCTGGTTACTTACCTATTTCGGTGACTTCACAGACATTTTCTATAAAACGGAAACATAATTACCTACGCACAAAATACCAGCTATGTAAATTACCTACGTACAAAATTGTTAGCACTTTTTGTTAAGGGGGATGACATCTCACAGGTCAACCCTGGAGGTTGTCGACTGCTTAACTGGACTTGCCTGTGGCTGCCTTGATAAATTAAATCCTCCAGCCAGGGCTTAAAAACGTAAAACTAAAGCGACTACGCCAAGGGCATCCTCTATGGGGTACGGACCTCGACTTAGGACATCGCTGGAAGAGGGCAGCAAGGGACCGGCTGGATCGGCATAAAATATACCTGCACTGTAATGTGACTCTCCGTTTACGTTTTTAAGATTTAATAATTTGAAGACTAGAATATTTTATAATTTGAAGTCCTACTTTCTAAGCAGGTATAATAATGGCATTTCTACGTAATAAATAGGCTTTTTACTTTCTATTATTAGATTACACTGGCAATGGGACTGTTTGATTATGTCACTAATATGTATAATGTCATCATTTAGCTTTTCCTAAGTACGTTGAGGTCGGTTGCCAGTCCTGCAGATCTGGTGGCGTCTTGTAACGGATCGTTGAGCTCCCTAAAATATGGTTGAGCTACACGATGACTGATATAAGCATGCTGTCTGTTGGGACAGGTCAGCTCAAAGCTGCAATGGATCTTTCTACAAATGGCTCTTCCAGACATGGCCCTGCATATTTAGACTCACATACAATTCAAATAATTAAATAAATAATAATTTTATTGAAAGAAACTTAGACATAAATTACAAAAAAAAATAACAGGCTAATTTAGGTCAGATTAAATGGTGTAGCCATCTGCAATAATATAATGTTTGGACTTTAAAAGAGGCCATGACCTCTGAGTTTGTTGCGGCGTTTCTTCTCAGGAAATAGTCGGCTAGGAAATGCTGGATATCTAGTTTTTAAAATATTGACGTATTAAAATGTTTTATAAGTTCTACTTACATAAACAAACATATAATTTCAGTCTAACTGGATGCAGCTGAATACCAGTATTTAATATGAACCGACTGCGACCATATCAAACTATGATCGCCAGTCCGCCTGCCAAGCGTGGCGATTATGACAAACCCTCCCTATTAGGTAAGGCTTATGTCCAGCAGTGGACGTCTTTTAGCTGCGATTATGACGATGATCCATGATAAAGATTTCCCCGCCACCCTGTATATAAAAATAGATGAAATAGATGTGCATCCCTGATAACTCGTGTTCGCGGCGAGTGTATTCGACGTGAGCTCGACAAATGGTTGTGCAAATAACACTTGTGCGACAAAACTGTACTGCGACTCACCATAGTTCGCTTGTACGACACACTGAGTCTAGTCGTTTCTAGCTTCGTAGATGGTCACATTTTTAACCTAACCTAACCTAGTGTACTATGTAAGCTCGAGTGTGTCGCACAAGCGTGCATTCGAACTATTGTGAGCCGCAGTACAGTTTTTTCGCACAAGCGTTATTCGCACATTCATTTCTCGAGCTCACGTAGTACACCCGTTCGCGGCAGGACCAACAGTATTCTCAGTGTATTCGCAAATCAGTGGGATTCCCCAAAGTAGCGGAGATGGATGCTCTATGCTGAATTTTAAATGTATATTTTTTATCCGTATCTTTAACCTACTAACAGTAGTTAAGAAATATTGTTACTTACCCTACGGACTTCGTTCTGAAATATTTTTTTTATATTCTAAATATTTAATTACCTTTAAAATACGTTTTCCAATTTTTTACACTAAGTACTTGTATTAACATTCACATGGAAATGCTTTCACTGAAGTATATGTTAGCTACACGGACAAACTACTTAGTAAATAACATCAAATTAGACTAGCAAAACGGCCTAATTAACGTCTTCCAACTAGATAATAGTTAAAATACCCACTTATTATAAATAACTGTCAATTACTTAACTAATAATACTTAATAAGACGACAAACCAGACTCAGAAACCTGTAAAAAGTACCAGCGACCTTATTTCTAAGAGACCATTTTAAAATGGTTGACAGAATAACTAAATTCGAAATTAACGGATTTTCTAAAGAAGACCCGCCACGCGTCACCAATCAAGGCTCGCGACGGTAGAATTTTAAATTTGAATGAGCCAATTAGAATTCGTAATTATCGTGTTCTGGAGGGTAGTTGGTAAAATGTATTGGATTGGTGCAATTGTATGCAATTACTTTTAACTAGTAAATTATTTAGTTTTGTAGGTAAGTGATATGTTAGGATTTTATTATTATTGGGTTTGTTTTTGTTAAAACAGAATCTTTCATTGAAATTTTCAGGCATATTTTAAACTACTATCAAAGAATCTCGTTTTAATTCTTATTCATATTGTAAAAAAAGATGTTAGAAAGCTAGGTCAAAAATATGGAACCTATAAGGGCACAGCAAAACCATGAAACTAAGATTAGTTAACTAAAAATAAAATAGAGGCTACTAATATAAAAATAATAGTACTTTAGACTAATTTAAAAATAAAATAAGAACATGAATTGACATTAACATTAGATGATTACAAATTCGTTCCGTGTGGTGCCGAAAGCAAAGAATAGCATCACGCATTTCTTCCCGTGGGTGTCGTAGAGAATGGGCAGCAGCGTTCTATATGCATTTTATCACCATACTGCGATCGTCAAGCCGTGTGCCACGTGGTGATTATGGAAAAGCACCTCCATTTGAGGAAGGAAAAAACGAGCACTACTGGACATACCAGTAGTGCACGCTTTTTGGCAGAAATTATAGATAATAAAAAAAATATTACAAATTATTATGGTATTCGTTAAAATTACTGAGATTAATTTACATTTACACTAATTATAAAGTTGTAAAGTTTGTAAGTTTGTTTGTAGGAAGTAATCTCTAGAACTACCAGTTGGTTTTGTATTTTTTGCATTTGTTAGGCCAATTCTTGAGGAAGACTTCAAGCTACTTAACATTACACTAAGACTCTTAGGAGCAGAACAAAAAGAAAATAAAGTCAGAAAGAATGCTATGCGAAATCGAAGAAATAGAGTAGGTGATGCGATGCCCGTTGCAACGCATCGCCTGCTGGACCAACCAATCTATGGACCATCACGAATTCACGACTGTCTTTAGGTAGCAAAAAAAAACATTTTTATTTCTCCAAAACTCAACATTACCCCCATTTTTTCGTGCACATGCGAGCTCTGTGCAAACAAATTAGACGCCATTATGAGTGCACAAAGGACGGTCTCACGCCGGGCACTGATATGTGCAAATAAGCCTATTACAATTAGCACGGACATCGATGTTGGAAGAATTGGATGCGAGGGTCAGATGCGGTAATTTATTCAAACGAAAGAGAGAGAAACTCTTTCTTTTTTCTACATACATACAATCACGCCTTTTTCCCTTGTGGGTAGGCAGAAACCACGGAACGCTACCTGCTACGATCTCTACACACTCCTTTTGCCTCGTTTAGGTTCATACAATTGGTCATACACACACGCCGGTTGCGAGTGCTACGCACCTGACCTTTCTGAAAAACATCACCAATAAGGTCACTATATGTCCTCCTAGGGCATCCCCTCCTGGTGTTACCACTCACATCTGCCTTGTAAATAAAAAATAAAAAAAACACTGCGATATTATCATGCCTGTTACGTCAACTCAGTGTGACATCCAACTATCGAATCGCCGCCTAAAAGTCAAATTCAAAGATTTATTTTTAGTTGCACGACTTATAAAATAAGGAAATGGCCCATTGAAATACATACCAGGTACTCTGCAATTCAAAGTAATAAATGACTTTTATTATTTATAAGTATTTATTCTTGATTTTATAGTGATTTTCGAGCTATGATATCTATCTGGCACCTGCCATGTTTTGTCTCTGCAGCACTCTAAGGTCAGCCATAAGTTTTCCATTACTGGACATAAGGTTCCCCCCATTTGGGGAGCTATCCCCTAATCACCACGCTTGGCAGGCAGGATGGCAATCGCAATATGAGGACAAAATACATAAAGAACGCTTCTGTCCATTCTCTAGTAAGTCCCTTAGTCGCCTTTTACGACACCCAAAGAAAGAAATGAGGTGGTGCTATTATTTACGTCTAACACCACATGGACTAAGGTCTTTAAGGATTCTAAGGTTAACTGGTAGAAAATAACTCAGGCATTAAGGCCGGCTTTGTACACATTTGTTTTTTACTCTTCCATAAAGTTTAAATAAAAATTATAATTCACCAAAATCAATGCCAGTTACTTTACATAACATACCGCATCCAAAATTCACACAACACGGATCCGCGCCCGTCGCGCCGACTAGAGCGATTACCCGATTAAAGCCAGATCACACGGTAGAGCTCAATATTGTGACTGCCCCCGCCGCGTGTGCTCACCCCCTAACACCCCCAGATTATGCGCAGACCACTGAACAGTATTGTAGTGATCATTATGTTGTTAATGCATGTTAATCGTTGGGTCGTATAGAGATATCATGAATTTTATTTGCATTTCATATGCTAAAAATATAACAAAGCTTGAAAATTAAAAAAAAATATATTTATTACATACAGGTCCTTGACCTATAAATACGAAAACAATTCACAATTATGTCAATTTGTAAATAGTTAAACGATTAATAAATTAATAAAGTAAATTAAATAACTTTAACACATGACTAACAGAGGGCTTAGGTACTCTTCAACCTAATTTTAATTCCAGTCTAAAGCCAATACGATTCCAATGTTAATTTTACATACCTACACGTGATTCGGTACCCTTGAAAACAATAGTGTCAACATTGGAACAACAACAACGCCCGATACCGATTCCACTTAGTTCTCCAAAATTTAAACACATTTTGGTGCTAGCATCTAACTCAAGAATACGAAACGTCAAAATTCCAATGTCAGTCGATTGGAATTAAAATCATGAGTAGATAGGCACCCAGATAAAAGTCAGATCGAATCAAAATACCATTTCAGACACCGATCTACATAGTCTTCACATGATGTGACCAAGATTATGTCTGGACTTTAAAAGAGACTGTGACCTCTGAGTTTGTTTCGGCCTTTCTTCACAGAGTAGTCAGGAAACGCCGACCTCATCCAGTTTTAAAAATATGATTGACGTGTAAAAGTGTTTGTACAAATATATTTATTGAAAAAAAAAATATTTATCAAGGACAGAAAGTTTCTGTCGGATATCAAAAAAGAAAACAGCTTTTTCATAGCAAAGTGCAACACATACTCGGACAAAATGTATGGCAGCGCATTTTTTTACTACCCGACAAGTAATTTCAATGCAAAATCATAGTGAATTCATGGTGACAGTTTGTGCGGGTTCCAGTCACCCTGGATACTGGGGTCGGCTTCTAGTCTAACCGAATGTAGCTAAATACCTATATTTTACAAAAACTACTTCATCTCACCTCTATAACCCAGTAGCTGGGTAACGCGATACCCGGTAAGACTGGTTGTCAGACTTTCGGGCTTCTGAAGACCCGTAACGACTGTCTAAGATCTACGAAAGACAGCCGGGACCAATGGCTTAAAGTGCTTTCCAAGGCACGGAAGGGTCTTGGTATGTAAATATGGTTACCCATCCACGGACCAACCGCGGCAAGCGTAGCTTACCCTGAACGATCAACCCGTGCGGCTTTTTATTACTCAGCCACAAGCCATTTTGCTTTTAGAACTTTACTTTTATATACTTTAAAAAAAAATTCTAGGTATAGACAAAACTACAAGCAAATAAGCAATTATGTTTCTAAAGTGTACGATTTATAAGTACAGTGAATCCTTTAAATAACTTACATATTAATTGCATAACTAAAGGTTAAGAAATAACGACGCAGCAAAGACTCAAACGAACACAATCATTTCGCAAAACCCTCAGCGCGCTCTTAACAAATCAAATTAGTAATGTCATTCCAACCTTATTACCACTATCAAATCAATTCTGAACTCATATAAACATTACAAATTAATATCCCGCTACAATTTACCCCAGGGGTCAATTCATATCGCCCCCAATTCATAGCCTTACTATAAAGGGCTATGGGGGACTGTTGGTTTATTCCATACGGCTGGATGGGAACGTATCAAGTTATTCAGAAGTGTGAATTGATTACGTTATTTTGTATGGGGAAGTGATTTTTGATGTGTTAAGGTTTTGTCTTGTGGTGTGGGAAAATTAAAATGTAGGGTCTCTGTATTTTTGTTTTTGGTAAAGTATAATTTAGGTATCAAAATATTTATTCTACAAAAACACACAAAGTCGCTAATATGAGACCAATACCTATATTAAATTATCATTTAATTTTCTTTGTGTAATAATGGCTATAGTATGTGTACCTAGGACCTACCTTACCGTCCTACCTTAGGTAGGTCCAACTTTAAGAATGAGGTCAATCGTCGAATACGACTCGGCTGGGCAGCGTACGGGAAGCTAGACAATTTCTTCTCGTGTCACATACCGCAGTGTCTCAAGACAAAAGTTTTTGACCAGTGCGTGTTGCCGGTGTTGACATATGGCACTGAAACATTGTTGACGAGTTTCCCTACGTAATTGAATCAGGATTGAACAGAACCGCAGAAGAACCAAGGTATCCGACATAGTCCGAAGAATTGCCAAACTTAAGTGGCAGTGGGCAGGGCACATTGCTTGGAGAACAGATGGCCGATGGGGCCGAAATATATTATTTTAAAATTGTCTATTCAGGTTAGTAAATTCAGGCTCAGACTATATAAAATAATAAAGAAAGCGTACAAGTACCATCAACACGAAAGGAAGATGAAGAAGAAGCAAATTCGTAACGTCTAATAAGCCATTAAACCTAGCAAACATCTTAACAATACAATAAAATTAGTGCCAAAAGTGACTGACGTTATCATCGCAAAATAATCAGGTCAAAACACAAAGGTAATTGTACATAATGGCCAGTCAATACGCACAATGGCCTCTAATCAATGGGCAAAGTGGGAAGTCGAGCGAAGCGCCACGTGTCGTGACGTCATCATAAAGGGGAGTCAACTAACTGGAAACGTGGGTAGATAGTTGGTTTAGTGCGGCCGTTGAGATGGGAATATTTTTGGAAAATGAGATTGTAAAGAAAATAGGTACTCATAACTTGCTTCAACTTTTATAATCGGACATAGTTAAATAAAAAGGATCCAATCCACAACTTGGTCAAAAATTAGTTAAGTGCACCAAACTGATCCAAATTATACATACGGGTCAGTAAAAACGACCCAGCTATAAATAGCTTTATTTTTCGTACACTTCAACTTTAGAATCAATGGTTCTTATACTTCTTATTTGTTTTTTCAGCAGCAGTATTAGAACCGAACATTTGAAGTAGGGATGTTATGGATATGAAATTTCGGATACGGATTGGATACGGATGTAGGAATGATTATTATACCGGATACGGATACGGATAAGGATATGAAAGTATTTCGGATTATCCGTTAGTTACGGATATTAAACTTTTAAGGAATTTCAAAAGTAAAATACAAATAGCTAATAAAATGGTTTTATTTATATGTCACTATTTGGTAGGAATTATAATCAGTCTGTGAGTAATTATTACAGCTATTTAAAATAAAAATGATTATAAATATATATTGAGTGTTATCTAATCTACCTAAAATAAAAATGTAATAACAAATCCGATATTATCCGAAACTTTTATTTCGGATTCGGTTACGGTTACGGATAATTTTTTATATCGGATATCCGATAGTTTCGGTTACGGTTACGAAGCTCCCTAACATCCCTGATTTGAAGCCATGTGACATCTACCAACCTGCACTGGTTCCGCGTGGTGGATTATGGCCCACTCACTCTCACCGAGAGAAGGCCTGTATCCCAGCAGTGGGAACAATATAGGCTGATGATGATCCACGATTCAAACTTTCTGGTGCTCAACTAGTATTTCTAACAGAATAATTATCAGATTTACATTCGTATGATGTCCTTAGTCTTGCTTGAACAAAAAAAATGGTAATTGATAAAGACCG
Organism: Aporophyla lueneburgensis; assembly: GCA_932294355.1. Taxonomy (NCBI): domain Eukaryota; kingdom Metazoa; phylum Arthropoda; class Insecta; order Lepidoptera; family Noctuidae; genus Aporophyla; species Aporophyla lueneburgensis. Next base: position 9,498,668 of record OW028762.1, on the reverse strand, counting down.
TTTCAGCTATTATCATGCTTCTACCCTTATTCCAATTTATTTGCGGTCGGCACAACATGTCTTTTTCTTCCACACTTCTCTATTAGTCGTCATCTCGGTAGTCACCCCCTTTCTATCCATATAATAATTCACACAGTACATCAGAAGACTGTTTCTGCTATGTTGATTTCAAAGATCAGTTCAGTATGTGAATTAAATCATTATACTCACAACCACAGTATTGGAACATCAACCTCTCCAACTAAGCTTCAAAAGCTTGAACAGTACCCTAATGGCGTAACGAACTATCTATCAGAATCTGAATCGGATTGAAGATTATTTCTAAACCATTGCGTCATTTGTTAGAATAAATTGTCGGCTCAGCAACGTAAATAACGCAATGAATATTGTTTAACTATCAAAATGAAACCGATTCCTACTGATAGTAAGTTACACAACTACCCCCTTTTTTGTGGGTTGGAAATCATCAAATTACGTCTACTGCTCTGGGTAGAGCGGAAGGGCGTGTCAGACTTTTACTGACTAAAACCCACCCGTGTTCCTTCAGTTGCCCATGTGACAGGGCCACAGTAACTCTTTCGAACAGATCTCGCAACCCTGGCAGGGCGCAATTACCCCTCTGGTTTAACTCTGAAGCTCCAAGTTAGAACGCGAAATTCAAATGTACTGAAGTTTTTTTTTGCAATTTGCAGGTCAGTGCCAAATTACAAGTTACTAAATAGGTACTTTATTGCATTCCACAATGTTTATGCTTACGTGGTAAACATTGGATTTAGACACAATCGTGAACCCTGTCGGGCACACCATAAGAAATATATTAGGTAGAGATGAGGACTTATGGTTTATCTTATAATCTAACTTATTCCAAAATACAAAACACATGCTTTACTGCCATGTCGGACTATGTGTCCGACACTTTTTGTTCCATTCAGGCCTTGTCGGACTATATGACCGACAACACATACAAAATCTGAACATGTCGTTGCTGCCCGGTGGCCATGTTTTTGGAATAAATAATGTATTTATGGAATAAATAATTGATTTAAAGTGAAATAACACTAAGCACTTACCTATATTATTTGACTCTTTCTGATTTTAGCCCTTAACGTACTTTAGGCAGTTAACGTATTAAGTTGATTCTATGACACGATATATGAACCTACACGAGGCAAAAAGAATATGTAAGGATCGTTAAGTGGCGTTCTGTAGTTTCTGCCTATCCCAATGGGAATGCATGAGTCTATGTATGTTCTAAGAGTTTCTTCCTTGCTCTTCTCCATAAAGATCTTAGTTATGGTATGGGCAACTGTATTCATCTTTTTTACAATAGAAAAGTGTATGTGAATCGTTGCATTGAAATAAATGCTTTAAATTTGCTAACACTGACTACAAAACAGATTAACGTTTAAAAAGCCCAGTAAACAACACAAGAAGCCAACGGAAATCTCAAAAGCGGTGTCCTATGAGCAAAAAGCTAAAAATGTCAATTAATTATAAACAAATCTAGGTGTTGAATGGACTAGCTGGGACCTGTACCTGGTCGTTTTTGCACGCTACATCAAAAGGAACTTACGGCGAAGCGACGTGCAGCTTAGATGGTTAAATGTAGATGGTGAAATAGGTATAATGCAAAAAATTATTACACATCGAGTCCTGTACATTAACGTTATTAAGAAAAAGTGTTATTTGTGTGGGTCCTACCATTTACAATAACTTACCAGATGCCATAAAAAACGATACAATTAAAAACTTTAAAAGGAAATATATTCTAAAATTTATTGTTGTATTGACTTAAATATAATCCACAAACTAACACTAAAATAAATATATTATATACAATTAAATAAAGGTAAAAAAAAATGGGAAGAGCTCACTGGGCATCAAAGAATTATTCCGCATCGCTGTCGGTGGGAAAAGTGCCCAGAAGGCTGGCAGCGTTGCCACGTTGGATGGCAATGCTGATTCTTTGACCTAAAAATAGACCAGCCCTCTGGTCACATGAAGAGTCAACCAACCGCTTGGCGATATCCCGGAATACTCGATGAGCACTCGGACCCCACGGCCCTAGTGTTGCAACCCCAAACGGCTCAAAAATATAACTCCCAATAAGGTTGTTATATTTGCGCCGTTTGAGATTTTCTGCACCTGCAGCAGCCGCCCCAGCACAGCCTGCCATGCTTAGAAGATGGGATGGCGCGAGGGTGTCGACACAGGTAGCATCCCACACCAAAGGCCTACCCAACTTCCAAGGCATTATGGTCATTCCGTCTGGCCTCTTCCCATCGTCGCGTGCCAAGCCATTGGGTTCTAAGACAGCTGGCACCCCGGCGATGACAAGAGCCTGACGGATGATGTCATTAATGCTGGCATGCCGTGCCAGCCGACCAGCGCTCTTGCTGCAGGCAAGACCGTGGTGTCCGAGGCGATCAACTGCTTCACCGCACTGACACCGATGCGGAGCCACGCAAGGAGCACCCAGACGCAGACTTGTAGCGAGTCGGAAAGTCGAGTCACCTAGCATAGTGCCTATGTTAGGTGACGGTAGCGCCTGAAGCCGTAAGCCCGACTCCCACTCTCCCACAGCCAGCAGGCGGACACGCTCAGAAGTATTGGTGGACGTATTAATGAGAATATTCTCACTGTCTCTGGGAAAAAAGGAAATTAATGGCCTTCCTAATAGGAACATAACATTCTAACTGTGAAAAAAATTGTAATTTAAATTTTTGATAGACGTTTATAGGATAGCTTCTAAATATATTTATTTATAAATTTTTGCGTGCCTATTTCCAGGCAGAATGTACTTAGCTCACTCCCTATCTACTCCACCTGTATTTTAATGTTACCTACATTCGTTGCAAATAAATGATTTGATTGATCGATTGAATGCTGACGACACTCATCCACAGTAGTCACAATATACCTAAAGTATATTGGCACATATGGGATTCATTCATCGTGAGCGAAAAGAGAGAGCAAAAAAATTGGTTGCCTGTAAAGTCGGTATACGGGCGAAAGCTTTACGTGACAACGACTTTGAGTGGTAAAATAATTTTAATGTGAATATTCATTCGTATAGTAGGAAGAAGGATGAAATAATAGTAACAATTTAAAACATTTATTTGCATTTATTTGCATGCCTTTCACTTTTTATGTCTGTCTCTCTCGCTCTTAGGCGGGCTAACCATGCCCGAGTGGAAGGGACGCGTGCCTCTCACTCGCTCTCATTGTGAGCGCATAACGTGAGCGGAGCGTAACGCAGTTTCTTGAAGTGTCACCCGGCAAACCAATTTATAAGACGTTGTCACGTCAAAATTCGAAGACATGTGACATCTAGCAACTCGCACTGAGCCCGCGTGGCAGATCACTCTCGAGAGGCCTGTGTCCTGTGAATCATTATAGGCTGATTATGACTCATCAACAAAGGTGCAGTGTTTGGTTAGCAGTGACTAGGAGCGAATAGATTATGTCTATCAATATCAAAAATTCCTAAAGAATATTGGCAAGTTTCGGATTCATTCAGTGAGGCAACCGGCATGTTCTAGAACCAAAATTCGTAGATTTGTGACATCTACTAACCCGCACTGAGCCTGTGAGGCTGGCTCTGTGAGAGGGAGTGGGCTGTTCCCACCTGTCCCAACACGGCCTGTGTTGGGACAGGTGGGAACATTATCGGCTGATAATAATTTATTTTCCAAAGATTTTCGAAGATATTTCCCAGCCTTCTGGTTTCAATGTTAAATATTGTTGCATGATAAAACACGATGATAAAAGTATTAATCAGATGCGGGCATTCAGAAACAGGGGTCCATGGGTTGGGCTCTGTCACTGCCCTTGTTTTAGTGATCTCCATCATAGGGTCTAAACTCCACTATCGTGACTAAAGGCCCATACTGTGTCATTATATTAAAACTAGCTGTGGCCGCGGCTTTGACTGTGTGGACATCGGAAATTATCCAACAGAAACGTGTTACCGAGCAAAACTATATTTATTTATTGATATGGCACTTCAGCGACTTACTCACTAGGACATACACAAACAAAAATCACTTACAGTCTTATATATTGTGAGTATGTCACTTACAGAAGTGCACAACACTAGCAGAGAAATAATGTTTTAAGAACTCGTATGAAACTGTTACATTAATTGTATACATAAGTTACAAAAAATAAAACGAATATAAGCTAGGTTCATAAGTACATTAGGAAATACATGTGGTTAACAAAAATGAATAATAATAAAAATAATAAAAGGCTAAAAGGGTAGACAATCTATGCAGGTACAGTTAATGGCGGACGGCTCGTATCGCACTGGGGTCTTGAGGCTCCAAGCCAGTTAAAAGCCTCGTACGGAAGTGACGGAAAGGGTTAGAGAAGATGTACGTAATGACGGGCTAGATCGAAATGAGGGGATTTTCACTGTGATATTATAGCATCACAGTGAAAATCCCCTCATTTCGATCTAGCCCGTCCCTTGCTGCTCTCTTCTAGCGATACCCTAAGCCGAAGTCCGTACCCTGGGTGCCCTTAGCGATTAATCGCTCTAGTTTTAAGTTTTTAAGCCCTGGCTGGAGGCAGGGCCGGATCTACCATATGGCTTTTTGGGCTTCAGCCCAGGGCCCCGTGAATTCAAGGGGCCCCCAGCTAAGTCAAGTCAAAGTAAAAAATAGACGATAATGCGAAAGAATCCATAATTTGATTAAATTAAACAGATCGTATGGTTTGCAGCCCTGCGAATCCTACGATTAATCAAACCCATTCAATTCATTTAATATTCAAGTCTACGTTCAGGTGTTGGGACTTCGAACTGAGTTTTGTAATTATTGAGTTTGAGTAATTAGGTGGGCCCCTACGTAGTATTAGCCCAGGGCCCCCTAAACTCACGGTCCGGCCCTGGCTGGAGGCCTTCATTTCTTAAGGTAGCCACAGGCAATTCCAGTCAAGCAGCCGACAACCGCATAGGTTGACAAGTGAGATGTCATTCAGAAAAAAAAAACGGTCGAAGTCTCGTCAAAATTGGAATAAACAGATAAGTAGTCTACCTATCTGTTTATACCAATTTATTTTTTATATGTAACTACTGTGTACTGTGTTATTTACTTTCATATGCATTTAAAATGTAAAAAGCTTAACAGCTTTTTAGCTTAAAGCTTAAAGCTCAACATAACTGTTGACATTACAAACAGACACTTTACTTTTATTTACCTTTATAGATAAATTCTTAAGATACGGCAACTCAATTAAACCCCTCAAAAGTTTATACCTCTCCAGATCTTCTCATTTCCATCGCACGCCTCTGCCCCATACTCTTTGCCAACCACTTCCCAGATATGCGAGCGTGGTTGCGCCGTCGCAAGTTTTTCTCCCCCCTCTCGTTCTCTCATCATGCCCTCTCTCTCGCACCAAACGCACCGCGCACCGAGGTTTTTGCCCGAAGGAGCTCTCGCAGTTTTTCACGTTCACCTCACGAAGTTTCGAAATGAGTGACCGTCGTTCGAAAATTCGATTTGTTCTGCGTTTTATAAATATAAGTATGATGTCTTATATGAGTAATGTCTTGTAAATTATTGGAGTATGGTATAAAAGAGCTGGTTATCGGGTCAGGGAGTGCGGAATGAGTTCATCAATTATCAACCCGCACTTGGCCTGGGAGCAGTGGTGGATCTGTGATAGCGGCTCAGACTTACGAGGTGTATATTGCGGGTTCGATCTCAGGTAGGCGTTTTCTTAGTGTACTGCTCTCAAAACGGATAAGGAAAACATCGGAAGGAAACAAGAAATAAAAATTCGAAGACATGTGACATTTACCAACCCGCACTGGACACGCGTGGATTACAACCCAGTCAACCCACTCTCTCTCACTGAGAGGAGGTTTTAGTCCCAGCAGTGGGAACGTTATAGACTGACTACGTTATGTTATTAAGGATGTAAATTCATATTGTTAAGGAGTAAAGATAAAATCTACATATCATGAAATCCAAATATTAATAAGATTTGACTGAAAATCTAGAACAGAAAGTATACGATTCGCCTCAAAATATTTTTGGATCAGTGTGGTGTAGTCATGACGTTTAAAAAGTATCTATTTTGACAGTTAGCGTGGAAGTATTTATTTATGTAATATTACAAGCTCACAAATGTACCAAAGGCGGACCTAATGCCATAGGCATTTTCTACCAGTAAACCTTTGGGTGATGCAGAGACAAACAATGGGACGTACAATAAATTGTAGGAATAAATATTGATAAATATAAACACATAAACCTATCTAAACTATAAATATAATATATATACCTACTACCTAAATAAATAAACGAATTTACCAAAGGCAATAAGACAAACATTGAGGAAACATTACCGTTATAATGATACTGCCAACTTTTTGTGAAAGAAAGAAAAAAAAGTAGAAAAAGAACTGTCCTTTTTAACGAAACGGAATGAAAACGGATATTTCACCTAGTTTTTAAGTTAGTTCTCCTCGAGCTTGGAAATCAAAAGGTTGTCTTCAAGGAGGCTATATTGATATTATTTAGAATTAATCGTTTAGAATTCAAATAGAAACATTGAAATACTGGAAAAGGTGTGTTCATTCCTGTTGAATTTGTGTTGCTTGTAACACAGTCGGATGATTTTGACTTGTAATTTTATGTAATTTAGGACTTAGTTCGTTATACTACAGATGCCGAAACGCTTAGCTACGCAAGTTATAAATAAGCAGATTGTGACAAAAGTGGAAAATGTTAAAGTTTGTGACTATTACTTTTGATTTATAAGTATATTATGTATATATGTAATTTTTTTTTTGGATGGGAAATCATTAAATGACTTCTCCCGCTCTGGGCGGAGCGGGAGGGCGTGTCAGACTTTTACTGACTAAAACCCACCCGTGTTCCATCAGTTGCCCATGTGCCAGGGTCACGGTATCTCTTTCGAACAATCACGCGACCCCGGCAGGATGTATATATGTAATTAGCCAAGTTTATGAGGTAGCCGTTCGGTGTTGGAAATGTAAGATACAATAAGCACAACTCATGCTTACGTCACCATCTGCCTTTTGGCTGCCTATTTGACCTCCACAACCCAGTTTACTGAGTAATACGGTACCCCTAGGTAAGACTGGTTATCAGACTTTCCGGCTTCTGACAACCGGAATTGATTGGGTTTGTTTGAAGCGTTACCGTGGCTCTAGCACAGGCAACTGAAGGAACACGGGTGGGTTTTAGTCAGTAAAAGTCTGACACGCCCTCCCGCTCCGCCCAGAGCGGGAGACGTCATTTGAAGATTTCCCAACCAAAAAAAAGTAGGTTATATCAAAGTTATTGACATTTTAAAAACCTCACAATTATAAATATATGTGGTTTGAAGTGGAGTGTTTTTTCTCTTCACCTTCATACCTACTACGCTTTGGGATGGGCAACTAGCTTTTCCTTTCTGACCGGCCGACCATTAAATAATGGTTGTAAATAGTTTACTGAAATAAATGCTTTAAGTTTGAGTTTGAAAACACAAAAGCAATTGGAAATGTCAATAAAAACAATGAAGCTTTCCGTCAGCGTATTTCCAATTATCACAAAAACGGATTTTAAAATCTTGGCCTAAGTAACATTAGCTGCACGGGTCAATCATGTTACTACTATGCTACGCTTACCGCGGTTGCTTCGAGGATTGGTGACCATTTCTATATACCGAAACCCCTCCGGCCTACCCCAATTTGGGGGCGATTGCCATAATCGCCACGCTTGGCAGGCGGTTTAACGATTGCAGTATGGTGGTAAAATGCATAGAGAACGCTGCTGCCCATTCTCTAGTAAGTCCCTTAGTCGCCTCTTACGACACCCACGGGAAGAAATGGGATGGCGCTATTCTTTACGACCGGCATCACACGGATAAATAGCATTATGAGTGTGTTACGGAATTACTCCGCAGATCTAGCGGCGCTTTAAAGCTAGGTCAGCGCTTAATAAAAAGCGACACACATACATTATACATGTTGCTGCATTATGTATGTAGCGCTTTAAATTCATGTATTCTCTGTAACCCACCATTTTCCTAGTTTATTTCTCGTGTCTATTTTGAATATCTGGGTGTGTTTACTTGTTTTAGAGCGAAAGGGGCTCGTTTGTTCATTTAGTTGAGATGTCGTATGGCTGTGGTACGTTTTCTCTTCCTGCCGGCGTAGCATGACCAATTCTATATCTATTCTACCAAGAACAAAAAAGTTCCTTTTTTATTTTAATACTGTAAAAATGTTTCTATCTCATCAGAAAAATAGTCATCATACTTGACATTGTACTCTTGCCGACTGAAGAATAGAAACATCTCTTCTTTTCAGTTTTACACAATTTTTCTACGATACAATCTATCTACGAAACACCGGGAGGTGACGCCCTTTTTTTCTTCTTTTTCAGGATGGGAAATCATCAAATGACTTCTCCCGCTCTGGGCGGAGCGGGAGGGCGTGTCAGACTTTTACTGACTAAAACCCACCCGTGTTCCTTCAGTTGCACATGTGCCAGGGTCACGGTATCTCTTTCGAACAATCACGCGACCCCGGCAGGCATCGGTCCTAGAAGACCCCTTTAGCGCTGCTGACATCTCTTTGAGGCGCGCGTGGAACACTACGCGCCGTCGACCCGAGCCTGGTCCTTACCGGGCGGCGAGCTACCCATTGCTCGCCACCCGCAAGCTCGCGCCTACGGTGGCCGGGAGTCCGCTATGGACTCCCGAAGGGGACGCCCTAGGAGGACATATAGTGACCTTATTGGTGATGTTCTTCAGAAAGGTCAGGTGCGTAGTACTCGCAACCGGCGTGTGTGTATGACCAATTGTATGAACCTTAAAGAGGCAAAAGGAGTGTGTAGAGATCGTAGCAGGCGTTCCGTGGTTTCTGCCTACCCCCATAGGAAAAAGGCGTGATTGTATGTATGTATGTATGTATGTACAATCTATCATTTTGTCTTCTCTTCCGTCGACAAATTCCGTTTCTAGGCGGTCATGCTACGCGTGCTGTTGTTGTGTATTTCTTGTTTTAGCTCACATGTGATTCATATTAAGTTGTCTTGACACACCATCTTAACATTGTATGATTGTTAAGGAACATTCTTTATCTATCATCATTCCCTTGCCAGTTATACCATGGGGTATCGTATTACCCAGTAACTGGGTTGTGGAGGTCAGATAGGCAGTCGCTATATATAAAATATTGCTACTCAGCTGCATTTGGCTAGGCTGAATGCTGACCCCAACATACTTAGTTGTAAATCTAGGTAGCTGTGGCGAGGTGTAATTTTTTCGAAAAGAGAAGCCGATGCGAAGTCGGCTTTAACTTACTGACTCATCAATAAAGAATACTTACTATCATTCTAAAATTAATATAGGAATGTAATGAATTAAATACAATTAAATTGAACAGCTGAAAACCGAATAAAATATGCAATATTCCTCTATCTCGTTCTCGCTGACGCATTTTTCTATACCTGTCTCTGTCATAACCCGTTGTACAGCGGCTTGCTCTCGTACATATCAAGCGGTGCCACGTGACCTAAAGTGACATCATTACGGGATCGCTGTTGTATGAATTTTTAGTTCCCGATTATGACGTTTTGGCTCCGGGTTAATTTAGAACATTTCTCTTTTGTTGTAATACAAAGCTATAAATAACCTTTTTTGTTGTTTGAATGTTATGGTTAATTAAATACCCGTAGTGTAACTATATTTATTGACAATAGTAGCCACTATTTACATACTATTGTATTTTTAATAGTGATAGAGTTACCAATGCGAATCCCCGAAGGCAAGCCGGTAGGAATCGTGTTATATGGTGCTTTCGCCACTGGTAGGTAGATGATAATTGTGCTTCCCTTATTCCAATTCATTAGTGGTAGGCGCAGCATAATTCTTCCATACTTACTCTATTAGACGTCATCTCGGTAGTCACCCCCTTTGTAACCATATTATCTTTGACTAGCTTCTGCCGGCGAATTCGACCGCGTTAAATTTCTTGTTCCCGTCGCGTCGAATCGCCTACCCGTGCGATTTCCCCCGTTTTTGCAACATTTTTCATTACTGCTCCGCTCCTCTTAGTTGTAGCGTGATGTTATATAACCTATAGCCTTCCTCGTTAAATAGGCTACCCAACACAGAAAGAACTTTTCAATTCGGACCAGTAGTTCCTGAGATTAGCGCGTTCAATCAAACAAACAAACAAACTCTTCAGCTTTAGAATATTATTATAGTATATAGATACAGTCTATTAATAGTTGTTTTAGTCTTCTCCTACTCTACAAACCATATTTATCTCTGTGACAAACACATATTCACTGAATATAATATTTAGATACACCAACTACGTATATAGAAGTTGGTAAAGCATATTAAATTGAGCAGTGTATTTCTTAGACTTATGCAATTAATTACCATATATATAATGGATTTAATTTCAAATTTTCCGGTATCGAGAAATCTGAAAATTTATATTACAGCAAATTTTTCATTCCTATGATGCTAACCTACCGTCGAAGCGTAGATCAACTGATATTTGATTTTATTTCTGTAAGTTGGTTTGCATGACAATCATATTTTAAAAAAGTAGATGAGATCGGCGTTTCCTATCCGACTATCCTGAGCAGAAAGTCGAAACCAACTCAAAGGTCACGGTCTCTTTTAAAGTATTTTTTTTTTTGGTATTTACACGAGATTACATTTTATTTACCGACGGTATATGTAGCGACGGTAAATTTGATCAATGTTAAAATTATTTGCCATAGAATTCAACAGTTAAAATGTTTTGAGCTTAAATACATCAATTTGTTAAAAATAACTAGAGACTCAAATAATTTTTATTTTTATTAATTCTTTAAATGAACTATCTCGGTTCTAATTTGGTGTAATTCACGTATTTTGCGGGTTAGTAGATGTCACAGTAGATGTCTTCGAATGTTTGGTTATAGGACATGCCGGATTTTCTTCACCGTTATGAAAGCAGTGGTGATAAAAAATTGGGTCCACGGGATACAAAAATGGACCCACGTGTTGGATTATGGCCCACTCTCTTTCCAGAAATTGGCAGAATATGCACTTATTTTCCTTTGTAAGTTGAGTGACAAGGCTGGGGTTAAAAAAAACACAGAGGATCAATGAATGAGTCGGTTTTCATTGATCAGTGTGTAGATAGAGATAGAGATTTGCTATGAAACAGATTTTGCTAGCGTCTTCGCATATAAAACCTTCGTCTTGAGTCACACTGTCTATTGATGAAAACCGCATCAAAATCCGTTGCGTAGTTTAAAAGATCAATGCGGGAAGTGGTTTTTAACCGACTTCAAAAATGGAGGACGTTATCAATTCGACTGTTTTTTTATGTATGTTACCTCATAACTTTTGACTGGAAGAACAGATTTTGATGTTTCTTTTTTTATTTGAAAGCTGGTGCTTTCCGAATGGTTTCATTAATTTGATTCCATTCGGACAATGGGGTCCATGTGAAAACCATATAAGTAATAAGTCTTAAATTTGCATTAAGTATTTACGCGACAAATGAACGAATAACGCGATTACTTTAGTGCGTAGTATCTACCATAACTAAAAAGTTGAAAATAAAAACTTTTTACAAAAAAAAAAACAACCAACTTCCTTAAAAAACACTACAAAGTAAAAAATTACTTTAATTTCGGAAGTCGGTGGCAAAAAACCTTAAATACAGATCCTAAGACACCGACTTTCGAAATTAAAGTTATTTTTGACTTTGTAGTGTTTTTTTAAGGAAGTCGGTTGTTTTTTTTTATTTTATACTATGTAGAGTTTTTTTTATCGTGTGGAAATCCTCAGTCTGTTAGACTCCTACTGATGAGCCCTCGGTTTTCTGCTGCTACCTTAAGCCGGGATTAACTACCTATCTAGATATATGTAGGTAAGTATTTTAATTTGAGACAATTAAAAACAAAATGGAAAATAAAGGGAGCTTGTCGTACCTACTCAAAATTTTGAAGTATGAATGTGGATAGATAAAAATGTTGAAGGCAATCCGAAAACGAACCTTCGGGTTTAAAACTGACTGTTTATAACATGCAATAATTACATTTGCAAATACATTGGTGATCCCTTTAAGAGCGTTAACGTCGATTTTGGTTGTTTGACCCAAAAAGCGTACTTTTCAAACCATTTAATCACCTCATAAAACGTATCTAACGAAAGTGTGAATAACTAAATATTGTTGGAAATATTTCGGTCTGAAAAGTTGACTGAAAACCTTTTTACATTAATAAAGTATTCGTGAATTCTAACCAGATAAACAAACAGTGTTTTCTAAAATCCTTTTACAGTAGTTATTTCGAAGCTTAAAATATCCGAAACCACTAATAAAATTGACAAACTAATAAACATATTTAATTGTTCACATCCTTGAGCAAAAAACTGAGAGAGACTTTTTTGATTTTCAGCGCCTAACATAATAAATAAAACAATAAACAAAGTGAAATTACCAAGAAAAAGCAGTTGCTAAATTCAGAATTTCTTCCAATAAATCTTATTTAATTTGACAAAATAAAGGTGTATTCTAATAGAAGAACATCTTCTTTAAAACTTGCAATAAAAAATTTCAACTAAATTAGTTTCATTATTTTTCTACAATTATTTTAAAACTACTATAAAACCGTGCGCGGTAATAATTTTAAATCAGTCCGCCGCGAGGCTGTTCAAAGAGTGGACGTATCGCTCAGTGCTCTACGCGTGACCTTTCCCGACCCTTGGCATCGAGTGAGTTTATAGTGCGATATAACGATCTTGGGTTGGTAAGTAAAATAATTATTTTTTATTTAGATAATTGAAAACAATGTTTTTCGAAACAACAAAAATTGTTTCAGGTGCCATGGGGAATAAGAGTAAAAAAACGAAACTAGTTTTATCAAGGAAAAGGATGAGACTCAATCAAGAGGTTTTAGCTAAAGCTAGGGCTAAAAGGTTGGGTAAAATAATATTTTGAATAGAACTTGATTTGTTATCTTTGTTGATCGAAGTTTGCTATATAAGGTCCTCGTTTATTAATTTATTTCCTTCTAGGGGGTGATTGTACTACTCAAATACATTTTTTTTTTTCTAAACGATCAATTTCGAAATTGCAAAAAACAATACTTCCTTAAACTAAACCGTCGATCATCTGATTTTTTTTAACTTGCATTGTAATAATAATAATTTAATTTATTTGATTTAATTTAAACTTTATGTCTTCTTTTTAGAGAATTTAACTAAAAGCTTGTTTTTAAAAATGTTTTTAGGGTTCTGTAGTGAAAGAGGAACCATTTATAGTTTCGCTAAGTTTGTCTGTCTGTCCAACCGCGGCTTAGCTCAGAGACCCTTAGTACTAGAAAGCTGGAATTCAACATGAGTAAACATATTAATCACGCAGACAAAGGGGTAAAATAAAATCCTGTTTTTTTATCTTCAGGCATTGTAAAGAAAATAATGTTGTTGTGAGTACGGAAGATGTTAAAATCCAAAATGAAGTAAAGGTAAAGCACAACTAACGTTTTTTTTATTTACAATTTCATATTTACGTATGGGATAACATCTATCTTTTTTTTTTCAGGACTTAGCCTCGTCTTCCAAAACCAGCTTGTCGATGTGTGGAACACACGTGTCGGTTATCTTTCAAAGTCGGTAAAGGAAAACATTTATTTAAATCTACATACAAGTGCTATATATCATAAGTATAATATTATAAATAAAGAATTCTTCGATATTGAAATATTTTATTTTAAAACTAGAATACTTAATAAAATGCCTAGAGGACCATCGCGACTTCCTACGACTTCAAAATGATGAACCCCCTTCATTATGATTTTTTCATGTACTTTTTTATCAAATGAGCAATTTTTAATCAAAATTCATTTAGTAGTTTTTGTGAAAGAGTAACAAATATACATCTACTCATCCATAAATAAACTCTCAAACTTGCGCGTTTATAATTATTATTTGAAAATATGATCTGTATGGTATTCTGATGTGTAATCGATATGAATTGAAGTTTCATCAAAATTCGTTCAGTAGTTCTTACGGTAAATTGTTAAAATCATTCATCCATACATCCTCACAAACCTTTGTGTTTATAATATTATTCGTAGTATGATTTTACATTTGTACAATATTTCTAACTTTTCTCCCCTAAATAGTACCTACCTACTTACTATACTACGTATCCAAAATTGCCTTTTTATTTCACAAGCATGTTATAAAAATAAGAATAGTAAATAAAAATCAACTGACGATTAAATAAGTAAGTATCATTAAACATTACGGATCAACTTGGGTTAGTTTGACTATAATGACGGGCAGCACACCAACTCTACGCACATAGTTATGCGCGTATCTGTGTGAGTGGAAGGATCACTGCAATTACCTAAACTTGGTGCCGTGGATTTCACGTTAACGCTCTTAATCATCGTCATCGTTTCAGCCGTAAGATGTCCACTGCTGAACATAGGCCTCCCCCAATTCGAGGAGCTTTGCCATAATCGCCACACTTTGCAGGGTTGGTGATCACAGTATGGTGGTAAAATGCATAGAGAACGCTGCTGCCCATTCTCTAGTAAGTCCCTTAGTCGCTTGTTACGACACCCACAGGAAGAATTGGATGGTATTATTCTTTACATCCGTCACCAAACGGACCCCTTTAATAACATAATCTATTTTTAACAAATAACTTAATGTGTTACATTGAATTTTACCTATTCGTTCTAATTGTAAGTTAGAGTATTTCCTTTCCGTACCTCAAGTGTAAGTCCTTTAAGTGGACCATTGTGCATGGGCCGTCTGTGGTTATCCCAACCAGCCCACCTCCCTCCAGAAATTGATTATGTCTCCTTACAGATCTGTGTAAGACAGCCTTTCCCAAAGTGGGCGATAACGCCCCCTTGTGGGCACTGCAGGCCTAAATGGGGTGGTAAGTGACCCAGAAAAAACTTCTCTTAGTCTCTTACCACCCCCCCTTTAGGCCTGCAGTGCCCACAAGGGGGCGTTATCGCCTACTTTGGGAAAGGCTGGTGTAAGATCTGGGTGTTCCGAATATTTATGTCCTAATCTTTAAAATGAATTTTATTTTTAATATGTTCAGATATTTGTATGTCAGTCCATGTCAAAAAATGTAAGATCACAAATCTATTAGTAAGACCTTAATGTGTCTACCATGTTGTAATGCAAATAAAAATACTCTTAACTCTCATCGTCATATTGGTAGGTACTAGGTAGGTACCTACTAAATTAAGTAGCCTAATAGCTACTCCACTTACCCCTTAAACATCACCACAATTCACAAATAAACAAAGAAATTACACAATAAACACTAAATAATCAAGACGAACTAATCTACCAAGTAACAGTTCAATCTCCAACACTTAATAGGCCAATCTTTCATAATTACTCAATCCAACTGCGATTACCGCGCGTTTCGGATATCATGCGACAAAAACAGACTAACAGACGTCAATGGAGTTAACTTTGCTCATTATTATGCGTTTTAAGTGTAATTAAAATGATTTAATGTCAATTTAAAATGATGAATGTGTCTCAAGTGACTGGTAGCGCCATCTCTTGGTGAGTAGCGGAACTAAAGTGTTTTTGTGGTTTAACTTGAAGTAATTTGCTGATAATGATGATGGAAAAATATAGGTTGGATTAAAATGGCGGACATGCGTGGATTATATAATAATACTGAGATGGCGCCTATTATAAATTAAATAATGGGAAAAGATGACTTTCTGCGACGATTCCAAGGTACTTACTTAATAAAAAAAAATTAAAACTTTGATTCACTGACGGATAACACAACCCAAACGGCTGGGCCTAGATACATGCAATTTTTGTTCAAGATATCCTTTAATAACAAAAGTAAGCACTAAGAAAGGATTTTTGAAAACTCTACCACAAAAGCTGTCAAATCTTTACTAGCTTTTTATAAAAGATTTATTTTTTGTGTGTTTGTTTGATACGCTGTCCCACTAAATCGGTTGAACTGGATAGACCAGGACCTGTATTAGGACACGAGAGGATTTTTGTCCCGAAATATTTTAATCAACAATACACCCTTGGACTGACCTGCAATTTGCAAAAATCGCGCAACCACTTAAATACTCTTGGTACTTCATCATTGTCATCATCATTTCAGGTGAAAGATGTCCACTGGTGAACATAAGCCAAGAATCGTCACTTTGACGAGTTCCTTTTTTGGGGGATTTGCCATAATCGCCACGCTTGGCATAGAGAACGCTACTGCCTATTCTCTAGTACGTCCCTTAGTCGCCTTTTATGACACGCAGAGGAGAAAATTGGATAGTGGTATTCTTTACGTCCGGCAACACACGGTAGGTACTTACTTATTTTTTAATGTAGATAACCAAGTAAATAATACCGCCTAGGTATACATAGAGAGTAAGCACGTTGAAGTGGCAGTGGGTTGACCATGTATCTATCGAAGGACCGATGGCCGGTGGAGCAGACGAGTCCTGGAGTGGAGACCACGTATCGGCAAGCGTAGTGTGGGACGCCCCCCAGCTAGATGGACCGACGACCTTAGGAAAGTGGCTGAGACAGACTGAATGCGGAAGACGGAGGACAGAGTGTTGTGGCGCGATATGGGAGAGGCCTATGTCCAGCAGTGGACTGCGGGCTGAGTTGATTGAAGTATACATAATGTACACAAAGCATTACATAACCCCTAAATGAATTATAGTAATTATGTAAAACGGGGGGGTGAGCACAGGGACATCAGACACATTAATTTACTAAAAGGTCGTATTAATTTAGTTAATGGCTATACTACACTAAATTGTATTAATAACTTAATATAGTTATTCGATGGAATGTGTATATTATTAGATTTTAATTGCATTTTTTTATTACATAAGTAATATAAATAGTTT
This sequence comes from Aporophyla lueneburgensis, assembly GCA_932294355.1. Classification (NCBI taxonomy): domain Eukaryota; kingdom Metazoa; phylum Arthropoda; class Insecta; order Lepidoptera; family Noctuidae; genus Aporophyla; species Aporophyla lueneburgensis. The sequence goes on along the minus strand of OW028762.1, from coordinate 9,481,761 downwards.
CTGCCCGGGACTTCGTCCGCATTAAAAGTTCTTGTTCGACAACCCATACCGGCCCGCGCTATTATTTCGTCACTCTGATTTTTGTTATTTTTACTCGGTTCCTGATTGTCATAGATGTTAAATAAACATCAAGAATTGGGCTATCAAATGCAAAAAGATTTATTCAAATTCGTTTGGTATTTTCGAAATAAGCGCATTAAAAAAAAACAACCTCTTCAGCTTTATTATTATATTAGTTTAGTCGGTTACGTCGGTAAATTATCAAAAAATAAACAAGGTGTTTCATAAAAAAGTGCTAAACCTATGCGGTCAAAATGTATGACAGAAGCATTTTTTTTAATTATCGACATTAAATTTCATCAGGGTTCAAAATTATGTTACTGGCTAACAAATTTATAATTCATTTATGAAATTATAATATTATTTACAATTTAATAAAGGTAAAAAAGGGAAGAGCTCACTGGGCATCAATGAATTCGTCCGCATCGCTGTCAGTGGGGAAAGTGCCCAAAAGGCTGGCAGCGTTGCCACGTTGGATGGCAATCATGTACTTACTAGATCCGTAGTAACAGATTTTGCTCCAATATCCCTACCACCTTGGATAAAAGACGACTCTGTCTTTTTAATCTTTAATGACAGAGACTTACCCTCTTTTTATTCCAAAAAACATTGGTAGATCTACAAATGACCAATAATTTAAATTAAATATGACCGAAGGTGGGGACGTTTTTAATACGGCCCCATATAATTTGCATGTGACAGGGGACAGTGAAACCCTAGTCGTTAATTAGAACCCCGAAACTAAAGGTGTGGTTAGCCGCCATTTTGGATGGACATAGACTAAATTATTAATCAGAAGGGGACGTTTTAAAAGCGGTTCTAGTACTTTTGTCTAGTGGAGAAATTAATCAATAAAAAATATGCTACGCGATAAGGTAGCTGTGAATTGTAAAATTGTCTACGTTCTGTGTAATTTTCAGATCAGTTTCTGGTTGTGTATTGATTAAAATAATGATACTCGATCGAAATTTTCGTCGGTAAAATAAAAATATTTGTTCTTCCATACGTTTTGACAACGTTAGTATCGCACTTTTGACCACGTGGGTGTTGCACTTTTCTGTGAAACAAAAAAAAAATATATTATTATTAAATTATTAGTGTTCCAAACTTCTTGGTTGTTACAAACTTTGTAGTAGTTTTTATCGAATGTTTTTTTTTATCTTTTGCTTTTGATTATGAAGCTGTCAAAATTTTGTTTTTTGACGGTTTCCTGTGTACATATAATTCCTTTTCACCACTAAACAATCGTTTTGTTTCTAAAAGTTTTGAGTATATATTCATATAGTCAATTTGATCGTTCATAGACCAGCACATTAATTGCGTAGGACACTACCGATCAAAATCTGAATGATGACATTTTGAAGGATACTGCTGATCCATTACACAACGTAACTAACGCAATGAATGTTGTTGGACTGTCAAAATGAAAGCGATTCCTACCGTTAAGATTTAAGTATGTTTGTTTGTATGTATGTAAGTATATTCTCATATTGTTTGTTTAAAATTTATTAAGTGATTGATTATACCTATGTATTTTCTTTTATCTTTTACTCTTAGACACGCTGTCTCCGTCTCTTAATCTTCCGTCCTCTCGCAGGTGTGCTTAAAGTGATTTCTTTAGAAATAAGCATCACCTTTGTACCTATTTTTCTGTTCTTTTCTTCCTGTCTGTTTATATTATGTGTGTACATAAATGGTTGAATCAATAAAAAATTGTTACACTTGTTTTACTTCGTTCCGCTCCGACCCTTGCTTGAGCCAGGCCGCGCCGCTGAGCCTGTAGCTTTAAATTCGTCACTAAATAATAATCATTGCGATCCAGCCCGTCGCTTTCTGCCCTCTACCAGCGACGCCCTAAGCCGAGGTCCGTACCACAAGGGATGCCCTTAGCGAGTAGTCGGTCTAGTTGTTTTTTTAAGCCCTGCCTGGAGGGTTTAATTTGTTTAGGTAGCCACAGGAAAGTCCGGTTAAGCAACCAACAACATCATACTATGTTGACCTGCGAGATGTCATCCCAAAAAAAAAAAAATTGTTTCGTTTTACATAAATGTACCTAAATATTTTATTCTATGAAATGTCGCGGTAGCCCTCTGTATAAATTCATCCGACCTTTACTTTGTTTACTTAATATTGAATTCTATTAAATACTTACTTGAATTACCAACTTAATTCTATGTAGATTGTTGATTCATAGAAACTAGAAATGTTAGTATAATAATATCATTATTTCTAAAAGAGAAAGTTATTTTCTGAGAATTGTTTAAAAGCGCTATTAGTCCTAGCAAAGAAATGGGTTTTCATCGAAAATATTGATTTAATATAATTGTTTGCCAATATCACGTTCAAAACCCCTCCGGAATTTGTGCTTAGCATAACGATAATCAGCCTATATACTGTTCCCACTGCTGGAAAACAGGCTTCCACTCTTCGAGAGGGAGTGGTCTGTAATCTACGCGGGCCCAGTGCGGATTGGTACATGTCACATGTCTTCGAACTTTTGGTTGTAAGACATGTCGGTTTCCTCACGATGTTTTCCTTCACAGTTTCAAGGGCAGTGGTGATCAAATAATTTACACGGACTAAAGCGCTTGTTTGGGTTTGAGCCCACGGCCTACCACTTATGATTACGATTTTCAAATAATTTCCCTGCATGCAATCTTTAATATAAACTGTAATCTCTATACGCAGAGATATGCAGAGAAAAGAGGCCTGCCACCCAGGGACATCGTTTCGCAAACTCATGTAACTGTAACCATGATTAAAGACCAATAATTGCAGAATAATTTCAACGCTTGGGAATTCAGAATCATATATTACTGAATCGATAGTTTGTTGTGATATCGCGTCAAAGTCCATGCCATCCTGTAAAAAAAAACCAACATAAATGACCGTTTGTATTTGCTATACTTTCATTCAGACTGCTTCGAAAAAATCAAGTAGACATCACACCCGGAAGCAAAGAAACCAACACTCACCCATCCAAATTTCCACATTGCTTAATCAAATCAAATCAAAAGTAATTTAATTCAAATTAATCTGAGGATCAGCACTTTTCGAACGTCAAAATTACATAAGACAGTCCCCCAAAACGCCCGCCCTTCACCACTTCCTAGTGCTTTAGCTGGGAAGAAGAAATGGCGCAACAAACTCTCCAGCAGAAAGTTAAAAGACCCATATTCTGCACCACCATTCGTAACTAGGTAGGTACCACTACCCTACAACATAACTCCTACTCCTATCAGGCTTTAAATCCGTCGACAAATTGAATTTTTGCAACAATTTATACCTTAAATTAATTTACAGGCCCATAAGCCATTAAATTAATTTATAGTTTAATTTTCAGTGCGTTTTCATGAAGTTCATGTTGAAAAGTAGGTTTTAATACAGTCTAAGGTAATTTATATGGCGCAGTCATGGAAAGAATATTGTGACTTTTACTTTTTCATAACAATTTAGGTTATTAATTATTGTAATGTAGACCACTAGTAAATTGTAGCATATAAATCAGCCTATACCGTGCCCACTGCTGAGTCCTATCGGTGAGAGGGAGTGGGCCGTAATCTACCACGCGGGCGCAGTGCAGGTTGCTAGCTGTCAAATGTCTTCGAATTTTTGATGAATGCAAAATTATTTTATTTTTGTAAGTAGGTTTATGCAAACACTTTTACACGTCAATTATATTTTTAAACTAGATAAGATCGATTTCCTATCTGACTACTTTGAGAAGAAAGGCCAAAATCAAAATCAAAAGTCATTTATTCAAACTAGGCTGAGAGTCAGCACTTTTTGACCGTTAAAGTTACATAAGACAGTCCCCCCAAAAAACAAACCGCCGAAACAAATTCAAGAAGTCACAGTCTCTTTTAAAGTCCAGACATAATCTTAGTCACATCATGTGAAGACTATGTAGATTGGTGTGTGAAATGGTATTTTTAAGAAAGAACCACACAGATTGAGTGGACCTGTCCAGTCAGTGCACGCATTTGTCAACAATTGTAGAGCTCAACTCTACACTTAAGAAGCTATTTTGGTTCTAAGACATTCACCGGTTTCCTCCCGATGTTTTCTTTCGCCGTTTTGAGAGCAGTGGTGATAAAATAATTTATACAAAGTATAATGCCTGTCTGGGTTCGAACTTACGACCGACAAATCGTAAGTAGCAGCCGTTACCACTGAGCCACAACAGCTCTAACCATATCATTTACTCAAATAAAAATCCACTAATAAACCTTTATGTCGTAACGACTTTTAATGGCCTTGTATCAACTGTAAACAGGTCCAGCTGTAATGGCGGTAAGCAGAGCGATCATTATAGTATGTTTGGCGTGACCTGGGCTAGAGGCATGGGTGTTTCCTTCCATGTAACTCCAGGAGTTTTAAGATGATGTGGTTTCCATTGGGTACGACACGGCGGTTGTGGTTGCGAGGTGGTTGTCTATATCAATAGTTGGTGTGGAAAAGCACCACATTGAAAAAGCACGCAGGAGGAAGAGTTTACTTAATTATTAGTATCGGAATTGGTTCAGTAACTATTATGTACCTAGTCATCTCATAATTTTAAATAAATAATCAAATCCATTTTTTTTTAAAGATCCTTTGGTAGGTACAAGCTAAAATGGCTCTGATCTAAAACTCCTGCTATCTGCCAGAGATAGTCCCTCAAAAATGTTCCAACCGTTTCAGAGATTAACCGGAACAAAGAGCCAGACAGAGTAAAGAAAAATAAAAAATAAAGATTTTTTAGAGCACCGTAAATACTTTCTTACGCATTTAGTAAAACGTTGTTATTTTGACATTAAAAACAGATACTTCCATTGTATTTATTAAATATGTGGTATATTAAAACACATAAATAAATAAAAATCGGTGATGTATCACAAAAATTTTATAAATTGTATAACGAATATATAAAAATACCTATAGCCAAACTGAATTAGTTTATTAAAATCGAATGAATTTGAATTTCACTTCAGGTACTCTTCACGACCAGAGCGCTGGGTCATTCTTTGGCCAAAGAATTACCATTGCCATTTAACGTGACAATGCTGCCAGTCTTCTGGGCACGATTCTGTATGACAGTGCTGCGGACGAGTACTTCGACGCCTAAGCGTCCTTATGATTTTTGTTTTTATTTGTATAGTCAGTTAGTAATTTAATTTAATACTCAGTATATATCACAGATATTAAAAACATTGATAAATAGATAAAATAGAATTTGGATAGGGATTTATTCCATCTGTAGTAAAAATCAATAGGTAAATGACTATTTTTTTTAATAAACTTGAATTTTACCTACACTTAATTCAAATATATATTTGAATCTAGTCTAAAATTCTAATGTCTATTTTAATTAAGTATAATTATAATAAAAATAGACATTACATAAGCTTAAAAAACCGGCTGAAGTTTAGCAAACTTAAATCAGTTATTCCCTACAGCATCACTTCACAATCTGTGTCGGAACGCTCCAAAATCCGACAGTGGAAAACACAACCGACACAGCCTCAGGCTCGCCGTACCAATGGTATAATTACGACCAATGTTTCGGGGAACCAGCAGCTTTTATTATCTTCGGCTACCGTGATTAGATGGACCACAGATAACTTTGGGAACCCGAGGAAAATAAAACGATGTTCTCTTTGGTCACTTTTGTTTTTGGTTTAGTTTTTAAAATGTGTTGTTATGTGTAATAGATATTTTTGAGGGCGCTTTGTTTTAGGGTTGATTTTTTAAGGTTTATCTGTCTCTCCGTCATTATCGTTTATCTGTTCATTTTATTTGTTTCGTGTGATGCCGGACGTAAATAATAGCACCATCCCATTTCTTCACGTGGCCGCGTGGGTTTTGTAAGAGGCGACTACGGGAATTATTTATCAGAAAATAAGCAATAGCTATGCATATTACCACCATACTGCGATCGCCAAGCCGCCTGCCAAGCGTGGTGATTATGTTAAACCCTCCCGAATTGGGAGAGGCCTATGTCCAGCAGTGGACATTCTCAGCTGAAATGATGATCTGTCTATCTACCAAGGGGAATCGTTTTACCCAGTAACTGGGTTGTGAAGATAGGCTATCGCTCCATATAAATTATTGCTATTCAACTACATTCGCGGTGTAATTGCTTAAAACACTGACAGTAAACATGGCTCTCATTATAACAGTTCAACATTAATTGCGTTATTTACATTGTTAATCAGACAAATTTTCCGAACATATGAAGCAATGTATTAGCAATAATATTCATAATATTTCAGATTCTAATAAATAGTAGTCGCACTTAAGGAGCCGGATCGGATTGAAAACCGACCCCAACATAGTTGGGAAATGTCTAGGCATATTAATTAGTATCTGCTGAAGCTAAAACCTACTGAGGATGTCGTCATCATCATCACCATTTCAACCGAAAGACGTCCACTGCTGGACATATGGCTCCCCTAATTGGGGTGAGTTTGCCATAATCGCCACACTTGGCAGGCGGGTTGGCGATCGCAGTGTTGTGGTAAAATGCATAGTGAACGCTGCTGCTCATTCTCTATTAAGTCCCTTAGTCGTAGGGAAGAAATACGATGGTACTATTCTTTACGTCCGGCATCACACGGAATTATATGGGCATATCAATGGATATATCATTCCATGAATGGACTAATTAAGTGCTTAATCCACTTAAATGTTTAATCGACAGATCGCAGGAAAAACAATGAAGAAAAAAAAATATTTTCGCTGGACCGCAGCTTCCAGAATTTGATCAAACAACACTATAACTTCGATGACATTGTTAACTCACAATAAAAATAATTTAATCATGCATGAATACCAATAACTGGTGAATCGATACATAATGTGCCTCAGGCCGGACTCGAACCTACGCCCCTGTGAGGTAGCACTCGCCAACGTAAAAAAAAATACATAGAAATATATTTTAATACCTCCATTTTAAGTAGTTTTTATATAGTAATTTTGACTTACGCCATTTTGATTTCAAGCTTATTGAAAATGCTTAATTAATTATTTAAATGATTTAACGTCTTATTCCGAAGCATTTAAGATCATTTTGCTTCGTTAATTTCAAGACTTATTGACTGTTTCTTTTCTGCAATAATTTATGCCCGTCTTTGACCGCTGTGGCATCTACTTTTGAAACGGCACATGACACATTCTTTTGTTTTAGCGAAAATCAACTTTATAAGCTTTAAAACAATGTTGAATTTCAATTGAAGTTAAATGAACAGTTATTTTTAAGTGTGCATACATTTTAATATGCAGACATTGTTGTATAATTTACTGGTTTCATAATCTAGATTGAATAAATAATAATAATATGACATTGTTGACGCGTTACAAACTAAATTCACTGTAATTTTCTGAGTGGTTGAACTAATATTGTATTTTAAACCAGCCTGTAATTACCATCCCACTGCCGGGCAAAACCCTCTTCGCATATGGAGAAGGCAAGAGCATTGACAATCACACTTGCTCAAGAGGTTGTCAATTTCAAAAACACAAACTCAAAACATTTTTTTGAATTAAACCATTTACAGGCATTTTGAACTGTCAAAAAGTCGATCATCATAATTATCAGCATTTCAGCCATAAGACGTCCACTGCTGGACATAGTCCTCCCCCAATTTAGCGAGCTTTGCCATAATCGCCACGCTTGGCAGGCGGGTTGGCGATCGCAGTATGCTGGTAAAATGCATAGAGAACGCTGCTGCCCATTCCCTAGTAAGTCCCTTAGTCGCCGTTTACAAGAGCCACGGGAACAAAGAAATGGGGTGGTGCTAGTCTTTTCGTCTGGCAACACACGGAACACAATATTATGTACTAGCTACTGCCCGCGACTTCGTCCGTGTGAAATTTCTTGTTCCCCCGACCCACCTAATCGCATCTTATTTTCTTCCCGCGCTACCCTTTCTTACTTTATATTTTCCTAACGGCCCTAGCGTGATGTTTATTAGCTTCAAATTCAAAAATATTTGTCCAAGTATTCTTAAATAAGTGATCTTAATTTTTTTAATTTTCCGCGCAATTTTTAAAATTTTTCTTTCATAAGAACCTTCTCCTGACAATAACAAACACAACAAAACAAAAGTGAAATCGGTCCAGCTGTTCACGCGTGTTGGCGTGACCAAGGGAAATAGGGATTCATTTTTATATATAAGGTGTATCTATTCATACACGAAATATTTTAAGGGGTACACCTGTAGGTGGTAAAGAAGCTATAGAAGCAAAAAGAATTTTTTTATCTAAGCGTTTTTGATTTTTCGTCATCATTTCAGCCGAAAGACGTCCACTGCTGGACATAGGCCTCCCCCAAGCTCCGCCACTTCGACCGGTTTTGTGCTTCCCGCATCCAGCGGATTCCTGCGGCCTTCACAATGTCATCGGTCCACCTTGTTGGAGGCCTTCCAACTCTACGTCTTCCGGTACGCGTTCGCCACTCCAGAACCTTCCGGCCCCATCGGCCATCTGTTCTGCGAGCAATGTGCCCTGCCCACTGCCACTTCTTTAGCAATTCTTCGGGCTATGTCGGTTACCTTGGTTTTCCTACGGATCTCTTCATTCCTGATTCGATCGCGTAGGGAAACTCCAAGCATAGCCCTCTCCATCGCCCTTTGGGTGACTTTCAGCTTTCTAATAAGGCCCATTGTGAGCGACCACGTTTCGGTTCCATAAGTCATCACTGGCAACACACACTGGTCAAAGACTTTCGTCTTGAGACACTGCGGTATATGGGACGAGAAGATATTGCGTAGCTTCCCGAACGCTGCCCAGCCGAGTTGGATTCGACGATTGACCTCTTTCTCGAAGTTGGACCTACCTAACTGGACAGTTTGTCCTAGGTACACATATTCGTCCACAACTTCGAGTGTAGCGCCTCCGATCTTCACTGGAGTGGGTATCACATGAGCATTGGACATGACCTTTGTCTTGTCCATGTTCATCCTGAGACCCACTCTTTCGGAAGCTCTACTGAGGTCATCGAGCATTGTACTGAGGCCCTCCATAGTCTCAGCCATGACAACTATATCATCGGCAAACCGAAGGTGAGTGATGTACTCGCCATTGATGTTGATGCCAGCCCCTTTCCAGTCCAGAACCTTGAAGACATCCTCCAGTGCAGCGGTGAACAGTTTCGGAGAAATAACATCTCCCTGTCTCACCCCTCGCTGCAGAAGGATAGGTTTCGAGGTCCGGTCCTGAAGTCGGACTGACATAGTGGCGTTTTCGTACAGACACTTCAGCACCTCGATGTACCGATAGTCGATCTGGCACCGTTGAAGAGACTGCAGTACAGCCCAGCCCCCCTAGCCAAGTCACAAACGTTTACCGTTCTACAATCGATAACGCCTCAGTGTCAGCAATTGTAGAAAACGATAAGTTGGTAGCCATGTTGAAGCGCCTGAGTCGGCCGCTCGTTCTACAATGTCTTTAGAAAACAACACCTTATAACAAAGGATTTAGCGTTGAACATTGTAGAAACGATAAAAAATAATTCTATCATTTTGAACGATGTGAATTTGGCTACAAATTTTCTGTTCGTTTGTTCTAACCACGTGACTTAACGTTGAGCGACTAGCGTTAACGATTGCAGATTATCAACTTGGCTAGGGGTGCAGGTCTCGATCGAATCGAAGGCTTTTTCGTAGTCCACAAACGCTAAGCAGAGAGGCAGGTTATACTCTTCGGTCTTCTGTATAACCTGTCGCAGCGTATGTATGTGGTCTACGGTGCTAAAACCTTTACGGAATCCGGCTTGTTCGGGAGGCTGGAAGTCGTCAAACCTGCGCGCGAGACGATTCGTAATGACTCTTGAAAACAGCTTGTAGACATGGCTCAGAAGTGAGATGGGCCTATAATTCTTAAGTAGGGCATTGTCACCCTTCTTAAAGAAAAGTACCACCACACCTCTGTTCCATGCCTGTGGCGTTTTGCCTTCGAGTATAACGCAATCGAACAACTTCTGAAGGGCCTTGAGAACGGGTTTCCCGCCGGCCTTCAGGAGCTCAGCCGTAATTCCGTCATCACCCGGCGCCTTGTTGTTTTTGAGCTGCTTCAGAGCCATCCGAATCTCGTACAAGCTGACGTCCGGGATGTCTTCGGTATAATGTCGGATCAACCTAGCTCTTGGGTCATTTGCCAGATTTTTAACGGGGTTACTTGTTGACGTGTATAACTGTCCATAGAACCTCTCAATCTCCTTAAACAGCTCAGGTTTGGCGGATACGACCCTGCCATCATCGGTCTTCAGTTTCGTAAGCTGGCTCTGCCCAATAGACAGATCCTTACCAAAGACCTTGGAGCCTTTATTCCGCTCTATCGCGTCCTTGATCCGCTCTGTGTTATAGCGGCGAAGGTCGCTTTTCAAGGACTTAGAGATCCGTCTATTGAGCTGCCGGTACTCGAACGCAGCTTCTGAAGACTGCAGGATCATTCCGCGCCTCTGTTCCATGAGCTGTAATGTTGGATCTGAGAGTTTCTTTTTTCTATTCGTACGGCGGGTCTTGAAGAACTTAGACCCAACCGTATGGACAGTTTCCACGAACCCATCGTTAAAATCGTCCACGGAGCTCCCTAGGCACTCAAAACGATTCTGGAGTTCGAGCTGAAAGCTCTCGGGGTTTTGAAGCTGGATCGGTGCTGGACGGAGCGTTGACTTCATCAGCCGAGATCTTTCCAGCTTAATATTGATATTCAATGTGCCTCTTACCATGCGGTGATCACTCCCGGTTTTCACCGCGTTGATCACTGAGACATCATTGAATATTTGCCTCTTCGTCGACATAATGAAGTCAATCTCGTTTTTTGTTGCACCATCAGGGCTCTGCCAGGTCCACTTCCTGTGCTCACGTTTTCTGAAGAAGGAATTCATCATAAAGAGGCCTTCCTTCTCCATAAAACTAGCCAGTCGGTGACCCCCGTGGTTGCGACGTCCAACTCCAAATTGCCCCACTCTCAACTCATCATCGCCTCGCTTGCCCAGTTTCGCGTTGAAGTCCCCCATGACAACGGTGAAGTGAGTGTTGGAACCATGCATGACTCTGGAAATATCCTCATACATGGTCTCCACCTCATCGTCGGGGTGTGTCGAGGTCGGGGCGTAAACCTGTATGACCTTCAGCGAATACCTTGCGGATATTCTGAGTATAAGGTACGCCACCCTGGTCGACACACTCTCGATCTTCACCACATTGCATTGAATTTTCGTAATTATTATAATTTTAAAACTACTTGAGACGTTTTGCATAAAACCTTTACTCCGAATTCTATGAATGGCCCGCCTGACGCTGCGAGGGCGACGACCAGACGGCACGAGCATGGCCGCGGTGTCTCGGGCCATAAAAAATAAGAAGGAGCCAGTATTTCTTAATTGCGTCAAATAATTAATAAATATTAAATTAAAAAAAAAACCTTAGAATTTCTTTTATTCGTTGCTATAGCTTATTTACCACCTACAGGTGTACCTCTTAAAATTTTCATGTATGAATATATACACCTTATATAAAGTGTGTATTTTACTAGTCTGGAAAACAGCTTCACTATTTGTAATTGTATAATTGATTTCTCAATTATTCGATAATCTTACGAAATCTCTCGTTCTCATGTTTCTCCTCATCCAGACTTTACGCCTTGTTTTTCAAAAGGATTGGGCAGAGGTAAACTTATAGTACACCCACATTTCGCCAATTATGTTTAAATTCCATATAATAGGAGGCGAGCCTATTGCCATCAACTAGGTACAAATCCAGAATCCAGACTGTTACTGAGAAGTTCCAAAAGAAAAACCCAAAGGCACTTTGACCGACCTGGCAATTGATCCCAGGACCTCATGCAATAGTCACCAAGAAATACTTTAAGTAAATAAGTTTTTGTTTTGAGTTAACAATTTGAGGCCACCGAAATTACAAATGTAAAAATATGACGTAATGAACTTACTTATTTTCTCCTTGATTCTTCATTTAAAACCATACAGAAAACATATATACTCACTAAATTTGTTTATACCTAATCTTCTTCTTCCTAAGTCTTCTCAAACCATATCAATCTCTAAAAATCTTCAGCACATAAAAACGAAAATACAAAAAAAAAGCTTTAAAAAGCGGCGTCGGAAGCCGAAAGAGGCTCCATTTAATACCTCCGTACGTAACCGATAGATTAATACGATAAATGTACGTTATAACGTATAATTATGATTTTTATTCACAACCTAACCTTCATGGGTGTTTTTAAAAACATTAGAAGTTCAACAATTTATTGGTCGAAAAGAATGTATGCGTCAGACGTGTTTTTTAGGTTAGAATAATGGCTGATAGGATATCCTAACGCCTGGAGTTAATGCTTCGAAATTTGAACGTTTTTATGTCAAAAATAATGAAGAACTAAATCAATCGTCTTTTATTCAAATTAGGAGACTAAGAAACTTTTTAAATGTCGAAGTTAGGTACTTTTGACAGTTCTTCAAAATGGCCGCCCTACACCACTTCCTGGTGCTTTTGCAAGCGCTATTATTGAGCATGATGGCCTGGGTTCAATTCCTGGTCGAGCAAAATGTTATTGTATTTTTCTTTTCGGAATTTCTCAGTAACAGCCCGGAGTCTGGATATGTGCCTGGTTGATGGTAACGGTCTCACCCCTATTACATGGGACTTAAACATAACTAGCGAAATGAAGGTGTACTAAAGGCACTCTGCCCAACCCTTCGGATAAACAAAGCATGATGTTATGTGACATAATACAGTATGTTGTAGTTTCTTTAAACACTCACGGGAAAATACAATATCACATATTCCCAGGCAAAGACCGTTATATCAATAATAAATTATTTAAAACAGAATAAATCAATCAAACTGTCAACGCAATTTTAATTCCTATGATTTTTTCAACAAATTATTGAATTAAAATACAATTTCTGCTTTATCACAAGCATTTATTGGGCAGGGTCGCTAAAAGCATTACTCATATATACAGTAGCACAGAATGTAATTACAAATTTTGTAAATTATTATAATCTTAGTTTAAAGAAAATAACATACACAGGTACCTACCGTACTAAGTACTGGTACAGGTAATGGCAGCAAAAAAAAATTGTTGTACAAGTCTTCTCTTGGAAATACGTTAATTTTTGACAGTTATTGTTACAGCAGCCTATAATGTTCCCACTGCTGGGACACAGGCCTCCTCTCAATTAGAGGGAGTGGGCCATAATCCACCACGCGCACCCAGTGCGGGTTGGTTATTCTATACAAAGAGCCAATGATGGCTCTGTGGTAATGGTCCTGACCTACAATGTCATGGGTTCTAACTCACGGAAGCTCTTTACTTTATGTTAATATTTGCATCACCACTACTCTCAAAACGGTGATGTAAAATATCGTGAGGAAACCGGCATGTCCTAGAACCAAAAATTTGCAGACATTTGTGACATCGACCAACCCGCACTGGGCCCGCGTGGTAGATTACAGCTCACTCCCTCTCGAAGTGAAGAGGGTGGATCCCAGCAGTGGGAATATTATGGACTGATTATGTTGTTCCATACAAATACTGTCGGACGTCAATTGATTTTCAATCATAGATAAAACATGATTTGTACACTTCTGTCTCAGGTTTTGAACCCGGTCATCCAAAAAAATATTTATAACGATGAATAAATAGAAAAATACATGTTGCGCCGACCCCAAATAAATTGGGATAAGGGCAGTAGAATGATGAAAATGATGATGAACAAATACCGGTACCTACTTTTTTTTAATATAAAATAAATAAAAGCTAGAAAGGCAAAATTTACTAAGCGACATAGGGCCACAATGTCGCTTTGTCAATTTTGCCTTTAAAGCGTCGATTTCAATTCAGCAACAAACTTGACTGTTTATATAAAAGAAAATAAACCACATTTTTCTGCTATCCATACCCCACTGCCTGCGGCCATTTTGAGAACGTTATCTTTTTAATAATAAAAAAGTATCTACCTACCTTCGCCGGTCTGTTTAGACTCAAGAATTTTTTTATTTCATCTATTTTTTTACACGAAAAATCTTAAGTTAAAGGAACATTAAAAAGTCGTATAGAAGTTATGGTTTTTAAGACACAAAATCCTGTAATTTAACGGTTTTTTTCTATATCCTGTTACAAAGGCTAAATAAAATCTACATTTCATTGTTGAACACATCTATTTTGTAGTTTCTGAATTAGGTAAGCAATTAGCAGCGCTATATGACCAAGACAATGAGACAACTGAGTATCTGTTGAAGAGCTGAGAAGCTTGTTGCTGAAATAATAACAGCTACATGGGTCGATCAAAAGGTTAAGCTACGCTTGCCGCGGTCAATTCGTGGATGGATGGCAATCCATAACATGTCGAGTGTACTCCGTGACTCGGAAAACATGTCGTTAAGCCGTTGGTCCCGGCTATTATTTGTACATCTTTGGCAGTTATTATGAGTAGTAAGAACCCTGGAAGTCTACGCAACCAGTCTTACTAAGGGATATCGTACCACCCGATAAATTGGTTGTGAATCCGACCCCAACATAATTGGCAAACAGCTAGGCAAGTTGATTGGTATCGGCTGAAGCTGAAAAGCTAAATACGAACCTCTACAATGTGAAAAAAAACTAAAATACAGATCCAAAGACACTGACTTTCAAAATTAAAATTATGTTTTTGTGAAAGCATTTTTTTTTTCAGACCCTGTCATTTTATTTAAATCTTTATCATTGTAAGTTATAAAGTCCATTATAACTTATAGTTTCGTCCACATACCGACAGGCTCAATAACTATCTAAATTCCTGAATGTCAACCAACGATCGCCCATGTGTCACATTTCTGAGAAGATCGTCTAAAATCGCCCACAGCTCACATAAAATAATACAGTCAATCACGACACGTCCTGTGTATATCACCTCACGTATCAAATATTGACAAGATGGCCGCGAGAGCGAAGTTACATGCAATCTTTAGTACGAAAGAGAAATTTGAAAAAGAATAATGTATTAAGATACTGTTGACAATACTAGTTGATACTGTATTACAGTAGTTAGTTTTCAGTGGTAGAGTATTTTTTCATTCGTGTTAGAAAAGACAGATGTGTAGGTGTTTTTAACCGACTTTGCAAAAAGATGGGTGCTCAATTCGGTTGCTTTTTTTATAAACTTTTTTAAACAATAATATGGCCTATGTCCAACAGTGGACGTCCTATGGCTGAAATGATGATGATGAACCAATAATACGTATATACCTACTTTTGTTCTGAGGTATTTTTACTAAACATCATCATCATCACCAGCCTATAGCAGTCCACTGCTGGACATAGGCATCTCCAATTGCACGCTATGTTCACTATTATCAAGTTTTATTTCATGAATCTAGTCTCTTCCTTCCATTTTATATGTGTAGGTACACCTTCCAAAGGTCTTGGACCCCAGGTTGCCAAGATATTTCAAAGACATATTAAAAATATTGGGAATTTTCAAAAGACGAAATCTTATATATATATATATATCTTTAAACGAGCAATTCTTGTATATATATATATATAAATAATCTGAATCTCGGAAACGACTCCAACGAATTTCATGAAATTTAGTATACAAGGGGTTTCGGGTGCAATAAATCGATCTAGCTAGTTTTCATTTTTATAAATGTCGTTTTATTCGTGTTTTCAATGACCAACTTTATTGTTAATCAACTTGAACATAAACTTATTATTTTAAACACAATTTACCAAAAAATAACGAGCAAAGCTCGGACAACTAGATATTTAAGATTAATGCCACCATTTGGTTGCGATTGTTATCTCTTAAGATACGAAAACTTAGCTTTAATACTTCCATAACTGAAAATTGACATTATCATCTGCCTAGCCTTTTCCCAACTATGTTGGGGTTAGCTTCCAGTCTAACCGGATGCAGCTGAATACCAGTATTTTACATGGATCGCCTGCCTATCTGACCTCCACAACCCAGTCATTGGGTAATTCAATACCCCCTGGTAAGACTGATTGTCAGACTTTCGGGGTTCTGACGACCCGTAACGACTGTCAAAAATCCACAAATGAGAACCGGGACAAACAGCTTAGCGTACTTTCCGAGGCACGAAGTGGTCTTGGGATGTAAAGATAGTCATTCACAAACCGACCGCGGGAAGCGTACAATTCCTATATAGACCATAGTTTTATTCGGTTATAATATAAATTTAAGAGATCAACAACACCACGTCTATCTTCATCTACAAAGGATATCGTATCAACTAATTTTCATTCATCAACTTCGATCATTTCTGCCGTCACCTCTACATCACGTCGTGCACCCTGAGGATCAGACGCTGCAGGCCATACATCATACCCATCGTCCCTCAATTATAATACATGCATTAATACGGAAAAATAAAACTTGGGGAAACGATGCATCAATTAAAATATTAATAAGGGAAAACTGTGGAGAGGATGTTGAAAGTTCAAGTTTTTGGTAGAAATGTCGAGACATGTAGGTAACTACAATAATATTGTGTGGCAGAAGTTAAGATAGAGTCATTTGGGTCAATGCGCAATTTTCTCTTTGAAGCCTCACCGTGCATAACAATCCATACTTCCATATCCATACTTAATATTATAAATGCAAAAGTAACTCTGTCTGTCTGTCGGTCTGTCTGTCTGTCTGTCTGTCTCGCTTTCCTGCTAAAACTACTGAACCGATTTAAATGAAATTTGGTACACAGATAGTTTAGAGCCTGAGAAAGGACATAGGCTACTTTTTATCCCGGTAGTATGTTCCCGCGGGATAATTTCCGAACTCCACACGGGCGAAGCCGCTGGCAAAAGCTAGTTAGGCTATAAATTTAAAAAGAAACGATAACGATAACTGCCTTAATTTTTTTGAAAAATTATTGTAATGACGGCAAGTCGGAATGTGAACCTGTGGGGTGAGAAGACGTAGTTGGGGTAAGTGACCGCATTCGTTAGTTAACATCATTAAGCCTCCTGAGCTTTTAAAAATAATAAAGCGTCGGTCCTTGAGGACCCCTTCAGTTACTGCTACCATCTGTTTGCCGCACGCGTGGAACATAACGCGCCGTCGAGCCGGGTCTGATCCTTACCAGGCAGCGAGCTACCCATTGCTCATCGTCCATAAGCCGGCGTCTACAGGGGTCAGGAGTCAGCTATGGACTCCTGACACTCAGGGCGTCTCCTGCGAAACAATAGATTAGTTCATATATACATTTTAGAACCACCATCTTTTATTTCCAATCGTGTTTAAATCAAACACCATAACCTACCCAAATTTTTAACAACCTAACACAGCTCCACTGTTCCGCAGTTCTAATCGATCACCTATCAATCAAACACGTCTAATAAATCTGCCGATTGGTTACCTACTCTATTATTACAGCCAATAATAATGGCGGCGTTGTAATTAAATGTTCCATACACTATTGATCCTAATTCTGATAGCTCCGTTTTTTGTCAGAATATGCCGTTTTTCTTTATGTTCGGCATATAGGTCATGATGTCAAATTTGTTTTAAAATTTAAAAAAATATGCATACTTGGTACATATTTTTTAGAAAAAAAAACATGACGTTACCTAGCTGTGCTAAGTTAAAACGAGTCAAATATACATACCTACATAAATTTGACTATAATTTTCTCACTGCTGTTGGGTCACTGGCTTCCTCTCTTCGATGCTGTAATCTACCATGAGGGCCCAATGCGGGTTAATAAAAAAAATCTCATACTTTATCCTGCAAATATTCAGATACACTGTAATATACTTTATTTATCAAAAAAAATTTTGGTTTCTTTTCGAACATAGTACTCGTAGGCGATGACGCCTCCATTAAATACTTAGACAGATGATTGTACAGTGTACACATGTTACTAAACGTGTGCAAATATCCTTTTAAATTGCCATGTATCTTGTTTATAATTTACAACAGGTATCTTGTTGTAAAGTACAACAAGATGGTTACAATCAACCGTATATTGTAACAAAAAATTAAACCGCCGAAAAAACTGAAAAACATAAAATAATAAACATAATTAAAATTATGAGTCGGCGCTTTGAGTGATCTTTGTTTGTGATTTTTCAGCGCCGACTCAAAATTTTAAGGTTTTTTATTTAATGCTTTTCAGTTTTTTCGGCGGTTTAATTTTTTGTTAAAAAGTTTTTATTTTATATTTTTTTGTGGCTTTAATGTACTAATAATACTTGGCAAGGTATACCCTATCCAACACAAAAAGAATTATCAAAATCGGACTACTCTGTATAAAGTTATGCGTGTTTATACATTACAATCAGTGAGTGAACAATAAATCATCCCCTGTTTTCCGACCCTTAGGGTTCGATTTTGTTTTCCTTTTTATGGGACCACTTTGGGAGTATACCCTTTCCAATAGAAGCAGAATTGTCACAATCGGACCACTATGTAAAAAGTTATGCATGGTCATACATAAAAAAATAATAAAAAATAAATACGCGTCGAATTGAGAAACTCCTCCGTTTTTTTCGTCGGTTGAAAAAAAGGTACTATATAAGCGAGGCTTGGGGCTAAGTGAAACCAGAAAACGTTTTAACAAAAAATTAAACCGCCGAAAAACTGAAAAGCATAAAATAATAAACCTTAAAATTTTGAGTCGGCGCTGAAAAATCAATGAACAAAGATCACTCAAAGCGCCGAGTCATAATTTTAAGGTTTATTATTTTATGGTTTTCAGTTTTTCGGCGGTTTAATTTTTATGGGTCTGAAATCATCAAATGACGTATCCCGCTCTTGGGTGGAGCGGAAGGGCGTGTCAGACTTTTACTGACTACCCACCCGTGTTCCTTCAGTTACCCATATGCCAGGGTCTCTTTCGAACAATAACGCGACCCCGGCAGGTATATAGTACCTTACAGATACCAAGAATAAGGTAGGTATCTAATTTAACCTAAGTACATAATACAAGCACTTTCAACAAATACATTTTCCCTACATACATAAACATAAAATATCTGAGACTTAAAACACTGTGGCAATACAAATAAAAGAAAAGTAACTCCGGACCGCGCTGTACATAATTGCTTCGGAGCACGCAAGGCGGACACGCAAAGCGTATCTTCAAGGTACCTATGGGGCAAGGAGGTGGGTAGGTATCGAGATGTTTATCTGTAGGTACGTAGGTATGTCCTGTGCAGGTAATAATTCTACATTTAATGAGGGTATGCTGAGGAAGTGTTTTTCTAATATATTTTTTTGGGATGACATCTCGCATGTCAACCTATGAGGATGTACTTACTCGGGTACTTAGCTAGACTTGCCGGTGGCTTAATAAATGAGGGCCTACAGCTTAAAAACTAGAGCGACTACTCGCCAAGGACACCCCTGTGGGGTACGGACCTCGGCTTAGGGCATAGCTGGTAAAGGGTAGCAAGGGACGGGCTGGATCGGAATGATTATTGAGGGACGAATTTATAGCTACAGGCTCAGCGACGCGCGCTGGATCGAGCAAGGGTATAAGGCGGAAGTATTTTGAAATCAGATATATTTTTTGCCTTTAAACTCTACCGAAGATCAAGTCAAGAATCCCGCGGACAGGCAACGTGAATTTTGTATAGCAATGAAGTTTTCATTGAAGTTGTTCTACTACATTCGCATCGTCGGTCTGAGAGTTGTCTTTACTCGATTTTCGATAACTATTTATGAGTATAGATTTTGGATGGATTGGTGCCCAGTTGATGGCAATAGGCTCGCCCCCTAGGTATTACATAGGACTTAAACATAACTAGCGAAAAGTAGGTGTACTATAGGTACACAAACAAAGCGTGAGGCTATGTTATATTACTATTCGGGTAGAAACAAGAACGAAGGAACCAGTAGTAACCAGTGAGAGCAGACTCTAATGGCAATGGAATGGGTAATACAAAAGTTAGAGTGACAGTCAACACTTTTTGAATGACAAAATTCCATAAAACAGTCCCCTAAAACCCCGGCCGTTCACCACTTCCTAGTATTTTAGTTGGGAAGAAGAAGTGGTGCAACTAACTCCCCAGCAGTACAGCTGCCTGTTAAGTTAGAAGAACTTGATTCTATACAGTAATATGTAGGTAAGTAATTAATAGTACGAAAAACAAAACATAAATTAAATTATTTGCCATGTAACTACCAATTGGAATAACAAACAAATGGAAACTAAGACACTGAAATCCCTGAAATGGCAGTCGAAGTAGATAAACTATAAGCTGTAAACACACAGGTAAGTTCTACAGTTTTGAGCCTAGTTGAAACGCTGTGGTCATGGGGCCCAAGTGCGCGTCTCATTTTTAAGGAAATTTCTCATCGACTGGTCGACGCATTCTTTGGCCTAAGAATTAACATTCCCATTCAACGTGGCAATGCTGCCAGTCTTCTGAGCACGTTTCCGGATGACAGTGATGTAGACAAGTACTTCGACTCCTATGTGGCCTTTTGTTTTTGTATTATTTGTATATTTAGTCATTTATTATAACATCTACAATAAAAGAAAGAAATTACATTTATCTGTGCTTAACATGACGCAAAGACCAAACACAACAAAAATAAAAGAAAAAGCTGGGTGAAAACATGCGTCAAATCCACGCAAAACGGCCATCGCTCGGCATAATGCTGTGACCCTATGCGAGACAGAGCCCCAGCGTTGGTTTTCAGCGACAGCCGACCCAATTGCCGGAGATATTGCAGAACATACATATAGAAAAAAATTGAGCACCTCCGCCTTTTTGAGGTCGGTTAAAAAGTACTACAACCATTTAGAAGACCGCCCACGCGTTATGCTAGTACCTAAGTCCGGCACAACCTGGACATTCGCCACTACCAACAAATTCACTGACCAACTAATCTTTTCACTGCGGAGAAAGAAGATTTCAATAGGCCTATTATTCGACCTCAGGATATTATAACCCTGCAAGGGTAGCAGATTCGAAAGAGTTACCGTGACCCTGGCACAGGCAACTGAAGGAACACGGGTGGGTTTTAGTCGGTAAAAGTCTGAAATGCCCTTAGGTATTTTGATAATTTCCCACCCACAAAAAAAAAGGATAGGTATTATAATCAGTTCAATATACCATTGAACTCTTACGAGATCCAAGTGAAGGTTGCCTGGCCTTTATTTTAATCACATAACCTGTGCAATTTACTACAAGCAATTTGTGCGGTAACATTTTAATCTTGTTGCAGTGGCGCTCATAACGCCATCTGCTATCGAGTAGCGGAAACTTGACGCAATGTACGATGAAATTGATGTTTTATGTTATCGGTCTTTTTGTATCTCTACTATTTTTTTTATAATTATTATTATATTAATGATTTATTTCCAAACCAATCCATTTTAATACTCATTTTAGCAACAACGATAATCTTTCAGGGTTTATCTTAACGATGGAGAGCCGCAAAAAAAAAAAAAAAATCTGAATAATTTTGTAACAGAAAGGATAAATAATCTCTCTCTATATCTTATCTTATACCTTTAAACGAGCAATTCTTGTATATATATATATATATAATCTGAATCTCGGAAACGGCTCCAACGATTTTCATGAAATTTAGTATACAAGGGGTTTCGGGGGCGATAAATCGATCTAGCTAGGATTCATTTTTATACAATGTCGTTTTATTTATGTTTTCAATTAACAACTTTATCGATAATCAACTTGAACATAAACTAATTATTTTAAACACAATTTACCAAAAAATACCGAGCAAAGCTCGGTCAACCAGATTTTGGATATTTAGCAGTCGTTACGGTAGTAGTTAGTTAGTTAGTACCTACCTACATCAGAAACCCGAAAGCACAAGTCTGACAACCTGTCGTACCAAGAGGTATGACCCAGTAACTGGGTTGTGGAGGTCAGATAGGCAGTCGCTCCATGTAAAATACTGGTATTCAGCTGCATCCGGTTAGATTGGAAGCTGACCTCAACATAGTTGGGAAAAGACTAGGTAGATGATGGTTGCGATCGCCAACCTGCCTGCCAAGCGTGGCGATTATGGCAAACCTGTATGGATGAGGCATATGTCCAGCAGTGGACGTTTTATGTCTGAAATGATGATGATGATGATGATATCTAATAAATGAACTTAGAAACTATCATCAATTCATCACACTACATGTTTAACTTTATCTACTAGCTAATCAAAATTTGTACGCAGAGGTTTGTTTTTTAGATTAAAAAAAAATGTTTTTAAAGTCGAATTTTAACACGTTAACTACCATGGTGAAAATCAGAAAAAGTCAAAAAATGTACTTACCTAAGTAAGTTCATTTTTTGACTTTTTCTTTGACTTGTTATTTTACTTTAAATAGTCTGTTTATTCCAAAAATACATTATTTCAAAAACATAGCCGCCAGGCAGCAACGACATGTTCGGATTGTGTATGCGTTGTCGGTCATATAGTCCGACAATGCCTGAATGGAACAAAAAGTGTCGGACACATAGTCCGACATGGCAACGTTAACGTGTTAAATCAGTTTTTTATACAACCGTGATTTAAACATAAAAGTTACAGAAATGTAGTTAAACACCGAATTACTAACAGATAGTTATCCATCAGATAGGTGCACAAAACAGAACAATCGCCCATTGTAAGTACAGATGTAGATAAGTGCGTAAACTATAGGTACTTTTAATTTAAAGTTTCTCACTTTCCGTCTGTTCTGAAGAAATAAAACTTGTATTATCTGCACGGGTTTGGTAAGGTTTCTTACATTTGTTTTTAAAATAAAGGTTTTAATTTAAAGCCTCCTACAAACCGGCGCGACGCGGCAGCGCGACGCGACACTCGTAGAACAATTTTTATGTGAACTTCATGGAAATTGTTCTACAAGAATCGCGTCACGCTGTCGCGTCGCGCTGGTCTGAATAAGCCTTTAAGCAAAATATACCTAAATAGGTATGTTTTTTAACAAACTTCACAAAGGAGTAGGTACTCAATTCGTCTTTTTTTTTTTTTTTAATATGAGGTCTTGGGTTCGATTCCCAGGTCGTGTTGAGTAGTATTCGGTTTTTCCATGTGGAATTTCTTAGTAACAGACCAGAGTCTAAATTTGTGACCGGTTGGTAGCAATAGGCTCGCTCCTATTAATAGGATAGAGGAACAAACATCCATACATACAAATCCTACTATAATCCTACTAATATTATAAATGCGAAAGTTTGTATGTATGGATGTGTGGATGTTTGTTACTCTTTCACGCAAAAACTACTGAACGGATTTGGATGAAATTTGGAAAACAGTTAGTTTATAACCTGGATTAACACATAGGCTACTTTTTATCCCGGTAGTATGTTCCCGCGGGATAATTTTCGACCTCCACGCGGGCGAATCCGCTGGCAAAAGCTAGTAATATTATAAACGCGAAAGTTTGTATGTATGGATATATGGATGTTTGTTCCTCTTTCACGCAAAAACTACTGATCCGATTTAGATGAAATTTGCCACACAGATAGTTTATAACCTGGAGTAACATATAGGGTACTTTTTATCCCGGTAGTATGTTCCCGCGGGATAATTTCCGACCTCCATACGGGCGAAGCCGCTGGCAAAAGCTAGTAAAAAATCAAATAAAATAAAATAAAAAGCCTTATATTTATTGCCAACCTTAACTAATTTACACAGTAAAGAATAAAATAAAACTTAAAGTAAATGTTGGTAATTATATTCTAAGCTATGTTGAAGTGCATTTATACCTATTATTTATTTCTAAGCATACTACTAAATTATAATTTTTTATTCTGCAAGAACCCCTCTACATGTGAAGGCCTCCTCCAAAGTTATCCAGTCTTCTCTAGACTGGGCTGTTTTTATCCAGTTTATTCCAGCTATCTTTTTTATTAAATCTACCCAGCTAGCGTAGAGTCTCCCCTTCTTATGTGTTCCTTCGGTGTCCTGCCACTCCGTTACATACCTCTGGTCTTGTAGACGCTACATGCCCAAGCCCATTTCCATTTTAGTGTTACAAGCGCTCCTATTTCATAGGATTTAAACATAAGCGGTGAAATGTGGCTGTACTATAGTTACTCTGCCGAACCCTTCTGAGGAAACAAAGGCGTGAGGTTATGTGTTGTTTTTGGGACCTTTTACTAAGGACCAAAGATTAACATAGGTACTAACTTATGATAATTTTCTATAGCATGTATCGAAAGCAACGGGTTTTTAACCGACTTCAAAAAGGAGGTTATCAATTCGTGTTTTTTTTTTGTATGTTTGTTTTCTCATAACTTTTGACTGGGTGAACCAATTTTGATGATTCTTTTTTTTATTTGAAAGCTGATGCTTTCCAAATGGTCCCATTTTAATTTGGTTCCATTGGGACAGTGGGGTCCATGTGAAAACCATATAAGTCTTAGTATTTGCGCGAAAAATGAACGAATAACTCGATTAGATTAGTACAGAGTATCTACCGTAACTAAAAAGTAAAAAATAAAAACTTTTGGAAAAAAAAACAACCGACTTCCTTAAAAAAACACTACAAAGTCAAAAATAACTTTAATTTCGGAAGTCGGTGGCAAAAAACCTTAAATACAGATCCTAAGACACCGAATTCCGAAATTAAAGTTATTTTTGACTTTGTAGTGTTTTTTTAAGGAAGTCGGTTGTTTTTTTGTTGTAAAAATTTCTATTCATCATCATAATCAGCCTATATTGTTCCCACTGCTGGGACACAGGCCTCCTCTCTGTGAGAGGGAGTGGGCCGTAATCAACCACGCGGGCCCAGTGCGGGTTGGAACGGGTTTTTAGCGACTGCCTATCTGACCTCCACAACCCAGTTACTGGTTAATACGAAACCCCTTGATGGTATCTGTTAGACTTTCGGGTTTTAAACGACCCGTAACGACTGTCAATAATCCAAGAATGACAGCTGGGATCAAGGACTTAAAGTGATTTCTAAGAAGCGAAGCGGTTTCGGTATGTAAAGATGATCACCCATCCACAGTACAACCGCGGCATGCGTAGCTTAACCAATCGAGACTGTAATTAGTAAGCCACGAGCCCCTCTTCTTAACAAACGATTCTTTATAACAAAAATAACCAACAAATTGTCATGTGAAACAAACAGCTGATGCATTTCTGTAATTTCGAAATTATCGGAAATAAAAGACATAAACCTAGTTAGTGAGTTACCTACATATTCCACAGTAACAGTTAATACTTAACTATTACGTACTTTAACTAGTAATTCATTTAAATCAAACCGCCGCTTTTAACTTTTGAAATGAAACTGTTTGGCGGAGTGAGTTTTTATTTTTGGTGGCGGTTCCGTACGTTGCATTAATTAGTTAAAAAGAAAAAAAAGAAAGAAAATACGCATATTTGCGGTAAATATGACGCAAAAACAAAAACTGAACATAACAAAAATATAAAAAAAAACCTGGGGAAAATATGCGTCACAACCACGCAAAACGGCCATCGCTCAGCATAATACTGCGACTCTATGCGAGACAGAGCCCCAGCGCTGGTTTTCAGCGACAAACTAAAATAATAACTACTACTACTCATAATAACTTAATTTTGTGTCTACATCATCATCATTTCAGCTGTAAGACGTTCACTGCTGGACATAGACCTCCACCAATTTGGGGGACTATACCATAATCGTTTGGCATGCGGGTTGGCGATCGCAGTATGATGGTAAAATGCTTAAAGAACGCCGCTGCCCATTCTCTAGTAATTATGTCCCTTAGTCACAGTTTACGACACCCATGGGAAGACATTAATTTGTGTGTAGGAACGTAGTAACGTAATCTACCAATGTGAAATTATTTCTTTATCCTATTTAAGATATTTAAATCAAAGGCTAAATTCGCATGATAATTTAACATTGAACGCTCATACTGTAAGTTACTTATCGTTCACCAACATTTCTCCATACCCCATCGTTTCTTCGATTCCTACGGATCCCTAAAAGGTAGAAATTATGTCATAATTTATTCAAGAACCTACCCTCCGTCGCCGGTAATACATGCCTTCTTACCATACGTTGTAATTTATCAGATTTTTCCTTTACTGCTTATAAATAGGGAGCGTCATTGGGGGATACGAGTAGGTATTACCTTTTCTATGTATCTGTTTCAAATTTATGTGTATTGTGTACTTTTTACCCGACTGCGGGTAATGTGTTTATCAGCCTATGTATGTATGTATTTGTTCGTTTGTGGCACTCTGGTGACCAAATGTCAATCGATTTGTGTAAGTATCACTAAAGATATGACAGAAAACAAAATTCAAAATGGCGACAACCAGACGCCATATTGAAGAAGAAAAAAATTTAGTCCACGAACTATTTCAAGTGAGGTATCATTGAATAAGTCTTTGAATATCATTTAAGGTTTCTCTAATATTTTTTGGAGGCGTTCTTAGTAAATAGTAATGGCCTGAATTAAATGATGGTCGATAAATAATAATATATTCCTTTATTCATATTATTTTTCAACTCTCAGTCTTTGTTTTCAACTTGTCACTAATTCACTATAATTACTATATCATGTCTTCCTTTCTTCTTTTTTTATCTTTGTACTTATATTGGCATTTTGTACCTAGTTCGTTAATTTGTTATCACAATCAATTATTGTTTCAGCGTGCTTTGTATGTTGTGTTGCGTCTTTTGTGTGCATCAAATAAACGTTCTATCTATCTATCTAATGCTCTAAAAGATATAGTATTTCTTCTGAGTATTCGTAACAATTATGGTACTGAAAAAAAATAGCCTCGTACTGTTTAACTTTTATGACCATCTACAGATACTAATGGTAACCCCGTGGTCGGAATTCAACCACAATTCATTTAAAATTGAATGTATTTCTAATGCATTATGTTATAAAAAAAATTGCTTCCTGCATTTCTTCGTCATATACAGTTTAACTGTGCCAAATTTCATACTCCGCCTTCCGCGTAAATTTCGTAAATAGGGGAATTTTTTTTTGCTTCAACTATTATTAAATTAAATGTATAGACAATTCTTTCCGAGAACTAGGGGACTTTTTTTTTGGATGGGAAATCATCAAATTACTTCTCCCGATCTGGGCGGAGCGGGAGGGCGTGTCAGACTTTTACTGACTAAAACCCACCCGTGTTTCTTCAGTTACCCATATGCCAGGGCCACGGTAACTCTGTCGAACGAATCTCGCGACCCTGGCAGACAACTAGGGGACTTAAGGAGACTTAAAGACTAGGTGCAGCTTACTGCAGCATGGAGCGGTCTCGGTATATAAAGATAACCACCCATTCAAGGACCGCAGTCAGCGTAGTTTAAGACTGTTTGTGCGTGTGTGTTTTGATTTAAAAATTGCTATCATCATCATTATCATTTCAGCCAAAAAATGTCCACTGCTGGACATAGGCCTCCCCCAATTTGGGGGTCAGCCATAATCGCCACGCTTGGCAGGTGTGTTGGCGATTGCAGTATGGTGATAAAATGCATAGAGAACGCTGCTGCCCATGGGATGGAGCTATTCTTAACGTCCAAGAATTGCTATATTTCTATCTAAACTACGTAAAAAGTTTAAAGAAGTAGCCATAGATTGAAAAAAAAACACGTAAAAAACTACAAAAAACAGCCCTCCAATTAGAAAATATAGAAACAAAGAATTTAACCGAAAACCCAAAAACATTGGGATGCGAAATAAAAACTGTGTTTGATGTACTTAATTGGGGCTAATTCCAGGCCTCGGGCCGCGATTACACGAGCCGGGAATCGAACCTTGGACGTTGCTATCATAACTCATGTTAAAGTCAAGTAAGCTTTGATTTATTTTGAAGGCAAGTTCCTTCGTGATGTGCAGGATGTTATAACTTATATATTACATAAGTCTTTTTACATTGTTTGTGCGCTTGGTTAAGTTAAATTTGCTTTATAATCAGCCTATATTGTTCCCACTGCTGGGACACAGGCCTCAACTCAGTGAGAGGGATTGGGCCGTAATCTACCACGCGGGCGCAGTGCGGGTTGGTAGATGTCACATGTCTTCGAATTATTGGTTCTAGGACATGCCGGTTTCTTCAGTTTTCCTTCACCGTTTTGTGAGCAGTGGTGATGAAATCATTTACATAAAGTAAAGCCCCTGCTGATACCACTAAGCTATCTCTTTCTCAGTTGCTTATACTGCGACATTGCCAAATATCTTGGCAATACCCATCTATTGGGCTGGCTATTGCTAGTGGACAGCGATGCGAAGGAATTTTTCAACGCCATGTAATTTGTATTAATAATTTAATAATTTGATTTTAATCGTTTTTATTTTTTGTAAATCTTTACATAGTATAAAACAAAGTCGCTTCCCGCGTTGGGTTGTACGCTTAGATCATTTAAACTCCTCAACGGATTTTAATGCGGTTTTCACCAAAAGACAAAGTGATTCAAGAGAAAGATTGATATGTATAATACGTGGGCGAAGCCGATGGTAAAAGCTAGTAAACTATAAAAAGTTAATCCATACGACTAAACATTTTTTTTAGTTTAAGTTAAAATCTATACTAATATTATAAAGCTGAAGAGATTGTTTGTTTGTTTGTTTGATTGAACGCGCTAATCTCAGGAACTACTGGTCCGAATTGAAAAATTATTTTTGTGTTGGATAGCCTATTTATCGAGGACTATATAACACGCTACAACTAAGAGGAGCGGAGCAGTCATGAAATATGTTGCAAAAACGGGGAAAATCGCACGGATAGGCGATTCGACGCGACGGGAAGGGTCGGGGAAACAAGAAATTTAACGCGGACGAAGTCGCGGGCAGAAGCTAGTGTATATAATATGTTTATGATGTGAATGGTGTAACTACGGGTTACTCTCGACTGCCACGTTGGTGTACCTAGTGGTCGTAATCGCTACTGCTGAGCATCAGGTCCATGGTTCGATTCCCTGGTCTCAATCAACTCAGGTTTTTCGTCTTTAATTTCCGAAGCTAGTTCTACAATATGCCAACAATCCAACTCAACTATATTCGTTATCAACCCAATGATCCGACAAACTGATACAATCTACTCCTACTTTGTATGCATCATTTGTTGCCAGTTTTTCCTGATAACATACGTAACACCAGCCTTATGAGCCGTAACGGGGTAAGCAGTGTTGCTACCGTAATTAGACACCTAGTTATGCATAGGCATTTGAAGTTTGAATGAAATTATAATAATTTTTAGAATGCAGCGAATAACTAGCAATTTTTTCTTTTATCATTTTCGTCCCCTTTTTTCCCGTGGGTGTCGTAGAAGGCGACTAAGGGACTTACTAGAGAACGGGCAGCAGCATTCTCTATGCATTTTACCACCATACTGCGATCGCCAACCCGCCTGCCAAGCGTCGCGATTATGGCAAAGCCCACCGAATTTCGGGAGGCCTATGCCCAGCTGTGGTCGTAATTCTGCTGTTATGGTGGTGGTGTTGTATTATCGTCATCTTTTCAGCCGAAAGACGTCCACAGCAGGACAAAAACCTCCCCCAAGCTCCGACACTTCAACCGATTCTATGCTTCTCGCATCCAGCGGATTCCTGCCGCCTTCATAAGGTCATCGGTCCACCTTATAGGAGACCTTCCAACTCTATGTCTTCCGGTACGCGGTAGTCACTCCAGAAGTCTCCTTTAGGGTACATCAGCCATCTGTTCTGCGAGCAATGTGCCTTACCCTCTGCCAATTAGGTGAGGCGATTCATCGGAACACGTCGGTTACCTAGAATCTCCTGCGGATCTCTTCATTTCTGTTTCTGTCGCGTAGAGAAACTCCAAGCATAGCCCTCTTCATAGCCCTTTGGGTGATATTTACTTTACATCATATCAATGAAGTACCTACCAGCACAATCAACCTATATTGTTCACTACTAAGACACAGGTCTCCTTGAGGTGTGAGAGATTGGGCTGTAAACTAACACGCGGGCTCAGTGCGGGTTGGTAGATGTCACATGTCTTCGAATTTTTCATTCTTAAACATTCGGGAAGTACCTACTTATAGTCTGTTTAAAAACTTTCTGACGAAAATGTTAACAAATGGATCAAAAAGCCACCATGCAGTTACCTACCAATGGCTGTCAATTTGTAGCGTCACTTACAAATTGAGTGTTTTGATTTGATCATCCGAATTTCTAATTTTAAATCAACACAACATTTTTTTTTTTTTTCATTTCACAGTTGCACGATAATTGACAAATGCGTGCACTGACTGGTCCACTTAATCTATGTGGTTATTTCCTCAAAAGATTATTTCAGACACCAATCTAGCTTGAAGACAAGCTAGATTGGTGTCTGAAATAATCTTTCAAATATCTCACGATGTGACCAGGATTATGTCTGGACTTTAACAGAAACTATGACCTGTGAATTTGTTTCGGCCTTTCTTTGAGTATTCAAATAGGAAACGCCGACCTCATCTAGTTTTAAAAATATGATTGACATGTAAAAGTGTTTGTACAAACCTACTTAGAGAAATTAAATCGTTTGTGTTTTATGAAATTAATTTTATAACCTAAATTTTCATCGCTGATTTTTTAATTACTTACTAACAGCAATTGTTAAAAAAGTAGTGGGATAAAGTTGCAGAATTCTAAACACCATATATGTAAGTGCTACAAATTTCCTTTATTAAGTAAGAATTTAACACACCTGACTCTCTTTCTAGTACTCGATATAATATTTAATGACCGGATACTCTAACTAAATTATGACATCGAAAAAGTCTGGAACAAACACGGCAGGTTTTGAACCTGTCTTGCATATACAACAAATGTATGTATACCTACATAAGTGAAGTGTACGTCTGTCCGTCTGATCTAATTGCGGTGTACCGATTGGCTGATTATAGGGGGTTTGATTCCCGACCCGTTCTCACGGGTGGGTGTATGTAGTAGGGTGACTGTGGCAGGGAGGTTGGATATTTTGGCAAATTTAGGTATTTTTAGTTTCATGTAATACATGAAAAAAGCAAATACCCTGAACAACTGAGGGAGTTGTAAAAATAAAGGTTATGAGAGAACTAGCCAAGCAAAAATTTTTACACGTTAATATTTTTGTTGGTCAATATTTTATAACTATACTAGCACTTCACTGGCGACTTCGTCCGCGTGGCTTACAGGAACTGTGCATTTTTTCGGGATAAAAAGTAGCCTGTACTACTTGATGATAATGTAGCTTTTTATAGGTAAAAGGATTTTTAAAATCGGTCCAGCAGTTTTCGAGTTTATCTATTACAAACATACACCACAAAAAATCTAATCTTTTCTCTTTATAATATTAGTTTAGATATGGCGCCGGCTTTTCCTAGTTGACTGACGTCTGAGAAGAAATTCCGAAACAAACTCAGAGATCATGGTCTCTTTTAAAGACCAAATGTTTTATTATAAGGACATCATGTGAGGCTAAGAATGCAGGGTTTTTTTTTCTGGATGGGAAATCATCAAATGACTTCTCCCGCTCTAGGCGGAGCGGGAGGGCGTGTCAGACTATTACTGACTAAAACCCACCCGTGTTCCATCAGTTGCCCATGTGCCAGGGTCACGGTATCTCTTTCGAACAATCACGCAGGTTCCCGGCAGGAGAATGCAGGGTCAAGTCTGGAAGGGCCTTTTGAAGAAAGAGCCATTGCAGCTTTGAGCTGACCGAGGATATTTTCCTATCTCTCGTACTGACAAAAGGGAAAACATACGTCTTAGTCTTCTTTTTAACCTAAATACAAGGGCTATTTTATCAACAATTCCAAAAATAGGAATGTTTCATTTGTCTGTTCGTGATTTTCAAACTCCTAAACAGGTGAATCGATTTTTATGCGATTCCTTTTCATTATCAACAGCCTCGTTGATTCTGGGTTCGATTCTCAGATCCGGTAGAGTTTTTCAGTTTTCCTATCTGGAATTTCTCAGTAGCAGCCCGGAGTCTGGATTTGTGCCCGGTTGATGACAATAGGCTCGCCATCTATTACATGGGACTTAAAAATAACTGGCGAAATGTGGGTGTGCTACCGGTAAGACACTGTGCTTCCCCTCGGGAAAACAAGGCGTGTTATTATGATATTATGAAGGTTTATCCTAAAAGATCTCAATCCATGGTCACCCTACACTATGAACTCGCGAAACCAATGAAAACTGAACTGCAGGTTTTAAGTTCTTTTTTACATATAACCAACATTGAAAAAGAAATGCTAAAATTTCGGCCTGTCTCAATTATTTTCTAACTTGTAAAACATGATGTATTGAACTAGATTTTTAGACCATTTCTCAAACTCAAATTCTGGTTTTAGCCGTTTATAAATAACATGGTTTTGTAAAGGAATCAGCGGAGTAACAATAATATGGGTTTTTAATTGTTGTTTGAAGAGAAAAGAGGTTTTTCTCACGGTGCAAATGGTTTTTAAAAATAAAAGTGTTTTTTTTACGCCTTTATTCACGTGCAGTGCATATTTCGGGATAGATAGAGTAATTTAGGAATTGGTCTCGTGGTTGCAAGCTGTACTGCTGAGTGTTGGAGTCCTGGGTTTGATTCTCAGGTAGGGCAAAAGTGTTATTGTGTTGTTCGATTAGTATTTCTTAGTGAATATGGAAATTGGCGTTGTGATTGGCTCCGTGCTTTAGAGAGCACCGTTGGTCATCATCATCATCATCATCATCATTTCATCTGCAAGACGTCCACTGCTGGACATAGGCCTCCCCCTATTTGGGGGGCTTTGCCATAATCGCCACGCTTGGCAAGCGGGTTGGCGATCGCAGTATGATGGTAAAATGCATAGAGAACGCTGCTGCCCATTCTCTAGTAAATCCTTTAGTCGCCTTTTACGACACCCACGGGAAGAAATGGGGTGATGCTATTCTTTATGTCCGGCACCATACGGGTTGGTCCTGCGCCTTATCTACAGATTTTTTGTATACGCGAGACAGGTTCAAAACCTGCCAAGTATTGTATGCTCCAGACTTTTGATGTCATAATATTCTCTTTACATAGCATAGAACAAAATCGCTTCCTGCGTACAGACGCATAGATCTTTTAAACTCCGCAACGGATTTTAATGCGGTTTTCATCAATAGACAGAGTGATTTAAGAAGAAGGTTTGTACCTATAAAACGTGGGTGAAGGCGCAGGCAAAAGCTAGTTTAATTATAAGAAGTATCCGGTCGTTAACACTTACTACCACATCCAGAAACTGCCACATTAGGCTCGAGTTCGCAATCGTCCCTGCAAATCATGGGCTCCTGAGTTCGATTCGGTCCGGTTTTTCGGTCCTATGTCGGACAATGTGTTATTGATATTTTCCATTAGGCATTTGTAAGTAGTAGCCCGAAGCTTGGAAGGGAAGTTGGTGCTGTACGTTCTTACGTTAAAGCCGTTGGTCCTGCGCCTGATCTCTCTCCGGTCGTGTCGGGTTGCCTTCCCATCTGACTATAAGAGTGAGGGTAGAGTGAGTGCCGGTGCGTCTGCACATACACTATAATATCTCCCGTGTCGATGGCCCGCTAATCTCCGCAGGAATTGGCCGTAATGGCCGAAATTCGGCCTGGAGAATTACAATACAAGGATAACGGCTTGTTACCTAATATAGGACCACGTATTAGTTGATTGACGCAGTGATGTAGCTCTGGTAACCTAATCTCATTGTTCACAGTTGACTACAATGTAGAGGCTCCAATTAATTTTGACTAATTGGACTATGACTATTCTCAATCTAACCGAGATAATATAACTGAAACTAAACGCTTGAAAATCTACTAATCAAATCGATCTACGATTAAAAATGTTTGTACTGACCATACTGACGACAGAAATGTGTATCTATACTATCTAGATACTAATATTATAAAGCTGAAGAGTTTGTTTGTTTGGCTAAACGCGATAATCTCAAGAACTACTGGTACGAATTGAATAAATCTTTTTGTGTTGGGTAGCCTACTTATTGAGAAAGGTTATAAGTTATATAACATCACACTACGATAAAAAGAGCGGAGAAGCAATGAAAAATGGACGAAAACTAACAGGCAATTTGAGGCGACGGGAAGGTTCAGAAGAGCATAAATTTGACGCGGACGAAGTCGCGGGCAGAAGCTAGTTTAAAATAAAACCGGAATACTTAATTGTTTGCACTGACTGGTTGTGACATTTGCGGTGACTTAGTACAGATCTGACAGTTTACGCTGGGAGTTGGCAGCGGGCGGAAGTGACATTGTTGTACCGTAATTTTATTAAATAAGTTTTGGCATAAATCAGTTACATTTACATACAGAAGCAGCAGCAGGTAACAGGGACATCGACTCACAATCCGGCACCATTACTTCAGCACATGATTGTATGTAGACTGTCTTGAACATTTTACGTCGGATGTCAAAAAAATGCCCCTGGCATCCTGTTTTCTCGCGTATATAGTTCGTGTGGAATTAATTGGCACGCGGTAATACTAAGTGGTAACGACCGCGACTTACGAGTAATTGGTCGTCAGTTCGAACCCCAGCAGGCGCTTTACTTAGTGTAAATTAATTTCATCACCACTGCTCTCAAAATAGTGAAGGAAAACATCGTGAGGAAACCGGCATGTCTTAGAACCAAACATTCGAAGACATGTGACATCTATCAACCCGCACTGGGTGCGCGTGGTGGATTATGGTCCACTCCCTCTCACCGAGAGGAGGCCTGAGTCCCAGCAGTGGGAACATTATAGGCTGCTGATGACGTGACGTGAATACTAACTACACCTCTAAAAATCAAAATCAAAAGTCATTTATTTAAACTAGGCTGAGAGTCAGCACTTTTTGAACGTCAAAATTACATAAGACAGTTCCTCGAAAATGCCCGCCCTTCACCACTTCCTAGTGCTTTAGCTGGGAAGAAGAAGTGCCGCAACAAACTCCTCAGCAGCACAACCCTTCCGGGTATACAGCTGGTATGTTAAGTAATTAAACGGTAGATACTTTTGTTTCTACAAATATGATTAATTATATTAAGAGCTTAACATTCCTTCCACGGTAGGCTTTAATATGTTTTTAATTGTTACTCTAAGCGATCACTAAATATGGGAATTATAAACATGGGTTAATTTATAAATAGTATCGCTCTATTCAACTTTCTCTTTCAAATCGAATTTAAGATACTAAAAGTGGCTACATCATCATAATTTCAGCTGTAAGACATCCACTGCTGGACATAGGCCTCCCCAATTTGGGAGGGGTTAGCCATAATCGCCACACTTGG
Source organism: Aporophyla lueneburgensis (assembly GCA_932294355.1). NCBI lineage: Eukaryota > Metazoa > Arthropoda > Insecta > Lepidoptera > Noctuidae > Aporophyla > Aporophyla lueneburgensis. The sequence continues at coordinate 9,446,541 of OW028762.1, read as the reverse complement.
CAGGCGGGTTGGCGATCGCAGTATGTTGGTAAAATGCTTAGAAAATGCTGCTACCCGTTCTCCAGTAAGTGCCTTAGTGTGGGGTTAGTAGATGTCACATGTCTTTTTAGGGTTCCGTTGCCAAATGGCAAAAAACGGAACCCTTATAGATTCGTCATGTCTGTCTGTCTGTCTGTCTGTCTGTCTGTCTGTCTGTCTGTCCGTCCGTCCGTATGTCACAGCCACTTTTCTCCGAAACTATAAGAGCTATGCTGTTGAAACTTGGTAAGAAGGTGTATTATGTGAACCGCATTAAGATTTTCACATTGAAATAGAAAAAAAACAATAAATTTTAGGGTTCCCCATACTTAGAACTGAAACTCAAAATTTTTTTTTTCGTCATACCCTTACGTGTGGGGTATCTATGAATAGGTCTTCAAAAATGGTATTGAGGTTTCTAAAATCATTTTTTTCTAAACTGAATAGTTTGCGCGAGAGACACTTCCAAAGTGGTAAAATGAGTGTCCCCCCCCCTCACGTAACTTCTAAAATAAGAGAATGATAAAACTAAAAAAAATATATGATGTACATAACCATGTAAACTTCCACCGAAAATTAGTTTGAACGAGATCTAGTAAGTAGTTTTTTTTTAATACGTCTTAATCGTAAACAGCAATTTACCTTTCATTCAATCAACTCAAATATAAAAATAAAAAAAAAACACTTAATTTCATAAACACAAACCTTATGCATAAACCGAGAATACCTACAGGTTTGTACGGAACCCTCGGTGCGCGAGCCCGACTCGCACTTGGCCGGTTTTTTTTTTCTAAGACGTGCCGGTTCTGCTAGGGTCGCGAGATTTGTTCGGAAGAGATACCGTGACCCTGGCACATGGGTAACTGAAGGAACACGGGTGGGTTTTAGTCAGGAAAGTCTGACACGCCCTTCCGCTCCACCCAGAGCGGGAGAAGTTATTTGATGATTTCTCACCCACAAAAAAAAAGACTTACCGGTTTCCTTCCGGTTACTTCACCGTTTTGAGGGCAGTGGTGATGAAATTATTTACACAAAGTAAAACGCCTGCCTGGTGATGGCTATAAGAGTAGAGGGAGAGCAATGAAACAATGGATGTACTGTGTGAATTATGATATGGATAGTAAGGGGGTGACTACTGAGATGACGACTAATAGAGAAGTGTGGAAGAAAATAATATGTTGGGATAGGAGCAGGAGAATCTTGATGATAACGCTTGCCTGGGTTCCACGAACTGTTTTTACCCCTTTGGGAAATACAAGCGTCATGTTATTAGACGAAGCCGCAGGCGAAACCTAGTAGTTTTATGATAGTAATTATTCATATAATTTAATTACTACCTACCGTGATGCCCGAGATTTCTTTTGTTTTTATTAATGAGTATCTCTTTTGTAATTGATAGGCAAACGGTAGGTTTGGTATGTATCTAACTGTTTTAGGAATCTGTACCCAAAGAGTGCCAACGGAATCCTATTACTAAGCCTTCGCTGTACGTTCGTCCGTCTGTCTATCACCGGGCTGTATGTCATGAACTGTAATAGATGTAAATTTGAAATTTTCACAGAGTGTGTTATATTGCCGCTAAAATAAAAATAAAGTTTAATTTTAAGCACGGGTCTCAATACAAGAAACGTGTGTTTTCGGTGTTTTTTGCTTTGTGTGGGTGGGTGACCTCTTATTTTTGTTACAGATAATAAAGGTGTCAACTACTTCGCGAGAGAGAGGATAAGCTGCAGCGCTCTTTGCTGTCTCATCATCTTCATCATTTCAACCAAAAGACGTCCATTGCTGAATATGTATTTTGTAAAATAATCTGTGGATAACGTTAATAGTAGTGTATATGCAACTCCTATAGACTAAGTGTTGTGATCATTGTATATGTATATATTTATTGTTTCCTAATAAAATAAAATATGCCACCCCCAACTTGGGGGATTTGCCATAACCGCCACGCTTGGCAAGCGGGTTGGCGGTAGCAGTAAGGTGGTAAAATACATAGAGAACACTGCTGTCCATTCTCTAGTAAGTCCCTTAGTCGCTTAACCACGGGAAGAAATGGCATGGTGCTATTGTTTACGTCCTAATTGTGTTCTAAATGTTTTTCGCTTTTATCGTTATTTTTTGCTGTTGAATTTTACCACCATACTGCAATCGCCAACCCGCCTGCCAATCGTGGCGATTATGGCAACACTCAACGTGACGTCTTTTGTCTGAAATTATGATTGATGATGTTGTAGCACGTGGTAAGTTTTATTTTCTTTGGAACGGCTTACCCTGGCCTAGGTACAGGTCTATTTTCACAATTACATTAAATAAGAGAGCTTTTTATAACTTCTCTACGTATCCTATACCAGCGATATATTTTCCCGCAATACATATTTTTGTAAAACAATAACGAGGAGGGTGCAGTCCACATACGTTGGTTGCGAATTAATAAAATAATTATTTTAATTGTTACTTGTTGTACTGCACCTAATCACAGACTGCGCGGTAACAGCTGTTATATAAAACCGTTTTTGTTTTGTTATTTAATTGAAAAATATAACGACTTTGACCTCTGGGATAGGTTAAGGGTTTTGTGAACCTACGTATCTAATACCTGGTAGATGGTCCACCTGTCGATAATATACAGTATAGCAGTGATAATTATTTTTAATTGTATTAAAATTTTCTTTCGTTTATTAATTATCATCATCTTCATTTCAGCCGAAAGATGTCCACTGCTGGACATAAGCCACTTCGACCGGAAGCCCGAAGAATTGCTAAACTGAAGTGGCAGTGGGCAGGGCACATTGCTCGCAGAACAGATGGCCGATAGGGCCAAAAGGTTCTGGAGTGGCGACCGCGTACCGGAAGACGTAGCGTTGGAAGGCCTCCAACAAGGTGGACCGGTGACCTTGTGAAGGCCACAGGAATCCGCTGGATGCGGGAAGCACAAAACCATATATTAATAATTAAAAATAATATTTTGCGTGCCTTAATTGGTAGGATATAATGAACTGCTAATCTACTCAACATCTTCAAATCTATTTATATCTATGTTCATAAATAAATTGAATTCAATTGAATTAACCTATCATGATTCTGAACTGAAAAATAAACGGCTGTTTCATAGAAAAGTGTGATGCCTCTGCAATTAAAATGTTATCATCATCATTTCAGCCAAGAGACGCGCACTGCTGGACATTAGCCTCCCCCATTTTAGGGGGTTTTTCATAATCACCATGCTTGGCATGCGGGTCGATCGGCGATAGCAGTATGTTGGTAAAATGCATAGAGAACGCTGCTGCTCATTCTCTAGTAAGTCCCTTAGTCGCCTCTTACGATACCTACGGGAAGAAATGGGGAACAAATCAAATAACCTTAGGTAGGTAACTAATCATTCTAAACATAGGTACACACATATCATCCATGCTTAAAATATTATTTACCAATACCAATACTCAACACACACAAACACATTAAAAAACGAACAGAACATTAGGACATGCATTCAAATATGGAAGGCGTCGAATCGTGACGGGCCGCGGGCGCGAACGGCGCTGATTGGTCGGCGCTTTCGTGACGCACTTGCGCACGAGTCGAACAAAGGAAACGAAAGGAATATCTTTGAATTTAAGGTGCAAATGGTTTTGAGAAACGCAGTGGATTGTGTTAGATTTATATGTAGGTATATCTAGTCTCTTGCAAAAGTAGCTTATGAAAGTATAAACATAATATGTAAGATAAGAAAAGGTAGGCACCAACGTTTTCTGTTTTTTTTTTTTCATTTTCATCCAAATCTGTAGATGCCAATTTATAGTCATCTTTTTCAACTCCATATATATGTTGGGGTCAGTTTCCAGTCTAACCGGATGCAGTTGAGTACCGGTATTTTACATGGAGCGACTGCCTATCTGACCTCCACAACCCAGAGACTTTCGGGGTTCTGATGTCCCGTAACGACTTTCAAAAATCCAAGAATAAAAGTCGGGACCAACGGATTAACGTGCTTTCCAAGGCACGGTTACAAATTGAGCGCCTTGATTTTATAATCCCGGAACGTTAATTTTAAATCAACCTCAATACGTTTTTCATTTGACAATTGCGGTTAGTATTATATAATAAAAGATTCGTTGATGAACTTTTAAATAAAAATGTATAGAAAAAATAGTTGGAAAAGGTGGTCACATTTAACTAAAACCTACAGATCAATGTGTTTCTGGGACTTATTCCATTTTGTGAAGTAGTGAGATTGCGTAGTAACTAGAATAGAAACATGGTTTGTTTACACTTTGGTACATACTTTTGGAATAGACTGTAGGAATTGAAATTTAAGTAGGTATATATTTGAAGGTGTTATTTTATTTGTTTATTTATTTTGGTTTACCAACAACTGTTAACACAGGTTTTTATTTAAAACTAAACATGCAAGAATTTATAGCAACAGTGCAACAATCATTAGATACAGGCAAATTCCGCAAGCATAAAAAAGGGTTACAGAAAAATAATAAACTTAAACTAGTTTCTAATTACCTACCTTAATATCTAAATAATTAATATATTATACGTTATACAGGTGAGTTTAGGTGTATCTAAAGAAAAACTTAGCAAAACGTGACCGTAGTAGAATTTAATTTTCTGAATTAGATAACGGCCATTTTCGAAATATAATTGGTATCAGGTTAACCGGCTAAACATCAGTACCTAGTTAACATGGCCGACATGTTTTGCAACTGGCATATATACAACGTTATCATCTGCCTAGCCTTTTCCCAACTAGGGTTGCCAGGCGTCCGGATAAAGCCGGACACAGTCAGGTTTTTTGGTTGTGTGTCCGGCCAAATTAGACCGAGTCCGGCCTGTCCGGCTTTTGTTAGGCTTTTCAAATTTGATCATTTTTGCCTTGGTTTCCGCTCCACCCGCCTCACCTTGTGTCGCTAGCGCAAACGAGCGAACTAGCACTGTCCTCCGCGCCTTATTACTACTCAATTTTAAAGGAAAATTAGCTTTAAAGCATGTGTCTGCCAATAAAAAATATTAATTCGTTTATGTTACTTATTTATTTTAACGTTATTTCATCAGTGTTTTGTTTAATTTAGTTTTAAGTTTAAATAATTAAAGATGTCAGACCTTTTTACCCAAATGTCCAGCTAAACCGACTGGTCTGTCCGGCTTTTCGGTTTAAAGACCTGGCAACCCTATTCCCAACTATGTTGGGGTCAGCCTCCAATCTAACCGGATGCAGCTGAATACCAATATTTTACATGGAGCGACTGCCTATCTGACCTCCACAACCCAGTTACTGGGTAATACGATACCCCATGGTAAGACTGGTTGTCAGACTTTCGGGCTTCTGATGACCCGTAACGACTGTCTAAGATAAGAAAGACCAACGTGCCGAAATTACCTAATCGTCGCCCACCAGACATGATGTCCGTCTGGTAGGGGATCGATCTTTTTCTATCGTCAGACAGATTTTCTCTTTATTCCGAATATAATCTATACTAATCTATATTCTATATTTGTATATCTATCTATACAAATAAATAAAATTGGAGTGTCTGTTTGTAATATTAAAATAACCGCTTTTTACTAAGTGTACCTATATGGATGTATACACGGTACATATACCAAAACAACATTTTTTAAAAAACAATGTCAGGTTTCGGCCTACACAACTTTTAAAACTAAATTCACACGGACACAAAGTTTTTACCTACAGCAATTAAAATGTTTAATTTCAGCTTATTAGAAATATTTATTTCGTTTCGAGAACTTTTAGAAAAGAAAATCATTTTAATAAGTATTCATTTTGTTCATCATGTTCCAGGTTTTTTCTTTTTAAAATAAAAATTCAGGTAGTTACCTATTCTGCCACTGTAATCGATTATTCTAAATAATTGAAGCGATTTACTCTTTACTTTTTATTTCACACTTCACAATTGTGTTTTTTTTTAAACTAAATAATACGTTCATCGTGTTTATTATAAATATATTTAGTAGTTTATATTCAATAAATCGATTTTCCTGACCTGGGGTCGATGACTTAACCGTTATTAAATGGCAACCCTGTTAGCTTCTGTCAAAATCACGCGCTTAAACTGACAGTGAGTTGATGCAAACATCTTGTTGTGTGTTTGCCAGTGTTTTTTTTTTTTGTGTACAGTTGTTTTCTTCTCGAATTCCTCTTACAGAGTTTTCATGTTATAATCCATACGACACATTTTGTGACAATGTCCCAACAACTACGTTGTATTAATCGTGTTTGTATTTTTTGTTTAATATACTCTGTTTAAAAATACATAACCTCCAATTTAAAATGTCTAAATAACTTCTTTTTTAAAAGTTCAATTTAAAAGTGGAAATCACAGAAAAGCTTTTGAGATTAAACTACATAAAAATACGTAAGAATTTTCTCTGTCCATGACAAATTAATACTGAGCCAAAGTTACAATGGACATCTGACATTGTTCTTTTTGTCTGTCTGTCTATTTGTTCCGGCGAATGTTTGAAATGGCTGGACCGATTTTGACGGGACTTTTATTGGCAGGTAGCTGATGTAATAAGGAGTAACTTAGGCTACTTTTATTTTAGAAAAATTCTTTTATTATAGAAAAATACCTGCGTTAATTTCCGACATTCACGCGGGCGAAGCCGCGGGCAAAAGCTAGTTAAATATAAAGCTGAAGAGTTTGTTTGTTTGTTTGATTGAACGCGCTAATCTCAGGAACTACTGTCCGAATTGAAAAAATCTTTTTGTGTTGGGTAGCCTATTTATCGAGGAAGGCTATAAGTTATATAACATCACGCTACAACCAAGAGGAGCGGAGCATTAATGAACAATGTTGCAAAACGGGTAAAATCGCACGGGTAGGCGATTCGACGCGACGGGAAAGGTCGGGGGAACAAAAAAATTAACGCGGACGAAGTCGCGGGCAGAAGCTAGTATAATATATTTTACATCCGCCGTAGCTTTGACATAACGTAACATCACGCTAGCACTCCTCGAAGGGTTAGTCAGAAGTATCGCCAGTTATGTTTAAGACCCATGTAATAGGGGCGAGCCTATTGCCATCAACCGTACCTACACAAATCCAGATTCCGAAATTCTCGATGAGAAAAACTCAATGGCACTAAGTCCAATTTAGGAAACGAACTCAGAACTCATACTCGACAGTATTTCTTGTGACCACTGGACCAACGAGGCTTTGAAGAAAATGAAACGTGTTTTCTGTCATGCATAACACAATACGAAAATCTATGAAGTCAAAAATGGATTAAAAAATAGAAAGTGCGTGGAGTCCCTCCGCTCGGAAGAAGTGAAACTTCGTAATGTAGAAATGAAAATAGGAAGGGGTAGACATAGATTTTTAGTGAAATCGTATTGTTTCTTTAAGACAAACGTTATTAACGTTGCTAACAGTTCACAATTGAAAGCAAAAGTGCTTTCATACCCCCTCCATGGTAGCGTTAAACGTTTAATGCAACCTTGGTGGAAGTCGCATTAGAAGTTTCACTTCAAAAAAAAAAGATACTGGTAACTACTCAATTTAAGAACATGCATCACCCAAAAATATTGCACCAAATTAAATCCGAAAGCAATAAAAACCTTTTTCCTTTAGAAGCTCACCCTCGGGCTACAACTAGTCTCCTACAAAATACGACTTATTTCAAACGAAAAAAAAAACAAACGATTTGTAAATCACGAATGTGGAAAATAGACGAGTTTTGATTGATGCCTCGCACAGGATCGAACCCAGGACCCTGAGGGAATGTCTGTCTTACTATAATCACTGCGTGTGAGGTGATTGATTCATGGTTTTACGGTGGTAACATGTGGTCTGCGAATTTGGACCTTATTTGTTTGGGTTTAAAGCGAAAGAAGAGCTTGTTTGGTAGTTGTGAATGGTAAGGCTTAAGTTGGTTCGGGTTTGGTTCGAGTGTAAGCGGGTTTTTTGTTGTGGAATGCAAGGTTTCAGTTGGTTGGGGTGTGGTTTCAGTATAAGCGGATTGTTTTAACGCTTGAGAGAATAACAAGAAACGTTATTTCGTGCGAGAAATAAAACGTTTTGGCTGCGACCCACTGGAGTTCTCGAAATCCTTTTCATGGAACTGAAAAAGATGAAAACTTGTCTTGCCGTCACATCTGCTGAGGGACGGCACAATCAGCTGATGGAACCCTATGTTCCATCAGCTGATTGTGCCTGTGCTTATTGGCTCTTTATCGATTCGTAGGTATAGTTTTATTCTGAACTTGGTAAACAGCCATCATGTTTACACTGCTGGGACACAGGCCGCCTCTCTGAGTGGGCCAGAATGGTACACTACCACAACAAACCAGCTTCCTTATTGCGTAACACACTTAATCAGAACCTGAATCATCATCATCATCATTTTAACCCGGAATCACCCAATACTGGGTATTGGCCTCCCTCTTGTCCACCATAGTTTTCGGTTCCGCGCGCAACTCATCCATGTGTTTTTGAAACACTTTAAAGGATATTGCTAAATGCTTCATATTTTTGAAAAAAATGTCTGCTGAACAAAGTCAATAACGCAATGAATGTTGGTAAATGATCAAAATAAAAGCAATTGCTACTGTTAGTGTCTTATGCAATTACTCCGTAATCCTACTTTCCCGACTGTCTTTTATCAAAAGACAAGTGAAGAAGAAGCGGCTGCCTTGGCCGAATCATCCTTTTGCTCATCCTAGGAGATTGTCTCATGGAAACTAAACGGTAACGAAATGGAAACGTCAATGTAAAGAAAATCTAACAAAAGAGTTTCGTACTAGATTAGTAACATAGGTACTACTATCTGAATCATTTTGAATATTATTCCTAATCCATTCTTTCATACGTTCAAAAAAATTGCCTTTATGACAACGTAAACAATGAACCATGAATGTTGAGGAACTGTAACAATGAAAGCGATTCCTCCTACTGATAGTAGATCTTTTCGTTCTTATATTAATAAAGACAAAAAGTGCCCATATTAATAGGCCAAATATGGGTTTTTTATTAAGTCTTAATGGTTAAAAAACAAATCACTTTATAGTTCACCCGCTTAGAGCTTAAGAACCCGCTCAATGTCGGACCCGATCCCTACCTCGATAACTATTCTACAGAATTTGTAAATTGCTCACAAAAATGTTGATATATTTTGATTGATCGGACCGATGTGCGTTTCCTTTCGATTCAAATTAGATGTGGGTCACATTAATTGCTATGTTTTGTATTATAAATCTAGATTTTACTTTGTTTTTCTGTAATGGCTGACACGACTTTGAAAGACGATTAAAATACGTTTTGAAGGGATTGATAATTGCTCATACTGCGTTGAGTAATCATACACAGAATCTGATGATTGTGAATGATTCCGTGTGGTGCCAGACGTAAAGAATAGCACCATCCCATTTCTTCCCGTGGGTGTCGTAAGATGCGATTAATGGACTTACTAGAGAATGGGCAGCAGTGTTCTCTATACGTTTTACCACCATACTGCGATCGCCAACCCGCCTGTCCAGTCTTAACTAGTTGTCAGACTTCTAAGCTTCTGACGACCCGTAACGACTGTCTAAGATCTACGATAAACAGCCGGGACCAACGGCTTAACGTGCTTTCCGAGGCACGGATGGGTCTTGATATGTAAAGATGGTCACCCATCCACAGACCAACCGCGGCAAGCGTAGCTTAACCTCAGCTCTTCACGACCGAGGAGAACTATAGGGACCTTATCGGTGATGTTCTTCAGAAGGATCAGGTGCGTAGTACTAGTAAGTGGCGTGTGTGTATGACCAGATGTAGAGGAAGGTGGGGCAGCTTCATACAGTTTTTATATTTCGTTTTATAGAATGCTCTCGGTTATCGATATTAATATTGTTACAAAAATCAATAGTCTTACTAATGAAATTTGTGTAAATACACTTGTACGGCTTTTTGTAACACTTTAAAGAAAAAAAGAAAAATGTATGAATGTACCCCACATGCGAGGCACTTTCATACAGGCTATGGGGCAGATTCATACATGTGAAAAAATAGACAAGTTGTGCATGAAATGTTTATTTATTTATCAATATTGGATTGTCTTTCGAACATAAGGTGTGTTTCTGGATGTGCTTTAGAACATTAACAAAAATGCTCGAGTTAATCCAACCAGTTCTCGTGGCTACACCCAAAGAGCCTTCTGGAGCACCTTCTATGAAGTAGTACCCTAAAATGTACTCGAGGGAAGATGAATAAAGGCGGTATGGTGTTTCCACTTGCTGATATAATACCACGAAATGTGACCAGCTCTCCTTTTTCGGCAGACACTATTTGAACAACCTGTTTTTTATTCTTTTCAGCAAAAAAATGTTAGGTGTGCTCAGCACAGTTGAGATGCCGATTCGTCGTAGTTCAAAATCCGATCGGCAGTAAACTTGTATTTGCGGTATATACTCGTCAGGTTCTGGAAGAAATCATTCACTGCAGTTTTATTGAAAACGAATGATCTGGCAGTACTTGTATTTTCAGGTTTACGCAAACTGAATTTTTTATGGCTTTTCCGAAAACTTACTAACCATTCCGCTCCCGCCATCTCATTATTATTCCAACATGCAGAATATGTATTTAATCCTATTAGCCTTAGCAAATTCATATGCAAGTTTTTTAACTTCGACAAATGTCAGTTGGTAGTGCATCGTAGAACACTCTAAGATATATTTATTGAAAAGATCCGATTCTGTATTTGCAAAAACTTGTTGCAATGCTTTAGATTTGAATACACGAGTTTCGCTACCAAGATCTTTTGTTTTGCGTAATTTTTTGATGTCTTTGTAGTATTTGTGCATTAACTCCATATTTGGGTGCTGATTTCCGAAAAAAGAGATTTTTGTCCACAACTTTATTGATAGCTTTTAACATTGTCTCTTCATCCACCCGGTTACTCCCAGTTCCCTTTTTCTTGTAATTTCTGACCATAATCGTTCTGCAAAACGAAATTATGGTATAACTTAAATTTTACAAACTAAAATAAAAAAAAAAATGGAAGACAGAAGTGTATGGGGCACATTCATATTGTATGAATGTGACCCGTCTACTTCTGTATGAACCTACCCCATCACAAGAAAATGAAATCAAAATATTGTTAGAAAAAACGCAAGCACATATAAAATTATTCACAGATTAATTCATAAACTTGACCCTATTATCTTTTAAATAAAATAGAACTGAATAATCTAGAGAGCAGCTTTTATTAAAAAAAAGAAGTTAAAAGTGAGATCATAAAATTACTTACGCCTGGCCGAATCACGTTTCGTGTCACACCGACGACGGGAGTATTCTAATCTATGGACGGGAGTATCACACCAACTGCTTTCAAACTCCGTGAGCAATCACACACATCAGTAAGCTACGCTAACACTCATAAGTCATTATGTCGATGTGCGCCTAACATCAGATATATCTAGTGTATGAAGGTGCCCCTTGTATGAATCTGCCCCACTTCCCCCTATGAACTTAAACGAGGTAAAATATGTATTTATGGATCGTAGCAGGTGGCGTTCTGTAGTTTCTACCTACCCCCATGGGAAAAGCCGTGAGTTTATGTATGTAGGTATGTAAAAACACTTTAGATACATAGACAAGACAATGTTCGTGTTTGATTTCAGATCTAAATTTACCTACAGATAACAATGTTTGGTATGTAGCACAACTCGCAGGTATCTACTTCGGTACACAAGACGGGTCAAGATCGCGAGTTAGAAAGGACAAACATACAGCACCAAATCGAAATGGATGCGGAGAAAAGTCTATACATAAAAATATATCACTATACGTAAAGCAATTTAATAACGGCATTATTATAATAATATCTGGATGACCGAGCTTTGCTCGGTATTTTTTGGTAAATTGTGTTTAAAATAATAAGTTTATGGTCAAGTTGACTATCGATAAAGTTATTGAAAACACGAATAAAACGACATTTTCTCAAAATGAATCCTAGCTAGATCGATTTATCGCCCCCGAAACCCCCTGTATACTAAATTTCATGAAAATCCTTGGAGCCGTTTTCGAGATTCAGATTATATATATATACAAGAATTGCTCGTTTAAAGGTATAAGATATTCCGTGTGGACGTAAAGAACAGCACTATCACATTTCTTCCTGTGGCTGTCGTAAGACGCGACTAAGGGACTTACTAGTGAAGAATGGGCAGCAGCGTTCTCTATGCATTTTATCACCATACTGCGATCGTCAACCCGTCTGCCAAGTGTGGCGATTATGGCAAAACTTCCTAATTTGAGGGAGGCCTATGTCCAGTAGTGGACGTCTTATGGCTGAACTAATAGTGGCTAGTGTTACTGTCTTACGCTACGACCCCTCTGAAGACTAAAATTTTTCACATAGAAAAGAAAATTACCTTTCTGATATAGGTAGACAAGGAATATAGGGTGGATGAAATTACTGTAAAAGTGCCTTTACAGAAAAGATTAGATTTTTTGTAAGTTTGTTTGTTACGCCTTCACGCTGAAACGGCTGAACGGATTTAAACGAAATTTGGCAGATGGGTAGACCATGATCTGGATTAAGATATATACAAAGATACAAAGGATATTTTTTATTCCGAAATTCTTACGGAATTTAAATATATTTTGCTGTTTTTCTTACCGGCCTATTCTAAAAAACTTTCAGTGTGACCCGTACAATAATTCTTAGGTATCTTTTTTTAAACAGTTGTTACCTTTTATTTTTTTTTTAATTCTTTTTAATTTAATCGTACATAAAGAAAACTAGCCTAACTAACTAAAATAAAAATAACAAAATTATATATTAACTTAACCAAAACTATACACAAACTAAAATAAAGCATCGAAAAATTCATCCTCAACGCTGTCGACCGGCAATGTACCCAAGAGACTGGCGGCATTACCACGCTGTATAGCAATGCTTAGCCGCTGGCCAAAATAAAAACCAGCCCTTGGGTCACGAGAAGTGTCAACTAGCCGCTTTGAGATTTCTTTAAAAAGGCCATGAGCACTCTGACCCCACGGCCCGAGGGTTTCAACCCCAAACGGCTCGAAAATGTAATTGCCAATAAGGTTGCCATACTTTCTCCGCTTGAGGTTTTCCGCAGCCGCAGCGGCAGCGCCAGCGCAGCAAGCCGAGCTAGGAAGATGGGATGGCGCAAGAGTATCGACACACGTTGCGTCCCACACTAAAGGCCTACCCACCTTCCAAGGAAACAAAGACATACCATCCGGTCTCTTGCCATCGTCGCGTGCCAAGCCAATGGGTTCTAATACAGCTGGAACGCCGACGGTGACAAGAGCTCGTCGGATGATGTCGTTAATGTTTGCGTGCCGCGCTAAGCGACCCGCACTTCGGCTACAAGACAGGCCGTGGTGTCCTAGACTGTTGACAACTTCGCCACAGTGGCAGCGATGAGGAGAACAACAAGGAGCTCCTAGTCTTAGAGAAGCAGCAAGGCGGAAAGTAGTGTCGTCGAGCAAAGTGCCTATGTTCGACGACGGTAGCGCATGAAGCCATTCTTAGGTAGATATAATTGTTCTTGTTTCCTACCTCTAGTACCTACGATTGCTTACCATGATTACCTAGGTACGTTAGTATTTTATACCAAACATCACGTATTGTTCTCAGTAAAATGGTTTACACACCTCATTCTTCAACTGGGTTCAGTCAGACTCCAAAAAGATGTTTACCATTGACACCGACAAGAATTTTGATTGTTTACAATTATATATTAACTAGCTTTTGCCAGCGGCTTCGCCCGCGTGGAGGTTGGAAATTATCCCGCGGGAACATACTACCGGGATAAAAAGTAGTCTGTCTACTCTAGTACTATGTCCTTTCTCAGGCTCTAAACTATATGTGTCCCAAATTTCATTAAAATCGGTTCATTAGTTTTAGCAGGAAAGCGAGACAGACAGAGTTACTTTTGCATTTATAATATTAGTGTGGATTCAATATATTACTGTATAGTATCCAACGTGTTTTTATTTTATGGCAACATATTGGGGACATTATACGGGTGACCACTAAAAATCAGTATATGACCAGCACCCCTAGCCATGTTGATAATCTGCAATCGTTAACGCTAGTCGAAAACGTTATCTCAACGTGAAGTCACGTGGTTAGAACAAACGAATAGAAAATTTGTAGCCAAGCTCACATCGTTCAAATGATAGAATGAATTGTTATCGTTTCTACAATGTTCAACGCTACATCCTTTGTTATAATGTCGTTTTTCTAAAGACATTCTAAAACGAACGGCTGACTCAGGCGCGTCAACATGGCTACCAACTTATCGTTTTCTACAATTGCTCCGAGGCGTTATCGATTGGAGAACGGAATTCGACACGAAACGGTTGTAACTTGGCTAGGGGGGCAGATGTATGAACATACACAAAGGAAAAGGAGTATTAAGGATCGCTGTAGGTGGCCTTCTGTTGTTTCTGCCTACCCCCATGGGAGCAAGGCTTGAGATATAAAAGTTAGGTATACTTACAATAAAAAAAGAGAAATCTGATTCCTCACAAGCGAAATACTTCTGACATTGGTATAAGGAAAACTGAGCTTTTCTTAGAACGAAATTATTTTGATGAGTAGGCATAATTATCATGTAATTTGGTGCTGCAATTATCCCCACGATCTACATGGAATTCTTAGAAAATACATACCGTTGGTTACTGACTTAAGTAGCTAAGTAAGGTATAAGGACCTGCCGGGGTCGCGTGATTGTTCGAAAGAGATACCGTGGCCCCGGCACATGGGCAACTGAAGGAATACGGGTGGGTTTTAGTCAGTAAAAGTCCGACACGCCCTCCCGCTCCGCCCAGAGCGGGAGAAGTCATTTGATGATTTCCCAACCAGAAAAAAAAAGTAAGGTATAATAAAGGTTTTTTAAAAGTCAGTAGGTATTTAGGCACGCGATGACACGCAGTTTTGGGGTCATAGATGAAGAAAAATCCCCACCATCCAGGGCCGCTGCCTTTTTTTTTCGTGTGTGGGAAATCGTCAAATGACGTCTCCCGCTCTGGGTGGAGCGGTAGGGCGTGTTTGACTTTTACTGACTAAAACCCACCCGTGTTCGTTCAATTGCCAATATGGCAGGGCCACGGCATCTCTTGCGAATAAATCTCGTGACTCTGGCAGGGTTTCTTTGGTCTCCCTCTACTCTTATAGTCATCGACATTCACACTCAAAACTTTTCTCACGCAGTTTTCGGGATCAAAGACGAAGAGGAATTCTCACCATCCAGAGCCGCTGCCTGACTTAACCCACGCCAGCTTGATCCAAGCTCCTATCCCAATATGGTAGCATCTACACACATGGATGTCACGAATCAACGATTATGTGGGCGATTAGCGTAGGTCCCGACATAAATAGAACCACCAGACACAACACCCGTCTGCTGGAGTATTCTCCCTTTTTTTCTTAGGGTGTCTATAGTAATGGAAAACAGAAGCCAATAACGAGCAGTGGTCTGATAATATAATTCGTATATTTCGTGGTCAATATTTTTACACAAGTGACAAGGCTCATAAAAAACATATGCCGTAACTATATTAATTTGAATCGGTGACAGGCATGTGCAACAGGCCAGTGCATACATATATGCGACCTCTTCCAATACGCCCCCTTAATATATTTACGCTGCGTATGATCACTTCTGTACTTGTCAGAACTCGGTACATAAAATTAAATAAATCACCAACACTTCTGTGTCCGACTGTACTACGCTGTGCCCAAAAGTAGAATACAAAAACAGAAGAAATCCAACAAAATAAAGAATGCATAACGAAACTAAATTATCTATTACACAAAGCACAAAAAAAAAACATAAAACATCAAAACGTCTAACTACTCATCGAGCCCTTAATAGAATAATTTGACAGGGATAAATCCTTTAAAAATTCTCTAAGCTTCGGGCTGTGAACACTTTAGTTAAGTCAAATCAAATCAAATCAAATCAAAATATTTTTATTTCACATAAACAAGCAAGGGCACTTATGAAACGTCAGAAGCTAGGTGCACGGTTCCAAATTGTTGATTCCTATGGAGAAGAGCCGGCAAGAAATTCCACGGTTACTCTTTTAAAAATAATTGGGTTTTACAATGTTTTCAAACAACAGTTTTAATAGGTATGCGAGAACAGTGTAGGACTGTCAACAAGTACTACTAAAACCACCAACCAACCAGAGGGGTAATTGCGGAACTTTTTATCAGTAGGAATTGGTTTAATATTCATAGTTAAACAACATTCATTGCGTTATTTACGTTGCTGAGCCGAGAATTTATTCGAACAAATGACGCAATGGTTTAGAAATAATCTTCAATCCCATTCAGATTCTGATAAATTGTGCGTTTCGCAATTAGGGTGCAGGTCCTTAATAAAATAGAAAATTGTCTACGGTCTACAAGACCTACAACATTCTCACATTCACAAAATATAAAAGAATTTACTTAAATGATAGTATTACATAAATAGAACATAATAACCATTTAAACCAAATGTCATTGTTGTTATGACAACCAATAATAAAGAGGTTAAATTAGAATTGTAAGTATATAATGTCAAATTATGATTAGAGTATGTCAAAGAAGAATGTAAAAAAAAATCTTAAATAAATAATGTACATCGTCATTTGGGAGCAGTTAATAGACATTTACATGGTCATCCTGTAATGAGCTACCAGGGAAGCCACATGTGCAGACGGAGTTATTGCCAAACTTCCTTGTCTTGAACGTAGTCTTTTATCTTATAATATGCATTTTTGATAAGGACACGCTTAATGTGTGATTTGAACTTTCCGTAGCTAAGTTCAGTAACTGACTTTGGCAACTTGTTATAGAAGCGGATACTGTTTATAAGAAATGATTTACTAGTTTTAGTTAATCTAAATTTAGGTATCACAATTTCATTTTTACTACAAGTATTTATATTATGAAAATCGCTTCTTAGTTTGAAAAGGCCTAAGTTTTTGCGAGCATACAAGATACATTCTAAAATATAAAGAGAAGGAAGAGTCAGTATATCAATTTCTGTAAATTTGATTCTAAGAGACTCGCGAGGCTTCATTTTATAGATTGCGCGGATTGCCCTCTTTTGTAAAATAAAAACTGAATCTACGTCAGCTGCCGAACCCCACAGCAGAACGCCATAAGACATAATACTGTGGAAATAAGCAAAGTACACTAATCTAGCTGTAGCTATATCGGTCAACTGCCTTATTTTTCTTACTGCATATGCAGCTGAACTTAATCTACCTGAAATTGCTGTAATGTGGGCACCCCATTGCAACTTTGAATCTAAAGTAATTCCTAGAAATTTAGTTTCCGAAATAACATCTAGTTTATTGCCGTCAAGTTTTAAATTTAGATCTACTTGGGGTACATTTGGTAATGAGAATTTAATACATTTAGTTTTGCTTGCATTAATAAGAGATTATTAGCTGCAAACCATTTTGAAAGAACAGCTAGACCCTCGTTCACATGTAAGACATCCGTATCTTTTCTATCTAAGATGTCCGCTATCATCTTATCAGTTGACATGTAGTACCTTATTTCAACTTTGTTAGCTAGTACACATTCACGAATAAAATGATACTTGATATCTATATGCTTTGTTCTATTATATGCATCATTTTGTTAGCTGCAATTTTATGCGCCGACTGATTGTCATTATAAATTACTACTGCTTTACTATCCACAGCTGTCAAACTGTTAAGTAAACTACGTAAATAAAGAGCTTCCTTCGAAGCTAGACTCAATCCTACATACTCTGCCTCTGTGGAGGACAAGGATACTGTCGCTTGCTTCCTACTCTCCCATGACACTATATTTTTACCTATCTTGAAAATTAATCCTGTGAAAGATTTTCTATCAAGTGCCCCTCCCCAATTTGCATCAACATAGCCTCGTAATTCCAAATCTCCCGACTTCCTAAAAGTAAGACAAAGGTTAGACGAACCCTTCAAATACCTTAAGACCCGTTTTGCACATTTAAAGTGTATTTCGTCATAACACGAATTAAATTGTGAAAGTACACTCACCGCATGTGCTATGTCTGACCGCGTATTACAGGCTAAATAGTTTAGACACCCTATTATGCTTTGATATGGCAGATTACTATGGGAATTTGTCGATCTTTCCAATTTCATACCGACTTCCATTGGGGTTGAAACTGGCTTAGCGTCTGTCATGTTAAAGTCATTCAAAATTTCCGAAATGAACTGTTGCTGATCTAGACAAATAACATCTTTATCTCTCCTCAGCCTCATGCCTAAAACATGCCTAGCCGCGCCTAAATCTTTCACTTTAAACTTATCAAGCAAATCGGTTTTTAATTTTTGCTTTTCTTGTTCACAATTTCCAAAGATAAAAAGGTCATCTACATAAATAACAACAATTAACTTGTTATTGTTTTTAAGCTGCTTTTGATACAAACACGGTTCTATTTTTGATTGTACAAAGCCTGAGTTCAACATCTCTTTGTCCAATTCCTTGAACCAAGCATTCGAAGCTTGTTTCAATCCATACAAAGAACGCTGCAGCTTACATACTTTGGTTTCTTGACCTTTGACTACTGCTCCTTTCGGTTGGAGCATGTAAATGTCCTCTTTAATCTTGCCATATAAAAAGGCAGTCGTGACATCCCATTGGTCAATAAACCAACCGTATTCAACAGCTAGCGAGAACAACGTTCGCAGAGTAGAGCTTCTAACTACTGGAGAATACGTCTCAGTATAGTCTACACCATGTACCTGTGTGAAACCTTTTGCTACTAATCTAGCCTTATACTTCGTTACCTTGCCGTCGCTATCTCTCTTGATTTTAAACACCCATTTGCACTGGATAGGCTTCTTATCGATCGGACGATCCACCAACGTCCAGGTCTGGTTCTCCTTTAGTGACATAAGTTCATCATCGATCGCTTTTTGCCATAAGTCACCATCGGGTTTCGCCAACGCTTCATTAATAGTCAATGGATCATCATCAAGATTGCTCTTGGCATACATAACATTGCATCCATACCGATCGACTTGTCTGCGTTCTCTTACAGGATACCTTCTTTCCGATTCAGGTATTATGACTTCCTCTTTAGTCAATACGTCAATCTCTTGCTCTGGTACTACAGGCTCAGATTGTATCTCCTCCGATACTTCTACGTTCTCGTCTATAGCATCACGGTACACATCATCGTGAGCCTCCAAGGGTTCCGATCTGCTTGTATATCTGTTGGGTAAACTGGCATAAACAGAATCTGTATTTAGGTTTATGATAACTTCCGACTTTTCCGCGTTTTCTTTTTGGAAAAAGACGTTTTCGAGAAATTTTACATCTCTTGCAGTTTTCACTTCACCTGTCTTAGGATTCATCAGACGATAACCTTTCTGATTATCTGAATATCCAATAAAAAACATCGGTTCCTTCTTCATGTCTAGTTTCCGTCTCTTTTGTTTTGATATCAATCTGTACGCCAAACAACCAAAGATTTTCAGATGACTGACATCCACATCTTTTCCAGTCCAAAGCTTCTCTGGTACCGCATTGTTCAATGCTTTCGTGGTGCTTCTGTTTTTTAGGTAAACAACAGTATTAACAGCCTCGGCCCAATACTTCTTGCTTAAGTTTGATTCTGAGAGTAATGTTCTTGCCTTTTCTATAATAGTCCGATTCGCTCTCTCAGCGACAGAATTTTGTTCCGGCGTGTACGGTACAGTCATCTGGTGTTTTATACCTGCAGACTTCAAAAATGATTTAAATTTACCATTACAGTACTCTGCGCCGTTGTCAGATCTCAGACATTTAATGAATTCACTGGTCTCATTCTCAACTTCCGCCTTGTATTCACGGAACTTATCGAAAGTTTCACTTTTGTTCTTCAAAAAATAAACATGAGTCTTCCGAGTAAAATCGTCGATAAATAGAAGAATATACCTCGAACCTCCGAACGACGGCTCCTCGATTGGTCCGCAAACGTCGCTAAAAACCAGCTGTAAGACCTCGTTCGCTCTCGTACCTTGGTTTTTAGAGGGACTTTTGCAAGTCTTTCCTTCGATACATGGAATACACGGCTCGCATAAATCGGTACCCTTAAATTCCATACCGGTTACTAAAACTTTCATTTTATTCATATAATTACGCGATAAATGAGCTAATCTTTTATGCCAAATGTTCGAAATATTTTCATTTTGTTTTGACAGTGTCACATTCACGACGTTATTTTTATTTTCTGTCAACTCATAAATTCCGTCAACCTCTTGACATCTTGCAATAATTCGATTCTTATTTTGAATTATGCAATAATTCTTCTTGGTCAAATCGCTCACCGAAATAAGGTTCATGGATAAATCAGGAACATGTAAAACGTTTTCTAAAATTAATTTTTCGTTTTCGCTGACTCGTGGCTCAGCATTTCCTCGTCCTTTCACCAACAATTTCTCGCCGTTTGCTACTGCGATCTTCATGTTGCCCTTTTCAGGTTTATAAGACAACAATTTGTTTTTATCGTGGGTCATACGATTTGAGCACCCACTGTCTAAATACCACTTATCTTTGTGTATCGCCTTCTTCGTATTCAGGCAGATATTCGCGGTTTTGATCCGCTCCTTGCATTCGGACGCCTTTTGTCCTTGCTTGTGGCACATAAAACACTTGAAGACGAATTTCTGCTTGCGATCGTTAGTTTTTATGTTAGATCTTGCATCGTTCTGTACTTTACGTGTAACTAAGGCTTGTTCGTACTCTGTATTTAACTTACTCTGTCTATTTCCTTCTTGTAACAATTTCGTTTTGATTGGCTCTAACGTGATCTGTTGTCCACTATTATCTACAGCCATGATGAGAGAGCTGTACTCAGCGGTTAGTCCACCCAGCAAAATCAGCATCAATATCGGACAATTGTTGTGTCAGGAATGTAGTTTTGGTTATGTAGCTTTCCATAGAATCGAAATTCTCTAACTTGAAATTCTCTAACTCAGTTGAAAAGCTCTCGCTGAATATGTATACGTCTTCCCCAACCCTTGTCTTCATATGCTTTCTGTAAGCTGTTCCAGGCTTCTTTCGCAGACTTCGCATTGTAGACGTGGGTAAAGCACTCTGGTTCTAACAACAAACATATTGTCGTTCGTGCCTGCCGGTCTACGTCAGCGTTTGCTACATCTGTAGAAATTACTCCCCACCAGTTTTTATTCTCCAAGTAATTTCGCACCAAGAACTTCCAATTTGGGTAGTCGGACGATCCTTT
This sequence comes from Aporophyla lueneburgensis, assembly GCA_932294355.1. Lineage (NCBI taxonomy): Eukaryota > Metazoa > Arthropoda > Insecta > Lepidoptera > Noctuidae > Aporophyla > Aporophyla lueneburgensis. The sequence goes on along the minus strand of OW028762.1, from coordinate 9,425,291 downwards.
CAGCTTCTTGATACCACTTATACCAACTTCAGTTGACATAATTAAAATTTTGTAAGTTTTAGAGCAAACCACTCATATTAATTATACGCACTATCAGAAAAAACTCCAGCACACTCCTGGGCCCATAACCTAATGGAAAACAGAAGCCAATAACGAGCAGTGGTCTGATAATATAATTCGTATATTTCGTGGTCAATATTTTTACACAAGTGACAAGGCTCATAAAAAACATATGCCGTAACTTTATTAATTTGAATCGGTGACAGGCATGTGCAACAGGCCAGTGCATACATACATGCGACCTCTTCCAATATATAGTAATCTAAATACAGTCAGCCCAGAATTTGGCTACGAGTTTGGTGCTTTTAGTAGCGTCCATCAACTGATAAAAGCGTGCACTGATTAGACAGGTCCACTCAATCTGTGTGGTTCTATCTTCCAAAAACCATTTCAGCCACCAATCCACGTGGTCTTTACATAATCTGACCAAGATTTTCTGGACTTTAAAAGAGACTTTAACCTCTGAATTTTTCGGCCTTTATTCTCCTAGTGGTCAGATAGGAAACGCCTACCTCATCTAGTTTTAAAAATATGATTGTCGTGTAATAGTGTTTGTACAAACCGACTTGCAGAAATCGTGTGGTGCCAGACGTAAAGAATAGCATCGCCCCATTTCTTCCCGTGGGTGTCGTAAGAGGCGACTAAGGGACATACTAGAGAATGGGCAGCAGCGTTCTCTATGCATTGTACACTACCACACTGCGATCACCAACCCGCCTGCCAAGCGTGGCGATTATAGCAAACCCCCCAAATAATGACAAGCACTTATAAAAAATGGCCCCTAGTACCCGGCGGCCCACCTACCCTTGGCTATGGTAGCGGTCAAGGCCACGGTGAGGCAAGGGGTGCTAAGAATCCCCGGAAGAAATCCAGCTACCACAACCACCGACAACTGGACCTGGCAACATACAACACGCGTACACTCCGGACTGACGAGAACATCGCCGAGCTCGAGGAAGAATTGAGCAGGTTACGATGGGGTATAGTAGGGTTATCTGAAGTCCGAAGAGAGGGGGAGGACTCGATAATCCTGAATTCCGGAAACCTGATGTTTTTCCGGGAGGGCGACCAGCGGTCCCAAGGTGGTGTCGGGTTCAACGTCCATAAGTCCCTTGTGAGCAACGTTGTGAAGATCGAGAGTGTGTCGAACAGGGTGGCGTTCCTTATACTCAGAATATCCGCAAGGTATTCGCTGAAGGTCATACAGGTGTACGTCCCGACCTCGACACACCCCGACGATGAGGTGGAGACCATGTATGAGGATATTTCCAGAGCCATGCATGGTTCCAAAACTCACTTCACCGTTGTTATGGGGGACTTCAACGCGAAACTGGGCAAGCGAAGTGATGATGAGTTGAGAGTGGGGCAATTTGGAGTTAGACGTTGGAACCACCGGGGTCACCTACTGGCTACTTTTATGGAGAAGGAAGGCCTCTTTATGATGGATTCCTTCTTCAGAAAACGTAGGCACAGGAAGTGGACCTGGCAGAGTCCTGACGGTGCAACCAAAAATGAGACTGACTTCATTATTTCGACGAAGAAGCAATTATTCAATGATGTCTCTGTGATCAACGCGGTGAAAACCGGAAGTGATCACCGCATGGTAAGAGGCACATTGAATATCAATATCAAGCTGGAAAGATCTCGGCTGATGAAGTCAACGCTCCGTCCAGCACCGATCCAACTTCAGAACCCCGAGAGTTTTCAGCTCGAACTCCAGAATCGTTTTGATTGCCTAGGGAGCTCCGTGGACGATTATAACGATGGGTTCGTGGAAACTGTCCATACGGTCGGGTCTAAGTTCTTCCAGACCCGCCGTACGAATAGAAAAAAGAAACTCTCAGATCCAACATTACAGCTCATGAGACAGAGGCGCGGAATGATCCTGCAGTCTTCAGAAGCTGCACTCGAGTACCGGCAGCTAAATAGACGGATCTCTAAGTCCTTGAAAAGCGACCTTCGCCTCTTTAATACGGAACGTATTAAGGACGCGATAGAGCGGAACAAGGGCTCCAAAGTCTTTGCAAGAGATCTGTCTATTGGGCAGAGTCAGCTTGCAAAACTGAAGACCGACGATGGCAGAATCGTGTCCGCCAAACCTGAGCTGTTAAGAGAGATTGAGAAGTTATATGGACAGTTATACACGTCCACCAGAAACCCCGTTATGAATCTAGCTTACGACCCGAGAGCTAGATTGACTCGACACTACACTGAAGATATCACGGACGTCAGCTTGAACGAGATTAGGATAGCTCTGAAGCAGCTTAAAAACAACAAGGTGCCGGGTGATGACGGCATTACGGCTGAGCTCCTGAAGGCCGGGGGGAAACCCGTTCTAAAAGCCCTTCAGAAGCTATTTGATTCCGTCTAACTCGAGGGCAAAACGCCACAGGCATGGAACAGAGGTGTGGTGGTACTTTTCTTTAAGGGTGACAATACCCTAAATAAGAATTATAGGCCCATCTCACTTCTGAGCCATGTCTACAAGCTGTTTTCAAGAGTCATCACGAATCATCTCGCGCGCAGGTTTGACGACTTCCAGCCTCCCGAACAAGCCGGATTCCGTAAAGGCTTTAGCACCGTAGACCACATATGTACATACGCTGCGGCAGGTTATACAGAAGACCGAAGAGTATAACCTGCCTCTCTGCTTAGCGTTTGTGGATTACAAAAAAAGCCTTCGATTCGATCGAGACCTGGGCTGTATTGCAGTCTCTTCAACGGTGCCAGATTGACTATCGGTACATCGAGGTGCTGAAGTTTGTATGAAAACGCGACTATGTCAGTCCGGCTCCAGGACAATGCCTCGAAACCTATCCTACTGCAGCGAGGGGTGAGACAGGGAGACGTAATCTCTCCGAAACTGTTCACCGCTGCACTGGAGGATGTCTTCAAGGTTTTGGACTGGAAAGGGGCTGGCATCAACATTAATGACGAGTACATCACTCACCTTCGATTTTCCAACGATACAGTAGTCATGGCTGAGACTATGAAGGACCTCAGTACAATGCTCGATGACCTCAGTAGAGCTTCCGAAAGAGTGGGTCTTAGAATGAACATGGACAAGACAAAGGTCATGTCCAATGCTCGTGTGATACCCACTCCAATGAAGATTGGAGGCGCTACACTCCGAAGTTGTGGACGAATATGTGTACCTAGGACAGACTGTCCAGTTAGGTAGGTCCAACTTCGAGAAAGTGGTCAATCGTCGAATCCGACTCGGCTGGGCAGCGTTCGGGGGAAGCTACGCAATATCTTCTCGTCCCACTTACCGCAGTGTCTCAAGACAAAAGTCTTTGACCAGTGTGTGTTGCCAGTTATGACATATGGCATTGAGACGTGGTCGCTCACAATGGGCCTCATAAGAAGGCTCAAAGTCACCCAAAGAGCAATGGAGAGAGCTATGCTTGTAGTTTCCCTACGCGATCGAATCAGAAATGAAGAGATCCGTAGGAGAACCAAGGTTACCGACATAGCCCGAAGAATTGCCAAACTTAAGTGGCAGTGGGCAGGGCACATTGCTCGCAGAACGGATGGCCGATGGGGCCGGAAGGTTCTGGAGTGGCGACCGCGTACTGGAAGACGGAGCGTTGGAAGGCCTCCCACAAGATGGACCGATGACCTGGTGAAGGCCGCAGGAATGCGTTGGATGCGGGAGGCACAGAACAGGTCGAAGTGGCGGTGCTTGGGGGAGGCCTATGTCCAGCAGTGGACGTCTTTCGGCTGAAATAATGATGATGATGACGACTTGCAGAAATAAAATCATTTATCCTGTAGCGAGTAGACATGCTGGACACTATATCAAGTTCCCCATTGTTTGTGCGACAGCACCACATTTACACTCCAGGGCGGTGTCATCTTCTAGGGTCGCGAGATTTGTTCGAAAGAGATACCGTCCTGGCATATGGGCAACTGAAGGAACACGGGTTTTAGTCAGTGAAAGTCTGACACGCCCTCCCGCTCCGGCCAGAGCGGGAGACGTCGTTGGATGATTTCCCAACCACAAAAACGGGCGGTGTCATCTGTGAGTTTCCACAGATGATACTTCCCTTTTCAATGAAGGATTAAGAACATTGATAAAGACTGCTTTGTTGGTCTAGTGGTCACAAGTGCTACTGCTGTACTTGTGGTCTTTGGTTCGATATGCGGATCGGGCAGTGTTATTGGTTTTATCAAATGGAATTTCGCAGAAACAACATCTTTTATTATACTTATTACACTGGTCAACAAGGTTTTTGCCCAATGATAATGAGTAGTAATATCATGAAGTACGCAGCAACTACCCACCAACCATATACGTTTCGCAGCTGGCTTAGCTCGAATTTTTGAGATTATGCTCATGGTATGCACGTTGAAATTTGTATTCGCTGCGCGCGACCACAAACATGTTCTTGCTTGTTCAATGCACTATCTCCTAATGAATGTGATATACAAATACAAAATAACAGAGCACTTTGATTGAACATGTATATTGTTATATCTGTAGCTAAAAAATGGTCAGAATCGTGTATAAAGTGAATTTTCCTGTTTTAATTGAATTTTCTATACCTATTTGTTTTCATTTATATTGATTTGTATCAAAGTACCTATTTCATCAATATATTGCCTCGTTGTTGTTTAAGTAAGCCAGACAATTACTGTTACGTGTACGTTAATTTTACTACGAAAGGGAAGAATGAAAAACTAATTCCTATTTCTCTTAACTGCGAAAGAGATGCTTTTCAATACCGTAAAGAAAAGTTCGCAAAAAAATTCAGATGCAAAATTATAGGAAGGGATTTTTATCGGACCTCAAATACGAGGGTTGATTAAGGACAATACGTTTAATAGTCAATTAAATAAAAAAGAGAGTAAGGCTTAGAAAACGATACAAGTTTTTACTAATTTCATCAGAAATGTGAGACCTCAAAACTATAAAAAACTTCTGAAAAATATGATTGAAGCCTTGCACGCTATGGGCTGTAAAATGTCCCTCTAAATACATATTTTGAACTCACATTTAGATTTTTTACCTCAAAATATGGGAGTCATTAGCGATGAGCATGGTGAGCGTTTCCACTAGGAAATAACGGGCATGGAACGGCGAAATCAAAGAAAGTGGAGTCTTACTTTGCTAGCAGATTATTGTTGGATGTTAAGAAAAGAAGCTGTAGATCTCAATTATAAAAGAAAAAGTAGCTTAACAACTTCACTGCCGAGCCCGCGCAGGCGCGGGGTGCGGGGTATGGCGCGAGGGGCCGACGCCGCGCTGGCGCGGGCTAGGCTCAGTACAGTTTCTATGAGTCAGAACAGTTCGGCATTTGACACTCTACCCTCACAATTTGGCTGGCAGTGAAGCTGTTAACTGTACACTTTTAAAATTATTAAAATTTATTCCTGTAAATATTTTTTTTTACTGGGTGCTAAGTCTTTATATTGATATCCACAAAAAACCCGAGCTAACCAAGACGTAAAAATAGTATCACTGTGAATGCTTTTTAATGCTCTTTTAAAATCAGTTCAACTTATATCATGGGCTTACAAAAGTTGGTTTTTTGTTGACCAGTGTTATTAGTAAACGAGCTTCTGCCCGTGACTTCGTCTGCTTCAAATTTTTGCTCCCCTGACCCTTCCCGACGCATCGAATTGCCTGCCAGTTTTCGTCCATTTTTCGTTACTGCTCCTCTCCATTGATCGTAGTGTGATTTTGTATAGCCTATAAGTAGCCTTCCTCGATAAATAGGCTACACAACACAAAAAGAATCGAAGCAGTAGTTCCTGAAATTACCGCGTTCAACCAAACAAACAAACTCTTCAGCTTTATAATATTAGTATAGATACCCAGCAAATTATTTTAACTCTCATGTTGTCAGCATGCGAACTCCGTACCACGTCAGAAGCGATAAATGTAAGCTAAATTCAATTCATTGTTCGACTACCTTATTGGTAGTCGAACATTGGTAGTGCTCGCTAGTGCTACAGGTCGGGCAAATTGTTATTTGGTTTTCCACCTGGAATTTCTCAGAAGCAGTCTGAAGTCTGGATTGGCGCCCGGTTGATGGCAATAGGCTCGCTTCCAGTTACTTGGGACATCCGGTCAAGTACCGTAATTACAGACACAATTAAAAAACGATTGTTTACATACCAAATGTGGTATCTCAGGGACTCAGAGGTTAAATACATAAATAGCGAAATATGGGTGTGCTATATATATAGTTCATCTCTGACTACCTCTTCGGGAATTACAGACGTACAGAATTGCAGTTATGAATGAAAACTTTTCCCTATTTTTCATCCTCTCTTACAGAAGTCTTATCCAAGCAAGTTTTCCAATTAGGAACCTACTCTATGCATTTTACCACCATACTGCGATCGCCAACCCGCCTGCCAAGCGTGGAGCCTTCCCCGATTTGGGGGCGGCCTGTGTCCAGCAGTCGTCTTTTTTTTCTGTATGGGAAATCATCAAATGACTTCTCCCGCTCTGGGCGGAGCGGGAGAAGTGTCAGACTTTTACTGACTAAAACCCACCCGTGTTCCTTCAGTTGCCCATATGCCGGGGCCACGGTATCTCGTTTGAACAATCACGCGACCCCGGCAGGCAGCAGTGAACGTCTTTCAGTTGTTTTAACAACCTACTCATAAAACAGGTTAAGATTAATTTGACTAACAGTCAAATGTCAATCGAATTTGAACCATGTGTAGTGCAACTATAATTGTCACCTTGTCTTGCCTTGGAAATAATTAGGGCGCCCCTCCATGACTGAAGTTACGGTGTCCTAGGAGAACGATCGTGATTTGTATGTTGTGTTGCGTCTTTTGTGTGCATCAAATAAATGTTTTATCTATCTGTCTATCTAACGAAATCACCATATAAAATGGCCATCAGTAGAATCTATACTAATATTATAAAGCTGAAGAGTTTGTTTGTTTGTTTGTTTGTTTGTTTGTTTGTTTGATTGAACGCGCTAATCTCAGGAACTACTGGTCCGAATTGAAAAATTCTTTTTGTGTTGGGTAGCCTATGTATCGAGGGAGGCTATAGGCTATGTAACATCACGCTACAACTAAGAGGAGCGGAGCAGTAATGAAAAATGTTGCAAAAACGGGGAAAATTTATTCCTTTTGAGAGTTTCCGTTGCGTGCGCTGCGTAAACGGTTAAAGTAACGCAAAAATCATGTATGACGGAATTGTTCCTTTTAAAAAGTTCTAAAAAAAAGTCCGCGAGAGCATATGTCTATCTTTTAAGGTTGACTCACTATAACTCAAAAGGAGCGAGCAGCAACGAAAAATGGACGAAAACTAGCAGGTCAAATCGATGCGACGGGAAGGGTCAGGGAGCAAAAATTTGACGCGGACGAAGTCGCGGGCAGAAGCTAGTCTAATGATAAGAGCGGCGGTGGCCCAGTGGTAACGGCCGCGACTTACCGAGTTGCAGGACGTAGGTTGAGACTCGGACAGGCGCTTCACTTTGTGTCATCATTTGTCTAGCCCCTTCCCAACTATGTTGGTATCGACTTCCAGTCTAATCTGATGTAGCTAATTACGAGTATTTGACATGGACCGACTGCCAGCTGATACGAGTATTTTCCATGGACCGACTGCCTCTCTGGCCTCAACAACCCACTTACTGGGTAATACGATACCACTTGATAAGACTGGTTGTCAGACTTTCGGGATGACCCGTAACGACTGTCAAAGATATATGAATGACAGTCGGCTTTCCAAGGCAGGGAAGGCGATTTTATACTTTATGTAAAACTAGCTTTTGCCAGCGGCTTTGCCCGCGTGGAGGTCGGAAAATATCCCACGGGTATCGTCACTGCTCATCTCCTATGTGTCTTAGCGTTATGTTATATAGCCTATAACCTGCCCAGGAGTACGGACTACAATCGTACCAAGTTTGGTTAAAATCCCTTCAGTAGTTTTTGACCCATGCATGCACATACAGACAGACAGAAAAAAAAATACTGATTGCATTTTTGGCATCAGTATCGATCACCATTCATCCTCAAATATTAATTTTGAATGTATATTCAATGTACAGAATTGACCTCTCTACAGTTTTATTATAAGTATAGATATTTTGTCAAATCAGCGGACCCCAGGCTCCGAAAGGATGCAACCGGGATAACGCAAAGATAATGATGATTTTGTCAAATGAAGGTTGGGACAGATTGGATGCGGAAGGCGGAGGACAGGGTGTTGTGGTCCAGCCTTGGAGAGCCCTATGTCCAGCAGTGGACTACGATACTCTGAGTTCTTTGTTTTGATGTCGATATCAAAACTGCATAAAAACTTTTTCCTTGACTAATCTTTATTTTGTGATTTTTAAAGTCTTCATTCACATGACTGCACAGTGGCTTGATTTAGGATTCCGGGAGAGTATTATTGTGGGTAGAAATTAAACATTCAATTCAATCAAAATCGTATATTATATCATTTTAATCATTTGTATAAAATACAGACACATAATTTGTATATTCTTGTAAATAGTATACTAATATAATGTTAAATCTAAAACATACAAACTAGGGTGAAAAGGACAGTTGTCAACCATACTTGGACATTATTATTTAAACTACAAAATATCAAAATCACAAAACTCTTTTTACTCAATGATCCTTTTCACCTGGTAAATAATATAGTATAGTTTTCATAATACATTTTGTTTATTTAGACATAAAAATGTAAAAATACACGATCTTCTAAAAATAGTGTGCATTAGCTGAAAATTAAGCAATATTTCATCTAAAAGATTACAACCAATTAAATAGGTAAAGTCCAAATACATGGCGAAAGTCTTTAAAATAATACTGTCAATTAATTTTTCACTAATTTAGACATTACTGAGATTCTTTACTTAAATGTAATTACAACGTGTATAATGGCGGGGGTTAATAAAAAAAAACGAAGTCATGTGACATCCACCAACCCGCACTGGGCCCGCGTGGTGGATTAGGGCCCGCTCGTTCTTACAGAGGCCTGTGTCCTAGCAGTGGGAACAATATAGGCTAATTATGCTTTTACAATAGTACATCATTTTCGTATAGCATATAGGTTTTACACCGATAATTATTTATTTATTCCTTGCAATGACATAAAAGTAACTTAAACATTCTTAAGAAATAATTCTTCACGTCAAATAAATCATTTTAAAATTAAAGCCAAAGCATTTTATTATGGCACCTAAAAATAATACATTTATTCAATAAAAATAGCTTGTGATACTAAAATATTACGTGAATACAATATTTTTCAATAAAACAACTTATTTAGGTAGAACAACCAATTTTTGGGCAATGATACCACTGGACATTTTATTATGCTTTTCGTTGAAGTTATATTAAGAAAACCTTTCTTTAGCTCTAAAATCAGTCAACATTTCAGTTCTTTTAACAATACTGGGATAAAATATACACCTCTTGGAGAAGTGATCTACTTTCTATATTATTGTACACTAGCTGCGTCCCGCGGTTTAACCCGCAAAGTCTCGAACCCGTGTGAATATCGGGAAAAAAAGTATCCTATATCCCAAACAAGATCATGGTCCATCCATGTGCCAAATTTTATGCAAATCCATTCAGCCGTTTTAACGTGAAAGCGCAATAAACTAACATACAAATAATCTTTATAATATTAGTTTATAAAAAAAATATAAGTGTATCCAAAGTGCCAAAAATTGGTGTGTTCACCCTACATGTAACTAATATAAATACTAAAGCATACAATAATGAGTATTCACTAAATATTTCTTTGATTTTATTTGTGACTAACGATAAGAAAATAACCTATAATAATAGGAAAAAAGTATATGTTTTTATATATAAAGTATCATGTTTAAATTAAATTATTTTTATAAAGTTTTTATTTTGTCTGAAGTCTTATTATTTATCAGTAATACTACTTAGAATAAATAAGATTACACAACGGTTGGATACATATTTCTGAAAACAATCGAAAAATTGTATGTAATTGGAATTGTAATTTTCAGTCTATGTTTTCCATCAAAAACTAAAACTAGTGTGATGATCCTGCCGGGGTCGCGTGATTGTCCGAAAGAGATACCGTGACCCTGGCACATGGGCAACTGAAGGAACAGGGTGGGTTTTAGTCAGTAAAAGTCTGACACGCCCTCCCGCTCCGCCCAGAGCGGGAGAAGTCATTTGATGATTTCCCATCCAGAAAAAAAAATTATGTGATGATTCTAGCATATCTATGATGTTATATTTTATGGAGTTATTGGAAAAATGATTCAGCGATTTTTACTATTCAATATTTTCCGTGTGGCGCCGGACGTAAAGAATAGCACCATCCCATTTCTTCCCGTGGGTGTAGTTAAAGGCGACTAAAGGACTTACTAAGAGAATGGGCAGAAAACAGCCAACGGGCCTGCCAAACGTGGCGATTATTGCAAACCCCTGTTAATTGGGGGAGGTCTGTGTCCAGCATAGGACGTCTATCGTCTGAAATGGTGATGATAATAATTATATGAGCCCACCAAACGAGCACCATTTTCATGAATTATTATGACTTACAAACACTGGTATTTTCTATATTGAATAATTTTTCCAAAAACGAATGTGAAAACTGAAATGGCAAAAACCAATGTGCTTATAAAAATAATTTCTTAAATATAATATTCAATATTTTGATATACAATACAGTTCACTTAAAATAAATACTTTTATAGCAATTGGTGATGATTCTGTTGTGCACCAACTAAACTTATTTTAGACTATTGCTATCTTTCTGTTTCTAATAAAACAAGAAAGAGACGGGAATAAATAAGACCTGTCAAATTTAGTTGAACGTAAATTTTCTTCTAGACAACTACGACGAACTAAATTCATTATACTTCAAATCACGCCAAATTCAAGGCAATTCAGATCGACAGTTTTAAAGTGTCACTTCGTCTTTGTCTTTCGCGGGCTGTCAGTATGAGATAGCAATACCCTTATTTTAATTTAGTAGGTGAACAACAGAATCAACCCAGTATCTTGTGTCAACGAATAAACTGACTTGCATAGTTGTCAAGCAAGATTAGGCACATCTTTCTTTCACTTATTTATTCTTTACCCATATTGTATATTTAATTTTGGTTCTTAAATGGACGCAACATGAAATTCAGTCATTGGGATCAGTCATATTCAAAGTACTATTTAACAACTATTGTAATTTTCACAAAATATTTAAAAGCTATGCGCAAATAAGCGAAAATCTGCCAAAAAGCAGTTACAAATTAATATATATAGTATATTATTATAGTACGAACAAATTATGCTATACCTATCTAATAATACATTAGATATTATGTGAACAGTCAACATTTTTAAAAGAGTAACCGTGGAGTTTTTGCCGGCTCTTCTCCATAGGAAACAACCAATTGGAACCGTGTACAGACGCCAACACATCAAGCTACTACAATCTGTCAGATTTCTTTGATAGATTTTCGACTTTATTTCTAGAGCATTAGGTTCAAGGTTCATTGGAAAAAATTGACAGTTTCGGGTAGCTTGACCTGGTGGCGTCTGTACCTAGCTTCTGACGTTTCATAAAAGCCCATGTAGGTTTATGTTAAATATAAATAGTGAATATAACCAAAGTAGCGTCCCCTATTTTAAAAGTTACTATTTTATTTCATTATTTACAATAACAATGCATATTACCTGCATAGAACAAAGTTTAATTCTCAGTTTTGTTGACTGTACAATTCCTTGTCCACGTATAAATCTTTTTGAGGCTGACCTTACATACTTGAAGACGGTTTCTTAGTAATGCAACTATACGTATATTTTACAACTTTTTGACACTTGATTTGGCATCCAAAGATTTTAACACCGTATAAATTACTGTGGACTTTGGTGGTCACGAATACGTTGAAAAATCTTAGTTCAAAAATACAAAAGGCGGCCGCTATATGGACCTGCCAGGGTCGCGAGATTTGTTCAAAAGAGTTACCGTAGCCCTGGCCCGTAGCTGGCATATAGGCAACTGAAGTAACACGGGTGGGTTTTAGTCAGTAAAAGTCTGACATCGCGCTCCACTCAGAACGAGAGATGTGATTTGATTGATTACAAAAAAAAATGGCCGCTATACGGAAAAGGAATTGTTTCGAAAAAGGCATACAATTTTGACTTCTTAACCGTCCATTGAAAATCATTGGGTTATTTTCAACATAAATACCTATTTCTGGATTTGTACGCAATTTCACAGGACTACAATAGTTTCCCTAAGCTAAGCAAATCAGCTGTTTACCTTCATCCATCTGGAACTGTACCTTGTCTGAGTTAGCAGCTTTGTCAGCGGTTTTTGAGAGAGCGCTCGCGAGGAAGATTTGTCCTATACCTGTAGCGGTCACGAAAAGAGCCCAGCCTGGAAAAGAGAAGTAAGATTTTAAAACACGCTTTTTTTTAGCTTGGTATGGTATGTATGTATTGTGTGGCGCGGGACGAAATAAATAGCGCCATCCCAATTCTTCCCGTGGGTGTCGTAACAGACGACTAACGGACTTACTAGAGAATGGGCAGCAGCGTTCTCTATGCCATCTTACTGAGATCGCTAAACCGTCTGCCAAGCGTGGCGATTACGGCAAACCACCCAAATTGGTGCAGGCCTATATACAGAAGTGGACGTCTGTCGACTGAAATGATGAATATGATTTATTCATAGTCCTCCAGACCGTATTTTGGCCATGGCGGCCAATCTCAACGGAGACTAGCCATCGGCGCGGGAGATATTATAGTGCACAAGTGTGTGCGCAGATACAGGGGCACTCACTCTTCCCTCACTCTCGTAGTACGACGGGACGACAATCCGACACAACCGGAGAGAGATCAGGCGTAGGACCAATAGCTTAACGTAACGTTTGTATGTACATATGTAACGAAAACGAGCGTGTTTTTACCACCTTCAAAACGTCGGATTTATTTGGAAACTTTGCACACTTATGAAGGACTGATGAATAGGGTATTTTCCGTTTTTTTTAAAAACAGTTTCCTTTTGAAGACTGGGAAGAAATATTCCATAGAAAAATAAAATTTATCTAATCAATGTCCATTTTACGCGTTAGAAGTGAAAAAAATCTAATTTATTTTAATGGTTTTGAATATACCGCCAAAACGCTCGGTGCGCTGACGTTTACCGTGTGACGTCATTTTTGTGTATATTGAATTTTGACTTAGGTACCTATGTGATCTGTGCTCGATCTGTATTTCTGTAAATCTCGGAGTGGATTAAGGATATATTAAGGATTTTTGGAATTGATTAATGCAAATAAAATGGAAGCTGGTTTTATAAAAGCCGATAGTGCAAATCTGCCCACAGTAGATATTTTTATGGTTGGGCATTTCTTTGCAAACAACCCCGATTTTTGTGCTACGGAGTTTCGAAACATTAAAAATTTTGTGTAAGTATTAATAATAAAGCTATTTCGAATGTAAAATAATCTGTATACTGTTCAGGCACATGACTCTCATCTGCGACTTGTAAAGAGCTTTCAGCCTCTTTAATTAATTCGGCTCGTCTACGTCTTAATTTAAGGGACCGAGTAATAGCAGGAGACTGTAGTCTTCTTTTTCGATCTGGATGGCAATCAAATCTTGAAGGCAGACATCCAGGTTTCATTCGTATTTTCTTAACAGAACCCATCACTTTGTACTGTATGTAATTTTCCATATCATTCGGTAACTACAATAACATCATATTTTTATGAAAACTATTATAAACTCATTCCAATATAAAAAAAAAACAAAGATAAACAAACAGTGCCCCGATATCTGTGATCCGCGATTATATTGTTTTAATAATGTGATAATCTTATAAGTAAATGAATGAATGAAGAATTTTTCGTATTTTAGGTTTCTAAAACGTCTTGGTTTTATAGAAATTCATGTGTTTAAGGCTGATGTTTGTTTACCTTTTGATTGGAATGAGAACCTAACCTAAAATTGACAAAAAATATTATTTAAATTAGTAGGTATTGACTTTTTGGACTTTATAAGTAGTAAATATAAGTATATATGTATACTTGCTCACTTACATCGAAGTGGTCCTCACAAAAATATAACGAAGATTTCGGTGATAACTGCGCAGCATCTTTCCTTCTTGCAAGTTGCAACCATTTTTGCCGTATTTCTGGTTTAAAAGGCACCGGTATAAATAGTTTATGTGGCGCAGTTTTAGAAGTATTTGTACACAGAGGCACCACACACCAGTAATACCATTTTCTATCCATTTGAGATACGGAATTACTTGATCGAAATACTGTTTACACAAAGATGACGTCACCGTGGTAAACGTCATCGTACGGAGCGTTTTGGCGGTAAATTTAAAACCATTGAAAATAAATTAGATTTTAATCACTTCTAATGCAGAAAATGGAGATTAATTACAAAAAAATATTTTTCTGTTAAATATTCCTTCACAGTCTTCAAAATAAAATAGTTTTAAAAAAAGTGGAAAATACCCTATTTCACTGCCTCGTTGAAATGAAATGTTTATTTATGGAAGTAGATCGCGATCTTTTAAGATATGTTTATGATCATTATTTTAAAACTAGATGGCGTCGATACTTCCTAACTGACTGATCTCTGAGAAGAAATGGCGAAACAAACTCAGAGATCATAGTCTCTTTTAAAGTCCAGACATTATCTACCGACGAAAAAAAACGGAGGAGGTTCTCAATTCGACGCGTATATATACAACATGTCCCAAAATTCAAAGATAAGCCGGCACCAGAGGCTGGACCTACTAATGACTACTCGAGAAAAAAAAAAGAAATGAAAAAATACCTCTACTTTTTTTTAAATTACTTAAAAAAATGGAAATTCTTCGAAAATGTATACCCCTTATGACACTTTTAACTACCATGACCACAATTTTTCAAATATTTCAGTTTTTTTTTTTTGTATCGGCAACCTAAGTAGTACTACTATTCACCATAATCTTTGAAAATTACAGAATTTTCGTAGTTTTATACAAAAAAAACAACCAAAAAAAATTATTTCCCTAAAATTTTGAAAGATTTTAACGTTCAGTACACTTTAACTCATCGTAGTGTAAAAAAAAAATATTGACACTACTATGGCAAGTTTTTTAAAAAATTAGCGCAACTAACCTAGATTTTAAAATGGTATAATACTTTAGGAAAACTAGCCACAAAAAAAAATAATGACTCTTTTTCTAATCAAGAACCAATTTCATAAGTTGTTGTTAATAGTAATCACTTCTACTATGTGCCCAAAATAGATTTCTTTCGCAAATTCTTAGAATTTGGAAGGGACATGTGCGTAGTCAGTGAAGTTCAGAAGTCAGAAAGAGATAGATAGTATAAGTTTGAGAGAGATAGATAGAGAGCGATTATACGTTAGAGAGAGATAGATAGATGTTTGTTGTTAAATAACAATAGGGCAGGTAGGAATGTTGCTGTTCTCTACAAAGTACAAAGTCAGTACGCTCTGCTTCTTTGTTTACTGTGCACAGTTTCGTATTCAATTGATGTGACTCTCGTACTAACAACTTTTGGCTTGGCTTTTTGGACTGGATTAAGTGATCTGCAAACTGTACTAACCTGGCATTATTTTGAACTGGACTGTGTTTTGTGAATTGGACTTTTGGCGTATTTTGGACTGTTTAGCGTTTATCATGCCGCTACCATACACACCGTTGGAATACGCTAATATGCACCTCATTTATGAAGAATGCCGATGCAATGGTAGCGCTGCTAGCAGATTATATCGAGAAAGGTACCCAAATGCTCAAAGATACCCGAATTATCGAGTATTTATTAATGTGCATCAAGCGTTTTCGGAGGGCCGTTTACCATCTGACAGGAGAAATGCTGGAAGACCTAGATCGGAACGCGACGAAGAAGTTCTCAATTAAATTGAAAATGATTCAACTACCTCGGTACGTGCCATAGAAATAGCTACAGGAATCCCAAAAAGTACTGCACATCGAATCCTAAAACGTCACAGACTTCACCCATATCACTACAGGCGTGTGCAGACGTTATTACCGCGGGACTATCCACTACGAGTCGCATTTTGCCGTGTGATGCTGCAAAAGCACAGAGAAGATCCCCAATTCTTGGATAATATTCTATGGTCGGATGAATCAACCTGCAAGAGAGATGGCTATTTAAATCTTCACAACCTACATAGCTGGAGCAATGAAAATCCGCACCTGATGAGACAAGACAAATCCCAATATCAATTCAAGGTTAACCTATGGACGGGCATATTAAACGGAAAAGTGATTGGGCCTTTTGAATTACAAGGAAACTTGGATGGCAATAGTTATTTGAACTTTTTACAAAATGACTTGCCAGTATTATTAGAAGACATGCCCATTAGTGATCCACAAAACATATGGTTTCAAAATGATGGTTGCCCAGCTCACTATGCCCGTCCTGTGCGAGAATACTTAAACCAAGAGTATCCAGGGCGTTGGATAGGGCGACTTGGTCCTATTTTATGGCCACCCCGTTCACCCGATCTAAACCCCCTGGACTTCTTCTATTGGGGTTGTCTCAAAGACAGAGTCTACTCGAAACCCATTGCAACACTGAACAACCTTCGCCAAAAAATCACTCAGGCTGCGGATCATATCAATAGTAGAAGATATGCACGACGAATAAAACGATCTTTTTTAAGGCGATGTCACGCCTGTATTAATGCCGGTGGTAAACAGTTCGAACATTTATTATAATATTAAATATTATTAATAATGCAATAAATTTACATTTATTGACACCATTTGTTTCATTCATTCAACATTTTCCAACAACAAAAATCTATTTTGGGCACATGGTAGAAGTGATTACTATTAACAACAACTTATGAAATTTGGTTCTTGATTAGAAAAAGTGTAATTATTATTTTTTTGTGGCTAGTTTTCCTAAAGTATTATACCATTTTAAAATCTAGGTTATTTGCGCTAATTTTTAAAAAAACTTGCCATGGTAGTTTCCATATTTTTTTTTACACTACGATGAGTTAAAGTGTACTGAACGTTAAAATCTTTCAAAATTTTAGGGAAATAATTTTTTTTGGTTGTTTTTTTTGGTTGCCGATACAAACAAAAAAACTGAAATATTTGAAAAATTGTGGTCATGGTAGTTAAAAGTGTCATAAGGGGTATACATTTTCAAAGAATTTCCATTTTTTTAAGTAATTTAAAAAAAAGTAGAGGTCTTTTTTTTTCTTTTTTTTTCTCGAGTAGTCATTAGTAGGTCCATCCTCTGGTGCCGTCTTATCGTTGAATTTTGGGACATGTTGAATATATATTTTTTTTATGTATGACCACGCATATCTTTTCACATAGTGGTCCGATTGTGACAATTCTTCTTCTATTGGAAAGGGTATACTCCCAAGGTGGTCCCATATAAATTTGGAAAACAAAATCGAACCCTAAGGGTCGGAAAACAGGGGATGATTGATTGTTCACTCACTGATTGTAATGTATAACCACGCATAACTTTATACAGAGTAGTCCGATTTTGATAATTCTTTTTTTGTTGGATAGGGTATACCTTGCCAAATATTATGAGTAAGTCACAAAAAATTATAAAATAAAAACTTTTTAACAAAAAATTAAACCGCCGAAAAAACTGAAAGCATAAAATAATAAACCTTAAAATTTTGAGTCAGCGCTGAAAACTCAAAGAACAAAGATCACTCAAAGCGCTGACTCATAATTTTAAGGTTTATTATTTTACTAATAGAATTTTATGTGAGTCTAACAATGCAGGCCCAAGTCTGGAAGGACCTTTTGAAGAAAGTGCCATTGCAGCTTTGATTTGGTATTTTTATCCAGTAGTCACAAGCTCTACTGTTGAGCATAAGGTCCTGGATTCCATTCCCAGGTAGGGCAAATTGTTATTGGGTCCTATTGTAAGGAATTTCTCAGTAGTAGCCTGGAGTTTGGATGTAAGGAAAATGGTAATAGACTCTCCACGTATTGCATTTGACGTTTGGGCGTATTACTCACTTCTGCCAAACCATTTCCCTATCGTTATAGATGGATAATGATTTTCATTTAAAATGCAAATCTATTATCATAACTGCTTTTAAATCCACACTAATCCACACTTAATATTATAAATGCTAAAGTAACTCTGTCTGTCTGTCTCGCTTTCCTGCTATAATTACTGAACCGATTTAAATGAAATTTGGTACACAGATAGTTTAGAGCCTGAGAAAGGACATAGGCTACTTTTTATCCCGGTAGTACGTTTCCGCGGGATAATTTCCGACTTCCACGCGGGCGAAGCCGCTGGCAAAAGCTAGTTGTTTAATAAAACATTGCAATTTTATATAACTCTTTAAGGAAAATGCACGCTTAAGTATCAATGAGGTTGGATGACTAATATTAAGGGAATAACCTTGGATAATATTGACCTGCAAAACGTATGAATTACAGGCTAGGTATTTTATTTACCTACGTCAACAGAAGACTGAGTATTTTTAACCGACTTCAAAAAAAGGAGGAGGATATCAATTCGACTGTATTTTTTTAAATGTTTGTTACCTAATAAGTTTTGACCGATTTTGATGACTCTTTTTTTATTTGAAAGCTGGTGCTTCCAGTTTTAATTTGGTTCCATTCGGACAATGGTATCCATGTGAAAACCATATAAGTCTTATATTTGCATTAAGTATTTCCGCGACAAATGAACGAACAACACGATCACATTAGTTGCGGGCTATCTACCATACCTAAAAAGTTAAAAATAAAAAAGACTTTTTACAAAACAATAACAACCGACTTCCTAAAAAGAAAACACTACAAAGTGAAAAATAACTTTAATTTCGCAAAACTTAACTAACTAACTTAACTAACTTTACTTCCGAAATTAAAGTTATATTTCACTTTGTAGTGTTTTTTTTTAGGAAGTCGTTTGTTATTTTTATTAATATCATCTGCCCAGCCTTATCCCAACTATGTTGGGGTCGACTAACAGTTTAACCGGATCCAGCTGAGTACCAGTATTTTACATGGAGCGAGTGCATATCTGACCTAGTGTTGCAAAGGACTCGAGTCCTCGAGTCGTAATTTTAAAGACTCGAGTCAATTATGCAGTACTCAGTGTGCTCAAAAGGCTCGGAGTCTAGAGTCAAGCCGAGCCCGAGTCATTTACAAGCCACTCGAGTCTTAAAAAGGACTTGAGTCTTAAAATGAATTCGAGTCTATGAATAACTCGTCAGATTATTTTCACTCATATTTATATCATAACCACTTACTTAATAGAACTTATCATTCTTCTATTCGAGTCTTTTCGAATGATGTGCGAGTCTCATTTTCATGCTCCAAGTTTTTCTTGAAGACTCGAGTTAATTTTAAGACTCGAGTCCTTTTTAAGACTCGAGTCCTCATTAAGACTCGAGTCCTTTTTAAGACTCGAGTGCATGACTGTAGACTTCGAGCCTATTGAGCACACGGAGTCTTGCATAATTGACTCGAGTCTTTTAAATTACGACTCGAGGACTTGAGTCCTTTGCAACACTAATCGGACCTCCACGTGTCTTTTCTTCTGTCAATGAAAAAGGTGGTTGATTTAAGCAACTTACCGATAGAACAGTCTCCGGGTATATAAGGTTCCGAGTTCTCACCACACAGTCGCTTGACGCGGGACGCACCCCAGCCCCAAGGGTACAGGAGCAGTCCTAACACGCCGAAGAGACCTGAAATGAGATAAATGTAGGTAATATTATTTTGCTATACTGTTCCCTTGGTGTAGTGGTCGCAAGTGCTACTGCTGTGCACGAGATTAACGAAAGTTCTATTTAGTACTTTTTAGTTCATTAAAAGCTTGTTTGTTTTTAAGAAAGTAACCTGTGTCGACACCCTCGCGCCATCCCATCTTCTTAGCACGGCAAGCTGTGCTGGGGCGGCTGCTGCAGGTGCTGAAAGCCTCAAACGGCGCAAATATAACAACCTTATTGGGAGTTATATGTTTGAGCCGTTTGGGGTTGAAACACTAGGGCCCTGGGGTCCGAATGCTCATCCGAGTATTCCGGGATATCGCCAAGCGGTTGGCCGAATCTTCACGTGACCAGAGGGCTGGTCTATTTTTAGGTCAAAGAATCAGCATTGCCATCCAACGTGGCAACACTGCCAGCCTTCTGGGCACTTTTCCCGCCGACAGCGATGCGGACGAACTCTTTGATGCCCAGTGAGCTCTTTTTTTTCCCCTTTATTTAATTGTACATAATATATTTATTTTAGTGTTAGTTTGTATATTGTATTGTTAATAATAAAACTCTTCATTTTAGAATGTGGTTTATATAATATCTGTTTTACCACCTTCACTTGAAAGATACTTGTAAAAAGACAAACTAACGAATCCAACCAACCGTATGAAGCTAACCGAGTTGCACTATCCAAGTCATACAATACTTCAGAACGGACTATTATAATTGAATCTATACTAATATTATAAAGCTGAAGAGTTTCTTTGTTTGTTTGATTGAACGCGCTAATCTCAGGAACTACTGGTCCGAATTGAAAAATTCTTTTTGTGTTGGGTAGCCTATTTATCGAGGGAGGCTATAGGCTATATAACATCACGCTACAACTAAGAGGAGCGGAGCAGTAATGAAAAATGTTGCAAAAACGGGGAAAATTTATTCCTTTTGAGAGTTTCCGTTGCGTGCGCTGCGTAAACGGTTAAAGTAACGCAAAAATCATGTAAGACGGAATTGTTCCTTTTAAAAAGTTCTAAAAAAAAGTCTGCGAGAGCATATGTCTATCTTTTAAGGTTGACTCACTATAAATCAAAAGGAGCGAGCAGCAACGAAAACTGGACGAAAACTAGCAGGCAAATCGATGCGACGGGAAGGGTCAAGGGAGCAAAAATTTGGCGCGGACGAAGTCGCGGGCAGAAGCTAGTACCTATATAAAATGTACTGTATATACTTTAGACCGTATAGGTGTTCCCTCGAATCGACCCATTCTTGGGTGTAGCAGCACAGATGACTAAACTACGGATCGTCATGATTAACTGCGTAGATATTTCATGTCTATACTATTGACCGTTGAGGAGTTCCTTCGTCCGGAGCCAATCCTGAGTGTAGAATAAGATCATGCATCATAAACATGCATTGTCTTAGAAATTGAACCAACATGTAAAATTTCAACTTGGTAGAATCAGAGGAAGTGGTTTTATTGCAGTTGCAAGATTTGACCCGTAACGTAAAACAAAAATTGCAAAATAAATAAAAGCTTATAAAAAGTCCTGTAATATTGTTAGTGGAAATCATCATCACCATATGGTTAGCCTTTTCCAACTATATTGGAAGACTGGTTGTCAGGTTTTCGGGCTTCTGACGACCCGTAACAGAACCACGAAAAACAGCCATGACCAACGGCTTAACGAAATAAATCTTTCGTGAAATAGTTGCTTAGCAACACTGATTGTGCCAGCTGTGTTCGTATTTGAACGACTGACACCTACACTATTATGATGTTTAAGATACATCTGTTAAATCTATTTGGCCTGCTGAGATTAGGATATGTCTTGTTAAGTGGCTGTAAAAGAAGTGAGTGAGAGACGCACGGAACCAAGAAGTATGGCGGAAAAAGGGGCAGGCCTATACGCAGCAGTGGGTGATTCTGGGCTGAGATGATGATGATGATAGAGATACATACACTGTCTGCCACGGACGTAGCTATAGCTTTGACAAGGGGGGGTCCCCAAAGTAAAAAAAAACAGAGCTCTAACGCCAATTAATATATCTATCATTTACAAATTAAATACTGCCTGCGACTATAACACGCAAGTATAGTCGCGGGTAATCTATAATATTTAACTTAGGTTACTCTAAGTAGATGCCTTTAAATAAAAACTTATATGTAATGTATGTATTGCGATATATATTTATTCAAAAGCAAGAAAGTTGAAACTTTAAAGTAATAAATTTAGTCTTTTACGTTTTATTGCTAACTGATTAATAATTTCTTCGGAATCAAGTTGCACCGCCAGATCTCGGTGTACGCTCATTAATTAAAGCCAGACCAGTAAGTCTTTCATCGCCCATTTTATTTCTTAGGTAAGTTTTTAAGTTCTTTAAGGTAGAGAAAGATATTTCAGGGGTTGCAGTGGACATCGGGAGTGTGACTAAAATAATGAGAAGCTTTTTTATTAAAGGGGAAAACTGATCATCGCAGTTATCGACACCACCCCCCCCCCCCCCCCCTTATATACGTCCCTGCTGTCTGCAATAAAAAATAAATAACTACTAACGTTCAGTCAGGCATATCCAATCACACATGACCAGTCATGTGACTGGACACGCCGGAAAAGGACGCCTTAGTTGAACATATGTGATGTTCTTCAGAAGGGTCAGGTGCGTAGTACTGGCAACCCGCGTGTGTGTATGACCAGATGTATGGACATAAACCTCCGCTCTATGCGATGGAATCGGCCCATCATTTACCACGCGGGCCTAGTGCGGGTTGGTAGATGTCACATGTCTTCGAATTTTTGGTTCTACAACAAAGTTCATTCACTCTAGAATCAAGCCCTGTAGGACTCCTATTGATACTATCGAACCAAGAGCCCTTGTTCCATTTACATCGAAACTGAATCCTATTACTCTAGTATGAAGTAAGAAAATCCAGAGCAGTGTCCCAGATCCCGTAGTGGCCAGCGGCGAAGCGTAAATTTTTCTAAAAGAGAAGCCGAAGCGAAGTCGGCCTTAACTTACTGACTCATCAATAAAGAATACTTACTATCATTCTAAAATTAATATAGGAATGTAATGAATTAAATACAATTAAATTGAACAGATGAAAACGAATAAAATATGCAATATTCCTCTATCTCGTTCTCGCTGACGCATTTTTCTATACCTGTCTCTGTCATAACCCAGCGGCTTGCTCTCGTACATATCAAGCGGTGCCACGTGACCTAAAGTGACATCATTACGGGATCGCCGTTGTATGAATTTTTAGTTCCCGATTATGACGTTTTGGCGCCGGGTTAATTTAGAACATTTCTCTTTTGTTGTAATACAAAGGTATAAATAACCTTTTTTGTTGTTTGAATGTTATGGTGAATTAAATACCCGTAGTGTGACTATATTTATTGACAATAGTAGCCACTATTTACATACTATTGTATTTTTAATAGTGATAGAGTTACCAATGCGAATCCCCGAAGGCAAGCCGGTAGGAATCGTGTTATATGGTGCCTTCGCCACTGGTAGTGGCGGAGTTCCTGATTCAATTTTCATGAAAAACGCAACGAATGCTTTAAATAAATCACAAAAGATGCCCAAGGCATCGCAATTATTCCGGCAAATCATAAAAAAACCGTGAGAAGCAATATGTTGCTGTTTTGCTATAAATGAATTTGAAGGATCCTACCTCCCAAGGCTTGTGTAGCTCCCGCCAGAGAGATGACGCTCTTCTTGAACACAGATTGTATACAGCAGGCCATGACACCTGCCAGTACCGTTGCGAATTGTATGGCTGCACCTGTAACAATATTGTAAGTGTGAATGAACTAAGTACCTATAGATTGTATGCTGAATCAGTCACAATTGCTACTCCTGAGTAGTAAAAGGCGATTGCAAGATCATGTCATCGGAATTGGCCACAATATAGTATTGGTGTTGTCAAAGCCGGACGTAAAGAATAACACCTTCCCATTTCTTCCCGTGGGTGTCGTAAGAGGCAACTAAGGGACTTACTAGAGAATGGGTAGCAGCATTCTCTACACATTTTGCCACCATACTGCGATCGTCAACCCGCCTACCAAGCGTGGCGATAAAGGCAAACCCTCCAAATGAATTTCGAATGATGAGCAACAAGACTCGAGTTCATTTTAAGACTCGAGTCCTTTTTAAAACTCGAGTCCCTTTTTTAGACTCGAGAATGGCTCGGGCTCGGCTTGACTCTAGACTCCGAGCCTTTTGAGCACACTGAGTCTTGCATAATTGAGTCGAGTCTTTAAAATTAGGACTCGAAGACTCGAGTCCTTTGCAACTCTATGTCCAACAGTGGACTTCTTTCAGCTGAAATGATGATGATGAGCGTAGTTGGGTGATTGGTGGGTTATCAAACGCCAAAGCAACGTACATCTCTGGTGGAAAAGCAGCCTTAACAAAAAGATAGAGAATATTTAAAAAAAAAAAATAGCTTCACTTTCAATTAATCAGCTGTGTAATTAAGTATGTAACATCAGCCACATCCTTTGAGAATTAATTAATAGATATCCTTAAGAATATGTAATTGACAAGGTCTTAATTTGCATGGATATCGTGCCAAATAAGACAACTGAAGTACTATAGATACATACATAGACTGATGATGAATAATAAAAAGCAATACTAGAAGAAAAATTATTAAAAAGAAAACTAGACTTTATTCATCTTATTACAAAATACAATCCAGCTTTGCTCCTGGCCTAAAGCACTAAACCAGTTGTTGCATTTCCAACTTTATTTCCACTTTGGAAAGCTCTTAATTCAAAAATGACACTAACACCATACTATAAGTTATCAATTTTGTAAAAGGAACTGTATTTTGATTTGTGTTAGATTCTTGTTTCAGAAACAGGCTTGATGGTTTATACGATACTTAAAGAAACACTCTTGTTTTGTGACCAATTAGAAATATTGCAGTAGGTCAAAGTGGTAAAATGCAAAGAGAACGCTGCTGCCCATTCTCTAGTAAGTTCCCACCATACTGCGATCGCCAATCCGCCTGCCAAGCGTGGCGATTATGGCAAAACCCCCCAAATTGGGGGAGGTCATGTCCAGCAGTGGACGTATTACGGCTGAAATGATGATGATGATGATGATGATGATGATGATGATGATGATGATGATGATGATGATGATGATGATGATGATGATGATGATGATGATGATGATGATGATGATGATGATGATGATGATGATGATGATGATGATGATGATGATGATGATGAGGTCAAAGTGATAATATACTTCATACTCACATAGAGATAAAAAGAACATGGCTGCTTTCCAAGGAGTAGGATACACCTCAGCGTCAGTAGCGAGCCCGTAGAATGAAAATGATGCACAGTTATTGTTGTCATTTCTCATGCGGATACATCTGGAAATGAAACACCATTAATATGAGTTAAGAAATAAGTTTGATTGTCCAGACTGATTTGTTCGTAACTTCATTGGATTTTGTTTAATCATTTTATTCTAATAAAAAAATACAACATCTCGTCTTGTTTCCCCGAATGGTTGAGCAGAGTTGTACCTGTAGTTCACGCACGCTTCGCCACATTTGTTTAAATCGCATGTAATATGCCATCAATTCAGAACACAAATCTAGACTGCTATTGAGAAATTCCAGATAGTAAAACCTAATAACAATTTGTCTGACCTGAGAATCAAAGCCTCATGCTCAGCAATAGCGACCACATAGACCAAGGAGGTAGTTGAACAATGAATTTAATTTAACATTATTGGTGGTACGAAGTTCATCAGGTCAGCAGCTTGAGAATAAAAATAACTTTTATAGAATTTATGAGGTTAATTTTTTTTTATATATATTTTTTGTTATTGAAAAGAACCCAGTTCTTAATGATTGATTACAATGTAGCCTATAATACTAATAAGCAATTTTAATATAATTTACTTATGTACAGACGCCACCAGGTCAAGCTACCCGAAACTGTCAATTTTTCCCAATGAACCTTGAACCTAATGCTCTAGAAATAAAGTCGAAAATCTATCAAAGAAATCTGACAGATTGTAGTAGCTTGATGTGTTGGCGTCTGTACATACTCTGATGAGTAACAGACTTGCTAATATTTACTTCTAAGTGATTCTGAAGTAAGTAAACTAATATAAAATTATTTTTATACTACCGTAATATGACTTTGTTACTTAGATAGGCGAAAACACTGGTCCCTATATAGTTATAGGGTCCAATGTTCCAAACTAGTGTTAACTGTACAGTTAACACTAGTTTAGGGCCAGGGGATTCACATTTCTATTCCATTCATGTCAATATAACTTATTACTTTAAAGTATAACTTTTAAAGTAATATGACTATTAACAAACCAACAAAGAATAAGTTAAGCACAACAATAAGTAACTATATTTTCAAGTAAGTTTTTTGTCTTATTTATACCGCGTTAACTAAAGTAAATGCTCCGAAATGCATTATATTCACTTGGTCTTAAACAAAAATAATTCTCAACTCACCTGTTGTAAATACCGACGCTTGGAACATAAAAACTTGTGATATTATTCTCGTTGAGCACCACAGGCTGTCCCATAAGCCATTTAGGAGTCATGATACCAGTCAAAATTAACATGAAAGCTACCAAACTTAGCAAAAGCCATGCCAAACTTCTCCCAGTTACGATAACATAACACATGATTGAAACTTTGCTCTTTCTCTATGTGCAGCCTCCAATATGCTTTAAAAGTACGCTAATAAAGTTATATTGTTTTGTTAAATAGTTCGAGAAAACTAAAAATACATCACAGTTTCGTACATACAGTCTGTCATTTGTATTTAATGCAATTGCAATTGAAAGTTTGACAATTACTGCAATTAGAGTTCAGCTTCAGACAATCGAGCAGTGTTGCTGTGCTGCCATCCTCTGATTTTGATTTTCCCGTAACTCTTTGAACAAATCCCCTAAATCTGATGCATTTTTTAAGGGCCCACCTTGAAAGTGAATGATAGTAGGATGGGAGTGGTTTATGGCGGGTCAACCTAAAGTGGCCGGCCGCCACAAACTTATATCTGAACCGTTTATAGAAAATAGGAAAACCAGCGGCCAAAAGTTGAACTAATGACAGAAAATGTCTCGATAAAAAAAACGTTACCAACTTAGCATAGCCTTGCTGTAAGCACTATTCCTGTCACTGTTGCACATCTGTCAAACTGCAATAGCAAGGTAGAGACGGAAACATCTTAGAAAAAAGTACGTGAAAGTAGCATTAATTTAGTCGGTCTATAAAATTTTTGCACATAGCGTGCGATGGAGTAGACAAATAATACAAATATTTAATTATAAGCAATAAAACTATCTTACATCAAGAAATTATCTTCTTTATCCATACGTAATATTATAAATGCGAAACTAACTCTGTCTGTCTGTTACTCTTTCACGACTAAACCTTATTCTTTACCCATTAACCCTATTTATTCCGCGACTTCACCACTTCACCTGCGTCCGCGTAACGTAAGATTTACGCAGACGAAGTTGCGGGAATAAGCTAGCTAATATTTATGTACGGATGTTGGGTTATACGAGACTGATTAACTCAACATAATTAAAAATATACATATAATAAACAATTTAAGTATTTATTAATTACTAGTGATCGCCCATTGGTCGAAATTTGACCCTGCTTCATTTGAATAGACATAAATTATTAAGTGAAAAAATATATATAATAATAAATATAAAAAAAAAATATGGTTAAATTTGACATTCAATAACACTATAGACAGATAATATTAAAGGCAAATATTCTCGATATGATCATAGATTTTAAAAATGAAATAGGTTATATATCTATAAAATTAATTTATTTCCTATATTTATACTTGACAATAATACAAACAAATAAGATCTTTATATTTTACCTATGTTAACAAATAAATAAACTGAACTGAACTGAACTGACATTCAGTAAGACTATAGACCACAGATTTGGACAATAAACAAAAGAATTTCTATACATGTGTGTATTATGAAATACACGGTAATGAATAGTAGTGTGTGTAACGTGTTATTTATTGAAAATAATGTATTTTTACGCACAATTTAAAAAAAAATATTAGTATTCGTCACTTCTTCTCTGTATAAACTATACGTGTGCCAAATTTCATACTCCACCGGCCGCCCAATTTTCGTAAAAAGGGAGCCAAAGTTTTCGCTTCACGTATTAATATATAGATTTAAAACATGAAATTAAAAATAACGAATTAATCTTCTAGAGGTCTATAAATAAAATATGTGATGGTGTTTAAGAGATTAATAAACTTCAATTTCGTTTCACCGATTACTATACATTTATTTGGTAAATGACAATTACAATATTTTACATAGACTTCGTCCATTACGTAATACTAGTTATGAGTAATTTTTTCACCTTATTTTACAAGTCATTTATATTTCCTTCAAGGTCAATTACGTATGGCAATGTGTATGATAAATGTCAAAATTACTTGACATACATACATATTTTAGTAATTACGTGTGACTGTGGTAAAACCAAAAACTAAATATTATTGCCGATATTTTGTAACTATGTCTAGATTATATCTTTTTATTTGGGTGTTTTACCCGACTGCAGAGAGAAATGTGTTCATTAGCCTATTAACTCGTATGTATGTTTGTTCTTTTGTTAACTTTATTTTTCATTACAGTTACTTTGGGGTTAGGGGTAATTCAGAGATGGAGTACACAAATAACTTGCTAAACAGTCTTCATAAGATTAAAGAAGTATGTTTAGTGTTATTCAAAACAGAGTAAAACACCTTTGTTTTGATCATCCATAAAATCTTGTAGGAATGAAAAATTATAAATAGCCAATATGTTTTCAGAAAGCACTCTTTTAGACCTTTGATTAGATATCAATTAGATATCGAAAAGCAGTGGTGGCTCAGTGGCAACGGCTACTACTTATACGAGTTCGAACCCGAGCAGGCGCTTTACTCTGTGTAAATTATTTCAACACCACTGCTCTCAAAACTGTGAAGGAAAATATCGTGAGTAAACCGGCATGTCTTAGAACCAAAAAATTGAAGGCATGTGACATCTACCAACCCGCACTGGGCTCTCGTGGTGGATTATGCCCACTCTCTCTCACCGAGAGGAGGCCTGTGTCCCAGCAGTGGGAACTTTATAGGCTGCTAATGATAAGGTATCAAACACGGTACATATAGGGTTCGAAACTGCTAGGCCCGGCTTCAGGCCACGTGCCTGACATGAATGGCTTCGTGAAGGTAGAGAGGAAGAAGAGGAAGAAGCTTCATCGACGGAACCAGTGTGAGACCGCGCTAGCAGGACTCAATATGCTGCTGCGTCCAGCTACAATAACGACGCAACTCTATGTGTCACGTCTACATTACACCACGAAGGTTAAGGAGATCGTGGAGTTTGTACGTGTTAAGTCCAACTGGACCTTGAGGGTCGAGAAGTTGGTTCCAACTCATCAAATCGAGACCTTCCTCAAGGAAGAGTTTTGGCCGAAGGGTGTCGTGTATCGGCGATTCCGCGGAAGGCTACGCGATACTACACAGCGCAACACGTCGCCGTCACTTCGTGTACAATAGATATGTTTACGTGGTTTTTATTTGTATGTATGATAGTCTGTATGGTATTATGATTTGGGTCTTTGTAGCCCGAAATAAACTGATTTAATTGATTGATTGATGTATGAAATTAAAAGGACAATGCCAGAAACTCTATAGAACTTTGACCCATAAAATAAAAGTTTGTTTACAAGCATGAAAAATGTAGCATTCTATTGCTGTTTTATTAGAGATATCTAAATTATGTCTAAATGCCTTTAGAACTTGCTGTGTCTGTTTAAATCTACAATGCTTATTATTTAGGATTTTTCACTACGGTCAAATCCGAGCAATAAATACCGTAGTATTTACATACCTGTTACAACAATTTCCATGTTGCAACAACATATCTTAGCATCCTGTCGACGCACAAATGACCATTTATGCACCTCGACATCGTTACCCAACTCGAGCATTGTTCAAAATGGAAGCAATAATCAGAATCCGTGGCAAATAGTAAAAGTCGGCGAATAGGCGAGATCGAGTCCGTGTACAAGAGCAAAAGTCGTCGGGCTAATGTAACAGTAATAATATTGATCATGTTGAGATTAGGGAGCGTAAAATACAATCAGCAATGTAACGGCAAACAGAACAGAGCATATAAAAGTACTCTGTGAACAGAGCTAATGTCAAAAAGTCAAAGAATGACTTTTTGTAGTGGTGGGCGTTACGACAACGAACCGTTTCCGAAGACCGTTTTATGTTTTGCAACGATGAAACCGTTTTTACGTCCTGGGTCTAGACAGTCTTCGTTGCACAAACCAGTCTTCGAATTACTAGATGCGATTATTTATTTTACAGCTAAGAAAATACGGTCGAGAACCCATTGATTCAACTATCACACTCGTCGCTTCGTCGTCCTTAGTACGTTCCAAAGACCGTTTTATGTTCTGCGACGACTACGACGTCGAAACTGTTTTTACGTCTTGGATCCAAATAGTTTTCGTTACACAAACCAGTCTTCGAATTACTTGATGCGTTTTTTTTTTACTGCTAAGTAAATACGGTCGAGAACGCATTGATTTTATTGATTGAACGGCTCTTCAAACCAGTTGCGACGACAACCATTTTCTGCAACCGTTTTCGTCGTCGGAAAAACGGTTGCGTTTCGTCCATCAAAAATTCGACAACGACCCACCACTAACTTTTTGACATTACCATTAGCTCGTCAGTGACGTTTCATTACACCTTAACCTACTAGTGCTCAAATGCGAAACATTTATTAGAATATATATTCATAATAATATTATAAGTATACACAAAGATTATTTTCATTAACTGTGTGTAATTTAATCAAATACATATTAAAATCCGTATATAGTAAATTAATAGATATTATTTTTTAAATTAAATAACGGTTTTTGTTCCGCGTGTGTGCGTACTAAGTAACGCAGATGGTCGCGATTAAAACAGGAAATACGTCTTGGGTTTTTAAATTCCTTTTTATCGCTAACTTATTATCCGCAAGTGTAACAGAATAATAGTTAAGCAACAAAGGGTCATAATTTCTTGTGATATTTTTGATTAAGTTAAATTTCCGGTACGGTGGTGAAGGGTGGGGCAGGATCTGGCATTGTCATTTATATTTTCAATAAAACTTCACATCTCCTATAAATGATAAATGATTTTATTTCTGTAAGTAGGTTTGTACAAACACTTTTACATGCCAGTGATATGTTTTTAAACTAGTTCGGCGTTTGACACAGCCTGTTTAAATCATTACCCTTCTTTGGGCTGCTGTCAAGTAAAACCTCACCTTTTTTACAACTGTAATGCTACTCCATTCATTCGTTGTGCTCTTGCATTTGAAGTGACAGTACTTGACATATAGATATATTGTTGACATAATTCAAACCTAAAAACGAATTTTATGTTTTATTTTATTTCTAAATGAATGATTATTATAAGTTTTTGGGATAAAATAGACGTTCTTCTCTATAAAATAAGGTGTTTACTCAATATTATTTTACAAAGTGAGAATAGATTGTTGCTGTAATGCTTTAGTGAAGGTGGTGAATTTGATTTATTGTTATCATCTTCTTATTGGTATTTAATTCTTGCAAAATGAATAAATTAATTGGCCTGTGCAGGCACTCCTAACCTTGAAGGTACTGTTCAGTTTTGGTTTATGGTTCTTCCCATTTTCATACATAATTTAGGTCGTCTCTAAATGGTAATAGAAAAATAATGCTATATTGGTCACAGTCACAAGAATAGACATATATACAGTCGAAATATAAAGTTATTTGGAAAGCCAACACTTATTATACTAAATAATTACAGCAAAATGCTTAACTACTACCTTTTTCTGTGAACACAAATATTTAAAAAACGTAATTTTGATCGCACCGATTTGTAAAAAAGTGACGTAGGTTCGTCGTCGATGAGCCCTACTGGGCGACTGATTTATGAACGAACGAGAGTGATGACACTACTTATGATAGGCAAAAGAAGAGATGGCGATAATGTGTGTGCGCTTTTTTTTTTTTTTTTTTTTTCAGGATGGGAAATCATCAAATGACTTCTCACGCTCTGGGCGGAGCGGTTCCGGTCCACCCGTGTTCCATCAGTTGCCCATGTGCCAGGGTCACGGTATCTCTTTCGAACAATCACGCGACCCCGGCAGGCATCGGTCCTAGTAGACCCCTACACTGCTGCTGACTTCTCTTTGAGGCGCGCGTGGAACACTGCGCGCCGTCGACCCGAGCTTGGTCCTTACCGGGCGGCGAGCTACCCACTGCTCGCCACCCGCAAGCTCGCGCCTACGGTGGCCGGGAGTCCGCAATCGACTCCCGACGCCCGGGGCGTCTCCTCCTGCGGCGGCTAGGGACGTGAGGGCGCAGAGACTGCCACTCCCTCACGCGCCCCGCCTCCTCCTTCGCGAGCATTACTGTTTCGTAGAAGGAGGTGACGGCTTCCCATTCCCTCTCGCTCCGTACCATGGCTCGCACCAGGGCCGGACGTGAGAGGTCGCCGCCGCCAATCGCCTCCATGAGGACACGGCGGTGCTCCGCCCAGGCAGGGCACACTTCCACCGTATGCTCCACCGTGTCCTCCAGACGATCCTCGCAATGGAAACACCCGGACGTATCCTCCCGCTTTATCCTGAACAGGAACCCACCGAAGCACCCGTGCCCGGTGAGAACCTGCGTCAGGCGGACGGTGAGGACGCCGTGACGCCTCTCTATCCACTCCTCAAAGAGGGGACTTACCGCCGCAATTGTGGCGTGCCCTGCGCTGGGTTGCGACAATCGTACCCGCCATGTCGCCATGAGATCACACCGGAGCTCTTTCCGCCGAGCCGTGATTTGTCGCGGCAGCGGAGTTTCGCCCCGGCGTTTAGCCTCCTCGCGCCACTCCCACATGTGCGCGAGGACCTTTGCCTCCAGATCCCATGGCGGCACTCCGGCAAGGAGGCTCGCCGCCTCGCACGAGATCGTGCGGTATCCTCGGATTAACCGAATGGCCATGACCCTCTGGGCCGCACTCAACCGGCGCGCTGGGCGCAGCCTCAATGAGGGAGCCCACACCGGTACCCCGTAGAGGGCCATGGACCGCACGACCCCCGTGTAGAGCCTCCGGCAGGAGGCGTTTGGACCCCGCCAGATTGGGCAGGAGCCGCTTTAAGGCAGCCCCAGCCCGCTCCAGTCTGGGAGCCAAACGTCGGAAATGTTCGACGAAGTTCCACCGGCTGTCGAGGACAAGTCCCAAGTACTTCATCGTCGATTCGACACCGATGTGAACCCCTCCTACCGTGAGCTGGGAACCCGCAGGTGGCGCGTTCCGAGGACCATGAAAACCCATGGCCTCGGACTTGTGCAAGGCCACCTCGAGTCCCAATTGCCGGATCCTATCGACGATTATCGCAACCCCGCGTGTCATTATGTCGGCCGCCGCCTCGTACGACCTCCCCTGCGCATGGACCAGCGTGTCGTCAGCGTAGCAAACCACGCTGACGCCGCTAGGGAGGTCAGCGCGCAGCACCCAGTCGTAACCAATGTCCCACAGATGCGGCCCCAGGACCGATCCCTGTGGGACACCGCACGACATCTCTCGCCGGTTCCACTCTCCCTGGTGACCGGGGTAGATTATGACCCTATCCGTGTGATAGGCCTCGACCACGCGACAGAGGTAGGTCGGCATCCGGTGATACCGGAGTGCCTCCCTAATGCAACTCCAGGGTACGGTGTTGAAGGCATTGGCGATGTCTAGAGACACCGCCAAGACGACCCCACCCCGGGCCACTGCATCCCCCATCGTGAGGGCTCGCACGCGCATGATGGCGTCCACCGTTGAGCGCCCCTTGCGGAAGCCGTACTGGCCGTCCGACAAGTGTGCGCTTGGAATAAAATAACGTATGTGCCAAACCGAATCGCTGTTTTTTATGAATGAAAAGTATTATTAAAACAAAAACTGTTTTACAAAAACTTAGATACAATTATAATCAATGTTTTAAAGTAAACTATGTTTAATAATAAATATGCATCGCGCCTTGAGGCTAAAAAAAATCGTAATCATAGATACTTTGCGATTTTTTTGTATCGAGAAAATTTCATCGTATCGCGTATTCCTTTTGCAGGATACTAGATCATATAGTCAAAAAACATACGCTAAAAGATTAAGTACGGATGTCATACGGTAAGAAAGGTACGCTAAAAAGAAAAAGCACGTTTTTCTCAATACGTCACCTTAAACTCTCCCCATACGCATAAAAAAAAAATCTGTGTGTCTAAACAGTTTATAAGACTATTAATTTCTACAGAAACAGATTCGGATATAAGCAGTTTCCTTTTCTAAAAATCGCACATAAATTTCGTGCCTTTCTATTGTAAAGTTTGAGTTCGTAAAATACATCACAAAATACGAATAGTATTTTATTTTTTAATCATAAAACTAGGTACACAGTACACTGCACAATCATAAAACCTTCAAATCCAATAACACGTGAAACCGCTACATTTAGGGGAAACTATCCTTAGGCAACAACACTGATTACCAAAGACACTAAGTAATTGACATTTAACGTTTTTACTGCTCGGAATAGAGCACCGCCACATAATGAATAAATAAATAGAGTGGTTCGAAATTGCTCTGATCTGATTTAATAGGTCCTTTTCGGAAAATCGACTGATAACAAATTAGTATCTCACAGCAGAATATTGATATAGTTTCCATGTTTCATATTATTTTAAGCCCTGTTGTTGTAGCAAAGTCAAAATCAAAGCATTTACTTCAAATAAGCCCATAAAAGGCACTTTTGAACGTCAACAGTTACATTAAAATAGAACTGATTCTAGTCGCCCCTTCCAAAAGGTAGATTCGTCGTACGAGCAGTCAGCCTATTGTCTCCTTATGAATAAATCAACAGCTAAACACAAAGGCTTCAACCAAATCACATTTTAGCACTCGGTTCTCCATCTTCTGCATCGAGACTGGGCCAGACACCTTCATGATTTTTAACTTGTATTAGACGTAAAGCAGTAGCAGACACAAACTAGCAGACCATAAAAATGCACAGATCTATTCCAAAGTTCGTCTAAAGAATCTCATACAATTCCTTCTGGTTGTCGAAATCTAGGAACAAACAGTTGTTATATGTCAGTGTTATATGATAATACTATTTCTAATGACTATGAGCAAAGTAACCATTGTAGCAAACCAATATTTTGTTGAATTGAATAAAAATGAGGCGACTAGAAATATCAAACATTGTAAATTTGAACGCAAACTGAACGCATCCATAAGACGAAGATCCAAGCGCCATCTGCTGTTTCAGTCTAAAAATAAAATACGGTTTTGTTCTCTCTTCCTCCTTGTTGTTTCTTTTCATTTGAGTGCGTGAAAGAAATGGTTAGTTTAATCAGGGCCTATTATTTCCTGTATTGAATTTTGCAAATCAAATTGTGATCCTAAAAGTGTACAACGTTACGTTGCATCGTGTCGCGATAATTTCGAGTGAAATGTGGTCGATGACAGCGTGAAAACGATTGCTACGTAAGTATAATACGATCAAATACTATACATCGACAGCATAGTAATAGTGCTATTGGTTTCACGATGAAACGTATTTCGTAGGATAATAAAAATACCTGTCAGTCAATTGTCAGGTACAGATGTGTACCTACCTGTATATTGTCAAGCAAAGAAATCAGTCGTAATTGAACAATTTATTTTATTTAAATCGTTTATTTTATGATTATTTAGTGTTAAATACAGTGCCATGAAGTGTGTCTGTGAAACTGTGAAGGTATGCGTCAAGTGTTTGTGGTAGGGTATTGAAAAAAAAACATGTTTTCGTCTGCCCTTGTTTAGGTTGCAAAATCTCGGTTCCTTTGTCATGTGCATAGTCACTTTTACTTTTTCTGGTGAACATTGCATGTAATCGACTGACGTTTACTAAATTCCCGCTATTTTAATAGTTTTTTTTCGTGTGGTAGAAAGTGGGTACGTTGGTCATATGGGATATTTTTTTTATGTAAATAAGGCGTTCTACTTGAACAAGCAGCCACTGTTGAGTGAGTTTTGTTTAAAAATTCTTGATTGTTATCCTCTTGACATAGTTTTTTTTGCTGTTATAACTGAAATTGTTGAAAAAAGAGTTCTACGTATTACATGCAAATCAGCTGGATATTCCTGGCAAAGATATTATTGTGTAAGCCTAATGTGTCATTAACAGCTTTCTAACTGTCAAAAAGTTAATACTTTGGTTCCTAAATCAATATTTCAATCTTGTTTTGAATAGCTAATATTTTATTGATTATCTTCATAGTACAGTTTGTCATGCCAACTTATTGTTTGTATTACTTTGAAAATAATGACAACAACTTATTTAGGCAGTATGAATTGTATTTGATTTCCTTATTTAAAAACAACCTATTATTTACACACATTAGTCATTGATTCACGGAATTGTTAGTGAGAACTTCATATAAAATTAGTGATTACAATATTTTTGAAACAGTCTAAGATATCTTTCATGTTGAGACAGCTTGATGTGGATTTAGATAACGTTAAATCTTTTGTTTAATTGAAAGATGATAGGCAAGTAATCTACCAATAATTTTCACTGTGATTTCTTAAAAATAAAAATTGGTGAACGCTTAGAAGACTTAAAGCTTTTAGATGATCAATTAAATATTCTCATAAAAATATGTAATCATTTGTTCTTGCAATAACCATACCATAATATTTGTGTAGTATAAAAAGTTTACATAACATTTTAAATGCTTTTTAAATATCTTTATCTAAATTCAGTAGTTTACCTAAATTTAATCATTAGTCATAAGGTATTGTGTTACCCAGTAACTGGATTGTGGAGGTAGATAGGCAGTCACTCTATTGTAAAATACTGGTATTCGGCTTGGAGGAACAGGAGGAACACCTGGTTAGACTGGAAGTCACCTCATAGTTGGAAAAATGCTAGGCAGATGACTTAGGGATTTCTTCAAGTAGATAGACAGAAATGTCTTCCTGTTTGCCAATGACAACATACTTAATTTGTCTGCCAAATGTGATGATAATGTCTGTATTTAATCATTTATATTTTTCCAATTCTATGCAATTTATTTATTGCTTAACATTTCTCTTTCGGTACCGTGTGGTGCCGGACGTAAAGAATAACACCACCCCATTTCTTCCCGTGGGTGTTGTAAAAGGCGACTAAGGGACTTACTAGAGAATGGGCAGCAGCGTTCTCTATGCATTTTACCACCATACTGCGATCGCCAACCCGCCTGCCAGGCGTGGCGATTATGGCAAAGCCCCCCAAATTGGGGGAGGTCTAAGTCCAGCAGTGGACGTCTTACGGCTGAAATGATGATTTCTCTTTCACCGAGAACAGTGGGAACATTATAGGCTGCTGATGATGATTACTGAACGTAGTTATAAATACATTAGTCCTACCAATAAGGCATGCAATTAATATTTATAATAATATATAATATCTTAGGACAACCAACACAATGTTTTCTGATCCCAAACTAGGCTGAGCCTGTACTATGGTAACCAGACAACTGATAAACATACTTATATATTTCTAAATACATACATATTATAGATAAATAACACCCAGACACAGAACAAATGATTGTGCTCAACACACAAAGATTTGTCCTGGGTGGGAATCGAACCCACGACCTCAGTCTTAGCAGTCAGGGTCACTAACCACTAGACTAACAGGCCAGTCAATAAATAATGTACACAAGAACAATAAAAATTTAATACAATTAAAAATCATTTGAAAGAATAGTAATGTGAAAAAAGAAATCTAAATTAAAGTAACAATTCATTACATAGAAACGGACATTTAATTATCCAGCCAGTACTGATGCAAAATAACCCAATTAATGGTAGGAAACTAAGCTCTGTATGTAGGTATTAGCGCCTCCTATCTTCCTGCCGGGGTCGCGTGATTGTTCGAAAGAGATACCGTGACCCTGGCACATGGGCAATTGAAGGAACACGGGTGGGTTTTAGTCAGTAAAAGTCTGACATGCCCTCCCGCTCCGCCCAGAGCGGGAGAAGTCATTTGATGATTTCCCATCCAAAAAAAAAAAAAAAAGCGCCTCCTGTCTTTTAATGAGTATTTAGTAATCCATCACTCTCTATACCATCTTTATCTGGTTACACTTTCACTGCACTTACTGTATATTGATTAGTGACTCATTCGTAAAAACTGCATACTTCATATTGACATTTACACTATGTATATAATCCAGACAGTCCACCTTTAGGGATAGATCTGCCTTCCCTGCCAGGGTTGTGAGATTTATTCAAAAGAGTTACCGTGGTTACCATTTCTGATTTAATTATCCAGTACAGTATGTCAATTCTATGTCTGAAACAAGCTTTTAACCAAAAGACAATGATGTAAATTAGCATAGACATGTCTTAGAAGCCCTGACAGCTCCCACTTATTCTTTTTCTTGTATTAACCCATTACTAAGAGAATCTTGATGTTTATCTGTATTTTTATTCTACAAGGATTAGTATTTTCAAGAGAAAGAAAAGAATGTTACCCTGGTTTTATTTTTTTTTCATCAAAAACAAAGGTCAACTTTTTAAAATTAGCTCTGATATAGTTGCCAGTTGACCTGTAAAAGTGCTTAAACCTTGTAGAAATTACAAACCAAGTACATACATACATAAACCCACGCCTTTTCCCATGGGGTAGACAGACACTATGGAACGCTACCTGCTACGATCCTGCTACAATCAATTGGTCATACACACACACTAGTTGTGAGTACTATGCTACTGACCTTTCTGAAGAACATCACCAATAAGGTCACTATAATGTCATCCTAGGGTGTCCTCTCCCAGTGTTTCCACTCACATCTACCTTGTAAATGCCTTTTGTAAGCCATGCTTCTTTAATCCTTGCAACCAATGACCAAGTACATATAATCTACTATAGCCATAAAAGATAACATAGTAATTAAGTAGGTAACTGGCATGCCTGCATAATGAGATGTATGAACATAAACTAAGCTTCTGTGGTTTCTCATTTGTGCATAAGTTCATGTATGTCATGTAAAGATAGCACTTGATTGTGTGCAGTCTTAGGAAACTTCAGACTTATGCATTCCAATAGTATTGTCTTCTATATTTTAGTATTGTTTGAATTATTTCCTCACAATTGCTCTAAATATGGTGATGGAAAACATTGTGTGATGTGACACAAGAGTTCCTGTTATAATTAAAAGAAGGATTTTTTTTAAATTCACCTCTAAGGGGCAAGGGCGGATCCAGGGGGTGGGTCATGGGGGTCATGACCCCCCCCTGGGCTGGGTCCACCGTGGACCATTATTTAAAATTGTTAAACATAGGTAATGGTTTTAAGTAAGGATATATTTTTTGTCACAATACCACGATTTTATGTAAATACCTTCAATGGTGCCGATTCTGTTGTTACAAAATTCTCTAAACTAAACTAAAAATCACTAAAATTTGGTTTATTCCTGTCAAACGACGACTTCCTATTCTAAAATAGACTAAAGTGACACAACTTAACTATATTTTAGTTTTACAGCACTAAGATTGCACTGAGTTATTAGTTTAGTGAAAATGACAATTTTGCTATTCTGAGTTTGCCGGTTTTCACCAAAAATTTTGACTATAATAATTTATTTTAACTAAGTCTGACTATTTTTAATCGCGATTAAAAAGGTGTGGAATAAAACTAGTTGTCATGAACTAAAATTCAAACTAACACCTCGCCTTCACGTGCAAAAACAGGACTGTATTTTTTCCTTTTCTTTTGCTTAAATCTCGAAAATGGCGTTTCCTATCGCAAAATTAATGACATTTTCGACCCCCTTTATTAAACCCCTATACATATAAATCTCAACACGTGGGTAATATTTTTTTTATATTTTTCAAACAAAAAGTGAAAAATTCCATATAAAACACGTCCAGGCTACCCCCCTTGCGCGCGCCTTCATATCTCAAAAAATTCATTGCGTAGCGCACACAAGTACTACGTTGCGAAGCCAAAAGAAAAAAAAATACCACGTTGATTCGCGATTGTCAAATTCAATTTTAGTCGTGTCAAAATAATTTTTAAATTTAGAGATTTTTTCTTGCAGAATAGCGTTACAATTCTCATAGCCAAAAGTAAGGAATTTTAGAGGTAGTTTAGTTAGTTTAGTTCGTGTACAACAGAATCGGCACCAATATTTTATCAATTTTATTATAAATTAATATTTTGTATAAAAATGCATTATTCGGGAACGAACGCATCGAAAAGAACAGTGACGAACTCCCAAACAAAGGGAATTGTCCAAACTTGGCCATTTTTAAACACGCTGCTTTACAAAAATGAAATTACATTTTTGTATAGCAGCTTTTCGATCAATAATTTTAATTCTATTTTAGTAAATATCTGATGCTAATAACTTTGTATGAATAAGCATTGTAAAAAATCTTTTTTTTTTTGGTATTTTTTATGATGACTTCAGTGCTGCCAAAAAACTGCATAAACAATAAATTCAAATCGATTTAAAGTGGTAATCTCTCCACTGTATTTAACGCAGGTTTCATTTAATCATATAATTAAAAAATACAATATTATACGATATAAATAATTAAAGAGTTAAAAATGATGAATTGAAGAGTGCATTATACCTGAAGAACTTATAAAACAATAATCGATTCCATATGTATCGATACAATTATCTTTTTTTTAATATTTGGCAACACAGTGTTTTAAAAACGTTGTGTTAATTGTCAAAATGACGAGTGCAAAAAAAAAACAAAGTGAATGATAACTTCATTCACTTTTTTTTTGCATCGTGCGTGCTGTTTTGTAAGTTTTATTGCGATTACTTTGGCTGTTTCTAAATGGATTCCGATTCTCTGATGACCCCGGCACTTTCATGGACCAAGGTTCAGCCTGATGAACTTGGCACATCTAAAGGAAGGTTTTTTATAAGCATAAACAATTTTAATAAAATGTTAAAAATTATCTAAATATAAATCTTGATATAAAAACTAGGTTTATATTGGCGTTCTTACTGATAAGAACTATTAAATCAATCATATATTATTAGCTGAACTGTTTGTTTATAAGTGGCCAAAGTCCCATAGAAGTTGGTCAATGCCCTTTTAGTTGCCGTTTCTACCCGTTTTTGCCAGACTATACATACATTAACAAAATACCTACTTTTCACTTTTATGTAATATAAAAATTAAATTTATTATATTTCAATTAAATTTTAAAACGGCCTACCGCCAGGTAGTGTCTTGGCACCGCTCCTCTTTAATATTTAAACGAACGACCAACCATCGAGCCCAAATACGTTCCATTTCCTCTATGCAGACGATCTTGCCCTCACCTCTCAGGCCAACACCTTTGAAAACGCCGAGGTTCACTTGTCAGAAGCTGTTAGTGACTTAACGTCATACTACCACGCAAACTCTCTGAAACCAAATCCGAGCAAAACGCAGTCTTGCGTATTCCATCTTCGCAACAGAGAAACGGGTCGCAAACTTAACAGAGTTTGGGGTGGGGTGCCCATTGAGCACAGCAACTCCCCAAAATATCTTGGCGTTACTCTGGATAGGTCTTTAACATTCAACAAAAACTGCAAGAACATCAAGCAGAACTCTCGCAACAATCTCCTACAGCGACTTATCAGAGTGCGGTGCTTCGCCTGACGTTTTGCAGACTACTGGGCTGGCGCTATCTTTTTCTGCAGGTGAATTCACCTGCGCTGTGTGGAGGCGTTCAGCCCATGCAAAGTTAGTGTATACAGCTCTGAATGAAACGTGCCGGAACATTACCGGGTCCCTCAAACCGACCCCGGTGCAAATGCTATATCCATTGCCTGGAATAGCACCACCAAAAATCCGCAGAGCAGTGGCAAGCTCAACTGAAAGAGCCAAGATGGTTTCTGACACACGACACCCTATGCACGACAAAATCCTCGTGTCACAAAGACTGAAAAGCCACAACAGCTTTCTGAAGTGTGTTCTCCCGCTTACTGGCGAACAGTCTAAGGAAAGACTAGACCTGTGGCAACAAGGCGAACATCTCGCAACTGGACACGAATTGCCTTGGCTTTCATGGAAGTCTTTAAATAGACTCCGGACTCAGGTAGGCCGCAGTAAAGAAAACCTGTACAGGTGGAGATTTATAGATGACTCAGCCTTGGAGTGTAAATGTGGTGCTATCCCACAAACGATGAGGCACTTGATATCTTGTCCAGCATGTCCTGTTGTTTGCACGCCACAGGAGTTGATGGACGCTACTGAAAATGCTAAGCTCGTAGCCAAATTCTGGGCTAACTCTATTTAGATTGCTATCGATACGCCAAGAAGAAGAAGAAGAAGAAAATTAAATTATAACTTCTTGTGACTTGACCACGACTATGTGACCCCCCCCCTGGCACTAAAGCTGGATCCGCCCTTGCTAAGGGGTTAGGGTAAGGTATGAAAGTTTTTATGACATTTTTGCCCTTAGGAAATTGCATTTGGCTGATTGTCCCTGATTCAATTGGAACAGGAAAATATTTAGATTAGAGACAATTTATTTAAATCTTTCCATATGTTACACTAGCTTTTCCGCACAGCTTTCCTTGCGTGGAGATCGGAATCCCAAGGGAACATACTACCAGGATAAAAAGCATTCTATATGTTCTAAATCGAAATACATATCCAAACTTTCACATTTATAATACTAGCAGAATTAAAATCCTGTCTTTGTATAGTATTTTGATGTCACTAAGCGACGCTTTATTTTTGGTTCCCATGTGAGCAAACACGCTGTGAGTGTGTGTGTGACAGAGCAGGACCTCTCGACACCCTCTGAGACTGTGTGTGTGTGATGTTCTGACGCTACTGATCTTCACGCACACATTCACACCATATTTGTACACTTAGTTACCACGACAAAAGCTTGCATCGCTTCGTAATATAAAGGTACTATAGGTGTAAAAACAACCGCATAATTTAAAGTATAAAGATTCCAGTTATTCCTGTGACCTTCAACTATGTGATATCAAAACATGAATACGTTATTCAAAAATATTCATCTAAATCAATACATTAGTTGTGTTTTGAACATGGTATGTTTTTCTCTCTTTTGAGTCGTGGAAATTTTGAAAGTCAGGATTGGTAATGGAGTTGAAAGAATTGTTTTTTTTAAATCAGTTGGACTATTAAGTAATAGGTAGAACGGGCTGGTGTCCGCAACTCCACGTCTGAGCGCGTATTTTGCGTACGGGTGGGAAATCGGTTATTCGATCCATCCCAGCTCCACGAGGAAGGCCAGCAACGCCTTGATGTTATTTACTATCTCACGTAGGGTACCTGGGCTACCGAAGTACTTAGCCCGATATGTGGCGATCACCGGGCAGTTTAGTAGCACATCGCTGATACCTCATCGTCCTCCGTGCAGGCCCTGCATAGCGGACTGTCTCTTACTCCTATGACAAAGAGGTGTTTATTAAAAGACCCATGGCCAGTTATAGCTGCTGTAACTGTACGCAGCTGTTGTTTGTTAAGCGGAGAACCTGTTTCGTGAGGCGGGCGTCGATAGTAGGAAGTGCTTCCTTGGCCTGCCTGCACTCACTTTGGGCCAGCCATAGTTTGTGATGTTGATCCCTGGTTCTTGTTCTTGCCAGAGAGAGTAGCTGGACACACTGGTGTCATGCCCCTTAGTAGGTTGATAGTTTTAATTTTTTTTTTTGCTTCTATGTTCTGTGAAAATTTAGCAAAAGTACATTTATTATACGTATTTACCCATAAAATGTCGCCTTTCATTAGGAGAATGTTCACGTAGGAAATTGTATGCATATTGTACCCACTGGATGAAGTAAACCTAAGAATCTGTCATGTTCCATATAGCTAGACGAATAAGGTTTAATTTGCAATAATAAAAATACGTCTTTGCTTATCTACTTGCTTACTCTCAAACTTGTTTTGTTTTTAGATAACTGAAGAAGCTATTATTCTTGTGTTTACTGTTTATAAATGGCATTAGCATTTAAATGCTTTATCTTATGCTACCTATTATTAATTACGTTCTTACTCCTCACAAGGATTAGTAAATAATTTATTAGTAAATTTGTATTTACTATCAACAAAACTGGGCAGACGAAATAAAAAATAATGTTGTTTTTTAAATTTAATTTTAAATATGTTATTTTTTTATCTATGCACTAACTAAAACCAATTTTCTTTTCTTTTCAGAATTGACAAGCGCAAAGGCAACAACATAGTGTACTTGCAATAGCAAAATAGTAAAAAAAAAACAAAAATTATGTATATAGCAGCTGAATAAAGCTGACACACTGTGATCTCGTTACGTGAATAGTATAATTTTTTTATTTCATTATATGAATCGTGTGTAGCCAGTCTGATTCTGTATTTATGCGACATTGAGGAGAAATGAGTTCGATTAGCAATTCAAACGTGCGGCCCCAAATGCCTTTA
Organism: Aporophyla lueneburgensis; assembly: GCA_932294355.1. Lineage (NCBI taxonomy): Eukaryota > Metazoa > Arthropoda > Insecta > Lepidoptera > Noctuidae > Aporophyla > Aporophyla lueneburgensis. The sequence continues at coordinate 9,381,012 of OW028762.1, read as the reverse complement.
CGACAGAAGGACTTTGATCAGGTAAGGATTATATTTATTTATATTATTTTTTGGGACATAGAGGAGTAACAAGTGGAATGATAAAACAGTACAGGGTGGCAGGGGGGACATCAACTGCCAGAGTCGCGGATTTGTTCGAAAGAGTTACCGTGGCCCTGGCATAGGCAACTGAAGGAACACGGGAGGGTTTTAATCAGCAAAAGTCTGACACGCCGTTCCGCACCACCCAGAGCGCGAGACGTAATTTGATGATTTCCCACCCAAAAAAAGGGGACATCAACGCGAAACCATGGGTTCAGTCATTTGAAATTTTGATCGGTTATTAAAAGAAATAAATTTCTTCTTCTTAGCGTGTCGATAGCAATCTAAATTTGGTCAGCCCAGAATTTCGCTATGAGCTTGGCACTTTCAGTTGCGTCCATCAACTCCTGTAGCGTGCAGACACCAGTACACAGTTCTATACATTTTGACCGCAGAAAAATAACAGTTTTTTTTTACTGAGGAAAAATTTCTGCCCTGTAATCATGTAGGTACTGTATTTTTGGTTGTGTATTATTTTACTTAAAAAAATAATACAGAGATACACAGATTAATACTTAATTTATGCGTGCAAATAGCCCGGTACAAATAAATGATCACCGACCCGTGCTAAGAAAAACCTGTGTTACAGGGGTCGTCCATTCATCATGCTTTGTATACAGTTTATATTGGAATTGGCAGGAGTAGGCACGCAGTGAGCATTGTCCTTTCACCCAAACTGCAAACACGTGTACTCCATTTTTTACTTCTCAGTGTTTTCTCTAATTTTCCGTTCTATTAATTTGATGTGTATTATATTAAGTGTACCATTGAGCAAAAGCGGACGACAAATTATGAAAGCAAGGTGCAATTCTTTACGTCCGGCAACACGCGGATCACAACGGATTACACCCAGTTGATTAAGTTGTTAAAAGAAAATCAATGCACTATTTAAAATTAATTAAATATGAGAAATCAGTTAAAAGTGAACATACTAAAAGAATAAAATGTGCCCTATCAAGTCAACATTGCAACAGCGAACACTTGCAATCAATGTCTTGCAAAACGAGTCATTGCAACAGGTTCTACTTAGCTTGTTAGTCATATAACATCCAATATAGGTATTTTAATTAAAGTCTTCTTCATTAAGAAAAACTAGTAGCATGCCCTTGCTTCCCTCGCACGGGTCATCATCAACAGCTTATAATGTTCCCACTGCTGGGATACAGGCCTTCTACCGAGGGAATAGACCATGTGGGCCCAGTGCGGGTTGGTGTCTTCGAATTTTTGGTTCTGAGATATGCCGGTTTCCTCGCGAACTTTCCCTTCACCGTTTTGAACGCAGTGATAATGAAATATATTTACACAAAGTGCCTTCGGGGGTTCGAACTCACGACCTACAAGTTGTGAATCGCGGCCGTTATCACTGAGCCACCACTGCCCCCGCACGGGTGCATTCTACTATTGGTGAAAACATGTCAAAACATCGAGGATGTCAGTGCTACCTATGTCTGAATACCCAGCATGGTTTGACCAGACTCCATAAATAGAATGAACCCCACGATTTGCACTCCCAGGCTTTATGTTTCATGGTACTACAGGAGCGCATGTTACACGAGTGATTTCACATAACCCCACATAAAAATTTCAAAGGGTGTTTAAATCTCGTTATCTTGTGAGGCCATGACCCGAATCTTGAGATCAGGGCCTGCAGTCTCGACATAGAAAGCGACACTATCGCAAACTACCGATCGTTAAATAAAACCGAAAAAATTCGCTTGCCGTAACGATGCCAGCGACAAAATGGAAGTCTCGACATCTGAGATACGGACCAAAGTCATACATTATACTTGAAAAAAACGATGACAGTTAGCGCAAAACGCATTCATAGTTCGGTTTAGTAGCAATGGTACGATATTTGGTAGTCTCGACACTCAAAGTTATTGATTGACATCGACATTTCGATGAACTTTACCGTATTTTGTTAATGTTTACGAGTATGTGTTGCGTCCATTTTTGAAAGCCCGCAAAGTGATTCGTTAGCAACGCAAACTATATGTTTTGGTGTTTGCAAGTGTTTATTAACAAAAATGGCGTACTCGAAGGTGTGACTGTACTAATGAGGCTTTAAGGCCATCTATTTATGGGTTTCGGCAAAACTAGTTACGAACGAGCGTCGCCCACAACCATCGTATTAGAGGGAGCCAAATACATTTAGTATATTTTTGAAGGGAGCCGATCGTCGTTTTTATATTTAATAAATAGGTAACACACAACCGCAAATCATGTTTCCAACTTTATTAAATCTCCATTAAGTATCATCACAGACACTCCTAATTAGACACGTTCGTTTAAGCTAGAATTTCTACGAGACGTTGCATTCTTATCCACAGGACATTTCCACCGCATTCTGCAGTTTAATAAAATAGCTCGACGTTATTAATCTACACATATAATATTTAATGATTGATGATGATAATGATGATGATATAAATAATACACAACGGAAAATAATGTTTTCAACTTTATTAAATCTCTATTAAGTTTCAACAGTTCATCACACACAATCATCTAACTACACACATTATTTTAATCTAAACACTTTACATGGCACATATTGCATTCCTATCAGCATAACATTACCACACTTTAATAAAGTAGCTTGACAAAAATAATTAAAAATACATACATATCCAAAAAACTGATATCATGCACTATTACTAAAGGATAGCCGTGAGAGACATGACATAAATTACAGTAGTCAAACCGCAGGAAAACTGAATTAATAAAAAGTATTTATCACTTTGTATACAAAAAACATACAACAGCAAATCATGTTTCCAATTTTATTAAATCTCCACTAATTATCAACTGTTATGCTCTCTCTATTCAATTAAGTTTCAACAATTCGTCACACACATTAAGTTTCCTGTTGAAACTTAATAGAGTTGTTCGACTTCATCAAACACAATAATATAATAACACACATTCTTTTATACACTTTACATGGCACATGTTGCATTCATAACTGCATAACATTTCCACACTTTAATAAAGTAGCTTGACAATAATAATTTAACTAAAAACATCCAAAAAACTGAAATTATTTTATTAATACACTGTTATTTTATAATTTAAGCATTGCAATCTTAAGTCTAAGCTCCTTACTACTTACAAAAGAGCAACATATGCACTACATTATGCGCAGACTATAGTAGTTAATACATAAAAATAAAAATCTGGCAACAATATGGGTGGCTTTTCATGTTTTGGTACTTCTTTGTCTCCCTAGAAGTAGCCATACTTGTAGCTAACCAACAATATTTTCTACCTCAAATGTAACCCATGTAGTTAACGTTGGATCTCAAACTAATTGTGAATAAACATCGGTGCCCAAGAAACATTTTCTTTGTTTGTTTTGCACCTGATGTTCTAAACTTCTAAATAAAATACCTAAGAAAATTGAAAGACATACTATTAAAAACAACAGCTAAAATAATTAAACAGAACTTGTTAGTATTTTGCACAAGATTTCTTAACCAACAAGAATTATTAAAATTTTGTTTTTGTAATTTAAATGTACTAAATTTGCTTACTTAAATAGGTAGAAAGTACATAGATTCCTCACAACTGTTACAACTGATTGCAAGTTGTACATTCTTTGCAATAAAATATATCTATTCTATTGAAAGATACATAAATAACACATAACCGCATATCATGTTTTCAACTTTATTAAATGCCCATTAGCAGAATCATCTAAGTTTACACTTTCTTATAATTTAGATACTGTTTACTCATGTAAACAGTATCTAAATTATAAGAAAGTGTCTCATGGCATGGTGCACACCTATTGAAAAATCTTTATCAATTGTTTACAGACTTTACAGCAGACAATGACTTAGGTACTACAAATGATGCATCTCCAAGCATAATTCAAGCTGTGGACCCGTAGTTTCACGCTGCCTTAGCCCTCCGACAGCCTTGATATGGCTATGAGACGGCAAATCTCACGCAAATGAAAATCCTTTGGATTTGTTCATATCTGTACATTTACAGAATTACAGTAGAGGTGTTAACCGAGCTCTTAAGTAAACATTAACCATTTCTTCGAATATACAACAACGTCACGAATCTCTGCAGTGTCCCAAGTGTCTGTACGCAGCTATAATATGATTTAATAAGAAACTACATGAAGTGGAGTCGGCGCATGACTCAAAATGAGTTAGCTGAGTAATAATAATGCTGTAACCTTGGCTATTAATGAAAAATTATCATGTTAAATACCACATAATTTGCTATATCAACAAAAAAATGATCTGACACTTGACAACTTTGGCATTATTTATGTTGTTTAACTGTCATTTTTTTTATTGACATAAATACGGGGCTTTTGGCTACGTTGCATTTTGTTACATTTTTATCTTGTAACGTGCGTTTTGTTTGTGCAGAATAAACAATTTTTCTTTCTTTCTTTTTTTACAATGTTGTAAGGAGGCAGATTATATTTTTAATAAATTGCTAGCTGACCCGGTAGTAATAATAGATTCTACAAATTTTTCACTCATTCTTTTGATACAATCAAATTCATTGACATAAAATCATTTCATGGAAAACAAAAACCGCAAAAATTCAAAGTGATAAGTAGGTAAAGTATCGGAATGTTGAAATTAAGCACACACAGACATACTCTTTTTGAATTAACATTTTATTTATCTCATCTTAGTTTATAATCAAACCAAAATATTTTTAATTTACATAAACCTACATGGGCACTTATGAAACGTCAGAAGCTAGGTGCATGTTTCCAAATTGTTGATTTCTATGAAGAAGAACCGGCAAGAAACTCCACGGTTACTCTTTTAAAAATAATTGGTGTTTACAATGGTTTCAAATTACAGTTCTAGGGCAGCACTGCGCCCCACAGTGCGTCGCTTGACTCCTGATATTGGCGCTAAGTTTGGTCGCCCGAAACGGTGGCGCCAACACAGTGTTAATATCGAAGGATATCATTACCTTGATTAAGTCTAATCATGTTTTTAAACTATTCACCATCATCATTTCTGCCGAAAGTCGTCCAGTGCTAGGTTCTGTGCATGTACAGGAGGTGTTGTCATTATCACCATGCTTGGCAGGCGGGTTGGCTAGATCGCAGTATGGTGGTAAGATTCATAGAGAACGCTGTGGTCACTTTCTAGCAAGTCCCATAGTCGCCTTTTACGACACCCACGGAAAGAAATAGGATGATGTTATTCTTTACGTCCGGCCGGTTTAGTTCATCTGGCTACAAAAGTTCTTTTTATCTATCCTGTTGATCCTGGCACAAAGAACATGGGCACTTGGCTAACATGCTTGGACTAGTAAAACCTAACAAAACGTAACTTGACGAAACATGTGTCTTTACATTCACCTAAATAAGTATGACTAAGTACAGCCTTCAATATGTTTTTAAAAGGTGGGAAAATCAAGTAACTATGAAATATGTTTTTGAGGTTATGTTTATATATTTTTAATCTGTAGCATTTATTTTTTCTACTTTAGATTAGGACGAGTGCACGGCGCAGGCCAGATAAGTCTGCGCTTGACTAATATCGGAAATAATCGTGGTCTGCCACTGTTCTAGAAAAAAAACTGAAAACTGTCAATTTTTGTTTACTTGACAAAAATAGGGAGCGTAATCAATCGATTTATGACAGTATCGATTTTTAGATTTAAAATCATTCGCTTAACTCATTCATTCATTTAGTTCAAGGCTTTATGATAACAATTCACCACGAAATAACATCAAATTGTATTTGTGGCAAGCTTTGAATAATAAATAACGCGAGTTTAATACAGTTGACATTGATTGGGATTTAAAAAAAAAACATTTTGGACTTCTCTAGTAACGTCAGTAATTATGGATGCGTTCGAAGTTAGACATTTTATACTTGCGTTCTGATAAAGGAGTATTAAAAAAAAAATATCTATATTTCCCCAGCATTTAAAAATAAACTTATGGTATCCATTAATTACATTAACAATGCACTACATATTGGTGACAGTTTCATGTCGATAACAATTTTGGTTTTTTCCTAGTCCAAAGTGACCATTGTTCTTTATGAAATTAATAAAAAAAAAAACACGAATAAGATTGAAATAGTACGGTTATGTCGTGAAAATTACTTACACCACCATCTTTTAGGAATTCCTAGAACTAAACAATAAATACAAACTATTTTCGTATAATAAAGATGTTTTTTCCAAATATAAAGAACAGTAATAATTGAGATAAAAACTATCCTATCTTTTAAGTTGGACCAAATTATAAATAATTAGAAGTTTGTTATGAATCTGTTCAGTAGTTTCGGATTTTACCCGTAACAAACATGATGGCCCGAGATTTTTTAAATGTTTATCAGTCCTTCTAAATTTCTTTAATAAACAGTTTCCAAGATAGGGTTTAAAAAGTCACTATACAATTTGTAGTAAAAAAAAATACTTTTTTTACCAATCAGTGGTCTCCATTTTTTTCCAGAATTCAAGGATTTGTACTTAACGGCTAATAATTGAAGTCGAACTATAAATAGTAGTCTTCGGTAGTGTCTCGGCATCGTTTTGTACGATGTTGCGCGGTATCTCCGATGTAGAGACTTGCTTTTGTCGTATGCATCGGTACGGCAAGCGAGTGTTTTCGGTATTATCTAGTGATCCGAATTTTCGATGACATAGTGGCGGCCGTAAGAATTTCTCCTTGAATTCAGGGAAAATTGAAGAATATTTATTAATAAAGAATAATATTTTTCTAGAAAATTGTGCAGTGAAATTGGAAATTATATCTTGCAAATACTCGTTTTTTTATGGAATCTAATAAGTAGCAATAACTGTTTTACAGGATTAAAATAACTTGTTATAAATCTAAGGTCATTACAATCTGCATCCTTGCAACACTATAAAACTAATGCCAAACTTGTGAAGTCATGTCTATTTGTTTTCATTGATTTTTTTCTCAAGTGTAGTTTACACATATTTTCATAGATAGCCAAGGTTACAGCATATTATCACATATTATTACTCGGCTAACCCATTTTGAGTCAAGCGGCGACTTCACTTCATATAGTTTCTTATTTAATCATATTATAGCTGTGTACAGACACTTGGGACACTGCAGAGATTCGTGTGGTTGTTTTATTCGAAGAAATGGTTAATGTTTACTTAAGAGCTCGGTTAACACCTCTACTGTTAATTTGTAAATGTACAGATAAGAACAAGTCCAAAGGATTTTCATTTGCGTGAGATTTGCCGTCTCATAGCCATATCAAGGCTGTCGGAGGGCTAAGGCAGCGTGAAACTACGGGTCCACAGCTTGAATTATGTTTGGAGATGCATCATTTGTGGTACCTGAGTCATTGTCTGCTGTAAGGAGGGCACAACATGGAAGAAAACAGTTTGAACTAAGTGAATAGTGAAAGTGTAAACAATTGATAAAGATTTTTCAATAGATGTGCACCATGCCTCATGTAAACAGTATCTAAATAGAGTGTGTAAACTTAGATGATTCTGCTAATGGACATTTAATAAAGTTGAAAACATGATTTGCGGTTATGTGTTATTTATGTATCTTTCAATAGAATAGATATATTTTATTGCAAAGAATGTACAAATTGCAATCAGTTGTTACAGTTGTGAGGAATCTATGTACTTTCTACCTATTTAAGTAAGCAAATTTAGTACATTTAAATTACAAAAACAAAATTTTAATAATTCTTGTCGATTAAGAAATCTTGTACAAAATACTAACAAGTTCTGTCTAATTATTTTAGCTGTTGTTTTTAATAGTATGTCTTTCAATTTTCTTAGGTATTTTATTTAGAAGTTTAGAACAACAGGTGCAAAACAAACAAAGAAAATGTTTCTTGGGCACCGATGTTTATTCACAATTAGTTTGAGATCCAACGTTAACTACATGGGTTACATTTGAGGTAGATAATATTGTTGGTTAGCTACAAGTATGGCTACTTCTAGGGAGACAAAGAAGTACCAAAACATGAAAAGCCATCCATATTGTCGCCAGATTTTTATTGTTATGTATTAACTACTTTATAGTCTGCGCATAATGTAGTGCATATGTTGCTCTTTTGTAAGTAAGTAAGGAGCTTAGACTTAAGATTGCAATGCTTAAATTATAAAATAACAGTGTATTAATAAAATAATTTCAGTTTTTTGGATATTTTTAGTTAAATTATTATTGTCAAGCTACTTTATTAAAGTGTGGAAATGTTATGTGGTTATGAATGCAACATGTGCCATGTAAAGTGTTTAGATTAAAATAATGTGTGTAATCAGATGATTGTGTGATGAACTGTTGATAATTAATGAAGATTTAATAGAGTTGAAAACATGATTTGCCGTTGTATGTTATTTATATACGAAGTGATGGATACTTTTTATTTATTCAGTTTTCGTACAGTTTGACTGTTGTAATGAACTACAGAATGCATTAGTAATGTCAAATGAATAGGAATTTAACATATGTAAGCAGCATCTAGATTATAAGAATGTGTGTAATTAGGAGATCATTGTGTGAGATGATGATGATACATGGAGATTTAATAAATTTGATTTGAAACATGATTCGTGGTTGTTTTTTATTTATTTATAAACAGCGATCGTACGATTCGATCCCTTCAAAAGATATAAGGCTCCTTCTAATGCGGTGTTTGTTGGCAAAGCTCGTTTGCACGTAGATTGTCCGGAACCCATAAATAGGTAGACTTAAAAGCCTCATCAGTACAGACACTCAGACACACTTTTGAGAACCCCCATTCCTCATAATTTTTGTTTATAATTACTTTCAAACACCTAAAAACTAGTTTATGAAAACAAAAATGGCTGCAAAAACGACTCGTAAACATCAACAGAGCTCAGTTGCGACAGACCAACGACAGTTGATAACTTTGAGTGTCGAGACTACCAAATATCGTTCCATTCCGATCTTCGGAACTTTGTAACGTTTTCGTTTGTTAAAATGGTCGCTATCTATGTCGAGACTGCAGGCCCAGGAACCCGTTGAATTTCTCTTTCAATAAGTTTAATGTTTCTCTGGCGGTATGACAGGTGGCGCCATCCTGTTGCAACCAGTTTGTCAGATGTGATATTTTTAAATACAGAACATTTAATGACTCAACTGTCAAAAATTCGCACCAATAAACAATCTATTATGGCCGCCATCGGGTGTCAAAGATACCCTTGTTCCTTTTACAAAAAACCTATATTAAGGGTAGTTTCAAAATAAACAGACAGACGTAACTCGTAAGGTGTAAGTCAAAAAGTTTCAGAACTCCGCCATTTATTAAACTAATAACCTACCAAACATTTGTAATACTTAATTAAATACCTGTGCCATAGTCACGTGCGCGCCCTTATTAAACAAATGTTAGTTATGGCTTCAACTCGCACTCCTAAGACAATATGGAGCCCTGGTACCTGTGAATACAGGTCACGTGGTATATGAACGAAGTTTGTTTGTTTTGGAATGTAAATTCACGTTTATATTCTCGGAGGGGGTTGCCGAGGTGAAATTAAATGAAATGAAATTTGAAATTGTTTGTTCTGTAAATAGAATATCGGATTCATTTCTACACTATATTAGAATGGCAGGGTGAACGACGCGAAAACTGAAACCATAAATTGAGCACATTGCTCTGGAGTCCTAGACTCCTTAGAAGACCGGACATTTATATGGTCAAACCGTGTGAGGACCATGTTAGTGTCTGAAATGGTCTTTTGAGGAAAGAACCATACAGATTTGAATAGACCTATCCAGTCAGCGCAAGCATTTCTCAGGGTATTCTTTTGGTCCGTTATATTTAAGCGCAATGAAATAGGGGCCATTTTCTATCAACCAGGCATGTATCCACCCTTACAAGGTCGCGAATTTGTTCGAAAGAGTTGCCGTGGCCCTGGCACAGGCAACTGAAGGAACACGGGTGGGTTTTATTCAGTAAAAGTCTGACACGCCCTTTTTTTTTCTGGATGGGAAATAATCTATATATAAAAAAAAAAAAAAATGGTTATATTTGACATTCAGTAATACTAAAGACAAATTGTTGACACTGTACTACTGTGCAGAGGGTTCGCTGGCGGGATGGTGATGGCCAGGACCAGGACGTAGGTGTAATGTGTAAAGAATACTTCGTCAGGACTCTCTTCTTTATTTTCTTAATACTTCTTAACTGCTGGATATGGAACAATATGGAATGAATTATCACAGAAATTTGTTCTGGTTTTATAGAATTTTCCCTATTATTTTTAATTCATTATGACGGTTCCAAATGTCATAATTATAATCAGCCTGTACAATCGTGAGGCATACAACCTCTACAGTTTGCACACGACACTAAGTTTTGTATGGGAAACTTACTAATGCCATACTTGACACTCCCCATAAAACCACATAAAATATTTCTTAAAAATCTAAATTAAATACACTAAATTCCTATCAAATAAATTCCTATTATTGTACCGTGTGGTGCCGGACATAAAGAATAGCATCACCCCATTTATTCCCGTGGGTGTCGTAAGAGGCGACTACGGGACTTACTAGAGAATGGGCAGCAGCGTTCTCTTTGCATTTTACCACCATACTGCGATCGCCAATCCGCCTGCCAAGCGTGGCGATTATGGCAAAGCCCCCCAAATTGGGGGATGTCATGTCCAGCAGTGGACGTATTACGGCTGAAATGATGATGATGAAATTCCTATCGTCGCTAATACAAATAATATTAAAGACAATTAATATTCTCGATGTGATCATAGATTTTAAAAATGAAATAGGTTATATAACTATAAAATTAATTTATTACCTATGGTTATACTTGACAACTTGACATTCAGTAAGACTATAGGACTATAGACACAAAATATTAAAGACAGATGTTCTAGATTGGACCACAGATTTGGACCATAAACAAAAGAATATCTATGCATGTGTGTATTAAATACACGGTAATGAATAGTAGTGTGTGTAACGTGTTATTTATTGAAAATAATGTATTTTTACGCATAATTTAAAAAATATTAGCATTCGTCACTTCTCTGTATAGACTATAAGTGTGCGAAATTTCATACTCCTCTGTCCGCCCAATTTCTGTAAAAAGGGATCCAAAGTTTTCGCTTCACGTATTAATATATAGATAGTTCTTCTATTTTAGATCAATAGATCTATTTACATATTTACAAACACGACCTTAACCCTTAATCCAATACAAATATGACCTATATTAGTCGATTAAAATAAATAACTAATTAGCAAATCGAATAGCACTAACACGACAAAGGATTTCCACCATTATCGCTCTTGAAATAAAGACTATAATACTTACTTAACGCCTACGTTTGTACGGATCGTCCCACTTTACAGTGACAATGATATTAGTTACTGTACAGTATTTCGTCATAGTGACGTAATTAGTTTTCAACAACGGAGCATTTTTTCCGGTGTTCTGAGCATGATGAGATGGGCTATTGTAGAAGATTTCACATGTACCTGAGGCAACTATAAAAGGCAACCATGATTAAGATTGGGATGCTGATTTTTCTCTAATACTCGAAACTCAAAGCATTTATTTCAAACTAGATTTTACCAGCGGTATCGCCTGCGTGGTTATTAGCTGACATATGGCAAATAATTTAATTTATGTTTTGTTTTCGTAATATTAATTACTTACATATTATTGTATAGAATTAATTTCTTCTAACTTAACAGACAGCTGTGCTGCTGGACAGTTTGTTGCGCTACTCCTTCACCCCAGCTAAAGCACTAGGAAGTGGTGAAGGGCGAGCATTTTGGTGGACTGTCTTAATGTATCTTTGACGTTTAAAAAGTGCTGACTCGCGGCCTAGTTTGAATAAATTACTTACGATTTTTGATTATGGGACCAACCCTGAATTGCCACAAAAAATGCTTGTCTGCGTTCGAACGTACGATCAGTAAGTCGCGGCCGTTACCGCCACCACTGCTCTCCATTTCCCGTTGGAAAAATCCTGAGTTTGGACTTCTACTGTTCAGTAAGTGATCAACTTGGGTGCACCGGAGGAGTGTGGTAAAAAAGGGGTGTGATAAAAAGGGGTGTGATAAAAAAAGGGTGTGATAAAAAGGGGTGTGATTATGTTTAAAAAAAAATTAACATACACTGTCCCACTGTTGAGCAAAGGCCTCCCCAAATCTCCCGCCAGGCATCCTTTTCCAGGACCACCTGATCCAACCCTTGCAATACGCGTCCAGGTCGTCTCGCCATCTCTTCTTGGGCCGTATTATGCTTAATCGATTTTATTGTGTAACGCAAGTATTACCTTTTCTATCAATCAATCAAGTCAACCTATCGTGCCTCCGATACAGCTAGAACAGATCGATTTGAATGCCGATTTTCGAGTACAAAACTTAGAGAAAGCGTAGAATTTTGTTTCAAGTCTTTTTGGTACGATATGGCGTAATATTTCGCTGCATATCTAAAAGTTTTAGTAGAGTAGGGTCCGAAAACAAATGTTTATGACTTTGAGAACCCGAATGGTGCAGTTACCGGTCTAACTTCTGCGATCAGGGTCGTTGATTCGATTCCGCAATGAGTCAATGAAACGCCCATCCATGGAAGTGCCTAAATTGCATTGATTCTTTTTGTTTTAATTTACACTTAGTATCACATTAACAGTAGCAATGGCTTTAATTTGAGAGTTTCAACAACATTAATTGCGTTATTTAAGTTTTCGAAACAAATCAAAGCCGATCATGTCAAAGTATTTTATTTCACATAAACCTACTTAGGCAGTTATGAAACGTCAAAAGCGAGGGGGGGGGGGTTCCAATTGGTTGATTCCTATGGAGAAGAGCCAGCAAGAAACGCCACGGTTACTCTTTTAAAAATAATTGTCTCTTACAATTGTTTCTAACTACATTGTTAATAGGTAGGGTAGGACAGGGTAGGTTTGTCAAGAAGTTATATCTTTTAAACTTCGCAACGGTTTTTAATGCGGTTTTTATCAATAGACAGAGTGATTCAAGAAGAAGGTTTGTGTATGTAATTCGCGGGTGAAGCCGCTGGCAAAAGCTAGTAACATATAAAAATCTATTTAAAACAAATGACGTGATTGCATAAACACTAACAAGAGTTGAAATTAAAATTGTAGCCGTCAAGCAGTCGTGATGCTCAACAAATACTTTGTCATCTAACAATCTGCCAACGTTTTTGTCAAGCCCACTTCAACAATAACACAACGGCATAGCCACAGTAAAGATATATCTATACAGTATTCTATCTTCATACAAACGCTCGGAACGCAAGTTATACCTACACGCCTCGAGTCTGGTACACTCCGAGTACATACTCAGTTGCGTACGCACCGCTTTGACAAACGGATGGCGGGCGGGCGGTGTTATTGATGGTTTTGTTTGTAAGCATTTAGCGTGCGATTTGTGAATATTTAATAATAATCAGTGCAAGATGATTACTTAATATGGAAAATAGAACTTATAAACTATTTAATGCTGTTTCTGGTTGCTTGAATTCTTCAATAATGCACCCAGAGATACATTTTTTAAATTACCCTGGAAACTTCGAAAGAAAAGACTAGATTTTTTTTATATACCTACTAGTACAAAATTTGTTTCTTTTTTAATAGGTAGGTATTTCGCTTTTTACACCAAGTAAAATACCAGGATTATTAAATAAGTAAGCGGATGGGTGAAAAAAATGACAAACGAGTGACTTACCTACGCTCGTAGTAGTAGCAAATAGTTTCCTAGCCTGGGGTGCCCGATCTTTTGATTTGAATCGATCTTTTCGATCGTAAATCATTGAATCGATACATGATCTTGATCGCAGGATTTGAATCGGTGCAGCAAAGATCGTATCGTAATTAAAAATAAATAAAAGTTGATATAATTTACATCTTCCACCCTTGTCACTTTTAATAAAAAACGGTCCAAACATTGTTTTTTTGTTAATAAAATATAATATTTACAATCAAAGAAACTCAAGTAGGTTTATGAAGTCAAAATACTTTATGCGGGCAGCCCTATCGCGACTACCGCGTGTTTATGTACCGCGCGTGCTGTAGGTAATTATTTCTAGGATAGGGCCGAGTCAAAATACTGTATAGATATCTTTACTGTGGCATAGCATTCTGTCGTCAGGCTCACATAACCGTAAATGCTGCTGACTCACAAAATGTGGGTTATCGACTCGATTCGTCTGTCTGTGAGCTGTATCTTGTATATTTAAACTGGTTAGAGTACTCTCCCATAGGTAATTTATCATGTTTTGTGGGTCATTAGTGCATGAAATAGAAGTGGTTAGGCGAAGACTTGTTAGTGTCTCCTCTGTTGGCCTAAAGCCTTCCCATTCTGTATACATAAAGTCTTGTCATCTTAAAAAAAAAATCTTTATTTGCGTAAATAAGGTACAGAACGTTCTTATATTATAATTATATTGTTCTCTTATTATGCATTTAATATTGTTGTGCAAATTTTACATAATTAAATATTAGATGGAAAAAAAAAACAAATAGTCTCATTAATTTTGCTATGGGTGTCTTCAAAATCAAAATCAAAAGTCATTTATTCAAACTAGGCTGAGAGCCAGCTCTTCTTGAACGTCAACGTTAATAAGACCGTCCCCCAAAACACCCGCCCTTCATCACTTCCTAGTGCTTAAGCTGGGAAGAAGAAGTGGCGCAAAGAACTCCCCAGCAGCACTTCATCTTCGTAATACTCTTGTCAGAGCGGCCTTGGTCCTTATGACGTTTCTAGTGCCTAGGTCTAGGGGCTAATGTGAATCGCCTCACAATTTCTCGCGATCTACGCCTATTTTTGGAAATTTAATTTGGTCAGTCCATCTTATGGGTGGTGAGCATTGGCTTGGTCTAGGACCTCCACTCTACCCTGCATACCATGGGCTAACACAGAGAAAATCACTGCTGCTAAATGGGCTATACTCAAGCTTGAGACTTCGTAATAATTACAAAATAAGACTGACTACAACAATCGTGTTTTACGTAGGGGATAATGTTCGTTCATGATTATGTTTTGGATGCCAGGATGTGACGGGTTCGTCGGTACGACCTTGAGTCTCGACTCTGAAAAACAAAAACGAGAGGCCCTGATACAGCAGTAAGATAGCAAAAAATCTGTATAAAAGCAGCTATGAATTAAGGGTCAAAATAAAATGATTTCTTTGCCCTTCAATCTAAGTTGTATTTTTGGACAAAACTGTCGCTTCACACTCACTCTCCCCTTGTTTTGAGGACCCATATTCAAAAAGTTTTGAGTATAGTCTTATACTGATCACCATCATCATAATGATAGCCTTTTTCCAACTATGGCGAAAAGCGCTTGGGCAGATGATATTTTATAGGGTCAGCTTGCATGCTTGGATGTAGCCAAATAACAGTAATTTACGTGGCGCAACTGTCTACCAGACCTCAACATCCCAGTTGCTTGGCAACACATCATCATCATTTCAGCCGTAATACGTCCACTGCTGGACATGACCTCCCGCAATTTCGGGGGCTTTGCCATAATCGCCACGCTTGGCAGGCGGATTGGCGATCGCAGTATGGTGGTAAAATGCATAGAGAACGCTGCTGCCCATTTTCTAGTAAGTCCCGTAGTCGCCTCTTACGACACCCACGGGAAGAAATGGGGTGATGCTATTCTTTACGTCCGGCACCACACGGTACGGCACGGCAACACGATAACCCTAAACCTCTTTGTCTAATACTGATATCGCCTGCATAGCCTTTTCACAAATATTTTTGGAGCCGGCTTCCAGTCTAACCAGAAAGATGCATCTAAATACCAGTATTATACGTGGAGCTTCACAACTCAGTTCCTGGGTAACGCTAAAACTATTGTTAAGACTGGTTGTGTCTTTCGGTTTTCTGACGACCTGTAACGACTGTCAAAGTTCCACGAATGACAGCTTAGGCCAACGGCTTAACGTGTTTTCCGAGGCACGTAGAGGTCTTGATATGTAAAGATGGTCCCCATCCACGGATCGACTGCGGCAAGTGTAGCTTAACACATTCGAGTGCCGATCACGCGATATCGCGTGATTTGTCGGCTCTGCATAATATGGCCGATCATGCGATATCGCGTGCTTGCTACTAACAATTTCGTAGGCGCTTTATTCTGTGGCAATATGGGATTGACCATCAATCTGTGTTTGGCACTCAACGTGTTAACCCGATCGATTCACTCCTGCGACTGTTATTACTTAGCCCCAAGCCACTCTGTCAGTGTGATACTGAAACCTAACCCAACATTAATTTATGAATGCATCTGCTCCTCCGATTTCTTGTTCGTCATCTCAACACCCACGTGAAGACCGCGGGTCTGCTATATTTAGTCAGGGACATACTCTGTCATACGCATCAAAAGATTATGATTCAGGTAGTTATTTATGAGTATTATCGCGCCTGTTTTATGCGGAGGTATAAACGCAGTTAAAACCGGCCAAGTGCGAGTCGGACTCGCGCACCGAGGGTTCCGTACAAACCTGTAGGTATTCACGGTTTATGCATAAGGCTTCTGTTTATGAAATTAAATGTTATTTTTTAATTTTTATATTTGAGTTGATTGAATGAAAGGTAAATTGCGGTTTACGATTTATGACGTATTAAAAAAAAAACTACTTACTAGATCTTGTTCAAACCAATTTTCGTTGGAAGTTTATATGGCAATATACATCATATATATTTTTTTTAGTTTTATCATTCTCTTATTTTAGAAGTTACCAGGGAGGGGACACACATTTTACCACTATGGAAGTGTCTCTCGCGCAAACTATACAGTTTATAAAAATGATATTAGAAACCTCAATATCATTTTTGAAGACCTATTCATAGATACCCCACACGAATGGGTTTTATGAAAAACATTTATTTGAGTTTCAGTTCTAAGTATGGGGAACCCCAAAATTTAT
Organism: Aporophyla lueneburgensis; assembly: GCA_932294355.1. Taxonomy (NCBI): domain Eukaryota; kingdom Metazoa; phylum Arthropoda; class Insecta; order Lepidoptera; family Noctuidae; genus Aporophyla; species Aporophyla lueneburgensis. The sequence goes on along the minus strand of OW028762.1, from coordinate 9,364,036 downwards.
TGTTTTTTTTTATTCTTGTGTGGAAATCTTAATGCGGTTCATAGAATACATCTACTTACCAAGTTTCAACAGCATAGCTCTTATAGTCTCGGAAAAAAATGGCTGTGACATACACGGACAGACAGACATGACGAATCTATAAGGGTTCCGTTTTTTGCCATTTGAAAACGGAACCCTAAAAAGGCATAAAACCATTAATGCAGAACCGAGCAGTGGTCGGCCAGTGGTAACTGCCCCAATTTACTTGTCGCAGGTCGTCGAAGGTCACATTATTTTGTAATTTATTTCATCACCACTGCTCTGAAAAATCGCGAAGGAACTTCGTGAGGAAACCGGCATGTCTTAAAACCAAAAATTTCGAAGACATGTGACATTTGCCAACCCGCATTGAGTCCACTGGGCGGATTAAGGCCCACTCTCTTTCACAGAGAGAGTCACACAGTCTTCCACTGTGTCTCAGCAGTGGGAACGATATTGTCTGATTATGAAGAACCGGTTTACCTAGTCTCCACCGTCCTATACGAAGGCGGGTTCAGTATTGGGAATATGATAGGGGAGATGATATCGTCACCTTCAGGCCGTGGAAAGAATGCGTTCCCGACATCTGTTAGTGCGACAATTCTAGTAACTAATAAAGATCAAATCTGCAAAACATGTATTTGTTTGCATGAAACTGACGGATGTGAAGAACGCATTTTATCACCCTGTCATATGCCTAATCATAAATCAGACTTCTTGTAGTTCTTTAAAGGTTTGGAAGATCGGTCTACGTCATCGACTGTTGGGGAGTTATTCAGCTAGTGATCCCTATATCTATTTATTTAAACTTCTCGCACATAAAAAAAGGTACAAAGGCGGACTTAATGCCTCAGGCATTCTCTACCAGTCAACTAAGGGTGCTGAAGAGATTAGATGACAGGTGCTTTAATTGAGAGGAACAGTTATTGAAAATACTATTAAAATACATCCTATACCAAATTATAAATAACATGGGAAATATAAATAGATGCCTAGTAGAAGCCTGGAAGAATAAAAAAATACTTTCCATTCATTCATTTATATTGTTTGGCAGCTTTTCTAATGTATTTTTCTGAACCATCCTGTTCATTTTGAAACTGGAACTGGTAACCTTAAACCGAAAATGGACCGTAATAGCCAATTACGGTCCGTTTTCGACTAAGGTTTCGGGAGTCCTGTATATTCTTGGTACCTACCAGATTTACTTCGTAATGTCGTCTTGGGTTGGTTCGATCGATCCTGTTAATCTAGTTCTTGGTCCCGTGGATGGGTCGTATCCTTTGGACCCGGATTCATGGATCTTTGACTGTCGTTACGGGTTCTCAGAAGCCCGAAAGTCTAACCATCTTTTCTTATCCCAATTTAGGGGCCATCCATAAATTACGTCACACGTTAAGGGGGGAAGGGGTCGACGAATTGTGACATTGTGTGACAAGGGGGGGAGGGGCCCTAAATTTTGTGACGTCACATTTCAAAATTGAATATACATATTTAAAGTACTATTATAACACGAAATATGAACTATGAAAGAAAAATATAAAAAAATTCAATGTCTAGATGTAAAATTGCAAAATTTGTGACGTCACACTAGGGAGGGGGGGTCTCACAAATGTGACCAGCTGTGACAAGGACAGGGGGGGGTGGGTCAAAAATCATGAAATTTGTGTGACATAATTTATGGCTGGCCCCTTATTTGGGGTCGGCGCAATCTGTCTTTGTTTCTTCCACACTTCTCTAATAGGCGTCATTTCAATAGCCCTTTCTATCCGTATCATAATTCACAACCAAGTAATATCGTATTACCCAAAAACTGGGTTGTGGAGGTCAGATAGGCAGTCGTTCTATGTTAAATACTGGTATTCAGCTGCATCCGGTAAGACTGGAAGGAAACTTCAACATATTGAGGCTAGGCAGATAATGCCTTCAAAGCTAAGAATGCTTTCTAAGACACAAAAATCCTAACAGGATTATCTAAGCGTCGAACTTAAGACTCGTCAGTCGTGACCACTAGACTATAACGCAATCGGAAGTGGCATTATGTTAATCACTAATAGAACATTACCATAAAAAGATATAAAAACTAAACAAACTGCATTTCTAGCAACTCCAAACTGACATAACAGTACTCCTAACCGACTTAGAAAAAGTAGGTTATCATTTGAATTAGCACCATATGTTTTGATGCTTGCTACACATGTTTTAGAAGCCATTTTTATTAGAATTAACTAGAAAAAGTTTTTGTGTTTGTTTGGTCTTTCGCAGCTCGAGAAATGCTGCCCTAATTTTGATTAATTGTTGATTTATCGATGGCTAAGAATAACTTGAGGAAGTTGACTTGCTGGAGAGATGGATTTTTTAAAAACATTTCGATATCATCTTTTTAACCAGTCATTGAACATTCAATTCTGGAGTTTTTTTTTTTTTGGGAAATCATCAAATGACGTCTCCCGCTCTGGGTGGAGCGGAAGGGCATGTCAGACTTTTACTGTCTAAAACCCACCCGTGTTCCTTCAGTTGCCCAAATGTCAGGGCCACGGTATCTCTTTCGAACAAATCTCGCGACCCTGGCAGGTCAATTCTGGACCTGAGACTCATACAGCTACCAATAAACGGTCAGAGATGTTGCCACAATGTTCACGGTTATCAAATCGATTTACGGACCAGAACCTCAATGCAACGTAGACATTATGTAGCGGCATCTACACCACCATATACAAACTACCCGTCACACTGACGTCACGCAAAATCCTGCATCGCACAAACAGAGTTTACTGTGCACGACACCCGTCTGGTCTGAGGATCCTCTCTTTTCTACGGAGGTTGAGTGTTCCTCATACTTTCAAACCGTAATCCACGGCACAGTAGCGTGGTTCAGTTCGTTCTTAGCATTTTTGTTTAATCTAGCCCTCTACTCTGTAGGTGGTTTTCCAGCCTCGTTTGTGTAGTGATTACAAGCGCTACTGCTGAGCATGATATCCTTGTTTCGATTCCCAGTTTAAGCAAACTGTTATTGAGTTTGGTTCATCAGGAACTTGTTAGCAACAGCCCAGACTCTGGGTTGGTGCCTGGTCAGTGACATAACTGGAGAAATATGGGCGTTACAGGCGCTATGGTATAATTTACGATTTCAGAATTCTTGTAACCTCTGCTCCTAAGAATTCGCGTGTTATGGCAATACGAAGTTCAACAATACGCGGTCGTCATTCCAATAATCACGGAAGTCGACTCGTGATTGAAAAGTCGTATCGTCAGTTTGACCCCGCCCCACAGTGGAACGAATGTATGGGAGCGGTTGGACGTAGACATGTCCGAAAAAAAAGAGTAAAATTATGCCAAACTAATGATGCCATCTTATTCGATTACTTAATGCCTTCATAACTTGTGGTGATGAATTTCTTCATAACTCCCATATTTCGGGAGTAATTTGAGAAAATGTGAAATTTTACTATGAAAATGAGTGTATCGAGCTCTCTCCCTCCTGATTCCGGGCTTGTTTCAAGTAGCGGTCTCTAATATCATAATGCTAATACTAAGAGCTATATTTAATACTAAGACACATAGTGCGCCAAATGTGCACTTTCTGGGATAAAGAGTGATGTTTATTTTATAACACAATTTTTTTATTTTTTGTTTATTTTGTTGATTAAAACCGTTTTTCTAAAGGTTTACCTTATTACAATAACATTTCTGAGCAGCCAATTAGAGAAGATATAAGCTAATTAGGATATATAATTAGGGACTTAAGGTTTACATATAAAACTGATGCACTAATGATTACTGATAAGAACATTGCTATTATTTAATTACTAAATGGCTCTTAATACACTAATTTAGCATGCATCATTTACTAATTATCACAATAACTAATTACCTTGCAATATTTAACAAAGGATACCTGGGATACCTGGATTTTATATAAATAGGTCACTATTAGTAACTTTAAAATCAGTGTTGATTTACACCTCGTTGTATCCAAGCTAATCTCGCAATGTATTTTCCAAATTTTAATACAAATCTTGATATTCACGTTGCTTTATGCGCACGCGCACATAAAGATTTACTTCAGTGTTTTAAAAGATAACAGTTGTGTTCAGTTATGTGAAAGTGCTGAAACAAGTTTAAAAGACTGGTGTCGTCGATTTTGCTACCGCATTTATGCAAAATGGACACAGTCTGAAAGAAGCACAGATAAGTTTCGGAAGAAACATGAGATTTGGCTACAGGCTGCAATTCAATGGCCGGAATTACAGAATGAAAATATGGAACCTTCTACAGAAAATATAAGTGACGTCATCGAGCCCATAATTTCTCCTGCTAAATCTGATGCTTCAACTTGTACACATCCTAGTCCTCGTAAATCTTTTGAGGACCTTAGTAACCGGCAAAAAAGAAGACGCACTGAAGATAGTCTTTCATGCAGCAGTAGCAGCGCTGAAATTATGTTTTCGGCCGAAAGGGCGCTTCAAAAGGCAGGACAAAGCGATACAGCTTATGTTATGAAATACTTGACGGAGAATCCAGAAGAGGCCTCAAAAATCAAAGCCTTCATTGAAGGTAAATCAATTCAGGTACGGGAAATATCCCCTTTGAAGGCATTGGCTCTTTATGTATCGATGAACTTATCGAAATGGCGCTATAACACTCTTCGGGATTTCAACACTCAAGAAGGAGCTCTTCAATACCCGAGTTACTACATGTTGGTTAAAGAAAAAATTAAGTGCTATCCGGCCAAAGAAGATCTCACAGTTACAGAGAGCTCTGCAAAAATCAAATTACAAGCCTTGATGGATTTAACCTCAAGAAGACTTATTAGGTCGTTAGAAACCCCTGTTGATCCCAATCAACAGCTCGTATTGACCAGCAAATGGGGTTTTGACGGATCATCTAGCCAAAGCATTTATCATCAAAGGACGAGTGAAGATGAGCAAATCGATCTTGCTAGTAATTTTATGATTAGTCTTGTACCACTGCGGCTCGTCTCAAAAGGTGTAACAATTTGGGAAAACGAGCGACCATCTTCCACTTCATTTTGCCGGCCAATATTGTTTAAGTTTATAAAGGAAACCAAAGAAAATGTGCAGAGAGAGATGGCTGAAATCGAAGCAGAGATTGAAGCCTTAACTCCATCCACCATCACTGATGGAATTAGTGTCAAACACCAACTGCTGTTGACAATGATTGATGGTAAAATTCATTCCATTATATCCAATACAGCAGCTTCAGTGTGTGACATATGCAAGGCTTGTCCTAAAGAAATGAATAATTTAGAGTTAATCAAAGATAAACACGCAAACGAGGACATGTATAAATATAGCTTAAGCACCCTTCACGCTTGGATTCGCTCAATGGAATGCTTATTACACATTTCCTACAAATTAGACATAAAATCATGGCAAGTAAGGGGTGATATAGCAAAAAGGCAAGTTGATGACAGGAAGAAAAGAGTTCAAGAGGCTGTAAGAAGAGAAACGGGCTTACTTCTCGATGTTGTGAAACAAGGCAGTGGATCCACCAACAATGGCAACTCGGCAAGGAGATTTTTTGAAAACTACACTAAATCTGCTGAACTGACCGGAATAGATGCTATGCTTTTAAGAAAAATCTGTGTGATCTTGCAGTGTATTTCATCAGGAGAGAAGATCAACGTAACTAAATTCCGAGAGTTCTGCTTTGATACTGCTAAGCTTTACGTGGAGTTCACTCACGTTTCTTCACTTCATAAAATTTTAATGCATGGGCCAGACATAGTTCAGAACATGTCAATTGTGCCCATTGGTTTTCTATCCGAAGAGGCATCTGAGGCTAGAAATAAAGATTTTAGAAAATATAGAGAGGGGCATTCTCGAAAGCATAGCAGTATCTCATGCAATGAAGATATTATGCACAATCTTTTACTGTCTTCTGATCCACTTGTTACAAGTATCCGTCCAAAAGGAAATAAGTTTGTAAAAAAATCTTCTTTTAAGGAATTTTATGAGCTTACGGATTCTGAGAAAAGTGATATCGAATTTGTTAACATAAATGATTTAGCGGACATCGATTCTGAATTTGAATTAATTGATGATGATGATGATGACGAAGATAATTAAATGATGTTATTGTTTTAAAATGTGTAACTTAGTAAATTAGAGCTTACATCTTAATTATTTATTGTACTTTTAATGAAACTAGGTAATTTATTATCAACTTACTTAAAAGTCATACTCTCATCAGTTCTTGTGAATATTTTTGTTAATATATATTTCTGTATATATATAATATATTTATAGACCTCTTAATAAGTCTGTCTGCGGTTTAAAGTAAATACAAATGGGGAAAAAACGTTTTTTTTTTTAAATTTTCATTTCCTTTTATCCCAGAAAGTGCACATTTGGCGCACTATGTGTCTTAGTATTAAATATAGCTCTTAGTAATAGCATTACGATATTAGAGACCGCTACTTGAAACAAGCCCGGAATCAGGAGGGAGAGAGCTCGATACACTCATTTTCATAGTAAAATTTCACATTTTCTCAAATTACTCCCGAAATATGGGAGTTATGAAGAAATTCATCACCACAATTTATGAAGGCATTAAGTAATCGAATAAGATGGCATCATTAGTTTGTCATAATTTTACTCTTATTTTTCGGACATGTCTACGTCCAACCGCTCCCATACATTCGTTCCACTGTGCGCCCGTTGCTTTATGGTATAGACCATTCAGTAGTGCTGTTGTGAGTTTCGTTACACAAACAATCTGATGCTATGTTTGGCAGTGGGATGCAAGGATCTTTTCGAGAAAGTAGCCATTCGATGTGCTGGACTTTATGAATCATTGGTCCTTAGCAACTCTGAAGAACGAAACGTGGAAGGAGACCAGGGAGGCCTTCATCCAGCAAAGGGACATTAATGGCTAATAATAACAATAACCATACGAGTCTTCTTCTTCGCATCGCTGGCACGACAGTATTTAAAATTCTGGTGTTTAAAAATTTCGACACGTCTTATGCGTCGTCGGTTGTAGGGCAGAGGTCACCTTGACTGCATGTTCTGGGCAGGATAAGAGTTGGAAAACAGTTTGCGACTCAGCTTCGTATACTATTCCCTGCTGCCTTTCCGTCGAGGTGAGCCCCATTTTACGTGGTAACCATGGTTACATGTAATGTTAAACATTCAAACAGAACCTTGCGACATGTGTCAACACCTCCGACAAAGACCGGCCGGTTAAGATTTAAAAGCACATAATTTCATACAAATCCTGTTAACATTTTCAATTAATTTAGTTACTAGCTTTTACCTGCGGCTTCGCCTGCCCAAAGGTTGGACGTCTGTGTGTTTGTTCAGGGTAATTTCCGAAAATGTTTGAACATTTTTGACGGGACTTTCACTGGCAGATAACTAATGTTATACAAAGTAACTTACTTTTAGTTCCGGAAGCACGTTTCCGTGGAATAATTTCCGACATCCCGTTCCCGCGGGCGAAACCGCGGACCGCGGGCACACCTAGTCCTTTCATAAATAGACTGTCAATAACTTAGCCTATCGATTTAGCCACTCCCAAAGCTATTTTCAGCTGGCTATACAAAAGTTTTTACAGATTTGTAAAGAAACTGACCTTGCTCGAATAGCAACCCCGTAAGCTAAGCATCTCACCATCGACCTTTCTTGTACACACTGACCTTAGTAATAATAATAGGTAGAACGGGGTGGTGTCCGCAACTCCACGTCTGAGCGCGTATTTTGCGTACGGGTGGGAACTCGGTTATTCGATCCACCCCAGCTCCTCGAGAAAGGCCAGCAACGCCTTGATGTTGCTGACTATCTCACGTAGGGTACCTGGGTTACCGAAGTACTTGGCCCTGTATGTGGCAATCGCCGGGCAGTTTAAAAGTACGTGCGCTGCTGTCTCGTCGTCCTCAATGCAGGCCCTGCACAGCGGACTGTCTGTAGCTCCTATGACAAATAGATGTTTATTAAACGACCCATAGCCAGTTATTTGACCTTAGTATATGTGCCCGCAGAAATCTCGTTCTTCGTATCTTGAACTGGGAAGAACATTGAGAGCAGTGGGGCCCTAGTGGAATCACCACTGCTCTCAAAACGGTCAAGGAAAAACATCGTGAAGAAACCGGCATGTCCTAGTACAAAAAATTCGAACACAAGTGACACCTACCAACCCGCACTGGGCCCGCATGGTAGATTGCGGCCCACTCTCTCACACCGAGAGGAGGCCTCTCATGCCTCTATGTCCCAACAGTGGGAACGATGTAACCCATTCCCATTTTACAGTAGATTTTCTGATCAATATTCACAGACTCGACCATCCTCTTATAAATCGACGGTCCGTAACTTTGCCTATCGATTTAGCCTCTCCCCAATTCATCTGGCTATAAAAACATTTCTAACAGATTCGTAAAGCATCGCCCTCGTTCGAATAGCAACCCCGAATGCTTAGCGTCTCACCTTGACCTCTCTTGCACAAATGTCAGTCAAGGTTGGTTCCGAAGGCTCGATAAAACAACCTTTTTCATTGTTAAAGTTTAGATTCGCTGATATAACTACTTCACTCACCTCAAATATGTAGTTGGTTTATATTACTTGAATTATGAAATGACTAGCGTCTGCCTTTTGGGTGGGAACTCATTAAATGAATTCTCCCGCTCTGGGTGAACCAGGGCGTGTTCGAATTTTACTGACTAAAACCCATCCGTGTCGCTTCAGTTGCCTGTGCCAGGGCCACGGTAACTCTTTCGAACAAATCCGCGACCCTGACAGGCACTGGCCCTAGCAGACCCCTTCACTGTTGCTGACATCTCTTTGAGGCGCGCGTGGAACACTACGCGCTGTTGACCCGAGCTTGGTCCTTACCGGACGGCGAGCTACCCATTGTTCACCGCCCGCAAGCTCGCGCCTGCGGTGGCCGGGAGTCCGCTATCGACTTCCGAGGCCCGGGGCGTCTCCTTCTGCGGCGGCTAGGGACGTGAAGGCGCAGAGACTGCCACTCCCTCACGCGCCCCGCCTCCTTCTTCGCGAGCATTACTGCTTCGCAGAAGGAGGTGACAGCTTCCCATGCCCTCTCGCTCCGTACCATGGCTCGCACCAGGGCCGGACGCGAGAGGTCGCCGCCGCCGATCGCCTCCACGAGGACACGGCGGTGCGACGCCCAGGCAGGGCACACTTCCACCGTATGCTCCACCGTGTCCTCTAGACGATCCTCACAATGGAAACACCCGGGCGTATCCTCCCGCTTTATCCTGAACAGGAACCCATCGAAGCAACAATGCCCGGTGAGAACCTGCGTCAGGCGGAAGGTGAGGACGCCGTGGCGCCTCTCTATCCACTCCTCAAAGAGGGGACTTACCGCCGCAATTGTGGCGTGCCCAATGACTAGCCTCTGCCGCGACTTCGTTGTCTTGAAATTAAAGCCAGTCGCGTCATTCCATTGGAAAAACGCTGATAAACGAAAATAAACATCGCGAAAATATTAATTACTAGCTTCTGCCCGCGACTTCGTCCGCGTCAAATATTTGCTCCCCAGACCCTTACCGTCGCATCGCAGCCTGCCAGTTTTCGTCCATTTTTTTGTTGCTGCTCTGCTCCTTTTGATCGTAGCGTGGTGTTATATAGCCTATATATAGCCTTTCTCAATAAATAAGCTACCGAATACAAAAAAAAACTATTCGGGCCAGTAGTTCCTGAGATTAGCGCGTTCCAGCCCCCATTTTAGGGAAGTAGGGGGCTAGAAAGAGACAAAAAGTAGCCTATATTACTCTCCATCCCTCCAACTATCTCCACTTAAAAAATCACGTCAATTCGTCGTTCCGTTTTGCCGAGAAAGACGGACAAACAGACGCACACACTTTCCCATTTATAATATTTGTATGGATTAAAGTACCTACTTAAATAAAATTGATTAAATTGAATGTGAATTATGTGAATTCCAAAAGCGCCACACGTGCACAGTGAATGAATAGGACTTACAGTTATTGTAAGTCTCAAATCGCCAACCCATCTTGAGCAAGCGTGGTGATCAATGCTCGTGTCGTCTGTGTATGAGAAGAGTGTTTTGCCCAGCAGTGGGACAGTAACAGACTGGTGTTATATAATAATATTATATCGGTGACAGTGAATAAAATAATGTCAAAAAAATTAGCTTCAAAACAGTAACATTATGGACTTGGTTAATATCGAGGTATTCCACTAACAGCACTGATTTAAACAGCACTTGCCCGAACCGCACTTGAGACCTTCCACTAACAGCACTGAAACAAAATTCTGTAACGTGCTGTTCCGTGGAACAATTTATCGTTATTGTATTTAGTGTCCGAACCGCACCTGGCTATAATTATTAGTGATGGGACGAATTAATTCTTTGTTCAGGATATTACAAACATATCGATTCGGCAACTGCGCGTGGAAGGTTTTTGAATGCGGTTGAATATTAACGTATGCAATTTGTTAAATATTGGATCCAAATCACTTAAATGTTTTCTGGAAAAATGGGGAAGAAAACTGTTGAAATCGCCCTGTCGTAGCTAGTTCCAAAAACAAGTTAGTACGAACTTGTTTTGGGAGTTAGCGTGAGATGGTTTTATTTCTTTTTTGTGACAATTACTCGTTGTTGTCTTCGTAAATAGTCCGAAAATATAGTCCATCATTTTCCAAAATACTGTGAGATTAGTAGATGGTGTATGCCGATGACATTATTCTTGTCGATGAAGATGTGACTGAGATCCAGAGCAGATTGGAGAAGTGGCAACAGAAACTGGAAAATGTTGGCTTGAAAATCAGCAGAACCAAAACTGAATAAATGTTTTGCGATTTCGGCGGTCTCTCCAGTTCTGGAGCCATAGCGCTTGATGGTGGACTTCTCCCGTCTGCTCCGACTTTCGGTATCTCGGTCCACTCGTGCAAAGCGATGGCTAAGTAGATCGGACGGATAAGTACAGAATAAACACTGGATGGATGAAATGGCGGCAGGTCACAGGAACTACATATCTGCGACTCCCACATCCCCCTTAAACTTAAGGGAAAAATATATAAAACCATGGTCAGACCTGCTGTCTTGTATTGGTCAGAATGTTGGGCCACAAAAGGGATGAAAGAAAGGCATGCAGCTGAGATGAGAATGTTAAGAGGGATGTGTGGTGTTACTCGATTGGATATAATAAGAAATGAGTACATAAGGAGAAGTCTGAAAGTGGCAACAATAACTGAAAAGTTGTGATGATACCATGACAACCGATTTCCACACAACTTTTATGAAGGTCACGTGTTATGAAGGAATGGAGAAAATGTCGTGAGGAAAGTATTGAGTATGAATGTCAATGGCCATAAGAGTAGAGGGAGACCAAAGAAACGATGAATGGACTGTTTGAATTATGATATGGATAGAAAGGGGGTGGGCTCAGTAGTCTGAGATGACGACTAATAGAGAAGTGTGGAAGAAAAAGACATGTTGCTCCGACCCCAAATAAATTGGGATAAGGGCAGGAGAATGATGATATCAAAATTATTTGAGATCTGTCATAAGACATCGAACTTGTGTAAAAAAACCTATAAAACCACAGTCAAAAGTGTAGATTTTGAAAGGTACTGCCTATTGAGAACTGAATGGTAAAACGACCGAGTTTGGTCGGTAATGCAAAATCAGAGGCAAAATAACTGTGAATAGGTCGACGGTTTCACTTTGTGTATAGTTCCATCTCCAAACTGAAACCTTTGACCGTTTGTCACCAGTCTGTCGCGTCAGCACAAACCAAAAATGTCAAAGACTATACGGGAAATGAGCCCTATGTCAGGCTACGAATGATGCATATGTTGCTGTTTGGTAGGTTTTGATTGTGATTTTGAGATTAGATTGTGTAAAATGTATTCGAAAACTTATGACAATTATTACAATGCAACGCGCGGCGTAAAATATTTTTTTTAGATTTTGTACCATTTATTTTTTATTTCTGCGTTGACAGTGGTGGAATAAGATGATACAAAAATATATTTTAATTTCTGATGTCAGATATCCTAGACTGGATAAAAAAAGTCAATCAATTCAATCAATTTATTTATTTTCTCACCACAATATTAAAAAGTTTACAGGTCCATATTATTTAGTCTTAAGCTATTTATACACATTACAATATTGTGGGAGACTGGTGCCTAAGCTAGGCCAAAACCTGTGTTTCAGGACACCAGGTCTCCACCCCGAGTAACAATGTCTGGGCGTATTATAGCGTTCCACACATAATTATCATGCGGCGAGTACAGCGTTATGGAGAGTTGTGCGATTGTGTACGAGAACGAGTGTGTAATTATGTGTGCGTGCGTGCGCGCGTGTGTGTGTGTGTATGTATGTATGTATATGTGTGTGTGTGTGTGTGCTTTTATGAGTTAATTCCAAGGACACATTCGGTATTTTCGTATGATAGCTTTAATAGCCAACTAGTAAGCTTGCTTATCAATTTATTCCTAGTTAAAATATATATATCCAGAAGACGATGGATTTTATTATAAATTCGAGTACTGAGTACGTTGAATTGTCGGTCTGCGAAAGAAGTACGACACCGAATAGTGCTACAAACTGGGTAACCTTTACGTTTTTTCAAAAGTTTATCATCAAGAGGAAGCAAAGAATGACGGCGTAATACCGCACGTAGAATGAAGAGTTGACGAACGTTGAGAACTTCTGATTCAGAGTAGAGCAGGGCAGTGGGGTAATCTCTGCGCTTGAACTGCATAACTTTAAGAATTGCTCTTTGCGCTCGTTCAACCTGAATTAGGTGAGTTTTCCAGGTTCCTCCCCAAGAGGAAATACAATAAGTAAGAACGGAGACACACAAACTCTGATAGACAAGAAACAGGGTTTCACGATCAGCGGAGTGTCTCAGCTCTTTGAAAATATATATTAATTTTCAAATTCGTGAACTTAGTGCATCAATATGGGGGCGCCAACTAAGATGCTCATCAATGAGCACTCCAAGATATTTGGTGCTTGTCACTGGTGAGAGGGTGAGGCAACTGCAAGCATTGGCACTGTGATCCAGAACGTTCAGGCAAGAATGGGCTTTGACTATACTAGAATCTATGGGAGGTGCGCCCGTGTGAGGGAGAGAGAATTTTGTCAATATTGAGAGTCAACAAGTTCACCGAAAGCCATGTCATGACACGTTGAAGTGATTGTTCCGCTCTTAGTTTAGCATTAACCCAGTTGTTGTCATATATGATCAGTGCCGTGTCATCAGCATAGGTGAATATATCGCAGTTAGGTATTGATAAAGTACTTGGATAATATTTAGTTGTCATAAATAAATATATCTACATGAACAAGGTGGAATTATCCGGTACAAGTCTTAGTGTCTGCCCATTTGTATCGATAGGTGTTGTTTGTTTGCCTTGAAAAAATAATACATCCCATCACTAAAAAGAAATATTTAACGTAAGTGCGGTTCGGACACTTAACTACAATAACGATAAATTGTTCCACCGAACCGCACGTTACAGAATTTTGTTTCAGTGCTGTTAGTGGAAGGTCACAAGTGCGGTTCGGGCAAGTGCTGTTCAAATCAGTGCTGTTAGTGGAATACCTCTTAATATCAACCCTTGATCGGTAAATATGCTGATAAATATCACGTCTGCTGTGGTGATTTATTGATCACAGAATAGATAATCGACCTTATTAACAACAGTCGACGGAATAGCTTGATAAGAGATTATAGATATCAAAATAAATTATCTTTCAGAATATGGTTGTCTGTTTTTGAACCTTGTCCCGAGGTTTTAAGCCAGTCTTTCTTCTGCCCTTATCCCAATTTATTTGAGTTTGGCGCAACATATCTGTGTCTTCCACACTTCTCTATTAATCGTCATCTCAGTAGTCACCATATCACCTTTCTATCCATATCATAATTCACACAGTCCATCCATCGTTTCTTTAGTCTCAATACAACACACATCATACATATACAGAGAAAAAAAAAATTGTGAGTTTGTATTCACAATTTTTTTTTTCTCTGTTTATCGAACTTCGGAATTACTGATACAATTCCGAATTTTTTTTTAACTTATAAGAAAGAAACCTACGCTATTGCCGAGTGCCATAAGATATGTTTTATGTTGGATGTAGGTAGTCTATACCATTCTAATGACCATTACCGACAGCATCTGAGTAATATTATCCTTACGACCCGAACCGAAGTCTCGCAGCCCGTATCGGATCGAAGCACCGTAATAATGTAAATAGTGACAGATTGTGAGCCCACCCATAGCGAACCAGTTCCCAATACTTACGGGATATGGCAGCTGATCAACTGGTTTTTGTTTTAATCCCGGTGAAGGAAAAACGGCAGTTGTATTTGTTTTTTTTTTACTAACGCGAGTTCTGGTGTTGAGGTGCACTTTTGTACATACTGTAGACACAAAGTTTTGCTGATTGATTGATTTCATCACCACTGTTCGTAGAACGGGAGGACATGTCAGACTTTTACTGACTAAAACCCACCCGTGTTTCTATAGTTGCCTGTGCCAGGGCCACGGTAACTCTTTCGAACATATACGTGACCCTAGCAGGCATCAGCTCTAGCGGAACCCTTCAATTTTGCCGACAACTCTTTGAGGCGCACGCGAAACACAACACTTCGTCGACCCGGGCCTGGGGGCTTACTCTTCAAACTAATTTTAATTCCAATCTAAAGCCAATACGATTCCAATGTTAATTTTGCATACACGTGATTCGTTATACTTGGAAACAATAATAGTGTTAACATTGGAACAACAACAACGCCCGATCTCGATTCCACTTAGGTCTTCAAAATGGACACCCAATTTAAATACATTTTGGCGCTAGCGTTGAACTCAAGAATACGAAACGTCAAAATTCCAATGTCAATCGATCGGAATTAAAGTCAAGAGTAAGCACCCTGGTCCATACCAGACGGCGAGCTACCCATTGCTTGCCGTCCGTAAGCCCGCGCCCACTGTGCCCAGGAGTCCGCTATGGACTCCCGACGCCCAGTCCATACCACCTGAGTGTCGTCCCAAGCTACGCTAGACGAGTAGCGGCCTCTAACACTAAATGAATCGGTAAATTTTCTCACAATCTGATAAATATAACGTAGTAGTGTTTATTATTAAAGCATTATCAGTTACCTACGTCATAGAATGCACACTTCGAATTCTCTGTGTCATGGCTGTGTTGAGTTTTTTTACGTATTGTGACGTATGGGATGCTCGAACGCATATCTATCCGTAGGTCATATAAATAAATATGATGATGACAATTGAACTGTTTGATAATAATAAACTTCCCCTTTGAATGACTGTGTGTATGTATGTGGCTGTGTGGGGTGGTACTATCTATACTATACACTCGTGCTTCGTTATTATTCCAATCAAGACTCCATCCATCCTACCAGGGTCGCAAGATTGGTTCGAAAGAGATACCGTGGCCTTGGCATACAGGCAACTGAAGGAACGCGGGTGGGTTTTAGTCAGTAAAAGTCTGACATGTCCGGAAGCTCCGCCCGGAGCTCTGGAGACGTCATTTGATGATTTCCCAACCATAATTAAAAAAAAAAACATCTGTATCAATGGTGTACGACTCTTATAAACATGTAAAAGAAAATGTGGTAGAACCAGAGACATCTAGGTCGTCTTTCAAGCTTGCAGTCAGTTGTTTTGTACGGCTTCTTTCCTATAAATTAAAATGATTGTTCTTTTATAAAACAGCTTCTACGATATGCTTAAGGATATCTACCATCCTTGCTGACAAACTGGCCAATCTAATCTTTTCCCAACAACATGACATACCATACGTGAGTCACACTGACAGTTTAAATAAAATAAAAAACGAACTGATATAGATTGTCTGCTAATGTTTTTATTCAAATCAAATAAAATATTTTTATTTCACATAAACCTACATGGGCACTTATGAACTATATAGCTAGGCACACGGTTCCAATTAGTTGATTCCTATGAAGAAAATCCAGTCAGAAACTCCATGGCAGTCGCCGTACCTTTGAAACAGTGGGCCCACTCTTCTTTAGGGATCTCTTTCACGCCTTGTTCAAACGCTACCACGGCATCTTCCGGGTTCCTATAACGATCTAACTCCAAACCTTTCATAGACAAAAATTTGATAGTCCGTCTGGCGGAGTGACCTGGAGCGTTGTTGTGGTGGAGGAGGATCCTGCTTCTTGGGCGCTGCTGTCTAACATTTTCCAAGACAACTGGTAAACAATGGCTGGCATACAAATTTGTATTAATAGTCCTTTTATCTTCTACAACAATCGTTGCGCAATGACCCGTCCGTCCAATGAAGACAATCATATTTTTCCCTTGACTGTCTGCCTTTCTTTACTTTTGTTGGCATATCTTCGAATGGAAACATCCATTACGCAGATTTCTTTTCGTTTCGGGTTCGTAACAATATGCGACCTCCATATTTACTTATCTCTCCATAGAAAAATAATATGTAGTTTAAAAACTAAAAAACCAAACAGTTTGTTTTTTTGTGAAAGCGTGTAGAGTGTGAGAGTAGAAAATAATGGAGAAAAGCGTGGGGTGCTTTTTGAAGCATTTTTCATTGATATCAAGCTAAACTATTATTTATTTTCTACAAAAGCGGATTTTTCTATGTCCTGTATGATAATGGCACGAATTTATGAAATTATTGTTTTGTCATCGGTCCTTGATAAATGTGCAAAGTTTTCCGACAAATTAATCCGACGTTTTGAAGGGGGTGAAAATCACGTTCAAAGATTCCGTCATACCAAGCTAATAAAAGCGTGTTAAAAATGCGTTCTCAGAACTATCAGCACAAATTTCGGAATCAATACTTTTCTGCCTTAAAATAATCCTAAGTCTAGTTCTAGACGCAACATCTGACGCTGTTTATCGCGTCGTTCATGCCAACGGACGTCACGTGTCTGTCGAATCGCAGTGGACTATCACCGTACGTCATGTTGCGCTTGCGACGTAAGTGCATGTTGAAGGTAGCTGACAGAAGCTCAACTTTGTACGAAATTGAGTCGTCATCGTCATTTTTATTAGCAAGTTCTTTCAATTCAATTGCTTGAATAATCCTTCTTGTTCCAAAGAGATTTAATTTTATACTGCGTGCCAGTTTTCGTATTTCGAATTTTATTCCGACTGAGGGCCAAGAGTTTCGTGTGGTGCGTCAAGTCACGTCAAGAATAGCACGATCCCATTTCTTCATGTGCGTGTCGTAAGAGGCGACTAAGGGACTCGCAAGAGAATGGGCAGCAGCTATCTCTATGTAATTTACCACCCGCCTGCCAAGCATGGCGATTATGGCAAATCGTCTTTATCGTGCACTGTATTTTCAACTATCGGTGTTTTATCGAGGTTTGAGAATGCAACAGAGAGCATCCCAGCTTGTCGACAGCAGTGCGTTCAAGATCTGCACGAATAAATCTCACCGCGATATTTATACGACTAAGGGCGAATTTCACCAATGAAACTGAACACGTTCAGCATAACTAAACCGAGTTCAAGAGCTGTCAGTGTCAAAATTGTTATGGAATATTGACACTGACAGTTCTTAAACTCGGTTTAAAAGTGCTGATCGCGTTCAATTTCATTCGTGAAATCCGCACTAAATTGCAATGTCTTGACTAAAAGTCGAGCTGTTTACTCCACGATCAGCGTTGATCTTCTGTAGTTTTTTATTTCGTGACTGTTGCCAGTCTCAGTTATGTATGACGAAATAAAAATTTATTTCCGCCATTCGTATCGATCAGCTTTCTCTCTTCAAACTGCGCGAAACTGAGCTTTATTTCTATGGCAATAAGGCCTGACAGGAGATTTATTTAAAATACACCTGGCTCCATGCCAATGTATGGCGATTTGATTATTATAAAGTCTTCATCATCTTAGATCTGGTTTTGATATTTTTCAAAATGAATTTATTATACCTATTTTTGCTGATTCAATAAATATTGTTGCTTGATTCCGTATTGAAGTATATCCAAGTTGCACTGTAATTTGACGCCAATCCTTTCAGGACTTCATAGTGTGACTCATTTGCAACAATTAATCATCCCATATAGCATAGGCGTAAATTAATGGGATTCGGTTTTTGGAAATTTCCCGGAATTCGACTTTAAATGTTACATTTTTATCAAATTAAAAGGCTTTTTTTTCTGGGTGGAGCGGGAGGGCGTGTCAGACTTTTACTGACTAAAACCCACCCGTGTTCATTCAGTTGCCCATGTGCCAGGGTCGCGGTATCTCTTTCGAACAATCTCGCGACCCCGGCAGGCATCGGTCCTAGTAGACCCCTTCACTGCTGCTGACATCTCTTTGAGGCGCGCGTGGAACACTACGCGCCGTCGACCCGAGCCTGGTCCTTAATGGTAATGGCTCTCATTGCTATCCCATTGGGTACCTATAACCAACTTTTCGATGTAACGAAATGTTGAGAAAACTAAAAAAATGTTGTACCTTGCATCGATATAAGTATCATCGATATTATATCGATTTAAGTCGACATAACATAAAAATACCAATACGAATAAAAAAATAAACTCATAGGAAAAAATTGTGAAAAGAGGCCAAATTCATATTGGAAGAAATTATTGGTGAAACGGGCAATCCTGCACGGATTGCCAATAAAAAAAAATTAAATACAAATAATGCGTGCCAAAGTAAGTCTCCTTCGCAACTGTTGTAACTTTAGCTTTGAAGACTTGCCAAGTTACATTATACAATACTTTAAACGTACTTAAAATAAAATTACGGAGTTCAATAGTGAAAAGTTTGAAGTAAATTCACCCAACAAATTCAAGTGCAATGGCTGAACTAGCCTTTGTGAATATTACAGCTTTTTCTCAATGATACATGACATACAAAACGTTAAGAGGTGTCGTGGAACGCCCGGTTAGAATGACGTTCCTTTCGCTGTATTTTTTGTATTAATAAACAATGAAATAAAGTAACAACGTTTGAGAATAAATAAATTAAAAAAAAGAAGTGTCTGGACGATCGAAAATGTTACTCTTTTCTCAGTCTGGCTCCCATTCGCGAAGTGTGCAGACTATTAAGTGCGATAAGGAACTTCGCTCGAATAATAAAGGACGTTTAATATTAAGTTGGTGGGTTTTGATCTTCACCGCATAAGAATAATGCATTGCTGAAAACTCAAATACACCTTAAGATTCGACGGCCCCCTCATATAATCCGGCTATAGCATTCCCACTGCGGGTTGGTAGATGTCCCATATCTTCGAATGTTTGGTTCTAGGACATACCGGTTTTCTCATGATGTTTTCCTTCATCGTTTTGAGAGCAGCACCGGCACCCTATTATTGCAATATTAATAAGAAATATTTAGTGCACTAACTAGTGATATTTCAATATTTCATTCAGTAGTGTTGAAAATTTACTAAAAACAGCATAATATTTGACAGCTATTTGCGACGTTGCCAATTTTCTTAATGCACCCAGTTAATTGGGACCTTACATAATCTCCACAAATCTAAGCTAGTAAAAAACTTTAATTATAATTTTGCATCAATAACTCTATAATTATGGGATCAATATGTATATTGTTGCAGATATGGGGCGACCTACAGGAGGGTATCGAGCAGGTATACTTGAGGCAGCACATGGAAAAGAAGAGATATATGGACTTGTATACGTATCCTTTTCGAAACTACAGCAATGGCGAAAGTTTTTCTTTTTAAATACAGATGACTCAGTGTTTCCTAAGAGAGCAGCGCTTCATTTAATATTCATAACACATACTTTGTAAGTCAACTTTGTACTTAAGGTACAAGTTGGTAGCCGACTGCACGCAGCAGCAGCAGACGACATGTCATCGCTTCATGTCGTCACGACACGTCGTTGCATCATGTCGCTGCAGTCATGATTTCGAACCCGGCTGCAGACGGCAACAGCAGATGGCATCCAGTTGGTTCCGAGTGCTCCGTGAAACAAGATGTCTGACGTGTTCGAGAATAGTGATCGCATTTTTTTATATCTTTTATTCGAAGAGGAAGAAGATGATGATGACTTGTTTTTATTATACAGAAAAAGACGAAAAGCCATACGTCCTATGGTTAAATGCAGGCACTACTGATCTGCGGTAGGACGACACTGACGTCAGCCGCTCGACGACGCGTCGCTAGCTTCATGTCGCTAACTACGGAGGGAATTTCATAGAAATACGTAGAAACCAGTAGTGTCACTGCGACACGTCGTTTGCTGCAGCTTCATGTCGTCCGCTACCAACTTGTACCTTTAGCAGCTGTTGGTCCTGCGCCTAATCTCTTTCCGGTCGTGTCAGATTGCCGCCCCATCGGATTTGAGAGTGAGGGAAGAGTGAGTGCAACAGTGTCTGAGCACTATAATATCTCCCGCGCCGAAAGTTAGTCTCTTCTGAGATAGGTGGCCATGGCCGAAGTAGTAGTAGTAGTAATAAGTTTGTTGCATGTACTTACTACAAAACCATCTTAAAGGTACAAGCTGGTAGCTGACGACATGAAGCTGCAGCAAACGACGTGTCGCAGTGACACTACTGGTTTCTACGTATTTCTATGAAATTCCCTCCGTAGTTAGCGACATGAAGCTAGCGACGCGTCGTCGAGCGGCTGACGGCAGTGTCGTCCTACCGCAGATCAGTAGTGCCGCTGACGCCGGAGCAACGACACGTCGAGCGTGTTTCTTTTCAAAATGAATTTTTCAGATTCTGAAGAATCTTGTTTCACGGAGCACTCGTAACCAACTGGATGCCATCTGCAGTCGGGTTCGAAATCATGACTGCAGCGACATGACGCAACGACGTTTCGTGACGACATGAAGCGACGACATGTCGTCTGCTGCTGTTGCGTGCAGTCGGCTACCAACTTGTACCTTTACACCCCAAGAATATCCGTCCAGAAAACACGTTAAGTCGTTTGTCCCGGCTAGATCTTCGACATCTGGTATGGGTCGTCAAAAGCCCGAAAATTTTAAAACCAGTCTTACTAAGGGATAATTTAGTAACTGGGTTGTAGAGGTCAGATAGGCAGTCGCTCAATCTATAATATTTGCCCAACATAGGAAAAGGGAAAACCCCAACATAGTTAAGAAAAGGCTAGAGATAGGTACTTAAAACATTTATGTGCCTAATCCTATTATAATGATATTATTAATTATTCAATTCTACCTCAGGAATAAAGGCCTATCTCCAAAGCGGCATACGTCTAAGCAAGGCACGTGTATTTAACTTCGCTTTGTATGAGATGTAGACCGGATCGTCCACTGTGACCCACGTTCACGCTACGCACGAATGCGTGGCAAACAAATGAACCGCGTAGCTAAAGTGCTAAACTTCTCCTGTGCACATCCCTTGTAGCATTGGACGGTCTAAGTAGACCGTCATTCATCATCGTCATCATCATTTCAGCCTAAATACGTCCACTGGTGGACACAGGCTTCTCCCAAGCACCGCTACTGCAACCATTTCCATGCTACTAGCATCAGAGCGGATGCCTGCGCCCTTCACAATGGCTCGGTCAATTATGTCATCCAGTATGTGGCCGCTACTCCAGAACACTTCGGCCCCATCGGCCATCTGATCTGCGAGCAATGTGCCCTGCCCACGGTCACTTAAGTTTCTTCTTCTTCAGGCTAAGTCGGTTACCTTGATTGTCCTTAATTTCTTATTAACCCCCGACGCAAAAAGAGGGGTGTTATAAGTTTGACGTGTCTGTCTGTCTGTCTGTCTGTCTGTCTGTGGCATCATAGCTCCCGAAAAGATGATGCGATTTCAATAAAAAAAATATGTATTAAAGGTGACTTATCTGCGAGTGTTCTTAGACATGTTTGATGAAAATCGGTTGAGCCGTTTAAAAGTTGTGGGGGGGAAAGTGGGGAAGAGTAACCGAATGTCAGCAAATATACTCGAGTGGGGTCTCAAATGAAAGCGCACTGGAAGAGAATATTGAGCAATTAATCGAAAGTGTTCTTAGCTTCGTTTGATTCTACATTATATCTATACTAATATTATAAAGCTGAAGAGTTTGTTTGTTTGTTTGTTTGTTTGTTTGTTTGATTGAAGGCGCTGATCTCAGGAACTACTGGTCCGAATTCAAATTTTTTTTTTGTGTTGGGTAGCCTATTTATCGAGGGAGGCTATAGGCTATATAACATCACGCTACAACTAAGAGGAGCGGAGCAGTAATGAAAAATGTTGCAAAAACGGGGAAATTTTATTCCTTTTAAGAGTTTCCGTTGCGTGCGCTGCGTAAACGGTTAAAGTAACGCAAAAATCATGTATGACGGAATTGTTTCTTTGAAAAAGTTCTAAAAAAAAGTCCGCGAGAGCATATGTCTATCTTTTAAGGTTGACTCACTATAACTCAAAAGGTGCGAGCAGCAACACTAGCAGGCAAATCGATGCGACGGGAAGGGTCAGGGGAGCAAAAATTTGACGCGGACGAAGTCGCGGGCAGAAGCTAGTTAAGTATATACCTATAAAAAGTACAAAATAAAAAATTAAATTAAAAATTTAAAAAACCCCCGACACAAAAACCTAATTTCCCTTTAAAAAGTAAAAAAATAATAAAAAATAACTCAATCTTAAAGTACCTAAGAATGTATTAATAATTCAAAAAAAAAAAAAAACGTCGCGTTGGGGGACCGCTCCGCGAGTGCAGACGTCGTTGACTGCTTAGTTAGGTAATAAGACTATTGGTAATTAAATTGTTAGGTTTGAAGCGGTCCCCCAACGCGGCGTATTTTTTTTTTTTAATTATTAATACATTCTTAGGTACTTTAAGATTGAGTTATTTTTTATTATTTTTTTACTTTTTAAAGGGAAATTAGGTTTTTGTGTCGGGGGTTTTTTAAATTTTTAATTTAATTTTTTTTGATCACATACTCCAAGCATACATATCCCTCTACTTTGCTTTGCTTCTTTCTATTAATGCCCATTGTGAGCGACTACTTAATTGGCCTGCCGAATTTCAAGTGTCCTTGTCTATCTATGAACGATAAAAAACCTTATATTTCTTGCCAACCTTAACTACAATAGTTTAGGTACACAGTAGAGAATGAAATAAAACTTAAACTAAGTGTTAGTAATTTTTATACAAGCTATGTTAAAGTGCATTTGTATAATATTATTTATTTAGAGGCCTAAAATGGAAGTGGGCCGGGCACGTAGCGCGTCTACAAGACCAGAGGTGGACGAAAAAGGTAACGGAGTGGCAGAGTCCCCAAGGAACACGTAAGAAGGGGAGAACCTACGCTAGATGGGCAGATGATATAAAAAATACAGCTGGAATAAACTGGAAAAAAATAACAGCCCAGTCTTGAGAAGACTGAGTGAAGAGTGGCAGTCTCTGCGCCTTCACGTCCCTAGCCGCCCCAGGAGGAGACGCCCCGGGCGTCGGGAGTCGATAGCGGACTCCCGGCCACCGTAGGCGCGAGCTTGCGGGTGGCGAGCAATGGGTAGCTCGCCGCCCGGTAAGGACCAAGCTCGGGTCGACGGCGCGTAGTGTTCCACGCGCGCCTCAAAGAGATGTCAGCAGCAGTGTAGGGGTCTACTAGGACCGATGCCTGCCGGGGTCGCGTGATTGTTCGAAAGAGATACCGTGACCCTGGCACATGGGCAACTGATGGAACACGGGTGGGTTTTAGTCAGTAAGAGTCTGACACGCCCTCCCGCTCCGCCCAGAGCGGGAGAAGTCATTTGATGACTTCCAATCCTGAAAAAAAAAAAAAACTGGATAACTTTGAAGGAGGCCTTCACCTGTAGTAGGGTTCTTGCAAAATAAAAATTACAATTTAGTATGGTTAGAAATAAATGAACGATATACGCAGTAGTAAATGTATTGCGCAAGTTTCCTGTCTGCAGTCAATTTGCATTGCGAAAACGTTTACAACAAGGTGTCTTGCTACAAGTTTTTCTACCTGAAAAAATCAGCAGCTAGCGCAATCAAGCATAAACATAGGCGACTTGCATTAGGAACCTGTCCACCAATGTAATTTTTCTAATTCACACTATACACGGTGTTTGGCTCATGGCCCGACAAATTTTTTTTGTGGGATTGGGTGGGTCGTGTGCTATCTCCACCTATATACCCCATGTCCTAAGTATCACTGTAATTGATATAAGAATTTTTTCGTTTGTATTTCAAAATTGCCTGAAGCATCGTCTTAAAAACACCATACTTTTTTAGTTTGTTGTTGTATTTTCACCAGTAACTTTTATCGCATTCTCTAATCACACTATCTTTTGATGAAAACCGCATGAAAATCTGTTGCGAAGTTTAAAAGATCTAAGCGAGCAGACGCGAGGAGCGTGTTTTATACTATGTAAACAAGAAGATAGAACGTTAATTCTTAAAAATTAATAAATCTATGAAAAGCAGAGATACTTAGGAAATGGGGTCCAAAAAAAAATGAATGAATGAATGATGAATGTGAATTCTGAAATAAATTTGTTTTTTTTTTTATGGGTGAAAGATAGCACATGATCCACTGAATCCCCGAAAACAAAAATTGTCGGTCCATGAGCCAAACGCTCTATATATCTACGTACTATATAACCACAATATAGATTCCGCGGTCTGTATAGACCTATAAACTACGTAAACTGCAATAAAACATAATGTCCAAAGTTAGCAACATAAGGAAACTATACGTATACACTACTTCCGTATGTGATCCGACTGTGGTTAAGATGTTGGAGGTTATTGAACGCCAAATTGAGCAGTTTCTTCCGCTATCAAGAATAATTCTTTTTCTAGTGTCTCTTTTGCATAATAGCCATGTATCTTTATATAAACAACTTGGGTCTAATTAGCTCAAAAACGTCTCAAATAACTCTGCTTATCTTTGTCCAAGGCTGAACATAGGCCTCTCCCATGCTACGCCACAAAAACTTGTCCTCGGCCTTCCGCGTTCACTTCGTTCTAGCTATTGCACCTTCTTAATACCGTCGGTCTACCTGACTGGGGGCTTCACACTTCAGCTTGCCGATACACGGTAATCACTCGAAGACTCGTATGCTCCAGCGACCGTCGGTCCTTTGGAAAACATGGCCACTTCGCTCACGCTTACTCTGCAAACTATTTCGGTAATTCCGGATGTTTTGTTTTGTCCGGATCATTGGATTTCTGATAAGTCGTCATCAATTTTTCACACTGTCCATCCATCGTTTCTATTGCTTTCATATTTCGTATCTCCTCGAATTAAAATTATGTTCTTTTGCTACTGGTGCCTCATTGGGCGGAACAGCTCAGCAGCACTCGTGACTTTCGGTCTATTCGCGAATATTTCGTAACCAAGACTTTCTTCTTGGGCTAACACCGCGTGACCTCAACACTTACTGTTAGTAGTGGTACTGAGATCATCCAGTAAACTATATTTTTACCACGTGTTATATTCCTTTAATTACCAAATTAGGGATATAACGCCAGTGCCTGGCTCTGTGAGTCTACAGTGTCCTTGGTTTTGTGGACGCAAGCGGTACTAATGATCATGAGTTCCTAGATTCGTTATCCTGGACCGGCCAAGAGTTATTTGGGTTTTTCCATCATCCATTTTCAGTGGAAGCCCCGAGAATGGATGTGTGCCCGGTTGATGGCAATAAGCTCGCCCCCTACTTACTACATGGAACTTAAACATAACTGACGAAATGTGGGTGTTCGAAGGTACACCACCGCCTTTCCTTTGGGGATTAAAGGCATTATGTTCTGTTAACCAGTAATAATAATAAATTTATAGTTTAAAAAACAATAGAAAAACACGCTTTTATAAATGCACGTAAAAACCAATTTAATCGTGGTCAAAGTTCATTACAAGACCTTTCTAACAAGTCCAAACACGGCTAAGATTCGATATTCCATCATGGAATGCCAGTGCCTATCTTCCGGCTTCATCATCAGACCTTGAAACTTAATCGTGGTCAAAGTTAATTACAAGACTTTTCTAATAAGTCCAAACATAGCTATGATACGATGTTCAATCATGAAGTTCCAGTTCATATCTTCCGGCTCCATCATCAGATCAGTTCGACAGTACCATATTATTGTATTGTCATCAAGACTACATACAGCTGCCAATTTTCATGCCGCTACGATCCTTGGAAGATAGTTAAATTAGTTACCTTAGATTCCATTACATAGTTAGTTACATACAGGTCGACCTAATAAAAGCGTGTTAAAAACGTTGACCAGTCAGGAAGGAGGTAGTGGAGCTGTCTGCAAACGATTTGCCGGAAGCTCATTTAAATATCGCACAATCATGAAGGCCATGTAATGAACTCAAAATTGCTACTAATGAGGTCAAAGGAGAAATAGTCTGCACACTTAACCTCCACACCACGGTCGCCTTCTGACCTTAACTAGTCAAATGAAGATCAATACTAATGTTCTACGGTTGAAACAGTTATTTGGAACAGGGAACGGCGCTTTCCGAAGCACGGACAGGTCTCAAATATCAAAAAAAAAAAAATGGTCGTCTAATCTTGTGGTTTACTTTTTACCTCAACTTTCATAAAATCACGTGGTATGTACTATATTCGTAAACGCTAATCTCCGAAATAACCCATTCGATTTCAATGAAATTTTGTGAATATCGTATGTTACCGTACCGTACATGTATCGGTGGCGCTTCAGGCGAAGCAGGGGCGGTTGGCTAGTGCTTTTATATTATTCTGATATGTGCATACAATTTATATAAAAACTGTCTAGATTTTAAACCGTTTTAATATTAATAAAATAATAATACTCATCGAAGTAAGGTCAGTTTAACCTGAACCTCACAGGCACAATTCGTGTAGCATATAGTGTTCCCACTGTTGGGCTGGGGCACAGGTTTCCTCACTGTGAGAGTGTCAATCCGTGTTTTATAAATGCTTTTCTTAGATATTTTAAACTACGCAAGGAATTTTAATGCGGTTTTCATCAATAGACCGACAGATTCAAGAGGAAGGTTTTTATGTATAATACGCGGGCGAAACCGCTGGAAAAGCTAGTTATTTAATAAACCCAAAAAGGTTAGAATAGTCTTGTAAATCTTATATCTTTAAACGAGTAATTATTGTATATAATAGGTCTTTACCTATGAAAATGCCGTTTTGTATGAAAAAAATTAAACGTTTTTTTTTCATGTATTTTTTATTTGTATTAATCGAAATAATCACCCATGCTATCAATGCATCTTTGCCAACGCAGTGGCAGTTTATTGATGCCCTTCTTAAAAAAATCAGCTGGACGGGAGGCAACAAATTCTTCAAAGGCATTTTGTACTGCCTCTCGGGTATTGATTTTTTTTCCCGCCAAGAAGTTATCCAAATTCTGGAAAAAGTAGTAGTCTGTAGGCGCAAGGTCTGGTGAGTAGGGCGGATGACGGAGAGCTTCCAACCCCAGTTCTTGCAACTTGGAGACCGTCTGCTGTGCAGTATGAGGTCGCGCGTTGTCGTGCAGGAGCAGCGGAGACGAGCGATTGACCAATGCTGGTTGGAGATGTGCCAGCTTCTCCATGATTGAGTTCAGTTCTTCACAGTACACATCTGCAGTAATGCTCACCCCGTTTGGTAAGAAGCTGTGATGAATCCCACCGGCGCTAGACCACCAAACAGTGACCATCACTTTTCTAGGGGTAAGTTTTCGTTTAGGGCATTGTTTAGGTGCTGAACCAGGATCCAACCAACTTGCTGAGCGCTTGCGGTTATCAAACAGAATCCATTTTTCATCGCAGGTAACAATGCGGTTCAAAATTCCTTCATTTGTGTGTCTGTTGAGCAGTGCAAGGCACGTCTCGACGCGTACTTCGCGCTGGCGATCATTGAGTTCGTGGGGCACCCATTTGTCAAGCTTTTTCCCTTGCCAATTTGACGCAAATGGACCAATATTGTTTTGACGCTAACGTCGAAAGCTGCTGCTAATTCAGCCGTAGATTGTGTATCATCAGCTTCCACAATCGCCTTTAATTCGTCATTGTCGACCAAAGTCTTCGAACGACCGCGAGGTTCATTTTTCAGGTCGAAATTTCCAGAACGGAAGCGAGCAACCCAATAACAGGTGGTGCGTTGGTTTGTAGTGTTAGCTCCGTAAACGTCGTTGATGTTGCGTGCCACTTGTGCCGCGTTGCTGCCACGACGGTACTCATCTATATATTAATACGTGAAGCGAAAACTTTGGATCCCTTTTTACGAAAATTGGGCGGACGGAGGAGTATGATATTTCGCACACTTATAGTTTATACAGAGAAGAAGTGACGAATGCTAATATTTTTTTTAAATTATGACTTAAAATACATTATTTTCAATAAATAACACGTTACACACACTACTGTTCATTACCGTGTATCTAATACACACATGCATAGAAATTCTTTTGTTTATGGTCCAAATCTGTCTTTATTATTTTGTGCAGTGTTACCAACACCCAGAAATATTTACCCCTAAAGCTTAAGTTAAAAACCCCTAAACATGCCACAATTAATAAAAAAATCTGCTAACAAATTATAATGAAAATAACCAACGAATGTTCAGTAATCATAGACCGGCACACAGTAGTAATATTTGTCTATATTTATTACGCGACATATGTTAATCATTCACTCTGCATTCTTAGTATCAAGGAACCGTACTAGAAGTCGCTAATACTTTTATTGTAATCAAAAACACAATGAGAAATGTAAGATGGCAAAAAATCCCTAAGAATACCCCTAAAAATGGAACGCTCCTAAAAAATCTCAATCCTCTTATTTACCCCCTAAATTTGGAAAACCCCTAAGTTGGTAAGCCTGATTTTGTGTCTATAGTCTTACTGAATGTCAAGTATAACCATAGGTAATAAATTAATTTAATGGATATATAACCTATTTCATTTTTAAAATCTATGATATATGATCATAGATTTTAACGAGAATATTTGTCTTAATATTATTTGTATTAGCGACGATAGGAATTTAGTTTAGATATAAAACAAATATTTTTTGTGGTTTTATGGAGAGTGTCAAGTATGGCATTAGTAAGTTTCCCATACAAAACTTAGTGTCGTGTGCAAACTGTAGAGGTTGTATGCCTCACGATTGTACAGGCTGGTCATAGATTGTACAGGCTGGTTATAATTATGACATTTGGAACCGTCATAATTAATCTATACTTATAATATTATAAAACTGAAGAGTTTGTTTGTTTGTTTGTTTGTTTGATTAAACGCGCTAATCTCAGGAACTGCAGATCGGAATTGAAAAATAATTTTTGTGTTGGGTAGCCCATTTATTGAGAAAGGCTATAGGCTATATAACATCACGCTACGGTCAAAAGGAGTTGAGCAGCAAACGAAAAATGGACGAAAACTGGCAGGCAATTCGACGCGACGGGAAGAGGAGCGAAAATTTGACGCGGACGAAGTCGCGAGCAGAAGCTATTAAAAATAATAGGGAAAATTCTATAAAAACAGAGCTTTCTGTGATAATTCATTCCATATTGTTCCATATCCAGCAGTTTAGAAGAAGAAGTATTAAGAAAATAAAAAAGAGAGTTCTGAAGAAGTATTCTTTACTCATTACACCTACGTCCTGGTCCTGGCCATCACCATCCCGCCAGCGAACCCTCTCCACAGTAGTACAGCGTCAACAATTTGTCTATAGTGTTACTGAATGTCAAATATAACCATATTATTTTTTATATTTATTATTATCTATATTTTTTCATTGAATAATGTATTTCTATTCAAATGTAGTACGGTCGAGTTTCGACCAATGGGCGATCACTAGTATTCCATAATTACTCGAATTTTTAACGTATCCATGATGACGAAAAAGATTTAAATGCGATGAAAATGTAACACTAATCAATAAACAAATGACTCCTTTGGGAAAAAGAATTCCATGTCTTTAAAATAAAATTAATTTGAAATTAGAATACTTAGACAAACAAAAATTATTGTGATTTGAAATGGCCAGTACTGCAGAACGGCAATTTCATAGGTAAAGACCTAATATATATCTATACAAGATTATTTTTAGTATATGCGAAACCTGAATATAGTTTGTTCAGAATCAGTAACTGAATCGATTCCAATAATTTTTACACCATGTTATATTTTGTACCAAAAATATTTAATTAGGTACGCTTCCAAGTCGCGGGGCCTTAGTGTTTTGTTTCGATTTTAAAATTTTCATGTCTTTCTCGTACTCAAACGTCTATTACACGGAGATGGTACGTACACTAGCTGTTTGTGGTGATCTGCATATGTTTTTGCGTGGATAACCAGGTAACTTATCAAGCTTATAACTTTGTGATTATTAATGATACAGTTTTTAAATTTTTTTCATAGATTCGTTACATAAAAATACTAGACCCGTGTTTCGGGTTTCGCATAAACAAAAATTAATGTTGTATATGTAACAGCGGCGAGGCGTAAATTTTTCTAAAAGAGAAGCCGAAGCGAAGTCGTCCTTAACTTACTGACTCATCAATAAAGAATACTTACTATCATTCTAAAATTAATATAGGAATGTAATGAATTAAATACAATTAAATTGAACAGATGAAAACGAATAAAATATGCAATATTCCTCTATCTCGTTCTCGCTGACGCATTTTTCTATACCTGTCTCTGTCATAACCCACTGTACAGCGGCTTGCTCTCGTACATATCAAGCGGTGCCACGTGAACTAAAGTGACATCATTACGGGATCGCTATTGTATGAATTTTTAGTTCCCGATTATGACGTTTTGGCGCCGGGTTAATTTAGAACATTTCTCTTTTGTTGTAATACAAAGGTATAAATAACCTTTTTTGTTGTTTGAATGTTATGGTGAATTAAATACCCGTAGTGTAACTATATTTATTGACAATAGTAGCCACTATTTACATACTATTGTATTTTTAATAGTGATAAATATCCAATGCGAATCCCCGAAGGCAAGCCGGTAGGAATCGTGTTATATGGTGCCTTCGCCACTGATATGTAATCTGAATCTCGGAAACGGCTCCAACGATTTTCATGAAATTTAGTATACAGGGGGCTTCGTGGGCGATGAATCAATCTAGCTAGGATTCATTTTAGAAAATGTCGTTTTTTTTCGTGTTTTCAATGACCAACTTTATCGATAATCAACTTGAACATAAACTTATTGTTTTAAACACAATTTACCAAAAATACCGAGCAAAGCTCGGTCATCCAGATATTGCATTATAAATTTCATAACTCCGTGTTTGGGGAACAAATTAAAAACAGGGCACTTCTATTTAAAACCGTTAAAGTGGTTCGACGCGTTTGTTTACAAAACAAACGATGTAGGTACAGACGGCAGCACATCAACCTACTGCAATCTGTCAATTTTCTTTAATAGATTTTCAACTTTATCGCTAAAGCATTAGGTTCAAGATTGATTGGGAGAATTTATCAGTTTCGGGTAGGTCGATGTGCTGACGTCTGTACGTGGGTCAGTATCGATCGAATCTTATCGGCCGTTTATACTTTGTTATCGTCATCTTTGATGTAACAGAAAATAGAGTGCGAGGATGAATTTTTGTCATAATTTTTATGGTATTTACTAGCTTCTGCCCGCGACTTCGTCCGCGTCAAATTTTTGCTCCCCTGACCCTTCCCGTCGCATCGAATTGCCTGCCAGTTTTCAATCATTTTTCGTTGCTGCTCCGCTCCTTTTGATTGTAGCGTGATGTTACATAGCCTATAGCCTTCCTCAATAAAAAATAGGCTACCCAACCGAAAGAATTTTTCAATTCGGACCAGTAGTTCCTGAGATTAACGCGTTCAACCAAACAAACAGCTTTATAATATTTTTTATGGTATTTATTACTTCAGTATTATTTTCATGGGTTTGTGTATAGATAAACATTACATATTTAGCCTACACTATTTCCTCTACTGGGACACGAGCCACCTCTATGTCGATGTGACATGTCTTCGAAATGTTGGTTCTAGGACATACTGGTTTCCACACGATGTTTTCCATCACGGATATTAAGGAGCACAATTTTATAACAGTTTACTATCCCTAATGAAACACGTAAGCTCTTTCAGCGCTTTTAAATCAAAAATAACAAATTATACAATTAAGTTGTAAATAAAACCGTTGAGCGTGCAACCCACCAAAATTAACCAAAAAATTAAATAAAACGGCTAACGTGCTTTCCGAGGCACAAACTTGCAAACTCCGAGCTTTAACTAAGGAATTCCTATTGAAAAATCCCAATAACACATTGCCCGACTTGGGAATCGAACCCCATGTTCAGAAGTCGAGCTTGCGACGACGAAACCAACAGGGCAGTTAAAAAATCCAAATCCAAACTTAATATTATAAATGCAAAAGTAACTCTGTCTGTCTGACTCGCTTTCCTGCTAAAACTACTGAACTGATTTAAATGAAATTTTGTACACAGATAGTTTAGAGCCTGAGAAAGGACATAGGCTACTTTCTATCCCGGTAGTATGTTCCTGCGGAATAATTTCCGACCTCCACGCGGGCGAAGCCGCTGGCAAAAGCTAGTTAAATATAAGTAACTGGCAAAATGCCCTCATCAGCAGCCTATAATGTTCCTCTGTTGGAACACACGCCTCCACTCGGTGAGAGAAAGTGTGGGTCATAATCCATGATCTTCAAATTGTTGGTTCTAAGACATGCCGGTTTCTTCACTATGTTTTTCTTCACCATTTTGAGAGCAGTGGTGATGAAATTATCTACACAGAGTAAAGCGCCTGCCCGGATTCGAACCCACGAGGTCACGACCTACAACTCGTAAGTCGGGACCGACCACTGGCCCACCACTGTTCAATATATCTCTACCTAACTCTAAATCAAAAACGTAATGTTTGTGTTTGTTTTAATATCTTATGTGTCCAATACAATAAAACCCTGAACAGTATACAGTCACGTGTACAATTACTGTACATCCGTCCATCACCAGAGCGCCAGCACCACTTCCAGTAGCCGAACCCCCACCGCCACCGGTGGGAGGGTCAACTATAGCGGCAAGAAACAGGTATATCTTTTACTATACTTACCATATTTATTTTAGTTATATCATCATCATCGTCATCATCATCATCATCATCATCATCATCATCATCATCATCATCATCATCATCATCATCATCATCATCATCTCAGCCCGGAATCACCTACTGCTGAGTATAGGCCTCCCCCTTTTTCCGCCAAACATCTCGGTTCCGTGCGTCTCTCATCCATGCGTTTCCCGCGACCTTGACGATATCGTCAACACAACGCGATTTTGGAGGGCCTTGGTTTCTTTGGTTAGGCCAAAGAAACCAAGGCCGTCTTTCAGCTGAAATGGTGACGATGATAAGTTTCCTATCGTACCTAGTTCTAATAATATTTCCTTGTGTTTCAGACTGGTCATGTGCAGGGCGGCGCGCAGTTGGTCGGCCTCGAATTGTACAAGAGACTGAAGGAATTCCTCAGAAACTATCTCATCGCGTTGCTTGAGGTTTGTTCTACGTTCATATGCATATTATATACAGAAAGAAACACGCCTTTTTTCCATGGGAGTAACTAACTAACTATGAAACGCAACCTTACATACTCATTTTTCCTCGGTAATAGATATATGGCACGTTCATTAGGCAAATTATTTAATTTAATGTTATTACTTTGCACACCTACTATTGTGTAGAAGCAAGTTTATATAACTAAACAGATAGCTGTACCTACCATTGAGGAGTTTGTTGCGCCACTTTTTCCCAGCTCAAGCACTAGGAAGTGGTGAATGCTGTTTTAGGTAATTTCAACTTTCGAAAAGTACTTATTCTCAGTACAATTTAATAACACCCCATTTTGATATCCCGAAAGAAATCCTCTATTTGTGAGCCGCAAATAATTCACATTTCGCGCCTGAAATATTAAAAAGCGAAGTAAATGCGTCTTTAGAGAAAAAAATATTTAAAAAACATACAATGGTTTATTAAAATTAAAAAATTAAAATTCGTTTAATTCACGTAACATAACCCATATTAGACAATAACATTAAAATGATCAAATTATAAATGCAATGTCATACATAAATTAATACAAAAGATAAAAATATCAATATATACAACACACAAATTAAATACATTGAATTAAAAATTCATAATCTAGAAGATTTATTAATCATCATTTAGTTCAGTTTATGCTTTAATAAATTTGTTTCTAAAGACCTAGTTCCTTCGCTAATACGTCTTGAGGTCAATGAAATATTTCCCATAAAAATATCTCATTACTTTTCAGAATGGCGAAGAACTAATGGGCGAGGATGTACTAGCGTTCTACACGAAACAATGGGAAGAGTACCAGTTCTCGTCCCGGGTGTTGAACGGCGTGTGCGCATACCTCAACAGGCATTGGGTCAAGCGCGAGTGCGAGGAGGGACGGAAGGTAACGATATTACCATGATTACATACAATTTAATTTTGATTAAGTCGATACTAATGTATTTATTAATAAAAAAAAATTACAAAATAATGTACTTACTTAACTAAAATTATATAGGAACTAAAATGAAGCGCCGAAAAATTCATCCACATCGCTGTCGACTGGTAATGAACACAAGAGAGTGGCGGCGTTATAACGTTGTATAGTACCTAATGCTTAGCCGCTGGCTGCTTATGATTACAAACATACATACAGAAATTTGGAATGGTTTAAGGCTAAGAATACACAGGGGAAGTGTGTGAATGATTTTAGAACAAGGTTTCAAATGAAATCGAATAGACTTTTTGTTTTAAAAAGACTAAAAATATAGGCCCGTTGATATACACACGTTCATAATTATTATGTTTTTTTTTTTATTGAGTAATCCATCGGGATTATCTCTGAGAGCTCACAAGAGCCCTCACAATACACCCACATTTTTTTAATTTCCATTATATTTTAATTTCCAGGGAATCTACGAGATCTACCAGCTGGCGTTGGTGACGTGGCGAGACAATCTGTTCCAGCGACTGAACAAGCAAGTCACTAACGCGGTGCTCAAACTGATCGAGAGAGAACGCAATGGAGAAACTATAAATACGAGGCTTGTTTCTGGAGTAAGTATCAATTATATGAAACCAACCTTATTTCTAACCAGAATTATCTCCAGCCTGTCTCTTGGTGCCCTCTTCTAGCATCACCCTTTTTTTTGTGGCTGAGACAAAATCATCAAATGACGTCTCTCGCTCTTGGTGGAGCTGGAGAGTGTGTCAGACTTTTACTGATTAAAACCCACCCGTGTTCCTTCAGTTGCATATGCCAGGGCCACGATAGCTCTTTGGAACAATTTCGCGACCCTAGCAGGAGCGTCGCTCTAAGCCGAGGTTACGGACCTACAGGGGGTGCTTTTAGCGTGTAGTCGCTTAAGGTTTTGAGCCCTGGCTGGAACCTTTAATTTATTACACAGGCAAGTCCGGTTAAACAGCCGACTACCGCATTGGTTGACCTGTGAGATGTCAAACAAAAAAAAAAAAATGCATTTCGTACCATAAACTACTACCGAGGGGCAATTCTTGCATGAACGTTCACAGTCAGGATCTCTAGTTTCAATCTGTCAAAAATACCTCGAGATTCCATACATTATTGACAAGTTCTTGGCATTTGATTGTGGCAGAGGTGTGACTGCAACTAGATTTTGAACGTTTTTAATTACGAGAATTGACCTTCTGATCATAACATAACATCACGCCAACTTTTCCCTAAGAGTTGGGCAGAGGTATATCCACATTTCGCTAGCTATATTTAAGTCCCATGCAATATGGGGTGAGCCTATTGCCATCAACCGGGCATAAATTGAGACTCCGGGCTGCTGCTGAGAAATACCAGACCGAAAAACCCAATAACACTGACCGACCTGGACATCGAACCCAGGACCTCATGCTCAGCAGTAGCGCTTACACCCATGAGACCAACGAGGCAGCCACTAATATAACTAATATCGTACCAAATAGAGTAATAATTATGGAGTTCAGGGACAAAAAGTAGTATATAAAAACTGAACCCTGTAGATTTTTCCGTTATTATTTATTGGTTCATCAACTCGTAACTGCTTCCTCCGCGTCTGGGCCATCACTACTCTACTACTTAATATACGTGAAGCAAACATTTTGTACCCGTTTTTACGAATTTTTATTACGCGGACGGAAGAGTATGGAATTCTGCACAGTTAAAGTTTATATGGAGAAGGAGTACAGAAAGCTAAAATTTTTATATAATATAAATGAATTATAGTTGTATTTCGACCACGGGTGATCACTAGTAAATCAACCTTATTTCTAACCCTAAAACCTTCTTCCAGGTGATCAACTGCTATGTAGCCCTAGGTCTGAACGAGGACGACACGTCAGCGCGCGGGCAGAACCTGGTGGTGTACAAGGATACGTTCGAGGCCGTGTTCCTGGAGGACACAGAGAGGTTCTACACGCGCGAGAGTACTGACTTCCTCAGGAACAACCCTGTCACCGAGTATATGATCAAGGTAGGGCTTATGACTGACGGAAAGAAGATGTCCAGTATTTTTACTCTTACACTCCTGGGCTAAATCCTCCTCGCAAGTCATTCTAAGAATTCTTTGCCCGCATCACTCGAACCGAGCCTTTACGGTACGCTTCTAGGTCATCTCGTCACATCTTTCTTGGTTAAACATAAGACAGTGTTGGAGGCAAATCAACGCGCAAACTGTAACCATGTATTTATTAAGCACATGATTATAGATCTCCTAGCATAGAAGGTTTTCGTCGGTTATTATAAAAAAAAACCTGTTAATTTTATGGAGTACTTAATGAAGAGCATTATCATAATCGTCACAATCAGCCTATATTGTTCCCACTGCTAGGACACAGGCCCTTCGGTGAGAGGGAGTGCGCTATAATCTACCAGGGCCCAGTGCGAGTTGGTAGATGTCACATGTCTTCGAATTTTTTGTTCTAGGACATGCCGGTTTTCGTACGATGTTTTTCCTTCACCGTTTTGATAGCAGTTGTAATGAAATGATTTTCACACATTAAAGCGCCTGTCTGGGTTCGGACCCACTGGGCCACCAATGCTGAAGAGTATTATATTTTATTCCATTTTAAATATTTATTTCTGTCTACAGGCTGAACAACGTCTCCAAGAAGAGCAGCGACGCGTGCAAGTTTACTTACACGAGACGACGATGGAGCGACTAGCCAAGACCTGTGACAGAGTGCTCATAGAGAAACATCTCGAGATCTTCCATGCCGAGTTTCAGGTACGTACCAACATACATCATCATCTGCTTAGCCTTTCCCTAACTATGTTGGCACTAGACGCAGCTGAATTCCTGTAATTTACATGGAGCCACTGCCTATCTGACCTCTAGTTTTGCGAAAATTTGAAATAAGTTCATCATGGGTGTCGTTTTCATGGTTTTCGAGGGTGCTAAAAGCCAGTGAGGCAAAAATGAAAGCCCAAGATAGGGGCTTCGAAAGTTTTCAGTTATATTCATCATGGGTATCGTTTTGTGGGATTTTGAGAAAGGATGGGCTGGATATTAGTTTTGTGTTCGGTATTCGGCCCTTTACTAATTCGAGGGTACTGTAGTCATTAGCGAGCTCAACATGAAATTCCATCATGGCGGATGCGAAAATTACACAAAATGCCGTTCATAAGAAGTAAACTCTACTCGTGCGACGGAGCTAACAGACATATTTTTTCTTCTAGAAACTTCTGGACGGCGAAAAGAACAGTGACCTAGGGCGCATGTACGCCCTGGTGGCGCGCATCCCGGACGGGCTGTGCGAGCTGCGGCGCCTGCTGGAGCATCACATCCACGCGCAGGGCCTGCAGGCCATCGACAAGTGCGGCGAGTGCGCGCACACGGTACTGTAACACACTACTAACAGCGACTAGGGCGCATGTACGCCCTGGTGGCGCGCATCCCGGACGGGCTGTGCGAGCTGCGGCGCCTGCTGGAGCATCACATCCACGCGCAGGGCCTGCAGGCCATCGACAAGTGCGGCGAGTGCGCGCACACGGTACTGTAACACACTACTAACAGCGACTAGGGCGCATGTACGCCCTGGTGGCGCGCATCCCGGACGGGCTGTGCGAGCTGCGGCGCCTGCTGGAGCATCACATCCACGCGCAGGGCCTGCAGGCCATCGACAAGTGCGGCGAGTGCGCGCACACGGTACTGTAACACACTACTAACAGCGACTAGGGCGCATGTACGCCCTGGTGGCGCGCATCCCGGACGGGCTGTGCGAGCTGCGGCGCCTGCTGGAGCATCACATCCACGCGCAGGGCCTGCAGGCCATCGACAAGTGCGGCGAGTGCGCGCACACGGTACTGTAACACACTACTAACAGCGACTAGGGCGCATGTACGCCCTGGTGGCGCGCATCCCGGACGGGCTGTGCGAGCTGCGGCGCCTGCTGGAGCATCACATCCACGCGCAGGGCCTGCAGGCCATCGACAAGTGCGGCGAGTGCGCGCACACGGTACTGTAACACACTACTAACAGCGACTAGGGCGCATGTACGCCCTGGTGGCGCGCATCCCGGACGGGCTGTGCGAGCTGCGGCGCCTGCTGGAGCATCACATCCACGCGCAGGGCCTGCAGGCCATCGACAAGTGCGGCGAGTGCGCGCACACGGTACTGTAACACACTACTAACAGCGACTAGGGCGCATGTACGCCCTGGTGGCGCGCATCCCGGACGGGCTGTGCGAGCTGCGGCGCCTGCTGGAGCATCACATCCACGCGCAGGGCCTGCAGGCCATCGACAAGTGCGGCGAGTGCGCGCACACGGTACTGTAACACACTACTAACAGCGACTAGGGCGCATGTACGCCCTGGTGGCGCGCATCCCGGACGGGCTGTGCGAGCTGCGGCGCCTGCTGGAGCATCACATCCACGCGCAGGGCCTGCAGGCCATCGACAAGTGCGGCGAGTGCGCGCACACGGTACTGTAACACACTACTAACAGCGACTAGGGCGCATGTACGCCCTGGTGGCGCGCATCCCGGACGGGCTGTGCGAGCTGCGGCGCCTGCTGGAGCATCACATCCACGCGCAGGGCCTGCAGGCCATCGACAAGTGCGGCGAGTGCGCGCACACGGTACTGTAACACACTACTAACAGCGACTAGGGCGCATGTACGCCCTGGTGGCGCGCATCCCGGACGGGCTGTGCGAGCTGCGGCGCCTGCTGGAGCATCACATCCACGCGCAGGGCCTGCAGGCCATCGACAAGTGCGGCGAGTGCGCGCACACGGTACTGTAACACACTACTAACAGCGACTAGGGCGCATGTACGCCCTGGTGGCGCGCATCCCGGACGGGCTGTGCGAGCTGCGGCGCCTGCTGGAGCATCACATCCACGCGCAGGGCCTGCAGGCCATCGACAAGTGCGGCGAGTGCGCGCACACGGTACTGTAACACACTACTAACAGCGACTAGGGCGCATGTACGCCCTGGTGGCGCGCATCCCGGACGGGCTGTGCGAGCTGCGGCGCCTGCTGGAGCATCACATCCACGCGCAGGGCCTGCAGGCCATCGACAAGTGCGGCGAGTGCGCGCACACGGTACTGTAACACACTACTAACAGCGACTAGGGCGCATGTACGCCCTGGTGGCGCGCATCCCGGACGGGCTGTGCGAGCTGCGGCGCCTGCTGGAGCATCACATCCACGCGCAGGGCCTGCAGGCCATCGACAAGTGCGGCGAGTGCGCGCACACGGTACTGTAACACACTACTAACAGCGACTAGGGCGCATGTACGCCCTGGTGGCGCGCATCCCGGACGGGCTGTGCGAGCTGCGGCGCCTGCTGGAGCATCACATCCACGCGCAGGGCCTGCAGGCCATCGACAAGTGCGGCGAGTGCGCGCACACGGTACTGTAACACACTACTAACAGCGACTAGGGCGCATGTACGCCCTGGTGGCGCGCATCCCGGACGGGCTGTGCGAGCTGCGGCGCCTGCTGGAGCATCACATCCACGCGCAGGGCCTGCAGGCCATCGACAAGTGCGGCGAGTGCGCGCACACGGTACTGTAACACACTACTAACAGCGACTAGGGCGCATGTACGCCCTGGTGGCGCGCATCCCGGACGGGCTGTGCGAGCTGCGGCGCCTGCTGGAGCATCACATCCACGCGCAGGGCCTGCAGGCCATCGACAAGTGCGGCGAGTGCGCGCACACGGTACTGTAACACACTACTAACAGCGACTAGGGCGCATGTACGCCCTGGTGGCGCGCATCCCGGACGGGCTGTGCGAGCTGCGGCGCCTG
Organism: Aporophyla lueneburgensis; assembly: GCA_932294355.1. Lineage (NCBI taxonomy): Eukaryota > Metazoa > Arthropoda > Insecta > Lepidoptera > Noctuidae > Aporophyla > Aporophyla lueneburgensis. The sequence goes on along the minus strand of OW028762.1, from coordinate 9,323,819 downwards.
CTGGAGCATCACATCCACGCGCAGGGCCTGCAGGCCATCGACAAGTGCGGCGAGTGCGCGCACACGGTACTGTAACACACTACTAACAGCGACTAGGGCGCATGTACGCCCTGGTGGCGCGCATCCCGGACGGGCTGTGCGAGCTGCGGCGCCTGCTGGAGCATCACATAATCATCATCATCGTCATCGTCATCATCATCATCATCTCCATCATCTCATAAGGCTCCCATTTTTCCGCCATACATCTCGGTTCCGTGCGTCTCTCATCCATGCGTTTTACCACACATTACTTACCATTTCAAGTTTTTCAAGAATCTCAAAGCTTACCCAAACCGAAAAATAATCAGTCAGAAGACAGTCCATCACTCAAACAGTCTGCAGGAGCAGTTTGTTTGAGTGATTTCGTGAAAAGAGACGGTAGTGTGTAACAGGAAGCCGCGGAAACGCACGCTATTTAATTATTATTATTTAATGGTAGAGTTGCCGTCTAAAGGTACCAACCCTTTGTCCGAGAGGTTGGTACAATGTTGGTTTTTAGCACGGTGAGATGCCAGAAAGCCAATTCTCGTAATTAAAAACGAAAATCTAACCGAGTTTCATGTCAGCGACAATCAAATGTCAAAAATGTATGGAAACTGGAGATATTTATGACAGATTCAGTCTGAGATCAGACTGAACATTCTTTAAATTACGACAATTGCCACCCTGTATTACACATAATTTGCAGCTACGGTAAGGTTCGCTCGTTTTTTATCCCATTTTTTTGTTTTTCTCTTTCTACATTTTCTAGTTAACCTAGCCTTATCAATGCCGTGAAACTCTGTAATTGGCTTAACTCTTTCAGTCTTGGTGGTTAGTGTCGTAACCACCTATTTCCGAATTATTTAATTAAAATCTGTGTCATGTAGCGACAATCAGTAGAATCGTCATAAAAGCTTGAATCTTGTATGACAAGAAGCGACCAATTGGTGGTTTATTGAATTAATGACAGTTTATTAGCGTTAAACTTAATATTGCGCTAACGAACTTTTATTCGCATGTTTGATAAAAGAAATTGTGAAACGGGTATGTAAGCTTTTTCTTCAATGGTTTTTACTCAATGTGTTTTCATATATCTATATTATACGTGTGCACATAAAAGTACTGTTATTTTTGTGTTTCCAATGTGTATTCACATCGAAAATCTGGTGGTTAGTGACAATAACCACCATGACCGTTGCGGGTTTCTGGTCATAACCTTCATGAAACTTATGCATGTAACTATTAGTGTCTTTTCATATTTTGTAACAGTATGTCGCGCTGGCTAACATAAAGAAATCACAGAATACTTGTTTAGATATTTCTTCAGCTAACGAGAGTATTTGTAACGACAAGGATGACGAAAATACAGAAGTTCAGTCAAATCCGCTGGTGTTAGTTGATTTGATTGGAGAAATTTCAAGTAACTGATTATAACAACTTTGATTCCGACGATTACCTCCGTTTGTCTAGCTTAGTACGCCGGAAAAATGCTGAACATAGCAATAAAATATCACCAGTATGTACCGTATGGCAATGCAAAACATGTAAAGTGCCCCCTTGCTTACGCAAAAGAAACACTTGTTTTCTGATTGTCATAAAAAGTAATTTTACATCATTTTGCCTGTGGAAAAGTTCATTGTAATCCACACTAATATTATAAATGCGAAAGTAACTCTGTCTGTCTGTCTGTCTGTCTGTCTGTCTCGCTTTCCTGCTAAAACTACTGAACCGATTTAAATGAAATTTGGTACACAGATAGTTTAGAGCCTGAGAAAGGACATAGGCTACTTTTTATCCCGGTAGTATGTTCCCGCGGGATAATTTCCGACCTCCACGCGGGCGAAGCCGCTGGCAAAAGCTAGTATAAAATATTTATAAATATGTATTATACATCATTCATCATAGTTTTCTTTGTATCAATAGTCACGGTGGTTAGTGTCACTAACCACCTCATTCCTCGAAAGCCTTAACACCTAGATTTTTTTTCCCTAGTGTATGTGGTATTTTAGTTGTGAATGATGCTAAAACTAAAATAAAAATCTTCAAAATATTCTTAACGTAAAAGCGTGACTGAAAGAGTTAAGAGAAAATTGTCATCATCTGACTATCACTGTGCAGTGGATGCTAGTAACTTTTTCGCAAATGAATCGGGCTGCTCATTGATAGTGAGGTGAACATTCATAACGCATGTAATTTAATAATAAGCTGTTGAGTTTCCAAATAAAAAAATAAATTGCCGAAGAAAATGGGCTCTGTCCTTTAGATAAATATAAATGTCAATAAAAACTCCCATGGCGTGGTACTTAACTGCGTTTTGAGTATTACTTTCAAATGATACAAACAATATTATCTAAAAATCCAAATTATTTTGTCCTACAGGATCCCAAAGTCTACGTATCAACAATACTAGAAGTTCACAAGAAATATAACGCCCTCGTCCTGGTGGCGTTCAACAATGACTCTGGCTTCGTGGCCGCGCTCGACAAGGCTTGCGGCCGGTTTATTAACAGTATGTATATGTTATACACAGCATAAATTATACCCTCCTGAGACCCAGATATTTTTCGGGCCGACTGAAGAGTGACCCAAAGTACTAATAAATAAATAAATATCTTTGGACAACCAACACATCGTTGTCTGATCCCAAACTAGGCAGAGCCAGTACTATGGTAACCAGATAAGTGATAAACATACATATACTGGGTGTTAGTGTAAACACCGTTATCCTTGAAACCAGTGATTTGGTTTCGTTAATAGAACGTAAAATCAATGAAAAAAAAAACAACTTTTTTTTTAAAAGAAAATCTGCATTTTTCCACAAGAATATTTCACCCTATGCGCGAGGGCAACAAACTTCGGGAACTACACCTACACCGCGTGCGAACTGCACGACGCAACGCCGACACGGGTCGCGACCCCGCAGTCAGTCAGCTGGCAGTCTCGCTAGCGATCGCACGTAACGCCGCGTCTTAGCGTCCGTCGCTCATTTCTCGCGCGTGAATTGAGTGTGTTACAATGTCTTACACAAATGAACAGTGAACCGAAATGGTTCGGCTTTACGCCATTGCGGGTAATAATCTGAACGGGGCGCGTAGGATGTGATCAAACCGTGAAACGATGTTGGCGGCGCGCAACGTACCTACGTGCCGGCGGTTCAATTTTCAATGTTTCTCACTGGACACTATGGACAATACTCTCCTCATCGATCGTCAACATCCATATCATTTCAGCCGGTCCAAGAACTAAATGATAACGATCGCATACCACGGATGGTATTTTCGCAGTGGCTTATCAATAACCTCGATAACAACAGAATGTTGGACGGGGAACCCATTTTGAACACGTGTTGAGGTTAATGTAAGTCGGTAAGTGTTGATATTTTATTCAGTCAGTGTAAATTTAATTTAATTTTTAATTAAACTGTACATAAAATTGTGATTAACTTTTTAAATACGCCAAAAGTACCTACCCAATGGTTTGGTTTATTAAAAACAAAATGTTTTTAAATCATTTAGAATCCAAAGCCATTTCGAATCAAATTTACATTTAGACTCGTCACGGTAGGTATTTGTGGCTGTCCTAAGCCATATGATGGGAAAGTTACATCACAGGTAATGTGTATTTAGTTGTGTGGACGGAACGGCTGGCGATCGTTGTAGTGATTACGTCACTGATGCGCATATCCATGAATTTGCGGGCGGTCTGGGATAAAATCTGTTCTAAACCTTTTTAGGAATTTTTATTTTTTATTTTTTTAACTCGCTCTGTTATTTTATATTTAAGTCAAATTACCCATGGGTTAAGTGACAACGGTGTTTACCCTTACAGTCTGTATATTTCTAAATACATACATATTATAGATAAATTACACCCAGACACGGAACAAATGATTGTTTGTGCTCATCTCACAAACATTTGTCCTGGGTGGGAATCGAACCCACGACCTCAGTCTTAGCAGTCAGGGTCACTAACTACTAGACTAACAGGCCAGTCTAATAGTAACACAAACTAGACTATACCGGATAGACCCATAGACAAAAATTATTTATTTATTTATTTAACACTTTAAGCACACATATATGTACAGAGGCGGACTTAATGCCATAGGCATTAAGTTACGATAAAATTACGATATTTTCTTTACGGTTGGGTATTTCTTCTGTTTGTTTTAAGGGTGTGTTTGAAACTATTATCTTAGTTCGAATAATTTGTCCTAATACTAGTACGCGGGAACATAGTTCAGTAAAAAATAAATAAAGCCTGGGCCTATCCGACATAGTGATTTTGTTATAAAAAAATCACGCGGGGTCTCAGGAGGATAAATATTATCATCTGCCTAACTTTTTCCTTACCCAACTATTTTTGGGTCGATTTCCAGTCTAACTGGATGCAGCCCAGTATATGACTGTCTATCTGCACGCGTAGCATGACCACCATAGAAACGAGTTTTGTCGACGAAAGAATAGACAAAATGGCACGGCGGTGTTAAAACTGAAGAGAGTAAATATTTCTATTCTTCAGTCGACAAAATTCTACGATGTCGAGCATGGCAACTAATTTTTCGCTACTTTGGAGTTGGGGTTTCAGTTGGGGGTACATTTCTTTTTACACGATTATATTAATTATAATCATCAATACAATACTCTAAGATCGTTTAATCCCACTGTAAGGCTGACTATTCAACGAAAAAGTCCTTAGCGGATCCACCTTAATTACATTAGTTACCACTCTCTTGCTATGGAAAGAATAATTGTCTTTGTCTTCATACAACCCGAGTCTACGGGTCGCCCCGTGCTCGGGCCGAAGAGATGTCGAGTTGAATAGAAAGAACTTTGTCTATTCTTGGTAGAATAGAGATAGAATTGGTTATGCTACGTCTGCTGGTCTTCACAACCACGTCACTGAGTAATACGATAGATACCCATTGGTAAGACTGATTGTCAAAGTTTCGAGTTTCTGACGACCTGTAACGACTGTCAAAGAAAATACGAAAGACAACTGGGCCCGACGGCTTAATGTGCTTTCCGAGGCACGGAGAGGTCTTGGTATGTAAAGATGATCACCCATCCACGGAACAACAGTGGCAAGCGTAGCTTACCCTGAACGATCAACCCGTGCGGCTGTTATTACTTAACCACAATCTCCACGATTTAACAAACAAATTAAATGTATTATTCTCACAATAACCCAAATTTGCTTAACAACATGAACCACATTCGCCCAGGTAACGCAGTGACAAAAGCAGCGAACTCGTCGTCGAAGAGTCCGGAGCTCCTGGCGAAGTACTGCGACCTTCTGCTGAAGAAGTCCAGCAAGAACCCCGAGGAGGCCGAACTAGAGGATACGCTCAATCAAGTGGTACGTCACAACGAAGTTGTTATTGTCTATACTAATACTAGCTCCTGCCCGCGACTTCGTCCGCGTCAAAGTTTTGCTTCCCTGAACCTTCCAGTCGCATCGAATTGCCTGTAAATTTTCGTCTACTTTTTATTGCTGCACCGCTCCTTTTAATCGTAGCGTGATGTTATATACCATATAGTCTTCCTCAATAAATAGGCTACCCAGCCCAAAAGAATTTTTCAATTCGGACCAGTAGTTTCGGAGCCTATTCAATACAAACAAACAATCAAATCTTTCCTCTTTATAGTCGAACGGGATAAAAAAAAGTATCCTATATCCGTTTCCTGGTTCTAAGGTACCTTTCCACCAATTTTCAGCCAAATCGGTTTTGCCGTAATTGAGTTATAAATAGTGTAACTAACACAACTTTCTTTTATATATATAGATACATACTAATCTATACCAATATTATAAAGCTGAAGAGTTCGTTTGTTTGCCTGAACGCGGTAATCTCAGGAACTACTGGTCCGAATTGAATTCTTTTTGTGTTGGGTACCCTATTTATTGAGGAAGGCTATAGGCTATATAACATCACTCTACAATCAAAAGGAGCGGAGCAGCAACGAAAAATGAACGAAAACTGGCAGGCAATTCGATGCGACGGGAACGGTCAACGGAGCAAAAATTTTACGCGGACGAAGTCGCGGGCAGAAGCTAATAAAGAAGAAACTGACTGAGTGACACACCAACGCGCAGGCCAAACTTATGGGACCAAAAACAGAAAATTGTGCATACGGTTTCCTGTTATGATATAGGGGAACACTAAGAAAGGGTTTTAATAATTTGACTGTTGAGGAGCTAAAATCGGGGTTTAGTTTTTACAGAAAAACATATAACTTGAATTAATCAAATTTAAACTTGGCACGGATGCTTATCTAAGTAAATCATAGAGTTAGTATCTTTTTGGTTTTTTCTTTTAATTACTCTGTAAATTTACTAAACGTCCCGCCGGACGTGGTCTTATTAATATTTTATGATCTAATATTTTTATTAAATCTCGACTTTTTTCTATACAGGTATGCATGAAAATATTTCCCCCCTCCTTTTTTTTACTAGCCTACACTGTCCCACTGCTAAGCAAAGGCCTCCCCCAAATTCCTCCAGATATTCTTTTCCAGGGCCACCTCCATCCAACCCTTCTAAAACAAAAACAACCGACTTCCTTAAAAAAAAAAACACTACAAAGTCAAAAATAACTTTAATTTCGGAAATCGGTGGCAAAAACCTTTAATACAGATCCTAAGACACCGACTTTCGAAATTAAAGTTATTTTTGACTTTGTAGTGTTTTTTTTTTTTGTAAAAAGTTTTTATTTTTTAACTTTTTAGTTGTGGTAGATACTCCGCACTAATCTAATCGCGTTATTCGTTCTTTTGTCGCGCAAATACGTAATGCAAATTTAAGACATATATGGTTTTCACATAGACCCCATGTCCATGTGAAAACCATATAACCATATATCAAATTAAAATGGGACCATTCGGAAAGCACCAGCTTTCAAATAAAAAAAGAATCATCAAAATCGGTTAACCCAGTCAAAAGTTATGAGGTAACAAACATAAAAAATATTAATAATAAAAATTAAAAAAAAAACATACAGTCGAATTGATAACCTCCTCCTTTTTTTTGAAGTCGGTTTAAAATATTGCCTTTGCTATACTAATAATATTTCTCTGTTGTTTCCAGATGGTTGTGTTCAAATACATTGAAGACAAGGACGTGTTCCAGAAGTTCTACAGCAAGATGCTGGCGAAGCGACTGGTGCAACACATGTCTGCCAGCGATGATGCAGAGGTAAAGTTTTATTTAAATTATCATTTTAATCACCATCTTTACATACCAAGATCCCTCCTTGCCTCGGAAAGAACGTTTAGCCGTTGGTCCCGGCTGTCGTTTGTGGATCTTTGACGCTCGTTACGAGTCGTCAGACGACCGAAAGTCTGACAACCAGTCTTACCAAGGGTATTACCCAGTAACTGGTTTGTGGAGGTCAGATAGGTAGACGCTCCATGTAAAATACTGGGATTCAGATACATCCGGTTACACTGGAAGCCGACCCCAACATTGTTGGGCTAGGCAGATGATGATGTTAATTGTAATATTATCCTTCACGATCAACAGTATGGCTTCACCAAAGATCTATGTGCAACCGAGGCCGGTGTTAACTATCTGAAATACATTTGTATCGCGTGGAAAGAGGCACGACATGCAATAGGCATTTTTTGTATCCTATCTAAAGCATTTGAATGCGTAATTCATGAAACACTGCTCTTGCAACTTGAGCATTATGGACTGGGTGAATTAGCGCTTAGATTAGTAAAATAATATGTTTTACTTCTATGACAGACTGTAGCAAGTTAAAATAAATGGTGTGAATTCCTTGGGTTTTAAACTGAGAATGGGTGTACCGCAAGGTTCAATGTTAGGGCCATGGCAGCTAAGTGATAACTAGTCCTTATTGATGGCGCCCGTTCCCGAACATAAACCATTAAAGATGAAAAACAATAAATTAATCAAACAATTTTATTTGTTCACAGGCATCAATGATCTCAAAACTGAAGCAGGCGTGCGGATTCGAGTACACAAGCAAACTACAGAGAATGTTCCAGGTATTTATCAAAATCAGTTTTCTTCTATGAAGTTTATAAGGACACTAATTTTCTTCCCAAACATGATTTGTACCATTAATTGTGATAATGTAAACTATGTACGAAGTAGTGGCCCAGTGGTCGTAGGTTCGAGCCCAGACAGGCTTTTTGTGTAAATAATATCATTACCACTGCTCTCAAAACGGGGAAGTAAAATATCGTGAAGAAAAGTGTACGTCCTAAAACCAAACATTCGAAGACATGTGACATCTACTAAAACCCGCACTGGGCCCGCGTGGTGGATTACGGCTCAGGAACTCTCACCTTGAGGAGGCCTGTACCCCAGCTGTGGGAACATTTTAGGCTGATTACTGTTGCTTACTTTTGGACTTGTCTCATCGTCAGAGAGACGTCCACTGCACTGGAGATAAGCTTCCAAAGGTGGGGTTTGCCATAATCGCCACGCTTAGCAGGCAAATTGGCGATCGCAGTATGGTGGTAAAATGCATAGAGAACGCTGCTGCCCATTCTCTAGTAAGTCCCTTAGTCACCTCTTACGACACCCACAGGAATAAATGGGATGGTGCTATTCATTACGTGCGGCACCACACGGAATCAGCTTTTTACCGAGATAAAAAGAATTGGAGCCAAACAAATAAGTCTAAAAAACTTCTCCTTTTCATCTCAACAGGATATAGGCGTATCAAAGGACTTAAACGAGAACTTCCGCAAGCACATGTCGAACAGCTCGGAGGTGCCGCTGCACATCGACTTCAGTATCCAGGTGTTGTCTTCCGGCTCCTGGCCCTTCCAGCAGTCTTCGTGCTTCCAGCTGCCCACTGAAGTAAGTTAGCCAGGTTAAATCTTTGATAAATGATTTTATTTCTGTAATTAGGTTTTACACGTCGATGATATTGTTACGTAGATCGTAAAGTCTAGAAACATCACGCTTACTCCATCTCAGAAAGGGGCAGTGTGACGTAAATCGAAAAGTCTAGAAACATCACGCTAATTCCATCTAAGGACGGGGCAGTGTTAGAAACTACTAGAAATGAAACGCTACTGCCATCTGTTATCGAGTAGCAAGTACTACACGAAATTGTACGTAGACGCTACCGCCATCTATTGTCGAATAGTGGGATTAAACATTAAACCGCCGTTTAATGGAAGTTCCTGGAAGCTTCTACGATACGTGTGAACTGTGGCACAGTGTCGAATGTTCGCAAATGTTCTGCTCGGAATATAAATAGCGGATTGTCGGGCTGACGGGCAGTTCGATTACGGAAGCGATCGAATACGATTCTAGCGATACAGTACAAGCGAAACTAGTGATTCCAAGTGACGTTTCTTGTGGTTGCGATATTTGTGTTTCTTCAATTAAACAGTTTGTGTGTTTCGGAATATTGCTTTAAATTAATTTATCCCGAACCCCAGCTCGTAACAATATATTTAAACTAGATGAGGTCAGCGTTTCCTGACTCCGAGAAGAAAGGCCGTAACAAACTCAAAGGTCACAGTCTCTTTTAAAGTCCAGACATAATCTTGGTCACATCATGTGAATACTATGTAGATTGGTGACTGAAATGGTCTTTACAGGAAAGAACCACACAGATTGAGTGGACCTGTTCAGTTAGTGGACGCATTTGTCACTAATCGTGCAGCTTAAATCAGAACTTAAGAAGCTCAACGATTCGACGACCAATACCAAAGAAAGTACATTTGGGTAGGCCGCATAAACTACTCAAACGTGACGGGTTACCAAATAAATCTAGGTACAGAAATATACGGTCGGAAGTTAGCCTGTTACAACCGTATTTAAAGAATTTCTAGGAAGAAAATATTCAGTTAATCCACCTTTATGGTCGGTGTTTAATTAATGACGCCTATACAGTCACTATCCCGCGTCGGGTAGTGTTCTATATGGAATTTCTCAGTAACAGCCCGAAGTTCGGATTTATGCCTGGTTGATGGCAATAGGCTCGCCTCCTATTACATGGAACTTAAATATATCTGGCGGAATGTGGGTGTACTGTAGATACTCCTCCGCCTAACCCTTCCAGAAATGCTGGCGTGATGATATGCTATGTTTATTAATAAATTTTGTTAATGTCTCTTTCAGTTGGAGCGTTCAGTGCACAGGTTTACCACGTTCTACTCGTCTCAGCATTCAGGCCGCAAGCTTAATTGGCTCTACAACATGTCCAAGGGAGAGCTCGTCACCAATTGCTTTAAGAACAGGTGGGTGCAGTGCATGTTGTTAATAAGGTTACTTAATTGTTATCAAAATGATGAAAAAAATAAAACTTAAAAAAAATATATGCGTATACATAGAAAAATATATACGCGTCAACTTGAGAACCTCCTTTGTTTTATTTTTTTAGTTTGTTAAAAAGTGTTCCTCTATTCATCAAAATAACGTTCTACTTGGCGTTTTATATTTTAAGACATTGTACAAAGAAATCTCGTATGCAGTCGCTTGATGTGAAACCCTACTGTCCAACTGTATCCGGTTAGACTAACAGCTGACCTGGATATAGTTGGAGATAAACGCTGACTATGATGCCAAGAAATATTATTTTATACAACTGTTAATATTTACGATTTTACGTTTTACAAACACATTTATGCTCATACCATCTCTACCTGAAATCATCTCTCTAGTCTCCACTCTGGAATTCGTATCCTGAGATACAGACTAACCGTCTAGTTTGGGGCAGTGAACCCCAAATAATATACTGTAACTAGCTATAGGAAATGGACAGTAAATATTTCCTATTTTTAACCGACTTAAAAAAGGAGGAGGTTCTCAATTCGACTGTATTTCTTTTATGTTTGGTACCTCAGAACTTTTGACTGGGCGAACCGATTTTGATGATAGTTTTTTTATTTGTGTGTGTCCCATTTCTATTTGGTCCAGTTCTGACAGTGGCATCCATGAGAAAACCATATAAGTCTTAAATTTCACCAGGCCAGAAGTGTAGAGGGTTTAATGCTGGGTAGATACCATAACTAAAAAGTTAAAAATATAATATTCTGTTTCTTTTTTCAGATACACGTTGCAAGCTAGTACGTTCCAAATGGCAGTACTCCTGCAGTACAACGACAACACCTCTTGGACCGTCGGCCAGCTGGAGCAACACACCGGGATCAAAGGGGACTTCCTAGTACAGGTATGGCTTATCTTCTTATCTTGTATTAGCGGTTACATGCAAAATCCTGCACACGAGCAGAGTTTACCGCGCAACTAGCATATACAACATGTTCCTAGTGATATACCATAATTCTAGGACACTGAGACCATGTCAAACAATCAACTGCATATGTTTTTTGTTTTACTCTTGAATGCGGTTGTACATTCAATAAATAAAATAAAATAAATATCTCAGGACAACCAACATACCGTTATCTGATCCCAAACTAGGCAGAGCCTGTACTATGGTAACCAGACAACTGATAAATATACTTATATATTTCTAAATACATACATATCTAAACTAATATTATAAATGCAAAAGTAACTCTGTCTGTCTGTCTGTCTGTCTGTCTCGCTTTCCTGCTAAAACTACTGAACCGATTTAAATGAAATTTGGTACACAGATAGTTTAGAGCCTGCGAAAGGACATAGGCTACTTTTTATCCCGGTAGTATGTTCCCGCGGGATAGTTTCCAACCTCCACGCGGGCGAAGCCGCTGGCAAAAGCTAGTTATAGATAAATTACACCCAGACACAGAACAAATGATTGTGCTCATCACACAAACATTTGTCCTGAGTGGGAATCGAACCCACGACCTCAGTCTTTGCAGTCAGGGTCACTAACCACTAGACTAACAGGCCAGTAATTGATAAGTACAGGTAAATCTTTTGATTCAAACCAGTAATTCCGATTTAAAGCTATTTTATGTGAGACGTGTTTTACATAAATAATCGTGACCTCGAATTATTTTGTACTTTGGAAAAATTAACACGAAAAAAATTACGTTCATATGCCAGTTGCTTTTTTTGACATTTGTATTAAAAAAAATACGGTAAACGATCCGTAAAAGGTAAGATCCGCCGAAAATTTAACGGACACGGATCTTTCATCGCCCTCGGATAACCGCGGATACGGATATGGATATCCGGCGGATCACAAGTTCTAAATCATAGAGATCTACGTTTTGGGCACCTAACTTCAACTTTCTGACTGACTCCTGTTTGACAGTTCAAAAATAGTTTAATTGAAATAAATGTTTTGAGTTTTTGTCATATTACTTAATCAAATAACTATTTTTAACACTATGTTTTTCATCGCCAGGTGCTACAAATCCTGCTAAAAGCTAAACTGTTGGTCTGTACGGACGATGAGTCTGAACTATCCGAGTCTTCCATCGTCGATCTGTATGTAGGTTATAAGAAGTGAGTATACACCATTATATTTGATACAGGTACATTATACCAGTAACCATGAATTCAATCAATTATTCTGATACAATAAAAAATAATAAACTTTTGCTAAAAAAGAAAGATTAGGTGTTCCACACGTTTTGACACGTTGCGACGAATTAATATCTAGGGGGTCTAGAATTCTGCCAGGGTCGCGAGATTTGTTCGAAAGAGTTACCGTGGCCCTGGCACATGGGCAACTGAAGGAACACGGGTGGGTTTTATTCAGTAACAGTCTGACACGCTCTTCCGCTCCGCACAGAGCGGGAGAGGTTAATTGACGATTTCCAACCCACAAGAAAACCTCTCAAGGGAAAATAGACTTTCAGTGATGTATTTAACCAAATAACTAAATATTGATTTCCTGTAACAGCAAAAAACTCCGCGTGAACATAAACATCCCGCTGAAGACAGAGTTGAAGGTGGAGCAGGAAGCCACGCACAAACACATCGAGGAGGACCGGAAGATGCTCATTCAGGTAAAATATCATTATTATAGCCTTTACCCAATAACGTCAGGTCGGCTTCAAATACAGTTGAATACCAGTATTTTACATGAAGAGACTGCCTATCTGACCTCCACAACTCAGTTATTGGGTCCAGAGTGAGGGAAGAGTGAGTGCCCCTGTGTCTTGCTCTATAATAAATAATAATATAATAAAAAATAATCAAAAAAATAAAAATAATAATTAAATTAACGTTTAAACAAACAAACTCTTCGCCCGCGTTTTACATATATAAATAATATAATATAATAATTAATATATAATTTTGTTTTCTTTATGTTTCTATGTTAATTAATGTAATTGGTATTGTACCGTGTTAATTAACTATAAATAAATAATAAATAAATAAATAAATAATATCTCCCGCGCCGATGAATAGTCTCTGTTGAGATTGGCCGCCATAGCCGAAATACGGTCTGGAGGACTATATTGGGTAACACAAAACCCATTGGTAAGACTGGTTGTCACTTTCGGGCTTCTGACGACACGTAACGAATGCCAAAGATTGGGTTTGCGAGGCACGGAGGGGTCTTGGTATGTAAAGATTGTTACCCATCCAAGGATCAACCGCGGCAAGTTTAGCTTAACCTGATCGGTCGACTCTTGCGACTGTTTATGTATGTTTATGTTTTATTACAAGCCCATTTAATTAAAATACATGCGTCAAATTTTTGCTCCCCGTACCCTTTCCGTCGCATCGAAATGCCTGCCAGTTTTCGTCCATTTTTAGTTGCTGCTCCCCACCTTTTGATCGTAGCGTGATGTTATATAGCCTATAGCCTTCATCAATAAATAGGCTACCCAACACAAAAAGAATTTTTCAATTCGGACCAGTAGTTCCTGGGATTACCGTGTTCAAACAAACAAACTCTTCAGCTTTATAATATTAAGTATAGATGAGACCCCATTAGAGCTCAAAGTTAGTAACCAAAAGACTAGTATAATAAAATCGATATTTTATATTATACAAAGTTTTGCCAGTGGCTTCGCCCGCGTTTTACATATATAAATCTTCCTCTTGCATCACTCTGTCTATTGATGAAAACCGCATTAAAGCCATTGGGTAGTTTAAAAGATCTAAGCGTGCAAACACGAAGTGCGACTTTGTTTTATACTATTTAAAGATAAAGAAAAATAAAAAGATTATAAAGCTGAAGAGGAGTTTGTTTGGTTGAACGCGCTAATCTCGGGAACTACTGGTTCGAATTGAATTTTACTGTTGGACAGCTCATTTATCGAGGAAGGCTATAGGCTATATAACATCACGGTAGGACCCTTAGAAGTCAAGCAAAAAGAAAAAAGGAAAATGAAGTACTCGCACGAGATGGCGATTCAATGCGACGTGTTGGGTCGGGGTGGACAAGAAATTTGACGCGGTCCTTTGTATGAGACGAATTAAAAAAACTTCCATATACTTAAAAAATAACGTATTTATTCTTGTTTCCAGGCCGCAATAGTGAGGATAATGAAGACGCGCAAAACACTGAAACACCAGCATTTAGTGGTGGAAGTACTCAACCAGCTGTCTTCACGCTTCAAGCCACGAGTGCCAGTCATCAAGGTAACGATGCCACACTATATATCCTTAATTTATGTTGTATGGTTATCGGTGAAGAAAAACATCGTAAAGAAAGCTAGAGTTATAGTTTAGGAGACTGGGCTAAGGTAGCCCGCGGAATTCTGACTGGATTATGTGTAACAGACACGACTTACAACTTGTACGTCGTAGGTTCTAACCGAATTAAGTAAAATAGTAGACCCAAGTCTTCCCTGAGCTGTCGTAAAATGGCGTCGTAAAGTAATCCTTTAGTAGTTCTGGTAGGGGCACATGGGATATAGATAGTATAACAAAGTAAACAATCAATATGGAACCTCTCAGGCACAACATAATTACGAGACAGGACAGAAGAAGTGTTAAGAAGTGTCTACCAAGTCTAATATTGTACTATACTGTTTTTGGTATTGATTCTTTTTCAACATTAGGGAATAACGAAGTGCCCGAGTACAAACTGATTGCACCACTTTGAACCTTAGTAGTTACACTGAAGCAAAAGTTGGTACTTCTTCAGCGTTCCTAAAAGAAGTAATGTCTGGATAAGCATTCTGGCCAGTCCATTCAGACTATTCGATTTTACATACATAAACTCCCGTGGGGAAGAAGGTTTCTTTTTCCCTTTTGCTTGGTTTAAGTTCATACATCTGGTCAGACACGCACGCCGGTTACCAGTACTGTGCCTTCTATCTGACCTTTCTGAAGAACATCACCAATATGCTCTCCAAGATCGTCCCTTTGCGGCGTGAAACAAAAAAAAAAACGATTTTATTTTACTTAAACCGTTTCAGGGCCCGTGCCTTTGCCAACGCACGTGTTGTGCCTTGTTGTTATGTTGTGCTTGCCCCCCTCCCCCCTTAGCTTAGCAGTTATTAAAGCATAGGGAATAACGATAAATAACAGTGCATTTTTTATATTATGTCACATAGTTCATTTCCTTCAAGTGATACAATATTTCGTTCTTTCCAGAAATGCATCGACATCCTGATCGAGAAGGAGTACTTAGAGCGCACGGAGGGCGAGAAGGACACATACAGCTATCTCGCGTGATTGCGCCGCACTATGTAATAAATGATATATAAACAATATTATGTAATCTACACGAATTTTATTTTTATTACTACCTAACTTGGATAGCCGTCTTATCTACGTCTTATATGCTGGATTAAGAGCGGCCGTTATAATTCTAATGCAAACGCTTGTAAGTGATTATGACGTTATAAGAAATTTTTCTCCCCATATTTTGTGGTTATAAAAACAAAAAAAAAACCGTAGAGACATCTTAAAATCGCACAAATTTCAGGTGAACTTATGGCCGTTAATAGTGGACTTATACATTGAAAAAGTAAAGAAAACATCTTCATATCGACCTCGTAATGGAGATTCTAAATAACGAACATTTTTCCAAAAACTTGTAAGAGTTCTCAAAAACAAGATTTGTGAAATCTCCGTGTGCCAATTTTCGTTCGATATTATCGTGCTCTCACTCACTTGCATTGCGTTGGATGAAACAAGCTTTCAATCATACTCGCGTTGACCCTGAAAACCACAGTGGAATCTCATTTACAGTTATATTTTTAGTAACCACACGACCGTAATGAAATTCTAATACAAAACTTCTGCATTATCGATATCATTCGAATACTTAAAACATATTTTAAAAGGCTTTTCCAGGTACTGTAATTGCCCCCCGATCAGTCTCAATCTGTCAAAAATATCTCGAGTTTCCATACATTTTTGACAAATTGGTGACATTTGACTGTGGCACTACAACTACATTTTTACCGTTTTTAATTTCAATATGGCCTTATCTAGAGATATATGTCATTTCGTACCGAAACATACAATCAACATTTAATTCAGTGGGGTGCTAAGAATGTAAGATAATGAGTTGATAACTTACGTCAGTTAATAATCAAGGATGACATGCGAGTTGGGGCTATCAGCAAACATAAGTATACTATAGGAAGTATAATTTGTTTGTGTTTGTAAAAGGTAATCTCGGAAATTACTGAACCGATAACAAGAATTCTTTCACAGATAGAAAGAGACACTGGTGCCGTTTCTGTTGTACACGAACTAAACTAACTAAACTATCTCTAAAATTCCTTACTTTTGGCTATGAGAATTGTAACGCTATTCTGCAAGGAAAAATCTCTAAATTTAAAAATTATTTTGACACGACTAAAATCGAATTTGACAATCGCGACTCAGCGTGGTTTTTTTTTTTTGTTTCGCAACGTTGTACTTGTGTGTGCATTGCGTAGAATGAATTTTTTGAGAGACGAAGGCGCGTGCTGGGGGGCAGCCTCAACGTGTTTTATATGGAATTTTTCACTTTTGTTTGAAAAATATAAAAAAAATATTACCCACGTGTTGAGATTTAAATGTGCCGGTGTATACTAAGGGGGCCGAAAATTTCATTATTTTTGCGATAGGACACGCCATTTTCAAGATATAAGCAAAGAGAAAATAAAAAAATCAGAACTTTACTGTTTTTTGCACGTGAAGGCGAGGCGTTGTGTTGAGAATTTTAGTTCATGACCACTAGTTTTATTCCACACCTTTTTAATCGCGATTAAAAATAGTCAGATTTAGTTAAAATAAATTATTATAGTCAAAATTTTTGGTGAAAACCGGCAAACTCAGAATAGCAAAATTGACATTTTCACTAAACTAATAACTCAGTGCAATCTTAGTGCTGTCAAACTAAAATATAATTAAGTTGTGTCACTTTAGTCTATTTCAGAATAGGAAATCGTCGTTTGACAGGATTAAACCAAATTTTAGTGATTTTTAGTTTAGTTTAGAGAATTTTGTGACAACAGAATCGGCACCATTGTGACCGAATAACATAGGACTTTTATTGCTACAAAATGCACGATTACTCCATTCATTCCAATCCTGTCCCTTGCTGCTCTCTACCAGCGATGCCCTGCCCTGCTTTAACGAATAGTCGCTCTAGTTTTAAGTTTTTAAGCCCTGGCTGGAGGCCTTAATTTATTAAGGTAGCCACAGGCAAGTCCGGGACAACCTCATAGCTGAACCTGCATATGTCATTCCCCAAAAATCAGGCTCCTTCATGTGGATAAAGGGAAATGAACTAGTTTTGCAATTATTAAACCATTAGCGTCCTGTCCTGGCTTCGCACAGGGGTACAGTGTATGTGATGGAGGTCATGAATGAGAATGTCTCTCCCCGTGGCGTGGACTTGTGACCGCCCGGTTTGCTGCAAGCGATTAATAATTTTAAATCAGTGATATCTTCCAAGGTATTAATTTTAATGTAGAGGGCAATTTCGGTCTACCTTTAATGCACAACATATTTAATTGGATAATCACACTGTATTGTTGCAAATAGCTTCGTAAGTAGCCTATTATTTTTCAGGAATATGTAAAAAGATAAAAAGATGGTATGATCACGTGATACGGAGGAATGAGGAAAATGTCGTGAGGAAAGTATTGAGTATAAATGTCGATTAAGACTTTTGATGGCTTTAAGAGTAGAGGGAGACCAAAGAAACGATGGATGGACTGTGTTAATTATGATATGGATAAAAAGGGGGGTGACTACTAAGATGACTAATAGAGAAATGTGGAAGAAAAAGACATGTTGCGCCGACCACAAATACATTGGAATAAGGACAGGAAAATGATGATCATGTTAAAGGTAAAAGGGTTACTGCAGGAGATAGTCATATCCCATCGTGAAAATTTCTGTAGATATTTTTAAAATATAAAATTCCGTAGTACCTTACGAGATAGTTCAAATTAAGGTACTACGAAGTGACCAAAAATATGTTTTTTACGAAATAATTACGAATCTCTGAAATTTTCTACGTTTCTCGACTATCTTATGCATTTATACACATCGACGCCTGAAAGCCAAAATTGACTAAGAAATCGATTTTGGAAAAACTCTATTATATTCAGATCTCTAAGATACAGGGACCCCCCTAGTTTGGAGATCAGGGATTTAATGTATTGCGCATAGCATAAGCTATTTAGTTGTAATAACACTGTATTAGTTTGTAGGCTTTCTTAAATAAATAAAAAAAAATATTTACCAAAATTCACTCACTAGTTCTTTTATAATGATTTTTTTTCGAAAAATAAAGCTTTGAGTCACTCTCCTTGAATTTTCAGCAAATGTCGCTTAGTCAATTTTGCCTTTCAAGCGTCGAGTCATGAACCTTACGGAAGAAATTCTGTAAATAACGCTGAAAACTGTATCAAAATCTATTGCGGGGGTTAAATAAAGTAAGTGGAGAATCAGCTAGACGAAAATAGCGACTTTATACTATTTAGAGATCATGCATATTCAGATTATGGCTCATTTTGAATTAATTTTTTTAAGCATGAAACCCTGAAATTTCGAAATACGTGGGACACTCAGAAAGATTTGCGAAAATAAAAAGAAGTGTAGAACACTTCCACGTAAAAATATTTTTTTATTAAATCTTTTCCAAATACTCTCCACTAGGCTCTATGCAAATTTTCATGCGTCTGAACCAGTTTTTACCCAGTCCGCGGCAGACACATCGTTTACAGCCTGCTCGAACGCTGACAGCGCATCTTCCGGCGACGAAAATTGTATCCCTTTGAGCTGATTTTTAATTTTTGGGACTAAAAAAAGTCACACGGTGCTAGGACAGGGCTGTAAGGAGGGTGACCCAGAAGTTTGACCGGCGTGCTGTCCAAGAAGTCCCTCGTTTTGAGCGCGGTGTGCGTGAGCGCGTTGTCGTGGTGGAGCAGTAGCCCGCGGAGCCGTGTTTGGTCGCTTGTTGCTCACAAGAGAAAACTTCTGCCAAGCATTTGGTAGTATACCATTCGGCGTTGATGCTTCTTTGGTTCCGTAAAGGGATTGACACCAAGTAGCTAGTCAAATTGAAAAAGCTCGTGATCAAAATTTTCCCCCCGCTTCTAGATCGCTTTGGTAGGCGTTGATTCGTTTTGAAACACCCAAACCGTCGACTGGCGCTTCGTTTCTGGATCGTATTGATAAATCCAGGACTCATCACCTGTAATAATGTCGTAAACACGCAGACGAGCCTGCTTCAATTTTTTATATCATATTACGGCACCATTCCACCCGGGCCTGCTTCTGACCATCGGTGAGGTTGTGCGGCACTCAGCGCGAAACTATCCCCCTCACGCGAAGATGCTCGTGTAGAATCTCGTGAAGGCCTCCCAATTCAATCTGCAGTATGTGTTGAATCTCCTGATACGTAATTCGCCTATTGTCTTGGATTAAATTTTTCACTGCAAGCACGTTTTCCTCCGTAACAGCCATCAAAGGGCGACCACTTCTTTCTTCATCCCCCAAAGTTAGCTGACCATGTTTGAATTAGTTATACCAACGATACATAGTTGCCTTGGAAGGGCCTTCATCAATGAATGCAATTTGTAGTCTATCGTATGATTCGTCCGGTGTCATGCGACACTTGAAATCGTAAAAGATAATAGCGCGAAAATGTTCCCGGCCCAAATCCGTTTTCAAATGAGACACGATAATTTAATTAGCTCGCAAAAAATGTGCAGGGAAATTTTGAAATTGGAACGTACCTATTTTTACTTAAAAATAATCATTATTTTTATAATAGTTTATAACTGGCTAGTCTCTCATACAAAAAAAACTTTTTTCACAATACTTTCTGAGTGGCCTCGTATCTCCTGTCTGCACACAAGTGCAATACTAAGTGTAAACAAATAGATAATAATAAAAAGGTGTGAAGACAAAGCAAAAGGAGCAAAATGAATGATGTTTGCAACATCATTCATTTTGCTCCATTTTTCCTCAACGGAGATCTTGGATGTAAACATTCCACGAGAAAAAGTCCATATAAATAATCTTATGTAAATTGCATAAGTTAAGATGTAGGTAAGACTGAGTAGCACGATACTCCTTGATAATTCTGGTTATCCGTTTTTTTCTTGGGCATCTGACTGCCCGTTACCACCGTCAAAGGTCTACGACAACTGGGACCAATAGCTTAACGTGCTCTTTCAGGCACGGAGGATCCTCAAAATATAATGGGTGATACCATTTTTTTCTTTTTTTTACATCTCGCAGGTCAACCTATGAGGTTGTCGGCTGCTTAACCGGACTCCCTGCGGCTACTTTAATAAAGTCCTCCAGCTAGGGCTTAAAAAACTGAAAACTAGAGCGACTCCTCGCTAAGGGCACCCCCTGTGGGGTACGGACCTCGGCTTAGGGCATCGCTGGTAGAAGGCAGCAAGGGACGGGTTGGATCGGAATACGATGGTCACCCATCACGAACCGTTATTATTTAGCCAGGCCCTTCAATTGCAGGCACATTACATTGAAGTAAATGATCAATTATCAACAACGTAATAATTACTTACAACTCTTGGTAGATATCTAGATACCTATATTTGTGTACATAGGCTTATCGCAATATTCGCAATACGCATTTGTTAGTATTACGCGCGAACTCGGCGCGCGCACTCGTTCATTGCAATCTATCTACTTAAAAACATTACTATTCTTTAGCTTGTTGTCGCAGTCGGGCAAAAAGTAAAATGCTACGGAATCCTAACTATGTGTACGGGCCCCAGAGTGTTCTAGTGCCGGCTAACATCAACTTTGGGGACTATATTTTGGCTCGAATGTGGGAACATCGAAATAATGTGGCTATGGTATGTAGGAATCTAGATTTTCTTGTCATTGTGAATAGTTGAAGTTATAGTCTGTGCCAGATAACAAAACGGCAAAACATAGCACACATATTTATTAAACTAAGATCTTTATGTACATACCTATGTTTCACAAATAAACATTCTGATTCTGATTCAGATGTGAGAAAAATAAAAGTCGCTGACACCTGCCTACCAAAATGTATTCAAATTACCGTTTTGACCGTGCTAGCGACACTTTCTTTACATTTTTTTCGTATCGTTTTGAAATATTCGAATATGTACATTGGAAGGCGGGTGTCAACGACTTTTTTTTCATATCTGGTACAGACTATAGGTAGGTACAAAGTGCACCAAGACCTTATTTCGCAGCTAGGTAGTGATTTCCAGGAATTGTGAAACTTACTTGTCAACAGTTTTATATTATTTACGTAAAACAGTTCTATTAAGTACTTAGGTAAATACACAGGGTCAAATTAAATTAGCTGGCAATACTTTACCTACATTTTAGGTAACGATATCGAAAACTAGGTGGAACAAGAGAAAACAAAAATAGTATCGTTAATAGGGGAAGGTCAATGACCCTAATTGGTCAGCTGGTTTTGTAATTTTTCGTGGAACTAACACATTCTTTACGTACATGACTTCATGTACAGACGCTAGAACTTAGTATTGAGTATTGAGTTGAGATACTACAATGTGTCAAATTTCTTTAATAGGTTTTCAACTTTAACGCTAAAGTATTAGGTTCAAATTTGATTGGGAAATTTGACAGTTTCGGGTACTTTGATGTGCTGGCGTACAAATCAGTTTCATTAGATGGTTTATTTTATAAACGATGTTTAAAGGTTTAAAGGGCTGTTAAATGACAAAAATGTATGGTTGAACAGTCGTTAACCAAAACTAAACTTTAAACAACGTTTATATCTAAAGAAGTATTGATCAAAGTTGGATGATGAAAACATTTTTTTTTCATCATCCAACTCTCGACTGTTTAAGAGTGATGTGTGCTCTCCGAGAAGAGAAGTTTCTTGATACATTAAGAATAGTCAGCCATTAACAGATTGACCGCGCAGCACAGTTAACTTCACAGATATACATAGATTGTTCCTTCGCGATGTATATTTTTAGCCATTTTTTATATATTTTTTTACCACCCTGTATAAAATAGGACTAGGAATTCAGGCGCAACCTTTTACCATAGATTCAGCAGTTAAGTGCATGATTCTCAAACGCTTTGAAAATTGTCGTCGGAAGTAAAATAAAAAAATTTGCTCTGCGATACATTCTTTATTCTTTCATACTTGAAGAAACTGTAAGTAGGTATTGCACTTTTCTGTGGACCAGGTGATGTTTTTTGGGGTCTGAAGTTTGTGTCGATATCCCTGCCAAGTTGCACCCTAACTCCGTAACACACTATTAATCAGAATCTCAATCATTTTGACGGATATTGCTAATCCAATATTTCATAATTATGTTCGAAAAAATAGTCTGCTTGGCTTCATTAACAATTCCATGAATGTTGTCCTCAAATCAGTCTATTGCTGTCCACTGCTGGACATATGCCTCTCCCATGCTGCGCCACAACATCCTGTCCTCCGCTTTCCGCATCCAGTCTGTCCCAGCCACCTTTTTGAGGTCGTCGGTCCATCTAGCTGGAGGGCGTCCCACACTACTCTTGTCGACACACGGTCTCCACTCCAGGACTCGTCTGCTCCATCGGCCATCGGTCCTTCGACAAACATTTCCAGTCCACTGCCACTTCAGCCTGCTTACTCTGCAAGCTATGTCGGTAGCTCCAGTTCTTTTCCGGATAACTTCGTTTCTGATCTTATCCATGAAAGAAACTCCGAGCATAGCCCGCTCCATAGAGCGCTGAGCAACCATAAATTTGAATGATGATGTTTGATGAATGTTGTGGAACTGCCAAAATAAGCGATTCCTGCTGACGCAATTACCCCTCTGTATCTACTCCAATATGAACATATAATCATCACGTAATATTAGATAACAAACATTTATAACAAAGTGTTATAAACCGCATAATAACTGATAAAGTTTTACAAACAAAATGTTATCAGATAAAATTGTTATGACTTGTTTATTAAAATAGATTAATTAATCCCCAGTCCTCCCTCCCTTTTTTTGGGTAGGCCTATGTTTAGCAGTCGACGTCTTTCCACTGAAATGATGATGATGATGATACTGTCATATTGTATTGATCCCGTAGAGGTCCACTTATCAGGCCCATAATGATAATAGGGAATTATTACTTTTGGCAGTCTTGATCACAGTACCTCTAGGGTCTCTGTGTATGCCTCAAAAAGCATGTTATGCCGTTGGTCCTGGCTGACATTCGTGTCAATTTGACAGTGGTTACGGGTCCTCAGGAGCCCGACAGTCTGTTGATCAGTTTTATCAAGGAGTATCGTGTTACCAAGTAATTTGTTTGTGGAGGTCAGAAAGGCAGGCGCTCCATGTACCTAAAATACTGGTACTCAGCTGCATCTGGGACTGGAAGCTAACAAATTGCAAATAGCAAATTGAGTACCTCTATGTTCAAGGTCTTGAACGAGATTGAAATCACTGAAAATCTCTAAATACTTTGCGAGACACTAAACACCTCACGACGTACGCGTAGGGTTGCCAGATGTCCGGTATTTAAGCGTATAGGTTGGCAAAAAAGAGTCTGTCGTGGTAACCATTGGAACTAAAATATATTTTTTGGTGGCAGCACTGCTTTGTTTACCATCAACAAGTAGCTAATCTGTCATTGTGTTAAGTTCCCAGTTGTATTTTACTTATTTCTAATTAACTATCAATTATTAATGCTTTTGTACATATAAAAAATGAATAAAACAATAAGGAGTAGTGGTGTGAGCTGTGATATACCAAGTTTTCGTAATAAATTTGGCGGAATCTGAAGCGGAACAAATTTTGTCTCCGATTGGCAATGTTTTCGAAAGAACTGCCAACACGACAGGTATTTATCCAAGAAATGTATCTTTTAGTCAATGCTAGTCATTGTTTTTCCTTTCTAATACTAAGTTTTATCGATACCATTAAGTTTCAAGCCATTTTATTGTTTTATTTACTAATAGATTATTTAGGTTATATTTTCTAGTTTGACAAATCGCGTGTACGTTGACTCTTGATGTTTGATACTTGAAATTGAAAAATGTACCTACAAGGAATTAATATGATTGTGTTTATATTTTTTTCAAGGTAAATCTCACAGTACAATTAGAGAAATTGTTAATGAAGGTGAAAAACATTAAGGATTTTTTCTACACCTGGAGAAACACGAAAACAGTTGGCGGAAGAAAGAACTAGACGATTTTGATTGTGTGCAATTAGACAAAAAGTTCAACACTATAAAGAAACAGGCAAGTATTTTTTTTTGTCAATGCTGTTTTCGCATATCACAATAAAAAAAAAGTATAATTTATATCTATTATTTTTCAGGTGCCTATTCCACGTAATATATTACCTATAGTTTGAGGAGACGGGTTGTAATGGGAGCCGTAACCGTCTAAGAAAGATTTTACACTTATATTTCATAAATAAGAAATGTAAAACTGACACGTCAGTGTTAATGGAAAAAATCTATCAAAACACCGAAAAGGAATACACGAATGATGTTATGTCACGTTTTTCTTTTTAAATAAAATCTAAATTTTAGCGTGTTATTTCATTTTCATTGTCATGTGAATAGTGATAATGTTATGTACCCCACATAGACATACCTGACGCCTTCATTAGTCAACTTTTCAAGTTTATTCGATATTGCCCGTACCTTTCAAAAGCGACATGTTATAGGTACTCTCTGACTTCCGATTAGTTTCCGACAGTAAGCAGCTGTAAGTCGCCTTCTTGTCGACTATAAACTTATTTAACACATTAACAGGATTCGTTCAAGTGTCATTCATGTCAAATTTGATACAGGCATACCAATAATCAAATGGTTGTGAATACCCTAGATGGTGGCCGCCAATTCGATTGCTGAACATTATGTCTCGTGTATCGGGTTCAATCGGCAATCCCCGAGTGTAATTTAATTAATTTTTAAATTGAATAAGTTTTCATTATGTTGTTATGATGGCACTCTTAGATAAAAGGTTATTCCAGCGAAATAATCTGCAATCTACTAAATACAATGAAAGTAAAAGTCTGTGTGCCTATCAAGTCTTGAAATCTTGACTGATGAGAATTTCCGGGATCTCGTGTTTGTGGATTAAAACAATAAGTATCTTATCACTTTTAGTCCTAGTATACAGGGTGGCCATACCTGCTAAGCAGGCGCCCTCATTTTTTCCAGACTCTTTTTTGCCAAGCTATACAGTCCGGTATTTTCGAGGCCTGTCCGGTAAAAAATAAATGGTTATACCGGACAGAACAATGTCCGGTATTTTGAGGAAAGTCGGTACTACTGGTCACAAGCGCCTTCAAAAGTAGGCATACACACTACACAATATTATGACACGATTCCGGGACACAACAGTGAAAAAAATTAGTGATGAACACTTCGGAATGAAAGTGCGCATGGCCATGAACAAAAAGTACCTATCGGATGAAGACACTCAGGAGTTTAAAAAACACGCGCTGATTGCTTATCAACGAGCTGTTGCTTATTTGGAGAAGTGGTTCCAGTTTGAGAACTCGGTGTTCAGAAGGTTCAGTTGCTTGGACCTTGCACGCGGTCTACGAACTCTGGACCAACTAATTGAATTGTAGACTATAACGAGAAGCAACGACACTCCACCGGAAGAACTCTACTCAGAGTTGGTTATACTTAGCAGTTTTTACCTGTCCCTGGAGGGAAACTCAGTGGACATGTGGTGTAGCTTTTTTAGTAAAGAATAAGCGCCAAATCTTCTCAAATTGGTCCAACATGTATGCAGCATTCCCGTATCGAACGCCTTCGTCGAGCGCATTTTCAGTGTGATGGGGAATATATGGACCAATGAACGAAACCGCCTTGGTCTAGAGACTGTGAAAACTGAACTGTGTGTTTTTTTCAATATAAACTCGAGGTGCAATGATTTTAAAGAACGTGTTGTATCAAATAACACACTGATGAGCACGATCATTTGTTCTGTGTCTGGGTGTAATTTATCTATAATATGTATGTATTTAGAAATATATAAGTATGTTTATCAGTTGTCTAGTACCCATAACACAAGCTCTGCTTAGCTTGGGACTAGATGGCGTTGTGTGATAGTTGTGGAATATTATATTATTATTATATTATATTGAAAGCGGTTGCGACAAATGCAAAATATGTTAAAAAGAAGTAAGTAGGTACTACCTAGGTAGGTTGTACCGTGTGGTGCCGGACGTAAAGAATAACACCACCCCATTTCTTCCCGTGTCGTAAAAGGCGACTAGGGACTTACTAGAGAATGGGCAGCAGCGATCTCTATGCGTTTTACCACCATACTGCGATCACCAACCCGCCTGCCGAGCGTGGCGATTATGGCAAAGCCCCCGAATTGGGGGAGGCCTAAGTCCAGCAGTGGACGTCTTACGGCTGAAATGATGATGATGATGATGAGGTACTACCTAAAAGTACCTAGGTACAGTACAACATAATAAATTAGTTTTAGAAGAATGATTCAACTTTATTATTTGTTCATTGGAAGTTCCTATTATTTTTGCTAAACATACCTATCTAGTTTTAGGTGATTTCCTTTTTTTCGTTTATTTTGCTAAAGTAAGTAGTAGATTATAATATTCATACCATTGTTTAATAAAGACTTTCTCAAAGTTAGCATAGTCTTGGCGACCACAATTTTATGACTACATTATATTTTGTTACTAATACTAATTAAGTTGATTTATGTGATGTTGATTAATTAAAATAAAATATTAGTATAAAAACCGTATTTTTTGCGACCTAGCATACCAAGTTTGAGGTTGTCCGGTATTTTTTCGCGACTCACCTGGCAACCCTACGTACGCGGCTTACTATTACTTACTCCAATTACCCTGAAAGTTGCTCAGCATAAGTGGGACTGGGCGGGACATGTCTGCCGGATGTCAGATGACAAATAGCCTATAGAATCACCAACTGGGTGCCACTAATTGCACAACTCCATCGCAGCAAGCCGAGATGAAGATGGCGACCGAAAAGACTAGCCAGCACTAGCTAAGGACAGGATTATGTGGAAAAGGGAGAGGGAGGCGTTTGCTCTGCAGTGGGACAGTACAGACTAGTTAGATTATATTAGACTCCAATTACACAATGTATTGCTATAAGTTTGACCTCTGAGTTTGTCTCGGCCTTTCTTCTCAGAGTAGTCAGATAGGAAATGCAGTTTTAAAAATATGATCGATGTGTGAAAACCTACCTGTATTTGTACAAACCTTCATGCAGAAATAAAATCATATATTAGAGACTACTAAATTACGAGACTCGTGAAGGAACACTACTTGTCGTTGTGATCTTGTTCTCCTAACCGAACTGTAATTTTCTATGTACTGTCGTCATTAATTTTTGTGTCTTCTATGGATATTTAGTATGTATGTATTTATGTATATATTATTTAGCATATAAATAACTGTTAAGTAATTTTAGTTTTCTGTTTAGTTTGTTTACACCATTGACATACCCATTTTATGTCGACGCTTTTCACTGTCCATTCCATGGTTGCCTGGAAGAGATCGCATAAAGCGATAAGGCCGCCCATTGTATATTTTGTAATCATTGTAATGTTTTTTTTTATGATGTATTTTTATGGTGTACAGACGCCAGCACATCAACTTACCTCAATCTGTCAAATTTCTTTAATAGATTTTCAACCTTATATCATATTAGTGGAAGGTTAATTTTCGATTGGTAAAATTTGACAGATTGGGGTGGCTTGACCTGCTGGCGTCTGTACAATAAAGTATATATAAATAAATAAATAAATATTATTTATGCAGACGGAAGGACACTGTAGTTCATCTTTCTTCAGTCGAATGACGTCCACTGCTGGAAATAGGTGTTCACAATAACGTCCGGGTTCCCAAAATATATCCAGGTCTTTTGTTCACCCCACATACATGCGGCTTCTAACAATTCCAGATAAATGGTGCAACAGATGAACGTCTAACCTATTTCGACATTATCCAGCAAGCAATGAACTTCGCTGTCTCTCTCAATCGTATGGGCGTTAGAAAGGGAGATACGATCGGTCTGATGTCTGAGAATAGGCAGGAGTTCTGGGGTGCTGTAGTGGGTGTTGCTTGCGTCGGCGCCGTGTTGACTACTATAAGTACGGGGTATGTTAAAGGTTTGTACCTATGCGATTTGGTTTTAACTTAATGTATCTGTAGCGGCATCGAGACCGCTACATGTGAACTACGTACGCTGACATCAGGCAAAATCCTACATCGCGCAAGCAGAGTTTACTGCGCAACTAGTATATACATATTTGATCATGTATATTTCACCAAAGATGTACAAGTATGTTTCTATACGACACTAACAATAATTTTGACATGTCCCATTTGATTTTTGACCATTTATTATACATATAAACTAATTTTTAGGGTTCCGTTGCCAAATGGCAAAAAACGGAACCCTTATAGATTCGTCATGTCTTTCTGTCTGTCTGTCTGTCCGTCCGTATGACACAGCCACTTTTCTCCGAAACTATAAGAGCTACGCTGTTGAAACTTGGTAAGTAGATGTATTCTGTAAACCGCATCAAGATTTTTACACTAAAATAGAAAAAAAATATAAATTTTGGGGTTCCCCATACTTAGAACTAAAACTCAAAAATTTTATTTTCATCAAACCCATACGTGTGGGGTATCTATGAATAGGTCTTTAAAAATGGTATTGAGGTTTCTAATATATTTTTTTTCTAACCTGAACAGTTTGCGCCAGAGACGCTTCCAAAGTGGTAAAATGAGTGTCCCCCCCCCCGTAACTTCTAAAATAAGAGAATGATAAAACTCAAAAAAATACATGATGTACATAACCATGTAAACTTCCACCGAAAATTGGTTTGAACGAGATCCAGTTGGTAGTTTTTTTAATACGTCATAAATCGTAAACCGCAATTTACCTTTCATTCAATCAACACAAACATAAAAATTTAAAAAAAACATTTAATTTCATAAGCATAAACCTTATACATAAACCGAGGATACCTACAGGTTTGTACGGAACCCTCGGTGCGCGAGTCCGACTCGCACTTGGCCGGTTTTAATCTAATTAGAATCCTCCCTGTTGACGGGTTTTTGTTCTTTCTGGTTAAGCTTGTTGAGATAAGCAAGACAGAAAAATATTAGATTACATTTAATATTTCATTATTAAATTATTTTTTGATAGGTGAGGAAGCCAGCTTATAATTTATAAGTTTTTCAACTGTTTATTTGATCAAAGATATATACAAAAAATATAGATATTTGTACAAATATAAGTACACGAATATATATTTTTTAACGAACCAAGCGTTTTTTATTTTATTACGAAATTAGTAAAACATTTAAATGTAGTAGAACTATTTTTAAATCTAATTAATTCGACGGTCGAACAAATGAGTAAAAAAATCTTACTAGTTCGACGGTCGAACAAATAAGAA
The DNA here is from genome assembly GCA_932294355.1 of Aporophyla lueneburgensis. Lineage (NCBI taxonomy): Eukaryota > Metazoa > Arthropoda > Insecta > Lepidoptera > Noctuidae > Aporophyla > Aporophyla lueneburgensis. The sequence continues at coordinate 9,294,097 of OW028762.1, read as the reverse complement.
AAAAAAAATCTCACTAGTTCGACGATCGAACTAATGAATCGAACTAGTGGGAATGAACGATATCAACGTTATATCAACGGCAACGTTCCGACATCAATTGTCGGGCAGTTGTCCACCAGACACGACGCCCATCGTGGTGATTAAACCCTGATCTGGAAATTGAACTTAAATTGGCCTTATGTTGAGTAGAGGCTCTTCATCATCATTATCAATGCATCTGTAAAATGTCCACTGGTTGATATGGGCCTTCTCCAAGTACCGCCTATTAGACCGGTTCTGTGCTCTCGCATTCAGCGGATTCCTGCGGCTTACACATTCCAACGCTTGTAGGAGTTTCCCTTCCTTTGCTTAAAGTCTGCAATCCTTTTACCAGTAGTCTAACAATGATACAAAGATGTATAGAGGTCTGGCCCGGTGGTATCGGCCCTGACTTAAGAGTTGTATGTCGTGGGTTCGAGCCCAAGCAGGCGCTGATATTTGCGTAAATAATTTATCATCACTGCTTTCAAATCGATGACGGGGAACATCGTGAGGAAACCGGCATGTACTAGAACCAAAAATTCGAAAACATGTGACATCTACCATCTCGCACTGGGCCCGCATGATAGAGTACAGCCCACTCCCTCCCGATAAGAGGAGGCTTTCATCTGAGACGGAACGAGTGGGAACATATATCCTTGCATGTGTTGATTTAGGTTAGTTAGTATCAAGGGCATACTAACATTTATTATAAACTAGCTTTTGCCAGCGGCTTCACCCGCGTGGAGGTCGGAAATTATCACGCGGGAACATACTACCGGGATAAAAAGTAGCCTATGTCCTTTCTCAGGCTCTAAACTATCTGTGTACCAAATTTCATTTAAATCGGTTCTGTAGTTTTAGCAGGAAAGCGAGACAGACAGACAGAGTTACTTTTGCATTTATAATAGTATATACTAGCTTTTGCCAGCGGCTTCGCCCGCGTGGAGATCGGAAAATATCCCGCGGGAACATACTACCGGGATAAAAGTAGCCTATGTCCTTTCTCAGGCTCTAAACTATCTGTGTACCAAATTTCATTTAAATCGGCTCAGCAGTTTTAGCAGGAAAGCGAGACAGACAGACAGACAGACCGACAGACAGATAGACAGACTTACTTTTGCATTTATAATATTATAGATTGTGGATGTGGATAGTGTGGATATAGTATGGATTTTCATAATTAGTTTTGCGCACCAGACTCAACACCTGGTCGAATAATCCTCCCTTTTCTATGGCGGATGAGTAAACTGTACCTGTTTCTCATGCTTCTATAAATTTATTCTTTCTCTCTTCCAGGTGAACTAATCCACGTAACAAACATATCGAAACCAAAATACATAATCTGCTCTCCAATAATGTACAAAGCACACGCCAAAACTCTCAAATCATTGAATTTCGTAAAGAAAATTATACTATTCGGCGAAGAAAAACAACATGGCGTCCTAATGTACAACGATATGGTTTTTGAATGTAACGGTCAGATTAAAAACGTGAAGTATGAAGAGTTTCATTCTGTAGAAGTACAGGGACAGTCAGATACATTATTTATTATGTATTCTTCTGGGACAACTGGGTTACCTAAAGGTGTGATGTCGACACATCTAAATGTCATTACTGCGTGTTCCTTGTAAGTTTTAGAGGTTATTATTTTATTAGTACTACCTATGTGCTCTTATGAATGAGGTACGATACAGCCTCCACTGTTTGGAATTCTTTAAAATGCGGGTTCTCTTTCTAGTGGGCAAACAATTCGAAGGAAAATTCACTATAGGAATTTTGATAAAACAGTGATTTTTGTAAATGATCAATGCTGTTTTAGTCAACCTTTTACTATTTTTCTGTTATGTAAATTCAGAGGCTGGAAGTGCCTGTACTACAGTGCCTTCAGAATTAGAAACCTATTATCATTTTTATTTTATACGTCAAAGTTGAAATCTTAAAATTTCGTGCGAATAGTCCGGGGTTTTGAACCACAGCCGCACAGCGTCATTGGGGTTTTCAATTAAGAATACTCAGTAACAGCACTAAATCTAGTGACCGGTTTGTAGCAATGAGCATAATTAATAAATAGGGATCAAAGAGTGGGCCGTTATTAATGGGTGTACTACTTGAGTTCGACAAATGAATGTGCGAATAACACTTGTGCGACAAAACTATACTGCGACTCACAAAAGTTGAAATGCACGCTTGTGCGACACACTTGAGCTCCCATAGTACACTAGGTTAGGTTAGGTTAAAACTGTTACCTCCTAAGCACGAGCCGAGTTAGCGAAGCGAGCGGTGCCCCGGCAGCGGCCGGCGAGTGCTAGAAACGACTAGATTCAGTGTGTCGCACAAGCGTGCATTCGAACTATGGTGAGTCGCAGTACAGTTTTGTCGCGCAAGTGTTATTCGCACATCTATTTGTCGAGCTCACGTAGTACACTCGTTATTCACCGCACGGGCCCAGTGCGTATTGCTATGAGGTTCTTCCACAAAATACAACGTTGTTTTAACTTTACAGCCGAGCAAGTATCGACCCTTCAATGATTGGGGTCACGATAACCCCCTGGTACCACGTCATGGGTCTGGTGGGGACACTGACTGCCTTCGTCACTGGAAGAACAGCAGTCTATCTTGCGAAGTTCGACGTGGATACGTATTTGAAGACAATTGAGAAATATCGGGTAAGTTACAGGAATAGACTTTTCAAAAAAATTACGATACGTTGTAAATCAATCTTCCTAGCCTTTTTCCAACTATGTTTGGGTCAGCTTCCAGTCTAACCGGATGCAGCTGAATACCCGTAATTTACATGGAGCAACTGCTCACCCGACCTGCAATACCCAGTTATTGGGTAATACGATACCCTATGTAAGACTGGTTGCCAGAATTTTGGGCTACTGACGACCCGTAAAGACTGCCAAAAAACAACGGCTGAACGTGTTTTCCGAGGCACGGAGGGGTCTTGGTATGTAAAAAAGGACACCAGATCCACGGACCACCCGCGGTAAGCATATCGAGATTTGCGGCTGACATTATTTACTTACATAAAAACTAAGCGACTACACGCTAAGGGCACCTCCTGTGGGGTATGGACTGGCTCAAGGCGTTGCTGGAAGAGGGTAGCAAGGGACGGGTGACCAGCGAGAACTAAAAGATGATCTTTGATTCCAGGCAGTTCAACTGACGGTGGTACCACCGGTGCTGGTGGCAGTGTGTAAGAACCAGTCTAATTACGACTTGAGCTCTGTGAGGATAATTTACTCTGGCGCTGCTCCTCTTCACAAGGACACTATCAACTCTGTTCTCGAGAAGTAAGTTCTTGCTATACAACTTTTTGACTTGCTGAGTGCTCATTGTCTCTATAACGAAATCTTGAAAAGGCTATAAGAGCTGCTATCGACAATGTCATAGCTCAGCTAAGGATGTACTTTGCTTGGTAGCAAACGCTGATTCTGAACATGAGATCCAAGGTTCGATTCCTGGGTTGGACAACGTGTTATTGAGATTTTACATCTGGAATGTTTAAGTATCAGCCCAGAGTCTGGATTTGTGCCCGGTTGATGGCAATAGTCTCGCCCCCTATTACATGAGACTAACAAGAAACATAACTTGTTAAATGCAGGAGTGCTATAGGTACACCTCTATTCAATGATATTATTGTGGCAACCTGATAAGCCTCCAAAACAGCAAAACTTTACGTCAGGAGGTGCAAATGTTTTTGAACCTTAAGGTATCTTGGTAATAAAGTTCTATTTCTATCAATTCCAGGTTCCCCAACCTTCAGGGCGTGTACCAGGGCTACGGATCTACGGAGATGACGCTGGCAGTTATGAGATTCGCCAACGATGACCCAAACGTTAACAAGATCGGAAGTGTAGGACGCGTTCTTGCTAATACTGTGGTCAAGGTTAGTCTAATTTTTTTTTTTTGTGGGTGGGGAATCATCAAATGACGTCTCCCGCTCTTGGGTGGAGCGGGAGGGCGTGTCAGACTTTTACTGACTAAAACCCACCCGTGTTCCTTCAGTTGCTCATGTGCCAGGGCCACGGTTTCTCTTTCGAACAAATCTCGCGACCTTGGCATATATTCTAAACTAGCTTCTGCCCGCGACTTCGTGCGCGTCAAATTTTTGCTCCCCTGACCTTTCCCGTCGCATCGATTTGCCGGCTGGTTTTCGTCCATTTTTCGTTGCTGCTCGCTCCTTTTGAGTTATAGTGAGTCAACCTTAAAAGATAGACATATGCTCTCGCGAACTTTTTTTTAGAACTTTTTAAAAGGAACAATTCCGTCATACATGATTTTTGCGTTATTTTAACCGTTTACGCAGCGCACGCAACGGAAACTCTCAAAAGGAATAAATTTTCCCCGTTTTTGCAACATTTTTCATTACTGCTCCGCTCCTCTTTGTTGTAGCGCGATGTTATATAGCCTATAGCCTCCCTCGATAAATAGGCTACCTAACACAAAAAGAATTTTTCAGTTCGGACGAGTAGTTCCTGAGATTAGCGCGTTCAATCAAACAAACAAACAAACAAACAAACTCTTCAGCTTTATAATATTATATATAAATATATATAAACTAGCTTCTGCCCGCGACTTCGTCCGCGTCAAATTTTTGCTCCCCTGACCCTTCCCGTCGCATCGATTTGCCTGCTAGTTTTCGTCCATTTTTTGTTGCTGCTCGCTCCTTTTGAGTTATAGTGAGTAAACCTTAAAAGATAGACATATGCTCTCGCGGACTTAGAACTTTTTAAAAGGAACAATTCCGTCATACATGATTTTTGCGTTACTTTAACCGTTTACGCAGCGCACGCAACGGAAACTCTCAAAAGTAATACATTTTCCCCGTTTTTGCAACATTTTTCATTACTGCTCCGCTCCTCTTTATTTTAGCGTAATGTTATATAGCCTATAGCCTCCCTCGATAAATAGGCTACTCAACACAAAAATAATTTTTCAATTCGGACCTAGAGTTCCTGAGATTAGCGCGTTCAATCAAACAAACAAACAAACAAACAAAGTCTTCAGCTTTATAATATTATAGTATAGATATATATAATATATATTAAATATATTATATATATAATATAAAATATAAATATATAATATAATATATAATAGTATAGAAAGATTTGAGCCGAGTTTATGCCACCTTTGTGTTTTTTGTTTTTGGGGGGAATCTTTTTAAAGGCTCTTGGGCTTTTGGAATAAGACCAGGAAGTGTGGGATTTTTACGTCATTAAAACCACCCCGGTGGTTACTACGTCTGTTCTTGGAAGGGGTACCGTTACCACTCAAAAGACTGATCCGAAACCCCTTCTGTGCACCGCCAGTTAGGGCACATCTTTGGGGAGACTGTAAAGGGGTCTCCCGACACCTAACTCTTTTAAGCGACCATCTTAAAGGTCTTTTCTTTGGTATGGTTTGTCGTATCGTTGACCTCCTTATGTTTTGAGTTGAGCTGCACAATTACTGATAAATGCGTGCACTGCCTGGACAAGTCTCGTCAGTCTGTGTCCTTTTCTCGTTAAAAGAGCATTTCAGATACCAATATACATGGTCTTCACGTGATCTATCCAAGAATAAGTCTGGACTTTAAAAGAGAGTGTGACCTCAGAGTTTGTATTGGGCATTTTTTCTCAGAGTAGTCAGATAGGAAACGCCGTGTAGTGATTGTAAAACCGTACTTTCAGAAATTAAATTATTTATTAACTACTTTACCCAGCCCCCCCCCCCCCATTTGAGGTAGGCCTATGACCAGCAGTAGACGTCCGTCGGCTAAAATGATGATTATGAATCAGATTTAAAAATCTATTTCCTAAACTTTCCAGGTAACCGACCTAGAAACAGGTAAAGCTCTAGGCCCAAACGAGCGCGGTGAAATATGCGCAAAGGGAGAACTGTTGATGAAAGGCTACGTGGGGAAGGACAGGAGGTCAGACTTAGACGACGAGGGGTTCTACAAGACTGGAGACGTGGGATACTATGACGAGGAGGGGTACTTCTACATCGTGGACCGGCTGAAGGAGCTCATCAAGTATAAGGGGTATCAGGTCAGCTATTTTCGATTGTTTTAAGTTGTGTTGTGTAATGTTCCCATTACTGGGACACAGACCTCCTCCCGGTGAGAGGGAGTGGGCTATAATCCACCACGCGGGCCCAGTGTGTGTTGGTATATGTCACATCTTTTCGAATTTTTGATTCTAAGACATGCCGGTTTCCTCACCATGTTTTCTTTCACCGTTTTGCAGTGGCAATTTATAAATAAAATAATGAAATAATTTACAACCCGTGCCATTACAACTAGGCTAACACTGCTCTCTCTATCTATCTCTCTCTCTCTCTCTCTCTCTCTCTCTTTTACTACTTAATTTAGGTTCTATGTTCTATGTTCTATGTTATGGGGGTTTGGTTTCCGCACTTAGTCCTTTGAGTGGACCATTGTGCGTGAGCCATGGCGGCCGTCGGTATTCACTCCAACCAGCCCACCTCCCTCCAGAAGCTGGTTATGTCTCCTGGTCTCTTGAGAACATCTGTGTAAGATTTGGGTGTCCCGAGGGTGTCTGTTCTAATTTGGGTGACGCCTGTACATTCGAAAAGTACATGCGCAACGGTTTCTTCAGCCTCCAGGCATGCCCTGCACAGGGGGCTGTCCGTTATGCCTATTGTGTAAAAGTGTTTGTTTAGCGGGCAGTGTCCTGTGATGGTGCCCGTCATTAGACGCAGATCATCCCTGTCCAGGTGTAGCAGGCGTCTGGTAAGCCTGCCATCCGGGGACACCAGCTCTCCGCTTGTGTGTGGGTAAATTCCTGCAGCCACCTGCGTAGCTGGTTGAAGGGGATGGGCACGATGGGCTCGGGGCCGCAGACTGACGCGCTGGATGCCATTCTGGCCAGTTCATCAGCAGCGTCATTGCCTAGTGATCCACTGTGTCCTTTTATCCATTGCAGTGTCACTTTGTTGCGATTAGAAACTGTTATCCGTTCTAATGCATTGTGACATTCTAGTGTAAGGCTCGAGGTTATGTATCGTTTGGCTAGGGATTGGAGGACTGAGGCGCTGTCGGAGAGTATGCGAATATGGGTGTCCGTAACTCTTCTGGCTTCTATGGCATACGCCGCCTGTATAATGCCCACGCATTCCGCCTGGTAGACGGTGTTGAGCATTCCCAGCGGGCTGGATATTTTTATGTTGAGGTCGTGTGAGAAAACTCCGACTCCGGTTCCGGAGGTGGTCTTTGAGCCATCAGTGTAGACTCTTAGCTCTTCCGAGCCCGAGTGGTCGTTTTGTTCTTCTGTGAGTATAACGTTGTAGTGCTTTTGAAAGTAGTGTAGTTTTGGGGTTTTATCGCAGGGTGATGCCATCATTGGTTGTCGCTTGATCGCTTCATCCCTAATGCGTGAGTGCTTGACTCTCGAGTCGTTGCTTAGGGTCCCTGCTATGTTTAGTCTTAGGGCAGCTAGGGCAGCCTCCTCCCGCACGACCAGGTGTAGAGGTGGTAGCCCGAGCATTACCTGTAGGGCAGCGGTGGGTGTAGTCTTCATGCAGCTAGTGATGGCTACACAAGCGAACCGCTGCACCTTTTCAAGGTCTTTTTGGGCTGTGCTCAGGTCTGTTCTGGGCCACCAGACTATTGAGCCGTATGTGATAATTGGTCGAATAACTGTGGTGTATAGCCAGTGGGTGACTTTGGGGCTGATTCCCCAATTCCTGCCAAGCATTCTTTTGCACTGCCACAGGGATATGCTGGCTTTTGTAGTAATGTAGTTGGTGTGTTTTGCCCAGTTCAGCTGTTTGTCCAAGAATATGCCCAGGTATTTGGTTTCAGTTGATAGGCTTAGGGTGGTGTCGAAAAGTCGTGGCAGTTCGAGTTTCGCGAGTTTCCTCTTTTTTGTAAAGAGGATCATCTCGGTTTTTGTGGGGTTTACTGATAGTTGATGTTTGTTGCACCAGACCTCTACTATTTTCAGGGCTTGGCGCATGAGGTGGCATAGGGTGTTTTCATTAGTGCCATTTATTATTATGGTTATATCATCGGCGTAGCCTACGGTGAAGTAACCTTTATCGTTGAGTGTTTTGATGAGGCTGTCTACGACCAGGTTCCATAGAAGTGGCGAGAGGACGCCCCCTTGCGGGCAGCCCTTCGCCACTACCGCCCTTGTATTGTCGTTCACTGTGACTTGTACAGCTCTCAATTTGAGCATGTTGGTGATCCATCCGCTCAGGGTCGGGTTTATGTTGTGTCTGTCGAGGGCCATGCTGATACTATTGAACATAGTTTTGTCGAAGGCGCCTTCTATGTCAATGAAAACCGCCAGTGCTGAGCATTTGTGGTCCACTGCGCATTCAATTTTGGAGACCACGCTATGTAGCGCAGACTCCGTTGATCTGCCCGTGGAGTACGCGTGCTGTTGTTTGTGAAGAGGTTTTACCCGGAGAGGTCCGTCTCGGATATGTCTATCGCAGAGTCTCTCGAGGGTTTTTAGTAGGAAGGATGTGAGGCTTATAGGCCTATAGGCCTTTGGTTGTGTATAGTCCGATTTGCCTGGCTTGGGTATGAAGATGACTTTCACCTCGCGCCACGCTAGGGGTATGTATCTGAGTGCAATGCAGGTCCGGTAGATCTCCACCAAGCATGGTATTAGGTGGTCAACTCCCCACTGTAGGAGGGCTGGAAAAATGCCATCCAGCCCTGCAGATTTGTAGGGCTGAAAGGTATCAATGGCCCACTTTATCCTTTCTTCTGTTACCATGCTTTGTGCCCTGGACCAATCTAGGTTTGTTGGGGTCCATTCTGGTTCAGATTCCCACGTCCTGACTTCTTGGAGGTTACAGCCGGGGAAGTGGGTTTCCAGGAGAACCTTACTGGTTTCGTGGTCACTTACTGTGTATGAGTTGTCGGGTTTTTTGAGCGCACCAAGGGTTCGATCCTGATCAGTCGAGAGAATTTTTCTTACCCTTGCGGCTTCGTTGTTGGTTTCGATGGATTCGCAGAATTTCCGCCAAGCTGCCCTTCTGGCAGTTCTGATCTGCTTTTTGTATGTGTATTGGGTTTCTTTGTATTGCTCCCAGTCGTCCGGGAGTCTGGTATTTTTGGCCCTGTTGAATTGTTTGCGTAGTGTATCTCTGAGTTTACTAAGGTTGGCGTTCCACCAGGGATTTCTCTCGCTGTTGTTTCGTGGCGCCCTTAGTTTGCAGCATGCATGGTATGCTTCGATTAGGTATTCAGATAATTTTGTGACGGTGTATTCTAGTTGTTCGGGGGTTTTTATTGTTACTCGTGATAGATGTCTAGCTAGTAGGGAAGCCAGGAGGCGTTTGTACTCGGGCACATTAGTGCGCCGCGGGTTACGTTTCGGTACGGGTTCCCTAGTGTGGGTAGTTAGTGTGAATCGGATTCTTCTGTGGTCAGAACAGGAGGGTTCATCCGAGACGTGCCAGTTTGTGATGAGGTTTGTCGCGCTTTCTGTAGCAAGCGTCAGGTCAATAATTGTTTGTCCTCGGACTGTGACCCAAGTGGGTTCAGAGCCTCGGTTAACAATGTTAAGGTTAGTAGAGAATAAATAGGTGGATAGTACCTCTCCTCTAGAGTTCGGCGAGTTGCTACCCCAGAGCAGGTGGTGGGCGTTGGAGTCGGTGCAGATGATCAGGTCCAGTTTGGCACTTTCGCAGTGGTGCACTAGGTCGGCCATCTCCTTTGGTGGGCAGTTAGCGTCCTCGCCTGGCATGTATACCGAGGCTAGTACGACGTCTGGAACGTTACTATCGGTCTGGAGCCTGACTGCTGTCAGGTCTCTGGAACAGTATTGAGTGAGCGGTGTGGTAGGGATTTCTTTGGGTATGTAGGCGCAGGTTCGTGGTTTGTCTGCGCCGTGTGTGTTGAGAATTAGCTTACCTCCGATGTTACTGAGGCCGCAGATTCTGTTGTTCCTGATCCACGGCTCTTGGATCAGTGCGATGGTTCGGGGCTTAACCTCCAGAGCTCTGCGTAGGTTGGCCGTGGCAGTTTGGCTGTGTTGGAGGTTGGTCTGGATGACGTTTATGGGCGATGACGGTGGTGGGGTGGAGTTAGTCGGAGCTGCATCCATCGGAAAGTCTCTCCTCCACCTCCACCCTGAGTCGGTCTTCGTGCAGGTCGCCCGGCGACGAGGCGAGTAATCGTTCGTTCCAGCCGGGTGATGAGTGCGGTAAGGTGTCGCTGTCGTCCTCCATTGCTGCTCGGGCCATAACCTGCTCGAGTTGGGCAATGTCGGTGTCAGTAGTCTGTGTCAGTGTTTGTGCGGTCGTCTCGTCAGTGCTGTCGGTCTTGGTAACAGAGGGTAGGGTCGTGGGCCAGAAGCGCACGTATATCGACCCCAGGAGGTACGATATCCGTCGCTCCCGAGCTAGGACCCTATCAACTTCCTCCGGTGGTACACCTAGGGTCAGATAGGTCCCGTAGTTGTCACCACCGACGGTAGTTGCTCTGTACAATGACCACCGGGCAATGTCATACCAAATATTCTGACGAATCAGAATACTCTGGAGCCTGGCCACGTCACCTTTGTAACGAGGGACGAAGAGCGAGGCTCGGACACGGGTGGGCACGTCGGACTGCTTCAGAACGGTCAGTGTTAGGTCAGTGTCGGGGAGTCTTATTCTGGGTGCGGCTTGTGTCAACCAGGTCAGGGCATTGTCGTCCTCGCACCACATCTGCACGGTGCCTTCCGCTACCCGTGGGTACCCACCGAAGGCCGGGAGTGGTGTCGTCGGGTCAGTGTCCATTAAGAAGTCCTCTAGGGCCGTCTTTATGTGTTCGGCCTCTTCCTTGGTCAGGTCTCTGGAGGGGGGAGGGAAGCAGATTGCTACGGCCAGCCTCGCAGGAATATCCTTCGTGGCTTGCGCGTAGGTTCTCTGCTCCCCCTGAGCAGAGTGGACCCTCACACGCTTTGCGTCGCCTTGGAGCGTACTCGGTGAAGCCGTGTCGTCCGGGCGTCCTCTCTTCGCCGGCCCTGTACCACTTGGTCCAGGCTGCGGCTTGGAGGGCCCTGGCAGCGGCGCCTGCGCGTGTGCTAGTCTAGACCGCCGGCCCCTCCTCGTCCTAGGTCCGTTGTGGGTCTTGTCAGAGGTCTGGGGTTGGCTGGCGACCCTGGCAGATCCCGCCGCGTGCGGAAGCTGTTCGCGTTGGGTTTCCCCAGCGCGGACTTGCCCTCGCCCGCTTTGATGTGCGTCCGGCCGCGTTTCGCTCGGGGTTGCCCCTGTGCGGACTGACGGCTGGTCGCATGGCTTCACTCCCGGCCGCGTTTCGCTCGGGGTTTCCCCTGTGCGGATTAACGGCCGGTCGTGTGGCTTCGCGTCCGGCCGTCTTTCGCTCGGGGTTTCCCCTGTGCGGACTGATGGCCGGTCGCGTGGCTCCGCGTCCGGACGCTTTTCGCTCGGGGTTTCCCCTGTGCGGACCGACGTCCGGTCGCGTACTGCCTGTGCCTTTGCCCTTTTCCTTTCCCGGGATGTGACTTTTCCGCGCTTGCTTAGCAGGCGTACTCCATCACCCGAGAAAGTTTTAGAGCTGCCAGGCTCGTCATCCTTCCCCGTCCCTCTCTGTCTGTGTCGGTCTGTGTCGTTGTCTGGGTTTGTCACGCTATTCCGCACGATGCTCTGTTGCCAGAGACTCGCGGGAGGCGCATATTGTGTCGTGGGGTTTGGCGCGTGGGTCGCTGCCGTCAGTGTGGTTGTTGGCGCGTTTATCGCAGCCGATGTCTCGGGTTTGGGCGCGTTTATCGCTGCCTGTGAAATTGGCGCTGAATCAGCAGCCGAGTGCGCTGAAGAGCGCGACGAAAGAGAGCAGTCGGTTGCCCCCCCCCAGAATACGATGGGGGCTGACCGCCGAGGTGGTGTGGGATTCCCCGGCTTGGCCGGGACCCACCTGGGTAGTGACTTTTTCCTTCTGCATTATTTCTTTTTTTTTTGTCGGGGTGTGGGCTTTTTTTTGGATCAGAGGTTACCCCTCCTCTGGGACCGATGGGATATAAGGATAGGAGGGAGGAGTTTTGTGGGATGGAAAGGGTTTGTTGGGGTCACCCTAGGTCTGGGATCTGGCCTAGGGATTTCAGATTGACGGGATATCCGGAAGAGGAAGGATGGTCTGGTTGGATGGCGGTACACGGGAGAGATGGTGATTGGTTACCCTATGCCCGGGAATTTGGCCTTCGGGAACTTCTCTTGTCCGGGATCTCTTTCAAGATGCCCCAAGTGCGGGATCTTCCGCAAGACGGTCAATCCCACAGCCAGGGTTGGGCTATCCGCAACCTGCCCACCCGCTCGGTTGCAGGAGAAGAAGTGCCTGGCAGTCTGGGTCGCCCCACCGCGGATGCACGTATGCATCCGCGTTGGTGCAATCCAGCTAGCCCCGAGAAAAAAAAAATAAAAAAAAACTTAATTTAGGTTTTTTGCATCTGCATAGCAGCCTAGCACAAATAGATCGAGATTTGCAATTTGTACACTGGTTGCCAATAGTTCTAGATATAGTTCTCCCTATGGGCCTCTGCAAAAAAGAGCGAAGAAAGAAATTAAAGGCAGGGTATAAAACAGACAGCTTTTGAGTCTTTATAAAGCTCATGTCCCTTTCTGTATGAAGTTTGCAGCCACTGATGGGATGGCTCAGCAAAATATCTCCTTGCTCGCACTTGACTTGTTGGAAGGTTGAGTAAAATACGTCTCTGCCCAACCCTTCGGGGAAACAAGGCGAGATGTTATGTAATAATTATAATGATCTAGTTTTGACTGAGTTTACATTTATTCATTCAGGTACCTCCAGCGGAGTTAGAAGCAGTACTCCTGCAACATGAAGGCATCACGGATGCAGCAGTCATTGGCATTGAGGACAGAGCCGCCGGGGAGGTGCCTCTGGCATTTGTGGTAGCTCAGCCAGGGAGGACATTGACTGAGAAGGAAGTTAAGGAGTTTGTGGCAGAGAGGGTTAGTACTTTACTTATAGATGGTAGAATTTTGGATGGCTTACTGCACTGAGTCAATTGGAAGTTCGATACAGCGAGTGACGAGAAATAAATCCACAGAAACCGCTACTAGAAAAAGGCGACAACTAAATTACCTTACTGAAGCTTGTTTTTGAATTTTTAGCGCTTGACTCAGCGCCGATAGATATCCAACAAACGCCGTTACTCAGGCATCATTGAGATGTCGCCTAGTGTTACTGAAAGAGGGATATCTCCAATTATAGGCTTGGAAGGCCCCGAAGTATTTATGAAATAACTAGCTTCTGCCCGCGACTTCGTCCGCGTCAAATTTTCGCTCCCTTTCCCGTCGCATCGAATTGCTTGCCAGTTTTCGTCCATTTTTCGTTTGTTGCTCCGTTCCTTTTGACCGTAGCGTGATATTTCGCAATATTACTACTTCATGCTTAGCCTTTTACCAACTATGTTGCGGTCGGCCACCAGTAAAATACTGGTATACTGAATACCAGTATTTTACTACTAGTATTTGAGACATACTGAGATCAGCAACCGGGTTTAGCGATCTCAGTATGTTAAAACCGGCCAAGTGCGAGTCGGACTCGCGCACCGAGGGTTCCGTACAAACCTGTAGGTATTTTCGGTTTAAAAAAAAATATATTTTTTAATTTTTATATTTCAGTTGATTGAATGTAAGGTAAATTGCGGTTTACGATTTATGACGTTTTAAAAAAAAACTACTCACTCGATCTCGTTCAAACCAATTTTCGTTGGTAGTTTACATGGTAATGTACATCATATATTTTTTTTAGTTTTGTCTTTCTCTTATTTTAGAAGTTACGGGGGGGGGGGGGGACACACATTTTACCACTTTGGAAGTGTCTCTCGCGCAAACTATTCAGTTTAGAAAAAAATGATAATAGAAACCTCATTACCATTTTTGAAGACCTATTCATAGATACCCCACACGTATGGGTTTGATGAAAAAAAACATTTTTGAGTTTCAGTTCTATGTATGGGGAACCCCAAAATTTATTGTTTTTTTTCTATTTTCGTGTGAAAATCTTAATGCGGTTCACAGAATACACCTACTTACCAAGTTTCAACAGCATAGCTCTTATAGTTTCGGAATAAAATGGCTGTGACATACGGACGGACAGACAGACAGACAGACAGACATGACGAATCTATAAGGGTTCCGTTTTTTGCCATTTGGCAACGGAACCCTAAAAATGCATAGAGAACGCTGTTGCCCATTCTCTAGTCCTTCTAACGACACCCTAGGGAAGAAATAGGATGGTGCTATTCTTTACGTATGGTGTACAAGTACATAAGAAAGAGTATTATATGTTATTATTGTCTCTTTCAGTTGTCAAACCCCAAACACCTCCGCGGCGGTGTGCGCTTCGTGCAACAGATACCCAAGTCGCCGAGCGGAAAACTCTTGCGCAAAGAACTCAGAAAAATGCTGAAGACCACTAAAAGCAAACTATAATTGAGAAATAGTAATGCTGTAAAACTATTCATTTAAATGTACTTAAAGCTATTAATAAAGATAACTTAATGAAAGAGGCTGGAGGAGATAAAAAAGTATTCGCCTATTTTGAGAGTGTTCGGGAATAAAAGAAAAATTTATTTTTTTGGGACGAAGCACTTTAACGCAGCTTTCGGTGGGAGTAAACTTGTGGAAATCGCCATGTAAGGAAAACTGGACATTTTCACGTAAAGGAAAAGCATTATGCGTTCTCCATACGACTTTTTACTGTATATAAGAGAGAGAGAAATAGTTTTCATAGTTTTCGAGGGCGCTGAAGCCAGTGAGGTTTTTATAACTATAGGGTTATCCTACTATTGAATTATTGTTAAAGTTTTACGCTGTTGTTATTAATAACTGTCTTATGAGTAAATTACGTTTTTTTTTTTGTAAACAGCTTTTATTTTTCCTTTACACGTACTTCTCGAACTCCTTTTTCTGGAGTACAGACTCAATCAACAATCACTCAATCAACTCAATTGACTGGCCTGTTAGTCTAGTGGTTAGTGACCCGCACCGCTAAGACTGAGGTCGTGGGTTCGATTCCCACCCAGGATAAATGTTTGTGTGATGAGCACAATCATTTGTTCTGTGCCTGGGTGTAATTTATCTATAATATGTATGTATTTAGAAATATATAAGTATGTCTGGTTATCATAGTACAGGTTCTGCCTAGTTTGGGATCAGACAACGATTTGTTGGTTGTCCAAAGATATTTATTTATTTATTATTTTAATCATTGAAAAGTCGCCATATTTTAAAAGCTCAACAGCTTAGTGTGCATATACATGAGCAACACGCGTCACCGTTATTTTTAGCATAATTAGCCTATAATTTTCCCACTACTGGCACATAGGCCTCATATCGGTGAGATGGGCCGTAATCTACCACATAGGCCCAGTTCTGGTTGGTAGATGTCACACGACTTTGAATTTTTGGTTCTAAGATATCCTGGTTTCGTTACGATGTTTTACCTTCACCATTTTGAGAGCAGTGGTGATGAAATTAATTACTAAAAGTGCCTACCTGGGCTCGAAATCACGACCTACTCGTTAGTCCGGCTCAGAATAACTGGGCCACCAGGTTCTCAAAGTTACTCTTAATTAGACGCAATGCAAAATCATGTAAGTTACTAATATTGGCTTGTGACACTGCGGAGGGATACTGATCTCCAAGATACAGGGACACCCCTAGTTTGGAGATCAGGTATTTAATGTATTGCGCATAGCATCAGCCATTTAGTTATAATACCACTGTATTAGTATGTAGGCTTTTCTTAAATAATTTATAATAGGTTCGTTTTGCGACGAGAAATAAATAAATGGCAGTTGAAGTAAAAAAAACTATTATTTATTTTCTATTTTTTAGGGTGTTTAAATTTTGAGACGTATGTCAGCGTAGTTTGTGACGTATGTCAGCGTAGTTTTCGAAGACAGTTTTTTTGCTGTCCTGGTAACCCTGGCAAGGATAATGGCACAAATTTATGAAATTATAGTATTGTCATCGGTCCTCGATAAGTCTACAGAGTTTAAATGAAATCTGATCGTTTAAAGTGAGTCAAAATCGCGCTATTAGGAGTCGGTTACAAACAAACATACAAACAAACAAGTGAAGCTAATATAAAGCGTGTAAAAAGTTGTGGTCTATGAGCTACCACATTTGCAAGCACAGTTTGACATTTCATCTTTGTCTGTAGGACGGCAACACATCTTGTAAAAGTAAAAGTCCATAGACAGCAGTGAGAGACTAATTTACTGGTGGAAATACCATGATAGCCCAAGAAAATCAAATTTTCTCACTTTTTTTAAATTTACAGGTCAGTGTCAGACTGTTTGTTGAACAGAAATAGAAGAGATTGTTATGAAATAGTCATTCATTAAGGTTATATGAACTTATAGGGTTGTATTGACGATTTTAATGATTATAATTCTGTATATACCACGGTAAATACCTAAGTGTTACCTTCGTGAATCATATTTAAATCAACTTGCAACCTGGCAATGATCTGCACATTTCAAAAATAGCATCGCAATTACGGGCCTAATACGTTTGAAATAAAAAGTTTTTTTTTTTAAACGTAATGAAAATTTTGGATTACGCGAGATATCTTAGCACACCTTCCTTATCAGCAGATGGGATTTCAGTGGCTTTAATAGGATATTTATTTGCAAGAAAATACATAGTTCACAAGAGAAGATCTTAATGCCTCAATGATGTATGTATGTTTTTTACTCTTGCACGAAGAACTACTGAACGGATTTGAATGAAATTTGGCACATAATGTAGCTTTATAACCTGGATTAACACGTAGAGTATTTCTTATCCAGCTAGTACATTCCCGATAATTTCCCACCTCTACGCTGACGAAGCCGAACTGACAAAAATATAATAAAGAAAAGGATATAGGCTACTTTCGATAAACAGAATTAAAAACATTAAACGCAGCTTAAATCGAAACTTTTACTTATTACATAAAATTTGTGTATGACGCAGATACAATAGGAAAGGAAATAGGAAGACATATAACACAAATAAGACATCCCACTTCGTTCCAAAACAGAACAATAACCGTTTCGAATGCCCTGACCACGTGACCACTGTTATTTACCTACCTATTACTAAATGGTTACGTAAACATTTCACCAAAACTTGTCGTGTCCAAAATCTTCGTCATTCGCTCCCCTCTGGCCGGAGCGAACGCAGATCAATAATACTTTCAGTTTTAATAACAAATCAATAAAACAACATCGAACGTTCCAAATTCAAAGTGCTGTCAAAATTTCAAATTTAGAAAATAGTGCTGTCAAAATAAAAAATGTTTATCCCAACCAAAGTGTTCGTTTTTATGCATTTATTTCGTAACGTTATCTGTGATATAGATTTAGATGTGGTTAACAAAAACCTGTTCGATTCTAAAAACTTTGTAAACAAAAAAACGGATGTGGTTCTAACAAAACTTTTGAGTGAAAACAAGTTCAATGCGGACATCATTAAAAGTGTCGGAAAAACGAATGATGTAGTCAATAACTATGAAGATTTAACAATAATGGACGATAACGGTAATTTAAAGAACTTGAAATTCAAATCAGCTTTGCCAAAGTCGCAATTTGACAATTTGATCAATAGTGAAGTGAGCTTGACAGAAGTGAATGACAAAGTGACACAAATTGACCGACCGGTGACTGAGAGTTATGATGAAGACGAAGTGAAATTTGAAGCTGGGGGTCTAAAGCCAAAGTTCTTTGATGAACTGGGACGTAAGTATTTCATTGGACACTTATTAGTTAACTAGCTCTTTGCCAGCGACTTCATCTGCCTTATATTCCCTCTCCGTGGGAAGAACCTCTTCCTCCAAACTCGAACGGTTTGGGTTCGGCTTTAATGAGCCAGTTGATTTTTGTGTTGAGAGTTTGTTGCGCTACTTCTTCTTCCCAGCCAAAGCAATAGAAAGTGGAAAAGGGCGGGCGTTTTGAAGGACTCTCAATTTTGATGTTCTAAACGTGCTGTTTCTCAGCTTGGCTAGAAGGACTATCAATTTTAATTTTATAGTTGCAGTCAGCTACCTTTATTTCATTCACTACCACTACTTATATCTACGGCAGAAAGTAAAGTAACTAATTTTATATATAAACCTAGTAGATTCTAACGGTGTACATTCGTGTGAGTGTCTGATATTCAATCAGCTATCTCTATGTATAACTCCGGTATTTGACACATCGCTGTTATTTCTCGATATACAGTCGGAACAAGATTATTTGATAGATGTTACTAACAGTTCAATTGACAACATAATAATAGCTTGTCCCCGTACCTCGGAAAGCACCTTAATTTGTTGGTCTCGGCTGTTTTTCGTAGATATTAGACAGTCGTTACAAGACGCCAGAGGCTCGAAAGTATAACAACCAGTCTTACCGGGTATCGCATTACCCATTAACTGGGTTGTGGCGGTCAGATAGGCAGACGCTACATGTAAAATACTGGTACTCAGCTGCATCCGGTTAGATTGGAAGCTGATGATGATAGATGATGATGCTTGCCCCCTTATCAAAGCACATACGTGTAGTTAATTCAATGTCATCGTTTATTTAATTTTTATAAACGTTATTAATGTCATCGGCAACTGCACCCACGGGGTAATTGCGTAGGTAACACACTATCAGTACGACTTTCATTTGAACAGTTAAACAAAATTCATTGCGTTATTTACGTTGTTGGGCAGACAAATCAATGGAACATATGAAGCAATGGATTAGTGAATTCCTTCAAAATGATTTAGATTGTGATTTATAGTGTGTTACGGAATAATGTTGCTGGTTTCTGTTCGGTAGTCAGATGACCAAACGGATTTAATGAATTAAAAGTAAAAATCCTCAACATCAAAGTGCATGCTGATAGTAGGTAGTAATATAGGCGTTTCATCATCGCCATTGCTTTCATTATTCAGCAAAAAGATATCCTCGCTGCCCACATAATCATGCCTATGATGTTCCCACTGCTGCTTCCTGTCTGTTAAAGGAAGTGGGCCGTATTCTACCACACGGGCCAATGGAAGACGAATGTCTTCGAATTTTTAGGGTTCCGTTGCCAAATGGCAAAAAACGGAACCCTTATAGATTCGTCATGTCTGTCTGTCTGTCTGTCTGTCTGTCCGTCCGTCCGTATGTCACAGCCATTTTATTCCGAAACTATAAGAGCTATACTGTTAAAACTTGGTAAGTAGATGTATTCTGTGAACCGCATTAAGATTTTTACACTAAAATAGAAAAAAAACAATAAATTTTGGGGTTCCCCATACATAGAACTGAAACTCAAAAATGTTTTTTCTCATCAAACCCATACGTGTGGGGTATCTATGAATAGGTCTTCAAAAATGGTAATGAGGTTTCTAATATCATTTTTTTCTAAACTGAATAGTTTGCGCGAGAGACACTTCCAAAGTGATAAAATGTGTGTCCCCCCCCCCTGTAACTTCTAAAATAAGAGAATGACAAAACTAAAAAAAATATATGATGTACATTACCATGTAAACTACCACCGAAAATTGGTTTGAACGAAATCGAGTGAGTAGTTTTTTTTTAAAACGTCATAAATCGTAAACCGCAATTTACCTTACATTCAATCAACTGAAATATAAAAATTAAAAAAAATATATATTTTTATACCAAAAATACCTACAGGTTTGTACGGAACCCTCGGTGCGCGAGTCCGACTCGCACTTGGCCGGTTTTTTGGTTCTAGGACATGCAAATTTCCTCACAATGATTTCCTTCACCGTTTTGAAAGCAATGGTGATGATTAGCACAAAGTAAAGCGCCTGGGTTTGAAACTAGAGAGCAGTGGTGGCCCAGTGGTAACGGCCGCGACTTACGAGTAGTAGGTCGTAAGTTCGAACCCAAGAAGGCGCATTAGGTACTTTGTGTAAATTATTTCATCGCCACTGCTCTCAAAATGGTGACGGAAAACATCGTGAGGAAACCAGCACGTCTTAGGACCAAAAATTTGAAGACATGTGACATCTACCAACCCGCACTGGACCCGCGTGGTGGATGATGGCCCGCTCCCTCTCACCGAGAGGAGGCTTGTGTCCCAACAGTGGGAACGTTATAGGCTGCTGATGAGTTTGAAACTTCGACTTAAACTTCATTAATCACAGCCATTACCTCTGAGCCCCCACTACTCACAAGCGATGTCACAAAGACTGGTCTCATGCTTTTCGCATCCAGTGGGTTCTGGCGATTCATTTAGTTTAGCTTATAACTTATGTCTGTCTTCTTACGTGATATATCGACTGACCGTCTGCAATAATGCAGCCAAAATAATAAAAACCACAAAGTTTGGTACATCGGAAACCTGTTTTTGAATTCGACTCAACTGAGTTTCACTTAGGCTAGGTCAGGTGAGCACCAAAACCCGCTTTAAGAAGTAAACAAACTAAACTACTTTGGAGTTTCTTTGGCTTGTCTTAAACTATGTATTGGTTTCCATAGATACTGCTAAAACACCTAATTGTACCCGAAGGATTAGGACACTCTACCAGGGGTGAAGGCATCATCATGCCTGTGAAATATGTCCACGGCTGGACATAGGCTTCACCCAAACGTCGGCAAATTTGTGAAGACCACAGGATGTGTGAATAAAAAACCACTCATATACAAGCAAAGTGGGTACTCGTTTTGCTATTCCACCATTTTCAGTTCATAATACGTCATGGACGTAAAGAATAGCACCAACTCATTTCTTCCCATGGGTGTCTTAAATGACATCTAAGGGAGTTACTAGAGAATGGGCAGCAGTGTTCTCTATACATTTTACCACCATACTGCGATCGCCAACCCGCCTGCCAAGCGTGGCGATTATGCGATATGTTTGTGTGATTTTGTTCATTTTTTGTGGTTTTTTTTTTCCTATTTCCAGCAGTGCACGTCTATCTGCTGAAATGATGATGATGATGATGATGATGATGACCTTGCCGACCTTGATTAGCTTAAGACTTTTCTGGTTTATGTCGACTGTAGATTCTGGAGTGGTAATCATAGTTGTCCATAATTAGCCTATACGCTTCCCTCTGCTGAAACACAGGCTTCTTTTTGTGAGAGGGAGTGGGCCTAATCGAGCACACGTGCTCACTGCTCGTTGTTAGATGTCACAAGTATTCGCTAATTTCAACGGATTCTCAATGACCTTTATTATATGGGACTTAATCATAGCTGGTTAAATGTGGATTTAACTCCACACCTCTATCTTGGATTTGTTCGATAAAGTTACCGTGGCCATAGCATAGACAACTGAAGAAACACTAGTGGGTTTTAGTCAGTAAAAGTCTGACATGCCCTCCCGCTTCGCCAAGAGCGGGAGACGTCATTCAATGATTTCCCAGCCACAAACAAAAATCACCTTTGCCAACCAATTCAGGAAACACTTCATGTCACGTTATGCCACTTTACCAAGTTAGTATTCGCTGATATTTCCTCGTTAACAGATAATTAAATAACTCGATTATGTTAGCAGTTACCAGGCGGCCATGTTTTGGCAGGCGGTGAGTTTTGTAATGTTACGGCATAGGTTAGCGGTGAAAGCGACATCCGGCTCCAACCGTTTGTGGCTGTAAGGACGCGGCCAGAATGGGGCGAGGATTTAATTAATAATAACGATATAGCCATTTAGTCTGATCTACTAAATTACAATTATTTATACCAATAAATAAAATTGAAGTGTCTGTTTGTAATTTCAAACTAACAGCTTTTCACTCAATGCGTATTATCTATACTAATATTATAAAGCTGAAGAGTTTGTTTGTTTGATTGAACGCGGTAATCTCAGGAATTACTTACTGGTCCGAATTGAAAAAATCTTTTTGTGTTGGGTAGCCTATTTATCGAGGAGGCTATATAACATCACGCTACAACTAAGAGGAGCGGAGCAGTAATGAAAAATGTTGTAAAAACGGGGAATATCGCACGGGTAGGCGATTCGACGCGACGGGAAGTGTCTTGGTAGCTAGAAATTTAACGCGGATAAGTCGCGGGCAGAAGCTAGTTAATAATAACAATGTATCCATTTAGTCTGATCTACTAAATTACAATTATTTATACTGTAATAATAACATAAAGCTCCTTATTAAAGAATGGGCAGCAGCGTTCTCTATAGATTTTACCATCATACTGTGACCGCCAACTCGCCTGCCAAGCGTGGCGATTATAGCAAACCGTGGCGATCAGCCGAAAGACCGAGGTGTAGAAATATCGAAGATGGCTATATATAGACTTATAACATCAAACCCTTAGGACCTGAGCAAAAAGAAAAAAGTCACGAATAGAAGACTTCACACGGGCAGGCGATTAGATGTGACGGGGTGGGTCGGTGGAGCAAGAAAGACGCAGACTAAGTCGCGGGCAGAAGCTAGTAAAACATAAAATAACATAAAACTTAAGAAATAGACTTAGAACTTAGTTTCTTATTTGTTGTTAAACTATTTTATGCAGATCTATTTACATAAAATACATAATCAGTCTATATTATTCCCACTGCTGGGACACAGGCCTCCTCTCGGTGAGAGGGAGTGAGCCGTAATCAACCACGCGGGCCCAGTGCGGGTTTGTAGATGTCACATGTCTTCTTGGTTCTAGGACATGCCAGTTTCCTCACGATGTTATCCTTCACCGTTTTGAGAGCAGTGGTGATGAAAATATTTACACAAAGTAAAGCGCCTGCCGGGGTTCAAACCCACGACCTACAATTCGTAAGTCGGGGCTGATACCACTGAGCCACCACTGCTCTCCACAGATCTATTTGTCAACCGGCAAACGCCTCCTTCAGATCTTTCTTGAGCCACTCTATTCCATATCACTCCGCCACTGGCCTTATATCATCATCCCACCTGTTTGGTCTGCCCCTCTTCCTATTACCTTCTTTGGGATACCATCTTCTCACTGTATTACTCCATTCGTCGGGACCTCTCTATGCCCTGCCAATTTCCATTTCAGTCTTCTGATTTTAAATGTTACGGGATTTTAGCATTTAATTAAATGATAAATGATTTTATTTCTGTATGAAGGTTTGCAGAACCATTTTTACACGTCAATCATATTGTGAATACTAGGTGAGGTCGGTGTTTCTTATCTGATTACTCTGAGAAGAAAGACCCAAACAAAGTCAGAGGTCACAGTCTCTTTTAAAATCCAGACATAATCTTGGTCAGATCATGTGAAGACCGTGTAGATTGGTGTCTGAAATGGTATTTTGAGGAAAGAAGCACATAGATTGAGTACACGCATTTGTCAGTATTCGTGCAACTCAACTCAACACTTACGGAGCTCAACGATTCGAAGAAGAATACCACAGAAAGGATATTTGGGTAGGCCGCATAGATAAAGGTTAACTTATTAAGAAATTCAATATATTTTTGGCTTAGCTGCTAGGCTAACATTCTGTGAAAGAAGATTATACTTAACAGTGGATCAGTGGTCTTTTCAGTGGTGGTGTGAAGTGGCTTTGGTGTAAACTCCTGTTCCTATACTCTCACGTTTGTTACCTTTCCGGATGTTAGTTTTAATTAGATCTGTTAATCATTTACGGGTCGTAACACATATGTTATTGGCGTAAATAATAATATATCTTAGGACAACTAACACACCGTTATCTGATCCCAAACTAGGCAGAGCCTGTACTATGGTAACCAGACAACTGATAAATATATTTATATATTTCTAAATACATACATATAATGTATATAATTTACACTCAGATACGGAACAAATAATTGTACTCATCACACAAAGATTTGTCCTGGGTGGAAATCGAACCCACGACCTCAGCTTTAGCAGTCCGGGTCACTAACCACTAGATTAATAAGCCAGTCAAATATAGAACTTCCCAAATTTTGCCAATGGATTTCTAATATATCCAAAGCCTGCAAAGTCTGTCTATCCGTGTCTTTACCTAATGCGAGCTCGCATGGGATGACACTACGTTTTGTAGAACGATTGCCATTGCAAATTTCTTAGTCTTCATTTTATCCGTAAGACGTCAACTGCTGGAAAAATTTTACCGTGTGTAGGTACCATAGCACTCTACTATTTTCTTTTACGAAAATATTTATATACCAAAAGAACAATTCTCATAATTTTGAAACAGTCTGAATCTCTAATATCACGAGTTTCGCTACATTTTTGACAAGTTTTTGACATTTGATCGTCACCGAAATGACAGTGTCGCAATGATTACAAAAATTGGCCGATGATAAGTATCATGTCATCTTACGTTTAAGATTCCGGCTGATTAAGTAACCGCTTACTATTCAGTTGGTAATTTAAAACTTGCTATAATTTTCCATAATATATTTACGTAGTAAGTTCTACCTCAGTCTCTCCTGTGGACACAGCCTTACTTGCCAAAGTCAAGACAAAGCGCCGCGTTTGCTTTCTCTGCAACCTTCGCGTTACGTAACGCGTTACTGTAATACTAAGTAATATTATTATCTGTAATCATAAGTTTTCTTATTATTATTGCTTTCGAACAATTTTGTGTGAAATTATTGTTGTAAGTTGTAAGTGTGATCGACTTCAGAAGTGACAGCTGTATAAGGTAATAATTACACAGCCCCACAAAAAAAAAATTGTACTTGATATTAACCATGTTCTTTACGTATTTTGAGCTGCCGAATCCGAATCTGGACACAGAATTAACCCTACACCCTCCAGTTTTTCTCCAGGAGCAAAAGAACTCTTGAATTTTGCAGTAATGATAATACTATATGTTATATTAAGGTCTCTTATTATCTATCTGCCTTTTCCCAACTATGTCGGAGTCGGATCTCAGGAGAGCTGGATGCAGCTAAATACCAGTATTTTACATGGAGTGACTGCCTATCCCATTTCTTCACGTGCGTGTCGTAACAGGTGACTAAGTGACTTACTAGAGAACGGGCAGCAGCGTTCTCTATGCATTTTACCTCTATACTGCGGTCGCTAACCCGCCTGCCAAGCGTGGTAATTATGTCAACACCCTCAACGAGTTGGGGAAGGCCTATGTCTAACAGTGGATGTCTTTCGGCTGGTGATGATGATGGATTCAGCTGAATACTAGTATTTTACATGGAGGGACTGCTTATCTGACCTTCAAAACTCAGTTACTTTGTAAAACGATAAAATCAAAATCAAAAGTCATTTATTCAAACTAGGCTGAGAGTCAGCACTTTTTGAACTTCAAAGTTACAAAAGACAGTTCCCCCAAAACGCCCGCCCTTCGACACTTCCTAGTG
Organism: Aporophyla lueneburgensis; assembly: GCA_932294355.1. Taxonomy (NCBI): domain Eukaryota; kingdom Metazoa; phylum Arthropoda; class Insecta; order Lepidoptera; family Noctuidae; genus Aporophyla; species Aporophyla lueneburgensis. The sequence continues at coordinate 9,268,851 of OW028762.1, read as the reverse complement.
CTGTAGCTGGGAAGAAGAAGTGGCGGAACAAACTCCCCAGCAGCACAGCTGTCTGTTAAGTTAGAAGAACTTGATTCTATACAATATTGTGTAAGTAATTAATATTATAAAACAAAACATTCATTATTCGCCATATGTCAGCTAGCACACGCCAATATACCAACAAAAAAATTGAAAACTAAAGTCAAGCTGAAATAATAAAACAAAAACGTAAACAAAACTTAAAAACTAAATAAAGCCTCCAGGCATAAAGGGCGTGCCCGCTTACATGTTCAACGATGCAAAATGATCCATATACATACATTACCCCTTAGTAAGACTGGTTGTCAGACTTTCGGGATACTAACGATCTGCAACGACTGCGAAAGATTTATGAATGACAGCCGGGACCAACGGCAGAACGTGCTTTCCAAGACACAGGTGTATTAGTATGTAAAATGGTCACCCATCCATTGCCCAACCGCGGCAAGCGTAGCTTAACCTGATCGATCGACCCATCATCATCATCATCATTTCAGCCGAAAGACGTCCATTGCTGAACATAGGCGTCCCCCAAACTCCGCCACTTCCACTGGTTTTGTGCTTCCCGCATCCAGCGGATTCCTGCGGCCTTCACAAGGTCATCGGTCCACCTTGTGGGAGGCCTTCCAACGCTACGTCTTCCGATCAACCCGTGCGAATGTTATTACCTACCCACAAGCTCCTCATTTCACATAACATCAATCTTAATTTTCTCACAATACAAAATTACTATCTATTAAAATCAAATCGCGAATCCATAATTTGACCATCAAAATGGCTACCCAAGGCTATAATTTGAAGAAACGAGATAACAACGTTACATAACGTTAAAAGTACCAGTTACTGAGTTAGGTAACCAATGTGAAGGTTGCGGAGAAAGCAGGCTGGTTGCTGTTTTTGTTTTAGTCAACAGCTGTTAAAAATAAAACAAGTTTGACGTTAAAAACGGACAGTTGGTCTATTCTGTAAAAGTTTCCACCTGATTCTAGAGATTGGCACTATTGACAGCTTGCTTCACGTAAATTTTCATGTTGATATTTTTATAGAATTGATCCGTAACTGGAAAATAACATTTTGCAAAAAAAAAAAAAACCAATAAACTATTTTTTTTAAATTCTGTTTTATTAGCCTTTAATCTCCTAGTGTAGAGGGAAGGCTTCCCTACTCTCTTTTCTCTGTCCAGGGCGGCAAAGGACCAGTCTTTATTAAAAGAGTACAACCGGGATAAGTTGGACTCTTTTCGCCCATATCCGTGTGTCCCTTCCACGATGTCGTTTGCCATTAAGCGGGACCCATTGGGTCGTAGTTTGGCCTATGGACCGTCGGACATCGACAAATGTGCCTAGCCCAGTTCTATTTAATCGTGGCAACTTACCGAATAAACTATTACTACCTCTGAGTTTGTTTCGGCCTTTCTTCTCAGAGTAGTCAGATAGGAAACTCCGACCTCATCTAGTTTAAAAAAATATGATTGACGTGTAAAAGTGTTTGTACAAACCTACTTGCAAAAATAAAGTCATTTATTATTTTATCAAATTACTAAAATACAGATCAAGACGCGACGGTGTTATTGGAGCTACTGCTGATCATGAGGTCTTGGGTTCGATTACCGGTTCGGGCAGTGTTATTGGGGTTTCCCATCTGGATTCTCAGTTGCAGCCCTGAGTCTGGATTTGAACCCGTAGGCGGTAAATGGCGAAAACCTCGCCCCCCTAGGTATTATTTGGTACTTAAACATTACTGGCGAAATGTGAGTATACTATAGGCACATCTCTGCCCAACCCTCCTGGAAACTCAACCGTGATGTTACGTTGTGTAACAAATTAAAACAACTCTACTTTTGAATAGAACATTTAAATAAAAATATCTCCTGTAAATAACACACAGGAAATAATAACAATCTTTATCTAATCCGGTCTCCGTCTCATCAGCCAGTTCTGATCTCATGCTAATATCGACCCAGTTCACAGATATGTTATTCAAGACTATGTCACGCCAAGCTAAGTATAAAAATCAAAAAGTAAAACGTGTTGCCACTTTCGACTCTCGCGCCATCGCCACCTCTCTCTCGCGGTGATGTTGGCAACATTTTTTAATTTTTATTATCTTTTAACTTTTTTTTGTAGAAGGGTATTGTAATTTTTTTTTTAATTTTATGTGAATTCGTTAATTACATAGGTAGGCTAAGGACTACTTTTTTCATTTAATTTTCATCACTCATTTTAGGTACCACTTGTGATTGGCTTAGGCGTAGATTTGTTGACTATTTTCTATTTTGTTAAGTACCTGGTACTTGTTGACAGGCCTACACTACCCACTCATATATTTTAAGACTGTAATTTGGAAATATTGAAACAAAAAAGTTAAAAGAGTATCTAATCGTGGAGTTACTTGCCGGCTCTTCTCCATAGGATACGACCTAATAACAATTAGAATGGAATCTAGGTTTTGACCGAATGTCATCTGATTTCGTTTAATTTACGCGCAATTCAATTTTGTATTTTTCACGTATGTATATTCTGAATCATTATCTGCTACCCAGTAAACAATAATACACACAGTTATAGACCTACTTGACGACTAGGTATTTATTTATGTGATCATAATACCGAAGGTTAAGGAAAGGAAAACAGATATTAATTTTAAACAAGTAGATCCAATTTAATATTCAAATACTCTTAATTTTCTTCCACCAAAAAAAAAAATCTCTTGAATAAGGCATTACATAATTTAAAACTCAATAATTACGCCGTCAACATGACATTAGCCTATAAATAAAGTTAAAAAGAAATATAATTTACATACAAATTACTGTGATTCGAATGAAAGGAGAATGTTTAACACCCCACGCGGGTGCGTCCATTGCCTTGTCGTGAGAACTAACAGTGTCGCGGAGTGGCTAAAAACTAAAGCACGTGCAAAAATTATACTTAAACTAAAACTTTATTTATCATTGTAATAAAAACTCCATGGTTACAAAAAAACCATCGAAACTTTTTGCGGAATATCACTGCAGTAAACTTTTTAAAGAATGAAGCTGCATTCAAAATTCAAATCTTTGTGATTGATGAGCGGAATAGGTTTGTTTTCTATTACGTAAATTAAATATGTTTGTTATGGTTTGGTAAGTCTTTTTTAATTTATTTGTCTTTGGTGTGCGTGAATTTAATTAGAATTATGCGTCTTAATAGCCAATACAAATGTGTTAATTTAGTATCTCTACTTATAAAATTAAAAATATTTACAATGATAGGTGTAATATAAAAAAATAGGTATTACTTCGTAATCGAAAATCAAAAAATAAAATAAATATCTTAAGACAACCAACACACCGTTATCTGATTCCAAACTAGGCAGAACCTGTACTATGGCAACCAGACAACTGATAAACATACTTATATATTTCTAAATACATACATATTGTAGATAAATTACACCCAGACACAGAACAAATGATTGTGCTCATCACACAAAGATTTGTCCTGGGTGGGAATCGAACCCACGACCTCAGTCTTAAAAGTTACTGTTTAAACATTTCCAGAATTTTAAAGCAAATCAATAATGAGGCTCATCCATTTTTTTAGCATAGTTAAAAAAATGTTATCATGAATTTATATTGAACCATAGATTATTTGATTTTGCCCACGTTTCTAGCACGCCATTAGCACATACTCGTTAACAGCCGTATCTAGACTTATCGGTCAGTAGGTTCTCTTAACCTTCACTTTGATCAAGTTCAGCGACTCTAAACTAAACTAAAAACTAAACTAATAGATACAATTTTACACTTGATCTCCTGAATACCTGTCACCAGGTTAGCCGCTTTCCTTTCCACAACTATGTTGCAGTCTCACCTTCCAGTATTTTAAATGTCAGTTATCAATAACTAGCTTTTGCCAGCGGCTTCGCCCGCGTGGAGGTCGGAAATTATCCCGCGGGAACATACTACCGGGATAAAAAGTAGCCTATGTCCTTTCTCAGGCTCTAAACTATCTGTGTGCCAAATTTCATTTAAATCGGTTCAGTAGTTTTAGCAGGAAAGCGAGACAGACAGACAGACAGACAGACCGACAGACAGACAGAGTTACTTTTGCATTTATAATATTAGTTTAGAAGTTTAGATAGTAGTTATAAAGGCAGCATAACAGTGGAAGAGTCATCTGCCTAACCTTTTCGCAACCATTTTTGGGGTCACTTCCAGTCAATTCGAATGCAGCTAAATACCAGTATTTTATGTAGAGCCTCGATACTCCTTGCTAAGACGAGTTGTCAAACTTTCGGGCTTCTGACGAACTGTAGCGACTGTCAAAGATACATAAGTGACAGCTGAGACCGACATGCGACAACGTAACGTACTTTCCGAGGCACGGAGATGTCTTGGTATTTAAAGATGAATGATAGGTGGAAGAACTACCTAATAAAAACCGGCCAAGTGCGAGTCGGACTCGCGCACCGAAGGTTCCGTACAAACCTGTAGGTATTCTCGGTTTAAAAATTTTTTTTTTTTTTTACTTTTATATTTCAGTTGATTGAATGTAAGGTAAATTGCGGTTTACGATTTCTGACGTTTAAAAAAAAAACTACTCACTCGATCTCGTTCAAACCAATTTTCGGTGATAGTTTACATGGTAATGTACATCATATATTTTTTTTAGTTTTATCATTCTCTTATTTTAGAAGTTACGGGGGGGGGGGGGGACACATTTTACCACTTTGGAAGTGTCTCTCGCGCAAACTATTCAGTTTACAAAAAAATGATAATAGAAAACCTCATTACCATTTTTGAAGACCTATTCATAGATGCCCCACACGTATGGGTTTGATGAAAAAAATCATTTTTGAGTTTCAGTTCTATGTATGGGGAACCCCAAAACTTATTGTTTTTTTTTTCTATTTTAGTGTGAAAATCTTAATGCGGTTCACAGAATACATCTACTTACCAAGTTTCAACAGCATAGCTCTTATAGTTTCGGAATAAAATGGCTGTGACATACGGACGGACAGACAGACAGACAGACAGACAGACAGACAGACATGACGAATCTATAAGGGTTCCGTTTTTTGCCATTTGGCAACGGAACCCTAAAAATGAGGTTTAAAAGATACAGTAATCATTTATGTACAGAAGCACAAAAGGTTTGAACGAGTATCATCAACAGTTTTTGGCACGTGTCCCAATTTATATGGAGTCGTATCAATTCTCCGCCTGTCGTTTGCTAGGTATACACACAGCCGACTTTGATTACCAGGGACCCACTGACGATTATGAAAATTATGCACATCGCCACCTCTGAACTACGCCTATCACTGACATCACCCAAAAACCTGCATTCATCGTTCAAGCAAAGTTTACCGCGCAACTTGCATAATATACAACGTCCCGGTGTGGTCCGAGAATCACCCCTTTTCTATGGAGTAAACTTTACACCCTATTCCACAAACCTCTATAGATTTTGTATATTTTTTTACTTGTATTTTCGAGAAGGCTACAAATAATCGTATTTCAAAAGTAAATGATTCATAGAGTGAATCTTTCACTATGTAAAAATATATGGGATAATTAAAGGTTAAGTAATAACGCTGCAGCAAGGGTTCAAACGATTTTCGCAAATACCTCGATCTTCAACACAGCGAGCAACAAAACAACTAGCTCCGGTTAAATTTCTCTTAAATCATATAATTTATTTATCTTCCCGTCCGATCTTCATCACGTCAGCAGCTTGTCAAGATCGTGCCATTAACGATCTCGTTAACAACTTCCTTCGATCAAGATTATTACTTCCGTCTCTTTAAATTGCGAAATATTACATTACACTTTCCAACTTTTCATATCTAAAGACTCGCTTTTGCCCGCGAGTTCGTTCGCGTGGAAGAACATTACAAAATACTGTGTATTGTATATTTCCAGGTCATCTTACTACTTCGTTTACGCTTAGCGTTTATTACCACATTATTTTCTTTTTGCTCGGCTCCTAATAATTGTAGAATTATTTTAAACTAGCTTCTGCCCGCGACTACGTCTGCGTAAATGTCGGTTATTGCGGACGCAGACAAAAAGTAGCCTATGTCCTTTCTCAGGCTCTAAACTATCTGTGTACCAAATTTCATTTAAATCGGTTCAGTAATTTTTGCAGGAAAGCGAGACAGATAGACAGACAGAGTTACTTTTGCATTTATAATATTATATTTATAGTATGGAGAGTGTGGATATATTACTCACGATTGTGCTATCAAATGCAAAAAAGATTTTTGCTATTCCTACTAATGGCTCCAAAGATTAGCGCGTTCAAACAAACAAACTCTTCCGCTTAAATTTATTTTTTAGTCTCCACTGTTCCACTCCTGAGCAAGGCTCTGTCCACTCTTTCTACCTTTCGTGAGCCCGTGCGTCCTCCTTCCAGTTATCACGGAATCTATCAGCGTCAGCGCCAGCTGTCACTGAAAACCAGCGCTGGGGCTCTGTCTCGCATAGGGTCACAGCATTTTGCTGAGTGATGGCCGTTTTGCGTGGATGTGACGCATATTTTCCCACACTTTATTTTTTATTTTTGTATGTTTCTGGTCTTACTGTGCGTCATGTTTGCCGCAAATAAACGTATTTTCTTTTTTTCTTCTATCCAGCTCGTCCCGCCATCACCTATGTCGTGACCCCGCTTCTCTGTCTCAGGGTACCAGCTTTAATATTTGTTTCAGATAACAAATAGAAAAATATTTTTTCAAATGCGACTATAGTCTGTGCCATTTTTTTTTTTCATATCTGGCACAGACTATAGTAGTGAAGCTAACACACTCCTTATGAGTAATTATTATTAAGAATATATACCTTCCATCATTGTCCGTCAACATTCTCATCACACGTCCATCTTTTCTCTCAAGTCTGTGCACACTAAGTTACGACATTTTAACCCTGGCTGGTTACTTTCTGTCGTAACAAACAACAATGCCACATCACAACATCCGCCCTCATGACAATCCATTTGCAAAATCTTAAAGTTTTATTTTTTTAACAAAACAATGTTACGAAACGTTGATGCGCAGGCGCATACGTAATATAATCGTGTTACGTTCTGTTTCACACAACTTGCAGACGTCGTGACAACAGAAGCCTGGTTTGGATTCTGCTGTTGTGCCTTAATTTTTAAGTCATGACTGGTTTATATATGGATGCTTTAAAATATCATGAGAAATAAAATGCTTAATGATAAAAAACCTTATTTGCAGCGGCCTTCATTTTTAAGTCGTGATTGCTCTACTTATGCATGCTATAAAATATGTATGGGAAAAAAAAGCAATGCTTTATGATATTAAACATTTTTGGCAGCGATTGACAAGCATTTAGTTATCAATTAGATGTCGGTTTTGAAAATGAAGAATAGATTATAGACATATGTTTATTATAGGTCAATTTATCATACATAGATTGAAATTCATTTTATGGAGTAAAAATAATGGAGCAAGATATGTAATGACTTTTGTAAAGATCACAAAAAAATGGTTTCCGTACAAGTACGTATAGCAGAAGAGCAATTCTCATAATTTTAGAACATGATAATTAGATAATTTGTTCACAGTCTGATCTCAGTCTCTATCTGTCAAAAAACGAGTTTCCATTTAATTTTGACAAGTTTTGACATTTGATTGTCGCCGCGACAAGACTGCTACCAAATTTTCTTTTATTTTTTAATTACGAGAATTGATCTTCATTTTTTTTCTGTTTCCTATATTCGCCAAATCGTGAGCAATGTTATATCATCGAATGTTATACAAACCATTAATTAGGAAGTTCATTAAATTCAATTACGTAGCCACCTATGTAATTATTGCAAAGTTAGGTAAAGTTAAGTGAATTACTCACGATCGAAACTGAAGACGTAATACAAATTTCCGCAGGAGTAAAAGCGTGAAAATAGGCAAATTACTACTTATATGCAAAGCAACCTCATTACGTAAAGAAAAAAAAAACAAATTTACGTCTTATACACATTTTGTATTCAGAAAACAATCAATGAATTACCTAGGCATTTCCTTACAGAGGTTAAGCTGCGCTTGATGCGGTAAGTTTCCTGATGGGTTACCATCTTAAAATAATGAGACTCCTCTGTATCTCGGAAAGGACGTAAAGCCATTGTTCCGACTGTCATTTGTAGGTCTTTGGCAGTCGTTACGGGTTGTCACAACCCCAATAGTCTGACAACCAGTCTTACCAAGGGGTATCATATTACACAATTACTGGGTGGATAGGTACTCATCAGCAGCCTATAATGTTCCCTCTGCTGGGACATAGGCCTCCTCTCGGTGAGAGGGAGTGGGCCATAATCCCTCTCGCGGGCTCAGTGCGGGTTGGTAGAGACATGCTGGTTTCCTCAAGATATTTTCCTTCACCGTTTTGAGAGCAGTGTTGAAGAAATAATTTACACAAAATAAAGCGCCTGCTTGAGTTTGAACTCACGACCATAACTCGTAAGTCACGGCCATTACCACTGGGCCACCCCTGCTCTTCAGATAGGAAACTTTAGAGATAGGTACTCGTTCCTTGTAAAATTCTGGGATTTAGTAGCATCCAATTAGACCGGTATCGGTAGCCGACCCCAACATAGTTTGGGAAATACTTGACAGATTGATTCCACACATTTCCTTACTCCGAACTCCATTGTACAATCATTCGGTAATCGGTAATCATGTGTCAATATGGCGCCCAATTTCACGCAATTCGTGCAATTCGAAACGAAAGTGAAAATGGCGGGAAAGATGAGCTGTCAAACCGCGTTCCGATACACTCTCGATTTCGTTCGCTGTGTTTTCCCGGTTGTTTTTTTAATGGTGAGAAATGCTGAGACTTTGTTTTTTTTTTCGTTTTACTATAAGTATCGTCTGTCTTAATCTAGAATTTCATAGATTATTATTTAACTAGCTTCTGCCCGCGACTTTGTCCGTGTCAAATTTTTGCTCCCCTTACCCTTCCCGTCACATCGAATTGCCTGCGAGTTTTCGTCTATTTTTCGTTCCTTTTGATTGCAGCATGTTATATAGCCTATAGCCTTCCTCAATAAATAGGTTACCCAACACAAAAATATTTTTTTAATTCGGACTAGTAGTTCCTGAGATTACCGCGTTCATCCAAGCAAACAAACTCTTCAGCTTTATAATATTAGTATAGATATACTCCTCTCTTAAAATGATTTAATACTTTATAACGCTCCTTTCATTTTAATCTAAGCAACGTACCTACAGCCTGAGGCCTAGAAGGGCCTAATCATTATTCATGATTCATGACGCCTCGCGGGTAACTTTCTGCAATTTACCCAATTAAATTGATCGTAAACAAATTCTTGGGAAACGTTTCCCAAACAATACAATTCAATTACCCAATTTGTAATGCGAACCTTTTATTGTAATAATTGACCTACTCCGCGGGTACTTCCGTAAGAATCACAGCCCTATCAAAAACGAATTAGCCACAGATAATGCAATACCGCGAAATTAACCTTTACAGATGTCATTAGTAAAGAAAGCAGACTTGTCTATTTGTACAAATTACGTCCTGACTCCACAACACACAAGTTTGTACCTTGATTCATTAATACTAAGGTCGAATTTTCCAACTCATTTATTATTCCAAATCAATCAGAGGGATTTGTCACCGATGGGCAGCGGTCAAATGAGTTTGGACACTATTTTACTGCGTATAAAATCTAAATTTATTCGGTGTGATGTTACTTACGACGTTTTTCGCCCATTTAAAGTCATGTTTTGGAAAGCTACGGCGAAAGTCGGCGTCTTATGAGTGTTCAAGTGTGACCACTCAATCTTGATACTTGAATGCGCATTAAAACTGTTTTTGTATCTCATTATCCAGTACTGAATATGGAAATACTGTAAAGGCCGTAAAATCAATATGTCGTTGTTTTAACGAGGATTTTCTGATAATCGTCTTACTAGAAATAAACATGTATGTAAAATCAATTCAGCTACTTATCTTTCTCATTCTTTTTTCAAATATTTATCTTCTGTTTTCTCATTCTGTTGCTAACCCTATAAACTCTATCTAAAATAAAAGTTTATATTCATCACACCCCCATTTCCTTATCTTTAACAATTTAATAAAGCAGTAAAAACCAGAAATCTATTCTATTTCACATATTAAGTTCAATAATAAGTCGGTAAAAGCTAAATTCAAACAAAGCTGTTACATGAGTGACAGATTATTAAGTGCAGAGTAATTGGACAAACCTATTACTTTTTATAGCAATTTAGATTATCACGAGAATGAACAATTACTACAAACTAACCGTTAAAAGGTCTAAGAGCTTCATTTAGGAGAAAAACATGTTCCGTTAACAAGATAGTGACCATTTTATCGTTTACAAAAAATTACAGCTTGAAAAAAGTGTTTTTTTTTTTAATTTCAAAATTATTGTACAGGCATCAATTATTTATGTAAGTAAAATGAAAATGTAGGCAAAATATCTAAATTAACAAGTCCGTATATAGGCGCAACTGTCAAATTGTAGCTGTTATTATCACTAGTTTAAAAAATGGAAGTAGGTAGGTACATGTTTACACGGAATTTACAAAGTGAAATAAACTAATAATACACATATCTACCTTATATTTAAACGTCACGCACACCATAGACACGCTAAAACAACGGTCATACCGCTATTGTTTTGTATTCAAACGTAAAAAACACAACCCACTGGGTTCTGCATAAAAACTTAAATTTATAACTCCCAAATTGCAATAAATGTGACATCGTATTAATAACAGAAATTACTTTACAGATGGTAAGCGTTAATGGATGACAATAAAATAATGAGAATCTTAAAATATGAGCAATTAAGTATCTTTAAGAAAATGTAAAACGCTTGAGGAACTCTAACGAAAAGTGAAAAGGAACGAACCGCGAGGCGATCGCAGTTTACTTCCGATAACCAACTTCCCGCGTCAAGACGTCTCACGCAAATAAACAATACAAACAAAAAAACAAAACATTAATAATAAAAACACAAAAAAAAATAGCAACTGTGAAAAAAAGTGTAAAAAAAAATGAGGTGCAATAAGAACCAGTGAAATGTGTAAAAGTGTAATCGAAAACGGACTTCATGGATCGGCGGGAAAAATTAAAAAGAAAAATTTCAAAACTCGAAGAAGAACGTCTGCTAGTGTTTACAATACAATGGTCTTCAGAACTTTTCTGTTTTCTTTTGCATTTTTAAGTTGTTTTCGTAGTATTTTGTGTAATGAAAATGACGTGTTGACTTTACAAGTTGATGACAAAGATATCGATTTGCCATCGGATAGGAGACGACCTGCGAATGAGCAAGAGAAAGATATATTAATGCTAGGTGCCCTTGGAAGACGGAAGGGCTCCGGGTACCATAACGCATATGGTTCATCACAAGAAGATGATTCTATTATGGATTTATTGGGAAAGAGTGAGTATTTTTTAAATTTTGTTCGATATTTCTTTCATACTCTATGGAAGATGACATAAATAATGCGGATATTACAATAAATTTATTTTAAAATAGACAATAAGTAGCTCACGTAACATATATGTAAATTTTTCCAATTAAATTGAAATGTTTGAAGATAATAATTATTATAAAAGATTCTTTTGAATAAATTCTTATTAAAAAAAATATAAATATTTCTTCGAACTGGATCATTATTTTTAATCTGTCGAAATTAATTGATTACAAATTTTAACTGGTCATAGCTTTACCAATGAAGGTGCTATATTTAGAGTTAAAAGAACAATTATGTAATTGAAAATTCGGAAATTGTAATTAAAGCATTTTTCGCTTGTCAGCCAAAATCTTACAGCAATGACTTAACAGCTTTGACTGCGATTTTATCGATTCTAGTAACCAACTAGGATTTCGAGTGGTGCAGAACGTAAAGAATAGTACAATCCCATTTTTCCCATGTGTGTCGTTAAAGGCGACTAAGGGACTTACTAGAGAATGAGCAGCAGCGATCTCTAAATATTTACCACCACATTGCGATCGCCAATCCGATCCGCCTGCCAAGCGTGGCAATTATGGCAATTCCCACCTTTTGGGGAGGCCTATGTCCAGAAGTGGACTTTTTAGGCTGAAATGATAATGATGATGAACCAACTAGGTAGACGGATGATCATATCCCAACTCATAGCGTTATCAGCCGGTAATATTCCCACTGCTGGGATACAAGCCTCCTCTCAGTGAGCGGTAGGCCGTAATCTACCACGCAGGCCCAATGCGGGTTGGTAAATGTCACATTTCTTCGAATTTTTGGTTCTAGGACATGCCGGTTTCCTCGAGATGCTTTTTGTTTTAATGCGGTCTGTCCTACTTAAGTTTAAATCGCGTACGAGTCGCTTCTCTTATACTCCGGAAATTGTTACTTTTTCATAATTATCTTAAAGATTATCTTGTACTATCCGGGTTTATCCAAATCGGCTTGCAGTTTAACAAGATGCGGCTTAAATAACATACATACATAAACTTTTGTAAAAAACGTGAAATAAGATAACGTCGAATTTTGTTAGCGTTAAATGTGAATTATTGATTTGAATGAAAATTATTTACTTTGTATGTAGATCAATGAAAAAAAAACATTACTAAAAAAATAAAAACAAAAATGTTTAATGAATCTTTGGCATGGTCTCATTAATACCAAAGAGTTATTGGATAGCAACAGGAACACGTTATATACAACTGTCCACTCAAAGAGGTTATAAAATGAATTGCCTACTTGGTTTAAACCATTTTATCTTATATCTTTAAACGAGCAAATTCTTGTATATATATATATAATCCGAATCTCGGAAACGGCTCCAACGATTTTCATGAAATTTATAATACAGGGGGTTTCGGGGGCGATAAATCGATCTAGCTAGGATTCATTTGAATAACATGTCGATTTATTCATGTTTTCAATGACCAACTTTATCGATAATCAACTTGAACATAAACTTATTATTTTGAACACAATTTACCAAAAAATACCGAGCCAAGCTCGGTCATCCAGATATTAACCTCTTATACAAGTTAGTTAACTAACTTGTATTCGTAATAGTGTGTACTAAGCATGGGATCCTAGGCTTGATATACAGGTGGGGACAGCAAGTACTAAAAGTTTATCCCTGCATAAGTCATGACTAGCACCTTGATTGCCCAAATCACTATCAATCACAATATCAATCATTTTGAAGGATATTGCTAATCCAGTGCAAAAAAAAAATCATTTATATTTATTTTATTTTCAAAATATATGTGTGTTTAGTAACGTAAATAACGCAACGAATATAGTTTAACTCTCAAAATGAGAGCCATTCTTAGTTTTAGTGTGTTGCGAAATTACCCCATAGGCAAAGTTTTATTACGTTTTTTCCCTAAAGAAAACCCTTTTAGCTTAGAGTAATGATTTCAGTCTGATAAATGGCAGTAAGTTCACCTTATAAAATTACAATGGAACTGACAGCAAGTCAGCGGTAGGTTGTAAACTATCAACATTTTTAGTGGGTTTTATTTTGAAAGAAAATATAACGATTAGCATCGCGACTGAATTCTTTAACGGGTTAGGTAGAGCTGTCGCTACATTTCAACAGTTAATTAAAAATATCTGTTCGTAATGTTCGCCATTTAAACACCAGGTGAAATTTATTTTAAGCTTAGGAAATATTGGATTAAATACACTACACAGGTGTGATTGAAAAAAGATTATAGAAAAGAGATAGAAAACCAAACATGTGTGCCAAATTTTAATTTTAACCTCACAGCTTTAGTTAAAGTGGGTGAAATTTTGATTTCAAAGTTCCAGGCCATACAAGTGAAGTATCCGTGTATATACATACATATAATAAATGAATACAAGTGTTTCTCATTTCTTCCCGTGGGTGTCGTAAAAGGCGACTAAGGGACTTACTAGAGAATGGGCAACAGCGTTCTCTATGCATTTTATAACCATACTGCGATCACCAACCCGCCTGCGCCAAACGTGGCGATTATGTCAAACCCCCCAAAAAATGTACCCGTCAAATTGGCGGTGCATTGGCCTAGGTCTAGGAGTGCACGTCTTGCGGTTGAAATCATGATGGTGATGATGATAAGTGAAATTAAATAAAAGCTTTTTATAAATTATCATATATTTTGAACATAATATCACATGCTCAGACCGCTGAGCAGTTCTATAAAGCGTTTCCTGTCTCACCTAGATAGGAAAGAAAATCAGTAGTCGTAGCTTCACACGTGTTTATAAATAAACAAGAAGTAAAAGCTAACGGAAATAGTTCATTGAGGTGGCCAACATAGTTGCAGTATTGCCAAGAGCTCTGTTGCTTAGCTATGGAACTGATCCATGGATCTAAGTTTAAAAGCTGTGTAGTATAAATTGATTTGATTTTCATTTTTTCTTTTCTTTTTTTTTTGCATGGTAAATCATCAAATGTCTTCTTCCGCTCTGGGCGGAGCGGGAGGGCGTGTCAGACTGTTATTGAATAAAACACACCCGTGTGCCCATGTGCCAGGGTCACGGTGTCTCTTTCGAATAATCACGTGACCCTGGCAGGTGATTTGATTGTCTTGGGTATCAATTTCAATAAACAATCTTAAAACTAGTCTTCCTACTGACCGATCACCATTAATCCAGATTTCAGGCTGCTACTGAGATATTGTCCGTAAACAATAGCATCACTCCATTTCATCCAGTGGGTGTCGTAAAACTCGACTAAGGGACTTACTAGAGAATGGGCAGCAGAGTTCTTTATGCATTTTACCACCATGCGATCGACAATACGCCTGCGAAGCATGGCTATTATGGGCAAAGCACTCCAAACTGAGGGAGGCCTATGTCCAGCAGTGGACGTCTTTCGGCTGAAATGATGTTGATGATTGTGTACACAAAGGTAATGGAGTACGTAAAAATAGTAGCAGGTGACTTCTGTAGTTTCTGCCTATCGGGAAAAAGACGTGAGTGTATACATCGTGTTACTCTCCACAATATTCATTCAACAAAATCAATAGATACCCAAGCCAGCGTATTAAGACGTTAATTCATCATTTCAGCCGTAACGTCCACTGCTGGACTTAGGCCTCCCCCAATTTGGGGGGCTTTGCCATAATCGCCACGCTTGGCAGGCGGGTTGGCGATCGCAGTATGATGGTAAAATGCATAGAGAACGCTGCTGCCCATTCTCCAGTAAGTCCCTTAGTCGCCTTTTACGACACCCACTGGATGAAATGGAGTGATGCTATTCTTTACGGACAATATCTCAGTAGAAGCCTGAAATCTGGATTAATGGTGATCGGTCAGTAGGAAGACTAGTTTTAAGATTGTTTATTGAAATTAAGTTAAGATAAGATGTTAATTGCAATGGCTAAAATCAGAAAAAGTGAAAAATTGTACTTAGTGTAATATCACTTTAAATAGATTATTGATTCCATAAATACACTATTCCAAAAACATGGCCGCCAGGCAGCAACGACATGTTCAGATTTTGTATGTGTTATCGGTCATATAGTCCGACAAGGCCTGAATGGAACAAAAAGCGTCGGACACATAGTTCGACATGGCTGTTAACTTGTTAAAAACGTGTTAATATCGATTGGATTAGCGTTATCCTAACTTCTAACCTTGTTATCGATACGCATAGAGAACGCTGCTGTCCACTCTCTAGTAAGGCTCTTACGGCACCCACGGGAAGAAATGTACGGCACCATACGAAGAAACGTTACATGATACTGGTGACTAAACACTTACTTTTTTATCTTCTTTTTAATATTATAAAGCTGAAGAGTTTTCTTTGTTTGTTTGATTGAACGCGCTAATCTCAGGAACTTCTAATTCGAATTGAAAAAATCTTTTTGTATTGAGTAGCTCATTTATTGAGAAAGGCTATAGGCTATATAACATCACGCTAAAATCAAAAGGCAAAGGAGCAGCAACGAAAAATGGATGAAAACTGGCAGGCAATTCGATGCAACGGGAAGGATCAGGGGAGCAAAAATTTGACGCGGACGAAGTCGCGGGCAGAAGCTAGTATTTCATATTCTGATGCCGGAGACACTTTAAAAAAGAAATAGTTTACTTTGTAAATATATCAAGCTGCGATTAAATCTAAGTTTTATATTTAAAATTCAGTTGACATTTAAACTACTGTTCTAGTCAAATGGCTGATCTTTGTCAAGTTTTCTATTTACCATATTAGGACAATTTAGAAGGATAGCGATCTTATTCTAAATACTCGACATAATTTTGATGCTAACTTCATACTTTCCATGTTCTTTCAACATACAAATGTGTTCTAAACAAGAGAGTTTAGATTTTAATAAAGATATGCCTGTAACAGCCTCCACAAACATGCAGAGAAATGGTTATTAGTAAAATTTTCGTGTTTATGGCGTCACCTACATCGTCGCATGCGAACCACGCATCACACTGACGTCACGTCTCAAAATCCTGCATTGCGCAAACGCTCCCAGCGTTTCTCTAGAGAGCTTGATACAGAGTTAATTAGAAATAAACTTCTAATCTTAAAGTTCGATAATAACATAAAGTAATACTACAACTGAGAGTGTATCGCATGCGATTCTGTCAATATTTCAATATCAGTTCAAGTCACTGCTAATTATTATGGAATTAATTACAGACGATGATCTGTTACAAAAAAAAAAAACTCAGCCTATCGTAGTCCACTGCTGCACATAAGCCTCTCACAGGCTGCGCTACAACATCTTGTCCCAGCATCCAATCTGTCCCAGCCAGTTTCGGTCGTCGGTCCATCTAGCAGGAAGGCGTTCCACGCTACGCTTGCCGATACATAGTTTCCACTCTAGGACTCGCTCGCTCCACCGGCCATCGGTCCTTCGACAAACATGACCAGCCCACTGTCACTTCAGTTTGCTTACTCTGCAAGCTATGTCGGAAACCCCGGTTCTTTTTCGGATAATTTCATTTCTGATTTGTCTAAATAGACTGGTTACTAGCATGAATTCACATGACTTAATTGACGGTCTGATAGAAAATATCTATTCAGCCATTGATTGCCGAGTTTATTGTACCTTTTAAATGCTTAATGCGCCACCGGAGGACACGTGTTGGGCGCCACTCAATTACAGCCTTACTCCACCTGTCATAACTGTGCCTTGTCAGGTGTCTTGTTCAACTTTATTTGAGTTCCATAATACGCTTTTCGATTTCGAAGACCTGCGTACGTTTTCGTATCTGGACATTTGGAGAGTTCCTAGCAACCGATCGAGTGGGCTATTAGCCAGGTGCCAAGCATGAAACGCTCCATGACTCTCTGTGCAACTTTTAGTCTGTATGCAGGCTCCTGCGTGAGCGCCTCTGCGTGATTAGATTTTTACAATAAGATAACTACAACCCACCCGAGTCGTCTCAAGAAGAAAGTCTTTGCCAGTGCGTGTTGCCAGTGATGACCTATGGTACTGAAACGTGGTCACTCACAATTAGGCCTTAATAAAGATAAAGATAAAGATATATTTATTGCATAACTGTGTACATTAAGTTCTTATTAATAAACATTACATTTTTAGTTTCAACAGTCTACCCAAATCGGACATGCAATATTTTTTTAAGGAACCTATTATAATTTCTTACAAATATTATTTTGTATCAAAAAACTCACGTAGATTATAAAATACATTTTCAATTAACATCTTTTTCAATTTATTTTTAAACATATTTCCATTTAATTGCTTAATCGTTGGTGGTAACTGATTGTACACACGAATAGCAGTCACATAAGTACTGGTCGCAGAAATTAGATGGATACGTACGTGGAAGCCCAGAACAAGTTGAAGTAGCGGAACTTGGGGAGGCCTAAGTCTAACATTGGACGTCTTTTGACTAAAATGATGATGATCCCACCCGAAATACATACATAGCTATGAACAATCTTACATTAAGTTTTAGTAATTTTACAAAAAAAAAAAAAAAAACATAAACCTTATATTTTACTTATACGCTTAAAATTCTTGGCCGAAGATAAAAAAATAACTACATATACAATAAAACTAAAGAAAATGTTTGATATCAAAGACTGATCTGAGTCACGCAAGACGAGAGTAAAAGTGCGCGTGCGCGGAGAAAATGGACGGTCGTTCAACCGCTCGGTATCGATCCGAGAATGTTTAAATCATGTTGCGTGATCGTGTTTATGTAATAGATTCTTAAAATTGTTTGGTTTCGATTGATATATGTATGGGACTTTTTAATGTTAGTTAAAACGACTATAGTAGACTATATAGCTTTTTTTATGTGGGTGGGAAATCATCAAATGACGCGTCCCGCTCTGGGCGGAGCGGGAGGGCGTGTCAGACTTTTACTGACTAAAACCCACCCGCGTTCCTTCAGTTGCCCATATGCCAGGGCTACGGTATCTCTTTCGAACAGATCTTGCGACCCTGGCAGGCAAGACTATACACGTATAGCTTCTGTCCGCGACTTTGGCTGCGTGGAAGCCACCTGTGCAATGGTACCTTCCATTGCACATAGACATACATAAACTCAAGCCTTTCCCCCATGGGGGCGGACAGGCAGAATCTCATTTTATGGTTTACCATAAATCCGCGGGATAATTGCATAAGATTCTAAAAGTAGAAATGGCTTTAATTTTGACGGTTCAACAACATCCATTGCTTTATTTATATTGTTGAGTTGACAATTTTTTCTAAGATTCGAAGCAATGGATTAACGATATCTTTCAAAATTTGTGATTGATAGTGTGTTACGTAATTAGGATGGTGGTCATGCACAAAGCCTGTTGGAAGTACTGGTCACCTGACCTTTCTGAAGAACTTTTTCTATGACATTCGATAATAGTGTAGCTTACTGTCTATCGGCTGATTTTATTTTTGTAATCGTGTACTATAAATAGTACTCCCAGAGATCACCTTTTACAGCTGACCAATTCAACTGACCAGTTCAACCGATGAATTTTACTTAGACAATGACATGAATATTTACTTTAAAAGTATTATATTGTTTTAATTATTGTAAATGTGAAGACTAAGTGGGTGTTTTTTTTTCTGGTTTTCCTTTTTTTCTTATTTAATTTTTATCATGGTCTGGCAGTTTGAGTAATTTATGGGTCCTACGCAAATTTCCTCTCTATGGTATTGTTGGTCGAATCATTGACCTCCTTAAGTTCTGAGTAGAGCTGAACGATTATTATTGAAAAATGCGTGCACTGATTAGACAGGTCCACTCAAGCTGTGTGGTTATTTCCTTAAAAGACTTCTTCAGTTACCAATCCACATGATCTGACCAAGATTATGTCTGGACTTTAAAAGAGACTGTGACCTCTGAGTTTGTTTCGACCTTTCTTCTCAGAGTAGTCAGATAGGAAAGACCGACCTCATCTAGTCTAAAAAAATATGATTGACATGTAAAAGTGTTTGTACTAACCTACTTGTAAAAATGAACTCATTTATCATTTAACTAAATAGCCAATTTTACTTCCTTTCAATATTAGTTAGATTTTCTATGCACTGTACCGCCATACTGCAACCGCCAACCCGCCAGTCAAGCGTGGCGATTATAGCAAACCCCCATATTTTCGGGGGCGGCCTATGTGTAGCAGTAAATGTCTTTCGGCTGAAGTGATGATGAATATTAGTTAGGAAGTTTGTATTTATAATATTTGTCTGGATAATTGGAACTGTAGGTACTTTTTGCCAGTTATGTTTAAGTCCCATGTAAAATATTGCGACCCTATTGCCATCAACTGGGCACGAATCCAAACTCTTACTACGGAGAATTCACTAATGGAATAAAAAACCGGCCAAGTGCGAGTCGGACTCGCGCACCGAGGGTTCCGTACAAACCTGTAGGTATTTTCGGTTTAAAAATATATATTTTTTTTAATTTTTATATTTCAGTTGATTGAATGTAAGGTAAATTGCGGTTTACGATTTATGACGTTTTAAAAAAAAAACTACTCACTCGATCTCGTTCAAACCAATTTTCGGTGGTAGTTTACATGGTAATGTACATCATATATTTTTTTTAGTTTTGTCATTCTCTTATTTTAGAAGTTACGGGGGGGGGGGGGGGACACACATTTTACCACTTTGGTAGTGTCTCTCGCGCAAACTATTCAGTTTAGAAAAAAATGATATTAGAAACCTCATTACCATTTTTGAAGACCTATTCATAGATACCCCACACGTATGGGTTTGATGAAAAAAAACATTTTTGAGTTTCAGTTCTATGTATGGGGAACCCCAATATTTATTGTTTTTATTCTATTTTAGTGTGAAAATCTTAATGCGGTTCACAGAATACATCTACTTACCAAGTTTCAACAGCATACCTCTTATAGTTTCGGAATAAAATGGCTGTGACATACGGACGGACGGACAGACAGACATGACGAATCTATAAGGGTTCCGTTTTTTGCCATTTGGCAACGGAACCCTAGAAACCCAATAACACTTTATCTGACCTAGGAGACGAACCCAGGACCTCATGCAGTAGCGCTTGCTACTACAAGACCAGTCACTACAAGGCAGTCTTAATACAACTAATTAGTTACGTGACTAGAGGATTGGGTCATTCTTTGGGTTGGTTTGGGTTTCTTTGGGTTTTCTTTGGGTTTTTCATTCAACATGGCAATGCTGCCAGTCTTCTGGTCACGATTCTGTATGACAGTGATGCGGACGAGTACTTCGAGGCCTAAGTGTCCTTTTTGTTTTTGTATTTATTTGTATAGTTAGTAATTTATTCAATTAAATAAATTAAGTTATTTACAATAGATAAAATAATATTTTCCAAATAACTTGTTGTTTAAGTTTAAAGTATTACTTTAACAAACAGTATTGTACAGACGCCAGCACAACAAGCTACCCGAAACTGTCAAATTTTCCCAATAAATCTTGAACGTAATACTTTGTGATAAAGTTTAAAATCTGTTAAAGAAATTTGACAGATTGTAGTAGCTTTAAGTGTTGGCGTCTGTACAAAAATCATAAATGTTTTTTGTCATTTGCACGCAAGCATTTAAAGATGTCACAATAAAGTCCATTTGTCGTGAGCATCATCACGTTAATACGTTAAGCTGGCTTCTCACGGTCTATGATCTCGCGGACGGACGCGGACCATCTCGCACGACACACCGTGGGAAGGGTCTCGTCCGTGGTAGCACAGGACGTCTGTGGCGGTGCGTCGGTATCCGTCGCGAGGCGGTAGCTTCAAAGGTGCGTTGTGACGCAATCCGAGCGCGTACGACGTGGTCCACAGACGTCCTGTGCTACCACGGACGAGACCCTTCCCACGGTGTATCGTGCGAGATGGTCCGCGTCCGTCCGCGATATCACGGACCGTGAGTGCGTCAGTGTCGGTGCGGGCTGGTCCGCGTCTGTCTGCAATCCGCAATATCACGAACCGTGGGAAGCCAGCTTTAGAAGGTTCAATAAGGCCATTGGTCTCATTGATTGCATCAGCAGCAGGAGTTAGGTGCAGTAAGGAGCAGTGGTGGCCCAGTGGTATGGGCCCCGACTTACGAGTTGTAGGTCGAACCCAGGCAGGCGCTGTACTTTGTGTACTTTGTTCACCACTGTTCTCAAAACGGTGTAGGAAAACATCATGAGGAAACTGGCATGTCTAAGAACCAAAAATCGAAAACATGTGACATTAACCAACTCGCGCTGGGCCCGCGTGGTGGATTATGGCCCACTGCCTCTCACCGAGAGGAGGCTTGTGTCCCAGCAGTGGGAACGTTATAGGCTGCTGATGATTATCTGGTCACGAGTAAGTACGCTTCTGACCTTTCTGAAGAACACCTCATCATCTGCCCAGCCTTTTCCCAACTATGTTGGGGTCGGCTTCCAGTCTAACCGAATGCAGATGAGTACTAGTATTTTACACAGAGCGACTGCCTATCTGACTTCCACTACCCAGTTACTGGGTTATACGATACCCTTTGGTACGACTGGTTGTCAAACTTTCGGGCTTCTGACAACCCGTAACGACTGTCTAAGATCAACGAAAGACGTAACGCGGCTTAACGTGCTTTCCGAGGCACGGAAGGTTTTGGTATGTAAAGATGGTCACCCATTCACGGACCAACCGCGGCAAGCGTAGCTTAAGCTGAACGATCAACCCGTGTGGCTGTTATTACTTAGCCACAAGCCCTTCAAAGAAGTTCTGAAGAATACCTATATATCGATTGAATCTAACATTTCATTTTTTTCTTTTCCAGTGATCCCCCAAACGTGCCGCTATAGGGGAGCCCGCTACCCCTGCGGGTTGAGCATATCCTGCGTCCTGGGCGGAGGCAAGCCCTTGGACCTGTGTTCAGGAGGCATGATATGGGCCTGCTGTGTGGATAGGGAGACCACTGAGAGACCAACTGAGGTTGCTCCTGTGGTGCATAACGCTAGTAAGTATTAATTTTTACGTTTTATGCAGTTGTAAAAATAATAATGAATGTTTTAAATTTTTTCAATTCCCGATGGTGTGCTTTTTTAAGACTGATAATCTGATTTTATGCACTAATAAATTGGTCAATAATAATAAAACTAAAGGTATTTAACAGGTTGTTTTTCGCATGGACTGACACAATTTCTTTTTGGCGTGGGTCATGTGCTATTTTTAGAGGTTTAGACCTTAGGTATCGCTGTTTTTCATAACGAAAAATTAATTTTTAAGAGTTTGAAAGCTCCTCGAGTTTTTTTTTGCCATCTATGCTAAGAATTATATTTTATTTAGAATAACCATACATTAGAAAATGTGATCAAAGTTATTTGGTGCAAACGCAACAACAAACTAAAATATGTAATTTTAAAGACGATGATTCAGGTAATTTTCAAAAACAAACACAATTTTTTTATCTCAATTACAGTGACACTTAGGAAATAGGGTCTATAGGTGGAAGATACACATGACTCAACCAATCCCACAAAAAAAATTGTCGGTCCAAGCGCCAAAAACCTTGTATATATTTAATTTATCGTGTCAATTGATAGATTAAAACCAAATGGTCGGGAAATTAAAATAATGAGGATTTGTGTACTTAAAATCAATTATTGTTGGAGTCTGCATGTGTGTCAATTTTAATCATGTTTTTTTAATAGAAACATATATTTTGTGGATCCTTT
Organism: Aporophyla lueneburgensis; assembly: GCA_932294355.1. NCBI lineage: Eukaryota > Metazoa > Arthropoda > Insecta > Lepidoptera > Noctuidae > Aporophyla > Aporophyla lueneburgensis. The sequence continues at coordinate 9,245,725 of OW028762.1, read as the reverse complement.
TGTAACAAAACAATTTCAGTAGACGATTCTCTTAAATTTAGGAATATTAACTGTCTTTTGTACATTTTGTCTTTAAATCATAATGTCCTGTGTGTAACTTTTTGTGAAACGTGTCCTAACTAATGTATGTATGTACTTAATTTTTATTTTATTAATCGAATGCTAAATAATAATGAAAATTGTGATGATTCTATTGTGCACCAACCAAACTTAATTTAGACTATTTCTATCTTTTTCCTTCTAATGAAACAAGAAAGAGACGGAAATAAATAAATAAATAAGAGCTGCCTTTAATTGAACTAAGGTTTTCTTTGACGCAACAACGAAATTCAACATGCATAAAATCGCGCCAAATTCAAGGCAGTCGTATCGTAATTTAATTTGACAGTTCTAAAGCGTCACTTGTTTTATTCTTTCGCGGTCTGTCAGTAAGAAATAGCAATCTTATTTAAATTTAGATGGTAAACAAAACAATCAACATCAATATTGAACTACTGTGGGGTTGAATAAGTCGGATCTGTTGCCTAAAGGCTTCTTCCGACAGGCGCGACGCGGCTCTTGTAGAACATTTCCATGGAGTTTTTATGAAAAATGTTCTACGAGGGTTCGCGTCGCGCCTTGCCTTACATTATCATAAAAAGTATCAATAATTCGAAATACGAGCCTTCATTGGGGAAGACTTAAAATTAAACTAAAATATAGCAGCTCCCATCGATCAATTTCTCCAGCGTTATTTCAAGGTTATACTCGTAGTTTCGTACACATCACGTAGACATGTGTCGATCGAAGTTACGAAATATCACGACTCGACGAGGTACTCTCTAAAAGCGGCGCGAGGCATAAGCGGAAGCGAACCGACAAGGTACTAAAGAAAGGGCGTTGGAATACACACGTAAAGAATCACAAACTCACGACCCATTTGATGTAAACCACCATCCACCATCAGATTGTTAGAATGTATGATTTAAATGGCTGATTTTTCTATAGTTAAATTTATATGTTTTTAAAAGCTGTCAAATTGAAATATTTATTATCCGCATAAATATTACGTATCTGACTATTAAAAAATGTGCTCTTGTACATTTTCACAGATTTGTTCAGATGCGGTGAGTTTTAATTACAAAGAAAATAAATTAGAATCTACTGAAATATCTTTGCTAACTTGATTTAGGTACGAGAAACCAAATATTATTGCTGCCTAAAAAAAACTGCATAATATATAATTTTTCTATCTAAAACTTATAAATGACAGAAAATTAATCCAGATAAGTGTAAGTTGTAAGTTATACCTATGTTAGTAAAATTATAATCTATTTAGAAACAAGGTTGTTGTTCTTGTAATTAATGATCAGATAAGTAACATTTGAGAGTTTGCAAAAACAGTTTAAAATTTAAAAAAAAAAAACTGTTGATGTCAAATCAATGATTTTTACTACAGATTAGTACATTTTTCGATCCTGAAACTTATTTAAGCTTTACACCCGGGTATACTAAAAAAAACAAATAGTAGCCAAGAAAAACGATTATGTAAAGCCCATCATACAAAACAGGAATCGTCATAACAATACAAAAACTTGTCTCCCATGTCACAATGTACCGTCGACAAGAAGTGACAAAACCGGTATAAGTGTGACATTGTTTTCGGTTACGAAATAAAACGTCATACATAGTACACTCTCTCCTGTGTGGCGCAAGTTAAAGACGGTTGTATAGTCTATAACAATGTAAAGTTGTGCATGTTAATTTGTGGCCTAATTGCGTGAGTATCCATCACGCAGGCCATACCTTTCCTATTTGTATGGTAATGTTTTGACTCGGAAGTTAACACAATGTACAAATGAGTAAACCGCGTAACTATTTTAACCTCCATTTTACGAACATTGTGCAACAAGCACCGAGGTGATCAATTAATTCAGACCTGATTTGATAAAACAGCTTCTTTCTTGAAACAAACAATTTTCTCTCTTCTTTCTGTAGGGTGCCTATGGAGTTTTACGTTGATGTCATGACTAAGAATTTTAAATTTATTTACTAGATATCTACCTGCAAATTCAAATCGTCCGCAGTAAAATATCCCTAGCCCGTGCTATACGGTCGATTTTCTTAGCGGTTGCTTCGACTTTTTTCTTTTTGCTCGGCTGTTAAGGGTTGTGGTATCATTTGAATAGCCAACAACCTTTCTCAAGAATTGGGGGCTATCAAACGCAAAAAGATTTTAAATCCAACTAGTAGGTAGGTAGTTCCAGTGATTAGCAAGTTACAAAAACGTTCTCTTTATTTAACATAAGACAGCCAAGAACTTCGTTAAGACAATAAGAAAAGTAAAGTATCCAACTACACGACAGTCATAGATACGCTCACCTCACAATAGTCGAGACACACAGACACAAGATCTTAAGCACGTCCAAGCGAGCGTTATAGAGAACATACCAAAAATAGTATGATTGAAATAAGTTTGTATAATAAGGTAAGGCAAACTTACGATTCGAATATTCTTTGGTTAGGTTAGCTTTAAGAGTTATGTTGGAAAGACGACCTTTCTTTAAATACGTCTAGAATACTATACCGAGTAAATAAAGACATGGGTAGTCAATAAACTGACAATTTGGCAAACTTTTACGCCCTTAAGATTTCAGTACCGTATTCAGTATCGTACCGTGTTCAGTACGGTGTTGAGTATCGTACCGTGTTCCGAAATGATATGGGCACGTGATACGGAGGAATGAGGAAAATGTCGTAGCGAAAGTATGAGGAGACCAAAGAAACGATGGATGGACTGTATGAATGATGATATGGATAGAAAGAGGGTGACTACCTGGATGACGACTAATAGAGAAGTGTGGGAGAAAAAGACATATTGCGCTGACCACAAATAAATTGGGAAAAGGGCAGGAGAATATTGATGATGTACCGTATTCCAAGATACATACAAGTATTATAGTGAAATCTTGAGGAAAATAACTTAATCTTAAACAAATGCTCACAGTCCCTTATTAATATTTCGAAGGTCATTTCACATAAAGCCTCTGAGTAAATCTTCATCTAACATCACATTTCGAGGTCAAATGATGACATTGCGACATTTTATACCTATAGAGATCGCAATAGGTCCTTAGACGTGACAGAACGTGTGACATTGTATGGGGTTACGAAATAAAGTGACACATACAATGCACTCTCTCTAGTGTGGTATGAGTTAGAGGCGGAGACGGGATCGGTTTGCCTTGTTTAAACAAAAATGTAACGTTTTCTAGAATTTTGTGACATCATAATCAATGTTTGTTCCTTGTTATGTTACGTTTTATAAAGATCGGTCAAGAAAGATTTCGTAAGTATTTTTTTTTTACATCTTAGTTTCAGTTACCACTGGATCATAGTGAAGCGAATAAAATTACAAATATAACTATTCACATAGTTTAGACCAAAGCTAATAGAGTTTTTAAAGTTTGGATCACCCAAATATAGTTTCTTTGACAATAGTAAGCAGTTATCTTATAATTCCCTGTTTATCTTCTTGTCCATCCAAAGGTTGTCTGGTAGATATCGCTATTGACGATATCGCGCTGATATCGATACCCCGCCGTTTTATCATAAATATTAATGTTTATCTAAATGAGTAAGGCTGTACTATTAAATTCCATCTACTTTTCAATGTATTCAAAATCACCAAAACGCCCCGCTCCTACCTTAGACCACAACCTAACAACTTTACGCACTGATTGCTCGACGGCACAAGATAATTCCACGTATTTATTTCCGCAGCTTTGCCTCCCACACACATACACACATCTTACTTGTACATTTGTATGGCGTAATGAAAACTTCACACTTTCACGATTTCAGCTGATTGATAATTTATTCAGTACGCATTGAATGAGCGGCAATTGTTTTACAATGGATGTCGTAACCAAGATATCATGATGCAATTTTGAAATAATTTATTCTTTATCTGTGATCCGCGTGATTCCGGACGTAAAGAATAGCACCATCCCATTTCTTCCCGTGGGTGTTGTAAGTGACAGAGGGACTTACTAGAGAATGGGCAGCAGCGTTCTCTATGCCTTTTACCGCCATACTGCGATCGCCATACCACTTGCCAAGTGTAGCGATTATGGTAAACGCTCCAAAATTAGTGGAGGCCTATGCCCAGCAGTGGACGTCTTTCGACTGAAATGTATGTGCGATGTATATGTGCATTCTTTATCATTGCAACAGAAAAACAAGCGGACAAAAAAAAAATAGACAGTTAAATAATTTATCCGAAACCCTTCGTGCTTGATTACACCAACAGCTTATAATTTTGATTTTAATTGAATTTTGATAACAACTCTGCTTTGATTTTAATTTTATTTAGATAGCAATTGTATTTTGATTTTAATTGTATTTGGATTTTTATTTTGGTTTTGTTTTTGATTGGATTTTATGAACTCATTTAATTTTTAAGTAAGCACCCAATTTCATTCAACAAATAAGTGATGCATGTTGTGCTTACCTGTAAGAAATTGGTACACTAGATCATAAGTTTACTGAATGTATTTGTTATCATTGCATCAGTGTATTCAATTGTTGGTAAGCCAAATAAATAAAATAAAAATAAAAAATAATGTGCCCACTGCTGGGACACAGACCTCCTGTGACACTCCAAGACAACTCTCTCAGTTGGGCCATAAGTCATAATCCACCACGTGGGCCGAATGCGGGTCGATAGATGTCCCATGTCTTCGAATCTATTTCTAGGAGATGCCGGTTTCTTCATGGTGTTTTCCTTAACTGTTTTGAAAGCAGTGGTTATGAAATAATTTACACAAAGTAAAGCCTGGGTCTGACCCTACGACCTACAACTCATAAGTTACGTACATTATCCCTGGGCCACCACTCCTCGCTTAAATGCTAAGTGTGGTTATGGTAAACTCTATTCTTTTCTAAACAACATTCAAAGAGAGAAATTTGATTGTTTAATCCACTGTCACTCTAAAAAGCTTGAACGGATTTAGATCAAATTTGGCACATGGCTAGACCATGACCTGTATTAGGTCATATAATACTTTTTATTCCGATATTTCCATGAAATTGAGACTTATGCGGGTGAAACTGCGGGGCATAGCTAGTTATCTAAAATTTTGACAATGGCAGCGATAGCGAAATACGATATCGACATCATACCCAAAAATCACAAATTTCGACCCAGACCAGCCATCTAGTCTTGAGATGTATTTATTTATTTTAAATAAAACGGCCGAAGCCAATCACAATATCTAAACATATAATAAAACTATTTTGACATATACAATTCATTTAGCACAGTCATACATTCTTCTCACAAAAATTCAAACATTCTGACAGTATCATCTTCCATTCATTTCCAAACATATCAATATCTGTGTTTGAGTTCAGGAAAGCTTTAGTAGCTGCTAATGTCCGAGGAATAGGTGACTTGGAGTGCGCAATAGTACGGCAAGTTGGAACAGCCAGCAAGCGGTGTTTTCTTCTGCCACGACAGTGATTGTTTGAATTTATGCGGGTGAAAACGCGAGGTCACAGTTAGTTACCTAAATTTATTTGTGGTCGGCGCAACATGTCTTTTTCTTCCACAATTCTCTATTAGTCGTCATCTCAGTAGCCACCCCCTTTCTATCCATACAGTCCATCGATCGTTTCTTTGGTCTCCCTCTACTCTTATACCGGAAACCTTACATCATCCCATAATTACCAGCCCCTCCCTATAACTGCAAAGTCCTCGGTATTACACACTATTGTGTTACCGCTCCAATGGATACCACTTTCTCTCCAATTTTCACTCGTGGCTCGATTTCTCAGGCTTAAAGCTGTAGGCTCTAAATGCGAGGTTGTTAGGCGTGACGGCTTGACGGGCGCTATTAGACTGTGGTCAGACACGTGCTTATAAAAGACCAAAGACTTTCGAGATGAATAAATAAATTCTTTATTTCACCACAACCCATCATATTACAATATCCATGAAACTAAGAACATTTAAGGCTTATTAGACATGCACAGGAGGAGACGCCCCGGGCATCGGGAGTCGATCGCGGACTCCCGGCCGCGTATTTACAAAGGCTATACTATTTTAGTCACGAGCCAGACTCTAATCAATGAGCTTTTGTTTATGCATATTACTCAACAATACCTAGTCTATCTCAGTAAAAAAACTGACTCAAATAGACTAGCTTTTTGTTTTGATATTTTCAAAGAAAATGCACGGACAAAATCTAGTACCATTTCAGTCACGCGTGGACGAAATCCCATCCATGGTTAATACCCAGACTCAGAGTACCCTGACTCGGATAGGTTAGGTTAGAAGGCTAAGGCGGGAGCGAAGCGGAGCGGAGCTCCCGCCTTAGCCTTCGTGGTTATTTTTTTTTAAACCACCCAGAAATAGGAGCCCCGCGAAGCGGGGCTCCGTCAACCTATCTTAGCGCAGGTGGCAATCAGTTACATACATATTAATTTTGAATACATATTAATCAAATAGATAAGCTTCAATTATAGGTTGATAGTTACATGGCAACTGTTATCATTTTAATTGCTCGTTTCTATTATGTATTTGATAACCAAAAATAAAACGAATTAACAAACGAGACGTACTTTTATTAGGTAAAGAACACTACCCACTTGTTGCGAGTATAAATTTAAAAATATCTCGCCAAAAGCTTAGCTATTCGAATGATATGTATTATATAGAACTAGTTTTTGTCCGTGCATTTTCTTTGAAAATATCAAAACAAAAAGCTAGTCTATTTGAGTCAATTTTTTTACTGAGATAGACTAGGTATTGTTGAGTAATATTCAGAAACAAAAGCTCACTGATTAGAGTCTGACTCGTGACTAAAATAGTATAGCCTTTGTAAATTCGCCTCCCGGCCACCGTAGGCGCTTGCTTGCGAGCGGCGGGGAATGGGTAGCTCGCCGCCCGGTAAGGACCAGGCCCGTGTCCTAAGGGGTCTAGGACCGATGCCTGCCAGGGTCGCGAGATTGTTCGAAAGAGATACCGTAGCCCTGGCATATATCGTCATCGTTTCAGCCGTAAGACATCCACTGCTGGACTTAGGCCTCCCCCAATTTGGGGGGCGTGGCCATAATCGCCACGCTTGGCAGGCGGGTTGGCGATCGCAGTATAGTGGTAAAATGCATAGAGAACGCTGCTGCCCATTCTCTAGTAATTTTTCAGGTTTTTTTCAGCCTCGCTTAGATGACACATAGACTTATCTACAACTTAAAGCTATTCAAACGAATCATTATTACGTTTAGAGGTCCTATCTTGGTATGAGCTCAAACCCAACTGAAATTGAAAAAGAAAAGGTTTTAGATGAGAATCTCATGAACAAATTAATAAGATAATTAATTAACTTTTATACAGCCATCCCTACTATTACTAATTTGTTATTTTGTATCGACACTAATCTACTTTTTCCTACAAAAACTGCGAAAGTACTACATTAAATACTTTACTATATTTTTCTCAATCTCTGTGGTTCATTCATCAATAGACCATTTCAGACATCGATCTACATAGACACATGATCTGACCAAGATTATGTCTGGAATTTAAAAAAGATTGTGACCTTTGTGGTTCGGCCTTTCTCCTCAGATAGGAAACGAGGACATCATCTAGTTTTTTAAAATATAATTGACTTGTATAAGCTGACTTTTTATTGTTTGAACAGCCTATACAATGCTAGGTCAGCTATAACTGGAAATGTATAGCTTGATATGTAGCCATATGTACAAACCTACTTACAGTAATAAAATCATATTACCCTACTCTCCAACTATAATATAAAGACACGAATTATATTCAACGCCAAACCACTAAACCACAAAACTTCCACCAGGTGACCTTATAGAACTGATCGGGACATTTCCACACGAAAACTACGATTACCAGACCAACACAAACCAATTTGAGGACCCAATAATCATATACACTGACGCAAACCCGAATTACCACCAAAAACCAGACGCAAACCACCCCGAACTGGATGAAACCGGTAACAACCGGCCGAGTTGGAACCAAAATCATTTTTACCACGTAAAACCGTCGTACCATGAGGGTAGTACGCAAAAACCTGATGACTATTATAAGCCAGATTATCATGAGGGCAATAATGTTCAAGGTGATGATGATTATGTGCCAGTACACACGAACCATAAGCCGACGAGACCTAGTTTTCCCGGTGAGATTTTGTGAACTAGGCTAATTTTTTTTTCTAATTTTTTTATGACGATGTGACTCAAGATTTTTCTTTACATTAATGATTTTATTGTGTTTTACTACTACATTTTAGAAGTACGGAAAACTGCCTCTGGTTTTGCTGAGGCACCACAATTTTCAGATTATTAATGCAAAAAAGAAAAATAGCCCCGAATCGAGTTTATAATGCCTGTAAAATATTGTGTGCCAATACTTCGAGGAAATATTAAATATTTCTTCTACAGAATTATAAGTGGCATATTTTTTCTATGCTAAAAAAATATTGCAATCTTGAGTTACGTCGTAAATTCTATCTCTTTTCTGCTTTATACCTGCACTGCGTTTCCATAATCATCACGCACCGTTTACGTCAATTTTCAAGTAATTTGGAGAGTGTTTTTCAACAAAGTGACTTTGTTACGTTTCAACAAAATTGTGTTAGGTTTTAAACAAACTGACTTTGAAGTAAAGTGTTACTGACTTTTTAAGAGACCTTTTTCAACAAAGTCACTTTGTAGAAACATGTAAAGTCACGTTTGAACAAACTAACTTTCAAGACGTTATATTCAAACAAAATTTAATATAATCGTGACTTTGCAGTAACGTCGGATTTTTGTCTTTGAAGTAACGCCAAGTTTTCACACATTGAAGCGATGCTTTTTAACAAAGTGACTTTAAATCGTCATTACGTTTGAACAAAGTGACTTTGAGTTGACGTTGCATGTTTACAAAATGACTGACGCGAAGCACTGTACAGCACACGCTTTTATGAATTAAGTTTATGTTTTAATAATTTGTGGTTGTGTTTGTTTGTTTTATGTTGTATATTATGTACTTATGTATGTATTTATATGTGTGTAAATGTTTTTTTTGTTACTTTTCTTTAGCAAGGGCTATAGATGAACGAAATCAATTCTGAAGAAACTTCGGTAGAGTTTCGATTATTGTAAGAAGTACCTATTTAACTCTTATTTCATCTTAGGCGATATTTTTGCCAAGACATCACACATTTTTTTTTAATTCTTAGCCAAATTTCATACTCCTCCCTGCGTGTATTTTTTGTAAAAAGGGTACAAAGTTGGAATATATGGAACTTTGATGAAAGTTAATCAACGTAATAATATATTTAATTGTGTCTGTTCCTGTGGCATTTACACAGCTAATTAGAAGTAGCCATAAACCGAATGAATTGCATATTTCGAAAGGTTCATTAAATTAAACATTAAAATCAAGACATTATTGGTCCTTTCAAAAATCTTGATTCGAAACGAAAGCTTTTAAATAATTTAAGTTTATAATTACTTTCGTAATAATTGTCATTTGGTTTCCTTTATAGGGTGTAGTTAAAAAGGAATCGTTGTTTTATTGAAATACGACTTGTTTTTGGTTATGTAACACTTCTTCAGCTTGCTTTCTCTCAATGTATTTTATGTACCTACTTTAGTATTTTATTATTATGTATATAAAGCACTTTTTAATTTTCTTTTAAGAGCATAGAGGAACTTTTCGAAACCACTTGAGACAAATTATTATCTTTGGCTTTCTTGTGAGACCACTATGGAGGGTAGAGATAAGGAGGGTCATCTTATATGAGAGAATAGTTGAAAAAATGTTCAGCTGTAAATAACATTTTTAAATGGCGCTAGCGTAGACACAGGGTATGGTATGAATGTAGCAGTTGTTGACGGATTGAACTGGTCCGAGTGAGAAAATATTGTTATTGACTAGAGTATTTAGGTGACAGTGTATTATACCAAACCTCAACTATTAACATACTGCAAAATAATTTTGTAAACAAAACCTATAATTACTGCTGTCAGAAATTTGCTCTGATACGAATATGGCGCCGCCCTAATTTAATAAAATTCGGCGGACACTTTTTCATATACAGATATGGTTCTCATTACCTCTACCCTCCAGAGTCTACGAGTCTCAAAAGGTTCATCAAAAAAATCAACAGGTTCCGTGTCTCTTACTTCAAACCAAAAAACTAGCATCTATTTATTATGATAATAATACAACATATATATCCATACTTATCCATTTCTATCTGACAATTATTATATCCAACCAACCAGTTATTTATGAGCAGAGGTCGGAATTAGGTAGAGTTATTCATGTACAGACGCCAGCAGGTTAAGCTACCCCAATCTGTCAAATTTTACCAATCGAAAATTAACCTTCCATTATTGTGATATAAGGTTGAAAATCTATTCAAGAAATTTGACAGATTGGGGTAGCTTGACCTGGTGGCGTCTGTACTTACACTGATTGCATACAACGAAAGAATAAAGTGGATATGCCCCAAATCCCGAGATTAATTTTGAAGAGCAGAAAAATCCCGTGATCTATTTATAAAAAACGCGAATTAGTATGAGAATTTGCTTAAGACTATTAATGATTTGTATTGTGAATTTAATACTAATAAAAATAGTATGTTATTTATCTTTGTTTTATTTGTCTTATCTATCTCTGCGGTTTTTATTATTGTTTATTTGTAATATTGTTGGTCACGGGATTGTCTATTAGAAATCCCGGGAAGATCCATATTAATATCAACATTTCGATGCAAGTACATAAAGAACTCTATCTAATTCCGACCTCTGTTTATGACAAAACACTATCTCCATTTCTTCCGAGCATCCATACCTTTTCCGCCTACTAAACCACCATCATCATCTTCACAGGTTGCGGAGAACACTTCAGCCGCTCGAATCGAATCGTAGGAGGACACTCAACGGGTTTCGGTTCACATCCGTGGCAAGCAGCTCTGATCAAGTCTGGTTTTCTGAGCAAGAAGTTGGCGTGTGGTGGAGCGCTGATATCTGACCGATGGGTGATTACTGCAGCTCATTGCGTTGCTACGTGAGTATTCTAATTTTTTAACCAACGAAAAAAACGGAGGACATTCGCAAGTCGACACGTATTTAAAAAAAAATTATTACCACGCATACTTTTTTACAAATCAGTCCGATTTTGATAATTCTTTAGTTATTGGAAAGGATATACCCCGAAATTAGTCCCGTATAAATTTGAAAAAAAAAAGACCATAAGTCTAAAATAGGGGATGATTGATTGTTCACTCATTGATTGTAATGTATGACCACGCTTTTTACAGAATACTCCGATTTTGCAAGCATGTAGTAATTAGTATATTATAGCCACAAAAAATATAAAATAAAAACGTTTTAACAAAAAAATTAAACCACCGAAAAACTGAAAAGCAAAAAGTAAGAAACCTTTTTTTGTTAAAGCTTACTTATCGAGAGAGGCTTGTTGCTAAATACTAACAGCCGGATTTTTGGGTTGAGTAATCCCTTTTATTCTTTTACCTTTCAACCAAAGCGACTTAGGTTGATCTGTGTTCTATGGTGCCTTAAGAGAGCGGTGAACGGCTATCCAGGCGCCTTGATGCCTTAATTTTGAATAATAGGAAAGTACGCTAAGTCTTTAGTACCGGCTGCCATTCGCAAATCTCTGACAACGGCGCAGCTTTGTACGTAAGTTCCCAGCAATTGGGTTGTGTACAGTGACGGATTAAGACTACTTGATGCCCTAAGCAATCCACGCCTGTGGGCTCCCTTAACCGTATGTCAACTAGAATCGGTCTTTAAACCTTTACCGCCTAAAAACATTAGTTTTTTTGTAAAATAAGATGATGAGATGTAACGTACCTTAGAAATGGAGTAGGTGCGACAACAATAAAAACCAAAGAATAATTTATATGTTTATTGAAATGCGCCTTGCGGCTTTTCCGGGCATTGAATTCAAACAAGATAGTATTAACGTCTAACGTTTTTAACACATCGGACTCTAAGTATAATATCGATAAATTATCGAGCCTTTCTAGTATCATCTTTATCTTTTTTTTAATATTTTTAATTTTGTAAAAGAACGTTCCGCTGAGCAATTTGTAATCATAAGCAATAAAAATATATGCAGGGCTGTTTCCACTGTGTATATAATAAAATTATATCAGATAACATTTTGAATATAAACTCGTGTCTAGAAATTGGTAAAAAAGAAAGATTCTCCAATAACGGGTCTTCATCATTATCTCAAGCATCATTATAGCATCATTATAATTTTGAAAATGTCGAAATTCATTCATTTAAATGATTTTGGTATCGGTTTTAGTTTAAGTAATTTCCAAATCGTTAGAAATTTCTTAATTTCACGCCGCCACAAAACAGTTCGTCCAAAAAAAGTCTAAGAAAGATCATTAACGTTAATTTCTTAGAATTTTCAACCTAACTGAAACTTCACCTACATTTCAGTCTAGTTTGTTTTTTGTTCATAATTACTGACTTTCACGTTTTTTGTGGGTCGTAGACTCATAGTGTCGTTCCGCCATGAAAATCGAGCATTTGTAAATGGTAATGACTGAATTTAAAATACTGGCCAGCCAGAAGGTGCCTTTTTAGGGTTCCGTAGCCAAAAGGCAAAAAATGGACCCTTTATGGATTCGTCATGTCTGTCTATCTGTCCGTCCGTATGTCACAGCCACTTTAAGACTTTAAGACACCACGACACACAAACTATAAGAACTATGCTGTTGAAACTTGGTAAGTAGACGTATTCTGTGAACCACATTAAGGTTTTCACACAAAAATAGAAAAAAAAACCAATAAATTTTGGGGGTTCCCCATACTTAGAACTGAAACTCAAAATTGTTTTTTCATCAAACCCATATGTGTGGGGTATCTATAGATGGGTTTTCAAAAATGATATTGAGGTTTCTAATATAATTTTTTTCGCTGAGATATCGCATTTTGAAATTGAATTTTCATATACCTGAAAATTTTCAGATATATGTAAATTAAAAATATTTGAGCAAACTCAACGGCATTTGAAATAGGAAGACTTGTTCTTTAATATGGTAACCTTTATTTCTTTTAGAAAAAATAATTCGTGAGTCTACATAACCTCAAAATTGGGCAAAAACTGTACTTTTTGCACATTTAGGTTAGGATATCTCTAAAACCTGACGTGATAGAGCAATTCTGAGGCCAGATTTGGATTCAGCGCAACGAAAACCTTCGGAAATATATAGTCTGGTTTCTGGTTAAAAATTTTGTCGGCCTGTGTTATCAACCAAAAACAGTTCGGTTTAAAAGAAAAGAAATCAAGGATATGGAACATAATTAAAACTAAATGATTACATCACTTAATTCGGTTGATTCAACCAAGTTGAAAGTTAAAATGAACCGTGTATTTAAGTCATTATTTAATATAAAAAATAAACTAAGTCTTCTTTTAATTGTAATGGTAATGCATGTTAGGTAATATCTTATGTAACAGACGTTCTAATATGAATGACTATATCCGTTCTACATCCGTTCTGAAAGGTTGTGGATTTAAAATCAGAGCTTAGCCTAGTTTAGCCGGAATTGAATAGTGTGTTTTTGGAACGAGAGGTAATGAAATTATTATGATTAAGCGTCTGTTATATAAGGTGTATCTATTCATACACGAAATATTTTAAGAGGTACACCTATAGGTGGTAAAGAAGCTATAGCAACGAAACAAAATTTTTTCTAAGGGTTCTTTTTTTTAATTAAATATTTATAAATTATTTGACGCACATAAAAAATATTGGCTCCTTCTTATTTTTTACGGCCCAAGACACCGCGGCCATGTTCGTGCCGTCCGGTCATCGCCCTCGCAGCGTCAGGCGGGCCATTCATAGATTTTGGAGTAAAGGTTTTATGCAAAACGTCTCAAGTAGTTTTAAAATTATAATAATTACAAAAATTCAAAACGCTTAAATAAAAAAAATATTTTTGCTTCTATAGCTTCTTTACCACCTACAGGTGTACCCCTTAAAATATTTCGTGTATGAATAGATACACCTTATACATATATGTAAAGTAAGAGTTCTTGATGAAATAGATTCTAGACCGCCATATGCGAACTACGCAAAATACTGACGCCTCGTAAAATCCTGCATCGCAATCGCACACGCAGAGTTTACCACGCAACCAGCATATTTGTATATCCTAGGGCAGGGATGGCGAACCAATGACACGCGTGCCATTGGTGGCACGTAACAGAATAATTTGGGTACCACATCTATTTAAGCTTTCATGTTTGTTATTCGTCTATTTTGCAACAGCAGACGTCAAACTAATTTGTTATTTATAAAACTGGTAATGTTAAGATTACCTCTTATTAAAAAAGATGTAATTGCGAAAGTATAATTATTTGCAGATAAAAGGTAGTGAATAATATTTCAGTAGTCGCTAACTCAAGATTATTAGTTGGCACGTCATGAACGTATTCAATGTTTTTTTTTGGCAAAAATGGCACGTAGACGTAAATAGGTTTGCCATCCCTGTCCTAGGGGGTAGGCAGAAACTACAGAACGCCACCTGCTACGATCCTTACTCCTTTTGCTTCCTCTAAGCTCATACATGCACGCTAGTTGCCAGGACTACGCACCTGACCTTTCTGAAGAACATCACCAATAAGTTCACTATATGTTCTCCTAGGGCGTCACCTTCCCTGCCAGGATCGCAAGATTTGTTCGAAAGAGATACCGTGGCCCTGGCACAGGCAACTGAAGGAACACGGGTGGGTTTTAGTCAGTAATAATCTGACACCCTCCTGCTCGGCCAAGAGCGAGAGACGTCAATTAAACAAGTACCACGCACAAAAAAAAATTGGCATCTCCTTCCGGCGTGTCCAGGCACATCTGCTTTGTAGATATTTTTTGATCTCAATGTAAAAAGTCAAATATGAAAGATGACTGCTTACCGAACTTATCTGTCTTACGTAGCAGACGTTCTAACATGACTTGGCTAATGGCTACGTTCTACATCCGTTCTAGCTTGGAAACTGTTTTGAAATATATTTGATTGACTGCTGAATCATCTTGGTTTTTACGCAATTTGTGATTGATGTGGCCGTGTGTAGACTAATTGATGACTTTGCAATAGTTGTGTGGATAGCAAGTCAAAAAGTCTCCCAAATCCAATTTAAACTATTGTTTATACTTGGTTTTGCCTTTACGAAGGGTTTATTTTTAACACAAAACAGTAAGTTTGGAATACTAAAAATCACGTTCTAAAATGTGTGAAACAAGAAAATATTATTATCTGAAAGCCGTGATCAAATGTGACCTACCCTTTTTTTTGTTTTTTGTGTGGGAAATCATCAAATGACGTCTCCCGCTCTGGGCGGAGCGGAATAGCGTGTCAGACTTTTACTGACTAAAACCCACCCGTGTTCCTTCAATTGCCTATATGCCATGGTAATTCTTTCGAACAAATCTCGCAACCCTGGCAGGCTGGATGCGACCTACCTTAACAAATCAATACATTTGACAGTAATGAAAAAATAGCACACGACCTCGGCTTTCAGATAAGAATATGTGCTTGTTTCATACTCTTTAGAGCATATTTCTTAGTATTCGCGATTTTTCCTTTAACGTTTTGATCATTAGTACGGTCATCTGCACGTTAGTATTGACATTTGAGCAACGAAAAAATAACAACAGATTTCCTAAAAAAAAAAAAACACTAGAAAGTGAAAAATAACTTTAATTTCGGAAGTCGGATCTGTATTTAAGGTTTTTTGCCACCGACAATTTTTTGTAAAAAGTTTTTTATTTTTAACTTTTTAGTTATGGTAGATACCCTGCACTAATCTAATCACGTTATTCGTTCATTTGTCGCGCAAATACTTAATGCAAATTTAAGACTTATATGGTTTTCACATGGATTCCATTGTCCGAATGGAACCAAATTAAATGGGACCACACGGGAAGCACCAGCTTTCAATAAAAAAAAGAATCATCAAAATCGATTTACCCAGTCAAAAGTTATGAGGTAACAAACATAAAAAAAAATACAGTCGAATTATAACCTCCTCCTTTTTTAAGTCGGTTAAAAAATGCCCTTTTTTATTAATTTTTTTGGATGGGTAATCATCTAATGACGTCTCCCGCTCTTGGGTGAAGCGGGAGGACGTGTCAGACTTTTACTGACTAAACCCATGTGCCAGGGTCACGGTGTCCCTTCGAACAATCTCGCGACTGGCAGAAAAGTGCCCTAACTACGGAATAAAGTACAATTGTTCCCATGTTGGACTGCCTGAACTTACACATTTTATCAGTTTTGTTGGTATCAGTCGATCTCGTAATTACTATATCTACGGTGGAAATTTCAAATGTCGTAATGTACAGGTATTTTAACTTCCCATACGACCGTCCGTTCCGATTTCCACCGTCGATATCGATTGAGACAAGAATTCCCATTAAATGAAACCTTTATTATGGTTGAAATGATCTAACAGTCACATAAATAGATCTTGAAAAATCGACCCTAAATGTTGCAAAACGTGTGACGTGTATGTTACATTTAGGGACTCTTTTGCAATTGACAAATAACGCATAACTGAGCAATAAATGTTGGTCCGGGGATGGGTGACCATTTTTACATACCAAGACCCTGTCTTGCCTCGGAGAGCACGCT
Source organism: Aporophyla lueneburgensis (assembly GCA_932294355.1). NCBI lineage: Eukaryota > Metazoa > Arthropoda > Insecta > Lepidoptera > Noctuidae > Aporophyla > Aporophyla lueneburgensis. Next base: position 9,229,042 of record OW028762.1, on the reverse strand, counting down.
AAGCCGTTGGTCCCTGCTGTCTTAAACAGTCGTTACGGGTCCTCAGACTCCCGACAGTCTGACAACCAGTCTTACCAAGTGGTATTACCCAGCAACTGCGATGTGGAGGTCAGATAGGCAGTCGCTCCATGTAAAATACTGATATTCAGCTGCATCCGGTTAGACTGGAATCCGACCCCAACATAGTTGGGAAAAAGCTAGACAGATGTTGAAATATGACTATTTGACTGCTGATGTATAAATAAAATAAGCCAAACCGTCATTTTTATTCAACAGATGTAATTTATCTGATGATAAAAAATCGGTCCTTAGGGCGATAAAGCAGTAGCTCAGATAAACTTTTTTTTTAAATTAGCCTATACTGTCTCACTGCTAAACAAAGGCCTTCCCCGAACCCTTCCAGGCATTCTTCTTCAGGCCACCTCTATCCAACCCTTGCAATATGCGTCCAGGTCGTAAAGCTTTAGTAGTAATAAATATTACAAATAAAATTCATTCATAGGTACTTTCGCGTTTAGAATCAAAACTAAAATGATTCTAGAATACTCCTTTTCATCTTCCAGCACACCAAATAACCAACTCCGAGTTCGTCTCGGAGAATGGGACGTCAGAGACTCTGGCGAGAGATACTCGCACGAGGAGTACGCGGTACAACGGAAGGAGGTGCACCCTTCGTATGAGCCAGCTGACTTCAGGAACGATGTGGCTTTAGTGCAGCTGGACAGGGGGGTTGTGTTTAAGCAACATATTTTACCAGTAAGTACCAAAACTGTGTACCTTGTGGTGCCGGACGTAAAGAATAACACCACCCCATTTCTTCCGGTGGGTGTCGTAAAAGGCGACTAAGGGACTTACTAGAGAATGGGCAGCAGCGTTCTCTATGCATTTTACCACCATACTGCGATCGCCAACCCACCTGCCAAGCATGGCGATTACGGCAAAGCCCCCCAAATTGGGGGAGGCCTAAGTCAAGCAGTGCACATCTTACGGCTGAAATGATGATGATGATGATGAAGTACCAAAATACGGATGGAACAGATTCGCAACTGGCATTGAGCTGTTCCACCTCAAAAATGATCAAGGAGAAGTATTCAGAGTTGTGTCGAATTTCGTTAGTTGAAGATACACCAGAAGTAGAAGAAGATCACTAGACTATGGATAGGTTAATCAGCATCACCTTTCAGTTGAAAGACAGACCGACAGACTGCTGGGCTTCAGCCTCCCAAAACATCGCCGTAATGACCGGTCCGGTGCTCTTTCCGTATCCAGTAGATTCGTGCAATCTTTATTCAAATCACCCCATCGCAGTCCATTGATAGACATAGGTTCTTTCAGGCTGCACTGTCCTCCACCTTCCACATCCATTCTGTCCCAGCCACCATTTTCAGGTCTTCAAAACTGGAGGATGTCCCACAGTCACAAGTTTATTGTGCAAATTATTTAAATGCTCTCAGCTTTTTCATTAAATAAATATCTAGTTGACTGTTAGTGTTGAGCTGTGCTGTGCTGTGTGTTAGTTGAGTTGTGTTGTGTGTTAGTTGGAAACCAATATATAAATTATATAATTTAATATGTGCACCGTTTTGTACCGCTGTAAATTTGTATACTTCGTTCTTTAGTGCTGATTTCGGCTACCAAGGTTTCTTCGAAAAGAAGTCTTCCTAGTAAAACTTTCCTAGTGACAAATCAAAGTTAAACTTCATTCCCACTTGTTTTCAGGTGTGTCTCCCTCAGAAACAGATGAAGCTAGCAGGCAAGATGGCGACAGTGGCCGGGTGGGGACGGACGAGGCACGGACAGAGCTCTGTGCCTTCTGTGTTACAGGTAATTATTTTAATTTTCTACTTGCACTGATTATGTGAGAATAGCTTATACTGTAGTATGGTTAAATATTATTGTTGCAATATTTTTAATAAAATGTCAGGCTTTCGAGATTCTCAGTATATAGAAACCCACTGTTTGGACATAGACTTCTCTAATCGTACGTTACTGATTTCCATCCTTCAAATTCTTCATGGTTTTATGACCAGTTACTTTGCGAAAATGGACACGCTATCTAGCTTGAGAGAATAAAATAGCTGGCATTCCTCAAGGCTCTTTTCTGGGCCCGTTACGCTTTCGTAGTTTTGATATGATGTTTTCAAAAATTACTCAGGGTGTGGTCAATTCACATTCACCACATCAGTCGCAGAGCTATACTATTTACGTATCGGTTGTACTTTAAATAATTTCCAAGTCGCTAGAAATGACTTAATTACAAAATATTAAAAAAAAAAATGCAAGTAAGTTTGTACAGACACGTCGATCATATTTTTAAAACTACACAGATAATGTTAGCGTTCCTATCTGGCGGGACTTGTCTAAAACTGTATCTCGTAAAATATCATGCCCTATGGAACTAAAGTTTTTTTTTTTTGTAATTTCAGGAAGTAGACGTAGAAGTAATTCCGAACGAGCGTTGCCAGCGATGGTTTAGGGCGGCTGGACGACGGGAGACCATACACGATGTGTTCTTATGTGCGGGATATAAAGAGGTAACATTCTGAACTCTTTGTTATAGTTAATGTAGTCGTGCTATTAACTATGGAGAGCAGTGGTGGCTCAGTGGAAACGGCCGTGACTTACGAGTTGTACGTCGTAGGTTCGAACCCAGATAGGTGCTTTCATTATCATCATTTCAGCTGAAAGACGTCCACTGTTGGACAGAGGCCTCTCCCAAAAGGTGGTATTTCTATAATCCCAACGTTGGCAGGAGAGTTGGCGATCGCAGTATGGTGGTAAAATGTATAGAGAACGGTGCTGTCCATTCTCTAGTAAGTCTCTTAGTCGTTTTTTAAGATAACAACTTTTAGGTTCTTAACTAAATTATTTCATCACCACTGCTTTCAAAGCGGTGAACCAACAATTCATGTCTTCTACCAACCTGGACTGGACCTGCGTGGTGAATTACGGCCTACTTCCTCTCATAGGAGGCCTGTGTCCCAGCATGCAGTAGTGGGAACAATATAGGCTGGTTATGATTCTCAGTCTCTAGAAAACCCACATTATACATTTTCTTAGAAGACTTCTAGATTATATCTTATATTTCTGTCATATTAATTTCTTTTATCTCATTTCCAGGGTGGTCGTGACTCTTGTCAAGGCGACAGCGGAGGCCCGCTCACGATGAAGTTAGAAGGACGGAGCACCCTTATAGGCCTCGTGTCCTGGGGTATCGGCTGCGGACGAGAACATCTACCTGGAGTTTATACCAACATACAGAAGTTTGTTCCCTGGATTGACAAACTGGTCAACCCTTAACTATAGAAATTAATCTTAAAAAGAAAATACTCAGAGTCTACAAATATGTGTGCCTTGAAGAGAAACATTATTTAAAAATTGTAAATAGATTCTACTAAGATGACTTATAATTAAGAATAACTACACAAAAAGCCGAATATGATATTTAATCAACCATTCACTTAATCATCCATATAATCAAAAATTCAAGCACGTTCATTATTTGTTCAACCATTTATTCAAGCTTATTCATAATGATGCCAGAAGGGTGAAGAACTCTCAGAAGCCCGGTGGCATGGACTGCGGACGAGATTATTTACCTGGAGGACACACTGACATACAGAAGTTTGTTCTCTGGATTGACAAGCTGGTCAATTCTTAGAATATTTGTATCATAATTTAAAAAATACTCGAAGATTACAAATATGTGTGCCTTGGGAAGAAACGTAACTTTTGTAAATATCATCTACAAAAATATAGAAAATAAAATACTAATTCAGTAATGTTAAAAATACGCACAAAATGTCGACGTTTTTTAGTCAATCGTTGAAGCATCTATTCTTTCAAGACTATCATGACAATCGTTCATTCGAACATTCAATTAATGAATCAATTCATTTATTAAGATATTCATATTCATATGTTTATTTACATTCCATAATGTTCAAAGTTCTTTCATTGGGTTAAAGCTAAGGTACATCATTGATCATTCAATCATCATTCAATAATCATCCTTTTATTCATTCAATCATGTTTCATTCACGTGCATTATTTGTTCAATCATTTATTTAATGAAAATTCACTCAGTCAATCATTTATTTAATGAAAGTTCACTCTGTCCATCATTCATTTAATGAAAATTCACTCAGTCAGTCGTGGATGGGAAAAAACATCAGAAGATTACGATGAAAAAACTTTACTAGAGAACGTATCTTGTATTTTTGTCAATTCAAATTCATAAATATTTCAATTGTTTATTTTATCATGTAATGATTTTCCGAATAAGTTCACTATTCATTAAAAAAACGTTAATTATAATCATAAATTCATTATCAACCATGCACGTGATAATCAAAATATTTTTCATAATTTATGCTGCTTTTACATTTCATGTCTCTAGACCATTCATTAAATGATTTATTCATTAAATTAATCATTCATTTCTTAAAATCCATACTTTAAAATATCTAATATAAATTCAGCAGCATCTGGTTAGAGTAGAAGCCGAAAAGGCTAAGCCGGTTGTTCATCTCATGTCATTTTTCAGTCATTACACATCATCACAGCTGCATACACGCTCAGTCATTTGTCAATCATGTCCCACTACATTCTCAGAATCATCATCATCATCATCATTATTTCAGCCGAAAAACGTCCATAAGCCTACCTCAAAGGGAGAGGGTTTGCCATAATCGCCACGCTTGGCAGGCGGGTTGGCGATCGCAGTATGGTGGTAAAATGCATAGAGATCGCTGCTGCCCATTCTCTAGTAATTCCCTTAGTCGCCTTTTACGACACTCAAGGGACGAAATGGGATGTTGCTATTTTTTACGTCCGGACACAAGAAATCATCATTCATTATTAATTCGGTACTTGTCCATCGTCTTGTCACATGAAATATTTTATGGAAATATCTCACCCTTGTATATTGTTACTTATCACATGTATTCACATGCCATCATAGAGGAATTCTGTTTACAAAATATTTACCTTAACGAATTAATTAATACTCAATCATGGAAATGAAGACGTCTTGCGCGGGAGCATCTTTTTTAATCAATTGTTTATTTATACGTCTCATAATTCATTAATGTTTCATCATTGTTATATTTCTGCTCATCACATAATTTCACTTTTTTGACACTATCTATTATCATCACGATATTCTAAGTATTATAAATATCGTGATGATTATAGATAGTGTAAAAAATCATCACGAATTACTTCATTCATATATTCAGCAATTTTAAAATCGTGATGATTATAATATAAAAATTTATTAATCAAAATGCTGATATCACTGTCTTGTCATTGCAATAAAATAAAAAAAACCTTTTTTCATGTTGGTTCATCGGAAGAAACATAATTTATAAATATCAGGGTAATATCGTTATCATAATCGTTATGTGATATATCATGATTACCCCAACGTAAACATTTATGGGTAACTTTACTCAACAAGGGTAAAAGTATCAAAATACTCGTAAAGTCCTAAATTAGGATTCCAAAGGACTATGTGGTCCATACCGTTATTAAATATAAGGATTACGTGATTAGAAACTAAATCTATTTATTTTTAGACTTATTGTCTTTTATTTAATGTTTTTTGTTTTGTATGTTAATAAAATATTTTTTGTATGTGTGCCGTTTTCTTTTTTGTTATTTCCCCGTGAGCATACCTTAATTTATAAAGTAAACTTGAGAATAACTCTATCTATCTATACTAATATTATAAAGAGGAAAAGTTTGTATTTTTGTTTGTTTGTTTGTTTGTAATGGATAAACTCAAAAATCACTGGACCGATTTTAAAAATTCTTTCACCATTTGAAACCTACTTTATCTGCGAGTAACATAAGTTATATTTTATTAAAAAAAAAATAGTGGTCCGTAAGATATTTGGGTTTTTCGGACCCAAGGTGTAAAAAATCATCCTTATTAATATGTCTTCGAAGTACCAGGTTGTCATAACTTGGTAGGAGCTCACTTAACATGGGTGTGTGATAGCTAGAAAACGCTTTATGTCTTCGAAGTACCAGGTTGGCATAACTTGGTAGGAGCTCACCTAATATGGGTTTTATTGATTCTGAGGCGGTACGAAGTTCGCTGGGTCAGCTAGTATATTTATAAAATTCAAAGTCCTGAGTGACTGACTGACTAACTGATATATCAACGGACAGCCTAAACCGCTGGTCCTAGAGGCATGAAATTTGGAGAGTGTGTTTTTTGTGAGAAGTAAGTATCCATTAAGAAAGGGTTTTTTGAAATTCCATTCCTAAGAGGGTGAAATGGATGGTTGAAATGGTGAATTTTTCGATATCCACACGGGCGAAGCCGCGAGCAGAAGCTAGTATAATAAAGCTGAAATGTTTGTTTGAACGCACCGATCTGGACCTACCAGTCTGATAAAAAAAAATGCAAACTATTGCGTATGCGGCCTTACTATTGAGGAAGGTTAAACCACTAATGCTGGTCGTACCATCAGCCAGGACCAACTTGCTGGCCAAAACCCCTCTGACTCGAGCAATTCGTATCATCAATTAGTTATAGAGGTACCTTTCGTATGAGAGCAGTGGTGGCAAAGTGGTATCGGCCCCGACTTAAGAGTGGTGGTCGTGGTGGTCGTGGTGGTCGTGGTGGTCGTGGCCCCATATTTTCAAAACCTTACAGATTACCACACGCTCAGAAAAAGGAAATAGATAGACAGATAGGAAAAATGTTGCAAGAAGGAATTATAGAGGAATGTAGAAGTGAATGGAGTAGTCCAGTGTTATTAGTTCCGAAAAAAATAGATTCTAGCGGAGAGAAAAAGTGGAGAATAGTCATTGATTATAGGAAATTAAATAATTGTATTGAGAATGATAAATTCCCTCTACCGAACATAACAGAAATACTGGATTCGCTATCAGGATGCATATATTTCAGTCATTTAGATTTATATCAAGGTTTCTATAATGTAGAACTCGATAAAGATAGTCGAAAGTATACAGCCTTTGGTTCTGGACAGTACCAGATGACAAGAATGCCAATGGGGCTCAAGACTAGTCCCTCTTCATTTTCCCGTATGATGACAATGGCTATGGCAGGTCTTTCATATGATAAGTGTCTCATTTACCAAGACGATTTGATAGTATTTGGTCGTAATTTAGGAGAAAAAGTTAAGAATTTACAAGATGTTTTTGAAAGGTTACGGCAAGTGAATTTAAAGCTTAATCCCGAAAAGTGTGAGTTTTTCAAAAAAGAAATGTTATACTTAGGACATGTAGTGTCTCGAGAAGGTGTTTTGCCTGATCCAGAGAAAATTGAAATTGTCAAAAAATATCCTTGTCCAAAAACTGTTGAAGAAATCAACCGTTTTACAGCTTTTGTAAATTATTATAGGAAGTTTATACCGAATTTTGCGGAAAAAGCTTATCCTTTACACAAATTATGTAGGAAAAATGCGACTGCAATTTGGGACCAAGAGTGTCAGAAAACATTTGAAGATTTGAAACAGTGTTTAGTCTCACCACCAGTTTTGCAATATCCAGATTTTACGGAAACTAATCAATTTATTGTACAAACAGACGCTTCAGGTTATTCAATTGGAGCTATTTTAAGTAATGGAAATAAAAAACCTGTTTCGTATGCAAGTAGAAGTTTAAATAGTGCAGAACGGAGATACCCAACAATCGAGAAGGAGTTGTTGGCAATAGTTTGGGCAGTAAAGTATTTTCGTCCATATCTTTATGGTAGGAAATTCAAAATATTGACAGATCATCGTCCATTAGTTTATCTTTTTAATATGCGGGATCCATCGAGTAGGCTTATGAAATTTAGATTAATATTAGAGGAGTACGACTACTTTGTAGAGTATGTAAAGGGTTCAGACAACGCAGCTGCAGATGCATTGTCCCGGATTTCTTTTACAAGTGAAGACTTACAGAATATGGGTGAATCATATATAAATGTAACAACTAGAGCACAGGCTAGAAAAATGCAAAGCTCTCTGAGTAGTTCGACATCTGACAGCACTTGGCCTGATCAACCAGGTGTCGTGGGAAGTCATACGAAACCAAGAGAGGCAATAGAACTTAGATTAATCGAGAAAAAAGAGTTAAATATGTTGAGAAAGCAAAATAAAATAACTGAAGAGAAAAACGCGTTTTGTTATGTAGAAAGCAAGTTAACAATTTTTATTAATCCCGACTTCCAATCACAATTGACGCGAGCCGCATTTGTAGATAATAGACGTCGACGAAATATGTATTATGAAGAATAGAGAACAAAAAGAATTTATTGAAGAATTATTAAGTGAGATTAAATCGTCAAATGATAGGTACGTACCGCGAGTTTACATAATAAATGATGTTCGAAGAATAGACGATAAAGATGACAGGAAAGTTATTCTTAATGACTTCCATCTCTTGCCTACCAGTGGCCACGCGGGCATGAGAAGGATGGTTAGTAACATTAAGAAGTATTTTTACTGGCCAGGGTTAGAACGAGACGTTCGAGAATTTGTGAAAAAATTTCCAAAATGCCAAAAGGAAAAATATGCTAGACTGGTAAAGGAGCCGATGATTATTACTTCTACGGCTATAACGGCATTTGACAAAATATTTTTAGATTTAGTAGGACCGTTAGATAGGGATTGTTATAATTATTCTTATATACTAACCATACAATGTGAGTTGACTAAGTATGTTGTGGCACATCCTTTAATTTCTAAAAAGTCTGAAGAGGTGGCTCAAGCTTTAGTTAATAGTTTTATTCTTCGCTACGGGTCACCGAAGGAAATAGCAACAGACAGGGGATCCGAATTTATGTCTACAACATTTCAAGAGGTTTGTAAACTTTTAAAAATTACTCATTTAAATTCCACAGCTTACCACCACCAAAGCATTGGTGCATTGGAAAATACTCATAAACATTTAGGCTCTTTCTTACGTATTCAAACAGATAATCATCCAGAAGCATGGAGTCAATGACTTCCATATTGGTGTTTTTCTTACAACACATCAGTACATACGGAAACTAAATTCACACCATTTGAGTTAGTCTTTGGTAAAATATGCTCGCTTCCCAGTAACTTAGATAACAATGTTGTTGAACCACTTTATAATCACGACAGTTATCCTTTGGAATTAAAATTTAGATTGCAGTTAACTCAAAAAGAAGCTAGAGAAAATTTGGTCAAAAGTAAAATACATAGAAAAAATATTTACGATAAAAGTATTAATCCTATAATTTATAAACCAAATGATTTAATTCTAGTAAAAAATGAAAAAATAAATAAAATGGATAGCGTATATTCTGGTCCTTTTAAAGTAGTGAAAGATATGTCACCAAATGTTCAAATAGATAAAAATGGAAAACTAGATATAGTTCACAAAAATCGTACAAAATTGTTTACACCAGACAACAACCTTGTATTTGTATAACTTAATCTAAGTTGAATAAATAAGAAATATTATTAAAATGAACATTAATCTATACTTTAAAACTCATGTATTGCATATTCAAATATTGTAATATCCTATACTTTAAGTTAAAACACATTACACTGTAAAAAAAAAGCAAAATTTTAGTTATAATTTTACTTTTTTTCACCATGGGAAGGAGATGTAGTGTGTAATCAACCTTATAGTATGTAACCAGCCTTATTTAATATAAATGTAATCCATTTAATTGTTTACTCGATATAATAAAGATTAGTATTGATTCAGCTCTCGGTCTTTCAATATCTCCTCGAGATCCCGCCTTACAGTGGGTTTGAACCCAGGCAGGTGCTTTACTTTGTGTAAATAATTCATCACCACTGCTCTCAAAACGGTGAAGGAAAACATCGTGAGGAACCGGCATGTCCTAGAACCAACAATCGAAGACATGTGACATCTACCAATCTGCACTGGGCCCGCGTGGAAGATTACGGCCCACTCCCTCACACCGAGAGGGCTATGTCCCAGCAATGGGAACAATCAATCAATCAATAATCTTTATTTCGAAAAAGTGACAACATAGTTACTTACACACACACATTACTTTAAAACATACTGACATTGTATCACAAGCATAGGTCCCCTGGCTCCCAAACTAGGTTTATGCCTGTGACTTGGGAGTCAGTGTTCCTCCATTAGATAAGACATACGTATGTCGTTCATTATTGAAAAACTAAACTAAAAGCAAAGTGCAAATTTTCTTAGAATAAGGTAAATAACAAAAAACAAAATCAAAACAATATGTGTTGTGAGAGAGATGGTGTGTGTGTGTGTGTGTGTGTGTGTGTGTATGTGTGTCTCTCTCTCTGTGTGTGTGTGTGTGTGTGTGTGTGTGTGTCTCTCTCTGTGTGTGTGTGTGTGCGTGTGTGTGTGTGTGTGTGTTTGTGTGTGTGTGTGTTTTTAGTCATAGTTATTGGTCATAGTTTTTTCCCATCAACCATGCTTTAACTGATTTTTTGCATTTGTGTAAATTAAGTTTATATATCGCGAGCAGTCTATTGATCCGATTATAGATTTTTTGGCTAAGGTTAGAGAACTGGTGTTCCGCAAAGGTGGTATTATGTCTTACAGGTGGAAAAACAATATCAGCTCGGCGTTTTTTGGTATTTTTTATTGGCACGCGATGTTTCCTCAGAATACACTGAAGCACAAACAGTTTTCTGACTGATAGCACTTCGCAGTCCTTGTAAAGCTCCTCTGTGGGGTATCTATAGGGCTTGCAATACATTACCTTGAGAACTGCCCTTTGTGCTCTTTCTAATTTAAGGAAGTAGGTCTTACAAGTTCCGCCCCATGCTGGCAAGCAGTACGCAAGAAGAGATTGACACAGTGACATGTAGACCAACCTTACAGTCATTGTGTCAGCAGAATAGCGAAGTTTCTTAAAAATGTAAATTAGTTTTCGCGTTCTCGCTACCAAGTTGTCTATGTGAGAATACCAGTTTAAGTGTCTGTCAATCAACACACCCAAGTATTTTGTATTTGGTGTTATTGCCAGAGCTGGACACGAGCATGAGAGAATTCTTGAGTGCTCTTGGCAGGTGTGGCCTTTAATAACAGGTGGTATATTGGGCTGCAATTTTTGCTTATAGAAAAGGTTACTATTTTTGTTTTTTCTGTATTTAGTGTGAGAAGATGTTTCGCGAGCCAGTTCATAACCGTATCCAATGCCGCTTGAGCATGCAGTACGGTTTCTCTCCAGTCCGTGCCGTGTATAAGAAGTGCTGTATCATCAGCGTAGGTAAATACAGAGCAATTAGTGAGGGCAAGAGAACACAGGTCATTTATATAAATGAGGAAGAGCGTTGGACCCAAAATGCTTCCTTGAGGAACGCCGCTACACCGCGTACACCCATGCGTTCCAATTTTGATAGGAGGATTGGAACTAGGACAGTGTCAAAAGCTTTTGATATATCTAAAAATATACCCAGACACCTGTGGCCGCGATCCATATGTCCAGACGCTTTTTCAGAGAAAGCTACAACCGCATCCTCAGTAGAAATACCGGTTCTAAAACCGTATTGACTGTCTGATAGAATATTATTTGCACGCAGGTAGACAAGCAAACGATTGTTTAGGATCTTCTCCAAAATTTTAGACATTGCTGGTAAAACGGAGATGGGTCTATAATTGCTGACACTATCCCTGTTCATCCCTTATGGATTGGATGAACGAGTGCTATTTTAAAGGTGTCTGGGAAAATTCCACTTATAATTGCTAGATTGCAAATGTGAGTGATACAAGGGACTAAGGTCTTACGCGCCAGTTTCAAGATTTTTGGGAAATACCGTCAATTCCCACTGCTGAATCTGTTTTTAGGTTATTTAGTATCATATCGACTTCTTCATTGTCCATTTCCAAAATACACATCGACTTAGAGGCTGGCGGTGGACCGGAAGGAACTGGCGGTCTGGAACTACCGTTGTGTATTTTAGTAACTAAGTTATTTCCTAGGCTCACAAAGTATTTATTGACCGAGTTAGCTGCTTTCCGTTCATCTGTTTCAGTTCTTAGAAGTTCGCTAGGTGGAGCTGGAGCGGATTTGGTATGAGTATAACAATATAGGCTGATAATGTATCTAAGATATTATTAATTATATTCAAGTCGAAATTGATATTGTACAAGTCACTGGGGTGAATCCACAAAAGTACTCGTACAAATAATGCCGAAAGACCAATAAGACCTGTAATGATAGTTTTAAGGCATTTATGCACAAATAGCACTCCAGTAACACTCGCTTATTACCTATTTGTCAAGTCAAGAGTATGTTACTATGCAGTTATATAATAGGTATATACCTCACGACTCTGATAACTTATCCAAAACATAATCTTTCAATTGAATTTAGAAACTAGATCTTCCCACATTTAACAGTTAGACTGGTGCATAAATGTCATATTGATACCAATCAGATAATTAAAAAGATATCATTTACGACATCGCCACCTACAACATTACCTAAAGAGAATTTGCCTACAAAGTTATAAAAAACTCGATTACCATTCTAGACGCGATCCGGCTTATTAGAAAACAAAATGTAATAGAAATGGTGATATTATTAACATGTTTATTAATGTGCTTTTGGAAGAAGAAGTCGAACGAGATGTACCTAACGGAATCTTTGAACGTGATTTTCACCCCCTTTAAAACGTCGGATTAATTTGAAACTTTGCACACTTTTCAAGGACCAATGACAATACAATCCATATCCATACTTCCATACTTACTTACTTACTATACTTACTATACTTATACTTACTAATATTATAAATGCGAAAGTAACTCTGTCTGTCGGTCTGTCTGTCTGTCTGTCTGTCTGTCTGTCTCGCTTTCCTGCTAAAACTACTGAACCGATTTAAATGAAATTTGGTACACAGATAGTTTAGAGCCTGAGAAAGGACATAGGCTACTTTTTATCCCGGTAGTATGTTCCCGCAGGATAATTTCCGACCTCCACGCGGGCGAAGCCGCTGGCAAAAGCTAGTAATTTCATAAATTAATGCCATTATCGTGGCCAAGATCGCCAGGATTGTAAAAAAAAGCAAAAACCCGCTTTTGTAGCTAGCTATGTAGTATTTTTTTTTTGCAAAAGGTGCAAACAATTCAGTTGATGCGAGCGGCTCAGAACTGGTCAAAATGGCAGTGTTTGAAGACGTCGACTGCTGGAGATAAGCTTCCCCAGCTTATCTCCAGCAGTCGACGTCTTTCAGCTGAAATATTCCCAGTCGCCCCCACATGGATTGCCCTACCAGGTGGCCGTCGGGAATAAAATTCCCAGTTGCTACCAGGTGGCGACTGGGAAGTTATTGCCCAAACTTCAGATCGCTGAACACTGCGGCGTGGATCGCCAACCCCTCATCGCTATCTACCTTACGGTCGTAATTCAATACAATATACAATCCTTTATTTCAGGCAACTAAGGCTCATAAAAAACACAATACATAAATAATATAAAACAATAACTATAAACTAATTCATATTGTTTAAAACATAACTTAAACTATCACTAAACACGTAATGATGAAGGCGGTCCGGCTTTTCCAATGTGGTTTGCCACCTGGTTGCAATCCATGTGGCGGGTATGGGATTATCCGGCTATAATGATGATGATAAGAGCAAGCTTAAAGAATGCCAGGTAGTTAACGTTTTATCGTCAGTTTTTATATTTCAGATTCTATTTCGACGAATGTAAATTTCGTAATACAAAAGTTTCAACTTAGTATCTCGCTAAGTACTAAATTTTTGAAGAAAAAAAAATAGATTTTCGATTACTTTTAGGTTTTTATTTCAAAAACTGGCTTAATTGTTTAAACTGTACATAAAGAAAGAAAACTGGAATTTGATATCTGATGCTCAGGTGCACATTATATTCTTAACACAGCGCCATCTGTTAATTCTATCATGTACTTTGATGGCTTAGTGCAACTCTGTACCTCAGTGGAGCGATAGTTTTTTGAGAGACTTACAAAACGACCAAAGTTATAAACTTGTATAGATGGCACCATGAGCGTTATGTTCACGCCAGTTTACCTGAAATAGGTAGGTATAGGCCATGGTGAAAGCGGGATTCAAGTGGAAAAATGAACGATAGTAGTTGATTTTTTATTGATAATTTCATTTCAGTTCACGTGACGTAAATACATAGATAATTATTATCATAATCACTTCAGCTGAAAGACATCCACTGCTGGACATAAGCCTGGTCCAATAAAAAGTGGCGGGGTTTGCCATAATCGCCACGCTTGGCAGGCGGGTTGGCGATCGCAGTATGGTGATAAAATGCATAGAAAACGCTGCTGCCCATCAGCCCCGGATCTTGAATTTTTTCGAGGCTGGGCAAAATCTGAAAGTACCGCCTCCACCCGTCTATATTTTTACCTTTATCATCATCATTTTTCAGCTATCAGATGCCTAATGATGGACATAGCAATTTTTTTTTGGATGGTAGACTTTTACTGTCTAAAACCCACCCGTGTTCCTTCAGTTACCCATATGCCAGGGCCACGGTATCTCGTTTGAACAATCTCGCGACCCTGGCAGGCATCGGTCCTAGCAAACCCCTTCAGTACAGCTGACATCTCTTTGAGGCGCGCGTGGAACACTACGCGCCGTCGACATGGGCCTGGTTCTTACCGGGCGGCGAGATACCTATTGCTCGCCGCCCGCATGCCCACGCCTACGGTGGCCGGGAGTCTGCAATCGACGCGCGGGGCGTCTCCTCCTGCGGCGGCTAGGGACTTGAGGCTGCCACTGTCTCACGCGCCCCGCCTCCTCCTTCGCGAGCATTACTGCTTCGCAGAAGGAGGTGACGGCTTCCCATGACCTCTCGCTCCGTACCATGGCTCGCACCAGGGCCGGACGCGAGAGGTCGCCGCCGCCGATCGCCTCCACGAGGACACGGCGGTGCGCCGCCCAGGCAGGGCACACCTCCACCGTATGCTCCACCGTGTCCTCCAAATGATCCTCGCAATGGAAACATCCGGGCGTTTCACCCATGCCCGGTGAGAACCTGCGTCAGGCGGAAGGTGAGGACGCCGTGCGCCTCTCTATCCACTTGGACATAGGCCTTACGGATAGAACGCCACAAGGACCTATCTCGGTTTAAATACTTTATTCTCAAAAAGACAAACAGTCACTTACATGAGAATATCATCATCATCATCATCATCATTTCAGCCGCAAGACGCCCACTGCTGGGCATAGGCCTCCCCCAATTTGGGAGGCTCCATGAGAATATAAGATAACATAATGTAATAAACTTATTCTAGGTAACGGACATCAATATAAATTCTAATTACACTTACATTTTTGTTCTGCTTAATTTTGATTGATTCAACAGTTCTATTTACAATTCAATAATAAAATTTGCAAGTTTAGATTTAAAAGTGCTGAAAGAGCTTACACTTTTTATATATGGGATGGTAAATTGTTATAAAATTGTGCTCCTTCATAAGTGATATTTTTTTTGCATAGTTTGTACCTGTACGTGTCTTTGGTAGGACAAGTAAGCTAGGTCGACGAAGACTGCGTGTACTTATTTGACTACCTACCTATTTGACTATCTAGCGCTGCTCAGTTTTTTTTTTTTTTTTTTTTTGTAAGATATCTCGCAAGTCAACCTATGAGGTTGTCGGCTGCTCAACTGGACTTGGCTACCGGCTCAGCGGTGCAGACTGGCTCGAGCAAGGGTCGGGGCGGACAAGGATTGGGGCATCGCGGCGTGGCTAGGCGGCGAGGACGGAAGGACTGCGGTCTGTGTTTGTGTGTCTTGAGTGTGCTAGTTAGTTTACTACTCTCCTGGAGAAGGGTTATAGCGTCATCGGGAATGGTTAGAGTATGCCGCGGTCGGCGAATCGTACTTATACGGGAAGGAGTGTAGCGGGCGGCTGGCGCGATCAGGGGATTGGGGTGCTTCACAGCAGAGTCGAAGAAACGCTTTGCAAGGCGTTTCATGAGCTGCTCAATGGTGAACATTCTGAGATCTAGGTGGAGATTCTCGTTTCGGACATAAAAGGGGGCTCCCGTAACCTTTCTAAGGAAACGGTTTTGGAGGGTCTGCATCCTATAGATGTGGTGTGGACTTATGCGTGCGCGAAGACGACGCACGCATAAGACATGATAGGGCGTATCACCGCGGTGTCGATACGCAATTTGCACCTAAGGGACAATTTGCTACGGGCGGTTAGAATGAAGTGGAGTCTACTAAGAGTGAACGTGAAGCGCGAACGAGTCGTCGATATTGTCATCAGCGTAGCAAACTACGATGACGCCGCTAGGGAGATCGGCGCGCAGCACCCAGTCGTAACCGATGTCCCACAGATGTGGCCCCAGGACCGATCCCCGTGGGACACCGCACGACATCTCTCACCGGTTCCATTCTCCCCGTTGTAGATAACAGCCCTATCCGTCAGATAGGCCTCAACCACGCGACAGAGGTAGGTCGGCATCCGGTGATACCAGTGTGCCTCCCTAATGCAACTCCAGGGCAGGGTGTTGAAGGCATTGGCGGTGTCTAGAGACACCGCCAAGACGACCCCACCCCGGGCCACTGCATCCCCCGTCGTGAGGGCTCGCACGCACATGATGGCGTCCACCGTAGAGCGCCCCTTGCGGAAGCCGTACTGGCCGTCCGACAAGTCCGGCCCCTCCCGCACCAGCCACCCGACGAGGTGGTGTTATGTTTTACGAGAAATTACAAAAACAACTGATCGATTACTGCTCGAGATACATGTATCTCGAGCATTAGGACCTTAGTTCTCCTGCCAAGGTCGCGAGATTTGTCTGAAAGAGTTACCGTGGCCCTGGCATAGGCAACTGAAAGAATAGTGGTGGGTTTTAGTCAGTAAAAGTCTGACACGCCCTCCCGCTCCGCCCAGAGCGGGAGAAGTCATTTGATGATAACCCATCCAGAAAATTAATTGCTCCATGAAGGTGGTCGAGGATCACACAAGTATTTGGCTTGCTTCGCCCAAGGGACCAGCTTACCGTACATAATGATCGGACTGGGGAGAGGGGGAAGTAGCTTGCGCGGTTTCGAGAAGAGAACCGCCTGGCTCTTGTTGGGGTTAACCTCGATTCTCCATTTCTGGAACCAAGGGTCTAAGACGTTTGCGGAGGTTTGGAGAGTACGAGAGATAGCGTCCTGACAGCGACCGGTGTAGTAAATGGCTGTGTCGTCGGCAAATAGAGCCAACTGGGCCTTTTTACTTTTCGGAATATCGCTGGTGAAAAGCGTGAAGATGAGGGGAGATATCACGGAGCCCTGGGGGACTCCGGCACGAATGGGATGAAGGGAAGAGAGAGAACCCTCGATGCGATAGCGGAAGGTGCGGTTCGATAAAAAGTCTCGTCGGATGAGCCCGAGACGGTCAGGCACACCGAGTTGGTAAAGCTTGTATAATGAACCATTGTGCCAGATTTTGTCGAAAGCCTTTGCTATGTCGAAGAACAACGCGCCCGTCATCGCACTACGCTGAAAGCCAGCGCTTATGTGCTCTACGATGCGGTGGGTTTGTTGGACGCACGAGTGTTGGGTTCGAAAATCAAACTGCTCGTTAGGCATAAGCCCCTTTGCTTCGGCATAGGCTCTGGGACGCTTATGAATAAGCATCTCGTAGATTTTGCCGAGAACGTTGAGGAGCCTGAAGGGAGCGCTGCTCTTTCTCTGTTTACCCTATTTATTTACGCCGCCGCGTATGCATGCGTTGCTGCGGTTTAAATTCCTGCGGGCGGGGCGATCGCCATTGACGCGGTTGTTGAACTAAGTATGCCTCTACGACTCGCTATAAATAATTTATGTGCTTAAAGTACTGGACGTCTCAATGGTAAAGTTGTGTTATGATGAATCGTTACAACTCATCATTAACGCAAATTTGACCATACGTCTACCAAGCTTGAATTTGCCGCCCCCTGAACTTGCCGCCCGGGGCATGGGCCCTGGCTTGCCCCCCCCTAGATCCGGGGCTGCTGCCCATTCTCTAGTAAGCCCCTAAGTCACCTTTTACGACACCCACGGGAAGAAATGAGATGGTGCTTTTCATTACGTCCGGTAACACACATATAGGCTGATAGTTATTAAAGTTTAACTTAACTCTTTTATGGTATAAAACGAATGGCTTATATCAAAAAACCATAAATCTGTTTATATAGCAAAATCTATGTTTCCTTAATAATATGGAAATGGATTAATTTATTAAAATGGATTAAATCAAGATAAACAACGTCAACGTCAACGTTCTATTTAACCTTAAAAAATGTTTAATGATCTAAGTCCAAGGTTTGTGTAACGCCAATCTATTAGTTTAAGAGATTAGAGGTGGCAAATATATGTACACACAGCTACAAGTCAACCAATATATTACCATTTTAAGCTGAACTCGCATTGTATAGGCTTTTCGTACATTGAGATGTCAGCTTATACTGGAAATGTACTTATAGCTTTTTTTTTGGATGGGAAATCATCAAATGACTTCTCCCGCTCTGGGCGGAGCGGGAGGGCGTGTCAGACTTTTACTGACTAAAACCCACCTGTGTTCCTTCAGTTGCCCATGTGCCAGGGCCACGGTACCTCTTTAGAACGAAATGTATAGATTGATGTGTGGTCGTGAGTACAAACAAAATTGGTTTAAAAATGTATTCTTTTGTTAGACAAACAATTTTAAAGTCACATCTTCAACTCTCTGCTTACCGCCTAGAGTTTACAATGGAACAGTAAAACACACTTCTATATTCTTCGCGCTGAGATGCACTCCGTTGGATTCTCAATGCTCAGTTTTACACAAACAGTTCAAAATCCAGTGCACGATAAAGCAGACGCGATTTTATTACGTCCGTGGCAACGTCGACTATAATAAGATAAAATATTTATTTTACTCAAAAGCACATTTAGTAAGTTTACGCGTTGATGTCTTTTGTTGGCACAATTCAACATTTTGAATTAATCTTGATTTTTTGGGAGTACCGACATCAAGGATAAAGAAAATGAAAAATAGAAAGAATTTGTAGTAACTCCTCCGCAAAGAGTGTTATTGGAGTCTGATGAGAATGTTTTTAGCAGCTAGGTATGTGTTCACAATCGGCATTTTAACGTTGGGAACTGGTGAGACAAGGCCTCCTCTCTGTGAGAGGGACTTGGTAGATGTCACATATATTCGAAGGTTTTTGGTTCTAGGACATGTCGGTTTCCTCAAGATAATTTCCTTCACCGTTTTAAGAGCAGTGGTGATTAAGTTATGTACACAAAGTAAAACGCATGTCGACTTACAACTCGTAAGTCATGGTCGTCACCACTGGAGGTTGCTCCATTGCAGGTTAGTACTCGGTTGATAAGAACGGGACTGGCGAAACATAGGTGTACTATAGACGTCTGGCTTCCTCTTTTTTTTGTATGGGAAATCATCAAATGACTTCTCCCGCTCTGGGCGGAGCGGGAGGCGTGTGCCTTTTACTGACTAACACCCACCCGTGTTCCTTCAGTTGCCCATATGCCAGGGTCACGGTATCTCTTTCGAACAATCTCGCGACCCTGGCAGTCTGCCTACCCCTCTGGACGATATGGGTGAAATGTTATTTTCTTAGAGTTAGTAGTCACTTAGATAATAAACTGCAAGACTTTTATAATATTTTTTACCCGTATCATCTGCCCAACCTTTTATTTTTTAAACCGGATAAAGCTGAATACCAGTATTTCACATGAAACTACTGTCTATACTTCGATACTTCTTGGCAAAACTGACTGCCAGAATTAAGCCCTCTGTACGATCGAATTGTAAGCAAACAAAGTTCCAATCAATTATTAGTTGTAAAAGAAAAAGTTCTCGCAAATAAAGTGAATTCTTATAATGAAAACGTTCAAAACCAAGTCACAGTCTCATTTCGGTGACAAAAAAAACGAATAGAAAAAAATTGAAACTCGAGGTATTTATGACAGATTGAGACTGAGTCAAAGTATTTATTTCAAATAGGCCCAAAAAGGCACTTTTGAACATCAACAGTTACAAATAGAATTGATTCTAGTTGCCCAGTTAGTTGATCAGGCTGTGAACGTTCTTAAAATAACGAGAATTGCCCTTCTGGTTTATTGATGATGATTAAATATAACATTATTGAAGGCTAACCACTTGTCTCTACGTACATGAAAGGTGTTTTTGCAATATTTAATGCATCACAGTTGTAAACGGTAGACTGTTTTAGTTGTGTAATGGTTGTAATGCTTGCTATCGACCGTGAGGTCATGGGTTAGAGGCGCACAAATGTTCTGACAGTATTTAAGATAGCTTTGGAGTATGGCAATACTCCAAAGCTGAATGAATGCGAGAAGCACAAAACCGGGCGAAGTGGTGGGGCTTAGGGGAGGCCTTTGTCCAGCTGTGGACATCTTTCCTATCCTTACCTACGTCATGGTCTATCTATGTACCAAATTTCATACTCCTCCGTCCTCGTAATTTTCGTAAAAAATGGATACAAAGTTTTTGCTTCACGTATTAATATATAAGGTGTATCTATTCATACACGAAATATTTTAAGAGGTACACCTGTAGGTGGTAAAGAAGCTATAGAAGCAAAAAGAAAATTTTTATCTAAGCGTTTTTGAATTTTCATAATTATTATCATTTTAAAACTGGTTGAGACATTTTGCATAAAACCTTTACTCCAAATTCTATGAATGGCCCGTCTGAGGCTGCGAGGGCGGTGACCTGACGGCACGAGCATGGCCGCGGTGTCTCGGGCCGTAAAAAATAAGAAGGAGCCAGTATTTCTTATGTGCGTCAAATAATTTACAAGTATACAATTTTGAAAAAAAAAAACATTCAGAAATTTTTTTTTTCATTGCTTTAGCTTCTTTACCACCTACAGGTGTACCTCTTAAAATATTTCGTGTTTGAATAGATACACCTTATATATATAGATAGGTATATCGTAGAATAGGATCTACAGACTGACCGCAGTATACTTGCCTAACCTTTCACATAATTCGATTCACGTGGTAAATCACGTGTATCTTCTCTTTATATTTTTTTATTTAACAAATAGCTTAGAATAATAATAATCTTAAGAAGTCTTCGCGAAAGAAGAGTCAAAGGAAATGTCAAATGCCTTGAGAATCAAGTTTGCACATCAATATTCTTCGAAGCGCATAAATTAAACTGTTCAAAGGAAAAACAATGTTTGTATGTGTGTGTGACGCAACCTCAGAAAACCTGTACTGATGCTGTTTTAATATTCAATATTATCTTTGTTAGATAGAAGTTATAACTGTGATATCTGTGGACATAAAAGTAATATATTCTATAAATATTTATTCGCAGATAAACGCATTTCTCGCGTATGTTATTCTACGATAAAAGCCTTAATCGAATGCGTAAAGTTAAGCCACCTGAGAATGTGTAGTCTGGGCTTACCTGGAAGTCAAAATGAAAATGTTTTATTTTACATAAACCTACATGGGAACTTTTGAAACGTCAGAAGCTCCGTCGGTATCCTATGGAGTAGAGCTGGCAAGAAACTCAACGGTTACTCTTTTAAAAATAATTGGCTATTACATTTGCAGTGTTTTCGAATGACGAGAGGACAGTATATAGGCCTGTTAATACGTACCTAATCACTACATAGTATAAAACAAAGTCGCTTCTTTCTGTCTGTCTCTATGAATGCTTAGATCTTTAAAACTACGCAACGGATTTTGATGCGGTTTTTTTTAATAGATAGGAGTGATTCAAGAGGAGGTTTATACGTATAATACGTGGGTGAAGCCGCTGGCAAAAGCTAGTAAAATATAAAATGATAAAAAATCTACAGTCTACAAGGCCTACAACGTTCTCACTTTCACAAAATATTATACGATCTACATACATATATAAAAGGTAAATCAAATAAAATTTTAACCAATTTAGACCATGACGTAATTTATTATAAAGAGTTTAATACAACTAAAGGTTTAAAAAAAAACCGGCCAAGTGCGAGTCGGACTCGCGCACCGAGGGTTCCGTACAAACCTGTAGGTATTTTCGGTTTAAAAATATATATATTTTTTAATTTTTAGGGTTCCGTTGCCAAATGGCAAAAAACGGAACCCTTATAGATTCGTCATGTCTGTCTGTCTGTCTGTCTGTCCGTCCGTATGTCACAGCCATTTTATTCCGAAACTATAAGAGCTATGCTGTTGGAACTTGGTAAGTAGGTGTATTCTGTGAACCGCATTAATATTTTCACACTAAAATAGAAAAAAAACAATAAATTTTGGGGTTCCCCATACATAGAACTGAAACTCAAAAATGTTTTTTTTCATCAAACCCATACGTGTGGGGTATCTATGAATAGGTCTTCAAAAATGGTAATGAGGTTTCTATTATCATTTTTTTCTAAACTGAATAGTTTGCGCGAGAGACACTTCCAAAGTGGTAAAATGTGTGTCCCCCCCCCCCCCCCCCCGTAACTTCTAAAATAAGAGAATGACAAAACTAAAAAAAATATATGATGTACATTACCATGTAAACTACCAACGAAAATTGGTTTGAACGAGATCGAGTGAGTAGTTTTTTTTTAAAACGTCATAAATCGTAAACCGCAATTTACCTTACATTCAATCCACTGAAAAATAAAAATTAAAAAATATATATATTTTTAAACCGAAAATACCTACAGGTTTGTACGGAACCCTCGGTGCGCGAGTCCAACTCGCACTTGGCCGGTTTTTTATATTTCAGTTGATTGAATGTAAGGTAAATTGCGGTTTACGATTTATGACGTTTTAAAAAAAAACTACTCACTCGATCTCGTTCAAACCAATTTTCGTTGGTAGTTTACATAGTAATGTACATCATATATTTTTTTTAGTTTTGTCATTCTCTTATTTTAGAAGTTACGGGGGGGGGACACACATTTTACCACTTTGGAAGTGTCTCTCGCGCAAACTATTCAGTTTAGAAAAAAATGATAATACAAACCTCATTACCATTTTTGAAGACCTATTCATAGATAGCCACACGTATGGGTTTGATGAAAAAAAACATTTTTGTGTTTCAGTTCTATGTATGGGGAACCCCAAATTTTTTTTTTTTTCTATTTTAGTGTGAAAATCTTAATGCGGTTCACAGAATACACCTACTTACCAAGTTTCAACAGCATAGCTCTTATAGTTCCGGAATAAAATGGCTGTGACATACGGACGGACAGACAGACAGACAGACAGACAGACAGACATGACGAATCTATAAGGGTTCCGTTTTTTGCCATTTGGCAACGGAACCCTAAAAAGTAGGTGGTACCCTTGCTTTTGGTTCTTGCGTCATCTTGAATCCTAAGAACATTTTTTTCAAACAGTTTCACATTATATTCAAAACTGTTAATTACTACATAAGTAGATGAACTGAACAAACTTGACATTGTAGTTGAATAAAATGCTCTCCAATACATTTCAACTGCAAATGTAAGTTTGTATGCTCCTTCGTAAAACTGCTTGTCAGCCCATTGAGTTTCTGACTACTAGTAATGATTGTCAAAAATCTACGAATAGCTATTGGTTCTACCAACAGCTTTACGTGCTTTCCAAGGAAAGAAAGATGTCTAGTAATTTACCAAGACTATGAACATAAGATTGCTCATTTCAACTTTAAGAGTCTGTTGAATAAAAGCAACACATTTGTTCTCGAGATGGCGATAAAAAGACGAACAAAATTCCATATAAAGATACGCCTCTGCGAACTTACGAATCGCATTAATTTTATTACATATTGAATCTTTCTGAATCAGGTAAAAAAGATAAGAAGAATCAATCTTGCCAATCGATTCTGAACTTTATTGGCACGATTCTGAATTTTAAACTGTCAAAATTTTTGACACTTCCAAAATTAAAATTTCAAAACATGTTTTACTTACCTTTTTATTAAATAAGGTTGATTTTCTTAACCAAACTCTATGGTACATAAAACCTTATTGTCTCTTGAAATGAAACTCGTTCTGCAAGATGAAAAAAAAGAGTTTATGCTTTGCAAACTCCGACTTTTGCCGATGCGCGGTGGGATTTTTAGTGTCCTTTCGTTTATGCTGGTGAATATAATATATTAATATGTTTGTATGAACGGTCTGCACTTTTTAATGGCCTTCGGATGAATGATAAAACGCTCACTTTTGGAATCGAAGAGGTTTGTCATATGATTCATACAGGATATAAAAAAAGGAAAATTGGTTGTTTTAAATTTGTTTTGAGACACATATAATAATGTATTGTAGGTCATATTCATCATCATCATTTCATCCGAAAGACGTCCACAGCTGGACATAGGCCACACCAAAGCACCACCACTTTGACCGGGGCACATATCTAAATAAAATGTATAAGTTTCAAAGTCAAAGTCAAAGCATTTATTTCAAATAGGCCTAAAAAGGCGCTTTTGAACATCAACAGTTACATGAGTTTGTATGTAGGGCGTAATCTCTGGAACTGCTGAACTGTATCGATGTATGGAAGAACACTTTTTCAATTCCAAATTTAAGTTTGCTCTTACTACGGAACCCTTCTTATTGCGTGGCAGGCTGGCAGCAGGTATCTTATTTTTATTTGTTTTCTCAATCTTAAAATTCTTACATCGATCACTAAACAACACAAAAGCAAAAATTATTCCATCCTTTCTCTTTTCCAGCCACGTATTCACTCATCATGACTAAGAAGCTATATTAAACACTATCAACTAGCGTAATTACTTACATTACCAAGTTAAATGACATCACACTATCTTACTCAAGCAATCACCTAGTGAATGCTTGACAATTGATTGATTAACGTTACGTAAGTAACGGGCCTATTACTGACCTATTGCTGGTTAAAGGCCTCTTCTGATACAGAGAAGGCACGAGCATTGATCTTCACTCTTGTTCAGGAGAGAACGGCTTTTTAGTTTTTTTTTTTTTTTTGAATGGCAAATCAGCATATGACGTCTCCAAACAGACACTTCAAATTTATTTATTTGTATCGTTTTAATAAGTTCATGTTTCCGCACTATGTATTTTCCCTCACGATGTTTTTAATGTCCAAGATCACGAAGCACATAAGAAATATTTAACTGATCCTGTAGAATTTCACACAAAGTGATGGACACTTTTAACTGACTTCAAAAAGGAGGAAGTTCTCAATTCGGATGTTTATATTTTTTTTTATGTATGTTCGGCCATAACTCCGTCATTTATAGACGGATTTACCCAAATTATTTTTTGTTCGAAAGGGGTTTTTTCCGAAATGGTCCCAATTAAATTTCATATAGATCTGATGATGAGTTCCGAATATGTTCGACGCCAGGCTAGGGCCTCACCATAGGATTAATTATTATGTGGAAGCGCGATGATGGGCCCTGGGTCAAGAGTAGCGGGCGAACTGTCCGCCGTGCGCGGAGCTGATTAATACAATATTCAAAAGACTCACCTGGTTGAAGAACACCTGCTCTGGAGCCTAACCTGGATTTATGTATGTAAATGAGTGTATATTGTATTTTGTAGTGACGCTGTAAGTGGGCATTCCAGGATACCAGCCGCAGCAATACGCCAGATGTTTTCACCAGCACGCGTTCAATCACTGTCACTTAACCTCAAACTATTTCAACCAAAGTTCAAACTAAAACCCGTTCTATATCGTCAAAAGGGGTTATTTACAATCAAACAATTGGATCACGACAAATTGTCCACAAACGGATCGATTAAGAAGGATTACTTTCAAAGGTCGCGTAAGGTCCAAACGGCGACGGACATTTTTCCCAAGACCAAAACCAATAAAAAAAACGTCAAACTGACAAGTGACAGTTCTCACTCTGTTACACGTGTAGAAACGTAGGCGCATAGAGTAAACAATTAAAACGGGACGGAACACCTACCCCCCCCCCCCCCGGACGGGCCTTCCCGTCCGCTAATCAATTGGCAATCTTGACAAGGTTGCGTTTTATCAGTCCACTTGACGTGCTGCCGGAGGATGTGCAAATACTCCAAGCTCCAACGCTTCCAAAACTCTGAGCGAGCTGCTGCACCAACTGAAACCGCGATAGCCGATTTTGGCTCACATCGACAAATGGGTACTTGGGCAGGGCGACAAGTGGCTGTCCAATCCAAAAAAAAAATTGCCAGGGGTTAGGGCCTCCAAGACGTTCGGGTCCGAAGACAGCGGGCACAATGGACGCGAGTTCAATACAGCTTCAATGCGGCAAAATACCGTAGCTAACTCCTCAAAGGTGAGAACGGTGTCTCCCAACAATTTGCGCCAAAGTCACTTTGCCGCTTTCACCGCGGCCTCAAAAATACCCCCCCAATCGGGGCAGGCTGGCGGGTCAAAACAATAACAAACAATAAAAACAACCAAACAACAACAACAACAAACAGCAACAACAATTTAACCAAATGGCCCTCCTTAGGCAACAAAAGGGGGTGACGGGCCCCATAAGGAAGGCTAGAGTGCCTCAACCGTCCCCCAACACGCAAAAGACCCGTATCGTCCAAAAAGGGGTTCAACCTACTAACGGCTCCCGACAATATCCAAAACTCTCGCTGCAGAATGGCCAACGCAAGCGCATTGCAACCGGCATGCGAGTTCTTAATGTGACGATCAGTCACCAACAATTCAACAATTTGTCGAGGGAGCTGTATCGACTCAACAAAAAAATCAGGGTCAAACGGAGGGTCCTTTGTTCCAACAGCGAGCACCTTGAGCCCGGGCAAAGGACCCGACATCAAGACTGGCGTTCGAGGCCAATCATCCTCGGGGTGAGTCAGCCAGTCTGGTCCCCACCATAGGGGGTGAGCAATCAGACAGGGTGCCATGCACCCACGTGAGGCCAAGTCGCCTGGGTTCAGATCTCCCGGCACGTGCCTCCAAATGAAAGGCGTTTCAGAATTTTGAATCTGGGACACTCAGTTCGCAACAAAGACCTCCAAAGAATGGACGGACGTCTTCAACCAACACAAAACAATTTGACTGTCCGTCCAGGCGTAAGAAGCCCGAATGTCCACAGTTCCACCCAAAGTGTGAGCAACGTGGTTCAATAGACGCACAAGAAGCGCCGCCCCTGACAATTCTAACTTAGGGATGGTCAGTGCCATCCGGAGGGGGGCCACCTTGCTCTTGGCCATGACCAGTGACAACTTCACCTGGCTTGTCGCGCAGACGGTGCGCAGATAAACAACAGCTGCATAACCGTGCGAAGACGCATCACAAAACCCATGAAGGGTAGCAGTGTAGCTCCCAGGGGGGAGGATAGCGCGGGGTAACACGACCTCGTTGACTGCGGGGAGTGCGGATACAAATTGGAGCCAATCTTCCAATAGGGTTTCCCGAAGTGGCTCGTTCCAACCAAGTTCCGCAGTCCAAAGGCGCTGAAGAAAACAATTTCGCCCAAAACAATACACAAACAAACAAAACAATAGACAAAAGGCAACCCTGGGCTCCCGTGTCCAAAATGGCACGGACCACAACAGAGTCCCCCGTGGGCCCCCAGACCCTGACCGATGCCGTTGGCAACAAAACCGTATCGATCTGAAAGGGTACCTTAGCGGGGCAGGCGCCAAGTTCCTAACAATGCCTGGGCGGCGACCGATCGCCGCACCCAGGCCCAAGTCTTTCCCGACGAGGATGGAGGTCAAATTCCTCGTACGCGCGGTGTCCCGAGCCACGCGCCATCGCTGGAAGGGCATATCCCACCGGATGCCTGAATGGCGGGGGACGTGACTCCAACCGGGGACGTTCCGCCAATGGAGGGGAGGGAAGGTGGTGCTGGTCTGGCCAGCGCTGCTTAGCAACAACTGCGTAATCGCCTTTACGCGGGGAGACCAAATGGCGGTCGCGCGGCTCCCGATCAACTTGCGCGGGGGGTGGAGTGCGGCGCTCAAAATTGCGGGCCTCTCCCCGGTTCTGAACCGGCGAGCCAGAAGCCCGGTGACCAACTCCATGGTACCCCCCCGTGCGCGAATCTCCATCAGAGGCTGGTCTGTCAGCGTGGTTCGCGTTAGCGCACAAAATGTCCAAATGGGACCCCCTACAAAATCTACAAGGGCGGGGGTTGGGGCAGTCCCGATGGAAGTGAGCCCCCAAACATGAGAAGCACAGGCGGCGTGCATTGGCAATTCGGCGGCGGGCACTCACGTGCAATTTTAAAAAGGCCGCGCAAGTTGCCATGCCGTGCCCCGTGTCCCTACAAAACTCACAAACAGCACTACTCTCGGTGCCAGCAAAACGAGTGGCGGGGCGACTATCAACAGGCCCGCGAGCCCCAGGCCGTCCCTGGTCTCGTGGCCGGGAAAACGGCTGGCGTGACTCACTGGCAACGCCAGAGTTATCCACAAACCGACACTCATCCTCCAAAAATTGGACGAGGTCACCAAATGAGGGGAGATGTGTGACACTATCCCCACCATACTTTTGCTCGAAACGAGCCCTCAAATCGGCAGGAAGCCGTTGCAGCACAACATGCACCAAAAGGTAAGACCAATGGTCCACCGGCAAGTCCAATCGCTTTAAAGCGTTGGTCGCTGCCACCAACGGGTTCGACAGGTCAGTACGCAATGCTGACAAACTAGTAATGACCCCAAAATCAATTCAGTATGAACGTCAGCCAAACAACATTTATTTTGGTACCGCCGGGTGAGTAGTTCCAAAGCGGTAGGGTAGGCTGAGTCAGTCAATGACAGATGCTGTACCAAGGCTCGGGCCTCACCTTCCAGGACAGACAACAAATAGGCCAACTTTTGGGCGGGTCTGAGGTCCGAGCGTGCATCAACCAAACTTTCAAAAAGGTTTTGGAAACCAAACCAATGGTCCAAGCGACCGTCAAAGTGTAGCAGTTCCAAAATAGGCAGTCTACTCAATAGTCCGGGACCTGAAACAACCGAGGTCTCGGGTTTGACCTGGACAGGTGTCCGGCTCTCCAATATTTCCATCTGTAAGCCATTGCACAAACAAAACAATTAAAAAAATAATTAAATAACAACGTTCAATCAATAAATAACAAGGAAATCCAACGCAAACAATCAAACTGCCAGTCAACAACTCAAGAAATAACAAAATATTGGTTTCAATTCAATAGACACCAACAAACTTTCATTTCAATTTAAAACCAATGTCAACGTTCAAAAATTCAATTTCAAATTCAATTCAAAAATTCAAATTATATCCAATTCCAAAAAATGCCAATTTCAAATGTTAATTTCACATGTCAATTTTCACAAACAAAAAATGCCAATTTCAAATGTTAATTTCACATGTCAATGTTCACAAACAACCATGTCAATGGTACAAAAACTCATATTTTTTATCAATGGTACAGACTCATATTTTTTAATGTCTTCCAGACATCCAATAAACAACAGAGGTCAGCTACAATAACAAGGGGTTGTAACATAGCCCAATCCAATTAACTCTATTAGCATATGCAACCCGGCTGACCCCGGCAACATCAGTTAACCCGTCTCAACAATTTAAAACAAATTATTCCAATAAACAATTAATTACAGTTAACAAACATTTACAGCGAATTACTACTTCCCTTTAGAGACTGCCAAGCAATTAGCTTACTGTAAATTACCAATTTGTTGGTTATATATCTTATAACCACGCTCTGCTACCAAGACTGTTCGACGCCAGGCCAGGGCCTCACCATAGGATTTAATTGAGTAGGTGGAAGCGTGATGATGGGCCTTGGGACAAGAGTGGCGGGTGAACTGTCCGCCGTGCGCGGAGCTGATTAATACAATATTCAAAAGACTCACCTGGTTAAAGAACACCTGCTCTGGAGCCTACCTGGATTTATGTATGTAAATGAGTGTATATTGTATTGTGTAGTGACGCTGTAAG
The DNA here is from genome assembly GCA_932294355.1 of Aporophyla lueneburgensis. NCBI lineage: Eukaryota > Metazoa > Arthropoda > Insecta > Lepidoptera > Noctuidae > Aporophyla > Aporophyla lueneburgensis. The sequence continues at coordinate 9,199,242 of OW028762.1, read as the reverse complement.
TGGGCATTCCAGGATACCAGCCGCAGCAATACGCCAGATGTTTTCACCAGCACGCGTTCAATCACTGTCACTTAACCTCAAACTATTTCAACCAAAGTTCAAACTAAAACCCGTTCTATATCGTCAAAAGGGGTTATTTACAATCAAACAATTGGATCACGACAAATTGTCCACAAACGGATCGATTAAGAAGGATTACTTTCAAAGGTCGCGTAAGGTCCAAACGGCGACGGACATTTTTCCCAAGACCAAAACCAAAAAAAAAAACGTCAAACTGACAAGTGACAGTTCTCACTCTGTTACACGTCTAGAAACGTAGGCGCATAGAGTAAACAATTCAAACGGGACGGAACAGGAGACAAACACTGGAACTCTTTAAAAAATTACAGCAAATCAATAGCGATTTCTGCTTTCGCATAAATAAGTAGTTTGTTTGGAAGTAGTGCGGGGTATGTACCCTAACTAAAAATTTAAAAATAAAAACTTTTTTACAAAAAAAAAAATAACCGACTTCCTTAAAAACACTACAAAGTGAAAAATAACTTTAATATCGGCTGTCGGTGTCTTAGGATTTTATTTAAGATTTTTGCGAAACCTTTCTAAAGCTTATCGCGCTTATAAAGATGCACACTTTTTAAATTAATGAGCCTATTTTTGTCCTCTTTACAAAAGAAGCCCAATCATTACATTAAAGTGATCAATTATATTTTTAGGAACGCAAAACGGGAATTATTAGAGGTTCGATTATTAATATAAAAATTCATGCCCATATGAATTGGATAGTTACATACGTGCAGTCAACGTAAATAATGTCGTGACGTACAGACTGTTCATAATTATTCTAAACAACTATGAGAATTAAATATTACAAAATTTTGCGAAACTCCGGAATTTTGAACATTAATACCAACATACACACTCACTGTTTTATGTGAGTCTAACAATGAAGGACCATTTCTGGAAGAGCTTCACACAGTTGTCCTGATTTGAACTCCGAACATATTATTATGACGCTTAGTGACACACACACACGACTAGTGTTACGTCAGTGCTCATGCGACAGGTGGGAAGTACCACCTGTCTTGACCCGCCACATAACTGGTAAAAAAAGGGATCAATGAAGTGGCATGTGTTTTTGTTGTGGTGACGACAGGAAAGGGGAATAAAATTGAGATGTTTGATAGAATTGTCATACTTATGGACACATAAAAAAAGCCATTGTAATAGTTATATGTATAAGCACTGAATACAGCTAGTACATTGTACAGTTGGTTGCCGGAAATAAATATACCTACCGTAGTCAGTGGACTACGGTAGGTATATTTATTTCCGGCAACCAGCAGTGGCTGGACATTAGTCTCTCCTAGGCTACGCCATGAAACCCTGTCCTCCGCCTTACGAATTTCTACGATTACGATTTTCTTTAGAATTAACAATTCGCCTACAAATAACAACATAATACAATAATATCTGGATGACCGAGCATTGCTCGGTATTTTTGGTAAATTTTGTTTAAAATAATAAGTATATGTTCAAATTGATTATCGATAAAGTTGGTCATTGAAAACACGAATAAAACGACATTTTATAAAAATGAATCCTAGCTAGATCGATTTATCGCCCCCGAAACCCCCTGTATACGAAATTTCATGAAAATCGTTGGAGCCGTTTCCGAGATTCAGATTATATATATATATATATATATACATATATACAAGAATTGCTCGTTTAAAGGTATAAGATATTAACTTAACCAAAACTATATTTTACACAAACTAAAATAAAGCATCGAAAAATTCATCCTCATCGCTGTCGACCGGTAATGTACCCAAGAGACTGGCGGCATTACCACGCTGTATAGCAATGCTTAGCCGTTGGCCAAAATAAAAACCAGCCCTTGGGTCACGAGAAGTGTCACCCAGCCGTTTAGATATTTCTTTAAAGAGGCCATGAGCACTCTGACCCCACGGCCCGAGGGTTTCAACCCGGCTCGAAAATATAATTACCAATAAGGTTGCTATACTTTCGCCGCTTGAGGTTTTCCGCAGCCGCAGCGGCAGCGCCAGCGCAGCAAGCCGAGCTAGGAAGATGGGATGGCGCAAGAGTATCGACACACGTTGCATCCCACACTAAAGGCCTTCCCACCTTCCAAGGAAACAAAGACATACCGTCCGGTCTCTTGCCATCGTCGCGTGCCAAGCCATTGGGTTCTAATACAGCTGGAATGCCGACGGTGACAAGAGCTCGTCGGATGATGTCGTTAATGTTCGCGTGCCGCGCTAAGCGACCCGCACTTCGGCTACAAGACAGGCCGTGGTGTCCTAGACTGTTGACAACTTCGCCACAGTGGCAGCGATGAGGAGAACAACAAGGAGCTCCTAGTCTTAGAGAAGCAGCGAGGCGGAAAGTAAAGCCTACAAATAAATTAATTTTATGCGAGTTACCTATAGCAAAAATTATATTATTTAAAAGTGACAATTCGCCTAGTCCGGGCGAGTGGACAATTTTTTTTTGGATGGGAAATTATCAAATGACTTCTCCCGCTCTGTGCGGAACAGGAGGGCGTGTCAGATTTTTACTGACTAAAATCCACCCGTGTTCCTTCAGTTGCCCATGTGCCAGAGTCACGGTGTCTCTTTCGAACAATCTCGTGACCCTGGCAGGACGAGTAGACTATTAAGCCGTTATTTACGTCACGTCTACCTTATATTTTTTTAACTAATATGATGAATCATGTAGCTATTTTAAACTATATACGAAACGGTAGTCCTAGCACGTACGATGTTCCGGTGGCTCTGACCACATATAATCAGCGAGTGATCCGTTATAATGACTAAGAAGATCATGGTAATAACTAAATTTTTTACAGAAGAAATAACCTTAGTTGGATATACATTAATTTCACCAAATGTCGTCTCCCGCTCTGGGTGGAGCGGAAGGGCGTGTCAGATTTCTACTGACTAAAACCCACCCGTGTTCCTTCAGTTGCCCATATGCCAGGCCACGGTTACTCTGTCGAAGAATCGCGAACCTGGCAAAGAGTCATCCTTATGACTAGTTAGAAGCCTGAGAGTTTTGCAATCAGTCTTACGAATGGGTATCGTGTTACCCAGTGACAGGGTTTTGGAGGGCAAAAAACTTAAAAAAAAAAACAACCGACTTCCTTAAAAACACTACAAAGTGAAAAATAACTTTAACTTCGGCAGTCGGTGTCTTTCTCTAGTGTTTTTAAGGAAGTCGGTTGTTTTTTTTTTTTTGTAAAAAAGTTTTTATTTTTAAATTTTTAGTTTTGGTATCTACCCTGCACTAATTCCAAACAAACAATGCATATTTATGCGATAGCAGAAATCGCGGTTGATTTGCCGTCATTTTTTAAAGAGTTCCGGTGTTTGTCTCCGGATCTCATCATCAGATCTATATGAAATGTATATGGGACCATTTCGGAATAAACCCGTTTCGAACAAAAAAAGAATTTTGCAAATCCGTTTATATATGACGGAGTTATGGCCGAACATACATAAAAAAAATATATAAACATCTGAATTGATAACCTCCTCCTTTTTGAAGTCGGTTAAAAAGGCAGTCGCTCTATGTAAAATAATTTATACATGATCATTTTTCTCTGTTTAAATCGCCGTGTCATCGTCATCATTTCAGTCCCTGGAAGGACCCTGCTGAACATAGGTCACCCCAGTTTAAGGGGTGTGCTATAATCGCCACGCTTGGCAGGCGGATTGGCGATCGCAGTCTGGTGGTAAAATGCATAGAGAACGCTGCCATTCTCTAGTTAGTCCCTTAGTCGCCTTTTACGACACCCACGGGAAGAAATGAGACAGTGATACCGATTCCCTTGTTCACAAACTAAACTAAATTTAAGTTCAGTGCATCTCTTTCTTTGTATTTCATTAAAAAAAGGAAAAAAGAATTTTTTTTAGTTTAGTCCTTTCAAATTAATCAGCGCCTGTCACTACTCCATACAAGTTTAGACGTGATTAAAAACTTGCCTACTAAAATTACGTCAATTTACGTCAAGCGCTGATTAATTTGACAGGACTAAACTAAAATTTATCTTCTGTCCTTTCCTTAATGAAATAGAAAGAAAAAGATGCACTGAACTTAAATTTAGTTTAGTTTGTGAACAAGGGAATCGGCACCAGTGCCGTTCTTTACGTCCCGCACCACAAGTCATCTTGCTCGTCCAAAAAAGATGAATTAATCGAGAGGACGGTCTGCATCTTCGTTTAGGGCCTTAGAAAGTTAGCCCCCTATTCCTAAAAACCAGAAATGGATACCAAGTTAAACCGTAAACATGAATAACCATACCACGACATCAGCCTATCTCAAAATAGCTTACAGAATTCATTATAGCACTGAGTAATACAAAATATTCTGCATCATAAAGGGACTTGAAATGGTGTTTAACACCTCCACGTTTTGTAACTTGAATGTAAATATATTATTGTATATAGTCAGACGGTTTACGTACCGACTATAAAAATATATAATAAACATGTTTTCGTGTTGGGTATTTAAGTTTTCATTAAGTATCATGACGTTGACTTAAATCACGTTTTTAATCTCCAAAAAACAAAATAACAATAAATCTGCCAAGTCTTTTCGCAAGTATATTGCGGTCGGCTTCCAGTCTTACCTGATGCAGATGAATACCAGTATTTTACATAGCGAAACTGCTTATCTGGCCTCCATAACCCAGTTACTGGGTAATACGGTACCCTTCAGTAAGGTAAGACTGGTTGTCACTTTCAGCTGGGACCAAAAGCTTAACGTGCTTTCCAAGGCACTTAGAGGTCTTGGTATGTAAAGACGGGCACCCATCCACGGACCAACCGCGGCAAGCGTAGCTTAACCCGGTCGAATAACCCCTGCGACTATTACTACTTAGCCACAAGCGATTCCAAACCTTTCTACCCATACCAAGTCAACATTTTCAACTGGCTTGTTTTTTTCAGTCACGTAATCTTAGTTAATCTCAGTAATTTTTGTAGGAATGCAATTAAATAATTTAACTGAGTTAACTCAACATAATAATTGTAAATTGAATTTTTTTTTGTCCGTTTCCCATTGCATACAATCACGCAAAGTTTTATAAAATCATAAATAACAATCCGAAGAAAATTTTTATTTATTTTAATTATGTATCAAAATTTCCTATTACATTCAGACACGAAACTTTAAAAATCCTTTTACATCTACTCTATTAAGTCGATAATCGCCTACACATGGATCATAAGACCTTTTTGGTTAAGGTCGTTTGGTCGGGCGCCCGCGCAGACGCCAGTGCAACACCCGACGCAGAACGCGCGGCCGCGATGCGACAGCCAACGAACATTTTAAAAAACGAACACGAATCTCCATTTTCAAATTGAAAATTTAACATTCTTCTAACGTATTTTGTTTAAATCGAACGTGTGTTTTAAATTCAAAATTGGAATGATGTGAATAAGTTTTTTTTTTCTTATTTCTTCATGTGTAGGAATGTGGTAGTGTCCATGCACAAAAGAAGTGTTGTGTGATTTTTTTATTGTTTTTTTTTTTTTAATGAGGTGTCAACCTCGAAGTTATTGTGTGGGATAAAAGTGTTTCAAAGGTAAGGAATTATCGATACTTTGCAAAACATCTGGCCATTGATAATCGTGGGCTGGAAAAAAACCTTCGGATTACTCGTAAGGTCAAACCGAATATGGCATGACGGTTTGATCTTTTTGTCTTAAGTTTTTATTCGAATCAAAGAATTTTTTACTTAATTTAATACTATAAAAAGATAAAAACTTTACACCACTAAAGATTTCATAAGAACATCGGTATACCCGACTGTTCAAAATTTAATGACAGGTTATACCCAACTGTTATAATTTTCTGGTCCTTCGAACAGAGGTTCTTTTCATGCATTTTGAATGCAAATGCTTATTAAAATGTAATAGCCGTGGTCATTGTAAGTAGTTGAAGGTTGGCGACGAGCAACCGGTTCTCATAACCAGTATAAGGGTTACATTCTTACACAAATAGAACTAAGGTTAGGTTATAATGTTGTGGAGAAAAAATGTTTATGCTCCCGCGAATTTCGTTGCAAAGCTTTGAGCAGACAAGATTATGGTTAAGCAATATAACCTACGCAATATTTTTTTATATATTTCACAATAATTTAGATTAGCAAATACCGTAGACAGGATTGATAGCCTAATTTGTATTTCGAATCTTATGTTCGTTTTTTAAACCCAGATATTAAATTAACAGGTGTACTGTCAAACTCATATCAAAGTCTTAATGAAAAGCAAACAAAAGACTTGAAATGTCAGATTGGTCGTCATCATCAGCTGCCTACCCCTTTCGCAACTATGTTGGGGTTGGCTTCCAGTCTAACCGAATGCAGCTGAGTACCAGGATTTTACATGGATGCCCCTGGGTAAGACTGGTTGTCAGACTTCCGTGCTCCTGACGACCTGCAATGACTGTCAATGACCCAGGAATGTCAGTCGGGACGAACAGCTTAAAGTACTCCCCGAAGCACGGTAGAGTCTCGGTATGTTAGAGTCTTGGTATGGCAAACGTAGCTTAACATGTTTGATCGACTCGTGTGGCTTTTGATACTTAGCCATGAGCCCTTCTTGAAGATAAAAATCCATTTTTAATATAAGATTAATGTCTGGGATAAAAGACGAAGTTTATTCATCACTAAGGACTCCTTAATGAGCGTATCGTCTGAACCTTTTCACATTGCCCACGCGCAGTGAGCAAGTGTGATGACCAATCCTTGGTCTTTTGTATAAGAAAGAAAAAAAAAGAGGTAAAAATGACGCAAAGAAAAACTGAAAAAAACAAAAATATAAAAAAGCTGGGGGAAACTTTCCTCACATCCACGCAAAACGGCCATCACTCAGCATAATGCTGGGACCCTATGCGAGACACCCAGCGCTGATTTTCCGTCCAATGGGATTATATACAGGAAAACCACCATGCCATTTCTTCCCGTAGGTATCGTAAAAGGCGACTAAGAGATTTACTAGAGAATAGGCAGCAGCGTTCTCTATGCATTTTACCATAATACTGCGATCGCCAACCCGCCTGCCAAGCGTGGCGATTATGACAAAGCCCCTAAATTGGCGGAGGCCTATGTCCAGCAGTGGACGTCTCACGGCTGAAATGATGGTGGTGATGTATAAAACAAGTATTGTAGTTCTCTGTAGTATATAGGTTTCTCCCATATATGTATATTTCTTTTTAATATATAGTTTAGCACTGTGAACGTTCTTAAAATTACAAGAAATGCCCCTCTGCACGCGTAGCATGACCGCCATAGAAACGGAATTTGTCGACGGAAGAGAAGACAAAATGATAGATTGTATCGTAGAAAAATTGTGTAAAACTGAAAAGAAGAGATGTTTCTATTCTTCGAGTACCATGTCAAGTATGATGACTATTTCTCTGATGTGATAGAAACATTTTTACAGAATTAAAATACATAAAGAGCTTTTTTTGTTCTTGGTAGAATAGAGATAGAATTGGTCATGCTACGCCGGCAGGTGTATATCTTGTATTTTAACTTCAAAGTAAACAAAATTTACTAACAATACTTTGTAAAGGTTACCACAATCGATTTCTTTGTTTTGTTTTACATCATTGACGTTGATACGAATGAGTAAGCAACGGTTTGTTTGCTGCTAAATTCAAGTACCAGAAATTACTTCTGTAATAATTTATACGTAACCTTCGAATAATAATAATATCTTAGGACAACCAACACAACGCTATCTGATCCCAAACTAGGCAGAGCCTGTACTATGGTAACCAGACAACTGATAAACATACTTATATATTTCTAAATACATACATATTATAGATAAATTACACCCAGACACAGAACAAATGATTGTACTCATCACACAAAAAATTGTCCTCGGTGGGAATCGAACCCACGACCCCACGAGTCTTAGCAGTCTGGGTCACTAACCACTAGACTAACAGGCCAGTCTAAGAATGGTACACATTTATTTTATCTATACATAATATTAATTTTAGTTCAGCATATGGCAGCCCACTGTTGGACATAGGCCTCTCTCATGCTGCGCCACAAAACCCTGTCCTCTGCCTTCCACATCCAGTCTAACCCAGCCACCTTTTTGAGTACCGCGTATCGGCAAGCGTAGTGTGGGACGCCTCTCAGCTAGATTGGCCGACAACCTCAGAAAGGTACCTAGGACATATATTAATACGCGAAGCAACAACTTCGTACTGTACCCCATTTTTTAAGAAAATTTGACGGACGAAGACATATGAAATTTGGCACAATTAAAGTTTACAAGAAGAAGGAGGGCAAAATGCTAATATTTTCATATAATAATGTATTAGAGATACATTAAAATTTTAATGAATTTTGGGTGAATTCGGGAGCAGTGGTGGCCAAATGGTAATGGCTGCGACTTAAGAATTTTTGGGCCGTTGGTTCGAACCCAGACACACGCTTTCTTTTAAGTACATTATTTAATCACCATTGCGCTCAAAACGGTGAAGAAAAACATCGTGAGGAAACTGGTCATCATCATTTCAGCTAAACCACGTCCACTGCTGGAAATAGGCATACCCCAATCTGCCCCCCCCCCAGATTTGCCGTAATCGCCACTCTTGGCAGGCGGGTTGGCGATCGCAGTATGATGGTAAATGCATAGAGAACGCTGCTGCCCATTCTCTAGTAAGACCCTTAGTCGTCTTTTACGACACCCACGGGAAGAAATGGAATGGTGCTATTCTTTACGTCCGGCAACACACTGAACATTATGTTACAACGGTCCAAATATTCGTAAAAGAAACACAAGAAGCCATAAGACCGGATATAAAAATGCATCAAAAACAGCTGTTATAATAACATAAACTAGTTCATTTTGTGTTGCATAACATGTTGCCTTGGATACAGCAGTGAATGAATTTGTTACGCTACACGCGAGTTATCTCTACCTATCTGTTAGATTCAATTCTTTAGGACATCTAGATTATCCTCCTTACACAATACATGTGTTTCTCAGCATAAAATAGCCCAACTGCATCCGCGAGACCTCTGGAGCCTCGGAAACCAAGTTAAACCATTGGTCTGCCCTGTCATTCGTATATCTTTGTTAGTTGTTTCGGGTACCTTCTTCTATCCGTCTGGTGCTGGACGTAAAGAATACCATTACCCCTTTTCCTCCCGTGGGTATCGTAAAAGGCGACTAACTGCCAGGGTCGGGAGATTTGTTCGAAAGAGACACTGTGGCCCTGGCACATGGACAACTGAAGGAACACAGGTGGGTTTTAGTCAGTAAAAGTCTGACACGCTCTCCCGCTCCGCCCAAAAGCGATAGGATTTCCCACCCATAAAAAAAAGGCGACTAAGGGAATTACTAGAGAATGGGCAGCAACGTTCTCTATGCACTTTAACACCATACTACTGTTAACCAACCCGCTTGCCGAGCATGGCGATTTTGGCAAACACCCCCAGTGGGAGAGACGTATGTCCAGCAGAGGACGTCTGTTGGCTTAAATGATGATGGTGGTGATGATAATACAAGTGTTTCTCAGCATAAATTGGCCCAGCTGTATATACCAGGCCGAACCTTTATTTCTTTATGTCCGGCACCACACGGTACGCACCAAAACTTCAACATAGATCTCTATGGAAAACTATATTTACAATGTTTTTGATATTTGTCCAAGTTTTTATTGCATAGTTATAAACAATCTGTGATTTTATTAAGAGCACAAAAATAGAAAATAATAGAAAAATTGTTAAAAAATTAAAAAATAATTATTTTTATGGAAAGATAATTATGAAAAAATCTGTGGTTTAAAATCGGAAGATTACAAAAATGACAAATATTGTGTCACATTATTATAATGAAACTGAATGATGTTAGAATTTTAAGTTAGTCTTTTAAATAATAAATATTTTCTTCTATCGACATTTTTATTTCTTAGTCCCCGCACTATGCGAGTGATATTCGTAGGTGTGCTTCGTGGAATAGGAAATTAATTATTTTAAATTTGTATTTGAAGCCCACCTACGGGTGTGCTAAGTGGAATACTTTAGGTGTGCTTCGTCTGGGTGTGCTTCGTTTGGGTGTGCTTCATGGAATACCTCGTCTTTTAAATAATAAATATTTTCTTCTATCAATATTTTTATTTCTTAGTCTCCGCACTATGCGAGTGATATTCGTAGGTGTGATTCGTGGAATAGGAAATTAATTATTTTTAATTTGTATTTGAAGCCCACCTACGGGTGTGCTAAGTGGAATACTTTAGGTTAGCTTCGTCTGGGTGTGCTTCGTTTGGGTGTGCTTCATGGAATACCTCACTATGTGTATTAGGGTATCATTGAATAGGTTAAATAAAAAATGAATATTAAAATAATCAAAAAACCCGACTGCGTTAAAAAGAACTTAAAAAAAAACAATAAAATTCATTTTAAGAGCTCTACTATTAAACTTAAAACTATATGCAATCTCGTGTCATCGGAGGCATTCAAGGTATTTATTGTTAAATTTAAGAAGATGCCTCCGACTTGCCGGCTCTTCTCCATACGAATCAACAATTTGGAACCGTGCACCTATCTTCTGACGTATAAATGCCCATGTAGCATTATGTGAAATAAAAATATTTTAATTTGATTTGATATCTGCTTGAGATTGCTCATAGCATAGAGATAGATTCATTCATAAAATTAAAGAAACATCATGGAAAATATTTTTTGACGCATTATTCTCAAAATATTGAGCACTAGCTTCTGCCCGCGACTTCGTCCGCGTTAAATTTCGTGTTCCTCCGACCCTTCCCGTCGCGTCGCGTCAAATCGCCTACCCGTGCGATTTTCCCCGTTTTTGCTACATTTTTCATTACTGCTCCGCTCCTCTTGATTGTAGCGTGATGTTATATAGCCTTCCTCGATAAATAGGCTACCTAACACAAAAAGAATTTTTCAATTCGGACCGGTAGTTCCTGAGATTAGCGCGTTGAATCAAACAAACAAACAAACTCTTCAGCTTTATAATATTAGTATAGATTACAGCGCTATCATATTTAGTGAATGGTATTATAGAAAATTCAATCAGCTTATGAAATTCCTAAAAAATATTCCATTTCATTTGCTTTTTTATTTCATTAAAAACTGCAAAGTAACTTATCAAATACCTAAAAATATATTTCTTACCGTGCCAGCATATTTATAAAACGTTTTATTATCAACTTTTCAATACTTTTATACACCAAGTTATAAAGCAAACAGAATAAATAAATCATACCGTTTCGTAAGGATAAATGCCTTTAACGAATATTGCATTAGTCTCTATTGAAGTGGAGCAAGTACCTACCTACTTGATCGGTAAGATAACATAGTTGCAATCTAATTTAATACCAGTGAACGTTTTATATCGTTTCAACTATAAAAACTTTTGCTTTGAGAACGCTTTTTTTTAGATAACACAAATAATTGCTTACATTATTGAAATGTTACCACCTTTGTTAAATAATGTTGTCTTTAATGATAAATCAGCAGAAATACTAGTGTTTATTTAACCAGATAGGTAACAAGGACTTCAAGAGCAATGGTTCTTCTCATAAGCAGGAGATTGTTAAAAAAAAACTAGCTTTTGTCAGTGGCTTCGCCCACATAGAGGTCGGAAATTAACCCACGGGAACGTATTACCGGGAAAAAAGTATCCTAAATTTTAATCCAAGTTATCATCATAATCAGCCTATATTGTTCCCACTGCTGGGACACAGGCCTCCTCTCAGTAAGAGGCAGTAGGCCATAACCTACCATGCGGCACAGTGCGGATTGTAGATGTCACATGTCTTCGCATATTTGGTTCTTGGACATGTCAGTTTCCTCACGCTATTTTCCTTCGCCGTTTTGAGAGCAGTTGTGATAAAAGACACAAAGAAAGCACTTGTCTCGGCTTCGATCCTACAACCTGTAGGTCGCGGCTTTTTCCACTGAGCCACCACTGTTCCTCTATTAACCCTAACATTACACTTAGTTTCATAAAGAATTTGACGAAGAAATTATGATTCAGGAATCATATACATTTCACTTATTTGTAGGAACAACAAAATCGTTTGCGGTTGATATGTATACGTACCCTTAAAATACTACCCAACTGCACAACTTAAACTTAAAATACTGCACAACTTTGACAAAGATCTCTCAAATTCTGACACATTTTTTTATCTCAAACTTATCATATTTTATGTCGTTTAGGCAATCAAAAGACAGCAGGTCTTTCGACGCCTCTTCCTAAATTTTCCATAAATCTGATTCTAACTCTACACTATCTAGCGTTAACCTCAGTTAGCAGTAGTTAGAACCTTTTATTGAATTCCCAGGCTTTATAACAATATGCGCAAGAGTGGTTCGTAAGAAACACGCAACGGTTAAGTAACTGAGACGCGCACTAAACGCGTTGCGACAACACATCACCTTGCTTGACTCATCTGGTAAAAGTAGGTTTCATTCTTCAGAACTGACCAGTTGAACATAATCCATACTAAGTAATATTATGAATGGGAAAATGTATGTGTCTGTTTGTCCATCTATCACGGCAAAACGAAGCGACAAATTGACGTGATTTTTTAAGTGGAGATAGTTGAAGGGATGGAGAATGACATAGGCTACTTTTTTTTTTCTTTTTAGGGTTCCGTTGCCAAATGGCAAAAAACGGAACCCTTATAGATTCGTCATGTCTGTCTGTCTGTCTGTCTGTCTGTCCGTCCGTATGTCACAGCCATTTTATTCCGAAACTATAAGAGCTATGCTGTTGAAACTTGGTAAGTAGGTGTATTCTGTGAACCGCATTAAGATTTTCACACTAAAATAGAAAAAAAACAATAAATTTTGGGGTTCCCCATACATAGAACTGAAACTCAAAAATGTTTTTTTTCATCAAACCCATACGTGTGGGGTATCTATGAATAGGTCTTCAAAAATGGTAATGAGGTTTCTATTATCATTTTTTTCTAAACTGAATAGTTTGCGCGAGAGACACTTCCAAAGTGGTAAAATGTGTGTCCCCCCCCCCCCGTAACTTCTAAAATAAGAGAATGACAAAACTAAAAAAAATATATGATGTACATTACCATGTAAACTACCAACGAAAATTGGTTTGAACGAGATCGAGTGAGTAGTTTTTTTTTAAAACGTCATAAATCGTAAACCGCAATTTACCTTACATTCAATCAACTGAAATATAAAAATTAAAAAATATATATATTTTTAAACCGAAAATACCTACAGGTTTGTACGGAACCCTCGGTGCGCGAGTCCGACTCGCACTTGGCCGGTTTTTTTTTAAATGGCTGGGGTGAACTTAGAAAAGCCGTGCTTTTCCCATGGACAATTGTATGTAGCATGTTCGCGTGTGTCCAATGCCCAGAATCCTTACATTCTATGCCCAAATGGAAAGACATATAATATCGTCTAATTCGTATTAAATTAACATTCTGTTTCGAGTTTTCTTCTGTGTTTTTTCTTCAGGAAAGGGGAACCGTGTTACCCCGAATTTAACGCACGCGAAGCCGCGGGCAAAAGCTAATAGTATCTATTTATAAAACGGCGGAATTTTTGAAAAGTTTGTATTTATTGTATCTGTGCCACTTTGTCTATTGACATGATCGCCAAGATAGCTGAAAAAATATGATACCTGAACGTAGTTCCTGTTGACTAAAGAGCTGCAGCACTATCTAATATCTGAGATACAAGGATTTTTTACATGAGTACCAATGTTTATATCTGTAATATTCATTTCTTAGTGGCCATATTGTTTTTGTGAAACTTTAATACCATGTTTTATGAAATTAAACAAAATAAAAAAGGACTTGATAGATACATAGCCAAACAGGGTACACTACATAAATACGAAAAACTTTATTCCGACAGTCACAAATACGAATTTCAAAATTCCGATTTTCATAATTCCGAATGATTCAAAATTCCGAATATAACAACTCCGACTTATCATTACTCCTATTTTTATAATTCCTAAATTTCAATATTCCTAACGTTTAAAATTACTATTCTCAAAATACCGAGTTTCAATTGATCGAATAACAAAAAGTCCGACTTAATGATAATTAGAAACATCAAAAATACGAATTCCGATTATTAAAATACCGATTAATACAATTTCGAAATAAATACGCATTGTAAAACCGAACAGCCAGACAAATAAACACGTAATTGCTCGTCAGAGAGAAGTATAAATATTTAGTATGAGGAGGTAGAAAAAACATGCAAGCAAGCATGCAGCATGCAAGCAGGTATGCAGTATGCAAGCAGGCATGCAGCATGCAAGCAGGCATGCAGCATGCAAGCAAGCATGCAACATGAAAGTAGGCATGCAACATGCAAGCAGGCATGCAGCATGCAACATGCAAGCAGGCATGCAGCGTGTAACATGCAAGCAGGCATGCAGCATGCAAGCAGGCATGCAAGCTGGCAAGCAGCAAGCAAGCAGGCATGCAGCAAGCATTGTTTCTGTCACGGCTCCGGCGCTGCGGGGTTTGGGCGGCACCACGCGTGCTTATCGTCGCAGATGGTTTTAACGCTCACCACCGCACCACCTGCTCCTCAGCTCGCGGGCCGCCCCACCCCTCCGCGCCTACGCGGTTTTAAATTACACTCTAGGTGTAGGGCAGACAAGACTGCGTGAAGTCGGTTTTGCAGCGATTCGTTTCTGTCACTAAGTTTTGTAGCACAACATGTTGAATTTTAGTTTATTCGGAGTATAGAAAATCGGAATGTAGTTTTTCGGACCGAAAACCCTTCGAGCATTTCATTCTTCGAACGTATGAAAATCGGAAAACTAACAAATCGTATTTACGACTTTCGGTAAAATAAATTTCGTGATTTTTAATAATAGACATTATAATTCTTAGGTATTATGAAGTTCGGACTTTTGAACATCGGAACATCGAAATTCGGAATAAAATATTTCGGAGTATTTGGGTGTTCCGAGCCAAACATGGGGTCTATGTTTATAAATCCGCTGTCCTGTCCGCCGGAAGAAACATATTAACAAAAATGGCGGTGTTCTGGGCAAGCACGCGTAGCATAACCACCATAGAAACGGGATTTATTGACGTAAAACTGAAAAGAGAGAAAGATTTCTATTCTTCAGTCGACAAAAGTCAAGTATAACGACCATTTTTCTTTATTTTTAACACCTGTCAGTAGAAACATTTTTACATAATTACAATCATTAAAATCATCAATACAATCGTCTAAGGTAATTTAACCTCATTTAATGAGTATTTAATGAAGAAATCTAATACTTTTGTGCATCCACCGTATTTACATCAGTAGCGAGGAGGTATCGTTACTATGGATAGAATGACTAGCTATCTTTGTCTTCATAGAAACGCGACTTTACGGGTCGCCCCGTGCTCGGGCAGAAGAGATGTCAAGTTGGATAGAAAGAACTTTGTCTATTCTTGGTAAAATTGAGATAAAATTGATCATGAGCTGTGAAGTATTCTTTGCCTTTCGTTTTTAACTTACTTGTAATGTAAGTCTTTCAAAGTCTAGTCCCTGGCACCAATGAATCTCCAGCAGGCGTAGCATGACCAATTCTATCTCTATTCTACCAAGAATAATAATTATAATAATAATATTCCACAACTATCACAACGCCATCTAGTCCCAAGCTAAGCAGAGCTTGTGTTATGGGTACTAGACAACTGATAAACATACTTATATATTTCTAAATACATACATATTATAGATAAATTACACCCAGACACAGAACAAATGATCGTGCTCATCACACAAACATTTGTCCTGGGTGGGAATCGAACCCACGACCTCCGGTATAGCAGTCAGGGTCACTAACCACTAGACCAACAGAAGAATATACAAAGTTCTTTTTATTCAATTCGACATATCTTCGGCCAGAGCACAGGGCGACTCGTAGACTCGGGTTTCTATGAAGACAAAGACAGTTATTCTTTCCATAGCGAGAGAGTGATAGCTAATTTAATTAAGGTGCATCCGCTAAGGACTTCTTCATTGAATAGTAATACAATGGGATTAAACGATCTTAGAGTATTGTATTGATGATTATAATTAATTCCTGCAAAAAAATAAATTACCCCCACCTGAAACTCCAACTCAAAAGTAGGGAAAAATTAGTTGCCATGCTCAACATCGTAGAATTTTGTCGACTGAAGAATAGAAATATTTCCTCTCTTCAGTTTTAACAACGCCGTGCCATTTTGTCTATTCTTCCGTCGACAAAACTCGTATCTATCGTGGTCATGCTACGCGTGTTGGTAAGGTATAGCTATTAGAAAACACAGACTCACTCTCCATTCGTTGTTTGGTCAGAGTTCCACAGAACATTCCTCATAATACAAGTTTCGTAGAGCATAATTAGTCATACTAAAACACTACTACCTTTCATACTAGTTCCTACCCTAACTGACAAGTCAGTAGCTAGTTCCGGCAATGACGCGCCATGCGTCGGCGAGCAGTGGGCGTGGCCTTGACTGCGCGCGCGCACGAAATAGAGTTGTCGCCTCATTCCACTTCACTTGATGCTCGCTCAGAAGGACAGGGGTGTGGTGAGGCAGTTACTGGTCTTAAATGGAGGAATAGCGACATATACATACCTACCTATAGCCTGCTAAATCATCACCAGTGTTGTTGAACTGTCAAAATAAAAAACAATTGCTACCGTTAGTGTGTTAGAGCTGTTTTTTATCATAACATCTTCATTAATCGTGAAATCGGTTGTAGTTTTATTGATAGTTTTTATTTTTACATTTTTAGTTATCGTACCTACCACAAACCATTTCGTATACCACTACTTGCTATGTAGCAAAAGTGACAGGAAACATTTCATCTAGATATACAAAGTGAATTAAAACCGTATTATCCAGGCTAACATCAAAAATACCAAAGCAAAGTAAATACAATTTAATTAAAATACTTCTGAGGCATATACCCTATCCACTATAAAAGAATTTTCGAAATCCATCCACAAGTACCGGAGGTATCACGTTATATATAATATGTATTATACGTTTATATGTATACATATAATATGTATTTTACCGTGAAATTGTAAAATTATATTATATGTATGTACATATAAACATATATTCTACCGTGAAATTGTAAATACCGTTAGATTACAATCTAACGAGATTATAGGTAATCTGACGGTTCACAATCTTTCGGCAGATTACAATCACGCTAGTTAGATTGTAATATAACGGTATTTAGAATTTCACGTTGACATATGCGAACAAAAAAAAAAAAAACATACAGATGAATTGAGAACTCTCATCCTTTATTGAAATCGGTTAAATAAAAGTAAACAAAACAAAACAGTAGGCACTACTATACTACCTTGGTAATGTCGTAATACTTTATCAATTTCAAACAAAAACACATAAACGTCGATAGTCAACATGTTGTAACTGCAAGATGAGCCATGTGGGCGTGTTGCACAACGACACGGCTATAAAATAATAACCTCGCTAGATGAGCCACGGAAAATAGGTTTATTATGTAAATTATGTTTCGTCTGTGTGGTCCCGTTGAAAATTAATCACGTAGGAAAGGAATTGTGAGGTTAAGCTGTCGTAGGGCTGGATTAAATAAAATTTTCACATCAGAACCCTTTACATTGAAGTAGAAAAAAAAAACAAGATTTGTATATCTTTTTTTCTTTTTTTTTTCTGGGTTGGAAATCATCATATGACTTCTTCCGCTCTGGGTGGAGCAGAAGGGCGTGTCGGACTTTTACTGACTAAAACCCACCCGTGTTCCTTCAGTTGCCGATATGCCAGGACCACGGTATCTCTTTCGAACAAATCTATCGACTCTGGCAGAAAATTATTATATCTCATTTTCATATGCATTCACATAATTACATAACATCACACTTTGTTTCCCCGAAGAGTTGGACAGAGGAGTACCTAAGAGGAGTGCCAGAGACGCGAGATTTATTCGAAAGAGATACCGCAGCCCTGGCATATGGGCAACTGAAAGAACATGGGTGGGTTTTAGTCAGTAAAAGTCTGACACGCCCTTTCGCTCCGCCCAGAGCGGGAGATGTAATTTGATGATTTCTCACCTACAAAAAAAGGCTGCTATAGAGAAAAGTGTTACTGGGAATCGAACCCAGGACTCGACTCGACTAACAATGCACTCAGTATAGCATTTGCAATCATCATGTGTTTTAAAGATACCTCTAAAAAATAAGGAAAGAGCATGAAATTATCAACAAGCGTATTGAATTGTATTGATCATGCTTGCCCCTTTCGTTTTAGCGATTGCCAAGAAATCTTTACGATATAATATATTATTTCTACTGTCAGCGGTGTGTATAATCTTAAGTCTAAATTCCATGGAGTATCTTGCCGGCTCTTCTCCATAGGAATCAACTATTTGGAGCCGTGTACCTAGCTTCTGACGTTTCATAAGTGCCCTTGTAGGTTTATGTGAAGAAAATATATTTTGATTGATTGATCGAAATATTTTGATTGATTGATCGAAATATTTTGATTGATTGATCGAAATATTTTGATTGATTGATCGAAATATTTTGATTGATTGATTATAATTAACGTAGGAACACAAAACCTAATACGAAAATAAATCTTTTTGGTCCTTTGATAAGTTACTGAACCCAGAAATTGGTTTTCAGAAACATGGTCCTGGTCTGGCCTCCAGCCAGACTAGAATATACACAGTTACACTGATTTATTAGAAAACCATCTTCAGCATTAGTAATTTACAGTTTACGGGTTTTTATAATTACAATTAATATGATGTCTCCATATAAACCAATGTTATTGAACCTAACATTTATAAAAACACCCAAAAACGTAAACCATTCGATGTTTTAATTATCCCTGATTGATAAAATCTTTATATGGTAGTTAACCATTTTTAGAATACATGAATCATGTATTGACGCGAAAAAGAGTTGGTCGACCATTTGATTGACTTTTGAAATGACTTTTTTCACTTAATTTTTTGTCGATTTTGGAGCATTTGAATAAGCTTAGGTGTTTATAAATTGCAAATTTAAAATGATTGATTTTGATTTGAATTATAGTGTTTCATTTCAAATGTATTACTGGCTATTCGTGTTTTTTTTTAGTTTAAATTAGGTAACGCCATATTTTGTTTTGAGAATTGCAACACAGTGGGTTATCTGTTAAAACTGATTTATGGCTAAATCGTATACTTTTGCATCTTCACTAATATCAATGAACAATTTCCGTAGATCTCATTATTTAGCAGCCGTCTAGCGGTATACAATATTCTCAAAGGTTATATTATTATATTAGTCAAAATTAAAAAGGTCGATGCAACATGCAATTGCGACCAACCAATTGATGTCCAATAAGGCTCGACTGGCTGTTCAAAATGGTGTACTGGTGCCTACGCTTATGTATGGGAGTGAATGTTGGGTGTGGCAAAAGAAGCATGAAAGTAGAATAAATGCTGTGGAAATGCGTTCCTTGCGAAGCATGTGTGGTGTGACTATGAATGATAGGCTGAGGAATGATGTGATAAGAGAACGGTGTGGTTTAAAAGAAGATATAGTGACAAAAATTGAAAAAAGTATGCTTAGATGGTTTGGTCATGTTGAGAGGATGAATGAAGGACGACTCACAAAAGGTATTTACAAGGCAGATGTGAGTGGAAACACCGGGAGGGGACGCCCTAGGAGGACATATAGTGACCTTATTGGTGATGTTCTTCAGAAAGGTCAGGTGCTTAGTACTCGCAACCGGCGTGTGTGTATGACCAATTGTATGAACCTTAAAGAAGCAAAAGGAGTGTGTAGAGATCGTAGTAGGTGGCGTTCCGTGGTTTCTGCCTACCCCCATGGGAAAAAGGCGTGATTGTATGTATGTAAAAAGGTCGATTGTTAAGAAAAACGTTTCGGTTTTAGACCTTGAGTCAAAACAATAATGTCAGATTTCCAATGAGCTTCTTTTGATTCATGTGCTGTTTGAAATACTGTATTTTCCCAACGTCAGTTTTTCCGAGTTACTATGACGGTAATTTACAGCCTGCAAATATTTAACGTGCTCAAAATTGTTAAATGAGGACTATCTAGAAAGAACTTTAAGTTAGTTAAATTCCCTTACATTATGTATTACTGTAAGTTTTGACAAATTTAAGTAGCAGTGAGCAGGGCACATTGCTCGCATAACAGACGGCCGATGGGGCCAAAAGGTTCTGGAGTGGCGACCGCGTATCTGAAGTGAAGGAGTCCTCCCACAAGCTGGACTGAAGCCTTTGTGAAGGCCGCAGGGATCCCCTGGATGAGAAAACCACAGAACCAGTCGCACCATCCCATTTCTACCCGTGGGTGTTTTAAAAGGTGACTAAGGGACTTACTAGAGAATAGGGAGAGAGGTCTCAGTATAATGAGATCGCCAACCCACTTGCCAAGCGCGGCGATTATGGCAAAGCCCCCCAAATTGATGGAGACCTATGTCCAGCAGTGGACATCTTACGGCTGAAAGGATGAACTAGTTGTGTTCCTTTAACTTTCTTCGCTAGTTCATACGAAAGCTACCAAAATGTCCTCATAAAAATTCTAACCATACTTTAACCAAGTCAACTACAAAACCAAGAACCTATTAGAGGGTCAAATACAGTATAACGTATCAATTATAATTAAAAGGCCTCTATCAGTAAATAAACTTATTCAAACGTCACCATGTCCCCTCTAATAGTAACGTGGGCAGCAGAGACCTCCTACGCACAGTTTAGCATAAAAACAAGCAACCTTGACGCAATCTTTTGCTACACTTCACTTTATATTTTGTGAGGTTTTATGTAACTTTGTTTGTCAATATATTTTGGTAATGCTCCTTGCTAGGATTGATTCGGAAACAATAGATAGATAGATACATTATAAACCACTGTCGCCAAAGAGTAAGTGCAATTCAATAATGGGTAATTAAGTTTGACTTACTAGAGAATGGGCAGCAGCATCCTGTATGCATTTTACCACCATACTGCGATCGTCAACCCGTCTGCCACGCGTGGCGATAACGGCAAAACCCCCAAATTGGAATTACGCAATATCCAGCAGTGGACGTGTTATGGCAGAAATGATGATGAAGCAAGTTTGACAAGATTAAGAATAGGGCTTCTACAAATTGTAGCATAGTGTACCTCTGCACATTCTGAAATAATTATTTGCAAAAATTACAGAAGGTTCGGTAATTTTGGAAAGGTTCTAAAAATATCACCAAAACTACAAAGTATGGAAGATTAAAGTTGTATGAATTAAATAAATGAAGCTAATACAATAGGAACATAAGTCATTGATATGAAATTAAGAATGTCAAGTATTTGTCAATTGTTTTTGTGATAAAATGTCAGAGAGGATTCACTTCAAGTTAAAATATTCAGTCGCAGATTATAATGAGGAACTTATAATATCTTCTTGTTAAATTCTTCTTTCTTTAAAAACGTTAATTTTCGTTAATTTTACTCTTAGTTTTATCAATCAGATACTCTGAATCTTTTGTCCATGGATAGAAGTTCTATAAACTGTCAAGTCTTTTGTAGACTTATACACCTAGAAGAACTTAGTCTAGAAGCAACACACCAAATAACCACTTCTACCACCTAATTTACGGGACCAGAGTTTGCTTTCGCAGTTTTGATATCCTAAATCAAAAGTCAAAGCATTTATTTCAAATAGGCACAAAAATACACTTTTGAACGTCAATATTTACATTAAAATAGAATTGTTTTTAGTCGCCCCTTCCAAAAGGAAGAATTTTCGTATGTATATGAATGCGAAAGAATCCCTCAGTGAACTCCACAAAGTAAGATATACTGTCTTACTACGCAGGAAGGTACGCACATAGTTCTATTATGTATTCTGCGTGGGTGCTCTCAATGTTTGCCTTCGCACTAGTGTTAAATAGTTATGTAGCTTCATGTAATGTTGAAGAATCGTATTAGTTCATGCCCGAACTAAACGCTATAAGATTTTATTGATTTTATTTAGGAAAGTTTCAAAAAATGATTGCTTAGATTCAGTACCTTGTCAAATCTGCTTTTCGTGGAAAAAAGTAATGTGGAAAAATATTTTTTACTTAATGATTCCGGGAAATTTAAATAAGAAATTTAACAAAATATCTACTTAACTAGACTACCAGTCCAGTCTATCCGGGTAGACTTCCAGTCTAGGCAGCTGAATACCAGTATTTAACATGGAGCGACTGTCTATCTGACCTCCACAACCCAGTTACTGGTTTATAAGATACCCCTTAGTAAGTCTAGTTATCAGACTTTCGGGCTTCTGACGACCCGTGACGACTGCCAAAGATACACAAGTGACAGCTGAGACCAATGGCTTAACGTGCTGGAAACTTCATAGTACAGTCAACAGCAAAAGTAGATGATCAAAATCAGAAATTCAATACTAATGAACGGAGTTCACGTCAAAACTGTGTGGCGTCGCGCGTCGAAGTGATTCAAAAGTTTGTGATTGTAAATTATACCAAACATTTACTACTAGTACGGCTGCCATATATTCGTGAAGTGCTCTCATTAGTATTGAATTTCTGATTTTGATCATCTGCTTTTGCTGTTGACTGTACTTTAATATTAAATTTACATTTTAAAAGAATCAGAATTTTTGACAAGTCCCTTAAACCGGGCGAAGCAGGGGGCCGTGTCGATAGTAAAATACCACTTAATGTTTACGTTAAACATGTTTGATTTATTACTTGCCATTTACAAAATCTAAAGCGTTGAAAATTAAGTGGCAACACTATGTCTGTAGACACTGCATCTAAATAAATGAATGTCGCCATATTGCAAAACTCATATAAGCACGTTTAATCTTGATTCTCTTTAAAAGGGGGGACCTGTTTACTCAATCACCTTGCAAACTACGGACAGTGACTATTAATTCCGTTTTATATATTACTCAACTTGATAAGTCCGCCATTTATAGAGGAGAATATTTATTGTATTGTCTATGGATAGATAAAAGACTTCGTTTTTGGAAACTGCGTTTAGTTGACCAATAGGTGTTGTGTGACAATCTCCTGTTTCATAATTTCCGTCGAAAGATGTTCACTACTGGACACAGGTCTCTCCCAGTTTAGGAGGTTGGGGGGGTTTGCTATAATCGCCACGCTTGGTAGGCGGGTTGGCGATCGCAGTACGGTGGTAAAATGCATAGAGAACGCTGCTGCCCATTCTCTAGTAAGTCCCTTAGTCGCCTCTTACGACAGCCACGGGACGAAATGGGGAAACTAAGTATATTAGTTGTTATAGAGTAGTGGTGGCCCAGTGGTATTGGCCCCGACTTACGAGTTGTAGGTCGTGGGTTCGAGCCCAGGCAGGCGCTATACTTTGTGTAAATAATTTCATCACCACTGCTCTCAAAACGGTGAAGGAATACATCGTGAGGAAACCGGCATGTCATAGACCCAAAAATTCGAAAACATGTGACGTCTACCAACCCGCACTGGGCCCGCGTGGTAGATTACGGCCCACTCTATCTCATGGAGAGGAGGCCTGAGTCCCAGCAGGTGGAACACAATAGGCGTATTATGTAATTATATTCTGCAAAACTCAGAATCGGCCAATTACACATCGTAATCCGCACGTAAACTGTCGAAATACTATATTTTGGAACATAATTACTCAACGGCCCATGTGAGATGCCCCTGATGGGCTGCGTATGGTCTCACAAGGGCGAGCGAGGGCGACATCTGGTTGTGCAATACACGAGGCGCCCACATTCGCGAATGATCTTCAGTCTTTATCAATATTTAGAGTGTGGTGGATTAGTCATAGCTATGAATATTTTGATAATTTTCAAGTTGAGACTTAACTTTATGTAACACTAGCTACTGCCCACGACTTCGTCGGCGGCAAATTTTTGCTCCCCTGACCCTTCCCGTTGCATCGAACTGCCTGCCAGTTTCCGTCCATTTTTCGTTGCTGCTCCGCTCCTTTTGACCGTAGCGTGATGTTAAGATAAGATAAGATTTTCAATTCCAACCAGTAGTTCCTGAGATTAGCGCGTTCAATCAAACAAACTTTTCAGCTTTTTAATATTAAGTAAAATAGATAACGCCTAGTTTCCCTGAAGAGTTGGGCAGAGGTGTACC
The DNA here is from genome assembly GCA_932294355.1 of Aporophyla lueneburgensis. NCBI lineage: Eukaryota > Metazoa > Arthropoda > Insecta > Lepidoptera > Noctuidae > Aporophyla > Aporophyla lueneburgensis. The sequence continues at coordinate 9,175,083 of OW028762.1, read as the reverse complement.
TTCCTGTATATTTCGCAACCTGATCTCTCTTCGGTCGTGTCGGATTGCCGTCCCATCGGACTATGAGAGTGAGGAAAGAGTGAGTGCTCCTGTGTCTGCGAACAGACTTGTTCACTATAATATCCCACGCGCCGATGGCTAGTCTCCGTTGACGTAGGCCGCCATGACCGAAATACGGTTTGGAGGACTATATATATTTCACCAGTAATATTAAAGTACCATGTAATAGGCGATCAGCTTATTACCGTCAACCAGAGGGGTAATTGTGTAACTTGCTATCAGTAGGAATTGGTTTCATATTGATAGTTAAACAACATTCATTGCGTTATTTACGTTACTCAGCTACAATTTATTCTAACAAATGACGACGCAATGGTTTAGAAATAATCTTCAATCCCACTCAGATTCTGATAAATAATGCGTTTCGCAATTAGGGTACAGGTTGAAATTCAGACTGTTGTAGTTATGTTTTGGCCGTGCTTCGCCATAGGTACCTACTAAACTTTGAAAAGGAGAATTAGCTCCATTTTTTTCACTGACCCACCCTTTTGCAATTTAAAAGTGTCTGTAATTGTTTTATTTGAAATAAATGCTTTGAGTTTGAGATTAAATAATGACTTCTATGTTCTTTTACACGACGACGGCGGAACCAAATGAATGGTAATGTTTTAGGTGCTGGTTAAGTTCGTAATTCTTATCGCAACCCCGATAAGACAACTTAAATACTTTTGAAATCGTATTCAAATATTTACTATCTTTATCATAGCCTAAAATTATGGCGAACAACTGTCAGTGAAAATTACGCTTCCGTGCCTCGGAAAGCACGTTAAGCCGTTGGTCCCGGCTGTCTTTCGTAGATCTTAGACAGTCGGTCCGGGTCGTCAGAAGCCCGAAAGTCTGACAACCAGTCTTACCAAGGGGTATCGTATTACCCAGTAACTGGGTTGTGAAGGTCAGATAGGAAGTCGCTCCATGTAAAATACTGGTACTCAGCTGCATCCGGTTAGACTGGAGCCGACTCCAACAGAGTTGGAAAAAGGCTAGGCAGATGATGAACTGTCAGTGAAAATTACACAAGAAATTATCTTCTAAATTAAAAATCTCTACTGAATCAGCATGCTACAATAATTATATAACACTACACCTGCCTATGGTATCATTATCATTGCAAATTACACTATTAAAAAACCTTATTACAACTAACTCACGCAAAAACCAACCTTAACCCCTCTCTATAAAGTTCTCCTCAAAAACCAACATAGCTACGACAATTGGTCATCATAAATTGGACTCAATGGCCTTATAGATAAGGGTGACGTGTGGTGTATTGGTGTCGTGGTCGACTCGTCCTCGGATCGAGGTCGGCAGTAATCGGCTCGTCTTCTAAGTTATTAATATAAGGACCATCGGGTATTGAGTCACGTACATAACTATTTTGTACTAGCTTTTGCCAGCGGCTTCGCCCGCGTGGAGGTCGGAAATTATCCCGCGGGAACATACTACCGGGATAAAAAATAGCCTATGTCCTATGGCTCTAAACTATCTGTGTACCAAATTTCATTAATCGGTTCAGTAGTTTTAGCAGGAAAGCGAGACAGACAGACAGAGTTACTTTTGCATTTATAATATTAGTGTGGATTAGTGTGGATTGATTTTAAATACCCTTGGCTAGGTAGTGGTCCTAGTTATGATGTCATAGTCTGAAACAATTGGACTTAAGTGGTTAAGAATAGAATAAGCAAGGTTTCTATTGTAAGACAACTTTGTGACTAAAAAAAAAATAGTTTCTAAGGAAATTGTTTACAATATTTAACAGCTACATTTTGAAATGACGGTAGCGGCATCTTCATCGCCACATTTTAAGCCCTACTCCGCATACCTCCTAATGACAAAAAAAAGTTCTAAGTTCTTTACAAAAAGAAGTAAGTACTCATCCACATCGCTTTCATCCGGAACCGTATCCAGAAGACTGGAAGCATTCCTCGTTGATAGCTAAATATTTGACGCGACTAATCGGGGAGAAATTACCTAAAAAATGAGATACGCGTACTGGATCCGTAGAATGAGCGTTTCACCCCAAACGGCAATTATTATGCTTTCTCCCTATTAAATTACTCTTCTCAGTCTTCTCTTACATGTGTCATTTATAATATTATTAATGCACCCATTTTGTCATTGATTTTCCAACGACTGTTGTGTCGACGAAATAAAAAACCGGCCAAGTGCGAGTCGGACTCGCGCACCGAGGGTTCCGTACAAACCTGTAGGTATTCTCGGTTTATGCATAAGGTTTATGTTTATGAAATTAAATGTTTTTTTATGAAATTAAATAAAATATTTGAATTGATGGAATGAAAGGTAAATTGCGATTTATGACGTATTAAAAAAAAACTACTTACTAGATCTCGTTCAAACCAATTTTCGGTGGAAGTTTATATGGTTATGTACATCATATATTTTTTTTAGTTTTATCATTCTCTTATTTTAGAAGTTACGGGGGAGGGGATACACATTTTACCACTTTGGAAGTGTCTCTCGCGCAAACTATTCAGTTTAGAAAAAAATGATATAAGAAACCTCAATACCATTTTTGAAGACCTATTCATAGATATCCCACACGAATGGGTTTGATGAAAAAAAAAATTTTGAGTTTTAGTTCTGAGTATGAGGAACCCCAAAATGTATTGATTTTTTTCTATTTTAGTGTGAAAATCTTAATGCGGTTCACAGAATACATCCACTTACCAAGTTTCATCAGCATAGCTCTCATAGTTTCGGAGAAAAGTGGCTGTGACATACGGACGGACAGACAGACAGACAGACATGACGAATCTATAAGGGATCCGTTTTTTGCCATTTGGCAACGGAACCCTAAAAAGGAGTTTAATAGTAGATCCTGATAGAGACCTTTGCTCTGCTGTGCTGTGGGACAGTACAGGCTTATTACTATTATCATATCAATTCACAGTTAATGCTCTAAAAATTCAATTCACTCTTTACTTCCTAAACCTTTGCCGAATATCAGAAAACGTGCTAAAAAAATGTCAGTATAATCGAAGAACAAAATTCAAAGCTAAGCAGTTTTTCATATCCAATAAATACCAGTTATACATAAGGAAAACCTCTAAAATACCTGTAAATTGTTGACAGATCACGTGTTGACATTCAAAGCAGTGCGCGGTGTAGGTCGGTCCTAGTGGCGCAGGCGCATGATGTCATTCGATGACGTCATCCACGTAACGAAGGTGCGCGGGAGTCGATGAGCGCTATGTAGGTTGTAGTCGTATGAGAAAATTGTTGTAAGAAAAGTGAATTAAAGGGTTTTACGATATAAGAGGTTTTTGGTGGAAGGAGGTGTTAAAAATTAAATTTAAAATTTAAAAAACCCCCGACACAAAAACCTAATTTCCCTTTAAAAAGTAAAAAATAATAAAAATAACTCAATCTTAAAGTACCTAAAACTGTATTCATAATTCAAAAAAAAATACGTCGCGTTGGGGGACCGCCTCAAACCTAACAATTTAATTACCAATAATCTTATTACCTAACTAAGCAGTCAACGACGTCTGCACTCGTGGAGCGGTCCCCCAACGCGACGTTTTTTTTTTTTAATTATTAATACATTCTTAGGTACTTTAAGATTGAGTTATTTTTATTATTTTTTACTTTTTAAAGGGAAATTAGGTTTTTGTGTCGGGGGTTTTTTAAATTTTAAATTTAATTTTTTATTTTGTACTTTTTATAGGTATATACTTAATATAATGTACAATCAAACGAAGTTAAGAACACTCTCGATTAATTCATCAATATTCTCTTTCAGTGCGCTTTCATTTGAGACCCCACTCGAGTATATTTGCTGACATTCGATTACTCTTCCCCACTTTCCCCCCCACAACTTTTAAACGGCTCAACCGATTTTCATCAAACATGTCTAAGAACACTCGCAGATAAGTCACCTTTAATACATATTTTTTTTTATTGAAATCGCATCATCCGTTCGGGAGCTATGATGCCACAGACAGACAGACAGACAGACAGACAGACACGTCAAACTTATAACACCCCTCTTTTTGCGTCGGGGGTTAAAAATGTGTTATATTGTTTTTTATAGATAAGTGGTAGGTAAGTTGCCAAGCCTTTTCCCAACTATTTTGGGGTTGGCTTCCAGTCTTACCGGATGCAGCTGAATACCAGAATTTTACATGAAACGAATGCCTATCTGACCTCCGCAATGTAGTTACAAATTAAGACTGGCGGTCAGACTCGGCCTTCTGACAACCCATAACGACTGTCAAAGATACACAAATAACAGCCGGGACCAACAGCTTAACGTGCTTTCCGAGGCACGGACCAACCGCGGCAAGCATAACTTAACCTGATCGATCGATTCGTTTCGCTGTCATTACTTATCCATAAGCCCCCCCCCCCCCCCCACTAGACGAATTATGTCAATTCACTTCTGCTGTTTCAAAAATTTAATCTTGCCGTGTGCTAGTCCATATAAAATTCTCGCACATTATTATCCAATAATTCAAATATCTATTCATTGCTGTTTCCTTATAAGGATTAAATACGTGCTCGTGAGCTTCAGTACAAAATTGCACATAACCAAACCTGTGAAGATAATAAGCGAACGGTTTGTCTAGTTTGTTCTAAATGGGATCAACCTTCAGTTAAGTTATTTAGTATTGACATAAATACTAGAATTTACAGAAAAGGAATATGTTTTGTTTTGGATGTCGATAAATTGAAGTGATGGATTGCTGACATCTTAATGTACCAAAACAGAGATGTAACTAGGGTCGTGGGATATTTAGTAAGAAACTTATGAATGTTTTTGAATAAAATAATTTTAATATAAAATAACAGTTCATTTTTAAAATAAGTGGACTGTCGCCTATGTCCAGCGGTGGACTGCGATAGGCTGAGTTGATTGATTGATTGATTTCAAAATTATCTCTCTTTGTCTGTTTATTTTATATCTTTTGGTGACTATACTTCCAATCTATAACGTAATGACTTATACTAGATGTATATTAAAGCGGAATTAGTAATAACACTAAATAACTTGTTTCTTTGTACGATGTTGCGTGACTGCATTATCTTATGATAGACGGTAGAAAATACCTGAAACCTTATGTCATTAATTCTTTATACAGTTTTGTAGTAGTATATAAGATATTAAATGACTAGTTGTGGCAGCAGCTGCCCTAGAATGGATTTAATTGGAACGTGCTACCAGGTCAAAACTGTGCCAATCTTACTCATTATTAGATCAGTTATATTCACATCATCACAATCAGTTCAGCCGTTTCGAAGAGAAGCCGAAACAAACAGATGCACACACAATTTTCTTTTAAAATTTCTTCTGTGTTATAAGTACCGGATATACCTTCATCAGCATTTAGTAAAAAGCTGTTATTTGGATATTATACACAGACATTAAAATTTTATTTATTTGTTTGTATATACATATGTCTGTGTATCTACTAAATTATTTAATATTTATTTGTAAAAAAAAAATACTATTGGTCCGCTATCTTTTAGAAACACACTTCAACAGAGGAGTTTCGAGAAATTATTTCGTATCGCACCTCTATAAACTCTGACCTCTAATTCCCATCTTCTGACAATAATTTTCTACCTTCTTAAAGGCTGTGCACTGCCTTTTAATCACATCAAGACGGATATTCTTAACGCCTACGAGCCTATGTGCATTTCCAATTTTTCACTATATTTCATCCAATACATTTCAATAAGTTAGCAGAAAACCATGTCAAACTAACACACTTTCGAATTCACAAAATATTGCTGTCGATTAACCATACGACAACCAGAGACAATTGACATTAGATGTCAACGTCAAAACCAGGAAAGAATCTTTACAACAACATCCTAAAACTCACTGCGTTATGTCATATTTTACGAAGAAACGCTAAGAAATAAAACAATGTCATGTTTCACATGTCTGTCTGTATATAACATTATGTAAGCTTATTGACAAGAGTTGGCGGCCATATCGTGATTCAGAATGTGGCCTTTAGTCTTGTAAAAACACCCACTTGGTATTAATTTTGTCACGTAGGAGGCTTTCTTGGACTGTGTCAATAAATAAAAGGATTTAATTGTCTCACAAAATGAAAATCAAAAGTCATTTATGCAAATTAGGCTTAGAGTCAGCACTTTTTGAACGTCACAGTTACATAAGACAGTCCACCAAAACGCCCGCCCTTCACCACTTCCTAGTGCTTTAGCTGGGAAGAAGTGGCGGAACAAACTCCCCAGCAGCACAGCTGTCTGTTAACTTAGAAGAACTTGATTCTATACAATAATATTTAAGTAATCAATTTTATTCAACGCAAAAAGCAAATTATTTGCCATATATCAACTAGCACACGCCAAATATGTCAACATAACATTGAAAAGTATATTCAAGCAGAAATAAATATTAAAAACTAAAATGTTAACAGAACTTAAAACTTGAATAAATGGCGTGCTCACTTACATATACAAAATCAGAGAAGGTAGCACTTTTCCTGAAAAGGTATTAAAAAGCAGCTAGAGAACTAGAAAGAGAGCACTAGGAAGTGGTGAAGGGCGGGCGATTTGGGGGACTGTCTTATGTAATTTTCACGTTCAAAAAGTGCTGACTCTCAGCCTAGTTTGAATTAATGACTTATGAATTAGATTTTGATTTCGATTATTATTTAAAAAAAATTGCCGTTCCATATATTTTGACTGCGTACGTGTTGCACTTTACTATGAAACAGCTGATTTTGTTTTTGATAACCGATGAAAAATTACTACCCTACCTCTAGCGTCCTGAGGGTCGAGGGATTTGTTCGAAAGAGTTACCGTGGCCCTGGCATAAAGGCAACTGAAGGAACATGGGTGGGTTTTTTAGTCAGTAAATGTCTGACACTCCCTTCCACTTCACCCAGAGCGGGAGACTTTATTTGATGATTTCCCACCCATAAAAAACCCCTAGCGTAGAAATGTTTGTGCTGAAATCATATTAGAGTTTGCGCGTCCCCGTCACCTTGTATGTCTCTGCTTACCCCTTTGACTAATAAAAGGCTTGATGTTATGGTCATCCTAAATGACCTATCTATCATCATTTACTTAGCACAACACTGCACGTAGATATGTTAAACATTACATAAGTTACTAAGGTAACAATTGACACGTCTGTAAGGTCATCCTCCGGAGGTCGAACTCTGAACCAACCAGTCTACAAAGAGCCTTCTGTTACAAAACATTAGTGCGTGGTATCTGTGATTAGTTTTTAAATAGATGCGTAGTTTCATAGCCTTGAATGCTTGTGATGTCTTCCGGATTTTGACGATTTTGCGTAAGTTGAAAATGACGATTAGTAAAACCAGTTTTTTTTTTGTGAAATTGGAGATTTATGGTAGTACCGTGTGGTGCCGGACGTAAAGAATAACACCACCCCATTTCTTCCCGTGGGTGTCGTAAAAGGCGACTAAGGGACTTACTAGTGAATGGGCAGCAGCGTTCTCTATGCATTTTGCTACCATACTGCGATCGCCAACCCGCCTGCCAAGCGTGGCGATTATGGCAAAGCCCCCCAAATTGGGGGAGGCCTAAGTCCAGCAGTGGACGTCTTACGGCTGAAATGATGATGATGATGGTAGGCACTACAGTTGAGTGGTATATCACACATTAATTTGGGACAAACCTATTGCCATTACATAATCAACCTATAATTTCCCACTGCTGGGACACAGGCCTCCTCTCCGCACGAGGAAGTGGCCCAATGCAGGTTGGTGGATGTCACATGTCTACGAAGTTTTGGTTCTAGGACGTGCCAGTTTCTTCACGATTTTTCACCGTTTGACTGGCCTGTTAGTCTAGTGGTTAGTGACCCTGACTGCTAAGACTGAGGTCGTCGGTGCGATTCCCATCCAGGACAAATGTTTGTGCGATGAGCACAATTATTTGTTCTGTGTCTGGGTGTCTATAATATGTATGTATTTAGAAATATATAAGTATGTTTATCAGTTGTCTGGTTACCATAGTACAGGCTCTGCCTGGTTTGGGATCAGATAACGGTGTGTTGGTTGTCCCAAGATATTATTATTATTATATTTCTTATTCCATTCATTCGCCAACACCACACATCCCTCCCCGCATTCTCATCTCAGCTGAATGCAATTTTCCTTCATTCATAAGTTTTCTGGCCCTTTTCTGGCCCATTCTGATCCCTCCAAGGCAGATTAAAAATAATCCATATCTACCTAGTTGTTTTTTATAGAAAACTAGCTTTTGCTCGCGACTTCGTCCGCGTAAATGTTATCGCGGACGCAGACGAAATCACGGAATAAAAAGTAGCCCATATCCTTTCTTGGGGTTTCAAACTTACCCCGTACCAAATTTCATCAAAATCGGTTCAGTAGTTTGGTCGTGAAAGCGTAACAGATAGACAGAGTTACTTTCGCATTTATAATATTAGTATAGATTTTAATGAGTGTCTTCATCTTATTTATCTTCATACAATGTAAAATCACAAGATACTAAAATCAGTCGAAAGACGTTCAATGCTGGATATAGACCTCTCTCAAGCATCGTTACTTCGGCCGGATACTACTCGTAGCCACCGAATTTCTGCGTCTTTCACTTGGTCCTCAAAATTATCATCATCATAATTTCAGCCATAAGATGTCCACTGCTGGGCATAGGCTTCCCCTCATTTGGGTGGGTTTGCCATAATCGCCACGCTTGGCAGGCGGGTTGGCGAACGCAGTATGATGGTAAAATGCATAGAGAACGCTGCTGCCTATTCTCTAGTAAGTCCCTTAGTCGCCTCTTACGACCCCCACCGGTAGAAAAGGGAACGGGTGTTTTTGCGTTGCGGGTTAAAAATTCTATCCAATGCAAATTACAAAACAAAATACTACACTGTGATCTATCAGAATAATTCGTGTTGTTATTACAATGGCTACAAATTCTTTACATTAACTTATTCACACATTTCTTGGCCGGACCTTGCCGTGGCTTCCTCGTGGGTGTTTCGAACAACGATTACAATTGTCTAGCATTGTTGGCTATGTCGTCATCTTATGTACATTCAGATCTTATAGATTGTCATTGGCTGTGTATTTGTAGGTGTTAGGTAATGCGTTTAAAGCTTTATTTTCCTTTCTCCTTTACTGTTGGATTGTTATAAATACAGAATTTACAATAGAGCAAAATCTGGCCAGCCTTTTCCCAACTTTGTTGTAGTCGGCTTCCAGTCCGGATGCAGCTGAATAGATACCAGGATTTCTCATGGAATGATTAACTATCTGACCTTCTGAATCCAGTTATTGGGTATCATGATAAGTTGGCAAGGCTCGGTCTCTGTCGACTTGTTCAGAGTTTGAGGGTTCGGACACGTAACGACTGTCAAAAATAATATCAAAATATTTTATTTCACATAAATCTAAAGGCGCACTTATGTAAGGTCAGAAGCTAAGTGCACGATTCCAATTGGTTGACTCCTATGGAGAAGAGCCGGCTAGAAACTTCACAGGTACTCTTTTAAAAATAATTGGCTTTTACAATGGTTTCAAATTACAGTGTTAATAGGTATGGGAGGACAGTGTAGGCCTGTCAACGTTATCTACGAATGATGCTAAAACAAATTTATTTTTAGGTAGCCTGTAGAGCGCCAAGGGGTACTGTAGTACCCAGAACGAACATAACTAACATCTACCCTCAAAATTACTAAAAAAAAAATCTAATTTATTTCAGCTTTTTAAATGTATATTTTATTTTGGTATACAATTGTGATTTTAATTTACGAACTACGGATGTGTATGTGAGCGGATTCGGATGTGATCGAATAATATTTGCGGTCGGCCGGAAAATTGCGGAAAATGAGGCTATCAAGTCGGTAGTGCCTTTAAGGCTTTATTTACTTCGTCCTTTCTTAAACGCATTTCACTTAGGTAATACTTACCTAGCTTGCACTTAATGCATGTCTGGTTGCCATAGTACAAGCCCTGCCTAGTTTGAGATTCGATAACGTTGTGTTGGTTGTCCTAAGATATTATTATTTAGCACTTAAGAAAGATATTGTTGTGTGATTTAAGAAATTCCTAATGGAAATCCCAATGACACTTTGCCCAAACCTGGGAATCGTAACCTGCACCCTAATTGTGTTACGCATTATCTATCAGAATCTGAATTGTCTTGAACATTATTTCTAAACCGTTGCGTCATATGTTCAAATTAATTGTAAGCTCAGCAACGTAAATAACGCAATGAATGTTGTTTAACTATCAAAATGAACCCAATTGCTACTGATAGCAAGTTGCACAATTACCCCTCAGGACTCCACGCTCAGCAGCGAACTACGCATCACACTGATGTTACGCAAATCCTAGATCGCGCAAGCAGAGTTTACCGCGCAACTAGCTTATATACTTATATGTATATACAACGTCCCGACATCTAACAATGAATTCTCCCTTTTCTACGGAGGTTGAACGAACTTAACCTCTGTTCCTCATACCTAAAGAAACCTAACTAATGACATCTCCGTTTGAAGATCTAACCCAGTTATGCTAAGTGCGTAACGATATTATGTAAAATATTTTTTCCTCATTAAAATTGTAAACTAATTAACAAGAATTTTCACTAGAAACATTATAAATATTCGTTGTGCGGTATTCTCTAATTAGGCGGCTTAGAACTTCTTCCTTCCTTTTAAGATATTTACGTTTTCCAAATCAATTGCATGTAGCTTCAAGATTTTCACGTACTTACTATATTTTTTTCGGGCATAATCCCCACTGATTACAGGTTCCTTGTTATTACTTAAGTTTACAACACATTCCCAGATTTTCAAACAAACGCCCAGATTTTCAAACATATTCCCAGATTTACAACCATATTCCCAGATTTACAATTACATTCTCAAATTTACAATCAAGTCCCCAGATTTACAATTACATTCTCAAATTTACAATCAAGTCCCCAGATTTATAACCAAATTCCCAGATTGGCTACAAAATTCCCAGATTTTTTTACTGATACCCAGACTTCAATAGTGTATTTTAGTGTAGTGTTGCGTATAATTACCATGTCCTATTGCGAGTAAATGATTACACTTATTTGGGAAGTAGCAGTTCTCTTAAAAGTCCGATTTAGAAATATTACTCCATACTAATGAAATCACACTAAAAACAAAAACTTTTTATTATAATCTGATTCATCGCCCATACATTCGCGGAACAGCCGGGCAGCCTCGATACGACCCACTCGAGACAAATATCAGCACACTACTTTTTATCTACAAGGTCGGCTAACCGGCCATTTTCGCATTCTACCTATGGAAACCACTTTATCTTTTACACTTCAATTACCACCTATCACACTCTTATTTTTTAGGTGCTAAGGTCGGAAGTTAAATGATTTGTTGTTAGGGCAGGTGTAAATGTTAGTTGGTGTTTGAGAAATGGTTTCACATTGAGACCAAAAACCCATTGTCTTATGGGAATATTATGAAACGGATATTTTGTAATAAGAACGAGTTTAAACCTCTTTTTATTTAGGCGTCTAGATACATTTCATGATAAATTTTACAATATCTATGACTTTTTACTGATAAATCGTATCTGTGATTGTTTAAATAATTGATCCTATTGTGTTTGTTAAGTATGCTGATTCTTTGATGTCTATTGGGCTACTTTCGTTTAGTTTCGTAATAAGTCAGATAGTTGCTAGACGCTTGTATATTTGCATCATATTTGTATGTGTGAATTTTTATGCGAACCATCTTTTTATTATAACATTATATAACGGATACTTTGGTCTATGAAATATATTAATTAAATTGATAAAGGTCAAGGTCAAGGATATCGCCAACCTAAATCGGTACTCCCTTTCTTCTCCTAAAATTGTTTGTCCGAAAATCATTATCCATAACACGTTAGCTATAAACGGCAGTAACCATAATATTCAAAAAGTCGAAATTTTGTGTTACATAATTATCTTTGCTTCTAAAACTATTCTGTCATAATATCAAAAACTATAATCATTAAATCTCCTAATGTTGCATGTTATAAAGTCATATGTCCTAAGTATTGTATTAAATAAATTGTATTCTGCCGAATGTTCATTTATAATAAAATAGTTAGTAGTAAAAAAATGCTACAAGTTAGGTTTTAGTGACAGAAACGAATCGCTGTAAATCCGACTCCACGTAGTCTTGTCTGCCCTACCCCTAGAGTGTAATTTAAAATCGCGTAGGCGCGGAGGGGCGAGGCGGCCCGTGAGCTGAGGAGCAGGTGGTTGTAACGCTCGCCGCTGCTGCTGAGGCTGGCCGGCGAAGCCGGCCAGCAAGACGAAGCTGCGGTGGTGATCGTTAAACCGTCTGCGACGATAAGCTCGCGTGGGACCGCCTAAGCCCCGCAGTGCCGGAGCCGTGACAGAAACCATGCCTGCTGCATGATGCATGCTCGCTTGTATACTGCATGCTTGCTTGCATACTCGGTTGCATGCTGCTTGCCTGCTTGCATGCATGCTCGCTTGCATGCTACATGATGCATGCTTGCTTGCATGCTCGATTGCATGTTGCTTGCGTGCATGCATGCTGCATGCATGGTGTATGTTTGTTTGTATGTTTCTTAGAGGGAAATAAAATCACTTGTTCACAATCACCTGTTTTATTGAGTGATATTGTATTTATTGAGTGATAATACATGCAGCGCCATGCCAGGCCTTGATAAATACCATAATGCTTTTGTATCTTTCCTATTTATGTATTATATCAGTTGAATTTGATAAAATAATGAAATTCTTAATGAACTCCGTAATACTTTGTTTTAAAAATATAATTAGGATAAATAAACATAAATAATTTGAATTTAGAACTTATAACTTTTATGGAAAACAGTTTTAAGTCTTTTGTATGTTATTGATAGTAATATTTATGACAAACGGATTTAGGGCATATTATATTTAGGGATTTCAATTGTATGGCATGTGATATTATGTGACATTTAGTTCGGGCAAGTTATCATTCGGACAAATGATGATTAGGACAAAAAAAGTTATGGCTCTTTAGATTATGGATAAAAAAGTTAGGTCACACAATAGAGAACCACCTAAATCACTACTTTGACATTGAATTGTATAAAAAAAAGAATACGCTTATTGAATTGTAATAAAAATACCTAATCTTTAATGAATAATGATGAAATGTAATTTTCATGAATATTATCACGGTTTATGCACCATCTCTTCCTACCAATTTTTACGCCACAATATGCGGCTAAACATGTCCGATCTTTTCTGTATCTCTTTATTATCTTGCATGCAATGTATAATTATACACCATGTTTGAAACATACAAATAAAATTTACTTACTTACTTAAAATAGGAAGTGTTTAGGGAAAAAGATTTCAGTTGGGTTTTGCGTGGTCTTCACAAAACAGATATTTAACATACAATGATTCATCGTCATTCCTGCAACTTATTTTGATTCATTCGAACATAAATTTTCTTCCATACTTCTTTCGTTAGTCGTCATGTCGGTAGTCACTCCTTTTCTAGATAATATCATATGTCAAGCAGTCTTTGAATCTCTGTTTTGGTCTTCCTCTACTCTTATCAACCACTCACATTCATACTAAATTGCATTGGCCATCAATATGTCCTGTTCCCAACTCGATTAAGCACGTCTGGAATGACCTCGGAAGGATGGTTAGAAGCCACAGACCACCTCCAATCACCTTCAAGGCCATAAAACAGAAGAGAAGAATGGGAAATGTTCCTCAACATCACATCCGAAACCTGATGTTCAGTACGCCAAACCACCAAACAAATACCAGTTATTAAAATGTAAATAAGGCGTAAAACATACTTATAAATGATGTTTGGGTTTTTGCCAGTAAATTAAAATATTTTTAAAATTATAATTTTTTAAGTTAAAAGCGTAACTAATGTACAATCTTTAAGTACAAAACAAAGTCGCTTCCGCGTTTGTACGCTTAAATATTTTCAACGGATTTTAATGCGGTTTTCATCAATAGATAGATTGATTCAAGAAGAAGGGTGTTATGTGTAATACGCGGGCGAAGCCGCTAGAAAAAGCTAGTAAACTATAATTTCAAAAAATGTTCTCTTATAACTGAACGAAAACTTTGACTCCTATAGTAAAGAAGCAATTGTGATTTTTTAAGTGTAGTACTGAATTTTATGCTTACAATAAGCTTTTAGAGCCAGAATCAAATTATAATAACAACATGCATACATACATAAAATCACACCATTTTCCCATGGGGGTAAGCAGAAATTACAGAACGCCACCTGCTATGATCCTTACATAACATACCCCTTTTGCATTGTTTATACATCTGGTCATACACGCACGCCGGTTCACCAATAAGGTCACTATATATTCTCCTAGGGCGTCCCCTTCCGGCGTGACCAGTCACATCTGCCTTGTAAATAATACTTTTGGTAAGCCGCCCTTAATTTATCCTCACAACATGACCAAACCATCTAAGCATACTCTCATCTTGTTTTAATCCATACCAAAATAATAATATCTAGCCATTTTTATCCTCAACATCAGTAATTTTCAAAGAAACACACTTAAGTAATTGTGGTTTTTGCCACCAACATCTTCGTTAAGCAGAAAATTGTTCATCATGCATAGCCATTACGTCATGTTGAGAAACTGGTTTTCCCAATAAAATACGATGAGAACACATACAGACATAATCGTTCCGGTATTTATCATATATACTTGAAAGGTTAAGGGGTCGTGGCTAAGTAATAACAGACGGATCCATCGAGAAGGTTAAGCTGTGTCTGCCGCGGTTGCTCCGAGGATGGGAAATTTTTACATAACAAGACCCCTTCGTGACTCGGGGTCCTGGCTCCAATTTGTATAACTTTAAAAGTCGTTACAGTGGGGGGAGTAAGGTCTACTGTGACAGGCTTTTTTTTGTGGGTGGGAAATCATCAAATGACTTCTCCCGCTCTGGGCGGAGCGGAAGGGCGTGTCAGACTTTTACTGACTAAAACCCACCCGTGTTCCTTCAGTTGCCCATTTGCCAGGGCCACGGTATCTCTTTCGAACAAATCTTGCGACCCTGACTGTGACAGGTTTGAGTCACATATTTTTATCACAGTGCAGGAATAAAAACAATGATAAATTACTCAAGCTTATCGCAGACGTTGTGCTCACCCCGCAGACCATGAGAAACCTGAAAGTCGGACAGGTGACAACCAGTTAAGAACGGTTGTCAGACTTGATGACTTCTTTTGCGATACGCCTTGATAAGCCATAGGGTTATTAAAATAGGTATATAACATGAAAAAGTCACGTATGTACTTGCCGGTATTTGTACCCGTAGAACCCGTCGTATGAGTGGCGAAGTCTTATCCACTAGGTCATCAGAAAACAAGCGTAATCGACTGATATAATGTTATACTTTTTTTCTGAAAGTCAAAATCATTTATTGCGGACTAAGTGTAAAAATAGTTAGTGTAGGTAAGTGTAAACGTCAAAATAGTTTTTTAAAATGTTTCAATAGTGTAATTGGTTTCGGCCGTTCTATTTAAAATTTAAATAAACTAGCTTCTGTCCGCGACTTCATCCGCGTCAAATTCTTGCTACCGTGACCCTTCCCGTCGCATTGAATTGCCTGCTAGTTTTCGTCCATTTTTCATTGCTGCTCCGCTCTTTTTGATCGTAGCATGATGTTATATAGCCTTCCTCAATAAATAGGCTACCCAACACAAAAATATTTTTTTCAATTCGGACTAGTCGTTTCGGAGCCTATTCAATTACAAACAAACAAATCAAATCTTTCCTCTTTATAATATTAGTATACATGAGTGTATAGAGTTGGTGTTATGCTATGTTAGTACTTATGACTTAGCAGCCTTTTACAAGCATTGCAATGATCATACACCTGCCCTATTTAGTTTGTGACGATGATGTCACAATTATAGTGACCAAACTACATCGCTAGATGGTCGTGCTAGGCTTACCGACATGCATCGATATTGACCTTGTCCACACTTGTCGAGTTATGCACTCATGCGCATAGGCTTACACATGTTGTTGTAGCGTGACGCTTGATCGATGCAAATGTCAGGGATATCGATAAGTTGGTGCTATCAATCAAACAAGTTAGTAACTCCATTGCTAGGAATTATAGGTTATGTATAAGTATATAAAGTTTATAAAAACAGAGAAAAAAGAATCAGAGGGCTTCCTCGATCGCATCGCTGTCAATGGGAAAAGTTGCCACGTTGTATTGCAATGCTCATTCTTTGGCCAAAAAATAGGCCAGCCCTCTGGTCACGTGAAGAGTCGACCAACCGCTTGGCTATGTCTCGAAAAACCAAGTGGGCACTCGGACCCCCAATATAGGTTGATTGGTTTTAGAGTTTTTGGTCTATTTAAGTCACATCTGTATTAGACGGGGTTAGGGGACGGTGACGGGGGGAGATTTTTTAGTAACGGCCCGGAGTTTGGAATTTGGCAGTGTGATATCCGAGCCTCGGAAAGCACGTTAAAACGTTGGTCCTGCGCCTGATCTCTCTCCGATCGTGTCGGATTGCCGTCCCATCAAAATATGAGAGTGAGGGAACAGTGAGAGCTCCTGTGTCTGCGCACACACTTGAGCACTATAATATCTCCCGCGCCGATGGCTAATCTCCGTAGAGATTGGCCGCCATTGCCGAAGTACGGTCTAGAGGACTATATAAATTATTTGCTATTCTTCTATCTTTTTTTTTTCTTCAAACCAATTCAAACTTCAATTCATCATCAACATCACCATTTCAGCCAAAATACGTCCATTGCTGGACATAGACCTCCCCATTTGGAGGCCAGAATCGCCACGCTTGGCAGGCGGGTTGGCGATCGCAGTGTGGTGATAAGATGCATAGAGAACGCTACTGCCCATTCTCTAATAAATCCCTTCGTCGCCTCTTACGACACACTCAGGAAGAAATAGGACGGTGCTATTCTTTAGGTCAATACACGGAGTGAAATAAAGACCTCGCTCCATTACAATTAAAAGTAAACATTGAACAGGCCACTCATTGCACAATGGTCCGCGATTGGGACATAACGGCACAATGGGACCCGCCGTTATGCGAGCGCCTCTTATGGACACGTTCTTCGAAAGGAATGATAACGTATCATTGTTGAGTGGACAGTCTTGTTAGACGGGTCTGGGGCATGAAGACAACAGTATTTCAAACTAACCTGTTCCGTTTATTGGCGGACGTAGAGAATAGCACCATCCTATTTCTTCCCGTGGGTGTCGTAAGAGGCGCGACTAAGGGACTTACTAGAGAATGAGCAGCAGCGTTCTCTATGTATTTCACCATTTAAAAAAAATCTAATCAAAATCAAAACAATTTATTTCGGGCTACAAAGACCCATATCATAAATACCTTACCAACGCGCCAACCCGCCTGCCAAGCGTGGGGATAATGATAACCCCCCCGCGCCAAATTGGGGAAGGCCTATGCCCAACAGTGGGCGTGATTTAGCTGAAATTAAATTCGTTTTTTTTTTAATTATTGTTACACACACCAATTCTTAAACCAATTCCTACTTGCTATGTGAACTACAGTGGCAGAAAATATTAGAACATCATCAAGATACTTAAAGTGGATTAAATACGTATTATTGAAACTAACACAGAAACTACCCAAGCAAAATCGATCAAATTTCTATACAGGGCCTAAGGCCTATACTGAGGCATACCCTATCCATTAAAAAAAATGTTCTAATTCGATCCACAACTGCCGAAGATATCTCGGAACATACGTACATACAGAAAACAAACAGACAAAATCAAAAGCCATATATTCAAAGGAGGCTGAGAGTCAGCACTTTTTGAATGTCAAAGTTACAAAACGCCTGCCCGCCACTTCCTAATGCTTTAGCTGGGAAGAATTGGCGCGCAAACTCCCCAGCAGCACAAGACGAATTGAAAACCTCTTTTGAAGTTGGTTAAAAATGTGTTGGATTGACATACCTACTGAAAAGCGTAATTTCAATCATTTTGAGTCGTGCAAAGGCTTTCAAAGCGATTGTCGCTTGTCTATGACCTAAAATTTCAACAGGTAGAATCGTTAATCGAAAAAATAACAAGCAACAATGTTGACTCATATCATTTTATTAATCGTTGATCTACTTTGACATTAGAGTCTCAAGGAAATCAGATCGTAAGGATAATATACCTGTACATACGACATTGACATACTCTGTGTACACCTTGGAATTTAAGTTATGCCTTCAGGGAAGATTTTGTACTGGTTTATAATATCAACTTCTTTTCTTGACTCATAAATATTTAAAGTCTTCTATCTTCGACCTTTATCGTAGGTACTCAAAAGAGTACAACTGGTCGTTCCAGAGATTACCTCCTTCATATAAATCAAGTCATTTATTCAAATTAGGGTATCAGCACTTTTCGAACATCAAAATTACATAAGACAGTCCCCCAAAAAGGCCCGCCCTTCACCACTTCGTAGTGCTTTAGCTGGAAAGAAGAAGTGGCGCAACAAACTCCCCTGCTGGACAGCTGTCTGTTTAGTTAAACTTGATTCTATAAACTTACAAGCAAACAAATCTTCTTTCACGTCTTTATAACATTATATATTAATAATATAATATACTAGCTTTTGCCAGCGGCTTCGCTCGCGTGGAGGTCGAAAAATATCCCGCTGGAACGTACTACCGGGATAAAAAGTAGCCTATGTGTTAATTGAGGTTATAAATTAATTCTGTTCCTAATTTCATCCAAATCCGTTCTGTAGTTTTTGCGTGAAAGAGTAACAAACATCCACACATCTACACATCCATACATCCAAACTTTCGTATTTATTATATTAGTAGGATAGTATAGTTTACAGAGTTGATTCATAATACTAGGGGTTGAAATTAACGACCATAACTCCTTGAAAATTTAAGTTTTGACTAATGCAGATAACTGTATAACATAAAGTTTATAAAACTACAGGGACGGACGAGTATACAATTTTTTATCTCTTTAAATAACTGTAATAATTTTGCATATAATTGTGCCAAACTTTCCTAAAAAGGGGTAGCTACAATGCTTTTGCTTCATTATTAATAATAGATTTGGCGACAGGCGAGCTTGACTCAAAATTCATTGACCTTATAAGCGTGAAGCAACTTATTTCTAAGTATAAATATAGTAGATCATCATAGACATATCAAAATATGACTCCCAAATTAATAACGGGATCCAAACCCAAAGCCGATCTCTTAAAGGAGCTAATAAGCCCGCTGCACTGTACTCCGTGGGGGCCGGTTGCCGAAAACGTTCGGTTACTCTTACGTCATCACCCCACAGCCTTGTGCAACCAGCCAACCAGTCGAGCAGTCGAGTAGTCGCGACCGGTACTGACGACCACGAAAGTGTTTAATAAGTTATAGTTCTTTAAATGATGAGTTTTTTCATTTGAGCGCACTAATCTTTGAAACTGCCCTTCGAATTTCAAAAATTCTTGTTGCATTCGCTAGCTTTATTCTTGAGAGGGCGATCTCAATGCTATTTAATTTTTGATACTAAGTAGAACACTTAGGAGACGAGAAAAAATATAAAAAAGGTCTGAAGGAATCTTAGGTGAAAAAGAAGTAAATAAATAATCCGATTACTGGTGAAACGCGGTGCAAAGCTAGTATGCTAGTTGTTTTTGATAGCCTGTAGAATATAAGTAGACAACACATGGTGTATTAATAAATAGCTAATATCGTCTATAAAACCGAGGACAGAAATTGTTGGTGAGCTCGTTGATTTTAGTGATTACGGTTCAGAATGTTTCTTTGTTTTTGGTGGATTAGTATTTACGGTATACTCGACTGTCAGTTGAACACTGGTTATTTTAGTTGAGGTCGTGTGGATACATAATGAACTGTTCAATTTCAAAGTAAATATTTCAAAGAAACCAATTATAGGCACTTTAGATTTTCCCGTTCCAAGCATAGTTTGTACCTATTGAGAAAAATGGGCAAGAAACTCTGTTCCTTAAAAATCCTTCTCGGTTTCTTAGACTAATAAGGCCATGTTACCACCACCAGAGTTGTACAGACGCCAGCTCATCGAGCTACTAAAATATGTCAAATTTCTTTAACAGATTTTCAACTTTATCGCTAAAACATTAGGTTCAAGGTTGATTGGGAGATGGGATGGGATTTTAACAGTTTGGGGTACCTTGATGTGCCAGTCTGTACCTCAAATTAAAGACAAAAATATAGTCTACCTCACTATATAATTATCCGACTGACACTTTAAGTACCCCTTTCATTCCGTGAACTTTCTTTAACACTTTTGTGCTCGACATGCCGCACGCAGTCGGCACAAGCGCAGGCGCAGCTTTTCGAATCACTTTTCATTACTTACACAAATACAAGAAAAGGTACAGAAGTATCACTACATACAGAATTTGACAGTGGACGTATTGGTGTAATTGAAAGATGAGGTTTATTGATTTCGTTAATGAAGCATGTTTTAAAGATAGCTGTGAACCTATTTTTGTTTGTTTACGTGTGCCCATAAAAAAAACCGTGGGATTTAGTACTCATACACATGCAAGGACGTCGCTAGCCGATGGCCCAAGGAGGAGGGTGGCAGATGATATTGATGATGGGAAATGAATGAATTGTATGTGCAGTCATAAAGCTTAACGCTTGTAGTGCGAGTCTTACGTTTACAGCGATTTTTATAATAAGAACGGTCAAACTTCCAATATGTAAAGTTACACGAGACCTCGACCTTACAATAAATAAATTTGTAAGCAATGTTATTACATTTATTAGGAAAATTAAATAAAAAGAATTTGGGACAAAAGTTGTAGATATTCTCATTATCTGTATAATCACACTGACGTCATGCAAATTCACAGGATTTTGCATGACGTCAGTGTGATGCGTAGTTCACATGTAGCGGTGTAGATGCCGTTACAAGATGCAAGATGAAACAAGTGAACCTTCTGTGTGTCTTCTTGTTAGTGAACATAACGATATTGGGCATGTTGCGTGCCCTGGACCCATTATTGTGTTTTAATAGTAGTTTGGTCCATAGTTTTATCGTTGCTGTGTTGATCTTGAAATTAACCATGAAGACAAGAAAAAATATAGAGATAATTGGCCATTTAAAATCTGTAGATGTTTCGTTTTTACACTTTCTTTTAATGCGCTTTAACGGTCTCTGTAAAGAAGCTCTTCCTAGAAAGTAATACTCGTATCAAATCAAATAAGAAAGAAAGGAGATGCATTTATTTACCACAGACTAAAAGGCACACGATAGGTATACACCAGCATGCGTAGCATGACCACCGTAGAAATGGGTTTTGTCGACGGAAGAATAGACAAAATTACAGATTGTAGAAAGATTAAAGACAAAATTAAAGATTGTAGAAAGATTTGTACCGTTTTATGCTGGCGTAGCATGACAATTATATCTCTATCTCTCTGATAACGTTCTTTCTACGGTGGTCATGCTACGCGTGCAGGAATGAGTAAAATAAAAATTCTACAAAAGTGTAAACTAGCATTCGGTATAATTTGTCGGCTACGCCAAAAAGGCCCAGTTCAGCAAAAATGCCAGACAACTAGTGCCTGACTTTGCTTTCCAACTAGACCTGAAGTGACAATAAGAATATTTTATTTCACATAAACCTACATGTGCACTTAAGAAACGGCAGAAGCTGCACGGTTCCAATAAGCTGATTCCCACGGAGAAGAGCCGACAAAAAACTTCATGGTCTCTTTTATTGGCATTTCCATTGGTTTCAAATTACAGTGTTAATAGATATGGGAGGACAGTATAGGCCTGTCAACAAGTACCTCGTACTTTATAAAATAGAAAATGGTCTACAAATCTACAGTCTACAAGGCCTACAACGTTCTCACATTCAATTTTAAATGAAATGCTAGACAAATAAAATATACAATCTATTTAAACCAAATGTCATGATTGCCATAACAACCACAAATAAAGAGTTGAAATTAGAATTGTAGGAATATAATGTCAAATAGTGTGTGTCAAATAAGCAGTCATCATCATCATCATTTCAGCCGTGAGACGTCCACTGCTCCCCCAATTTGGGGACTTTGTATTTTTGCAACAATTGCCAAACTTGGTAGGCGGGTTGGCGATCGCAGTATAGTGTTAAAATGCATAGAGAACGCTGCTGGCCATTTAGAGAATGGGAGGAGAGGGGTTTGACAGAATCTCCACGCTTGGCAAGCGGGTTGGCGATCGCAGTGTGATGGTAAAATGCATAGAGAACGCTGCCGCCCATTCTCTAATAAGTCCCTTAGTCGCCTCTTACGACACCCACGGGAAGAAATGGGATGGTGCTATTATTCGCGTCGGGCAACAAACGGAGCTCTTTTAAACATTACCTCCCAAATCTAACTTCTTGAGCAGTCGTTCCATGTTAAATATTGGTATCCAACTGCGTCCATTTAGACTGGCAGCTGACCCTAACATAGTTGAAAATGCAACTTGATTAAATCCTTTCTAATATGTCCATAATCTTTCAACCAGTAAATAAAATTTATACCCGTATATGCTACCATAACATAAGACTTATAACTGGTTTCCGAAAGGCTTTATAGAGGTCAGATAAAGTCGCTTCGGGCGAGACACGAAATTCTCCATGCCATAAGTAAGGGACCGGTCGACCTGGGAAGGACCGTATATGTCCAGTTCTTTAACCAGGTAATAAAAGTTAAGAAGAGATTGCAAGAAATGAGGTAATTGAGGACTTAATTCCAGTATTTTTTAAGATCCTCTTCGTCGCCTTACGAGCAATTTTAATAAGAATTTCTGTAGTTTAGATCTGTTTGCTTTACTGCATAGAAACCTGTATGGTACTCAACATATTGAAAAATTAATGTGACACTTTTGTTCCACTTATGCGTCATTATTAATGGCGTTTTTTTTTTTTTTGTTGATTATTTCCCTTTTTTATTTTTTCTATTGTTTACAACCCTAGTCTTAAAATTTGCCAAATTGTGTTATTGTGAATGTGTGGATTTTACGTTTGCATCATATTTTTTTTTTTTTGTAATTCTTAACCAGTCAATTACCGTAATTACAGACACAATTGAAAAACGATTGTGTCTATACTAAATGTGGTATCTCAGGGACTTAAAGGTTAATGTGAAATTGTTTGCTTTCTCGAATAAAAAAATAAAAAATAAAATTAGATTGAGACGTCCAATTTGATTTGTTTTTAAAACGCTTTTATTTAGATTGGTATGTAATTATGTAACGGAATCTTTAAAGATGATTTTCACCCCGTTCAAAACGTCGGATTAATTTTAAAACTTTTCACACTTATGAAGGACCGATGGCAATGCAATAATTTTAATAGTTTGTCTCATTATCCTGATCAGAATCTTCAGGATTAGCGATTTTTTTATATACGGAGACATGGTAGTGTTTATGCTAAGTACTAGTTCAAAATAAATGTTCCGGATAGGGACTGAGCGAGCCTGAGAAAATGGCGACGAAATCCAAGGAAGGTCTTCAAGGAAGCATGGATTACAATCTTAATAAATTATCATTTAAAATTAAAAACCAGGCATTAATGATACATTTCCACTCTTTAGTATATTTTTCTATGAATTCGTATTTTTTTTTACTATTATTTATGAATATTTTTTCCTGCCCTCAAAGTTGTTCGGAACTCATAAATTATATAGTTTCTAATCATGTCCATAACCATGTTCTTCAATATAAAAGGAAAATAAAAGTATAGAGAAATGCTTAGACACAAACCTGCATGTAGGTATTTTCTAAACCTTTTTGTTTCTTTTGCTGTGAGAAGCAAAAGCCCATTAAACACATTTTATTTTACTATATTTTATTACACGATTAGATGTGATAAAAGGACATAGTTTCACGTACACACGGCTACATATCAAGCTACGGACAACCTCTTTTAGCTGACCTCGCATTGTATACGCTTTACGTACAATGATAGGTCAGCTTATACTGGAAATTTATAGCTTGATTTGTCGCCGTACATATTAGATTTAAGGACCATTCTGAGAATTTATCTCTTGGAATCGAGGGAATGCATTCGTGGCGAAAACCTGTTTCTTTTATTCGCTAGGTATCTCCACTTTTGTCTACTTTTAATGATGTTGCGCCTTTCTACATAAAAAGGGATAGAAGTGATTTTTTTAGCTTAGTTTTACCCGACTACTGCGAAGCAAAAAGGAGGGTAATGATTTTTTTTTGGTATGTATGTATATCTGTTACCTCATGACTTCTAAACCACTTATTATAATTTGGCAAATGATCTTTGGAAGCGTTTTGATTGTCTGACGTTACATAAAATTGAAGCATAAAAAATAGTACCTCATTGAAAGCCATTTGGAGGGCCAGAGGACATTCAGTGACGAACAGTTTTTTTTAAAATGATTTCGTGTTAAGTTTAAAATAAAGCAGCTTAATTACTACATCTCATAAATATTTTCAGCTCACCTCAAAATAATTTATATCAAAAATAACCTCAAAAACCTTAACCCGACTATTGAAACACACTCTAAAAAGTATGCAAAAAGAAAATATTGTCATTTGAAAGCCATGGCCATAACGACTGTCAAAGATCCACGTATGACAGCCAGGACCAACGGCTTAACGTGCTTTCTGAAGCACGGAGGGGTATTGTAGTACCCATCATCACGTATATCAAGTACCATCATCTTGGTATGTAAGTACCCATTCACGGACCATCCCCGGTAAGTGTGGCTTAACCTGGTCGATCGAGCCGTGCCGCTGATATTATTTAGTCCTCCAGAACGTATTTCGGCCACGGCGGCCAATCTCAACGGAGACTAGCCGGGGGAGATGTGTGTGCAAATGTGCACAAATGTTTGCGCAGACACAAGAGCACTCACTGTTCCATCACTCTCATAGTCCGATGGGATGGCAATCCGACACGACCGGAGAGAGATCAGGCGCAGGACCAACGGCTTAACGTGCTTTCCGAGGCTACCCCAGTGCCTCGGAAAGCACGTTAAGCCGTTGGTCCTGCGCCTTTCGGTACGACCGGAGAGAGGTCTTGAGTAGGACCAACGGCTTAACGTTCTTTCCGAGGCACGGCAGTTTTACCCCGCCAACTTCCAAACTCCGGGCTGTTACTAAGAAATTCCTAATGGAAAAACCAAACAACACTGCCCGACCTGGCAATTGAACCCAGTGGGGACTGGAGGACCACTCAGCAGTCGCGCATGCAACCACGAGACCAACAGGGCAGTTACGGCCCTAATATTGTTTAGCCATGAACTAAATCACATATCACTATTATTTCAAATTATACAGACTGTTTCAACACACATTTATCATTTTAAACACACTTTTCACCTTGACTTTTCCACATTTAAAACAAAAAAAAACATCAAATTACCTTTCGTAAGACAAAAAACTATTAATGTCACTTCAAAAAAAAAAACGAAACGAAAATTAGTCCACGCATTTAAACAATGCTACTAACGTACCGAGAGAAGTGCTCGTGCTTGTGACAAAAGCAGCAATGCATTACGTAATGAGTTTGCAATCGTTTTAATGTGATTATGTGTTGAGATAAGAGATTGTACTGTTTTGTATGCTGCTAGAGATTGGCTGTGGCGTAAAAAGTTTGCCTGCAACAATCTTTGGGTATAGAAGTTATTGTTCCTTTTCTGGCTCAAGTGAGTGAGAGAGAAAGAGTACTAAGAATAGAGTGTAACAATCTGCCAAGAGCACTAGTGTTCTAGTGGTAACGGCCGCGACTTATGAGTAGTAGAATCGAACCTAAGCATGCATTTTAAGTTGTGTATATTATTACATCACCACTGCTCTCAAAACGGTGAAGAAAACATCGCGAAAAAAACGGTCTGTCCTAGAACCAGACTGCCAGACTTCCACTGCTGAGCATAGACCGCTCTTTTCTTGTGCTAATCCCCATGCTCCTCTGCCAGCCTCATCCAGGTTTTGCTCTCGATGGCAACAATTTTGTCCGCCCATCTCGCCGCCGTACAACCGACATCTCGTCTTCCAGTCCTAGGACGCCACTCTGTCACAGCCTTACTTCACTGTCATCACTGCTCCTTGCCAGGTGTCCTGGTCAACACCATTTGAGCTCCATAATAATCTCTCCGTGTATATGGTCTGTGTTTCGCCGGGTAGCACCATACAATTAATAATAGCTGTTATAGAACGCGATTAAGAGACTCACTAGAGAATGGGCAGCAGCGTTCTTTATGCATTTTACCACCATACTGCGATCGCCAACCCGGCTACAGATTTTGGCGAACCTCCCCAAACAGGGGAAGACCTAAATTCAATAGTGGATGTCTTTCAGCTAAAATGACAATGAAGATAATGAATACTCTTTCCGATATCGGAGACTTTCATACGTAAGAAGGTTTAGATTTATCTAAGGATACATTAACCACGGTAAGTACCGTGAAGAAAAAAACTGTACCACACAAGTATAACCGGCAGTAAAGTGGTAATTAATCGCCGTAACGAGTACGTAGTACAGTATGTAGGTACTGATCAACGAAAGTGTTACACTGGCGTCGGTTGCACAACGCTAACCGTTACTATGTCACAGGTAACTCAGTTTTACTGACAGTTCTAACCTTAGACGATGAAAGTAGTAATAGTAATATTATTTATTGTTCTCTCATAATCACAAGTATAGTACAAATTCAAAGTAACACTTAATAGAGACTCGTGTCTGATGTAGGTAAAATCTGTGTTACAGATCACCAAGTTTGCCATTTAATTTTTTTTTTGTTTGACATCTCGCAAGTCAGCCTATGAGGTTGTCGGCTGCTTAACTGGACTTCCCTGTGGCTATCTTAATAAATTAAGGCCTAACGCAGGGCTTATAAACCTTGAAACTAGAGCGACTACTCGCTAAGGGCACCCCCTGTGGGGTACGGACCTCGGCCTAGGGCATCGCAGGTGGAGGGCAGTAAGGAACGGGCTGGAGCGGAATGATAGCCAGATTTGCCCTCCAAGGTAACTGATTTGTTGGTTAATCTCTTCTTTTTCGTGGCGGCATGACAGTTATCAAATTTTGTTGGCCCAAAACTTCGTCACTTCTACGGCGTTATCGGTGGCACCGCAGAGGTCAGCTTGGCTGCATGTTTTGGGGCACAGAGGGCAAGATAGGACGTAGATCGTAGTCTTTGATACAGCTTCACATTCCACCCCATGCTGCCGTTTTGTCGAAGTGGGCTTTTTTTTTTTTTAGGATGGGAAATCATCAAATGACTTCTCCCGCTCTGGGCGGAGCGGGAGGGCGTGTCAGACTTTTACTGACTAAAACCCACCCGTGTTCCATCAGTTGCCCATGTGCCAGGGTCACGGTATCTCTTTCGAACAATCACGCGACCCCGGCAGGCATCGGTCATAGTAGACCCCTACACTGCTGCTGACATCTCTTTGAGGCGCGCGTGGAACACTTCGCGCCGTCGATCCGAGCTTGGTCCTTACCGGGCGGCGAGCTACCCATTGCTCGCCACCCGCAAGCTCGCGCCTACGGTGGCCGGGAGACCGCTATTGACTCCCGACGCCCGGGGCGTCTCTTCCTGCGGCGGCTAGGGACGTGAGGGCGCAGAGACTGCCACTCCCTCACACGCCCCGCCTCCTCCTTCGCGAGCATTACTGCTTCGCAGAAGGAGGTGACGGCTTCCCATTCCCTCTCGCTCCGTACCATGGCTCGCCCCAGGGCTGGACGCGAGAGATCGCCGCCGCCGATCGCCTCCACGAGGACACGGCGCTGCCCCGCCCAGGCAAGGCACACCTCAACCGTATGCTCCACCGTGTCCTCCAGACGATCCTCGCAATGGAAACACCCGGACGTATCCTCCCGCTTTATCCTGAACAGGAACCCACCGAAGCACCCATGGTCGGTGAGAACCTGCGTCAGGCGGAAGGTGAGGAAGCCGTGACGCCTCTCTATCCACTCCTCAAAGAGGGGACTTACCGCCGCAATTGTGGCGTGCCCAGTACTGGGTTGTGACAATCGTACCCACCATGTCGCCATGAGATCACACCGGAGCTCTGTCCGCCGTGCCGCGATTTGTCGCGGCAGCGGAGTTTCGCCCCGGCGTTTCGCCTCCTCGCGCCACTCCCACATGTGCGCGAGGACCTTTGCCTCCAGATCCCATGGCGGCACTCCGGCAAGGAGGCTCGCCGCCTCGCACGAGACCGTGCGGTATCCCCGGAGTCGAAGTGGGCTTACACCTTTGGTTTCAGAGAGGGTTCAGAGACTTCCAAGTTAGATACGTAAGGTATACCTGTAGGAAAATGCTAGTGCTTTGATGGTAGATAGTGAATAGGTGGAGGAAGGTATGCTGCCATAGGTTTGCTTAGTTACCTTGTTTTAATGAGTTAATGTCATAAAGTCACAAACTTCCGTCTTTCTTACAAACATCAACACAAAATGCACAAATATTGATAGCGTCCAGCAAAATTCGCAACCACACTCGATTTTCCGTATTTCACAAAAATAAACTGTCGTTACCCCATTTAAAAGAATAAAACATGCTTTCAAACACCATTTCATCATCATAACCATCATTTCAGCCGAAAGACGTCCACTGCTGGACATAGGTCTCCCCCAATTTGAGGGGCTTTGCCATAATCGCCACGCTTGGCAGGCGGGTTGGCGATCACAGTATGGTGGTAAAATGCATAGAGAACGCTGCTGCCCATTCTCTAGTAAGTCCTTTAGACGCCTCGGGAAGAAATGGGATGGTGCTATTCTTTACGTCCAGCACCACACGGAGCTCCTTTAAAAATAGAACGTCCAAATTCAAACTTCTTAAGCACTTATGCTATCCTAGTACCTACTTATGCCTTCACACATGAGATGCCACAAAAGTAAAAAAATATCCAAAACCCATTGTTACTAACAGCAAAACAATACCTAAAATGGCGGTTTAAATTGATGTCTTCATGCTCATTAATTCCACAATGTCAAGTTTTTGCTAACCACATAAATATATATGCGTCGGATTGAACCCGGAACTCACGGGGTCCGTCAAGCGTGACAAGCGATGTACCTACAAGTAAACGATGGGTAGACTCACTAATTAGATGTACAGTTTCAAGAATATGTCGGTTCGAAGGTTTTATGACAGGTTGGCAAGTTACAGAGCGAAGAGTTGGATTTTTTTAGATGACAGTATGGTGGCTAATCTCAACGGAGACTGGCCATCGGCGCCGGAGATATCTTAGTGCAGGCGTGTGACACAGGAGTACTCACTTTTCCCTCACTCTCATAGTCTGATCGGATGGCAATTCGGTACGACCGGAGAGAGGTCTTGAGTGGGACCAACGGCTTAACGTTCTTTCCGAGGCACGGCAGTTTTACACCGCCAACTTCCAACCTCAGGCTGTTACTAAGAAACTCTGAATGGGTAAACCCACTAACAGTTGCCCGACCTGGGAATCACCACTAACTCAGCAGTCGCGCTTGCGACCACGAGACCAACGGGGCCATATAACTTGGGGTAGGGTGTTTGTTGCTTTTGTACTTTTTGACGTACCCCAGGGTCCATAATTGTAACTCAGCTTTAAGTCATTGTAACCTTTAAACATTATGGAACATTAGATACGAATTCGGTTTTTTTGAAAAACTTGAAAATCGTGTTTTCCCGAATTTCATGAATTTTCGCGTGTAGACAAAACGGGGTGCATTACCGCCGTCAAATTACAAGTCAGTCAATAGATAAGGAATGAGGCCAGAAGTGTACATTTATGGGATATTTTATGTAGCTATGCAGTAATATCCAAATGGAGCATTTAAGCCAAATACGTTCATTAACACATATCTTATGTGTGTCCGTGAGGTAAATCATTTAGTCATTCTATGTGGCAACAAAGGCACAGCCTATTTACTCATTCTATAATGTGCCTTTTATGTATTTGTCAACGACACCTACTGATAAACGCAAGGCCGGTTGAAATTATCTGTACAATGTAGGTTTACTAGTCTGCTAAGGTCAGGTTAACTAACTGCCTACTATGTGTGCTGTCAGTATAATGTTGTCTTCTGCGACGGCGACGTATCGATCATGTCTTTTGTTTGATTAAAAAAAAAACAACCGATGTCCAAAACCAACACTACAAAAAAAAACCTTTAGGAATCGGTCAGGTTTCAACTGTACAGATGGTTACCACAGTGCCCCCTGTCAACGTCATTCCAGTTCTAAAAGAACCTAATTACACTTTACATTCAAATGTAGACCCAAAATTCAGGCAACATGATCTCTGATTACTGACGCCGACAGTAAATCCTCGCGTAAACACCACGGGGGTCTTACATGATTATTTGAAGTATTTTATCTTAACCATTTGAATGCCGTAATTACAGACACAATTAAAAAAACCATTGTGTCTATACCAAATGTGGTATCTCAGGGACTTAGAGGTTAAACTACTTTAAGATTCAACAAATATTAACCCTTTGGAATTCACTCCAAACATCATCATTATTCTTTTGCCAATATCTCAATTTATTTAGTCGGCATCAGGGTGCTTGCTTTTAATTCCGATCGATTGACATTGGAATTTTGACGTTTCGTATTCTTGAGTTCGACGCCAGCGCCAAAATGTGTTTAAATTGGGTGTCCATTTTGGAGAACTAAGTGGAATCGAGATCGGGCGTTGTTGTTGTTCCAATGTTGACACTATTGTTTTCAAGAGTATCGAGTAACGTGTATGCAAAATTAACATTGGAATCGTATTGGCTTTAGACTGGAATTAAAATTAGGCTGAAGAGTAAGCCCCCTGTTTCGTGTGGTGCCGGACGTAACGAATAGCATCATCCTATTTCATCCCAAGGATATCGTAAGAGGCGACTAAGGGACTTACTAGATAGAGCATGGGCAGCAGCGTTCTCTATCAGCGGTAACATGTTTAACATATCTGATCTACCGTCTCTGGTCTTCCCTTACTCTTATAGCCGTCCATATTCATACTCAAAACTTTCTTCACGACATTTTCGCAGCTCTGGATTCCCGCCAACCATTACGTAAATAAAAGTTTCTTCACAGCAAAACAATATTCCATTCCAAGTATTTCTTCAGTCAAGTGCCAACGCCTTCCCATTCTAGTGTTTATGTCTAAGTATATTATCTAGACTTCGTCGCAGTGAATGTCCGGACTATGCAACTCTTGCATAATAGCGCAGAGCTTTCTCCGGTTAAAACTGAGACGAAATTGCTTTTAGCTGTATATTGTGGGTAGTTTTGTACTGGTAACCTTAGATAAGGACATGTACAATGCAGGTAGTTTTGATGAAGTCTACTTCAATGACCTATGTGTGATTTTTGAGATGAGAACAGATAAAAATCGAAAATTCTACAAGGTTGTATTCAGTCCACCATTGCTAAATTGAGCTCCCTAAAATAGGGTTGAGCTACACGATGGCTGATACATAAATACCGTCTGTTGGGACAGGTCAGCTCAAAGCTGCAATGGCTCTTTCTTCAAAAGGCTCTTCCAGACATAGCCCTGCATTGTTAGACTCACATAAAATACTAATAATTTAATGTTTGGACTTTAAAAGAGACTATGACCTCTGAGTTTGTTTCGGCGTTTCTTCTCAGGGAACAGTCAGCTAGCAAATACCGGCGCCATCTAGTTTTAAAAAACATTGGCCAAAAAATGTTGACGTGTAAAAGTGTCTATAAGATCTACTTACAAAAATAATCATTTCATTTCATTCCAAATAAGAATTCTATCAAGTTAATTTTGTTCAATGTGGTGCCGGACGTAAAGAATAGCACCATCCCATTTCTTTCCGTGGGTGTCATAAAAAGCGACGACGGAACTTACTAGAGAACATGCAGCAGCGTTCTCTATGCAATTTACCACCATACCGCGATTGCCAACCCGCCTGCCAAGCGTGGCGATAATAGAAAAACCCCCCAAATTGGGGGAGGCCCGTGGACAGCACTGGACGTCCTAATGATAACGACAAAGCCCTGATACACTTTTAAACGAAGTATTATGTATTTTAAAATAATAGTTCAACAGTGGAAGTATATTAATAAGTTGAGATGGTACATCAGTAATTGCTACGCCTCTTCCCCCGGAAGTAGGAACTGTCACTCAAATGAAACGTGACGTGTTCAGAAATTTAATACCGACGTCACGTCCGCTCCATTATGGACAAGTCCCATAGGAGTTGGGTAACTGGTTACTTTCAGTTTTCTCTGTTATATAGATAGTTTAGAATTATGAGTTCCTAGGGGAATAAGCAGTATGGAAACTACGGTTACAATACATATTCTAGCTTTTACCCGCTTCTCCGTCTGCGTATATTTTGCATTTCATCATTTTGAATCATCATCAGCCTTAGCACGTCCACTGCTGGAGATAGGCCTCTCCAATTGCACGCCATTCAGCTCGATTCTCGGCAACTCTTATCCAGCTGCTACCAGCCACCCTGCGAAGATCGTCGCTCCACCTAGTCTGAGAGTATAATTATTTTTTTTCCTTCGCCAGGTCTCAGGGCCCAGATAGATAAAGATCGGTTCACTTTGTTAGCTTTATAACCGTTTTTACCAATCATCATGGACATAGGTCTTACCAAAAGGAGGGGGCTTGCCGTAATCGCCACGCTTGGCAGGCGGATTGGCGATTGCAGTATAGTGGTAAAATGCATAGAGAACGATGCTGCTCATCTATAAAATTTGCTAAATTGAGGTGATACCTGTTTGTCTATGGCCCAGGCAGCGCCTAACGTGCCCATGTAATGTTTTTCGATGTACTTACCAGGGATGTAAGGGAGCTCCGTAACCGTAACCGAAACTATCGGATATGCGATATAAAAATTTATCCGTAACCGTAACCGAATCCGAAATAAAAGTTTCGGATAATATCGGATTTGTTATTAAATTTTTATTTTAGGTAGATTAGATAACACTCAATATATATTTATAATAATTTTTATTTTAAATAGCTGCAATAATTACTCACAGACTGATTGTAATTCCTACCAAATGGTAACATATAAATAAAACCATTTTATTAACTATTTGTATTTTACTTTTAAAATTCCTTAAAAATTTAATATCCGTAACCGAAATTATCCGAAACTAACGGATAATCCGAAACAATCTCATATCCATATCCGTATCCGTATCCGGTATAATAATCATTCCTACATCCGTAACCAATCCGTATCCGAAATTCCATATCCATAACATCCCTAGTACTTACTCGTACTACACATTCTCTAACAATATATTGTCTATCTTATTCAGTACCTGGTACTTGTTGACAGGCCTACACCGTCCTCCCAAACCTATTAACACTGTAATTTGAAACAATTGTAAAATCCAACTATTTTTAAAAGAGTAACCGTCGAGTTTCTTTGAGGCTCTTCTCCATAGGAATCAACAATTTGGAACCGTGTACCTTCTGACGTTTGTGCCCATGTAGGTTTATGTGAAATAAAAATATTTTGATTTGATTTGATTGAATATCTTGTAAGAGAATGTGTAGTACGAGTAAGTACATCAAGTTAATCGGTAAGTGTCGCAACGATTGATACAAATACGCACAAGTGTGGCCCAGTTAAATACTTAACCGCTTAGTAAACGCACAGCTGGAGAATTTAGACCATATACGGTAGGTATAGTAATAGAGTACTTGTTTGATTACGAAATTGTAATGTGTTTGCGTTTATGTGCAATGGAGTTTTTATGGGGTTATAAAATATATAAACAGATGGATAAATAATGCAGAATTCTACTTTTTTGGGAATTGGTATTGCTATTCTGTAATGTTTTTTTTTTTTTTCTTTTTTTCAGGATGGGAAATCATCAAATGACTTCTCCCGCTCTGGGCGGAGCGGGAGGGCGTGTCAGACTTTTACTGACTAAAACCCACCCGTGTTCCATCAGTTGCCCATGTGCCAGGGTCACGGTATCTCTTTCGAACAATCACGCGACCCCGGATTCTGTAATGATGAATGTTTCGTGTGTTGCCGGACCAAAAGAATAGCACAATCCCATTTCTGATGTCGTAAAACGGACTTACAAGAAAATGGGCAACAGCGTTCTCAATGCATTTTACCACCATATTGCGATCGCCAACCCGCCGCGCCGGCGTGGCGTGGCGGTTATGGCAAGCCCTCTCAAATTGGGGAAGGTCTAGATCAAGCAGACCACGTCTTTCAGCCAAAATGATGGTTATGAAATAGTGCAGTATTCTTCTTAATTTTTGTTTTTTGCGTATTTGTTGTGCTATTCCGTAATGTAGAATAGGAACCTCACTAAAGTGAGTGCAAACAATTTGAAAGCAAACTCAATTGTTTTTAACCTGAATAATTTCCATGCTCAACGCGAGTGAAGCTGCTGGCATACATACATAAAGTCACGCCATTTTCCCATGGGGGTAGGCAGAAACTAAGGATCACCACCTGCTACGATCCTTACATAATCCTTTAGCCTCGTTTAGGTTCATACAATTGGTCATACACACACGCCGGTTGCGAGTACTACACACCTGACCTTTCTGAAGAACATCACCAATAAGGTCACTATATGTCCTCCTTAGGCGTCCCCTCCCGGTGTTTCTAAGCTGCTGGCAAAGGCTAGTAAATCATAATTTATCCACATCCTATCCACACTAATATTATAAATGCAAAAGTAACTCTGTCTGTCTGTCTGTCTCGCTTTCCTGCTAAAACTACTAAACCGATTTAAATGGATACACAGATAGTTTAGAGCCTGAGAAAGGACATAGGCTACTTTTTATCCCGGTAGTATGTTCCCGCGGAATAATTTCCGACCTCTACGCGGGCGAAGCCGCTGGCAAAAGCTAGTACCTAATAAATTATTATATTACATAAACGCACCGTCTCTCACATTTACTGGTAAAGTATATAGAAATAAGCCTTCGTTTTTCTTGACCATAAGCGGATTAAATCTCACGTAACTCTTTCCACGCCGTAACCACAGACTGTACAGAACAGATAATATGGGCAGAAGAACCAGTTGAACCAATTGCCTATAATTTTCCCACTGCTGGGACCCTGGCCTCCTCTCTGTAAGAGAGAGTGGGCCGTAATCCACCACGCGGGCCCAGTGCGGGTTGGTAGATGTCACATGTCTTTGAATTTTGGGTTCTAGTATATGTCGGTTTCGTGAAGATATTTTCTTCCACCGTTTTGAAAGGAGTGGTGATAAAATATACATACAAAGTAATGTGCCTGCCTGGGTTTGAATACACGACTAAGACACGTAAATTGGGACTGTTACCACAGGGCTGCCATTGCTCGTAGTTAAGTAACGGTCGATTTTTTTATTTTATTGACTCGACAATTTATTTTCTCTTTCTTAGGGAGCTGCCTCGTTGCTCTTGTACAAGCGCTACTGCTGAGATCATAGGTTCGATTCCCAGGTTGGCAAATCTGTATGGGGTTTTTCTTTCAGAAATTTCTCAGGAGTCTAGATTTGTGCCTGGTTGATGGCAATAGGGTCGCCCCTTAATACATGGGACTTAAACATAACTGGCGAAATCTGGGTGTACTATAGGTATACCCCAAACCTTTCGGGAAAATAAGGTATGATTAACATTATTTTGTTTATCCGAAGGGTAGGGTTATGTAGTCGAATTTGAGTACCTACACACGGCTACATGTCCAGTTTTAGCTGACCTCGCATTTTATAGGCTTTTCGTACAATGGGATGTCAGTTTATACTGGAAATATATAGCTTGATGTGTAGCCGGGGGTACGAAGAAATTATTAGGTGGTCCTTCTGCCATTTTTCTCTCATATACCTCATTCTGCGCCAACCTGACACCTAAGTAGCTCATTGCCAAACCGTTCGTTTATTTGTCCCATACATTACAATACTTTTACTTGTAGGTTATGCAACATTTTATTATTTGAACAAGTGCTGCAGTGAATGGGCTAAATAAAACTGTTACACTTTTTGTTCAAACATGGAAGCGGACTTTGTATAATTAAGTGTAGAATTATTATAGTTTTATTTTAAACTCCATTTTTAGTATTGTTTAATTACTTTCTTTCATCATCAGCAGCCTATGATGTTCCCACTGCTGGGACACAGGCCTCCTCTCGGTGAGAGGGAGTGGGCCATTATCCACCACGTGGGCTCAGTGCGGGTTGGTAGATGTCACTTGTCTTCGAATGATGTTTTCCTTCACCGTTTTGAGAGCAGTGGTGATGAAATAATTTACATAAAATAAAGCGCCTGCCAAGCAGGCGCTTTATTTTCGAAATTTATGTTCGAACTCACGACCTACTATGAAAACTTCGTAAGGAATGTGCCGGTTTCCTCATCCTAGCCTACCCCTTTCCCAACTATATTAAGGTCTACTTCCAGTCTAACCGAATTTAGCTGAACCAGCATTTTACATAGAGTGACAGCCTATCTGACTTCTACAACCCCGTTATTCACAATCATAAAATATTTATTTGCTTAAAACATGATATTATATCTATACTAATATTATAAAGCTGAAGAGTTTGTTTGGTTGAACGCACTAATCTCAGGAACTCCTGGTCCGAATTGAAAAATTGTTTTTGTGTTTGGTAGCCTATTTATTAAGAAGGGCTATAGGCTATATAACATCACGCTAACATCAAAAGGAGCGGAGCAGCAACGAAAACTGGCAGGCAATTCGATGTGACGGGAATGGTCACGGGAATAAAAATTTGACGTGGACGAAGTTAGTACAAAATATGGCACATACATGTTTAGCTAGGATTGACCTCCACAATCCAGTTATTGGGTAATACGATATCCCTTGGTAAGACACAGCTAAACACTATCACGTCCACTCCTAACAACAGTGAGTGACATTGCGTATGCCCACGTTTTCGTGCTATTTCTATTCTATTGTCCTCGACAGCAAACGTGATGTTTTTGCTTAGTCTAGGTACCTATTACACGAATAATGAATAATAATATTGTAGTTCAAATGCAGTAATAAGACACTATCGCTTTTAAACTTGGTCCTTGGCGCAAGTGGTTGTTAGCCATTTCTTCCCATGGGTGTCGTTAAAAGGCGACGAAGGAACTTACTAGAGAATGGGCAGCAGCGATCTCTATGCATTTTACCACCATACTGCGATCGCCAACCCGCCTGCCAAGCGTAGCGATTATGGCAAATCCTCCTTTTGGAGGAGATCTGTGTCCAGCAGTGGGCGTCTTTTAGCAGAAATGGGGATGAGGATTCAAAACGGGTTTTTTAGTTAACTAATTAGGTATTTAGCCTGAGCAAAAGATTCTGGAGACAATGTTGACTATATTAGGCAAACGTACTCCTCTGTGGACCGTATCATAGCTAAACATCTGGTAAGATGTTCAAAGGCAAACCCTTCAAAAGAGCTAACATATTTTTTTTATATATGCACGGATTTTTTTATAACACTGCAAAGGTCTTAACCAAAATAGTATTCAGGCAAACAAGTTATGCCATAAATAAGTAATAATAAATTATATTCATTGACAGACAGACCCAATACCTAACAAAAATTTATTATCAAGAACCGAATATTTGAGTAGATAGTTGTCCAAACTGTACCACCCGTAATTCGCAAGGCTTTGTCTCTTTCACTCGTGAATACTTGTGATATACATATATCTGCCTAGCCTTATCCCAACTATATGTTGGGGTCGGCTTCCCGTCTTACCGGGTGCAGCTGAGTACCAGTTTTACATGGAGCGACTGCCTATCTAACCTCCACGACCCAGTTACTGGGTAATACGATACCCCTTGGTAAGACTGGTTGTCAGACTTTCTGGCTTCTGATAACCAGTAACGACTGTCTAAGATCTGTGAAAGATGGTCGGGACCAATGGCTTAACGTGTTTTCAGAGGCACGGAAGGGTCTTGGTATGTAAAGATGTCACCGATCCACTGACCAACCGCGGCAAGGGTAGCTTAACCTGAAAGATCAATCCGTCTGGCTGATATTACTTAGCCACAAGCCCTTCACTTGTGATAATATAACCAACTTATTTTATAACTATTAATTTATCTAGAGCCATCTTTCTCGACTCTTTACATACCAAGAAACGTGCCTCGGAAAGCACGAAAAACGTAAGACAATTTCAATTAAGCATTCACCTTAAGTGGACCTGTCCAGACATTGCATACCTGTATCGAGATGCTCAACTCACTGCTCACTTAAGTAGTTCTTTAAATAAATTAAATAAAAATAGCCTTTAATTCCTCTGATCTCCATACACAATTTCTTATAAACTAATGTTTTTCCTATAACTAATTATAAAAAAGCATATGTAACTTAAAGTATTTCTGCTTAATCCTAAAAGTTTTTTTTTATCTGCAGATTAGTTAATCAGCTTCCAGGTCAGGCTGTCTTGTGACATTGGCCTCCTCTATTTCCCTCCACTTACTCCTGTCTAAAGCTATTCTCCGCCAATCTTTTGGCAGGTCATCCTCCGTCCTTTTCATCTGTCTTCCTCTGCGTCTTTTTCCATTTCTTGGGTACCATCGTGTGACCTTTTTGGGTCATTTTTCCGTCTTAATTCGTATCATATGACCTGTAGTTAAAGTAGTAGTTCTTTATCTTATCTTATCTTATATCTTTAAACGAGCAATTCTTGTATATATGTATATATATATAATCTGAATCTCGGAAACGGCTCCAACGATTTTCATGAAATTTAGTATACAGGGGGTTTCGGGGGCGATAAATCGATCTAGCTAGGATTCATTTTTAAAAAATGTCGTTTCATTCGTGTTTTCAATGACCAACTTTATCGATAATCAACTTGAACATAAACTTTTTAAACACAATTTACCAAAAAATTACGAGCAAAGCTCGTTCATCCAGATATTTAATATTTAAAGGCGTCAAAACTTGACCAAATCGTATCAGCTGTAGTATCGACAAGGCTGGGTCCTTTCACTCTGCTCGCTACCATTCGCCACAAGGGCCTGCCCGACCTTGTTATCTAACTATTGTAATATTTAACACGATTTCTGTGTGCTGGATTGTAATTTTGAGAGGAAACTTCATATAATCAGCGTCTGTATTTGGAAGTAAATTATTGAAAATGTTAACATTTGACATCCAATCTGTCATCTATAAAATTATGTTTACATAGTATTAAATAAAGTCGCATTTCCTGTTTGCACGGTTAGAACTTTTAAAGTACGCAACGGATTTTAATGCAAGAGGAAGGTTTTTATCTATCTCAATATTATAAAGCTGAAAAGTTTGTTTGTGTGAATGCGCCCATCTGTAGAACTTCTACTCAGATTTGATAAAAAAAATATATGTACTAGCCTAGATCTTGAGGAAGGCTATACGCTACTTACCGTCAATCTAGGACCCTTACGAGCCGAGAAAAATAAAAAAAAAGTCAGAAGTAATGCTGACCGAAAAAAGAATTAGCGTGGGAAAGCTATGCCATCGACGGGGTTTGCGAGGGCAAATGCTAGTAATTTACTTAGTGTACTTATGTATACACACACAGCATTCACCATAAATACTACAACGTTCCGCTGTGCGCTAAGAAAACATATAAAATACAAAGTATAATTAAACCCACTGCTATTGGGTTGTATCGCCTTCCTCTGAACGATACTGTCGAAGAAATGCATGTCAGGACATCAAGACTCATCAGCTATGGTCCAAAAGCTTCTGGTCCTTCAAAACAATTGATCCTTTGCTAAATCTGTCAGTTTTATTAACGACTAGCTGACCCAGCGAACTTCGTATCGCCTCAAGTTCAATAAACGTTGTAATAACCCTACCAAGTTTGACAACCTGGTACGCGTTGGTGGTCTGGTAAGCGTTCTAGCTGACACTCATATGTTTGGTTAGCTCCTACCAAGTTATGATAACCTGGTACTTCAAAGGCAAAAAAGCGTTATCTAGCTGACACTCCTGTGTTTGGTAAGCTCCTGCAAAGTTATGATAACCTGGTACGTCGTCGCCATAAAGCTAGCTGACACTCCTTTGTTTGTTAAGCTCCTGCAAAGTTATGATAACCTGGTACGTCGTCGCCATAAAGCTAGCTGACACTCCTTTGTTTGTTAAGCTCCTGCAAAGTTATGATAACCTGGTACGTCGTCGCCATAAAGCGTTTTCTACCTGACACATACCCCATACCCAGAGGGTACAAATATATCGTTATTGCAGCTTCTATGTGTCTTAGCGTTATGTCATATAGCCTATAACCTGCCCAGGAGTATGGACTACAATCGTACCAAGTTTGGTTAAAATCCCTTCAGTATTTTTTGACCCATGCGTGCACATACAGACAGACAGAATTGACCTCTCTACAGTTTTATTATAAGTATAGATGTGAATTCTTTTGTTCCAGACTGAACCATGTGGCGACTACTGCTCATGACAGTCCTGCTAGCGACCGCGCGTTCCAAGCAGCTTCCTTCATCCACCGGTAAGTTTTTTATCAGCCCTCAACTTTTTCTTAGCGTGTCGATAGCAATCTAAATAGAGTTAGCCCAGAATTTGGCTACGAGCTTAGCATTTTCAGTAGCGTCCATCAACTCCTGTAGTGAGCAAGCAACAGGACACGCTGGACAAGATATCAAGTGCTGCATTGTTTGTGACAGCACCATATTTACACTCGAAGCCTTCAACTAAGCCTCTCGCAGTTTACTGATGGTCGTGGACCTCTCCCAGGCTGCGCCATAAAACTTTATCCCAGCCGCCTTTTTAAAGTCATAACTCCCACTAGCTCATTGTCATCACCAACCTGTTCCGTGTGATGCTGGAAGTATAGAATCGTACCATCCAATTTCTTCCCTTGGGTGTCGTAAGAGATGACTAAGACAATTACTACAGAATGGGCAGCAGCGTTCTCTGCGCATTTTACCACCACACTGCGATCGCTAACGCGCTTGCCAAGCGTGGTGATTACGGCAAACCCCCCCAAGACCGACAGTGGTTGAGAGTGATAATCATTAGTCTTTCCTTCTTTGTCAGCATCAGTAAACGAAGCAAGAAGTGAATCTGTCTAAGAAATTGACAAACGAGACTACCTAAAAAGGAAAAGCCCAACCAAACACCTATTTAATCAAATCTCTACCAAAAAACTACCAATCACGATATTGAGACAAAAAATATCCTTTAATATATCCTTTTATATCTAAGACCGTTTACCTTTACTATATAAAAAGTCACCAATACTATACTTATTGGGTATGAAGTCGCGCTGTCCGGCGATGACTGGTCATTGACCCGGCGCACGCGCATCCACGCCGCCAAGACGTTTTTATGGGAGACACTGACTTCAATGTATTTGTTTTGCCATTAAAGATATGTTGGTTTACGGTTAAAAGCTGTGTAGTAAAGGATATAATTTTATTTGATAATTTATTGATGTTAAACTCAGTGTTAACTATGAGAGTTTTGATCCAGTCCAGGTCCATATGACGTGTAAAATAGACCAAGATGTTGACATCTTTTTCTGATACTTTTCTAAAAGAAATCTATTTATAATATATGCCATATTATACAGTCCATAAATTTTTGTCCAACAGATTCGTTATGAGCTAGTGCCAAACTGCTTTTATGTTTTGATGCAAAAATTAACTTTAATTCCATTTAAATGTATTGTTGAATTTACATATAGCACATAAACTTAGGTCTAAGATGATAATTTATTTTAAACTATTGTAACTAGTGTATTGTAATTGTATTGTATGCCAAACATGGTAGAGCAGTGCAAGCGCACACAAAAAAATGTCAATAACAACTCTGTAACCACTGTCTCACAATAAAGAATTTTAACTTTGACTTTGAATATATTCAAGCGAAAGGTCACTCATTCATACATTCACTCACTAATTAATCACGAAATCTCAAAAACTACTGAACTATCGTCAAAATCAGAGTATTTTGGCAGATCGAAACGTAGGTTTACGCTTTGCCTCTGTCATTTACCCGAACTCCCAAAGGTACCTACGCGTCATTTCGATGGTCCCTATTAACAATGTCGGTTCTGCAAAAAGACTACTGGGCCTGCAGTCTCGACATAGATAGCGACCATTTTAACAAACGAAAACGTTACAAAGTTCCGAAGATCGGAATGGAACGATATTTGGTAGTCTCGACACTCAAAGTTATCAACTGTCGTTGGTCTGTCGCAACTGAGCTCTGTTGATGTTTACGAGTCGTTTTTGCAGCCATTTTTGTTTTCATAAACTAGTTTTTTAGGTGTTTGAAAGTAATTATAAACAAAAATTATGAGGAATGGGGGTTCTCAAAAGTGTGTCTGAGTGTCTGTACTGATGAGGCTTTTAAGTCTACCTATTTATGGGTTCCGGACAATCTACGTGCAAACGAGCTTTGCCAACAAACACCGCATTAGAAGGAGCCTTATATCATTTGAAGGGATCGAATCGTACGATCGCTGTTTATAAATAAATAAAAAACAACCACGAATCATGTTTCAAATCAAATTTATTAAATCTCCATGTATCATCATCATCTCACACAATGATCTCCTAATTACACACATTCTTATAATCTAGATGCTGCTAACATATGTTACATTCCTATTCATTTGACATTACTAATGCATTCTGTAGTTCATTACAACAGTCAAACTGTACGAAAACTGAATAAATAAAAAGTATCCATCACTTCATATATAAATAACATACAACGGCAAATCATGTTTTCAACTTTATTAAATCTTCATTAATTATCAACAGTTCATCACACAATCATCTGATTACACACATTATTTTAATCTAAACACTTTACATGGCACATGTTGCATTCATAACCACATAACATTTCCACACTTTAATAAAGTAGCTTGACAATAATAATTTAACTAAAAATATCCAAAAAACTGAAATTATTTTATTAATACACTGTTATTTTATAATTTAAGCATTGCAATCTTAAGTCTAAGCTCCTTACTTACTTACAAAAGAGCAACATATGCACTACATTATGCGCAGACTATAAAGTAGTTAATACATAACAATAAAAATCTGGCGACAA
The DNA here is from genome assembly GCA_932294355.1 of Aporophyla lueneburgensis. Taxonomy (NCBI): domain Eukaryota; kingdom Metazoa; phylum Arthropoda; class Insecta; order Lepidoptera; family Noctuidae; genus Aporophyla; species Aporophyla lueneburgensis. Next base: position 9,132,047 of record OW028762.1, on the reverse strand, counting down.
TATGGGTGGCTTTTCATGTTTTGGTACTTCTTTGTCTCCCTAGAAGTAGCCATACTTGTAGCTAACCAACAATATTATCTACCTCAAATGTAACCCATGTAGTTAACGTTGGATCTCAAACTAATTGTGAATAAACATCGGTGCCCAAGAAACATTTTCTTTGTTTGTTTTGCACCTGTTGTTCTAAACTTCTAAATAAAATACCTAAGAAAATTGAAAGACATACTATTAAAAACAACAGCTAAAATAATTAGACAGAACTTGTTAGTATTTTGTACAAGATTTCTTAACCAACAAGAATTATTAAAATTTTGTTTTTGTAATTTAAATGTACTAAATTTGCTTACTTAAATAGGTAGAAAGTACATAGATTCCTCACAACTGTAACAACTGATTGCAATTTGTACATTCTTTGCAATAAAATATATCTATTCTATTGAAAGATACATAAATAACACATAACCGCAAATCATGTTTTCAACTTTATTAAATGTCCATTAGCAGAATCATCTAAGTTTACACACTCTATTTAGATACTGTTTACATGAGGCATGGTGCACATCTATTGAAAAATCTTTATCAATTGTTTACACTTTCACTATTCACTTAGTTCAAACTGTTTTCTTCCATGTTGTGCCCTCCTTACAGCAGACAATGACTCAGGTACCACAAATGATGCATCTCCAAACATAATTCAAGCTGTGGACCCGTAGTTTCACGCTGCCTTAGCCCTCCGACAGCCTTGATATGGCTATGAGACGGCAAATCTCACGCAAATGAAAATCCTTTGGACTTGTTCATAATTCTGTACATTTACAAATTAACAGTAGAGGTGTTAACCGAGCTCTTAAGTAAACATTAACCATTTCTTCGAATACAACAACCACACGAATCTCTGCAGTGTCCCAAGTGTCTGTACACAGCTATAATATGATTAAATAAGAAACTATATGAAGTGAAGTCGCCGCTTGACTCAAAATGGGTTAGCCGAGTAATAATATGTGATAATATGCTGTAACCTTGGCTATCTATGAAAATATGTGTAAACTACACTTGAGAAAAAAATCAATGAAAACAAATAGATATGACTTCACAAGTTTGGCATTAGTTTTATAGTGTTGCAAGGATGCAGATTGTAATGACCTTAGATTTATAACAAGTTATTTTAATCCTGTAAAACAGTTATTGCTACTTATTAGATTCCATAAAAAAACGAGTATTTGCAAGATATAATTTCCAATTTCACTGCACAATTTTCTAGAAAAATATTATTCTTTATTAATAAATGTTCTTCAATTTTCCCTGAATTCAAGGAGAAATTCTTACGGCCGCCACTATGTCATCGAAAATTCGGATCACTAGATAATACCGAAAACACTCGCTTGCCGTACCGATGCATACGACAAAAGCAAGTCTCTACATCGGAGATACCGCGCAACATCGTACAAAACGATGCCGAGACACTACCGAAGACTACTATTTATAGTTCGACTTCAATTATTAGCCGTTAAGTACAAATCCTTGAATTCTGGAAAAAAATGGAGACCACTGATTGGTAAAAAAATATTTTTTTTTACTACAAATTGTATAGTGACTTTTTAAACCCTATCTTGGAAACTGTTTATTAAAGAAATTTAGAAGGACTGATAAACATTTAAAAAATCTCGGGCCATCATGTTTGTTACGGGTAAAATCCGAAACTACTGAACAGATTCATAACAAACTTCTAATTATTTATAATTTGGTCCAACTTAAAAGATAGGATAGTTTTTATCTCAATTATTACTGTTCTTTATATTTGGAAAAAACATCTTTATTATACGAAAATAGTTTGTATTTATTGTTTAGTTCTAGGAATTCCTAAAAGATGGTGGTGTAAGTAATTTTCACGACATAACCGTACTATTTCAATAATTCGTGTTTTTTTTTTTATTAATTTCATAAATTTGTGCCAGGATCAACAGAATAGATAAAAAGAACTTTTGTAGCTAGATGATCTAAACCGGCCGGACGTAAAGAATAACATCATCCTATTTCTTTCCGTGGGTGTCGTAAAAGGCGACTATGGGACTTGCTAGAAAGTGACCACAGCGTTCTCTATGAATCTTACCACCATACTGCGATAGCCAACCCGCCTGCCAAGCATGGTGATAATGACAACACCTCCTGTACATGCACAGAACCTAGCACTGGACGACTTTCGGCAGAAATGATGATGGTGAATAGTTTAAAAACATGATTAGACTTAATCAAGGTAATGATATCCTTCGATATTAACACTGTGTTGGCGCCACCGTTTCGGGCGACCGAACTTAGCGCCAATATCAGGAGTCAAGCGACGCACTGTGGGGCGCAGTGCTGCCCTAGAACTGTAATTTGAAACCATTGTAAACACCAATTATTTTTAAAAGAGTAACCGTGGAGTTTCTTGCCGGTTCTTCTTCATAGAAATCAACAATTTGGAAACATGCACCTAGCTTCTGACGTTTCATAAGTGCCCATGTAGGTTTATGTAAATTAAAAATATTTTGGTTTGATTATAAACTAAGATGAGATAAATAAAATGTTAATTCAAAAAGAGTATGTCTGTGTGTGCTTAATTTCAACATTCCGATACTTTACCTACTTATCACTTTGAATTTTTGCGGTTTTTGTTTTCCATGAAATGATTTTATGTCAATGAATTTGATTGTATCAAAAGAATGAGTGAAAAATTTGTAGAATCTATTATTACTACCGGGTCAGCTAGCAATTTATTAAAAATATAATCTGCCTCCTTACAACATTGTAAAAAAAGAAAGAAAGAAAAATTGTTTATTCTGCACAAACAAAACGCACGTTACAAGATAAAAATGTAACAAAATGCAACGTAGCCAAAAACCCCGTATTTATGTCAATAAAAAAAATGACAGTTAAACAACATAAATAATGCCAAAGTTGTCAAGTGTCAGATCATTTTTTTGTTGATATAGCAAATTATGTGGTATTTAACATGATAATTTTTCATTAATAGCCAAGGTTACAGCATATTATTACTCAGCTAACTCATTTTGAGTCATGCGCCGACTCCACTTCATGTAGTTTCTTATTAAATCATATTATAGCTGCGTACAGACACTTGGGACACTGCAGAGATTCGTGACGTTGTTGTATTCGAAGAAATGGTTAATGTTTACTTAAGAGCTCGGTTAACACCTCTACTGTAATTCTGTAAATGTACAGATATGAATAAATCCAAAGGATTTTCATTTGCGTGAGATTTGCCGTCTCATAGCCATATCAAGGCTGTCGGAGGGCTAAGGCAGCGTGAAACTACGGGTCCACAGCTTGAATTATGCTTGGAGATGCATCATTTGTAGTACCTAAGTCATTGTCTGCTGTAAAGTCTGTAAACAATTGATAAAGATTTTTCAATAGGTGTGCACCATGCCATGAGACACTTTCTTATAATTTAGATACTGTTTACATGAGTAAACAGTATCTAAATTATAAGAAAGTGTAAACTTAGATGATTCTGCTAATGGGCATTTAATAAAGTTGAAAACATGATATGCGGTTATGTGTTATTTATGTATCTTTCAATAGAATAGATATATTTTATTGCAAAGAATGTACAACTTGCAATCAGTTGTAACAGTTGTGAGGAATCTATGTACTTTCTACCTATTTAAGTAAGCAAATTTAGTACATTTAAATTACAAAAACAAAATTTTAATAATTCTTGTTGGTTAAGAAATCTTGTGCAAAATACTAACAAGTTCTGTTTAATTATTTTAGCTGTTGTTTTTAATGGTCAATTTTCTTAGGTATTTTATTTAGAAGTTTAGAACATCAGGTGCAAAACAAACAAAGAAAATGTTTCTTGGGCACCGATGTTTATTCACAATTAGTTTGAGATCCAACGTTAACTACATGGGTTACATTTGAGGTAGAAAATATTGTTGGTTAGCTACAAGTATGGCTACTTCTAGGGAGACAAAGAAGTACCAAAACATGAAAAGCCACCCATATTGTTGCCAGATTTTTATTTTTATGTATTAACTACTATAGTCTGCGCATAATGTAGTGCATATGTTGCTCTTTTGTAAGTAGTAAGGAGCTTAGACTTAAGATTGCAATGCTTAAATTATAAAATAACAGTGTATTAATAAAATAATTTCTGTTTTTTGGATATTTTTAGTTAAATTATTATTGTCAAGCTACTTTATTAAAGTGTGGAAATGTTATGCAGTTATGAATGCAACATGTGCCATGTAAAGTGTATAAAAGAATGTGTGTTATTATATTATTGTGTTTGATGAAGTCGAACAACTCTATTAAGTTTCAACAGGAAACTTAATGTGTGTGACGAATTGTTGAAACTTAATTGAATAGAGAGAGCATAACAATTGATAATTAGTGGAGATTTAATAAAATTGGAAACATGATTTGCTGTTGTATGTTTTTTGTATACAAAGTGATAAATACTTTTTATTAATTCAGTTTTCCTGCGGTTTGACTACTGTAATTTATGTCATATCTCTCACGGCTATCCTTTAGTAATAGTGCATGATATCAGTTTTTTGGATATGTATGTATATTTAAATTATTTTTGTCAAGCTACTTTATTAAAGTGTGGTAATGTTATGCTGATAGGAATGCAATATGTGCCATGTAAAGTGTTTAGATTAAAATAATGTGTGTAGTTAGATGATTGTGTGTGATGAACTGTTGAAACTTAATAGAGATTTAATAAAGTTGAAAACATTATTTTCCGTTGTGTATTATTTATATCATCATCATTATCATCATCAATCATTAAATATTATATGTGTAGATTAATAACGTCGAGCTATTTTATTAAACTGCAGAATGCGGTGGAAATGTCCTGTGGATAAGAATGCAACGTCTCGTAGAAATTCTAGCTTAAACGAACGTGTCTAATTAGGAGATGATTGTCTGTGATGATACTTAATGGAGATTTAATAAAGTTGGAAACATGATTTGCGGTTGTGTGTTACCTATTTATTAAATATAAAAACGACGATCGGCTCCCTTCAAAAAGATACTAAATGTATTTGGCTCCCTCTAATACGATGGTTGTTGGCGACGCTCGTTCGTAACTAGTTTTGCCGAAACCCATAAATAGATGGCCTTAAAGCCCCATTAGTACAGTCACACCTTCGAGTACGCCATTTTTGTTAATAAACACTTGCAAACACCAAAACATATAGTTTGCGTTGCTAACGAATCACTTTGCGGGCTTTCAAAAATGGACGCAACACATACTCGTAAACATTAACAAAATACGGTAAAGTTCATCGAAATGTCGATGTCAATCAATAACTTTGAGTGTCGAGACTACCAAATATCGTACCATTGCTACTAAACCGAACTATGAATGCGTTTTGCGCTAACTGTCATCGTTTTTTTCAAGTATAATGTATGACTTTGGTCCGTATCTCAGATGTCGAGACTTCCATTTTGTCGCTGGCATCGTTACGGCAAGCGAATTTTTTCGGTTTTATTTAACGATCGGTAGTTTGCGATAGTGTCGCTTTCTATGTCGAGACTGCAGGCCCTGTTCAGTAGAGCAGTTCAAAGTATGTTTTACTACTAAAACTGTTGCGCGGACAACACAACCGACATTTTATTTTAAAAACTGGCTAACTATCATGATTTTCAAAAAAAAAAAAAATCCGTACGATAAATCTTTTATTGTGACTCTATTTATGTAAAAAAGTGAATATTGGTAAAAATGCATAACCGACATTTTTAATAGGGACCATCGATTCATAAGGATTGCGGAAGACAGAGTCCCTACTTGTAAGATAAGATGTAATGGTCCTTGCTTATGGTCTCAGGACCAGTTCTTGTTACAAACTCAGCAGCTATCCAAGATATGTCGGGATCTGCCTCAGTGACAGATCGTTATTGCTCTTTAGACGAAGAGCTGTGAGCAGTGGGGGCAGTAGTAGGTACTATAGGTAGTTACGAGTTCGAACCCGGGCAGGCGCTTTACTTCGTGTAAATAATTTAGTCACCACTGCTCTCAAAACGGTGAAGGAAAACATCGTGAGGAAACCGGCATGTCCTAGAACCAAAAATTTGAAGACATGTGACATCTACCAACCCAATCTGGGCCCGCATGGTGGATTATGACCCACTTATTCTCACCGAGAGGAGGCCTGTGTCCCAGCAGTGGGAACAATATAGGCTGATTATGATACAGAGGGCTTATCTGCTGGTTGTGGGAGGTAAATTGAATTTTTCCTTCCTTGATTTTGTAAGATAGGGTATTTTGTATGAAGTTGTCAATCCATAAAAGGAAGATGACTTGTTTTAGCCGACTTAAAAAAGGAGAGGTTCTATGTTCCACTGTAGGTATATATTTTTTTAATGTATGTTCTTCGATGTCTCCGGCAATTGTGGGTAGATTTCGAACAAGCACAGATCATTACGCTTTCTCACTACGATATTGGACATTTTAGACCATAGAATCCAGGTTCATGTGTTGTATAGAGTCATCTTCATCCTCATTTTTAGCCGAAAGATGTCCACTGCTGGACATAGGCCTCCCCCAATTTCGGAGAGTTTTCCATAATCGCCACGTTTGGCAGGCGGGTTTTTTTTTTCTGGATGTGAAATCATCAAATGGCTTCTCCCGCTCTGGGCGGAGCGGGAGGGTGTGTCAGACTTTTACTGACTAAAATCCACCCGTGTTCCTTCAGTTACCCATATGCTAGCGTCACGGTATCTCGCTTGAACAATCTCGCGACCCTGGCAGGTTGGCAGGCGGGTTAGCGATCGTTGTATGGTGGTGAAATGCATAGAGAACGCTGCTGCCCATTCTCTAGTAAGTCCCTTAGTCGCCTCTTACGACACACACGGGAAGAAATTAGATGGGATGGGGATGTATAGGGTATTGCTAGCTAATGTAATATTATAATCCTGTTCATTTTCTTTCACCGTAAAACCGTAAAAAAACCGTATCACAATCTTTGTTCTGCTACCGCACAAGAGATCCGTTATTTACTTAACTTTCTAAACACATATATCAGTTACATATAATTTGTAATGCTTTCTGCCTTCGTAATTATTATGTATGATAAATTGATGTAAACAATAACATTGTTTGTAATGGAAAAGTGACTTTGTTTCGTGGGCAATAGAGTTGGAATTAGAATGTAGGTGATAACGTTACATAGTATGTAATTTTAGTTTGTAATGTTATGTGGTCTAGATTACAAGTAATATCTACCATGTTATTACAATTAATAATGTTTTTTTTTTTAGTTTTTTTTTATTACTGTTACGGTATTAAACTCCCGTGTGGTGCCGGACGTAAAGAATAGCACCATCCCATTTCTTCCCGTGGGTGTCGTAAGAGCCGACTAAAGGGACTTACTAGAGAATGGGCAGCAGCGTTCTCTATGCATTTTACCACCATACTGCGATCGCGCACCCGCCTGCCACGCGTGGCGACTATGGTACACTCTCCTTAATTGTGGGAGTCGAGTTATCTATGTCCAGCTGTGGACGTCTTTCGGCTGAAATGATGGATACGTTTCAGGCTTCGTTTTTATATAGAAAGACTTTAATATAAATACAATCTACGTCAAATTATTTACGGTCAAGTGTCAAGATTTGGCGATGATAAGATAGTCAACTAAGGTCAACCAATCAAAACAGCAATTTAACATGGTTTCGCAAATACCTGAATATTTATACATATTTTCTACACCGGAAACTGCAGTATTTGTGAAGTTGTCTATTAATATTAAGATCTCAATGTACCATATACTCAGAAATAAATTATATTCTATTACATATATTCTAAAACCAGTAAGTAAAGGAAAAAAACCTTTAACGAAGGCAGTTGGCAATCATAAAAAGCACTAGCTTGTGCCCGCGACTTCGCCTGCGTTAAATTTCTTGCAGACTACCTCGGAACCTCGTCTAAATAACGCATGTTATGAAAAATTCCTGAGTAGACTGTTATGAGGTCTCCCCTAAAACTCACTGCGCTCGACAGAATTCTATTTTTAAATATGTTGTGTTTTTTTTTCTCAGAATTAGCAACGACGACGGTGGGAACGGCCACGGAAGCTGACACGACGGCATGGCCCGGCTCCGTAGCTCCTCTCGACACCCTGACAGTAGCGTGCGAGAAGGACAGCATGCATGTCACCGTCTCACTCGCAAGCACACACGGTAGAAATAGGTGAGACAGATATATTAAAAAATTGCATTAAGAGAGTGGTCAAATATCCACCATTTCAGCCGAAAGATGTCCACTGCTGCATACGCCTCCGCCAAAGAGAACCCCTCTTTGTCATAATTGCCACGCATAGCAGGCAGGTTGGCGATCGCAGTTTGGTGATAAAATGCATAGAGAACGCTGCTGCCCATTCTCTAGTAAGTCCCTTAGTCGCCTCTTACGACACCCACGGGAAGAAATGGGATGGTAGTATTCTTTACTTCCGGCACCACACGGAGCAAATATAACCATAATTATTATTATACAAGTTGGTAAAATGTACCTAACCATATCAGTTTGTTGAGCATTATGCTTGAACTCAAAATGGTTATTTTGGAAAATTAAAGAAATTATGAAACCACCACTGTGTTGGTTTGTATATAACAGTGAGAGACGAAAGAATTGTAAAAAAAAGTCCAAAGAAAAACAAAACTCAATAACCAGTTGACGTCATCACGTCAGCGCCAGTTGACGTCATCACGTCAGCGCCAGTTGACGTCATCACGTCAGCGCCAGTTGACGTCATCACGTCAGCGCCAGTTGCCGCTAAAAACCAGCGCTGAGGCTCTGTCTCGCATAGGGTCACAGCATTATGCTGAGCGATGGTTGTTTTGCGTGGATGTGACGCATGAGTTCCCTCAGTTTTTTTTGTGTGTTTCGTCTTTCTTTGCGTCATGTTTACCGCAAATAAACGTTTTCATTCTGTTTTATTCCTTCTAATAAAATGTTGTTCTTGAAAAAAAAATGGGTTTGTACAGACGCTAGCACATCAAGGTACCCGAAACTGTCAAATTCTGCCAATCAACCTTGAACTTAATGTTTTAGCAACTAAAGTTGAAAATCTATTATAGAAATTTGACCGATTGTAGTAGCTTGATGTGCTGGCGTCTGTACACTAATTTATATAATGAAAAATCTGAAGTGACGATTTAAAGTTTCATTTTAAAAACAATGATATTTAACGTTCCATAAAAATATCCATGGAGGTAAAGTGGCAATTCCCCAAACTAAAAAAAAAACTGTTTATTATAATAATTATTCTAAGCACTTAAAATTTTAGTTTTAGTATCACGTTTTCTAAAAAAAAGCAAAATAACCTTGATTTCAGTAATTATTCTGAAGCACTACAGTCATCACCACTCCTTTGTACATTATATATAATTAGACGTAGACAATAGGAATAGATATATAAAAGATTTCCGACACGCAAATTGTAAAAGCCACCATTTGCACAATATTATGAACTAATCTATACTTAATATTATAAAGCTGAAGAGTTTGTTTGTTTGTTTGGTTGAACGCGCTAATCTCAGGAACTGGAAAGGCCCCAAATGAAAAAATCTTTTGTTATTGGATAGCCTATTTATTGAGGAAAGATATAAACTATACAACATCACGCTACAGTTAAAAGGAGCGGAGAAGCAACGAAAAATGGACCAAAACTGGCAGGCAATTCGATGCAACGGGAAGGTCACGGGAGCAACAATTTGACGGGGACAAAGTTGCGGGCAGATGCTATAGATAAATAAAAAGACATCCAACATGCAAATTGTAAAAGCCACCATTTGCACAATATTCTGAACTAATATGAAGATATTAGGAAACTAGACTAGACTAGAATGACATTAGACGAAAGATGGCAGATCACAATAGATATTTTTAAAGTTTTAAAATGTTGTTTGGAACATAATTGAGCATGTTATTCTTATGTAGAATGTTACCAAGGCTTTGACATAATAATAGGCTGTTAATGGAATATAGCAGTTCTTCTTTAAATTTAGCTCATTAGAGTGACTAGGGTAACTAGACTTTTAATGATCTTACTTAAATTTAGCTCATTTGAGGTCACCTTAATAAGCTAAATTTAAAGGAGACTTACAAGCTTAGTTGAAGTCCTCAGTTAAAAAGCCCAAGGGATACAGGACAAGCGCATTCAAATTATTTAGCACCTGATAACCCGGTCTAGCTTACCAATGCTTTCATCATGATGGTTTATTCTGTTCTACGAGCTGTTATGAATAAAAAAACGATGTTGAATCATTACAGATATTTTCACTGTTTAAAATATTGTATGGAATATAATTCAGCATGTTATCTATACTTAATATTATAAAGCTGAAGAGTTTGTTTGTTTGGTTGGTTGAACGCGGTAATCTCAGGAACTACTGATCCGAATTGAAAAAGTCTTTTTTGTTCGATAGCCTATTTATTGAGGTAGGATATAGGCTATATAACATCACGCTACAATTAAAAAGAGCGGAGTAGCAACGAAAAATGGACCAAAACTGGCAGGCAATTCGATGCGACGGGAAAGTCACGGGAGCAACAATTTGACGGGGACGAAGTTGCGGGCAGATGCTATAGATAAATGCAAAAACATCCAACATGCAAATTTTTAAACTAATATGAAGATATTAGGAAACTAGGCTAGACTAGAATGACATTAGACAAAAGATGGCGGATCACAATAGATATTTTACAGTTCTAAATGTTGTTTGGAACATAATTGAGCATGTTATTCTTATGTAGAATATTACCAAGGCTTTGACGTAATATAATGCCGTTACCGGAATATAGCAGTTCTTCTTTAAATTTAGCTCATTTAGGAAAACCACACTATACCTACGTAATGAGCTACATTTAAATAAGATTATTTGAAGCCTAGTTGACGTCCTCAGTTATAATACACAGAATACAGTTTATTTAGCACTTCGTAACACAGTCTAGCTTGCCAATGCTTTCAACATGATTGTACATTCTATTCTACGTAAGTATGGATCTCATATCCTGGGCCAGCAAAAATGCAACTAGGTATACTTCTTCCATCTTCTAAGTCTGCCCTATCTACAGGAGTGACAGCTACGTATTAATAATTCTTTTCCAACTCTTATCAACTTAAGAATTCAGTGCGCTAAGGTAGTCCGTGAAATTTTTAAACATGAAAAACGTTTGTTACAATAAAATTTACAGGTGCAAAATTCGCGACGACACTTAATCCCATTCTTAAATAATTTATGATAGTCATTTAATAGGATTATTATGAGATCAAAATCTAAAGTAATTGTAGGTAGTTATTCAAACTAGGCTTAAACTCAGCACTTTTTGAAAATCAAAGTTACATAAGACAGTCTCCCAAAACGCCCGCCCTTCACCACTTCCTAGTGCGAAAGAAGATGTGGCGCAACGGGAAGAAGATGTGGCGCAACGATATGAACTTAGAGGGCCTAAGTTCCGCAGGAGGAGACGCCCCGGGCGTCGGGAATCGATAGCGGACTCCCGGCCACCGTAGGCGCGAGCTTGCGGGTGGCGAGCAATGGGTAGCTCGCCGCCCGGTAAGGACCAAGCTCGGGTCGACGGCGCGTAGTGTTCCACGCGCGCCTCAAAGAGATGTCAGCAGCGCTCAAGGAGTCTGCTAGGACCGATGCCTGCCGGGGTCGCGTGTTTGTTCGAAATAGATACCGTAGCCCCGGCACATGGGCAACTGAAGGAACACGGGTGGGTTTTAGTCAGTAAAAGTCTGACACGTCCTCCCGCTCCGCCCAGAGCGGGAGAAGTCATTTGATGATTTGATAATATAATAATCTTTATTGGCATAAATTTAATCGCTCAACTTATCCTCCTCTCTTCCCCACAGTGTCTACGACTCGTTCAACGGCATCGTGTACCCAGCCGGTCTGGGCAGCAACTCCTCATGTCTTCGGGAGTACGTGTCGGAACGAGGGGACCTGCAGTACACCCTGCCTCTAAGAGGGTGTAATACTATGTCCAATGACAATGTGAGTACCTTTTTTATCTGACTAGCTTTCGAAAAAAGGAAGGAAAGGAGATCAGATCCAGATGATAATCTATCTGTGTGCTAAATTTCATCCGAAGCCACTCAAGCACGTAGAGGTCGAAAATTATATCACGGAAACATACTACAAAAGGTATCCTATGTGTTAATCAAGGTTATACTTATAAACTATTTGTGTGCCAAATTTAATTCCAATATAAATAGCCATTTTTGTGTGATTGAGCAACAAACATTCAAACGTTCTCATTTATAATATTACATACTAGTTTTGGCCAGCGGCTTCGCTCGCATCGGTCGGTCGGTCGAAAATTATTCCACGGGAACGTCATACAGGGATAAAAGTATCGGACGTGTTAATCTAGGTTATGAATATCGGTGCCAAATTTCATCCAAATCCGTCAAATTCTGTCAAACAAAGTTGAACTTTCACATTTATAATATTACAGTAGATTTTTCGAATTTTAGAAATCGAAATTGATTGTTTTTATGCCACCATAAAGACAACCATTTGACCGTTTTGAGCGGTAGTGGCCCAGTGGTTCGAACTCTAGCAGGCGCATTACTTTGTGTGAATAATTTCATCACCACTGCTCTCAAAACGGTGAAGGAAAACCAGCATGTCCTAGAATCGAAAATTCGAAGACATGTAACATCTACCTATACGCAATGGGCCCGCGTGGTGGCTTACGGCCCACTCCCTCTCTTGAGAGGAGGCCTGTGTCCCAGCAGTGGGAACAACTTAGGCTGATGATGATGATGATGATGACCATAAAGACACAGTAGTCCTAGGCACGACAGCTGAACACGGGATCACACCATTGCCATAATTTGCCTTTTTATCAACTATTTTTGGTGTCGGCTCCCAGTCCTATAAAAGAAAAAAAAAATAAGTACCCGCCACCCAATTATTAAACACACGTTTAAATCTACTAGTAAGTCAATGTACTTCCCAACCTATTACAGCATCTACTTCATTTGCATACACGTAGAATCAACAAAACAGTAAGGTACGGAGGCTTAAATCCATACTAATATTATAAATGGGAAAGTGTGTGTGTCTGTTTATCCGTCTTTCACGGCAAAACGGAGCGATGATTTGGCGTGATTTTCAAGTGCAGATAGTTGAAGGGATGGAGAGAAACATAGGCTACTTTTTGTCTCTTTCTAACCCCCCACTTCCCTAAAATGGGGGGTGGAACGCGCTAATCTTGGGAGCTACTGGTTCGAATTGAAAAATTCTTTTTGAGTCGGGTAGCCTATTTATTGAGGAAGACTATAGGCTATATAACATCACGCTAAAATCAAAAGGAGCGGAGTAGCAACAAAAAAAATGGACTAAAACTGGCAGGCTGCGATGCGATGGGAAGGGTCAGGGGATCAAATATTTGACGCGGACGAAGTCGCGGGCAGAAGCTAGTGGGATTATAAATAACTAGCTTTTGCCCGCGACTTTGTCCGCGTAAATATCGCTCCAAAGTATAACCACCAGTCTTTTGAAGGGGGGGAGGTCAGTAGCTTGGTTGTGTCGATGTCAGATAGGCCTCTGCCATGTAAAATACTGGTACTCAACTGCATCCGGATTAACTGGAAGCCGAAACCAACACAGTTGGGAAAACGCTAGGCCGATAGTGGTGTGTGTGTGTATATGTGCATGTTTGACTCATCTCCATTGCTGACTGTACACATAGGCACATGCAAGCCTGTAATTCGCCTCGCTAGACCATTGTTCTGTCTATATCACACCTACCTGCTAGGTCATAAAGTGCAGCCTACACAGACCTTGTATATATAATTATTAGTGTTGTGTGATGTCTTTGTGCGAATAAAAATATATTGTGGCTACTGGTTTTATAGTAGGTAGTCAATTAATATGCTTTGTCTCTTTAAGTTGTGGTACTTAAGTATTAGAAGAGACAGTTACTCTCCTGCCAGGATCGCGAGATTTGTTCGAAAGAGATATCGTGATCGGGTGGGTTTTAGTCAGTAAAAGGCTGACACTATCCCGCTCCGCCCAGAGCGGGAGACGTCATTTGATGATTTCGTATCCACAAAAAAATAAATAAAAAACAGTTACTTTTGAGTTCGATGTCCTTATCAGCGTAGCTTTTTGCTTACTATATTGGCTTTCAGTCTAGCTGGATTCGCTGAACACCAGTGTTTGAGATGAAGTGACTAACACAACCCAGTCACTGGGAAACTCGATAGCCGTTGATGAAAATGGTGCTCAGATTTTCTTTTTTTTGAAAATGACATCTTGCAGGTCAATCTTTGAGGTGATCGGCTGTTTAACCGGACTTTCCTGTGGCGCCCTAAATTAATTAAGGCCTCCAGCCATGGCTTAAAAATCCCCTTGAGAGGTATGGACCTCGGGTCAGGGCGTCTTAGCATAGGGCAGCAAGGAACGGGCTGGATTGGAATGAGGTCAGATTTTCGCGCTTCTAAAGAATGTCAAAGATCTCCTGAATAACAGCTGGGACCTACGGCTTAACGTGTTTGTTCCATGCGATAGCATGTATCTCTCTGAATTCATCATCATCATCATTTCAGAGAAAAACCTCCATTGCTGGACACAAGCCTTCCCCAATTTGGGGGGTTTTGCCATAATCGCCACGCTTGGCAGACGGGTTAGCGATCGCAGGTTGGTAAAATACATAGAGATCGCTGCTGACCTTTCTCTAGTAAGTCCCTTAGTCGCTTCTTACGACACCCACGGGAAGAAATAGGATGGTGCTATTCTTTACATCCGGCACCTCACAGAACACACGGATATCTCTCTGAATTGCAGCTAAGAATTTGTAATAGATTAACGACATCGCTCGCCAGTCGTAATTACAATCACCAAACCATAACTTCAGCAATTTAGTCTTCTACCCAAAAATTATACATAGATTTGCAACATAAATGCAAATAATGAAAGTACTAGGTGTCTATTTCGTCTCACACACGTAACATCAATTTTCACTTCAAAACCAACCAAAATATATTTCAAAACCCACTCAAAAAAACCAATTCATTCAATTAACACTATTTTGCTCAATATCCGTGGCTCTTAAAGGCTACACTCCACAGCAGCCCACGGCTAAGATACGCATGTGCGAGAACTCTTTGGTCGAGGTGTACGTTAACAGAAATAAAAGTTTTTCTTTTTTTTATAAAAGTTGCCATACGATTTCCACGGTTGAAATTCTAAATTCAAATTAAATTAATTTCTAGCGATCATAATTCAAGCGCTTTACTTTTTACAATAATTTCTTTTTTTGTGTTTGAGAAACCAGCATGCAACCACCAGCATGTCCTAGAGCCAAAAATTCGAAGACATGTGACACCTACAAAACCGGACTGGGCCCTCGTGTATTACGGTCCACTGCCTCTCACCGAGAGGCCTCAGTACCAGCAGTGGGAACATTGTAGGCTAATTTATTATAGGTTATAATTAAACTCAGTTCGAAATTAATGCCTGGCTAGAGCCTAGGGCTTATATGACTTGTAAAGGTTAGATTTGCAGGTTTGATGAATCTGACGTTAGGGAGCTACGGTGCGAGCACGGCCTCTGTAATAGGTTTTTTTTTAAATATTTATTTGTTTTGAGGTTTTTATCTAAACAGATATGCCAACCCCGTGCCTTTAACATTTCATAACATTAAATATAACATTAACACTTATATAACACACTACATAATAAACCATTACACACTATAATCCTTGCGATTGATACGGAAGTCACAGACGAAAAACTCTTATTAGGCCGCATAACTTTTTGGCACCTTCTGAAGTTGGTTGAGATAAAATTGACTGTATTAATCCCACGTTAAGTTTATTTAGTTCTAACTCCTTCCAAAGTTCTGACTCCCTCTCACGCCGCCGGTTCCGGACACAATCCATCAGCAAATGTTGTACGTCTTCTATCTGATTACATTCTCTGCAATTCGGCGAATCAACTTATTTCATAAGAAAAGCAAACTTCGCTGATGGATAGTGTCCAGAGCGAAGTCTTAATACTCTGTAATAGTTCACAGATTCACAGATTATATCACGGTTTTTTGCTCCCAAACTGTGATAAACATATGTGACTCAAGGCTATCACAGTAGGCCGTGCTCGCCCCGCAGGTTGTGTTAAAATGTTATTTTTCAAATACAATGTAATAATGAAAGTTGCAAAACTGAGGAAATAAACCTACCCACAACCCTCAAATTGTCAATTGTCTGTCTAAGGTTAAATTGTTAAATCTCCGTCTTTACGGGGATTTAACATTAGAATGTCTTGTTTAAATACTCAAATCATCTACAACAAGTGGGGCACTTCAATCCCATTTCTTCCTGTAGGTGTTGTAATGGGCAGCAGCGTTTTCTAACTATTTATCACCAATCCGCCTTCCAAGCATGGCGATTATGGCAAACCTTTCAGTGGAGGCCTGTGTCCAGCAGTGGACGTCTTTAAGCTGAAATGATGACGATAATGACGTCTAATTCCCATCCACGGAAACATTTCCTGATCCATCTGTTTACATTTATGACAGATTCGGAACAGATGGAACAAAGCAATGGATGGTCGCCTTTATCTTGCTTAGTCACACGCGTTGCGTAACTTCAGGAAACACGTTGAATGCGTGATAGGAATCTACGCGTGCTGTCTGTGTGCTGTAGTGCGTGCTGGTAACGGCATCTTAATACTATGATAGGTATCTCTTTATTATCAGTCTGACAATCAGTCTTATCAAGGGGTATGGTATCAAAATAAAACATAAGAAACAAAATATCTTTATTTCACACTAGCTTCTGCCCGCGACTTCGTCCGCGTCAAATTTTTGCTCCCTTGACCCTTCCCGTCGCATCGATTTGCCTGATAGTTTTCGTCCATTTTTCGTTGCTGCTCGCTCCTTTTGAGTTATAGTGAGTCAACCTTAAAAGATAGACATATGCTCTCGCGGACTTTTTTTTTAACTTTTTAAAAGGAACAATTCCGTCATACATGACTTTTGCGTTACTTTAACCGTTTACGCAGCGGACGCAACGGAAACTCTCAAAAGGAATAAATTTACCCCGTTTTTGCAACATTTTTCATTACTGCTCCGCTCCTCTTAGTTGTAGCGTGATTTTATATAGCTTATAGCCTCCCTCGATAAATAGGCTACCCAACACAAAAATATTTTTTCAATTCGGACCAGTAGCTCCTGAGATTAGCGCAGGAAGACCTTCAGATTCATCGTAGGTGACTAAATGAGCGCGGGACGCGGACGGACGGGGATGCATGTATGGCTCGTGCGCCTGCGAATAATTAATGAGGCCGCCTATCGGCCGGCTTCAAAGGGTAGGACCGCGCTACAAAATCATTGATACATTGCCACGCATTAAGTAGGGTGCATATGATTTGAGTTTCGATAGATTTTAATTGATTTTATTTTTTATTTTTTTCTAAATTTCTGTTTCTGTTGTTCTAGTATGAAAATGTTGCTTTAAATGTGTAGTATTTATTGCTAGATCAATTTTATTACATGTTATTAAAAAATATAAAAAATAAAAATTTCTATGCCAAAGGCTTACTCCGTTCACCTATTACACCCATTTTTTTTCAAGACGTTATAAAATGTCACCCAGTATATAAAATATATAAATATATATATATATATATATATAATAGTATAGATAAACCAACATAGGCACTTATGAAACGTCAGAACCTAGGTGCAATTTTCCAAAATGTTGATTCCTATGGTGAAGAGCCGGAAAGAAACTCCACGGTTACTCTTTTAAAAACAATTGGCTTTTACAAAGGTTTTAAATTTAGGTATAGGAGAACAGTTTAGGACTGTCAACAAGTACCAAGTACTTAATAAAATGAAAAATTGCCTACAGTCTAAAAAGCCTGCAACGTTCTCACATTCACAAAGTATAAAAGAATCTACATAAATGATAGCATTTCTACACAACTTCATTTCTACACAACAAAGCATTTTTTCAAATAAACCAATTACTGGTACTTTTGAATTGTCTAGCGGTCGGTCAGCCCTGCCAGAGTCGCGAGATTTGTTCGGAAGAGTTACCGTGGCTCTGGCATATAGGCAACTGAAGGAACGGGAGACGTCATTTGATGACCCACAAAAAAAAAACCGGGCAACTGATTAATATAGTTATATATTTCTAAATAGATACATATTATAGATAAACTACACCCAGACACAACAAATGATTGGTCATCACATAAAAATTTGTCTTGGGTGGGAATCGAACCCACGACCATCCATCTTAGAAGTCAGAGTCACTAACCACTAGACTAACAACAATCTTTCAATCAATTCATTTATATGTCATAGGTATCACAACTGATAGTAAAGAAAAATGCGCATAAAATTAATCACAATATTAAAGTCATTATTTAATTATCATTCGATCAACGCGATTAGCACCACGGAACATAAATTCCTATTACTATAGAAACAGGAAACTATAAATTTACATCTACATAGATAATATTTATGGTTCGCCGTTTATTGATTTCTTGTGTGAGCGAATCACGATTCTTCAACAAGGACGTTACAAGTATTTTGTATAGATGGCGAAGTTGTTTAGTGAGCAGGACAAGTCTTCATCTGCCAGCCTTTTCCCAACTATCTTGGAGTCGGCTTCCACTCTAATCGGGTGCGGCTGAATTCCAGTATTTTACATGGAGCGACTGCTTATCTGACCTCCAGAACACAGATACTGGGTAATACGATACCCCTTGGTAAAACTGGTTGTTAGACTTTCGTGCAGGACAAGTAATCCTTTTTTTTTTTTCAAAATACAACTGCCTTCCAAAAATCTCAGTCAGTGTCTTTGGATCTGTATTTTAGTTAGTTGCCACCGACTTCCGAAATTAAAGTTATTTTTCACTTTGTAGTGTTTTTATGGAAGTCGGTTGTTTTGTTTTAGCAAGACTGTCGAATTTTATTAATTATTCACTTTTTAACAAGTATCTACCACGCACTAATTCGTATACCACTTCTGGCCAGGTAAACAACAGTGACAAGAAGTATTAGAACATCATCACGATAAAGAAGTGCATTCAGTACGTATTATCGAAACTAACGCAAAAAGCAAAGTCAATAAAATGTATATGGCCCCTGAAGCATAACCCATCTATTATAAAAAGTATTTTCGAAATTGCCGGAGACATATACACATACCTACAGAAAAAAAAATATTCAGATACCATAAAATATGATAAAGTACATATTTGAGATATAATTTGTAGCGTGCTTAAAAGTACTTTCAATTGCCACTGTATAGATGACATCAACGCGTCCGATTAAATTGACTAGATTAACGAAGAATGTACCTGCAACCTGCATACAAATTCGTTTCGCGCAATGTACCTACATGACATCATAGATTACTCAGCGAACCAATGAGGTAATGACACGACTGTGTAAGGTTTTTAGAATAATCAAGTTATCACGTTTTTTCTATTATTAAAATAATAGTTATCTATCATCATCATCCCAGCCACAAGACGTCCACAGCTGGACATAGGCTTCCAGCAATTTGGCTTCCTTTTGTTTGCTATAATCGGCACGCTTGGCAGGCGGGTTGGCGATCGCAGTTTGGTGGTAAAATGCATAGAGAACGCTGCTGTCCATTCTCTAGTAAGTCCCTTAGGCGCCTCTTACGACACCCACGGGAAGAAATGCGATGGTGCTATTCTTTACGTCCGGCACCACATGGAATGAGATAGATAGATAAATAGAACGTTTATTTGATGCACACAAAAGACGCAACACAACATACAAAGCACGACGAAACAATAATTGATTGGGATAACAAATTAATGAACTAGGTACAAAATGCCAATATACAAAGATAAAAAAAAGAAAGGAAGACATGATATAGTAATGATGACACTTTGTGACACAACTTAAAATTCAAAAGTAAAATAATGTGCGGTGGAGTAAAAAGTGCGGTGTGCGTCTCAAAGTTTCACCAAATGGGAGTCCAGCTCAGCATGTGTCAGGTAAATATACCGGACGCTGATATTCTGCTGGATCCCTGCAGTAACCTACGGACATCGAGCAGATGAGATCAAAACGGGAATCATTATTTTCGATGTTGTGAATAGCGGAACTTGCGGGGTGAAATTTTGTAAGTACCCACAATGTTTATACAATGTATACTACGGTAAAGATAATACGGCATTTGGAAACATTCTTGTTCGATGATGCTTGTTTATTTGATAACTTGATTGTTAAAATATATAAATGTGTAATGTAATATATAATGTGTGATAAATAAATATGCAAATGAATATTCAAAATATGAGAATAGTTATATTCAATAGTTGTCAATACATAACATTAGGTAAAGTCACTGTTCGTGTCTATCTGTGTTGACCTAGTGGTATCGCCTTCAGTTTAAAAGTTATAGATCGTGGGTGCGAACCTAGGCAGGCACTATACTTGGTGTAAATTAATCACCACTGCTCTCAAAACTGTGAAGGAAAACATCGAACCAAAAATTCGAAGACATATATGACATATACCAACCCACACTGGATTCGCGTCGTGGATTTCAGCCCACTCCCTCTCAAAAAGAAGATGTATGTAGGTTGATTATCTTTTCGTGTCTTTCTGTGAGACCGCGTTATTCCTTTTGATAGCACAATGAATTTTGATACAGTTTTCACGAGCATTTAGAGAATTAATTCTGGAAATGAATCAATGTTTAACTTTAATTGCAAGTATAAGTAATAATTCCTGCCGGGGTCGCGAGATTTGTTTGGAAGAGATACAGTTGTCCCGGCATATGGGCAACTGAAGGGTGTTCTTTCTTTTTTGTCCATATAGTAGGGTGGGTTTTAGTCAGTAAAAGTCTGACATCAGTCTGGCACCTTGTCATTTGAATTATGTCATAGTGTGTCAACTACCCTTATTTTAAGTTAGTTTTTCCATTTGGGGATATAATGGCACCGTGTTTTGTTTTTTTTTTTTTTTTTGTTATTTTTCATCATTTAATTGTAGTTTTAGGTGTTGTGTTATGTCTTTTGTGTGCACTAAATAATTTTTTTATCTATCTATCTACATGCCATTCCGCTCCATACAAAAAAAAGTAATAATTAAGTAACTTTATAGGAAGTACACTTTTGAGCCGTTTGGGGTTAAAACGCTCGGATCATGGGGCCGGGTGCGCGCCCCCTTTTTAAGGAAATTTCTCATCGACTGGTCGACACTTCACGTGACCAGAGGGCTGGGTCGTTCTTTTGCCAAAGAATTAGCGTTGCCATTCTACGTGGCAATGCTGCCAGTCTTCTGCGCACGTTTTTTACAATACAACTGGACTTTTAAGTATTAAAAGGAACAACAAACAACAACAAATATCGTTTGATCCTAAATACACATAACATTTCTATTTCAAAGTTGGTTGTAACATTTACTTATCTATCCCGAAACAAAAGAGGGTGAGAAAAGCAAATATTTAAATGGTTTTTACCATGTTTTTGCTTGTGTTTACATAGGTTGGGAGGGACCTACCTACCTACCTTAAACGGTCATCTACTTATCACTGAGGCTGCTTTTCAGTAACTATACCAGCATGCGTAGCATGACCACCGTAGAAAGAACTTTTTCTGTTCTTGGTAGAATAGGGATAGAACTGTCATGCTACACCAGTTTCTACACGTAGTCCTCCAGGTAGACCATTGTGTGTGAGCCATGGCAATCGTCGGTAATTATTCCAACCAGTCCACCTCCCTGCAGAAATTGATAATTGTATCTACTTATTTTCGTTTGTTTCTAATTTCACCAACAAGCGTATATAGCATGGCCAATTCTATCTCTATTCTACCAAGAATAGACAAAGTTGTTTCAATTCACCTCGACATCTCTTCGGCCCGAGCACGGGGCGACCCGTAGACTCGCGTTTCTATGAAGACAAAGACGGTTATTCTTTCCAAAGCAACGGGGAGGTTAGTGATGTACTTACTTAGATAATCGTAGACTTTTTTCCACTGAAGAATAGAAACATTACTTGTCCTCAGTTTTGACATCGCCGTGCTTAAGACGGTAGAAATTTTTCTACAATCTGTAATTTTGTCTTTTCTTCCGTCGAAAAAACCCGTTTCTATGATGGTCACGCGTGCAAAACGATAAATTCGTGACGTCATTAAACATGGCCTGCTACGGTCCTTAAGTTCATAAACATACACATTATATAATAGTAACCAACGAGGTCTAACAAGTCGTCAGACTGATAATGAGTACAACCTTCTGCTCGTCCACGCGTTAATGTTATGTGTTTTACATAACTAATACATAAACATTATATTATACAGGATAAGTTTTTAACCAGTGCGCAAAATAAATTTTCTCAAAATTCGAAGTACCTAAGCCGGCGCGCCGTTACTGACTTATTCTAATTGTCGATATCATATTACGAAATAAGTAGGGAGTCCACAGTTTACTGATTTAAGGTCGAATAAAAATTAAAAAAAGTATTGAAAAAATTGTTAAAATGTGTTACTGATACTGAACCACCAAAAAAAATATTGCGGAACGGCTAAAAAAAATCCTGTATACGATTAGGTCAAGGTACCTTAGTAATAACACCCGCATGGTTCTATCGATCAGGTTAAGCTACGCTTGCCGCGGTTGGTTCATGGATGGGTGACCATCTTTACATACCAAGACCCCTCCGTGCCTCGGAAAGCACGTTAAGCCATTAGTCATAGCTGTATTTTGCACATCTTTGACAGTCGTTACGGGTCGTCAGAAGTATGAAAGCCGACAACCAGTCTTACCAAGAAGTATTGTATTATACAGAAACTGGGTTGTGATGGTCATATATGCAGTCGCTCCATGTAAATTACTGATATTCATCTGTATCCGGTTAAACTGGAGACTACATAGGCAGATTGATTTTGTACAAAAGAATGTGCAGCAGCTTTCTCTATGCATTTTACCACCATACTGCGATCGCCAACCCGTCTGCCAAGCGTGGCTATTATGGCAAAGCCCCCCAATTTGGGGGAGGCGTATGTCCAGCAGTGGACGTCTTACGGCTGAAATTGTGGGATTAAAATAGAGGTATTTGAGGTTTTGAATTATTTCAATTACGCCTTGTAGATGAGTCGAAATGTGCAACTTAATTCACGATGTTTCAATCGAGGTCAAAGTAGCGAAACCGTGAGAATTTAAGACTGGCATTTAACTAAACATTTTTGGCAATTGATTCGAGTTAGTTAACCACGGAAGTTAGTTGGCAAATTAGTAAGAAAAGTATACTGATAAATATACTGGCAAAAACTTAAATACAGATCCTAAAACTTCCGAAATTAAAGTTATTTTTCACTTTGTAGTGTTTTTAAGGAAAACGGTTTTTTTTTTTTTGTAAAAAAGTTTTTATTTTTAACTTTTTAGTTATGGTATCAATCAAATCAAAATCAAAAGTCATTTATTCAAACTAGGCTGAGAGTCAGCACTTTTTGAACGTCAAAGTTACAAAAGACAGTCCCCCCAAAACGCCCGCCCTTCGACACTTCCTAGTGCTTTAGCTGGGAAGAAGAAGTGGCGGAACAAACTCCCCAGCAGCACAGCTGTCTGTTAAGTTAGAAGAACTTGATTCTATACAATATGGTGTAAGTAATTAATATTAGAAAACAAAACAAAACATACATTATTCGCCATATGTTAGCTAGCACACGCCAATATACGAACAAAACATTGAAAAGTAAACTCAAGCTGAAATAAATAATAAAACAAAATCGTAAAACTTAAATAAAGCCTCCAGGCATAAAGGGCGTGCCCGCCTACATATTCAACGACGCAAAATGATACATATACATACATTGATGCACATAGCTAAGTTGAAGTTACAATAGTTAAACTAGGACCTCCGGAGTAAAAATAAAATAACAGTTAATACAAATAACAATAACAAAAACCATGGTCAGCAAGTCGACCAGTCACCACAAGCAGCACCCGTTCACGAGCATAACGCAAAGGTCAGCCATTACCCCCCTCGCCATATTTGAGGGAAGGTGGTAACCCGACCCCCGACGCTACCGCAAGCAGTGACATCTAAGGGAGCATGACGAACTTGCTGCCGGTTGGTCAGGCTAGAATATTATGAACAGCTGACGAGGTCGCTTATATCATCAACAGCCTATATGTTCCCACTGCTGGGACATAGTCCTCCTCTCGGTGAGAGGGAGTGGGCCATAATCCACCACGCGGGCCCAGTGCGGGTTGGTAGATGTCACATGTCTTCAAATTTTTGGTTCTTAGACTTGCCGGTTCCCTCACGATGTTTTCCTTCACCGTTTTGAGAGCAGTGACGATGAAATAGTTTACACAAAGTAATGCGCCAGCTTGGGTTTGAACTCACAACTTACTACTCATAAGTCGTGGCCGTTACCCCTGGGCCACCAATGCTCTTTATGGTATATACCCCGCACTAATTCCTATACCAGTTCTAATTCTTAATCCTATACTGGCCAGGTGTCATTTAAGATTTATATGATTTTCTCATGGATGCCATTATAAAAACTAGACTAAATTGAAATGGAACTACACGGGAAGCATCAGCTTTCAAATAAAAACGAATAATCAAAATCGGTTCACCCAGTCGAAAGTTCTGAGATAACAAACATACAAATAAAATGCAGTCGAATTGAGAACCTCCTCCCTTTTTTGAAGTCGGTTGAAAAAATACATACCCACCCAATAATTAAAAAAAAACTAAATTGTGTATTTGCATAAAATATGGTGGGTATAAAATTCAGTGCAAAGATACATTAAGCTATGCAGTGATGGCGTGCAAATATTTATAGAATTTTAGCTAGACAGTAAAACAATAATTGAAAAGTAATATAAATATTTAGCCACCAAAAAATATGAGGCGCGAGCAACTGATGCATTGTGACGGGATGGGTTGGTGGCACAAGAAATTTCAGTCGCGGGGAGAATCTAGCAATTAATAAGATAGCTCTTCTAAATCGGCCAAGACACCATAGATGCCTCGGTTTTCCAATAACTGGCAGTAATATCTTGAAATCCTTCTTATTATGATAATTTCAAGTTGCATAAACATAGAATATACTTAAATAGAGTGATAACTATTAATCCTTTTAGAGTAAAACTGCAATAAAAATTGACATTTCACAAAAGGAGCTGACCAGTTTATTGCGAAACTGCAGCAATAAAATTATTATACGATATGTATATTACAGGTGTGTTCATAACGCCTACTTACCTCGGAGAGGACATAACATATCGCCTGTATGCCCTGAAGGGGTGAGTAGAGGGGTAAGTTCTATAAAAGCATTTGGAAACCAGTAACAAATAAATAGAACACATTTCCTTCTTCATATCAACACTGCTCTTGTGCTGGGTTGGGTTAAAGAATATAGAGCCGTATTCACTATGTCTCTACCCAAAAGAGCAGTGGTGGCCTACTGGTATCAGCCCCGACTTACGAGTTTTAGGTCGTGAATTCGAACCCAGACAGAATAAAAACACAACGGGGCTCAAAACGGTGAAAGAAAACATCGTGAGGAAACGGGCATTTACCAAAACCAAAAATATTAAGACATGTGACATCGACCAACCCGCACTGGGCCCGCGTGTTGTATCATGGCCCACCTCTTTTCACTGGAGAGGAGGTCTGTATCACACCAGTTTACGTACAATACAAGCACTCAGAGTAAATTCATTTCTTTTTCGGAATAACTTGATTTCTAATTCTATACTTCAAAGAGACTCTGAGTTTAGCCCGCTCCATAGCGCGCTGACCGATCATGAATTGGTGGACCAGCCCAACTGTCAGTGTCCATGTTTCGGAATCGTATGTGATAACGGACAGGACGCAATATTTGAAGACCTTAATCATCACAAGTAGGCCTCCCCCACATTAAGCGTGCGCGATCCTCGGGCGTGTGAGTAGCGCGAGCGCCGCGCGCGCGTCGCGAGCGCGCTGCGTGAGCGTCGCGTTTAGCTGCCCTGCAGCGCGCACGCGGCGCGCACGCGGCTCTCGCCTTGGCGTTTAACTCCCTTCAGTCAAGTCAGTCACAATTTGGACAATTTTCGTTCCAAAATCCACACTATCCACACTAATATTATAAATGCAAAGTAACTCTGTCTGTCTGTCTGCCTGTCTCGCTTTCCTGCTAAAACTACTGAACCGATTTAAATGAAATTTGGTACTCAGATAGTTTAGAGCCTGAGAAAGGACATAGGCTACTTTTTATTTCGTGACTTTGTCTGCGTCCGCGATAAACGACATTTACGCGGAAGAAGTCGCGGGCAGAAGCTAGTCTTTTATAAAGTGCTGATTTCTTCCCACACCTTTTTTTTTGCAATACGATCACTATACTCCTTTGTAGTCCTTTCCCATATCGCAGGATGATTCTGTATTTCTAGGATAAAGCTTTCGATATCACTCGGTGACTCTATTTTTAACGTGTGTCAACACAACACTGCCCACCATGTGACTGACCGAAACAGTAGCGGGCGAAGGGGTAAGAACGCGACTCGAACCCCGCGGCGCGCCGCGTGCGCTCCGCGCGAGCGCCGCAGGGCAGCTAAACGCGACGCGCGCGCGGCGCTCGCGCTACTCACACGCCCGAGGATCGCGCACGCCTAATGTAGGGTCAGCCATAGACTTCACGTAGTTGGCACAAGAAGACTTGACGAAGTTTTACAAGTTTTTCAATAGGTAGGTAATAGGTAGAACGGGCTGGTGTCCGCAACTCCACGTCTGAGCGCGTATTTTGCGTACAGACGAGTTTTTCAAACTAGAATACTTAAATTAAACCGAAAGTAGACTACACCCTATCATTTCAAACCAATCATAAACAAAAACTGTGGAATAGGCGACGAGAAGACTTTTACGAAATCCAAACTACGTAACACACTAACAGTAGGAATGGCTTTCATTTTGATACTTCAACAACATCCATTGCGTTATTTACGTTGCTGAGCAGACGAATTTTTTTAACTTATGAACCAATGGATCATCAATATCCGTCAAAATGTTTCAGATAGTAATTGAAAGTGTGTTAACGCAATTAGGATTCTATTCCTTCTTTCGGCTTCTTGCTCAGAGTTGATTGTCTTCAACTCTTGGTGGTCATAATAACTACTAATCATTTTTTACTTCTCAAGGAACGGAAATAAACACAATAGCTAAATAGCTACATAAGAATGAACCGACACCATTCACTGTAAAATAATCAGCAGTCATTTACAACAATCTTTAGTAATTATTCAGTTATTTATAAGTTTGTTGTGACCGATGCGACCTCCGGCTCAACGTGGGCTGTTAATGTGAACGGATTGCTTGTAAACTTGAATTTTAAAGACTGTATTTTATGAGATGTTTTTCCTCGAAAATAATACGATTTCCGACGTTCACAGGAACGTATATAGTCCTCCAGACCGTATTTCGGTCATGGCGGCCAATCTCAACGGAGACTAACCATCGGCGCGGGAGATATTATAGTGCAGCACGCGTACCATGACCACCGTAGAAATGGGTTTTGTCTACGGAAGAACAGACAAAATTACAGATTGTAGAAAGATTAAAGACAGAATTAAAGATTTAGAAAGATTTGTACCATTTTATGCTGGCGTAACATGACAGTTCTCAATCTCTATTCTATCAAGAATAGACAAAGTTCTTTCTATGGTAATCATGCTACGCGTGCAGGCGTGTGTGCTCAGACACAAATGTCCTTTCTTTGGTATTGTTCGTCGAATCGTTGAGCTTCTCAAGTTCTGAGTTGAGCTGCACGATTAGTGACAAATGCGTGCACTGACTGGACAGGTCCACTCAATCTATGTGGTTCTTTCCTCTAAAGACCATTTCAGACAGCTAACTACATGGTCCTCACATAATGTGACCAAGATTATGTCTGGACTTTAAAAGAGACTGTGACCTCTGAGTTTGTTTCGGCCTTTCCTCTCAGAGTATTCAAATAGGAAACGCGACCTCATCTAGCTCAAAAAATATTATTGACAAGTAAAAGTGTTTGTACAAACCTACTTGCAGAAATAAAATCATGTATTATTTACACAGAGGCACTCACTGTTCCCTCACTCCCATAGTCCGATGGGACGGCAAAACCGACACGACGCGACGGGAGAGAGATCAGGCGCAGGACCAACGGCTTAACGTGCGCACCGAGGCACGGGGGTATAACACCGCCCACTTCCAAACTCCGAGCTGTACAGGGACGTCATAATATCGTGACGGGATGTTTTAGCGCAACACATCTTCAACTCACTGCTCAGCGCCAAAGGTTCAAAATCGAACGCACCGAGAACTACTGTTGGATTCTCAAAGCTCCGTTCAATACCAAGAGAAAAAAAATCCACTATTTTACGTCTGTGTACATCCGCGAAGAGTTTGAAGACTATTCTATTCTATACTTGAAGACGAAGTATGTAGATTTAATTGTCTTGGTCAACATTATTATCAGTATCACAAATTATTCTAGACTAGACTAGATCTCAAAATAGCTTAGCCAAATCTCGCTCCTGTCAGGGTCGCGGATACGTTCGAAAGAGTTACCGTGGCCCTGGCACAGGCAACTGAAGAACACGGGTGGGTTTTAGTCAGTAAAAGCCAGACACGCCTTCCCGCTCCGCTCAGAGCGTGCGACGTGATTTGATGACTTCCCACCCAAAAAAATAAATGAAGCCCAATCTCGCTAAATCCCTCCCACTCTTCCTAATTTATGCTACATATTTAAGCCCGATACATTATAAAGGGTGGTAGGGGGTCTCGATGAGAAAGCCGTAACCATTAATTAATTCAGCATATGATTATAGACCCTATAACGTTAAATTTCTGTGGTTACCTATAAAAAAAATCTACTGTTTCATTGAAGAAGGAACTGTCATGAGCCTACTTCCCTTATCCCAATTTAATTGAGGTCGTCGCATCATATCTTTATCTTTCATACAATATCTAGTATCCCTTAACCGTAACTCCCGGCTTCAACGTATTCTGAATTTCTGTAAGAATAGTTAAAATCAGAAAAAATCAAAAAATGTACTTAGTATTATTTCACTTTAAATAGATTATTGGAATTGAATTTGAATGGCCAAAGTTCCAACAACCTAGCAAGAAATGCCATAAAAACCAAAAATCACCTACAATCATTCAATCAAAAAAGTAATTTATTCAAACTAGGCTAAGAGTCAGCACTTTTTGAACGCCTAAGTTACATAAAGATAGTCACCCAAAGCGCTCGCCCTTCACCAATTCCTAAATCTTGCGCTGGGAAGAAAAAGTGACGCAAAAAACTCCCTATAACGTTTAAATCTCATACAAGGTATAAACAAGAAAAAACAGATAATTAAGTCCACGTCTGCCTTTCGACTATTACATAAGAGATACATACTTAAAGAATCGGGGTCGGCCATCTTGGAAGGATTCTGCAATGATTACGCCTCACTTTGGTTTTTAAATTGTAATGTTATGTGGATCGCCCTGCCGAAACAGGTGATGTTATGTGAGAAAAGTAGGTTGTATCTTTATATGGCTGACTAATTATGATGATTTTGTATTAAAATTTACTGTATAGTACTTGTGAGGAAATTGAACATCATTTCATAATCTCTTTTCCCAATTTATTTGGGATCTGCGTAAGATAGCTTTTTCTTTCATATCTAAGTTTAATTTAGTTCACTTTAGGTACTCTTTAGCCATCATCAATTTCTGTTATTTACGGTCCGAGGGCCCTTGGCTTTCGAGACATCGCTAAATGGTTCGTCAACTCTTCACGTGACCAGAGGACTGACCTATTTGGTGGACAAAAAATCAGCATCGCCATACAACGTGGCAATGCTGCCAGCCTTTTGGGTACTTCCTGTTGACAGCGATGTGATTATTGTGCCCCTTTTTATATACACGTATATATTACTAATATTATTTTAAGCCTGTTAGTTTATATAGGTATTATGTAAATTTGTAATTTAAATTTAAATGTTAATTTATTTACGTAGCATACTGGTTTTGCTTCAAGGTAACTTTTTCTCTGTACTTCAAGACAGATCCCATCTTCTTACAAGATAGTTCGTTTTCTTTCCAAAAAAATAACGCGAAGAGCTTGCTTGACGAAAAAACTTCAGGTTGAAGAATATTTCACTAAAGATCAATATCGAATCAGACATATCATACCAATATAGCCAACTTCTGCCATCTATAACGACCAAATACCTACTACAATTTAAATTCACCTCACTTAAGTCCACTCACACCTTTCGGACAGCTCACAAGGTCAAGCAAAAGGCCACTTGTCTTTCTTTGCCATATTTAACACAAACTTGTTCACTTTTGACGAACAGAACATGTGTTGGTAATTTGTCTTGTGTAATGTAATGTCAAAGATTCACTGTGTCGGTAATGTTTTTGATGTCAATTATTTTTGACATTAAAAGATGGTGGTGTATTTTTTGAGGCGCGGCTTCCGAGCGAGTTGATTATTTTGTATCCCGTGAATTTTCTGAGATGAAAATTATTTTTGTCGTATTTAAACATGAAATAGCATAACGCCTTGTTTCCCCGAAGAGTTAGGCAGAAGTGTATGTATCTGTAGCACAGTATACATCCATATGAATCCATTGCCATCACTAGGGCTCAAATTTCTAATGGGAATATCCAATAAAGTTTTGTCCGACCTGGTAATCGAACTCAGGGCCTTATGCTATAGGCAGGAGCGCTTATAACCACTAGACCAACGAGGGAGTTATATAAGAAGGAGTCCCTGAATATATAAAAAGTAAATAAACTACTAAAATAGGTTTCTATCTTATTCATTATTGTTTGAAACTACAGATATTTTTCAACATTTCATAGTTGGCTAACTTGCGGGGCTTGTGGCTAAGTACTAACAGCCGCACGGATCGATCGATCAGGTTAAGCAACGCTTGTCGCGGTTGGATGGGTGACCATCTTTATATACCAAGACCCCTCCGTGCCTCGGAAAGCACGTTGAGCCGTTGATCCCAGCTGTCATTTGTCTTTGACAGTCGTTACGGGTCGTCAGAAGGCAGAAAGTCTGACAACCAGTCTTACCAAGGGGTATCGTATTGTAACTGGGCTGTGGAGGTCAGGTAAGCAGTCGCTCCGTGTAAAATACTGGTATTCAGCTGCATTCGGTTAGACTGGAAGCTGACCTCTTGGGAAAAGGCTAGGCAGATGATGATTTGTCCTGCTCACTACACCTACCACCTAAACTTTTTAACAAAATATAAAACTGACTTCCTTAAAAACACTACAAAGTGAAAAATAACTTTAACTTCGGAAGTCGGTGTCTTAGGATCTGTATTTACGATTTTTGCTACCGGCTTCCGAAATAAAAGTAATTTTTCACTTTGTAGTGTTTTTAAGGAAGTAAAAAGGAATCATCAAAATCGGTTCGCCCAGTCGAAAGTTCTGAGGTAAAAAACATTTAAAAAAAATACAGTTGAATTGAGAACCTCTTCCTTTTTTGAAGTCGGTTATAACTGAATATCTGGGGTCATTGAACCGTCTGTCAAGCGTGGCGATCTTTGAAATATACACAGTAGCAAGCATATTTTGTTTTTTTCTTTATATTTCCATTACATTACCTATCATTACAAAGATCTCGATATATCTAAATCTACATACCATCAAAAACCTCAATAAAAAGTCCTAAGTACCCCTTTTATGTTGAACTTCGAAATTACCATAAATGTCTAAGGTAGGGTCAGCGAAACAAGCGGGCCCACCGAGGCAACACAATAGGGGGATGTGACGTCATTTCCTGTACAACCAGACTGCGCCGGCGCACGATTTTGGGAAGGAAATCGAGTCGGGTTCGAATTTTAATTTGTGGCTTTAGAATTTAGTTCAATATTTGTTTGGTTTTTTTCGAATTTGGAATGTGTAACGGTTATAATATCAGTATCTGTAACAACTCACACACACACATATACCTACATATTTGAATTATTTTTTACTATAATATTAAATTAAATTTGACTATGATTATGATTATTTAAGTAACAAACCAATTTTGACATTATGAAGTTCAGAACTTTTTGTACCGTTTATTATTGTTGTTAGTAAATAGCATAATGACGATTATCTGAGAACGATTATATTTATTTGTCCTTTATATTTGTATAATGACGATTTAGATTTTCTTAATCTATACTAATATTATAAAGCTGAAGAGTTTGTTTGTTTGAACGCGGTAATCTCAGGAACTACTAATCCGAATTGAAAAATTCTTTTTGTGTTAGGTAGTCTATTTATCGGTGAAGGCTATAGGCTATATAACATCACGCTGCAACCAAAAGAAGTTGAGCAATAGTAAAAAAATATTTCAAAAACGGGGAAAATCGCACAGGTAGGCGATTCCACGCGACGGGAAGGGTCGGGGGCACAAGAAGTTTACCGCGGACGAAGTCGCGAACAGAAGCAAGTCAGTTATATTTTCAGCGCCATTAAGGCAAAACATGTTAGTGACTAAATCGAACTTTCATGTAACAGCTTGCCTATGTACATACTCATGTTTTAGCAAAATAAATATCTTGTAACTCACATTCATTTGCCAAGATTGATTGTAGAGAGAAAATAATACAAGCAATTCTGAAAAACCATGCTTCAAGTTTACTAGGTACTTCCATTAAACTTAAAAAAAATAAACGTCAAACTATCGTTTTGTTGAATACTTGGACCCTTCTCAAGTGACATAGGTAAGTGTACTTGAAAAAGTTGGCACCGAAGTGCTCAGGAATCAGGTAACGTTAAACTGGGAAGCCAAATTCGGGCAACTGGTTTTAACTTACGTGGTAACTTTACCTAAATCTGGTTCGTCAGCATGTTATGTTCTCATTGCTAGGACTCATCTCCGTCAGAATAGGTGGGCAGTAATCGACCACGCCAGCCCAGTGTGGGTTGGTGAATGTAAAATCTTATACAACGTTAGTTTCGTATGTGGTAGTGTGACTCAAATGTCAGTTAATTAATTTAAGATTAAGTCGCCTAAGGAATAAGATTCGTTTACCGAAACTAATTCACCAACTAATTTAGCGCTCAATTTATTTTTTTTGCAATTTTTTCTTTAATACTTTATTAGTAAGAACAAAATTCTCAGTAATTAATTACGATCTAGCCAAAAAGGCTAATAAGCAATTTAACTCTAACTTAATATGTTACGTAATAGATTATGTTAAAACTAAGAATAGTGTCCAATTGCACTTATATACAAGTCCGTAGCACTTTCTTAGAGTCTCATACAATTTTTAAAACACTATGTTCATGTGTTATATGTATAGCACAATACTGTTACTATTTTAACTCACTTTGTACACTACACTAATTCAAAAGGTTTAGTTCTTTTTAGCCTTCGCACTAAGTCTGTGTTGTCTAGCAGCTGGATTGCCTCAACATTCACGTGTCGGTGAAGTCTGTTTTCATGGGCTTCAGCAAATTTTTGTATAATGGTGGTGACGAATTCCATTTTTAGGTCACGGTGAAGGTCGTCATTTCCTATGTACCAGGGTGCATTGACAGCATCCCTGAGTACTTTATTTTGGAATTGTTGGATTATTTTGACGTTGCTTTGTTTAGTACAGCCCCAAAGTTGGATACCATACGTCCATATTGGCATCAGAATATGCTTGTATAGGGTTATTTTATTATGTAATGATAGACAGGATTTCCTTCCGAGTAACCAATACATACTTTTATAACGTATATCGAGCTCCTGCTCATTTTTTGCTAATGACATCTCGATTGTCAAAATATGAGGTTGTTGGCTGCTTAACTGGACTTGCCTGTGGCTACCTTAACCCTTTTTAAGGTAGAGGCAGTATACATGCCACCAATAAAATTATTTGTTTTATTCAACTGTATTGTTGAAAACGATTTTATTTTTCATTGATGATGACATATACTTCCGCAAATATCCCATCGAATTCACAATTTGAAAAAATACTTAAAAATGCCATTGTTAACATACTAAGAACTTTTATTTAAGAAATACTATACCATGTCTAGGCCTCCCCCAATTCGGGAGGCTTTGCCATAATCGCCACGCTTGGCAGGCGGGTTGGCGATCGCAGTATAGTGGTAAAATGCATAGAGAACGCTGCTGCCCATTCTCTAGTAAGTCTCTTAGTCGCCTTTTACGACACCCACGGGAAGAAATGGGGTGATGCTATTCTTTACGTCTGGCACCACACGGGACCACTAGTTTTCTCTGCCTTATAAAGGGTTAATAAATTAAGGCCTCCAGACTGAGCTTAGAAACTTAAAATTAGAGTGACTACTCGCTAAGGACACCGCCTGTGGGATACGGACCTCTGCTTAAGGCATCGCTGCAAGGGACGGGTTGCATCGGAATATAATAATAATAATAATATACCCGCAGGGCAGCATGTGGCGAGCTGTTGGGCAGTAGCGACCCCACGGACCTGATCTCCTGGGAGAATTCTTGTTCCTCATCTCTGGCTTGCCTTTATTGGCCGGCTGGAGTGAACACTGACGAGGTTCAGAGCTCCCGCCTCATTCTTGCCTTTATTGGCTGGCTTGAATGGAGATTCGCAAGAGCAAACGTGCTCGGGGAAAGGAAGTATTCCAGTAAGTGCTCGTAGGGACTTGACCATCTTCCGGGCTCTGGGATAGTTCTGAAAGCCGTGGAATACCTCTTCACTTCTCAAGCACCTTAGGAAGTGTTGCCCCCTTGTCACTGCGTCACTATGTGCCAGCGACGTTTCCCGGGGGGCCATTATTGAGTGTGCAAGTCACCCCCTGCCATTTTATCCGTGTATACAAAACATTGATCAGGCAGGGGCCATAGTCCTTCCATAGTTGCGGTTACCAATCCACTAAAACCATCCAAACCCATAGCCTAATTTTCTTTGTTTCCATATTCTGTAATAGTTCTGCTACAACCGGGGATTGTCCTTGGGTGCACTTGCATAGTGCATACAGGGATAATCGTCGGTTGGTGCCCCTCATCATTTAAAATTGTCTAAGGGGCCTCTGCGAGTTGGCTTCGGCCCCTCGTACGCCTTCCAAAGGACCGGGATCTCAGGGTCCCGAGATATGTCAACAATATAAATAAAAATAATAATATAATATTCCACAACTATCACACAACGCCATCTAGTCCCAAGCTAAGCAGAGCTTGTGTTATGGGTACTAGACAACTGATAATACTTATATATTTCTAAATACATACATATTATAGATAAATTACACCCAGACACAGAACAAATGATTGTGCTCATCACACAAACATTTGTCCTGGGTGGGAATCGAACCCACGACCTCCGACATAGCAGTCAGGGTCACTAACCACTAGACCAACAGGTCTGTCAGTTCGCTGGAATGAAAGCGCTCACTTAATCTGCAATGTTATTCATACTTAAATTACAAGAAATTCAACAAAACATATAGGCTATTTTTAATCCCGGAAAATGTAAAAACCTGACATGGCAAGAGCTACTATTTTATTATTTATCTGTAGTCAATTACACAACAAACGAATCAACGAGTCAAGTAGGTAAGTAACAATCAAGCGCAACAAATGTATAATTATGGTGCTATGGGCCATGGTCCGCACATGACACGCACTTTGTTGCAATCTGCCTAGCTTGTTGCTACAATGTCCGTGATAGTTTACTATGTGCGGGGAATATTTAGATATGGTTTTTACTATGTATTTAAGACTATTATACTTGGAATTTTTGTCGTACCTATTCAGTAACTTGACAGCTCAAAGAAAAATAATGATTCCATACTAAAATGAATAGTGTTGGGGTAGTGAACAATTACGCGTATTTTTATTTTAAGTTTAATGAATCTGTATTAAGACTATATGTATAAATAAAATAAAAAAGTGAGCCGTCCGTCGCGGGACGCCTAGCAGATGTGAAACATCGAAATTATTTTATAAAGATAATATTTATAAAGCAAACTTTACAAAAGGAAATAAATATGGTATAATCAGAAATAACATATTAATTATATGTTAGTTATCAAAATTCGGATATCTGTATCACCCTAGTCTGAAGCACCAGCTTTCAAATAAAAAATGGATCATCAAAATCTGTTCATATAGCGTGGAGATACGTCGCTAAGGCCATTCTCGCCACGCCAAAATTTAAGTTTACGCTCGCCTATAGATGTTTCACATCAAAAAAAAATTTACCCATCTAAAGGTTGACCTTGAGAAGTGTAACTTAACCTGAAGAACCTGCGACACAAGGCAAAACAAAAAACTTATTTTGTAAAGATAATATTTATGAAGATATTGAAACTTTGTTGCCTAATTCCACTAATTTTCAGTATGAGCCCACTGTGCGTCACCACGCTCACCACGCCCAAGTTTTGGTTTACCCTCGCCTATAGATGTTTCACATCAATAAGCTGACTTTCTGTCTTCCTTTTTCCCCAGGAGGACGGCACCGTAGAATACTACAACAACATCATCGTGCAGCCCCATCTTCGACTGGTGACCGGTCAGGGTCGAGGGTACCATGTGAGGTGTCGCTACCGTCGCCGGGACCTGACGCATTTCCATCTGTACCGGCCCCGAGCTGACAGGCTGACTAACTCGCTGAGTGACGACTTTAGTGATAATAGCAAGTATGTATCAAGCTTAATTTAAAATGTTCCAGGGATTCTTAGCACCACTTATCATTCTGAACGCTCCCGTCCCTTGCTCTTGGCGATGTCCTTAAGCCAAGGCCCATGTGGCGCGAGGAGGCGAAACGCCGGGGTGAAACTCCGCTGCCGCGACAAATCGCGGCACGGCGGACAGAGCTCCGGTGTGATCTCATGGCGACATGGCGGGTACGATTGTCGCAACCCAGTGCTGGGCACGCCACAATTGCGGCGGTAAGTCCCCTCTTTGAGGAGTGGATAGAGAGGCGTCACGGCGTCCTCACCTTCCGCCTGACGCAGGTTCTCACCGGGCATGGGTGCTTCGGTGGGTTCCTGTTCAGGATAAAGCGGGAGGATACGTCCGGGTGTTTCCATTGCGAGGATCGTCTGGAGGACACGGTGGAGCATACGGTGGAGGTGTGCCCTGCCTGGGCGGAGCACCGCCGTGTACTCGTGGGAGCGATCGGCGGCGGCGACCTCTCGCGTCCGGCCCTGGTACGAGCCATGGTACGGAGCGAGAGGGAATGGGAAGCCGTCATCTCCTTCTGCGAAGCAGTAATGCTCGCGAAGGAGGAGGCGGGGCGCGTGAGGGAGTGGCAGTCTCTGCGCCCTCACGTCCCTAGCCGCCGCAGGAGGAGACGCCCCGGGCGTCGGGAGTCGATAGCGGACTCCCGGCCACCGTAGGCGCGAGCTTGCGGGTGGCGAGCAATGGGTAGCTCGCCGCCCGGTAAGGACCAAGCTCGGGTCGACGGCGCGCAGTGTTCCACGCGCGCCTCAAAGAGATGTCAGCAGCAGTGTAGGGGTCTACTAGGACCGATGCCTGCCGGGGTCGCGTGATTGCTCGAAAGAGATACCGTGACCCTGGCACATGGGCAACTGATGGAACACGGGTGGGTTTTAGTCAGTAAAAGTCTGACACGCCCTCCCGCTCCGCCCAGAGCGGGAGAAGTCATTTGATGATTTCCCATCCTGAAAAAAAAAAAAGCCAAGGCCCATACCACACAGGAATTAAGGCCTCCAGCCAAGGCTTAAAGACTTAAAACTGAAGCGACTACATGCTTAGGGCACCCCCTAACGTGTAGTCACTCTCCTCTATAAAAGATAAAACTCTATTGCAAAAATGTATTCACTTAACTACACACTTTGTAAAAGAACTTTAAATGACGCTCTCCAAAATATGTCAACAAAATAAATTACCAGCTATTTCCATATAGGAAAAAATTAATTTCTTGTATGTTTCAGTGACGAATTCGACGAGGACTCAGGACTGTTGCCTTCCGTATCCATGAAGATTTATAAGGGGGACCCCGAAGATAAACAAGTAAGTCACACTTTCACCTGCACAATAGAGGTGCATCATCATCATCATTTCAGCCGAAAGACGTCCACTGCTGGACATAGGCCTCCCCGAACTACGGGGAGTTTGCCATAATCGCCACGCTTGGCAGGTGGGTTGGCGATCGCAGTATGGTGGTAAAATGCATAGAGAACGCTGCTGCCCATTCTCTAGTAAATCCCATAGTCGCCTCTTACGAAACCCACGGAAATATTTTTTTTTTTTTCTGGATGGGAAATCATCAAATGACTTCTCCCGCTCTGGGTGGAGCGGGAGAGCGTGTCAGACTTTTACTGACTAAAACCCACCCATGTTTCATCAGTTGCCCATGTGCTAGGGTCACAGTATCTCTTTCGAACAATCACGCGACCCCGGCAGGCATCGGTACTAGTAGACCCCTACACTGCTGACATCTCTTTGAGGCGCGCGTGGAACACTACGCGCCGTCGACCCGAGCCTGGTCCTTACCAGGCGGCGAGCTACCCATTGCTCGCCACCCGCAAGGTCGCGCCTACGGTGGCCGGAAGTCCGCTATCGACTCCCGACGCCCGGGGCGTCTACTTCTGCGGCGGCTAGGGACGTGAGGGCGCAGTGACTGCCACTCCCTCACGCGCCCCGCCTCCTGCTTCGCGAGCATTACTGCTTCGCAGAAGGAGGTTACGGCTTCCCATGCCCTCTCGCTCCGTACCATGGCTCGCACCAGGGCCGGACGCGAGAGGTCGCCGCCGCCGATCGCCTCCACGAGGACACGGCGGTGCTCTGCCCAGGCAGGGCACACCTCCACCATATGCTCCACCGTGTCCTCCAGACGATCCCCACAGTGGAAACACCCGGGCGTTTCCTCGCGCTTTGTCCTGAACAGGAGCCCACCGAAGCACCCATGCCCGGTGAGAATCTGCGTCAGGTGGAAGGTGAGGACGCCGTGGCGCCTCTCTATCCACTCCTCAAAGAGGGGACTTACCGCCGCAATTGTGGCGTGCCCAAAGAAATTGGATGACGGTATTCTTTACGTCCGTCACCACACGGACGAATTAACAATGGATGTAATCTTCCAATTATTTTTAATGTAAACTTAGAATCGGCAAATGTAGGTTAGGAGATTATGCTATTTCGAATGACTATACGAGTGGGGTAGCTGGTAGCAGCTGGAAGGGAGTAACCGAAGATTTAGTTAAATTACGTGCAATTGGGTCCTGCAATGTCCAGATCACTGATGACTCAGTGGTATCGACCTCGACTTACGAGGTGTATCTCGATTTAAACCCAAGCAGACACTTGTATTTAATTTCATCGTTACTGCTCTCAAAACGTTGGAGGAAAACATCGTGAGACAACCAAAAAATTTGAAGACATGTGACATCCACCAACCCGCAATGAGCTCGCGTGGGCGATTATGGTCTATCTTACAGACAGGAGGTCTCTATCCCAGCTGTGGGAACATTATAGGTGATAAAGTGACTGTGTTTTGCGCCTCAAGTCCCAAGTTCGATGACCAAAATATTGATCCCTGCTGAAAATCTCCCACCTGGACACGAGTTGCCTTGGCTTTACTGAAAGCCTTTAAATAGGCTCCAGTCTCAGATAGGCAGAAGTAAAGAAAACCTGCTCAAGTACAGATGACTCACACTCCAGCGTGGATGACTCCACCCTGGAGTGTAATGTGGTGCTGTCTCACAAACAATGCGGCACTTAACATCTTGTCCAGCATGTCCTGCTGTTTGACGCTACTGAAAATGCCAAGCTCGTAGCCAAATTCTGGGCTGACTGTATCTATATTACTGTCCACACGCTAAGAAGAAGAAAAAGTAGATCCTAGGATAGGTTCCAAGTAGGAATGTCTCTGTAATCATGACAATACATAGCAGCAACTCCTGATGTAGA
This sequence comes from Aporophyla lueneburgensis, assembly GCA_932294355.1. NCBI lineage: Eukaryota > Metazoa > Arthropoda > Insecta > Lepidoptera > Noctuidae > Aporophyla > Aporophyla lueneburgensis. The sequence goes on along the minus strand of OW028762.1, from coordinate 9,092,183 downwards.
GCAACTTATATATACAACTAGCTTCTGCTCGCGACTTCGTTCGCGTTAAATTTCTTGTTCCCCCGACCCTTCCTGTCGCGTCGAATCGCCTACCCGTGCGATTTTCCCCGTTTTTGCAACATTTTTATTACTGCTCCGCCCCTCTTGGTTGTAGCGTGGTGTTATATAGCATATAGCCTTTCTCGATAAATAGGCTACCCAACACAAAAATAATTTCTCAATTCAAACCAGTAGTTCCTGAGATTAGCGCGTTCAATCAAACAATCAAACTCTTCAGCTTAATAAATAATATTAGTAAGGATTAACTTCTCAGTAAACCTTAAAAAAATGCTTTTGAAAGCTAAGGAAGCCCAGTTTAAAGGTCTCCATGCTTTTCGCGCCCACGGGCTGTTTGTCGTCCAGCCAGTTTTTATGTCAATGCATAATGGAAACAAGATAATGATCGTATGTTATCAAAAGGCAGAACGCATGCAACGATGGCGAGATGTCGGCTCATTTGTTTTATTTTGAAAGTTTTGATTGACGACATGTTGTGGTTTTTTTATTAATGATTGTCAATCTTGGAGGTTGTCTGAAAGGAAATTATTTATTCTGTAATTTAATTTAAGATGTTTATTTCAGACATTGTCCATATTGTTGTTAGTAACACAAAAAACCTTATAAAACTATTGGTACATACAAAAACAAAATCAAAAAGTGGGATCGCATAGGGGTGCTAGTTTATGGCAAGCCCTGGACGCGACCACCCGCAGTGTGTAGTCGCATCCAGTGCTGCCACATAGGCGAGTCCCAGCGTCCGACGAACACGCTCAGAAAGCTATTCGAGCTGGCACGCAAGCGCTTCATTAGAGAAGCGCTTCGCTTCCGCATGATGGCATGAAAGCCATCAACGCTTCGCACCGCAAACATTGCTGAAGCGCTGCAGTGGCGCGGCAGCCCGAACAGCACCCTGAACGCATTATTATACTGGACTCGCAGAGCGCCGTATGTGCGCTGCGTGTACTTGGTCCACAGGCTGCAGGTGTAAAAAGATTGACAAAATGCCTTAAATAAGGTCTCTTTGACTTGCTCGTTACACCGTGCAAACCTGCGAGCCAGCATATTACAGCGCACAGACTGCGCTCTGCGCTCCCGCTCCAAATCAGTATTGTCACATAAATCCTCAGAGACCCAGTGACCCAGATACTTAAACTTAGAAACTCTGTTCAGGCTGGCACCGCAAAGATACAAGGGAGGCACATTAGCGAAGGATTTATTACCGGCCTTAAACACCATCATTTCACTCTTTTTCACATTATATCTGAATCCATGGGTCCGCGTATACTTTTCACAAATTTCTATCAGTCTGCGCATGGCACTGATCGATGGGCTCAGCAGAACCATGTCGTCTGCGTAGCTGATATTATTGACGCACTGACCATCTATATGGCACCCTATGCTTGTTCTGCTGAGCTCACCGATCAGCTCGTTCATGTATAAGTTAAAGAGACGAGGAGAGGTTAACCCCCCCTGCCTCACCCCGCACTCCAACCCATACACGTCCGAGTGTGAGCCTGCCCACCGCACAACATTCCTTTGACTCGAGTACCAATATCGCAATAATGCAACAACATCACGTGGCACACTTGTTTCGTTCTTCAGCTTTTGCCACAATACATCATATGAAACTAAATCGAACGCCCTGGACAAGTCCAGGTAACAGGCATAGACCGGCGTATTTCTAGCTGTATAATACTGCACAGTCTGCTTGAGACACAGGATGGCACTCTCAGTGGAAAGGCCAGGTCTAAATCCAAATTGAGCATCATGTAGTTCTATATGCCTATCCAGGTGTTTGTCAAGCAGACTGTCCAGCACTTTTGCTATCACAGTAGCCAGCGAGATGAGTCTGTAATTCGCTAGGTCTGAGACATCCCCGGTCTTGTCTTTTATAACCGGAACAACCACGGAATGCGTAAGTTCATCCGGTAGGTAACAATGACTTATACATAAGCTGAAAAACATAGCAAGTACTCGAAACAAATGGAAACCAGCATATTTCAGATGCTCAATGCTGAGACCATCATGACCAGGGGACTTGCCACGTACCATTTTTTGAATTACGGAGGCAACATCCCTAGCACAAAATCGAATAGCAACGTCCCCTGCCATGGTCTCAGCACCGCGCGTCAGGTCAGTCGAGTCTACTGGAGGAGATTCCACCCTAAAATGACGCTGAAACAGGTTGGCTATATCACAAGGCACATGCACGCCCGCAACGTTCACAGGTAGACTGGATTTCGGGTTCAATTTATTTGTCTTTTTCCAGAATTTACCAAATTGTTTATTCGAGTGATGCTGAGCAATTATATCTAACTTAATTTGTTTTTCATTATCTTGACCAAATTTTACCCGAGACTTAAAAAATCGTCTCGTTTGGCACATACTAATACGTAAATAGGTCCATTTTTTTTTGTAATGTTGTGATGTTGTCTATATTTTGTTTTATTCTGTCCAATTTGACTTTATTCACCTTAATCCTACTATCCTACTATGTTATGTTAATATTTTTTGTGTCAATAAATAAATTATCTATTATCTATAATTTTGACGGCCAAAAAGTGCTGACTCTCAGCCTAGTTTGAATAAGTGACTGTTTGATTTTTGTTTGACTATACTAACCCTCAACTCATGCACTTCCAGGTGGCGTCAAACGTACGTATAGGAGACACCCTGAGCCTCGTTGTGTCACTGGAGAAGCAGCGTCAGTTCGGTCTGCTGGTGTCTGAGTGCTCCGTGAGGGATGGACTCGGATGGGCTGAGCAGAGCCTGATCGCTGATGACGGGTGAATGGATACTATTTATTTTAATTAATTAAAACGGTTTAGAACCAATTACAGAAATTAAAGACACTGTAGGTTACACATGCACAAAAAAAAGAGAAACAATTTTTGTTTTTAAAACGCAACGCATGTATGAACTGTAGTAGAAAATTGTTCAATTTTAATAACGGTTTTGCAACAAACCGTTTCTTGGGTTTATATTAAAGTGTTTCATTGAGAGAGAAAAAAATACATGCATATTCCCTATGGCCACTTGTTTTATACCATAACACTTTCTTACATTCTAACAATAATTTATCTCCCCAGCTGCCCACTAGACGGTGAGATCATGGGCCAGTTCCAGTACTCCGCCGACAGACAGATGGCACGTGTCTCTTTCCCGGCACACAAGTTCCCCTACACTGCCAGTGTTTACTACACGTGCGAGGTCAAGCTGTGTGATCTGAACCATCCTACGGACTGCGTAAGTTAACTTGTAATTGTAGTAAAAGTAGATAGCTGTGAACCACTTGTAACTGAGTGACAAAAGTCAAAGCATTTATTTCTAAGAGGCCGTTTTGAACGTCAACTTTTAATGCTTGAACGCTTGTAACTGATTGACAAAAGTCCAAGTCAAAGCATTTATTTCTAAGAGGCACTTTTGAACGTCAACATTTACATTCAAATAGAATGCTTGAACGCTTGTAACTGAGTGACTAAAGTCAAAGCATTTATTTCTAAGAGTCACTTCCGAACGTCAACATTTACATTATACTAGAATGCTTGAATGCTTGTAACTGAGTGACGAAAGTCAAAGCCAAAGCACTTATTTCTAAGAGGCCCATTAGAGGCAGTTTTGAACGTCAACATTTAAATTAAAATACATCACGGGTTGAGACTAAAAAAATTAGTAATGCAATTCGCGCGGTGCAAGAGTCAGGTGAACGTATCCACATTTTCTCAATTTTACGGGAGTGCTATAATTCCGGGCACCAGCCAACGCCACCTATCCCACATCATTTTTATTCAGCAAAAACACATCCACAGCTAGACACAGGCCTCTCCCAAGTCATAGTCAGTAATTTATTTTGTGTAGGTAAATTTGGATACAAATTGTTGTTTGGCAATAATTACACAGCCACACAAAAAAAAAAAAAAAAATCTGACCTGGAGGTCGCACTATGTGTACTATATGTTTTTGGGGTCGCTGAATCCGAATCTGGGGTCAGTTTTATTCCAGCACATCTGGGTTCGGCCATAACCTCAAAATATACCCTCAAATTTGCTAAATTTGGTTAAACTGTGAAAATCCTCTATTACAGTAGCTCGATGACCTCTTGCTTAAATAACTACATAACCCATAGTCCCATAACCCCCGTCCCATCGAGTTACTGTATTATGGGATTATGAGGTTTTAGAGCCATAGGCTTAGCAGTTTAACCAAATATAGCAAATTCGAGGGTATATTTTGAGGTTATGGCCGAACCCAGACGTGTTGGAATGGAAATGACCCCGGATTCGGATTCAGCGACCCCAAAAACACATAGTACACATTTTCAGGCCCCCACGTCAGAAACTTCGTTATTGGGTTTAAGGGTTATGTTGGTAAGGGGTTATAAGGTTATGTAGTTATGGGACTATGGGTTATGTAGATGTGCTGGAATAAAACTGACCCCAGATTCGGATTCAGCGACCCCAAAAACATATAGTACACATAGTGCGACCTCCAGGTCATATTTTTTTTTGTGTGGCTGTGTTATTAACAATCATTTATCAGTATCTGAATTTACACATTTTTTTTTATTATTTATTTATTTAAATTTGGATCTCCAACAAAAGATGTACACAATACATTGACACGTAAACAAAGGGTAACATGAGGTATTAAGTAGGTATACTCCTTCACTTATAGGAGACCACAGCATGCACAAAAGAGTTTACAACTAAGCTAACAAAGTTAAAATATTAATTATAGTAACAGTTTAAACATTATTAAAGGATATACACTAAAAAGAAGAATATGAAATACATTGAAATACTTAAATGAACACCTAGAGATATTTAAATTAAATTAAATCTACTAAACAATTTTTATATTTAGATAGAGACTCACAGATGTCTAAATTCATAGTTTTGGCTAATATTGCCTACAAAGTCTCGGAACAGCGCGGCAGCGGCGTAATGACCGAGGTTAGTTTTTGAGCCAGGGATGTAAAATAAATTGCATGTGTTAGGCCTGGGAATCCGAGTTGGAATTTTAACCTTTAATGAACTCAAAAGTTCACTGCAATGTATCATTCCATTTAATAGTTTGTGGAGGATGACGCAGTCCAATTTCTTCCTACGACTGGTTAGTGTATTCATGTGGTAGTGTTTCAACCTATCAGTGTAGCTAGTAAGTTGTTTAGCCAAGTGATCTCCGTAGCACAAATGGTAAAGGAACCGCTTTTGGACACTCTCTAATCGCTTCGAGTAAACTTCGTAATGTGGATTCCATACCACTGAACCATATTCTAGGATTGGACGGACTAAAGTATTTAAAAGTTTGATTTTTGTGGCGGGTCTTTTAAAGTCCTTACTATTTCGCACAACAAATCCCAGTACCTTGAAAGATCTTGACACAATACTCAAGATGTGTATATCGAACTTTAGGGCTTGATCGAGTTGAATTCCCAGGTCGCGAATTTCACTCAGTTTCTTTACTTCAATTCTCTCTATGTAATATTTGTTTTCGACTACTTTTTAATTACGTGTGAACTGGATGTAGTGACATTTACTAATATTTAAAAGCATTCTGTTTACTTTGCACCAGTTTACCGATGTCATCCTGCAGCATTTTGGAATCTAATTTACTCATAATTGGCTTCATTATCTTTAAATCGTCTGCAAACAAATAAAAAAGGGAGTTTTTAAAGCACTCAGTTATGTCATTTATAAAAACATTAAAAAGAATCGGTCCCAAATCCTTGCGGTATTCCAGAGGTTGCTAGATAGCTTTCAGAGAAATGACCGTTCACTACTACTTTAGATTCTCTTTTGTCTAGGTAAGATTTAAACCACCTCAATAACGTTCCACCAACACCCAGTTGAGCCAATTTATTAATAAGAAGGCAGTGATCCACTTTATCGAATGCCTTGCTAAAATTAATTAAACTTAAAATTTAATTTCACACAAAACCAAAACAAACAACTTTGATTTTACAAAATTAATTGTAATTCCATATATAACCATTCTATTAAAACGATATGCATAGCATTTGACATTACTATTAATTATTTTGACATTATAAATAATCGTTATAATTATTAAATTTGCGTGTACAAATATAAATATGTGTTTACGATGCGTATGTATGTAACTTCTAGTAGAATTGGATTTGATCTGTTAAATAAATTATTTGATTTGATTGGTTGTGTAAAATAGCATATTTGGTATTTAAAAATCTCCTGTGTTGGATTACCTTATCAATTCAGATGAAATCATCGCGTTAAATGACAGCTGTAAAATAACCAATCCTCTCTACTCACGTTATGTATTTATTACTTTATTACATGCTGTACAAATCGGAATACAAAGTTACTTCCTGCTAATCAAATAATTACCTAGTACTTGCATGTCTGTTATACGTAAAATGACTATCTATACTGTATAGTTTAGGAGCCAGGAAAAATGTTCACTGTGTGATCTCAGTCTCAATCTGTCAAAAATACCTTGAGTTTCCATACATTTTTTATCAGTTTTTGACATTTGACTGTCGCCGAGATGAGATTGCGATCGTTTTTAACGTTCAAAATATGGTCGTCAAAATATAACGACAATTGGCCTGCAGATGTATGAACGTAAACGAGGCAAAAGGAGTATATAATAATTGTAGCTGGTGGCGTTCAGTAGTTTCTGCTTATCCCCATGCGTAAGTTTGTGTAAAATCCGCATGCGTAATTTGTGTGTTTGTGTTTGTGTAGATTTTACACAAACTCATGATAGAGATTCATGAGATTCATGTTCGATGTCAGATGTTAGATCTTTTACAAGGAGCATTTAGCAATACGTAGAAATGTATTGCTAAATGCTCCTTACACCTGCTCCTGCTCCTGTTGATTACACTGACATCTTCCTGCATGAGTATAAAGTTTTATTACATGACAGGTACAAAATGTTCTCGGTCAGAAAAAAAAAATATTTCGTTGCAAGGATGTTAATGATCTCAATTTTGCGGTAGTTAAACGTTTATTTAATTCCAGTAAAGATACCTGCCAACCATTTAGAGTAATGAGCAGTCGTTTTTATTAACCATGTAAGTAATTTGTCGTTAAAGATACCGACAAAGTTGTTACTCGTACTTATGAATCCGACCAGCGCAATGAGTGGTTTAAAATATAGAAAAAACAACTGATTTTTATTTAATTACAGTGTTGCTTTTATCAGTTTCTAAGCCAGATATAAAGAAAAAACTCATATCGCTTTTATTTTACCGTTCAAATTAGAACACAGAATTACTGGACGTCAGAATTACCAATATAGTTTTGGTACTTCCTATTCCAAGTGTATTTTTGCAAGAAACTCTTTATCATTTTCATCATTTCAGCCGAAAAACGTCCACTGCTGGACATTAGCCTTCCCTAAAGGGGGAGGGAGGTTAGTTTACCATAACCGCCACACTTGGCAGGCGGGTTGGCGATCGCAGTATGGTGGTAAAATGCGTAGAGAACGCTGCTGCCCATTCTCTAGTTAATCTCTTACTCGCCTTTTACGACACCCATGGGATGGAATGGGATGGTGCTATTCTTTACGTCCGTCACCACACAAAACGAGAAAAAGAAGCTCTTCTCAGTGTTCAATTATAATAAAATATTAACAAATGTCCTCTTTTTAAAATCTGTTTTTTTTTAAACTTCAGGAGCCATGCGCACACAAGCGGCGCGTGCGACGTGATGACGAGGGATCTCCAGCCACCGTGGAGTTGTTCAAGGGGCTGTATGTGAACGAAGCTGATTCGCCAGACAACGATGAGGTTACTAGTGAGAAGGTGAGACATTTATTTACTAATCTATGGTCTGCTGATCTATTCAATAAAAATTTCACTTTGAAAACTTAAGTGAAGTAAGCTTGAAGTCAGCTGTCAACAGTGACAGTCCCAAATGACAGCTCAATTCACCTACATTTTTACAGAGATTTTAGACCGGCTGTTCATTTTGGTCATCTCATCATTTATGGCTCATAGGTATTGTGAAATGCGAGCAAGACATTACCTACATAAAAACAATGAGAGCATTGCCTACTTCCTCCGAATAAAGGTCACCAATTTTCATACATTGCTCATAGTATAATTGTGCAATATATTTATTCGAGGTTTTTTGCGGTGTATTTTCTCCTTTTCTTAACTCATAATCACAGAAAATAAATAAACATTTCAGAAAGAAGACGAGATATGCATATCCCAGCGGAACTTCGCGATCGCCATTTGTATAGCGGGAGTCATCCTTATGATTTGCGTCATCGCAGCCATTGCCTTCATCCTGGCGAGGAGGAGGAATCCGAAGACCTACTCCAGAACTGGCAGCTCATTGTACAGTGGTCCCTACACAAATACTGGGTACTCGCATACCAGTTAAAGTGATATTTGGTACAGTTTTTAATGCGGATGATGTACACATTACATTTATGTGAATATTGGAAACAGTTTAGTTTTTTCTTTTTGGTATGAAAGAAAAACATGCTCCCGAGCTCTTAAACTAAAAATAGGGTTTAAAAAAAAGTCTTGATATGAAAATTAAGGAAAACAGACCTAGCTCCTAAACTATAAATTGAGTAAAAATTGGAATTTTGCAGAAAAAAAATGATTTACATAAATTAAAGTGCTTTCTATTTCGAGACTATAGTGTGTGTATGTCATTTTGCCAAGTGCCATCTAAGTATTGGACATAATATGATATTTTTATACTATTCACGTATTGGTTTCTAAAACATCGATTTCATTTACTAGAAAAACGATATTAGGTGTACAAATCGTAATATTTTTTTAAAATAAATTTTACGTTTTTTTAAAAAAGCGTTGAGCATAAATTTAAATAAATTTTAAATAATTTGAAAATCGAAATGCCTATTTGGAAATGATCATCGAAGAATTTGTCAGTAAAATAATTATAGTAATTTTGTTTTACTGTTGTGTTAATTTTCACAACGATTGAGTCATATTTTAGTATTTAGATTTTTAGTTTATTTTACCACGTGTATTAAATTTACCATTACAATAAACTAGAAAGGAGTGCATCTGTGTCAGATTAAAATAATTATTTACTTTAAATAACAAGCATCACTTTTATACACTCCATGAAAAGTAGACATGTAAAAATAATATGAAAACGTGGTTTTAAAACGTGACGTCACATAAAATATACATTTTCGACAGCTAAAATTAAATAAAAGTTTAAAATTAAATAGCTGCAACACTTTTTACGTAAGAAGTTTTATATTTTTTTATTTAAAAAAAATCATTTATTTAAATAATTTACGTAATTTACCACGTTTTAAGACCACATCTTCTATATTTATAATAATAAATTTGTGATAATTCGTTCGTTCGTATACGTCGTGATTCGATATTTTATATAAAACATTGTAATTTAAGAAATATACTGGTTGCCTTGCATTACGTAAACAAGTAGAATAAAATTAATGACAAAAGTCATTTCTTAGGGTGTTGTAAAGGCCTGTAAAACTAGATTTTAAAGATATTTTTTAAGATAAAAGTAGGTACACATATGAAACGCTCCTCCCGGTTTTAGTAATACGGAACTATTTTTTTTTTTGCTAGCAAATCTGGCTTTTTACCAGAATGTAAATTTTATTTACTTTAAAAATAATAAAAAAAAAATTTTTTACTTTGACTAGAAATATCTGAAAATATGCATATGTTAATAAATATTAATTTCTAGTTAAAACAGGCCTTTATCTTTTCTATTAAGGTGGCGGGAACTAGTTTTCTTCTACGCGGTTCATTCAAAATTTTAGTTCACTGACTTAAAAGTTAACTAAATCTTAGTTAAAACTGACGTCGTGAACTAAAATTTGAAAAACATAATTGGACAAGATGGATGCCATATTTTTTAAGTTCTAATTTTAAGTTTCGTTTCTGCCAGTAATTCCGTCCAAACGGTGCTATTTTAATTTTTAATCTGAGCTTTTTTAAGTTGCTTTTTTGCTTGTTACTTGCGCCATTGTCCATTGAAAAAGAACTATTTTTATGCCAATTAATTTAATACGAAGTATTTATCCATAATACTTATAATTAACAGTATTATGGATGTGTATCGCATAACAGTCTGTTAAAAAACAATTTTTTCTTCACACTAGTTTTAAATCAACTCACTAGATGGCAGCTTTCTCAAAGGTCGTGAAATAAAGGGTTGTGCACAATATCAATGGACAATATTTTCTGTTTTAAGTTTTTACTATGTATGTAAAGTAACAACGAATATTATCGATATACGTTTCATACTACCCCATTGTTAATATTTTTTTTAGTTATTATTTTTTTAATCTAATTATTGTATTATGTAACTAGTTTAATACAATGGGGTTCTGGAACGATACCGAGCGGTAAGACAGTGTACGAATTTTTTTTTTAACAAATATACTGACTTGATAAGATTTTTGAGTTTTATTTATTTTTCAAATTATTTTATCAACTTTTTAAAAAATAAAAAAACCTTTTAGTTTCCTTACAATTTTTCGTTTTTTAGTTTCTTCCCTCCACAGTCTTCAGTCTCCATGGAGTTAGACCCACGATGATAGACTGGGACTAGGTCTGAATTTCCCATCAAGATGAGTTAAATACCTCAAACACGCTGTAGACTGTTGAGTTCTGTCGGTCTTCTGTCTTCATCAGATCTACTCCACTCATATAATGTAATCAGAATTACACATGTGTGTTATAAATTTTAAAAGCAAAAAATTATGTATTGAATAATGATTTCACTAAACAACTAGCTAGCAGTAATTCATACAAAATCGCATAAAAGACCCCTTTCTATTTTCCTGAATTCTATTATTTTTGGGCAACTTTTTCAATTATTCTCTCAATAAAAACTTGACTATTCTGAAAACTTTAAACTCAAAAATTGCCTACCAGTCCAGCTGTTCTCAAGTGATACGCTTATTAACGAACAGCATTCCATTTTTATTCGGGTTCCTTACCCAAAGAGTATCGACGGGACCCTATTACTAAGCGTCTGCTGTCCGTCCGTCCATATACATGTCTCAGCGGGCTATATCTCATGAAACGTAATAAACAGACAGTAGGAAATTTCTGTATTTCTATTGTCACTACAAAAAATACTAAAGTAAAAAAAAATATGGCAAGAAAGGGTAAAATTGTATAAGATAGGACGGGTCTTCGGGTGCGTGTGCGATTCGCATTTGACCGATTTTTATATTAATTAATCACTCAACTCAGCCTATCGCAGTTCACTGCTGGACATAGGCCTCTCCCATGTTGCGCTACAATACCCTGTCTTCCGCTTTCCGCATCCAGTCTGCCCCAGCCTTTCTTTAAGACGTCAGTCCATCTAGCTGGGGGGCGTCCCACACTACGCTTGCCGATGCGCGGTCTTCACTCCAGGACTCGTCTGCTCCACCGGCCATCGGTCCTTCGACAGACTTGGCCAGCCCACTGCCACTTCAGTTTGCTTACTAGTTTGGTAGTTTTTTTTTTTAATATAAATATAGAATCCCTAAAACGTGAAGGTCAAGCACAAAAATGAAAAGATAATATTCTGTAACTGTATGTATATATTCGCCAATTTAACAATCTCTCCGTGTATATAATAATATAGAAAATACATAAACGACATACCAATACATTACACCATAAATAATTTACTATACATAGTCTTACGTTTAGCCGATTTACAGTACTTAAACTTATGCTATACAATCATAATTACATTTAAATTATTTACATTACATTTGCAAAATATTAATAATGTTCATTAATTAAAATATTTAATAACTGCTGGGCAGAACTTGTATGCATGACAGACCTATATTACATATCTATATTTAGCAGAACAATAAAAAAACATATATGTACATAGAAATCGTGACAAAGTGTCAGTAACTAGTCAATTGTTACATACATTTGGTTTTAATATTCATTGATAGATCAAATAATAATTTTCACTTTTTGAGTTCCTCATGAGATATTTTTTTCTAATTTACTTGTCCAGTCTTAAATTTAAGTCAGTAATTGATACTCATGGAAAACTGTGGGATAATTTTGTTACACGTATAAAATGACTGTTGATCAGTCTTTAATTTTAACAGTTCAGCTTCATTCATTGTGATGTTTACGTTCTGCCGTCCTTACGAAAAGTGCAATAACTCGAGTTTTGTGCCGAACTGAGATAAGTACATATTCGGAATTTGCAGAACGAGATCTATATATTCTTTTTAGACACTTTTTACGTATCTATGACGTAGCCGGTTTTAATACTAAGCCTAATTAGTATTGGAGATACAAACAAAACAAAAATAAAATCTTTTAACACGCGTTTTTCTCGAAATCAGGTTTAACCTAGTTATTGCACTTTTCGTAAGGACGGCAGCGTTGCTGAATGAATGAAAGAAATGTACAACACCCCCAGCGTAATTTGACAACACAGAGATCAGATATTCGGATATGTACCAACAGTAATTTTTTTGCTATAAAGCAGCTTCTCAAAATCTTTTTTCGTAAAAAAAAAACTGGGAAGCCATGAACACCGGGAATGCATAACTAATCGGGCGAATAGTGAGGAAGCGACTTCTGAAAAAAATATTAATAATACCCCGGTATTCTTGGATTGAATAACTATTCAGTAGAATCCTATACAGCCTATACTGTTCCCACTGCTGGGACACAGGCCTCCTCTCAGAAAGGGAGTGAGCTGTAATCCACCACGCGGGCCTAGTGCGGGATGGTAGATGTCACATGTCTTAGAATTTTTGGTTCTAAGACATGCCGGTTCCCTCACGATGTTTTCGTTCACCGTTTTGAGAGCAGTGGTGATGAAATAATTTACACATTTTTTTTTCAGATTCATATGTACTCGTATTTAAAATTAATGTTTAACCCCCGATGCAAATATGCGTGTGTATTTAATTTTTAAGTTTTTTTCTCGATACAAAAGCGCATTCCACATTAGCCAACTTCTCAACTTTTGGTGAATATGCGAATATCCAATATCTGCTCATAACCCAATGAAGGACGCTGAATGAGACACAATAGAAGTTTTACTGTTATTACATCTGGGGGCGTTTAGTGTCCCCAAGTGTTAATGGTACAACGAATTTTTCCAACTTATTAAGCAATGGATAAGGAATTTCTTTCCAATTACTTCGAATTGTAATTCAAAAAATGTTACGTAATTATGATGCTAGTTCAATAAGGCTCAATAATAATCACAAATAAAATTAAATAGTAACTTAATCTACACAAACCGTCAGTCTTAACAGTAATTAATTAACATTATGATTGATTATTTACAACATTATTCAGAGCGTTTATCCAACGCGGGCTGGCAACGTCGCACTTTAAATGGGTTTTTGATGATTATCTTATTATGTTTAAATCAAAGTACTGTATTTTTTTTCTCGACTAAGCACTAGATCTTTACTATTTATAAGTTTGTTTATTACTAATAAAAATGGACATACTGACAAATATTTTCTATTTGCAGTACTTGTTACGCTTAAATGTTAATATTTTGGAGTAAATGTTAATAATAATTTTAAATACTATCTAATGCTTGGCTAAAAATAATTATACTTTGATTTATATTAACCACTAAGTCCCTGAGATACCACATTTGGTATAGACACAATGGTTTTTAATTGTGCCTGTAATTAGCGGTATTCAACGGGTTAAATAAATATAATAATAACAAAAACACTAGAAACGCGACGTTGCCAGCCCGCGTGAAGTGAACGCTTTTAAAGAAAATTAACATACTAACAAAATTAAGTGCCACTTTTACGATAATCACAGAATTTTCAGGCATTTCAGTTTCAATACTTTTTCTTTTAAATTTTTTAACAAATATAGTTATTCCTAAACATTATGGTCGCTGTCGTTGAATAAAACCAAACAGAAATTTTCGTACAGACGCTATCGCACATCGAGCTACTGCAATCTGTCAAAATTTGTTTTATAGATTTTCAACTTTATCGCTAAAGCATTAGGTTCAAGGTTGATTGGGAGAATTTGACAGTTTCGGATACCTTGATAGCGTCTGTACTTTATTTTGAGGTCCCCAAATCTTAATAATTTATTGGATAATGTGAACGCCTTTGTACGCAAATTTAGTCAGGGTATATCTACTAAATTTCGTCTACTTAAAACTAAGCACAGCTAAGGTATGGAAAATATATATTTTAAATGTAAGATAAAATAATTTTGGGTACTAAATTTGTTTTTCTAATGAATTATGTGGTAGTGGATAGTGCCTCTTCGGACACTGTGAAACGGGCCCTGAACTCTCAGTGCCCGTTTCACCCTGCCAAGGTCGCGGAATTGTTCGAAAGAGTTACCGTGGCCCTGGCACAGGCAACTGAAGGAACACGGGTGGGTTTTACTCAGTAAAAGTCTGACACGCCCTTCCGCTCCACCCAGAGCCCGGAAGACGTCATTTGATGATTTCCCACAGAAAAAAAGAGCCCGTTTCACAGTGTCCGAAGAGTAGGGAATATATACATAAAATTAAAACATTTTCTGATAGATTTATTCAAACAGCAGATATGTTACCAAGGAATAATTCATTGGATTCTAGAGATACAAATATAGTCAGAAAATTGGTCTTGGGAAATGGAATAAAAAGTACTTACATACTACTACAATTTTATCTTAAATGTACCTTGTTACATGTGATGTTTAACATAATTTTTGTGCGTTTTGAATACATATTCAAGTCTGTACGTGGATTTTTTTATCGATGTATATCTAAAATCATTCATAAAGAACTCAACTGAAGAAACGCAATGACATAAGAAATCACAGACAAAATTGTGGTCTATGCCGTTTCACTAAAGTTCAAATTCAAGCAAAACTTAGCCGTTTTAAAAACATCGCGATGACTAAGCTTAGACTCACTCAACTGAAGAAACGCTACGACATAAGAAATCACAGACAAAATTGTGGTCTATGCCGTTTCACTAAAGTTGAAATTTAATCAAATCTTAGCTGTTTTAAAAACATTACAAAAATCTAAGCTCAGACTCTCAAATACCGCTAAATAACCAAGGCCTAGAAATTATTCATTATTGGTGCAGTATAATCAACTTATAACTTGCCCACTGCTGGGACACACGCCTCCTCTCTGTAAGAGGGAGTGGGACGATCCACGTAAACCCAGTTGGTGGATCGGTAATGACTTCGCTTCACTTCTGCCAACCCTTTTCTGGGTAAGGGTGATATTTTAAAACTCTATCTCGCATTTTTTGCTCAACAAGTTTAGCGAAATCTCACTCAAAAGCCGCCATTCCTCTAACCTTTCTAACTTCAAAGTTCAAAGTCAAAAGTGTACTAGAACATCACCGTTATGGTAGGTCTTCGTCCATTTGGACTGTCATCAAGGAGTCTTCCGGATGAATCTCCAGGATCGCTTCTGTACCATCGTTGAATGGAAATGAGACACTGCCATCAATTACTAGACCTGAAAGAAGTAAAGTTGATTAAAATGTGAATAATAATTCAGATTAGTATTAGGCCATTTATATCACAATAAATCAAAAATAATTTTATTTCTGTTAGTAGGTTTCTACAAACACTTTTACACATCAACGATATTTATAAAACTAGATGAGATCGGCGTTTCCTTTCTGACGACTTTGAGAAAAAAGGCCGAGACAAACTCAGAGTTCACAGTCTCTTTTAAAGTCCAAACATTTCAGATACCAATCTACATTGGTCATGTGAAGACCATGTGGATTGGTGTCTGAAATGGTCTTTAGAGGAAAGAACCACACAGATTGCGTGGACCTGTCCAATCATTGCCCCGATCTCACGAATCAGACACCAATCCACATGGTATTCTTATGATGTAACCAAAATTATGTCTGGACTTTGACCTCCGAGTTTGTTTCGGCCTTTCTTCTCAGAGTAGTCAGGCAGCAAACGCCGACCTCACCTAGTTTAAAAAAAATATGACTGACGTGAAAACTGTTTGTCCAAACCTATATACTTACAAAAATAAAATCATCTATCATTTGAACAAAGTTTATTTACACTTTACTCAAATTCGTTTGGAAAAGACCGTAATTATGTCTTGACCTTATACAGGATCAGTTTTTATCCAGTGCGCAAACTGTAACCCTGAATTCAGCATATCATTCTAGACCCCCCAGCGTAGAAAATTTTCGTCGGTTATACCAAAAAAAATCAGCTGTTACAAACATTTTGACCCCGTAGGTATTGTATTTTTCTATGAAACAGCTGATATTTTTTGTAAAACTGACGAAAAATTTCTTCGCAAGGGTGTTTAGAATGATATACTGAATTCATGGTTACAATTTACGCACTGGATAAAAACTTATCAAGTATATATAAGGTGTATCTATTCATACACGAAATATTTTAAGAGGTACACCTGTAGGTGGCAAAGAAGCTATAAAAGCAAAAAGAAAATTTTTATATAAGCGTTTTTGAATTTTCGTAATTATTATAATTTTAGAACTGCTCGAGACGTTTTGCATAAAACCTTTACTCCAAATTCTATGAATGGCCCGCCTGACGCTGCGAGGGACGGCGACCGGACGGCACGAGCATGGCCGCGGTGTCTCGGGCCGTAAAAAATAAGAAGGAGCCAGTATTTCTTATGTGCGTCAAATAATTTATAAATATTAAATTTTGAAAAAAATACATTTATACAAATTTTTTTCGTTGCTGTAGCTTCTTTACCACCTACAGGTGTACCTCTTAAAATATTTCGTGTATGAATAGATACACCTTATATATTTTTTTTAAGTCAAGCGGTTATAAGGTCTATGGGGAAGTTAGTATATGAACGAAGTCAGAGGTAACAGCTAGTCTAAAATGAGTACATACCTGCATCAGTGCAGTGCGACTTGACCTTGACCGAGCTCGCTTTGTCCCTGACCTTGAGTCCGCGCGGTGTGGGCCACTCCTCGAAAGTTATGTACTCGCGGACTGAGTACGCTAGCTGATCGGAATCTGGTAATAAAGGAAAATAATCAAAATTATTTTGGATTGGCCTGTTAGTCTAGTTGTTAGTGACCCTGTCTGCTAAGACGGAGGCCGTGGGTTCGATTCCTACCCAGGACAAATCTTTGTGTGATGAACACAATTATTTTTGTGCTGTGTCTGAGTGTAATTTATGTATAACTAGCTTTTGCCAGCGGCTTCGCCCGCGTGGAGGTCGGAAATTATCCCGCGGGAACATACTACCGGGATAAAAAGTAGCCTATGTCCTTTCAACTAACTATCTGTGTACCAAATTTCATTTAAATCGGTTCAGTAGTTTTAGCAGGAAATCGAGACAGACAGACAGAGTTACTTTTGCATTTATAATATTATTATAGTGTGGATAGTGTGGATATGTATGCATTTAGAAATATATAAGTATATTTATCAGTTGCCTGGTTACCATAGTACAGGCTCTGCCTAGTTTGGGATCAGATAACGGTGTGTTGGTTGTCCTAAGATATGTATATTCTTTAATATTATTATACAACACTAGCTTAAGCCGGCGGCTTCACCCGCGTGTATGTCGGAAATTACTTAACATGGCTTATAACGTTCCCACTACTGATATTGTTTGGTTGAACGTTCTAATCTCAGGGGCCTATTTATCGAGGAAGTCTATAGGCTATATAACATCACGCTAGGACCCTTAGGAGCCGAGCAAAAAGAAAAAAGGTCATGAATACGAAGACCTCGCACGGCGCTTCGATACTACGGGGTAGGTTGGGGAGCAAGAAATTTGACACGGACGAAGTCGCGGGCAGAAGCTAGTTTTAGATACATTCACAAACATCCTTGTCCAATAATTAAAGTACATAATGAAACAAAATATTACCCGGTGCGAACATTAGTTTCTGGTTATATGTCTCGGTGACTTGTCTTGCCTTCTCCAGCGCGGTATCAATCGGAACTCCGAACTGTTGCGATAGTATCTTCATCAATTCCTGCACTGATTGAGTTCGGAGGCAGTTTATACTGAAAATAAGAGAATTACTGGTTGTAGTACAAGAATAATAGGATTATAGTTGAACACAGACGGATGATTTTAGTAAAAGGCGACTAAGGGATTAACTAGAGAGTAAGCAGCATCATTCTCTATGCATTTTATCACCATACCGCGATCGTCAACCCGCCTGCCAAGCGTGGCCATTATAGTAACACGTGGCCCTGGCATATGGGTAACTGAAGGAACACGGGTGGGTTTTAGTCAGTAAAAGTGTGACACGCCCTCCCGCTCCGCCCAGAGCAGGAGAAGTCATTTGATGATTTCCCATCCAAAAAATAAATAAAAAATAAACCTTCTCCAAATGGGGGGGACGATACCCTAAGGTAATCCACGAAATTCAAATAGTCGCAAGTTTTTATGAAGTTTACAGGTCAGGGTTAGGTTCATAGTCATTTAAAATCAGCCTATATTGTTCCCACCGCTGGGACACAGGCCTCCTCATAGTGTGAGGGATTGGGCTATAATCCACCACGCGGGCGCAGTGCGGGTTGGTAAATGTCACATGTCTTCGAATTTTTGGTTCTAGGACTCTATTCCTCACTATGTTTTCCTTCATCGTTTTGAGAGCAGGGGTGATAAAATAAATAACACAAAGTGGAGAGAGAGATCATTTGATTTCCCATCCATAATATACGATACCACTGGGCCAGAACTGATATGATTCGGGACCAGGTAACAAATATGGCTTAACAGAATTATAATCATTTAAAATCATCAACACAACCCTCTATGTTCAAACAGGGGTCAGGGAAATCATAGCCCAACTCTTTACGATGAATTAAGTACATCATTCCGAACAGCTAATCATTATTCTCCGGCCCTAAGCCCAATTTATTTGTGGTCGGCCGCAACAAATCTTTTTCTTCCACACTTCTCTATTAGTCGTCATCTCAGTAGTCACTCCCTTTCTATCCATATCATAATTCACACAGTACATGCATCGTTTCTTTCGCCTCCCTCTACTCTTATAGCCATCAAATTCATACTCAAAACTTTCCTCACGACATTTTCCTCATTCCTCCGTATTACGTGACCAGCTGATATGGTACCTAAAGTGCCAGGAAGTGCTGCCGGTACCGGTAGTGACGCACAGGCCGGAACTCTTCGTGTGAGACCACTCTCCGTTGTCTATTTGTAGCCGCAGAAGTGAAACTCTGGATGTTACACTTTCGCCTATGAATACCTGGAAAAGAGTGAAAAATCTTTTTAGTTTTAAAATGGTTTGGGTATAGTCAACCGCATATCAGGCTTGGGGCAGATAAAAATGTAAAATAAGTATCACAGTTCTTTTTTTATTATTTCATTTTACTTCATTTAAATTTTTTGACGTTTTTATTATTTTAAATTTTTTATAAGTTTTTTTTCTTTTCAAAAGTCAAATTTAAAATTGTCAAAACGATTTTAAACTTGACTTTTTATTATTTCTATAATTCCGACATTTCTATAGTAAATTTTAATAATATACTATTCTTTTTTTATAAGTTTTTGAACATTCAAATTTAATTAATCAGGATTTTTATTTTACCTTTTTATGTTTAGAATTTTTTAAATTGTAGTTAATAATTTTAAAATATATTCATGTAAAACTGTGGACTAAGTAAAACTATTTCTGAAACAAATAAAAATAATAATTTCGACCTCAACTTATCATTTGACAAAACTTCCAGTAAAGTGTTGAAAGCAAAATTCCTGCATTTATTACAAACTATTTCTTAAAGGATTTTTTAAGTATCATATTCTATAACCCTCTTGTAAATCCTGTTTTAGAAGCTCATAAAACCATCTTCATCTACCTAGCCTTTAACTATGTTAGAGTGGGTTGGTCGGTCTGAGTGTAGCTAAATACCAGTATTATACACGGAGGGACTGCCTATCTACTAGGTAATACGATACCCCTTGGTAAGACTGGTTGTCAGACTTTCTGGCTTCTGACGACCCGTAACGACTGTCTAAGATCTACGAAAGACAGCCGGGACCAACGGCTTAACGGTCCTTTCCGAGACACGGAAGGGTCTTAGTATGTAAAGATGGTCACCCATCCACCGCCTAACCGCGGCAAGTGTAACTTAACCTGATCGATCGACCGACGTGGCTGTTATTATTTAGCCACGGGGTATCTGACTTCCAAAACCCGGTTACCGGGTAACACGATACCCTTTAGTAAGACTGATCTGGAAAAAAAATATGAACTTACCTCATTTAACGCCAAAAACGGTAATACTTTAGTTGCGAGAGTGGGACTTTGACATTCCGGTTCACAGCAGTTACTACTGTTCAAATTGTAGGAGTCTGTCATTTCATGCGGGTTCTGAACTGGTGGGTATCTGTAGAAGAAATTATATTTTACTAGATTTTTTGGAGGTATTAGGAAAAGGGTGTACAGTTTACTCAACTTCCGTAGAAAAGGGAAGGCCCTCTCGGCGGGTGTCATGTCTGGGGCAACTACCCGACGATTGATGTCCACACATTGTATACAGGGTTATTTGTAAAACATCGGCAACCTCTCAGGACTATGTTACTAAAATCATAATCAACAACTTTTGTTCTATGACATTTAAAAAATTCGTCATATTTTATTTCATCAGATTTTCATACAAAAATTCAAATATTTAAACGGAACGCTCTAAATGTTATGAAGTCTATGCGAAGCAAAAGAAAACGATAGCACATTAGCGAGGCGAGCGGGGTTAGGGCGTCGGGGGCACTTAAACTATTTACGGGCAGCCTATTTTTGTTGATGTTGTTGATTATGATGTTAGTAACATGGTCCTGAGAAGTTGCCGGCGTTTTACACATAACCCTGTATCCGATAGCTGCGCGGTAAACTCTGACTGCTAATGCGATGTTAACATGCTTTCTGAGCCAAAGATTCTTGGTATGGCAATATGGTCAACCATTCAAGGACTATCCGCGGCAAGCGTAGCTTAACCTGATTGCACAATCCGTGCGGCTGTTTATACTTAGCCATAAGCCCCTCCCATAATGGTCCCATAATAAATTATTATTGAACCCTTATGGGAGGGCCTTATGGCTAAGCAGATTATTATTAATAATAATGTTCATAATGACGGTACAATGAACCATTTTAAAGGTTTTCAGTCATTTTAATTACACCTTCTTTAACATTCATGTGTCTCAAGCAAAAAAAAAATATGAAAAATGAAATAAATGAATGGAATATTCGACATAATATTTTGAAGGTAAGATGGCGGACTTACCTGCAATAATGTAGCGTGTGCAAGTCGATGGGTGTGATCGTCTCCAACAGCTTCGGTTCGCAGGTGATCGTCGTCCGTATCCTAGAACGACGCATCCATCTGAACCTGCCCTGGAAGAAGCAATAACTTGTTTATTCTATCTGACTTTTAATACAATTATTTAAGATAGGGACAAAGGACCAATAACTGACCTACGAACCTTGAATTATATACTAAACTAGCTTCTGCCAGCGGCTTCACCCGCGTGGATGTCGATAAATTCACTATTTCAACCCCCGATTTCACCCTTTTAGGAATGGAATTCCAAAAAACCCTTTCTTAGTGGATACCTAATCCTCACAAAGAACACACCCTCCAAATTTCATGTGTCTAGGACCAGCGGTTTTGGCTGTGCATTGATATATAAGTCAGTCAGTCAGTCACTCAGGACTTTGAATTTCTATTATATATATAGATATTGTTTCGTAGATCGTTAAGACATGAAACGTCACGCTCCCGCCCTCTATTTAGCCCAGCAGAATTATCTGTAAACGCCACCGCCATCTATTATCGAATAACGGAAATATCTGTTCTGTTTAAGTGGCAGAGCTTCAAGAATGTTCACGAATATCATAGTCGATTAAGCTCATCATATACATAGCAGATTGTAAGACTGTAAAGACATTTCTTGCTCGAGCCAGCCGTAAATCGAAACCACGTGCCTCGCTTGTACTTCACTATTTAGCTTGTAGTTCAATGTTTTTCGCATTCGTAATCGAACCGCCTCCACAGTCCAAAAATTCGCTATTTATACGACGAGCCTAATCGCCGAAAATATTTGCGAACACTCGCGAATCTCCGTCACCCAACCACAGTTAGCGGCGACGTATCTAGATAGTACCAGAAAAATAATTCCGCTTTTCGATAACAGATGGCGGCGGCGTTAACAGATAATCCATTTGGTGTAGTTCCTCGTAATGTATGGCGACAGCGTGAAGTTTTATGTCTTAAAGATGTACGTTACAATACTTTTCATTTTTTTTTTATCCAGCATTATTTTTAGTAGCAGTTTTAGGAGCTCTATATTCAATAAGGACGTATACAGAGAGTTTTAACGTTGTGAAAGTGTACATACCTCTTTTAATGCCTGAAACGCACCCTTAACGTCATAGGAACACCAGGTGGGTAGGCAGAGTCGACCTACTGATTTCTTTGGTGAACTATTGAAGCCTATTACTGGTTTGCTGCAAAAAAAATTGCTTAATTTAGCAATTATGATACGTGTAAAAGTACAACAAGATCCAACTGTAACACAGTAATAACCCGGAACCGTTTTTATGAAAATGGAATATGGGATTAAAACAAGTAAAGAAAAAAAAAAGGTTTTGGTACACAAATTCAATGCAAGCCGCCCGGATTCTCTATTATATCTACGTTCAATTACGTTTTCATAAATTAAAAGTTCCTTAATTAGCTTGTTTGCATTCTAGTCTTCATAAAAAACAAATGTAGGAAAAATCCCATTATTCTAAAACGGTCAACTTGAGAAAGTAAGTAATAAAGCCAGTATTAAGGAAAAAGCTGGGAAACTTACTTGGCGTCTCTGACTCTAGACGCTGCTAGCAAGAAGGTACCATCGCCACCACATGGTACCACCACGTCGCACCACTTTATTAGGTCTTCGTTGTATGTTAACCTGGAAAAGATTATTGTTATTAGAGTCAACCATGTAGTTTTCATGAAGGTTTTTAAATGTTTTGCCCTGAGCACTAAGAAAAATTTTGCGGTATGAGTAAATTTTAGGGAACACTTCGCAGATTTGATAGGTATAGATGCATTCTCATAATAATAAAAACTAGTGGTTGCCCAGTTGTCGATATTCGACCATAATTCGTACCGATGCGAAAATCTTCGCTCCACCTAGCCTGAGGGCGTCCTACCTTACGTCGGTCTGCACTCAAGAACACGTATACACCAACAGTCAATGATTCTACGGCTAATATGGCCGGTTCATTGTCTTTCAGCTTGCGTTCTTTAAGTGTTTTGCGTGTAAATCCATAAATATAAAAATAAATAGTATACCTGCTAGCCATCTCAACTTTCAGCCCCATTTCCGTGAGGCTCTTAGCAACGTTTTCTTCGAACGCCTTCTGTGTTTTGTGTGAGCACACCATACTGTCATAATCAGACCCACGCTTTCTAAGCACCCGCTCTAGCTCTTGCTCTGAACAGTTGTCGTGGCTGTGCCTGGAATTAAAAGAAAAAGTTTTAGTTAATGATATCGTGAAGGTATCCGGCTCGAAGGACCAAAAGATTAGGAACCACTTTCTAAATACGCGATCCTGGTTTATCTTCGTGATTTTTTTATGGATTGTAACAAAGTATCCAATGGATTTGAAGAAGGTGGAAGACAGTTTCTTTTTATGATGGAAGTGAACCTGGTTTGGCTTGAAGGACTAAAAATTGAATCTTTTATTTTTTTGGTCCTACGAACCGGGAACCATACATGCCCAAGTAAAGATGATTCAGGATAACTGATTAATCCAATATCGTCAGTAATCGTTCACTTTGCCCGTCATTGAAAATAAAATATGCATAATTATGATTACTTTAATTCATTTTCATTCAAACACATGTTTTCATACAGAAAAACAACTATGTACTTAAGCAAACAAATGAAAACCTCATTAAAACAAACATGTGCTGACGTACATAAAATAAAGATAAACTCTTTATGTACAAATGTATTAACTTTCACTGAACCACGCGTATCTGTCATAATCTAAATGAAACGTAGGTAATTATGGAATTTCATTAAGACAGTAGGACAGTACGCAGTTTTGAATGGAAATTCAAATTGAAGAGACAATCTTGATTGTCCGTAAACCACTGATTTTGGTGAAAGTAAAATAAAGAAGAATGAATGTATTATCAAATCAAATTATTTTATTTTACACAAACCTACATGGGCACTTATGAAACGTCAGAAGTTAGGTCATCATCATCATCATCATTTCAGCCGTAAGACATCCACTGCTGGACTTAGGCCTCCCCCAATTTAGGAGGCTTTGCCATAATCGCCACGCTTGGCAGGCGGGTTGGCGATCGCAGTATGGTGGTAAAATGCATAGAGAACGCTGCTGCCCATTCTCTAGTAAGTCCCTTAGTCGCCTTTTACGACACCCACGGGAAGAAATCGGGTGGTGTTATTCTTTACGTCCGGCACCACACGGTACACGATTGCGGTGCACGGTGCTAGGTGCACGATTCCAATTGGTTGATTTCTTTGCAGAAGAGCCGACAAGAAACCATAATCATAATCGTTTATTTGCTTAGATAGTAGGTACATAAAATAAGATAGTTACAAAATTGTGATCCTGGTACTATCTACCTTAAATTAGACATGCAAATATTGACAAACAATTTCATTAACTCCATGGTTATTCTTTTAAAAATAATTGGCTTTTACAATTGTTTCAAATTACAGTCCTACACTGTCCTCCCATACCTATTAAGGTATGGGAGGACAGTGTAGGATTGTCAACGAGTACCAAGTACTACTTAATAAAATAGAAAATGGTTTAAAAGTCTACAGCCTACAAGACTTACAACGTTCTCACATTCACAAAATATTTCGACTCGAAAGTGTGAAATCGTGGCTAAATAATAACAGCCACTCGGTTCTAGCTTCAAGGTTAAGCAGCGCTTACCGAGGTCGCTCCGTGGTTGGTGGAACATCATTTCCATTACCGAGATCCCTCCGTACCTCGGAAACCACAGTTAGCTGTTGGTCTAGGCTATCATTTTTAGAGTCGTTAAGGGTAGTCAGACGTTCGATATTCTATCAAGCAGTCTTACCAACAGGAATCGTGTTCCCAAATAATTGGGTTGTAAACTTCAGATAGGCAGTCATTCTATGTAAAATACTGGTACTCAGCTGCATCCGGTTAGATTAGAAGCCAACCCCAAACTAGTTGGGAAATGGTAAAATTTAACCGCCCCCATTCAAGAAAAAAAAAACCATTACTTTTTTTAATCATATGCCAGTCCCAGTTGATTCTTTTTTATGGTCACTTTAGTACGCTACAGACAAATGTTTTTAAATATGGACTTAAATTTGATTTGATATCCCATCATCAAATTAAATAAAATGTATTACAAACAACCCCCTATTAAAAAAAAATACAACTTTACATACACACTTAAAAAATGCAAAAACCTAGACCTCTTATTTAGAAAGTGAAAATGACGCATAATGAGTGGTCATCCAGTTCCACAACAATGGACTGTCCACTCTGTCGGCCATGATAGCCACCAAGCTGTTGGGGCTATCGTGCACTCGCCGCATCAGGGAGGTTATTGGCGTCCGCATAAGAGCATAAAAATTGCACGCAATAGGAACACGTTGTTGAGATGCAGGAGTGACATAAGATTAGAAAACATGTGTACGATGCATAGCATATGATCAATTGTATCTGCAACTGCGTATCTTCTAACGTTTGTATTTCCTGTTAGAATGTTATTTTAGTACACAGCGGGATGTTTGAGATGCTGTCGGTTTTATTTGAAATAACAGTACAGATAAGTGAGTGATAAAGACGTTATTGTGTAATTAATATTATATTGTTTTAATAACTGACAATAGAGCAATATTTAACTAAAGGATTTAGATATAATGTGAATACAACAAGCTGCTTTCATACAATCTTTCATCCCCTATTTAACTCCTTACATCATTATTATTTCAGCTGTAAAACATCCACTGCTAGACATAGGCCTCCCCAAATTTGGGGGGGTTGCCATAATCGCCACGATTGGCAAGCGGGTTGGCAATCGCAGTATGATGGTAAAATGCATAGAGAACACTGCTGTCTTTCGGCTGAAATAATGATAATGATGATGATTATGATGATGATGATGATGATGATGATGATGATGATTATGATGATGATGATTATGATTATGATGATGATGATGATGACTTACAGAAATAAAATCATTTACTGACAAAAGCGTGCACTGATTGGTCAATTTCAAGTGTGATTAATTCCTCAAAAGACCATTTCAGACACTAATCTAAGTGGTCTTCACATAATCTAACGAAGATTATGTCTGGAGTTTAAAAGAGACCGTGACCTCTGAGTTTGTTACGGCCTTTCTTCTTTAGTAGACGATAGGAATCACCAACTTCGTCTAGTTTTAAATTATGTTTGACGCGTAAAAGTGTTTGTACAAACCTACTCACAAAAATAAAATCATATAAGGAGCTAATAACCCAAACATCGTTTTGGGCTTAGTTAGTTTCTCAGTGAAATAATGAATAAGGATTTCCATAAAACGTATAAAATTAACTGTTTTAATTTTTTTTCCTACGAACCCGGGTTGTTGCGAACATCAGCATCAGCATCAGCATCTGCGGGACTTCAGCATCATTTTCAACATCAGCATCAGCATCAGCATCCGCATTGATCGATGCTGAGTAATAATGCTGAATTTCGAGTCATGGTACGTGTTGTTTTCGGTTGCGAGTTTTGACCAATCCAGAGGTCGACCCCGGTGTTTGCGAATATTGCGATTGTAAACAAACGCAAACTTGTCTCATTACTTTATAATACGTCATTGCGCGTGAAAGTTATTGTTATTTTTGTTTAACTGTTGAGTGATGAATAATGCCACTCCCGTTGAAAAGTGGAATATGGTCGTATTTTAAATTAGTGAATCAAGAAACCGCAAACTGCAACTTACTAGGCTGTTCAAAAAGTAGTGAGAATGACGTAGTAATGGGGGGTACTTGCAAAAAAAAATTACTGTCACGGAATGATTAGGTCTTTGTCATAATACCCTCAAATAATTATCTTTCTATCTTGTCTGTGTCAGTTGTATTAATTATTTGTATGTGACGTGTCGATAACTCTCGCTAAAAATGGATAAAATTGAAATCCGTGCGGTGATAAAATACTTTTGCTTGAAAAATTTTACTATGGAACAAATTTTTAAAGACTTACGTGAGACATTGGGGGAGTCTGCTCCTCCATATTCTACAGTGGCTCGGTGGTGTGCAGAGTTTAAACGTGGTAGAACATCGGTTAAAGATGACCCGCGCTCGGGCCGCCCTTCGACGTCAGTCACTCAGGAAATGGTCGAAAATGTTGAAAAAATTGTTTTGGATGATCGCCGTGTCACAGTCCGTTTTATAGCTGAAGAGTTGAAGATTTCAACTGGTAGTGTGCATAGCATTTTGCAAGATCACTTAGGAATGAAAAAGGTATCCGCGCGTTGGGTCCCGAGAATGCTAACGGACGCACAAAGGCAAACGCGACTCAACATTTCAAAGAGTTCATTGGAACTGTTTCAACGAGATCCTGATTTTTGGCTCGATTCGTAACAATGGATGAAACATGGCTTCATCATTATGATCCAGAAACGAAACAAAAATCAATGTCCTGGAAAAGACCGTCATCTCCCACACCAAAGAAATTCAAGACTCAACCATCTGCCGGCAAGATCATGGGCTCAGTTTTTTGGGACAGCCAGGAGTTGATAATGATTGAATACCTTGAACATGGAGCCACTATCACAGGAAATGTCTACGCAGAACAAATAAAAACATTACGTCAGGAAATCATTGAAAAGCGACGAGGCAAACTCGCGAAAAAAGTTTTGTTCCATTAAGACAACGCACCGGCGCACAAGTCTGCAGTTGCCATGGCAGCAATCCAAGATGCTGGCTTTGAGATCCTCAATCATCCACCATATTCACCGGACTTGGCCCTTAGTGATTTCTACCTATTTCCACGTTTGAAAGAACACTTGAGAGGCACAAAATTTGAAGATGACGAAGAAGTAAAAGCCGCCGTAAACGATTTTTTAACTACTCAAGATGAAGATTTTTTTAAAAAGGGAATTTTGGCTGTAGAAAAAAGATTTGCTAAATGTATTGACCTAAAGGGTGATTACGTCGAAAAATAAAATAATATTAAATAAATTCATTTTCTAACATAGCTATTCTCATTACTTTTTGAACGCCCCTAGTATGTACAAAGATTATTCACGCAAAGGCCGTACCAATACGTCCCTTAAAAATCACTTATTAATATTGTAAATACCAGGGACTATGCTAACTAATACATATTATGTACTACCACAGGTATTTAATTACTAACTAATTATTACTAAACTAGGTATTTAGTTTGATTCTATTTTTTATTAAAAGTCACAAAATTATTGAACCAACCTTTTATTTCAATAACAAGGAAAACTGTGCAACTTTTAGGTAAAATATAAACAATAAATTCATAATGGTCACTGCTTTTTAAAGAAAATAATTAAAATCAGCATCAGCATCAGCATCCGCTGATGTCAATGATAAAATATCAGCATCAGCTGATGTGAAAAAAATATGCATCAGCAACAACCCTGCTACGAACCGAGGAGTGGAAACAGTTCAGAAGGGAGAAATGCGCGCAAAATTCTTTGGCGAATGGACATCCCAATCTACATAGTCCTCACATATTCTAACAAAGACGATGTCTACTTTAAAGAGACTATGACCTCTGAGTTTGTTTCGACTTTTCATCTCAGAGTAGTTAAATGGGTAACGCCAACCTTGTCCAGTTTTTGAAATATAATTGACGTGTAAAAGTGTTTGTACAAATCTACTTACAGAAATCACCATTTATCATTTATGGAGCTAAGAACCCAAACATAATTTTGAGCTTAGATAGTTTCTCAGGGAAAACATAAATAAGGGCTTCTGTAAAACATAAATAAGGGCTTCTGTAAAACATTGAAAATGTAACAAAGAACAGACTTCTCGAGGAAAACATTCAATAAATACCAAGTTATCATCAATTAGCAACCAGTCCTTAGCAACCAGCAACTGGATTCATTCCGATTTTTCCGATCGTAATGACAAAATAAATAAGATAGCTAACATAAATATTGAATTCCAAGTATTTGCTTCGATAGCTTGTTCAACAAATCAGTTTATATGTACCTAATGCACTGAGGAGCTCGCCAACTCTAATTCTGTCTTTGCTACGAGAAAACCTGAATGGAATTTCTCAACTCTTTTTTTCTTATTTGTGCATCGGACCCAGGATCCACTCATCTACCATGGTCGCGAGATTCGTTCGAAAGAGATACCGTGGCCCTGGCATATGGGCAACTGAAGGAACACGGGTGGGTATTAGTCAGTAAAAGTCTGACACGCCCTTCCGCTCCACCCAGAACGGGAGACGTCATTTGTTGATTTCCCATCCAAAAAAAAAGGATCCTCTCATCAGGCGCCTGTGCGACCACTCGACGAAGGAGGTAGTCAATGTCATGAGATATTTATTTATTTGTTATGATTTATTTATTACTAGCTTTTGCCAGCGGCTTCGCCCGCGTGGAGGTCGGAAATTATCCCGCGGGAACATACTACCGGGATAAAAAGTAGCCTATGTCCTTTCTCAGGCTCTAAACTATCTGTGTACCAAATTTCATTTAAATCGGTTCAGTAGTTTTAGCAGGAAAGCGAGACAGACAGACAGACAGACAGACAGAGTTACTTTCGCATTTATAATATTAGTGTGGAAGTGTGGAAGTGTGGATTTATAGTTAATTAACACGGTACAATACCTGTTACATTAATTAACATAGAAACATAAAGAAAACAAAATTATACAAGTAATAATATCCTCACTATATTGACTACCTGCCTAGCCTTTTCCCGACTATTTTTTGGGTCGGCTTCCAGTATAACCGGATCCAGGTGAATATATTACGTGGAGCGACACAACCCAGTTGGAGAGCAGTGGTGGCCTGCTTAGCTTCATCTTATCAGTCGACCTGTGCGGCTGGAGTTACTTAGCCACAAGCCCTTCTAGAGGTTTTCAATATCCATTTCATGTATATCTATTTAAAAAAAAACATTCACTAGCAATCAACGTACCGCCTTAACCATTGGGTCCAACGTAACCAAAGCTTGATATTTTGAACAAAAGTTTTTTTTTTAATATTATTGGAATTTTGAAAATTCATTCCCCGACTAAATGTCAGTTGGCAAAACCTGGGTGAGGGGATTGGAACAAAAGAGGCCAATGCCCAGAAGCGGGTGAAGTCGGGCTGTGAATTAATGTGATGAATAGGACTCAACAGGGGATGAAAGTTCATATGAAAAATCTTAATTTTTGACGATGGAAAATCCCATAACACTGTAAATATAAAACCTACGTGAAACATCCACATAAACGCACTTTTTCATGACACACGATTCCGTTATCTCCTCCTTATCAAAATTCAGGTGGACAAAAAAAAAAAAACAAATGTCATGTAATGTAGGTCATTTCTGTGATTCTTTGCATTAAATAGATAATGCTTTTTAATGCGCTGTTAATTTCCATAATTTTCCACTGATATTCCAACATTAGTTCTCTTTTGATAAAGTTATAAATAACTTACAATAATAGTGTAACATTTTATGAGCCACTAGCTATTGCCAGCGGCTTCGCCCGCGTGGATGTTAAAAATTACACCTCGGAACCGTACTACTAATATGTAAATCCAGGTTATAAGCTATCTGTGTGCCAAATTTCATCCAAATCGGTTCGTCCGTTTATGCGTGATTGAGCAAAAAAACATTTTAGGTTTCACATACTACTAATATCATAAATGCGAAAGTTTGTATGTATGGATGTGTGGATGTTTGTTACTCTTTCACGCAAAAACTACTGAACGGATTTGGATGAAATTTGGAACACAGTTAGTTTATAACCTGGATTAACACATGGGCTACTTTTTATCCCGGTAGTATGTTCCCACGGGATATTTTCCGACCTCCACGCGGGCTAAGCTGCTGGCAAAAGCTAGTAGGTTATAAACTGTGTGCCAAATTTCATCCAAATCGGTTCGGTCGTTTTTGCGTGATTGAGCAACAAACATTTTAGCTTTCACATTTAAAATATTGTTAGGGTTGGTGGCGGAATGTGACTAAACTATAAGAGGTATACATCTCTGTCTAACCCGTCGAGGATATGAGGAGTGACGTTATGCGTACATTCTATGGCGATACCTCATTTGCATATTTGACAGGCCTGTTGGTCTAGTGGTTAATGACCCTGTCTGCTATGCCGGAGGTCGTGGGTTCGATTCCCACCCAGAACAAATGTTTGTGTGATGAGCACGATCATTTGTTCTGTATCTGGGTGTAATTTATCTATAATATGTATGTATTTAGAAATATATAAGTATGTTTATCAGTTGTCTAGTACCCATAACACAAGCTCTGCTTAGCTTGGGACTAGATGGCGTTGTGTGATAGTTGTGGAATATTATTTATTTATTATTATTTATATTATTATATTAACAACCTCTTTTTCTACGAGAAAAACTATCATCAACATCATTTCAGCAGTAACACGTCCGCTGTTGGACTGCCTCCCCTAATTTGCAAGGCTTTACCATAATCGCCACGCTTGGCAGGCGGGTTGGCGATCGCAGTATGCTGGTAAAATGTATAGAGAAGACTGCTGCCTATTCCTAACAAGTCCCTTAGTCACCTATTACGACACTCACGGGAAGAAAAATAGGGTGATGCTATTCTTTACGTCCGGCACCATACGGACTAAGATAAAAACTAAAAATTAGCAAAAAAAAGTCGCGTCGAATCGCCTACCCGTGCGATTTTCCCATTTTTCATTACTGCTCCGCTCCTCTTGGATGTAGCGTGATGTTATATAGCCTATAGCCTTCGTCGATAAATACGCTACCTAACACAAAAATAATTTTTCAATTCGGACCAGCAGTTCCTGAGATTAGCGCGTTCAATCAAACAAACAAACAAAGTCTTCAGCTTTATAATATTTTAAGTAAATAAGTAATAAGTATATAAGTATAGATTTCTACAAAAACTCGGGGAGAACCGGTATTGAAACTAACATTTGCGATTGTCATATCGGTAAAATAAAACAGGTTTATTCAATAGCCGTTTCTAGTCGCCACTAAACTAGTTTCGAATGTAGGCTTGTAATAGGCATTTGTCCAATGGGTATTCTGCATTTTTGAAGCCATTCCTGCATAGCCAACTAAGCAATTCGCTTGATAGACAGAAGGGAAAAATTGTTTATTGTGTACAAACATAAGAAGGCTGAAAGTCAGCCAAATGGCAATGGAGAGGGCTATGCTTGAAGTTATCCTACACGATCGAACCGGATATGAAGAGATCCGTAGGAGAAACAAGGTAACCGTCATAGCCCGAAGAATTGCCAAATTTAAATGGCAAAGGGCAGGGCACATTGCTCGCAGAACGGATGGCTGATGGGGCCGGAAGGTTCTGGAGTGGCGACCGCGTACCGGAAGACGTAGCGTTGGAAGGACTCCCACGAAATGGACCGATGACCTGGTGAAAGCCACATGAATCCGCTGGATGCGAGAATCACACAACCGGTCGAAGTAGCGGTGCTTGGGGGAGGCCTATGTCCAGCAGTGGACGTCTTTCGGGTGAAATGATGATGATGTACAAACAAGACGTTTTTTTTAAGTTATCTGGTTATCAATGACTAATAACACTTCGGGCAATTAACTTGCATTTATTATTATTTAATTGGTAACGCATCCAAAGGTCTAGACACGCGGTAGCGTGTTAAGCCAAGTTCAAGTAACAGAACTGGCGAGCAGCACCGTGTGTAATATTACACGAACCATTTGGAGCCACTTTTGACCCCCTCATAACTCACAAACTATTTCACATAAACGTGTCAAATTTGGCTCATATAGTGAGATTTGCAAGATACATATGTGCTCCAAATTTCATAAACACATCTCAAACGGTTATTTAGATATTAACGTCCAAAAATCGTCATTTTTATCACTGACTGACCTATAGATCAAAACTCTAACCCAGTTCCAGATGACCTAAAAAGTTCAATTTTGGCATGCAGATAGGTAATTTGGTGAATACAAAGGAATAAATCAGAAACTGGTAAATTTTTATCATGTTATTATAATTTTTCACTTAATTGATTCTATTAGGAACATTTATAACAAAAACTATTTGGTACTAATTTTGTTATAAATAAGTACCTACTAATAATTTATGTACAAAAAGTAATGATATGCCATCAAAAACATAAATGTGAAATGAGAGCCAAGTTCAATATTATTTATTTATTTATTTAATACTTCAAGCACATTAATGTACAGAGGCGGACTTAATGCCATAGGCATTTTCTACCATGATATATGCCTTGGTTGTTGACTACAGCGACAAAAGAAGTGAGATATAAATGGGTGCCAAGTTCAATGGTCATTCCTGAAATTTATTTATAACTACATAAAATATCATTTCTTCTTTTAACTTAGGATAATATATTGTTGCCTAAGGTCTGACTTGGCTAGTTTTCATATACGAATTATATAGACTTCGCAAGTTCTAAACCTGTTACTTGTCGGTTCTTATTTTATTATTCCGAAAATTTGGCTTGCTGGTAGAAACTAGCCATCGAACATAATAATTCGTATATGAGAACTAGCCAAGTCAGACCTTAGGCAACAATACATTATCCTAAGTTAAAAGAAGAAATGATATTTTATGTAGTTATAAATAAATTTCAGGACTGACCATTGAACTTGGCACCCATTTATATCTCACTTCTTTTGTCGCTGTAGTCAACAACCAAGGCATATATCATAATATTGAACTTGGCTCTCATTTCACATTTATGTTATTGATGGCTAATAAATACATCATTGCCATCATTGGGGTAAAGGTTATGTTTATCTTCGTCAGCGTGGCTATTTTCTTTACTCAGAGCTCTCGGTACAAAGTTCTTCTACAATAAGGAAACTGGCATCTCAGATCCAACACATGTTCAACCAATTATAACCAGTAAGGGCACTTGACCCATATCCCAACCCCCGATAACTCATACAATGACTGATAAATACACAAGTACTAGTTAAAATCTATACTTATAATAGATAAAGTTTGTGACTTTATTTGAACGCGGTAATCTCAGGAACTACTAGCCCGAATTGAAAAATTATTTTTGTAATGGGTATCCTATGCATTGAGGAAGGCTATAAGGCTATATAAAGGGCCATCCATAAATTACGTCACACGTTAAGGGAGGGAGAAGGTCGACGAATTGTGACATTGTGTGACAAGGGGGTAGGAGGGGGCCCTAAATTTTGTGAAGTCACATTTCAAAATTGAATATATATATATATATATATATATATATATATATATATATATACAGCATGTTACAAAAACCCTGTCCGATCCTTAAGGGTATTATTCGGCATCGTACTGCGTACATTATTACGTAACCAATTAATGGATTTGAGATTATTATTTTTCCCTTGTGAATATAATTAAATAAAAATAAAAAATAAAAACGAATCAAAGGCAACACTGATCGCTCACAAAGTTCACGTGTTACTATGTACAGTTTTGTGTCAAAGAAGCCGCCGCCTTTGTCATGAACCTGCTTTGTCGCGTGCCGCCAAACAAACTTATAACGAAAAAAAATTACGCTACGTCATACCTTATGCCGACGCGTAGGTATCAGCTGATATTGTTTTGTAGGCATAGTGATCCGGAGACCTAATCATGTTTATTAAGAAACAATTTATTGAATTAAATGTAGCCCTGATAAGGGCTTTTTTTAATATGATGTCCTTTGGGCAAAGTACTTACCGACTGCAGGTTTCAGTTCTCTTGTTGTTGCATACTTCGGCGATCGTGCTCCACATGTCCACCTCCAACACTGATACACATTCGACACCTTTTCACTAAATTTGCACGTACTCTTTGCAGCGAATTTGTGTCCGATTTAAGTGAGTCGAAAGCTGCCACACTTAGATTCTGCCACAATTCGAGATCTGACTTCGATTTCCAAATCGCACTCTCTTTTATAAACAATTTGTTTAACATGACCCCATAAATAAAAATCCAGTGGAATGGCTGATTGGAATACGACATTTTTCGCGAAACGATAGCGGCACGTGATACGTACAGACAGACGTCCGATCAAAAGCTATCTACACGAAAGACTGGCCATTGGCCAACAAGTAGCGCGCCGGTAGGCAACCAGTCGGCATCATCAAAGAGTCGAACGAGTGCCTACAACGCGGCACTGTAGGGCGGTAGCCTTTGAAATAAAAATAGGTAAAAATATCAAGATTTTGCCGACGGGTGGAGTGTTGTTAACTTATGAAAATTTCCCATATTCACTGTTATATTTCGCATGGATTATAAAAATAAAAAAATCAATTACCTTTTGTTTTTTTTTAGATAGATTTATATATCATTTTTTCTAGTACGTATGTTGAACGAAGATTACGCCTTTATTGGATCGGACAGGGTTTTTGTTACATATTGTATAAAGTACTAGTAAAAAACACGAAATATGAACTATGAAAGAAAAATTTTAAATAAAATCAATGACTTGATGTAAAATTGCAAAATATGTTACGTCACACTAGGGAGGGGGGGGGGGGATCTCACAAATGTGACCAGCTGTGATAAGGACGGGGCGGGGGTCAAAAAATCATGAAATTTGTGTGACGTAATTTATGGATGGCCCCTAACAAAACGCTACGATAAAAAGGGGCGAAGCAGCAACGAAAACGTCAGATCCAGCCAGTCCCTTGCTGTCCCCCCACCAGTGATTGCCTAAGCCGAGATTCGTACCCCCCTCGGGGTAACCCTTAGAGCTTTCGCTTTAGTTTTTAAGTATAATAAGCCCTGCTTGGAGGCCTAAAAAGGTAACTTTTTAGAACTCGCCGGGCTACAATCCGTTTAATTAGTAAAAATCTTTCAGGCTACTACTACGAGATGCCAGAAAAAAAAAACAAAACGAAAACGTCAGTAGAGCAAAAATTTGACGCGGACGAAGTCGTGGGCAGAAGCTCGTGACTGATAAATACTTAAGTACTACTTAAAATCTAAACTAATTCTATAAAGAGGTAAAGTTTGTGCATTTGTTTGTAGGAAGTAGTCTCTGGAACTATCTGTCGGATTTGAAAAATTCTTTTTGATTTTTTTAACCCAATTCTTGAAAAAGGACATAGGCTATTTAACATCGCGCTACCACCCTTAGGAGCTGGGTAAAATGAAAAAAGTAAGATAGAACGCTAACTGTAAATAAAAGTAGTAGTAACACGGACGGGAGTTGGAATACGACGCAATTAACTGAAGGGGTCTGCTAGGACCGATGCCTGCCAGGGTCGCGAGATTGTTCAAACGAGAAACCGTGGCCCTGGCATATGGGCAACTGATGGAACACGGGTGGGTTTTAGTCAGTAAAAGTCTAACATGCCCTCCCGCTCCGCCCAGAGCGGGAGAAGGCATTTGATGCTTTCCCATTAAAAAAAAAAACAACGGGTCGTGGTCCAAAATTTCACGCGAAAGAAACAGACTAGCCAGCAGTGGTGGCCTCGACGTACGAGGATTCAAACCCAAGCAGACGCTTATCTTTATGTAATTAAATTCATTGCCACTGCTCTCGAAACGGTGAAGGAGAACATCGTGAGGAAACCGGCATATCCTAAAACTAAAAATTCGAAGACATGTGACATCTACCAACCCGCACTGGGTCCGCGTGGTGGATTACAGCCCAATCCACGGAGAGGAAGTCTGATTATGCTATTGCCAGGTACAAATCCAGGCTCCTGACTGCTACTGAGAGGTTCCACTTCAACCAATCTATACTAATATTATAAAGTTGAAGAGTTTGTTTGTTTGTTTGATTGAACGCGCTAATCTCAGGAACTACTGCTCCGGATTGAAAAATTGTTTTTGTGTTGGGTAGCCTATTTATCGAGGAAGGCTATAGACAGACATCACGCTACAACCAAGAGAAGCGGAGCAGTAATAAAAAATGTTGCGATAACGGGGAAAATCGCACGGGTAGTCGATTCGACGCGACGGGAAGGGTCGGGGGAACAAGTTTAGCGCGGACGAAGTCGCGGGCATAAGCTAGTCATTGATAATACTCGTGCAACTTTTGTACTCAAGGTTAACAACTACGAATTTATGAAAATAGCAAATTTTATCTGTTTTCTGTCTGCAGCGGCTTAGTCATACAGATGTTTCACAATCCAAACTTGCAATTATAGCAAGAAAATGCTTGTCATTCCATGTGTTTTCTGATCGAACGACGAAACAACGAGCAAAAATTCAATTATATCCAAGAATCTATAGTATCTTTACTGATATTATATATGCGAAAGTAACTCTGGTATGTCTATTACGGTTTTACGACTAAACCACTGAACCGATTTTGATGAATTTTTGTACGGGGTAAGTTTGAACCCCAAGATATAGGCTACTTTTCATTCCGAAAGTCGACGTCCCAGACGAAGTCGTCGTCTGCCTCCGAGCTAGTTTCTCATAAACTTGGAACTGGTAGAATGCCGTAATTTTATACACTGTTCAAATGCCTTTATGTTTTGCGTGGATTCACGTGATGCACAATAGCGTACGAAGGCGTACAAAGGGTAAAAAAACCTTTATATTGGTAATCTCTAACAAAGAAAACCTTCAAAAAAAATCAAAATAGAGACTGTGTCCTTGTGAACACTCCCTAGATGTCAAAATTTACGACTGGAGCCGTACATACGCGATTCAGCGCCAAGGATCCGCAATTCAGGCACCGTTCGACTGGAGCCAAGCATACGCGAGTCAGCGTCGAGTATGCACGATTCAGCGTCACCGACCGACTGGAGCCGGGCATACGCGAGTCAGGGCCGAGTATGCGCGATTCAGCTTCACCGACCGACTGGAGCCCAGTATATGTGAGTCAGGGCCGAGTATGCGCGATTCACCGTCACCGACCGAATGGAGCTGAGTACACGCAAGTCAGCGCCGATGCGCGATTCAGCGTCACCGACTGACTGGAACTGAATATACGCGAATCAGCGACGAGTACGCGCGATTCAGCGTCACCGATCGACTGGAGCCGAGCATACACAAGTCAGGGCCGAATATGCGCGAATCAGCGTCACCGACCTGCTGCAGCCAAATTTGCCAGGTTCAGCGTCGATTCGTTCACTGTTCAAAAAGACCGCAAAAGAGCACGTAAAGAAGTTTTCACTTCAAAAACTTTGCCAACTCACATCTCATACTCGTATCTGGTAACCTTGGAGACGATGAGGCACTTCTCCATGTTTAACTTCGCATCTTCAGTCGGTGCTGCATTGCCTTTTTTTCTGGAAACACTAGGGACCAGCTCACGAAGCTCCTGTTTCTGTCTTAGACCTGGAATTATGAAGAAATGCTTGGGTTAGGAAGGAATACAAGTCATGTAAGGCTAATAATAATGTCGGCTATCTGTCTAGTCTTTTTCGCTTCTAGTCTAACAGGATGCAGCTGAATACGAGAATTTTACATGGCGGCCTGCCTATCTGACCTCCAGAACCCAGTTATTGAGTAATACGCGATACCCCTTGTAAGACTGGTCGTCAGTTTTGGGCTTCTGACGACCCGTATCGACTAACATCGGCTAAGGTAAAAGTGTTAATGTAGGTCCAGCAGTTTACCGGTGGACCAAACCTCCATAGATCTGATTTATTATTACATCAAATCAAAATTAACAGTCATATAAAGTCTGAACCAGCTGGAAGACTGATTAACATTAGATTTAGAAACAAGAGAACCAGAAGGTACATCGGAAATTAAAAGACCAAGGCTCTAAGGACCACAAATAACATCTTGCTGTCAAGCGAGAACTTACTAGAGAATGGGCAGCAGCATGGGCAGCGATGTATTTTACCACCATACTGCGATCGCCAACCCGCCTGCCAAGCGTGGCGATTATGGCAAAGCCCCCCAAATTGGGGGAGGCCTAAGTCCAGCAGTGGACGTCTTGCGGCTGCCGCTGAAATGATGTCAAGCGAAGCCGTAACGTTCCCACTGCTGAGGCCTCCTTTGAGAGTAATTGGCCTGCAATCCACCACGCGAGCTCAGTATGGGTTGGTAGATTCTGAGGTATCCCGGTTTCTTAACAATATTTTGCTTCATCGTTTTGAAAGCAGATGGCGATGAAATAATTTACACATAGTAAAACACCTGTCTGGGTTCGAACGGACTGAGCAGAGGGGTAATTGCGTAAATTGCCATCAGCAGGATGTTGGTTTCAAATTCATAGTTAAACAACATTGCGTTATTTACGTTGCTGAGCCGACAATTTATTCGAACAAATGACGCAATGGTTTAGAAATAATCTTCAATCCCATTCAGATAAATAGTGCGTTTCGCAATTAGGGTGCAGTAGTGGCCTTGTGGTACCGGCCGCGACTTACGAGTTTATATTTCTTCTCTCTCTTTCTTCTTCCTTCTTTTATCTCGGTAGCACGTTCCCTTGGGATAATTTCCGACCTTTAGGCGAGCTAAGCCGGGGGAGGGAAGCTAGTCACTACATAGTATAAAACAAAGTCGCCTCCCTTTGTCTGTCCTTAAGTATGCTTAAATCTTTAAAACTACGCACCGGATTTTGATGCGGTTGTTTTTAATAGATAGAGTGCTTCAAGAGAAAGGTTTATACATATAATACGCGGGCGAAGCCGCTGGCAAGAACTAGTGATCAATATAAAGCATACAATCATATTTTCGTAGCGATTAGTACAGTTTTATTTATAAATAAAATACTTAAAGATAAAAATGGACATAATGACCCGCTAGCAGAGAACGATATAAATATCTTAAAGTGGCATATTATTAAACAATACTAAGCGTGAATGGAATATTTTTTCAGATAACTGGGTGAGTTACGACTGTTTTATCACCAAGGGCGTTTTCCTTTGGGGTCTAGAGATGGCCCTATTCCACTGAGAGCCGGTTTGTGGCAGATGGTTGCAAAGGTTATGTTTAGTCAGTTATCTTTACAAATTTTATAAAGAGGTAAAATGTAGTAATATTATAAAGCTGAATAGTTTGTTTGGTTGAACGCAGCAATCACAGGAACTACTGGTCCAAATTGAAAAATTATTTTTGTATTGGGTAGCCAATTAATTGAGGAAGGTTATAGGCTATATAACATCACGCTACGATCAAAAGGAGCGGAGCAGAAACGAAAGATGGACGAAACCTGGCAGGCAAATCAATGCGACGGGAAGGGTCAGTGGAGCAAAAATTTAACGCGGACGAAGTCGCGGGCAGAAGCTAGTTTGTTTATAAGGAGTAATTTAAAGAACTAGTGATCGCCCATTGGTCGAAATTCGACCGTACTTCAATAGAATAGAAATACATTATTAAATGAAAAAAAAACATATATAATAATAAATATTAAAAAAATATGGTTATATTTGACATTCAGTCACTACTATAGACAAATAATATTAAAAACAAATATTCCTGATATGATCGTAGATTTTAAAAATGAAATAGGTTATATAGTATAACTATAAAATTAATTTGTTACCTGTGGTTATACTTGACATTCAGTAATAGTTAGGGAGCTGGCGAGCAAAATTTCTATATGATCAGCACACAAGGCAGACGTTATTAATAGTGATAATTATACCCTAAGAAACATCAAGGACCTCGTCTGCCACCATGGTGGCGCTGCGTAGTAAATTTACAGCGTTTGAACAATGTTTAAAAAAAGGTGTGCTATATTATGCGCACACGTCTGCCTCTGGGGCTGATGATCACATTCATCCTGGAAACAGAAAGAATCGAAAAGGCAGACATCCAGGGCTCTGACTTTTGTAGTATTCATTTTTTACATTTATTTTTATGATTAAAAAAAAACTCTATATGAAGTGCACACTTGGCTGGTTTGAATTGTTCGATTAAAAATAATGAGAAAAACCACGGAAAAATAGTCTGCCTACATATTGCCACTGCGTTGTCCATTGACAGTGCTCCAAAAAGGTAAAAATAAAGGTGTGCTATATGCGCACACGTCTATACGCACACGTCTACCTCTTGGACTGATGTTTAAATTCCTTATGAAAACAAAGAAAATCAATGAGGCAGACGTTCAGGCCTCTGATATTCCAAAGGCAGACCATTTCAATTTTTTTTCAACCCGACGCTCTCGCCAAATCAAGCAGGTATAAAATATCTCCATAGGTCCTTTCGTGGTGTCACTCTTTTATTTGGGAATATGAGTGAGACAGCCTCCCCTTTTATTTTGCACGCTTTTCCTCTCTCTCGCTCTCAGGCACTTTCACACGTCTTGGTTCAAAATCTAAATATTTTACACAAATAAAACGTGATTAAAAAAAGTTAAAGACTGTTCCTATCCAGATCCTAATCCTATTCAGACTACAATCAAGCATGCAATTAAAAAAAATAACCGTCTAATTAAAGTTCCAAGCGCATTTCGTTTCTGGTTGGCATTGAGAAAAAATATAATTGTATAGATTTCAGCTCCAGAAGTTTAATCGTTACCGTGAGTTTAGAGGATAATATTAAACAAAATTATAATAATAAAAACTATAAATAATAACAATAATCCCTTGCAATACCCGCTGTTCCTTGATTCCGTGAATATCAAAAAGATATACAGCTGAAAATTAGTGAGCAAAGAAAAGTCTACCACATATTTTGCGAATCTACAGAGTCATAGTGAATCGAATGGGCGCAATGAGAACCGCGTGCAAATGACTTAGTAGAGCTTTTTTTTTTTAAATTTTACAACTCCGTCCCATGATAATGCAGAGTCCTGAATGTCTGCCTCTTCAATTTTCTTCGTTTCCAAGATGATTGTGACCATGAACTCTAGAGGCATACATGTGCAAATGATTTAATACCCCGATTTTTTAAGCAACTTCAATCCGCTGTAACGCGAAAACGCAGCGACATAGGATCTTAATTGATTGGACCAAATCGATTCGTAATAATTTAAACTGCAATCCACCTCGACGTTAAACGTGTGCAATCATATACCGAAATGCTCGCCAGCTCCCTAACTATAAGACTATAGACACAAAATAAAGACAGATATTTTCGATTGGACCATAAACAAAAGAATTTCTACGCATGTGTGTATTAAATACACGGTAATGAATAGTAGTGTGTGTGACGTG
The DNA here is from genome assembly GCA_932294355.1 of Aporophyla lueneburgensis. Taxonomy (NCBI): domain Eukaryota; kingdom Metazoa; phylum Arthropoda; class Insecta; order Lepidoptera; family Noctuidae; genus Aporophyla; species Aporophyla lueneburgensis. The sequence continues at coordinate 9,049,921 of OW028762.1, read as the reverse complement.
TTATTTATTGAAAATAAGATATTTTTACGCATAATTTAAAAAAAATATTAGCATTCGTCACTTCTTCTCTGTATAAACTATAAGTGTGCGAAATTTCATACTCCTCCGTACGCCCAATTTTCGTAAAAAGGGATCCAAAGTTTTCGCTTCACGTATTAATATATAGATGATCAATCGGATATGAAAAATATTTTTTTTTGGATAGCCTAGTTCTTAAGGGAGGTTATTGACTATTTAAAATCACTGCAAGACCCTCAGGAGCAGAGCAAAAAAAAAGAATTCTAAGCAAAAACGTAGTAATAATGCATTATAGGATGCAACACGGTGGATCGGGGGATGAAAAGTCACGCCCACGACGAGGAACAGAACCTAGTCTGTTACATTCCAAAAGAGATAGGTAAAGATACACCCAGGCAAATGCCTGTTTTGTCATCATTTTTCAAAGAGCTATACGAGTTTCTATGGCAGAAAAGCGTCCAAAGACGATTAGAGATGTCAGTCGTTCCGCGGCAAGGTGGACGGATGACATTACTGTCATCATAGAAAGAACCTCGGTGAGGCTGGCACGGGAGTGTGGAGATTGGCACAAACAATGGGCGGCTTAGGGGGTAGACCAAGGGGAGGTTGGTAGCTAGTCGGGTACGCGGTCGCTGGCTGTGATCACAGCCAGTTTTGTGTCAGAAGGAAATATGATCAAAGGTTTTCTGATTAGTCTATCAATATTTCCTGAGAATTCAATTCCTGAAATTTCTCGGTAGCAACCCGGGGTCTCGAATTGTAAAGTCGTCGATGGTAATAGGCTCGCCTCCTTTTACATGCAGTGCTGCCAGGTCTCCTGTTTTCACAGGAGATATACTGTTTTCAGGCTATGTCTACTGTTCTACTGATTTTGCAAGAGAATCTACTGGATTTTATGAGTTTACTCCTGGCTACATCAATATTTGCCTGATTTTCAAATAGCTTCAACAGAATAGCAAACCGATTGGAAGCGTAAGCCAAGCTTAAACGAAATCTACGTGTTACGAACCTTTATTACTTGTTTGCTGAACGTTTGAAATTCTGTCAAATGTAGGACCTACTACGTGTCTGCGGACTCCAGTGGACTATCAAAGCTCTTATCGGATTAGAATAAAGTATTTTTTTGCGTAAATATGAACTTTGACAGTTCACAAAAAAAAAATATTTTAGATCGTTTAGGTGTCAAAGTATCGAATCGAGACATTCGTTGGCGCTTAAAGTATTGAAAGACTTAACGGTCTAAGATTCCTTGCTAACTGCAAAGGACGCGAAGTGTGTGGATGTAGAAAACTGATATTGTGTGTGATCCTGAGTTCCTGGGTAAGTAAGGAATATAGTTAATGATGTAAATAAAAGAAAAGTTTTAATGGAATGAAATGAGCCTCTTCAAATGGAGACCATAGAGCCATATGAGGGATAATCTTGACTGAAATGACATGTCATTTCAGTCATGATTTCATTATATCTTGTATCTATAAATGTGGTGTCTTTCTTTCTGTGACAAAACTTAAATCTACTGTTTCTTTTTTCAATCTCCTGTTTTTTTGGGTACATTTCTTCTGTTTTTTTTTTTTCAGTTTGGACCTGGCAACACTGTTTACATGGGAGTTATACATAACTGGCAAAATATAGATGCACCACACGGAGAATATAAGTATATTCTCCGTGTGGTGCATCTATATTTTGCCAATTAAGTAATTAGCATTTTGCCAATTTGTTTTAAGAGATAAGCCAGAATGTAACGCATTTGTGTGCCTCCCCCAAGGCGGGTCGAGGACCTGATGCAGATGGCAGGAATCGAGAGGTCAAAGCATTTATTTAAAATACAGGCACATAAAAGGCTCTTTTGATCGTCAACATTTAAATTAAAATAGAACTGATTCTAGTCGCTCATTCCAAAACGGGGGTTCGAATGGAGAAAAATGGGCAAGAAACAGCATAGGAGAAGCACAGGACCGTTCGATGTGACGCTTGGCAGAGGCTTATGTCCAGAAGTGGATGTCTTACTGCTGAAATGGTGATGATGATGAAGCAAGAAAAGTTGATGTTATAGTCAAATTATAAGCTAAGTCTCACTGTCCAGGGTACATTGTCGCTGGAAATGTATCCAACAGCCGTGCATAGTGTATCAAAACAAATGATTATTTAGTTACCAATATCGTATTATTTGTTTTTGTTTACATCAAGTGCGTGCACGGAAAGTTTGCCTGTTTGTGACCAAAAATAACCCGATCGTTTTGATAATTTTCCATTGCAACACACTTTATAACAAATAAGATAATTCATTATTTCAGCCGTAAGACGTCCACACTGGACACAGGCCTGCAATTTAGTGAGCTTTCCTTTCCCAACTAAGTTGGGGTCGGTTGCCAATCTAACCAACCGTATGCAGGTGAATCCCAGTATTTCGACTGCCTATCTGATCTCCACAACCCAGTTTCTGGGTAATACGATACCCCTTGGTAAGGCTGATTGTCAGACTTTCGGACTTCTGGCCTATGAATAACAGCCGGGACCAACAGCTTAACGTGCTTTCCGAGGCACGGTCTTGATTATGTAAAGATGGGATGGTAATCTATCCATGGACCAGAAACCAAAAGGTTACCGTTTTGAGTATGGGAGGACAAGTAAATTGGTGAGTTAAATGACTGATTGTGGAAAAGTTTATCTTATACCTTTAAACGAGCAATTCTTGTATATATGATATAAGTCGGATCATCAGGAAGAGGAGGAGTACCGAGCGGTATATATCGTCAGGATTTGGAATTCGCATTTTATTGGGATAAACAATTATTATTAACAACTACAAACAATATTATGAACAACTACCAAGTTGTATTACAATATTAATTAAATGATAAAAAAGTAACAATCAAAATGAAAAGTCATTTATTCAAACTAGGCTGAGAGTCAGCACTTTTTGAACGTCAAAGTTACACAAGACAGTCCCCCCAAAACGCCCGCCCTTCGACACTTCCTAGTGCTTTAGCTGGGAAGAAGAAGTGGCGGAACAAACTCCCCAGCAGCACAGCTGTCTGTTAAGTTAGAAGAACTTGAATAAAACGGTTACAAGATAAAGTAGGTAATAACAATACAGTACAACGAACAAACCCTTAAGGTTACTGTTCGTATAGAGGCCTAAGCCACCCAAATACAAAGTGTATCTTTCGCTATCAGCTAGTCAATACAGCTATGTAAATATACAGCAGCGCTGTACCAGGTAAACCGACAGTGTCGGGAGCAGAAGCTCTGTATTGAGTCTAATCCGAAGATAGACTGACTTGCTAAACGAGCGCAAGCTCTTTTATAGGACAATGTCCCGCCATAATATCCACGACAACTTTGTCCGATGGCGCGCGGAAGTACGCCAGGTGTTTACTTGATACAAAACACTAAACAATTCTAAAGAAAATAAGACTTACATTATAAAGTAATCAAATAATATTAGAATAATTGTCGTAGATAAACAAATGGTAAATTCACAACGTAAACCATTCTAAAATTTAAAGTAACATGTCATTTATTGTTTTGAACAACCGGTCACAATTATCGAAATAAGTTGCCAAAAATGAATTAGTGAGTACACCAAGTACTCAATAAATTGAGTTCCAATTTATTAGACACAGTCTGATAGAAAAATCACGTAAATTAATGATAATAAAAACGAAGAATAGCAAATTATGCGGACTACCCACAATTTGTATGTGACAACCAACTCCGACACGGCCAAAACTGACGTTCTACACGACCTCGTGTGATTCTGATAAGAAAATTCTCTTTGTGATCATCGTTCGGCCTTTCTGACAAACAAAAAGCCTTAACAAAAGATATGTTGGAAAAAAAATCCTGAATTAGTCCAATAAAATTATTACCAATAGAAGTTGCATCGCAACCATTCAAAATGATCATACTGTTACTGACAATCATAGCTTAAATAAAGTAGAGACATAGTCTCCCAGCCAAAATCACACCATGGGATTTGACAAGCAATCTGGAGTCGAATAGACAACCCGCATAGGCGTCAACATAGACAACCCGCATAAGCGTCAAGATCAACCTCCAAACCCAGGAGTCAACATAGACATCCAAGCGTCAACATAGACATTCCAAACAAGAGTCAACATAGACATCTTTTCAATTTAGCTATAGTATGTCAGAATCAGATGAATCATTATCAGTTTCAACATTGACATCGCACTAACATTATCTGGACATTCAGGCATTTTCTGTCCACGATCATGAGCACATTTGTAAATCCAGTTGGTACTCAATACAACTGGGAAAATCACCATTAGGATCTAATTTAACTAACTTTCCAACTTGGAACGTTTTCATAATAACTGTAGTCTAATCGTATCCGGCTTAATCATATCCGGCACCTTTAGCTATAACCAGGGCTACAGGCTCGGCTAAAAACCAACTTATAAGACAGAGTTGTATATTCAACACGTTTCTGATCTGCTTTGTTGATTGATACATAATTTCAAAATGATATCATCAATTTCTACGTTACTCCGAAATTGTTCGGTACATGTGTTAGAATTTCCTAATCCATTATGTTGACTTCACAAGAAATACGTTTGCAAGAAAACCTTTCAGCAAATAGCAATAAGAAAATTCAGCCCCAGAGTCATAACAAAATAAAAGCGACTCACCCTTGGCTTAGAACACCAGTAAGAGGCTAATAATAACCCATCACCAGCCTAAACTCGATTCAAGAATCGTTGGCTGGTCCAGGATGTATGGTTTTGTCGGCCTTCTTGCGACAGTTATGCCCTAATATACCAGAAAAGCGACAGACTGTTATATCTGGTTTAAACCCCTTAGGTTGAGAAGAATCGGGTTGATCAGAGGAAATCTGAGACTTTCTCTTAAGATGGGACAAGACACTCAGTTCTTGTCGAAGTTTGTGTGTAGTAAGTACTTCGGTAGTAAATGCTAGTCAATGAGCACGGGAATCAAATTTCGAGACATGGGCCAGTACAGTAGCAACAGCAAGATGTTCGAAATTCTTGCTATTCCATTTGGATGTCAGTGAAGTGACCTGCCGACTGGCATATGCAGCTAAATATTCTCCTTTTGGCTGACTATTATGAAGGTTAATTAGGGTAGAGGCAACAGTTTCCGTATTAGTATTTGACAACCAACTCCGACATATATATAATCTGAATCTCGGAAACGGCTCCAACGATTTTCATGAAATTTAGTATACAGGGGGTTTCGGGGGCGATAAATCGATCTAACTAGGATTCATTTTTATAAAATGTCGTTTTATTCGTGTTTTCAATGATCAACTTTTTCGATAATCAACTTGAACATAAACTTATTATTTTAAACACAATTTACCAAAAAATACCGAGCAAAGCTCGGTCAACCAGATATTATTATATAGATCTGGCAATGAAGTTGTATTACATTATAATTATTTTACTAATTGAAAAAACAGCAGTGGTGGCCCAGCGGTATCAGCCTCGAGTTACGAGACGAACCCAGGCAAGTACTTTACTTTTTGTAAATAATTTCATCACTACTGCTCTCAAAACGGTGAAGGAAAACATGAGGAAACCGGCATGTCCTAGAACCAGAAATCACACAGACATGTGACATCTACGAATCCGCCCTGGGCCCGCTTGATAGATTACAGCTCACACCCTATGACCGATAGGAGGCCTGTATCCCAGAAGTGGGAACAGTATGTAATTGAAAAAAACACTTCATCTGCCATATTTTTTATCAAATCCAAGGTTTAACGAATTAAAAAAACACCTAAAAATAACAATCCGTTTAAGTACACAATAACATTCTTGACTGATAAATATCATGCATGACCCATATTTTGACAAAAAATCTTATCAAAGATACGTTTGCTGCGCAAAATTGTCTTAATTTAGAATTTACTGCGTAATTTGTAAAGTTATCTTTGTACACATTTCCTTAATGAAATGGAAAATAACATTGCAACGTCATAAGCATTTGACAACACTTGTAACTCGAGGACAAAATGCGTCTCCGATAAAAAGTTTGTAAAGAGGTCGCGTATTTAATGTGCTGTCGGAAAGAACATGGGCACTCGGCTAACATGCTTGGACTAGTAAAATCTAACAAAACGTAACTTGACGAAACATGTGTCGTTACATTCACCTAAATAAGTATGACTAAGTACGGCCTTCAATATGTTTTTAAAAGGTGGGAGAATAAAGTAACTATGAAATATGTTTTTGAGGTTATGTTTATATATTTTTAATCTGTAGCATTTATATTTTCTATGCAATATAATATTTAATGCAATTCAAAGTCCATTAAACAAATGCCGAGTCAACAAGAATAGAAGATCAGTCGGAGTCCGTAAGCAACCAATAACAAAAAATAAAAAAATAAATCAATAAAAAAACAGAAAAAATAACAGGAAAATAATAGAAAATCAGGAAAATAACAGAAAATCGCACAGAACACAGTCTTCGCCGAGACTACAACACCGCGCAAAAAACTGTCAATCTTTGTTTACTTGTCAAAAATAGGGAGGAACGTAATCGATCGATTTATGACAGTATTTTTAGATTTAAAATCATTCGTTTAATTCATTCATTCATTTAATTCATGGCTTTATTATAACAATTCACCTCGAAATAACATCAAATTGTATTTGTGGCTAAGCTTTGAATAATAAATAACGCGAGTTTATACGGTTGACATTGATTGGGATTTAAAATTGATTAAAAAAAATACATTATGGACTTCTCTAGTAACGTAAGTAATTATGGATGCGTTCAAAGTTAGACATTTTATACTGCGTTCTGATAAATAAAGTAGTATTAAAAAATATTAAATATCTATATTTCCCCAGCATTTAAAAATAAACTGATGATATCCATTAATTACATTAACAATACACTACATATTGGTGACACTTTCATCTCGATAACAATTTTGGTTTTGTCCAAAGTGATCATTGTTCTTTTGGTAGGCTGCAGTGCTTCTTGAGTTTTGCACTTCAGTAGTGAAGTGCTGGCAAGAAACACCAATATTACTTTTTTCTTATTTGTCTTTTAGAATGTTTTCATACCGGACTATTTTGCAAAGCACAGAGGTGTCTAGCAACATGAAACATCCATAAAAACGGGACCAAGGGGAACTCCTTAGTCCCCTTTTTATGGATAAGCATGAAAGAGCGTGCGTTCAAGCACGTTCGATATTGGTATCAGAATTCATTTCATATTTTATCAACTGATTGAACTACTGTCTAATATATTGAGATATTGTTGTTTTGCTAAAATATTGAACATAATATCTTCATTAATAATGTAAATGCAAAATTGTTGAATTGTAAATGAGCTCTCCTGAACAGTGTTCTCTTTCTCCATGAATAATATCATCAAAACGATAAATATAAGGTGTTTATTATTCATATCTATACTAATCTATACTAATACTATAAAGCTGAAGAGTTTGTTTGTTTGTTTGTTTGTTGTTTGATTGAACGCGCTAATCTCAGGAACTACTGGTCCGAATTGAAAAATTCTGTTTGTGTTGGGTAGCCTATTTATCGAGGGAGGCTATAGGCTATATAACATCACGCTACAACTAAGAGGAGCGGAGCAGTAATGATAAATGTTGCAAAAACGGGGAAAATTTATTCCTTTTGAGAGTTTCCGTTGCGTGCGCTGCGTAAACGGTTGAAGTAACGCAAAAATCATGTATGACGGAATTGTTCATTTTAAAAAGTTCTAAAAAAAAGCCCGCGAGAGCATATGTCTATCTTTTAAGGTTGACTCACTATAACTCAAAAGGAGCGAGCAGCAACGAAAAATGGACGAAAACTAGCAGGCAAATCGATGCGACGGGAAGGGTCAGGGGAGCAAAAATTTGACGCGGACGAAGTCGCGGGCAGAAGCTAGTTATAAATAAATCTATCCCATTCACCGCTAGTAAAAAAAATTTCTTGGTCTTTCGAGCCTCAGAATTTTCAATCTACAAAAATTAAGCAAAAATTTAAAGGTGAAGTAATAAGTTTGAATGTTAGTAACTTTGCTTATAATTTCCTGTCACTTTTATGTACTAGTGATGTAAGGAATATTCGCATTCGCATTCGTATTCGCGAATATTCGCCTGTTTCTTGACATTCGTATTCGGATTCGCATTCGTAAAATTTTACGCGGATGAGTTGCGAATATGAACGTTGGAAAAAGTAAACGAGATTTTAATAACAAAAAGGTAAAGCAAACAAGGAATTATTATTTTCTAATCTTGGATCAATGAAGGTTACCGTTATAAATAATACTTCATTTTCTAAACCAGAAAATTTACTAAGAAGCTCTTGTTTTAAAACGGCTGTCGTGTCACCAATCAGTGCATCGGTTGAATCAAATTCATTAAAGAATCCTTTCTAAGGTGGCGATTAATGGAATTAATGATGATACAGAAACATTAGCCGCACTTAACTCTTTGGTCACTTCTTCGAGTGGTATTAATAAACTGACTAGTTTTTCAATAAGCATCCACTCTTCAGAAGTCGGTTGGGGAATTTTATTATTTGTGAACGCATAAAGCCATAATGACTCCTTAATTTTTTGAGCTTTCAGCCATTCTTTTAAGTTGTTTTGAATTTTGTGTGAAGTACAATCGATATGTTGAATGTTTAATAAAGAAACTCCTTTTTTCACGTTTGAGCTTGCATCCCAAACTAAACATTTTTACTTTTTCTTTAGGTATTTCCCATGACGGCAATAAGTTTTCAAGTTTACAAGCAATATTTTCGCCGTTATGGCGGCTCTCATTGAAAACGCTTGCCTTCAACACTATCATTTTTCTTTCAAAATCTTCAGTTATCCCATGACATGTCAAACTCAGAAGTAAGATCCCAGAACAAGAATCAGACCAAATATCACTAATAAGTGATTTTTTTTTCAAACGATTTCAGCAATTCAAGGATTTTCCGGCTTACTTTGCCTTATAATTCGTCGCAGATAAAAGAAGAAAATACCGACGAGACTTTAAATTATAGGACGGACATAAGTGTTTCACGAGTCTTACGACCCCAACACGTTTGACACATTTTTCTAATTCAGAAAATTCGATTGTATGCATTGACTGCGTAGATCTCCAGATTTTGTATCTAGCTCGTTCAGCATCATAAAGCATAAAATATGTCCATACTTCACTAGAAACTGATTTAATCATCTTAAAAAATCACTAAACACACTCTAACCTCAAAATTCTCGTGTTTCTGTTAACGATCTTTCGTTATTTAAATATACAATATTAATCGGCTTTTTTCGGATCGGCTGGACAATGTTTGGAATTAGATGCAAACAATGACAAAAGTGCGCATGTGACTAGCGCGCTGAGGAAGGTGCCAAAATAAAACCATGGATGGCGCCAAATTCAAAAGTGAAATATTCGCATTCGCATTCGTATTCGCGAATATCGATGGGAGATGTTCGCATCCGCATTCGTATTCGCGAATGCCTAAAAATGTATATTCGTTACATCACTATTATGTACATAGCAAGTAGGGGTATACGAATTTGTGTGGAGTACCTACCCCCACTAAAAAATTAAAATAAAAAACGACCAACTTCTAAAAAAATACTACAGAGTCGGAAATCGGTGGCAAGAAATATGAAATCACAAAATCAAAGACACCGACTTCCGAAATTTTAGTAATTTTTCATTTTGTAGTGTTTTTCGAAGTCGTTTTTTTATTTGTTTTTTGCAATGTCGTAAGAAGTCTCTACAAATAGAAAATGAACCATGAACATGTCAATGTAGTTCATATTACAATGTCGAGTGATTAATTCAAGAATCAATAAACTTTGCGAGTTATCTCGTTCTTGATTTAAAATTAGACATAATTTTAAATTAGACATAATTTGGAGCTTCTTACGTCATCTCCTTATGAGATGACGTAAGAAGCTCCAAATTATGTCTAATTTTATGATAAGATATAATTATGTTTTGTAAGTAAATATGAACATGTGACTAGATTTTTCTGGCACATATTTGTATAGTGGTGCCTTCCTTCCGATTTGCGCGGAGTCAATTCCTGAATTGGCGAAAATCATTTGAAGTATTTGTTTATATTTTGGTCATATCATCATTTCAGCTGAAACACGTCCACTGCTGGACATAAGCCTATCGCCACACTTGGCAGGCGGCCTGGCGATCACAGTATGGTTGTAAAATGCTTAGAGAATGCTGCTGCGAATTCTCTAGTAAGTCGCCTTTTTCTACACCCACAGGAAGAAATGGGATGGTAAAAAATCACACGTACACAATAGCCAAAAGCCCCGTATTCAAGTAAAAAAAGAGTTTTACAATATTGTCCACTGCTAGAGAGAGAGAGAATGGGCAGAACTGGGGCAGAACGCAAAAAATCTTAAACCGCATTCTTTCTCCCTCTCTCTTTCTCTTTTTTACGTAACGATTTACTACATGTCTAGTCCTACGCCAAGAAGCGTTAAGGAACTAAAAATTCAGACAACTGATTACCTCTACGAATTAAGTATGTCGGAATCATAAAATGCCAGTCATGTACCGACTAATTTACGAATTAATTAATGAAGAAGGCATGAAAGACCACGACCTTATCACGACTCATGCGAATGTGGGCTGAGTATATTAAGACAGACGCGTGAACAAACCATGCAAACGTATTTTCCGACACCACAGTAAAACGTCGTATATTTGTCCCTTACTCAAAAGGCTTAACGCATTTCGTTGTAACTTTGTGGGACGATGAAACATATTTTAGAGTATCAATTAGGGCACTTTTTAACCCACAACAATGATAAAACGGGTTTGGCACTGCTAAGCCACAGGTTTCTCTAAATATGTTTTTTTTTATGTCCGTTTCCACCGCGCGGCCAACTCTTCAAATTTGATGAAATTTTGCCAGGAATTAGTTGTAATTTGTTACAATACACACCTCTTTTCCTGAATTTGTTACAAAAAAAAACTAAGGCGCTACGACCAAAAACAGTTGGCCGCTAGAACCGCCACTTGCCGTAGTGATTATCCGTGATTACACAGAAACTAAATAATGCAGATAGGCGAATTATACATCAACAGAAAGGTCTTAATTTGTTATATTTGTTACAAAAATAAAAATCATCAAAACTTAAATATACAAAAAGTTATGCTATATTTCGTTTTCAGGTTAAGTGTAGGTACGTATCTCACTATAAAATCAAATTAATAGAGGCTAATGTGCATGGACAATTAGTTGCTAATTTGTTACAGCAAATAAACAAGAAACATACTAGAAAAAAGGTTCAATATTTTTTTTACAGTCGATTTTAGTTGGCCGCGCGGACGGCAATATGCCTAAAATACAATGGCATTTAATTCGTTATTAATAGTAGGTTCAAGGTTAGTTCTAGTACTAATCGACAGGTATCGTAGCCTAGTTTGGATAAATGTGGCGAATATAACTACAGGCTTTATATTTTAGGAGATATTCACTAAAATATAATAGTATGAAACTGTATTAGAGTAGAGTGACCAAAAATTTTCATAATAAAGTGAGACTGGATCGCCATTATTGGAATGTTCGGTAGTCTTATCTTAATTTTTTAGGGTGAAACTCTCTTAAGACATCCTATAGCATACTTTATAAAAGTCAAATTCACAAATGGATAAAAATAGCTTTATTCAAAATCATCATACAGGCAAAAATCAAGTAATACAATCAACAAAATATTTTTATTTTTTTTATAAACTACCATAACATTTATAAATTAACTGAAACTAATGTAAGACAGAATGTAGGACACATTTTCTTACAGGTACTTATTTCAATTTTAGATTAATTTTAAAAATATAGTAGGCCTAATTTTATTTACGCCACATTTATCCAAACAAGGTTACGTTACATGTCTATAAGTACTAGAACTAAGCTTAAACCTACTTTTAATAATTAAATAAACTCCATTGTAATTTAGGCATATTGCCGTCCGAGCGGCCAACTAAAACCAACTCTAAAAATATGATTGAACCTATTTTCTAGTATTTTTATTGTTTATCTGCTGCAACAAATTAGCAACTTATTGTCCATACACAATAGCCTTGTTACTCCAAAAAACTTCAAAACATCAAAGTTAATTAAAATCTAAACAACGACTAAAAATATTTATAGAAAAGAAAAAGGTAAATTCTAAACTGTAGAACTGAAATAACAAAAACTTTTTTCTAAAATAAAGACTGCAATTGCAATGTAGCGCCCTCAGTTTTACTCACTGAAGTAGCGATTAGTATTAACATTAAAGATTTTTTCTTAGTTAGTAATTTATAGCAGGCACAAAAATAGATCACTATGTCATTTTTAAAATAAAATCACTATATTTTTAAAATTATTCTAAAATTTAAATAAGTACCTGGAAGAAAATGTGTCGACATTCTGTGTCTTACATTAGTTTCAGTTAATTTATAAATTTTATGGTAGTTTATTAAAAAAAAAAATATTGAGTTTGAGTGTTAAGGATTATAATAAACTGAAGTTGTTATTATTATGAAACGTTTTTCCATATTTCGTAGTAAAAAATATAAATGTGTATTTAAGTGTCTGCAAACGTGGCCAGTTGAGCGCCTTATTTTTGTTCCTGATCCTTTATCTAGTGCTATTATTGATCGAAGATTTTAGTAGTAAAATTGCGGTGGATGAACGTAAGTCCGTGAAAACGTGGACTAACCCAGTTTAAGACAAGATAGTATTTAAGAATCAGTCATTCCGGAAATCACACAATATATAAAGTAGAAAGCGAATTTCTCATTCATACCTAACCTAAAACTACATACCTAATATTAATTTATTTCAACATGTAATATTCTTAATCGCTCGTCTATATAATTACGCATAATTGCCAACGTTAGATAAATGATTAATTATGAGAACGTTCAAACGGCTTCGTTTTGACAGTGAGGATCACGACCTCTGGTGATGACGTCAGAGACACCAGACATCTGGATAATTAGCTGGTTTGATTAGATGAGACTTTCCCTAATGTCTGGTGAGGATTTGTGAAGAATTAGCTGCAGAGTCAGCTGCTATGTGACAAATAATGTAATTTAATATTTTGTAATGATAATTCCTTTGCACTATTGAACTGAACAGACAGCTGTGCTGCTGGGGAGTTCCTTGGGCCACTTCTTCCCAGCTAAAGCATTAGGAAGTGGTGAAGGGCGGCTGTTGTTGCGGGAGACTGTCTTACGTAACTTTGACGTTCAAAAATGCTGTCTCTCGGCTTTATTCAAAATCAGCATACAGGCAAAAATCAAGTAATATAATTACTTGATTTTTGCCTAAATGCTGATTTTGAATAAAGCTATTTTTATCGATTTGTGAATTTGACTTTTATAAAGTATGCTATAGGATGTCTTAAAGAGTTTCACCCTAAAAAATTAAGACTACCGAACATTCCAATAATGACGATTCAGTCTCACTTTATTATGAAAATTTATGGTCACTCTACTCTAATACAGTTTCATACTACTATATTTTAGTGAATATCTCCTAAAATATAAAATTTTTTGTTATATTCGCCACATTTATCCAAAGTAGGCTACCATACCTGTCGATTAGTACTAGAACTAAGCTTGAACCTACTATTAATAACGAAATAAACGCCATTGTATTTTAGGCATATTGCCGTCCGCGCGGCCAACTAAAATCGACTGTAAAAAAAATATTGAACCTTTTTTCTAGTATTTTTCTTGTTTATTTGCTGTAACAAATTACCAACTAATTGTCCATACACATAAGCCTCTATTAATTTGATTTTATAGTGAGATAAGTACCTACACTTAACCTGAAAACTAAATATAGCATAACTTTTTGTATATTTAAGTTTTGATGATTTTTATTTTTGTAACAAATACAACAAATTAAGACCTTTCTTTTGATGTATCATTCGCCTATGTGCATTATTTAGTTTCTGTGTAATCACGGATAATCACTACGGCAAGTGGCGGTTCTAGCGGCCAACTGTTTTTGGTCGTAGCGCCTTAGTTTTTTTTGTAACAAATTCAGGAAAAGAGGTGTGTATTGTAACAAATTACAACTAATTCCTGGCAAAATTTCATCAAATTTGAAGAGTTGGCCGCGCGGTGGAAACAGACATTTTTTTTTTAAGGCCATCTCATTGTTGACCTAAAAGATCGTAACTATTTGGCCGGGCTTCCCAGTGAATTCGTTAATAAATTAAGGCGTCCAGCCAGGGCTAATTAACTTGAAAATTAAAGCGACTACTCGCTAAAGCACCCCTTAGGGCGTCGCTGGTAGAGGGCAGCAAGAGACGGGCTGGATCTGTATGGGTCTAAATCTGGCTTTACACGGTGCGTGATATTGCGGACGCACGCTGACCAGCCCACACTGACGCACCATGGCCAGGGTATCGTCCCTGGAAGCGCAGACACGTCCGTCTTATCCACGGCGAGTCGGTAAACTCAAAGTCCGAAGGCGAGCGAGCTTCTACGTTCTATGTTAGTGGATTTGGTTTCCGCACTCAGTCCTTCAAATGAGCCATAGTGCGTGGGCCATGGCGACCGTCAGTGGTTACTCCAACCAGCCCACTTCCCTCCAGAAGTTAACTATATCTCCTAGTCTATTGAGAACGTACGTGTAAGATCTGGGTGCCCCGAGGTTTTCTGTCCTAATCTCGGCGACGCCTGTGTATTCGAAAAGTATATGCGCAACGGTTTCTTCAGACTGTATAACAAGACATGCAAGGGACTGTCCGTTATGACTATTGAGAGCTAATTGATCACTTTGTATTTAGGAACGACAAAATGGATCTCTCTCTTTCTCTTTGTATTTTGGATGGAAGCACCATTGGCAGAGTCTTGATGTGCGGTGCATGGTTGTCCGTGGTCGTCGACCGTGCGTGATTATTCGCAATATCACGGATCGCGAGAAGCCACTCTTACTGGTTTTTCATATAGCCACATATCGATAAGTTATCGATATAATTGACAGTCTTGGTGAGCTGTGCGTGGCTGACCGTGGTCGTCGGCCATGCGTGATAATTCGCAATATCACCGATCGCGAGAAGCCGGTCTTATGGTTTTTCATATAGCCACAAATGTCGATAACTTATCGATATAAATCGCATGTTTTTGTCGATAACTTCCTCGAATGATTACTAATTATGCTTCTGAACGATAAATAGAGGGTATAGGTGACGTTAATTATCGTTAGTTTTGAAAATACGTAATATCTTAATTAAAATAGTTTTCTAATGATTATTATTGCTATCTCTTACATGTGGGGTTAGTGAATCAATAATGTAGTTTTATCAAGATATTATTAGAAATAATTTATGAGAATGTAAACATGGTCTAGGAATTATTTGAAAAACAAAAACAGAATTTATAAATAGCAAAAAGAATACAGATTTTACTTAACTTTAAAACAATTTTTGGATTGCAGATGTTTGTTGTGTTTGTTTGTTTCGTGTTTGTTTGGTGTTGCTGATGTTTGTGTTGTGTTGTTGTTTGGATTGTTTTTGTGTTGTTTTGGTGTGTGTTATCACTCAACCTGCCTAGCCTTTTCGGAACTATGTTGGCTATGTCGGCTTCCAGTCTTATCGGATGCAGCTGAGTACCAGTATATTTTTATTTTATTTTTATTTGCTTCGTTTAGTCTGTGATATTCCTGTGCGAGTCACATCACAATAAATACATTTTCTTTCTTTCTTTTTTTATTTATTTTACTTAGAGCTACTGCCTATTTAAACCTACACAAACCAATAACTGGGTAACAGGATACCCATTGATAAGTCTGGTTGTTAGACTTTTGAGCTTCTGAATTGCCAAAAGAAGGTACTCTCGCCACAACGCCGGGTCTGACTGTCTGTTTAAAAGCGATAAACTCAAAGACTATCGGATTTTCCTGTGGTTTTCATCAATGGACGGAGTGATTCATGAGGAAGGTTTAGGTATAAAATTCATTAAGGCTTTGTGTAAATTGGTTTAAATATGATGATGATAGGTGAAAATGTTGGAAAAAATCATGCTGACTGGGAACTTTACTAGCGTACGTAGCATATACCAATAGAGGTATATGAAAAGCCCGGTAGACCCTTTTTTAACCCCCGACGCAAAAAGAGGGGTGTTATAAGTTTGACGTGTCTGTCTGTCTGTCTGTCTGTCTGTCTGTCTGTCTGTGGCATCATAGCTCCCGAACGGATGATGCGATTTCAATAAAAAAAATATGTATTAAAGGTGACTTATCTGCGAGTGTTCTTAGACATGTTTGATGAAAATCGGTTGAGCCGTTTAAAAGTTGTGGGGGGGAAAGTGGGGAAGAGTAACCGAATGTCAGCAAATATACTCGAGTGGGGTCTCAAATGAAAGCGCACTGAAAGAGAATATTGATGAATTAATCGAGAGTGTTCTTAGCTTCGTTTGATTCTACATTATATTAAGTATATACCTATAAAAAGTACAAAATAAAAAATTAAATTTAAAATTTAAAAAACCCCCGACACAAAAACATAATTTCCCTTTAAAAAGTAAAAAATAATAAAAAATAACTCAATCTTAAAGTACCTAAGAATGTATTAATAATTCAAAAAAAAAACGTCGCGTTGGGGGACCGCTCCGCGAGTGCAGACGTCGTTGACTGCATAGTTAGGTAATAAGACTATTGGTAATTAAATTGTTAGGTTTGAAGCGGTCCCCCAACGCGGCGTATTTTTTTTTGAATTATTAATACATTCTTAGGTACTTTAAGATTGAGTTATTTTTTATTATTTTTTACTTTTTAAAGGGAAATTATGTTTTTGTGTCGGGGGTTTTTTAAATTTTAAATTTAATTTTTTTTTGTGGTCATAATTATGTCACAGTTTGATAAATGTGTGTTCATTTAGTTAGTTCAAGAGTGACGCTACCCTAAGAAATATTTACAAGTGTTCAAAATGAACAGAAGTCGTAAATATTTCCTGTTAAAAAGATAGGTAAAAAACAGTAGTTTACAAAAAGAAAAGAACAGTGCTTCACAAAAAACGGGTTTAACTTATGAAGTGCACAATTGATTGCAAATGTGAAAACTGTTCCAATAACTTAATTAAATTACCTCTCAATTACACATTATACCATAGCTTTAATCGTTTCTAACAATTAAAGCTAAAAGAAAGGAAATCGGGCGATGACGTCATCGAATTTGGAATGGCGGCCGCGTTAAATAAAAATAGAGGAATGAAATTTTAAAATTGCAATATTTTGTTGCTATAATTGAATTTCTTGCACAACATCTCCGTCATCTATACTTATGAATAGTTAATGAAATTGTCCTAACGTTTTAATAGTATTTCAGCCATTTACGACAAAATATGTATACGAAAAGCCATCACAAAGAATTTATACGCCGGCCATTTTTTCACTTCAACAACTTATTTTCGCAAAATATATGCCTAAATGTAATAAACTTCATATAACTAATAATTAAATAGAAAGATCATACACTTTAGTTACGTATTCATGCTTATAAAACCCAAATTCACCAGTCAATCATATTTTTTTTATTGTTTCGTTGAGAGCGTCGGCCCGCGAGTGTGCCAACTTTTATAGTGTGTTTTGCGTCCAACACAGCACCTCAAAAGTGCCATAGTGTTAGTAGCAGTGAAGGACATATAGATAGCTTTGTCTTCCCTGTTCATTTTAACATAACAACGAAAGAGATAGGCTACGTAGTCTCATAGATAATCGCAAAACAGTGTGACCACGATCCATCCTCGGTACTACGTAGGGGAGCAATCTAATTGATATTTTCATCCTCGGTAGTACGGAGGCTACCAGTTGAAGGGATTTTGCATTTAGGATACGACCGTCAACGTCTGCCCTCGCGGAGCGTTCCCCCAATGCGACGGATTTTTTTGAATTATTAATACATACTTAGGTACTTTAAGATTGAGTTTTTTTTATTATTTTTTACTTTTTAAAGGGAAATTAGGTTTTTGTGTCGGGGGTTATTTAATTTTTTAAATAATCAAATGACGTCTCCCACTTTGGGCGGAGCGGAAGGCCGTGTCAGACTTTTACGGACTAAAACCCACCCGTGTTCCTTCAGTTGCCTATACGCCAGGGCCACGGTAACTGTTTCGAACAAATCTCGCGACTCGCAAAGCCCGGTAGACCCGGTACTATGTTCTAAGACACATTTCCCGACAACTACGCAAGCAAAGCCGCTGTCGAAAACTAGTAAGAAGATAACATTCTATACATGTTTGTAGCAAAATAATATTATGACACTAAGAAGATATAAATAACTGGAGAATAACATCAATATTAGTCTTTATCAGTACATATTACGTAATACTCAAGAGTTTTCCTTCCCGGGGTCATCGTGTTGATCGAAGGACCAGAAAACATAATTATCGTTTTACTAAATGGCACTGGGTATATTTTTTTCTATCATCTGCGTTGCCTTTTCCCAATGATGTTGGAGTCGGCTTACAGTTAATATGAGATTTATGTAAATCGGGCGACACGAAAGAAGAATTACGTAAAAATACCTACTCATCTAATTCTGATCAACTGCTAACAACTGCTAACTAAACTGACAGACAGACATGACGCACAGTGGAACGAATGTATGGGAGCGGTTGGACGTAGACATGTCCGAAAAATAAGAGTAAAATTATGACAAACTAATGATGCCATCTTATTCGATTACTTAATGCCTTCATAAATTGTGGTGATGAATTTCTTCATAACTCCCATATTTCGGGAGTAATTTGAGAAAATGTGAAATTTTACTATGAAAATGAGTGTATCGAGCTCTCTCCCTCCTGATTCCGGGCTTGTTTCAAGTAGCGGTCTCTAATATCGTAATGCTATTACTAAGAGCTATATTTAATACTAAGACACATAGTGCGCCAAATGTGCACTTTCTGGGATAAAAGGAAATGAAAATTTAAAAAAAAAAACGTTTTTTCCCCATTTGTATTTACTTTAAACCGCAGACAGACTTATTAAGAGGTCTATAAATATATTATATATATACAGAAATATATATTAACAAAAATATTCACAAGAACTGATGAGAGTATGACTTTTAAGTAAGTTGATAATAAATTACCTAGTTTCATTAAAAGTACAATAAATAATTAAGATGTAAGCTCTAATTTACTAAGTTACACATTTTAAAACAATAACATCATTTAATTATCTTCGTCATCATCATCATCATCAATTAATTCAAATTCAGAATCGATGTCCGCTAAATCATTTATGTTAACAAATTCGATATCACTTTTCTCAGAATCCGTAAGCTCATAAAATTCCTTAAAAGAAGATTTTTTTACAAACTTATTTCCTTTTGGACGGATACTTGTAACAAGTGGATCAGAAGACAGTAAAAGATTGTGCATAATATCTTTATTGCATGAGATACTGCTATGCTTTCGAGAATGCCCCTCTCTATATTTTCTAAAATCTTTATTTCTAGCCTCAGATGCCTCTTCGGATAGAAAACCAATGGGCACAATTGACATGTTCTGAACTATGTCTGGCCCATGCATTAAAATTTTATGAAGTGAAGAAGGCATATAATACCATGGGTATAACTCCACGTAAAGCTTAGCAGTATCAAAGCAGAACTCTCGGAATTTAGTTACGTTGATCTTCTCTCCTGATGAAATACACTGCAAGATCACACAGATTTTTCTTAAAAGCATAGCATCTATTCCGGTCAGTTCAGCAGATTTAGTGTAGTTTTCAAAAAATCTCCTTGCCGAGTTGCCATTGTTGGTGGATCCACTGCCTTGTTTCACAACATCGAGAAGTAAGCCCGTTTCTCTTCTTACAGCCTCTTGAACTCTTTTCTTCCTGTCATCAACTTGCCTTTTTGCTATATCACCCCTTACTTGCCATGATTTTATGTCTAATTTGTAGGAAATGTGTAATAAGCATTCCATTGAGCGAATCCAAGCGTGAAGGGTGCTTAAGCTATATTTATACATGTCCTCGTTTGCGTGTTTATCTTTGATTAACTCTAAATTATTCATTTCTTTAGGACAAGCCTTGCATATGTCACACACTGAAGCTGCTGTATTGGATATAATGGAATGAATTTTACCATCAATCATTGTCAACAGCAGTTGGTGTTTGACACTAATTCCATCAGTGATGGTGGATGGAGTTAAGGCTTCAATCTCTGCTTCGATTTCAGCCATCTCTCTCTGCACATTTTCTTTGGTTTCCTTTATAAACTTAAACAATATTGGCCGGCAAAATGAAGTGGAAGATGGTCGCTCGTTTTCCCAAATTGTTACACCTTTTGAGACGAGCCGCAGTGGTACAAGACTAATCATAAAATTACTAGCAAGATCGATTTGCTCATCTTCACTCGTCCTTTGATGATAAATGCTTTGGCTAGATGATCCGTCAAAACCCCATTTGCTGGTCAATACGAGCTGTTGATTGGGATCAACAGGGGTTTCTAACGACCTAATAAGTCTTCTTGAGGTTAAATCCATCAAGGCTTGTAATTTGATTTTTGCAGAGCTCTCTGTAACTGTGAGATCTTCTTTGGCCGGATAGCACTTAATTTTTTCTTTAACCAACATGTAGTAACTCGGGTATTGAAGAGCTCCTTCTTGAGTGTTGAAATCCCGAAGAGTGTTATAGCGCCATTTCGATAAGTTCATCGATACATAAAGAGCCAATGCCTTCAAAGGGGATATTTCCCGTACCTGAATTGATTTACCTTCAATGAAGGCTTTGATTTTTGAGGCCTCTTCTGGATTCCCCGTCAAGTATTTCATAACATAAGCTGTATCGCTTTGTCCTGCCTTTTGAAGCGCCCTTTCGGCCGAAAACATAATTTCAGCGCTGCTACTGCTGCATGAAAGACTATCTTCAGTGCGTCTTCTTTTTTGCCGGTTACTAAGGTCCTCAAAAGATTTACGAGGACTAGGATGTGTACAAGTTGAAGCAGCAGATTTAGCAGGAGAAATTATGGGCTCGATGACGTCACTTATATTTTCTGTAGAAGGTTCCATATTTTCATTCTGTAATTCCGGCCATTGAATTGCAGCCTGTAGCCAAATCTCATGTTTCTTCCGAAACTTATCTGTGCTTCTTCCAGACTGTGTCCATTTTGCATAAATGCGGTAGCAAAATCGACGACACCAGTCTTTTAAACTTGTTTCAGCACTTTCACATAACTGAACACAACTGTTATCTTTTAAAACACTGAACAAATAGTTAAAGTCGCGTAAATCTTTATGTGCGCGTGCGCATAAAGCAACGTGAATATCAAGATTTGTATTAAAATTTGGAAAATACATTGCGAGATTAGCTTGGATACAACGAGGTGTAAATCAACACTGATTTTAAAGTTACTAATAGTGACCTATTTATATAAAATCCAGGTATCCCAGGTATCCTTTGTTAAATATTGCAAGGTAATTAGTTATTGTGATAATTAGTAAATGATGCATGCTAAATTAGTGTATTAAGAGCCATTTAGTAATTAAATAATAGCAATGTTCTTATCAGTAATCATTAGTGCATCAGTTTTATATGTAAACCTTAAGTCCCTAATTATATATCCTAATTAGCTTATATCTTCTCTAATTGGCTGCTCAGAAATGTTATTGTAATAAGGTAAACCTTTAGAAAAACGGTTTTAATCAACAAAATAAACAAAAAATAAAAAAATTGTGTTATAAAATAAACATCACTCTTTATCCCAGAAAGTGCACATTTGGCGCACTATGTGTCTTAGTATTAAATATAGCTCTTAGTATTAGCATTATGATATTAGAGACCGCTACTTGAAACAAGGCCGGAATCAGGAGGGAGAGAGCTCGATACACTCATTTTCATAGTAAAATTTCACATTTTCTCAAATTACTCCCGAAATATGGGAGTTATGAAGAAATTCATCACCACAAGTTATGAAGGCATTAAGTAATCGAATAAGATGGCATCATTAGTTTGGCATAATTTTACTCTTTTTTTTCGGACATGTCTACGTCCAACCGCTCCCATACATTCGTTCCACTGTGTGACGAATCTATAAGGGTTCCGTGTTTTGCCATTTGGCAACGGAACCCTTATAGATTCGTCATGTCTGTCTGTCTGTCTGTCTGTCCGTCCGTATGTCACAGCCACTTTTCTCCGAAACTATAAGAGCTATGCTGTTGAAACGTGGTAAGTAGATGTATTCTCTGAACAGCATTAAGATTTTCACACTAAACTAGAAAAAAACAAAAAATTTTGGGGTTCCCCATACTTAGAACTGAAACTCAAAAAATTTTTTTTCATCAAACCCATACGTGTGGGGTATCTATGAATAGGTCTTCAAAAATGGTATTGAGGTTTTTAATATCATTTTCTTCTAAACTGAATAGTTTGTTGCGCGAGAGACACCTCCAAAGTGGTAAAATGTGTCCCCCCCCCCCCCCGTAACTTCTAAAATAAGAGAATGATAAATCTAAAAAAATATAAGATGTACATAACTATATAAACTTCCAACGAAAATTGGTTTGAACGAGATCCAGTAAGTAGTGTTTTTTTAATACGTCATAAATCGTAAACAGCAATATACCTTTAATTCAATCAACTCAAATATAAAAAAAAAACATTTAATTTCATAAACAAACCTTATGCATAAACCGAGGATACCTACAGGTTTGTACGGAACCCTCGGTGCGCGAGTCCGACTCGCACTTGGCCGGTTTTTATTACCTGTCTGATGCAGGATATCGCATCAAAGCTAAGTACATACTGGATCTTGTGGTAGTATTGCTAATAAAGCCGTTTTAACGTAAATATAGTTTCTTTTGATTTGAAAGTAAAATAGTGCTTCCAACACTATTATAATTCCAACTAGCTATTGCCAGCGACTTCGCCCGCGTGGAGGTCGGAAAATATCCCGCGGGAACATACTACCGGAATAAAAAGTAGCCTATGTGTTGTGTACACAGTTAGTTTATAACCTGGATTAGGTTATAAACTAACTGTGTTCCAAATTTCATCCAAATCCGTTCAGTAGTTTTTGCGTGAAAGAGTAACAAACATCCACATATCCATACATCCATACGTACAAACTTTCGCATTTATAATATTAGTAGGGTTAGAACATCGATTAGTAGCTTATTGCCAAACGATTATTTTAAAATCCGCCTAAATTTTTCCAACTGTGTTGGGGTCAGCTTCCTGTCTAACCGAATGCAGCTAAATACCAGTACTTTACATGGAGCGACTGCCTATCCATCCTCCACAACCAAGTTACTGTGTAACACGATACTCGTTGGTAAGACTGGTTGTCTGACTTTTGAGCTTCAGACGACTTTCAAAGATCCAGGAATGACAGCCGGGACGTATCCCGCTCTTGGGCGGAGCGGGAGGGCGTGTCAGACTTTTACTGACTAAAACCCACCCGTGTTCCTTTAGTTGCCCAAGTGCCAGGGCCACGGTATCTCTTGCGAACAAATCATCTCGCGACCCTGGCAGGGGGACCAACGGCTTAAGAGCCATTTTACATTTTTGCGCGAATATCTAAGATTTTAGTCGCCTTATTTACCTCTCATCTCAGCATTATAAATACTCTGGGATTGACGAACACATGTAGAAAATAGATCAATCTTTTGTTTTGTTACTTTTAGTAGCACATTTACAAAACTTATTTGTTTACTTCGTAGTAATTAATCTCCCACAACTAGTTTTCTTAAAAATCAGCGCAGGGTCAATATCAGACTCCTATTTCTATCATTAATATGTAGAAATTTGAGTAAAAAAAACACACAAAACATCAGACATATAATCTAGTTGTTTCATTTAGTACAAGAATATTGATTTTTAATAAGCTTAATTAGTAAAAAAAAATAAGTCTTATGGCAATTTTTACGATTTATTCGCAATTTTATCGCGCTTTTTTGGTTTGAATAAAACATAATTACATTAAAAAAATCATGTCAATATACAGTATGCTCTGTAACGAATCGAATTCTCAAGTTTTATTTAAATCCGTTTATTTAATTAGACATAATATCGTTTTTGAAATCACTCTAAATTAGAATAAATTACGATGCACAAGCGGGCAGCGTTTAGTACGGCGCAAGCGCCCAACAAGGCAGGACCTGTGCCGTTTTTTCCCGCGTCTCAGTTTTCGGGTACTCGTATCGTGAACGCAAAAATATACTACGACTACAACAGTTTGCTACTCTTCGCATTTTATTTTTTGTATAAGATAAGAGTTTCGTTTATTATCAATGAAAGCATTATTTTAATAAATTGTAGAAAAATGTTGACTAAAATCATTTATTTTAACTAAATCTGACTATTTTTAATCGCGATTAGAAAGGTGTGGAATACAACTAGTGGTCATGAACAAAAATTCACACCAACGCCACGCCTCACGTCCAAAAACAGTACTGTATTTTTTTTTTCTTTTGCTTATATCTCGAAAATGGCGTGTGTGGCCTATCGTAAAAATAATGACATTTTCGACTCCCTTTATAAAACCCCACACATATAAATCTCAACACGTGGGTAATATTTTTTTATAGAATTCAAACAAAAAATGAAAAATCTAAATATATAAAAGGCAAACCTGACTGACTCATCTATCAACGCACAGGCGAAACTACTGAACGGATTTCGCTAAAATTTGGCATACAGATAGTTATAATGACGTAGGCATCCGCTGAGAAACGATTTTTGAAAATTCGCTCCCTAAGGGGGTGAAAAAGGGATTAAAATTTTGTATGGAAGTCCGTCATTTTTAGAGCTACAAGCCTGAAACTTTGTTTTTAGGTTAGAAATAAACAATTTTGTGTCCTAGGGTTTTTGAAAACTCAACCCCTAAGGGGGTGAAAAAGGGGTTTGAAAGTTTGTATGGGGAAACAAGATCAGTTAAACTATTTTATTCGAAACTTCCTATCAATAAATGAGTAAACACGTGTGTCAGACTCTTTCAGAATTCAACCCCTAAAAGGTAGAAAAGGGGTGACAAATTCTGAAAATCAACATGGGTATCGTTTTTATGATTTATTGGGTCGCTGATTACGAAAACAACAACAATTTCACAAAAATTGCACAAAAAACATAAAACAAAATAGACAAGAAGATTTATACAAAAAATTGCACAAAATTACTCCTGAACAAAAATAATATAATTTAAAAATTAAAAAACAATGAAAATAAACAACCAAACCATTTTTTTTTTCAAATGAATTATATGGCAAAACCAAAAGAAATACTAAGGTGAGAAATACTAACCTATTTTGTATTGATCCTGAATGATCTTCCCTTTGAATTCAAACGAATACAGTTTCCCCTCAAAGTGCTTTGCAATGACCAGAATCACAAGGACAGACATTAAAATTTGTGGGTATAGACTTGAGAGAAAACTGTTTTTCACACGGGCAAGTCTATGTGGCTTGCTCTCGCGTAAGCTCGCCCAGTAGTCTGATAATTTTGGCATACAGTAATAGATTAGCAAAAAATGTGGTTTATAAAGAAGTTTTGTAGTTTACTAGCTTTTGGCCGTGACTTCGTCCGTGCAATTCTACTTCCTTTCTTAGCGCTCGCTTACGCTACGTTACGCTACGAAGTCGCTGGCAAAAGCTAGTTCCATATAAAACACGTCCAAACTGCCCCCTTGCGCGCGCCGTCGTCTCTCAAAAAGTTCATTGCGTAACGCACACAAGTACTAAGTTGCGAAGCCAAAAGAAAAAAAAATACCACGTTGAGTCGCGATTGTCAAATTTGATTTTAGTCGTGTCAAAATATTTTTTACATTTAGAGATTATTTCTTGCAGAATAGCGTAACAATTCTCATAGCTAAAAGTAAGGAATTTTAGAGATAGTTTAGTTCGGTGTACAACAGAATCGGCACCAATATGTAATTGTTTGATTTTTTTATTTTTATTGTATACTTTACATAACATATATTTGTAATTTTTTATTAGTCTAGAAATCTTTATTAGACTGACTAAATAAAAGTAAGTATTTTCATAAATCTCTAAATACCGCATTATAATTCTAACGGCTCAAGATTGTTTAGACCGGCTCGACACTCGCGTTACACTGTTTGTATTGTGCATGAGTGGATAGCTACGCACACATACATAAGATTGCCGTCTTTTACCTAAACTCGAGCGTTCTAATTTTGTGAGAGGCCTCTTAACGTGCTTTCTGAGGCACACAAAGATCTCGGTATGTAAAGGTGGATAGATAGTACATTATATCTGTAAATAGAACAAACCGCATTGGCGTCGCAAAAACAAATTAATTGACAATAACAATTTACACGAGTACTTTTGAATGACTTGTACCTTATCTAGGCAAACTTACTTCCTAAATAAATATTGGTACGTCACAAAATAACACGAGTTGACATCATCATCACTATTTCAGCCATAAGACGTCCACTGCTGGACATAGGCCATCACCAAATTGGGGGTTGCCATAATCACCACGCTTGGCAGGCGGGTTGGTCATCGCAGTATGGTGGTAAAATGCATAGAGAACGCTGCTGCCCATTCTATAATAAGTCCCTTAGTCGTCTTTTACGACACCCACAGGAAGAAATGGGATGGTGTTATTCTTTACGTCCGGCACCAAACAGTTGACATCGCTGATCGTTATTCAGAAGACAATATGCGTAATATCAAGAGCCTTGTGGCTAAATGATAACAATCAAGGGGGTCGATCGAAAGTTAAGCTACTTTTTCCGCAATCGGTTCGTGGATGGGTGACCATTCACAACATATCGAGACCCCTGTGTGCCACGGCAAGTATATTAAGCCGTTGGTCACGCGTGTCTTTCGTAGAACTTTGACAGTCGTTTAATTACGGGTAGTCAGAAAGCCTGACACCCAGGCTTACCGAGAGGTATCGTGTTACCCAGTAACTGGATTATGGAGATCACATATGCAGTCGCTCCATTTAAAGCACTGGTATTCAACAGCATCCGGGTGGACTGAAAGCCGACTCCAATTTTAGTTGGGAAAAAAATAGGCAGATTGAAAACTTCATCGTCAAGTCAGCCACGTGTACTTCCTTATCAACTCGGAAATAAGTTCAAAATAGTATTCCTTGCTTACTTCAAATTATCTACATTCATCAACTCAGCCTATCGCAGTCTACTGCTGGAGATAGGCCTCTCCCATGTTGCGCCACAACACCCTGTCCTCCGCCTTCCGCATCTAGTCTTCCCCAGCCACTTTCCTAAGGTCGTCGGTCCATCTAGCTGGGGGGCGTCCCACACTACGCTTGCCGATACGCGGTCTCCACTCCAGCCGGCGTAGCATGACCAATTCTATATCTATTCTGCCAAGAAGAAATAAAGTTCCTTATGCATTTTAATTCTGTAAAAATGTTTCTATCTCATCAGAAAAATAATCATCATACTTTTTTTTTTTTTTTTCAGGATGGGTAATCATCAAATGACTTCTCCCGCTCTGGGCGGAGCGGGAGGGCGTGTCAGACTTTTACTGACTAAAACCCACCCGTGTTCCATCAGTTGCCCATGTGCCAGGGTCACGGTATCTCTTTCGAACAATCACGCGACCCCGGCAGGCATCGGTCCTAGTAGACCCCTACACTGCTGCTGACATCTCTTTGAGGCGCGCGTGGAACACTGCGCGCCGTCGACCCGAGCTTGGTCCTTACCGGGCGGTGAGCTACCCATTGCTCGCCACCCGCAAGCTCGCGCCTACGGTGGCCGGGAGTCCGCAATCGACTCCCGACGCCCGGGGCGTCTCCTCCTGCGGCGGCTAGGGACGTGAGGGCACAGAGACTGCCACTCCCTCACGCGCCCCGCCTCCTCCTTCGCGAGCATTACTGCTTCGCAGAAGGAGGTGACGGCTTCCCATTCCCTCTCGCTCCGTACCATGGCTCGCACCAGAGCCGGACGCGAGAGGTCGCCGCCGCCGATCGCCTCCACGAGGACACGGCGGTGCTCCGCCCAGGCAGGGCACACCTCCACCGTATGCTCCACCGTGTCCTCCATACGATCCTCGCAATGGAAAGACCCGGACGTATCCTCCCGCTTTATCCTGAATAGGAACCTACCGAAGCACCCATGCCCGGTGAGAACCTGCGTCAGGCGGAAAGTGAGGACGCCGTGGCGCCTCTCTATCCACTCCTCAAAGAGGGGACTTACCGCCGCAATTGTGGCGTGCCCAATAATCATCATACTTGACATCGTATTTTTGTCGACTGAAGAATAGAAACATCTCTTTTTTTCAGTTTTACATAATTTTTCTACGATACAATCTATCATTTTGTCTTCTCTTCCGTCGACAAATACCGTTTCTATGGCGGTCATGCTACGCGTGCAGGACTCGTCTGCTCCACCGGCCATCGGTCCTTCGACAGACATGGCCAGCCCACTGCCTGTTTCTGCACTGCATGAGTTCTTTTCCGGATAATTTCGTTTCTAATTTTATCCTTCAAAGAGACTCCAAGCATAGCCCGCTCCATAGCGCGCTGAGCGACCTTGAATTTGTGGACCAACCCAATATCCAGCCAATTATCTACATTAATACTTCATAATAACTTTCGTCAAAGACCTTGCGTCTTCGTATTCGATGACCTTCAAGTACGCAATTTTTATCTTTCTTATCACTGTATTGTTAACAATTTTGCTAATTTGTTTCTACTTATATTTGCTAGGTATGTTTAATTTTATCTGGCTCCATCACGTGACATTCGCTACTAAAACTTGGCTTCATAAACACTGTTCGGAAATGGTCCTAAGTAGCGCGGATCTAGTTTGTTTTAATAATTTGATAAAAAGTATAATTTTTTTCTTTTAATTTTTTAATTTATCGTTATCCTCTGTATAATTCTCTTCAAAGAACACAAACAAACATTTCTATAAAGTAGATAATTAAGTGAAGGTTATTTGGTAAAGCCTTGATCGCAGAAATGATCGAATCAATAAATGATGGCGAGGAACTCAAATTTACAGCAATAAAATCGAAGAGCGCGTCATACGATGCATGAGGACATAATTATGAGACAGGAAACCAGGACCATAGCAGTATTTGCCTGAAGACGGGCGCCGCGCTCGAGGCATGCCTAGAAAATGCTGGCAATGATTTGCCCGTGAAGGCAAACAATTAAGAGAACAAGGAAAATATGGGAGCAACTTTAGCCCAGCAGCGGGACAACATCGGTAGACAAAGAAAAGAGAATCATCGCTACAACTGAGACAATTATTCACTAAAAAAAATACAGTCGAATTGATAACCTCCTCCTTTTTTTGAAGTTGGTTAAAAATGTCCTAAAATACATTAAACACCAATATAATATGTGAAGCAGACTTATTACTCTGCTTTACGAAAATTACGCGGACAGAGGAGTATGAAATTTGACACAGTTATTGATGCAGCTACTGCCCGCGACTTCGTCCACTTCAAATTTTTGCTCCGATACCCTTTCCATCTCATCGAATTGCGATTTTCGTCCATTTTTCGTTGCTGCTCCGCTCCTTTTGATCGGAGCGTGATGTTATATATGTGTACGTGAGCTTATAGCCTTCCTCAATAAATAGGCTATCCAACACAAAAAGATTTTTTCAAATCGGACCAGCAGTTCCTGAGATTAGCGCGTTCAACCAAACAAACTCTTCAGCTTTATAATATTATATAGTATAATAGTATATATAGTATAGATATGGAGAAGGAGTGCAGAAAGCTGATGTTGCACTAGAAATACACAAAGTTTGAAATTAATTATGAACGGAAGACGAATCGACTGATTCCCTCCTCAATTTAAAGGTTATCTACTAAACAGAGAGACGCCTTTCCCCAGCAGGGGGCTAAATACTTAATGTTTATGTTATCAGATTAGAATTTCCAAATAAGATTAAATTATATCAATAAATCATTATTGCAATAACAATAACAAATTAATCACTAGGTATTTAATGCGTTGGCGCATAGAATTATCTAAGGAATGCTATGCAATCTCAATCGGCCAAGCCTTTTCCCAACTGTGTTGGGGTCGGCTTCCAGTCTAACCGGATTTAGCTGAATACCAGTATTTTACATGGAGCGACTGTCTAAGATCTACGAAAGACAACCAGGACCAATATAATACCGCAACCAAAGAACCGCAACCGCAACTCAGACGTACATAGAAGCGCAGTTCTTATGGCCGGGTTGAAGACAAACTTAAGGCGACCCAAACAGCCGCTTGGGCAGCGCTGCAGTCGCGCTGCGGTGCGGGGTGCGGGCATCTGAATTCGTTGCTTGAGCCTACGAGAGTAAGTGAGCGCGAGAATACGAGAGTGAGTGAGCGCGAGAATGATTCTGCCGTCAGCGCCACTAAGCGAGAACTAACCGTGGGGACATGTCCCCAGTAGAATCGGCACAAATAATCCTGAAGAACTGTGCTTCTATGTACGTCTGAGTTCTTTGCCGCAACGTCTGCCAAAGATCTATAAATCACAGGACCAATATCATGGGCGCCGGCACGGCAGGGGGAAAGAAAAGCATTAATTGCATGGCACTATTGAACGCGAAACAAAGCGAGCTCGATCATTTTTGTCCTCACCTCGGATATGTTAGGTTAGGTTATCGTTTGTCCATTCATACAATGGTGCCGATTCTGTTGTCACAAAATTCTCTAAACTAAACTAAAAATCACTAAAATTTGGTTTATTCCTGTCAAACGACGATTTCCTATTCTGAAATAGACTAAAGTGACACAACTTAACTATATTTTAGTTTGACAGCACTAAGATTGCACTGAGTTATTAGTTTAGTGAAATTGTCAATTTTGCTATTCTGAGTTTGCCGGTTTTCACCAAAAATTTTGACTATAATAATTTATTTTAACTAAATCTGACTATTTTTAAGCGCGATTAAAAAGGTGTGGAATAAAACTAGTGGTCATGAACTAAAATTCTCAACAACGCCTTGCCTTCACGTGCAAAAACAGTTCTGTATTTTTTATTTTCATTTTGCTTATATCTTGAAAATGGCGTGTCCTATCGCAAAAATAATGAAATTTTCGACCCCCTTTAGTACACCCCGGAACATTTAACAATCAACACGTGGGTAACATTTTTTTTATATTTTTCAAACAAAAGTGAAAAATTCCATATAAAACACGTCCAGGCTGCAACCTAGCACGCGCCTTCGTCTCTCAAAAAATTCATTCTACGCAAAGCACACACAAGTAAACGTTGCGAAAACAAAAGAAAAAAAAAATACCACGCTGAGTCGCGATTGTCAAATTTGATTTTAGTCGTGACAAAATAGTTTTTTAATTTAGAGATTTTTCCTTGCAGAATAGCGTTACAATTCTCATAGCCAAAAGTAAGGTATTTTAGAGATAGTTTAGTTAGTTTAGTTCGTGTACAACAGAATCGGCACCAATGGGTAACTTTTTCGACTTATGTAGAAAGCTTAACAGTAAAGTGGATTTAGAATAGAAGAGCGAGCAAAGCGAGCTTGAAAACTTTTCTATCTCGCCTCGAATGGAATACGTTTTATTTGTCCATGCAGGAAGAGTATTAACTGTATTGATTTATATAAAAATACTATTGATTTATGTAAAAAACCTTAGATAGATTAGGATACAAGAGCGAAGCAAGCTCGATACTGTTAGCACCCCGACTAGAGTCTCTTGGTATTCGGAAATAGAAGTGCAAAATTTCGTTAATTAATGCACATAACTTTAGAATCAAGAGCGCGCGAAGCAAGCTCAAAGATCGATCTTACCTCGAATAGGTTCAATTATTCTAATAGGCTTTTCGGGTATTTTGTTAGTTACCAATGTTTTACACCTATATTTTATTTTGAAGCTAAGCGGATGCATGTGGAGCGAGAGGGCATGGGAAGCCGTCACCTCCTTTGCGAAGTAGTAATGCTCGCGAAGGAGGAGGCGGGCGCGTGAGGGAGTGGCAGTCTCTGCGCCCTCACGTCCCTAGCCGCCGCATGAGGAGACGTCCCGGGCGTCGGGAGTCGATCGACGACTCCCGGCCACCGTAAGCGCGGGCTTGCGGGCGGCGAGCAATGGGTAGCTCGCCGCCCGGTAAGAACCAGGCCCGTATCGACGGCGCGTGGTGATCCACGCGCGCCTCAAAGAGATGTCAGCAGTACTGAAGGGGTCTGCTAGGACCGATGCCTGCCGGGGTCGCGAGATTAGTTCGAAAGAGATACCGCGACCCTGGCACATGGGCAACTGAAGGAACACGGGTGGGTTTTAGTCAGTAAAAGTCTGACACGCCCTTCCGCTCCACCCGAGAGCGGGAGACGTCATTTGATGATTTCCCACCCACAAAAAAAAAGTGGATGCAAATGCATCCAAAGGCCATGGCCAACATCGTAATGACGACATATAAGATATATGCTTTCGCTTAAAACAATGTTATGCAATTGAGTATCAATTGGCATTTTCCAAAGTGAATTAAGAAAACTAGGTCAGTGATACAGACAAATTGGCAAGTTGTCAACACTTATGAACAATGATCTACCCCAATCTGTTTGGTCTTAATGATGCCAATGACCTTTGTATTAGTATCGTACACTCCCATACATGTAGTCTACGCTACTTGCGTAGCAAAATTATAAGGAAAGGCAACTAGGTCAGCACGCGTAGCATGACCACCATAGAAACGAGTTTTGTTCGACGGAAGAATAGACAAAATGGCACGTCGATGTTAACAACTGAAGAGAGGAAATATTTCTATTCTTCAGCCGACAAAATTCTACGATGTCGAGCATGGCGACTAATTTTTCTCTACTTTTAGGTTAGAGTACATTTTTTTTACAGGATTATATTAATTATTATCATCAATACAATACTCTAAGATCGTTTAATCCCACTGTATGACTATTCAATGAAAAAGTCCTTAGCGGATCCACCTTAATTACATTAGTTACCACTCTCTTGCTATGGAAAGAATAACTGTCTTTGCCTTCATAGAAACTCGAGTCTACGGGTCGCCCCGTGCTCGGGCCGAAGAGATGTCGAATTGAATAGAAAGAACTTTTTCTATTCTTGGTAGAATAGAGATAGAATTGGTGGTTCTTTCCTCAAAAGACCATCTCACCTCATAGGATCTGATCAATCTGAAAAAAACGGAGGAGGTTCTCAATTCGACGAGTATTATTTTTTTTATTTTTTTTATGTGTGACCACGCATAACTTTTTACATAGTAGTCCGATTGTGACAATTCTTCTTCTATTGGAAAGGGTATACTCCCAAGGTGGTCCCATATAAATTTGGAAAACAAAATCGAACCCTAAGGGTTGGAAAACAGGGGATGATTGTTTGTTCACTCACTGATTGTAACGTATAATAAACACGCATAACTTTGTACAGAGTAGTCCGATTTTGATAATTCTTTTATTGTTGGATAGGGTATACTTTGCCAAGTATTATTAGTACATTAGAGCCACAAAAAATCATAAAAAAAACTTTTTAACAAAAAATTAAACCGCCGAAAAACTGAAAAGCATAAAATAATAAACCTTAAAATTTTGAGTCGGCGCTGAAAAATCAATGAACAAGGATCACTCAAAGCGCCGACTCATAATTTTAAGGTTTATTATTTTATGCTTTTCAGTTTTTTCGGCGGTTTAATTTTTTGTCAAAAAGTTTTTTAGAACTAGATGAGGTCGGTGTTTCCTATCTGACTACTCTGAAAAGAAAGGCCGAAACAAACTCAGAGATCACAGTCTATTTTAAAGTACAGACATTATCTTGGTCACATCATGTGAAAACGACGTTGGACTGGTTGAATGGTATTTCGAGGAAAGAACCACACAGATTGAGTGGGCCTGTCCAGTCAGTGCACGCATTTGTTAGTAACCGTAGAGCTCAACTCGGAACTTAAGGAGCTCGACGATTCGATGAACTATTGTCCAACAACATTCACTGCGCCCATTACGTTGTCAAGCAGACGATTTTTTCAACCATATGCAGCAATGGATTAGCAATATCTTTTTAGAATCCTTAGTTTTAATTACATTTGAGAAACTTCCTAGAAGGTACTAAACTACTTAATGTTTGAAACAAAATATATGACAAAAGAAACAATGAATTGGAAAACGGTGAATTGTAATCCAGGGTAGTAAAAAATAAAATGTTTTCCTTTATAAGAGGTTTGTTTTATAAGAATTATTCTGATTTTAAGTTTATTTTAATTTTAATTTGATTGTAGATAAGTTTTATTGCCATATTTTAATTAAAAAATAAAATAAAACAATGATGCATTTAATTTCAAAAAATTAGTAACTAAAATGGTCTACATATGTAATCCACGCGACCACTCGTGTGACTTTTAGGGGCGTGACCACTGCAGGGTTAAGGTATACCTCTGCCTAAATCTGAGGGTATTACAAGTGTGATGTTATGTTATAATCATAAAACATTTATCATGAGTACAACCGCAGAGGCACGTTCAACGGCAAACATTTCCAGCCTGTTAAGATATGAAGGGAAAAAACACAAAGATAAACAAGCCGTAACACTTGTTTTCCAACAGAACAGCCTATAAAACATTTATAGAACACTATCTATTAATAAAATAAACTTTAATAAATGTGACTAACTCTGTTGAGAAATAATTCTGAAACTGTTTACTTGAATAGATAAAAAAAAAATATGATAATATAAAAAATATGTACATAATGTCAGTTTGCAGGTGGTGTGCTGGGTTTTATGTGTATTGTGAATGTCAAATAGCTTTTTTTTTTTTTTATTTTTTTTTTTTTTAGGATGGGAAATCATCAAATGACTTCTCCCGCTCTGGGCGGAGCGGGAGGGC
Source organism: Aporophyla lueneburgensis (assembly GCA_932294355.1). Classification (NCBI taxonomy): domain Eukaryota; kingdom Metazoa; phylum Arthropoda; class Insecta; order Lepidoptera; family Noctuidae; genus Aporophyla; species Aporophyla lueneburgensis. The sequence continues at coordinate 9,015,165 of OW028762.1, read as the reverse complement.
GTGTCAGACTTTTACTGACTAAAACCCACCCGTGTTCCATCAGTTGCCCATGTGCCAGGGTCACGGTATCTCTTTCGAACAATCACGCGACCCCGGCAGGCATCGGTCCTAGTAGACCCCTACACTGCTGCTGACATCTCTTTGAGGCGCGCGTGGAACACTGCGCGCCGTCGACCCGAGCCTGGTCCTTACCGGGCGGCGAGCTACCCATTGCTCGCCACCCGCAAGCTCGCGCCTACGGTGGCCGGGAGTCCGCAATCGACTCCCGACGCCCGGGGCGTCTCCTCCTGCGGCGGCTAGGGGCGTGAGGGCGCAGAGACTGCCACTCCCTCACGCGCCCCGCCTCCTCCTTCGCGAGCATTACTGCTTCGCAGAAGGAGGTGACGGCTTCCCATTCCCTCTCGCTCCGTACCATGGCTCGCACCAGGGCCGGACGCGAGAGGTCGCTGCCGCCGATCGCCTCCACGAGGACACGGCGGTGCTCCGCCCAGGCAGGGCACACCTCCACCGTATGCTCCACCGTGTCCTCCAGACGATCCTCGCAATGGAAACACCCGGACGTATCCTCCCGCTTTATCCTGAACAGGAACCCACCGAAGCACCCATGCCCGGTGAGAACCTGCGTCAGGCGGAAGGTGAGGACGCCGTGGCGCCTCTCTATCCACTCCTCAATGAGGGGACTTACCGCCGCAATTGTGGCGTGCCCACTGTCAAATAGCTCTGATGTGAATGTTTACATGTATTGTGAATGTCAAATACCTCTGATGTGAATGTCACTGATCACCTGAGAACCTCTTCATCTACCTAGCTTTTACCCAACTATGTTGTGGTCTCCTTCTGATCAAACTAGTTTCAGCTGAATTCCAGTATTTAAATGGAGTGAATGCTTATATGACCTGTACATTCCAATTACTGGGTAATACAATACCCCTTGATATTACTAGCTGTGAGACTTTTATGACGACACTAGCTTCTGCTCGCGTCAAATTATCCGGTCACATTTTTCGTTGCTGCTCCGCTCCTTTTGATCGCAACGTGATGTTATGTAGCCTTCCTTAATACATAGGCTACCCAACACAAAAAGAATTTTGCAATTTGGATCAAAGTTCCTAAGCTTACCGCATTCAACCAAACTCTTCACTTTTACAATATTACTAGCTGACCGTACAAACGTTGTCCTGTTTCTTAGAACTCGATAGCAGCGCCATCTACCGGGTCCAATAGTGAATCTAAACCATCCAGGGTGTCACCCAAAACGCATACAAAAAAATTCATTCAAATCGGTCCAATCGTTTAGGAGGAGTTCAGTGACATGCAGACATACAGTAGAATTACGTATAATATAAAGATAGATAGATTAGTATTAGTATAGATGTAACTGGTGGAAGATCCATAAATGACAGCCGAGACCAATATCTTAACGTAAGCTGTAAAGATGGTCCCCAAACTACAGACCAACAATGACGAGCGTAGCTTAACCCTTTCGGTCAACCTGTACTACTGTCATTACTTAGCATTAATCCCCTCACACTACCTGAATACCAATTACAAAAAAAAAAGGATTAAAACTATTGTTATTTTTATTGCTATAGTTGGATTAGAAGTGTTGAAAAAACTGTTCGTTGTTTATCTTCTCAAAAATAACAAAGTCTGTATCCCTCAAAGGTTAAGGCAGAGGTGTACCTGAAACCTTTTTTTTTTTAACAAATGCTTTTTTCCTTAAAGCAGGTAGAAGTTGAAGCTAAATAATGATATGTGTGAATAATGGTATGTGTGTGTGTATGTGTGTAACATAAAAGTTTTTTTTTTTTTCATTTACCTTGCCCATTCAAGTAGTGGTAAGGGGCCGTTCAAGTATTACGTAAGCACTATAGGGGGGCGGGGGGGTCTTTGCTTTGCTTATTTTTGATGACATGGGGGATGGGGGGGTCTAGATGGTGATTACGTAAGCAGTAGTCATTTAGTTTTTTTACACATTAGCAACCTACACATTGTCTATGTTTGTAACCGAAACGCATTTTCGAGGATTCCCACAAATAATTTATACGTTTAGGTACTGGCTTAGAACCGAGTACCGGAATTACCGCGCTATCCACTTGTCCTTTCTTCCGTCAATATATTGTTTCGTTTTGGTACAATTGACGATTTGATGTATTTTAAATGAATGTTGTGCGCGTCCTCTATCTTAAATCTATTTTCTTATTTCTGGAATCATAACTGCTGTCCATGAATCAATAAAAAAAAACAGAATAGGTACATTAAAAGAAAAATGCATATACCAATGTTTACGTAAGCATGGGGGGAGGGGGTAAGAGCTTTGCTTACTATTGCTGACAAGGGGGATGGGGGAGTAAATAATTGTAATAAATCTGCTTACGTAATACTTGAACGGCCCCTAACTAGAGGTTTGCATCAATGTATTTTTTACCAGTAGCAGCGTGATTTGCGTAATCGGGAGGATGGCAAGAAATAAAAGTACTATTAAAATCAAACCACTATGACAAAATTCTTTGGGGCCGTCCATTAACCTGTTGAGTGCCAGAATTACAGACACAATTAAAAACCATTGTGTCTCGCGTGGATCCGTGTTCACGGCATACGAAGAGTTAATCATGTTATGTGGTGATACATGGTGAGGTTTAGACTAACCCCCCCCCCCCCCCCGCCCTCTATCTAATTTTATTATTAAAAATATACATATATAATACACATACTATATTACTACACACCCTCTCCCCCTTTGTGATATTTCGTGATTTTTTACGGACCCCTCCCCCCCTTTTGAGCCTCACGTGATTAATGGACAACCCCTTTTTTCTTGAAGAGGGTTGAACACCCAAGACGTGCTGTGGTTTTATTATTAAAAAAAAGTTGGCTGTAGTTGACAGTTTGTAGGCTGTGACTGGGTAAATACAAACTGTCTCACCAGAAGACTGGGTCCAGGCCAGGTGACCAGAACAAGCCAAATTTCAAAAAGGACCATAGACTGCAGCCCCTTTGTGACTAATTGTACAGTACACCAAATAGTATAATCAGCAGCTGTGACAGGCCATATTTCGATTTTGATGCCAATAACGTAGATAAAAAAGTTGGTGTCGGCAACGGAGGTGTGACTGTAATTGCCACCAACATACGCCCCGCCGATATGCACACACCTCTACTGCTAACATTTTCTAAATTCAAAATGTCAAAATATTTAAATGTTAAGAATGAGGTCTAGAAACTTCTAGGCCCTTCCATATTGTTCAGTGATTAATAATAAAAATAAAATGGTATCTTTATCTGTAGGTAAATAACAATCAACAAATTATGAAATCAGTTATGTTACAAAATTTATTTATAGACTTTATCACACTTTTTATGAATGAAGTTATGATGTTTTTAAGCCACTAACTTTTGTAAAAAATAACATAAATGATTATTTGCAAAATGTTTCAGTATTTTTTTATATAAAATGTACAAGTGACGAATTTTCGCGCGTTTAGCGAATAGTGAGTCTTTGCATTATTTACGAATAAATTCGAAAGTTTAGCAAAGTTCGAAAATTAATTCTGCAATTTGAACATTTTTAAATAATGTTACAGTTTCGGTGCCTAAGAATAAACTCAGATAAAAAACGTAAATAAATAAACAGTTAATACTTACGTCGTAATCCCTTCGCGACAGACACAGTAAAATTATTCAGGACAGACATTTCAAAAAGTTCACTTTTGCTAATAAAAAGTTAGGTTACACTTAAATTCTATTGACTTTCCTTTAGCCGGTTTATCTTCAGGCCAATTAGCGAATCTCGATAGGAACAAACGTCTTTATCACGCAGAAAACACTTATTCATAAACGGCCTTCCACTATCGCAATCAAAGAAGTACTGAGTGACGTTTTCGTGAATTTCTGTTATTAATTAAAACTAGAGGCGTGGCGATTAGATTAAATAGCCAGTTCTCGCTGTCGTGTAAACGAACGTTGATAAGTTATCTTGTTATTTATAGATATCTCGTTGCTCTGCAATTCTTAGCAATCGCGAATCAAGACAATCCACTTGAATTGACTTTGACTTATGTCACATCAATCAACGTTTATTGTTATTGTCACTGTCAGTCTAGTGTCATGTTTGTTTCGTTCAAAAACGGTGAATAACCCTGTTCCACGAAATTATTGCGCTTTCAGAGATCGCTAAACGCTACTTTTGACGGATTATAACTGTTAGAAATACTGTATACCGTATTTTAAATTACCGGAATTGCACCACAGTAATCTTGAATTAAGCTATTGATTTGCACGATATGTTCATACTTATATATTTTAATGTCAACAGTTTCTTAAGGTAATAAATTGTGCACAAACAAATAAATAAATATAATATGAATCTAAAAATCTCACTCACTCAGATTGACCATGACCACTGATTAACCAATTCCCGTAGTTTTAAGAGCGTTTGCACTCACAACGATAAATCTCCGATTTACCTGCAATTTTAATAAGGTTCTGACAATGACTGGTTGCCGATAGCCAATTGAATTCTTTTTTTTCGTCCCAGATATTCTTCTGATTTTACAAGTCTTTAAAGATTGCTTTTAGTATAAGAGTTTAATATTATACCTACCAAAATGTTAAGTTTAAAAAAATATTAAAGGTCGTCCGTTCCGTATCTGTTTTGAACATGGGAATATATAGGGTAATATGTTTAGACAAAGGAGGGGTATCGATAAGCTAAGAAAAATGACCCCTCTAGAAGATTTTAAAAACTATGTTTTTTGAATAGCACGAGCCCTATACGTAAAGAAAATATAATTCATTTTACAGAAATGTATATTATTCTTTTTTAGAAAACAATTCAAATAAGTATGCAACATTATAAGATATTTTGAATTTTACTTATATTTGTAGGTTTAGCATGCAATAAATTAAAACTCACAAGAAAAATTAAATTAAATATTTAAAAAATGATATCTATTCTGCATCAGAATCATCTGACCACCCGCACTTGGAAGTGTTCACTGCTGCGTCCTGCACAAACTGACTGTAATGAATTTCGCGCTGTACGTTGGTTTCTTTTTTTTTTTTTTTTTTTTTTGTGGGGCATCTCGTAGTTAATCCTGAAAAGATTGTTACTACTTAAACGGATTGGGGCCCGGCGAGTTCTAAAAAGTTACCTTTTTAGGCCTCCAGCCGGGGCTTATTATACTTAAAAACTAAAGCGAAAGCTCTAAGGGTTACCCCGAGGGGGGTACGAACCTCGGCTTAGGCAATCGCTGATAGGGGGGGCAGCAAGGGACTGGCTGGATCTGAGTTAAATTATTTATGGACTAATTTAAAGCTAACGGCGCAGCATCGCGGGCTGGCTCTTGCAAGGGTCGGGAGGGACTGTTAAGTCGGGGTCGCGACGACGGACCTCGGCGGCGAGGTCGGTACGGTTTGTGTCTGTGTGCTGGTCTAGCTGTACTGGTCTCTTTTCGACTCTCCTGGAGGAGAGTAGTGGGATCATCAGGATCGGTAAGAATGTGCCGCGAGCGGCGGACTTTGCTAATACGGGAGGGGGTGTAAGTAGCTGCCGCCACAACCAGAGGGTTGCGGTGGGCTACGGCCCTATCGAAGAAGCGCTTCGAAGCGCGTTTTATGTATTGATGGATAGTCGGGAGTTTCATATCTAAATGAAGATTGATATTCCGAACAAACCAAGGCGAGCCTGTGGCTTGACGGAGAAAACGGTTCTGGAGAGTCTGCATCCTATGGATGAATCGGGGCTTGGCATGTGCCCAGACTGGGCTTGCGTATGTCATAATCGGCCTGATACAAGCGGTGTAAAGCCGCTTCTTACACAGAAGAGACAATTTACTCCGCTTGTTCAGGACGCAATGGAGCCTACCCAGAGCGAAAGCGGCCCGCGAGCGAGCCTGCTTTATGTGCTCAGAAAAGGTAAGGTGTTCGTCGAGGATGACACCTAGATATTTGGCTTGCTTCGCCCAAGGGATCTGCTTGCCGAACATTGAGATGGGTCGGGGAGGGGGGTGATTACGTCGAGGTCGGGTGTAAAAGACCGCCTGACTTTTATCGGGATTGACTTCGATTCGCCACTTCCTGAACCATTCGCCGAGCTCGTCGACTGCGGTTTGGAGGTAGCGAACCAGCGCTGTGTCACTAAATCCCGAGAAAAAGATGGCAGTGTCGTCTGCGAACAGAGCTAACCTTGCCTTCTTGCTTCTGGGGATATCGCTAGTGAACAGCGTGAAAATGAGGGGAGCTAGTACAGAGCCTTGAGGGACTCCTGCACGAATCGGGTGAGGGGAGGAAAGTGCCCCTTCGATGCGATAGCGAAAGGTGCGGTTCGCAAGAAAGTCTCGTAAGATGAGCACGAGACGGTCTGGCACTCCGAGTTGGTACAGCTTATATAATAAGCCGTTGTGCCAGACTTTGTCGAACGCTTTCGCTATATCGAAGTATACAGCGCCCGTGAACATACCACGCTGAAAACCAGCATTGATATGTTCGACGATACGGTGTACCTGATGGACACACGAGTGTTGGGTTCGAAAACCAAACTGCTCGTTGGGAATGAGGCCCTTGGTTTCGGCATAATCTCTGAGTCGCTTATAAATAAGTCTCTCATAGATTTTGCCGAGAACTTTGAGCAAACTGATGGGGCGATAGCTCGTGGGCTCGGTTTTGGGCTTACCGGGCTTAGGGATGCCAATGACGGTGGCTTCCTTCCACGCTTGGGGGAAAATGTTATTACTCAAGGCACCATTGAAGATGGTACACATGAGCATAATCAGGTGCGCGGGGAACAGCTTGATCACTCTGTTGGTGATGCCGTCTGATCCGGGGGCTTTACGAGATTTCAGACCCTTGATGATCTCGTGCACCTCGTCAGGTGTGACAGGGGGCAGGGGATCATCAGGGTCTTCAACGGGCGGGAGTGAGGCTTTGCGTTCGACTTCCGCGTTTACCTTATCGACAAACGCTTGGTCTACTGGCTGCGAACTGGGTGTGCATTGGGCTTCGAGGCTATCGGCTAGGCATTCAGCCCTGTCGATATCCTCGAATGCAATGGTCGCATCGGGGCGGGTCAGGGGGGGCATAGTGGAAAACTCAGAGGATTTCAGTTTCCTCTGAAGTTCCCAGAAAGCGAGATGAGTTGGCTCTAGTTCGCCCACCATCTTGTCCCAGTTAGCGTCACGCAGCTCAGTCACACGTGTCCTTACAGCACGCTGTAAGTAACGCATGTGAGCTTTGTTAGCGTCACAGGGAAAGTTGCTGTAGGCACGAACGGCCGCGTTCTTCTCTGTCAGCAGATCACGTACATCGTCGGGGAGTTTCCATTTACGGTCACCCGTATCTGGAACCTCCCGTGAACTTTCGTTCACGATCGATTGTACGTGCTCCGTGAGAGAGTCGATCGCGGCCGTTGTGTCGGCGACAGAGTCGAACTGATCTGGGATAGAGTCTAAGTGATGTGACGTGTTAGATTGTAAGCGTTCGCTTACTTTCTTCCAGTCAGTGATCACTTTAGTGGCGGGGGGTTGAGAGGGGTCGCGAGTACCTAATCGGGGGGCCAGGTTCATGACTACTGGTCGATGATCAGAGTCGAGTTCGTGAATAGCCTCTATAGAATCCAACCTTAAGTTGATATTCTTAAGGAGTGCTATGTCAAGAACGTCGGGTAACTGATCGGGGTCGAAAGGAAAGTGAGTGGGAGTCATCGGGGCGATGACGTCAAAGTTCATGGTAGAACAGAGGTTGAAAAGTTGCCTACCTCTAGTCGAGGTCCTGGTGCTATTCCAGGCGGGATGTTTGGCGTTGAGATCGCCCGCTATGATAACGGAGTCACTCATGCCGAAAAGTTCGGAGAGGTCGTTAGTGAGGAGTTGAGGGTCCTCGGAACCGTCTGGGGGAGGGAAGTAAGCCGACACGATAGTGATTGGCTGGTGGCCTGTCAGTGCTAACCGACAGGCCGAAACTTCTAATCGGGAGAGTTGGGGAGTATCCATAGGTATGCAGTACAGGGACTTCCTATAGTATATGAGGGTGCCGCCTCTGTGACAACGTGACCTGTCGTTGCGAACTAGACGATAGTTTGCAATTTTCGGGTCACGATGATGAGGTTTTAGGAACGACTCTTGAATGAGTAAAATGTCTACGTGATGGTCGCGGAGGAACGTGGCGATCTCATCACGTTGGCCGTGAATGCCGTTGGCATTAAAGAAACCTAGTTTTAGGGAACGGGGTTTTTGTCTGGTTAATATTCCGCGACTATCCATAATGGGGGCGTTGGGAGTTCATGACATGGATTGCTTGCGTGATCTCGGGATACGCAGCATAAATTGACTGGATTCGGAACAAATTACCGCCGGCGGCAATAAGTTCCTGGGCCATCTGTTGGGCACGCGGGGAGAGGAACGTGCTATAGGTATTAAAGGTCCCAGTGATGACGTTAAACGCATCAAGGGGAGCCTGACCTTTCCTCTGTACGGGTACTGGTCCTGCCATAGGGGCAGTGGGGGGGGCCGCGGCGCGGGCCGGAGGTGCGGTCGCGGGAAAACCGGGGGGCGTAAGGGGCGCGGGGGCACGGGTACGCGGGTCCACTAATGGAGGGATGGGAGCGGGCTTAGGCCTGGAGGCCAGTGGGGGGAACTCCTTCTGGGAACTCATTAGAGGCCATTGGGAGGGACGCTGAGGGGCCAGTCTCACGGGGAGTTTGGCCGAGGGGGATTCCCTAGTCTGACGAGCGTCGAAACGCTTCGCCAATTTAGGGGAAGATGACTTGGGGGCTTTCGGGCAGCCCCGGTAGTTTGCCGGATGACCGGGCTCTTTGCAGAGCACACAACTAGGTGGCTCGGTGCAAAGAGTGCGGTCTTTAGGCCGGGTACAATCTGCTGTACCGTGGTCTCCCAGGCACTTGACGCACCTGGGAGTAGCGTAGCAGTTGTACGCTGAGTGCCCGTACAGTTGGCATCTGTGGCATTGGCCAATGATGCCTGACTTACGGGGCTTCTCGATTTTAAGGCCTGACAGGTTACAGACGGACCTTACATTGAATATGGGGTGGTGACCCTCTGTGGGAGGGCACACCACCAAGACCATATCAAAGGCGGTACCTTGCCTGGACCGGTGCATTCGATGGACCTCTGTGACAGGCACGTTCTGTCGTTCGAGGTCCGCCTTAATATCGCTGGTGGCGATTTCGCAGGGGATCCTGCGAATCACCACCCTGGTCAGTCGCTCCTCGGGCAAGGAATACGTGTGGAAGGACACGTTCCTGGCAGAGAGGAGCCTGGTCAGATCGCGATAATCGCCTGACGTGGGGACTGATACTTTGATCCCGTGCTGGGTGGCACGGGCGCTAGTATAGTTGACCCTTTGGTCAACACACCATTTGGACACCTCCGTCCACTTGGCCTTGTCCTGTATAAATACAGGGGGCGGTGGAGGGAGTTTCCTGCCGGTGTTTGAGCCAGAGGGTACGGGCTGGGCGCTAGTTTTAGCGCGGGGCGCGGCAACCTTCGCGGAGGTTGAAGGCGAGGGGCGGGAGGGGGACGCGTTGGCGGCGGTCGCCGGCGGCGTGGAGGGGATGGACGCGGTCGCGGTGGCGGGGGTCGCCTGCGTAGCGGGGTGGGGGGGGTTCGCGGTGGCGGAGGTCGCCTGCGGGGTAGGGGCGCGAGACGGAGGAGCGGAGTCCTCAGCCGCTATGATTTTAGCGGCTGGGGCTGAGCTGCTCGCCTTGTTTTTCTTGCGCTTGCTCCCTTTGCCCTTAGTATGGGAGACGAGCTCGTACGTCTCTGCGTCCGAGGACGAAGAGGAGTGCGAGTCCGTCTGGGGAGTGAGCGCGGCAGTATCGGGAGGAGTTGTGGGTACATCCTCCGTGTCCATTTGACACGGTTCATCGGTGGAGGCTGGGGCCTCGAGGGCGTCGCTGAAGTCAGCGATGCCCGGGCTGGGCGGAATTACGAGTTGCTCAGCTCTGTACAACTCGGAGAATTCGGCAGCGAAATCTTTGTTTTTCTTTATCAATAAAAGAAAAACAGAGACAACCGCTCCGACCTCCGAGTGCTCAATGCTGAGCTGACCCGCTAGTTCAGCCAGGAGCGCCTCGATTCTGGCAAGTCTCTCCGTAGGATCCATGGGTTTATCCATGGCGGAGGGGAGGGGGGACCTAATCACTCATGAGAGTGATCCTGACACCAAAACCCTACTCCTACGTAGCCTAATCCCCGGTGGGATGCCGGGGGTGAGTGTTACACTCCCTGTCGGGTATAGACAGGGAGGTGATCCTGGTGAGCCCTAAGAGTGACTCCCGTCGCCAATCTTATTGTGCGAACGGGTTCCTAACCGGTCATGCGATGGGTACTGAAGGTACCCGACCAGTCTAGTGCGGGGGGTATAGATATACCCGCGGCACTAGTACGCGGCTGTGGAGGGAAGACTGTCACCGGGGCTGACGAGGGAAGCCCCCAAGGCCAGCGATCCGGGACCCGTCCAACTTTCGTCTAGCCCTGAAGGGGATAGACGGGTGCGTTGGGTCTGCACCCACTCGGCTTCGTTGGCACCGTTAAGGTATCCACCGAGTGACCACGAAACTGTGGATTTGCCCTGAAGGGGCCACAACACAACACACGTTTTTGACGATGATTCTTGACGAATCAAAATACCACTGTCTTGCGAACAAGACAGTACGGTATTAGACTGAATCCGACCGAGAAACAAGAAGTCCGAATTTTGCGATTTAAATAAATTTAAATCGCAAAATAGCGGAGAGTAGTCGGGGCGACTACGCAGCGTGGCGCACGGAGCACAACTGACGGGCGAACGAGCGGCGGGCGGTGGAGGGGATACGCGCAGCGAAGCGGCAGCGTAACGACCTTCCAAGGCGGGCGTCGAGCGTAGAATGTACGTTGGTTTCATGTCTTTGATATGATAAATACCACAGTACTGATGCTATGTGAGCACAGCAACCGACAGTACGAGCTCCTCCCTTACATTGACAGCACCAATGCACGATTTAAATGAAGAGTGGGGAGTCAGGGTGAAATGAAGATAGCAGTAATATACGATAATATCACAGACCCACAAAAAAAAAATTGTGCTTGTTATTAAACCACATGGTCTTTACGTATTTTGAGCTGCCGAATCCGAAACACAAGACACACAGAATTAACCCTACACCCTCCAGTTTTTCTCCAGGAGCAAAAAAAAAAAAAAACTCTTGAATTTTGCAGTAATGATAATTTTAAAAAGAAAATTTGAATAATCATATAAGTAGTAACTTTACGTTTACATTACCTTATAACATATTAGGTTGGTGCATAAGTTCTTGGACACTTGGATTTCATTTAAAAAAAATCTTGGTTTTAATTCGGTAACACGCTAGAATAATCTAACATTCTACAGAATGTTCTAGGAGCTTTACGCCAAGGGGTATAAAAGGGCGCGCGCGTTCCGAGTTGTTCAGTTTAGTTCAAAATGGAACCGCGTCAACTACGAGCGACCATGCTTTACGAGCATAATCTAGGAACGAGTGCAAGGCAAACGGCCGAAAAAATTAACATGTCGTATGGACAAGGTACCTACTATTGCTCATTCCACAGTGAGTTATTGGTTTAAGTCTTTCGATAAGGGAGATACGAGTTGTGAAGACAAACCTCGCTCCGGTCGGCCAGTTCTCTTCGACGAAGACCTTCTACGCTCACATTTGGAAAGACATCAGGATGCGACTACCAGGGACTTGGAGAAGGAACTTGGGTACGACCATTCCACTATAATTCGGCACCTGCATGCGATGGACTACCACAAAATAATGAGTCGGTGGACACCCCACGCTCTGACAGACACCGAGCGCGCAGCACGCGTGACCATCTGCGAAAGTCTCCTTCTGCAACCACACAGACAAGACTCTCAGGTCCATTGTCACTGTCGATGAATCCTGGGTTCACTACAACAACAAAACGCGGCAGGCCTATTGGGTTCCACGCGGAGAAAGGGTACCAACGGAACCAAAGCCAGATCGTCATGGACATAAGATAATGCTATCAGTTTTTTGGGATTGGCAGGGCATTCTCTATTGGGACCTGTTGGACGAGAAGTAGACTATTAACGCTACTATTTGCAGAGAGCAACTGCAAAACTTAGCCTCAGAAATAGCGAGTATGCGTCCAAAAAGGCTGTCTGTATCACTTCTTCAATACAACGCACGACCACATATTGCAAAGTCTGTCCGCCACATTCTGGAAAAGCTGAACTGGACAGTGGTACCTCACCCACCATACAGTCCTGATATTGCGCCGTCGGACTATTGTCTGTTTCGGGCTCTAAAGTTACATTTAAGAAAGAAGAAGTTTGAAAACTATGAACAACTGCAAGACGACATCGCCGAGTTTTTTGACCACCAGCCTCCTGCTTTTTGGGAACACGGCATAATGTCTTTGCCAGAGAGATGGTTACATGTCGTTGAACATGACGGTCATTATATTGTGGATTAATATTTCTTTAATAATAAATAAATTTACTTTTAGTAAATGTGTTTGAGTGTCCTAGAACTTATGCACCAACCTAATATAATATGATACAAAAAGCCCTAAAAGACAGGCAGTCTGATAAAAAACATGAAACAAAAAAATAGTTATTTGTTATACAAGAGTGCAAAGTTGCTTTTTAACCGCGTGTTCAATTTTGATGACCGAGCAAGCGAAGGATTCTAAAATTGAATCACGAGCGCAGCGAGTGATTCAAAATTAGAATTCTGAGCGTTAGCGAGGGAATCAAAAGAGCACGAGGTGAAAAATCTTTGCACTCGAGTGCAACACGTAACTTTTCATTCCACCTCAGCGAGGAAATGACTAAATGCAAAAAAAAAACCTTTACAATCACAAGATAGGTACACTTTTATTTCAGTTTAGGTATTAATTACTACATTATGACAGGTAAGTATTACAGAATAATCTTTAAATTATAACAAAATAATACTAAGGTATAATTAAGAAAATTTTAAAGTAACGTTGCTACAGTTATTTAAATTGAGTGTAATATTTTTGTTAGGTACTGTAATGTTGGTGACGTGAAAAGTTATTATTATGTTAAACCCCCTCTCCGTTTGAGGGAGCCCTATATCCAGCAGTGGCCTTAGTGGTTTTTCGGCTGAAATGAAGATGGTGCGGGTTTCATTTCTAAATTGCCTAGCATTTTTTTTAAATGTATTATTCGAGGGGAACTTGGCTATAAAGCGGCGATACACAGGATACGATAAATGCTCGGTTTCTTGTTACAAAGTGACGAACATACGGTTGGAGCATTTGACTCAAGCGTGGTGGGTTTTCACCTTACACTCACTTGTTTGTAGCGTAAACATGCGGTCGCAATGCTTACATCCAGCAGCTCGGCTCGCTGCACTCACAAATGTAAGAGCTCTTACACACGTGCGACAAGTTGCCAACGCAGTGCCGAGTCAGTTGCAAAATTGATTCCGAAGAAAAAATATTCTCACATATTATTGTTTTTAAATCGTCAGACGCCAACAAAAACGAAAAATAAAAAACGTTCATTGTGGATTCAAGAACTATTATTTGTTTTGTATCAATATCCGGAATCCATCTTGAGTCAAGCACCCGTCTTTCAGGCTGTTGTCAGCATTTCCTTTGCCTCTCCGCTGGTGCCGCCCTCTATACTTACCGTTGGTACTAAGTATTTCAAGCGCGCCTCGGGTGATAGCCCGATTGACCGTCATCTCACGAAGACAGCAACGACACAAATATTTCGAATGTGGGGCATGCCGGAAATAGACCTTTTTGCATCGAGAACAGCTCACACAGTCCCAAGGTACGCATCATTGGACGTGGACGATCAGGAAGCAGAACACCACAACGCATTTTGTCATCAGTGGCACTACGTCCTAGCTTGGTTGTTTCCACCACCAAACCTGATTCCCAGGGTTCTGAGACACCTGAACCAAGCCAGCGGAAACTACATTTTGATTGCCCCGAAGTGGAACAAGGTATTCTGGCAGGCAGATGTTCAGCGGCGGGCACGGCATCCCCCTTTTCTGATTCCAGATCTAGCCCGCACTCTGATAGATACCAGAACAGGGACACATCCGCCGCAGGTGCAAGACCTACACTTGGAGGCTTGGCTGATTTCGGGTGGTCAGATATATTGACGGACTGGACAGATAAAGAACAAAAACTTCTCATGTCAAGCTGGAGAAGTTGCACAATCAGTACCTACAGACCAGCGTGGCGGAGATGGAAGCGATGGTGTGAGTCGCAGTCAATTAGTTACAAATACCCTATTGCTGATCAAGTAGCTCGATATTTAGCACATCTGCACTGTGATATAGGTCTTGCTTATAGAACTATTTTGGTACATAAATCTGTTATTTCAACTTTCACACACCTGACATCAAAAATTGATTTGTCGTCAAATTTCTTTATAAAACACGTATTAAAAGCTATTTCTGTCGCACGAGAAAATTCTGCTAAACCACCTATTTGGAACCCTAAACTTTTATTGCAACACATGAGTACTTATAATTTTGATGAAAATAATATATTTCATGTATCGAGACATGTGGCTACTCTTTTACTGTTAGCATCAGGCCGCAGGGTTCACGATCTTACATTGTTGCGAATTGACAGCACTAGTCTAGTTGATAACGATAACTCGATTGTATTATGGCCAGCATTTGGTTCTAAAACAGACAACCATAACCATAGGCAGTCTGGATGGAGGCTTAAGGAACATCCTGATAAAAAATTAAATTTGGTATTTTGGTTAAGACAACTATTGCATATTACTATAAACCGTCGAGGAAGTATTAAACATTTGTTTATTACAGTTAAGGGGGATATCAAACCCGCCTCTAGAACTGTGATTGGCGGATGGGTGAGGTCTCTCTTAAAAGCTAGTGGTATTGATGCAACTCCAGGATCAGTAAGATCTGCAGTAGCTTCTCTCAATTTTGTAGAAAACTTTCCTATTGATCAAATTCTTGCAACTGGTAATTGGAAAATGATTCATACTTTCCAAAATTATTATAAAAGGGAATTGCAAAATGATTCTAATACTCCTAATCATTCTGTATCTTTGTCGAATTATTTTGAGCCTGTACATTGAAAGATGATGTACCATTATTTTTGTTTTCTTGTGTTTTATTTGGTTTTCTCGTGTAAGACTACAAGCAGTATTGTAAATACAATTACTGAATTATACATTAGTATTTTTTTATTATTAACCCATTTTACATCCATACTATACACATTATAGCGTCTTTGGGTTACGCGCACCAGGTGATAACAAACACATCACTCAAGATGGATTCCGGATATTGATACAAAACAAATAATAGAGAGTTTTACATAAAACTTACCTATTATTTTTTCATCAATATCCGGAATCCAGGTAAGGTCTACCTGGTGCATCATGAGTTCCATAATGACGGTCAATCGGGGTATCACCCGAGGCGCGCTTGAAATACTTAGTACCAACGGTAAGTATAGAGGGCGGCACCAGCGGAGAGGCAAAGGAAATGCTGACAACAGCCTGAAAGACGGGTGCTTGACTCAAGATGGATTCCGGATATTGATGAAAAAATAATAGGTAAGTTTTATTTTATGTAAAACTCTCTATTAATCAATGGAGATCAAGATGGGCATTTTTCTACTCTCTATTCAGTTTTACGAGGAAACGAGGAAAGGTTTTTCATTTTTTTTTCGATTTTCCATTGCTTCTTTTACTATTTTAAAAAGTTCAATATTTCGCCAAGATACCATAATGCGGAAAAGCATTTTAGCTGAGCAAAGACAGTTGTTTGTTATTGTTTTATTACTGTAATCTTTCAATTTATAATTCCAAATACAAGCATTGTTCTTTACTGCCACAATTAGCAATTCAACATCATTTTCGTCACTGGAACTCATTTTATAAATTTACGACGCGTTCGCGCGCTCTTGAACTGTTTGCATTCGAATAAGAAAATGGCGAACGCGGCACACTACAACTGCAAGCAGTGCCGGCGGCAGGGCCGCCGGGCAAGCCGCCGTGCACCCAGCGGCATTCAAAGCCGCCGGCTTTGCCGCACAAAAGAGCCGCCGGCATGGCCGCCGGGGTGTGCCGGCGGGTTACGCGGCTTGCCGGCGTCAGTTCGTTCCTGGCATTCGAGCGGTAGTGGTGCGCGGTTTGTTTGTTGTTCACAACTGGAAAGATGCTTGGCGGCTTTGCGCGGCTTATACTGCCGGCTTGTATTGCCAGCGGCATAGCCGCTCGGCATAAACCCGGCGGCATTGCCGCCGGCACTGTGTGTAGGAGCCTTTAGGTCGACGGCTGCCGTTGACTCTGCCGTTGGCAACATGCCGCTCATGTGTAAGAGCTCTAACGAGTTGCAAAAAATCTGATATTATAGCTGTAGAATCCTGTTGATTCCGTAATCAAGTTGGTAATATCACTTCACTGGCTCACTATCACATCAACCGCTACTTGCAGACCCGCTTCACCGTCTCGGTTTCCCGCCTTTTTCTCGTGACTGACAGATGACATTAGTGACAGCAGCTGCCTCCGCTTGTGTGTATGAGACAGTGTTTACATATCTATTAAATAAATACACTACAACAGCTAAACGTCGCAAATCAGTCTCCGCCTTTAGGCTAAGTGCGCCCTACGTTGCAATTTGTACAATCGCATTCTAACGTGAATTTTGAAAAGATTTTCTAAAGTTATTTTTAACTAGACTCCAGTAACGCGACGCAACTATAAAAATTCGTAGTGCGCGCTTAGCCAAACATACATAGGAAATGAAATATAAATAAAACAACTGATAACTGGGTACTTGTATATTAGTTCCATTATAAAATAGCTAATCAACGATACAAGCAATAAATAACAAATTCAACAACACTATTCACTTGACTCACATTATTTACAATATTATGAGAATTCTTCACATGCCTAACATTCTCAACTTTTTGCTAATGTTTTCCCGCCAATTACCGGTTACCAAGGAGGTTTGATACTCATTATATTGTCAAACTTGTGGTTCGAATAGGAATTCAAAATTTTTATCAACAACTTATTTTCTTGCATTTGTGAATAGGTCTTTTTTTAAATCTGTGAATGCTTTTTATTAGTTAAAAATAAATTATAATTGTCACGTTTCATGGCAACATTCTTCTCTAAAAATATGCTCGGTGCTGCCATGAAAAAAAAAATGTTTTTTTAATTTCATTAAAATGTTGCCATTTTACAAATGCAAGTTACTTATTTTTAATGCGTGCAAAAATTTGTATTTTCAGTTATAAGAATCGTTCATGACAATAATAATTGTTATTTTCCATTTATGACTAATTTACAAAATAAAAAAACTCCATGGATAAAATCTATCATACGCTAGAAATTACGCTATCAATGCCAAAAATGTTAATTTAGGAATGTGTAGGGTTGAAAAAAACATTAATCTAATATTAATAGATATTCAAGAACTCGAGAAAAACTCACTTTATGGGCACTCACATTTTTTTAACATCCCTAGAAGTAGTTTCTGAAGTTCACGAATTAAAAAGTCATTTTTAACAAAATCTTAAAAATGTCAAAGGTTCATAACTTTGCAAATTTTATATTTATTTTTTAAATTTTAATGTCATACTCATAAATAAGTCTAAACCACATGGTGTTGCCATTATTAATATTCTGTAAAAATGACCCTATACATAAAAGGGTTTATTTTAAGATGCATAACAGTTTTTGAACACTATAAAATCCAAACTCTTATATGATTTCCTTACGTCATCGAACTGTGACGAAATATAATTAATATGACGTCACAGCTATGACTGACAATTGACGTTTGACAACTTTTAGTATAAATGCAACCATCATTTTGAAAAGCAAATTAGTATTTTGACTAGAAAAAAAGCATTTTGAGTATACGCTTCTGAAGAAAGAAGTCGGCACTTCGAATTTAGCGGTATTAAGTTGGTAACACCGCAATGACGAGCGGTGACGGTAAAGGTCATAAAATGTGTGAGTAGGGAGGAGAGTATCTGGACTCGTTTCATCTCGCTCTGATTTTTCATGACCGCTGCTGCTACGAATTTGGCGTTTGGAAGTGGTCATTTGTGATTAACAAAAGCCAGGTTCGCATGTCGTATTTTTATCGAGGCGATTTTTTTCGAGTGTGTTTTCTTTAAGCGCTGTGAGCGCGCTATGGAGCGGGATGTGCTTTGTTTGATTCTCAATGCTCAGCTTAATAGTTATAGAGTTAAATTCCAGTGCACGAAAAAAATCGCTCATGCCAACATTGTCTAAGATCGTGGCTAGAATGTAAAACATAATTTCTTACTTAGAAAACTGACCGCTACACCCAAAGTTCCGACAAAAGAAAATTTTGTTAGTACTATTAATAAATAAATAAATGGAATTGTTGGTACAAGGAACACATTTAATTTTAACAAAAAGAAAATTACAATCAAAAAAAAGCCCTTACCAAGTTACAGAAAGAAAGAAAACATTATATTTCATAAAAACTGTACATGTAAAAAGTATTTTTTAAAAGAAGAATAAAATTGTATGTAAAAACTTAACTTTTAGTAGTAATAATTCATAATAGATACTGCATTAATGACAGTCAAAATATCTGAGATTTAAACACCTGCATAGACAATTTTCTGTTTCAAAAAAATTGGTACGAGGTAATCAGTTATTTTTGTGCATATATACGCAGATTCTTGGCCAAGGCTTTGTTGTAAATCAGGCCATTTAAAAGTTGGTTTTATTAAGATACGTCCTACCTTTGCGAGGTTTACGGGCCGAGTGCGAAAAAATCACATGTTGCGCCGTAAAAGTCGCGAACATTCGGCGTGCGCGCACTTTACATTCGGCGCCATTTTGTTAAGACCTTTGACATTCGTTGCCCATACGTCACGGAGTTCGGACGCATCTTGGGACTTTTTATTATTAGGCTTTTTGTTCTTAAACGTGTGGAAATTGGAAGGCATTATTTCGCCAGAGACGTAATTGAGTTAGATTATAGATGCATTTAAATTATATTTATATTGAGAGCGATATTTCATTAGAATGTATTTTGCTGTTTCTTGTGCACTTAACATTGATGAAGATAATAAATTCATAATTTGGCACACTGTCCCTATTTCATGAAAATAAGTTAATTCCATAGTGTTCATAGTACACAAGTATTTATTGCATAAAACACTTAAAAAAAACTATAGTTCCATGAAAAATTTGCCCCCATAACGGACCTAACCACGTCCCTGGCTAGTTGTTAGTAAAATAAATTAATCTACGCCTACTTATTTTAAGTACCAGCCAACATTAACGCAATAAATAATGTCTGGTTAACTCTATGAAGATTCGAGTACTTACATGAAATTATAAATTATTTTAATTAATCATTAAATCGGCTGAATACAACCGGTGTTTCGTTTCGGAACCTTTCGTCGCATCGAATCAATTATATTTCGGAATGGACTCAGAACTTTCATCGTGGTCAAATTCATTTGAAGTTCTGTTCCGGAAAATTAAAAAATATTTTTGTCATAGTTAAATTCAGCACAACCATATGGACAGTTAATTATTCTTTCGGAAGTATTCAGGATGTTTTCAACCGACTTAATGGTTGAAAGATGTCTTAGAATATAACTTCTAATAAACAGAAGTACCACCTTGGTGTCTAGCTGATATGGAAACCATGGGCTGTTCCCATAGCGCAGTATTTCTATCTGATGAAACGGCGTGCGTTTTACACGTGGTAATCAAGAGTATTTAAACAGACTGTCAATGTGTGCGTGAAGGCGATTAGCGTGAGCACATAAGACACACACACACACTGCCGACTTTGTCATTGTCTCGGACGGTATGGACAGTTCCCGCGCTTACACACACATTCACAGCGTATTTGTACACTTGGGAACCACAAGTAAAGCGAGAAGAGGTGAGATGAAAATACTTTACGTCCCCATACGTAATAACAAGTTATTATTTATTCAAGTTTTTTTGAAGATTATTCTAAGCATCTTTCTTATAATAATAATAGCACAATATATATTTATTTATGAACGAAACAATCAATTGATGGTATTTCTCTAGAAAATTCATTGACAGTTTTACTTTTAAACTGATTAACAATATTGAAATGATATACAAACGACTTAATCAATGTCAGTTTAATTTATGGGATTCAAAATTTAATATCAAGAATAAGTTGATGAAGAATTATTATATACTTACTGATGTCGCAAAATTTACATAATATTATTATCTTAAGCAAAACATGTCAATATTTCTCAAGCTGGCTCGGTTCGCGGATGGATGACCATCTTTTACATACCGCACCTCCGGTGCAACGTTACTTATGCAAAACATGTAATATTTCGGGAGAAGCGTTTGAAAATTCCACATCCTATTATAATGAATTGACTAAAGAAATTAACTGGTAATATTTAAACTACAACTTTGAACTTCATATTAAAGTTAAAGCGAAAATTTAATAAAAGGGTACATTCTTCTTCTTCTTGGCGTGTCGATAGCTATCTAAATAGAGTCAGCCCAGAATTTGGCTACAAGCTTAGCATTTTCAGTAGCGTCCATCAACTCCTGTGGCATGTAAACAATAAGACATGCTGGACAAGATATCAAGAGCCTCATCGTTTGTGCGACAGCACCACATTTACACTCCAGGGCTGAGTCATCTATGAACCTGTACAGGTTTATTAGCTACATACTTTTTCTTATACTTACGATTAATTTTGACAAAATTTGCATAAGTGACGTTGTTGCACCGGAGGTGCGATATCTTGACTCCTCCGTACCTGGCGTTGGGCCCGGCTGTCACTGATAGAAATATGACAGACGTAACGGGTAGTCAGGAGACCGACAACCAGTCTAACCAAGGGGAATCTTTTTACCCAGTAACCGAGTTGTGGGGGCCAGATAGGCAGTCGGTTCACGTAAAATACTGGTATTCAGATTCCAACATAGTTGGGAAAAAACTAGACAGATTGATTTATGCAAATTGGGCCTTAAAGTTGTTTGTCAACTAGTGATGTACCCCATATCTGAATCCGCAGCCGTATCCGCGGATCTTGACACCGAATATCCGCATTCGGATCCGTATCCGCGGATATATGTATATTTTTAGCGATCCGGCACCTCACTAGTGGCAACATATCCAGCTATTTAAGTTTCTAGTGATAATACCAAAAATTGATAGTTTCTTTTGACAAAAACACTCCACGTCATACAGAGCACACAACGCATCCTCAACATTAAAATACGCGTTCTCTATCATACTACGAAACGCCTAAACCAATATGATGCAGCTATAATGAACCTACAGATGGTATCTAAACATTCTATGATAAATCTATGAATGGGCAGTTCCAATTCTATGGGGTTTTGTTTTGGGTCGAAGTTCCTTTTCGCTTGTTTTACTCTGCATATTTGGCGAATAAGAGAAAGACGTAAAAATTTGCGTGTGTTGCAGTGGGTTGAAGACACAGTGCGCGAACAAGTGTCGTTGAAGGCGACTAAGGGACTTATTGGAGAATGGGCAGCAGCGTTCTCTGTGCATTTTACCACCATACTATGATCGCCAACCCGCCTGCCCAGGATGGCGATTATGGCAAATCCTCCCAAATTGGGGGAGGCCTATGTCCAGCAGTGGGCGTTCTTCAGCTGAAATGACGATGATGATACAGCGAAAGGAACTCCGCCCCAAAAGGGTGTATTACAACATCTTTCGACTTTACTTTTCATATAAATCTATTTATTGTTCGAAATAAAATGAATAATAATTTATTAGTTACAAGGCACGTAAATTGCTATTTTAAACTTATTATATTTTTTTGTTTGTAAAAAGCTTCCTCTTTTATATTCGTTGGAGATATTGGGACGGATGACCGAATTTATTATTTAGATAACTATTGGAAGATCAAAATATTAATTGAATAAATATTTTGGAAGTCAGTAGGCATTCGATAATTATGTGTTTGATGCATAGAGAAACGCCAACGTATTCCTCTATTTCGGACAGGTCCACTCAATCTGTGTGGTTCTTTCCTCAAAAGACCATTTCAGACAACAATTTACATAGTCTCCACATGATGTGACCAAGATTATGTCTGGACTTTAAAAGAGACTGTGACCTCTGAGTTTGTTTCGGCCTTTCTTATTAGAGTAATTAGGTATATATAAGGTGTATCTATTCATACACGAAATATTTTAAGAGGTACAGCTGTAGGTGGTAAAGAAGCTATAGCAACGAAAAAAAAATTTTTCAAAGGATTTTTTTTTAAATTTAATATTTATGAATTATTTGACGCACATAAGAAATACTGGCTCCTTCTTATTTTTTACGGCCCGAGACACCGCGGCCATGCTCGTGCAGTCCGGTCATCGCCCTCGCAGCGTCAGTCGGGCCATTCTTAGAATTTGGAGTAAAGGTTTTATGCAAAACGTCTCAAGTAGTTTTAAAATTATAATAATTACGAAAATTCAAAAACGCTTAGATAAAAAAAATCTTTTTGCTTCTATAGCTTCTTTACCACATACAGGTGTACCCCTTAAAATATTTCGTGTATGAATATATACACCTTATATAGTGCCGGACGTAAAAAATAGCATCACCACAATTCTTCCCGCGAGTGTCGTAAAAGGCGTCCAAGGGACTTACTAGAAAATGGGCAGCAGCGTTCTCTATGCATTTTACCACCATACTGCGATCGCCAACCTGCCTGCCAAGCATGGCGATTATGGTAAACCACCCCAAATTGGTGGAGGCCTGTGTCCAACAGTGGACGACAACGAAATGATGATGGGGATGACATCAAGTTTTATTAAATAAATGGGTTTAAATTCTAGTCATCCGTCCCAATAATATTATAGAGTTTATACACAACACCAAAAAATGACAATATGTTAACAAATTTATTGTCAGTCGTCAAACCAAGGAGCGATCGAGATCGAATGATACTGTCTCAATCAAGCAAACGAAATGTATGTATAGTAGCCCCACGGATCGATCGAACAGAGTTAAGCTTCCCTTACCGAGTGTGTTCTTTGGATAGGTGACCAATTCTCACCGTGCCACGTAAAGTACATTAAGCTGTCCGTCCCGGCTCCCATTCTTAGAGTATTGATTGCTGTTATGGGTAGTCTGACAAGTCTTGTTACCAAGAGGACTCATGTCTTACCGCATAACGCGGTTGTGGTCAGAGAGGCAGTCGCTACATGCAATTGCATCTGTTCAGACTGGAAGCTGACCGCGACATGTGGTCAGATAGGCAGTCGCTCTATGCAACTGCATTTCGTCAGACTGGAAGCTGACGCCGACATGTGGTCAGATAGACACTCACTCTATGCAACGGTATCTGGTCAGACTGGAAGCTGACCCCGGCCGGAAAAAACTAGGTAGATGATAAGGGATATTTTATTAGTATTTTAATTGGATTAATAGATTACCTTATCTTTTGCTAGATCAAGACTTCGATATAAACATAATGAATAAATAATTAAATAAAACTGTATACCCATTCCGCCACAGATTTGATAGTTTCAATAATGTGTTTGACAGGAAAAATGTACTTTATGTTCAAGGTATTAAAGTTCAGTATCGAACACTATTATCTTTTTTTTTTTAAATTTCCCTAATTTTAGACATATATTTTGCTTTTTCCGACTTGACTTAGAAATACCTTACTTTTCGAAATTACAATTAATTTTTGGTGCCTACTAAAATCGGTGCATTTTTTTTTTTTTTTGAATAAGTGAACATCAAACGAACTCACAAAACACTAACAATCAATGATAATTTTTACTCTTTTTGAAACGCAGAGTTTTCGTCCGAACGATTCGTAAATATATTTTGAAATATATTCAGTCTCACTACCAAAACATTTGAACTATACTTGAGTGAAAATACGACGCACAAGCAAGCTAAAAGCCGCACCATTATCGATAAAAATGCACACAATCACATCACTATTTTAAACTTATCGATAAAGGCACTGCGCTTCACTACGTGTTGCTTTGAGGCACATAGATGAAAGAAAGCGAATAATATGCGTTATCTCGCTCACACATTTCATAACTAATTATCCCAAAACGAAAAAGTAACAACAACCAACGCACAACCACTCAAAACTAAACTCTAATACCTCGAAATAAGATCTAAATTCCTGTCAAACACACAACACTAATGTTACCTCGCGCACCGCCGTATATAATAATGTTCTAAATTGACAATGTCAGTCAGTCTTCTTTCTTTTCTTGATTGGATTTCGGCGACCCTTCTACCGAAGAGGGCCGATCCGATTCGCCTTCGCCTTCTTCGGATACTAGAAAGAGATAAAGAGATAGTTTTACGGTATTTTTCTTCACTATTATACAAGGTGTGACAGAATAAACGCAAGTCCTAAAAGTAGTTTGTTTATAATTGAGTACTGAATCGATTTCAGTAACTTTTAATATGGGTATTTTCTTCAAAAATTTTGCCAAACTTACCACCGATTGGGCCAAAGAAAATTCTAATTTGAATAAAATAAGACTCAATTTTAAATTCATAAAGTATTGCTAGAGCCAAGACCCTTTTCATAATAATAACAGAACGCAGCAGTGGCAGGCTGAATGTTGGACAAAATATGATTAGCAACCATAGCTGTGAAAACTGTGAAAACATCATTGGGATTATTGAACTTAGAGCGTTGTATTGATGATTTTAATTATTACAATTCTATTTTATAGGCCTTATTTTATAGTTACGGCCCTGAATAGTATTTTAATCAACATACTGAGGGACACTAAACTGCTAATTGCAATACTTTAGTTTTGTCGTCCCTCTTTTTATAGCCTTTTTTCAGAGTAATCGGTGTAGTAGAGACGCCAGTACATCAAGCTACTATAATCTGCCAAATTTCTTTAATACATTTTCAACTTTATAGCTAAATCATTAGGTTCAAGGTTGATTGGCAGGATTTGTCAGTTTCGGGTAGCTTGATGTGTTGGCGTCTGTACATACAAATGTTAATATCAGTTTTGACTTTGGCACCAAGTCAGAGTTGCCATGTTTTCAGAGGTTCTTCTTTCTTTCTCTTTCCCTATGGTAACATTTCTTTTTACGCTTCTCTAGCCTCCGGGCAGTGTGGCCAGCCCAGCTCATCCCCCTCAACAACTTATAAAGAACTTAACGTACCTTGCTTCAAGGTTGCATTTCCTGGATTCTTATCATCATCGCTGTCACTCGCGGAGCTGGGCGCCGAAGAGTCGTCTCCGCTGCCTGTAGGTACATAACCTATGTGTAATGGAAGGGGTTACTGAGGACTCAATGTTAATTATGGTAAGATGTATGTATTACATTCTTTGATGGGCTTGTAGCTAAGTAATACCAAGCCATAAACAAATGGCTACGGATATGTCACCGTTAGATTACAATCTATCTAGCGAGATTATAATCTGTTGAAAGATTGTGAACTGCAAAAACCATTTACAATCTAACTCTCGCGAAGTAACACCGTCAAATTATGTAATGCCGTGCGATGAAACGCACCGCACGCGCTGATTGGTTGAACGTCATTTGTCAATTCGTTTGTTGTCGAATTTAAACAAACAGTTTTTTGGTATTTGTAAATTGATTTCATGGTGAAAATAACTCAAAGCTTTAGAATTAGTTATATGACATTGTTGTGGAAGTAAAATGAACGGTTTTGGTTGACGGTGACAGGTACATTGTGAACCCGTTTGGAATTAGCGTGAGGCGATGACGGTGTCTCCTGAATCATCATAGATAACGTCATGAAATGCACCATCTTGCGATAACCCCGACCATGCCCTAAATTAATATCACTGTGATCGTTTTCAAAAATGACAGTTGGGCTGTTTTGTTTCGAGTGGCATCATTTCTTTAAACTAACACGGCACTTTCGAATGAGGTATACAAGTTATCAGGTTTTGATGAACAGCTCTCAGCTGTCATAATCGTGTTTGCATTTATGACATAATTCGGAATGTACTCTATAACACGGCCAAATGACATAAGGTGTAAATTTAAAAGCAATTGATTTCCCTGACTACATGTCAGTAAAATAAAATGAAAAGGGACAGAATGAAATGCGAGGAGATTCCATGTTCATTAACATGCTGTTGCTTCAAAAAATTCCTGCTACCATTACTTCTTCTTCTCCTTAGCGTGTCGATAGCAATCTAAATAGAGTCGGCCTAGAATTCGGCTACGAGCTTAGCATTTTCAGTAGCGTCCTTCCACCACACCGCACCACATTTACACTCCAGGACGGAGTCATCTATGAATCTCCACCTGAACAGGTTTTCTTTACTGTCAATTACTGTTGATAAATAAACTTACCACGCATAGAATTCTGCAGAGCCGGCAACGGTCTGGCGGCTAGCAGGGGCGCTGCCGGTCTCTGCTTGCGAGCAGGGTTGAAGCGGCCACAGTAAGCACACACGTAGGATACGTAGTCGAATTCCTCTGCCATCGCCATTCCTGGGAAACAATAATAAAATATTTTTTTTTGTGCAACATCGTGACAAATAATATGGCAACACTAGACTATCATCATCATCATCATCATCATCTCAGCCGCAAGACGTCCAATGCTGGACATGGGCCTCCCCCTATTTGGAGGGCTTTGCCATAATCGCCACGCTTGGCAAGCGGGTTGGCGATCGCAGTATGGTGGTAAAATGCATAGAGAACGCTGCTGCCCATTCTCTAGTAAATCCCTTAGTCGCCTTTTACGACACCCACGGGAAGAAATGGGGTGATGCTATTCTTTACGTCCGGCACCACACGGTACTTATTTTTGTTTTATTAAATAAATTAAAAATCTACGTTAGTGCAACACTAGCAAACAAACACAGGGCATCACACAACAACAGGATGTTCCATGCCACATTTCAAATATATGGAATGAACAAAACGTCTTTATTTTTGCCTTTGGGATCATATTGTACATTTGTCAACAAATAAATAAATAATTTTATTGTCAAAATTATTTCCGGTACCGCAATTTTTATTGCTTTTGTCTGTTTGGCTGTCTGTATTCCGGCTAATCTCCGAAACGGCTAGGTCGATTTTAACGTGACTTTCACTGGCAGATGTTGAGGTTATAAAGAGAAACGTATGCCATATGTCCCATTAGCACATTCCTGTGGAATAATTTATGACATCCAAGCGGGCGAAGCCGCGGGCAGCTTGTTAAAAATAAGTTTCATATGCTTAGGCCTACTTGCACTAAAAATCACTACATTAAGAGTTCAATGTATTTTAAAAAAACACTCAGTCTCTAGGCATCTTCTCATCGTCATCATTTCAGCGAAAAGACGTCGACTGCTGGACACAGGCCTCCCCAATTCTGGGTTGCCATAATCGCCACGCTTGGCAGGCGGGTTGGCGATCGCAATATGGTGGTAAATGCATAAAGAACGCTTCTGCCCATTCTCTAATTAGAGCAGGTTAGCCATGTTCTCTCTAAGCACGAAACCCGTAGTTTTGGCCCAAGTTACGGACCTTTCCTACTCCGTTTCACCTACGGACACAGGGCACGAACTATGAATGAATGACAACACGAATTGGTATGCTTACCATTATGAGAAGAGCATTCGGAACAAATGAGCGCCATGCGGTGGTTGGGGCCGTCCTTCAGCAGGAAATCCACCACTTTGTCCAAAGCTGAGCGGTTCATTTCCGGAAGCGGGCGTGGAAGTTGGTCGGACTGCAAATGTATCAAGATCGTGTTTTATTTTTTGTTCTGTATTACAAACGTATCTACGTAGATATCGAAAATCAGAATATTAAATTGTACATACATCTCAGGCAAGTATCAAGATTAAATTAGTTGAAAAAACTATGAAAGCGTGTTTAATCGTTTTTTTAAACTATGATTTACTTTCAATTTTTTTATAGTTCGGCTAGCAACAAAAGTGATTTTTATTGTGCAAACTGTAAATTTCCGACCTAACAAAGAATTTTGAAAATATTGTATTGACATCGGTCCTTGATAAGTGTGCAAGTTTCAAAAAATAATCCTACATTTTGAATGGTGTGAAAACCACGTTGAAAGATTGTTACATACAAACATACGTACCAAGCTAATAAAAGCGTGTTAAAACGGCAAAATTGACTGATTTTATACCCAGAAGTACTTACTTAGCCATTTACGACGGATTGATTAAGTGTGTATCAAGAATGTTTATCGTAGGTACACTTGCTATCAACTCTATCTATTGTGACCTCTGAGTTTGGTTTGGCCTTCTCGAGTAGCTAGGCACTATGCCGCCTGTTCTTGTCCAGACAGACAAACGCGGGTGATTTTTCAAGGTTGGCTTATGTGCCTATACAAGATTATTTTTAGTATATGCGAAACCTGAATGTAGTTTGTTCAGAATCAGTAACTGAATCGATTCCAATAATTTTTACACCATGTTATATTTTGTACCAAAAATATTTAATTACGCTTCCAAGTCGCGGGCCTTAGTGTTTTGTTTCGATTTTAAAATTATCATGTCTTTCTCGTATTCAAACGTCCATTACACGGAGATGGTACGTACATTAGCTGTTTGTGGTGATCTGCATATATTATGTTTTTGCGTGGACAACCAGGTAACTTATCAAGCTTATAACTTTGTGATTATTAATGATACAGTATTGAAATTTTTTTCATAGATTCTTTACATAAAAGTACTAGACCCGTGTTTCGGGTTTCGCATAAACAAAAATTAATGTTGTATACTATGCACGCTACTGACACGACAGCGCCTTTAAGTCAAAACAATAAGGGCTGTTTTAACATGGTTTTATTAGCTTCACCAATATCTATCTATGACGAAACAAAATCTTTGACCGCCAATTTCACCCACTTCGAAGTCAGATTGAAAAAATGAAAAATACAATAATTTCACAAATTTGTCCCCAACCAAGATCTTTAGGATTAGCAATTTTGTAAATTAGAAAAAAAAAAACAAAATCAAGTCATTTATTCAAACTAGGCTGAGAGTCAGCACTTTTTGAAAGTCAAAATTACATAAGACAGTCCTCCAAAACGCCCGCCCTTAACCACTTTCTAGTGCTTTAGCTGGGAAGAAGAAGTGGCGCAACAAACTCCCCAGCAGCTCAGCTGTCTGTTAAGTTAGAAGAACTTGATTCTATACAAAAATTATGTATTTAATATGAGAAGAGGACTCACCCTGAGCCGGGCCCCTCTGTAGCCAGACGTTGGTGAGTTGACGACCGGCACCAGCATTCTGTTGTTGTTGATGGGAGTTGACGTCATCGCTAGTTGTCGCTGACGGAGCTGGCCTGGAGTAGCTGATGATTTTTTTGGGAATATTTTTTTAGTGGGTAGTAATAATTTATTAATTTTTCACTACCTCCTTTTACAAGGTGTAACAAAATCAACGCAAGACCTGAAAATAGTTTGTTCCTAATTAACTACTGAATCAATTTCAGTAACTTATAAATGGTTTTTTTTTTATAAAAAATTATATACTTTGCCATACTTGTCGCCTCCAAAGAAAATTAAACCTTATGTCACAGCAATGTAATTTTATTCTATAGATGATTATTTAAATTTTAAACAGACAATGTATAAGCTGCATACAACTATCTATTTACGAACACTTATTTAAATTATAATTATTGTCATTATTTATAAATATAATTATTACATTGACGCACTGTCTTAGCTGCGAGAAATAATATAATAAAATAATTTAATATATTCTATAATTTAATGTGCCTAGGTCATACTAACGAAAAAAAACCTGTAAATTTAATTGTGATTTTAATATGTATGACTAATGAATGACTTATGACTTGTATTTTCATAATAGTATTATGCATGTACGACAAATATTTGCACGACTGATAAGTCGAGTATAGTGAAACTAAAATTATTTTACCACGCTATTATGTACCTATATTCTGGCAAATAAATTAATTTCATTTCATTTCAATAAGACTCAATTTTAAATGCATAAATTAATGTAGGAAAAAATATTTTTCAATAATCAATAACGGCTTAAAAAATTAGTTTTGTTAATTGTAGTATGCTTTTAACTCAATACTCTAATTGAGGTCTATGAGGTCTTGCGTTCATATGTTACTTGTTGTATAATGGTAGAACAAAGAATTATTGTCATAGATATAGAAAAATACTGTGGGAGATTGGTGCCTAAGCTACGCTGAAGACTGTATTTCAGGCCACCAGGTGTCTGCCCCAAGTACATAGTTCTGGTTTCCCGTAAACTAAAAACAGACAATAAAAAATAAACATAATACTTATAGGAGATCCGTTTGGTGTCGGACGTTAAGAATAGTAACATGCCATTTCTTCCCGTGGGTGTCGTAAAAGGTGACCAAGGGATTTACTAGAGAACGGACAGCAGCATTCTCTATCCATTTTACCACCATACTGCAATCGCTAACCCGCCAGCCAGACGTGGCGATTATGGAAAGCCCCCAAATTGGGGGCATCCTATGTCCAGCAGTGGACGTCTTAAAGCTGAAATGATGACTGATAGAAGAATGTCTGTTCACAGCTATTTGACTGAAAATGTTTTTTCTTTGGTATTTCTCTAAGTAATATTTCGGGACTGGGACTCACACAAAAACCTACTTCTGCGGTTTCATTACTCTAGTCATACTATATCAAAAACACACTCTAAATTGGACCGATTTAAGCAAAAATGTTCCAAACCACACAAACCTTATGAGTCTTTGATATGTATAAATATACCTTATTTGAAGTACATAGGTCACAAAATCTCGAAATTGTCGAGGTTGTAGGTTGGAACATTTTTGCTTAAATCGGTCCAATTGATGTAGTGTCATTTCAATTCAGTCTGGAAACATGCCATTGTCTTAAGGTTTTGTAAGGGGGTCAGGCAGTTCTACATAAAACCACAAACGTCTATAACATGGCGGAAAGAAACAGCATTCTAGTGGTATTTTGTTTCCTATTGTTTGAAATTAGTCACTCGTAGATGAGGCGGTAAACTATCTTGTAAAGTGTGATTCATTTCGAGGAACATTTTTCAAAATCAAAAAATAATAATAAAGCTTTCGTTTTTTTTCTGTTCTTCTTATATTACACTAGCTTCTGCCCGCGACTTCGTCCACGTTAAATTTCTTGTACCCCGACCCTTCCCGTCGCGTCGAATCGCCTACCCGTGCGATTTTACCCGTTTTTGCAACATTTTTCATTTCTGCTCCGCTCCTCTTCGTTGTAGCGTGATGTTATATAACCTATAGCCTTCCTCGATAAATAGGCTACCCAACACATAAATAATTTTTCAAATCGGACCAGTAGTTCCTGAGATTAGCGCGTTCAATCAAACAAACAAACAAACTCTTCAGCTTTATAATATTAGTATACATATATACATAAACTTGCGCCTTTTACCAGGGGGGTAGGCAGAAACTACGGAACGCCACCTGCTACGATCCGTACATACTACTTTTGCCTCGTTTAGGTTCATACATCTGGTCATACATACACGCCGGTTGTGAGTACTACGCACCCGACCTCTCTGAAGAACATCACCAATAAGGTCACTATATGTCCTCCTAGGGCGTCCCCTCCCGGTGTTTCCACTCACATCTGCCTTGTAAATACATTTTGTAAGCCGTCCTTCATTCATCCACATTCTAATTTTGTTATGACACAAAAGATTCCTTACATTTGTAATTTTAAGATTATTTCTTTCAAATGTTGGCCGTACCTACGGTTAACATGGGCCATTCTGAAGTTTAAGTCCGTTAGGGGCCGTCCATTAATCACGTGATGTTTTTTTTGGCATTTATTAACACCCCCTCCCTCTTGGTGATACAGGGTGTGGTTTAAGACTGCCCTACCCCCCCCCCCCCCCCATATCACGTGTATATTTTAGTACGTGTATATCTAGTAGTTTAGTACGCATCATATAAGTATCATCTAATTTTATTATAAAAAATAAATACACGTGATATATTACTACACCCCCCCCTCCCCTTGTGATATTTCGTGATTTTTTATGGGGGCCCTTTCGAGCCTTACGTGATTAATGGACAGCCCCTTATGCGCCGTGATGTGGTGTGTGTGTGTGTTAGATACCGCTACAAACTAATAAAGAAACTGACAGGCATCGGTAACGCATTGTGTCAATGTATCATTGATTTTTGGTGCAAGTTGGCCTTATTCTACTATTCATTCAAAAACGTCTAAAGTAGGATTATTTACAAAGGATTTACTACCTGGGAGCGGCGAGCTAGGGGAATTACCGGGAACATTAGTCGACGGCACGAACGGCTTCAGCGCTTTCGATTGTTCGTCCGGGCTTCCGTATTTGTCTAGGATCTCTTTTGCAACCTGCAATGGATAACGTTTATAATCAGTTTTATCGCTACATGTCCCACTACTGGGCGAAGGCGTCCCTACTCTCTCTCCACGTCTCTCTATCCAGCCCCCCTAGCCAAGTCACAAACGTTTACCGTTCTACAATCGCTAACGCCTCAGTGTCAGCGATTGTAGAAAACGATAAGTTGGTAGCCATGTTGAAGCGCCTGAGTCGGCCGCTCGTTCTACAATGTCTTTAGAAAAACGACACATTATAACAAAGGATTTAGCGTTGAACATTATAGAAACGATAGAAAAATCATTCTATCATTTTGAACGATGTGAATTTGGCTACGAATTTTCTGTTCGTTTGTTCTAACCACGTGACTTAACGTTGAGCGACTAGCGTTAACGATTGCAGATTATCAACTTGGCTAGGGGTGCAGAGCTGCCAAGGACCAATCTTTATTTAAAGGAGCCAGCTCATCCCGCCATCTCCGTCTGGGCCTGCTGCGATGTCTCTTGCCATAAAGTAGGACCCATTGGGTCGTAAGTTTGGCCCACTAATCGTCTGACATACGGCAGATGTGTCCAGCCCAATTCCATTTAAACGTGGTAGGTTTCCGAATGACATCAGTTATTGTAGTAATAGAACGGATTGTTGTATTCTTAACCCGGTCCACAAGTTTAATACCTAGAATACTCCGTTCCATAGCTCTCTTACCTTATATGTTTCAGTATTCATAACCTCTTCTAAAATCTTTTTCTTTTCCTCTCTCATCTTGCTTAGCTTGAGCCTATTCTTGTTAAGGGACCAGTTGTAGTACCATGATATAGCTGACCTTAAGAATATTACTCTGAAACGAATAACAAAAGACCATCATACAACTGACATAGGTTTCATTATAACATAAAAAAATCACGCAATTGTTTCTTTTTTTTTTGGATGGGTAGTCATCAAATGATTGCTCCCGCTCTGGGCGGAGCGGAAGTGGGTGTCAGACTTTTACGGACTAAAGCCCACCCGTGTTCCTTCAGTTGCCTGTGCCAGGGCCACGATAACTCATTCGAACAAATCCGGACCCAGCGGGCCACTACAATTACTGCTAAGATCTCTGAGTCTCAAATAAAATATTTTCCTTTCTTTCTTGAGGCGAGTGAAAAACACAAGCGCTGTCGATTCGGGTCTGGTCCTTACCGCCCGCGAGCTACCCATTACTCGCCGCCCACAAGCCCGCACTACGGTGGCCGGGACTCCGCTATGGACTCCCGACGCCCGGGGCGTCTCCTGCAGCGGCTAGGGGGGAGATTGCACAAAAATTGCCTCTCCAACACGCTCTCCACTTCCTCTTTCAACAAAATCACGCCTGAATACCCAATAACACTTTGCCCGCAATGGGAATAAAACCCAGGACTTCATATTCAACAGTAGCGCTTGCGACCACTAGACCAATGAGGCAGTCTTAATCTTGTTCGCTTCCATTCTAAAAGTTCAAAAAATATGATGAAAATAATACTTACAAAATAGGCAAAACCAGTAACGGCGACGCATACAGCAGAGAGTACATCCAATGTTGACTTCTCCCAACATACATATAATAGTATAGTATAGCGAACAGCACATATAGCCCGACGGAGTACGCCATTATATAGCCTATGACCCGCTTGTGGGTCTGTTCCTTGTATTGCCCATCTCTTTCGATACTCTTTATTGTAGTTTCGAGTCGCTCGAGGACTTCTGTCGTTGTTTTCTTGCGCTGTGAAAGAGAAACCAGAAATTAGGACGTGAGTAGACAAAAATGTGGGTACTTTTCATAGATCGAAACTGAGGTCAGAATATGAAACGAACGAACGAACCAACGATCGTAATCGTTCTTAAAAAGTTGAAAATGCCCTCTGGTTTAGTTTTCAAAGGCCTCATCATTGCAGCCGTAAGGCGTCCACTGCTGGACTTAGGTCTCCCCCAATTTGGGGGGCTTTGCCATAATCGCCACGCTTGGCAGGCGGGTTGGCGATCGCAGTATGGTGGTAAAATGCATAGAGAACGCTGCTGCCCATTCTCTAGCGAGTCCCTTAGTTGCCTCTTACGAAACACACTGGAAATGGGCCCATTCTTATTTTCTTTTTTTTTATCGTATTTAAATATCGATAAGTGCCCATTTCTTCCTGTGGGTGTCGTAGGAGGCGACTAAGGAACTTACTAGAGAATAAGAACAGCGTTCTCTATAAATTTTACCACCATACTGCGATCGCCAAATCGCCTGCCACGCGTGGCGATTATAGCAAACCCCCCTAATTGGGGGAGGCCTATGTCCAGGAGTGGACGCCTTACGGCTGAAATGATGCTGAACTAGTTAGTTACATGAAATATAAGAGGGGCAATTCTCTTAATTTTAAGAATGTTCACAGTCAAATCTCAGTCTCAATCTGTCAAAAATATCGCGCGATTCCAAACATTTTTGACAAGTTTTTGACATTTGATGTCGTCGAGATGAGACTGCGACTAGATTTTGAACATTTTTAATTACGAGAATTGTCAGGCGGAATTTAGACCTTAACAGTTCATACGGTGTTGTTGACCTTTGGGTTTTGTGATAAGTCATAATCAATGATAAATAATTTGCGTTTACGGGGCATGAGTTCACATGATGTGACCTATGTTTTGTCAAGACTTTAAAAGAGACTGTGACCTCTGAGTTTGTTTCGGCCTTTTTTCTCAGAGTAGTCAGTTAAGAAACGCCGATCTCATCTAGTTTAAAAAATATTTAATTGACGTGTAATTTTTTTTGTACAAACCTACTTACAGAAATAAAATCATTTACCATTTATCAATGATAACTCATTTGCGTTTACAGGGCATGTTCCTTACAGACCTGATTGTAAATTATGATTTGTTGCCAAGTTTTTCATTATCTACTTATACATTATCTATTGAGGTAGGCCGACCAAAATAACAACGACTAATCATAATAATTGGCACGGGATTTGACAATAGATTATTCATTTAAATAGGCCTCCCGGTGGACTGATGTCCTCGTGAAGGTCGCGGGTATCCGCTGGACGCAGGAGGTATAGGAACGGTCGTTGTGACGATGTTTGAGGGAGGGTCATGTCCAGCAGTGGATGTTTTTCGCCATGATAGGGGGCCATCCATAAATTACGTCACACGAATTTCATGATTTTGACCCCCCTGTCCTTGTCACAGCTGGTCACATTTGTGAGAACCCCCCCTTCCTACTGTGACGTCACATATTTTACATCTTTCAATAATTATTGATTAAAAAAAAACAGTTCCGAAATTAGTTTTATTTCAATTTAAATGATTTTTTAATAAAATGAACATCAAATCTAACATTGCAAGAAAATTGAACCTTACAGATCTACAAATGGAGTTGCAAATGTTTTTAAGTTTTTCGTTAATAGTTCAAGATCGTGTTTTACTTAACACTTAGATTAGAATAGATTTTGAAATGTGACGTCACAAAATTTAGGACCCCTCCCACCCCCTTGTCACACAATGTCACACTTCGTCGACCCCCTCCCCCCTTAACATGTGACGAAATTTATGGATGGCCCCTAGTGATGATTATGATAAATAGGCTTTTAGAAACCAAACCAGAGGGCAATTTTAAAGTGCGGTCCATGGCCCTCTACGGGGCACCGGTGTGGGCGCCCTCATTGAGGCTGCGCCCAGCGCGCCGGTTGAGTGCAGCCCAGAGGGTCATGGCCATCCGGTTAATCCGAGGATACCGCACGATCTCGTGCGAGGCGGCGAGCCTCCTTGCCGGAGTGCCGCCATGGGATCTGGAGGCAAAGGTCCTCGCGCACATGTGGGAGTGGCGCGAGGAGGCGAAACGCCGGGGCGAAACTCCGCTGCCGCGACAAATCGCGGCACGGCGGACAGAGCTCCGGTGTGATCTCATGGCGACATGGCAGGTACAATTGTCGCAACCCAGTGCTGGGCACGCCACAATTGCGGCGGTAAGTCCCCTCTTTGAGGAGTGGATAGAGAGGCGCCACGGCGTCCTCACCTTCCGCCTGACGCAGGTTCTCACCGGTTATGGGTGCTTCGGTGGGTTCCTGTTCAGGATAAAGCGGGAGGATACGTCCGGGTGTTTCAATTGCGAGGATCGTCTGGAGGACACGGTGGAGCATACGGTGGAGGTGTGCCCTGCCTGGGCAGAGCACCGCCGTGTCCTCGTGGAGGCGATCGGCGGCGGCGACCTCTCGCGTCCGGCCCTGGTGCGAGCCATGGTACGGAGCGAGATGGAATGGGAAGCCGTCACCTCCTTCTGCGAAGCAGTAATGCTCGCGAAGGAGGAGGCGGGGCGCGTGAGGGAGTGGCTGTCTCTGCGCCCTAACGTCCCTAGCCGCCGCAGGAGGAGACGCCCCGGGCGTCGGGAGTCGATAGCGGACTCCCGGCCACCGTAGGCGCGAGCTTGCAGGTGGCGAGCAATGGGTAGCTCGCCGCCCGGTAAGGACCAAGCTCGGGTCGACGGCGCGTAGTGTTCCACGCGCGCCTCAAAGAGATGTCAGCAGCAGTATAGGGGTCTACTAGGACCGATGCCTGCCGGGGTCGCGTGATTGTTCGAAAGAGATACCGGGACCCTGGCACATGGGCAACTGATGGAACACGGGTGGGTTTTAGTCAGTAAAAGTCTGACACGCCCTCCCGCTCCGCCCAGAGCGGTAGAAGTCATTTGATGATTTCCCATCCTGAAAAAAAAAAAGGGCAATTTAAAAGTTTTTAAGAACGATCGTTTGCCAAAAATATGGGTACTTCTGACAGGTCGAAGGTTAACACCTGTTTCGATCTGTCAAAAATACCCACATTTTTGTCAAAAATTTGACTTTGATTTTTTTGATAGCGACTATGATTTTTCAACGTTTATAATTGAAGGAATTGTTCTTCAGATTTAAATTCAGAACATGGACCCTCTAAATAGACCTTTACTACAGTGAGTCTGAGCGATAACGATTTCTCCGTCAAGGTTGACATACAGAGGTTGATAAAAATAATGATACCGTTGATAAGAAAATCTTGCTATTTTATAAATAATCGTTAATGATAGAACATTTTATCACGATTCTCATCTCGTAGACGTCAGTGTTAATTGAAAACTACCTATTCTTCGAGAAGCAGTGGGGCCCAGTTAGGGTTGCCAGGTGGCTGGGAAATGCGGGTTTGTCTCGGAATTTTGCGTCTTGTCCCGTGTCCAGTAATTATCTTGTACTGTCTCGGATTCCGAAAACATTAGTTTTTTTATGAAGTCATAAATTGTTTAACTAGAGTTGCCAGTACGTAATATTTAGCCTGCTGAAAAGTTTAACAGAACTGCAAACTCGGATAAATTTTGGCGTGTCTTGCTGAAAAATTTGGCAATTTAGGCCTGGTGGCCTTGGCCCCAAAATGTATTAAAATGGCAAAATCCAGTGACAGGTAAAAAAAAATTTTTATACACCAAAGAGAGGTTTTTCTGTTGAAATGTCCCGTAAATGATAAGCCAGTATGTAGCAACCTAAGGCCCCGTGGTCGATCGTGCAGGCCTGGGTGTCACCACCGGACAGGCCTGCTAATATAAACGACGAGGCGGAGTGGTTCCGGGAGGCCATGTCCGAGATTTGAAAGATTGAGAAATAAGAGATTTGTAAATGACTTCTTCACCACTGCTGAAAACGGTGAAGGAAAACATAGTCAAGAAATCGACATACATTAGAACCAAAAATTCGAAGACATGTGATATCTAACAACCCGCACTGGGCCCGCGTGAATTATGGCCCACTCCCTCGAACACAGAGGAGGCCTATGTCCCAGCAATGGGAACATTATAAACTGCTGATGATAATGATGATGATTCTACGAGTGTAAACGCACAGTTACTTGATGCAAAGAGGCTGTAAATTAGCACTAGTAAGAGTTTTGCACCAAGCGAATTTATACCTACACCTTATGTGGTTTAGCTGGGAAGAAAAACTGGTGCAGCAGATTCCCCAGTAGATACATCTGTACTAACTAGATGAAGAAAAGCTCTCTAAATAGACAGCGTAAAAAAATACAAGCCTTTTGACGAATTCGCGACGTTTTTATACGAATCCACTTGACCATTTCACTTTTATACAACTCAAGGACGTTTTAAAATAAAAATATAGGTATTAGAAAATTGACGTCAACCACAGAGAAAAACAAGAAATAAATTGACGCCGACAAATAGCACTAAATTCTGATTTTATAACT
Organism: Aporophyla lueneburgensis; assembly: GCA_932294355.1. Lineage (NCBI taxonomy): Eukaryota > Metazoa > Arthropoda > Insecta > Lepidoptera > Noctuidae > Aporophyla > Aporophyla lueneburgensis. The sequence goes on along the minus strand of OW028762.1, from coordinate 8,976,612 downwards.
AGAATTTACAGCGTTTTAGATCGTAACTCCTGATCAAAATACTGCTATAAAAATAATATGGGATACGTTTCTTCAATAAATATTAAAATCTTTTTACTACGAACTACTTTTAATAGGACGCAATCTTGGATGTTTTAAAGGTGAATTCTGTAGAACTGCATAGACTCTAAAGCGTACATCGACAGTCTAAATTTCGTACAACGCTCTCTTAGAAATCAAAATCTGAGCATTTATTTCAAATAGGCCCATAAAAAGCACTTTTGAACTTCAACATTTACATTAAAATAGGGAAAAGGAAAAGAGATTCAAAGATTATTTCTGTAGGCGACTGTGGAGGCTCTATAGCGCAGATCGTCAATCTAAATATTTAAAAAAAAAAAACTTCAGCAGCCTATAGTGTTCCCACTGCTGGGGCACAGGCCTCCTCTAGGTGAGAGGGAGTGGGCCATAATCCACCACGCGGGCCCAGTGCGGGTTGGTAGATGTCATATATCTTCGAATTTTTGGTTCTCAGACATGCCGGTTTCGCCATGATTTCCTTCCCCGTTTTGAGAGCAGTGATGATGAAATAATTTACACAAAGTAAAGCGCCTGCTTGGGTTCGAACTCACGACCTACTACTCGTAAGTTGCAGTCGTTACCACTCGGCCACCACTGCTCATCTTTTTATTACAAGGTAGTTTTCAAAGAATACAATCATGGAAGTCAAAGATTAATTCTGTAGTTCTATGGTCTCTTTCGACAGTCATCACGTTACGGCTGGTCAGAAATCCGAAAGTCGGACGATCAGTCTTTGTGTGCCGTGTTACCCAGTAACTGAGTCGTGGAGATCAGATAACAGTCCATCCATGTAAAATACTGGTATTCAGTTGCATCCGGTTACACTGAAAGCCGACTCCAATACAGTTGCGCAAAGGTTAAGCAAATAATGATGGGGAGACAGAAGACTCAATGTTTTGGCTATCATTGGAATTAAACTAATATAACAAAGAGGTAAAATTGTTTGTTTGTAAGAAGTAATGTCGAGAAGCGCTGAACCTATCACAATAAACTCTAGCATTGATAGTAGGTCACGACTGACGCGTTGTAGTTTAACCCAGACAGGCGCTATGGCCGCGATGTCGTAGTATCTGAGGCATCGCGGCTGAGGGTTGGAGGCTACGGCGGAAGAGGTTAATTGAGGTGCGCCGCTCTCCCTACCTTCCGCGGCCTGAACGGGGTCGCCACCGTCCGATGGCGGACGCAGCGGGGCCGCAGGGGAGGAAGAGTGTTGGTATAGCGTTGGCCACTCTCTCAGGGGATAGGTCCCCTGCGGCCGAAAAGTGGTATGAGGCGGGGCCACAGTCCTGACCCGTCGCAGGGGGACCAAGCACGGGGTCGTCTGGCACCCATATGCTTCTTGGTTCCCGGGGTGGTCACGGCGTGCTATGTGTGTTCTGGCGTGCCATTAATGGCGGTATCTTATCCCCCAAAGGAGGGTCCGGTGACGGACAGCCGTGGCGGGTTCGCGGAAGAATTAGGTGTGCCCGTGTTCCCGCCATAAGCGGTGTTGGAGGATACCGTGGAGTTTTAGTGGGTTGGAGTCCCACATAACTGCGCTATCTCCCGTGGTAGCGCAGTATGCATGAGCATTTCTCCACGATAAAAAAAAATACAGGCGCTTTAGTTTGTGTAAATTATTTCATCATCACTATTCTCAAAACGGAGAAAGAAAAAATCGTGAGGAAACCGGCAAGTTCTACAACCAAAAAGTGACACAACACACACGCACACACGCACAGGCACACGCACTGGGCCCGCGTGGTGGATTACGGCCCAAAGCTTCTCACAGGACTGTTTCCCAACAGTGGAAACATTATTGGCTAATTATATGTGTACACTATTGATGAGTGCTCTAGGAAGTTTTAAGATATGGTTGACTTCCAATCGGACGAAGTCGCGGCAGAAGCTAGTTGTGCTATAGGTTGGCAAAGAGGGCCAACAGGCCCACGGCCCACCTAATAGAAAGTGCAACGCCTGACATTGGCGTAGGTGTTAACGATCTAGACTAAGTTGAAACTTAGAACAGCTTCCAAACTACACTAGTCACAAAAATTAAGGGATATAAAAAAATAATCCAAATTTTTGGGTGATATTCAACAAGCTGTAACTCCGAGGAAAATTATCGTATAGCAAAAAATAAAAAAGCAAATTGTAGCTCCATGTGTCTACTTTTCAGATATAACCATATTTTTTTTTATCTTGTTTGAGTCTGGAGAAAACCCAAAAAACTATAAAAAAAAAAAAATCCTAATTTTTTCTCGCCTTAAGAAACGTCGACGGGCTTCAAAAATTTTTTTTCCATTGTTTCATTCAAAAAATCTTTTAGAAAATTTAATGCCCTTTAATTTGACGTATCTAGAATACCTATACAATGATTTGCCGCGGAGTTGTCGTCAGTCAAATCAAAAAATACTTTTTAACTTTGACAATCAATAACTCTGGAAATAATGATCGTATAGAAAATCGAAGGAAGGTTTTGGAAACTACACAATCTCTCTACAAAACTCTATAAGATACCGTGAATAGCTTTTGTCGAAATTTTTTTTTTTTATTGAATATTTTTTTTTGCTTTGACTGAAAAAAAGACAAAAATTCTATTCTATTTTTTATATCCCTTAATTTTTGTGACTAGTGTATACATCCGTATAGCTTAAACATCATGATATTGTTACGTAGATCGTAAAGTCTAGAAGCATCATGCTAACTCCGTCTCAGAAAGGGGCAGTGTGACGTTAATCGAAAAGTCTAGAAACATCACGCTAATTCCATCTAAGGACGGGACAGTGCTAGAAACTACTGGAAATGACACGCTAACGCCATCTGTTATTGAGTAGCAAGTACTACACGAAATTGTACGTAGACGCTACTGCCATCTATTGTCGAATAGTGGCATTAAACAGTTCGATGGAAGTGACTAGAAGCTTCTACGCTGTGGCAGTGTCGTATGTTCGAGAATGTTCTGCTCGGGATATAAATAGCGGATTGTTAGGCCGACAGGCAGTTCGATTTCGGAAGCGAGCGAATACGATTCGAGTGATACAGTACACGCGAAACAAGTGATTCCAAGTGACGTTTCTTGTAGTTGCGATATTTGTGTTTATTTAATTAAACAGTTTGTGTGTTTTGGTAAATTGGTTTAAATTAATTTATCCCGAACCCCAGCTCGTAACATTTGGTGTCAGAAGTAAGGGATAAATTATGCCAGTTTTACCGAAGGAGGATACGGAAGGTATCCGTACCAGGAGTCAGCGCCAGCAGGAGGTGGATCAGAGGCGGTTTGAAGGAACTTCTAGACAGACACCTGGGGGTAATCAGCCGACGACGGAGCCAGTCTCCCAAGCGTCTGGTGTTCCTACAGCATCACCAGCCATGGATCTTTCTGCTTTAATGGCGATGCTGCAGGAGCAGGCCCGCCGACAGGAAGAACAGGCCCGCCGTCTACAGGAACAGCTGCAGCAGGACAAAGAAGAGCAAGCTCGCCGGCAGGAAGAACAGGCCCGCCGCCTACAGGAACAGCTGCAGCAGGACAAAGAAGAGCAAGCTCGCCGGCAGGAAGAACAGGTCCGCCGCCTACAGGAACAGCTGCAGCAGGACAAAGAGGAGCAAGCTCGCCGACAGGAAGAACAGGCCCGCCAACTGGAAGAACAGGCTCGCCGACAGGAAGATCAGACCCGCCGCCTGCAAGAACAGCTTCAGCGTGATAAAGAGGAGCAGATTCTCCTTTTGAAAGATCTACACGCGACATTTGGCAAGGACATCAAAGCCATGAAGGAGACTGTTCAGGTACATGAAAATCGTATCTCCGAGGCCGAAGTCCAGATCGCTGATATAAGAAAAGCGGTTGGAGTTCTGAAAGCTGGAGACCGGACTACGGCTTCGATAGTTGCTGCACCTTCCGTGCGCGGGTTTAAAGTGCCACCCTTTGACGGAACATCTTCCTGGTCGGCATACAAAATTCAATTTGAAGCTGTCATGGAAGCAAATGGGTGGACAACGGGCCAAGCCATGACCGCGCTTACTTTGGCCCTTCGTGACCAGGCTTTAACTGTGTTAGAGGCTCTCGGCAAAAATGTTACCTACGAGCAGCTGGTTGAGGCGTTAGAATCCAGATACGGTGACGCACACCTAGAGCACGTATTTCGCGCCCAGTTGAGGGATCGTGTGCAGCGCAGTGGTGAAAATCTGCAGCAGTGGGCCCTGGAAATTGAAAAGTTGGTCCGAAAGGCGTATCGGTCTACGCCTGCACTCATCGAAGGGACTTTGACGCAAGTATTTATAGATGGCATACGGGATCTGGAAGTAAGAGCTGCTGTGAGACTTGGGCACCATGAGAAGCTGAAGGACGCCTTGGCCCACGCGTTGGAGGTGGAAGCAGTGAGGCATGATCATCGAGCCAATCGCTTCAGAGAGGTTGTGGGATCACCTGTTCGTGACCGTTTGAGGTACAGCCCTAGGTGCTACACTTGTGGAGAAAAGGGCCACCTCCGGTCGAATTGCCCGAAGCGAAACACTGCCAGCGAATATCACACCCTGGTTAGAAGGGTGTCCGACATTACAGCGCAACAGCAAGAAAAATTCGTAAGCGATAAGGGTGCGGGGCGAGTATTGGCTGCTGTTAATAGAGCCCCAAGGATTTCGATGTCACAGGCCAATGACGGCATATCCCACGGTAACGCGGACGCTTTATCAGGAAGAACTTTTCTTGAGCAGTACAAACATTGTGTCAGACATGAAGCTAAGGAAGTAGTTCCTGTCAGGGTGCTAAGAACAGACCTTCGTGACAAATGGAAGGAAACCATACGGCATGCCCAGCAGCGTGACACAGATATAAGGCCAATTCTCAAGTGGATTAAAGCTGATGCTCCCAAACCGAAATGGTGTGATGTTGCAGCGATGAGTAGCACCACAAAGAGTTATTGGGCACAATGGGAGAGTTTGGTGATCCAGGATGGTGTTTTGTGCCGAAAATGGGAAAATGCTCGAGGGAATAACTGTCACCTGCAAATGGTAGTCCCAAAAGCAAAGGTACCAGATGTTCTACAGTACTACCACAGCGGTTGTTCAGGAGGACATAGGGATGTAGAAAGGACTCTATTGAAGATCAGAGAACGGTTCTACTGGATCCACTATCGACAGGATGTTGAGGATTGGTGTCGCAAATGCACCAGTTGTGCGGTGGTAAAAGGATATGAGAACTGCTCATGTAGATGGATTGGCACGATACTACGGGAATAATGATGCTCGGGACGAGCATGTCTAAGGAGGGGGCAGTGTTACGTAGATCGTAAAGTCTAGAAGCATCATGCTAACTCCGTCTCAGAAAGGGGCAGTGTGACGTTAATCGAAAAGTCTAGAAACATCACGCTAATTCCATCTAAGGACGGGACAGTGTTAGAAACTACTGGAAATGACACGCTAACGCCATCTGTTATTGAGTAGCAAGTACTACACGAAATTGTACGTAGACGCTACTGCCATCTATTGTCGAATAGTGGCATTAAACAGTTCGATGGAAGTGACTAGAAGCTTCTACGCTGTGGCAGTGTCGTATGTTCGAGAATGTTCTGCTCGGGATATAAATAGCGGATTGTTGGGCCGACAGGCAGTTCGATTTCGGAAGCGAGCGAATACGATTCGAGTGATACAGTACACGCGAAACAAGTGATTCCAAGTGACGTTTCTTGTAGTTGCGATATTTGTGTTTATTTAATTAAACAGTTTGTGTGTTTTGGTAAATTGGTTTAAATTAATTTATCCCGAACCCCAGCTCGTAACAATATTATAAACCATAAAAAAAAAGAAACGAAACGGACATTTTACCGACAATCTGTTCCAAAACAATTTGATAAAAATATAAACAGGGTCCGAAAACGGACCTATGGACGGTAAATTGTAGTGCCACTTTCAGTTTAAATTATTTGATATGATTACTTGAATATTTTAACCTAAATTCTAATTGAAAAAAGTGGTGACATACAAAGTTATGGCCTATTAAAGTAATGTGTTACTAATCATATCAGGCCCGGGCCAGGATGTGACAGGGCTGGGGTACACATACAGAACGCCGCGCCGGCCTGGACACGGACGTGTCACGTGACTGAACGAGTTCATATTAAATGCCGAAAAAAAGGTATTTTTTTTAACCCCTGACGGAACCCGGAATGAATGCATGAGAATAAAATCTAAAAAAGTTTGTATACTTTAGTCAAAAAGTTTATAGGGTAAAGGTAGGCAACTCGTCACCTTTGGAGTGACTTTCAAGACCGTCGGTTAAAGATAAAAATAAGGGCAACTTTACTTCAGTAAGTGCACAATCTTACTGAAGTAATATTCAAACTAAACCACTGCAAAATCTGGTTCAATATACAAAATGCAGACTACAAATTACTCTCCATCATATTTCATCAAGCCGAATGCAGATGCGGTACCACAGAATTAATACGGCATGCATGTCAATTGATACTAATTGGTGATGCCACTGCCAATGATCTGTTTGAGAACAATACACGAGTATTTAGGTGTGTTATTTGTGTTATGATCTTCCTTATAATTTATTTATTTATTTAAACGTCTCGCACACAAAAAAGGTACAAAGGCGGACTTAATGCCTTAGGCATTCTCTACCAGACAACCAAGGGTGGTGAAGAGATTACATGGCTGGTGCTTTGATTGAGAGGAACAGTTATTGAAAAATACTATTAAAATACATCCTATATCAAATAATAAAATAATATTGTAATACCCAATAATAATATAATGTTTTCCTTAAAGCTACTTATGGCTTTACTGAAATGAACTGATAATGTCGTCTATGAATTCCAGAAGATTAATTGCGTAACTTACTTTAAGTAGGAATCGCTATATCGAATATTGACAGTTCAACAACATTCATTGTGTTATTACGTTGTTGAGTAGACAATTTTCTCGAACACAACACGCAATGGATTTTAATAATCTTCAAAATTATTCAGATTCTGATTGATAGTGCAATGAGGGAGCTGATCGGAATATCTTTGACGTTGGAGATTGGTTGCTGGTAATCTCATAAAAAACCTACGACACAAGGCAAAACAAAATAACTTTTTCCGCCTCTCTCACTCTGCTAGAGTAAATGGTAATTAGAAAAAGACAAGGAGTCTAACAGATTTTTTAGCTCGACGAGTTAAAAAAAATAGCAAAGTTAGGAAGGGCCTAGAGCTGACCCCTGCGGTATTCCACAGCCAAGCCCATACAAAGCGCATACCTATTCCACATTACATAAGTGCATTGCAGATTGCAGGTGTGTGTCAATCGAAAGCTTGTCAAAGATCTAAGATGTAACTTCAGAGTTTTCATTACATAACTCTCATGCCAAAACTCTAGTGTCCCATAAAAAGTTTCACTTCAAAAAACATCAAGCCTGTTTTCCTCTTAATATAACAGGGTGAGGTGTACATATAGTAAGTACATTCGTATTTCTGCTCTGTCTTCATCCTTTTTTTTTTGGATGGGAAATCATCAAATGACTTCTCCCGCTCTGAGTGGAGCGGGAGGGCATGTCAGACTTTTACTGACTAAAACCCACCCGTGTTCCTTCTGTTGCCCATGTGCCAGGGTCACGGTATCTCTTTCGAACAATCACGCGACCCCGGCAGGTTCATATGATCCTGTCACCCAAGTTTTAACAGTGAAGACAGAAGGCGAAGAACGGGTTTGGTTTCCAGTCTATCTGGATGTAGCTGCATACCAGTATTTATATGGAGCGACTGCCTATCTGACCTCCACGACCCAGTTACTAAGTACCAGAATACCCCTTGGTAAAACTGGTTGTCAGGCTTTCGGGCTTCTGACGACCCCTAAAGACTGTCAAAGATATACGAATGACAGCCTTGACTAACGGCTTTACGTGCTTTCCACGGCACAAATAAAAAAAAACTAAGTTGACAGATCGTGAGAGTCTAAAGTAATAGCTGTAAAACAAGTGTATTAAAACTGTCCTCAATATGAATAATGACCTGAAAGAAAGTGACCACTTTTCATTGATCATTTCTTTCATACAAAAATATGTTTTGCTTTGACTTAAGTGCACACAATAAAACCTGGTTAAGTGTGAGTTGGGTCGCGCATATTTTAAGTTCGACATGTGCAAGTCACCAATGAAATGATGAATTTATCTGACCTAGATTTCAGTTCTGAACGCAGCCAAGTGGCAAAAACTATACGTAAAGTCATTGTCAGACAAATATCACTATTGAACAAAGATCTACTGATTAATTCTGTACAAATGTCAGCGTGAAAGCTTATGTGACATGAGCTGTCAAAAGTATCGATCCCAAGCATCAGGTGATATGACATTTCACTTCACGATGAGATATTTATAGACTACTACCTTTTGGCAGCGGCTTCACCAGCGTGGTAGTCAAAAACTATTTCAAAGGAACGTACTACCGGGATAAAAGTGGTAATCCATACTATCCATACTATACTTACTATACTTACTATACTTACTTACTTACTTACTAACTAATACTTACTTACTTACTAATATTATAAATGCAAAAGTAACTCTGTCTGTCTGTCGGTCTGTCTGTCTGTCTGTCTCGCTTTCCTGCTAAAACTACTGAACCGACTTAAATGAAATTTGGTACACAGATAGTTTAGAGCCTGAGAAAGGACATAGGCTACTTTTTATCCCGATAGTATGTTCCCGCGGGATAATTTCCGACCTCCACACGGGCGAAGCTGCTGGCAAAAGCTAGTCCAGGTTATAAACCTTCTTTGTATCAAATTTCATCCAAATCCGTTTGGCCATTTTTACGTGGTTGAGTAACGAACACATAAACTTGCACAGTTATAATATTAGTAGGATCATCATCATCATCATCATCATTTCAGCCGTAAGACGTCCACTGCTGGACATAGGCCTCCCCCAATTTGGAGGCGGTTTGCTATAATCGCTCGGCAGGCGGATTGGCGATCGCAGTATGGTGGTAAAATGAATAGAGAACGGTGCTGCCCATTCTCTAGTAAGTCCCTTAGTCGCCTTCTGCGACACCCACGGGAAGAAATGGGGTACTATACAGTATTAGTAGGATACTGGCTGGAAATGTTTTTACGATGAGAGCGTAAAAAATTGAGTAGTGACATAAGTTTCAGATCGTGCAGCTGAAGCCTACAAGACGGTATTTTCAATTTCGATGCGGACCACCAAAACACGTTCACTTTCCTTGAAAGTTTTGAATTGACGGTAATTGGAGCATGTCTAACACCGGTCATCTTACGTGTAATTATAATTCTTGAACAGATGAAAATAAAACTGAAAATTGTACAACTAATGTATTACTTTGAGTAGTTTTAAGCTCCAATGGTGTTCAACAATTTTGTACTTTACACTGAATAAAAATAAAGTTGAAAATGAAATGAGCTTAGTTGACTCCAAGACGGTTTATTCTGTAACACCAGAAAAAAGAAGGGGAAAGTGAGTGTATTTTCATTACTTGTTTACTCTGTTGATTATCAAAGGTCTAAGCTGGCTGAATATGATGAATAGGATGGAACTGCCCATTGGAAGGCACTGCAAAGCTAATTGGATATGGAAGACTAAGACCTCCAAACTGAACTTGCTGGCTAGGCATATACGATTCTCTCTTGAATTCCTACGTCACCAGTGGTTTTCACGGCATACTTTGGATCTCCGGAATAAATACAAAAAGTCTCAAAAAAAGGAGGAAGGAACAATATTTTCTTAATTGATTTCATCTGATTCCGATTACTTCATGATTCGATGACGTCCTCGTTCTATTTTTGTCAGGACGCCATCATCGTTCGGATCCAATTTGATAAAAACCAAATAAATGTAACCATTAGGAAGCTCTTCCTTAATGGGTTACTTCTTCATGAAACCTCCTCGGGAAAGATTGTTCTACGGATTTTGTCCAATTCGTACTGACTAAAACCTGCAGTAGTAGTGGTCCTTCCAAGGACCCAACATGGAGTCATCATCAGCAGCCTATAACGTTCCCACTGCTGGGACACAGGCCTTCTCTCGGTGAGAGAGAATGGGCCATAATCCACTCGCGGTTCCCGTGCGGATTGGTAGACGTGACATGTCTTCGAATTTTTGGTTCTAAGACATGCCGGCTTCCTCACTTATTTTGAGAGTGGAGTAAAAAGTTCAAACCCTGCACTGCCACATGCGAATAAGCATCACACTGACGTCTTTCTGCATTGCGCAAGAAGAGTTTACTGCGCAACTAGCATAAATACAACGTCCCGACATCAATCGTCGTGCAATTGCCCTCCAGACAAAAAAAACAAAACCGGAAATATTTTTGTAGTGTTCAGTTTCTCTTTGCGTCATATTTACCGCAAATACACGTATTTTCTTCTTTTATCCTCCCATTTCTACGGAGACTGAGTGAACTTTACACCCAGTTCCTCATACCTCCAAAGCCTTTTTTTGTGGATGGGAATCAAATCACGTCTCCTGCTCTGGGCGGAGCGGAAGGGCGTATCAGACTTTTACTGACTAAAACCCACCCGTGTTCCTTCAGTTGCCCATGTGCCAGGCCACGGTATCTCTTTCGAACAAATCTCGCGATCTTGGCAGATCTTTCAAACCTTTTAGAAGGACAAATTATACAAGAGATGTAAACGAACATAGAGATCATAAACATGTATACTTTTTATCTAACGCATCTGGCATTGAAAACAAGTATCTGTAACACGATAACATCATACCGCCGTACGTGCACTAACCAACATCTGAGTAATGCATACTTTTATGAGATCACAAATCACGGAGTGGATCTGACTCATAAAACAAACCGTTTGGAATTCTGTTTTCTTAGAGGGTCTATTGGTATCTTTAAGGCTGCATTATTTGCTAACACATTTATCTTTCACTTTTTAGCTGTGACGCCCTTTATGCCAGGAGGCTTTTATTTTTGCAGCCATGTTTACATGATACATTTTTTTTTTTGCTTATGCTTGAGTATAGTTTTTATTTGTTGGTATATTCGGTTGGCTAGCTGGCATATAGCAAATAATTTAATTTAATGTTTTGTGTCTCATAATGTTTTACTATATACCATTGTATAGAATCAAGTTCTTCTAACTGGACAGACAGCTGTGCTGCTGGGGAGTTTGTTGGCCACTTCTTCTTCCCAGCTAAAGCACTAGGAAGTGGTGAAGGGCGGGCGATTTGGGGGACTGTCTTATGTCATTTTGAGGTTCGAAAAACTTCCTGATCCTCAGCCTAATTTGAATAATTGACTTTTGATTATTGATTTTGATCTACAAATCTCATATCACGAAAAAAGAATTGATTGATTGATTGATTGATTGATTGATTGATTGATTGATTGATTGATTGATTGATTGATTGATTGATTGATTGATTGATTGATTGATTGATTGATTGATTGATTGATTGATTGATTGATTGATTGATTGATTGATTGATTGATTGATTGATTGATTGATTGATTGATTGATTGATTGATTGATTGATTGATTGATTGATTGATTGATTGATTGATTGATTGATTGATTGATTGATTGATTGATTGATTGATTGATTGATTGATTGATTGATTGATTGATTGATTGATTGATTGATTGATTGATTGATTGATTGATTGATTGATTGATTGATTGATTGATTGATTGATTGATTGATTGATTGATTGATTGATTGATTGATTGATTGATTGATTGATTGATTGATTGATTGATTGATTGATTGATTGATTGATTGATTGATTGATTGATTGATTGATTGATTGATTGATTGATTGATTGATTGATTGATTGATTGATTGATTGATTGATTGATTGATTGATTGATTGATTGATTGATTGATTGATTGATTGATTGATTGATTGATTGATTGATTGATTGATTGATTGATTGATTGATTGATTGATTGATTGATTGATTGATTGATTGATTGATTGATTGATTGATTGATTGATTGATTGATTGATTGATTGATTGATTGATTGATTGATTGATTGATTGATTGATTGATTGATTGATTGATTGATTGATTGATTGATTGATTGATTGATTGATTGATTGATTGATTGATTGATTGATTGATTGATTGATTGATTGATTGATTGATTGATTGATTGATTGATTATGACCTCGATGTCCATTTTGACTCACTAGTTCATGTTCCATGGGGTGCCGGACGTAAAGAATAGCATCAGCCGATTTCTTTCCGTGTGTGTCGTAAGAAGCGACTAAGGGACTTGCTAGAGAATGGGCAGCAGCGTTCTCTATGCATTTTATCACCATACTGGGATCGCCAAGCCGCCTGCTAAGATTGTAGCAAACACCCCCAAATTGTGGGAGGCCTATGTCCAGCAGTGGACATTTTAACGTCTGTAATGATGAGTTCATGCAACTAGATAACGATCGGTTGATGTCGACCACGTGATATTGCTAGTCTCAATCACAAATGACGACAGATGAATGAATGTCATCCTGCTGCCATGCATTGCAATCATTCTGAATTGTCAATACATTGTAGTACATCTACCTATTATGCTCATCTAATCACGCTATTTTACATAATGTTTAGTGTGTCATTCAGTTTGAATAAATGGATTACTGAGGCAGACGTCGGGACGGGAGGCCTTACAAGGACTCATATCGATATTTTGTTGATGGACATCAACATTCAGAAAGGTCAGGGTTTTACTCACAACCGGCACGTGTAAGAATAGATCTGTTTGTGGACAAAACAGGGAGGTAGGTTGGTATGTAAGTAAGGGTATAAGCATGGTATTCTACCATCTACACCTATCCTAAAAGCCTTAAAAAAAATTGAAAAGGCGAGAAGGCGAGGTATTATAATATGAACGGTCAGTAAAGATAAAAGTACAGACAGACAACTACGGCATTGGTCTAGTTCAGATAATGGGAGGGCTGAACTGCTAAGAATATTTTTTTTGTCATTTTTAGTGCTGCTGTTGAAATTTAAGTTTACGTAGCCTAGGCTGAGTTTCTGTATTTAAGCAGGAAACTACAACTCCAAATTTTTAAAGTCGATAGTGTTCAGCAGATCCCTGAAATAGGCTCAAATGGGGTGACAGATGAGTACCTCCAGTTAATGGGTACTTCTTGGTAATACTGGTTGTCAGACTCGGTCTTCTGACTACCCGTAACTATTGTTAAAGATCTACGGTTGACTGCCGGGACCAAAGGCTTGACGTGCTTCCCGAGGCACGGGGGTCGCGATATGTTATGGATGCTCACGCATCCACGAATCGACCGCGACAATCGTAGCTTAACGTGGATGCACTGAAGTAGCTCGCGAAATTCAATTTTTTTTTAGGGTTTTTGCAATTTGAAGGTGAGTGTCCAGTTATATGGCTGAAGAGTTTGTTTCTTTGTTTGGTTGAACGCGATAATCTCAGGAACTACTGGTTCGAATCGAAAAATTGTTTTAGTGTTGGGTAGCCTATTTATCGAGGAAGGCTTTAGGCTATATAACATCACGCTAGGTCCCTTAGGAGCCGAGCTTCACGAATATGATGGGTCGGGGGAGCAAAAAATTTGACGCAGGCGAAGTCGCGTGCAGAAGCTGGTCATTAATACGCCTATGCTCATTTAATCAATCATTAATTTATTGAATGACTTCGTCAGGTAATAGTCATTAAATGAATTTAGACGGTTGTATTGATGATTTTAATGATTACAACGGTCGCAAATCGTATTTTAATCAACATATACAACACTTACCTGTAAATTGCAAAAAAAAAAACTTAAGAAATTTTGAATTTCGCTAAATACTCTGGTGTTCCCTTTGGTGCCGGACGTGAAGAATAGCACCATCCCATTTCTGCTCGTGGGTGTCGTAAGAGGCGTCTAAGGGACTCACTTACTAGAGAATGGGCAGCAGCGTTCTCTATGCATTTTACCACCATACTGCGATCGCCAACCCGCCTGCCAAACGTGGCGATTATGGCCTCTGGATGAAGGCCTATATCCAGCATTGGACGTGTTTCAGATGAAACGATGATGATGATGACTCTGGCGCTTCCCCTATAACCTTTGATTGACCCTTAAAAATAGAAGGTTCTTCGTCCTCTATAAAAATTCAATTTTATAATTTCACAAGTTCAAAGCGTACAATCGATTTAAGTTACGTTCACATTCAAGGATACGCTTGAAACACTTACGAAAACAATGCATAATAAACATCAGTAAACAATACCGCATTGTTTCACACTCATATTTATTTATTTATTGTTGAATATTGATAAACATTACTGCTGTATTCTTGAAGTTTCATTCAATTTATGATACTCATATCATCACCATTTCAGCCGAAAGATGTCCACTGTTGGACATAAGCTTCCCCCAATTTGGAGGGCCATAATTGTTACATGTCAATCATATTTTAAATCTAGATGAGATCGGCATTTCCTATTTGTTTACTCTAGAGAAGAAAGGCTGAAACAAACTCAGAGGTCACATTCTCTTTTAAAGTCCTGACATAATCTTGGTCAGCTCATGTGAAGACCATGCAAATTGGTATTGTTTGAGGAAAACCACACAGATTGATTGGACCGGTTTAGTCAGTGCACCCATTTGTCGGTAATCGTGCAGCTCACCTCAGAACTTAAGGTCAGGGTAAGGTTAAGCTCTAGGGTAAGTTCTACAGTATAATTGACTATCACGCAGACAAAGTAGTGGACAGGCTACAGGGACTAATTTAGTATATTGGTTCATCATCATCATTTGAACCAAAAGACGTCCACTGCTAGACATAGCCTCTGCGAATAGCCATTGCCACGCATGGCAGGCGGGTTGGCTCGCAGTTTAGTGGTAAAAAGCATAGAGAACGCTGCTGCCCATTCACTAGTAAGTCCCTTAGTCGCCTTTTATGACACCCATGACAAGAAATGGGATGGTGCTATTGTTTACGTCCAACACCACACGGACAGCACGTATTGGTTAAGCTGTCTTTTTTTAAGGCTAGTTTAGATAACACTAACACACTTTTTTAATAGTTATTTAATACTATTCAAAAAGTGAATGGAAAGTAATATTATACTAGATGTAAATTGTGAAGGTCAGGTATTATTTTGAAACTTACACCTACCTACATGTATTGTGATGCCAGGTAAATAAATGCTAAAAATAGACTTCTAATTATTTAAGTATTTGCTCTTTGTTTTACAGTTTGGCCAGAGACAAACATTGTATTTTGAGACGTTTTATTAATACATTAGAAATAATATTATAGTAAGTTTATGATTATACTTGTTTTCAAAGCTCTTTAAAAGTTGACAGTACCATTAGTATCTTTTAATTTCATATAATAGGCTAAGCTACAACAAAAGTTGTCTTTTATAAATCTACACTAAAATTATAAAGCGGAAAGATTTTTTTGTTTGATTCTAGATTTGTAACAAATAGACTCCGAAACTACAGAACTGATTTAAAAAATTATTTCACCAGTAGATAGCTACATTATTACGGAATACCATGGGCTATAATATTTATTTTGTTATGGGATCCATAAGAAAATAGCAATATTGTATCCCAAGGTAGAAAACCCAAAATTTTGTTAGACATGCGCTGCGAAAACTATAAATGTTCCATAAAGTCCAGTTCGGAATAATGATAAAATAACATCATAGCTGTAATCCCCAATAGATTAGACTGAGGTGTACCTCTGGTACACCCACATTACACCCATTATCTGTCAATCCCATTGAATATGTTTGAGGCAAACCTATTGCCATCAAACAGGCACAGTCTCAGATTCCGGGCCTATACTGAAATATTCCAGATGAGAAATACCAACAACACTTTGCCTGACTCTGGAATGGAAACCAGGTCCTAATGCTCAGTAGTAGCACTGTGGGACATTATACCAAGGAGTCCGGTAACAAATTACTCAGTAAAAATAATAATATTAATACATTTTTAGAAATAATGGTATGCTTTGCAAATATTGTAATAAGACTATAGACTAAAAAAGATAAACTTCAAGCAATGATAATGAACCTTTGTTTATAATAATAGAATGCTATATTATCATATTATATCAGTGATGAAATATCTTAGTATTATTAAAATGTTTTTAATGTATGTTAAAATTAGTAGATCATACTTACTGATATTAAAAATGATTCTATAGTTTTCACTAATTAATAATGAATGTAAATGAAAGTAGGTACTAGAAATGCAGAAAGTCTGAAGTTATTGAAGCAAAAGAAAACAGATTTTATGAAGAAATTAAATATTTAAAATTAGTTCTACATATTTATTATTTATTAAGGATATTTTTTGAGGTTTCTTATGTATGATAAGGGTTCTAAATCATTCAAAAGGTGTGCTTTGATGACTTTTAAAAGAAAAGTAATTTCAGATTAACAAATCTGAAATTATTTTCTATTGTGGCATATTACCAATGATTGATGCCCATTGGAGTGGTCTATGAGGACTCCCATGATCACCAGAGGACGTCTACGATCTTAAATAACTAGTTTACTTTATGAAACTTTCAGAAAGAACAACCGAAACGAAAGAGAAAGGATGCCACAAAACTAAGAAGAAGAAACATGCCCAGGAATCATTTGATGCCTGATTAGACCCATTTATAAAACCCTCAGGTCATGGACACACATTTGAGTTACCGCCAAAAGAATATTCCAAACGTTTCGAAATAGTTTTTGGCTCTATTACAAAACATATGTAAAAATCAATCAAACTCAGTATACTCACGCGAAATCTTGATATGATCAGACCCATTTTCTTGACTTTATAACTTCAAATATCAAGTGAATTTAATATAGAACACTTTAAACTCTTAACACAGCCTTGTTTTAGCGTTTTTCGAAGCTAAAAATAAGTTTGGCATAACCTGGTGATGATGACGAATGTATTATAACCTATAACGCCGATTGAAGAACATTACAAAAATATAAAAGATAATTAATCGGCGGCGTGTTATAATATCAAATCACATATCCACTAGTTAGTTTCGATTCAATATCATTTGCAAAATTCACCGCAAGAACTTCTGAACAAATAAAATTCAAGAAAAAAACATTTACTTTCAACAATCATCCACAGATAAAATATGTCGCGTTATGACATTAGCCGATGAACGATGATGTCCGCCTGTGAGCTTGTCAAGTAGAAAGTACTACAACAATGGACATAAAAAAATATAGCGCATACTGTATTAAAGAAGAGTTTTATTATTCTATGTTATATTAAACAACCACAAAGTTTTTTAAATATTAATTAGTAGTCTTTTCATTATTATCTTATCTAGGTGCTTTTGAGTCCGCTTTATGACTCCCATCAATTGACACAAAATGTTTTCTAATGTGACTGTAGTGCCACAAGCAAATTTATTTCATTTGACTTCCTGCTCATCACATTTAGAAAACAAGCGTGAAGATAGTTTTAATATTTCTTATGTTGGTAGCGTTGATACGAAAATTGTGTCGTGGAACAGGGCGAAGAAAATGTTACCAGCCCGTGTTTTGGGTGCCTACTATGAATAATAGTTTGGGAAATAAAACTTCAGTTTGTTATTTACTTTTTGTTCTGTTATTTTACCTAAGAAATTATCTTTAAAATATGTACAGGACCTAGCAAGTTTTCCAGTCTGACGTGTAGCAGCCTAGTCGTGTAACATCAGCTGCCTCTTGAGAAGTTTGCCTTCCATCAGAATCAACGCAACGGCATAATCCTCGGCGACATTGTACCTTCCGAAAACTACCATTCTTACAGCATATTGGCTTCTCCGGTACGTTGCCCATTACGTTGGTTGTTTGAGCACATTCTGTAAAACAAAGAAACTGTAGTAGATACAGAACTAAACAAACAAAACACGTATTAGGTGAATGGTTAAGCGAGCGCAGCTTGGTTCCATCGTAGTTAGACGAGATTTTAGTTTCACCATGAAAGGGTCACACACACACATATACACACATACACACACACACACACACACACTATACAAATTCACAATAATAGTTAAGTAATTTAATCTAGCTAAGTTAGTAAGTAGTTAGGTACGTTTGAATGAATATGTAATTTGAGAAACCTTTTTAATATCTGTTGCCTAATTAGAACCCAACTGTGAACCACTACGTGCACTTATATGTATCATCAACCACGAGGATGCTAGATCCCACGACACAGGGTATCCTAGTGTGGGATCTAGGGTTTCTCCACTGCACACAAAATACTCTCAGGATCCTGTCTTTGTGCTTTCATTTTATTTTGTGCTTATCGTGTCTATTAACTTGTTCTTAATAAATTTATTCTTATTTATGCTTATTTACGCACAATGAAACTATTTTCAGACGAAGGGGTGTTGGGCCAAAGTAGGATCTATTTTCGTTTCGTTGAAAACGGCTGTTCGGTGGTCCCAAATACATTTCATTAAGTTTGAGTTATTTTGAGTTAGCTTCAATAATGTATTGCACCCTATGAACTCGAGGCCCCTCTAATGGTAGTGTGTTACCCTTCGGCCCCTGAATGTCATTGAGAGGAGGGCATTGTGAGAAATATTTGTGAAGTTGTCAAGGAATTTTTGTATTGACCATGCAAGATTTAATCAACGTTAGTTCCGATTTAACGATCGATCGGAGAGCAGTGGTGGCTCAGTAGTATCAGCCCCGACTTACGAATTGTAGGTCGTGGGTTCAAACCCAGGCGCTTTACTTTGTGTAAATATTTTCGTTAACACTGTTCTCAAAACGGTGAAAGATAACATCGTGAGGAAACCGGCATGTCCTAGAACCAAAAATTCGAAGACATGTGACATCTACCAACCCGCACTGGGCCCGCGTGGTAGATTACGGCCCACTCCCTCTCACCAAGAGGAGGCCTGTTCTCAGCAGTGGGAATACTATAGGCTGATTATATTCATTATACAAGGTGTAAGAGACAGGCCTCCGCAGACTGATGGGGTGGATTCAGTATATCATACTAAGATGACCAGTACAAGAAATTATTTCAGGACCGTTATGGGAATCCAATAAATCTGATATGTTTTAGTTCCTCACACCCAATGTATCGCTACCGTGGCAAAAAAAGCCGCCTTTGTGCAATCGCCGACGACGAGTTCGATGAACTCTGTAGTTAGACAGGAAGTGAACAGCTGACTTTACGTGTCGTTCGTTAAAGTATTTCAACATCCATTGCTGCTTTTTTGATTTTAGCCGTATTGTTTACATAAATGGAGTGCTGCTTTCAGAGAATGTAATTTTACATTGAATTAAAACTGAAAAAGCTAAAAAAAATCTTTAAAAAAACCTGAGAAAAATTCCGGTGGAATATGATTCAATATAAGGGGCTGAATGCACCCTGTCAGTTTGTGGAGGGCTGTCCGTTACACCCAGTATAGTTCCGATTTTCGACACGCTTCAAAATATCCTTTTAGCGTTGAACACGAATTTGGGTACAGTCAGCGTTTACAATATCTGGTTGAGGAGATCGTGGAGTATGTACGTGTGAAGATCAACTGGACCTGGAGGGTCGAGAAGTTGGAACCGCGTCACAACACGAACTTCAAGTCATTCGTGGTGCGAGCTCCAACTCATCAAATCGAGACCTTCCTCAATGAAGAGTTTTGGCCGAAGGGTGTCATGTATCGGCGATTCCGCGGAAGGCTACGTACAACACCGCGCACCGCACCGTCACTTCGTGTACTTACTATGTGTGTTTTATCTTTACATTGTTTTTTATTTGTGTGTATATAGTTAGGGTATTTATGATATGGGTCTGTGTTGCCCGAAATAAATTGATTTGATTTCGATTTTTGAATACTTATCGGGACAAACAAATGAGGGGTATAAAAGTAAATTTTGAACGAAAACTTAAATATGAATGCCATTTAGTAGAGCTCGTTAAAACTAATTTATTACACATAACAATTAAGACGCAAAGTTCCCACTATCCCATAGAAAATGGTGTATATAAATTGAAGTAAGAACTGTGTAGCCCGAAATAAATTGATTTGATTTTGATTTTTGAATATCGGGACGAACAAAATGGTTCAAAACGATCTCAACAACTATGAAAATTAAATATTAACTCAATGACACAAGGAATTTTTCAGAATGAAGATGGAACAGGGCAACTGTCATTCGGACTAGAACTTTGTATCAAATTGAGATAAAATTTCATTATCTTAGTTTTTGAGATCATTTTGAACGGATCCATTATTTCCGATATTTTTGACGCGTCTGCGTCGGATGTCCGACATTTTGTAATTTTATTTTATTAGGGGCAACAAGTAGCAGTTTAAATACGATGATCACAACACTTAGTCTATATCTCCCTCCCGATCCTTGCAAGAGCCAGCCCGCGATGCTGCGCCTGTTGTTTTAAATTAGTCCCTAAATAATTTTAACCCAGATCCAGTCTGTCCCTTGCTGCCCCCCCTACCAGTGACTACCTAAGCCGAGGTCCGTACCCCACCTGTGGTTGCCCTTAGGTCTTAGTCGCTTTAGTTTTTTAAGTATAAATGTCCCGGTTGGAGGACTAAAATTATTTTTTAGGAATGGCCGGGAAAATGTCCGTATAAGTAGTAAAAACTTTATTTAGGTTAACTACGAGAAGTCACAAAAAAAAAACGTTAGTTTATAGAAGTATCTAGCATATACACTACCCACAACTTTATCCACAAATTATGTAACAAAATAAACTAATATAATAAACCTTTCTTTTTTTCATTTTGTAATGTTTTTTTTTTTAATTTGTGGTTCGAATTTAAATGTGTCCTGGGAATACTGGGTGGGTAGCCCATCCACACACATAAAAATATACCTATACTCTAAAGGTTTAGGTAGTTAAAAAGGGTAAACAAATCGTAAAAAGGGTTTTTTTATAGTTGACATTTTCTTCTTTAAAAATACGTTCTAACAAATTAAAATTTATTTTGGATCACACGATAGTTTCCTCTTTTTAACTGACTTCAAAAAGGAGGAGGTTATCAATTCGGATGTTTATATTTTTTTTTTTTTTTTTATGTATGTTCGGCCATAACTCCGTCATATATAAACGGATTTGCAAAATTCTTTTTTTGTTCGAAAGGGGTTTATTTCGAAATGGTCCCATATAAATTTCATGTAGATCTGATGATGAGTTCCGGAGACAGACACCGGAACTCTTTAAAAAATTACGGCAAATCAACCGCGATTTCTGCTATGGCATTAATATGCATTGTTTGTTTGGAATTAGTGCGGGGTAGATACCAAAACTAAAAATTTAAAAATAAAAAACTTTTTTTATATTATAGTATGTTCAATGTTATCATTTATTCTTAAACTACTCTTCGTACATGTAACTGCTTGAGCACAATTTTTTAGTTACATTTATTATAATAATATAATATTTTGTAATCTGACCTTTGTAAAGAGCCCAAAAAGACAGGTTCCCCAAACCTTTAATAAAATACAACGAATTAGAAAAAGAGTAGGTACAACTGTGACGTAGTCTGGCAACTGAAGTGGCAGGTATTACGTTTAGTCGGTAATTGCAGAATTGGAAAAATTGCGAATTGCGAATAAAAGAGGAACAGAAAATGTTTAATAAGACAAAATAATGGATGATACCACTGAACGCTTTATTATTAAGATGACAGATAGTTAATCAGATTCAGATTCAGAATAAAGCCTATTATTATGTGACTTTAGATAATGTGATTTTAACATTTAAAATAAAAGGTTGTGCATCTATGAGTCAGGTTTTTTTGTTTAAAACAAACCTGTTTTAGGGCTTCACCACCGCGCAGCAGTCGAATAAAAATAGTATTCTAGAATAACTATTCTAGAGTCAGTACTGATTCATACCAAGCTCATTTAAAAGTCATCAACTTACTGCAATCCATAGTTTCGAAGTCCTCTGATGTTGGCTCAACTCCGTAATCTTCGATTTGAACACCTCGCTCGTCTATGCAGATTTTTCTGAAAAACGTTTTAGTGTTGTAGTATAAAAAGTTAAACTATCAACTCACTCACTCGTCACTCTAGCGTTATGAAAAGATATATTGGTAATGTTCTTTAAATTTGAAAAGTTAGGTAGTATTCACAACCGACATGTGCTATGGCCATGCATATGACCAGCATAGCTCATCATCATTAATTCAGTCGAAAAACGTCCTCAGCTGAACATAGGCCTCCAATTTGGGAGGGTTTTCCATAATCGGCCTGCTTGGTAGGCAGGTTGGCGATAGCAGTATGGTGGTAAAATGCCTAGAGAACATCATCATCATCAGCCTGTAATGTTCCCACTGCTGGGACACAGGCCTCCTCTCGGTGAGAGGGAGTGGGCCATAATCCCCCACGCGGGCCCAGTGCGGGTTGGTAGATGTCACATGTCTTCGATTTTTTGGTTCTAAGGCATGCCGGTTTCCTCACGATGTTTTCCTTCACAGTTTTAGAGCAGTGTCGATGAAATAATTTACACAACGTACTATGCCTGCTTGGGATCCAACTCACGACCACGACTCACTCGTAAGTCGCGGCCGTTACCACAGAGCCATCACTGCTCTAACAACACACACTAGAGAACACTGCTGCCCATTCTCTAATAAGTTTAACCGTCTTTTACGACACTCACGGGAAGAAATGGGTTGGTACTATTCTTTACGTCCGGCGCCACACAGAACCAACCAGCATAGCTATACACAACTATTCGACAGGTAAACAACATTATCGTTCAGCTGAAAAACCTCATCGTCGATGACATGGGCTTTCACCAAACGTCGCAACAATTTGTCGCAATGGTATTTTGACAGTTCAACAACATTAATCACGTTATTGTCTTTGGTCAGGGGACGAAAAGAACCAAAAAAAAAAAAATGTCTTTGGTCAGCAGATATTGTTTTCGAACATTTGAAGTATTGCATTAGCAGCATCTTTCAAAATTATACAGATTCTGTTTGAAAGTGTGTTTCACAATTAGGATGCAGACCTGTGCTCTGCTCATCTGACCACAATATCAAGCCTATTTTTCTAAGGAATGGACAGTGATGTACAGACGCCACCAGGTCAAGCTACCCGAAACTGTCAATTTTTCCCAACGAACCTTGAACCTAATGCTCTAGAAATAAAGTCGAAAATCTTTCAAAGAAATCTGACAGATTGTAGTAGCTTGATGTGTTGGCGTCTGTACATACACCCAAATTTAGGTTAATAGAATATTTCAGCAGTAGAGGTGTCTATACCCAGTGATTGATTTAAAATACCCGATTACATTTTACCTGAACTCGGAATCGAACCCAGAACACTTACAACAGAGTAATATAGGTAATCAACGAGGCAGTTCTTTTTTGTTTTGTGGATGGGAAATCAGCAAATGACGTCTCCCGCTCTGGATGGAGCGGAAGAGCGTGTCAGACTTTACCGACTAAAACCCACCCGTGTTCCTTCAGTTGCCTATTCCAGGGCCATGGTAACTCTTTCGGACAATTCCACGACCTTGGCAGGAACGCGGTAATTCTGCCTCTACAGAAACAAAAGTTATTTGACATACGTCCCATCCCTTGTAATTCTTGTCCTTCCGAAAGTCCCATCAGGCAGACACTCCGGGAAGCCGCTGAAGTAGTCTATATTGTACCCCTCCTCTTCACTCCTCTGGATCAGGTCTACCTTCTCCTGCATGTCTTCGAGGCAAGGAGTCGTGAAGTTGTAGGGAGGGTCACCTTCGGAGTAATGTTTAAATAGGTCTGTATCTTCGTCATCTGGAAATTATTATACGAAATAATTAAGTATCTAATCAAACCGTTTCATTATCTGCCTAGCCTTTTCCAAAGTATGTTCGGGTTGGCTTCCAGTCTAACCGGATGCAGCTGAGTACCAGTATTTTACATGGAGCGACTGCCTATCGGACCACCACTGCCCAGTAACTGGGTAATACGATACCCCTTGGTAAGATTGGTTGTCAGACTTTCGGGCTTCTGATGACCCGTTATGACTGGCAAAGATCTAGAAATGACAGCCAATGGCTTAACGTGCTTTCCGAGGGACGGAGGGGTTAAAATCTAAATCGTTTATTCACAAAAAATTGGAAAAGTTAGTTGACTTTAACTTTTGTAAATGAAAATATAAAAAAAACCTTTCCATATTATCATAAACGTTAACTTATTTTGCTGAATTATTCCGATTTGAGGGAAATAGATCACAAGGTATAATACTAGTCGGTTTCCCGTACATAAATACGTATATCATGCGTATTCAAACGAAGAAAAGAAAAAGAAGGCACAATGTAGGTTAAAAATTTAAAACCATCTAAGCATAGAGATGGTTTGGTCATGTTGAGAAGATAATATATTATATTGATAAATAAATACATATAATGACTTAATTGGTGATTTTCTGACCAGATGTATGAACATAAGCAAAGCAAACGGAGTATGAAAGGATCGCAGCAGGTTGCGTTAAAGAAACATGCATTTAGAACAAAAAAATAAAAATAAAAAAACGTGTGTGTGAAAGTTTATGTGTTTATTTAAATAACTAGCATACTCACAGCAAGCCAACTCCGTAATAGGTGTCCTCTCAAGATCAATACTGCTGATCCTGCCGTCAACGATTCCAGTCAGGATATCGACGCAGTAGCATTTATTGGCGATGCATTGGATCGGGTGGAAGTTACCATCGGAGGTGCAGCGAGGACCGACCACGGGGAGAGGAACACCAGAGCCGATGGACTTCTTCATGCGCTCGTGGAAACGGGAGCATCCTGCAATTGAAAGGTTCAAAATAAAAACTAATCGAAAAACGTCTTTGTACTAGTGGGCAGCTAAAAACGTGGAATGAAGTTACAACCAGATCCTTCAGATAAACCTTTCAAATTTTTTCGGGTATTAAGTTTGCTCCGCGTTTTTATTAATAAGGTGGTTGAAGTCGATAAGTATGTGGTAACTGTGTACGGTAAAAAACATTTAAATCCTTCGTTGTACATAGGTTTAGAATATAATAGAATATTTTTATTTCAGACCGGAGTCCATAGGGTTAGTAACAATTTTTCTGAACGTTTAGTGTTAGTAGGTTACAGACACAGATACAAATATATAATTACAATTAAAATTCAGCATAGAGCCGCATCCATCTCCGCAGCTTCGGGGAATCCCACCGATCTGCGAATACACTGAGAATACTGTTGGTGCTGCCGCAAATACGCGTCATCAGGGATGCACACCTATTTCTAATAATGGCGGCAAAACCATCAATATTATTATCTGCAAACATCCCTGACGCACTACATTTTTTTTTTTTTTTTTTTTTTTCAGGATGGGAAATCATCAAATGACTTCTCCCGCTCTGGGCGGAGCGGGAGGGCATGTCAGACTTTTACTGACTAAAACCCACCCGTGTTCCATCAGTTGCCCATGTGCCAGGGTCACGGTATCTCTTTCGAACAATCACGCGACCCCGGCAGGCATCGGTCCTAGTAGACCCCTACACTGCTGCTGACATCTCTTTGAGGCGCGCGTGGAACACTGCGCGCCGTCGACCCGAGCTTGGTCCTTACCGGGCGGCGAGCTACCCATTGCTCGCCACCCGCAAGCTCGCGCCTACGGTGGCCGGGAGTCCGCTATTGACTCCCGACGCCCGGGGCGTCTCCTCCTGCGGCGGCTAGGGACGTGAGGGCGCAGAGACTGCCACTCCCTCACGCGCCCCGCCTCCTCCTTCGCGAGCATTACTGCTTCGCAGAAGGAGGTGACGGCTTCCCATTCCCTCTCGCTCCGTACCATGGCTCGCACCAGGGCCGGACGCGAGAGGTCGCCGCCGCCGATCGCCTCCACGAGGACACGGCGGTGCTCCGCCCAGGCAGGGCACACCTCCACCGTATGCTCCACCGTGTCCTCCAGACGATCCTCGCAATGGAAACACCCGGACGTATCCTCCCGCTTTATCCTGAACAGGAACCCACCGAAGCACCCATGCCCGGTGAGAACCTGCGTCAGGCGGAAGGTGAGGACGCCGTGGCGCCTCTCTATCCACTCCTCAAAGAGGGGACTTACCGCCGCAATTGTGGCGTGCCCACTGACGCACTACTACGCCACGGCAGCCGCAGCAGCACCCTCAGTGCATTATTATATTGACCGCGTAGGTCGCTGTACGTCCGCCGAGTGAAGTTGACCCACAGGCTTCACGTGTAGAAACACTGACAGTAAGCTTTGAACAGCGTTACTTTCACTGGCTTCGTACAACGCGCAAACCTGGGGATCAGCATGTTACAACGGACAGCCAGCGACCTACGTTCCTTTCAATATAACAATATTATCTTTAAGGTCTTCAGTGACCCAGTGGCCCAGATACTTAAACTTATCCACCCTTCGCAGTGGTTCTCCACAAAGTGCGACAGTAGGAATACTCGCATTGTCACACTGCCTGCTTTTAAAACCATTAATTCGCTCTTTGTGACGTTATATTTGTTTGAGCCCATGATTCACAGCATAATTTTCGCATATAGCGATCAGTCGCCTCAGAGCACCGATCGATGGGTCAGCAGCACCATATCGTCAGCATAACTAATATTGTTAATGCACACCCCGTCAATATGACATCCGACAATGGTGCTGCTGATCTCAAGGATCAGCTGGTTCATGTATAGGTTGAAGAACCGGGCTGATCTGAGCCCCCTTTGCCTCACCCCACACTCAAACCGATACACGTCCGAGTGCAACCCATTCCACTTCACGCTATTGCGTTGACTACTGTACCAGTACTTAAATATTGTCAGTATTTCAGATGGTAACGAAGTTTCACATTCTAGTTTACGCCACAAAACATCGTAACATACAAGATCAAACGCCCATGAGAGATCCAGAAAATAAGCAAAAAAAGGGGTCTTCCTTTCTGTGTAGTATTGGACAGTCTGCTTGAAGCACACGATTGCACTTTCAGTTGACAGCCCATGCCTAAAACCGAACTGGGCGTCATGTAGTTCGAGGTGTTTAGCCAATTGCTTATCAAGCAGACTGTCCAACACTTTTACTATGACCGTGGCCAGAGAAATGGGCCTGTAATGGGAAATGTCAGAGACATCCCCTGTTTTATTTTTCACAATAGGTACTACCATTGTATACATTAAGTCATCCGGTAAGTAGCCGTGACTAACGCACAAGTTAAAAAATAAGGCTAGCACACGAGGCAAGTGTCCCCCGCATGCTTCAGGTGCTCTATGCTGAGGCCATCATGGGCCGGGGATTTACCCCTCTGCATTTTACTTATGATGGCTGATATCTCTTGTGCGGTAAAAACAATAGAAATGTCACCAGAGTTGGCACCAGCATCAAACACCTGCACAGGTCTAGTAAAAGGTGACTCAATGTGAAAATCAAGTGAAAATGACGCTGAAATGCATTGGCTATATCGGCCGGCTCGTGTACGCCCACCACGCTCACCGGGGGACTTAACTTCGGATTCAAAGTATCTGTTGATTTCCAAAATGATCCAAACTTCTTTTTAGTGTGATGTTTAGCTAAAATGTTGCTAAGTAATAAGTTTTAATCTGCTGTTGGTTATCTTGACAATATTTCATATTGGTTTTAAAGGTTTTTCTAGATTCCCACATTTTATTGTAAACATAACCACTAGCAGGTTTACCATACATATAAAACAACCATATTTGGTAACACAGTCGAGCCTCTCTGTGAGCGTCACAAGGTTTACCCAGGTAACAAAAAGAACGAAATACTTTGAATACTCATCTATCCATCCCTTTCAACCATGTAGTAGGTCCGCCTTGATTTTGGAAGACTGTTAAAAAAGGATTTAGGCGAAAGGAGTGACCTGCAGTAAAACCAAATAATGTTTCAGAAGTAGAACCCAATGGCTTGACTCGCCACGATGGGAAGAGACCGGACGGAGTGACCATTTTGGTCATTCCGTCTAGTCTCTCCAACACGGAAGTTGGATAGACTTTTGGTGTAGGATACAACCTGTGTCGACACCCTTGCAACATCCCATCTTCCTGCACGAAGGGCTGTGCTGGGGCAGAATATCTCAGACGGTATTTTATATGTTTGAGCCGTTTGGGGTTGAATCACTAGGACTATGATCCAAATAGTCATTGAGTATTTTAGCAGTTGGTTGACTCTACAGGTGACCAGAGTGCTGGCCTAAGAATAGTATTGCTGCCAGCTTTATGGGAACTTATCCCTTTGACAGCGATGTAGACGAATTTTTTGATGATCAATCCTTCTTCCCTTTTATTAATGTACAATACTTATAAGTACATATTATAATACGTAGTTTAGTGTTAGCTTCTACATAACATTAAGGCTAAGTTCAGATGAACGCGCGACGACGCGCGCTACCGTGCGATTCACCTGTTCAGATGGCGGCGGCTTGCGCGCGACAGTCTAGCGTGAACATTCAGTGAGAATGGATGTGGAGGAGGCAATTTGCTCGTGGGTTTTTATACCGCAAACTACGATGTCGCCGCTGAAAGCAAAGACGATACTGGGTGCACCCTATTTTAAGTCAAAGACTTTCTTTAAGCCTGTTTGTGACTTTATATCCCACACTAAGACTACACGAAGATCGATTTTTCAACTATTTTAGGATGTCGATTGCATCCTTTGACTTTTTGTATGATTGCGTTGAAAAGGATTTGCAACCTACAGATGGTGCTGTAAGATATTGCATATCACCAAAAGAAAAACTTTTTCAATTTCGTCTATTAGAAAAATGGAAGACGACATATCAATGGATTTACCATTGATATGTCGTCCTCCATTGTTTTCGTCGCTCCTTGCGTCCGTCCGCCTCAAACCACGCGGGTCAACTGAACAGGGTCGATACAGGAGTGTAGATCTTAAACCGCGCGTCACAGCGCGGTGGCTCGCGGGTCAACATCTTGCGCGCGGTGCATGGCGGTGCGCGGGGGCACGCGCGGTGACGTGCGGTCATGTACACAACAACATTGATTTGTTACAATCTTAAACCGCGCGCCGAGCCAACCGCGCGTCGCCGCGCGTTTTTCTGAACTTAGCTTTAAGATGACCAGCTAATAAATGATATGGAAATGGAAAAACTCAATATATACTATACTGACCACAACGCATATTCCGCTCGGTGATAGCGCCAAGGTTCCGGACTTCGCCGAAAATTCTCTCACCTTCTTCGGACTGACAGAAACATCTGAAAATTAGAAAAAAAAAACTTTTTATAAACGAAAAAAACAACCGTCTTCTACAAAGTACAACACAAAATGGAAAATAACTTTAATATCAGACATCGTTGTGTTTCGTTTTCTTCTTCCGAAATTAAAGTTATTTTACTGACTTCAAAAAGGCGTGACTAGTCACGACACCCGTCGGGGAGCTTGTTCTTCGACGCAGTTTTAATTCCAGTCTAAAGCCAATACGATTCTAATGTTAATTTTGCGTACACGTGATTCGGTACTCTTGAAAACGATAGTATCAATTGGAACAACAACAACGCCCGATCTCGATTCCACTTAGTTCTTCAAAATGGACACCCAATTTAAACACATTTTGGCGCTAGCGTCGAACTCAAGAATACGAAACGTCACAATTCCAATCAATCGAAATTAAAATCGAGAGTATCCAACCTGGTCGGAGTTCCTCCGATTTCTACAGAGGTTGAGTGTGTGGCGACACAGTACCTGTACCCATTACCTTACCACCGAACCTTACCATATACCTGCGAAGAAATTACCACATACCACCAAACCAATTACCTTACCACCAAACCAATTACCTCATACCTCTGAACCAGTTAACTTTACCACGTTTTTGACTTTCTGCAAGAAGAAACAGTGAAGCAAACCGTCTTGAAAAAGACGAGTACGTTTTGACCATCAAGAAACAAGATAAGCCGACATGACACGAGCGCTATCACAACGCCGCACACGCTCGGCGGTTCGCTTCGAAAGAAGCGGTTTGTTAATGCATGCAGAGCAAGCAGAAGCATCAGCATCTTCATTTCATGCGGATGGACACGTGGACACACGACGCTGAAGACACACGCGTTCCGCGGACCAGCAGGCGTCTTCCATCTTGACTCGACGACGGCGCCCGGTGAAAAGGATCGCGCCTTGCTCGCACGTCCTATTTATGCCTTTCCGGCGAATAGTTCCGAGAGCTACACA
Organism: Aporophyla lueneburgensis; assembly: GCA_932294355.1. NCBI lineage: Eukaryota > Metazoa > Arthropoda > Insecta > Lepidoptera > Noctuidae > Aporophyla > Aporophyla lueneburgensis. The sequence goes on along the minus strand of OW028762.1, from coordinate 8,946,470 downwards.
GCGCTCGCACGCAGGCGCGCGACGCCCATCGCTATTGGTTGATGATTGTAAATAATAACAGATTGTACCTAAATTATCATTCCAAAAATGTATATAAGCAGAGCGTTTTTGTAGAATAAAATCATTGATATTCACTCTTTCATTGGGATCAGTTGGAGTTGTTTTATTCACGACAATTAGAGTTCCCTTCGCTATTCTTCAACTCTATTAGACAACACAACGTCTAAAAGTGAACTTTACACCCCGTTCCTCATACCTCCAAAGCCCCATTCACTTTAAAATACTTACGTGTGTGCAGAAATACACTCGTAGGCTGCAAACTTCCCTTTACCATCACAGTGTGGCCTATGTTCCAGTGCTCCAGTCAGCCCCCTCTGTTCTCTTGAATCGTACTCGTCTTGAACAGTGTGGCACGCTGATTTCACTAGAGTATAGGAAAGAGTATGTTATTTAATCATTGGTGAATTAGAAACAAATGGCAATTGTTTATCGATTTCATCGCTCACTGATTTAAAAGTCTAATACCGGGATCACACGGGATCACACTTAAAGTTCTTAGAATAGGCCAGTAAGAAAATGAGCTTATGAAAAATTTGTTTAAATTTCGAATTAGGAACTCTTGAAGAATCTGTAGATTCTATGTGTAATGTATTCAATAATGTCATTTGTTTTTACAAATTGGCGACAGTCAAAAACGCCATCGTAATTGGTGTCGCTCAGTGCTTCAGAAGTGAGACGGAGATGACTCGAATGCTGTATATGACATCGTCATGGGTGTTGAAAGTTGAATAATTAATTATATTGTTACGAACCCGAAACCAAAAGACAATCGCAATGGGTGTTTCCACTGGAAGATTTGCTGATAAAAGGAAAGAAGGGCAAACTAAAGTCAGGGGAAAAGATGATTGCCTCTTCTTTGGACGGACGCGTCACTACTTTAGATCTTCTGACTATATCCAGCTTACTGAAGTTTAGTTCAGAGACAGAAACTTACTTCTAGTACAACTACTCCATCCATCTTCGGTAGTGCAGTTAAGTCCATCACCACAGCGCCCCACCATGTTGCCCATACCAGGTCCACCGGTCGTGCAATGTTCGCCTTCCCCTGGAACACGCACCCAATATGGTTTCATTCAATGGATATTAATAAGATAGTACTCGCATGTCGCGTGTATCCTCCGCCGATATGGCGGTCAGGTTTTTTTTGTATGGGAACTCATAGTTGACCTTGAGAGGTCGTAACAACTTAACCGAATTATCCGGTGGCTGTTTAAACCTCTAAGTCCCTGAGATACCACATATGGTATAGACACAATAGTTTTTTAATTGTATCTGTAATTACGGTAAATGACTGGTTAAACCGACTAAAAGCCTCCAGCCAGGGGCGATTTTCCTATAATACTAAGCGAATGCACGCAAAGAGGTGCGTGCAGTCTGTGGAGTACGAACGACGCATAGCCATACAATTTCAGCAACATACTGCGATCGCAAACCCAAGCGAGCCTGCCAAGCGTGGCGATTATGGCAACGCACCCCCTGAAATAATGACAAACACCGACAAAAAACCGGGCCCCTAGTGCCCGGCTGCCCGCCTGCCCTCAGCTTCGGTAGCGGACAAGGTTACAGAGGTGCTAAGAATCTCCATAAGAGATCTGGCTACCAAAATCACCGACAACTGGACCGGGCGGCACCGGCAACATACAACACGCGTACTACGCAAGATGGCATAGGCTGGATTAAACCCGGATATTTTTTTTACTGTGGAATTTAAAGCTACAGGCTCAGCTAAGGCGCACGCTGGTACTTCATCGAGCAAGGGTCGGGGGCGGGTCAGCTCAAAACGTAAACAATTAGAATCAATGCCATAAAGTATAACATTGTTACTGGCCATTTTGACCGTCTGGATTTTAATAATTTATTGGGCAATGGGCGATCCTATATTCCCAAAACCGGCCATAACCACAGAAACTCTTTGCAGTAGGTTTCTACTGATCTAATACTGGTCTACTTCACCTGGTCGGTGAATGGTAATAGCTATATTTATATTCAATCTAGCCTTAATCCCTTACCATAGAACGGCATACAGTAATCACAGCAGTTACATAGCGTAGGGGAGGGTAGTGTGAGCCCCTTGTGTGTAGCATTGTTGACGCTGCAGTGGATAGCAGGCTCTGGGCACCCCTCGTCGAACCGATACGTCTGGGGAAAGAAGGTGTATGATCAGAGAATTGTTTTGTTCTTTAATCAAAACAAGGGAAGACCTATCACACCCCGATGAGTTAGGGGGTGAAGATACACCTACCCTACATTTCGCCAGACTCGAGCCTGATTTTCATTACTAATTTTATTTCTGTGAGTAGGTTTGTACAAACACTTTTACATGTCAATGATATTTTTTTTAAACTAGACGAGGTCGGCGTTTCCTATCTGACTACTCTTTGAAGAAAGGCCGAAACAAACTCAGAGGTCACAGTCTCTTTTAAAGTACAGACATCATGGTCACATCATGGGAAGACCATGTAGACTGGTGTCTGAAATGATCTTTTGTGGAAAGAACGACAAAGATTGACCTGTCCAGTCAGTGCATGCATTTTTAGGATTATTAACTACTTTGGTGGAGTATTAAATTGTCCGTGGCCTACCAAAGGTTGACAACAATAAAAGTTGCATCGTCTGAACGGTGTTTTTTTTTTGGATGGGCAGTCATCAAATGACTTCTCCCGCTCTGGGCGGAGCGGGAGGGTGTGTCAGACTTTTACTACCAGGGCCACGGTATCTTGTTTGAACAAACTCGCGAGCCTGGCAGGCATCGGTCCTAGCAGACCCCTTCACTGCTGCTGAAATCTCTTTGAGGCGCACGTGGAACACTACGCGCCGTCGACGGCCACGGGCCTGGTCCTTACCGGGCGGCGAGCTGCCCATTACTCGCCGCCCGCAAGCCGGCGCCTATGGTGGCCGGCAGTCTGCGATCGACTCCCGACGCCCGGGGCATCTCCCTGCGGCGGCTAGGGACGTGAGGGCGCAGAGACTGCCACTACCTCACGCGTCCCGCCTCCTTCTTCGCGAGCATTACTGCTTCGCAGAAGGAGGTGACGGCTTCCCATGCTCTCTCGCTCCGTACCATGGCTCGCACTGAACAGTGTTTAAGGCTATTAAAAATTGAAAGTTGCTTCGTTTAAATTGGACTTTACTTTAAATGAGAGTGAGCCTACTTATCGCTCGTAATCTGACACAAAATCAGGCTTCAAGGCTACCTGGGATGACTGGGTGGCTCTGTGGCATCCCATGCACTGTCGCTCCGTACTAAAGCCGGGAGCAATCGATCGTCGCCGACTTTACCCAACCTGGGCATTGAACTAAGGAATACCCCGCCATGGAGACATACCTTGATACGTATTGAATCAGTTCTTAAAATTATTATGCACTTAAATGTGCTCTATTTGATACTCTGCATCACTATTCAGAACCATATCAAGAGCAGTTATGGCCCTGTAGTAATGGCCACGACTTACAAGTGGCTGGTTGTAGATTCGAACACAGACAGGCGCTTCACCTTGTGTAAATCATTTCATCACCACTGAACTGAAAACGGTAAAGGTAAACATCGTGAGGGAACTGGCATGTCTTAGACCCAAAAAGTCAACGATATGTGATATGTACCAACCTACACTGGACCCGCGTGGTAAACTACGGCCCACTCCTTCTCAAAGGGAGGAGCCTGTATCTCAGCAGTGGGACATTATAGGCTGATTATGTATTCACAACCATTTGATACGCTTCCGTGCCAATTGAACAACAATCATTGTTATCGAAGTCTTCTGAACGCTTCTGGATATAAATTCAAAAGCAGAAAATAGTGACAGTTCAATCCAAATAGATGACCACTATTCCTTCGTGTGGTGCCGGACGTACAGAATAGCACAATCGCATTCATTCCCGCAGGTGTCGTAAGAGGCGAATAAGGGACTTACTAGAGAATGTGCAGCAGCCTCAGACCAAATAAAAAAGGTAGACGGAGCGCCGCGCTCTCGCAGTGAAGCAGGGTAAAGGAAGCCAAATTAGAAATAGGAAGCCGATCGTGTTCCAGTGCGTCGCGTGACACCGAATACGCTACGCGTCATAACCCTAAAATTGGTAATTATTGTAAAATGCCTTCCTTTGTCGTAAAAACAATTCTGTAATACAAAAAAATCCATGTGGGATAACTTTTCACTAGTAAGTGTTTCATTTTGTTTAATTTGAAATAAAAATACAAAAATATTTCGTAATGCGTTTTTGGAACACAAAACCTCGCATAAATATCTTCGGTGTGACCAGTATATCCGTAAACAAAACTCCCCGAAATGCGGGTAGTTTAAGAATTATTATTTTTAAAATTGTTTGTGTATTGGTTAAATCTTTTTAATTACTACGAAAATTATTATTATCTATTTTCGACGTCAAATAAACAGAGTAAGCATTAATAAATTACTCGGGTTTAAATATTTTGTAATATAACATGAATACAATACGATAAGCTATAAGTATGTGATTATTAGGATAATTATTTCTATATGCAAGTACAATATAAAACGGTTTTATGTAAATTATAGTTTTGGATTAATTTATTTCTCAACCTTTTCATTTGTTACATTTGAAAACAAAGTGTTTTTATTATTTTAGTTTCCCAAGAGACCTAAAGTGGAAACAAAAGTGGATTGAGATTATTAGGTTAAGCCGAAATAACGAAACTTGGTTGCCATCAAAATTTAGTGTTGTGTGTTCCACACATTTTACAGATAATGATTTGTATGTTTCTAAATATGGGCTGCGTCGTGTGATGAAAAATACAATACCAAAAAAAATATGAACCCATGTTGCTATTAGATTATGTTATATGTTTTGTACACTTTTGTACCTTCTAACATTCGATCAATATTCTTTTTAGGTTCTTATTGACCAACCTGGTAATGCTATTGATATTGCCGTTTCTGAAAACGTTGACGTTTTTTATGGTTTATCGGGTCGACGATTACGAAAACAACAATTATTTCACAAAAATTGCACAAAAACATAAAACAAAAAGACAAGAAGATTTATACAAAAAAAAATGCACAAAATTACACCTAAACAAAAAAATTATGATTAAAAATCAATGAAAATAAACAACCAAACCAATTTTTTTTTTCAAATTAATAAAATGGCAAAACCAAAAGAAATACCTAAGCTTAGGAGAACCTACTTATAAGTTCCAATCGCTACCAATAGATGGCATTGGATCGTTTTAAAACGCGGTAACGTTGTGTTTTTTCGAACTAATATAAAGTGAATAAACAATAGCTTCTGGCCGCGACTTCACCCGTGCAATTCTACTTCCTTTCTTAGCGTTCGCCAACGCTACGTTACGCTACGATATAACCGAACTCCACGCCGACGAAGTCGCGAGCAAAAGCTTGTTGGTTATATTGCTGGTGCTGTAAGTACATTACTTATCAAAAAAGTTAAAATGTGAATCTTGTATCTCGAGACTTTTATCCACTCAGAGGCTTTATTTTCATAAGTTAATTACGGTCAGGGACAAAGGTGGTTTACATTTTCCGTCAAAAGATATTTTTGCAATTTTTTCCGCTTGAGAAATCGTAATAAAAAGAATCGTCAAAGATGACATAATAATAAAGTCAGAGAGACAACATTTATATGTCGTTTCTCAAAAAACCTTTATATGGGCAAAAGAATTTATTTTTAATTTGGAAAACGAACACAATTTCGCCGGCATGGATCACAAAGTAAATTTTATACGTACTGTTGTTGAAAAATATATAAATATAAGATTCCACCATATTTCAAAACTAGATACTATATCCAGAAGTCGGGATAAAAAAGACCGGAAATTAATGCAACTCAAAAGTTTTTAAAATTTGTATCTTTTATTTTTATTAAAAGTAACTACCCAATCGTAAAAAAGTGTTTTATTTAAAAGTATTTCTATGTCATAAAAAATCATAATTATTTAATCAGAAATGGGGAAAAAAGTTTTTGGTGGCAACATTTTTTCCTTCGCACACAGACGCAATACAAGTGTTGCTACACTGAGGTTACGCACACAATTCTCTAAATGGTGCTTCACTTTTCGAACGCTATTGTTGGCGTACGCGCCGTCTACCTTTTTTATTTGGTCTGAGGCAGCAGCGTTCTCTATGCATTTTACCACTAAACTGCGATCGTCAATCTGCCTACCAAGTGTATCGATTATGGCAAACTCCCGCAATTTGGGGAGGCCTATGTTCAGCAGTTAACGTCTTTCGGTTGAAATAATGATGATGATGATTATTCCGACGACTATTTGCGATAGAGAACTAGGCTACATCAATTAACCAAAAATGTGTCATATGTGCAAGCCTGTTAGATGGTTGTGAATGACTAAGCCGATGAATCAATAACTATTTTTAGGATATTCGATTTGACTGCCGATTTATACCGATATATACAACTTATTAGCTACTCCACACTAATATTATAAATGCAAAAGTAACTCTGTCTGTCTATCTCGCTTTCCTGCTAAAACTACTGAACCGATTTAAATGAAATTTGGTACACAGATAGTTATTGGTTTATAGCCTGAGAAAGGACATATGCTACTTTTTATCCCGGTAGTAGGTATGTTCCCGCGGGATAAATTCCGACCTCCACGCGGGCGAAGCCGCTGGCAAAAGTTAGTAAGTTATAAATGTTACATTATACAAATACTACCTTTTGCCAGCGGCTTCGCCCGCATATTATAAATACAAACCTACTTCTTGAATCACTCTGTACATTGATGAAAACCGCGTCAAAAGCCGTTTCTTAGTTTAAAAGATCTAAAAGAAGCGACTTTGTTATATAGGTACTATGAAGAGAAATAGATTATTGATTGGATCTTTACTTATGTATATACATATCTTAACTATGTACTTACTCTACAAAATCCTTGTTGACACAAAATATCGTTGTCTGCTTGCACAACCACAAGAACACAGATTAACAAAGACAACAGAAAGGAACAAAAGAATATTTTGATGTCAGCCATCTTGTGTGTCGGCAAACATGGCACTGATTTGTATGTGGCGAAGTGTTATCTAGAACGGTATTATATTATTGTAATTATCGGCAAGATAATCATTGGGAATCAAAGGAAGTAATGACGGTATTGATAAGGGTTTGGTATCATTGCCATGTCATATTTGTTAGTCCGTGTGGCGTCAGACGTAAAGAATAGCTCCACCTCATTTCTTTCCATGTGTGTCGTAAAAGGCGGCTAAGGGACTTATTAGAGAATGGGCAGCAGCGTTCTCTTTGCATTTTACCACCATACCGCGATCGCCAACCCGCGTGCCAAGCGTGGCGATTACGGCAAAGTCCACTAAATTGGGAGAGGTCTATGTCCAACAGTGGACGTCTTTTTTTTACGGCTGACATGATGCTGATTTCCTGTTTGAAGTAAGACAATCTATCTGCCTAGACTTTTCCGAACTATTTTGGTATCAGTTCCCATTCTAACGTTTTGTCCATTCTCTTTTTAGGGTTCCATTGCCAAATTTTTGCCATTGGCAAAAAAATGGAACCCTTATAGATTCGTCATGTCTGTCTGTCTGTCCGTCCGTATGTCACAGCCACTTTTTTCCGAAACTCTTATAGTTTCGGAAAAAAGTGGCTGTGACATAGACATATGACGTAGCTATGCTGTTGAAACTTTGTAAGTAAATGTATTCTGTGAACCGCATTAAGACTCTCACAAAAAAATAAAAAAAAACAATAAATTTTAGGGTTCCCCATACTCAGAACAGAAAAAAAAACATCAAACCCACACGTGTGGGGTATCGATAGATAGGACTTTAAAAATGGTATTGAGGTTTCTGATATCATTTTTAGGGTTCCGTTGCCAAATGGCAAAAAACGGAACCCTTATAGATTCGTTATGTCTGTCTGTCTGTCTGTCTGTCCGTCCGTCCGTATGTCACAGCCACTTCTTTCCGAAACTATAAGAGCTATGCTGTTGAAACTTGGTAAGTAGATGTATTCTGTGAACCGCATTAAGATTTTCATACTAAAATAGAAATAAAACAATAAATTTTGGGATTCCCCATACATAGAACTGAAACTCAAAAATGTTTTTTTCATCAAACTCATACGTGTGGGGTATCTATGAATAGGTCTTCAAAAATGGTAATGAGGTTTTTAATATCATTTTTTTCTAAACTGAATTTTTTGCGCGAGAGACACTTCCAAAGTGGTAAAATGTGTCCCCCCCCCCCCCCCGTAACTTCTAAAATAAGGGAATGATAAAACTAAAAAAAAAATTAGATGTACTAGTGTACATCATATATTTTTTTTTAGTCGCACGATGTAAACGGTCAAGTGCGGGTCAGACTCGCGCACCGAGAGTGTTCCGTACAAACCTGTAGATATTCACTGTTTATGCATAAGGTTTATGTTTATGAAATTAAATGTTTTTGTTTTTAATTTTCGTATTTGAGTTGATTGAATGAAAGGTAAATTGCGGTTTACGATTTATGACGTATTAAAAAAAACTACTTACTAGATCTCGTTCAAACTAATTTTCGGTGGAAGTTTACATGGTAATGTACATCATATATTTTTTAGTTTTATCATCCTCTTATTTTAGAAGTTACGGGGGGGACACACATTTTACCACTTTGGAAGTGTCTCTCGCGCAAACTATTCAGTTTAGAAAAAAAACCGGCCAAGTGCGAGTCGGACTCGCGCACCGAGGGTTCCGTACAAACCTGTAGGTATTCTCGATTTAAAAATAAATGTTCTTTTTTTTAATTTTTATATTTCAGTTGATTGAATGTAAGGTAAATTGCGGTTTAACATTTATGACGTTTTAAAAAAAAACTACTCATTCGATCTCGTTCAAACCAATTTTCGGTGGTAGTTTACATGTTAGTACATGTAAACTACCACCGAAAATTGGTTTGAACATTTATTTTTAAATCGAGAATACCTACAGGTTTGTACGGAACCCTCGGTGCGCGAGTCCGACTCGCACTTGGCCGGTTTTTTTTCTAAACTGAATAGTTTGCGCGAGAGACACTTCCAAAGTGGTAAAATGTGTGTCCCCCCCGTAACTTCTAAAATAAGAGGATGATAAAACTAAAAAATATATGATGTACATTACCATGTAAACTTCCACCGAAAATTAGTTTGAACGAGATCTAGTAAGTAGTTTTTTTAATACGTCATAAATCGTAAACCGCAATTTACCTTTCATTCAATCAACTCAAATACGAAAATTAAAAACAAAAACATTTAATTTCATAAACATAAACCTTATGCATAAACAGTGAATATCTACAGGTTTGTACGGAACCCTCTCGGTGCGCGAGTCTGACCCGCATTTGGCCGTTTACATCGTGCGACTATCTGCATAAATATGTAGAACCCGGTTACTGGGTATCATCATAGCCCTTGGTAAGACTAGTTGTCAGACTTCTTGGACTTCTTGCCGTGGACAACCTGTCTTTGAAACAAGACGTAGGGGTTGTAGTTTTTCTTGAGGTAAATAGATGCCTAATATAGTGGGACCCTAGTTTATTTGATCATTTCTTTTATCGAAATAATCAATACTATCAGAGACTATCATTACCTATCATTAAGGAAAAATAACTCAGCAAATGTTTGTGGCAAAAATATTTATTTCCAAAAAGTAAAGTATAAAATAATCATAAGCACTTTATTTTTAGATATTATCAATCACTCCTCATGGCAATGACTCTTGAACAATTTGTCAGCTATACAGCGTAAATTATATTATTACTAGTTTATTTCTATAAAACGGGGAGTAAATACTTTGAAAACACAGCATCTGAGGCGTCAGTGCGCCATCTTAGACGGAATTACCATGGCTTTGTCTGCGCGGAAGTCGCGCAAATCTTGGTAGCAGGTGTTGATTGTGTTTAAAAAAAAGGGCAGCAGCTACCGTTGCCAACTTTTTTTGCAAGAAATAAAGTATAATGAGGTCTGAGAAGAATATTAAACAGTATTTTAGAAAAATTTAATAGTATTTTATTTATTTAATGTTTTAAATACATATTTTTTAGAGCTTCTCGCACAACTTATTTATTTATAGTGTTTTTTAAAAACTTCATACGCCACGCCACAATTATAACTAAAATAAAAATAAATACGGCCCTCAATTTTTATTAAAATAATAGTTGCTCTATTTCTGTCCTCCTGCCACTTTGAATTTATTACTGAAAAAACTCTTTCAGTAAATGCTGAGTTGGCGGGAACAGAAAGTCGATATGAGACAATTTTAGCATTATTTTAAAATTCTTCCGAGGTGTTTACTAATAAATGGCTCCACTTTTGGCCAGTACTCATTTCAAGAAAATCTATGTCTTCTGATACTGTTTCATAAATTAGTTCAAAATTTAGTAATTCTGAATACAGCTAGTATTCGTAGAAAATCTAGTATAGACTCAATATTGGTGTGGATGATTACACCAATATTGAGTCTATACTAGATTTTCTATCATTTTCTCAAAATGATCAAATGTGATCAAAGACCGTAATAATAACAAACAGCTAGTATATCCCGCGAAAGTGTGGAAGTCGAGGCTTTTTAAACGGTAAGACTCTCCACAATCGCGAGATATGCAGTCTCAGGGAATATTTCCTAGAAACCGACGTGGGGATGCATTGAGATGGTCGCGGTTGACAAGAGCCTCACCCCGCTCTCCTTGGCTAACGAGAACTGGCGCAAACCTGTAATACTTGACACTAATGCACGCATGGAAGTATGGCAGAGTAAGGAGCTCCACGGACGCTTTTTCCGGGCCCTACATGGACCCGATGTAGATATACTAGCGTCCGTAGCCTGGCTGCGTTTCGGTGACCTCTTTGGTTTTGTCTGTGCAATTATGGACGAAGTTATAATGACGAACAATTACCGGAGATTTATTGTGAAAGACGGTATGGTTGACATCTGTCGGCATGCCACCGTCCAGGGGAATCAATTAGGCACATAATCTCCGGGTGTTCTCATCTAGCTAACGAAGAATACTTGCATAGACACAACAAAGTAGCCAGGATTATCCATCAGCAACTTGCTCTGAAATACGGCCTTGTGGAATCGGAAGTGCCGTACACAGGTATGTGCCCGACCCAGTTCTCGAAAATGGAAATTCACATTGTACTGGGATCGATCCACCATCACTGACAGGACTATTGTCGTAAATAAGCCTGATATAGTGGTGGTGGATCGAGTAGAGCGGCGCACAATGATTGTTGACATAACGGTCCCACATGACGAGAACCTCGTGAAAGCTGAGAAAGATAAACAGATCAAGTATCTTGATTTGGCTCGCGAGGTTGTCGACATGTGGGATGTGGATTCAGCGATCATTGTGCCGATAGTCGTCACAGCCAATGGGTTGATAGCCAAGAGCCTCGACCAACATCTAAGGAGGCTCTCGTTAGGCAGCTGGGTCAAGGGCTTGATTCAGAAAGCGGTACTTCTGGACACGGCTCGCATCGTCAGGAGGTTCCTCTCTCTGGAGCCTTGATCGCCGGTAGCTTGGACCCTTTTTTTTTTTTTTTTTTTTCAGGATGGGAAATCATCAAATGACTTCTCCCGCTCTGGGCGGAGCGGGAGGGCGTGTCAGACTTTTACTGACTAAAACCCACCCGTGTTCCATCAGTTGCCCATGTGCCAGGGTCACGGTATCTCTTTCGAACAATCACGCGACCCCGGCAGGCATCGGTCCTAGTAGACCCCTACACCGCTGCTGACATCTCTTTGAGGCGCGCGTGGAACACTGCGCGCCGTCGACCCGAGCCTGGTCCTAACCGGGCGGCGAGCTACCCATTGCTCGCCACCCGCAAGCTCGCGACTACGGTGGCCGGGAGTCCGCTATTGACTCCCGACGCCCGGGGCGTCTCCTCCTGCGGCGGCTAGGGACGTGAGGGCGCAGAGACTGCCACTCCCTCACGCGCCCCGCCTCCTCCTTCGCGAGCATTACTGCTTCGCAGAAGGAGGTGACGGCTTCCCATTCCCTCTCGCTCCGTACCATGGCTCGCACCAGGGCCGGACGCGAGAGGTCGCCGCCGCCGATCGCCTCCACGAGGACACGGCGGTGCTCCGCCCAGGCAGAGCACACCTCCACCGTATGCTCCACCGTGTCCTCCAGACGATCCTCGCAATGGAAACACCCGGACGTATCCTCCCGCTTTATCCTGAACAGGAACCCACCGAAGCACCCATGCCCGGTGAGAACCTGCGTCAGGCGGAAGGTGAGGACGCCGTGACGCCTCTCTATCCACTCCTCAAAGAGGGGACTTACCGCCGCAATTGTGGCGTGCCCAGCACTGGGTTGCGACAATCGTACCCGCCATGTCGCCATGAGATCACACCGGAGCTCTGTCCGCCGTGCCGCGATTTGTCGTGGCAGCGGAGTTTCGCCCCGGCGTTTCGCCTCCTCGCGCCACTCCCACATGTGCGCGAGGACCTTTGCCTCCAGATCCCATGGCGGCACTCCGGCAAGGAGGCTTGCCGCCTCGCACGAGACCGTGCGGTATCCCCGGATTAACCGGATGGCCATGACCATCTGGGCCGCAAACAACCGGCGCGCTGGGCGCAGCCTCAGTGAGGGCGCCCACACCGGTGCCCCGTAGAGGGCCATGGACCGCACGATCCCCGTGTAGAGCCTCCGGCAGGAGGCGTTTGGACCCCCCAGATTGGGCAGGAGCCGCTTTAATGCAGCCCCAGCCCGCTCCAGTCTGGGAGCCAAACGTCGGAAATGCTCAACGAAGTTCCACCGGCTGTCGAGGACAAGTCCCAAGTACTTCATCGTCGACTCGACGCCGATGTGAACCCCTCCTACCGTAAGTTGGGAACCCGCAGGTGGCGCGTTCCGAGGACCATGAAAACCCATGGCCTCGGACTTGTGCAATGCCACCTCGAGGCCCAATTGCCGGATCCTATCAACGATTGTCGCAACCCCGCGTGTCATCAGTTCGGCCGCCGCCTCGTACGACCTCCCCTGCGCAAGGACCAGCGTGTCGTCAGCGTAGCAAACTACGCTGACGCCGCTAGGGAGGTCGGCGCGCAGCACCCAGTCGTAACCGATGTCCCACAGATGCGGCCCCAGGACCGATCCCTGTGGGACACCGCACGACATCTCTCGCCGGTTCCATAGCTTGGACCCTGTTCCCGATACCGGTGGGCTACAATTTTTTATATTTTTAAATGTTTTCTTTTATTTTTTTATATATTTTAATATTTAAAATGTAATTAATATGTATTTAAATGTAGTAAAGGAACTAACAACTAATTAAAGAAGGCCAGTTAGTCTGATTGAAATCGAACCATTTCTCTAAATATAAATTAGCCTTAATAAAAAGTATGAAGTTATTAATCGTTCTTTCAAAAACTTCTTGGGAAGGCTGTAATAGTTTTTAATACTTTTTTTGTTTCATGGCCAAAATACTTTTCATTTTTGCTTTGCCAGCTATAATTTTATAAACATCTATAATAGTTAAATTATTTTCTTCAAATTTTTTATCGTTTTATTGAAAACATTGAACATATGAGTAGCATTAAGGAGGTAACAATGAACTACATTATTTTCCATTTCTCTATCCAACGTTAATAAATTTTGTATAACCATTGGACAGTCAACATCCAAACTAACAAAGTAGTTACAAATTGGTGTCTATTTAAGTAAAATTGTATCTATTGCTGGTAAAAACTGTGTGAGCGTCTAACTCTAACACTAACGGTCTCATTATAAAAAGCAGTTTAACTAAAAACCCAGGTTTAAACCTCATTAAACAATGGTTTAAGTTTAAGTTTTATTACAAAAAAAGGTTTTGCTATAAACCATAGACTAAACCCATGTTTAACGTTAAACCTGGGCGACCCCTGGTTTATCGATGGGTCTAAGTCGCATCTGTCAAGTTTCCACTTTTAGATTATCATTTTTTTCGTTGTTTTGTGTTGTTTTTATCCAAAACTGGACATTAACATGGTAGATTTAATTGATAATCAGGATATTGAAGCTATTCAGTCATTAGAAAGGTCACGCCGATTCAACAGAAATCGGGTTCGAGTCAATCCCTTCATTGAGTTATCCGATGAAGATTTCAGGCAAAAGTAGAAAACAAAATTTATACAAAAGTATCGCAAGTCGAAGAAACGCATAAATTTTGTTTTCAAACGCCCGAAAATGTTACGTTTCGTTACACGAACTTAGATGTGTACTACTACCTAATACATTAGTAATGTGATTAAACCTAAACAAAACTGCAATCGATAAGTAATATTAATGTCCATGTAAAATAACAAAGTCTCAATATTTTGAATGTTCCTTACATTAAATCATTGATAATACTATCAAAACGTTTTCTTTTCTTGGGATACGGAACGTTGCAATAGAATGATATCATGACGAACGAGTGATATTTGTGTTAATCTGTGGTTGATATTAAGATAATGGTTTAAATGACGGAATTAAGAAGACCACGATCTAAAAATGTTTTGTAATACGAACAAGTTTAGACCATGGTTTTACAGATGAGCTTGGACTTGATAGTTTAGGTTTAAACCAAGGCTTATTTAGTTTTTTGTAATAAGACCGTAATAGTTTAAGCATTTAGATGCTGAAAATAGTATTTTGTATACTTTATTTTTGTTCAACAGTAAAAAGTATAATGTAGCGCAAAACAGTATAATACTGTTTTTAACAGTATAGTTAGCAACCCTAGCAGCAGCATCCACCGCAGTCGCCTCCGCAACAACCGCAACCTCCGCACATTTTTTCCTTTATAAGGGTAAAGAATACCTTAAGCCTAAACAAGTCCATAGTAGACAAAGTTCCAAAGTCCAAAGTTGTAAAACGTCACTATTTATTTTTAGTAAATTAAAAAAGTTGCATTTTTTTATGGACTTTATTTTATTTTTGTCTTACGCGTGCGTTTGATTGTAAATGACGCAATGAATATTGTTGAACTGTCAAAATGAAAACCATTCCTACTGTTAGTGTGTTACGCGAATTCCTCTCAGTCTATGTTAGGAAAGGACGACGAACTTATACAAGAGGTTAGTTATCTTAGGCGCAGGCTACACAGAAGTATGTCTGACTTTATCCGAACGGCTGGAAACGCTATCCGTAGCACGCATCCTTCCATATAATTAAAAAAACTAAAAAAACACGCTTTCATAGAAAACCAAACTAAAAAGTAGAAAATAATGGAAAAAAGCGTGGGATGCTTTTTAAGGTATTTTTTTTATTGATCAGGAACCCCACGCTTTTTTCCATTATTTTCTACTTTTTAGTTTGGTTTTCTATGGAAGCGTGTTTTTTTAGTTTAATACCATTTTTGAAGAACTATCCATAGATACACGTGTGGGTTTGATGAAAAAACATTTTTTGAGTTTCAGTTCTAAGTATGGGGAATCCTAAAATTTATTGTTTTTTTTCTATTTTTATGTGAAAATCTTAATGCGGTTCACAGAATACATCTACTTACCAAGTTTCAACAGCATAGCTCTCATAGTTTGACTGTGACATACGGACGGACAGACAGACAGACAGACATGACGAATCTATAAGGGTTCCGTTTTTTGCCATTTGGCAACGGAACCCTAAAAATAGATTAGTAGAACCCGTTTACCCGTTCTGATGTACAGTTTTGGATTCTCAAAGTGTTGAAAATTGAAAGAGTTAAAAACCAGTGCGTGAAAAACTCCCACCGCGATTTTATTACGTCCTCGAGAAAATCCCTGGGTTATCGTAATGCCTTGGACTTTCACGTTAAAAATTATAAAAGCGCATATTGGGAGGCAGTCATTATCAACATCATTCTCCTTCCCTTATCCCAACTTAATATTTGAGGTCGCTGCAACTTTTCTTTTCTTCCTCTTCTTCTCTATTCGTCGTCATCTCACTAGTCTCGCCCTTTCTATCCATATCATCATTCACACAGTCCAGTTTCTTTGATCCACCTCTACTCTTATAGCCATCGATATTCATACTCAAATCTTTCCTCACAATATTTTCCTCATTCCGCAATATCACGTGACTATACCATGACAACCGATTTCCAACATTTTCCATTGGGAGGCAGTGTTCAAACCAAAATTATGTAGGTACGGCAGTAACGCAGAGGTCCCTTTGATACCGGGGTATAATAATGAAACACTTTTGTTTGCGATATTTGATCACCACAAGAATTATCTGAATTATTTCTATAAGTCGTTTTATAATGGTTATTTTCACCACTTTCTTCTTGGCCTTCTCAGACCAGTCTCCCTTCTAATGTTATTTCTCTATTCTATTTTAAACTAGCTATTGCCCGCGACTTCGTCCGCGTGAAAGGACAATGCCAGAAACTCTATAGAGCTTTGACCCATTAAATAAAAGTTTGAGTACAAGCATGAAAAATGTAGCATTCTATTGCTGCTTTATTAGAGATATCTAAATTATGTCTAAATGCCTTTAGAACTTGCTGTGTCTGTTTAAATCTAAAATGCTTATTATTTAGGATTTTTCACTACGGTCAAATCCGAGCAATAAATACCGTAGTATTTACACGTACACCTCTTACAACAATTTCCATGTTGCAACAACATATCTTAGCATCCTGTCGACGCACAAATGACCATTTATGCACCTCGACATCGTTACCCAACTCGAGCATTGTTTAAAATGGAAGCGATAATCAGAATCCGTGGCAAATTGTAAAAAGTCAGCGAATAGGCGAGATCGAGTCCATGTACAAGAGCAAAAGTCGTCGGGATAATGTAACAGTAATAATAGTGATCACGTTGAGATTAGGGAGCGTAAAATACAAACAGCAATGCAACGGTAAACAGAACAGAGCTAATGTCAAAAAAACAAAGAATGACTTTTTGTAGTGGTGGGCGTTACGACAACGAACCGTTGCCGAAGACCGTTTTATCAGGTTTGTGCATAAGTTCTTGGACACTTGGATTTCATAACAAAAATTCTAGGTTTTAATTCGGTTACACGCTAGAATAGTCTATCATTCTACAGAATGTTCTAGGAGCTTTACGCCAAGGGGTATAAAAGGGCACGCGCATTCAGAGTTCTTCAGTTTAGTTCAAAATGGAACCGCGTCAACTACGAGCGATCATGATTTACGAGCATAATCTAGGAACGAGTGCAAGGCAAACGGCCCTGACAATTAACACTGCGTTTGGACAAGACACTTTTGATCATTCCACAGTGAGTTATTGGTTTAAGTCTTTCGATAAGGGGGATACGAGTTTTCTCTACGCTCACATTTGGAAAGACATCCGGATACGACTACCAGGGAATTGGAGAAGGAACTTCGTTACGACCATTCCACTATAATTTGGCACCTGCATGCAATAGACTACCACAAAATAATGAGTCGGTGGACGCTCCACGCTCTGACAGACAGCGAGCGAGCAGCACGCGTGACCATCTGCGAAAGTCTCCTCCTGCATTAACACAGACAAGACTTTCTCAGGTCCATTGTTACTGTCGACGAATCCTGGGTTCACTACAACAACAAAACGCGGCAGACCTATTGGGTTCCACGCGGCGAAAGGGTGCCAACGGAACCAAAGCCAGATCGTCATGGACAAAAGATAATACTATCAGTTTACTTGGATTGGCAGGGCATTCTCTATTGGGAACTGTTGGACGAGAAGCAGACTATTAACGCTACTATTTATAGACAGTAACTGCAAAAGTTAGCCGCAGAGATAGCGACTAAGCGTCCAAAAAGGCTGTCTGTATCACTTCTACAGGACAGCGCTCGACCACATATTGCGAAGTCTGTCCGCCACATCCTGGAAAAGCTGACCTGGACAGTGGTACCTCACCCACCATACAGTCCTGATATTGCGCCGTCGGACTATTGTTTGTTTCGGGCTCTAAAGTTACATCTAAGGAAGTAGAAGTTTGAAAACTATGAACAACTCCAAGACGACATCACCAAGTTTTTTTACCACCAGCCTCCTGCTTTTTGTGAACACGGCATAATGTCTTTGCCAGAGAGATGGTTACATGTCGTTGAACATGACGGTCATTATATTGTGGATTAATATTTCTTTAATAAAAAATAAATTTATTTTTAGTAAATGTGTTTGAGTGTCCAAGAACTTATGCACAAACCTAATATGTTTTGCAACGATGAAACCGTTTTTACGTCCTGGGTCCAAACAGTCTTCGTTGCTCAAACCAGTCTTCGAGTTACTAGATACGATTATTTATTTTACAGCTAAGAAAATACGGTCGAGAACCCATTGATTCAACTATCACACTCGTCGCGTCGTCGTCCTTAATCCGTTCCAAAGACCGTTTTATGTTCTGCGACGATTACGACGATGAAACTGGTTTTACATCTTGGATCCAAATAGTTTTCGTTACACAAACCAGTCTTCGAATTACTTGATGCGATTTTTTATTTTACTGATAAGAAAATACGGTCGAGGACGCATTGATTTTATTGATTGTACGGCTCTTCAAACCAGTTGCGACGACAACCGTTTTCTGCAACCGTTTTAATCGTCGGAAAAACGGTTGCGTTTCGTCCATCAAAAATTCGATAACGACCCACCACTAACTTTTTGACATTACCATTAGCTCGTCAATGACGTTTCATTACACCTTAACCTACTAGTGCTCAAATGCGAAACATTTATTAGAATATATATTCATAATAATATTATATAGGTATTCACAAAGATTATTTTCATTAACTGTGTGTAATTTAACCAAATACATATTAAAATCCGTATATAGTAAATTATTAGATTTAAATTAAATAACTGTTTTTGTTCCGCGTGTGTGCGTACTAAGTAACGCAGATGGTGGCGATTAAAACAGGAAATACGTCTTGGGTTTTTAAATTCCTTTTTATCGCTAACTTATTATCCGCAACTGTAACAGAATAATGGTTAAGCAACAAAGGGTCATAATTTCTTGTGATATTTTTGATTAAGTTATATTTCCGGTACGGTGGTGAAGGGTGGGACAGGATCTGGCATTGTCATTTCTTGTTCCCCCGACCCACCTAATCGCATCCCATTGTCTTCCCGCACTATCTCTTAGCTTAGCGTTCATTCTTACTTTATATTTTCCTAACGGCCCTAGCGTGATGTTGATTAGCTTAAAGCCTTCTTCAAGAATTTAATCAAATTCAAAAATATTTGTCCAAGTAGATATTCTTAAATAAGTGTTCTTAAATTTTCTAATTTTCCGCGCAATTTTTTATTTTTTTCTTTCTTAAGAACCTTCTCCTAACAATAACAAACACAACAAAAATAAAGTGAAATCGGTCCAGCCGTTCACGCGTGATGGCGTAACCAAGGGAAATAGGGAGGGATTCATTTTTACATTATAGATTAGTTTGACAGTTCGAATGTATGCATTAAAGTAGTCATATCTGGATGACCGAGCTTTGCTTGGTATTTTTTGGTAAATTGTGTTTAAAATAATAAGTATATGTTCAAGTTGATTATCGATAAAGTTGGTCATTGAAAACACGAATAAAACGACATTTTATAAAAATGAATCCTAGCTAAATCGATTTATCACCCCCGAAACCCCCTGTATACTAAATTTCATGAAAATCGTTGGAGCCGTTTCCGAGATTCAGATTATATATATATACAAGAATTGCTCGTTTAAAGGTATAAGATACATATATAGTCAGCCCATACAATCGTTAGGTTTACTCATGCAAACAACCTCTACAGTACCTAGCTGAAATCATGTTAAGTAAAATAAAACAACTTTTAAAAATAAAAGTAAACTTTAATATAAAAAAGATATTATACCAGTGTCCATTTAATTCTAGAAAATTAAGTAAATCATTTCCCGTGTGGTGTCGGACGTAAAGAATAGCATCGCCCCATTTCTTCCTTAGGCTGTCGTAAAAGGCGACTAAGGGACTTACTAGAGAATGGGCAGCAGCGTTCTCTATGCATTTTACCACCATACTGCGATCGCCAACCCGCCTGCCAAGCGTGGTGATTATGGCAAACCCTCCCAGATCGGCTGAAATGATGATGATGAAGTAAATCATTAAGTAAGTACTGAAAGGCCTCAGTAAGTAAGTACCTATTGGTTAAGCATGAAATCCTCCGTCACGACTTCCAGCGTCCGTCATTTTGTATTTTCTATAGTTAACGCCTATGGAACGAACTGGTGCCCTGAGACAGTGAGGCGGGATCGTGACAGAACACGTCAGAGATGGCGAGACGAGCTGGACAGATTCCATGGAAACTGGAAGGAGGACTCGCGCGGGCTCGCGAAAGATGGAACGAAAGAAGGGAGGCCTTTGCCCAGGAGTGGGACAAAGGAAGCAAAAAAAAAATATACCTAAGATCTCTACGTGGCCCGATCTATTCTCAAAATTATTAGCTTTGTTCCCATGGGTGTCGTAAGAGGCGACCAAGGGACTTACCTACTAAAGAATGGGCAGCAGTGTTCTCTATGCATTTTACCACCATACTGCAGTCGCCAACCCGCCTGCCAAGCGTGGCGATTGCCTATGGCTAAATTGGGGGAGGCCTATGTCCCGCAGTGGACGTCTTTCGGCTGAAATAATAATGATGATGATGATGCCCACTCTTACCTGAATTTTAAGTGATGATGGCATCCTTTGATTATATACATCTTTGATTATATACCTGTCTAGATAGAGTAATGCAAACAAACGATGCACAAAACCTGTCCCCTGTTTCGCGATTATGTGTGAGTAGCGCTCGCGTACTTATTGTAATCAAACTGTCAAAGAGTGCGTGTTTAGAGATGCCAGCTCTAAATGATTAACTTACCTTTCTTCCATCTATATATCTATATATTATATATTTATATTATATTACATATAATAAAACAGTAAAAAAACTGTGTCTGTACATTGAATATATTAAAAAAATAATCATTGAGAAGGGTTTAGAAACAGTAATAGAGCACGAAACCAAAAAGAAAAGTCTGTCTGTTTGTCTGTTTGTTTGTACACGCTAATCTTCGGCACTACTGGACGGATTTGAATGATTTTTTTTTTTTGTTGTATAGGTATTAAGTCTGGGCAACATATAGGCTATAATTTATCTTGGAAACTTGAACACCTGATGCAGAACCGCAACAGACCAGCTAAACTATAAGAGATACAAAAATAGTCCGATAACAAAAATTGTTTCACGTGATGAGCATTTTCTGCTAAGAGAATAAATTTGAAGATCTGGAACACCTGATGTGGAACTCCAACAGCCCAGCTACACTATAAGATATATAGGAATGACGTCTTAGCAAGAGTTGTTCAACCTGATGAGCACTCTCTGTTGTCGTTATAAAACTTGAAGATCTGAAACAGCTGATGTGGAACTCCAAGAGCCCAGCTACACTATAACATATATAGGAATGACGTCTTAGCAAGAGTTGTTCAGCCTGATGAGCACTCTCTGTTGTCGTATAAAATTTGAAGATTTGGAACAGCTGATGTGGAACTCCAACAGCCCAGTTACACTATAACATATATAGGAATGACGTCTTAGCAAGAGTTGTTCAGCTTGATGAGCACTCTCGGGTGTCGTATAAAATTTGAAGATCTGGAACAGCTGATGTGGAACTCCAAGAGCCCAGCTACACTATAACATATATAGGAATGACGTCTTAGCAAAAGTTGTTCAGCCTGATGAGCACTCTCTGTTGACGTATAAAGATTGTAGATCTGGAACACTCAGGTGTGTGTGTGGAAATCAAAGCTATCACTAATTTCACTGTATGATTATAAAATAACATAAGCTGGGAGTACCTCCACGCGATGAAGGCGGTAACAGTTTAGGACTGATTTTCGATGAAAATTCTATGAATCATTGAAAATTTGACTCTACTGGCTAAAACTCCCATTTATTATTTTATTTTATCGAAGAAATATGCCTTCGGGCTATATGTTATTTGAGTGTTTAATTTCGTGACACGGTAGCCTACCCGGTAATGCAGGGGAGCAGTCACTTAGACTTTAATTGATCAGGTATCTTCAGAATAAAACTATAACCATGCCTAGAAAGAGGTCAAATCTTTCCCAACGTTCCAAAGGAGCTAAAAGATTGAGGATCATAAGATCCCAAGAATCTACCGAAGAGCGTCAAGATAGACTTGATGTTCGAGAACATCAGGCTGCAACTCGCTCCGTAGAAACATCTTCGGATTGCGAAGCTTTTTTTTATTATTTTTTTGGATGGGTAATTACTGACTAAAACGCTCCCGTGTTCCATCAGTTGCCCGTGTGCCGGGGTCACGGTATCTCTTTCGAACAATCACGCGACCCCGGCAGGGATCGCGAAGCTCGCTTTCGTTCTCAGCGTATGTATGCATCTACATCCAGGTCTCTAGAGACCAGTGAAGAATATGATGCGCGACTGTCCACTGATCGTGAACGTCATGCATTGTCTCGCGAGTCGGAGACGTTTACGGATAAGGAATTGCGCTTGAGTTCTCAGCGTATATACACATCTGCTGCTAGGTCTCTAGAGACAAGTGCGGAACATGATGCGCGACTGTCCGCTGATCGTGGACGTCACGCATTGTCTCTCGAGTCGGAGACGTTCACTGATAGAGAATTGCGCTTGAGTTCTCAGCGTATCTACGCATCTGCTACTAGGTCTGTAGAGACAAGTGCGGAACATGATGCGCGACTGTCCGCTGATCGACATACACTTTTTCACAACCCGCGGCGATAAACATACTGACCGATCTGTCAGATACAAAAATATGTTAATGTTACCCTCTTCGCGCATGAAACTACATTCAAATAGCCCCTACGTAATGTGCATAAAAATATGCAAAACTACCAGATAAACAACAAAACCACCAGAAAAAACAAAAAAAATAAAAAACAGACGCAAACGCAAACGCAAACTACCAGATGCATTAAAAGATGAAACCAAAGATATGACATTTATAAATAAACTCAAACAAATATTAATCATAAAAGCATACTACACAATAAACGAATACTAACATGACAAAAACATTATTTGTACACAGACAGACACCGCACATAGCTAAATTTTAGTATAGGATATATAATTGATCTCAATTTAATAAATGATGCACATACCTAATTAATATTTAATGACATAGATAATTATTTTAAAATTGTTAATTGTTATTCATTTATGATTTTATTTTATTTTTATTTTATTTTTTGAATTATTAGTTGTAATACTTTTTGCTGTGCCCTACAGGGTCCATAATTGTACATTAGCTTTAAGCCACTTATAAGAACTTTTAACATTATGGAATGCAAATAAAGATATGAATATGAATATGAATCGTGAACGTCACGCATTGTCTCGCGAGTCGGAGACGTTCACTGATAGAGAATTGCGCTTGAGTTCTCAGCGTATCTACGCATCTGCTGCTAGGTCTCTAGAGACAAGTGCGGAACATGATGCGCGACTGTCCGCTGATCGTGAACGTGGCAACATATAGGCTTTACATAATTTGTTTCGGACCGAACACTTTGTTACTCTATGCGCCTTCGGAACGCGCCGCCCGAACGGAATGACATCTGACTTGACAGTTTGATTTTGACACTTGACGTTTCCTCTTGAATTTGGTGCTGGAACCAGGGAGGACCGTCGCCGCTTGGTTTTCGCGACCCTTTGTTAAAGTAATCCCTTACCCCGGTCGTTTTGGTGGACAATAGGTCATGGCCCAGTTGTTTGTGTAAATAACCCCAATTTGACGTAAAATAACACGGGTTTTGGATATATCTTGTTGAAATAGTTTGAAGGTCAAGTGAAAGTGACGCTATTGGGAACGAGTGATTTGAAGACCGCATGCTGTGATTGCCTCCAGCCTTATTGCAGCGGACTGTAATCTGGAGAATACTCGTAACGTCACAACACGATACATATACACTCACTTACATACATAACTCCAGGTAGGCACCAGAGCAGTGTCCTTCAACCAACAGGTAAGTTCTTTTGTTGTATTGTAGGTGAGTTATTTGAATTATATTGTCTGCTCCGCGTACGGCGGACTGGTTTCGCTCGCCACTCTTGTCTCTAGAGCCCCACGGTTAGCACGCTTCCACATAATAATTAAAAACCTTATGGGGGTCTAGTCTGGCAGCGAACATTTTTGGTAGCAGAGCGTGGTTATAAGACATAACCAC
This sequence comes from Aporophyla lueneburgensis, assembly GCA_932294355.1. Classification (NCBI taxonomy): domain Eukaryota; kingdom Metazoa; phylum Arthropoda; class Insecta; order Lepidoptera; family Noctuidae; genus Aporophyla; species Aporophyla lueneburgensis. The sequence continues at coordinate 8,922,305 of OW028762.1, read as the reverse complement.
CAAATTGGTAATTTACAGTAGGCTAATTACTTGGCAGTCTCTATAAGGGAAGTAGTAATACGCTGTAAATATTTGTTAACTATGATTGCTTGTTTATTTGAAATAATTTGGAATTTATTGAGTTGAGTAACTCATATTGCCGGGGTCAACCAGGTTTGCATATGCTAACGGAGTTGGTTAGATTGAGCTATGTTATAACCTCTTGTTGTTGTTATTTGACCTCTGTGTTGTATTGAATGTCAGGAAGACATTAAAATATTGAGTTTTGTACCATTGATATGGTTGTTTGTGAAAATTAATTTTTGAAATTGGCATTTTTGAGTATTACCATTGTTTTAAATTGGAATAAAGGTTCATTATTGTTGTACCATTAACAAAGTGGTTTGTGAACTTAACATTTGGAATTGGATTTGAATTTGAATTTTGAATTGAATGTGAAATAGAATTTTTTGAACGTTGATATTGGTTTTGGATTAAAATAAAAGTTTATTGTTGAATTGAATTGAAACCAATATTTTGTTATTTCTTGAGTTGCTGATTAGGCAGTTTGGTAGTTTGATTGTTTGCTTGTAGTTATTTTATAATTGATTGATTGAACTTTGTTATTTGATTATTTAATTATTTGGTTTATTTGAATTGTATTGTTTGTGCAATGGCACACAAAGCGGTGAGAGAGGCAATCAGTGGATTGACCACACAGCTACGGTGGTTCACTTCAGCAACCGCTGAGCGCCCGGATCTTGAAGCGGTCACTCTGGCTCGGTTCGAGCAGTTGAACGTGAGACTCGGCAACGTTGATGCTCTGCTTACTCGCTACAACGAGTACATTTGTGATGTGGCTCTGGAAGTGCTGGATCAGGCAGCACGTGACAAGGTCCTTGCTGACTATGACCAGATCTTGGACCTGGGGGATGTCATTGGTCAACGTGCTCGGGAAATATTGGAGAGCCGGACACCTGTCCAGGTCAAACCGGAGACCTCGGTTGTTTCAGGTCCCGGACTATTGAGTAGACTGCCTACTTTGGAACTGCCACACTTTGACGGTCGTCTGGACCACTGGTTAGGTTTCCAAAACCTGTTTGAAAGTTTGGTTGATGCACGCTCGGACCTCAGACCCGCCCAAAAGTTGGCCTATTTGTTGTCTGTCCTAGAAGGTGAGGCCCGAGCCTTGGTACAGCATCTGTCGTTGACTGACTCAGCCTACCCTACCGCTGTGGAGCTACTCACCCGGCGGTACCAAAATAAACGTTGTTTGGCTGACGTTCATATTGAATTGATTTTGGGGTTACCGGTCATTACTGGATTGTCAGCATTGCGTACTGACCTGTTGAACCCGTTGGTGGCAGCGACCAACGCTTTAAAGCAATTGGACTTGCCGGTGGACCATTGGTCTTACCTTTTGGTGCACGTTGTGCTGCAACGGCTTCCTGCCGATTTGAGGGCTCGTTTCGAGCAAAAGTATGGTGGGGATAGTATCACACATCTCCCCCCATTTGATGACCTCGTCCAATTTTTGGAGGATGAGTGTCGGTTTGTGGACAACTCTGGCGTTGCCACTGAGTCATGCCAGCCGTCTTCCCGGCCACGAGACCAGGGACGGACTAGGGCTCGCGGGCCTGTTGATGGTCGCCCCGCCGCTCGTTTTGCTGGCACCCAGAGTCGTCCTGGTTGTGAGTTTTGTAGGGACACGGGGCATGGCATGGCAACTTGCGCGGCCTTTTTGAAGTTGCACGTGAGTGCTCGCCGCCGAATTGCCAATGCACGCCGCATGTGCTTCTCTTGTTTGGGGGCTCACTTCCATCGGGACTGCCCCAACCCCTGCACTTGTAGAATTTGTGGGGGGTCCCATTTGGACATTTTGTGCGCTAACGCGAACCACGCTGGCAGACCAGCCTCTGATGAAGGTTCGCGTACGGGTGGGTACCATGGAGTTGGTCACCAGGCTTCTGCCTCGCCGGTTCAGAACCGGGGAGAGGCCCGCAATTTTGAGCGCCGCACTCCACCCCCCGCGCAAGTTGATCGGGAGCCGCGCGACCGCCATTTGGTCTCCCCGCGTAAAGGCGATTACGCAATTGTTGCTAGGCACCGCTGGCGAGACCAGCACCGCCTGCCCTCCCCTCCTTTGGCGGAACGTCCCCGGTTGGAGTCACGCCCCCCGCCATTCAGGCCTCCGGTGGGATATGCCCATCCAGCGATGGCGCGTGGCTCGGGACACCGCGCGGACGAGGAGTTTGGTCTCCATCCTCGTCGCGAGGGACTTGAGCTTGGGTGCGGAGCCTGGGTGTGCGGCGATCGCTCGCCGCCCAGGCATTGTTAGGACATTGGCGCCTGCCCCGCTAAGGTACCCCTCAGATTGACACGGTTTTATTGCCAACGGCATCGGTCAGGTCTGGGGGCCCACGGGGGACTCTGTTGTGGTCCGTGTCATTATGGACATGGGAGCCCAGGGTTGCCTTTTGTCTATTGTTTTGTTGTTTGTTTGTATTGTTTTGGGCAAAATTGTTTTGTTTGTGTATTGTTTTGGTTAAAATGTTTTCTTCAGCGCCTTTGGACTGCGGGACTTGTTTGGAACGAGCCACTTCGGGAAACCCTGTTGGAAGATTGGCTCCAATTTGTATCCGCACTCCCCGCAGTCGACGAGGTCGTGTTACCCCGCGCTATCCTCCCCCCGGGGAGCTACACTGCTACCCTTGTTTGTGATGCGTCTTCGCACGGTTATGCAGCTGTTGTTTGTCTGCGCACCGTCTGCGCAACAGGCCAGGTGAATTTGTCACTGGTCTTGGCCAAGAGCAAGGTGGCCCCCCTCCGGACGGCACTGACCATCCCTTAGTTGAATTGTCAGGGGCGGCGCGTCTTGTGCGTCTATTGAACCACGTTGCTCACACTTTGGGTGGAACTGTGGACATTCGGGCTTTTTACGCCTGGACGGACAGTCAAATTGTTTTGTGTTGGTTGAAGACGTCCGTCCACTCTTTGGAGGTCTTTGTTGCGTACCGAGTGTCACAGATTCAAAATTTTGATACGCCTTTGATTTGGAGGCACGTGCCTGGAGATTTGAACCCAGGCGCCGTGGCCTCACGTGGGTGCATGGCACCCCGCTTGTTTGCTTACCCCCTATGGTGGGGACCAGACTGGCTGACTCATCCCGAGGATGATTGACCTCGATCGCCAGTCTTGATGTCGGGTCCTTTGCCCGGGCTCAAGGTGCTCGCTGTTGGAACGAAGGACCCTGATTTTTTGTTGAGTCGAATTAGCTCCCTCGACAAATTGTTGAATTGTTGTTTTTTGTTGTTGAATTGTTGATGACTGATCGTCACATTAAGAACTCGCATGCCGGTTGCAATGCGCTGTTGGCCATTCTGCAGCGAGAGTTTTGGATTTTGTCGGGAGCCGTTAGTAAGTTGAACCCCTTTTTGGACGATACGGGTATTTTGTTGTTTGGTTGTTGACGGTTGAGGCACTCTGGCCTTCCTTATGGGGCCCGTCACCCCCTTTTGTTGCCTAAGGAGGGCCATTTGGTTAAATTGTTGTTGTTGTTGTTGTTTGGTTGTTTTTGGTGTTTGTCATTGTTGATCCGCCAGCCTGCCCCCATTGGGGGGGTATTTTTGAGGCCGCGGTGAAAGCGGCACAGGGACTCTGGCGCAGATTGTTGGGAGACACCGTTCTCACCTTTAAGGAGTTAGCTACGGTATTTTGCCGTTTTGAAGCTGTATTGAACTCGCGTCCATTGTGCCCGCTGTCTTCGGACCCGAACGACTTGGAGGCCCTAACCCCGGGCCATTTTTTGATTTGACAGCCACTTGTCGCCCTGCCGGAGCACCCTTTTGTCGATGTGAGCCAAAATTGGCTACCGCGGTTTCAGTTGGTGCAGCAGCTCGCTCAGAGTTTTGGAAGCGTTGGAGCTTGGAGTATTTGCACATCCTCCAGCAGCGCGTCAGGTGGACTGATAAAACGCAACCTTGTCGGGATTGCCAAGTGATTAGCGGACGGGAAGGCCCGTCCGGGGGGGGTAGATGTTTCGGACCGAACACTTTGTTACTCTATGCGCCTTCGGAACGCGCCGCCCGAACGGAATGACATCTGACTTGACAGTTTGATTTTGACACTTTACGTTTCCTCTTGAATTTGGTGCTGGAACCAGGGAGGACCGTCGCCGCTTGGTTTTCGCGACCCTTTGTTAAAGTAATCCCTTACCCCGGTCGTTTTGGTGGACAATAGGTCATGACCCAGTTGTTTGTGTAAATAACCCCAATTTGACGTAAAATAACACGGGTTTTGGATATATCTTGTTGAAATAGTTTGAAGGTCAAGTGAAAGTGACGCTATTGGGAACGAGTGATTTGAAGACCGCATGCTGTGATTGCGTCCAGCCTTATTGCAGCGGATTGTAATCTGGAGAATACTCGTAACGTCACAACACGATACATATACACTCACTTACATACATAACTCCAGGTAGGCACCAGAGCAGTGTCCTTCAACCAACAGGTAAGTTCTTTTGTTGTATTGTAGGTGAGTTATTTGAATTATATTGTCTGCTCCGCGTACGGCGGACTAGTTTCGCTCGCCACTCTTGTCTCTAGAGCCCCACGGTTAGCACGCTTCCACATAATAATTAAAAACCTTATGGGGGTCTAGTCTGGCAGCGAACATAATTTATTTTGGAAAATGAACACCTGATGCAGACCGCAACAGACCAGCTAAAGTAAGTATAAGAGACATAAAAATGGTGCCATAGCAAAAAATATTCCACGTGAAGAGCATTTTCTGCTGTGAGAATAAATTTGAAGATCTGGAACACCTGTTGTGGAACTCTTAAGTAAAACTCTTAATAACATATTAAGGAATGACTTCTTAGCAAAATTTGTTTAGTCTGATGGGCATTTCCTATTGACATACAAAAATGAAAGATCTGGAACGACTCCAATCGTCTCGCTCATCCCGTTGTTGTCCCGTCCCCGGGCCTTAGAATTCTACATCAGACATTTCAGATCTTCGATTTTGACGACCCCGTTGTCGCTGGCATAAGCAACAAGACCCGCGTACGAAGTCGCGGGCAGAAGCTAGTCATTTAATAAGGTCAATGTTAAACAAATTAGGTAAAAAAAAAAAAAACATTTTTGTGTAAGTGTTTTATTTAATTAATACAGTATGTCTCCAGCAATTTGCTTTTACGGAATCCGTAGGAAATGTAAAACCCAAATATTAGAAAAATAATATATAATAATATCTTAGGACAACCAACACAACGTTATCTGATCCCAAACTAGGCAGAGCCTGTACTATGGTAACCAGACAACTGACAAACATACTTATATATTTCTAAATACATACGTATTATAGATAAATTACACCCAGACACAGAACAAATCATTGTGCTCATCACACAAAGATTTGTCCTGGGTGGGAATCGAACCCACGACCTCAGTCTTAGCAGTCAGGTTCACTAACCACTAGACTAACAGGCCAGTCAAAAAAACTAACAACTATACTATTTCGTGCATGACGTCATGGATTTCATTTATTTTATGTACGTAATTTCTCATTTTCAGATCAAATAAATACCATTAGTTTTTAAATAATAATTTATTATTCTCCTGATTGAATTTCGGTCACGGCAGATAATCATAAGTTTTAATGATATTTGTAATATGTTTCCCATATTTTCGCCAAATCTCCCTAGTAATAAACTGGCAAACCGGCTTATCAAAGTAACCTACGAAGTATCGAATAAAAAATTCATGTTTTTTTTTTTAAAAAATGTGGTTAAATAACAAAACTTAGCGATGAAAACTGGTCTTGGTATTATTATATAGCTTTCCCACACAAATGCGACACAGTTTGACAGCACAAACCAGCGTAATTAATAATTTTTCGTGAGCACGTTACCCCTAAGTGATTCAAATGACACTGACGTCGGTGAGAAGCGAGTCTACCAAATTTAGTAGACTTTTTTTGAGCCGTTCGGTACGGGCAATGTGTCATCTAGACAGGTATATAATCAAAGATGGCATCATAAACCCATTGAATGCCGTAATTACAGACACAATTAAAAAACCATTGTGTCTCGCATGGATCCACGTTTACGGCATACGAAGAGTTAATGGACATTCAAGTCTAGGAAATTAATTGTTTATTAAATTAAACTTAACAACCTTATTGGCTATGTTTGAGCCATTTAGGGTTGAACCACTAGGGCCATAAGGCTTAAGTGCTCATCAAATATTTCGGAACATCGTCAAGCAGTTGATCGACTATTCACGTGATCAGAAGGCTGGCCTATTTTTGGTTAACGAATCAGCATCGCCACACAACGTGGCAACGCTGCTATTCTTTTGGACACTTTTCCCACCGACAGCGATGCGGCGAATTCTTTGTGCCAGTGAGCACCTCCTTTTTTTCCTTTAAATACTTGTACGTAATATAGTAATAGACGAGCTACGTCCAGAGGAGCGACGTTGGCTGAAATGATGATGGTGATGGATAGACGATCTATCTGCGGTAAAAAGAAAAACTTAAACTTAATTAAACTGTCGGCAAATTAAAATCACAACTGTCATTTTTTGACAGTCAGTTGTAGGACATAGCTATGTATATCAAGGCAAATCCATATAGACAAGCATCTGACGTGGCAGACACATCTAGATAAATTAAGATCCAAACTATCTTCTGTCATGGGCGCGCTTCGAGGGATCGTCCGCTGCCTGCCGACATCTGTTTTGTATGTCATTTACAATTCTATGGTAAAACCACATCTAGAATACCTAATAGAGGTATGGGGCACTGCAGCTAAAACACATTTAAAACCTATCGAAACATGTCAAAACAAAATAATAAAACTGTTATTCCATTACCACTATCTAACTCCGACAGTAAAAATTTATAAAGAAACTAAATTAATTACACTATCACAGATTTATAAATATAACACATGCATTCTGGTACATAAGCTATTAAATAAAAATATACACTCAAAAATAACATTTACGACAAAAGGGCAAACACAGAAACGTAGTACCCGACGGAAAAATAACATTTGCTTAAGACCACCACGTACGAATTACGGAAGGAAAAATATACTATACGAAGGAGCAGAGTTGTATAATAAGCTACCTAATGATGTCAGCAGCAGTGTAGGGGTCTACTAGGACCGATGCCTGCCGGGGTCGCGTGATTGTTCGAAAGAGATACCGTGACCCTGGCACATGGGCAACTGATGGAACACGGGTGGGTTTTAGTCAGTAAAAGTCTGACACACCCTCCCGCTCCGCCCAGAGCGGGAGAAGTCATTTGATGATTTCCCATCCTGAAAAAAAAAAAAAAAAAAAAAAAAAGCTACCTAATGACATTAAAGAGATACAATCCTTTACTTTATACAAACGAACCATAAAACACCACATTTGAAAGATTTTTCTAGGTTTTGAATTTAATCCACCACAGCAATTTAATTAACATCATCACAAATTCTTATTATTTACTAATTTCCTAAGAATAAAGAAAACTAGAATACCTACTCTGTATTTCCAAAACATTACAGTACATATAAATAGTTTAATGAGTAATTCCTATTGACTTGCCTTCAAGAATCGATATGTAATTGTTCACCTACTTTTTCCTTTTACCCACAACACTAAAAATTGTGTGTCTAATAATTAACTTACTTATTTACGTGTACCTACCTTCCTCATAAGTAATTCTTATATTTAGTTTTAAGATTACCTTGTATTTCTCATATTAAGTGAATTGTATTCTTTTTGAGAAATAAATGTCTTAAACCGTAAATAAATGGTTTATGGATAAGTCACTGTTATAGTGAAGCTATAATTACTGGGTCAGTGGGTAGCCTTAAAACAATCTCATCCGAGCTACCATAAAATAAAAAAAAGTAAAAGGTCCATAACTCGGAAACGGTGCGTCGTAAGGCCATGCTTCTCAGACCCTAAATGGTGGCTACACACTAGGTCAACCCGATACTGCAAAAAAATTGGAAAGTTTCCGAAAAAAAAAAATTGCGAATATTTTTCTAAGTCCTTGCTCCATAGCGCCCCTAAGGCTACACTCCAACCAATTACTGAACTATTGGATAAATTGAGGATACTCAATGCCCTTCTGACGGCTAACCCTGAATGTGATGTGTTTGCGGACGAATGGAGTAGAATTATGGACGTATGTCTGATGTTCTGTGAGAATCACTGAAACAGTATGGCAGGGTGTCCACTGTTCCATGTTAGTAAGTAGCGATTTTGTACAAACTAAAGTTATATTCAGTGTAATTTTTAATATTTGCAAACATTTTCGCGAGAGATACAATGACCGGCACTGTGCACAAAAAGCGTAATGACATAACAAGCGAGGTTGCCAGCGAGAGAGATTTAAAGTTTGTTTTTCAGAAACTTTGAAACTTAGTGATTTGGCGCTGGGCCACTTCGATCAAAAATGTATTATGTGCTATTATTGATCGAAGCTGGGCCATAAGGCCTACTACACGTAAAACATCTCGGACAAGGATAATAGTATAATTGGTTATTATGACATAATTGTCTGTATTGTATAGTTTTGTTTCTTTCTATGTTACTGTGTTAATTAATGTAATTGGCACTGTACCGTGTTAATTAACGGTAAATAAATATTTGGTTAAATCCTCGTATACTGAAAATGTCATTAGATTCAAAGTTTAAAATATTATAGTTTACACATTGTATATCAATTTAATATACAATTAAGTCTCCTAAAAGCACATACCTGCTTGATTAGAAGAAACCTATTCATTTTCAACAAGTCTTGAGGAGCCGACCTCATTTTCCATAACCCCTCACAACAGGTGACTATGCAGGTACATATATTTAATCGCGTTATCTCGCACTTATCTTTGATAAGCACAAGAATGTTCTGAGCACACAATGTGCAATACTTGAGAAGACTGTTTGAGGAAGGATCATTTTTATGGAAGCGAATTATGTATTCAGACTAATTTAGGTTAGGTATTTTAAGAAGAATTTTGATGAATTTTGCAGTTGTTTTTATGTATTTTTTATGTTTCAACATGACGTTAAAGTTACAATACGACATGCTTCCAGTATCTAATTTCTGCATCATTTTACCTGTAATTTTTAATGATTATATTGCAAATACCTCAATACAAGCGGTTACATTTTTGCCTGTAATTATTAAATGTTTTCCTACAAATACCTCAATCCATCCGGCTACATTTTTAACTTTTTATTTTTAAGGAGTTTCCTACAAATACCTCAATCCATCTGGCTACATTTTTACCTGTAATTTTTAAGGGGTTTCCTACAAATACCTCAATCCATCCGGCTACATTTTACCTGTAATTCTTAGCATTTTACTGCAAATACCTCAATCCATACTACTATGGCTACATTTTTACAAGGTAAGAGAATAGCTCTGGGTTTAAATTAAATAGCTCTGGGTTTAAATTAATCGTTAGATATTTTTTTTAATAGCTTTTCCATACATTATTACACTTTTGGTATTGTATTTTGTATGTCTGACAGTCTTATTACCCAGTAACTGGGTTGTGGAGGTCAGATAGGCAGTCGCTCCATGTAAAATACTGGTACTCAGCTGCATCTGGTTAGACTGCAAGCCGACCCCAACATAGTTGGGAAAAGGCTAGGCAGATGATGATGAGTTTTGTATGAAACAGCTAATTTCCTTATAATAACCGATAAACATTTCGTCCTTATCGATGTAATCAATAATAAATTCAAGCACCAAATCCACCAAAAATAATCAACACTACACTGAACTATGTTACTCTTAACCTAAACCTATATTTAAGTTTTTAACCGTCTTAATAATTTATTTTATTTATTTGTAAGTATGTCTTTAACATTAGTATGCATAAAACTGTAAAACCACTGTAATTAATTTAAAGTAAGTTCATGCATGCTGTGTCTATCGCATCATATTGTACACTTGGTGTGTATTATATTGTTATTATAGCATGAATTATTAGATAAAAAAAAAAAAAAAAAAAAGTGTAACAATTGTAGATAGACCAATAAATAAATAAATCAATCCATTATTGCGCGTCAATGTCCACAACATCCTGTATCTTCATTATTACACTAGTATAAAATAAACTAGTATGACTGCCTCGTTGGTCTAGTGGTAGCAAGCGCTACTGCTGAGCATGAGGTGTTGGGTTCGATTCCCAGGTTGGGCATAGTGTTATTGGGTTTTTCCATCTGGAATTTCTCTGTAGCAGCCCGGAGCCTGGATTGGTGCCCGGTGGATGGCAATAGGCTCGCCCCCTATTACATATGGGGCTTTAACATAACTGGTGAAATGTGGGTGTACCTACTATAGCTACACCTCTGCCTAACCCTTCGGGGAAACAAGGCGTGATGTTATGTTATAAAATAAAGTCGCTTACCTCGTCTAATCTTTTAAACTACGCAACGGATTTTAATGCGGTTCTCATCAATAGACAGAGTGATTCAAGAGGACGGTTTATATGTAGAAAACGACTACGCGGGCGAATGCAAAAGCTAGTACCAACTAGAATAAAGCTGAAGAGTTTGTTTGTTTTATTAAACGTGATAATCTCTAGAACTACTAGTCGGATTTAAAAATCTGTGGATATTGGATGCCCAATTTATGAGGAAGGCTATTTAACACGTTAGGACACATTAGGTAAAGAGATACCGTGGCCCTGGCATAAGCAACTGAAGGAACACGGGTGGGTTTTAGTCAGTAAAAGTCTGACACGCCCTTCCACTGTACCTAGAGCGGGAGACGTCATTTGATGATTTCCCAACCACAAAAAAAGGACACATTAGGAGCCGAGGTTTAGCTCATTTAACCCTTTTTAAGGTAGAGACAGTATTCATTAAATTAATTAAATTAAATTACCACATGCCACCAATAATTTTTTTTTGTTTTATTCAACTGTATTGCTGAAAACAATTTTTCATTGATGATAACATATACATTCCCGCAAATATCCCATCGAATTCCCAATTTGAAAACATACTTAAAAATGTCATCATCAACATACTAAGAATTTTTATCACCATGTCTAGTTTTCTCTGCCTTAGAAAGGGTTAAGAAGAAAAAAAATCAGAAAGAACGGTAAGCGACGATGAAGGAATATCACGGGAAGGCGATGCGATGCAACACGGAAGGTTGAGGGAACAAGAAGAAGCTGGTTATAAGTATAATTGCGTACTAACTACAAAGATATTTATTTCATGCCATAGGTACCAAAATTTCTGTTGACTTTTCAAATGAGACTATGTGGACAGAGATTAAATCTTTCCAACTGAGAGACGTAAGCGTGTATCATAAAGATAGCAGACATAAAACTGACATTATCAGTGTTTAAATAAGTATTTAGTTACTAAGTTAATTATATTTAGATACAAAATTGCGTGGTGTACCGACTAGGTAGGTTAAATACATACCTAACTATGTACATCTGCAAGATGAGGTAACTAACTATTTACTTACCTATGTAGCGGCATCTGCACCGTCACACGCGTACAAGCGAACTACACAACACACAGAGTTTACCGCGCAACTGGCATATTAACAACGTGCCGAAATCAATCGTCGGGCAGTTGCCCACTACACACAACACGATCACACAACACGAAACCCAAAATTTGAATACATGTGACATCTACCAAACCGCACTGGGCATGGCAGCCAGCATATTACAGCCCTCCCTTTTGAAGAGAGGCCTGTGTCCCAGCAGTGGGAACGTTATTATATTGGTTATGGAAAAATGATTAAAGAAAAGCTCGCCCTACTTACAATCTTCAAAGTCATTGAACATTCTTGTCGAGTACTTATTGACCGTTTAGGTAAATTACATCAGTTTGTCAACAATTAGTTAAGATTTAGAATTGGATTGTCGGACGCAGGAAGTGCGTCATCAACTGTGCTTGCTCAGCTCAACGCAGTCATTATTGGCAAAATTGACGTGGCAATAAGATCAAATAACAATCAGAACCAAATAATAATTAGAAGTTAATCTTTCATTGGGCATTATTACATACATTCAAACTTTACTATCACATACAATAAAATGCATACCTACCGATATGACCGACCTTTGTATTTATCTTAGTTGCGCAGTAAACTCTACTTGCGCGCTCTATTTTACAATACAATACAATTCTTTATTTCAGGCAACTAAGGCCCATAAAAACACATTACATAAGTGATATAAAACAATAACTATAAACTAATACATATTCTTCAAAAACAAAACTTTAACTTCTTTGCTATTATTAATTATTTATTCTGACTATTTTGCGTGACGTCAGCGTGTACCAGCGTCAATGTATCATACAAACCCAAAGTTCTATAAGATTAAAATCTATTGATTGACAAATCATTCGCATTGAAATAGATAAGTAATGTACGTAATTTATCTATCTATTTCAATGCGACTTATCTGTCAATCAATACGGATTTAGTCCAAAATAAATGTTTGGGTGTGTGCAATATATTCTCATGATATTGATTATATATCACATTTATACATGGAATTTGATAAAGAACGAAGTTTGAGAATGTAGAGATTGATGTGTGTGATGAGAATGTATATATAGGGGTCGTTGGAAAGTGGCGCCATTGACAGAAAAGTTAAAAGAACATCGTTTGACTTGGTATGGGCATATGCCCATACCAAGTCAAACGATGTTTTTTTTACGCAACATATGATGCGCTGGATGGAATGCATGTGACTATTAGAGTGATAAATATAAATGTTGATGGATGGAGAGGGAGAGGAAGAACAAAGAATTAATGGATGAATTGTGTGAGGAATGATATGAATAAATTCTTATTAAGCTTGTACTCCATTCGGAGTGAATAACAGCGACATGCTGACAGAGCAGAATGGAAGTGGAAAAAGTGTTGCGCTGACAACTAGTCACATAAGACAAACATCAGGAAGATCATGATGAAGCACGAAGGATCATATTGTAGACAATAATAAAAAAAACAGTGACCATTTATCAATTCTTCCAAGCTTGCTTTTTTCAGTCAAGAAAACTTTGCAAATGTAAAAAAAGGTTTCGTTTTTAGAAATAAGCACACATTCAATGAAATAATTGTAGGTAATGCTGTTCAGTGTCGTGATGGCCAAATGGTAAAGGCATCGCCTCATGCACAAGGGTGTGGATTGATGATGATGACATATCACAAAACTAGCAAGTCTTTTTTTAAAACATGGCAATCGTATAATTTGATGGCAACTTTTAAAATGATGAAAGGAACTGAAATAATAACACAATCAAGTACCTGTTTGTAAATACATAATACGCAATCACAACAAAAGCACAATTTGTTGAAGAAAAAACAAATCATTTTCCACTATTCTTAATCTTCCGTGCTCTTCTCTTCTCTTCTTGTCGAGCCAGCGACCGTTCATAAAGAGAGCAACTCCATGACAGTGTTTACTGGCAATACTGTCGACGGATAGCTCTCTTCATTAACAGATTATAGGCATCTTCTCTTCATGATTCTTCTTTTCTTTTGTTGATTAATCTTCTGCTAAAACTTACTTTAACTGAAGAACTGGTTTTTACTCAGCTGTGGCTGAGACGGTGGAGTCTTTCTTCTGGCGTTTCAGGATATCTCTTGAGAAGAAATTGTTATTGGGTGTCCTCGAGCGACGAAGGGAAATAGATTCTGAAATATAAGTTCATGATAATAGGTAGTTATTTTCATAGCATAATGTCCTACGGCATTCTGCTGTGGGGCAAAGCCGCGGACATTCAAAATATTTTTGTTCTTCAAAAACGACCTGTTCGAGCGATTTACCAACTAGGTGCTAGAGTTTCTCTGAGAGATTTGATTAAAGATATTGGTATTCTTACGGTGGCATCACAATTCATCTTCGCCAACATCTTATTGTATATATTAGGCAAAATATACACTTGTACACTAAAAACAGTGATTTTCACAATATTAATACTAGAAATAAGGACAAACTACGAGCTCCCTTTCACCGGCTTCATAAGGTTCATAATTCTTTTGTTGGTCTTGGTATTACCTTTTATAACAAGCTTCCCTCTGCTTTGCTAGATTTGCAGTTTAATGAGTTTAAAGCTAAAGTAAAATCCAACCTTTGTTCAAAGGCATACTATTCTATCAACGACTACTTAAACGATAAGAATAGTTGGTCGCTGTGATTAACTCAAGACAATGTTTATGTTCTTTCAATCCAGAATTAGCTTTCCTACTGACAGCTTATATGGGTAGTTCATATAATTGTTTTTTATTTAACAGATTTTGTTAATTTATTTTTATTTTGTTTTAATTTAATTTTTGTGGACATAATCTACTCATTACAATGATTTTAAATGAGTTGTATTGCAACATGTAGTTAGCTTGCGACCTCGTCAGCTGTTCCTAATATTCTTGCCTGACCAACCGGCAGCAAGTTCGTCATGCTCCCTTAGATGTCACTGCTTGCGGTAGCGTCGGGGGTCGGGTTACCACCTTCCCTCAAACGTGGCGAGGGGGGTAATGGCTGACATTTGCGTTATGCTCGTGAACGGGTGCTGCTTTTGGTGACTGGTCGTCTTGCTGACCATGGTTTTTGTTATTGTTACTTGTATTAACTGTTATTTTATTATACTCCGGAGGTCCTAGTTTAACTATTGTAACTTCAACTTAGCTGTATGTATCAATGTATGTATATGTATCATTTTGCATCGTTGAATATGTAAGCGGGCACGCCATTTATGCCTGGAGGCTTTATTTACGTTTTAAGTTCTGTTTATGATTTTGTTTTATTATTTATTTCAGCTTGAGTTTAGTTTTCAATGTTTTGTCGGTGGTATATTGGCGTGTGCTAGCTGACATATGGTGAATAATGTATGTTTTGTTTTATAATATTAATTACTTACACAATATTGTATAGAATCGAGTTGTTCTAACTTAACAGACAGCTGTGTTGCTGGGGAGTTTGTTCCGCCACTTCTTCCCAGCTAAAGCACTAGGAAGTGTCGAAGGGCGGGCGTTTTGGGGGGACTGTCTTATGTAACTTTGACTTTCAAAGTGCTGGCTGACTCTCAGCCTAGTTTGAATAAATGACTTTTAATTTTGATTTCGACTACATTTTGTGCCTACCTACCTTTACATTGTATAACAAAGTCACATCCCGCGTTTGTATGCTTAGAACTTTTGAACTACGTAACGTATTTTAATGCGGTTTTCACCAATCAATAGACAGAGTGATTCAAGAGGAAGGTTTATATGTGTAATACGCGGGCGAAGCCGCTGGCAAAAGCTTGTTTAATAATTTAAAATGTAGAAATTAATTTACCTATAGGTAAGTTGGGTCGCTACAGACAAATTTTAATATTTTAACTAAAACCTCATTGAGCACACATCTACCAAAGTTGTAACCAAAAAATGACGAGCAAGAGTTGTTATTTTACTATCCAAGTGCACACTATGCACTGGAATATGTCCTCATTATCAGCCTTTATAGCTGCCAAAATGTCAACGTATTTTTTCAATTAAATAAACAAATATCTTAGGACAACCAACACGCCGTTATCTGATCCCAAACTAGGCAGAGCCTGTACTATGGCAACCAGACAACTGATAAATATACTATTATATTTCTAAATACATACATATAATAGATAAATTACACCCAGACACAGAACAAATAATTGAGCACAAAGATTTGTCCTGGGTGGGAATCGAACCCACGAACTTAGTCTTAGCAGTCAGGGTCATTAACTTCTGGACTAACAGGCCAGTCCAAATTAATGTGGAAGCGTCATCGTAACCTACGAAATCATACTTAAATGAACAGTACCTGGATGCCCGAACTTTGCTCGGTAATTAAATTTTTTTTTTGGTAAATTGTGTTTTTTAGAAATTATATTTAAATACAAATTACATTTTGTTATTTTTCTTCCAATAAAACAAAAAACATAAATTTATGTTTAAGTTTATTATCGATAAAATTGATTATTGAAAACACGTATAAAACGACATTTTCTAAAAATTAATCCTAGCTAGATCGATTTATCGTCCCCGAAACCCCCTTATACTAAATTTCATGAAAATCGGTGGAGCCGTTTCCGAGAAGAAGACACCACCTGACACTGACCTGCAAGGTTCAATTTCGTGGGTTACCTTGAGGCATCTTCTTTAAACCAATTACACTTTTGAATTTTCAAGGGATCGGTAAGAAAGTTGAAGCTCAAAGGGTGTTTTTTTCTTTTTTGGGTGGGAATCATCAAATGACCTCTCCCGCTCTAGCGTGGAGCGGAAGGGTGTGTCAGACTTTTACTGACTAAAACCCACCCGTGTTCCTTCAGTTGCCCATATTCCAGGGCCACGGTAACTTTTTCGAACGAATCTCGCGACCCTGGCATTCCAAAGGGGCTAGGTTCCTATGGAGAAGAACGATCAAGAAACTCCATGGATACTCCTAGTTAGTCACAAATATCTTCAATCGCACGCCACTCAACCTGACCCTTGTACAGAGCTCTTTTTAACCAATTTAAAAAAGGAAGAGGTTGTATGTTCCACCAAAGAAAAAATATTTTCACTGATTTCTCCGCCAATTGTAAACCGATTTAAAAAAAACCTTTTTTTAATGAATAGGTTGTCTTTTAGGGGTGATCCCATATATAAGGTGTATCTATTCATACACGAAATATTTTAAGAGGTACACCTGTAGGTGGTAAAGAAGCTATGGCTATATATAAGCAAAAAGAATTTTTTTATCTAAACGTTTTTGAATTTTCGTAATTATTATAATTTTGATACTGCTTGAGACGTTTTGCATAAAACCTTTACTCCAAATTCTATGAATGGCCCGCCTGACGCTGCGAGGCCGGCGAAAGGACGGCACGAGCATGGCCGCGCGATGTCTCGGGCCGTAAAAAATAAGAAGGAGCCAGTATTTCTTATGTGCGTCGAATAATTTATAAACATTACATTTTGAAAAATATACATTCAGAAAAATTTTTTTTCGTTCCACTTGCTCAAAAAAGTAACATTCTATGCCACAAAAAGCTAACATAACAAGAGTCATTTTTGATCTGTTAAAAACAGGGAAAGAAAATTGTACTGAATTTCATTCATCCTCTAGGGGGAGAATGTGATTTAAATTTGTATTACTTACCGAAATTTATACTGAACTAAGTACATCTGTGTTTACACCATTGAGTTTGTATATAAAGCACTAGCTTCTGCCCGCGACTTCGTCCGCGTTAAATTTCTTGTTCCTCCGACCCTTCCCGTCGCGTCGAATCGCATACCCGTGCGATTTTCCTCGTTTTTGCAACATTTTACATTACTGCTCCACTCCTCTTAGTTGTAGCGTAATGTTACATAGCCTATAGCCTTCCTCAATATAGGCTACTCAACACAAAAAGAATCTTTCAATTCGGACCAGTAGTTCTTGAGATTAGCGCGTTCAATCAAACAAACAAACTCTTCAGCTTTATAATATTAGTATAGATTATACATCTTTTTGAAAAAGGAATACGCATTTATTATGCAGTTACGATAATTAATAGTACATTATGGTACAAGTGTGTAATGTTGGTGATTACCGCTGAGGCGCCATTGAGACCCGAGCCGTCAGGTGAGGGTCTTAAGAGAGCCGAGGACGGTAATCATCAATACACACGTGTATCATACGACGTTTTTCAACACACTTGCGAGGAAAAAACAAATATGTATTGCATAAATCGTTTTACCACACAGCAACAAATGCGATACAAACAAAATATGAAAATTAGGGGAAAATTGGGAAATGGCGCGCAATTTTTTTTTTTTGCACGCGCCAAATGTAAGTTGATTGATTACAGCCATACAGCCTACTTCAAAATGATAATTTTTGTGATAAAATGCAAATATTTTATAAGAAATTATTGTGAATTATAAATAATTTGATAATAATAAATGTTTTTTCGTCTTAATTAGGGACACATTTATTTATTTCAAAAATGTAAATAGATTTTCGGTGGCATAAAACCTCTTTGTTGTTACAAAAAAAAAAAAAAAAACTGTATTACCCGGTTAAATTGAAAATGCTCTGTTTACTCGCATATAATTTGCAGTTAGGGACTAACTTAACTTTGTAGGGATCATTCTATTATGCACTAGTGTGTAATATTATTATGCACGTGTATGTTATAGTTCGGTTTATGGCCCTAAGAACGATATAATAAGGCTCACTTTACGAGCAAGTGTGTTGAAAATAAAATTACGAAAACCGACGAGGCCATATGAGCTCGATGCCTTTGCTTTTCCGACATAAAAATATAATGTATCAATAATTGGACCAATGTTTCGAATGTTAACTTTTAGTTTTAATTGTCATTATTTTTAATAAATGCTTATCTCATATTATTATTGTGTTAATTTTTTCGCAAATGGTATGTACGAAAAGTAGAGTATTTTCCTCGGTGATAAAGCTGTCTTAGTCTTGAGTGAACTTAAATCCCTCGCTACACTCAGGACTCGTCTTAAATCCCTCGCTTTTTAACACCCTCGCTACGCTCGGGAGTAAACCTCGAGTCCTTCGTTACGCTCGCGATTTAAATCGTCACCCGCGACAGAAGACACTGCTTTATCCCCTTGGTTAATAATCTACTATTTCGTTGCTGTTGCTTCTTTACCACCTACAGGTGTACATCTTAAAATATTTCGTGTATGAATAGATACACCTTATATACATTTTATAGACTTCGCTTTAGTCGTTTTGGTGTTAACATCAATAATACGTATTTTAACACACTAGATACACTGCAACCCACTTCCTTTCACAAAAATAACCTGCATTGACTCGGTCGTTTCGCGTCAACTTATTGCCGATGACATATGGGGCTCAGCACAGAGGTGCTAAGTGGCTCAACACGCCGACATGTTTGTCAGCTACTGTTTGACTTTCATTGTTGCGTTCGTTTCTGGTCTAACGGGACTGTAGGGTTGGTACCGTGGGGTTTTTTGCCGGCTCTTCTCTATAGGAATCAACAATTTGGAACCGTGCAGATAGCTTCTGACGTTTCATAACTGCCCTTGTAGGTTTATGTGAAATAAAAAATATTTTTATTTGATTTGATTTGGTACTGTGGAAGAAACTGCTATTGAGAGGAAGTTAGCTTTAGAGATCACCTAGTAAGCCCATTGACAATTAAGGTCGAATTTCACAAATGAAACTAAATGTTATGTGCTGATTGTCTTTAGTTTCATTGATGGAATTCACCCGTAGTTTAGACCACGTTTAAGGGCTGTCATTTCAATGTTTTCTGTGGAATATTGGACAGGTGCGAAGTACTCGCAACCGCGCGGCGTGCGAGTAAGACCAGATGTATAAACGTAAACGAGGCAAAAGCAGTAAATAAGGATCTTAGCAGGTGGCGTTCTCTAGTTTCTGCCTATCCCCATGGGAAAAAAGCGTGTGTTTACGTATGTCCACAAAGATCCTTCATTGAGTTAACTTTTCTGAGTCCTTTCACTCAATAACGTCTTCCGTGGCAACCATTTTTGGCGGACTCTTAAGAGGGATCCGAGTTTTTCCTAAACATTATCCCTACTCCTATGGAGTAAGCAAAATACAAGGCACCTCGTAAATTTAAACCATGAATTCAGCGTATGGTATTAGATTATTTCGAAAAAAAAATCTGCTGTTTCATAGAAAACAAGTACAGTTTTTTTGTTTTTTTATATCGACGAGAAATCTCAGTACCGGTTCAAAATGATGTACTACGTGAATCCATAGGAAAATGTTTTGCGTCGATGACCCTGTCATCCTCTGATCTCTATGTCAACTTGCCTACATCTACCTACGGTAATACTAGTTATGTATGGTCTAAGTAATTTTTGGACTGTTTTTACAACACCGTCCGTCTTTGTAGTGTGCTAGCCCTAACGAACATAGTCTACTTGATTATTTGTCAAAACAAATTCTGTTCCCACAAGAGCCTCCGTCTTTGGACGATTTGAGTTTTCAACTTTTGACCCGAAGTATTGCCGACTGTCCGGTGGTTTTTTTTCCCATAATCAATGGAGCAAGTTAATATAAACCCAAGGAAAGCATAAAAGTCAAAATTGTACCTACGGTTTGTTGCCCAAAAATATTTTACGTAACAACAGCAACCACTTTTTTTTAGGCAATTCAACAACATTATTTACGTTGACCAGAGCATTCTTTCAAACATAGCATATAAAGCATCAACACCATCTGCCTAGCCTTTTCCTAACTACGTTGGGGTCAGCTTCCAGTCTAACTGGATGCAGCTACCAGTATTTTACATGAAGCGACTGCCTATCTGACCGCCACATCCCAGTTACTGGGTAATACGATACCCCTTGGTAAGGCGGATCACACACTACAAACGCGCCCTGAGTCAGGGCGCGGGATATGAAACCAAATTCCCCGCACGGAAACAAGTTTTTGTTGAATTTTTATATAGGAAATCACGCATGGGAGCGCGTTATCTCATTCCGATCCAGGGCGCCCCTTTCTGCCTTCTGCCAGCGATGCCCTAAGCTGAGGTCCGTACCCCACAGGGGGTGCCCTTAGCGAGTAGAAGCTTTAGTTTAAAGTTTTTTAAGCCCTGGCTGGAGGCCTTAATTTATTAAGGTAGCCACAGGCAAGTCCGGTTAAGCAGCCGACAACCTCAAAGGTTGACCTGCGAGACGTAATTAAAAAAAAGAGTGCGTTATAGTGAGTGATGCGCCTAAAACTGGTTGTCAGAATATCGGGCTTCTGTGTATTAGTAATTTCCTTCAAAACCCTTCAGTTTTTGATGGACAGTGTGTTATACAATTACGATACAGGTCAGGGGATCTACGCTAGACATACCTTCATTCCACCATCGCCACACATAACAGCTATTTTAATCAACACATGCAATGACAGTTTTACCTACATAAAATATGAAAGGAATGATCTCCATTACAACAGAGACGCGCTCACAAAGGCGTTAAGACAATCGAATATAAATTAACTTCATGGCTGACAGTTCGCAATTCTTCACCATTAGACGGTTATAATATGGCTGACACTAATACAAATGGGGCTTGAAGTTATTAGAAACTATTAAAATTATAGTATTTTTTATTAATTTACTAGCTAACCCGACCGACGTTGTTCTGTCCAAACCGTTATTCATACAAAAATCGTATAGAAGAAAGGACAATTCAGTCTTTCTGACCAATTTTTAAAAATTTCACATTTTTAAACGACTTCAAAAAAAAGAGGACTATGTTCCACTATATAAGGTGTATCTATTCATACACGAAATAAACCTGTAGGTGGTAAAGAAGATAGCTTCTTTAGAAAAAATCTTTTTGCTTCTATAGAGAAGCAAAAAGATTTTTTTATTTATCTAAGCGTTTTTGAATTTTCGTAATTATTATAATTTTAAAATTACTTGAGACGTTCTGCATAAAACCTTTACTCCAAATTCTATGAATGGCCCACCTGACGCTGCCAGGGCGACGACCGGACGGCACAAGCATGGCCGCGGTGTCTTGGGCCGTAAAAAATAAGATGGAGCCAGTATTTCTTATGTGCGTCAAATAATTAATAAATCTTAAATTAAAAAAAAACCCTTAGAAAAATTTTTTTTCGTTGCTATAGCTTCTTTACCACCTACAGGTGTACCTCTTAAAATATTTCGTGTATGAATAGATACACCTTATATATATCGATGGTCCCTATTAACAATGTTGATTATGCATTTTTACCAATATTCACTTTTTAACAATACATAAAACGATTAGTGCAAATTTGAACATCCACAATCTTATAATTTTTTTTAATCGCCAAAACAAACTGAACTGCTCTACTAAACTTGTCTTTTTGTGGAACCGACACTGTTAATAGGGACCATCGATTTATATAAAAAGTGAATATTGGTAAAAATGGATTACCGACATTGTTAATAGGGACCATCGATATATATTTTTTTAATGTATGTTCATGGGTAGGTTATGTTTCAGGGGTAGTCCCACATAAATTTTATTGAATTTGTTTTGGTAGTTTTTGCGTTAGCTTCTGTAATACGTATTTAATCCACTTTGTTTATCGTGATGATACTCTTATACTTCCTGTCACTGCAATTGACCAGGCCAGTAGTAGTATACGAATTAGTGTGGGGAAGATACCGTAACTTAAAAGTGAATAACGGACAGACCACCGTGCACCGTGTGGTGCCGGACGTAAAGAATAGCACCACCCTATTTCTTCCCGTGGGTGTCGTAAGAGGCGACTTAGTAGAAAATGGGCAACAGCATTCTCTAAGCATTTTACGACCATACTGCGATCGCCAACCCGCCTGCCAACCATGGCGATTATGGCAAAGCCCCCCAAATTGGGGGAGGTGTTTCAGCTGAAATGTTGATGATGATTAACGGACAGACAGAGAGACTTATTTTATATAATTGATGACGTAATATATTAGTATGACTAATTAAACAGCTGGTTGTAGCATCTGCAAGGTCTCGTCTACCTACTAGTCGACTCATTAAGAAGAGAATTGCTGCTAAATACTGTTAACTAATATTCTGTTCACACGTTTTAAGTATAGAATGGAAACAATCTCTAAGAGATCGTTTGAGCAAAACTAAGTATCTTAATACTAATGAAATAATATTATTATCTAAGTACTAATGCACTCGAATGTCAAAGTAAACAAAATGGAAAATTATTATAGAATTTTTATCAGATTCTGTTTATCATCATCATCATTTCAGCCAAAAGACTTCCACTGCTGGGCATAGGCCGCCCCGATTTTGGAGGATTTGCCATAACCGCCAAGCTTGGCAGCCCAGTAGCCGATCGCAGTATGGTGGCAAATTGTATAGAGAACGCTGCTGCCCACTCTCTAGTAAGTCCCTTAGTCGCGTCTTACGACACACACGGGAGAAGAAACAGGGTGATGCTATTCTTTACGTCCAGCACCACATGGTACACGTTTGTCCCCTTGAACGCCATGATCGTCACGGTTAACCTCATGAAACCCTTTGATGTCTTAGAAAAAAGATGGTGCCTACATAAAACCACATAATAGAAGTGAAAACTTACGACTGAAGCCGAGTATACGCGATTCAGTTTCACCGACCGATGGGAGCCGAGTATACCCGATTCAGCGTCCTCGACCCGAACATGACGGATCAGTTTCCTTTACTGTTCAGAAAAAACGCAAAGTGCAACTAAAGAAGTTTTTTCAAAAGTTTTCAGTAAGTCAGACCCACCCCGGCCTCCAGCCAATTTATCACTTAGTAAAACTTCGTGCCAATACGCAACAATTACCTAAAAACGTGTGTTAATAAAAAAAATGCTTAATAAAAGACACATTTTAAGTGTACACTCAACCACGCATCCTTCCTATCGTTTTGACATTGACAGCTTCTTTATCTCGTAGCAATTCGGGCGTTTTTCGTAGTTCAAGAGTTACATTGCGTTGCAGTTGATCGTACAGACGTGTAAAGGCGTCAATTATCATAGCACGCATAGAAGTGCCAAGTGGAGTCTCACGAACAGCTAATTTGATTGGCGGCGGTTGCCCAAGAACCGTTGCTTCGAGGTTACTTACGATATTGGGAATAGTTTAGACTAGGAATGTTATGGATATGAAATTTCGGATACGGATTGGTTACGGATGTAGAAATGATTATTAAACCGGATACGGATACGGATAAAGATATGAAATTATTTCGGATTATCCGTTAGTTTCGGATAATTTCGGTTACGGATATTATTAACTTTGGAATTTCAAAAGTAAAAAACAAATAGCTAATGAAATGGTTTTATTTATATGTCACCATTTGGTCGGAATTACAATCAGTCTGTGAGTAATTATTACAGCAATTTAAAACAAAAATGATTATAATTATATATTGAGTGTTATCTAATCTACCTAAAATAAAAATGTAATAATAAATCCGATATTATCCGAAACTGTTATTTCGGATTTGGTTACGGTTACGGATAAATTTTTATATCGGATATCCGATAGTTTCGGTTACGGTTACGGAGCTCCCTAACATCCCTGGTTTAGACTTAGGGCACTTTAGACGATAGACGAACCATCTGGCTATGTCTCAGTATGCTTTGCCTTTATTGCAATTTTTTTTGGATCGGCGAATTATGTCTTTTTCTTCCATACTTCTCTATTAGGCATCATTTAGGTTAGTGACCCCCTCTCGAACCAAAAATAAAATCTTTCGTTACTCTTACACCCATCGACTTTCACACTCAAAACTTTAATAACGATATTCTATAGTTTATTTCAAAACGCAATGAATATGATATTTAGAAAAGATAAGCAATGGATAGGAAGTACCCAACTTTTCATTGGTAATTGTAAAGAGATGCTCAATCCTTAGAACACATAGAGATAACTTGCTTTTTGAACAGTTATTTCCCCATAACCTAAGACAAGCTCCTTCGACAGTGGACAGCTGAGTATATAAATTCCAGGAGAGATTATGGTCAATTTATGTTTATTAATTAAAAGATTTGATTTAAACTCTTTACTGATTTCATTGTTAGAGTGTTATCAACATAAAATCAGTAATGAGTCGGTTAAATCTTTAAAACCGATACATAAATTTACATATTTTATAAATTTTCAGATACATAAATTGTTTAAAGTATTAAGGCCTTAGGTTAATAGATTTTTCCAAAAATATGGACCATATTGCAGCGATATTGGGCGTAGAAAATGTTATAAGAGAGTCTTTAAATAACAACCAACAACACAACTCATCTACTTCTAAACGGTAGTCTTGAAACTAAAAAGCATTTTTCGTCTTTGTGACGCAAATTAACTCTTAGAAATCGTCGCCATCTTGTTTTGTTACCCGCCATTTGCATTCGTTTTGTTCGAACTCATTGTCGACATGACGGCTAACGTTTTGTCAGGCAAAGAAAGGAATACGTAATGCCTTATGCAACTATATGTGACCTATTTTAAAGGATATTTTAGTTTCTAATACATTTTCTCGTGGTGTTACTAATTTAATTAGTTGGACAGTTATTTTTAAGTTTTGGTTGGTTTCTTTTTGACGTAGCGTCGGCGGTTGCACAATGAGCGGTTCTTTTTTCAAAATTTTGTGGGACTGACTTTAGTCGTGAAGGTTTTAATGACGCCTCTACCATTTTCAAAGTTTTATATGCATTTTATTAGACTAGAGGGAAGACAACGCTTCCATGTAAGTATAATGTGGTTGTATCGGCTGGTAGAGTATAAAAATAGCATGTCTAGACCGGCCAATTAAATCATGTTGATTTATAAGTTTAGTAGATCGAAAGTTATCGTCGCTCTTCGTTAAAAGCGCATAGACACATAGCTAGGTAGGTACTTACCTAATCATCATCATCATCACATCACATTAGCAGCCTATATTGTTCCCACTGCTGGGACACAGGCGTCCTCTCGGTGAGAGGGAGCGAGCCATAATCCACCACGCGGGCCCAAGTTGGTAGATGTCACATGTCTTCGAATTTTTGGTTCTAAGACATGCCGGTTTCCTCACGATGTTTTCCTTCATCGTTTTGAGAGCAGTGGTCATGAAATAATTTACACAAAGTAAGCGCCTGCTTGGGTTCGAACTCACGACCGTCGCGGTCTACTCGTAAGTCGCAGTCGTTACCACTGGGCCACCACTGCTCTCTTACCTAATCGCAAAGGACATTTAGTAACCAATTCTTGGATTTTCATGTTTCAGAATGTTAGTTGAAAGTTACGGGTTCCCTCTATCTGGCAGAAACTTTATGCTCCGAATTTTATTTGGCATAACACACTTGGCATAATCTTATTTAAACGAATATTTGTAAGGCATAAAAAGTGTTTAGCATAATCATTGTTTGGCCGAATGTTTATATGCTCGACTTTACGCTGGCATACTTTTAAGATGCAGTGAGCAAGATGCAGGGAGCAGTGGTGGCCCAGTGGTAACGGCCGCGACTTACGAGTAGTAGGTCGTGAGTTCAAACCCGAGCAGGCGCATTACTTTGTGTAAATTATTTCATCGCCACTGCTCTCAAAACGGTGAAGGAAAACATCGTGAGGAAACCGGCATGTCTTAGAACCAAAAATTCGAAGACATGTGACATCTACCAACCCGCACTGGGCCCGCGTGGTGGATTATGGCCCACTCCCTCTCACTGAGAGGAGGCCTGTGTCCCAGCAGTGGGAACATTATAGGCTGATGATGACTTTTAAGATGGCAGAATTTTATTTCGCATAATTACCTTTGGCAGACTTAAAATTCCGCATAATTTCGTTTAGCATAACAATTATTTAGAGCAATGATTATATTTGGCATACTTTCACTTGGCATACTATGAAGATGGCAGAATTTCATTTAGAATAATTTTGTTAGGCATATTTTCATTTCTATTAAATTGTATTTTAACCTTAAATAAAATGAAATAGTGTCTCAAAAAGTCAGTATTATGTTGTGCTACAAAAATTATTGACGGAAACGAATCGCTGCAGAACCGACTCCACGTAGTCTTGTCTGCCCTACCCCTAGCGTGTAATTTAAGCTCGCGTGGGACCGCCGGAGCCTCGCAGCGCCGAAGCCATGACAGAAACCATGCTGCTGCATGTTGCATGCTCGCCTGCATGCTGTAAGCTTGCTAGCATGCTGCATGCTTGCTTGCATGCTTGCTTGCTGCATGCTTGCTTGCATGCTGCATGCTTGGTTGCTTGCATACTGTCTGCTTGCTTGCATGCTGCATGCTTGTTTGCATGCTGCATGCTTCTTCGATATGAAATGTATGCCAAAAATGATTCTAAGTTTAAAGTTTCTGAGATATGATAGTTCTGCCTTTTAATAACTATCGATATGAAATTATGCCAAGAGACGATTCTGACTGCGAACTTTCTGCGATATGATGGTTCTACTTTTTAATTATTATGGAATAAAATTTATGCCTAAAGATGATTCTGACTTATAAAATTATGCGTTGTGAATGTATGATAAATGAGTGTATGCCAAACGATTTTCTGCGAAATGAAGTTTATGCCATCCGCTGTTATGCAAAATAATATTATGACGAAAAAAATTCTGCCATAAAGGGTGGACCCGAAAGTTACAACTAACATTCTGAAACATAAGTAAACAGTAAGTATAATAAGGGTCCTAAGTATATCTTATATAACAAGTCATTGTGCTACTGTTTTATCCCAATTAAATGAGCTCAATAAAACAAGCTTGTTTAGGCATAAAATGAATAAAAAGACATTTTAATAGAGACTGGTTGATTGGAGCATTGTAAGCCTTCATAGACCCTTTCAAACCTTAAATTAACATACCATCACGCCAGTAATCCCCAAATGGTTAGGCAGGTGTGTTTCTATAATCCACCCACATTTCGCCAGTTAAATTTAATAAAGGACGAGTCTATTGCCATCAACAGAGCATGAATCCAGAACTGCTACTGAGAAATTCCTCAAATAAAAACCCAATAATATTTGGCCTGACCCGGGAATCAAACCCAAGCTCAGTCGTAGCACTTGGGGCCACTAGACCAACTATTAGGTTGTCAAATCTAGGCCGTAGGCACAATAATTTTAATCAGTATTAGTTTATTTCTAGCCTTCTGCAGAGCCCAACAAAGTGTTCATCGTAAAATGTACGCTAATATAATATTTACTAAGTCACGCTTCTGTGATAACTCGTACAAGACTTATCAGTGTTACTTAATGTACTTGGTCATGTTGTTTCGTTATTTGCAAAAATATCGGCTTCCTATTTTAAAAATGAATGGTTTCATTTACCCTCCGCATATCATCATTCCGGGTAAAATAATAAATTATTTTATTTCTGAAAGTAGATTTGTACAAAGAATTTTACACGTCAATCATATTTTTCAACCGACGAAAAAAACGGAGGAGGTTCTCAATTCGACGCGTATATTTTATTTTTTTTATGTTTTTTTTTTATGTATGACCACGCATAACTTTTTACATAGTCGTCCGATTGTGATAATTTTTTTACCGGAAAGGGTATACTCCCAAGGTGGTCCCATATAAATTTGGAAAACAAAATCGAACCCTAAGGGTCGGAAAACAGGGGATGATTGATTGTTCACGCACTGATTGTAATGTATAACCACGCAAAACTTTATACAGAGTAGTCCGATTTTGATAATTCTTTTTTTGTTGGATAGGGTATACCTTGCCAAGTATTATCAGTACAATAAAGTCACAAAAAATTATAAAATAAAAACTTTTTGACAAAAAATTCAACGGCCGAAAAAACTGAAAAGTATAAAATAATAAACCTTAAAATTTTGAGTCGGCGCTGAAAAATCAATGAACAAAGATCACTCAAAGCACCGACTCATAATTTTAAGGTTTATTATTTTATGCTTTTCAGTTTCGGCGGTTTAATATTTTGTCAAAAAGTTTTTTTAAACTAGGTGAGGACGGTGTTTCCTATCTGACTACTCTGAAAAGAAAGGCCGAAACAAACTCAGAGGTCACAGTCTCTTTTAAAGTACAGACATTATCTTGGTCACATCATGTGAAAACGACGTTGACTGGTTGAATGGTATTTCGAGGAAAGAACCACACAGATTGAATGGGCCTGTCCAGTCAGTGCACGCATTTGTTAGTAACCGTAGAGCGCAACTGGAAACTTCGATGAACTATTGTCCAACAACATTCACTGCGCCCATTACGTTGTCAAGCAGACGATTTTTTCAACCATATGCAGCAATGGATTAGCAATATCTTTTTAGAATCCTTAGTTTTAATTACATTTGAGAAACTTCCTTGAAGGTACTAAACTACTTAATGTTTGAAACAAAATATATGACAAAAGAAATTATTTAAGTCTGACTACCGTCTGTTACCATTTCGACTTCATATTGAAACAGCTGATGAACAGCTATAAGCCAAAACAAACCGTGTTCCGAACATAATAAAGCATACAATGGGTAGGCAGGTATTATTTGAAGAGCCACAGACACAGAGACATGATTCAGAAAAGGCTGCTGTCCAAATAGTATTGTCTCATTAAGGAATGAACGTGGTATGACTGATTCAGAATGGTGGACTTCAAATTTACCTACTTTTTGTTGAAGAGATGACTGTAATTCCTGGTATTTCTATATCTATATTTACTAGTATTGTAATAATATTTGGTTAAACTATTCTTTCGGCTATCTATAAAAGCGGTGATTTATTTGCTATCCTGGTAATCCTGGCCAGGATTAAGGCACAAAAGACATTGCCCGCCGATGGGCCACTTATTTTTAGTGCCGGGCAGAGACTATTTACTTCTCAAAAATTAAGTCGTAATTTTATAAGTCCAATTTTATTTTATCAACATCTCTTTCACCCTAGCATTAAAAACCGTAACTAATAATTATTTTATTGAATCAAAGGTATGTAGTTCTGCCATTAAAACTTAGCCTGAATGTTGTCAAGATAGACCACAGATTATGTCAATTAAATGGTAGTAATCGATTGAAAATATCGATATATTACTATTCCGCCGACGAAAAGTACCAGAGATGTTTACAATAGCTTTTCTCCGGTCATAATCTAGGTCTCATGTAACTGATTAGACGTATATTCAAATCGCGGATTAAAATAAGCAGCGGGTGGGTTAAAATAAAAAGAAAATAGAAATAGGTAGTAAATAAACTAAAACACGAAGGAATTGTAATCTGAGGATATATACATATCTCGTGGTCAGATCGCAGAATTGATTACTTTATGATGTGACTAGCCATTTCATGAATTAGTTGCATTTCATGATGTGGCCAACTAAAACTGGCTAGATCGTTTAAAAATTAAGGTTTGATGATATCTCAATTGACGTTTCGATTTGAAATTGTTATTCACTTTTAGTAAATAATATAAATCATATGCAAAAGTATCTCTTTAATTATGTAAATAGAAAGTAAGAGCTTGTTTTTTACAAAGAGAAACTGTTTACAATTGTTGCACAAACAGCAAAATATCAACACTAACAAAAGTTACCACAAAACGGTCGCACCACAATTGTTAAAAATCGACTTTTATCAAATCGATTTGGTAAATCGATCAACAAAATATTTAACATGGCCACACCTACCCCGCGTTCCGAATCACAATAACATCGCTGTTAGCGCGTCAAGAAATTGCCACGCTCTACGGAAGGGTTGTTTCGCGCGCTTACATACATCGATTTTGTGTAACTCGGAACGCGAGGAGAGTAGAAAGATTAATCTGTCAAATCAATACATCATTCAAATTGTTTATAAGAGGAATCTCAATTTCATCATCTTTAAAAATTACATTTCTCTGAAACTAGGGTGAAAAACTGAAAATTGATTTCAGGATCTAAAAAGGTAATTGTTGTTCTTCAAAACCAAGTTAAAACCACCGTTGCCCGCGTTTTTTTTCTAGGGGCCCATATCTCCTAACAAAATGGGCAATGTCTTTTATAAAATTATTGTATTGTCATCGGTCCTTGATAAGTCTGCCAAGTTTAAAATTAATCCGGCGTTTTGAAGGGGTTGAAAATCAGGGTCAAAGATTCCATTACATCTATACTTAATATTATAAAGCTGAAGGGTTTGTTTGTTTGTTTGATTGAACGCGCTAATCTCAGGAACTACTGGTCCGAATTGAAAAATTCTTGTTGTGTTGAGTAGCCTATTTATCGAGGGAGGCTATAGGTTATATAAAATCACGCTACATTTAAGAGGAGCGGAGCAGTAATGAAAAATGTTGCAAAAACGGAGAAAATTTATTCCTTTTGAGAGTTTGCGTTGCGTGCGCTGCGTAAACGGTTAAAGTAACGCAAAAATCATGTACGACGGAATTGTTCCTTTTAAAAAGTTCTAAAAAAAGTCCGGGAGAGCATATGTATATCTTTTAAGGTTGACTCACTATAACTCAAAAGGAGCGAGCAGCAACGAAAAATGGACGAAAACTAGCAGGCAAATCGATGCAACGGGAAGTGTCAGGGGAGCAAAAATTTGACGCGGACGAAGTCGCGGGCAGAAGCTAGTAGATTCATAAAGGTGTGTTAAAAATTGACCACATTTTGAATGCCCAATAAAACGTTGTGTACAAAGTCAATTACTATATGGACACAATGTAAACCGCAGTTTCATATGTTATTTATGTTACAAAATAACTAATGTATTTACAAATTGAAGACTCCGGCGCCTATTTATAACGCAATGTTCGACCACAATTTTGAAATTGATGTAAGTAAAAAAGTTGTTATTGTTGCCTGAATCTGCCTGATGCTTTACCTATACTTATCAAAAGACTAGCTTTTGGGGGGTTGCCATAATCGCCACGATTGGCAGGCGGGTTGGCGATCGCTGTATGTTGGTAAAATGCATAGAGAAAGCTGCTGCCCATTCTCTAGTAAGACCCTTAGTCGCCTCTTATTACGACACACACGGGAAGAAATGGGGTGGTGCTAGTCTTAACGTCTGGCACGACCCGGAACAAAAAATTACATAGGTAGGTATAATAAATACAGCCCACGAATAACATTGATGACCCTAACTGAGTAGCGAACTATTAATCAGAATAGGGATAATTTTGAAGAATAATGCTAATCCATTGCTTAATTTGTTCGAAAAAATTGTCTGCCCAACAACGTAAATATCGCAATGAATGTTACGGAACTATGAAGAGTCAACAGAATTAGCAGGACGGTACAGAATGTGACAATCAGTACCTACAGTTGACTCTACTAAAATATAGGTTTTATGTATTTGTTTCTTTGTTTAGACTGTTTGGTATGTCAGCTAACTATTAGCCTATATTATGTTAACGGGTTTCGCTGACTGTACGACATGGCGGCGCCGAAGCTGGTAATTGAAAACAGCGATGAACTGAGTAGAACATTCGTAGACCAGAGGTAACAGCCGCGACTTACAAGTATACGTCATAGATTCGAACCCTGACAGACGCTTTACTTTTTATAAATAAATTCATCAGGTGAAGGAAAACGTCGTTTGGTAACCAGCTTGTCCTAGAGCCAAAAATTCTAAGACGTGTGCAACATCTTCAGATAGTGCGACATCTACCAACCCGCACTAGGCCCGCGTTGGTATTACAGCCCACCAGAAGGAGCGAACGAAGAGAGCGCTCACCAGCACGCACCCACCGTGCCACAACGCATCTCTGCATCTCATCGCATTACCCGCCGGCGCTGTTACTTCTCTTTTGCTAAACGTACTTTCTGACTATGTTCTTATTGCTCAACTCCTAAATTGCAACCTGATTTTATATAGTCTATACCCTTCCCTAAGAACGGGACTATCAAATACAATAATACTTTTTCAAATCCGATGAGCAGTCCCAGAGAATAGCGCGTTCAAACAAACGATCTCTTCAGCTCTTAAATACGAGAATATTTTTCCAGAATAACGACACATGTCCTTGCTAATATTACGACACAAATATCACAATGACTTTAAAATCTAGGTAATAAATACTCCGACTTAGTACGAGTAGTAAATGCTACCACTTGCACGGCTATCTTCCACGTTCCTGTTATCAGTCGATAAGCATCTTGATTAGGTCCCTTATCGATAGCAGTTTGTGATCGAAATTGATGCTAGACTGCCTTTTTAACTCAGTTTGTAAAACGATTTTTTTCTCTATTTTGAAATGGAGGAAATATTCGGAATTTGACGACGAAGAGATGTTTTTATTATGTGGGGAAAACTTGTGTTGGTTTGAAATGATTCATCATCATCAACATCATCATTTCAGCCGTAAGACGTCCAGTGCTGGACTTAGGCCTCCCCCAATTTGGGGGGCATTGCTATAATCGCTACGCTTGGCAGGCATCAGGTTGGCGATCGCAGTATGGTGGTAAAATGCATAGAGAACGCTGCTGCCCATTCTCTAGTAAGTCCCTTAGTCGCCTTTTACGACAGCCATGGGAAGAAATGGGATGGTGCTGTTCTTTACGTCCGGCACCACACAGGATGAGCTGATCATTGGAAAGATAAAGTCTAATGGCGGTGGCAAAACAGCTGGTTGAAGAAATTCACTTAAATTGAAGTGGAACTCGGCTGGTCAGATGAAGTCACAGGTAGATACTACTTCAGTGGATCAAATGGCATAAAATTGCCCCACGCCAGGCCCATAAAGACTTGTTGGTGTTAGTTAAATTCCTTTTGGATGGCTCAAAATTGCATTAAACCGGGAAAAGTAACATGTATGAGGAGACCTTGATCCTTCAGTGGGCCAGCAAAGCTATTAATGAATCCTTGTTTTGCTCTTGCAATAATAGACTTATAATAGACATCGTATTGGATGTGATGCTGCAATCTTGTTGAATTATAAAATCTTGAAGATCAATAAAAGTCAATAAGAGAGGTCTTTCGAAAAAGGTTTCGAAATCGTGGGAACACGGAACGAGCCTTTTGATTGCCTTCAACTGGGCAGTAATCCAGACTTCAGGCTGACTAGCAGACAGAAGCGTTCGTTCATTGCTCGTCATTCCCTAGAGCAATGAAGAGAAATAACAATTCTTGATGAAAAGATTGAAAAAATTGTGATACGAATTGAGCCTTCTTATTGGCTTTAACCGGGCACTTATTCCAAATTTGGAGTTACTTTTTAGTGAGAGCAAAAAAAATCAATCTGCCTAGTCTTTTCGCGAACTATGTTGGCTTCCAATCTAAACAGATGCAGCTGAAACCAGTATTCTATATAAACCGACTGACTGTCTTCTGGGTATGTTCACAGGAAAAAATATAACGAAAAATTTCAAAGAGTACCTATGAAGAAATTTTCCGTCGGCTACCAAAAAACAACCCACTAAGTGCAATACTAACAAAATGTATGGAAAAGCATTTTTTATAATCACGAAAAATTTGTACGTCCATCGGGGGAATCTAGAATAATTTGCTAAATTCATGATTACACTTTGTACACTGTTGATATTTAATACTGTCTTGTTCAACAATTAACCTTTTTCACTAGCTTTTCCAGAAAATTTACTCTCTCCCTACAACTCGTCCAAGATGACGTAATCAACAACAATCTAGAAAAGGAAATGAGCATGCTATCGTAAAGTTAACCACTTTAAACTAACTAAATAGTGTTGTATTCAATGATAGCGTTATCTTTCGTTTACTGCTCTCATAATCTAAGATATGGCGGTTATATTTGTACTGGCAATGTGACCCCGGCCATTAGATTGTGCTAGAGCAAATGTTTGTTTTTTAAAAACGTTAATTCAGCTGATAACGATAAAGTTCTAATTTTAAAATGTTTGGAAAGCTAGTTTATGGTCGAAACTTTTTAATAAGATGGCGTGCATGTTTGAATTACAATCGGAAAATTCTAGGGCTATTTTACTGGCTGAAACATAGATAAACCTAAGTTTATTTTTTTATGGGCAGCAGTGTAAAATGATTCAGTTAATCTTAACTAACCGAATTTCTGGCTAATTTTTAAACCTATTTACACATGCATTTATATTTAATTACAGTTTTATTTACTTAAATTGCAGTAGTGAGATGGGTATAGGTACCGTTAATTTTTTCATTGAGATTTTAAAGCCACAAAATATTGTGACTTAAAATTGGAAAAGCTAAGTAAATATATTTAAATATTATAAAGGATTATATTCTAGCCTCCGTTTAGACCGCTAGTTTATTAAAAGAAAAAACTAACATAATTTAAAAAAAAAGTGTCTCTTACCCAAAGTGAAAAACTTCCACTGTGAGATTCCCCCTCAAATGATCCGCCATCTTGAATCACATGTTTATCTCATTAGTTGGTCCATCGTTACGACGCCCTGCCGACCGTCATGTGACCAATCACAGACCAAAGAACTTTAATTGTTATCTATACCGTGATAAAACAATCCAATCATATTGCTTTATCGATAAAATGTCGTAACAATCGTCATAACCAGATTTCCCGCTCAAAAATTACTGAAACACCACTCAATTGACTTCCAATTTAAGAAAAAAACACGTTAAATACTCTAAATGACAAAAGGAAATAACGTAATTATTCTAATTACTAATTTTGGAGTGTTTAACTTTTAGAACGACCTAATTTTAGTGATAATTACAGTTAAAAGTATCGTGAACTGATTTTGGAAACTTGCACTGATGGCGGCAAGAATAAAATGGCGTCGGTGCTTACATGTCGAGTGTTTTATACAAGTGTACCTGTTACGTCACACCTGTGGCTAGGACACGGAGATAGGGCGCGTTCAGACGGACGATTATTTACTCACCTGTTCTTTGATCAATGTTTGAGGATTTGGTATTTTTGTTCAATTATTGTGGATTTTGACAGCTTTAATGCAGGCCAACTAAAATACGCCTGAATTTTGTTGTGAAAACTTCTTTAGGCGTGTTGAGCATTTTTGGTAATCGGATAATAGGTTCGCGTCAACGACATATTAATGTGTCGTTTTTTCTATGTTTTAATTTTTCACTCCATAAGACTATCCCCAAGTCCCCATGACTGCCTTTTTTACATTATTTTAGAAAAGGCCAACACGATGGGACCCATGATGACAAACAAATTATCTTTATCACATATTATTTTTAGTAATACCCAGGTACTTAGATAAATATGTCATACAGAAGTGAAACATATTTTACTACTTATGCCACCAACCACTTCCGTTCAAGATTTTCCTCCAAGGCTTCTTCATACAGGCGCGACGCGACATTTCTAGAACAATTTCCATGACGTTTTCACAGATTTTTTTTACGACATTAGCGCTGTCGCGTCCCGTCGTGCCTATTTGTGGAAGCCTATACCTATATGTAGTTTTCTCAAAAGATTTTATTCTCTCTTCTTACGCTGAATGTCTGTAAATATATATGTTTAAATCATGTTGTCGGTAGGTGCACCTTCTTACCTCAATACGAATTTATCACAGCATCCTTTTCAGGGGCGTATGCGTCTCACCGATCACAATCACTCTCATCCCAAGCGTAATATTTTGCAAAATTTTGCAGAACAACGATGTTGGACAAAAACAGATGATTTTAGAAATTTTTCACTTTGAACTACTAAATATGACAATCAAAAACGGAAAATAGCACATAGATGTATATTTTTTTATCTTGTTTCTACAGAACAGCGAATATACATGTTTTTTTTTATGTATACATGCTCAATTAATTATTACTAAAAAAAATAGCAAAAAGAGTCTCGAAATCCCATAGGAACATTAAATATACATCGAAGCTTTAAAAATAAGTAAGTACTTTTATTTATTTATTTCATGAACAATTTTTACATTGTGTCGAAAATATTACAGTAAAACCTAAAAACATGCATACTGTGCATACATAAATTTAAAAAAACTACCTTCTGCCTGCGACTTAATTCGCAGTAGTGTACCTACAAACTTTTTTCTTTTCCTAAATGTCGTTGCTTTCCTCAAGAAAGGAGCTATCAAATACAACAAGATCTTTTCAAATCTGACTGATAGTTCCAGAGATTACTTACTACAAACAAACTTACGAAATTTCATCATCATCATCATCATTTCAGCCGTAAGACTGCTGAATTGCAATTTGGGAGGCTTTGCCATAATCGCCACGCGTGGCAGGCGAGTTGGCGATCGCAGTATGGTGATTAAATGCATAGAGAATTCTGCTGCCCATTTTTACGACACCCATGGGAAGAAATGAGGTGATGCTATTGTTTACGTCCGGCACCACACGGGGCAAAATTGATCTCTTTAGGTGTATTTTTATTTTTTAAACTCCACTTACTCCGTATGAACACAGCTTTACATAATATTCTTATCGGGAAAATGGGTACAGGCTGTAGGAAACATAGGTTTAAAGACTTTCAATTTTCTTTCCATTGTTGTTGGGTGCCAAAGCTTAAGATTCTACTTTATAACATGACCGCACACGTATTTGCATACCCGTGACTTATGTAATGCGTCTTGCAAATCGTGCTAGTTATTATTGAGATGGTTTCAAGAGAAATCTGTGGGGACATGATGTTAGGCTATTTTTGTAGCGAATGAGAACTTGGCTTACAGTTTTTGAAGGAGGTTTTTTTTCTACTGTATCTAAATAGAATCTATTTCTAGATTTAAAAATAGAAGCGAGGAAAAGAGATTGTACACACGGCTACATATCAAGCTATGCATTTCCAGTATAAACTGACCTCACATTGTATGGGATTTCCGAATAATGAGAGGTCAGCAGCTAGAATACGTAAATCGAAGATTGTCATTGACAAAAAATACTTCTCTACATTTTCATTTTCGTTTTCTATAAAAGTTTAGACGGTGGTTATGGCCCCGACTTACCGAGTTGTAAGTTGTGGGTTCTATCTGAGACAGATACTTAACTATGTGTACTAAATTAAATAATTTCATCACCCTACCCTACCCTTTTATTTTCCTTTTGAGAAGCAGTATGCGTTAGCTTTAGAAAAAGTTCAAAAAGCATTCCTTAGATATCTTTATAAGCGCTTGTACGGGTTTTATCCTTTCTTGTATCCCACTAAATTTCTGTTGGGTTGCTTAAGCTTTAATTCTCTAGAAGTAAGAAGGTCGCGCGATAAGATGACTGTAATATTTAAAATTATTAGGGGGATTATTGATGCTCCTGATTTGCACAATGATATCTGTAAACTATTTGTCCCAGACAATTACTGTCGTGGCAGAAAACACCGCTTGCTGGCTGTTCCAACTTACCGTACTATTGCGCACTCCAAGTCATCTATTCCTCGGACATTAGCAGCTAATAACGCTCTCCTGAACTCAAACACAGATACTGATATGTTTGCTAATGAATGGAAGATGATACTGTCAGAATGTTTGAATTTTTGTGAGAAGAATGCATGACTGTGCTAAATGAATTGTAAGTGTCAAAATAGTTTTATTATATGATTAAATAGTGTAATTGGCTTCGGCCGTTCTATTTAAAATAAATAAATAAATCACCACTGCTCTCAAAACGGTGAAATAAAACATTGCGAGAAATCCGGCGTGTTCTAGAGCCAAAAATTCGAAGACATGTGACATCTACCAACCCGCACTGAGCCCGCGTGGTAGATTACAGCCTACTCCTCCTCTCGAAAAGAGATGGCCTGTGTCCAAGCTGTGCGAACATTATAAACTGATTATGGATAACAGCTTGGTCCATTTAGCATAGGCCTCCCACAATTGGGGGAGACTTGCCATAATCACCACGCTTGGCAGGCGGGTTGGTGATCGCAGTGTGGTGATAAAATGCATAGATAACGCTGTTGCCCATTCTCTAGTAAGTCCCTTAGTCGGCTCTTACGACACCCACGGGAAGAAATGGGATGGTGCTATTCTTTACGTCGTTGCCTTGAGTTGACATTATTCCAAAGCAATTCGAAAGAAACTATTAGACGAACTTTTTAAACAGTAGTCTTTTTGTGGTTCCTTGTTCAAATAAAACGGTTATCTCTAAACCACATGTTTAGCACTTTCCGTAGTTGACCGCGTGACTTCCGGTCGGGAGCAGCTAAACAAACTTCACGCTAGCGACCGAAGAGACGAATAGACATGAATTCCAATCATGGTATGTATTCGAACCTATGCTGGTCTTATTTATTTATAGT
The DNA here is from genome assembly GCA_932294355.1 of Aporophyla lueneburgensis. Taxonomy (NCBI): domain Eukaryota; kingdom Metazoa; phylum Arthropoda; class Insecta; order Lepidoptera; family Noctuidae; genus Aporophyla; species Aporophyla lueneburgensis. Next base: position 8,883,753 of record OW028762.1, on the reverse strand, counting down.
TAATTACGGTACAACACCAATTACATTAATTAACATAGAAACATAGAAAGCAAAACAAAACTATACAATGCAGGCAATTGTGTCATAATAATGAATTGTTCGCTACTTACTAACATGTGGAACAGTGGACACCCTGCCATACTGTTTCTCACAGAACATCAGACATACGCGCATAATTCTACTCCATTCATCCAAAAACATCACATTCAGGGTTGGCCGTCAGGAGGGCATTGAGCATCCTCAATGTACGGCATACCGGCGATTCAGCTCTGGCGACCGTTCTACAAAGCAGTTGCGCAAACTGATAGACAGGTCTTGTACCTACTTCATTATTTCTGCCAAAAGACGTTGCACACTGAATGTGATGTGTTTGTCGATGAATGGAATAAAATTATGCGTAGGTATATGTCTGGTGTTCTGTGAGAGAAAGTATGCAAGGGAGTCCACTGTTCCATATTAGTTGTTAATTTAGGTAATTGTTTAACTTTATGTAATTATTGTCAACCTTGTATGTGTTTGTATGTTAATTAATTTAATTGGTGTTGTACCGTTTTAATTAACGATAAATAAATAAATAGACAAAAATAAAAAAAAAATACATGTAGGTAGCGTTACACGCATTTAGGGATTTTTGGTGCAAATTAGTCTGTGTTTTTCAAACTTAAACGTAGTGATTTTTTGTTAAAATATTGTGCCAATATTAAGTATGCGTAAGCAGGAATCTGCTGGACAATAAAAAAAGGACTGGCTATAATTTTGACAGTTCAACAACATTCATTGCCATATTTACGCACATGCCATGTTGACCACAATTTTCAAACATATGAAGCAATGGTTTAGCAATATCTTTCATATTTTGATTGTTAGTAAGTTACGCTATTAGGGAGATAGTCAAAGTGATCAATGTTTGGGGGAGGTCTGTGTCCAGCAGTGGGAACGTTATGGGATGATTATGTTATAAGGATATTTCACGAAAACCTCGAACAAAGATGTTTCGGGTTCATTAAACCGTATCTATCCGAGTTCAATGCTTTAATCTGATATCAGTGCTTATCGTAGAAGTCAGGGAATTGGGTGATGTTAGTGTTCGCAGAAGATATAGACAGCTTGTCGCAATCAGGATCCTTTGCCTTGCTTGCAAATAGACATGGGTTTGCGATCAGGGCGCACCCTGAACAATCAGCCTAAGTTTTTGTATAGGGTAGGGGGAGGGGGAGGGTAGGGTTTTTGTAGGGGTTTTTGGTTTTTGTTTTTGTGTTTTTGTTTTTTTGTTTCCGTGTTTTTAATTTGTCACAGTAAGCATAGAAAACGGTAACAGCCTCCTGTTTTCTATTAATTTTATCAACTAATCTTATATCTTTAATCGAGCAATTCTTGTATATATATATATAATCTGAATCTCGGAAACGGCTCCAACGATTTTCATGAAATTTAGTATACAGGCGGTTTTGGGGGCGATAAATCGATCTAGCTAGGATTCATTTTTATAAAATGTCGTTTTTTTCGTGTTTTCAATAACCAACTTTATCGATAATCAACTTGAACATAAACTTATTATTTTAAACACAATTTACCAAAAAATTCCGAGCAAAGCTCGGTCATCCAGATATTAGTGGTGGTAAGTATCACTGACTACAAATCGTCGTTGCGACTTTAAGACCTCTTATGTTCGGCGGCGGCGGCCTCTCGCGTCCGGCTCTGGTGCGAGCCATGGTACGGAGCGAGAGGGAATGGGAAGCCGTCACCTCCTTCCGCGAAGCAGTAATGCTCGCGAAGGAGGAGGCGGGGCGCGTGAGGGAGTGGCAGTCACTGCGCCCTCACGTCCCTAGCCGCCGCAGGAGGAGACGCCCCGGGCGTCGGGAGTCAATAGCGGACTCCCGGCCACCGTAGGCGCGAGCTTGCGGGTGGCGAGCAATGGGTAGCTCGCCGCCCGGTAAGGACCAGGCTCGGGTCGACGGCGCTTAGTGTTCCACGCGCACCTCAAAGAGATGTCAGCAGCAGTGTAGGGGTCTACTAGGACCGATGCCTGCCGGGGTCGCGTGATTGTTCGAAAGAGATACCGTGACCCTGGCACATGGGCAACTGATGGAACACGGGTGGGTTTTAGTCAGTAAAAGTCTGACGTGCCCTCCCACTCCGCCCAAAGCGGGAGAAGTAATTTGATGATTTCACATCCAAAAAAAAAAAAGACCTCATGTGTAACTTGTGGCAAAATCACTTTTTTGAAGTTGTTTTTTCTTTTTTTACTATCAACTACTTTTAATTTCAACTAACAAGAGCAAAATAAAAAGCCGGAAATCATATGGCTGATACCTATATTTTTTGTTGTAGTTGGTTTCATTATACATATTTTTTTCAGTAGACGGTTTTCGATGTTCACATAAAGTTGAATTGAACACATAAGAGGTCTTAAAGTCGCAACGACGAAATGCAATTATTCTTATCACAGCACGACGTGACTCTTGCTCCTTGAATGAGAGTAGTCATTCCCCGTAGATTTTGGGTCACTGAAATCAAATTGGGCCTCGGAATTGCTACATCACATCACATTTTTTAGATATCCTAACCTAAAAGTGCAAAAAACACGATTTTTGCGTGTTTTCACGGTTATGTAGCGTCGCAACAAAAGCTATCGAAAAAATACACACAATACTTTAAAGTATAAGCTTTGCTCTTCCAAATGGGGTTGAGTTTGCGCGAATATATTTTTTCATCATCGAGAAATTGTATATCGAATGTATATAAAAATTTTCAAAATGGGCCTATCACAGTTTTTGCTCACAAACTGTGATAAAAATGTGTGGCTCAAACTTCACAGTAGGCCGTGCTCACCCCGCTGGGCTGACTGTACACGTGACGACAGGGAGACCCAGACACCATGGATTTAAATGTATCGGCGATTAGGTTGTGCGTCTATGTTCCTGCCTCTCTATGTAGATTACAACTGACACGCTAAGAAGAAGGAAGGTTCAAGATGGTAGGCGCAAAATATTTAGGTAACTAATCGTAATATTTCTCTAGCACGTTTAAAATCAGCCTACCTATCTCGTCCTCATTTCTTATCTCGTATCTTATATCTGTTGAGATACAGCTCAAAAGTAAACTGGCCATGTTTGCTCAGCATCTAGTAAGAGACTACTTTTGATAGCACTTAACTACCTATTTTGAACCTTACCACAGAGAATTAGAGCTTGAAATTCATAAAACTATTCTTCATAATGGTTAGACAAGTAATTTTGAATCGTAGGATGAGAGTGGTAAGGTTGAAAATGTTAGAACACTCGGAAAAAGGTGCGTAAGGAATGATGCAGTATAAGATAATGAATAAAATCAGTGTAAATGATTAAAATATGGTCGTAAATTCATAAGGATGATTTAATTTGTATAATATTGCGCTTGCTATTTCATTTTGGAGGCCTTTGTCAGCAACACCAATAGACATAGGGAAAATACTACCTATTTCCAAAAACACAAAAATGATTTCCGAAAAAAAAAAAACAGCCGGTGTCTTTGGATCATTAGTTTAGTTCTTGCCAACAATTTCCGAAATTAAAGTCATTTTTCAGTTTGTAGTGTTTATTTCGAAAGTCGGTAGTTCTTTTTTAAACGATTTTATTTTCAGTTTTTACTTTTGTATACCTACCCCACACCAATTCGTATACCATTAAAATGACGTCTAGATATACAAAGTGGATAAAAGTTATTATCGAGGCTAACACCGCAAAAACCCAAGCAAAGTAAACAAAATTTTTATGGGACCACCCCTAAGGCACATCCTATCTACTAAAAAAGGATTTTCGAAGTTCATCCACAATTGCCGGAGAAATCGCGGAAAGAAAACAAACAGATGAATTGAGAAGCTCCTCTATTTTAAAGTCGGTTAATAAGTGTTTGGCACCAAATTTCGTTGAGCTCACGGTTTATTTTTAACCGAGTTCAAAAAAAGGAGGAGGTTATCAATTCGACTGTACTTTTTTATTTTATTTTTTATATTTGTTACCTCATAACTTTTGACTGGGTGAATAACCGACTTCAAAAAACGGAGGAGGTTATAAATTCGAATGTATGTTTTTTAACCGACTTAAAAAAAGGAGGAGGTTATGAATTCGACTGTATTTTTTAACCGACTTCAAAAAAAGGAGGAGGTTATCAATTCGACTGTTTTTTTTTAATGTTTGTTACCTCATAACTTTTGACTGGGTGAACCGATTTTGATGATTCTTTTTTGATTTGAAAGCTGGTGCTTCTCGAATGGTCCTATTTTTGGTCCATAATTTGGTTCCATTCGGACAATGGGATCCATATGAAAACCATATAAGTCTTAAAGAACAATGGTCACTTTGGACTAGGAAAAAACCAATATTGTTATCGACATGAAACTGTCACCAATATGTAGTGCATTGTTAATGTAATTAATGGATACCATAAGTTTATTTTTAAATGCTGGGGAAATATAGATATTTAATTTTTTTAAATACGATTTTATTTATCAGAACGCAATATAAAATGTCTAACTTCGAACGCATCCATAATTACTGACGTTACTAGAGAAGTCCAAAATGTTTTTTTAAAATCCCAATCAATGTCAACCGTATTAAACTCGCGTTATTTATTATTCAAAGCTTAGCCACAAATACAATTTGATGTTATTTCGTGGTGAATTGTTATAATAAAGCCATGAACTAAATGAATGAATGAGTTAAACGAATGATTTTAAATCTAAAAATCGATACTGTCATAAATCGATTGATTACGTTCCTCCCTATTTTTGACAAGTATACAAAAATTGACAGTTTTCTACGCAGACCGGTGTTGTACAATAGTCTCGCCGACGACTGTGTTCTGTGCGATTTTCTGTTATTTTCCTGATATTTTTGATATTTTGTATTGCTTACGGACTCCGATTGATCTTCTATTCTTGTTGACTCAGCATTCGTTTAATGGACTTTGAATTGCATTACGTTTTAAGTTCTAAGTTTATAATAAGTGGCACCAAGCATACTTAATTATTTTTTTGAACAGTGGCAGACCACGATTAGTTCCGATATTAGTCAAGCGCAGACTTATCTGGCCTGCGCCGTGCACTCGTCCTAATCTAAAATAGAAAAAATAAATGGTACAGATTAAAAATATATTAACATAACCTCAAAAACATATTTCACAGTTACTTGATTCTCCCACCTTTTAAAAACATATTGAATGCTGCACTTAGTCATACTTATTTAGGTGAATGTAAAGACACATGTTTCGTCAAGTTACGTTTTGTTAGATTTTACTAGTCCAAGCATGTTAGCCAAGTGCCCATGTTCTTTACATTAAGTATTTGCGGCGACAAATGAACAAATAACGCGATTAGATTAGTGCGGGGTGTCTACCATAACTAAAAAGTTAAAAAAAAAAACTTTTTACAAACAAAAAAATAAGAGCTGACTTCCTAAAAAAAAACAATTCAAAGTGAAAAATAACTTTAATTTCGGAAGTCGGTGGCAAAATCCTTAAATATAGATCCTAAGACACCGACTTTCGAAATTAAGGTTAGATTTTTCTTTGTAGCGTTTTTTTTAGGAAGTCGGTTGTTATTTTTTAACCGACTTCCAAAAAAGGAGGAGGTTATCAATTCGACTGTTTTTTTTTTATGTTTGTTACCTCATAACTTTTGACTGGGAGAACCGATTTTGATGAATCTTTTTTTATTTGAAAGCTGGTGCTTCCTGAATGGTTCCATTATAATTTGGTTCCATTCGGACAATGGGGTCCATGTGAAAACCATATAAGTCTTAAATTTGCATTAAGTATTTGCGCGACAAATGAACGAATGACGCGATTAGATTAGTGCGGAGTATCTACCATAACTAAAAAGTTGAAAATAAAAACTTTTTACAAAAAAAAAAAACAACCGACCTCCTTAAAAAAAAATCATTACAAAGTCAAAAATAACTTTAATTTCGGAAGTCGGTGGCAAAAAACACTAAATACAGATCCTAAGACACCGACTTTCGAAATTAAAGTTATTTTTTTCTTAAAATGGAAAAGGATCCTTTTTTATTTGATTATCGATATGTCAGCAATCAATGATCGCACAGAAAGTTAAAGGTGTGTTTCAAGAACTTCAATGAATTCCCTTAAACAACTAACCATTGATTTTTCAAAAAAAAAAATCTACCTGATGTCGCATGAATTTGAAAATGCAACAAAAAACCGCTTCTAGTGGTGTTTTGGAAAATCAAGCGCTGTATCTAAAATATTAAGGAAACCAGTAATGTTAAGGTTCCTAAAAAATGAAATTAAAGCTAAATGAACGAAGTATTTGATTAATTAAGAAAAAAAAATTACCACGCCCGTAGACCAAAACAAAAAACTCAAAAAAATTCTTTTTGAGTTTTTTGTTTTGGTCTACGGGCGTGGAAATTTTGGAGTAATCACTCAAAAACCGCTTTCTAAGATTACTTAAAAACCGCTGACTAACCGCTTTCTAAGATTATCTACTTAAAAAATTTAAAGCTTGGACACTTGGAGCTACAATTTCCTTTTTTATAAATTTCTTTTACGATCATTTCTTTCGAAGTTACGGCCTTTTTCCAGTAGTGCATAAAATTCACTACAAGCCGCTTTCGATGATGATTTTTGATGATTTTGTACGCGTTTAACAAAAAAATAAATACACGTAACGCCGCTTTTCGGCTCAGTATCGCGCGTTTGCCGAAAAAATAAATACACGTGATATATTACTACACCCCCCCTCCCCCCTTGTGATATTTCGTGATTTTTTATGGACCCCTCCCCCCCCTTCGAGGCTCACGTGATTAATGGATAGCCCCTTATGAGGTAACAAAAAAGAATCATCAAAATTGGTTCACCCAGTCAAAAGTTTAGGAGTCATAACTTTTGACTGGGTAAACCGATTTTGATGATTCTTTTTTTATTTGAAAGCCGGTGCTTCCCGAATGGTCCCATTTTAATTTGGTTTCATTCGGACTATGGGGACCATGTGAAAACCATATAAGTCTTAAATTTGCATTAAGTATTTGCGTGACAAATGAACGAATATCGCGATTAGATTAGTGCGGGGTATCTACCATAACTAAAAAGTTATAAATAAAAACTTTTCCAAAAAAAAAAACAACCGACTTCCTTAAAAAAAAACTACAAAGTCAAAAATAACTTTAATTTCGTAAGTCGGTGGCAAAAAAACCTTAAATACAGATCCTAAGACACAGACTTTCGAAATTAAAGTTATTTTTAACTTTGTAGTGTTTTTTTTAAGGAAGTTGGTTGTTTTTTTTTTTTTTGTAAAAAGTTTTTTGTTTCATCATTTCAGCCGAAACACGTCCACTGCTAAACATAGGCCTCCCTCAGTTTGGGGAGGTTTGCCATAATCGCCATGCTTGGCAGGCGGGTTGGCGTTCGCAGTACGACGGTAAAATGCATAGAAAACGCTGCTGCCCATTCTCTAGTAAGCCCTTCTCACCTCTTACGACACCCACGGGTCATGGAATGAAATGGGATAATGTAATTGCTGTAGGTCTTTTGGTCAAAGCGCTACTGCTGAATATGAGGTCCCAGGGCTCATTTCCCAGACTGCCTAAACATACAACAATATATTCAGACTATACCGTCCACGCTACTGGGACTCTTCACAGGTCTTCTCTCTTCGAGGGTGAGTGGACTTTAATCTACCACGCAGGCTCAGTACGAGTTGGTAGATGTCAATGTCTTCAATTTTTAGGTTCGAGGACCTACCGTTTCCTCATAATGTTTTCCTTCACTGTTTTGAGAGTGGTATTGATTAAATTATTTTCACAAATTAAAGCGCCTGCCTGGGTGAGAAGCCACGAGTCCACGACTCATTGGTCGGAGCTGGACCACTGTGCCAGATTAGGCAGTCGTATTAGTTTTTCCCATCCGGAATTTCTCAGTAACCGTCAGAATTCTGGATTCAGGTTGATAGCAATCAACAAGCTGAAGTGGCAGTGGGCTAGCCATGTTTGTCGAAGCACCGATGACCAGTGGAGCAGACGAGTCCTGTAGTGGAGACCGCGTATCGGCTAATGTAGCGTGGGACGCCCCTCAGCTAGATGGACCTATGGAAAGTGTCGGCAGACTGGATGCGGAACGCGGAGGACAGGGGTGTTATGGCGAAACAAGGGAGAGGCCTATGTCCAGCAGTGGACTGCGATAGGCTGAGTTGATGATAGCAATAGGCTTGCCCTCTAATGCATGGTATTGAAAACAACTGGCTAAATGTAGGTGTACACTGTACGACAGATATCTGCATCTCTGCCTAACTTGTTGGGATTACAAGCGTGATGTCGTGACTCCGTGCGTACGTAGTCTTTGATATTGACGCACCATCACTGACCTCTATCTAATACGCTGGACTGGCTATCCCATACAAAATGACAACTATTTGCTGTGCCGATTCAAAGCGCCCCCAGTGAGAGTTCTAAGAACTAATAAGATTGCAAATGGCCGTTGTTTGTTGTATTTGAGCTAAGCGTCTCTGCGAAATAAAAAGTTTTCTAAAGTATTTACTGTGATTGTGATTTAGATTAAAGTGTTATAATAATGACAGTGATTATAACATAGCTTGTATTGTTCGTCCAACATGAAATCGTGCGTATATTGTAAAACACGATACGAAAAAGGCAGTGGTGTCACTTTTCACAAGTAAGTGTATCTAAATCATAAATACTTATTAGAAAACCGCTTAAAGCAGTGTATTTTTACAATAATAAACGTTTACGTTTATTATTGTAAAAATACACTGCTTCTGTTCGAGTTTACGGGATTTTACGAACATTTTTACTTAACCAATAACTTTTGTTAGGGATGTCAAAATTCATATCGATACTTTCGTAATATTATATTAAGATGTAAAAAAAAAACATGCTTAACAATAATGTTTATCATCTTTGTTAAAATAATAATACGCACATTATTATGATCTGTAATAATAGCAAAACACTTTAAGGTTTATTATTATTAGAGTCAATAACAAATAATTTAACACCTATGATTCATAATTCTCATTAAGTGTTCTATATAATTATAGATATACTATATTATTTTAATTTTTTACCCATACCTACTATAATGTTTCTTTTAATTACAGGTTCCCCTCCGATTACACTCTCAAACTTTGGTTAAAAAATATGAAGGTTGTCAATTGGACTCCAACCATGTATCATTATCTTTGTTCTAAACACTTCACGGATGGATGTTTCATAAAACATCAGTCACGGACTACATTGAAAAAATGCAGTATCCCCACAATATTTCTTGGTGAGTGTACATTCATAGTACCTAAGTAAATACTTTGTCGGTATCCAAGAAATATTATTGATTATCTTAATAAAATAAAACTTTTGTTTTTCTCAGAAACTAATTTGTCCTTGGTACAAACTGAGATGCTTAAAGACGCTGACCAACCAACGAGATACCAATGCCAGAGTGATATTGAAATGAACTTGGATAAATTTAATTTACCTTTAGTACCTGTGCAAGTCGGGTTAACAAATTATGATTGCAAATATATTGAAGTTAATCCAAAAGAAATATTGCCATGTGAAGCCCATGCAGGTAGTTATGTAAAAAAAAATTATCTAAAATACTGAACATGGTTTACTGATGTACTAAGTTGGCGACTAACAGTGGTTAAATACTAATACTAAACAATGTTTAATTTTGTGCCCTTGTGTAATTTTTTTTTTAAATATACGCGTTCATATCGCATGTTCTTTGCGTATCGGAAAACGTAAAGGTGGACCGATGACCTGATGAGAGTCACTAGAATCCGATGTGGCGACGCTTGGGGGAGGCCTATGTCAAACAGTGGACGTCTTTCGGCTGAAATGATGATGATGACATACCTTTCCAAATTATTTTCAATGATATTTTCACTATCTAATCATCCTTCTTTGAATAATATAAGTAATGAAATATAATTTCTTGTTACAGTTCCAAGCACAAGTTACAACACAAGCAACTGTAGTACACCAAAGATATCTAGAACTTTAGCGGAAATCTGTTCTAGTGTAAAATTAGATCACCGCTACGAGAACACCCCAAAATCTTCCAAAATTAAATTGGAAAGGGTCAAAAGAGCCTTGAAAATGTCACAAGCCCGAATTAAAGTATTGTCTCAAAATGTGAAACGTATGAAAATTACCGTGTCTACTTTAAGATCTGTAATTGCTGATTTAAAAAAAAGAAAACTGGTATGTGATGATTGTTTAAGTTGAAGCTGTACCACTAGATGCAGTGTCAAATAGGAGAAATGGGGTAGCACTTATTATCCAAAAGCAGAGAGGTGGTTTAACTGTGCCCTCTGTGAGTGTAGTCAATATTTGTTTTATGGTGGAATCATTATTCCGACAAGCATGTAAATATAATAAAAATAAACCACCTATAGAGTTGAATTTTCCTGCAGTACTCACTGCAAAGGTAATAAGGAACCTCTTAACAAAAACAAATGAACTGTTTCCTGAGCTAGAAGATCATTTTAGAGATAGTTATGTCTCAGACAATTTTCACAGTCATTTAAATATTCTTTTAAAAGAAATAATAACTAAATATGTAAACATCCGTTTGTTCGCAGAAACAAAAAAATATTCTTTATTAATAACTGGAGAGAAGGTTAGACATTTTTTGACTCGGCAAATAATATGGGCTCGACAGTAAGTTTTAATTAAACAGTTATTAATCCATCACGAAATAAAAACTTCTACCGGCAACGTTCAGGACAATAATGTATCCATATTAACTAATTCTAGTGCAAAGCGTGCTAAAATAAATAAATTTAATGTTGATGATTTTACGAATGCTGAAAATATGCGTACTACGAAGAAATACCGCCTTGACGACGATGATCCATCCTCGTTACAAACCGAGTTAGGTGAATTTTTACATATATTTTGGGCAATACCCGACTCTAATATTAATGAGACTTCCAAACAATGCATTGGAAAACTTTTTATTTCGCAGAGACGCTTAGCTCAAATACAACAAACAACGGCCATTTGCAATCTTATTAGTGTCAAAAAAATATTCTTTATTAATAACTGGAGAGAAGGTTAGACCTTTTTTTGACTCGGCAAATAATATGGGCTCGACAGTAAGTTTTAATTTAATAAAATATGTGATTTCAGAATGCTTTTTTATTTCCCTGTCCCCCTCCCCTGCGGTAATTAAGTTGTTACAAGTTAATTACCGTAATTACAGACCTAATAAAAATTTATTGTGTCTCGTACCACATGGCGACATACGGTATCTGACTAGTAAAAGATAATCCCTTCCTTTAAAGAGTGCACGATAAGACAATTAGAGGTACAGACGCCAACACATCAAGCTACTACAATCTGTCAGATTTCTTTGATAGATTTTCGACTTTATTTCTAGAGCATTAGGTTCAAAGTTCATTGGGAAAAATTGACAGTTTCGGGTAGCTTGACCTGGGGGCGTCTGTACTTAATTTACTATTTTACAGAATTTTATTATTTATTGATCCGATAGTTAACTTTTATCCGTTAAAGGGCGAATTTCACCAAACTTTTATACCTAGAATAAGTCATATCCAGAGAATACATTTTGAATTTTTGACAGTTCATTCGTACTGAAACTGTCAAACGTCGATTTAATTCCCAGGATAAAAGATATCTGACGTTGCTAAAATCTGCCCTAAGGAGAACAAGGAAGGGGTCAACTTATTATGAATTACAGTCCATAAACAGTACTATATACTGCTATTTCAAGTTATGTTTTATATGTAAAATATCTGTTTATTACGACTATCTATAGTTCATTGGTTTAGTTAGGTACTCAACTAGTGCAGACATGTCTTTTTATTTGTGTTTTAGTAACAAAATATATGCCTATATTACTTGTTTTAAATTAATTATCTATGATTTTAGTAAATCCTAACGTATTTTATGTTATAAAACGTATTCCACGTTTTAAAAACATTACGTTTAGAAGACAATACGAATGTTACATGTTAATAATTATCTAAACCAATTTAATTTATAGAAAATAGTAACAAAAATAGCGTTGGTAATATTTCTATCATTGTAGTCGATATCAGAGAAGTTTTTATCGATAACAAACCATTTGTTGTACATCACTAGTATTAGTTCCATTCCCCCTCACTGCTGCCGTCAGCGCCAAAATGGCGATTTTCAAATAGGCACAATAAATTGATAGCGGTAGCCAGTCCAGCGTATTAGATAGAGGTCAGTGCGCACCATCAATCAAGTCGCGTTGGGCCGTTGGAACGTCAAAATTCATACAAACAATGGCGTCGATCACGTACAGACGCCACCAGGTCAAGCTACCCGAAACTGTCAATTTTTCCCAATGAACTTTGAACCTAATGCTCTAGAAATAAAATCGAAAATCTATCAAAGAAATCTGACAGATTGTAGTAGCTTGATGTGTTGGCGTCTGTACTAATGCGACGATCGCTTTTGGTTAGGCTGGGACGCGGGGGAAAACGAAAACACCTCTTTCTAAAACAATTGCCCAGTTCTGTTTTATCTACGTCCCGTTTAATAGGGGTGAGCTTATTGCAAGGAACTTACCGTATTGTCATCAACCGAGCACATATTCTGAGGGGTAACTGCGTAACACACTACCAGTAGGAATAGCTTTCGTTTTGACATTTCAACAACATTAATTGCGTTATTTCAGTACGTTGTTGATCAAACAAATTCAACTATATGAAGCAATGGACTAACAATAACCTGCAGAGTCATTCAGATTGTGATTGATCGTGTGTTATGCAATTAGGGTGCAGTTTAACGGGCTGTTACCGAGTACAAAAAATAGGTTAACCCTTGGCACCATGCTCAGCAGTCTTTCTTTCTTTGTTAATTTTATTTAACTGCCATCTAGCGAAAACATCATAAACTAATTCTTTCCAAATAGAACTTTAAGGTTTTTTGAATACCTTTTTGCAATACCAAATATTTTTTGTTTCCCAAACGATAGTTTTGACGAAACTACAATTTTTACGTATTGTTTTATCAAATTTGTGAATAAATAAAAAGTTATTCTGGTCTTTTTTGGTAGAAATTTATGTAATGTTACCATTAAATATTATGTTAATATTATTAGTAGATTGTAGTTGTATTTACTAATTAACTACGAAATAGTAGTCAGACCGGAAAAATGACCCTTAAAAACGGGATGGTGTGGTGACCGTATAAAATTATTAATATATTTATACAAGGTCACAGTCTTTACTTAAGTTTAGACATAATCTTGTCAGCTCATGTGAAGGGTATGTACACAGTTCATTCAAAAAGTTCCGGAACTATTTTTTATAATAACTATAATCAGCGTTATCTATTATTGAACGATGGAATTATGTAGTATCATTCTTTAACTACTCGCATGCGAAATTTCAGCACTCTAACCTCATTTAATGCCAACCCGTCGTCGTTCGAAGTAAACGTTTTTTTACGATGGAGCAACGTGCGGCTATCAAATTTTGTTTTAAATTAGGAAAAAGTGGTTCCGAAACGTACGAAATGTTAAAAACCGCATATGGTGATGACTGTTTAAGCCGAAGTAAGGTTTTCGAATGGTATAAGTGGTTTAAAAATTGGTCGAGAGTCACTGGACGATAATCTTCGAGAAGGAGGCCCCTCTACTTCGACTACCGACGAAAATGTTGAACGAGTAAACGCCGTGCTGTCTTCTAATCCACTAATTTCGGTAGAACAGTTATCAAAAAAACTAAACATCAGCGTAGGAAGTGTTCATCATATTTTGCACGACGTTCTTGGAAAAAAAAGTGTGTGCAAAGTTCGTTCCATATTTGTTAACGCTGGATTAGAAAAAGTGCCGTTTAGAAGCTGCCCGAAATTTTCTTAATTGGGCTGACACGCACAAAAGTTTTTTGGTGACGAATCATGGTGTTTTCAATACAATCCATTAACCAAACGCCAAACCACTGAGTGGCAAGGCAAGGATGAAAAAGACCTGTCAAAGTTCGTGCAACGAAGTCAAAAATCAAAACAATGCTCATTACATTTTATGATTCTCGCGGGATTATCCATAACGAATTTGTGCCACCAGGCCAGACAGACATGTTCTGAATCGACTTTTGAAGCGGATTAGACGCGTGAGACCGGAATTTAATTGCATTGGTGACTGGTTTCTTCTGCATGACAATGCACCAGCCCATTACTCGATCCTCATTTCACAATTTTTAGCACAAAAGTCAGTCACTGTAATCCGCCACGCACCACAGATCTCGCTCCAGCAGACTTTTTCTGTTTCCCAAGCTGAAAATCGCGATGAAGGGAGAACGTTTTGAAGATGTATTTTTTTTTTATTGAGGGATAATAAACAACTACAATACTGCTGAGCGTGCCCGCTTTCCGCTGTCGGGCCTCTGACTTCAGGCACTACCGTCACCCAACTTAGGTACTATGCTGAGTGACACCACCTTCCAGATTGCTACATACCAGCGTGGCTCTGCATCGCTGCCAATGCGGTGAAGGTGTCGACTGCCTCGGAAACCATGGCCTATCCTGCAGTAGGAGCGCAGGCCGGATAGCACGGCACGCCAGCATCAATGACATCATCCGTCGTGCTCTTGTCACCGCCGGGGTGCCTGCTGTTCTAGAACCCAATGGATTGGCACGCGACGATGGGAAGAGACCTGACGGAATGACCATAATGCCTTGGAAGCTAGGTCGGCCTTTGGTGTGGGACACAACATGTGTGGACACCCTTGCGCCATCCCATCTTCTCAGCACGGCGGGCTGTGCTGGGGTGGCTGCTGCAGGTGCTGAAAACTTCAAACGGCGCAAATATTTTAACCTAATTGGAAATTATATATTCGAGCCGTTTGGGGTTGAAACTCTAGGGCCATGGGGTCCGCTCACATAGTATTCCGAGACATTGCCAAGCGGCTAGTCGACTCTTCACGTGACCAGAGGGCTGGCCTATTTTTTGGTCAAAGAATCAGTATTGCCATACAACGTGGCAATGCTGCCAGCCTTTTGGACACATTTCCTGTTGATAACGATGCAGACGAATATTTTGATGCTTTATGTTTATTTATTTTTACATATATACATGTACGTATTTTTTACTTACATTTTAAATTATATATATATTGTAAGATATTATAGTCAATAATGTTTGAAAAAAATAAATACTACAACATAATATATAATACTCAAAATTTAAAAGGTAATGTTGCAGTCAACTACATTATCCGCAGATTAGACATATTTAAAGATCTGTGGTTGCCAGTAGACGAGCAAAACCAAGATTAACAAAAATTTAAAAAATAAATAAATAGGTTACTATAAAGCGAGCTATAGCTAATAATAAATGTATAGTTAAAGAAACACTAGAAAAACACGCTTTTAAAAATGCACGTAAAAACCAAAAACCTTATCGTGGTCAAAGTTGTTTACAAGACCTTTCTAACAAGTCCAAACACGGCTATGATACGACATTCCATCATGGAAAGCAAGTGCCTATCTTCCGGCTTCATCACCAGACCTTGAAACCTAATCGTGGTCAAAGTTCATTACAAAAATTTTCTAACAAGTTCAAACACAGCTATAGTACGATGTTCCATCATGAAGTTCCAGTTCATATCTTCCGGCTCCATCATCAGATCAGTTCGATAGTACCATATTATTGTATTGTCATCAGAACTACATACAGCTGCCAATTTTCATGACGCTATGATCCTTGGAAGATGGTTAAATTAGTTACCTTAGATTCCATTACATAGTTAGTTACATACAGGTCGACCTAGGGCTTCCATTACGTAATTACGTAATTACGCAATTACGTAATTACGAACTCATTTTAAAGTATTTTCAATTCCGTAACTGAAGATGTCAATTCCGTACTTACGTAATTATTAGTATCATCAATCCATCAAAATAGTCAACCAATAAAAAAGCATTATACGTACACATTTATAATGTGGCAACACTATACTATATACCTACATCTTTATAAATATACCTACATACTTAAATAAATTTAAAATAATATCACCTACACAATTTGGATTTAGGCAGGGATTATCAACTGAAGACGCAGTTGCTGCCCTCAGCTCATTAGTTACCGAGCATCTCGATGCAGGAAGGAAATGCCTGACGGTATTTCTGGATCTGAAAAAGGCCTTTGACACCGTTTCTGTTCCAACCCTTGTGGCCAAGCTAGAAAGAGCCGGAATAAGAGGAACCCCGCTCAATTTTCTCAAAGATTACCTGTCTAATAGAAAGCAGAGGGTTAAGGTAGGCACTTATATCAGTGATGATGCAGACGTATCATTCGGCGTGCCCCAGGGTAGCGTACTGGGCCCTACCTTATTTTTAATATATATTAACGATCTCTGCAACTTAAAAGTCAACAATGCAGACATTCTGTCTTACGCCGATGATACAGCTGTTGTTTTTTGTGGAAATGACTGGTCCGATGTTAAACTTAAGGCAGAGATGGGCATGGTCAAAATATCCAACTGGCTCAACGATAACCTTCTCACACTAAATACTGTAAAAACTAACTTCATTTGCTTTACCATATCGAATCGTTCACAACCAAACGATGCTTTTAACATCAAAGTACACTCATGTGATAAAGTTCCAAAAAATAACTGTGGGTGCCCTACAATTAGTAAAGTTTCACAGACCAAATATTTAGGCGTCATGATTGACCAAAAATTATCATGGTACGCTCATCTTGAGCATGTGACGGGAAGAGTTAGGAAACTGGGATGGATATTTAAAACATTACGACATGTCATCCCTACAAATATAAATAAAAAAGTAGGGCCTCATAGAAACCTCCTTAACGAAGTTTATGTAGCACTTGTGCAATCAGTTATAGTTTACTGTATCCCCATATGGGGCGGTGCGGCTAAGTCAAGATTTATAGACGTTGAGAGAGGACAACGAGCACTAATAAAAATTATGTACTTTAAAAAGATAAGATATCCTACTGAGAGTCTTTACCAGATTAGTGGCCTACTTTCTGTTAGAAAACTGTACATTACGCATACGGTCTTAAAAAAGCACAAGACACTTCCTTACGATGCAAACATAATATCTAAAAGACGAAAGGATATGATTGCTCATATCTCACAAACAAGAACAAAGTTTGCTGCCATACAATACAACATACGTTCTGCTCAATTATATAATAGGGTGAACAAGGAGATATACATATACACTAAACCAGCACATGTATGTAAAAAAGTCTTAACAAATTGGATAAAACCACTTCCCTATGAAGATACTGAGGCACTACTGCAAGCAATAAGTTAACTCACTCGTTTCTCTCAACACACATCCTCACTTACTCACACACACACGATCATATACAAACCCACTCTCATAAACACACACACACACACACGCACACGCACACGCGCACACACACAAACACACACACGCACTTGTATAATTATTGTTTAACATCAACTTTTAATTTGTATATTTTGTACTTACCTTGATATGGAAGAGCGGAGTCTCCTAATACAGGCAATTGTTTGCTTAAAAGGAGGCTCCAATCACTAACAGGTTTATTTGAATATGTTTACAAAATAAACAATTTTTAATTTTAATTTTTTAACATCGAAACTGTACAAATAGGGTATTCCCCGCAGTTTATTTTATATCTATTTTGAAAAAAATAGTTCTAAGACGTACAGAATAGAGTTCAAATATATCAACTTGGCGAGTCGGCAAGGCCGGGGAGTCCCTGACGAAAAGTCCCTACGACCACGGGGAACTTAGGGGAACTACTATGCTCCTCACATTCTTAACTAAAAAGAAAGTAGTTTCATTGCTAAATTGTCGGTTGTTCAGTTCACATCGCTAGACTCTCGGCACAGTTGACACTTGATCTGATACTTAATTAAAAGTTGGTGGTAAATGCGCGCAAATATTAACAATTTGTAGCAGTTGTATCTTTATCGTGGGTGACTTTGAAATTTGAATGTGTGGATTATCTCTTCAAAGATGTAAGTACTTAAATCAGTCTTATTTAGTATTAAAAGGGCATTAAAAACCTCATGGGGCGTGGAGCATGCATAGTTCATACAAAATAATTTGTAAATCAAACATTTTCTTAAGGTGTATTTATTCCGATTAGATTATAGAATATCTAGGTTCCCAAATATATATTAATTAAGAACACTGATTAAAACATAAAAGGTCGGTACCTATCAAAAATTTGAAATTCTTCATAGTTCGTCTCTAAATCAGGAATGAATGAACTAAGCATGCTCTTTCGCCTATTATAGAAGAAAAAAACGTTTGGCTACAAAATAAGTGTTTACATTATTTTGTAATGAGTTGACAACTATGTTTAACCAATATCATTTTAACCTAACTTCCTTTTATTTTTTTTTCAGGTCTTCTTCAAATAAGACTGTATACAAGGAGTTTTTGAACAAACGCACAAAGCTCTATCTGGGAACATTTCTTGAGAGCTGATAATGGACAGAGTGTTGAATGTAAGCATTGCAAAAAAAAATTGAAAACTCCAGGTGGCGCAACTGGAGCGTTACACACTCACATGCGTGCCAAGCATATCGGAGAGATGCCGAAACAGCAGGAGTCGCAAAGCCCGAGTACATCAACGTCTAATAGTGGTCAAATTCAAACACGAAAACGTACGAATGAACCTTCACAAAAGAAAATTAAACTCACTGATTATTTCTCAAATATGGAGTTTCGAGTGGCCAGAATGGCTGCATTGGATGGGATACCATTGAGCACATTTTGTACGTCAGAAGATCTGAGATATCTTTTTAAAAACTCTGGCTACGATGTGCCGAAATCTTCTACGACTATAACACAGATAATTCTAAAACAGAGTGATAACACAAAAAACAAATTGAAAAATCAATTGAAAATTATGAAGTCTGAAAATAAAAGATTTACTATCACGTTTGATGAGTGGACCTCTACCCGTAATAAAAGGTATATGAATATAAATATCCACAATAAAGACTTTGATATGGCCAAATATAAAAATTTGGGACTTGTACGGATACAGGGACCAATGCCAGCTGAAGTAGGCACTCAATTATTACAGCAACATTTGAGTGACTTCGGTTTAAGTCTGGAAGACGACATAATTGCTTTCACAACAAATGGAGCGAGTGTTATGGTCAAAATGGGTAGAAATTTTGACGGCCACCACCAATTGTGTATGGCTCATGGGATACAACTAGCAGTCCTGGATGTTTTATATAAAACACAAAAATCTCCAGAACCTGAAGTCCAGGAGGATGTCTCAAATACCGGCGCTGAAGAAGAAGAGGAAATTGAAGAAGATGAGGATGCGTTTATTGTAGAATCGACCAGAGTTCCAGAATCGGAGTTTTTATACAAAGGCACTATAAAAAAATTAAGAGATCTAATAAAATCGTTTAAAAACTCCCCTTTGAAAACCGACTTGTTGCAAAAGTACATTTTAGAAGAACATGGTAAAAATATTGACTTAATACTAGACTGTAAAACGCGATGGAACTGCTTATCAGATATGGTAGGCCGATTTCTCAAATTAAAATCATGCGTTTTTAAGGCGTTATAGATTTGAAATCAAATGCGAAATTTACAGACGAAGAGATCCAAGACCTTCACGACATTCATTACAGCTTGGATGTAATAAAAACTACAGTTTTGTCATTATGTCGCCGTGATTCAAACTTATTGACGGCCGACGCTGCGCTTCGATTCATGCTAGAGAAACTTAATCTTCAGTCAAACGATCTCAGTGGAAAACTAGCCACATCTCTTAGAAAGAGAATTAAGGAAAGGCGAACAAATGTATTCGGTGTTTTGCAATATTTGCATAACAATGAGGAATTTTTTAAAACAGCTGCCTCAGAATATTTCACGAAACCATCGTCGGATGATATACGAATGTACATAGTGGAACTTTTGGAACGGTTGAAATATAATTCTACTCAAAAAAGCACTAATTCACAACCACAACCGAGTGCATCGGACGCAATTGCTACCAGTGACGATGATGACGAGGAGTTGACAATCGCACAACAGTTAGACAAAGAAATAAACAAAGTGACTGTAAATAAAACAATTTCAACAGTAAACACAGATCTCCATTCCATTATTAGGGTAGAAATGTGCATTTACGATAGCGCTGGCGGCGGTCGCGAAGTTTTTTTGACTGCAGCGTATAATTATTTACTTTCGATAACGCCTACAAGTGTTGAAGCCGAGCGAGCCTTTTCATCCGCCGGATATTTTTGTAATAGACTAAGAAGTTCCCTAGGTGACAAAACTTTAAATGCCTTGTCATTTATGAGATCACATTTTCAAGAAGAAAGATTATATTCGGGACGATAAAAAATGGTTTGACTTAACTAAGTTCTTGAATAATTCATAACAATTAAATAAAATTAACCACCTCTTTAAATGAATCAATAATTTGACAGTACAGTGTTAGATTATTTTGTCATGGAACTAATATTTTTTTTTTTTGTATCTATCTGTGGAGGCTTGTTATTAGCAATTTAGTTATATATTCTTGTTACTATAATGTTATTAGTCTGTAAGCTTTCTAAAAATTAAAAATAAAATAAATAAATATAAATAAATATTTTTTTGTTTAAATATTGTGTTTATTTTGATACATCCTTGAATTTGAGATAGTAAAAGATAACTGTAAAAATTGTAAATACTCTATCTACAATATTTACAAAAATTCATAATCAATTTAAAAAAAATAGGAAAAATTACGTAATTACGGAATTATGGAATTGGAGAAAAAAGTTGCGTAATTAGTTACGTAATTGACATTTCCGTAATTTTGGAAGCCCTAGGTCGACCTAATAAAAGCGTGTTAAAAACCAAATCGGATGATGTTGAGGCGATTAAAAAGTATTTGACCAAGGTTTTAAAAACTATTCCAGAGGCTGAGTTCTCCAGGTCATTTCAGCGGCTATACGAGCGTTGTAAAATTTGTAAAGAAGGGATTATGTTGAAAATTAAATAATTTATTTTTCTGAACTCTTTTATTTCGTAAAAAAAAAAATCAGTCCCGGAACTTTTTGAATAAACTGTGTAGATTAGTGTTTGAAATGTTTTTTTGAAGAAAGAATAATACAAATTATATGGACCTGCCCAGTCAGTGCACGCATGTGATATGCGCTGATTACAAGACGTATGTCTATCCAAAATGTAGGTTCCCGGTTCCCATGTAAGTGTCCGTGTGTCTCATGTGATTCACCAGCGAAACAAAGACATTTTCTTGTGTGCCCGAAAGGAAGTTAAAGGGTGGAGGGGTGAAAATGGATCCTGGATATTAATATAGATTTCTACCCCTGCTCTCACATCATTTACTTATCAAATTACGTACCTATGCTTAGCGAAGTACGTACTAGCAGAAATTCATGAATTTATCCTTTCTGTATTCATTTGCCCTCCTGAGGCGAAAAGCTGTTTACGCCTGTGGATATTGTATTGTATTGACAAAAATTGATAGGCCTTCATATGTTCAACAGTAGACGGTAACTGCCCTATAAATGAAGAAGCTATTATTTTATTCTACCCACTTGAGCGCCTCATTTCCGCAATTGTCCGACCCACCGCAAATATTATTTGACCACATCCGAATCCGATCACATACACATTCGTAGTTCGTAAATGAAAATCACAATTGTATACCAAAATAAAATATACTCTTGCAAATTAGGTGGCAAGTTATTTTTTATAAAAGTCAAAATCTTACAGCTCGAACAGTAATTTAATAAATAAAGCAATCACCAAAAACAAATGAAAACCACACGAAATTGGGTAAAATAAATGTCGGTCGATGCGCGACGTGTTGATGGCCTGCTGGTTCTCGAGCGAAAGGGGCGCGCCATTTTTTTTTTACTTTTGTGGGACATCTCGTAGTTAACCTGAAAAAGTTCTTACTACTTAAACGGATGGTGGCCCGGCGAGTTCTAAAAGTTACCTTTTTAGGCCTCCAGCCGGGGCGTATTATATTTAAAAACTAAAGCGAAAGCGCTAAGCATTACCCCGAGGGGGGTACGAACCTCGGCTTAGGCAATCACTAGTGGGGGGACAGCAAGGGAGTGGCTGGATCTGGGTTAAAATTATTTAGGGACTAATTTAAAGCTACAGGCGCAGGATCGGTAGCGAACCAGCGCTTTGTCACTGTATTCCGAGAAGTAGATGGCAGTGTCGTCTGCAAACAGAGCTAACTGCGCCTTTCTACTTCTGGGGATATCGCTAGTGAACAGCGTGAAAATGAGGGGAGCTAATACAGAGCCTTGGGGGACTCCTGCACGGATCGGGTGAAGGGAGGATAGTGCCCCTTCGATGCGGTAGCAAAAAATGCGGTTCATAAGAAAGTCTGGTAAGATGACCACGAGACGGTCTGGCAATCCAAGTTGGTACAGCTTCTATAATAAGCCGTTGTGCCAGACTTTGTCGAACGCTTTCGCTATATCGAAGAATACAGCGCCCGTGAACATACCACGCTGAAAACCAGCATTGATATGCTCAAAGATGCGGTGTACTTGATGGACACACGAGTTTTGGGTTCGAAAACCAAACTGCTCGTTGGGGATAAGGCCCTTTGTCTCGGCATAATCCCTGATTTGCTTATAAATAAGTTTCTCATAGATTTTGCCGAGGACTTTGAGCAAACTGATGGGGCGATAGCTCGTGGGCACAGTTTTGGGCTTACCGGGCTTAGGGATGCCAATGACGGTGGCTTCTTTCCACGCTTGGGGGAAAATATTATTACTCAGGGCACCATTGAAGATGGTAGTCATGAGCATAATCAGGTGAGCGGGGAACAGCTTGATCATTTGCATTCGACTTCCGCGTTAACCTTATCGACAAACGCTTGGTCTACTGGCTGCGAACTGGGTGTGCATTGAGCTTCGAGGCTATTGGCTAGGCATTCAGCCCTGTCGATATCCTCGAATGCAATGGTCACGTCGGGGTGGGTCAGGGGGGGCATTGAGGAAATCTCAGAGGATTTGAGTTTCCTCTGAAGTTCCCAGAATGCTAGATGAGTCGGCTCTAAGTCACCCAACATCTTGTCCCAGTTAGCGTCACGCAGCTCAGACACACGTGTCCTTACAGCACGCTGTAAGAAGCGCATGGGAGCTTTGTTCGCGTCACAGGGAAAGTTGTCGTAGGCACGAACGGCCGCGTTATTTTCTGTCATCAGAGCACGCATATCGTCCGGCAGTTTCCAGTTACGGACATCCGTATCTGGAACCTCCCGTGAACATTCGTTCACGATCGATTGTACGTGCTCTGTGAGAGAGTCGATTGCGGCCGTTATGTCGGCGACAGAGTCGAACTGATCAGTTTCTTGGTGCCTTGTGATTCACAACAATACAGTTAAAAAACTGAAATAAATGAGTTTTTTTTTATTAATTTTGAGGGTAGATGTTAGTTAAGTTCATTCTGGGTACTACAGTCCCCCGTGGTGGTCTACTCGCTAATGAAAATGACTAAAATTGGAATTGCTCAAAATTTTAGATTTTAGCATAAGTGAACGTTATCGATGATTTAAATAGTACATTGAATTGACTATTACTGAATGTAGCTTTAGACAGCAGTAGTTAAGATAAAAGCAAAAGTTGAATGAATTTTAACTGGTCACTCTAAAGCTAAATATTCTGAAAAATACACTTTACTTTAGTAGTTTTTTTGTTTCCGATTATAGCAACACTTTACATTCCTCTAACTGTCAAACAATAGCCAATCAAATCTGTCAAATCAAAAGTGCTTGCAAGTGACGTCTAGATTCTTCTTTCATTCGCAGTAGTCAGCGGGTGCATGTACGTAAATCAAAATTAAATAATTTACCTCTAAATATCGTGTAAAAACAACCGAAAAATCAATTAAATTATAACAAAATAAATTGGACGGTGTGTGTCAAAATTTATTGCCAGTGATCTTTGAAATTAAAATTTTCGTAGGTTATGTAAAAGAAAAGTCTGTAGTATATTTTTGCGTGATTATGAATTAGTTATTTGTTTTGCAGCCCACTGGTTTGGACCATAGTTTGGACACAATGAGGACGACACAAATTGCCCAGTACGCTTTAAGGCTCACATATTCGCAGGTATGTGCTTTCTCAATTTTGACTTCTTTTCCGCGACTCTCACTAGGTATCCAATTAGTTGTTTACCTGATCCCGACCTGACCTGAAAGTTATTAGTTATGAATCTTTTTAGAAATATTTTAGGAACACATGAAAAAACTTCATTTATTGCACAAGATGTACCAACTTCTAGTTTCTCATCATTTCTTTATGGGCAAGAGGTCAGAGAAAAGAGTTCTGAAATGTTTCTAGATCTCTTCTTTTGTCTCTATGTTTACCCAATGCTGGATAGTATAGTGTTTTTCTTTGACAGACCTATGATATCTCAATCAGTGGCCCTCGTGCGAGTTTATTTTAACCATCTCCATCTAACGCATCTACCGCGTTTGACGCTCCAAGGCCAATTGGAGCACCGAATGAGCTTGATGCATTTGATCGAGTTGAAAGAAACTCACATGTAACCTGGCTGCCTTCAAAGTAAGAGTGAATGTTTTGAGTATTTCCTTAAACCTCATCTATTGCATCTATGAGGAGTGATGGAGATGCAGACCCATTCAGCAATATAAAAAAAGGGAAACTGAAAGGAATGTAAAATCTGGTTGGTGTTAAAAAAAAACCTTTTTGGGCTGTCTACAATCATCCACTTAATTCTCTTAATAGTGTAAGGCCCGAAAATGACATGAACTGGACATACTAGAATCAGAAATCATTAATTTGCCATGAATGTGGGTACAAAATAGGATGTAAACATAGGATCATGAACAATTAGAAGGGGTATGATGATGGCCACCATACCTATTTCAAGTGCCCTGTGTGTTTGCCTAAGGGCACGCAAAGACTCAAAGCTGATAGCATAATCAGCCTATAATGTTCCCACTGCTGGGAAACAGGCATCCTCTCAATGTCTAGTTTATTCCATCAGAAGTTTTTTTTTAATATCTTTGGACAAACAACACACCGTTAGCTGATCCCAAACTAGGCAGAGCCTGTACTATGGTTACCAGACAGCTGATAAATACTTATATATTTCTAAATACATACATATTATAGATAAATCACACCCAGACACAGAACAAATGATTATGCTCATCACACAAAGATTTGTCCTGGGTGGGAATCAAACCCACGACCTCAGTCTTAGCAGTCAGGGTCACTAACCACTAGACTAACAGGACAGTCAAATCTAGGTTTATCTCAATAAGAAGGACAAAAAATTTTAATCAATAAACAGTGACAAAAAGTACAATCAGTTTCGGTTCAGTGGATAATAGAGTGAGAGAAAAACATTTGCTGTACTATAAAACATAGATAATGGATTGAACCAAAGAGGTTTATATGAAAAAAAAAAACTTGAATGAATACCAGAGAGTTATGATTTCCTGATTTATTTTCTTTGATTGTTCATTCAATGCTTATCCATTGTTTAGGTACAGACGCCACCAGATCAAGCTACCCGAAATTGTCAATTATTCCCAATGAACCTTGAACCTAATGCTCTAGAAATAAAGTCGAAAATCTATCAAAGAAATCTGACAGATTGTAGTAGCTTGATGTGTTGGCGTCTGTACCCTGGTATAGTTGGGCACTTTAGCATACCAATAAAGGTCATTGCCCTTTCACTAATATCTCTTCGTAGGAACCGGAACAATATAATAATTATTGTTTTTTATTAATGAAAAAATATTGAGGGATTAAAATAGATATAGGTATTGTTTTGGAACATTAACAGGCTTGAATTTTTTTAAATGAAGAATATCAAATGATGTTGGTGGAACAGACAATATACCTTAGCCTCATACAATCAAAATAAGCCTTTTTAATCATTTTCAGTAAAAATCACTGATTTCCAGCCCAATGTTATTTGCCTGGCTGCTTCTGAAAGAAATCTATACTATAATATTATAAAGCTGAAGAGTTTGTTTGTTTGATTGAACGCTAATCTCGGGAACTACTGGTCCGAATTGAAAAAATCTTTTTGTTTTGGGTAGCCTATTTATCGAGGAAGGCTATATACAACTAAGCTAGAACTAAGAGGAGCGGAGCAGTAATGAAATATGTTGCTAAAACGGGGAAAATCACACGGGTAGGCGATTCGACGCGACGGGAAGGGTCGGGGAAACAAGAAATTTAACGCGAACGAAGTCGCGGGCTGAAGCTAGTGGATGATATAAATGTCTTACTGATCCGCTTAGTTGCACATTTATAAATGCCATAATCTCATATTACATAGATTCTTCCCCTACAAAAATACATGTTTTTAAAACCAGTTACACACCATCAAAGTAGGTTAATTCCTAAGTTACTCAGAAGGTAATGAAGTGTGAAAAATGCATGTTTCTTAGCTAGTTATTTGATAATTAACATGCACATAAAAACAATGAGTTTTAAAACTTACAATGCTCTAGAAGTTTTGTTATTATAATTATTTCTGCATCATTTATTTCTAGACTTTAGGTAGTAGCTATGAGTAATTGTTTTTAAAATTTTAAAAGTATAACACTTATTACTTCTAAGTATTAATACTTTGCAGGACACTAAATTCCCCTAGACGTAATAACAATAGAACTCCTATTGTGTCGCCTTCAATGTCCTCAAATTATTTTATTTCTGTAAGTAGGTTTGTACAAACACTATTACTTGTCAAACATACTTTATAAACTAGATGAGGGCGGCATTTCCTATCTGCCTATTCTGAGGAGAAACAAACTCAGAGATATTCTCTTTTAAAGTCCAGACATAATCATGTCAGATCATGTGAAGACCAGAGTCTGAAATCGTCTTTTGAGAACAGAACCACACAGATTGAGTGGACCTGTCCAGTCAGTGCACGCATTTGACAGTAATCAAATCATGCAGCTTAACTCAGAACTTAAGTGATTTTATCCTTCTCAAACTTGTTTCTTTGGCCTTCGATTTCATAATCACGAATTAATTCCTGTTAGAATCTTTAACAGCCACAAATAATAGCTGTTCATCATCTGTCGATTTAACTGATGTCTGATTTTACCTAGTAACGAAAATGGAAATCTAAAAGGCAGTCACTCCAATTAAATATTGTTCTGTTGGTAAGAAGGAAGCCAACCTCATAACAAAAACCCATCTTCATAATAAAAATCTTTAATTTACTGACAGACAACGCTCAGCCTCAACTGCAGTTTCTAAAAGGATGACATTTTGCACAAGTGTTCCTTTAAAAAAAACACTGGGTTCTAAAAATTGATTTTGTAAATACAACCCTGATGGGAAACCCCATCAGGCTCATGGGACGTAGTTGAGAAAAAGCTGGACAATTCATAATTCTCGTATACCTATGTTTCGCCTAAATGCATTCACGTGGTCATAGGCGCCAGCTAATGAGTCATCTATCAATTGTATACACGAAAGTTTATTTCTATTCATTTCTTTGTTTCACTGTAGTCTACTGCGTATACATATGTGTACTACAAGTGCTAAGGTCACAAGGTCATATCTATTTTCATTGTATTGAAGAAACTATTATTGTCTCAGCTCATTCATTTGATAGTGTAAACATAGTGGAACTCAATGAATGTGCTTATAAGATAGATAGTTTTATGTCAGTAGTTACTTCCTGCTTACCTATTGTTGGTCTAAGAATACTTGCTTTGATTTCACACTGAATCGAGAAGTCTAGTGTGTAAAAGTTAACCTATTAATTACGGGGACCCACAGGGTAGTTAGTGTCTTAGGGCCGCGGTCGACCACGATTAATAATGGAAAAATGTTCATTACTTCTTTAGCCATAACCAGATATCAGTCCAAATATCTAACAAAAATGGCAAAATAATATAAAACAATTCCGAGCCATTAATCCAATAAAGAAAAAACTACCTACAATCACATGCTGTATTTCAAAATAGAACCCGGAACCGCCATTAAATTAACAGCCTATCTATAAATAGTCCACATTGTAAGGATGCAGTCACATGTGCACTTTACGTTATAGCACACGTGGACTAGCGTGATTTGTCACGTTCACAGCAATTGAATTAACGCAATCCGATCTGTGACATGTGGACAAGTCGCGTGCATTGAGGTTTACAAACTCATGGCTTGGTAGTTCTAGTAATGTGTTTTGAAATTTCTTTCGTCATTTACTTGAGCGTCTACAACTCTGTGTTTAATACCGGGCGGGGGTTATCCCCTGTTATATGAAAGCGTAGGAAACCTGGACTTATATAAGTCTTAAATCGTCGACCCGTATTGAGCAAGCATCATTGCTCGTGCCTTCTCTACAAAAGAAGAGGCAGTTGTTCAGCAGTGGGACAGTAATAGGCTGGTATTATTATTATTAATGTCAAATCTCGTAAAAGCTGCTGCTGGCTGTTGGTTGACTAAAGCTAAATCCAATTAAAGAAATAATATTATCAGCCGCACGGATCGATTAGGTTAAGCTATGCTTCCCGTGTTTTATCCGTGAATGTGTCACCACCTTTACATATTAAGACCGTGCCATGGAAAGCACATATAAGGCTGTTGGTCCCGGCTGACATTCGTGCATTTTTGACAGTCGTTACGAGTCGTTAGAATCCAGAAAATGCAACCAGTCAACAACCAGTTTTCCCAAGGGCTATCGTATTATAATACCCAGTGACCTGGTTGTGGAGGTCAGATAGCCGCTCCACGTAACATACTGGCATTCAGAAGCATCCAGTTTGACTGGAAGCCGACCCCAACACAGTTGGGAAATAGCTTGGCAGATGATGGAAATATTTTCATAACAGATCAAATTTGATACTGCGTTAATACAGAAATCCCAAAACATCGATGATGGATTCCAAAGATCACGATGAAACTGTCGCGGCAATTTGATAACAGACAAAACCTCTGCAAAGCCATACAAAAATCGCGAAGTCGTGAGTCTATTTTTAACTTTGGCAGTAAAGCGATAACCTACTGATTCATTATTTTTTATTAGCGTTAATGTTACATAAATAACTAATAAAGGGCAAGAGGTATCATGCATTATAGTAGTGATTATAAATGTGCGAAGTCTCTTATCAGAGGTCAAAGGCGATGCTTATCCTGAAGACGTTATCAACGAGACGCTAAAGGTTGATTCTTCTGTTCTTTTTACTGTTGATCAGCACCGTAATTGCGAAACACTATGAATCAGAATCTGCATCATTTTGAAGATATCACTAATCGATTGCTTTTTATGTTAGAAACAATATTGTCTGCTAAGCAACGTAAATAATGCAATGACTGTCGTTTTTGAACTAACAAAATTAAAGCCATTCTTGATTACGCATTTGACTTTCATTCATCATCTGCCTAGTCTTACTCATCTGGAAGCCGAAATCGAACCGGACATGACTGAATACCAGAATTTTATATAGAGCGACGCGACAGCCAATCTGAGTTATCTGACTTCCACAATCGAGTTGCTCAAATCAGGTTTCAGCATCGGGTAATCAATATTATTTTGGGTAGAAACTGTTAAAACTATCTCAGTATTCCAGAGCCTTCTACCGTCCATCTAAACCAGTTCAACAATATAGGCACTATTGACTAGATACGTCGTCACTCTCGCATGAATTATAATATAAGATTATTACATTCCAGTTTTGCACATAGTAACAGCTAAATCACTTACCGGAAATAACACAAATATAGAAATCGAAATACCACGAATTTGACGTGTAACGGTATTCAGTCTCGCAGTTTTTAAGATACATTGCAATGAGCGTAAACGAATACATTTTGGATGACATCCAAAACTTCCTTTCCCTTGACTCATTATCTGGTAATATAAGTCATTCATGATTATTACAAAATATGGCGCCAGTCTTGATATTTAAATGTTTTTGACTGGAACAAAAGCAAAAGGTAAACCTATTGTCTAGGCTAGTTTAAATAATCAACCTTAATGTCCATGTTAAAGAAATACCTAAATAATTTTCCTTAAAGGAAAACAATAACCTGAATAATATTGAAACGAAACAAACATACTTACCTAAAACCTATTTCGAAATTGAGGCTGCATTACTGACACATGAGATTTTGATGAAATTAAACAGGCAGGAGCTTATTAGGTACCTGGATAAATACAAACGGTACATAATTTCCAGGAAAATAAATAAAATGACACAGACATTACGCTAAGATAGAGGCTTCAATCGACCATCATCCTTATTATATCCACTGTCATCAATATTATTTAGCCTAAAGCGTTTCACTGCAAGACAGCCCTGCCCTCCTTCCACGTATCTCAATCTACTGCCATCAGCAACCTATTCTTTGAAAATGATTCCGTAGCGGCATCTACAACGCCATGCGAACTACGCATTACAGTGACGTCACGCAAAGTCCTGCATCGCGCTAGCAAAGTTTCCGCGCAACTATCATAAATACAACGTCCGGATATCAATCGTCGGGCAGTTGCCCACCACAACACGGACGATCCTCCCTTTTCTTTAGAGTTTCAGTGAATTTTACACCTAGTTCCTCATGCATCTAAAATTCCACTAACTCTTCCGGGGTCTACTTTATTATGGGCGAATTTCACCAATGATACTGACATCTATGCTGAATCGTAAACTATGTTATCTTTACCTGTTCCTCAAACTTCAGAAGTTACTAGAATAAACGTAATCTTTAACAGCGTAGCCACTTTTAATAATTGCGTGTAACTGTTTTTTGCACTAAAGTTCATCGACTAGCCAAGGTCGTCTGCATTCTAAAACTTGTTGCTAGGCTCAGCTTTGAGTGAGAGGAACTGACTGACGAATGCCGAGTAAGGAGCTGTGATCTTGTAGATTTTAGCTCTTTGTGATTTTCTTTGTTTTGCCAGTCGAAAAGGGTATTTCGTTTTAGCTATTTTGGCTCTCAATAAAAATTACTAAGGACTTCCTCAACTATCTATACTAATACTAAATTCGAAAGTAACTCTATATGTTGTTACTTTCACGCCGAAACTACTGAAAGGATTTCGATAAAATTTGGTAAGGTGATAGGTGGCATCCTGGGAAAGGACATAGGCTAATCTTTGTCCCGGTACACATGGGCGAAACCAGTGTTATTATAGTAATCCTCTTTTAAATGTTATTTGGTTTTCTGTTTTATTCCCGCCAGTTTATGTGCCGTCTCTTTCTTCATTTGCATGATTGCATACGCTTCTAAAGTTTTTTGAACTCTTCTTTGTAACAGCTTAGTACGTCAAAGTCCAGACAATACCTTTGTTTTAATCCACTCTTTTATTCTAGCACAATTTGTATGACAATTTCTTGCAATAAGACTTGATATCTATTTTGATGATAGTCATTCAAAATGTTAAGGCTTTCTTTACATAATCAGATATTGTGCCTAAAAATAAATTTATTATCAGGTCATTGCCCTCAAAAAATCTGCAACATTGTCTGTCCTTAAAAATAAGCTCTCGAAGTGTTTCTAAAATCTCAAAGAACGCCGTTATAAAAAAAAAGGTAAATAACCATGTAGGTATTATATGAAACGGTTACTTACATAATACGTTGCGTAATAGGTACCTACCTACTTTAATCGCTAGGATATCGATATGGTCGCACTGACGTTTATAACGTCAGCTGCAATTTCCCGCGCATTTCTGACGTATGTGATTTTAACGTAGAATTACGTTGTTTCAACTTATGAATATTTAAAAAGGGATAGCACTGTCTATGGTGCATGTGCTTATCCCATAGACAGCTCATCTCCAAGAGCTATCTATGGAATCTATATGATATTAGGTGCATCCCATACTTAATATGATATTTGATAGATAGATAGATAGATAGGTAAAACGTTTATTTGATGCACACAAAACACGCAACACAACATACAAATCACGATGAAATAACAATTGAGTGTGGTAACAAATTAACAAAGTAGGTACAAAATGCCAATATACAAAGAGAGAAAAAAAAAAGAAAGGAAGACAGTAATGATGACACTTTGTGACACAAATTAAAAATGAAATGTAAATAATGTGCGGTGGAGTACGAAAGTGCGGTGTGCGTCTCAAAGTTGCACCAAATGGGAGTCCAGCAGCAATAAACAGGTAAAGCGAACAATTTGGGGCATAAGAAGCCATACTAGGTAACTCTAATTGAGAGACAAAGTTCAAGTCACGTTTAATCCAACCCCAAACACGTTTTCACTTACGCAGTTTGTTTTTATTTTTGTAAAAACGTTTTTATTTTTAAATTTTTAGTTTTGGTATCTACCCCGCACTAATTCCAAACAAACAATGCATATTAATGCGATAGCAGAAATCGCGGTTGATTTGCCGTCATTTTTTAAAGAGTTCCGGTGTCTGTCTCCGGAACTCATCATCAGATCTACATGAAATTTATATGGGACCATTTCGGAATAAACCCCTTTCGAACAAAAAAAGAATTTTGCAAATCCGTTTATATATGACGGAGTTATGGCCGAACATACATAAAAAAAAAATATAAACATCCGAATTGATAACCTCCTCCTTTTTGAAGTCGGTTAAAAACAGTCTTTTTCTGAGTTTATCTTGGACATTACTTACATCGGTGAAGGAAAAACATTAGCACGGATCGATAGATCAGGTTAAGATACCGGGCGGCGAGCTACCCATTGCTCACCGTCCGCAAGCCCGCGCCTACGGTGGTCTATGGAGTCCCGACGCCCGGGGCGTCTCCTGCGGCTGCTAGGGGCGTGAGGGCGTAAAGGATGCCTCTCTCTCACGTTTTCCGCCTCCTCCTTCGCGAGCATTACTGCTTCGCAGAAGAAGGTGACGGCTTCCCGGCAACCAGAGCTGGAAGTTTTAAAATAAAAAACTTTTTTACAAAAAAAAACAACCGACTTCCTTAAAAACACTACAAAGTGAAAAATAACTTTAATTTCGGAAGTCGGTGTCTTAGGATTTTTATTTAAGGTTTTTGCCACCGACTTCGAAATTAAAGTTATTTTTCACTTTGTAGTGTTTTTAAGGAAGTCGGTTGTTTTTTTTTTGTAAAAAAGTTTTTATTTTTAAATTTTTAGTTATAGTATCTATCCCGCACTAATTTCAAACAAACAATGGATATTTATGCGATAGCTGAAATTGCGGTTGATTTGCTGTCATTTTTAAAGAGTTCTGATGTCTGTCTCCGGAAGTCATCATCAGATTTATATGAAACTTATATGGGACCATTTCGGAATAAACCTCTTTCGAACAAAAAAAGAATTTTGCAAATCCGTTCATATATGACGGAGTTATGGCCGAACATACATAAAAAAAAAAAAAAATATATAAACATCCGAATTGATAACCTCCTCCTTTTTGAAGTCGGTTAAAAATGTAAATATTCTAGTTATCAGGGATTTACATCAGTCACGACGGTTCCACATACAAAGAACTGAGATCTGATGCTTTTAATCACACTAAGATTACATAATCAGTATATTATAATGCTCTCACTGTTGGGATACAGGCCTCCTGGCTCCGAGATAATGGCCCGCTACCTACCACGTGGGCCCAGTGCGGCTGTATGTCATAATGTCTTCAAACTTATTTTGAGTTCTAGAACGTGTTGGTTTCGCCACGATTTTAGCCTTCACCGTTTTAAGAGAGAGCAGTGGCGATGAAATAATGAACACAAAGTAAAGCGCTAGTTTGGGTTCGAACTTACACCCTAAAACTTGTTTGTGGTTGGATTATATACAGCTAAGATTACTACACCATAAAACAAAGAATATTGCCATCAGCAGTCATGGCCATTTCCTGATTCCTGATCAGAAAATATAAATAAACAAAACTTCCTACTTCCGATATTCGTATCAGCGGCGCCAACATGTGTTTCATTTAGAGTTTAGAATTAAATAGAGAATGTATTCTACAACGACCTTGTCTTAAAGAAATATAGCAGTATGTAGGATTTTGCAAATGTTTGCATTTTTGGCACTGGAATTGTTTTCAATGGCATGGTTTTTTGATCATATATTTCTTTTTTTGGTCGAATTGTGTAATATGTTGGCCTTCTGTCAACTCTGGTGTTTTCTTCCGAATGTGAATTTGTGATATATCATTTTACCCATACATCATTTTAGAATTTGGCATAATATTGAAATTCCTTTATTTTTACCTTAATACAGGTTACCATGAGGACGCCAGATTCAAATTGTTACTTTCTTTCTATTTGATTAACCGTAAATTGTAAAACTATATTTATTTATTGTAACAGTCAGTACCACACTTGTTTGAAATATACTGAAATAGATTTTATTTTTTTTCGAGGCATTTCTGGATCATATAGAGATATCAGGATTTGTCATCTGTGTTCTCTTTTGCCATCGTTAAAATTACCCACCCATTTGTACTGTAGAATATGAACCAAGAAGGTACATATTCCATAGTTCAAATCAGTTCATACAACTCCAAGTAAACAAACAATATTAAATTGATTCATTCAAGATAATTGTTTTGTACAGCAATTGAAAGCTATTGATGCACCGTTTACGTGACGTTGTTGCGTGTGCGCATTCTGTTGTTCTTAATTTAAAACAGTTGAGTGTGAACGTCATTGAAATACAGACGTTTATATATGTTCTTAAACTGTCTGCGTAGGGGGACGGCAAAAAAGAAATGCGTAGTTTACTGATCTCGTTGCTATGAAAAGCAACTGTGTTGCTACATATTTATTCCGAGACTATACAATCCTGTTTACTTTCTGGTTCCAACAATTCTGAGTCTCTGGCATAGCATTATGCTAGCTTCTTCTGCCGGGGTCGTGTGATTGTTCGAAAGAGATACCGTGACCCTGGCACATGGGCAACTGAAGGAACACGGGTGGGTTTTAGTCAGTAAAAGTCTGACATGCCCTCCCGCTGCGCCCAGAGCGGGAGAAGTCATTTGATGATTTCCCATCCAAAAAAAAAAAAAATGCTAGCTTCTTATATTTTTATCTCAATTGTAAATGAGTCGCGAGAAAATGTTCCCGTCTTGTCTTTATTTATTTTTATTTTTTCGGGTGTACCGTGTCCGTAAAAGCAGGACCCTGCCTGTGCCTAAATTGATTCATAATTCAATTGTGATAATAGATTCAATTGATAATGATGAATCAATGAACCTACATTGATTCATCATTATCATCATTTCAGCCGTAAGACGTCCACTGCTGGACATAGGCCTCCGCCAATTTGAGGGGTTTGCTAAAATCACCACGCTTGGCAGGCGGGTTGACGATCGCGGTATGGTGGTAAAATGCATAGAGAACGCTGCTGCCCATTCTCTAGTAAGTCCCTAAATTCATCATGTCATGCCATTTTTCCATGGCGGGAGGCTGAACTTCACATTCCTCCATCTCAGTCGCCGTCTGCTTCGTTATTTGCCTGATGTCTTAAATAATAATCAGAACAGAATAAAAAGCATAAAGCGTACACTACCCACCAAAAACGCACTTTGACAGAGACTCGTTGACTGACTGTCAGTGCCATAATAACGAAAATAATTCTGGCAGCTCTCCATGTTTATCATTGACAAGTACAAAGAGTATCTACATAAAAAACATACCTCTTTATTACAACAATAAACATGAAAAACTTTGAAGTGTATTTCTGGCGACGATTTTGTCGAAAATAATCTTTAATTTACGCGAATTTGGTGGCCTTTGTGACCTTTGCGGCTCTGCTGCGTTATTTTAAGTGCCGATCAAAGACCGAAGGCTTATCAAATGATGATGGATGACTCGTCTACAGCTGATAGTGTTGACAAATCGCCTTTTATAATGACTGCTTAGGCTACGCAAGCCCAAGTGGCAGTGAACCGGTTATATATGCCGTAGAACTTAAGACTTTGAGCTAGACAAATTCTTTAGTGGAGATTGTGAAGAGTACGAGAAGGCCGTAGTGTTGCTCATAGCAAGGTGACTCGTAGTGGTAGCAAATGGATAACAGCGAGCAAAAATCGAATATAATTTTGTGGTACAAATGTAGTTTTAAAAGAAGACCGTGAATTGTCAAGCATAAGCTAAAACGAACTCAAGCTAGGTAGGGCGAGAATCTTAAAAAGGTTGCTGATAGCAAGTAGACGAAAGTCTCAGAGGATCAAGCAGTGGACACACAGGCTGATGAGGATGATGGTACTAGTAACCATGGACATTGTACATTGATGTACGTCATACGTATATCTACAATAGCGCCAGATCTATTAAACGGGATGGGAGGCGTGTTTACCAACGTGACGTTTAATTGGAGGCGTGACGCTAAATTAGCTTATATTAGTGGCACCATCAAGGTCTGCTAACAACCTAAATTGCGTAGTTAAGTGGTACAGTTACATAAGTATCTAGTCTTTCTTTTTCTTGTATAGGCTGCTAAACTGTTCTATTCGAACCATCCCCATTATGTCGTCATTTAGAATTTCAATTATGTCTTTATCTTTGTTGTACGTCTTCATCTCTTTTTAATCTTTATTACACTTCGGACTTTTTTCTTAATCGTACAATATCATTCTTGTAAAGGTTACTTAACTGTTCTATTAGACCATCCCCATTATATCGTCATTTAGAATTTAAATTCTATCTTTATCTTTGTTGTACGTCTTCATCTCTTTTTAATCTTTATTACACTTCGGACTTTTTTCCTAATCGTACAATATCATTCTTGTTAAGGTTACTAAACTGTTCTATTAGACCATCCCCATTATATCCTCATTTAGAATATCAATACTATTTTTATCTTTGTTGTACGTACGTCTTCATTGCTTTTAAGTCTTTATTACACTTTGGACATTTTTCGTAGTCGTACAATATCATTCTTGTAAAGGTTTCTAAACTGTTATATTAGACCATCTCCATTATATCGTAATTTATAATATCAATACTATGTATCTTTTTGTTGTACCTCTTCACTTCTTTTTCAGTCTTTACCCCTTGTATTTTTTTTTATAATTTGTTTTTCATGTAAAGGTTGAATGAGAGCCTCTTCCTGCTATCTTAGGTTGGTCATTATATGGTTCTTGTTTTACCAGATGGTAGCTGTCCTTTGATATTCGGAACTCTTTTCTAAATCAAACTTCCTATCTCTTTTACACTTACTAGCTGTTGAATCAAAAGAACTTTCGCATAATTTATCAAAATTAAACTCAAACGTAATTAATGTCTTGGCAAGATTTTATTGCCTCTGCAGAATTACTGTCAAATTAAAGCTTACAACGCCAGATTTTGTCTTCGATGACACTAAGTAAGTAAGGACAAATATTCAAATCCCCAAATGTATGCAAATCCGTAGCAACTATTCAAGATTTTACATACGTACATAAACTCGCGCCTTTTCCCCATGGGAGTAGGCAGAAACTACGGAACGCCACCCGCTACGATCCTTACTTAGTCTTTTTGCCTCGTGTAGGTTCATACATCTGGTCATACACACACACCGGTTGCGAGTACTACGCACCTGACCTTTCTGAAGAACATCATCAATAAGATCACTATTTCCCTCTAAGGCGATCCCGGCGTTTCTACTCACATCTGCCTTGTAAATACCTTTTTTAAGCCGTCCTTCAGTCATCCTGTCAACATGAAAACCATCAAAGCATACTCTTTTCAAGATCTTCGACGCACAAAAAAAGCTTTTAAAATCGCGCGTAATAGTGACACGCGTAACAAGGTAACTGGGAACAGACACTCTATTGGCGCAGTAAACAGTACGTTTACTTCGCCAATATACTAGCTAAAGATAGCAAGAGTCAATGAAACTATGCGACCTGCGCAGTTGATAACGCAGATTGATCGGTCAATTTACTATCTGATGTAGACATGAGAGATGAAAAGATTGCTGCTTTTGAAACAATAGAGTTGTATTGGATTTACACACAGGCAGGCTTATGAAATGTAACACTAGTTTGGTCAAAATAAATTATTTACCTCAAAAGAAAAACGGCACCCTTATAGGATCACTTTGTTGTGTGGCCGTCCGTTCGTCCGTGTCTCTGTTTTTTTTTTGTGTATTTACTAGCTGCCGTCGCGTGGATTTCAGAAATTACGCTACGGGACTGTGCTACCGGGACAGAAATAGTCTATATTCTTTTCCAGGATGTCATCTATCTCCTTGCCAAATTTTGACGACATCCGTTCCGTAAGTCCTGTCAAAATCGGTCTACCCGTTTCGTAGAATAACGGGAACTTCGCATAGATTAGTATTATAGTGTGCTTCGCAGTGTTTTTAGGACTTGACAAAACATCGAGGTTTATTGACACCCAAGGCAATTAATTTTTATTTGAATGAAAACCGAAATAATTTGGTTTGCTTTGCTTATGAAGGTCGTCCCACAGTGGATGGTCGCCAAATACTTTCGTGCGTGTTAAATACGCAAAAACGTAAAAATAACAAGTTTGAAATTCGTCCATTGAGATTTAATCTCGCGATTTAAATAAAACAGAATAATGCAAATGATCATTAAAGAAAAAACTAAATATCATATTTTAAAAACCTGGAAACAACTTTAAATTTCAGCATCGGAAAACAAATGGTAGCATTGTCATGTTAGCGAAGATTATATGTAGACATCATGAGACAAATCCATCTGTCCTATGATGTATATAATCAAATTTTTTAATCTCACTAGATCTTTAGAAAATATCCAAGAATTCAAATGAACAGATGATAATAATGTACGCATTTTAAACAATGCCGAACTATTTTCCATATCCCACACTAATGACGACATTAAACTTGATACGTCACTATATCGAGTTAGCAACTAACTACGCAACTCAAAAACTATTTCCAGAACATTCGGAACCTTGAACCTATCTTCAATAGTCTATCCGGCCACCTAGCAAAATTCCTCGGCCTTATCATAAGATAAACAAAAATTTAGGTATAGTTTTAAAAGATCGTTACGCAAGCACTGACCCTTATCATCGTCTGCAATCAGCCTGTGAAGTCTGCGATAACACTTGGCGCCTTGTAGTCAACCAAATATATTTTTAGATCTTCGATTCTGCCAAGTCTTTGTGCGTTTTGCTTAGTTAGATATATTGTATTTTTTCTTGTTGCATACCTTTTTGATATATCTCTGTTACTTGGTGCTGCTGTTTCTCGCCTAAGGAATCTATTACATTCATTTCCACCGTCTTTTATGTGGCCATATTTTGTAATGTTTCACAATTTGATAGGCCTGTTGGTCTAGTGGTTAGTGACCCTGACTGCTATGCCGCAGGTCGTGGGTTCGATTCCCACCCAGGATAAATGTTTGTGTGATGAGTACGATCACTTGTTCCGTGTCTGGGTGTAATTTATCTATAATATGTATGTATTTAGAAATATTTAAGTATGTTTATCAGCTGTCTAGTACCCATAACACAAGCTCTGCTTAGCTTGGGACTAGATGGCGTTGTGTGATAGTTGTGGAATATTATTATTATTATTTACGTTTGCCTCAAGATGATTTAAAACTTTTATGTCTCTGAAACGCTTTAAATCATAAAATACAGCTACGTTGTCTACTAATTCTTGTATTTCATTACAATTTTATATATTTGTTTAGAATTCCGTTGTAATATTGGGTGTACCATTACTAGCTTCATCATCTTTCTAGCCTTTTCCCAACAGTTCAATCGGATTCAGATAAATACCACTATTTTACTTGAACCGACTGCCTGCCTGACCTCCACAACCCAGATACTGGTTGTCAGACTTTTGAGCTTCTGACGACCAAAAATCTGTTAAAGATCCATGAATTACAGCCGGAGCTGATACCTAAACGTGGTTTCCAAGACACGGAGGAGTCTCTATACTAAAATGGTCACCGCCAACCGCGGTAAGCGTAGCTTCACCTTAACAGTCGACCCGTGCGGCTGTCATGAATCAACTATTATCGTAAAATAGTAAATACTACTAGATTCTTCTTCGTTTTAATGCCTCTTAACTAAATCAATAGTAATTGTTATACCGTCAACAGCTTTATCAATTGGAACATAGAAAAACCGAGTATAATCCTGAAATACCTGTATTGTAGTTTTACTGAAACCAGTATCAACATTATCGATAATATTATCTTATCTATAAGTTCGATGTAGGGGAGGGTGTGCATGAAAGAGCCAGTTTTAAAAAGTATTAAATAAAATCATTTTAGGCTGATTGTTTTTAAATAAAAATACTTTTTTTCAATAATCAGTTTAATAGTTATGGTACTGAAATTAAAAAAAATGGTAACAATGTAAGAAATCTGAAATATATCTACTTTAAAAAAAATGGGAAATTGGCTCTTTCAAAACAGCCTGTCAATGAAAGAGCTACCGTGTGCTATGAAAGAGCCAGATTCCACTTTGTACAAACAAACTAGTTTTTAACAATTTTAATATCTCTTAATTATAATATTATAATCATAATTAAACGTAAACTTAATATTATACAAACTTAATATTATAATCATAATTAAACGTAAGTAAAAATCACAGCTTTTGATCAGTCTCAAATAATCATCTTACAATAATCTTAATCATTAATAATACTTTTATAAAACTATGACAAAACAATTAAAAACATTTTTGGCAGAAGAAATTAATCACTCCTTTGTGACCACAAGACTCATGTGTCCACCCTTCACATATTTTGCACTGGTACCATTCTTCTTTGCTCTGAGAATAGTGTCCATTACACACAATACAATTATTTTTATCTTGCTGTAAATTATTCTGTTTCTTGAATTCTAATAAATTTATTTCGTCATCTGAGCTTGTTAATGATGTATCATCGTGCAAAGATATGTTAATGCTAGTGTCACTGGAATCATCCTGTTTTTTAGAATTTAGTTTTCTTATATTTTGTTTTGTAGTCATTTTCTTAACAATAGGTTTTCTAGATTTGGCTTTACCTTCTTTTTCTTCTATCTTGTTTTTTTCAGGAGTATCTGTGATTATAGCTGAAGACATTTTACGATTGTTAGGCTTAGTTTTTTTTCTGGGTCCTGATTTTAGGAAAGGTCTTACAACTTCAGGACTTGCAATTTGTTGTAATACTGATGTTGATGGCTGTAAACTTTCTAGCAATGGGATGTTGTCAATCAAACTATCTGTGGGTATGGATCCGACATTTAGAATTCCAGGAGCTTCTGAAGTGTTAATATGAAAAGTGCTGCACTCTGGTGTTCTTGGTCTCACGTTTTCCGGCGTAGAATCATCAAGAGAAACTGGATTAGGTCTGTCGGTCACGTATGATGCAAGAAAATCATCATCGGAAAATGTATTAGAATTCAAAGGATAAATGCCAGTTTTGATGAATCCTTGAGTCACATTTTGCAGACTAAAAGCTGCTAAATAAGCATCTCTAGCAAACTGCGCAACTTGGTAGATAGTAATAGTTTTACCAGGATTCGAAAGCATCCACTCATTCATAGCTATTCGATATCTGGTTTTGAATGGCCCATATACCGTGACGTCCAGAGGCTGTAGCCTATGACTGCAGTGAGGTGGAAAAGTCAGCATTTTTATAAAATTTTGTCTGGCATATTCTATTACACGGAGATTAACATGGGAGGCATGGTTATCCAATAAAATCAATGCTGGATTTTCTTCTGATGGTTTAACATGAATCACAAAATGTTCCATAGCCTTCATGAAATTATTCTCAGTCATCCAGCCTGAAACATGTGCTAAACCTAGTGCTCCTGAAGGCCCATTATTTAACATATGGTCTTTATAATTCACACGTGGAAAGATAAAGACAGGGGGTATAGTGCCACCTGCAGCATTAATAAAAAACAGAGTGGTTACGAGCGTACCACGCTCGGCTGAAGTAACCTGCCCAATTTGTTTGGAGCCTTTTTCAGCGATGATTTTAGGTGGGGCTGAAACAGTGCTGCATCCTGTTTCATCTGTATTAAAAATCATGTGTGGTGGGAAATTATACTTTTCGTAAATGCTGGTCAGCTTTTCAAAGAATATGCCAACATTCGTCTTATTAAAACTTGTCGCCCTGGATAAAGAAGTGCTCTCAGGTTTTCTGACTGACAAGTCTTTGTGTCTTGACATGAAGCCTCGGAGCCATTCCACAGATGCAATTTTGTCATTATTCCATTTTTCTGGACAGATAGCATTTGCCTCTGCATACTGGAAAGCTAATTCTCTTGTTTGTTTTTTCGTCAAACCGTGACACATTTTAGATGCAGTTTTAAGATATGAAACCAATAAGTCTTCTTGAACTTTAGAAAAAATGCGTTTGTTACCTATATTTGGGCGATGCACATACTCCACCTCAGAATTCTTAGCCTTCTTAATAATTTTCGCCAAATAGGCTCTTGATATACCAAATGTTAATGCTGTTTTATTTATGGATTGATTTTCCGCAATAACTTCTCGTACAGCCTCTTCTATTACTGCAGTTGTGGGTCTTTGCCGTTTTTTCGGTACTGAGGCTCGCAAAGACATGTTTTTCTAGTCTGAAAGATTAACAGTATTAAATAGGTATAAAAAAGAGGGCAATGTTAAACTAAAAGCTAGTAGTATATTGAAAGAGCCAGTTTTCGTGTCATGAAAGAGCCGGCTCTTTCAAAGACTCGACAATGACTCTTTCAAAACATTTTGTATTAAAAAATATAACCTCAAATTACAGCCAATTTACCATAACATCATAACAATAATATTTGTGTAAAATAATGCCAACTATATGCATAACAATACAACATATTCGTTTTGTCAACCTATGCTTTCACTTCTCGTCAAAAAAACTTAAGTAAACCCAAAAATACTTACATTTTGCCTTCAAAATTTTCAATTCAGTCCTACGACGCCATTTGATTTTGTAGAACTGTCAAATGTCTGTGGGTGGCAGCTGTCCAGTGTTGCCATACAAAGAGTACAATTGAATTATGGTAAGATTTTGTTAAGTGGATGATAATCGCATCGGCTCTTTCAAAGCTTGGCTCTTTCATACACACTCTCCCCTACAGTCGCCACCAGGTCAAGCTACCCGAAACTGTCAATTTTTCCCAATGAACCTTGAACCTAATGCTCTAGAAATAAAGTCGAAAATCTATCAAAGAAATCTGACAGATTGTAGTAGCTTGATGTGTTGGCGTCTGTACACAAAATTACATGTAGACGTATTAAATACAGTATTTATCTAATAAGCACGGTAAATTATAGTAGCTTGCTAATTATCTACAATTTATCTTTATAATCTTGCCAATTATCTACACTTAATCTTCATAATCTCGGTCGTGGCTCGTGGCTCGTGGTATTCCTATGACAGTCGGTGAGGAAAGTCAGCAGACCATAACGAGTGAAAACCGGTTTTTCTTCAGGTGGATTGAATTCCCTTGTTTTCAGGACTAGGTTTCTATGTATAATACGGATTTGTGTAAAGATACTCCCGCATCTATTTGTAAGGAAAGCAAGATTATGGAAAGGCAAGACTGATTATACATGTACACTATACATAGGCTTTGAATAATTCTTAAATTGTTTGCTTCATGTAGACATAATCTACGCAAACGCAACTTTCTGCCACGCCAAGATTCAGACTCGTAAGAAAATCTTAGAAAAACCCTACAAATTGACGATGATGGAACGCTTTGAATAATTCTAAAAATGTTTGCTTCATGTAGACATAATCTACGCAAAAGCAACTTGCTGCTACGCCAAGATTAGACCAGACTCTCGTAAGAAGAATGTTAGGAAAATCTTAGAAATTGACGATGATGGAACGCTTTTGATGATTCTTAAATTGTGTGTTTCACATCGACATATTTAACATAAAAACTCACTTGTTGCTGAGTCAAGAAAAAACCAGACTCATAAGAAAAATATTAGGGAAACCCGAACTACAAATAAACGATGATAAAGTCGGGGAACCCTGATAAAGCCAAGATAAAAATACATTACTTGTAAATATCATTCATCACTCCTGAAAATCCCTCATTGGGAAGACTGCCAAAATGTTCCCAAATGTAGAAGGAATTCTGAACGCAACTGGTGTCCTAAACATTCTTGGGATTGTATTCATTCATATATTTTATATTACGGAATGTGTCCTGCTACGTACACATGACATTCAAACATTCTGTCTAAAACTATGCAATGGAAATTCTTGAAGTCTTAGTAAATAGGTGACTTCTAGGCAAGCCGCATCATCGACTTCATCATCGCTTACCATCAGCTGTGATAGTGAAATAACACGACCTGTTTCTTCGGACTAGTGTCTAGAAATATTTCGCAATATTTTGCAACATGTAACTTTGGGAGAGCGTTTTTTAGCATGTACTCCAATTTTTATATCTGCTTTATTTGGAACCCGGATATCAATCGTTCACGATTCGCACTACGCACTATCAACGTTCGATT
The DNA here is from genome assembly GCA_932294355.1 of Aporophyla lueneburgensis. Classification (NCBI taxonomy): domain Eukaryota; kingdom Metazoa; phylum Arthropoda; class Insecta; order Lepidoptera; family Noctuidae; genus Aporophyla; species Aporophyla lueneburgensis. Next base: position 8,839,396 of record OW028762.1, on the reverse strand, counting down.
CAAGGTTTCGGATCACGCGGTGATCTTTGTCACCACATTTTTATCACCTAGTGAGTTCGTTGAACTCTCTTAGTATTCTAGCAAGAAAATGAAATGTTAATTGTATGGAAACGATAGTTTTATTAGGCAATAGGAATATTTCAGGCCGGAATTTGGATTTAGGGCGGTTGGTGAAAATTCCACTTCTGATTACCCAGGATTTTCTTTTCACAGTACTCGGTGACAGGCCAAACATGTAGGGATCTATATAGCGATGAAAATAAGATTTTTTTTTCGTGAGTGCGAAATCATCAAATGACGTCTTCCGCTCTGGGTGGAGTGGAAGAGCGTATTAGACTTTTACTGACTAACAACCCGTGTTCCTTCAGTTGTCTATCTATACCAGAGCCACGGTAACTCTTTCGAACAATTCCGCGACCCTGGCAAGATTCAAATTGCCCTGAAAGGACAATGTTTAAAAAAATCATAAACATGTCTTCACGCGAGTTATAAGAAATGGCCAATGTAAAAAACATAATTGAAAGGCAGGATATATCATCATTCAATGTGTATTCGAATCGTCATCATTGTATTAAAGAATCGACAAAATACTTGTCGAAAGTATTGTTTGAAAGACTTAAAAAACGTTTTAAAAATAAATGAAAAAAAATCAAGAACATAGGTCCAAAATATCAATGATATAGTTGACGATAAAATAAAATGTTCTTCAGATGTGGATGGATATAGCACAGGAAGACCAAAGAAATGATGGAGTGATGGACTGTGTGAAAGACGATATGGTTAGAAAGGTAGTGACTAAAAAGATGACGAATAACAGAGAGGATAAAAGACTCATGGGCAAAGCAGGAGAATGTGAACTGACAAAGAAAACCGGATTATTTCCTTATGTCTGTTTGCTGCTATATTTTGTAAACACACCACTGTACAATTGTCTGTGTTTTGAAAAATGAGATGTTGTCGCAATAATATTTTCGTGTTCGTGATGTAACAGCTGAAAATTCGTTTACATGAGAACTAAAAACTTTCAATTGATGGAAATTTTACGGTTTTCTCTTTGAGTTACCTCTTCATCATCACCACCGTCATCCGACTCTTATTCCAATTTATCTGTGGTTGACGCAGCACCTCTTTTTGTTGTGTCCTAACTCCCGGTGTCTAGACTTTATCTATATGATAACACGCTTTTGTCTTCATCTGAAAAGTGAAAATTAAAAAAAAACCCGTAACAAAACAAAATACGTATTGGCCCTATAAGTTTTATAAGTAGTTTAGGTAATATTTTCTTAAAATATATACATAATTTAAAATCTAAGTAAAAAATATGTACATGTATATACAATATAAAAATAAAAGATCATAAAGCATCAAAATATTCGTCTGCATCGTTGTCAACAGGAAACGTGCCCAAAAGGCTGGCAGCATTGCCACGTTGGATGCATGCATTCCACGATGCAGACGAATATTTTGATGCTTTATGATCTTTTATTTTTATATTGTATATACATGTACATATTTTTTACTTAGATTTTAAATTATGTATATATTTTAAGATAGTATGGTCAATAGTAATAAAAATGATCACCACAAAAAAAAAGGTAATATTTTGATCTAAGGATCGTCGTATCGAAACAGCTGAACCGATTTTGATAAAACAAGTCTAAGAACCACCACTAGAGAGCCTTCTTTTTAATAAAAAAACCGCACCCAAATCGGATCACTCGTTTAAGAGCTACGGTGCCACAGACAGACGTACAAACTTATAACACTCCTCTTTTGGCGTCGGGGGTTAAAAATATCAATATTATTGTGTTCCCAGTTACCACGGTAATATTCTATACATAAGGTTCTTACTGCAAAATCTTTATTTAGCTAGAATTCGGCGTTGAACTAAATATTGGAGATCCGGCAATAATTGTACTTGGATGTCATCCAAGGAATTCCTTGTTATTTCAGATTATGGCAGCCAATTTTGGTGTTTTTTTTGCATTCTCTTTTGTTTTGATTGGGTTGTTTATTTTTGTTTTTATTTTCTTTTTGTGCTGATTTTAGAGTAAACAGCTGACGCTTTTGATATTCTGTATCCCTTAATTTATTACTTTGTTATCTCAATTATTTTTTCACATCAGATCAAATTAGATCTTACCCAGCCCAACGTATCGCCATATTTATACTTGCGGTACATTTTACTGCACTATGGACTATCTATAAGTAATAATATCTAAGACTACCTGTGCCCTGCGGTTTCACCGCCTCTCTCGGCTTCATAACCTTAAACATCTCAAAAATTGCTCTATATAATACAAACAGATTTTTTTAGTCGTAGTTCCAGAGATTAGCCAATTCAAATAAACCAAACTCTTTAGCTTAATTATATTCGTATCTTTATCTAGATATAATCCTACTGCATCTCAGTGAAGTTCTCCTGAACGGCTGGAGCGATTTTGATGTTTGTTTTTTTTCTAATCTTTGGTTTAGGTCCCTGGATGATTTATTTAACAGTTGACGCCGATAGGTGGCGCTGTTCTGTAAGGGCAACGTCGGTTCAGTCTGCTATACTAGTATAGTTTTATTATATTACTTTATCTAGCTTTATCAATGTTATCTTATACATTATTAAAGGTCTAAGAGGGTATGTCCCGAGTTTGACCCCGGACGTTACAAAGTTATTCCTAACTTCTACTTTAGTTGTCAAGTCAGATGAAGATCATAAATATAACTTTAATGAATCTGTATAAGCAGAAACTATGTGTAAAGGGTGGGTCATTTTGTTCGAACAGGCGAATCGATTTCCTTCTAAAATTTCAGTGTTTTTTAAATAGGGTAGGTTTCAGACAGCCCTTGAGCGCAGTTTAGACTTCTAAATTGCGTTCAGTTTCTTTCGAGAAATTCGCCTTTTATTGTTAACGAAGAAATTTTGGCCCAATGGTTACTGCCGTGACTTAGGAGTTGTAGGATCGTAGGTTCGAAGCCAAGCACTTTACTTTGTGTAAATTATTTCATCACCACTGCTCTTAAAACGGTGAAGGAAAACATCGTATGTGACCATCTTCACACAAGACCTATCGTCTTTTCACCCATCCACGGACCAACCGCGACAACCGTTGCTTAACCTCGATCGATCGGCCCCACCAGCTGTTACTTAGCTATCATTATGTACATATAATTAAATCTCCATTTATATACTGCACTGCGTAAATAAATACTCCAATCTCTTATTTTTTGGTGTCATTCTGATAATAAAGATAATGAATTTGTCTGGTTTTAGTACAGTTATTACTTTATTAAAAGTGATAACTGAAAGTCTCAGACTTAGCGCAGTGAATCAGTGTTTTTTATTAGTTTGAGTCTTTGCAAGAACGACCTCGATAAAATAACTACATTTTTGCTTGTCATCAAAACCGTTTCATCAACACACTAGCTTTTATAGGTCGGGAATTATCCTACTGAAACGTACTACCGGGACGAAAATGTATCCTACGCCTACGGTGGTAAAATGCATAGAGAACGCTGCTGCCCATTCTCTAGTAAGTCCCTTAGTCGCAATCCATGACACCCACGGGAAGAAATGGGATGGTGCTATTCTATACGTCCGGCATTACACGGAGCACATGTAAACATCATCATCATCATCATCATTTCAGCCGAAAGACGTCCACTGCTGGACATAGGCCTCCCCCAAGCTCCGCCACTTCGACCGGTTTTGTGCTTCCCGCATCCAGCGGATTCCTGCGGCCTTCACAAGGTCATCGGTCCACCTTGTTGGAGGCCTTCCAACTCTACGTCTTCCTGTACGCGGTCGCCACTCCAGAACCTTCCGGCCCCATCGGCCATCTGTTCTGCGAGCAATGTGCCCTGCCCACTGCCACTTCAGTTTAGCAATTCTTCGAAAACTCTCTTCCTCTCTCTTTCTTTCTCTCTTTCTTTTTGGAAAACCAAGGTAACCGACATGTAAACATAGATACAAATAAATAAAATTTAATTTTCTGTTTGTAATCTCAAAATAGCAGCTTTTTACTAAATTCATAAGAAAGTATCGCCTATAAGGCTGTTCCAATGTTTTCGGGATTTTCACTGACATGGCTGATGTTAAAAGGAGTAACGTAGGCTACTTTTGTCCCGGTAGGACGTTCCCGTGGGAGCATATGCTTTCATCTATGGAAAGCTACATTGTTCCGGATTCACATGAACTATAAATTTCACTCGAAGTCGCGGGCGAAGTGCTAATAGCAGATAAAGTATCAAAGGACTCCGCTATCGGAGACTGCCACATTGGTCTAGATCCTCGGGTCATGCAAAGTGTTATTGGTGTTTTTTCACCTAGAATTTCTCAGTAGCAGCCCGGAGTCTGGATTTGTTGTTGATGGCAATAGGCTCACCCCTTATTACATGGGACTTAGACATAAATGGGTTAAAAATGGTAGGTGTTCTATAGGGCAGAGGTGTCTGCCCATCCCTCCGAGGAAAACGGGCTTGACGTTATCTTAAATAGGTACCACTAAAGTATCGAATTTGCTTACCAACAAATATTAACTACACAAAACACGGAGAAAACACGAAAGGAACATTCCAACAAAATGCAAGGGGTCGATTCAATGTTATCAAACTTGTCATAAATTACAATAATTATTATGTTATTATTATTACACTACCTATTGTTTTTATTATAATGTATTTAAACTTCCGATACCCCCGTTTTTATGAGAAATGATAAACTACCTAATTAATGTGTCAATGTTGAAAGTCCATATTATTGTTAAACTTTTATTGTGATCAAAATAAAAGTTGTATTGAGGAGATGTTTAGTTGGTCTGCCGGTCCATTTTATACATATTATCATCATTTCAACCAAAAGACGTCCACCGCTGGACATAGGCCTCCCCCAAGCACCGCCACCTCGACCTGTTCTGTGCCTCTCGCATCCAACGCATTCCTGCGGCCTTCACCAGGTCATCGGTCCATCTTGTGGGAGACCTTCCAACGCTACGTCTTCCAGTACGCGGTCGCCACTCCAGAACCTTCCGACCCCATCGGCCATCTGTTCTGCGAGCAATGTGCCTACAATTTACCAGTCTCAAATTGTTGCTTACATAAATCCACGGCAATCCGAATGAGGAGCGTCTTACAGCGCATTACTGAAATGCGTCATCGACTCGCTTGCACTAATTTACATAAATCTTTCGGCAGATATAGCCCGAACTCTGCCACTTATTTCATTGTATGGCAAACCATACTGTTTGATTTCACACACATTGATTTCACCCTCTGCAGGACTTAGACTTGTCTTTACTTGTGCCAATCCTTATGCTCTCGTGCCAGCCTCATCCTGGTTATTAGGGTTCCGTTGCCAAATGGCAAAAAACGGAACCCTTATAGATTCGTCATGTCTGTCTGTCTGTCTGTCTGTCTGTCTGTCTGTCTGTCTGTCTGTCTGTCTGTCTGTCTGTCCGTCCGTATGTCACAGCCACTTTTTTCCGAAACTATAAGAGCTATGCTGTTGAAACTTGGTAAGTAGATGTATTCTGTGAACCGCATTAAGATTTTCACACTAAAATAGAAAAAAAACAATAAATTTTGGGGTTCCCCATACATAGAACTGAAACTTAAAAATGTTTTTTTTTCATCAAACCCATACGTGTGGGGTATCTATGAATAGGTCTTCAAAAATGGTAATGAGGTTTCTATTATCATTTTTTTCTAAACTGAATAGTTTGCGCGATAGACACTTCCAAAGTGGTAAAATGTGTGTCCCCCCCCCCCCCCCCGTAACTTCTAAAATAAGAGAATGATAAAACTAAAAAAAATAAATGATGTACATTACCATGCAAACTACCAACGAAAATTGGTTTGAACGAGATCGAGTGAGTAGTTTTTTTTTTAAACGTCATAAATCGTAAACCGCAATTTACCTTACATTCAATCAACTGAAATATAAAAATTAAAAAATATATATATTTTTAAACCGAGAATACCTACAGATTTGTACGGAACCCTCGGTGCGCGAGTCCGACTCGCACTTGGCCGGTTTTTAAACTTAGAGCGTTCATTTAGGATTACTTAGGGATCACTGTCTTTTTAGAAGGATCATATTATTGCCTTCTTTTCAACTAGACTTTAGAAAAATTGCTGCTGTATTGGCCCAACAGTAACGGCCACGACTTACCGAGTTCTAAGTCGTAGGTTCGAAAACAAAGAGGCACTTCACTGGTAAACATCGTGAGGAAACCGGCATGTCCTAGAACCAAATGCCCAAAGACGTGACATTCACCAAACTGCACTGCGAGACGAACACGGCCTCTGTGATAGGCTTAAGTCACGCATTTTAACATGTTTTTACAAGCTTTATATTAGCTTCATATGTTTGTTTGTAACCGACTCCTTATAGCGCGATTTTGACCCACTTTAAACGACCAGATTTCATTCAAATTTTGCACACCTGTCAAAGACCGATGACAATGCAATAATTTCATAAATTTGTGCCATTATCCTTGCCAGGGTTACCAGGACAGCAAAAAACTGTCTTCGAAAACTACGCTGACACACGTCACAAACTACGCTGATATACGTCTCAAAATTGGAAACCCTAAAAAATTGGAAATAAATAATAGTTTAATAAAAACTAAAAGCACGCTTCCATAGAAAACCAAACTAAAAAGTAGAAAAAAAGCGTGGGGTTTAAACCTCTAAGTCCCTGAGATACCACATTTGGTATCGACACAATGTTTTTTTAATTGTGTCTGTAATTACGGTAATTGACTGGTTAAGGTATTTTTCATTGATATCATCAGGCGATGGAAGCGTGTTTTTTAGTTTTTTTTTTTTAACTATTACTTTTGCTCCCAAACTGTGATAAAAATGTGTGACTCAAGTTTATCTCAGTCGAGCGAGCTCGCCCCGCTGGTGACAGCCCTTCTCTCAGACAGGAGGCCTGGGTCCAAGCAGTATGCTTATTAGAAAAAACGAGGATAATCTCTGTTACTGACCTACTTAATAAATAGCAGGAATACATACATTTACTAATTACATTGCTAGCCTTGCCAACTTTGTTATGTAACGTATTACTTATGTATATTATACAATGTACTACGTTCGCATAGATCAGAATGTTGTACAACAAATTGTTTCTATGGTTTACTATTTCAAATTCATTGTTTTGAGTTCTAGAATATTGTTGTCAGTTGCCTGGTTTGTTTTCATAACTAAATTTGCTGGGACTGGAATCTGAAGATATTAGGCAATATGGTTCATATTGTACACTATTGTATAGAATCAAATTCTTGTCCGTCACAACAGCCGGACAGGACAGCTATCTATTCAGTAACAGACAACTTTCTTCCCAGCTCAAGCAATAAGAGACCGCCCCTGGAACGCCCACCCTTCACTACTTTACCCTTGCCTTAAACTACGAACAGGCAGCTGTCCTGCTGGGGCGTTTTTCGCGCCACTTCCCAGCTAAAGCACTATGAAGTGTGAAGGGCGAGCGTTTCGGGGGACTGTCTTATGTAATTTTGACGTTAATAGATTACTGGTTCTCAGCTTAGTTTGAATAAATGCCAGACTTTTTTAGTCTGAATAAATGGCTTTTGAAAGAAATAAAACTGACAATATTTGGTCTGCACTTGTTTGAGAAATCAATCTGCCAAACCATTTCTCTAAATTTTGGGGTCGGCTTTTAATCTAACTAGATACCAGTATTTTACATGAAGCGACTGCCTATCTGATCTCCACAACCCAGTTACTGAGTAACAGCATACGCCTTGGTAAGACTGGTTGAGAGACTTGGGCTTCTGATAAAGATCTACGAATGAAAACCGGGACCAACGACTTAACGTGGTATCCATACGTAATGGAAATATTCCATCACCAACTCCCATACGTCTGTTAATATTTAGCCATGAAGTTCTTAGAAATCATGTGTCATAATTCTAAAATGTTGTTTATCAATTCAATCTCTTTGTAGATCCTTGTACCTTGTTCTGAGCTGGTTGGAAGTGGATTCATTTAAATTGACTAAAGGATGAGCAATGAACGGTGACTAAGCCATGGTCGTCTGAAGAGATTGTGTGACCATTTATCTCTTTGTTTCTATAGATCTTTATGTTATATCTGTAACAGTCTGTTTCTTCAAAATAAATTACGCAAATTAGCTTATTTATTATTAACTAGCTACTGTCCGCCACTTCGTCCGCGTCAAATTTTCGCTCTCCTTCCCGTCGCATCGAATTGCCTGCCAGTCCTCGTCCATTTTTCGTTTGCTCCTCCGCTCCTTTTATCTGTAGCGTGATGTTATATATGCCTATAGCCTTCCTCGATAAATGGGCTACCCAACACAAAAATATTTTTTCAATTCGGACAAGTAGTTCCTGAGATTAGCGCGTTCAAACAAACAAACTCTTCAGCTTTATAATATTATATAGTATATATAGTATAGATAACTATGCAAACACTTAACAAAGAGGTCTGATAGAGCAGATCCAAATTCATTTGTTGTTTGTTTTTAACATGAAAAGTAGAATGATAAATGATTTTATTTCTGCAAGTAGGTTTGTACAAACACTTTTACATGTCAACGTGACTTTCGAGTACTACTCGAAAGACATAGTCCTAAGTTCGAACCCAAACAGGAGCTTTACTTTCTGTGTAAATAATTTCATCACCACTGCTCTCAAAACGGTGAAGGAAAACATCGTGAGGAAACCGGCAGGTCCTAAACTCAAAAATGTGAAAGCACTTGACATCTACCAATCCGCACTGGGCCTGACAGAGGAGGAGGCTTGTTTCCCAGCAGTGGGAACATTAATTATAGCCTGATTATGCCACTTCATTTACATTATTACATCTAAAACGTAATCCCAACGCTATAGCGCCACTTGGGCGAGTCACAAGACTTGAGAATATAAATAGCAGAGCAAGTCATATGACTTCTACCTACGGCCGTCTAACTATGTACAAATGTGATATGTTTTCTGTTGTCGGGACTGTGCGTATAGCCGCTTATTTGGGTATTTATTCACGGTCAAATGTAATGCAAGGGACGCCATTTAAAAACATCAGGGTGATTACAACGGTCGTTTTTTAAATTTTGCTGTATTCTTTTTCACCTCATTTTTTTTTTGTGGGTGTGTGAAATCATCAAATGACGTCTCTCGCTCTTGGGCGGAGCGGTAGGGCGTGTCAGACTGTTACTGACTAAAACCCACCCTCAGTTGCCCATATGCCAGGGTCTCGGTAATAGTTTTCGCCTCTACCTATCGTTATTTCTCCTGAGAAAGTCTATTTTTAACTTAAAAAAAAGGACCCCATTCGACTGTATTTCTTAAAATGTTTGTAACCTCAGTACTTTTGACTGATTTGGGTGAACTGATTTTTGTTAAAATGAATCTATGTTTGTATCTATGCACTTATCTAATCGTTTGGTAATTTCATAAAAGCTCCCTACATACTAACTTTACTAAATAAGCAGTAAAATTTATTTTTTCGAACGAAAAAAGGTATACCTCTTTATAATATTAGTAAGGATGTAAATTAAGTAAGTATGTTTAGGTTCTTTCATTCCCTGGCATTATCTAACAAAAGTTTATAGATAACGCCAAAAGTATTATACAGCTCTTTATAATTAATATCTGGTTGACCGAGCTTTGCTCGGTATTTTTTGATAAATTTTGTTTCAAATAATAAGTTTATGTTCAAGTTGACTATCGATAAGATTGGTCATTGAAAACACGAATAAAACGACATTTTATAAAAATGAATCCTAGCTAGATCGATTTATCGCCCCCGAAACCCCCTGTATACTAAATTTCATGAAAATCGTTGGAGCCGTTTCCCAGATTCAGATTATATATATACATATATACAAGAATTGCTCGTTTAAAGGTATAAAATTTATCACACGTCAGTGTATTTTCTACAGCTACAGATAGCTGTAATTAGGTTAGACCAGATAGTGAAGCTATTACCATGCCAAATATAGTGGTTTTATCCATTGATAGTTTAGTTATATATTCTCATCATCATTATTTCAACCGAAAAACGTCCACTGCTGGTCATAGGCCTCCCCAAATTTAGAGGGGTTTGCCGTAATCGCCATGCTTGGCAGACGGGTTGTCGATCGCAGTATGGTGGTAAAATGCATAGAGAAGGCTGCTACCCGTTCTCTAGTAAATCCGTTAGTCGCCTTCTACGACACCCACGGGAAGAAATGGGATGGTGCTATTCTTTACGTCCGGCACCATACAGCACTATTCTATACAGACTTATTTCGAATTCGTTGGCAATCTTTCAGAAGGCTAAAAATAATCTTCTATGGACATCCGTTACTATGAGACCAATTCTGCAATATCAAAAACGTATGTCTGGACTAATGTTTATTTGTAACCCTTTCACGCTAAAACGGCTGAACGGATTTGGATGAAATTTGTCATATGGATAGTCAAAGACCTGGATAAGTATATAGGATACTTTTTATCTCGTTATTCCCACGGGATCGAGAGTTACCCGGGTGAAGAAACCGCGGGGTGCAGCAGCTAAGCTCATATAAATATGCAATACTTAGTAGAGGCTCTATAGTTTAAAAAAATCTATGAGTATGTAACTAAGATAGCAATTTTTTCCCTGAAAAGTACTGAACTAATATCATTTTAGGTTTAAGTTTTTCTTTTCCGAAGTTCTTGTCCTAAGTGACGCCCAACATGGGTCAGTCTGGAAAATTGTCAGTAGGTACTAAAGAATGTATGATCAAAGAGAATTAATGTGTTAAAACTGTCTAGTTTGTATCGATTTTAACAAAAAATCTTTTCATTAATAATTGTATGTGCTTTCATCTTTAAAATCACCATTAACAATAGCGCATAGTGTACTTAGTACATTCTTAAAAACAACAGAGGTTCACACAAATATCTGAGGGGTAATTTTGAGAACGTTAACAGTCTGATCTTAGTCGCAATCTGACAAAAATACTTCTAGTTTCCAATGATTTTTAACAAGTTTTTGACATTTGATTGTCGCCGAGATGAGACCGCTACCTTTGAATTGGCCTTCAGAACATTTCTGCACATGCGCGGTGTTAACGTTTAATCTTTAAAAGACGTCTGTCCAAGGACGTGTCCTTCTGATGTGACCTTTAAGCAAGGACACCTATGTACGTTACCTGTTGGAAACTTCGATCAGTATGGCAAAAGGATTGTCTTATTTTGCATAGATCTTTACGAGTAAGAAACACTAAAGATGTTTTATTGCAATGGAGTTTTTCTCAGTGTTTATCCTAGCTAAAAGCAATGATTACGGTTTGGGGATGTTTTGGAGGAAGGGCGACTGGAGACCTGGTAAAAATTAAAGGGATTTTGAAAAAAGAAGGCTATAAAAAAATATTAAAGGAAAATGTAGTACGTTCTGGCCAGCGCCTGATCGGCAGAAAATTTATCTTCCAGCATGACAACGATCCCAAGCATTCCTCGAAGCTGTGCAAAGAGTATTTGAAAGAATTGGAAAGGAAGAATGTACTAAAAGTAATGATTTGGCCATCACAGTCGCCCGACCTCAACCCGATTGAGTTATTGTGGGACGAATTGGACAGAGAAGTCAGAAAGCAGTGTCCTACTTCTACTTCACGTCTTTGGAATATCCTTAAAAACTAATGGAACCAAATAGACGATGATTATTTGACAAAATTGTTACAGAGAATGCCAAAATTGTGCACCGAAATAATAAAAGCAAAAGGGGGTTACATCGATGAATCAAAAATTTAAATATGTAACAATTACAGACTGTAGTTTTATTATTACTGTATTCTTATCTTTACATGTTCTTTAAAATATAAATATCAAAATCGATCGTATTGTTTTTGTTTGTTGTATATCACGCAAACTATAGGGTGGGCAAAATCTTTTGACCGGTAGTGTACGTTCCCTGTTGGAAACTTCGATCAGTATACGTTATGGCAAAAGGATTGTCTTATTTTGCATAGATCTTTACGAGTAAGAAACACTAAAGATGTTTTATTGCAATGGAGTTTTTCTCAGTGTTTATCCTAGCTTCTGGTCTACCACAGTCAGACTCGGGGTAGACATACTTTAAGGGCATATTGTATACAATTTATTGTATACAATTTTATATCGACAATTTATGCACTTTTATAAGTACTCCGAACTCATCACCCTGCGAATGGCAGGCACATTGTTTAAATCGGCTGAAATGGGATATATGTGGAATAAAATCCTAATATGTTTCAATCTAAGAGTCTTATAGACCTACAAATAACCTAACTGCAAAAGGTAAACGTTACAGCGATCTTCTTTTTTTTAATCGACTGAGTGTATTTCAGCCGATTAAAAAAAATTAAAGATGGCTGCCATTCGCCGGGTGTTGTGTTAAGAGTATGTATTTATAAAAGTGAATTGTCGATTTAAGTATCGGAAACCGTTCTCAAAACATTATATTTCAGCATAATGTTTATCTTAAACTTACTTAAAGCACTTTCAATGACATAATAAAATTCTCGTATTCTTTATATACAAACGGTCCATGGTTTCGACAATGCGGCACTTGTTATCTTGTCCAGCGTGTTTGCACGCTACTGAAAGTGCTAAGGTCGTAGCCAAATTCTGGGCTAACTATATTTAGATTGCTATCGACACGCAAGAAGATGGTTTCGCCATTTTAAGTTTAGGGCAGATTTTCGTATGAGAAATCATTGCAACTTTTGTAAATTAGACAAAGATAGATAGAAGGAGGAGGGAGGGGGGGAGGTCCTTTTGTAGGTTTGACTCAGAGATTATAGCCCGGTATACCCCGTTTTTTGCCACGTCAAGTGGGACGTGACAAGTGGTACTTTCTAACCTTTTTCTGGTATCTAACTTCTTGATTCCTAACGTATGTCTCTTTTTGTTACAGCCCGCGAACCGTGAGAAAATGATGTCGAGGTCTGCGGTACTTCTCGCCGCCATTGGCCTTGGCTTATCCACATTCAGCGTCCGCCAAATGATCCTACACCAAACCAGACGATTCTAGACACCCAACCCAGACTCAGAAAACTATCTAGATTAAAGCCAGAACTCAACCAGACATGTCAGATTCTAAATACAAATCTTTCGTGTCTATGCCCAACGCATTTTCTAGCAAAAAATAGACGATTATATTTTTTTTATAGTGAGAATGCGTGCGGAATTCCAATTTGGGTTCTGGTTTAAAAAAAAATCGTAAAGAATTATGTTATCATTATGTATGAGAGAAAAAAATTGTAATTTATTCTTTTTTTTTTCGTTTTTTTTTCTCTGAACGAATGTGTAGTACATTTTAGACATAGGAAGTAAGTTAATTTCGGAGCGGTTTATGTGATGAGTTAGTATGATTGTGAGAAACGTGTTTTGTGAATTTCTATGTGATGGAAACCAAATAAAAATAGACAGTAACGTTATTTTGGCATTTTTATTTTGACCTGACCTTTCAATTTTTATTTTTTATTTAAACTGTTTTCACTTGTGTCCTAAAAATGTTTTTATCGCTATCTAAATCTTGTGATTATGGTGATTGATTCAAAACTAAATTGGCAAAAAACCCGTGTCAGTATGCATAGATAGGTTAGGTAGTACTAGTTATAAAACCTTTAGTCTAATAGATGCTATATCGATTCATAAATGAGTACCCTTTGTTTTTATTCCCTTTCATTGCAGAAATATTCAATAAAGACAAAATATAATGGACTTGTGTTGTTTTATTCCGATGTATGTGCGGGCAGATTACGATCACCTTTTTCGTGGGTGGGAAATCATCAAATGACGTCTCCCGCTCTGGGCGGAGGGGAGGGCGTGTCAGGCTTTTACTGACTAAAACCTACCCGTGTTCCTTCAGTTGCCTATGTCAGGGCCACGCATGCCACGGTAACTATTTCGAACTAACCCGCGACCCTGGCAGGCAGCGGACCCCTTCACTACTGCTGACAATTATTCGAGGCGCGCGTGGAACACAACGCGCCGTCGACCAGAGCCAGGTCTTTACCGGGCGGCAAGCTACTCATTGCTCGCCGCCCGCAAGCCCGCGCCTGCGTTGGCTGGGAGTCCGCAATTGACTCCCGACGCCCGGGCGTCTCTTGCGGCTGCTAGGGGCGTGAGGCTGCAGAGACTACCTCTCCAGATTACGATTACCTGGGCTTTTCAAGAACAGGGGGTGTAACCGACTCGTATAGGAACATGTCGCACCGCCAGCGAAAAAACAAGAAGCTACGTAGAGGTAGCAACTAAAGCTTCGGTCACACACAGCGATTAATCTCTGCGAATGCCTACTCGCCGCGAGTTTTCGCTGTATGTGACAGGCTATTCGCTTCGATTTGAATTGAGCAAGTTCAATTTTACTCGCAGCGAATGGGCATTCGCAACGATTAATCGCTGTGTGTGACCGAGGCTTAAACGAGTTTGCGACGAGCGAATACATGCCAAGCGTGAGTCTAAAGGCACACAGTGCCGGCGGCAGGGCCGCCGGGCAAGCCGCCGTGCACCCGGCGGCATTCAAAGCTGCCGGTTTTATTGCCGGGTGGCATAGCCGCTCGGCGTAAACCCGGCGGCATTGCCGCCGGCACTGTGTGTAGTAGCCTTAAGCGAGTGTGCTGCCCGCCAAGCGAGCGTCGCTGCGCAACTCGAGCGGCTCTCCTTGATAGATCATGTCGCTACGACGAAATCCTCGCCGGCGCGCGGCGGTGTGTATACAGACGTGCACAAAATCACGGAACGCATCAAAATCGAAATCAATTTTTCCCCGAAAGTTTGGGCTGAGGTCTACCTATACGAGGGCGGCACTGAAAATTTCGGGAATCAAGGAAGTGAAGTATTCTTCGCGAAATTTGACACATTTTTCCATACGATGGAACCAATCATTGAAGCAACCATTCCATTCGGAAGTTGGGGTCCCCAAAATGGCCGTTTTGTAGGCGTCCACAGCTTCTTCAGGTGATGAAAATCTCTGACCACGCAATTTATTCTTTATTTTAGGGAAAGTATAGAAATCATTAGGGCTTAGGTCTGGGCTGTACGGTGGATTGTCTAATAATTCTATGTTTTCTTGCTCTAAAAACTCTTTTGTTCTGTGCGCGGTGTGAGAACTCGCATTGTCTTGATGGAGGGTGATGCGTAGAGGATACAATCCCGGGATCCCGAATCTCGGGATCCCGGGATCCCGACCGTTTTCTGGCCCCGAAAATCCCGGGACAGTACTTGTCTAATCCCGGGATTTTCGGGATTGCCACAAACAAGTCTAATTTGTATTCCGTAGTCCGTTGCGCCTTGATGAACCTTGCCTAGATTATATGAATAGCAGTTATTACATAACGACAAAAAACAACCCTTAGATACGCCGTCGTAAGATACGTACCTACTATATAATATACAGTACACACTAAACAGGTACAGTCCTAATATATAATAATGTTTGCCGTAGAACTTAGACGGGACTTAAAGGAAAAGTTACAGCTGGAAATTAACAAGAGTATGAAATCCCCAGATCCTGAAGTACAAGTACAAAATGGATTGGGGTTTGGCAAATATTGTAGTATTAGACCTGAAATGAGCCTGTTCAAAAATGGAGGAGTTCCTGGATATCACTTAGAAACAGCATATAAGTATCTACACGTATTGTCTATTCCTCCAACCAGCGTAGAACCTGAGAGAGTGTTTTCAGCTGCTGCTTATGTAGACAGGCTTGGAAGTCAAAGATTGGTTGCTTTGATATTTTTCTGCGATTATATTTTCGAAATTTTAAATATTTTTTTTGTGTTGTTTTTTTATTTCTTGCAAAAGTATAGTTTTTTTGTTTTGTCTTTATCTTTTCTTATTATATTGTGATTTTTGTTGTGCAAAGACATAAAAGTTTTTTTTTAAATTATTTAAGTGGTTTTTTTCATTTTAGCCCATTTAGATACCACATAGTCTAATCCCGGGATAGGCCCGGGATCCCGGGATTACGCTTTGAAAATCCCGTAATCCCGGGATTGAAAAACATGCTCGGGATTGTATCCTCTAGTGATGCGGCGGTTGCGGTTCTCTTTACGGAGTTTAGAAACGACCTGTGGCCATTGCCTGTGGCAAACAAATGCTAGCATACCATTCTGCATTAACCGTTCTTTGTTCCTCAAGAGGAATAGTCGCAACATGGCCGGTTATGTAACATTTTTTTTTTGCAACACTCCGTGAACGAACAATTTTTGTTAGCTTTAACTCATTTTCGAACACCCAAACTCGTGACTGGTTTTTTGTTTCGGGTTCGTACGCGTATATCCAGGATTCGTCACCTGATACGATGTTGTATACAGCATTTGAGGACCCTGCGTGGAATCTTTCGAGAGTTCTGACGCACCAAGTAACGCGAGCTGCTTTTTGCTCTTCACAGAGCGAATGCGGTATCCATCGGGAAAACAACTTTTTTACACCTAATGACTGCAGTTTTTGGACGACCTTGACGGGGATCATCACTGAGCTTGACACGTCCACGTTGAAATTCAGCAAACCAGCGATAAATTGTGGTTTTGGATAGGCCTTCATCACCAAATGCAGAAATCATCCGGTCAACACTGTTTTTGTGTTAAAGCACTTCGAAAGTCATAATAAATCATCGCTCTTGAATTTTCTCGAGTCAATTCCATTTTCTCAACGACTAAACAAGTTTGACAAAACCTTGTGACAAGACCGAGATAAATGGTCTTCGATTTTTAAAACCAAGGAGTTTTCAATTAAAAAGATTTTAATATGACAGGAACATTGGAAATATTCCATTACCGATACTTTTAGTGCAGCCTATGTAGTATACCCACATTTCGCCTGTTAAGTTGAAGTCCTATTTAATAGTAGGCGAGCCTATTGCCATCAACCAAAAACCAGATAGAAAACAATAACAGTAGGGGAGACCGAGGGAATTTGAAACAAAGGTAATTTGAAATAGTAGGTACCGATTTCTCGGAACTTAAAACCGTTAGCGAATTAGTAATGTTGCATAACAATCACTTTTCTTAGCCTGCTGACGTGTCAGTTTGCGTCGGAGTTCTGCGTGTACGAGTACGAGTACGTTTTTAACGTATTTTTACGATGCCTATATTTTGATAAGGGTTTTGTATTTTGGTTTAAGTTACATATGCTTCGAAAGCTCATTAACTAAATGTTTACCCATCAAAAACATAAATGTGAAATGAGAGCCAAGTTCAATATTATGACATATGCCTTGGTTGTTGACTTCAATGACAAAAGAAGTGAGATCTAAATGGGTGCCAAGTTCAATGGTCAGTCCTGACTTGGCTAGTTCTCATATACGAATTATTATGTTCGATGGGTAGTTTCTACCAGCAAACCAAATTTTCGGAATAATAAAATAAGAACCGACAAGTAACAGGTTTAAAAGTTGCGAAGGCTATAATATAATTCGTATTTGAAAACTAGCCAAGTCAGGACTGACCATTGAACTTGGCACCCATTTAGATTTCACTTCTTTTGTCATTGAAGTCAACAACCAAGGCATATGTCATAATATTGAACTTGGCTCTCATTTCACATTTATGTTTTTGATGGGATATCATTACTTTTTGTACATAAATTATTCGTAGGTACGTATTTATAACAAAATTAATACCAAATGGTTTTTGTTATAAGTGTTCCTAATAGAATCAATTAAGTGAAAAATTATAATAAAAAGGTAAAAAATTACCAGTTTCTGATTTATTCCTTTGTATTCACCTAATTACCTATCTGCATGCCAAATTTGAACTTTCTAGGTCATCTGGAACTGGTTAGAGTTTTGATCTATAGGTCAGTCAGTGATAAAAATAACGATTTTTGGACGTTAATATCTAAATAACCGTTTAAGATATGTTTATGAAATTTAGAGCACATATGTATCTCGCAGGTTTCACTATATGAGCCAAATTTGACACGTTTATGTGAAACAGTTTTTGAGTTATGAGGGGGTCAAAAGTGGCTCCAAATGGTTCGTGTAATATTACACACGGTGCTGCTCGCCAGTTCTGTTACTTGAACTTGGCTTGACACGCTGCCGCGTGTCTAGATGCCGCGTGTCTAGATTACATATGTTTGGGTTTGGCACAGTTGATTTCTGTGCATTTGCTTCTTGATTGTGGATTGATTAAAAATTGGGAGGTTTTTTGTTACTGAGGAGATTTGAAACAGGCTGTTTCAACTCTCCTCGTTTTCAATTTTTAACCGACTTCAAAAAGGAGGAGGTTATCAATTCGGATGTTTATATACCTATTTTTTGTTATGTATGTTCGGCCATAACTCCGTCATATATAAACGGATTTAAAAAATCTTTTTTTGTTCGAAAGGGGTTTATTCCGCAATGGTCCCATATAAATTTCATATAGATCTGATCATGAGTTCCTGAGACAGACACCGGAACTCTTTAAAAATGACAGCAAATAAACCGCGAAAATTTTTTTTGGCGATTTAATTTGTTTCAGAATGCCTACTAATCATAAAAGAAAGACAGGCAGAGGTATGGCGAGTCGCGAAATATATGATCTCGCAACAGAAGAAGTAATTTTGCAATTTTTTTTTTTTTAAACTTAATATTAATAAAAAAGATTGTTTCGTACCTACTTTAAAAGTTTAATTTTAATAAATACCTTTAAATTATATCATAATGTTTATTTTACTGCCCTTATCATTCTCAAAAATCATGTTTCAACTCTCCTCGACCCCTGTTTCATCTTCTCGGTATGATATAGTTGAAACAATTTGACTTGTTATGGTTAAGTCGATTCCACCAAAATATTTAATGCTTATCTACAATTTCTTTAAGTTAGTCATTCGCAAGCTTAAAGAATGACCTATCGATTGGTACAGATATCATACGATTTCTGTCTATAGTATTTGGTGTATGAAACAAAATGTGAAAATTGTTTCAACTCCCCTAGGTCTCCCCTAACCGCAACTGGGAATCGGACCCAGGACCGCATGCTTTGGGAAGAGGGCTTTGTAGTGGGAGAATAATAGGTTGCTTGGTTTTATTATGACTCTACAATCAAGTCCTGTCTATTGCAATCCACTGTTTCCTCTGTTCCTTGAGATGTCCATGGACGAGATTAGAGACTATCATCAGATGAAAACTGGAGAGAGATACGTCTATTTTTAATTGTTTGAGGTATGTATATTTTTATCTTACTGGACAAAAATATATCTACATCCAGAGAAAGCTGTATGAAGAGTGACAACTCTTTATACAGTTTTCTCGGTTCCTTACGATGTCCATGTATAAATAGAGTGAGAGACTAATCAATCCACTGAGCTTGTCGCAGTCCAATGCTGGACATAAGTAGGTCGCTCCTATGTTGAGCTACAATAATGCCCTATCCTCCGTCTTTCGCATCCAGTCTGTCCCAGCTACTATCTTTCTTTATGACTCATAACTATAGGTAGGTATATTGACTCCTGCACGCGTAGCATGACCACCGTAGAAATGGGTTTTGTCGACGGAAGGATAGACAAAATTACAGATTGTAGAAAGATAAAGACAGATTAAAGATTGTAGAAAGATTTGTACCGTTTTATGCTGGCGCAGCATGACAATTCTATCTCTATTCTACCAAGAATAGACAAAGTTCTTTCTATGGTGGTCATGTACGCGTGCTGAATTCAATCATGGCAATTGTGATTTGCACAATACAATGCTATGTACTGGTATAAAGTCGGTGTCAAGTTATGTGACATTATGACCTACAACCTCGTGCTTAGATTATATTCGTTGTATTGGTATTTTTTTTATAAGACAACAATGGTATCCCACCATTATGAGTAGGTATGCTGGGTGTAAAAGATAAAGCAGACAACAGATAGGCAATGCTATCTAACTAGGGGAAGAAATTAATAAAATCTTCATGGCATAGAAAAGCAGAGCTTAGACAGAGTTATTTTCAACTAGCTTTTGTCCGGGGCTTCGCTCGCGTGGATGTCGGAAATTAACGCAGGTATTTCTCTAAAAGCCTAAGTTACTCCTTAATACATCAGCTACCTGCCAACGAACGAAGTTCCGTCAAAATCGGTCCAGCCATTTCAGAGATTAGCCGGAAGTACCATATTTACTTTCATATGCATTATTGAGCAAGCTGTTAATTCGAAATTACAAACAGACACTTCAGTTTTATTTATTTGTATAGATTTGTCAGTAGCAGCCCGGATTTCGATGGATTTGGGATTATGGGAAGGACTGCACATAAAGTGGGACAGCGCATAAGGAAGTGGGACAGCGCATAAAAGATGTCGGACAGCGCACAAAAAATTGGAACAGCGCACAAGGAAGTGGGAAAGCGCACAAAGAAGTGGGATTGCAGATAAAGAAGTGGGACTGCCTGCAGATAAAGAAGTGGACTGCATATAAAGAAGTAAAACTGCACAGAAAGAAGAGACAGCACAAAATAGGCGAGAAGTGTTTATGCAGTACACAGGTCTGCCTACCCTTGCCAAAAATGAAAACGTGACGCTACGTAATGCTTATCTGCATAAATGATGAGTTAGGGAGAGCACCGGCAATAAAACAATAAAAATAGTAAATAACAACATTATATTTCCAACTTAAAAACAAATTATGCATAACACGAAAAAACGCAAAAACAACAAGAAAAAATGCTTATTTAATACAATGTGTACTTTAAATGCTCTGTAGAATACGATATTACCAAATTAAAAGTGGTTATAATCTGTCGTAAAATGGCTAATCAATCATTTATACAGACATACATTATCTATGGACACGTTTGTTAGGTGATAAACTAGAAAACGACTATCTAAAAGGTAAATTAGTAGCTTTATAGTTTGTATAAGCTTGTATACATGAATCAGCCTATAATGTACCCATTTCTGGGACACAGGCCGACTTTCGGTCAGAGGGAGTTGGCTGTAATCTACCACGTGGACATGGTGCGGGTTGGTAAAAGTTAAGACTGTGTTACCGACCGACGCTTTTCAAAAAAGAAGCGCGCCTAAAGAAATTTTCACTTCTAAAAATATTCATGCCTTGAATATTAGCTGTTTAGTATTCAGAAAAGTAGTTCTGAACCTATACAACACTTCTATGTTAAACACAGTTCTACTTCTTTCTTTATGCAAACAATGATGACTTACATGAATTAATGTTGCATCACATAGGGGTAAGCAGAAATTACAGAACGCTATCTGCTACGATCCTTACATAGTACTTTTGCTTCGTCTAGGTTTATACATTTCATCATACACGCACAAATTTATGATGTTATAATTATAAAAACTCGTATATTTGTACAAGTATTTATAAAACTATATTTATTTTATTTACATAGTGATGTGCTTTATCCGGAAACTACGACATAACACGAGATACGCGAATCCGGTTTTCGTAATACGACAACTCGCGTTTTGAGTGATTTTTCGATATGTCAGTGTGATTACTAATATCATCAATGAATTATGTTATTTTACATGTATGTTAGTGATTTCCTAAATAAGGTTACCATTCTAAGATGTCAACAAAAAATTAATACAGATTGAGAAAAATGTCAACAAAAGAATTTCGGCGTTACAAAATCTTATTTGCTTATTGTAATACAACAATATAACACTAAAAAATTACATAACTCAGAAAATAAACCAACCATATTATAATTACTAAATTAATTAAATACTGGGGCCATACAGGAAGGTAGTCTGTGCCGGAACAATGATTAGAACACTTTTTTTTGTGGGTGGGAAATCTTCAAATGACGTCGCCGCTCTGGGTGGACCGGAAGGGCGTGTCAGACTTTTACTGACTAAAACCCACCCGTGTTCCTTCAGTTGCCCATTGTGGCGTGCCCATGATTAGAACACTTTCCTTTATGGCCCCTGACTTGGACTTTGTACAGTTCAACGAATATTAGTGATACCAGATAAGTTTATTTGTGCACTTTACCCATACGATTAGATATACTTAATCTACTTTTTACCCCACTTTTCGCTCGCTCTTGTGTTTCTTAATATTTTAACTTCTTAATCTCTTACTTTTTTTATAATTTAAATAATTATCTTATTAAGTACTGAAAGTACATTTTTCTTTAAATAATTATGCACTACCAGTCGCCAAATAAAAGCTACAAGCTATTTTCTAGGAACATTTTCTAAAAGTCATAATCAAAATTAAAATTAAGACAATGATTTGCTGATTTTAACAGTTGTGAATTAAATTGACAAACCGAGCTAGGGATGATGACTAATATTATAAATATTCGACCAAAGAATGAGAACCTATTTTCAAGAACGCAAAATATTTAAAGTAAAAAATTGTCATCATCCCTATTAACTAATGTTCTAGCAAATTAAATTATTCTTAATTACTTCGCATTTATAACAGTGCATTCTGTTGGTTGGAATTTTATTGTAGTCTTGATTTAACTTCGCATTTATATGCGAAGTTAAATCAAGACTACAATAAAATTCCTTCACTTATTAACTTTACAGCTATCGATAATTTATTATATCGCAAGACATTTTTTACGTCGTAACCGTAACTATCTTAAAGAAGTTGATTAATCTAAATTTTTCTAGAACTAATATTAATTTATTATTAAAAAAAACTATATAATTAGGCTTAAGATAAGACACTAATTTAACAAAAAGCTAGTATTCGTACATAAAACGTTTGCTTTGACAAACATCCCAGAAATGAGTCATACTTTCTCCAAATTATGAGGACTATAGAATAAAATACTATTATATGTTTTGAGTTTACGGTACAGGTACAGCTACTATAATAATTATGTAGGATTATGTTTGTATGGTAGGAACGTATTACTAAACAAATCTATCGTTAATGATGAAACATTTCTGGTGTCTGATATTTATGGGATTTATGGGCAGGTTATTTGACGTGTAGTGAACGCTATTTTGACTTATTTAGTATGTGTTTGGATTATCCTTTATATCTTTATAAACAATAAATTAATCTATTTATGGGAAACCATTGATTTTATTGATATTCCTGTTTTGAATAATATCTAAAGAAATATCACTAATAAATTTAAAATTATTTAAAAGTACATTGATAAAGAAATAGAATTATGTTCTACATAAAAACCGTAATATATTTATAGAAATTTAAAACGCATACTATGCACATTTTTCGAAATTTTACATCTACTTAGAATAATTATCTACACCTATTTCAAAGGTATGACTGCAAATAATTTAGGGTGGATTATCTCTCACACTTCACTCAATTCTTATTTACAACCGATAAATTATAGGTTAGTCTAAGTATTATCTAAAGATGCATTTCAGCTATTCACGAAGCTTGCATGCTAGTTTTGTCGAGCAAGACCATTTATAGTTTCAGTGAGAATCAGGGATGTTAGGGAGCTCCGTAACCGTAACCGAAACTATCGGATATCCGATATAAAAAATTATCCGTAACCGTAAACTAATCCGAAATAAAAGTTTCGGATAATTACGGATTTGTTATTACATTTTTATTTTAGGTAGAGTAGATAACACTCAATATATATTTATAATCGTTTTTATTTTTAATAGCTGTAATAATTTTATATATATATAATTTTACCGGTTGCAGCAATGGTTCCGTGGCGTAGTGGTAACGCTCTTGCGTACTGAGCGACCGGACGGCTGTTCAAGTCCCGGTTGAGTTATTTTTTTTATTTTTTTTTATTTATAAATTATTTAATATAAAAATAAATAATGAAATAATTCTATAAATATTTTTTTTATTTATTAAATATTTTACTTTAATTTTATTTAATATTGAAATAATTTTACCTGCTAAAATACCTACTACCTGAGCGACCTTCGTACGTCACAGTTTACCTGCTCTACCATGTATTGTCTAGGGGATGGACATAAAAATAAAACTTTCTCATGCCCGATGAAAGTAAAATCACAGCTGTTCAGGCCACGTCATACATTCGGAACTGTTCTCACTCTGTTTTGAGTTTTCGTAAGCGTTAGACGTTGGAATAATTTTGTGCTAGTTATTCAAAGTGATTTGTCTATAACATGGAAAAAGCAAGTACGAGTTCTGGAGATTTCATTCTTATAGAATCTATCCTCAACAATTCAATTAAAAATGACATTAAAAATGCATTTTTGTATTGTAAATCATTATTAGAAGAAAGTGAACTTCTGAAATAACTCAACCGGGACTTGAACAGCCGTCCGGTCGCTCAGTACGCAAGAGCGTTACCACTACGCCACGGAACCATTGCTGCAACCGGTAAAAAGGTTCCTTCTACTTAAGTTACATATAGAACTTTGAGTTGAAATTTCTCAATAATAAAAACGAATGGCGTCTTGCCGCTTTATATATTTATTGAGGGGACCCTGGCCTACAATATATATAAATGTGATGGGAATCTGTGATTCCCAAGTTTGACACTCCCCTTGTGAGGTTAAAGACAGGCCCAAAAAGAACAGGTAGTATAAGAAAATTATTTTGACTGTCCATAAGGTCTTTAGAACATCAAAACAAGCCAATTGCATAGCAGAAACGCATCTTGAAACACATAGGGACACTCACATAGCATTACAAAAGAACTATTTATCTAATAGAACCCGAAACTGAAAGAATCCTACGTCTAAAATACTTTATCAAGTATAATAAGTAATATTTACATAAATTGCGAAAAATAATTATCCTTCGAAAGCTACTTTACAGAAGTTTAAGCGAAATAGTTCGACGGAAATGTCTGCGAAAATATCCATTGAAGGCAGCATATTATACTAATGAAATGATTTACGCTACCTTTTAAAGTTCTAGTAATTCGATTTAAGGTTCTAAGCACCATAAAATAAAGCATAAATCAATACGAACGCCTTAAAAGGCCCACCAGGTTAATCCGACGCAAACTGACCGGATCTTCTGCTTCTACGTCTAGGTTCATACATCTCGTCTTACACGCACAAATATATGACTTTATAATAAAAAAAACTCGTATATGTGTACAAGTATTATAAAACTACTAGCTGACCGTACAGATGTTGTCCTGTTTCCTAGAACTCGATAGCAGCGCCACCTACCGGGTCCAATAGTAAATCTAAACCATCCAGGGTGCCACCCAAACGCATACAAAAAAAATCATTCAAATCGGTCCAGCCGTTTAGGAGGAGTTCAGTGACATACACACGTACAGTAGAATTATATATATTCTTTTCATTTGCATAGTGATGTGCTTTATCCGGAAACTACGACATAATACGAATACGCCAATTCGGATTTCGTAATACGACAATTCGCGTTTTGGGTAATTTTTCGATATGTCAGTGTGATTATTAATATCAACAATGAATTATGTTATTTTACATGAATGTTAGTGATTTCCTTAAATAAGGTTACGATTCTAAAATGTCAATAAAATTAAATACAGATTTAGAAAAATGTCAACAAAAATATTTTGGAGTTAGAAAATCTTATTTGCTTGTTGTAATACACCAATAAAACACAAAAAAATTACATAACCCAGAAAATATACCAAACTTATTATAATTACTAAACTAATTAAATACTGGAGCCATATAGGAACGCGGTCGTCTGTCCCGGAACAATGATTAGAACACTTTCCTTTATGGCCCCTAACTTGGACTTTGTACAGCTCAACGAATATTAGTTATTCAAGATAAGTTTGTTTGTGCACTTTACTCATACTATTAGATACCTAGTTATACTTAAATTATCTACATAATATCTACTTTTTACCCCACTTTTCGTTCACTCTTGTGTTTCTTTACATTTTAAGTAACGAATCTCTTACATTTTTTTAAATTTAAATAATTATTTTACTAAGTACTGAAAGTACATTTTTTAAAAGTAAAATAATTATGCACTAGCAGTCGCCAAATAAAAGCTACAAGCTATTTTCTAAGAGCATTTTCTAAAAGGCATAATTAATATTTAAACTAAAACAGTAATTTATTACAACTGACTTTAGCAGTACTGAATTAAATTGACAAACCGAGCTAGGGATGATGACTAATATTATAAATATTCGACCAGAGAATGAGAACCTATTTTCAAGAAAGCATATTATTTAAAGTAAAAAATTGTCACCATCCCTATTAACTAAATGTTCTGGCAATTTAAGTTATGATGCACTGTTTAAATTCGAAGTTAAAATCAAGACTACTATAAAATTCCTTCACTAAATAATTTAAAATTTTCTAGAAAGAGCTATCGATAATTTATTATATCGCAAGACATTTTTTACGTCGTAAACGTAACTATCTTAAAGAAGTTGATTAATCTAAATTTTTCTAGAACTAATATTAATTTATTATTAAAAAAAAACTATATAATTAGGCTTAAGATACGACACTAATTTAAGAAAAAGCTAGTATTCGTACATAAAACGTTTGCTTTGACAAATATCCAAGAAATGAGTCATACTTTTTTCAAATTATGAGGACTATAGTATAAAATACTATTATATGTTTTGAGTTTATGGTACAGGTACAGCTACTATAATAATTATGTAGGATTATGTTTGTATGGTAGGAACGTATTACTAAACAAATCTATCGTTTATGATTGAACATTTCTTTTTTCTGATAATTTATTGGAAGCCATTGATTTTATTGATATTCCTGTTCTGAATTATGTCTGAAAAAATATGACTACTAAATGACAATGCCAGATCCTGCCCCACCCTTCACCACCGTACCGGAAATGTAACTTAATCAAAAACATCACCAGAAATTATGACCCTTTGTTGCTTAACTATTATTCTGTTACAGTTGCGGATAATAATTTTGCGATAAAAAGGAATTTAAAAACCCAAGACGTATTTCCTGTTTTAATCGCGACCATCTGCGTTACTTAGTACGCAAACACGCGGAACAAAAACAATTATTTAATTTAAAAAATAACATCTATTAATTTACTATATACGGATTTTAATATGTATTTGGTTAAATTACACACAGTTAATGAAAATAATCTTTGTGAATACCTACATAATATTATTATGAATATATATTCTTATAAATGTTTCGCAATTGAGCACTAGTAGGTTAAGGTGTAATGAAACGTCATTGACGAGCTAATGGTAATGTCAAAAAGTTAGTGGTGGATCATTGTCGAATTTTTGGTGGACGAAACGCAACCGTTTTTCCGACGACGAAAACGGTTGTCGTCGCAACTGGTTTGAAGAGCCGTTCAATCAATAAAATCAATGCGTTCTCGACCGTATTTTCTTAGCAGTAAAATAAAAAATCGCATCAAGTAATTCGAAGACTGGTTTGTGTAACGAAAACTATTTGGATCCAAGACGTAAAACCAGTTTCATCGTCGTAGTCGTCACAGAACATAAAACGGTCTTTGGAACGAATTAAGGACGACGACGCGACGAGTGTGATAGTAGAATCAATGGGTTCTCGACCGTATTTTCTTAGCTGTAAAATAAATAATCGCATCTAGTAATTCGAAGACTGGTTTGAGCAACGAAGACTGTTTGGACCCAGCGGTTTCATCGTTGCAAAACATAAATCGGTCTTCGGAAACGGTTCGTTGTCGTAACGCCCACCACTACAAAAAGTCATTCTTTGACTTTTTGACATTAGCTCTTCTGTGCCTGCCGTTGCATTGCTGTTTGTATTTTACGCTCCCTAATCTCAACGTGATCAATATTATTACTGTTACATTATCCCGACGACTTTTGCTCTTGTACTTACATGGACTCGATCTCGCCTATTCGCCGACTCTTTACTATTTGCCACGGATTCTGATTATTGCTTCCATTTTGAACAATGCTCGAGTTGGGTAACGATGTCGAGGTGCATAAATGGTCATTTGTGCGTTGACAGGATGCTAAGATATGTTGTTGCAATATGGAAATTGTTGTAACAGGTATGTAAATACTACGGTATTTATTGCTCGGATTTTACCGTAGTGAAAAATCCTGAATAATAAGCATTGTAGATTTAAACACAGCAAGTTCTAAAGGCATTTAGACATAATTTAGATATCTCTAATAAAGCAGCAATAGAATGCTACATTTTTCATGCTTGTACACAAACTTTTATTTTATGGGTCAAAGCTCTATAGAGTTTCTGGCATTGTCCTTTAAAGTTACTTAAAGTATGTACATTAATAAAGAAATAAAAGTACTTTCTATTAACAATAATATACTTACATAAGTAAAACGCATACTATGTACATCTTTCGAAATTTTACATTTGCTTAGAATAATTATCTACAATTATTTCAAAGGTATGACTTCAAATAATTTAGCGTGGATTATTTCTCACACTTCACTCAATTCTTATTTACACCCGATAAATTATAGGTTAGTCTAAGTATTATCTAAAGATGCATTTCAGCTATTCACGAAGCTTGCATGCTAGTTTCGTTGAGCAAGATTATTTACAGTTTCAGCGAAAATGACTCTCACTTTGAAGATAGTTTCAGCAAGTGTATTTTCTACCGCGCTTGCACAATTTATTACAATAACAGACTTTTATCTTGAAAGTAAATATTAATAACCCGATAACGTTCAAACCAAAGTGAACAGACATCTTCTGGGCACACTCATTCCATTGTCCATTTCATCAATCCCTTTCCATAAGACGAGATTGAGGTCAAAGACAGGCCCAAAAAGAACAGGCAGTATAAAAAGAAAATTATTTTGACTATCCGTAAGCTCTTTAGAACATACAAACAAGCCAATAGCATAGCAGAAACGCATCTTGAAACACATAGGGACACTCACATAGCATTACAAAAGAACTATTTATCTAAAAAAGAACCAGAAACTGAAATAATCCTAAGTATTTATACAAACTGCAACGAAATTAAACTAGGCCTCAATCTCTACTAAAAGAAAAAGTATACCTTATAAAGTATTTATGTAAATCTTTACATATTATAAAATAAAGTCACTTCGCTGTCTGTCTGTCCCTATGTATGCTTATATCTTTAAAACTACGCGACGGATTTTGATGCAAGTTTTTTTAATAGATAGAGTGATTCAAGAGGAAGGTTTATATGTATATAACATGCATAATATAATAGTAAAGAAACGCTGGTAATTTTAGAGGTTTCTAATGTGATGTCATAAATAAACACATTTTTTTGCGCTTACATTGTGAACGCTGGCTGAACCCTACGAAATAGCTCAAAATAATGTACTACAGTATTGTACACCTTAAAAAGTTCTAAAAAAAAGTCCGCGATGGTATATGTCTAACTCTTAGGGATAACCCATAATAACCATTTTTATCCTTTACTTTTTACGAGAAATAATGGCTTATTTATGAATGCGATTTTAAGCAATACAGCATTAATCCTTATCCAATTAAGTAAATTGTACCTTAAATAAATTGTGCATTTCATGTAGATCAAAATTGCCCTTTACAGCATATCATTAAAATTAATATTTTAGAAGATATCAGAGATTATAATAAAATCGCCGCAGAGCCGCGCCTTCCCGCGTCCGGCCGTCCCGGTTGGTAGCGGTCGGGTAGTGCAGGATTAATAGGATTGTAATATTGTAATTCACATTACTTTGGCTTCATAGTAAATGCGAATATCATGTGTGTTCGAAGTACTCAAAATAAACCTAATTGTATTATTCCAAGTAAGAGACCGCGAAATATTGCTTAGATGTTTAGATTTTTGGATGGATTTGGATTTTTGGTTATCCTGGATACTTACCATATACATAGGATACTTATCCCGGTAGTAGGTTTCCGAGTGATATTTTCCGAAAGCTATACGGGCGAAACCACTGGCAAAAGTACTATTCTTATAACTATGTTTAATTTGGTGTCTGGTAAATAATTGAGTGTCTGTATAGGTAGAATAGGAGCGTTAAGAAAAACCAGTAAGACTTATATTCAATACAATCCAGCCCTATGTCGCAGTCTTCTTACTCTGAATACTATTAGTTTTATTTTAAGTACATCAAACACACAAGATATGTAAGGATCGTAACAGGTGGCGTTCCGTAGTTTCTGCCTACCCCCGTGGAAAAAAGGCGTAATTTTATGTGTGTATAACATGGATTAATACATTCTTACCGCGGTAGTACGTCCTCTTGCGATAATTTCCGACATACACGCGGGCGAAGCCGCGGGCAAAAGCTAGTACTTTATAAGGTATACTTAGTCCTAGTTTAATTTATGTAAATTTCGAAAAATTATTATCCTTCGAAAGCTACTTTGCAGAAGTTTAAGCAAAAAGTTCGACGGAAATGTCTGCGAAAATATCCATTGAAGGCAGCATATTTTACTAATGAAATGATTTACCGTTACCTTTTAAAGTTCTAGTAATTCGATTGAAGGTTCTAAGCACCATAAAATAAAGCGTAGATCAATACGAGCACCTTAAAAGGCTGTTAATCTGACACTTAAACTTACCGGCTCTTTTGCTTATACTACTACCATGTGATTTGGAGTCAGCGCATCATACTGCCAACTCTTTCCTGTCATTCGTCACTACTGACCATGTATTTTCCTCTTTTCCTTCATAAACGTAAGTGACCGCCAGACATTCCCACAAAATCACAAAAGAAAAAACAGCAGAAAAGGTCAGCTAATACAAAACATTAACTACAAGGATAAAGGTTTCAAGGACTAGTTGAACGAGGTCGATATGTCCTTGAAAACTTGACGCTATGGTCTCTTAAAGTATTGCTCGTCGACCCGTTTAGCGAGAGCTACTAAGGACTCATGTTTGCGGACGGTATCTGCCAGTTTGCGACAGGGAAGACGTGTGGTGATGATCGTAAAGACATGGCCGAAGACCAGGGCATCGAGCTCGGTGGGCCTGTAAACAAAAAGAGGATAAATAAGTTTAATAAGCCGGTACTCTGGAATCAATTACGGTGTAACGTTTACAAGAGTGATTTAAATAACTTTAAAGTACGCGTAAGATTTAACTATATTTCCTATTAAAAGCGCTAAAACGACATAATATAGGATTCGAGTCAAATAGGAAAAAAGAAAAACAATTTTAACGGCTGCTACATCAGTAAGTTATAATACATACATAACCTCACCTTCCCATGGGGGTAGGCAGAAACTACAGTAAGTTATGATTTTAGCACTACATGTATTCTACACATACATGTTGTATTCATTACAAAATCAACCATGTGATTTCAATTTGTAATGACACCATTTTTTTTTTCAAAATTCTCTAAATTACAACAATTCAATTATTTTTAAACTGATATAAATGATCATTCTACAATTACGGATAAATTATGTTAAACTTACATTTTATTTGCCATTCTGCATTTTAAATAAAACAAGCTTTTGGATTACAAATAATTTAATAGAAAACACAAAAAGCAATGCTAACTGAAGCACATTTCGTCTCAAATATTTAGGTTTTTGTAAAACTGTTGCAAACACATTTCTACAATTTATCGTCACTGTTACTCAAACTAAACAGAAATATAGGTAAAAATACTTCCAAATAATGTAACAATAGTGAGGAATAGAAGTTGCGACCTTATGAACCACTTAAAATATAATATCTGTTACTCTAGACGAGAATTAAAAATATCTTACTTTCATTAGTAGATTGAAGAAAATATATGCTTTTTATTACGGTTCCGTACCTACACACGGCGGGGTACAAACAGCATAGGGTGTTATTACTCTAAGCCTACACCGCCGTCCGTCTGTCTGTTACAGGGCTATAACATTCAATAACTAGCTAGGGGATATTTCACAGAATAAGTGCTTTATATAGTAGCTATCAGGGCATATTATAAGTAAAACGGTTACGTTTTTGTAGTACGAAACCGTTGGTTTATCTAACAAGTATGAGCACATTATTACCAGAGCAAACTTTTGACTTAATTTATGATGTTCAATGCCTAATTTTGCTATTAATTTATAATTTTTCATAAAAAGATGTTTTCTCAACAAACTTGCACAATACGCCATTTCGTATTCGAAAAATGTGAATTCCGAATTGTCGTATTCCGCATTTCCGTCATAGTAACTAATCAATGTCGGCCACCACATTATTGTAGTTATACGCCGCGTTTCGCCTGCGCAGATACTTGAGTAGCTTCTCAACGCTTATTTCCTCATTTTGTGGTGTTTTTAACGTAGAGGATGAATCTGTAATGGTTGTTAAATTATGTCAGTGCAAAACGGCGTAGCGATACGAAATTTCGGCTCGTACTGCACTGACACCCCAAAAATTCGTATATTTTTTAAATAATTTAGAACTAAAAATAAGAAAAAAATCACGAAAATGGGGCAATTTACTTAGAAGAAAATCAATTGAAAAAAAAAAGGTTTATTTTAACCTGTGTACGTAGCTGTGCGTGCACCAAACGATGACTTTTCCGAGCCATTTTCTACAGAATCCTGTTCCTGTTCCAGCTCCTGCTGATCACATTTCTCACTACAATTCAATTCTGGCGAGCTCTTTTGGTATATAGTTACATTGCTGCCATAAGAAAAAAAATATATAACATGCGTGCTCAATCTTTGTCTACTTTCAAAACTATGATAAGAGCACTTCCTTTGTCTTTAAACATCATAATTATATTTTTATTTTATTGCTCGCTTTTATTAACTATCTGTTCTACGAGCAATGTGCCCAGCCCACTGCCACTTAAGTTTGGCAATTCTTGCACACACGTGCATGTTCGACATAGTAGTTGTTTTACCATGCCAGAGACAAAGCTGAAATATATAACGTCCCTTTAAATCAAGGCTGCTCAACCCCAGGCCCGTGGGTCTCCAACAAATAAAAAAAAACCGGCAATCCAATTTAATTAATCCTCGCCAAAAGCTATCGGCTGGCGATAATCTTTTGAGAAAAGATTTCAGGACTTCAAAACGGGTTTAAATAATATTGTTTTTGCTCCCAATATTTCCTTCCATTCAACTCAACTTATTTGCAGCCTTTATTATACAGGGTGGGCCAGGAATTTATTAAAATTAAAAAAAACTATTAGATTTACATCAATCATTATTTATTTGGGAGATAGCTAATACACTGGATTTTTTTTTTTATAATATCGTTTAAATGCCCACCATCGCGACTTCGGCATTCCTCTGAACGAGCACGAACATTTTCGAGTACTCGCCGCAGTAAAGATCGTGGTATTGCTGACGTTTCCTCTCTTATTTTCTTCTTTAATTGGAGCAATGTCCTTGGTTTATGGGCGTAAACACGATGTTTTAGATAGCCCCAGACAAAAAAATCTGCTGGCTTTAGATCAGGACTCCTAGGTGGCCCAGGAATGTCGCCTCTTCGGGAAATGAGCCAAACATTTCTTTGATGACCGGTAGGGATTCGTTAGATGTATGGCAAGTGGCTCCGTCTTGCTGAAACCACGTCTGCCGATTGTAGCCAGCAAATTCCTGTAGCCGTGGTGTCAGAAATTCTCTCAACAGCTTCACATACTCTGTGGAGTTTACGGTAATCGGACGGCCTCGATAATCTTAAAAAAAATAAGGTCCAATGATTCCTGTAGCTGAAATTGCTGCCCATACAGTCACCTTAGGTGAATGAGAGTCTGTTGATGTTTAGCTCTGGGATTCTCGCTGCTCCAATATCTGCATTTTTGTTTATTGACGTGCCCGTTGAGATGGAAGTGGGCTTCGTCAGAGAACAAGATGTTGTCAAAGCTACAGAAGCGATCCAACATTCTTTCAGCATACGATTTGCGTAAAGTCAAATCATTAGGCTTTAAGTCTTGGACTAACTGGATCTTGTATGGATGTAATTTTAAATCTGATTTTGAAATGCGGCGTAAGGATGTGCGAGATATACCCAATTCAGCAGCGTTTGCGCGTCGATAAATCCGGATCGCGCCGAACCGAAGCTGATACTCGCTGCACGTTCGCTTCACTCCGTGAAGTCCGTGGGCCGCCGGTTTGCTTCATATTTAGCGTCGATCCCGTCTCCTCAAATTTCTTCACCCACTTCTTTACACTTGGACACTCATTTAGGTCGTGTAAATTATATTCGACGCGAAATAAACGCCGAACAGTGATGAGCGAACCAGTGTTCAAATAAAATTGCTTTACGCAAAAGGCACGCTGCGGTCCCGTGAACCGATCCATCATCCATGTCGACTAAATGACAGTAGGCAAAAATGTATGGGAGTTGGTCCAAGCGTCGCCAAGGATGAATCATATACTAAATGGAAGGATACAATGTACTGTTCAAATTTGCAGAAGGGCATCAAAATCTGTCCGAGAGATTTCGAGAAATGATAGCTTATTTTTGCCTCAGAAGATACTACGGATTTTTTTATTTTGCTTCATTGTCGAGTATTTTTATAGTTTTTTCTTGTTATTTAAAGTTAAAAATCATTACTTAATACTTATAATCATCATTATTTATCATCATCATCATCATCATCATCATCGAGTAATGATAGATTTTATATTTTTGTTACATTGTCGGTTTGTTATTTGATACAGGTAAGTATTACATATTTTAATAGTTTATTAATCGATTATCTTTTCGGTTTGGTCCTAATTCGCCATTATAAAACAAATAAGAGATAAAAGAAAACAAGAAATGTTTTTTTAAGCGTATTTTAAAAATAAATAGTTACATTCGCTTCAGACGTCAATAATTACTGAATCCAAAACCTCTGCTGGTCTATGTATATTCTTGGTGACGAGCAAAACCCAAGAACCACACTATAACCATTATGTGGGCGCAGCAACCTACCGTGCGTTTATCGGCTTTGCATGAGCAATAATAATAATAGCGTCTAGTCCCGTTTCGTTTCACCTACAGTGACAATTACGGGCTTCCTATTGTGAGTCATAACGAAACGTATTATGAGTGTTCTAAAATATCAAGCTATAGGTATATGAACGATTCTGGGATTCATAGAAAGGATTATATGGTTTTTAAGAGGAAAAAATTACCACATACATATTAATCCTATTGATTAATTAGTGAGTGGCAATGATATAATAGATGATCGATTAATAATAATGATGGTAAAACTATAGTAACATTCGTCAAAGAAACAAAAAAAAAACGATACCTAATAACTTAAAGTAAACTTATCGTTACTCGATGATGATGATGATGTATAATGACGATAATAAGAATTATGAGTTTCAACTATAAAAAATACCAAGGAAAAACTATAATAATATTGACAATGAAACAAAATAATAAAAATCTGTAATAACTTCTAAGACAAAAATAAGCTATCATTTCTCGAAATCTCTCGGACAGATTTTGATGCCCTTCTGCTCGTTTGAACAGTACATTGTACCCTTTCATTTGGTATATGATTCACCCTTGGCGACGCTTGGACCACATTTGCCCACTATGCTTTCCAAGAATTGAGCTAGCCGTTAGACCCCTCCCCGCGCAACGCGCCTCTTGCGTTTGCGCGGGAAATCAAACTCAAATGTAAACAAATTCGGGAGTCAATAGCGGACTCCCGGCCACCGTAGGCGCGAGCTTGCGGGTGGCGAGCAATGGGTAGCTCGCCGCCCGGTAAGGACCAAGCTCGGGTCGACGGCGCGCAGTGTTCCACGCGCGCCTCAAAGAGATGTCAGCAGCAGAGTAGGGGTCTACTAGGACCGATGCCTGCCGGGGTCGCGTGATTGTTCGAAGGAGATACCGTGACCCTGGCACATGGGCAACTGATGGAACACGGGTGGGTTTTAGTCAGTAAAAGTCTGACACGCCCTCCCGCTCCGCCCAGAGCGGGAGAAGTCATTTGATGATTTCCCACCCTGAAAAAAAAAAAAAAAAAAAATAAAAAAAAAAAAAAAAAAATGTAAACAAATTCATGGCCCACCCTGTATTATAATAAAACCCTTCAAAGGTTCGAAGTTGAAGTTTTCTTTTTAAAGAAATTGTGAATAATCTAATAAAAGCTTTGAGTAACTGAAACTTTTTTTAATTTGAATTGCTAGGTATCTGCCGTTACTGTGTAAACTGTGTACAATTTTATTTACTACATTGCTGACTCGGGATCAAAATTATGGCCCACCTCCAAAACCGGTTGGGCGGCCTTGCCTTTTAAATAATACCGCTATCCACAGTACATTACTTAGTAAACAGTAAATCATTTAAAAACTCAAAAATACCTCGCCCGATCTCCAACCAAAGTCTTCTGCGACGCCGATTTTTCACGCATAACTGTTTTATTCTCCTCATTTAGTTCATGCACATCATTATCCGTATCATCGTCGTCTATTATCTGTAGCTCCTCATCGTGGCACATCTCTAGCGAGTTAGAAGTCTCTGTAGATTCGTTTTCTTCAATCGTGTCCAAATACTCGCTTACTTTCGATTCGACCGCGATATATTTAGAATCGTTATTATTCGGTAAAGGTATAACTACGAAAGGATCATTTTTCTCGTTGTCAATATCGATTTTCTCGGCAAATTCATCGATTACAAGTTCATCGACTTTATTGACAATTTCTTCGAGTATTGCGAACATTGAATTATATAGTTCTTGGTCGATAATTGGATCTCCATCGTTGTATTGGCCGGGATATTGGCAAGTAACTGTGCCTTCCTTAGATGTCATTATTATTATTTGCTTAGAAGCAAATGGTTTGAACCCTGTATTGGAAGATTTTTATATATTTAAAGTGTGAAGTAATACATCTTCTGTTTAAAACATAGCGTAAGAATATATTTATATATATTTATTTAGAAATATATTTATAAAGATATTTATTTAATTAGCCAGCTAATTGGACGCCTAGGCCGATCATTAAACCTCATCATCCAATTGGATGCCTAGACCGATAGTTGAACTAATGTCAGGTTGGTTTACTAATTCATCAATATCCAATTTAACTAAATGATTACACGACGTTACGCTCAATGACTTGGCGAGATGTCTTTCAGCTATTTAATTTCATGCCGCCATTTAATGAACGGCCTAGGCGTTCAATTTACTGGTTAATTTAACCAGGTGGCTACGACAGAAACACCGTCTGCGAAGAATCCTTTGGGCGTGCGTGGATAAACAGCGTGCGAAGACTCATGCCCAATCAAATGAGCCTTCGAAGCAACTGCCAGACGTGCAGTGTAGGATATCCGTATACCGCAATCATTCCCTATCGACTAATGAGAACAGTTCCCCGCATGCGGGCCCTATGGCATGCTATAGAGAAATCTCCCGCACCCCGCATACGAGCTCTATCGACAAACAAAAATGGGGCCTAAGGAACGGCCATAGAAGAGTTTGGTGTTCTTTTTAAGACCTAACCTTGACTAGCTAGCTATGACTTGACAGTGGAAACAAGAAAGGGTTAAAAATATTTAAGCTTTTAAGCTATCTAACTGTCAGAGTAAAACTGTTATAACAACCGAAAAACATCTTTAAAATTGGCCAAATATCATACGTGTCACACCACGGTCAGAGTAGGGTGCACCGAAAATGAATACGCATATGCACGGTATCGATTTAATCGCCAAGATTATACGAGTTCAACATAGGGGGCGTTCAGAATCCATGGTTACCGGTTGCGCGATCGGTTCTTGGCACCCTGTATAAGCCAAAAGTAATAAAAAAGTTCTTACCAAAGATATCTCTATTATTATAATTATTAATCACAGAATCCTTGCTAGGGATCCTCATACACATTCGTGATCGCTGGATCCTCGTGCTTCGGTCAGAGATCGTTCGTTCAGGGGAATTTCGGCGACGGGAGATTTGGAACGCTTGTGTCACTAGGTACTCTTCTTGAGGCTAGGAGGGGAAGGGGGGATTAGGAAGGATTATAATAAGCTTAGGATTTTTCCAGCTACACCGATAAGTCATTACTGGGTTCATAAAGTGGACTTTATAAATGGTTTTATCTCCGTAAGAACAATTGCGAAATGAAAAGGCTAAGGAATGTCATTATCTTACGTCCGGGTGTTTCCATTGCGAGGATCGTCTGGAGGACACGGTGGAGTATACGGTGGAGGTGTGCCCAGCCTGGGCGGAGCACCGCCGTGTCCTCATGGAGGCGATCGGCGGCGGCGACCTCTCGCGTCCGGCCCTGGTGCGAGCCATGGTACGGAGCGAGAGGGAATGGGAAGCCGTCACCTCCTTCTGCGAAGCAGTAATGCTCGCGAAGGAGGAGGCGGGGCGCGTGAGGGAGTGGCAGTCTCTGCGCCCGCACGTCTCTAGCCGCCGCAGGAGGAGACGCCCCGGGCGTCGGGAGTCGATTGCGGACTCCCGGCCACCGTAGGCGCGAGCTTGCGGGTGGCGAGCAATGGGTAGCTCGCCGCCCGGTAAGGACCAAGCTCGGGTCGACGGCGCGCAGTGTTCCACGCGCGCCTCAAAGAGATGTCAGCAGCAGTGTAGGGGTCTACTAGGACCGATGCCTGCCGGGGTCGCGTGATTGTTCGAAAGAGATACCGTGACCCTGGCACATGGGCAACTGATGGAACACGGGTGGGTTTTAGTCAGTAAAAGTCTGACACGCCCTCCCGCTCCGCCCAGAGCGGGAGAAGTCATTTGATGATTTCCCATCCTGAAAAAAAAAAAAAA
Source organism: Aporophyla lueneburgensis (assembly GCA_932294355.1). Classification (NCBI taxonomy): domain Eukaryota; kingdom Metazoa; phylum Arthropoda; class Insecta; order Lepidoptera; family Noctuidae; genus Aporophyla; species Aporophyla lueneburgensis. Next base: position 8,800,947 of record OW028762.1, on the reverse strand, counting down.
AAAAATGTCATTATCTGCCTACCCTTTTCCCAACCATGTTAGGGTCGGCTTCCAGTCTGACCGGATGCAGCTGAAAACCAGTATTTTACATGGACCGACTGCCTTTCTGACCTCCATAACCCAGTTACTGTGTAATACGATATCCATTGGTAAGACTGGTTGTCAGACTTTCGGGCTTCTGACGACCCGTAACGACTGTCAAAAATCTACGAGACAGCCGGGACCAACGGCTTAACGTGCTTGAAAGGCTAAGCATGTACGAGTATATTTCTTTAAAGAATTTCGTGCACACGTTTAAGGGAAAACAAACAATAATAGTAATTTCCATCAAATTTAAGTTTTTTTTTTTTTAAATTCCTATTTCAATCAGAGTAAAACAAACAATAATAGTAATTTGCATAAAATTTAAGTTTTTTTTTTTTAATGCCTATTTTAATCAGAGTACTTGTCAAGACGAATCAAACTTGAAAGGGTTGCATCTTGTTACTACAGGTTTCCCATGGCCACCTTCGGACTCCATCACCAGATCAGCTTAATGTCATAATAATATTGCATTGTCATCTGATTTACATACAAGATAATTGTTTAACTAGTGCGCAAATTTGCGCAGGGGCCGCTAAGGGGCCGTCAGTAAATTACGTCTCACCTTAAGGAGGAAGAGGGTCGACAACTTGTGACATTATGTGACTAGCGGGTGGAAGGGGTCCTAAATTTTGTGACGTCACATTTCAAAATGTGACGTCTATAATATATCTAAGGTACTATTAAAACACGAAATATACATAATATTTCGTGTAATATTCATTTATGAAAGAAAAACATTTAAAACTTTATTTTTGTGAACATAAGATCCAAATTGTTTTGTTAGCGAGTTTACACTTGCTCCACAGTGTCAGAGCCCTTTGCTAATTCAATACTGTTTTAATTTAATGTCTAACATAATTATATAATTGCAAGATATGTGACGTCACACTAGGTAGGGGGGTCAAATGTGACCGGCTGTGACAAGGACGGGGGGGGTTCAAAGAATCATGAAATTTGTGTGACGTAATTTATGGATGTCCCTTAAGCAGTGCTTTGAGAACGTGGACTAAAAAAAGCAAGAGACATACATACCGTCATAGTCATTTTCGTCAAATTGATGCATCTCAACACGAGCCTTAGCAAAGAGCTGGTGATTCTTTTGATAAGCGCTCCTGCCCTCAATCCGTTACCCATGAGGATGGCTCTCATGTGACCGTAGATTAGCGCATCTAGAGGAGTGGGGCTAGGAAGGAAGGGAGGAATTAGGGGTAGAAATAAAGTGGTGGGGTAGGTTGGGACTTTATTGTCTATTACTATGCAGAATGGCAAGTTGTAAGTTTTACACTCAAAATAAGAATTTCTTATAAATATTTGTGTTTAGTCTAGCCTTTCACAACTATGTTGAGTTCAGCTTCCAGTCTAACCGGATATAGCTCAATGCCGGTACTTTACATGGACCGACTGCCTATCTGATCTCCACAACTCAACAGGAGGCCTAGACAAATGGCCATCGCTACCAAACGATAAACGTTAACGCTCAGTAGTCGTTAATAGATTTTCAACTTTAAACCCTACTGCATAAAGTTGAAAATCTATTACAGATTACGGAGTGTTAAGCACCGGTACGAGCGAAAATGCTCTGTAATCTTTAATAGATTTCCAACTTTATATTCTAGAACATAAAGTTGAAAATGTATTGAAGACTTCTGAGCGTTTACTCTTAACGTTTGGTAGCGATGGCCATTTGTCTAGGCCCTCTGAGTTGTAACTACTAAGATTGGACTTTTAATCCTATTCACTAACTTGACAATTGGAGGGATACCAGGTTTTGACAAAAAAAAGATAGTGGTGCAAGAATGAATGAAATTGAATGAACTTGAAATAATGTACTTACATGCAAACTTTGTAATTTAAATTTAATAACTTGTCTTAAAACAAGATGTGTACTATATCGATATGTCTATGGCTGTCAGAGGAAATAAAATGACTATAGTAAAAAAATAAGCAAAATGACATGATTTTTATATTTAGTTTTGTTTCTATCAGAAGAAAATAAAAAAAAGGAAATAACTGTTATTAAAAATTATTAATTATTCTTATAATCCACACCTAAAAACGGTTTTTTAAAGTTTTATTTAATTTAAAACATTTTTATCATTCATGCTTTATGCGAAATCGTTCACTACCCCGACACTATTTGTTTTAGAATGGTATCATTATTTTGCATTGAACTGTCAAGTTAGTGAATAGGATTAAAAGTTCAACCTTAGATAATAAGATACCCTATGGTAAAACTGGCTGTCAGACTATCGGGTTTCTTACGACCCGTAACAACTGTGAAAGATCGACAAATGACAGCGGAGACCGGCGGCCAACAGCTTAACGTGCTTTCCGAAGCACGGCAGACCATTTGGTATTTAAAGATGGTCACCCATCCACAAACCAGCCGCGGCAATCGTAGCTTAACCTGATCGATCGACCCGTCTGATTATAATTATTACTAATAGTTTTAATATTTTAAAACTACTCACGTAGTCCCAAAGAAGAAATCTCTATCACCAAGCCGTTGACTCAGAGAATTACAACATTGCTCCACCTGAAATGATGAAAAACTGGTTTATAGCATAAGCATAACATAATAAGCCTATATTGTCCCCACTGCTGGGACACAAGCATCCTCTCTGCGAGAGGGAGTGTGCCGTTAAATAATAATAAATAATAAATAATCTTTATTTCGAAAAAGTGACAATATAGTTACACACATTACTTTAAAACATACTGACATTGTATCACAAGCATAGGTCCCCTGGCTCCCAAACTAGGTTTATACCTGTGACTTGGGAGTCAGTGTTCCTCCATTATACAAGGCTTTACGTATGTCGTTTGTTATTGAAAAACTAAATTGTGGAAAAGAAAGCAAAGTGCAAATTTTAAATAACAAAAATCAAAATCAAAACAATATGTTTTGTGAGAGAGATGGTGTGTGTGTGTGTGTGTGCGTGTGTATGTGTATGTGTCTGTGTGTGTGTGTGTGACTTTTTATAGAGTTGAGTGTATGTATGAAGATGGTATGTTTGTGGTGGACTATTGAGTAGGAGAGAATAAGAGGTTTTCTATTTGGTCATAGTTTTTTCCCATCAACCATGCTTTAACTGTTTTTTTTGCATTTGTGTAAATTAAGTTTATATATTGCGAGCAGTCTATTGATCCGATTATAGATTTTTTGGCTAAGGTAAGAAAACTGGTGTTCCGCAAAGGTGGTATTATGTCTTACAGGTGGAAAAACAATATCAGCTCGGCGTTTTTTGGTATTTTTTATTGGCACGCGATGTTTTCTCAGTATACACTGAAGCCGTTATCTAACATGCTGGCGCACTGCGGGTTGATAGACGTCACCTGTCTTCGAATTTTTGGGTCTAGGTCATGCCGGTTTCCTCACGATGTTTTCCTTCAACGTTTAAAGAGCAGTGGTGATGAAATAATTTACACAAAAAAAAAAAAATCGCCTGTCTCGGTTAGAACCTACGAGTCCTACGACCGGTGTCGGTGAAAAGAAACTAAGATATACCTACACCGTGAAATTTTAGTCGTTTTACAAAGGCTGTCCCACTCAATTTATCCGACACTAGCTTCTGCCCGCGACTTCGTCCGCGTTAAATTTCTTCCCGTCGCGTCGAATCGCCTACCCGTGCGATTTTCCCCGTTTTTGCAACATTTTTCATTACTGTTCCGCTCCTCTTAGTTGTAGCGTGATGTTATATAACCTATAGCCTTCCTCGATAAATAGGCTACCCAACACAAAAAAAAAGTTAATACGGACCAGTAGTTCCTGAGATTAGCGCGTTCAATCAAACAAACAAACTCTTCTGCTTTATAATATTAAGAATAGATAATATACCTCTAGGTGTGATTAAAAAATTATTACCATTAATTAAGAAAGAATAATTATGAAACATCCTGTTAATAATGTTTACGTATCAGACGGTACAGAACATACCTACCCAGCGCATGACTCGACTAGATCATTCCATCTCCATTTTCCATGAGACAAAATATCAATTACAAACTACGTCATGCGTCATCTATACTTAAAATCTATACTAATATTATAAAGCTGAGTTTGTTTGTTTGTTTGTTTGTTTGATTGAACGCGCTTATCTCAGAAACTACTGATCTGAATTGAAAAATTATTTTTGTGTTGAGTAGTCTATTTATCGAGGAAGGCTATAGGCTATATATCACGCTACAACCAACAGTCGCGGGCAGAAGCTAGTATTTAATAATATATATATATATATATTTTTTTTTATTCAGATGTTCATTTTTTTTATGGATGTGTGTAGTCATTGGATACATGAAGTGGGCTGCCGTTGTAAAACGATTAAAAAGTCACGACGTATATCGACAGTAAAGATATTTTTCACTTTGTGGTGCTTTTTTAATTCGGAACTCAGTTGTATTTCTTTTTTTGGATAAGTTTTTAGGGTTCCGTTGCCAAATGGCAAAAAACGGAACCCTTATAGATTCGTCATGTCTGTCTGTCTGTATGTCCGTCCGTCCGTACGTCACAGCCACTTTTCTCCGAAACTATAAGAGCTACGCTGTTGAAACTTGGTAAGTAGATGTATTCTGTAAACCACATCAAGATTTTTACACTAAAATAGAAAAAAAAAAAATTTTGGGGTTCCCCATACTTAGAACTGAAACTCAAAATTTTTTTTTTCATCAAACCCGTCTTTGGTACCATTACGTTATAGTATTGAGGTTTCTAAAATCATTTTTTTCTAAACTGAATAGTTTACGCGAGAGACGCTTCCAAAGTGGTAAAATGTGCCCCCCCCCCCCCCCCCCGTAACTTCTAAAATAAGAGAATGATAAAACTCAAAAAAATATATGATGTACATAACCATGTAAACTTCCACCGAAAATTGGTTTGAACGAGATCCAGTAAGTAGTTTTTTTTTTTTAATACGTCATATATCGTAAACCGCAATTTACCTTTCATTTAATCAACTCAAATATAAAAATAAAAAAAAAAAACATTTCATTTCATAAGCATAAACCTTATACATAAACCGAGGATACCTACAGGTTTGTACGGAACCCTCGGTGCGCGAGTCCGACTCGCACTTGACCGGTTTTTATCAACTGTGGAATTCTTACCACTGAAATTATGATGACGATCAAAAGTATTATACTCACATCAGCCAAAACCTGGTCCAAGCTCTTATCATACCAGTGCAGCGCTTTCAGCCTTTTGATGACAGCGTTCCTCTTAGCCCTGGTCTGCAGCCATCCCAGAGGCCAGGGATACACTGAGGAGTTCCGCACCTTTGTCACTGCGTTGAAGGTTTCATTGTCCACCCAGGATATGTAGAGCTAGAAGAAATACAGTATTATAACTAAGTTGTTTAGTATTGTCACAGTATAAATGTAGACAGTATGGAAACTAAGCCTATTTGTTGCCTGCCAAGGTCGCGAATTTTTAGGATCGAAAGAGTTACCGTTTTCCTGGCACAGGCAACTGAAGGAACACGGGTGGGTTTTAGTCAGTAAAAGTCTGACACGCCCTCCCGTTCCACCCAGAGCAGGAGTCCTCATTTGATGATTCCCACCCAAAAAAAGGCCTATTTGTTTAAATAATTACCTATGCTTCATTGGAGCGTTAGGATTGTCACTTTTAGTGTTTGTACAATTGAAAAATGAACGCAGTTCGGTAGGAGTTGTATAGGAGAAATCGTCACGCGAAAACGCTTCCACACATGTTATGCCCCCTCTATGCGACTTTTTTTATTGGTAAAAATGTAAATTAGAGATGGTGGCTACGACAATTTTTGGTCATAAACCATCATCCATCATGGACATAGGCCTCTCCAATTGCACGCCAGTTGCATTGTTTTATTACGAAATACACAATCAAAGACATTAAATTATATAAATCTCTTTGTACACAATACTCTCATGGAATTTTTCAAAAGATCTCGTTCGGTCCGTGACGCAAAAGTTAAACGTATACGACTGTACCGTTTTTCACGGGGGTTTCACTGGCAGATAGCTAATATTATAAAGAGTCACGTAGGGTACTTTTTGTCCCGGTAACACCTTCCCGTCCCAGGCGGTAGCTGGTAAACAAAATATAATCTACATTAAACTAAGAATACCAACCTCAGCATTAACCAGTACATTAGTAATAAGGCTCATGTAGGCCCTCATTTCCGCCTTCTCCTCGGTACTCAACCGTCCACAGAGGGAGACACCCTTGTTCGCCGCGAACTGAACTATCGGCTCCAACTCTGATACCACGAAGGCCCCACATTTGATGAAGGGCACGCGGCCTGATGGAGACATGAATTCGGCGTTCCAACGCATTTCTACTTCGAAGGGGAGGTTGCACATCTGGGGAAGAAGACCACACATTATTTTATCATCTCTCTACCAGTATTTTACATGGAGCAATTGCCTATCTGACCTCCACAACAATAATACGTACGTACTTTAGTTAAGTCTAACTCAGAAGCTCTAAAGTCTGACAGCCGAGTGACTCGATATATTTTATACTATAACAAAAAAATGTGACGCCGACAAAATTGCATCAGAAGCTACAATAACATAGTCAATCCTTCATTCTTCATTATTTCATAGTACTTTAAATAAGCAAATGGTGCTCTACATGCGATTGTGACCAACCAGTTGATGTCCGATAAGGCTTGACTGGCTGTTCACAATAGTGTGCTGGCACCTACGCTTATGTATGGAAGTGAATGTTGAGTGTGGCAAAAGAAGCATGAAAGTAGAATAAATGCTGTGGATATGGTTCGTTGCAATGGATGTGTGGTGTGACAGTGAATGATAGGCTCAGGAATGAGGTGATAAGACAATGGTGTGGTTTAAAAGATGTGGTGACAAAAACTGAAAAGAGTATGCTTATGAACTTACACGAGGCAAAAGGAATATGTAAGGATCATAGCAGATGACGTTCTTTAGTTTCTGCCTACCGTCATGTATGTTTAAAAAAGTTCCTTGTAATCTTACCTTCAAGAACGCCTGCACAGCAAGACAGCTGGCATTGTCTGGCAATAGTATCTGTTCCACCTCGTACGGCTGGAACAGTTTGACATTGTCCGGCCATGGCTCTTGAGCTGAAAGGTGTTTCAATGATATTACTTTACATGTGAGGTGATGGTCGGAAGAGCTTCTATTGTTTGGGTGTTAACTTCTTGAATGCCATATGGTTAGACAAATTGGAGCCTAGTCATGGTGGAAGCCGCGAAATTATTATTTTTTGCAATTTGCAGGTCATTGCCAGGCTGGATGTTGAACAAAGAATGAATTGCGATCGAAAATATTTATACATAATTACGATCACTTCACTGAAAACGTCAAACGGCGAAAATATTAACGGCCAATCTCATTGGGAATTATTTAGCCATTTAGGGTTGAAACACTGAGGCCGAGTGTACATTTGGTTTTTCGAGACATAGCCAAATGGTTGGTCGACTCTTCACATGACCAGAGGGCTGGCCTATTTTTTGGCCAAAGAATCTGCATCGCCATACAATGTGCAAGCCTTTTGGGCACTTTTCCCATTGACAGCGATATGGACGAGTTTTTCGACGCCCTGTGATTCGTTTCTTTGTTTTTATATACTTGTACATATTATTAATATTTTTTTTCTGTTAGCCTATATAATATGTAAATATTTCACTAGCAGATAATTTATGTTGTAAGCACTAACACAGGTTTACTTATTGTCATGGTAGCACGTTCCCGAAGCCAGTGTTTTTCAAAGATTGCATTCAAAAAGTTATCAACTAATATGAGAAAACAACAGTAAAATAAAACACAAATATATCTAGTTGTATATGGATTTTAGACTTAGTCAAACACACTTTGTACATTTATATTACAGTGGATTTAGTAAGATATAATTAATAACTATGTGTCATCAATTGTTCAGGATAAGGGGCCATCCTATAAACAAATGTTTTTCCCCCTTGGTGTTATGTTGTGAGGTTTTAGGCATCAATTGTCACCTGTTCACAAACCGACCTAGGCAAGCAGTGCTTAACCTTCAAGATCTACCTGTGTGGCTGTTATTATATTGCCATGAGCTATTGGACCCAAAAAATTGCTCCATCCAAAAAGAACTAGCAAGAATCTCCATGGCTACCCTTTCTAAACAAATAAATAGTTGTGACATAAAAATGTAGTGCCAAAGAACATAAACCATTTTTGTCATAAACATTAATACTCTTTGGTAACTATTGCCAAAACATTATAATGTCTAAGAGTCTTACACAATTCTTATAAGAATAACGATGATATCATGAGGTCATATTAAGACCATAATGGTGATGTCACCATTATAGTGATCTTGATTGTGAGAGTGGATTATGGAGGTCAGATAAGTAATTGCTTCATGTAAAATACTGGTATTCAGTTTTAACCTGTTAGAATGGGAGCTGATGGAACATGTTTGGGAGAATTGATTGTGATGTCACCATAGTGTAGGTGACATCTCCCACTCTGAGTGGAGTCGAAGGGCGACAAACGTTACCGCGGCCCTGGCATAGGCAACTGAAGCCCTTCAGTTGCCTATGCCAGGGCCATGGTAACTCTTTCGAACAAATGCATAACCTTGGAAGGACCATAACATAGGCTGGTATTTTCTATTGCAAACATTTATATGGATCAAAATAAAATGGAAACTTCATTTATGAAAGTCATATTTGCCACATTATTTAACTGGAACTTATTGTGGTTGTGAAACAGACACTAACAATACAGTATGTTATGTATTAATTATAGGTTTCCTTTTTTTATGTTGCATAATAAAATCTTTAAATAATAGTTTTTTTTTAATAGATTCTGAAAAAATCTTGTATTTATTTAGTATATAATGCCTATCTCTAAGAAAATTTTAAAAAAAATGTTATTAATCTATAGTCATTATATTGAATTGTTTTGGTATTGTATAGCTTGACTACGTTGAAATGGGGATGAAAACAGGGTAATGTTTACATTAAATTATTAATTTCCATTTGTAACTGTGGGATGAACATACAACAAAGTGAGGTTATGTACGAAAAACTTAAAAAACCATCCTCAATAAATCAAAAACACGACTTGCAAGTTAATATTAGGCTGTGAAACGAACCACATTTATACACCAAACACTTTATAACAGAAAAAATACTCGAAATCACACACAAATCACACTATTTTACCAAACTCAAATGGTTCGTCAATTCGTAGTTTCATTGCTATACGAAGTGTTCAAAAGTCCCAAATGACGCAACACCAGTACTATAGCACTATTTAAAACACCGCGGTGCTAAAATTAAATATTGGTGTCAAACAAAACAATATCAATTTTGCAAACAAAATTATGTAACTTCTTCACGTTCAAAATAGTTACGATATTTCGATAATTAACTTACCGTTAAGTTGAGTGATAATGGAATCCGTAAGTTGGAATTCAGGCATATTATTTCAGTATTTATAGTAAGCAATAGGTAAATAAAAGAATACAATTTTATTGAAAATACAAAGTAGATACTTCACAAAATCCAAAAAATCAGACTTCACGTTTAGCCGACTGACAGACAGCTGTCACATCTGGTCTTTGGTGTTACCAGAATGAGTACCAGTTTTTAAAAACCCTAACTAAAAACCGAGTTTTGGTAGTATTTTTATCAAACGTCAAATCCCCATTAGACAATAATTATGGCTCCTGCAGGGCTATTGGCTAACTTTTTGATTGCCAGTGACTAACAGGCTTCAGTTGTACACCGAACTTTGATGACAACTGAGAATTTCATAACATTGGTATTGCGTATCATAGTAAGTGGATATCACGTTACGGTGTCTAACGGACCGGGGACGGTGCTCTTCGTCTTAGCACTTGACGCCTCTATTTTTTATCGACTATTATGCGACTAAGTTAAATAACGCCTTTGGGCGTTATAATACTCCATTTTAGGGAACATTTTATATTTGACGGTTTATCAACAATTGAAACATGAAGCGGGCGGTAAATTCAATCTTTGTCAGTAGTAACTCTACGGCCTAGCGGAATTAAAATAAACAGTGTGTTTCTTTGTGTTATTAAAGTGTACGTTTTTGAAAATAATCAATAAATTAAAGGTAAGTAAATCTATACTAATATTATAAAGCTGAAGAGTTTGTTTGTTTGTTTGATTGAACGCGCTAATCTCAGGAATTGAAAAATTCTTTTTGTGTTGGGTAGCCCATTTATTGAGGAAGGCTATAGGCTATATAACATCACGCTACGGTCAAAAGGAGCGGAGCAGAAAACGAAAAATGGACGAAAACTGGCAGGCAATTCGATGCGATGGGAAGGGGAGCGAAAATTTGACGCGGACGAAGTCGCGGGCAGAATCTAGTAAAATCATAAAATAATTAGGCTCCCCACCCTTGTTTATAATGTGCAAGTTGTTAAAGTTTTAGAAGATCATTTTCTAAGTTTTTGAACAGATGTAGAATACAAATGATGTAAAACACTTATCTATTTTTAAGATGCCTGCACATAGAAGAGTTTCCGTAAGGCAAATGGAAATACTTGTGGAGTTTGCGGAGTCCCATCGCGACATAGCATTGGGTCGCTTCCCGGGAGGGCCACAGGCTGTTCGAACCACCAGAGGACTGTGGGAGACCGTATCGCTTCAACTGAACTCTATAGCAGACGGAACCACTAAAACACCAGACCAATGGCGAAGAGTAAGTTTATATCTTACTAAATATCTTCTAGAAACACAGTGTCATCTTAAAATTTTACTCATCCATGTACAACATAGGTTTTCATCCACGAAGTAGCTAATTACGAATCATAATTACTACAACTAGTATAAATATCTGTAGGTACCTACAACTAAATTTGTTTCATCATATGTTGCATTCTCATACATTTTTTGTCACAAAACCCTGGAACCCTTAGAGACCCATAAAAATACCCCACTTAGAGACCCATCAATAAGTGTGTAGATACGTGTTGAGTTATCAACAGGTACTTACACACTTAGTATGAAATATATATTCTAAAAATAGCTTGCCCTGTTTACTTTACGTTCTTATTAGTTTTACTTGATTTTGTGAAGGCATAAATATTTTCTGACAAATTTTTATTTTATTTCTATCTAGTACTGGATAGAGTTCAAGGCGAAAACGAAGGGCAAAGCTGCAGATTCGAGGAGGAATGCATCAGCAACTGGTGGAGGTCCTAACAAACTTGTTCCTCTAAATGAGATGGAGAACAGAGTGCTCTGAATTGTTAAATTAATAAATAAATGAAACATTACCATATTATTTTGAAAATAATTTTATTTATTGTTTTTCTTCCACAAGTTTCACAAAACAAATACATATACTTACATACATACAATCACGCCTTTTTCCCATGGGGGTAGGCAGAAACCACGGAACGCCACCTGCTACGATCTCTACACACTCCTTTTGCCTCGTTTAGGTTCATACAATTGGTCATACACACACGCCAGTTGCGAGTACTACGCATCTGACCTTTCTGAAGAACATCACTGATAAGGTCACTATATGTCCTCCTAGGGCGATAATACCTATACTTAGTTGTGTGTAAATCCATATATAATAATCAATAAAAAAAATCACAATACAAATACCTAAACTTAGTTGTGTGTAAATCGACATACAATATAATCAATAAAAAATCACAAAACAAATACCTATACTTATTTGTGGGTAAATCCACATAAATAATCAAAAAAATTCACAAAACAAATACCTATACTTAGTTGTTCTTACATACACATAAAATAATCAATAAAGAACTAATATTAATAAAAATTAAGGATTTTACATTATTATGAGCCACTTCGCACACAATATAAAAAATGATCTCTTACACTCTATAATCTTTAGACTTTATTCATATATTAATCTATAAAAAAATTAACTGATTTATTTACTTACAATAAAATAATAATTTTAGAATATTTTAACAAATTACAATATTAATTACTTATATTTCTAGCGTCCCATAATCTTTGGACTAGAATATCCCTAGCGGTGTCAACAGGTGCTTCGTATCTTGCCACCTCTCTAAAGACTTGGCTCTGTAAATCATTGTTGACATCATCACTGTGAGGCTCAGGCACTGGAACATTCCGTGCATTGGCGATGTTGTGTAGAACAACACATGCATTCACTATTTTGGCTGCTGTAACAGGTTCATAGTGAAGTACTCTGTGTGCTAACAAACACCGCCAACGTGCTTTCAGAACGCCAATGCAACGCTCAACAGTGTTTCTGACTTTACAATGAAGTTCAGTGTAATATTCTGCTGGTGAACCCGGAGCCGCGCCTAAGATTGGTGTCATCATCCAAGAGCGCTGTGCATATCCAGAATCACCTAAAATGTTAATAAAATAATATAAATATTTCCGCTAAGTTATATTTCAAATTCCACATAACACCCATCACAATAGAACTACACATTTTAGTTTGCATTTCATATTTTATTAACACATAGGTACATTATGAGCATTCCATTTTTAGTAACCAGCCCAAAGATATCAATAATAATAATACCATACCTAGTAGCCAACAGTGCTCTCTATTTGTTTGCAGTCTTTCTAAAAGACCTTTTAAGGGGCATTGATTCCAGACATAGGAATCATGTGAAGCACCGCCAAATGATGCATCGACATGCAGTATGTTTAGATGTGCATCACATATCTGAAACAATTTTTTATTTTTAAGTATCTGATTGAGGTAATAACATGATTTGTGAATTTCTTCATAAAAAAGGCAGTAGTAAATGACTACTTAATACTTACTATTAAAACATTCAAAGAATGATAATTCTTCCTGTTAAAATATGACTCCTCATGATCAATTGGCCGTATTAAGGCCACATGTGTACCATCAATGCACCCAATAACACCAGGAAAGCTGAACTTTTCCATAAATCTGAAACCATTCATACATACAATTTAATTCACTTGATTACTATAATACTACAATTATATTGAAACATGCAATAAACTTACCCTTTCATAATTATTTCCCTCTCACGCTGATATATAGGGAACTTTATGTGTTTAAGAAGAACTTCCCGGACATTGAGTGCATCAGTAACTTCATGTAGACACTTACTGAAAGTTGGCTGCGACATATTACATAGGTATGAGGCACCCACATTACGTTGGTACGACCCATTGGCATAGAAGTTTAACACAGCTAAGATCTGCAACAGACAATAAAAAAATGATATGTTGCTCAGACAAACAAGTAGATAATGCTACTATAGGTACACAGATAAATAATATTGTCACTACAAAACCACACTAGTAAAGAAGTCCGACAAGAGGGTAAGTACTTACTTTTAGTTCATTGCGAACAGCTGTGTTTCGTCGAGCTTGAGGTAGGTATGGGGTGAGTTCTTCCAAAACCTGTTGGAATCCAGCTTTACTCAAACGAAAATTCGCAATAAACTCTCTCTCTGGCAACTGCAGTGGGTTGCTAATATCGCGTAAGCGACGTCTCGTAATCCGCAGATGAGTCTGTATTCGGTCTTCTTCAGCATTTCTCAGCATTATTAGGCGGGCTTAATGCGACGACAGGAATCACAATAATACAACAAAAGATGTAATGTTTACACGGTTCACTAATTATCGGCCTCGGTGCTTATCACTGGAATTTCTAAAACACTACCTTTGAGTAGTGTCTTTCACGAAAGCTACGATTAACTAAATGATCATCAATTTGATGTCCACTGTGCTTAAACAATCGCAATCTTTTATTTATCGATACAAAAACATCTGTCAAAATGAGTTACGGTGGCTATCAACGACACTGAGTGCCTATGACGTCATCCTAGATAGGCACTGAAGTTAACCAATACGAAAGTTACTGTTTGACAGTTGATCGTTGAACACTTTGCCAAATGATCATCATTATCAACTGTCAACAGAGATACGCAATAGCCCTGCTGGAAGGAAACGATGTTAGTTTTGTTGAAAATCAAGAAAACCTTTCAAGAATGTCTCCTATTTCTGTATGAATGACCGAATTTCGACCATGGCAGCCAAACTCAGCGGAGACTAGCTATCTACGCGACAGATACTAGAGTGCACAAGTGTGTGTGCAGCCACAGAAGCAGACTGTGTTTGCATCTGTGTGTACACACGCAGTTCCTGCACTCTTATTGTCCGGATAAGACACCAATCCAACTCGACCGAGAAGAGATCAAGCGCAGGACCAACGGCTCATCAGCAGCCTATAATGTTCCTACTGCTAGGGCACAGGCCTCCTCTCGGCAAGAGGGAGTGAGTCATAATACACCACGTGGGCCCAGTGCGGGTTAGTAGACGTCACGTCTTCGAATTTTTAGTTCTAAGACATGCTGGTTTCCTTACGCTGTTTTCCTACATCGTTTTGAGGGCAGTGGTGATGAACTCCGGGCTACTGCTAAGAAATTCCTAAAGGAAAAACCCAATAACACTTTGCGCGACATAGAAATCGAACCAACGCTCAACAGTTTGCGCTGTAACATAGTCCTGAGAGGTTGCCAGTGTTTTATAAATAACTCTGTATACTTCATCCTAGCGCGTCAAACAAATATAATGTTGGAGAGTTGAAGACAACTCGGCGATAAGCAATGTGTTGATAATCCATACATACATACATACAATCACGCCTTTTTCCCATGGGGGTAGGCAGAAACCACGGAACGCCACCTGCTACGATCTCTACACACTCCTTTTGCCTCTTTAAGGTTCATACAATTGGTCATACACACACGCCGGTTGCGAGTACTACGCACCTGACCTTTCTGAAGAACATCACCAATAAGGTCACTATATGTCCTCCTAGGGCGTCCCCTCCCGGTGTTTCCACTCACATCTGCCTTGTAAATACCTTTTGTGAGTCGTCCTTCATTCATCCTCTCAACATGACCAAACCATCTAAGCATACTTTTTTCAATTTTTGTCACTATATCTTCTTTTAAACCACACCGTTCTCTTATCACATCATTTCTCAGCCTATCATTCATAGTCACACCACACATGCTTCGCAAGGAACGCATTTCCACAGCATTTATTCTACTTTCATGCTTCTTTTGCCACACCCAACATTCACTCCCATACATAAGCGTAGGCACCAGTACACCATTGTGAACAGCCAGTCGAGCCTTATTGGACATCAGTTGGTTGGTCACAATTGCATGTAGAGCACCATTTACTTTATTTCCCGCATTCACTCTTCTTTCCACATCTTTATCAATCTTTCCATCCCTTGTAAACAAACTCCCCAAATATACGAACTCACTTACTTGCTCCACATTCTTATCATTTATTTTCACATAAATAATCACATTGATAATCCATTGTGTTATAAAAATCGCTACATAAAAAATCGCTCCTGACTTCCAGAGTATGAGGGCTTTACCTTACCGAGGGGAGGAAACATATAACATCGCATGTTATATGTTTAAACATTTCGACGGGCGGGTAAAGCATATAGTGTTGTCGCCCCGGGCCTCAGACAGGCTTAATCCGCTACTGGTAATTTACAACAAATCTATGTAAATAACATTTGAGATTTTACCCATTTGAATGAGTTTGGTAATGTTATCACCAACACACGCAACATTGTTATTGAGTAAATTAATTCCAAAAGCAAATTCTTCATCGTCGAAAAAATCAAAAGGACGTTCAGGAGGCTCTGATTTGTCATTCACAGAAATATTCGATTTCGAGTGTATAATATCAAGGTATTTATCAAAAATTGTTTCTCCTCTGTTGGGTGATGATGATCGAGTCGTTACAGAAGATTTCGACGACTTTGAAGTCCAGTCTCCAGAAACTGTATTTCGCGGTTCATGTCGCGTTTCTCCCACGTTACAGACACTCATTTTAAAATTTTTCAACGTTCAGTTAGCCTAAAATAATGTATGAAAATGATAGAAGCTGTTGTTGTCATAAAATTCTTGACATTTTGTTGTTTTTTTAACGATTCCGATAATATTCGAAGTGCAAACTCTTTTACAAAAAAATCAGTATGTATGTCAGAAGTTAAGCAGTTTTGGATCAAAAACGGGATGCCTGTGCCTGGAAACACAAATAAAAAGGTTTAAGTTGGTAGTTCAGCAAAAGTGGGCAAATTGCAAAATGTGAGTACTGGCCATTCAGTAACGTTTGACACTGCATGTCGTTTGTTTTAAATCTATAATAGTTGTGTCAAATAATAAACAATGTCTATGAACATGCGTATATTTTAATTATTAAATCCCTCACAAATTGGTAGCAGAGCGTGGTTGTTTGTAAATATGAAAAAATGGCATCAATTACGAGTTATCGAAATATAGAACCTTTGACCAAGTCAAATTATGATACTTGGTGTTTGCAAGCACAGGCGGTCCTGATCAAAAATGACTTTTGGGATATCGTAAGCGGCGAAAAAACGTTACCACCAGTTGCGGATGCGGCGGCGAGATTGGCGTTCAACAAAGAGGATTTGAAGGCAAGGGCTGAAATTCTACTTTTGTTGTCACCGTCGGAATTAAAACAAATTAAAGTCTACGCGACATCTAAAGCTGTATGGGACAAGTTGAAGGCTACTTACCAAAGCAATGGGCCTGCAAGAAAAGCTACCTTATTAAAACAGTTGGTTTTAAAGCGAATGACCACAGGAGAAGATATACGTGACCACATAAATAACTTCATGGACATCGTGGACAAAGTCGCAGATATGGATATAAAGGTACCTCCAGAACTGCTAAGCATAATGCTCCTCTACAGTTTGCCGACAACTTTTGAAAATTTTAGAATAGCCATTGAATCTCGAGACACCCTGCCTAATCCTGAAGATTTAAAAGTAAAGATTCTGGAAGAATTCCAAGCAAGGAGTGGAAATGAACAGCCTGAAAGCTCAGAAGCCTATCACGTTAAGAAAAATAGGAAAAGGTTGTACTGCAAGACCTGTAAAAAGAAAGGTCACACTATCGAGACATGTTGGGGCAAGAAGAAAAACCCGAATAAAAAAGACAACGGAAGCAAATAAAATTTTAACGTTTGTCTGAGCACCGTAAATACAGACGCTGGTGAAAATGCCTGGTGTCTAGACAGCGGCTGCTCATCGCACATATGCGGTGACGAATCAATGTTTTCCACTATGACCCCTGAAATTGGCACTCTAAAGTTGGCATCAAACAAATATACCAGCGAAATTCAAGGCAAAGGGAAAGTAACTATAAACACCGCTAAACACGGCTACAATTTCCATGACACACTATATGTTCCGGATATTTCTGTAAACCTTTTATCCGTCGCTAAAATAACGGACAGAGGAAATAAGGTTGTTTTTGAAAAAGAGAAAGCCTACGTCGTAGACAAAACCGGTAAAACAACACTGACTGCTCGAAAGAGAAATGGGCTTTACTATTTGGAATCTGGACAAAAAGAGACTACAAATTACACAGCAAAAAATGACAGTGACATTATGGAATGGCATCGCAAACTCGGCCACATAAATGAAAGAGACTTAAAGAAGATGGCTAAGGATAACCTAATGCATGGTTTAAACTTAAATGATGAAAACATGGAAACATGCGAGACCTGCATCAAAGGCAAATTGTCCAGGTTACCTTTTATAAGACATGATCTATACACAACTGATCACCTGGAGATAATCCATAGTGACGTTGGTGGACCGTTTGAATGCGATACACTAGCAGGATCAAAGTATTATGTTACTTTTACAGACGACTTTAGTCGCTATTGTCACGTCTATTTTATAAAAAGGAAGAGTGACGTTTTCAAAGTTTTCAAAGAATATAAAAATGAAGTTGAGACGTTCCACAACAAGAAAATAAAGAACCTGCAGACAGACAATGGCACGGAATACCGCAACAAGGAATTCGATGCTTTTCTCAAATCGCATGGCATCCAAAGAAGGTTGACCACAGTTTACACCCCTCAACAAAATGGGATCAGCGAGAGAAAGAACAGATCGTTATTAGATAAAGCCAGATGTCTGTTAATCGAGGCCAAGGCACCTAAAAAACTCTGGGCGGAAGCGGTAGCAACCGCAAACTACCTTATAAATCGTAGCCCTTCCAAAGCACTGGATGGCGAAATACCGTTCATGAAATGGCTTGGCCGAAAACCATGTGGGCATCATCTTTACGTGTACGGCAGGAAGACCTTTGTTTTGAAAAAGAACAAACGAGGCAAACTGACCCAAAATGCCAAAGAAGGCGTATTCATGGGGTACTCACTGACCTCAAAGGCTTACAGAGTGTACATACCCGAAGAAGATGATGTAGTGATAAGCAGGGACATAAAAGTCATAGACAAGATGTACTTCGAAGAAGAAAGTCAGAGCTATGATAAACTTATTAACGAAAGAGAACACTCTAGGATACCTGAAAAAGAAAATAAGATTAAAGGTAATGATATGAAAAATGAAAGAATACAACCCATAGAAATTGAAATAACCGAGAATGAAAAGAAAAATACCTTACAAAATTTCAATGAGCAAGAAGATGAAGTTTCTTCGGTAGAAGACATAGAGTCTTACGATGACGCATCAGAGGTTATAGAAATACCTGAAAATGGGAGGCCGCAAAGAGAGAGGCGTCCACCCGCGTGGACCAGAGATTTTATATTAGACCATCCTGAAGAATGTCAACTACTTTCAGAGATATCCAACATATCTGATGAGAATGAAGATGATGAATACTGGCATGATGCTATAAAAGCCGAGATTAGAGCACATGTTAAAAATGGAACCTGGAAAATAGAAAAGAAGAACAAAGACATGAAAGAAGTGGACTACAAAATGGTTCTTAAAAATAAAATAGGACCTGACAACAGTATAACAAAGAAAGCCAGACTAGTAGCACGGGGCTTCACTCAGCGACCAGGCGTTGACTTCAATGAAACATACGCTCCCGTAGCTAAACTGAGTTCAATAAGATCTGTTGTTGGAATAGCCATGGAAGAAGGCTTGAAATTGAACCAGATGGATGTTACAACGGCATACCTGAATGGTGAACTAGAAGAAAAAATAGTAATGAAGTATCCTGACTATTTAGAAGAATATCTGACTGAAATCATGGTTGAAGAAAGTAAACAGGAAAATTTAACTTTGTACAACAAAACAATGAGTATGCTAAAAGACATAAAATACAATCCTAAAGGAAAAGTATGTCATCTTATAAAAGCTTTATATGGACTCAAACAGGCAGGGAGGCAATGGTACAAGAAACTCGACACAGAATTAAAGAACATAGGTTTCACAGCATCGGAAGCTGACCCATGTCTATACATACAAGAGAAAAGAGGAGTAAAAGTCATAATAATAATATATGTCGACGATTTGTTAATTGCCTATTCATGTCCCAGAAAGCTACAAGAAATAAAAGACATGTTAAATGCCAAATTTGAATTAAAAGACTTAGGAACACCTAAACGGATAATAGGAATAGATGTTACCTATAAGGGCGATGAAATCAAACTGAACCAAGAGAGGTTCATAGAAGACACTCTTAAAAAATTTAAAATGGAAGATTGCAAGGCCACATCGACGCCCATAGAACCAGGTCTTAAACTAGAAAAAGGAGAAAGAGGTGAAAAGAACAATCTGCCGTACAAAAATTTGATTGGTACGCTCATGTATCTGGCTGTGGCAACTCGACCAGATATAATGTATGCCATTAGCTATCTCTCTCAGTTTAATGACTATTACGGCGAAGAGCATTTCAAGTGCGCAAAAAGAGTGCTGCGTTATTTAAAAGGAACCAAAGGCGTTGGTCTTATATTCAGGAAAACTCGCCAAGAACTACATGGCATGGCTGACGCAGATTGGGGCGCATGCAAGCTCGACCGGAAGTCTTTTTCGGGCTTTTGTTTTAAATATGCTGGAACGGCTATAAGCTGGATGTCGAAGAAACAAAAGTCTGTTGCGCTATCTACTGCCGAAGCGGAATATGTAGCATTGACTGAAGCTGCGAAAGAGGCCATTCATCTAAAAAGTGTATTCAGAGATCTTGGGGCCAACTATGAAAGCATAGTAATATTTACCGATAACCAAGCTGCCCTTAAGTTAAGTCAAAACACTATGGTCAATTCCAAGTCCAAACACAATGATTTAAAAATGCACTTCATTAGAAATTGCATAATGGACGGAATGATAGAGGTCAGGTATCTGCGAACCGAAGACATGGAAGCAGATATACTAACAAAAGCTATAGCTGGACCGCGGCTGGTGAAATTGCGGAACGGCTTAGGAGTTTCCTGAACTCCTTATGACCACGATCATGCAGTGAAGAGGAGTGTGAGTACTGGCCATTCAGTAACGTTTGACACTGCATGTCGTTTGTTTTAAATCTATAATAGTTGTGTCAAATAATAAACAATGTCTATGAACATGCGTATATTTTAATTATTAAATCCCTCACACAAAAGCTGGACAAACAAACGTAATTATTTAGTGTGGCAGTGTGGCTGCACTTAAAAATGAGGTTATTTATCACCTAGTTGGAGTACCGTTTACTGAGGGCAAAATGTCTATCCCAATTTCTATCGTTCATTACTTTAATTTTGAAAAACAGAACTGTTTAGTAAATGATACGATAAATAATTATGACAACCAAACAATTTTTGACTTTGTTTTCTTTTCTTTCTAACCTAGCAACACCGATTAGACATTTTGCTTAAATTCACGTTTATTTACGTGAAAACTGTACGAAAATACACAATAAGATAATAGTTTAGAAGCTATACAGACAAATAAGAATGGCAGACGTACTAGATATTGAGAACTCCGAGGAATTTGAGGTAGACGAGGATGGCGAACGTAAGTATTTTGTGAATGTTTTGATGCATAATTTTCAATAGCATTTCTCCGTTATTTCGGTGTTTATGCCGCCTAGTAGTTTCCCTTGTCAGTCAGAGACATTATTGTCGTTACTCATGCTACAATCATGCTTTATTTGCTCTAATAAACATCCAATTAAAACATATATTTTTAGGTTAACTTTCTAGTTGAACGAACTCTATTTAGGCTTTAAATTCCGTTATCCCTGCCATTAAATACTGTAAATATTCTTCTGCTTGCATATTGCACGTATTTTAGTATTATTTGGTGGATTTTTCAGAGGGAATCGTCCGTTTGAAGGAGAAGGCGCGAAAACGTAAAGGGAGAGGTTTTGGCAGTGAAGCTGGTACCGGAGGCGTTGCAGAAAGGGGCAACAGGGGCAGGTAATTGAGAAAATCTTCTGGTGCTATTTATAACAGTATAAGGGGTAAATTCTTTGGGTCATATTACCCAGTTACTGGGTTGTGGAGGTCAGATAGGCAGTCGCTTCATGTAAAATACTGATACCCAGCTACAATCGATAAGACTGGAAGCCGACTCCAACATAGTTGGGAATATGCACGGCAGATGACGAATTTTTAACAGTACAAACATCTGTAACACAGTAGGAATTTCTCTATAAAAACTGTTGGTCAGTGTGACTGTGATTGTCAAAGTCACTTTAAACATACTACAATGGCCCTCCGTGTCTTGAAAAGCATGTTAAGCCATTGGTCCTGGCTGGCATTTGAGGATCTTTGACACAGTTGTAATGGGTCATCAGAAGCCCAAAAATCTGTTAACCAGTCTTACCAGGGGGTATAGTGTTACCCAGTAAGTTGTGGAGGTCAGATAGGAAGTTGCTCCAAGTAAATTACTGGTATGCAGCTACATCCGGTTAGACTGAAGTCAACCTCAAACATAGTTAAGTCAAAAAAAAGGCTTGGCAGATGACGTATGTTGTAGAAATAATTTATTAATTTAGACCAACTTTATGTGTTATGCCGGGAGGGGATGCCCTAGGAAGACACTAGTGACCTTATTGGTTCCTCAGAAAGGTCAGGTGCGTAGTACTCGCAACCGGTGTGTGTGTATGACCAGATGTATGAACATAAACGAGGCAAAAGAAGTATGTAAGAATCTTAGCAGGTGCCTGCCGGGGTCGCGTGATTGTTCGAAAGAGATACCGTGACCCTGGCACATGGGCAACTGAAGGAACACGGGTGGGTTTTAGTCAGTAAAAGTCTGACACGCCCTCCCGCTCCGCCCAGAGCGGGAGAAGTCATTTGATGATTTCCCAACCTGAAAAAAAAAAGAATCTTAGCAGGTGGCGTTTTGTAGTTTCTGCCTACCCCCATGGGAAAAAGGCGTGAATTTATGGATGTATGTATGTTTATTTCTTAACCTGCAGAAACAATAATCAAGACAATATTCTGTTCTATTTTTCAACCTTCATTCTTCTATGTTCTAGATATGACAGCCTGGCCCCCGAGGGTGACGGAAACACTCCAGGGCCACAGCGCTCAGTGGAAGGCTGGATTTTGTTTGTCAGCAATGTTCATGAAGAGGCACAGGAAGAAGATATACAGGTAAATATTTACTTAACGCTAATTGCTAAACTGAAGTGGCAGTGGGCAGCGCACATTGCTCGCAGAACAGATGGCCGATGGGGCCGAAAGGTTCTGGAGTGGCGACCGCGTACCGGAAGACATAGAGTTGGAAAGCCTCCAACAAGGTGGACCAATGACCTTGTGTACCTGGGCATTGTGTGGAAATGCAATGGACACTGGATTAATCCACACTAATATTATAAATGCAAAAGTAACTCTGTCTGTCTGTATATCTCACTTTCCTGCTAAAACTACTAAACTGATTTAAATGAAATTTGGTACACAGATAATTTAGAGCCTGAGAAAGGACATAGGCTACTTTTTATCCCGGTAGTATGTTCCCGCGGGATAATTTCCGACCTCCACGCGGGCGAAGCCGCTGGCAAAAGCTAGTTCTAGATATAAACTTTGAATGTCATTTTTAAACATTTTTGATAAACATACTGTATTTCTTCATTTGATTAATATGGTCAATTTAAAAAAGCTATTATGATGAAAAACCCATCAGCATGCCCATCTCCTGCCGTTATCCCAATTTTTATGGGGTCGGCACATCATGTCTTTTTCTTCCACACTCATCTAATAGTCGTCATCTGAATAGTCATCCAGTTAGTTATTCACACAGTCCATCCATCGTTTCTTTGGTCTCCTACTCTTATAGTCTAATGCAGAAATCCATATTAGGGGCCATCCATATATTACGTCACACGTTAAGGGGGAGGGAGGGGGTCAACAATGTGTGACATTGTGTGACAAGGGGGTGGGAGGGGTCCTAAATTTCGTGACGTCACATTTGAAAATCTATTTTATTGTAATTGTTGAGCAAAACACGAACTTTGAACTATTAACGAAAATCTCAAACATTTGCAACTCTATCTGTAGAAATTTAAGGTCCAAATTGTTTTTTCGGCCACTCGCTCTACTAGTGTTACGCGCCGACCGCCTAGTTGCCCTTTGATAAATACTGCTAAATGCATCATGGATGCCTAGCGGTGATATTGTTTCTATTTCATTTGACAATTGAATTTCGCGGATGAAACGTCGTCGTTGTCTTAGTTCTGCTACTTTGATATTATATTGTGATACCAATTTACGAAACAAGTTTAAAATGAATAAAAAGAGTGATTTAGGTAATCTTTACCGTAAACTATATGAAGCATACATTGCAGCTTATGCTGTGGTCTATATTTATTTATACAAGGCCTTAGTGCCTTGTATGCAACACAAGCAATTACTAATGTAAAAAACAAAAAGTTTTGCCCATCACGAAGATTCCCGTCGCGTCGAATCGCCTACCCGTGCGATTTTCCCCGTTTTTGCAACATTTTTCATTACTGCTCCGCTCTTCTTAGTTGTAGCGTGATATTATATAGCCTATAGCCTTCTTCGATAAATAGGCTACCCAACACAAAAAAAAAAACAATTCAGACCAGTAGTTCCTGAGATTAGCGCGTTCAATCAAACAAACAAACAAACTCTTCAGCTTTATAATATAAAAAAAAGTATAGAGTATAGATTCATTTAAATTGAAATAAAACAAATTTCAGAACTGCTGTTTTAATTCAATAATTATTTCTAGATGTAAAATTGTAAAATATGTGACGTCACACTAGGACCGGGGGGTCTCACAAATATGACCAGCTGTGATAAGGACGGGGGAGGGGGTCAAAAATCTTGAAATTAGTGTGACGTAATTTATGGATGGCCCCTTATGACACAAATCTCATATTATGAAAAATCCATATTATGGTTTAAAACACCTTAAGATGAATAACCCACATTATGATGATAAACATGTGATGTACAGTTCATATTATAATTAACAGCCCAATGATGAAAAACCCATATTATGGTTTTACAAACAAAATTTTCTTTTTACAGAACCAATTCTCAGAGTTTGGTGAGATCAAGAACATTCACTTGAACCTGGACAGACGTACTGGCTTCCTCAAAGGTTACGCTCTAGTGGAGTATGAGACTTACAAGCAAGCCGCTGTGAGTATAGTTGTTTTAATATAGTAATAATATCAAATATGATAGGCGGTCCAAGCATGCAAAAAAGCCTGCTGCCAAAATGATTACTTTTTAAGGTGTCTTTTTTATTATTGAAAAAGTAACAATTTACATGAATTTTACAATTAATCAAACCATCGCGGGTTTAACAGTGGTATGGGAACATGGTATGATAGTGGTATGTCTACCAACTTAGATTCAATTGCATCTCAATGTTTTTGTATTTGTCGTCTATACAAATATCATCCTACTGAGTGCATTCCAGCTTGTTGAAAGAACACGTCTTACGATATTCAAGTCTCGGTGCTGACTGTGCTGAGCAGTGCCTTAACCCTTTATAGGACGGCTTATATATAGTGGCCAGTAAACTGAAGTGAACTGGACACTCACAGGTACCTAGGACCTTGAAGTGAGGGTCCAGTTAACTGGCCACTTTGGATGAGCCGTGCTATAAAGGGTTAAAGGTCTAGAGCGCGACTAAATCCCGCAGCGATATTTATACGTCAACACGAACGTGGACTATAAGTGATGTGATGCTAAAAGAATCGTTCCCGGGTAGTGTTGCAAAGGACTCGAGTCCTCGAGTCGTAATTTTAAAGACTCGAGTCAATTAAGCAAGACTCAGTGTGCTCAATAGGCTCGAAGTCTAGACTCAAGCACTCGAGTCTTAAAAAGGACTCGGAGTCTTAAAGAGGACTCGAGTCAAAAAAGGACTCGAGTCTTAAAATTAACTCGAGTCTTAAAGAAAAACTTGGAGCATGAAGATGAAACTTGTAGCTCATCATTCGAAAACACTCAAACAGAAGAATGATAAGTTCTAATGAGTGGTTAAGATGTAATTATGCGTACAAACAATCTGACGAGTTATTCATAGACTCGAATTCATTTTGAGACTCGAGTCCTTTTTTAAGACTCGAGTCCTTTTTAAGACTCGAGTGGCTTGTAAATGACTCGGACTCGGCTTGACTCTTAGACTCCGAGCCTTTTGAGCACACTGAGTCTTGCATAATTGAGTCGAGTCTTTAAAATTTCGACTCGAGGACTCCAGTCCTTTGCAACACTATTCCCGGGTGGGCTCGAACCACTAACCTTTCGGTTAACGGCCGAACGTGCTAGCCATTGCGCTAAGGAGGCGTTGTCACATTACACTCTACTATACATGGTGTTTTAAGCGCCAAAGTAGGCCACGAAATTCTATTTTCTTTGGTTTTTTGTCGTGTGCACACATGTGCGCACGTGGATATACACACATCTAACGCAGAAAGACGTTTTATTTCGTTATTTGAGCTGCCGCACAGTGGAACGAATGTATGGGAGCGGTTGGACGTAGACATGTCCGAAAAATAAGAGTAAAATTATGACAAACTAATGATGCCATCTTATTCGATTACTTAATGCCTTCATAACTTGTGGTGATGAATTTCTTCATAACTCCCATATTTCGGGAGTAATTTGAGAAAATGTGAAATTTTACTATGAAAATGAGTGTATCGAGCTCTCTCCCTCCTGATTCCGGGCTTGTTTCAAGTAGCGGTCTCTAATATCGTAAAGCTATTACTAAGAGCTATATTTAATACTAAGACACATAGTGCGCCAAATGTGCACTTTCTGGGATAAAAGGAAATGAAAATTTAAAAAAAAAAACGTTTTTTCCCCATTTGTATTTACTTTAAACCGCAGACAGACTTATTAAGAGGTCTATAAATATATTATATATATACAGAAATATATATTAACAAAAATATTCACAAGAACTGATGAGAGTATGACTTTTAAGTAAGTTGATAATAAATTACCTAGTTTCATTAAAAGTACAATAAATAATTAAGATGTAAGCTCTAATTTACTAAGTTACACATTTTAAAACAATAACATCATTTAATTATCTTCGTCATCATCATCATCATCAATTAATTCAAATTCAGAATCGATGTCCGCTAAATCATTTATGTTAACAAATTCGATATCACTTTTCTCAGAATCCGTAAGCTCATAAAATTCCTTAAAAGAAGATTTTTTTACAAACTTATTTCCTTTTGGACGGATACTTGTAACAAGTGGATCAGAAGACAGTAAAAGATTGTGCATAATATCTTCATTGCATGAGATACTGCTATGCTTTCGAGAATGCCCCTCTCTATATTTTCTAAAATCTTTATTTCTAGCCTCAGATGCCTCTTCGGATAGAAAACCAATGGGCACAGTTGACATGTTCTGAACTATGTCTGGCCCATGCATTAAAATTTTATGAAGTGAAGAAGGCATATAATACCATGGGTATAACTCCACGTAAAGCTTAGCAGTATCAAAGCAGAACTCTCGGAATTTAGTTACGTTGATCTTCTCTCCTGATGAAATACACTGCAAGATCACACAGATTTTTCTTAAAAGCATAGCATCTATTCCGGTCAGTTCAGCAGATTTAGTGTAGTTTTCAAAAAATCTCCTTGCCGAGTTGCCATTGTTGGTGGATCCACTGCCTTGTTTCACAACATCGAGAAGTAAGCCCGTTTCTCTTCTTACAGCCTCTTGAACTCTTTTCTTCCTGTCATCAACTTGCCTTTTTGCTATATCACCCCTTACTTGCCATGATTTTATGTCTAATTTGTAGGAAATGTGTAATAAGCATTCCATTGAGCGAATCCAAGCGTGAAGGGTGCTTAAGCTATATTTATACATGTCCTCGTTTGCGTGTTTATCTTTGATTAACTCTAAATTATTCATTTCTTTAGGCCAAGCCTTGCATATGTCACACACTGAAGCTGCTGTATTGGATATAATGGAATGAATTTTACCATCAATCATTGTCAACAGCAGTTGGTGTTTGACACTAATTCCATCAGTGATGGTGGATGGAGTTAAGGCTTCAATCTCTGCTTCGATTTCAGCCATCTCTCTCTGCACATTTTCTTTGGTTTCCTTTATAAACTTAAACAATATTGGCCGGCAAAATGAAGTGGAAGATGGTCGCTCGTTTTCCCAAATTGTTACACCTTTTGAGACGAGCCGCAGTGGTACAAGACTAATCATAAAATTACTAGCAAGATCGATTTGCTCATCTTCACTCGTCCTTTGATGATAAATGCTTTGGCTAGATGATCCGTCAAAACCCCATTTGCTGGTCAATACGAGCTGTTGATTGGGATCAACAGGGGTTTCTAACGACCTAATAAGTCTTCTTGAGGTTAAATCCATCAAGGCTTGTAATTTGATTTTTGCAGAGCTCTCTGTAACTGTGAGATCTTCTTTGGCCGGATAGCACTTAATTTTTTCTTTAACCAACATGTAGTAACTCGGGTATTGAAGAGCTCCTTCTTGAGTGTTGAAATCCCGAAGAGTGTTATAGCGCCATTTCGATAAGTTCATCGATACATAAAGAGCCAATGCCTTCAAAGGGGATATTTCCCGTACCTGAATTGATTTACCTTCAATGAAGGCTTTGATTTTTGAGGCCTCTTCTGGATTCTCCGTCAAGTATTTCATAACATAAGCTGTATCGCTTTGTCCTGCCTTTTGAAGCGCCCTTTCGGCCGAAAACATAATTTCAGCGCTGCTACTGCTGCATGAAAGACTATCTTCAGTGCGTCTTCTTTTTTGCCGGTTACTAAGGTCCTCAAAAGATTTACGAGGACTAGGATGTGTACAAGTTGAAGCATCAGATTTAGCAGGAGAAATTATGGGCTCGATGACGTCACTTATATTTTCTGTAGAAGGTTCCATATTTTCATTCTGTAATTCCGGCCATTGAATTGCAGCCTGTAGCCAAATCTCATGTTTCTTCCGAAACTTATCTGTGCTTCTTCCAGACTGTGTCCATTTTGCATAAATGCGGTAGCAAAATCGACGACACCAGTCTTTTAAACTTGTTTCAGCACTTTCACATAACTGAACACAACTGTTATCTTTTAAAACACTGAACAAATAGTTAAAGTCGCGTAAATCTTTATGTGCGCGTGCGCATAAAGCAACGTGAATATCAAGATTTGTATTAAAATTTGGAAAATACATTGCGAGATTAGCTTGGATACAACGAGGTGTAAATCAACACTGATTTTAAAGTTACTAATAGTGACCTATTTATATAAAATCCAGGTATCCCAGGTATCCTTTGTTAAATATTGCAAGGTAATTAGTTATTGTGATAATTAGTAAATGATGCATGCTAAATTAGTGTATTAAGAGCCATTTAGTAATTAAATAATAGCAATGTTCTTATCAGTAATCATTAGTGCATCAGTTTTATATGTAAACCTTAAGTCCCTAATTATATATCCTAATTAGCTTATATCTTCTCTAATTGGCTGCTCAGAAATGTTATTGTAATAAGGTAAACCTTTAGAAAAACGGTTTTAATCAACAAAATAAACAAAAAATAAAAAAATTGTGTTATAAAATAAACATCACTCTTTATCCCAGAAAGTGCACATTTGGCGCACTATGTGTCTTAGTATTAAATATAGCTCTTAGTATTAGCATTATGATATTAGAGACCGCTACTTGAAACAAGCCCGGAATCAGGAGGGAGAGAGCTCGATACACTCATTTTCATAGTAAAATTTCACATTTTCTCAAATTACTCCCGAAATATGGGAGTTATGAAGAAATTCATCACCACAAGTTATGAAGGCATTAAGTAATCGAATAAGATGGCATCATTAGTTTGGCATAATTTTACTCTTTTTTTTCGGACATGTCTACGTCCAACCGCTCCCATACATTCGTTCCACTGTGTGCCGCCCCTTGTATTGATGCTAGGCCCGTGGCTAAAGGGGGAAATAAGGCATGATGTTATGTTATGATTAATATGCATCTTATTTGTGCACAATAAGCACTTTCATCTACTTTCTTTCTTCCCTAACGTTAACTTCTCTTCCCACCAGAGTGCACGCGAAGCTCTGGACGGCGCGGACATCCTTGGTCAGCCGATATCAGTGGACTGGTGCTTCGTCAAAGGACCGTCGAAGGTCCACAAGAAGAGGCGATAGAATCTAATTATTTAATATAAGCTATACTTATGAACATTGCTTTTTATTTAATTTGGTTTGTGTCAAAGAGAAATAGAATTTTTATCTGTACTACGTCAAATTTTTCGTGCAACATTGTTACTTTTTTAGGAATTTCCAAAAGCCAAAACATAACAGTCGTTTGGGTGCGATAATGTACATTTCAGTGCCATTTAAAGTTTCGAAGAAAGTTGGGATGGTGAAAAAAAAAACTGTTTTGTTTTTTTTTTCTTTACTTTTCGCTATCGATACCCAACACGGGGTAAAGTATGTAGATTATCTGTAAAAAAACATTTCATTTAGAGTACTTATGTATTGTAACAATTACTCGACGTTTACACAACCAGAAACATTTTGTGTTACTTGTATTCAACATCTAGATACATTTTAATGTATTACCATGCATAACTTCTTACTCTAATTTTAGTGGTTTTTGTTCACCTTTCTGACAATTTTTATTTACAAACTCGTCATTGTTTTATGCGTAACCGATAAACGAAAACACAAATACACAAAATGTACAATAAATGTTTTAAACCTTGGTGTAAACGCAGGGTTTAAATGTTGTTTTTCAATCAAATAACATGTGTAATAAATGTGCATATGCTAGCAATAGGTTCGTCCACTATTATATGGTACTTAGATACATACCAGATGTAATACAGGTGAACTGTGGGACCACCATCTCTGCCTACTAGCCGTTCAAGGAAAATAGGAGTGATAATATATTATGTTCTTTTAAACCGAGACATTCACTTCACTTTAAGCAAATTATTTCATCACCACTGCTCTCAAAAACGGTGAAGGAAAACATTGTGAGGAAACCGACATGTCTTAGAACCAAAAATCGAAGACGTGAGATACCAACCCGCACTGGCATGGTGGATTATGGCAATTTCCCACTCACAGAGAGGAAGCCAGTGTCCCAGCTGTGGGCACATTATAGGCTCATTATACTTTGGGTCCATTTCTTGTGTACTGTACTATCGACCTCTCAACTCTGCCTACTAGCCCTTCGGACGTACACAAGTGTGATGTTACATTACGTGCATTTCTTAGGGGCTATCTATTAATCACGTGAGGCTCGGAAAGAGGGGGAGGGGTCCATAAAAAATCACGAAGTATCACAACGGGGAGGGGTGTAGTAATATATTACGTGTATTAATTTTTTCGACAAACGCGCGATACTGAATCGAAAAGCGGCGTCACGTGTATTTATTTTTTCGTCAAACGCGTACAAAACGGAAAGCTGTTTGTAGTGACCTTTATAAATATATAAAAAAAAAATAAGATTCTTTGTAGGTACTAAAAAATACACGTGATGTGGGGGGGGGGGGTAGCATTCGCGAATAATTCATGGCACGAATATAAAAGCAACTTCATAATATTTTTCTATACATTTTACTTCTCAGTATAGTCGTAATACAGTCGTCTTTTAGAAATTATAGAAGCGCACAATAACGTTGTTTGAATTTGTATAGAGTACCCAAAGTCTAGAAAAGGTTGAGTCATTATTACACATTATATTCTTTTGTGTTTTTCTGTGTGGTGTGAGTCGTGTTAAAAATTAATAGTTAAAAAAAAAACACGCTTCCATAAAAAACCAAATTAAACTATAGTAAATAATAGAAAAAAAGAAGTGTTGGGTGTTTTTTTGAAGCATTTTAATTGGTATCAAGCAGTTTGGTTTTCTATGGAAGCGTATTTTTTAGTTTTTTAAACTATGTATTATTTATTTTTAGTGTTTCAAATTTTGTGACGTATGTCAGCCTAGTTTTCGAAGTCAGTTTTTTTTTCTATCCTGGTAACCCTGACAAGGATAATGGCACAAAATTATAAAAATATTGTAGTGTCATCGGTCCTCGATAAGTCTACAAGTTTAAATGAAATCTGACCATTTGAAGTGGGTCAAAATCAAGTCCAAAGGAGTCGGTTACAAACAAACATACAGGTAAAGCTAATAAAAGCGAGTTAAAAAGCAATGTTTATAAGTAACTGACTAAGTTTAGCTTATGCATTGCTATTCACAACCATTCGATACGCTTCTGATCCGATTCGAAGATTAATCAATGTTATCGCAGAAGTCATAACCCGAAATTATTGATGAATTGAAAAGTTTCAATCAAATCGATGAACGCTATTCTTCCGACAGCTGTTTGCTGTCGGGGGCTAGGCAGATCAGCACGCGTAGCATGACCGCTATAGAAACGGAATTTGTCGACGGAAGAGAAGACAAAATGATGATGGTATCGTAGAAAAATTGTGTAAAACTGAAAAGAAGAGATGTTTCTATTCTTCAGTCGACAAAAATACGATGTCAAGTATGATGATTATTTTTCTGATGAGATAGAAACATTTTTACAGAATTAAAATACATAAGGAACTTTATTTGTTCTTGGTAGAATAGATATAGAATTAGTCATGCTACGCCGGCAGAGGGGTAATTGCGTAACTCACTATAAGTAGGAATCGCATTCATATTGACAGTTGCGCAACATTCATGGCGTTGTTTACGTTGTCCAGCAAACAATTTTTTCGAACATTTGAAGGAAAGGATTAGCAAAATGCTACAAAATTATTCAGATTTTGAATTATAGTGTGTTACGCGACTAGGGTGCAGGTTATCGAAATGAGTAATTTTCGATACAAATCCTGTCGAATGGTTGTGAATACCTATGCAGACCAGCGTTATGTATCGCACTTTGCCTTTAGTTTGAAACTTATTAATATTATCAAAATTTTTAATTAAAAAAAAAAGAATAATCAGTCAATTTGGGTGGCGGGAACAATAAGTTACCAAATATGTATTTATTTCACAAATAAAAAAACCGGCCAAGTGCGAGTTGGACTCGCGCACCGAGGGTTCCGCACAAACCTGTAGGTATTTTCGGTTTAAAAATATATATATTTTTTAATTTTTATATTTCAGTTGATTGAATGTAAGGTAAATTGCGGTTTACGATTAATGACGTTTTAAAAAAAAACTACTCACTCGATCTCGTTCAAACCAATTTTCGTTGGTAGTTTACATGGTAATGTACATCATATATTTTTTTTAGTTTTGTCATTCTCTTATTTTAGAAGTTACGGGGGGGGGGACACACATTTTACCACTTTGGAAGTGTCTCTCGCGCAAACTATTCAGTTTAGAAAAAAATGATAATAGAAACCTCATTACCATTTTTGAAGACCTATTCATAGATACCCCACACGTATGGGTTTGATGAAAAAAAACATTTTTGAGTTTCAGTTCTATGTATGGGGAACCCCAAAATTTATTGTTTTTTTTTCTATTTTAGTGTGAAAATATTAATGCGGTTCACAGAATACACCTACTTACCAAGTTTCAACAGCATAGCTCTTATAGTTTCGGAATAAAATGGCTGTGACATACGGACGGACAGACAGACAGACAGACAGACAGACAGACAGACAGACATGACGAATCTATAAGGGTTCCGTTTTTTGCCATTTGGCAACGGAACCCTAAAAACCGGCCAAGTGCGAGTCGGACTCGCGCACCGAGGGTTCCGTACAAACCTGTAGGGATCCTCGGTTTATGTATAAGGTTTATGCTTATGAACTTATATTTAGTAAAGTACTTACAATATATTTAGTAAATGTTTTTTTTTTTTTAATTTTTATATTTGAGTATCAACTCAAATATAAAAATTAAACAAAAAACATTTAAGTTCATAAGCATAAACCGAGGATCCCTACACTTTTTTTTGTAATACGTCATAAATCGTAAACCGCAATTTACCTTTTCAATCATGAATGAAAGCTAAATTGCGGTTTACGATTTATGACGTATTAAAAAAAAACTACTTACTGGATCTCGTTCAAACTAATTTTCGGTGGTAGTTTACATGGTTATGTACATTATATATTTTTTTGAGTTTAATCATTCTCTTATTTTAGAAGTTACGGGGGGGGGGGGACACACATTTTACCACTTTGGAAGCGTCTCTCGCGCAAACTATTCAGTTTAGAAAAAAAATATATTAGGTTTGATATTTTTTTTTTTTTTGAGTTTCAGTTTTAAGTATGGGGAACCCCAAAATTTATTATTTTTTCTCTATTTTAGTATAAAAATCTTGATGCGGTTCACAGAATACATCTACTTACTAAGTTTCAACAGCGTAGCTTTTATAGTTTCGGAGGAAAGTGGCTGTGACATACGGACGGACGGACAGACAGACAGACAGACAGACAGACAGACAGACAGACAGACAGACAGACATGACGAATCTATAAGGGTTCCGTTTTTTGCCATTTGGCAACGGAACCCTAAAAATTGTGCATGAGTGCGTGAAGTGTACACGTATTCGAGGTAAGACATTAGCACCTATCATGGGTAACTTACCGCCTGAGCGCTTAGAGCCTGGCTTCCCATTTATGCGAACCGGTGTTGATTACGCGGGGCCAGTGTTTATATTAAATAAAAAAAAACCGGCCAAGTGCGAGTCGGACTCGCGCACCGAGGGTTCCGTACAAACCTGTAGGTATTCACGGTTTATGCATAAGGCTTGTGTTTATGAAATTAAATCCTATTTTTTTTATTTTTATATTTGAGTTGATTGAATGAAAGGTAAATTGCGGTTTACGATTTATGACGTATAAAAAAAAAACTACTTACTAGATCTTGTTCAAACCAATTTTCGTTGGAAGTTTATATAGCAATGTACATCATATATTTTTTTTAGTTTTATCATTCTCTTATTTTAGAAGTTACAGGGGGGGGGGACACACATTTTACCACTTTGGGAGTGTCTCTCGCGCAAACTATACAGTTTATAAAAAAATGATATTAGAAACCTCAATATCATTTTTAAAGACCTATCCATAGATACCCCACAAGTATGGGTACGATGAAAAAATTTTTTTTGAGTTTCAGTTCTATGTATGGGGAACCCCAAAATTTATTGTTTTTTTTTCTATTTTTGTGTGAAAATCTTAATGCGGTTTACAGAATACATCTACTTACCAAGTTTCAACAACATAGCTCTTATAGTTTCGGAAAAAAATGGCTGTGACATACACGGACAGACAGACAGACATGACGAATCTATAAGGGTTCCGTTTTTTGCCATTTGGCAACGGAACCCTAAAAAGTACTTTGCGTAACTCTGAATTTTATCTAGATGTAATTGGTCTCTTATATAAGGATTCCTTTATAATTGGCGTGTATTATTTCGCACCTAAAAAGTCCTTGGAAACAAATATAATATCATACTAGCTGTGCCCGCGACTTCGTGTGCATGTCGGAAAACAATGTGTTGCTTAGATGTCCGTTTCCACCGCGCGGCTAACTCTTAAAATTTGATGTTATTTTGTGCCAGGAATTAGTTGTAATTTGTTACAATACACACCTCTTATCCTGAATTTGTTACAAAAAAAACTAAGACGCTACGACCAAAAACAGTTGGCCGCTAGAACCGCCACTTGCCGTAGTCATCGCCTGTGATTACACAGAAACTAAATAATGCAGATAGGCGAATGATACATCAAAAGAAAGGTCTTCATTTGTTGTATTTGTTACAAAAATAAAAAAAACATCAAAACGTAAATATACAAAAAGTTATGCTATATTTAGTTTTCAGGTTAAGTGTAGGTACGTATCTCACCATAAATATCAAATTAATAGAGGCTAATCAATCAACTCAGCCTATCGCAGTCCACTGCTGGACATAGGCCTCTCCCATGTTGCGCCACAACACCCTGTCCTCCGCCTTCCGCATCCAGTCTACCCCAGCCACTTTCCTAAGGTCGTCGGTCCATCTAGCTGGGGGGCGTCCCACACTACGCTTACCGATACGCGGTCTTCACTCCAGGACTCGTCTGCTCCACCGGCCATCGGTCCTTCGATAGATATGGCCAGCCCACTGCCACTTCAGCTTGCTTACTCTGCGAGCTATGTCGGTAACTCCAGTTCTTTTCCGGATAACTTCGTTTCTGATTTTATCCTTCAAAGAGAATCCGAGCATAGCCCGCTCCATAGCGCGCTGAGCGACCTTGAATTTGTGAACCAGCCCAACTGTCAGTGTCCACGTTTCGGCACCGTGAGGCTAATATGTATGGACAATTAGTTGCTAATTTGTTGCAGCAAATAAACAAGAAAAATACTTGAAAAAAGGTTCAATATTTTTTTTACAGTCGATTATAGTTGGCCGCTCGGACGGCAATATGCCTAAAATACAATGGCGTTTATTTCGTTATTAATAGTAGGTTCAAGCTTAGTTCTAGTACTAATCGACAGGTATCGTAACCTAGTTTGGATAAATGTGGCGAATATAACTACAGGCTTTTTATTTTAGGGGATATTCACTAAAATATAGTAGTATGAAACTGTATAAGAGTGACCATAAATTTTCATAATAAAGTGAGACTGAATCACCATTATTGAAATGTTCGGTAGTCATATCTTACTGTCTTATGTAACTTTGACGTTCAAAAAGTGCTGACTCTCACTCTAGTTTGAATAAATTACTTTTGATTTTGATTTTTCAACCACAGCTTTCGAATGCAGTTACTGCGTCTAGGGTTTATAATGTTAATGCGTCGTAGTGTACAGTGTCCGTTTCGACTGCTCGGACATAGTGTCGTAGAAGAAAACGACTACGTCAACATTACGAGGGAATTTGTAAAACACTAACAGTGAAAGTCGCAAATTCGTACCTCCAATATTGTAGTATGATTAAAGCCCTAATGTTCGAACTTAAAACCGATAATGCTAGTTAGCAGAAGGGTGACCAAGGTGTTATTTGGATGAAGAAATACTTATACAAAAATATTAACACTCTTGTTCGTATAATTACACGCGCAAGAGGCTGGAGCTCGGACGCGGCCGCACCCGGGAGCCGCCGAGATGAGAGTTCTCCATGTTTCGAGCGAACGGCATTAGGTCAAAGTTTAGG
The DNA here is from genome assembly GCA_932294355.1 of Aporophyla lueneburgensis. Taxonomy (NCBI): domain Eukaryota; kingdom Metazoa; phylum Arthropoda; class Insecta; order Lepidoptera; family Noctuidae; genus Aporophyla; species Aporophyla lueneburgensis. The sequence goes on along the minus strand of OW028762.1, from coordinate 8,764,521 downwards.
GCTTTATTCATACTGTCTACATTTTCTTCGAAATCGTATCAGTGGTCGGATATCTGTCAAAGCGCACTAAACATATAGTTAGCCGTCCATCAGACTCCTAGAGTTCGATGAGTCGGATATCCGTATCTGTATCCGCGGATATTCGAGGGAGAAGAAAAAAACCGTATCCGTTACTTTTTGGGCAGATGTTTTACCTTAATAATATATTGAATACATAGATGAAGTTCTATATACAAGATGCAGTTTTGAACCTGCAAAACATTTCAGGAGGTTGTAATGAGACTCGTAAATAGTCATATAACAATATGATACCAAGTCAATAATCAATAATACTTTTTATTTCAGATTTTTCAATTTTATTGTTTATCAGAATAAGTCTCTTAATTGTTGTATTTTCGTGGAAGCAAAAATTTTATTTATTGAAAGACAATGTCACACGGAAGAACACGTCATTAATTTTTTAAACATTCATATATATAATTATCTTATTTCTATGAACGTATGTATTTTCGTGGAAGCAAAAATTTTATTTATTGAAAGACAATGTCACACGGAAGAACACGTCATTAATTTTTTAAACATTCATATATATAATTATCTTATTTCTATGAACGTACAGCCAGTACGATTACATTACTTCAACATCCTCCCCTTAATCGGACAAGGCTACAAATTTCATCTGATGACTGTACAAACAGGCACACACATGTAAATCAACCTGACTGTACTTTACAATGACAGTGACATTAATTTATAAAAAAAAAAAAACAGAGCACTAAACAAATCAAAAATAATACAAATAATAGCAAATAAAACATCTTAAGATATCATTAAGCCTATATCAGACACGCAACGTTGGTGTTTGCATCGACTCAACCCTTTGGTTAAAACATCCGCCAACATCTTATCCGTAGACAAATAAGCTAATTTTATTTTATTATTTTCGACTAACTCCCTAACAAAATGGTAACGGACATCTATATGTTTAGTCCTATTATGATGAACCGGATTTTGTGCCAATTTTTGCGCACTTTGGTTATCATTATAGATAGTTACCGGAAAAGACTCACCTGTTATCTCAGATATAAGACGCTGTAAATAAACAGCTTCTTTAGAAGCACTGGACAACGCCATGTACTCAGCCTCTGTGGACGACAAGGCAACCGTGGGTTGTTTTTTACACTCCCACGATACTGGTGCATTCGCTAATTTGAATACGTAACCTGTATACGATCTCCTGTCACCACCGTTGGCCCAGTCGGCATCGACAAAACCACGTAAGGGTTCTCCAGTCTTTTTAAATCTAAGACCGTAGTCCAACGTACCTTTTAAATACTGCAGGACACGTTTAGCAGCAGTCCAATGCGCCTGCATAGGATTCTTATTGAACTGACTTAAGAAACTAACGGCAAACAAAATGTCGGGTCTTGTATTGATAGCTAAAAACATCAAGCAACCGATTAAGTTTTGGTAAGGGACATTGACAGCTGGTTCAGTCTGAGAACGCAGGTCAACACTAATGTCCATAGGAGTAGGAACAGTTTTGCACTCCGCCATATTAAAACGGTCCAACGTTTCTAATATGTAACGATTCTGATTTACCTTCACATCATTAGTTCCCTTTTCCCTAACGACATGCAAACCAAGGCAATAACTAAGTTCACCTAGATCCTTGACACCAAAAAAATCCTTTAGGCCGTTCTTCAAGAAAGACAATTCATTTTCTTTGTTATAAATCAAGATCAAATCGTCTACGTAAACTGCTAGTATAGCGATACTATTACTCCTTTTTATGTAGACGCAGGGCTCAGACTCTAATCTATTATAGCCTAAATTATGAAGCACCTCATCTAACCTTTTGTTCCAGGCTCTGGCAGCCTGTTTAAGACCATAAAGAGACTTATGTAATTGACATACTTTGGTCTCCTGACCTTCAGCTACAAAACCTTCAGGTTGTGCCATAAAAACCTTCTCCTCCAGTTTTCCGTGAAGGAAAGCTGTGTCTATGTCTAAATGATGCATTTTTAAATTCTGTTCAGTGGCTAGTGCAATCAAAACCCTTAACGACGAGTAACGAACTACCGGCGAAAAAGTTTCCTCGTAATCTATTCCGTAGCTTTGACGAAAACCTTTTGCGACTAAACGTGCTTTGTATCTACTCACTTTACCTTCAGAATCACGTTTTAGCTTGTATACCCATTTACACGGTATGATTTTTTGTCCTGTATTTTCTACTAAGGTCCAAGTACCGCTAGAAATTAAGGAATTATATTCGTCTTCCATTGCAGCAATCCACATGTCCTTGTCTGGACGTAAAAGAGAATCAGAATAAGAACAAGGTTCATCTTTCAACTCACCACTTTGCATCGCTGAACAACAACAGACGGAACAGTAATTTACAGGCTTTCTATCCCTTAATTTGTACCTCCTTTCAGGTTCCATGTGCGTCTCTTCTTCCTCAACAGGTACTACTGGAGTTGCAGGAAGAGGATAGGCCATAGGTAGGGATGGTTCAGCAGCAGCAGTGCTTGTACTTGCTACAGGATCAGCTGACCCACTTTGTACCTGTAAATCATTGTTATCAGAGGAGAGAATAATGCTATGACGATGTGACTCGTCCCCTATCTCAGCGTTTGTGAAACAATTCTCTAAAAACACTACATCCCGCCCTTTGATACTTTTTCTTATATTGGTGGGATCACGAAACCTATACGACTTGTTGCTATTGCAATAACCAACAAATATGTACTGTTTCGCTTTCGCATCTAATTTTTGGCGATCGCAAGACGGCACATGAACGTATGCACGGCAACCAAATATTCGTAGATGGGAGATATCGGGTTTTCTGTTGAACCATATCTCATACGGAGTACGATTATCTAAAGCTCTATGTGGACATCTATTTTTCAAATAAGTAGCAGTGCGTACCGCATCCTCCCAGAAAGTCTTTGGTAGGTTACTATCTTGTAACATGCACCTAGCTTTCTCCACTAAGGACCTATTTGTCCTTTCAGCAACACCGTTGGATTCAGGACAATACGGGACAGTAGTCTGATGTTTAATTCCCCTTGAAGTTAAATATGCTTCGAATTCACCATTAACATACTCACCCCCGTTGTCGGTACGCAAGTTTCTTATCTTAAAAGAAGTTTCCCTTTCAACCAGAGCTTCGAATTCTAAAAACTTTTTCTTAACATGCGCTTTAGACGGTATAAAGTAAGAAAAAATCATTCTAGAAAAATCGTCGATAAAAGTAACCAAATACCGATTTGAACCTAATGACATTACGTCAAAAGGGCCACAGACATCAGAATGTATAGTTTCTAAAATTCTGCTGCCTTTCTTATAATCAATAATTTTGAAGGGTTTTCTACTTTGTTTTCCTTCAATACAGGCTATACAAGGGTTTTTATCTAAAGAAGAATATTCAATACCTTTAGCTTTGCCACGACGTAGATGTTCTAATGCAACGCGGCACAGATGACCAAGTCTGCGATGCCACAAACTTGAAGTAGTGTGTTCTTTAGAAGCCATAGCATGCTCCGAGTGAATTACTTGATGATCCAATCTATACAAGCCACCAACGTTGCATGTCGCATGACCTACTGATTTGCCGACTACTTTTACTTCATTGCGTCTGTACATAGAACAACCTTTCTTATCAAAAACAATAGTTAAACCCTTTTCAACAGCCTTACTAACTGAAATTAAGTTCGTACGCAACTCAGGAACGTAAAGAACATCTTTGATACCATTTAATTTTAACTTACTGTCTTTTACAAGTAACACTTCACCGACGCCAGCTGAAATTATCTCTCTATTATTTGCTAGAGTTATGTTCTTGCTTTCAGACGTGTTTAAATTGGTAAACCATTCTTTCATACAGGACATATGTGAAGAGGCTCCAGAATCTACATACCAGTCGGTTTGAACTAGATTACCTCCAACACCCAAGGCCGAAATAAGTGTTGTCTCCTTACTATTATTTTTACTTTTTCTCTGCCTTTCCTGTTTTCCTTTCTTCCTGGTTGGGCAATCTGGACGTTTGTGTCCCGGTTCTTTACATTCGTAACAAATAACTTTTCTTTCTGCAGCTTTAAGCGGCTTCATTTTTTCATTTGTTGCAAGAACCAATTCCTTTGACTCTCGTTTGGCACTTTCGTTTAGTAATTTCTGCTTTACTAATTCAGATGTTACCTGAATGTTTGAGTTCTCTAGGGCCATTACTAAGGGATCAAACTCTGGTGGTAAACCTCCAAGTAAAATTGCTCCTATAGACGTATCATCAATGCATCGCCCTATGTCTGCCAAGTCTTGAGCAGTGCTAATGACAGCATTGATATAGTCTTCAATCGAACCAAAATCAAGTAATTGGTATCTATACAGCTTTCGTTCTAACGCCAACTTTCTACCCATACCTTTATCCTCATAGGCATTTGCTAAGGCGTCCCAGACCTCCTTTGCAGTTTTACAAGCCCGTACATGGGTAATCGCTCCACCTTCCAAAGTCAGACACATCTTGGTATAAGCTTTAAGTTCTCTATTTTTTCTTACCGCTACCGATGTACTGTCTTCGATATCATACCCCACAACTGTAGACCACAAGTCCTCGTGCAGCAGGTACATACGCATTTTGAACTTCCACTGACTGTATCCATCTTTTCCATGCAACTGTTTGATGGAAGCAAGGGAAGCCCCTGAACCCGCGTAGGTCGAAGGCACGTTAATGTCACCCACAGACATTGTATTACAGTGCAACAAAATATTTTACTCTATTTAAAATATATTTACGAGCACTAAAAACGTAATAAAATTATCTATTCTGGGCCCATAACCGTTTGTTGTATTTTCGTGGAAGCAAAAATTTTATTTATTGAAAGACAATGTCACACGGAAGAACACGTCATTAATTTTTTAAACATTCATATATATAATTATCTTATTTCTATGAACGTACAGCCAGTACGATTACATTACTTCAACATTAATAACCCTCTTCAAAAAATACAGAATCACCCATTGCGATTTATCGCGCGTCATGTCACTGTGTGCGTGAATGCAATGACCAGTGACGTCAGCCTGTACGAGGCTCCGCCCACATTACTATGAAACGAACGCGGCACTAAGTTGAACTAAAATGGCGGTCGTTGTTATGGTTACGCGCAGCCCCCGCACGTCATTCCGCACTTTGATTGAGGCTCGAAAATCTGTTATTACTGCGCATTGAAGGTTGAACCAACGTGCCGCGGCCCGCGATCTGTATAAGTTGTAGCTACAGCAACTTATAGCAAATAATTTAACCTTAGATGTAGTTCGAATTTGAAAATCACAATGTACCTACATTATTGTTTTAGTAGTTTCTAGTTAGGATTACAATAAATTAAATACAAAAGAGTTATAAAACGGTATTTATTTCATTACAATTATAATTTACTTCATGTGGATCATATGCGCGAGGGACCAGTCGTGCTTCAGCTCGGCCAGGTCTTCGATACGAACTCCTGCGGCGGTGACAACACCCAGCTGGTACCTTTGGAAGGCGCGAGCGTCGCGGTAGAAGAGAACTTCCATGCATTTGCGAACTAGGGCCCTGGGGAATAAAGACCGTACTTTAGTTTTCCGGAACAAAAAACCGGCTAAATGTGTGTAGGACTACGCAAAATGAAGGGTTGCATAGGTGGGTCTAATTTATCCCAAGAACAAACTTGACATTGTAGTTGAAAAACATGTTCTACAATACATTCCAACTGCAAATGAAGTTGGTCGATTATTACTCGTTAGTTTGTAAAGCCTACTTAGCCATAATAGTTGTACTTCCGTTATTTTAAGGTATTTATGTTATGGGTCTTTGTAGCCCGAAATAAATTGATTTGATTTGATTTTTTTCACATATCCAAAAACAACCATTAGGTGCAATACCAGGTGTGGCCCCGGGACTTAACAAAATTGAACCCTCTAAAGTTTAATATTTCACAAACGGATGCCACACTCGAAACATTGTTTCCACAACCCCGCATTTTGAAAGACCTATCCAACGACACTCCACACCATGGGGTAGACGAGAAAAAAAACATCCCACTTTGACGGTAGAGGAGGTACCCTACAAAAAAAATCTAAGATTTTAATTTGTCGGCGTGACTAATATGAATAGTGCTAAATTATAGAGCCGGTCGCGTCCCACTAAAAAAATTGTTCAACTGTCTTCATCGGATTTCGCCCTTTTTAGAAACATCATCATTATTTCAGCCAAAAGACGTCCACTGCTGGACATAGGCCTCCCCCAAGCACCGCCACTTCGACCTGTTCTGTGCTTCTCGCATCCAACGTATTCCTGCGGCCTTGACCAGGTCATCGGCCCATCTTGTGGGCGGCCTTCCAACGCTACGTCTTCCAGTACGCGGTCGCCACTCCAGAACCTTAGAAACAGCAGTAACTAAAATCTAAGACAAAATTTTAGTCATCTAACTTCTCAATTATAAACGGTATTGGTTAGTCTAGTAGAGAAAGTGTGATCTGCATGTAGAAAACTTGTGTTTAGCTGCACATCCGGTTAGACTGGAACCCGACCGCGACTTAGGTAGATTGATTTGGTCCTGGGTTACTTACTTAGCACCCTCCTCATCCAGATTGCCCTTGCTGACTGCCTCACGTATGAGAGGCGTCGCCATGTAAGCGCCGAGGCCAGTCGCAATGGCGGGATCTTCATATGCTGTGCCGAGCTTGTCTACAGCGCCTAGGAAGGGCTCTCCGTCCTGTGTGGAAAAGGACATTTTGTATATTAAAAGAGAAAGACATCTAGCAACCCGTATCGGGCCTGCATAGTGAATTATGGCCCACTCACTCTCCCAGAGTAGAGGCTTGTGTCACTGAGATCATTACTACTACTACTACTACTATTCCACAACTATCACACAACGCCATCTAGTCCCAAGTTAAGCAGAGCTTGTGTTATGGGTACTAGACAACTGATAAACATACTTATATGTTTCTAAATACATACATATTATAGATAAATTACACCCAGACACAGAACAAATGGTCGTGCTCATCACACAAACATTTGTCCTGGGTGGGAATCGAACCCACGACCTCCGGCATAGCAGTCAGGGTCACTAACCACTAGACCAACAGGCCTGTCCATTATAGGCTTATTGTGTGTTTATTAGAATGCTGCTATGATAGGTGTGATGGCTTCTATTTCGTATGTAAGTACATTTTGCTCATGTTGGTTAGTATACCGAACCTGTTTAGACCGGGGGAATGCAATAAATGATTATGCATAGGTGTCCAGTATCCAGTACTGTAGTATAACAGTCATTTTGGGTTGAATTGGGACATCTCTTTACTGTATCCTAACAATTTTTTTTTTCTATCAGTGGGTTGTATCTCATGAACCCTAAGGGTCGGTTCACATCTGACGGAAGATGCGTCAGCGTATCATCGGTCGCGTCTATTCGGTCAAATAGTGTGTTTTCACATCTGACGGAAGATGCGTCGGGCGTAATTTTGCATTTCCGTGATAAATCGTTCTGTATCAAACATTTTCAATGCAAGAAAACTTCGAACGGTCAGTACACAAATATCTCCGCTGATGTTACGCCTAGTCTGAATGCATCAGTCAAAATATACACGTAGCGCGAGGTTGTCACTCTTTACGTCGGCCGACAATGCGTTGACGGAAACGGAACAGACGCTGTACGCTCGACGCACTAACGCATCATCGGTTAGTGTGAAAGGTTGAATGTTTTCTCATATAATTGTCTGTTCTGGCGTTACGCGACCGATGATACGCGACGCATCTTCCGTCAGATGTAAACGGACCCTAAAAGGTAGACAGTTAAAAGTTTCACAAAGTATTTATTTCTATACCCACTTTAAGAAAAAATAATAAAAATAGAGTTCCGAATTAGGGGCTCCTTACAAGCATTATGTTTTTTGCCTTGTAGCAACTGCACCACCAACCGCCTGGCACTTGGCATCTGGGCCTAATGCATCAGTGGCAAGGGGTCAAAAATAGTATGTAATTATTACTCCATGAAATAATGCATGGAATATTTCTTTTTGAGATCTTTCTTGAATTAGTAGTAAAGAACCAACAGTTATTATTTTTACAAAAATTAAAATGTTAACAATCTTACCTGCATACCAGCTACAACATAATTGCTCCACAAGGGGTCCATCTTGCTCCGCTTGTTGTACAGCACACGGGTCAGCCAACAGTGCATGGAACGTGGCTTGAGGAGCAGACCATCCCCAATGCATTGCTCATCAATACTGAGGACATTGAAAAGAATTAATAGTAATGATAAAAATAGCATGTGGCCTTCAAGGGTCATAAGCGGTCATAGAACCTTTTGCTCTGCAGTCCGCAATGGAAAACTGAAATCTTGTAATAACAATTCCACTGTCAGCCTAGTCTTCTCCCAAATATATTGTGGTAGGTTATCAGAAAACATGATGCTATTATTCATAGGTACAATAATGTTGATACTGGGAATGGTCATAGAACATTGCAAGGGTTTTTTTTTAACAACAACAATGCTGATTTAGATATGATGTATGTAGTACTTGCAACAGGTGTGAGTGTATGACTAGATGATGTATGAATCTAAACGAGGCAACAGAAGAATGTAAGGATCATAGCAGGTGGTGTTCTGTTGTTTCTGCCTAAACCTATGTGAAGAAGGCGTGAATATGTGGCGAGTATGTATGAAGAAATGTGATATTCAAATGAAAACAAAGTCCTAGTAATCATCAACATCATCATCACCAAAGTCCTAGAAATCATCAACATCACCATCACTTCAGCTGTATGACGTCCACTACTGGACATACCCCAATTTGGGGGGCTTTGCCATAATCGCCACGCTTGGCAGGTGGGTTGGCAATCGCAGTATAATTGCTAAATGCATAGAGAATGCTGCTGCCCCTTCTCTTGAGAGTTCTTACAATGTCTCTAAAATTCTGTTTAATATTATTTGGTTAATCTTTTAACAAAATTAATATAAACAATCTTAAATTACTTACATTTTCTGTCCAATAATATCCATTAAGTACTGGTAGTCAGCATAGTCCCCACCATTGCCGAGCAGGATCAGATCGTTAACCTTAGTGATACGAGGACAGTCACGGAACCTGGCGAGTGTGCCGTATGATCCGAGGGTGTCGGCTGCTACTACACAGCCTTTATCAAACTTTACACCAATTACTGTTGTGGTTGTTGTAATTGGCGTGGCAGAGCTGAAATAAAAAGAGAATGGTTGAATATTTTTGTAATGTAATGACACATTATGACTATGGTTTCAGCACTTAGTTTACGTTGTGCGTGAGCCATGGCGGCCGCTGGTGGTTATTCCAACCAGCCCACCTTCCTCCAGAAGTTGACTGCATCGCCTGGTCTGTTGAGTGTCTGTGTAAAATTTGGGTGTCCCGAAGGTTACTCTGCTAATCTGGGTGACGCCTGTACATTAGAAAAGTACATGCACAGCGGTTTCCTCAGCCTCAGGGCAGGCCCTGTCACGGGCCACAGACTGACGCTTTAGATACCCCTTACAATATGACTCTCAGTACTGTACGCAAAATACGCGCTCAGACATGGAGTTGCGGAAACCAGCCCGTTCTACCTATGACTCTCAGTAGCCATTTTATTTTTGTTCTCATTGCCTTTCTTTACAAAACAGGTCTGTGACAGGTCAACTACATTAACCTCTAAGTCCCTGAGATACCACATTTGGTATAGACACAATCGTTTTTTAATTGTGTGTAATTACGGTAATTCACTGGTTAACCTGCTTTGCCTACTTGATAGATGGTGATTGGTGAGAATATATCTCCTTATTTAGAAGGCTGTGTTCTTTTACTACAAGTATGTCCACTAAATGTATTCCCCAATGACATTATCTTCATCTGTTATACCAAGAGACCAGATAGAACATCTTAGTGAGCTCCTTGGTGTAATAAGAAAAATCATTGCAATGATATTATGCCATAGAAGGCCAACTTACTAACTTGATAGATACAGAACGAGAGGTTCCATTTTTAAAACTAAAAGTGTAGATGTAGGTCTAGTACACACTGCCTTGCCTTTTAGGAACTATGTTGGGGTCGGCTCCCAGTCTAAAAGGATGCAATAACAGTACTTTATCCACGTTAAATAAGCCCTATCTGACCGCCACAAATGGGTTGGACAGTTTTGTATATACTTCAAGATATTGGTAGGTTACAATTTATAATTACAAGGAAACAAAAGATGACTTGTGAGTTTACAACATTACAAGTCATATTTCTCAGGCAGAAGCAGATTTAGGTCAAAAGAAATCATTCTACAACTGCCTGAAAATCATACAAAATACAAGCACAAGAAATACTACTAAATTATACTTACTGAGCTTTGAATTCTTGGACAGGGTGAGTTCTAGGCCCAAAACCTGAAGAGTTGCCAGGGAAGTTGTAGAAGGCTCCTGGGGCAGGACCGTTCTGCCAGAAAGGCGCCGGATTTATCATATCACCCATAAATGCCATTTTAACAATAAAGTCTACGTTTATCTACTACTAAAATACTTTTTGAAACAAAATAATGAACCTCACACAATGACAAGCCGCAACGAATTTGACGGATAATGACAAACAGTTTTTGGTTACGTCTCTTTACAATTTTGGCTTTTCATGAAGTGAATTCGAAATACAATTAAGTTTTATTTAGGTTATTGAAACAAAATAATTTTTGACGGTATGTGTTATAGAAATTATTTGTTTATATTATTTGTTATCATGTAATCGGAAAGAAGTTCTAAGTTTGCAGTTTCGAACGCTGCGGAATGGAGAGAGTTGAAATGGAACGTAATAATTCGTTTGGAAATGGACATTGCATGAGTGACCAAGTGAATTAATTTTAAAAAGAAATAATGAAAACTAATTCTTTCTATAAACTATTTCTTCAACTTTAATGAAAGTTCTGCAATTCTATTGCAAACTATCGTTTGACTTTCAATTTTGTGATACTTTTTGGCAACTTGAAGCTATCTTCATGTAGTAAATTACCGGCATTTAGTTTCTGAACGAATTATTACTTGTGATCTGCTGCTAAATTCCGTTCGCGTTCTTTCAATTTCCTCTCAAAAATTGACACAACAAAATGTCTAAAAGAGGTTCGTGAAATTGTAAAATATCCATTTTAATCATATTATTTTGTGTTAAAATCTACTAGAAAGCATGTGTGAAGCAAAACTAGTATCATATTTGTTTAGAAGCCACGTATATTTCCGATATTCACTTTGTATTTCGTGAGTAGAAGTGTTGTGATGAAAAATGTATGAAGTGTGGTTTTTCTGTTTTAAGGACGTGGTGGTTCCGCGGGAGCGAAGTTCCGCATCTCTTTGGGTCTCCCAGTAGGAGCCGTCATCAACTGCGCAGACAACACAGGTTGGCACGAGTTTGTTTTATCTAAACTATCATAACCTCTAATCGCACGTTTGACTGAACACTGATGATGATATTTTCGGACGCACTATGTGTGTTGATAATGATGATTTCTTCCTTGGCTGTGTCTGAAGTTGTTCAGTCTAATTTTATAAACATACAAATGGGTTCCCCCACTTTGTAAGCAACTTTTGGGCAAACAGTAGTCTTGTGACCGAATTTTGGCGCTAAGCTAATGTTTGGAAGTGGTTCATGCATTAAAAGTTCAAATTCAATTAAGTTTATAGTCACAACCAGTCTATAAACATGACATTGACCTCAAAAACATGGTTGTTTTTGTCATGGTTTGGTGTTCCTAGCAGCTTACATTTTTTAAACTATCTTGACCTCCTTGGCAGTATTTGAAGGTTATATTCTCACTAGGAACAGAGGATGATAATACTACCAAAACAAAATAATGAGGTTATAATAAATAGGCTGAATGTGGGGCCTTATCACAAGCTTATAAAAACAATAATTGTTATGTATAGCTGAAGTAGCCTAGCAAACTAGCAAATAAAAATCCTTCAAAGTCATTAAATCCAAATAGGTTATAACTCATTTAATACTTTGCACAAAAGAAGGTTAGCAACACAAAACAAACAATGGGCCACCTTCTATCCTGGGCCGTATGCCCTGTCCCCAGTGCATTTGATGATCCTATGCGGTATCTGTCACCGGAGTCTGCACAATTGAATTTTGGGCCAAATATGTTTGAACGATTTGTTATTAATATGCTAATTTATCTATAATATGTATGTATTTAGAAATATATAAGTATGTTTATCAGTTGTCTAGTACCCATAACACAAGCTCTGCTTAGCTTGGGACTAGATGGCGTTGTGTGATAGTTGTGGAATATTATATTTTATATTATATTAATAAGACCACCCAAACCATCAAAAACTAGTTACCAATCTAATATTAAAACTTCCAGGGGCAAAGAACCTGTATGTCATCGCCGTGCAGGGCATCAAGGGTCGCCTGAACAGGCTTCCCGCTGCCGGATCAGGAGACATGATTGTCGCCACAGTCAAGAAGGGCAAACCTGAACTCAGGAAAAAGGTATGATCTTGGCATTGTTGGATTGAAGAATGATTTTAAAGGCATGGTTTTTGTGAACAAATCATGGAGCAGAACTTTTGAGTTTCAAAAGACAGTCAAAACAGTAAATCTAGGTCCAAGAGTAATTAACAGACTGCATTATGCGTAAATGAATTATAACTTGAGAAAATTTAGATTTCTTAAAAATGTAATTTAAGAAATAAATTGTACCATCAACATCAACAATATCGGAAGATTGTTTATGAAAATGTTCTCAACAACTAAGAAAAACTTTATCTCAATTGGGTAAAGTTCTTTTCAGCATGACAGTTGTCGTGGACTGTCTTCATTCTGAAAGATTCCTTGTGTCATTGAGTTAATATTTAATTTTCATAGTTCAGATCATTCTGAACAGTCTGTTCATCCTGATATTATTGACGCTCTGACTGTACGTAAATGCACAGTGGCTTCTAACCTACATTGAGGAGGTTATCCTAATGTTGTACCTTTTACACTAACCAGGTGTATGCAAATTTCAAAGCAGAACCGAAACACCTAGTAAAATACCATTATTCATCTACAACATGGTTTTGGAAAGGGTGGACAGACAGTGCACTTTCAGTACACACGTAAAATTAGCGCAGCGGGATTTTTTGCGTATTGGATCTTCAACACTCTGCTTAGTGCCGAGAGTTGAAAATTGAACAATGTTATTTTTCGACGCTCTGGAATCCAATCTATTTAATTCTGTATTCTCAGTACAACATTGAGTGTTGAAAATCCTGCTGCAATATTCTATGTTTGTGCAAATGTGGTCTAAATCTTCTTAGTATGGTTTTCCACTTCACTTGAAGAGGAAATGTTGGTATAACTTATATTCTAGCACAACAAACATTTTCTTATTAATATATAATAGTATTAATAGTATTACAATCTGTATGTTTCATTCTTGGATCTAGTAACTGGTCTGATTACTGTTAAAGACTGCATCCGTGTGTCCCATACATTATCTACAACAAGATTATATGAAATGAAAGTTGTAGAAACTGTATCAAATGGAATTGCTATGATGATACGCCATAGGGTTTCGCTAATTTAACTTTCTGAACTGTTTTTGAACAGTCTGATGATATGCCTTGGCTGACTGAGCGATTCCATTACCCATACTAATTAATAATATTATTAACAAATAAGTTCAAATGATAGAGCTTATGAAAATTGTTTTGAATGTTATTCTAACTTTTATTGAGTTAGAGCTCTCACACACGAGCGGCATGTTGCCAACCGCAAAGGTAACTGCTGCCGTCGAAACGCGTCGACGGCAGCCGGCGACATGCCATCTTCAAAGATCAGTGTCATCATCGCGTGTCGAAGGCTGCAGTTACCTGCCGTTGGCAACATGTAGCTCGTGTATCAGAGCTCTTACAAAGAATTATTTTCTCTGCATTACAAGAGTATGAAATTGATAACTAAATGCCCGACACACAATTGTCAATGTATTAATCTTATCTAGGCATGAGTGTGTGAGCATAAAGAAACATAATATCACAAAACATTTGTAGCGCGTCTATATGGCCACACGCGAACTACGCGTCATATTCTGACGTTATGTAAAATCCTGTATCGCGCAAGCAGTTTACCGCGCAACTAACATTTATACAATGTCCCGATATCAATCGTCTGGCAATGTCAATGGTGGGCCAACCATACACAACACCCATCTGGTTGATCATCCATTTTCTATGAGGATAAGTGAACTGTACACCCAGTTACCACCCTCTTATCTCTATTCTTTCATGTGTTGAAAGCTTCCTCATAGATTTTTTAATGACGTGCCTTAAACGTCTACATCAGAATTTAAGCAGAATAAAAAAAGACATACCTAGGCACTCAAGCTCAACCAATTCTGCAAATGAATATACATTTTTACATTGGGAATACTTGAGTGTCGTCATTAATGTAATTATAAACTGAAGAAGAATAGAATAATGTGCAACTTAGTTATCATAGATTCAGCACATGATTCTGAATCATTCAAAAAATTCTTTAGAATGCGTAAAAAGTAGCTGTTCTATATACATTCTGACCGCGTAGATTTCGCACTTTTCTAACAGACTTATTTTTCATGACGAAAAGTTTGTACGGTCCCCACCTTACAAGCTAGAATCATCATCATAAAATATACAGATATAAATGTAGACATTTTATATAGGGTGGCGCAATGTGTGGTCTTATCGCTAAAAGGTGTTAGGCTGTCCTCCAATTTCCCGAATTCATGAACACTAATCCATTCATCAAACGTTCTCAGGTAATGCCGGCAGTGGTGATCAGACAACGGAAACCATTTAGAAGGCGGGACGGGGTGTTCATATACTTCGAAGATAACGCAGGCGTCATAGTGAATAACAAAGGCGAGATGAAAGGCTCCGCTATTACTGGACCTGTGGCTAAGGAGTGCGCAGATCTGTGGCCCCGTATCGCGTCCAATGCTAGCTCCATAGCCTGAGTTAATATACGGTTAAGATAATGTTGAGTTTTTTTATTGTGTACTATAAACCCTAAATCCCTTATTCTAAGGAAATGCAGATTCTCATCGTAAGTCTACTCATATAGGGTCATAATGGTAGTTTGCGATGGAGTTGTGTGGCATCGAGATGTTCTTTTAGTACCGCATTCTCCTTGTGCGTCAGAATGGCTGGTGGTCTGTGGCGTTGGTCTATGAGAGTTGATTCGAAAATTGCTACATAATTGCTTATATTTGCTACATATAATAAATAATTGCTACATAGGATATATATTTAGAAATATTTTTTTTTTTTGACCAGTAGTTCTGACTTTTGTTTGGCTGGTCTCCTCTTAGTTTAAAGTCAAGCGTGCAGAGTTTCCCGAAATGTTTTGCGTCAATAATTGCTACATATTTACTTCATTTACCTCATTTAGTTGTAACTTCAAACATATGTTAAATAAAGGATGTATCAATTATTTAAATTATCTCAAGGAAAAGTGCCTTATAAAATAATAAAGGTAAATAGTTGCAGTGCGTTTTCACTCAACGGTATTGCTACTTTAGGAGGCAGGCGTTCTAAATTGTTAAATGGCATGTTATGTATGAGTAGGTAAGTGGCTAATAAGCATACTAAAAGGATATCGTAAATAAAAACAAAATGTGGCTTGTTTATAAGATTCAGTTTAATAATATTACAATTTACTTAAAAAATATTCATTCATTTACCTTATTTTCATATTATTTTTTCGCATATATTATACAATGTGGAATTAGCTTCTTTTTACTCTACGTGATTTTTTTCGATTCGTCATCATAACGTTTCCATTGTGAATTTCGTCTGCAATGAGCTTTGTAGTGACCAATTAGTGTTTCACATACTGGCTCGAATTCTATTATTGACAGTAAATTAAACTCAGATCCTTGTAACGAAAGAGATATTGGTGGATCATCTATTGAAATAAATTGATTGGAATGAAATTCAAATGCAATACGATCTCGCGAAGATATACTAAATGATTTACCACCTTTACATTTACTTCGCCGGCATTCTGTAAGTTCTTGAGCATTAATTAAAGTATTTGCGGCTTCTTGAAAATCATTCATGGCTGAATTTATATCAACGTGTAGAACAGGTATCTTACGCTGAACTCTATTGATTGCACAATCTGATTTTGTACAATGTTCACTTTCATCTGCACTGTATATTCAATCTGTTATTAACGCAAGAATCGCATTACTTACGCTGTTACCAGAGCCTAAACGATTAAACCGACACCTACATAACTAAGTATTTGCCTTTATTATTTTATCAGGCACTTTTCCTTGGGATAATTTAAATAATTGCTACATCCTTTAGATAACATATGTTTGAAGTTACAACTAAATGAGATAAATGAAGTAAATATGTAGCAATTATTGACGCAATACATTTCGGGGAACTCTGCACGCTTGACTTTAAACTAGGAGGTGACCAGCCAACCAAACGTCAGGATTGCTGGTCAAAAATAATATTTTATTTCTAAATATAATAATAATAATAATATTCCACAACTATCACACAACGCCATCTAGTCCCAAGCTAAGCAGAGCTTGTATTATGGGTACAAGACAACTGATAAACATACTTATATATTTCTAAATACATACATATTATAGATAAATTACACCCAGACACAGAACAAATGATTGTGCTCATCACACAAACATTTGTCCTGGGTGGGAATCGAACCCACGACGACCTCCGGCATAGCAGTCAGGGTCACTAACTACTAACTAATTATTTATTATATGTAGCAAATAAAAGCAATTATGTAGCAATTTTCGAATCAACTCTCATAGACCAACGCCACGGACAACCAGCCATTCTGACGCACACCATTCTCCCAGGCCCGTAGCACTCAAATATGCACACAAAACATGCAGCTAAACAGGTTCGGGCACACTACGATGCCATCACGATATTAAAATAATATAAAATAAATAATAAAATGTATATCATAACATCACAGCTTGTTTCCCCGAAGGATTGGGTACAGTACAGCGCGTGGTAGAGTCACATTTCGCCAGTTATGTTTTAAAGTCCCAAGTAAAAGTGACCTGAGAATCGAACCCAGGAGCTCACGCTCCGCAGTAGCGCTTGCGACTACGAGACCAACGAAGTAGTCACTATACAGGAAAAGTTTTTAGCCAGTGCGCAAATTCTAATACGAGTTTTATAAAACTTTTTTACATGTTTTTGTATGTACATAAAAGTTCTCGACGAAAGATGTTTACTTTTCCTTCATACTTTCATGAGCCTAGGTCAATCAAATGCAGAAAATAAATGAGATTCACGATCAATTATGTAAAGGCACTAATAAAATTAAAATGAACCATATACAATGCATTATGCATAGGTTTCGTCTGCATTAAAGGCATATTTAAACAATTGGAATCAACTAAGTATTTTCAATAATGTAAAATCAAAATTAACCTATTCGCTAAAATTGTTAATAAAAAATAATTACTTACCTAGGGGTATGCATTTTATTTTATCAGTTCACTAATCAGGCCGATGTGAGTGGAATCACCGGGAGGGGACGCCCTAGGAGGACACATAGCGTCCTCATTGGTGATGTTCTTCAGAAATGTCAGGTGCATTTGCATAGTAGGTACTAGCAACCGGCACGTGTGTATGACCAATTGTATGAACCTAAACGTGGCACAAGGAGTGGGTAGGTTTTTAATCGTAGCAGGTGGTGTTCCGTTGTTTCTGTCTACCTTAATAATTGTTCATAATGTAGTCTCGTCCTCTCTCTAGGTATAAACGTGCATGTTTTAATAAATTGTCATGTAATTTGTTTAACCCTTAGCCACCTGACATGATTTTCAGTTACACTATCACCTGACGTCGGTCCAGCACGCGTAGCATGACCACCATAGAAAGAACTTTGTCTATTCTTGGTAGAATAGAGATAGAACTGTCATGCTACGCCAGCATAAAACGGTACAAATCTTTCTACAATCTTCATTCTGTCTTTAATCTTTCTACAATCTGTAATTTTGTCTATTCATCCGTCGACAAATCCCCTTTCTACTGTGGTCATCATACGCATGCTGGAGACGACTAGCGTATTTTTCATGTTAACTAACCATTATTTTAAATATAACAATAAGTAAAAGGCACATCTGTATTTTCATAACATTTTTATTCATCATAAGTTTTTAAAGTATAAAAATTTGCAGTTACATATCAAAAATCAACACGTCACTTTTCACTTCATCAAACGCGATAATTATTTTTAACTTTAAGTTATCTAAGTTTTGAACCTCCTCTACATACACCCGACTTTTGATTCCTCCACAGAGAAAAAAAAAGGAGGGAGTAAGATTCCGGGGACCTAGCCAGCGGGGTCAGCCAACGGGGCCACCACGACCGATCCAATTTGCCCCGTATTTTTCATTAAGGTAGTACCTACCTGTTTGGCGTAATGGTGAGAGCAGTGGTGGCCCAGTGGTAATAGCCGCGACTTACGATTTGCAGGTCGTGAGTTCGATCCCAAGCAGGCGCTTTACTTTGTTTAAATTGTTTCATCACCACTGCTCTTAAAATGGTGAAACCAAAAATTCGAACACATGTGACATCTACCAACCCGCACTGCGCCCGCGTGGTAGATTATGGCCCTCTCCCTCTCACCGAGAGGTGGCCTGTGTCCCAGCAGTGGGAACATTATAGGCTGCTGATGATGATGGCGTAATGAGGTGGAGCATCATTGTGCTGAAGTAGGAAGTTATTTTTATAGCACAGAGGAACTTAAACCAACCACAAAAGAAACAGGTTTGTGGTGTAAACTACAACCTTTTGTTAATTTAGTTAAGATGTAAGTACTTTTTAATTTTGTCCTTTGAGAAATTATTTTGTCTTTAACCCCAACTTTATCCATTAAGTTCTCAACTGTCGTTTGCAGCATTTCTAAATACCTTGGCCCGGTCAAGGTGCCGTCGATAAAAACGGGCCCTATTTTTTCCTTTTTAATAATCCCCGCCCACAGTCACCGCCCATACATTGGCGCTAAATCCCACTTGTTGATGCGTCTCTTGCAACAAATGACGATTTTTGAAAGACCGCCAATGTACATTGTGGAGAGCATAGAGCAATGCTTTTTTCTGTAAGTAATCTTCTCTCCTCCAAGTTCAGCACCCACTTCAGAGCAGCAGGCAACACACAATTGTCTGAACTTTTTCTTTTTTTTTATAACAATGTAAATTGCTTATTGTGTCTTCATATCATGGCTTCGGGATGCTGAAGCTGACCCACTTCCTGATAAAGAAAACAACTGTTTTAATCATCAATAATGAAAGGTATCGTGATTACAAGCAACCCACTCCTAATGATTAACACTGGGAATCGAACCTGAGATCTCAGGGTCAGCAGTAGTGCTTGTGAAGACTGGACCAAAGAGTCAGTCTTTATTGTATACAAGTTGAATTCGAATGCTCAGCCCATTTTGTCCCATGGGTCAGGGTGTCGTAAGAAGCGACTAAGGGACTTACTAGAGAATGGGCAGCAGCGTTCTCTATGCATTTTACCAACATACTGCCATCGCCAAACTTCCTGCCATGTGTGGCGATTGTGGCATACTCTCTGAAATTGAGTGAGGCCTATGTCCAGTAGTGGACATCTTTCGGCTTAAATGATGATGACGAATGCTCTAAACACAAACTATCCTGAAGAAATGATAATGATGATACTCTCAATGATGACGAAATTGAGTGAGGCCTATGTCCAGTAGTGGACATCTTTCGACTTAAATGATGATGACGAATGCTCTAAACACAAACTATCCTGAAGAAATGATAATGATGATACTCTCAATGATGACGAAATTGAGTGAGGCCTATGTCCAGTAGTGGACATCTTTCGACTTAAATGATGATGACGAATGCTCTAAACACAAACTATCCTGAAGAAATGATAATGATGATACTCTCAATGATGACGAAATTGAGTGAGGCCTATGTCCAGTAGTGGACATCTTTCGACTTAAATGATGATGCTCTAAACACAAACTATCCTGAAGAAATGATAATGATGATACTCTCAATGATGACGAAATTGAGTGAGGCCTATGTCCAGTAGTGGACATCTTTCGACTTAAATGATGATGACGAATGCTCTAAACACAAACTATCCTGAAGAAATGATAATGATGATACTCTCAATGATGACGAAATTGAGTGAGGCCTATGTCCAGTAGTGGACATCTTTCGACTTAAATGATGATGACGAATGCTCTAAACA
This sequence comes from Aporophyla lueneburgensis, assembly GCA_932294355.1. Lineage (NCBI taxonomy): Eukaryota > Metazoa > Arthropoda > Insecta > Lepidoptera > Noctuidae > Aporophyla > Aporophyla lueneburgensis. Next base: position 8,744,233 of record OW028762.1, on the reverse strand, counting down.
CAAACTATCCTGAAGAAATGATAATGATGATACTCTCAATGATGGCGAAATTGAGTGAGGCCTATGTCCAGTAGTGGACATCTTTCGACTTAAATGATGATGACGAATGCTCTAAACACAAACTATCCTGAAGAAATGATAATGATGATACTCTCAATGATGACGAAATTGAGTGAGGCCTATGTCCAGTAGTGGACATCTTTCGACTTAAATGATGATGACGAATGCTCTAAACACAAACTATCCTGAAGAAATGATAATGATGATACTCTCAATGATGACGAAATTGAGTGAGGCCTATGTCCAGTAGTGGACATCTTTCGACTTAAATGATGATGACGAATGCTCTAAACACAAACTATCCTGAAGAAATGATAATGATGATACTCTCAATGATGACGAAATTGAGTGAGGCCTATGTCCAGTAGTGGACATCTTTCGACTTAAATGATGATGACGAATGCTCTAAACACAAACTATCCTGAAGAAATGATAATGATGATACTCTCAATGATGACGAAATTGAGTGAGGCCTATGTCCAGTAGTGGACATCTTTCGACTTAAATGATGATGACGAATGCTCTAAACACAAACTATCCTGAAGAAATGATAATGATGATACTCTCAATGATGACGAAATTGAGTGAGGCCTATGTCCAGTAGTGGACATCTTTCGACTTAAATGATGATGACGAATGCTCTAAACACAAACTATCCTGAAGAAATGATAATGATGATACTCTCAATGATGACGAAATTGAGTGAGGCCTATGTCCAGTAGTGGACATCTTTCGACTTAAATGATGATGACGAATGCTCTAAACACAAACTATCCTGAAGAAATGATAATGATGATACTCTCAATGATGACGAATATTGCATCAAAATCCGTTGCATAGTTTATCTAAAGGAAGAAGGGATGCCGAACCAATGGCATGCATCAAAATATATGGGCATGGCGACTAATTCACGATTTTCATCTATCTTTTCCTGTCTTTAGTTTCAGAAGGAATAGCATTAAAGACTCGCTTAGAACCCATTTATCAGATGATTCTAGTTCAACTTGAATTTACTAAAAGTGACAAAAGATGAACTCAAATATAATATTGTTTGGTAAAGTGCGTAGAGAATGCTGCTGCCCATTCTCTGGTAAGTCCCTTAGTCGCCTCTTACGACACCCACGAGAAGTAATGAGATGGTGCTATTCTTTACGCCTGGCACCACACGGTTAAGATTAATGATGCATAACAACCCTAGCGTTATGATTATGACGTCCAATCTTGCAATTTAACTGAAACAGTTAGTAATCTAAAAACATTGACTTAAAATAAGGTTAAATGGATGTAGTACCTCGTTTCCTGTCTATTCTTCCTCTCATTGCACCAGGTGATGCTGATTCCAGTGGTGGTGGTGGTAGTGCTGCTAGAGGCAGTGGTCGCGGGTACCCTTGTGGCGGCGGGCTAAGACCCAATACAGACTAGATTAGCCAGCGTATTTCCAGTGAAAGCTACGGGCGGCAGCGGCAGCAACAATGGCGACTCCGATTGCTGCATCTCTAAAAACGGATCCGCCGGCACCGAGGAGCGTGTATCGCAAGGAGCCGTATTATCCCGCTGCAATATTAAAACTATCATTTAATCATATAGATCTTTTAAATTCCTAACTATTCAGCTATTACAGGCATTTTCTGAAAACTAAAATTGATCAACAGAACCGATGTAAGAGAATGAAACATATTACCTACCCATAAAAACACAAACTCATACATACATACTGTCTATGAGGTGTATCTATTCATACACGAAATATTTTAAGAGGTACACCTGTAGGTGGTTAAGAAGCTATAGAACTAAAACTAAACTAAACTAAATATAGAACTAAAATCAAAATGTCAGATGAAAATACGTACTTCAATTATGAAGTTTGTGGTTTATTTGGTTTCATCATCATCATTATCATTATCATCTTTATATTATATTATTATTATTATATTATTATTATTATTATACATATTATAAAATAAAGTCACTTCGCTGTCTGTCTGTCCCTATGTATGCTTATATCTTTAAAACTACGCAACGGATTTTGATGCGGGTTTTTTTAATAGATAGAGTGATTCAACAGGAAGGTTTATATGCATATAACATCCATAATATAGTAAAGAAACACTGATAATTTTAGAGGTTTCTAATGTGATGTCATAAATAACCACATTTTTTTGCGCTTACATTGCGAGCGCTGGCTGAACCCTTCGAAATAGCTCAAAATAATGTACTACAGTATTGTACACCTTAAAAAGTTATACAAAAAAGTCCGCGATGGTATATGTCTAACTCTTAGGGATAACCCATAATAACCATTTTTATCCTTTACTTTTTACGATAAATAATGGCTTATTTATGAATGCGATTTTAAGCAATACAGCATTAATCCTTATCCAATTAAGTACCTTAAATAAATTGTGCATTTCATGTAGATCAAAATTGCCCTTTACAGCATATCATTAAAATTAATATTTTAGAAGATATCAGAGATTATAATAAAATAGCCGCAGAGCGGCTAGAGGGCCGTTCCACGTCCGGCCATCTCGCTTGGTAGCGGTCGGGTATTACAGGATTAGTAGGATTGTAATTCATATTACTTTGGCTTCATAGTAAATGCGAATATCATGTGTGTTCGAAGTACTCAAAATAAACCTAATTGTACAGTGTGTCCCATGGGAAATTTCAAACTTTAAATTTGAATTAAAAGATTACGGGAGGCGGGAGAGGGGCGGAGCGGGCGGTAACAGGTGCGGGGTACGTGCGGATTGTTTAGTAGCAATGGATCGTTGGTCGGGTGCGCACCGCGCTTACGCTGTGGAAGCGTATATATATTCAAAACAACGAATCGTCGACTGTGGCAAGGCGAAGATTTTGTGCGCGATTCAATATTCGTCGTATGAGTGAAGCTCCAAGCGTACAGCTTATTCGAACGTGGGTTGAGAAGTTTCGGCAAACCGGATCTACAGTAAATAATCCATTACCTGGCCCGTCCCATGCGATATAAAACGAAGAAAATGTCAATTTAGTGCGGAATGCAGTCATCCGAAATCCACGGCGATCGATTCGTAAACATGCTGCTGCTTTGGCCTCAGTAAATCATCCATACATCGGATTATGAAAAAAAAAACTTAAGTTCCATCCTTATAAGATGCAGTTGGTTCAGTATTTAAAACCCAACGACTACCGTTTGCGAAAAACATATGCCGAAACAATGCTCCAGCGATTTCGCACTATTCGGACGCTTGGTAACATAATTTTTAGTGATGAGGCTCATTTTCATCTGCAGGGCTATGTAAATAAGCAAAATTTTCGATATTGGGCTCCAGGAAACCCACATGAGAAACATGAACAACAACTTCACAGGCCAAAGGTGACAGGTTGGTGCGGAATGTCTATGAACGGGATTATCGGGCCATATTTTTTTGAAAATAACGGTCGCGCAGCAACGGTCACATCTCAACGTTACTGCAACATGATTGAAACCTTTTTGCACCCAGCATTGCAGAACCATCCCGGATACAATAGAAGAACTTGGTTACAGCAAGATGGCGCGACAGCTCACACGGCCAGGGCGTCTTTAGAGACTGTGAGGCAAATTTTCGGAACAAAAATAATCACAAAGTTTGGAACCATCCCGTACCCACCAAGGTCGCCTGACCTCACGCCCTTGGATTTCTTTTTGTGGGGTTACTTGAAATCTAAAGTGTACGACCCGCCGCCAAGGAATTTGAGCCAACTTAAAAGAAATATTCATACCCAAATAAACAATATCACGTCAGAAACGTGCAAGAAAGTTTTCCTTTCGATGAAGCGTGCGTTGGAGGAGACTGTACGAGCAGATGGTCGTCATCTCGACAGCATCATTTTTAAAACTTAAAATCCGCATGATTGTTTTATTCATTTCAGTCAATAAAAGTTTTCTATAATTACAGATTTTTTTTTAATAATTTTTTAAAGTTTGAAATTACCCATGGGACACACTGTATTATTCCAAGTAAGAGACTGTGAAATATGGCTTTTTTTTTTTTTTTTTTTTTTTTTTTTTTTTTTTTTTTTTTTCAGGATGGGAAATCATCAAATGACTTCTCCCGCTCTGGGCGGAGCGGGAGGGCGTGTCAGACTTTTACTGACTAAAACCCACCCGTGTTCCATCAGTTGCCCATGTGCCAGGGTCACGGTATCTCCTTCGAACAATCACGCGACCCCGGCAGGTGAAATATGGCTTAGATGTTTAGATTTTTGGATGGATCTGGATTTTTGGTTATCCTGGATACTTACGATATAGGATACTTTATCCCGGTAGTACGTTCCCGGGTGACATTTTCCGACAGCTATACGGGCGAAGTCACTGGCCAAAGTACTATTCTTATAACAATGTTTAATTTGGTGTCTGGTAAATAATTGAGTGTCTGTATAGGTAGAATAGAAGCGTTAAGAAAAACCTGAGACTTATATTCAATTCAATCCAGCCCTATGTCGCAGTCTTCTTACTCTGAATACTATTAGTTTTATTTTAAGTACATCAAACACACATGATATGTAAGGATCGTAGCAGGTGGTGTTCCGTAGTTTCTGCTTACCCCCATGGGAAAAAGGCGTAATTGTATGTATGTATAACATGGATTAATACATTCTTACCGCGGTAGGTAATACGTCCTCTTGCGATAATTTCCGACATCTACGCGGGCGAAGCCGCGGGCAAAAGCTAGTTACATATCTTTACATATTATAAAATAAAGTCACTTCGCTGTCTGTCTGTCCCTATGTATGCTTATATCTTTAAAACTACGCAACGGATTTTGATGCAGATTTTTTTAATAGATAGAGTGATTCAAGAGGAAGGTTTATATGTATATAACATGCATAATATAGTAAAGAAACGCTGATAATTTTAGAGGTTTCTAATGTGATGTCATAAATAAACACATTTTTTTGCGCTTACATTGTGAACGCTGGCTGAACCCTACGAAATAGCTCAAAATAATGTACTACAGTATTGTACACCTTAAAAAGTTCTACAAAAAAGTCCGCGATGGTATATGTCTAACTCTTAGGGATAACCCCTAATAACCATTTTTATCCTTTACTTTTTACGAGAAATAATGGCTTATTTATGAATGCGATTTTAAGCAATACAGTATTAATCCTTATGCAATTAAGTACCTTAAATAAATTGTACATTTCATGTAGATCAAAATTGCCCTTTACAGCATATCATTAAAATTAATATTTTAGAAGATATCAGAGATTATAATAAAATCGCCGCAGAGCGGCTAGCGGGCCTTCCCGCGTCCGGCCGTCCCGGTTGGTAGCGGTCGGGTAGTAATATTGTAATTCATATTACTTTGGCTTCATAGTAAATGCGAATATCATGTGTGTTCGAAGTACTCAAAATAAACCTAATTGTATTATTCCAAGTAAGAGACCGCGAAATATTGCTTAGATGTTTAGATTTTTGGATGGATTTGGATTTTTGGTTATCCTGGATACTTACCATATACATAGGATACTTTATCCCGGTAGTAGATTTCCGAGTGATATTTTCCGAAAGCTATACGGGCGAAGCCACTGGCAAAAGTACTATTCTCATAACTTTGTTTAATTTGGTGTCTGGTAAATAATTGAGTGTCTGTATAGGTAGAATAGGAGCGTTAAGAAAAACCAGTAAGACTTATATTCAATTTAATCCAGCCCTATGTCGCAGTCTTCTTACTCTGAATACCTACTATTAGTTTTATTTTAAGTACATCAAACACACATGATATGTAAGGATTGTAGCAGGTGGCGTTCCGTAGTTTCTGCCTACCCCCATGGGAAAAAGGCGTAATTTTATGTATGTATAACATGGATTAATACATTCTTACCGCGGTAACACGTCCTCTTGCGATAATTTCCGACATACACGCGGGCGAAGCCGCGGGCAAAAGCTAGTTATAAAATAAAAGTCACTTCGCTGTCTGTCTGTCCCTATGTATGCTTATATCTTTAAAACTACGCAACGGATTTTGATGCGGGTTTTTTTAATAGATAGAGTGATTCAACAGGAAGGTTATATGTATATAACATGCATAATATAGTAAAGAATCGCTGATAATTTTAGAGGTTTCTAATGTGATGTCATAAATAAACTCATTTTTTTGCGCTTACATCGAGTTCCACACGATATATAAGTAAAAAAAAAAATAGATTTGTAATATTTTTTTTATTTTTATTAATCTTACCACAAACTGGAATTGTCCAAAAAATGTGGAACGCTTCACGATTTTGCGTGTCATCCTTGCGCAGGGGCCATGCTAATCTTCTCTGTATCGTTCCAATTTTAGTATATGTACTGCCGAAGCAAGTACACTAGTAAGACACAAATTTTTGTACGGGTGCTAACCAACAAGAAAACTTTGATAGTGCGATGTAGGATTCCCTACATTTGGAAGAATTTGTACAGAGATTGCGTACAGCGCCATCTATACGATGACCTTGGAAGCGACTGCAGCTCTGTAGCTGGGTGTTGACGTACATACAAAAGATGACTCATGGGTTTAAATCAGTCGGAAATTCTGACTATGGTGATATAGTGCAAATTGTGAGTTTATCACATAGGCTTATCAGCTGTATCAACATTATAATCTATATTAACACGCTGAGTGCCGATCACGCGATATCGCGTGATTCGTCGGCTCTGCATAATATGGCCGATCAACAGAGAACGAAAATAAACATGGAAGCATTACTCCAAGGGAACTAAGCGCGCATCTTGACACAAAATCCCAAACAAACTCACACATCGAAAACCCGTCGCTGATTCGCGAAACCACACAAAGAATATTATTACTACTCTGAATGCACAGTTAAAAACGGACCTTATTTACTGGCACTTAAGGTTTAAAGTACCATGTAACGTATAGGCCACTACCGACATTTCTACGACGCCGCCGCCGCTTCGTCGCCCGGGTTATTTTATGTAATAAAGTGCAACGCAAATAATTAATCGTGATATTGATGGTATCAATAAATATAATTATGTTAAAACATTTATGTTTTATTAACTGTATGGTAACAGTGTTGGTATAAGGTCTGTAAATAGAGTAGTTTTTAGGAGTAATAGGTATGTATGCTAAAATTATAAGGTAGTTAAATAAAAAAAAGTGTGGTCTATTTTTTATTTATTATTCACAATTTAGGTTTCTTTTACATAAAATATAGTTTATGTATATAAACTCACACCTTTTTTCCATAGGGGTAGGCAGAAACCACAGAAGTTATTATTGCTCAATCATGAACATAATGAACGTGAATCCCAATGTTATTACTGTCTTTGACATTTGACTATTACCTACCTCAGACCAAATAAAAAAGATAGACGGAGCGCCGCGCTCTCGCAGTGAAGCAGGGTAAAGGAAGCCAAATTAGAAATAGGAAGCCGATCGTGTTCCAGTGCGTCGCTTGACACCGAATACGCTACACGTCATAACCCTAAAATTGGTAATTATTGTAAAATGCCTTCCTGTGTCGTAAAAACTTGTAAAAACAATTCTGTAATACAAAAAAATCCATGTGGGATAACTTTTCACAAGTAAGTGTTTCATTTTGTTTAATTTGAAATAAAAATACAAAAATATTTCGTATTGCGTTTTTGGAACACGAAACCTCGCATAATATCTTTGGTGTGACCAGTATATCCGTAAACAAAACTCCCCGAAATGCGGGTAGTTTAAGAATTATTAATTTTAAAATTGTTTGTGTATTGGTTAAATCTTTTTAATTACTACGAAAATTATTATTATCTATTTTCGACGTCAAATAAACAGAGTAAGCATTAATAAATTACTCGGGTTTAAATATTTTGTAATATAACATGAATACAATACGATAAGCTATAAGTATGTGATTATTCGGATAACTATTTCTATCATAGAGCAACACGGACCACCGGCGGACCGGAGGGGAGACGCCATAGCGTTTTTTCCCGATACAAAACTGTCTGTCATTTTTTGCGGGTGAAAATCTGCTCTACCCACACTTTCTCAAATTCTCACACAAAAATAATCGTCTGTTACTACGAAACTCACACATAAAAAATAAAGCAAACACTAACAATTTCACACACACATTGATACATTATGTGTCGTAACAGTACAATGAGATGACGCAACTACATTGACAAGTTGCTTACAGCCATGGTTGCAACTACTGTCGATACGCATTATCGATAAATTCAAGAGCTCGGTTCGGAATATTACGTTTAAAAAGTGATACATAGATAGATATTATAATAAAGATTGATTTTATTTATTATGTACTACAATAATTATCATTTAACAAATAAAATAAAGGTATACGTCATTTTAAAAGCTAGTTATAGCTGTATCTATCACTGGTTTTTAAAGTTGATTAGTTTTTTATAAATATGAATACATTTTTGTGGGTCTGCTTTTTGACTTGAGTGACGAAGTACACGGAGATGTCAACGAATCAGGAATAGTGAGAGTGGCACTAATAGCATCATAGATGATAGTCTGTCATTTGGTAGAGTGAATGATTTTTAATGACTCTGGAAAATTAGGTTTAAAACTGTTAATTTTTCAAGTTGAGAAATCTTTGCTTCATTTCGCCACTATGACTAATGTGTAGTACATCAGGCGGACTGTACGCTGTTTTACCTTTTCCGTGATATAAAAAACTTCCGGGACAAATACAGTGTGGCGTTAGAGTTGATTTGGTGCCCTAGACTAATCTCCTCCTATTGTTCGCCAACACATGAAAGTCAGAGGTCTTGATATGATTTGAGCAAATGACACTATTTCTTGTGGGAATCCAGGTTAGTCTATAATTACAAAATTTCTTCCATGTATCCCTTAAATTTGGATCTTTAGGAAACCTGCAATAAATAAATTAAAAAAGGATTGTGTGGTTTTTATAAGAGCACGATAAAAGTGAAACTTTTTTCACATTATAGACATTAAACTAAAATTTTTCGGAATATATGCAATAGCTTAATAAAAAGACTTATTTTAATGTTCATACGAAATAAGTTAAATAATAAATTCAAGCACTCAAAATTGAAATAAATCCATAAACAACAACATGCACCAGCGAGCGCCTTTCACTTTATCGCTACTTCGCGGCCGACCGTCACGCGACATGCAACACACAGACGAAAAAGTGTGAGACGAAGTAATAAAAGTTTCACTTAAAAAAAAATATGGTTGAAGTTCACACTAAGTAATTTTAATAAAACATGTTAACTCGTAAGTTTTGTAATATTTTTAATTTATACAACTATGTATATTAATATACAGCTTACATTATAATATTTTAAATAAATCAGAAAACTTATTCTCAAAAATGTCTCTGTATGAATATAGTCCTTTGCCAAATTTATCGATAACTATCTAGTAACAAACCAGTAACAACACTATCGCTCGGTGACAGCGTATACTCGGAAACAAACTCGGATCAGTCGCTCGACCGATCCGCATATTGTATGAGGGCGAGCGGCCTGTGTTGGTAAACAAATCCGAAACAACACGACCGATAATATTGTAATTTTTAAGTTTTATGGAAGTAAATGGGAATAATGTGATTAAATATTAGTTACATATGAAAGGTAACGCCATCTTATTGTAAATTTGACGTGGCAGATGTCTTTTTGCAGCAAAATACAGAAAAATTCGTCATTTTTGTAGGACATCAATTTAGTCGCGCAGCTAGATTTAGTCTACTGAACAGTGCGGCTGCAACTAGTTTTATTATACGCATAGGACCGCGTGAACTTGTACTTTGACAGAGGGGAACGCCTGCGTATGGCTACTCCCCTCTGGTCCGTGTTGCTCTATGATTTCTATATACAAGTACAATATAAAACGGTTTTATGTAAAATATAATTTTGGATTAATTTATTTCTCAACCTTTTCATTTGTTGCATTTGAAAACAATGTGTTTTTATTATTTTAGTTTCCCAAGAGACCTAAAGTGGAAACAAAAGTAGATTGAGATTATTAGGTTAAGCCGAAATAACGAAACTTGGTTGCCATAAAAATTTAGTGTTGTGTGTTCCACACATTTTACAGATAATGATTTGTATTGTATGTACTAAATGTGGGCTGCGTCGTGTGATGAACAATACAATACCAAAAAAAGTATGAACCCATGTTGCTATTAGATTATGTTATGTGTTTTGTACACTTTTGTACCTTCTAACATTCGATCAATATTCTTTTTAGGTTCTTATTGACCAACCTGGCAATGCTATTGATATTGCCGTTTCTGAAAACGTTGACGTTTTTTATGGTTTATCGGGTCGCCGATTACGAAAACAACAACTATTTCACAAAAATTGCACAAAAACATAAAACAAAATAGACAAGAAGATTTATACAAAAAAAAATGCACAAAATTACACCTAAACAAAAAATAATAATAAAAAAACAATGAAAATAAACAACCAAACCAATTTTTTTTTTTCAAATGGCAAAACCAAAACAAATAAGGTTCCTAAGTACCTACTTATTTTGTATTGATCTTCAAGTTCCAATCGCTACCAATAGATGGCGTTGGTATCGTTTTAGAACGCGGTAACGTTGTGTTTTTTCGAACTAATATAGTGAATAAACAATAGCTTCTGGCCGCGACTTCGCCCGTGCAATTCTACTTCCTTTCTTAGCGTTCGCCAACGCTACGTTACGCTACGATATAACCGAACTCCACGCCGACGAAGTCGCGAGCAAAAGCTAGTTGGTTATATTGCTGGTGCTGTCGTACATTGTCGTGCCGTGTGGTGCCGGGCGTAAAGAATAACACCACCCCATTTCTTCCCGTGGGTGTCGTAAAAGGCGACTAAAGGACTTACTAGAGAATGGGCAGCAGCGTTCTCTGTGCATTTTACCACCATACTGCGATTCCATCCCAACCCGCCTGCCAAGCGTGGCGATTATGGCAAAGCCCCCCAAATTGGGGGAGGCCTAAGTCCAGCAGTGGACGTCTTATGGCTGAAATGATGATAATGATGATGATGTCGTACATTACTTATCAAAAAAGTTAAAATGTGAATCTTGTATCTCGAGACTTTTATCCACTCAGAGACTTTATTTCCATAAGTTAATTACGGTCAGGGACAAAGGTGGCTTACGTTTTCCGTCAAAAGATATTTTCGCAATTTGTTCCGCTTGTGAAATCATATTAAAAAGAATCATCAAAGATGACATAATAATAAAGTCAGAGAGACAACATTTATATGTCGTTTCTCAAATTTTAAAAACCTTTATATGAGCAAAATATATTTATTCTTGATTTGGAAAACGAACACAATTTCGCCGGCATGAATCACAAAGTAAATTTAATACGTACTGTTGTTGAAAAATATATAAATATAAGATTCCACCATATTTCAAAACTAGTATATCTAGAAGTCGGGATAAAAAAGGCAGTATTACCGGAAAAGTAATGCAACTCAAAGGTTTTAAATTTTGTCTCTTTTATTTTTATTAAAAGTACCTAATCGTAAAAAAGTGTTTTATTTAAAAGTATTTCTATATCATAAAAAATCACAATTATTTAATCAGAAATGGGGAAAAAAGTTTTTGGTGGCAACATTTTTTCCTTCGCACACAGACGCAATACAAGTGTTGCGACACTGAGGTTACGCACACAATTCTCTAAATGGTGCTTCACTTTTCGAACGCTATTGTTGGCGTACGCGCCGTCTACCTTTTTTATTTGGTCTGAGTTACCTACGTGCCTCGGAAAATTGTTAGTTTATTCAATTTCTGCCGTGATAAGTGCAGTAGCGAGTCTGTTTTGGCAATATAATGCAAACGAATTTTGAGGAATTCTTGAATAATACTTTTGATAAACGGTATGTCGTGTGGTGGGATACCAGTAGGATGCTTTGAAAAACAGTTAAATATGTCATTAAAGCTGGTCACATATTGAAAGCATTTGTTTGATATTACAGTCAGGTTATGCTTGCTGGTTAAACATTTTCCTGATTAAACTTTCATAATATTTCGTAGGACACACTCAGAACGGTAACATACTTTAAACAAAGTCACTGAGGGATACGCCAATCCATCAAAGTCTTTAAGACAGATTAATTGGTGAAAATCCAGTTTTTCGCTTGCAAATAAACATTCCGTGCATTCTTCGCAATTGATTTTGGAATTTAGCTTTATTGCTACGAACCCGGAAATATATCCAATAATTTGCTCAATCGTATCTGGCAATTGCGTGTTTGAATCTAGCATTGTTGCAAATACATCACAGTTGTTCTCTTCAGTAGATAGTGGCACGTTTTGAGTGGTTTCATCGTTGGTATCAAATCTAAATCCAACTGTGGTTTCATTAATCAGTTTTATTGATGAACTGGTACAATTGAGTACAGGAAAATCTTCCAAGGGAATACAATTGCCTGTAAATTTGGAGCTTAACTCTAAATTTTGTAAAGTTTTGCGGTAAATTCCCTCTAATTGGCGTGCATTTGGATTATTGTTACATCGTCCATGGTTTCGGATTACGCCAAAAAAAAGTTCCAGGTGGTCTTGACTGAACTTATAACAAAGAATAAATCGCAAAACTTTTGTTTCGACGAGCTGGTGAAACAAAAGTCTAAAACTTTTGATGCAAACCACCAATCCCAAAAATCCTGTTTTTGACTTCGTTTGTATTAAATACAAATTTTTCCACTAAAGAGCGCATTATAATCTTACGACCGTTTACAGTTCGTCTTGTTACATTTGGCACCCTTACTTTCAGTCCCAGTATATAAGACTCTGTTTTAGCAAGGAAATTGAAGAAGAAGAAGTCTTTGTCTTTCATTTCTATGGGGTGCTTAAATCCTTTGTTGTTCAACGAACTTGCGTTTAAAACGTCGAACAGGTTGTTCATAATTTGCAAAAACTTAGCTGTAGGAGTGACATTTTTGAATTCGGGTAAATTCAGCTTGTCTGAACACAATTCTAATGCTGTAGCGACACTATTGCTTAGTAGTTGTGTAGCTAATTTCACGTTCATAATACTATTTCTAAAGTTTAGATGCCTCTCAGTCAGTTTGTTTGCAAAATGAAGCCCTAAATTGTCTTGCACTTTTTTTAACTCTTGCAGAAAGCGCCACTGTACTGAGTGTCCATTTTCATCAACAAAGCCTTTTTTCGATTCAAACGTATTTCTCACTAGTTTTACCATATGACAGGGGTCGAGAATTACCACTACTTGTCTACCGTTTGCTGGGTGAGGAAAATATGTTTTCAAGTCAGTTAGATTCTCGAAATTACACCCAAGCAAATTCGCGGCAGCTAGGTTAGCAGCACACCCGTCAAAGGTCAGGCTTACAACGTCTGCACCAACTTCATCACATTTTCTGAGACACATTTTAATAATGTTAGCCCTTTGCTCTGCATTCATTCCACTAATAAAAAAATAACCCAACGGTAGCTTGAATGCGTCATTTAGTGCCACCAACATTAACACGTACACTTGCGTAGCTATTTCATTTATTGGTCCAAATGTCACAAGACCATCGATGTCTTTACCATTGAATATTTTTTGTTGTCTTATGGCCATTTCATCGACCATAAGGCAAGCAAGCCTATTTTCACTTTGAGAAAATTTAGAGCGCAGTGCTCTAAAAGCTTCCTCAGTAAAACCAGGATTTGCATCAATTGCCTGATACCATTTGGACAATGTTGAGGGATGAGGCAAGCATAATTGAAATTGTCTACGGACGTACTTGTAACCAGACGGTGAGTAATAGTTGAGGGTCAGGGCAAATTTTTTGACCGCTTGTGTGAATTTAATTACAGTTCTCTTTCTTCCGCTTTTTTTTCAGCATTGAAAAAATATCGCCCGAAATTTCGGTGTTGGTGTCTTTGTCTACAAACTTATTCTTCTTTAGAGCTATGGTCACGTCTTTTAGTGATATGCATTTTTTTAATAGTCTTTTATTTTGTCGCTTTAAGTTTCTTATTTTAGATAACCTTTTTTCAGAGAGTAATGTTTTTCTCTGAATCAAATTTTTAAGCCTATGCGTTTTTGGGGTATTTAGAGCCGATTCAATATCAGAAGACGGAATGTTTAAAGGGGTACCGCATCTCGTATCAAGAACTTCTGAATCAGTTGATGGCGATAACTGTATCAGTCTCCCGAGATTTCCCGCCGCAGATTCAACTGGTACACCAAACTCACACCCACAGCTTGGACAGGCGACCTAAAACATAAAAATACCAATTGAACAAGCGAATTTTTACAAATTTTAAATTTTATTTATACAAAAGCTTTAAGAATAGTTAAGATGCCTATTAATTAAGTTAACCTACCAAGTGACGTTTTCGTGATTTGGAGGATTTTTCAAGATTGGGTATTTCAATAACATTTTCTTTCACAGAAACTGTTTTGGGGGTTAGAATCGACTGCAACGTTTCTAACGAAGTCGCTTGAACTGGTTTTTTAATCGAAATCACCATCTGAAATTAAAAGTATGTAGGTTTTTAGTATGAAACCTTTTAAAACACGAGTTGTAATATTTTTACGAATACTATTTATAATAGCATTGTATTGATATCATTATCAAATAATCAATCTTACCGTACAAATTGGAATAGCGTTTGTTTTAAGCTTCATGTATCCTTTTTTTGTCTCATAAAAATCTTCATTTCTAAAATGAACCGAGCATATCCTTGTCTTTTTACTTGGGGTCCATTCACTTTGTTGTCTTTCCAAACGAACAGCTTTCGTCCATAGTTCTCTTTGATATGGTTCTTGTGGAAATCTAAAAGAAAATGTTGTGAATTAAATAAGCATTATAAAAAGCGTGTGCGGTCTGGGGACCACCGTCAGGGACGAAGTGTCTTGTAACGTATGATTTATTTTGGCAGCCGCCATCTTGGATTTTAATTTTGACCAAATTTACACTTTTGTCAACTCTTACCGCAAACCGCGCTAAAGAACTTCGTTCCAAAAATATATTTTTTTAATACAGCAACGATATCTTATTTCTCCATGCTATTAAAGGAACTTTTATGAACCTCCACTAGCTTAGTATGTTTTACATAATACCGTCCCCATATAAAAAAATGTCTTAATAATAAAATTTGTCATTATTGTCAGGTAGAAAAGTAAATTGTTAGGTTGCATAACATCATCCCCATAGACTTCGTGGCATAATTCAAACCAACTTCATTTTTAATAGAAATATAATAAATAGCGATGTACTTACACGTGAAAACTAATTCCAGCATTCTTTTTATGCAAATGTGATTTATTTACACACCACTTCACTGCACAAGAAGGCATTTTTAAATATTTAACTCGCAAAAACCGGTAAATAATAGTCGACCGCCGCTGTTGCCTACTGCAGACGAACTAAAAGCGTGGCCGGCGCAATCGGTAAGCCCCGCCCACCGCGGCGCAATCTGCGTTGGGTCATTTTTAGGGTTCCGTTGCCAAATGGCAAAAAACGGAATCCTTATAGATTCGTCATGTCTGTCTGTCCGTCTGTCTGTCTGTCTGTCTGTCCGTCCGTATGTCACAGCCACTTTCCTCCGAAACTATAAGAGCTACGCTGTTGAAACTTGGTAAGTAGATGTATTCTGTGAACCGCATCAAGATTTTTACACTCAAATAGAGAAAAAATAATAAATTTTGGGGTTCCCCATACTTAGAACTGAAACTCAAAATTTTTTTTTCATCAAACCCATACGTGTGGGGTATCTATGAATAGGTCTTCAAAAATGGTATTGAGGTTTCTAATATTATTTTTTTCTAAACTGAATAGTTTGCGCGAGAGACGCTTCCAAAGTGGTAAAATGTGTCCCCCCCCCCCGTAACTTCTAAAATAAGAGAATGATTAAACTCAAAAAAAATATATGATGTACATAACCATGTAAACTACCACCGAAAATTGGTTTGAACGAGATCCAGTAAGTAGTTTTTTTTTTTAAAGGTCGTCGGTCGTCGATACATCTAGCTGTGGGGCGTCTCACACTTTGCTTACCGATACGCGGTCACCACTCCAGGGTACGTCTGCACTACCAGCCCTCGGTCATTTGACAAACATGGTCAGCCAACTGCCACTTCAGCTTGCTTAATCTGTAAGCTATGTCAGTTATCCGGATTTTTTTCGGATAATTTATTTCGCTCATCAACTCATGGATCAACAAACTTAAAAACCTTCAAATTTATAATATTAGGTAAGTGAATTGGATCAGAAACTTATTGGCATTCTTTAAATCGGATTTCTCTTTTCCAAGTGCGGAATTTATTTATTAAGGAAATTGTTAACAATCTAAGAAGGATGGTAGGTATTGAATGGTAACAAGTTTTGTGATTGTGAATGATATTTTGGGTACAAAATCAAAATTTAATGTCAAAAATGGAATAACCAGGCAATAAACTAGCGAGGGCCTCCTTCCTTTTGAAGTCGTTTAAAAAAATGCACCTCAACTATAATGTTAGTGAACAGAATATTGCATGTATGTTCAAAGAATGTCATGTATGATACGTGGTTATATAAAATGTGATAACTTCATCGCAACACCACCCTTCTTCAAAAATTGTACCCTAATTGCGTAACACACTATGAACAATATTGAGAGTTATTGCTAATCCAATATATCTAATCCATTCTGTCATATGTTCGAAAAATTGTCTGCTTAGCGACGTTAACAACGCCATGAATGTTGTGGAACTGACAAAATGAAACCGATTCCGACTGATAATGGTGCCGATTCTCTTATTCACAAACTAAACTAAATTTAAGTTCAGTGCATCTTTTTCTTTCTATTTCATTATGGAAAGGACAGAAGATAAATGTTAGTTTAGTCCTGTCAAATTAATCAGCGCTTGACGTAAATTGACGTAATTTTAGTAGGCAAGTTTTTAATCACGTCTAAACTTGTATGGAGTAGTGACAGGCGCTGATTAATTTGACAGGACTAAACTAAAATTTTTCTTTTGTCCTCTTCTTAATGCAATACAAAGAAAAAGATGCACTGAACTTAAATTTAGTTTAGTTTGTGAGCAAGGGAATCGGTACCATTGGTGCCGATTCTCTTATTCACAAACTAAACTAAATTTAAGTTCAGTGCATCTTTTTCTTTCTATTTCATTATGGAAAGGACAGAAGATAAATGTTAGTTTAGTCCTGTCAAATTAATCAGCGCTTGACGTAAATTGACGTAATTTTAGTAGGCAAGTTTTTAATCACGTCTAAACTTGTATGGAGTAGTGACAGGCGCTGATTAATTTGACAGGACTAAACTAAAATTTTTCTTTTGTCCTCTTCTTAATGCAATACAAAGAAAAAGATGCACTGAACTTAAATTTAGTTTAGTTTGTGAGCAAGGGAATCGGTACCATTGTCTTACGAAATTAGCCCTCTGGACATACATACCCTATAGAGAGGTCCAGGTTTCATAAAGCTCTCGCTTAACCTGTAAGTTTTGTCCAAAAATTGATTTAAAGCAGTTTCTATGTAGTTGGTAACAAAAGTGTATATTTTTTTTAACTAAAGTCGCATTTCATGTCTGTCTGTGTGACCTAACCAACGCAACTGATTTTGGTATACCATCTTTTACATAATATCTCCAGGGAGGTTTAAGTGTTTAATACATTACTATTCAATTGAAATAAAAAACCATGTAAACGACACCCATGACGAAAAATAAGAAAGTTTCCGTAGGCGCCATCTTTGATTTCATTTTGACCTTACTATTGTATAAACTTCAGCACTCTCGAAAATCTTGTAAATGACACCAAGATGAAAAATTCACGCAGCCACTATCTTGGAATTTCATTTTAACTATCTTTCTCTCTGTCTTCTTTTATTATATATTATAAAAATATGCTTATACGCAGGTCGCGGTCGTAACGTTTTTTCGTTACGTGACGATTTCTACATTTTTTTTTCTACTCCTACCGTAAGCTGCATTCAAGAACTTCGTTCAACACAACTCGTTGATAAACTTTTTTGTCATATTATTAAATGATATTAAATTGGTTGTAAAAAGTCATGATACTAATCTGCGTGTATGTTCTGTGTGGTTAAATCTCACCGCGAAAACTTTAGTGAAATTAGCTGTCATTCCAAAATGTTAGGGATTGATACAATTTTGTCAGCTCACTAAGAACTCACTTCACTTAAATTTCACGGTGAAAATTTTACAGAATAGACTGGCTGTTATTACAATCATTCTGACAGTAGCGGAGATAGCAAAAAATTGTAAAAAAGGAATTCCGAAATAAAAGGACTCGATCAAGTTAATTAGTAAGAACGTTTTGTAGAACACTAATTGACTATTTTTTGCGCTGGTGGCCTTTTGAGGACAAAAGTTAAAGTCGATGGGAGTCGTTAGTGCTGAAATAGTCTTACGCCGCCTGCCTTTTGTGTTTCTTGTATAATGTACGTTAATTTTATTGTGCTTCTAGTGGAAATGGTGATTTCTTCGAAGTACGTAATGTTGACGTGTACCTACAGAGAGGAAAACATAAATCCCAACCTACTACTACTTTGTGTTTCTTTCCCGCCTTAGTACCTAATTCGTATAATCTAGTAACGTTTTCTTATAGGTATTAGGTCTAACTTTTACTACAGGAAAAGACGATTTGAAGGTTTTTTTGTTGTTGGAACTATAAAATTGATAGGAGTAAGTACCTACAAATTAAAATTCGAACGGGGTTATCTTTGCACTATTCAAATATATCGCAGGAAATGTAACCCAAAAATAGAATGTATCTACAATTCTACGGGATATTCACGCGAGCTTTTGCCCTGACCCCAAAATCTAACATACAGAAGGAAAATCTATTATACGAGACATCGAGGCTAGGGCTACAATTTATTCAGCATTAACATTTTGTTCGTCTATAGATTCTGATTCTTTATCTTATTTGAATTAGGTTCTACTTAGGTATATAAATCATGATACCATTTGCCAATTTTGATGTTCAGCTGTCTAGCCTGATAAATTGGAATACAGTTCGAGTACATAGACACTATTTCTCGGAACAAGACCCATTCGGAAAAGGGTTAAGGTCAACTGAAATACGTTTCATGTTTTCATAACATAGGTACAGCGTGTATTAAAAAGACCTTCGGATCCAGGACTAGATTTTCAGTTACCAGTTTTTAGGGTTCCGTTGCCAAATGGCAAAAAACGGAACCCTTATAGATTCGTCATGTCTGTCTGTCTGTTTGTCCGTCCGTATGTCACAGCCATTTTTCTCCGAAACTATAAGACCTACGCTGTTGAAACTTGGTAAGTAGATGTATTCTGTGAACCGCATCAAGATTTTTACACTAAAATAGAAAAAATGTAATAAATTTTGGGGTTCCCCATACTTAGAACTAAAACTCAATTTTTTTTTTCATCAAACCCATACGTGTGAGGTATCTATGAATAGATCTTCAAAAATGGTATTGAGGTTTCTAATATCATTTTTTTCTAAACTGAATAGTTTGCGTGAGAGACGCTTCCAAAGTGGTAAAATGTGTCCCCCCCCCCCCGTAACTTCTAAAATATGAGAATGATAAAACTTAAAAAAATATATGATGTACATAACCATGTAAACTTCCACCGACAATTGGTTTGAAATAGATCCAGTAAGTATTTTTTTTTTAATACATCATAAATCGTAAACCGCAATTTACCTTTCATTCAATCAACTCAAATATAAAAATTTAAAAAAACATTTAATTTCATAAGCATAAACCTTATACATAAACCGAGGATACCTACAGGTTTGTACGGAACCCTCGGTGCGCGAGTCCGACTCGTACTTGGCCGGTTTTTTTTAGAGCTAG
This sequence comes from Aporophyla lueneburgensis, assembly GCA_932294355.1. NCBI lineage: Eukaryota > Metazoa > Arthropoda > Insecta > Lepidoptera > Noctuidae > Aporophyla > Aporophyla lueneburgensis. The sequence goes on along the minus strand of OW028762.1, from coordinate 8,724,399 downwards.
GAATGCTTCCATGTTTATTTTCGTTCACTGCCGATCAAGCGATATCACGTGCTTGCTACTAACAATTTTGTAAAATACAGTTTTTAGGGTTCCGTTGCCAAATGGCAAAAAACGGAACCCTTATAGATTCGTCATGTCTGTCTGTCTGTCTGTCTGTCTGTCTGTCTATCCGTCCGTATGTCACAGCCATTTTATTCCGAAACTATAAGAGCTATGCTGTTGAAACTTGGTAAGTAGGTGTATTCTGTGAACCGCATTAAGATTTTCACACTAAAATAGAAAAAAAACAATAAATTTTGGGGTTCCCCATTCATAGAACTGAAACTCAAAAATGTTTTTTTTCATCAAACCCATACGTGTGGGGTATCTATGAATAGGTCTTCAAAAATGGTAATGAGGTTTCTAATATCATTTTTTTCTAAACTGAATAGTTTGCGCGAGAGACACTTCCAAAGTGGTAAAATGTGTGTCCCCCCCCCCGTAACTTCTAAACTAAGAGAAAGACAAAACTAAAAAAAATATATGATGTACATTACCATGTAAACTACCAACGAAAATTGGTTTGAACGAGATCGAGTGAGTAGTTTTTTTTTAAAACGTCATAAATCGTAAACCGCAATTTACCTTACATTCAATCAACTGAAATATAAAAATTAAAAAATATATATTTTTTTAAACCGAAAATACCTACAGGTTTGTACGGAACCCTCGGTGCGCGAGTCCGACTCGCACTTGGCCGGTTTTTTAGGGTTCCGTTGCCAAATGGCAAAAAACGGAACCCTTATAGATTCGTCATGTCTGTCTGTCTGTCTGTCCGTCCGTATGTCACAGCCATTTTATTCCGAAACTATAAGAGCTATGCTGTTGAAACTTGGTAAGTAGGTGTATTCTGTGAACCGCATTAAGATTTTCACACTAAAATACAAAAAAAACAATAAATTTTGGGGTTCCCCATACATAGAACTGAAACTCAAAAATGTTTTTTTTCATCAAACCCATACGTGTGGGGTATCTATGAATAGGTCTTCAAAAATGGTAATGAGGTTTCTATTATCATTTTTTTCTAAACTGAATAGTTTGCGCGAGAGACACTTCCAAAGTGGTAAAATGTGTGTCCCCCCCCCCGTAACTTCTAAAATAAGAGAATGACAAAACTAAAAAAAATATATGATGTACATTACCATGAAAACTACCAACGAAAATTGGTTTGAACGAGATCGAGTGAGTAGTTTTTTTTTAAAACGTCATATATCGTAAACCGCAATTTACCTTGCATTCAATCAACTGAAATATAAAAATTAAAAAATATATATATTTTTAAACCGAAAATACCTACAGGTTTGTACGGAACCCTCGGTGCGCGAGTCCGACTCGCACTTGGCCGGTTTTTTAATAACGTGTTTTGCTTCCACGATCCTATAGCGTTACCCTTTCACTGCTGTTCATAATGACTAAAAAACAATTAGGTGCGCAGGCTTGTTTTGGCTGTATTCTCAAAGATATTTTATACCTATACTAATATTATAAAGCTGAAGAGTTTGTTTGTTTGGTTGAACGCGGTAATATCAGGAACAAATGGTCCGAATTGAAAAATTATTTTTGTGTTGAGTAGCTGATTTATTAAGGAAGCTATTCTTTCATATACAAGAATAGACGCAAGTCCTTAAAGTACAATAGTTTGATCATAATTTACTACCTACTATATTGATAACAGTCATTTAAAAAAAGGTATTTTTTCAAAAATTATGTATTTGGCCATACCTACCACCGTAAGACCTCATAAAGATTATTCCGAACCTGACCCGAAATCCTTACGATAAAAAAATGCAATTTTATAAAAATGACAATATGCCTAGTAAAATTATTCAAATAAAAAATTGCCTAGTAGTAACCTAACCTAAATCCAAAACCCAAACCAACAACCCAAAACCCAAACCCCAACAACCCAAACCAAACCCAACCAAAACCCAATCAAACCCAAATTGCAACATAGAACTCTATGTTGCAATTCGGGTTATGATAGGAACAATTCAGCGGGACAGGTTAGGTACACGGTTACGTTCGGAACAAATATTATAACTTTTTCAAGTTCCTAACCTTACCCGCGACCAAGTTTGGGTTTCGGGTCAGGTGCGGAATAATCACCTCATAAACTCCAATAGAGTACTGAGTTAAAATCATACAATAATAAAATAACCAAAACTATTTCTTTTTATAGTTAACTGTTATTGTTAAGAAAATTGTGTTGAACTTACTTAATGCATTTAAAATTGAATGTGAAATGCGCCTGAATTTTCTTTGCGTCAATCGGCGGTAGGTATGGCCAAATAGATATTTTCAGAAAAAATACCTATTTAAAAAATTACTGACATCAATTCAGTAGGTAATCGTTGCGAATCAGATGTATATAGGTTGATTTATCGTCACCTGGCACCCCGTATGAGAATTTGGTAAGGTGTCAATAAAGGCGCTGTATTTGGACAAGCGTTATCGTATGGCCGTTCATCAGCCACACGGTTCATATACAGTGTTTTTTGTAAAACACTGGTAACCTCTCAGGACTATGTTATTAACATCATAATAAACAACTTTTGTTCTATGACTTTTAAAAATGTATCATATTTTAAGTTCATTAGATTTTCATACAAAAAGCAGCCGCCCGTAAATAGGTCAAGTTCAAGCGCCCCCGCCGTCCTAACTCCGCTCCCCTGGCTAGTGTACTATCGCTTTCTTGTGCTTCACTTAGACTTCGTAACATTTAGAGCGTCGAATTTAAATATTTTTATTTTTGTATGAAAATCTGGTGAACTAAAATATGACGTATTTTTAAAAATTATAGAACAAAAGTTGTTTATAACCCTGTAGAAGTTGGAATTCAAATAAAACAAGTAATTTTAATAAAATAGTTCGGTATATTAAGTACTATAGTACAATACACGCGTCCGTAGCGTCAGGATTCCAATTACGTCTCCAATTGGCAGAAAATAAAACAGGTACCTAATTCTAATACCAAAGATAGGTATAAAACCAAAATGATGGTAAGTATATTACATAATAATATTTTTAAAACAGTTAAAATTAGTTTTTAGCTATTTTTATTAAATATTGAACTCAAACAGCCGCTTTGTTTTTTTTTTTGTTAACCTATATTATGTCCCACTGCTGGACATATGCCTCCCTAAACACCGCCAGTTTAGGGAAGCATATGTCCAGCAGTGGACATCTTTTAGTTGAAATGACGTTGATGATTATGTAACAGTGAAGCTTTTTTAGTAGTTAATATGAATAATTATACAATTCTTTTTTGTTATAATCTTTTTTCATATTTTTGCATTTAGCACTGAACATAAATATTATCACCAATTTTTCTTTTTCTTCAGAAAAAATATCTAGTTTATTATTACTATAGTACCCTTAGCACGAAAATCAAATAAAATAGCAGCGTATATTCTGTAAAAATATCACCGTGAAAATTTGGTGAAGTATGCTGTCATCCTATGTGAGGCGACTGTTGACAAAAAATGAGCACCCAACGCTTTTTTTTTTTCATTCTACTTTTTAGTTTGGTTTTCTATAGAATTTTTTAAACTATTATTTATTTCATTTTTTTTAGTTCGGTTAGCTACAAAAAAGTGTTTTTTTTTTTTGCTATCCTGGTAACCTTGAATCTTGTTATTGATGAAATTATCGTATTGTCGGTCCTCGATAAGTCTACAAAGTTTAAATGAAATCTGACCGTTTGAAGTGGGTCAAAATCAAGTCCAAAGGAGTTGGTTACAAACATAATTACAAACTTACAAACATAAAGGTGAAGCCAATAAAAGCGTGTTAAAATAGCGTGGGGTTCTTATTTTTGTATTTTATTGTATTGTATACAGCGTTTTTACTCTATGAATCGAGCATTTTTACTTGTGGTAACCTAGTGTACAAATACGCTGTGAGTAAGAGCACAGGAGCTCTCGGTGTCATCTGAGACAATGGTGAAGTCGGAAGTATGTATGTGTTTTATGTGCTGGCGCTACTCATCCTCAGGGACACATTCAAAGCGTGTCTGTACACTTGGTTACCACAAGTAAAGCGCGCGTCGCTTCGTGAGATAAAGTGACTGAACTGATTGTGATAGCGTGTTTTAAATAAAATATCAACTCTTATTTTTTTCTCTTACGTACACAACTGCAAGATTTATCATAATAATATAACGACGTTAATTTATGTAGTACGCCTATGAAAAAACACTTAACGATGACGTCACGAAGATCCATATTTTATTTATGTATTTTTTCGTGATTATTAGTACTAGGTATACTTAGTAAGTAAAGGGTAAATTCACGCGTTCTCGGCAGCCAGATCCCAATTTTCGTGCTAAGAAGTACTAGTTTATCGTAAAGCTATAGAATAGGGTAAAATCACGCGTTTTCGGCCGCTAGTTTCGCTTGAGCTTGCTTCGCTTTTAGACGTCGTTGGCTGCGTTTCTTTGCTAACGGTACACTACCTACTAGCTTGCCTGATTTCTGGAGCGCTATTAGTTTTGCTGATTTGCCCTGAAAAAATAAATTTTTAGATTAATGTCAAATGACGTCAGTATTCTTTAACTCCGTGTGGTACCGGACGTAAAGAATAGCACCATCTCATTTCTCCCCGTGGGTGTTGTAAGAGGCAACGAAAAACCCTCCTGGCAACATGTCTTTTTCTTTTACACTTCTCTATTAGTCGTCATCTCAGTAGTCACTCCCTTTCTATCCATATGATAATTCACACAGTCCATCCATCGTTTCTTTACTCTCCCTCTACTATTAAAGCAATCGACATACCTTTGCCTTTTCCTTCGTAATTTTCCCTTTCTTCGGCGCCGTATACAGAACATTTATCCTTTTGTTTCCAAGCATGGAATGATGCTTTGACAGTGCAAACTGAAAAATAAACAATATAAAATAAAAAAATGACATTTAATAACAATATAACACCGCGCCTTGTTTCCCCTAAGGGTTGGGTAGATAGCTCGCCGCCCGCTAAGGACCAGGCTCGGGTCGACGGCGCGTAGTGTTCCACGCGCGCCTCAAAGAGATGTCAGCAGTATTGAAGGGGTCTGCTAGGACCGATGCCTGCCAGGGCCGCGAGATCTGTTCGAAAGAGTTACCGTGGCCCTGGCATATGGGCAACTGAAGGAAAACGGGTGGGTTTTAGTCAGTAAAAGTCTGACACGCCCTTCCGCTGCACCCAAAGCGGGAGACGTCATTTGATGATTTCCAACCAAAAAAAAAAGGGTTAGGCAGTAGTCTTGGGCATAGTAGTTCACGAGTGAGATCGGTCCGGTTAGTTCGCCGCTCCTTAACGAACTGTTCGCTCTTCTAGTTCATCAGCTCCCAGCTCATCAAAGAGCGGCAGATCGTTCGATCGTTTTGATTTTGCTCCTACTGCATGCTACAAGATTGTGGAATGTTCCACTTTTATCTACAATATTTGGACTCTAAAAACAGCAAAAACCTTTGAATGATAATTCATAAAATTATCATGATTGTAAATAATACCAAAGTTTATTGTTGCAATAAATAACTAGTTAAGTGACTACAAGAGCCTTTTTGTATTTTGTTCCGTGTATTAGTTCGGTTGACGCCATCCTCGCTCATTCGGTCACGAACTGATGAACTAACGAACTGCGGATCGGGGAATGAGGGAACTAGTTCGCGTAGTTCATCTATGGGACCGCTCTTACGACCTAGTTCGTTCGCGAACTACACAAGACTATTAGGCAGAGGTGTGCCCTTATACTACACAGACAATTTGTTAGTTACATTTAAGTCCCATGTAACAAGGGCCGTGTGATGTCAGCCGTAAAGAATAGCACCATCCTATTTCTTCCTGTGGGTGTCGTAAGAGGCGACTGAGGGATTAACTAGAGAATGGGCAGCAGCGTTCTCTATGCATTTTACCACCATATTGCTATCGGCAATCCACCTGCCAAGCGTGGCGATTATGGCAAATCCCCTCAATTTGGGGGAGGCTTAAGTCCAACAGTGAATATCATTTGGCTGATTTGAGAATGAACAGGGGGCAGGCCTGTCACCATCAAACTGGCACAAATCCAGACTCCGGGCTGCTACTGAGAAATTCCAGATGGAGAAACCCAAAAACACATTTTGCCCTACTCGGGAATCGAACCCAAGACCTCATGCTCAGCAGTAGCGCTTGCGACTACTAGACCAACGAGAGGTTAAACACAACACTAAAAAAATTAGTACAACCCACGGTGGCACCGACATCTACGCGCAAACTATGAAGTCAGCATGTAATTCTAGACGTAGAGTAAAAAAAATTCGTTGATTATAAAAAGAAATATAGCTGCTCCATAGAAAATTGCAATACCTATACGGTCAAAATGTATGGAACAGCAAATTCTTTTTTTAAGGGGTCATCCATAAATTACGTCACGCGTTAAGGGGGGAGGGGGCCGTCGAATTGTGACATTGTGTGGGAACAATGGGGTGGGAAGGATTTTTTGACGTCACATTTCAAAATTGAATATACATATTTAAAGTACTATTAAAACACGAAATATGAAGTATGAAAGATTTTTTTTTTAATTGCAAAATATGTGACGTCACACTAGGGAGGGGGGGAGTCTCACAAATGTGACCAGCTGTGAGAAGGACGGGTCAAAAAACCATGAAATTTGTGAGACGTAATTTATGGATGGCCCTTAATAATCGACAAAAAATTTCAAACCAAGAAGAAGCTGCGCGAAAAATCCTGCCCCGATTTTTTGACAAATAAGGAATTAAGGGGGTCGCGGCATACTACGTAGGAGATGGCGGGACGAGCTGGATAGGGTCCGTTAAAAGTGGCAGAAGGACACGCGGCCTCGCGATAGTTGGAAGAAGTAGAGGGAGGCCTTTGACCAGGAGAGGGACAGTACAGGTTAGCGAAAAAAAAGGAATTAAAATATACCTCATAACTAGGTTCATTGCTAAGTTCCAAATAGGCAATAGCATTCTTCTTGCCATCCTTCACCTTTGGAATACGGATGTCGATAATTTGTTCGTTCATCTCTGAGAAATGGTTTATAATCTGTAACAAAGAGCAAAATAATAATTGATAGAAAATCGATTAAGTTTTATTTTTATATAAAAAATAATAGTTTAAAAAACTAAAAAACACGCTTCCATAGAAAACCAAACTAAAAAGTAGAAAATAATGGAAATAAGTGTGGGGTGCTTTTTAAGGTATTATTTATTTTCAATTTTTTAGGGTGTTTCGAATTTTGAAACGTATGTCAGCGTAGTTTGTGACGTATGTCAGCGTAGTTTTCGAAGACAGTTTTTGTTGCTGTCCTGGTAACCCTGGCAAGGATAATGGCACAAATTTATGAAATTATAGTATTGTCATCGGTCCTCGATAAGTCTACAGAGTTTAAATGAAATCTGGTCGTTTAAAGTGAGTCAAAATCGCGCTATAAGGAGTCGGTTACAAACAAAAATAAAAGAGAAGCTAGTATAAAGCGTGTAAAAACACAATCTCATTGCCTTTTTTTTTGTGGGTGGGAAATCATCAAATGCCTTCTCCCGCTCTGGGTGGAGGAGGGGAAGGGCTTATCAGACTTTTACTGACTAAAACCCACCCGTGTTCCTTCAGTTGCCTATATGCCAGGGCCACGGTAACTTTTCGAAATCTCAGGTCGATCGAAAATTAAGCTATGTTGATCGGTCGGATCTCATTCGAAGACTTGTGGCATCTACCAACCCGCACTGGGTCCGCGTGCTAGATTACGGCCCACTCCCTCTCACCGAGAGGAGGCCTGTGTCCCAGCAGTGGGAACAATATAGGCTGAAGATGATGATCGCTCGGTTCTTGGAGGAGTAACCATCCATTACATATCGAGTCGTGACTTCTTCGGGCCTAGGAAACCACGTTAAGCCGTTGGTCCTGGCTGACATTTGTAAATAAATAACATTCCGCACTTAGTCTTTCAGGTGGACCATAGTGCATGGGCTATAGCGGCTGCCGGTGGTTATTCCAACAAGCCCACCTCTCTACAGAAGTTGATTATATCTCCTCACGCGTAGCATGATCGCCATAGAAACGGAATTTGTCGACGGAAGAGAAGACAAAATGATAGATTGTATCGTAGAAAAATTGTGTAAAACTGAAAAAAAGAGATGTTTCTATTCTTCAGTCGACTAGAGAACGATGTCAAGTATGATGGCTATTTCTCTGATGAGATAGAAACATTTTTACAGAATTAAAATACATAAGGAACTTTTTTGTTCTTGGATATAATTGGTCATGCTACGCCGCGCCGGCTGGGTGTCTCGAGAGACAAATAACATCATCGTCTGCATAGCATTTTACCTACTATATTGGGGTTGGGTTCCAGCTTAACTGAATGCAGCTCAATACGAGCATTTTACATAGAGCTATCTGACCTCCACAACCCATTTATTGGGTAATACAAACCCTTTGGTAAGACTGCTTGGTTGGGTTAAATCTAGCTCTGCTGAACAATCTATACTAATAATATTATAAAGCTGAAGTTTGTTTGTTTGTTTGTTTGATTGAACGCGCTAATCGCAGGAACTACTGGTCCAAATTGAAAAATTATTTGTGTTGAGTAGCCTATTTATTGAGGAAGGCTATAGGCTATGTAACATCACGCTACAAACAAGAGGAGCGGAGCAGTAATGTAAAATGTTGCAAAGACGGGGAAAATCGCACGAGTAGGCGATTCGACGCGACGGGAAGGGTCGGGGAAACAAGAAATTTAACGCTGACGAAGTCGCGGGCAGAAGCTAGTAATAAAATAAAAATACAATCACGCCTTTTTTCCCATGGGGGTAGGCAACGGTTAAAATAAAAATGTGTTTTTAAATATAAAATAAAAAATATCGTGCATAATCACGAAAACCAAACATGTGTGCCAAATTTAAGCTCGATAGCTTCAGTGGAAGTGAAGGTTATAATTTTCATTACAAAAAATAAGGTTTGTCAGATTTCCCTAGCCTTTTTTGACAAGCACATCTATAGGTTAAAGGGAAAAGTCGTTTGTTCTTACTTTCTCCTTATTAACATCGAGTGGCAAGTTCCCCAAAAACACAATATATCTCTTTGGACCCCGGGCTTTTTGCTCCAATGTTTCTGATTTTTCTTTCTTAACCTTTTCCTTCGGTTTCGGGTTATCCCCGTCTATTATCTTCTTAGGCTTATCAACTTTTTGAGGTTTAATATTCTGACTGGACAGTTTTTTTTCTTTTAAAGCGGTTTTAAGCAGGTTGTAGAGTATGCGGATGCGTCTTAAGTCGGAGTCAGTGAGGGTTGCTGAAGCCCTGAGAATTGATTGAATTTTGTTGTGTATTATTTCTGGTTCTAGTATGTTGGATGTGCCTTGTAGAGACTCTCTTACAGCTTGACGGATGCGGCCTGAAATAAAGTCGTATTTGGCATAAGTTCTCTTATCTTAGAAAAGCGGTAATATTAACCACTATTACTATGCTCGTGCACTAATTTAACGTTGTGCTATAATGGACAAGTCACATGCAAAGAAATTTTACCCATAAATCGATTTTTATGTGTAAAAGTGCCAGTCTCATTAAGGTGATGCCAGTCACATTAATGGTTCGCATTCTTACTCCAACTACTCTGAGAAGAACAGGAACATAAGATGAACACCGAAGCAGGTAGAGTTCGCACTCTCTAATAAAGTCTCAACATTATCTTGGCAAGATCATATGGGAACCATGCAGATTAGTGTCTGATTTGTTTTTTAGCTGTTCAGTTAACACGTTAACTGTCATGTCGGACTATGTGTCTGACACTTTTTAATCAATAATCAACTTAACCAGTCAATTACCGTAATTACAGACACAATTAAAAAACCATTGTGTCTATACCAAATGTGGTATCTCAGGGACTTAGAGGTTAAAATCAAATAACACTAAGTACATTTTTTAATTTTTCTGATTTTATCCATGGCAGTTAACATGTTAATTATTGTTATGACTTACCTTTCTGATTATTTGTCATCTGCACTTTCAAGAATTTGCTAACCAGGTCTTGATTTTTTAATACTGGATATTTCTCATCGAAATCTGAGTCCTCCTCCTTGATTTCAACCTGGCGTTTAACTCCAGCGGACTTCGGAGGTTTTACTGTTGTAATTGGTATGACGTCTGGTGCACCTAACTTCATATTTTTGTGTTCGGAAGAAGAGAGTCTCATTTGAGATTTCCTTTTACGGGTTGTTCCGGAATGCAGTTTCGATGAATCCATTCTGTGAATGTGAAAAGCTTTTATTTTATTTGCGGTTTCACACATATAAGTAACGATCCCGTGGGAATACAGAGATAAAAGTATCCTACATCCTAATACAGGTCATGGTCTGCCCATGTGCCAAAAGACATTGCCCATTTTGTTAGGAGATATGGGCCCCTAGAAAAAAAACGCGGGCAACGGTGGTTTTAACTTGGTTTTGAAGAACAACAATTACCTTTTTAGATCCTGAAATCAATTTTCAGTTTTTCACCCTAGTTTCAGAGAAATGTAATTTTTAAAGATGATGAAATTGAGATTCCACTTATAGACAATTTGAATGATGTATTCAGGGGGGTGACAGTCGCCTACAAGGCACTTTTAATGATTATAGTGCTTCCATCTATTGGTCTTGTACCCTAACTTTTTAAACTATTAATAGCTCAATTTTAATCCAACAGATGGCGCTAAACCAGTTTTTGGCAACATATCTTAGGGCTGCCATTTTTTAATGGTTACTTTAATTCAGTAACTTCTTATCAAAATGAAATGTCCGTTTATAAGAGAAATCTTTATATTTATCTACATAATAAATGAAATTTGTTCAAATTATTTATTTTCTCTATGTCAATTCAGGTTTTTTTTCAAATATTATATTAATTTGGAAGGTGTTAGTAGATTTTAATCAATATGCCTTGGCAGCACTAAGATGAAAATTTTCAAAGTTCAACCGTGAGTTCGTGACATTTTCAAATGGCCTACTGCAAATTTTCATTGTTTTTTTAAATTCTAATGGTGTATAGACGCTATAAGTTTTTTTAAAAATATGAAATTTTTAGAACAAAAAAAAAACTGGGGACAAAATACGTGTGGTTGAAAAAACGGTGCCATCTATAAGGAACTTCATAAAGACTATTGAAGGGATGCAAGCCATTTGGAAAATATTGTCAAAAAATCACGGTTTGGACACGATGTTGTGTAGAAACTTTAATCAGGACCCAATCGAAAATTTTTTCGGGAACATTAGAAGTTTAGGGGCCAGAAATGTAGCACCAAATAGTGTTGGCTTTGAAGGCGCAAATAAAGCTCTTTTGCTAAATAACTTTTCCTCCTCGCATTCAATCAAAGCGAATTGCGAGGAGGATATTGCTACATTTCTGCAGTCCTTAAACTTCTTCTTAGACCAAAAGGAACCCGAAAAGTCGTCAGACAGAAGAGATGAAAATGAGCTGCCTCTCCAAATACCTTTAAGCAGCCAGTTAATAAACAATGATGCTGAAATACATGAGGCAGGTCAGGAAACAAGGAATTATGTTTGTGGTTGGGTCCTGAAAAAATGTTTAACAAGAATTTACAAATCGTGCAAAACGTGCAGACAAGAACTGCGAACAAATGAAATTAGTGGTTTAATAAAAGATAAAGAATATGTTGAAGGAAAAAAATTGCTTGTGTATCCTTCAAAAAAATCTGTACCTATTTTTACGATATACAAAAAATCACAACTGATTGTTTAAAAAATAATATAGGTACAGAAAATACCAAACTAAATATAAAAGTAATGAATGAGTTCCTTATAGAAAATTTTAATTTAAAATGCAAGAAACACAATATCGCATTTAAAAAATATTTTGAAGATATTGTCATAAACATTTTGATTTACAGTTGGTGTCGTTCAATCAACCGAATTTTGTCTGGGAAAATAGTTTATGATGGGGATGATGAAGTGAAAAGCGCTGCTCAATTGTATTATAATAAACATAAACACAATAAAATAAAGAAATAAAATAATGCGTTTTATTTACTATTATAAGCCTACTGAGTATATGTAAAGTAATATTACCTACTACAGTTATTTTTAAATAAGTAATACACTTTAAAATAGGTATTATTTAGATCTACACTTTTCTTAAAACAGCTTGTTGTTGTAGTGATTTAACCGAGTGTTCGAAAAATCTCAAGTTTGTAAAACAAAAGCAGATTTTTAAGAAAAGTGTAGATCTAAATAATACCTATTTTAAAATTTTCATTCCACTGATTGACTGCACACAAAGAAATCTTAAGTTACATATGTGTGTGTAAACATATAGGGTAGTTTAGGGATCAAGACTAATAGATGGCGCCACAGAACGGGGAGACACATCAAGGTTACGAGAGAGCTCTCTATCTCTAGTATTATTACTGTACTCTGTGGATGTATTGATTTGACAGATTAATCTTTCTACTCTTCTCGCGTTCCGAGTTACGCAAAATCGATGTATGTAAGCGCGCAAAACAACCCTTCCGTAGAGCGTGGCGATTTCTTGACGCGCTAACAGCGATGTTATTGTGATTCGGAACGCGGGGTAGGTGTGGCCATGTTAAATATTTTGTTGATTGATTTACCAAATCGATTTGATAAAAGACGATTTTTAACAATTTTGATGTGACCGTTTTGTGGTAACTTTTGTTAGTGTTGATATTTTGCTGTTTGTGCAACAGTTGTAAACAGTTTAAAAAGAAGCTCTTGCTTTCTATTTACATAATTAAAGAGATACTTTTGCATATGATTTATATTGACAGTTTTACGAGGCGCGAGACGAAGCGGATGTGTGTTTCGATTATAATGCAATAAACAATTACTACAAATACATATAATTATTTGCGACGTCAGTATAAAAGAAAAGTGTGTCGCGTGTGACTCTTACCGACTAACATGTGCAAGATATACTAAACAGTGTTACAAACAACAAAGTGTTACGGTTAGCATGTCTAACCCGGGATCGAGCCCGTTTGGTCGTAGTCAATTACTACGGCGAAGTCCTCCACCGACGCCTACCGAACCAGTACCTCCAAGCGACCCCAATCCACCAGCACCCGCGGATAATGAACTGCCAAGTGAAGTCATCAGCACGCAGGAGATCCAGAGATGGGTGGGATCTATTGATGCCATTCTAAACGAAGTTTGCAGTATTGTTGGGGAAGGGAAAATGAACTCGGAACAGAAGCTTCGTGTCTCCACCCTTTGCAGGAAGGTCTCAAGTGGGACTTCACAGATGGCCGTATTATACCAATCATTGAAGCAGAAAACGATTGCAGCCCATACTACAATCCAGCACCTCCAGGATTACCAAACTGTTGTCCAATCTCTCCAGCAGTTTCAAGACGCGATCGAAACAAAGCTGAACAAATCGGAGAATACTTCTTATGCAAGTATGGTGAAGAAAGGCCCCGATAACTTTGTCCGTCCTGCGAATTTGAAATCAGTCGCCATCTATCCCAGCGATAAGACCCAAACAAGTGACGACACTAAGTCACTTGTTCAAAAGATAATATCTCCCGAAGAACTGAAGCTTCATGTCCGTGGCCTCAGAAAAGTGAAAAATGGGGGCGTTTTGATTAGCACCGACAGCAAAGGCGATATTGAGAAGCTCAGAAAATCGGAAAAGTTAGCATCATCTGGCCTTACAATAGAAGAACCTTCTAAACGCCGCCCGAGAATCGCTGTTATTGGTGTCCCCGTTACCCTTACTGAGCAGGAGGTATTTGACTGTATCTACGAGCAAAACCTCTCAGACAAGTTGCCGAATATAACCCGTGAGTCCTTCCTTGATAGAATAAAACTGAGCCATAAATCGGGTAAGAAAGACCTTCCTACCTGTAACTACATATTGGAAATACCCGCTAGCATTAGAAAATTACTGATCAATCAAAGCCGAATTTTTATTAATTGGTCATCATGCCCCGTGAGAGACTTCACTATAGTCACCAGGTGCTTCAATTGCCAGCAGTTCGGTCACGCAGCCAAGTTTTGTCGAGAAACCAGTCCTACTTGCAACCACTGTGCAGAGACTGGACACTCCTTCAAGGAATGCAGCAGCAAATCTTCTCCCTCTCAATGTGCGACGTGCAAACGGTATAAGAGAAAATGTGACCATCCCACTGGTGATGTAAGTTGCCCAGCGCGCACATATGCGGAAACTAATTATATAAACTCAATAGACTATGAAGGCGCCTAAGAGCGCCACAGATTATTGTATTTAGTAGCACGTAAACAGGTAGCGTATAGTTTATTTATATTTCCACTTAGTTTGTAAAGATCATGACAAATCAACTAATTTGTGATCTAGACAGTTTTTCTGTATCTGAATCTATAACCTGTAATGTTGAGGACTGTAAACACCTTCTTCCTTCTGATGTCAAAGCGTTAACCTTGCTTACACAGAATATTCGCAGCATTAATCGAAACATGAACGGCTTTGAGGTGTTATTACAGAATCTTGACATAAGCTGTGATGTAATCGTCTTAACAGAATGTTGGTTGTCAAAACAGACGGTTAACTTACCATCTCTTGACGGGTATTATTCTTACAGAACTGAGAGAAATATGAACCAAAATGATGGATTAGTGGTATATATCAAAAATAACCTACGTGCAATAAAGGAAGAGCCGGAATTCCAGGATAGTAATTGCTTAATAATTAAAATTAGTCCCGATACAGTAGTCATGGCTATTTATAGGCCTCCGTCTCAAAATATTGACAGATTTTTAGACTCACTCGACACAAATTTAAAAACCTTATCATCATTTAAAAACATAGTACTTTTGGGCGATATTAACATAAACATTGCTTCTGAGAAAACCGACACACATGTACATAATTATCTGAACATTTGCTCATTTCATGGACTTTTACCAGCTCACTATCACCCCACGCATCAGAGCGGCTCTTGCTTAGACCACATTATTCTAAAATCTAAAAATCCATCAAAAACATTTGTTACTAATTCTTCGCTCACCGATCACCAAGCTGTTTTACTAACATTGCAAATGAGCTCACCTAGAAAAAACTGCATGCGTAGCTACACCACAGTAAATATGACAAACCTCGAAGATGACTTACGCGGTATTAATTTCGACCCTGTTTATAATACAAACGATGCAAATATTTCTTTACTGTACTTCATAAATTTGCTACAATTTTCAATAAACAAAAACACATTTACTCATAAAATGCCTAGAAGGTATAGTTGCATCAAACCCTGGATCACACCCGGTCTCGTTCGTTGTATAAGACATAGAGACAAACTTCGCCTTAAATTGAAACTTGCACCTGATAACGAAATACTTTCTGTAACATATAAAAGGTACCGGAACTACTGCAATAATCTTCTGAAAAAAGTGAAAAATCAGTATGATAAAAATGCATTACAGAAGGCGGGAAAAAATAGTAAACTTGTCTGGAAATTTAT
The DNA here is from genome assembly GCA_932294355.1 of Aporophyla lueneburgensis. Lineage (NCBI taxonomy): Eukaryota > Metazoa > Arthropoda > Insecta > Lepidoptera > Noctuidae > Aporophyla > Aporophyla lueneburgensis. The sequence goes on along the minus strand of OW028762.1, from coordinate 8,708,931 downwards.
AAAAACGAATACATTTACATCAAAAAGTCCCGAACCTCCACTTGATTTACTGTCTACAGAGACAAACCCATCCGAAGCAATGAATAAAGTGAACAACTTCTTTGCTAACGTTGGTAAAAACTTGGCTGAAAAATCGTTAAATTCTAATATTTTATCCCCTCATAACCCGACTGCGACTTCCTCTACATTAAATTCTTTTGTTTTATTAGATACCGACGTTAACGAAGTTGAAAGATTATTATTTGAGTTAAAGGATGTATGTGCTACTGGGTGGGATGACATTCCCAATAATATACTTAAAAGATTCAGATACCTACTTGCCCCTCCACTAACCTACATTTTTCAGCTTTGTTTATCTAAAGGAATATTCCCCAAGCTCCTTAAAAAAGCTGTGGTCACCCCTGTATTCAAGTCTGGTGACAGGAACTGTGTCAATAACTACAGACCCATTTCAGTGCTAACAGGACTATCAAAAATTTTAGAAAAAATTATTAATTATAGGTTGATAAAATATCTGGAAGATAACAAACTACTTTCAGACAATCAATTTGGATTTAGGCCCAAAAGATCAACTAGCCAAGCAGTGCACAAATTAACTAATTATATTGCTAGCAATCTAGATAATAGTATGCATACAATTTGTATCTTTGTAGACCTTGCCAAGGCTTTCGATACTATTTCTTATAATTTACTATTGCACAAGCTTGAAACACTTGGGATTAGAGGAGCCCAACTTTTATTATTTGCTGATTATCTTAGCGATCGTCATCAATGTGTAAAAATAGGGCAGTATACTAGTTCTGAACTTAAAAACAATTGTTTTGGCATTCCACAAGGTAACATTTTGGGGCCCACCTTATTTTTAATCTATATAAATGACCTGTGCAGCCTACCACTTCAAAATGGTGTCATAATTTCTTATGCGGATGACACCGCTTTACTTTTCTCAGCTAAATCCAAAACTGAGGTCTATCAACATGCACAGACTGGTTTTAACATAGTGTCTGATTGGCTCCATAATAACATCCTAACATTAAATGCAGATAAAACAAAGTACATTTTATTTACAATGAGAAATACTAACATACCGCTAACTAATCTAAACATTTACGCTCATAATTGTCGCACGTACGCTGACACCGCATGTTCTTGCCCCACTTTAGCTAAAGCTGACCATTTAAAATATCTAGGTGTCACTATTGACTCCAATTTAAATTTCCGTAAACATATCGAATTACTTTGTATTAGAGTTCGCAAATTAATATATGTTTTTAAAAACTTACGGAACATAGCCGACTATAAATTAATTAAACAGGTTTATTTAGCTTTGTGCCAATCCATTCTTACCTATTGCATAACTTCATGGGGTGGTGCAGCAAAAACAATTTTACTTCCTCTAGAGCGTGCTCAAAGAGCATGTCTAAAAGTTGCTACCTTTCGCCCTTTTAGGTTTCCTACGCACCAACTCTACATAGCATGTAATGTACTAACAGTAAGGCAATTATTCATTTTAAGCATAGTATTACACCAGCACAGTGCTCTTCCTTTTGACCCAGTACCCTCTGACAAGAGAAGAAAGGATTTGGTTTGCATAAAGCCTCAAACAAGACATGCGTTTGCTAAGCGATTTTTTGTGTTCTTAGGACCTCTTCTGTATAATAGACTTAACAAGTTATTGAGCATCTATAGTTTAAGTTATAAAAAATGTAGTACAATATCATCAGAATACTTAGCGGTACTTAATTACACAGACACAGAAAAACTTCTAGAAATTATGTCATGATTATAATTTATTCCCTCGTAAGTATTTATTTTTGTAGTATTTACACTCACTTAGTTTTAGGAATTATTGTTTTATTGTGTTGTTTTACTAATGTGCTTTTTCTCATAGTTATTAATAGATTACTTTTATATAAATTATACTTAAAATATGATTGCACCAATTTAATTGAAATGTAAAGTGATGGCCCGAAACACAGGTTTCATTTAACCTAGATCGGGCGGGTCGCTACCTTACATTCTAATTCCGATGAATCATCTTCTGCACTTGTGATAAAAATACTTTAGAAATAGTTTATCTTTAGGCACTATAATTGTATGAGAATTTAATACTGTTTGCTAAATGTACTCTTTTTGTAATCGTTTTTATTAAATAAATTATTATTATTATTATTTCCTTTATTTAAATTTTTACAACATATAAATTACATTTTTAAATATTAAATAACAATTATTATTATTATTATTATATTATTTACTAAAAGTGAATAACAATTTCAAATCGAAACGTCAATTGAGATATCATCAAACGTTAATTTTTAAACGATCTAGCCTGTTTTACTTGGCCATATCATGAAATGCAACTAATTCATGAAATGGCTAGTCACATCATGAAGTAATCAATTCTGCGATCTGACCACGACATATTTATATATCCTCAGATTACAATTCCTTCGTGTTTTAGTTTATTTACTACCTATTTCTATTTTCTTTTTATTTTAACCCACCCGCTGCTTATTTTAATCCGCGATTTGAATATACGTCTAATCAGTTACATGAGACCTAGATTATGACCAGAGAAAAGCTATTGTAAACATCTCTGGTACTTTTAGTCGGCGGAATAGTAATATATCGATATTATCAATCGATTACTACCATTTAATTGACATAATCTGTGGTCTATCTTGACAACAGTCAGGTTAAGTTTTAATGACAGAACTGCCTTTGATTCAATAAAATAATTATTAGTTACGGTTTTTAATGCTAGGGTGAAAGAGATGTTTATAAAATAAAATTGGACTTATAAAATTACGACTTAATTTTTGAGAAGTAAATAGTCTCTGCCCGGCACTGAAAATAAGGGGCCCATCGGCGGGCAATGTCTTTTCATCAAAATACGTTCAGCCATTTCAGAGTGAAGCGTTACCAACAAACATATAGAAAATCATTTTTTTTCTCATTATATTAGTCTGTTCTATGGAATAGGGTAGGTAAAGCATACTTAGTTCGAGGTAAACACTGAAAAAATATTTATATTATCAGTAAATGGCATAGATATAACAGATTTAATGTTTATTGACTAGGATGTAACTTAATTAATCATTTTACATGTAACCTCCATTAAATTCACATGTAAGTATTTGTTTACACTTTTGAGGTTATAGTTATTAGTACAATTATTTTAAGATAATAACGAATATGTATCATCGTAAATACATTAAAAACTATAGTCACCTAAACATAACATTTAAAAACCAGTGAAAATTAAAATCTAGCACGTTCTTTACGTCCGCTGACACGTGCGTGAATTTGAGTAGAAAAGACGAATATAATAAAAGAAATTGACAAACATACCTTGCTAATTAGTAGGTAAACGTTGTTATTAAGTAGGTGTGAAAGTATTTCTCTTATTTCATTGTAGTTTCCTTCAAACTTGCAAATTTGCACTAATTTTTAATTTGTTTTGTTAATTTTGACAATTCAATCAATTTCATTTATTTTTTGACAGTGACATTATTGACAGTTCATGGCCGGCTGTCAGCTCGTGGTTCTTAGTTTCGTTCTGAAACAGGAATAAGATCAATAAACATATCATGTATTTCTCAAATAGGGAGATAGGCAGAGGTAGTACGCTCACATATTCACATTATGGAAGTTCTTTTCAGCGTAATGTAATAAAGAGCGAGTTTCTTGTCACATTAACCGGGTATAATATAACTCTGCCTTTGTCGGTCCCAAGCCCGTATGAAAAAAGAGGAGGGTTGGCTGAGTGAAGATCTAACCAGCCGTAAAAGATCAACGTCGAGCATCGGGCGACGGTAATTAACCTGAAAAAACCCTGGTCTAACAAGTCAGAATCTGCTGGAGGTAGGAAATGACCCCCACAACTTGCAACTCTGTGCATCCAGAGAATCGAGGGCCTTGGCTTAATCGCCCGGGCCACGAGATAGAATACCTCTTTAAAAAGTTATCCTAATCCTAAGGTGCGACTACGTGCCGATGGGATGCATGGCTTGCAGGAGGCAAGTTCTAAGCGCCAATCTCGGCGGACCCGGGAAACGCCGTTGTATACCTATTGCCGTCTTGAGGGAATAGGTGTCACCCCTCTTGTGACCTGTTAAATCGACCCTACTCGTGGGAACAAAAATAGAATGAGCAATAATTATAACCCAAAAACTATGACCCGACAACTATTCCACAAAGGAATGTTTATAAGTCACCCAAGATCGAGTTCCTTTAGTGGAACAAGTACTCAAGGGAACATTGAACTGTCAGATAATACAGCTGAACAATCTGAAGAACAGCTATTCACAGAAGTGCATTATGGCAAAAGGCAAAAATCCAGTCCAGACGCAGTAATGTGCAACCAAAATCAGGCAAAATTGAATTACTGGCTTGCAACACCATCGATACCAACATCCAATAGCTTTAAAGGGCTCGACGATTTAGAGCAGGCAGAAAAACCTGAAATACAAACACCGAAGCCCACAAGGCCCCCTCAACTATTTATCGACGGACTCAAGAATATACAACCTTTACTGAAACTATTAGAAGACGTAGCAAAAGGAGAATATGAAATCAAGGTATTACGAGGCGACAGAGTTAAAATACAATCGAAATCAGCCGATTCATATTCCACCATTTATAAAGAACTAAAGGCCAAAGATACAGAATTTTATAGTTATCAGCCAAAACAAGACCGCAGCTTTAGAGTAGTGCTAAAAAATCTACACCACTCTACAGACAAAGAGGACATAAAAATAGCTATTGAGGAGCTTCACCATAAAGTAATAAATGTCTGGAACATCCAAAACTCAAGAACAAAACAGGCGTTATCAATGTGGAACATAGAACTAGAGTCTCGTGAAAATAATAAAGACATATATAGCGTTAAATATCTACTACACTGTTGCATATCATTTGAAGCACCCAGACCAAGGCGAGTAATCCCTCAATGCACTAATTGCCAAGATTACAACCACACACAAAATTTCTGCAACAGAAAGCCCAGATACGTCAAATGTGCAGGTTCGCATCACACTTCAGCTTGCTTACGGAAAGACAGATCAAAAGAGGTCAAATGCGTCCTTTGCGAGGGAAACCACCCAGCTAAGTACAAAGGCTGCACAGTCTACAAAGAGCTGTTGAAAGTCCGATATCCCCCTCCAATCACCAAAATCAGAAAAAACCCTGGATACACTAGAAGGAACAAGAACCTATAAACAAATCATCAAATAACGGAAAATCGTATGCCCAAGCCACAAAAGAAGTCCCAGAACAACTGCGACTCAAACAATGAACACAAGGATGAAAATCAAAAAACTAATGAACTCAGAACCATTACGGAGACACTTGTTGCCCTGATGAACCAAATATTAATTATGACACAAACGCTAACGGACTTAATTTAAAAAATGCCATCACATTCACAAAACTAAAATTGTGTATATGGAACGCTAATGGCTTGTCCAACCACTCGGAAGAGTAAAAAATATTCGTTAAAATACACCACATAGATGTTTTACTAATCTCAGAAACCCAGTTCTCATCCAAAAGCCACTTTAGGTTACCAGGATACAGCATGTACCATACTGATCACCCTGACAACAAAGCACATGGAGGATCGGCCGTTCTTATCAGGTCAAACATCAAGCACCATGCACTACAAAATTACTGCAAAAATTACATTCAGGCAACAAACGTCGTGATAAAAGACTGGATTAGTGACATTACAATATCGGCCCTCTATTGTCCACCTAGATTCACTATCAAGGAAACGGAGTTCAGTAACTTCTTTCAATCACTTGGAGGTAGGTTTATTGCTGGAGGTTTATTGCTGGCACTCGTTTTGGGGTTCAAGGCTTGTCTTACCCAGAGGACGAGAACTCCTTAAATGCATACAAAAAAGAAATATGAACGTGGTATCGTCTGGTCAACCGACATACTGGCCAACAGATAAAAGAAAAATCCCAGATGTTATAGATTTTTGTGTCAGCAAAGGAATCGCAAAGAATATCATATTCATATCGTGCCACTCTCCAATCATAGTAGAACTGCACACTACCCCCCAAGAATGCGTCAGGAAATGCGTTCTGCATAACAACAGAACTAACTGGTCCCTATTTCGTGAGCTCACAGACAAAGCATTCCAAGAATCAGTTAGTCTAAAATCGAAAGACGAAAAAACAGAAGCGGTGCTATATTTTAACAAGAGTGTGCAAGATGCAGCTTGGTCATTGACCCCACCACTACCATCTAGATATCTGGACACCCACGCAGCGAAACACATATTCGATAAAGTAAAAAAAAAAGGAGAATACGGCAACGCTGGCAAACGACAAGAGACCCTGTTGCGAAACAACAACTCAATCACGCCAACAGACAGCTAAAGCGCACACTGGAGAAAGATCGTAATGATGGATTTCATAACTACATCACCGGCCTGGATGCTACTGCTTCCTCGGATTATTCTTTATCGAAAGCCACCAGAAGACTAAAACGGCCCGTCAATGTTTCTCCTCCTATAAGAAAATCTGATGGTACCTGGGCACTGACTGACCAAGAGAAAGCTGGCACCTTCTCAGAACATCTCTCAAACGACTTCATGCCTCATCAATACGACGGCTCACCAGAAGATGCAGCAGAAATTACTAACCACTTAAATAGTCCAAAAGATACGCAGGAAATGCCTCTTAAATTTACAAAAACAGAAGTTGCCCGAATCATTAAAAAATCAGACCCAAAAAAGGCTCCAGTATACGCCCTTATTACAAACCGTTTATTACAAGAACTACCTGAATCTGGCATTACTTTCCTTACGTCACTGTTTAATGTCATGACCAGACTGCAGTTCTTTCCCCTGGAGTGGAAGGTCGCACAAATTGTAATGCTGTTGAAGCCAGAGAAACCACCTGAAGAAACAAAACCGTTTAGGCCCATAAGTCTGTTACCTATTCCATCCAAAATATACGAATCTCTACTGCTACAACGAATCTTGCCTATACTCAAAGCAAAGAAGCTAATTCCCGATCACCAGTTTGGATTTCGCAGTAAGCATGCCACTATCGACCAAGTGCACAGACTAACAAAACATATCATGGAATCACTGGAAGGTAAATCCTACTGCGCCAGTGCTTTCTTGGACATATCTCAAGCGTTTGACCGCGTGTCGCATGAGGGATTGTTATTCAAATTGAAAAATAAGCTTCCAGATAACCTTTACGGCATATTAAAATCATTTCTCCAGCAGCGCCATTTCATAGTACAACGAGGGGAAGCACTATCTGATCTCTGCCCTATAAAAGCTGGAGTTCCGCAGGGCAGCGTACTGGGTCCCATACTCTACTTACTCTTCACTGCGGATTTGCCGACATCTAAATCCTTAATTACTGGAACCTTTGCTGACGATACCGCTATACTAGCTACACATAGCGACCCAAAAATAGCCTCACTTATACTCCAAAAAGGGCTAAATGACATATCCCACTGGCTCAAAAAGTGCGGATTAAAGCAAATGAAACAAAATCAGTCAACGTAAAATTCACCTTAAGAAGAGACTCTTGTCCTCCAGTCACACTTAACAACATTGTAGTCCCACAGGCAGATCATGTTAGATACCTTGGATTACACTTGGACAAAAGACTTACCTGGCAAAAACATATTTTCACTAAGAGAAAGCAACTTGGTATTCAAACCCGAAAACTTTACTGGCTCATTGGACGAAAGTCTCAGCTGTCGCTCGAAAACGAAATACTTCTGTACAAGGCAATACTGCCCATCTAGACGTATGGAATCCAACTGTGGGGTACTGCATCCCATTCCAACATTGAAATCATACAAAGATTTCAAAATAAAGCACTCCGCATGATAACCAATGCCCCTTGGTTCGTACCCAATGAATTATTACACCGTGATCTACGCCTGCCCACTGTGAAACAGGAAATTGTACGCCATACCAGAACCTATAAAGAGCATATCGAACGGCATCCAAATACTCTGGCCCGGCCACTTATGGCAGACCATAACAAAGCGCGACGTTTAAAGCGCAAAATACCTCAAGATTTAATACAATCACAGTAATCACAACTACTGTTTTAACAATGAGGATGTGACATAGGCCACATACCGAGCGCGCCAGCGATAGCACCAACCAACATACTGCTGAATGTCCCATAAAGGAGACAGATTGTAGTAAATACAGACTACAAAAAAAAAAACCGGGTATAAATCCAAAATTCGAGCTGCAACAGAGAGTGAGAAATCCAAAGATCATGTTTTTGAGCAGGCTTAAACTTCGTTCATGTGGGCTTAAGTCTGGATCTTTAAACAAACTCAGGATATATTTTTCTCGATAGAGAAAAATAAACGGAGGGAGGGGGGAGATTCCTACAATGCCCAAGAACTGTACAGTAAAAAATCTTATTCAGCAAACTATTAAGGCGGAAGCTCCAGGGCAGCTCGCGAAATTCGATTCATTCAACCATTTAATTACATTAAATAACTACTTCATAAAAAAAACTTGAATACAATTAAATTAACTTAGAGTGTTGTATCCATGTTTTTTTTATTTTTATTATCCTATACTGTCCCACTGCTGAGCAAAGCCTCCCCCCCAAATCCTTCAAGGCATCGTTTTCCAAGGCCACTTCGATCCAACACTTAGAGTACGCGTCTAGGTCGTCCACCTCTTCTTGGGCCAGCCTCGGTGGCGCCGCCGCCGTCCATCTTCAGGCATCTACTGTGTGGAGACTATTGTCCAGCGCAGCGGTCACTACACATGCGGTTGGTGTAACCCATCCAGTCCCATTTTAGCCTGGCAGCCTTTTTGACTACGTCTGGGATTCCTTGATTCAATGATGAATTGATGATTCTAACGATTATAATTAACACTAGAAGTGGGGGCGTCCCAAATTTGACCCATCTCGATGTTCTTCCTGCTCTAATTAATATTTTATTATGCATATAATAACTACGTATAATAAAGTAAAATTAAAAAAAAAATACGTAATTTTTTATGACTTTTCATGAAATATGATGATTATTATTATTTATACGACACTTCAACCACGTAATTGCAATATACATAATTTTTTAACCAAATTTACCTCAGTCGGTATGTGTAGTCGGTATGTTAATGTAATGCCGTATTAATTACGCTCGCGAATCATATTTTATCCTACTTATAGAAATAAAAACAGCCTGAATAACAGCCTGCCACTGACTTGCAATTTACAAAAAACTTAAGAAAAATTAACGCGGGTAACCCTGGCACTTCCACCTTAACGTAAATATGGTAACAATTAAAATACCGTAACATTTAAATGGTGACAGTTACTGTTATGCATGAAAACTGTGTTATGGATGTAATATTATTTGTATGAGTCATCCGTTTCGAATATTTAAGATAAACTGAATAATTTATGGTGATTTTGTTGACAAAAATTCGATGAAAGTCCTTTTTATTGACGTTATGAATCACTGAGTACGAACAGACATTGGTTTGATCATTGCGCTCTGTGGACCTCCATTTTTGTTTATGGTGTTTTCCTTTATCTTCAATCTACTCAATCAACTTTCTTATTTACTTTTGGAGGCCACTGTCTCTAAAAGTACATCAGGAAGTTGGTCATTATGAATCTGGAAAAGAGAGACGTTTGCAATTTATTCTCAACCTACATTCAATGTTACTCTGTCTAAGTTTTGCATCTGTACCCTTCATCTGGTTTTTATAATGCTACTGAGACCATTTCTTCCCGTGGGTGTCGTAAGAGGCGACTAAGTGGCTTACAAGAGAATGGGCAGCAGCGTTCCCTATGCATTTTACTTTCATACTGCGATCGCCAACTCGCCTGCCAAGCGTGGCGATTTGGCAAACCCCCAAATTGGGGGAAGCCTATGTCAAGCAGTGGACGTCTTTCGCCTGAAATGATGAGACGTTACTTCCTCCGTTTTGCAGCACGTCCGCCATGTTCATGTGCAATTGGTTTCGCGGCAATTCTAACTAAGATGGCGGCTCCTTCACTGCACTGAGTACGTGTGAGTAGTATAGTATCCGCAGTGTGACTGTGGACAGGAATGACTGTCCGTTCTTCAAAAATTGTATGCGTTTATGTGTGAAACTCTATTTTTAACCCCCGACGCAAAAAGAGGGGTGTTATAAGTTTGACGTGTCTGTCTGTCTGTCTGTGGCATCATAGCTCCCGAACGGATGAAGCGATTTCAATAAAAAAAAACGTATTAAAGGTGACTAATGTGCGAGTGTTCTTAGACATGTTTGATGAAAATCGGTTGAGCCGTTTAAAAGTTGTGGGGGAGAAAGTGGGGAAGAGTAACCGAATGTCAGCAAATAAACTCGACTGGGGTCTCAAATGAAAGCGCACTGAAAGAGAATATTGATGAATTAATCGAGAGTGTTCTTAGCTTCGTTTGATTCTACATTATAACAAGTATGTACCTATAAAAAGTATAAAATATAAAATCAAATTTAAAAAACCCCCGACACAAAAACCTAATTTCCCTTTAAAAAGTAAAAAATAATAAAAAAACCGCTCCGCGAGGGCAGACGTTGACGTTAGGTAATAGACTATTTGTAAATAAATTGTTAGGTCTGGAGCGGTCCCCCAACGCGACGTATTTTTTTTTGAATTATTAATACCTACTTAGGTACTTTAAGATTGAGTTTTTTTTATTATTTTTTACTTTTTAAAGGGAAATTAGGTTTTTGTGTCGGGGGTTTTTTAAATTTTAAATTTAATTTTTTATTAACTAACAAAACGAATCATGTCTGATTAAAAAAAACCGATAGCTATTTTTCATTAGCATTCAGCCTTAATGCGGCCCATCGTGAGCGACCCGGTTTCAGTGCGCTGTGATTGGGGTTCCCCTACGTAATCGAATCAGAAAGGAAGAATCCGTAGGAGAACCAAGGTAAGCGATATAGCCCGAAGAATTGCCAAACTTAAGTGGCAGTGAGCAGGACACATTGCTCGCAGAACAAATGGCTGATAGGGCCGAAAGGTTCTGGAATGGCGACCGCGTACTAATACCGTAGCTAGGGAAGCTCTCACAAGGTGGACCGGTGACTTGGTGAAGGCCGCAGGAATCCGCTAGATGCGAGAAGCACATAACTGGTCGAAGTGGCGGAGCTTGTGGGAGGCCTATGTTCAGCAGTACTCCATCTTTCGGCAGAAATGATGATGATTTTTAACCGACGAAACAAAACGGAGGAGGTTCTCAATTCGACGCGTATATATTTTTTTTATGTATATGGACCACCCATAACTTTTTACGTAGTAGTCGATTGTGGTAATTCTTTTTTTTTTTTTGGAAAGGGGTCCCCGAAGGTGGTCCCATATAATTTTGGACAGCAAAATCGAACCCTAGGGTCGGAAAACAGGGGATGATTGATTGTTCACTCACTGATTGTAATGTCTGACTATGCATAACTTTATACAGAGTATTCCGATTCTGATCATTCTTTTTTTATTGGATAAGGTATACCTTTCCAAGTATTATTAGTCCAAAAGCCACAAAAAATATAAAATAAGAACTATTGGTTGAAAACGGTCTCTAGTTTAGGTAGTCAGTGACGGACAATTTTCAGCGGAAAATTCACGGAGATTAGTGCCCGGTTCTTATATATACCTAAATAATTTATGCATTATCCCCTTAAATTAAAAACAATTAAACTTAAACGATTGTTAATTATTATTGAAGTTTAAGCAACGTTTATAAATGTTCCTACACATAACATCACGCTTGAATTCACGAAGGGTTAGGCAGAGGTGCATTAATGATGGTGATATGTTAAAGTCTTATGAAATAGAGGAGGCTCCTATTGACTGAGTATATTTGGATCATTATACCTACCGACAAAATGTATGTAGGTATACCATAAGAGCATAAGACTTTGTTTACCCACTTTTAGTAAATTAAAAACGTAATATCCAGGTTAACGCCAAAAATACCCAAGCAAAGTAGATAAAATTTATATGAGACCAGAAGCATACTCTATCCACTAAAAGAATTTTCGAAATCCATCTCTAATTTCGCGGATATGTGCACATACAAAAAAAAACATACAGACGATTTGAGAACCTCCTCTTCTTTGAAGTCGGTTAAAAGTAAGTACACTAACTAGCATAAAATAAATATAAAACGTGCCAAAAATAAAAATATTGTTACGAGCTGGGGTTCGGGATAAATTAATTTTAAACCAATATTCCAAAACACACAAACTGTTTAATTAAATAAACACAAAAATCGCAACCACAAGAAACGTCACTTGGAATCACTTGTTTCGCTTGTACTGTATCGCTTGATTCGTATTCGATCACTTCCGAAATCGAACAGCCCGTCGGTTTTTTTTTTTTTTGTGGGGCATCTCGTAGTTAATCCTGAAAAGATTGTGACTACTTAAACGGATTGTGGCCCGGCGAGTTCTAAAAAGTTACCTTTTTAGGCCACCAGCCGGGGCTTATTATACTTAAAAACTAAAGCGAAAGCTCTAAGGGTTACCCCGAGGGGGTACGAACCTCGGCTTAGGCAATCGCTGACTGGGGGGCAGCAAGGGACTGGCTGGATCTGAGTTAAATTATTTTGGGACTAATTTAAAGCTAACGGCGCAGCATCGCGGGCTGGCTCTTGCAAGGGTCGGGAGGGACTGTTAAGTCGGGGTCGCGACGACGGACCTCGGCGGCGAGGTCGGTACGGTTTGTGTCTGTGTGCTGGTCTAGCTGTACTGGTCTCTTTTCGACTCTCCTGGAGGAGAGTAGTGGGATCATCAGGATCGGTAAGAATGTGCCGCGAGCGGCGGACTTTGCTAATACGGGAGGGGGTGTAAGTAGCTGCCGCCACAACCAGAGGGTTGCGGTGGGCTACGGCCCTATCGAAGAAACGCTTCGAAGCGCGTTTTATGTATTGATGGATAGTCGGGAGTTTCATATCTAAATGAAGATTGATATTCCGAACAAACCAAGCCGAGCCTGTGGCTTGTCGGAGAAAACGGTTCTGGAGAGTCTGCATCCTATGGATGAATCGGGGCTTGGCATGTGCCCAGACTGGGCTTGCGTATGTCATAATCGGCCTGATACAAGCGGTGTAAAGCCGCTTCTTACACAGAAGAGACAATTTACTCCGCTTGTTCAGGACGCAATGGAGCCTACCGAGAGCGAAAGCGGCCCGCGAGCGAGCCTGCTTTATGTGCTCAGAAAAGGTGAGGTGTTCGTCGAGGATGACACCTAGATATTTGGCTTGCTTCGCCCAAGGGATCTGCTTGCCGAACATTGAGATGGGTCGGGGAGGGGGGTGATTACGTCGCGGTCGGGTGTAAAAGACCGCCTGACTTTTATCGGGATTGACCTCGATTCGCCACTTCCTGAACCATTCGCCGAGCTCGTCGACTGCGGTTTGGAGGTAGCGAACCAGCGCTGTGTCACTAAATCCCGAGAAGAAGATGGCAGTGTCGTCTGCGAACAGAGCTAACCTTGCCTTCTTACTTCTGGGGATATCGCTAGTGAACAGCGTGAAAATGAGGGGGGCTAGTACAGAGCCTTGGGGGACTCCTGCACGGATCGGGTGAGGGGAGGAAAGTGCCCCTTCGATGCGGTAGCGAAAGGTACGGTTCGCAAGAAAGTCTCGTAAGATGAGCACGAGACGGTCTGGCACTCCGAGTTGGTACAGCTTATATAATAAGCCGTTGTGCCAGACTTTGTCGAACGCTTTCGCTATATCGAAGTATACAGCGCCCGTGAACATACCACGCTGAAACCCAGCATTGATATGTTCGACGATACGATGTACCTGATGGACACACGAGTGTTGGGTTCGAAAACCAAACTGCTCGTTGGGGATGAGGCCCTTGGTTTCGGCATAATCTCTGAGTCGCTTATAAATAAGTCTCTCATAGATTTTGCCGAGAACTTTGAGCAAACTAATGGGGCGGTAACTCGTGGGCTCGGTTTTGGGCTTACCGGGCTTAGGGATGCCAATGACGGTGGCTTCCTTCCACGCTTGGGGGAAAATATTATTACTCAAGGCACCATTGAAGATGGTACACATGAGCATAATCAGGTGAGCGGGGAACAGCTTGATCACTCTGTTGGTGATGCCGTCTGATCCGGGGGCTTTACGAGATTTCAGACCCTTGATGATCTCGTGCACCTCGTCAGGTGTGACAGGGGGCAGGGGATCATCAGGGTCTTCAACGGGCGGGAGTGAGGCTTTGCGTTCGACTTCCGCGTTTACCTTATCGACAAACGCTTGGTCTACTGGCTGCGAACTGGGTGTGCATTGGGCTTCGAGGCTATCGGCTAGGCATTCAGCCTTGTCGATGTCCTCGAATGCAATGGTCGCATAGGGGCGGGTCAGGGGGGGCATAGTGGAAAACTCAGAGGATTTCAGTTTCCTCTGAAGTTCCCAGAATGCGAGATGAGTCGGCTCTAGTTCGCTCACCATCTTGTCCCAGTTAGCGTCACGCAGCTCAGTCACACGTGTCCTTACAGCACGCTGTAAGTAACGCATGTGAGCTTTGTTAGCATCACAGGGAAAGATGCTGTAGGCACGAACGGCCGCGTTCTTCTCCGTCAGCAGATCACGTACATCGTCGGGGAGTTTCCATTTACGATCAACCGTATCTGGAACCTCCCGTGAACTTTCGTTCACGATCGATTGTACGTGTTCCGTGAGAGAGTCGATCGCGGCCGTTGTGTCGGCGACAGAGTCGAACTGATCTGGGATTGAGTCTAAGTGATGTGACGTGTTAGATTGTAAGCGTTCGCTTACTTTCTTCCAGTCAGTGATCACTTTAGTGGCGGGGGGTTGAGAGGGGTCGCGAATACCTAATCGGGGGGCCAGGTTAATGACTACTGGTCGATGATCAGAGTCGAGTTCGTGAATAGCCTCTATAGAATCCAACCTTAAGTTGATATTCTTAAGGAGTGCTATGTCAAGAACGTCGGGTAGCTGATCGGTATCGAAGGGGAAGTGAGTGGGAGTCATCGGGGCGATGACATCAAAGTTCATGGTAGAACAGAGGTTGAAAAGTTGCCTACTTCTAGTCGAGGTCCTGGTGCTATTCCAGGCGGGATGTTTGGCGTTGAGATCGCCCGCTATGATAACGGAGTCACTCATGCCGAAGAGTTCGGAAAGGTCGTTAGCGAGGAGTTGAGGGTCCTCTGACTCATGTTGGGGAGGAAGGTAAGCCGACACAATAGTGATCGGCTGGTGACCTGTCAGTGCTAACCGACAGGCCGAAACTTCTAATCGGGAGAGTTGGGGGGGATCCATAGGTATGCAGTACAGGGACTTCCTATAGTATATGAGGGTGCCGCCTCTGTGACAACGTGATCTGTTTTGCGAACTAAACGATAGTTTGTAATTTTCGGGTCGCGATGATGAGGCTTTAGGAACGACTCTTGTATGAGTAAAATGTCTACGTGATGGTCGCGGAGGAACGTGGCGATCTCATCACGTTGGCCGTGAATGCCGTTGGCATTAAAGAAGCTTAGCTTTAGGGAACGGGGTTTAAGTCTAGTTAATATTCCTCGACTATCCATAATAGGGGCGTTGGGAGTTCATAACGTGGAGTGCTTGCGTGATCTCTGGATACGCAGCATATATGGATTGAATACGGAACAGGTTGCCGCCGGCGGCAACTAGTTCCTGGGCCATCTGTTGGGCACGCGGGGAGAGGAACGTGCTATAGGTGTTGAAGGTCCCGGCAATGACGTTAAACGCATTGAGGGGAGCCTGACCTTTCCTCTGTACTGGGGTTGGTCCTGCCATAGGGGCAGTGGGAGGGGCCGCGGCGCGGGCGGGGGGTGCGGTCGCGGGAAAACCGGGGGGCGTAAGGGGCGCGGGGGCGCGGGTACGCGGGTCCATTAAAGGAGGGATGGGGGCGGGCTTTGGCCTGGAGGAGGCCAGTGCGGGGAACTCCTTCTGGGAACTCAAAAGAGGCCATTGGGAGGGACGTTGAGGGGCCAATCTCGCGGGGAGTTTGGCCGAGGGGGATTCCCTTTTCTGGCGAGCGTCGAAACGTTGCGCCAATTTAGGGGACGATGACTTGGGGGCTTTCGGGCAGCCCCGGTAGTTTGCCGGATGACCGGACTCTTTACAGAGCACACAACTGGGTGGCTCGGTGCAGAGAGTGCGGTCTTTAGGCCGGGTACAGTCGGCTGTACCATGTTCTCCCAGGCACTTGACGCACCTGGGAGTGGCGTAACAGTTGTACGCTGAGTGCCCGTAAAGTTGGCATCTATGGCACTGGCCAATGATGCCCGACTTACGGGGCTTTTCGATAATGAGACCAGACAGATTGCAGACAGCCTTGACTTTCAAAATGGGGTGGTGACCCTCCGTGGGAGGGCACACCACCAGGACCATATCAAAGGCAATGCCTTGCCTGGATCTGTGCATCCTATGGACCTCTGTGACAGGCACGTTCTGCCTTTCGAGGTCTGCTTTGATATCGCTGGTGGCGATTTCGCAGGGGATCCTGCGGATCACCACCCTGGTCAGACGCTCCTCGGGCAAGGAATACGTGTGGAATGACACGTTCCTTGCTGAGAGGAGCCTGGTCAGCTCGCGATAGTCGGTCGAGGTCGGTACCGATACCTTAATGCCCTGCTGGGTGGCACGGGCACTGGTATAGTTGACCCTCTGGTCAACGCACCATTTGGACACCTCCGTCCACTTGGCCTTGTCCTGTATAAATAAATACAGGGGGCGGTGGAGGGAGTTTCCTGGCGGTGGTTGAGCCAGAGTTTGCGGACGGGGCGCTACCGTTAGCGCGGGGCGCGGCAACCTTCGCGGAGGTTGAAGGCGAGGGACGGGAGGGGGACGCGGTGGCGGCGGTCGCCGGCGGCGTGGGGGGGATGGACGCGGTCGCGGTGGCGGGGGTCGCCTGCGTATCGGGGAGGGGGTCGGACGCGTTGGCGGAGGTCGCCTGCGGGGTGGGGGCGCGGGACGGAGGAGCGGAGTCCTCAGCCGCTATGATTTTAGCGGCTGGGGCTGAGCTACTGTCCTTGCTCTTCTTCCTCTTGCTCCCTTTGCCTTTTGTGTGGGAGACTAACTCATACGCCTCCGTGTCCGAGGACGAGGAGGGGTTTGAGTCAGCCTGGGGAGCGGTTGAGGCGGTATCGGGGTGATCTTCCGTGTCCATGGACACCGGAAGATCGTCTACTGGGGCGATGGGGGAGGGGACAGCCGGAGTCTCAAGTGCGTCGCTGAAAACAGCGACTAACTTGTTGGCTCTGGCTTTCCTCTCCCTGTTCGCCTTCCAACGTTTTTTGAACGAGATGATGAATTCCCGGTCATCATCCACGAGTTCGAAGAAAGCCTCAGAGAGGGCTTGCCTCTCCTCAGGAGATATGGGTTTAGCCATGTTTCCCGGGGAGAAAAACTAAGGGTGGGGGGGACCTAATCACTCATGAGAGTGATCCTGATCAAAAACCCTACTCCTACGTAGCCTAATCCCCGGTGGGTTGCCGGGGGTGAGTGTTACACTCCCTGTCGGGTATAGACAGGGAGGTGAACCTGGTGAGCCCTAAGAGTGTCCCCCGTCGCCAATCTTATTGTGCGAACGGGTTCCTAACCGGTCATGCGATGGGTACTGAAGGTACCCGACCAGTCTAGTGCGGGGGGTATAGATATACCCGCGGCACTAGTACGCGGCTGTGGAGGGAAGACTGTCACCGGGGCTGACGAGGGAAGCCCCCAAGGCCAGCGATCCGGGACCCGTCCAACTTTCGTCTAGCCCTGAAGGGGATAGACGGGTGCGTTGGGTCTGCACCCACTCGGCTTCGTTGGCACCGTTAAGGTATCCACCGAGTGACCACGAAACTGTGGATTTGCCCTGAAGGGGCCACAACACAACACACGTTTTTGACGATTCTGACGAATCAGAAATACCACTGTCTTGCGAACAAGACAGTACGTTTTAGACTGAATCTGACGAAAGAAACAGGAAGTCCGAATTTTGCGATTTAAATAAATTTAAATCGCAAAATAGCGGAGAGTAGTCGGGGCGACTACGCAGCGTGGCGCACGGAGCACAACTAACGGGCGAACGAGCGGCGAGCGGTGGAGGGGATACGCGCAGCGGTGCAGCAGCGTAACGACCTTCCAGGGCGAGCGTCGAGCGTAGAATGACTGCCCGTCGCCGTCGGCCCGACAATCCGCTATTTATATCCCGAGCAGAACATTCGCGAACATTCGACACTGTGCCACAGTTCACACGTATCGTAGAAGCTTCCAGGAACTTCCATTAAACAGCTGTTTACTGTTTAATCCCACTATTCGACAACAGATGGCGGTAGCGTCTACGTAAAATTTCGTGTAGTACTTGCTACTCGATAAGAGATGGCGTTAGCGTGTCATTTCTAGTAGTTTCCAACACTGCCCCGTCCTTAGATGGAATTAGCGTGATGTTTCTAGACTTTTCGATTTACGTCACACTGTCCCTTTCTGAGATGGAGTTAACGTGATGTTTCGATCTACGATTTTACGATCTACGTAACACTGCCCCCTCCTTAGACATGCTCGTCCAGAGCATCACTATTCCCGTAATATCGTGCCAATCGATCTACATGAACAATTTTAGGCGCAGGTCGCATACCCTTTTGTATTCGGTAAGCAAAGACATTAAATTATATAGACGGGATATAACGAACAAACTCGTAATCCAATACTTGTGTCCTAGTGGTCATATGGCGTTTAGTCTAGGATGGCATGTCTGCATGTCAACTAGGGCATGCAAAAACCGGGTTGTTTATAAAAACCGATTTTTTCGGGTTTCTAATTTACAAAACCGGTGAAACCGGTTAAATCGGGTTTTTCGGGTTTTTCAATTTTTGTTAAATAAATGATAAATATGTCTGTAAAGAAAAGAAAATGCTGAAATCTAATCAAAATATGTATTTTACAACCTACGAAAAAACCGAGGAGGTTATCAATTCGACGCGTATATATATATTTTTTTTATGTATTACTACGCATAACTTTATACAGAGTAGTCCGATTTTATTAATTATTTTTTTATTGGATAAGATATACCTTGCCAAGTATTATTAGTACATTAAAGCCCCAAAAAGTTATAAAATAAAAACTTTCGTCGTCGGCGCTGAAAAATCAATGAACAAATATCACTCAAAGCACCGACTCATAATTTTTTGCTTTTCAGTTTTTTCGGCAGTTTAATTTTTTGTTAAAAAGTTTTTATTACAAACTGAAATAAGCTACAACTACTAACAAGCAATACAAAAAGTTTCTTTTCTTTATACATAACATAGAATAATAATAATAAAGCTTATTAT
Organism: Aporophyla lueneburgensis; assembly: GCA_932294355.1. Taxonomy (NCBI): domain Eukaryota; kingdom Metazoa; phylum Arthropoda; class Insecta; order Lepidoptera; family Noctuidae; genus Aporophyla; species Aporophyla lueneburgensis. The sequence continues at coordinate 8,689,621 of OW028762.1, read as the reverse complement.
TTAGGAAAATAACATATTCTTTAAAACTTAAGGTATCTAACATACACAATTAGGAACATTTGGTAGGTAGACAAAGGCCTAAAATGACAGAATATTAAATAACAATTTAACTGTCATAAAATACAAACAGGCAAAATCAACAAACAGTACGTAAAGTGAGATGAAAATAATTATTGAAATATCGCATAAAATAGAAGTCTTATTCCTAGTAAACCAAAACAAAATAAATCAGACATTCTTTAAATTTCTTGTTCCCCCGACCCTTCCCGTCGCGTCGAATCGCCTACCCGTGTGATTTTCCCCGTTTTTGCAACATTTTTCATTACTGCTCCGCTTTTTTAGATTGTAGCGTGATGTTAGCCTATAGCCTTCTTCAGTAAATAGGCTTCCCTACACAAAAATATTTTTCAATTCGAACCAGTAGTGTCTGAGATTAGCGCATTCTACCAAACAACCAAACAAACAAACTCTTCAACTTTATAATATTAGTGTAAATAGTATAGATGAGACCTGATCATAAAAAGGCTCTCTCTGATTCCACACTTGTTGGAGGTATAGATTCCAAAGCTTTATATATTTTTATTAAGTGCTCTCCCATTTTTCCTCCACCGTCGTAAAGTGCCATCTACAACCTCATTTTAGTTTCTAAATGAAGTTCTGTAGATGGGCTTGCACCAGAGGTATGTTGTTTGAGCGTCTACTTTATTTCTTGTCCGATTTGGTCCTTGATGTTCTATGAAACATTTACTACTGTATTGTCTAAGTTTTCCTAAGTCGTAGTTGCCGTCGGTTTAGTAGTCGAAAAATGATTATTTATAATGTTAACCGAAAAAACCGAAATCTCCGGTTTTGGTATCCCAAAAAACCCGGTTTTCAAATCAGTCGGTTATCCGGTTTTTTCGGTTATCCGGGTATCCGGTTTGCATGCCCTAATGTCAACACGCATTTGTGTCCGTTTAACAAGAAAAGAAAAACATTTCTTAAATAAATATGCCGAGTTGCGCTTTACGATATTGCAAATCACGCTATGGTAAAACGTCTGGACCTAACTTCGGCTTGTTTTCGTAAATATTTTTCAGTAATTTAATTAAATAATATTCATCGATGGTTCTAGAACATACGATAATTTTGTAATAAACGCCCTCTATTGCTGAGTAGCTTTACTACTGCCTTGTAGAGATGTTATGATGTTTATCGACTTTGTTATCGATAATATTTAATTAGGTTGATAATATTCAAAATATTTGAACTTATTTATGTAATTTTAATATCAATTTAGCAACAATAGTGCTGTTTGCTCACGTAGATATTTATTTTAGAACTCTGTATGTATATATTATGTTTGTGTTTATGTACCTATGTAAGTATTATTCTCATATTATTTGTTTTATTTTTTTAAGTGAACTGTTTTTTTATTTTCTCTTTTACTTTTACACACGCTGACTACATCTTTTTTATCTTCTCTTCTATCAGAGGTATGCTGGAAGATATTTTTTTAGAAATAAGCATTACTTTTGTATGCACATGTATTTTGCTATTCTTATCTGTTTGTATATGTGCGTACGTAAAATTGGTTTCTGTTATTTTAGGTTTCCGAATAAATAAAGTTGAACGTGAAAAGTGGATACAGTTTGTTCAAAAAGATCGTAGAGAAGTAAATTGGCTTCCATCTGCTTCGTCAAAATTATGTTCCAAGCATTTTAAAAGCGGAGACATTTACTTTGGAAAGACGGGTCGATCAATTTTAAAACAAGTGCGAGTCGGACTCGCGCACCGAGGGTTCCGTACAAACCTGTAGGTATTCACGGCTTAAAAATATATATTTTTTTTAATTTTTATATTTCAGTTGATTGAATGTAAGGTAAATTGCGGTTTACGATTTATGACGTTTAAAAAATAACTACTCACTCGATCTCGTTCAAACCAATTTTCGGTGGTAGTTTATATGGTAATTCTAACTTTTTGCGAACGATTGGAAAGTTATCTCTCCAATCGTTCGCAAAAAGTTAGAATCGATGGCCATAATAGCGAAGAACTTCCAATTCACTATGGGGTACCACAAGGAAGCGTCTTGGGCCCCACCCTTTTCTTAATCTTTATCAATGACTTGTGTAACCTCAATATCCTTAATGCCAAGGTAATATCGTTTGCAGATGACACAGCAATAACCTTCGTCGCGGATTCCTGGTCTCAATTAGAGCACCAAGCTCAGCTTGGCTTCGACGTAGCGCTAAATTGGCTTAATTTCCACACTCTAACCCTTAATACCTCCAAAACCAAATTCCTTACCTATTCTAATAGCTCGGTCTCTCAACCACGGACCCCAGTGACGATCAAAGCCCATACTTATCATCGACAAATACAGGGCTCAAACTGTCAATGCCCACATTTAACCTCTGTTGAAAGCATCAGATACCTGGGAATAGTCATAGACAGGAATCTCAATTTCAAGTCTCATATCGGTCTACTAACTGGACGGGTTCGCAAACTGATATACATATTTAAAACTCTTCGGTATATTGCTAATCCTACAGTTATACGTAACGTCTATTTCGCACTTTGCCTATCCATCATTACATATTGTATTTCTTGTTGGGGCGGCGCAGCAAAAACCACTCTCAAGCCGCTAGAAGTAGCACACAGGGCCATATTAAAAGTGGCTACTTTTCGTCCTATTCTATTTCCAACAGACCAACTATACAGTGACTGCAAAGTGCTAAATGTTCGGCAACATTTTATACTACAAACAGTCATTCTACAACACCGCAACACTCCATACCGAGTACTAGAAAATAAAAAACGTAGTAAACGCCGAAAAGATAGGATATGCACCCTGCCGCGTGTACGCTCAACTTTTGTCACGAGATTCTTTCCTTTTCTTGGTCCGTTTTTGTATAACAAAATAAACGACGAATGCCAAATCTACGGTCTACCGTATTACAAATGCAAAAAGATTGTACAATCGTACCTCCAAAATAAATCATATACCGAAACTGAACAAATCTTAAAATAGGTGGTGAGTATGGACAAGCACAAACACACACACATACACACACACACACCACACACCCAAACACACCCACGATATCACACATACCACACCCAATCACACACACTCACATATTTATCCTAAATTATTTTAATTTAATAAAACTTTTCTAAAACTTAAACTTCTAAACTTAAGTCATATCTCTGAAATTGTACAGTAACATCAAAAGCACTATATAACTTTACGACATTGTACCTTAGGGGACCGGACTGCTTCTCCTTAACACAGGTTTTCATAACCTAGCTAGGAGAGCAGTGCTCACCCACACGTCTGTATAAATAGTACTTATTCTGTATTACTGTATTTCTAACGTGTACCATAATCCATTGTTTTGAGTAAATAAATAAATAAATAAATAAATGTACATCATATATTTTTTTTAGTTTTATCATTCTCTTATTTTAGAAGTTACGGGGGGGGGGGGGCACATTTTACCACTTTTCGGTTTAAAATAATTTATTCTCAAAAAGACAAACAGTCACTTACATGAGAATATAAGATAACATAATGTAAAAAACTTATTCTAGGTAACGGACATCAATATAAATTCTAATTTCACTTACATTTTTTGTTCTGCTTAATTTTGATTGATTCAACAGTTCTCTTTGGAAGTGTCTCTCGCGCAAACTATTCAGTTTAGAAAAAAATGATAATAGAAACCTCATTACCATTTTTAAAGACCTATTCATAGATACCCCACACGTATGGGTTTGATGAAAAAAAAACATTTTTGAGTTTCAGTTCTATGTATGGGGAACCCCAAAATTTATTGTTTTTTTTCTATTTTAGTGTGAAAATCTTAAGGCGGTTCACAGAATACATCTACTTACCAAGGTTCAACAGCATAGCTCTTATAGTTTCGGAAAAAAGTGGCTGTGACATACGGACGGACGGACAGACAGACAGACAGACAGACAGACAGACAGACATGACGAATCTATAAGGGTTCCGTTTTTTGCCATTTGGCAACGGAACCCTAAAAAGGATCGGTACCTTGTACTACGAGAGAAGTTTATACATTTTTCGTAGTCGTTCATTATGTATGTATGGTAAACTAGAACATTCCCTATAATTCCCACTACTCACTTGACTTTTGATATCTGTCTGCTCCACTATTTTAGGCCTTTTTAAAAGTTAACAAAACTGATTTTATTTGATGGGACCTAACTTAGGTCCCATCAAATAAAATCAATTTTGTTAACTTTTGCCTTAATTTTAATTAAGCTTTAATTTTAATTTATCACATTGACATTAGTGATCGGTGAAAGAGTCTGTGAGGTCACAGACTCTTTTCTGAGTTTGTTTCGGCATTTCTTCTCAGAGTAGTCAGTTAGGAAACCTCATGTAATTTAAAAAAAAATAAGATTGACGTGTAAAAGTTTTTAGACGTTGACACGTCTAAAAACTTTTACATGTCAATCTTATTTTTTTTTCACTTGACAGTGCCCATAATAATGATAATTTAGTAATTAGTATGTAAAAAGATTTTTATAAATAAATAACTTGTAAACATTGAATCTAGTAATCATTCCAAATTGTCTGGTATTTTTCAAATGTGAAAAAAATGTAGTCGCTTTTCAATATTATCGATATATTATATCGATAGAGAATTGATGAAATCAGCCTTAATCAAGTTTTTGTATTCGAATGTTTGCTATTCAAAGCTAGATGGCGTTAATGTCGCTGGAGAGTAAAATTTTGTACAAAAATGTTTTTCATAGCCGTTCTAATTTTGCTATACTATGCTAGATGGCGTTTCTGAGTCATGGGATCATTTTTCTTTGACATTTCTTCAGATGGCCTCTCTATTTGTCTTAAATCTCTTTGTCGGTAAGTGACGTCGTTGATCTTGGTCACAATTCGGTACGGCCCGTCCCATTTTGCCTGTAGTTTAGGGGACTTCCCTTTGCTGCGCACTGGGTTATGCAACCACACTAGCGAACCTTCGTCGAAGCCAGTATTGTTCATCTTTCGGTTATAGCGAGTTTTCATTCTCTCGGACATCTGTTGGCCGGATTCTCTGACATGCTCATATACGTCATTCATCTTGTTGCGCAGATCATTTGCATAATCTGTTATACTGCGTGGTGAATCAAGGGGAATGCCGGTTATTAGATCAGCTGGTAACCTTAACTCAGTGGCGTGCACAGGGTTTTATGACCGGGTAGGCAATTCAAAAAAAAAAAACGTGTCTCGTAATTGCTCAAGTTAGTGAAGAAAAATTCACTAGGTGGTTTAAAAGGTTGAAATGGCGATTTCCTGATGATGATAATTCTTTTTCCGTCGAAAGCACAGAAAGATGTTGTACTCGTTGTTGACTTTGTGTGTTTCTTAAATAGGTACGTGAGAATACGTTTTAATGAAAATGAACGTTCTGTCGATGCGCTGCTTGCTTGGATAGTAACAATAAACTTCGCTAAACGTAAAACTTCTTCGTAACACTTCTCTCAATACGAATATTACCAAATGTATTTATGTTTGAGCAAGCCGCGGGATAGAAATCATATAAATCTGCAAATCCCGAACAATTCCACACTGTATTCGAACTACTAAACTAGCAAGGAAAACAAAATAATTTAAATGTGTGTAAACAAAAACACAGCCGGTTTTATGTTTCTTAATTATTACTATGAAACTTACGAGTTGCATTACCTCTTTGCTGGGTTAATTCTCGTACACTTCCCTTTAGATACACTTTTTAACAAACACACATTTTCAACACACACCATTTTGAAAAAAAAAAAACTAACAAGAAGCGTAGTACTTAAGTAAATCGAAAAACTAACACAGTTCAAAAAAAACTAGTTGAAATAAGCAACAAATCGACCTAAATATTAACGTTTGTAAATGAATTAATCACAACAAAACTCAGTCAAAATAAAAACATAAAACTGCGCGCTCCACTAAGAAATCAATATGGATCCTTTCGTAAACAAACGATTTCTAAATTTTGACAACTAAAACGTTGACAAATAAAATTGTATCATTGCGAATAGGAATTTGCTTGAGGCTACGTAATATTCAACTTGAGCGCATAATACTCACAGGCGCGCCAATAACCAACCATGGGCGTCCCGCCCGTGATTGGTTACCCTGGCGCAGGGAAGCCCGCGATTGGATAGCCTGCCGCAGGAGTTCGCTTTATTAGCTCGCTTCTGTGTGAAATGTGCAGACACGAAAATGTAGAAGAAATTACCACTACATGCGTACATTTATGAATGAAAAGAAGACACTTTCGATCGCTGCCTGCTTGCGTCGCGAGTACATTAATAGAACCGTATGAACGTTGCTTCTCATTTATATTAGGCGTTTAAACTTTTTGAATAATTTTATTACTTAGCATATTTTCTTTATTATTGAAATATTAGTAACTAGTTTAGATCTAAGTCTAGGGTCTGCAGTGTCTTTTTGCCTATATGGACCGCACGCCACTGCCTTAACTCCCTTCCAAAGTTCGCGAAGGCTAGCGTCACAGTTGTACTCTCGTGAACTGCACTTCGGTATGACAGAAGAAACGGTTGTATGTGCTTGTCCCAATCCTTTTGTCTGCTTGCTACAACTTTTGCCAGATATCTTTCCAACGTCTGATTAAATCTCTCCACCATTCCGTCAGATTGTGGGTGGTATGAAGTGGTTCTGGTTTTGTGAGTACCCATAACCCGACATGTTTCCTGAAACACTTGAGACTCGAAATTCCTTCCTTGATCGCTGTGGATTTCCAAGGGTACTCCAAACCGACAGAAGACTTCGTGGACTAATTTATCAGCGACTGTTGAAGCTTCTTGATTAGGGATGGCGAAGACTTCCGGCCACTTTGTGAAGTAATCCATGACAACCATTAAATATTTGTTTCCACTTTCACTTTCAGGGAATGGCCCAGCTACATCTAGTGCTATTCGTTCCGAGGGGGCGCCTACGTTGTACACTTTCAAAGTCAAAGTCAAAGTCAAAGTATTTATTAGTGTGATTTTTGGTGATACAGTACCAGTAGGTCTTATAGTTAGGTAAGGTGAGCTCAAAAAACTACCCGTTAGGGCATACACTATTTAACAATATAAAAAATTTAAATCGATTTTACATGCAAAATAACAGAGATTACTATTAAATATAAAAAAATTAAATATAAATATTTAGAATACAATTAAAATGTCAAATTATTTAATTTTCATGCATAAATACATAATCATTATTTACTTTACTGTCAAAATTTTGTCAAGAAGGAATTCGTCAATGGTATAGTAGCATTTTTCAATTAAAAAAATATTAAGTTTCCGTTTAAATTGTGTCAAGTTTAGATCTTTAATGTCATTTGGTATTTTATTGAATATTTTAGGAGCCATGCAGAGGATGCTTTTGTGCATAAGGGCGGTTTTTGTGGCTCTTAGACATAGTTCGTGTCGATATTTTTGTCTTGTCGATCTATAGCGCTGCTATGAAGCTTTTTTAAATAATTCATTGTTTTTTTTGACGAACAATGCGGTCTCGTATATGTAAAGGCAAGGTAACGTTAGTAATTTTAGAGATTTGAAATGCGGTTTACAACTTTCCGTTGGTTTAAGACTACACATCGATCTAATGCACCCCTGCTGCGTGTGTGTGGTCCTTTTACCGCTGCATAACTGGTGCATCTGCGACACCAGTTCTCCACATCCTCACGACAATGGATCCAGTAAAACCTTTCTCGGATCTTTAACAGAGTCCTTCTTACTCCCATATGACCACCTGAAGAACCATTGTGGTAGAGCCGTAGAACTTCTGGTGCCATAGTTTTTGGGACTACCATTTGCAGGTGACAGCTATTCCCTCGAGCATTTTCCCATTTTCGGCACAAGACACCATCCTGGATCACCAAGCTCTCCCACTGTGCCCAATAACTTTTTGTGGTGGTGTTCATCGCTGCAACATCACACCATTTGGGTTTGGGAGAATTAGCTTTAATCCACTCGAGAATTGGCCTGATATCTGTGTCACTCTGCTGGGCATTTCATAGGGTTTCCTTCCATTCGTCACTAAGGTCCGTTCTTAGCATCCTTACAGGTACTGTTTCCTTAGCTTCTTGCCTGACACAATGCTTGCAGTCTTCAGGACAAGGTCTTCTTGATAAAACGTCCGCGTTACGGTGAGACTTCCCACTACGATGTTCAATACTCTTGTAGCAGTTCAATCCATCTCGCCACTTGTCCTTCTGGATTCTTAAACTGCAACCACCACTTTAATGCAGCATGGTCAGTCCGCAGGTGGAATTTACGTCCAAGCAAGTATTTGCCGAAATGCTGTAAAGTCTTTACTACGGCAAGAAGTTCGCGTCTCGTAACACAACATAATTGTCAACTTCATAATCTCTTTCCGTTGAGATAACACACCGCCAATTCCAGTATTACTTGCGTTCGTGTCAACTATGAATTCATTTTCTGTATCAGGGTAGCCCAAAATCGGGGTATTGCACAAACGTTCCTTTAAATCTCGGAATGCTATGTCACAGTTCTCATCCCAAGAGTACGGTCTCTTCTCCTCAGTAAGCTTGTGAAGAGGTCTGGCAATTTTAGCAAAATTCTTGACAAACCGTCGATAGTACGAGCACACACCCAATAATGCCTTGACCTGTGTCTTGTCTTTCGGGACTGGCCATTCCTTGACGGCGACAATTTTCTCAGGATCTGTAGATCTTTCAAAAGGAGAACCTGCTCCTCTTTGTCACGCTGAAGCTGTTCTTGCAGTCGGCGGGTCTGTTCTTCCTGTCGGCGAGCTTGCTCCTCTTTGTCCTGCTGCAACTGTTCTTGTAGGCTGTTCTTCCTGTCGGCGGGCCTGTTCTTCCTGTTGGCGGGCCTGTGCTTCCTGTCGGCGAGCTTGCTCCTCTTTGTCCTGCTGCAGCTGTTCCTGTAGGCGGCGGGCTTGTTCTTCCTGTCGGCGGGCCTGTTCTTCCTGTCGGCGAGCCTGCTCCTGCAGCATCGCCATTAGCGCAGAAAGATCCATGGCTGGTGATGCTGTAGGAACACCAGATGCTTGGGAGACTGGCTCCGTCGTCGGCTGATTACCCCCAGGTGTCTGTCTAGAAGTTCCTTCAAACCGCCTCTGATCCACCTCCTGCTGGCGTTGACTCCTGGTACGGATACCTTCCGTATCCTCCTTCGGTAAAACTGGCATAATTTATCCCTTACTTCTGACACCAAATGTTCGGGCTAAAACAGCTGGGGTTCGGGATAAATGAATTTAAACCAATATTTCTAAACACACAAACTGTTTAATTAAATAAACACAAAAATCGCAACCACAAGAAACGTCACTTGGAATCACTTGTTTCGCTTGTACTGTATTGCTTGATTCGTATTCGATCACTTCCGAAATCGAACTGCCCGTCGGCCCGACAATCCGCTATTTATATCCCGAGCAGAACATTCGCGAACATTCGACACTGTTCCACAGTTCACACGTATCGTAGAAGCTTCCAGGAACTTCCACAAAACAGCTGTTTACTGTTTAATCCCACTATTCGACAATAGATGGCGGTAGCGTCTACGTACAATTTCGTGTAGTACTTGCTACTCGATAAGAGATGGCGTTAGCGTGTCATTTCTAGTAGTTTCCAACACTGCCCCGTCCTTAGATGGAATTAGCGTGATGTTTCTAGACTTTTCGATTTACGTCACACTGCCCCTTTCTGAGATGGAGTTAGCGTGATGTTTCTAGATTTTACGATCTACGTAACAATATGTAGTGTTTTTTATGTAAGTCGGTTGTTTTTTTAAATAACTGAACTTTTAGTTTTGGATCCGTTGACCGAGTTTGTATCTTTGATGAGCATTTCATAGTATTGACCAATAAACTTTTCATACTTGCTCTAGGTTCAGGCCGTTCCAGCCATGGTAGCCGTCGTATCAGAAGTCGGAGCCGACCTGTCGCTGCTGGCTGTCGCTCGTTCGATACTCGGAAGCGCCGCCGCGCCGAGTTGTGGGATGCTGTAATCTGCTTCTTTGAAACAGTTATTTTATAGAAGGATGTTGGGATTGGGATGTAATGAGTAAGAGAGATAGAGACCACTCTTCCGACCCGCAGCAGGCGTACCGGGTGATGGCGGAGAGCGGCTCCAGCCCCCTAAATAGATCCTGAAGGACGGCGGACTCAGGCCTTTCACCGCCCCTCTATTTATTTATTATTTATTTATTTAACCATTTATGCACACATATAAATAGACAAAAAGAAAGGAACAGAAAAATATGTACAAAGGTAATGCTTATTTCTATTGAAATCTCTTCCAGCATACCTGCAATAGGAGAGAATATACAAAGAGATGTAGACAACGTGTGTAATAGTAGAAGAAAAATAATACTATAATTTAAATATAAACATACAAAATAAACATATACATACGTACAAACATACATAAATACTTCTAAAATAAATGTCACTAAATATATATACTAATAATGTAATAAAAATGAAAACATTCATGTGCAATTATGACAAACTGGAGAGATAGTGTTCTTTCACTCTTCTTTTAAATACAGCAATAGTAGGGCAGTCCCTTATGTCAGGCGGAAGTGCATTCCACAACCGAACCGCATGCACGGTGAAGGAGTAGGAGTAGAAGTCGGTTGAGTGGGGAGGGGACTTGAGGAGATTTCTAAGATGCGACCTGCAAGGTGCATCAAAAGGACGGGCGTAGGAGAAGCGTTCCCGCAAATAGGATGGGGTCTTAGGGTCTCTATCTAGGATTTGAGGCGGCGGCGTGTAGTGTTTGTTCCACACGTGTACTTATTGGACGTTGTTGGGGGCACTCCCAGCTAGGGGCAACAAGAGCCAGTTTAAGGTGCGGCTGGCACGTCGGCACAAGCCAGATCGTGAAAGGCGCAAAAGTTCCCATGCTTTCCGGTCCAACTGTCGGAACACCTGGGTCGTTTTAAGTCAGTAAGAGTTTGAAAGACCCGACCGCCTAGGGCGAAGAACAACCATGAGGGTTTTCCTCTCCTGAACAAAAAGGTAACCATCTATACATACCAAGACCCCTTCGTGTCTCGGAAAGTAAGTTTGAGAACCAGTCTTGTGATGGTCACGGCACGCAATGGACGGCGCACCGTCCGCGGCACCGTGCTGCGGCACGGCGCCGTGCCGTGGCACTGCAGCGGCGTCGTGACGTTGCACGGTGACGGCGCCGCGCCGTGCATGATGGGGACGCGGCCTTACTGGGTTGTGGAGACCAGGCAGTCGCTTCATGTAGAATACTGGTATTCAGCTTTATACGGTTAGATTTAAACCAGCCCCAACTTCGTCGGGAAAAGGCAAGGCACATGATGATTTCATATCGCGTCCAGCGTATCCAACAGCTACAGGACTGATGAACGCTAGAATGGCGCCAAATATGTAAGGAGCCGAATTAAGAACATAATGTAAGTGCTAACTAGGCCGGTCTAAAGTGAAGGGAAAGAGCGAAATATCCCCAACACGAGTATTATTAATTACTTACTGTTTAATACCAGATGGTATCGGAGGTAAGTTGACCTGAAGGTACACTAGCGAGGATTATAATGTAAATAAAACCACTGTGTACTGATCTGATCTGATAGCTGATTTAATAAAAAAAACTTTGCTTATGTACTAATTGCGGTAACGAAACCATAGCCAGATCTAAATCGACACTAACGCCATCTATCGAGCGGGCAGGAAGCTTTACAAATAATTGAGTCGTAAACATACCGCCCACCAAGGACGTTACTGACGGAACATCCTTCTAAACTGAAATATGGTAGCACTACGAAAGTAAGTTGAACTAAAATCGACAAGCTATGGTTCATACATATAATTGTAACTATAAATAATACTCAATTTTAATGGCTACAAAAATGTTACATTGACTTAGAGCTAAACATTACTTATTCTAGGTTGTAAAAACATGTACTCAAAACTATAAAATTGTAAACAGTGTAAAGAAACTTAAAACAGGTGTATAAATTGATTTTTCACAGTTGATCTAAAGTTTAAAACGTAAAAATAGTTGTATAAATTGATTCTAACAGAATAAAAAGTGTAAATTCGTTGTAAAATCATGATTTAAATAAAATGTATAAACAATAAACACAATACACTTTTTTATTCGACTACAGGTAAAATACATATTTTTGATGTTGGCCTTTTGATTGTTGAGGATTTGGTGCGTAACGTGACGACACGGGTGATGTTATCATCACCAGGGTGTTTTTTTACAATCCTACCCATTAACCAACGACTTGGCGGCAAGTCGTCTTCCTTGACTAACACAATGTCTCCAATTTTTGGCTCATCAACTTGGGAAGACCATTTATAACGATTCATCAAAGTAACGAGAGATTCATGAGACCAACGTCTCCAAAACGACTGAAGCATTCGTTGAATGAATTGCCAGCGGGATAAATAATTAATATTTGAATCTTCGTACTTATTATCTGGTACATTCACTAAGGATTCTCCAATTAGAAAATGTCCAGGTGTTAATGGTGACGGTTCACCAGGATCATCAACCTTAACTGTGCTCATAGGTCGCGAGTTCAAGCACGCTTCTACCTGACTGAGGAGTGTCGTCAATTCTTCAAATGTGAGAGTCGCTTCACCGATCACTCTTTTCAAATGGAACTTTGTGGACTTCACTCCTGCCTCCCAAAGTCCGCCAAAATTAGGACTGTGAGGAGGAATGAAGTGCCACTCCGTGCCATTCGCTTCGAGATGCTCGGCTATGGATGACTGGATAGATGTCAACTGCTGCAACTCCCTGGAGGCACCTACAAACGTGGTGCCATTGTCACTCCACAGTTTGGCGCAATGACCTCGTCTCGCGACAAAACGTCTAAACGCCGCTAAAAAGGCTTGAGTGCTCATGTCACTCACTGCTTCTAAATGCAGTGCACGAGTGACCATGCATACAAATAGGCATATATAGCCTTTATATGAACGGTGGCCACGACCTTTCGATGTCCTCACATTGATTGGACCAGCATAATCAACCCCGCTATGTAAGAATGGTCGAGCTGGGGTGCACCGAACAGCTGGTAGTGAACCCATAAATTGATTTTTAATATTGGCTCTTTGCCTGGCACATGTCACACATTTGATGACATGGTGTTTGACCAAATTTCTGACCCCTAAAATCCAGTAAGCCGTCCTCAAGTAATTTATCATGAGCTGAAGGCCGCCGTGAAGGGTTTTATGGTGTGCGTCAGCTATGATGAGCCGAGTCAGATGACTGGAGTGAGGCAGGACTATCGGGTGTTTCATTTGTTCGCTTAGTTCTGATTTTTCCAGTCTACCTCGAACTCTCATAATGTCCTTATCATCTAAGTAGGGGCAGAGTGACCTTAATGAACTGGTTTTAGATTTTAGATAGCTTTTGTTTTTTAGTTCCTTATATTCTGTTGTAAATAGTTCCTTCTGTGTTTCCCTAATACAACATTCGAGTGCAGCATCTAATTCTGTTTTTTGTAAGTATCCTTTTCTGTATACTTTGTTCTCCTTTAAAAATCTTCGGCAGTATGCGACAATCCTAACCAATCTTCGTATCTGAGAAAATTGATCGAAAAACAGATTGTTTGGAATGATCGCTACATGTGCCTTTGCTGACTCTTCTAAATCTGTACTGCAATAATTATTTGCCCTATTATAAATTACGTTTGGTAATTTAAGAAATGATGGTCCAGAAAACCATACATCGTTTTCTAGCAGTGAACTGGGAAGTATCCCTCTAGAGGCGTAGTCTGCTGGATTTTCTTTAGTGGGGACGTGAAACCATTACGACGCTTTCATCGAGGTCAGTATTTCAGACGTCCTGTTGGCCACAAACGTCTTCCATTTACTTGGGTGGCTATTTATCCAGGCCAACACTACAGTGGAATCTGTCCATGCCTTGACCTTGTCTTGGGAGATACCCAAGACCTCAGACGTTTGAGACAGTATCTGTGACAGCAAGACTGCTCCGCAGAGCTCTAACCGTGGAATGCTTATCTGCTTTACTGGTGCAACCCTGGTCTTGGCAACTAGCAAAGACACTCGAACATTGCCATCTGCGTCTACAATCCGCAAATAAATCGCAGCTGCGTACGCTGTTTTCGAAGCGTCACTAAAACCGTGAAGTTCCAGATAGTCGTTAGACTTGGTACCAAGCCAACGAGGAATCCGAACCTTGGTGAGTAGCAGCAACTCCTCACGATATGAACTCCATTCATTTATTAAGTCGTTGGTTAGCTCCTCATCCCAACCAACACCTGCAAGCCACAATTTCTGGATCAATACTTTCGCTAGAACCACACTAGGGGCTAACCAGCCTAATGGATCAAAAAGGCGTGCTATTACAGAAGTAATGGATCTTTTAGTTACAGGTGCGGTTGTCGGCGGCGGGAGATTCACCATGTACTGGAAGGTGTCTGCGGTGCGGTTCCAGGTAAGTCCTAGAATTTTTATGGTACTATCTAATTTTATTACTACTCCCTTTTCTTCGTGTTCTATTTTATTTGGTTTGTTGTACTCTATTGCTTGTGTCATGTCCTGTATGTTTTTGTGCTTATTTGTGTTGTCCTTGTTCATATTGTCCTCTGTCCTAATTTGATCTGTTTGTCCTTTCAATGTATTACTTTCTAATTCCTGTATCCTATCTACTATTTCTTGGTTGTTACTGTTCCATTTTTGCAGCGTGAACCCACCCTTTTCTAGTAATGCTGTCATTTGCCTGTAGATTTCCACGCCTGCTTCTACGTTAGTACAACCGGTCATCAGGTCATCCATGTAGAAGCAGTTCAGAACCATATCGGCAGCCAACTTGTAATTTTTACCTTCATCGTAGGCAACTTGATGTAGTGTTCTAACCGCTTGGTATGGTGCCGATGCCGTACCAAAGGTAACCGTCACCAACTCGTAGTCCTTGATTTCGGTTTCAGGACTGTCTCGCCATAATATGCGCTGAAACATTGCATCTTCTTCCGAAATCCTGACCTGTCGGTACATTTTGACAATGTCCGCTACCAGTGCTATGGGATGAAGTCTCCATCTTAACACTGTGTGTCTTAAATCAGACTGCAATGTAGGTCCTACCATCAACGTGTCATTGAGTGAGATTCCATTGCTGTTCTTCTCGGATGCGTTGAAGACAACACGTACCTTCGAGGTTATTTTGTCTTCCCGGATTACAGCGTGGTGAGGTAAGTATACCGCCACTTCTTTATCATTCTTGTCTATTTGCCTCATGTGTCCTAGTTGTAAATATTCTTCTATTACCTGCTTGTACCTTTCCTTTAGATCTGTATTTCTTTCTAGCCTTTTTTCTAATGACTTAAATCTTTTTTCAGCGATAGCACGAGAGCCTCCACCTTTACAAGACGGATTTTCATCGCGGAAAGGTAGTCTCACTACGTACCTTCCACTGTTATCCCTTACTGTAGTTTTAGTATAAAACTCTTCACACTTCTTTTCTTCAGGGGTTAGAATCTTCTTTGAACTAATTTCCTCTTCAATTTCCCAAAATTTTCTTAATATTTCGTCTTCATTAACTTGTGCATGCAACACATTAAATTTAGGTGCTCGTTTAGATGTGTCCTTACTGACTGCACCGGACAGGATCCATCCTAGAGTAGTGCTCTGAGCAATCAGAGTGCCTGACGGACTCTTCACCATGCCTGCCTCAATAATGCAACTGTAAGCATCAGCACCCAGTAAAACATCTATTTTATTGGGAGTGTTGAATTCTGGATCTGCAAGCTGCAGCGTGTTAATTCTTAACCAATCTAAAGTAGTGTCGATTTTACACTCAGGTAAGTACGATGTAATTTTATTTAGTACGTAAGCATTGACTTTCAGATTAAAGTTTGAATCTACCCGAGATTGGATATTCAAATGTACCATGTATGTTGCCATGGTTGAACTATTACCACCAAGACCTGAAATAGTTCCTTGAATAGGGATTTTTTTTTAGGCTGAGTAGCTGAACTGTGGCCTCTGTTACAAAACATGCCTGTGAACCCTGATCGATTAAGGCTCGGACAGTCTGAAATTGTCTGAAGCGTGACTCGGCTTTTATTAGCGCTGTGGCTAATAAAACCTGTCTGGGCTTGGGAATATTACCTGTCGATAGGCACGAAACAATCGGACTTGTATTAGGTGAGCTAACACTGTCGATAGCCGATGGTGTCGGCGGTTGGTCCCTTTTGTCTGACTCAGGACCTAGATGCAACAGTGAATGATGGCGCCTTTGACAAACCTTACATGTGGTAGGTTTTTTACATTCAGAAACAATGTGATTGCCACCTAAACAGTTAAAGCACATTTTATGTTTTGCTACAAAATCCCGTCTAACTTCAACTGCCTGTTTTGAGAATTTCTTGCAGAAACAAAGTTTGTGTCCTTCGGAGCAGAATTCACATCGTATTGATGAACTCGTCGCCAACATTGCCTTTGGAGTATGAGCAGATGAACCTTTACTATTATTGTTGCTCTGATGAACTGGTGCCCTTTTAGGCTCTAAATTCTCTAACGCACGAAACCGATTTTCTATAAAAGTTTTAAATTGGTCGAAAGTTGGTAAGTCATTGTTGGAGTCATTGTTGCAAATACTAAGCTCCCATTGTTTACGCGTTTCGCTGTCTAGTTTAAAGGTAACAATGTGTATTATAATGATATCCCATGTACTCACGTCTATCTTCAAATTACTCAACGCATTAATACAATCGCACGTGGTATCAAGCAATTCTTTTAAAGCTGTTGCTGATTCCATCTGCATACGTTTTTGACCAAACAACCTCCTAAGAATACAATTAGTTAAGTATTTCTTATTGCTATAACGCTTCTGTAACTGACTCCAGCATTGAGTATAATTAGCATCAGTTACAGGAGTATGACGTATTAATTGCTCTGCTTCGCCAGTTAGGTGACCTTTTAAATAATGGAGCCTTTGCACATTATCTAAAGTATCATTTTTGTGTACTAATGATGTAAAAAGATCATGGAATGTTGTCCATTCATCATATTTTCCTGAGAATATTGGAATGGATATTTTGGGCAACTTTACAAAAGAACTACTTGATTTATTTATACTAGTTGAAGCATTATCGGTTTGATGTTCAGAATCCTTAGTTAACCGAATTTTATTAAAAGCTGTTTTCATTAAACTTTTATAAATGATATAAGTGTCCTCTGTCGCATCATAGATATCAACCACTTTCTGTACAATATCTTCTGCTTTATAACGTTCATATAATTTAGTGTTATTTTCTTTAAACAATGCCCAATCCCTTTCCAATAATTCTTGCCTTGTTTCTATGTATTCGAGCGTTAATCTATCTTAACCACATTTCTTAAAATTTGTCAAACCCTTTGTTATAACATTCTGTTGATCTTTTAAAACATTAATTAATCCTTCCATTTTAAAATTGATAAATGTAGGTACTCAATAAATAAATCGAATGCGTGTAAAAATTGATTTTAAGTTGATCTAAGTTTTATAAACACAACAAATGTATAAGTTGATGAAAACAATATAAGTATACAAATGAATAACAATGTTCTCAAAAGAGATAAAATAGGCAAAATTTCTGAGTGTTGCAAACTTAAGCTGTAAAATATAAGTTCATAACAGCTGACTAAAATTTTCTAAGTTGTACAATTTTATCAAACAAAAATAATACAAATCCTAAATCACTACTTAAAATTTTACAAGTGTTTTGTAAAGACACAAAATCTGGTGGAAATCGGGTATAGGTTCCCCGTTCCCCCGTTTTCTATAAAATATTCTAAGTCCTTATTCTAACATGCACACAAATTGATAATAAACTAAATAAACTTAAAATCTTACAAGTCCAAGAATACGAAATAATTTTCTAAGTTGAAACTTCTTCACTATTTCCTTAAGTTTAATTTCTCTTTGGAATAGAGTTCAAAATCGTTTGACTCGACTTGTTTGTCCAATTCGTGGACACTAAAATAAATAAAATGTACTCACAAAACTGCACTTCACACAATCACCGTTTTCAACTTGCAAGTGGCGCCCTCTGTGGCCGCTATTTGAACTGCGCCTGTCACGTCGCGTAATGGCTGCGCCTGCGTCACCTTGCTGTCATCCAGTGATGTGTTGATCTGAGAGTGGCGCCCTCTGTTGCCACTCCTTGAACTAGTCCGCCAATGCTGGCTGGCTCAGCTCACCGCCAATGCTGGGCGAAGCTGTCGCCGCTTGTGCGGAGGACCGTGTACCTTTCTGCAGCGATCCACTGTAAGTACACGGGACGGAGAAGCGGGCTATCGGTAGCCCCACTTCTATCAAAAACTGTCCAAAGACCCGGCTCGTAGGACCAATGTTTAATACCAGATGGTATCGGAGGTAAGTTGACCTGAAGGTACACTAGCGAGGATTATAATGTAAATAAAACCACTGTGTACTGATCTGATCTGATAGCTGATTTAATTTTTTTTTTTTTTTTTTTGTGCGGCATCTCGTAGTTAATCCTGAAAAGATTGTTACTACTTAAACGGATTGGGGCCCGGCGAGTTCTAAAAAGTTACCTTTTTAGGCCTCCAGCCGGGGCTGATTTAATAAAAAAAAACTTTGCTTATGTACTAATTGCGGTAACGAAACCATAGCCAGATCTAAATCGACACTAACGCCATCTATCGAGCGGGCAGGAAGCTTTACAAATAATTGAGTCGTAAACACTTACTGATGTCTCATTTATAATTCATGTAACTGATTTGGGACAAATAAACATATTTTCATTTTCATATTTTCAACTTACCGATCCGTAGATAAGGATTTCGGACTTTACTTGAGATATTGACCAATACAATTATGATTGAGCGAAATGTGAGACTGGAGCTTTACTCAGTTTGTTGTTAAAACCAGGGATGTTAAGGAGCTCCGTAACCGTAACCGAAACTATCGGATATCCGATATAAAAATTTATCCGTAACCGTAACCGAATCCGAAATAAAAGTTTCGGATAATATCGGATTTGTTATTACATTTTTATTTTAGGTAAAATCAAAATCAAAAGTCATTTATTCAAACTAGGCTGAGAGTCAGCACTTTTTGAACGTCAAAGTTACACAAGACAGTCCCCCCAAAACGCCCGCCCTTCGACACTTCCTAGTGCTTTAGCTGGGAAGAAGTGGCGGAACAAACTCCCCAGCAGAAGCTTAGATAACACTCAATATACACTGCCGACGGAAAGAGTCCGGACAAGCTTCTTGTTTACTTTTTAACTGAAATATGGTACACTAGCTTCTGCCCGCGACTTCGTCCGCGTCAAATTTTTGCTCCCCTGACCCTTCCCGCCGCCTGCTAGTTTTCGTCAATTTTTCGTTGCTGCTCGCACCTTTTGAGTTATAGTGAGTCAACCTTAAAAGATAGGCATATGCTCTCGCGGACTTTTTTTTAGAGCTTTTTAAAAGGAACAATTCCGTGATACATGATTTTTGCGTTACTTTAACCGTTTACGCAGCGCACGCAACGGAAACTCTAAAAAGGAATAAATTTTCCCCGTTTTTGCGACATTTTTGATTACTGCTCCGCTCTTCTTAGTTGTAGCGTAATGTTATATAGCCTATAACCTTTCTCGATAAATAAAATACCCAACAAAAAAAGAATTTTTCAATTCGGACCAGTAGTTCCTGAGATTAGCGCGTTCAATCAAACAAACAAACAAACTCTTCAGCTTTATAATATTAGTATATATAAACACATTAACTTGATCTATAACAAAAATGCTACGTTAGTTTACAAAGTGTGTACGATCGTGTCTTTGACTTTCCTCCCTGTCCCCGCGCACTGTTTGTGAAAAACAAAATAAAATCATCAGCCGTAACATTTAGTACGTATCTGGCATGCAACGAAGTGAACATATTTAATTTTTGTTTCTTCTATTTCTTATAAAATTTCTATTATTTTTTGCGTTTTTCGATTTCTTGCAGTGACTTTATTATTTCCACATAATTATATTACTTTGAAGGTAAGTACATTTTCATGGTTTGTGGCATTACTTCCAGCAATCTTGTAGTCAATATATTTATTTCATTTTTAGGGTTCCGTTGCCAAATGGCAAAAAACGGAACCCTTATAGATTCGTCATGTCTGTCTGTCTGTCTGTCTGTCTGTCTGTCCGTCCGTATGTCACAGCCACTTTTCTCCAAAACTACAAGAGCTATGCTGTTGAAACTTGGTTAGTAGATGTATTCTGTGAACCGCATTAAGATTTTCATACAAAAATAGAAAAAAAACAATAAATCGTGGGGTTCCCCATACATAGAACTGAAACTCAAAAATGGTTTTTTTCACCTAACCCATACGTGTGGGGTATCTATGAATAGGTCTTCAAAAATGGTATTGAGGTTTCTATCATCATTTTTTTCTAAACTGAATAGTTTGCGCGAGAGACACTTCCAAACTGGTAAAATGTGTGTCCCTCCCCCCCCGTAACTTCTAAAATAAGAGAATGATAAAACTAAAAAAAATATATGATGTACATTACCATGTAAACTACCACCGAAAAATGGTTTGAACGAAATCGAGTAAGTCGTTTTTTTTTAAAACGTCATAAATCGTAAACCGCAATTTACCTTTCATTTAATCAACAGAAATATAAAAATTAAAAAAAAAACATTTATTTTCATAAACATGAACCTTCTGCATAAACCGAGAATACCTACAGGTTTGTACGGAACTCTTTGTGCGCGAGTCCGACTCGCACTTGGCCGGTTTTTTTATTCATTTATTTAAGAAAATGGGAAGGCATCCTAATACAAGTATAGAACAACGTGCATCTATTGTTGCTCTTCACAATGAAGTTTTTACTATACGTTATATTCAGAAAAAAAATAATATACCACGTTCTACTGTCGGAGATGCCATCACTCGTTTCGAAAAAACTGGTTCAAATCGGGACAGAAAACGCAGTGGGAGGCCCCGAATAGCTTCTAAAGCAGAGGATAAGTCCCTAATCATCATGTCCGAAATGAATAAGAAGCTTACAGTACCAGAAATTAAAATGCGGCTCAATGAAAGTCACGATAAACAGATATCAGTAAGTGTAGTAAAGGAACGCTTACAAAAAACTGGCCTAAATGTCAGAATTTCTACAAAGAAACCACTCATGCGACGTGGAAACAGGAAAAAGACTAGAATGGGCCCTTGTACATAAAGATTGGACAGTAGAAAACTGGAAACAAGTCGTGTGGACTGATGAGTTCAAATACGAAATGTTTGGGCAAAAGCGAAAAATGTATGTTCGTCGCGGACCTTCAGAAAAAATGCACCCCGATGCTATAACTCCAACTGTTAAACATGGAGGTGGCTCTGTAATGGTGTGGCAGTGTTTTTCATATGCCGGAGTAGGGGATCTCTACAGAATTAAAGGAACTCTCGACAGAAATGGTAACCATTACATATTAAAAACGCATGCTAACCCTTCTGGGATGCGAATAATTGGCTGTGGGTATGTGTTTCAGCAAGATAATGACCCAAAGCACATATCTAAGCTTTATCTCAACTATTTTAAAAATAAAGAAGATAGTGGTAAGTTAGAAATAATGAAATGGCCCCCACAATCTACCGATCTAAATCCAATAGAACTATTGTGGGATGAACTGAATCGGCAAGTTAGAAAATTGAATCCCACTTCTTTGGATGATCTTTGGAAGGCTTTTCAAACGACTTGGAATAATATACCAAAAAGTGTGTTAGAAAAACTTATTGAAGACTGCCGCGTCTAGTTAAAAAATTAGTGGCGGTCAGAGAATGAAAAGACAGTTTAGCAGTATAAAATGAAAGAGATAAAAAATGTGGATGGTTTTAATCGTAGAATCTTATATTTTAATGTTTTTAAAATAAAACTTATTTTAACTTGATTTATATTACTTTTAATAATAGTTTTAATACATTTTCATCTTGTCCGGAAACTTTCCGTCGGCAGTGTATATTTATAATCATTTTTATTTTAAACAGCTGTAATAATTACTCACGGACTGATTGTAATTCCTACCAAATGGTGACATATAAATAAAATCATTTTATTAGCTATTTATATTTTACTTTTGAAATTCCTTAAAAGTTTAATATCCGTAACCGATATTATCCGAAACTAACGAATAATCCGAAATAATTTCATATCCGTATCCGGTAAAATAATCATTCCTACATCCGTATCCAATCCGTATCCGAAATGTCATATCCATAACATCCCTAGTTAAAACTTTTAGATGTAAGTATTTAAAACCCACCCGCGTTCCATCAGTTGCCCATGTGTGCCAGGGTCACGGTATCTCTTTCGAACAATCACGTGACCCCGGCAGGCATCGGTCCTAGTAGACCCCTTCACTGCTGCTGACATCTTTTTGAGGCGCGCGTGGAACACTACGCGCCCTCGACCCGAGCTTGGTCCTTACCGGGCGGCGAGCTACCCATTGCTCGCTGCCCGCAAGCTCGCGCCTACGGTGGCCGGGAGTCCGCAATCGACTCCCGACGCCCGGGGCTTCTCCTCCTGCGGCGGCTAGGGACGTGAGGGCGCAGAGACTGCCACTCCCTCACGCGCCCCGCCTCCTCTTTCGCGAGCATTACTGCTTCGCAGAAAGAGGTGACGGCTTCCCATTCCCTCTCGCTCCGTACCATGGCTCGTACCAGGGCCGGACGCGAGAGGTCGCCGCCGCCGATCGCCTCCACGAGGACACGGCGGTGCTCCGCCCAGGCAGGGCACACCTCCACCGTATGCTTCACCGTGTCCTCCAGACGATCCTCGCAATGGAAACACCCGGACGTATCCTCCCGCTTTATCCTGAACAGGAACCCACCGAAGCACCCATGCCCGGTGAGAACCTGCGTCAGGCGGAAGGTGAGGACGCCGTGGCGCCTCTCTATCCACTCCTCGAAGAGGGGACTTACCGCCGCAATTGTGGCGTGCCCATTCCAGTATAAGCTGACTTCTCATTATACGAAAAGCGTATACAATGCGAGGTCAGCTGAAACTGGAAATGTATAGCTTGATGTGTAGCCACGTGTACCAAAACACTTATAGATCATCTCTACACAGTATAAAACAAATGCTTCCCGCGTCTGTACACTTAGATGTTTTAAACTACACAACGGATTTTAATGCAGTTTTCATCAATTGACAGAGTGATTCAAAATTATGGTTGTATGATACGCGGGCAAAAAGCCGCTGGCACAAGCTAGTATACTATAAAACAAAATGATTCAAGATTAAGGTTGTATGATACGCGAAGCCGCTGGCAAAAACTAGTTGAAATATAAAAGTATCAATGCAATTGTGTAGATAGTAGGGATGTTAGGGAGCTCCGTAACCGTAACCGAAACTATCGGATATCCGATATAAAAATTTATCCGTAACCGTAACCGAATCCGAAATAAAAGTTTTGGATAACATCGGATTTGTTATTACATTTTTATTTTAGGTAGATTAGATAACACTCAATATATATGTATAATCATTTTTATTTTAAATAGCTGTAATAATTACTCACACACTGATTGTAATTCCTACCAAATGCTGACATATAAAAAAAACATTTTATTAGCTATTTGTATTTTACTTTTGAAATTCCTTAAAAGTTTAATATCCGTAACCGAAATTATCCGAATATAACGGATAATCCGAAATAATTTCATATCCGTATCCGGTATAATAATCATTCCTACATCCGTATCCAATCCGTACCCGAAATTTCATATCCATAACATCCCTAGTAGATAGTAATACGCCTTATAACTGTATTGTGTTAGGAGTTTAGCAGATATACTAGGTGCTAAGATGCAACCTAGATAACTAGAAATTATGCTTTTAAAACCACAATATAATGAATTAAAATCTAAAGGCTACTACACACAGTGCCGGCGGCAATGCCGCCGGGTGCACGACGCGGTGGCGCGCGGCTTGCCCGGCGGCCCTGCCGCCGGCACTTTGTGTAGGAGCCTTTAGGTACTCGTACACCTCCGTTCAACTCTTCAGGGGAAACAGGCTTGATGTTAATTTTTTATACTAATTAGACTGCAGAAGCATTTATTCGCCCTACTCATTATCAGCGTATAATGTTCCCACTGCTGGGGCATTGGCCTCCTCTCGGCTAGAAGGATTGGGCAGTAATCTACCAAGCAGGCGCAGTGCGGATTGGTAGATGTCACATGTCTTCGAATTTTGGTTCTAAGACATGCCGATATCCTTTTTAGGGTTCCGTTGCCAAATGGTAAAAAACGGAACCCTTATAGATTCGTCATGTCTGTCTGTCTGTCCGTCCATAGGTCACAGCCACTTTTCTCCGAAACTATAAGAGCTATGCTGTTGAAACTTGGTAAGGGGCTCTCCATTAATCACGTGAGACTCAAGCGGGGAGAGGGGTCCATAAAAAATCACGAAATATCACAAGGGGGGAAAATAAATACAAGTAAAAATACAAAAAAAAACATTTTTATTGAGTTTTTTTTCGTCTACGGGCGCGGAATTTTTTTTTTCTTGCTTAACCACTATATTAATCGAATACTTCTTTCATTTAGCTTTAATTTCATTTTTAGGAACCTTGATACGCCCACTTTTCACCGAGATATCTGTTTTCAAATGGAAAAGGATCCTTTTTTATTTGATTATCGATATGTCAGCAACCAATGATCGCACAGAAAGTTAAAGGTGGGTTTTAAGAACTTCAATGAATTCCCTTTAACAACCAGCCATAGATTTTTCGAAAACAAAATTCTTCCTTTTGTCGCATGAATTTGAAAATGCAACAAAAAAGGGCTTTTAGTGTTGTTTTGGAAAATCAAGCGCTGTATCGAAAATATAAAGGAAACCATTATAATATTAAGTGTGCCTTTTACAGTTCAATATGTCCACAAAAACCCTACAAAGAGTCAAATTAATCCAGCCAGACGTTTTTTTTTCACTCGATCGAATTTTTGAAAAATTCAAAGATCACGTTTTCTGCTCTGAAAAGCTCATAATCTTCAAAAAATGAGAATTAAAAAAATCCGAGCTCTTTAAAAAAAGAAATTAACCTCTAAGTCCCTGAGATACCACATTTGGTATAGACATAATGGTTTTTTAATTGTGTCTGTAATTACGGTAATTGACTGGTTAAAGCTAAATGAACGATGTATACGATGAAACGCATTAAGATTTTCACACAAAAATAGAAAAAAAAAACAATAGATGTTGGGGTTCCCCATACTCAGAACTGAAACTCAATTTTTTTTTTAATTTTACCCTTGTGGGGTATCTATGGATAGGTCTTCAAAAATGGTATTGATGTTTCTAACATCATTTTTTTCTAAACTGAATAGTTTGCGCGAGAGACACTTCCAAAGTGGTAAAATGCGTATGTGTGTCCCCGTAACTTCTAAAATCAGAGAATGATAAAACTAAAAAAATATATGGTATACATAACCATGTAAACTTCCACCGAAAATTAGTTTGAACGAGATCCAGTAAGCAGTTTTTTTTAATAAGTCAAAAATCACAAACCGCAATTTACCTTTCATTCAATCAACTCAAGTATAAAAATTAAAAAAAAAAAACATTTGATTTCATAAACATAAACCTTATGCATAAGCCGAGGATACCTACAGGTTTGTACGGAACCCTCGGTGCGCGATTCCGACTCGCACTTGGCCGGCTTTTTTTTTTTTCTGGATGGGGAATCATCAAATGACTTCTCCCACGCTGGGCGGAGCGGGAGGGTGTGTCAGACTTTTACTGACTAAAACCCACCCGTGTTCCTTCAGTTACCCATATGCCAAGGTCACGGTATCTCGCTTCAACAATCTCGCGACCCTGGATGCCGATATCCTTACGATGTTTTCCTTCACCGACAGCAGTGGTGATGAAATAATTTACACAAAATAAAGCGCCTGCCTGGGCTCGAACCTACGACTTACATCTTGTCGGGGCCGTTACCACTGGGCCACCACTGCTCTCCTATACATCTGTTCATACTAATCTAGATTAATTATAAAGAGGTAAGGTTTGTATGTTTGTGATTTTCTTTCTAGGATATAATCTGTGGAATTCAATTACGAATACTAGTCGGAATTGTATAAATATTTTTTGCATTTGGTAACCCAACTCTTAAAGAAGGTAATAGGCTATTTAGCATCACGCTGCGACTCTTAGGAGCCGAACAAAATGAAAGTCGAAATGAACGCTCAGAGTGGGGGTGGGCCATAATTGCGGATGTCACATGTCTTCGAATTTTGGTGTGCTATGACATCCTCAAGAAGTTTTCCTTTGCTGTTTTGAGAATAGCTGTGATGAAATAGTTTACACAACGTAAAGCTTGGAATCGAAACCACGACCTACAACTTGTAAATCACGGCCTTTACCACTGGGCCACTACGGCTCTATCTAATGGCTGAACGACGTTCCACAAAACTGACTTCTATGAACTTGTGTTAGTTGAATTGAATTGTTTTGTCGAGATTAGTGACAAATGCGTGCACTGACTGGACAGGTCCACTCAATCTGAATGGTTCTTTCCTCTAAGGACTATATCAGACAGCTATCTACATGGTTTTCTTCTCAGAGTAGTCAGATAGGAAACACCGACCTCATCAAGATTAAAAAAATATCATTGACGTGTAAAAGTAATTGTACAAATCTATTTCTATACTAATATTATAAAGAGGAAAAGTTTGTATTTTTGTTTCTTTGTAATGGATAAACTCAAAAACCACAGAACCGATTTTAAAAATTCTTTCACCATTAGAAAGAAGCTACATTATCTGCGAGTAACATAGGTTATATTTTATTTAAAAAAAATAGGTGTCCGTAAGATATTTGGGTTTTTCGGACCCAAGGGGTAAAAAAAAACCATCCTTATTAATATGTCTTCAAAGTACCAGGTTGTCATAACTTGGTAGGAGCTCACCAAGGTTCTCTTTTGTGTGACCTAACTTTTTTATCCATAATCTAAAGAGCCATAATTTTTTTTTGTCCTAATCATCATTTGTCCGAATGATAACTTGCCTGAACTAAATGTCACATAATATCATATGCCATAAAATTGAAATCCCTAAATACAATATGCCCTAAATCCGTTTGTCATAAATATTACTATCAATAATATACAAAAGACTTACAACTGTTTTCCATAAAAGTTATAAGTTCTAAATTCAAATTATTTTATGTATATTTATCCTAATTATATTTTTAAAACAAAATATTACGGAGTTCATTAAGAATTTCATTATTTTATCAAATCCAACTGATACAATACATAAATAGTAAAGATACAAAAGCATTATGGCATTTATCAAGGCCTGACATGGCGCTGCATGTATAAATAAATACAATGTCACTCAATAAAACAGGTGATTGTGAACATGTGATTTTATTTTCCTCTAAGAAACATGCAAACAAACATACACCATGCATGCAGCATGCATGCAAGCAAGTAACATGCAATCGAGCATGCAAGCAAGCATGCATCATGTAGCATGCAAGCAAGCATGCAGCATGCAAGCGAGCATGCATGCAAGCAGGCAAGCAGCATGCAAGCAAGCATGCAGTATGCAAGAGAGCATGCATCATGCAGCAGGCATGGTTTCTGTCACGGCTCCGGCACTGCGGGGCTTAGGCGGTCCCACGCGAGCTTAACGTCGCAGACGGTTTAACGAGCACCACCGCAGCTTCGTCTTGCCGGCCAGCCTCAGCAGCGGCGGCGAGCGTTACAACCACCTGCTCCTCAGCTCGCGGGCCGCCTCGCCCCTCCGCGCCTACGCGATTTTAAATTACACTCTAGGGGTAGGGCAGACAAGACTACGTGGAGTCGGATTTACAGCGATTCGTTTCTGTCACTAAAACCTAACTTGTAGCATTTTTTTACTACTAACGATTTTATTATAAATGAACATTCGGCATAATACAATTTATATAATACAATACTTAGGATATATGACTTTATAACATGTAAAATTAGGAGATTTAATGATTATAGTATTTGATATTATGACAGAATAGTTTTAGAAGCAAAGATAATTATGTAAAACAAAATTTCGACTTTTTGAATATTATGGTTACTGCCGTTTATAGCTAACGTGTTATGGATAATGATTTTCGGACAAACAATTTTAGGAGAAGAAAGGGAGTACCGCTCACCAAACATGGGTGTGTGATAGCTAGAAAACACTTTATGTCTTCGAAGTACCAGATTGGCATAACTTGGTAGAAGCTCACCTAACATGGGTTTTATTGATTCTGAGGCGGTACGAAGTTCACTGGGTCAGCTAGTACAGAAATAAAATCATTTATCCCGATATTATACGTTCTATGTGTGACCAGATGTATGAACTTAAACGAGGCAAGAGGAGTATTTAAGGATCGTAGCAGTTGGCGTTCTGCAGTTTCTGCCTACCCCCATGGGAAAAAGACGTGATTTTATGTATGTATGTATGTACGTTCTATTGAGATAATTTTGGAACACTACGTGGGAAAGCCGCGGGCAAAAGCTATAAGTGTCAGTATAAATATAAATCTACATAATATAGCTGGCAGGTTAATTGGCCAGCTCGCAGGAGGATGCTATTAATCAATAAGTAATGCTGCGTCCGCGCCAGTGCTATCGATAATCCATTTGTTAGCTTTTACGACTCTCCTTCGACGTATTCCGGAGATGTTCTTTTATTTATGCATAAGCTTTGAAGCTGATGTTTAGAAAATGAGTTTTTAAAATACTTAACACGAGTCTAAGCCTTGATTATTTATGAAGTACTTAATGTTCATCATGTTTTTTTTTAACACTTTACATAATTTAAAAGCTAAGTCTTAAAATAATCACCATCATCATTACAGCTGTCAGACGTCTACTGCTGGACCTATTATTTCAGCCGTAAGACCGTCCACTACTGGACATGGGCCTCCCCCAATTTTGGAAGCTTTTCCGTAATCGCCACGCTTGGCAAGCGGGTTGGCGATCGCAATATGGTGGTAAAATGCATAGAGAACGCTGCTGCCCATTCTCTAGTAAGTCCCTTAGTCGTCTTTTACGACACCCACGGGAAAAAATGGGGAACTGCTGGACCTGCTGGACCTAGGCTTCCCCCAATTTGGGGGGTTTTGCCATAATCACCACGCTTGGAAAATGCATAGAGAATACTGCTGCCCATTCTCTAGTAAGTAGTGGTTAGTCGCCTTAGTTACCTTTTACAACACCCACGGGACAAAAAGCGGTGATGCTATCCTTTACGTCCGGCAACACACGGGACAAAACACTTAATATAATAAGTACAAGTTTTTACATAAAAAACCCCCGACACAAAAACCTAATTTCCCTTTAAAAAGTAAAAAATAATAAAAAAAAACTCAATCTTAAAGTACCTAAGTATATATTAATAATTCAAAAAAAAATACGTCGCGTTGGGGGACCGCTCCAGACCTAACAATTTATTTGCAAATAGTCTATTACCTAAATAACGAAGAAAAGAAAACTTTTATAAAATGACTTCACAATATTGCATTTAGGATACGACCGTCAACGTCTGCCCTCGCAGAGCGGTCCCCCAACGCGACGTATTTTTTTTTGAATTATTAATATATACTTAGGTACTTTAAGATTGAGTTTTTTTTTATTATTTTTTACTTTTTAAAGGGAAATTGGGTTTTTGTGTCGGGGGTTTTTTAAATTTTTTATTTAATTTTTTATTTTACACTTTTTATAGGTACATACGTATTATAATGTAGAATCAAACGAAGCTAAGAACACTCTCGATTAATTCATCAATATTCTCTTTCAGTGCGCTTTCATTTGAGACCCTAGTCGAGTATATTTGCTGACATTCGGTTACCCTTCCCCACTTTCTCCCCCACAACTTTTAAACGGCTCGACCGATTTTCTTCAAATATATCTAAGAACACTCGCACATAAGTCACCTTTAATACAATTTTTTTTTAATTGAAATCGCTTCATCCGTTCGGGAGCTATGATGCCACAGACAGACAGACAGACTCACAGACAGACAGACAGACACGTCAAACTTATAACACCCCTCTTTTTGCGTCGGGGGTTAAAAAGAAAAGAATCACAGGGCATCAAAAAATTCGTCCGCATCATTTTCAACAGGAAAACTACCCAAAAGGCTGGGAGCATTGCCAAGTTGTATGACAATGCTGATTCTTTAGTCAAAAAACAGGCCAAGCTTCTGGTCACGTGAAGAGTAGGCACTCGACTCCATGGCCCTAGAGTTTCAACCCCAAACGGCTCTAACATATAAGTTCCAATATGATTGGAATATTTGTGGCGTTATGGTTATTTCTCACCTGCAGCAGCCGCCGCCCCAGCACAGCCCGAAGTGCCAGGAAGGTGGGATGGCGCAAGGGTGGTCACATGGTTTTCTATAAAGGTTTTCAATGCTTCTTATGCGCACTATGGGATAGTAGAATCCGAGTGTAAATATGACACATCGTGATTTTGCAAAGACAATCGCAGCATTACGAAGACGATTCGAGAGTTCTACTTTCAAATAAATCCCACGGTTTTTGTTTTAATATGTAATCTTCTAGGGTTTCGTTTCAGCTGTGAAAGTGTCTAGGCCTACGTTTTACGCATGTGTTTTGCAAAATGTGGTGGGTGTTAGTGTTCAAGAACATTTGACCAGTTCTGCTAATCTATACTAATATTATAAAGCTGAAGAATTTGTTTGTTTGTTTGGTTGAACGGTAATCTCAGGAACTACTGGTGGGTAGCCTATTTATCGAGGAAGGCTATAGGCTATATAACATGACGCTGCGACTAATAGGAGCGAAGCAGCAATGAAAAATGTTGCAAAAGCGGGGAAAATCACACGGGCAGGCATTCGATGCGACGGGAAGGGTCGGGGGAACAGGCTAATCATATAATAAGGGCGGGTCGCCCTTATTACATGAGACATTAACAGAACGAGGTATTGCCTTTAAATGGGCACAAATAGAGCTGCGGTCTGTTACTGAGAATATCCTAGTGTAAAAGCATTTATTTCATTTTAAAAGAATAACGGTAGAGTTTCTTCTCCCTACGAAACTACCTTTTGGAAGGGGCGATTGAAATGAATCCTATTTTAATGTAAATCGTGACGTTCAAAAGTTCCTTTTATGTGCCTTTTTGAAATAAATGCTTTGTCTTTCACCAATCCGTTTATAAATGACGGAGTTCTGAGGTATCCTAATGTAAAAACGTAATAACGATCTTCCTAACTCAATAGATCGATCCTAGAACCCCTGGATACTGGCGAAGATACAGGATGCCTATTATATAATACTTTTCAAATAAACATTACTGATGGCTTTCCTAGACTCTACACAAAGGTTATCGTGTTACCCAAGTAATTGGGTAGTGGCAGTCAGATAGAGGTTGTTCCGAGGATGGCTCACCGTCTTTTCATACTGAGACTCCTCCATGCCTCGAAAAGCACGTTTAGCCGTTGGTTACTGCTCTCATACGTGTATCTTTGACAGTAGCTAGGGGTTGTCATAAGCCTGACAACCTGTCTTACCAAGGGCTATAGTATTTCTCTTTGGGTTGTGGAGGCCAAATAGCAGTCGTTACATGTAAAATACTGATATTCAACGGTTATTGACTGGAAGTGGAACCCGGACCCAACATAGTTGGGAAAACGCTAGACTGATGATGACGTATTTGTGTTTATCTTCCGAGAAAATTGCAGGAGCCTTGTCTATAACCAAACGGATCCCCAAAAAGTTCAATCGATTTGAGGCTTACTCATATCGATAAGCTTTCTTTCTTATCCACACCTAAGACGAAAAAATACAAAAGCTGACCGGAATCGGTGCAACCGAGCGAAAACTAACTGTTGGAAAGTAATTTACATGCTGTGTTGCCAGATGTAGTGGTTAAACCTCCATGGAGTTTCGTAAATATTTATTCTGTGCAAGACTTTTCTTTTATGGAACCTTTTTGGTGTTTTCTGACAAGATTTTTCGGGGAACGGCTTTGGTTTATAATAACAGTTGTTTTGGTCGTTGAAACGATCCTAAGCACGTCATAAGATGTGGCCTAGAAATACTTGTAGACATTAAAATGATTTCGGCCGTTTTTTCTGGTACAAATTGGTATGAACTAGAAATCTCCAATGTAACTGGGTAAGTGTCTCTATGGCAACGCTGTTTACATGGCCCGAGGAGAGGACAAGCGCTGTGCACCAAGACAGTTCGTTCAGTGAGACCGCAGACGTGTAGCGGTCAAGGCTGACGCGCCGAACGCCAGTGCCTTACATCGAACAAACAAAAAAGTTACAATAAAAAGCGCGCGCACGCGAAA
The DNA here is from genome assembly GCA_932294355.1 of Aporophyla lueneburgensis. Taxonomy (NCBI): domain Eukaryota; kingdom Metazoa; phylum Arthropoda; class Insecta; order Lepidoptera; family Noctuidae; genus Aporophyla; species Aporophyla lueneburgensis. Next base: position 8,657,331 of record OW028762.1, on the reverse strand, counting down.
CTGTCAAAGTTATTTTTTTAAACATTTAAAAAGTTACGCTATTTATTTTTGGATATTTTTTTTTAAACAAAGAGAGATTGAAACGAATGTCTTGAGTTGTTAATCATCGGTTTTAGTACGAATAACTGTTAAATCCTCAGTGCCGGTGGATAATGAGTTCGCTGTGATTGTGAGAGTTCGTCTTGGTGGCCGTTAAACAGGTGAATATAAAAAATTGATTTCAATGCACCGTTGCGTCTGATGACCCTTATAATTTGTAGTTGTTGGCCATAATTTTGGCGCTTTTATAACGAGAGCGATCGACATAAATATTCATTTGATTTTTTTTTGCGTGCTTCGAATAGCAATTCGAATTTCAAATCGATGGTTTTTACTTTTTAAGAATGAACTCATTATGGAGCTATGGTTGAAAGAATTTGCCGTTTTTTTTTTATCGTATTTTATCAGTGCTCGGTTGAGACGATCGGGAATAACGGCCCTGCAATCATAGGTTGTTGCTCTTCCTATTACTGCCGTCCGTACTTGAGAAATAAAATCAACTCGTTTATCGAAGGAAAGCCTCTTGACCGTAGCTAACTGCTGCTTGTGCTAGGAAACGCGTTTTAAAACTATAAATCATTTTTTATCTCAATACTTGTATGGCAAATGGGTTCAACATTCAGCCTGATTGAATATTCTGTTAATTATTTAAAATGAGAACTATAATAAAATGAGAAATGTTTAAAAATAAAAATGGCATATTTCTTTGTAACAGCTTATCGCATTATTATTTTATTACAATCATATACATAAATTCGCTCCACAATTTCCATAAACACAGTAAACTTTTTACCAAAACATTTTTGGCCAAAGAATTAAGTTACTCAGCCTGCTATCTTTTTCAAGGACAAAGAATTCGAAATGTGTTATCTCTTATGGTGACGTCTCAACTCAACGTTCCGTTGTCGTGAATGTGGGTCAGTGAAATGAACGAAACTCGGTCCCGTACGGAATCCGAACCGAGTCGGCGATGACGATGACCGATTTTGTCGTCCACACCGAGAAACTATGACATTCTTTTTTATTATTACTACAAATTTAATAATATCGGCTACTTTCTTTTTTGAAATGATCAATGGAGGTTTTATGTTTTTTTTTTTTTTTGTTTTTGATTGATCGTTTAGTGTGGGATGTTGTTATTAATTTTTTGCCAGTGTCTAGTAGAAATTAAGGTGCGAATAAAACACGGTTAATCTATCAGAAGCGCATTTTAAAATTGATCCGACCTACATGATGTCTCATTTTGACTACACACTTAGACAATGAGATCTTAATGAATTCGCACCTTCAGAATTATAGAGACTTAATTAGAGATTTTAAGATTTCAACTTTGACTCATAAACTGATAAAACTTCTATCAATAGGTCTCTATTTGATAGAAGTTTTATCAGTTTATGAGTATAACTAGCTTCTGCCCGCGACTTCGTCCGCGTCAAATTTTTGCTCCCCTGACCCTTCCCGTCGCATCGATTTTTTTTCGTCCACGTCGTTTTGAGTTATAGTGAGTTAACCTTAAAAGATAGACATATGCTCTCGCGGACTTTTTTTTAGAACTTTTTAAAAGGAACAATTTTGTCATACATGATTTTTGCGTTACTTTAACCGTTTACGCAGCGCATGCAACGGAAACTCTCAAAAGGAATAAATTTTCCCCGTTATTGCAACTTTTTTCATTACTGCTCCGCTCCTCTTAGTTGTAGCGTGATGTTATATAGCCTATAGCCTCCCTCGATAAATAAGCTACTCAACACAAAAAGAATTTTTCAATTCGGACCAGTAGTTCCTGAGATTAGCGCGTTCAATCAAACAAACAAACAAACAAACAAACTCTTCAGCTTTATAATATTAGTATAGATAGGCCTATATTTTAATAAGAGTTTTATATCATAATAATAGACCACGATTTAATAATAGTTTTATATTTGTTTTAAAACAAAGTTGAAATCATAAAAATTCTAATTAGGTCTCTATAATTCTAAAGGTGCGAATTGTAATGTAAACAACAAATAATAATTGAAGACTAAAAATGCGACAATCGCTTCCTCCAATTTTAAATTAGCGCCAAACAGCCTTTAAATTTCGAAGCGTTACGAAAAGAACTCAATCTCAACTTTAAAAAAAAAATTCAAGACCACGATCTTTAATTATACAGCCGGATAATAATATGACTGTGAAGGTTTTATTCCGTTTGCAAGAATTAAATTGACTTTCTGAAGATAACGTGGAGATAGCAGGTTTTTGAGGTCGTTAACACCAGGCTGAGTCTTTCCTTACTGGAAAGTATGGACTTGGGTGGATATAGGATTTTAAAAGTGGCCATATAAGGTTTATTTTTATACATATCTTTTATATGTCCCTTTTGCTTAATGCGACATGAGATGGAATGTCATTTTCATGTTTTGCGTATGTAATCAGTAAACAGCTGTGGAGAGATTTACGTGTTTTTTTTATTCGAAAACTTTGTAACCTCATTCGTATGTTTATTACCGATTGTAATCTTAAGTTTAATCGGAAAGCTGAAGGCAATCTTTTATACTGACCTCATTAGCAAAATGTACAAGTTTCCTTATGATTTATGACTAGCTTCTGCCCGCGACGTCGCCGCGTCGTCCGCGTCAAATTTTATTACTCCCTTGACCCTTCCCGTCCATCGAATCGCCTACGCGTGCGATTTCTACGTATAAGTGTTTTTTTTTTCTTTTTGCTCCTAAGGGTCCTAGCGTGATGTTATATAGCATATAGCTTTCTTCGATACATGGACTATCCAGCGCTAAAAGATTTTTGCCAATACGCGGTCTCCACTCCAAGACTCGTCTGCTCTACCGGCCCACAGTCCTTTGAAAAACGTGACTAGCTCACTGTTCCTCTTACTTATCGACAATTATGGAAACAGATAGGACTATGCCCATTGGTTGTCGAGCATACAATTATTTTTTTATTATTAGCATGATATTCGAATCGTTACTACGCTATGCATAACATGCTGTAGTTTAAATACTTATGACCAAAAAGTCACTGAAAATTTTGCGGATTTTAGCAATCTGAGAGGTGAGTTAAATGAGATTTAATTAATAAAAGTGAGTTCACATCACCGTAAACCGTTTTACTATTGATGTCGTGCTGGAAATCCTCATGGGTATTGGTCGCTCTAGGGTGGGCAGAGGGGCCTGTCAGACTTTTACTGACTAAACCCACCCCGGTGTTTCCTACCTCACTTTCACCGGAGATCACGTGTTCTAATGTGACTTCCGTGCCGTTCCGCCTTTTCGGGCCACCTCAACTCAGGGAGGAGAGTGAGGTATTTTACTCAACCGGCGTCGTCTATGAGGGGCGCACGTGGGTCACTAATCACCACCACTTCGGATCCTAAGGAATAGGGGGTGACGGACGTCCCCGAGTCCGTTGCCACTTGACCCATTTAGGGAGGCTGGAAGAGGGCGTTATCCGCCCTCTGCCGACGCCCGATGCGCCTGCTACGGGCCGAGGGAGTGAAAGACGCCTCCTTCAGCGACATGACTGTTGCGCAGAAGGATACCACTACGTCCCAGGACACCGTTCAACGTAAACCATCCCTCTACCTATTCCAATCTGGTCCAGAAAATTGCTATCTCTTTTTTTAATGGGTAGGTTAGTTTAACATTTCCCTTTAGCTGTTTATTTTTTTTTTGCTATTGACTTCATGTTTTTACGTATTGCGAAATACAGCAGCATTATTTCATTGCGCACTTACTTTTCTAGCAGAAACTAATTCCAGCAGATTTCTTTTTTCAATGAAGTTATTTCATCCATTATGTATCTACCCGCATATTGCTACATTTTATAGGAGAAATCGAGCGGTTTTATGTAATAACTGTTACTGAAATTACCTGCATGTTGTGTGTTTACGATGTACCGTGTAAAGGAAGTTTCTGCCAATTTTAGGAGGTATGAGATCCATTTTTAGGGTTCCGTTGCCAAATGGCAAAAAACGGAACCCTTATAGATTCGTCATGTCTGTCTGTCTGTCTGTCTGCCTGCCTGTCTGTCTGTCTGTCCGTCCGTATGTCACAGCCACTCTTCTCCGAAACTATAAAAGCTATGCTGTTGAAACTTGGTAAGTAGATGTATTCTGTGAACCGCATTAAGATTTTCACACTAAAATAGAAAGAAAACAATAAATTTTGGGGTTCCCCATACTTAGAACTGAAACTCAAAATTTTTTTTTTCATCAAACCCATACGTGTGGGGTATCTATGAATAGGTCTCCAAAAATGGTATTGAGGTTTCTAAAATCATTTTTTTTTAAACTGAATAGTTTGCGCGAGAGACACTTCCAAAGTGGTAAAATGTGTGTCCCCCCCCCGTAACTTCTAAAATAAGAGAATGATAAAACTAAAAAAAACCGGCCAAGTGCGAGTCGGACTCGCGCACCGAGGGTTCCGTACAAACCTGTAGGTATCCTCGGTTTATGCGTAAGGTTTATGTTTATGAAATTAAATGTTTTTTTTTATTTTTATATTTGAGTTGATTGAATGGAAGGTAAATTGCGATTTACGATTTATGACGTATTAAAAAAAAACTACTTACTGGATTTCGTTCAAACCAATTTTCGTTGGAAGTTTACATGGTTATGTACATCATATATTTTTTTTAGTTTTATCATTCTCTTACTTTAGAAGTTACGGGGGGGGGACACACATTTTACCACTTTGGAAGTGTCTCTCGCGCAAACTATTCAGTTTAGAAAGAAATGATGTTAGAAACCTCAATACCATTTTTGAAGACCTATTCATAGATACCCTACACGTATGGGTTTGATGAAAAATTTTTTTTTGAGTTTCAGTTCTATGTATGGGGAACCCCAAAATTTATTGTTTTTTTTCTATTGTTGTGTAAAAATCTTAATGCGGTATACAGAATACATCTACTTACCAAGTTTCAACAACATATCTCTTATAGTTTCGGAGAAAAGTGGCTGTGACATACACGGACAGACAGACAGACAGACAGACAGACAGACAGACCGACAGACAGACAGACAGACATGACGAATCTATAAGGGTTCCGTTTTTTGCCATTTGGCAACGGAACCCTAAAAATATATGATGTACATAACCATATAAACTTCCACCGAAAATTGGTTTGAACGAGATCCAGTAAGTATTTTTTTTTAATACGTCATAAATCGTAAACCTCAATTTACCTTTCATTCAATCAACTCAAATACAAAAATTAAAAAATAAACATTTAATTTCATAAACATAAACCTTATGCATAAACCGAGGATACCTACAGGTTTGTACGGAACCCTCGGTGCGCGAGTCCGACTCGCACTTGGCCGGTTTTTTTTGTGGGTGGGAAATCACCAAATGACGTCTCCCGCTCTGGGTGGAGCGGAAGGGCGTGAAAGACTTTTACTGACTAAAACCCACCCGTGTTCTTTCAGTTACCTAGCCAGGGCCACGGTAACTCTCTTGAACAATTCTGTGACCCTGGCAGGAGGCATGAGGTCCTGGGTTCCATTCTCAGGTCGGGCAAAATATTATTGGTTTTAGCGGCATCTACACCGCTACATGCGAACTACGCATCACACTGACGTCACGCATAATCCTGCATCGCGCAAGCAAAGTTTACCGCGCAACTAGCAGATATAGAACGTCTCGCCATCATCCATTGGGCACCCCGCAGACACTTGCCTGTAGCTTTAAATTCCCCTATTAACAATCATTGAGATCTGATCCCAACTTGCAGTCCTCTTCCCAGTGACGCATTTTTTTTTGTGGTTGGGAAATCATCAAATGGAGTCTCCAGCGCTGGGAGGAGCAGGAAGGCGTGTCAGACTTTTACTGACTAAAACCCACCCGTATTCCTTCAGTTGCCCATATGCCAGGGCCATGGTAACTCTTTTGAACAAATCTCGCGACCCTGGTAGTCCCAGTGACACCCTAAGCTGAGGTTCATACTCCACAGGGGGTGCCTTTAGCGTACATCAGCAGCCTATAACGTTCCCACTGCTGGGACTCAGGCCTCCTCTCGGTGAGAGGGAGCGGGCCATAGTCCACCACGTGGGCCCAGTGCGGGTTGGTAAATGTCACATGTCTTAGAATTTTTTGGTTCTAAGACATGCCGGTTACCTAGCGATGCTTTCCTTCACCGTTTTGAGAGCAGTGGTGATGAAATAATTTACACAAAGTAAAGCGCCTGCTTGGGTTCGAACTCACGACCTCCTACTCGTAAGTCGTGGTCGTTACCACTAGGCCACCACTGCTCACACTACACACTGCCTTTAGCGTTCAGTCGCTTATTTCTGAAAGTACTCCGACCCTGGCTGGAGGCTTTGAGTTCGCTTAAAGCAGCCACAGGATAGCCCAGTTAACTAGTTACGACCTCTCAAGGTCAACTACGAGATGCTATACACAAAAAAAAAAAAACATCGGGCAGCCCACCAGGCAGGACACCCGTCTGTTCGGAGTATTTTTCCTTTTCCATAGACGGAAAATCCAATATACGATGAAATCCCACCGATATATTTTTACATGTGGTACATTCACATACGATACATTTGTCCCATGTGGTGCCAGACGTAAAGAATAGCACCATACCAATTCTTCCCGTTTGTGTCTTAAGAGGAGATTAAGGGATTTACTAGAGAATGGGCAGTAGCGTTCTCTATGCATTTTACTACCACACTGCGATGGCCAACCAGCCTGCGTGGCGATTACGGCAAACCCGCCCAAATTGAGGCCTATGTCCAGCAGTGGACGTCTTTCGGCCGAAATGATGATGACGATGATATTTTATACATTCGTGCGAACATGATCTTGATTTTAGTGATCTGTGGTCCTGCCAGGGTCGCGAAGTTTGTTCGAAAGAGATACCGTGGTTCTGGCGTATAGGCAAGGACACGGGTGGGTTTTAGTCAGTAAAAGTCTGAAACGCCCTTCCGCTCCGCCAAGAGCGGGAGACGTCATTTGATGATTTCCCAAACACACAAAAAAAGTGATCTGTGGTGCAATTACGGGCCTTAAGTTTCATTAAACTTTACCGTACCGTTTTAACTTCCATGGTGTTTGAATTTAGAGCGGTATCGGTTTCGGTATTAGTGTAATTGTTTCTACAGAATATTCAGAGCGTATCGGTACCGTAGGCTGATCAGAATCTTTGTGAGAAATTGTTTAAAACGAATCAGATCGCTGAGATGTGTTAATCTTGTGAGTTTGATCAGCTGGTCTGTTCTATAAAAATCTTGACGTGATAACGTAGGTGAAGCGAGTTTGAAGGGTGCTGTTATTTCACCTGATGACACTGTTGACAGCTCACTTCACCGACACGTTTTCATGGTGAGATTTTTGCATGATAAATCGTCTGTTTGTGCCTCAAGTGGCAGCTTGGCAATACTTTAATGTACACTATAATCAGCCTATAATGTTGCCACTGTTGGGACACAGGCCTCCGCTCTGTGAGAGGGAGTGGGCCAGAGTTGCTGGATGTCACATGTCTTCGATTTTATGGGTTTTTTTTTTGGGATTTTCGGGTTGGTTTTTCACGATGATTTCCTTCACCGTTTTAAGAGCAGTGGTGATTAAATTATGTACACAAAGTGCCTGCCTAGGTTTGAACTCACGACCTACAACTCGGTAACTCGGGGCGGTACCACTGAACCACAACTGCTGGCTGGGCCACCACTTCAATGTACACTATAACTATCCGTTACTCTGTGTCCAGATTTTTTTTCCGGATTTTTCTACCTGAATAGCATAGAATCTGATGGTTATCTGGTACCTTTATGAACTTGCAAGTTTTCCTAGACGTAATTTCTGAGACAACTTTCTATACTACAGCCTCCACCACACAGGCTACAAATTAAGAAAACATGGCGAGGAAACAAAAATACTGATTTACACACTCTTACCAATTTTTGTTCTAAATTTACTTGAATCTTCGTGTATGCAACAATTACATATGATCAATTGATACAATCAGCATTTCGGCCGAGCCCCCGACCGGACATGCGCACCTACCTATATCTCATGCATATAAACATGCTCATTAGAATACAATGGAGATTTTAGCAGTACACCTCATATTTTGTAGGAGCACTTCAACTAACTGTAATTATGTTACTTTGTAAGGTGTTTTTGCAGTTTATTAGTTTACTGGTTAATAAATGTTGGTTAATGTACAGTCACCAAAATCAAATGAGATTAATCAAATCAAAATCTGTTCATTTCTGTTTTTTTCTGTTTTTCACCTATGAAACGTCAGAAGCTACTGCACAGTTCCAAAGTGTTGAAAAGAGATAAGAAACCGGGGTTGTCGGATATAATTGAAGTTAAGTAAGAAACTAATGGAAATTATTGAAACTAGCCCGCGATTTCGACCGAGAAAAAAATATTTCTATACGACCCACCACGTGAGTCGCATCTAATCGCCTGCCTGTGTTCATGAGTGGCTTCAATTTCCAGCCGTAATGCCTGATTGAGTCACCAACAAGCACAATTGGTAGTTATAAAATTTTCATTAAAGCAATAAACTAAAGATTAAGGAAACACAAAGAGGAAATTGAATTCTGTAAAAATCTAATCGAAAAAAAAAATTGTGAAGTGAGCTATCATTCTATCTTTGACACTTTTGACAGCTCACTTCAAGCTCATTTCACCTAAGTTTTAACGTTGAGATTTTTATAGAACAGATGATGTACGACAATAAAAAAAAATCTAAATATTATAAAAATCTCACCGGATGACTGACATTTATTGAAAATTACAATTGATAGAGCAGTGGTGACCAGTGTTAACGACGGCGACTAATGAGTTGTTGGTTTTTTTTTTGTGGGTGGGATACCATCAAATAACGTCTCCCGCTCTGGGCAGAGCGGGAGGGCGTGTCAGACTTTAACTGACCAACACCCACCTGTGTTCCTTCAGTTGCCTACATGCCGGGGCCACGGTAACTCAGGAGTCCTAAGTTCGAACTCAGACAGGCTGTCTACTTTGAGTATCTTAACATTAATGAATATTTATCACCACCGCTCTCAAAACGGTGAAGGATAACATAGCAAGGAAACTGGATGTCATAGCATGTCCTAGAATCAAAAATTTCGCAGACATGTGACATCTCTCAACCCGCACTGGGCCCGCGTGGAGGATTACAGCCCACTCCTTGCCGAGAGGAGGCCTGTGTCCCAACAGTGGGAATAAATTATAGGCAGATTATGCTTCTATATGCAATTAATAAATCATCAAACATTATCATCAGCGAAATCATTAATCATTAATCATGGTCATGATCATCTGATCAGTTCTGATCGGTCGTTGAACTGACCTAAAAATGTCGCCAAAGGAAAATCTGTCTTAATAGTTGAGATCAAAATTCAATGTCGGGTGAGTGTTCATATAAGTAATTGAATATCGTATCTCACTTCCGATCAATGTCTCAATATGAAATCATTAGGGTCAATAGATTATAATAATATGACACGTCATGTTCCGTGAGGTGCCGGACGTAAAGAATAGCACCATCCCATTTCTTCCCGTGGGTGTCGTAGAAGGCGACTGAGGGACTTACTAGAGAATGGGCAGCAGCGTTCTCTATGCATTTTACATCCATACTGCGAGCGCCAATCCGCTTGACAAGCGTGGCTTTTGTGGAAACCCCTTCATTGGGGAGGTCTATGTTCAGCAGTGAACGTCTTATGGCTGAAACAAAACATGACATGGTAACGTTGTTTCTTGGGTTTTACCAGTTTTCTCAAATTAAAAAAGTCTATCTGTAAATCTTATTTTGTCTTTTACGGGAGTATGACCAAGTTTTTAGTCAACTTTTTTATGGCGAAGTAAAAAAGATGGTTAAGATTTTAACCGGTATGTATGTATGTTGATACCAAGATCCTTCCTTACCTCGGAATGTACGTTAAGCTGTTGGTCCCGGATGTAGATCTTAGACTGTCATTATGGGTCCTCAGGAGCCCGAAAGTGTGAGTGACAACCAGTCGTTATCGTACTACCCAGAAACTGGGTTGTGTAGGTCAGATAGGCAGTCGCTCCATGGAAAATACTGGTACTCAGCTGCATCTGGTCAGACTGGAAGCCGACCCCAACGTAGGTGGGAAAAGGTTAGGCAGATGATGATGTATCTTGTGTATTGATCTGTTCCCTCATAACAACTCATGATAATTTGACAAATGTGATATCGTTGAAAACGTTTTGATACCGCTGGTTAAAGCCAATGTGACGTTACATTAAATTGAATATGGCGTCCTATAGACGACAAAAAATCATGAACTAAAAAGCCACCTACCCTAGCAAAACAGCTTACAACATTCTAACAGTAGTAAGCGATTGCTAGCTTTAGGGCAGTGACATACGACCACGGCTTTCAGATGAGAATATTGTCTAGTTTCATAATTTTATGATCGCGATTTTAAGATTTTTCTGTCGGGTTTTAGATTTTGAAGTTATTAAATAAAAAAATAAAATAGTGTTTTATTGCAGGCATAGTACCCATATACATAAATTACAATAAATAAAACAAAATCAAATCATAATCAATCAAAACTAAAATTTGAAATCAAAATTTAAAACATAATCAAGATTACAATTTAACATTCAAAATTAAAATAAATATCAAAATTGAAATAAAAAAACAAAATTAAAATCATAATAAAAATAAATGCAAAAGCATGCATGCATTAGTTGTACTAGACATCGAAATCCCAACGACTTGATAAAATTAGATGATTTTTCGTTGAAAAATTTTGAAGGAAACCATTAGCCAGTTAGCTTAGCCAGTTAAGAAGCATTTCCTGTGCTGCTGTGGTTACTCACTCATTATAACGAACTAATGCACTAGAGATGAATAAAATACTCTCACGCTTATGACATCATCTGAACTCTCCTCCATCTATTTTTATTTTGTTATACAACTTCGTATATTCTCTTCACGAGGCAAACAGTTTCCAGGAAGATTTCCTCATTGCTCTGTCAGAACTTAAGTATTTTCAAGTCCAGTCTATGGCCGGACCAGACACTACACTCAATTAAAATCTGCTACATATACCAAAGAACAATCTACTAACCACAACGAAAGAAGGCATCCGCAAAAAGTTGCTTCAAATGACGTTGCTAAAATATAGTCAAAATCATTACAAAAAATAACAAATATATAACAATGTTAGCTTTGTTTTTTTATACTGCATTGTTCAAACTTCAAGGTCTATTATCAGCCTGGTCTGGTCCTAATTATGTTGGGGCTTCAAATGAGCGACTTCCATGTCAATCATAACTTCCCATGTTATCTACTTAGCCTCGGCCCAGAGTTTGGAAGTTGGAGGCGTGATAACCCCGTGCCTCGCTGCGCACGTTAAGCCGTCGGTCCTGAGCTTGGTCTCTCTCCGGTCGTGTCGGATTGTCGTCCCATCGGACTATGAGAGTGAAGGAATAGTGAGTGCCCCTGTGTCTGCGCACACACTTGTGCCCTATAATATCTTCCGCGCCGATGGCTGGTCACCGTTGAGATTCGATGCCGTGGCCGCAAAACGGTCTGGAGGACTATACTTGGGGTCAGCATAACACGTTTTCATCTTCCATTGTCCCCTGTAAAACATTACGCCATCATTCAATCCATTTTCTCATATCATTCTTCACACACTCCATCCTTCTCTTTTTCTTAGGCCTTCCTCTCCCTCTCCATGTATCAAAATTTCTATTCATCACAATCTTTGTCATATGACTACTTTAAAATATAAAAGAGCTTCCATTAGGGACAAGATATAAACTTTAACTATTCTGGTTCCTCCTGGGCAGTCACCTCCACTTCGAGCTTACTGACTAGATGGTATCGTATAGTTCTGGTCGTAACTAGATCCCTTACCAGAAATTATGTCTTAAATTAACCCAGGATTCTATGTTCTAGGACGTTATACCTACGGTGGAAATCTCAAATGTCGTTAAGGTTTAAACTTCCCTCGACATTTGAGATTTCCACTGTCGTCGATACAAATTCTTTACATATCTTCTTTACATAGTATAAAACTTTTACAAAGTACCTTCTTGCAGTCATTCGCTTGGATCTTTTAAACTATGTAACGGATTTTAATGCGGTTGTCAACAATAGATAGAGAGTTTTAAGATGAAGTTTATATGTATAACACAATGGCGAAGCCGGTGGCAAAAGCTACCATATAATAATTTAATATTATTATGCAAAAAATTACAAGGCTTGAATGAAAATTATATTCGTAAGTGTAACTTTTAGGACTATAATTTACTTTTAAGCAAAACTATAATTGTGCCTAGACTTGGTAATCTCGTGTTTCAAACGAGAGTAAATAAATAATCTTATCAAAAAAAAAAAAACGATAATTGACCAATATTATATAAGTGGTTCTAGGACACGCCGCATTCCTCACGATGTATTCCTCCTCTCTACAATTATTAAATTTATTCCACTTTATATACCTCCAGTCATAATCCACAAATCTACAATTTCCACCTCAATCTTCAATGCAACAAATATAATATAATAAATTATAATCAACAAAATCCCTTCCAACATATCTCAGATATTTCATTAAGATTAAAACTAAATCTAAGTTAGCAATCACACTAGGTTCTAAATCAAACCGTCTTAACTGACATTACAATTAAGAATCGGCTGAATTCCCTGTTACAATCACATCCTGATACCAATAATTACTTTCGTACCAAGAACCGTAGAGCGGTCAGCTCTGGAGAAATTGTAAATCAAAGTTACCGACTGGTATCGGGCGATAAAGATAATCCCTATTAGATTAGAAAATGTAGGAAGAGTCTGAAAATGAGTGGGCCTCGTGGGCAAGCAAAAGCCGCACGGGTTCGAGGAGAAGTGACCATCCATTTCGTATCGAAACGCGTCTGTTCCGCGGAAAGCACGTTAGTGTATACGTCACCGTAGCATTATAAACATTGTTAGTTACTTAATCTCGCGAGATAGTTTACATTAATCTCTCTATTATAAACTATCGAAAAATTGTGAATTGCAAAAAGCATTTACAATTTAACAGTTTTCGATAGTTTATAATCTTTCCATGGCAAACTGAAAACTTGTGAAGAGGTATTAAGGTTGAATACGACAGATAGTACCTTGCGCTAATACTGAATAGCCAAGTAACTGTCACTAACTTGGAAGTAGCGCTCGCCGGCCCCTGCAGCGCCAACGCTAGCTTCGCTCGCTCGGCTTGCGTGCACTCGGTTAGTAAGAGTTCTAACCTAGCCTAGCTTAATCCATCAGGGTGCCCTGGCTTAGTAACTGCAATCAACTCGGCTACAGTCAAGATCGACAAATCCAGGATGGTTCACAATTTAACGGGTGATAAAATCGGGCAGATTGTGAACCTCGTCGACAAGTGCAGGTTCGCTTACAATTGAACGGTTAGACATAGATATATTATAAACTATCGAAAATTAATACGTTATATTGTAAGCAGTATGGTACATTTCACATTTATAGACAGTTTACGATCTCGCGGGATAGATTATACTAACGTTGTTCACGATCATACGGTGACATATCTATTTAATTTATGAGAAAACACTGTTTCATTGACACAAGAGGAGGCAGCTGCTATCACTAATGCCAACTGTCAACCACGAGGAATAGCGGAGGCATCGAGTTGCCCAGTAACTGGTTTGTGGAGGGCAGATAGGTAGTCGTTGCATGTTGCATACTGGTATTCAGTTGCACCTAGCTACACTGGATCCATAAATTAGTTGGGGAAAGGCTTAACAAATGCTGATGATCATAGATACGTAAAACGTACACTTCCTGCCAATAAAAGTCTGATACGCCCTTCCGCTCTACCCAGAGCGAGATACGTCATTTGATGATTTCCCCCCACAAAAAAAGGAGGGTACATTGTGGAATGTCGTTTATTGTTAAAAGTCCTTAAAGAAACTGAAATATTTCGAACTTTCTCTGTTATACTTATTTTGTGACTCGAAACAACGCGACAGGTTTCTGTACAAGGAGTCGTTACCATATCTGTATTACGCCCAGTCATATGGAACCACTTTCTGATCACGCAAAAGATAATTGGACAGTTTTGGCAACTCTAATGCGCGTTTTCACCGAGTTCTCCTAAGTTTAAAGGATCCTCTAAGCATGGTTAGAGGCCTGTTAGAAGGTGGGTTCTGTTTCTCTCTCTTATTTTATCATCATTATTTCAGCCGAGAGACGTCCACTGCTGGACATAAGCCAGTACCAATAAAAATGGGGAGGGGGTCTACCACAATCGCCACGTTTGGCAGGCCGGTTGGCGATCGCGTTATAAAAAAAAGTTTATTTCAATTACATATAATTCTTTAACATACATGATAGTATGGTGCTAAAATGTATAGAAAACGCTGTTGGCGATTCTCTACGGAAGTCCCTTAGTCGCGTTTTACGACACCTACGAGAAGAAATGGGAAATCTCTCATTTTATTTTATGAATAACCGTAATTTGAGACGTTTTCATTTGTAAGAAATATTATGTTAATATAAACTATAGTTACATTTTTAATGGTTCTATTTTAAACAAAAACTTATATGACAAGTTCTTGTAATACCGGCAGCAGATAAGCTGGAATGTTTATCTTTTAGCTTTGTTAGGAATTTTGCTAGCAGGTACTATTTTTTAATATATTACTATCCTTTGCAAGTTTGTATTATACATACAAACATTTCTCTTGAATCACTCTGTCTTTTGATGAAAACCGCATTAAAATCTGTTGCGTAGTTTAAAAGATCTAACCACGGCAAGTGTAGCTTTACCGGAACGATCGGTTCATCATCATCATCATTTCAGCCGTAAGACGTCCACTGCTGGACTTAGGCCTCCCCCAATTTGGGGGGCTTTGCCATAATCTTCACGCTTGGCAGGCGGGTTGTCGATCACAGTATGGTGGTAAAATGCATAGAGAACGCTGCTGCCCATTCTCTAGTAAGTTCCTTAGTCGCCTTTTACGACACCCACGGGAAGAAACGGTGGTGTTATTCTTTACGTTTGGCACCACACGGTATCCGGTACAATCGATTCGTGTGGTTGTTATTACAAGCCCATTTAGGTAAAGTAGAGATACGCTAAATATGGGCCTAATTAGTGCTCAAAGTCACCCAACCAAAAGCCTTATAAGATCTATACTTTATATTGTTTACGGAGCTAACACTACAAACCAGCGCATCACCTGTTATTGGTTTGCTCGCTTCCGTTCTGGAAATTTCGACCTGAAAAATGAACCTCGCGGTCGTCCGAAGACTTTGGTCGACAATGACGAATTAAAGGCGATTGTGGAGGCTGATGATACACAATCTACGGCTGAATTAGCAGCAGCTTTCGACGTTAGCGTCAAAACAATATTGGTCCATTTGCGTCAAATTGGCAAGGTAAAAAAGCTTGACAAATGGGTGCCCACGAACTCAATGATCGCAAGCGCGAAGTACGCGGCGAGACGTGCCTTGCACTGCACAACAGACACACAAATGAAGGAATTTTGAACCGCATTGTTACCTGCGATGAAAAATGGATTCTGTTTGATATCCGCAAGCGCTCAGCAAGTTGGTTGGATCCTGGTTCAGCACCTAAACAATGCCCTAAACGAAAACTTACCCCTAGAAAAGTGATGGTCACTGTTTGGCAGTCTAGCACTGGTGTGATTCATCACAGCTTCTTACCAAACGGGGTGAGCAATAATGCAGATGTGTACTGTGAAGAACTGAACTCAATGATGGAGAAGCTGGCACATCTCCAACCAGCATTGTTCAATCGCTCGTCTCCGCTGCTCCTGCACGACAACGCGCGACCTCATACTGCACAGCAGACGGTTTCCAAGTCGCAAGAACTGGGGTTGGAAGCTCGCCGTCATCCGCCCTACTCACCAGACCTTGCGCCTACAGACTACTACTTTTTCCAGAATTTGGATAACTTCTTGGCGGGAAAAAAATTCAATACCCGAGAGGCAGTACAAAATGCCTTTGAAGAATTCGTTGCCTCTCGTCCAGCTGATTTTTTTTAAGAAGGGCATCAATAAACTGCCACTGCGTTGGCAAAGATGCATTGATTGCATGGGTGATTATTTCGATTAAAACAAATAAAAAATACATGAAAAAAATTCGTTTAATTTTTTTCATACAAAACGGCATTTTCGTAGGTAAAGATACTTAAAAAACTGATAAACATACTTATATATTTCTAAATACATACATACACATTATAGATAAATTACACCCAGACACAGAACAAATGATTTTGCTCATCACACAAAGATTTGTCCTGGGTGGGAATCGAACCCACGACCTCAGTGAGTACTGAGTATTGAGTAACCACTAGCTAGACTAACAGGCCTGTCATCCACTGAGCTCAGATCCCATTTGAGTCTGGCAGCCTTCCTGCCAGAGTCACAACATTTGTTCGAAAGAGGTACCGTGGCCCTGGCAAAGGCCAACTGAAGGAACACGGGTGGGTTTTAGTCAGTAAAATTCTGCAATCTTCGTCACTTGAAGATTTCACACCAATACAGAAAAACCCCGGCAGCTTTTTTATTTTATGTATTTATTCAATTTTGGACAACAATAAAATCCGACTTCTTAGTGAAAAAATACCTTGTAACTACTGTTAGTAATACAATTCAACATAAAGATAATACCTATATCTTATACCTTTAAACGTGCAATTCTTGTATATATATATACTAGTAATCGCCCATTGGTCGAAATTCGACCGTACTTCATTTGAATAGTATTTATAAAATGAAAAAATATAGATAATAATAAATAATCCAAGGTTGCCTGGAAGAGATCGCAGAAAGCGATAAGGCCGCCCATTGTATGTTTTTATTGTGAAATGTTTTTTGTTGTAATTAATTTTCTGGTGTACAATAAAGCATATATAAATAAATAAATAAATAAATAATAAATATATAAAAAAATAATATGGTTATATTTGACATTCAGTAAATAGACAAATTGTTGACGCTGTACTACTGTGGAGAGGGTTCGCTGGCGGGATGGTGATGGCCAGTACCAGGACGTAGGTGTAATGAGTAAAGAATACTTCTTCAGGACTCTCTTTTTTATTTTCTTAATACTTCCTAACTCTTGGATATGGAACAATATGGAATGAATTATCACAGAAATTTGTTCGGTTTTTATAGAATTTTCCCTATTATTTTTAATTAATTATGACGGTTCCAAATGTCTTAATTATATAACCAGCCTGTACAATCTATGACCAGCCTGTACAATCGTGAGGCATACAACCTCTACAGTTTGCACACGACACTAAGTTTTGTATGGGAAACTTGCTAATGCCACACTTGACACTCCCCATAAAACCACAAAAAATATTTCTTTTAGATCTAAACTAAATTCCTATCAGTTCAAGCTGAACCCTCGTCGCAAGCGGTCGTCTGTGCGCGCGCGCAACACATGTTGGCTCGGCCGACTTCGAAATCAAAACGCGTTTTTTGTGTGTGTCTCTCTGTGCAAAAGTGTCATAAGCTCAGGCTGTAGTGAAGACTGACTGCCGGAGGACGAGTAACCCATGGCGCTAGACCCGGTGAGACCGTTCTTAATATTACAGGGATACGTTAGCTAAACTGCGTAGACGGGCCTAGATATGCCGCGCGCGCGCGCACACAACGTCATCTCAAGCAGCCGTTGCGGACCAGTGTCGTCACACAAACAAATTCACGCTATTATTCTAACACTAAATGTGATATCGTTAAAGATGCCTTATCTAAAGATCTTATAAGTGTACACACAGCTACATATCAAACTATGGATTTCCAGTTTTAACAGACCTCGCATTGTATAGGCTTTCCGTGCAAAGAGAAGTCAGTTTATACGGGAAATGAATGGCTTGATTTGTCGACGTGTGTACCATGGTAACAAATTCCTCAAATTGTTTTGCAAAAGGCCACGGTCACCGGAATGTAAATATACATGTGGACTGAAGAGATAATAAAAAAATACCTCGAACTCTTAAGTTTGCACCAGACGTTTTTGCTCTACAGATAACGATACAAAACAAAAAAAAAAGGTCAAGCTCACAAATTAGACAGTTTCAGCCCCTTACTGACACAAATGTGTTTGACTAAACAAAAGTAAGAACAATCTTTATAATCGTACCCATCACAAAAGACGGGAACTGTTTGTCTAGTAAGATATCTCACCATATAACATTTGATCACAAGAATATCCGTCAAAATCTCGCTACATATGATTTGGAAGGAAGAATAGAATTCGCCTAGCACTTCTAAATAATATGTAGGAATTTCTCCCCAACAGCATTCTTTTCCAGGAACAAAGGATAACAAAATACATAACCGTGCAATTAATTAAACATTCTGGTATATCGAATATACCATCATCACCGCGTCCGAATTGTAACTCGTAAATATGAATGTACACATAAACAGAACGCAAAAAAACACCGATCGGCGATCGAGAGAACCCATTAATACATATACACATCCTCTACACGAAGAACTATGATAGCTGGGTCCTGATCAAAGTAACAATACAAGAACAACTGGATAAACAAAACGCAAAGTTCAACCAACGCATCATACAACTACACACAACCGTACAGCTGTACTTAGAAAGCAATCAGATCCTTCACAAACGTATTAAACTTGATTAGACGAAAAACAAGGACAGGTGCGCTGCAAATACGACACTTCAACGCCCATATTGGTCGAGGTCGAAGTACCCAACGCAAAGGTTCGATGCAACACACGCTTCAGCATGAAGATTCCAACTACAACGGCGAACTATTCATGAATATTGCTAACAGGGAAACACTTCAAATAGAATACAATAAAATAATTTGGGGACTGCCAAGATCAAAATATCATAGAACAGTTAACAAAAAGGGGAAAAAACAAACACAAAAACAATGACATGGTACGAATGTAACAACGGTTGAGACCAAGTATGTCAAACAATGCAACTGTGCCGCGCTGAATAGAAATCCTACCAAACCAAAATACCAAGACTGTATAACAAAAAACTAGCAAATGTAGTAATCACCTCAACGAATGAAAACATCGAAGTACCCTGGAACATTCTAACGGAGGTAACTCTGACTCTTCAGACGATTTACTCAAGGGACCACCGATTAGCCCTTTTTAACCTACAGAAGGCCAAATTTCTACAAAGCAAGCAACCAAATAACTCCAATATGTATAATCACGTAAAAGAAAGCCATATAACACTCCAAAAGGTTAAATATCAGAACAAGAAACATGCAGACACGTGATAAATATGCTTCACCGAACTAGGGAAAAAAATAATCACCCCGCAAAACACATGCAAACGCTCAACACATTCCACAGGAAAAAAAACAAACAAACAAAACCGAAAAAAAAGCAGGGTACCGATATCCAAATGAGAGGAAAAAAAAGGTCCAAGGGCCTTCGGCCCGCTTCGACCGACGACGAAAGAAACAAAGGAAATCATCAACACTCCCGATGGTATTATCATTTGCGGACGACCTTATCCTCATTACAGATGAGCTGGAAGAACTAAAACGAATCCAATACCACATTATTGCGGCTCAGAAGAAATGAACGAGTTGAGTCATGATTTGATTGACCAAGCTAGGAAAAAAGGAAACCAGGAAACTGCGGACATAAGAAAATGCATCAAATTTAAATCGGTAAAACCGTAACAAAACGCGTCGGGGACCACAGGATGTGCTACCTAGCACACGGTGAACCACACAACGCATGCATGCAGCAATGCAGTACAAGGCCAAATCTAAGAAGGTCGAGCGACCTACTTACAAATGGAACGACAACCTAAAACAAGACATGAAATACGAGTACTTCGACATGGGAATCAAGTTTAGGACGGACAAGCTGGAGATATTATCTTACCTTGTATGATATATGACTTAAAAGTATCAGCACTCACAAAGGCAAACCGATCAAGACCGAGAAGATACGAACGAGTTATCATGAGAGACTCGATCAACAAACCGAGACAGAGAAAATGCGTCAAATCTTAGACGGGAAAACCATAACAAAACGCACCAAGAACCACAGAATGTGCGACACATTTTCAGATGCTCTGAACCACACCTGTTTCATGCAGCAATGCAGTACAGGCCCAAATCTAAGAAGGTCGGACGACCTATTTACTAATGAAATGACAACCTAAAACAGGACATGAAATACTTCGACAAGGATATCCAGTTTTTGAGGGACACGGCTGGAGACAGAAATAAGATCAAGAAAGCGGCTAGTGATATCTACAAAAAACCAGAAACTGATATCAGCGAGAACTCAGAAAACGACCAAGAAAACAACAACACGGAACATAGCGAAGCCTCGACATAGAAAAGAGCCAAGCAAACGGTTAACTCCACCAAAAGATGCATCGGAGAAGCTCGACCTGGATCAACATGCCGGCGACGACGTGAAAAGATGCCCTCCTATAGACAAATATCACCCTTCTCTCCACTAGTCCAATGCTTACTTAAGGCTGCATAGTCGGTAGGCTCGTAATCCTTTCCTATCCAATGGGCACGTCTTCCCTACCATTACAGCGCCCCCCGGTCTACTTCTTGATATGCAATGGCCTATGTAGCACCATGAATCATGACGCTTCAGGGGCTAGTGCAAATCTCGGGGTTCATTCGATTAATCGAGTCTGGTCAAACCACGCTGGGATCGGTGCAATTCATTTCATTTCATTTCATTTCATAGATCTAAACTAAATTCCTATCGTCGCTAATACAAATAATATTTAAGACAAATATTCTCGATATGATCATAGATTTTAAAAATGAAATAGGTCATATATCTATAAAATTAATTTATTACCTATGGTTATACTTGACATTCAGTAAGACTTAGACACAAAATCAGGCTTACCAACTTAGGGGTTTTCCCAAATTTAGGGGGTAAATAAGAGGATTGAAATTTTTTAGGGGCGTTCCATTTTTAGGGGTATTTTTAGGGATTTTTTGCCATCTTACATTTCTCATTGTGTTTTTGATTACAATAAAAGTATTAGCGACTTTTAGTACGATTCCTCGATACTAAGAATGCAGAGTGAATGATTAACAAATGTCGCGTAATAAATATAGACAAATATTACTACTGTGTGCCGGTCTATGAATACTGAACATTCGTTGGTTATTTTCATTATAATTTTTTAGCGGATTTTTTTAGTAATTGTAGCAATTTTAGACCATAAACAAAAGAATATCTATACATGTGTGTATTAGATACACGGTAATGAATAGTAGTGTGTGTAACGTGTTATTTATTGAAAATAATGTATTTTAACGCATAATTAAAAAAAATATTAGCATTCGTCACTTCTTCTCTGTATAAACTATAAGTGTGCGAAATTTCATACTCCTCCGTCCGCCCAATTTTCGTAAAAAGGGATCCAAAGTTTTCGCTTCACGTATTAATATATAGATATATAATCTGAATCTCGGAAACGGCTCCAACGATTTTCATGAAATTTAGTATACAAGGGGTTTCGGGGGCGATAAATTAATCTAGCTAGGATTCATTTTTATAAAATGTCGTTTTATTCGTGTTTTCAATGACCAACTTTATCTATAATCAACTTGAACATAAACTTATTATTTTAAACACAATTTACCAAATAATACCGAGCAAAGCTCGGTCAACCAGATATTTATTAATAATGAATCTAACCCAATCACCTAAAACGAAGCTACAAAACTCAAAAACTATGTCCCAGATCTGCAAAACCAAAATCAGTTACAATAACCCTTATTTCTAGCACAATAAAGGTGATAATGTGTTATTCCAGCGCACCGTCTAGGCATACGAGCAAATATAATTATACAGTTTCATCACTCTTATGTGTATAGACATAAGGGTGGTATTAGCATGTGAGTGGTATGTGTGTCAGTCGTTCGGCAAACCGTTAGTCGGTTCGGCAAAGGTTAGATATGTGTGTGAAAGTTTGTGAAGGCGGGGTGACTGGCTTTAATGCTGTGTTTAAGTGCGAAAATGGTTCCGTTGTCTTAAAAAAGTATGAGAAATATTTAACTGATCTTCTAATTAAAATTATAATTATAATAATATTTTGTTCTAAAGAAAATTTTCTAATTTTCTAAATATATATATACTAGCTTTTGCCCGTGCGGAGGTCGGAAATTATCCCGCGGGAACATACTACCGGGATAAAAAGTATCCTATGTCCTTTCTCAGGCTCTAAACTATCTGTGTGCCAAATTTCATTTAAATCGGTTCAGTAGTTTTAGCAGGAAAGCGAGACAGACAGACAGACAGACAGACCGACAGACAGACAGAGTTACTTTTGCATTTATAATATTAGTTTAGAAGTTTAGATAGTTTAGATATATATATAAAAAATTCAAAGTCTGAGTCTCTGTCTGAGTGACTGACTGACTGATATATCAACGCACAGCCTAAACCGCTGGTTCTAGAGACATGTTGGAGGGTATATTCTTTGTGAGGAGTAGGTATCCACTAAGAAAGGGTTTTTTGAAATACCATTCCTAACAGGGTGAAATGGGGGCTTTAAATGGTGAATTTTTTGACCTCCACGCGGGCGAATCGTCTGGCAGAAGCTAGTGTTCTCTAAAGGACAAAATATACTTCCCAAGGGCGGTCCATGCATGGGTGATCAAGAGGCCTCCACGCCTCCGAAGGACGTTAAGCCGTTGGTCTTGGCTACTTTTATAGAGGAAGTACCCTCTCATTTCCCCTGTAAAAGAATAATGTGGTCTAACAGTAACATTCTTAGTATATTTGAACTGTCTGTGGTCAGTTTTTTAACGGTTTTTATAGCTGGAGTACAAAGTAAACCACATATTATTAAAACCACTTCTAAGCAATGGAAATTGAAGTGATGAATTTGACCTTTAATTCGTTGTCAGACATCCACTTAAACCGGTCAATGACTCGTTTCAAGTCCTTTTGCGAGAACGGAAGTTCCCGCTTATTGGTTACTAACTTCTGCCCGCGACTTCGTCCGCGTCAAATTTGTTGCTCCCTCGATCCACCCCGTCACATCAAATCGCCTGTCCGTGCGAGTTCTTCGTATTGCTCAACTCCTAAGAGTTATAGCGTAACGTTATATAATCTATAGCCTTTGTCGATAATAGGGCTATCTAACACTAAAAGTTTTTTTTAATTTAAACTAGTAGTTTCTGAGATTAGCGCGTTCAACTAAACAAAATGTTTAGCTTGATAATATCAGTATAGTTAAAAGGTTGCCTTATTGGGATTAATATACTAAGCCTATCGTCGAAACTTTTCTGATTACTTAAGTGACCAATTTATTATTAATTTTGATAGTGGTTTGTTTGCAGAAATGATATATTTTTAACTTTCATATTTCCCTATGTCTGGACATCCTACGTTTGGGAAGAACGGTGGGTTCCATCAGTCTCCTACTGGCTAAAACCCGATGGTTCCCACCAGGGGCCCATTGTGTATGTTATGTATATATGTAAATACATTTTATGATTATCGAGTCATCCTTTTCCCATCACCAAACTCTTCAAACAAATCTAATATCGTTTACTTTCTTTGAGACTAGAACAAAGTAATTAAACCAAATTAAAGTAACAGTTAGACCACAGAACATACCATTAAGTCAGACAAACTTACTTTCTCCATTGTTAGTCAGACTAACATTGAAAAACACTTTATATTGACACTGTACAGACTTCCTTTGACCTACTTTTGTTGTAAATTTTTAGTGTGGCTACATATCTGCCAAAATTACGCACTAACAAGTTCGGGGTGTTAACATCAGAGGGGCTAGCCTCGTAATTTTAATCTCGTTCAGAGTCTAATCTCAGTCGCAATCTGTCAAAAGTACCTCGAATTTACATTCATTTTTGACAAGTTCTTGACATGTGATTATCGCTGAGATGAAATTGCGATTAGATTTTTATCGTTTTGATTGAAACCTATGAAATATCAGGCCTGAAGTACTAATCACATAATTAGTCTATAATTTTCCCACTGCTTGGACACAGGTGTCCTCTCTTCGAACGAGATTTGTCACATGTACATGCACATGTCTTGAGAATGAAATTATGTCTCCGTATTTTCATAGGAAACATTTTGCGAAAATTCTGTTGCGTAATTTTCGCAAGGCTAAGATACCTTTTAAAAAATTGCGAGTGTGGAATGCTTTTAGATAGACTAAAACAGAACTGAATAAAACTAACGGTAGAACTATCATAATTGTCATGTTATTTATTCAAATCTATTGAATTAATTCGCATTCCAAATTGACATAATGTCATTCAGCAAAATTATCAGGAATGCGAACGCGTTGATGTCTTTTGTACGTAACGATGATTCGAACAAAATTACAAATTACTTAACTCAAATAAGTCTAAATAATTGCCACTATTATTTACAAATCATAGCTAAATGCATATTTATATGTAATTGGGACATAGCTTTATTATTTTATTCAATTTAACTTGATAGATGTCCACGTAATAAATGTTATAACTTTGTCAAAGTCAGCTCTTGCGTAAATGATTGAATAACTTGTATTAATCTTGATTGTGACGGATTGCTTTACGATTTATGACAGTACATTAGAAGGTTTTGCATAAATTACAGCCCTTTGCAGTTAGAAGATCGATCTTATGACATATTTTTTATGAATGACTAGCTTCTGCCCGCGACTTCGTCCGCGTCAAATTTTTGCTCCCCTGACCCTTCCCGTCGCATCGATTTGCCTGCTAGTTTTCGTCCATTTTTCGTTGCTGCTCGCTCCTTTTGAGTTATAGTGAGTCAAGCTTAAAAGATAGACATATGCTCTCTCGGACTTTTTTTAGAACTTTTTAAAAGGAACAATTTTGTCATACATGATTTTTGCGTTACTTTAACCGCTTACGCAGCGCACGCAACGGAAACTCTCAAAAGGAATAAATTTTCCCCGTTTTTGCAACATTTTTCATTACTGATCCGCTCCTCTTAGTTGTAGCGTGATGTTATATAGCCTATAGCCTCCCTCGATAAATAGGCTACCTAACACAAAAAGTATTTTTCAATTCGGACCAGTTTCTGAGATTAGCGCGTTCAATCAAACAAACAAACAAACAAACTCTTCAGCTTTATAATATTATAAGTATAGATAAACTCGAATGCATTAATTGTGTTATAAGATTTAGAACGATTGACAAAATCATTATTTATTCATCACCGGATTGCAGAGGTTTGTGCATCCTACAATATTCTCACAGCTGGGGCACAGGCCTCTCATTCATACGCAGTGGGCCGTAATTCACCACGCGGGCCCAGTGCAGATTGGTAGATGTCACATAACTTAGAATTTTTGGTTCTAGGACATGCCGGTTTCCTCACGAATTTTTTTTCATCGTTTTGAGAGCAGTGGTAATGAAATAATTTACACCATTTAATAATTTGCACCTGCCTGGATTCGAACTTGGGATCTACAACTAGTAAGTCGCAGTTGTTACCACTGGGTCATCACTGCGGTTCGGGTCAAGTCGTCAGAAGTACGAAGTCTTATCAAGTGATATAATATTATCTAGGGATGTTATGGATATGAAATTTCGGATACGGATTGGTTACGGATGTAGGAATGATTATTTTACCGGATACGGATACGGATAGTTAATTATTTCGGATTATCCGTTCGTTTCGGATAATTTCGGTTACGGATATTAAATTTATAAGGAATTTAAAAAGTAAAATACAAATAGCTAATAAAATGGTTTTATTTATATGTCACCATTTGGTAGAAATTACAATCAGTCTGTGAGTAATTATTGCAGCTATTTAAAATAAATATGATTATAAATATATACTGAGTGTTATCTAATCTACCTAAAATAAAAATGTTATAACAAATCCGATATTATCCGAAACTTTTATTTCGGATTCGGTTACGGTTACGGATAAATTTTTATATCGGATATCCGATAGTTTCGGTTACGGTTACGGAGCTCCCTAACATCCCTGATATTATCCAGTAACTAGGTTGTGGGGGTCAGATAGGCAGTCGCTCCACGTAAAATACTGATATTCAGTTGCATCCGGTTAGACTGGAAGCTGACCCCAAAACAAGGCTATGAAGAGTGTCTATTTGATACCAGTCCGTTGATCATATAATTCATTCATTTTACTAATATTATAAAGAGAAGAGATTTGATTGTTTGTAAGTTTTTAAAATTGGTTGTAATGGATGAACTCAAAAACGACTTAACCGGTTTTGAAGATTCTTTCACCTATTGCAAGCTACATTATTCCGGAGTAGCATGATCTATATAATATCTAATTCACGCGGACGAAAACGCGGACAAAGTGCTAGTAATTCATAAAGTTTTGTAGTTTTATGTATACCTGGGTGGCCCAGTCACTGAAATAATTATGTTGTACTCCAACAAATCTACCCATATCTCTCTCTAACACCATCAAGCAGGCGCCATAGATTATTTTACAATCTCAACTATACAAAAAACTGGTCTAGAATCTCCAGGTATTACGGTAGTCGCTACAATATGGACTTAATTGACACCGTCGGTATGACAGCCGACTAACGGTAGCCGAGTTATTTTCCTAGCGGTCTAGCCTAGGCTAGCCGTCGAGATTACCAACTCGTTTCCTTCTGACTGGTTATTTATCTAGGATTAATCGGGCAGGTCTGATGTAACGGGTTCTAAAGTAATTAAGGGAGATCGTAGACTTGTAATATCTTTTGAAAGACTGTAAAAAATTGCGCCTTCCTAAATATCCTGCCAGGGTCGCGAGATTTATTCGAAAAAGTTACCGTGGCCCTGGCACAGGCAACTGAAAGAACACTGGTGGGTTTTAGTTAGTAAAAGTCTGACACGCCCTCCCGTTCCACCCAGAGCGGGAGACGTCATTTAATGATTTTCCACCCACAAAAAAAAGAGCATCCTACATATCGATGGTGGAAAGGAGAAACAAATGTAGCGCCATTTGGCCAATTGTTCGACAGAGCTGTTTAAAGTTTAATTTGTGTTTAAAATGATTATAACTATTTTTAGTTATTTATGTAAAAAACTAGCTTTTGCCAGCGGCTTCGCCCGCGTGGTAGTCGGAAAATATCCCGCGTGAACGTACTACCGGGATAAAAAGTAGCCTATGTGTTAATCCAGGTTAATTTTGCGAGGATAAGAGCCCGAAAGCACATTTTCATCCGACTTGCTTCAAATTTATCGTCACTGCACGGCTCCTATATATCTTAGCGTTATGTTATATAGCCTATAACCTGCCCAGGAATATGGACTACAATCGTACCAAGTTTGATTAAAATCCCTTCAGTAGTTTTTGACCCAAGCGTGCACATACAGACAGACGGACAGACAGACAGACAAAAAATTTACTGATTGCATTTTTGGCATCAGTATCGATCACCATTCATCCTCCAATATTAATTTTGAATGTATTTTCAATGTACAGAATTGACCTCTCTACAATTTTATTATAAGTATAGATCTCGCAACAAAAAGGTACAAAGGCGGACTTAATGCCTTAGGCATTCTCTACCACTCAACTAAGGGTGGTGAAGAGATTACATGCCAGGTGCTTTGGTTGAGAGGAACAATTACTGTTTTTTTTTATATTTGCACTTTAAATGAAACGCCAAAACTGCTTCCGATTGGCCTATAACCTAGATACATCGATAGAGAAACAAAAACCCTATCGCACTGTATAGAAAACTCATTTTCGACTAAAGTGGCATTTTATTTGCGTTTCCTTTCTACCATTCGATAGGATAAGTGAAACTTCTTCAAAAATAAAGAATTAGCTCACGTTTCCCCGGACGTAAAAAAATCTCGTCGGGATTTTTTGCGTATTGGCTATCGAACACACTGCTTAGCAGTGAGAGTTGAAAATTGAATAGTGAGTATTTACGACGCAAAAAAACTAACCACTAAACCAATAATATGCGTCCTGCAATCTGTTGAATGCTCAATTTTTGAATTCAGTTGAATTCTGGAACGTTCTCTTGAGAACTCATTTGTTTCGTGGATTCACAACACGACATTCTTTGAAAATCGAAGTGATCGAAGTGATAGTTTATCTCGTGTCGACCTTTATTGTTTATTGCTCGTCTATTTGGCTTCTTCACTAGCCGTCCCTCGAAGCATTATCGCTTCGAGGGACAGCTAGTGAAGAAGCCAAATAGCTTTAATCAAAATATTACATACACCCGTTAACCCCATAAAACCTCTCCGTTTCTCTTGGGTGTTAAAACGACAAAAAAAAAAAGTGAAAATCGTTTATTGCAACAGGAATCCGAATGGACGAATATAGGATCTACATATATCTATATCTATACAAATAAATACAATTGTAGTGTCTCTTTGTAATTTCAAATTAACAACTTTTCCATAAATGCATTTGAAAGTATATACGATACTTACATTTAAAAAAAAAAATTTTTTTTGTCTGTCTGTTTGTTCCGGCTAATCTTCGAAACGGCTGGACCGATTTCGACGGGAAATGCACTGGCAGATAGCTGATATTATAAGGAGTAACATAGGCTATAGTAATATATATTTGTCTGGGTAGTACGTCTCCGTGTGATAATTTCCGAACCGCACGCGGGTGAAGCCGCGGGCATAGCTAGTAATATTATAAAGAGGAAATATTTGAAGGTTCGTAATGGATAAACTCAAATACAACTTGACCGATTTAAAAATTCTTTCACTTATGGAAAAGCTACATTATTCCGGAGTAACATGGGCTATAAATTTGACTTAGATGATGTCGTGGGTGAACTGTTATTTTAGATAAAACTATTATTAAATAAACTTAGATACTAAGTAAACTATCTAGTTTTGTCATGGAATCTATACTTATTAATATTATAAAGCTGAAGAGTTTGTTTGTTTGATTGAACGCGCTAATCTAAGGAACTACTGATCCGAATTGAAAAATTATTTTTGTGTTGAGTAGCCTATTAATCGAGAAAGGCTATAGGCTATATAACATTACGCTACAACCAAGAGGAGTGGAGCAGTAATGAAAAATGTTGCTAAAACGGGGAAAATCGCACGGGTAGGCGATTCGACGCGACGGGAAGGGTCGGGGAGCAAGAAATTTAACGCGGACGAAGTCACGGGCAGAAGCTAGTATATAATAATACTGACGGTTTAGGCTGTATATTGTCTATCAAGCAGTCACCTTATATATATTTTTCATCATCATCATCATCAGCAGCAGCCTATAATATTCTATAATCCACCACGCGGGCCCATTGCGGGTTGGTAGATGTCACATCAGTCACATGTCTTCGTATTTTTGGCTCTAAGGCATGCCGTTTTCCCCCGCACGATGTTTTTCTTCACCGTTTGGAGAGCATTGGTGATGAAATAATACTCGTAAGTCGCGGCCTTTACCACTGGGCCACCACTTCTCCTTATAGTATTACTCCTTTTACGATTTTTAGAATAAAGAAATATATTGTTTTTTTTTTTATTAAAATATCCTACATACCCGTTTACCCTTACGTCCTTGCCCTTCTCACTACCATGCATAACAAGTATCTAAGCCCATCGAACTCGCTTTAACCGCGCTGCACAACTCTTGATACTTGACGTCGCTAACTGTACACGAGCCATTTCCTGGCCTACGGGTTTGTGATATGGGTGTTATGTGAAGGGGATAAGCAGGTTTCCTAGTGCTTAGTAAGAGGATGTGTTTTATGTTGATTTAGTGTGTAGGTAATTAATTTTATAGGTAGCGTGTTGCTTCCTTATGATTTATTAGTAAACTATGCGGACAGGCGGAGGTAGGGAGATACTAACTATGCCCACGCCATCCCCGGGTCGGAAATTATGCTACCGGTACAAAAGTAGACTAAATATTACTCGTTATATCATCAACGTATAAGCCGGAACAAACAGACAAAAAAAGTAAAACAAAATTGTCTGCTGATGAAAAAAAAAAAAATTCATTCAGTAAAAGTCCGTTATTTTGACATTACAAACAGATACTTACATTTTTTATCTATTTGTATGTACAAATGTATGACTAGAGTTGATGTAAAAAAAAAATAAACAGGCTTCAGCTGTCAGAAGCCCGAATGTCTGACAGCCAAACTTACCAGGGGGTATCGTACTACCCAGTAAATGGGTTGTCGAGGTCAGATAGGCAGTCACTCAATGTAAAATACTGGTACTGAGCTGCATCCGGTTAGACTGGAAGCCAACCCCGACATAATTAGAAAAGGCTAGGCAGATGATGATGATGTCGACTTTTAAGCCGATTTTGCGTTTTTAGATAGTAAGGTAATATTAATTCGTCATACAAATTCTAACCACAATTTTCTTTGTTTCAGGTCCCACCATAAACCCATTGCTCAAAACCATGCAACAGTCATAGCAACAAGCAAACAAACACACAAGATGGGTCCTCCTCTAAGTACATGGCCGTACAGCCATCCGCAGGGCGGAGAGTGTGACACGAGTGAGAAAACAAGTGACGATATACATAAAAAGTGTTATTTGTTCCAATCAGTTGACAATTTCAGAGTGCTATGTTTAAATTTTACTTTTGCTCTGTTGTTCTTTCAAGTGTTGTTAAGTTTAAATTCTGTGAGGGCGGGGCCTGTGATACTCAATATGGATTATTCGCAAGGTAATGTTTTTATTTAATAAAATTATCTCTAAATTTCCCCATCTCACGATACAAGTTTTTTAGTTTCGGCATATTACATGATAAGGCAACAGGACAAGTTGCACCGTGTAAATCAGGCTTTAGAATTTTAAGAAAAGATTGCTGATATATTTACGCCAATAATTAAACCATCAACAATTTAACCATGAATTCCCTGTATTGTTTTATGATTATTATTAAATTAGCTTAGTATTTCAATAAAGACGCACTACGTGTACAACAAAAAATTATTGCAAAATTATACTATCTTTCTGCTCATTCTTAAAACTAGTAGTTGCCCAGTGATCGAAAGTCGACCATAATTCATTTAAAACTTAACTTATTTCTAAAGTATTATTCTATAAAAAATATTAGCTTTCTTCATTCCTTCTCCATTTAAACTTTAACTGTGCCAAATTTTATACTCTGTCTGCGTAATTTTTGAAAAAAGGGGCAAAAAGGTTTTGCTCCACGGATAAATATCTTAGAGGTGTTACGTGATTTATCCATACTTCCATACTTCCATACTATCCATACTATCCATACTATCTATACTTCCATACTTCCATACTATCCATACTTCCATACTTACTTAATATTATAAATGCAAAAATAACTCTGTCTGTCTGTCGGTCTGTCTGTCTGTCTCGCTTTCCTGCTAAAACTACGGAACCGATTTTAATGAAATTTGGTACACAGATAGTTTAGAGCCTGAGAAAGGACATAGGCTACTTTTTATCCCGGTAGTATGTTCCCGCGGGATCATTTACGACCACCACGCGGGCGAAGCCGCTGGCAAAAGCTAGTATGAAATAAAACAAGTAAATTGATATTATACAAAAAAAAAATATGAACAACCTCTGAACTTGTAGTACGTTTTCCATTGATTACCTTAGATCGATGGTTAAACTACGCTTGCCACGGTTGGTTCGTCGAAGAGTGAGCATCCAATATATCGAAACCCTCCGTGCTTCGGAAAGCAAGTTAAATCATTAGGTGCGGCTGTCGTTCGTAGATCTTTGAAAGTCAGTACGGGTTGTCAGAAGCCCGAAAGTTGGGCAACTTCTCACCAAGCAGTATTGTGTTAACTGGGTTGTAGGAGTCAGGCAATCGCTCGATATAAAGAAACGACGGGTTGCACTCCGGGAGTGCCGGCAGAAGTGAAAACTTGAATATTAACGTTGTGCATTTTTAATATTTTGTAATGGGTAGGGAATAATGTTGCAATTGCTTTAATTATCAGTATAAAAGTACTATAATTTATGTGGTAAAATAAAATATTTATTTATTGCGCTATCGTACACAAACATGAAAATTTATATTACATTAAAAAGTTTATCTCTCAGAAAAATCACTCTCCGTCCGTCTTACGAATTTTCGATCAGGTCACGTGTCCTGACGCGAGTTTAACATTTTTTACCCATTACAAAAAAAGTGCACAACGCCGCTAAAGAAGTTCTCACTTCAAAATACTTCAGTTGCATCTGGTTACACTGGAAGCCAACCCCAACATAGTTGAGAAACGGCAAGGCAGGTTGATTTTGGGATACACTAGACAACAAAAGTCTTTTCTCACTAGACAACCACTTCATACCACCAGACATAATTAAAATATGTTTTCACTTACCAAAACTAATGAAGTATGCCAGTGTCATAGTATACATAACAATAGTAAAGAAAGTGGCCAAAAGTGCGAGTGTAAATAATTGTATGCTCACTAATGAGACATACTGTGACGAATTCGTTTCGGTAAAAGTGAAATAGGTAAATATTTTTTGTTTTTTTTGAGGCGAGGCTATGCTTGAGGCATGACTTTCAATTAGTTGGTTTAGTTGTAGAAGAAAAATGGTTAGTCTGAATACGAATCATCAACATCATCATGTTAGCAGAAAGACGCCCACTACAGCATGTGTAGCACGACCACCGTAGAAAGGGGTTTTGTCGACGGAAGAATAGACAAAATTAAAGATTGTAGAAAGATTAAACACAGAATTAAAGATTTTAGAGAGAGTTGTATCTCTATTCTACCAAGAATAGACAAAGTTCTTTCTATGGTGGTCATGCTACGTGGGCTGGACATAGGCCTTCCTCAATTTGAGGGTGTTTGCCATAATCGCCACGCTTGGCACGCGGCTTGGCGATCGCAGTATGGTGGTAAAATGCATAGAGAACGCTGTTGCGACTCTAGTAAGTCCCTAATCGCCTTTTACAACACCCACGGGAAGAAATTACTGAGAACACTGACTGAGAATGAACACTGAATAAGAATGTTGCATGATTACTGACAAATGCGTGCATTGATTAGACAGGTCCACTCAATCTATGTGGTTCTTTCCCCAAAATACCAATTTAGACACATGGTCTTCACATGATCTAAGAGTATGTCTGGACTTTAAGAAAGACTGTGCCCTCATTCGTGGACCTTGGACAGCCGTTACGGGTTGTCAGAAGCCCGACAGTCTGACAACCAGTCTTACCAAGGGGTGTCGTATTTGCGTAGGTCACATAAAGTCAAAGTCAAAGCATTTATTTCAATTAGGCCCAAAAAAAGACACTTTGGAACGTCAACTGTTACATGAAAATAGAATTGATTCTAGTTGCCTCTTCCAAAAGGTAGATTCATATGGAGAAGAATGATCAAGAAACTCCACCTCACACTCCTAAATAGTTCTCTATATTTGTATACAATTTATACAACTATATGTGAAGACAATACACCTAAAATAAAAAAACCGGCCAAGTGCGAGTCGGACTCGCGCACCGAGGGTTCCGTACAAGCCTGTAGGTATTCTCGGTTTAAAAATAAATGTGTTTTTTATAAATTTTATATTTCAGTTGATTGAATGTAAACTAAATTGCGGTTTAAGATTTATGACGTTTTAAAAAAAAAACTGCTTACTGGATCTCGTTCAAACCAATTTTCGGTGAAAGTTTACATGGTTACGTTCATCATATATTTTTTTGAGTTTTATCATTCTCTTATTTTAGAAGTTACGGGGGGGGGGGGGGACACACATTTTACCACTTTGGAAGCGTCTCTCGCGCAAACTATTCAGTTTAGAAAAAAATGATATTAGAAACCTCAATACCATTTTTGAAGACCTATTCATAGATACCCCACACGTATGGATTTGATGAAAAAAAATTTTTTGAGTTTCCGTTCTAAGTATGAGGAACCCCAAAATTTATTATTCTTTTTCTATTTTAGTGTAAAAATCTTGATGCGGTTTACAGAATACATCTACTTACCTAGTTTCAACAGCGTAGCTCTTGTAGTTTCGGAGAAAAGTGGCTGTGACAAACGGACGGACAGACAGACAGACAGACAGACAGACGGACAGACAGACATGACGAATCTATAAGGGTTCCGTTTTTTGCCATTTGGCAACGGAACCCTAATTACCATACCACAACAGGTAAAAGAACTGAAAATGAAACACTGAGAGATAAAATAGATACATGGTGCTCACATATTTACAAAAACATTGCAAAGGCAAGAATACGAATTGCCTAATATTTTTGCAAGTTACAAGTCAGTGTATGAGTTACAGTAATCACAGAATGTAAATCAGTGTCATAGAAGAAAAAATAAATAAATAGGCATAAGCAGTCGCTCCATGTAAAATAATGAGAAAAGGCTAGTTAGACGAAAATCGTCTAGAGGAAATGGTCGCCAGACGCCAACAGTATATTTAACACAAGAATGTGTACCTATCCAAATGAACTATCGAAGGGGTCAAGAATGTCGTTTGGTGACCTAGTTATTTCGTCCTTGGCCTACTCAAATAGTAATGAATACATTTATAATCGGCACGTCCTATAGCTATAAAATGGTAAGGTAAACCGGATGAGTTCCGGTTTAAGGTTTTGACTTTGATTAAAATGAACGAAAGTTAATCTATACTAATATTATAAAGCTGAAAAGTTTGTTTGTTTGTTGGGTTGAACGCGCTAATCTCAGGAACTGCTAGTCCGAATTCAATTTTTTTTTTTGTATTGGGTAGCTTATTGATTGAGAAAGGCCACCACGCTACGATCAATAGGAGTGGAGCAGCAACGAAAAATGTACGAAAATTAGCAGGCAATTCGATGACGATTCGAGCAAAAATATGACGCGGACGAAGTCGCGAGCAGAAGCGGGGTCGCGGGGTCGCGTGATTGTTCGAAAGAGATACCGTGACCCTGGCACATGGGCAACTGATGGAACACGGGTGGGTTTTAGTCAGTAAAAGTCTGACACGCCCTCCCGCTCCGCCCAGAGCGGGAGAAGTCATTTGATGATTTCCCATCCTGAAAAAAAAAAAAAAAAAAAAAAGCTAGTCGTGAATATACATATACCGACCGGGGATACCCCGTGTGTACGTAACGAATAGTACCATCCCATTTCTTCCCGTGGGTGTCGTAAAAGGCGACTAAGAGACTTACTAGAGAATGGGCAGCAGCGTTCTCTATGCATTTTATCACCATACTGCGATCGCCAACCCGCCTTCAAAGCGTGGTGATTATGGCTAAACTCCTCCAATTGGGGGAGGCCTATGTCCAGCAGTGGACGTCTTTCGGCTGACATGATGACCGGATATATCATTAATTAAAGGCAGAAAAAAAGACGAAAAAAGTGAAGAAGAAAGCAATGAGTGAGAGAAAGGTATCATATTTTTTAGGTTTTGCTCTCTGGCACGTTGGTCCCGGCTGTCATTTTTGGATCTTTTAAAGTCGTGATGGGTTATCAGAAGCCCGAAAGTTACCCAGTAACTGGTTTGTGGAGATCAGATAGGCAGTCGCTCCATGTAAGATACTGGTACTCAGCTGCATCCGGTTAGCTTGGAAGCTGACCCCAACATACTTGGGAAAAGGCGGGCAGATGGTGTGGATCTCAACTATTATGCTTTATTGACTTACAAACACACTAGCAACTGGTAATATCGTAGGTCATCGACCAACAACCGACATTTTTAGTAATTAACATCGTTCATTTTCCTGCTCTTATCCCAATTTATTTTTGGTCGGCGCAACATGTCTTTTTCTTCCACATTTCTCTGTTAGTCGTCATCTCAGTAGTCACGCCCTTCCTATCCATATCATAATTCACACAGTCCATCCATTCGTTTCTTTGATCTCCTACTCTTATAGCCATCGACATTCATACTCAATACTTTCCTCACGACATTTTCCTCATTCCTCCGTATCACGTGACCGTACCATAACAACCTATTCCCACACATTTTTTAAATTCATTCTTAGTAATTAACAACAAGCATTTAAAGACAGGTGTATTTAATTAGTATATGTTAACAAATAAGGTGAATTTGTACCACACAGTAGGACCATACATATAACTAACATCACGTCTTGTTTCCCCAAAGGGTTGGACAGAAGTGTACCTTTAAGTTCACTCAAATTTTGCCAGTTATGTTTGTAAGTCCCATGTAATATAGGGCGAGCCTATTGCCATTGCATACATTGAGATTCCGGACTGTGTTTGAGAAATGCCAGATAGAGAA
This sequence comes from Aporophyla lueneburgensis, assembly GCA_932294355.1. Lineage (NCBI taxonomy): Eukaryota > Metazoa > Arthropoda > Insecta > Lepidoptera > Noctuidae > Aporophyla > Aporophyla lueneburgensis. Next base: position 8,621,156 of record OW028762.1, on the reverse strand, counting down.
ACCCAATAACAATTTTCTTGAACAGGGATTCCAACCCAAGACGCTCAGCAGTACCGCAGTATTAATGTACTCAATTTACAAAATTGAGTACATTAATAAAAACCGGCCAAGTGCGAGTCGGACTCGCGCACCGAGGGTTCCGTACAAACCTGTATGTATCCTCGGTTTATGTATAAGGTTTATGCTTATGAAATTAAATGTTTTTTTTTTTTTAATTTTTATATTTGAGTTGATTAAATGAAAGGTAAATTGCGGTTTACGATTTAAGACGTATTAAAAAAAAATAACTTACTGGATCTTGTTCAAACCAATTTTCGGTGGAAGTTTACATGGTTATGTACATCATATATTTTTTTGAGTTTTATCATTCTCTTATTTTAGAAGTTACGGGGGGGGACACACATTTTACCACTTTGGAAGCGTCTCTCGCGCAAACTATTCAGTTTAGAAAAAAATGAGAAACCTCAATACCATTTTTGAAGACCTATTCATAAATACCCCACACGTATGGGTTTGATGAAAAAAAAAATTGAGTTTCAGTTCTAAGTATGGGGAACCCCAAATTTTTTTTTTCTATTTTAGTGTAAAAATCTTGATGTGGTTCACAGAATACATCTACTTACCAAGTTTCAACAGCGTAGCTCTTATAGTTTCGAAGAAAAGTGGCTGTGACATACGGACAGACGGACAGACAGACAGACAGACAGACAGACAGACAGACAGACAGACAGACAGACAGACAGACAGACATGACGAATCTATAAGGGTTCCGTTTTTTTCCATTTGGCAACGGAACCCTAAAAAAAAGATAGGGAAAAGCCGCTCTTCAAACGAATGGCCCCCTTACAACAGCGTAGGCTCTGACTGTAGAGTCACTCTATAAAGTAATAAGCGACTTGCCGCTGGGGCTAATCCCACTGCTTCATCGTTATCCTCACTTTAAATTATATACATACATGCATAAACTCACGCCTTTTTCCCATGGGGGTAGGCAGAAACCACGGAACGCCACCTGCTACGATCTCTACACACTCCTTTTGCCTCTTTAAGGTTCATAAAATTGGTCACACACGCACGCCGGTTGCGAGTAATACGCACCTGACCTTTCTGAAGAACATCACCAATAATTATATAATCACTAGTAATAGAGGAAACGACTAGGAAAGGTTTCAAAAGCTCCTACTCTACGGACAAAATGATACACACAATTCAAAATGAGATTTATAAGTGATTATGTAAATAAAACTAGAGAAATAAATAAATTCTGATTCAGTAGCGCTTGTGACCACTAGACCAATGAGACACTCAGTCGAGGCAGTAAGGACATACATACATAAAGTCACTCCTTTTTCCCATGAGGGATGGCAGAAACCACAGAACACCAGCTGCTATGATCCGTACATATTCATTTGCCTCGTTTAAGTTCATACGTCTGGGTGCTGGGCACTCTAGATTTTAATTCCGAATGATTGACATTAGTTTTTTGACATTTCGTATTCTTGAGTTCGACGCTAGCGCCAAAAAGTGTTTCAATAGGGTGTCCATTTTGGAGAACTAAGTGGAATCGAGATCGGGCATTGTTGTTGTTCCAATGTTGAAACTATTGTTTTCAAGAGTACCGAATCACGTGCATGCAAAATTAACATTAGAATCGTATTGGCTTTAGATTGGAATTAAAATTAGGTTGAAGAGTAAGCTCCCTGGTCATACATGTACGCCAGTTACCAATAAGGTCACTAAATGTTCTCCTAGGGCTTCTCTTCCGGCGTGACCAGTCACATCTGCCTTGTAAATACCGTTTGTTAGCCGCCCTTCATTCATTATCTCAACGTAAGGATATAATAATTATTGAATTGCAAAATAGATGCAAATAGACAATGCAGACCTTATGGATAGTAAAATTTAAACCTTGGACATGTTTAAAACAGGTTTTAACATAATACCTTTGTTGTAGATTAATATTGTCTTAAACATTGATCAAGTGATTACCTATGGCAGTAAGAAATTATCTTTTTTCTGTTTTCCTCAATTTATGGAGATTTTCTTTGTACTACAATTTTCTTGCCACTTCAATACTAAGATATTATTCCTGCATTTTCCACTTCAGCATTGATCAAATTTTACTTTTGGTAGATAATAACTGAGACCGTGACAAAATAATCGTAGAGTGAACTTTTAAATAAATAAATAAATAAATAATATTTATTTCAGACCATCAGTCCATATTTTAAAACACTACAGATTTACACACAAAAAATAAAAAGAAACAAAAAGATACACGAAAAATACAAAAATGCTCTATTTTATATACTGGAATGACACACGGTGAGTGGTCATCTAGTTCCACATCAATGGACTGTCCACTCTGTCGGCCATGATAGCCACCAAGCAGGTATACAGGCTAAAATGAAGTTATCTGGCAATACTTTACCCCTACTTGAGCATCGATGCTGAAAGCTGGTCAATTGGTTGCAAGCGCGACTGTTGAGCGTGGGGTCCTTCGATTGCAAGGTCGGGCGAAGTGTTGTTGGGTTTTCCCATTAAGAGTTTCTTAGTAGCAGTCCGGAGTTTGGAAGTTGAAGGTGTGATACTCCCGTGCCTCGGAAAGCACGTTGAACCGTTGGTCCTGCGCCTGATCTCTCTCCGGTCGTATCGGATTGCCGTCCCATCGGACTATGAGAGTAAGTGAAGACCGTCGGATTATGAGAGTGAGGGAACAGTGAGTGCACCTGTGTCTGCGCACACACTTCAGCACTATAATATCTCGCCGATGGCTAGTCCTAGTAGTAGAGAGTGTCTGCTATGATCGAAATGCGGTCTAAAGGAGTATATAATTAAACAAAATACCTTCTTCAATTAACTCGTTAATCAAAACATCGGCATTCCTAATCGATTCGAATGCCGATTATTTCGGAAAGCGAGCCTACGCGGATGACACACTGCCAGCGACCTAGATGCTGCTCCTGGTCGCAAGGAAGTGAAAGTGTGGCCACTGGTCGCTGCCAACGTCGCAAACGAAATGAGGATATTGGCCCTGATTCTTTTAGTTTCGTGATACCTAACTTATACTTACTTTTTACTTGTATTTATAACGAGGTATATTCGGTAGTTCGATCATTGCAAGTTTATTTACCTACTAGCTTTTGCCCGCGGCTTCGCCCGCGTGGATGTCGGAAATTAACGCAGGTATTTTTCAAAAATAAAAACATTTTTCTAAAATAAGAGTAGCCTAAGTTACTCCTTGTAACATCAGCTATCTGCCAGTGAAAGTCCCATCAAAATCGGTCCAGCCATTTCAAAGATTAGCCAGAACAAACGGACAGACAGACAGACAGACCGACATACAGACAGACAGACAAAAATTGTAAAAAATGTTGTTTTGGTATATGTACCGTGTATACGTCCATATACACTTAGTAAAAACTGGTTATCTTAATATTACAAACAGACACTGCAATTTTATTTATTTGTATAGATGTATAGATAATCCTATACATTTTTGGATCTTTGACAGTTGTTACTGGTCGTCAGAAGCCCGAAATTCTGACAATCAGTACCAGTATAGTATTACCCATTAACTGGGTTGTTGAGGTCAGACAGGCAGTCACTCCATGTCAAATACTGGCATACAGCTGCATCCGGTTAGACCGGAAGCCGAACCCAACAAAGTTGGGAAAAGGTTAGGCAGATGAGTATCAAGGTAGGACTTAGCGGTATCTTTGTCTACCAGCCCTGCAGATAGGCTCAGATTTGCGTGGAGAAACCGGCCATTTTTTCAGAACACGTAACAAGTTCTTTTGCCCATTATATTGGATTCTGGTTTTAAGTAGAGCGAGTGCTCCCAAGTCAGGTTTGCGCAGTATCATATTATCAGTAGTTAGGGTATCTCTTAACTTGCTTTTAAGTACTTCTTCGGAGAGATAGGACGGTCTGTGGTACTTAGCGAGTGGTTCCACAAACGTTACGGGTAGTAAAAAGGTCGGAATTTTTATAACAAGTCTCAACAAGGTGGCCGTGATTTACGAGTTGTAGATGGTAGGTTTGACCCCACAGCGGTTCATCTTCATTTCATTCGAAAGACGTCAATCTATTTTTCTATCTATACTAATATTATAAAGCTGAAGAGTTTGTTTGTTTGGTTGAACGCGGTAATCTCAGTAACAGTTGGTCCGAATTAAAAAATCTTTTTGTTTTGGGTAGCCTAATTATTGAGGAAGGCTATAGGCTATAATATAATATAACCAATGAGAACCAATTCACGCTACGATTAAAAGGAGTGGAGCAGCAACGAAAAATGGACGAAAACTGGCAGTCAATTCGATAAGACGGGAAGGGTCAGTGGAGCAAAAATTTGACGCGGACGAAGTCGTGGGCAGAAGCTAGTTACTAGATATAGGCCTTCCCCAAGCCCTCTAGTATCCAGCCGATCCCAGGGGCCTTTACTTTGTGTAAATAATTTCTTCACCACTGCTTTCTGAACAGTGAAGAAAAGTCTTGAGGAAACTGACATGACCTAGAACCAAAAATTCGAAGGCATGTATCATCTACCTACCCGTATTGAGCCCGTGTGGTCAATTTTAGCCCATTCCCTCTCACCGGAGGAAGCCTTTGTCCCAGCTTGGGAACATTAAAGGGTGTTATGCTTATGTTTACAAAGGTAACACGATAGTGACTGGGATGTGGAGGTCATACAGACAAACAATCTATATAATGTTATTCAGCTGTATCTAGTTATACTGGAAACCGACCCCTATTTAGTTAGGAATAGGCGTTGGTCCTCCTGCGGGTTTATCACGTAGGAAAATTCCAAGCGTAGCCCTCTCTATTTATTTATTTATTACAAAATTCGGTCTGGCGAGTCATATTTAAGCAAACTTTAGGAAATAATAATTTCAAAGGGTTCGTTACACACACGCCGGTACTACGTACCTGACTTTTCTGATGAACATCACCAATAATGTCCTCTTAGGTCGTGCCCACCCGGCGCGGCGTTTCCACTCTCATCTGCCTTGTAAATACCTTTTGTAAGCCGTCCTTCAGTCATCCTCTTAACATGACCAAACCACCTAAGCATACTCTTTTCAACATTTTTTCTTTTCAATTTCAATTTTCAAGCAATCATATCAGGTGGCGTTCCCTAGTATCTACCTACCCCCATGGGAGAAAGACGTGAGTTTATGTGTGTATATTATTATATAATAAACTAGCTGACTGTACAGACGTTGTCCTTTTTCCTAGAACTCGATAGCAGCGCCATCTACCGAGTCCAATAGTGAATCTAAACCATCCAGGGTGCCACCCAAACGCAAACAAAAAAATTCATTCAAATTGGTCCAGCCGTTTAGTTCAGTGACATACAGACGTACAGTAGAATTATATATAAGGTGTATCTATTCATACACGAAATATTTTAAGAGGTACACCTGTAGGTGGTAAAGAAGCTATAGCAACGAAAAAAAAAAATTTCTTAGGGTTTTTTTAAAATTGAATATTTATATATTATTTGACGCACATAAGAAATATTGGCTCCTTCTTATTTTTTACGGCCCGAGACACCGCGGCCATGCTCGTCCCGTGCGGTCGCCACCCTCGCAGCGTCAGGCGGGCCATTCATAGAATTTGGAGTAAAGGTTTTATGCAAAACGTCTCAAGTAGTTTTAAAATTATAATAATTACGAAAATTCAAAAACGCTTAGAAAAAAAAAATATTTTTGCTTCTATAGCTTCTTTACCACCTACAGGTGTACTCCTTAAAATATTTGGTGTATGAATAGATACACCTTATATATAAAGATAACGTTCAAGAATCTTTGTATCATTTAAAAATCTTTACATTATATTATAACTGGCAACTATATACCGCCGTCTTGCCTGGGTTTTCCCATACAGCATCCGTTTAAAACGAAAAGAAAGTGGTGAATCAGGCATGTAGCGAGACGGGCGCGCCTTATTAGTGGACATTGTGGACACATGAACACGCGGACATTAAAAACACATTTAAGTTAAGGTTCGGTCACACTAGCAACCACTTTCGATGACAATGTTGGTGAAATAATTCTGTGTGATGAGAAGAACATAGAGGAATCAAAAAGTATTCCCGTTTTGAAAATAGTATAAAACAATTCAATGCACACTATTACAAATACGATAATGGTATTGTGGTGGTATTGTGGACACTAACAGTAAGAATAATAATAAAATATCTTAGGACTACCAACACACTGTTATTTGATCCCAAACTAGGCAGAGTCTGTACTATGGCCACCAGACAACTGATAAACGTACTTATATATTTCTTAATATATACATAACCACATATACATAATATTATAGATAAATTACACCCAGACACAGAACAAATGACTGTGCTCATCACACAAAGATTTGTCGTGGGTGGGAATCGAACCTACGACCTCAGTCTTAGCAGTCAGGGTCACTAACCACTAGACTAATAGGCCAGAAAAGATGAATGGCTATCATTTTAACAGTTCAAAAATATACATTGCATTTCTTAATTGTGGAGCAGAAAATTATTTTAAACATATGTAGCAATAGATTAGAAATAATCGTCAAAATTATTCAGAATCTGGTCAATAGCGAGTTCTATACGCAATTAGGGTGCAGATATCATAAAACCTAAAGAAGTCATCTTAAAAATCGACTGCGAAGTCTAATAAAATTTTAGTGAATATTTGACGGAAACAACAATAAAATAAATATATTATGTACAATTTAAGGTAAAAAAAAAAGAAAACAGCTCACTGGGCATCAAAGAATTCGTCCTCATGGTTGTCAGTGGGAAAAGTACAACAATTGCCAATCAATTATTTGACACAGAATTGATAAGAGGTTACGTTGAGTACTCTACGCAAATAGGGAGGTAGTATATTTAACTATTTGGCAACAACTTTGTGGCTATTCAGCAGAAGGGCTTTTATTTAATCTTCTTACCAGACCCCTCTTCACCACACCCACAGACACACCCAACATAATTGAATGTCTATAAACTAAAACCTAACCCCATTTCCCAAGTAATTAGCCCTTATATTACTCAAGCGTGTCACCGCAAGCTACCAAGACAAGTTTTTAATTAATATCAAATAGTTTATGGCTCTGTAGAAAGCTAGATTTCCTACTAAACGATAGGAATAACAGTAAAAACGTTGGTATATAGGTACATAATAATTGTAGGCTGAGTACACACTATAAATAGGAAACAGGTTGTATGCGGATCTAGGGACTGGGTACGCTCATATAGATGTAGGTATTAGGAAAAGTAGGTGCAGTTCATTTCTTGTTGTCATTCAACAACATTCATTGTGTTATTTGCGTTGCTGAGCAGGCATATTTTTCGAACATATGAGGCAATGGATTAGGAATATCTTTCAAAATGATTTGGTCAGCATTTATAATCGGCCTAGATATAATTCCCACTGCTGGGACACAGGCCTCCTCTCGGTGAGAGGGAGTGGGCCGTAATCTACCACGCGGGCCCAGTGCGGGTTGGTAGATGTCACATGTCTTCGAATTTTTGGTTCTAGGACATGCCGGTTTCCTCACGATGTTATCCTTCAACGTTTTGAGAACAGTGTTAATGAAAATATTTACACAAAGTAAAGCGCCTGTCTGGGTTCGAACCCACGACCTACAATTCGTAAGTCGGGGCTGATACCACTGAGCCACCACTGCTCTCTCAGCATTTGCACTTGCAAATACTGGATAGGTATAAATTAGGTACCTATTGAATAAAACTTACAAAATCTTACTAATATACATAATAAAATCATACATAATGAAATAAAAACTCGCAGTGTGTAGACGCCTTAACCCCCAAATAACACAAGGTAGGTGAATAAAATCTGAGTCACAGATGTCCTCCGGTCATTGGCCTACATTCGATACATATTCATGATTACTTTTAGTTTAGAGCCATCGACTGTGTGTGCAATATTCATTAATAAAATATAATCTTCCTTATCGATTTCGATAACGTCTGACTCTTTATAAAGAAGAAACCTATTTATTTTTAACACGTTTTTATTAGCTTCACCTGTATGTTTGTATATTTGTAAACGACTCCTTGGGACTCGATTTTGACCCACTTCAAACGGTCAGATTTCATTAAAACTTTGTAGACTTATCGATGACTGATGACAATACCATAATTTCATAAATTTGTGCCCTTGTCCTTGTTAGGATTCCGTACCCGAAGGGTAAGCAACGCGGCAAGGGTCCCTATTACTAAGCCTCCGTCGTCCGCCCGTCTGTCCATCTGTCTGTCAGCGGGCTCTATCTCATGATCATGATCCGTAATAGGTAGAAAACTCTTCGACTCGCCCATGAACGGTTTTTTTTATATCTCCACTAGCTTTTGCCAGCGGCTTCGCCCGCGTGGAGGTCGGAAATTATCCCGCGGGAACATACTACCGGGATAAAAAGTAGCCTATGTCCTTTCTCAGGCTCTAAACTATCTGTGCACCAATCATTTGAATCGGTTCGGTAGTTTTAGCAGGAAAGCGAGACAGACAGACAGACAGACAGACCGACAGACAGAGTTACTTTCGCATTTATAATATTATAAGTGTGGATATCGTGTTGAGATAAAACCGTCTGACATTTTTTTTTAACATAGCAGAAACCGGCTTCCATAATACTGTGACGTTTCTGACTAATACTGCCCACACCTAGTCTGGAGGTCTATTCCCTAAACATGAAATATGTTGTGTCAGCCGAAGATATCACCAGACGCAGGCCGTTCCAATATATATATTTTTTTAATGACATCTCGCAGGTCAACCTATGAGGATGTCGGCTGCTCAACCGGACGTGCCTGTGGCTACCTTAATAAATTAAAGCCTCAAGCCAACTAGAGCGACTACTCTCTAAAGGGCACCCTCTGCGGGGTGCGCACATTGGCTTGGGGCATCGCTGGTAGAGTGCAGCAAGGGACGGGCTGGATTGCAATGAAAACTTATTTACATTTTGAAATTGTAGGAAATGTAGCTAGCTACATTTCCTACAAAATGTAATAAAACCTACCTAGAAAATGTAATAAAATTATTAAGTAGGTGCATAGTAGGAAGTAAGTAAGGAAGGATTTTAAGTTGTGTATTTTTGAATTTAACAATCCAAATGAATGCTAGATCGCTTAAGATAGGAAATACTAAGTAATTTTACGAGTGTATACAAAACATTAAATTTTATTGTTGTTTGAATGTGTTTGTCCCTGAATTTGTTGCTAATTTTGTGTTTAATTCATAGTTATTATTATACTCCATTAATAAGGAAGATATCCATACTTAATATTGTAAATGGGAAAGTGTGTATGTCTGTTTGTCCGTCATTTTTTTTTTCCCTGGATGGGAAATCATCAAATGACTGCTCCCGCTCATTGTGTAAGACTTTTACTGACTAAAACCCACCCGTGTTCCTTCAGTTACCCATATCACGGTATCTCGCTTGAACAATCTCGCGACGGCAAAATGGAGCAAAGAATTGACGTGACTTTTTAAGTGGAGATAGTTGAAGGGATGGAGAGTGACATAGGCTACTTTTTTTTTAGGTGGCTGTAGTGAACTTAGAAAAGCCGTGCTTTTCCCATGGACAATCGTATGTAGCATGTTCGCGTGTGTCCAATACTCAGAATCTTTACATTCTATCCCCAAATGGAAAGACATATAATATAATGAAAGGCAAAAGCTAGTATCCTATATCCTATTCAGTATTGTCGCTTTATTATTACATCCATGCGGAAATGACGATAATTACCAGTTCACTGTTGGACATAGCCATTGAAGTCAATTCTCGGCAATCTCATCTAGTTGCTACTAGCCATCCTGTGAAGGTCGTCGCTCCACCTAACCTGAGGGCGTCCTTACGTTTGCCGATTCACGGTTTCCACTCTAGAGCACGTCTACGCACGTCCTGAATGCTTTTGCTTATGCATAACCACATCTCCCTGTGTTAAATATTTAGGAGTATACTTAGATCAAAGTTTCCGCTGGCATAAACAAATTGAAACTGTTACTAATCGTGCACGAAGACTCATATTTATATTTAAAAGACTTCGTCAGTCAGCGGACACAAAAACCCTGCAAATGGTATACCTGGCCCTATGCCAGTCCCTACTATCGTACTGTTTGCCGGTGTGGGGTGGAGCACCTAAATCAACAATTCTGCAGCTTGAGGTCGCTCAGCGCGCTGTACTAAAGGTTATGACTAAAAGACCCTTCAGGTACCCTACGGCTCAGCTTTACGCTGAATGTAAAGTACTAACGGTAAGGCAACTGTATATCCACCTGACTATAGCCCGTAAACACAAGTCGCGACCTCTGCTGGAGCCTCGAGGTAGAATTAAATATACAGTCTTTAAACCTGATCGGACAAGAACATCTTTTGCGGGTAGACACTACTTTATCCTTAGCGTAATAGTGTATAATAGGGCAAACAAAAAGTTAAGAATCTTTCACCTAAACAGAATACACTGCAAAATGAAGGTGAAAAAATGGCTCACTTCTCTAACCTATCAGGAAACTGAAGAGTTGCTGACTAGCGGCACTGGATGAGTCATTGTATTCACACCGTACGCACCTTAAAACACACTTCCGCAACCTATCAACTCACACACAAACACACTCTTACACCATATTCACTTTCACACTATACTCCCCCTTACATTACACTGCCACATTCACTACACTCACTTCTCTACACTCTCATAATATAGCAGAGATACAATAGGTTAGCTTCTTCTTCTACACTGTTTGTTAATCGTAAACTTTTATTGTAATTTTTTTTTAATTATTTATTTTGTATTTCTATTGTGTGCTCTTCAGAATCACTGAAGCTAGATTCACTCTAAAAGAATGTTAGGCTTACAAATGTGACTGCCAGGGAGGAACGCTGACACCTGAGATACAGGATTTGTCCTAGTTTGGGTGTCAGGAGTCTCACAGAACGACCTAGTGATAAGTCTATTAATTTAAGGATAAAGTTATTTTATTAATATTTTTGTTAACGCTTTTCTCTCCTTAATGTATTAGGCTTATGAAATAAATAATTTAATAATGTCTACCCCAAGCGGTCATCGGTTCTACAGCGAATATGGCCGGCCCATTGCCACTTCAGCTTGCTTATTCTGTGAGCTGTGTCGACAATTTTGGTTCTGTATCGGAATTAGCTATGTTTGATAGACGCAATTACATTTTCCTCATTTCGTAAATGTTATTTTTCAGATAAAAATATTTTCTGCAACCAAGGATGTAATCTTATACCTTTAAACGAGCAATTCTTGTATATATGTATATATATATCTTATACCTTTAAACAAGCAATTCTTGTATATATGTATATGTTATGGACCAAGTGAGAAATTGAGCATTATACATAATGCCCGGTCATTATGAAAAATGCCCAATATGAGAATGCAATTTGATAATAATTATTCAAATAATCAAATTGACCGGGCATTATACATATTGTCCATCACCTTTTGGGCAGAGTGATACAAATATATTTAATGGCATAGAATTAAAGCGGCAGTTCAATATTTGAGTTATGGTAGGTAAAAAAAAATAAAAACTCATGTTTGCAAACTAGTTTAGCAGTAAAAACTGAGCAGTAAACTAAATAAAAATGAGTCCTAAAATAATTTAAACGGGCAGTTCAATAAATACTGAGCCGTGGAATAGTTGAACTGGGCGGTTAGGTGCGTATAGTTAACAAATCGTAATTGGTTAGTAATAAATTTTATTTTAAGCAGTTCTATAAACGATGAGGCATGCAAGCAAGCATGCAATATGCAGCAGGCATGATTTCTGTCAAGGCTCCGGCGCTACGGGGCTCCGACGGTCCCACGCGAGCTTATCGTCGCAGATGTGTTTTACGCTCACCACCGCCTCGCCCCTCCGCGCCTACGCGGTTTTAAATTACACTCTAGGGGTAGGGCAGACAAGACTACGTGCAGTCGGTTTTGCAGCGATTCGTTTCTGTCACTAAATGCAGCACAACATATTGAATTTATAAGACAATACTTGTAAAAATTAAACAGTTGTAAAAATTAATTCCCATATTTAATTACTATTTTTTTATTGTTATTGTCATTTAACTTAAAATAAACTAAATATTAAACCATTTAAATAATTAGACTTATTATTTGGATTAATTTTCAAGAACTTCTACATCAAGAATTCACTAATTTTTGCATTTAAAACTTAAGGAAAGTCATAATGGCGGTCTCTGATTGGTCAAAGCGTGCCACGCCATGCGTGCCTCCCTCCCTGCCCTCACACCGCGTCATATTTAGCTTTATTATCAAATTGCCCAATTATCAAGTAGCAATATAATAATGACCGTGCAATGTGATAAATAATGAAGTTACATACATACATACATACAATCACGCCTTTTTCCCATGGGGGTAGGCAGAAACCACGGAACGCCACCTGCTACGATCTCTACACACTCCTTTTGCCTCTTTAAGGTTCATACAATTGGTCATACACACACGCCGGTTGCGAGTACTACGCGCCTGACCTTTCTGAAGAACATCACCAATAAGGTCACTATATGTCCTCCTAGGGCGTCCCCTCCCGGTGTTTCCACTCACATCTGCCTTGTAAATACCTTTTGTGAGTCGTCCTTCATTCATCCTCTCAACATGACCAAACCATCTAAGCATACTTTTTTCAATTTTTGTCACTATATCTTCTTTTAAACCACACCGTTCTCTTATCACTTTGCCCGATAGAGCTAGACATTATTCATAATGCTCATACATTATGTATAATGCCCGCATTAATCACCTGGTCCATAACATATATATATATATAATCTGAATCTCGGAAACGGCTCCAACGATTTTCATGAAATTTCGTATACAGGGGGTTTCGGGGGCGATAAATTGATCTAGCTAGGATTCATTTTTATAAAATGTCGTTTTGTTCGTGTTTTCAATGACCAACTTTATCGATAATCAACTTGAACGTAAAATTATTATTTTAAACATAATTTACCAAAAAATACCGAGCAAAGCTCGGTCAACCAGATATTGTATGTAAAATAGTAAAAATGTCCAAAAAAGTAGTCATCATTTCAGTCACAAGACGTCCACTACTGGATATAGGCCTCCCCCAAATTGGGGGGTGTTCCCATAATCGCCGCGCTTGGCAGGCTGGTTGGCGATCTCAGTATGGTGGTAAAATGCATAGAGAACGCTGCTGCCCATTCTCTAGTAAGTCCCTTAGTCGTCATTTTATATGATACCCACGAGAAGAAATGGGATGGTGCTATTACGTCTGGCACAACACGTAGTAGTGGATATTCTTTAAATAATACATGCAGGACTGCGAGGTAAAAAATTATCATATTTTTTTTGTAGAGAGTTTTTTCACCTCTGTCAAATTGGTCAATGATAAATGCGTTACTCTCTATAATCTGTAATAAACATTAAGATACGACTTACGTAGTCACTTGCCTTCTGATTCATCATCTGCCCAACCTTTTTCCAACTATGTTAGGGTCGGGTTCCAGTCTCACTGGATACAGCTGAATATCAGTATTTTACATGGAGCGTCTGCCTGTCAGATCTCCACCACCCAGTTACTACACACGATACCCCTAGGTAAGACTGGTGGTCAGACTTTCGGGCTTCTAGCGAACCGTAACGATTGTCACGATTGTCAAAGGTCCGCGAATTAAATCCGGGCCCAACGGCTTAACGTGCTTTCCGAGGCACAGAGAGGTCTTGGTATATAAAATCATGCACTAACCAACCGTGGCTGCTATTACTGCTCACAGTTAATATTTTCAGTTAGGGCTTGTGGCTGAGTAATAACAGTCGCACGGATTGATCGTTCAGGTTAAGCTACGCTTGCCGCGGTTGGTCCGTGGATGGGTGACCATTTTTACATACCAAGACCCTTCCGTGCCTCGGAAACCACGTTAAGCCGTTGGTCCCGGCTGTCTTTCGTAGATCTTAGACAGTCGTTACAGGTCATCAGAAGCCCGAGTCTGACAACCAGTATTACCAAGGGAAATCATATAACCCAGTAACTGGGTTATGCGGGTCAGATAGGCAGTCGCTCCATGTAAAATACTGGTACGCAGGTGGATCCGGTAAGACTGGAAGCTGACCCCAATATAGTTGGGAAAAGGCTAGGCAGATGATAAAATAAAATATATTAGTACCAATAAGCTAAATTAATCTGTAACTCATTAAAATATACAACGGATATTAATTAATTCATAGATTCGAGATCGCTTGATTAATATTCTATTACGCATGTATCCTGTCTAAGATATGATTCATCGTACATTTCACCGAAATTGGTACAGACGTTTCGGAGCAATTGATTAACAAACAATCATTAGAATGTATTTCCTGATAAATGTTAGCAACGAAACGGAATGTTATATAATAATAATTGCAGAGACTAATATTTTTTTATGAATAATTTAGTTATGAAACCAAAACTCACAATTTCATATCAAAATCAAAAGTCATTTATTCAAATTAGGCTGAGGATCAGCACTTTTTGAACGTCAAAATGACATAAGACAGTCCCCCAAAACGCCCACCCTTCACCACGTCCTAGTGCTTTAGCTGAGAAGAAGAAGTGGCGCAACAAACTCCGCAGCAGCACAGCTGTCTGTTATATTAGAAGTACTTGATCCTATAAAATAGATAAAATAAATAAATATATCTTAGAACAACCAATACACAGTTATCTGATCCCAAACTAGGCAGAGTCTGTACTATGGCAACCAGACAACTGATAAACATACTTATATATTTCTAAATACATACATATTATAGATAAATTAAACCCAGATACAGAACAAATTATTGTGCTCATCACACAAAGATTTCACACAAAGATTTGTCCTGGGTGGGAATCTTCAATTCAATCAATTTCATAATACGCGAGCGAAGCCGCTGGAAAAAACTATAGACCATAAATGTCAGACTTTGTTTCGTTCCGTCTAATCAACTCTTCGTATAATAAGGTTTCCACTCTTACATTCTTTCATAGGCATGTATTTAAGTTACTAGGTATCTTTTATTTAGGAGGTTCCGAACGTAAAAAATAGCACCATCTCATTTCTTACCGTGGGTGTCGTAAAAGGCGACTATCAAAGATCTACAAATGACAGCCGGAACCGCTGAAATAACGTGCTTTCCAAAGCATGGAGGGGTCTCGATATGGCTGATTATCTAAATTCTATAACCCAGTGACTGTTTAACATGCTACCCATTGGCAAGAGTTGTCAGTCAACCAATTAGAACCGTGCCCCTAGTTTCTGACGTTTCATAACCGCCCATGTTGGTTTATGTATTTTTTTTGTGTTTTGAGTCTTTCGGATTTCCGACCTCCCTTTACATGTGCATCTGGATTGAGGGCCCATTTTTTGAACCCTTGCGTACCGAAATAAGATTTATAGGGAAATTAGTTAAAACTAATAAAAACTTAAAGCAAAGGGTCATACATTTCTTAAACGTGAATTAAAACTGTTACGATGAAATAACTTGGGCTCTCAATCCAGACGCGTGCATAAAGTGGAATAGCCTAAATCTCAGTAAGTACTATCTCTGGGTTAATAATTTTTGTTTAAGAATTTAGTTAAGAATTCCTTAAATGTTTTAAGAAATTCCCAAATCTGTAAAATATGACATTACCGATTTATGGCGGCATATCTAGGGCCCTCACTTCATTATTGTTTGTACTGAGGAATCTGCAAAACATGAATATATCTGAAGAAATACATAAATACGAATTTAACATGTCTTACTTACATACCTATGTGAATTAGTTAAAAAGAAATAAGGACACAAAACTTAATGGTTAAGAAGTAAATTAAAGTCCAATTTTACTAAAAAGTCTGAACTGAGAGCCCAATATTTTCAGCTTTATTGACTAGGCTCAACCTCATAGAATAAAAGTTTTAACTATTTCTTAATTAAATTGTGACATATCGTTCGTTCTTCTAAATGTCATAACTTTAAGAGAAAATTGATTTTCAACTTTTTGAAAGAGAATTATTTGTAGAGTGACCATAATGTTCAAAGTACCTGTACATTTTGTAAAGTGCATTCGGAAAGTCATAATATTTGCAGCTAAAAGTACTATATACCTACTAATTACAATTTGGCTTTCCTTATTTTTAATGTTATTTCTATTTATGTGATGTTACTCTTTAACCTAAGTCCCTGAGATACCACATTTGGTATCGACACAATGGTTTTTTAATTGTGTCTGTAATTTACTTCTTAACCATTAAGTTTTGTGTCCTTATTTCTTTTTAACTAATTCACATAGGTATGTAAGTAAAACATGTTAAAGTCGTATTTATGTATTTCTTCAGCTATATTCATGTTTTGCAGATTCCTCAGTACAAACAGTAATGAAGTGAGGGCCCTAGATATGCCGCCATAAATCGGTAATGTTTAATTTTACAGATTTGGGAATTTCTTAAAATATTTAAGAAATTCTTAACTAAATTCTTAAACAAAAATTATTAACCCAGAGATAGTACTTACTGAGATTTAGGCTATGCCACTTTATGCACGCGTCTGGATTGCGGGCCCAAGTTATTTCATCATAACAGTTTTAATTCACTTTTAAGAAATTTATGACCCTTTGCTTTAAGTTTTTATTATTTTTAACTAATTTCCCTATAAATCTTATTTCGGTACGCAAGGGTTCAAAAAATGGGCCCTCAATCCAGATGCACATTCCCTTTACGACTATCAATCATCAACGAATGCCTGTCGGGACCAACTGCTTAACGTACTTTTCGACGCACGTATTTTGGTATAAGATAGATGGTCACCCATCTACAAACTAGCCTCAGCGACCGTAGCTTAACCTTCTATCTACCTGTGTGCCGCGATCCCCTCCTTTACTTACTTGCCTGTGAATTACAAAAACAGCATATTTTTTTACAAACACCATATATTTATCATGATTAAAATTCAGAAAGTTCCATAAATCATCTCAATAACATTATTTATCTCAATGAAATATATTCTCAAAGCAATTAATAAATAAACTATGTGAATTACAGTACATTTAATTGGTATAATGAATTGGCACTTTAATTAATTCACAACAAAATTATTATAGCTACAAATCATTAACATTGAAAATATCTAGGTTAATGTATGTTCTTCTTTGTCTAGTTTTACAGCCAATAAATTAATAATATCTGGTTGACCGAGCTTTGCTCGGTATTATTTGGTAAATTGTGTTTAAAATAATAAGTTTATGTTCAAGTTGATTATCGATAAAGTTGGTCATTGAAAACATGAATAGAACGACATTTTATAAAAATGAATCCTAGCTAGCTAGCTAGCTATTTATCGCACCCGAAACCCCTTGTATACTAAATTTCATGAAAATCGTTGGAGCCGTTTCCGAGATTCAGATTATATATATATATATACAAGAATTGCTCGTTTAAAGGTATAAGATTTGTTCCGCGTGTTGCCGGACGTAGAATAGCACCATCCCATTTCTTCCCTTGGGTGTCGTAAGGCGCGACTAAGGGACTTGCTAGAGAATGGGCAGCAGCGTTCTCTATGCATTTTACGACCGTACTGCGATCGCCAACCCGCCTGACAAGTGTGCCGATTATGGCGAACCCCCCAAATTAGGGAACGCTTTTGTCCAGCAGTGAAAGTCTTTCGACTGAAATTATGATGAATGAAATTAATTTGTTCTTCATACATCGATGTAAAAGCAGAAGAAGCATCAAAGTAGAATAAATGCTGTGCAAATGCGTTCATTGTGAAGCATGTGTGTCGTGATTATGAATGATAGGCTGAGGAATGATGTGATAAGACAACGGTGCGGTTTAAAAGAAGGTGTAGTGACAAAAATTGAAAACAGTATGATTAGATGGTTTGGTCATGTTGAGAGGATGAATGAAGGACGGCTTACAAAAGGCAGATGTGAGTGGAAACGCCGGGAGGGGACACTCTATGAGGACATCGATTGACCTTATTGGTGATGTTCTTCTGAAAGGTCAGGTGCGTAGTACTCGCAACCGGCGTGTTTGTATGACCAGATGTATGAAGCTAAACGAAGC
Organism: Aporophyla lueneburgensis; assembly: GCA_932294355.1. Taxonomy (NCBI): domain Eukaryota; kingdom Metazoa; phylum Arthropoda; class Insecta; order Lepidoptera; family Noctuidae; genus Aporophyla; species Aporophyla lueneburgensis. The sequence continues at coordinate 8,603,069 of OW028762.1, read as the reverse complement.
AAGAGGAGGATCGTAACAGGTGACGTTCTGTAGTTTCTAGCTATAAATCATTAACATTGAAATTAATCAGCACCCTAATTGCGAAACGCACAATTTATCAGAATCTGAATGGTATTGAAGATTATTTCTAAACCATTGCGTCATTTGTTCGAATAAATTGTCGGCTCAGCAACGTAAATAACGCAATGAATGTAGTTTAACTATGAATATTAAACCAATTCCTACTGATAAAAAGTTCCGCAATTACCCCTCAGGTTAATGTGTGTTCTCCTTTTGTCTAGTTTTACAACCAATAAATTGATTTGCTTTGTATAGATCGATGTAGAGCCCACTCCCTTTTGCCGAGAGGAGGTCTGTGTCCCAGCGGTGGGACATTATAGACTGATTATGTATGTTATGTATGAGTATGTGCGTCTTTAACACGTTGAGTGCCAAACACAGATTGATGGTTAATCCCATATGGCCACAGATTTAGAGCGCATACAAAATTGTTAGTAGCAAGCACGCGATATCGAGTGATCGGCCATATTATACAGAGCCGACGAATCACGCGATATCGCGTGATCGGTACTCAACATGTTAAACTAATAGGGTATATTAAGCTCGCCCCCTGTTAAATGGGACTTTATTATAACTGGCGGAAATTGCATGTATCTGGTATGAATGCACCTCTGCCTAACCCTTTTGGATGCAGACGTGATTAAATGTGTATGTGTTATTTAAATATTAAGGGAGAGGGCTAATATTTATCCCTAATAGGTGACGGTTTAATTTTTTCAAATATAATAAAAACCGGCTAAGTGCGAGTCGGAGTCACGCACGAAGGGTTCCGAACCAGTATCGGTGAAAAAATCACGTTTGTTGTTGTATCCCCTTAAATATTTGTTTAATTCTGTTTTTTTCTGTTAAAATTGCATCTCTCTAACTATCACGGTTCATGAGATACAGCCTGGTGATAGACGGAAGGACGGACAGCGGAGTCTTGGTAATAGGGTCCTGTTTTACCCTTTTGGGTGCGGAAAAGCCCTAAAAAGCTGTTTACAACTATGTTGAGGTCGGCTGCCGGAATAACTAGATACAGCTATACCCGTATTTTACATGGAGTGACTGCCTTTCTAGCCTCCATAGCCCCCTCTTCGAATGACAGTCGCAACCAACGGCTTACTGAAGCAGGAAGGGGTCCCGACTCGATATGTAATGAATGGTCACCCATCCACGAACAGAGCACGACAAACACAGCTTAACCTCATTTACTTTAAAATCGAAAAGTACCTTCATAATAATAATGCTTAACCTATCAATTATAACTATGTCAGGAGTGCGAGCGCGACTGGTTTGTGAACGGTACTTTGTACTGTGACGTGAATATGAACTGAGACGGCCACTGTGAAGGGAATTACAGTAATACAACTTTTAAAATTAAAGGTTTAATTAATCTCATTATTTTATCGAGACATCAAAAGTCACCTGTTCAACACATATATTTTCATATAATATGTTGAAAAAATGTAGGGAACAGCTGACTGTTCAATTCGTGTTTTGTTGCGCTGGATATTAGGTAAATCAAAATGATAAATGATTTTAATTCTCAAATAAGTTTTTTTACAATGGTATTTACGCTTTAACAACTACATGAAGTCGGCGTTTCCTATCTGACTACTCTAAGAAGAACGCTGAAAGTCAGAGTTACAGTCTCTTTTAAAGTCCAGACATAATATTGATCACATCATGTGAAAACGACGTAGATTGATGTCTGAATTAAGTGTCTTTTGTGGGTAACAAGAAGCCACCCAGATTCAGTGGACCTATCGGTCAATACACGTATTTGCCATTTGCCACTAATCGGGTTTCAGTTGCTTCAATTAGACATCTTAAATTACTTACTTCATAGATAAGAGGTTGCTATAAAACGGAAGCTATAATTATTATATAATGATAATAAGTCGTAAAAAATCAGTAATTACCGAATTTCTCTAAACTTGGCGGATAGTCTCTTAATGTGTCCCTTGTGAATGTCCCTATAGCTTCAACAGCAAGTAAGAAAATCTGTATCTTTCTGAGGGCGGATGTTTGATACTCTTTCACGCAAAAACTACTTTACGGATTTGGATGATACTTATAGAGGTAAATTATAACCTGGATTAACAGATAGGGTGCTTTTTATCTCGATAATACGTTCCCTTGGGATAATTTCCGACCTCAATGCGGGCGAAGCCTCTAGCAAAACCTAGTAATATTATAGTTGTAAACTCAATTATTCATCCTCATGAAATACAATTAAACGAAACAGTTACGCCGCGTGTTGTTCAGTTATTCCGTGTGTAAAGTAATTCCGTTTAAATTAAGTGTCGAGGGCTCCGCTTTACGTGATCGGTGCATTTAAATTCTGTGACTGCGTTGTAATTGTATGATAAGTAGTTTAAATAGGTGCTTTGGATTTCACAAGTATAAACGCAGCTATAAGAATTATTTACATGTCATTAATAAGTAAGTAGAGAAATGAAATGTAGGTAGCAGTGCACCTATTTTTAATCTAGCGACATGCCTTTGCTTCGCATGAGTGCAATGACGAGACTTCAACATCATGTTTTGTTAGTTACTTAGATATTAAATATACACATAAATCTTCCAGAATAAATCCTTTAAATTATCGAAATACATTTTGTAGTTTACAAGATCTAACAGGTCTCACAAATGGACACGCCAACCGTTTATTTTTCATAATATGGATAAGTAAATAGGTATAAAAAACTGGAACTGCCTCTTTGGCCTAGTGTTCGCAAGCGGTACTGCTGAACATGAGGTCTTGGGTTCGATTACCAGGTCGGACAAAGTGTTTTGAGTTTTTCTATGTGGAATTTCTCAGTAGCAGCCCGGAGTCTGGATGTGAGCCCAGTTGATGGAAATACGGTCACCCCCTATTTAATGGGACTTAAACATAACCGGCGAAACGTGGATGTGTTATAGGTACACCTCTGCCCAACCCTTTGGGGAAACAAGACCTGATTTAATGTTATGGAAGATATATGTAGAAAAGAAAACACTGTTTTGCAATTTCCTATTATAAGAACTCATTTGATGAAATATTTACCTTTACAATTATTTTGAAACCTAAAAGCTTTTAAGCAAAATAGACATACACATATAAAATTTAAGATTTATAAATAAACAGCACAATAAAAATCTTAGCCTGCCATTCCAATGACCAAACACACTTGCCCTACTCCCATTCAAGTCCACTACGTAACCATATCAATAAACTTGTTTTAGGAGTTAACCTGTCGGTCAGATGTAGTTAGTCGTAACCCGTTAGACCGTTCAATGGTCAGTGCCGACCACTCAACAACTGACAGACCGACACCTCTTAAATGTTTTGTATACATGTTACGAACAAGAACCTGCTTTTAGAAGAAGTTTTGTTAACCGTATCATTGTACCGTGTTTTCCCGGTATAAATGAGGCATTTGTAGACAACTACACTCCTGCACGGCTTATTAGTCGTCGACTCGCATGAATTCAGTCAAATCGGGTGAATCATAATGTTTAAATAGTATTTTTTTATTGTCTATAGTGCGAATCGCACGAATTGGGGGCGAATAAATAATTACAGAAATGCGTATTAGGCATATTAAGCAACAAAGTGAAGGGAATATTACACTAACTTTTATAAATAAAACAAAACGTGCGCGTTTCACCTGTAGGTGGTAAAGAAGCTATAGAAGCAAAAATAAAATTTTTACCTAAGCGTTTTTGAATTTTCGTAATTATTATAATTTTAAAACTGCTTGAGACGTTTTGCATGAAACCTTTACTCCAAATTCCATGAATGGCCCGCCTGACGCTGCGAGGGCGACGACCAGACGGCACGAGCATGGCCGCAGTGTCTCGGGCCGTGAAAATAAGAAGGAGCCACTATTTCTCATGTGCGTCAAATAATTTTTTAAATATTAAATTTTGAAAAAAAAAATACATTTAGAACATTTTTTTTTTCGTTGCTGTTGCTTCTTTACCACCTACAGGTGTACCTCTTAGAATATTTCGTGTATGTGTGTATGAATAGATACACCTTATATAAAATGCTGAAATTCAAAGGCTACGCTGAAATGAGTTCATAATGAACTTAAGTTAAGGCTATAACAGCAGTTGCTAGATTTCTGTCTTCCACAACCTACCTAGATTCTAGCAAGCTTTTCGCGCCGTTTCGCCGTATCGTCGTCTAGCCTTTTCCTTCTAACCATGTTGATGTCGGCTCTCAGTTTAATTGTATGCGGCTAAATATCAGTATTTCACATGGAGCGACTGCCTGTGTGATCTCCACAACCCAGTTAGATACTGGGTAATAGGATGCCTCTTGAGAAGATGGCCTGTCAAACTTTCGGGCTCCTGACGATTCGAAACGAATGTCAAAGATGTACAAATATGTGCTGGGACCAACGGCTTAACATGCTTTCCGACGCACGGAGGGATCACGTATCTTACATCATCATCATTATCATCATTTCAGCCGCAAGACGTCCACTACTGGACATGGGCCTCCCCCAAGCACCGCCAATTTGAGCGGTACAATTTTTGAGGGGATTTGCCATAATCGCCACGCTTGGCAGGCGGGTTGGCGATCGCAGTATGGTGGTAAAATGCATAGAGAACGCTGCTGCCCAATCTCTAGTAAGTCCCTTAGTCGCCTCTTACGACACCCACGGGAAGAAATGGGGTGGTGCTATTCTTTACGTCCGGAACCACACGGTACCACGGTATGAAATTTTGTGTGTATATCGGGTAGGTCTGGAATCGGCCAACATCTATTTTACATACTCCTAAATGACCAGGGTGACCCACCCCTAAATGTATATTTTTATTTTTTGACAATTTTTTACATCATTTGATCAGCCTATAATGTTCCCACTGCTGGAACATAGGCCTCCTCTGTGTGAGAGGGACTGGGCTATAATACACCATGTGGGCCCAGTGCTATAGTATTATGGAGCGTCATATGTTACATAATAAGCCTATAAGATTCCCACTGCTGGGACACAGGCCTCCTGTCTGAGAAGGAGCGGGCTGTTATCCAACACACGGGTCCTGTGCAGGTTGGTAGATGTCACATGTCTTCGAATTTTTGGTTCTAGGACATGCCGATTTCCTCACGATGTTTTCCTTCACCGTTTTAAGAGCAGTGCTGTTGAAATAATTTACACAAAGTGTGATGTTTACGAGTACATAACAAGATAAGATATAAAGTTGGTCACCCATCCACGGACAAACCGTGGCAAACGTAGCTTAACCTGATCATTCGAACCACCCATTTCTCGCGCCATAATGTATGTGAAATAACCGTGCCATCTATCGAATATATTAGTTACTAAATAGAAGATTAGAGTTAGAACGTTATAGGTGGTAGCTATAACTGAGTATAGATGTCGCTGTTAGCATCGATCGACGAGAGAACAAAAAGGTTTTACCATTGGATTTTGTAAGAATAATCTAATATATAAAATTCTCGCATTCTCGCATTGTAATAATCTAATATATATAATTGTCGCAGTATTTGTTACCAAACTCCTCCGAAACGGCTGGATCGATTTTTATGAAATTTTGTGTGTAAATCGGGTAGGTCTGAGAATCGGCCAACATCTATTTTCCACACCCTTAGATGGTAAGGGTGACCCACATATAATAAATATATTTAAAATAAATATATTTTTTTATTTTTTGCCAAAGTTTTCTATTATTACGATTTGGCAATGAAAAATACATATACAACTCTAAATTTTCACTCTTTTCACCGGGCAAAACAACGTTTGTCGGGTCAGCTAGTTTATTTATAAGAAAGGCATTGTGGCTAAATAATACGTCGAATGATCAGGTTAAGCTACGCTTGCCGCGGTTGGTCCGGGGATGGGTGACCTTCTGTACATATTAAGACCCCTCCGTGCTCTGTAAAGCACATTAAGCCGTTGGTCCCGGCTGTCATTTGTAGATTTATAACAGTCGTTACGGGTCATCAGAAGCCCGAATGTCTGAACACGTCTTAACAAGGAGTAGGTATAGTATTACCCAACGATTGGGTCGTAGAGTTCATATATCTATACTAATATTAAAAGAGTTTAAGAGTTTGTTTGTTTGTTTGTTTGTTTGATTGAATGCGCTAATATCAGGAAATGCTGGTCCGAATTGAAAAATACTTTTTGTGTTGGGTAGCCTATTTATCGAGGAAGGCTATAGGCTATATAACATCACGTTATAACTAAGAGAAGCGGAGCAGTAATGAAAAATGTTGCAAAAACGGGGAAAATCGCACGGGTATTCGGTATTCGATGCGATCATGCGACGGGAAGGGTCGGGGGAGCAAGAAAAACGCGGACGAAGTCGCGGGCATAAGCTAGTATATATATATATATATATCCGATTAGCCTGGAAGCCAACCCCAATCTAGTTGGGGAAAAGACTAGGTAGATAGAGAAAAATCTTTAGAAACGAAAGACAAAATATCAGATTAAAGAAAAATTTTTGCGGTGCGATGACAAAAATGCAGAAATTAAATGTCACTTTATATGGGAAGACTTTCTGACTGACTTTGATTTACTGTATGTGTTCTTCGTAGAAATAAAAAGCGTCATGCTAAGCCTGCTGGGCTGATCTACCTCATAATCAGTTTATATTGTTCCAACTGCTGGTACACAGGCTTCTCGGTGAGAGGAAGTGGCCCACTGCCATAATCTACCACGCGGGCCCAGTCCGGGTTGGCAGATGTCACATGTCTTCGAATTTTTGATTCTGGACATACCGGTTTCCTCACAATGTTTACCTTCACCGTTTTGAGAGCAGTGTTGATGAAATAATTTACACAGTGTAAAGCGTCTGCCGCTGCGCATATGGTGCCGGACGTAAAGAATAGCACTATGCCATTTCTTCACGTAGGTGTCGTATAAGGCGACTAAGGGACTTGCTAGAGAATGGGCAGCAGCGTTCTCTATGCATTTTATCACCATACTGCGATCGCCAACCCGCCTGACAAGCATGGCGATTATGGCAAACCCCCCAAAAAATTTAACGGTCTAATTGACGGTGCTTGAGAGAGGCCTATGTCCAGCAGTGGAGGTCAATCGGATGAAATGATGTTAATGATAGAAAGAGCTGTCTATTCTTCATATTAACAGAAAGCTCTATGCTAAGCCTGCTGGAATGACCTACCAACCTCCTATAAGTTATTTTTTGCTGTGTATCTATACTTAATATTATAAAGCTGAAGAGTTTGTTTGTTTGTTTGATTAAACGCGCTAATCTCAGGAACTACTGGTCCGAATTGAAAAATTATTTTTGTGTTGGGTAGCCTATTTATTGGGGAAGGCTATACACTATATAACATCACGCTACAACCAAAAGGAGCGGAGCAGTAATGAAAAATGTTGCAAAGACGGGGAAAATCGCATGTGTAGGCGATTCGACGCGACGGGAAGGGTCGGGGGAACAAGAAATTTAACGCGGACGAAGTCACGGGCAGAAGCTAGTCTAGGCTAATTGAGTGCTAGGTTACCTGTCACTCATGAATATTCCTTTTACTTAAAAAATGCATGGTCACATAAAAGACTCACAGCTTATTCCAATTCATTATTTACCACTATAAAGATGACCTCTAAAATGGGCACTAACAAAAACAAAACAGTATCACATTAAGTTTTTATAGCGATGTCATTGACAGACTACAATGTTGAAGCGATATAAAATAATAGACACGATTTACAAAATTATATTTATGGCGTTTAGCATTTAATGAATCTGTGTTATATCATTTATAAACTAAGAGGAATATGAAAAATTACGTTTTCAATGTTTGCCTACGGCTTTGTCCGCGTGTTTATTGTTTTAACATAATATAATATCCTATGACAGAGTGAGTGCAGTGTGGGCATAGTGTAAACGACCGTGACTCACTCGAACCTAGGCAGGCGGTTTACTTTGTGTAAATTATTTCATCACACTGCTCTCAAAACGGTGAAGGAAAACATCGTGAGGAACCGGCATGTCCTAAAAACCAAAAATTCTAAGATATGTTTCATCTACCAACTTTCACTTTTTTACTAGCCATTAATATCCCACTGTCGGACGAACGCCTCCGGCTCTCTGTCCAGAGGTGCCAAGGACCAATCTTTATTAAAAGAGTCCAACTCATTCCGCCATCTCCGTCTGGGCCTGCCGCGATGTAGCTTCCCATTAGAGAATTTTTGTGTTCAGGTCCGTAGTTCCGAAGACCACCCCCTTACATCAAAAACTTTTTACAATTGCCTCTTAATATTCGATATAGAAAAGATAATATAGATGACTTTCGAAAAATTACCTGAAATCAACTATCGAGTTTATCTTTACAGACACAGTGCGACGAGTTGTGGACAAAAACTGTTCAAGTGATGTCCGTTTAAATCAGTTGTTGAAACCGGTTCAGTATTTTAAATGTACAACTATAATTAATCTCATATACACAGGCAGTGATTCATAGTACCCGTAAAAAAATTGCGAACTTGATGAGAGCATTGCTCGGGCCCCACTCTATACAAGCATTTGTATAATAACATGAATTTTGCGACTACTGTATTTTGCAAACGAAATAAAAACTATGCTATGTACTTTTACGGTTCGTTTGTATTGTCAACTACTGAATAAAGGGCTCCTAAATATAAATTCTTAAGAGCCCTCTTACAAAATTTGAACGCTCGAGTTTAGGTAAAAGACGGCAATCTTATGTATGTGTGCGTAGCTATCCACACATGCACAATACAAACAGTGTAACGCGAGTGTCGAGCCGGTCTAAACAATCTTGATCCGTTAGAATTATAATGCGGTATTTAGATATTTATGAAAATACTTATTTTATTTATCCAGTCTAATAAAGATTTCTAGACTAATAAAAAAAAATACAACTATATGTTATGTAAAGTATACAATAAAAATAAAAAATTAAAACAATTACGTGTTGGTGCCGATTCTGTTGTACACCGAACTAAACTAACAAAACTATCTCTAAAATTGCTTCATTTTAGCTATGAGAATTGTTACGCTATTCTGCAAGAAATAATCTCTTTTAAAAATTATTTTGACACGACTAAAATCAAATTTGACAATCGCGACTCAACGTGGTATTTTTAGGGTTCCGTTGCCAAATGGCAAAAACGGAACCCTTATAGATTCGTCATGTCTGTCTGTCTGTCTGTCCGTCTGTCACAGCCACTTTTCTCCGAAACTATAAGAGCATGCTGTTGAAACTTGATAAGAAGATGTATTCTGTGAACTGCATTAAGATTTTTACACTAAAATAGAAAAAAAAACAATAAATTTTTGGGTTCCCCATACTTAGAACTGAAACTCAAAAAAAAATTTTCATCAAACCCATACGTGTGGGGTAAAATGGTATTCAGGCTTCTAATATATTTGTTTCTAAACTGAATAGTTTGCGCGAGAAACACTTCCAAAGTGGTGAAATGTGTGTCCTCCCCCCCGTAACTTCTAAAATAAGAGAATGATAAAACTAAAAAAAATATATGATGTACATTACCATGTAAACTTCCACCAAAAATTGGTTTGAACGAGATCTAGTAAGTATTTTTTTTTAATACGTCATAAATCGTAAACCGCAATTTACCTTTCATTCAATCAACTCAAATATAAAAATTTAAAAAAACATTTAATTTCATAAACATAAACCTTATGCATAAACCGAGAATACATACAGGTTTGTACGGAAACCTCGGTGCGCGAGACCGACTCGCACTTGGCCGGTTTTTTTTCTTTTGGCTTCGCAACTTAGTACTTGTGCGCTACGCAATGAACTTGCTGAGATACGAAGGTGCGCGCAAGGGGGCATCCTGGACGTGTTTTATATGGAATTTTTCATTTGTGTTTGAAAAAAAAAAAATTACCCACGTGTTGAGATTTATATGTTTATATATGGTTTTATAAAGGGGGTCGAAAATTTCATTATTTTTGCGATAGGACACGCCATTTTTGAGATATAAGCAAAAAAAAAAAAAATACAGTACTGTTTTTGCACGTAAGGCGAGGCGTTGCCGTTGGTGTGAATTTTTGTTCATGACCACTAATTTTACTCCACACCTTTTTAATCGCGATTAAAAATAGTCAGATTTAGTTAAAATAAATTATTTTAGTCAAATTTTTTCTACAATCTATTAAAATAATGCTTTACTTGATAATTAACGAAACTCTTATTCAAAAAAAAAAAAAAATGCGAAGAGTATCAAAATGTTGTAGTCGTAGTATATTTTTGCCTTCACGATACGAGTACCCGTAAACTGAGACGCGGGAAAAATTGACACAGGTCCTTCCCCGTTGGGCGCTTGCGCCGTACTAAACGCTGCCCGCTTGTGCATCATAATTTATTCTAATTTAGAGTGATTTTAAAAACGATATTATGTGTCTAATTAAATAAACAGATTTAAATAAAACTTGAGAATTCGATTTGTTATAGAGCATACTTTATACTGACATGAATTTTTTAATGTAATTATGCTTTATTCAAACCAAAAAAACGCGATAAACTTGCGAATAAATCGTAAAAATTGCCATAAGGCTTTATTTTTTTTTACTAATTAATGTTATTAAAAATCAATATTCTTGTAATAAATGTAACAACTAGATTATATGTCTGTTGTTTTGTGTATTTTTTTTACTCAAATTTCTACATATTAATGATAGAAATAGGAGTCTGAAATTGACCCTGCGCTGATTTTTACGAAAACTAGTTGTGGGAGATTAATTACTACAAAGTAAACAAATAAGTTTTTGTAAATGTTCTACTAAAAGTGACAAAACAAAAGATTGATCTATTTTTTACATGTATTCGTCAATGCCAGAGTATTTATAATGATGAGATGAGAGGTAAATAAGGCGGCTAAAATCTTAGATATTCGCGCAAAAATGTAAAATGGCTCTTAAGAATATCGTCTACTTGACCATCATTATACGTACTCATCTCATCGTCTGCCTTTTCCCATTCACGTTAGGTTAGGTTAGGCAATAGTGGGGCATCCAAGGCAATAGTGGGGCATCCAAGGGCATCCAAGGCATAGTGGGGTCTTGGTATGTGAAGATATTCACCCATCTACGGACTAGCCGCGGCAAGCGTAGCCTGATCCATGGACCTGCGCAATTGTTATTATTTATTTATTTATTAACCACAAGCCCTTCTCGTCATACGGACTAAAATCTAACAGAATCAACGGTTTTTTGCCATCCAATAAACACCAACATTTACGACAATATGCTAACCTATTCTTTCTTTTTTTCCAGGTCCAGTGCCACTAGCTAGAAATATAAGACACCTGCCCTGTATATCAAGAAGATCAGGACAGGAAGGCATGTGTATGTTCGCCATAGATTGCCTTAAAGCCAACGGTTCTCACCTCGGGACATGCATAGACAGATTCTACTTCGGATCCTGTTGCCAGATCCCTGATAAAACAATCCTACCACAAATAATAGGTAACAATATAGAAGATAATTCAATAGACAGTGCGAATTTTGTACATCCACAAATCGAGGATAAAGTTTCAATGACAGTAAGTAAGATTCCAGATATATTTCCTTCGAAAAAGACTACAACTACAGAAAAGGTAGAAACTACAGTTACGGAAAAATCTGACACGGTTCTAGATAGAACTGAGGCTATGGATTTAGAAACGAAAACGGACGAACAATCGACTATTGATAATAAGATAGTAAACGATGAAGTCAAATTCACAACATCAGCAATCGTAGAAACTACTATGAAAGCTGAAAGTAAAATCACTGATGCACCGATTACTGAACTACCAATGAAACTTTCAACATTCCAAACAGTTTCTGGCGAGAGTAGTATAGTTACTGAAAAACCTGAAAAGGACGATGTTACGAAAGGTACAACCACTTCAAAGCCAAAACCTACTCGTAAACCGTCAAGGCCAACCTTCAGACCGTCTTCACAAAAGCCTTATAACCATACAAGACCTCAATATACTTTATCTACTTATAAACCGAGACCTGTAAAGCCAGTGTATAATTCCACTAGAAAACCACCTTACAGGCCGACAAATAAACGTCCTCCTGCTACTAAAAAGCCGTTGCCAATTCCTCCTAGACTTAACATAACTATACTACCTCAATCGACTAGCTCAAAACCTATATTCACCCGACCATCATCAGTTTCGATCACATACATCAACACTACAGTTGCGTCATCAACGACAGCTGAATCTACAACAACAACTTCAACTTCTACATCAACAACCACTACTACAACAACAACAACAACAGAACCCCCATCGTCACCAACAACTCTTTTAACGACTGTAACAGAAAAAGTGATTGAACCAACTGAATCCGTAACAGAAGTTGAAAAAACAACTCAGGTTTCACCTGTAGTTGAAACAGAGAAACCTACTGATAGAACGACCATTTCTGAAGCAACCATTGAAACAACTGTCACAGAAGCGGCTAAAGAAACAACAGTACAAGCTTCTGAAGCAACAGACGTTGTTTCAACGACAGAAGCAGAGCAGTTGGTTACTGAGACCGAAGCGGCTACTTCTCCATTACTTGCTTCGTTCTCCACTGAAACTACTAAAGTTGAGACGTTGACGACTCCTGAGGAAGTTGCTACGAAAGAGCCTGAGAAGATCACAGAGTCTGATGGTAAGTGTTTCCTATCAATTACTAATATAATTACTATTTGATTTAGGAGTTCGAATAAGGCTCACATTTTAACAGCCTTACTTAGAAAAATGTTTATTTTAAACACCAATATATAATTAATATATTATTTTGTGATTTTGTCCTTATCTTCTGCTCCAAATACTCCTTTATCGTCAAATCACTTACTGGATCTTTTACTTCAATAATAGTATTTCCAATAATCATGTAGGCATTCATTACAAGTATTTTTTTCCACAAGTAAACCATGTGCATAGCATATTAATGTCAGGGCAAAAAAAAAATGGTAAGAGTTTCTCACAAAAAAGTTTGAATTCATAAATTAAACCTTGTTTCGCGATAAATCTACGATATGGTTATATTTAACTATTGATAGACACTATCTAAAAAATCTACTAACTATACAATTCTGATTATCTTATCTTTGATCAAAATCGTTTAGTGAATGTAAATTTGTTACAAACTGCTTACTTAGCCTGTCTCATGAATTCATGATTCTACCCATCCAGTACTACACTCTCATATATTCAAATATCAATGCAAGCTTCATGATTTTTTTCCTTTGTGTCTCTTTGGCATCTTTATGAGATCCGTTATGTAAACTAGAAGATTGTCGTCAACCTAATCCGTTATGTTTTATGGATTGCATCGTTTTTTGGACTTGAATCATGTCGTCCATCTTGTTTTTCTAATCCATTTTTTATATTCATATCATCATTATCAGCCTTTATTGTCTCCACTGCTGGGACACAGGCTTTCTCTTGGTGAGAAGGTGTAATCTACCACGCGGGCCCAGTGCGGGTTGGTAGATGTCACATGTTTTCGAATTTTTGGTTATAGGACATGCCAGTTTCCGCACGATATTTTCCTTTACCAAATTCATATGATAGGCGACATCGTCGTGCTTTTTCTTTTTCTGTCAGAAGAGACTTATGGCTTATGGCCTTCAGTAGGTTATTTTTCCGATCAGTATTTTTAATTCCTGACACATATATGTAGAAAGTGATGGATTTATTCTTAATTCAAGACCTATTTTTGTCAGAAAACACTGATGGCATATGTCCTTCTGAAATTATAGCAGCTCTCAATTATGTCGGTTCCTCTCTATCAGTTTTAGACATTCAATATTTTCCTTCCTAGAATTGTGTACATGTAGTATGTAAATAATTATCTATGTCATTACTCATTTGAGTGACGTCATCAAAATACCGCATTTCATTTTAGCCACCTATGTTTTTATCAGTTGTCAGATTGTCACCTACCTACGCGTTTGGTAAATAAGTTCATTGACTCTTTGGGCATTACTCTGGTTGACATGAATTGATGCAAACTTTGTTTGTTTTGCTCAAGCATGTGGATGATGTTTGATGGTTGTATTTGCGTCGAACGGAATCTACACTTGTAAATGCGAAAGTGAGTCCTTACTCAGATGAAGTGAGGTTGAAGAGAACTATCATTTCACCTGATGCTAGAGAATGAAATTATTGACCGCTTCCTTCACTTCAGTTTCAATGACGAGATTTTTACAGAATGGATAGACTGCTTGTTTGGTAGATCATCTTTAGCATCATCATCATTTCGGCCTAGAAGATTGGGGGAGAACAAGCTCCAAACACAAAATCAAAACATTTATTTCAAACTAGTTGTCAGCGGCTTCGGCCGCGTGATGTTCGGAAATCATCACACAGGGGCGTCCTACTCAGACAAAAAGTAGCCTATGCTACTCCTTATTGTATCAGCTATCTGCCAGTCCTGTCAAATTCAGTCCAGCCGTTTTAGAGATTAGCCGGAGCAAACAGACAGAGAGACAAATAAAAAAATGAAAAAGATTTTTTTATGTAAGAACCTATATATTTTTATATGCATTTAGTGAAAAGTTGTTAATTTGAAATTACAAACAGACACTTCAATTTTATTTTATTGTATAAAGAAGCATGAAAGTAGAATAAATGCTGTGGAAATGCGTTCCTTGTGAAGCATGTGTGGTGTGACTATGAATGATAGGCTGAGGAATGATGTGGTAAGAGAACGGTGTGGTTTAAAAGAAGATGTAGTGAAAAAAAATTAAAAAAGTATGCTTAGATGGTTTGGTCATGTTGAGAGGATGAATGAAGGACGGCTTACAAAAGGTATTTACAAGGCAGATGTGAGTGGAAACACTGGGAGGGGACTCCCTAGGAGGACATATAGTGACCTTATTGGTTATGTTCTTCAGAAAGGTCAGATGCGTAGTACTCGCAACCGGCGTGTGTGTATGACCAATTATATGAACCTAAACGAGGCAAAAGGAGTGTGTAGAGATCGTAGCAGGTGGCGTTCCGTGGTTTCTGCCTACCCCCATGGGAAAAGTCGTGAGTTTATGTATGTGTGTATATATTGTGGCTATTAGCATTGTATGTTTATTTGTCATCTTTAACAGTTTTAAACTTAAAGTCACCTTAACAGCTATTAGTTTCAAACCAATATTTGTTCTGTTATATTGATTTGACACGATTGACAGAAATGACTCTAGGTACAGTAGCCAAAAAAGATAAGTAACCATGGTCGTCGGATATAATTGAAGTTTAGTAAGAAACCGAGACTGGATGTTTTTTTTTGTTTTTTTTTTTTTTGCTGAGCTGCACTGTCCCACTCCTGGGCAAAAGCCTCCCTCCACTCCTTCCAACTATCGCGAAGCCGCGCGTCCTGCTGCCAGTTTTGACGGAACGTATCCAATCCAACTCGTCCCGCCATCTCCTACGTGGTCTGTCGCGACCCCGCCTCACTGTCTCAGGACACCAATTCTGTGTTACGTGGGCCCACAGTTTATCCGGCATGCGGCAAACATGTCCTGCCCACTGCCCAGTCCAATTTAAGTTGGACAGCCTTTGAGCCACGTCAGCGATGTTTTGGATGTTTACTAAAGAAATTTAATCTGATTAATAAGGTGTTTGTTTTTTATTAATATAAATTAAATTTTATTCTAAAGAATCTTCAAATATATCTGACGACCCTGGTAACTCTACAGGGCCAAATTAAATTAACTGACAATACTTTATCCACGTGTTGAGTAATGAAAAATTAATGGAACAACAAATAATAATTATTCGATGGGCGAAGGTAATCGATCAACTGTTTTTCTAATTTTTCGTGGAACATAGATATTTTTTACGAATTTCCAAAAACCAAAACGTAACGTAATGTTTTTTGGTTGCCATATTGTATACGTCAGTGTCATTTAGGCGGTTCACCCACTGAAGATGCGTCCCGCCGCGGTGCGCGGAGCGCCGTACAACGCACGGGGCGCCTTCCCGCGCATTTCCGCGTCGGCGTCGGCAGTGTGTTGTGCTAGGCGTGATTTTGTATATAAATTGAGATACTTGCATACAACGGTATCCTCCCGACCCTTGCAAGAGCCAGCCCGCGATGCTGTGCCGTTAGCTTTAAATTAGTCCCTAAATAATTTAACCCAGATCCAGCCAGTCCCTTGGGGTTCCCTCTATCTGGCAGAAAAGTGATGCTCCGAATTTTATTTGGCATAACACACTTGGCATAATCTTATTTAAACGAATATTTGTAAGGCATAAAAAATGTTTAACATAATTATTGTTTGGCCGAATGTTTATATGCTCGACTTTACGCTCGCATACTTTTAAGATGGCAGAATTTTATTTCGCATAATTACCTTTGGCAGTCTTAAAATTCCGCATAATTTCGTTTAGCATAACATTTATTTGGAGCAATGATTATTTGGCATAATTTCACTTGGCATACTATGAAGATGGCAGAATTTCATTTAGAATAATTTTGTTAGGCATATTTTCATTTCTATTAAATTGCATTTTAACCTTAAATAAAATGAAATAGTGTCTCAAAAAGTCAGTATATGTTGTGCTACAAAAATTATAGGCAGAAACGAATCGCTGCAGAACCGACTCCACGTAGTCTTGTCTGCCCTACCCCTAGAGTGTAATTTAAGCCCGCGTAGGCGCGGAGTGGCGAGGCGAAAACCATCTGCGACGATGAGCTCGCGTGGGACCGCCGGAGCCCCGCAGCGCCGAAGCCGTGACAGAAACCATGCATGCTGCATGTTGCATGCTCGCCTGCATGCTGTAAGCTTGCTTGCATGCTGCATGCTTGCTTGCATGCTTGCTTGCTGCATGCTTGCTTGCATGCTGCATGATTGGTTGCTTGCATGCTGTATGCTTGCTTGCATGCTGCATGCTTGTTTGCATGCTGCATGCTTGTTTGCATGCTGCATGCTTCTTCGATATGAAATGTATGCCAAAAGATGATTCTAAGTTTAAAGTTTCTGAGATATGATAGTTCTGCCTTTTAATAACTATCGAAATGAAATTATGCCAAGAGACGATTCTGACTGCGAACTTTCTGCGATATGATGGTTCTACTTTTTAATTATTATGGAATAAAATTTATGCCTAAAGATGATTCTGACTTATAAAATTATGCGTTGTGAATGTATGATAAATGAGTGTATGCCAAACGATTTTCTGCGAAATGAAGTTTATGCCATCCGCTGTTATGCAAAATAATATTATGACGAAAAAAATTCTGCCATAAAGGGTGGACCCAGTCCCTTGCTGTCCCCCTACCAGTGATTGCCTAAGCCGAGGTTCGTACCCCCCTCGGGGTAACCCTTAAAGCTTTCGCTTTAGTTTTTAAGTATAATAAGCCCCGGCTGGAGGCCTAAACAGGTAACTTTTTAGAACTCGCCGGGACAAAATCCGTTTAAGTAGTAACAATCTTTTCAGGATTAACTACGAGATGCCCCACAAAAAAAAAATACAACGGTAAAATCTGCCATCCCGCGCTACGTGACGGGGCGCGGTGCAGTGGGTGGAGCGCCTTAAATTTTAGATCAAAGTTGGAACGTGGTTTTTTTTAAAAAACATTGGGTTTCGATATCAATCCCAAGACGTGGGTAAAGTGTGCCAACTAATTAAAACCTGTTTACGTGTAACTACATATACTCGTAAATATCTTTTGGTGACCGTACACAAGTCGCTTACCGGTTTATACCAATAACGAATACAAGTGTATCTTTTACAAGTGTCACTTGTCCATACTTGTTATTTTTAAGTATTGATTGGTTACTTTTTTGTTACTGTTTTGATGATCTTCAGAACGATCATCGACATTATCCTACCCCTTATCCTAGGTTATGCATTCATTATCATCATCATTTGAGCCAAAAGACGTCCACTGCTGGACATAGGCCTCTCCCAAGCTCCGCCACTTCGACCGGATTTGTGCTTCTCGTATCCAGCGGATTCCTGCGGCCTTCACAAGGTCATCGGTCCACCTTTTTGGAGGTCTTCCAACTCTACGTCTTCCGGTACGCGGTCGCCACTCCAAAACCTTTCAGCCCCATCGGCTATCCGTTCTGCGAGCAATGTGCCCTGCCCACTGCTACTTAAGTTTGGCAATTCTACGGGATATGTCGTTTACCTTGGCTCTCCTACGGATCTCTTCCTTTCTGATTCGATCGCGTACGGAAACTCCAAGCATTGCTCTCTCCATCGCCGTTTGACTTTCAGGCTTCTAATAAGGCCCATTGTGAGCGACCACGTCTCAGTACCATAGGTCATCACTGGCAACACACATGCAGTAGGTATGTCTTCTTATTGCAGACATGCAGTATGAGAAGTAGTGGCCCAGTGGTAATGGCCCCGACTTACGTGTCCTAAGCTCGTGGGTTGGAACCCAGGCAGGCTCGTTACTATGTGTTATTTATTTAATCACCACAGCTCTCAAAACAGTGATAGAAATCATCGTGAGAAAATATGCATATCCTAGAATTTAAAAAATGGAAGAAATATGACATTCCCAACCCGCACTGGGCTTGCGTGGTGGATTATGGCCCACACCCTCACGACGAGGAGGCTTGTGTCCCAGCAGTGGGAACATTATAGGCTGATAAGCTGATTATGATCATAATCATTCCATACGTCTCCATAATTTGTTATTTCAGCAGTCAATCACTTTGATATCGTATTGTAAACAATCCATCCATGCTATACTAGCCGACTTCAAAAAGGAAGAGGTACTCATTTAGTCTGTTTTTTTCATGTTTCGTCCGCGATACTGGTATTCACCTGCATCCGGTTAGATTATAAATTACAGCCGGGCACAATAGCTTAAAATACTTCCGCGGCAAGCATAGCTTATCCAGATCGATTGACCTGTGTGGCAGCTACTATAGCCCTTCAGAACGTAATTCCGCCATGGCGGCCAATCTCAACGGAGACTAGCCATCGGCGCGGGAGATATTATTGTGCACAAGTGTGCGCAGACACAGGGGCACTCACTCTTCCCTCACTCTCATAGTCCGATGGGACGACAATCCGACACGACCGGAGAGAGATCAGGCGTAGGACCAAACGGTTTAACGTGCTTTCCGAGGCATGGGGTTACACCGCCAACTTGCAAACTTGTTACTAAGAAATTCCTCATGGACAACTCAATAACACTTTGATGATCGACGAGACCAATGGGGCAGTTATCTATTATATTACTAGCTTTTGCCAGCGGCTTCGCCCGCGTGGTGGTCGGAAAACATCCCGCGGGAACGTACTACCGGGATAAAAAGTAGCCTATGTGTTAATCCAGGTTATAAACTAACTGTGTTCCAAATTTCATCCAAATCCATTCAGTAGTTTTTGCGTGAAAGAGTAACAACCATCCACACATCCATACATACAAACTTTCGCATTTATAATACTTATTAGTAGGAGTAGGATTACTTAGCTAGGCAGGTTGTTATTTTACTTAGGTACAAGCCCCATGTTATACACACTAGACCATGGTCTATAATGGTCTAGGTCGTCGCCCCCTCAATTCATTCCTACCACCGCCGTCTCACTTAGGACACAGGCCACGTATCTAGGTCGCACACGAGCGAACTGGGGTCAAACTCATTGCATTGTCTCACTTTAGATACAGGGCTCACTTTCTTTTCTTTTTTTATCACAGTTCTCAGTGCTGTGGGAAATAGGGGAACGTTGATTGATAATCGAGGTACTTCAATGTTTTTCTTATCATCTATACTTGGAAGATATCTTTACTAGATTTTGCCAGCGGGTACGCCCGCGTGGAGGTCGGAAGTAATCCCACGGGAACGTACTACCCGGATTACTACCTGTTTATCCAGGTTATAAAATATCAGATTCAGATTCAGATTCAGATTCAGATAACTTTATTTGCTCAAACACGTGTTTACATACAATTAATAACAGAAAATGCATGCATGGTGTTATACGTACAAACAGTTGTGCAACATGTTTACCATATTATCATGGTGTGCAAATATTAATTATGCAAATTAAATTATTACAAATAAAGAATTAAAAATAATAGGAACATTACTGAACATGGGCAATAGGTACTGACATAAGTAAATTAATTAATTTAAATTGATTAATTACATAATTAGTTAGAACTAGGAGTTAAATACAATAAATTTTTCACTATTCAATGTCAACAATAAGCATAATTATGTCAACGTAAGACCAAAATATTAAATAGAAACATCATTATCAAAATCATTATTACAATACATATATTTAACATTCAATTACTTTAAAAAATACCTTGTCAATGTAAACATGATTCATTTAAAAATTCATTAACATCATAGTATGCTTTACTAGCTAAAAAAGATTTTAATTTTCTTTTAAATGTTACAACGCTTAGCTCTTTCCATGTATTAGGAAGCTTATTGTAAATAATAGGAGCCATACAAAAAACACTCTTGCGCATAAGTGCAGTCCGGGACCAATGTTGACAGAGTTGACTGTTATCCCGTCTATTTCTAGGAAACCGGTCTGCCATGCGGGGAAATAACTTAGGATTAGATTTAACAAATATGGCGATTTCCAAAATATAAATTGATGGTAATGTCAAAATGTTATGACTTATGAAAAACGGCTTACAGCTATCAGTCGTTTTTAATTTAAATATGGATCTAAGGCACTTTTTTTGGGCCTTAAATGCGATATCTCTATCCGTAGAAACTCCCCAAAAAATAATGCCGTATCTGATAATGGTATCAGCTATGCCATAATAGGCAGTTAATAGAGCATCAGGCTTTAGTATCCGCGATAGTTTATATAATGCGAATGCACTGTTACTTAGTTTTTTGCTAATAACCTCTATGTGAGCCTTCCAATTCAAATTACGATCTATGGTTAATCCTAAAAACTTAGTGGAATCTACTGCGTCAATTGTATTATTATTATGTTTAATTTTAAAAATTGGAAATTTTAACTGTCTTTGGCTAAAATGCATTATTACTGTTTTATTTAAATTGATATTGAGGTTATTATTTTCTAACCATAGAATTGCTTTGTCTAATGTATTATGTATATCAGTTTCATATATATGCTTATTATCACAAGGAATGGTTATCGTGCTGTCATCTGCAAAAAGTGTCATACTGTGTTCTATACATTTAGGAAAATCGTTTATGTAAAGGGTAAATAGCGGTGGTCCTAATACGCTTCCTTGCGGTACGCCATAGTTGACGTTACGCTCCCCAGATGTAAAAAATACTTCACGTTTAGTGTTCGCATTAATCGTCGATATTTCTGTTGTTTGCTTCCTTCCTTGTAAATATGATTGTAAGAGCATTTGAATATTTCCTCTTATACCATACGCTTCGAGCTTTTTTAATAGAATATTATGCTGAACATAATCAAAAGCCTGCGTCATGTCACAGTAAATTGCACAGATAGGTGTATTTTTATCCATATTTATCATTATTTTATGAAGAAAGTCGTAAACCGCCATATTGATAGTTTTATTTTTTCTAAACCCGTTTTGCTCATTACAAAGTATATTATGTTTATTTATATATGCGCTTAATTCTCGAGAAATGTATTTTTCAAATATTTTTGAGAAAATGCATATTAATGATATTGGTCTATAGTTTTGCATCAGGTCTTTCTCTTGCTTCTTATGTAATGGCTTTACTATAGACTTTTTCAAAGCATTAGGAAATATTCCCTCAAAATACATAAGTTTATTATATGACACAGTGGGCCACATAAAATTTCAGCAACAGTTTTTATAATCTTTGTACTAACACCATCATAACCTACACTCTTTGTGTTTTTGAGGGCTAAAATGATATTATATATGTCTGTAGGCGTGCTGGGAGCCATAAACATCGAATTCTTTGTGTGTAGGATATGTTCAGTGACATTTACCCCTGCGGAAATTGGTTTTATTTTGTCGATAAAAAAATCATTGAATAGGTTAGTAATTTGTTTAGGGTCTGGAATAATTGAATTGTTGATACGAATTTTATTAATATTCATTTATTCATTTTCTAACATATTAATTATATTTTTAAATATTTTAACAAAAGTCTAAAAAAATAAAAAAATAAAAACATTTAAAAATATAAAAAATAGTGACCCATCGGCATCGGGAACAGGGTCCAAGCTGCCGGTGGTCAGGGCTCTAGAGAGAGGAACCTCCTGACTATGCGTGCCGTGTCCAGGAGTACTGCCTTCTGAATCAAGCCCTTGATCCAGCCGTGTAATGAGAGCCTCCTAAGGTGTTGGTCGAGGCTCTTCGCTATTAGGCCATTTACTGTAACGATTATCGGTACAATGATTGCAGAGTCCACCTCCCACATGTCGACAACCTCGTGTGCTAAGTCAAGATACTTGATTTTTTTATCTTGCTCAGCTTTCACGAGATTCTCGTCATGAGGGATAGCGATATCAACAATCATTGCACGACGCTCTCGTCGATCTATCACCACAATATCAGGCTTATTGGCTACAATAGTCCTGTCTGTGATGATAGATCGATCCCAGTACAATGTGGCGTGACCATTCTCGAGAACTGGGTCGGGCACATACCTGTAGTATGGTACTTCAGATTCCACAAGGTTGTATTGCAAAGCAAGTTGCTGGTGGATGATCCTAGCTACTAGATTGTGTCTGTGCAAGTACTCGCCGTTAGCAAGACGAGAACAACCGGAAACAATATGTCGAATGGATTCACCGGGACGGTGGCATGCCCGACAGATGTCAACCGTACCGTCCTTAACAATGTATTTCCGATAATTATTCGTCATGATAACTTCATCCATAATCGCACAGACAAAACCTTCAGTTTCCCCAAAGAGGTCTCCGAAACGCAGCCAGGATACGGACGCCAGAAAGTCTACATCAGGCCCATGGAGAGCCCGGAAAAAGCGACCGTGAAGCTCTTTGCTTTGCCATACTTCCTTACGATCCTTAGTATCTAAACGGATAAGTTATTATAACGGATAGGATATTATCCTAAGTATTATTAGGAGTATTTAATTTATTTTCATTAATAATCTGTGTGACAAATTTCATCCAAATCTGTAGGACCGTTTTCGCGTGATTCACTTCCATACAAAAGCATTATATCTAGAACTCTCTTATAGAAACATCTAAGTTACTTGTATTTCATGACTTTGGACATTTTTATGTTTTTATCAGCTTAAACACATACTTCCACCATCCACTTAGTTATGAATCATCTATTGTAGTTATTACCGTTAAGCCATTAACACCTCCATTTCGTAGAAAACATTTGTCAATGTGTTGATTTCTCATTGCTTCTTAGAAAAATTTCAACGTTTAGTCTGTTCTGGAGATTATTTACGGTTCGACTCATATACAATTGTTTCAGGGTTCAAATTCCATGAGAGATTTGTTGGCTCATCTATACTAATATTATAAATGCAAAAGTAACTTTGTCTGTCTGTTACGCTTTCCCGACTAAACCACTGAACCGATTTTGATGAAATTTGGTACGGTTTTTTTGTGGGTGGGAAATCATCAAATGACGTCTCCCGCTCTGGGCGAAGCGGGAGAGCGTGCCAGACTTTTACGGACTAAAACCCACCCGTGTTCCTTCAGCTGCCTATATGTCGCGGCCACGGGGCCACGGTATCTGTTTCGAACAAATCTTTCGACCCTGGCAGGGTACGGGGTAAGTTTGAACAAGAAAGGATATAGGCCACTTTTTATCCCGCGACTTCTTTTGCGTCCGCGATAATCGCCAGAAAAGAACAAAGTTTCTCCCTCTGGAAACTTTTCCAGGCTTATACTGAAAATACTCTGTCTTGCTTACCAAATTTCAATCAAATCTGTTGCTTGCTACGTAACGCTGAGAGTCGAAAATCGAACAGCAACATAATTATATTGTTCGATTTTAGATGACCTGTGAGGCAGTCTGTTGAATTCTGAAAAACCAGTGCGCTAATAAATTCCGTTGCGTCTTCTTACGTTGTTTTCTTACGTCCGTGTGTTTGTCGACTTAGTCATGGTCCCGTCTCTATCTTGTAATTGTAGTTTGACAATAGGGAATATCAAAATAAAAATCAAAAGTCATTTATTCGAACTAAGCTGAGAGTCAGCCAATAAGTTCCTTGGAGTCAGCACTTTTTGAACGTCAAAGTTACATAAGACAGTCCCCCAAAACGCCCGCCCTTCATATGCATGTATTGTTTTCCCTTTTAATCAATGAAGCATGTCAATATGTTATTAAAAGTAAAGTTTCATTATGGTTTGTTGCTCAAAATTATTATTAAAATAAAACAATTTTCTACTACACTTCACACGTGCGTTATTGTCGCGGCCATATTATGACGTCACTTGGCACGATACCCCTTTGCTTACATCTCTGTTTTAGCTCCAAATCGTGTAAATTCAATTATTTTTTATGATTCGTTCAAGGAAAAATTGCACTTGCAATGTTACCTTGGTGAGAATTCAAGCATTTTGCTAAGAAAAGATATTTATTTACATGCCTTTAAACGTCACTTCCAGCATTTTCGAAGAAGACGTCTCGAGCTTGCGTTCCGTTCCACCAGAAAAACTTTTTACAAAAAAGCATTTAAAAAAACTTTTTACAAAAAAAAATAACAACCGTTTTTATTTTAAACTTTTTAGTTATGGTAGATACCCCGCACTTATGAGGTAACAAACATAAAAAAAAATACAGTCGAATTGATAACCTCCTCCTTTTTTTGAAGTCGGTTAAAAAAAGGAAAAACTATAGCAATTTGTTTCTTGATTCCTTTACAATGTATATTAAATTAATGAAATAGTTTTGAATTACATGTATATACCCCATTCTTCATCATCATCTGCCTTTTGCGAACTACGCTGGGGTCGGCTTCCAGTCTAACCGAATGCAGCTGAATACGAGTATTTTACTTGACGACTGCCTATCTGACCTCCACAACCAAGTTACTGGGTAATACGAGACCTCTTGGTAAGACTGCTTGTCAGACTTTCGGGCTTTTGACGACCCATAACGACTGTCAGTGATCCAGAAATATGCTTATTCCCTATTGTGACAAGAAATAATGCTTAGCCAAAGTAGATTCTAATATGTTTATAGATCTCGTTTAAACTTTCGCATCAAGTCGGACCAAGCAACCTCATTTTCCCGGCACGTCAATATGGTGCCAGCTCGACATTAACACTATCCTACCTAACCCTTTCTATCTCCTGGCACTGTTCCAAGCATCACGGAACGGTACTCGATCAAGCATCGATCACGAACTCATTGGCGTGACTGCAATGTTCCACTTATCTGGCTAGTAGCTTGACTAGTCACGATTATCGTGAGAATTGTCAAAATGTCTCGTGTTTTTGGGACAAGGAAT
The DNA here is from genome assembly GCA_932294355.1 of Aporophyla lueneburgensis. Taxonomy (NCBI): domain Eukaryota; kingdom Metazoa; phylum Arthropoda; class Insecta; order Lepidoptera; family Noctuidae; genus Aporophyla; species Aporophyla lueneburgensis. The sequence goes on along the minus strand of OW028762.1, from coordinate 8,577,712 downwards.
GAGTTTTGGAGAGGTTTGGATTCGGATTGTACAGAATATGGTCTTGTGGGAGAAGTTGAAGATTTATATGTGTATGACGCATTTAGGTTTTGCGATGAATACTTGAATTAATTTGAAGGTCGATGGATGGACTGTGTGATAGAAAGGGGTGACTACTGAGATGACGACTAATAGAGAATTGTGTAAGAAAAAGAAATGTTGCGCCGACTATAACTAAATTGAGATCAGATAGGAAACGCCGACCTCATCTAGTTTTAAAAAATATGATTCGCGTGTAAAAGTGTTTGTACAAACCTACTTGCAAAAATAAAGTCATTTATCATTTATCAGATAAGGGCAGGAGAATTATGAATTTACTGCTTTCTTGGTCTAGTGGTCTCAAGCACTACTGCTGAGCATGAAGCCCCTGATTCGATGCCCAGGTCTAGAAAAATGTTATAGGGTTTTTGTATCTGGAATTTCTCATTAGCAGCCCGGTGTCTGGATGGCAATAACTTCGCCCCCTATTACATGGGACTTAACATAACTGACGAAATGTTCAGGCATTTTTTGAGACATTTTGGAGCGTATTTCTTGTTTCACCGAACCCTCCGTTAAATCTCAGCACTTTATTCTTGTTTAACGCCAGAAAAATTACATAACCAAATATTCGAAAACCGTAGATTTAACAATGTATGTTTTAAACAAGCTTTTTTTTTTACCAAAACAGTCCAAAAAGAAACCTTTATTTATACTTCTATACTAATATTATAAAGCTGAAGAGTTTGTTTGTTTGATTGAACGCGCTAATCTCAGGAACTAAAGCTGAAGAGTTTGTTTGTTTGAACGCGGTAATCTTAGGAACTACTGGTCAGAATTGAAAAATCATTTTTGTGTTGGGTAGCCTACTTATCGAGGAAGGCTATAGGCTATATAACATCACGCTATAACCAACAGGAGCGGAGCAGTAATGAAAAATGTTGCAATAACGGGGAAAATCGCACGGGTAGGCGATTCGACGCGACGGGAAGGGTCGGGGGAACAAGAAATTTTACGCGGGCGAAGTCGCGGGAAGAAGCTAGTTAAAGATAATAAGACTCACTGTACGCACAGCTACAACTGAAGCTATACATATCCAGTATAAACTGACCTCTCACTGTACGAAAAGCCTATACAATGCCAGGTCAGCTAAAACTGGAAATTTATAGGTTGATGTGTAGCTGTGTTTACTAGACATTCTTATGGCTCCTCCGTTTTTATATTATTTTTAGAGTAACAATGACATCACCTAGTCACATAACGTTCTTTGGAATATAATTCTGTTATGATAATAATAACAATCGAAATCGTAAGCGTAAAATATTGGGTTATTAGTTGACTCGCACGAATTTACTCGCCGGGCGAATCGTGACTTCATCATTTCAACCAAAAGACGCCCACTGCTGGACATAGGCCTCCCCCAATTTGACAAGTTTACCATAATCGCCACGCATAACAGGCCGGTTAGCGATCGCAGTATGGTGGTAAAATGCATAGAGAACGCTGCTGCCCATTCTCTAGTAAGTCCCTTAGTCGCCTCTTACGCACTCACGGGAAGAAATTGAATGATGCTATTCTTTACGTCCGGCATCAATCGTTACTTATAAATAAAATAATATTTTCTATATGTGGAGTGCCATGAAGTTAATTTATTTTGGGCGAATCGACACTTCCACAAACAAGTATTAGGTAATTGGCACTTTTTGATGAAAACGTTAAGAATACAATGAAAAGTTAAGTAAAAACTACATTAACTTTCACAAATTACAAAACGTGCCAATTGCCTAATACATTTAATTGTATTAGTCGATGCGCCTACGAATAAATTAACTTAGTGCAAGTCGCCTGTAGAAAATATATTATTTAAAGTGTGACAACTCACCCGATTCGGGCGAGTCAATTCGTGCGAGTCAACTAATAAGCCTTATAATATTACGAACGCAGACAAAAAAACATATTTTGTACAATTTTCATTAATATCAACATTATAATTTGCAGAAAAATGGCCGACAGAAGGCTGGGTACTAATATCAACAATCCCACCAAAACCAGAAACACCATCGACAACTACCTCATCAACATCAACAACTGTAACTACAACAAGTACAACAACTGCTGCACCTACAACAACTACAACAACAACGACGACAACAGAAGCACCAGTACCAGAAACTCCACCCCCAACAACTGTAGCAATCACACCAATAGAACAACAGACTGTAGAACCGATAACAACTTCTACAACAACAACAACAACGACAGAACTTCCATCATCATCAACAACAGTGACAACTCAACAACCGATCCCAGAGTTTACTGTCAACGTCACGCTGTCACCAACGGTCCCGACTTCGACTTCCAGTATTGGCTTGACGACTTTCAGTTCTGTTTCGTCTGAAAATGTTACTGAAAGTCTCAATGAGAAGAATGGAACTGGTTCTAGTACCACTGAAGCTGTTAAACCTACTGGTGAGTTGTATTTATTAATATACTAGCTTTTCCAGTGGCTTCGCCCGCGTATTATACATAATAATATAAACCTTCCTCTTGAATCGCTCTGTCTATAGATGAAAACCGCATTAAAATCCGTTGCGTAGTTTAAATAATCTAAGCGTACAGGCACGAATGTATTAATATTAAAAAAAAAATACGTCGCGTTGGGGGACCGCTCCGCGAGTGCAGACGTCGTTGACTGCTTAGTTAGGTAATAAGACTATTGGTAATTAAATTGTTAGGTTTGAAGCGGTCCCCCAACGCGGCGTATTTTTTTTTAAATTATTTATACATTCTTAGGTACTTTAAGATTGAGTTATTTTTTATTATTTTTTACTTTTTAAAGGGAAATTAGGTTTTTGTGTCGGGGGTTTTTTAAATTTTAAAATTATTTTTTTATGATTTAAAAAACTGTATATAAAGTGCACACTTGGCAGATTTGAATTGTTCGATTAAAAACAATGAGAAGAACCACGGAAAAATAGTCTGCCAATATGTTGCCTCTGCGTGTCTATTGACAGTGCTCCAAAAATGTAAAAAAAAAAAATGGTGTGCTATATTATGCGCACACGTCTGCCTCTTGGACAGATGTTTGAATTACTTATGAAAACCAAGAAAACCGATGAGGCAGACGTGCAGGCCTCTGATATTCCAAAGGCAGACCATTTGATGTACTTTTTTCAACACGACGCTCGCGCCAAACCAAGCAGATATAAAATATCCCCATAGATCCTTTCGTGGTGTCTCTCTTTTCTTTGGGAATATGAGTGAGAACGGTATAACTCAGTTCCGACCTTTTCCGTATTGTGAAACTAAATGTATACAGCGTATATTTATATACAGCTTATATCTATATTTATATACGTATTTTACACAAATAAAACGTGATTTAAAAAGTTTAAGACTGTTCCTATCCAGATCCTATACCTATTCAGATTATATTCAAGCATGCAATTTAAAAAAAATACTTTCTAATTAGAGTTCCAAGCGCATTTCGTTTGTGCTTGGCATTGAGAAAAAATATGATTGCATAGATTTCAGCTCCAGAAGTTTAATCGTTACCGTGAGTTTAGAGGATAATATTAAACAAAATTATAAGAATAAAACTATAAACAATAACAATAATCCCATGCAATACTCGCTGTCCCTTGATTCCGTGAATTTCAAACAGTTATCCAGCTGAAAATCAGTGAGCAAAGTGTCTGCCACATGTTTTTTCGAATCCACAGAGTCATAGTGAATCGAATGGGCGCAATGAGAACCGCGTGCAAATGACTTAGTAGAGCTTTTTATTTTTGACATTTTTACAACTCCGTCGCATGATAATGCAGAGTCCTGAATGTCTGCTCTTCGATTTTCTTCGTTTCCAAGATGATTGTGACCATGTACTCCAGAGGCATAAATGTGCAAATTATTTAATACCCCGATTTTTTTAAGCAACTTCAATCCGCTGTAACGCGAAAACGCAGTGACATAGAACCTTAATTGATTAGACCAAATCGATTCGTAATGATTTAAACTCCAATCCACCTCGACGTCAAACGTGTGCAAATCATATACCGAAATGCTCGCCACCTCCCTAACTATAACCTCAGGGGTTAAATCTTAAATCTTCTATAAAAAGAGGGGTGTTCTAAGTTTAACCGCTATGTGTTTCTGTGGCACCATAGCTCTTAAACGGGTAAACCGATTTGGGTGCGGATTTTAGTATTTAAAATTAAGTTTTCTAGTGGTGGATCTTAGACATGTTTGATTAAAATCGGTTCAGCCGTTTCAAGGTCATCCGCTTATTTTGTTAGCTGCGGCGTTTTAGACGCATAATGGTGCCGATTCTGTTGTACACGAACTAAACTATCTCTAAAATTCCTTACTATTGACTATGAGAATTGTAATGCTATTCTGCAAGAAAAAATCTCTAAATTGAAATATTATTTTGACAAGACTAAAATCGAATTTGACAATGGGGAATCAACGTGGTATTTTTTTTCTTTTGGCTTCTCAACGTAATACTTGTGTGCGCTACGCAATTAATTTTTTGAGAGACGAAGGCGCGCGCCTTGGGGCAGCCTGGACGTGTTTTATATGGAATTTTTCACTTTTTGTTTGAAAAATATAAAAAAATATAACCCACGTGTTGAGATTTATATGTTTAGGGGTTTAATAAAGGGGGTCGAAAATTTCAGTATTTATATAATAAGACACGCCATTTTCGAGATATAAGCAAAAGAAAAGGAAAAAAATACAGTGCTGTTTTTGCACGTGAAGGTGAGGTCTTGGTGTGAATTTTAGTTCATGACCACTAGTTTTATTCCACACATTTTTAATCGCGATTAAAAATAGTCAGATTTAGTTAAAATAAATTATTATAGTCAAAATTTTTGGTGAAAACCGGCAAACTCAGAATTGCAAAATTGTCATTTTCACTAAACTCAGCGCAATCTTAGTGCTGTCAAACTAAAATATAGTTAAGTTGTGTCACTTTAGTCTATTTCAGTATAGGAAATCGTCGTTTGATAGGAGTAAATCAAATTTTAGTGATTTTTAGTTTAGTTTAGAGAATTTTGTAACAACAGAATCGGCACCAATGTGTACTTTACTTTCAAATATAAGTGTGACCGAAAATTTGAAAGACCCCTATATACATAATTATGTTTGTCGTGCTTGTATTTCTTCTGATCAGTAACAAAAAGGAATGAGGATAAATTAGCAACTGGCTTCACTCTACAGTGAAACAGATTCTACGATCTGAATCATTTTCAAAGATATTACTAATTCATTGCTTTATATCTTCGAAAACTTTGTCTGCTCTACAGCGTAAATAACGCAATGAATGTTGTTGAAGTGTCAAAATCAAAGCATTGTCTTCCGTAAGTGTATAACGTAATAGAATAGGAATAATTTATTGGTCAAGAAATTACAGTCATATGCGATTGATTCCTGGAACTCACATAAGGATTCCCTGTGTCGTGAGATCCAGGCTCCTTCGTTCCATTAACATTTGCCGGTATACACAATATGTAGGTTGGTGGTGAAAATATGTTACAGTAAATTTCTTAATTTTATCTAATCTAGAACTAATATAATCCTAAAAAATAAAATTTGTAATCTTGTACTACATTACAGTTTTCTTTTTAGCTGATAAAAATAACCCCCTTTCTTGAGACAACAGTTGTAAAAATTATTACCCTGATAAAATAAAATATAAAAATTATTTTACAGAGGAGGCCATTCCAACAACGACATTGGTGCCGGAAACCACAACGGAAGCTGTCAACATGTCTGATTACAAAAACGGTGAGAATTTTTTATTCTATTAACATTTTATTTACACACAAACGCCTTTATTTGTCGCACCAAAAATCTCATTGTTTAAGGCATACAAATGTGATTTATACACCCATAAATGAAACCTCTTACCCTAGGTCCTAATATCAGCGATCGTTGTGTGAACATACGTCAGCGAACCCGAACGCGTTGTCGCGCTAACCGGCGGAAAACGCCTTCCTTTTTTCCGAACAAATGAGTCACAAAAATGGCATCGCCACGATCGCTCATGTTAGGACAGGGTCTTAATCTATTCCTGTGAAATAAGATGATTCGAAGATTTAATAAACCCCACATTTAAATGAACAAATATAAAGCACAAAAAAAAAACATTCATACAAAATGTTTCTTTCTTTTCTTAATAAAAGACAAACAATACTTAAAATATTCAGATCGGTATAAAACAATAGTTATTTCAGGGTAAAACAATACAGTTTATTAATTAAAAGAAAGCTTCAGATATCAAACTTGATTAATGAACCAACTCAGTCTATCGCAGTCCACTGCTAGATATAGGCCTCTTCCAGGCTGCGCCACATTACCCTGTCTGCCGCCTTCCGCATCCAGTCTGTCCCAGCCACCTTTTAAAGGTTCTCAATCTAGCTGAGGGCATCCCACACTACGCTTTCCGATATCCGGTCCTCACTCCACGACTCATCTGCTCCACAAAAGTGTTATTTTACGTGCCTATTTGAAAAATACGTAAAAGGTGGCTAGGACACACTGGATGCGGAAGGCGGAAGACAGGGTGTTGTGGCACAACATGGGAGAGGCCTAAGTCCAGCAGGGGACTGCGATAGGCTGAGTTGATTGAATAATAAATGATTTGACCATCGGCCATCGGTTGATTAAGGGGGAAACGCCAGAGCAGATTTCAAAATTCAAATTTTCTAAGGTTTTTTGCAATTTCTTGGTCAGTTTGTATGTTATTTAAAATTCGATTTGCGACCGTAAATTTAATATGGCTTTATAAAATTGTAATAATTAAAATTAATTATCCTACCCTTATCCCAATTTATTTGTGGTCGGCGCAACATGTCTTTTTCTTCCACACTTCTCTATTAGTCGTCATCTCAGTAGTCACCCCCTTTCTATCCATATCATAATAAAATTCACACAGTATATAAATCGTTTCTTTGGTCTCCCCCTACTCTTATACATAAAATAAGTTCACATGATCCTATTGAACGACTTTTTCATGAAATAGTCAGTTGTTCTTGATAGTTTTATTCAACATATAGATTTAGACTGACTTGCAAATTGCAAACACGTAATGAAATTCAAAATTTCACGGGCTACCCGGACGCATTCTCCCTTAACAATTATCAACGAATTGTGCAAAAGTTGTCACCATAAAAATGTCACATCTTTCTTCTATTTTCCTGTCATTGTTAAAACCAATAAATCAACTAACTACAAACAAATGAACGATACTTAACCAATTAGTTGGAATTGATAAATTGGCCTCGATCTTCTATAATTGTGATCTGTGGTTTCCGTAATTATACATAATAATAATAAGATTGACTATAATTTGATTGACGTAGGTAGACTTAGTATATATTCACGACTGTAGTCTGCGAACGGGAGGCAGAAGTGTCTCATTAGCGTAAGAATATTTAATCTAGCTTTTGCCAGAGCTTTCGCCCGCGTGGAGGGCGGTATTTATCCCACGGGACATGACAAATGACATAAAAAGTAACCTACGTGTTAATCCAGGTTATAAACTATCATCTGAGCCAATTTTCATCTAAATCCCTTCAGCCGTTTTTGCATGATTTGTAACACACATACAAACTTTAATAATATTAGTAGAAATACCATAACATCACGCCATATGGCAGAGTAGAACCTACAGAACACCCTCGTTTGGTCAGCTATGATAAAGTTCCATGTAATAGGAGACGAGATAACTACCTGCCAAAAAATATTTTTTTCAGTTCTTAAAATACTCGAAGACTCATTGTACTAGAGCGGTTGTAAGCGTTGATAAATTAAGGCCTCCAGCCAGTGCTTAAAAAACTTAAAGCGAGAGCGACTACTCGCTAAGGGCCTCGCCTAGGCCCCTGTGGGGTACGGACCTCGGCTTTGGCCCTCGGTAATGGCTAGCAAGGGACGGGCTACAGGCTCATCGGCGCAGGCTGGCTCGAGCAAGGGCCAGGGGGGAATAAATAGCCAAATCTAGTTTCCAATACTAATACAAGCCTGCCAACCCCTTTGTAATGTCATCATTTCAGCAGTAAGACGTCCACTGTAGGACATAGGCCTGACCAAATTCGGGGAGGTTTGCCGTAGTCGCCACGCTTGGCAGGCGGATTGGCGATCGCAGTATGGTGGTAAAATGCATAGAGAACGCTGCTGCCCATTCTCTAGTGAGTCACTTAGTCACCTTTAACTTCACCAACGGAAAAAAATAAAAAATGTGATGGTGCTATTTTTTACGTCCGGCACCACACGGAAATCCTTATACAGGCTATATCCCCAATATTAAATGAAAAGTCCACTTTACTGGCCAAATGTAGTTTCTAATACTTATACAACTCTGCCAATCCCTTTGTAAAATACAATTGTGATGTTACGTTATGTAATAAACTCACATAATATCAACTCTGTCTCAACCGAGCACAGAATAAGGAAGTATAGTAACTCATGCCATGACGCTAACTAATTGTTAGATTATTAACTACAGCTTAATTATGCCACGCCATTGTTGGGTAGGTACACTGATTGTTTTGACTGTTAAGCTTGGTACTCAATGGCGGGAGGAGTTTGACTGTCAAAGATTAGCTGTCGTTTATACGGTAGAGAGATTTGTGCGTGATAAACTGACAACGTTTAGGGGTCTTTGTTTTAAAGTTTATATGGATAGCTCAGTTAGTAGTTTGAAAATGATAGAGTTATAATGTTGCAACAGAAAATAATAAAATATGACAGAGCCTACCTACCACAAGCTATCGTAAAAAAGAAATAACAAATTATGGATAGGTTTCTACGGCATGATTTCAAAAATTATGAAAACTAATGCCACTTTGTATACATAGAAAAATATTATTTGTAGAGTACAGAAGTACGACGTACTGAAGAAGCACAGTAAAAGAAAAATCTGCATGACCATGTTTTTTAAATATTTTGATAACTCAGTCGAAAGAAGTTCATTGCTGGACAAAGGCCACTCACTCTAAGAGACAGATCATTTATCCTATACTAATAATATCATTTGTGAGTTGTATGTAGGGGGTAATATTTGGAACTCCTGATCCAATTCCAATGATTCTTTCACTAGTGACATAGGCTGTACTTAATATTATTTTTTGTAATTTACGTTATTTTGTTAGAAGTGGAAGGTGGCCTTTCCTCAGGAGTGGGACAGTAGAGGCGAGTAAAAAAAAAGAAGTTATTTTGTGTTAAAACAAGGAACTTCACTGGGATATAGTATTGAACAGAAGCTTGTGGGATAAAAATAAGTAACCATACTATACATTTTCTAATACAAAAAGACTTTCCGCAAGTGAACACCCAAACTTACACGCGTGTTTTAATAAATGAAAATGTCCCCACAGTCACGGACGGGCGGATTAGGGTTTATAATTACGGATTAATTCAAATTCATGTCCATACTTACCACTGGCTAATCAACTAACAGTTGATTGTTAATCTTTGTTTAGTTAAAACTCAGATTAGAGGCTGGTTGCACCGTGGCGCGTGTAAACCGAGTTATTGGTGAAAAATTCAATTTGAATTTAGAACGAGTCCTATAATCCAGCTACCCGCACTTGGCCAGAGTGGTGGATTACGGCTTCTCAGAGAAACGAGGCCTGTGTCCCAGCAGTGGGGACTATGCTTGTTCCTATTACCATATACTGGGCATAAATAAAAAGTGTAAAATGCAAGACTCAGTCAGATAATCAGAAGCTTTACGCGTTGTTAATTTTTATTTCATTCCACATTCATAGGACATCGACAAGATTGCAAAGAAATACAAGATTGCAGACAAGATTACATAATAAAAGGAAAAAACTTTAGAGCTTACTTGCTTTTGAAGTGGTTAAAAAGTTGAAATATCAGAAGGCCAATTCTTGTTCTTGTAATTAAAAACGTTAAAAATCTAGTCGCAGTCACATCTCGGCGTCAATCAAATGTCAAAAATGTATGGAGACTCGAGGTATTTCTGACAGATTGAGACTGAGATCAGACTGTGAAATTTCTTAAAATTACGAGAATTGTCCCTCAAATATGAATGAAGTTAAAGGATATAAAAGATAAAATAAAAATGTTAGCAAAACAAATAGTAGACACATTCTAGTCTTTCAAATAGTTGTCAAAAGATAAGAGTAACTTAAAAGATAAGTTGAGACCAGAAAAGATGACACAATATAGAAGCATTTTGGTCGGGTAAAATGTTATTGGGTTTTTCTATCTGGAATTTCTCAGTGAGCAGTCCGGAGTCTATATTTCGTATCATCTCAACTTCTCAAAATGACAACCGAACCTTTTCTCAGAATGTCAGCTTCTTAGAATGTCAAATTCAATTAATGTCAATTTCTCATAATCACTAAGGCAAATTCGCATAACGTCAACTCTCATAACGTCAACTTCTTAAAATGACAAATTCGCTTTTACAACGTCATTTGAATATGGTGATAGGTAAAGCTAGGTATACATATAATACCGGCTATGTTAAGGTATCTGTAGACTATAAAAATACAATATCAAAAAAAAAGTAGAAACTACATGGAGTTCTCAATAAACGAATTTGTAATTATAAGAAGTTGACGTTGTGAGAATTTGACATTCTGAGAAGTAGACCATTTGCGTCTGGTTGTCATTTTGCGAAATTGACAATATGAGATGATACGCTAGATTTGTGTCCGCGTGATGGCAATGGGCTTGCCCTTCTCCCCCTTCCCCCAATTTATTACATGGGAGCATAATATAACTTGCGAAATGTGAGTGAACTATAGGTGCACCTCTGCCCAACCCTTCAGGGAAACAAGGGGTGATGTTATGTTATGAATATTGTAGTATTGTCAAAATTGATGCCTGCTATAGCAAGTAACTTGCATGCTATTGTGAAATAAAATCTTCTGATTGGATTTTTCAATGGTATTTTGTAGACGCAGATGTTTTTTCGGAACTTTACCGGACCCTTAAATCAGAAAAAACAACCAATTGTCACTAAAGTTACCTAAAGACATAACCGAAAAACCCAACTAATTTACCAACACTACTTTTATTTTTATTTAAACAAAACCAATATAAAAATAGCTACAGTCAGGTTAAAGACCTTTGAATCCCAACAAAATGTTCTACAGCCCGTGCATAAACAATAATAAAAAAATAAAAAACTGTTCGGTTTTCAAACAAAGAGTAGTGAGATCGCGAGGCGACCGCACGCCACGGCCAAGGCGTTTGCAAGGACGAATGCTGTGGCTTTTGCATTGACATTTAAAAAAAAGTGGAGTTTTTAAAAAGTGCATGTACACGTGACGTACTTAGCAGTACAACTTAATTCCTTGTGCTTATTCGAAAAATAAAGTGTTTACAATAGTGACGTGACTCAATTTTAAAATTGGAAAATAAAAATCGAATTTTAAACTGCAGTTGTTTTCAAAGTTATGTTAAAAAGTGGGCTAGGCAGAATGCCAAAGAGGTTGTTAAAGAGTAAGAATGTAAAAATAAAGATGTCATGGGAGTACGAGGATGAAGTGCAATCGTGAACTGGATTTAAAATTACGTGTTTTGAATACAATTTCGATTTTCGAATGCGGAAAGTGTTTGAAGAACATTTAAATGTGGATTTTCGAACTTGTGAAAAGATATTTTAAAAGTGTTCGAAGCTGACTGAGTAATTGAAATAAGAACCGTTTGCAAATTTTTAGACGCAAAAGATTCCAACTTATTCATCTACATACATTTTATGCCAATAACATTATAATACGAATTAGCATACACTTAGAAATATTCAACGGTAGCATTAAGGTTTTTTAAATAGCAATTTATTAAGCAAAAAGTTTAACGAGGACTTCCAAAGTTTTATTGAACAAAAACAAGACCAATCCAATCCAGTTTTTGTTAAAAAAGTGAACTCTTTTTGTATGTAACCTACCAAAGAATGCGCAAAGATTTTAAGTTTTAATTATTTCGAATTCGATTTTTAAAATACTAACGCCAGTTTTTATAAAATTCTTTGGTGTTCTAATTTCAAATCTTGCAGAAATGTAGGATTTATTACGACGTGAAAAGATAAGGATCTGAGAAACAGAGTTCATCAACCTTTTACTTTTTCAAAATAAGAGTAGTTTTGTTTTTAAACAGTCATTGGACGAGTAGGTGGAGGATAAGGAAAACCTTTTTTCTTATAATTAGTGGATCCATAAACAAAAGCGACAACCGTTAATTAAAATGTAATCAAAGCCTCATAACTATAACTAGTAAAAAAATATGATAAAAAGTGATATTAATTAAAATTAAAATATTTATTAACAAATTTAAATCGCAGACAACACAAACAGCACCAATAAACACGTACACACAACACTAAACAAACCCAATAAATAATTCCTTCAACCAATAAATCCCATCCCTAATAAACATTCCCCCGCCCGCGCCCCCCCATTAAATGCACTAAAAACCCCGACAATGATTCTAAATTCAACCCTATTGGTGCTCGCAGTCTGTGGGCGAAGACTCTGGCAGGCCCCGCAAGGCCGGATCGTGGGTGGCACGAAGTCTGGCTTCGGGCAGTGGCCGTGGCAGATCTCCCTGAGGCAGTACCGCACTTCGACGTATCTTCACAAATGTGGCGCTGCGCTGCTGAATGAAAACTGGGCGATTACTGCTGCCCATTGCGTTGAACAGTGAGTATTTTTGATTTCTTTTAGTTTTAATTAAATAATGGTACCGCTTCCCTTGTTCACAAACTAATCTAAAGTTCAGTGCATCTTTTTCTTTGTATTTCATTAAGAAGAGGACAAAAAAAAAAAATTGTTTAATCCTGTCAAATTAATCAGCGCCTGTCACTACTCCATACAAGTTTAGACGTGATTAAAAACTTGCCTACTAAAATTACGTCAAGCGCTGATTAATTTGACAGGACTAAACTAAAATTTAGCTTCTGTCCTTTCCTTAATGAAATAGAAAGAAAAAGATGCACTGAACTTAAATTTAGTTTAGTTTGTGAATAAGGGAATCGGCACCAATGTCTGAGTGCCGTGTGGTGTCCGATATAAGTATAGCATCTTGCCATTTCTTCCTGTGTTTGTCGTAAGAGGCGGCCAAACCACATATTTTGACTAAGGTGTAGAGTTTGTGAAGGTAGGGCTGGCAGAGTTACAAGCTTGGAACATGAGATCTGATAACTTTTTTTTACCAGTGCGAGCCATATGGTCTCGTCTTGGCAACATTTTACATGGAAGCGTTTTTACTTGGGATTGTATAATCCCAAGTAAAAACGCTGAGGCTGACGCAGACAATTAAAATTGATCGTTTCGGGGACCGTTATGAATTTATGATAGACACAACTACAACCATTTACATTCTCATTGCACAACAAAATAAATAAATCATCATCATAATTTCGGCAAAAAAACGACCACTGCTGGACATAGGCCTCCCCCAAAATGCGGCGGGGGGTTGCCATAATCGCCACGCTTGGCAGGCGGGTTGGCGATCGCAGTATGGTGGTAAAATGCATATAGAACGCTGCTGCACATTCTCTAGTAAGTCCCTTAGTCGCTTCTTACCACACCCACGGGAAGAAATAGGATGGTAATATTCTTAAAGTCCAGCACCACAGTAAATAAGTACGTAACAATAATTTTCCACATTCTTCATCAATATACTACAATATGCACATATGTTTATGTACGCTCATAACTCGACTCATTATCATATAAGTGGAATTAGACCTGTGAACCGCATCGTATGAGCATTTTCCGCATGATGACCTACTGGATTATCAGTAGGTATCAGAAACCTTCAATGTAGATTTTTATTTTTTGAGAATTTCCTTATAAGATTGGAATTTTTCGTGAAGGGGTTTCGTAATAGGATTTGCTTAAAAAATGATACCTGCTTAAAAGCTAATCAGAGCTCAAAATCAAGTTTGCTGAAATGACAAACATACTTGTTACCTACTTCGGGTTTTTCCAGACTTTTTCGGTAACCGTGCAACATACATTTGATCACGCAAAAAAAGGAGTTGCACTACCTCCAATCCACATAAGTAGGTACCTATCAACCAACACGTACCGAGAGGTCATCAAAATATAAACGTATATGAAAAGAAAAAAATGTGGCAATGAGATATAGTACATACTAACTCCATGGTTTGCGGTCAATAAGCTACGAAACAAATGAATGTATTGTTTTCTAGCGACCAGTTTCCTATGTCGTGTTCTATATTTAAATATGGTTCTATTTAAACCTTATTTGAACATAGAACACAGAATAGTACGATAAGTAACGGGTCGTCAGAAGCCGAACGATGGATGGACTGTGCGAATGATAATCTGCACCCTAATTGCGAAAGGCACAATTTATCAGAATCTGAATGGGATTGAAGATTATCTCTAAACCATTGCGTCATTTGTTCGAATAAATTGTGACTCAGCAATGTAAATAACGCAATGAATGTTGTTTAACTATGAATATTAAACCAATTCCTACCGATAAAAAGTTCCGCAATTACCCCTCTGGTTACAAAACGAGTGACTACCGAGATGACGACTAATAGAGAAGACTAAAGGAAAAATACATGTTGCACCGACCACAAATAAATTGGCATGGGGGCAGGAGAATGGTGATGAAAATGAATAAGATTTAGGTTTCCAAACTACTCTACCATCATTGTCAACATCATTTCAGCCGAAAGACGTCCACTGTTGGACATAGGCCTCCCCCAAGCACCGCCTTTGACCGATTCTGTGGTTGTCGCATCTAGCGGATTCCTGCAGCCTTCACCAGGTCATCGGTCCATCTTATGGAAGGCCTTCTAACGCTACGTCTTCCACGCGGTCGGTACTTCAGAACCTTCCGACCCCATCGGCCATCTGTTCTGAGAGCAATGTGCCCTGCCCAACTATTCTAAACCTACTAATAATACATTTTCTCCCACAGCGTCCCGCCATCAGAACTGCTAGTAAGACTGGGTGAACATGACTTGGCCCAAAGCGATGAGCCATATGGGTTCGTGGAGCGAAGAGTCCAGATTGTCGCCAGCCATCCACACTTCGATCCTGCCACGTTTGAATATGATCTGGCGTTGCTTAGGTGAGTTGCAAAACTGTTTAAGGATTTTCGTCAAACATTATTTGGGAAAGTTACTGAAAAAGAGTGCAAAGGTGTCTTCTAGGTTCCTAATTAATGCCAATATACCTCGCGTTATTCCACCATGACAAATAATGGAAAAAAGTGTTGAGTGCTTTTTGAGGTGTTTTTTAATTGATCCCCACGCTTTTTTCATTTTTTAGTTTTTAAACTATTATTTATTTTCAATCTTTTAGGGTGTTTCGAATTTTGTGACGTATGTCAGCGTAGTTTTCGGAGTCAGTTTTTTTTTTGCTATCCTGTATAACCGTGGCAAGGATAATGGCACAAAATGAAATTATTGTATTATCATCGGTGCTCGATAAGTCTACAAAGTTTAAATGAAATCTGACCATTTCAAGTGGGTCAAAATCAAATGCAAAGGAGTCGTTTACAAACAAACATACAGGTGAAGCTAATAAAAGTGTGTTAAAAAAATATCATTCTAAAATTACTATGGACTTATCAAGTTTATTTTTTGTCTGCAAAAAAACTTACAACACAATAAAATTGCAACTGTCACACAATAATTTACTAGCAACAACCGCATACCTTGAATACCTGCTTATCAAATACTGTATTAATGACATAATCAGTAGTCTGCGATAGAATATTTATTAATCTGCTGATCTCGGAACAGATTGGCGTCGTTATAAAAACAGTTAGCACATCAGTGAACGTCGCGCTGGGTTGTTTTTAGGGATCCGCAGGCCTGATTGAAAAACCATTTTGTAATTTTCTAGAGATTTTAATTTGTTTTTTGGAAAATGATGATTCAGAAGAAATCATTTTAGTAACTGTAAAATATATAGATACTGTCAGAACGTACCCCATTTGTCATGTGATCGATCTATAAAGAGTGGTTAGCTCATTCCCGTGGCTTATTAGTCGATTCGCTTAAATCCACACTTTTAATTAATACTAGCTTTTGCTAGGAGCTTCATCCGCGTATAACTACATAGCAGTGGCGCAGGTAACTAATAAGCCCATTCCTGTCGGCTTCCCTTACGAAATTATGACAGTCAGGAGTTCTCAGCAGTGTTTAATAATCACACTGAATGTATTTAATCTTACACCATACAATTAAAGTATTCCAAACCCCAACCTACATAAAAAAATATTTGTCTTTATATTCCAACGAAAACAAAACATTTAAAGTGCGCGCGGCACCGCGCGTCAAGATTTTTCTGCAGTGAACTCGCTTACAACGCCAGCTTATGAAGTAAATCAATTTCTATACAAGATCATCTCGTCATAACAAACCTTTTATTTTGTTGATATTTGTGGTTAATTAGCATTTATTTCGTTGTATTCATATAAGTTATTAGTTTAGTAACGCACGATAAGAATTTGATAATTGTGAGTTTGTTGTGAAATTGTGCGTTCGCAATTAGTAATTTGTGGTAAGTCCTAAGTTTTGAAAATAAGAAACACGTAATTAGGTTAGGTCATAATTCATTATGGTGTGATACTTTTCCACAAATTACAACATTATCTATACTAATATTATAAAGCTGAAGACTTTGTTTGTTTGTTTGTTTGAACGCGCTAATCTCAGGAACTACTGGTCCGAATTGAATAAATATTTTTGTGTTGGGTAGCTTATTTATCGAGAAAGGCTATAGGCTATATAACACTACGCTGCAACCAAGAGGAGCGGAGCAGTAATGAAAAATGTTGCAAAAACGGGGAAAATCGCACGGGTACCCGGTACCCGTGCGATTTTCCCCGTTTCGACGCGACAGGAAGCGTCGCACAGTGGAACGAATGTATGGGAGCGGTTGGACGTAGACATGTCCGAAAAAAAAGAGTAAAATTATGCCAAACTAATGATGCCATCTTATTCGATTACTTAATGCCTTCATAACTTGTGGTGATGAATTTCTTCATAACTCCCATATTTCGGGAGTAATTTGAGAAAATGTGAAATTTTACTATGAAAATGAGTGTATCGAGCTCTCTCCCTCCTGATTCCGGGCTTGTTTCAAGTAGCGGTCTCTAATATCATAATGCTAATACTAAGAGCTATATTTAATACTAAGACACATAGTGCGCCAAATGTGCACTTTCTGGGATAAAGAGTGATGTTTATTTTATAACACAATTTTTTTATTTTTTGTTTATTTTGTTGATTAAAACCGTTTTTCTAAAGGTTTACCTTATTACAATAACATTTCTGAGCAGCCAATTAGAGAAGATATAAGCTAATTAGGATATATAATTAGGGACTTAAGGTTTACATATAAAACTGATGCACTAATGATTACTGATAAGAACATTGCTATTATTTAATTACTAAATGGCTCTTAATACACTAATTTAGCATGCATCATTTACTAATTATCACAATAACTAATTACCTTGCAATATTTAACAAAGGATACCTGGGATACCTGGATTTTATATAAATAGGTCACTATTAGTAACTTTAAAATCAGTGTTGATTTACACCTCGTTGTATCCAAGCTAATCTCGCAATGTATTTTCCAAATTTTAATACAAATCTTGATATTCACGTTGCTTTATGCGCACGCGCACATAAAGATTTACGCGACTTTAACTATTTGTTCAGTGTTTTAAAAGATAACAGTTGTGTTCAGTTATGTGAAAGTGCTGAAACAAGTTTAAAAGACTGGTGTCGTCGATTTTGCTACCGCATTTATGCAAAATGGACACAGTCTGGAAGAAGCACAGATAAGTTTCGGAAGAAACATGAGATTTGGCTACAGGCTGCAATTCAATGGCCGGAATTACAGAATGAAAATATGGAACCTTCTACAGAAAATATAAGTGACGTCATCGAGCCCATAATTTCTCCTGCTAAATCTGATGCTTCAACTTGTACACATCCTAGTCCTCGTAAATCTTTTGAGGACCTTAGTAACCGGCAAAAAAGAAGACGCACTGAAGATAGTCTTTCATGCAGCAGTAGCAGCGCTGAAATTATGTTTTCGGCCGAAAGGGCGCTTCAAAAGGCAGGACAAAGCGATACAGCTTATGTTATGAAATACTTGACGGAGAATCCAGAAGAGGCCTCAAAAATCAAAGCCTTCATTGAAGGTAAATCAATTCAGGTACGGGAAATATCCCCTTTGAAGGCATTGGCTCTTTATGTATCGATGAACTTATCGAAATGGCGCTATAACACTCTTCGGGATTTCAACACTCAAGAAGGAGCTCTTCAATACCCGAGTTACTACATGTTGGTTAAAGAAAAAATTAAGTGCTATCCGGCCAAAGAAGATCTCACAGTTACAGAGAGCTCTGCAAAAATCAAATTACAAGCCTTGATGGATTTAACCTCAAGAAGACTTATTAGGTCGTTAGAAACCCCTGTTGATCCCAATCAACAGCTCGTATTGACCAGCAAATGGGGTTTTGACGGATCATCTAGCCAAAGCATTTATCATCAAAGGACGAGTGAAGATGAGCAAATCGATCTTGCTAGTAATTTTATGATTAGTCTTGTACCACTGCGGCTCGTCTCAAAAGGTGTAACAATTTGGGAAAACGAGCGACCATCTTCCACTTCATTTTGCCGGCCAATATTGTTTAAGTTTATAAAGGAAACCAAAGAAAATGTGCAGAGAGAGATGGCTGAAATCGAAGCAGAGATTGAAGCCTTAACTCCATCCACCATCACTGATGGAATTAGTGTCAAACACCAACTGCTGTTGACAATGATTGATGGTAAAATTCATTCCATTATATCCAATACAGCAGCTTCAGTGTGTGACATATGCAAGGCTTGTCCTAAAGAAATGAATAATTTAGAGTTAATCAAAGATAAACACGCAAACGAGGACATGTATAAATATAGCTTAAGCACCCTTCACGCTTGGATTCGCTCAATGGAATGCTTATTACACATTTCCTACAAATTAGACATAAAATCATGGCAAGTAAGGGGTGATATAGCAAAAAGGCAAGTTGATGATAGGAAGAAAAGAGTTCAAGAGGCTGTAAGAAGAGAAACGGGCTTACTTCTCGATGTTGTGAAACAAGGCAGTGGATCCACCAACAATGGCAACTCGGCAAGGAGATTTTTTGAAAACTACACTAAATCTGCTGAACTGACCGGAATAGATGCTATGCTTTTAAGAAATTCTGTGTGATCTTGCAGTGTATTTCATCAGGAGAGAAGATCAACGTAACTAAATTCCGAGAGTTCTGCTTTGATACAGCTAAGCTTTACGTGGAGTTATACCCATGGTATTATATGCCTTCTTCACTTCATAAAATTTTAATGCATGGGCCAGACATAGTTCAGAACATGTCAATTGTGCCCATTGGTTTTCTATCCGAAGAGGCATCTGAGGCTAGAAATAAAGATTTTAGAAAATATAGAGAGGGGCATTCTCGAAAGCATAGCAGTATCTCATGCAATGAAGATATTATGCACAATCTTTTACTGTCTTCTGATCCACTTGTTACAAGTATCCGTCCAAAAGGAAATAAGTTTGTAAAAAAATCTTCTTTTAAGGAATTTTATGAGCTTACGGATTCTGAGAAAAGTGATATCGAATTTGTTAACATAAATGATTTAGCGGACATCGATTCTGAATTTGAATTAATTGATGATGATGATGATGACGAAGATAATTAAATGATGTTATTGTTTTAAAATGTGTAACTTAGTAAATTAGAGCTTACATCTTAATTATTTATTGTACTTTTAATGAAACTAGGTAATTTATTATCAACTTACTTAAAAGTCATACTCTCATCAGTTCTTGTGAATATTTTTGTTAATATATATTTCTGTATATATATAATATATTTATAGACCTGTTAATAAGTCTGTCTGCGGTTTAAAGTAAATACAAATGGGGAAAAAACGTTTTTTTTTTTTAAATTTTCATTTCCTTTTATCCCAGAAAGTGCACATTTGGCGCACTATGTGTCTTAGTATTAAATATAGCTCTTAGTAATAGCATTACGATATTAGAGACCGCTACTTGAAACAAGCCCGGAATCAGGAGGGAGAGAGCTCGATACACTCATTTTCATAGTAAAATTTCACATTTTCTCAAATTACTCCCGAAATATGGGAGTTATGAAGAAATTTATCACCACAATTTATGAAGGCATTAAGTAATCGAATAAGATGGCATCATTAGTTTGTCATAATTTTACTCTTATTTTTCGGACATGTCTACGTCCAACCGCTCCCATACATTCGTTCCACTGTGCGTCGGGGGAACAAGAAATTTAACGCGGACGAAGTCGCGTGCAGAAGCTAGTGTAGTATATTTTTGACACTTCCCGTTACAGTTGCATCCGCGGAGAGGTCGTTTTCGGCTTTGAAGCGAATTCATACGTACATGCGTAATTCTAAAAAACAAGAACGATTATCTGATCTAGCCATTTTTTCTATAGAAAAACATTTATTGTTAAAAATTAAGAATCATCTCGGCTTTTATGATAATGTCTTAGCGCACTTTGTACTAAAGAATAGACGAATAGCTTTAGAGTATAAGTAGTATTATAAGTTTCTACTTATAATACTACACATTGTAAGTCAGTAGTCTTGTAGTTAAGTAGTTTTTTCTAGTAGACATCATACGTCAACATCATCACACTGATCACACCACAAACGGCTTTTTTCAAAGCCGCTTTTATTATACTTGCAAGACACTGTTTCAATCACCAGTGCTTACACGTATAGTAAAGGTGGATTGTAGACATCTGCTTGTAGAAGACTGAAGCCAGGAAGTCAGTCACAGATTTTAAGTAACTGGACTACGTGCGCCACGTCCGGCCTAGGTAAGCATTTCTTTTGCTCCGGCTTACCTCTCTAATAAAATCACCCTTCGCCACTGCTACATAGTATAAAACAAAATCGCTTAACTCTGTCTGTCCTTATGTATGCTTAGATCTTTAAAACTCCGCAACGGAATTTGATGTGTTTTTTTAATAGATAGCTTGATGCAATAGGAAGGTTTATAGGTATAACCTTCCTCTTGAATCACTCTGTCTATTGATGCAAACCGCATCAAAATCCGTTGCGTAGTTTAAAAGATCTAAGTGTATAGAAGCGACTTTGTTTTATACTATGTAAAGAAGATATTATTTTCTGTATGCGACTTGCACAAAGTTAATTTAAAAAGTCGAGTGTACTTTTTTCTTAACTGTATTTCATAAAATTGCTTATTACTTATTCAAATTCAAAGTCAAAGTCAAATAGGCCCAAAAAGGCACTTTTGAACGTCAACAGTTATATGAAAATAGAATTGATTCTAGTTGCCCCTTCCAAAAGGTAAATTCGTATGGAGAAGAATGAGCAAGAAACTCGACCGTTACTCTTTTAAAATGTATTTCTGGAGTTGTCGATTCGCCACACAAATAAAAAACCGGCCAAGTGCGAGTCGGACTCGCGCACCGAGGGTTCCGTACAAACCTGTAGGTATTTTCGGTTTAAAAATATATATATTTTTTAATTTTTATATTTCAGTTGATTGAATGTAAGGTAAATTGCGATTTACGATTTATGACGTTTCAAAAAAAAACTGCTCACTGGATCTCGTTCAAACCAATTTTCTTTGGTAGTTTACATGGTAATGTACATCATATATTTTTTTTAGTTTTGTCATTCTCTTATTTTAGAAGTTACGGGGGGGGGACACACATTTTACCACTTTGGAAGTGTCTCTCGCGCAAACTATTCAGTTTAGAAAAAAATGATGATAGAAACCTCATTACCATTTTTGAAGACCTATTCATAGATACCCCACACGTATGGGTTTGATGAAAAAAAAAGCATTTTTGAGTTTCAGTTCTATGTATGGGGAACCCCAAAATTTATTGTTTTTTTTCTATTTTAGTGTGAAAATCTTAATGCTGTTCACAGAATACACCTACTTACCAAGTTTCAACAGCATAGCTCTTATAGTTTCGGAATAAAATGGCTGTGACATACGGACGGACAGACAGACAGACAGACAGACAGACATGACGAATCTATAAGGGTTCCGTTTTTTGCCATTTGGCAACGGAACCCTAAAAACTAATAGCTGGTGTCGAAAAAAAAATTACCATCCATCGCCCGTTTAAGGCTAGTCAATTCGTATTAATTGACTTAAAACTTATTCCAGTTTACTAAAAAGATCTACTAGAAGTATCCTCGTATCCTCATAAGTTGTAAATATAATACTCTTCCATTTAATTTTCCTTATTGTTTTCTCATAAAATCACAAACACAGTAAAAAGTCAAGGTAACACTTAATATAGACTGGTGTCTGTTGTGGGTAAAACCTGTAGTACCTACATAAAACAAGAAAGAAAAGAAAGAAAAATCGTTTATTCTACAAAAACAAAGTGTTATGTACGGAACGAAACTGATATAGATAAATAAAAAATAATGGCAATGGTAATTTTGAGGATTTTTCTACAATTACACAATTTCAAAAGCACGCTTTTATATACTACACTCAGTTTTATAAGACGACTAGCTTCTGGCCGTATCCGCATTATCCTCGTGAAATTTCTTTTCCGCCGACCCCGATCGCATGCGTTACTTCGTTTTCGCTTAGCGTTCTTGCTGACGTTTTTTCTTTTTGTGCCACCCCTAAGGACTGTAGCGTGATGTTAAATAACCTTGATTTTCCCTTTAATTAGCCTCCCTCATAAATTGGACTATCTAATGCAAAAAAAAATCTATTCCGGATAGTAATTCCAGAGGTTAGTGCGTTCAAACAAATAAATACATACAAAAAACTTTGCACACCTATTTATGACAAATTACGCGGACGGCGGGGTATGATATTTAGTACAGTTACAGCTTCTATGGAAAAGGGGTGCAAAAAGCTTTTATTTTTTATATCAGAATTCGTTAGAAGAATTATAGTTGGATTTCGACCAGTGGGCGACACTAGTTAGTATAAATAGATGAGAAAGAAAAAATATACAGAAAGAATACCGTACTTATATTTGACACAGTCCGTAAAACACAAAATAAATTAAGTAACAAGAAAAATAATCAACAGTGTGCTCCTCACGGCTGCGCCAAAAAGGTTTATTTCAGCATTAATGCCAGATAGATGCTGTCTGACGCTGGTTTTCATATAGCTATACCTAATGGTTTTGGGAAAATCAATTGGAGTGTGGAGAAAGTAGTCCAACGCATCAATGTTATAACAAAAATACCTATAGCAAACCTACAGAACCACTGTACTTAATACATTGTTCTAAGCTTAACACTAGATAGATACCGGTCGGTCACTCGTCGATGCACTTGACCTTACAAGGTTCACTACCACTCTTGTACCATGTTATTTTAAACCAGATTTCTGTGGTTTTTCAATTTGGTAAGTTTATTTTACCTATAAATTGAAAGGTTGGATTTTTCTGAGAAATAAACTCGTGCAGTTTATGACGCAAAGCCACTGCGAAAAATAAGTTGTTTATCAAACTTAACCTTTGTAATAAACTAGGGTTTATTTCATACCTACATATATATTTTTTTATTGTTAAAATTTTAAATTTTTCTTCATCACTACATAGTATAAAACAAAGTCGCTTCCCTCCGTCTGTCCCTGTGTATGCTTTGATCTTTAACCCTTTCCTACCGGATTAGAGATTTTGAAAGATATTTCCCAATTGAACTTTATAATATGAATAAGGAAGGTAAAAATAATGCCCATATTTTTTTTTACATTTTTATCAACAAAAAATGAACCAAAGTCACTGACGGTACTCATAAATTTTTGTACATTTTTATCGTTATTTTGGCACTAAAATTTAAGATTATAATCTAAAACCATATTAATTGTATAGTTAAAACTACAATCTTAAACAATAATATAAAACAAATAACACTTACCCCGTCTATTCTATTTTTAAATGTTTTTTAAAACAAAAGCAATCCGCAGTTCTCAAATCTGAAACTGTCACTTGCGGGCTGTCGCTACTTGAAAGTGTCACTTGCGGGCGGTATATAGGCAAAATTTAAATAAATCACTGTGATTGGCTAGCGTAGTGGTATTCGAAAGGAATGTCAGTGTCCAATACGTAATGCACAATCGTATTATCGAAATAATTAACGGGGAATCACCCGGTACAAATTAGTACCGTCAGTTAGGAAAGGGTTAAAACTACGCAACAGATTTCGATGCCGTTTTTTTTTAATAGATAGAGTGATTCAAGAGGAAGGTTTATACGTGTAAACGCGGGCGAAGTCGCTGGCACAAGCTTCAATAATATAGCGACAAAACTTGGTACCTACTTAGTAACATTTTTTCTGTAGGTAATGTATTGGTGTCAGTGGCGTAGCTTGCCTTGGTGAGGCCCCGTATAAAAATTAGTTTGGGGGCCCTTATGAAGGGTAACGATTCCTCACAAAAGAATTAATACGGCAGATACGGCGGTAGCTACGCCCCTGATTGGTGTTCAAATATTAAGCTTGAGAATATGAGTTCGATTCCTAAGTCAGCCAAAGTGATAGGTTTTGAGTGGCAGGAATAGAAATCCCTGCCAGTAGCAAGCAACTTACACAAATATACCTGGCGAAATGTGGATTTACTTCACACTTCTTTTATCTTTGGGTGGGAAATCATCAAAGTACTTAAAGCATGCCAGACTTTTACTGACTAAATCCCACCCGTGTTTCTTCAGTTGCCTGTGCCAGGGCCACGGTAGCTATACTTCACACCCCTCCCCTAACGTTTTGGGGTCCATAAGCTTGCTATTAAATAATATAATGTTCAACAAAGAACCAAATACAACTATTTTATTTCACACTACCTTTTGCCTGCGGCTTCGCCCGCGTGGATGTCGGAAATTAAGGCAGGTATTTTTCTTAAATAAAAGAATTTTTCTAAAATTGAAGTAGCCTAAGTTACTCCTAATTACATCAGCTACCTGCCAATAAAAGTCCCGTCAAAATCGGTCTAGCCATTTCAGAGATTAGCCGGAACAAACAGACAGACAAAAGTTAAAAAAAATGACTTTTTGGTGTAAGTACCGTATTTATTTTCATATGCATTTAGTGAAAAGCTGTTAATTTGAGATTACAAACAGACACTTCAGTTTTATATATTTTTATATTGTATAGATAACGAGAACATATAGCACGAGAAAAAACGACAAGAAACTGCGCGGTTACTATTTTAAAAATAATTTATTTTTACAATGTTTTCAAATTACAGTGTTTAATAGGTATGGGAGGACCGTGGAGGCCTGTTAATAATCAAAATGGTCTACAAAGCAAGCTAAAGTAATAATAATAATGGAAGACGGCATAACATTATCTGTTATATCGTTGGTATTTTTCTTATAATTCTCGTCGCATTCTTTGTCAAATAAACGTACCGATCTTTATTGCATATTATTAGACATTTTCCCAATATATTATTTATCTCATGAGTCTAGATTTACTGGTCGTTAATGTGCGAAATCTCAAACATTTCAAAATGAATACCACATAAATAGCTTCTGTGCTTTTGAAATATTGATAAGGTTTATTAAATGGTAATAAATAAGAGTTTGTCAACCTCACATTCTCATGTGCATATTATTCCGTCGATCTTTTTTGGTATTCTGTCTGTGTGGAAGGGTCATCAAAACTGTAACCAAGAATTCAGCACATGATTCTAAAACCCCTAACTGCCAGCCCAGTGGAAACGTAGCATTGTTTCAGAATCATCGGGTTTTAGAATCATGTGCTGAATTCCTGGTTACAGTTTCGATGTCCCTTCCACACAGACAGAATACCAAAAAATATCGACGGAATAAGCATGCACATGAGAGTGTGAGGTTTCAGGAAACATTTCAGCTTCATCCCTGAGTTGGTATTTATAACGTATTCTGCCATGTACCATTGGTCCGTGTGATGCCGGACGTAAAGAATAGCACCATTACATTTCTTCCTGGGAGTATCGTAAAAGGCGACTAAGGGACTTACTAGTGAATGGGCAGCAGCGTTCTCTATGTAGGTATTTTACCACCATACTGCGATCGCCAACCCGCCTGCCAAGCGTGGCGATTATGGCAAACGCACCCTCCCTTTTGAGGGAGATCTCTGTCCAGCATTTGACGTTTTACGGCTGAAATCTTGTATTGCAAATCTCCATAAGCGGTGACTTCCTATCATCAGATGGTTAACTTGCTTGTTTTCCATCAATAGCTATATTTTCTTTTATATAGGTAGGTAATAGTAAATTCCTTCGTTTATTTATCAACGTTGGTTGATAGTTTTTTCAACTATATGCTAATCGTATGCAAAATATTTGAATCACGTATATAACTATTTTACATAAAGTTCCCACAATTTTGTTATAATGTGACGTTTTTACATTTTATTGTATTTTAAGTAGGTACTCATTGAAGTAAACTTTGGTGTCAGCGGACTGGCTTTCATGTGTCAGTTATAAAAAACCGTAAACTACAACTATAAAAAGTTAGAAAATCACAGTTTACTTTTAAGTTCATCATCTGCCTAGCCTTTTACCGACTATGTTGGGGTCAGCTTTCCGTCTAACCGGATGCAGCTGAGTACCGGTATTTTAAGGAGCGACTGCCTATCTGACCTCCACAATCCAGTTACTGGGTAATACGCTTGGTAATACCGGTTATAAGACTTTTCGGGCTTCTGACGACCCGTAACTGTAATCCGTAACCGTTTAACTTTTGAAAAATAATGCGATAGTTTGTAAATGGTTTTTGCAGTTCACAATTTTTCGATAGTTTGTTTGTTGTTCATTTCAGCCAAGAAACGTGCACTGCTTGACACAATCCTCTCCCAAGCGACGCCTCATTCCCCAAACCTATGCTTCTCACATCCAGCTAAGACATACAATATTTTATTTCCAGATTCTACGAGCCAGTGACCTTCCAGCCCAACATCCTGCCGGTGTGCGTGCCTGATAACGATGAGGACTTTGTCGGCAAGACTGCCTACGTCACCGGCTGGGGGAGACTGTTTGATGGTATGTAAATGATAAATTATTATATGTCTGTAAGTAGGTTTGTAAAACACTTTTATACCTCTATGATTAGACGAGGTCGTCGTTTCCTATGTGACTACTCTGAGAAAGGCCGAAACAAACTCAAAGGTCACAGTCTCTTTTAAAGTCACATCATGTGAAGAGCATGAAGATTGTTGTCTGAAATGGTCTTTTTTTTGACACTTTGAATAGTAGGTAATGATAAATTATTATAAATTAGTGTCCGGTCGAAAATGGATTATCAGCCGAAAAGCTTCGGTATAAGGACGCATACAGCGGAAGTATTAATTTTTTTTTGTATTTCTACAACATATCTCGTTTTCAAATTTTCAAAACGAAAATCATGTCAGCTATGTTGCATAGCTGACACTCACCCTGTTACGAGTGGACTCGATTCACCTCGAAATTAGCCGGACTTATATTCCCGAGCTTAAAGACGCAGGCCAAATAACGTAAAACAATTCAAGAACTTCGTCTCTGGCGAAATATCCAAATCACGATTTTTTTGGCCAAAAACGAAGCTTCGTTTGGTCAATAATATTAATCCAAAAACGGGATCAAAATTTAAATAATAGCAGAAGTAAACCCAACTAGAGAAACACTAATTTTTTCCAAACATATTTTCAATATGACCCAAAATACTTTGTAATGGCACACAGTATTTTGGGTCATATCAACCATATAAACAAGTCACTAATTAAAGCCAATTTCTCAATCCACAGAGGGTCCCCTTCCCAGTGTGTTACAAGAAGTAAAAGTCCCAGTGATCAACAACACAGCATGCGAAGCCATGTACCAAGCAGCAGGCTATAATGAGCATATACCGAACATATTCATATGTGCTGGACGTAGCAGAGGCGGCGCTGACTCTTGTGAAGGTAAGACTCAATAGGCAATAGTTTATAAAGACAGGCTATAGTTGACAAAGACAGGCTATCGTTCACAAAGACAGGCTATAATGAGCACTTACCGAAAATATATGTGATGGACGTGGCAGAAAAGGCGTTGACTCTTGTGAAGGTAAGACTCAATAGGCTATAGTTTATAAAGACAGGCTATAGTTCACAAAGACAGGCTATAATGAGCACATACCGAACATATTCATATGTGCCGGCCGCAGCAGAGGCGGCGCTGACTCTTGTGAAGGTAAGACTCAATAGGCTATAGTTTATAAAGACAGGCTATAGTTGACAAAGACAGGCTATAGTTCACAAAGACAGGCTATAATGAGCACTTACCGAAAATATATGTGATGGACGTGGCAGAAAAGGCGTTGACTCTTGTGAAGGTAAGACTCAATAAGCTATAGTTTATAAAGACAGGCTATAGTTCACAAAGACAGGCTATAAGAGCACATACCGAACATATTCATATGTGCCGGCTGCAGCAGAGGCGGCGCTGACTCTTGTGAAGGTACGACTCAATAGGCTATAGTTTATAAAGACAGGCTATAGTTGACAAAGACAGGCTATACTTTACAAAGGCAGGCTATACTTCACAAAGACAGGCTATAATAAGCACATAAAGAATATATTTATATACTAGCTGACCCAGCAAACTTCGTACCGCCTCAGAATCAATGTTGTGTTAACTTATCAGATCCCACCAACACAAAGCAAAGAGCACCAAGTACCATATACCCATGTTAGACCAAGTTATGCCAACCCGGTACTTCGAAGACATTAAGCGTTTTCTAGCTACCATACACCAATGTTAGTTGAGCTCCTACCAAGTTATGCCAACCTGGTATTTCGAAGACATAAAGCATTTTCTAGCTATCAAACACCCATGTTAGGTGACTTTGTATTCTTAAATAAGTGTTCTTAAATTTTCTAATTTTCCGCGTAATTTTTTATTTTTTTTCTTTCATAAGAACCTTCTCCAGACAATAACAAACAAAACAAAAAAAAAGTGAAATCGGTCCAGCCGTTCACGCGTGATGGCGTGACCAAGGGAAATAGGAATTCATTTATACATATATACATAGATACCGGCCCCAGCAGAGGCGGCTCTGACTCTTGTGAAGTTAAGACTCAATAGGCTATAGTTCACAAAAACAGACTATAATGAGCACTTACCGAAAACATATGTGATGGACGAAACAGAAGAGTCGTTGACTCTTGTGAAGGTAAGACTCAATAGGCTATAGTTTATAAAGGCAGATTATAATTCACAAAAACAGGCTATAATGAGCACTTACCGAAAATATATGTGATGGACGTGGCAGAAGAGGCGTTGACTCTTGTGAAGGTAAGAATCAGAAGGCTATACTTTATATAGACAAGCTATAGTTCACAAAGACTGACTAAAATGAGCACTTACCGAAAATATATGTGAAGGATGTAGCAGAAGAGTCGTTGACTTTGTCTTGTGAAGTTAAGACTCAATAGGCTATAGTATACAAAGACAGGCTATAGTTCACAAACACAGGCTATAGTTCACAAATACAGGCTATAATTAGCACATACCGAACATATTCTTGAGCCGGTCGCAGCCGAGGTGGTGCTCATTCTTGTGAAGGTAAGAATCAATAGGCTATAGTTTATATAGACAGGCTATAGTTGAAAAAGACAGGCTATAATTAGCACATACCGAACATATTCTTGTGCCGGCCGCAGCAGAGGTGGTGCTGACTCTTGTGAACGAAAGAATCAAAAGGCTATACTTTATATAGACAGGCTATATTTCACAAAGACAGACTAAAATTACCACTTACCGAAAATATATGTGATGGACGTAGCAGAAGAGGCGGTGGCTCTTGTGAAGGTAAGACTCAATAGGCTATAAAGAGTGTATAAAGACAGGCTGTCTTGTTCACAAAGACAGGCTAAAATAAAATAATATTTATGGGAGTCAGTCACCAGTTTGGGATATGACGTTTTGGGATGATCTTCTGCTGATTAGACCCTCCAGCCAGTCTTGTGATATACATAAGGCATTTGGGACCATATTATGAAAAACAAAATTTTTTCCTTCTACCTTTTTTTTTACTTTAAATGAAGTTTGGTGCTGGATCCAAAATTTTCCATACTCGCCTTCCATAATTTCCCCAACGATATAATACCATCCCTGTGCCTTTTATATAACTAAATGTAATGTAATTATTTACAACAATTATTTCTACATTCACAGGTGACAGCGGCGGCCCCATGGTAGTCCGTCGCGAGAGAGACGACCGGTTCGTTCTCGGCGGCATCATCTCATGGGGTATTGGCTGCGCTGAACCGAACCAGCCCGGAGTTTATACGAGGATCTCTGAGTTCAGAGACTGGATCAATCAGATATTACTGTTTTAAGGATTGGTGGAACAAAACGGCTATAGATAGCAAAGTTTCTGGACGGTTCATTAGACGATTAGGAATTATTGCCATTGTAAAAGGACGATACTCAAGCATAAAATGAATTATTTTTGGGTTTCATCGATTCAGATATACTTGAGCATCTAAATATGGTCATGAATGTCCACGCAGCAAAACGGCTATAGATTGCAAAGTATTTTTATGGCCATTATTGGCCACATAGCAAAACGGCTATAGATTGCAAAGTATTTTTATGGCCATTGTTAGCCACATAGCAAAACGGCTATGGATTGCAATGTATTTTTATGGCAATTATTAGCCACATAGCAAAACGGCTACAGATTGTAAAGTAATTTTGGGTTGAAAATCGGCTATAATTTACAAACTTATTATAGCCGGCTTACAAAAAGTTATTTGCATTTTTAATGAAGAATTTTTTTCTAATAACATGAATAATGTGAACAGGTACGACGAATATCCATTTTGGTTACCTATTCATGTAAGGAAATGATAAGATTCGTTTGTGATTGAAAATATTCATCTTGTGAAAAAAAAAGGGGAGTGATTTGTGACAAAATTGTTGTCAACGAATTTCTTTGGACAGTAGATAGTTTACCTACTTCCAAAAAAAAATTATTAAAATACCTAATAATAAGGATGATCATTTGCCTACCCCCTTAAGAGACTTGGCTTGAAATATTTAAAAGAAGGTACTATTTAAATATTAAAATAAAGAGTTATTTCACTTCTCTTCTTTTATGGGGCATTTTAGGAACTAAAATGAATAATCCTTATTGATATATTTTTTATTTCTGTAACCTTTAGATAAAATTATACGAATTTATATTTTAGGAGTAAAATAATATAATTTTGTAAAAATGTTTTAGTACATAAAACTGCCAAGGGCTTATAATAATAGAAAATAATAGGAAAAAAATCAGTTCCAATTCTTGAACTAAAATTATGAAAAAAATAAGTAATTTTAGACAAAAATAAAATAATTTTTAGTTCTAAGCAACGGATTCCGTCCTTAATTTATTTTTAGCTAATTATTTGTAAATATTTTTCGATATTTTTTTTTATATGAAATGCATTTATTAATTTTATTTAATTAGCCATAATAATGTCTCAGAGTAATTATTGAGTTCTGATTTTATGAATTTATTAAATCATTTTAAACGGTTATATTGTGTTTTATTCGTAAAAAGGATAATTAGGTCATAATCATTAGTTTTATTATTCCTCGTTTTCTATTACAGAAATGATTACTAAATTATTATTACTTATGAGGTGTAATAATTAATAAATAACATATGGAATTCATTCGACCCGAAGTTCCACTAGCGTTAAAATACCTGAGGGACAAGTCTCATAATTTTATGAACATTCACAATATGATCTCAGTTCTTAGTTCAATCTGCCAAAAATACCTCGAGTTTTCATCCGTTTCTGACAAGTTTTTGACATTTCATTGCCGCCGAGGTGATACTGGGACTAGATTTTGAACGTTTTTATTTACAAGAATTTGGCTTCTGATATTGCCGAGCTTTAAAAAATAGGCAGTGAACTTCTGAATTTCGGCTTCACCGAAACTGCGTCTGAAAACAAAAACATAGCCGAATCATGGTTTTTTGGCCAAAAAATGGTCGAAAACGAAGTTTCGCTATTTGATTAGTTAGAACTTTATTCATGTCAAACTGAGTCTCACAACAACAATAATAACAACAACAATGTTTTTTATTTCTATTGTACAAGTAATTTAATCTACCAAGGTTTATCGCGTACACAATAATTACGTTAGAGTTGAGGTCATTCAGTAATATAATTAAATATACTATAGGTACTTTCAATAAATAATGACATCGTTATGCATATACGTATAGCGCCACTAGGATCTCTTACCGTGTGGCCGAAATCGGAACTAACATGTCACCATCTTGCTTTATCGTGATATTTCTTCATTCAAATATAGAAATTAGATTAAAAAAATATGCAATTGGCAGCATTTCAATTAAAAAGAAATTAAAATATCGATACATTTATTTTTAGCTGCAAATTTTTATGTTACCATTATTATTGTTCAAATCTAATACAGCGTGTCAACGTTGAATGGAGTTATCCCGAGCGACCCGAGCCATATTATATTTATAGACAAAATGTTTATTATACAACACAAACATTATTTACATGATTATGATTCATATCGTTGTAACACGTGAGTGACGACTTATAAGCAAACAATTCAGATAATCGTACAAACACTACAGAAAATGATCGGGACGCCATGACAGAAGCCAGGTCGCGTCGCCAACAAAATGTATGGTAAGCTGCGTAACCAAGTGACCGCCGCCAGATCACCCATATGCATTTTACCGGCACCATGGCGTGCCGGAGTATGGTGTGCTCTTATTGTGTTGATATCAACTGAAGTATAATTTGTACTGCTTAAAGTGAACTAAACTTAATATTTATACGAATATCGGTGGCTGATTTATTTTAACCCGAGATCGGCCGTTGTATTAAAAAAAAAATAACTTCCTGTTGAATTAAAATAGCAATATTGCTAGACCGTGTTACTTCAATGAAAAACTTGTAAGTTTGGTTTATGTTGTTAATATTTAATTTAGGCAAAACCCGCGTAGAACGCGAGGCACGCGTTAACTGTTTTTATTACTAGATAATTCCGGCACAATTAATGTCAGTTTAAACAGCTGCAAGTTATAAATCTTCTGGATGAAACTTGACAAAATCGGCTCGAGTAAATTTCGTCCAATTTCTCACGCGGAATTTATTTGTCTCAATTATTCGACTAGAGCACTATACGGGCAGTTCAATCTTTTTTCTATACTTAACCGTATTACTATATATTATTACTAAAAATAGTTTAAGCGTGGAAATTTTACACCAGGACTAAGAGTAAAGAGTTACTTATGTTTTTACAAGTTGTTTTTACCAGCGATTTTATAATATATTAAAAATAACTATATATTTACTGTTATTTGTTGTTATATTGTTTATAAACAATTACTTGATTATAAACAATAACAACAAAATAATAACAAAACAAAACAATATCCTGACTTAACTAAAACTATTCACTACCTGAAATAAAGTGTCGAAAAAATCTTCAATAATCTTCAAGGCTTAGCCGCTGGCGAATTGTTACTTACATTCCGTAACCAGTTATGTCTTATTTGATAACATAAAATAAGTAATTTTAGACTTTGGTATCCGTTTTAACCGTTAACATTATAAAGTGTAAAAGTTACTTATAATAAAACTTAAAGACAATGGTCGTCAATAGATGGTGCTGTACCTAATCGTAATACAAATATTACAAAATGTATGGAATCCTGAATCGCGCTATCAAAGTTTTCTTTTGGTTTAGCACCGGTTGTAACATGTGAAAAATACAACTGTACTTGCTTCGGCAGTACATATACTAAAATTGGAACGATACAGAGAAGATTAGCATGGCCCCTGCGCAAGGATGACACGCAAAATCGTGAAGCGTTCCACATTTTTTGGATAAATTAAAAAGTTCGGATATCATTCCTGTGACAGTAGGCCGCTCATCCCGTGGTTACAAAACCAGCATGAGCTTAGGACCCTCTCGTTTTGAAAGCTGACAAGTTATACGTGGAATGGAACACAGACTTCCACACTTTGGCCTTATGACAGAACGAAAATACGTTTATTTGCGGTAAACAAAGAAAGACCAGATACACAAAAAGAAAAAGTGGGGGAAAACATTAGGGCCGGGTCACACCGGAATGGCAGTGGCCGGTAGCGACGCGGCGAGCACTTTCAGTGTGAAATAATTTTAAACTTTAACTACATACTTAAAAGACCAGTATCGCTTGAAGAACTTGAAAAGGTCGCGCGGCCGCCCGTTGTGCCGCGAGCGGCCTCGCGTCGCCGCTGGCAGCCGCGGGCGGCAACACCTGTTGGTTTTTCAAGGGATACGATACTGGTCTTTTAAGTATGTAGTTAAAGTTTAAAATTATTTCACACTGAAAGTGCTCGCCGCGAACCTGCCGGCCGCTGCCATTCCGGTGTGACCCGGCCCTTAATCACATTCACGCAAAACAGCCAATACTCAGCATAATGCTGTGACCCTGTACAAGACAACCCCAGCGCGGGTTTGCAAAATGAACATGGGGGGGAAGCGCTGAGTATGACTGGTCGGGAGATAAACCAAATACGGATGGTACCCTGCAGTGTGTCTGTCTGGTAGTAAATTGTCTAAAGGTTGTAGCACATTATACCGGCACCGCAACTGCTTAGCTGCAGCACGGCGTCTCTTCGAATTTAGGTTACAGCTAGCTGCCAGCGCGCTAACTACGCGTCGACCGCGAGGTGCAATCTCGCAGTCCGCGCGCTGGCCATGAGGTGCAAGCTCGCAGGCCGCGCGCTGGCTGCGAGGTGCAAGTTTGCTATCACCGCGAACACAATTGTTATATGACATCTTCGTTCTTCCCCTATTCGTTTTTCTTTATTCATGTTAGAGCCGTAGCAAAGTGTATCCACTGTCTTAAATCTGATTCGATACTAGAGGGAGGATGCAGCTAGGCGCGTGAGGTGACGGTGGTGCGCAGGCGACGGCAATGACGTTGTTGTTTCGCTGGCGACTCGGAGTCGGCGCGTAGTAAGCATGCGGTCGGCGCGCTGTAAACACATGGTCAACTCGCTTGCAGCACGCGGGCTGCGAGTCGAGTAGTATGGTAGCGGCAAGCGCGCTGACTGCCCGCCGTTGGCTTTTTCAAATTGAGATTATGAAATATACTACACACGATTTAATGCTCAAAATTGAATGACAAGTTAATTCCTGGTTTGGAGCCGTGCCGTTGCGGTGCCGCTATAATGTGCCATGACCTTTAGTCTGTTTTTGTTGTTCTAGTTTTTTTTTTTTTTTTTGAGTATTTATTATTCAGGTTTCATACCTTCAATGAAAGATATTGAACATGAGGATTGAAAATACACAATAAAACAAAAAGGGAGTGCTTCAAAAATTATTTATTTATTCGTATATATAATTTATATATCCATTTTATAATTAAAATCAACCGATGCACACAACATAAACATCAGAATATCGACCGTTCATTCACGCCGCCCGGACGAAGGACGCGCTCTTTGGCAGAACACGTTTTGCACGAAAAGCGACTTTATCTCGATGGCAGTAGGTCGAAATCACCAAAACGTGTTCCCGCCAAAGATTTAAGTATACATAGATTTAAAAACTAGATACACAATAATTTATTTAAAAAGTCCTGCCTATGACGATCGCTTGTGTAGGACGCTCGAGTAAAAATTATAATTATAAAAAGCTGTTAATAAGTATTATCTAAATTAATACTTTCGCTAAAATACTCTGTAGTTATTAAAATAATTATTTCGACATAATGTTGTGAATGCAAAAAACATTGATGAAAAAGAAAGAAAAAATCTAAAACACTCTTAACACTGACAGAAAGGTGTAGAAAAAAATAGTGCAAGTATAAAAATATTTCTAGCTTCTATTTCCCGTAAAACGTCTCAAAAGTACCATTTATTGCTATTGTAGTACATTTCAAAGTTGGCAACACAACAGTATGTCGAATTAATAGGAGAAATGGACTAAAATATCCAGCTATTTTATGTAAGTACTATTTTGCAATCGCCAATCCATAATAATGTCATTTTGGCTAAAATTGGAAATAAATAATGCAATTAATAAATAGAAAAAATGAGAACTAATACACTAACATGACTTGAAGTATTCGATTTTTTTATAATACAGATAAAACTGAGATATTAAAAAAAGAACTTGCATCACTGGAATAAAACGAAGTTACATCTTAATTAGTTATACTTTTGACTACAAGAAATTGATTTTTTATTTGACACTAACTTTAATTTAATATCGTTTAAAGTTTTATTTCAGTGATCAAGCTGAATCAGAAGTGGGATTCGATTTTTTGAAAAGCGTATTTCAATATGGCTATATTAAAATTTTATTTTCACTAAACGTTCATTTAGATTTATTTGGGCATCTATTTAATTGAGAAAACATGAATTTTCATACAAAAAAGCACTAAGTAATTAATTTTGTATGCGTGTTAAAAATTATATTGTCATTATTTACCATAGATTTTTGTTTGACAAAAAATAAAATATGGCAACATTGAAACACGCTTTTGTAAAATACACAGTAAACAGTAAATCACATAGAGAACCTCCCTGCGTCGTGATCTCTAAACATAATGCTCTTCATATATTATTATTTTGTTACAATTAACTTTAGGGGGGACCTCACTTGAATATGAAAAAATTTCGTTTATAAATTTTAAGTAAAATCTAATGACAATCTATGTCGTCACGGATTAGAAAACATGATGTAAAAATTAAGTATTAATACAATAATAAACTAATGACACACAAATCAGCTATCGAAATACACTTACATTCCAAAATTTCGAACAAAATTCACAAAAATCTACTAAATAACAATTTCAATCATTCATATACACCACTTAATCAATAAAAAAAACATTCATTTTATCGAAGACAATCAGTTCCCACCAGAAATAAAACATTCTCCATGAAGACCCTCTCCCACGGTTCTACTAACCGCCTTAATTAGTTGATCAAGTAAAGTCCCCTCATACACAACACAGTCACAGCGCGAACTGCCACAGTAATAAATCGCCACCCGCTACTGTATGCCCTAAACTACACTTCCTAAACTATTACCGCCTAATGCACAAATTTAGACAGACAACTAGGATTTTTTACACAAATGACATTGTACAATTGAATCGACTACGAAACTGGCCACCGAATTGAAATAATAGAGTATTTATGTATATACGAGCCGTGGGATGTCACCTTTACTTTTGAATATTTTTTTTTAATTAAATAAATAAATTAGTGATGTTTGGGATGAAAAAAAAAACACATCTTTTAGACTATTTTGGGAGTATAGAATGAGTGTAAAAGTTATGTTATTTTATTTGTAAGTATATTAAAATATATATATGTAAAGTCCAGCTTAAACATAATTTTATTAGGTTGTGATGCTTTCTAGTGTGGTTATTTTTTGGTTTAAATGTGAGAAACGTCAATATATAGTCTAAATATTTAGGCCTGAAATTTAAGCGTAGAACATTTTAGTATTCAAAAGTAAACGCAAACTCACTTGCTATAATTAATTACAAGAAAGAAATAAAAATGCGGAAAATCTTTAAAAATACTGCTTCGTTGCAAGCGCAAATTACAAAAATAATATTCAAAAAGTCTAAACTATACTTAAAAATATATCTCGTTCTAATACTTTTATTTTAAATTATAATTACAGCTAATATTTACACGTCAGCTAGGTACACCAACAACGAATGTGCGTTGTTTCACGAATATTTCACTTATTTTTTTTTTTTCATCACTTCTTTTTTTTCCTCGAAAATGTTTAAACATGAGATTCTCAATATTTATTCGTCATATCCGGTGTCGAGTCAAGGTTGGAATGTGTTTTCGTTTCCGTTATTTCTTTCAGTACATT
Organism: Aporophyla lueneburgensis; assembly: GCA_932294355.1. Lineage (NCBI taxonomy): Eukaryota > Metazoa > Arthropoda > Insecta > Lepidoptera > Noctuidae > Aporophyla > Aporophyla lueneburgensis. The sequence continues at coordinate 8,539,790 of OW028762.1, read as the reverse complement.
TTCACACTTTATTTTTTTCGGAATGGAATTTATGCTAGTGTTGTCAATCGATGTCTTAACCTCTAAGTCCCTGAGATACCACATTTGGTATAGACACAATGGTTTTTAATTGTGTCTGTAATTACGGCATTCAACAGGTTATTTATCGATACATTTTTATCGATAACTTTACAGCATTTTGTATGGTTCTTATCGATATTGTGAATCAATTTATTACGTTTTTCATTTCAATAGGAATTAAAGGAAGATGTTATATTGTTACTATAAGCCTCCCTGCCAAATCCTTTGAACAAACACTACTAATGAATTATTTAGCAAAATTATTAAGTGTACGTTATCAGTTGATGAAGACAGAATGTGTATTTGAGATCATCTCAGCATTATTATTAATATTTACGTCATATCAATGTTAATAAAACAATACCGAATTTACTATAGACAATTATATGTCTGAGTACACTTAAAGGTACACCTCTGTCCATCCCTTGTTCCCCAAAACAGCCGTGATGTTATTTTATTATTTAATCCAACATTTATTTGTGATAATATTACACTTCTCTCATTCCTATGCGAACGCCACGCCGGCATTCCTATGCCTACGTATTTTCATTCTTTCTTTCTTCTTTCTACGCCATCTTAAAGATCAAAAATTAATTTATAATTACAACCATTGATCATTATCAATTTTCGTGATAATCCTTCTTCTATTCCCTAAATTGAGTTTGAATCTTATTCTTATGAGTTTAAGATTCAGACTCAAACTAACTATTCCACGATTCCCTGCCTGTCTTTATAATTTTTAGTTTTATTGAATAATTCACACTTTTTTATAGTAGGTCGTGTCACCAAATCACACATTTGTAGGTCGTATCACCAAATCCGTTGGCGGTTATTTTATATATATTTCTAATCGTTTTAGTTGGAATAACGAGTTGAAAAATTATGATTACTAAATTACTTTTAGTGCATAAATTGTCAAACATATTTTAATTTATCTGCGCATTATGGTGTAGTGTTAGGTAGACCATACAAGATGTTTAGACAAAGTTTTCATTTACAAGAATCATTCGGGAATTATAAAATGCAACCTCGGTTCCTATTTTATTTTTTCTTATACACCACAATTATGAAAAAAATGTATTTTTTCACATATTTTGAAAATATAGCCTTATTAAAGTTTTCTTTTCGTTTTTACATAGTCTAGTCATCGAATACTCTCTTCGAAATCAAAAATGCTTAAGGACAAATTTAACCAATGAAACTAAAGCGATTAGCACTTTTAAGAGCTGTCATTTTTGAGAATTATTGACACTGACAGCTCCTGAACGCAGTTGTCAATGTGCTAATAGCGATCAGTTTGATTAACAAAATTCAATCTTAATCCTTTACATATAGGACGTCAGCCCTGTTATTAGTTTACGCCTTTTGAAAGCAATCTAGCAAATTGAAACTTCACTGCGGTTGAAACTTAAAAAATATCTGTCACTTTGGTCTTACATGTCGTTTCATGATGTGCAAGTGACATTAAACCACGCAGTAAAACAATTATGAGGTCATCTTTTCATAAAACAGTCCACAAATTTGTATACATTTTTGACCCAGTAAACAAAACATTTTATATGTCGACGAGCCTTGAAAATGTAATACAAGAAGCCAATGTTTTCTTTAAAAAATGCACCAAGAAAACCTTTAAAATTGGCAATATTTCCGAATTAGTGTCTTTAAAACCTTTATAGTGGGTATAAGTCGTGGTCTTCGTCCCACTGTTGGGCGTGGCATCATATCTGCGTCCACCGGTCGTCGAAGAACTGGCGCATGTTATGTCCGGCACGTCCTACGGGACTGTCGTCTTCGTTGAACACTTCACAGTTGCTGAAGATCAGTCGGACGTCTGACGCGAACTCTTCTTTGCATTTGTAGCTGTCGGGTAAGGAATGTTGGGGTTAAAAATATAACTGGTGTAATCCTACTAACATTGTAAATGCGAAAGTTTGTGAGTATGGATAGATTTCTTCTGAAGGGCGTTCTCCATGCATTTTACAACCATACAGCGATCGCCAACCCGCCTGCCAAACGTGGCGATTATGGCAAACCTGTCATATGGGGTAAGCCTTTGTCCATCAGTGGACGTTTTCGGCTGAAATGATGATGAACTATAATGGTCATGTGACAGACAGTCGGACGGATAGCGGAGTCTAAGGTCCTATTGGGGAAACACACTCAAGACTCAAGCATTTTTTAAACTAGTTTAGAGTAATTGATGGAAATTAGTTTGAGATACCACATTTGGTATCGACACAATGGTTTTTTAATTGTGTCTGTAAATTACGGTAATTGACTGGTTAAAGTACTGTTTGAAGCTTGAGTGATGTTCTGTAATAAGGATCTTAGTAACTCCTTTGGATGCGGACCACCCCCCCCCCCCCTTAAAGGCAGCAGATTTATCTACGATTGTGCCAGGGTCGTGAGATTTGTTCGAAAGAGTTACTGTGGCCCTGGCATATGGGCAACTGAAAGAACATGGGTGACTTTTAGTCAGAAGTCCGACAGGCCCTCCCACTCCACCCAGAGCGGGAGACGTCATCTATATATATATATAAAAGAAAGTTTCGTTAGTTACACTATTTATAACTCAAGAACGGCTGAACTGATTTGGCTGGAAATTGGTGGGGAGGTAGCTTAGAACCAGGAGACGGACATAAGATACTTTACTATTTAACATCACGCTACAATGAAACGGAGCGGAGCAGCAACGAAAAATGGACGGAAACTGGTAGGCAATTCGCTGAGACGGGAAGGGTCAAGGGAGCAAAAATTTGACGCGGACGAAGTCAAGGCCAAAAGCTAGTTTGATATAAAAGTCAGTTGATTTATCTAGAACTAAATACCAAAAATACTTACACATTGTCCTGCAGCTTCCTCTTAATGGTGGACAGGTCCATGGGACACTTGATGACCTTCTTGTACTGCGGGAACTGCTTGGTGTTGACCGGCAACAGGAACGGCCACGCGTGCTCGTGGCACTCCATCTCGTTCAGGAGGTTCCTGACGAGAAGAGGTACGTATTAAAAAAAAAACTTAACCTCTAAGTCCCTGAGATACCACATTTGGTATCGACACAATGGTTTTTTAATTGTGTCTGTAATTACGGTAATTGACTGGTTAAGTAGTCATATTTACATTTCGAAAAATAGAACATTTTTATATGTTTGGATTCACGTAAAGATACTTTCTGGAAGATTGGCTCTTACTCATGAGCTGATGCAATGATCAAATATATTAATAAACGTATTTGATTTGCAAACTATTACAGTCGTTTAAACCATAAAAGCTCCGTGTGTTGCCGAACATAAAGAATAACACCATCCCATTTCTTCAAGTGGGTGTCGTAAAAGGCGACTAAGGGACTAGACAATCTTAAGGGGTCTGCTAGGACCGATGCTGCCAAGGTCGCGAGATTTGTTCGAAAGAGATACCGTGGCTCTGGCACAGGCAACTGAAGGAACAAGGGCGGGTTTTAGTCAGTAAAAGTCTGACACGCCCTCCCGCTTCGGACAAGAGCGGGAGACGCCATTTCGCCGGGTTAAAGGCAAAACCGACTATATGCGCTTTTTTGAGTTTTTCTCTTTAATACACCATTAGGTAAAAAATCAAATGGCGAATCGAATGGTACATTAAAGTGAAAAACTCAAAAAAATCGCAGATAGTCGGTTTTCCTTTTAACCGACGATTCGACGCGATTTGATGATTTCCCATCCAAAAAAAAGGGAGTAGACAATACGCAGAACCGTTCTCAATGCATGTTACCACCATACTGCGTTCGCCAACCTGCCTGCCAAGCGTGGCGATCATAGCAAACCCCCGCAAATTGGGGAAGACCTTGTCCAGCAGTGAACGTCTTTCGGCTGAAATGATGACGAAAACTCAGCTGCATTCGGTTAGCTTGGAAGCTGACCCCAACATAGTTTGGTCAAGGCATGGCAGATGAGGATGATGAGTATAGAGACAAACGGTGACTTACTTGCAGAATAGTAGCTCTTTCTGCTGTTTCTTGGCGGCGTTTTTTTCCTTCTTGGCGCGAGACATTAGGGGCGTGTTCTCTGTGTCGACCTCTTCAACTGTATAAATAGAAAAAGTAATTTATTAATGGAAAATAATAAGTAGAGAACATGAGAGAGTAGTGGTGGCCCAGTGGTAACGGCTGCTACTTGTGATATCATATGTTCGAACACACGCAGGCCCTTTATACTATAAGCCTATAATATCCCCACAGCTGGGACACAGGCCTACTCTCAGTGACAGGAAGTGGGATGTAATCCACCATGTGGGTTCAGTGCTAATTGGTAGATGTCACATGTCTTCGAATTTTATAAGAGCACAGGTGATGAAATCATTTACACAAAGAGTTTTGAGTCGTAGGTTCAAACCTAAACAGGCGCTGTTCCACTCGTGGCTGGTACCACTGCAATATGCTAGTCTGTCATTTTATATGTTGATTGAAATATTATTCGCAACGTTACCAAATATGGCTTAACATAATTAAAATCATCAATACAAGCCTCATAAGCTCATATAGTCCCATTGAAAGGACTTTCTCATGGAATAGTCACCCATATTTCTTACTTATAATCGCTCTTCCCCAGAGGTAGACAGCGTCGTAGATGGGAGGACGATATCAAAAGTATAGCTGGCATTACGTGGAGAAGGAAAGCACGAGATCGAACTCATTGGCAAGGTTTAGAGGAGGCTTATGCTGGGAAGCAACACTATCTTAGCGAAACTGGTGTCCAATAATGTAACTTAACATGTAAGGAAAATATATGTAAGTAAGTTTGTTGAATAAAATCCATTAATATTATTATTATATTACAATCGCGCTTCCATAACCGACCGCAGAAACAAAAATTCTATGCTACATCATTCACTTCAACAGTCTAGAAATAAATCGTTTAATCAGAAAAAATACCAGAGAGTGAACAAACGTACCATCTATTTGTGAGTCATTGTCATCATGCTGTATGGCTCCGTTGCCGCCCACATATTGTATAGCGCGACGCTTCTCCGGAGGACCCTCCTCCGCACTCAGCTCACCTGTTAAATAAAACAAATAATTATTTAATTCTTCTTTATTAATCCAAATAATATATCTATAATACCTTAGGACAACCAACACACCGTTATCTGATCCCAAACTAGGCAGATCCTGTACTATGGCAACCAGACTACTGTTAAATATACGTATTTATAAATAAATACATATTTATAGATAAATATAGAGAATGGAAGTAGCCTTTGTCCCTCTTCAGGTCCTAAGCAACCCTTCTTTCAAATTTTATAACAATCGGTTCAGTAGTTAAGGTGTGAAAGATAAACAGCAGGTAATGCTAGCTTTTGCTCGAGGATTCGCCTGCGAAAAGGTTGGAAAATACTTCATAGGAACATGCTACTAGTGTTGCAAAGGACTCGAGTCCTCGAGTCGTAATTTTAAGACTCAATTATGCAAGACTCAGTGTGCTCAAAAGGCTGGGAGTCTAGAGTCAAGCCGAGCCTGAGTCATTTACAAGCCACTCGAGTCTTAAAAAGGACTCGAGTCTTAAAATGAATTCGAGTCTATGAATAACTCGTCAGATTATTTGTACGCATAATTACATCATAACCACTCATTAGAACTTATCATTCTTCTATTCGAGTCTTTTCGAATGATGAGCTAAAAGTTTAATCTTCATGTTCCAAGTTTTTCTTTAAGACTCGAGTTAATTTTAAGACTCAAGTCCTTTTTAAGACTAGAGTCCTCTTTAAGACTTGAGTCCTTTTTAAGACTCGAGTGCTTGACTCTAGACTTCGAGCCTATTGAGCACACTGAGTCTTGCGTAATTGACTCGAGTCTTTAAAATTACGACTCGAGGACTCGAGTCCTTTGCAACACTAGGTATAAAAAGTAAGGCCAAAGTCTTAATCCAGGTCATAGCCTACTTGTACGCCAAATGTTATCGAAATCCGTGCTGTTAGTACGTCAAAAGGTAACGGGTAGATACACAGACTTGTCTTCACATTTATAACCCTAACTTCTTTTGTAGTATGAAACAAAGTGTTTGTAGATCTATATAAATATAGATCTTTTAAACTACGCAACGGATTTTGATGCGGTTTTCATCAATAGACAGAGTCATTCAAGAGGAAGTTTTATATGTATAAAAGGCGAGCGAAGCCGCGGGAATAAGCTAGTATATTATAAATGCGAATGTCAGCCCACGTTGCCACGGACGTAATAAAATCGCGAAGGAATTTTTCGCGCACTCAATCTTCAACTCACTGCTAAGCGCTTAGAGTTGAAATTCGACCACACTGTGCTTTTTCGACGCATTGAGATTCACTCACGCTGCACTCAGTTGGATTATCAATCCTCAGTTCCACACAGAAAGTTTAAAATCCAAAACACAGTGCACAAAAACATCCCACCGCGATTTTAATACGTTGACTAAGTTGATTTGTTTATTACGCTTTTATGCTAAAACGACTGAGCGGATTTGGATGAAATTTTACAGACAAGTAGACCATGACCTGGGTAAAGATATAAGCTAAGTTTCATGATGGATTGCAGACGACGTCGTGGACTAATAAAGTATGGATTAAGAGCTAGTATTAGTATGGATTAGCATGGAAGTGTGTGTAGCATAAATTCATGAGTATTCAAGACCTAGTAGAACAATCAATGTTTCTGAACCAAAAATTCTGTAGTTGACATCTTAGCAAGAAAGTAGTTATATAAGCCGCTGGCCCCAACTAATATTTGTAGATCTTAGACAGTCGTTACGGGTCCTCAGAAGCCCGAAAATCTCAGAAACAGTCTTTCCAAAGACTTGTAACCCAGTAACTGGGTTGTGGAGGTCAGATAGGCAGTCAAGCCATGTAAAATAGTGGTAGTCAGCTGCATCCGGTTAAACTGAACTGGACTAGCCGGTGATGCTGCCAGGGTCGCGGATTTATTCGAAAGAGTTACTGTAGCTCTGGCACAGGCAACTGAAGGAACACGGGTGGGTTTTAGTCAGTAAAAGTGTGACACCCTTCCGCTCCACCCAGAGCGGGAGACGCCATTTGATAGCCCAAGAAAAAAAAAATTATGACTGATTCAACACCTTTTTTTTTGTGGGTATGAAATCATCAAATGACGTCTCCCGCTCTGGGTGGAGCGGAAGGGCGTGTCAGACTTTTACTGACTAAAACCCACCCGTGTTCCTTCAGTTGCCTGTGGCAAGGTCACGGTAACTCTTTCGAACAAATCTCAGGCCCAATCAACGCGTCTGAATGAAATATTCGCACACAAAAAAAATAAGTTCGCGTTACGTTGCGTTTCGTCGTAGTCTTCTACGTTCGGCAGCGAATGGTTCGACCGCGTCCTTCTTGTTCGCAGCGTCGCGTCGACTCGAGAATGTCGTTTTCGCAGGCCACCTCATAAGATAAACGGAAAAATAATAACAAAGGTTTTTCGGATTGAAGCAACTCAAAAAATAAAAAATAAATACAAAAGAAAAATCCGAAAAATGTGGTGTGTGTGTGACATTTGCTTTTCATATTTTAGAATTGGTTCCAGAGTAACAGATAATAATTTCCATGAGTAACCCTCCCTTTTCTGAGTTTTCGTGAGTGTCCCTCTTTTAACCTAACATATTGTAACTATCCCTATTCAAACTGTGAGGTCAGTTCCTAATGTATGTCATGCCAATGTAAACAAAAGGATGAAAAATATCATAAGTTTGTACTAGTTAAAAGTACTTTGATTTGATTTATTGAATACTTTATTTTAGCCCAAAAATGTCAATTATAAAGTCCGAAACGGTCCTACTACAAAGTTGAAACCTAAATACAGATGAATATGTTACTAATCGCCTTTAGTGAGTGATTGCATAAGAATTGAACATTTACACGGCTTGTTTACACTTTCATCTGATACATTTGGGACAGACTTTAGAAAATATTGTTAGTAAGTGAATGAGAGGCGGCGGTCCTGTAATTGAGTGCAAATGGCACTTTTATCATTTCTAACGTAAAGATATTATCATGGACCTTCGTCCACGTCGCGGTATCACACAGGGACGTAAATTGTATGGAAATACATATATGGTTAAGGGTCAGTTAAGCTACGTATACACCGTGTCATTTTAGTGGTCTTAAAAAGGCTGTACACTTGCTTGCTTTGTTTGTTCCAACCCAGAGATTAAAAAGTTTTACAGAAAATCCCTATCTTAGTGGATAACTACTCTTCACAAAGAACACACCCTCCAAATTTCAATTCTAATTCTAGTTTCGTTTAGGCTGTGTGTTGATATATCAGTCAGTTTGTCACTCAGGACTTTGAATTTTATATACATAGATGTGCAGCCGTGTGTACGTGTACGTCAATTATAATATTTTTCACGTTAGAAACGATAACAGCTTTTGTTAGCCCTAACCAAGACCTCTACAAACAAATGAAACTCACCCGTATGATGATTCAACCCGTTCTCACTGTCAGCGAGGTTGTCATCCATCTTGTCGTCATGTTTCTCCGGAGTGTGGAGGGCGGAGCCCGAGCATTCTTCAGCTGTGGTCGATGTTGAGGCGTGGGATGCTGCTGGGCTGAAATTGGGATAGAAGAGGTATTTAGTAACTTGCGTGGAACTTTCACTCTGGTTAGAAAAAGCTAGTGTAAGCAAAAATTTATGAAATTTTCATTTGAATGATCCTTTTGGTATTCATCATTATTTCAACCGGAAGACGTCCACTGCTGGACATAGGCCTCCCCTTATTTGAGTGGAGGGGTTGCTATAATCGCCACGCTTGGCAGGCGGGTTGGCGATCGCGGTATGGTAGTAAAATGCATAGAAAACGCTGCTGCCCATTCTCTAGTAAGTTCTTTAGTGCCTATTCGACACCCACGGGAACAAAAGAAATTGGAATGGCGATTGGAACTATCTGCATACAAATATGATATAGTATTTAGACCCAGCACGCCGAACCTTGTAGCGGACGCCCTCTCCCACGTCGTCTGTGCTGTTATCGAAACATCTGCAAAGTAACGATCCCTTCAAAGCCCTTAGTCACCAGAAACCCTTCTATCCATATCATAATTCACACAGTCCATCCAGCGTTTCTTTGGTCTCCTACTCTTATAGCCATCGACATTCATACTCAAAACTTTCCTCACGACATTTTCCTCATTCCTCCGTATCACGTGACCATACTTTTGTGGGTGCGTGTATATTGTCTTTAGGTGTGTGTACAGACGAAATCAAATACCGATTAGATTTGAATATATACTTTACTTCACAGAACGAATTTCATTAGGAATTTGGCAAGATCGTAAGCGCGTCTATAGGTGATGGTGTCTGCGGGCGAACTGTCCGTTGCCAGGCACTGCACATTTAACTCGAATACAAAATGAAGCGTCAGCGCCTCTATAATACCATGATAATCGATTCCCACACAACGTTTCAGTTATCGGCGCCACTTTCAGACTTCCTATAATGTACTCATTTCTTATTATTCTATCCATGCGTGTAACACACACATCCCTCTTAACATTCTCATCTCAGCTGCATGCAATTGCGTTTCATTCATCTCTTTTATGGCTCAACATTTTGATCCACAGTCAAGAGCATATCCATAACAAAAATTTAACTTTGAAAGCGCCTTTATAGGACATTGCCTTATTTGACGTGCAATTAACCTTAGTGTGACCGCAAGTGTCGTAAAAGGCGACTAAGGGACTTACTAGAGAATGGGCAGCAGCGTTCTCTATGCACTTTACCACCATACTGCGATCGCCAACCCGCCTGCCAAGCGTGGCGATTATGGCCAAACCTCCCAAATTGAGGGAGGCCTATGTCCAGCAGTGGACGTCTTTTGGCTGAATTATGATAATGATATCCAACGAACCTGATTACTTACCAGTTTTGGTGACTTTGCATGATAAAGAATATTCTATATTTTTTTTTTTTTTTTCAAAAGTAAAGGGCTTTGTCGCACATGCGACTATGCCGCCCTGGTTGGTTTATCTTATCATAGCTAGTTTGTAAAGCACTCTAGCTGCATCAGAAAGTGGCACAGCTAGAACACTATTACAGTAATCTATTTCTCTAATCCTACAATCTAAGCTATTTCTAAATTCTTCATTGCGGACGCACTCTATTAATATGTGATAAACATCATCGACGGAATTAATACAAAAGTCACAATTAGTCGTCGTTGATTTTTCCATTAGATATAAGAACTTATTACACGGAATGTGTCCAGAGCGAAGTCTTAGTGCGACAACAGTATCACATCTATTCAACAGCTGATTATCTATCCACGGTGAGTTCAAGGGATGTGATTGGATCGTTTTGTACCAGATTCCTTTTTCTAGTGATCTTTTATTGAAGTACTCTTTCCAAAGCGAATAACAATCCTGTTTGATATTAGGTATGAATATTCTATTTTATAACAACTTTCTAGAAGCAGCTAACGATTACAAACAACGTGTACATACCTAGGCACCATGTTCTGGTCTATATCGAGGGAGGCGTTGAGGTCTCGATGCTTGGCCTCTCTCTTCTTCATGTTCCGCGGCTTCTTGGGCGGCGCGCGCGATATACACTGCGAACAATACCATTTGCCGCGAGGGTTCTGTAGGAGAAGAGAAAATGTCATTTTAATCAATATGTATACTACACTATTATTTAAACAGACTTGTATGTACGTAACGGGATCTTGGAACTCGAATTTATCTACTTATACTATTTCACACTCAGTGGAGTAGCGAGCCTTGGCGGGGCCCCGTATAAAAATTTGTTTGGGGGCCCTTATGAAGGGTAAAGATTTCTCACAAAAGAAAAAAAAATGTTTGCATAAAATTAAAAGAAATATTTATTCCTCATAATTTATCTGTCATTTTTTCCAAAACTTTTATAAACAATTCGATTAATGTTCAATTGCAAAACTTCTCGATTTTTGCTAATAATCGAATTCATTACGCAAAGAGACCTCACTATTTAAGTCACGTGACTAAGTGTCAGTGTACCCATACTATGTGAAAAACACTATAAACGGGGAAATGCCGCAGCCCGCGATAACCGATGTAGGATGTTGCCAACTTTGGAACGCACGCTTTACGCGGGAAAAAAGAAATTGCTTTTTGTGACTTTTGTCATTCCTGAAATAAAAAAATATTGGGAAGTTTTTTATTAATTTTTGCATACGCACGTCGGGGGCCCGGGGGCCCCGTATAATTGATACGGCAGATACGGCGGTAGCTACGCCCCTGTTCACACTTCATCCGATTTATTTCATATTTTGCTCACTTATTAAAGACAGATAACAATACAATAATCTAATAGTCTGGTGTCATTATCCTGGCCAGTATCACCAAGACAGCAAAAAAAAAAAACAAATGAAAAACTACGCTTCAATAAAAAGCACCCCACGCTTTTTTACAATAAAATGATTTCATTTATTAATCACTCTATCATTATTTTGAAAGAAAGAAAGATACTGTTTATTTGACATAGTTCGTAAGACACAAAATAACATGAAAAAAAATAATTAAAAAAAAAAACATGTGTGCGTGGCTGTGCCAAAAAGGTTCATTTCAGCAAAAAAAGTTTTTGAAAAAAAAAAAGCATTTTGGAAAAGTTTTTGCCAGACAAGGTTTCCGAAATATATCTGGCAAACACTTATTATTGTCAAATCACACCACCGAATGTTCCGCTGATCAGTAGTTTAGTTTTCCTAGTATCTTATTGCTGTAGAGTGATGTTATATAGCCTTTAGCCTACCTCGATAAATGGGCTATTCAACAATAAAATATTTTTTCAATTCGAACCAGTAGTTTCTGAGATAAGCGCATTCAACCATACAAACAAACTCTTCAGCTTTATAATCAAAATCAAAATCAAAAGTCATTTATTCAAACTAGGCTGAGAGTCAGCACTTTTTGAACGTCAAAGTTACAAAAGACAGTCCCCCCAAAACGCCCACCCTTCGACACTTCCTAGTGCTGTAGCTGGGAAGAAGAAGTGGCGGAACAAACTCCCCAGCAGCACAGCTGTCTGTTAAGTTAGAAGAACTTGATTCTATACAATATTGTGTAAGTAATTAATATTATAAAACAAAACATACATTATTTGCCATATGTCAGCTAGCACACGCCAATATACCAACAAAACAAAAATTGAATACTAAAGTCAAGCTGAAATAATAAAACAAAAACGTAAACAAAACTTAAAAACTAAATAAAGCCTCCAGGCATAAAGGGCGTGCCCGCTTACATGTTCAACGATGCAAAATGATCCATATACATACATTGATGCATATAGCTAAGTTGAAGTTACAATAGTTAAACTAGCACCTCCGGAGTAGAATAAAATAACAGTTAATACAAATAACAATAACAAAAACCATGGTCAGCAAGACGACCAGTCACCACAAGCAGCACCCGTTCACGAGCATAACGCAAAGGTCAGCCATTACCCCCCTCGCCATATTTGAGGGAAGGTGGTAACCCGACCCCCGACGCTACCGCAAGCAGTGACATCTGAGGGAGCATGACGAACTTGCTGCCGGTTTGTCAGGCAAGAATATTATGAACAGCTGACGAGGTCGCTAGCTAACTACATGTTGCAATACAACTCATTTATAATCATTGGAATGAGTAGATTATGTCCACAATAAATGAAATTAAAAGAAAATAAAAATAAATAAATAAATTAACAAAATCTGTTAAATAAAAAAATAAATAAAAAAACAATTATATGAACTACCCATATAAACTGTCAGTAGGAAAGCTAATTCTGGATTGAAAGAACATAAACATTGTCTTGAGTTAATCACAGCGACCAACTATTCTTATCGTTTAAGTAGTCGTTGATAGAATAGTATGCCTTTGAACAAAGGTTGGATTTTACTTTAGCTTTAAACTCATTAAACTGCAAATCTAGTAAAGCAGAGGGAAGCTTGTTATAAAAGGTAATACCAAGACCAACAAAAGAATTATGAACCTTATGAAGCCGGTGAAAGGGAGCACGTAGTTTGTCCTTATTTCTAGTATTAATATTATGAATATCACTGTTTTTAGTGTACAGGTGTATATTTTGCCTAATATATAAGATGTTGGCGAAGATGAATTGTGATGCCACCGTAAGAATACCAATATCTTTAAACAAATCTCTCAGAGAAACTCTAGCACCTAGTTGGTAAATCGCTCGAACAGCTCGTTTTTGAAGAACAAAAATATTTTGAATGTCCGCGGCTTTGCCCCACAGCAGAATGCCGTAGGACATTATGCTATGAAAATAACTAAAATAGACTAATCGAGCTGTATCAACGTCCGTATACTGTCTAACTTTCCTTACTGCGTAGGCGGCCGAACTGAGCCTTCCCGCTAGGCTTGATATATGTGATCCCCATTGAAGTTTGGCGTCTACTGTTATGCCCAGAAAAACCGCCGAGTGTACAGTTTCAAGCACCTCATTATCTAAAACGACATTGGGTCCCAGATTCCTAACATTCGGTAAGGCGAACTTTATACATTTCGTTTTCTTAGCATTGAGAACTAGGTTATTTGTGGTAAACCATTCCGTAGCCATTGAGAGCGCACTATTTACGTCGTCAAAATCTTGTCTATTTCTGTCTACTTTAAAGATAAGTGAGGTATCATCAGCAAATAGTACAATGTCACAGATATTCTTTAAATAAAATGGTAATTCATTAATATACACTAAGAATAAGAATGGACCCAGTATTGATCCTTGAGGTACACCTAACTGAACTAGTAGCCCGGAAGATTTTACACCATTGACATCTACACATTGGTGCCTATTTTGCAAATAAGAACTTATGACACTGAGAGCTTCGTTTTGAACACCGTAATGACGTAGTTTACGCAAAAGTGTGTCATGGTGAACGCAATCAAAAGCTTTGGAGAGATCACAGAAAACTCCGATAGCATTTTGCGAGTTCTCCCATGCGTTGAAAATATGTTTCAGCAGAGCAACACCCGCATCTGTTGTCGAACGACCTTTTGTAAAGCCATATTGCTCATTATGAAGGAGGCTATTTAAATTAAAATGTCTTAGCAACTGCCTGAGTATTAACTTTTCAAATATTTTACTAAATGCAGGTAAGATAGAAATGGGCCTAAAATTGCCAACGTTATTTTTATTACCTGTTTTAAATAATGGTATGACTTTACTGCTCTTCATGAGGTCAGGAAAAGATCCCAAATCAACACATTTATTAAAAGTTACAGCCAGATAGGGGGCTACGATATCTATTATATTACTTAACAGTTTAACAGAGATGCCCCAGTAATCACCAGTGTGTTTTGACTTGAGTGTGTTAAAAATATTAATCACATCACGAGGCGTTACATGTTCGAAACTAAATAAGCGACTACATCCGGGCACACTACTATGCAAAAGGTTTTCAGCTTTAGACGGGGACGAATTTAAGGAGCAGGTCGTAGTTATAGGTATGTTGGCAAAAAACTCATTAAATGCCTCAGCTATGTCGGCTGCTTTATTAACCAATTTGTTGTTAATCATAATCTCTAGTTGTTTTTCCTGTTTAACCGGTTTACCCGTTTCATTATTAATAATTTTCCAAGTGGTTTTTATTTTATTATTGGATTTTTTTATGGTATCGCTTAAAAACTTTGATTTAGCTAAAGCGCAGATCTTTTTAAATAATTTTGAATAATTACTGACATACTCTAGAAAAGGAGTATCAAATCTGTATTTTTTCAAACCATATAACTCGTATAGTCTTGCTCTACTTTTATAAATTCCTGGAGTAGCCCATTGGTTGAAGCTAACGGAAGTGCTATTAATGTCAATAGTTTTGGTCTTGAAAGTAGATTCGTATTCTTTTTGCACAATATCAAAAAGGGCTTCATAGATTTCATTAGGATTCTCGCGTTCTACTATAGATGGTGTAATCCTATGAGCTATATTATTTTTAAATTTATTACATCGACTAGCTGTATAAGGCCTGCATTCTATTTTATGCGGCTTTTTAAGTAGTGGCAAAGGGAAGCTGGCTAATAATCCACAGTGGTCAGACGTTAAGTCACTTAAAACTAACTTATTTTTGGCATCACAATCACTAAATATATTATCGAGACAAGTCGACGAAGAAGCCGTGATCCTAGTTGGTTCAAGGAACAAGTTTATTAAATTAAAAGACCTAAACAGATTGAGCAGACTAATAGTAATATTATAAAGCTTTAGAGTTTGCTTCGGCCCGCGGCTACGCCCGCGTGAATGTTGAAAAATTCCCCATTTCACCCTCTTGGGAATGTAAAGTGAAGACCAACTGGACTCTGAGGGTCGAAAGGTTGGAGTCGCGCCACAACATCAAGTTTAAGTCGTTCGTGGTACGAGTTCCAACCGACCGTCTACAGACCTACTTAAGAGAGGACTTTTGGCCGAAAGGTGTCGTGTTTCGACACTTCCGAGGACGGTTACGCGACACCACGCAGCGGAACACGACGCCGTCTTCATTACGTGTTTAGAGACAGTTTTAGTTTAGTTTAGTTTTATAGAATACTAGCTTCTGCCCGCGACTTCGTCCGCGTCAAATTGTTGCTCCCCTGACCCTTCCCGTCGCATCGATTTGCCTGCTAGTTTTCGTCCATTTTTCGTTGCGGCTCGCTCCTTTTGAGTTATAGTGAGTCAACCTTAAAAGATAGACATATGCTCTCGCGGACTTTTTTTTAGAACTTTTTAAAAGGAACAATTCCGTCATACATGATTTTTGCGTTACTTTAACCGTTTACGCAGCGCACGCAACGGAAACTCTCAAAAGGAATAAATTTTCCCCGTTTTTGCAACATTTTTCATTACTGCTCCGCTCCTCTTAGTTGTAGCGTGATGTTATATAGCCTATAGCCTCCCTCAATAAATAGGCTACCCAACACAAAAATAATTTTTCAATTCGGACCAGTAGTTCCTGAGATTAGCGCGTTCAATCAAACAAACAAACAAACTCTTCAGCTTTATAATATTAATAGTATAGATGTATTAGTTTATAGTTATTGATTTTATTTTATTTATGTATTGTTTTTATGGGCTTTAGCAGCCTGAAATAAAGGATTGTATTGTATTGAATTGTAAAACACCCTTTCTTAGTGGATAGCTAATGTTCACAAAGAACACACCTTAGAAATTTTATGTCTTTAGGACCAGCAGTTTAGGCTGTGCGTTGATATATCAGTCAGTTAGTCACTCAGGACTTTGTTTTTTATATATTGTATTTACTAGCTGACCGTACAGACGTTGTCCTGTTTCCTAGAAGTCGATAGCAGCGCCACCTACCGGGTTCAGTAGTGAATCTAAACCATCCAGGGTGCCACCCAAACGCATACAAAAAAAAAAAAATTCTAATCGGTCCAGCCGTTTAGGAGGAGTTCAGTGACATACACACGTACTATGACATACATAGTATAGATATTACCTTCAAGAGTGGCGGGTAGTGACAGTCCTGGTGGTAAGCTCGTGAACACAGCGCGCACGGTATGGTTCTTGTGTTGGCGTTGGCCCCTCCGCATACGATGCATACTCGCTCGCCTCTAGCTTTGTTTACGCATTCCCAGCAGTACCTACAAGATAAAAAAGAGTTTAGATAAGGTCTCAAACTTTGAAAGCTCTTAATTACTATCGTACTGAATCGATTGTATCTGAATCGATTAGTGACAAATGCGTGCACTGACTGGACAGGTCCACTCAATCTGTGTGGCTCTTTCCTCTAAAGACCATTTCAGCCGGCTATCTACATGGTCTTAACATGATGTGACCAAGATTGTGTCTGGACTTTAAAAGAGACTGTGTCCTCTGAGTTTGTTTCGGCCTTTCTTCTCAGAGCCGTCAGATAGGAAACGCCGACCACATACAGCTTAAAAAAAAAATTATTGACTTGAAAAAGTGTTTATACAAACCTACTTACAGAAATAAAATAATTTATCATTTGTCCCCTATCCATTTGGGGGTAAAAACATTGGCAAAGTGAATTGCTGCAATAATAACCAACAAAAAGTCTCCTCATCATTTCAGCCGAAAGACGTCCACTGTTGGACATAGACCTCCCCCAAGCTCCGCTACTTCGACCGATTTTGATGCTTCTCGCATCCAGCGGATTCCTGTGGCCTTCACCAGGGTATCGTGCCATCTTGTGGGAGGCCTTACAACGCTACGTCTTACAGTACGCGGTCGCCACTCCAGAAACTTTCGGCCCCATCGGCCATCTGTTCTGCGCGCAATGTGCCCCGCCTACTACCACTTAAGGAAAATCTAAGCATAGCTCTCACCATTGCCCTTTGGGTAACTTTCAGCCTTCTAAGTCAAAGTCAAAGCATTTATTTCAAATAGGCCCAAAAAAGGCAGTTTTGAACGTCAACAGTTACATGAAAATAAGAGTTCTAATAAGGCCCATTGCAAGCGACCACGCTCTAAGTCTATTTGTGAAATAATATCGCTAAACGACATTCAAAGATTGCTTTTCTGTCTTCTCTGAAATCTGACTTTCCTCTGTTTTTCATAACGAATTTCACTATTAAGTCCCTTATCAAAAATTCACTTGGAGTTCAAGCTGAGTCTTCGACACAGCCGGACGTGTTTGCGCGCGCGCAACAGATGTGGTATTTTACCCGTCTGACTTCGAAATCGAACCGAGTTATTGTGTGTGTGCTTCTGTGTGTATTTGTAATCGAGTGCCTATACAACGTGTAACATAATTAACGCAAGGGCCTCATACACCCTAATTAGAGCTTTGAATGAATTAGAGTATTGAGGGAAAAAAAAATCGTGTGCGTACACTAGCATTGTTTTATGCATTTGAATTTGAGCCCTACTGCCTTGAGATAGGATTGAATTCTCTCTGGCTCAATCGGCAGACTTGCGTCCAGTCAGTTACGTTACACCTTGTATAAAACAAGCAAGCAAAAGTGTCACTGTGCGCTCCTGACTGCATTAGAATCTGCCTGCCAGAAGAAGACTGACCCCTGATGAACCCGGTGAGCCCGTTCCTAATATTTCAGGGATTTTTGATTAATAAACTGCGTAAGACCGGCTTTGTCTTGCCGCGCGCGGGAACCCAAAATCATCATCACACGAGCAAGCGTTGTGTGAAGGATTGCGTCCACAATAACTAAGTAACAGCCCTTTTCTTGCTATCATTATAGAACAAAATACGATACCTACTAAGACGCCACAACTAAATATGCCATTATTGTAACAAAGTAACGAATTTTTAAATTGCTAAAAGCTTGCACGTGACGTCACGTCTACGACACGTTACACGTGAGGCGAAAAGTAAAAAAAAAAATAAAAAAAAGGGTACCCGAGCCAGACCTTCAAGTTTTAAGTTGAATGCACATCTTGTTACTCAGATAAACAAAAGAAATAAAAAAAAAGGTCAAACCCATAAATAGACTCACTAAAAGTGTAGCCAGCTTAGCGTCCGACTTGCACGTGTCTTTGACTTGCCCCACAAACAAAAGCATTTACAATGGCCACAATCGTACCCATTTCAAAAGACGGGAATTGTCTGTTTGGCAATCGCTATTGCTCACCAAATTAATGACCTAATGGGCCTAACATTTGATCATAGGAATGTTCGTCAAGACCTCGCCGCATATGTCTTGGAACATCGCCATGATGATAGAATTCACCTAGCACTTCTAAATAATATACAGGAATTTCTCCCCAACAGCATTCTTTCCCAGGAACAAAGGATTACAAAATGGTGGCAAAGATATAATTATCGCCGCGTCCGAATTCTACCTCGTGAACGTGCATGTGCACATAAACAATAGAAACACACAGGTATATTCACCGACCGGCGAACCTGCTCCCGCTAACATACACATCCTCTTCATGAACCGGCACTATGATAGCTGGGTCCTGACAAACGACAAACAATGCAATAACAACCGGATAATCCTAACGCAAGGTCTAACCAGCGCCGACGACGACGACGCTCCAAGTGACCGAGGTAGAGATGAGGGTGGCGGTACGAAGGCTTAATGCCAAGAATACCGCCCCAGGACCCGACGGCTTGCCTGGCAAAGCATGGGTCCTGGCCTCAGAGGCTCTCGGGCCTCGACTCAGGGGGCTCCTAAGCGCATGATTGGAGAGGGGCCAGTTCCCACTTCGTTGGAAGACGGGGAAACTGGTCCTCATTAAGAAGCCTGGGCGCCCAGCGGACTCTCCGTCCGCTTACCGGCCCATCGTGCTGCTCGACGAGGTGGGCAAGCTCTTTGAAAGAGTGATTGCAGACCGCCTCGTCGGGTGGCTGGTGCGGGAGGGGCCGGACTTGTCGGACGGCCAGTACGGCTTCCGCAAGGGGCGCTCTACGGTGGACGCCATCATGCGCGTGCGAGCCCTCACGACGGGGGATGCAGTGGCCCGGGGTGGGGTCGTCTTGGCGGTGTCTCTAGACATCGCCAATGCCTTCAACACCCTACCCTGGAGTTGCATTAGGGAGGCACTCCGGTATCACCGGATGCCGACCTACCTCTGTCGCGTGGTCGAGGCCTATCTCACGGATAGGGCCGTAATCTACCCCGGTCACCAGGGAGAGTGGAACCGGCGAGAGATGTCGTGCGGTGTCCCACAGGGATCGGTCCTGGGGCCGCATCTGTGGGACATCGGTTACGACTGGGTGCTGCGCGCCAACCTCCCTAGCGGCGTCAGCGTGGTTTGCTACGCTGACGACACGCTCGTCCTTGCGCAGGGGAGGTCGTACGAGACGGCGGCCGACATAATGACACGCGGGGTTGCGATAATCGTCGAGAGGATCCGGCAATTGGGACTCGAGGTGGCCTTGCACAAGTCCGAGGCCATGGGTTTTCATGGTCCTCGGAACGCGCCACCTGCGGGTTCCCAACTCACGGTAGGAGGGGTTCACATCGGCGTCGAGTCGACGATGAAGTACTTGGGACTTGTCCTCGACAGCCGGTGGAACTTCGTCGAACATTTCCGACGTTTGGCTCCCAGACTGGAGCGGGCTGGGGCTGCATTATAGCGGCTCCTGCCCAATCTGGGGGGTCCAAACGCCTCCTGCCGGAGGCTCTACATCGGGGTCGTGCGGTCCATGGCCCTCTACGGGGCACCGGTGTGGGCGCCCTCATTGAGGCTGCGCCCAGCGCGCCGGTTGAGTGCGGCCCAGAGGGTCATGGCTATCCGGTTAATCCGAGGATACCGCACGATCTCGTGCGAGGCGGCGAGCCTCCTTGCCGGAGTGCCGCCATGGGATCTGGAGGCAAAGGTCCTCGCGCACATGTGGGAGTGGCGCGAGGAGGCGAAACGCCGGGGCGAAACTCCGCTGCCGCGACAAATCGCGGCTCGGCGGACAGAGCTCCGGTGTGATCTCATGGCGACATGGCGGGTACGATTGTCGCAACCCAGCGCAGGGCACGCCACAATTGCGGCGGTAAGTCCTCTCTTTGAGGAGTGGATAGAGAGGCGCCACGGCGTCCTCACCTTCCGCCTGACGCAGGTTCTCACCGGGCATGGGTGCTTCGGTGGGTTCCTGTTCAGGATAAAGCGGGAGGATACGTCCGGGTGTTTCCATTGCGAGGATCGTCTGGAGGACACGGTGGAGCATACGGTGGAGGTGTGCCCTGCCTGGGCGGAGCACCGCCGTGTCCTCGTGGAGGCGATCGGCGGCGGCGACCTCTCGCGTCCGGCCCTGGTGCGAGCCATGGTACGGAGCGAGAGGGAGTGGGAAGCCGTCACCTCCTTCTGCGAAGCAGTAATGCTCGCGAAGGAGGAGGCGGGGCGCGTGAGGGAGTGGCAGTCTCTGCGCCCTCACGTCCCTAGCCGCCGCAGGAGGAGACGCCCCGGGCGTCGGGAGTCGATTGCGGACTCCCGGCCACCGTAGGCGCGAGCTTGCGGGTGGCGAGCAATGGGTAGCTCGCCGCCCGGTAAGGACCAAGCTCGGGTCGACAGCGCGCAGTGTTCCACGCGCGCCTCAAAGAGATGTCAGCAGCAGCGTAGGGGTCTAACGGGGCTGCTCGTAAAAAGCTAAGTAGGTAAGTCACTAACACCATGCGAACAACATGAATCAACACCACTTACACCGCTATCAGATGTAATCGCGGACGACACACAGTGTTCCAAAAGCCTCAAAAAATTTCCCACTTGGGTTTATTGCATTTATACGTCAAGGATCGTATTTATAAAGCACGAGTAGAACTCCCACGTATTTATCTCTTTTAGTTTTTTTTATATAAATTCATGAAAAAGACGTGACCTTTCCATGAAAAAAATGAATATCAGTTCTCAAAAAGTAGTTGTTCAAGATAATAATTTGAAACTAATATTATTAAAAGAGCTCATTTGAGAGTATATTTACACGTTTTTATTTTTTTTTAATCTCTTTTAGTTTCTGAGTAAAAAAATATTTTCTTATTTTTGTTTTTATTTTTTTTCTCCGCAAAGACGCAAAAGTGCGACTTGAGACTAGAACTGAGATATTGTTCTCAATAAGGTCTATTACTCATAAAAAAATCAAGTCGCACTATTGCGGCGTTTAGGAGAAATAGAATTTTGAAAATTAATGCTAGGGCTGTCACTTTGTTTGACCTTTTATATATAGCTTTTGTAGAACTTTTATTGAGAGTATTTTCAATGAAGGGTTGCACGTAGCATGGGAAGGGGTCCACCCTCGTGAGGCATAGGCTAAAACCCCATGCTATACTTGCAACCTGGAGAAACGGGGGTGAGGCACCATGGAGCCGTTACAGACCCATGGCGCCACTTTACCTCAGCAGGGGCTTACCCAACCTGCTGGGGGATGTCCTTCCGAGCCCCGATCGGAGGACTTATTGCAAGGGGGGCATGAGGGCGCCAACCCTCATGTTGGTACACGAGTGGCAAGTGATGCTGTGAATTGCGCCACAGCCGGTACTTCTCAAACTCCGGAAGTATCCGCAAATACACGAGGAGGTTGTACACGTTTAAAGATTTTCGAATCTTTTTATGCGGAGAGCAAAAAATATAAGAAAAATGGTTCACCAGAAGATCTCACATCCTCAGACTTGATGATCATAGTTTACAGAGAAGTAGGTGAACACCTTAAAGATCTTACATTCAGCGAAAAGGACAGACTTGTGAATGAAATCGTTAAACCCTTTCTCCAAAAAGCTACTAATTATTACAAAGGATGTAAAAGAAATAAAAAGAGGTTTACAGACAAACATGGCGTTTTTTTAAATAAATTGTTCATCGACGATGTACCAGAAGACCTCAAGAAGTCCACTGGGGCCGATACGACTCTTGGCGCGCCGTGCAGTACATTGATGGATAATTCTTCTAATGTAAGCTATAAACAAGACCTTAAAGTTAGGAAACGCATTATGGAGTCGTTAGAGAGTGAACCTCAAAAAAAAGTAATAAAGGCTTTTACTTCTATAGCTTCTTCTGATAAAGGATCTAAAATAACACCCAAAGCTTCTAAAGATTTAGAAGAAATCATAAATACATGTTTAGTATCACCAAAACGAGCTTCAACTGTAAGGCAAAGAATTTCTGTGGTGCAAGAACCTTACACACCAGATGAAGCCTTAGGTGTTATTATTGACAGAAAGTTGAGTGTGGAAACATACAGGGGACTACGTAAGGACTTAAACAACCGAGGATTCCCTGCATATCCCGCTTACAATAAAGTCCTTATTGCTAGAAAAGCATGCTATCCAACAGAGGATATAAAAGTGTCTGAAATGGAAGCATCAGTGTCACTACAAGGTTTACTCACTCACACAATTCAAAGAATTGTCCTAAGCTGCGAGGCTGCTTTTATTGCATATTGCCATAGAAAAGGTAGTCAGGAGGTTAAGTGTGAATTTCAGGGGTCCTGGGGATTTGATGGTTGCACTGGGCATTCATTTTATAAGCAGAGCTTCCAACAAGAAACCGAAGAAACGCTTATAAATGAAAACAGTCTTTTTGCCACAACCCTTATTCCCATACGCATAGTAATGGATAACGATTTTACTGCCTGGTTAAATCCTACACCCCAATCGTACAGATTTTGTCGCCCACTGCACATCCAGTTTAAAAAAGAAACAAGTGACCTTATTCTTTACGAAAAAAACTGGGTTGAAGAACAAATTAAAAGTTTGTTACCAATAAATATACAAACTTCAGAAGGTCACAACTTAACGTTTTCTTATAATTTAACATTGAGCGTAATAGATGGCAAAGTCCTAAATATAATTACCGGAACTACTTCACAGTTAAGATGCCCGTTTTGTAAAGTTACAGCTACCCAATTCAATAATTTGGAAATGTCTTATACAAAACAAACTATAAAAGAAAATATGCGATATGGTATCAATCCCCTTCATGCGTGGATACGTATTTTTGAGTTTTTATTGCACCTTAGCTATAAAAATGATCCATTTGTACAAAAATGGCGAATCATTAAAGGCAGCAACGAAAGCCATATTGTTGAAGCAAGAAAAAAAAGAATCCAGGCAGAGATTAGGGAGAAGATTGGATTATTAGTAGACGTAGTGAAGCCGAATGCGGGCACTACGAATGATGGAAACTCGGCTAGGACTGCACTTTCAGACAAGTACCGTGGCATATTTGGTGAGATTTTAGGTCTACCTTCATGGTTACTTGATGGATTTCATACTATTCTAGTGACAATATCTAGCGAGTATTCTATTGACGCCAAAAAATTCGGGCATTTTTGCCGGTCTCTCGCAGAGCGGTACGTTCAATCATATAATTGGCACCCAATGACGGTGACAGTTCATAAAATACTTGTACACGGTGAAGAGATTATTGATTCCTGTTCACTGCCTGTTGGGATGCTTTCAGAACAAGCAGCTGAGTCACGAAACAAATTCTGGCGCTCAGATAGAGAACATCACTGTCGTAAAATGAACAGGATTAGTACAATGACCGACCTTTTTCATCGTGCACTAGAATCGTCTGATCCACTAATTTCTATGGCTCATCTCAGTGATCGTCGAAGATTCTCAAAACGGCCTCCTTTGCCGTCTGCTGTTTGTGAACTTTTAAAAGCAATTGATGTGGAGACATTACAGTCCGCAGAGGAGGACGACGAAAATCCTTCGAATGATGTTGATGATTTAAATGATCTAACATTAACACTAACTAATGAGTGCGATTTATATGAGTAATGTTTCTTTTTTGTTGTTTTACTAGCTGACCCGGCGAACTTTGTTCCGCCTTAGAGGCAATAGATAAGCAGATTTTTTTATTTTATTAAATTTATTTGAATGAGGATTAATACGGTATTGTTAAAAATAGGTTCGTAAACAACCGATCATTTTACTGTTTTAAGTAAACGCAAAAAATGGTTACTGCGGGTTTTCCTTATAAGATAGACATATACCATATACCACCACGGACTTTTTTGTAGATCTATTAAAGAGGTACAATCCTACCATACATTGTTTTGTTGTAACTCAAAAGGTCGTTAGTTTGTATAAAACTTAAACTTACTATACACAAAAACCTTCCACAAGAATTGCTCTATCTATTGTTGAAAACCGTATGAAAATCCGTGCAGTACTTTCCGAGTTTATCGCGAACAGACAGACAGACAGACAGAGACGGCGAGAGACTTTGTTTTATAATATGTAGTGATACTGGGAAATTTACATATATATTTATAATACAGGTTTTTAAAACGGGTCTAAATAGTAATCGTTACACAACGTGGAAAGCCTTTCGACACGGTCAAACTATTAACCACCGCAGCACGGTAGGTAGTACTCGTATAGTCTGTCTATCTGTTCTAATCTGTTTTGTATGGAAAAATATTTTCATTAGATTTGACTAACTTCCGTTGTCCTGATTTTTTTCTTCCGATACAATCATCAAAACATTTTTTCATCAAAATTACTCAATGGCCAACTCGCGGTTGACCAAAAATTTTTTTATGCCGTTTTTTTCCAAATCAAAAATAAATGTTTCCTAAGACAGTCTCTCTGTATCTCATATGGTTATGAATTTCCTTATGTCCCAAATAAAAAAAAACACTATATATATATAATTATTATATGCTCTGTAAATCTATAGTTTGAGCGAGACGTCCATGCAATACACATTTCATAATAAAATATGTATTTATTTATTTGACCTCAGAGTGACAACCCTGGAGTGTATTATTTGACCTTAAGATTTAAACACCTGTTTCTCCTAAACGCCGCAATAGTGCGACTTGATTTTTTTATGAGTAATAGACCTTATTGTGGACAATATCTCAGTTCTAGTCCCAAGTCGCACTTTTGCGTCTTTGCGGAGAAAAAAAATAAAAACAAAAATAAGAAAATATTTTTTTACTCCGAAACTAAAAGAGATAAAAAAAAATAAAGACGTGTAAATATGCTCTCAAATGAGCTCTATTAATAATATTAATTTCAAATTATTATCTTGAACAACTACTTTTTGAGAACTGATATTCATATTTTTCATGGAAAAGTCACGTCTTTTTCGTGAATTTATATAAAAAAAACTAAAAGAGATAAATACGTGGGAGTTCTACTCGTGTTTTTTAAATACGTTTCTTGACTTATAAATGCAATAAACCCAAGTGGGAAATTTTTTGAGGCTTTTGGAACACTGTGCGACACGGGATACAGACTACTGAGAAACCCTACCTCTACCACAATTAAGTATACTTGCACAGACCTGCGCATAGCAACTTGGAACGTTCGCGGCGCCTCGAAACCAGGAAAAAGAAATCAAATTGACGCCGAACTGTCACGCAGGGGAATTCACATAGCTAACCTTTCAGGAAACAGGGATGAACGCAGGAACATTTAGCTCCGCACACTACGACTGGTACCTTTCAGGAACTGCGGGTAACGCACACCGGGGTCTTGCAATTTTATTAAGAAAAAAATGCCCAAATAGAATTAGTCAACAGTAAAAAGGACACCGACGTGATGTCAGCTACTCTTGAGGTTGGCATGGGAAATGACAAACCAACACCTCTGTACATAATCAACTCACACATCAACAGCTGTTCCGCGAAAGCAACCAGATCATTCACAGGCTTATTAAACTTGATTAGACAAAAACCAAGGAAATGTACTCTCATAATACTCGGCGACTTCAACGCCCATATAGGTCGACAAGACACATTAACCTTCCAACGCAAAGGGTTGATACAACAAAACCTCCACCATGAATTTTCCAACTACAACGGCGAACTATTAATGGATATAGCCAACAGGGAAAAATTTCAAATAGAAACAACAAAAGCTAGAACATCATGTAGAATAACATGGTCGAAGGGTACTCAAAAATTGCTATTGGATCACATCATCACGCCACAGGCAGCAGGAAAACTTTTTCACTTTATTAAAGGTGAATGGGTCACCGGTCGCATCTCCGACCATAAAATAATCTGGGGACTACTAAAATCAAACTTAATTGTAAATAAAAACAAAAAAAAAAAACAGTAAAGCAAGACAAAGGCACCAAGGAAACAACAAAGGAGCCCAATTACTTCAACTACAAACAATGCAACTATGCCGCTCTCAACAGAATAGCCATCAAAACAAAATATCAAGATTGCATCACAAAAAAACTAGCGAATATGGGAATCCCAACAAATGAAAACACCGAAATACCCTGGAATACCATAACGGATGTACTAAAAGCTGCTGCTCAGGAAACTTTGCGGCTTCAGTCAATTTACTCAAGGGACCATCGAATAGCCCTGGCTAACGTACAAAAGGCCAAAATCCTACAAAGCAGGCAACCGGATAACCCCAATAGGCATAATCGCATCAAAGAATGTCAGACAATACTTCAAAGGGTTACATCATAGGTTATATCTGGAGGAACATAAAACATGCAGAGCGTGCTTCTCCGGAATGGGTAAAACGCACCCGGAAAACGCATGCAAATGCTCTATTCATTTTATAGGAAAAACAAACAGCAAACGAAACGCCGAAAAAGAACCGCGTTCATACCGATGTCCAAATGGGAGAAAATACTAAAAAACTCCAAGGGCCTTCGCATACCAACGGTAAACATAACAGAAGTAGAAGGCGAAGAACCGACGGTGGCCGAAATAATAGGAATCATCAACAAAATGCGAAACGGGACGGCCCCCGGAACGGATCAAGTTGTAATCGAGCTTTACAAAGCGATGCCCCAAACATTACAGGAAGCCGTAACTAAACACATAATTAAAGCCTGGTCAGAGAACACAGTACCGGACACGTGGCTCGAGACCGTACAAGTACCAATTCCAAAAATAAAACAATCCTAAAGATGTGAACGAGTATCGGCGCATAACGATCTGCAACACGGGCTATAGAATCTACGCTACATACTTACTTAAAAAACTTGACGACATAATAACGGAACTAGGCAGTTACCAATCGGCTTTCTTAAACAATAGATCAACAGATGACCACATTTACGCTCAAAAGGGTTCTAGATGAGAAATGGCGTGCAGGTAAACGAACGTACGTTCTCGCCCTCGACATAGAAAAAGCATTTGACAACATTGACCTCATGGCATTAAGAGACATATTATTACAACGTACCAACAAATCGATGACCAACAGGATAATCACGGCATGCTTGAATGAAAGAACATGCATCAAATGGTGCGGCCAGCAAAGCAGCTGGATTATCAAAGGAAAGGGAGTTAAACAAGGTTGCCCCCTGTCCCCCCGCCTTTTTACATTGGTCATCGATGAAGTTCTGAGAACCCTCGAAGAGGAAACTCAGTTAATCAAACTAGATCAGGACTGCGAAATCTCCCTCCCCCTAGTCTTATCATTTGCGGACGACCTTATTCTCATTACAGATGAGCTAGAAGGACTAGAACGTATCTTATACCACATAAAACCCTTACTTAATAGTGTAGGCCTTCAAATAAACGAAACAAAAACAAAAATTATAATTAGGGACCCCATAAAAACACAGAAAACGTCCCACGTGACTCTCAACGGAATAAATATACCAACAGCAGATGAAATCAAATATCTAGGCACTTACATAACGTCCGCATTAAGCAGAAAAAACTCAATTAGAAAACGATGCCAACAGGCCACGAGAAACGCTAAATCATTACTACCATTCATATTGAACTCAAAAATGGACTGGAAACTAGCTACACTTATGTATCGAATGATTATCGTACCTTGTATGATATATGGCTTAAAAGTATTAGCACTCACAAAGGCGAACCGTTCAAGACTGAGAAGATATGAAAGAGTTATCATGAGAGACTTGATCAACCATGCTAGGAACAAACCGAGACTTAAAAAAATGCATCAAATCTTAGACGGTAAAACTATAACAAAACGCATCAAGAACCACAGGATGTGCTACCTGGCACACATTTTCAGATGCTCTGAACCACACCTGTTACATGCAGCAATGCAGTACAGGGCCAAATGTAAAAAGGTCGGACGACCTATTTACACATGGAATGACAACCAAAAACAGGACATCAAATACTTCGACAAGGAAATCCAGTTTTGGAGGGACACGGCTGGAGACAGAAATAAAATCAAGAAAGCGGCTAGTGATATCTACAAAAAACCAGAAACTGATAGCAGCGAGAACTCGGAAGACGACCAAGAAAACAACAACACGGAACATAGCGAAGCCTTGACATAGAAAAGAGCCAAGCAAACGGTTAACCCCATCAAAAGATGCATCGGTGAAGCTTGACCTGGATCAACATGCCGGCGACGACGCGAAAAGATCCTATAGACAAATATCACCCTTCTCTCCACTAGTCCAATGCTTACTTAAGGCTGCATAGTCGGTAGGCTCGTAATCCTTTCCTATCCTATGGGCACGTCTTCCCTACCATTACAGCGCCCCCCGGTCTACTTCTTGATATGCAATGGCCCATGTAGCACCATGAAATATGAGGCTTCAAAGGCTAGTGCAAATCTTGGGGTTCATTCGATTAATCGAGTCTGGTCAAACCACGCTGGGAGCGGTGCAATTCATTTCATTTCATTTCATAAGTCCCTTATCAAAAATTCACTTATTTTGATTGTTGTTGTGAGTTGGTTCTGAACAGAACATTTTGCAAATGCGTTTTATTACGTCGAACTACTAATGATTGCCGTAAGAGGCGACCAAGGGACTTACTAGAGAATGGGCAGCAGCGTTCTCTATGCATCCTACACCATACTGCGATCGCCAACCCACCTGCCAAGCGTGGGGATTATGCCCCCCCCCCCCCCCGCCTTTGGGCGAGGCTTATGTCGAGCAGTGGACGTCTTTGGGCTGAAATGATGACTAATCATCCTGTAACCTCATTCTACACCTAGGAAATAATATATGTATAGTATGCTTACCAGTCCCCATCAGGAATCTTATCCATCCGTGGCTTGAAGCAATACGTGTGATAGCCCTTATCACAGCCATCACACAGCAACAGCTGATCCTCGTTGTCACCGCTCAGGCAAAACTGACAGTTCTGCACACAGTATAAGGTACAATATTACTTGGCATGCTAGTTTTAAGTTAGGAAGGAAAGAAGGCTTATTTATACCCAGCAGGAAGATTATTACGAGTTTTGAATAAACGACATACACAAAGAAAAAATTTAAAATAATGACGGTATTTGTATTACAGTATCTTAAACGTGATTGCTGCCAGTTTTGACTGTTTTTTTCCAAAATCATTGGATAAGCACAGCCATTGGCATTAGTTAGGTATAGACACTAACAATACACAGTAACTTTTTTATGATTTTTATGTATTACATACTTTTATGAAGATTTCTCTGAAATAAATTAATCTTATACCTTTAAACGAGCAATTTATGTATATGTATATATAATCTGAATCTCGGAAACGGCTCCAAAGATTTTCATGAAATTTAGTACACAGGGGGTTTCGGGGGCGATAAATCGATCTAGCTAGGATTTGTTTTTAGAAAATGTCGTTTTATACGTGTTTTCAATAATCAACTTTATCGATTATAAACTTAAACATTTAATATAAATGTATGTTTTTTGTTTTATTGGAAGAAAAATAACAAAACGTAATTTGTATTTAAATATAATTTCTAAAAAAACACAATGTACCAAAAATTAAAAAAAAATTAAATACCGAGCAAAGCTCGGGCATCCAGGTACTTGTATTAAACACTACAACTTCAACTAAATTACAATAAGAGTATTGCTATCTCAATTTGCTGACAAAAAAAGAAAGAGGCGGCAATGAAAGCGCCCAAAATGTCAACTATACCGTCTTTTGACATAACTCACAGAATGTTGGTTAAAATGTTGAAACGTCGAAAACTAAGTACAAATTAGCATGTTTCTGTCCCGACCAGATGAAATGTCTTGTCCAACGACACGGTTGCCTCTAATGCTTGCAACCAAATCGCTATACTCAACCATCAGTATACTCTACATCGCTATACTCAATTCTATGTAATTAAGTTCTACTTTCATCTAATTTTGTTTAATCCTTTCACTTTCTCAATTTTTTTTCCATCATAGGCTATCTTTCACCCATAGACCGCATGTCCTAAGTGTCACTGAAATCGAGATACGATGTTTTTTTTTAAATTACTTGAATCATCGTCTTTAAAACGACATATATTTTTTTAATTTGTTGTTGTATTTACACTAAATAACTTTTATTGCGTTCTCGCATGTATGATTTTATAAATAAAACTAATTCTTAGCCTAGATAAAAAAAAAACAAACAATGACCGGTGGGTCATTGTTTGTTTTTTTTTTACCAATCCCCCAAAAAAATTTTGTCAATCCATGCGCCAAACACCCTGTATAAACTAAGTAATTTTAACCGAATTCTATGATTGTATGTTTAAAATAACTAATATTGACCGTACGGAGAAAATTGTAAATATAAGTTTGTTATTAATAAATAAATAACGTTAACGATAGTAACAGTCGCGGTCATAGAACGTGTGAGAAAGACAGCAAATGCTTTGATTCTCGTGTCATCTCGCTCCCACTTTTGATGAACACGACTATCACCATTCTTGAAGTTTAGGTGCCATATTATACATTCTCGTGTCGTCTCACTCCCACTTTTGATGACCACGACTGTCACGACTCTTGACGTTTACTAAATTCTCGTGTCATCTCGCTCCCACTTCTGATGACTACGACTGCCACGATTCTTGACGTTTACTATATACATGCTCGTGTTATCTCGCTCCCACTTCTGATGACTACGACTGCCACGATTCTTGACGTTTACTATATAGATTCTCGTGTCATCTCGCTCTCAACTTTTGATGACTACGATTGTCTAGATTCTTGGCGTTTACTATAAAGATTCTCGTGTCATCTCGCTCCCATTTCTGATGACTGCGACTGTCACCATTCTTGACGTTTACTATTGCTTTTTAATACATTCATAAATGGTGTAAAACGAAATATTTTTTGTCTAAAACGATAAATTTTTCTAACTACACATATAATAAATTTTGCGTGTTTTCGTCACTGGGACGTTTGCTCGCGACCAGATGGGTATACGTACATGTCTCATACGTACCGCCTTCATGATGCTCTTGTCCCACGCCACGGCTGCCTCTAACGCTTGGAGAGACATCGCTAGCTGTGCTGAAGTGTTGCAGCGGGCCACGGCTTCTCGCCATGTTGCTAGGCCGCGGGCTATGCCTTTATTGTCTGCTGGAGAGATAATTATAGTATATAACTAGCTGGGTCTCGTGGTTTTAGCTGCATAAGACTCGATCTCGTGGGAATATCGCTATAAAACATATGTCGTAATTCAGGGGTGGATATACTCATGTGCCAAAAATCTAAATCCGTGCAGTGGTTTTGTTGAAAGCGTTACTAACAAACATACATAAAAATGAATTTATTTCTCTTTATAATATTGCTAGTACCTGAATTCTCGAAAGGGGTGACCAGAGTGAATTAATGTTTTTGTTATATTTTTATAGTATAAAATAGTTCAGGATTTGTGCTTTTTTGTGGCATTATTTTACAATTTCATACATTTACAAGACACATCTTCAAGATCTGAAGGGTATAAAATTGCAAAATAGTGCTACAAAATCCTAAGTAATATTATAAATGCGAAAGTAGTTTCTTTGTTTGTTATGCTTTCACGTTAAAACGGCTAAACGGATTTGTATGAACTTTTAACGTAGTGTTGCAAAGGACTCGAGTCCTCGAGTCGTAATTTTAAAGACTCGACTCAATCATGCAAGACTCAGTTTGCTGAAAAGGCTCGGAGTCTAGAGTCAAGCCGTGCCCGAGCCATTCTTGAGTCTAAAAAAGGGACTGGACTTTAAAAAAGGACTCGAGTCTTAAAATGAAGGCGAGTGTTGTAACTCATCATTTAAAAAAACTCGAATATCTCATCAGATTTTTTTTGTACGCAAAGTTACATCATAACCACTCATTTGAATTGATTGCCTTCTTTCGAGTCTTTTTGAATGATGAGGTACAAGTTTCATATTCATACTCCGAGTTTTTCTTTAAGACTCGTGTTCATTTTAAGACTCGATTCCTTTTTTAGACACGAGCCCTTTTTAAGACTCGAGTCCTTTTTAAGACTTGAGTCCTTTTTAAGACTCAAGCGCTTATCTGTAGACTCCGAGCCTTTTGAGCACACTGAGTCTTGCATACTTGAGTCGAGTCTTTAAAATTAGGACTCGAGGACTCGAGTCCTTTGCAAGTCTAAGGTAACCTGGAACCAATGGTTGACACCATCTGACGACCAACTCAGCCACCGCACGCGCTCATTGGTAAATTATCTTTTAACGAAATCACTCTCATAGGTTGCAGGAAAGCACAACAAAAACGGTTGAATGCTTACCTTTCCCCTCGCTAGCGCTATCGGTATTCTGCGGTGAAGAAGCGGACGAGTTGCCATGTTCGGCTTGTAGTACGGCGCCGAGAGTCGCTTCTGTAGTACTGCGTAAAGTAAGATGAACAATCTATTATAGTTTTTATGTTTACCAGTCGTAGAGACTACTTTGCTAAAATTTTAGCAGTTCGTGGGGAGATTTTTTTAAATAATCTATTTAATTTCAAGTGTATTTTTCAGTAAATGTAGTAGGTAGAATTTAAAATTGAATTTGATTAATTGCCGAATAGGAAAAATTTGATTCGTTTTACTATAGACGTTTAAATTCCAAAATTTTGAAAACAGACAACAATAAAAAAACAATTTTGAAAAGCGTAAAATCCAATTCATGCATGCATTGATTAAAACCACCACCAAGCGCTATTTACTTTTTTAATTACTCAAAGACGTAAACAAGATTCCGATTACTCAAAACTTTTATACAGGGTCGTGCCACATTGTATGAAGGTTTTGAGTGGACGTCTAACCTTACCATGCGTGATGATGTCTCTGCCTGTATTGTTCAGGTACTTAACAAAATCTTAAGTAAGACCTACCCAGTATTCAGTGCTAAACATTGATTTCTATTTACTGTTAATGAAATAAATGATTTCCTAGTTCAATAGATTTCGACGTGGAAATGAGGCCAAAAATGGTGAAGGAAAACGTTGTGAGAAAACAGGCATGTCCTAGGACCAAAAAATTCGAAGGCATGTGACATCTACCAACCCGCACTGGGCCCGCTTGTTGGATTATTTCCCACTCCCTCTCACAAAAAGGGCTGTTTCTCAGCAGTGGGAACGTTATACGCCGATTATTAGATACTAAAAGCTTTAGCAATAAGCATATCGAGACTTAAGAACGAAAATATGGATGACTTGTGTGAAAGATGGCCAATGGGTAGGCAGAAAATCAACTCTGATATGAAGACTAACAGACTATGAAAATGACCAAACCCAAATATAAGGTTATTTTTCAGAGACCTGCCAAATTTGACGGTGCGGATTACATGCATTACAGTGCATTACATTACAGTGAAAATGTGGGCGAAAAAAAAGTTCAGCTTTCAACTCGACTTAAATGTGTGGGACATTTAAGTCGAGTAGGTATTGAAGTTTTATATGGGACAGGTGATATACATACATATGTTTGCATTGGTCAGTGGTTGGTAAGAAAGTTTGATGATGTCAATACACCCTTATATTTGGCAGATCTTTGAAAACTAACCCTGTATAATGAGTTGACGACGACTCAAAAAATATTTATAAGTAAATACAAAAAAGGGCAGCCCAAAAATGGGTGAATCTTGCAGACCGAAAGATGGGATATATTATAATGATGATAAATGAAGTGACTTCGAGGCGACGACAAACGTGCGCTTGTGCGCTTCCTGCAGTTGTCTGCTGTGAGTGACCGCTGATCGATGAATGAGGGTTTTCATAGAAATTCACGCCACCAGATGGCGCTACTTTGACAAGAGGTCTTTCATTTCGACAGTGAATATTTCCAAATTGAGTCCTTGTTTTTATGTCTGTTAATCCGTTTACTTCTTCTGAACCACCCAATGGATTTTAATACGGTTTTAACTATCATTCAGAGAATTTCTTCCGAAAGGAAATACATGCATTTTAACATTCCACATAAACAAGAAACCTCCTTGTTTTGTCAAGCTGTATATTTTACTAGCAACCTGTCGGGTAGCTATATAGTAAAACATATATTATGATGAATTTTTACGTTCATCATTCGTTCATCATTCA
This sequence comes from Aporophyla lueneburgensis, assembly GCA_932294355.1. Classification (NCBI taxonomy): domain Eukaryota; kingdom Metazoa; phylum Arthropoda; class Insecta; order Lepidoptera; family Noctuidae; genus Aporophyla; species Aporophyla lueneburgensis. The sequence continues at coordinate 8,505,190 of OW028762.1, read as the reverse complement.
GCCATAAACTCATAACTCATCATCTTTCTCATGCCATCCCAATTTATTAGTGGTCGGCGCAACATGTCTTTTTCTTCCACACTTCTCTATTAGTCGTCATCTCAGTAGTCACCCCCTTTCTATCCATATCATCATTCACACAGTCTATACATCGTTTCTTTCTAATAGCTATCGACATTCATACTCAAAACTTTCAATCTCAAAGTCACAACTAAAGAAAACAATATAGGCGTTGGACACTTCAGAAACAAACTTACTAAAACTAACTTACCCGACGTCTCAGTGCTGCCATCTAGTGGACGTCTTACAGAAAACCATCAATGCGTGACAAACGAAGTGAACGGTAATGGCTGAAAGCGATGTTCGGAGTCCAAACATAAAGCATGACGATGACCCAACCACCAAGAGCGCAGTAGCAGCACGACACTCGTAGTAAGGAGTGAAATACATTACCTAGCGTACCTTTGCACGAGCGGCGGCTTGAGGTACCTCCTCTCTATGTGTGCCTCTAGTGCCTGCAGCTTGGCCCTCGCGCGAGGGACGGGCTCGCCCTCTCCCGCGCTGCCAGTACTACGCGCCGGCCGCCAGCCCTTCACCTGCATGGACGCGGCGGCTACGCGCTCTTCTAGTTGTTCCACCTGCAATTATTATTCATGATGGATCAATGAAGGACGGCTTACAGTTTTTTACAAGGCAGATGTGAGTGGACGGGAGGAGACACTCTAGGAGGACATATAGTGACTTTATTGGTTGTTCATAAAGGACAATTACGTAGTACTCGCAACCGGTATGCGTGTATGACCGTTGTATGAACGTAAACGTGGCAAAAAGGCTATGTAAGGACCGCAGCAGGAGGCATTCTGTCGTTTCTACCTATCGCCACGGTAAAAGGCGTGAGCGATAGGTAGATTTGGGAGAATCCAAGAAAAGAGTGAACCTTTTGACAAAACTTGAACTTTTTAGCAAACTCTTGAAAAGCAATTATCTACTGAAGAAAATAATGGCATACAATGAGAAAATCTCTAAAATTTCTTTAGACCAGTATTAATGATATGTACAACATTTATTCTAAGTAGCTTCCCCAAAAAATGCCAATTATTATCAGCGTTTTTATTGTGATTTCCCTTTACGAAAGCTACTCGCCATATGGACTGTACTAATAAGACAAAACTTACCATATTTAGCAGCTGCATGTCGAGTCTACGCTGTGTGAGTGCGGAGTGTGACGTGTCTGGTGAAGGGAACCCTCCGTTCTGCGCGATGACGCGGTCGAGGTGAGACACGCATAGTTCCGTGCCGAGGATGTCACCTTTTTCTATATAAAGCTGTTGGAAGAAATAAAAAACCATCTTTTTTTATAGATTTTACATAGGTGGAGCTAGTGTTGCAAAGGACTCGAGTCTTATTTTTTTTTTGTGGCGGAGCAGGAGGGCGTGTCAGACTTTCTAAAACCCACCCGTGTTCCTTCAGTTGCGTATATGTCAGAGCCGCGGTATCTCTTTCGAACAAATCTTGCGACCCTGGCAGAAGGACTCGAGTCCTCGAGTCGTAATTTTAAAGACTCGAATCAAATATCGTCGTTGCGACTTTAAGACCTCATATGTGTAAATTCAACTTTATGTGAAAATCGATATAAACCGTCTACTGAAAAAATATGTATAATAAAACCAACTGCAACAAAAAATATAGGTATCAGCCATATGATTACTGGCTTTTTGTTTTGTTATTGTTAGTTGAAATTAAAAGTAGTATGATAGTAAAAAAAAGAAAAACAAACGCGTAAAAAAGTGATTTTGCCAAGTGACACATAAGAGGTCTTAAAGTCGCAACGACGATATGCAAGACTCAGTGTGCTCAAAAGGTTCGGAGTCTAGAGTCAAGCCGAGCCAGACTCATTTAATAGCCACGCGAGTCTTAAAAACGCCTCGAGTCTTAAAAAGGACTTAAGTCTTAAAGAAAAACTCGGAGCATGAAGATTGTAGCTCATCATTGGAAAAACCTTGAATAACTCGTCATATTTTTTAATCACTGATTTGAACTTATCCCCATTTGAGACTTTAAAATTATGACTCGAGGACTCGAGTCCTTTGCACTACTAGTTGGAACTGTTGTGGCTAGTAGCAACAGTGTCTCAAGTTCTTCTTACTGAACAGACACCTGTGATGCTTGGGAGTTTGTTGCGTCACTTCTTCTTTTCAGCTAATGCACTAGGAAGTGGTGAAGGGCGGACATGCCGGGGGACTGTCTTTTTTCTGTCTTTGTCTGATTATGTAACTTTGACGTTCAAATAGTGCTGACTCTCACCCTAGATTGAATAAATTACTTTTAATTTTGATTTTGCTCGGTTTTTTGAAGGTACATTTGTCACGGTTGGTCCGCGTATAAGTGACTATCTTTATATTTCTGTATCTATCCGTGACATCACATCACACTGGGCCCTATCAGAATGCCAGCGACGCGACACTTTTTTTTTAAATATCGCAGCAGCATTCGGAGAAAGGGGCCTTTTGGCCTTGTATGGGAGTTTCTTTTTGTTTTTTTTTATCCTTTGTTTATATATTTTTTATTAAGTATTATTTATTTAGTTTAGTTTTTGTGCGTGTACCAATAAATGCTTTATCTTTCTTTCTTCACAAACCAAGACCCTTCCGTGCCTCGGATAGCATGCCGTTGGTCCTGGCTGTCTTTCGTATATCTTTGACTTACAACCAGTCTTACCTTACTAAAGGGTATCACCCCCCCCCCGTAACCCGGGTTGTGGAGGTCAGATAGGCAGTTGCTCCATGTAAAATACTTGGTGTTCAGCTGCATCTGGTTATACAGATAGCCGACTCCAACATAGTTGGGAAAGCAAGGTACATCGATTGGAACTGTCGGAAGGCACACAAAATGTATATCCAACGGATTATTGCAGTTCTTGTACTCGAATTTTTCCCATTTTGTAACATTGATCACCTTTGTGAAATATTTAATTCTAATCTATGTGTATGCGAATAAATAAAATTGAAGTATCTGTTTGTAATGCTAAAATAGAAAGCTTCTTACTAAAGGCATATTCAAGTATGAACGGTATTTGTAACAAAAAAACAATTTAGATTTTTAGTCCGTCTGTCGGTTTATTTGTTCCGGTTAATCTCCGAAACGGTTGGTCCGATTTTGACGGGGCTTTTATTAGCAGATACCTAATGTTATGAGGAGTAAAATAGTATGACAACGTTTTGTCCCGGCAGGATAATTTCCGATATCCACACGATATAGGCCGCGGGATCAGCTAGATCATCATTAAAAAAAAGCTTTTAACAATAAAATAAACTAACTTAATAAAATGCTTATTTAAGTAACTTGTATCGCTTCGCAATTTTGCTTAGTCTCATCAGTGTAAGGAGTGCCTTTTAATTTTCATGTTACTTTTTTTTATGTTTTAAAAACTGTGTCAAATACACGGTATTCTTTCTATCTGTCTTTGTATGCTAGAAAGTCCTGTTCTTCTGTAGGCAATCTGCTATAAAACTCCATTCTTCCATATCTAGGACACCTAAAAGACATCATACCTTATTATTGACGGTGGGCAAATGGTTGTTGAGTGACGTATGCAGTTCTCGTTCCCTGACGCCGCGCGGATGTAGACCATCGAGCAAGTCGCGCAGCTGATCCGTTTCTGTGATACGCCACCAGCCGTGTCTGAGGAAAAATGTTTACTTTATGACGTAAGCTAATCCTGTCTATATCAAAACAGTTATCGTAGCCCTGGCATAGGTAACTGAAAACTGAAGGAATACGAGTGGGTTTTGGTCAGTAAATGATAAATAAATTATAAATGATTCCTGACACAGGTAACTGAAGGAATACAAGTGGGTTTTGGTCAGTAAATGATAAATGGTTTTATTCCTGTAAGTAGGTTTGTACAAACACTTTTACATGTCAATGATATTTTTTTTAACTAGATGAGTTCGGCATTTCCTAACTGACTAGTCTGAGAAGAAAGGCCGAAACAAACTCAGAGAACACAGTCTATTTTAAAGTCCAGACATAATCCTGGTCACATCATGTGAAGAGCATGTAGATTGGTGACTGAAATGGTAATTTGAGGAAAGAACCATACAGATTGAGTGGACCTGTCCAGTCAGTGCAAGCATTTGTCACTAATCGTTTAGCTCAACTCGGAACATAAGGAGCCCAGCGCTTTGGGCTCCTTATGTTCCGACTTGAGCTAAACGTCTGACACTCCCTACCGCTCCGTCCAGAGCGGGTCAAGTTATTTGATAATTTTCTACCCTAAAGAGATAAAAGAAATAAAAGAGTGTCTGGGATCCTTTAAGCGGTCTTTGTTTAAATTCCTATTAGATAGATGTTACTACTCCATCACTGATTTTACTACTGATAAACAGAGGTATGACGGTTCTGACTTACTAATTAAACACTTATGATTGTATTTATTGATTATGTGTAAATGTGTTTATCTATCTTTGTATAATTGCTGTTGTATAACCTGCTTATTTTTTATTTTTTTATTTATTTTTAAATGTAATCTACTGACATGCCACCCTAATTGTAATGCTTGTTTTCATGTTAATTTTGTACGCCATTAATTGGCAAAACATAGAGCACATAATGTAGACAATTTACTATCTGTAACCATACCTATGTTTTACAAACTAAATAATTGATTGATTGATTGAAAAAAAAAGTTATTAGCTAATAGACAACTTGTGGAGAACAATGCAGAAAGAAAAAACAAACTCTGTGTATATTTCGACTGTCTACCTACTACGGTTCATGTAATAGTAAGACGGACGGAAACGGTGGCTGAGATATAGTTTCGATGGCACCCTTTGCGTAGAATGTCCTAAAACTTTAGTAATAGACAATTCCCGTATGATGATATTGACCTTTCATGGTGAAGCCTATGGCACTGAAATATCTTATTTTTTTTTCAAAATTCCGAATTGAAAATAACCTATCAATGAATGTTATTTATTGCTTAAAAAAAAAACAAGTCGTCGTGTGTTTACATTTCCATTAAAAACTGTACTGACCTTACGAGACGTACAACCCAGTTACTGGGTAATACGATATCCCTTGGTAAAACTGGTTGTCAGACTTTCGAGCTTCAGACAACCTTCTGTATTGTTTTTCATGTATTTCAAGGATATTTGGAACTTTTATTAAAATGTTCTTATAAGGGTTCTATTCTACTTACAGTAAAACACCATATTGTTGTCGAGACGGTTAAAAATTCCACCGGGTATAAGAGCTAATAATCTAATATATAAAATTCTCGTGTCGCAGTGTTTGTTACCAAACTCCTGCGAAACGGCTGCATCGATTATTATAAAATTTTGTGTGCACATCGGGTAGATCTGAAAATCGGCAAACATCTATTTTTCATACCCCTAAATGATAAGGGTTGACCCACCCCAAAATATTTATTATTTTATTTTTTTACAATTTTTGCTATTATTATTTTATTATGATTTGACATTGAAGAATACATACAACTCTAAATTTTCACTCTTCTACACCCGGCAAAACAAAGTTTGTCGGGTCAGCTAGTAATTTATTAAAATCCAAAACTCACCTAAGTTCCCTCGGCACAAAATTCCCCTCGACCTTCTTCGGCAGCCCGTTGACTTTACAAGACTCCAGCTGGTCCATCTCGTCGGCCGACATCTGTATGGGGGGTGGACTGTCGCACGTCACGTATGTCGACAGCGCGTTGAAGTTCAACAGGCCCAGGCTAGTCAGACTGTGCGCTTTGGCCTTCTGGGTTAGAAGGTCGGCTTTTAGAGCGTCGGCTTGCAGTTCTTTTTCTAGGTCGTTGTCCTGTTGAAAGATTTATGTGGTTAGAGTATTTTTAATTCTTGGATTTAGCAATAAACTCGTTACTGCTTGAAACGGTGAAGGTAAACATAGTGGGGAATTTGGCATGTCCTAGAACTATACGAAGACATGTGACATCTACCAACCCGCACTGGGCCCGCGAGGTGGACTACAGCCCACTCCTTCTCACAGATAGGAGGCATGTGTTTCAGCAGTGGGTACTATAGAGACTGATTATACTAATAAATTCGTTAAACATTTCATCCATTAATAAATAAAGCCTGTTTTATAAAACTGACCTCTTTCCAGCTAGTCCTTGTTTTATTAGTTTTAACCAAAATAGTCTCGCAAGCACTACTGCTGAGCATGAGGTCCTAGGTTCCATTCCCAGGTCGGGTAAAATGTTATTAGGTTTTCCATTTAGATTTGTGCCCGGTTGATAGCACCAGGTTCGTCCCTCATGGGACTTAAAAATAACTAGTAAAATGAGGGTGTACTACACATACACCGCAGCATAATCTTCAATTAATCTAAACACTTTGAAGGAGATCTGAAGAACGATTCTCGTAATTAAAATCTAGTCGCAGTCTCATCTCGGCGACAAGCAAATGTCAAAAATGTAGGGAAACTTAAGGTATTTTTGACGGATCGACACTGAGATCAAACTACGTTATTAATTCGTAATGAATACGAGGACTGCCTCTCTGAACATATTCTTGTAAAAGATTTTAATTAAGTTCAAAACATAATATTTTCCTGATAGCTTTTTAGTGCTTCATAGTTTTATAACAATCTATACTAATATTATAAAGCTGAAGGAGCTGAAGAGTTTGTTTGTTTGATTGAACGCGCTAATCTCAGGAACTACTGGTCCGTATTGAAAAATTCTTTTTGTGTTAGGTAGCCTATTTATCGAGGGAGGCTATAGGCTGTATAACATCACGCTACAACTAAAAGGAGCGGAGCAGTAATGAAAAAGTTGCAAAAACGGGGAAAATTTATTCCTTTTGAGTTTCCGTTGCGTGCGCTGCGTAAACGGTTAAAGTAACGCAAAAATCATGTATCACGGAATTGTTCCTTTTAAAAAGTTCTAAAAAAAAGGTTGCGAGAGCATATGTCTATCTTTTAAGGTTGACTCACTATAACTCAAAAGGTGCGAGCAGCAACGAAAAATGGACGAAAACTAGCAGGCAAATCGATGCGACGGGAAGGGTCAGGGGAGCAAAAATTTGACGCGGGCGAAGTCGCGGGCAGAAGCTAGTAAGACTATAAAATACTTACGTTATTTAAAAACGAATAGTCTTAAAATAATGTATATTCACCTGTTCCTTACTATCTTCCTCAGTCTCCATCTCCTGAACACTGCCATCCTTATTAAAACTATTGTCAATCATTTCTTGATCTAACCCAGACATCGTTAAACTAGAGTCGGCATACACATTATTTGATGGCACTTGTACACTCGTCACCATACTGTTCAACGTGAACAAACTAGGGTCATTTAGGAGGTGAAGATTATTTGACACATCCCACTTATGACCTTGGCACAATATGACCTCGGAACAAGTATGCTCGTTGTCACAAAACTCCGGCAAATCTTGCTTTTCAATCTCGTTTATGTTATTCAAAAATGAGCTTTCGTGTCTGAGGATAGAGAACCATTTCCCGTCTAATATTTTTGAGTAGAGTTGGTAGTGTGCGGAGGAAGAGTCTAGAGCTTCGTGCTTGACTTTTTCTTTTTCTTCTTTTATTTCTTGCTCTTTCTTTGCCGCGTCGAGTTGGATGGATACCGCTTCAGCCATTTTGCGTAATTCTTCTAAATTATTCACTAAAGTGTCTTTTGTTTCTTCAATATCTTCGTGGTCTGCTTCGTTCTTGACGACATTTTCTACCTTGACGATTTCTTGGGGTTTATCCATGGGTTCTGCTTGGGCCGCGAACATGGGTTTGTGGGTGGGTTTCTGTACCAAAAAGGCGGTTGGTATGGAGTCTTCTATGTCCAGCATGTCTTGTTCTTCATTGTTCTTCTGTTGGATGTATTTTTCTTCCATTTTTATTGAAGAGCCTGGGAAAAGAAGAAACATTAATGAAAAACATTTTTAAACTAAATTTAATTGTTATTCAGCTATCACAACTCTCCTAATAAGTAACATAAACTCTTTAGTTCTCATAACTTGTTAACTATTTTCTTCGATACTACCAACTCAATGAATAAGTCGTTGGTCATCTGCCAGGGTCGCGAGATCAGTTCGAAAGAGTTACCGTGGCCCTGGCAAGGCAACTGAAGGAACACGGGTGGGTTTTAGTCACTAAAAGACTGACACCGCTCCGCCCAGAGCGGGAGACCTCATTTGATAATTTCCCACCCACAAGGTTGTGGTGTGTAGCCATATAAAATCTCGTTTAAATTCATTGCTTATAGGTTTTCTGTTATGTACTGCGATCAATAAGCCCAAATTCGCACCGGCGATGTTTTCGCACCACGATTATTTTTCCGGCACTGTTAGCGCTGAGAGAAGTGGAGGCGCTCTGTTGGATTTTCAATGTTCTGCTCGATACAGAGAGTTGAAAATCCCGCTGCAATATTTTTACGGCCGTGAGTATGTACATGGGCAACCTGTCTGCAAACTCAGATCTAGTAATTTATCTTGACCGTTTAAAAAAGTTATGTTCTTTATTTTAGAATAAAGTTTAAAATCTAAAATACTGCAATGGAATTCCTTTCGAAGTTGCTATATTTTAATTAATGCTCAGTTTCAGAAAATCTCTCTGAAGCGCGCCTGAGATGGTATGGCTATGTAATGAGAAGATCAAAGGAACACATGACTAAGCAAGTCCTTGAGATGAACACAGGTCCAAAGAAGCGAGGCAGACCCCTTCTCACTTGGATGTCTGTAGTCAACAATGACCTGAAGCAAGCCCAAGTGAATGACGTGACGACCCAGAACCGAAACATCTGGCGAAGAATGACGCGGAGAGCCGACCCCAAATGAAATGGGATAATGCTAGGCAAAGAGAGAGAGAGAGAGTTTACAAAATGTGTTTAGGGTTTAAAGCCTCTTTTTAAGCAAAGAATGCTTGTGTTAGAAGACTTAGGATATCCCTTCATACATTTGACCAAATCTGCATTTAACAAAGGAAACATGAAATATTCCACATACCTTCGACCTTACAAGCGCCATGCTTCACATTGGGCTCGTATTTAATAATCTGCGTGTGATCACTGAGGTTCAGCTCAGACTTGATGCTCTTCAGTTCCATCTCACTCTTCAGAGCCTCCTCTTTCTTCTGAGCTTCCGTTTCCGGGCTCGGTTTTTCTGGTTCGGGAGGAGTGGGTTCTTTCTTTTCTCGGGGCGCTGGAGGAAAAAAATACGGTTGGAATATTTGAAAAATGTGAGTAACGGTAGGATACGCGAGGGATTGACCCTCGCGTATCCTACTGAGGATATCCAAGTTCAATTTGGTTTTTGCAAAATTTTGCAGAGGGGCAATTTTCGTAATTTTAAGAACGTTCAGTCTGATTGCAGTCTCAACCTGTCAAAAATACTTCGAGTTTCCATACACTTTTAAAAAGTATTTGATATTCGATTGTCGCCGAGATGACACTTTTTTTTTGCCGGTGGGAATTCATCAAATGACGTCTGCCGTTCTAGGCGGATCCGGAGGGCGTGTTAGACTTTTACTGACTAAAACCCACCCGTGTTCCTTCAGTTGCCTATATGCCAGGGCCACCGTATCACTTTCGAACAAATCTCGCGACCCTGGCAGGGCCGAGGGGATACTGCCGACTAAATTTTGAACGTTTTTATTTACCAAAATTGAACTTCGAGTTTCAGTATGCCAGTGGCGGTAGGAGACCTAAGCCACGTTAGTTTTGGCTGTGTGTAAAGCTTTATTTATTTACTCGTTCCGCATGGGTTAGGTTTAATCAATTAATATTAATGTTCGGATACCTAAAATAAAATCTTAGAGAAATGGCAGACTGTGTTTGCTATACTAAAACGTACCTCCCACAAGGTAGACCAGGACCTGGTCGCGGTAATCCGTTGGAAGTAAGAACCACAGGACCGGTCAATATGGCAATGTTAGGAAGGCACTGTCAAGCAGTGGCCATTTGTAAAGTTAATGAGGAAGATGAATGACCCCTACCTTTCTTTTTCTTCTTGCTGCTGTCAGGAGGAGTATTCCCACTGAGCGCATTGTTCTCCAACTGCTGGTGGTAAGTCATGATCTCTGGCTGGGCTGACTCCATGCCTTCCACGAAGATGCCGCCGCATTTACCCAGAGACCAGTAGCGGCGCCAATATCTAAGGATAAATAAGGAATGTCGTTGATTTTTTGATACAAAATAAACCATATGTTTTTAGCTATAAGAGGCGGCCTTAAAGCTACAAACTAGCTGATATTTTGTATGGACGTTTAGAAAAATATAAAAAACCATAATCATCTGCCTAACCTTTTCCCAACTATTTTGGGGTCGGCTTCCAGTCTAACCGGATGAGACCAGATGAATGCCAGTATTTTACATTAAGCGACTGCCTATCTGGCCTCCAAAACCCAGTTGCTGGAAAATACGATACCTCTTGGTAAGACTGGTTGTCAGACTGTCGGGCTTACTGGTTACCGTAACTCTAGGTAACCGAATCGACTCCGGAACCAACGGCTTAACGTGTTTTCTGAGGTACGGAGGGGTCTTGGTATGTAAAGGTGGTCAGCCATACACGAAACAACTGCGGCAAGCGAACCTGACCGATCGACCCGTGTGGCTGTTATTAGAATATATGTACTATTTTAAACATATTGCATAGCAGTCTTTGATCGACAGAAACTGAATTACCCACTGTAGTAAAACAATAGTATTTTTTTTAAACAACATTGATTTCGATTTATTGCTAAACTAGAAGCATTAAAATAAACTGTAATTTTTTTTCCCTTCAATATCAAGCGTCATTATGGTGATCCATAATCATACTTTTAGGTTTCGTTGTGAAATCCTACAGGCCAGTGGCTTGCGATCCATATAGGCAAAAAGACACTGCAGACCCTAGACCTAAATCTGGACTAGTTACTAATTTTTCAATAATAAAGAAAATATGCTAAGTAGTAAAATTATTCAAAAAGTTTAAACGCCTAATATAAATGAGTAGCAACGTTCATACCGTTCTATTAATTTACTACGGCACCGCGCTCACAGATCGCGGCGCAAGGCAGTGATCGAAAGTGTCTTCAATTAATTCATAAATGTATGCATGTAGTGGTAATTTCTTCTACATTTTCGTGTCTGCACATTCCACACAAAAGCGCGGTAATAAAGCAAACTCCTGCGGCAATCCAATCGCGGGCGTCCCTGCGCCAGGCTAACCAATCACGGGCGGGCCGCCCATGCGCCATTATTGGCGCGCTATGAGTATTATGCGATCAAGTTGAATATGTACGTTGCCACAAGAAAATTCCGATTCACAATGATACAATTTTATTTGTCAACGTTTTAGTTATCAAAATTTAGAAATTGTTTGTTTACGAAAGGATCCATCCATATTGATTTCTTTCATGTGGAGCGCGCTGTTTTATGTTGTTATTTTGACTGAGTTTTCTTGTAATTAATTCATTTACAAACGTTAATATTTAGGTCGATTTGTTGCTTATTTCAACTAGTTTTTTTTTAACTGTTTTAGTTTTTCGATTTACTTACTACGTTTTTTTTTTGATTTTTTCAAAATGTTGTTCAATTGTGAGGTTATGTTGAAAATGTGTGTTTGTTAAAAAGTGTATCTAAAGGGAAATTCCCTTTAGATGTGTACCTGAGTAACTAGAATAAACCCAGCAAAGTGGTAATGCAACTTGTAAGTTTCATAGTAATAATTAAAAAACATAAAACCGGCTGTGTTGTTGTTTACACACATTTAAATTATTTTGCTTTCCTTGCTAGTTTAGTAGTTCGAGTACAGTGTGGAATTGTTCGGGATTTGCAGATTTACAGGATTTCTATCCGCGGCTTGCTCAAACATAAATACATTTGGTAATTATCGGGTCGTCTTGAGAGAAGTGTTACGAAGAAGTTTTACGTTTAGCGAAGTTTTTTGTTACTATCCCAGCAAGCAACGCATCGTCAGAACGTTCATTTTCATTAAAACGTATTCTCACAAAGTCAACAACGAGTACACATCTTTCTGTGCTTTCGACGGAAAAAGAATTATTGGTCGAATGAAGACGCATACCAACTTTTTATGACGATGATTTAAAATCATATTTAAAAAAAGATAGGCGCGTAGATGTCATTTATAATTAATGAGTTTGTTTACTTTATTATTTTTACTGTTACCCGTACTTAATTTACTTATTAAATATATTAACATATACGAATCACATGAAGGGCCTTTTTCAAGGCCACATCGGATTTCTTTCAATTGACGTGTTCTGTAACTATCACTCACTTGGATTACATATTTGAGGTGGCCGAAATCATTTATTAGCATCATCAGGAAATCGCCATTTCAACCTTTTAAACCACCTAGTGAGTTTTTCTTCACTAACTTGAGCAATTACGAGAGATGTTTTTTTTTTGAACTGCCTACCCGGTCATAAAACCCTGTGCACGCCACTGCTACAGGCTGGTACAGGAGCGTGGAGATTGGCGTAAAAAAAGACTTATGCCATTTTTTTTTTGGGTGTGCTATAATTAAATGACGTCTCCCGCTCTGGGTGGAGCGGGAGGGCGTGTCAGACTTTTACTGACTAAAACCCACCCGTGTTCCTTCAGTTGCCTCTACTAGGCCCACGGTAACTCTTTCGGACAAATCTGCGACCCTGGCCTGCCAGGGTGAGACCTACACCTAGCAGCGAGTGTTGATGATGTTATAGATTCAGTTCTGTATCGATAAGATCAGGGTGAAATAAGTTTGTAGACTTACCTATCCTGTCCATAGCACGTAGCTCTCAGAGCATGAGAGCCAGCTGTAAGCTGCAACAGCTGCTGTTCAGATTGCTTCAATAGCTTCTCCAGCTTGCGAGCTAGTTCTTCTGAGGACAGGTTCTTGTCTTCATCCTATGTATAAGAAATGGGGGTTACTGTTCAAGTAATATGCTTATAGTCTGTTTCTCCGGATATAGAGAAGATTTATTTATGTTTATTGACGTATAAAAGTGTTTGTACAAACCTACTTGCAAAAATCAAGTCATTTATCATTTGTTATATAGCGAATTATTTTTAAGAAATTATGTTTCACTAGCTTCTGCCCGCGACTTCGTCCGCGTTACGTCGCATCGAATCGTCCGTGCGCACGCAACGGAAGCTCTCAAATTAATTCATTTTCCTCGTTTCTGCAACATTTTTCATTGCTGCTCCGCTCCTATTGGTCGTAGCGTGATGTTTATAACCTTTCTCAATAAGTACGCTACCCAACACAAAAATAGTTTTTCAATTCGGACAAGTAGTTCCCAAGATTACGGCGTTCAACCAAACAAACAAACAAACTCGTCAGCTTTATAATAATAGTATAGATTTAAAATTCTCTAAACTCACCTCCTCCGGCTGAGTGCCCTCACTCTCCAAATCACTCAAATTAGCATCACAGTCGCCAATGACACTATCCTTGTCAATCTTCGAGTTATCAGCCGGGGAACATTCGTCCTTATTGTTATTCAGCATCTCCTTGTTCTTCATACTGTTGGAGAGGTCTTTTACGGGCGAGAGTTCCTTGTCGCTCTCCTCGGCGGGATTATTTTCTTTGTACGGTGACGGTTCAGACTGTTTGTCTGTTTCGCTTTCTGGGTGTGGCGAGGATTCCTTGTCTTTTTTAGGAGTTTCTGGCTTCTCTGGTAATTGTTGGTTTTCTGTAAGCGACAAAGGTGTTAGTTAGAGGTTGATTTTGAAGCACCGATAAATAACTTTTAAGTATTTTCGTAATACAGTATTGAATTTGGTGGCAATACTTAACCCAGGTGTTGGGTATCAATGTCGAAAACGAATGGACCAAAAACAAAACAAATAAAAAAAAAATTCATCATTCAATGTACGTAGGTGGAAAAATGCCAGTAGTGCATCAGCTATTTTTGGTAACTTTTTATTAAAATGTGGCAAATTACATTGCCCTTTGCCTTTGCAATGTCTTCTTCTATTTCTATCTCGCGTATTCCGCAGAGCCTAAAGACGAAAGTCTTCAATCAGTGTGTCCTGCCTGTTATGACCTACGTAGCCGAAACTTTGACACTCACGGTACGGCTGGTCCATAAATTCAAAGTCACTCAGCGAGCTATGGAATTAGCTATGCTTGTAGTGTATCTGCGAGACAGAATCCGGAATGAGACGATCCAGCAGAGAACCAAAGTTGTCGACATAGCTTATGGGATTAGCAAGCTGAAGTGGCAATGGGCCGGCCACATTAGCCGTCGAACCGATGACTGTTGGGGTAGACGTGTTCTTGAGTGGAGACCGCGAATCGGCAAACGTAAGGTAGGACGCCCTCAGGCTAGGTGGAGCGACGACCTTCGGGGTGGCTCGTAGAAGCTGGATGAGAGTTGCCGAGGATCGAGCTGGATGGTGAGCAATTGGAGAGGCCTATGTCCAGCAGTGGACTGTATACTGTACTGACTATAGGCTGATGAGGATAATACAATATTTTTTGCCAATTTTAACAATGACTCCTCCCTTTTTTTTTGTGGGTGTGAAATCATCAAATGACGTCTTCCGCTCTGGGCGGAATGGGAGGGCGTGTCAACTGAAGGAACACGGGTGGGTTTTAGTCAGTAAAAGTCTGACATGCCCTCCCGCTCCGCCCAGAGCGGGAGAAGTAATTTGATGATTTCCCATCCAGAAAAGAAAAGTGCCAAGGTAACTCTTTCGAACAAATCTCGCGACCGTGGCAGAATGACTCCTCACTAACTTTAGCTTAGAAGCTAAGTTTTGTCACTCACCGTCATCATTAAGTTGTGGCGAGGCCCTCAAGTTAGCCGCACTCTCCTCCACCAGTCGCTGCATCCTCTCCAGCGCTAACGCTTGTTGCTTCTCTGTTTGTTCGGCGCGGACTTTACGTTGGTGGAGGACTCGAACCCTGTGGGACAAGAAAACAATTGAATAAGAGATGGGAAAGTTACTAAAAATAGTACATAAACATACATAAATATATAGGTTAAGAACTTTATTTCTCAAAAAGAATTACATTCATTTATATGAGAAAGTACTCATTTCTAATGAAATATATTAACCGACGCGACGGTTACACAACAAAAATGGTTAAATTATTACCGAAGATAGCCTATAACTTTTAATCCGCTAAAATGTGTTCCTTTAGATTTTTTTGAAACCATACATAGATTTTTGACCTTTTACAATTCGAGGCAATTTGTTGTAAAGCTGTGTTCCTTCATACAGAATAGTACTAAATATCACACCTTGTTGCCCAGAAGGGTTGGGCAGAGTAGTACCTATAATACTCCCACATTTCGCCAGTAATGGTTTAAGTACCATGTAATAGGGTGCGAGCCTATTGCAATTAATCGATCAATAACACAATCATCATTATCATCATTTCAGCCGAAAGACGTCCACTGCTGGACATAGGCCTCCCCCAAGCTCCGCCACTTCGACCGGTTTTGGGCTTCCTGCATTCAGCGGATTCCTACGACCTTCATGTCGCGACTAAGGGACTTACTAGAGAATGGGCAGCAGCGTTCTCTATGCATTTTACCATCATACTGCGATCGCCAATCCACCTGCCAAGCATGGCGACTATGGCAATCCCAGTTAAATTAGGGTAGGTCTATGCCCACCACCATAATGATACTTACTTCCTGATCTTCATATCCATGAGATATCTCTCTTTCTTGAGCTGGTTGAGATGTTCGAGACTGGCGTCGACCTGACGCAGCACTGCTTTGTTCTGTAGTAGTTCGTCGCATATGAATGCTAAGATTCGTGCTTTGAATGTCGCGCTTAGTGCGAGGAAGGATTTGTCGCGAAGGGCCTCTGTGGAGCAAAAGAGCGGGTAAAGTATTTGATACTAGTAAAAAGAATCTTCAAAGAAAATGCCGCGAATTTAAGATAGATTTGTAGTAAACCAAGTATACAAGATGTTCTTTTTAATGTCCCATAACCCCAGAGTTTCAGTGAGACCATGTCAAAGAATAACGCAGAATACGCGGGCGAAGTCGTTGGTAACAGCTAGTTTCGAATAAATCATTTATCGTATTGAATTGTCACGGAGTTGATAAGTCAGAGAGTTGCGAGTTAAATGCCCGTTCCAAAGCTTAAATTTTTATGTAAAAGAAGAGGCAAGAAATGTTATACTACATGAACTTATTATGTGAAGTCATTTTAACTATATTTGTTTTTACTATAATCTTTTGTTGGTCGAAATAAACGATATCTATCGTGTACAGTAAACGTGAAGCAAAAACTTTGTACCCTTTTTTACGAATATTTTGCGGACGGAGTAGTAAGAAATTTGGCACCGTTAAAGTTTATATGGAGGAGTGCAGAATGCTAATATTGTTGCTCATAATTTTTATAAAGCATTACTATGCTTTACAAATTGTATATTTATTATTGAACATATTGTAGACTTAACAGGTAAACCAAGGCGTCTACAAGCAAGTAACATTTTGTTAAGATAAACGTACAGGTACAATTTATTTTCAACATATTATTATTTTCTGAATACTAATAAAAATACATTAAGCTTTAAATAAATTATGGTAGAATTTCGACCACTAGGTGACCACGAATTATAACTGTACTGTGTTGTACTAACTACGCAACATACCTGACAGTTTATAAGTAGCGTTATTGTGTAGGGTCTCGTAATATACGTTGTTCTTAGAGTTGGCACAAGTGTGTTGCATTTCAGCCTCTGTTTGATGGTGGTCGGCAACGCGACGCTCGCGTTCACGTTCTGCTGTTAATCCTAGGTACAAAAAAAATATTATAAGTAACTTGGACAAATATTGAGATTGTAGCCTTGAAACTTGAGGACACCTTAGAATTCTGGAAGCCAGGATTTTGGCAACATCGCGTTCATACGATTATTATTTCTTAAGCTGTATTTTAATTGTTGTTCCAAAGGGTTTGAGTCACTTTTGTTTTTTCATTTCTTTGGCAAGTTGCTAATTTTGTGGCCATCTTGTTCACCCATCCAATTTCTAAGGGAGGATTTTACCAATAAAACTGAACGTGATAGGCACACCTAAAGAGCGCTGAAAAATAGTGCTATCAGTGTCATAAGTACTGTAAAATATTGGCACTGAGTTTAAATGTTTTGATCGCATTCAGTTTCAATTGTGAAATTGGCACTTAATCGTTAAACTATTGATCCTGCATTAGTCGCAAAACATCTCTTTCGCAAAATGTCTACTGGTCGTAAAATTTATCTTTCTCATATTACTTTCGCAGAATGACTGACTCTTTCTCAGAAGGTCATTTTCTGACAATGCCTCTTTCGTAGATAGTCTCATTCGCAGAATGTCGCGCTAGTGACATAAAATAAAATATCAGGGTTAAAATAACAGTTTTAAAGTATTATATTAGAAAAAGTAAACAAATAATATAAGTCTTCATCTAGCTAAGTAAAAGCGACCTTCTGCGAATAAGTCATTCTGCAAAAGCGACATTATGAGAAAGAGACATTTTACAACCAGTAGACATTTTGCGAAAGAGACGTTTTGCGACTAAGCCATTACAAGCTGTAGGAACTTTTAAGGAAACAGAATTATGATTTGCCTAGATTTTTCCCAACGAGCTTGTGATCGGGTACCGATCAAATCAGATGCCGCAGATTCTAACCAATAATAACCAATAATATCTTAGGTTGTCCTAAGATATTATATTAAATCGATCATTTAAGAGGCTGTTTACTAAACCACCAGCTTCTTTACTTCATCATTTCAGCCGGAAGTAGTCCACTACTGGACAAAGGCCTCCGTAAATTAAGGAAATTTGCCAAAATCACCACGCTTGGCAGGCGTGTTGGCGATCGTCGTATGATGGTTAAATATTTTTCTTTACTAAATCATAAAATAATAATTTATCGTACTTACCAGTAAGAGCCTTGACTTCTCCCGTAGCGTTCGCATACAGGTATATTCTGAGCACTTCGCTTAGATTCTGTGGCGTGATGTCGCCCATTCTGATGGCGTGTCCTAGCAGGGTTGTGTGGCGACCTGGGTGTGGGATACCCGGGTCCTCTGTAGGAGAAAATAACAACATTTTATTTATTACTAAACGCACAAAAAATCGAGTTCAAACACACACAGAAACTGTCAAATTGTCCCAATCAACCTTGAACCTAATGCTCTAGCGATAAAGTTGAAAATCAATTAAAGAAATTTGACACGATTGTACTAGCTAGATGTGCTGGCGTCTGTACATTCATTCGGAAATGTCTGAATCCTCGTACAGTGAAAGCCTATTCAATTTAATATGTTGTCTAATCTCTTATTACCGATTGGCTGTTTAGTTTAGTTCAACCAATCATCTCAGCTCTGTTCAGACACTTGATCTTTGAAAAATAAAAACTAAGGCTAAAAGGGGAGACACTCATCATTCTCCCGCCCTTATTCCAATTTATTTGTGGTCGGCGCAACATGTCTTTTTCTTCCACACTTCTCTATTAGAGCCTTATCACACTAGCGGTTTACGAGCGTTTTCAGAGCGGAGCGGGCGCACAGCGAATACGTCGCGATCACGTCGCGGCTGCACAGCGAAGACGCCGCGGGTGCATGGCGATTGCGCAACGTTTTTGACACCTGTTTGCGGCTGGTTTATGACGTAAAATACACTCAGTAACGGTTTTATCCGCGGCGATCTCCTTGTGCGTCCGCGACGTCTTCGCGGCACATGCGTAGCGTATTTGTTGCGCGTTCGCAACGAAAAAACAACGAGAAAAACAGAAAAGAACTGTCTGTTCTTGGTAGAATAGAGATAGAATATTGTCATGCTACGCCAGCATAAAATGGTACAAATCCTTCTACAATCTGTAATTTTGTCTATTCTTCCGTCGACAAAACCCATTTCTACGGTGGTCATGCTACGCGTGTAGTAGTCCCCCCCCTTTCTATCCATATCATCATTCACAAACTCCATTCATCGTTTCTTTGGTACGCCTAATGAAGAAAACCCTATTATAAAGTAATCGTTTTCTTTTTTAATCCAAGTCAGATTATTCTATTCATAAAATGTTGTCTCACTTAGAAATTAAGCTACCCCAAGGCCGCTTGCATAGCTTGCTTTGAAAACCTAAGCGACTAATGATGTTAAATATAAGGTGTATCTATTCATACACGAAATATTTTAAGAGGTACACCTGTAGGTGGTAAAGAAGCTACAGCAACGAAAAAAAAATTTTCCGAGTGTTTTTTTTTTTAATTTAAATTTTATAAATTACTAGCTGACCCGGCAAACGTTGTTTTGCCATATAAATAATTTCCTAGGCGGGGATAACTAATTAAATGACGATTGATCAGTTTTCGACCGGAGAGGAAAAATGATTAAATTACTAAAATGGCTATTAAAAAATAAGGGTTGATCGTAGAAGGGTGAAAATTGAGGATTGTATGTATTTTTGTATGTTGTATCATAAAAAAATAGAAATTAAAAATTTTGTCTAAAAAATAAAAATAAAAATTTAGGGGTGGACTAACCCTAACATTTAGGGGGATGAAAAATAGATGTTGGCCGATTCTCATAGATACCGGATAAGCACAAAAAATTTCATCAAAATCGGTCAAGCCGTTTCGGAGGAGCATGGCAACGAAAACTGTGACACGAGAATTTTATATTTTATAAATTATTTGACGCACATAAGAAATACTGGCTCCTTCTTATTTTTTACGGCCCAAGACACCGCGGCCATGCTCGTGCCGTCCGGTCGTCGCCCTCGCAGCGTCAGGCGGGCCATTCATAGAATTTGGAGTAAAGGTTTTATGCAAAACGTCTCAAGCAGTTTTTAAATTATTATAATTACGAAAATTCAAAAACGCTTCGATAAAAAATTTCTTTTTGCTTCTATAGCTTCTTTACCACCTACAGGTGTACCTCTTAAAATATTTCGTGTATGAATAGATACACCTTATATAGCCACGTGTTTGCCTATACCTAAAAAACAATTTCTTTCTCATGTGCATACACATGTTCATGTAGCCTATGTAGCATATATATACAGTTTACTAACATAGGCTAAGTTCTTACTAACACTCTATGGATCTCTGGTCTGAAATACAATTTTGAATTTGAATTATTTCTCATCATTTTCAGTCTCGTAGCTAGTATAAAGTACTTACCAATGGCAGTAATAAGTAGCTGTGTGAGTACTTGCAGCAGTTCCTCCTCGGCTTCCACGCTGCAGTCGGGCAGGAGAGCCATTTGGAACGTGTTCAGAGTTGGGATAGCTTCCATGTCTGTAACAAACACAAGAGAATTAGAATCAACTAGCTCGTTATCCCATCGCCCGCCCGCTCTATTCTATTCGAATATTTTTCATTTTCTGACTGGCCTGTTAGTCTAGTGGTTAGTGACCATGACTGCTAAAACTGAGGTCGTGGGTTCGATTCCCACCCAGGAGAAAACTTTGTGTGATGAGCACAATCATTTGTTCTGTGTCTGGGTGTAATTTATCTATAATATGTATGTATTTAGAAATATATAAGTATATTTATCTGTTGTCTGGTTGCCATAGTACAGGCTCTGCCTAGTTTGGGATCATATAACGGTGTGTTGGTTGTCCTAAGATAAGATATTATTATTCCCTTTATTCATTTTTACAAACTTATAAATTATATTTTTAAATATTAGAATATAAAATAAAAACATTAAAAAATATATATATATATATTATATTATTATTATCATTTATTCATTTTCTAACATATTAATTATATTTTTAAATATTTTAACAACAATCTAAAAAAAAATAAAAAACATTTAAAAATATAAAAAATAGTGACCCATCGGCATCGGGAACAGGGTCCAAGCTGCCGGTGGTCAGGGCTCTAGAGAGAGGAACCTCCTGACTATGCGTGCCGTGTCCAGGAGTACTGCCCTCTGAATCAAGCCCTTGATCCAGCCGTGTAATGAGAGCCTCCTAAGGTGTTGGTCGAGGCTCTTCGCTATTAGGCCAGCTATTAGGCAAGACGAGAACAACCAGAAACAATATGTCGGATGGATTCACCGGGACGCACAGTGGAACGAATGTATGGGAGCGGTTGGACGTAGACATGTCCGAAAAAAAAGAGTAAAATTATGCCAAACTAATGATGCCATCTTATTCGATTACTTAATGCCTTCATAACTTGTGGTGATGAATTTCTTCATAACTCCCATATTTCGGGAGTAATTTGAGAAAATGTGAAATTTTACTATGAAAATGAGTGTATCGAGCTCTCTCCCTCCTGATTCCGGGCTTGTTTCAAGTAGCGGTCTCTAATATCATAATGCTAATACTAAGAGCTATATTTAATACTAAGACACATAGTGCGCCAAATGTGCACTTTCTGGGATAAAGAGTGATGTTTATTTTATAACACAATATTTTTATTTTTTGTTTATTTTGTTGATTAAAACCGTTTTTCTAAAGGTTTACCTTATTACAATAACATTTCTGAGCAGCCAATTAGAGAAGATATAAGCTAATTAGGATATATAATTAGGGACTTAAGGTTTACATATAAAACTGATGCACTAATGATTACTGATAAGAACATTGCTATTATTTAATTACTAAATGGCTCTTAATACACTAATTTAGCATGCATCATTTACTAATTATCACAATAACTAATTACCTTGCAATATTTAACAAAGGATACCTGGGATACCTGGATTTTATATAAATAGGTCACTATTAGTAACTTTAAAATCAGTGTTGATTTACACCTCGTTGTATCCAAGCTAATCTCGCAATGTATTTTCCAAATTTTAATACAAATCTTGATATTCACGTTGCTTTATGCGCACGCGCACATAAAGATTTACGCGACTTTAACTATTTGTTCAGTGTTTTAAAAGATAACAGTTGTGTTCAGTTATGTGAAAGTGCTGAAACAAGTTTAAAAGACTGGTGTCGTCGATTTTGCTACCGCATTTATGCAAAATGGACACAGTCTGGAAGAAGCACAGATAAGTTTCGGAAGAAACATGAGATTTGGCTACAGGCTGCAATTCAATGGCCGGAATTACAGAATGAAAATATGGAACCTTCTACAGAAAATATAAGTGACGTCATCGAGCCCATAATTTCTCCTGCTAAATCTGATGCTTCAACTTGTACACATCCTAGTCCTCGTAAATCTTTTGAGGACCTTAGTAACCGGCAAAAAAGAAGACGCACTGAAGATAGTCTTTCATGCAGCAGTAGCAGCGCTGAAATTATGTTTTCGGCCGAAAGGGCGCTTCAAAAGGCAGGACAAAGCGATACAGCTTATGTTATGAAATACTTGACGGAGAATCCAGAAGAGGCCTCAAAAATCAAAGCCTTCATTGAAGGTAAATCAATTCAGGTACGGGAAATATCCCCTTTGAAGGCATTGGCTCTTTATGTATCGATGAACTTATCGAAATGGCGCTATAACACTCTTCGGGATTTCAACACTCAAGAAGGAGCTCTTCAATACCCGAGTTACTACATGTTGGTTAAAGAAAAAATTAAGTGCTATCCGGCCAAAGAAGATCTCACAGTTACAGAGAGCTCTGCAAAAATCAAATTACAAGCCTTGATGGATTTAACCTCAAGAAGACTTATTAGGTCGTTAGAAACCCCTGTTGATCCCAATCAACAGCTCGTATTGACCAGCAAATAGGGTTTTGACGGATCATCTAGCCAAAGCATTTATCATCAAAGGACGAGTGAAGATGAGCAAATCGATCTTGCTAGTAATTTTATGATTAGTCTTGTACCACTGCGGCTCGTCTCAAAAGGTGTAACAATTTGGGAAAACGAGCGACCATCTTCCACTTCATTTTGCCGGCCAATATTGTTTAAGTTTATAAAGGAAACCAAAGAAAATGTGCAGAGAGAGATGGCTGAAATCGAAGCAGAGATTGAAGCCTTAACTCCATCCACCATCACTGATGGAATTAGTGTCAAACACCAACTGCTGTTGACAATGATTGATGGTAAAATTCATTCCATTATATCCAATACAGCAGCTTCAGTGTGTGACATATGCAAGGCTTGTCCTAAAGAAATGAATAATTTAGAGTTAATCAAAGATAAACACGCAAACGAGGACATGTATAAATATAGCTTAAGCACCCTTCACGCTTGGATTTGCTCAATGGAATGCTTATTACACATTTCCTACAAATTAGACATAAAATCATGGCAAGTAAGGGGTGATATAGCAAAAAGGCAAGTTGATGACAGGAAGAAAAGAGTTCAAGAGGCTGTAAGAAGAGAAACGGGCTTACTTCTCGATGTTGTGAAACAAGGCAGTGGATCCACCAACAATGGCAACTCGGCAAGGAGATTTTTTGAAAACTACACTAAATCTGCTGAACTGACCGGAATAGATGCTATGCTTTTAAGAAAAATCTGTGTGATCTTGCAGTGTATTTCATCAGGAGAGAAGATCAACGTAACTAAATTCCGAGAGTTCTGCTTTGATACTGCTAAGCTTTACGTGGAGTTATACCCATGGTATTATATGCCTTCTTCACTTCATAAAATTTTAATGCATGGGCCAGACATAGTTCAGAACATGTCAATTGTGCCCATTGGTTTTCTATCCGAAGAGGCATCTGAGGCTAGAAATAAAGATTTTAGAAAATATAGAGAGGGGCATTCTCGAAAGCATAGCAGTATCTCATGCAATGAAGATATTATGCACAATCTTTTACTGTCTTCTGATCCACTTGTTACAAGTATCCGTCCAAAAGGAAATAAGTTTGTAAAAAAATCTTCTTTTAAGGAATTTTATGAGCTTACGGATTCTGAGAAAAGTGATATCGAATTTGTTAACATAAATGATTTAGCGGACATCGATTCTGAATTTGAATTAATTGATGATGATGATGATGACGAAGATAATTAAATGATGTTATTGTTTTAAAATGTGTAACTTAGTAAATTAGAGCTTACATCTTAATTATTTATTGTACTTTTAATGAAACTAGGTAATTTATTATCAACTTACTTAAAAGTCATACTCTCATCAGTTCTTGTGAATATTTTTGTTAATATATATTTCTGTATATATATAATATATTTATAGACCTCTTAATAAGTCTGTCTGCGGTTTAAAGTAAATACAAATGGGGAAAAAACGTTTTTTTTTTTAAATTTTCATTTCCTTTTATCCCAGAAAGTGCACATTTGGCGCACTATGTGTCTTAGTATTAAATATAGCTCTTAGTAATAGCATTACGATATTAGAGACCGCTACTTGAAACAAGCCCGGAATCAGGAGGGAGAGAGCTCGATACACTCATTTTCATAGTAAAATTTCACATTTTCTCAAATTACTCCCGAAATATGGGAGTTATGAAGAAATTCATCACCACAATTTATGAAGGCATTAAGTAATCGAATAAGATGGCATCATTAGTTTGTCATAATTTTACTCTTATTTTTCGGACATGTCTACGTCCAACCGCTCCCATACATTCGTTCCACTGTGGGACGGTGGCATGCCCGACAGATGTCAACCGTACCGTCCTTAACAATGTATTTCCGATAATTATTCGTCATGATAACTTCATCCATAATCGCATAGACAAAACCTTCGGTTTCCCCAAAGAGGTCACCGAAACGCAGCCAGGATACGGACGCCAGAAAGTCTACATCAGGCCCATGGAGAGCCCGGAAAAAGCGACCGTGAAGCTCTTTGCTTTGCCATACTTCATTACGATCCTTAGTATCTAATACTGCAGGTTTGCGCCAGTTCTCGTTTGCCAAGGAGAGCGGGGTGAGGCCCTTGTCCACTGCAACCACATCTCGGTGCATCCCCACGTCAGTTTGAAGGAAATATTCCCTGAGACTGCAGATCTCGCGGTTGTGGAGGGTTTTAGCGTTTAAGAAACCTCGACCCCCACACTTCCGCGGGATGTACAGTCTCATCACTGATGACCGTGGGTGATGCATCCGATCTGCCATCAGCAATGTACGGACCTTCCTATCCAGAGCGTCTAGTTCCGTTTGAGTCCATTTGAGTATGCCGAAAGAATACATCAAAACCGGCAGGACCCAATCGTTGAAGGCACGCACCTTGTTGCCGCCTGATAAAAGACTATTAATTACTTTTTTCAGGCGGCCAAAGAAGCGTTCCCTCAGCGATTGTTTCATGTCGGTAGCATTGATGCCTAATGCTACCGACATACCCAAATATTTGTAGGTTTCGGTTGAGGAGAGGGACCTAAGGTGTATAGAATCCGTAAGTTCGGTTCCCACGGATTCTACAATCCCCCCTCGCTTTACATGCATGACTGCACATTTGTCCACACCAAATTCCATCCTGATGGAACTACTGAACGTTTCTGTTACCTTCAGTAGCTCCATCAGTCGCAAATTGTTGGGGGCAAAGAGTTTCAGATCATACATGTAAAGGAGGTGTGATATCACCTGACCACCTCTTCTCAATCGATAGCCTAGACCTGAATCCTCCAGCAGTGTGCTTAGAGGATTCAAGGCTAAGCAAAACCAAAGCGGACTCAAACTGTCGCCCTGAAATATTCCTCGCTCAATCCTGATCGGTTCATTGATCTGCTGGATTTGTGGACATCCTGGATAGAGAAGAACCGTCCTCCACTGCCTCATACACGACATCAAGAAGGTGCGTAGAGTTGCATCTATTTTGTACAATTCCAGCACCCTCATGAGCCATGTATGTGGCACGGAGTCATAGGCCTTCTTATAATATATCCAACATGTCGACAAATCCTTCCGAGATCTACGAACCTGTTGGCTTATGGCCATGTCTATAAGGAGCAGCTCCTTAGTACCACGGGACCCATTCTTACATCCATTCCACACCGACATGATAGCATTACTTTCAACATGGTGCGATATTTTTGCTCTAAGAATGGATGTAAGAACTTTATAGACCGTCGGTAAACAAGTTATTGGTCTATAATTTTTAGGTTCCGCAGTACCCGATTTATGAAGAAGGTGGGTAACTCCTGTCGTAAAGAACAGTGGTAGCGACCCAGTCTCTAAAGATGACTGGAATTGTGAGGCTAAGCAGGCATGTGACCTTTGTAGCCATTTGATCCAAAAATTGTGCAGTCCGTCCGGTCCTGGGGATTTCCAGTTAGGCAACGGACGGACTGCACGGGCTACATCCAGAGGGCTGATGATAATAGCCTCCACGTTTGGTATTGACTCACATGCCTGCTCAACAACACGCATCCAGTCCTTCAGTGTGACTGACGGGCACCGACCAAATGTTTCGCCAAAAATCACTCATGTCGTTATTATTTGGTAGACACGCGTCAGTCACACCTTGAGTTGGGTTGGGTCGCTCCCAGGCTCTGTACACCCACCTTTCATCGGTCTGGAACATGCGGTTCTGAGTGAACCGGTCCACTCTTCGCTTATACCGACGGATACGGTTTGCCCATGCATAAACTTTATTATTATTATTATTTTTCTCGGCTTCTAAGGATCGTAGCGTGGTCTTAAATAGCCTATAACCTTCCTTAAGAATTAAGCTATGAAAGACAAAACTTTTTTTTCAAATGCGGTTGATTTTTCTAGAGATTACTTCATACAAACAAAGTTACGAACTTTAAGTCTTTGTATTTGTGTAGATATTATTTTCAAAGTTTTTTTTTTGGGTGGGAAATCATCAAATGACGTCTCCCGCTCTGGGTGGAGCGGAAGGGCGTGTCAGACTTTTTAAAACCCACCCGTGTTCCTTCAGTTGCCCATATGCCAGGGCCACAGTAACTCTTTCGAACGAATCTCGCGACCCTGGCAGAAACTAGAACGCCTGACAAACATATAAGATTTACTTTTTTTATCAACTACAAAATGATTTGAAACTAATACCAAAATTCAGTGGAGATTAGCTGTTAACCAGACGTTTATAATTGATTTTGTAGGCACGTTTACAACTAGGTGGAAAACATTTTGGGCTTTGAAAGAATTAATAATGAATGAAAAACAAAGAGTAAGATTTCACTTACCAAAACCGAGAGTTTGGCCGAAGTTATGTATAAACTCGTATACTTGTAGAATATCCGCCATGGCTTGGCCTGGCAGCTTCAGTCCGGGGATCCTGTTCAGGACAGGCAGTGGCTTCTGGTCGGAGAGCGACGAGTCTTCTTGTGGTCGTCTGTGGGGAAAAGATAATAGTTTCAAATGTTTGTGTTCGTTGTGTGTATAACGAAATGGGAAAGAAAAAAATTGGCATTGAAATATGTTTTCTCTATCTTATTACATTTATTCATGATTTACATGTTGTTTTATATAATTACTCTTAAATAATCAGTAGACTATGGCACATGGCAAACACGCCATTGCTGCATAGGGCAAAGATCACCCTTTAAATTCTCACAACATACTGTTTGCAAGGAGGTAGTCTCTGGAATTCCGGAGACTACAAATACGACTCATTCGCATGGTAATTACCAGTCGGATTTGAGAATATCTTTTTGCATTTGATACCCCGATTCTTTAAGAAGGTTATAAGTAATATAACATCAAGCTACCACACTTAGGAACCGCACCAAATGAAAAAAAGCACGGGCTAATTTTTAAATTCAATAATTCCTCAAAAATTGTTTAAGACACGTCTCCTCAGCAACTCCGACCATTTTTCAATAAGTCCTGTCAAAAGTCTTAAACATCCTCTCACCTTAGTTCAGACAGCAGCTCCATCTCCTTCCGCCTCTGCTGCAACTTCTTCTCTTTCACCAGCAGTCTGTCCAGCAGGTTCTGGTGCTTCCTCCGCTCTCTCTCTTCCCATCGTCTGCGGGAGTCCAGCTGGCGGATGAACGTGGTGTGCTGGCGTCTTCGTTCTCTTTCCTGAGGAGATGGTGAGATATTAAGAAGGATAATAGAGATATTTTATTTGGAGGTGTTCCTATAACTCATTCTAATTTAGACCCTGCACAATATACTAGCGATGACCCATTTTACAGGACGATCTACTTTCGTCAAATGATCACTTCAGACACCAATCTATACTGTCTTTACATGATCTGACCAAGATTATGTCTGGACTTTAAAATAGACTGTGACCTCTGAGTTTGTTTCGGTCTTTCTTCTCAGAGTAGTCAGATAAGAAACGCCGACCTCATCTAGTGTTTAAAATATGATTGACGTGTAAAAATGTTTGTGTAAAACCTACTAGAAAATGAAATCATTTACCAGTGCACTGTCCCAATCGAGCCTGATTTATCCTTTTAATATGCTTGTGCTAAGTGCCTATTTTTCATCCGATGCAAAAGAATAAGCCATTCCCTTATAGTGCTGATTCGTCATGCTATTTATTGCTGTCTTCTTTGATCAGAATTAGCAGCAGTGGTGGCCAACCAACTTGTAGGTCATAGAATCGAACCCAGGCAGGCGTTTACTTTGTGTAAATTATTTCATCACCACTGTTCTCAAAACTGTGAAGCAAAACATCGTGAGGAAACCGGCATGTCTTAGATCAAAAAAATCTAAGACATGTGACATCTACCAACCCGCACTGGGCCCGCGTCCCGGCCCACTCCCTCTCGCAGATAGAAGGCCTGTGTCCCAGCAGTGAGAACTTTATAGGCTTATTATGTCATGCTATAAGCAGAATTAGTAATGTTTTTATCCTGCACATGCTAGTTGCTTATTTTGTTAATCAGGCATGCATTACGATGTTTATGACTTATAGTCGGAATCACACTGACGCACTGACTTCCCATAAACGGTTAACAACAATAGTTGACATATAGTCTTCCTTATCAATTTGTAGAACGCTTTGCAATTATTATTTCCTAACGTGTGCCTCTAGTATAACTCGCCAGAGCGAATTTTGTTTTAAATACCCGTACACAACTAATGCAATAAAGTTGGCCGGCAGAGTTAAAGGCATAGTTCTAGAAGGACCTCGGTCTGTCTTTTCGTATTTGACGTTTTTCGGATAATGTATCGAAGCGGTTTTTTTCTACATTTGTGTAGACGGAAGAGCGCTAAGAAGACCTATTTAAAGCAAGCCCCTCCCAACCTGTTGCATCACTAGCGCCAGCGCTTAGATGCCTCTTAAATGCCCTTTGTTCAATGTAGATAACAATTAACCCTACGTATAAAATACCGCACACCAAAGACACTTCAAATTAGGGATGTTATGGATATGACATTTCGGATACGGATTGGATACGGATGTAGGAATGATTATTATACCGGATACGGTTACGGATATGAAATTATTTCGGATTATCCGTTAGTTTCGGATAATATCGGTTACGGATATTAAACTTTTAAGGAATTTCAAAAGTAAAATACAAATAGCTAATAAAATGGTTTTATTTTTATGTCACCATTTGGTAGGAATTACAATCAGTCCGTGAGTAATTATTACAGCTATTTAAAATAAAAATGATTATAAATATATATTGAGTGTTATCTAATCTACCTAAAATAAAAATGTAATAACAAATCCGATATTATCCGAAAGTTTTATTTCGGATTCGGTTACGGTTACGGATACATTTTTATATCGGATATCCGATAGTTTCGGTTACGGTTACGGAGCTCCTTAACATCCCTGCTTCAAATCAAAGAACCTAAATAGTGTAGATTAAGTTAATAGGATGGTAACAGGCCACGGGAAATAAGTAAAAAAAAAAACTACAAATTACTACAAAACTACTAAAAGCAGAACCAGACAAAACACTAGCAACTTCAAGCATGACTATTTAGGAATATTTAAGGCTTTACTCACAAAGATTTTGCCGGAGTTACCCGAATAAATTCGACTCTCAACGAAGCCAGGGCGAAGAGAACACGTGAAAAATATCTCACGAGTATCTCGACACATTTTGAGCAGAGGCAATTAGGTTGGGTTAAGCCATTTTAAGCCTTAAATACTCCCATGAAAGTTAAAAATACAAGCACTACTGCTAAACTACTTTGATATGTCATCGTAGTTTTTACCTCGGTTATATACTTTTGCTGTTCGCCCGCGGTGTCCAACGAGGATTGTAAATAAAAGAGAAACATAGAGTTACACACAGACACACACAGGAACATATAGTTGTTGTGTATTTGAACCCAAGAGACAGGAGAGAGTTTCAATTGGTTATTTTACATACAACACAATGTTTTCTGCCAGGGTCGCGAGATTTGTTCGAAAGAGATAACGTGGCTCTGGCATATGGACAACTGAAGGAACACGGGTGGGTTTTAGTCAGTAAAAGTCTGACACGCCCTTCCGCTACACCCAGAGCGAGATACGTCATTTGATGATTACCCACCCACAAATAAAAACGACGTTTTAATCAATCAATCTTTCAGTCTAATAATTTATTTGCGTAAAACATGGTATTCAATGGTATCAATTTCAAGTGTTCTGGGTGGAGAAATCAACTCATTCATAGACTAAAGGAATATTATAATAGATAATCATTTATCATTTAATAGTATTGGTAATTAATGCCTGATAAGAGCAATTTTTTCAACATTTCAGAATAGCTTTCTGCTATTCTTGTTCCTTTTGAGATTTTTTACAACAATAGTTTTTTTTTTAATGACATTTCGCTGGTCAACCTTTGAGGTTGTCGGCTGCTTAGCCGGACTTGCCTGTGGCTACCTGAATAAATTAAGGTCTCCAGCCAGGGCATAAAATCTTAAAACTAGAGCGACTAGTCGCTAAGGGCACCCCCTGTGGAGTACGGACCTCGGCTTAGGGCATAGCTGGTAGAGGGCAGCAAGGACAGGCTGGTACGGAATGATTGCTATTTAGGGACGAATTTAAAGCTACAAGCTCAGTGGCGCGAGCTGGCTCGAGTGTCAGGACGGAAATGGATTGGGACGTCGCGGCGGACCAACACGACTAACTTATTTATCATTCAAACTGCACTCCTTTATTAATCACAGATTCATTCTACTTCAACAAAAATGTCATTTATATCTGTATCTTTTTAAAGCTTTGAGTTATTTTCAACAAGAAATCAACCGATAATCACCAAAACACTGTTTGTTTACATTCGACAACAAACAAATTGACAAATGACGTTCAACCAATCAGCGCGCGAGATGCGTTTCGTCGCACGCCATTTCAAAATTTGACGATTTTACTTCGCGATATTGTAATCTAACGTAAAATAATACGTTAAATTGTGAGCAGTATGTTACGGTTCACAATATTTCGACATATTACAATCTCGCTAGTTAGATTGTAATGTAACGGTTATTATAATTTTACGCTGACATATATAATTTTGTATAGCCATATCCAATATCTCTCAGGTTCAAATACACTAGTTAATAACACACACAGATAAATAATAAATAAAATAAACAATAATATTAACCTGTTCTTTAAGAAGTATGGCCTGTTGCCGCTTCAATTCTCTCTCCTGTAACAATGAGTTTAATTGTATTACTTACTTGTTGAAGATTAGGGGGGCTCGTGGCTAAGTTATAACAGCCACACGGCTCGATGGATCAGGTAAGTTACGAATTCCGCGGTTGTTTCGTGTTAGAGTGATCAACTTTACATCTTTTTTCCAACTTTATCAATACCCCTTCAAGTCTTTGAATAGACTCCGGGACTCAGGTAGGCCGAAGTTAAGAAAACCTGCTCAGGTAGAGATTCACAGATGACTCCGCCCTGGAGTGTAAATGTGGTGCTGTCCCACAAACAATGCGGCACTTGATATCTTGTCCAGCATGTCCTGTCGTTTGCACGCTACAGGGGTTGATGGACGCTACTGAAAGTGCTAAGCTCAAGCCAAATTTTGGGCTAACTATATTTCGATTGTTTTCGACACGGTAAGAAAAGCCCTCCGTGCCTCGGAAAGCACGTTAAGCCGTTGGTCTCGGCTGTCATTCGTGGACCTTTGACGGTCTTTACGGATCTTCAGAAGCACGAATGTCTGACAAACAGTCTTATCAAGGGGTATCGTATTACCCAGGAGCTGGGTTGTGAAGGACAGACAGGCAGTCGGATTGACGATCGCAGTATAGTGGTAAAATGCATAAAGAACGCTGCTGCCCATTCTGTAGTAAGTCCCTTAGTCGCCTCTTACGACACCCACGGGAAGAAATGGGATGACGCTATTCTTTACGTCCGGCACCAAATGGACACAAGATGGAAGTATACAGAATGAAAAATACCATCCTTTTTCACAGCAGAACAGTATTGGCTCTAACTCTCCCTAATAGAGCTCAGGACAGAACATGACCCTAGACTTTTTTTTGTGATCTAGTTTCAACACGTGAGGTGTCAGTTGAGTGGAAAAAACGTCTTTGAATACGTATGGGCGTAAAGGCGAAATTCCCTTGCTGCGTAAGATGTACATGGAGAGGTTAGTTTTGATAGTTTGCCGCGCACGCAGGTAGCAATGGACGTTCTAAACAAATTTTTCACAAAAAGCGAAGCTTATTTTACACGTGCATAGCCCAGCAAAGGAATTGCGCCTCTATTCCTGTTTAAATTCATACAAACCTGTTGCCTTTTAACTTGTTCTTCGATCTTCTGCTTCTCTATCTCCTCGTGCTTTCTCCTCTTAGCCTTCATTACGAACGAGCGAACAACATCGAAAGCGGTACAGCAAATTATAAGAATACAGCGTTACATGGAACAAAAAAATAAAAAAACCTGTCTAATTTTGAAATGTACTGGTGTTTGACTTCTTTTCTTTTGTGAATTTAAATGTGGTATAATTTATTCTTTTTGGTGTGAGAAAGATAAAATTACTTTAAAAATACTTTAGTTTGTGAAAATATTCATACTTTTTAAACGCAGCTGTTTACCGCGCAATACATTTTCAACTCTCCGCGTTGAGGCGAACGTTGATAATTTAATAGAGCGCATCGGTGAGCTCTAATGTATCATAGAATTTTAATATGTAATATCAAATAAATTCTTTCCATTTCAAAACCTGTCACGTAAAACTTACAAAAAAGATTGATGATGGGAACAGAAATCAAACACTTTGAATTAAAAAAAAAAGATGATATGAGATAAAAAATAAATAATGAAAATAAAATAAGGCATACAAAAGTGAATTGCGTGCAATAACTAAATAGTGTTAATAGAAAATATGAATACAGTTAATAACATTATGTATATAAGAGATTTTGTATTTAACTATACTTTCGAGTATTTTTTCTTATCACCTACCAAACATTGCTCTATAGTATGTTTGTTATTGAGGAAGAATTTTCGACCGCGATGCTCTGATTAAACTAGGCTGTCCTCTTTCTGAGAAGTCCATCCGTCTTTCAAATTTCTTGAAAGACTGGACTGTTACAAGGATTTTTTATTTCGATAATATTCGGGACCATTTGATTTTTTGAATACTTGTAAGAAACAATGAAATGACATGACATTTTACAAGCACCCAAAACTGTTTATCTTTGCAATAATAGTATAGCATTTTTTCACGAAATGATGCGCCCTTTATATGTAGTTACCAAGTGCGCTTACACACACATTCACAGCTTATTTGTAACACGCTTTTATTAGCTTGGTATTCATATGTATGTATCTATGTAACTGTCATTTTCACACCTTCAAAACGTCGGATTTATTTGAAACTTTGCACCCTTATCAAACTTTCAACAATAACCTGGCCAGGATAACCAAGATAACAAAAAAATAATACGAAAATCCCGCTTTTGTAGTTACCCGAACTAAAAATTTTATCCCATTTACCCATTTTATGTCCACGCTTTTCACTGTCCATTCCATGGTTGCCTGGAAGAGATCGCATAAAGCGATAAGGCCGCCCATTGTATATTTTGTAATCATTGTAATGTTTTTTGTGATGTATTTTTATGGTGTACAATAAAGTATATATAAATAAATAAAAAATGTGAAATAAATTATAGTTTAAAAAACACGCTTTCATAGAAAGCCAAACTAACAAGTAGAAAATAATGGAAAAAGAGCGTGGGGGTACTTTTTGAGATATTATTTTATTGATATTTTTTTGTGCACGCTGTGAATGTGTGTGTAAGCGCAGGGACTCTAGGTAAAATCCTTCGTAAGCTAAAAATACTGTAAATGTAGACGAAGAATTTTGTGTACATTCGAGCTATGCCGAAAGTTTAGTCTTAATATGGCCACAACAAAATGTTGGCACTACTTTTCACCTATAACCGCTACATTTTCTTCTAATCCTTCACCACACTTGGACCGTTCGGCTAATATTTACAACAAGATACTCCATACCTCAAAGATTAGGCGTGCATTGTTAGTGAAACTTCGAAAGTTAGTACATTTTAGTTTATTTTTCACGTACCGATGACGTTTCCTTGCCTAGGGGATGCACTGAGATCGACAGGGCGCCATCTTTGCCCACATTAAAAGTCCCTTTACTAATTTTCTTTGACATTATATCTGTCAAAATATCGTCATCTTCACTCAAGTCTATAACTTCTTTTAAAACAGATTTCGGACTGTCTTTCGGCATCAACATCAGATTCTGGGACATAAATTCGTTTTTAGCATCTAAATATTTCTGTTCTATCGATTTTGGGTCTTCGGTTTTCTTGTCCCCTTGCAACTTCGACCAATCACAGCCGTTTATGAATTCTGTTATTCTTGAATAAGATTCTATTAGTTTCTCTAGATTGTTCTCTTTATCAGGCGCTTTCAAGCGCTTTTCTGCTGATTTTACTAGCGTGAAATCGTATTGTTTATTGTCTTTCCGTTTTGGGAGATCGAAAGCCGCTTTTTCAGCGAAGTCTTTCATTTTGTCTAAAGCGT
Organism: Aporophyla lueneburgensis; assembly: GCA_932294355.1. Taxonomy (NCBI): domain Eukaryota; kingdom Metazoa; phylum Arthropoda; class Insecta; order Lepidoptera; family Noctuidae; genus Aporophyla; species Aporophyla lueneburgensis. Next base: position 8,470,531 of record OW028762.1, on the reverse strand, counting down.
TGTATTCTTCTATTTCTTCCTTCCATCCGGATTGGTCGAATTTTATAGTTTTTATGGGGGAGTTCTGCGAGTCTTTGGGGCCGCTGACCGGTATTAGGGAGAGACTGATCGGAGGCATAATGCGTTCCTTATTCGTCTTAGTAGCTGGTCCCATCACTATGTCCGGTGTTTTCCATTCGTCGATACCGGTTTTCGGGACAGTAGGGAGGGGCTCGATCGTCAACTGCGTTCTATTCTTGTTGATATGCTGTTCAATATTGCTTCGTTATAATTTTTTGTATTTTTTGTCGCATTTTCTTGTCTTTATTATCAATTTGGATTATGACAACATTGTCAAGGTCCCTTTGGCGGTTCGGTTTTGTGTTATTAATATACTCTTAACCCAAGTAGACAGATTTTTACATAAATATTATAGAGAAGTATATAAGTATGTATATACCATATCTAATGCTAACACACAGCTCAGCTACCAACTACAAGCTAAGAAAATCCAACGCTTTCTACTAAAAAAGCAAAAAGAAACCAATTTTTTTAACGTTGGCAACCCCAAAAGGCCCTTTTTGCTTTTGAATATAGAACAAAAAATCTACAGAATACGTTTGGTGAGCACAATGTTGCCAAGCATCAAATTGATAATAAAAAAATAAAAACAAACACAAGCACATGGTTTTAAAACATAGATACAAACTAGACACAACAAATAGTTCCCATATTATTACAAGTTTTATGTAAATTATTTACATATAAGTTACAACATCGATTCATATCACTACAGATATCAAGCATTTTAATCAAAGAATCCATACTTCCATACTAATATTATAAATGTAAATGTAACTCTGTCTGTCTGTCGGTCTGTCTGTCTGTCTGTCTGTCTGTCTGTCTGTCTCGCTTTCCTGCTAAAACTACTGAACCGATTTAAATGAAATTTGGTACACAGATAGTTTAGAGCCTGAGAAAGGACATAGGCTACTTTTTATCCCGGTAGTATGTTCCCGCGGGATAATTTCCGACCTCCACGCGGGCGAAGCCGCTGGCAAAAGCTAGTAGTATATATTTCATCAGCAGCCTATAATGTTCCCACTGCTGGGACAGAGGCCTCCTCTTGGTGAGGAGTGGGCCATAATTCACTACGCGGGCCCAGTGTGGGTTGGTAGATGACACATGTCTTCGAATTTTTGGTTATAACACATGTCGGTTTCCTCACGATGTTTTCCTTCACCGTTATGAGAGCAGTAGTGATAAAATAATTTACACAAAGTAAAGCGCCTGCTTGGGTTTGAACTCACGACCTACTACTTGTAAGTCGCGGCCGTTACCACTGGGCCACCACTGCTCTTATATAGCTCTTATATATAAAGTATATCTTGGGGCGTTATTATCAGTTAAGTTTCACGTGTTTTATATCCATTGTTAAAACAACCAGAAAACAGATTTATAGATTACATAGTATGAGCAATTTGATCATAAACATTTATTAAGATAGCTTGTAATAAACAAATTTTGGAAGACTTATTCCTAAAACAGGAGTTAGCAATATTGGTGAATTCATACTGAAATTTTTTCATGTCTCTTTGAAATTATCAATTTATTTAAAAAAAAAAGGTTTTTTTTACTTTAAGTATGTTTCCTATTCCAAATCTAAGTAAACATTAATCAAGTGTTTTCTATACCAAAGGACAAAAAATATTTTTGTAAAATTGAAATTCTTGAAAAATTATAACTATGAATAATATGAGAACCATAAACAACACAGATAGGAACAAAATAATTAAATAAAATCCCAAGGAACTATAACATTGAACTAAGTCATAACCCATATCGATATTGACTTCAAAGGCCGTAAGTACTATATACTCAAAAATATGTATACATTTAGCTAATTTCAAATAATTCAAATTTATTTAAGATATTAATAACGTCAACATCATCATCTGCCTAGCCTTGTCCCAACTATGTTGGGGTCAGCTTCAAGTCTAACCGAATGCAGCTGAGTACCAGTACTTTACCTAGAGCGACTGCCTATCTGACCTCCATAATAACGTCAACAAATACTGTTATATAATACACTAGACTTCTGCCCGCAACTTCGTCCGCGTTAAATTTCTTGTTTCCCCGACCCTTCCTGTCGCGTCGAATCGCCTACCCGTGCAATTTTCCCCGTTTTTGCAACATATTTCATTACTGCTCCGCTCCTCTTGGTTGTAGCGTGATGTTATATAGCCTATAGCCTTTCTCGATAAATAGGCTACCCGACACAACAATAATTTTTCAATTCGGACTAGTAGTTCCTGAGATTAGCGCGTTCAATCAAACAAACAAACTCTTCAGCTTTATAATATTAGTATAGATAATTAGTCTCTAATGTTCCCACTGCTGGGACACAGGCCTCCTCTCTGCAAGAAGGAGTGGGCCATAATCCACCACGAGAGCCCAGTGCGGGTTGGTAGAGGTCACATGTTATGATTAGTCAGTTTTTTTAGACAAACCTTCAAAGGAAAAAAAACTAATTTGAATATAGCTAAATGTTTACATATTTTTGACTTTGTACTCGAGTAACTTACGCCCTTTCAGTATCGATATAGTATATGCAAGAATGTTACCTCTAAGAGCTGTTGACTTCTCGCTTCCTTCTCGCGTTTGGCTAGTTCCGCTTTCTCTGATCTTTCGAGTCGGGCCTGTATAGGAAAAATGTATTGTTATTTATTAAGTTGAAAATCACATACAATTAAATAAAATTGAAGTGTCTGTTTGTAATTTCAAAATAACAGGTTTTTACTAAATACATTCAAAAGTTAAAAATTAATTTCGGACGTCGGTGTCTTTGGATCAGTATTTAAATAACTTTAATTTTGGAAATTGGTGGCAAAATACTAAAATATTTTGCCATCAATTTCCAAAATTAAAGTTATTTTTCACTTTGTAGTGTTTTTGCAAGTCGGTATTGTTTTGCACAGTTTTTATTTTCAGTTTTTAGCCATGGTATCAACCCCGCACTCATTTGTATACCACTACTGGCCAAGTCAATAGCAATGACAGGAAGTATAAGAATATTATCACGATCAACAAAGTGGATTAAATACGTATTATCGCGACTGACGCAAAAACTAACAAAGTCAATAAAATTTATATCATATATAAATTTATATTTATTATCTCTGAAGCATAACCCATCCATTAAACAAAATGTTCGAAATCAGTCCACATTTGGCGGAGAAATCGGCGAACACAAAAAAAAATATAAAGTGGAACATATAACGTCCTTCTTTTATGAAATCGGTTAAAAAAACCTTATAATCTGCTTATATTGTTCCCAGGCCTCCTCTCGGTGAGAAGGAATGGGTCGTAATCTACCACGCGGGCCCAGTGCGGGTTGGTAGATGCCATATGTTTTGCAATGATTGGTTTTAGGACATGCCGGTTTCCTCACGATGTTTTCCTTCACCGTTTTGAGAGCAGTAGTGATAAAATAATTTACACAAAGTAAAATGCCTGTTTGGGTTAAAACCCACGACTTACATCTAGAAAGTCGGAGCTGAAACCACTGCTAAAAAAACCTGTAAAATTTAAATGAAAATACTACAAGATTAAATCCGGCGTGCCTATCGCCAAAGGTCTCCTCAACGCTTTGCAATGTTGCCTGTACATACATACATACATACAATCACGCCTTTTTCCCATGGGGGTAGGCAGAAACCACGGAACGCCACGTGCTACGATCTCTACACACTCCTTTTGCCTCTTTAAGGTTCATACAATTAGTCATACACACACGCAGGTTGCGAGTACTACGCACCTGACCATGTTGCCTGTATTTCGGATAAATAAAGTACTATAATAGTAAGGTTTGACCGGTGTGATACGTACACCTACCTGGTCCCGCGAGCGATGCGTGTGGTCCCGCCGCGCGTCGCGCGCCGCCTGCTGCAGCCGCGCCAGCTCCATGCGCCGGTCCAGTGGAGGAGGCGTCGGTCTTCCACCCGCTGATGCCAGGATACGGGCTTCCTCCAGTCTGGGGGGCAAGCGGGGCTGAGTTAGAAAGGTGTGTGTCCCTACAGGAGCTAGCTGAGAGAACTGAGGGAAGAATGGGGAAAGAAAATGAAATGAGTTTACGCGATGCTAAGATACGAGCTACTTCCAGTCTGGGGGGCAAGCGTTGGACTGTTAGAAAGGTGTGTCCTATATGAGCTAAGGTATGGACGTCTTTCGAACTGAGGGAAGAGTAGGGAAAGAAAATGAAATGAGTTTAAGCGATGCTAAGAAACGAGCTTCTTCCAGTCTGGAGGGCAAGCGGGGGACTGTTAGAAAGGTTTGTGACCTACAGGAGCTATGATACTGAAGGAAGAGAGAGGAGAGGACAACAAAATTGTGTGTGTTAACTCCGACGCACGACTAGTTCTTTACTCCTTACGAAAAATTATAAAATATATAGATTAGTGAACATAATGTAACAGGGCAAGTTTAATTTCACTTGTAAAAATTTTCATACCCCAGGGCTTATATATGAAAATGGATTCTTAAGGAATAAATTCCAATAAAATGTTGTTTAAATATATATAGCTTGTATATGGCTGTTAGATTTTCGTTTAGCCCTGTATACATACATAAAATCACGCCTTTTTCCCATGGGGGTAGGCAGAAACCACGGAACGCCACCTGCTACGATCTCTACATATTTCTTTTGCCTCGTTTATGTTCATACAATTGGTCATACACACACGCCGATTGCGAATACTATGCACCTGACCTTTCTGAAGAACATCACCAATAAGGTCACTACATGTCCTCCTAGGGCGTCCCCTCCCGGTGTTTCCATTCACATCTGCCTTGTAAATACCTTTTGTAAGTCGTCCTTCATTCATCCTCTCAACATGACCAAACCGTCTAAGCATACTTTTATAAATTTTTGTCACTGTATCTTCTTTTAAACCACACCGTTCTCTTATCACATCATTCATCAGCCAAATGAAATGATGTTTCAAAATATATATAACCTGTATATAGCTGTCAGTGTTTGGTATAGCCCTGTATATCGGTCTACTTATTCGGTATCATTCTGTATATCGGAAATAAAAAACATACTTTTGAGCAATTCTCCTGTTGATAAAACCACTTAATATTGTATCCAGTGTATCCCTATTGTCTACACGCTACAGGAGTTGAAGGACGCTACTGAAAGTGCTAGCTCCTAGCCAAATTCTGGGTTGATTGTATTTAGATTGCTATCGACACGCTAAAAAGAACAAACGTTGCAACTTGCAAGATAATCTCCGCCTTTAGGGTAAAATTCGAAACTATGAGCCGTAGTGAAGCCAAATTATCCCTAACTCTATAAATTAAACAAGTCTTTCAAAAATACCCCTATAACACTCCACTGCTGGACATAGGCCTCTCCAATGGCATGCCATTCAGCTCAACTCTCACCCAGCTGCTACGAGCCACCCTGCGAAGATCGTCGCTCCACCTAGCCTGAGGGCGTCCTACCTTACGTTTGCCGATTCGCGGTCTCCACTCAAGAACACGTCTACCCCAACAGTCATCGGTTCTACTTCTGGCTGGCTCATTGCCACTTCAGCTTGCTAATCCTATGAGCTACGCCAACATAGTTTTTTTTTCTAAATAAAGCTACATACCTCTTATTGATCTCATTCTCGTTATAGACAAGTGGTTCGCCCACATCGCTGGCCGGCTGGATGTACTCCCCGAGCACTGTGCGCGCCGAGAAGCTGAAGTTGTCTGTCGACAGTGGGGGGCAGGGGTTCGAGTCTAGGAACTGCAAATAAAATTAATTATATTGTCAACTTAGTTAAGTTAAAGGGGGTGAAACTGGCATTTTTTGGAACTAAACAAATTTTTAAACAGATTGTTATATTTTGTTTACCTAATATTTAATTTATGTAGATTATTTTATATTTTGTGAATGTGAGAACGTTGTAGGCCTTGTAGACTGTAGACAATTTTCTATTTTATTATATACCTGGTAGTAGTTGACAGGCCTGCACTGTCCTCCCATACCTATTAACACTGTCATTTGAGACCATTGTAAAAGCCAATTATTTTTAAAAGAGTAACCGTTGAGTTTCTTGCCGGCTGTTCTCCATAGGAATCGACAATAGCTTCTGACATTTCATAAGTGCCCATTTGTGTTTGTGTCTTGTTTTTTTTTTTAATGGGAGCTGAATATTCTTAAAGAACAGATAAGAATGGACACACTTCTCTAATAGCTCATAACTAGGTCGATATCCATCATGCGAGGACTTGCTGTATGCGAGGTCAGCATCATCATTTCAACTGAAAGACTTAATTAAAATTAAGTTCAATACTAAACATTTAGCTCTAAAATAGAATTAGAAAACCATTGAGCATTAATGACACTTATTAATACTTATTAAGGAAACAATCTCAATAAATGAAAAAGCTTGATAAAAATAGGCCCTATCGGCTAATGAAAAAACGTATTTTCTTTTCTTTTTCTTTCATCCTTAAATACGTAATAATAGAGCCGAGCTTTGTTTTTGTCCAAAATGAAAATCCGCCTTGATGTTACCGTAGTTTCATAGATAGTTGTTGATCACAGTTACGGGTTTATTAAGGTAAATATACCATACTAGCTTCTGCCCGCGACTTCGTCCGCGTCAAATTTTTACTCCCCTGACCCTTCCCGTCGCATCGATTTGCCTGCTAGTTTTCGTCCATTTTTCGTTGCTGCTCGCTCCTTTTGAGTTATAGTGAGTCAACCTTAAGGACGCTATAACATTTTTGAATCGCTCAAGTTTAGGTATCTGAGTCGCCACACAACAACATTCCGCGCACGCACACATTGAAACCATTGTTTGCTCGATTTTAAACATTACGTAACTAATCTTGATACTCGAAGGCATTATTTATTTTATTTTATTAATACTGCTGAGCAAAGAAAAACTTTACTTTCTGCATTTGGTGACAGTAAATAAGTTTTATTACCATGATCATCATTATTTTTGGAATAACGTATATAATTGGCCAATTAAAAAAAGAGAGGTGTAACAATAAAAAACTTTAATAATATTTTTGGATAATAAACAAATATAACGGATGGTGATCGTAGGCTATCGGTGAAAATATACAGGATATTCCCTAAAGAAAACTAAGCAAAAATTGTGTGACGCCCGAACCTCGCCTTTGAGATTAGAGCGCGTATTCAGAATTTTTAATACACAATAGGAACCCTTTATAGGAGGCCTTCATTTTTGTATGAAGGCTGTTTTTGTACTCTACTATGTATTTATAATTCGAAATGACTTAAACATTTTTGAGAGATGATGATTACACAGGCCTACAAATTTTTAACCCAGTGACTAGACCTATCGTACCCGAAGGATTTTGATGCGCTGAATCCAAATCCATGTTCAGAATGGTTCCTGTACGTCTGGTTTTCGAGATATCCTAACCTAAAAGTGCAAAAATGCGGTTTTTTGCAGTTTTTGAGGCTACGTGACAGAAGGAAATAAGTGATTATCAAAAAACGTTGTAGGGCAATTGAAAGTACCACCCTTCCCCTTTTAAACCTATTTGGATTTTTTCAAATATCTTTTTTTTTTTTCACCAAAATATCACTATTTGAACTTTTACACTTTAGCGTATTAACGCAACCACAAAAAAAAATCGAGAAAATTCTGCCCGAGACCAGACCATGTTGATCTTGTGTTTTTGGGGTCGCTGATTCCGAATCCGAGTTTGTTAGTTTTCAATTTTTTTGTTTAAAGAATAATAAGTGCTGTATTGGTTAGCGTGCTTATGGTTACTTACGAAAAATTCTGGCCTTTAAGGATGAATTGGACCTCGGATTCCGAATCAGCGACCCTAAAAACACAAGATCAACATGGTCTGGTCTCAGGCAGAATATTTTCGATTTTTTTTTTGTGGTTGAGTTAATACGCTAGTGTAAAATTTCAAATAGCGATATTTTGGTGAAAGAAAAAAGATATTTGATAAAATCTAAATAGGTTTAAAAGAGACAGGGTGGTACTTTTAACTGACATACAACGTTTTTTGATAATCATTTTTCCTTGTGTCACGTAAACTCAAAAAGTGCAAAAAAAAACGCGTTTTTAGCTCTTTTAAGTTAGGATATTTCAAAAACCAGACGTATATTAGCAATTCTGAGCACGGATTCGGATTCAGCGCATCAAAATCCTTCGGGTATGTTAGGTCTGGTCTCTGTGTCTGGACATTTGTTAAATTTTGTCGGCCTGTGTAACTACATGATTTTCAATTTATGTAAATAATGAAAGCTACGTTAAAAATTTTGACTATATACAAGCAAAACTCCCAAAATTGATACCCATGTCGACATTTCATCATAACAGTACAGTCACGAGCAATAACATAGAAACGCCCTTAAAATTCAAATTCATGTAGCAACATTAAATCGCAAAAATAAGTATGCTAACTGTGTCCAAAAATTATGTAAACGTTAAATTGTGTCAAAATTAACTACACATTTTTATCAAATTTTTATCAACAATAGATTACCAAAAAATAATATTAACTTTTAGTTACGTAATTATGAACGCAAGGAAATTTCAAAAACATGTTAACAGTATAGTTTCGAAATTATGTAAACAATTACAAAGCAGCAGTTTCAAGCACCTTGAGCTCGGAAATAAGTCGAAATTCGGGTTCAAAAGGAACCCAAATTGTGATTTTACCTAATTGACAAAACCAGAGTACATAAATATTTATAGGATCTTATTGTATTATTTATTTTTAGATTTTTTATCATTGCGTTATACATATTGTGTCATAGTAAGGTAAAAGTAGCCATCAGTGAGTGGTATCGACTCGCCCGTCCACTGTTTTTATTTCCGTGTACCGTCCTAAAACTATTGTGCTATTAGATTCCTTTTTACTTTTTTTTTTTTGCTATCGTGGTGGAAATCCTTATGGATGTCCTCTGCCCTGGGGCAGACGAAGGGGTCTTTTAGACTTCTACTGACTAAAACGACCCCGTGTTCCCTCGCACACTTGCACCGGGAGCTACGGGGACGCTTAAGCATTCTTCAACGCAGCCCTCGGCTGGTGCCGGCCGCCCGCCACTGCGGCCCCGTCTGGTCAAGCAGGGGGAGTGAGGTGTTTGACTCCCCCCGCGACGTCTAAGAGGAGCGCGCGTGGTACATTACCCTATCATATATGATAGGGGGCGGCGGACGTCCCCGATTCTGCCATCCCTGGACCCATTTAGGGGGGCCGGTAGAGGACGTCTACTGATAATGTCCTCTACGGGCCCCCCTAAATACATGTATTTTTATGTATTTTTAGCAGGTGCACCAGGGGCCTGCACACAGCAGACGCCCGGTGCGCCTGCTGTGGGCTGGGAGAACACTCGAAATCGCCCTCTCCCTTTCCGCTGCCTCCTTCTGCGACATGACATTTTCGCTGAAGGAGATCATCGCATCCCACGACGCTGCGCCACCAACCATAGAACGGATCACAGCTGGCAGCGACAGATCGTTTCCTTCTTGCGAAACAAGGGTTCGACGCGACTCCTCCCAAACTGCGCATTCTGCAAGCGTATGAACACCGTGTCTGACAATGGACGCAGTGATGACACCGAGCGTCTGACTCCCTGCCTACCCGAAGCAACCGTGCCCCGAGAGCACCTGCGTCGCCCTAAATGACAGGGAGCCGTGCCTTCTCCGAAGCTAGTCGTCTAGCATCGGCCGGACCGCCCCGATGGTGACGAGGCCGGCGGGCTATTAGATTCCTACGGCAACATTGCAAATCATACAGAAGGGATAGGCGCCCTCCCGCTCCGCCCAGAGCGGGAGAAGTCATTTGATGATATCCCATCCTAAAAAAAAAAAAAAAAAGGGATAGGCGCGCATTACGGTTGTTTTTTGCTGTCGTGCAGTACAGCTGGATAAATATGTATTTCCTGTGTTATTGTGATTATTATTGAAATCGCTATAAAATCAATAATAACAACGTGCCATATCGTATTTCTAATGAAAACACTGAATTTTTAAGTCCTTGTTTTATTGCAGTAACCAACTCCTATTTATTTATAAAACTGTAGTTATTACTGTAATAAACTTAACAAAAACAGGAAAAAGTAGGTATACACTTTCAATCTCATTTTAATGTATCCATGACAATTCCTATAACACGTATACAATTGTATATATGTTATAGAAATTGTCATGGATACTTAAAAATTACATTGGAAGTGTAAACTTTTTACTGATTTTGTTTCGTTTATATTATTGTGAAACTAATGTATACCCAGTTTTAACACAGTTTGATGGTTAGGTAATTTAGAAAAAAATATCGTTCACATATTTTTTGAATGGTAGAAGTTAAGATATTTTAGAAAATGTGACAATGTATATATATTATTGCTCGTGACTGTACATCAGCCATTTTAAATTAAAAATCGATGATTTCATAATGCCTACCCCAAATATGGATAGTAATATTTTTATAAAATATTTGGATCGGATGAAACATTCGTAATCACTATCCTAAAACGACCCAAAGTTGATAGCTATGCCCACTTTTCATTTAAAAAATTTAAGTATTCGGCGTTTTGAATGAAAAACTTGTGGGGTCGGTGGACATCCCGTCAGGAAGTATGTTCCTTTGACTCCAAATGTAATTTGTATGGAGTTTTCGGCTTCAGCACCTTCGAAAATATTGAAAACAACACCCATGATGAAAACTTTGAAAATTTTCGCAACCGCCATTTTTTATTTTGATTTTTACCTCACAATCGGCCTCAGCACCCTTGTTTATCCCTACCGCAAGCTACATTAAAGAATTTCATTCCAAAAATGGACGAAATTTGCATCATTTAATTACCACTTTAAAAATAGATGTTCATATAACTTTTTATTGAATAATCAGTCGCCATCTTGAATACATATTCATAATCATCACTACTCCATAATTCCTAATAGAATTTAAGTTATTTATTTTTAAATCAAGTTCTGGTAATAAGTTCGGTACTCATACTTTTGGTCCGAAAAATATCAAGATTTTTCAACCGCAGTATACAGCACGGCACTCACTTTATTATTATTTTGATCGTATTTATTTCGTACAAAAAAGCGATACGCCCGTGTTCCTAGGGCGCGTCTGAGCGCGGAATGACAAGCCGCGAGTAGAAAATGTATGAAGAAATTTGAGGGCGTTCTTTATTTTTCTCATAAATAAAAAAGTTATGTATTTAATTACAAAATATTTAGGCAAAACGTAGAAGATTATACTAGACATAGTTTTTTGTAATTTTGAAGTTAAAATATGCAGTTGATCTCACTATACAGGTACCGATACAGACCCCATTATTTTTCATTTTCTTCGATTATTGCGGTGGGGAATACGTATTTTTGTGAAAATATTGTATGGGACTATACAATTTTTATGGTTTTATCATGGAGTTGATCAAATTATCTTTAATTTAAGTTGTAATTGACTTCGCAGTTGTGATTCCTCTTGATTTAATTGGTACCGGAAAACCACCGATATTTGTAGAAAAATGTTATAGCGTCCTTAAAAGATAGACATATGCTCTCGCGGACTTTTTTTAGAACTTTTTAAAAGGAACAATTCCGTCATACATGATTTTTGCGTTACTTTAAACGTTTATGCAGCGCACGCAACGGAAAATCTCAAAAGGAATAAATTTTCCCCGTTTTCGCAACATTTCTCATTACTGCTCCGCCCCTCTTAGTTGTAGCGTGATGTTATATAACCTATAGCCTCCCTCGATAAATAGGCTACCCAACACAAAAATAATTTTTCAATTCGGACCAGTAGTTCCTGAGATTAGCGCGTTCAATCAAACAAACAAACAAACTCTTCAGCTTTATAATATTAGTATAGATTAATATACAATACTCACGTTTTGTATCTCATGTAGTGCCCGCATGGTGATGCCCGCATGCGGGTCGGGCGGCGAGTACGTCACGTCGCCTTTGATGCTGCAGTTACGGGACAAGCCCTTGATCACAGTCACGCGTTTCCAACCTGTACGTGAATAAGACTGATTTAATACCGTTTCGCAACAATGATATTAATAGGAACAAAATTATTTGTGCTTAATATTACTTAGTAACATGTACAGAATACCTAGATAATGGCTGTGTAACGCGTCTTGCATAGACTTACCCAACGCTAGAGGCAGTCTAAGTTGCGCGTCGTTAGGTCTCCTACTGGTGTCAGAAGCGTCCGAGTCGGACGGACAGCTGTCCGACGGACACTCCGAGTCTGTGCTCGCAGTCTCACCTAGAAGCGCTTTTAGTTTCTCCTGTAACATTCAAAGAGGAGGTTGGTCAGCTTTAGGTAGTTTTTGGTCTGTTAAAACAATGTCTTCTAAAGTGACCGAAATAACAACGGTAAAAAGTTACATTTTAAAAACCCCTGACTAAAACAAAACCCCTTTAAAAAATATAAATAAATTAAGATCTTAGGACATCAACACACCGTTATCTGATCCCAAACTAGGCAGAGCCTGTACTATGGTAATCAGACAACTACATACTACTATACTTATTTAAGTTTAAAAGGTAGGTAATATTTTGATCAAAGGATCCTCGTGTCGAAACGGCTGAACCGATTTTGATAAAACATGTCTGAGAACCACCGCTAGATATCCTAGGTACTTTTAAATAAAAAAATCCGCACCCAAATCGGTTCACCCGTTTAAGAGCTATGGTGCCACAGACAGACACACATAGTGGTCAAACTTATAACACCCCTCTTTTTGCGTCGGGGGTTAAAAATCAATCATTAGTTAAGACAACCGATTTCTATACAGCGTCTGATTGGTCAAATAGCCAAGCTATCAATAAATGCGGATTCACACAATCTCACTAAAATTATAATTGTGAAAGTTTGCGAGGATGTATGGATGTTTGTAACTCTTTCACGCAAAAACTACTGAACAGATTTGGATGAAGTTCGGCACACAGATCGTTTATAACCTGGATTAAAACATAGGATATTTTTTATCCTGGTAGTACGTTCCAGCGGGTAGATTCCGACCTCCACGCGGGAGCTGCCGCTGACAAAACGTAGTACAATATAAAGTATTTTTCTCTTTATCTTACTAGGTCAGTATCAGTCAGCTACTCATGCGCTAACGCAGGCCTCATACCTAAAGGCCTACTCATTGCCAGTCACTCATCTGCCCTGGATATTCCCCCATCAAAAACACAAGAATCTATATGAAGAAAGTAACTCACCAGGTCAGTCTCAGCCAGCAACTGATGCGCCAGCGCAGGCCTTAGGCCCAAAGCCCTACTCTGCGCCAGTAACGAAGCGACGGTATTCTTCTTAGGCTTGCTGACTCCTCTGCCGAGGTTGCGTGGCCGACCCTCGCGCCCTGCCCACCCCGCTACTGCTGTGGGCAGGATGGTGTTGTTAAGTTATACCTAGTGCTTAGGTTGGGAAATTAGAGAGATTAACCTTTTGAACGCTATTAAAACACAATGGCCTTTGGCATTATTGGTGTTTAAGGCATGTTTAGCGTTCAAATGTTTAGTCAAATAAATGGTTAGGTTAGGCATACAATATTTTTTTATCAATACTTTTTACTAATAAAATAATTTTTAGTTCGTACTTTGTTTCACAACACATTATGGCAAATAAATGAATTTGAATTTGGCGCTAAACTTGGACTTTTCAGTAACTTAACAGTTCAAAGAAAAATAATGATACCATATTAAAACTACTAAATAGGGTTGGGGTAGTGAATGATATCGCGTAAAGAACGAATTATAAAAATGGTTTAATTTAAATAAAACTTTAAAAAATCGTTTTTAGAATGTGAAATATAAGAATAATTAATATTTTTTAATGACAGTTTTTCCTTTTTATTTTCTTCTAGTGGAAACATAATGAAGTATAAAAATCATGTCATGTTGCTTTTTTCACTTTATTAATTTTATTTCCTCTGAGTTGATGTATGTATTGATATACTGGGTGTAAGGGACAGCCCTCCACAAACTGATGGGGTGGATTCAGTATATCATACTAAAATGACCAGTACAAGAAATTATTTCAGGACCGTTATGGGAATCCAATAAACCTGATATGTTTTATTTCCTCACACACAATGTAACTCGGATCAATTCGGAAAGCCGCCTTTGTGCAATTGCCGACGACGAGTTCGATGAACTCTGTAGTTAGAAAGGAAGTGAACAGCTGATTTTACGCGTCGTTCGTTAGAGTATTTCAACATCCATTGCTGCTTTTTTGATTTTAGCCGTATTGTTTACATAAATGGAGTGCTGGTTTCAGAAAATGTATTTTTACATTGAAATAAAACTGAAAAGCTGAAAAAAGGCAATTTTTTTTTTTAATCCTGTGAAAAATTCCGGTGGAATATGATTCAAAATAAGGAACTGAATGCACTCTGTCAGTTTGAGGAGGGCTGTCCCTTACACTCTGTAGTATATATCGTGTTTTGAGACAAGTTACTAAATTTAAAATATTTTGTTTTTTTGCATATAAGTAGATTATTTCAAGTTCGTTCATTTTTACACCACCTCACTATCTTTTATTTGTCAAAATCTGGTAACCCTCCAACTGTCAAGTTACTGAATACGATTAAAAGTTCAGGTATAGGTACTGAGGATGATTTAGTGAAGTTTAAAGTATGGTAACGATATGCGCGGTGTAGTGACGTACATTCGCTGTCCTCGCTGCCGGAGGACTTGGGTCGCGGCGCGTCGGGCACCGGGCTCATCTCCGGGGCCACGCGCCGCGGCTTCGCGCCCGGCTTGCGGCGCGCTACGGGGGAGAGAAACTCAATGATAGTCAATTTATTAGCTTGGAAATGTATACACATCATTCATCGTGATTTCAGCCGAAAGATGTCTGCTGGACATAGGCCGTCCCCAAGGTAGGGGTTTCCCATAATCGCCACGCTTGGCAGGCGGGTTGAAGATCGCAGTATGGCACGAGTACAGTACGGGAAGAAATGAGATGGTGCTATTCTTTTCCTTGGTAAGTGTCGTAAGAGACGACTAAGATAATTTGGCAGCAGCATTCTCTATGCATTTAACCACCATACTACGATCGCAAACACCCCTACCAAACATGGAGATTATGACAAATCCCCTGAAACTGAGAGAAGCCTATGGTCAGCAGTGAACGGCTTTTGGCTGAAATGATGGTAATGATAGATCATAGTCATTTCATATATGCCATCATATCCAACAGAGATATAACGCTTATGAATAAAAGCGGTCATCAATTCGGATCGCTCGTGAATGCGCTCACAGTGCTAGCTCAACACCGTTCTTCTTCATTGCTTCAATTGATGACGTCATCTGTGACGATCCACGAGACATCGTTAACGCGCTCATTCAATTCGGTTACAGTACAATTTGGAATACAGAATTAGTACCACGTGAAGGCTCACAGATCACACAATAATAGTGGAGATAAGTAATACATACATATCCTGTCATGGCTTGAGGACGCGTTGAGCGAACTGCTCAATGACGTCAGTCGCGAGAGAGCGTCCGATGCTTGCGAACTCGCTGTAAAACAAAAATAAAACAAATTATCCATCTTGCATGAAAGGAGGCCTATGTCCCAACAGTGGGAACTTCTTTAGCTGTTTTTGCTATACAAAAAACTAAGCCAAGTTACTTACCAGGAGTAGGTTTGAGCGATAGGTTTAGCGGCGCGTCATCGTCCATTGCTGAAGACTTGACGCCCAGGTCTAACGGAGACTCCTCGCCCATCTTAGTGCTTAGGTTGAGACCCGCATCTGTGAGGAGAGTGTGGGTTAGAAGAGTGGAGAGTTTGTAAAGCTGTTGTAGCGATATATCGATGATTGAGTGATGAAATGTTTTGTAAAAATGGAGTAATTGAAAATGTCAATCGTGACTTAATTATTTACTAATCATGGTGCAAAATAAAGGTGGGAAGGCGGACTAAGTAAGACTACTATTGCCTTAGATATCCTCTACCAGTCGACCAATTATTTATAAGTAACGTTTTATGTTTTCGTCCGTGTGATGCCCGACATAAAGAATTGCATTCCTTTTTTCCCCGTGGGTGTCGTAACAGGCGACTAAGGGACTTACTATAGAATGGGCAGCAGCGTTCTCTATGCATTTTACCACCATACTGCGATCGCCAACCCGCCTGATAAGCGTGGCGATTATGGCAAGGTCATCAAAATTAGGGGAGTTCTATGTCCGGTAGTGGACGTTTTACGTGTTTTGTAAGTACTAAAGATTTTTTATGGGCAGAGTTATTGCTATATTTTTGTGCGCTATACTTCTATACTCGTATACCAAAACTAGAGTGAAATGAACCTTATACGGATAAACTAATAAATGAAAAAAATATGGCATAAATAAAAACCTATAAGTAGTGAAAGAAACCTTTTTTTAAATCAGATTCGCATATCGATGTTGCCCATAGCGTCTTTGGAGTTTCGTAAGGTAATAAAATATGACCTTGTATAATAAAGCAGTATTAAGTAAGGGTGTGTATAGACATACAGTAGTCACCTGTGGAGCCTGCCAGCTGTCGCTCCAGCGCCGCCAGGCTCACGCCGCTCTGACTCGCTATCGTCTGCAGCAATTCTCGGGATATGCCTGGGGACAAACACACATACATTCATCAAAATTATTGTGTGGTTGTTATTTTTAACCGACTTCATAAAAGGAGGAGGTTATCAATTCGACTATATTTTTTTATTATTATTTATTTATGTTTGTTACCTCATAACTTTTGACTGGGTGAAACGAATTTGATGATTTTTTTGTTTATCTGAAAGCTGGTGATTCCCGAATGGTCCCATTTAATTTGGTTCCATTCGGACAATGGGGTCCATGTGAAAACCATATAAGTCTTATAAGCCACAAGCTTCTCACATGTCGCAATACATTATCAGCCACTCAATACATATTGTTCCCACTGCTGGGACACATGCCTCCTCTCGGTGAGAGGGAGTGGGCCGTAATCCACCACGCGGGCCCAGTGCGGGTTGGTAGATGTCACATGTCGTCGATATTTTTTTTTGGTTACTAGGACATGCCGGTTTCCTCACGATGTTTTCCTTCACCTTCAGAGCAGTTGTGATGATATTATTTACAAAAAGTAAAGCGCTTGTCTGGGTTCGAAACCACGACCTACAACTCGTAAGTCAGGGATGATACCACTGGGCCACTACTGCTTCATTATTTTTATTAATGATTTGCATTAAGTACATACAATATCTGGTTGACCGAGCCTTGCTCAGTATTTTTTGGTAAATTGTGTTTAAAATAATAAGTTTATGTTCAAGTTGATTATCGATAAAGTTGGTCATTGAAAACACGAATAAAACGACATTTTATAAAAAATAATCCTAGCTAGATCGATTTATCGCCCCCGAAACCCCCTGTATACTAAATTTCATGAAAATCGTTGGAGCCGTTTCTGAGATTCAGATTATATATATATACATACTCGTATATACAAGAATTGCTCGTTTAAAGGTATAAGATAGAATTATTCTAATTCTGGGCTACAAGTAATTTATTTAACATCTGCAGAAACACAAAATCCTTTTGTCCTTAGAGAGTAAAGATAAAAGTAGTATCGCACATACCTGCATAATCGGACAGGTTGGGTGGGGGAGTGCCGGACATGGAGTTGTGTCCGGGCCGGTCCGGTTTGTTGGGCAGCCGGATCACCTCCACTGACGACCGGGAGTTGCCGTACTCGTCCTGTAAACAAACAGTAATAGTTCAAAATAAAATGTTTATTTTATGTAATATAAGACTATGTAAAACAAGACACAGATAAGTATTTTAGTTCATCTGTGAACAGCGTTCTGGGCTGCAATATTGTCTAGTTTTGTGTTTATCTATACTTAATATTATAAAGCTGAAGAGTTTGTTTATTTGGTTGATCGCTCTAAACTCAGTAACAACTGGTTCGAATTCAAAATTTATTTTAGTGTTGCTTAGTCCATTTATCGAGAAAGGCTAAAGGCTATATAACATCACGCTACGATCAATAGGAGCGGAGTAGCAATGAAAAATGTTGCACAAGCGGGGAAAATTTAACATGGACGAAGTTGCGGGCAGAAGCTAGTCTTATATATTAATCCGTTGTTACTAAATTTAACTTATTTTTATAAACAGGAGCCAAGTGTTTAAGCTGAAAACCAGCGCTTAGAAACCCGCAAGGGGGACCTAAGCATAATGCTGAAGTTTAAACCTTTTGCTTCCAATATTTTAGGTGTGTATGTGTGTACCTACTACTATAGTCTGTGCCATATGTGAAAAAAATAAAAGTCGTTGACACCTGCCTACCAATGTATTCAAATTACCGTTTTGACCGTGCTAGCGACACTTTCTTTATATTTTTTTCGTATCGTTTTGAAATATTTTAATACATTGAAAGGCGGGTGTCAACGACTTTTATTTTTTTTCACATCTAGCACAGACTATAGCTGTAATACTGGAGACAATAAACTTTATTATATTCTATTATATCTATGTTTTACATTGTAGCTTTTTGTTAAAATAAATGATAAATGATTTTATTTCTGTTGTTCCTTTTGAATAAAATAAAGTGTTTTGTCGTCGTTCGTCTTCGTGTGAAGAACTCAAGGGTATACTCACAAGTTTAGGCCGTTTGCTGGGCATGGGCGCGTTCCGGTCGGCGGGGTGCACGCTGACGTGCGGCGGGTCGAGGGAGATCGTCTTCTTGCGGCCGCGGGTCGTCTGTCCCGAACCCGCCTGAGGGACAGAAATATTCAGTCGTCAGTATAGTCATGATCCAAGAAGTCTTTGCGACGTGATTGTACAGAAGAGTAATACTAATCCCAATTTATATTAAGTTTGTTTGTCTGTAACTTCGAGTTGGACTTGAAAAATCTATTAAATAAGGCTATTTTAAATCACGCTAAGACTTTTAGAGACCCAGCAAGAAGAAAAAAAAATAAGAAAGAACGCTAAGCTAAAACCAAGTAATAGTGATGGCAGATGGGATTCGACGCGACGGGTCGGGTGCAAAAATTTCATGTCCTATGCGTATACGAGAACGAAGTCCAGTATTTTATAAATGTCGGGTCCGACTTGAGATCTACGGTTGTTTCAGAAAGGGTAAAGTACAAGAGAGAGACAGAGAGAGAGATTGAACTACAGGAACAACGATGATTTTAACCTACTCACTATCTCAACCTGAAAACGTTTATTTGGATAAAACTATTTACAGGAATTAACACTATGCTCCATCTTCTATCTTGCCCTCTGTGCCCCAAAACATGCAGCCGAGCTGAACTCTGCGCTGCAAAAAAACTATCGTACCAGCAACACGAAGCAAGTCACAGTGCCATTTGAGTTAGCCTGACAATCTTGTATACACATTACAAGCAGCTTGAATCCTACAGCTAACTTACAAAATAAATAAGTATAAGTAAGAAAAAAAGTCAACGTACATGTGCTTTTACCTTGGGCCCCGATAACGAGGAGGTATACTTGATTATTTCCGTGTCGGGCGGCAATCGGACACCGCCGAGCACTGACGAAGGATCACTGGAAGAAACAAATACGTTATTATTGAGGAAAAATGTTTCAACTTAGACGTAAGGGCTTGTTTCACTACCTTTGTATAAGTTTCCATTAACTGACAAATTCTACTAATATTGTAATTGTAAAAGTTTGGATAAAATATATATTTATAAGTACTATATTTTTGTAAGAATTTTTGCACAAACGCGTCAATAATATTTTCAACCGACGAAAAAAAACGGAGGAGGTTATCAATTCGACGCGTATATATTTTTTTTTTTATGTATGACCACGCATAACTTTTTACATAGTGGTCCGATTGTGACAATTCTTCTTCTATTGGAAAGGGTATACTCCCAAGGTGGTCCCATATAAATTTGGAAAACATAATCGAACCCTAACGGTCGGAAAACAGGGGATGATTGATTGTTCACTCACTGATTGTAATGTATAAACACGCATAACTTTATACAGAGTAGTCCGATTTTGATAATTCTTTTTGTGTTGGATAGGGTATACCTTGCCAAGTATTATTAGTACGTTAAAGCGACAAAAAAAAAAACTTTTTAACAAAAAATTAAACCGCCGAAAAACTGAAAAGCATTAAATAATAAACCTTAAAATTTTGAGTCGGCGCTGAAAAATCAATGAACAAGGTTCACTGAAAGCGCCGACTCATAATTTTAAGGTTTATTATTTTATGCTTTTCAGTTTTTCGGCGGTTTAATTTTTTTTAATTCTAAGGTCGTTGTTACGTATCTGACTACTCTGAGAAGAAAGGCCGAAACAGACTCACCGTCTCTTTCAAAGTCCAGACATAATCTTGGTCACATCATGTGACCATGTAGATAGCAGTATGATATGGTCATCAGAGGAAAGAACCATACAGATTGAGTGGGCCTGTCCAATCAGTGCACACATGTATTTTTGGAACCAGGATACTTTTTACCTCTTTAGTACGTTCCTGTAGAATAATTTTCGCGCTTCAGGCGGGTGATGCCGCTAGCAAAAGCAGATATCAATATCATACATATTAATAAATCAATTTTCCTAGCTTTTTCCCAATTGGGGTTGGCTTATAACCTACCCGGATGCATCCGAATACCAGTATGTTACATTTCGAGGTATGGAGGGGGGTCTTCGTATGTGAAGATGGTCACACACACATGCACGGACCAACCGCGGCAACCTAAACTTTGTACCCATGCGCCTGTTATTTCTTAGTCAAAAGCCCTTATTCCAATGTATTTTGGATGTGTAATAATAATCATACAATTTCGATTCAATTTTTTTATCAGCTGGGTGATGCCTATTCAGAGGTTGTGAAACAAGCTCTAAGAATGTTAGAAAAGTGATATCTTACCCGCCTTCTAAAGCAGCACTGACAGAACATAAATAGTGAGTATTAGTTTCGTATTTACAGTTAATGAAATGCATAGGTATAACTTTATATACATATATAAAAACAAATCATTTTAATTCACATTAAATGTTAGGTAATAATACTATGGTGTCAAAAAATCGAGCCTGTTTTTGTAATAAGTACCTAACTTACATCGAAATTCAGATCCTTTTACAAAACTGAATACTGAGTCAGGCGCTAAATAGTCATTGTATTCAGAACTTTACGCAAATCAAAATACAGTTGGAAATGCAAAACCTGGCTAGAACTAAAGTAAGACTGCATAGGTTTTCCAATGTATCTCACCTAAGTATGGTATGGGGCAACCCAGTGAGCGAGTCTATCCCTCCATGCCGACCGTCCTTGTCAGATCCCGGCATGCCGAATGGGTAGAGCGGCGACATGTTCTGAAAACAAACAGATTATTATTAATTATCATTCATCATCATTATTTCAGCCAAAAGACGTCCACTACTGGACTGCCATAATCGCCACGATTGACAGGAGAGTTGGCGATCGCAGTATGGTGGTAAAATGCATAGAGAACGCTGCTGCCCGTTCTCCAGTAAGTTCCTTACTCGCCTGTTACGACAGCCACGGTAAGAAATGGGATGGTGCTAATATTTACATCCGGTAACACACGAAACAACAAATTATAGAAGTGAATTTAATAGTAAGGGTAGTTCGAGTTCTCTCGCGTCCGGCCCTGGTCTTGGCCAAGGTACGGAGCGAGAGGGCAAGGGAAGTCGTCACCTTCTACAGCGAAGCAGTAATGCTCGCGAAGGAGGAGGCGGGGCGCGTGAGGGAGAGGCAAGCTATGCGCCCTCACGCCTCTAGCCGCCGCAGGAGATTCCCCGGGCGTCAGGAGTCTATCGTGGACTGCAGCGGCGAGGCGTAAATTTTTCTAAAAGAGAAGCCGAAGCGAAGTCGGCCTTAACTTACTGACTCATCAATAAAGAATACTTACTATCATTCTAAAATTAATATAGGAATGTAATGAATTAAATACAATTAAATTGAACAGATGAAAACGAATGAAATATGCAATATTCCTCTATCTCGTTCTCGCTGACGCATTTTTCTATACCTGTCTCTGTCATAACCCGTTGTACAGCGGCTTGCTCTCGTACATATCAAGCGGTGCCACGTGACCTAAAGTGACATCATTACGGGATCGCTGTTGTATGAATTTTTAGTTCCCGATTATGACGTTTTGGCGCCGGGTTAATTTAGAACATTTCTCTTTTGTTGTAATACAAAGGTATAAATAACCTTTTTTGTTGTTTGAATGTTATGGTGAATTAAATACCCGTAGTGTAACTATATTTATTGACAATAGTAGCCACTATTTACATACTATTGTATTTTTAATAGTGATAGAGTTACCAATGCGAATCCCCGAAGGCAAGCCGGTAGGAATCGTGTTATATGGTGCCTAACTTGCGGGTGGCGAGCAATGGGTAGCTCGCCGCCCGGTAAGGACCAGGCTCGGGTCGACGGCGCAAAGTGTTCTACGCCAGCCTCAAAGAGATGTAAGCAGTACTGAAGGTGTCCGCTAGGACCGATGCCTGCCAGGGTCGCAGATTTATTCGAAAGAGTTACCGTGGCCCTGGCACAGGCAACTGAAAGAGCACGGGTGTGTTTTAGTCAGTAAAAGTCTCACATCCCGCTCCGCCCAGCGGGAGAAGTCATTTGATGATTAACCAGTCAATTACCGTAATTACAGACACAATTAAAAAACCATTGTGTCGATACCAAATGTGGTATCTCAGGGACTTAGAGGTTAAAGAAAAAATGCAGAGTCAAATCAAATCAAAATATTTTTATTTCACATAAACCAAATTGGTTCCAAATTGTTGATTTCTATGGATATGAGCCGGCAAGATTATTAAAAATAATTGGTTTTTACAATGGTTTTAAATAACAGTATTAGTAGGTATTGGAGTAGGACTGTGGACAGTGTAGGACTGTCAACAAATACCAAGTATTTAATAAAATAAGTGATCTGTGAATGTCCATTTGAGGCTGTAGTGTCGCTTATGGGCCGAGTGTGCTTACCTTCCCCTTGGCGGCGGCGGCGACGGCGGCGTGGTAGGCGCCGTGCGCGGCGGCCTGCGCTAACATGAGGTCTCCGCGCAGGAGCGCCAGCTCGCGCTCCTTGCCCTTCGAGCTGGAAGACGACGACGACGGCTTCTCTGAAAAAAGAAACCAACATTTTTAATAAATTTGGCAGTCGGCTTCTGGCTGCGACGTCTGACCCACCTCGTCGGATAGCATCACTCGTGCCTATAACTTAATTGTCGCTTAGCGTTCAAGATATTACTGGCCTGCCTCGAGGAGCTGGGATGTATCGTATAACTGATTCTCCCAACCGTACTCAAAACACGCGCTTTGACTTGGAGTTGCGGACATCAGCCCGTATTACCTAATCAAGCCATCATCTACATTTTAGCCGAGTCCACTGCTGGACATTGGCCTCTCCCAAGGGCGGTTGCCATAATCACCACGCTTGAAAGGCGGGTTGGCGATCAAAGTAAGGTGGTAAAATGCATAGAGAACGCTGCGGCCCATTCTCTAGTTAGTCCCTTAGTCGTCTTTTACGACACCCACGTGAAGAAATGGGGTGATGGTATTCTTTACGTACAGCTCCACACCGAAAGACGTCCAGTGCTCCAGCACTATGCCTATGTCCACATAGGCCTCCCCCGATGGGTTAGGAGGGAGTGGTTCCCAAAAACGCCACGCTTAGCAGGCAAGTTGGCCCATTCTCTAGTAAGTCCCTTAGTCGCCACGACGTTACGACACCCACGGTAAGAACTGGGATGGTGCTATTCTTTAATAGTTTCCATAGTGCTACTTAAACTTACTGCTTGGCTGTGGCGCGGCCGATGGCTTGCTACTGGGCTTGCTCTGATGAGGAGCAGACACCAGACTGTTGAGGGAAGCCAGACTCGACAGAGACGCAGAGTGGTGCATCGCGGACGGAGAAGAAGTCTTCGGAAGACCGTATGAGGATCCTGGAAACAAGAGTATTTGGAATGTTTTGATGTTCAAATAGAGGCCATTCCTTTCAGGTTATTTAAAATAGTTAAGTTAGTGGACGTCGTAAGCATAGTAAATTATGTATCTCTCTCTCTTTAAGAGTGGAAGCGCCAGAATAACCAGCTAAATGCAAATTTCAGGTTGTATGTTGATTAAAATATGATTCGCGACGGTAACAAATATGGCACACAAAGTCAATTCAAAATATATTTAAGAGAATACAAATATAATTAACATCAGATAATTATCAACCTTAACACTCGAACATACAGTGGAATTATGTTTGCGATATATTAATGTTTGACCAAACAGACAGTAACTACAAAAATAGGTACGTATTCTAAAATCAAATCGGTCGCTGAGCATATTTTAATCAAAATACAACCTGACTGACCTGCAAATTGCAAAAAAACATAAGAAAATTTGAAAAATTTGTACTTTGCGAGCTAGCTTAGAGTATCCTCCATAAACATAACCTTATTGGTGATGTTCTTCAGAAAGGTCAAGTGCGTAGTACTCGCAACCGGCGTGTGTGTATGATCAGATGTATGAACCTAAACGAGGCAAAAGAAGTATATAAGGATCGTAGCAGGTGGCGTTCCGTAGTTTCCGCCTACCTCCATCGAAAAAAGGCGTGTGTTTATGTATGTATGTTTGTTTGTTTGCTCCGTTACTACCACAAAAGCATGATGAACAACACAGACACACATAGTATGATAGATAGTAGATACGTGCCCCACTCACTCATGTTCTGCGAGTTGGCACTGCTGGTGGATGGACTCTTGTCTTTTGTGGAGGCGCTTGATGATGTACTGCTTCTGCCTGACCTGGAAGAAGAGAAGAGACGTTTAGTCAGTACGTGTGATAGATTACAATAAACCTGATAAATGCTAAAAAGTACAGAATTGGCTGCAGTCTATGCTCAATTTTATCTTCTTATGATTGTACAGTCATGAATGAATGACTGAATGAATTGTACTGATCCCAGCGTGGTTTTGCCAGACTCGATTACAATACCACTTGGTAAGACTGGTTGCGGCACTCAGCAGTGGTGGCAGGTCGTGAGATCGGACCCAAGCAGGCGCTTTACTTTATGTCTATCATTTCATCACCACTGCTCTCAAAACGGTGAAGGAAAACATCGTGAGGAAACCGGCAAATGACTTGTCCCGCTCTGGGCGGAGCGGGAAGGTGCGTTAGATTTACTGACTAAAACCCACCCGTGTTCCTTCAGTTACCCATATGCCAGGGCCACGGTATCTCGTTTGATCAATCGCGACCCTGGCAGGAAACCGGCATGATGATGAAGACGGGTTGTTATCCTTTGGGTTTCTAACTACCTGTAAAAGTTTGAGCATTAGTCTTACCTCTCATTTCGACTAGACAACTTCCCAGGTTTCTGCGGCTGCTTCAAACCCTGACCTCCGGAGAGAGCCGACAGCGCGGCGTAAGGGTCTGCCAGGGGAGGGAAGTTAAGACCTGAGGCTTGCAGTCGCGCTAGGTAGTCTTGGGCCGCTAGGTGGGATGCCATCGACCACCAGGCTGCACCTGGAGAGAGAAAAGGGATTACTAGGGGTTCTTGAGAGCCTCAGTACAGTTTATAGTTGTAGTTTCTATCATACTAGGTTCTGCCCGCAGCTTCGCCCGCGTGGTTGTCGAAAACTATCCCACAAGAACGTTCAACCGGGATCAAAGTACCCTGTGTTAATCCAAGTAAACATTGTCTTATCGCACTACTCGCTTTGTCTTATCCGATCCAGAGAATAAAAAGTTTCACAGAAAATTCAACCCCCCATTTCACCCTCAGGGTTGGAATTTCAAAAAACCCTTTCTTAGACGAGACCTACTCTTCACAAAGAACACACCCTCTAAATTTCATGTCTCTAGGACCAGCGGTTTAGGCTGGGCGTTGATATATCAGTCAGTCAGACACTCAGGACTTTGAATTTTATAATATAGAAGATGGTTTAACATCACGTTTGTTTCTATGAAGGGTTGGGCAGAGGTGTACCTACAGTACACCCACGTTTCGCCAGTTATATTTAAGTCCCATGTAATAGGGGGCGAGCCTATTGCCATCAACCGGACTCAAATCCAATCCAGGATGCTACTGAGAAATTCCAGATAGAAAAACACAATAACATTTTGCCTGACCTGGGAATCGAACCCAGGACTTTATGCTCAGCAGTAGCGCGTAGTAGAATGTACTTGTTTACTAAATTCAGTTGGCAACAGTAGGTCAGTTTACGGATTACAAGGATTGACATTATATGCTTCGATATTTCCTAGTCGTATTTTATTTCTTTTATTTTGTAGGTTTATATTTTGTAAGTGAATTAATAATGTTACAATATTAGTATGTAAGCTATCCTACTGCAGCATTGAGGCCTCAAGTTCCTGAACTGAACAATTTAACTGAACACACAATTGTGCTGCTGGTGAGTTTGTTGTGCCACTTCCCAGCTAAAGTACTTCCTAGTGCTGACAGGGCGGGCGTTTTTGAGGGACGGTCTTATGTAATTTTGACGTTCAAAAATTGCTGAGTCTCAGCCAAGTTTCAATAAATGACTTTTGTTGTTTTTTTTTCTCTCATATGGAGCAGGAAACCAGAAATAACCACCACGTCGGCGGGGCGACCACGGCCTACTGTGATAGACTTGCGTCTCACAGTTTTTATCACAGTTTGGGAGGAAACCCGTGATAAAATTGCATGACTCAAGCCTATGACAGAAGCCGTGTTCGCCCTGCTGCTGGCGTATTGGTGATTCCAGACCATGAGAAAATCACACACCTGGGCAAAATTAATGTCTTTGACCAACAGTTAGAAAGTATTGACCGTTTTAACTAACACTAGGTGACAGCTACATGCACACAGCGCGCACAGTTGAGTATTTACCTTCGGCTCAGAGCCGAGAGTTGAAATCGCATTGCAACAACAGTAAAGATGATTCTTAGTGTTAGTGAAAACGGGCACTTAAATAACATGTATTACTTAATAGGTATACTTACGAAATAATAGCAAACAATCAAGCTATCGTACCATTGTACTTACTGGCAGCTGGGTGTAGCCCGAGGGAGGCTGCCTGGTTGGCTGCCACGCCGAGCGTGGTGGGAGGCGGGTAGCGGGAGCCGAAGCCGAAGAGCGCGGCTTGGGCTTGTGCTTGCGCCTGTGCAGCCGCCGCGCCCCCACCGCCGCCGCCATCGCGACCCCAGTACGCTGAAAAGGAGATGGTGGAAATTAATATCATGATTTTTTTTTAAGAAATATTCATCCTCATCATCATTTCAGCCAAAAGACGTCCACTGATCGACATAAGCCTCCCCCGATCGGAGGGGTTTCCCATGATCGCCACGCTTGGCAGGCGGATTGGCGATCGAAGTATGTTGGTAAATGCATAGAGAACGCTGCTGCCCATTCTCTATAAGTCCCTTATGACCCCGACGGGAAGAAATGGGCTCTTGCTTTTCTTTACGTCCAGTACCACACGGAACAACATTAAATTAACATAATAACGATGATAGCTATAAAAGTAAAAACTGTGTTGCAATTATGAACGTGTAGGTAAGGTACTACTGTACGGAAGATGTATGGCTCGTTTAAGATCTATTTGACGATACAGCATCGCTGGTGATATTCATTTCAGCCGAAAGACGCAGACACAGGCGGGGGATTTGCCATAATCGCCAGTTCGCCACACTTGGTAGACGGCTTGGCGATCGCAGTATAGTAATAAAATACATAGAGAACGCTGCTGCCCATTCTCTAGTAAGTCCCTTAGTCGCCTCTTACGACACCCACAGGAAGAAATGGGACGGTGCTATTCACACGGAACCTGCTGGTATTAATCTTATCTTATATCTTTAAACGAGCAATTCTTGTATGTATATTTATATAATCTGAATCTCGGAAACGGCTCCAACGATTTTCATGAAATTTAGTATACAGGGGGTTTTGGGGGCGATAAATCGATCTAGCTAGGATTCATTTTCACAAAATGTCGTTTTATTCGTGTTTTCAATGGCCAACTTTATCGATAGTCAGCTTGAAAATAAACTTATTATTTTAAACACAATTTACCAAAAAATACCGAGCAAAGCTCGGTCATCCAGATATTAGATAATAATCGGAGGATTGGCAGATTACTATGAGAGAAAAGTAGATAAGTTAGGACGTAGCTCTGTCTCCAGCGTGACTGGTAAGCAGCTTGAGATTTGCCGAGGATTCAGTTACATGGCAGACAAAGAAGTCTACTGCTGGATATCGGCACAATAGCACACCATATAACTGATCCGGCTGGTGATGGATGAACCAAAGACTAAAACGTTTCAAAATACTTTGATTGATTCAGATCATTGATTGATTTGAGCCGAGATGTTCATGAATGTTTTGGGAGGTCCAAGATATATGAAAAGCAGGGTTTAAAATATATAGAACGAATTTAACAAAGACTTCTATATGCTATGAAGCATATAGAAGTTTTTGTTAAATTCGTTCGTCCCAAATTTTTCCGACGTGAATACCGTTCGCTATCGCAGCCAAGTCCTCACGTCTGCAGGTGACAGGGCATGCAGTGGAAGATGGGAGTGTGAGTGAGCCATTGTCTGTGGACGCACGCCGAAGAAGACATAGAATAAAAGTATGTCTACCAATAGCCAAGAGTAACCTTGAGACACACTCCAAGCCGTCCCACTATATAAAAAGTAGGAAGATCTAACCATCTAGTCCAGTAAGAAACGATTTTGATAAAATAACGATATCGGATATATTTTACATTCACACTACTTATTTACTTTGCACATTCAGTAACACAGTACAAAAGTAACAGTATAACAAGTCTTATCAAATCGATCAGTTAATCTGCCTAGTCTTTTCTCAACTATTTTTGGGTCGGTTTTCAGTCTAACTGATAATGCAACTGAATATCTGACCTCTACAACCCGGTAAGTGGGTAACATGATACTCATTTGTAAGACTGCTTGTCAGACTTTCGGTTTCTGACTACCTGGCAGATGGGTGACAGCTGGAGCAAACGACTTAACATGCTTATTAAGCCCCGGAAAATATCTCGCTATTTAATAGATCATGTCACCCAGCTACGACCCGACCGCGGCGCCAAGTCTTATCAAATAATCTTACAATATTCTTTGATAAAAAGTTAACTTCCGAACTACAAAAGCAAATAGGCACCATTCAAATATCTTGTCTAGAGGTGAAAAAGAGTAGGAAAGAATAAATCAATAATTATGTAGAAAAACAAGAATACCTTCTTTTGAATAAACATAATTCATTGTACAAATAGATTTACAAAACTAAAAACGAACAGTAAAAGGTTCTGATAACGTCAAACTCCTAAAGAATGCACGATAATTTGAGAGCTACGCACACACGGCCGCTTATTTTGCCGCGCTTTGGATTTTCAATTGTTGGCATTGAGAATCAAAGAGCGTAGCTCTCGCACGTTTAAGAAGCTTACTGTTGGAATTTCACCTGCCAGCGTTAAGCATAGCATTGAAAATAGTTTCTTAAAATCGACAGCGTCCCTACCAGGTAACCCAGTCGACACCCGTTGCAACTATGGCAGAAAACCTTTCCCCCACCTACTAACTATCTACCATCTTCCCGCAGGTTGTACCTTACGTGGTCCCTGAAGCGTTTCCGAACCCAAAATGGGAAGGTGTAAGTCGAATATCGTTATGTAGGGCTATATCGACATAATAGTAGGGTGTGAATGAGTTGCTGTGTCACAAACTATGGTCCACCTCCTATATTGCCCTCTGCGCTCCAAAAGATGCAGCCAAGGTGACCTCTGCGCAGCCACCGATAACACCGTGGACGTGGCGAAGTTTTGGTCCAAATAAATCAGATAACTGTCGTACTACCGACACAACCAAGAAGAAGAAGAAGAAGGAGCACTAAGCCGAACGTTGAAAATTGAGTGCGCGGTTAAAAAAAAGTTGAAGTAAAAACGCTCGTGCGATGTGGACTTACCAAGGTCAAAAGATAGATCAAGTATCTATGAAGACCCATGCAGTCTTCAACAAAACCGGCCAAGTGCGAGTCGGACTCGCGCACCGAGGGTTCCGTACAAACCTGTAGGTATTCTCGGTTTATGCATAAGGTTTATGTTTATGAAATTAAATGTTTAATTTTTATATTTGAGTTGATTGAATGAAAGGTAAATTACGGTTTACGATATATGACGTATTAAAAAAAAAACTACTTACTAGATCTCGTTCAAACCAATTTTCGGCGGAAGTTTACATGGTTATGTACATCATATATTTTTTTTTAGTTTTATCATTCTCTTATTTTAGAAGTTACGGGGAGCTGGACACACATTTTACCACTTTGGAAGTGTCTCTCGCTCAAACTATTTAGTTTAGAAAAAAAAATATTAGAAACCTCAATACCATTTTTGAAGACCTATTCATAGATACCCACACGTATGGGTTTGATGAAAAAAATTTTGTTGAGTTTCAGTTCTAAGTATGGGGAACCCCAAAATGTATTGTTTTTGTTTTTCTATTTTTGTGTGTAAATCTTAAGCGCCGGATACACTAGGGAACATTTTGTCCCGCAACATGACGCGCGACACTCAATATACGTGACGCTGCAACGTTGCATAGTGTCCCGCAACATGCCCCGCAACGTTTTACGTGACGCGGGGCATGTTGCTTGCGCCCGCCTCGAGAGCGAGCGCATGTGTCCCGCGCCATGCCGCGCCATTTGTCACCCTCGGAGATCACTTAGAATATTAACTCTTTTTTCTCGTTGTAGTAAGAAATTCAGCATCCACCACCTTCTCTTTCTCTTACGTTTCAACACACTCGATATAAACTATGTACGCAGCACTAATAGCCACAACCTCCTCGGGCGACATTTCTATAAGCACTGACTAGTGTGGTCGGCAAAATGTTCCGCGACAATTGTCTCGGGACACTTCACGTAGTTGTTGAGGGATATGTTCCGCAACATGTTTCTTCATTTGTCCCCTAGTGTATCCCAGGCTTTAATGCGGTTCACAGAATACATCTACTTACCAAGTTTCAACAGCTTAGCTCTTATAGTTTCGGAAAAAAAGTGGCTGTGACAGACAGACAGACATGACGAATCTATACGGGTTCCGTTTTTTGCCATTTGGCAACGGAACCCTAAAAAGAGTGATGTTAGTTATGTAAATAGGAACTTTACTGTAGACTGGAATAGGTGGAAAATTAAATTTAAAAAAACCAGCAATGTAAAACCCGCAAGCACCTCAACTGCGTAAAACACCAATTAGAATTTGAAGCATTTTGAAGGATACTGCTAATTCATTGCTTCTTAGGTTAGAAAACTTTGCTCAGCAACTTAAATAACGCAATGAATAGAAAGAAAGAAAGAAAGAAAGAAAGAAAGAAAGAAAGAAAGAAAGAAAGAAAGAAAAATATTTTATTTGTGACACGCATAGGACACAAAAACATAAAAAAAGAACACAGAAACTTTAGGATTATACAAATAACTAAATGGTAAAAGATATAAAATTAAAAGAGCATGACCTGTGCGAGGCCAAAAAGGCTCCTATCTCAGCATAATGCTGCGATATTTGTAAAAAAAAAAACAACAACCGCAGCGCTGGTATTCTGATGAATGTGTGTGATGCCACACGGACACACTTACGGACATGACAGAATAATTAATCCCACATTCAAAAAATATTACATACTAGAAATAAAAAAAATGATAAAATATACTTAAGGTATAAATGTAAACCGTATTTCTTACAATTAATAATTAATTGTACGATCTAACCAAACCCAACGCTCCAAAATCGCTTGTCCATGACACAGACAATATATCTATGGTCTATGACAAGCGAAGGGACGCGAGCGCAGATGATGTAATTACTACGTCAAATGTCAGAATACAAAATTTATCAACAAGAAACAGGAAATTCTTAATTTACGACGCCTTGGACTAACAACAAAAGAAAGCGAATGTTGTTGATCTGTCAAAATGAAAGCTATTCCTACTATTATAATAGTATGTTAAGCAATTACTCCGTAGAACCTATGGAAACGACACTCAAGAATATCCTCAATCTAGTCAAACTCAAATTCCTTTCAAAGATTTTGGCCCTCTCATTTGTTACTCAACAGATTAGTTTTTTTTTATGAATGTGAATAGGTTAGTTTCTTCTTTTGAGTTGACAACAATACGATTTAGTTTATTCGTTCGAATTATTGATATGATTTATCAGTTAGATTTATCCTCAATCTTACGAAACAGTATGTTCTAAATCTATACGGTAACCATAATCTTGACCCATTAGAATCTCGAAGTGTTACCACATCCCACCGCTGGGACAAAACCTATACTCTTTAAGAAGAAGTGTGCTATAATCAACCACGCGGACCTAGTGAGAGCTGGTTCCTGTCCAGAACCACCAGTAAATATTGAACTCCCGACCTACCTCAACACACACACTTTCAAGTTCCAATGTAACACGGTCAAAAAGAACATCAAAATTACTTGACATACTGTTCAAACATCTATACTGTGGCACGACCAGACAAGAAAGATTCTCATAAAACGATAAATCATTACATTCACGGACGAATACGTTGATGTATTGGTGTATGAGTCACTGTGGAACACTTTTGAGAATACTTTAGTTAATTATGCGGCTGTGTTTTGTTTTTTCGTGGATTATTATCCGAATACCAAATTTTCTTACCCACTGATCTTGGGGTGACGTCACTAGAACATCATCAACACCATTCTTTTGCCTTTATCCCAATTTATTTGGGGTTGGTGCACCGTGTCTTCTTCCATCATCATCATCATCATTTCAGCCATAAGACGTGCCACTACTGGACATAGGGCTGCCCCAATTTAGAAGGGTTTGCCATTATCGCCACGCTTGGCAGGCGCGTTGGCGATCGCAGTATGGTGGTAAAATACATAGAGAACGCTGCTGCCCATTTTCTAGTAAGTCCCAAAGTCGCCTTTTACGACACTCACGTGAAGAAAATGGTATGGTGCTATTCTTTACTTCTGGCACCACACAGTGTCGTCTTCTATACTTCTCTATTAGTCGTCATCTCAGTAAACCTTTCTCTAGCCACATCATTTTTCACAAAGCCCATTAATCCATCGTTTCTTTGTTTTTCCCCGATCGTTTTAAAGCAATGCGTTATTAAGTAAAGGACGTGCTCAAGAGAGAACTAAGAAAATGGTGCGTTTATAGACTACTACAGAGTAATTTCTTTGTATTAAACTGAACTTTAGCTATAACAATCAGAATGGAGGCCGCACCGATCAGGCCACGCTTGCCGCGGTCCATCCGTGGATTGGTGATATACCGAAAGGTCTCCGTGCTTCGGAAAGCACGTTACACCGTTGGTCTCAACTAACAAGAAACAAACAAACAATAAACTGAAAAAACACAACTCAATAAACTGTCATTCATGGATCTTTGACAGTCATTACGGGTAATCAGAAGCCTGAAAGTCTAGCAACCAGTCCTACCAAGGGTTGGGGAGGTCAGATAAGTAGTCGGACCATGGAACATACTGGTATTCAGCTGCATCCGGTTAGACTGGGAGCCCACTGGGAATCGTCGTACCAATGACACGAAGAAGAAGCCGTCCAATCTCATCGACATCGCTACAGTAGTTCAGAAGTGAAAATCCACCATACAGAGAGACACACTCACTTTCGCATGG
This sequence comes from Aporophyla lueneburgensis, assembly GCA_932294355.1. Lineage (NCBI taxonomy): Eukaryota > Metazoa > Arthropoda > Insecta > Lepidoptera > Noctuidae > Aporophyla > Aporophyla lueneburgensis. Next base: position 8,436,874 of record OW028762.1, on the reverse strand, counting down.
ATGAATAATACTCTGAAATTATTATTACACATCAAATAGTCTATTAATAAGTAATCTTCCGAACCATTACAGCCATTAGCGAGATACATAGATGTTATAAATGTAGATACATCTTAAAAGATCTCTCTGACTCATACATCAGTCGGCATACGTTCATTGTGTTATTCGGAAATGTTTAAGATTTTATTCTTAAACAAATAAATATACGGACGAATTGAAAATCTCTTATTGAAATCAGAACAATAATTACGGGGGTAATGGCTGATGTCTTTGCGTTATGATCGTGAAAGAGTGCTGTTTGACTGGTCTTCTGGCTGACCATGGTTTTGTTCATAATCATCAAAGACGTCCAATACTGGACATAAGCGTCCCCCAAGGTCCGCCACTTCGACCGGTTCTGTGCTATCCTTATCCAGCAGATTCTTATGGCCTTCACAAGGTCATCTAATAATCGGCGGGATTTAACCGCGCACGATTTTCAACTCTCGATGTTGAACCAAGTAAACGGGAATCCAACAGCGCGCCGAAAAAATACTGTTCGATTTCTGCAAGTCTCGGCACTAAGCAGTGTGCGAAAACATCCAGTGCACGAAATCGTCATTCATGAGGACATTAAAGAAATAAAGAATAGAATATAACAGTATACTCTTTTTCTCCTTCTTCTTCTTAGCGTGTCGATAGCAATCTAAATAGAGTTAGCCCAGAATTTGGTTACGAGCTTAGCACTTTCAGTAGCGTCCATCAACTCCTGTCGCGGAGGACATGCTGGACACGATATTAAGTGCCGCATTGTTTGTGGAACAGCACCACATTTACACTCCAGGGCGGAGTCATCTGTGAATCTCTACCTGAACAGGTTTTCTTTACTCCGGCCTACCTAAGTCCGAAATCTATTTAAAGACTTCCAGGAAAGCCAAGGTAACTCGTATCCAGGTGCGAGATTTTCAGCAGGTGGAACGAATGGGTTTGGTAGGGAAGCGCCATGTCGCCACAGACCTAGTCTTTCCTTAGACCGTTCGCCAGTAAGTAGGTGGACATTCTTTATTATGTCGGTTACTCCAAATGAACATGCCTCGACAAGACCCTTCATCACAAACAGACACGTAAATCAACCATTTATTTATTTATTTATTTGAACTTCTCGCACACAAAAAAAGGTACAAAGGCGGACTTAATGGCATTCTCTACCAGTCAAGGGTGGTGCAGAGACCATTCTTATTAATCATCCACTTATTCAACACGTAAAACATTGATACTAGTCCACTACGGATGTTTTAGCATTTAAATGCAGCGATTATTACTTGTAGTATTTACATTTTTAGGGTTCCGCAACCTCAGAGGACGATTCCGTATGGTGCCGGAGGTAAAGAATAACACCATCCTATTTCTTCTCGTTGTCGTAAGACGCGACTAAGGGACTTACTACAGAATGGGCAGCAGCGTTCTCTATGCATTTTACCACCATACTGCGATCGCCATCACGCCTGCTAAGCATGGTGATAACGGCAAACCCCCAAATTGGGAGAGGCCTATGTCCAGCAGTGGACGTCTTTCGGCTGAAATTGTGATGATCTCAGGGTTCCGCAATTCGTCCCTCCGTACATCACAGGACTGTATCCTTTGAACTGTATTGGATAGACGGTTGAAAATTTCACAGACTGTGTACAACATAGAAATGAGAAAGAAGGAGATGTGCCCGGTTGTTGAAAATGTATCGGTTTACCCCTACTAGGCGCCACTACTATACATACAGTAAAAGAAATAAATACGAAGTTATGTTCACACTCTCAATTCATAAATCAGAAACGACAATCAATTATACACCATATTTCAAAACACAGCGTGTACAATATGTATAAAAATTGATGTCTGCATTAACTACAAATAATATTAATAAATTGCATAAAAAATCAAAAGGGATCTCCATACAAGGAACGTGTCAAAAAAATATTCAGTATTATAATATATTGTAAAGCGGTACGGAACCCTTTGTGGTAGTGTCCTACTCTCTTGGTCGTTTTTTTTTAAGTACTTAATGCTAGAACTGGCTTTGTGTAGCGGTATCAATTATAACCATGTACAGATCAAATAGTATTACTGAAAAGTAATATCAAAAGAGCGCTTTTCGATTTTCAACCCTCGGCTTACCGCAGAAAGTCGAAAAACCAAAAGCGCGCTTTTATTTGGGCATTCGTTTAAGTGTCGCCTAGTTTTAGTGAAAACAGGTATTCTGTAATCTTTATAGAGTTGGAAATAGAGGTCAATATTGAATATCAAATGCAGTCACCTGTCAAGAATTAGTTTTATATCGGACAAGAATTGTCTGGCATTTGTTTTTATTGGGATTTTGTATTGCGCTTTATGACGATTTTTGGGTATGGTTCAATTATTGTCATCACATCTTCTTTTAAACCGCACCATTGTCTTATCACTTCACTCCTCAACCTATAATTCATAGTTACCCCACACATGCTTCGCAAGGAAGGCAAATGCGTTCCAATCCACAGCATTTATTTTGTCTTCATGCTTCTTTTGCCACAACCAACATTCACTTCTCTACATAAGCGTAGGCACCAGCACACCACTGTGAACAGCCAGTCGAGCCTTTTTGGACATCAACTGGTTGACCCCAATTACACCATTTACTTCATGTCCCGCATTTACTCTCCTTTCCATATGTTCATCCTGCTTACATCCCTTGTAAACAAACTCCCAAAATACACGAACTCGCTTTCTTGCTCAACACTCTTAACATTTATTTAAGTAAATTAAAAAGAAAACAAGATCATACGTAACAAGTGACTTACAATAAAAACACTATAACTGATGTAAACTGCCATCAACCCGTGAGTCATCTAACCACAGTTTTCCTATGGCGTTTAAATCGCAAAAGTGCATGCGAGTTGACAGTTAACTTATCAAGTCTCATAGAAACTCGTTTTAAAGAACATTTTTACCACTAGCAACTCGCGTTTCTTTTGTTTTTACTACTGGCAACTTGCATTACTTTTGTTTTTTCCCTCATTCCCGTGTGTTAACTTGGTAGTGGTGGTCTTGTTAAATGGTTTTCTTAAGTGTTTATGTAAATGATAATGTAGATTTAACTGTTTTTAGGGCGGGGAATGATTATGGGGAGAATCAGTTTCGTAATATCTACGTCTACCTACCTAATCCAGGTAAGGTGAAAGCCAGGGTATCCTAAGAAAATTAAATTTTCTTAACTTTTTTGCAATTTGCTTTGCAGGTCAGTGTATACGATTACCAACACTGAATCCCAACCGTAACACGTATGTATTTACGGAGTTAAATAATTGAAATCATCAATACAACCCTCTAAGTTCATTTAAATTTACTTCATGAAAATTAATTTAGCGAGCCACCTTAACGCACCATTCCGTGATTAAACTCTGAACATTCATTACCTACTACCACATTTCCAAACGCATAGAGAAAAACAGTCTTGAAGTAACTCCTACTACACCGCCCACAGTTTCTGTTTTCAGCCTCAGACCACACGCAAAATCCCTAAAAACTACTCAAAATGCACATTTATGTCACGAAAACGTCAAATATTTCACGAACCCACATAACCTAACACGATACCTGAGCATTCAACTAAAAATCGGTTACCACAGTCCTTATTAAGAAGGAAACCGCCTGACCAACAAAACCATCAATCAACACAAGCCATTTTAGTTATTATTGCTAGGGAGGTAAGAGTTAAGTGAGCGGTAATGTTATGTTTGTACTTTGAGAAGCGCTGGGTGCAGGGTCATCGAACTCAGCGAGTTTGCTTATATGGTGTAATATCACGCGAACGCAGGGCTGCCTCAAAGAAGTTGATCGAATTTATAGATAACGAGTTAGTTCACAGTGTTCACACGTTTGAAATGTTGATTTAGATTTTTTGAAAATGGAGTGTCTTTAATAGCTCGTGGCTAAGTAATAACTGCCGCACTTATCGATTGGTCAGGTTAAGCTACGCTTGCCGCGGTCGGTCTGTAGATGGGTGACTATCTTTACATACCGAGACCTCCGGGTCCGGGCTATCATTCGTGGATCATTGACAGTCGTTATGGGTTGTCAGTAACTCAAAAGTCTGACAACTAGACTTAACAATGGGTTACCCAGTAACTGGGTTGTGGAGGTCAGATAGGCAGACGCTCCACGTAAAATACTGGTATTCAGCTGCATCCGGTTAGACTGGAAGCCGACCCCAAAAATAGTTGGAAAAAGGCTAGGCTGATGATAGGAGTGACTGGAGGTGTGCCCTGCCTGGGCGGAGCACCGCCGTGTCCTCGTGGAGGCGATCGGCGGCGGCGACCTCTCGCGTCCGGCCCTGGTGCGAGCCATGGTACGGAGCGAGAGGGAATGGGAAGCCGTCACCTCCTTCTGCGAAGCAGTAATGCTCGCGAAGGAGGAGGCGGGGCGCGTGAGGGAGTGGCAGTCTCTGCGCCCTCACGTCCCTAGCCGCCGCAGGAGGAGACGCCCCGGGCGTCGGGAGTCAATAGCGGACTCCCGGCCACCGTAGGCGCGAGCTTGCGGGTGGCGAGCAATGGGTAGCTCGCCGCCCGGTAAGGACCAAGCTCGGGTCGACGGCGCGCAGTGTTCCACGCGCGCCTCAAAGAGATGTCAGCAGCAGTGTAGGGGTCTACTAGGACCGATGCCTGCCGGGGTCGCGTGATTGTTTGAAAGAGATACCGTGACCCTGGCACATGGGCAACTGATGGAACACGGGTGGGTTTTACTCAGTAAAAGTCTGACACGCCCTCCCGCTCCGCCCAGAGCGGGAGAAGTCATTTGATGATTTCCCATCCTGAAAAAAAAAAATGGTATATGGCCTTTCTCGATAAATGGGCTACTGAACACAAAAAGATTTTTTCAATTCTAATCAGTAGTTGTGTGAAAAAAAAAAATGATAGGAGTGACTTGAATAAACTAAGTTACAAGTTTTAAAGGATATTTTGTCTCACTGATGGATAGCGTGTCTTTTGCGTTTATATTTTTTTCCCCGCAGATATCTGCCGTGTTTGACATGAATTCACACTTTTCCATGGGAATACGTACTTTAGGCAGGATCTACATACTGGCAAAAAAAAAAAAATTTACAGAAAGACGTTTTTCTGGCTATATTAAGCCATGACATGCCTCTAATTAACCTTTATCCATTATTTCACATCATCACCTTATCGTGTTCTACAAAACAGCACAGCCCTATGTAGTGATGTTTCTCGACGGTTTAACGACAATGCATGTAGTTGAAGGCACGGACAAAAGACAAAGTTATTATTGACCGGAAAGTGCCGACCAATGATCGGATGCCACTTATAGCCAACTCGCGTTTTGTAGGGAAAAGTTGGCAGACCTTGTATGGTGTGGGTGTAATGCAATTTCTGCCACTTTAAGTGAGTCGCCGAAATTATGTTTCAAAAACACTTTGCTTCGTTTTTTAATTTGCTTTTCTATTATGCATTAAAATACATTTTATTTATTTCATTCATTGATTCGTTCATCACTCGCTCTGACTGGAAAGTGCCGACCAATAACCAGATGTCACTTATTGTCAACTCGCGTTTTGAAGGGAAAAGTTGGTAGACTATACCTTGTATGGTGTGGGTGTCTGGTGGGATAAAGTGCAATTTCCGCCACTTTAAGTGAGTCGCCGAAATTATGTCTCATAAACACTTTGCTTCGTTTTTTAATTTGCTTTTCTATTATGCATTAAAATACATTTTATTTATTTCATTCATTGATTCGTTCATCACTCGCTCTGACTGGAAAGTGCCGACCAATAACCAGATGTCACTTATTGTCAACTCGCGTTTTGAAGGGAAAAGTTGGTAGACTATAGCGGTATGGCTAAGTAATGCCGACGTGGGTGTCTGCAGGTGGAAAGTGCAATTTTTTCCCACTTAAAGTGAGTCGCCGAAATTACGTTGCTTAACACTTTGTTCCGTTTTTATTTTGCTTTTCTATTATGCATTAAATACTTATTATTTATTCTACCCTCATTCTAGCATCACTCGCTCTGATTGGAAAGTGGCGACCAATGATCGGATTCCACTTATAGCCAACTCGCGTTTTGTAGGGAAAAGTTGGCAGACTATAGCTCTGTGATAGATGATAGCGACGTGGTTGTCTGCAGGTGGGTTTAAGTGCAATTTCCGCCACTTAAAGTGAGTCCCCGAAATTACGTTACTATTTGCATCGGTGTTCCGGTTTTACTTTTAATGTCAAAAGACCACAGGAGACATGGAAGTGATCAGGGAAGTATGGGGCCAAACTTGTAGCCGAATTCTGAGACAACTCCATTTCAGTAGTTCACATTTAATGGTAAACAATAACAGCCGCACAGGTTGATCGAAGGTTAAGCTACGCTTGCCAGTTGGCCTGTGGTCTTGTCTGTCTTACCAAGGGGTATCGTATAATACATTTATTGAGTTGTGGAGGTCAGATAGGCAGTTGCTCCATGTAAAATACTGGTATTTCGCTGCACCCGTTTAGACTGGAAGCCAACCCAAGATAATTGGGAAAATGCTAGGCAGTTGATCGCCTTTCGTTTATTCAATACAACAACATTCATTTCTGCATTTACGCAGTCGAGCAGGCGTATTTTTTAACATTATGAAGCAATGGATAAGCAACTGAGCAGTGGCAACTTATGAGTTGTAGGTCGTTGACTCGAACCCAGACAGGCGCTTAACTTTGTGACATTTATTTAATCACCACTGCTCTCAAAACGGTGAAGGAATCAAGAAAAGAAACATCGCGATGAAACCGGTTTGTCCTTGGACCAAAAAATTGAAGACATGTGACATCTACTAACCCGCTGTGGGCCCATTCTTGGCCTAAGTCCTAGCAGTGGGAACATTTTAGGCTGATTATGAAAAAGCAATTTCTCTCAAAATCCTTCGGATTCCAATTAAAATTAGTCTTACGCAATTGGAGTGCTGGTACAGATAGAAATATGAGATAGAAGAAGAATTCGAGTTTCATTTTCATTCATGAACGATGCCACAATTTGGACCAACAAATCTAATCGGCGCTAGACGAAACCCATAAATATTAATTGTGAAGCTTGGGAGTACACACGGCTATGCATACCAATCTATACATTCCCAGTTGAAACTGACCTCGCATTGTATAGGCTTTTCTTACAATGAGAGGTCAGCTTATGCTGGAAATGTATAGCTTGACCTGTAGCCGTGTGTACAAATATATAACTTGTCAGATAGTTGATAGAAGTGACATGTTTATTACTTCCGGACATAATAAAGTCATTGTGGACATTTGTGATCGTTGGAAAACTAAGAGTATTCGATATAATCAAGATAGATACCTTATTCTTTATTGTACACCGCTTCGATTCTCAAGACGCCACAGTTAAAAATCTTTCGGGGATTATTGGATACTTTAAATTAAGATCCGATTCAAGTCCACATTTGCCCACATTTGCCCGGATGCAATGATATCGCGGTGGGGTTTTTGAAAGAGTTTACTTTTTCCTGCCAAATGGTACTTCATTCCTTGCAATCAGTTCTGATGGTGGTCTAGCGCAAACATATTACACATACATAATCCTTCTTCCGATGGGGATAGACAGTAACAACAGAACGCGGTGGCACTCTGTAGTTTGCATCCTTACATACTCCTTCTGCGAGCATAATCATACGAACAAACCAGTCAAATGGGACTTGGATTCGCTTCACACACAAATAGGGTCAGTACCACAGCGCAAAAACGCCGAAATAAACGACACGTCTCTTGACAAAGACACGTTTCTAGAATGGAGACCACCCCTTTTCATTTTTTAACTTTATTTGATTTTTTGTTAGAACGGCAATAGAAATACTCAGTGAAAATTTCGACTGTATTACGGTTCCCAAGACACAGACCGCTGATGGACGGACGGAGAGTGGAGGCTAAGTTATAAGGTCCCATTGGCACCCTTTCAGTCCGAAACCCTAAAAAAGTCAGTAACATCACATCAAACTCCAATAAAGACAAATAGAAGATATCAACCATAGGGTGAGCTATCAGTTTTAAATTCTAACTCCCATTTCTCACAACTCCCATTACCCACAACTTACCACAAACCCCACAAATCGATACAGCCTTACATTGGATTCCCATATCTATCAATTATGTTAATCACCTGGAAAAACCCTTTTTTTACGTGGGAAATCATCAAATGACGTGGCGTGTTAAAATTTTACTGACTTACCCACCCGTGTTCTTTCAGTTGCCTATGCCAGGGCCACGGTAACTCTTTCGAATAAATCCGCGACCCTGGTAGGCATCGGCCCCAGCAGACCACATCAATATGTGCTGATATCTCTATCTATATCGCTGCTCCTGCTTCGGAAGCAGCAAGGATGCTGTACAGACTCGTAAACATAGGTATTAAACGCAGAGGTAATCTAAGATAATTTTAAATAATTTTAAGTTGTGTAAGTACGTTAAGTTGATTTGTAACGATGAGGGTGGCATAATCTGTCTAGATTAAAACCCTCTTTAAATAAATAAAGAATTTTAAAAAAATCTCTATCTATAACAGAATGAATGAATGTTGTTTTATTTTATTTATAACAGCCTAGATTCTGAATTACTTGAAAATTGCTCAAAAATCTGCGTCTAACATTTCAATTCACACGTTCCTTGGATTCCCAGATCAATATGGTAATCACCTGGAAAGACCCGAATTGATAATAAATTCTGTGCGGGTATGCGAACGGATTCTTCGCCAACTGTCTCTAGGTGGAATTAGTGGGGTGTCCAATGTGTAACAATTCGTGGAATGCCAATAGCAGTGTGAGAATTCTTGCTGGAGTTATAGGAATTGTTGTTAATTCTAGGCGGATCATGTATCAATTATTTTTTTGGAATGACATATCCCAGGTCAAACTTTGATTGTTGGGAGACCAGAAGAGATGTCTGGAAGACTGTTCATAAATAAAAAGCCTAGCCTTTTCCGAACTATGTTGGGGTCGGCTTCCTGTCTAAACGGAAGCAGCTGAATACTTACCAGTATTTTACATTGTGTGCCTGGCTATCTGACCTTCACGACCCAGTTATTGGGTAATACGAGACCTCTTGGCCTGGTAACGACCCGTAACGACTGTGAAAGATCCACGAATGTCAACCGGGACCAACGGCATGACGTACTTTCCGAAGTACGGAAGGGTCTTGGTATGTGAAGATGATCACTAACCACGGAACAACCGCCGCAAGGGTAACTGAACCTCATCGATCGACCTGTGCGGCTGCTATTAAATAGCCACAAGCCTCTCAAACTGTTCTCAGAGACTGTTATTTAAAATTAATCCAAGAGTTGATTGGTATGCCAGTGGCTGTGAGTTCGAACCTAAGCAGGCACTTTACTTTGAGGATACCGGATTTTACATCGTGAGGATACCGTCATGTCTTAGAACTACAAATTCGAAGACATGTGACGTCTACCGACCCGCAATTGGCCCGCGTGGTAGATTACGGCCGGCTCCCTCTCGAAGAGAGGAGGCCTGTGTCCCAGCAGTGGGAACAATATAGGCTAATTATTGTGTGTAAGGAAATTGCTATTTCACGGAGTATCCGGGCGCTTACCCCAGCAGCCACACTCTTTAACACTAGAAGTGCGGGTGTCCCAAAGACCCATTTCGATGTTCTTCCTGCTCTAATTAATATTTTATTATGCATATAATCGTAACTTTTTATGACTTTTCATGAAATATGATGATTAGGCATTATATTTATTATTTATACGAGACTTCAACCACGTAATTGCAATATCCATTTTTGTTTATCCAAAGGAGGATGGTGAGATTGGACCCACATTATTTATAAATTAACAAAGTGTCGTTCACTTGCAAGTTAATATTAATTACAGTTGAAAGTTTGTTAGAGGATTATATAAAAAATATTGAGTCCCTAAGTGATGGGAATCAAAAGTTGGAAAAGATTATAATTTACTAAAAAAAATATGCACCATGCAGTTACGAAACGCAACGTGTTTCGTATTCATTCCAACCTACGTAATAATGACTTACGTTCTTAGATTTGTAGCCGTTTAGGCTTGTCAATTTTTGTTTGAAAATCAAAACTTGTGAAAAAAATAAAATGAAATACTTCAGTTAATATGAAATTGAAAAGTGCAATCTCGTTTTCTTTTACAAAAATGTACGATATTAAAATTATTATGACTATTTGTGATTTCATAGAATGGAACGTTATGCTGTTAATAGCTGTTGGCTGTCAGTGAATTGACAACAGATGATCTAGAACTGAACTTTTATTTGTTCTGGGCACATACCACATACTAAAATCAAGCAAAATCAGATGCCGGAGAGCACCTTAGAGACCACGGAATGTATGCTTTAGAAGATTGCCGGGATAACACGCCTCTAGAAGGGATATTTAACAACAGCCAACCATTATATATGGCAGAATTAAATCAAGGCATATCGCAGATGATAAAAAGCTGGAGGGGCGAAGTGCTATATTCGGATACTATTGCCAATGTTCTGTAGGAACAGGGCTGTTGCTCTCATATAATGAGCATATTGTGGTACATGGGTTATGCCAGACACTAGAACCATGTTGCTGTACCAGCTTTGTTCTTAAATAAAATCTATGAATTAAATAAATAATGTATCAAAGGTTATCTAGGAACGAACAGTACATAACAAGATAGAATGAAGATACAATTATTGTGCTTATCTGTATTTATTTAAATTATCATCTTTCTGCACTTATCCAATTTTTTATCACGACCTGTGTTTTATGATCGCAAATAAAATAAATGTTTTTTTTTTAAATATAAATATTGTTTTATTCAACAAACCTCTTGTTTAAAAATCCAAGCACATAATAGCCTATAAAATAGCGTGTTTATTAAATTGCTTTTCATAGTGGGAGTTCTAGATCTATGTTTGTCATATAGGTAAGTAAGATGGCTAGATATTTATTTATTCCTAGTACCTACACTTCATTTTCGACTGCTTCGTTGGTCTAGTGATCTTAAGCACGACTGCTGAACGTGGGGTCCTGGGTTCGATTTCCAAGTCAGGCAAGGTGTTGAGTTTATTTTTAATGGAAATTCTCAGTATCAGCCCAAAGTAAAGTAGTATAGTATTCCCTGTTAGTGTCTGTTTGCTCACACCTCTTATATGAGAATTAAACGTATCTAACTAGCAAAATATGGGTGTAACGTGTAACACTGCGGCTACCGAACCCAACACACACGCAGGTCTGACTCGAATTTAGAAGGAAGGAATCTTGGTCGCGACTAAACATGTCGCGGATAGCCGCGTAGCCTTAAAAATACATATTCTGCTAGATATTTACGCTTCTTTCTGCTTAGTTTTTTGCCAACAATGATTATGGTTCCATCCTATATCAGTCTAGTCTATGCTTACAGTATTTCATATCTCGTTTTGACCAAGTCACTTTAATTCCTAGCTCCCAGACGTATTTTTTATTTTGAGTAGGTAAGTACCTATATCTGGTCAGAGAGACGCAGAACCTCGATGTTAGTGTAGGTAAATATTTCTATTCTGATTGAACACTTTTTTGAAAGTACATAATAGATGCGGTAACAAATTCATTTTAGGTTATAATCTTCAACTTTGCATATCTTTTTTCTCCCATCTTCTACGACTTACTGTCCATTTGCTTTTTTGCTACTTTTATATAGTTCTACAACTAGGTATAAGTATCCACACTGTACGATACTCCTATCAGTGGGTCCCATTGTACATACAACCTCGCCATCCTCCTTTACCTCAGTCTGTATGTTCAGCGCTTCTAGTGTTAATATATGATAATGTAGTATTAACTTACCACCAAACAGGTTAGCGGCATCGAGCAGGCCGTCGGGGGGCTGCTTGCCCGCCGCGTCGCCGCCATCACCGCCTTCCTTGTCCATAACACGCCTGGAACACCAGAAGAACACACGTGAGGATATGTCACTCATACATTACATTGTATGACGCACGAAATAAAAACTCAGTGAAATTTTTTCGCACACTGGGTCATCACTTTCCACACGCTTCGGTCAAAGACTCGTCTGAGATAATCCGATATGTTCAACAGAGTCCATAATTTTGTATAGTTCGTATTTTAAACCAAGATGTAATGTCAAAGTCCGATACTAAAAACACTCAAAGACTTGAAATGATGAATGATGTCTGGGATTTAAAACGAACTTTACCAAGCCCTTTGTAACATCTTTTTAACACTATGGAATGGAACAAATGAATATGTCTTATGCGTAGAGGAATAACTAACTCTGGGCCACTTCATCGGCCCCTACTATATCTTTTCGAAGAACATTTAGGTGATATTGAAGCTAGAATACCGGATTGCAGCTTCAAGTGCTTCAAGCTTCAATAATACTTATTTGTCCAAAATATTTTAATGTAATACTTCTATTTTTTGTGGTACACAACAACACAAACCGGTTATTGATTTTGGTAGTTTGAATATTATTTAAGCAACGAGGTCAAGGTTAACCACGTCATTTGTGTTATTTTATTATACTTTAAAGTTATGTAACCCGTGATTCTGCTTGTTTTTTTTTTTTGGGACGCAGTCTGCTTATCCCGAGGATACTATTCAAAATGTTTGGGCTCTTTTTTGAATAACTTACTTTAAACATCTCAAGAATTGAAGAAAGATGTTGAGGACTTTAAGAAAACGGTGTAACTTAGGAACATGCTATGATCTTATTTGTATGGTTCATACCCACCTACGGTAAGAATATGTTTTTCTTTAATGAAATGAAAATCTCTCTGATCTCTCTGATCTCTGATCTTTGATTGATTTAATTAAATTGTAACTCAGCCCTCTTCCTCTCTCCTAATTTTTGCGTGCCCGACAGGGTCCATATTTGATCTTGTACCATTTTTATTTTTTACCATCTATGTAACATATGGAATGCAATAAAGAATTAATAATAATAATCAATAATCGGCGTCCGCAAAATTTCTAGTGTAAGCTTACCGGCTTTCCTGTCCTCGGTCCACGGCACTGAAAAGTTAATCACGAAAATCTTAGCTTCTTCTCAGGTTCACTCGGAAGTGCCGTGCTTGACTGATGCCATGAATGCCTGGAAGGTGGCTTGTCCGGATACGGCTCAGCCCGAGAACCTGTCTTCCCAGAGACAGTGGGATGATCCGCTCTGCAGGTTGGTATGGAATAATCTCATTAATACGTCCACCAATACTGCTGAGCGTGCTCGCCTGCTGGCTGTGGGAGAATGGGAGTCGGGCTTATGGCTTCAGGCGCTACCGTCACCTAATATAGGAACTATGTTGGGTGACTCTACTTTCCGCCTCGCTACAAGTCTGCGTCTGGGTGCTCCTTGCGTGTCTCCGCATCGGTGTCAGTGCGGTGAAGCGGTTGACCGTCTCGGATACCATGGCCTTGCTTGCAGCAAGAGCGCTGGCCGGCTGGCACGGCACGCCAGCATTAATGACATCATCCGTCGAGCTCTTGTCACCGCCGGTGTGCCAGCAGTATTAGAACCCAATGGCTTGGCACGCGACGATGGGAAGAGGCCAGACGGAATGACCATAATGCCTTGGAAGTTGGGTAGGCCTTTGGTGTGGGATGCAACCTGTGTCGACACCCTTGCGCCATCTCATCTTCTTAGCACGGCAGGCTGTGCTGGGGCGGCTGCTGCAGGTGCAGAAAACCTCAAACGGCGCAAATATAACAACCTTATTGGGAGTTATATGTTTGAGCCGTTTGGGGTTGAAACACTAGGGCCGTGGGGTCCGAGTGCTCATCGAGTATTCCGGGATATCGCCAAGCGGTTGGCCGAATCTTCACGTGACCAGAGGGCTGGCCTATTTTTAGGTCAAAGAATCAGCATTGCCATCCAACGTGGCAATGCTGCCAGCCTTCTGGGCACTTTTACCACCGACAGCGATGCGGACGAATTCTTTGATGCCCAGTGAGCTCTTTTCTCCTTTTTTATTTTTTCCATTTTATTTAATTGTACATAATATATTTATTTAAGTGTTAGTTTGTATAGCATAATATAGTAAAGAATCACCCCATAAAGAATTGAGTATTGAGTATTGAAATGTTTACGTATGTAAAGACACTTTTTATACGCCAATATTTTTAAAACTAGATGGCACCGTCATTTGATAGCTGATTGATCCCCGAGAAGAAATGCCGAAACAAACTCAGAGGTCATGGTTTATTTTATTTATTTTTTGTATTTTGCAGCTTTATGCTGACCTGTCCCAACAGTCGGCATGTGTGTGTCAGTCATCGTGTAGCTTAGCCCTATTTTAGGGAGCTCAACGACCCTTCACAAGACGCTACAACATCTGTAGAACATTTGCGTACTAAAGTAAATAAACTTAATATAAAGATTTTTTTAAATTTCAGCATTTTTCGTAAACCGAATTACCTAATACGCAATACCGTATTTAAGTACGTAATACCAAAACTAAAATTATCTTCCATAATCAAAGAGGCGTATTGTACGTAGTACCCACACCTCCCCCGCGAGGGTACCTACATACAACATCAATGGCGGACAATGGGGGACGAATTCTCCCGCGTCTGAATGGGGGTTATTTTTTAATGAAACCGTACTCTGCTCCCACGCGGCCTAGTGAAATAATTTATTAATTGGCAAGGGAATAATTTTAAGGTTGGTTTTGTATCATATTTACAAGGCAAATACGACCCGTTGTACTGAGCGTGGGGATCTCGGTTCGATCGTGCAATGATTTTGGGTTTTTACATCTGGAATTTCTCTGCCTAACCCTTCAAGGATTAGAGGCGTAATGTTATGCAAGTATGAGTATCTTAGTAACGTAGACGTTACGCATAGATTTTTGATTTATAGCCGACAATTGCCTCGCCCCCTATTACATAGAACTTCAACATAATTGGCGAAATAAAAGTGTACAATAAAAAACACTACAAAGTGAAAAATAACTTTAATTTCGGAAGTCGGTGTCTTAGGATCTGTAATAAAGGCTTTTTTGCCACCGACTTCCGAAATTAAAGTTATTTTTCACTTTGTAGTGTTTTTTTTTCAGGAAGTCGGTTGTTATTTTTTTTTTTGTAAATACTTTTTATTTTTAACTTTTAAGTCATGGTAGATACCCCGCACTAATCTAATCGCGTTATTCGTTCATTTGTCGCTCAAATACTTATACAAATTTAAGACTTATATGGTTTTCACATGGATCCCATTGACCGAATGGAACCAAATTAAAATGGGACCATTCGGGAAGCACCAGCTTTCAAATAAAAAACGAATCATCAAAATCGGTTCACCCAGTCAAGTTATGAGCTAACAAACATAAAAAAAATACAGTCGAATAACCTCCTCCTTTTTTTGAAGTCGGTTAAAAACAGTTCTTCCTGTGCCTACTTACTTGGGGAATTGGCGTGATGTTGTAGTTACGAGAACGTTAATTATATTGCGTGAAAAATCATGATCATCAGCCCTGTATGACTAATGTATTTTTAACCCCCGACGCAAAAAGAGGGGTGTTATAAGTTTAACGTGTCTGTCTGTCTGTCTGTCTATCTATCTGTCTATCTATCTGTCTGTCTGTCTGTCTGTCTGTCTATGTGTCTGTCTGTCTGTGGCATCATAGCTCCCGAACGGATGAAGCGATTTAAAAAAAAATATTATTATTATAAGTATGTACCTATAAAAAGTATAAAATTAAATTAAAAATTTAAAAAACCCCCGACACAAAAACCTAATTTCCCTTTAAAAAGTAAAAAATAATAAAAAAAAACTCAATCTTAAAGTACCTAAGTATGTATTAATAATTCAAAAAAAATACGTCGCGTTGGGGGACCGCTCCGCGAGGGCAGACGTTGACGGTCGTATCCTAAATGCAATATTGTGAAGTTATTTTATAAAAGTTTTCTTTTCTTCATTAGTTAGGTAATAGACTATTTGTAATTAAATTGTTAGGTTTGGAGCGGTCCCTCAACGCGAAGTATTTTTTTTTTTTGAATTATTAATACATACTTAGGTACTTTAAGATTGAGTTTTTTTTTATTATCTTTTACTTTTTAAAGGGAAATTATGTTTTTGTGTCGGGGGTTTTTAAATTTTTAATTTAATTTTTTCTTTTCTATTAGCCTACTAGCTTTTGCGAGCGACTTCGCCCGCGTGGAGGTCAAAAAATATGACACGGAAACGTATAGTATATTACCGGGATTAAAAGTATCTACGTGTTAATTAAGTTTATAAATTATGTGTGCACCAAATATCATCCGAATGAGTTCAGCCGTTTTTGCGTCTTCGGTCTTCTTTACTTTCGTCGGCTTCTTTCAATAATCAACACCTCTAAAACCAACGCTACTCCATCATCTGTTTATCCTTTTCCCAACTATGTTAGGGTCGGCTTCCAGTCTTACCGGATGCAGCTGATTGACATGGAGCAACTGCCAATCTGACCTCCACAACCCAGTTACTGGGTAACACGATACCCCTTAGAAAGACTGGCTGTCAGACTTTCGGGCTTCTGACGACACGTAACGACTGTCTAAGATCTACGAAAAACAGCCGGGACCAACGGCTTAGAGTGCTTTCCGAGGCACGGAAGGGTCTTAGTACGTAAAGATGGTCACCCATCCACAGACCAACCGCGGCAAGCGTAGCTTAACCTGAACGATCAACCCGTGCGACGCTGCTAGAGTATTAAATTCAAACATCTTAACACAGGTAAAACCGTATTAGCACGCTCAGAAACCGTAATCCCATCAAGTTTAACACACATAACCGTAAACGCATTTGCTATAGTTGTCGCGCATTAACCACTCTCCCATCATTCTACCAGCCGTGACTTACGATGCTTTACCTTGTATTACAACTATGTTTTAAGCCTCCTACAAACCGGCGCGACGCGGCAGCGCGACGCGACACTCGTAGAAGATTTTTTAAGTGAACTTCATGGAAATTGTTCTACAAGAATCGCGTCGCGCTGTCGCGTCGCGCCGGTCTGAATAAGCCTTTACTGTGAAAACTTAGATTAAGGGCCCACCTTGAATGTGAATGATAGTAGGATGGGCGTGGTTTATGGCGGGTCAACCTAAAGTGGCCGGCCGCCACAAACTTATATCTGAACCGTTTATAGAGAATAGGAAAACCAGCGGCCAAAAGTTGAACTAATGACAGAAAATTTCTCGATATAAAAAACGTTACTAACTTAGCATAGCCTTGCTGTAAGCACTATTCCTGTCACTGTTGCACATCTGTCAAACTGCAATAGCAAGGTAGAGATGGAAACATCTTAGAAAAAAGTACGTGAAAGTAGCATTAATTTAGTCGGTCTATGAAATTTTTGCACATAGCGTGCGATGGAGTAGACAAATAATACAAATATTTAATTATAAGCAATAAAACTATCTTACAGCAAGAAATTATCTTCTTTATCTATATGTAATATTATAAATACGAAACTAATTCTGTCTGTATGTTACTCTTTCACGACTAAACCTTATTCGTTACCCATTAACCCTATTTATTCCGCGACTTCACTTGCGTCCGCGTAACGTAAGATTTACGCAAACGAAGTCGCGGGAAAAAGCTAGCTAATATTTATGTACGGATGTTGGGTTATACGAGATTGATTAACTCAACATAATTAAAAATATATAATAAACAATTTAAGTATTTATTAATTACTAGTGATCGCCCATTGGTCGAAATTCGACCGTGCTTCATTTGAATAGAAATACATTATTAAGTGAAAATATATATATACAATAATAAATATAAAAAAATAATATGGTTAAATTTGACATTCAGTAACACTATAGACAGATAATATTACAGACAAATATTCTCGATATGATCATAGATTGAAAAAATTAAATAGGTTATATATCTATAAAATTAATTTATTACCTATATTTATACTTGACAATAATACAAACAAATAAGATCTTTATATTTTACCTATATTAACAAATAAATAAACTGAACTGAACTGACATTCAGTAAGACTATAGACCACAGATTTGGACCATAAACAAAAGAATATCTATGCATGTGTGTATTATTAAATATACGGTAATGAATAGTAGTGTGTGTAACGTGTTATTTATTGAAAATAATGTATTTTTACGCACAATTTAAAAAAGTATTAGCATTCGTCACTTCTTCTCTGTATAAACTATACGTTTGCGAAATTTCATACTCCGCCCGTCCGCCCAATTTTCGTAAAAAGGGATCCTAAGTTTTCGCTTCACGTATTAATATATAGATTTACAACATGAAATTAAAAATAACGAATTAATCTTCTAGAGCTCTATAAATAAAATATGTGATGGTGTTTAAGAGATTAATAAACTTCAATTTCGTTTCACCGATCACTATACATTTATTTGGTAAATGACAATTACAATATTTTACATAGACTTCGTCCATTACGTAATACTAGTTATGATTTTTTTTTTTCACCTTATTTTACAAGTCATTTATATTTCCTTCAAGGTCAATTACGTATGGCAATGTGTATGATAAATGTCAAAATTACTTGACGTATACATACATATATTTTAGTAATTACGTGTGACTGCGGTTAGAAAACCAAAACCGATATTATTGCCGATATTTTGTATATCTTTTTATTTGGGTGTTTTACCCGACTGCTGAGAGCAATGTGTTTATCAGCCTATTAACTCGTATGTTTGTTTGTTCTTTTATTAATTTTATTTTTCATTACATTTACTTTGGGGTTAGGGGTAATTCAGAGATGGAGTACACAAATAATTTGCTAAACAGTCTTCATAAGATTATAGAAGTATGTTTAGTGTTATTCAAAACAGAGTAAAACACCATTGTTTTGATCATCCAATTATTTGATTTTGATTAAAATCTTGTAGGAATGAAAAATTATACATAGCCAATATGTTTTCAGAAAGCACTCTTGTAGACCTTTGATTAGATATCAATTAGATATCGAGAAGCAGTGGTGGCTCAGTGGCAACGGCTACTACTTACGAGTTCGAACCCGAGCAGGCGCTTTACTCTGTGTAAATTATTTCAACACCACTGCTCTCAAAACTGTGAAGGAAAACATCGTGAGTAAACCGGCATGTCTAAGAACCAAAAAATTGAAGACATGTGTCATCTACCAACCCGCACTGAGCCCTCGTGGTGGATTATATCCCACTCTCTCTCACCGAAAGGAGGCCTGTGTCCCAGCAATTGGAACGTTATAGGCTGCTAATGATTAGGTATCAAACACGGTACATATAGGGTTCGAAACACCTAGGCCTGGCGTCAGGCCACGTGCCTGACATGGATGGCTTCGTGAAGGTAGAGAGAAGCTTCGTAGTCGGAACCAGTGTGAGACCGCGCTAGCAGGACTCAATATGCTGCTGCGTCCAGCTACACTAACGACGCAGCTCTATGTGTCCCGTCTACATTACACCACGAAGGTTAAGGAGATCGTGGAGTTTGTACGTGTTAAGTCCAACTGGACCTTAAGGGTCGAGAAGTTGGAACCATGCCACAACACGAACTTCAAGTCATTCGTGGTGCGAGTTCCAACTCATCAAATCGAGACTTTCCTCAAGGAAGAGTTTTTGCCGAAGGGTGTCGTGAATCGGCAATTCCGCGGAAGGCTACGCGATACTTCACAGCGCAACACGTCGCCGTCACTTCGTGTACAATAATTATGTTTACGTGGTTTTTATTTGTATGTATGATAGTCTGTATGGTATTATGATTTGGGTCTTTGTAGCCCGAAATAAACTGATTTGATTGATTATATGAAATTAAAATTTATATTTTCAATAAAACTTCACATCTGCTATAAATGATAAATGATTTTATTTCTGTAAGTAGGTTTGTACAAACACTTTTAAAATCAAAAAAAAAAAAAAACATTACCCTTCTTTGGCCTGCTGTCAAGTAAAACCTCACCTTTTTTACAATTCTAATGCTACTCCATTCATTCGTTGTGCTCTTGCATTTGAAGTGACAGTACTTGACATATAGATATATTTTTGACATAATTCAAACCTAAAAACTAATTTTATATTTTATTTTATTTCTAAATGAATGATTATTATAAGTTATTGGGATAAAACAGACGTTCTTCTCTAGAAAATAAGATGTTTACTCAATATTATTTTACAAAGTGAGAATAGATTGTTGCTGTAATGCTTTAGTGAAGGTGGTGAATTCGATTTATTGTTATCATCATCTTATTGGTATTTCATTCTTGCAAAATGAATAAATTAATTGCCCTGTGCAGGCACTCCTAACCTTGAAGGTACTGTTCAGTTTTGGATTATGGTTCTTCTCATTTTCATACATAATTTAGGTCGTCTCTAAATGGTAATAGAGAAAGAATGTTATATTGTTCACAGTTACAAAAATAGACACATATACAGACGAAATACAAAGTTATTTGGAAAGCCAACACTTATTATATTAAATAATTACAGCAAAATGCTTAACTACTACCTTTTTCTGTGAACACAAATATTTAAAAAACGTAATTTTGATCGCACCGATTTGTAAAAAAGTGACATAGGTTCGTCGTCGATGAGCCCTACTGGGCGACTGATTTATGAACGAACGAGAGTGATGACACTATTTATGATAGGCAAAAGAAGAGATGGCGATAATGTGTGTGCGCTTGGAATAAAATAACGTATGTGCCAAACCGAATCGCCGTTTTTTATGAATGAAAAGTATTATTAAAACGAAAACTGTTTTACAAAAACTTAGATAGAATTATAATCAATGTTTTAAAGTAAACTATGTTTAATAATACATACGCATCGCGCCTTGAGGCTAAAAAAATCATAATCATAGATAGAACTTTGCGATTTTTTTGTATCGAGAAAATTTCATCGTATCGTGTATTCCTTTTACAGGATACTAGATCATATAGTCAAAAAACATACACTAAAAGATTAAGTACGGAAGTCATACGGTAAGAAAGGTACGCTAAAAAGAAAAAGCACGTTTATCTCGCTACGTCACCTTAAGTACTGACCAATGAAATATGACACAGAATGTTTTGGTTTAATTTGTATTATTTGTAGAGCAATGGTGGCCAAATGGTAACGGCCGTGACTTACGAGCACTTTGTGTAAATTATTTCTTCACGACTGCTCTCAAAACGGTGAAGGAAAACATTGTGAGGACACCGGCGTGTCTTAGAACCAAAAAATCGAGAACATGTGTCATATACCAACACGCACGGGGCCCACGAGGTGGATTATGGCCCACTCCCTCTCACAGAGGAGGCCTGTGTCCCAGCAGTGGGAACATTATAGGCTGCTGATGTGATGTGTATGTTTTAATGTACAGTCACGAGTAATAATATGTATACACATAGCCAAATTCAAAAGCGATTTTCTCTTTAAATAACGATTGCAACTTTTCAATAAGACAAATTTTGTAATAGTGTGGGTTCCAAAATACTATCTTCGTAATGAAATCAAATTACAATCAGTACAATAGGAGAAAATCCCTTTTAAAAGTTGGTTAGTGTATACATATTCGTGTTACAAGGGGGGCTTGTAGCTAAGTAATAATTCGCCCACTATTGCATGGGACTTAAACATAACTAGCGAAATGTAGGTGTATTAAATACCTCTGTCTGCCCATTTGGCGATTACAGGTGTGATCATACGTTATAACTACCCACAATATTTACTGCAAGTTCATCAATTATAGTTTAATTCTACTGATACAATCTTATTTACATTGTTCGTAATATTTTTATCGTAGTGTGCGTGTAAATAATAAAATACATAACGTACAGTCAAGGAAATTTATTGTCAAGCTAATGGATACCCTACATAAATTTGCCGTATTATATGCATTTCACACAAAGAAACGATCGCGATGGAAGGACATTAAAAAAAAAAAATATCACAAAAAAACACGAAAATAAAAAATATTTTTTTTTAGTGAATAAAAAAAAATTAAATTTAAAAAAAAAATCAAAAGAAGTAAACAAAAATAAAATATTTAAAAAAATATACAATTTTTTTTGTTCCGAAATATTTTTTTATTAAAAAATTTCTGTGTGAATTATGATATGGATAGAAAGGGCGTTACTGCTAATAGAGAAGTATGGAAGAAAAAGACATGTTGCGCCGACCTCAAATAAATTGAAATAAGGGCAGAAGAATATGATGGTTACATGCATTTCACACAACTGTCAAAGACTGACTCTTGTAAATCGAATATACGGTCAATTTTAGATGGTAGCCCATTTGCTTAGCAATTCGTTACTCTAACTTTATGCGTGTGTTAAGATGTTATCAGAAAGTTTATCGACCGTAAAATATCATAGACAATGGAATAGGAACTCCTCAATTCATATGAGTACTTTTTATTAATGTGTGTAGTTGGACTTGGAAATTAGACTGTGGTAGTCTTCGATCAAAAATGTACTAGATTCCCGATGAGCGCTTCAAAAACGGCCGGAAAAATAAGAGCACAAATATTTTTGTGCTCTTATTTGAAATTAGTTTGGTCCAATGATAGCCAACGATAAGACGTCCTAAATGCCGCAGCACGCGTTCAAAAATTGTGTAAATAACCACTGTAGCACCAAGTTTTTGGAAGGAATATCTTTTTTTCCATAAGTTTAAATCTTTAAGTGTTTTTCATAAAATAAAAACAATCAAATAGTAAATATAAATCATTTAGCAAATACATATTATGATTGTTTGACCAATGTTTGCGACAACGCACCAACTATTGTAACAAACATTGTCTGTTCTGGAACAGAGAATGCATGAAGTAGTATTGTAATTTTATATTTTATTTTTGTTTGTAGATTTCCAAGCGAGCCATTTCGCTGTGCAGAATGGGTATCTATTGTAGCGAAAGAAAGAGGAGAAGAAATATACAAACCTTATAAAAATTCATATTTGAACTTTAATTTAAATGAAAAAATAATTTGATTTAATACAAATTTAACTTCTAAATACTAGTACATAAAAGTAGACGCACCCATTTTTTATACGGGTGGATCACATTGATTTAACCCGCACTTAATTAAATAAAATAACTATTATACTATTTTAGTCCTACTACTTTTTTAAATTGATTAAAAATGTTTGCCACCATCAAAACGTACCTTTTCACCGAAAAAATTATATTCTGCGACTCTACGTCTTTCCATACGTACTGTGTTCTGAGCATTGAAATGTAATACCAAGAACTACGTCTAGTTCCAAAATAGAGTAAGCACGAAATTGTCAACACATTGTTTTTAACCATATTGCTTAGACTTTAAGTTTCAGTTTAGAATAAATATTTTTGTACTTATATCAAAATGACTTTTGATTTTTAAGGGACATTTTAAATTTATTGCTCTTTACCTTTCTCCGATGACAAAAGGACTTAAATATGAATATTTTGCAATCGTAATTATGCTTTATGTTTGAGTGTTAAGGATTATAATAAACTGAAGTTGTTATTATTATGAAACGTTTTTCTATATTTCGTAGTAAGAAATATAAATGTGTAAGTGTGTGCAAATGTGGCCACTTGAGCGCCTTATTTTTGTTCCTGATCCTTTATCTAGTGCTATTATTGATCGAAGGTGGTAGTATAAATAAACTTTTATGTTGTTTATTTTGCTTAGGTTTTAACTAAGATTCTGCATGTTGGCTTAATCTATCATATTTTTAACCAGTTTATAAATTACTAGCTTTTGCCAACGTCTTCGCTCGCGTATCTATACAAATAAATAAAATTCTCTATACAAATAAATAAAATTGGAGTGTCTGT
Organism: Aporophyla lueneburgensis; assembly: GCA_932294355.1. Taxonomy (NCBI): domain Eukaryota; kingdom Metazoa; phylum Arthropoda; class Insecta; order Lepidoptera; family Noctuidae; genus Aporophyla; species Aporophyla lueneburgensis. The sequence goes on along the minus strand of OW028762.1, from coordinate 8,413,110 downwards.
TTTTAATATTAAAATAACCACTTTATACTAAGTGTATATGGATGTATACACGGTACATATACCAAAACAACATTTTTTACAATTTTTGTCTGTCTGTCTGTCTGTTTGTTCCGGCTAATTTCTGAAATGACTGGATCGATTTTGACGGGACTTTTATTGGCAGGTAGCTGATGTAATAAGGAGTAACTTAGGCTACTTTTATTTTAGAAAAAATATTTTATTTTAGAAAAATACCTGCGTTAATTTCCGACATACACGCGGGCAAAGCCGCGGGCAAAAGCTAGTTATACATATAAACCTTCCTCTTGAATCACCCTGTCTTTTGATGAAAAACCACATCAAAATCCTATGCGTACAATGCGATTCAAATGAGAATAGGATCGACTTTGCGCCATATTGTGACGTCATAGCTGTCAATTCTAACCAGTTACGTAGGGTGAGCAAAAAAAGATTTTTTTAAAATAAATTTTATTAACAAAGATTTAGTGAAAAATATTAATATTAATTTATCCCCGTAGCCAAATGACCTAGCTTGGCGACTTTTCTTGCATTTTGCAGTGTTTGCAAAATGGTACCGTACGTTTCACTAGTCAAACTTATATTTCCTCCACTTTTGCATCAGTTCTAATGTTTGCGGTTTCTCGCTCTCCAACTATTTATCTACACAGCGCCTCGTTTACCTACTCATTTTCGAGCAAAATGAGTAAGACAATAACAAAAACAAATAACAACAATCACAAAAAATAACAACAATGTAAGAAACACAATTAAAGAAACATTATCAGTCCACAAGCACATGCACTTTTTGGCGTGGCTACTGGGCCTTTGCGCCAACAATGAAAATAAAAAAGGCTATGGTATGGTTTTAAAAAACGAATTATGACTTTAAATAATTAAATATTATATTAAGACGATTAACTACTATTTAACCCTTTTATCAAAATTTGATGTAAGACTACTATTATTGATAAGCAAATACGTTTTTTTACAAACCTTACTTTTCAAGTGAAATTTGACAGACAGAGGTTATTGACATTCCTATTCTTATTTGAACCGCACTATACATAATTTAAAAAATCGAAGCGTACAGACGCGTCTGAATTTGTTTTATACTATGTAAATATTTTGAAACGAATACAATTATATGTTTATTAAAGCAACTAACTATTAACACTAGGTATTGATTCAATAAAACGACTAACTAACTAAAATCAGATAGAAAAAGTCAATAACAGTTTACCGCCATGGGAATCAAACTTGATCATTTCATGCAGTCACCTTATTTCCGAAATATCTTTAACTCTACCTACCCCCAAAACGTCCGAAAATAATAAAAATGCCCGTAGTAAAATCAGCTGACAATAAGACCGAACGCCATATTTTTCGGTAAAAAAAAATTCATTCATTGCACCCCCCCAAGGTTACATACAAGGATAATGCAATAAGGAAGCCCCCACCCCTCCCTACTGAATCATACCCCCCGAACAGCTGATAGAGGCAACACCCCCTGTAGGGAGGTACACCTCTGTATAGCATTAATATATAAGTAGGTATGTATGTCAGTTGACCTAGGTCAGGAAATTGACGTCACTGCGGCGGCGAATAATAAGTGAAATATCTTAATTATAATATTTTTCGTGGCTTGTTGAAGGTCAGGTTAAGGTAGGCAGGTAAAGTACAGGTATTCGCAGCATCCGGTTAGACCCTTACCGCCACTAAGGGGCCATCCATAAATTACGTCACACGTTAAGGGGGGGGGAGGAATGTCGACGAATTGTGACATTGTGTGACAAGGGGGTGGGAGGGGCCCTAAATTTTGTGACGTCACATTTCAAAATTGAATATACATATTTAAAGTACGATTAAAACACGAAATTTGAACTATGAAAAAAAAATTTTAAAAAATTCAATATCTGGATGTAAAATTGCAAAATATGTGACGTCACACTAGAGAGGGGCGGTCTCAAAAATGTGACAAGGACGGGGGGGGGGTCAAAAAATCATGAAATATGTGTGACGTAATTTATGGATGGCCCCTAAGTTGGGAGAAGACTAAGAGAAGATGATGATTAGGATTGTGTGTGCGTTCCTCTCTGTGAACGAGACTGTACCGTTATCCAGGACGTGGGCCCAGTGCGGGTATGCATTCCAATTTTTGGTTCTAGGACATGTCGGTTTCCTCCCGATATTTTCCTTTACCCTCCACCCTGTTTTGTATAGTATATTACTGCTACCGTGTCCTTGATATATTCACATCAATAAAGTAGCACGGCATAATATTATTAAAATTTCATTTTTATTGGACTTATTAATAACTAAGGGTTTAATCCACAGCGTGAAGTGGGACACGCAACTAAGTAACACCTACTTAGTCCCTTCATTAATATTTATCAATTATCTCTATCTCTTTTTATAACTACAAGGATAAGTAGGACATAATGACTCATCGAGAACTGAGACCACTCACATAATTGCACACTTTCATCGTAATTACATAGTTTATGACACCTTTTTTATGTGTATAAAATAAAGGCACCGCTCCACTGCAGCCCACGTCTAAGTTACGCACGTGTACTTAGCTTCGCTTTAGAAATAGTAAGTTAAAAGTAAAAAACAATCACGCTTTAAAAACTATGAAACAATAAAACTCATCTGATTAAATACAGAGCGTATATTTTAGACTTTGATTTTTCTTACTTTTACTTATTTCCTTTCATGTCCTGTAGAGGGCGCCATATTCAATGTGACGTCACATTGACTCGGTGTTTGCTACCCCGTAGTCGGGTAAAGGTGTAAGCGGTATCGTCCACTGAGTGTGACCCATGGCCACGCTACGCACGGAAGTGTCCAGCAAACAAATAAACCGCGCAGGACGTCGAAATATCGTGGCGGAATTTTTTCGCTTACTTGATCTTCAACTCACTGCTTAGCGCCGTGAGTTCAAATCGAAGTGTCTTTTATCGACGCGCTGGGATGTAGTCTGGTCAATTCTCAATGCTCGGTTTAATACCGAAAGTTGAAAATCCAGTGAGCGATAAAATTCCTCCGGGATATTTTTATTTTAATGCGAACGTGACAAAACATCTCCATACACATTCTGCGTAGGAGTGGACGATCTACTTTATTCTTAAAGACCTTTGTTGATATACGGCAGGTGACACAATTATAACAGTACATTAAAAGGTATGATCATTTATAATCTAGACATCTAGACACGCGGTAGCGTGTCTGTAATATTACACGAACCATTTGGAGCCACTTTTGACCCCCTCATAACTCAAAAACTAATTCACATAAACGTGTCAAATTTGGCTCATATAGTGAAACTTGCAAGATACATATGTGCTCCAAATTTCATAAACATATCTCAAACGGTTATTTAGATATTAACGTCCAAAAATCGTCATTTTTATCACTGACTGACCTATAGATCAAAATTCTAACCCAGTTCCAGATGACCTAGAAAGTTCAAATTTGGCATGCAGATAGGTAATTAGGTGAATACAAAGGAATAAATCAGAAACTGGTAAATTTTTATCATTTTATTATAATTTTTCACTTAATTGATTCTATTAGGAAAACTTATAACAAAAAACATTTGGTATTAATTTTGTTATAAATAAGTACCTACTAATAATTTATGAACAAAAAGTAATGATACCCCATCAAAAACATAAATGTGAAATGAGAGCCAAGTTCAATGTTATGATATATGCCTTGGTTGTTGACTTCAACGACAAAAGAAGTGAGATCTAAATGGGTGCCAAGTTCAATGGTCAGTCCTGACTTGGCTAGTTTTCATATACGAATTATATTATAGGCTTCGCAAGTTTTAAACCTGTTACTTGTCGGTTCTTATTTTATTATTCCGAAAATTTGGCTTGCTGGTAGAAACTAGCCATCGAACATAATAATTCGTATATGAGAACTAGCCAAGTCAGGACTGACCATTGAACTTGGCACCCATTTAGATCTCACTTCTTTTGTCGTTGAAGTCAACAACCAAGGCATATATCATAATATTGAACTTGGCTCTCATTTCACATTTATGTTTTTGATGGGATAATCATCTTACATGACCTATTTAAAAGCCCATAATAATGTTATCAAGATATGAAGTAGAATAATTTGAAATAATAAAACTACTCTTCACCTTTTAATGTTTTTTTCAACACTTTATAGAGCGCCCGGTATAATAATGTTGTCACTGGTGAAGAACTATGTGGAATAAACTATGTAATTACAAAAAAAAACCTTACTTTTATATAACTAACGTACTATTGACATTAAGAGCGCATCGAGCTTTTAGCACTTGTTCTAGAGTGCGGGTCGGGTTAAAATGAGCGGGCCCGCTTTTTTTATTTTCCTTCATATTATTAAATCAAATACATATTTTTCAAATGTAAAATGTATACGTTGTATTCTAGAGTAGACATTGGACTAGTGAAGAGACGGGTCTTATTTCTCAATGGGTGGGTAAATGACGTCGCCGCCGGATAGATCCAGGTCGAGCTTCCCCCTGGTGAATCTTTTGGCGTACCAATGGTTTCCCGGCTATTTTCTATATCTTTGCTCTGCTATGTTAAATCCTGTATAATAATCCAGGAGCCTTTTAAAGGTCTTCAGTTCATCTAGTTGAAGAGCAGGTAAATAATGACGATCTGGGTTTCTTCCCGGATCACTGGGAGTTTGATCAAGTTTTGACAATATTGAGGTCAAGCGCATCTTGTTCGTTGACGTATGCCTGACCACAGACAACATGCATATTTTGTGGAAGGCTCAGAAGACGATTGTCTGCACTTTCACGCTTGTATAGCCCTAAGGCAAGAACCAAATATGCTCATTAAAACACAAAATACACACCCTCACTCTTCACACACTAACCCACACTCACACATATCACGCGTACACGCGCCTTTTGGATTTCATTTTTATACATAACGCTCATTCGTTTGCAGTGCTGCTTGTTAATTAAGTTACCCATTTATTTTTAGTCTTAGTTTTTAGTTTTGCATGTTTACAATGGTACCGATTCCCTTGTTCACAAACTAAATAAATTTAAGTTCAGTGCATCTTTTTCTTTGTATTTCATTAAGAAGAGGACAAAAGAAAAATGTTTGTTTAGTCCTGTCAAATTAATCAGCGCCTGTCACTACTCCATACAAGTTTAGACGTGATTATAAACTTGCCTACTAAAATTACGTCAATTTACGTCAAGCGCTGATTAATTTGACAGGACTAAACTAACATTTATCTTCTGTCCTTTCCTTAATGAAATAGAAAGAAAAAGATGCACTAAACTTAAATTTAGTTTGTTAATAAGGGAATCGGCACCAATGTCTACACTTCAATTGCATAAGATACGCGAAACGCGGACCCTCCTAATACAAGCAATTCCTTGCTTAAAAGGTGATCTCCAATAACATGTATCAAAATGTCCCTTTGTAAATGAAATAAACAATTTATTTAAGGCGAATGTAGACTAGATTTGACGGAGGGTGATGCCTTGGAGCTTACTGGAAACGTTTTTCAGAAAGGTCAGGTGTGTAGTACTCGCAACCGGCGTGCGTGTATAACCAGATGTATGAACGTATATGAGGCAATAGGAGTAAGTGTGGTATAGCAGATGGTGTACCTGTAGTTTCTGCCAATCACTATAGGGATAGGATGTGAGTTTATGTAGTTCTGTTATTTCGCAGTCCCATGTAATAGGGGGGCGAGTCTATCGTCATCATAAGATACCGAATTCAGGAGGATAATTTTATTCATAACCACGCTGAGCAGACGAATTGTAGGTACATATGTACGTACGTATGTATTGTCTTAAATGATGGTGATGTTGATATAAAGTGAATGGTAAGTCTGACGTAATACCGTGGTCGCATCTTTCGTCACACGAGCGGAAAGAGATAGCACATTCTTAGCGTCTGTCCTCACAATGCACCAAGTAACGAAAGTTAAGTCATCATTTCTTTATCAATCTATAATGTTAACACTGCTGAGACACAGGCCTCTTTTGATAAGGAGTGTTCCGTTATCCATCATGCGGGACCATTGCGGGGTGGGTGATGTCACATGTCTTCGAATGTTTGGTTTTAGGACAAGCCGGCTTCCTTACGATGTTTTGTTTCACCGTTTCGAGAGCATAGGTGATGAAATAATTTACACAAAGTAAATTCATCTGCCTGAGTGTGAATGTTAGATTTTGTGAACATAAACAAGGACGAAAAAATAATCGAAGCGGTATTTCATCGCGCACTAAATTACTAGAGAATGGGCAGCAGCGTTCTCCATGCATTAGACCACCATACTGCGATCGCCAACCCGCCTGGAAAGCGTGATGATTATGGCAAGCCCCCCAAATTGGGGAAGGCCTATGTCTAATAGTGGACGTCTTTCGAAATGATGATGATGATGATGATAAAATATTACTAGAATTCTTAAAACAGCTCTCAAGCCGCAGGACAAATCACAGAAATAATAAATACTCATACTATTAACGATCGGTTAAATAACCAGCGTAGATATTCACAACCATTCGACAGGCTATCGTATCGAAAATTACACATTTCGATAACCTGATCTGCCTTGCCCCCGACAGCAAACAGCTGTCGGAAGTATAACGGTCATCTATTTGAATTAAATATATACATAAAAAGCCTATAATGTTACCACTGCTAGGACAAAAGCCTCCTCTCGGTGAGAGACAGATTGGGCCGTAAAATCAAAAGTCATTTATTGAAATTGGCTGAGAATCAGCACTTTTCGAACGCCAAAATTACAATAGACAGTGCCCCAAAAACGCCCGCTCTTCACCAATTCACTACGCGGGCCCAGTGCGTGTTGGTAGATATCACATGTCTTCGAATTTTTGGTACTAGGACATGCCGGTTTCCTCACGATGTTTTCCTTCACCTTTTTGAGAGCAGTGGTGATGAAATAATTCACAGATTTTCAGGCATACATAATATTTGTCAACAGCGTTTATAGGATCGATGTTCGATTCGGGACGAAAGCGTATCGAGCGCCCTGCCAGGGTCGCGAGACTGCCAGGGTCGCGAGATTTGTTCGAAAGAGATACCATGGCCCTGGCATATGGGCAACTGAAGGAACACGGGTGGGTTTTAGTCAGTAAAAGTCTGACACGCCCTTCCGCTACACCCAGAGCGGGAGACGTCATTTGATGATTCCCACTCACAAAAAAAAGCATATCGAATGGCTGTGAATATCTTTGCAGATACAATCGATATGCTAGCTACAATAAGCGCAAGTTTAACAGACTAACAACCAAAGAACGTCATAGAGCGCAGGCCTCGGGTCAAATGACACAAATAATACACGTCCATATTGTTTGTAACGGAGCCGCCATGACACCCACTCACTTGGATTTCTCTATACCTCATGCTAACCGAATTTGGTTACCATTAGTAAGTACAATACAGGAACCGTCTGTCTTGTCCGTGGCAAAGATTAAGTGGTTGAACAGATGGGACTGATTCGAAAAGTGCCAACGTGCTGGGAAAGGTTATTTGCGCATTTGTGTCTATCTATTGGATCATTTTTTTGGGTGGTAAATCATCAAATGATGCCTCTCGCTCTGGTCGCAGCGGGAGGGCTTGTCATACTTTTACTGTCTAAAACCCACCCGTGTTGCTTCAGTTGCCTGTGCCAGGGCCACGGTGACTCTTTCGAACAAATCCGCGACCCTGGCAGGTATCGGTCTTGGCGACCCCTTCAATGTGTGCTGATATCTCTTTGAAACACGCGTAGAACATAACGCGCCGGCGCCCGTGTCGCTGCCCTGGTCCTTACCGGTCGACGAGCTACCTATTGCTCGTCACCCGCAACCTTGCGCTTACGGTGGCCGGGTGTCCGGTATGGACTCCAGGCGCCCAGGTTCTATTGGATCTTGGACGAAGAAAAGAGTTTTTCTTGTCAACTTTTGGAATGCCTCCCACAAAGTGGACTGATGACCTCGTGAAGGCAGGAATCCTAAAACTAGTCGAAGTGGCAGTGCATGGCCTGTACGGCAATGTCCAGCAATGGATGACTCCCTATCTCAGCTCAGAATCCAACAGCGTATCCCAGCCAAGCAACGCGTTAGAAATTCAGTGTGAAAAATAATCGCCACGATATATTACGTCCGTACGAACGTAGACTTAGTGTTTATTTTCATTAATATCAAGTGCTTACCTACAGTCTGTTCCAAAAGTGTCTGATGAGTGATAAATCATGTTTCACAATATCATGATGACAATCAATTTACACCTACCTACCTACCATATGCACACAATTACTCAACATTCATACTAATGTAATAATATCGTGACAGGATTTTTTCGGACACTGTATGTTGAACACTGTGGTTTTCGACGCGCTCAGATGCCCTCTGTTGAATTCTCAACTCTCTCTCCCAACACCGAGAGTTGAAATTCCAGTGGACGATAAAAACCCGCAGCGATATATTTACGTCCGTGTTTACGTAGACTTGTCAAATAAAAAAGAACTCTAACAAAGTAGCACAACTAACAAGTTGCAGACTTCATACTAAAAGTAATTTCAATATTGATAAGGAATCGATATCTATACGACCAGTTAAGTAAACAAGTTTCCAGTGCCATTAATTTATCTATTTATGCTGCCAATGGAAAATAATACAGTACGAAACACGATCAGTACACTAAACCGCGTTCAAGAGCTGTCAGTAAAATCATATTGATGGAATATTGACACTGACAGCTCTTGAACGCAGTTTAGATTTTCTGATTGCGTTCAGTTTCATCGGTGAAATTGGCACTAACTCGTTTAGATTTATGGTATGTTCCAAAAGTATTAAACAAACCCTGTTTAGGATAAATTCTAACGTAATAATCACTCAATAAAGGGAGTTAGTAGCAGATTCATCTATTCTTATAAGGCTTAAACTTTATACATATGTGTCACAACTTTTTGCTATGTTTATTGTTTGATTTCATATTATTCATTAATTATAATCTAAAAATAATCTATGATAAATTGAGGTTATAAAATTAACCTTAACTGTCAAATTAATATCATCTTAAAGGCATTAAAAATTAGAATTTCGCGTATTCAAACAATCAAACCAAAGCACATAAGTTGCATTACGCATTGGTATATTGTATTTGTTTTATGATCATTTGTTTACATTTTTATCACATACTTTTTTCATCAAATCTTAAATTTTGCGCAGTCCCCATCCTCACAGAGGCAACACCCACACTCTACATATTCGCGCATCTGTCCACGCTTAATGATTACCATTGGTCACGCCGGTCGCCAGGTCACTGACCCCTCATTGTCTCAACTCTTACCCAGCTCGGATCAGTCGTGTTTAACAACTGGTTAGAATTAGAAAACGATTTAATACGCCGTGAGAAACGATACGGAATAAGGACATTATAGAGTACAGTTTTAGTACAGAGGTTTCACCAACATTTTAACTATGTACGAGTACTTCTACTAATTTGAGCGATTTAATTGTAAGACGAAATTTTTTGGAAACGCCGGGAGCGGGCGCCCTAGGCGGACTTAGTGACCTTATTGGTGATGATTTTCAGAAAGGTCAGGTGCGTAGTACTCGCAACCAGCGTGAGTGTATGACCGAATGTATTGAACGTAAACGAGGCAAAAACTATGTAAGGATCGTAGCGGGAGGTGTTCTGTAGTTTCTGGTTTCTACCTACCCTGCCTAAACTGACGATATCCCATGGGGGTCTTGGGATGTCTTCAGTTTATGTATGTATGTATGTCATTTCTGGAAGTAAAACTACCAACCGCGAGGTGGATTACAACCCACTCTCTCTCACCAAGAAGCCAGTGTTCCAGCAGTGAGGACATTATAGGCTGAATATGTATGTATACCTTTAAACTTACAATAGAAGACTGACGATATCGAGGGCATCAAATAGTAGTTTGTAAACGAAACATAATAAGGTAGTTTTTTTTCTTTTTTTTGAGAATGCCCCCCATTTCAACCTATGTGGTTTTCGGCTGCTTAGCCGGAATTGCTTGTGGCTACCTTAACAAATTAAGGCCTCCAGCCAGGGCTTAAAAAAACTTAAAACTAGAGCGACTACTCGCTAAGTGCACCCCTATGGGGTACGGACCTCGGTTAAGGGCAACGCTGGTAGAGGGCAGTAAGGGACGGTCTGTATCAGAATGATAAAGTATCACCATCATCATTTCAGCCAAAAGAAGTCTGGACATAGGCCTCCCCACTTTGGGGAGTTTGCTATAATGCCACGCTTGGCAGGCGAATTGGCGATCGCAGTATGGTGGTAAAATGCATAGAGAACGCTGCTGCCCATTCTCTAGTAAGTCCCTTAGTCGCCTCTTACGATATACAATGGGAAGAAATGCGATGGTGGTGTTCTTTACGCCCGCGGTCGCGTACAGAGTAATATAAAGTTTTGTATAGAGGTTGCAAGTTGTACTACTTACTAGCTTGTACTTACATGGTTTTACGTAATATTACGACGGTTACATCTTGAGTATTAGAAAACGATTCGATATGGCTGGTGGTTGGCGGACAAGGAAATATTAACATGGCAGATTTTCCTATCAACAAGATTTGATCCGGCCTGTCTTTTGTGTGCGTCTTTGTTCCGTGTGTTGCCGGACATAAAGAATAGCACCATACCATGTTTGCCCGCGGGTGTCGTAGAAGGCGACTTAATAGAGAATGGGCAGCAGCGTTCTCTGTGCATTTTACCACCATACTGCGATCGCCAAGCCACCTCCCAAGCGTACCATCGAGGATTTGGCAAGTAGACTTAAGAAGCATAATGAAAAAATCTTAAGGAGATAATACTAACTTCCAGTGGCGAGGTGTAATTTTTTCTTAAAGAGAAGCCGATGCGAAGTCGGCTTTAACTTACTGACTCATCAATAAAGAATACTTACTATCATTCTAAAATTAATATAGGAATGTAATGAATTAAATACAATTAAATTGAACAGCTGAAAACCGAATAAAATAAGCAATATTCCTCTATCTCGTTCTCGCTGACGCATTTTTCTATACCTGTCTCTGTCATAACCCGTTGTACAGCGGCTTGCTCTCGTACATATCAAGCGGTGCCACATGACCTAAAGTGACATCATTACGGGATCGCTGTTGTATGAATTTTTAGTTCCCGATTATGACGTTTTGGCGCCGGGTTAATTTAGAACATATATCTTTTGTTGTAATACAAAGCTATAAATAACCTTTTTTGTTGTTTGAAATGTTATGGTGAATTAAATACCCGTAGTGTAACTATATTTATTGACAATAGTAGCCACTATTTACATACTATTGTATTTTTAATAGTGATAGAGTTACCAATGCGAATCCCCGAAGGCAAGCCGGTAGGAATCGTGTTATATGGTGCCTTCGCCACTGCTAACTTCATCTTCCTATACCAGTATTTTACATGGAGCGACTGCCTATCTGAGCTCCACAATCCACAATCACTAGGTGACACGATACCTAGACCAAATATACCTATTAGATTGTTGTAAAGTAGGAAATATAAAAAAGTTCATTTTTTGCCCAAAAACCGAGATTTCCAAATGACTCTCGGCCAAATTGGCCAAAGACAACGGGACCAACTTGTGGGCACTAAACTACAAAATAACTTAAGTGGACAAAGTTGGTTTACCGGTACTCTGGTAATTTGCACGATCTACAAATAGGTACACAATGATTCGTCTATTCGTGGCTATATTGCCTCTTTAGTTTAGTGGTCGTAAGCTCCACTGCTGTCTTCTGAGCACGACGAGGTTCGTTTTGTTTTTTTGTGGGTGGGAATCATCAAATGACGTCTCCCGCTCTGGGCGGAGCGGGAGCAAAACCCACCCGTGTTGCTTCAGTTGCCTATATGCCAGGGCCACGGTAACTCTTTCGAACAAATCTCGCGACCCTGGCAGGAATATGCTCGCCCCTTCGACCTTCAACATAACTGGCGAATTGTGGGTATAATAGGAGTACTACTCTGTTCAACCCTACGGGGCAACAACGCGTGATGTTATGTTATGCTTAAGGGCACAGCTCTCTTGCTGTGAAAAAAACCATCTCCTCTAAAATGTCTCTCCATCGCATTCGTGAGGTTACAACCACTCCTTATGAGTGCTTATTACCACTCAATATCCAGGTTAAGTCCATAAAAAAATAAAAGACTATCGCATTCAATGTTAGCTGTTATGATTATTATCTTTTAATTGCTTGTCAACGAAGCCCTACAACAGCAAAGAGTATTTCAAACCCTAGCCCTCAAGTATGAAGGTGTGTTTTTCCGTGTGGGGTAAAGTAAAACACTTGTTCAATACTGATTTCTTTTCTATTTCTAGGTAAACGGTCGTTGTTTGCGTTATTCTTATTAGCTATGTAATACTTAATGCAGGGTATCGATTTTATACCGTTATGTAGAATGTTGAGGAAACATGTGACTTTTGTCTATTGTTAGACATTTGCTGTCGAGAGTATGGCATCTTAGTTACCGTCGACGACAACATGTTAGTGACCTCATTACATTAGTGAAAAAAAAAAAATGTATTTAACAGCCCAATTTAAGAACCTTAGTAATTAAAAAATCTGAAAGAATGCTAAGCAAAAACAAACGAATAGTGCGGTCAGGCGATGCGATGCGACAGGCTGGGACGGGTGAATAAGAAGTTTGACACGGACGAAGTCGCGGGCACAAGCTATTAGCGAGTAAGAGATATAACACAGGACAACCTTGCATCTATTGCCATAAGCCGGGCACAAAGCTATCCTACATACCGAGAAATTTACAATGGAAATTAGACACACAACAACAATTAGACTAGAACGAACAGACAGTCACACAAATAGTCTCCAAATACATATAATCCTTTTCAATGTTGGTAAATATGTGAGCACCATGTATCTATCATAAATTAATTTGTCTCTCATTGCTTCAGTTTCAATTCTTTTACGTGTGGTGGTATAGGCAATTTTATTCTAGGTGCGTCGTGTTCACAATAATTATATAAAAATTGTATACATATATTGTAAAACATTTTAAAAGAGAAACGGTGGAGTTATTTGCCTATTCTACTTCATACGAATCTACTTTTTGGAAGAGCGACTAGAATAAAAGAAATCTGAAGAGTTTTTTTGTTTGATGGAACGCGCTAATCTCAGGAACTAATGGTCAGAATTGAAAAAATATGTTTGTGTTGGGTAGCCCATTTATTGAGGAAGGCTATAGGCTATATAACATCACGCTACGGTCAAAAGGAGCAGAGCAGCAAACAAAAAATGAACGAAAACTGGCAGGCAATTTGATGCGACGGGAAAGGGAGCGAAAATTTTACGCAGACGAAGTCGCGGGCAGAATTTAGTCAATTATATTTTAATGTAAATATTGACGTCCAAAAGTGATTTTATGTGCCTATTTGAAATAAATACTTTGACTTTGAATAATACACGACCACCACTATATACTCGTAACTCGGGGCCTACAATACTGCTTCTCCTATGCATAAGTTTATTGAACCAAATCAAAGAGAATTTACCTCGGAACTTCAGAAATCAGGCATAGAACAACCAGACAGTCACATAAACATAGTTTATCAAGCACACAGTGAATCCCAAGCCCTCAAACTCCTTCCTTCAGGTGGCACAAAATCGATATCCGCATCGAATATGAATATTACATTCATAGAGGTATAGTGCATATTTGAACGGCGATTGCTTTAGCAGTGCTGTCTGCCTGTGGATATTTCGATTCTCGTATACATTGCTGAACAGATTTGGATCGAAATAGAAATGTAATACGGCTAGAAGGGTGACTGCCGAGATGACGACTAATAGAGAAGTATGAAAGAAAAATACTGATATGAAATTAAAAATACCTCAAAAAAGACCCCACGCTTTTTCCCCATTATTTTCTTCTTTAACACCTTCGGCGCCTGTGTATCATTTTTGCACACACTTGTTTATACAATGTGTAACAAAAATGATACACATGGCCATGGAGATATGAGAACACACTAAAGTATTTGGAAGGCCAGTGTATCATTTTTGATACACAGTCTGAAAACCATGAAAGACAAAAGAAAAGGATGATTGAAGCTTAAAACACATTAATATAATACATAAACCACATAAATAACAAAAAAAAAAGTGTAATTCTGCAGATTATACTTGGCGCCGAAGCACAGTGGAACGAATGTATGGGAGCGGTTGGACGTAGACATGTCTGAAAAAAAAGAGTAAAATTATGCCAAACTAATGATGCCATCTTATTCGATTACTTAATGCCTTCATAACTTGTGGTGATGAATTTCTTCATAACTCCCATATTTCGGGAGTAATTTGAGAAAATGTGAAATTTTACTATGAAAATGAGTGTATCGAGCTCTCTCCCTCCTGATTCCGGGCTTGTTTCAAGTAGCGGTCTCTAATATCATAATGCTAATACTAAGAGCTATATTTAATACTAAGACACATAGTGCGCCAAATGTGCACTTTCTGGGATAAAGAGTGATGTTTATTTTATAACACAATTTTTTTATTTTTTGTTTATTTTGTTGATTAAAACCGTTTTTCTAAAGGTTTACCTTATTACAATAACATTTCTGAGCAGCCAATTAGAGAAGATATAAGCTAATTAGGATATATAATTAGGGACTTAAGGTTTACATATAAAACTGATGCACTAATGATTACTGATAAGAACATTGCTATTATTTAATTACTAAATGGCTCTTAATACACTAATTTAGCATGCATCATTTACTAATTATCACAATAACTAATTACCTTGCAATATTTAACAAAGGATACCTGGGATACCTGGATTTTATATAAATAGGTCACTATTAGTAACTTTAAAATCAGTGTTGATTTACACCTCGTTGTATCCAAGCTAATCTCGCAATGTATTTTCCAAATTTTAATACAAATCTTGATATTCACGTTGCTTTATGCGCACGCGCACATAAAGATTTACGCGACTTTAACTATTTGTTCAGTGTTTTAAAAGATAACAGTTGTGTTCAGTTATGTGAAAGTGCTGAAACAAGTTTAAAAGACTGGTGTCGTCGATTTTGCTACCGCATTTATGCAAAATGGACACAGTCTGGAAGAAGCACAGATAAGTTTCGGAAGAAACATGAGATTTGGCTACAGGCTGCAATTCAATGGCCGGAATTACAGAATGAAAATATGGAACCTTCTACAGAAAATATAAGTGACGTCATCGAGCCCATAATTTCTCCTGCTAAATCTGATGCTTCAACTTGTACACATCCTAGTCCTCGTAAATCTTTTGAGGACCTTAGTAACCGGCAAAAAAGAAGACGCACTGAAGATAGTCTTTCATGCAGCAGTAGCAGCGCTGAAATTATGTTTTCGGCCGAAAGGGCGCTTCAAAAGGCAGGACAAAGCGATACAGCTTATGTTATGAAATACTTGACGGAGAATCCAGAAGAGGCCTCAAAAATCAAAGCCTTCATTGAAGGTAAATCAATTCAGGTACGGGAAATATCCCCTTTGAAGGCATTGGCTCTTTATGTATCGATGAACTTATCGAAATGGCGCTATAACACTCTTCGGGATTTCAACACTCAAGAAGGAGCTCTTCAATACCCGAGTTACTACATGTTGGTTAAAGAAAAAATTAAGTGCTATCCGGCCAAAGAAGATCTCACAGTTACAGAGAGCTCTGCAAAAATCAAATTACAAGCCTTGATGGATTTAACCTCAAGAAGACTTATTAGGTCGTCAGAAACCCCTGTTGATCCCAATCAACAGCTCGTATTGACCATCAAATGGGGTTTTGACGGATCATCTAGCCAAAGCATTTATCATCAAAGGACGAGTGAAGATGAGCAAATCGATCTTGCTAGTAATTTTATGATTAGTCTTGTACCACTGCGGCTCGTCTCAAAAGGTGTAACAATTTGGGAAAACGAGCGACCGTCTTCCACTTCATTTTGCCGGCCAATATTGTTTAAGTTTATAAAGGAAACCAAAGAAAATGTGCAGAGAGAGATGGCTGAAATCGAAGCAGAGATTGAAGCCTTAACTCCATCCACCATCACTGATGGAATTAGTGTCAAACACCAACTGCTGTTGACAATGATTGATGGTAAAATTCATTCCATTATATCCAATACAGCAGCTTCAGTGTGTGACATATGCAAGGCTTGTCCTAAAGAAATGAATAATTTAGAGTTAATCAAAGATAAACACGCAAACGAGGACATGTATAAATATAGCTTAAGCACCCTTCACGCTTGGATTCGCTCAATGGAATGCTTATTACACATTTCCTACAAATTAGACATAAAATCATGGCAAGTAAGGGGTGATATAGCAAAAAGGCAAGTTGATGACAGGAAGAAAAGAGTTCAAGAGGCTGTAAGAAGAGAAACGGGCTTACTTCTCGATGTTGTGAAACAAGGCAGTGGATCCACCAACAATGGCAACTCGGCAAGGAGATTTTTTGAAAACTACACTAAATCTGCTGAACTGACCGGAATAGATGCTATGCTTTTAAGAAAAATCTGTGTGATCTTGCAGTGTATTTCATCAGGAGAGAAGATCAACGTAACTAAATTCCGAGAGTTCTGCTTTGATACTGCTAAGCTTTACGTGGAGTTATACCCATGGTATTATATGCCTTCTTCACTTCATAAAATTTTAATGCATGGGCCAGACATAGTTCAGAACATGTCAATTGTGCCCATTGGTTTTCTATCCGAAGAGGCATCTGAGGCTAGAAATAAAGATTTTAGAAAATATAGAGAGGGGCATTCTCGAAAGCATAGCAGTATCTCATGCAATGAAGATATTATGCACAATCTTTTACTGTCTTCTGATCCACTTGTTACAAGTATCCGTCCAAAAGGAAATAAGTTTGTAAAAAAATCTTCTTTTAAGGAATTTTATGAGCTTACGGATTCTGAGAAAAGTGATATCGAATTTGTTAACATAAATGATTTAGCGGACATCGATTCTGAATTTGAATTAATTGATGATGATGATGATGACGAAGATAATTAAATGATGTTATTGTTTTAAAATGTGTAACTTAGTAAATTAGAGCTTACATCTTAATTATTTATTGTACTTTTATTGAAACTAGGTAATTTATTATCAACTTACTTAAAAGTCATACTCTCATCAGTTCTTGTGAATATTTTTGTTAATATATATTTCTGTATATATATAATATATTTATAGACCTCTTAATAAGTCTGTCTGCGGTTTAAAGTAAATACAAATGGGGAAAAAACGTTTTTTTTTTTTAAATTTTCATTTCCTTTTATCCCAGAAAGTGCACATTTGGCGCACTATGTGTCTTAGTATTAAATATAGCTCTTAGTAATAGCATTACGATATTAGAGACCGCTACTTGAAACAAGCCCGGAATCAGGAGGGAGAGAGCTCGATACACTCATTTTCATAGTAAAATTTCACATTTTCTCAAATTACTCCCGAAATATGGGAGTTATGAAGAAATTCATCACCACAATTTATGAAGGCATTAAGTAATCGAATAAGATGGCATCATTAGTTTGTCATAATTTTACTCTTATTTTTCGGACATGTCTACGTCCAACCGCTCCCATACATTCGTTCCACTGTGCGAAGGTGTTAAGTTTGGTTTTCTATGAAAGCGTGTTTCATCGTTGTTTTTTATGTTTTCTATCCTGGTGATCCTGATCCTGATGAATGGCACAAAATTATAAAATTATTGTATTGTCATCGGTTCTTGATAAGTTTCAAATTAATCCGATGTTTTGAAGCGGTTGAAAATCACATTCAAAGATTCTGTTACATAAATACCAGGATAATAAAAGCGTATTGTAAATTGTGATTAGGGCGAGAATGTTACTTATGAAGTGATGATGAATGATGATCCCCTTTCACAGATTTTCATTCTACCTAGCCTTTTCCCAACTAGGTCGGGGTCGGTTTCTAGTCTAACTCGCTGAATACCAGTATTTTACAGCCTGAAACTGACCTGCAAATTACAAAACCGTAAGAAAATTTAAATTTCGCTGGGTACCATCGCGCATCCTCGTTTAAACTCTTTTTCCCTCCCCTGTCTACTCCAGCCATATCATCTACCTTGCCTATTTCCAACTATGTTGGGGTTTTTTTTTTTAGATGGGAAATCATCAAATGATATCCGAATCCGCTCTGGGCGGAGCGAGAGGGCATGTCAGACTTTTACTGTCTAAAACCCACCCGTGTTCCTTCAGTTGCCCATGTGCCAGGGTCACGGTATCTCTCTCGAACAATCTCGCAACCCTGGCAGGATGTTGGGGTCGGCTTCCAGTCTAACCGGATGCAGCTGAAAACCAGTATTTTACATGGAGCGATTGCCTATCTGACCTCCACAACCTGTTACTGGGTAATACGATACCCCTTGGTAAGGCTGGTTATCAGACTTTCGGGGTTCTGACGGTCCGTAATTACTGTCAGAGATCCAAACAAGTTAGGACCAATGGCTGAACGGGCTTTCCGAGGCACGGAAAACGTAGTGCTTTCCGTTCTAGCCATATCACAGTTCATAAAAGCAAATAACTTATATTAACGTTTATAAATGCAAATATCTTATACTATAACACGAACTCCAGCCACATTATGACGTGTGCCCTTGTGACCTTACTCTGATTGACCTGTTTGTTATTCAAAATTGAGGTTGCCTTAAATTATACAAACAAGCAAATTGAGAGAAGATGAAGGCATTTCACAGGACAGCAGGACTGCGAGGCGCCAATTCAAGAACTTTAGTTCTATTTCTGTTACAATTGTAACTTACATTTGTTTTTTACAGTATTATCAGCCATAATGTGCGCACTGCTGACACAAAGCCTCTTTTCGGTGAAAGGGAGTGCCTAGGCCACCGCGAGTGGGCCCAGTGAGGATTGGTAGATGTCACATGCCTTCGAATTTTTGGTTCTAAGATATGCCGGTTTCATCACGATGTGTTTTCCTTCACCGTTTTGAGAGCAGTGGTGTTGAAATAATTTACACTAAGTAAATTGCCAGAAGGAGGTTGCGCGGGCTTGCGAAAGATGGATGGCGTGGACGGAAGCCTTTGACCAGGAGTGGAACAACAAAGGCTAGAAAAAAAGGGCCTGTCTGGGTTTGAACCTATGACCTACGACTCTGCTCCTGTTTTTACAGGTGGGAACCCCATGTAACAATTTAGTCACCTATTTCCACATTCAGAGACGTCACCCAAAAACCAATTAAACACCACTTTTATCTTTCACTCGATGTGAAACGCCTAAGTCTACAAAATGAAATAAAAGTGAAAAATAAATTCATTAGTGAAATGATACAAAAATTCGCCAACCTTATTCTCGGGCTGTGAACATTTGAAAATGTTTTTTTTTTGTCATTTGCAGTTTTCAGTGAGTTTCTTATATCACTGAATCGTAATGGGGAAGGTCGAGCAAAGACCTCTCTGAAGTTGGCATGGCAAAAATAGCAGACAAACAAACGAAATACGGGATAATTAGCCGTAAATTAACCGCAAATTAAACGTGAAAACCAAAAATTTACCGCCCATATGGAAACCCAAAAATCAGTTTGCATGCTAGCTTCAAACGAAGTTAGCATGCAAAAATCGTAAAATCGGTTAGAAAAATCCTAGGGAACTCTACTTGAGCTCATAATTTGCCGCTTATTAGCCGCTGGCGATATAGCCCGAGACCTAAGGGAATTTTTTTTTTTTTCGAAATAACCCATACTTTTCATATCGGCGGCTCGCCGATCTTTGTAAAATCGAACCCGATCGCTCCGGCAAACTGTATTTGGGCCTGAAAGATGCTGTGATGGTTGCCCTAATTAACCGTGAAAACCAAAAATTTACCGCAAATACGGAAACCCAAAAATCAGTTTGCATGCTAGCTTCAAATGAAGTTAGCATGCAAAAATCGTAAAATCGGTTAGAAACATCCTAGGGAACTCTACTTGAGCTCATAATTTGCCGCTTATTAGCCGCTGGCGATATAGCCCGAGACCGAAGGGAATTTTTTTTTTTCGAAATAACCCATACTTTTCATATCAGCGGCTCGCCGATCTTTGTAAAATCGAACCCGATCGCTCCGGCAAACTGTAATTGGGCCTGAAAGATGCTGTGATGGTTGCCCTAATTAACCGTGAAAGTTCCCTTAGGTCTCGGGCTATATCGTCAGCGGCTAATAAGCGGCAAATTATGAGCTCAAGTAGAGTTCCCTAGGATGTTTCTAACCGATTTTATGATTTTTGCATGCTAACTTCATTGGAAGCTAGCATGCAAACTGATTTTCGGGGTTTTTGTAGTCGCGGTTAATTCTTGGCTTTCACGGTTAATTAAGGCAGCCATCACAGCATCTTTCAGGCCCAATTACAGTTTACCGGAGCCATAGGGTTCGATTTTACAAAGATCAGCGAGCCGCCGATATAAAAGTATGAGTTATGTCGAAAAAAAAAAAACCCTTACGACTCGGGCTATATCGCCAGCGGCTAATAAGCGGCAAATTATGAGCTCAAGTAGAGTTCCCTAGGATGTTTCTAACCGATTTTATGATTTTTGCATGCTAACTTCATTGGAAGCTAGCATGCAAACTGATTTTCGGGGTTTTTGTACTCGCGGTTAATTCTTGGCTTTCACGGTTAATTAAGGCAACCATCACAGCATCTTTCAGGCTCAATTACAGTTTGCTGGAGCGATCGGGTTCAATTTTACAAAGATCGGCGAGCCGCCGATATGAAAAGTTTGCGTTATTACGAAAAAAAAAATCCCTTAGGTCTCGGGCTATATCGCCAGCGGCTAATAAGCGGCAAATTATAAGCTCAAGTAGAGTTCCCTAGGATATTTCTAACTGATTTTATGATTTTTGCATGCTAACTTCATTGGAAGCTAGCATGCAAACTGATTTTCGGGGTTTTTGTACTCGCGGTTAATTCTTGGCTTTCACGGTTAATTAAGGCAACCATCACAGCATCTTTCAGGCCCAATTACAGTTTGCCGGAGCGATCGGGTTCGATTTTACAAAGATCGGCGAGCTGCCGATATGAAAAGTATGGGTTATTTCGAAAAAAAAAAATCCCTTAGGTCTCGGGCTATATCGCCAGCGGCTAATAAGCGGCAAATTATGAGCTCAAGTAGAGTTCCCAAGGATGTTTCTAACCGATTTTACGATTTTTGCATGCTAACTTCATTTGAAGCTAGCATGCAAACTGATTTTTGGGTTTCCGTATGTGCGGTAAATTTTTGGTTTTCACGTTTAATTTGCGGTTAATTTACGGCTAATTATCCCGTATTTCGTTTGTTTGTCTGCTATTTTTGCCATGCCAACTTCAGAGAGGTCGAGCAAAGCCAACTGTAGGTCCCTACGGCTTTCAATAAATTTGACATTTGTTCATTCATTCCATTTCGTGTTCATTCATGAGTTTCGATTTTATTTCACTATTTTGTTATTAACGGTGTTATGAATGTTTTTAATTAGTATTTGATGTGAAAAGTGTATTTCCTCGTAATCACTTTCTTCAAAATGTTTCCGAACATAACTTCGAACTCTATTTTATTTTTATCAAAAATCTGTAGGAATAGTTTTAAGCCATAATCTTCTAATTTTAGCGTGTTTCGGAAAATGGTGGACTCTACTTTCAGAGTTATTAGGACCACAATAACACGTATTTTTTTCAAAAATAAAATAAAACCATTCTTTTGTGAATGACGCCTCGCAGGTCAACCTATATGGCTGCTTAACCGGACTAGCCTGTGGCGACCTTAAAAAATATTAGAAACTTGATACTAGTGCGAATACTCGCTAAGGGCACCACCTGTGGGGTACGGACCTCGGTTGCCGACAGCAACGGTCGGGCTGGATCGGAATTACTAGATATTATTTGGAGACGAATTGAATGCTACAGGCTCAGAGGCGCGGGCTGGCTCTCGCAAGGGTCGGTCGACGGCAGTCTGCGACGATGGATCTTGAGATTGCTGGTGAGCTTACTACCCTCCTGGAGAAGGATTGTAGAATCGGGAATAAAAATAAAACCATCTCACTCCTGTTGGGATTGGGAACTAGCTACGAAACCACCATTTTGACAGTCGCCTTTCCCATAAAACTACACCAAACTCTACTTACGTAAATATTGCGAGACCGAACCGACCTCAGCCTACATGATTGTGACGTATGCTTAATTGACCCACGAATGTCATTAACATCGTTCTTTCCTACTTTAGACAGCGCCATCAAACGTGGGAGTCTAAACAAGCAATAAAATAACCATGTCAACCTTTACATGGCCTCTCGGAGTCATAAAATAAAGGAAAATCCGACTTCTTGACTTATTTTAAAATGTATTTTTGGATGACCTGCATTGAACTTTGGCTGTCATAAAAATGAAGGCAATTTGAAATACATAGGTCGGATGTGGAAGGAGTATCGAGTTATCAGGTAACTGGGCTGTGGAGGTCTAATAGGCAGTCGATCTTGCCAGGGTCGCGAGATTTGTTCGAAAGAAATACCGTCGCAATGGCATATGGGCACCTAAAGGAACACGGGTGGGTTTTAGTTAGTAAAAATCTGACACGCCCTTCCGCTCTACCCTAGAGCGGGAGACGTCAATTGACATTAAAAAAAAAATAGGTAGTCGATCCATGTAAGATACTGGTAATCAGCTGTTTCCGGTTAGACTGGAAACCGACCTCGGCATAGAAAAGGGCTAGACAGACCGACCCTCAGCACAATTCCTCTGCGAAAACTCTCCCATTGAATTACTGTTTCTATTGATACTGTGGCAAAACTCAACGGATGTTAGTCAGTTCCAATCTTATTCTGCGTAAAGTGACTATTACGTATTCTCCTACACCTCGAGTCTCAGGAAGTCGGTACAATTAGTACTGGTTTTGCCCGTGTTTATGTCCGCTATAAACTGGTTAATACAAACGTCAAGTTTAGGATTATAAAGCCCTTACCTACTTCTGAGGAAAATTAGGAATTTCTCTCTTTACACGTGGATAACACGATACCTATCTATGGTAAGACTGACTGTCAGCATTCAGGTGTTTATACATAATATTATAAAGCTGAAGAGTTTGTTTGTTAGTTTGTTGGTTTGGTTGGTTGAATGCGGTAATCTCAGGAACTTACTGGTCCGAATTGAAAAATTCTTTTTGTGTTGGGTAGCCTATTTATTGAGGAAGGCTGTAGGCTATATAATATCACGCTGCGATCAAAAGGAGCGGACCAGCAACGATGCGACAGGAAGGGTCAAGGGAGCAAAAATTTGACGCGGACGAAGTCGCGGGCAGAAGCTAGTAATTTATAAAAATATGTTGCCATTTTTCAGGTCGTGTGTTAAACCTATGAAGTGCTAATTTTTATAAGTGGCTTTGCCCGCATCAATGTCGGAAAATATTCCACAAGAATGTACTACGGGATAAAAAGTATCCTATGTGTCTAGGTTATGAACTATCTGAGTGCCAAATTTAATATAAATTCGTGCAGTAGTTTCTGCGTGAAAGAGTAACAAACATTTATACATCCTCACAAACTTCCACTTTAAAATATTAGTAGGATATAATTTTATTATATTAGTAGGATAGTAGGATCCTGCCATGGTCGCCGATTTGTTCGAAAGAGTTACCGTAGCCCTAGCATAGGCAACTGAATGAACACGGGTGGGTTTTAGTCAGTAAAAGTCTGACACGCCTTTCCGCTCCACCCAGAGCGGGAGACGTTTAGATGATTTGATGATTTCCCACCCAAAAAAAAAGGATAGTAAGATTAAACACTGTAAAGGCTCGTGCAGACTAGCGCGACGCGACGTCGCGCGTGATTCGGCGATTTATATCTGTAGAACAATTTGTATGACCGACCGTGTCGCGGCGGCGACAGGTCCGCCGCTGTGTGAACGGTCGTCGCGTTTTCATAGAAATTGTTCTGATGTAAATCGTCGCGTCGCGCTAGTCTGAACGAGCCTTAAGTAGTTACACTATGGTTTTACTAGATTTTCAGTTTCAAGGCAACTTACCAACATACGAATTGTCGTTAAATCAATATTTTGATAAGAGGTGTGTAGAATTACGTGTATTTACATTATGTTTGTGTGTTTACATAAGGATAAGAAATGTCGAATATATGGTATTTTGAATCCACACTAATATTATAAATGCAAAAGTAACTCTGTCTGTCTGTCTCGCTTTCCTGCTAAAACTATTTGGTTTTTGGTATACAGATAGTTCAGAGCCTGAGAAAGGACATACTTTTTATTCCGTGACTTTGTCTGCGTCCGCGATAACCGACATTTATGCAGACGAAGTCGCGGGCAGAAGCTAGTATTAAATATCTGAACAGTAATTTGTCGGGTACGAAGTAGTCGCTCGGGCAGGTGATTTGATGCGACGGGGTTATAATATGACGAAAACGGTTCGTGAGAACTCCCTCTCACTGAGAGGAGGCCTGTTTCCCAGCAGTGGGAACATTATAAGCAGCAGCTTATCACACCAGATGATGATGGAAACCATTTCCAACACGCTTTTATTAGCTTGTATGTGTGTATGTGTGTGACTGCTAAGACTGAGGTCGTGGGTTCGATTCCCACCAGGACAAATGTTTGTGTGATGAGCACAATCATTTGTTCTGCGTCTGGGTGTAATTTATCTATAGTATGAATGTATTTAGAAATATATAAGTATGTTTATCAGTTGTCTGGTTACCATAGTACAGGCTCTGCCTAGTTTGGGATCAGACAACGATGTGTTGGTTGTCCAAAGATAATTATTTATTTATTTATTTATCTATGTACCTAATAGAATCTTTGAACGATATTTTCACCTCCTTCGAAACGTCAGATTAATTTGAAGCTTTCCACACTTATCAAGGACCGATAACAATAAAAATTGTGCCACTATCCTGGCCAGGATCAACAGAAAAGCAAAAAATACCCGCTTTTGTACCTAGGTAGTCGAACTAAAAAATTGAAATGAATAAATAATAATTTAACCTGTTGAATGCCGTAATTACAGCCACAATTAAAAACAATTGTATCTATACCAAATGTGGTATCTCAGGGACTTAGAGGTTAAAAACAAAACACTGGTTTTCTATGAAAGCGTTGTTTTTCAGTTTTTTTTTATAGGATTTCTTTTGATTAGCTTTAAATGTAGTTACTGGTTTGAATGAAAATTATTTACTCGTACTTATCAATGAAACTTACATCAAGAAAAAAACCATTCCTTATTTTCTAGGGTTCGGTTCCCAAATGGTAAAACGGGACCCTATTACTAAGACTCCGCTGTCCGTCCGTCCGTCTGTCACCACGCTGTAACTCATGAACCGTGATAGTTAGACCGTTGTAATTTTCACAGATGACGCATTTCTGTTGCCGCTATAACAAATACTAAATAACAGAATAAAAGAAAATTGAATGGTTCTCCCATACAACAAACGTGATTTTTTTACCGTTTTTATAGATAATGATACGGAACCCTTCGTGCGCGAGTCCGACTCGCACCTGGCCGGTTTTTTATTTGACCAACGAACACATAGCCATTTAGAATATGAAGTCATATCCTCAAATGTTCTAGGAATACACTATGCTGGTTACATCCTTAGTACGGTCAAATGCACGACGACATAGTTACACTTGTACTAACAAACCCGGCCTTATTACTACGAAAGCAACGCGCTGTCAAAGTCGAATTGGTGCCATAGACATGCGGTTGCCTGTACGATATTTGCGTTATGTAGAATTAGTGTGGATGAGGGAAACGACTCATTTCAGTGCGTAGGAAACGTTTTTTGTATCTATGTTATTATAAAATTACAAATACAAATTAACCTGTCTACACGGATTAATTGGTAATAATAGGAGATGGATTTCTAAGTTGGTTCTTCCGTATTTCAAGGTTTTACATTTACCCGGTTTCCAGAGTTGAGGTACATAGTGACTGATACATACATGCCGTCTGTTGGGACAGGTCAGCTCAAAGCTGCAATGGCTCTTTCTTCAAAAGGCCTTTCGGGACATGGTCCTGCATTGGACTTTAAGGGGACCATGACCTCTGAGTTTGTTTCGGCACTTCCTCTCAGGGAACAGTCACCTATGAAATGCTTGCGACATCTAGTTTTTACAATAATGACGTGTAAAAGTGTCTCATAATATCTACTTACATAAATAAACATTTGCCCCAACCCGCACAGATTAGGGCCCTCCTCACAGAGAGGAGGCCTGTATCCCAGGTCCCAGCAGTGGAAACCGCTATCCAATTAAAAGTGGTGAAGGTGCCATTGTCTATGACCCACTGAGGCAGTAAGCCAACGAAGAAGGCTACGAGATTAGGAGCACGGTTCCAATTGGTTGATTCCTATGGAGAAGAGCCGGCGCGAAACTCTATGGTTACTCTTTTAAAAATAATTGGGTTTATCAATGTTTTCAAATTAAGGTGTTAACAGGTATGGGAGGACAGTGTAAGCCTGTCAATAAGTACCAGGTACTTATCCTCCGGATCCTCTCCGATGGTGGAATTTGTCTTCACAAATTCCGCTATCGACAATAGTATTGAGAGAACAATAAAAAAGGCCGAATTCCGCGCTTCTGCATTTTTTTTAAACGATCGTTAAACATTTTCATGCTGTCTTTGTCAATTCAAGGTATAGGTACTGTATTGTAGAGGTCTGTGTTGTAAAAAGGTCGTTAAAAACGTTTAATTAAGGTAAAAACTACAGGGTAGCCCGCTAAGGACCAGGCCCGGGTCGTAGACGCGTTATGTTCCACGCGGACCTCAAAGAGATGTCAGCAAAAACTGAAGGGGTCCGCTAGGAATGATGCCAGCCAGGGTCGCGGAATTGTTCGAAAGAGTTACCGTGGCCCTGACATAGGCAACTGAAGGAACACGGGTAGGTTTTAGTCAGTAAAAGTCTGACACGCCCTTCCACTCCACCCAGAACGGGAGACGTCATTTGATGATTTTCCTCCCACAAAAATAAAGAGTAGCCCTTGAATTTCACATAATACGTTTTTTGCAATTTGCAGGTCATTGCAAGGTGTGTTGATTAAAATATGATTCTCGACCGTAACAAATATGGCTTCACATTTAGGACATCAAAACAACCAACTAACTTGATTTAATTCATTTGAATGACTTTTTCATGAAATAATCACTGACATTGACCTGGAAATTGTGAAAAAACTCAAGATAATTAGAATTTTACGGCTACTTTAGCGCATACTCCGTAGCTAGCGACCAAATTAAAGCGATCGATTTCCATTGAGTAGTTTAAAGGAACTAAGATCTAACTTACTGTGTCACACACAGACACGAAAAGCGTCTTTGTAATAATATCGCGGCGGGATTTTTTCGACACGCCATGACTAACTCACGCTGCACCCTCTCGGATTCTCATTGCTCGGTCCAACGCACAGAGTTGGAAATCCAGTGTGCCAAAAAATTAATTCATCATCATTTGAGCCGTAAGACGTCTAGTGCTGGACACAGGCCTTCCCCAATTTGGGAGGCCATAATCGCCACGCTTGGTAAGCGGGTTGGCGATCGCAGTATGGTTCTAAAATGCATAGAGAACGCTGCTGCACATTCACTAGTAAGTCCTTTAGTCGCGTTTTGCGACACCCGCAGGAAGAAATAGGCTGATGCTAGTCTTTACGTCCAGCACCCCACGAAAAAAATTCCACCGCGATGATTTGACATCCGAGTGAACATCTATTACTATCATCGTTATTACTATTACAATAATGTATTATAATAGTAATAACCCACCTTACCACCTTTTAGTCTTTCTTAGTTGATGTTCACTCGGATGTCAAATTATCGCGGTGGACTTTTTTTTTAATGTTTTAAAGTTAGAATTTCTCACCTTTAGCGGCCGCTATCATTCAGAGCCGGGGCCCCGCCTGCGTCGTCGCTCCACCACTCATATTGGTCACTAAGACATGTCACTGCACTACACTACACTAACACATTCACTTTGTCACTTAGCACATTGTGGGGCATCCAAATTGTTCGATCTGAAACAAAAGAAAATCAGAAATAAGTATTTGTCTACGAAGGTTTTATAACAGAAACATCATCAAAGTTTATGATGTTGTGTACCAACTAAACTCAATTTAGGCTATTGCTATCTTTTTCCTACTAATAAAACAAGAAAGAGACACTATTAAATAAAAGCGGTCATTTTTTTTTAAACTTGCGAATTTCCGACCCAACAAAATTAACGACAATTTCATGGCAACCGAGCCGTAATTTAGTTTCGAGTGATGAAAAAAACGTTATTGAACATTAGTTTTCTATATCGAAACCCAACTCAAGTGAAAAGTATTGCCAGCAAATTTAATCGATAGTCAAATATCGAAGAATGACAACCGGGACCAGCGGTTTAACGTGCTTTCCAAGGCGCGGACGGGTCTTGGTATGTATCCTATCCACAGATTAATCTGATCGACCGGCTCTTATAATATGAGGTGACATAATAGACAGTCTTTTCGCTAAAAGCAATATTTTAAACACAACCTTTTCATTAGCCTAGCAAGCAAACAGAAATGATAATAAAATTCAATAGTATAATCCTCAAAAAGTGAACGGAATACAGACAGAAATATTATAACCCTAAAACACCACAAAAACACGAAATTGAAACAATAATTCATGACAAAAAACACGGGTCCGACATCACATACAAAAATTAAACGCACACAGAATCACCCTAATAAAATTACCTTCGCTACTATTCAGCGAAATTATCGTTCACAATGCCAACCACCCTTATTGGGGTTTTCCTCCCCTTTGTTTACCCTCTCCCTCACTCCTATACCGTGGAATAACTCAGTCCCTTTCTAGCTGACTCTAGGATTTCGTTGGGAGTACAACACGTCAATTTTATGTATAAATGGTTAGGATGAGTGGGATTGTTTTAAAATGTTGGTTTTGCTTTTAAAAATGGACCAGTAAGTAAGATCATTACTTTCCTTACCAAGTAGCTTATGGCTAAGTAATAACCGGGGATGGGTGACTGTCTTTACATACCAAGACCCTTTTTTTTTTTTTTTTTTTTTTTTTTTCAGGATGGGAAATCATCAAATGACTTCTCCCGCTCTGGGCGGAGCGGGAGGGTGTGTCAGACTTTTACTGACTAAAACCCACCCGTGTTCCATCAGTTGCCCATGTGCCAGGGTCACGGTATCTCTTTCGAACAATCACGCGACCCCGGCAGGCATCGGTCCTAGTAGACCCCTACACTGCTGCTGACATCTCTTTGAGGCGCGCGTGGAACACTGCGCGCCGTCGACCCGAGCCTGGTCCTTACCCCGGGCGGCGAGCTACCCATTGCTCGCCACCCGCAAGCTCGCGCCTACGGTGGCCGGGAGGCCGCTATTGACTCCCGACGCCCGGGGCGTCTCCTCCTGCGGCGGCTAGGGACGTGAGGGCGCAGAGACTGCCACTCCCTCACGCGCCCCGCCTCCTCCTTCGCGAGCATTACTGCTTCGCAGAAGGAGGTGACGGCTTCCCATTCCCTCTCGCTCCGTACCATGGCTCGCACCAGGGCCGGACGCGAGAGGTCGCCGCCGACGATTGCCTCCACGAGGACACGGCGGTGCTCTGCCCAGGCAGGGCACACCTCCACCGTATGCTCCACCGTGTCCTCCAGACGATCCTCGCAATGGAAACACCCGGACGTATCCTCCCGCTTTATCCTGAACAGGAACCCACCGAAGCACCCATGCCCGGTGAGAACCTGCGTCAGGCGGAAGGTGAGGACGCCGTGACGCCTCTCTATCCACTCCTCAAAGAGGGGACTTACCGCCGCAATAGTGGCGTGCCCAATACCAAGACCCTTAAGAGCGTTAACGTCGATTTTGGTTGTTTGACCCAAAAAGCGTACTTTTCAAACCATTTAATCACCTCATAAAACGTATCTAACGAAAGTGTGAATAACTGAATATTGTTGGAAATATTTCGGTCTAAAAATTTGACTGAAAACCTTTTTACATTAATAAAGTATTCGTGAAATCTAACCAGATAAACAAACAGTGTTTTCTAAAATCCTTTTACAGTAGTCATTTCGAAGCTTAAAATATCCGAAACCACTAATAAAATTGACAAACTAATAAACATATTTAATTGTTCACATCCTTGAGCAAAAAACTGAGAGAGACTTTTTTGATTTTCAGCGCCTAACATAATAAATAAAACAATAAACAAAGTGAAATTAACAAGAAAAAGCAGTTGCTAAATTCATTATTTCTTCCAATAAATCTTATTTAATTTTACAAAATAAAGATGTATTGTAATAGAAGAACATCTTCTTTAAAACTTGCAATAAAAAATTTCAACTAAATTAGTTTTATTATTTTTCTACAATTATTTTAAAACTACTATAAAACCGTGCGCGGTAATAATTTTAAATCAGTCCGCCGCGAGGCTGTTCAAAGAGTGGACGTATCGCTCAGTGCTCTACGCGTGACCTCTCCCGACCCTTGGCATCGAGTGAGTTTATAGTGCGATATAACGATCTTGGGGTGGTAAGTAAAATCATTATTTTTTATTTAGATAATTGAAAACAATGTTTTTCGAAACAACAAAAATTGTTTCAGGTGCCATGGGGAATAAGAGTAAAAAAACGAAACTAGTTTTATCGAGGAAAAGGAAGAGACTCAATCAAGAGGTTTTAGCTAAAGCTAGGGCTAAAAGGTTGGGTAAAATAATATTTTGTATAGAACTTGATTTGTTATCTTTGTTGATCGAAGTTTGCTATATAAGGTCCTCGTTTATTAATTTATTTCCTTCTAGGGGGTGATTGTACTACTCAAATACATTTTTTTTTTTCTAAACGATCAATTTCGAAATTGCAAAAAACAATACTTCCTCAAACTAAACCGTCGATCATCTGATTTTTTTTACTTGCATTGTAATAATAATAATTTAATTGATTTGATTTAATTTAAACTTTATTTCTTCTTTTTAGAGAATTTAACTAAAAGCTTGTTTTTAAAAATGTTTTTAGGGTTCCGTAGTGAAAGAGGAACCATTTATAGTTTCGCTAAGTCTGTCTGTCTGTCCGACCGCGGCTTAGCTCAGAGACCCTTAGTACTAGAAAGCTGGAATTCAACATGAGTAAACATATTAATCACGCAGACAAAGGGGTAAAATAAAATCCTGTTTTTTTATCTTCAGGCATTGTAAAGAAAATAATGTTGTTACGGAAGATGTTAAAATCCAAAATGAGGTAAAGGTAAAGCACAACTAACGTATTTTTATTTACAATTTCATATTTACGTATGGGATTACGTCTATCTTTTTTTTTTCAGGACTTAGCCTCGTCTTCCAAAACCAGCTTGTCGATGTGTGGAACACAGTCACGTGTCGGTTATCTTTCAAAGTCGGTAAAGGAAAACATTTATTTAAATCTACATACAAGTGCTATATATAATAAATATAATATTATAAATAAAGAATTATTCGATATTGAAATATTTTATTTTAAAACTAGAATACTTAATAATTTGCTAGAGGACCATCGCGACTTCCTACGACTTCAAAATGATGAACCCCCTTCATTATGATTTTTTCATGTACTTTTTTATCAAATGAGCAATTCATTTAGTAGTTTTTGTGAAAGAGTAACAAATATACATCTACTCATCCATAAATAAACTCTCAAACTTGCGCGTTTATAATTATTATTTGAAAATATGATCTGTATGGTATTCTGATGTGTAATCGATATGAATTGAAGTTTCATCAAAATGCGTTCAGTAGTTCTTACGGTAAATTGTTAAAATCATTCATCCATACATCCTCACAAACCTTTGTGTTTATAATATTATTCGTAGTAGGATTTTACATTTGTACAATATTTCTAACTTTTCTCCCCTAAATAGTACCTACTTACTATACTACGTATCCAAAATTGCCTTTTTATTTCACAAGCATGTAATAAAAATAAGAATAGTAAATAAAAATCAACTGACGATTAAATAAGTAAGTATCATTAAACATTGAGGATCAACTTGGGTTAGTTTGACTATAATGACGGGCAGCACACCAACTCTACGCACACAGTGTTATGCGCGTATCTGTGTGAGTGGAAGGAGCACTGCAATTACCTAAACTTGGTGCCGTGGATTTCACGTTAACGCTCTTAAGTGCCTCGGAAAGCACGTTAAGCCGTTTGTCCCGGCTGTCTTTCGTAGTTATTAGACAGTCGTTACGGTTCGTCAGAAGCCTGAAGGTCTGATAACCAGTCTTACGAAGAGGTATCGTATTACCCAGTAACTGGGTTGTGGAGGTCAGATAGGTAGTCGCTCCATGTGCACTATAGCATGCGTAGCATGTCCATCGTAGAAAGGGGTTTTGTCGACGGAAGAATAGACAAAATTACAGACTGTAGAAAGATTAAACACAGAATTAAAGATTGTAGAAAGATTTGTACCGTTTTATGCTGGCGTAGCATGACAGTTCTATCTCTATTCTACCAAGAATAGACAAAGTTCTTTCTATGGTGGTCATGCTACGCTTGCTGGTATTCAGCATCTGCATGCTGCATCTGTTTAGACTGGAAGCCGAGACCAACATAGTTGAGAGTGGCTAGGCAGATAATGATGTATAGAGCAAACATGTAAGATATTAGCAATCCTCCTCAATAATCCTATACATATAAGGTGTATCTATTCATACACGAAATATTTTAAGAGGTACACCTGTAGGTGGTAAAGAAGCTACAGCAACGAAAAAAAAAATTCTAAATGTATTTTTTTTAATATTTAATATTTATGAATTATTTGACGCACATAAGAAATAGTGGCTCCTTCTTATTTTTTACGGCCCGAGACACCGCGGCCATCCTCGTGCCATCCGGTCGCCGCCCTCGCAGCGTCAGGCGGGCCATTCATAGAATTTGGAGTAAAGGTTTTATGCAAAACGTCTCAAGCAGTTTAAAAATTATAATAATTACGAAAATTCAAAACCGCTTAGATAAAAAAAATCTTTTTGCTTCTATAGCTTCTTTACCACCTACAGGTGTACTGTACCTCTTAGAATATTTGGTGTATGAATACATACACCTTATATATATGTATGGTAAAACAGTACAAGGCACGCAGTGAGACAAATAGACGTTGCTAATTATTTCATTCATTGGTCTACAGAAAGGGAACGTTTTTATACGTAGAGGATGCAGTTTATCTAGACATACAACCATTAAAAGGAGTATTAGGTAGGCGGATGATAATGAGGTTATCAAGTGATCATATTATCAGAAGTATTCAGAAAGATTAATTTATAGAAATCACTA
Organism: Aporophyla lueneburgensis; assembly: GCA_932294355.1. Classification (NCBI taxonomy): domain Eukaryota; kingdom Metazoa; phylum Arthropoda; class Insecta; order Lepidoptera; family Noctuidae; genus Aporophyla; species Aporophyla lueneburgensis. Next base: position 8,379,813 of record OW028762.1, on the reverse strand, counting down.
ATTTGCCTTTTGGTAACTTCCTTTCTTTTGATCATTCGTCAGTAAAGACAATACTTGTACTGCAATGTTTTCAAGAGATCCATTTGGAACGTGTATCAAATAACAAAGTTAACTTTTAATCAACCGTTTCTGAAGTCCCGGGGACTCCGTATCGATCCTTTACTCGTGTCAAGTGTAATTAAGAGACTTCGGTCACAAACGGCTAGTGAAGCTAGACTGAGATTGAAATTGTGCTATATTGTATGGAGCAATCGGAATTATTTCTTTAAAATGTTATAACATAACACCACGCCTTGTTTCCACGAAGGGTTGGGCAGAGGTGTACCTATAGTACACCCACATTTCACCAGCTATGTTTTAAGTCTCGTATGTTTTTAATCAGTAATTATAACGAAAATAAAATAACAATTCAGACATTAAAATAAGCTGTAGCGGCTAAAAGATGACCAGTCCGTACTGATGGCGCCCGTTCACGAACATGACATGAAATTAGTTCCAAATGCAATTTTAGCACAAATTTTTGCCTTGTTACGTTTAGAATCTTCAACATAAGATTCAGCGACTGCGCCAGATCGCCATCCGCTATGACGTATTTTGGTAAGATCCAAAATACTAGAAGAACAGAAGCACAACAAATTGGAACCGTGCACCTAACTTTTGACGTTTCATATATAAGTGCCCTGGCTCTAGGATTATGTGAAATGATTTTGATTTTGCTCACCCAACATTTTGGACCTTAGAAAACACCGCTGCTTAATTAATTACTTACTTTACTTTTTCCCATGAGGGTAGGCAGAAACTACAGAACGCCACCTGCTACGATTTCTACATAATCCTTTTGTCTCATTTAAATTCATACGTCGGTTGCGAGTACTACGCACCTGAAGAAGAATATCACCAATATGGTCACTATAATGTTCTCCTAGGCGTCCCCTTTCGGCATCTGCCATCCATTCACACCTGCCTTGTACTTTTATTAGACGCCCTTCATTCGTCCTCTCAACATGACCAAACCATCTAAGTATACTCTTTTTAATTTTTGTCTCTACACATTCTTTTAAACCGCACCGTTGTCTTATCACACCATTCCTCAGCCTATCATTCACAGTCACACTACACATGCTTCGCGATGAACGCATTTTGATTAATTACTTCATCTTCATTATTAAAAGTCATCATTAAAATCGTTGAACATCATTAAAAGTACTTAGTTTTGATCTTATTGAAGAAAATGACTTGCAATATTTTAATAATGTTAAACGCACTTTAGCAAATACACACAATAAGTAACATTGTATATTTTTTTTTTAATTGACAGCTTCCCAATTGTTTTGCTATCATTTCAAGATTCTCTGTCAATAGGCCAGAAACCACAAAACCATTTCGTATAACAAAACCCAGTTCTACACGTATGAAAGGCAAAATCCAATTTAATGAATTTTTATTTTGCATCATGAACCGCAGATAGTGCAGTATCGGTATTATTTGTGTAAACTTCACAGACGTCATGGATATCGGTATCTAATCTAAACACCATAATTTAAAAAAAAAACTGTGGCGACTGGCGACATCTCAAAACATTAACATTTATGTGGTAAATTTTAGTTAAACATTTATGTATTCTACATATAAACCTTCCAATATAAATTCTCAAAAAGACCGTCCAAAATAATCATCACAATCCATTATGTAGTTAGGAAGATCTAAGTACAAACATAGACACGAAAATTTTATTTTATAGGTACAAAAGTTGAGCGAATAAATCAGTGGTGGTTACATTTGTACCGGGTACGTACTCTAATTTATGTCTCAATAAAGGGTGATCTACCACGGTGGAAAAATAGAATCGCCCATGAAATCCACATACACTTAATTTTAGTATCGTCTCCTAACTATCATCCAAAGGAATGTACAAAGATCAATCTCAAGCCTTTCAGTTCAGATAAACCATGCGTCGTCAAATTATTGCGGTGCTAGAACTGCACAGTCGTTAAAACCTTACGGAGCAGCGTCGGTTTATGACTATCGGCTTTCCAGTACAAAGTAAGTCTTCGTTCACTTGGGTTTTATGACTTGCGCGGATGTTAGGCAAAGGCTAAAAGGTTTATTGTTATCTGTATCCCCTGATCGAGGTGAAACGATTGGTGTAAAGTAAAAGGAATGCAGGTTTTAAAGAGGAAAGGGCCTAATATGAAACCTTGTGGTGCACCCTTTTGGTCTACCAATTATTGATGGTCTATCATTATTACAATTAGTGCCATTATGTAGGCTTGGGTAACAGATTCAATTATACAAATTGGAAACTTTTAATCTAGGCTGATGATTATGGTCTTCCTTTTTTAATCTAGTAGGTAAATCGAATGTTACTAACAAATCTTCTTTCTCATTCTGAAACATCCGTCACTTTGTGTTTTCTAAATAGAATGAAATTGATCTATTTATTTCCCGGGGCTACAGACGCCGTCAAACCCTATTGTCCCCGGGCATGTGTCCTACATAATAACAGGGTAACATTTACATGCAATTTTGCTTCCGGGAATATTCCCACCTGAGGGAAATACCCGGGTACGGTGCACTAGTTACGCCTACAAATAAGTACTTTCATAGCTGAAAGCATGAAATATAAGCCTTATGGCAACATTGACATTGATCTACCAATATTCACCTAATGCTATCCTTTAACGATCAATTTTGAGAAAGTGTATTCCAGACTTTTGTATGCAAAGATTTTCGGTAGCTAGTCGCAAAGGCACAGCAGTAGCTATATTATTCAGACACTAACAAAAATTAATTATTGTCATTGATTAAGATCTCAATAAACAAACCTCAGATGATATTTTATCGTCACCCATGTCACAAATAAGTGAAGAAATAAAAATAAAGCATTAAATTCCAATTTGTTCCAGAGATTGGTACAATTTTTGAGACAAGACGTGGTGCAAAATATTTTTTATTAGCTCTTGCCAGCAGCTTCGCCAGGGTGGAGGTCAGAAATTAATCCACGGGAGTGTACTACCGGAATAAAAGTATCATATTATGTGTTAATCCAGGTTTATAAACTATCTGTGTGCCATATTCAACCCAAATCCGTTCGGCCGTCTTTGTGTGATTGAATAATAAACATACAAATTTTACGTTTATAATATTAGAAGGATATAAATCATATCTCCATATCTTACTTCAACCGATATTGTTGACACCAAACCTAACCGTTACCGGACAATGGCGCTGTTCATAAACGTCGGCCATAAAATCACTTCATGCGAGGGGGAGCTACCCCTATATTCCAGTGGTGCCAAATTATACCAAATGCTGTGATTCGTAATAATATACCATTTTATTTGCAGCTGAATTTATAAATGGCATGTTCCGTTTTAACAAGTTCTATTGTATTGTCTTTTATTGCTTTATTTTTCTTGTAGCAACGTTACTGATTGATGATGGTTTTAATGTAACTATAATTGTAAATCTCGACCACGTGGCCTGCACATTGATTACGTATAACTTTAAAAATTAAATTGGAAATGCTAATTGAGATATGATCTAACATTTTTCTATTCACCACTTTTGTTAATATTATGTGAAGTCATCTACCAATATCATACATACTACTTTTAGAGGACTACTTTTATCCTAATCATAATCAAAATACGCGAATTGACTAAATAAACATTAATATTTTGTAGCTAAGTATCAAAACAAAAAAAAATCTGACAAGGTTTTTACTCAGCGTCTGTATATTTTTAGACTGTACATATATATATTTTTTTCATTTTAATTGCCCATCATATGTCCTAAATCAGGGAGTATCTGTGGTTTAGATCACTTCGAGTGAAGCCGCATGCATTCTGTTAAAAAATAAACATTTTTAATCACTATTTAACCGCTAAGTGTTTTTTAAATCTATAGATATAACTTTTTAGGGTGTGATTGTCTTGCCCGTAGCTTGAAACCTTTTTGGGTAATTTTTGCGCGATTCACGGTTACTCCTTAAGTTGAAAAGGGGGTTTTATGACATTTTAATTTAACGTATTAACCATAATTTATTTTGACAACATTATAGCAAAACTTTCTCAAACTTATCTCCTTAACCGTTCAAATTGGAAACAAAATTCCGTAAGCCAGAGATGCGATGATAAAAAAAACAAAGGCGCGGACTGTTTATGAGTAACGTCGAATAAACGGAAACAACAAAGTCATCAACATACAAAAGAATGTGTATCTTTACTCTGACGAGCTCAGTAAAACTGACCCTTTTAGTATTACTTCAGTCAACAGACTACTTAACCTGAACAATGGCTCGTGAAATTCGTTTAACTTAAACTCTATACAGTTAGCTGTACTTACATTTCAACTTTATGCTAAAGTGGGAGCTGGTGAAACCCTTACTTCGTATCCAACGCCAGCGCTATCCCAAAACGTAGAATTAACATGTGAAAAGCCAGCATTAGCACCCACCTAGATACAGTGCGGTCCAGCCACTCACACAGGCAAAACACTATAGCTACACACGCAAAGATGTCCCCAACAAAATAAAACACCGGCCCCTGTCATATGGTATTGATTCCGACCCTTCGATTGCCGTCCCTCTCGCACACCGGTCAGCAACGAAAGTGCGAAAAGGACAGGTGTAGATACTTTCTTCTTGGCGACTCGGTTTGAGATGTAATGTTTACTTGTGTGCAGATTAATACTCGGGTAACGCCCTGCCTGGGATGATTCTGTATAGCTTTTAGTGTCCCCGAGTCGCGTTTTGATCGGTTCGAGGAAAAGTGATGTTCGCTTAAGTAGAACTATAATGCTTCTTATATTTCTGACCCTTGAAGTGAACGTTTAAAGTGTTTTGTATGCTTTCTTGTTTATGTTTGTATGTGTGCGAGAAAAGGTGCAAGGAACTCTTTGTCTAGAATGACGCTATGTCTTTTTAGCATTCTTTCTTGTTGGATAATAATTTTGATACAAATACTTGTACATTATGGAGGCAGTTTACATCAGTATAGACATTGAACAGACATTATCTGATCTGAATTGTGACTCCATTACTAAAACTACACATTTTTGCGAACAATTAAAACACTTTATCTTAATAGATTGTTACATGATTCGATGGCAATTGTTTCACGAAATGCAGGCAAAACCACTATTCCAATTTAAATTCTACGTGTTTGCAAATACGATGCATTTTACATAATACCAACGATAGACGAGAAGCGATCACCTTTGAAGCTACGTAGCAATTGTATTTATGGCGAACGCATTTCAACATTGGAGATCGAAATGTCCGGGATCCGATAAAGCGGCGCAGCCTACACATTCGGACGTCCAACCAGTAAAATATAAACCATTATATGTATACCTACAATATTTTGATGGATAGACTAGTATACTGGGGTGACAACTTCGCCCCTAATTTAAGTATATAGTTAGGGGTGGTTAGGGGTACAATAAAGGGTAGAATTAATCCACGCTTGTTTTAGGGCGCGTTGTACAGCAGATGTATCGAAAAGTGGACATGAAAGGGAAGTTTTAAATTGTAATTGTGTAGTGCTTTCGGATTAGAAGTTAGTAAGCAAATGGTGCTATCAGGGTTCATATTTTAACAGACATTGGTGTTGATTCTGTTGTGCACCTACTTAACTTAATGTAGACTATTGCTATCTTTTTCCTGCTAATGAAACAAGAAAGAGACGGAAATAAATAAGACCTGTCAAATTTTGTTGAACTAAGATCTTCTTCGACGAACTTTTATCATGTTTAAAATCACGCCCAATTCAAGGCAATCAAGACGTAAACTTGTCTTAAGAGATAGCTATAGTCTTGTTTTAGTTTAGGTGGTGAAAAATAGCATCGGTACCATTACCAAATGATTCGGTATGCCTATTTTCATGTTCTTTTTTTTTTGTATGAGATCTCGCTGGTCAACCTTTGAGGTTGTCGGCTGCTTAATTTATATGAATAGAAAATATAAGGATTTTTATACATTCAATGTCTTTAAGACAACACTGCTCATGTGCTTATCCTTTACTGCATAGAAAATCCCAGTATCAAAATGGCTGATAGTCAAGGGCGCAAAACTTCAATAGTTGAAGAATTGCGCACGTCTAGACAAAAGACAGTCATAAAATTAGAATCGGTGACTTGGAAATAAATATTAAACAATATTATCTTTATTCTTAATGGTTCCGTGTGATGCTGGACGTAAGCAATAGAACCATCCCATTTCTTCCCGTGGGTGTCGTAGAAGGCGACCAAGGGACTTACTAAAGAATGGACAGCAGCGTTCTCTATACATTTTGCCACCATACTGCGATCGCCTACCCGCCAGCCAGGCGTGGCGATTATGACAAATCCCCCAAACAGGGAAGGCTTATGTCCAGCAGTGGACGTCTTTCCGCTGAAATTATTCTTAATGTATTCTAGAATCGATTTGATTCTCTTGCACTTTTTAACACCCTGTTTTAAATAATTGCCAAGTCTTCACACGAAAATAAACGCATCCAAAATCAATACAACAGTTTGGTCCGGTCACATTTAAATTATACATTTTTTATCACTTGATCCACAGCGGTAAAACACGATAGCAAAACGACCTAATTCCAAATCCGATGACACTGAAAAACCATCGCTATCCGTTACTGTTTGAGTTGCATTTAGTAAAACTGGTATTGAGAGTTGTGCCAGTTTATTATTTAGTCTCCACACTGATTGACGCAGCTTTCGTCATTATTGCTGGGAGTATGGACCCCTATTAAGAGGGTGCCTCCATGGGAACCGGTTTTGGCTCAAACATAATTGTTTTATAAATTGGAGTGTTGTGTACTATACCGCCATCTAGCGGACCGTATATCACTGCAGTGACACATAAACGTATATTGATTGACTAGCCGTAGACCGTGGGTACTGTCAGTTTACCGGGTGGACGACGTAATCAGTTTGTGTACCTACTTGAGACATAGATTAGTGCTTAAGAGTTTACAGACAAGGCACGTAGAAGAGAAGGTCTTTAAGTGGTCAAATCACTCTCTAATCTGTCGTTCTATTTTAAAAGGGAATAGCGTAAGGAAACTTCGCCTGATAATCAGCACATAATATAATAGGAGTGATCCAACAGAGGCCGGTTCAATGCTGGTTGGTGGATGTCACATATCTGCGTATTTTATGGTTCTAGGAGATGTCGGTGGCCAGCACCATTTTGAGAGTAGTGGTGATGAAATAATTTACACAAAGTAAAGCGCCTGTCAGTGTTTTAAACTGCGTCCTACAATTCGTAAGACGCGGCTACCTCTGCTTTCGGAGTTAGCCTCAGTAGTCTGTAATATTGACTGCAAACCAGAAAGTCTGACAACCAGTCTTAATAAGGGGCAGTGGCGAAGGCACCATATAACACGATTCCTACCGGCTTGCCTTCGGGGATTCGCATTGGTAACTCTATCACTATTAAAAATACAATAGTATGTAAATAGTGGCTACTATTGTCAATAAATATAGTTACACTACGGGTATTTAATTCACCATAACATTCAAACAACAAAAAAAGTTATTTATACCTTTGTATTACAACAAAAGAGAAATGTTCTAAATTAACCCGGCGCCAAAACATCATAATCGGGAACTAAAAATTCATACAACAGCGGTCCCGTAATGATGTCACTTTAGGTCATGTGGCACCGCTTGATATGTACGAGAGCAAGCCGCTGTACAACGGGTTATGACAGAGACAGGTATAGAAAAATGCGTCAGCGAGAACGAGATAGAGGAATATTGCATATTTTATTCGTTTTCATCTGTTCAATTTAATTTTATTTAATTCATTACATTCCTATATTAATTTTAGAATGATAGTACGTATTCTTTATTGATGAGTCAGTAAGTTAAGGCCGACTTCGCTTCGGCTTCTCTTTTAGAAAAATTTACGCCTCGCCGCTGATAAGGGGCATCGTATTACCCAGTAACTGGGTTGTGGAGGTCAGATAGGCAGTCCCCGATTTAAAACAGGTACTAGTATTCAGCTGCATCCAGTTACGACTGGAAGCCGAGTTCAACATAATTGAGAAAAGGCTAGGCAGATGGTAATGATTTTTAGAGTGCACACATGAAAGATATTAGCAATCGCCCTATACATGGTAAAACAGTACAAGACACGCAGTGAGACAAATAGATATTGCTCTAGCAATAAATGCATTTCACGTACACCACTAGACGAAGTAGTTTATCTATACAGACACACACATACAAACATTCAAGGGATTATTAAAAACGATGATACAATAAAACCTTAACAAGCGACAAAAAATTCAAAGAACAGAATCGACCGCTTCACCGGAAAATATAGCAAAAACAGCACAACACAAGCTAGCTATAAATTCTTCCGTACATGTACACGGACAAAAGAAAGTAGCTCTGTATAAAATCGCCTATCAATTCACACACAATCTGCATGTTCACACGGTATATTACAGTTCACTGGCCCGACTAGGGTTTACAGAACACTAAAATAAACTAGAACTGGTAATGTAACCTTTAGATCTAATTAGCATAAGAATTGAGAATGTATATTTACTGTGGCCAAAGCAAATTTTTGGTTGGACTCAGACAATTCACTGTCAGAATTGAATGGGGAAGACAACAGTCAAAATGGCGATGTCGTAGCTAGTTCCCAATACAAGCTTACAATACAAGGAATGAGGTGGTTTTATCCTGAATACGAATAATTGGAGTCAATTATTTCCCAAAATACTCAAAAGATAAGAAGATTGTGGTTTAAAGGTATTCCTAGAGATTTTTTCAAATCAAACACGATTGAGGAAACATTTAGAAGGAAGTGGTTACAAGGATAAATAAGACAGTTTCCATAGCACGTAATTTGTTTAAAAATATTGAAATCACCGAGAAAAACTAAATAGTGAAATAAAACCAACCTCATGCATGAACACGAAATATAATGAATGAACGACATGCCAAATTAGGCCATAGGGACCACGCTATGATCACGCCATATACAATTAGGGCCGCTCGACCTTCCCTACTGAGACGCCTAAGTCCATAAAAGGCTAAAAACCGCTTAATTGATCAAGGCAATTGGTGACAGCTAACATTAGCGATAGAATTTGAGTAAAAGTGATGATGCAACGATAAAATTTCTACTCATCAAATCAAACAATAGTTTTAAGACACAAAAAATTGTGAGTGGTTTTTAATTCAAGTAGAAGATTGTGTACGCTAAGAGATTTAAAAATAAAGTTATTCTTAAGGCACTAAAAAAGACCATTCTTGCGCATATCATAATTCAGTTATATGATGCAATTTTTTGCCCCAGGTACTAAACGAAATTACTAACGAACCATACAAAAAAAAAAAAAAAAAAACATTAAAACAAAATGACACTTAAGCATCGAAGTACTCCAATGATTAATCACATATGGATGACGTTACAAAGGCAATAGAAAGCATCAGGTTTTGAATTAAGTACAAGAAACAGGGACTTAACCTTTTCTGGCATTTTAAAGTCGGCCAGGCAGCCCTGCGCAAGAGCATGTCAAAACGACAAGACCACACGTTAACATGGGAAAATGGAATAGAATTATATTGCACTGTGCCAGTCACTTTCTACTTGTTGCCTAACCTATGGTCCTTTCTTAGTTTGGGCATCTAAAACAATGGCAAAGTTGAGAGCTATATAGGTTAAGCTAACTGTATACCAATGTTTGAACCAACCTTCGAAAGGGTTGGCAATTGAAAGATTTTAGTAGATGTATACATATGTGACTTCACATTATCGCCTAATGTCTTTCTAGTAATGGTAATTTTTGGTGTATCAGTACGTCTACACTTTCCTATGAATATTCGTAATTGTCTGTCTAGCGGAAATGTCACGTGGTCATTGGTGTTCGTTCCATACTAACGGATTCTACTGTTTGATGATAGTAGTCCGAATATTGTTTTACGCTACTAAGTATATGTCATGTTGCTATGTTTTGTTTAAAATATATATAAAGTCCTGCGGATTCTAGCCATCGGCGCGGGAGATGTTATAATAGTGCACAAGTGTGTGCGCAGACACAGGGGCACACACTTCCCTCACTCTCATAGTCCGATGGGACGGCGATCTGGTACGACCAGAATCAGGCGTAGGACGTGTTTTCCGAGAGACGGGGGTACCTACCTCAAGGCAGAGTTTTGGCCGAAGGGTGTCGTGTATCGGCGATTCCGCGGAAGGCTACGCGACACCACGCAGCGCAACACGACGCCGTCACTTCGTGTACAATAGTTTTAAATTGTTTTTTATTTGTATGTATGTTAGTCTGTAAGGTATTTATGTTATGGGTCTTTGTAGCCAGAAATAAATTGATTTGATTTGATTTGATTTGATAACACCGCCAACTTCCAAACTCCAGGGTGTTAAAAATAAACTACGCCAATAAACCAATGTACGGGATGAACGCAAACGACCACATGACGCATTTCTTGATAAAGGTGGTATTCCGTATGCAACGGTCAGCTTGTATAAGGCTATTAGATCTTTAACGAATCATCCAGTTAAGTCAACAACCTTTTAAACTAAAATACAAACAGTTATGTAAGAGCTCAAAAGAAGCCAACGCAAAAAATACTTTCGTTTTCCAAGCTAAGTATTTAAAAACGTGAGTTTGTTTGGAAGTTACCAGCTTACAAGTATCCCCCTTCTTAGCAGGAAAAGTTTCCTTGCTTAACATTTAGAAACTGCGTTTTAAGTCCATTTTGGTAACATTTATCTTGTTCTTATCACCGTTAACTTCGTGTTCCCCTTGAGATTATTTGCATTTGTTTCCATAATAGTATTCCGTGTGATGCCGGACGTAAAGAACAGCACCATCCCATTTCTTTCCGTAGATGTCGTACAAGGCGACTAAGGGACTTACTAGAGAATGGGCAGCAGCGTTCGCTATACATTTTACCACCATATTGCGATCGTCAACCCGCCTGCGTTGCGATTATGGCAAAGCCGAATTGATGGTGATGAATAGTATTTTGTGCGGCTATTCTGTGGTTTATATTCTTTACTTTAGTATCTACTATGTCTTTGTTCCTTTCAACATCATAATCATTTATCAGTACACTGATAATTTGTAAATCTTCTTGTTAATCAAAAAATCGTACTCCTTAGATTTGAAGACGAAAAACACCTTTTAATTGAATGTAAGTGTTCCATTACAACACTGTTCGTTCAAGTGTTGCAGAAGGACATAATACATCACACATCATGCTTATAATCCTCTGGGCACAAATCCAGTCAAATGATGAAAAAAAAAATTTACTCATCGATTTTTTTTCAAAATTTTAATGACACTGACAAAGTAAATTAAAGCAACCAAATGAATGTTATTTGAAATGCGTAAAAAAAATCAAAGTTTCACAAAATTACAAAATCAGGTGACCGATTACGGTCATTGACCTTCGCTCATGAATTAATGATTTTTTTTGTTCCTTTCGTTTTCCGTATCGATACCCAACTCGTAGATGCAGTATTGCCAACCTATTTTAATCTGACTTTCTCATTATGATGACAAACGTAATACATAGTTTTGTCAGCAATCAAAGATTTACACTTTGGCACACTAACCAAATTTACTCCATCGTCGGAACACGTCATGTTACCCGCAAAACATCGATCTTTTTCTAGTCCAGTGACTAATACAGACAGACTCATAATCATATGTCATTTCGGTTCTGCATCATGGAGTCATATTGTACAAAGTATGTCATTGAATGACTTTCATTCGTGCCTTTGTCTGTACATTGATCATTTTTTTTGGAGATCACGTGAGACATCTTGACTTTATACGGACTGGAAAATTTTACGTGATTAAGTTCTAGAAATCTTTATACGTTACTTTGGACATACTTTGGCTAGACGTTATTCCTGTCACTGCCAAACTACATGGGCAAGATAAAGACGGAAACATGTCTAAGGACAAGGTAACGTTTATAGATCTCAGCTTCATTCATGGATGACTATACTATACTACAGACACATGGAATGATGTGGGTATGTAAGTTTTATTTGACAGACGGACAAACGATACGTTCTAGTGAGGTTTGTGATGACTTCATGTGTCTTTGGATGTTAGAAGTTTATTGCTTTTATCTAAAAAGGTTGGTGTATACTGGAAAAACGTACGATTTTTTCTACGCGGGCAAAATGTATGGAACAGCAAATTTTTCATTAATAACTCGTGAAAGGTTTGTACGGTAGGTGGTCAAGAATCATATGCTGAATTCATGGTTATGGTTTTAGTACTGGTTTAAATTTTATCTTGTAGAGAAAACCACTGTAAATTGGACATAAGCCATCTACCTAATATGGAATAAATATAATCATTGAAAGAAATGGTTATACAAATCCTCTTTTTAATAAAACTCCTAGTTTCTAAAGGCGGTCTGGTAAGAATACTATTGAATGTGAAATTCTATCCAAAAGCCAAATTGTATTAGAACAAGCATCTTATAAACTCCTACATCACATGAAAAACGAGAGTAACATAGAAAGTGGTTTCTCGTTTCCTTCCTCCGCTCGGAGATAGAAAATAAAAGATCTATAGAGGTTATTAGCCTCAGAGACAATAACAGCAACCGGGAGTGAAGTCCTAACAATCTATTTGATAGACATAGGGCTGGCAATCAGTGAGAATTTGAATAGTATTGCATTTGAGAACGACCATTGTACTTCATATAGAAATGAATGTTCGGACCAAATGCCATTTCGTCAGCATAATCTCCTTTTTGAATTAAACTGGAATATAAAGCGCATACATTCATCCAGTTTCTACATCGAAATTCATGCGAAAATGTATCCTGTGCAAAGTTACTCGCAATCGGATTCAACATTCACAATCAATCTGTTTATTGTGTCCCGACCTGAACGAGCGAATGTCGCCTAAAATAACAATGGAGGCACACCCGCATCGTCCAGGTGTAAGGAACAGTATAGGCCCTTTAGAAAAAAAAACCTCATCTGCATATCCGAGACCAGTGCTTCCCTATTAACAACCTTACGTAACGCTAATACGGTCTTTACCACTCCCAACGTAACCGAATGAAAAAAAAACACACAGTCAATGTCCTTAGTTGCATTCGTGTTCTATCTCTTTCGCTTGCATTGAATTTGAGAGGGATGGAAGAAGGGATTGTGACAAAAAAATGATCGCTTGCGCACTGTGGGGACTTCGAATAGTATTTGCATTTTTTGTCGGTGACGTAAAACAGACAGCAGAAGCATTATTAAGTTCGTTATCTGCTCCATTTGCTTCATAATATGAAGGATAAAGAAAGGACGTACTAACTGTACTATTAGGTACACTTCCAACGCTAATTCGTGAAAGTTTGCTAAGAGAAAGGCTTACTGTTGTACTTACAGATAGATTGACGACCACAGCACAGTGCAGCAAGCCATATTTTGCAAATCCGGTTTCAAGGTCAAAAGAGCGGTTGTGAATCGTCAATATTCTACAATCATTTTGTGGGTATTATTGGTTAAAAGTTGTTTGGTTTACAGTTGAACCAGTATCGACTTCCATTTTAGCTTTAAGAAGAGGAAACGTGATCGATGGCGTTCATTCTGGTTAGTCCAAATATTTTTAAAGATATAATCTAAATACATATACTATCTACTACAGCTATGTTTGTATGCTTGGTTTCCTAGTAGTTTATTTTCTTAAATTAATTTATGTGCACCATAAAGCAAATAAGGGATATGTCCGTGGTAGATATACGATAAATCGTAATAAAAATTTTGGTCTACTATCAGGGAGACTACATTCTTAAGATATAAGCGCGTGACCGCGTTTCGTTTTGAGTTTGATTTGTAACTCCTCATTTTGAGCAATTTCAATCATTGTTACGTTAACAATCTTATGATTTTTTGGAGGAGCAGTCATATCATGAATATTGAACTTCAGCTTTGGGTAGTTAGTTTTTTCAAATGTTTTCTTGTGGCTTCTCATCCTCATAGCTTGCGATTTTTCTTGTTTTGTCTACATTCAACTGCGACTTAGTCTATAACTATAGCCGTCTTTTTAAGTTGCGATTTATAAACATTCCCCGTGCTTTGGCTTTGACTAAGACATGTTCCTGTCTCTCTACCTTGCAAATGTAGTTTGTCAGTTCCTAGGAGAGCTGTTCCGTTAGGATAAACTGTAATTTTCATCAGTACTATTTGAAATTAAGGTGTCAAAAACGTTCTGTATTTGAATAACTTAAGAATCCAAAGCTTTTTGTCTCGGCCTTTCTTCTCAGAGTAGTCAGATAGGAAACGCCAACCTCATCTAGTTTTTGAAAATATGATGGACGTGTAAAAGTGTCTGTACAAAGACAAACCTATTTACAGAAATGAATTCATTTAACAGACGTTACTGCCATCTATAGCGTTACCTTCTATAATGTTTATATATTACGTTTCTACACTACATCTTATTGTTCATGATTTTATAAATTTTGCATAAAGACCAGGTAGGAAATAGTAATTATGTTCGTGATCTCGGCCAGGCAAGGTCGAATCAATCTCAGGTTGTAAGAATCATGTATGATTTATAATATAACATTACACTGCTCTTTATCTAGTACATTGTCTGTTGTGAATAAATGCTTTGTCATCTTAGTAATTTGATTTAGTCAGGTGATGTGGACGTTTCTGGTATAAAAATGTTGCTTCCACAATTATTACTATGCCTTATCACTGTATTTTACTGTGTGTACATAAATCCATACCAATATTATAAATGGGAGTGGGTGTGTCTGTTTGTCCGTCTTTCACGGCAAAACGGAGCGACGAATTGACATGATTTTTTAAGTGGAGATATAGTTGAAAGGTTGGAAAGTGACATAGGCTACTTTTTTTTGTTTTTTCGTTGGCAGGGGTGAACTTAGAAAAGCCGTTCCATGGACCATTGTATGTAGGATGTTCGCGTTGTCCAATGCCCAGAATCTTTAAATTCTATCCCCAAATGGAAAGACATATAATATCGTCTACATTAACGTATTAAAATAACATTCTGTTACGAGTTCTCTTCCGTGTTCCAAATCAGGAAAGGGGAACCGCGTTACCCCGAATTTAACGCGAGCGATGCCACGGGCAAAAGCTAGTCATAAAATAAATAAATAAATACGGTCAAGGAGCAAAATGTTTATCAGTTTTCTACCAAATTCTTTTCAAGTTGATGATGTTTTTGCCACGGAATACATTTATCAAGAAATACTGCTAAATAATCAATCAAAATCATTAAATGACATATTTTATCCATACTATCCATACTAATATAATAAATGGAAAAGTAACTCTGTCTGTCTCGCTTTCCTGCTAAAACTACTGAACCGATTTAAATGAAATTTGGTACACAGATAGATTAGTGCCTGAGAAAGGACATAGGCTACTTTTTTATCCCGGTAGTATGTTCCCGCGGGATAATTTCCGACCTCCACGCGGGCGAAGCCGCTGGCAAAAGCTAGTTTCATATAAATCTACATGGGCACTTATCAAGCGTCAGAAGCTGGAAGCATGGTTCCTATTGGTTGTTTCCTATGGAGAAGAGCCGACAAGAACGTGTTTTGAAAACACTTGACTTTTTTATGTTTTCAAATTACAGTGTTAGTAGGTATGAGAGGATAGTGTAGCCCGTCAACAAGTATCAGGAACTTATTAAAACTTTTTAACAAAAAATTAAACCGCCGAAAAAACTGAAAAGCATAAAATAATACGACGCTTTGAGTGATCTTTGTTCATTGATTTTTCAGCGCCGACTCAAAATTTTAAGGTTTATTATTTTATGCTTTTCAGTTTTTTCGGCGGTTTAATTTTTTGTTAAAAAGTTTTTATTTTATATTTTTTTGTGGCTTGAATGTACTAATAATACTTGGCAACGTATACCCCATCCAATGAAAAAAGAATTATCAAAATCGGACTACTCTGTATAAAGTTATGCCTGGTTATACATTACAATCAGTGAGTGAACAATCAATCATCCCCTGTTTTCCAACCCTTAGGGTTTGATTTTGTTTTCCAAATTTATATGGGACCTCCTTGGGAGTATACCCTTTCCAATAAAAAAAAGAATTGTCACAATCGGACTACCATGTACAAAGTTATGCGTGATCATACATAAAAAAAAAAAAAAAAAATATTCGCGTCGAATTGATAACCTCCTCCTTTTTTTTTCGTCGGTTAATAGAAAACAGTCTGCAAGACCTTCATCGTTCTCACATTCACAATATATCGATACCGGAAATTTCAATTGTCGTAAAGGACAAAACACGAGTTTTCAGTAGAGCCAAAAAACAAAAAAAAATATTGTTTTTGACTTATATCTTTTTCAAACAAGGTACTATATTCATGATGTCAAAAGAAACCCTCACTATTTTTTCGTGTTCTATCCATAAAAATGAATAAAATAAACCAAACATAATTATTGACGAAAATGAGAGTCCTTTACAGCCCAAAAAAAATTAACTGAAGTACTTTACAGCCACGAAAAATTGGTTATGATAAAGTCAGATGTGTCGTAAAGGACTGATCTTGATTATCATTGGATAGTACAGGTCAATTCAACCAGAGACTAAGGGGGTAAAAGGAACAAAAAACCTAAAGTTTTGAATAGAAATACCTACAATATGTAGTAAAAACAAGTGAAATTAAAATATTTTTTATTTATTATTCAAATATTTAGTAAAAAAGTAGTAAAAATATTATTCTAATAGGAATTCAAAATTTAAACAAAATGTTTTGCGCTATTACGTTATATTTATAATTTTATTGTGTTGTGATGGAAGGTTTTGTTACCAATTTGGACATTTTCCTGTTTGTGGCAAACACCAGTTTTTTTTAACAACCTGAAATGTTATTTGAAGTTTTTGCGAATAAAGTTGATTTGCCAAAAATGATAAGAACTAATTGAAACAATTCTGTCGGACTTATGTGTGCTCGTTGAGGAACAAATGGATCTCGCGTAATCGCACGAGACGTACATTCATCAAAAAGTATGGGACATAGCTGCAAAAGGACATAAAATAGCCTGAGGTCGTGAGGGAAAAGATAACCCCTTGTATGGTGTTAGTAGAACAGCAACCATGTTCCAGTTCTGACATCGCTATAAATGAGGGTGCATCAACATCCTGTGGACCGGAAACGTGCAGTGTTGGAACATCAACATCAGTTGTGAGTCCAAGAAAACCATTTGTGAAGCTAAGCCCGCTACAGAAGAGTGGAAGAGCTCCTAACGTACAGAACTGAAAGTCATGCTCATGCAACTGGTTTAAAAGCACAAAATAAGAATGTAGCAGATATCATTAAACTAGTCTCGGAGCATCCCGAAGAAGCTACAAAGATAAAGGAATTGTTAAAGGCATAGAAAACTATGCCCATATATTCTGCTGATAAAGCTTTAGGTATTTTGACCTCATTGAAGCTTTCGAAGTGGCAGTATATAACATTAATATATTGTGCAAAGGAAGAAGGAATACCATTGTATCCTTCTTATACAGCTATCCTTGAAGCGAAGAAGAACTGCTATCCGCCAAAAGATGCCATAGAAGTCACGGAAAGAGGGGTTAAAGTAAAACTTCAAGCTATTTTGAACAAAACTGTGGCTAGACTTGGAATATGTTTTCGTGTAGAATCTTCACTGCATGGCAAAGAATGTATACTTATATTAAAGTGGGGTTTTGATGGTGCTTCAGGGCAAAGTTTGTATAAGCAAACTTTGGCAGAGGATGACGATTCTAGCATTTTTATATGTTCGTTTGAGCCCCTGCGCTTAGTTTGTGGCGAAGAAATGATATGGGAGAATCCAGAGCCATCTTTCACAATGTTCTGCAGACCATTATATTTTAAGTTTTCAAACGAAAACAGGTTGAACATAGTTGAAGAACAGGCTACGATTGGAAACGAGATTGAAGACCTGCAGCCTTCTATTATGGGAGGCCATTCTGTTAAGCACTCGATGCCTACGACCATGACTGATGGCAAAATCACTTCCCATCTATCAAATACCTCATCTCCGACTTGTGATATATGTAAAGCAACTCCTACGGAAATGAATAAGTTAGACGTCTTTGTGTTTTTTGTGTTTGGGAAATCATCAAATGACGTCTCCCGCTCTGGGCGGAGCGGAAGGGCGTGTCATTATAACTCAGCCATAGTCACGGTGATTAACAAATGAGGTACTTAGTAACATCAGTTTTTAGTCACTTGTTAATCAGCGTGATTATGATTGATTATGCAATTTTGTAAACAAAAAGTATTTGATCAATATCGTATTTAATTATTCTCATTAAAAAAGTCATTAATAGGCTATTAACTAACGACAGTACAAGTAAATCGATGCTCAACTTCGTTTGACCATGTCAAAGATTTGAAAAATCACGTATCGAAAATTCAAAAATTTGGTACGCGCGAAGCGGCACTGAAAGGTATATGAATTTGATGTCACCTTGATCGCCGTGTATGGTACAATACCTCTTGTGAGCATCAGCCCTTCAGTTCCATTCAGTTTCAAATAAATTAACTTTAAGTGTTTTCACCCATACAAAAAAAAAAACTTAAAACTTTTTGTTCTCAGGCGTGGAGGTTCCATACGTTAATATTACATAAAGGTATATATACCAGACACATTGCAAACGTCCTTTACGCCCTAATTACGTAAGTTAAAACAAAGCATAGATTTGGTCGTAAGGGTTAAGACTATATCTTTATTATGTGGTTAAGAATGTCGTATAAAAAGTTTAATGCAAAAATGAGGATTACGACCTCTTAAATAATTAAAACATGACTTTACGCTCCCCTATTGAAAATTATTTTTACGATACATCCCAAATAGTATAAAAAATCGCGCTAGAGCTGTTAGAAAGCCAGGTCGTAAGGGGCTTTTTTTTAAAGATAGAATTTTTTTTAATATACCAATCGATAGAGCTTGCGACGCTGATTCCAAATATATATATAACTCATTTTCGGCAAAATGTCCTTTACGACAATTGAAATTTCCGGTATCGATATAAAAGAATCAACATAAATAACAGCTTAGAATGACTGACCAAATTATCTTCACGGTACATCTCTTAATTTTCCAGTCACCAACTAGGAGTATCTAATTAAGTAATAGATAACGAATGCATAATTAAACAGATATGTGGAGGAAGTGAAAATGTCGCATACGCTTACGTATTGGATGCACGCGTGCATACGATTATGGTTCCACCTTGTGCCATACTTTCGTATCTTGCAATAATATTATGTACTTGTTGACTGGTTTTTAGTTGCTCCTAGGTTATCCATTATCAGCTTTTAATGTTCCCATTGCTGGGACACAGGCTTCTTCTTGGTCAGAAGGATCATTGGTGGATGTCACATGTTTCCGATTTTTTGGTTCTAGGAAACGTCGGTATCCTCACGATGTTTTCTGTCACCGTTTTTAGAGTAGTGGTGATAAAATATTTTACACAAAGTGCCTGCTTGAGGTCCGAACCCACGTCCTACAGCTCATAAGTCTCGTAAACTTAAGCCTTGTCCAGCAGTGGACGTCATTCGGCTGAAATGATGATGACAAAAACACAGACAGAGGATTATGCCAGATTTGATACTGATGACTGATTATTTTGTCTATCAGACAGTATCAAGTTTAAAACATCAAGGAAATAAGTGAAAATGAATATCGAAACATAAAACTACTAACGCACTATAAGGGGAAGCTAGCGCAAACACTTTTAACATAGTAAGGTAAACCTAATTATTATTTATCAAGGTACCGTAATTTATTCAACATGTTCAATGCTCTTCAAAGGGTTTGTGGCTAAGTAATAACAACCGGACCGGGTCGATCGATTAGGTTAAGCTACGCTTGCCGCTATTGGTCTGTGGATGGATGACCACCTCTACATAAGAAGACCATTCCATGCCTCGGAAAGCACGTTACGCTGTTGGTCCCGGTTGTCATTTGTGGATCTTTGACAGTCGTTACGGGTCGTGAGAATCCAGAAAGTCTGACAACCAGTCTTAACCAAGGGGTAACGTACTACCTATTGTGGATGTCACATAAGCAGTCGCTCCATGTATAAAAACGTTTTTACAAAAAAAAAACAACCGACTTCCTTAAAAACACTACAAAGTGAAAAATAACTTTAATTTCGGAAGTCGGTGTCTTAGGATTTGTATTTAAGATTTTTGCCACCGACTTCCGAAATTAAAGTTATTTTTCACTTTGTAGTGTTTTTAAGGAAGTCGGTTGTTTTTTTTTTTGTAAAAAAGTTTTTATTTTTTAATTTTTAGTTATGGTATCTACCCCGCACTAATTCCAAACAAACAATTCATATTTATGCGATAGCAGAAATCGCGGTTGATTTGCTGTCATTTTTTAAAGAGTTCCGGTGTCTGTCTCCGGAATTCATCATCAGATCTATATGAAATTTATTTTTCATTTCGGAATAAACCCCTTTCGAACAAAAAAAGAATTTTGCAAATCCGTTTATAAATGACGGAGTTATGGCCGAACATACATAAAAAAAAAATATATATAAACATCTGAATTGATGATAATCTCCTCCTTTTTGAAGTCGGTTAAAAATACTGGTATTCAAGTACATCCAGTTAGGCTGGAAACCAACCCCAACATAGCTGGGAAAAGGCTAGGCAAATGATGATGATCCTTCATCATCATTATCGTCATTAACGCCGAAAGACGTCCAATTCCATACATAAGCATCCCCTAAGCACAACCACTTCGACCGGTTCTGTCCTTCTCGCATGTAGTGGATTCCTGATGATGCTAATTGCTCTTCAATTACTAACAATGGCAAATACTCTAAGGACTAGTTATATGTTATATTTCTTATCAGTAAATACGTATAAAGGATGATCTAGCGAAGACAGACGGATGTTGATGACTAGACCTCACTTAGTAATTTGTTACAATTAATCCGCTCATGTTCAATAATAAAATAATTAACTATGGGAATCATTTTGTTCATTGTCATAACTAACTTGCGTCGGAGGTTTATTTTTTTACTTTCATTTTTTTAACTGCGTCATTGGTTAAGGCTAAGTCTAGATGCTTCTGTTGAGCATGAGGTCCTGGGTCATACAAAAGTTATTGGGTCTTTTCATCAGGAATTTCTCAGAAGTAGCACGGAGTCTGGATCTATACTCTGAGGAAGAAAAAGCATGTGCCTAAAAGAGTCATGAATATACGTGGGATAGATGGAGAGCTCCGTCTCCATCAAAATAAGGTCAAGGCAAAGATCTTGCGGGATGTGTCGCATATATGGGATTGTGAGTGGAATGATATGAAAGAGAAAGGAGTGAATGATAGCGTAACATTTGACAGGGGAGAATGGAAGAAGAAATGAATAGAATAAAGTTTACAGTCTCTAGTATTACAGCTAGTAGTAGTACGTACACACATACAAAAATCACTATAATACCGGAAGCAAAAGGTTTAAGCGTAACCATTATGCTTAGGTTCCCCTAGCAGGTTCTATGCGCTGGTTTTCCGCTAAAAGCCTTAAACGAGGTACCAAGAGATGGAACAAAGGTAGGAACATGATGATATCACGAACATAATACATGTTCTTACTTCGTATCAGTTAGTTAGACACCGGTCAAGTAATAGAGCGCAATAAATTGAAAAATGGGTGGTTGAATTTGCCCGTCTTCATCTTCAAAGATTCCTTGCATATTCAAGTCTTCAGAATGTCAGTCACAATCAAGTTTAATTATAGACCATACGAGCAAAGATACTCGTACTAAGGTAGACGAAACAATAGGATACTGTTTTGTAGATTAAACTTGTGATGTGTGGACAAAAATACGAACGATCGTGTGATGCTGAACTTGTGAACCCTTTCCCATCCTACCGTATTTTCTTTAGTACTTCTTCGTCAGGGGGAGATGTATAAAAGAGAACATGTGACGATCGTCAAACGTAGAGCAAATCTATACGCTGTATTCTTTAGCTTAACAGATTTTCTTTACCTTTTCGCCAAAAGTCGTTAAGAAAACGGTAATTGTATACTATTTGTTGTCATTTGTGAGTTGAAGAAATACCTCTAAATAGATTAAGTAATTGAAAAATGCATTCCTATGTTATCATCTACATTCGCTAACTTTTGGCCTCTTTTTTATGTTTTGTTCTTCTGGGTTGCGGTGGTCAGATAGGCAGTCTTTTTATGTAAAATACTGGTATTTAGCTGCATATTGTTAGACTACAAGCCGACCTTGACGTAGTTGAACAGATGATGATTTCGTCAACTCTTCTCAAAATCAGATGATCAAAATGGCTTTCCAAGCCCAGAAACAAATAAATAAAGGACATAATAATGAAAACGTCACGCCATGACGTGGTAACAAGTCTAATGGAGATATTTTCCACGCAGTCGACTTCCTTGTTATATGAGTGTATTGTTCGGCCATTTCCGATCACTCCATTACGCAGAAACAGGTCGATGATGAGAAATCGTTTAAACAATCTGCGCGCTGACAGTTTTATGAGAAGATTCAAGAATTGTATCTCTTTAATCCTTCCAGTAACAGTGAAAGAAAGAAACTCGTATTTATTTAGGAAAGACATGGCATATACGGCAGAAATAATTAAATAAAAAGTGTAAAGTGTCAGATGAGTGGGAGAGAGTGATATCAGAAACTGCAGTGGCTACATAATAAAAGCTAAATGGCTCGGTCCAAGGTTAAGCTACACTTGTCAAGGTCGGTTCGTGGATGACCATCCATTACATATCGAGACACCTTCGTACCTCGGAAACGTGGTTGTCATTTGTATATTTTTGACTCAATTAAATATCGAAACCCCTCAGTATGGAAACCTGGCTATCAGTCGTTATGGGTAGTTAGAAGCCCGAAAGTGACAACCAATCTTATCAATGTGTTTCGTATTACGTGAAGGTCAGTAAGGCTGTCGCTGCATGTTAAATATTGGATTTCAACTGTATCTGGTTAGGCCAAGAAGCCGATCACACGTAGCTAAAAGCACCGCTTTCCACAAAAGCCCTTGACCCAACTGCAAGAGCCTATTAAGGGGTCGAGTATCATGGCTGAAAAACTAATGGCGGAAGAATTGTAGATGTTCCTACAACACATAGTTCCATACCAATATTTTAAATGCATACGGTAACTCTGCCTTTTTACGCTGTAACGGCTGAACGCATCATGATTTTTCGAGGCTTTTTTCAACTATGTTGTGATCGGGTTCCAATCTAAATTGATGCAGCTGTATACTAGCATTTTACATGGAGCGACAGTCTATCTGACTTCCACAACTCAGTTACGGGGTAATACGATACTCCTTAGTATCATTAGTTGTCAGACTTTCGGACTTCTGACAACCCATTACAACTGTCGAAGATCCACAAGAGGCCATCGGGACCGACGACGGCTTAACGTGCATTCCGAGGCACGGAGGGGTCTTGGTACGTAAAGATCCACGGACCAAGCGCAGCTTAACCTGATTGATCGATCCGTGCGGCTGCTTTTACTCAGCCACAAGGTATTTAATGACACTTGGCAAACACCTGGGGTGTTTAGGACAAAGGATGTTCTATTCCTGGAGTATTTACGTTTCTGTATGATAATTTTCGTTCTTCACGCAGACAAAGCCGCGGACAACAGCTTAGGATCAATCCTAGTCAGTAAAAGCCATTGTGGGCGAGTTAAAACATTGACTGGTGCTTAGGCAAACAGTTTACCGTGCGCGTCACTGACGCACCCTGCCCCTTTGTCTACTAATAGCAAACGCGCCTTTGACATAGCCTCGTGTAGTCGATTGTGGGAGTCAGGCCTCGCCTGTATTGGTTATGTGTGCACAGTTCATAGAATGTAAAACTGAAACAAATCGTCTCTTTCGCCTACATTTGGCCCAGTGGTAGCAGCCCCAAATTGCAAGTGGGTTCAAACCCAGACAGACGCTTTACTTTGCGTAATTCATATCATCACCACTGCTCAGGGTGGAAATCGGCATATTTTACAACCCAACATTCGAAGATATGTGAGATTTACCTACTCACACTCGGACCGCGTGATGAATACGGCCCGTTCTTTATCACAGAGAGGAGGTCTGTGTCTTAGCAGTGGAAACTTCAGAGGCTGATAATGCTAATGCTTATATTTTGCAACTAAACTGGCTCATATTCGCCGCAAGGTAACTTTTAACCCGAATAATTATATAAGAAATTGTGGACGATGGTAGTATTTTAGCCAAAAGGCCATTGTGAGACGTACCCCCGACAAAAAAAAATAAGTAGCTACCTTAACCAGTCAATTACCGTAATTACAGACACAATTAAAAAAACCGGCCAAGTGCGAGTCAGACTCCGCACCGAGGGTTCCGTACAAACCTGTACGTATTTTCGGTTTAAAAATATATATTATTTTTAATTTTTATATTTAAATTGATTGAATGTAAGGTAAATTGCGGTTTACGATTTATGACGTTTTAAAAAAAAACTACTCACTCGATCTCGTTCAAACCAATTTTCGGTGGTAGTTTACATGGTAATGTACATCATATATTTTTTTTAGTTTTGTCATTCTCTTATTTTAGAAGTTACGGGGGGGGGACACACATTTTACCACTTTGGAAGTGTCTCTCGCGCAAACTATTCAGTTTAGAAAAAAATGATAGTAGAAACCTCATTACCATTTTTGAAGACCTATTCATAGATACCCCACACGTATGGGTGTGATGAAAAAAAACATTTTTGAGTTTCAGTTCTATGTATGGGGAACCCCAAAATTTATTGTTTTTTTTCTATTTTAGTGTGAAAATCTTAATGCGGTTCACAGAATACATCTACTTACCAAGTTTCAACAGCATAGCTCTTATAGTTTCGGAATAAAATGGCTGTGACATACGGACGGACGGACAGACAGACAGACAGACAGACAGACAGACAGACAGACAGACAGACAGACAGACAGACATGACGAATCTATAAGGGTTCCGTTTTTTGCCATTTGGCAACGGAACCCTAAAAACGATTGTTTACATACCAAATGTGGTATCTCAGGGACTTAGAGGTTAAAAGGTGTTCAAAGTACAAAATAAACACGTAATTACAGACTTTATTGGTGTCATCTTTTGCACTAAGGTTAAGTGCTATTTATAGTTTAATCAAAAGATGCTTGAAAAGGAAACCAAAGCTGCAATGGCTCTTACTTCAAATGACCCCTCCAGACATGGTCCCGCATTTAAAGACTCACACAAAATCCTAATACTATAATGTTTGGACTTTACAAGAGACCATGACCTCTGAGTTAGTTTCGGCATATCTTCTCAGGGATCAGTCAGTTAGGAAATGCCGGTGCTATCTTTTAAAATATTGATCAGCAAAATTACGTATAAAAGATCTACTTACAAAATAATCTTTTAACTTATTTAAAAAAGGCATTCTGCTTTTTAGAGGTATTAAGGATAATAATGACATATGATCTTTAGTTTCTGCCAACTCCCGTGATAAATCATGACGTAACGCACCAAAAGCCACGACAGCGGAGTTCTTCCAGCTTTCAAACCTAGAAGAACCTTCTTATGACACATCCATGTCAGCACACACGAACACGACTATATAGCACAACAGTCCACTTCTGGCAAGGTTCGCGCCAAACGTAGCTGGATGCCTGCCAATCCGCCAGAGAATTGATTTAATAATCTTTCATTTCACTGCGACAATTCCTGTTTACATCGTTTTATTTGTTATGTTAGTCTTTAGTGGTTAGAGGTAGAAAAGCCCGAAATGTGACAATGGCTTGGGATTTGATGGAATCTAAGAGACTTGTCAGAGCTGAACGAGAAGAGGGCTAATGGTTTATAAATCAGTACTCTTTATTTATCCTCTCTGAAATACCTAATTGACACACAAACGTTGTGTTTTATAATATACATATTATTACTATATTATAGGTTAAGATAACGACTCGCCTGTTAGTCTAGTGGTTAGTGACCCTGACTGCAAAGACTGAGGTCGTAGGTTCGATTCCCACCCAGGACAAATCTTTGTGTGATGAGCACAATCATTTGTTCTGTGTCCGGGTGTAAATTATCTATAATATGTATGTATTTAGAAATATATATTTATCAGTTATCTGGTTACCATAGTACGGGCTCTGCCTAGTTTGGGATCAGATAACAGTGTGTTGGTTGTCTCAAGATATTTATTTATTTATCTATATATATAAAAGAAAGTCGTGTTAGTTACTTCACTTATAACTCAAGAACGGCTGAACCGATTTAGCTGAAAATTGGCAGGGAGGTAGTTTAGAGCCAGGAGAAGGACATAGGATACTTTTTATCCCGTTTTTTTTTTTTTTTTTTTTTTCCCCTTTTTACGACCGCGTTCCCGTGAGACGTCACATAAAACGTCAAAGAGAATACAAGTCACTATAAAACGTGGTACTATGACAAAAACGTTGCCTTCGAAGTACCAGGTTATCATAACTTGACAGGAGCTTACCAAACAAAGGAGTGTCAGCTAGAAAACGCTTTATGCCTTCGAAGTACCAGGTCATCATAACTGGGTAGGAGCTAACCTAACATATGAGTGTCAGCTAGAAAACGCTTACCAGATCACCACCGCGTACCAGGTTGTCAAACTTGGTACGTTTATAACAACATTTATTGAATCTGAGGCGATACGAAGTTCGCTGGGTCAACTAATTATCTATACTAATATTATAAAGCTGAAGAGTTTGTTTGTTTGATTGAACGCGCTAATCTCCGAATCGAATCCGGTCCGAATTGAAAAATTCTTTTTGTGTTAGGTAGCCTATTTATCGAGGGAGGCTATAGGCTATATAACATCACGCTACACCTCAGAGGAGCGGAACAGTAATGAAAAATGTTGCAAAAACGGGGAAAATTTATTCCTTCTGAGAGTTTCCGTTGCGTGCGCTGCGTAAACGGTTAAAGTAACGCAAAAATCATGTATGACGGGATTGTTATTTTTAAAAAGTTCAAAAAAAAAGTCCCAAGAGCATATGTCTATCTTTTAAGGTTGACTCACTATAACTCAAGGAGCGAAAATGGACGAAAACTAGCAGGCAAATCGATGCGACGGGAAGGGTAAGGGGAGCAAAAATTTGACGCGGACGAAGTCGCGGGCAGAAGCTAGTTATTTATAACTGTTAGTGGTACTCTTACCCTCACTACAATTCTCCAATCGTCCGATACATCGAATCAAAAATAGATATGATGAATCTAAATCATTTAAACGTCAGTCTGAATATTCTGAGAACGAAAGAAAAACAGCTGTTTATCAATCGACAATCCCAAGAATTATTGAGGATAACTTGGAATATGGTCATCTTGAAGACAAGCCGTTTATAAGTAGGCTGTTACTTAGTTATCAATAAAGGTAATGCAACTATGTACATACTTTGTAACTTTTATGCATATTCTGCACGCGTAGCATGATCGCCATAGAAACGGAATTTGTCGACGGACGAGAAGATAAAATGATAGATATTATCGTAGAAAAATTGTGTAAAACTGAAAAGAAGAGATGTTTCTATCCTTCAGTCGACAAGAGTACGATGTCAAGTATGATGACTATGTCGATAGGATCCGGCAATTGGGACTCGAGGTGTCGATAGGATCCGGCAATTGGGACTCGGCCTTGCACTAGTCCGAGGCCATGGGTTTTCGTGGTCCTCGGAACGCGCCACCTGCGGGTTCCCAACTCACGGTAGGAGGGGTTCACATCGGCGTCGAGTCGACGATGAAGTACTTGGGACTTGTCCTCGACAGCCGGTGGAACTTCGTCGAACATTTCCGACGTTTGGCTCCCAGACTGGAGCGGGCTGGGGCTGCCTTAAAGCGGCTCCTGCCCAATCTGGGGTCCAAACGCCTCCTGCCGGAGGCTCTACACGGGGGTCGTGCGGTCCATGGCCCTCTACGGGGCACCGGTGTGGGCGCCCTCATTGAGGCTGCGCCCAGCGCGCCGGTTGAGTGCGGCCCAGAGGGTCATGGCTATCCGGTTAATCCGAGGATACCGCATGATCTCGTGCGAGGCGACGAGCCTCCATGCCGGAGTGCCGCCATGGGATCTGGAGGCAAAGGTCCTCGCGCACATGTGGGAGTGGCGCGAGGAGGGTAAACGCCGGGGCGAAACTCCGCTGCCGCGACAAATCGCGGCTCGGCGGACAGAGCTCCGGTGTGATCTCATGGCGACATGGCGGGTACGATTGTCGCAACCCAGCGCAGGGCACGCCACAATTGCGGCGGTAAGTCCCCTCTTTGAGGAGTGGATAGAGAGGCGCCACGGCGTCCTCACCTTCCGCCTGACGCAGGTTCTCACCGGGCATGGGTGCTTCGGTGGGTTCCTGTTCAGGATAAAGCGGGAGGATACGCCCGGGTGTTTCCATTGTGAGGATCGTCTGGAGGACACGGTGGAGCATACGGTGGAGGTGTGCCCTGCCTGGGCGGAGCACCGCCGTGTCCTCGTGGAGGCAATCGGCGGCGGCGACCTCTCGCGTCCGGCCCTGGTGCGAGCCATGGTACGGAGCGAGAGGGAATGGGAAGCCGTCACCTCCTTCTGCGAAGCAGTAATGCTCGCGAAGGAGGAGGCGGGGCGCGTGAGGGAGTGGCAGTCACTGCGCCCTCACGTCCCTAGCCGCCGCAGGAGGAGACGCCCCGGGCGTCGGGAGTCGATAGCGGACTCCCGGCCACCGTAGGCGCGAGCTTGCGGGCGGCGAGCAATGGGTAGCTCGCTGCCCGGTAAGGACCAGGCTCGGGTCAACGGCGCGTAGTGTTCCACGCGCGCCTCAAAGAGATGTCAGCAGCAGTGAAGGGGTCTACTAGGACCTATGCCTGCCGGGGTCGCGTGATTGTTCGAAAGAGATACCGTGACCCTGGCACATGGGCAACTGATGGAACACGGGTGGGTTTTAGTCAGTAAAAGTCTGACACGCCCTCCCGCTCCGCCCAGAGCGGGAGAAGTCATTTGATGATTTCCCATCCTGAAAAAAAAAAAAAAGAAAAGTATGATGACTATTTTTCTGATGAGATAGAAACGTTTTTACAGAATTAAAATACACAAGGAACATTTTTTGTTCTTGGTAAAATAGAGATAGAATTGGTCATGCTACGCCGACAGATGTTGGTTTCTATCACTAGTACACACTGCGACGTATCAAGCAAATTTCCAGTTTTAGCTGAACTCGCATTGTATAGGCTTTTTGTACAATGGCAAGTCAGCTTATACTGGGTGACCATCTTTACATACCAGGAAAGCACGTTAAGCTATTGGTCCCGACTATCGTTCGTGGATCCATCACAGTCGTTACGGGTCGTCAGAAGCCCGAAAGTCTGACAATCAGTCTTACCAAGAGGTATCGTATTACTGAGTAACTGAGTTGTGGAGGTCAGATACACAGTCTCTCTACGTAGCTTTATCCGATTTGACTGCAACCCGAAGTCACCATAATTAGGAAAAGCATAGCGAGATTGATTATTATAATTCCGTAGCGGTCATCAACTGAACGTGAACGTTCATCTTTTAGACAAAGTCATTAGATCTATCCACGTCGATCGTTCGTTCGCCTCCTAGCCTTTCAGAATGTTAGTCCATTATGTATTGAACTGTATATAAACGCAGTACTACAATGTAGCAAAATACTCCATCCGAATGGCGCAATAGCATACATTGACAGCTTGTCGATTCGGCTACGAATATTTCAGTGACCCATTTTGTTGTAAACCCTGTATAAGGTACGTACAATGGAATGGTGCATCGCTCTACACATATTAAAAAGTTTCGTAGTATGAATCTTTGGCTAGGAATGTGATTTATGATAGCTATTCGCTGTACTAGTACATAAATTATCATAGTTTTCAATAATATTAGCTCTTGACTTACGTTCAAGAGTATTTTCCAATTTATTTGGTGCAGTATCATCGAGTGAGACCAGAGTAGTATCAACTCAGACTAGCGCTTTACTTTTTGTAAATTATAACATCACCACTACTCTCAAAACGGTGAAGGAAAACATCGTGAGGAAACCGGCATGTCCTAGAACTAATAATTCAAAGACATGTGAATTCTACCAACCCGCACAGGACCCGAGTGGTAGATCACAGTCCACTCCCTCACAGAGGGAAGGCATTTGTCCCAGCATTGGGCACATTATAGTCTGATGATGATCATCGAGTACTGTTTTTTTAGCAACATGAAAAAATCTACGGTCCGATAGATGATCAAATATTCTAGAAAAGATTTTGAAGACCATTTATCCAAAAACACTTTCAATGTGATGCTCATTAGAAACACGTGGGAGTTCTAATTCGGAACACAAATAGCCAGTCTAAAGCTGGTAAGCTAGATGAAAATAATTACTTATGAAATTTTAACAAGAGAACATTTTTAAAGAGACTTGAAAAAACTTCCATCGTAGAAAACAGAAATAGAAACAACAATATCTTGTACCAATAACGATGCAACGTATATACCACTATATCGCACGATGAATGCTGTAGCGCTGCCCTGAATATCGGCCTGAAGTAATGTCGCATCGACATATTGGAGAACAACGCAGATGCTGCAGTTTACGATGTTGCAGGGTATGTTATAAAGAAAGAGGTGCATACATACGCATAGATAAACTGACGCCTTCTCTTCATGAGATAGGCAGACAGAAAGCCACCTGCTAGGATTCTTACATACTCCTTATGCTTTGTTTACGTTCTTACATTTGGTCATACATGCACGCCGGTTGAGAGTACTACGCACCTGACCTTCTAAAGAACATCACCGATGAGGTCACTATAATGTCCTCCTAGGGCGTCCCATACAAGCGTTTCCACCGTTCATACATGAGCAGCGTGCTGAACGAATTTATGAACGACGCTAATGGAGTACATTTACCGGTTGCGAGACCCCATTGGTTACTTTAATGAAGTAAATATTAGCCTGATTGCACGAAGGATAATTTTGCTTTTTTGGAGGTATGAGGAATAGGGTGTAAGGTTCACTCAACCTCCGTAGAAAAGTCAAAATCCTCCGACTATACGATGTCGTGTCTGGTGGGCAACTGCGCGACGATTGATGTCGGGACGTTGTGTATTTGCTAGTTGCGCGGTAAACTCTGCTTGCGTGATGCAGGATTTTGTGTGACGTCACTATGATGCGTAGTTCGGATGACGGTGCAGATACCGCTACACATTATTACCAAAATACTGACCAGGACCGTGTACCGTGTGGTGCCGGACGTAAAGAATAACACCACCCCATTTCTTCCTGTGGGTGTCGTAAAAGGGACTTACTAGAGAATGGGCAGCAGCGTTCTCTATGCATTTTACCACCACACTGCGATCGCCAACCCGCCTGCCAAGCGGGGCGATTATGGCAAAGCCCCCCAAATTGGGGGAGGCCGAAGTCCAGCAGTCGACGTCTTACGGCTGAAATGATGATGATGACTGACCAGGACTGGACCCATGTGGTAGATTACAGCCCAATTCCTCCAACAGAGAGGAGGCTTATGTCCCAGCAGTGGCAACAGTATAGGGTGATTATGCTACTGCAACTATCAGCTAGACTAACAAGACAGTCAGTCAATTATTTGCAACGTTAACAGCTCAAAATTCTCATCAACTCCAACTGCAATAGCGTATTTAGCTCGTTTATAAGCCCCAATAAATAATTCAACTGGTCGTCTGAACTCGTGACCTTTCGCTAGTGCAGTCTGTGGTCTAGTCTAAATATAACAAGACTGATTCGCCCACGGTTCTGTACCTGCAGTTATTTAAGTATTTAGAAATTCCGGTAGTGACACTCGACAGGGCTCGGAAGACACTCCTGACAGGAAGCAAAGATTGGATACATGTTTTTGGCTAGTTAATTTTCATTTTCACAATTTTTATTTATTTTCAGATGCCCACCCAACCCAACCATGGAGACTGATGGAGACTAATCTCCACAACTCACAGTCATGGAGAAAAACCCCTGGGTAAGACTGGTTGTCAGACTTTCGGGCTTCTGATGACCCGTAACGACTGAAAAATCCACGATTTACAGCCGGGACCGTGCTTTCCGATGTATGAAAAAAGACCCCGCCTTTGTATCTATGCGAGGACCGATCGCGTCAAGAGGCCGATAAACCAGGGTGTCTGTTATTAATTAACCACGAACCCCAGTAATATTAGTTTGGAACTTAAAATAATAACTGGCGAAATGTGGGTAGACTATTAAAAGCTGTCATCTTTGCATACCAAGATGGCGACTAATAAAAGAAAAAACATGGCGTCGACCCCCAATAAATTGGGAAGAGAATGATGCTGAAGATATTTTTACTTCGGATTGAGACAAGACATAAATATTGAAGTGAATGGAGTTTACTTATTAGACAAACAATAATACACAAAGGACATGGGCGTGTCAAACGAATTCCACATACAATAACCGTTTGAAAACGACAAATAACTCGAAACATGCATTAGAGTGTAAGATGTGGCAACCGAATGCGAATTGGGAAGAACAAAGAGCTAGGAAAGGCGACGCTAACCTATCACGATCAATACAAGCACTGGAGGCAGGAGTTAAATATATGTGCTACGGAAGTGTAGAGACCGATGTTAGAGAAATGTACAGCTGAAGATTTTATGGCCTTATTAAGGCTCCCGCAAACAGGCGTAACGCAAATTTCGTATAACAATTTCCATGAAAACTTAATGTAAATTGTTCTACTAGAATCCGGTCGCGCCTGTCTGAAGAAATCTTTACAAAACGAGGATCATTGTCACATGGTTTAAGGTGGAAAATATTTATTTTCCATTGAATGACTGTTTCATAAAAAAAGAATTAAATGAACTTAGAGGGTTGCA
This sequence comes from Aporophyla lueneburgensis, assembly GCA_932294355.1. NCBI lineage: Eukaryota > Metazoa > Arthropoda > Insecta > Lepidoptera > Noctuidae > Aporophyla > Aporophyla lueneburgensis. The sequence goes on along the minus strand of OW028762.1, from coordinate 8,346,976 downwards.
ATGACGAATTTAACAATTATAATTAGTCATATTTTGCAAATTGCAATAATCGTAAGAAACATTCGAATTTTGAATTTCGCGGGGTACCCTGGTGCTTTTACCTATATCCAACGATCTAATTTTAAAATTAGAACATAACATATATTAGTTTTTTTCTCACTAACCGACCCTTTGACAATTCAATGTGCCTGTAAATTAATGATTTTTAATTAAAATGAATGTTTTGAGTTTCAGTTTATGTAGTAAAAAACAAATAATTATGGGACAGACATAAGTAACCGCTAAGCGTCAATCCTGTTAAAATCCATTTTAGAAGTACGAAACGCTGTGAAAGCTATTACGTTTTGTCTATGCCCTTCGGTTATGTGGGATGATTGCGTGACAAATGCTTCGATTTAAATACTAATTAGACCTCACCTGGACCTCCACACATCCCCTAAAGGGATGGAATGAAAAATAGGTAAAAGTATCGCAATTAACCGTAATAAGAACAATTAAAATGTCTAACATTATTAATATGTCTGCGGCTACATCACAAAGGTAAGTCTGAGAAGGTCCATTCCATCCATAAATTCCAAAATTAAAATGCACCATATAAACACTGGACGCTTATAAAACGTTAGTCTGATCTCCGCAAAATACTACTCAAATCAAATGCAATCGACTTGCTTCTGAGCTCAAACAACCAATTTTGTGTTCAGTCAATTTCAGAATGATTATAAGATAAATAGTGGATAATCCCAGTGCGGGTTGGTGGATGTCCCGTTATGTCTTCGAATGTTTGGCTTTAGGACAAGCCGGTTTCTTCACGATGTTTTCCTTCACCGTTTTGAGAACAGTGGAATAATTTACAACCTCGTAAGTTGCGCTGTTACCACTTGGTCTCCACTGCTCATAGGAAAGTTCATTAATTTCTATTATGGATTGGCATTATTAAAGCACTGGGTAAATATGGGTACTTTCTTATTTGGTACTATCTCCATAATACTTCTATATTGGGCTTACTAGTCTATAAAAAATATTTTATCATTTTCTGCCACTGCTATTTTTATACGTGCTAACCTTTCGCTTCACCTACTTTATTTATTGTCTGGCTCAGAATAGCATAGAATACTCTTTATCATGTACACCATTAAAATTACAGATATAAATGTAGTAATTTACCATGCAAGTGACAATGCGCAGTCCTATCGTTAAAAGCGATCTTTTAAAGACAGACCTTTCGATGGAGCAAGAGAGAAGCCAGAATCAATAAGCTGTTTTAGACCACTGAAAAATATCGCGAAGGGATTTTCATAGCACACCGGATTTTCGTCTCTCAGTGTTGGACCGAGCATTGAGAATTCAACAGAGTGCTGACCAGCGAGTCAAAAAACATACCGTTGGAATTTCAACTCTCGGCGCTAATCTGTGCGTTGAATATAGAGTGCGCGAAAAAATTCCGTCGCGATTTTTGTATGTCCGTGTGAACGTGGTGTTTTTTGTAAGAAGGTGCCTCAGTTTGGTTAAGTCGGGCGCGTCTTGTGGTGTGGTAGGATTAGGGTTGCCACCCGTACTTTATAATATAGTATTGTAAGTTATTTCACATAATTGTACTCTATACTTTATGAGAATAATAAAGTACACGAAAATACTTTAGTTTGCAAGATTTGATTTCTGTGGGATTTCGGAAAGATTAATCGTAAGTACTTTTTCGCTAAACGAAATTTATTTGATATTTGAACTGCAAAAAGTAATATAAAATACGTTTTTAAATATATTAATGAAGAAAAATAAATCGTACTTTATTTTTATACTATGTACTTTTTTACCAATGTACTTTAATTGCAAAAAAGGTGGCAACCCTAGATAGGATAGTTACCTCTCGCGTGGAGTGGAACTTCTGTTCATATTCCGTATGATGACATCAATGGCTAAAGTTTAACATGTATGTTATATTTATGGCATCATTTATCATTGCATGACCTTTTTGATTGCGAGCCGTACAAGGAAATTATGTTCATGACCAAGTTATTACTCGTTAGATTTATAGTAAGGATTATACGAGGAAATTGATTAGCGCTGTGTTAAAAACGTTTCACTTCTTAATAGGTATATATTTATTTTTTAGTACTTGAAAAACGAGTTAATTTAAGTATTATTTTGTAGAACGATTCGTTAACTTAGTACTTCGTAGCCTATTATACTCCTTTTAACATCAGCCATCCGATCAAAATCGGTTCAGCAGTTTCGGAGATAAGCCGGAACAAACCGACAGACAAACTTTTATATGCATTTTATAGTAAACAGCTGTCATTTTGACGTCACAAACATACACTACAACTCAAAATACATATTAGACAATTGACACTTTTTTCTCACACATTGCATAAAATTTAAAACAAGATGAAGAAAAGAATTGTCGATTCGCCCACAGATAAATGAACCCCGTGCTAGTCGCCACCAGAAAACAATACATTATTTAACAGTGTCAATTCGCCCACTTCGAGTAAATTCGTGCGAATGAACTATTATAATAAGCCCAGAACTCACATCAGCATCTTACCAAAATATCTTTATGACCGTATCAATAAAGGTTCCGAGTTATATTTTTATCTGGGCAGGTAGTCTGACCTTGGAAGCACCTCGCGAGCCGTGTGTGGTGTCCAAACGAATCCTTTTATTAACTTGCAACACTCGTGACATGTTTTATAATAACTTGTCTTGGGTTATCAGCCTTATTGGTGTGGTTTTTGAGGTCTCCAAAAATGTTTAAGTAGACTATTTGATGGTGAAAAATGTGCTGCGCAAAGCGGATTAAAATGATCCTTTGCAAAGGTATTAAATACAGTGTAGCATGGAGAACGTCCCGAAAACTGTAACCATGAATTTATTACATGATTCTGAATTTTATCGGTCATAAGAAAAAAATGCAATAACTGAGCGATCAAAATGTCAATCAACTCAGCCTATCGCAGTCTACTGCTGGACATGATGCCCTCTCCATGTTGCGCCATAGCACCATTTCCTCCACTTTTCGGAACCAGTCTGTCTCAGACACTTTCTTTAGGTCGGTCGTCGGCCCATCTAACTTGCCGCTTGCCGATACGCGGTCTCTACTCCAGGACTCATCTGCTCCATCGGGTACGTATCAAAATCCCGATAATTGAAACGCCGAATGGTTGTTTGGTCGAAATTTTAAATTCCCGAAAGGTCATTTGCCCGAAATTTTAAAATCCCGAAGTTTAAAATTCTTTAAAAAATATAAAATCGTTTGACATACCTAAGTAGATATTACACATAACTAGTAACTGATTACAACCTGCGCTAAGATAGGTTGACGGAGCCTCGAGGGGCTCCTATTTCTGGGTGGTATAAAAAATAATAACCACGAAGGCTAAGGCGGGAGGGAGCTTCGCTCCCGCCTTTTGCCTTCTAACCTAACCTATCCGAGTCGGGGTACTCTAAGTCGGGGTGTTAACCATAATGACGTTTTTTTATATAATTAAACGTTAGACCTAATGATTTACCTAATGATTCGGGATTTCGTCCATTCGGGATTTCATCCATTCGGGATTTCGTGCTTTCGGGCATTTGAACATCGGTATTTTGTGTTTGGATATAACGACTATCGGCATTTAAACTTTCGGTATTTTGAATTTCGGTGTTTTGGACGTCGGTATTTCAATCATATGTAATGAACTTTCGGGATATCCGATACCCGCTCCATCGGCCATCGGTACTTCGACAGACCAGCCCACTGCCATTTCAACTGGCTACCTCTGCAAGCTATGTTGGTAACTCTGGTTCTTTTCCGGATAATTTCATTTCTGATTTTATCTTTCAAAGGAGCGCAGAGTATAGCCCGCTCCATGGCAGGCTGAGCGACTTTGATTTTGTGGACTAGTCCGATCAAAATGTATAGGAAAGCTATATTTTTTAATTAGCTTTACCATTGCTTATACACCTCTGCCCAAACCTCTGGAGAAACAAGGCCTGATGTTATATTATTGTATTAACATGTTGATTTACTACAAGTCTTTGTTTGAGTAAATAAATATGACGAAAAAAAGTAAAAATAAAAGAGAGCTACAATAAAACCTAATCCCAAAGAATTTAGAACGATGTACAATAATACAATCTGTACTTATCCTCCTGAGACCCAGACATTTTTCGGGCCGACTGAAGAGTGACCCAAAGTACTAATAGTATCACAAACTAGACTATACCAGATAGACCCATAGACAAAAATTATGATATTTTCTGTACTGTTGGGTATTTCTTCTGTATGTGTTAAGGGTGTGTTTGAAACTATTATCTTAGTTCGAATAATTTGTCCTAATACTAGTACGCGGGAACATAGTTCAGAAAAAAAAAAATAAAGCCTGGGCCTATCCGACATAGTGATTTTGTTCTAAAAAAATCACGCGGGGTCTCAGGAGGTTATTTTCATCCCTTTTTAATAATTGAAGGTTAACCAACAGGTCAGCGAAATAAAAAAGAGGATTATACCAATGTAGAGCACTGTGCAGTGGTAAAGGCTGCTACGAACTTACGAGTTCCACGTCATATATTCGCACTTAGTCAGCCGTTTACTTCGTGTATATTGTTTCATCGCCACTGCTCTCAAACCGATGAAGGAAAATATCGTGAGGAAACCGGCATGTCCTAAGTCCTAGAACCAAAAATTCGAAGACATACAACATCTGCCCGAACTAGGTGGATTACGGCCTTCTCCCGTTCACAAAGAGCCTGTGTCCCAGCAGTGGGGATATTATAAGCTCATTATGCCTTTGCATAAGTCACAAAAGGATAGGTTAACTTAGAAAGGTCGTTATGTTCTATTTTTTGGATACTAATTAATAATTTCAAAGCATTCGCTCTATCGACTGATATTTTAGGATCTCATTTATGTTTTCTGACTCACCCAATAGAATAAAATGGAATTCTATTATTTTCAATAAGCATTTTTCTTGGAACATTTTTAGCAGGTGTGAGACAGATAGTAGTTTATTGATGTTTGTTAGTCAATCACTACATACTAACGGAAACTGATGATTAGTAAGAGCTAATGATGCAAGTACTTGGAAATTAACACCTTAACTCACATTAAGAGCCTAAAAGAGATATTTTAAAGTCAAATTACTTCGAAACTTAGATCAAGAAACAGCAAGGTGCTTCACTGCGTCCTCGTATCGTAGCAAAACAACGCATAGTTTTACGATTTTCTTTTTCTTCTTGGTGTCGTTGATTCAATCCAGTTCTTTATTTAAATAAGTTTCGATCAGATTTCGGACACTTCGACAGCTCTCCTCCCATAGATATGAATAAGTAGGCAAAAACAGTAATAGTATGGATACCTATGCAAAAACAGTATTTTCAAATTCAGAACAGTTCGAAATCGCGCGTTCGTACTAGGCATAGAGCAGACCAATGATATTGGTTTTTTGTATATCAATGGAGCAGACAATACAAAATCATGTAAAAACAAATATTCTTACAATAATGACCTAAGCACAAAAGTCAAATTGTTTTCTTTAAAAAACTTCTATAATAAAGGATTGATTCTTCCATTATTCGGCCACACAGCACTGTACTGATAATGCCAATTCTTCAAACAAAAAGGTCTTACAAATGGTGACGCATACATACTGTCTTGTGTCATGGACATATTTCTGCCAAATAAGCAAATTATTGTAACGTTTCCGCATTATTGCGAAATTGTGATTAGGTATGGATTAAGAGTTTCGAGCTTGTGGGTAAGTTATAATAGCCGCACACCGGGTGGCAATTAGGATAAGCAACACTTGCAGCGGTTGTTTTGTGGATGGGCGACCCCTTTACATACTAAGCCCTCTCTATGTTTCGGAAAGCACGTTATGCCTCTAGTCCCGGCTGCCATTCTTCTATCTTTGATGGTCGTTACGGGTCCTCAGAAGCCCGAAGCTCGGACAATCAGTCTTACCAAGGGGTATCATGTTACGTAGTGACTGGGTTGTGGAAGTCAGAGAGGCGTCGCTCCATGTAAAATACTGGTGTTCAGATGTATTCGGTTAGACTGGAAGCCGACTCCAACATAGTTGGGAAAAGGCTAGGCAGATGATGTTTATTAAATGTGTGTATGCTACAAATAGTATGAACAGGCTGAGATATACGGCTTGGTTAAATAAACTATGGAGGTCAAAGAAAACTCGCAGAATGTCTATTATTGTAACAATTTTAACAGCCTATTATTTTTTATATAAAAAGAAAAGAAAGAAAATACGTTTATTTGCGGCAAACATGACACACAGAAAGACCAAAAGTATACAAAAATAAAAAAAATAAGGGTAATATCAAATATAGTGGAAAGCAAGTATCATAATCAGCCTATAATGTTCCCACTGCTGGGCCGCGAAGTACAGGCCTCTCTGTGGGAGGAAGCGGGCTTTAACCCACCAATCGGGTTGGTAGATGTCACATGTCATCAAAATTTTGGTTCTAGATGATGCCGGTTTTCTTAAAATGTTTGCCTTCACCGTTTTGAGAGCAGTGGTGATGAAATAATTTGGTCAAATTAAAGCGCCAATCAGGGTTCGAACTATGAACTCCACTCGTAACTCACACCCGTTGCCACTGCACCACCACTGCTTGTTAAACGTGAGTGTGATACAAAATAGTATGAACAGGCTGAGTTATTCAAACGGCCTGGATAGGAGATTATGGAGGTCAAAGACAACTTGCAGAATGTCTATTATTGTAACAGAATTTTACAGTCGATGATTTATGAGACCAAACACATTGATGGAAGACAAGAAGTATATATAACGATCAAATTTCGATCGTTCGCCACATAACACAGGCTTCAGAATTAAGTGCTACAAACGACAACAGATCGTCATACATTTCCAGTTTTACCTGACCTCGCATTATGTAGGCTTATCGTACAATGACAAGTCAGCTTATACTGGAAATGTATAGCTTGGTATGTCGCCGTGCGTATCGCGAACGATAATGTCAATGACTTCGTAATTAGAGGGGAAACGAATAGGTGACCGAACGTTGTTTTTATAAAGCGCTATACGGACGCTATGACGAAGAAACGTAAAACCATTTTGTTAAAAAAAAACCCATACCAATAAAACTTCCCAGTGTCTTTGGATTTTCTGTATTTTAGGGTTTTTGCCACCGGCTTCCGAAATTATAGTTTTCACTTAGTAACGTATCTTTGGAAGTTGGTTTGTTTTTTTTTTTTGATATTTTTATTTTTGATTTCACATTTTAGTCATGGTAACTCATTTACTACTACTACCGGTCAGGTAAACAACAGTGTCAGAAAGTATTAGAACATCATTACGATACACAAAGTGGATTAAAATGTATTATTGAAGTTAAAGCAATAACTACCCAAACAAAGTCAATAAAATTTATGTGGGACAACCCCAGAAGAATCACTTGAAAAAATAATTTTGAAAATCAATTCGCAATTGGCGGAAAAATCGGTGAACATACATTAAAAAAAAATACATACAGTCGAACATAGAACCTCCTTATTTTGAAGTCGTTTAATTACCAGAAGTCAGTTTTCACTATCAAATAACGATGACTCATATCCACATAACGTCCCTGCAGTCCCTGAAAAACTAGTCAGAGGTGCAATATTACACCCACATTTCAGCAGTTATGATAAAGTCCCATGTAATAGGAGGCGAGCCATATGACTCATGAAATTTAGAATTGTTTCTGCATTTTTTGAATTGTTCTCACATACATTCTACTTTCTCCATAGAGATCTACGTTTTGGAATGGGCAGTTAGCTCTAATTTTCCGACTTACGGATCGACTTGTTGTCTATTCAAAAGTGTAAATGGTTTCATTGAAATAAATACTTTAAGGTACACAGTATAAAGTTTAAATCTGTTACGGTACTCTCTGTTAATACAGTCGGTAAGTTGGTACTGCAGTAAGTGACTAATCTCTTTACGAACCGCTTCATTGGACTCATTGGCATAGCTGCGGTTACTATGGCTTCGTAAGTTCTCGGCTTGATTTCCTAGGTTTAGCTAATAGTTCGTGCTAGCAGGCAAATGTTTTATTATTGCAGTTATGATTCAGGCAGGTATTCCGTGTGGTGTAAAGAATAGCACCATCCCATTTCTTCTCGGGTGTCGTAAAAGGCGAAGGGACTTAACTAGAGAATGGGCAGCAGTTCTCCTTGCATTTTATCACCATACTGCGGTTGCCAAATGCCAAGCCGCCTGCCAAGCGGGGCGATTACGGCGAACCCAAACAACAAATTGGGGGAGGCCTACTGGAATTTGTCAGTAGTAGGTACCCTGGTGTTGGATTTGTAACCGGTTGGTGGCAATAGGCTCGCCCCATACTACATGAGACTTAAACATAACTGGCGAAATATGGGTGTACTTATTAGTTCATCTCTGCCTAGACCTTCGGAGATTACAGGCGTGATGTTATGAAGTATGGCAAATAAGTAGGGCGTTGTTAAAAAGGTATATTTTATGATATCATCGATGACAGACAAATCTACATATTTGCATCTAATGGTGGCGTAAACATCTAAGACCAAAAGGTTGGTTTTCTTTCGACCATTTCTACCTTATCTGAGAAGTTATACATTTTTGTGATTTGAGCGTAATTGTTATATCCTTTTGCAATAGGCTACAAATCAATAGGAGTAGTGATGCCCCACGGGAGTCGCAGTTCGTGAGTTCGAACCTAGACAGGCGCTGTAATTTGTGTATTCAATTTCACCACTGCTCTCAAAAGGGCGAAGATAAACATCGTGAAGAATGAAATGAATTGCATCGATCCCAGCGTGGTTTGACCAGACTCGTTTAATCGAATGAACCCCGAGATTTGCACTAGCCCCTGAATCCTCATGTTTCATGGTGCTAAAGCCTTTGCATATCAAGAAGTAGACCGGGGGGGCGCTCTCAACCGACATATCGAAGAACCAAATTGTTTGAAGACATGTGACATCTACCAACCCGCAGTGGGCCCGCGTTCTGGACTACTGGAGGCCTGTGTCCCGGCAGAGGAAACATTAGAAGCTGATTATGCTTATGGTACAAATTGGTGCTCCTTGAAGCACTATTTCACTTCCAAATCAAAAGAAACCAAATTTCTGTTAAAACAGCTTTATTTGCAATACTGACACAAGAACCAGGATGTACTTAGCTTTGATGCAATTTCCTGCTTCAGAAACATTCAAAAGTAGTTGATCATACGATTCCGTCTGCTTCCTTTTGATGCCCAAAATACATGTGATGAATTAACGTGTCATCTTGACTTTATTACGACCAAATGGTTGTTTTATTTTTAGACTGCGAAGCATATTGGGATCACTCAGGTGGTCTCTCTACGATATAATTCTATGATTAATCATGGATGAGTCGGTCTTGCTTAAAATAGAACAGTTTTTGTTGCAGGTTATGTGAGAGAATAACGATTTTACCCATAAACTTACTCTCCTCTCATGGGAATAGGCAGAAAGTATAGAAACCTACCTGCTAATAATCAGCCTATAATTTTCCCACTGCTAGGACTCTGGCCTCCTCTCTGTGAGAGAAAAAGAGTGGACCCTCCACCACGCGGGCCCAGTGCGGGTTGGTAGATGTCACATGTCTTTGAATTTTTGGTTCTAGGACACGTAAGTTTCCTCACGATGTTTTCCTTTGATGTTTTGAGAGTAGTGGTGATGAAATAATTTACACAAAGAGAAATTCGTAAGTCGCAACCATTAGCACTGAGCGGCATACTGTTTCGTTTACGTTCATACATTTGGTCAAACACGCACGCCGGTTCCGAGTACTACGCACCTGACTGAAGAACATCACCAATAAGGTCACCGTAAGGAAGGAAAAGCCTCACCGATTGAGTATTATTTTCGATTAAACCTTATGTATATGTTTTCTTCTCAATCCGTCACGTGCAAGGGATCCACATCCAAAGGTCGGTCGGCAATCTTTTGTTTCAGTGTTGTTCTAGCTAGGGCTTTTAAAGGATTTTCTAACGTTTAAAATTTCGAGTTAGTATTAGTTCGCTCTGACATATGGCAAATGATTTAATTAAATTTTCTATGTCTCGTAATGTTTATTACTTAGCCTACCTAAGTACTATTGTTTAGAATTAAGTTTATGTAACTCAACAGACAGCTGTGCTGCTGGGGAATTTGTTGCGCCACTTCTTCCCAGATAATGCACTAGGAAATGATGATGGGTGGACGTTTTGGGGGACTGTCTTATGTAATTTGGACGTTTGAAAAGTAATGATTCTCAGCCTAATTTGATTTTTGAGACATGAACGGAAAACCATAATCAAATTCCATTCCCAAAATTTTGATTAAAAAATCCCAAAGATTCGATACAAAAACTGCACCAACAGAGCACTAAATCTTTGATATTAAAATGGGATTTCTAAAAAGTGAAACGTACCATGTACTGGCATGCAAATGTAGGTCGCAGTTGAATGCCGGCTTGCGTTGCGTCTCATTGCATTGTGGTGCACTGTATTTAACAATACTAAGTGCTATTTGTTTATTACTGCAGTATAAGTATGCATTTTGAATGTGCTCAAGTCCATTTGTGGGTAAGGCACTCCCTCACTGGGAGCATTTGTCCTTAATGTCACCTTTACCTATGACCAAGCTATGTTGCTTCTACCTTTTCATTTATATGCACTAGTATCCAATTCTGGGACACATACCTCCTCTCTGTGAGAGGAAGTAGGCCGTAATGTGTAGGTTGGTAGATGCCACATGTCATCGAATTTTTGGTTCTAGGACATGCCGGTTTCCTTAAGATTCCTTTACCGTTTTGAGAGACGTGATGAAATAATTTACACAAAGTAAAGCGCCTGTTCGGTTCGAACCTACGACCTAGGACTTTAAGTCGCGGCCGTTATTAGGGCAATGGGGCCGATTCTGTTGTACACGAACTAAACTAACTAAACTAAAATTCCTTACTTTTGGCTATGAGAATTGTAACGCTATTCTGCAAGGAAAAATCTCTAAATTTAAAAATTATTTTGACACGACTAAAATCGAATTTGACAATCGCGACTCAGCGTGGTATTTTTTTTTCTTTTCGTTTCGCAACGTTGTACTTGTGTGTGCATTGCGTAGAATGAATTTTTTGAGAGACGAAGGCGCGTGCTGGGGGGCAGCCTCAACGTGTTTTATATGGAATTTTTCACTTTTGTTTGAAAAATATAAAAAAAATATTACCCACGTGTTGAGATTTAAATGTGCCGGGGTGTACTAAGGGGGCCGAAAATTTCATTATTTTTGCGATAGGACACGCCATTTTCAAGATATAAGCAAAAAGAAAATAAAAAATACAGAACCGTTTTTGTACGTGAAGGCGAGGCGTTGTTGAGAATTTTAGTTCATGACCACTAGTTTTATTCCACACCTTTTTAATCGCGATTAAAAATAGTCAGATTTAGTTAAAATAAATTATTATAGTCAAAATGTTTGGTGAAAACCGGCAAACTCAGAATAGCAAAATTGACATTTTCACTAAACTAATAACTCAGTGCAATCTTAGTGCTGTCAAACTAAAATATAGTTATGTTGTGTCACTTTAGTCTATTTCAGAATAGGAAATCGTCGTTTGACAGGATTGAACCAAATTTTAGTGATTTTTAGTTTAGTTTAGAGAATTTTGTGACAACAGAATCGGCACCATTGTCTCCCGAAAGGGGCCAATATTTGTATAGCCTACAGAGACTAACAGTCGGTGTCTAGATCTTAATTCGTTTGGTGTTTATAATGAAAGAGTATTCATTCCCTTCTGTTGTAGCGGCATCTATACCGCCACATCAGAACCACGAATCACACTGACACGCAAATTCCTGCATCGCGTTTACCGCGCATCTAACAAATTATAACGTCCCAACATCAATCGTTTCTACGGTGGTTGACAGCCTGCTCCTCATACCTTCAAACTATATTTGTTAGTGTCACTTAGAAGACAGCCCTCTAGTGTGGGAATACACATTTACAGCTTTAAAAAACTGCCATATCTGTATCATACCTTTCTTGTAATTAATTGGTATACTTAATTAACATTTAAATTCTTGGACATTCGTATAAATCAAGTGTCAATTTGGATAAAGTGAAAAATGCGACCAATCTAATTCGAGCGAAGCATGTCGAACAGTTTAGGGAGGCATGGCTCACATTTAAATTCTACAAGTTCCAATTATAGGGATAATCTTATTCTACATGTAAAGTGGAGTGGTGGGAAAATTTAAAGATTTTTGAATAAGAGGAAGCTTCCTACTGTTATATGGAGGATGATTTCGGAAAGACGAAGCTGGAAGGCCACAACTTCCGAAGGCTGCTCTGCTGGGGAGTTTGTTGTCACTTCTTCCCAGCTAAAGCACTAGGAAGTGGTGAAGGGCGGGCGTTTTGGGAGACTGCCTTATGAAATTTTGACGTTCAAAAAGTGCGGACTCGCAGCCTAGTTTGAATAAATGAGTTTTGATTTTAATTCTAGCGATCGAGTGTTACATTTGTTTTTACTTAAGTTTTTTGTAATGTTAAGAAAACCTATTTCACTTTTTTTTTAAATACAAATTAACATGTTAAACCTTCCATATTGGTACCCAAGATACTCGCGTGTCTGGTTTGGGGCTCACGTAAAACTCCAGCAATGTTTTGATTATTATTTTTTCCAGTGAGAGAAGTCCAAGATTGACTACGAGAATTGTAATTCAGTATATATTATTAAGAATGATTATTAAACTGGATTCTTCTGCAAGGGTATCAAATCAATTAACAAGTCTTGATTTAACATATTATTACGTCCGATTTGCACTGGGAGTTACCTGTTTCTCAGGACACGGTTTCAAATGAGTCATTTGCATCGTAAGCGCTAACGCTCATGAGAACGAATTAACCTGTGCAGTCTTTCCCAGAAATACTTTTATTGCGCTTAATAACACAATATTGCTATGCAGAAAAATATCGTGTGTGCTTAGTAGAAGGAAATCATACGAATTTAAATGTACTCGTCGCGTGTAGCTTTTGTGAAAGGTAAATGCATGACTGTGTAAATGTTTTTAGGTAAGATTTGATTTTACAAAGCTTGCAGTGTCAGTAAACCTTAGTTACTTACCTTGAAGAAAGTTACTAAATTTAAAAGGTATAGTACCGGTGGAGACGGATCAATACAAGCCGATTCCCATCGTCCTTCCTTTTAGAAATCCTACCTCATACTGATCCACTATTCATACTTGGAAGTACAATTATTTTTTTGTGTTTCCAAGTATTATATGTAAAAAAAACCTGTGCGCAATTAAAGTAAATCTTCGTACAAAATTCTCTGATTCCAACTCCGTATCAATGAAAGTGGGGCTTTTAATTTATGATGAAGCTTTATGCTTGCATCACGCAGCATATCTTTTTTTTAATGGCTAACCCTGGTCATACTTCTACTCCTCGCCACTGCAGCATACTTATTTTAAGAGTCCGAAACTAACAAATTCAACAAAGTTGGCCAAAAATCGTCAAAACGCTAACAATACTCGTTGGCGATACTTTTTGTAGAGTGAATTCCACGTCTGGTGAAATGGCCACATTCCTTACTCTTTTGAGGAACTAGGTATTTTAAATTCAATTGATTTATACCCATATATGAAAGCATTGATTCGGTTAACGTTTTCAACCTCAATTTTATTGGCCATTTTGCTTTTTTTTTCTGAAGACATTCCCAAGTTCTTTCTTTTTTCATTATATAAGCAAATAGCAAAATGTCTTTGGAAGATATTGATGTAAAAGGTTTTTTAAAGGACTTTTTCTCTCGTATTCGACTTGAGACTTGAGAATTTAATCATCATCAGGCTTATGCCTTGTCAGTCAGCATGGTGATACGATAGGAAAGCTAAGATAAAACTGACGTAAGATAGACATGACTGCAGATGACCGATGTAGACCTAAAAAAAATAACCAGTCTGACAACATACCCCAATTCTACCGCTAAAACTCTACCATAATATTATAGTACAGCACTATTCCAGTCACGCCATTGATAAGAAAATAATTAAAAAGAAAAAAGGTTTAAACTGTTACTTCACAGCCAATGGGAGTATTTTATGAATGGAACGATTCAAAATACTTTTTTTTAACGGCTGTACAATGGTTAACTTTAGACACGCTCTAAGTCCATTGATGACTTCAAAACTGCTTGGAGTGACCTCTTCTGTAAAATTGGAGCAATAGACGATGAAATTGTTTTATCGTGTGTGAGGACTTTTTGGGATCTCTGCAAACTTAGCTTTGGAACATGTGTATTTAAACTGTATTTATACATCATAAAAGTACTTGAAATAATTTTTACTTCTACTAAACCTGAAAGAATTGTGAAAATGGATATGTCAATAGAAAAAAGAATCACAGGGCCTAAAAAATTCGTCCGCTTCGTTGTCAACAGGAAAAATGCCCAAAAGGCTGTATAAGGCCGCCAGGTTGTATGGCGATGCTGATTCTTTGGCCAAAAAATAGGCCAGCACTCTGGTCACGTGTATAGTAGACCAATTGCTTGGTGATGTGTTAAAAAGGTGCAGGTTTTGTTTAGTTTTACGCCCAAATTGATAAGAATGAGGAGCTTTTTTTTTATTAATGTAGCATCAACTAAAACTTATGGTACTGATTGGCCCGGAGTTTATATTTGTGCCCGATTGATGGCAATAGGTTTGCCCCTATCTTATCGGACTTAAACATTACTAGTGAAATGTGGGTGTACTATAGGTGCGTGATACTGAGTGGGTCGATTTGACCCGTCAGGGGTCCTCTGACTTATGTTTATCCATGAAATTAGTTCTAATATTAGAAAGAAATTTTCTTTTAAATGATTTTTTGGTTCTCCAATTTAGGGCAAGAAGGCGTCATGTTTGTAAACTTGATTATAAATGATTATATTTCTGTAAGTAGGTTTGTACAAACACTTTTACACGTCAATCACGTGTTAAAACAAGATGATGTCGGCGTTTTCTATCTGACTACTCTGAGAAGAAAGGCCGAAACAAACTTAGATGTCTCTTTTAAGTCAAGACAAAATCTTGGTCGGATCATGTTAAGACAGTAGTAGTGATTCGCGGATTCTGGCGCAAGCGCCAGAGCCCGCGCTTGCACCAAAGCCCGCGAATCTGTAGCACCCATCGTAAAAAAAAAAAAAAAAAAAAAAAAAAAAAAAAAAAAAAAAAAAAAAAAGGTTTTGGTGTGCTCTGATCTCAAATCTGCGGTCCATTTTAGCGTAGGATGCGTGGTTCTGGAGTTATGCAAATCAATTAACTGTTATCTCATTGATTTCCGGTGGTCCTGCACCCTCATTAGCATTCCATTGTTCGCCTAATCCTTTTATCTATTATACTTCGAACACCTCATTACGTTGCGCCAGAACCCACGAATCTGTTGCCCTACGGTTGATTTGGCGTTCTTATCTATTACTCATTGTATGTCTGCTTTTCTATGTCATCAATAAAACACATTCATTTTTATTTCAATATTTTATTACTTTTTTCTACAAAATATGAGCGGAAGATCTCATCCACAAAAATATCATTGTGCAGTGTGTTCCCTGTAAATATGTTCGTAAAACTATGCATTGAACATCCCTGAAACTTAAATAGCAAATACATTAAGCAATATTCACCACAAACTGAAGTCCAATCATTCTGAATCCTATCAACATTCCAGTCCCATCTCTTACAATTCCTTTTCAAAAACTGGAGATGATATCGCTCAGGTGTTCGTCCATATGAATCAAAATATTGACCGATACCATTCGTATCGATATGTACAGCTACCCAGTGTGAACCTGGTTTATCATCCGCATCCAAATTGCATATTATATACGTTGGTACATGTGTATACATAGGTAGTCTATTAGCAGCATAAACATTATTTTCTAGACTGGGATGAATCTTTTTCATATGTTTTTGTAATTCTAGTGTATCCATGATATTACTGTTATTAGCAGATTATTACAGTACCAATCTATTCAATGGTTGTCATAGGAATGTTCAATTATAGTGATTTGTAAATATTAAATCGCATTCTTTGTGGGAGTCACAAAGCTTAGGATTATCATTTTGCTGCAGCTAATTTAAAGTTTGTTATATGGGTCTGATTATATTAAATAAAACACTTTGAGTACATAGACATTTTTAATTAACTGATCAACACAATAATTATTAAATAAATAAATTAAATACAAACATATTATTATCAAAATACCATTTTCTAATACACACAGCATTATTCAATGCACAATTCAATTTATGGTTCACACAATTAAAATCAGTTTTATTTTTACAGAACTTTTTTTTTAATGTCGCAAAATTAGGACATCCCTTCTCACCTATGTCAATCACTTCACAGTTTGCACATAACTCTTTAATCCACGTAATCTTTTCCAAACCCTTTGTCATAATTTTTTTATTTTCTAAATATGGTAAAATAACACGTTTAAACTCTTTGTAGTCTATGTAGCCTTCACTCCAGTAAATTCCTCGATTTCTTTCTAACCATCTCACCTGCTTTTTTTCTTCTAGTGTTAGGTAATGGAATGAATATGGTGGTTTCACCAAGAACGTCTGTGTATGATCATGACTCGCAATGGCCAATTCTTTGATAATAAAATGATTTAAAGAATCTTTAAATCCTTGATAGTATATTGCATACAATTTGTTTTATTTAATTTTATAATGTTATCTTTAGTTACACACACACAAAATGCATTAAACATAACACATATATCTAAAACACAACACACATTATAATCCTAACTACTATAGTCTACAGTAACATTTCTATTTTTATCTATTTCAATAATATTATCAAACTCAGCATAAACAATACAGTTAATTGTTTGTATTAGTGAGGATTCAAATCGTACTTCTAATCTTACACTACCATGCTTTATGAGATTCCAATGGGCTGATGAGTTAGCTGATAAATCAGGAGTTAAATCAAATGCTAAAAGACAGTAACCTTTGGCATACTGTTCACGAGAGATTGCATTTCCTTCATTAAGAAAGTGAATACCAGTCCCCGAGAATAGAGTATGATATGCTGATGTAAATATATTATTATTAAAAGATGGTTGCAAAGCTTTGGAAGGTATTTGTTGACCATCAATATATAAGCTGAAAGAGTTAATACCATAGTTTTCAAAGTTAAATGGATTTTTAGTAAGTGAACCATTAAATGCAGAATTATTCACAAAACCAATAATACATCTTTTGGGTACCTGTCCTAAGAATATATTATCAAGAGTTTTTCCTTGAACACCCGATGCAATTGTTAAAACTTTAACTTCAGCACGAGTAATAGGATATTTAGCAGTGGTAGAAGCTAAAACTTTCTGATGTGCGAGTAATACACTTGGATTAATTCGTGCTCTTCGAACAATAAGAGTTGCGTCCGTAATGCAAACTTTAAACTTTACATCATTTGACCCAGCAATTAAATTAAAACTCTCTCTTGACCGAACTAATTTTACACTCATTTCAACGCCATTAATTAAAAATTTATCTTGATTGAAAATGTCACCATGAAGATGACCAATCATTTCTATTTCCCTGCTTTCATTAACTAATTCCTGTCTTTTAACAAATCCTATGTTTTTACCATCTGTGGAATCCATTTTTCCTGCTGTATCATCATACCAAAGACTACAAGTAAGATGAGATTGTTTAGCAGCAGGAGCATAGTTTAAAAGGGTTTCCATGTATGCTCGATAGGCATAGGTATTATTAGGTGGTGATACAAGTTTTTGGTTTAAATAAACATCGAGTTGACTAAAAAGTGAATGCAACCAATTATTTACAGGTGCTACTGCTGTAGCAGATATCAAGTTTGTTGAATCTTGATTTAATACTTTTGCCTTTATGTGGAGTAATGTATGAGACAAATCTATGTAGTCATCGCCTGTTCCAGGAACTTGAAACTCGATAGGTCCATCATCAGCAAGAGATGAAATTGGTTTATAGTGAATCCACAATCCATTTTCAATGCTTGTTTGTGTAGACGGTAATGCAAACAAATCTAATTCTGACTTAACGCACTCACAAGAATGATTATGAAGGAAAGACATACTTAATTTGAAAATATATCTTTGATGTTTTTTGGTTTTAGACCAAGTTTTTTCGTAGCTTTCACTTTAGCTGTTAGTGGTGGAATGAACGAGGCCAATCGTTTTCTTTTACTTATATACCCAGATCCTGTCATGTTAAATCGATCAATTTTGTCATCAGCCTTTCGTTTTAAGTTTGTACTAACTTGCTTTAGACGATCTTTTATTGAGGCTTCCATAGGACGGGCTTGAACCATATCCGATAAAAGTCCTACTCCAGCGTTTAATGCCTCCTTACCAACCACTCGAGCACCACTTGAAAGTAAAGGTAAAACTGATCTAAATAACCCTCCTAAGAAGCTCCCAATACCATGACCGCGTTGGTATGGTGAACCCTTATAAATTACTCCAACTCCTGATCCAGCTTGATGTGAATAATAATTTTCATATGGACATTTATGATGATCATGAGGAGAATACATTATTATAATTTGCGGAAATGTAGTTTAACACACACGGTTCCAAACTGGAATGGTATTTTTTGTCCTGTGCTCGATCTTATATCTATTTCCAGCGTATCGAACTCTCTTCGCATAACAGGTAAGTAGTGAGGTGGAGAGAAAATGTACATTTTATTCGCACCATAAATGTATTTTGAAGGATCTAATGAAATGACTCTTAATAGTGGAGTCATAACATCACCCACAATCTGAGGATCGATAATGTCGCAATATAGAAATAGTTGAGATGGTAACCCTAAGTGTAAATTAGCAGGACACTTCCCAAAATTTCTGTCTAGGAGATTTGTATTTGGTTCATAACCTAGTTGTAAACTTAATTTGGGTGATAATGTTACGGATGTTATATTTTTATCCAAAACAGAAACAGACACAAATTTTGTTATTTCATCATAACGAAATTTCAAGCTCTCTCTGATACCATTTAACGCTCTTAAAATATGTTCAACGTTATCGTAGTTGGTAGCGGGAATATGTTTTTTGTAGTACACTGTTGATGGTTTATCTTCATTAGGCATTAACATGGTTTTTGTGATGTATACAACATTTTCATGATCTTGAACAGTAAACATGGTGCATGGATATTGAAACTCGACAACTCCAACCGCCCATTCACCTTCTAATTTCATAGCTTTTGGTAATTTTGTTGAAAAATTTGTGGTCTTGTTATCAGGAAAGTATTCCATTGAACTATTGCTGAGCAAAGTTAAATAAAAACTTTCTTTATTCATATTTCTTTTAAACTAGAAGCTAAAATCCAACTGTTAAATTTATCTGGATAACCTTTCCACTTCACTAATACTTCTTTTCTGTTACCCGAATAACGAGTGCCAATTATTTTATCTATTTTATATTGTGAGGTGGGGCTGTAAGTGACCTTCTGTAATTCTCTTTCATAAAAAGTACCAACTATTGGTTCATTTTGTAAATCTGTTATTGTATAAACAACCCATGGAGATCTATCAATTATTGAAGATATAATAAATATTTCATCACTCCAATTTGATTCATATCCTTTTTGGAAAACATGTTTATATTTAGTTATTCGAACATAATCACCCACGTTGAAATTTGGTTTTGGATTTTCTAGAGAAAGTTTGTTTGACCCTCTATCATAAAGATTAGTCCAAACTGTCATAATATTGTTGGAACTTACATCACATGGGCACATCTTAATACTCGAGTGAATGCTGTGATTATAAGAGTATATTAAATCTTGTAAAACATCTATATATCTATAAGTATTATTATGAGTGAAATAACGCCACATTTTCATTTTTAGAGTTCTTTGAAATCGTTCAACAATACTAGCCTTAATATCAGGATTGTTAGTGGTATAGTAATTTATCTTTTTGGATTTAAAGTATTTTTGTACATCTTTTGAAACAAATTCTGTACCTTTATCAGATTGTATGTGAGTAGGTGTTGTATTACTTTCAGTAAATATACTTTCAAAACATTCTTTAGTTGTTTCTGAGTTTTTCTTTTTCATTGGTCTTGCAAAAGCATATTTACTAAATACATCAATAACACAAAGTATGTAGTTGAAACCATCATTATATTGAGAATAAGTTCGCATATCACTTAAATCAGCTTGCCACAGCTCATTAATATTTGATAGAATGTACTTATTACGCGGGAATTTTTTCCGAATGGGTTTATGTAATGTATATGTTTCTTGTGATTGTAACCATTCCTTTGCTTGCTTTTTATCCATTTTACCCTTCATAGCTTTTGATAATTTATCAATACTACCAAAACCAGCGGGGTTAGATGGATCATAATAAATCCTGTTAATTTCTTCTAGTACGGGGTCCATTTTTCCCAATCGATCTTTTTATGTATTTTAGTTATAGATCTTTTATCTCCACTGCTCGGTGTAGAAAACTCTTGAACTTCAATCTCAGAGGTTTTGTTCAGATCTTTTACTTGAAGTTGGTTAATAAACTCACATCTCTTTGGATTTCCAATATAAGTAAGTGGTACTTTAATATCTTTTAATGCTTTAGCAAATCTATCCCACCCTATCGGATCACTTTTTTTTAAGGGTCTAAGTGAATCATTTATTAAATCAACAATATTACTTCCTGGAATTTTTTCATTATCAATTATGACTGTGCCTTCATTATCCCAACGTATTTTACTTTTACTTGTTCCAATTAAGTTTAATAATGACTCACCTTTTTTATTATAAGTTTTTGGTATTAAACTGAGTATTTGTGTTGATGAATACAGTGGATTTGCCTCACTTTCTATACTTTTAATAGATCCTTTCTCCTCCAACAAAGATTCAGCATCAACTGAACTTTTTAGATCTCTATCTTTATTTTTAAAACCAATTTTAGACCCATTTGAATCTTCATTAGATGTATCAGAATAAATTGGTAATCTGAGTGGTTGACGATCCTCTTCGGTAAAGTGAAGGTATCTTTGTAGTGTTTGTAAATATAACATCCACTTCTTTCGGTCTTCCGTCTTACTATTCATAATATTTTGCATTTCAATATCTAATCGAGACAAATTACTAGTAACCTTATTTTCTTGTTTTAATTTTTCAATCAATCCCGGTTCAATAAGTATCATTTTCTTAGCATTTTCCATGTTAACTGGCTAGTCCACTTACTAATCCACTCAATATTGCACCTAATATTATTGGTAAGAAAGCCCCTCCTTTTTGTATAATAATATTTTTTCTTAGTTTATGTTTACACTTATGCACCAGTTTACGGAGTATATTTTTGTGTTTATTCAATTTTTGTTTATCTTGATCTTTAAGAGGTATCTTTCCTTGTAAAACGTTATGAATACATTCACAAATACAATTTATTTCTTCTTCATCACACGTTTTAAGTAACGCTCTTTGATATTTTGGTTTAAGCGTATGCAAAGCGTTTAGCAAATGTTTATGCGTTGTGAGTCGACGATGCATCATTTAGAAATGATTTGAATTGTTTGATTCTTGGTGTATTTAAACTGCAAAGCGTTTAGCAAATGTTTATGCGTTGTGAGTCGACGATGTATCATTTAGAAATGATTTGAATTGTTTGATTCTTGGTGTATTTAAACTCTTTCGTGGGGACGTAGACTGTGCAGTAACCATTAAATGGGAATACATTTGTCTTGATACGACAAAAATCATTTGTATTCTGTTTTAAATCTACCATTAAATATCCATGCGCTTCTAAAGTTGCATCCCTGTAGGCGTCTTCAATGAATTTTGGGTTATCTGGTGACACTTGTCGTGCTAAATATCTTATTTGAGTTTTATCTCGAGGGTTTTTAAAATAAATTATATAACTTGAGTTTAAAGAAATGTCTCTTTGACCTTTACCTTGATGAAATAAATTTTGTGTTAAATAAAATACACTAAGATTCCTGTGATGACTACCTTTTGTAAATATATCCACAATTCTTCCATCAGACTCTCTCATTAGATCATCAATAATAATAAGGTGTGGGTTTTCACCATCAAACATATTAAGATTTGGAATTCCTTGATGATAGTTAACATTTGGTAAATTATTTAAAGCCTGCATTTCATCAAAGCACCATGTGATCTGATTAAAATCACAATTACATATTTCTTTAACTGATTTTATGAAATTTGTTACAAAATTTGACTTCCCACATCCACTTGGTCCTGCCACAATAGCAGTAAACGGATGGATAAAGTGAAACATTTCACACGTCTAGAGTTTTAAAGGGATGAAATAAAAATGAAAATTTTGGTGTAAAAATTAAATATATATATATATTGCTAAAATTATATAAAACATGTAATTTGTGAAAAACAGAATGATCTGTATACTATTTCTAACACAATTAGTACTTATCAGAATTTCACAATCACCTCAACGTCAAATTTAAGCACACAAATAAAAACTACAATTATTTTACATTATTTACAATCAAACAATAAATTTTAAATATGTAATAAACTATTATATAACATTACAGTAATATCATAATTTTACAATCAGTACAAAATTTGTATATACACACAGAAATAAAAGTAAAAAGTATTACACTTAGCGTAATTTATAATGTCCCCAAGCCAATGTATCAATGTTGTTGTTCATAATACATCGTTTGGTATCATTATATGATAAAGATGTTTTATTTATTTTTTGTGTAAAAATAGTGTGTTTGATTGACTTAAATCGAAGCATACTACAATATAATACATTTTTATTAAACAAACACGATTTGTAATTTTCCATATTCATTTTTTTGGTAACACTTTTGTTAACCCCTTTTGCCTTTGCTATAAATTTATCTTCTATTTCTAAGGCATACATTTTTGATCGCAACCCTACAAATTCCTTCAATACTTTACCATTATTCTCATCTTTAAAAAAACCTAACTTTTTTTTATTTATTTTTGGATATCCGTAAATATTATTTTCCGGGTAATCTGATGTATCGAAATAGTGAAGTAGATCTGGTTTTATATCCTCATAAAAATTGTCTGTAAAAATTTGATATATCAAACTATCGGTATCGGTGTACAATAACTTAATTTTATTATGAAACTTTTTAATCATGTAGTTATAATGAAATTCATACATAAGGGTCTTAGATATATCTAAAATACAAAATCCTAAATAAATCGGCTTATCATAAATTAATTTTGTTTTGTGTAATTGTATTGCAACTAAATGTTCTGAAAATATTGATAAACTATGGAATTCTGGTTTTGCAATCCAATCCTGAGCACCTAAAACTTTACCACGATTATCCCAGTGAGTTAGTAGTTTAACGTTTACTCTTTTTTCAATATTTTCCATAGTCTTACCGAAGACAGAATTGTTCATTAATTTAAAAAAGTCTTTTTCAAAGTTTGATGTAGCTAACGTTCTCAAACTAGTATTTAAGTCTATGTATTTCTTTAACCAAGAACTCTGTTTAAATTTTAAAATTCTATGTACTTTAATTAATTTAATCCCCATTTCAATGCATTGTTTTAAATTCCTGTAGTGAATGATGTATTTATTTTTATTATTTAAATTAGGAACTAATTTAGTTTCTTTAGTATTACCCACACATATGTTTTCAGGACATAACGGAAAGTCAGAATGCAAATTATGAAGTTCATCAGGATATTCCAAATCAACTTCTAAAACATAACCGAAATCAGAGTTATCCGACACATTATAATCTGTATTAGAATCTATCCATTCGAAACCACCAACAGGAAGAGATTGAGACATTGCCCAACCATATAAATTATTCGCATCAAAATATGTTAGATATGAATTAGGTTTTTCACTATCATAATCTTCCATGAATTTATTATTTGCTCTAGCAAAACGATTGCTACACTGAGATACACCCCCTCTAATACCAGCTTTAAAAAAAGCAATTTTGTCATAGTCCGTTAACAATTCTAATTCTATTTTGGTAAATTTTAACATTGCATCCCAACTTAAACCTGGGGCAGTATAGTAATGAGCAGGATCTAATCCATAAGTTTTAATACAAAGCTTTCTAAAGTTTTCGAATACATCAGTCAAAAGTAAAACATCAGTTTTTAAATATAAATTGGAATAATCAGACATACTACTACACTTAAAATGTTGCCAAATATCTTTTGCGTGATTATAATCATCATTTGAAATATTTGAATCTGTGAGTGAACTATAAAATTGGTGTTGATCAGGAAGTGATGGATGTTTCAAGCAATCACTATTACACATAAATTCATAAGGATAAATACCTTTCCGTCTTAAACGTGAAAAATCTTCATTATTAGGATAGTTCCTTTTTAGTTCTGTAAACTGATCATCATTAAGATTTTTAGCTAGTTGATCTAAACTACACGATAAAAATTTCAATGAATCTATGAATCTTAAACTTACTGGTTGATTATTTATTGTTAACTGTTTTGAAAATGATATGTATCGTTCTTTATTTTGTGGAATAACTTCAACTTTGTCATCATCGAGGTTTAATGCATGGATAATGAAATGAGCATCGTAATGACTGAGGTTATGTAAAAATATTGGAATATGACGAGGGGTTCTGTACTTAGAACTACACACTTGATGTGCAACACCCCTAAAACTGCCAGTGTGCCAATCAAAATCGTAAAAAAGATCTTCATTTAACTCAGTTTCACAAATATGACATATGTTTGAATTTGAAATTTTAATTTTATCTTCATCTGATAATGGAACGAGACATTTTTGGAAACTATTTTTTTTAAATATTGTTTTCACATCTTCACAAAGGCGATTCATAAACACTTGTGCACAGTTTGACCCACTATACGTCTCATATTTTGATAATCTGTTATCATATGAACATTTAATGTAATATCCAAAACTATACACTTCATGTTTTTGAATATTAATTGTACTAGGCTTGGATGGATCGTTACTACATGATTCTATTGGGTTCAAAAATGCCTCAAAGTCTGCATAAACCACAAAGGGCATTTTCAACTTTTTCACGAATTTATCAAATTTTAATTTATTATTTGAGGTTGCTTTACCAAACCAATCCTTTTTGGAATCCTCACCGTTTGGTAATTCCGTACAAATGTGAGCGCAATCATATTGTTGATGGTTATTAAGTCTTTCCTCCGATGGGAAATGAAGTAAACATGAATCACATATATAAACTGCACAATGATGTCTTGATATTTGTGAACTAACTAATCGCGATAAGTTTTTAATATAACAGTAATGATTGTTAGTACCATTCGATATATATAGTAGGTTAATATGATTAGGTGTACGACATTTTGTTAAATATAAAGGACCTACAACAGAATTACACTTTTTTTCTTTATTATACTCTAAGCCAAAAACATTAATACTAATATTGTTTAATTTCTCTACTTTTGATATATCTGCAATTATAACCGGAAAAGAAATACCAGTAAATTTTAGTTTATTTCCATGAATTGCGTAAGATGCTACCCGATCTACACTTTTACATACAGGATATAAACCAGAGAGTAATGCCCATTTGAAACACATATTATCATTATTTTTAACATTGATTACAGCTTTTTTTGATTTAATATCTTGAGGAAGGTCGATATATGAACTACCACGTAGGGGGTTGAATTTGTTAACATTCATATCTATGTATTTAATTTGATTAAGACTCCAACCACTATCTTTTTTTTCAAATTGACAAATTTTACCGACTACAGTGTCTATTAATGATGAATAAAAAATATTTAAGTCATCTCCCTGACAAATTATGTAATTAAACGTTTGAAAATCAAACGTATTTTTAATATCTTTAGTTTGTTGTATGAAATCAGCATGCAATATGAAGTTTATTTTAAAAATTGTATGTTGTTGAATACATTCATTTATCAAAAATAAGATATCAATTTTTAGCGAATTTAAAAACGATTCCGGTGTTTCAAAATATTGTCCCGATTGAAGTGTTTTACTATTAATTCTATATGTTAAAATTCGATTGCCAAAAGCGGTTTCAACAACTGTAACATTTGTTAATGAATTATGTGATTTTAAAAGATTATTTTTATGTGAATTGCTTTTTAAATGGTTGTTTAGATACCTTTTATTAATATAAACATGACATGTATCACATTCCACCTTATTGTTGTCCACATCATTGGTTTCAATTGATGATGTAGAAGCTCCTTCATCAAATTTTGCTTTCTTGGTAACCTTATTTTCATCAGTAGTGATACCTCGTTTGATACCTCTTCCAACTTGTTGTTGACTGTAACAAAAAGAAAATTATTAGACAAATCTTAAAATAAAACATTACTACAATAATATTTCTTATTGAGTTTGTACTTCTAATACTTACATCAACTTTGTTTCAACCATCAAACATTGATTATACAACTCATCATCATACGATGAATCGAACAGTTCATGCTTCTCTATTTCATCACAAACTTTAGACAGCTCCTGATTGAATTCGCTGTTGGATTGTTCTATATTCTCTTCAATGGGCGCGGAAAAGAAAGCACTGGTGCACATTTCACTGAAGTTTTCCATCTTTATAATAAAGAAGAAAGTATGTAGCACAGTAAGTAACAGTTAAGTGTTGGTAGAGCAACTGATACCCAATTTCAAATAATGTCCAATATTCATAGTCTAACAAAGGATTAGGAAAGTCATGTAAAATCTAATGAGTACACAGAAGTACTTTAAGTAAACAGAATCACATTCACTAATCCACTAATGAGTGTCATTGTTAAAAAAGTATTTTTTAACTTTTTCACTTTCTGCTATTGTCTTTGTAATATTGTATACGAGGCCGTTTGTGTTGTCGTAGATGCTATCCTTATTATTCTTTATGTAATATTTAATCCTCGTGGTAGCGTGCTTCCAGTGATCACTAGTTGGAATCTTGGATAGTTTCTTCATATCATACATTTCAATTTTTATGAGATGCGTCGCTTGGTCTCCGTCGTCAGAATTTGTAGAGATGTATGATACGCCATCTCTAGCAGCTCGTGTCACAGTCGAGGATAGCAGCTTCTTCCTTTTTATTTTTGGTGCCACTTCAAAAAATTGATCAATCGGTTGCGATTTCCTTTTTCCACCATCGTCTGTGTTATTAACGACGATGTCATCACTCTCTTCTTCGTGTTGAGGAGAGAGTGGCGAGTAGTAATACTGTTTATAGGTATTTTCATTATCGTCTGCGAAGCTGAATGATCTCTGCAACAACAGAGTTATCACGTTAATATCAATTTGTTTACACTTAATCACACACGTTAGGAAACAACAACAGAAATACAAGTAAGTTTGTCAATAGAATAAACACTTACCTCCATGGCCATTGATGCGTTGAAGTAACACAAACGTAGTATTGGTAGACGTATACAATACACTGTGGTCAAACGACCATAGACTGACTGCATGACTGCAACTGTTCGATCTTATATAGCACCATTCTTATCTAAAGCAAATTACTAAGTACAACGAAACTGATTGTAACTCTATGAGTCAACAAACTTATCTCACGTTCCTTATTCTTATCTAAAGCAAATTACTAAGTACAACGAAACTGATTGTAACTCTATGAGTCAACAAACTTATCTCACGTTCCTTCGCAACAGGCATCAACCTGCTTTGTGACTCCCACAAAGAATGCGATTTAATATTTACAACGAGCAATACACCAGATTTCAACAGTCGTATTACGGACGTCGACCGGAACCCATATTAAGCGAAAAACAGTTTAGAGATTTAGCACCGCTGTTTGTCATTGATTGCTCTAGACAAGTGGATAATCTAAAGACAGGGCCAGTTGTGGACGTGAGAGTAGAAATTGAAAGTGATTCGGAGATACCAGATCAAACTTCAGCATATTGTCTCATTCTGAACGATTGCATTGTTGAATACAAACCATTAAGTAACATTGTTAAGAAGATATCATGAAGACGGACACCCTTATAGTGGAACTCCAAGGATTTAAAGATTCTTTAAATCATTTTATTATCAAAGAATTGGCCATTGCGAGTCATGATCATACACAGACGTTCTTGGTGAAACCACCATATTCATTCCATTACCTAACACTAGAAGAAAAAAAGCAGGTGAGATGGTTAGAAAGAAATCGAGGAATTTACTGGAGTGAAGGCTACATAGACTACAAAGAGTTTAAACGTGTTATTTTACCATATTTAGAAAATAAAAAAATTATGACAAAGGGTTTGGAAAAGATTACGTGGATTAAAGAGTTATGTGCAAACTGTGAAGTGATTGACATAGGTGAGAAGGGATGTCCTAATTTTGCGACATTAAAAAAAAAGTTCTGTAAAAATAAAACTGATTTTAATTGTGTGAACCATAAATTGAATTGTGCATTGAATAATGCTGTGTGTATTAGAAAATGGTATTTTGATAATAATATGTTTGTATTTAATTTATTTATTTAATAATTATTGTGTTGATCAGTTAATTAAAAATGTCTATGTACTCAAAGTGTTTTATTTAATATAATCAGACCCATATAACAAACTTTAAATTAGCTGCAGCAAAATGATAATCCTAAGCTTTGTGACTCCCACAAAGAATGCGATTTAATATTTACAAATCACTATAATTGAACATTCCTATGACAACCATTGAATAGATTGGTACTGTAATAATCTGCTAATAACAGTAATATCATGGATACACTAGAATTACAAAAACATATGAAAAAGATTCATCCCAGTCTAGAAAATAATGTTTATGCTGCTAATAGACTACCTATGTATACACATGTACCAACGTATATAATATGCAATTTGGATGCGGATGATAAACCAGGTTCACACTGGGTAGCTGTACATATCGATACGAATGGTATCGGTCAATATTTTGATTCATATGGACGAACACCTGAGCGATATCATCTCCAGTTTTTGAAAAGGAATTGTAAGAGATGGGACTGGAATGTTGATAGGATTCAGAATGATTGGACTTCAGTTTGTGGTGAATATTGCTTAATGTATTTGCTATTTAAGTTTCAGGGATGTTCAATGCATAGTTTTACGAACATATTTACAGGGAACACACTGCACAATGATATTTTTGTGGATGAGATCTTCCGCTCATATTTTGTAGAAAAAAGTAATAAAATATTGAAATAAAAATGAATGTGTTTTATTGATGACATAGAAAAGCAGACATACAATGAGTAATAGATAAGAACGCCAAATCAACCGTAGGGCAACAGATTCGTGGGTTCTGGCGCAACGTAATGAGGTGTTCGAAGTATAATAGATAAAAGGATTAGGCGAACAATGGAATGCTAATGAGGGTGCAGGACCACCGGAAATCAATGAGATAACAGTTAATTGATTTGCATAACTCCAGAACCACGCATCCTACGCTAAAATGGACCGCAGATTTGAGATCAGAGCACACCAAAACCTTTTTTTTTTTTTTTTTTTTTTTTTTTTTTTTTTTTTTTTTTTTTTTTTTTACGATGGGTGCTACAGATTCGCGGGCTTTGGTGCAAGCGCGGGCTCTGGCGCTTGCGCCAGAATCCGCGAATCACTACTACTTAAGACCATGTGGATCGATGTTTGAAATGTTCTTTTAAGCAAAGAACCACACAGATTGAGTGGACCTGTCCAGTCAGTGCACGCATCTATCAATAATCATACAGCTCAACTCAGAACTTAAGGAGCTCAACGATTCTTGTATTTAAAAGTTATAGTCATTTCAGACAAATCATTTATGAAACTACATTCTACCAGCGTTTGCCAGAATTGTTTACTCAACTGCCATTTGTCTCTAAAGGCAAAATAATAATTTATTTTAAAAGCCTTTACGTTTCGGAACGATCTTTCAAACTTGTTCATTTGGTCAACACTCTGGTGATATACCTAAGCCCTTAAATATATGTAACAAAAACAGTTTCTTAGTATGACTCATCAAATGTACCGCTTAGAAATCTATTCTTTGTAAACAATGCTCATCTGTGCAAATAATATTGTACAAACACTTGGTCACTTGTTTAAATTGTGTATGAAAAAAAAAAAATCTTAACTGAATAATGATTGAATGACACTTCTTGATAAAGAACATTTAAATTAGTGACCGATTTCGACCAAAAAATAGGGATTCGTCCATATTTTGTATTCGGCCATACACCAGCCGAAGATTCAGCGAAGCCGAAAATCGATCTGGTCTTTGCCTTGTAGTGGTACTCCTCCTGCCTAGCCTTTTTCCAAGTATGCTGGGGTCAGCTTCCAGTCTAACCGGATGCAGCTGAATACCAGTATTTTACAAGGAGCGACTACGTATCTGACCTCCACAACCCAGCAGTGGCGTGCGGTCCATATAGGCATAAAGACACTGCAGACCCTAGATCTAGTCGAACAAGATCTAGACCACGTACAGATATTTCAAGAACAAAAAAAAACTACACTAAGTAATAAAATTATTCAAAAATGTCAAAATCCATATAAAATGATAGCAAAGTTCATACCTACCGTAATTTACTACGGCAACGCGTTCATAACAGATCGCAGCGCAAGGCAGCGAGCGATAGTGTCTTTATTTCATTCATAAATGTACGCATGTTGTAGGCGAAGCTCAATAAAACAAGCTATAGTTAGTATTTATGTTTCTTTATTGTTTTGGGCGACGCCCTATGAGACTAACTAACTTTTAACATTAATATCTCCTCGCTATTGTATTCGGTAACTCCGGTATAGCCTCTGTAAAATACCTAAACAAATACCTATACTGTTCTTTAATAAAAGTAGTAGATTTCCATGAAGATACTTAAGTAAATACCGATGTATGTTTATAATCAGCTGTATTACCATTGTCTTGACCTTTTGAATTCTAATTAACCTGCAATTACCTGTAACAATAACCTGTTGGAATCTAATTAGTCTGTAATGCCTGTGTTATGTTTGTATAAAACTAATTAGCTTATAGTTACCTAACTCATTTATTGTAAAGCACTAATTAGCTGTGAGTAGGTATGAATATACCTAAAATATCTTACGTAGTTCGTACACGATTTTGAAAGTAGCGTATGTCCAATAGGACGAGCCACATTGTTAATCCAATAAGAAAGCAGAAACCTTGAACTCGCTTACACGTGTTTTGAAATTCTCGACAAGTCGAAACCTGTATCTTAGGGAAAGTCCATTTTTCTCGCTCTCAATTGGCGGAGCGGCTAATCAAAGTAAAGAAATGTATACGCTACTTGCGGTAGGCAACAAAAGTTATAAAAGGGCCGAGCGTCTATTTTTGGATTTAGTATTTTTACAAGTTTACATGAATCATCAAGTTACCACGTAGTGTTTGTGAAGTAAGTGGCTCCGCTGTCCACTGCTTAGTCGCGATGTACCCTATATCTAGTTAGCCAGTCTTCAAGTGTAATATAGCTAGGATTTAATTATGTGTACTGCTTATTCTAACTGTATTTTATATTGTGTGCTGTGTACTCTTTTACAACCATTTGTAGTGATTTCTGTGTAATTTTATGTGTGCCAAATATACTCAATTATTACGACATTCTGACTGGTTTAATTTCACTCTTTCGTCAAGGGAACACCGTCACCCCCGCCTACAACACCTGACTCCCGTTTATTAACATTTTGGTCCTTGCGAGCCGGATCAGGTTCAATTAGAATAGAGTGAACCAGTCAGAATCATGAGTCACAGAAGTGAAATCACCACACGCAGCAAGTTACGAAGACTGGCGGAAGAAATGGGTACGCGACAAGCAGAGGACATCGTCTCTGACTCAGGCTTACCATCCGAAAGGGCTCCAGGTTCTCCGTCCGTAGCACCGACATTGGCATCGACGTCCGCTCGTAATATTCCGCTCACCGGTGGCCGATTAATTGACCACAGTAAATTGACGTCAGAGAGAGCGCACGGGGGGCAGGCAGCGCCCAAGGGTCACCACACCTCGCCGCGCAGCAAAATATCGTCAAGAAATAGCCACAGGAGCGTCGATTACCTTAAAAAACGGATCGAGTACGAAGCGGAGCGCGAATTAGTGCAGTTGAAAGAGAACCTGGTCAAAGACAAGGAAAACCTCGTCAAGAAAAGGATGGAAGTGGAAATAGCTGAGATAGAGGCGGCCGCTGAAAGCGATGATTCACAGTCAGATGGGAGTACGACACAGCGCGTCGAAGAGTGGGTGAAAACCACGCCCCAGGTCCCCCAATTGATAGAAGTATTGGGGACGCCGGCTGTGTCAGGCGCACCTATTGAAATGGCTGCGCCCCGTGAAACATCTGAACCCCGTGAACAAACCGTAAGTAGGGTGAATCTTGAGAATAACCACCGTGGGTCGTCAGTGCCGTGTGATCTAGACCAGTCCCGAGTACCTAGGACATCCGCGTCTGTACCGTTACCTAACATAACGGCACCAATTACGTCCAGGTACATGCCAGTAACGTCAGATGGAGTAAGGTTCCAGTTACCCAGCCGTTATACCGCCTTTACCACTCCGGTCGCAAGTGTACCTCGAGTAGCCACACTCGAGTCGGATACACGGCGGCAGATGCAGTACGGAGCGGATGAAAGAGAAAGGCGGAGAGAATCGTCAGGGGACAGAGACCGTAAGATAGACAGACTGGCAGAGGCTATCACGAACATGGCACGACCACCACGACCGGTACCAAGACAGGCATATGAATTGCCCTACTTCAAAGGTGACCCAGCCGACTGGATATCATATCGGAACATGTACTGGGAAACATCACAATTATACAATTTCAAGGCGCACGAAAACTTAGCACGATTAAAAACCTCGTTACAAGGCGACGCAAAGGTATCAGTAGAGGACTTACTACGATCGTCAACTGATCCGTCCGAGATAATGCGCGCGCTAGAGGATGAGTACGGTCACCCGACCCTAGTGCTACAGTACGCCATACAAAAGGTCAAAGAATTACCTAGAGTAACGGAAAGTGGACGCGAACTAAGGAAATTCTCGTCAACGGTCCGAAATTGTGTTTCGTTACTCAAAAATATTCGTGCGGATGGATATATAAATAATCCACAGCTGGTGAGTGACCTGCTGAGCAAGCTGACCCCTGTACAGCGCGCGCAATACGGTGACTTCGCAATGGGCCTGGACAACACACAGGGGGTGGACCTAAGAGTGTCTCCAAATCTAGAAATATTATCACATTTTCTGATACACTTGACACGCTCAACGTCGTACTACACTCAGGCGAGTATGTTTGAGCCCGGTCCATCGAAGCCCCCTGCCAAGCAACAGCAGAAGTATGGCGGCGCCGGTCAGTCCCGGCCAGCCAACGCCGCGCGCTCGGCCGCGAGCAGGCCTCCGTTGACGCAACGAGTGAACACGCAGAGCGACGAGTCTGCCGCTCCTGAAGAATGCGTTATATGTCAACGAAAGCACAACATAGAAGAGTGTGACCAGTTCAAAAAGCTTACCGTTCAACAGCGTTGGGACACGATAAAGGAGAAGAACACATGCTTCAAATGTCTCGTGAGTAAACATCCCAAGAGGTTTTGCCGTGCGAGTAGATGCAAGAAGTGCGGGTTCGGACATCACCTGCTGTTACACGCGGATAAGCAGCCGAAAGAAAAGGTGGCTACGCCGCCAGAAAGTAAGACGGAAAGCGTCACAAATATAGGCGAGTGGCGAGCTACGGCACTACTGAAAATTATGCCAGTAACGGTCAGCGATGGAAACAGTGACGATAATCAGTGTTACGCACTACTGGACGATGGTGCGACCGTGTCACTCATCGACAGCTCGCTCGCCACAGACTTAGTGGGCCCATGTGTTCCTCTCTCCTTAAAAACCGCGGGTGGCTACGGAGTAACAGACTCAACGTCGCGAGTGGTACAAGTGCGCGTAAAAGGACCTAACGGTCAGTGCCATAACATTACGTGTCGGACAATAGTGGACATTAACCTACCAACGCAAACAGTGACCGCCACAGTGATCGACGACAACGCGCACCTACGCGACTTGGGTTGCGTAGAGATGAGGGGAGCCAAACCGCTGCTGCTTCTCGGACAGGACAACTGGGAGCTGCTCGTCAGTCAGGACATCCGCCAAGGAAAATCCGGTAAGCCAGTTGCCTCACTCACTAAGTTAGGTTGGGTCATACATGGACCATTTAATATTAATAACAATAATAATAGTAAAGAATGTGTTAGTTGCATGACCGTTTCCCTTCCTGATTTACATAATCTAGTTAAATCACAGTTTGAGCTAGAAGCGATAGGTATTTCAGAGAATTTACGTAAACATAAAGATGTCGAAAGGGCATTAGCCGTGTTAGACAGCACTAGCCATCGTATCCCTGACCAGTCACAATGGGAGGTCGGTTTGTTGTGGAAACATGACAATATTCAGTTACCTGATAATTATAATCAGGCCAGGCAAAGGCTGTACGGCATAGAGAAACGTATGCGTAAAGACACTAGTTTCGCTGAGCAATATTCAGCTCAGATAGGTAGGTTAGTAGACGAAGGTTACGCGCGTAAAGTAGACGGTAACATAGACAGCTCGCCGGTTTGGTACTTACCGCATTTCGGAGTCGTTAACCCGAACAAACC
The DNA here is from genome assembly GCA_932294355.1 of Aporophyla lueneburgensis. Classification (NCBI taxonomy): domain Eukaryota; kingdom Metazoa; phylum Arthropoda; class Insecta; order Lepidoptera; family Noctuidae; genus Aporophyla; species Aporophyla lueneburgensis. The sequence continues at coordinate 8,312,389 of OW028762.1, read as the reverse complement.
GGGCAAGCTACGTCTCGTGTTCGACGCAGCCGCTACGTCTCATGGGACGTGTTTAAATGATAATCTGCTAACCGGACCTGACTTACTGAATTCTTTGCTAGGTATTTTAATTAAGTTCAGGATAGGCCCCGTCGCGTTTTCAGGGGATATCGCTGATATGTTCTTACGAGTAAAAATAAAGGCAGAAGATCAAGGCGCGCAATTATTTTTATGGAGAGGCGCGGATCACCATAAAGAACCAGATACATACGCGATGAATTCCATGATATTTGGTGCAGCCTCGTCCCCTACTACGGCAATATATATACTCAACAAAAATGCCGATGATTTCATTGATGTTTATCCCGAAGCTGTGGAAGCCATCAAATCTAGGCACTATATGGACGACTATCTAGATAGTGCTTGGACCGAGGAGAAGGCTAACACGTTAATAGAGGAAGTGACACGAATACATGCATCCGGTGGATTCATTATCCGGGGGTGGGTCACTAACTCATCGGAGCTAAGGGAAAGGCTGAAAATAGAAATGCCTGATAAGGTAGCCCTTGAGAAGGGAACAGGCTCAGTAGAGAGGACCCTAGGTTTAATATGGTCACCTAAAGACGACGAGTTAGGTTTTGATCTGTCATTTAAGAGACTACCACCGGAAATTATAAATGGTAGCTTAGTGCCCACTAAAAGACAATTTCTTAGTATGATAATGTCGATTTACGACCCGCTAGGTTTCCTATACCCGTGTGTAATTCAATCACGCATATTAATGCAACGAATATGGAAGTCGGGAATACAATGGGACGAACCCTTAAAAGAAAAGGACGCCAAAGTATGGTTTAATTGGCTCCATAATTTATACCGCTTAAACGAATTAAAAATACCGCGGTGGTACGGGTTAAAACTCGATAATTTAGAATTACACGCGTTCGGGGACGCCAGCGAGCTTGCTTACGCCGCAGTAGTATACCTAGTGGGCTCTAACTCTGAAGGAAAGAGGGAATCGGTTATGTTACTAGGGAAAGCGCGAGTAGCTCCACAAAAAGTAGTATCCATTCCCAGGCTAGAGTTACAAGCAGCCGTGTTAGCCTGTCGTATAGCAGACACTGCCCACAAAGAGTTAGGTATACGAATCGAAAAGAAATTCCTTTGGACCGACAGCAAGACTGTATTAAAATGGATAAACTCCGATGCACAGGAATTTCAACGATTCGTCTCGCACAGACTAGCCGAAATAGATAGGCTGTCAGACAGAGGCAACTGGCGCTGGGTACCTTCACAGGATAACCCAGCTGATAAGGCCACCAGGTTGTGTTGGCCCGATGACCACGCGGAGTGGCTCTCGGGCCCCTCGTTTCTATGTAACCCACAGGAGCTGTGGCCTGCGTGTCCCGAGGCTGAGGCGTCGGAAGCGGACCTTGAGCGCATCCAGCGGGTCCACGCCGCGGCAGCACCGGCGGCACCACTCCTAGAGTACGAGCGCTACTCATCGTGGACGCGCATTCAGCGTGTCATGGCGCGCGTGCTCATCTTCAGCGGCCGATGTCGTAAACGTCGGTCGACTACGGAGCTGTGTCAGCGAGACCTAGAAGATGCTCACAACAGCCTGTTGAGGCTGTGTCAAGAAGAAAGCTTTCAAAGCGAGCGGGCCACCATCCTTAAAGGCCTGCCCGTTCCCAGCAGCAGCAGCATCAAGGCTCTCGACCCCATGCTAGCCGACGACGGGTTGCTACGAGTGAGAGGGCGCCTGAGTGCCTGTGAGGTGCTCACGTTTGGCGAGCGGCACCCTATTATCCTGGAGGGCCGCCATCCTCTGACAAGAAAGCTAATCGCTCATTACCATGCGATGGCTCTGCACGCCAACCACGAGACCGTCGTCAACAATCTACGGGAAAAATACTGGGTCACTAAAATCAGAACCTCAGTGAAGACAGTGGTTGCCAACTGCCAACTCTGTCGCGTCTGCCGAGCCAAGCCCGCGCCACCGAAGATGGGTGACCTGCCGCTCGCAAGGCTGGAACCATCCAGACGAGCCTTTGTACGAGTGGGGGTGGACTACTTCGGCCCGATGGAGGTCGCAATCGGGCGACGGCGCGAGAAGAGGTGGGGTGTCCTATTCACCTGCCTCACTACACGCGCCGTCCACCTTGAGTTGGCCGCTTCCCTAAGCGCCGACTCCGCCATACTAGCCTTGCGGCGCCTCATAGCGCGCCGCGGGCAACCAGCACATCTGTACTCTGACCAGGGTACCAACTTCATCGGGGCCAATACCGAGCTTCGAGCAGCCCTGAAAGACCTCAACCAAGGTCAGATAAGGGCCGAGGCCATTCACCGTGGCATCGAATGGCACTTCAATCCCCCGGCGGCCCCACACATGGGTGGCTGCTGGGAGCGCCTGGTGAGATCCGTGAAGAACGCACTTCGCAGTACGCTCAAGGAGCGTGCCCCTCGTGAGGAGGTCCTCTACACCCTCCTCACCGAAGCCGAGCTGATCGTAAACAGCCGGCCACTGAGCTACGTGAACGACGACCACGACCAGCCCGTGGTCCTGACGCCGAACCATCTACTCCTGGGCACTGCGTCCGGGAGTACTCCGTTTGCATCGAGCGACGCCGAAGACATCGACTCTCGCCGGCAGTGGCGGCGCGTGAACGCGCTCGCCGACATGTTCTGGCGGCGCTGGCTGCGAGAGTACCTGCCTACGCTCCAACGTCGGGAAAAGTGGTTAAACAATGTGCCGAACGTACGTATCAGTGACGTAGTAGTGATTGTGGACAATAATAGACCGCGAAGTGCGTGGACCAAAGGTCTCATCAAAGCTGTGTATCATGGACACGATGGTATTATCCGTGTAGTAGATGTTAAGACTGTAAATGGGGTCCTACGTCGACCCGTAGCGAAGATTATTGTGCTTCCCACAGACCAAGAATTGTAAGTCGGTTGAACCCTGTTACAGGGGGTGGAATGTAGGCGAAGCTCAATAAAACAAGCTATAGTTAGTATTTATGTTTCTTTATTGTTTTGGGCGACGCCCTATGAGACTAACTAACTTTTAACATTAATATCTCCTCGCTATTGTATTCGGTAACTCCGGTATAGCCTCTGTAAAATACCTAAACAAATACCTATACTGTTCTTTAATAAAAGTAGTAGATTTCCATGAAGATACTTAAGTAAATACCGATGTATGTTTATAATCAGCTGTATTACCATTGTCTTGACCTTTTGAATTCTAATTAACCTGCAATTACCTGTAACAATAACCTGTTGGAATCTAATTAGTCTGTAATGCCTGTGTTATGTTTGTATAAAACTAATTAGCTTATAGTTACCTAACTCATTTATTGTAAAGCACTAATTAGCTGTGAGTAGGTATGAATATACCTAAAATATCTTACGTAGTTCGTACACGATTTTGAAAGTAGCGTATGTCCAATAGGACGAGCCACATTGTTAATCCAATAAGAAAGCAGAAACCTTGAACTCGCTTACACGTGTTTTGAAATTCTCGACAAGTCGAAACCTGTATCTTAGGGAAAGTCCATTTTTCTCGCTCTCAATTGGCGGAGCGGCTAATCAAAGTAAAGAAATGTATACGCTACTTGCGGTAGGCAACAAAAGTTATAAAAGGGCCGAGCGTCTATTTTTGGATTTAGTATTTTTACAAGTTTACATGAATCATCAAGTTACCACGTAGTGTTTGTGAAGTAAGTGGCTCCGCTGTCCACTGCTTAGTCGCGATGTACCCTATATCTAGTTAGCCAGTCTTCAAGTGTAATATAGCTAGGATTTAATTATGTGTACTGCTTATTCTAACTGTATTTTATATTGTGTGCTGTGTACTCTTTTACAACCATTTGTAGTGATTTCTGTGTAATTTTATGTGTGCCAAATATACTCAATTATTACGACATTCTGACTGGTTTAATTTCACTCTTTCGTCAAGGGAACACCGTCACCCCCGCCTACAACACCTGACTCCCGTTTTATTAACACATGTAGTGGTAAAATCGTCTACATTTTCGTGTATATACATTGCACACAACAATGTGAACTCCTGCGGCAGGACCCGGCAGATAACCAATCACGGGCCACACAAGCGTCACCGCGACTTTAATGGCGAGACCAAATTGAATATGTACGAAAGTTAACGAAAATTCTGGTTGACAATGATGCAATTTTATTTGTCAACGTTTTATTTATAAAAAATTTGAAATTGTATTAATGTGAAGTGCGCTGTTTATGTTTTTCTTGAGATTAATTCATTTTGAAACGTAAATATTTAGGTCGATTTGTTGCTAATTTCAATTATTATAATTTATTGAATTGATTCTACAATTGCTTTTTGTTTGTTTTATTCAAAATGTTGTTCGATTGTGAAGTTTGTGTTATGATGTGTGGTTGTTAAAAAGGTTATAAATGGGAAGTTTTCGCATTTGCCGTCTAATGAAAAGGAGGCTAAAGGGAGATGTGTACCTCAGTTACTAGAATTAATCCAGCAAAGAGGTAATGCAAAACGTAAGTTTCATAGTAATAATTAAGAAACTGGCTGTGTGGTGGCTTATTGTTTAGTAGTTCGTGTACAATGTGGAATTGTTCGGGATTTGCAGATTTACATAATTTCTATCTCGCGGCTCGCTTAAAGATAAAATACAGTCATTATCGTATTAAGACAAGTATTACGAATAAGTTTTACGTTTAGTGAAGTTTATTGTTATTATCCCAGCAAGCATCGCATCGACAGAAAGTTCATTTTCATCGTGAAAACGTATTTACACGTATTTAAGAAACACACAAAGTGAACAACCACTACACGTCTTTCCATGCTTTCAACCGAAAAAGAATTATTGGTCGCACCAACTCTTTATAACGATTTAACCTCTAAGTCCCTGAGATACCACATTTGGTATCGACACAATGGTTGTTTAATTGTGTCTGTAATTACGGTAATTGACTGGTTAAAATCATATCTAAAAAAGGATAGGCGCGTAGATTTACAAGCGAATCATATGAAGGGCCTCTTCAAGGCCACATCGGATATCTTTCAAGCGACGTGGTCTGTAACAATCGCTCACTTAGATTCGTTATTTGAGCTGGCCGAAACCTTTTATTAGCATCATCAGAAAATCGTCATTTCAACCTTTTAAAATGGTTTAGCGAGTTTTTTCTTCACCAACTTGCGCAACTGCAAAAGATTTTTTTTTTTAACTGCCTACCCGTTCATTAAACCCTGTGCACGCCACTGCAACCCAGTTACTGGGTAATACAACACACCCCTTGGTAAGACTTGTGACAAGAAACGACGGTTAATAAAAACCTCTTTGTAAAAAGAACACCAATATCGGTTTGAGACTGGCAGGTATTCTTATGTGAATGTCCATGTGCAGTCATCGGCTCAGAGACAAGAGGCGCTATCTCCCATCAAATGGGAGGTCCAATGGCCGTTGGAACAAACCTGTCTTTGAGTGAGGACCGCGAATCGCTTAAGGTAGTGAGGGCATAAACTCTATCCATACCTTATATTATACCGTCTTTCTGTAATTTTGCACTCAACTGCTGAACAGATTTCGATGATATTTGGTATACTAGACCATGACCTAGGTTAGTACATTCCTGGAGACTTATTTCGGAGCTGCACGCGGGTAAAAGCTAGTAGAATATAAATGGAATGAGCGACAAGTCGCGAAGAAATTCCTTCACAGGGGGTGCTCTTAGCGAGTAGTCGCTATAGTTTTAAGTTTTTTAAGCCCTGGCTGGAGGCCTTAAGTAGTTTAGGTAGCCACAGGCAAGTCCGGTTAATCAGCCTACAAATTCATACGTTGACATGCGAGATGTCATTAAATAAAAAGGCGCGAAGAGAGTTAGAAGAATAGAGGAAGACCAAGGAAACGGTCTGGATGATGACATGATTAAAAAGAAGATTAATTCTGACGTGACAGCAGATACGATTGGTATGGAAGAAAACATGCTCAGCAGACACAAAAAAAAACAGAAAGGGCAAGATGACGATGAAGATTTTTTAACGATGTAGATGAGGCAGTATTTCATCTAGGTACACTAATAGTTTTGAATTTTAAGTCTGCTTATTACGAAAGAAAATACTACTGAAATTGATTTTCAGAAGATTTTTTAGCTAAAGCTAAGGATCTTTAAGGTATGGTCAGAGCCAAGCCTTCGACAACATATTGGTGTAAAGTTAATATGGCCTACCGAATTCGGGAATTGCGAATCCTACAGATTCCAGAAACGTAAGCTGCCAGTGTTTGTTCCCTGTGGTGTCAGGCGAAAATAATAGCACCATCTTATTTCTTCCCGTGGCTGTCGTAAGATGCGACTAAGGGACTTACTAGAGAATGGGCAGCAGCATTCCCTATGCATTTTACTATCATACTGCTATGGCCAACCCGCCTGCCAAGTGTCGCGATTATGGCAAACCGCCTCAAATTGGGGGAGGCCATGTCCAGCAGTGGACGTCTTTCGGCTGAAATGATGATGATGATGAAGCTCTTAGTGAGTTTTCTGGCTAAATCCACCTTTATTTATGCACGTAAAGATTGGACATCCGTCCCACAAGCCAGTTTCCACAATAAACCGTTCGTTTTACGATTAATCGAGAACAGTGTACAATATTAACAAACGCGTATGAATATATGAGTTAATCATAGATCTCATCGATCTTTACATGTCTTTTATAGTAGTAACAGTATCGCAATCGGGGACAAGGCCTTTCGTTGCCCGTTTTCCAACTAGCAACACGGTGTGTCGATATTATTGTGTGGCTCGTATAAAGTTTGTGTGATGGGGCACAGTTTTTGTTGTGAATTTGGTTGGAGTGCAGGGCACATCAGTTAGTTAACAATATTTGTATAAAATATTCATATTAGCATGTTATTTTATGTCTGTCGTATTTTATTGATGTTTGAGTACCTATATAGATATAGCGTATAGTTTCTTTACTTCGTTAAACTGTTTAGATAAAATATTATTTAATCATAGAGAGATATGCAATAAGCATTAATTAACGTTGAGAAGGTAATTATTCTAGATACTTAATGAGTTCATCAGAATATCAATTTATGCGTTGGAGACTTATTAATCTTATTATTTAATGTCTCCTTTTGAGAGACGCTTATGCCGCGTGTTAGTAGACGTAGACAATAATGCGAATTTCATAATAACTAAATGTACTAGAACACTTTTTCAATGCGTACAAAACAAACGATCATTTAATGTCGAAAACGTTGACCAGGCCGAAGCGATAAAAATCTCGCGAACCATAACGACTGATGAATCAGCATTTAAATGGTAACCCTAACAGTTTATGGACGACATAGGTAATTACGTTTACTCAAGTTGGTAACTGACGCTTTCCGTTGGTCGCATAATAAGCGGTTGAGTTGAGAGCACCTCGAGCCAATGTTCGTAAAAAAACAACGATGACCCGTCTTGTCTGAGGAGAGGAATGGAATGCAACGCGACAAAGTCGAGATGAGCGCAGCGCACCGCTCACTCGGGGATCGCGTTCACACGATTTCACGTATTCGGGTAATAACGATAGGCAGTAACTCTAAAGTACATGAGTATGTCTAGCTAATATGCCGGAGAGGCCGTTCACAAGGCGCGGCCGTGAACGAATGCAATTATTTCATGCTCGATGTGCTTGTATCCGCCATTACGGTGGACGCGTTCGAATTTTGAATATGCTCGAGCTCAAACTTTTTTTTTGTAGTTGGCTACGTTCGTACTCGCATGAAACTCGATTGTTATTGTTTTAATTTACATTTTCTTGTTATCTCTATGATTCAACGAGTTTATCATGTCATGTTACGTATTGTATAGATAGGTATACTTATTTATAATTTAATCTTTCGTAAAACCACGTTATTATGAATGAATGCTGATGTTATTGACCTTGTTTCACTATTATCGGTCATTAAACACTTTTTCGTGTCAACCTCTTTTCGGATTTTTTGTTTTTCTTTATTCGAAATAGGCACCATAGAGCTGTTTATTTATTTATGCAATCGTTTGAGATTATATAAGTTATTTTATGTAGATGTATACATAGATATACCTGAACAGGTATTTTGATTTCGTAACGTTTTTATTCATGTTTAGTTTATCATGGTGCGTTTCCGAAAGGAAGTCTTAGTCTATGTAGGAAGGTGTACTCGAAACAGGTATTTTACCAGATAAATTTAAACACTAATTAGATTATTACGAGTACAATAACAACAGCTATGATGGTTGATAAGAATAATAGTTATTAGAAGTACATATACCTAGGCTAGGTAGGGTATAATAAAACGTATTATATCGACAATGAATCTACTTCAATAAGTAATATTAATAAACAATAATAACTTGCCTTTTCACGTTTTAAATTAATTTGAGCACAAACATTGCCGGTCTAGATCTGAAACGCTCCTCGCTCTCTCACAGATATTCAACTTTGAATGACATACTAATGTACCTATATAAACACGAAATTATATATCTAACTAACAAGTACGGAGTGATGACCTAATACGATGCTAAACCTTATCTAAAGAGCACTTGAAAATATCGAAGCGTTGTCAGCACACTTTTTATAAAACTATTAATTGCATACTTTAAACTGTTTGCTCAACAAATAAAAAACTGGTCTAATATTAGACGTTGCAACGGTTCGGAGTGATTTACCAATCACATTGCACACACCTGGCAACCATTTACAGAAAACAGACGACTAAGGAAACATTTGAATTTCGAACACAAATAAAAACAATTGAACGTTAACGTAAGCATAGTATACCTGATTTTGGTGATCACTTTAACACTCGAATTTTAACAGAAGCAGAGAACAAACTTTCGCACCGGTTAGAAGTCAATCGATGCACGATAAAGAAGCACGGTTTAATAAATAACAGTTGCTAAACTCACGGCAACACCTCGCCGTTACACGAATATTGTGTTAAGAACGCAAGGGACACAGCTAGCCGCCACTAAAATTATTGATTTACAAAACAACAAAAGATATAAAACGGCCTGACTGCACACCCCCGCGCCGGCCGAATCGATCAGAATGATAATTGTCGTTGTCGCGCACAAAGAGACTACTGACTACTCACCTAGACAGTAAAGTTGGAATGCACACACACATAAAACAACAACACACAATTTATGTCAACAATGTTTCGGATCACGACGTTCAATACACTAATTAGATGTGTTACGACACTTATTAATATTGTTTTTATTGTGTTTAACTGTTAATTAGTGCGAATTAAAACCGATTTGTGTGTCGGAGACGCGAGCAATTCGACGATCACTAGCAAGATGGCCCCGCGTATGCCGCGCGGCGCCCACCCCCCCGCGCGTCGCGCGTACGTGCAATGAAAGATAGGTGGCCGGTACACACGGAGTGAGCAGAACGGACGCCCGTCCCGAGATACGTCGCGAGTTCTACCTGCATAACAATACAATGCGATAACGCACCATTTCGCACGCTATTTTAGAACATTTGATTATGTTGGAATAGTTTATTGGTGTTTTATGTTGCAAGGATGTCGGGTTTGCATAACTAATGTAGCTACCGTGTTATTGTATGGTGTATTTAAACTAGGTAGGTGCGGGTATACTAGCAAATCTGTAACTTCCTGGGTGATAACCCGATTGCAAGTTGATTGTACTTTACACACACCTTACCTATTTTAGCCTTATTTGTAACTTAATTTGCAATAATGCGATTGTTATAGGATCAGTGAAGTACACTGTCGGCGCGCGGTGTCGTCCGGGAGTTTTAACTTGTTCAAGTGGCTTAATATTTAGTTAAAACTATAGATTCTGAATACGCCATACATCATACCATTCCGTAGCCCAAGCAAAGAAGTTATTGGTATAAAACAATAATACTTATAAATCCAAAACACGTACCTACTCGCATCACATAATTCAAGTGACATTGATTTACGAGCGAAATATCTCAAGACCCATCTCGGGAAGCTTAACGCCGCGCGGGCCGACCGCAGTTCTTTCCCTTCACACCGCTTTGCCCGTGCCGAGACTCCCCCCGCTAGCCCGCCCTGTCCTCTGCCTACCGACCTCTTATATACTGCTCTCTTTACAACAGAAAAAAACACCAATTTCCCAAATTCCCGAAGCGGACCGCTCTCTCGCTCGCGGCAGACCTAAGATGGCCGACGGCTTCCATTTTGATCGCAGATTACAACGCGTCGCGTCCCCGTGCGCTCAAAGCCTAACCGATGTAGCGTCCTGTAGTTAAAACACACTTTATACACTTATCGCACATGTTTTTAGGCTATTTTTTCGCGTCCAATGCGACGGTGGCATCGTATGGAGTCGTTTGTACGTGTATTTGCGTATGTTGGCGTGACAGGTTGTTTGATTGTTATTGTATTGATTGGCCGTGCGATGTGAAAGAAAGTCCGTCTGTCTAAACGTTCACGTTAAAATGTAGCGGTGGGCAATAGCTATGGTTTTGTCTCTTTTCACCGGTACGGTTGTGTCTACCTGTTAGTGGGCACAGAATGGCGTATAGTCCCCTTTTGCGCTCGGCGTTGAACAATGAGTGTAGATATAAACCATTAAGTATTCAAAACTCGTAATAATACTAATGCGGATTCAGCAGAAATAGTTCGAGAGGGACCGTTATGTTACTTGCTGATGTTAGGCAGCTATTTTAGGAGTAAATACGGAAATTCCAGGTTCAATTCCAGGTATAAGATTGATGGTCTATAAATCTATAATTTTGCGGAATCATTGCTTGTAATCGGTTTTAATATTGATTTTATGCCTTCTTCCTATGGGGGTAGGCAGAAACTAGATGACGCAAACGCCATCTATTCTACTTTGACCAAATAAAGCTTGCCTAGGTTCCTGTCCGTTTGCCTAATACTTAAACAGAATCAAATAATAATAATAATGGAAACTTATTTTCCCACGTAAAACTACTAGGACGTAGGTATAGGTAAGTACCTACCTACTTACATAATTTATTATAACAACACATCAAGTGTCTAGACTTCTCACAGAACTAAATGCCTGAACTCTGCCTAAGACCAGAAAAAGGTCTCCAAAATCTTTGATGTGTCCCATTTAAAACAAAAAAGTTGCTCTCCTTTGTCTATGCTCCACAAGAACAGAGAAATTCAATAATAGAATGACCGTATACCAAAACATATAAGTAGTAATAGATAAAACAAAACGCAGTAAGGACCTTTGTAGACACACGGGCCTTCCTGTTTACCCAGCGAGGAAGCTAGCGTTATGTTTGTCTTTATAATTTTACTTACGAATGGGGGTGGGGGCGGTTACCATTTAATTTCGAAACAGTTGTTATTAGGGCAGAGATTGAGCAAAATTCTGTTACAATTGCGGCATTTTGGCGAAACGAAACAACAAAAAATAAAATTGAAAGTAATGACGTTAACAAGTGAATTGTGATTTTCAAAAAACTTTTTAACAAAAAATTAAACCGCCGAAAAAACTGAAACTTTTCGGCGGTTTAATTTTTTGTTAAAAAGTTTTTATTTTATAATTTTTTGTGGCTTTAATGTACTAATAATACTTGGCAAGGTATACCCTAACCAACAAAAAAAGAATTATCAACATCGGACTACTCTGTATAGAGTTATGCCTGGTACATTACAATCAGTGAGTGAACAATCAATCATCCCCTGTTTTCCGACCCTTAGGGTTCGTTTTGTTTTCCAAATTTATATGGGACCACCTTGGAAGTATACCCTTTCCAATAGAAGAAGAATTTTCACAATCGGACCACTATGTAAAAAGTTATGCGTGGTCTTACATAAAAAAAAGTAATAAAAAAATATACGCGTCGAATTGAGAACCTCCTCCGTTTTTTTCGTCGGTTGAAAATGGAACTTGGTAGAGTCCTAGATTACATTGCCATAGTTACTAACGGCATAGATTCCCGGTAAGTATAGAATATTGCTCATATTCTTAATTAGTGACGCCGAAAAGAAGGTCTACCGTGTGCTATGATTATAAGGGCAATAAAAAATATGGTTATTACGTTTATGAGGGGTGAAACATAACTGACGAACCGTGGTGCACTTACATCACTGCCTACCACTTCGAGAAACACAAGAGATGTTTTAAATATTCGAACAAGCAGTTTCACAGAAGCATTGAATCCAAAAACTTTTTACAAAAAAAAAACAACCGACTTCCTTAAAAAAAACACTACAAAAACAAAAATAACTTTAATTTCGAAAGTCGGTGTCTTAGGCTCTGTATTTAAGGTTTTTGCCACCGACTGCCGAAATTAAAGTTATTTTTGATTTTGTAGTGATTTTTTAAAGGAAGTCTGTTGTTTTTTTTTGTAAAAAGTTTTTATTTTTTGACTTTTTAGTTGTGGTAGATACTCCGCACTAATCTAATCGGGTTATTCGTTCATTTGTCGCGCAAACACGTAATGAAAATTTAAGACTTATATGGTTTTCACATGGACCCCATTGTTCAAATAGAACCAAATTAAAATGAGACCATTCAGAAAGCACCAGCTTTGAAATAAAAAAAGAATCATCAAAATCGGTTCACCCAGTCAAAAGTTATGAGGTAACAAACATAAAAAAAATAAAAAAACAGTCGAATTGATAACCTCCTTCTTTTTTTGAAGTCGGTTAAAAAGTGAAGAACAAAGACGCTATAATGGTCACATTATCAATATGCACCGCATTTAATGTAGATCATAATTATGTTTTTCTGCTATGGAAATTCATTTATAATAATCACAATCCATAGAAACAGTCGTATTCGAAATATGAATATACCGCCAAAAAGCGCTGATTTTGCAGTACCTACACAATTAACCACAGATAAATAATCTAGATCCCAGCAGAGGTACCAAGGCACAGATTATAAAGTCTGAGTATCAATAATATCGATGGGAGATTGATTCGCCGACTTGACAGCAAGCGGTCACCACATATGCGAGGTCAACGCTCCCGTCAGGTAATGGCGGCCAGCATACAAGAACTGTCATACTTCTTTATATCCTTTTTAATCTAGATCCGGTTATAATGGGCATATTTTGACGGAAGTTGACAAAGATGCTAGTGTATTACATTGGTATCAACAAATTATTATTATTTTTTTTGTTCGAGGATGATCAGAGAAATTTAAAACCAGTTGTAAGGTTTCTTTTTCATTTTTCTGTACTGGTTTTGTTCTTGTATCGTAATTAAATCTCATTAGGGGGCCAACTGGTTTGGATAATCTAAACTCAAGCGTTAGAAAGAGGATCAGCTAAAGAGGTATTTATCAAACGATAAAATAATATGGGCTTATTTTCATTTATGCTTTTTGTATGTTAATGTGTGTATGTTAGTCAAATCTATACTATTTACTATATAATATTATAAAGCTTAAGAGTTTGTTTGTTTGATTGAACGCGCTAATCTCAGGAACTACTGGTCCGAACTGAAAAATTCTTTTTGTGTTAGGTAGCCTATTTATCGAGGGAGGCTATATAACATCGCGCTACAACTAAGAGGAGCGGAGCAGTAATGAAAAATGTTGCAAAAACGGGGAAAATTTATTCCTTTTGAGAGTTTCCGTTGCGTGCGCTGCATAAACGATTAGTAACGCAAAAATCATGTATGACGGAATTGTTCCTTTTAAAAAATTAAAAAAAAAAGTCCGCGAGAGCATATGTCTATCTTTTAAGGTTGACTCACTATAACTCAAAAGGAGCGAGCAGCAACGAAAAATGGACGAAAACTAGCAGGCAAATCGATGCGATGGGAAAGGTCAGGGGAGCAAAAATTTGACGCGGACGAAGTCGCGGGCAGAAGCTAGTATTTTATAGGATTGTTTTATTAGCGCCATTTTACGGTTGTAGACTACGAAGTTTCCGAACCGAAGCTAAATATCGTAAATTCAGAATAGTTTTTGGAATAGTCCTTTTTCTAATAGCGGGATAGTAAAAATGGACCTACCTGCCTCACTGGCTGTCGTTCTTCAAAGTACCAAATCAATGAAAATCGGTTACAAACTAACGTTTCCGTCACAATAAAGCACCTATCATTATCACCATCATGATTTCTGCCAAACGCCGTCCACAGCTGAACATAGGCCTGCCCCAATTTTGGAGGGTTTGGGGTTTGCCATAATCGCCACGCTTGGCAGGCGGGTTGGTGATCGCAGTATGGTGGTAATATGCATAGAGAACGCTGTCCCTTAGTCGCCCTGTACGACACCCCCGGGATGAAATTAAATGATGCTTTTCTTTACGTTCGGCATCACACGGAAAGCACCTATAAAATAACATCTCGCCTCTAATCCACGAAGGGTTGCGCAGAGGTGTAACTTTACATCCACATTTCGCCTATAAGTATCCTGTTATTCCTTTAACCTCTCCCGTCCCACTGACGCGATATCGGGTCAGCCGAAAAATGTCCTCTGCGTCCCGAAGACTCGATATCGCGTCCTATGACTTCACAACCAAAAACACCATCACGGCATAGAAAAAAGCATATAGTCGCTAGAAGTCATAGGACGCGATATCGAGTCTTCGGGACGCAAAGGACATTTTCCGGGTGACCCGATATCGCGTCAGTGGGACGGGAGAGGTTAACACTCATCTCCTCAATTCCAGTTTAAGCTGACCTCGCATTGTATAGGCTTTTCGTGCATTGAGATGTCAATTCATACTGGATATGTATAGCTTGATGTGTGACCGTGCCTACTTACCCTCTCCTTTTAAGTCGGCTACTGATTATTCCAAAACGCGGTGTAAAATAATATAAATTAAGATCTTTTTGCTAAAGCAATACGTTACTGAAAATTATAATGAGCAATCGACTTAACGTTTTATAACATCATCTACCTAGCCTTTTCCCAACTACATATGTTCGGGTCGGCTTCCAGTCTAACCAGATGCAGCTGAATACCAGTATTTTATATAGATCGACTGTCTATCTGACCTCCACAACCCAGTGACTAGGTAACACGATACCCCTAGTCAGACTTTCGGGCTTCTGATGACCCGTAATCGCTTAGAGATCCACAAATGACAGCCGGTACTAACGGCAAGCGTAGCTTAACCTGATAGATCGACCCGTGCGGCTGTTATTACTTAGCCACGAGCCCTTTTTTTTGGATGGGAAATCATCAAATGACTTCTCCCGCTCTGGGCGGAGCGGGAGGGCATATCAGACTTTTACTGACTAAAGCCGTACGACTGTACCGTATGGTGCCGGACGTAAAGAATAACACCACCCCATTTCTTCCCGTGGGTGTCGTAAAAGGCGACTAAGGGATTTACTAGAGAATGGGCAGCAGCGTTCTCTATGCATTTTACCACCATACTGCGATTGCCAACCCACCTGCCAAGCGTGGCGATTATGGCAAAGCCCCCCAAATTGGGGGAGGCCTGAGTCCAGCAGTGGACTTCTTATGGCTGAAATGATGAAAATAATGACTGACTAAAGCGCACCCGTGTTCCATCAGTTGCCCATGTGCCAGGGACACGGTATCTCTTTCGAACAATCTCGCGACCCTGGCAGGCATCGGTCCTAGCAGACCCCTTCAGTTTTGCTGACATCTCTTTGAGGCGCGCGTGGAACACTACGCGCCGTCGACCCAAGCTTGGTCCTTACCGGGCGAGCTACCCATTGCTCACCGCCCGCAAGCTCGCGCCTACGGTGGCCGGGAGTCCGCAATCGAATCCGCCGCAGGAGGAGACGCCCCGGGCGTCACCGGGGCGTCTCCTCCTGCGGCTAGGGACTTGAGGGCGCAGAGACTGCCATTCCCTCACGCGCCCCGCCTCCTCCTTCGCGAGCATTACTGCTTCGCAGAAGGAGGTGACGGCTTCCCATGCCCTCTCGCTTCGTACCATGACTCGCACCAGGGCCGGACGCGAGAGGTCGCCGCCGCCGATCGCCTCCACGAGGACACGACGGTGCTCCGCCCAGGCAGGGTACACTTCCACCGTATGCTCCACCGTGTCCTCTAGACGATCCTCGCAATGGACACACCCGGGCGTATCCTCCCGCTTTATCCTGAACAGGAACCCACCGAAGCAACCATGCCCGGTGAGAACCTGCGTCAGGCGGAAGGTGAGGACGCCGTGGCGCCTCTCTATCCATTCCTCAAAGAAGGGACTTACCGCCGCAATTGTGGCGTGCCCAAGCCACGAGCCCTCACGTAAAGTTTTGTATCATACAAGTTATATTTGTAGGGTACAATAAATTAAACTAATAAGTTCTTAGTAGGGTGTATTTTTTTTGCGTGTAATAGGATATTCTAATGCAGCTGTCGCCGTCTGTACCAGTAGGGTGACCATGTTGATGAGGAGAGGTGGGTTATTTCTTTAAAAAGGCCTTTTTAACGTAAGGGTTGTTGTTATTGGTTTTCATTTGAATGAGGACGGTCATCGTGTTTATTTAATCAGCTGGGCATTTGCGTAACTCATTAACAGAAGGAATGACTTTTATTTTTACAGTTTAACAACATTTATTGGTTTGTTTACGTTACTGAGCTGAAAGGACAATTTTTTTGAACATTTTACATTGATTAGCAATATTCTTCAAAATGATTCAGCTTGTGAGTTACAGTGTGTAACGAAATTAGGGTGCCGCTAAGAATGTTTGCCCTCCAAAATTAAAATGATTCAATTGTCGTGTGAAATTTGTGGATTTGACACATTACGTTAGAGCTTAGTATGGGCCATATATGTTAAAGAAACAAGATGCTGTTCCCCACGAATCTTTGAAGCTTTCTGTGGATGTTAATGTTTTTGGGACAATATTAAATACATTACTGTGTCCTACAACACAGCGAAAAAGTTATTTCTTCATCATCATCATCAGTCAGCCAGAAGATATCCACTGCTCGACATAAGCCTCCCCCAATTTGAGGGTTTTGACATAATCGCCACGCTTGGCAGTCGGGTTATCGATCGCTGTATGGTGGTAAAATACGAATAGAGAACGCTGCTGCTCATTCTCTAAAGTCCCTTATTCGCCTTTTACGACATCCACTTGAAGAAATGGGTTGGTGCTATTATTTACGTCCGGCACCACACGTTTCTTTATACAGGGAATGGAATAATGTTATCGTTAAAATATTGCTAATGCTATTATTTTACTATTATATAAACAACCTTGTTTACATCCACTTCGATATAACAGCCACGAGGGCATCATAATATTCTATTCCATGCAAAAATATATACGATATTGTAAGAAAACGACGGCGTAATTAATTATATTATTCTTAATTACAATATTTATGGGCTGTAATAACGCGGACTTAATAATATCTGATTACTCAAACAAAGTATTATAATATATCATAATAACATCCGTTTTTGGTCAAGCGCTGCGTTAAAAGAGCCTTCAGCACTAGTTACACACTTTAGTGGTGTTTGGCCTGACTAGACCAAGGCTGCTTAACCCAGGCTCGGGAGCCATCAACTGCCCACAAACGCATTTAAATTTGCCCGCCGAAAAGCTATCAGCTGGCGATAGTCTTTTCAGAACAACAGCAAAATACCATATTTTCAGTCTGGATTTTAATATCGACCTTATATTTATTGCCTAATATTGGTCAGTTGTTAGCAAAAATAGTTAAAGGTTAAAAACATCAATAGTATTTGTTTTCAGTGTTTTTTTTTTTTTGATATTATTCAAACTATGAGTAACTTAACGTTTTTTTTTTTATGTAATGTTATAACCACGTTAGTATCTATTATAACTGAAGGCAAATTTTATTCACTAGATGCCCCGGCTGAATCAAAATTTTGGCCAAGCTTCAAAATTTACTGGGCAGCCTTTGACTAGACCAAAGACCAACACAAAATCAGGACCGTCGCAATATAAAAAATACATGGTCACCCCACAGAATCGTACAATCAATGTCGATGAATTTTGAATACCGTTGAACGTGAAAATAACTACATTTTGAATTCCTTAAAACTGGAATCCTTTGTAATCACACTCTTAATCTTTAATATTATTATTGTCGCTTCGGATTATTGTGTCTGATTAAGAATTCTTTGCGTTTATAAATAAAATTGGGGAGTGAGTTGGTAGTTGAAAAGGAATAAGTAAGATAATCAATCTGCTAGCCTTTTCCCAACTATGTTGGGCTCGGCTTCCAGTCTAACCAGATACATTTTATTTTTTCGAAATGACATCTCGTAGGTCAACCTATGAGATAAGATAAGATAATGTTTATTCTTCCAAAAAAAGACATAAAACTAGAGCGATTACTCGCTAAGGGCACCCCCTGTGGGGTACGGACCTCGGCTTAGGGCATCGCTGGTAGAGGGCAGCAAGGGACGAGTTGGAACGGAATGCGGTGAATGCAGCTGAATATCAATATTTTGGAGAGACTGTCTATCTGACCTCCATAACCCAGTTACTGGGTATTACAATACGATACCATTTGGTAGTACTGGTTGTCAGACTTTCGGGCCAACCCGTAACGACTGTCAAAAATCCAAATGTTAGGGTGGAAGTGTTCGGGGTGGAGACCGGGAATCGTCAAACGTAAGGTAGGACGCCCCCAGGCTAGCTGGGCGCACCAAATATTTATTTATAGAATTATAAAAATCAGTACAAATATTTAGCGGGCTACGTGACACATTTTCCTTAAACGTATTAAATTTTTTGTGGTGCAAACGGGCCAAAGTATTAAAAATACTATTTTCGAACTTCAAAAATTTGAATTCAAAATTGGAACTCTATCCATAGTCAACCTCCACATCAGTGTAAATACATCTCGGATTAAACTATCTCGTTTCTATATCGATTAAAAATGTATCGGTCCCTAAATAAAAGCAATCGATACTCGATATGCAGAAGTAAATGTTGATAAAGTGAGAGACATGCCACATCTAGAGGTGAAGCGACCTCCATTAATATTGATTTTATGCGAGAGGGCGGCGGCCGGCAGGGTTGGTTGTTGTTGTTTATTTTAAAATGTATTTATTAGATTTGGGTAGGGGTTTCGCCTAGTCAGTTATGGTGTGATAGAGAAAGTGTGCTTTTGATTTGGACAAACGATGAAGCGACGCTAGAGGAGAGTTGATGCTAGGAACTATAATGGGTATTTGACGGTTACGGTATAGGTACAGACGTCAGCAGGTCAAGCTACCCGAAACTGTCAAATTCTCCCAATCGACATTAAACCGAATGCTTTAGCGACACAGTTTAAAATCTATTAAAGAAATTTGACAGATAGTAATAGCTTGATGTGCTGGCGTCTGTACTAGTGTAGTGCCCTTCATGGTATCGGTATATTATTTGATGCCCAGAAGTGGATGCAGAGAGTCATTGAGTCAGAGAGTCAGGGATCAAGTTTAGAGTAAGACCAAGTTCCATATGTCTACATCCGAAGACAAAAGTCTTAGACGTGGGTCAGGGCCCGACACCTAGCAAGGCGCAGTGATGAACAGGTGGAGTAAAGCTGTGACTTAGTGGCATCCAAAGCATGAAAGCAGGAGCGTCAGTCGTTCGTGGACAAATAAAGCTGTTACTAAAAATCATACAATAAAAGCTATTGCAGTAGCGGTAAAGATACTAAGCTAGTGTTGCAAAGGACTCGAGTCCTCGAGTCGTAATTATAAAGACTCGACTCAATCATGCAAGACTCAGTGTGCTCAAAAGGCTCGGAGTGTACAGTCAAGCTGAGCCCGAGTCATTTAACAGCCCCTCGAGTCTTAAAATTAATTTGAGTCTATGAAACTGGTCAGATTTTTTTGTACGCATAATTACGTCATAACCACTAATTTGAACTTATCACTTTCTGTTCCAGTCTTTTGGAATGATGAGCTACAAGTCTCATCTTCATGGTCCGAGTTTTATTTAAGACTCGAGTTAATTTTAAAACTCGAGTTCTTTTTAAGACTCGGGTCCTCTTTAAGATTCGAGTCCTTTTAAGACTCGAGTGCTTGACTCTAGACTTCGAGCTTTTGAGCACATCGAGTCTTGCATAATTGGGTCGAGTCTTTCAAATTACGACTAGAGTCCTTTGCAACACTATACTAAGCCCACGTTCCCAGGGACGTAATAAAATCGCGACGGAATTTTTTGCGCACTGGTTCTTAACGCACTGCTTAGCGCCGAAAGTTGAAAATCGAATCATCATCATCATCATTTCAGCCGAAAGACGTCCACTGCTGGATATAGGCCTCCCCAAGCTCCGTCACTTCGACCGGTTTTGTGCTTCCCGCATCCAGTGGATTCCTGCGGCCTTCACAAGGTCATTGGTCCAA
Source organism: Aporophyla lueneburgensis (assembly GCA_932294355.1). NCBI lineage: Eukaryota > Metazoa > Arthropoda > Insecta > Lepidoptera > Noctuidae > Aporophyla > Aporophyla lueneburgensis. The sequence continues at coordinate 8,292,150 of OW028762.1, read as the reverse complement.
CTTGTTGGAGGCCTTCTAACTCTACATGTTCCCGTACGCGGTCGCCACTCCAGATTTTTTCGGCCCCATCGGCCATCTGTTCTGCGAGCAATGTGCCCTGCCCACTGCCACTTCAGTTTAGCAATTCTTCGGGCTATATCGGTTACCTTGTTTCTCCTACGTATCTCTTCATTTCTGATTCGATCGCGTAGGGAACCTCCAAGCATAGCCCTCTCCATCGCCCTTTGGGTGACTTTGAGCCTTCTAATAAGGCCCATTGTGAGCGACCACGTTTCAGTTCCATAGGTCATAACTGGCAACACACACTGGTCAAAGACGTCTTAAGACACTGCAGTATGTGGGACGAGAAGATATGTCGTAGCTTCCCGAACGCTGCTCAGCCGAGAATCGAATAGCTAAACTCAATTAATTTTGTGACGCGCTGAGATGGACTCTGTCGGATTCTCAATGCTCAGTTCAGCACCGAGAAACGAAAATGCAGTGTGCGAAAAATCCCGCCGTCAAGCACCGGAACTTATGAGGAAAACCGCAAAACATAGGTAAGTGTTTAGGTAACCGATATTATGAGCGGATTGAGTAGGTAACATACCATGGAACAACAATAAGAAGTAGGTACCTGATGAAGTTCATTCAACTTATAAAGGCACAAATTATAATCTTTATGAGGATAAGCCATTCATGACTCCAAGAAATCAATCAATATGTCTAGGCTTTTAGTCAAACTGGATGCAGCTGAGTACCAGTATTTTACATGGAGGGACTGCCTATCTGACCTCCACAAATCAGTTACTGGTTAATACGATACCCCTTGTATCGTGTACCGTGTGGTGCCGGACGTAAAGAATAACACCACCCCATTTCTTCCCGTGGGTGTCGTAAAAGGCGACTAAGGGACTTACTAGAGAATGGGCAGCAGCGTTCTCTATGCATTTTGTCACCATACTGCGATCGCCAACCCGCCTGCCAAGCGTGGCGATTATGGCAAAGCCCCCCAAATTGGGGGAGGCCTAAGTCCAGCAGTGGACGTCTTACGGCTGAAATGATGATGATGACGATACCCCTTGGTAGACTGGTTGTCTGACTTTCGGGTTTCTGCCGACCCGTAACGACTGGCAAAGATCCAACTGTTAGGATGGCCGTGTTCTTTGGTGGAGACCGAGAATCTTCAAACGTAAGGTAGAACGCCTTCAGGCTAAGTGGAGCGACAATCTCCGCAGGATGGCTGGTAGCAGCTGAATGAGAGTTGCCGAGAATTGAGCTGAATGGCGTACGATTGGAGATGTTTAGCAGTGGACTGCTGCGGTCTGATGATGATGATGACTAACAACTTGCTGAACCTGGCCAAAGAAATGGTTAACCAGACTAACTTATTGAGATAATTACAGAACTCATAGTTACTGCACCAGACGGAATCTGATCCAGGGGGATATTCTTCTTCTTAGGTCTTCTACGGCAATCCAAACCAGAAACTTTCAAGTAAGGTAATAACATCCAAGGTCTATCTATTTATGGCCACTGGTATTTAGAGAGTTCATCATCTGCATAGCATAGCCTGTTCCTTTTCCTTGTGCCATGTTGGGGTCAGCATCCAGGTTAATCGAATGCAGCTAAATGCCAATATTTTACATGGAGCGACTGCCTATTTGACCTCCAACACCCAGTTACTAGTTCTCGGAACCCCTTGGTTGTCAAACTATCGTGCTTTTGACTGTCAAAGATCCACGAAAGACCGCCGGGACCAACAGCTGTAATGCTATATATCAAAACTGGCCAGTTCAGTTTAGCAGAGCCTGGTCAGTTAGTCCCATTGCCATGTTTCTGACATCTTATCCTAATATTTCAAACCATTACAACATTTTTTGGTCGATACGAGGAAAGAAGCAGGTATAATCCATGAGTTCCTTCTGCAGTTATCAGGGTAGTCAGGATATGATGCAAAAGACTAAGTTTATTTAAATGTAGTTTAACTGATGGAATAAGCGAATGGTATGGTAAGGGGGTTAGAAAAAAATCAACACATGCAGTCCCCAAAAAATGAGTAAATATACATATAATTTGCTTACAAAAACACAACCCTTTAAAATAACAATAAATATTATTTTAATCGCGTTCGTACAACCCTAGACCGCAGTCAAAGCCCACGGGATGTCACACGTCTGAAGCGAGTGAGAAGTGAGAAAAGGACAGCAACACTACCTCAGTAGGAGTGACGGAGATAAACATACGTCTCCCGTGTCGCCTCCCGCCACGTACTTGGTAATTCTTTTTACTCAAATAGGTAAGGCGGGTTGTACTTTATTCCTTTTGTTATGGATTTTTGGCGGGATTTCATTATGTCGGTTGTTAATTGATTTCGAATTGAGTATTTTAAACACGATTCTTCTATTTAATTTACGTTTTTAGAGTTTTGATTTGAATATGAATGAAAGGGTGGATTTTAAATGTTATTTTTAACTTTCAGGGTTTTGATGGTTTTTATTTTAGTTACGGGTACTCAAAAGCCAGTGTATCGTGCCACCCAGTAACTGGGTTGTGGAGTTCATTCGCTTCATGTAAAATACTGGTATTCAGCTATTTAGTTAGAATACATGTCGATCGTTCAGTGAAGTCCGGTATGATAAACGTAAAGAATAGCACCATCAAACTTCTTTCCCGTGTGTCGTAAAAGGCGACTATGGGACTTCCTAGAGAATGGGCAACAGTGTTATCTATATATGCATCACGCATCTTACCACGATACTGCGATCGCTAACCCGTCTGTCAAGCGTGGCAATTACGGCAAACCCATTCTCCCTTTGGAGGAGGTTTATGTCCACCAGTGGACGTCTTACGCCGACCTAAGTTGGAAAAAGGTTCGGCAGATGATGAATCGGTATTTTAGAATTCAGATTGACTTCCACACATTCTAAAACCTACATGAGTTTAATTAACACAGGGATACCACCCATATACCGTATCACGGCACACCGCAAGTATTTTGCATTTCCACCGGGCATTTGGCTTTGCATTTATCTACCGATCTGCACCTGCCAGTGTGTAGGTGTGTGTGAAAATATAAAATACCATACTAGATGGCGCTTGTATCGCTCTTCTTTTTGGTTTCTTGTTTTTTCTGTAAAGGTATAATATAACTATTTCATTTGAATGTTGAGTAGTAATAGTGTGTGAATTATCTTATATGTCATTTTTTTTTGTTTAATTAATTGTAATACATGTAAGTACACAAAGTGGTACTTACTCTGAAAAATAAATGACTTATTTTATAAATATAGGTAAATAAAGTTACTTATCTATATTAATAAAAATAATTAATTTATGGTCTAGTCTAGACTATGTTTTTTTTTTTGAGGAACATCCTCATGGATATCCTCCGTCTAGGGCGAACGCAGGGTTGTGTCATACTTTTATAGTGTTCGTTCCCATGGACGTAAAAAATCACAGCAGGATTTTTTGAGCACTGGATATTCAAAGCTCTGCTTAGAGCACTTTTCACGAATTTGCTTACCCTAGTTTTGTTCCAACTGTCATGATTTCTTGTTTAAAGCACTCCACTCTGGATTGTTATTTATTTCAATTGGCAACACAGCCAACCACCCTGCCGTTTGAAGAGTATGATGGTGGGGTGATGAGAAAACTAGCTCACACTTTGGCTCACTCGGGCAGTTCGCAGAGAGCGGTCGACCTAGCTAAAGTACAGTTTACAGCTTATACTGAAGTTATTCTGATTGTCATATATGTCCATGTTGATGTTGATTTGAGTAAAATACAATATATTAGTATATCAACTGGTTTTATTAAACAACGATGTCAGGCAGGTTAAAATTCGTCATCATTCATCAATTCACCAAATTATTATGCTCGCTTGGTCTATGGTAACCCATCCATCCGGATTTGTTTGAAAATGTCTAGCTTTTTGGCTTCCAGTCCGGAGTTTGTCCAGTCTTTTCCAATCAAGATTTATTTATTCGGAAATAAAAACTTAAAATTAATCGGTACTGAAAAAGAAAGAATAAAAGTGACTTTTCTAATTTCGAAATGGTCACCCCTAGTTTGACGTCATGTTTGTGATTCAATAAGCTCTAAATTACGTATTTTGATAAAATTACGTTTAATAGAATCTATTTTTAATTATTTATTTCATTTTATTTCCATGTTTTCCCTAGAAAGTTATCTGACTGGTTTATTAAAAGCTCGGAAGCTGAAGAGTGGGAGGCATTCGTATTCGTTTCCGGATATTAATAGTACCACCTACGCTATTTTCGTGGGAGTTATTATAAGACGCTAATGGCGACTAAACATAGGACATTTTGCAAGGTATTTTTCAACTGCTGTGTATACACAGTGGTAGGGACACAATGCGAAAATTTTAACCATGAATTCAGCACGTGGGTGGGTCTGGAATCTAGACGTTTGTCGTCACGATGTTTTTAAATCAACCACCAGTCTTGGTAAGCTCGACAACCCAATAACTAAAGTTCGTTTTTAAACTGATATACTGATTTGACAGGTGTCATTTGAAGTCTTTTGCCTTTGATTTGAACTCTGTAGGCTAATTTTATTCTCGTATTAAAAACAACCGGCCAAGTGCGAGTCGGACTCGCGCACCGAGGGTTCCGTACAAACCTGTAGGTAATCACGGTTTATGCATAAGGCTTGTTTATGAAATTAAATGTTATTTTTTAAATTTTTATATTTGAGTTGATTGAATGAAAGGTAAATTGCGGTTTACGATTTGTGACGTATTAAAATAAAAACTACTTACTAGATCTTGTTCAGACCAATTTGCGTTGGAAGTTTATAATATGGCAATGTACATCATATATTTTTTTTAGTTTTATCATTCTCTTATTTTAGAAGTTACAGGGGGGGACACACATTTTACCACTTTGGAAGTGTCTCTCGCGCAAACTATACAGTTTAGAAAAAAATGATATTCGAAACCTCAATATCATTTTTGAAGACCTATCCATAAATACCCCACGTATGGGTTTGAAGAATTTTTTTTTTTGAGTTCAGATCTAAGTATGGGGAACCCCAAAATTTTTTTTTTTTTCTATTTTTGTGTGAAAATCTTAATGCGGTTCACAAAATACATCTACTTACCAACTGTGGCTGTGACATACACGGACAGACAGACTTGACGAATCTATAAGGGTTCCGTTTTTTGCCATTTGGCAACGGAACCCTAAAAACGTTCAAAATCTAGTCGCAGTCACATTTCGGCGGCAATCAAATGTCAAAAACTTGTCAAAAATGTATGGAAAATCGAGGTATTTTTGACAGATTGAGACTGAGAAGACTGCGAACGTTACGAGAATTGTCTAAAGACTTGAAATGTCAGATTAGTATTATGGGATTTAAAATTAAAAAAAAAGGATAAACCAAAACCATACCTATTGCTTATTTCTCAAAATGAGACATTTCTCCTTCAATCTCCATAAAATTGCGTATTTTTGTATTCAACATCAAAACTCCCAGGTGATCGATAAAGTAAGATTAGCTGTGACCTCAAAACGGCCGAAGGAGCGTCCTGTACGTCTAGTGTCCTTTCTGTAGGACTTTACACAGTACTCGTTTAATACGCAATGCGGAGTTTATTCTGAATGGTTTTATTTGGGATTGGTGTACTTTAAATAGAACGCTGTTTCTGTAAATACCTAACCTGGGTATTTTTGATTGATTTTTGTCAAATTTGGTGTGTAATCCATGCATCGTATAAAAGAAAGTTGCTTCCCGCGTCTGCACGTATCTATTAAACTGCGCAACGGATTTTAATGCGGTTTTCATCAATATACAGTGATTCAAGAGGAAGGTTTATAATTGTATATACCTAATGTATAACTAGCTTCTGCCCGCGACTTCATCCGCGTTAAATTTCGTGTTAAATTTGCCCCGTTTTTGCAACATTTTTCATTGCTACTCCGCTCCTATTGGCCGTAGCGTGATGTTTCGGCCTATAGCCTTCCTCAATAAATGGACTAAGCAGCACTAAAATAAATTTTGAGTTTGAACCAGTAGTTACTGAAATCAGAGCGTTCAACCAAACAAACAAACTCTTCAGCTTTATAATATTAGCATACGCGGACGAAGCCGCTGGCAAAAATTAGTCTAGTCTAATATGCGATGGATTCTTACTAAGGGGAATCGTGTAACCAGTGACTGGGTTGTGGAGGTCAGATAGGTTGTCGCTTCCTGTAAAATACTGGTCTTCATGTGGATCTGATTACACTGGAAGCCGACCCCAACATAGTTGGGAAAAAACCTACAGGGTTTAAAAAAGGAATCAAAATAATTTATTCTAATTTGGCTGAGAATCAGCACTTTTTAAATGTCAAAATTAAATAAGACAGTCGTAAAAACGTCGCCCGTAACCGCTTTCTAGTGCGTAGTTATCTGGGAGAAAAAGTGGCGCAACAAACTCCTCAGCAGCACAGCTGTCTATTTAATAAGAAGAACTTGATTCTGTACAATAGTAGGTATGCAAATTAATGAACATTACGAGACACAAAATGTCAAATTAAGTTATTTTCCAAATATTAGTTAGCCATTGATTTATTGCTTATTATACAGGATAAGTTTTTAACAAGTGCGCAAATTTTAATAAATTAAACTTATGCGAGTTATAATAACAATGCAATTTTTATTTTGATATATCTTAGTACAAAAAAATTAAGTTATCGTTAACGAAAGAAGTTTATTTTGGAACTGGTTTTTATGGTAACTTGCGCGCGGCGGCGGCGAAGGTGAACGACCGAGCGTAGCTACAAGTAGGTATTTACAAGTTGTCCGATCGGTCAAAATTCTAAGAAGTTTAAAGTACCTACGCCGGCGCGGCGGCGAAGGTGAACGACCGAGCGTAGCTACGAGTAGGTACTCGGCTGGTAGGTATCAGCTGTTCGGTCGGTCAAAATTCTAAGAAGTTCGAAGTACCTACGCCTGCGCGCGATTACTGACCTATTCCTATTGTCGATATCATATTAGGTACGAAATATGTAGGGTGTCCACAGTTTACAGATTTATGGTCGGATAAAAATTTAAAAAAAGAGTTGAAAAAATAGTTGAAATGTGTTCTATTACTGATACTGAACCACCAAAAAAATTTGCGCACTGGTTAAAAAAAATCTGTATGCGAAGAAACTGGTAAAACCTTTGTCATTGACCTTGAACTGGCCTAGCCTAGGTACCTACGGAAATATAACTGGATATAAGACCTGATATGAGCTAAAAGCTGTTTTGTTCGCCAATGACCTATGGTCTACCGTCAGTCAATCAACTCGAGCCTATCACAGTCCACTACTAGACAAAGGCTTCTCCCAGGCTGCACCACAGCACCCTGTCCTCCATCTTCCCTCCTTCAGTATGTCCAGGCTACCTTTTTAAGTCCATCTGGCTGGGGGGCATCCGACACAACACGGCTTAGTACAGCTTACTAATTAGGGCCGAACTTGGCTTGGCTTTGATGGAATTCGGTGATCGCTGCCCATAGACACCGATAAAACCAAGGAGTTCGTCGCATTGTTGCCATAATTTTGAAATAGTTTTGCTATTATTGCAATAGAGCTTAGTGAGTGACATAAGGGTTGTGTGTTTATGACCACACGATAGAAATTACAACTTACGACAGGGGCCGAGTATACCCGATTCCTGTTTCAAAGCCGTGATTTAGTGTCACCGACCAACTGAAGCCGAGTATGTAATTCCCGCTTCAGCAGCGCTTCGCCGATTATACGCAGATCAGCGGCACAGACCAAGTACCTACCTATATGATTCCCACTTCAGCGCCGAGTATACGCGGTACAGCGTCACCGACCCACTGGAGCTGAGTACTCCCGATTCCCGTTTCAGCGCCGAGTACCTATACATGATTCACAGTCATCGACCCCCTAAAGCCGAATTTCACCAACTCGAGCGTGACAGTTCACTTTCGTTCACTGTTCAGAAAGAGCACAAAGTTCGAATAAAGAAGTTGAAAACTTAAAAAATGTAAATATGGTGAGGGAACTTCCTCGGATGAGCGTTTTCACAAGAAGATGTACCTGCTACCAACGTATTTCTGCTGAATCTAGTCGAAAGTTTAAGCAGGTAGGTAAAGTAGCAAATGTATAGGTTGGCAAAAAAGAGTCTGTCGCGGTAACCATTGGAACTAAAATATTTTTTTGGTGGCAGCACTGCTTTGTTTATCATCAACAAGTAGCTAATCTGTCATTGTGTTATGTTCCTAGTTGTATTTTACTTATTTCTAATTAACTATCAATTATTAATGCTTTTAAACATATAAAAAGTGAATAAAACAATAAGGAGTAGTGGTGTGAGCTGTGATATACTAAGTTTTCGTAAGAAATTTGGCGGAATCTGAAGCGGAACAAATTTTGTCTCCGATTGACAATGTTTACGAAAGAACTGCCGACACGACAGGTATTTACCCAAGAAATTTATGTTTTATTCAATGCCAGTCATTGTTTTTCCTTTCTAATACTAAGTTTTATCGGTATTATAAGTTTCAAGCCATTTTATTGTTTTATTTACTAATAGATTATTGAGGTTATGTTTTCTAGTTTGACAAATCGCGTGTACGTTAACTCTTGATGTTTGATACTTGAAATGGAAAAATGTACCTACATGGAATTAATATGATTGTCTTTATGTTTTTTTCAAGGTAAATCTCACAGTACAATTAGAGAAATTGTTAATGAAGGTGAAAAAAAACAAGGATTTTTTCTACACCTGGAGGAACACCAAAACAGTTGGCGGAAGAAAGAATTAGACGATTTCGATCTGTGTGCAATTAGACAAAAAGTTCAACACTATAACGAAACAGGCAAGTATTTTTTTTTTATTTATGCCATTATCGCATACCACAGTAAAAAAATTATAATTTATATTTATTATTTTTCAGGTGCCTATTCTACGTAATATATTACCTATACTTTGAGGAGACGGGTTGTAATGGGAGCCGTAAACGTCTAAGAAAGATTTTTACACTATTTAGATTTCATAAATAAGAAATGTAAAACCGAAACATCAGTGTTATTGGAAAAAAAATATCATAGCACCGAAAAGGAATACACGAATGATTTTTCTTTTTAAATAAAATCAAAATTTTAGCGTGTTATTTCATTTTCATTGTCATGTGAATAGTGAAAATGTTATGCATACCTGACGCCTTTATTAGTCAACTGTTCAAGTTTATTCGATATTGCCCGTACCTTTCGAATGCGACATGTTATAGGTACTCTCTGACTTCCAATTAGTTTCCGACAGTAAGCAGCTGTAAGTCGCCTTCTTGTCGACTATAAACTGTCAGCATTAACAGGATTCGTTCAGTATCATTCATGTCAAATTTGATACAGGCATACCAACCATCGAATGGTTGTGAATACCCTAGATGGTGGCCGCAAATGCGATTGCTGAACATTATGTCTTGTGTATCGGGTTCAATCGGCAATCCCTGAGTGTAATTTAATTAATTTTTAAACTGAACAAGTTTGCATTATGTTATTATGATGGCACTCTTAGATAAAAGGTTATTCCAGCGAAATAATGCGCAATCTACTAAATACAATGAAATTAAAAGACTGTGCCTATGAAGTCTTGAAATCTTGATTGGTGAGAATTTCCGGGATCTCGTGTTTGTGGATTAAAACAACAAGTATCTTATCACTTTTAGTCCTAGTATACAGGGTGGCCATACCTGCTAAGCAGGCGCTCTCATTTTTTCCAGACTCTTTTTTGCCAAGCTGTTCAAATACCTACTTAGTTTAATAAAAATAATCATAACTTGCTCATGATTCATAATTACCCGACTGTTTTCTTCGGCTGTTCGACAAGTATATAAAATGGGTCCGTGGCATTGCCATTTTTAACCGACTGCAAAAAAAGGAGGAGGTTATCAATTCGACTGTATTTTTTTTTATGTTTGTTACCTCATAACTTTGAACTGGGTGAACCGATTTTGATGATTATTTTTTTATTTGAAAGCTGGTGCTTCCCGAATGGTCCCATTTTTTTTTAAAATTATTTTTTACCATTTAAATTGGTTCTATTCGGACAAGGGGTGCATGTGAAAACCATTACCTAAGTCTTAAATTTGCATTAAGTATTTGTGCGACAAATGAACGAATAACACGATTAGATTAGTGCGGAGTATCTACCATAACTAAAAAGTTGAAAATTTTATTTTCAACTTTTTACAAAAAAAAAACAACCGACTTCCTCAAAAAAAAACACTACAAAGTCAAAAATAACTTTAATTTCGGAAGTCGGTGGCAAAATTCGAAATTACAGTTATTTTTGACTTTGTAGTGTTTTTTTTGAGGAAGTTGGTTGTTGGTTGTAAAAAGTTTTTATAACATAAAAATGACATTTTTATCCCCAGCCAGAAATAACGACATCACACCCGTTATTTCCAAGTGTTGCCAAAGTAGATACAATAACACATTCAATTGCTGATTTGCCATAATGATAAATTGATAACACAGCCTGTTACAATTCATGATAATACCTTAAAAGTGTTGCCACGGCGGATATTGTCGTTCGATCTATACTACCTATATAATACATACTGTTATACTTAATATTATAAAGCTGAAGAGTTTGTTTGTTTGGTTGGTTGAACGCGGTAATCTCAGGAACTACTGGTCCGAATTGAAAATTATTTTTGTGTAGGGTAGCCTATTTATTGACGAAGGCTATAGGCTATATTACATTACGCTCCGATCAAAAAGAGCGGAGAAGTAACGAAAAATGGACGAAAACTGGCAGGCAAAACGATGCGACGGGAAGGGTCAGGGGAGCAAACATTTGACGCGGACGAAGTCGTGGGCAGAAGCTAGTATTTAAATTATACACTTTTTCCAAACTAAGTCAATGAAAGCACGACACTAGGTACTCTTTCAAAGATTATCATGGAACAGCGGAACTCCATCATGGGGTCCCTTTCATTGCCGGCAATGAGTAACGTAGCTACCTGTTAACAGGTAACAGATAATTTTGTTATTAATTAGGTAGTAGGTACCTACTAATAGTGTTCAATAAAATGTCAGCCCGTACCGGTACAATTTTCCCACAGTGCGCACACAGAAAAGAAACGAAAATGCATCAAATTTGACCGTTTCCGAACTTCCAGATTAAATGAGTAAGTAAGTACATACGTACACTTTGCAGATGTTATCAAAACAAAGCTATACTTTAGGTCTAACTACTAGTTTTAGCAGTCGATTATCCGGCAGCTGTTTTAAAGTAGATACGAACGATCGACCGATTCAATATTCATCAATTTGCAGACGGCATTTCAATGTAGTCTACATTCGATTTCCTGCTGTATTATTGGACTACATTCTATCTTGATTTAATGCTTACAACTTGCTAGCATTAAACCTACCACTATAGACTACGACTACCTATAATAAAACAATAAAAATAACGGTAAATAGGGTACATTATTTAATCATTTTAATACAAAAACAAACAATTATTGTGATTTGTGCATGTACAACATAATTTAAATAATTAATAACTTACCAGGACGGTACTGAAGTCACATTAAACACTTAACATTCACTTTGTCACATAAATAATGCATAAATAGAATAAATGATTACAAATGAATTCCCGAATTACCGATAGGAAATCTTAACAGCAATACAAAGTGACCGATTGTATTGTGACTATGATTTGATACAGTGACATCTTGTGGATAAGTTTTGCAACAGTTTAAAGTGCATCAAGTTTCTGAACATGGAAATGAGATGGCATTGTTAAGTTTACTAAATTCAGAACTAGACGGCACTAGTAGCCGTTCAGCTCACAACTTAGGTAGTTTAGTTCTGCTACTCGATAATAGATGGCCAAAGACAAAATTTAACAAAAAAACACGCAAGGTATTAAAATTAAAACGGAATAATTTTATTAATATGTTTCTGTCTACCCGTTATTCTACTATGGCATTACACATAGATACAAGGTGCTACAAGTAATTTCATAGTATTTATGAATAAAATAAACTTGACATCTGTTCGAAAGGTGTGCCACCTGTAGCAAACGCACCTGCACCCTAATTGCGAAACGCACAATTTATCAGAATCTGAATGGGATTGAAGATTATTTCTAAACCATTGCGTCATTTGTTCGAATAAATTGTGGTTCAGCAACGTAAATAACGCAATGAATGTTGTTTAACTATGAATATTAAACCAATTGATATTGATAAAATGTTCCGCAATTACCCCTCTGGTGTAGACATCTAATCAAGTTGCGTTTAATTAATTCCTAGAACATGACAAGCAGCTTTGACTTTTAAGTATTTATAATCAGAGCTACTTACCTGTTTATAATATTGTCTTTTTTCTTGCATCGTTGATTTTTTTAGTATGTATATAATTGCAAATGTTGAATAAATACCTGTCAAAAATTAATAAATGATAATAACAACTGTACAAGACACCTTAGCTAAACATGAGCTTGATAAATTAAATATTCAGTTTAATAGTCGTCAATTTTATCCCAAAACGGTCCTTCCGGAAAGAAAATTCAGTACAAACAATCTTCACTACCACCATCTATGATCAAGCAGTCGAACTAAAAATGACGTCACAGCGACGTCAACCAACCGGTTCGGACAAGTTGCACGGTACCGTTGGGTTCGACGACCTCCAAGAGATTTGTTTACGCGGGAAGTCGGAACAACTGACTATTCGAAAGATTGTGAATTTTGGTGAGATTTTTTAAATTCACATGTAGTTAAAAGGCTTATAAAAATTTACTTTGTAACGTTAGTTTTTAAGTTTTAAAGCGGTAAGAGTTCAAAAAACCTTGGATAACGGACGTAAACTGTTACTATAAGCCGTCCTTGGTGTTATGTGCAGTCGCGTAATTAAAGAGATGGTCTTTGCGAATTGGCTTGCTTGAGTCTTGATTTTTTTTTCTTTTCTTTTTAGTTTAATAGGGCCAAACTTACGATCCAATGGGTTCCATCGCGGCAGGCCCAGATGGAGTATGGAAGGGATCTGTTAGGACCGATGCCTGCCAGGGTCGCAAGATTTGTTCGAATGAGTTACCGTGGCCCTGGCATATAGGCAACTGAAGGAACACGGGTGGGTTTTAGTCAGTAAAAGTCTGACACGCCCTCCCGGTCCGCTCAGAGCTGGAGACGTATTTTGATGATTTCCAACCCACAAAAAAAAAGGTCCAGACGGAGATGGCGGAATGAGCTGGACTCTTTAAATAAAGATTGGTCCTTGGCAGCCCTGGGCAGAGAGACGTGGAGAGAGAGGAGGGAGGTCTTCGCCCAGCAGAGGGACATCACCGGCTAATATATATATCTATACTAACACTAGCTTTTGCCAGCGGCTTCGCCCGCGTGGATGTCGGAAATTATCCAGCGGGAACATACTACCGGGATAAAAATAGTAGCCTATGTCCTTTCTCAGGCTCTAAACTATATGTGTACCAAATTATGAGATACCAAAGCTTTGGACATTCAAACCAGAGATGGCGACTCGATAGAATTTGATGGCCAGATCTTGAAACTTTGATTAAAATTTGGCGCCAAGACTTTAATAATTCTCTAACAAAAATAGTTTTTTTTTTGTTATTAATGGTAACAATATTGTAACTTAATACGCAGTATAATTATAAAAATATCAGTCACAAACCATTAAAATAATACGGTTATATCGTGAACATAAATAAATATTACGTGAAATAAAGTAGTAGAATTTATATTCTAAGAAACAGAACACAGCGTCATCTATTGGGTGTATTTGCAACCTAGATGTCAAACAATAATGAAGAATTTTATTGATGAACTTCATAAAACTAAACAGTAAATAAACACTTGCTTAAGAAACAATTAATAGATATATTTTATTCGTTTACATTCACAACATAAGCGAATAATTGAGATGATAACTATCCTATCCAGTAAGTTAGACCAAAATACGGGGACATGTGAAATTTGATTGAAATCGGTTCAGTAGTTTTGGAGTTTATTGGCAACATACATCGTGACACAAGATTTTTATATATATAAAGAAGATTATAAAGCTGAAGAGTTTGTTTGTTTGATTGAACGCGCTAATCTCGGGAAATACTGCTCCGAATTGAAAAATTCTTTTTTTGTTGGGTAGCCTATTTATCGAGGAAGGCTATAAGCTATATAACATCACGCTACAACTAAGAGGAGCGGAGCAGTAATGAAAAATGTTGCAAAAACGGGGAAAATCGCACAATTCGATGGGACGGGAATGGTCGGGGGAACAAGTAATTTAACGCGGACGAACTCACGGGCAGAAGCTATTTTTTTTAATAAAATAGGAGGCTGATGCAGTGTGATCTGAAAATTATGTAAAATGATTATTCACACTTATCCACACTTATCTATACTTTATTATTATTTATTAACTAGCTTTTGACAGCGGCTTCGCCCGCGTGCAGGTCGGAAAATATCCCGCGGGTATCGTCACTGTTCAGTTCCTATGTGTCTTAGCGTTATGTTATATAGCCTATAACCTGCCCAGGAGTATGGACTACAATCGTACCAAGTTTGGTTAAAATCCCTTCAGTAGTTTTTGACCCATGCGTGCACATACAGACAGACAGACAGACAGACAGACCAAAAAATTACTGATTGCATTTTTGGCATCAGTATCAATCACCATTCATCCTCCAATATTAATTTTGAATATATTTTCAACGTACAGAATTGACTTCTCTACAGTTTTATTATAAGTATAGATATAGATATTATAAAGCTGAAGAGTTTGTTTGTTTGATTGAACGCGCTAATCTCAGGAACTACTAGTTCGAATTGAAAAATTATTTTTGTGTTGGGTAGCCTATTTATCGAGGAAGGCTATAGGCTATAAAACATTACGCTACAACCAAGAGGAGTCGGGCAGTAATGAAAAATGTTGCAAGAACGGGGAAAATCGCACGGGTAGGCGATTCGACGCGACGGGAAGGGTCTGGGAAGCAAGAAATTTAACGCGGACGAAGTCGCGGGCAGAAGCTAGTTATATTATAAATGCGAAAGTAACTCTGTCTGTCTCGCTCTCCTGCTAAAACTACTGAATCGATTTAAATGAAATTTGGTACACAGATAGTTTCGAGCCTGAGAAAGGACATAGGCTACTTTTTATCCCGGTAGTATGTTCCCGCGGGATAATTTCCGACCTCCACGCGGGCGAAGCCGCTGGCAAAAGCTAGTCATTACTATTGTTCTCAGTAGCAGCCCGGTGTTTGCCCATTTGGTGGCAATAGTCTCGCCCCCTATTACATGAGACTTCAACATAACTGGTGTACGCTGCCAGACTAGACCCCCATAAGGTTTTTAATTATTATGTGGAAGCGTGCTAACCGTGGGGCTCTAGAGACAAGAGTGGCGAGCGAAACTAGTCCGCCGTACGCGGAGCAGACAATATATAAGAGAACAACTCACCTACAATACAACAAAAGAACTTACCTGTTGGTTGAAGGACACTGCTCTGGTGCCAACCTGGAGTTATGTATGTAAGTGAGTGTATATGTATCGTGTTGTGACGTTACGAGTATTCTTCAGGTTAGAATCCGCTGCAATAAGGCTGGAGGCAATCACAGCATGCGGTCTTCAAATCACTCGTTCCCAATAGCGTCACTTGCTTAACCTTCAAACTTCTTAAACAAGATATATCCAAAATTCAACCCGTGTTATTACGTCAAATTGGGGTTATTAACAATCCAAACAAGGGTCATGACCTGTTGTCACCAAAACGACCAGGGTAAGGGATTACTTTACAAAAAGATCGCGAGACTCAAGCGGCGACGTGTTCCCTTTTTTCCCACCAAATTCCAAGAGAAGTGTCAAGTGTCAAAATCAAACTGACAAGTCAGATGTCATTCCGTTCGATGGCGCGTTCCGAAAGCGCATAGAGTAACTAATCCAACGGTCCGAAACAACTGGTGAACTGCCTAACTCTTCGTAGATCACAGAAGTGATGTTATGATATATGTAATATCATTATTCTTTCACCTCGCTACACTATGGCCTTTACTAGACTTTTTGAATATAATTCTTTGGAAAAGATCAACAACAACAATAACAATAACAACAACAACATCAACAACAACAACAACATCAGCAACATTTGAAATGAGGACGTGCCGCTGTGATGCAGCATGCACAGTACTTGCTGACAATTTCATACACTGACTGGATTGGTCCACTCTCATTAGTTCTTCCCTAAAAAAAGATAATTTCAAGCACTAATGTACTTGGTCCTTGCATGATTTGACCCAGGTTATGTCAGGACTTTAAAAGAGACAGACCTCTGTTTCGGTATTTCTTCTCAGGGTAGAATAGTTCTTTGTTATTTATTAGAGGTTATAGAAAATACCATCTCATCTAGTTTTTATAACAAATTTTATTTTTACGTGTTCAAGTGTTTGTACAAATCTAGGTACTTACAGAAATAACATATTTAATTTAAGTTTTAGTGCATCGTGTTGTGCCGGACTGAAGAATAGCACCATCCCGTGTCGTAAGAGGCGACTAAGGGACTTAATTACTAGAGAATGGGCAGCAGCGTTCTCTATGCATTATACCACCACACTGCGATCGCCAACCCGCCTGCCAAGCATGGCGATTATGGTAAGCCCCCCCAAATTAGAGGAGGCCCATGTCCAGCAGTGGACGTATTACGGCTGAAATGATGATACTATACTATAAAAACTACTGTTCCAAATAGAAAAATCTTTTTGTGTTGGGTAGCCTATTTATTGAGGAAGGCTATAGGCTATATATCATCACGCTACGATCAAAAGGAGCGGAGCACCAACGAAAACTGGCAGGCAATTCGATGCGACGGGAAGGGTCAGGGGAGCAAAAGTTTGACGCGGACGAAGTCGCGGGCAGAAGCTAGTAATTCATAGGCTGGTATTATTTTCTATCTATCGTCGATACTAATAAAAAGCTAAAGTTTTTGTTGATTTGTTTGAACGCGCTTATCTCAGAAAATACCTGACAGATGTGAAAAAAATCTTTTTGCATTTGAAAGCCAAATTATCGAGGAAGGCTATAGGCAACATAACATCACCGTCAAACTCTAAGGAGCCCATTTAAATGAAAAAAAGTTAGAAATAACGCTAAGCGAAAACGAAGTAATAGCGATGAGATGCGACAGGGTGGGTCAGGATCCTCCCTTTTAACGTGAGCAGGCCCGCAGAGGCGGGCCGGCACCAGTCGGGGATCGCGGAAGACGCATTAGATCCCGTGGTTCCTGACGGCGACGTAGGTGTGTGACGGAACACCGGGGTAGTTTTAATCAGTAAGAGTCTAACAGACCCCTCCGCCCATCCCAGAACGGAGGACATCCATGAGGATTTCCACCTCGATATAAAAAAAAAGCAGTGGTGGCCCAGTGGTAACGGCCGCGACTTACGAGTAGTAGGTCGTGAGTTCAATCCCAAACAGGCGCTTTACTTTGTTTAAATTATTTCATCAGCATTGCTCTCAAAACTGTGAAGGAAAACATCGTGAGGAAACCGGCATGTCTTAGAACAAAAAATTCGAAGACATGTGACATCTACCAACCCGCACTGGGCCCGCGTGGTGGATTATGTCCCACTCTCACCGAGAGGAGGCCTGTGTCCCAGCAGTGGGAACATTATAGGCTGCTGATGATGATGATGGTGATAAAAAAAGGGTGGGTCGCTGGCAAATGCTAGTAATCAATAAAAAACATTGAGTTTAAGTAAGACACAGTGTGGAATGCCGGTTGTTACTAAGGTCCCGTATGACCTACACATTCACGCTGGTTCCGTGTTCGGTCTTTTCTAGGTATATGTGGCCCGTAAGCTTTGTGTTCCAAAAAGGCTATGACATTGTACGAGAAAAACTTTAATTACCATTGAAACTTACCGTTCCAATAAATCTTCATTTAACCGGATGGAACTAATTACGAGTATTTTACATGGTACGACTGTTTATCTGACTTCACAACCTAGTTACTGGGTAAGCCTGGTTGTTATTCCGTGTGGTGCCGGACGTAAAGAATAGCACCATCCTATTTCTTCCCGTGGGTGTCGTAAGAGGCGACTAAGGGACTTACTAGAGAATGGGCAGCAGCGTTCTCTATGCATTTTAACACCATACTGCGAGCGCCAACCAACCTGCCAAGCGTGGTGATTATGGCAATCCCCCGCAAACTGGGGGAGGCATATGTCTAGCAGTGGACGTCTTTCAGCTGCAATGATGATCATGATGATGTCCAGCAGTGAGAAATGATGAAGACTGGTTGTCAGACTCTCGGGCTTCTAGTGACCCGTAACGACTGCCAAAGATCTATAAATGACAGCCGGGACCAACGGCTTTACATGTTTTCCGAGGCACGAAGGGTTCTCGATATGTAATGGATGGTGACCCATCCACGGACTGACCTCGACAGGCATAGCTTAACCTTGGATCCATTCGTAGGGCTAAAAATGGAAAATGTATAGGTAGTTAAACTTGGTTATAAGGTGGATACGCTAAGCTAGTCTGTGAAATATTTTTTTTCGTATATACAAACGTCAACTCGCGCCTTTTCCCATTGGGTTATGCAAAAACTACAGAACGCCACCTGCTACGATCATTACACGCCGTATCTGGTCATACACACACGCCGGTTACCAGTACTACGCACCAGACCTTCTGAAGAACATCACCAATGAGGTGAAATTTTCTTGTTTTTTGCAATTTGCGGGTCCTTTTTTTTTTTTGGTTGGGAAATCATCAAATGACTTCATGACTTCTCGAGTTGTTGAGAATGACTTCATGAGCGGGAGTGCATGTCAGACTTTCACTGACTAAAACCCACCCGTGTTCCATCAGTTGCCCATGTGCCAGGGTCACGGTATCTCTTTCGAACAATCACGCGACCCCGGCTTTGCGGGTCCTGTCAGTGTGAGGTTGTATGTTGAATTAAATATGGTTCGTGACACTATGGTACAGAATTATAATCATTAAAATCATCAATATAACCCATTACAACAACATTGAATGTCTTATACGAAATAGTCAGAAAATTTGATTCTCGCGACAGGGTAGCCAACCTCTGCCAGGGCTGCAAGATTTGTTCGAAAGAGTTACAGTGGCCTTGGCATACAGGCAACTGAAGGAACACGGGTGGGTTTTAACCAGTAAAAAAAAAAAAGGGTAGCCAACCTGTCGCTTTGCTCTTCAGGTTAACAGAACCGACCTGTGGAGTGAGTTGCGCCAATTCTTTTTACTGCAAACATACATAAACTTACGCCTTTGTCCCATGGAGGTAGGCAGAAACTAAGGAACGCCACCTGCTACGATCCTTATATACAAGATTATTTTTAGTATATGCGAAACCTGAATATAGTTTGTTCAGAATCAGTAACTGAATCGATTCCAATAATTTTTACACCATGTTATATTTTGTACCAAAAATATTTAATTACGCTTCCAAGTCGCGGGCCTTAGTGTTTTGTTTCGATTTTAAAATTATCATGTCTTTCTCGTATTCAAACGTCCATTACACGGAGATGGTACGTACACTAGCTGTTTGTGGTGATCTGCATATGTTTTTGCGTCGACAACCAGGTAACTTATCAAGCTTATAACTTTGTGATTATTAATGATACAGTTTTGAAATTTTTTTCATAGATTCTTTACATAAAAATACTAGACCCGTGTTTCGGGTTTCGCATAAACAAAAATTAATGTTGTATAAGAAAAAAACAAGAAAGAAAAATTGTTTATTCTGCACAAACAAAACGCACATTCCTCCGCCCTCCCTCCTTCCTCCTTTGGCGGGTTGCAGACCGCAAACTATGTGATATGTATGGAAAACTGCGTCAGCTATGCGAGCTAAGCTAAACTAACTTAGCTTAGCTCTTGGTCTGCAACCCGCCTTTTACCTCGTTTAGGTTCATACATCAACCGACATGTCGGTTTCTACATAACTCGTATAGTAAGCAAGCTGAAGTGGCAGTGGGCTGGCCAGTCAAATGACCGATGGCCGGTGGAGCAGACGAGTCCTGGAGTGGAGACCGCGTATCGGCAAGCGTAGTGTGGGTTGCCCTCCAGCTAGATGGACCGACGACCTTAGGAAAGTGGCTGGGGTAGACTGGATGCGGAAGGCGGAGGACAGGGTGTTGTGGCGCAACATGGGAGAGGCCTATGTCCAGCAGTGGACTGCGATAGGCTGAGTTGATGAGGTTCATGCATCCGGTCAGACACAACGTCGATTGCAAGTACTACGCCCCTTTCTGAAGAACGTCACCAATAGGGTCACTATATGTCCTCCTAGGGCGTCCCTTCCCGGCGTTTCCAATCACATCTGCCTTGTGAATATCTCTTGTAAGCCCTCCTTCACTCATCCTCATTTTCCTAGAAAATTATAAACGACAGCCTCCGAATAGCCCACACTTCACCACTTCCTAGTACTTTTACTAAGAAGTGGTGAAGTGCGGGCTATCTTTTGTATTTTCTATCCTTCCTAAAGAGATGCTCAGCACCCATGGCTTTTTTTTCAACCGATTGTAGAATGTTAACTTCCCAATAATCATGTTTTTTTTTTGTTTCACGCCAACAACCGGGCACAGATCCTAACTCCGGGCTGCTATTGAGAAACTCCTGATGGAAAACCAAATAACATTTGGCCTGACCTGGGAATCTAATCCAGGACCTCATGGTCTGGGCACGCCACAATTGCGGCGGTAAGTACACTCTTAGAGGAGTGGTTGGAGAGGCGCCACGGCGGCGTACTCACCTTCCACCGTACGCATGTCCTCACCGGGCACGGCGGCTTCGACAGGTTCCTGTTCAGAATGGGGCGGGAGGAAACGCCCGGGTATTACCATTGCGTGGATCGCCTGAAGGACGCGGTGGAGCATACGGTGGAGGTCTGCCCTGCCTGGGCAGAGCACCGCCGTGTCCACGTGGAGGCGATCGGCAGCGGCGATCTCTCGCGAAGCGCGAGTGCATGGGAAGCCGTCACCTCCTTCTGCAAAGCAGTAATGCTCGCGAAAGAGGAGGTGGAGCTCGTGAGGGGGAGGCAATTTCTGCGCCCTCATGCCCCTAACATGAGACGCCCCGGGCGTCGAGAGTCCATTGAAGACTCCAAGCCAGCGTAGGCGCGGGCTTGCGGGCGGTGAGCAATGGGTAGCTCGCCGCCCGGTAAGAACCAGCCGGGTTGAAGACGCGTTGTGTTCCACGCGCGCCTCAAAGAGATATGATATGTGCTGACATCTCTTCTCTCATATGTGCTGTGCTGTACATCAGTCCTCGAGGACCGATGCCTGCCAGGGTCGCAGATTTATTCGAAAGAGTTACCGTGGCCCTGGCTCAGGCAACTGATGGAACACGGGTGGGTTTTAATAAAATTCTGACACGCCCTCCTGCTCTGCCCAGAGCGGCGTGACGTCATTTGATGATTTCTCAAGAAAAGTCCTCATGCTTAGCAGTAGTGCTTATGACTACTAGATCAATGAGGCAGTCCAACAATTTAATCAAAGGCTTTAAAATTGTTTCCTGTGAACATTTAAGTCATAAAAATGTTTAGCTATATTGAGCCATATATAAATACTTGCTTGGTTCACAAAATTACATGAATAATTTATTAGATTTTTCCGGTGACTTCGTCCGTTTTAATTTCGGAAACATAGCGCAGATAACGGGATAGGCCAGTAGTCAATTAATCAATCATTTCAGCTGATTGCAGTCGTGTTCTTGAGTGGAGACCGCGAATCGGCAAACGTAAGGTAGGACGCCCTCAGGCTAGGTGGAGCGACGATCTTCGCAGGGTGGCTCGTAGCAGCTGGATAAGAGTTGCCGAGAATCGAGCTGAATGGCCGGCGATTAGAGAGGCCTGTGTTCAGCAGTGAGCCCCGCCCCGACTGTGAGCAGTAGTGGTATGTCGTTGGTTCGAACCTGCCTGGGTTTACTTTGTGTAAATACTGCTCTCAAAACAGAGAATGAAGACATCGTGAGGAAACCGGTCTTGTCCTAGGACCAAAAATACGAAAACAAATCTGCATTGGCCCACGTTTTTGAACTGCAAAAATAAAAACCATTCCCACTGTTAATGTATTACGAAACTAACCCCGTGGAACTCGTCTGCTCCACCAGCCATCGGTCCTTAGACAAATACAGCCAGTTCACTACGCTTCAGCTTGCTTACTCTGCAAGGTATGTCGGTTCTTTTCCAGACAGTCCTCCAGACCGTATTTCGGTCATGGTGGCCAATCTCAACGGAGACTAGCTATCTGTGCAGGTGATATTATAGTGCACAAGTCTGTGCGCAGACAGGAGCACTCGCTCTTCCCTCACTCTCATAGTCCGATGGGACGGCAATCCGACATGACCGGAGAGAGGACCTACTTTTTAACCGACGAAAAAAGAAACGGAGGAGCATTACATTAAAGCCACAAAAAGTTATAAAATAAAAACTTTTTAAGAAAAAATTAAACCGCCGAAAAAACGGAAAAGCAAAAAATAATAAACCTTAAAACTTTGAGTCGGCGCTGAAAAATCAATGAACAAAGCGCCGACTCATCATTTTAAAGTTTATTATTTTTTGCTTTTCAGTTTTTTCGGCGGTTAAATTTTTTGTTAAAAAGTTTTTATCTAGATAAATTCTACGGCTACGGTTAAATCCAACAATAACGTAAATTAGAATTCAATCAACAGAATCCTGTGTAGTCTAGTACATCTATAATTCTTTTAATGGTCTTCTGTCAATCGTTCTAACTGTACTTACACAAAATTACTGCAGTTTTATTTAATATCCCACATCTTGAATATTAGAATATTAACGACTATGAGAACGTCGTCTTCCGAATGTCTCTTGTAAAATGACTAATACTTTTATTTAAGCTTTGAAATACATATTAAATTCATACGGAACTTTTGTAATACTTTCATCTGAATGTGAGAAAAGTAATAAACGATAGTAAGGGATAAACAATAAAACTATTTCTTTGACACTTAAAAATACACGATTTAAGCTACGTAATAATACCGTAATAATACTTACGTTACGTAATAATAGAAAGTTATATTTTAACATTTAAAATGCCTACGACCAATACAAAAACCTCTAAAAAGTAATATTTTGGTCACCTGGTGCTTTTTGAAGGTTTCACACCGAAAACAAAAAAAAAAAAAAAATATCAAAAGATCGTCGCGCGTCTTGGCGAACAGATACTTCTCTCGCGTCAGTGAACGGCAGTAACTGTCCTTCTTTGCAGAAGACAAACGCAAGTCTCCTTGCCGTATGAACTAAAAACGAAAATAGTTAAAATTCTAGTTAAGGAAGGTGACTTGTAATTGAAATTTATGATTTGGTAGTTTAACTCTGATTTGAAACTGGGTATACAATGTGCCGTGTGGTGCCGGGACGTAAAGAATAGCACAACCCCATTTCTTCCCGCTGAAGTCATAAAAGGCGACTAAGGGACTTACTACAGAATGTGCAGCAGCGTTCTCTATGCATTTTACCACCATACTGCGATCGCCAATTCGCCTGCCAAGCGTGGCATTATAGCAAACTCCCCAAAGTGGTCGGCCTGTGTCCAGCAGTGGACGTTTTTCGGCTGAAATGATGGTGATGATAAACTGTCTAGAATTACTATTTTGTGCATTGCTGATAAGAAAGAATTGTGGCTAAGTTATAATAGCCGCAAGCGTCGATCGATCAAGTTTAGCTATGCTTACCGCGGTTCATCCGTGGATAGATGACCATCTTACATACCAAAACCCTTCTGTGCCCCGGAAAGCACGTTCAGCCGTTGGTCCCGGCTGTCAATTGTGGATCTTTGACAGTTGTTATAGGTTGTTAGAAGCCCGAAAGTCTGATAAATACATCTTACCAACCAGTATTGCTCATAAACGGAGTTGTGGAGGTCAGATAGGCAGTCGCTCCATGTAAAATATAAGTTGGAAAACGCTAGGCAGATTGGATGCTGATAAAAAAGCTTCGAAACATGGAAAGCAGTGGCAACGGCCGCGACATACGAGTGGTATGTCGTGGGTCCCAAGAAGCAGGCACTGTGTGAAAATTATTTTTCATCCCACCATCTCGGAAAGAGTATTTTTAATCTTCAATATCTGAGTGGAAAAGCCGTTTTTATTCTCTAGAGGATAAAGAATTGAATTTAGAACATCGTGTGCACTAAGTTTGTGATAGTGCACACGATGATCTAAATTCAATTTACTTTATCCTCTAGAGAATAAAAACGGCTTTTCCACTCAGATATTGAAGATTAAAAATACTCATTCCTCGCTGAGGTGGAATAAAAAGTTACGTGTTGCACTCGAGTGCAAAGATTTTTCACCTCGTGCTCTTTTGATTCCCTCGCTAACGCTCAGGATTCTAATTTTGAATCACGAGCGCAGCGAGTGATTCAATTTTAGAATCCTTCGCTTGCTCGGTCATCAAAATTGAGCACGCGGTTAAAAAGCAACTTTGCACTCTTGTATAACAAATAACTATTATCACCACTGCTCTCAACACGGTGAAGATAAACATTGTGAGGAAACCGGCATGTCTTATAACCAAAAATTCGAAGACATGTGACATCTACCAACCAGCATTGGGCCCGCGTGGTGGATTATGGCCCATTCCGTCTCACCGAGAGGAGGCCTGTATCCCAGCAGTTGGAACATTATAGGTTCCTGATGATGTTGATGAAAAGAGCTTCGCAATAATTCCTAATTGAGTAATGAAAATGTTTACAAAAAATATTTTTTAATATTTCTTTGTACATACTTAAAAGGAAATTGCTTAGGAAATTCAAACTATGTGTTAACACTTCCCAGGGGCCAATAAACTCAAAGTGAGGCATAAAATTCACCTTTTCCGATTGAATTTTTCAATCAAAGACCATTAGAAATTTTATTCTTCCTCTCCATGCAAAATAACTGCAGCCTATCACAGATTTTACGATGCCAACAACCTATGCGCAAAAAATCCTCAAAAACCGGAAATCTCCGATCATTGGCAGCAATCAAAATTGACCGTAAATCGAATTAGCCACGCGTCCAAAATCATCGTCGCTCGATGGCAGAAGAAGATGTGAGTGAAGAACCGGCCTTAACACCGTTACTGTTCGCATCACGAAAAAAAATACAGTTAGCCCGAGTCTCGAGCGCGCGCCGCAACGAAAAAAGCACAACCCACCGCTACACCACATCTCTAGGACGTACCGACGGGTACCCAAACGCGCGGGAATTTTGACATTGACAGCTCTCTTGGCGCCAAACCAACCTTTTAAAATTGTGCATTAACTTGTGCCGTGAACTCGTGCAAACTGTGTTTATTCAAGTGAAAATGTCTGAAAACGGATAATACATTTTGTTTTATTGTGGCAACTGTGGTGTTTTCTGAATTGTTTGACAGTGGTAACGAGCAAAGGATTTTTGACAAAATGCCGAGTACTATAAGAGGTAAGTTTAAAAAAAGTATCTTTTGCAATAGATTAAATAGCGTCAATTCACTAAAAAGTTTTTGAACTCTTTGGTTGTAATTTGTGCGTTCTTATTTTAAATCTGATTCGAGCATAATTTATGAAGTATTTTAATGGACACATAATTTGGCTAATAGACGATTTTAATCAAAGTGGAATTTTAAATATTTCTATACTTAGTTATAGTATATTTTTACGCTGAAACATGACTATATTGTATTCGCTGAGGTTCACAGAGGTGAATGCACTTTTCCGTTCTGTTGACGGAAACAGAAGTCGTGAGTAACAAAGGTAAAATTTGAATTTCATACGATAAGCTTGCGTTTAGAAATTCAAATTTTGGGAATCTGTCACTTTCTACTAAGTTTGCATGTTTTCAGTTGAAAAAAGGGTTGTGTTTTAATTGAAATTAATTTTCGTGAATGTCTATGATTTTACTAACAAATCAGAGATTACAATAAAAAAAAATTGCATATCATCAAAAGAAAACTCTGATTGATTCCAATTTTCCTATTAGACTTCGATTAGAATCTTATGAAAAAAAGAACACTTAGGAGATAATTTCGACATTTGCAACGTTTTAGACATACAGAAAAAGGAGTTTAATGAATATATCTGCCTAATATGAATTTAAAGTTAAAAAGTACATTTTGGAGTTTATGGTTGAGCGTGGGCTCTTTTATTTTACGCGCCCTTACTTCGAATTCTTTCTTGGTTGGTATGGTTATTTTGATTACTTCTTCATTGATTCCGTTTTCAAAAAATTCTGAATAGCCAGATTATAAATTCAATCAGCTTTTTCGCGGGCCCCCTTTTAGATTTTCGTAAAGCGTGCCATTTTAGGGGGTCAAAAAGAGGGCTTGTTATTAGATTACTTCTGATACCAAAAAAATCGGAAACTAAACGAAAATTAACAAAGTATATAACACAGACACATGTTTTTACCCAAAATTAAATTTATGACGAAAATACTTAGCCGCGTTACTATATATATTTAGGTAACGTGAATGACCTAGACTCCAATAATGGTAGTCTAGAACTTTCGTCTATGGTTGCCCTACGCCATCGAAATAGCAAATAACTTTGTCTATGAATTTTAATCACGTAAGCTCGAGGACATTATACATTGCTGGATCAGTTCTAACAAAGTTTGTAATGTTTTATACAAATCAAGCAATGGTTATGAAATCGGTTGGTGGCTTAGGTCATTGAGTTCAGTAGCCTATTTTTATGGTACATGATACAATTACGAAGACTTTTGCATAATTCATGCGTTGATATTAGGATCACTCTTTTAATTGTTTTAGTTATCTTCTTCCGTATCCTGTGCATCATCTTCTCAACATTTCAGCCTGGAATCGATACTCTCCGGTTCTGTTCATCCCTCATCCTCTATCCGTGGATATTGCCATGATTATCATGAGCAATCAGAAGGATTGATCGCAAGATTGTCCCAACTTTTGCTGCAGATGAATCTGGTTGGAATTCAAAAACTTCTTCTTCGTACTTTCTTATTGAGAAGTGTTATTCAAGAAAAGCTCATGACAATATCTTTATTAGTCATTTAACCGAGTTGGTACTGCAGTTGATCCAGAGTGCGCTAGACTGGAGGCCCGCGGAAGACGCATTAAATCCCGTGGTCTCTGACGTAGGTGTGGGACGGAACACTGGGGTGGTTTTTAGTCAGTAAAAGTCTGACGACAGACCCCCCCGCCCAGGCCCAGGCGGAGGACTGTATTCATGATTTCTACGTCAAAATAAAAAACGGTGCACTAGACTTAATTTTTCGGATGGTCAATTCTTAGTAGCTAAGTTTCTTAACTCGGTATCTCCTCATAATTCTGTTCAGGACTCAAGAATCGTAAAAGGGGCTAGAATAGAATAGAATAGCATTTATGTGCAAATATGGGTTATACATAAGTAGGTATTAGTAGGTTTTCATCAGAGTCCAGAGTGCGAGTGGCTGAGAAAGAAGAGGAGCGCGTTTCAACCGATCAGGTTAAGCTATGCTTGCCGCGCTTGGTGCGAGGTTGGGTGACCAGCATACCAAGATCCCTCTGTGCCTCGGAAAGAACGTTAATCAATTGGTTTCGGTTGTCATTTATGGATCTTTGACTGTCATTACGGGTCATTAGAAGCCCGTCTGAGAACCAGTCTTACCAAGGGGTATCGTGTTGTGGAGGTCATATAGAGGTAGTCTAGTATTCTACTGCATCCAGCTAGTCTGGAAGCCGACCCCAACATAGATGGGAAAATGCTAGACAGATGATGGCACTCAAGAATCGTTAAGACATGAAGCTAAATCTTGAACTCCTCATGGTTCCATAGCGATTAGACTTCTTCATACTTCCTAGTCCAATAGACATAAAATAATATATTATTAATAATATGGTATATGTATATAAAAACAGAGAGAAAAGAATCAGAGGGCATCAAATATCTCTTCAGCATCGCTGTTAATGGGAAAAGTGCCCAAAAGGCTGGAGGCATTACCACGTTGTATGGCAATGCTGATACTTTGGTAAAAATAGTTATGCCCTCTGGTCACGTGAAGAGTCGACCAACTGACTTAAATTCTCTGATGAAGACAAGTGGAACTTCAAACCAACAGTTTTGCCAACTTCACCAACATTCGTGACCAACCTTCCAACCTTTAACAGTTCTCAAACTGTTATTTGCCGCCAACCTCCTTACATTCCCTTGGCTGAATCTTAAGATAGTCACGTCGTATGCAAATAGGGTCGTCTATTCATGTCCTAGACTGCATGGCGACTATTGTGCACCTGGTTTATATTGTGGTGACGTCACTGTTTCTGGATGGGGTTCCTGAACTTTTGCTGTATGACATCAGGCAGAGGTATTGGCTTGGGATCGAGAACTGTCTTTGTTTGACTGTCTGATCAGTCTATCACTCATGAAACAGATTCCTCTATTTCTTCAGAAGTCGATGAAAGGGTTCAAGGACTACAATCAGATGGAAACTGGAGACTAAAGGACTGTCTTTGTCTGTGTTTGGCTGTCTTACCGTTCCATGGTTCCGTATAGTGCCGGACGTTAAAAATAGCACCATCCCATTTCTTCCCCTGGGTGCTGTAAAAGGCGGCTAAAGAGCTTACTGGAGAATGGGCAGCAGCGTTCTATGCGTTTAATTACCTTACTGTGATCGCCAACCCGCTTGCCAAGCGTGGTGATCATGGTAAACCGCCTAAAATTTAACCGTTCAAAGTTGCGGTTCCTGGGGAAGGTCTATGACCAGCTGGAACGTCTGTTGGCTGAAATGATGATTGTTTTACTGTGTTACTCTTGAGACAGTTTTCTCTGTTCCTTATGATGTCCATGTACTCGTATAAATAGAGTAAGGGACTATTCAATCAATTCAGCCTATCGCGGTCCATATCTAGACATAGTCCCTCCTAGGCTGGGCTATATATAACACTCTGTCCTCCGCCTGCCGCATTCAGTCTGTCCCAGTCATCTTCATAAGACTAGGAACCATTATCATATGAAAACTGGAGACTGAAGACTGCTTTTCTGGCTGTCTCTCTCAAGAAGCTATTTTCTTTATTCCCTCTGATGTCCAATGTATGATTTGTATTATATGGTGCTATTTTTGCTTTATGAATGGTTTTTCACTATAAAGTTTTAGAATGGATTGACTGAAACTTTGGGCATGTATTCGTGCAAATCAGAGTTAGTATTATATTTGTTTGTATTTATGTACAAAAGAAATTCCCATTTCTTCCCGTTGCTGTCGTGAAAGGCGACTAAGGGACTTGCTAGAGAATGAGCAGCAGCGTTTTCAATGCAGTTTACCACCATACTGCGATCGCAAACTCGTTTGCTAAGCGTAGCGATTATGGCAAACCCCCAAAATAAGGGGAGGCGTGTGTCCAGCAGTGGACGTTTTTCGGCTGAAATGATGATGATGATGTTGTACAAAAGACGTACATTTTCTGATGTCTGAAAGTCTACCAATGGCAGAAAACATTCCATATTACTAATTTTACTATAAATTTTGTAAACACGAGTCTTTTGAATGACTGCAGTGGTTTTTGGTGTTATCGAAATTCGCATGTATACCATCTGTGAGGCCGGTACCAAAATCCGACTGTTGGGGGCATCGACCTTGTGTACGGACTACACAGCTTCTAGCAATTGTTATAAAATTTTACAAAAATTGCTTTTAGTTTGGAATACAATTCCTTAAAGCTTTTCTACACAACGGAATTTTTCAGCAGCAGATTAATACTAGAAGTATTCTGTTACTTCAAAATTTTACCCAAAAAAATCTGCGGTTCCTATTTTAAAAAGATGCTTCACCATAAAGTTCGTTACAGGCTAATAAACGTCGAATTCTTAAAAAAAAAACACGCTTCCAAATTCAAAAAGACAGCATGCATAGATTCTGCGCGCCATTCGCCATCGACGTGCATTCTGTGCGGCCAGCGTCAGAAAAGCGACAGTAGGGCGGTGCTCGGCCCTGTGTACCGTAAGCCGCAATCCCTTTCTTTGTGACGTAGCGTACGGTACTATGCGCTAGTGATGTGAAACTCTGTTTGTATCGATAAGGCTTTTGGGGTCGATAGTTTATGTTGAAGTTTTTGTGTTGCGATTTAACGTTAGCTTAGGTTAGTTCCTTGTTTTGATGATGGATAAAAATGGCGTCAATATGAATGGTGTTTGATTGAAACTTAGTTAATTTAAAATTATTTTTAGTTAGTAAATAACCTTTGGATCATCGTTTGGCACGGCTACCTTGAGAAAAACTCCTCCATTTTTACGGATTTCAGAAAGAAAAAAGAATAAACAGATACATTCGTTCATCTTTCTCACGTCAAACAATTTAGGTCACAGTCTAAGTCTCCGACACTAACAATTACGTATGTAAGTAGTTGTCTGTCATTTAAAAAAAGAACCACTGCCACAGACAAATCATCGACAACGCCCCCCTCTAGCAGTGACGTAGCCTAACGGTGATCGCAGTTAGGCTCACCCACATACTGTGTAACTGTGTGCATGCGTCCGTTATATGGACGCGTTCCGTGCATGCGACGCCGTGGGACCGGCTGTATACAGAACGCCTTTGCTTGAAAAAAAAAATGTAAATGACAATTGCGTGTCGCGCGCGCTTAGTCGATTTTAATTTATGGTCTGTTGTTTTTCTGTTATGTCATGTTACATGAGCGATGAAGGGTTGTGATTTTTAGTCTGTGATTCGATTGATTCAAAATGGATTTCCGTACTGCTTTCTGGAATGATTTTCTTGTTTTTAGTAGAATACAAATTATCTGACTGTAGTTTGATAATAGGTATCTCTAAAAATATTTTCATACTATCCTGGGCTATCAATCTGGTCGAAAAGCCGCTGAAATCACTAGGTTTATGCAATTTTAATAAATGCGATTCTAATTGAAAATATATTACATACTCACTTGGATACGCATTTTCTTTAATTTTGATAGTTCTACAATATTCTTTCCTCCTCTCGGTTCGCGACGACCTAAGTATAGACACAAGAATAGCTCATTCAATGGTCAAAGATGGGCATATCAGCAAGCCTGGTAGAGAAGCCTTGAGGTTAAACGTAGCCTTTGCTAGAGGGATTTTTTTAAATGTCATGAGTAGGCAAGTTCAATACGAGTACGCGCAGTGCTCTTTCAACGCACACCCCAGATACTAACTTTGCTAAACGGCTTTTTCTAGCACCTCAAAAAAAGTATTCACAAATATTGAATCAGACTAAGTAAACTGAATTAACCTTATTTGAAGCTTTTCCCCCCATTTCTTCCCGTGGGTGTCGTAAAAGGCGACTAAGGGACATACTAGAGAATGGGCAGCAGCGTTCTCTATGCATTTTACCACCATACTGCGATCGCCAACCCGCCAGCCAAGCGTGGCGATTATGGCAAAGCCCCCCAAATTGGGGGAGGCCTAAGTCCAGCAGTGGACGTCTTATGGCTGAAATGATGATGATGATGAAGCTTTTTAGACTTTTTTCAGCAGGCAATGGCGAGACCACCTCTAAATATCTTAAGTATCAAAACTCCTTTCAACTCAGTTTCACCAACGGCCAAAAAAAGAACAAGTTTTTAAAACTACAAGAGTTCAATGACTTTTAACGAATATGCAACGGTCAATTCGAAATTCGAAAGGTAGATGTAAAGATATAATCCAGTCTTAAGTCTAGACTTTCGGGACTTTATGGCCACAAATAAACTAGGACATCGCTTTGTTAAGTTTTTTGATGCTTCATTAAGATTGCCAGGTTAAAAAAGTTTTGTTGGATTCAAAAGTTGTTCTTTTTTTAATGTTATTTTGGAATTCAGGATGGATGTTGTCTTTAGCCTAGTCCAGACTTCTATGTTGTTATCCTTATCTCGTAAGGAAACTGAAATAACTCTACCAAATATGACTGCACAAAATTACAACAAGAGTCTTCTCTCAGTGAGCAAACAAAAATAACCTGAGAGGTAAAAGAAAACTGATGAATAAGCGCATAATTTTGCGTATTTTTTATTACGCACCTTACTACGAAGTGAAAATAAACGGCTCTATGGTTCGTACATAATTTGGCACTATTCAAACACAGAACATTATAACCTGACGGTATTCAAATGTCAATCAGACTGCGTTCGTTATTCAAAATTCAAACAGTATTCTTAATTTTACAAGCAAATGTAATTTTACAAACTATTATTTGTTCCGTTAGTGGTTAAGTTCATTCATAAAAGTAATTGTTGGAAAGACTGGTTTTTTCATACAGAATTTTTTAAATGATAATAGATATTATATCTATGACATCGTAGAACAAGAGCATGAGTCAAAGTTAGTCTAAAATACGTTTGAAATTCTTAAAAAAAAATGGTTCAAATTTGGAACCAGAAGGAAACTAGGTTTTGGTCTGAAACGGAAAACGTTTGCCAAAACTTTGTCATTTAAGTATCTATGTGTTGTCTTATGTGTCCATTTATCATCATAAACATACTTTTAGCCGAAAGACGTCCACTACTGAACATAGGCCTCCCCAAAGGGGGAGCGTTTGCCATAATCGCCACGCTTGGCACGCAGGTTCGCAGGATGGTGGAAAAATGCATAGAGAACGCTGCTGCCCATTCTCTAGTTAGTCCCTTAGTCACCTTTACAACACCCACCAGAAGAAATGGGGTCCACTGTCTCAAGTCGGTTATATTACCTATGTGATTCATGAAATAGCGCGCAATAAATATAAGAAAACAAACTTTTTTTAAAACTACATGAATGCTATTTGCACATTCAACAAACATAACGACCTAGGTAGCCTTTAAAAAACGAACTTTTAAATTAACTTTTACTGTTACTTTTCCTAGGTTTTTATTGTCTATGTTTTTATAGCAATAATCAAAATTCACAACAGCTCAATCAGTCATTAATGTCCGATCACTGAGAATTGGTGCCGAATGCGGTCGTTGACCCCGACCGGTCTTCGGCCAACGCTTAATAAAAAGTATTTACTACAAGCCCGTTATATTTGCCGTGTCATAATATTCTATTGAAATGTTAAAAAAAGCTGGTTTTGAAGAAGAAAAATGGTGGATGACTCCTAGTTAGGTCAATGGTTCGGAATTCGAATTCGAACTGCAGTTTTGTCGAAAGTTGAGAGAAAACACAAAATGATTGTAATATGCAATATTATTACGATAAGTTATGTAAAGCAGGTGACAGAGTATGTATTTAAATGCAGGACACGGCAAAAGAATTCGTGAGGCCATCAGCATTTTATTAGAACAGTTACGTCAACATATTAACGACCTTGCTCCCCAAAATACATAAGTAACCAAAAAAATTACCGCTATGAGAGGAGAGATCCATACAAATTACAAATGGCGACCTATATTCGAACGAGAAAATTTAAAATTCGCGCCACGATTCGAAATACGAACTTCAAATTCGTGAGTCGAAAGTTGCGCAACGAATGCCTGAAGTGGGTTCAATGAACGCAGTTCGGCTATTTCCCGTTAGGAGGCGCACGTGAGGTTTTACTTTTAAATTTGCAATTTAATACCGCTATCGGTCACCAGAGTGCGCTAACTCGCTTTTACTGCTTTTAGAGCTTTTTTCTATTAATAAAATAGTGTTACTTTTGTTTATGGTTGAAAATTTGCAGTAGTTCTTTTGAATGGTAACGGAATTTTGAAGTTTTATTTGTTCTCACTTGGTTGAAGGAAGGGTTTTAAGGGTTCCTTTTGGCTGATTCATCATCTGTCTAGCCTTTTCCCAACTATGTTGGAGTCGGCTTCCAGTCTAACCGGATGCAGCTGAGTACCAGTATTTTACATGGAGCGGCTGCTTATCTGACCTACACAACTCAGTCACTGGGTAATACGATACCCCTTGGTAAAACTTGTTGTCAGATTTTCGGGCTTCTGAGGCCCCGTAATGACTGTCTAATATCTACGAAAGACAGCCGGGAATAACGGCTTTACGTGCTTTCCGAGGCACGGAAGGGTCTTGGTATGTAAAGAAGACCTATCCACGGACCACCCGTGGCAGGCGTAGCGTAACCTGAACGATCAATCCGTACGGCTGTTATCGATTAGCCACAAGCCCTTCTTCAAGTTTTTAGCTGATTGCTTTTTAAAATTATAAAGTTTTGTTCAATTCGAAGAACCTTCCTCTCACATCGCATTCTACGGAGGAGGATCTAATATTTTGGAATGGACAAGTAGCTTAAATCCGACCCCGAAGTAAGATCGCGGGAGGGCGATGGGATGCAACAGGCTATTTTTTATGTTGATAACTAATTGGCTTTCGGAAATCGTGGGTGTCTCCCAAAACATTTTGTTAACAAGATATCATCAGAAATCGTGCAATTTTATAGGTATGTTCAACATAACAAAAATGTTGATAACATATTCAACTGTTCATGTAATACCGACATTATGGTGTAGTTAGTTGAACAATATCGCGATTTATGTTCCATAATTCCATAATTAGCCTATATAAGGTGTATCTATTCATACACGAAATATTTTAAGAGGTACACCTGTAGGTGGTAAAGAAGCTACAGAAACGAAAAAAAATTTTCTAAATGGTTTTTTTTTTCAAAATTTAATATTTATACATTATTTGACGCACATAAGAAATACTGGCCCCTTCTTAGTTTTTACGGCCCGAGACACCGCGGCCATGCTCGTACCATCCGCCGCTCTCGCAGCGTCAGGCGGGCCATTCATGGAATTTGGAGTACAGGTTTTATGCAAAACGTCTCAAGCAGTTACGAAAATTCAAAAACGCTTAGATAAAAATTTTCTTTTTGCTTCTATAGCTTCTTTACCACCTACAGGAGTACCTCTTAAAATATTTCGTGTATGAATAGATACACCTTATATTGTTCCCACTGCTGGGGTACAGGCCTCCTCTCGGTGAAAAGGATTGGGCTGTAATCCACCACGCGAGCCCAGAGCGGGTTGGTAAAAGCCACATTACTTCGATATTTTCGTTCTAAGACATGCCGGTTTCCTCATGATGTTTTCCTTCACCGTTTTGAGAGCAGTGGTGATGAAATTATTTATACAAAGTACAGCCTACAAGAGGCCGATACCACTGCTCTATCATCTCGATTCACGTTAGGATAATATATTTAAGTTTCGAAAAACATATGAACAGTTAAAAATTGTGCGATGATTTTGTAAAAGATAGGTTCAGAGGGGACAGATCAGGCTATGAATAAATTTCGTGTAAAACCATTCATTGGGATTATATGAACGTAGTCCACTACTGGACATAGGCCACCCCCAAAATGGGAGAGGGGGGGTTGCATAATCGACACGCTTGGAAAACGGGTTGGTGATCGCTGTATGGTGGTAAAATGCATGGAGAATGCTGCTGTCCATTCTCTAGTAAGTCCCTTCTTAAGACACCCACGGGAAGAAATGGGATGGTGCTATTCTTTACGCCCGGCAATACATGGAACGTGAACATAATTTAATTGAGTTGAATTTAGCGGTAACAACCTGTATTATGTTATTACTTAAAACAGATAGTACTTATTACAATTTTCTAGATTTAGCTGTAAAGCGAAGTAGGTAAGCTAGTAAAACGTTCGTACGGACGTTAAAATATCGTGGTGGAATTTTATCGTGCACTGTATTTTCAACTCTCGGTGTTGAACCGAGCATGAGAATCCAACACAGTGTATCTCAGCACGTCTAAAATCATACTATTCGATTTTCGACTCTCGGCGGTAAGCAGTACGTTCAAGTTCCAATGTACATCACTGAAAAAAAGACACACCTTCCGAAAAACATCACTACTCATAACAAAATTTACCACAAAACTGAACACCGAAATCCATTACTTGCTCCCAAATACACCTCTTCATAATCACTTTAAAAAAAGCTTCAATGTGTAACGAAAAGAAACAAAAATCAATTCGTTCGCCCGCAATATGGGTTCAACTTTCAGCCTTGATAATAGCCGCATAGCGGGCCACGCACACATACAGGACATGTTTACGCACACAAACACAGCCTAGTGTACCTGAACAGATAGACTGCATATAAAACCTCTTTTCAAGGAACTGCCTGATAACTTTTATAAGTTCTTTTCTTGTTGAGAACTAATTTGAAAATAGAAGCTGGAATTCCTATAGTCTTGTCAAAGTAATTTCTCTTCTGACAACTTATTATGAACCTTATACCTATGACAATAAAAATCACTATGATGTGAGTCAGAGTAAATAAAATAGACGAGAAATATCGTAATTGTCTTTCTAGCATCTTGTTTGGCTCAAAAGCTTGGTATGTATAATGAAATTCGCAAAAGCCTTGTTTAAAAAAATAATAATAGGTGGAATTCAAAAGAGTTCTGTTTTCATTTGTTTTTCTTTGAATTATCTAAGTATGTCTGTTACTCAAAAATCAATCAAAATCAAAAGTCATTTATTCAAACTAGGCTGAGAGTCAGCACTTTTTGAACGTCAAAGTTACAAAAGACAGTCCCCCCAAAACGCCCGCCCTTCGACACTTCCTAGTGCTTTAGCTGGGAAGAAGAAGTGGCGGAACAAACTCCCCAGCAGCACAGCTGTCTGTTAAGTTAGAAGAACTTGATTCTATACAATATCGTGTAAGTAATTAATATTATAAAACAAAACAAAACATACATTATTCGCCATATGTCAGTCAGTGTGGTCGTATTTTACGTACAATGCTTCTTCTAAAAAGAAATATTTTCCATTTATATATTATTTACATGGACCGAAGACCTTGACGCAGGAATCCGCTGGAAATCGGTATGTTCTAGAACCAAACATTCGAAGACATGTGACGTCTATCAACCCGCATTGGACCCGCATGGTATATTGCAGCTTCGTGAAGAGAGAAGGCCTGTATCCCAGAAGTGGGAATATTATGGCCTGATTCTGAAGACGAAACTTCATTTCGAAGTATCGTTTTACTTTCGGACAAGCCCATATTTATCAACGGACTTAGAGAGTCCTCTAGGACTCATCTGCTCGACAGGGCATCGGTTCTTCGACAAACATAGCCAGCCCACTGCCACTTAAGCTTGCTTACTCTGCAAGTCGTTACTGCCAGTTCTATCCCTACATTATGATAAATGATTTTATTTCTGCAAGTAGGTTTGTACACGTCAATTATATTTTTAAAACTAGGTGAGGTGGGCGTTTCCTATCTGACTACTCTGAGAAGAAAGGCCGAAACAAACTCGGAGTTCACAGTCTCTTTTAAAGTCCAAATATAATCTTGGTCACATCATGTGAAGACCTTGTGGATTGGTGTCTGGAATGGTATTTTGAGGAAAGAACCACACAGATTGAGTGCACCTGTCCAATCAGTGTACGCATTTATCAGAAATCATACAGCTCAACCCAGAACTTAAGGAGCTCAACGATTTGACAAACAATACCAGGGAAAGTACATACATTTCTGTCAAAGAAAGGGCTCCAATTATTGTTTAACGAGTTTAAACGAAATTCAAGATAATATTTACACAAAGAGGGAAAATTCATTCAAGGGTTATTATGTTTTGCCTGTGTGCTATTTTTATTTACCTGTCAAACACAGCTCCTTGCAAGAGATATGCCATTTATTTTCATGTCATTTTCATATTAGGAGACGGGGAAAGTTTTGTATGTTTTCCGGCAAAGTACGAACCTCTTGCTGTCCTATTTCATCATCTGCCTAGCCTTTGCCCAAGTATGTTGCGGTCGGCTTCCAATCTTACCAGATGCAGCTGAATATCAGTATTTTACACTATTTCTGCCCGCGACTTCGTCCGCGTTAAATTTTTGCTCCCCTGGCCCTTCCCGTCGCATCGAATTGCCTACCAATTTTCGTAGATTTTTGTTGCTGCTCCGCTCCTTTTGATTGTAGCGTGATGTTATACAGCCTATAGCTTTTCCTAATAAATAGGCTACTCAACACAAAAAGAATTTTGCAATTCGGACTAGTAGTTTCTGAGATTACCGCGTTCAACCAAACAAACAAACTCTATATCTCTCTCTACTCTCGCTTTATGATATTAGTGTCTAGCGACTATCTGGTCCCCACAACGCAGTAATAAGGTACTACGATCCTCTTTGGAAAGAGTTGATTTTAGGCTTCTGACGACCCGTTATGACTGCCAAAGGTTCAAGAAGACAGCCGGGATCAACGGCCTAACGTGTTTTTCAGTAAGCGTCAGAACCCCTGGACCAAATAAGATATTTGATGTTTTGGAAGTACCAAAATGCACTACCTTTTTGCTACTATTGGATGACTAACTTCAAATATTTATTACATCGATTAACACCGAAAAAACGAGATTGAGTTTTTACCACGTTTAAATTAGTATTTTTGAGAAAATGGCCAAATAATTGCTTTTGTGTACTGAGAACTCTTGTTCAGTAAAATTAAAATAACAGACTAACTCGTGTTCAAAATAAATCCATATACTGAAAAAAGAAATGAATAGAACTGGCAGTGAACAATCTTTTGAAACCACCTAAATCCTGCAAATTAAGTAGCAAATTAATCTATACTAATATTATAAAGCTGAAGAGTTTGTTTGTTTGGTTGAACGCGGCAATCCCAGGAACTACTGGTCCGAATTGAATTATTTTTTGTGTGGGATAGCCTATTTATTTAGGTAGTATAGCCTACCTAAATAAATAGGCTATATAACATCACGCTACAATCTAAAGGAGCGGAGCAGCAATGACAAATGTACGAAAACTGACAGGCAATTCCATGCGATGGGAAGGGTCACAGGAGCAAAAATTTGACGCGGGCGAAGTCGCGGGCAGAACCTATAATCACATAAAAATAAAAAGCAACTCTTACATTTGATAGTAATTGAAACAAGATTTCATGTTGTGCATTAAAACTTATGGAAATACGCAATTTTAACTGTAAAAACACGTCTGTAAAATCAAAGAAATCAGCACAATTTCTTATACTTCCTCTTAAAATATCAAATTACATTAACAAACATTCTATTTAATTTAATTTCAAACCAATTAAAACCAACAAAACGATTGGAACTTACCTTGAAAGGCTACCCAATCAATCTTCCGCACATTTCCCAAGAACCACGGAATATAATATGGTAGAAAGAGACAAATTATTGATTTGTTGTGTCCTTCGCTTCAGGATCGCAGGTTCGACAATAAGCCACGGTTGTCTGGGTAACCGGGTATAATATTAAAACGGAGAGAGGACGCAGAATTTAAGGGTATTTTTGGAATATGTCAGAGTCAAGTTCGGGGTTTAAATGGTCTGTTTTTTTATTAATTGCAGAGTTTATATGACCTTTTTAGATTTATCAACCGCTTACTGGCTATTTTCTATAAAACAAAAATTACAATGTAATATTTCAAGGAAGCATTTCCTACCATTTTTTTTCTGTAGGTGTCGTAAGAGGCGACTAAGGGATTTACTAGAGAATGGGCAGCAGCGTTCTCTATGCATTTCACCACCATACTGCGATCGCCGATCCGCCTGCCAAGCGTGGCGATTATGGCAAACATCCTAAATTTGGGAAGGCCTATATGCAGTAGTGGACTTCTCCTGGCTGAAATAATGATGATTTTCTACCTTTTCCCCAACTCTGTTAGAATCGGCTTCCAATCTAACTGGATGTAGATAAATACCAGTATTTTAAACGAAGCGGCTGCCTATCTGACACCCAAATACAATTCTGATCCGTTTTTATTAAATCACTAGCTTCTGCCTGCGACTTCATCCGCGTCAAATATTTGCTCCTCTGACCCTTCCTGTCGCATCGCAGCCTGCCAGTTTTCGTCCATTTTTTTGTTGCTGCTCCGCTCCTTTTGATCGGAGCGTGATGTTACATAGTCTATATCCTTCCTCTATAAATAGGATACCCGACTCAAAAATATTTTTTCTATACGAACCAGTAGTTCCTGAGATTAGCGCGTTCCACCCCCATTTTAGGCAAGTGGGGGGTTAGAAAGAGACAAAAAGTAGCTTATGTCACTCTCCATCCCTTCAACTATCTCCACTTAAAAAATCACGTCAATTCGTCGCTCCGTTTTGGCGTGAAAGACGGACAAACAGACACACACACTTTCCCATTTATAATATTAGTATGGATTTGTGAGGTGATGTCTCCAAGCCCAAAAGTGTCAGAACCAGTCTTAGCTGGCTTGTGAAGGCAGTCGCTCCATGTAAAATACTGTAATTCAGCTGCGTTCAGACTGGAAGCCAACCTTAACGTACTTGAGAAAAAAACAGGTAAATTAAGAGTTTTTTTTGGAAGTCGGTTGTCGAAGTCGTGCAAAATCCTCCCAGTTAGGTGTAGTAATACAATTAATTAATATCTAAATGGACTATTATGTAATGTCGTATACGGTTTGTTTAAAAACAAAATGGAAATAACTTCCTTACGTATGTTTACTTCGACTTTCCTTGTTTGGCTGTCATCAGGCCGCTTATGTAATGAAGCTTTGGTAGCGACAGCAAAAAAATTTGACAGAATATATTTTGGGGAGACTGTGTTTTTTTAAGTTTGAAAGTGCGGCTTCGAATATATTCGCGGATGTTTTATTTTTTTATTAAAAACTCGTTTTTGAATAAAGAGTTTGGATAATCATTAATGCATTGTTTCTGTACTAGAAATACAGGGAAAATTGTTTGTAAAATACTTAAGACCGCAACGAGGAATTTGCGTTCACTAAATAAGTTTTTACTTAAAAAAAAAACCGAAGAAAGCTCATCAAAAATTCAATAAAAAATTAATCATATCAAAAATTTTAAAAGTAGGTATAATCATGCATTTGACAAGTTATGTAAAGGTATTTTTATTTATTAAACCAATTTTAATTCCAAACCTCCTCATCACTCTTTTAATCACAATCATGATTATTTTGAAGGATTATCCTTCCGTTTGCTAATCCACTGATTCATATGTTCGAGAGAACTGTCTACTTAAATAGCACAATGAATGTTGTTCCCATACGTCTTATCAATCTTATATAGTTTAGCAACTTCAGTCTTCTTTTTGCCGATCATACTACACACATCTTTGCGTTTAACAACAATTTTATTATAAAAGAAACATAGAATTTTCCTTTTTTTTTCAAACAAACCCTGGAAATGTTAAGAGTTCACGCTTCAAGGCCATTACGAGGCATTATCCCTATTTTTTTGCTGACGGTACTACTACCAACATAAATTCGATTATATGCTTTTTCACCAGTCTGAACGATCGAAGCGCGTAGAAAGGGACGGATGTATGGCGTGAGAGGGAGAGAGGGGATGCAGGAGTACCGCGCATGCGTCGGCACGTGCCGCCAATGGAGGACGGCACGCACGGGGTGATAATTCAGGGATATATCTCGAGATATTTAGTGGTATTGTGATAAGGAATAAATAAATAGTTTGATAAGTAAATCAATGGGTATTCCTGAGTTTAGGTTGAAATGAAAATACTTAGTTTCAAAATACTAAAGTACTACAAAAATAACGTAATCTGCAGATTTTCCAAATTAAGTGGGAAATATAAATATTACAACTTTACAATATTTTGAGAATAAACCGTAAACAGAAACGGACAATGTTGGCCAAACTGTAGGTGACAATATAAGTTTAATCAAAAATTATATACGTAAAACGAAACAATGGAAAAAAATCTAGCGATTTATTTTTCTAAGGTAAAAGCTTTAAATATTATCCTATATTAATAAATATCCTTATATTAATAAGAAAAAACAAAAAAAAATATATGACATTATTTACACAAAATAACTACACTATCAAAATCACAACACAACAACAAAAAACCAACCACGAACAAGAAAAAATCTCGAGAAATATCCCGAGACCGCGACACGGAAGTGCGCTGTGTAGCAGGCCTACGCGGCGACGGCGTAGCGCTACGCTTTCGTAGGCCTGGTAGTGGCTACGGCGGCCAACGCGCGTCTACGTCGCTCGTGAAATTAGGACAATGTGTCACTGTGTCTACCAAACCAAAACAAACTCAAATATGTGAACATCACACAGTGCCTGGAAACTTTACACTGCCATTAACTAATATATTTCTAACGCACAATTAATCTATCTTTAACTAAATCCCATTTTTCGGTAGGACATTCACCCCTGACCCAGTTTTAATGCATCTGCGCGGTGCAATGCCGCAGTCAACCTAAAACCCAGTAGCATCAGAGTGTTCAAGGACGATACCTAACAGTGATACCTGTGTTCATTAGTTCGTAAATCCTTTTCTAGATTAGCTTCGTGCAATAATTTTAATCGTTTCTCGACTGACTCCGATAAGTCTGAAGTTTCATCTGTTAGTTTTGTGTGGATATCGATGTGAGGTATCGAGAAATAAGGCTGTTTTTGGCATAAGGAAGGGCAAGATGGCGGGACGGGACGGCTCCTTGGAAGGGCAGCTGACCCATGTAATACAGCACCATATATCACAGCCAGGAACTGAGGCCCAAGTGAGTGTTCACCAAGTGCAGAGTCCATCAGGAAGTGGCACAAAGAGGCACCAGATCATCATTGATATCAAACAAGACATCGATATAGATGAGTTATCAACTAGATCCTTGGCTGAGAGCGTCATGGAGACACTAGGAGCCCG
Organism: Aporophyla lueneburgensis; assembly: GCA_932294355.1. Lineage (NCBI taxonomy): Eukaryota > Metazoa > Arthropoda > Insecta > Lepidoptera > Noctuidae > Aporophyla > Aporophyla lueneburgensis. Next base: position 8,249,616 of record OW028762.1, on the reverse strand, counting down.
CTCAGCAGCTGTCTATATCGACAATGGCCATGTTGCTGGTGAAAATTCTGGTGATCTTGAATCTTTGACGACAGTAAACGTCATAGTTGCGAATGATATGAGCCAGGTTTCCAGTCCTCAGCCTGTCGAAGAGCCTGATGCTGTACAGGAGCCGGCAGAGAGCTCGATTATAATACCACGGAACCGTATAGCCGTGGACAGGATAGTGGAAATGGCAAATGCTACTTCAGGGGAGTCTACATCCACTACGAGTACTGCTGTTACAACTGTTGCGACGACCACAGCATCAGGTATGCGCCATTTTTGTTTTCATGCAGAGAATTAAGTATCAGTAAAACTGTCATTGATTTTCAGTGTTTTCGTGGAAAGAAATCTGCTTTGTTATATATTTACGGGGTTAGGGCAAAGGTAGCTGGGAGTTTTGCAATATGCAAGTCTATGTCAAGTTGTATGTTGATTGAACTATGATATCGTGGACTTTAAATTATGAATTTACAGTATTATGAACCTTAAAATCATCAATACAACTCTCTAAGTTCATATAGTACCTTTTAATACCAACATTTTACCAGCCACTTTAGCGCAAACTTCTTAAAATTGCTTTTTGGCTGTGTTATCCTTATGTGTGCTGTATTGACTAGCCTAGAAGACCTCTTTTGGGTTAGCAAAACCAGAATGTTATTGTTCCTCTATGACTTTGGAAACAGGGCTTTCATCTGGACAGTTTATATCAGGCTGTAAATTGCTGCATAGCAAACAAACAAAGATGGCGGGAACCAACATTGATCACAACGCTAGAGGCGCTTAAGCCTTGCTTTCGAAATGAAATGAAATGTTTATTTCTGTAAGTAGATCTTACATATAAGACACTTAAACACGTTAAAAATCTAAATCAACATTAGTGTGATCAATTTTTAAACTCAAGAAAAAATATTTATTGATGAAGGGAAAAAAATAATATGTACCGAAGGATGGTGTATCTGTCCTATCTAGTAGATATACCCACATAGATATTTTTTAATAATAAATAATACTTTAAAAAACACACTTTGATAGCTTTATGTTTTAGTCCGGCTAGCTACAAAATAATGTTTTTTTTTTGCTGTTCTGGTGATTCTGACCAGGTTAATGAGATAAATTTATGAAAGTATTGTATTGTCTTTGGTCTTTGATAAGTGTGCAAAGTTTCAAATTAATCCGACGTTTTAAAGTGGGTGAAAATCACGTTCAAAGATTCCTTTACATACATACATCATCATCATCATCATCATCATTTCAGCCGTGAGACGTCCACTGCTGGACTTAGGCCTCACCCAATTTCGGAGGCTTTGCCATAATCGCCACGCTTGGCAGGCGGGTTGGCGATCGCAGTACGGTGGTAAAATGCATAGAAAACGCTGCTGCCCATTCTCTAGTAAGTCCCTTAGTCGCCTTTTACGACACCCACGGGAAGAAATGGGGTGGTTTATTCTTTACGTCCGGCACCACACGGTACCGCATACATACATACCTAGAAAATAAAAGCGTGTTCATTAAAGTTTAGTACTAAAGCTTTGGAAACAAAAGCTTCAGTAGTATAGTTTTATTTCAGTTATTCCATTATCATAACCGACGTCTTGCAAATCTGTCATTTTCACCTGTATTGGACATTACGGTGTCAAAAATGCTCTGTATTTTTAACCGACTTCAAAAAAAGGAGGAGGTTATCAATTCGACAGTTTTTTTTATGTCAATTACCACATAACTTTTGACTGGGTGAACCTGGCTTTTGATAGCTGGTGCTTTCCGAATGGTCCCATTTTAATTTGGTTCCATTCGGAGAATGGGTTCCATGTGAAAACCATATAAGTCTTAAATTTGCATTAAGTATTTGTGCGACAAACAACGAATAACGCGATTAGATTAGTGCGGAGTATCTACCATACGTAAAAAGTTGAAAATAAAAATTTTGTAAAAAGTTTTTGACAACCATTATTATATGACTGTTCACAGATTTTCATATGCAACCAAAGCATTTAAATGCTTTCAAATTTTCATTCTATTTTGAGCACTGTCACTTGTTTTATCGATAATTTCAATTATTATAATATATATCTGTAAACGTCTTACATTTTAACTTACGGTGTGTTCAGTTTCCGTCTCTTTTCTTTGTAATACGTCTGACAAAGACAGGTGAGTATTTATTACATAGATGGTTTATTATATTAACAAAATTGATGAGAACGATTTTGCTTCTATCATCTGCCTACCCTTTTCCCAATTATGTTGGGGTCGGCATCCAGTCTAACCGGATGCTGCTAGGTACTATTATTTTACATGGCATGACTGCCTATCTGACCTCCAACCCACGGTTACTTCTTCACTTGTATGTCCTGGAATTTTACTATCAATATTTCAGTCACTTCCACTGAAGCTCGGGCTGAAAATTAGCACATACGTTTGGCTCTGGTGATAATGCACGATAAAATCCTTGTTTAAAATATTTAATGTTTTATTTACATAAAATAAAGAAATAACGGTGGTTTGTTAAGTAGTAAAAAAGAAAGAAATGATCCATTATCAAATAGCAGAAAAACTTTACCAAAATCAATGTAGGAAGTGCGAAATGACAGCTGCGCAAAGTACAATGGCGGAACGCTTTCTTAAATGTCAGGAGACCTCGAAGTGGGCACTACATATCATTCTTATTAATATACTGTGGCAGGGACATTGACGCCAAGCATGAATTCAGCACATGATGCTAGAACTTTGTGTAGATTCTGTTCGAAAATAAAAATTAAAAAAAGCTGCTGTTTCATAGAAAACTGCAATACTTTTGTGTGAAACAGCAGACTGTGCGAATATTTATTAATTATTGAAATATACACATACACAACATTTATATATTTTATGCTTTACTTTTTCTAACATTATTGACTATACTATCTTACAATATAAGTATACATAATTTAAAATCTAAGTAAAAAATATGTACATGTATATACAATATAAAAATAAATAATCATAAAGCATCAAAATATTCGTCTGCATCGTTGTCAACAGGAAACGTGCCCAAGAAGCAATTGGTCAAAGAATCAGCATTGCCATACAACGTGGCATGCTTTTTTTTTTTTTTTTTTTTTTTTTTTCAGGGCGGGAAATCATCAAATGACTTCTCCCGCTCTGGGCGGAGCGGGAGGGCGTGTCAGACTTTTACTGACTAAAACCCACCCGTGTTCCATCAGTTGCCCATGTGCCAGGGTCACGGTATCTCTCTCGAACAATCACGCGACCCCGGCAGGCATCGGTCCTAGTAGACCCCTACACTGCTGCTGACATCTCTTTGAGGCGCGCGTGGAACACTGCGCGCCGTCGACCCGAGCCTGGTCCTTACCGGGCGGCGAGCTACCCACTGCTCGCCACCCGCAAGCTCGCGCCTACGGTGGCCGGGAGTCCGCTATTGACTCCCGACGCCCGGGGCGTCTCCTCCTGCGGCGGCTAGGGACGTGAGGGCGCAGAGACTGCCACTCCCTCACGCGCCCCGCCTCCTCCTTCGCGAGCATTACTGCTTCGCAGAAGGAGGTGACGGCTTCCCATTCCCTCTCGCTCCGTACCATGGCTCGCACCAGGGCCGGACGCGAGAGGTCACCGCCGCCAATCGCCTCCACGAGCACACGGCGGTTCTCCGCCCAGGCAGGGCACACTTCCACCGTATGCTCCACCGTGTCCTCCAGACGATCCTCGCAATGGAAACACCCGGACGTATCCTCCCGCTTTATCCTGAACAGGAACCCACCGAAGCACCCATGCCCGGTGAGAACCTGCGTCAGGCGGAAGGTGAGGACGCCGTGACGCCTCTCTATCCACTCCTCAAAGAGGGGACTTACCGCCGCAATTGTGGCGTGCCCAGCACTGGGTTGCGACAATCGTACCCGCCATGTCGCCATGAGATCACACCGGAGCTCTGTCCGCCGTGCCGCGATTTGTCGCGGCAGCGGAGTTTCGCCCCGGCGTTTCGCCTCCTCGCGCCACTCCCACATGTGCGCGAGGACCTTTGCCTCCAGATCCCATGGCGGCACTCCGGCAAGGAGGCTCGCCGCCTCGCACGAGACCGTGCGGTATCCCCGGATTAACCGGATGGCCATGACCCTCTGGGCCGCAAACAACCGGCGCGCTGGGCGCAGCCTCAATGAGGAACGTGGCATGCTGCCAGCCTCTTGGGCATATTATGTATAATATCTGGATGACCGAGCTTTGCTCGGTATTTCTTGGAAAATTGTGTTTAAAATAATAAGTTTATGTTCAAGTTGATTATCGATAAAGTTGGTCATTGAAAACACGAAGAAAACGACATTTTCTTAAAATGATTCCTAGCTAGATCGATTTATCGCCCCCGAAACCCCCTGTATACAAAATTTCATGAAAATCGTTGGAGCCGTTTCCGAGATTCAGATTATATATATATTATATACAAGAATTGCTCGTTTAAAGGTATAAGATATTGTAAGATAGTATAGTCAATAATGTTAGAAAAAGATAAAATAAAATATATTAACACTAGCTTTTGCCAGCGGCTTCGCCCGCATGGATGTCGGAAATTATCCCGCGGGAACATACTACCGGGATAAAAAGTAGCCTATGTCCTTTCTCAGGCTCTAAACTATATGTGTACCAAATTTCATTTAAATTGGTTCCAGTAGTTTTAGCAGAAAAGCGAGACAGACAGACAGAGTTACTTTTGCATTTATAATATTAGTGTGGAGTGTGGATTTATATAATGTTCCCTTTTTTGTTTGTTTTAGTATAAATGCAAAAAAAAAAACAATACCCCTGCGTTGAAAATTTTCGACATTTCTGTATTCGTTAGTTCCTCTTTACATAGTATGAAACACAGTCGCTTCGGAAGCGTTTGTACCCTTAGATCTTTAAAACTGCGCAACGGATTTTAGCGAGGTTTCCATCAATACATAAAGTGATTCAAGGGGAAGGTTTATATGTATAATACGCGGTCAAAGCCACTGGCAAAAGCTAGTTATACTATAAATCATTTGTTGTTCAATTCTATTTGTTCTATAACAGCGTATACTTTTTCAATATTTTTTTTAAGTAGCTTGTGCTCGCCGCTTCACTTGCGCGGAGTTCGAAATTTATCCCACGGGAACATAATACCGGGATGAAATGTATTGTCATCATTTCAGCCGAAAGATGCCCACTGCTGGACATCGGCCTTCTCCAAACACTGCCACCTCGAGCGGTTCTTTTCTACCCGCATCCAGTGAATTCCTGCGGCCTTTACGAGGTCATCAGTCCACCTTTTGGGAGGCCTTCCGACGCTACGTCTTCCAGTACGCGGTTGCAACTTCAGAACCTTTCGGCCCCATCAGCCATCTGTTCTGCGATCAATGTGCCCTGCCCACTGACACTAAGTTTGGTAATTCTTCGGGCTATATCTGCCTTGGTACCTATACCTTGGTTCTCTCTCCTACGGACAGGTTCATTTCTGATTCGAGCACGTAAGGAAACTCCATGCATAGTTCCATTGCCCTGTAGGTGACTTTCAGCCTTTATATGGGGCCCATTGTGAGCGACTACGTTTCAGTACCATAGGTAGATAAAACGTATCCTATCTGTTAATTCAGGGTTTAACCTCTAAGTCCCTGAGATACCACATTTGGTATAGACACAATCGTTTTAATTGTGTCTGTAATTACGGTAATTGACTGGTTAAACTATCTGTGTGCTAAATGTCATCCCAATCTATCCAAACAGTAGGATAAGTCCGAGTTTCTTCGCGATGTTTTCTTTCACAGATGTTGGAGATGTCCAGTGGAGGGTAACTGCGTGATACGCTATCAGTAGGAATCGCTTTGATTTGACAGTTGCACTACATTCATGACGTCGTTTACGTTGCTAGGCCGACAATTCTTTCAAACATATGAAAGAATGAATTAGGAATAATCAGAATCAGAATCAGAATCAGAATCAGAATCATTTATTTGTAAGACATAGGTTACAGGTCAAGGTGTTAATAATTAAATGATGCGCTATGTTTTGCCATTGATGACATACAAAAATATCAGTGAAGATTATCATAAAAATAAAAAATAAAGGCAGATCAAATTCACTATACAAAACAAAAAATAACCAGAAAATTAAATACATGTACAGTTGTTACAGTGATGTATCATTTAGGTAATCATCTAGGGCATAGTAACATTTCTCCACCAGTAATTTAGAAAAACATTTTTTGAATTTTATTAGTGGCATGCTTCTTATGACCTCGGGTATTTTATTATAAATTTTGGGCGCAACACCAAAAAAGCTCTTTTTCATTAATGATGTACTGCATTTTGTTGTACATAGTTGATTTTTATATTGACTACGGATTGGGTTCTTCTTAACCGCTGACAACTTAGTAAATAGATGTGGATTTGATTTTACAAACAATGCAGTTTCTAATATATAAATAGCTGGTAACGTTAAAATTTTAAATTTCTTAAAGTAGGGAACGCAACTGTCTGTTGGTTTTAGATTACACATGGATCGTACACATCTTTTTTGCATCCTGAATATCAGTTCCCTGTTAGTTGACTGTCCCCAGAATACAACACCATACCGTAGAACAGAGACTACAAGTCCATGATACGCTGTTAGTAGAGTATCTGTATTTACTTTCCTAGACAGTTGAAATAGTAGGTACGCAGACTTACTAAGTCGCTTGCTTTCCTGTACGTGAGGTTTCCAGGTTAATTTGTGGTCTACAGTTATACCTAAGAATTTGGCACTCGTAATTTCTTCTATTTGACATTCATTATAAGTTATATTTAACGGTGGATACTCACGCCGCTGATGGAATTGTATAATTTTTGTTTTTGATAAATTAATTTTAAGATTATTATTATTGAGCCAAGTTATGATATTATTAAGAGAATTATTGACATCGTTTCGATAATTGTCTGGATCGGTGCATTTTATTATAGCCGTACTGTCATCTGCAAAAAGTACCATTTTGTTCCTTGAATTTTTTGGGAGATCATTGATGTAAATTAAGAAGAGTGGGGGCCCCAATACGCTGCCTTGAGGTACGCCATATTTAACATATCTTGCTTCAGAGATATACTTAGTTTCTAATTTACTTTTTGGACAAATTCTAGTAATTTCTGTGCATTGTGTCCTATCGCTTAGATATGACTCTAAGAGTTTATGGATGTTGCCTCGAATCCCGTATTCATGTAATTTTTTTAGCAAATTCTTATGATCTACAAAATCAAAAGCACTTGTCATATCCGTGAAGATAGAACACACAGGCTGTCTTTTGTCTACAGAAGTCATGATACTTGATAGCAAGTCAAAGAGTGCCATATTTATATTAATATTTTTTCTAAATCCTTTTTGTTCGTCGCAAAATAAATGAAATTTTTCGAAATATGCGTATAGTGAGTTATATATAATTTTTTCAATAACTTTTGAGTATTTTTGCAATTGGCCTGTAATTTTTTACTTCCGTTTTTTTATTTTTTTTATAAATGGGTTTAATTATTACCTTCTTTAAATTAGTAGGGAATACACCCTCAGAAATGCTAAGATTAATTATGTGGGTTAGTGGTGACGCTATGTTTTCCTTCACGAATTTTATAACCTTAGTCGATATACCATCGTAACCGACAGTATTTGTATTTTTTAAGCCACTGATCACTTTTATAACGTCCGAATCTGAGACTGGTAGCATAAATAGGGATTGTAAAGTTGAATTTTCAATACCGTGACTATTCATTGGCCTACTATTATTTTGAGTTGTTTTTGAATTATTTTCAATCTTCTCCACAAAATATTTATTAAATTCATTCGCGATATCCATAGGGTGTGTAAGCGTTGAGTTCTCATTTTGTATAGATAATATTTGTTCATGCGGAAGACTAACTGTACTCTTGTTAATTATTTGCCAAATTGCTTTTGATTTATTTTCAGACATTTTTACGTAGTGGTTGTTTTGGGCTTTCTGAGTTAATTTTATTATTTTCCTAAAAATAATTCATATTACTGATAAATGCGTGCACTGATTGGACAGGTCCACTCAATCTGTTTGGTTCTTTCCTCAAAAGACCATTCCAGACACCAATCAACATGGTCTTCACATGATCATGACCAAGATTATGTCTGGACTTTAAAAGCGACAGTGACCTCTGAGTTTGTCGACATCGACAATGGCCATGAGAAGAAAGGCCGAAGTCTTTCTTCTCAGAGTAGTCAGATAGTCCGAAACGCCGACCTCATCTAGTTTAAAAAATATTATTGACGCGTAAAAGTATTTGTACAAACCTACTTACAGAAATTAAATTATTTATCACTATCGCAATAAGGGTGCAGCATAAACTTACTAAAATAGAAAATGTTGCTAAGGTGTAAATAACTTGTTGAGGGAAGTTCTCCTACAGACTATTTAAAGGTTTGCCCTACATTTACTAACTCGAAACAATTAGTTTCACTATAATGTCTGGATATAAGAATAGGGTACAGATTTTCAGCTTAAAACATCTGCGTCACCAAGAAAGTGTGACTATTAAAAGAACATCACAATTAGCCTATAATGCTCCAATTTCTGGGGGACAGGCCTCGTCTCTTTCAGAGGGGTGGGCCGAAATTCACCACGCGGGTCCAGTGCTAGTGACCAACATGGTAGATCTTACATATCTTCGAATGTTTGGTTCTAGTACACGCCGGTTTGCTCACGATGTTTTCCTTCACCGTTTTGAGAGCAGTGCTGATGAAATAATTAACACAAAGAAAAGCGCCTGTTTGAGCTTACAACCTACTCGTAAGTCGCAGCCGTTGGCCATGATTGCACTATTAAGAGTGTCTTTTGTGAAGAAACACCATTTATTCTGCACTGACTCATCTGCGTAGCCTTTTCACAACTATATTGGGGTCGGATTCAAGCCTAACCTGATGCTGCTGCCTACCAGCATTTTACATGGACCCACTGCCTATCTAACTTCGAAAACCCAGTTACTGTTTAACACGGTGCCCCTTGGCAAGACTCAGCAGTCTATCGGGCTACTGACAACCCGTAACAACTATCAGATATCAACAAATGACAGCTAGGACCAAATGCTTAACGTGCTTACCAAGACACGGTGGGATAGATGGTTACCCATCCACAGACTGACCTTAGCAAAAGTTTCTTACCTTTGAAGATCGACCCGTTATTGTTTAGCCAAGAGTTTACTTCGCTAATTTGTGTGCCAAGCTTGGTCAATTAAATACGGAATGCTCCAATTTAGCTTTCCAATTTAAAGATCTATTAATTTTCGTTTTGGAAGGTTTCTTTAGCCCCCAATCTTTATTGAGGCTATAAGAAGCCTTCTTAAACGAAAAAGGACGCTTTAGTCCTTTTAATTAATACTAGGGATGTGCCGGATATCCGTATCCGTATTCGCGGATATCCGAGGGAGAAGATAGATCCGTATCCGTTACTATTTTGGCGGATCTTTTACCTTATTCATTTTCAAAACATAGAGGAAATTCTAGTACAGGTGATTAGGTAGTAATGAAAAGATATTAAATTAATTCAGATTATTTCTTAAAATCATTTTTTTTTGTGTCTTACTTAACTATAAACAAAACAAAAGGAAGTCCTGCGCAATGCAAGTCCAAAGATGTCCTGTCAATCAAAGCGTCAAGTGGCGTCAACTATCGTTTCAAGGTCACGCCGATTGAGGAAAAAAGTAAAGATCCGTATCCGCGGATCTTGACACCAAATATCCGAATTCAGATACGTATCCGCGGTTATAAATTTTTACGATCCACATCACTAATTAATACGCGTTACACCAATTGATCGAAGTCTATTCAAGGTATTTGTGAGTAACGACCGTGCTTATATACCAATCCTATATAATATGTATATAAGCTTATTGAAATATCGGATTTCGTCTTTAAGTAGGGTTTCGGTAGTGGTGGCCCAGTGGTAATGGCCCTGACTTACAAGTTATGGGTCGTGAGTTAGAGCCCAAATAGGCGCTTCACTTTGTGTAAATTATTTCATGACCACTGCTCTCAAAAAAACTTTTTACAAAAAAAACAACCGACTTCCTTAAAAAAACACTACAAAGTCAAAAATAACTTTAATTTCGAAAGTCGGTGTCTTAGGCTCTGTATTTAAGGTTTTTGCCACCGACTTCCGAAATTAAAGTTATTTTTGACTTTGTAGTGTTTTTTTAAGGAAATCGGTTGTTTTTTTTTGTAAAAAGTTTTTATTTTTTAACTTTTTAGTTGTGGTAGATACTCCGCACTAATCTAATCGCGTTATTCGTTCATTTGTCGCGCAAATACGTAATGAAATTGACTTGTATGGTTTTCACATGGACCCCATTGTCCAAATAGAACCAAATTAAAATGAGACCATTCGAAAAGAAACAACTTTCAAATAAAAAAAGAATCATCAAAATCGGTTCACCCAGTCAAAAGTTATGAGGTAACAAACATAAAAAAAAAATACAGTTGTATTGATAACCTCCTCCTTTTTTTGAAGTCGGTTAAAAAGGTGAAGGAAAACATTGTGAGGAAACCGGCATGTCCTAGAACCAAAAATTCGAAGACATGTGACATCTATCAACCCGCACTGAGCCCGCGTAGTGGATTACAGCCCTCTCTCTATCTAAGAGAGGAGGTTTGAGTCCCAGCAGTGGGAATATTATAGGCTGATTATACTTATGCCATACCCGCCATACCTTTTATGTGGAAGACGTAAATACTTCTAGATTGGATACGTTTCGACGGTGCACATTTTAAAGTATTTGTTTAGTAATTTTTTATCAAAATGAATACCTTTATTGGTTTCGGTATATAATGTAGATAAAGTTTTTCTTTTCCACTTATTTATTTGTGCGAATAGTTTAAAAGTTTGGATATGGATAGTCTGAGCCCGGGAAAGGACATGCTACTTTAAATCAACACATAAACGCAGACGAAGCCACAGTCGGCCGCTAGGCTAAAATTAACTTTAAAACAACTAAGCTAGAGTGACAGTGGTGCCGATTCCCTTATTCACAAACTAAACTTTTAAGTTCAGTGCATCTTTTTCTTTCTATTTCATTAAGGAAAGGACAGAAGATAAATTTTAGTTTAGTCCTGTCAAATTAATTAGCGCTTGACGTAAATTGACGTAATTTTAGTAGGCAAGTTTTTAATCACGTCTAAACTTGTATGGAGTAGTGACAGGCGCTGATTAATTTGACAGGACTAAACTAAAATTTTTCTTTTGTCCTCTTCTTAATGAAATACAAAGAAAAAGATGCACTGAACTTAAATTTAGTTTAGTTTGTGAACAAGGGAATCGGTACCATTGTTTTATTTTTAGACAGATCTTGTTACCTTTCGGAATAAAAACATTTCTCTCAAGCGTCCGATCTGAAAGCTTCCAGGCAAAGCCATTTCTACACGAAATCGCGACACAAAAATATTTGTAATTTACTTTTTTCATGGAATTCATCCGATTCAGTGATGTCGTTTAGGTTTGCTCCACTCCACTAATTTGAAATTTTACGTAGGTTATTAAACAAAAGAATTAGGTGTTCCATACATTTTGATCGCGTAGAAATTGCACTTTTCTATGAAACAGCAGATTTGTTTTTTTAATAATTGGCGAAACATTTTATCGCATCGGTATTTAGAATCTTACCGAAGAAACCATATTTTACGAAAAATAAAAATATTCTCAGAGATTGGAAGGTTGGAATGCTATAAGACCTTTGCCCAGCTGTGGGACTATACAGCGACGTAATTAGCGTAACATACTAAAAGTAGGAATTCCTTTCATTTTGACAGTTCCACAAAATTCATTGCGTTTTTTACGTTGTCGAGCAAGCAAATTATTCGAACTTATACATCAATGGATTATTATTAATCATCGAAATGATTCATTTTAGGTAAAAACTACAGAATGGCAAAGAAGAATGTGAGTGAAAACGCCGGGACGGGACGCCATACGCGGACATATTATATTGACCTTATTGGTGATGTTCTTCAGAAAGGTCAGGTGCGTAGTACTCGCAACCGGCGTGTGTGTATGACCAGATGTATGAACCTAAACGAGGCAATAGGCGAATGTAAGCGCAGCAGGTGGCCCTATAGTTTATACGTACAAAACTTTTTAACAAAAAATTAAACCGCCGAAAAAACTGAAGTCGGCGCCAAACAATCAGTGACCAAGGATCACTAAATTACCTTTTTATTGAAATAAACAAACAAAATTAGTTAATTAATTTGCTTATTTGGCGCCGACTTAAAATTATTTAGGCTTCTTATTTTTTTTACTTTTCAGTTTTTTCGGCGTTTAAATATTTGTTAAAAAGTTTTTATTTTATAACTTCTTGTGGCTATAATCTACTAATTACTACATACATACAATCACGCCTTTTTCCCATGGGGGTAGGCAGAAACCACGGAACGCCACCTGCTACGATCTCTACACACTCCTTTTGCCTCTTTAAGGTTCATACAATTGGTCATACACACACGCCGGTTGCGAGTACTACGCACCTGACCTTTCTGAAGAACATCACCAATAAGGTCACTATATGTCCTCCTAGGGCGTCCCCTCCCGGTGTTTCCACTCACATCTGCCTTGTAAATACCTTTTGTGAGTCGTCCTTCATTCATCCTCTCAACATGACCAAACCATCTAAGCATACTTTTTTCAATTTTTGTCACTATATCTTCTTTTAAACCACACCGTTCTCTTATCACATCATTTCTCAGCCTATCATTCATAGTCACACCACACATGCTTCGCAAGGAACGCATTTCCACAGCATTTATTCTACTTTCATGCTTCTTTTGCCACACCCAACATTCACTCCCATACATAAGCGTAGGCACCAGTACACCATTGTGAACAGCCAGTCGAGCCTTATTGGACATCAGTTGGTTGGTCACAATTGCATGTAGAGCACCATTTACTTTATTTCCCGCATTCACTCTTCTTTCCACATCTTTATCAATCTTTCCATCCCTTGTAAACAAACTCCCCAAATATACGAACTCACTTACTTGCTCCACATACACCACACTAATTACTACATGCTTGCAAAATCGGACTATTCTGTAAGAAGTTATGCGTGGTCATACATTACAATCAATGAGTGAACAATCAATCATCCCCTGTTTTCCTACCCTTAGGGTTGGATTTTTTTTTGAGACCACCTTCGGGATATGATCAAAATTGGACCAGTCTGTAAAAAGTAATGCGTGGTCATACATAAATAAAAATATAAATACAAGGTGCAGTTTTGGATCTGCAATACATTTTAGGAGGTAATTATGTTAGTGATTCTCGACCCGAATCAACAATAAAATGGGCAGGCATTTTATTCTTATTTACGGAAATCGGTAAGTGTGAACTCCCTTTTTTAAAACGCGGCCACTCTGTACGTCTCCTTAAACTGCGCTTTCATACACACAAACAAACGCAACCGACATTTCTTTCATAGATTTTTTGAAGAGGGGTTATTAAGAGAATTATTCTGAAAAACAATAAAATTGAAAAATCGAAAATAAAAACTATTATTGATTATTGACTTGGTATCGTATTGTTATATGATTGTTTACGAGTCTCATAACAACCTCCTTAAATGTTTTGCAGGTTCAAAACTGCATCTTGAATATACGCGTCGACTTGAGAACTTCCTAGTCAGTTAAAAAACTACGAAAAATAAAACAAAACACGAGCGGAATCGTGTGTAGAGTTAGTCGAAAGTTCAAACGCATAGCGCGTATTGATCTACCCTCGAATTTTATTAGGTTAGTGGCACAGATTACTTCATTACCTACAGTTGGATGTAATTTGTACGTTTGTATGTAACGATTAGCTTATCTGAAATCTAGCCAGACTGAGTATTATCGGTCGTTGACTCTATTTACATAATTATTACGACTTTATTTCTAAAAGAGGTGGGCAGAAGTATCTTCTTCCTTTTCGTCGTCTTGATGGTTGCAGTATTGTTGCTTTGACCAGAATTTGGCCTTCGACAGCGTTATTGTTGTCCTCGCAAAGGTCTGCCATAGTGCAGGTGTTAGCCTGCCATTGTGCACAGAGAATACAAGATGTGGGGCAAAGTTAGTGATGTTCTGCAGCACTGCAGCTCATCGGAGTACGCCCATAAGTTTTTTTTTTTGTGGGTGCGAAATTATCAAATGACGTCTCCCGCTCTGGGCGGAGCGGGTGGGCGTGTCAGACTTTTACTGTCTAAAACCCACCCGTGTTCCTTCAGTTGCCTGTTCCAGGGCCACGGTAACACTTTTGAACAAATGTGCGACCCTGGCAGGATAATTTTGGTATCGATCGCTTAATACAAAATGAGCCTATCTTTAACCAGGCCCAGATTAGAGCATTAACAAAAAAATTCTAGCAGAAAGTCCAATAATACTTTGCTCGACTCGGAAATTGAATCCAGGACTCTACGCTCAGAAGTCGCGCTTCCGAACGCTAGGCCATTAAGTCAAGCTTTTAGTAAACAATAATATCTCAACGGTTAAAGCACGGATTGGCAAGCGAAAAGTCATGAGTTTGATCTCATCCGTAGCACTATTATCATACTTAAGTACTTACTTAAGTATTACTAGCTTCTGTCTATGACTTCATCTGCGTGAAATTTCTCGTTTCCCTGCCCATCCCGTCGTATCGCATCACTTGCTCGCACCTACTTCGTTTTTGCTTAGCACTCTTTCTGACTCTTTTTCTTTTCGCTCTTCTCCTGTGAGTCCAAGCGTGATATTAAATAGCCTACAGCCTTCCTCATGAATGTGATTATCAAATACAAAAAGATTTTTCAAATCCCACTGGTAGTTCCAGAGATTAGCGCATTCAAAGAAACAGACTCTTTGGTAAAGATCTTATTCATTTTCGTAAGTCTAAAAAGCGGTGCTCAAGCGGATATTCTCAAAAAGTAAAAATTGGTAAAAGGTTGACGACACCTGTACACATTTATTACTTTCTATATACGTAACTAGCTTTTGCCCGCGGCTTCGCCCGCGTGGATGTCGGAAATTATCGCAAGAGGACGTACTACCGCGGTAAGAATGTATGAATCCATGTTATACATACATAAAATTACGATTTTTTCCCATGGGGGTAGGCAGAAACTACGGAACGCCACCTGTTACGATCCTTACATATCTTGTGTGTTTGATGTACTTAAAATAAAACTAATAGTATTCAGTGTAAGAAGACTGCGACATAGGGCTGGATTAAATTGAATATAAGTCTTACTGGTTTTTCTTAACGCTCCTATTCTACCTATACAGACACTCAATTATTTACCAGACACCAAATTAAACATAGTTATAAGAATAGTACTTTTGCCAGTGGCTTCGCCCGTATAGGTTTCGGAAAATATCACTCGGAAACCTACTACCGGGATAAAGTATCCTATGTATATGGTAAGTATCCAGGATAACCAAAAATCCAAATCCATCCAAAAATCCTAACATCTAACCAATATTTCGCGGTCTCTTACTTGGAATAATACAATTAGGTTTATTTTGAGTACTTCGAACACACATGATTTTCGCATTTACTATGAAGCCAAAGTTAATATGAATTACAATATTCGACCGCTACCAACCGGGACGGCCGGGCGGCCGGACGCGGGAAGGCCCGCTAGCCGCTCTGCGGCGATTTTATTATAATCTCTGATATCTTTTAAAATATTAATTTTAATGATATGCTGTAAAGGGCAATTTTGATCTACATGAAATGCACAATTTATTTAAGGTACTTAATTGCATAAGGATTAATGCTGTATTGCGCCATTATTTCTCGTAAAAAGTAAAGGATAAAAATGGTTATTATGGGTTATCCCTAAGAGTTAGACATATACCATCGCGGACTTTTCTGTAGAACTTTTTAAGGTGTACAATACTGTAGTACATTATTTTGAGCTATTTCGTAGGGTTCAGCCAGCGTTCGCAATGTAAGCGCAAAAAAATGTGTTTATTTATGACATCACATTAGAAACCTCTAAAATTATCAGCGTTTCTTTACTATATTATACATGTTATATACATATAAACCTTCCTCTTGAATCATTCTATCTATTAAAAAAACCTGCATAAAAATCCGTTGCGTACTTTTAAAGATATAAGCATACATAGGGACAGACAGACAGCGAAGTGACTTTATTTTATAATATGTAAAGAAGATGAAATAATATTTTAGTGTATCTAGCACCGAAAGTTTTATTCATGCCATTTTGAATTTCATGTTTTTCTTAACACACCTGATGCCTCAGTATTTTGAGGCGGCTGAGGATTTTATAGGTTCCTATACCCAATGATTTATCCCAATAGCAACGGCTTCCAACAAACAAAATGCCAACTAACGGTAATAATAATAAACATCAAAACATGATAATTATACAGCGCCATTTTATCACATAATATTTTACGATAATACTATAAATAATATAAATTGCCGACATTTCCAAGAACCCAAGCTTATATCATGTATACGCATAAACTAGCGCCATCTATTGAGCAAAAGCGGTACTAGTTTGACACATTTAAGAACTAGCTGCAACGGTAGTTTGGTGTAAACCCTTTCTCATGCTATAATCTTTAGTAACAGTAATACGACACCTGGAGTTGTTTAATTATGTCAATTAGGCTCATTCATTTGATAATTGGTCTGTCAGCTGGTAGGTCATTGACGTTTAACGACATCTAGCGGTAAAGCGGAGTAACTGTACATTTCATTTTTATTTCTAGTTCTCCTAAGTATTTTTTTACAAAACCATCTATCTTAATTGCGCAAGTAGGTGTAAAGACAAACATAAATCATTGATACAGCGAATTACGTCTAGAACAGAGAGTTTTTATCAGTCTGACCTAAATATCTTTATGAGTAATCGAAAGCACTAGAGCACACACAAACCCACATACAGACGATAAAACAAATAGACATTTGTTCATCAATATCTAAATTACAGCAAAAAAATTATTACCAATGTTACGGTAGTACAGCGCCATCTCTTATCGAGTAGCGACATCAGTTTTTTGCCGGGTACCGTTCAACGGGACCGCTAGCTACTGACACACTTTTGACTCAGCTGATGTCGCGTCGGTGTGTCGTACGTGGGAAACGTGTCGATGTGTGCGTAGAATCCGGGATGCACCGATCCGTTAGCTTTAGGTTCTTTATAGAAACCAGTTGGAGTGCCATAGCGTGTTTGTTTTGTGTTAAAACCTCTTTTGTGTAAGGTCTTTGACTGTCGTTAATTGTTTTCTAACAATAAGGAACGTGTTAGGGTTCGGAGTTCGAATTTTGAATTTGACGTTACGGTTCGATGTTGCGGTTGTAATTATGACGTCATGCAGGCAAAGGGACACAGTTAAATACATTCGTGCTACATAAACTGTGCATATAAATATGAAGGAGATGAATAATCTCTTATTGGTGTCTAACTTAAATAATAATAACTTTTGAAAAGTCAATGGTATAAATATGCGCCAGCCCTTACGAACAATCTGTCATCATATTAAATTCATATCACAAATATTTAGACCAATGTTCTTTATAAATCAAAAACACATCATTTAAAAAGAATAATTGCTTATTCATGTCATCTTGCATCAGATGTCATTTCATTTTAGGGATGTCCCAGAACAAAGAATGCAAAATAATTATATTTTCAAATTCTTTTAATAAAGCAGAGCTGTCGCGAATATTTTTGACAGAAAAATCAAGCAGAAAAATTTGACAATCGGTCGGTTCTAACATCTGTCATAGTCAAAATATTATCAATAGGGGTGCTCAAAAGGTAATCATTTCGGGGTGGATAAATAAATTACATACCTTGACTTCAGGAGTAGCGATCCACCATGGCTTTCAGCTAGACTACCAAATATCTATTCTTAACTATTTTGGGGTTGGCTTCCAGTCTAACCGAATGCAGCTGAGTATTAGTATTTTACATGGAGTAACTGCCTATCTGACCTCCACAACCCAGCCGGGACCAACTGATTAACGTGCTTTCCAAGGCATGGAGGGGTCTTGGTATGTAAAGATGGTCACCCATCCAGGGAGAGACCGCAGTAAACGTAGCTTAACCTGATCGATCGACTCGTGCATCTGTTATTACTTAGCCATAAATATCTCACCTTTTTCTAAATACAACTTTAAAATTCCACTGGTAGGTACTTGAACTCTCTTCTTGTTTTGAGAAGAGGCATGAAATATTCCAACCCAATTGTACTGCAATAGATATCGTCGGAATCGTTTCTATCTATACTATACTATATAATGTTATAAAGCTGAAGAGTTTGTTTGTTTGGTTGAACGCGGTAATCTCAGTAACTACTAGTCCGAATTGAAAAAATCTTTTTGTTTTGGGTAGCCTAATTATTGAGGAAGGTTATAGGTTGCATAACATCACGCTACGATCAAAAGGAGCGGAGCAGCAACGAACTGGCAGGCAATTCGATGCGACGGAAAGGGTCAGGGGAGCAAAAATTTGACGCGGACGTAGTTGAGAGCAGAAACTAGTCACATAAATATAATCATATTTCTAATTCGATTGTCAATTTCGTAGATCTTTCACCGTCGCGATCGTTACCCTTAGCCCAAATGTCTGACAACCAGTCTTACCTAAGAGTATCGTGTTATTCTGTTACCGGGTTATGAAGGTCAAAAAGGTAGTCGCTTTATGTAAAACTAGCTTTTGCCAGCGGCTTCGCCCGCGTGGAGGTCGGAAAATATCCCGTGGGAACGTACTACCGGGATAAAAAGTAGCCTATGTGTTAATCCAGGTTATAAACTAACTGTGTTCCAAATTTCATCCAAATCCGTTTAGTAGTTTTTGCGTGAAAGGGTAACAAACATACATCCATCCTCACAAACTTTCGCATTTATAATATTAGTAGGATATATTCAGCTGCATCTGTTGAGGCTAGAAGCCAACTCCAACATAATTGCGAAAAGGCATGATATTGTCAAGTTCATCATTATTGTGCCTAAAGATTTCCACAGTTAGCTGACCAGCCTTAGCCATAACGATCAGTCCATAGTGTATCCCGCATAAGGTTACAAACTAACCATTCAGGTAAGGACTAACGGCGCGTTGTGTTCTACGTGCGCCTCAAAAAAGAGATGTTAGCAAACTGAAGGCGTCTGCTAGGACCGATGCCTGCCTGGGTCGCGAGATTCGTTCGAAAGAGGTACCGAGGCCCGTGGATTTGGGCAACTGAAAGAACACGGGTGGGTTTTAGTCAGTAAGAGTCTGACACGCCCTTCCGCTTCACCCAGAGTGGGAGACGTCATTTGATGATTTCCCACACACACGAAAAAAAAAGACTAACCATCCGGATTTTGACCGGCCGGCTTATAAGTCGAAACGCCCGAATCAAGCGAATCATTTTAAATAACATAATATTATCTCGAGGCGACACGGACGAACTTAATCTAAATGTGGGCGAATCCACAGTGTCATTGCAATACGCGCAACGTAATCGAAATTACGCCAACTTATGTATTTGTTTCCAAAGTAATCGAACACTATCGAAAAAATCAGTACACAGGGGCTGGTCAAGACAAGAAACCGACCCATGGCTTCCAGTTGGCTTCTTTAGACGATAAAGCCGCTTAACAGATCATATTTTATTATCAAAATCTAGATAATGCGTCTAGACTTTAGGCTTTTCACTATCAGTCATTGTGCTACATAGTTGTTATCACCTCAAAACAAAATAAAAGAATAACGCGTCATTATGAAAAAGTTGTAGGTTTTGGTACCAGACGTAACGAATAGCATCATCCGTTTTCATCCCGTGGGTGTCGTAAAAAGGCGACTAAGGGACTTACTAGAGAATGGGCAGCAGCGTTCTCTATGCATTTTACCACCATGCTGCGATCGCCAACCCGCCTGCCAAGCGTGGCGATTCTGGCAAACCCGCCTAAATTCGGGCAGGCTTATGTCCAGCAGTGGACGTCTTTCGGCTGAAAGGATGAGGAGGGAGAGGAGGAATATTCCCGTGGGATAGTTTCCGACCTCGTGATCTATGCCGCTGGCAAAATCAAGTACTAAATTAAAGAAAAATCACGAAAAAAAATACTTCAACCTATAACGTTATCATTGTTAGGAGTCAGGCCTCGTCTCGGTGAGAGGCAGTGGGCCGTAATCCACTACGCGGGCCCAGTGCGTGTTGGTAGATGTCACATGTCTTTAAAATTTAATCTACCAAAAGACTTAATTTCAAGAAAGTGACTTTAGAATCAGTCGTTAACTCCTTATCATAGTTTTATAGTCGTAGAAGGAGGGAAAAGGAAATAATAGTTATTTTTAGTACCAATTACTAAAATAATAATGTTTAGTCTGCACAGACATTACAAACAAAAGATACATAAAATGTACACGTACAATGTAGCTAAAAGCCCCGAATACAGAAAGAAATCATTTTGTCCATTGCTTGTCGCGCATTTTTGAAAATTCATCCCTTGAAGTTAATCGTGAATGAAAATATATGAATAAAGTCAACTTCTAGAGGTAGGTATGCTGGTTGGAATAAGCACTGACGGCTGCCATGACCCACGCATAATAGTACACTTGAAGGACTAAGTACGGGCACCAAACCAGCTACCATAAAACGGGATACATAGGTGTTATTATTTATATATAGGATAAATATTTTATTTCGATTCGATTCGACAATTTCGTTGATGGAAAATCCATCCCGCGCACAGCTTTGAAAGAAAAACCATTGATACCGATAGTTTTCTCTACATTCCAAATCGAGTTTTGACCATACTTAGGACAACTTTAACTGCTGATGATTAAGTAAACTAGGCTAACTTTATTTAATGTGTTAATTAACAATGTTTCTGTCCTTTTCAGGTAAGCTGAGAAACTTGGAGCTATCAAGCATTGGTAACAAGTATCAATACATTATTTGTTCATGTCTGCAGAAGCAAGTTTCACCATAGCCCTTCACAACCATTCGACAGGCTATCTTATCGAAAATTCGACGTAGTTAAGCGAAAAGGATCCAATCCACGCCCAGTGACTTTTGAGATATTGACGTTTGAAGCTCAAGCGGTTAATTTTCTGCCAGGGTCGCGATATTTGTTCGAAAGAGATATCGTAACCCTGGCACATGGGCAACTGAAGGAACACGAGTGGGTTTTAGTCAGTAAAAGTCTGACACGGCTTTCCGCTCCACTCAGAGCGGGATACGTCATTTGATGATTTCCCACCCACAAAAAAAAGGCGATTAACTTTTAGTTTTTTTTTTAAGCTGCCAATGGAATATGAACACGTTTTTTTTATAAGCAATGGTATATATAACATATTCTGTTAGAAACACTAGTTAAGAACAAGAAAGTTTAAATTGTTTATGCTGAAAAAAATATGAAGCGTAAGAACCAGAAATAACGCTATCTTTTTTTTCGTTTTTATTGATTCGTAGTTTCTATAATTTGGATCAGTTTGCTGTTGTTTCTTTAATTTGGATCCCTTAACTCATTTTTGACCAAGTTATGGATTGGATCCTTTTTGCTTAACTACTTCCAATTACACATTTAGATAATCTGATTTGTTTTGCCCCCGACAGTAAACAGCTGTCGGAAGAATAGTGGTCATGTAACTGACAACATTTCGGGTTGTGGATAGCGTTTATAGTACACCTACGATAAAATTTATTGATGATTGATTCGGTACGAAAGCGTATCGAAAGGTTGTGAATATCTTTTTAGTTCCCACTATAACACTTTAGACCCGAATTAATAAATCGACTGGTGTGTGAGCGTTTTCAAAATCAAAAGTCATTTATTCAAAATAGGGTGAGACTCAGCACTTTTTGAACGTCAAAATTACATAAGACAGCCCCCAAAACGCCCGCCCTTCACCACTTCCTAGTGCTTTTTTATAAACACCGTTTTAATTGAAATTAAATCATAATTTTTGGTATTAAATTAAGATAATGTACATTTTTTTTGAGATTTATTAACTCGGGACTAAGTTAATTTTTATCGTATTCAACCTAAAATGTTCCCACGGGTGGGACACGGGCCTCCTCTCGGTGTGAGGGAGTGGGCCATAATCCACCACACCCAGTGCGGGTAGGAAGAGGTCACATGCCAGTTTCCCTCCTCTATATGAGAGGGTGCGTCTACTTGGGCGTGGTGTTACATGTCTCCGAATATATGATTCTAAGGCATGCCGGTTTCCTCACGATGGTTTTCCTTCACCGTTTTATGAACAGTGTTGATGAAATAATTAACACTACGTAAAGCACCTGTTTGGGTTCAAAACTACAACTCTTAAGTCCAATTTTAATGGACCAGCGACAAAAAAGTAATTAGGTTTATAATTGTATCTCTGGTACCAATTTTTCAGTGAGGAGTGGCGGTTCAGTGTCTGTAGGTCGTGAGTTCGAACCCAGGGAGAGACTTTAATTATTTGTTTTTAACTTCATCACCACTGCTCCCAAAACGGGGAAGGCCAAACATCGCGAGGAAAACGGCATATCATAGAACCAAAACTTCGAAGACATGTGACATCTACCAACCCGCACTGGGCCCGCGTGGACTATGGTCCAGTCCCTCTCACTGAGAGGAGGCCTGTATCCAATCGGTGGGAAGTTTAAAAGCTGACTATGAGATGTATGGTTACTGATTTTTCAGATATTTTTCAACATAAAATGGCATTTTTATTAAATGCAATGAAAATGAGTTGCACTTAGAAAGATGTATCAATCAGCTAACTTAATTGTAGTGAGAAACCATTGTAAGCTACAGAGTGTCCTGCCGGGGTCGCGTGATTGTTCGAAAGAGATACCGTGACCCTGGCACATGGGCAACTGATGGAGCACGGGTGGGTTTTAGTCAGTAAAAGTCTGACACGCCCTCCCGCTCCGCCCAGAGCGGGAGAAGTCATTTGATGATTTCCCATCCTGAAAAAAAAAAAAAAAAAAAAAAAAAAAAAAAAAAAAAAGCTACAGAGTGTAAGGGACAGCCCTCCACAAACTGACAGAGTGCATTCAGCTCCTTATTTTGAATCATATTCCACCGGAATTTTTCTCCGGATTTTTTTTTCAAATCAGTTTTATTGGATTCCCATAGCGGTAATTTCTTGTACTGGTCATCTAAGTATAATATACTGAATCCACCTCATCAGTTTGTGGAGGGCTGTCCCTTAAACCCAGTATTTCCTTTTTTAGTTCAATTCGAGGGACGAAGAAGCGTTGAATCAAAGTTCTTGTCCCAAACCAGAGGAATCAATTGTACAATGTCTAATCTTATCTAACTAGTCTGTATTGTACCACTGCAGGGTAAAAGCCTCAATCTCCCTTTTTTTGTGGGTGGGAAGTTATCTAATATCGTCTCCCGCTCTAGGGTGAAGCGGAAGGGCGTGTCAGACTTTTACTGACTAAAACCCACCCGTGTTCCTTCAGTTGCCCATTTGCCAGGGGCCACGGTATCTCTTTCGAACAAATCTCGCGACCCTGGCAGAATCCCCCTTTTCCACAGAATTCCGTTTTTTCCTTGTCAGTCCTTTCGGTAGGAGACAAGGTCATCCCGCCATCTTCGTCTCGGCCTGTCGCGATAGCGTTTAGTGTGACCCAATCGGTGGTTCTTTTAGCCCATTTATCATCAGAAATCCGGCAGACATGTCCGACCCATTCCCACTTGAGCTGAGCAGCTTTCTGGGTTACGCTCCTGACCTTGGTTTTGGCGCGCAGTGTTGTGTTCTTTATACGGTCCGAAAGTCAAAACCCCCAGGATACTTCGCAAGTTGGCGATCGCAGTATGGTGGTAAAATGCATAGAGAACGCTGCTGCCCATTCTCTAGTAAGTCCCTTAGCCCTTTTACGACATCCACGGGAAGAAATGAGATGGTGGTCCTTAGGAGCCGAGCAAAAAGAAAAAAAGCCGGAAGGAACGAAAACGAAATATTTGGGCGGATTGGCGATAGGATGCAACTCCGCGAATTGGGGCCAATATCCCACGTGGATGAACTCATGGGCTGAAGCTAGTCTATTATAAATAAATATCAAAATTAATCATAGCATTACAAACCTAATTAGCTTTTATAACTACCGTTTTTTTTTGGAAAAACTGTTGTTTTTTTTTTGCAAAAAGATTTTTTTTATATCTGTGCACACTGACTACCCTTCAAAATTCCGGAGTGCTGACTTCATGTCTGGCGCTAAGTCAAATTGCGACTCAGCGATTAATCGCAAAACTAAAATAAAGCGCAACATTTTAACACACCAATCAAATATAACAATATTTTAATTAAACTGGTTAAACTATTCTATTACGAGACTGTTTTCTAAACACGTGTGCGATATCGAATTTCGCTGAGTTAGCTTTCTGAAATTATTGAAAGTAAATTAAAATTTGCGAGTGCAATTTTTTTTTTCCGTTTAGCAAATGTTGTTGCTAGGTCATTTAATGCTCGTGGCTAAATAATAAAAGCCACATGGATGGATTGATCAGGTTAAGTTTCCCTTGCCGCGGTTGGTTTGTGGATGGGTGACCTTCTTTACATATCAAGACCCCTCAATGCCTCAGAAAGCACGTTAAGCTGTTGGTGCCAGCTGTGAATCCTAGATCTTCGACAGTAGTTACGGGTCACCAGAAGCCTGAAGACCTGACAACCAGTCTTACCAAGGGATATCGTTACGGGTCGTCAGAAACCCAAGGTTTCGTATGACCCAGTGGCTGGGTTGTGAAGGTGAGACAGGCAGTCGCTCCATGTAATATATTGGTACTCAGCTGCATCCGGTTAGACTGGAAGCTGACCTGATCATAGTTGGGAAAAGGCTAAGCAGATGGCGATGATGGTTGCTGTTGTTGAGTAGATACAATTTTCGTGCTAAAGAAGCAATGATTAAGCAATATTCTTCAAAATCATCAACATTGAGATTGGAAGTTGGGCAATTATATTGCTGGTTCGATTCCCAGTCAAAAGACCTTTTTACACGCTTTATACTTTACTTATATGTTTGTTTGTAACCGACTCCTCATAGCGCAAAATCACGCTATGAGGAGTCGGTTTAAACGACCAGATTTCATTTAAACTCTGTAGACTTATCGTGGACCGATGTGCCATTATCCTTGCCAGGGTTACCAGGACAGCAAAAAAAACTGTCTTCGAAAACTACGCTGACATACGTCACACACCATGCTGACATACGTCTCAAAATTCGAAACACCTTAAAAAATAGAAAATAAATAAGGGGCATAGAAAACCAAATTAAAAAGTAGAAAATAATGGAAAAAAAGCGTGGAGTGCTTTTTGAGGTATCTTTTATTAATACCTATACCCCACGTTTTTTTTCATTATTTTCTACTTTTTAGTTTGGTTTTCTATGAAAGCGTGTTTTTTAGTTTTTTAAACTATTATTTTTAGGTGGGAAATCATCAGATGACGTCTCTGGCGGCAGGGCGTGTCAGACTATTACTGACTAAAACCCATCCGTGTTCATTCAGTTGCTTATGCCAGCCACGGTAGCTCTTCCGAACAATACCGCGACCCTGGCAGAACTAAAAAGAGCTGCCGCCCCCACCTCAAACTCCTACCACGGACATTCGTAATAGGTACGACGAAAAGATACAGTAACCTAATTTCGGTCATATCGCACTGATAACGCATATCAACCTAACTTGGTCAACGTACGATATAAATAGATAACCGACATCATGTTTTGGTTAAGAATTAGGTACTTTTTGAAAATGTTATTAAAGTGAAAGATGATTGGAAATAACCCAATCAAAATCTACATCCATAAAGTCTCACCTTTTTCCTAGGCAGAAACTATGGAACGCCACCTACTACGATCCTTACAAAGTCCTTTTGCCCGATTAGGTTCATACATCTGGTCATACACACACGCCGGTTGCGAGTACTACACACCTGATATTTCTGAAGAACATTACCAATAAGGTTACTATATGTCCTCCTAGGGCGTCCCGTCCCGGTGTTTCCACTCACATCTGCCTTGCAAATACCTTTTGAACGATTTTTATGAAATTTTGTGTGCATATCGGGTAGGTTTAAGAATCGGCCAACATCTATTTTTCATACCCCGAAATGATAAGGGTGACCTACCCCTAAATATTTGTTTTTATTTTTTTACAAATTTTTCTATTTTTATTTTATTATGATTTAGCATTGAAAAATACATACAACCCTAAATTTTCACACTTTTCACCCGGCAAATCAACGTTTGTCGGGTCAGCTAGTAATCTATGCACATAAATGATAGTATTTCTTAAATAAAATATAATAACCTATTTAAAACAAATGTCATTGTTGCCATGACAACCAATAATAAAGAGTTCAAATTAGAATTGTAGCTATATAATATCTAACTCTTTACTGTAGTAGTCGCAAACGCTACTGTTGAGCATGAGTCCCTGGGTTCGATTCCCGGGTCGGGCAAAAGTGTTACTGAGTTTTTCTTTCTGCATTTTCTCAGTAGCAGCCCGGAGTCTGGATTAGTGCCCAGTTGATGGCAATAGGCTCGCTCCCTATTACATGGGACTTAAACATAACTGGCGAAATGGTGTACTATAGGGACACCTCTGGCCAACCCTTCGGGGAAACAAGGCGTGATGTTATTGTTACGACTGGGAATTGCGTTAAGAGGATAGGCAGTGTCTTTGGAATCACCTATGTGTCTACTAACTGTGATGATTATGGACGTATGGCTATATTAAACAGTCTGATAAGGACATCATATTTTTCCTGCTCTTATCCCAATTTATTTCGGTTCGGTGCAGAAAAATATTGAGTTGTATCACTGGTGTTTTTGTCGATAACTCACACGCTTTAAAATATATCGAGAAGCCCTTCTTCCATCTTTCCCAACTATCACTCAGCTTGCCCGATGCCACATCAATCGAGTTCTCATCAAATTGGATCGGTGACGGCGGTGTTAACACTGTTTCCATTATTGCTATTAACTGGTTTATACTATTTTTAACCGACTTCAAAAAGGAGGAGGTTATCAATTCGGAAGTTTATATTTTTTTTTTTTTTTTATGTATGTTCGGCCATAACTCCGTCATATATAAACGGATTTACAAAATTCTTTTTTTGTTCGAAAGGGGTTTATTCCGAAATGGTCCCATATAAATTTCATATAGATCTGATGATGACTTCCGGAGACAGACACCGGAAATCTTTAAAAATTGACGGCAAATCAACCGCGATTTCTGCTATCGCATAAATATGCATTGTTTGTTTGGAATTAGTGCAGGGTAGATACCAAAACTAAAAATTTAATAAAAATAAAAACGTTTTTACAAAAAAAAAAAACAACCGACTTCCTTTAAACACTACAAAGTGACAAATAACTTTAATTTCGGAAGTCGGTGGCAAAAACCTTAAATACAAATCCTAAGACACCGACTGCCGAAATTAAAGTTATTTGTCACTTTGTAGTGTTTAAAGGAAGTCGGTTGTTTTTTTTTTTGTAAAAAAGTTTTTTATCGTCTGTTTTACTTTATTTTACTCACTGCTTATTAAATTCTATAGTACTTTATTAATTACCGGCTGCGCCATGTTATGTTATGCGGAACGTAAATCAAACGACAAGCTCCAGTAATGACTGCCATATTTAATACTTCTTCTTTAACCCACCACCAATATTATTAAAGTACCCACATCAGAATATCATCACACAACATGTCCTTTTTCTACTATATCTTCTCTATTAGTCGTCATCTCAGTAGTCACCTTCTTTCTATCCATATCATCATTCACACAGTCCATCCAACGTTTCTTTGGTCTCCCTCTACTCTTATAGCCATCGACATTCGTACTCAAAACTTTCCTCACGACATTTTCCTCATTCCTGCGCATCAAATGCCTATACTGTGACAACCAATTTCCACACAAGTTTGTCAGTTAGCATAATCAGCCTTTAATTTTCCCACTGTTGGGACACAGGCCTCCTCTGTTCGGGGGCCCAGTGTAGATGTCACATGTCTTCGCATTTTTTGGTTCTAGGACATGCTTGTTTCCTCACGATGTTTTCTTTCACCATTTTGGGAGCAGTGGTGATGAAATTAGCTACACAAATTAAACCGCCTGCTTTGGTTCGAATCGTCTTACAACTCGTATGTCGGGGCCATAACTGCAATGCTATACGCAGTTTTTTAATTAAAAGTCTCCTATATACTTAATGAACATAACATTACGCCTGTTCTCCGAAAGGTTAGGCAGAAGTGTAGCTATACTACATTTATATGTTATTTTATGCTTTCCACGCGTTTTTGACGCCTGTATAAATACCTATTATATAAGTTCAATAAATTGGGTATAGTCAAGTCGTGTCAATATGTTACTACGTCACAGGAAATTCAAAATGGCGGACGCTAAACGTCACTTTTCAATTAAGTATTCTCTATTCGAATTTCAATTTTCTTTCACCATAATGCTTTTTTTTTGGAGTCTCATTTTTTTAAGCATAGCTCGTTCCAGACATTTCTTAAGACTGTTGGGGTCAGCTTCCTGTCTAACCTGATGTATCTGAATGGTATTACTTTGACGAACTTGTCTTTATCAAAGAGTCGGCCGGACTTTTAATAATATGGTAATGTGCTATTCTTTTCACGATGTAGACTAGACATGGCTTACAAATTTACCCCTCTTTTGAGTATATTGTGAACTTGTTTTTCAAAATTCACCGTGTGAGTATGATTTGCGAACAGGGTTCTGCATGTTTTTTTTTATTATGGTGAATGGAATTGCATGCTTTGATGTTTTTTCTTCTTTTTTGGGGTTGGTCTAAAATGCAGACCGCTATGTCCGATGTTAGCATTGTACTGTTTTTCTTCTATAGTAATGTTTCTTTTCTTGCAGTAACCGTAATTGTGAGTAAGCGAGCATTTGAAGATGCACGTGACTTTTAAAAAGGGTTTTTCTTTGTGACGCATTAAAGTTATTTTTTTTTATATTTGCCTCGTCATTTGCTTGAGACGGTGGTACTTTTTAGCAAAAATATTCATTATATTTTATGTGCAAGTTAATCAATATAATAATTAGCTTTTAAGAACCTTATTTGATAAAAAAACAAATAATGAGATTATTTTTGCTAAGTTTGCGGTTCTTACGTGTTAAAACTGAAGAAAACCGTGAAGTCATGTACCGAAAATAATTATTTACGACTTAGCAGTATGTTAATAGATCATCCTTTTGTGTAAAATCACGGCTACTTTAATTAAAACTTTATTGTAAGTAACACCAAAAGTAAACTGGATTTCCTCAACTTTGTCCTAATTCAGGTGAGAAAATTTTGTAGATAAAGAATCCGGAATGTGAAAGAAAATTATAGCTTTCAGTGATAGACATGTCCTAAGCACCATTTTTTCTCCCGTCACCGTTTCTCGACCCAAAGAGAACCTTCTCAATTTTTTATTCGCACACAGAACCCTAAAAACTCGTGTAACCCCCTGCCCTGTCCGGTTTTTCTGTTCAATGGACTTTACATGTCCTGTCATTCTGGGGGTCCAACAAGCAACAAAAGGGTTAAAATTGCGAGTAAAAATCCTCAGTGAAGGGTTGATTGTCATTTTAGATTTTAGAATGACCTACTTTTTATATTGATTTGAAGATGATTCTTTGTGCGTGGACGTTTTTACAAGCGTGAAAGGAGCGGCCATTTTGGATATTTTTTATTTGACATCACGAAAGTTTGACTTTTTATGTTTTTCAATATGGAAAGTTTCTGTATTATGCCTCAGGAAATTGTAAAATGTCATGTGAAGCCTGATGAAAGCCTTGTCTATAGTTTTACTGGTAGAAAGGTGTGAAACTAGTGTTATTTTTATTACTTCGATAATTATCATTTTATTATTTATTTATTACAATATTAATTACAAAACATAGTTCTTTGGCAGTAAAATAAATTCCTTAGTCTAACCTATGTCTGTGACAATGATTGATAATATAATTTTCAGTCAAAATTTCAACACATATTTTTTTCTTAAACTATTTAAATGTGACATTAACATGACGTGTGTTGACATTTTGTTTTAGAAAAAAAAATAGATTAGTTTACAATTTAAACTTTGTTGACTGTCGTCCTTTATGCTTCTTAATACTCATAGGACAGACAGAAATAGTCTGTGTTATTCTCGTAGTTATATTTAGCGGTACTATTGGGCTTTATCATTTAGATCGACTTTTTATTTTCACTACCGTACTTTTTTCTTTTAACTGTCAAAAAATTTAAAGTTTTTTTTTTAATGTTTTAATTGTCAACTAAACCGTCAAATTCTCCTTTCGCTTTCCAAATTCGAATTTCAAATCGAACTTTCTAGAAACGCTGCCAGAAATCACCGTTCTTTTTTCAACTTAGCACTAACTTTAATAAAACCTAACAGGCACAGGTTTAACATCAACAGCCTCTATTTATACCGGCAAGACAGGCCGATGGTTAAATGTCTTCAAATTAAATGCTGGGGCCGACACCTTCACAGTCCTGCACGCCCGTGCGCCATTCGCCTGCGCTTACAAAATTCAGTTTGACTTGCAAACCGCGCGCGCACGGCCGCTCTACGCCCAAACTTTTTGGCACCGCGTACTTACATTTTGGAAAAAAAACCGAACGTCAAAATTGCCGCGCTTTTCTCGCATCGACTTTTGTGTTCCATTTTCAAACAAACTTTTTAATAGCCAGTGCTTATTGCATTTTGGACTCGTGTTGTGAACTTTTTGGATTGTTTAACAAATGCATTACGTTGGATGTGAGTAGTCATTTTTATAATAATATCTACATAGAAAATTGTTCGTCCGTCGATACGAAATAGGTTTTTCTATTGTCATTTTTATTATGCAATATTATGTTTAATTAAAATTACATTTTATCTGTATTATAAGGGTTGTATAAATTACTTTTAATTCATAGAATTAAAAGTAAATTATCCCCGAAAAATTACCAAACCAAGGCAACACTGATTTCGAAATTCAAATTCAAATACACATAAAAGTTGAACTACAGACTAAAACAAAATGCATTCGATTTTTAAATTTATTTTTTAATGGCAAAGGCCCGTATAATAATCACCCGTATAACAATTATTATCTATCACGAAACTTGCAATTTATCAAGGTCTCTTGTTGCATGAGATCTTGTATTGCATACTGTGCGAGCGAGAGGCAAAGAATTCGACCTTGCGTTGGAAAGAGACAGAGGATGTTAGGAAACTCTTGGGAAATATCATTTTTCTCTTTCGGGGGCTGAAGGGCACTTTTTATGAATATTTGTTTTTGAGATAATTATTGTGTTATCTTGCTTATTTTTGTTTGTACTTTATTTGGGTCGATGTTAAAAGGATCGTGAGTTGTTTGATTAATTTATTAAATAATCTTTTGATGGATTTAGCTTTATTTATTTATCTTTTAGACTTAATAGGTCATGCTCTCAGTTTGTTTATAAACTAATTAATCAATTTTAGTTTTAGTAAATAGGTATTAGTAAGTGTTTCGAATAGATATTTTAATATGTGAGTTACTAGCTTTAGGATATTATTTTTGCTTTTTATTTAACAATTAAGTTTGTGTTTAATATAACATTGTGAGAATGTCTCTTGCCCACTTCTTAACATGCAACGTTTTGTTTTTGTCCGAATTTTTGCTTCACACAACGGATTAAAATGTAGTCTGAAAAATCATTTAGCAAAGAGTTAACAAGGCAATTATTAAATTAAATTTAGACCTTAGACATATGCGACGTAACCTTAACTAGAATCAATGTACAATACATTACTGTCATACCTTTTACAGAATATTGTGAATGAGAATCGCTGCATTCGTACTAGAATTGTGAATATACTAAAAACTCAAAGCATTTTTTTTCACTATACCCAATTACAGGTAATTTTCAATTGTCAAGGAGTTTGTTAGAAAGATGAATCTAGTTGCCTATTTCAAAGCGTAGTAGATACCTATGGAGAAAAACGGGCGAGAAATTCTATTGACACTCTTATAAATTAAAACATTGCTTACATCATTCAAGTTGAAATAATACCTATATAACATCATTCAAATTGAAATAATACATACAGATATGTGACATAATTGTCATCAAAATAATTAAAAGAAGGTAATACTATCTACTCGAAAATATTTTTTCCCAAATATTACATGCGGAGTGTTGGTTAAGTAAGCCCCATAATTTTTAGAACATCTGGCATGCTACTAAATAATTGCATCAGGGCCATATGCATCGTATGGAGTTAAGTAATTTTTAAAAGAATTTGACATAAAAAAAACCTGCAGACATAATCACAAAATGTCTCAAAATCTGTAACGCCCAAAAATCCATTAGTTAAACCAGAAAACATGTTTAGGTTTCTAAAATTAGGACTTTTTAACTCTAAAAATAGCCCTGATCTCTCTAAATTTATTCCCAGGGACTCTAAAACTTATGAAAAATCTTGCATAAATCCTTTATCCTTGTCCCAGGTCGTTGCTACGTATTTATTTCAAACACAAGATTACAAGTAGCTGGTTTTGTGGCTTGCGTGAGGCGAGGCCAGTCAGATCTCCGTACCTATAATTGTTCATTAATATTGATAGATAAATACTTTTTGTTCTCATCCCAGCGAGTACTTGGGTGGTTTGCGAAATATTTTACGAGTTTTTGGTAATCATATTTGTGCTTAGGACTTGTGTAGTAGCGTTCTCTTGTTTAATTTAAACTGGTACTGAATTTAAAAAGACAACAGGGTTAAAATGCTAAAAGTGACATGTTTCATAATTTTTTTGGAAATTGTAGGTCTCGAGTCTTTAAGATCTTTGTTTTATACAGGATGGGAAAAGGACAGACCTTTTTCTACTTTGTATAAAATAGTATCTTAACAGGGAAAGTAATGTAATATTTATTATTTTGACGTTACTTGTAGGACAAAGCATCGCAAAAAATAACATAACTTAACTAACTTAAGTTATAATATTTATATTGATTATTGTTAATTAGAAGACACCGCTAAGGGCTTAATAAGGTATTACATAAGCGAAGAATAAAGAGCTTTCTAAAAATAGTTTTAAAGCTTTAAATAAATAGAAACCTGCCTATTGTAAGGCTCACTGCAATCTCAAGTCCCAATGACTTATTGCTACATCTAGCCTTGAATGCAAGTACTAAACGCAGATAGAAACATATGTTGAATACAATTGTGGCTTTAACTTACCTAACTTAACCTCAGAAACAGTATTTTCGTCCATGAAATATTGATAAGCTAAGTTAGTTTTGAGTAAGAGTTAAGTTAGTTGCTGGTAGAGAAACTTTTGTTTAAGTTGGACCTATTAATAGACTTGGTTAAGTTTATTCGTGTAACTTACGTTTGTTAAATACGTAGTTATAGATAAAAACGACTCGTTACGATGATTCGTTATTTATAAAACGAAGAATTTATATGGAAATTATGATGCATAGATTCTTAGCCAATTAATTCAACTTATCACAGTCCACTACTGGACATGGCCTCTCCCAGACCATAATACTCTGTGCTCCACCTTTCGCATATAGTTTGAGACTAGATCCTCAAATGAACTCAATAATATCCACGATGTTATAATTTTAATCATAAGCGCAATTATTTGCAATGGTCACTTATTCGAAATTGTAACTATCCAAAATCATAGAGCCATTCTAAATTCATGCCTTTTTTAAACATTGTAAACAAAAAGTTCAAATGTGTGAAGAACTCTTTGCTGTCAAAGAGTCTTGAAAATGAGAAAGGAGAATAACGGTTACTTAGTGCTAACTTAGTGAGCAAAAATAGCCAAAATTACTTGTATATTTTTCAATGCTAGTGTCGTTGTATTTTTTAAAAGGCTTGGCTTTCTTACTCATGCACTTTCTAATGTCAGTTGAGTTTAAAACGAAAACATTTCGCCATTTATCACTTAGGACAACGGAAGTTGATAACTGCCAGGATGTTTTTTTAAGGATTTTTTTTTCTGGAATGAGTCTTGGAAATTTTTGTAAGTCGAACACTAGATCTTTTTATCCTGCTTGCATTACTTTTTTTGTGACAAAGATGGCAGTATTTTTTTTAAATTTAGGAATACATTTTTTAAGACTTAATTGTATATTTTTGCTTGAAGTGAATTCAAAATGTTATCACAGTCACAAATGTAACAATAACTAAAAACCGTAAAATTACAACATTTTCGACACTACCATTCAATAAGCTAGTCTAGCTTTCATAACCAAAAAAAAAAATCCTCTCACTTAATATTTTGATATACCTATCGACTTCATGTCTAGATTTTTTATATCGATACTCGATTCCTACATCCGGCTTGCTTTTAGCATATCTCTTATAATGGTAATAATAATTATGGCATCGATCAACTCTCGACTTTCACGCGAGATTTTGGCAGCTCTTACTTTCACTTGAGTCTTGTATGGTACAAGATGGAAACTGACAGCAATTTGACAAAGCTGACAGCGATTTGACACTTAATTTCTTAAAGATGGGAGGAAAGTCTGACAACCGACTGGTTAGTCTTACCAAGTCGTACCGTATTACACAGTAAATGGGTTGTGCAGGTTAGATAGGTAGTCGCTTCGTGTAAATATACTGGTATTCTTTTGCAATTGGTTAGAATTGAAGCCTACCCCAAGATAGTTAGGAAAAAGCTTGTTAGAGATTACATGTTTCGGCATTTTTAACAGGCTGTCCTTAGAGATTTTATATGAGGTGGGCTAATTATTATTAAGTTAACAAACAAACACATTTAAAACATATGGATTTGTGGTTGAATAGAATAAAATGGTTTGTTTTTCTACTAAGTTTTAAATATAAATCCAATTGTGTAAATATGTTTTGCTGCTGAAAAATAGACAATTAATAAAAAAGTTAACAACTCTTACATTTAAATAATAACTTAAGGAAATAGCTTGTTAACAAATTGCATAATGAGTCGCGAATTATCTCCGACGTTTAATAAAGGCTCAAATTAATTTTCACATATCTTACGCAACCAACAAGTTAAGAATTTAGAAATGTTTCTAATTATTCAATAGTCACGTAAGAATTAAAATAATAATAACTTTTTGGTTTAAATTACCATTTCAATTACGAATCCTTTTCAAGCAAAACACAGTTTAGTTTCATAAATAAATTATTCATAAAACATTAAAATAACTACTTACACAATAAACAGTAACAGTTCTTCATTTACGTAGCATAAATATCATATTTAAATACCTTTCATTCATCCGTCCACTTGCGTTCGCTTGCAAAATCGCAATTAAACAATTAAGTAATTAATACCTTGCAAAACAATGCTATCTTTACGATCTACGCAAATAAAATCACATTCACTTACATTATAGTCTGCTATTAACTAATTTCATGTTTTCATTCATTATGGAAACTGAAACTGAACTAATTTTGGGATACTTTTTGCTCATCGTCATGAGAAATTACGCTAATTTAGTCTCTTTTTTTGGGAGTTTACTCCTTAAGAATCGATTTTCATATATAAGCCTAGGGTATGAAAATTTATGGGGAGTAAAATGCAACTTTCCCGGTTAAGTTAAGCTATATGTTATACTAGCAAGTACCCTATGTGTTAATCCAGGTTATATACTGTGTTCCGAATTTAGTAGGATAGATATATACTATTGAGGAGTTTTTTGTAGATCTTTTGAATACCTTCGTCTTTGTGATACATACTTTTGATGTATGATCAACGTATGCGATTATCCTCGCATACGAGCTCGAAAGCGCATTTTCATCCGACTTGCTTCAAATTTATCGTCACTGCTCAGCTCCTATATATTTATGTCCTATATATTTCCGTTATGTTATATAGCCCCCCAGGAGTATGGACTACAATCGTACCAAGTTTGGTTAAAATCCCTTCAGTAGTTTTTGACCCATGCGTGCGTATACAGACAGACAGACTGACAAAAAATTTACTGATTGAATTTTTGGCATCAGTATCGATCACCATTCATCCTCCAATATTAATTTTGAATGTATTTTCAATGTACAGAATTGACCTCTCTACAGTTTTATTATAAGTATAGATTTACTAATCTGTATATTTTATAATCGTTCGTAAGGAGTAAACTCCAGTCGTGCGTCGGAGCTGACACATACAATATTTTCTAACGTTTTTCATGTCGGATTTTAAACCGAGCATGATCAAGCTGACATTAAGTTGAATGTGAATCCATCTCTTGTATTTAAATCAAACCATTTATGTACTAATTCCAAGTAAACATCATAATAACCCTCAAAATTGTTCTTGTCATGATCTAAAATATAATAGTCATACTCATATTGATATATAATTTCTTAATCAGTCATTTTTGTCCAAAAATTCTAAAAATAGCCCACCTCAAAATCAAAACGCCCATTTCACTCCACAAGCGTCACGCTCACATTCACTTCTCTCATACGCTACCGCTCATGACTTCCACCGCCACCTCCAAAACCGGCGACTTTCATCGGCGCATGCGCATACGTAACATTATCTTGCGTAACGTTCATGTGTCGTGCACGCATCGGCCATGATTAACGTTTTCGAGGAATTTTGGACTTTTATTTCTTAAACATTTCGAGTTAAAGACAATTGGGCGTCCTTTTATGAATGTTTTTTGGCAGGCAGATCAATGATAGAGTAGGTTTTGCTGTGGCTTCTCGTATGTGAAAAGGGATGAGTATTTCAGGACGAAAGTAAGCCTGTGTTATTTAGCAGTTGCTAATATAAATGTCTGTGAAATTTCATCACAATCGGTGCAGTAGTTTACCAGTGACGATGCGGCAAAATTTATTTTTCGTAGTAACTGGGTTGTGGAGGTGATGTTCAGATGCATTCGGTTAGACTGGAAGCTAACTCCAATTTTGGAACAGGCTAAGCAGATGATTATGATATTACAAATAAAAAAACGAGGGATTTTGGTAAAGACCCCGGCTAGGCATGAGTTTGAATCCAAGCAAGCGAAAGCGCTTAATTTACACAAAGTAAAGACTTTGTGTAAATTATTTCATCACCACTGCTCTCAAAACGGTGAAGGAAAACATCGTGAGGAAACCGTCATGTCCTAGAACCAAAAATTCGAAGACATGTGACATCTACCAACCCGCACTGGACCCGCGTGGTGGATTACGGCCCACTCCCTCTCACCAAAAAGAGGCCTGTGTAACTGTAGGAGGAACGGTGATTATAATGATGCAGAATTACGGCTGGTGGTGATGGTGGTTGTTAGGTTTTTCTGTAATTCTTGAAGGTTTAGACAGAGGTGCTATATAAGGTGTACCTATTCATACACGAAATATTTTAAGACGTATACCTGTAGGTGGTAAAGAAGCTACAGGAACGAAAAAAAAAATTTTGTAAATGTATTTTTTTCAAAATTTAATATTTATAAACTATTTGACGCACATAAGAAATACTGGCTCGTTCTTATTTTTTACGGCCCGAGACACCGCGGCCATGCTCGTGCCGTCCGGTCGCCACCTTCGCAGCGTCAGGCGGGCCATTCATAGAATTTAGAGTAAAGGATTTATGCAAAACGTCTCAAGCAGTTTTAAAATTATAATAATTATGAAAATTTAAAAACGCTTAGATAAAAAAGTTCTTTTTGCTTCTATAGCTTCTTTACCACCTACAGGTGTACCTCTTAAAATATTTCGTGTATGAATAGATACACCTTATATAGTACACCCACATTTTACCAGTTATGTTTAAGTCCCATGTAATAGGAGGCGAGCCTATTGCCATCAACCGGGCACAAATACAAACTCCGGGCTGCCACTGAGAAACTCCAGATAGAAAAACCCAATAAAACGTTGCCCGACCCGGGTATCAAAACAGGGATTTCATTCTCCCTACCAGGGTCGCGGATTTGTTTGAAACAGTTACCGTGGCCCTGACGTATAGGCAACTGAAGGAACACGGGTGGTTTTTAGTCAGTAAAAGTCTGCAAGCAGCTCCAATAATAACATTTATACCATTTAAAATAGAAGCTTAAAACGTCAACGCCTTTAAAAGGTCTATCTAGCCTTTTCCTAGTTATTTTGGGGCCGTCTGCTAGTCCAATCTTTAAATAGCTTCTCGAAATAACTCTATGTCTTTCGGCTTCCACTTTAGAAATTTCCAATTTGGAAGTGCTGTTACGAAGAATAACACAAGAGTATTTGAATTTGAGGGTGGTAAATCATCAAAGGGCGTGTCAGACTTTTACTGATGAAAACCCACCCGTGTTCCTTCAGTTACCCATATGCCAGGGCCACGGTAACTCTTTCGAACAAATCTCACGACTCTGGCAAGAACACAAGATTATTTGCATTTGTCTTCAACTACATTGCTTAAGTAAGTTCGGATGAGAGTTGTACCGTGTGTTGCCGGACGTACAGAATAGCACATTTTCTTCGGTGTCGTAAGAGGCGACTAAGGGACTTACTAGAGAATGGGCAGCAGCGTTCTCTATGCATTTTACCACCATACTGCGATCGCCAACCCGCCTGCCAGGCGTGACGATTATGGCAAAACCTCCACAAATTTGGGGAGGGCTATCTCCAGCATGGTGATGACATTGCTTAACATCTAGATCCTATCTGTGAGCACTAAAATGTTAAAATATTAAAAATAGGATAACAACATCATCAGCCCATAATGTTCCCACTGTTGGGACACAGGCCTCCTCTCGGTGAGACGGAGTGAGCCATAATCCACCACGCGGGCCCAGTGCGAGTTGGTAGAGTAATGCACTTGTCTGGTTTCGAATCTACGTCTCGTAAGTCGGGGTCGTTACCATTGGGCCACCACTGCTAACATCTCTATGTTTTACATAATTTGTCACATCATCATCTGATCACCTTTTCCCAACTATGATGGAGTCGGCTTCCAGTCTAACCGGATGTAGCTGAACAACAGTATTTTACATGAAGCGACTGCCTATCTGACCTCCACAACCCAGTTACTGGGGACCGATTTTAATGAAATTTCACATACATACAAATTAGCAACCGCCAAATAACATAGGCTTACTTTCCACCCTGAAACACTCACCGCTTTTCACGAAGTCGAAGCCATAGCAAAACCAACTCTATCATTGCATAATTTAAACAGAATTTTAATTGCAATTTTATATACGAGATGTATAAATTAAACTTGTTTGTGGGACTATCTTTAAATAGTACTGCTTTAAATGTTACGCAAGACTTAAGATACTCGTGGTACTGAATGGGAGGCAAAAGCATATACATGTATATGTGTTTGTACCAACGTAATGTAGGTATATGGACATGTTCCAGTGTGAAAGCAGTAGTCACACTGAATAGGCTTGGTAATGGTCTCTAGGTTGATAAAACTTTTTATTTAGTTGATTAGTTGCGAGATATTTCTATAGAACAGAATAACTTAAAATTCCGTCTATATTACATCAACTCACGCTTTCTTCTCATGGGGATGCAGTAAGTATATAGAACGCAACCTACTACGATACTTACATACTCCTTTTGCTTCGTTTAAGTTCATACATCAGGTCATACACGCACGGCAGGTGTCAGTAGGTACTACGCACCTTTTCTGAAGAACATCACCAATAAATGACCAATAAGGTATATTATGTCCTCCTAGAGTGTCCTGGAGTTTCTATTACACAATATTCAATTTGAAAATGGAATCACTATTCAAAATCAATAGAACAGCTCTCATAAAAAAAAAATACGAGCTTCGTTGCTAAACTATCGTAAATTAAAAGAGCTCATTGCACCATAATTGCTCAAACACGTAAATTATA
This sequence comes from Aporophyla lueneburgensis, assembly GCA_932294355.1. NCBI lineage: Eukaryota > Metazoa > Arthropoda > Insecta > Lepidoptera > Noctuidae > Aporophyla > Aporophyla lueneburgensis. The sequence continues at coordinate 8,209,860 of OW028762.1, read as the reverse complement.
TTCCAAATACAAACCAGTGAAATAAAACTCATTAGAACACTAACAAGTTTAAAATAAATAGCAGCCAGTACGCAAGTACATTCACACTCCACCAGTGTTGCAACACTCAATAAAGAAACGGTCAACAATAGGCAAACACCTACAGCTATACAGCCTAGTAACCAGACATCAAAGTGAATGACATAATAGGCTGTACATATCTATTCATGCAAGCCATATACTTACCGAGTAAGAAAAGTAGTGTTTTAGTTGGTATACCTCAGTGGCCACGCGGGATCGATTCCGGGCATGCGCAAAGAGGACGACGGTTTCCGACCCCTCCGCGCCCCTCGATACTGTAGCTGAAACACCCCCACGCTGCAACTGCACTTCAGTGCATGCGAGAACGCCAGCAAAGAAAAACTTCAGAGGAAAAAAAATGACATTTCCAGTTGTTTTAAAAAAAGAACACTAAATTTAAAACGAGATTAAAAGCGCGTTCGGGTTATGTGTCGGTTCTTCAGTCGTTAAAATGTTATCTGCAAAGTGTGGAGTCGGAGCACCATAGACCGGTCACAAGTGGAAGCGAACACACATCAGCGATTAAAAAACTATGAAGAAGAAAAAACGAATGCACGGTACACAAAATAAACGCATTCAATGCCATATATTAAACACAAACCACTTCGTATGAGCACGTCGACAATATTAAACAATTCCGAAAGCATTTAACTCACAGTTTATTAAAATTTATATGCAATATTTAATCACAAAACCGTTAGATTTAAATAAAAAAATCAATAATTAAACACAAATTAGTGATACACTATATTAATAACTTCCCGAGCAAATAAAACCCAACCTTAAAATCGAAATTTTAGACTGATATATAAAATTCCGTAAGTAGATTTAAATTAAAAAAAATATAGTATTTACATTAGTTGAGCATTTGAGAAAGTTTATATATAGAATACAAATAATAATCAGGGATCAGAGCCGTAGCCTTAGTATTTTGTACGACGGTCGAACAATTTTGACACTCGTTATTTTCAGTGTACAAAAATGGATGATCGAGTGTTTGTGTGTGAAAGTTAAGTGTTATGGTACAATTGTGCTAGTGTTGGGCCTTGGGCCAATATGTTGAATATGTTCGATATGTGGAACTCTGTTAGCACCAAGCTGGAGCAGACCAACGTCCAACAAAGCCAGCAACCGCACACTTCAGGTGGGAGCATTAAAGGTAATTTCCACTTAATAAAACGGGCCCATGTTTGGGGCAAACTTTCGACCAGAAGTTCGTAGTAATTACTTAAATTGTTGCTGTAGTTAGAATTATTTAAGTAGTAGTATTTCAACGTTAAATTTATTGAAAAGTAGTTTTATTGTTAAAGAAAATCTAAGAATCGTTTTTATTCCGTGCTCTTTATCCTTTTAATTTATTAAAACGTATAAAACTGTTTACCAAAATTAGAAAACTTACACAGAAATGAAGTTTGCATGTTTGCCCCAAGCAAAATGGCAAAAAATAACTTACACGGGTAATATTAGCAAAACGAATTAATGGATAACTTATGGATATGACAGAATGATGTAACGACGATACTAAAACGTTAAACATGGTTTGCATGTGGTTACATATGTTAATAAGATGAAAATAATTATTTTTATAGTTTTAGCTAAAGCCTATAGTCTAAAAGTATTGATTGATTGTAGAAGAAACTCCTGAAGTTCATGTAACAAATCTTTTTATCCCATAAAATTAGGGCATGTTAAAATCCTGTTGTATCTGCAATTCCCATAGACAAATCCAGCATTAATATCTATGCAAAATTCAGCATAGAAACAGCAAACCCATCACGTTTCACACATTCAAATTAGCGAAAGAGTTGCAAATTAAAAAAGACGGTTGCGTGAAACAAAACTATAATAAAAATATAAAAAAATATAGAAAGTGAGGTCCGAAAACTTCTTTTTCCGGTATATTTATATCCACATAATTGTTTCTCATATAGTGGGTCTTGCGTAAGCTATAAGAAAGTGGCCAATTAAAATTCGGTTGTTGTCGTCGCTCTGTCGTGATATTTCGTAATTATTTTATAGTCTTTTGTGAAAAAATATCCATTTTATGCATGTATTTCTTGCTTTACGCTTACAGTAGTTTGTAGCGTGAGCAGATTTACAGAACACTGTAGTTTTTTTTGGTCGCTCCAGCATATTAGGTCGATATGGTGCCAATGCCTTATCGATCCAGCGTGCTTGTTTTCTCTCTAAACGCTTTTTCCCTGTTATTTTAATAGCAACGTTTTAGATCCTGATAATAAATGCTATTTAATTTTCTCGTAACCATTCCCTTTTCATTTTCGCTTCCGCTGAGAGAAATAGGCTATCCTATTCGCGGCATCAAATGTCCTATCCGCCAGTTACTACATATAGGTAGGGGGCATGAGTATTGAGAGGTTGTTACCCTAACGCTTACGGTCGCCACAGTGACCCAGTTACGAGCCACAGTCACTTATAACTGGCACGGGATGACAACCACCAGATGCACTCTATTTTTTTAAATGAAATCTTTTTTTCCGCATTCTAGAATTTTTCTCTCTTGTTTTATTGTATGTTGAGGACTGCTTGGTACTTACTGCTTGGATATATCTTAATGAAGCTGTTTGGATTTGAATGTATTCTATGCTTAATTTGAAAGTATTTTATTTATCTATACCTTACGATTTTGGCAGTAATTACTACTGTTTTATAGCTTATTTTATCAAACATTCTGACTGTCTTTAAATAAAAAAATACAGCATTGTAATTTTTTGAAATCTTGCTCATCACAGATCTAATCTTTTCATTCACAATACGAATGTGTCAACTGCATCTCTTCCCACGCAAAATGTATTTTTGCAATCTTTAACACTTGCATAATTTTACTAAACCCGTCTTTGAGACTTGTATTGGCATAAACTGTAGCTTTTACCTCTTATGAGTAACACAATAATATATTGAATAAAATAAAACAGGCCCGTAACGAAACAAATAACATAGATTTTAGGGGGATAATACCATCATGATTTCAATAGATACTTCAGTAACAAATCCCACTCATAGCCCCCTTACAGTGTCCTTCTAAATCAAATTTACAAGTATCAAGACTTGGTAACATAATATCCTTATTAAACCGATAGGTATTAATTTGTCTTAATGTAGATGCCCTAAGGACTAACGCCGGATGTCTTACCGCTTCGTCATTTAGGTCATCAAAAATATCATTAGCTTCAAGCGCTGAGTAACTTCTAGGGAATGTTTAGCACTTGACACATTCACGAAACGTCAGATTGTTGCAATACTAAACAGCATAGGTGGCGTCCTAATCACCTGGTTCAAAGTTTAGTTATTTGTGGTTTTCCTTATATTTCTGTCTTCTATTCATGCGGTCCATTCAGTTTGAAAGCTGTTAATAAATTGTGTGTGGCTTAGACTTCGAAGTAGTATATTCTGGCACACCTATGGCGTTGCGTAACATTTATTTGACCGAGCATAAAAGGAGTAACCATGGGGTTTTCTCGCCAGTTGTTCTCTACAGGAAACTCTGTGCAAACACTATTAATATCGGGTTACTGTTAGTACTCTACTTGGTTAAGATATTATAACCCTGATGCTCACAAGTCCTTTGATCATTCTTCGACGTCCATTTCTAACACACACAAAACGTCAATCATGATAATCTATCAATATGTCAAAACGCCATTGTAATACTGGGGCCATTAAATTCTCTTTTTAATGACATTGATCGCCATGATATTCAGGCAGCTATAAAAAGTTGTTCTTTTTTCAATTTCAATTGACATTTCGGTGGTACTTTCACGCGTGGCGCGTTCGGTTTATTGCACAAAAATTTTAAATAAAGGACATTTGAGCGTTTCGCATGCCGCTGTTAAGAAAGCTTAATAGGGTTGTAATTGCAAAAAAAATACTTTTATTTTCGGGACAAACAAGGTTTGGTGCTGGCAAGATTTTCTTAGACACAAAAAGGTGGTGTGATCATTTGATCAAGCAACCGGTGTAAAGGTTGTCTATAATATTAATTATAGGTAGTAGAGAAACAATTACATACCTATGTTAATTTCAGTCAAAGAATTTATAAAAAGCATCCAGTATTAATTTCGTAACAGCATTTAGCATAATACTCACGGCTTTAAATTGCTTAACAGACTTTTATATTCCAAGAGAAAGTTGATTCAGATTTTAACATTTACATTGTCCTGTCCGGTATAAATAAAAATGGCGCGGACTAAACAAAGAGATATAATTCTCAAAATTCTGTTTGTGATCTCAACGGTTTGCGAAATTGTGGACTGGGAAACTTAAGTAACATTTTCATCTGCCGTTTCGGTAGACGAGACAGTTTTTAATTGTCCTGGGAAATTATAATCATCTCTATATAAACAGTGGTTTTTGTACTATTACAAATATCTGCTATTGATAATTGCCAAATACATTACGAAAACGTGACAAAATTAGTTGAAAAGTTTAATTTCCAAATACAAATACAACATTGGCCCATCCCATGTCATTTCAAAACCCACCCACTTCAAATACCAATAACTTTCATCTCATACATCAGCCTTTTGATACTCCTTAAATTACGAAAACTTTCTTTTTTTTAAACAGATAAATTACTCACACATTTTTAATCTTTAATTACATTCACATTCAAAATTACACACTTGAAATCTCAACACAATTTAAATGAAGTGAAAACCCTAAAGCGAACAAGTCTGGTTTCTTTTTAAACGCAGTTGCGTAACAAGGCATTGCTAACCAGTTCCATTTAGCATAAGTTATGATTGGCATACGAGTTCCAAACATGAATGCGCCCCTCCGATTTAGAACATAAAAGAGAAACTGGCGCGATTTAAAAATGGAATTACGTCCTTTGCGAAATTGTTAACGATGAAAATCGGTAGTTAAAAATTGTTACAACTGAATTTTCGACGAAAAGTTCGAACTGTCGAACATTTTTCTACAGAAACTTCTCTATAGATACTAGCATAACAATTAAGGACAATTTTATGCATTAATAAAAAAAAATATAGAGAAGACAACGTTAGGTATCAAAACAATAATCCAGTTTGCTTTGGCAATTTTTTTCGGTCAGCTTAAAAAATAATTCGCAGACAATAGGTACATTATGTTTACAAAAACTCTGCTTAATTCGTAAGAGGGGCAATAATACAAAAAAAAACTTGATTTACAAGTACAATAGCCACATTTGCCCAACCAGCAATACAAGTTATTGCCGAGTCTGCAAACAGTTCGAATTACCACCGGACGCAATAATATTGGTATCAAAACTATTTTTTAATTAAACAGTCAGCGAAATTTTGAGAACTTTGCTCATGTATTTAAGTATTTATTTTGCCTAATTATTTCGTGTCATCTGAATTAAATAAAACAATACTGGAAAATAGTTGGCTAATTTGTATACAATAAAAATTACACCACTGCCTAACCCTTCGGGGAAACAAGGCGTGATGTTATGTTATGTGCTGTTAAAAATTGCGCTTTTTAATTTTTCAACTTTAGAATCTTTTTCAATTGTTTAGGACCTAACTCTCATACCGTGCACGACATAAGTCGCCATATTGGAAAATTTGAGGAATACTTTCTACGACAAATTTCTGTCAATATCTTTGTAATCCTTATGGAAAAGGAACTTATTCACTAGAAAACTGAGTATAACTTTCCTAATTCCTATTCAGATAGCATTATTTTGTTATATAAACGTCCATTTTCAAAGAAAATGTATCATTTTCGACCACACAAGACACAAGTCCCTGTTGGCCATGATAGGAACGATATGAATGAAAAATATTAGTATGTCAGACGAGTCTCTAGTGCAATTCGTAATATAATTGGAGGAAATGGATTGTTTAGCTCGTAGTAGCCCGTAGTGAAGTGTTGCTAGTCAACGAACAATATGGCCGAGTTATATTTAGGATGCTGGCTGTCACATGGCAACATTGTTGTGTATTTTTTACTACGGTAATGTTTATGATTTGAAGTAATAGTTTTGATTTAAAGCTTAGAAAAAAAGCAAAACATTTTGCTAATATGGATTGCTATCGATTTATGCTTGCAAGTCCCTCTAAATTAGACGATCAGTGGTTAAAAAAGTACTTCTTTAAGTATTTAACAATAATGATAAGCGCTATTTACCTATTAGTAAATAGATATTCAAGCATATTCATAAATTGATAGAATCTATATTGGAAAAATGTTATAAATTTTTTCATGATTTGAAATTATAATTTTGATATGAAGCTTAGAAAAATATTAAAAACTTTTTCAATTTATGCTCACAAGTCCCACTAAATTAAACAGCCAGTAATAAAATAAAACTTCTTTTCGTATTTAACACTAATATAGCTAATTAGACAATCAGTAATTACAAAAAATACTTTTACTGGTCTCAACAACAACAATAATTTCAGTATTTATCTACTAAATAACAATTACCGGGTACCGTGTGGTGCCGGACGTAAAGAATAACACCACCCCATTTCTTCCCGTGGGTGTCGTAAAAGGCGACTAAGGGACTTACTAGAGAATGGGCAGCAGCGTTCTCTATGCATTTTACCACCATACTGCGATCGCCAACCCGCCTGCCAAGCGTGGCGATTATGGCAAAGCCCCCCAAATTGGGGGAGGCCTAAGTCCAGCAGTGGACGTCTTACGGCTGCAATGATGATGATGATGAAATAACAATTCAAGCTTAGTCCAGAAATAGGTCTATTGAATTGATGATAATAGGTTCACCCCCTATTACATCGCGTGATTGTTCGAAAGAGATACCGTGACCCTGGCACATGGGCAACTGATGGAACACGGGTGGGTTTTAGTCAGTAAAAGTCTGACACGCCCTCCCGCTCCACCCAGAGCGGTAGAACTCATTTGATGATTTCCCATCCTAAAAAAAAAAAAAACACCCCTATTACATGGCCCAATATGAGGGGCTTTCGCCATAATCGCCACGCTAGGTAGGTGGGTAGGCGATCGCAGTATGGTGGTCAAATGCATGGACACCGCTGCAGCATATTCTCTAGTAAGTCCCTTAGTCGCCTTTTACGATACCCACGGCAACAAATGGGATAGTACTACACTTTATAGTCAATAGTATGTTGTGTATGAATTACTTAAAACCCACTTAAAATGTTCATACATACACATATGAAAAGCACAGGACAGTATAGACATGTGACAGGTCGCAAGTCGGTTTAGTACTAAAGTGCGCGTGCGCAAGAAAAAGTTGCCTGGCCAAGACCCATATAGCGTGTTCGATGTACTTTGACCAACGAGTTTTGATACTTATGCGCGAATGTTGTCATGTGTTGGTCGCCATTTTAGGTTTATAGCATAAGTTATCATCGTGGCTGTAATGCCGAAAAGACTAGGCAGAAGTGTATCTATAGTAACACCCTCAATTGGTTAGTTATGTTTAAGTATGGGACGTAAGGCATGTAATAGGGCCTGCCAGGGTAACGAGATTTGTTCGAAAGAGATACCGTGGCCCTGGCATATGGACAACTGAAGGAATACGGGTGGGTTATAGTCAGTAAAAGACTGACACGCCCTCCCAGCTCCGCCCAGAGCGTGAGACGTAATTTGATGATTTTCTACCCACAAAAAAAAATCGCATGTAATAGGGGCGAGCGTACTATCAATCAGGCATAGTTCCTGGATTCCGGGCTCCTATTGAAAAACCCAATAATATTTTTCCCAACTAGGAATCGAACTCAGCGAGCAGAAGCACTTGCACGTTGACTTGTAGACTTTTGTAGTTAAAAATAATTACATACTGAATCAGTGAGCGTGTCAGAAATATAAGCGCTGGTCAGTAATTACTGTAAAAAATATGTCTATGTTTTATTATAATAGAAAAAAATATTTTAGACATTGCTGTGGGTATCGTTAACATCTATCAAACATCATAATTATAGTAATTCACAAGATGTTATTACCATTGCCTAAAGCATTTTTAAACTAAACTCATAAATATTCGTAAAAAAAATGACAACTTTCGTTCAGAAACATCCTGATTTATGTTTTGAATAACTGTTTTTATTTCTCTACTTATGCATGTATTTATGGTTATAAAATGCTACGGCATTTATTGGCAGTGTTATGCACATAATAGAGATAAAAGAATATCTTTTAGTTTAAAAACGCGGATATAACTTTTACTTTTGTGCAAACAGAAATTTAAAAAATACGAGCTTAGAATTTCACAGCATAGCAGTGATAGAGAGTAATAAAAAAGTTGTCAAAGTTTTATGTCATTAGTTTATTATTGATGCAATCCTATTATCATGTGTAGGATGTTAGCCGGCAACATTTTGAATGAAATGACATCTATTTATGTCACAATATTTTTTTAAGAAACGTATTTTTAAAGAGATTAATAATAGGTTTTTTTTGTTGACATTAACGTTAAACTTCAGCCATTTAATTACAAAACTAGCTTCAAGTATGAGCTTTAACAGTATTTATCTTTTTAATTCATGATATAAAGGAGTTTATTTATAAATCTTGCTTAAAGTTTAGTAATTAGACAGTATAACCATATATTTTTGAATTTTCACTGTTCCATAACTTTAAGCAACATTTATGAATGAAAGAGTTAGTGTCTACTTTGTAATAATAGTCTACGATACCAATTATTAAATTTTTTAACCAAATAAAGCCCTGCCAAAATTTTGCACTAAGAATATAATCATTAATCACACGCGTAAATAGTGATTTTATACGCAGTAAAAGATTTCAACAAGATTCGTCAAATCGCTTTAAAAGACCATTTAAAAACTGAAACATATCGTGACAAGTATCAACACCTATCAGTCGCAGTCCACACATTTAAGTATGCGCATGCGTGGAGCGTGCACTCAGGTACTCGCCACTGATATGATAATATTAGCTGGCTGTGTGTTGTACTGTGCTGCGTTTAGACCGCCTAGTCTAGCCGGCGGCTAGTGTACTAAGTAGTTAATACTTATAGAGTGTAGTTGAGGTTTAGTAGTCATAATAAGGAATTAATTGATGTTTGTTTATTCACTGCGTATCGCAATCAAAAAACTTGCTCATTAAGGCTTATTATGACATATCGCATGGTAGGATTTCAACCCAGGCAGGCGCTCTGTTCACTGCTCTCAAAACGGTGAAAGAAAACATCGTGAGGAAACCGGCATTCCTAGGACCTAGAACCAAAAATTCGAAGACATGTTACACCTAACAACTCGCACTCGGCCCGCGTGGTGGAACGCGCGTCACTCTTTCTCACGGAGAGGAGGCTTGTGTTCTAGCAGTGGGAATATTATAGGCTCATTATGCATAGGTAGAGAAGTTAGTTCACTGACTCAATGGAGTCGCTTTTACATAATACATGAGACCAAAACATAACTGGACTGCCTCAATGGTCTAGTGGTGGCACTGGCAGCCCGGAGTAGAGATTTGTTCCTGGTTGATGGCAATAGGCTCGTCTCCTGTTACATGGGAATTAAACATAACTGGTGCAATGTGGGTGTTATATTGGTACAACTTTTCCTATCGCTTCGGGACATGTAGGTGTCCTGTACCAGGAAATTTATTATATCTGACACATTTGCAAAATTTTGTAATAAAAAAAATACGAAACATAATCAAAAATATACCCTTTACTATGAAAAAAAAAACAGTTTGAAACTTGCAAAAAAAAACACAAAATCACGCTTTTTTTCGGCCGTTAACTAGATGTAACCCCTTAAGTTCTGACTTGAGCTGCACGATTACTGACAAATGCGTGCACTGGCTGACTGAACAGGTCCACTCGATCTGTGTGGTTCTTTCCTTAAAATACCATTTCCAACACTAATCTACATACATGGTCCTCACATGTTTTGACCAAGATCTAGTTTTAAAAATATGACTGACGTGTTTATACAAAACCGACTAACAGAAATCAAATCATTAATCTGTGTAGTTAGTATCCAGTACATAAGTAGCGAGCTACACCACAAATGACCGGGTGAGTGGGTTAGACTAGCGTGTGACATAATGATATTAGTTAGTCGAGTGTGCATACACTGTGCTGTGTTTAGACTGCTTTGAAATCTAGTAATTGACGTTGATGTTTTATACAATAAGCCATTGTACACACGAACGTATAACAATCGCTGCTAGATTTTTTCGGGCATTGGATCTTTTTTTTTTTTTTGTGGGTGGGAAATCAACAAATGACGTCTCCCGCTCCGGGTGGAGCGGAAGGGTGTGTCAGACTTTTACTGTCTGAAACCCACCCGTGTTCTTTCAGTTGCCCATATGCTGTCATATGGGCAACTGAAAGAACACGGGTGGGTTTCAGACCTGTGTACCTCTTTCGAACAAATTTCGCGACCCTGGCAGGATTGCTTAGGGCTGAGAGTTGATATCGAATAGTGTGAGCTGAGACAGACTGGTGATATACTCTGTTGGATTCTCAATACTCGGTTCAATACAGAGAGTTGAAATTCGAGTGCACTATAATATCCTGTCGTGATTTTACTACAATGTGGACGTTGACTTACTAAGGAATTATAAGCGACTGATAATAGATGTGTGTGTGTGTGTATATGTAAGTGCATGCTGCGTTCAATATTCGTTTTATCTAGGACTAACCCCCGCCCATAGCTTTCATCATCATTTCAACCGAAAGACGTCCACTGCTGGACATAGGCCTCTCCTGGTTGGGTTTGCTATAATCGCGATCATTATACGAATATGGTGGTACAATGTATAGAGAACGCTGCTGCCCATTATCTAGTTAGTCTCTTAGACCTTTTACGAAACCCACGGGAAGAAATAGGAAGGTGCTATTCTTTATGTCCGGCACCACACAAAACTAGTTAGGCAACTATTATCTCTAAAATTTTCAAAATTTTTAGTAACGTTGCACGCTGTTTTTATTTTATTTTATTTTATACGGGAAAACAAACAGTAGTATACTAAAGATAAGCAGAAAAAACTTAACATATAAATTAACAAATATACTAGGTACCCACTACATTTTCCACAAATTAGAATTTACTTTACGAACTAATGACAAACATAATTAGGGCCTTAGCTATTCGTTTCGCCTTACTGACGTGAAAAATATTTCATTAACTAAAAGAGAGTAAATAAGTAAAAAGTAAGAAAAATCATACAATAATTCTTTTTTTGTTTTCATATTTTTTTAAAGTTTACGTTTTACTGTGTCAGGTAAAGTATTGCCAGTTAATTGAATTTGATCCTGTTTATTTGAGAATCTTAATTACAAATAATCTCTTGATCTTTTTAATTCACACAGCCCAATATTAACTTTATTAACCAATATTAATTTGAACGCAATCATGCGACATTTTCGCAAGCCACAACATTACTGACGTCACCAAAAACAGAACACTTATTACACTACGTTTCAAATTTCGAATACAATAGTTCTATTTTCAAACAATAACGGACAACACCACAAAGCACGTAACAGTTGCGTTATTTCACACTTTGCTATATCAATATTTGATCTCATACCGTATTGGTTGTTTTATTTTATTGCTCTGTGTGAAATGCATCTTATTGGCTGTTACTGCTGCTGTTTGTGTGTTCATTTTGAAACACTTACACTTCAAGATGTAATGAGCCATTATAGCTCTTCTCTGTGGCTTAGTCGATGAACACACGGGCGTAAAAATATCGTGACGTGATTTTATCGCTATCGATTTTATGAGTATGAGTCTAATAGTGCTGTATATTCCTATAGTGCCGGATGTAAAGAATAGCACCATCAAATTTCTTCCCGTGGATGTCTTAAGAGGCGACTAAGGGACCTACTAGAGAATAGGCAGCAGCGTTCTCTATACATTTTACCACCATACTGCGATCGGCGACCCGCCTGTCAAGCGTTGCGAATATGGCAAACCGCCCAAATTGGGGGAGGCCTTTGTCCAACAGTGGACGTCTTTCGGCTGAAATGACAATGATGAGTCTAATAGACTTGCGGCTAAGTAGTAACAGGCGCATGGGGCGATTGATCAGGTCAAGCTGCGCTCGCTGCAGTTAATCCGTGGATGGGTGACCATCCTTACATACCAGGACCCTCCGTGCCTCTGAAAGCAAGTCCCGGTTGTCATACGCGGAGCTTTAACCTTCATAAATGAAGCCCGAAAGTCAAATAACTAGTATATCAAAGAGCATTACCCAGTAACTGGGTTGTGGAGGCAGTCCATATGAAATACTGGTAATCACCATCCAATCGCATCCAGTTAGACTGGAAATCAACCCTAAAATAGTTGAGAAAAGGCAAGGCAGATGCTAGCGTTAAGTTACATAGTTTTTGCCAATTATTACCAGCCAGTCTATCCAAGCAAGTTCTAGTATTTCAGTCAAGTACTAACCCTTTTCAAACACTCCTTTAGAACAACTATTTAAACGGTCACATGCATGTGTGAGTGTACGCATGTCCGCACGTTGCGCTCACTGACAGATGACGTCATCGGGCCGTGTTCTATGCAGAGGGGAGGAGGGGGGAAGTTGGGACAAAACTTTAATTACTAACAGAATTAATTGTAAAAGACAAGATTGAAGTTGTTGGCATTTTGAAGGCGAACGGCAATTCGTTAGTTGAATTTAGTATCTTTGTAATTAATTACTTATTGGTGCTTATATCAAAGTAACTCTATGTAAATTCTATGTTATATCAAAGTAACTCATACTTTGATATAACATAGAATTTGAAAGAAAAATGCTTCATCAATCTTTGCTAATTCATATCTAACAATATTTACATAATTTAAAATATGTCTTAAAGAAAAAAAAATATGTACATCTTTGTTTAACTTGAAATGCTTAGTCAGCATGCTTATTCCATTGGATTATGTTAAGGAAACAATAAGTACGACGCCAAATTAAAAAAAAAGAATTTGCGGGTCAGGCTGTGTTTTGAAGAAAACTAAAACATAGGTGAACAAATTAACAATAAAAAGGTGCTATAAACTAATTTCATTTCATTTATTAAAGAGGGTCGCAGCGGCGAGGCGTAAATTTTTCTAAAAGAGAAGCCGAAGCGAAGTCGGCCTTAACTCACTGACTCATCAATAAGGAATACTTACTATCATTCTAAAATTAATATAGGAATGTAATGAATTAAATACAATTAAATTGAACAGCTGAAAACGAATAAAATATGCAATATTCCTCTATCTCGTTCTCGCTGACGCATTTTTCTATACCTGTCTCTGTCATAACCCGTTGTACAGCGGCTTGCTCTCGTACATATCAAGCGATGCCACGTGACCTAAAGTGACATCATTACGGGATCGCTGTTGTATGAATTTTTAGTTCCCGATTATGACGTTTTGGCGCCGGGTTAATTTAGAACATTTCTCCTTTGTTGTAATACAAAGCTATAAATAACCTTTTTTGTTGTTTGAATGTTATGGTGAATTAAATACCCGTAGTGTAACTATATTTATTGACAATAGTAGCCACTATTTACATACTATTGTATTTTTAATAGTGATAGAATTACCAATGCGAATCCCCGAAGGCAAGCCGGTAGGAATCGTGTTATATGGTGCTTTCGGCACTGGAGGGTCGTATTGATAATTTAATTCTGTAAATACAACCGTGTTACGGCCTGACACGAAACTGCGGATGGCAAAAAACGTAAGAAAATTTTAATGTAGCTGGCTACCTTAGTGAATCTTCCTTAAGTATAGTTATTCTAGAAACATTAAAAAAGTGTGATTTGGCAGTAAAATAAATGATTATTTTTTATTTACGTATATAAGGTGTATCTTTTCATACACGAAATATTTTAAGAGGTACACCTGTAGGTGGTAAAGAAGCTACAGCAAGTAAAAAAAAAAAAATCTAAATGTATTTTTTTCAAAATTTAATATTTATAGATTATTTCACGCACATAAGAAATACTGGCTCTTTCTTATTTTTTACGGCCCGAACACCGCGGCCAAGCTCAGGTCAGGCGGGCCATTCGTAGAATTTGGAGTAAAGGTTTTATGCAAAATATCTCAAGCAGTTTTAAAATTATAAATAATAACGAAAATTCAAAAACGCTTACATAAAAATTCTTTTTGCTTCTATAGCTTCTTTACCACCTACAGGTGTACCTCTTAAAATATTTCGTGTATGAATAGATACACCTTATATACTCCAGACCGTATTTCAGCCACGGCGGCCAATCTCAACGGAGACTAGCCATCGGCGCGGGAGATATTATAGTGCCCAAGTGTGTGCGCAGACTCAGGGACACTCACTCTTCCCTCACTCTCAAGTCCTCTGTAGGTATTTATATATTACCGGTCGACAAGATTTCTGAGACAAACCATCGTCATTGGTACCTTTGATAACTCAATTAATAACTTAAACCACGCCCACAATATTGCCAATTTTCATCAGTTTTTCTTTGGCACGCCTCAAGGACGGACACCTGACCCCGTTTCGGGTATCAGTACACAAAAACCATTATCACCTTGATGGGATATTGCAAAATGTAAAAGCGTTCTGATTCTAAGTGTTGTAATTCGTCGGAAGGTTGTTTTCTCTTCGCTGACAATTGTTAGTATTGTGACAGTTGTTTGGAGCCTGAAAAGTTTGACAGCCTAAGCTTAAGGGTATCGGTGTAATGTTCCCACTGCTGGGACACAAACCTCCTCTTTGTGAGATCGCGAGTGTACCGTAATCCACCATGCGGGCCAAGTGCGGGTTGGTAGATGTCATATGTCTTCGATTTTTTGGTTCTAGGACATTCCGGTTTCCTCATGATGTTTTATTAACCGTTTTGAGAGCAGTGGTGATAAAATAATTTACACAAAGTAAAGCGCTTGTGTACATTAAATGCGTGCACTGATTGGACAGGTCCACTCAGTTTGTGTCCACTCATTATTTCCTCAAAAGACCATTTTAGACACCAACCTACATGATCTTTCACATGATCTGACCAAGATTATGTCTGGACTTTAAAAGAGACGGTGACCTCTGAGTTTGTTTTGGCCGTTCTTCTCAGAGTAGTCAGATAGGAAACGCCGACTTCATCTTGTTAACCGACTTCAAAACAAGGAGGAGGTTATCAATTCGACTGTATTTTTTTTTATGTTTGTTATCTCATAATTTTTGACTGGGTGAACCGATTTTGATGATTATTTTTTTATTTAAAAAAAATTACGATTGGAAAGTAAAAGTGTTTGTACAAACCTACTTACTGAGATAAAATCATTATGATTTATCATAAAAATTGCCCTAATGAATAATGATCTAATACAGACAATTAAACTAACAATAGTACATCTAAAAGCTCAACTGACGCCATTTTAGATAAAAAGCTAGAAACAATACTACAATCAGTATACTCTAGGTCAAATGGTCTGATAAATGATAATTTAGTGCCTAAACATGGACTTTGATAGAACATTCTGGTCTAGGGCCTAAACGCATGATAGATTTTAAATTAACCGACTTGGTGGCGTGACTGGTAAAATGTTTTCTAAGGCTTTTGTCACACCATTGTCTTAATGATCGATAAATGATTTGATAAATGGTAAATGATTTTATTTCTGTAAGTAGGTTTGTACAAAAACTTTTACAAGTCAATAATATTTTTTTGAACTAGATGAGGTCGGCGTTTCCTATCTGACTACTCTGAGCAGAAATACCGAAACAAACTCAGAGGTCACAGTCTCTTTTAAGGTCCGGACATAATCTTGATCACATTATGCGAAGACCATGTAGATACCTGTCTAAAATGGTCTTTAGAGGAAAGAACCACACAGATTGAGTGGACCTGTCCAGTCAGTGCACACATTTGTCACTTATCGTGTGGCTCAACTCAGAACTTGAGAAGCTCAACTATTCGACGAACAATACCAAAGAAAGGACATTTCGTCTCTGTAAGTAGGCTTGTGGTTAAGTCATAAAAGCCGCATGGATTGATCGATCAGGTTAAGCTACGCTTGCCGCGGTTGCTCCGTGGATGGGTGACCATCTTCACATACCAAGACGCCTCCGTGCCTCGGAAAGCACGTTAAGCCATTGACCCGGCTGTCATTCGTGTATGACAGCCGGGCTGTGAATGGCATCCATTTTGACAGTTCAACAACATTACGTTGTTGATTTATATTTCATTAGCTTTTGCCAGCGGCTTCGCCCGCGTATTATGCATATAAAACTTCCTCTTGAGTCACTCTGTCTATTGCCGAAAACCGTATTAACGTACAAACGCGGGAAGTAACTTTGTTTTATACTATGTAAAGATGATATAGCTGCCCGAAATTACGTCGGTGTAGAAACGCCGACGTATTTTCGGGCAGCAGCTATCTTTCCATAAAGTCGATCGTCTGTCCCCGCCCTAATTCTATTGTGATGCATCTAAGATACAATTAATTAAGTAGAATACTCGGAAACGCATTTGTTATGCAATATTATCTTAGAAATTGCATGCTAACACTTTTCTATAATATAAACAGAAGTCAAGCATAGAAGTCAAGTCAAAATCTTTTTCTTTTTGCTCGTGCAAATCATCCCTCCGTTCCGTGTGGTGTCGGACGTAAAGAATATCACCATCCCATTTCTTCCTGTGGGTGTCGTAAAAGACGACAAATGGACTTACTAGAGAATAGGCAGCAGCGTTCTCTATCCATTTTACCACCATACTGCGATCGCCAACCCGTCTGCCAAGTGTGGCGATCAGCGGCGAGGCGTAAATTTTTCTAAAAGAGAAGCCGAAGCGAAGTCGGCCTTAACTTACTGACTCATCAATAAAGAATACTTCCTATCATTCTAAAATTAATATAGGAATGTAATGAATTAAATACAATTAAATTGAACAGATGAAAACGAATAAAATATGCAATATTCCTCCATCTCGTTCTCGCTGACGCATTTTTCTATACCTGTCTCTGTCATAACCCGTTGTACAGCGGCTTGCTCTCGTACATATCAAGCGGTGCCACGTGACCTAAAGTGACATCATTACGGGATCGCTGTTGTATGAATTTTTAGTTTCCGATTATGACGTTTTGGCGCCGGGTTAATTTAGAATATTTCTCTTTTGTTGTAATACAAAGGTATAAATAACCTTTTTTGTTGTTTGAATGTTATGGTGAATTAAATACCCGTAGTGTAACTATATTTATTGACAATAGTAGCCACTATTTACATACTATTGTATTTTTAATAGTGATAGAGTTACCAATGCGAATTCCCGAAGGCAAGCCGGTAGGAATCGTGTTATATGGTGCCTACGCCACTGGTGGCGATTATGGCAAACCCCCTTACTGACATACCTACAATCGTAATTTCATTCATTCTTAGTTCGGGCCCCGGACTAATTTCCGGGGCCCGAACTAAGAATGAATGAAATTACGATGTGACAGCTGTCAGTATGCCCGATGTGTTTATGTTCGTTCGAAAAAGTTATTTATTCGGTTATATGGTTCACTCCGAAGATTCAAATTACTTTCGGACCGGTCCGAATCTTCGTTCACAGACTTCGAGAGTAGGTCCACGGTTTTGAGTTCTTGACTTGTTTGTTATCCAAAAATAAGCTTTTATAACATATTTCCGATCTCCTCCATTTTTTAAATAAGACAATATTGACAAAAGCATTTTCCTATTCTGTCATACACGTCTTCGGTTAGGCTGAATAGAAAGATGCCTTTGCCTATCAAATTATGCGTAAACACTAAACGCAGCTAAGCTGTCACATTCGTCTTTTTAAACGCGCATTCGCCCGGCCTTGAACATTTCTTTTCGTTGCAACCAACCCATCTTTTTAGCGACCTAGACAATGTTCCTAGCTTTAAATAGTGTTGCCTGTCTATTAATGGTTAATAACAATGATGATTTTGAACGTTGATAGTACTTGATAGTAGCCACATCCGTGGTTTTGAGCGCGCATTCATAGATAGCTCGGCCTTGCGAGTGCTATTCAACTCGGTGACATACTTTTCAGTTGGCTACAAGCCGTGTATCAGTACAAAGAATAATCGACTTTATTTAATTTACTTACAGTTCATATTTCAATGAATGAAGTTAGCGTAAAGTTTTAATTGAGACAACGCACCGTCCTATCGCGAATTTCGAAATTTGAATTTCGAATTTGGCGTTTTTTTATACTCTCTCGCTTGATTTTAATTTCGGATACGTTCAATGGTAAATTTAATTTGTTGTTTTTTTTTTTTCAGTTTTATAAAATGCAATTTTAATGGTCGCCAAGGATTTGTAATTAAATAAATTAAACTGGTTTTAAAATGCTACTTGCCTTCATTAACCACATGTTTACTTTAATTCATATTCATGAGGTTCATCAAAGAGTCCTAATACTTGTCGGCCATTTTACCTACTAGCAATAATCAATTACTGGTCGTTTAGAAGAATCGTATTCTAGAAAGATATTCAAATATGGTCTGCATAGTTGCAATGTATGATGTACTTGAAAGTTGAATATTATTAATAAAAAATAGTTCTCAATTCAAATACAGAATGGTAACGACTGTCTTACTAACCTCTATTCGAATTTAGTTTTAAATAAGGAATCATTCAAGAAATGTTCTAATGAGACTTATTAGAGAATGGGCAGCAGCGTTCTTTATGCATTTTATAACCATACTGCGTTCGCCAACCAGCCTGCCAAACGTGGCGATTATGGCAAACCGTCGTCTTTTGGCTGAAATGATGATTAAAGTTTTATACCACAAAGGGCATCTTTTAATCGTTTAAATTTGTAATTAATTACAATGTATAATGACAAAGTTAATGATTGTAATAAACAGATCGAAGGCGAAATAATTTTATTCCTTTATAGGTTATTATTTATTCTGTTACTGTCCTTTTAGAGTTAAAATCAAAAATAAATATATCGAGCTTTTATATTGTCATGTTTAGATATTCAGCTGCATCCGGTTAGACTGGAAGCCGACCCTAATGTGGTTGGGAAAAGGCTGGGCAGATGATGAAGATGTTTAGATATTCACATACTTTCATAGCAAAACCAAAATGTAGCTGATGCTGATGAGTTTTGGGTATCGATATGAAAAAAAAAAACACAAAAATTCTTCTTCCAATTTTGTTCATAACTTTTAATGACACGACAAGTACATTAAAATCAAACAATTGAAAATCTATAGCTTTTGAAAATTCTTAAAAAATATCTAAGTTACGCGAAAAATGACAAAAACTGCGGATCAATTACGGTCACTTTCCCCCAAGAAATAATAAAAAAAAAACTTTTTTTTGTATTTTTTTCCCTGAGATAATTTCTGACCTCCACACCGGCGAAGACGCTGGCAAAAAGCCAGTAATCAATATGTCAATGTGTCAATCCCTTGTATCAGGTGGAGAGACGACTTTACCAAATCATCATCATCATTAAATAAATAAAGAATATCTTAGGACAACCAACACAACGTTATCTGATCCCAAACTAGGCAGAGCCTGTACTATGGCAACGAGACAACTGATAAACATACTTATATACTTCTAAATGCATACATATCTTTACATATTATAAAATAAAGTCACTTCGCTGTCTGTCTGTCCCTATGTATGCTTATATCTTTAAAACTACGCAACGGATTTTGATGCAGGTTTTTTTAATAGATAGAGTAATTCAAGAGGAAGGTTTATATGTATATAACATGCATAATATAGTAAAGAAACGTTGATAATTTTAGAGGTTTCTAATGTGATGTCATAAATAAACACATTTTTTTGCGCTTACATTGCGAACGCTGGCTGAACCCTACGAAATAGCGCAAAATAATGTACTACAGTATTGTACACCTTAAAAAGTTCTACAAAAAAGTCCGCGGTGGTATCTGTCTAACTCTTAGGGATAACCCATAATAACCATTTTTATCCTTTACTTTTTACGAGAAATAATGGCTTATTTATGAATGCGATTTTAAGCAATACAGCATTAATCCTTATGCAATTAAGTACCTTAAATAAATTATACATTTCATGTAGATCAAAATTGCCCTTTACAGCATATCATTAAAATGAATATTTTAGAAGATATCAGAAGTTATAATAAAATAGCCGCAGAGCGGCTAGCGGGCCTTCCCGCGTCCGGCCGGCAGGATTAAGAGGATTGGAATATTGTAATTCATATTACTTTGGCTTCATATTAAATGCGAATATCATGAGTGTTCGAAGTACTCAAAATAAAGCTAATTGTATTATTCCAAGTAAGAGACCGCGAAATATGGCTTAGATGTTTAGATTTTTGGATGGATTTGGATTTTTGGTTATCCTGGATACTTACCATATAGGATACTTTATGCCGTCGTACATATCCCGCGGGATATTTTCCAACCTCCACGCGGGCGAAGCCGCTGGCAAAAGCTAGTAACATATATAGGAATGACGTCTTAGCAAGAGTTGTTCAGCTTGATAAGCACTCTCGGAAGTTGTATAAAATTTGAAGATCTGGAACAGCTGATGTGGAACTCCAAGAGCCCAGCTACACTATAACATATATAGGAATGACGTCTTAGCAAAAGTTGTTCAGCCTGATGAGCACTCTCTGTTGACGTATAAAGATTGTAGATCTGGAACACCTGATGTGGAAATCAAAACTATCACTAATTTTACTGTATAGTTATAAAATAACATAAGCTCGGAGTACCTCCACGCGGTGAAGGCGGTAACAGTTTAGGACTGATTTTCGATGAAAATTCTATGAATAATTGAAAATTTGACTCTACTGGCTAAAACTCCCATTTATTATTTTATTTTATCGAAGAAATATGCCTTCGGGCTTATGTTATTTGAGTGTTTAATTTCCTTTTCCATTTATCTTCGTGACACGGTAGCCTACCCAGTAACACAGGGGAGCAGTCACTTAGATTTTATTTGATCAGGTATCTTCAGAATAAAACTATCCCCATGCCTAGAAAGAGGTCAAATCTTTCCCAACGTTCCAAAGGAGCTAAAAGATTGAGGATCATAAGATCCCAAGAATCTACCGAAAAGCGTCAGGATAGACTTGATGCTGTTCGAGAACATCAGGCTGCAACTCGCTCCGTAAAAACATCTTCGGATCGCGAAGCTCGCTTGCGTTCTCAGCGTATTTATGCATCTACATCCAGGTCTCTAGAGACCAGTGAAGAATATGATGCGCGACTGTCCGCTGATCGTGAACGTCATGCATTGTCTCGCGAGTCGGAGACGTTTACGGATAAAGAATTGTGCTTGAGTTCTCAGCGTATCTACACATCTACTGCTAGGTCTCTAGAGACAAGTGCGGAACATGATGCGCGAGTTCCGCTGATCGTGAACGTCACGCATTGTCTCTCGAGTCGGAGACGTTCACTGATAGAGAATTGCGCTTGAGTTCTCAGCGTATCTACGCATCTGCTGCTAGGTCTCTAGAGACAAGTGCGGAACATGATGCGCGACTGTCCGCTGATGGTGAACGTCACGCATTGTCTCGCGAGCCGGAGACGTTCACTGATAGAGAATTGCGCTTGAGTTCTCAGCGTATCTACGCATCTGCTGCTAGGTCTCTAGAGACAAGTGCGGAACATGATGCGTGACTTCCGCTGATCGTGAACGTCACGCATTGTCTCTCGAGTCGGAGACGTTCACTGATAGAGAATTGCGCTTGAGTTCTCAGCGTATCAACGCATCTGCTGCTAGGTCTGTAGAGACAAGTGCGGAACATGATGCGCGACTGTCCACTGATCGTGAACGTCACGCATTGTCTCTCGAGTCGGAGACGTTCACTGATAGAGAATTGCGCTTGAGTTCTGAGCGTATCTACGCATCTGCTGCTAGGTCTGTAGAGACAAGTACGGAACATGATGCGCGACTGTCCGCTGATCGTGAACGTCACACATTGTCTCGCGAGTCGGAGACGTTCACTGATAGAGAATTGCGCTTGAGTTCTCAGCGTATCTACGCATCTGCTGCTAGGTCTGTAGAGACAAGTGCGGAACATGATGCGCGACTGTTCGCTGTTCGTGAACGTGGCAACATATAGGCTATACATAATTTATTTTGGAAAATGAACACCTGATGCATACCGCAACAGACCAGCTAAAGTAAGTATAATAGATATAAAAATGATGCCATAGCAAAAAATATTCCACGTGAAGAGCATTTTCTGCTGTGAGAATAAATTTGAAGATCTGGAACACCTGTTGTGGAACTCTTAAGTAAAACTCTTAATAACATATTAAGGAATGACGTCTTAGCAAAAGTTGTTTAGTCTGATGGGCATTTCCCATTGACATACAAAAATGAAAGATCTGGAACGACTCCAATCGTCTCGCTCATCCCGTTGTTATCCCGTCCGGGCCTTAGAATTCTACATCAGACGTTTCAGATCTTCGATTTTGACGACCCCGTTGTCGCTGGCATAAGCAACAGGATTCGCGTACGAAGTCGCGGGCAGAAGCTAGTCTATATATATAAAAGAAAGTCGTGTTAGTTACTTCACTTATAACTCAAGAACGGCTGAACCGATTTAGCTGAAAATTGGCAGGGAGGTAGTTTAGAGCCAGGAGAAGGACATAGGATACTTTTTATCCCGTTTTTTTTTTTTTTTTTTTTTCCCCTTTTTACGACCGCGTTCCCGTGAGACGTCACATAAAACGTCAAAGAGAATACAAGTCACTATAAAACGTGGTACTATGACAAAAACGTTGCCTTCGAAGTACCAGGTTATCATAACTTGACAGGAGCTTACCAAACAAAGGAGTGTCAGCTAGAAAACGCTTTATGCCTTCGAAGTACCAGGTCATCATAACTGGGTAGGAGCTAACCTAACATATGAGTGTCAGCTAGAAAACGCTTACCAGATCACCACCGCGTACCAGGTTGTCAAACTTGGTACGTTTATAACAACATTTATTGAATCTGAGGCGATACGAAGTTCGCTGGGTCAACTAATTATCTATACTAATATTATAAAGCTGAAGAGTTTGTTTGTTTGATTGAACGCGCTAATCTCCGAATCGAATCCGGTCCGAATTGAAAAATTCTTTTTGTGTTAGGTAGCCTATTTATCGAGGGAGGCTATAGGCTATATAACATCACGCTACACCTCAGAGGAGCGGAACAGTAATGAAAAATGTTGCAAAAACGGGGAAAATTTATTCCTTCTGAGAGTTTCCGTTGCGTGCGCTGCGTAAACGGTTAAAGTAACGCAAAAATCATGTATGACGGGATTGTTATTTTTAAAAAGTTCAAAAAAAAAGTCCCAAGAGCATATGTCTATCTTTTAAGGTTGACTCACTATAACTCAAGGAGCGAAAATGGACGAAAACTAGCAGGCAAATCGATGCGACGGGAAGGGTAAGGGGAGCAAAAATTTGACGCGGACGAAGTCGCGGGCAGAAGCTAGTTATAGATAAATTACACCCAGACACAGAACAAGTAATTGTGCTCATCACACAAAGATTTGTCCTGGGTGGGAATCGAAGCCACGACCTCAGTCTTAGCAGTCAGGGTCACTAACCACTAGACTAACAGGCCAGTCAAAAGTCATTTCAGCCGAAAAACCTCCACTGCTGGATATAGGCCTCCCACAAGCACTGCCATCTCGACCGATTCCTTGTCTCTCGCATCCAGCGAATTCCTGCGGCCTTCACCAGGTCATCGGTCATCCTGTGCGATTTTTAGGCAACACTAAAATCTGTTACAATTTTTTGTGGGTGGGAAATCATCAAATCATGTCTCCCGCTCTGGGTGGAGCGGAAGGGCGTGTCAGACTTTTATTGACTAACCCACCCGTGTTCCTTCAGTTGCCCATATGCCAGAGCCACGGTATCTCAAATCTGTTCCTATAATCTCCCTACAACTGATAATACTAAAGTTTACTCTCAACGCTCTGACGTACCTAAGCCGCAGTCGCGCATGTGTCAAAGACAAACAAAAACCGAACGCGTTCGCTTGCGCAACGCAGGGCTCGGCACGCGACGAATTTTACCTTTTAACACACACTGAGAGACATAAAGTTACTATACACACACACATACATGCACACATCATCATTTCAGCCGATAGACGTCCACTACTGGACATAGGCCTCCCCCAATTTGGGGTGGTTTCCCATAATCGCCACGCTTGGCAGGCGGGTTGGCGATCGCAGTATAATGGTAAAATGCATAGAGAACGCTGCTGCCCATTCTCTAGAAAGTCCCTTAGTAGCCTCTTACGACACCCACGGAAGAAATGGGGAGAAATGAACCGTATGGTGCCGGACGTAAAGAATAGCCCCATCCCATTTCTTACAGGGATACATTCTAATTTAATGTCATCAAAAGTGAAATTACTGACCCCCTCCTATTCCTTTTGCAAAGATATCAAAATCAAAAGTCATTTAATCAAACTAGGCTGAGAGTTAGCACCTTTTGAACGTCAAAATTACATAAGGCAGTTCCCCGAAAATGCTCGCCCTTCACCACTTCCTCTTGCTTTATCTGGGAAGAAGAAGTGGCGCAACAAACTCCCCAGCAGCACAGCTGTCTGTTAAGTTAGAAGAAGTTTATTCTAAAGAAGTAATTTAAACTTTACGACACACTACACATTAAATTATTTACCATATGTCAGCTAGCACACGCCAATGTACCTGGGATAAAAAGGTCCATATCCTAACCTAGATTATAGTCTACCTGTGTGCCAAATTTCTTCGAAATCTGTAGAGCCGTTGAGGCTGGAAAAGGTAAAAACATATTAGATAGAAGATTGAGTTCCTTTTAGAGTTCCTTACGTGTCTATTTCAACAAAATAACAATATGAAACTTGTTTACTATTGATATAAACATTAGTCATCACTTTCCCTCGAATATGTTCAGTGTTGCAACAAGGAAAATATCAACGTCGTACCAACTGCGTAATGCCATGAAGGTTGTAGAAAGTGATAATATTTGTAATGGCAACATTGTTTGGTTGTTTAAGAAAACAAAATGTTTGAATACGTATCCGAACGGGAAGAAAGATGATAGAAAATTTAATTTATTGAAAAGAGTATGCTTAAATGGTTTGGTCATGTTGAGAGGATGACGGCGACTGAAGGACGGCTTACGAAAGGTATTTACAAGACAGATGTGAGTGAAAACGCCAGGAAGGGACGCCCTAGGAGGACATATAGTGACCTTATTGGTGACGTTCTTTAGAAATATCAGGTGTGTAGTACTCGCAACCGGCGTGTGTGTATGAACAGATGTATAAACCTAAACCAGGGAAAAGGACGTAAGGAAGGTAGGTGGCGTTCCGTAGGTTCTGCCTATCCCCAAGGGAAAAAGGCGTGAGTGTATGTAAAGGAAAAACGTCATGAGGAAAGCTAGAAATATAACAGTCCGAAAGACCAAAGCTATTTTCTTTTCGGTACGAATAAAACCTTTTTTCTTTTACATAATTACAGGCTGGTTCGAAAATTGAATTGTGTGAAAAAGGAATAGGGTATTTATTTGCCCTGCAGAGGAAAATGCAGGCTAGATAGATATGTAGAGAGACACTTTTCTTATAATCAGCAAAAGTTTGACACGCCCTTCCACTCCGTCCAGAGCGGTAGAGGTCATTTAACGATTTCCCAGCCACAAAAAAAAAACCATTAGATTATACCATCATAGTTTTAAAGCACCACTCATTGTTTTATGTAATACAGAAATGCGTGGTAAACACGACGACATATCAAGCTTTGAAATTCCAGTTTTAGCTGACCTCCCATTCATCTCGCTTTTCGTTCAGTAAAAAAGTCAGCTTATACTGGAAATGTATAATTTGATGTCTAGTCGTGTGTATTTACATAAAGTACACAATGGTTTTGCGTAACTGAAGCGAAGGGCTCTCGAAGAATGGCTTCTTTAGTGAGAAACTGGTAATATCACATATTCAATAGATTTTTTTTTGGGTCAATAAACAATTATGGTGATGGCTTTTTTTCTGGGTGTGAATGATGATATGGTTAGAAAGGGGGTGACTACTGAGATGACGACTAACAGAGAAGTATGGAAGAAAACCACATGTTGGGCCTACCTCTCATAAACTGGGATAATAAATTTCAGCCGAAAGACGTCCACTGCTGGACATAGGCCTCCCAGGTGGTATGACATAATCGCCATAGCAGGAGGGATGGCGATCGCAGTATATTAGTAAAATGCATAGAGAACGCTGCTGCCCATTCTCTAGTAAGTCCCTTAGTCGTCTCTTACGATAGCCAAAGGAAGAAATGCGATTGTGCTATTCTTTACGTCCGACAAAACACGGATGAAATGTTTTAACTAAATTTTGGGATAACGGCAGGAGGATGGTAAGGAATAAAATATCTTCGAAAGAGTGGTAAAAGTGAAAACTTCACACATTATATTGTATTCTTGGCACCTTGTTAGCAAGACAACTCTAAAAGGTTAGCAAATTTATATTTAGTAGTACTTTCTTATAACAGACTATCTCTTATTCATACTCCAGCAAGCGTAGCATGACCACCATAGAAAGAACTTTGTCTATTCTTGGTAGAATAGAGGTAGAACTGTCATGCTACGCCAGCATAAAACGGTACAAATCTTTCTACAATCTGTAATTTTGTCTATTCTTCCGTCGACAAAACCCATTTCTACGGTGGTCATGCAACGCGTGCTGTTACTTATATTTTAGTAGATAAAATCATGAAATTAGGTAAAGACGAACCTGTCTTTACCTCCTTTCAATTGCATCAAATTACGTTACGAAGTTTAGAAGAAAATGCGTCCACACAAACCGACACAAAAAAAACGTCTTTAATTTAGAATAATACGTATAAATATTCCATTACCATATACCATTACTTCTTGTGTGTGTCGTAAGAGGCGACTAAGGGAGTTACTAGAGAATGGGCAGCAGCGTTCTCTATGCATTTTACCACCATACTGCGATCGACAACCCGCCTGCCAAGCGTGTCTATAATGACCAAACCCACCCTTTGCGGGGAGGTCAATGCCCAGCAGTGGACGTCTGATAGCTGAAATGATAATGCTGATGACGTACCTTTAACAGCTGAACGGGTCGATCGATCAGGTTAAGCTACGCTTGCAGTAGTTAGACTGTAGATGGGTGACCATCTTATGTGCCTCGGAAAGCACATTAATGCGTTGGTCCCGACCATCAATTATGTATCTTTAACAGTCGTTACGGGTCATCAGAAGCCCGAATGTCTAACCATTCTTACCAAGGGTGTCGTATTACGCAGTAGCTGAGTTGTGGAAGATAGTTAGACAGTCGCTCCATGTCAAATACTGATCTTCAGCTGCAACTGGTTAGACTGGAAGACGATCCCAATATAGATAGGAAAAGGTAGCAGATGTGATGAGCTAAAAGGGGATGTATTTCAATTTCGAATTTTGTAGACAATTTCCCATTTACCAGCAACAGGTTTAAGACTTACCACTGGGCAACAAAAGCTCTCAATGTCTTTTTTTTGTGGTTGGGAAATTATTAAATGACGTCTCCCGCTCTGGGCGGAGCGGGAGGGCGTGTTAGACTGTTACTGACTAAAACCCATCCGTGTTCCTTCAGTTGCCTGTGCCACGGCCACGGTAATTCTTTCCAACAAATCTTGCGACCCTGGCAGGCATCGGTCCTAGAGGACTCCCTCAGTTATGCTGATATCTATATGAGGCTCGCGTGGAACACAACCCACCGTCGACACGGGCCTGGTCCTTACAGGGCGTGCTCTCACTGTTTGAATTGTCTGTTTTTTTAAAACTAAAAATTTCTAGTACTAATTTGTGGAATCGGCTTCAATACGTTTATCAGTTATCTAACACACAAACAAATATAACACTAGCAATTCAAATTAGGAATCGAACAAATGACGTCACCCGTCAGCACACCGCGTGCGCCGGCGCAGCCTTGGCGTTGTTTATAATAAGGTTTAACCAACATGACATGCCTTTATCAGGCATCGATTATACCAAACTCCTTTTACTAATCGACTTTTTAGAATCGATTTAAAAATGGCGCCATTTTTAATCGAGTGATGTTTTAATTTGGTTTTGATAAATGGTCTGGGAGAGCAGTGGTATAGGACTCGACTTACGAGTTGTAAGTCGTGGGTTTGAATCCCGCCTGGATTCAAACCCACGAGTTACTTACTTACTTTACTTTGTGTAAATAATTTCATCACCACTGCTCTCAAAACGGTGAAGGAAAACATCGTGAGGAAACCGGCATGTCCTAGAATCAAGAATTTGAAGACGTGACATCTACCAACCCGCACTGGGCCTGCGTGGTAGATTACGGCCCACTCCCTCTTGAAGAAAGGAGGCCTGTGTCCCAGCAGTGGGAAAACAATATAGGCTGATTATGTAACTGCTTTGGATTGGTAGGATTCTAGAAATAATAAGAAGATGGGAATTTTGGAAATTGTTTTTTTTTAATGTTTAGTTCATATAAGGAAGGCTGTAAATTCACATAACCGTCCATTTTATGTGTTTTTATTTTGTTTTTAATTTAATTTTACTTTATTTTTATTTTATTTGTATAACTGTTTTTACTTTTGCATGCCGTAAGGTAGAGTGTGCTGGAACTGTTTTTACAATGTTAACATCCTATTTTGTACCCACATTCATGGCAAATAAATGATTTCTTTCTTTCTTTCTTTAAAATTATTATTTTAATTATTATAAATGTGATTGTATGTTTGGATATTTGGATGTTTGTTAGACAATCACGCAAAAATGGCCGTACGGATTTGGATGAAATTTGGTATGGAGATAGTTTTTAACTCTTTTTAATCCCGGCACTACGTTCCTCGGGATAATTTCCAAAAAAAAAATTCACGGGTACGAAGTCGCGGCCAGAAGCTAGTTAAAAAATCAAGTAAAAGTTTTCATGAGAATATTTTGGCGGCAGAAGCCCATCATTATCATTACAACCGAAAGATGTCCACTACTGGACATAGGCCGCCCCACAATCTGGGGAGGTTTGCCAGAACCACCACACTTGGCACGTGGGTTGCCGATCGCAGTATGGTGGTAAAATGCATAAAGAACGCTGCCGCCCATTCTCTAGTAAGTCCCTTAGTCGCCTCTTACGACAGCCAAAGAAAGAAATGCGATGGTGCTATTCTTTACGTCCGGCATCCAGGCGCGGTCCGAGAGGGGGGGTCCCCCCAAAGTCAGCCATGCTGTCGAGACTCTGAACGATTTGCCTGAAAAAGCCAATAATACTCCCGACCTAAGAATCGAACCCGGGACCTCATGCTCATCAGTAGCGCTTTCGACTACTACACCAACGAGTAGATGTACCTTCCTAAAAATATTCTTCAGTACTCATGGTGACCCCCCCCCAAAATCATAGGCTGCGACCGCGCCTGCCGGCATCACACGGAACTTGAATCCTTATATATCTATAGTGAATCTTATCCTTAAAGATTTAAAGATCACTTAGTTCAGGGAATGCATAACCAAAATTAGAGATTGTCATCTTTTACGTCATGATAGCTTTCTTTATTTCTTTCTTTCATACAACTTTCTATTTAGTTTCGCAATTTCAAGCCTACAACATTCTTTTTATTTAATTCGCGAAATTTCATATTTGCCTATGCGATTTTTTTTTGTATACATTTACGAAATGGTTTGCAAGTTTTACTCTTGAAGTTTTGTGCTGGTTTTTTTTTAAGACTTATGTAGTTGTAGGTATAGATAGGGTCGTAATAGGCCTCCGGAAACCGTAGCCAGTGTAATAAAAACCGCATGGAAATCCGTTTCGTAGTTAAGAAGAACAACGCAGTCAAACGCTTTTGCCATCTAGGTAAGACTGGTAGTCAGACTTTCGGGTTTGTGATGACCTGTAACGACAAACAAAGAGCCACGAATCCATATTTTACGATCTCCTCCATTTCCGGCTCCACGAGTGACAGCCGGAAGGGTCTTGGTAAAAAATAAGTTTTTTTTTTAACTAGGCTAATAACAGCACTTTTTGAGTGTCTCCCAAAATGCCCCGCTCTACTGCTTTAGCTGGGAAGAAAAAATGGCGCAACAAACTCCCCAGCCGCACAGCTGTCTGTTAAGTTTGAAGAACTTGACGTTCCATATAATATTTGTAACCAAAGTTATATGCTGAAACTCTTCATAGCAACCACAAGGTGACCTGCACCCTAATTGCGAAACGCACAATTTATCAGAATCTGAATGGGATTGAAGATTATTTCTAAACCATGGCGGCATTTGTTCGAATAAATTGTGACTCAGCAACGTAAATAACGCAATGAATGTTGTTTAACTATGAATATTAAACCAATTCCTACCGATAAAAAGTTCCGCAATTACCCCTCTGGTTACCAACGGTTATCAACAGTAACCTTGACGTAAAGTAACCAGATAATTCAGGTTGCTTCACGAACTATGGCAACCAATGTTAACCATTGCAGTTATTGACCTTGGGATCTAATTGAAGGCAGTAGTAGTGATTCGCGGATTCTGGCGCAAGCACCTGAGCCCGCGAATCTGTAGCACCCATCGTAAAAAAAAAAAAAAAAAAAAAAAAGGTTTTGGTGTGCTCTGATCTCAAATCTGTGGTCCATTTTAGCGTAGGATGCGTGGTTCTGGAGTTATGCAAATCAATTAACTGTTATCTCATTGATTTCCGGTGGTCCTGCACCCTCATTAGCATTCCATTGTTCGCCTAATTTATTTATTTATTTATTAAAACTTTATGCACAAGTAAAACTACTGTACAAAGGCGGACTTAATGCCTGAGGCATTTTCTACCAGTCAACCTTAGGGTGATGCAGAGAAAAACATGGCAGGTGCAACTTACGGGATAGATAACTCGAAAAGGAAGAATACTAAAAACATAGATACAAATAGATACAAATACATACATATATACATACATATAACGAAAAAAAAAAAAAACTTTGTCTAGAGATATAACGATAGGTGGAGAAGAAACCGAATCCAGCAAATCACCGCTGGTATGATTCTGCCAACTTCTTGCGAATATGCTCACGTGCTTTCACTTTAAATGATAACCGACTGGTTGCCATCCTGATGTTCAGAGGGAGCGCATTCCAAAGAAAGACCGCTTGGACAAAGAAAGAAGAGTAAATGAAACCAGAGCGGTGAGAAGGACATCGTAGAAGACGATTGTTGGTGGACCGAAGATTTTTATTATGCGCGGAGCATAAGTACTGAACCTGGGAAGTCAGGTAAGAAGGAGAAGTAGGTTTGTCAAGAATAGAAAACAACATTGATAGAGCCCTCAACTCTCTGCGCTGACGAATGGGTAACCAATTTAAAAGCAACCGGTGGGCGGACACGTGATCATACTTACGAAGATTGAAAACGAATCGAATGCAGTTATTCAGAAGGCGGTCAAGTTTATTGAGGAGATCTGCATTCAGGTCATAGTAACAC
This sequence comes from Aporophyla lueneburgensis, assembly GCA_932294355.1. Lineage (NCBI taxonomy): Eukaryota > Metazoa > Arthropoda > Insecta > Lepidoptera > Noctuidae > Aporophyla > Aporophyla lueneburgensis. The sequence goes on along the minus strand of OW028762.1, from coordinate 8,178,478 downwards.
ACATCTCCATAGTCAATTATGGGAAAGATTAGGGACTGTACAAGCAATGCCTTTATGTGTGATGGAAGAACGTTTTTCAACTGATAGAGCGACCGCAACGTACCGGTGACTTTTTTACTTACAGTTGCAACCTGCTTTCGCCTAATCCTTTTATCTATTATACTTCGAACACCTCATTACGTTGCGCCAGAACCCACGAATCTGTTGCCCTACGGTTGATTTGGCGTTCTTATCTATTACTCATTGTATGTCTGCTTTTCTATGTCATCAATAAAACACATTCATTTTTATTTCAATATTTTATTACTTTTTTCTACAAAATATGAGCGGAAGATCTCATCCACAAAAATATCATTGTGCAGTGTGTTCCCTGTAAATATGTTCGTAAAACTATGCATTGAACATCCCTGAAACTTAAATAGCAAATACATTAAGCAATATTCACCACAAACTGAAGTCCAATCATTCTGAATCCTATCAACATTCCAGTCCCATCTCTTACAATTCCTTTTCAAAAACTGGAGATGATATCGCTCAGGTGTTCGTCCATATGAATCAAAATATTGACCGATACCATTCGTATCGATATGTACAGCTACCCAGTGTGAACCTGGTTTATCATCCGCATCCAAATTGCATATTATATACGTTGGTACATGTGTATACATAGGTAGTCTATTAGCAGCATAAACATTATTTTCTAGACTGGGATGAATCTTTTTCATATGTTTTTGTAATTCTAGTGTATCCATGATATTACTGTTATTAGCAGATTATTACAGTACCAATCTATTCAATGGTTGTCATAGGAATGTTCAATTATAGTGATTTGTAAATATTAAATCGCATTCTTTGTGGGAGTCACAAAGCTTAGGATTATCATTTTGCTGCAGCTAATTTAAAGTTTGTTATATGGGTCTGATTATATTAAATAAAACACTCTTGAGTACATAGACATTTTTAATTAACTGTTCAACACAATAATTATTAAATAAATAAATTAAATACAGACATATTATTATCAAAATACCATTTTCTAATACACACAGCATTATTCAATGCACAATTCAATTTATGGTTCGCACAATTAAAATCAGTTTTATTTTTACAGAACTTTTTTTTTAATGTCGCAAAATTAGGACATCCCTTCTCACCTATGTCAATCACTTCACAGTTTGCACATAACTCTTTAATCCACGTAATCTTTTCCAAACCCTTTGTCATAATTTTTTTATTTTCTAAATATGGTAAAATAACACGTTTAAACTCTTTGTAGTCTATGTAGCCTTCACTCCAGTAAATTCCTCGATTTCTTTCTAACCATCTCACCTGCTTTTTTTCTTCTAGTGTTAGGTAATGGAATGAATATGGTGGTTTCACCAAGAACGTCTGTGTATGATCATGACTCGCAATGGCCAATTCTTTGACAATAAAATGATTTAAAGAATCTTTAAATCCTTGGAGTTCCACTATAAGGGTGTCCGTCTTCATGATATCTTCTTAACAATGTTACTTAATGGTTTGTATTCAACAATGCAATCGTTCAGAATGAGACAATATGCTGAAGTTTTACAGTACCAATCTATTCAATGGTTGTCATAGGAATGTTCAATTATAGTGATTTGTAAATATTAAATCGCATTCTTTGTGGGAGTCACAAAGCAGGTTGATGCCTGTTGCGAAGGAACGTGAGATAAGTTTGTTGACTCATAGAGTTACAATCAGTTTCGTATGTGCTTATGTAAAGTTTAAACTCGAACACTGTTTTGTATAAGATTAAATAGGAGAGGTTTATAAAGAAATAAAAAATAGTATATTGCATACAATTTGTTTTATTTAATTTTATAATGTTATCTTTAGTTACACACACACAAAATGCATTAAACATAACACATATATCTAAAACACAACACACATTATAATCCTAACTACTATAGTCTACAGTAACATTTCTATTTTTATCTATTTCAATAATATTATCAAACTCAGCATAAACAATACAGTTAATTGTTTGTATTAGTGAGGATTCAAATCGTACTTCTAATCTTACACTACCATGCTTTATGAGATTCCAATGGGCTGATGAGTTAGCTGATAAATCAGGAGTTAAATCAAATGCTAAAAGACAGTAACCTTTGGCATACTGTTCACGAGAGATTGCATTTCCTTCATTAAGAAAGTGAATACCAGTCCCCGAGAATAGAGTATGATATGCTGATGTAAATATATTATTATTAAAAGATGGTTGCAAAGCTTTGGAAGGTATTTGTTGACCATCAATATATAAGCTGAAAGAGTTAATACCATAGTTTTCAAAGTTAAATGGATTTTTAGTAAGTGAACCATTAAATGCAGAATTATTCACAAAACCAATAATACATCTTTTGGGTACCTGTCCTAAGAATATATTATCAAGAGTTTTTCCTTGAACACCCGATGCAATTGTTAAAACTTTAACTTCAGCACGAGTAATAGGATATTTAGCAGTGGTAGAAGCTAAAACTTTCTGATGTGCGAGTAATACACTTGGATTAATTCGTGCTCTTCGAACAATAAGAGTTGCGTCCGTAATGCAAACTTTAAACTTTACATCATTTGACCCCGCAATTAAATTAAAACTCTCTCTTGACCGAACTAATTTTACACTCATTTCAACGCCATTAGTTAAAATATTTATCTTGATTGAAAATGTCACCATGAAGATGACCAATCATTTCTATTTCCCTGCTTTCATTAACTAATTCCTGTCTTTTAACAAATCCTATGTTTTTACCATCTGTGGAATCCATTTTTCCTGCTGTATCATCATACCAAAGACTACAAGTAAGATGAGATTGTTTAGCAGCAGGAGCATAGTTTAAAAGGGTTTCCATGTATGCTCGATAGGCATAGGTATTATTAGGTGGTGATACAAGTTTTTGGTTTAAATAAACATCGAGTTGACTAAAAAGTGAATGCAACCAATTATTTACAGGTGCTACTGCTGTAGCTGATATCAAGTTTGTTGAATCTTGATTTAATACTTTTGCCTTTATATGGAGTAATGTATGAGACAAATCTATGTAGTCATCGCCTGTTCCAGGAACTTGAAACTCGATAGGTCCATCATCAGCAAGAGATGAAATTGGTTTATAGTGAATCCACAATCCATTTTCAATGCTTGTTTGTGTAGACGGTAATGCAAACAAATCTAATTCTGACTTAACGCACTCACAAGAATGATTATGAAGGAAAGACATACTTAATTTGAAAATATATCTTTGATGTTTTTTGGTTTTAGACCAAGTTTTTTCGTAGCTTTCACTTTAGCTGTTAGTGGTGGAATGAACGAGGCCAATCGTTTTCTTTTACTTATATACCCAGATCCTGTCATGTTAAATCGATCAATTTTGTCATCAGCCTTTCGTTTTAAGTTTGTACTAACTTGCTTTAGACGATCTTTTATTGAGGCTTCCATAGGACGGGCTTGAACCATATCCGATAAAAGTCCTACTCCAGCGTTTAATGCCTCCTTACCAACCACTCGAGCACCACTTGAAAGTAAAGGTAAAACTGATCTAAATAACCCTCCTAAGAAGCTCCCAATACCATGACCGCGTTGGTATGGTGAACCCTTATAAATTACTCCAACTCCTGATCCAGCTTGATGTGAATAATAATTTTCATATGGACATTTATGATGATCATGAGGAGAATACATTATTATAATTTGCGGAAATGTAGTTTAACACACACGGTTCCAAACTGGAATGGTATTTTTTGTCCTGTGCTCGATCTTATATCTATTTCCAGCGTATCGAACTCTCTTCGCATAACAGGTAAGTAGTGAGGTGGAGAGAAAATGTACATTTTATTCGCACCATAAATGTATTTTGAAGGATCTAATGAAATGACTCTTAATAGTGGAGTCATAACATCACCCACAATCTGAGGATCGATAATGTCGCAATATAGAAATAGTTGAGATGGTAACCCTAAGTGTAAATTAGCAGGACACTTCCCAAAATTTCTGTCTAGGAGATTTGTATTTGGTTCATAACCTAGTTGTAAACTTAATTTGGGTGATAATGTTACGGATGTTATATTTTTATCCAAAACAGAAACAGACACAAATTTTGTTATTTCATCATAACGAAATTTCAAGCTCTCTCTGATACCATTTAACGCTCTTAAAGTATGTTCAACGTTATCGTAGTTGGTAGCGGGAATATGTTTTTTGTAGTACACTGTTGATGGTTTATCTTCATTAGGCATTAACATGGTTTTTGTGATGTATACAACATTTTCATGATCTTGAACAGTAAACATGGTGCATGGATATTGAAACTCGACAACTCCAACCGCCCATTCACCTTCTAATTTCATAGCTTTTGGTAATTTTGTTGAAAAATTTGTGGTCTTGTTATCAGGAAAGTATTCCATTGAACTATTGCTGAGCAAAGTTAAATAAAAACTTTCTTTATTCATATTTCTTTTAAACTAGAAGCTAAAATCCAACTGTTAAATTTATCTGGATAACCTTTCCACTTCACTAATACTTCTTTTCTGTTACCCGAATAACGAGTGCCAATTATTTTATCTATTTTATATTGTGAGGTGGGGTTGTAAGTGACCTTCTGTAATTCTCTTTCATAAAAAGTACCAACTATTGGTTCATTTTGTAAATCTGTTATTGTATAAACAACCCATGGAGATCTATCAATTATTGAAGATATAATAAATATTTCATCACTCCAATTTGATTCATATCCTTTTTGGAAAACATGTTTATATTTAGTTATTCGAACATAATCACCCACGTTGAAATTTGGTTTTGGATTTTCTAGAGAAAGTTTGTTTGACCCTCTATCATAAAGATTAGTCCAAACTGTCATAATATTGTTGGAACTTACATCACATAGGCACATCTTAATACTCGAGTGAATGCTGTGATTATAAGAGTATATTAAATCTTGTAAAACATCTATATATCTATAAGTATTATTATGAGTGAAATAACGCCACATTTTCATTTTTAGAGTTCTTTGAAATCGTTCAACAATACTAGCCTTAATATCAGGATTGTTAGTGGTATAGTAATTTATCTTTTTGGATTTAAAGTATCTTTGTACATCTTTTGAAACAAATTCTGTACCTTTATCAGATTGTATGTGAGTAGGTGTTGTATTACTTTCAGTAAATATACTTTCAAAACATTCTTTAGTTGTTTCTGAGTTTTTCTTTTTCATTGGTCTTGCAAAAGCATATTTACTAAATACATCAATAACACAAAGTATGTAGTTGAACCCATCATTATATTGAGAATAAGTTCGCATATCACTTAAATCAGCTTGCCACAGCTCATTAATATTTGATAGAATGTACTTATTACGCGGGAATTTTTTCCGAATGGGTTTATGTAATGTATATGTTTCTTGTGATTGTAACCATTCCTTTGCTTGCTTTTTATCCATTTTACCCTTCATAGCTTTTGATAATTTATCAATACTACCAAAACCAGCGGGGTTAGATGGATCATAATAAATCCTGTTAATTTCTTCTAGTACGGGGTCCATTTTTCCCAATCGATCTTTTTACGTATTTTAGTTATAGATCTTTTATCTCCACTGCTCGGTGTAGAAAACTCTTGAACTTCAATCTCAGAGGTTTTGTTCAGATCTTTTACTTGAAGTTGGTTAATAAACTCACATCTCTTTGGATTTCCAATATAAGTAAGTGGTACTTTAATATCTTTTAATGCTTTAGCAAATCTATCCCACCCTATCGGATCACTTTTTTTTAAGGGTCTAAGTGAATCATTTATTAAATCAACAATATTACTTCCTGGAATTTTTTCATTATCAATTATGACTGTGCCTTCATTATCCCAACGTATTTTACTTTTACTTGTTCCAATTAAGTTTAATAATGACTCACCTTTTTTATTATAAGTTTTTGGTATCAAACTGAGTATTTGTGTTGATGAATACAGTGGATTTGCCTCACTTTCTATACTTTTAATAGATCCTTTCTCCTCCAACAAAGATTCAGCATCAACTGAACTTTTTAGATCTCTATCTTTATTTTTAAAACCAATTTTAGACCCATTTGAATCTTCATTAGATGTATCAGAATAAATTGGTAATCTGAGTGGTTGACGATCCTCTTCGGTAAAGTGAAGGTATCTTTGTAGTGTTTGTAAATATAACATCCACTTCTTTCGGTCTTCCGTCTTACTATTCATAATATTTTGCATTTCAATATCTAATCGAGACAAATTACTAGTAACCTTATTTTCTTGTTTTAATTTTTCAATCAATCCCGGTTCAATAAGTATCATTTTCTTAGCATTTTCCATGTTAACTGGCTAGTCCACTTACTAATCCACTCAATATTGCACCTAATATTATTGGTAAGAAAGCCCCTCCTTTTTGTATAATAATATTTTTTCTTAGTTTATGTTTACACTTATGCACCAGTTTACGGAGTATATTTTTGTGTTTATTCAATTTTTGTTTATCTTGATCTTTAAGAGGTATCTTTCCTTGTAAAACGTTATGAATACATTCACAAATACAATTTATTTCTTCTTCATCACACGTTTTAAGTAACGCTCTTTGATATTTTGGTTTAAGCGTATGCAAAGCGTTTAGCAAATGTTTATGCGTTGTGAGTCGACGATGCATCATTTAGAAATGATTTGAATTGTTTGATTCTTGGTGTATTTAAACTGCAAAGCGTTTAGCAAATGTTTATGCGTTGTGAGTCGACGATGTATCATTTAGAAATGATTTGAATTGTTTGATTCTTGGTGTATTTAAACTCTTACGTGGGGACGTAGACTGTGCAGTAACCATTAAATGGGAATACATTTGTCTTGATACGACAAAAATCATTTGTATTCTGTTTTAAATCTACCATTAAATATCCATGCGCTTCTAAAGTTGCATCCCTGTAGGCGTCTTCAATGAATTTTGGGTTATCTGGTGACACTTGTCGTGCTAAATATCTTATTTGAGTTTTATCTCGAGGGTTTTTAAAATAAATTATATAACTTGAGTTTAAAGAAATGTCTCTTTGACCTTTACCTTGATGAAATAAATTTTGTGTTAAATAAAATACACTAAGATTCCTGTGATGACTACCTTTTGTAAATATATCCACAATTCTTCCATCAGACTCTCTCATTAGATCATCAATAATAATAAGGTGTGGGTTTTCACCATCAAACATATTAAGATTTGGAATTCCTTGATGATAGTTAACATTTGGTAAATTATTTAAAGCCTGCATTTCATCAAAGCACCATGTGATCTGATTAAAATCACAATTACATATTTCTTTAACTGATTTTATGAAATTTGTTACAAAATTTGACTTCCCACATCCACTTGGTCCTGCCACAATAGCAGTAAACGGATGGATAAAGTGAAACATTTCACACGTCTAGAGTTTTAAAGGGATGAAATAAAAATGAAAATTTTGGTGTAAAAATTAAATATATATATATATTGCTAAAATTATATAAAACATGTAATTTGTGAAAAACAGAATGATCTGTATACTATTTCTAACACAATTAGTACTTATCAGAATTTCACAATCACCTCAACGTCAAATTTAAGCACACAAATAAAAACTACAATTATTTTACATTATTTACAATCAAACAATAAATTTTAAATATGTAATAAACTATTATATAACATTACAGTAATATCATAATTTTACAATCAGTACAAAATTTGTATATACACACAGAAATAAAAGTAAAAAGTATTACACTTAGCGTAATTTATAATGTCCCCAAGCCAATGTATCAATGTTGTTGTTCATAATACATCGTTTGGTATCATTATATGATAAAGATGTTTTATTTATTTTTTGTGTAAAAATAGTGTGTTTGATTGACTTAAATCGAAGCATACTACAATATAATACATTTTTATTAAACAAACACGATTTTTAATTTTCCATATTCATTTTTTTGGTAACACTTTTGTTAACCCCTTTTGCCTTTGCTATAAATTTATCTTCTATTTCTAAGGCATACATTTTTGATAGCAACCCTACAAATTCCTTCAATACTTTACCATTATTTTCATCTTTAAAAAAACCTAACTTTTTTTTATTTATTTTTGGATATCCGTAAATATTATTTTCCAGGTAATCTGATGTATCGAAATAGTGAAGTAGATCTGGTTTTATATCCTCATAAAAATTGTCTGTAAAAATTTGATATATCAAACTATCGGTATCGGTGTACAATAACTTAATTTTATTATGAAACTTTTTAATCATGTAGTTATAATGAAATTCATACATAAGGGTCTTAGATATATCTAAAATACAAAATCCTAAATAAATCGGCTTATCATAAATTAATTTTGTTTTGTGTAATTGTATTGCAACTAAATGTTCTGAAAATATTGATAAACTATGGAATTCTGGTTTTGCAATCCAATCCTGAGCACCTAAAACTTTACCACGATTATCCCAGTGAGTTAGTAGTTTAACGTTTACTCTTTTTTCAATATTTTCCATAGTCTTACCGAAGACAGAATTGTTCATTAATTTAAAAAAGTCTTTTTCAAAGTTTGATGTAGCTAACGTTCTCAAACTAGTATTTAAGTCTATGTATTTCTTTAACCAAGAACTCTGTTTAAATTTTAAAATTCTATGTACTTTAATTAATTTAATCCCCATTTCAATGCATTGTTTTAAATTCCTGTAGTGAATGATGTATTTATTTTTATTATTTAAATTAGGAACTAATTTAGTTTCTTTAGTATTACCCACACATATGTTTTCAGGACATAACGGAAAGTCAGAATGCAAATTATGAAGTTCATCAGGATATTCCAAATCAACTTCTAAAACATAACCGAAATCAGAGTTATCCGACACATTATAATCTGTATTAGAATCTATCCATTCGAAACCACCAACAGGAAGAGATTGAGACATTGCCCAACCATATAAATTATTCGCATCAAAATATGTTAGATATGAATTAGGTTTTTCACTATCATAATCTTCCATGAATTTATTATTTGCTCTAGCAAAACGATTGCTACACTGAGATACACCCCCTCTAATACCAGCTTTAAAAAAAGCAATTTTGTCATAGTCCGTTAACAATTCTAATTCTATTTTGGTAAATTTTAACATTGCATCCCAACTTAAACCTGGGGCAGTATAGTAATGAGCAGGATCTAATCCATAAGTTTTAATACAAAGCTTTCTAAAGTTTTCGAATACATCAGTCAAAAGTAAAACATCAGTTTTTAAATATAAATTGGAATAATCAGACATACTACTACACTTAAAATGTTGCCAAATATCTTTTGCGTGATTATAATCATCATTTGAAATATTTGAATCTGTGAGTGAACTATAAAATTGATGTTGATCAGGAAGTGATGGATGTTTCAAGCAATCACTATTACACATAAATTCATAAGGATAAATACCTTTCCGTCTTAAACGTGAAAAATCTTCATTATTAGGATAGTTCCTTTTTAGTTCTGTAAACTGATCATCATTAAGATTTTTAGCTAGTTGATCTAAACTACACGATAAAAATTTCAATGAATCTATGAATCTTAAACTTACTGGTTGATTATTTATTGTTAACTGTTTTGAAAATGATATGTATCGTTCTTTATTTTGTGGAATAACTTCAACTTTGTCATCATCGAGGTTTAATGCATGGATAATGAAATGAGCATCGTAATGACTGAGGTTATGTAAAAATATTGGAATATGACGAGGGGTTCTGTACTTAGAACTACACACTTGATGTGCAACACCCCTAAAACTGCCAGTGTGCCAATCAAAATCGTAAAAAAGATCTTCATTTAACTCAGTTTCACAAATATGACATATGTTTGAATTTGAAATTTTAATTTTATCTTCATCTGATAATGGAACGAGACATTTTTGGAAACTATTTTTTTTAAATATTGTTTTCACATCTTCACAAAGGCGATTCATAAACACTTGTGCACAGTTTGACCCACTATACGTCTCATATTTTGATAATCTGTTATCATATGAACATTTAATGTAATATCCAAAACTATACACTTCATGTTTTTGAATATTAATTGTACTAGGCTTGGATGGATCGTTACTACATGATTCTATTGGGTTCAAAAATGCCTCAAAGTCTGCATAAACCACAAAGGGCATTTTCAACTTTTTCACGAATTTATCAAATTTTAATTTATTATTTGAGGTTGCTTTACCAAACCAATCCTTTTTGGAATCCTCACCGTTTGGTAATTCCGTACAAATGTGAGCGCAATCATATTGTTGATGGTTATTAAGTCTTTCCTCTGATGGGAAATGAAGTAAACATGAATCACATATATAAACTGCACAATGATGTCTTGATATTTGTGAACTAACTAATCGCGATAAGTTTTTAATATAACAGTAATGATTGTTAGTACCATTCGATATATATAGTAGGTTAATATGATTAGGTGTACGACATTTTGTTAAATATAAAGGACCTACAACAGAATTACACTTTTTTTCTTTATTATACTCTAAGCCAAAAACATTAATACTAATATTGTTTAATTTCTCTACTTTTGATATATCTGCAATTATAACCGGAAAAGAAATACCAGTAAATTTTAGTTTATTTCCATGAATTGCGTAAGATGCTACCCGATCTACACTTTTACATACAGGATATAAACCAGAGAGTAATGCCCATTTGAAACACATATTATCATTATTTTTAACATTGATTACAGCTTTTTTTGATTTAATATCTTGAGGAAGGTCGATATATGAACTACCACGTAGGGGGTTGAATTTGTTAACATTCATATCTATGTATTTAATTTGATTAAGACTCCAACCACTATCTTTTTTTTCAAATTGACAAATTTTACCGACTACAGTGTCTATTAATGATGAATAAAAAATATTTAAGTCATCTCCCTGACAAATTATGTAATTAAACGTTTGAAAATCAAACGTATTTTTAATATCTTTAGTTTGTTGTATGAAATCAGCATGCAATATGAAGTTTATTTTAAAAATTGTATGTTGTTGAATACATTCATTTATCAAAAATAAGATATCAATTTTTAGCGAATTTAAAAACGATTCCGGTGTTTCAAAATATTGTCCCGATTGAAGTGTTTTACTATTAATTCTATATGTTAAAATTCGATTGCCAAAAGCGGTTTCAACAACTGTAACATTTGTTAATGAATTATGTGATTTTAAAAGATTATTTTTATGTGAATTGCTTTTTAAATGGTTGTTTAGATACCTTTTATTAATATAAACATGACATGTATCACATTCCACCTTATTGTTGTCCACGTCATTGGTTTCAATTGATGATGTAGAAGCTCCTTCATCAAATTTTGCTTTCTTGGTAACCTTATTTTCATCAGTAGTGATACCTCGTTTGATACCTCTTCCAACTTGTTGTTGACTGTAACAAAAAGAAAATTATTAGGCAAATCTTAAAATAAAACATTACTACAATAATATTTCTTATTGAGTTTGTACTTCTAATACTTACATCAACTTTGTTTCAACCATCAAACATTGATTATACAACTCATCATCATACGATGAATCGAACAGTTCATGCTTCTCTATTTCATCACAAACTTTAGACAGCTCCTGATTGAATTCGCTGTTGGATTGTTCTATATTCTCTTCAATGGGCGCGGAAAAGAAAGCACTGGTGCACATTTCACTGAAGTTTTCCATCTTTATAATAAAGAAGAAAGTATGTAGCACAGTAAGTAACAGTTAAGTGTTGGTAGAGCAACTGATACCCAATTTCAAATAATGTCCAATATTCATAGTCTAGCAAAGGATTAGGAAAGTCATGTAAAATCTAATGAGTACACAGAAGTACTTTAAGTAAACAGAATCACATTCACTAATCCACTAATGAGTGTCATTGTTAAAAAAGTATTTTTTAACTTTTTCACTTTCTGCTATTGTCTTTGTAATATTGTATACGAGGCCGTTTGTGTTGTCGTAGATGCTATCCTTATTATTCTTTATGTAATATTTAATCCTCGTGGTAGCGTGCTTCCAGTGATCACTAGTTGGAATCTTGGATAGTTTCTTCATATCATACATTTCAATTTTTATGAGATGCGTCGCTTGGTCTCCGTCGTCAGAATTTGTAGAGATGTATGATACGCCATCTCTAGCAGCTCGTGTCACAGTCGAGGATAGCAGCTTCTTCCTTTTTATTTTTGGTACCACTTCAAAAAATTGATCAATCGGTTGCGATTTCCTTTTTCCACCATCGTCTGTGTTATTAACGACGATGTCATCACTCTCTTCTTCGTGTTGAGGAGAGAGTGGCGAGTAGTAATACTGTTTATAGGTATTTTCGTTATCGTCTGCGAAGCTGAATGATCTCTGCAACAACAGAGTTATCACGTTAATATCAATTTGTTTACACTTAATCACACACGTTAGGAAACAACAACAGAAATACAAGTAAGTTTGTCAATAGAATAAACACTTACCTCCATGGCCATTGATGCGTTGAAGTAACACAAACGTAGTATTGGTAGACGTATACAATCCACTGTGGTCAAACGACCATAGACTGACTGCATGACTGCAACTGTTCGATCTTATATAGCACCATTCTTATCTAAAGCAAATTACTAAGTACAACGAAACTGATTGTAACTCTATGAGTCAACAAACTTATCTCACGTTCCTTCGCAACAGGCATCAACCTGCTTTGTGACTCCCACAAAGAATGCGATTTAATATTTACAAATCACTATAATTGAACATTCCTATGACAACCATTGAATAGATTGGTACTGTAAAACTTCAGCATATTGTCTCATTCTGAACGATTGCATTGTTGAATACAAACCATTATATCATGAAGACGGACACCCTTATAGTGGAACTCCAAGGATTTAAAGATTCTTTAAATCATTTTATTGTCAAAGAATTGGCCATTGCGAGTCATGATCATACACAGACGTTCTTGGTGAAACCACCATATTCATTCCATTACCTAACACTAGAAGAAAAAAAGCAGGTGAGATGGTTAGAAAGAAATCGAGGAATTTACTGGAGTGAAGGCTACATAGACTACAAAGAGTTTAAACGTGTTATTTTACCATATTTAGAAAATAAAAAAATTATGACAAAGGGTTTGGAAAAGATTACGTGGATTAAAGAGTTATGTGCAAACTGTGAAGTGATTGACATAGGTGAGAAGGGATGTCCTAATTTTGCGACATTAAAAAAAAAGTTCTGTAAAAATAAAACTGATTTTAATTGTGCGAACCATAAATTGAATTGTGCATTGAATAATGCTGTGTGTATTAGAAAATGGTATTTTGATAATAATATGTCTGTATTTAATTTATTTATTTAATAATTATTGTGTTGAACAGTTAATTAAAAATGTCTATGTACTCAAGAGTGTTTTATTTAATATAATCAGACCCATATAACAAACTTTAAATTAGCTGCAGCAAAATGATAATCCTAAGCTTTGTGACTCCCACAAAGAATGCGATTTAATATTTACAAATCACTATAATTGAACATTCCTATGACAACCATTGAATAGATTGGTACTGTAATAATCTGCTAATAATAGTAATATCATGGATACACTAGAATTACAAAAACATATGAAAAAGATTCATCCCAGTCTAGAAAATAATGTTTATGCTGCTAATAGACTACCTATGTATACACATGTACCAACGTATATAATATGCAATTTGGATGCGGATGATAAACCAGGTTCACACTGGGTAGCTGTACATATCGATACGAATGGTATCGGTCAATATTTTGATTCATATGGACGAACACCTGAGCGATATCATCTCCAGTTTTTGAAAAGGAATTGTAAGAGATGGGACTGGAATGTTGATAGGATTCAGAATGATTGGACTTCAGTTTGTGGTGAATATTGCTTAATGTATTTGCTATTTAAGTTTCAGGGATGTTCAATGCATAGTTTTACGAACATATTTACAGGGAACACACTGCACAATGATATTTTTGTGGATGAGATCTTCCGCTCATATTTTGTAGAAAAAAGTAATAAAATATTGAAATAAAAATGAATGTGTTTTATTGATGACATAGAAAAGCAGACATACAATGAGTAATAGATAAGAACGCCAAATCAACCGTAGGGCAACAGATTCGTGGGTTCTGGCGCAACGTAATGAGGTGTTCGAAGTATAATAGATAAAAGGATTAGGCGAACAATGGAATGCTAATGAGGGTGCAGGACCACCGGAAATCAATGAGATAACAGTTAATTGATTTGCATAACTCCAGAACCACGCATCCTACGCTAAAATGGACCACAGATTTGAGATCAGAGCACACCAAAACCTTTTTTTTTTTTTTTTTTTTTTTTTTTTTTTTTTTTTTTACGATGGGTGCTACAGATTCGCGGGCTCAGGTGCAAGCGCGGGCTCTGGCGCTTGCGCCAGAATCCGCGAATCACTACTACTGAAGGCCTTTATGGAAATTTGGTAGAAAAATTTGAATTACCTACTTTTTAGTAATTTCTCATTCTAGGTTAGGTTTACTAAAGTTAGTGAGCTTTTGCAAGGATTCCGATGTTACACTTAGCTAAAAATGGGTTTTCTATTGAATTACCAAGCCTTATTTAAAGATCTGATCATAAATAAATAAATAGAAAACGCATGTGTACGAGTTTTAATTTTTTTTCCTTCGTTTGGCAAAAACTAATGAACGCCATGCACTATGCTCCCGATCCATATAAACATCAAAATGACTTCGTCAACATTCATGCATCGCTCTCTCTCTCTCTCTCTCTCTCTCTCTCTCAGTCACTTATTTCGTTTAAGAAAAAAAAAACAAACGACTTCCTTAAAAAAACACTACAAAGTCAAAAATAACTTTAATTTCGGAAGTCGGTGGCAAAAACCTTAAATACAGAGCCTAAGACACCGACTTTCGAAATTAAAGTTATTTTTGACTTTGTAGTGTTTTTTTTAAGGAAGTCGGTTGTTTTTTTTTGTAAAAAGTTTTTATTTATTAACTTTTTAGTTGTGGTAGATACTCCGCATTAATCTAATCGCGTTATTGGTTCATTTGTCGCGGAAATACGTAATGCAAATTTAAGACTTATATGGTTTTCACATGGACCCCATTGTCCAAATGGAACCAAATTAAAATGAAACCATTCGGGAAGCACCAGCTTTAAAAAAGAATCATCAAAATCGGTTCACCCAGTCAAAAGATATGAGGTAACAAACATTAAAAAAAAAGATACAGTCGAATTGATAACCTCCTCCTTTTTTTGAAGTCGATTAAAAAGGAGAAGAAAGCTCTATTTCTTAATCATAATATTATCTTAGGACAACCAACACACCGTTATCTGATAACAAACTAGGCAGAGCCTGTACTATGGCAACCATACAACTAATAAATATACTTATTTATTTCTAAATACGATACAATTTCTCTTGCTATGCATAAAACGCGTGGTTCCAATCACTTTATTCTGCAGGCTCATATGTATTCATATGCATATGTGGATTCCAGGACTTTTAACGCTTGATTGATTGATTGATACGCTTTTTAATGGACCATTAAGATCCATGATTGTGTTCTGTTTTGAAAATAAAGATAAATAGAGTTACCTGTCTCATTCAATCATCTCTCTCTACATAAAACATGTGTGTATCATGTCACGTTATCCTGCAGACTTCTTAGGACCATTCAGATCGGTATCTATGTCCTCATTTAAAAATAGAACCAAGCTTTTTCTCTTTCTTCCACTCATCTCGTTTAAGAAATGGAAAGGTCTATCTCTCTCTCTAGGTACGCATAGAACACGTGTTGTGCATGCAGTCATGCTATCCTGCAGGTTCTAATGTATTAATATGCTTTCAGGACCAATCAAATCGATATATAAAAAAAAAAAAAAAAAAAAAAACCCCCCCATTTAAAAATAAAATCAAGGTTTTCTGTTTCTCTCACTCATCACTACAGAGTATAAAACAAAGTCGCTTCCCTCTGTCTGTCCCTATGTATGGTTAGATCTTTAAAACTACGCAACGGATTTCGGTGCGTTTTTTTTTAATAGATAGAGTGATTCAAGAGGAAGTTTTATACGTATAATACGCGGGCGAAGCCGCTGGAAAAAGCTAGTATCTTTTAAGAAAAGGAAAAGTCTCTCCCCCTCTATACGCATAGAACGCGTTATGTGTACCCAGTCACGTTATCCTACAGGCTCTAATAGATTAGTATTGGGATCCGAGGACAACTCTTACCCCATCATGACTTACAGTGATCTTGTCACAAGAATGTATTTTTAATCACAAACCCTTTACAAAATTAGTGTAATTTTAAGATGGAAAGCCAGTGTAGACCGCGTAGGATCGACGGCACGTTGTGTTCTACATGCGCCTCAAAGAACTTACTGACTAAAACCCACCCGTGTTCCATCAGTTGCCCACGTGCCAGGGTCACGGTATCTCTTTCGAACAATCACGCGACCCCGGCAGGCATCGGTCCTAGTAGACCCCTACACTGCTGCTGACATCTCTTTGAGGCGCGCGTGGAACACTGCGCGCCGTCGACCCGAGCCTGGTCCTTACCGGGCGGCGAGCTACCCATTGCTCGCCACCCGCAAGCTCGCGCCTACGGTGGCCGGGAGTCCGCAATCGACTCCCGAGGCCCGGGGCGTCTCCTCCTGCGGCGGCTAGGGACGTGAGGGCGCAGAGACTGCCACTCCCTCACGCGCCCCGCCTCCTCCTTCGCGAGCATTACTGCTTCGCAGAAGGAGGTGACGGCTTCCCATTCCCTCTCGCTCCGTACCATGGCTCGCACCAGGGCCGGACGCGAGAGGTCGCCGCCGCTGATCGCCTCCACGAGGACACGGCGGTGCCCCGCCCAGGCAAGGCACACCTCCACCGTACGCTCCTGAAAAATTTTACCGCCTGGCGCTTCCACCATAATCAAAAGTCATTTATTCAAACTAGGCTGAGAGTCAGCACTTTTTGAACGTCAAAGTTACACAAGACAGTCCCTCAAAACGCCCGCCCTTCACCACTTCCTAGTGCTTTAGCTGGGAAGAAGAAGTGGCGCAACAAACTCTCCAGCAGCACAGCTGTCTGTTAAGCAGGAAGAACTTGATTCTAAGTAATTAACATTAAAATTAAATTATTTGCCATATGTCAGCTAGCACACAACAATAAACCAACAAAACATTGAAAACTATACTCAAGCTGAAATAAACAGTCAAAAAACAAAAACGTAAACAGAACTTTAAACCTAAATAAAAGCCTCCAGGCATAAAGGGCGTGCCCAAAACCCCTTTTAGTAGTTTTCCTTAGAATGTGAGTGAAACTGCAGAATTTAGTAAGTTTATTTCAATGTAAGATATTGAAGATTTTATTCATCTTTTATATGCGTATAATATATTCGTGATTTTTGTAAAAAATGCTGTGGTTTGCGTGCAAATAACAAAAGACGGTGAAGGCCTACCTTTAGTTGTATGTATACGTAAATACCTACAGCAAAATTGATTATTGTACAAAATAATTATATGCTGGATAATGATCTTTATAATTGGTTATACTCACGCCTGTTTAGATGGGATATAGGCAGAGGTGGAGACAAACAAACGTATTGAAACCGATTTCTTAAAGGTCAACACCATTTCAGCCGAATGACGTCCACTGCGAGACATAGGCCTACCCCAATTCGGCGGTCTGCCATTATTGCCACGCTTGGTTGGTTGGCGATCGCAGTATGGTGATAAAATGTATAGAGAACGCTGCTGCCCATTCTCTAGTAAGTAGTGTTGCAAAGGACTCGAGTCGTCGAGTCGTAATTTAAAAGACTCGAGTCAATTATCATTGTGCTCAATAGGCTCGAAGTCTAGAGTCAAGCACTCAAGTCTTAGAAAGGACTCGAGTCTTAAAGAGACTCGAGTCCTTTACAACTCCCACCCGTGTTCCTTCAGTTACCTCTGCCAGAGCCACGGTAACTCTTTCAAACAAATCCGCGGCTCTGGTAGAGAAGAATAATTTTCGCCCTTTCTGCGCCTGAAAGATTTTTCCCACTAACATTTAAAAGTTTTTTTAGTATGAATTACCATAGTACTCCTTTCCATTTATTTCGTAACTAGTGCTTATCAACAAACCGGTGTGTTATCTAACCGGTGAAAGTAATTTTGGCTCCTTACGTTCAAAATATGTACAAAGTGACTTTACTTCACGATTTCTCTGTCTATATTTAATGGTTTTGAAATGATTCTTTAGTGTTTTTATTAATATTTTAGAAGAAGGAGAGCAGTGGTGGCCCTGACTAACGAGTTGTAGGTCGTGAGTTCGAACCCAGGCAGGCGCTTCACTTTGTGTTAATAACTTCATCACCACTGTTCTCAAAACGGGGAAAGAAAACATCGTGCGGAAACCGGCATATCCTAGAACCAAAAATTCGAAGACATGTGACATCTACCAACCCGCACTGGGCCCGCGTGGTGGATTACGGCTCACTCCCTCTCACCGAGAGGCGGCCTGTGTCCCAGCAGTGGGAATAATATAGGCTGATTATGATGTTTTAGAAGACGGACTTGTGGGTAAATAATACCAACCGTACGGGCCGATCTTCCAGGTTAAGCAACACTTGCCGAGGTCAGTCGGTGGATGGGTGACTATGCATTACTTATTGATGCTTCCTGTCGTGCTTTTTAAAGCATGTAGGCCCTAGTACGGGTTGGTGAGCCTCACATAATTTTGTCTTCTAACTCTTGGTTCTAGCTACGACTTGCCGTTTTCTTTACGATGTTTTCCTTCCCTGTTTTGAGCTCGTTTGCCTCTAAATAGTAATAACTATAAAGAAATGCTTAGTTCCATAAGTCATCTATTACTAATATTATAAAGCTGAAGAGTTTGTTTGGTTGAACGCGCTAATCTGAAGAACTACTGGTCCGAATTGAAAAATAATTTTTGTGTTGGGTAGCCTAATTATTGAGGAAGGCTATAGACTATATAACATCACGCTACAATAAAAAAAAGCGGAGCAGCAACGAAAAATGTTCGAAAACTGGCAGGCAATTCGATGCGACGGGAAGGGTCAGGGGAGAAAAAATTTTACGCGGACGAAGTCGCGGGCAGAAGCTAGTTATGTATAAAAGAACTTGAAAGCGTTCCGTGTGATGCCGGACGTGAAGAATAGCACCATCCCAATTCTTCCCGTGGGTGTTGTTGTATAAAAGGCGACTAAGGGACTTTCTAGAGAATGGGCAGCAGCGTTCACTTATGCATCTTACCACCATACTGTGATCGCCAGCCCGCCTGCCAAGCGTGGCGATTATGGCAACCTTATGCCCAGCAATGGACGTCTTTCGGCTGAAATAATGATGATGAGAAAAGAACTTATAACCTACACACATAAACCTTTATACATACTCCCTATAAACCGCGATGAGTAAGCGTCACAGATAAAAAAGATAACAGACAAAACTGTTCGGATACTGTAATTACGCAAAGATGAATGTGTGACATGCTGTTACACTGTGGTTATAGCACTCCGGAGAGTGATAACCTCTGATGTAATTGTATGTTTTGTTCGTTTTCTAATTTATCTATGTACTTTGATCGGAATTTCATTTGTGTATGAAGAAATTTACGCCAAAAAGTAGACTTTTTATTGCAAAAATAAGCTATTCTTACCATTTTTGAGCTCCTACTTGAGAATCACGTAAATACACAAAAATAAAGACGTTAAAATGATAAAAACCGGCCAAGTGCGAGTCGGACTCGCGCACCGTGGGTTCCGTACAAACCTGTAGGTATTCTCGGTTTATACATAAGGTTCATGTTTATAAAATTAAATGTTTTTTTTTAATTTTTATGTTTGAGTTGATTGATTGAATGAAAGGTAAATTGCGGTTTACCATGTATGACGTTTTAAAAAAAAAACTACTTACTCGATCTTGTTCAAACCAATTTTCGGTGGTAGTTTATATAGTAATGTACATCATATATATTTTTTTAGTTTTATCATTCTCTTATTTTAGAAGTTACGGGGGGGGGGGGCACACATTTTACCACTTTGGAAGTGTCTCTCGCGCAAACTATTCAGTTTAGAAAAAAATGATATTAGAAACCTCAATACCATTTTTGAAGACCTATTCATAGATACCCCACACGTATGGGTTTGATGAAAAATTGTTTTTTGAGTTTCAGTTCCAAGTATGGGGAACCCCAAAATTTATTGTTTTTTTTTTATTTTAGTATGAAAATCTTAATGCAGTTCACAGAATACATCTAGTTACCAAGTTTCAACAACATAGCTCTTATAGTTTCGGAGAAAAGTGGCTGTGACATACGGACGGACAGACAGACAGACAGACAGACAGACGGACAGACAGACATGACGAATCTATAAGGGTTCCGTTTTTTGCCATTTGGCAACGGAACCCTAAAAAGTCCCCCAAAACGCCCGCCCTTCACCACTTCCTAGTACTTTAGCTGGGAAAAAGAAGTGGCGCAACAAACTCCCCAGCAGTGTGTTAAGATAGAAGAGCTTGAAAAGTTAATTGTTTCTTTTCTTATCTAACGCCTACCATTAATGACAATGAAAATCTCTGAATACGTCAATGGCGACCATACAGTTTTTACCATCCCCTATAAAATAAGGTTAATTGCAAGGTTTTCACTGCATGGCGACGATAGCCAGGGGCGTCCTCTGTCGATCTATTTTATAAAAAATACTCCTTGAAAATTTATTTGCTGTGAAATTGAAGTGCGCTGTCATGTGTGTCAATCTTTGGCATTAGGTGGAATGACAGCTCCCTTCAAGGTCACTTCTAATAACAACAAACTGTTTTCTTCTAGTCGTCTGTCAAGATAGGTGAAAATTATAATTTTCCTGGCAGCAACACATACTTGCTTACTTATAGCGGCTATTTTCAAGTATCTTTTCAGCAGTAAACGCTAGGGGCTGAATGAAAAAGCTCGCTACACGCATTCACGATGGATAAACGGAGAACAGAAATAAAACTTCAACACAGAAATTAATATTAAAAAGAATTAACAAATATTACATCAGCGCGCTCGATTAAAAGAAACCTAAGCTTTTATCGAGCTAAAATAACCAACAATGAAAAAAAAAACAATTATAAAGTAACAGTTATTTTTAAAAGCTTTCTTCGGAACGCATATCCGAAACGAAAATAGCAACGCACACACGTCATCATTCCACTTTCGAATAGGTGAAAGTTGTACCTATGTGTGAGTGGGGAAAAAATCAAATTTCGAACGCGGAAGTTACGTTCGGATATGCACACGCGAGCTTTCTGTTATGCGGTATTACGATACCGATTGATAATCGTTTAATTAAATAACTTTTATATCGATATTCCGTTGCGTAAGTTGTTTTTATTTTATTATTGTAATTTTTAGCATACAATTCGCTGCAGTGGTTTTGCATGTTGCTTTTTTATGTGTGTGTTTTAAAACTTGTTTTGACGTTAGGTTGTAACACTAGATTTGCACTTAGCGAAACATTGTTGCACAAAAAGATATGCAACATAACTCTATGATTACGTCTAACAGAATTGGCTAGGTCAGGTCAGGTCTAACTAGACTCGACACAGTGCGTACAAACTACAAAGTTCCGAACCGACCATAACGTTAGGAAGTAAATCAGTTTTATCTTCACGATGACAAAACACTACGATAACAGCGCGAAAACAAGCATCGGGTAAACATTTAGTTCGTTTTTTTACGTAACACGCGTCGTTTACAACCGTCCAAATACCAATGACCCCTTGACGTAAGAAAACTCTAAAAAAACACCGGTCGAGATAGGTCAACTTAAATTGGTCGGGTGCAGTCAATAAGTAAAGATGGCGGTCCCGCGGACATATGTTCGGGCGACGGAAACGACCGAAGTGCGCCGAACGCGTTCGTAAGTGGGTCACACGGATGCACACACACATAGATAGGGAACCATGAGCGTCGCGCACCGCACTACTCATCGTCTCGTGATTACACTGTGGGCAAAAAAACTTTTTGTGTTGACACACTATGCGAATTTTCGCGTTGTAGTGTTGTAATATTTTTATTGTTAATTTTTATATTTAGTGTAGTTTTAATAAGGTGTTTTTTACAAAATTGTAGTTTCGTTTTTAAAACGCGTTCTGATTAAGGTCAGGTGGGGTAAGTGAAACGAAGAGGTAAGTGAAACACCCAACCCTATACAATAAACTATACGGTTCAGCTCTAATAGCGACCGGTCGATAAAACAGGATTGGCAAGGAGATTTCAATATTCTAGCACAGATGTCGCTACGATCATTCTACGAAGTTTTATAACGAAAAGAAATCTGACATTTTGTAAACTTCAAAACACGAGTTGGACGTGCTTAATCTTTTCGCTGGTGTCAAGCAATTTAATAGTGTTTATGAAGATTTTAATAGGTAAGTAACGTATTGAAACTATAGATTTCATGTTCTTATAGTTATTTCCAGCGAAAACGTGTAGGCAATTGAATTATAAGGCGGCCGAAATTCTAACCTCCAAAAGTACTGATTGGGGAAAGTGAAACAGTGATGGCCGGGGTAAGAGAAACATATGGCCCACTTCCCCCGTGCCAGGGTACATAAACATTCTTTTGAAAAATGATTTCTTGTATAATGTTTAGTTTTACTAGATACCTACTTGATTTATTGTCTTGGCATTTAGTTCGCGCAAAGTTCTAGTAACCGAGTGGTTATGGTAAATTTGCAGAAGGAAAGCAGAAGGATAAAGTTTTCATTAAAATCCGATAGGCAGTTTTTGCAAGAATCCCGAACAAACAGACAAATCAAAAAATCGTTCGAGGACCTCTACCTAATTAGTCAATAGCTATCATAGCTATAAATTTTTCAATGCATATAATAAAATAAAATATTAATTATGGGACAACAATGTCATCATTGTACAAACAAAACCTTTTTACGGTTTTTAAGTAATAGTAGATAAGTTAATTTGATTTAAATAGATTTTTTTTCCAGGTCATCTAAAGCATGCCTCGAAATTACATCTGAAAAACTGATAAAGCTGCTTACTCAGACGAAAAACTGCAAGATGCAATACAAGTAGTCGAAAATGGAACTATCTCTGCTTACACTGCTTCCAAATATTATAATATTCCAAGATCAACTATAGGTAACCGTATTTATGAACGCAGAGGATTTAAATCTAATACCTTGGGCAGGAGTACGGTTTTATCACGTGAAGTAGAGGAGTCGTTGGCAAAAAATATCCATATTATGGAAAAGTATGGGTTTGGACTAACAAGGAAAGAACTTTTGGAAGTAGTTGGTGAATATGTCAACAAAAATTGTGTTGCTAACCCATTCAATAACGGAGTGCCAGGCGAAGATTGGTTTCTGGGGTTTAAGAAAAGGCACAGACTGTCGGTCAAAAAACCCCAGCCAGTAGTTTAATTGTTGATTTATTTTAGACGACAAATACTACTTACATAATTATATTTGAATTAAGTAAAAAGGCTTGAATTTGTAAACTATGTACCTAAATAAAGAGATTAATTTGTTTGATAATATTTTCGCAATTTTATTTTTATCAATCATTGAGAAATTAAAAATCTTGTTCGATTTTTGCACTTGTTTTGTACCCCTGACCACCGCGACTATGTTTCACTTACCCCAAATTCTATTTTCTTAATTTATTTCCTAAATTAAACCTAATATCGACAAAATACGACTCATATTAGATAAAAGGATTTTGACATGTCATTTTAATCTTTTTAATAGTTCTGCAGACTCAATAATATAGATATTCTGGCGATAGTTTCAGTTACCCCATATATGGGGGAAGTGAAACAAAACCATAGTCAACTTAAATTTGTTGTTTTTATGATGAATGCACGACTATAGAGCTTGGAACTCGAATCATAGACGGCTGATTAAAGGAAGAGTACGTCGCATCAATCGTTATTATAAATTTGAGTCATATTACAGTACTAGAGCTGTTTACATAAAATTACAAGTAAAGTATGTTTCACTTGCCCCACCTGACCTTACTTGTCGAAGAATAATGTTCAAATGATTTTAACTATTTATTTTAATAATTGCTTCGAAACTGATAAAACATAATTTAAAAGACGCAAAACACTATAATTTTCATACCCAACCACCCAACGGTATTAAATGCAAAAATTAAAATCCTCATAAAATTAAAATAATGAATAATAATTATTTATATACCTATAAAGTACTAGAACATACGGCATTGACCAATTTTAGTTAATAAGCCTTCGTAGTACTTAAATTATGCAGCTAGGCTGCCTAGATGTCAGTGTTTCTAGGCACCCGAATGGAATAAGTAATCATCTAAGTAAACTAAGTATAGTTTAGGTTAAGTTAAGACGTAACTTGGGAACTCAAGGTCTGTTACATGACTGGTTAGGTGCTGGTCGAGGCAAAAGCGGTGTTTTGTAAATAACATGACGTTTTATATCTAAAATGGTGGATAGTATTTCAATTTTAAGGTTTTTTAAGCAATTTTATGCTCGATTTTGCTTTTTGCTGATGTTTAAAGAAAAGAAGGACGTAGAGATAAATAGAATTCCATTGTTTGTTTTAAAGAAAAGCATTATAAATAAATTTGATTATTCTTTTTTGGCAGGTTTAATGTGTTCGGTCCACATTGTGAGTAAGAATTCTTCTTGAAGCCTCGGTAAATACAAAATTAATAAACAGATGATTTTAATCGTCATCAAACTGAGGTATATTCTTAAAATTAGACAAAAAACAACAACATTGCCCCCCTTTTTCACAAAAATTACGCAGACAGAGGAGTATGTTTGACACAATTAAAGTTTATATGAAGAAGAAGTGAAAATGCTAATTTTTTTATTTAATAATGCATTAGAAATACATTAAGTTTTAAATGAATTATGGTCGAATTTTGACGATTAGTCCTAATAATTAGACAAAAAAATTCGCCATCTTTCATTAAGGTCGCAAAACAAAACTTCTAGAACACTAACTTGCCTTAGCAACGACAGCGCCTACGCACTGCATTCTCTAATTTACATTATTACAGTACATGACCTCACATAATACGCACCATGTTTCTACTACCGTTTCTGCTTACTCCGTCAAGGAAAAAAGCGTGATACATAAAGTTTGTTTAGGTTTTTCCGAATGAATACTCACCTATAACGTTACCTTGGTTTGATGGATGCGTAGTTGTAATGGCTAAAGGAAAAAAAACAAAAACAAAAAACAACATGTCAATAAATAAACAAATAGTGTTATGTCACACTCTTTATGACTTTGTTCTTTTTATTTTTGGTTTTATTCATGCTAACTTTGAGTACAGTTGCACAGTGCGGCCTCAGACACACTGCGTCATTGCTAATTCCTTTTCGCTTATCGTGCTTTTTGATTTTTTGACAATTTTCTCGGCTCCTAAAGGTGGTAGCGTGATGTAAATGATAAATGACTTTATTTTTCCAAGTAGGTTTGTACAAACACTTTCACACGTCAATCATATTTTTTAAAACTAGATGAGGTCGGCGTTTCCTATCTGACTACTCTGAAAGGAAAGGTCGAAACAAACTTCAGAGTCTCTTTTAAAGTCCAGACATAATCTTGGTCACATCATGTGAAGACCATGCGGATTGGTGTCTGAAGTGGTCTTTTAAGGAAAGAATCACACACAGATGTAAAATAGCCTAACACCTTCCTCAAGAATTCGGCTCTCAAATGCGGAAAGATTTTTTCACATCCGACCTCTTCATCTTTATAAGATTGGTATAGATTCGGCAACCTAAGAACCATACTCTACTAGAACTAAACAAATCGAAGACAAATGGCATCTACCAACCCACACTAGGCCCGCGTGGTTGATTAAGACCAACCTCAACTCCCTTTCACTGAAAGGAAGTCTGAGTCCCAACAGTGGGAACATTATCAGCTGATTATACTTATGCTATTGGTTATGCCAATATACTTTGCGACAAGTAGGTAAGTTTTAAAGATAATCAATGAAATATATTTATCGTTAGAAGATATCTATAGATAGACGAGCTATAGGCATAGGCAGCCCTTTTTTTCTGGGTACTGCCTAAAACCCACCCGTGTTCCTTCAGTTGCCCATTTGCCAGAGTCCTTAGGTGGCATTTTAAATGTCGCGAGATTTGTTCGTAAGAGTTACCGCGGCCCTGGCATATAGGCAACTGAAGGAACATGGCTGGGTTTTAGTCAGTAAAATTCTGACCCACCCACAAAAAAAAAGGTGACATTTTAGATAAATTAAAAAATGCAAATTAAGAAATAGGTCACAATACAATAAACTCAATTACAAATAGTAGGTACTCACTATTATTTCTGAATGAAGGTAATTAAATGTCAATGTTTTTATTTATCCATTTATTATTACTAAACAAGAATTAATTGTTGATTACATTTTAATAAATTAAAACTTACGTTTACATAAAGGTTATGTAAAGATTTGATTTATTGTTTTAAATGTCTTTTTAATTGTTTGAATTATTGTCATCTTGAAATTGATACTCGGTTTTAATTGCAGTGTTTTTAATTCTGTTGTCAAAATTAACATACCCATGACGTCTGAACTTAACTATTTGATATTCAGTTATAGTTAGTACAAAGGGATTTTTTTGTTCTAGTCACAACAGACTGTAGTTCTTTGAGTTTTATAAAAGGTTACACGACAAAGTAACGTAGGGTCTCCACTTATTTAACAATTGATTCCTCCACATCAAAGTGGTGTCTCTGATACACAGAGTGCGTAAGAGTAGCAACAGCATCCTGAGTGTGATTGTTTTGTATTTATTTTGATTGTGATTTTGATTTATTTTTTATATTGATTTTAATTTTTCATTTTCATTTTATTTCTTGATTATCATTTTAAATTTTTAATTTTCATTTTATTTCTTGATTATGATTTTAATTTTGATTTCAAATTTTAATTTTGATAAGATATGATTTTATTTTACTGTCAATTTTTGTATATGGGTATATTGCCTGCAATAAAACACTATTTATTATTATTTATTATTGCGGACAGGTATGACTGTCTGTTTTAAGGCCATAGTTTGTAGCACTTACTCACAAAATGGATCATGATGTCTGAATGAGTAATATAAATATAATTTTTCATCCCCCCATCTCGGAAAGAGTATTTTTGCCCTTCGATACCTGAGTGCAAAAGCCGTTTTTATCCACTAGAGGATAAAGTAAATTGATTTTAGAACATCGTGTGCACTAAGTTTGTGAATTCAAAACATCATTAAATCTATTTACTTCTATCTCCATGGTGCCGAATTTATCATTCAACTTTTTTCAAATTTTTAAAACTTAGACTCGGAACCTTCTTGATATACTTTTTTTTTAATTTGCTTTGCGCGCGCCATTTTACTTTTCACGTCACCAACATTACAGTACCTAACAAAAATATTACACTCGACTTAAGTAACTGTAGCAACGTTACTTTCAATTTTTCTTAATTATACCTAAGTATCATTTGAAATAATTTAAAGATTATTCTGTAATACTTACCTATCATAATGTAGTACATAATAAATGTTAATACCTAAACTGAAATAAAAGTAACTTGTGATTGAAATGCTTTTTTTTGCATATTTAGTCATTTCCTCGCTGAGGTGGGATGAAAAGTTACGTGTTGCACTCGAGTGCAAAGATTTTTCACCTCGTGCTCTTTTGATCCCCTCGCTAACGCTCAGGATTCTAATTTTTGAATCACTCGCTGCACTCGTGATTCAATTTTAGAATCCTTCGCTTGCTCGGTCATCAAAATTGAGCACGCGGTTAAAAAGCAACTTTGCACTCTTGTATAACAAATAACTATGGCCAGTTCGGTTTGAGTCCCGTATTAGAGGACCAAACCTATTCTAAAATCCAATATTGTCTCCTGAGTGGAATTACCACTTAACAGTAGTAATGGCTTTCCTCTTGACAATTCAACAACATCCACTGCATTATCTACTTTGTAGAGCAAACAGATTTGTCGAACATGTGAAGCAATGGATTATCAATATCCTTCATTATGATTCTGATTGACAGTGTGTTACGAAATTAGGGTGCAGTAAACTTAGAGGAATAATTGATTCAAAACCCAATAAAATTACATAATCCTGCCATCAAACTCAGAATATCACTCTTCACAGTCGAATAATGAGGGACAGCAAGTATTGTATTGAAGGGGTCCGCTAGGAGCGATGCCTGCCAGAGTCGCAGATTTGTTCGAAAGAGTTACCGTGGCCCTGGCACGGGTGGGTTTTAGTCAGTAAAAGTCTGACACACCCTCTCGCTCCAGAATGGGAGATGTCATTTGATGATTTCTCACCAACCAAAAAAAAAGCTATATCTTGTCGGATATTTATTATTAAACAAGGTGCAGTTTTGGATCTGCAAAACATTTTAGGAGGTAATTATGTTAGTGATTCTCGACCCGAATCAACAATAAAATGGGCAGGTATTTTTTTTTTTCATTTTAAAAATCGGTAAGTGTGAACTCCCTTTTTTAAAACGCGGCCAGTCTGTACGTGTCCTTAAACTGCGCTTTCTAGAGAGTTATTCTGAAAAACAATAAAATTGAAAAATCTAAAACAAAAAGTATTATTGATTATTGACTTGATATCGTATTGTTATATGATTATTTACGAGTCTCATAATAACCTCCTGAAATGTTTTGCAGGTTCAAAAGTGCATCTTGTATTCATATATTATAACAGGTAGCTTTTTATACCAATGTCCTCAAAGCGTACAGCAAATTATTGCAATTCAATAACTAAAGAGAAATCAGATAAAATGAATTCAGATATTTTATGCAATCGAACTAAATTGGTTTCAATTTGAAAGTTTTCAATTCAATTCGATTGCAACATCTTCAAGTATTGGTATGTTAATTGATGTTTATTAAAAGTTCATATTGAATATTATACCTACCGATAATGTTTTGTGGTTTATTATTAAGCAAAAGTATTTTTTGTGTGAATAATTCAGTAGTAAGGCCCGGGATCGCGAGATTTGTTCGAAAGAGATACCGTGACCCTGGCATATGGGCAACTGAAAGAGCACGGGTGGGTTTTAGTCAGTAAAAGTCTGACACGCCCTTCCGCTCCGCCCAGAGCGAGAGAAGACATTTGATGATTTCCCAACGAAAAAAGGGGACTATATTTAAAACAAATTAAAGAACTTGAAATCTACTCAACAAATTCTTTTAACTTTCACTCCTGAAGCATATCCTATCCATTTAAAACCGGGAGAAGTCATTTGATGATTTGAACATCATCATCATCACCATTCTCTTTTTTGGAAATGATATCTCATAGGTCACCTATGAGGTTGTCGGTTGCTTAACCAGACTTCCCTGTACCTTAATAATTTGAGACCTCCAGTCAGGGTTTAAAAACTTAAAACTAGAGCGACTACCTTCACCCCTTATGGAGTAAGGACTTCGGCTAAGGGCATCACCGGTAGAGGGCAACAAGAGACGGGCTGGATCGGAATGACATCATAATTCTCTTAACCTTATTGCAATTTATTTGGTGGCAACATGTCGTTTTCTTCTATACTTCTCTATTACTCGTCATTTCAGTAGTCACCTCCTGTCTAACCATATCATCTTTCACACAGTCCATCCGTTTCTAAGATCTTCCTTTACTCCTAAAGCCATTCATACTCTCTAGAGTATGGAAGTATACTCATTAAATGTAGGTGAATGAAGATAAGTTAGTAGAACAAAACTTGCAGCACCAACCACAATTAAATTAGAACAAAGCCTGATTGACGATGACGATGACGAGAACCTGAAAAGAGCTCATGCCGCAGTAAAAAGACTAGCCAACCTTCAGGAAGGAAACCAGCATGTCCTAGAACTAAAAATTCGAAGACATTTGACAGCTGCTCTGGTCCTGTGTGGTGGATTGCAGCCCGTGTTCCAACTGTGGGCACGTTACAAACTGATAATGGTAATGCTTATGCAGAAAAACACAGAGGTGATGAAGTTATGTTAAAGTATACACAATATATCCAAGAATAGCCCGATAGTAGCTATGAACTCGTCCGCAAGGAAACTAATACTGTCTGTTGATTCTAGCTCTAATATAGTATATCTGTGTAGGTAAAGTTCTGACTAAGCCCTCTGTGATCTCGGAAACTAGATATATTATTTATATAGACCGTAAAGCTATTGCTTCGATGTTAACAATCTTCAGTATCTAAACCTAGGCCGGGAATGTTTAAAAAAAGCATCTAAAGTTTTATTGCTTTCTTAATCATTATTATTGTTACTTATATCATTGTTTTTTGTGACTTAGGTATCTGTCGTCTTAAATATATCCGATGCAGTTTTGTAACAATGGTCTTCGTTCTCAAATATGACTTAGTTTTCAATTTGCATATGGCAATACCTCCAAAGGACTCCACGAGTCAAGCTCGACCTAGTATGGAGTTCATATGCAAAATGCTTCTTTTGCGTATTATATAATTTTTTTTACGACAAACCTAGCTATCAATGTAGACTACAAGGAAACGTAAAGTATTATTTTTGGCAAATAAACATTATTTATATCAATTATAGATAGTCTTGCATTTGACCAAAATATCACCTAAGTTAACGATGATACGGTTGTAGATGGTAGCATAAAACTCAACTCTACGGCATCTAACATCATATATTTGCTAAATCAAAAACCCGAAGCTAAGTTCAAATTAATAGTTCCATACAAATATTCATAAAATACATTATTAAAGTCATACGACAGCAGTACTCGGATCTTTAATATGCAAAACAGTCGTTGATAATTTGCTACAGAATAATTCAAAATGTCCAGATCATGGGCCGGTTATTACTATTATATTCCAGTTTGACGTAAAGTGGCATAACTAGGAATTCCTTTAGTGAGATTATGTTTACTGTGGGCTGTGCTGGTTTGTATAATCTTTGTTTGTTATTTAGCTTATGGTTTGCCACTATGGGGTAAAGGGCTTCCAACATTAATTCAACTTTAACCAGCGCATTAAATGACAATTCGACAGATTCTAAAAGAAATTCCTCATCCATTGCTGTATAAGTTT
This sequence comes from Aporophyla lueneburgensis, assembly GCA_932294355.1. Classification (NCBI taxonomy): domain Eukaryota; kingdom Metazoa; phylum Arthropoda; class Insecta; order Lepidoptera; family Noctuidae; genus Aporophyla; species Aporophyla lueneburgensis. Next base: position 8,147,376 of record OW028762.1, on the reverse strand, counting down.
GACAAAATGTCTGCTCAACAAGATTAATAACGCAATTAATGCTTTTGAACTGTCAAAATGAAAGCCATTAATTTAGTTTGTGATTAATTACTCCACAGTTTTATCATTCCAGCCGAAAGATGTCCACTGCTGGACATAAACCTCCCTCAATTTGGGGTGGTTTGCCATAATCGCCACGCTTGGCAGGCGACTTGGCGATCGCAGTATGGTGGTAAAATGCATAGAGAACGCTGCTGCCCATTCTCTAGTAAGTCCCGTTGTCGTCTCTTACGACACCCACGGGAAGAAATGCGACAGAGTTCTCAAACACAGTCCAGTGTAGTCTGCACAGTTTATCAAATTATAATTTCTAAATCACCACAGTTTGCAGAAGCACTGGTTCTATGATTCTGTTATAAGCAGGTAGTTTGGTTTCCTTCTCACTAACGAAGCTAATATATTATGAAAATCTCTCCAAAAGAAAACTGACCAATAACAATATTTAGCAATTCCTCAGCAAGCCAAGAAAAGACACAATTTTGTCAGCTTACGTCAGTTTTTTTTTGTAGTTATATGAATGCATTCACGTAAATTTTAGCAACCTTTGACTCCTCAAGATTTACATGATTGCCTCGTCTCGTGACATATTCTCGAAAACTACAATTAAATATCTTGCCCATAATTGGACTCTAAACTCAGACATGTCATGGTCAAGTAAGGCATTGTTTATCTTATCCATAAAACATATTTTTTTTCCTCTGCCCATAATGTGCATTTTAGTCACGAAATTGTAGACAAATAATGATATTATTACACTATTTCAAATAATTCTGAGTCATGACAGCTAGACTATAGTAATATATAACTTTACATATACCAATATACGTGTTTGCAAAAGATATATCTAGTATTAGGATTTTTACACGCGAACAATTGTGCGCGTCAAATTTAATTGAGGAATTGCATAATTTGTGTGATTAGAGTAATCTCTATCAGGATGGAACTGCCATATTAGCATGAAGAGATAAAATATAATTGTTTTTAGCCTTTTGCTTGCATATTTATGACTAGTTTCTGCTCGCAAATTCACCGTATTGAATTTCTTGTTTTTATAACCTAAAATATACCCCGTCAAATTAACTCTGTAAAAATTTGAAAAAGTTTTCCGAATCGGATCAGCGGTTTCAAAGATTTTAAAGGTCCTCTTGATAATATTAGAATGGAGAACCAAATCTCTTCATCAAGCCCCTTGAGACTTGGACAGTTAGAAAAGGGCAAGCACTGTTGTACTGGAATGTCAAGTCAAAAACATTCCAATTGTCTTTTATAAAGTTCATTCATTTGAATGAAACGATCTATCACTACATATTACAAAACAAAGTCTCCTTACCGCGTCTGAACGCTATAAACTCAAAAACTACCGAACCGATTTTCACAAAGTTTACCCTAATAGACGGAGTGATTCATGAGGAAGGTTTAAGAGTAAAATTTATTTGGCTTTTGTTATAAATTGACAGAAATATGACGATAATTGTTGAAGATGTCGGAAAAATCTTGACAACGTGGAATTTTAATGGCGACCGCCACGTAAACAAATAGATTTTTATCAAAACAATGTATTACTAAATGAACACATAGTTTTCCTGGATTACTTCAACTCATAGAGTACTTTATACCTGTGGGAGGGATATTTTCCACGAGGCCGAAGCTGCGGGGAAAAGCTAGTTTAACTATGAATTCTACTATAACAGCACCCATATTAGCACAGAATAGTACCATTTATGTCAACTAGCTGGATCTTTCCCGTTTGTCAGTCGTCGAGTGCAAAATGCCCCGTTTGCAAATGCCCTAAATCATTATTATCATTGTTGCTGGTTCCCACATAATACCCCATACGTATGTATGTGTATGTATGTATGTGTATGTGTATGTATGTATGTATTAGTGTATTGTAGTAGGTCAGGTTTTCGCAACGGGTTCCCGACTTCTTTTTTTCTATAACTTGCGGTGTTTGCGGTTTTCGATGTTATGCTAATTATATTTTTTTATTGTATTGTGTGTATGGCGTTGTGATTTGTATGATTTTTAAATGATTCATTCATAATTTTAATGATTGTTTCGATTTGCTTCATTTGAGCCTTGACACTTATCAGGATGATTCATTTTGGTTTGTAATTCTACATCTAGATGTATTGACTAAATTCGTTACCTAGGCTACGCTACAGAGACTGTTCTAACAATATCTTGCATAAATTCTACTATTCTAGCATTCTCGTGATTATGACAGAAAATATGTAGAAGATCATCAACTTATAATGTTCCTACTGCTGGGACACGGGCCTTTTTTTTTCTGGATGGGAAATCATCAAATGACTTATCCCGCTCTGGGCGGAGCGGGATGATGTTAGACTTTTACTGACTAAAACCCACCCGTGTTCCATCAGTTGCCCATGTGCCAGGGTCACGGTATCTCTTTCGAACAATCACGCGATCCTGGCAGGGAATTCCACCATCAAATAATAATCGGTGTGCTCTGTGTATAATCAATTAATCACTAGAAATAGCCAAATGAACTGATAATAGTAATGATAAAGAACTCCCCTCTATCTCTCTACAACTTCTACTCTATAACTCATATCTGCAATAATTTGCATGACCACACTGAAATCTCATCATCATCTGCCTAGCCTTTTCCCAACTATGTTGGGGTCGGCTTCCAGTCTAACTGGATGCTGCTAAATACCAGTACTTACAAGGAGCGACTGCCTATCTGACCTCCTCAACCCAGTAACAGTCTGGTTGTCAGACTTTCGGGTTCTAATGACCCGTAACGACAGTCAAAGATCCACAAATGACAGCGGGGACGAACGGCTTAGCGTGCTTTCCGTGGCACGGAAAGCACGCTAAGCCGTTCGTACGTACCCTGGTCGATGGACCCTTGCGTCTGTTTTTACTTAGTCACAAAACCCTCATCATAAGCAACAAAGAAATTTACAAATTAAATATAACGTTTTCAAGACTGGACCGTGGCCAGTTAGCTACACTACCACCTGGCTGACGCATGAGCTATTCTACAAGGTTTTCACAGTTCATCAACATTCATTGCCATATTTACGCTGATGAGCTGACGAACTTCACGAACATATGAAGCAATGGAGTAACAACATCCATCAAAATGACTCAGATTCTGATTGATAGTGTCTTACGCAATTAGGGTGTTGGTACAGGTCTAATATATCCGTGTGTTACCGGACGTAAAGAATAGCACCATCCCAACTCTACCCGTGGATGTCGTAAGAGGTGACTAAGGGACTTACTAGAGAATGGGCAGCAGCGTTCTCTATGCATTTTACCGACATACTGTGATCGCAAACCCGTATGCCAAGCGTGGCGATTCTGGCAAACCCTTCAAATTGGGGTGGCCTATGTCCAGTAGTGGACGTCATCATTATCATCAGCCTATAATGTTCCCACTGCTGGGACACAGGCCTCCCTCGATGAGAGGGAGTGGGCCATAATCCACCTCGCGGGCCCACTGCGGGTTGGTAGATGTCACATATCTTCGAATTTTTGGTTCTAAGACATGCCGGTTTCCTCACGATGTTTTCCTTCACCGTTTTGATGATGATGATGACAGTTCAAATAACGCTACTAGAGAAGAAGTAACTCTATTTTCTATCTAACAGACTATTTCAAGGTCGGTCAATGATACCATTACCTTCACTGCACTAAGATGCATTTTCCGGTTAAACCTACTTCTGTTTTCCACGAGTTGAATAGCAAATAGTTTTGCTATGAATATATTCATATATTTCGCGATATACGTTCTTTAGGACTTTATACTTGAGATGCTGATTTGGCATGGCGCATATGTAGGGTACCTGATCGGCTTGAGGAGTAGAGATTGTCAAATAGGTACAGATAGCGGTAGGTTTGTAGATTTGGAATCTTATTTGTCATTCATTTTGACCTACCTTGTTGAACGGTTTTTAACCCAAGACCTACTTTTGTATAGGCAACTGAAGAAACACGGGTGGGTTTTAGTCAGTGAAAGTCTGACAAGTCCTCCCGTTCCGCCCAGAGCGGGAGACGTCATTTGATGATTTTCCATCCAAAAAAAAAGCATCTCCTTGCTTGACGTGACCATGACCACCCTAACATCGTTGGTCCAAGAAAAGGTGTCAATTGTAACTTCTGTGAGTTGGTTTTTACTTTTTTTTGGTGAATTACTTTTTTTTAAACTTTCGCCTAAATTGCAGTAATCTTTCTTGATGTTGGGTTGTAACTGAACCTCCCACTTCCAATATTAAACAGTAGTGGGTTGAAAAAATAATGTAAATATTTAGCAAAAAATTAGGTCATTCTTCTTCCCATATTTTCGCACCCATGCAGTAGATTTCTACTTAGTTTCCGAATAGAACTCTTCAAATAAAGCCAAACGATTTCTAAGTTCAAGTATTTGGGCTTGGCATCGATGAGTCATTGGTTACATAAGTTATCCATCGGTTAGTTAACTTCTATAACGAAGACAAACGAGTTCCAACTGAACCTTTGACTATCGGCACAACTATGTAAAAGGGAGGTATTTCCCTAGTAACTTAAATGTCAAATGTATGAACTTTTGACTTTACTGTCATATTTCAAGACAGCCAGCACTATTTGACGTTTATAGTTTATGGCAGGATCTATGAAATACCTGCATAGTTATTCAGATTATAAATCAACTCTACATCACAGGATATTTTATCAAGCCTCCTCACTAATTAATCAGTTACGAAACTCTAATTAAAACTAAACTAAAAAGTCTCAAAGAGAATCCGCATCAATCCATTTCATTTGCCTCGAAAAAAAAAAACTTTAAAAAGTAAAGGTACATAAAGGGTGGTGAGGCGAGCCAGTCAAAGAATTTCCATTTTCAGCTTTTAAAAAGTACTTGTATGAAACCCGCATTCCTCTAAAGATTAGGCCGCACACACACACCCGAACTCCACGTGAAGAGAGGTCGTGTACACACGCACGTGTGGCGGTGTGACGTGTGGCTACACTTCACACACACTGACGTCTCTCAGTGATGTAATGCCAACGTTGACGCCTGGCAGACATTTTTTATAGGCTCTGACGCAACTTTTTTTATAAGCGTACTTGTTAGGCCGTTTTCAGATTTTCCTCGGTTTGTTTGTTATGTGAGGTTCCGTATTTGTTTTATGCGGTTTTTGTTGAGTAAATAAATGTTTTTGTGGTACGTGTGTTTTTGATAGCATATTTGGCGATTGGAGTAATAGAAAATTGGAGGTATTTCACGTTCAGAGCTAAGTTTATGCTTATAGCCTCGATGTCCTAAAATTTCCAAAATTGTAGTTTTGGAAATTTTTGGATATCAAGAATTAGAATTTGAAAAACAATAGTTTAGTAAAAAAAAAATGCAAAAAAATGCATTTGCGTTATAATCATAATGCAATATTTCATTGTGTTTCATAGTGTGTAATTTCGTTCAGTGAAATTTTAACTAACCAATACAATTTCTCTTTACAGGTAAGTTATCCTCCACCCAAGGAAAAATGGAATCATTCACCAACAATTATCGTGGTTTGTACAAACATTCAACTAACAGTTTACATAAGAGCATAAAATTAAAATAATTCACGACATAAATATGATGCAGTGTGTAACGATCCTTACGATGCACGTACAATACATGGAAACAAGGTATAACTGTAAAGCAAGGCTGCACACATAGACAACAAGGACAGGTCAATACCCTCCGTTGCCTTGCACGAACATAGCCGCTAGATACAACACCGCTGTAGCGCGAGCGAAACGGCAGCACTCCTCTCAGTCTTGCGTTTCAAACGAGGAACTCACCGCGTGCGAGAAAGATGACGCCATATAGCCGGAAAGGGATAGCTATATAAATATTATGACTGTTATTTCACTTCCTCTGCTGTGATGCAATAGCAATTTTACAGTAAAGCATCTATTTTGAGACAAAGATTCATTTATTTTTAGGGTTTCGTAATTATTAATTAGTTATTTTTATTGTTAATAGTAAAGGTGTGTTCGAGCCGGTCCTCAAATAATCTTTTTTATTTTTTTAAGTTTATTTTTAACCAACTACATTGTATGGCATAAACTTTTGCTTGCTATAAATAATTTTGTTACCATTTTGCAACGCAACTGTGAGATATTTTTGGCGCGAAACAATTGAAATAGAACTTCTTGAATGAATACGGCTACAAATAAAAGAATAACGCATAAAATTTCATTACAAAGCAAAACAGGGTCGTTAAAAAGTTAATTTTCTCACACGTTATAAAATTTATTACAACGCCATCTAGCATCGGGTAGCAAAACTTTATTATTGCTGATTTATTACCTATCACGCATGTCCTCATTTTCGGTCAATTCTCGCAACGAGCGAATCGTTCCGGAATATTAGGCTGCGAGAAAATTCCTCTTGTTAAAAGTCTAAAGTTTATCCTCTTGTTTCGAGGAAAATCGATTAAAAAAGTCATAACAGCAACTACGCATGCCCTAGTTTCAGTTCTGTGGAAATATCACGTCTTTTGTGGTGTTTTCAACCTACTCCGCAGTACATTTGAAAAAATCGGTGGGCCTAAGGAACGTGCCAAACCATGTGTCATTGAACCCCTTCAAAAAGCTGCCGTGCACTCCCTGACCATCACAAAATTCGACCCTAAAGCCTCCAGCTCAACGCTCAATATTGCACTCCATTTTTCTAAAGGAAGAGTCCATTTTCAAAAATCCATCCCGACACTTACGCTCTTTCGTTCGAAATTCAAAAATGTAAAGACGCGCACACACTTGCGCACGTATATACTAGCCACGCACAAGTGTTTGTCATGTATAAAGAAAGTACGTGTGAGCTTTCCCTGTGTTGAGTTACACAACGTCGATGTTCTGTCTTTTTTTAGCACGAACAAAAACTATTCCCATCTCCCTCTAGCCGACTGTTATGTAATAACGGTTGTTGTGATTTAGCCGCGTAACATTTTTCTCTCAAACCGCTATGTCTGAGATTTTTAATCTGTCATTTTAGATCTGTAGTTTTGATTAAAATATTTTAATTGCAGTGCTGATCTAATCTTTTTGAACTCTTATTAGACTCTAATTAGAGTCTTGGAAATGTAGATATGTGATACTGTAATTGCATGAGCCTTTTTGGTTAGTTAGAATGTTATTTTCTTTTCAAAATATATATGATGCGATAGGATAGGCCTATAAATAAACTCCACATGCTGTCAAAACGTATGCACTTCACACACACAAGTGCGTGTAAAGAGGTTATGTGAGGCAGGCGCGGCTCGGTGTGCCGCCGCTTGTATTCATTTCCTAGTTGCTCCCCCGATGGCCCGCTTGCAACATCTCGGTGTGAGCGGGTCTTTACGAATTCGGCGCGTACACGAAATAATTCTGAACGTGAAAATTCCAACATTTTTTAAGTGTCCTAGTGCTTGTGTTATCTGTGGTGTGTTGTGTGACAGTGAATTAATAGGAATAATGGAATGATGTCAGAGGTTTGACGTTTTATTCAACGCGTTCACAACTCGGTTTTGGCGGCAACTTCGGCGACCATATTTTTTTTTATTTATTCAAAAGTTTTTACGTAACTTTTTATCTTTTAATTATTAATTAAGTTATAATTACACAATAAGAGGTGCAAAGTGAGTTTGGCATGTGAATTCTAACAAACGTTAACTGTTTAGCTAACTGTGTTGTCTGCCCATAAAGTTTAAATTAGTCACGGTAACTTTAATAATGGAATAATAAGCTCAGTTATGTGACGGTACTGTTTAAAATTAGACAGTTTTGTAACTTCCTAATAACAAATTGTTGTTAATTATTTTTTTATGAACACGGAGAGTGTTATTATGTAATTTATTGTGATTACTTAACGCAGAGTAATAAAGAGATTAAGCAGGCATAACATTAAATTGATTCATGTTATGTTTGATAGTTTGTTATTATTGACACTACAAATAATTATACAGCATTTAAATATCTATAAAAGCTTCTTAATCTTTGAAAAGTTTATTTCCTTCCTTATGCTTGTTCCGACTGCGGTTGGTAACAGCTATTTACTTATAATTACTTTATAAAGTTATAACATCAGAAACATAAACAATTGTGCTATTTTTAGTATTTAGATTGCTGGGTAACAATTTAACTGTAGGCATTTTATAAATTGTTTACAACGTACATCGCAGTTTTAGATAAACTATAAAAAATACTCATTTAAAAATTAAATTGTGATTGCTTATGAGTACTGTGTTTAAATACTTTGCAGTATTCCGTATTTCAAACTTGATAAAAGTAGAATTAGAAATATCAGTAATAGGGATTAGAGAAAACCACCTTCTTTAAAATATTGATCATAACTGTGCAAAGCTTTCGACAAATATTTTGGCTGATTCACCTTATTGGAATAGGTATCTTAAAAAGCTGTTTTGAAAAATTAATCATTTCAAACATTATTGATTCAAATGCTAACAAAATTGGAAATTGCACATTACAAATAATGACAAAATAAATAAAATTGAATATTGTTACGTCAATTCCAACAATGGTAGGCGCCAATCATAGAATTTAAACCACAACCAGTCGATTGTTTACATACCTACAACAATGATAAGCTGTATCTTGGTTTCGACGTATAGGTAAGATAACAGACTACCTAAGTTTCACGCTAAATTCATTTCCGTTTTTATATGGTATGTCAAGCTGTACAAATAGATATGAATTGTAAGAATTCGCTGAAGCTTTTGCTTAGAAACAAGTTTTTTTTTAAAACATACTAGGTACCTACTTGAACTGTTTTAAATTCTACAAAACATCGATATTTGAAGTTACGAAAGTAAGGTGGAGACCCTAATTGCGTAATACACTGGTACCGATTCCCTTGTTCACAAACTAAACTAAATTTAAGTTCAGTGCATCCTTTTCTTTGTATTTCATTAAGAAGAGGACAAAAGAAAATTTTTAGTTTAGTCCTGTCAAATTAATCAGCGCCTGTCACTACTCCATACAAGTTTAGACGTGATTAAAAACTTGCCTACTAAAATTACGTCAAATTACATCAAGCACTGATTAATTTGACAGGACTAAACTAACATTTATCTTCTCTCCTTTTCTTAATGAAATAGAAAGAAAAAGATGCACTGAACTTAAATTTAGTTTAGTTTGTGAATAAGGGAATCGGCACCACTATCAAACAAAATCTGAATCATTTTACTAATTCACTGCAGCATTTTCGAAATCGAAAAATGTGTCTGCTTAGCAATGTAAATAACGCAATGAATGTTGATGAAGTGTCAAAATTAAAATCATTCCTACTTTTATTGTGTTGCGCAATTATTTCTCTGAGTCCACAATCAGAATTGTTATGTTGCTCTATGTAATAAATTTAAAAGAAAGAAATTTATAAGTCCCTCTATGTTACTAATCCTCTATCTAAATATGAAAGAACTCAGAACAAGTTTATCAGTAACGGTTAACCGCAAATACAGAAAAAGCCTTTGTTTTATTTATTTATGAAACAAACAACAAGTTTCAATTGTAAAAGTCATACATAACTACATGAAAATCAGACAAAACCATGAAAAGGCATGCTGCTTCTGTCATCCTATCATGACATGCAACTTCCTGATGTCACCACAAAAAGCATGACAAGCCAGGATACATCTTGACACTCTAACCCTAAGCAACAAAAGTCAACTAGCCAACTATTACCACACTATCAAGTTTCGGAGGGAACACTTTAAATACAGCCTTCTCTTTCGTACCTATTGTCCAACAATGAAAAGAGAGGGACAACGATAGTTAAATTGTCGAAAGATAAAGGATGACCTATTTTCAGGCCACGTGGCGTATAGAAAGCAGTCTTGCAATTTCATTGTTAGTTACCAGGGATATTTTAAGGGGCCAGCCATAAAGGGAGTTGATTTTAAAAGGGGCTGGTTGTAAATGAATGAATATTATTTTGCACAAGTACGTAAGATTACGTAGGGCTTCAAAACGGGAAAAGATGTGAACAAAACAGCTAACTTATAACAATATGACGTTGTGAGAAACGTTTAAAGTCACGCACAGAGGTAATTTATTGTAGTTTGAAGACTAACAGGGCGTTTAACTGTGTTAGCTTCCAAGAGAAATGGGTTAATTGTACTGTATTGGTACTGAGTTAATAACTAACTATAGTTTAACACTTTTAGAAGAGTAAAAACGACTTGGTCACAGAAAATACACTACTGATATCAAAATTAAAAGTCATTTATTCAAACTAGGCTGCGAGTCAGCTCTTTTTGAACGTCAAAATTACAAAAGACTGTCCCCCAAAACGCCCGCCCTTCACCACTTTCTAGTGCTTGAGCCGGGAAGAAGAAGTGGCGCAATAAACTCCCCAGCAGCACAGCTGTCAGTTAAGTTAGAAGAACTTGATTCTATACAATAATATGTAAGAAATTAATATTACGAAAGTTAGACAACGGTGGCCAATCTGTTTGTAGATATAGTTGCGAGCTCTCCTTCAATCTTGAATTCGGTACCCGAATTGTGTAACAAACACACTATCAATAATAATCTGTGTCATTTTCAAGGATATTGCTAATCCATTGCATTATATATATCCGAAAAAAATGTATAGTCAACAATGTATATAACGCAATGAATGTTATTAAATTGTCAAATGAAAGCCATTCGTACTTTTAGTGTGCTACGCAGTTAACTCGCAGGAAACTTAGTGGAAAATTCTTAATATATAATTATCTGTCTTTTGAATAAGCTCCACCAAAAAAGAAATTATAACTTGTTTATCGCAAAATATCAATCAGCAATACTCAAAAATACGTAAACACTGCAATTCGACCCTAAACTTGTAACATATGTAGGTCAACCGCAGGTCACAGCCTGACACGTTTTGGGCTAGCTCTCGAACGGCCCTAATCTGACCTCGGCGACCTTGGATCTCAGGTTCAATAGGATTCGAGGTCAAAGTTGAACTCCTGCCCCAGTTGTGTACGGAAACTGAATAACTGAATTATCAAAGGACGCTGGTTCGCAGGACGAGCCGATAAATGCGTTGTTTATATCATTATGCCTGCGTAATTATTTTTGGTTTCGGAATTGATTTTTGAATGAATACGAATTGATTTTTGAATGAATACGTTGATTAAGAATTAAGCAAACAAATGTTCTGTGGTTTTTGATATCGAGTAAATTTTCTTATAGGTATTTTTTTTTTGTTTTTTCATTTAGGAAGCTATCAACTAGCTAGCTAGCTTAGCATATGGCTAAAGGTTTTTTTTTATAGCGAGACGAATTTAATCAACTTTTTGTAGGAAAAAGCTTTCTAGCCTTACTAATAATAATCTCATAAACGATCGCCAAAACCATACATTTTTTGTTTCAACAATCCTTACCAATCAATGAAAAAAGTCTCATTTCCAATAGCATTTCCAAATGATGATTTCACTAGAATTTTTCCACATACAACATTATAGATTCAATGCTTCTACGCATACGTAGCATACAAAATATACAATTACCAGCTCCACTAGACATTTCTAGATTAGTCTGGTTGCGTAATACTGACTGCCACGCTGTCCAAATGTTATGTATGCTGCTTTCATTCAGAATTAATTTATTTTTAAATTAAGTATTTTCGCGCGTTTATGGAGTTAGCCGTTGTTATCGTCCTTTTCCTTTCGTTTTGTTTTTTTTTTGGTAAAAGAATGTTGACTGCACTTTGTACATAGCATGGTCCTGCATGGTATACAATGCTAATTATAGGACTGGAGCCTCTGCCTCAGCCTTCTGACTCTTTCTATTCTAATCCAACTTCCTTTTTATGTCATTTTGTTTGGGTATCTTCTATATCCACACTTCCACACTAATCCACACTTAATCCATACTAATCCATACTTTCCATACTTATTTACTTATTTACTTATAATATTATAAATGTAAAAGTAACTCTGTCTGTCTATCGGTCTGTCTGTCTGTCTGTCTGTCTGTCTCGCTTTCCTGCTAAAACTACTGAACCGATTTAAATGAAATTTGGTACGCAGATAGTTTAGAGCCTGAGAAAGGACATAAGCTACTTTTTATCCCGGTAGTATGTTCCCGCGGGATAATTTCCGACCTCCACGCAGGCGAAGCCGCTGTCAAAAGCTAGTATAAAATAAATATAATTGAAGTGCTTGCTCGTAATATCAAAATAACAGCTTTTTACTTAATGCATATGCATTTACATACGGTTTTTTTAAAGGGATTTTTATATATGTCTGTTAGTTCGGAACGTCTACGAAACGACTGGACCGATTTTAACATAGGCTTTTGGTCCCGCTAGCACGTTCTCGTGGGATAATGTCCGACATCACCGCGGGCAAAGTCGCGGGCACAACTAATCCTATGTGTAATGTAAATAGAAAATGAAATGCTTTTTGTTGGTAACTGCATCATTTGTGAATCACTATACCGTTTAAGGCTGCATAAGGCTCTAAATGTTTGTCATTACAAAGATTTAAAAAATGGAACCAAAAAACAACTGGGAAAGTTTCCTGATAAATTGTCAAATTTTGAAAAAATAACGTCTTTCTTCTGGGATTATACAAAGTCGGAAATGTCTGTCAGGTCAGTATTGACTAAATATGCGGAGTTTTTGAATAAAGTCGTTCTTTGGCGAAAAACATTCATTTATACGTATGGAGAGTGTAAACATAGGATTTTTATCAACTTTTGTCTACCTGGACTCCTGTATTTGATAGGGTCTGTTCTTATCTTTTATTATCTAATATTGCTATTATTTATTGCCCTTTCCCTGAATCAGTCTTTGCTAGTTGATTACAATACGATAAAAAGTTTATAGTTGAGTTTAATATTTTTTGTTTACCCGTTCGTATTTTCTTGGAAACTAGTAATGTTGAAAAATTCGGAACACGGTATCACAGTTTCGTAACAATGTAGCAACAAAAATATTTCGTAGTGTGAACAAGGCTTTAGATTTTAATTGCGCAAAAAAAACTTTAATAATACGTAGACGTTCCATTTTTGAATGAAGTTTTTCTTTTGTTCAACCAATCTTCATGGTCGAAAATAAAACCAATTGGACCCTTTGAATATGTCTGTCTCATGACGTCAACTTCATAAAAGCTTTCAAAGGGAGTTTTTTTTTATCTCAAAGGAACCTTTTTTGTATTGACTGCGAGCATAACCTTGGAATTCGCCAAGATTTAGCAGTGGGGATCGATTACGATACGAGTCTTCGTACGGCGAGTGGTATTACCTAACTAACTTGAATACGGTTTCATAATGCGTAATAGCAAACGCATAACGCTTAAACAACTTGTTTTATTCCGTATTTATTCATATTAAAACATTATTCCGTTCAATTAAACCAATTAAGTTAGGTGCGGTTTTGGTGGTGTGGTCAAAAAGTTGGGAAGGCGCGGCGGTATCGCCATCTAGCGTTTAGTAGCCGAACTTTCGCAATTTCCACCTCTGTGAAAACGTAAAATTTGTCACGCGAAAAATATAACTGCATTATTTACGCTATAAGAATCTGCTTATTTATTTTTAAAGTCTTATAAGCGTAAAAATATTTTCCTAATTAGTATGTAGTTAAGTTACTCGCTACTAGATGGCGCTGTGCATCCTGCGTAACACTTGGGTCACCGACCGGCCATACACTATGTCATAATATTTTTTTTATAGCAAACTGCATAGCTACGATAATCGTTCGCTGACCGATTGCAATTTATTGTTTTTTTATTTACTTTTGCACATAACAATAATGGCGTCGCTAATCGGATATGAACTGCACTGCACAGTTCAGTTCAGTGCACATTCTTATTTGTTCGAATTAAATACGCTTAGATAATTACTCACACTTCGTTTAGGTATTTTCCATGGGTTTGTGTCGGTACTGGTTTAGGTACAACATTGATTTGCTTGTGGTAAGACTGGCAAATTATTCTCATTTCACTTGAAAAAAGCCTAAAGCCTAATTTAATAAAGGTAATTTTATTTGAATATCCTACTAACCACACATATGTCAAAGTTTTTTTTTCAATTTGTACTTTCTTTCCACGTCTCTCTGTCCAGAGCTGTCAAGGACTAATCTTTATTTAAATAGTCCAGCTCATCCCATCATCTCCGTCTGGGCCTGTCGCGATGTCGTCTGCCATCAGCCATCGGCCATTGCCACTGCCATCGGCAAGAAAATCAAAGGACACACTTTTATAAATCTGTAATAAAATTATATTACAAAATCCTGGGTACATTGTTCTTGCTGTTTTGTATGTGAGAACAATATAAATAAAATCAAATTTAAGACTAAAGACAAGCTGTAGATGCCTTAGTTGGCAATCTAGTTACCCTAAATCACACCCAAAACGATTACGGTTTACAATATTCCTATACAAAACTTCCATTAAAATTAATACCACAGTTTTCTGCCGTCTACCAAGTAACATCGTTTTAAATTCTAGCGGCACGGTGTATGTGAGATGCCAACGGTACCAGCACCTGTTAAAGACACCTGTAACGTAAATGGCTTCGTGGTAGGTGCTCAACGGTATAGGCAGGGGTACGGTATACTTACAAGTATTTACTTTTACGAGGTGTTAATCTCTCAGTGGGGACAACTTATGGGGTACCTAAGGGTAGATAAGCAATGGAAATATGTTTAAAAATAAATTGAAAATAATGTTAATTGATAATGTATTTTATAATCTATGTGAGTTTTTTGGATAAAAAATAATATTTGTAAGAAATAATAATAGGTTTCTTAAAAACAAAAAAAAATATATGTCCGACTTGGGTAGACAGTTGAATCCAAAAATGTAATGTTTATTAATAACAACTTAATGTACACAGTTATGCAATAAATATATCTTTATGTTATCCTGGTAGATCTTCGGGGTCAGGTTACCAAACTAAACCAAATGCATATGTATTTAAAAGAGATATTATATAAGGTGTATCTATTCATACACGAAATATTTTAAGAGGTACACCTGTAGGTGGTAAAGAAGCTACAGCAACGAAAAAAAATTTTTTCTAAATGTATTTTTTTCAAAATTTAATATTTATAAATTATTTGACGGACATAAGAAATACAGGCTCCTTCTTATATCTTACGGCCCGAGACACCGCGGCTATGCTCGTGCCGTCCGGTCGCCGCCCTCGCAGCGTCAGGCGGGCCATTCATAGAATTTGGAGTAAAGGTTTTATGCAAAACGTATCAAGCAGTTTTAAAATTATAATAATTACGAAAATTCTAAAACGCTTAGATAAAAATTTTCTTTTTGCTTCTATAGCTTCTTTACCACCTACAGGTGTACCTCTTAAAATATTTCGTGTATGAATAGATACACCTTATATAAGCAGAAAAATCTGATTGCCTTGCCTCTGATTGATTTACCAAAGCCCAGCGCAAACCCTTGAATCTAGAAAGCTCAAATTTTGCAGAGGTTCCCTTTATGATGTAGACAAGGAATTATGATGGATTTTTTGAGCATATCAGTGGTTACGAAATAAAGAGCACTTTCAGTTAAGACTGCTGTTATTAGTAGTAAAACCCGAAATTAAAAGAATTTAAGTTCTTTTTTGATGACGTTTACATTACATTCTGATTAGGACATAGTCAAGGCTGAATACGTAGATTGCTTGGAGTAATTTCAGCAAAGCATTTTTTTTTTCCGGTAAGGTGTAAGTGCACGTAAGATACAAATGTACAAGTCTGCAAACGCACCCACGATTCTGAAGAATTTTGCTCTGATTGAGCGGTTTTATTTTAAACTTTGACGAGTTGATGTCATTCAAGTTGTATTCCTCTATATTTGGAAGGTTGTACAGAGAATGAGAGAACATACGTTTACGCCTACATAATTGGACATGACTATAGTTTTTGCTTTAATAAAATAATAAATGACACATCAATAATCTGATGAGTAATAGGCATCGATCAGAGATGGGGAGCCTTTGTGTTTTAGCTAAATGTTTCTGCGAACTGACTAGATCAAAACGTCAATTTTATTGTAAGTTGACATAATCGTTTATACGCAAACTACTTCATTTTAATCCGCTACTAGACCATTAGTGGACTTGGGATTTTTATGAGTGCCAATAAGTGTAAGTGCTGGTCCCATATCTAACTAGGACAAAGAAGTGGTCGCATTGTCAAAAAATATATGGTTGGGTCCACATCTAATTGAATCCATAGTGACCATATCCACCATAGAGTTGTGTAATATCTTACTGTTAGCTAGACCATGTTTGCACCACCGAGGTATCCTAATGTAATACAGCCAGAAATCTTGTAATAGATACTGGAAACTTGCAAACTTTCCGAAACCATTAATTTATTGACCAAATGTAGCTTCTAGATATCATTTTTAATATACTACGAGTATATATATATATACTAAACTTCGAGAACTCAGTCAAGATTATAGCCAGTCAGATACTTGCAAAAGGTTGGCAACGTCTGCCACAGATAATTTAGTATACAAAAGCGAATGATTAATTACTATCCTATGTATAATTGATGATTTTTTAAACAGTATGCCTTCTGGTACTGTCGATACATTACTTTTTTATAGGTATGTTAGTACATATAAACAATAGCAATTTTTCAATCAATTAACTTTTTTGTAGGTTGGTATTATTACGATGGTATTGTGTGTGTGTTACGAGTTTTTTTAGTATCAATAAAAAATTTGTTCACATTCTATCAAGATTCTTATAAGTGCAAAATTATTTTGTAAGTAACGATATTTTGGCAACTTATCAATGAACGCAGCCATATCTTAAAATTGCACAACGAACGCAGCGTTTTGAAGTTTGAACTTCGAACAACTCATTCGAAAACAATAAATTCTCACAAAACTTTACGCAAAATAAACACAATAACGATGATTGCAATAAAATAACACATTTTTCCTTGACGAGGTACGTATTGCATGGAAAAAATAAATCAAGCGTGCGTCATACGAGGTACATAATACGAAGATAAGCTCGCGCAAGGGGTCGTTTACCTCAGTTTGGCAGTTTGAACTTTGGTACTGCCGCTCGACAATAGATGGCAGTTTTCTCAAAATTAGACGAACAATTTTTATTTACGACATAATAAAATTGTTTTGTAAGAATTCTAGATCGTACGAAGTTCAGTGATTCGTTGTGTTTACGTGTTAGTGTGTTAGTGAGGTTATATGTGGACGTAGTACGTTCACATACGACTGTACAAATGTCTGAAATGGTAAAATCTCACATAGACCGTTATGCCTTTTCAAACATTTTTGCAGTATAAACTAGTCGTATCCATTTAATTTTGTTTATAACATAGCAAAATTTTCCAAAATTAAGAAGTATCCATTTGAAGAGTAGTAATAAAAGTATTCTTTTGCGGTCCAATTCCAGCAGGTTTGTTCACTGAAATTCTAAAGAAAAGAAACATTTTAACAACATTCAAACTTCAGTACTTACTTGTTAATATTGAGCGTTGGAATGTACCGGTAGAATAAATGGCGTTGATATGACATCATACCTAATTCTACTCTTCATGTCTATCACAGACATTTATCATTAAACCTTACTATACTCTCAGATCAAGATTGAAACAATCGACATATTAACTCTCCTTGTTAATATAAACACGCCATCTCATTTTTCAACACTCAACAATAACATTTAATACACTTGACACCATTACAAACATTACCAAAAATAGTAGCACAATCATTTCTGATAGGGTGTAATTCAAACTCGGTTCATTAACCCTCCCGTTTGACCTTTAGTACGTCTACTCGATAAGAGATGGCGCTGTTTAAAGGTATTTCCCTGGTACGTCTGGTGCTGAGTGCGTTGCTCCTTACCTCAGGTTGTTGGACCCGACGAAAATGTTTTGGTAAAAAAGCTGAATAAGTAGTATTGTTAATTTATTTGTTTATCCAATGGCTTATCTTTCTTGTTTGTCTCTTATTGTTTGAATGTGCTTTAGTCATTGGTTTCATGTTGAAGAATAAGCCGGTGTTTTGATCCCGGAAGGGCCGAACGGTGTTGATGTGAATCAGATTTTTATGAATGTTTATCTTTCACAGATATACATACTCCTTTTAGCTTATAATCCGTTAAATGTTTTGTTCCGGAAGCAACAAAGGACTTTATGGGATAAATACCATTAAAATCTTGGGCTAATTCGTAACTAAGGAAGAATAAGGAACCGAAAGGAAATAAAGGTTTAGCATTATGGGGATTTGTAAAATCAATTCAGTCTATGACTTTAGTATTCCTTTTTCAAAACGCACACATTTATTCAAACTCCTTAATGTAAAAAATAAAAACGGTTTTTAAATAACGAACTCGCTGTTTCTAGTAAGTAATTTATTTTAAATTCTACTGTTTATCTTTGAAAATAAATAACAGACTTTCTTTTATAGATAAAATTCCCTGTGTTTAATTATTGCCAAATGTAAATAAACCGGCTCTATGAAGATAAGTTCCATCATTTATAATTCCATTTTTAAAAGAGCATGAAAATGATTCATAGTCTGCGGTTATCATCATTTCAGCCGCAAGACGTCCACTGCTGGACTTAGGCCTCCCCAATTTGGGGGGCTTTGCCATAATCGCCACGCTTGGCAAGCGGGTTGGCGATCGCAGTATGGTGGTAAAATGCATAGAGAACGCTGCTGCCCATTCTCTAGTAAGTCCCTTAGTCGCTTTTTACGACACCCACGGAAAGAAATGGGGTGGTGTTATTCTTTACGTCCGGCATCATCACACGGTACAGTCTGCGGTTATGAATCATAGAAATTCTGGAATTAAGAATTGCCCCGGGGGCAATTAAGCTCAACCCTTATTTCTTGAGCCCTTATACCTGTATATTCGAACCACTGAGCGTGAGGTCTGTGTGGTGCTGGACCTAAAGAATAGCCCGTTCCCATTTCTTCCCGTGTGTGTCTTAAGAAGAGAGGGACTTATTAGAGAGTGGGCAGCAGCGTTCTCTATGCATTTTACCACCATACTGCGATCGCGATACACGCCAGCCAAGCGTGGCGATTATGGCAAATCCTCCCAAATTGGAGGAAGGGGTATGTCCAGCAGTGGACGTGATTTGGTTGAAATTGTGATGATCTAGAAATGCTGGAATTAGGAATTACACCCGGTACATACATACAATCACGCTTTTTTCCCATGGGGGTAGGCAGAAACCAAGGAACGCCACCTGCTACGATCTCTAAACACTCCTTTTGCCTCTTTAAGGTTCATACAATTGGTCATATACACACGCCGGTTGCGAGTACTACGCACCTGACCTTTCTCAAGAACATCATCAATAAGGTCACTATATGTCCTCCTAGGGCGTCCCCTCCCGGTGTTTCCACTCACATCTGCCTTGTAAATACCTTTTGTGAGTCGTCCTTCATTCATCCTCTCAACATGACCAAACCATCTAAGCATGCACCCGGTATTAGGCTAATAAACCCTTATTTCTTGAGCCTTTTATTTGTATGGGAAATCATCAAATGACGTCTCCCGCTCTGGGCGAAGCGGGAGGGCTTGTCAGACTTTTACTGACTAAAACCCACCCGTGTTCCTTCAGTTACCGATATGCCAGGGCCACAAAATATCGTTTGAACAATCTCGCGACCCTGGCAGGTTCTTGAGCCTTTATACCTGTATTTGCGTATTACTGAGCGTAAGGTCCTGGGGGATAATGAGGGTGTTCCATCAGAAAATATTTCAGCTCCAAGGCTGGATTTAAGCCTGGTGGATGGCAATAGGCTTACTCCCTATTTCATTATTATCTGCCTAGTCCTGTTCCCAACTTTGTTGGAGTCAGCTTCTAGTCTCCTCATCAGCCTATAATGTTCCCACTGCTGGGACACAGGCCTCCTCTAGAGAGAGCGGGCCATGATCCGCCACGTGGCCCCAGTGCGGGTTGGTAGAAGTCACATGTCTTCGAATTTTTGGTTCTAAGACATGCCGGTTTCCTCACGATGTTTTCCTTCACCGTTTTGAGAGCAGTGGCGATGAAATAATTTATACAAACTACGTTACCACTGCGCTACCACTGCTCTCTTCCAATCTAACAACATAGATGCATTTGAATACCAGTATTTTACATGGAGCGACAGCCTATCTGATCTCCACAACCCAGTTACTGGGTAATACGATACCCCTTGGTAAAACTGGTTGTCAGACTATCGGGCTTCTGACTATCAAAAATCCACGTATTACCGCCAGGACTGGCTTAACGTGCTTTCTGACACACAGAGAGGTCATGGTATGTCACCCATCCACGGAGCAACCGCGACAAGCGTAGCTTAACTTGATCGATTGATCCGTGTGGCTGTTATGACTGGACCACAAGCTCCTCATTGCATGGGACTGTTTCTTAAACAACTCTGCTTACGCCCTTTTTGAATACAATCGTAATATGTTTATGAAAGGAAGCGACAAGGAAGGAAGCCATCTTTTCCTGTATAAACTGCTATATTGTCAATTCCAATATTATTAAATATTAATTAGAAACATCATGGAGTTTATTTTTCTAGGTCATTGACATACTTTCGGCAATTCTGAGTAATATTGTTAATAATTATTATTGAGATATTTGCCTTGTTTACCGGTCCTGGTGGCGTCAGAACTTATACGGAATCAATGCAAATAATTTTAGTCTTTAAATTTTACCTTGTAACTATGCAAAATCATCATCATTATTTCAGCCGAAAGACGTCCACTGCTGGACATAGGCCTCTCCCAATTTGGGGGGTTTGCAATAATCACTACGCTTGGCAGGTTGGCGATCGCAGTATGGTGGTAAAATGCATAGAGAACGCTGCTGCCCATTCTCTAGTAAGTCCCTTAGACGCCTCTTACGACAGCCACGGGAGGAAATGGGATAGTGCTATTCTTTACGTCTGGCACCACACGGAGAAAACTAAATCATAATCTACGAAGCCCTTTCCGAAGTACGGTAGAGTCAGCTTCTAGTCTAACCAGAAGCAAGCGATACCAGTAGGCTCAAAGTTATTTAGATGACTTAAAACATACGTTATAAAATTCCCTGAAGTGAAAGTGAAGGCATACGCATTTGAGATACCGTGGCTCTGGCATGTACGCAACTGAAGGAACACGGGTGTGTTTTAGTCAGTAAAAGTCTGACACGCTCTTCTGCTCCACCCTAGAGCGGGAGACGATTTGATGATTTCCCGTCCACAAAAAAAGGCATACGCATTTCAGCTGTTATTTTGAAGTTCTTTGTAAAGGGACCAGCCTATTGCCAGCAACTCCCAATCATCATCATCAAAATCCATAGCCCGAATTTGCCCACAACTGGCCTAAGGCTTCTCTTTGCTCGTGGCCAATCCACATGCTCTTATGTCAGCCTCATCCAGGTTTAAACTGGAATTCCTCATGGACACGTCGAATTACAGTTTGCCCCAAGGGTATCGAATACAAGACCCCGCGTTTTTTTTTTTAATGTATTTTCTGGTGTACAATAAAGCATATATAAATAAATAATAAATAAATAAATAAAGCGTGCCTGCGACTACTAGACCGAAAAATTAAACCGCCGAAAAAACTGAAAAGCAAAAAATAATAAGCCTTAAAATTATGACTCAGCGCTTTGAGTGATCTTTGTTCATTGATTTTTCAACACAAAATTTTAAGTTTTATTATTTTTTGCTTTTCAGTTTTTTCGGCGGTTTAATTTTTTCTTAAAAGTTTTTATTTTATAATTTTTTGTGGCTTTAATGTACTAATCATACTTGGCAAGGAAACCTTATCCAATGAAAAAGAGAATCATCAAAATCGGACTACTCTGTATAAAGTTATGCGTGGTTATAAATTACTATCAGTGAATGACCAATCAATCATCCCCTGTTTTCCGACCCTTAGGGTTCGATTTTGTTTTCCAAATTTATATGGGACCACCTTCGGAGTATACCATTTCCAATAAAAAAAGATTTATTACAATCGGACTATTATGTAAAAAGTCATGCGTAGTCATACATAAAAAAAAAACTAAAAAAAAATATACGCGTCAAATTGATAACCTCCTCCGTTTTTTTTTCGGTTAAAAAGTCAATCGAAGATAGTTTAAATAGGCAAATCTCTACATAGTATAAAACAAAGTCGCTTCCCGCGTTTGTACGTTTATAACTTTTAAACTACTCAACGGATTTTAATGCGGTTTTCATCTATAGACAGAGTGATTCAAGACGAAGGTTTATATGTATAACTAGCTTCTGCCAACGACTTCGTCCGCGTCAAATTTTTGCTCCCCTGACCGTTCTCGTCGCAACGAATTGCCTGCCAGTTTTCGTCTATTTTCGTTGCTGTTTCGCTCCTTTTGATTGGAGCCTGATGTTATATAGCCTATAGCCTTTTTCAATAAATAGGCTACCCAACACAAAAAGATTTTTCAATTCGGACCAGTAGTTCCTGAGATTACCGCGTTTAACCAAACAAACAAAGTCTTTAGCTTTTTAATATGAGTATTAGTATTAGTATAGATACGCGGGCGAAGCCACTGGCAAAAGCTAGTATTCCCTCCCATTAGCTCTCTCGGTCTCGTCGTTCCTTTTTCTATTAAAACATATTCCTCAATTACAATTGTTAGAGAAATATTTGTCATTTAATTAAGTTCAACGACCCCGGTCCCACTAGACGCTTCATAGATAAACATTATGTATTGACTGACTCACATACTAGCCAAGCCTATGGTTTTACCTCTATTTTGTCCTTCTAGCCTTTTATAACGTTGTGGTTGGCCAGATTAACCACAAATGCATATGATTTTTTTAACGCTAGGTTTTGCCCGCGACATCGAAAGTCGTCAAATGACGTCTCCCGCTCTGGGTGGAGCGGAAGGGCGTGTCAGAGTTTTACGGACTAAAACCCACCCGTGTTCCTTCAGTTGCCTATGCCAGGGCCACGGTAACTCTTTCGAATAAATCCGCGACCCTGGCAGGATGATGGAACATCTGAATTCTGATATGCACAACCCAATTGCGTATTGGGCTTGACAGATTTTATCTCGTTTTTCCCCATACATATTGGTTTTATTTGTGATCATCATCATCAGCTAACAGTAGCCCACAGCTGGACATAGGCCTCTCTAAATTCCACGCAATTTTCTCGATCCTCGGTTTCTCTCATCCAGCTGCTACCAGCCACCCTATGAAGACGTATATTTCAGTACAAAAAGACTTATAAATCTATACTATATAATATATTATATATCTATATCTACTTAATATTATAAAGCTGAAGAGTTTGTTTGTTTGATTGAACGCGCTAATCTCAGGAACTACTGGTCCGAATTGAAAAAATCTTTTTGTGTTGAGTAGCCTATTTATCGAGGGAGGCTATAGGCTATATAACATCACGCTACAACTAAGAGGAGCGGAGCAGTAATGAAAAATGTTGCAAAAACGGGGAAAATTTATTCCTTTTGAGAGTTTCCGTTGCGTGCTCTGCGTAAACGGTTAAAGTAACGCAAAAATCATGTATGACGGAATTGTTCCTTTTAAAAAGTTCTAAAAAAAAGTCCGCGAGAGCATATGTCTATCTTTTAAGGTTGACGCACTATAACTCAAAAGGTGCGAGCAGCAACGAAAAATGGACGAAAACTAGCAGGCAAATCGATGCGACGGTAAGGGTCAGGGGAGCAAAAATTTGACGCGGACGAAGTCGCGGGCAGAAGCTAGTGTTATTTATATGCTCGTACTTATTTATCAATATTCAAACATTTTGTGGTCACCTACGTATGCATTCGTACCTACTTATTTATTTTTGATACAAGGAAATTTACATTAATAACACTATATTTAATTTGTATATTTTGACAACGACGGTATTACCTGTGGTACGTTATACTTCATGCATTAGGTGTTTTTAACAGATCAGGAAAAATTCTACACAATTAATTCCAACAGGAATTTTCCTGTATTTTGTTCGAACACTTTTACCTAAAGTGAATTTAAAAGCATTTTCTGTTTTTTTTTTTTGTAATAGGTCTTTGCTTGATACTTTTTACTTACCAACGGCCGCGACTATCGAGAAGATTGTGAGTTCGAACCCAAGCAGGCACTTTACTATGTGTAAATTATTTCATCACCATTTCTCTCAAAAACTGTAGGAAAACATCGTAAGGAAACTGGCATGTGACCTCTACCTACCCGCACTGGGCGTGGTGGATTACGGCCCACTCGCTCTCACCGAGAGGAGGCCTGTGTCCCAGCAGTGGGAACATTGTAGGCTGCTGATGATGATACTTTTTTATTTAAATCATTTTATCCTGTATTCATTCATACAATATCCTACTACAGAAGATAAAAACATTACTTTTGACTGAACTTAAATCACCATAATTTAAATTAAAAAAAAAAACAAAACATCAACTTCCGCATCGAACCAAAACCAAACAAGGCAACATAACCTTCATCAAAGATAAACGATTCTAAATTCAAAACAAACTTCCAAATTCAAATGCAGTCCAGCCGATGACGTCACGCGATGATTAGCCACACTATCAGCTGACGTAAGATGTCAAGTATCGCCGTCTCGCTCTCACATTATTTATAAGCGGGCAGCGACCGGGTCGATGAACTGCCAAAATTCTTGGGTTCATTGAACGACCGAAAGTTCGACGCTCGAGATGGTTGCCGTACTTACCTCGCTATTTTTTTTTGTATGTAGTGTTTGTACCGTTTTCACTACACTGGGCTGATGTTGTTAGGAGGTTTTAGGGGCAGGACCGTGTAGGGTTTTTTTAGAGTAGGTTTCTGCGTAATTAAATTTTAAAAGTTGTTTCTTTTTTATGAGTTTTGTGTTTTTTTTTTGTTTTTTTGAAATATTGGCGTGTGTTTTTCGTGGGCATAAGCGTGAAGGGTTGTTTTAAATTAAACCTTTGTTATTCTTATTATAAAATATTTACAGGAAAAATATGTTGGTTTACTATGAGTTGATTCATGTAAACAGAATATTTTTGGCACAAGTCTTTAAAAATAAAACTCAAGAGCGATTCTAATAATATTTCTAATGTTTTTTTAATGTTGTGTTTCCTCCAATAACAAAATGACAAGTTTATTTAAAAAATGTTGTATATTATGTTTTTTTTTAATGACATCAATATTTTTTTTTCTAATGTATCAGCAATAATTGTCTTATCACATTTCCATCAGTAATTTCACTATAGTACTGTTATAAAAACAAATAGGATAAAAACAAAGCAGGTTGAAACACTACAAAGAATTTATTTAGGGGTCAACGACACCGTATTTGGGTAATGTAAGCCTAGAAACAGAGTACGGCAATCGAATCCTGATGAGAAAACAAGGCACAAACACTTAAAATCGAATTTAGAACACTTTATTTAAACTTTTGAATGTTAATGATGCGAAATTCAAATTGAGAATCTAACAAAAAATATTTAAAAATGGAATAAAAAAGACAGTCTTTTGTTTTTTTTGTGTATTCTGCTTTTGTGCATAAAAAGAATGCAATTTGACAGTAACTGTCAGTTTTTGAAAGTACATAAACAAGTCTTTATAATATTTTACTATTGTGATGGTTCGTTGGCCAAAATATTAACAAATTATTTATCACATAAGTTTAAATTAGGATATTATTAAATCTGATTTGAATAAGTTTCCGGAAACCGAAACCACAGTGTGTTTGATAAATGTTTTAAAAATGAAGAAAAAACATTTTTTTAACTAAAATTATTTTGCTTCGAAATTATTCAGGTAGATTATGAGAAATAAAATAAAAAGAACCTATTTATTCTTAAAATTAATCGTTAGGGATTAAGGCTTATTCAGACCGGCGCGACGCGACAGCGCGACGCGATTCTTGTAGAACAATTTCCATGAAGTTCACATAAAAATTGTTCTACGAGTGTCGCGTCGCGCTGCCGCGTCGCGCCGGTTTGTAGGAGGCTTTAAAAGGGAAAACTCTAACATCAAAATAAATTCTCAAATACTCATAAATCTTCCTAAAAGCACGTGTTTTCTGTCACAAGTCTCTTCTGAACTACTGAACCGTTTTCCGTAAGACTTTCGCTGTTTCTAGAGCAATTTATCATTACGCCGAGTTATAAGGGAACCAGGCTACGCAATTTATTAATGACAAGGTCACTTACACAATCGTTTAACTAATGAGTGTTTATGAGTCAGAAGCCCTGTGGGTCAGATTTGGTCAGAAAAAATGTGTGTAAGAATTGTCTTGCCTGATCGTCATTTTTTTTGAGGTCATTTTAAGAATGCACCGTGTGGTACCGGACATAAAGAATAGCACCATTCTATTTCTTCCCGTGGGTGTCGTAAGAGGCGACTCAGGGTCTTACTAGAGAATGGGCAACAGCGTTCTCTATGCATTTTACCACCATACTGCGATCGCCAACCCGCCTGCCAAGCGTGGCGATTATGGTAAACGCCCCCAAATTAGGGGAGGCCCATGTCCAGCAGTGGACGTCTTTCGGCTGAAATGATGATGATGATAATGATTTTAAGAATATCAACTAGCACCCTAATTACGTAACATACTATCAATCAGGATCTGAATTTTGAAATATATTGCTAAACCATTGCTTCATATGTTTGAGTAAATTGTCTGTTTAACAAAGTAAATGACGCAACGAATGTTGTTGAACTGTCAAAATAGAAGTCATTGCTACTTTTTGTGTGTTACGTAATTACTCTTCTGTATGAAGCAAAGCACTCAGAAGAAGAAGAATAATATATAAGGTGTATCTATTCATACACGAAATATTTTAAGAGGTACACCTGTAGGTGGTAAAGTAGCTATAGCAAAGAAAAAAAAAATTTTTTCGACGGGTTTTTTTTAAATTTAATATTTATAAATTATTTGACGCACATAAGAAATACTGGCTCCTTCTTATTTTTTACGGCCCGAGACACCGCGGCCATGCTCGTGCCGTCCGGTCGTCGCCCTCGCAGCGTCAGGCGGGCCATTCATAGAATTTGGAGTAAAGGTTCTAAGCAAAACGTCTCAAGTAGTTTTAAAATTATAATAATTACGAAAATTCAAAAACGTTTAGATAAAAAAATTCTTTTTGCTTCCATAGCTTCTTTACCACCTACAGGCTGGTGTACCCCTTAAAATATTTCGTGTATGAATAGATACACCTTATATTATAGTTATCTTTATAAGAATATAAAGAGAACTATAATATACCTGCTGACTGCGTTTTGGCCATTTCAAATTTCAGCCATCATTCTCCTTCCCTTATTCCAATTTATTTGTGGTCGTCGCAACATGTCTTTTTCTTCAACACTTCTCTATTAGTCGTCATCTCAGTAGTCACCCCCTTTCTAACCATATGACAGTCAGTATAGTCTATCCATCGTTTGTTTGGTCTTCCCCTACTCTTAAAGCCATCGACATTCATACTTAGAACTACCCTTCACAAGATTTTTCCTCATGTCTCATTTCAGCCACCGATGCCACTTTCAGACCTCCTCTTATATCTCAGGGTCGTAGATCAACATCAACTCAGCCTATCGCAGTCCACTGTTGGACATAAAATAAAAAAATAAATAAATAGCGTTTTAATTCAGGCATTGTACCCATATACAAAAATTACAAAAATAAATAAAATCAAATCATAAATATAATCAATGAAAACTAAAATTTAAAATCAAAATTAAAAACATTTACTTATTTTATTTTCCAGCTTACATCTACCATTACAGGTTTGCACCTAACATAATCAAGATTAGAACGAAAAATTCAAAATTAAAATCAATATCAAAATTATAATCAAAAACAAAATTAAAGCAAGCGTTTACTTTGTATAAATTATTTCACTGCCAAACCTGGTGCGGACACCGTCTTATCCTACAACCAACGGGCCAAAAGGCCCATATTCTACCTAGACTTTTCTCGACTATGTTGGTGTCTAATTCCAGTCTAATTAGATGCAACTGAATACCAGTATTATACATGGAACGTCTGCGTATCTGACCTCTATAACCCAGTTACTGGGTAGCACGGTTCCCCTCGGTAAGACTAGTTGTCAAACTTTAATTACATACATGCATTTCAGCCGAAAGACGTCCTGACCATAGGCCTCCTTCAATTTGAGGGGTTTTGACATAATCACCACGCTTGACAGGCAGGTTGGCGATTGCAGTACGGTGGTAAATTGTATTTAGAACGCTGTTGCCCATTCTCTTAGTCATCCTCGGGAAGAAATGGGACGGTGCTATTCTTTACGATCGACATCACACGGTCAAAGTTTCGCTGGACTTATATTTAGATATTCCTACACGTGGAAACTATTCCAGTATCTAACTGTATTTTCTGTACCTATATCTATGGTATCACGTTTAGGTCTAAAGGTCAAAGCGTATTGTTAGGTCGACCGCCCATAGACAATGTAGACAGACATGTCATGACGTCACGGTTTCATTATGTCCGTGATCCAGCAATCTGTTTCGGATTAATGACAGTTAAGTCGGCCATTTTGGGTATCTGATGTAGCAGACAGTTATTTAATTAAATAGTAGTTTGATCGTTGAGAATATAATTTCTAATTGGAAAATGTATGTAATGTGCAAAGAGAACGCTGCTGCCCATTCTCTAGTAAGTCCCTTAGTCGCCTCTTATGACACCCACCGGAAGAAATAGGATGGTGCTATTCTCTACGTCCACACGGAATCTTTCAATTTTTATTTGTCAGAATGAATGATTTTATTTGACACTAAAACGAAGGACCGAATGGGGCATCAAAATCTTTTTATTAATTTATCGACTAGAGACATTATGCTCTTTGATCTATCTCATCTATCTGTTGTAATTGTTAACAACACTAAAAAAAAAACCACTGATCATGGGGTCTTGGGTTCAATTCTAGGTACGGCAAAGTATTATTCAGGCCTGAAATAATGGCAATAGGGACGCTCCATAAAAAATGGAACTTCAACGTCTGTCGAAATGTGAGTGTACCCCACATTTCTGCCGACTCCTTTTGGAGATATAGGCGTGATATAATGTTAGTTTATATACTAACATAGTATGTGACCCAGGCAGAGTGATTCGTCAGTTTTCAGCGCGTCGATGGCCGCTGTTGGTTGAACGACCTCTATTTTGGTAGACAGACCAAAATATTTTGCTTTTGTATTACTCTCTTATGTCACTGCTTATCCTTTTAGTAATGAAAGGTTATTTAAATCGTTATATAATAATAAAAGTATAAGTATTGAAGAGTTCATGAGCTCGATTTCCAGGTCGAAAAATGACCCATTCTTTGCCAATTAAAATTGATCGAAAACCCGTTTTTTGTTAGACATCAAAACGGCTTTGTGGGTTTTCAATATTTTAAAAGAGTATTTTCAGGATAAAAATCCTGGCAAACAAAAAAAAAAATTAAGTTTCGCCATATTTCATCACTAGCACTTCACCCGCAACTTCGTCGACTCATTTCAACGACAATCAAACGTCAAAAATTTATGGGAACTCGGAGTTATTTTTGAGAGGTTGAGACTGATAACCGATTATGAACGTTCTTAAAATTACAAGAACTGCTCCTCTGCACCCTAATTGCGAAACGCACAATTTATCAGAATCTGAATGGGATTGAAGATTATTTCTAAAACCATTGCGTCATTTGTTCGAATAAATTGTCGGCTCAGCAACGTAAATAATGCAAGGAATGTTGTTTAACTATGAATATTAAACCAATTCCTACCGATAAAAAGTTCCGCAATTACCCCTTTTGGTCTTAAAGTTTACCTATGTCGGAAACGCCGCCCCGTGTGTTGCCGGACGTAAAGAATAACATCATCTCATTTCTTCCAGGTGTCGTAAAGAGCGACTAAGGGACTTACTAGAGAATGGGCAGCAGCGTTCTCTATGCATTTTACGACCATACTGCGATCGCCAACCCGCTTCATGATGTTGATGATGAAGTTTAATATCAACAACCCGTCTTGCGTGACGTGATGATCAAACATCATGTCTTTTCTGTATCAGAATAAGGTTTTACCCTGCACTTGGACAGCAAGGCACTAACTCACTTTTCTACAGACACAGTACTTTCTAGTTCCACGCTCTGTTGCCAGGTCGTATCACCATTTTAACCCCAAAACTTCCTGCCAGGGTCGCAAGATTCGTTTGAAAGAGACACCGTGGCCCTGGCACATGGGCAACTGAAGGAACACGGGTGGGTTTTAGTCAGTAAAAGTCTGACACGCCCTTTCGCTCCACCCAGAGTGGGAGACGTCATATAATGATTTCCCGCACAAAAAAAAAAAAACCCTAAAACTTCCGTCACGTTTTATAACCTATGTCAACATAAATGGTTGAAATTGACAACTTTATTTACATGGGCCGGTTGATTCGCGTTTGACCTGGGTACGTTGACCTTAGCGGAGTTGATAACTCTCTTCGGTGTAAGGAAGTCCCCAGTTGGGGACTGTCATAACGAGTTTTCTTTTTTGAGCTGAGTTGAGCTGCTCGATTAGTGACTAAAGTGTGCACTGACTGGACAGGTCCACTCAATCTGTGTGGTTCTTTCCTCAAGAAACCATTTCAGTCACCAATGTAAATGGTCTTCACATAATGTGACCAAAATTATGTCTGGATTTTAAAAGAGACTGTGACCTCTGAGTTGGTTTCGGCCTTTCTTCTCAGAGTAGTAAGGAAACGGTGCCCTCATCTAGTTTTAAAAATATGATTGACATGAAAAATTTTTGTATGTACAACCCTACTTACAGAAATAAAATCATATCATTTGTGAGATTGGGTTCTGTCAGTGGTGTACGAACGTATAAATTAGAGTCTTAGGTGCAGCGCAGACGGCACACTGCAGCGCAGACGGCACACTTTTTGTGCGATCGAGTCTGCGGCGCACAAAAGCCTAAGTCTAAAAGCGCCGGAGTTTTTGCGCGTCGTGTGCGTTACTGCATAAAATTGCATAGGTTCTATTTTCACAGAAAGTGCGTCACGGATAGTCTGTCGTCTGCGCTGCACCTTAGAGTTGCTACTATATTGATCATTTTTTGACCGATAAAATTCCATTCACGTCACATTTTTGTATGACCTTGGAATAATTAAAGCAATCGTATAAAATCTTTACATAGTATAAAAAAAAGTCGCTTCCCGCGTCTCTACGCATAGATCTTTTAAACTACGCAACGGATTTTAATTAGAGTTGCAAAGGACTCGAGTCTTCGAGTCCTAATTTTAAAGACTCGACTCAATTATGCAAGACTTAGTGTGCTCAAAAGGCCCGGAGTCTACAGATAAGCACCCGAGTCTTAAAAAGGACTCGAGTGTTAAAAAGTCCTCGAGTCTTAAAAAAGACTCGAGTCTTAAAGAAAAACTCTGACAAGGAAATGAAACTTGTACCTCATCATTCGAAAAGACTCGAAAGAAGGCAATAAATTCAAATTAGTGGTTATGATGTAACTTTGCTAACAAAAAAATCTGTCGAGTTTGTTTCGAATGATGAGCTACAAGACTCGAGTTCATTTTAAGACTCCGGTCGTTTTTAAGACTCGAGTCCTTTTTAAGACTCGAGTCCCGTTTTTAGACTCGAGAATGACTCGGGCTCGGCTTCACTATAGACTCCGAGCCTTTTGAGCACACTGAGTTTTGCATAATTGAGTCGAGTCTTTAAAATTACGACTCGAGGACTCGAGTCCTTTGCAACACTAATTTTAATGCGGTTTTCATCAATAGACAGAGTGATTTATACGTATCTATGAAACGCGGGCGAAGCCGCTGGCAAAAGCTAGTAGATAATATTTCGTAAAATTGTTCATTGTTGTCTTAGTCAGTAATTAATATTTTGCGGGAACCGCCAGGGTAGACGACGAAATAATTAAAAAATTTCTCATGTTTTTTTTTTGCAATGGAAATTGAAATGAAAATTTGAATTTGGTGTAAGGCTGTGTTTTGAACAAAATAATTATGATCCGAGAGCGTAACATGTCAATTTCGTGAAAAATACGTTCAATGGAATTAAATGAAGATAGAGGATTGTACTGATGATTTTAATGAATATATTTATGTAAATCCTTTAAAATATTTTTTACGATATAGCGCATCTACCATAATTAAAGATTTCAACAATTTTATTTTAAACTAGCTCAATAAATAGGCTACCCAACACAAAAAGATTTTTTCAATTCGGAGTGGACTGGTATATTAGAGCGTTCAACCAAACAAACAAACAAATTCTTCAGCTTTATAATATTAGTATAGATTTCAGAGAAAAAACATCAGATATCAAATAGTAATGTTAGCAATCAATATTTCTGTCCAAGAAAGTCAAGTTTAATATTTACCAACTTGAAGAAATGCCAAATAACTCCTTATCTACTAGAGATAGTCGAAAAAAATCAATGTAAAAGGTTACTAAAGTACACATAGATAAGAATGAGTTTGCATTATGGCACAATATGGCGAAACGCCATATTAAGTCATTGAACTTATTTTCCTATGACACACCATAATGACACGTTCCTGGCTAAATAATAACAGGCGCACGAGTCGATGTTCAAGGTTAAGCGACTGCCAGGGTCGCGAGATTTGTTCGAAAGATTTACCGTGGTCCTGGCATATGGGCAACTGAAGGAACACGGGTGGGTTTTAGTCAGTAAAAGTCTGACACCCGCTCCGCCCAGAGCGGGAGACGTCATTTGATGATGTCCCACCCACAAAAAAGGTTAAGCAACGCTTGCCAAGGTCTGTCCGTGGATGGGTCACCATCCGTGACTCCTCCACGTCTTGGAAGTTCAGGATGTCATTTGTCTGCCAGGGTCGCGGATTTGTGCGAAAGAGTTACCGTGTCCCGTTAAAAAAAGTGTCATTTTTACATCTTTGTGTCCCCGAGTCGTCAGAAGCCCGAAAGTATGACAACCAAGGGGTATCGTGTTGACTGGCCTGTTAGCCTAGTGGTTAGTGACCCTGACTGCGAAGACTGAGGTCGTGGGTTCGATTCCCACCCAGGACAAATCTTTGTGTGATGTGCACAATCATTTGTTCTGTGTCTGGGTGTAATTTATCTATAATACGTATGTATTTAAAAATATTTAAGTATGTGTATCAGTTGTCTGGTTGCCATAGTACAGGCTCTACCTAGTTTGGGATCAAATAACGTTGTGTTGGTTGTCCTAAGATATTATTAAGATATATTATTACCTAATTACTGAGTTGTGAATCTCCATGAAAAATACTGATTTAAACTATTAAAAATACGGTTCTAATTTGAAATCTATGCATTTTGACATATTCCTGTCAAAATTCCTTGACGTTAGAGCGCCACCATGAAATGCAAAGTTAAATTTGTTTTTTCGTATGACAGATGCCATAATGTCATTTAACGTATTTTCCTGAAACACGATCCCTTGTTTAATTTGTATTGCGCAAAATGACTGTGAAAACAGTCGTAGTAAATTCTAGAAGTCTAGTTCAGAGTTGATTGAACTTTCAGAAGGCAAACTCTTAAACGCTACTCAACTGCCGTTAAGTCTCGTGCTAAATTGAGTTTTAGATTTCGACCTTTTTTTTGTGGATGGGAAATCATCAAATGACGTCTCCCGTTCAGGATGGAACGGAAGGGCGTGTTAGACTTTTACTGACTAAAACCCACTCGTGTTCCTTCAGTTGCCCATGTGCCAAGGCCACGGTATCTCTTTCGAACAAATCTCGCGACCCTGGCAGGAATCTAGTCGTCCGTGACTCGACATTCACGGGAGTAAAATCGCAGCTGGATTTTTTCTCGCACTGTACCTTCAACTCACTACTTAGCACTTAGAGTTTAAAATCGAACACAGTGTTCTTTCGACGTGGTGAGACTCACTCGCGTTGCACTTTGTTGGATTCTCAACGCTCGGTCCAAAACCGAAAGATGAAATTTCAGTGCACGAAAAAATTCCGTTGCGATTTTTTCACTTCCGTGAGTATGTCGACGTAGCCAGTAAGGTTCACTGTCCAGACGAACTTAAGTTACTCGACCTCGTGGACGCTAAAAACACACCCCCATAGACAAACACCCCCATAGACATATCATAATTACACATCTCCACCCCCACCGTAAAAGTCATGAACTCTAAAAATTTGTACCATCCGGGTTCAGGCCATACATTCACCCCTTGTGACGTCACAGGGATTCGAACCCATACCAAGGCCAGAACTACGAAGGTCGTCCGTTGACACCGTACGTTAACCTAACGGTCATTGGTTCACAGTTTCACACGGTTTTAGTCAAAGTGGGATGTTAGACGGAATAATGTAGAATACAGTCAATAGAACAGCGTCAAATATGTGTTGTTAGGTTGGTATCATACATAGATTATCTTTCTTTAGGTTGGTAGTTCTTTAGTTTAGAGCTGTTCTGCAAATTACATTTCGAAATTCGAACGTTACACAAGTGATCGCATACATTTGAAAAGCGAACTCCTTTGTTTTTATTTAAAGTAAATAATTTCCTACTTTTTTTGAATTTCGAAGTGATGCTAAAAGGATGTATGGTAACTAGCAAGCATTATAGCTTTGATAAGGATACCAGTAAATTAAAGGCAGAATTTTGTATTTATAATAGCCAGCAAATTCTAATAGACAGTGGAAACCACTTTCCATCACATGAGCCATTTCGGCCGTGTCATAGACAAAAATAGCATTGTCTTTTCCAAATACCGGTAATTGCAAATTCCATAGTCCAGCATGAGACGAAAACATGCTGGCATTTAGTATGATATCATTTCAATAGGATAAACTCTCTACGGAGCAATCTCTAGGTAAGTATAGGTCAGTACCACCCAGAAAAGTTCAATGCACGGCCGACGACCGCCGAAAAAAGCCGAGTTTAGCCGAATCTATGTCAATTTTAAATATGTAGTTCTATTATGTATGATTCTATTTTGTTTCGTTTCATTTTAAAAATAGAGTATTAGCATGCCATTTTTTTTTTGAGCGAGTTTAAAAGACTTTTATAGTTGATTTCCTGTTAGTATAAAATTAGTTTTAGACGCTATTTACTAAACTGGAGTAGAAAGAGATAGTATAGGCAATATTATTCAAACAATCGTAAGTAGGAATTAGATAACCGCAAAAACCATATGTTTTCAAAACCTAGGGTCATAGATATGTTACATTTTCAGTTCTTTTTTTAATCATAAAACCTGGTCTCTATATCTCACTTGGGTAGGCGAATTTCACTGGTGATCTCTGCAATTTAGATGGAAAGAGGATGCTGCGAATTTTTAGACTCATCCATCACATTCCTATCTCACTACTAACTTATTTTTTCCTAAATCAATTTATCTCGACCTCAGAATCAACCCCCTTCTACAAAGCTCAAGTTCCAAAACCAAACCAAAACGGAAAAAGGCATTGCCCATCCATCATTAGGTACTCCTCAGTTCAATAAACTCTCGGCATGTTTTTGTTAGAGGCCTACCACCCTGAGAGGGAATGCCCTCTAGGGCTAACGACCCCCGATAGGTAACAGACCCCTATAAACTTAATGCAGGCACCTAATGTGTCAGTGGTGGACGTTAAAAGGGGTAAATTGACCGAAATTATCCGAAATTGAAGCCTTTTTTAATGTTAAGGGAGGTTAGATTAAAAAAGGTTCTCTATTAGTCTTTTTTTTGAGCTTGGAAGAAAGTTTTGAGTATAAATGTGGGTGGCTATAAGAGTAAGGGAAGACAAAAGAAACGATGTATGGACTGTGCGAATGATGATATGGATAGAAAGGGGGTGACTACTGAGATGACGACTAATTGAGAAGTGTGGAAGAAAAAGACATGTTGCGCCGACCACAAATAAATCAGGATCAGAGCACGAGAATGATGATAGACATACCTACCTATCATATCGCTTGTTGAAGGGTAGGCACATCCATACTAATATTATAAATTGGAAAGTGTGTATGTCTGTTTGTCCGTCTTTCACGGCAAAACGGAGCGACGAATTGACATGATTGTTTAAGTGGAGATAGTTGAAGGGATGGCGAGTGACATAGGCTACTTTTTGTCTCTTTCTAACCCCCCACTTCCCTAAAATGGGGGGAGGAACCTGCTTATCTCAGGAACTACTGGTTCGAATTGAAAAAAATCTTTTTATGTCGGATAGTCTATTTATTGAGGAAGGCTATATGCTATATAACATCACGCTACGATCAAAAGGAGCGGTGCAGCAAATATTTGACGCGGACGTTGTCGCGGGCAGAAGCTAGTGTAAGAATATTTAGTAGTCTCACATTTCACCATATTACGAAATTGACTAGGGTATTATTGACCGAGTTGTTAATTTTAATTGGCCGAACTATCGGCAAATTCCTTTCAAAGACTTTTTTTTTTCTAAATACCTGAGATTATGATTCACTTTCATCGGAAATGTTGCATGGGTTTTCCAAAAAGCTGTTTCAACTAAAAGTTTTGTAAGGATGTGGTCATAATTAGAACAGGTGCCTAGGGCATTGAACTTGGAACAACTGTCATATCGAATATGACAGATTCTTTTCCCTTTTATTTCGGAATAAACACATTTAACCTATACATAAGCTTGCGCCTTATTCTCATGGTGGGTTGAAATTACAGAATACCTTCTACTACGATCCTTACATAATCCTTCGTTTCGGGATAAAGTTGAGAGTAAAGAGCTTGTGAACAGGATACCTCGAACCAAACATGCACCACTGTCAAACACAAGATCACTTGCATCAACTGAGATAGTGGTCAACGTCAGCCAAAGCCCTAAGAAGTTTTGAAGGGCGGGCGTTTTGGGGGACTGTCTTATGGAGTGCTGGCTTTCAGCCTAGTTTGAAAAAAAAACTTTTAATTTTGATTAAAATGATATGCGACGGCCAAAGGTAGAAATCTGGATATAATTGATAAATGATTTTATTTCTGTAAGTAGGTTTGTAAAAACACTTTTACAGGTCAATCATATTTTTTTAAACTTGATAAGGTTTCCTAACTGACTCATCAACATCATTTCAGCCGAAAGACGTCCACTGCTAGACATAGGCCTCCCCCAAGCACCGCCACTTCGACCAGTTCTGTGCTTCTCGCATCCAACGTATTCCTAACTGACTACTCTGAGAAAAAAGGCCGAAACAAACTCAGAGGTCACAGTCTCTTTTAAAGTCCAGACATAATCTTGGTCACATGATGTGAATACCATGTAGAATGGTGACTGAAATGTTCTGAAATGATAGTGGATATAGGTAAGGATGTAAATTAAAATTAAAAGGACATAAAAAGTTTCAACTTTGATGTTGCTGGTGTCTAAGGTAACGTCAATCCATTTTCCACTGCCAAAACGCAAACGCAAACAAATCTATGCTATCAAGATAGAGTCCAAACTGCCTTCTAAAGGCTTTCTTTTCTCAAAAATTTCATGGTTGAACTCGTGTTTAGGAGCTGTTTTATTTCATAATAGAGACTATAGGACAACTACGATTTTCGTAATTTCTCTGGTTTTTTTTGTGGGTGCAAAATCAACAAATGACTTCTTCCGCTCTGGGCGGAGCGGGAGGGTGTGTTAGACTTTTACTGACTAAAACCCACCCGTATTCCTTCAGTTACCCATATGCCAGGGCCACGGTATCTCGTTTAAACAATCTCGCGACCCTGGCAGTAATTTCTCTGGTACAGTTTACTTTCCGAATGTGGGAGGGAACCATGTTCAATCAACCACAAATTTTATGTATGTTTTTGTCGAATGATTGATGATATATTAGATCCTTATCAATCACAGTTATATTCTAGCCTAATGATCTCATAGAAAATAACTTTGGATGACTCAAACATTTGTTATTATTATTATTTACTAGTACTTACTTAGGTGCCCATGTGGTGCCAGACGTAAAGAACAGTACCATCCCATTTCTTGAGATGTAGAAGGCGACTCAGGGACTTACTAGAGAATGGGCAGCAGCGTTCTCTATGCATTTTACCACCATACTGCGATCGCCAATCCGCCTGGCAAGCGTGGGGATTATGGCGAAGTTCTCCCAAATTGGAAAGGCCTATGTCCAGCAGTGGACGTCTTTCGGCTCGAATGATGATAATGACTTACTTAGGTTATAACTGGATATCCTTAAAGGGGAAGCCAGGGTAGCTCGAAAAATTCATATTATCTTCAGTTTTTTGCAAAAGAAAATAGGTATGATTCTCGACCGTTACACAAATGTATTTACAGAATTAGGCGAGGTTCTTCCAACACTGACAGACACTTTACTTTGTGTAAATGATTTCATCACCACTTCTCTCAAAACGATGAAGGAAAACATCGTGAGGAAACTGACATGTCCTAGACGCAAAATTCGAAGACATGTGATATCTACCAACCTGCACTGGGCCCGCGTGGTAGATACGACCCGCTCCCTCTTACCGCGAGGAGTCTTATGTCCCAATAGTGGGAATATTAATGGCTAATTATGGTATTTATCTCATCATCATTTACTCTCTTTTCATTCATATTAATGATTTCTCACACAATTTATTACATTTTTCTTAAGCTCTATATCCCCTCCATCCATTTTTTTTTCTCATCACTTTCCTGCAGACTCTACGGTCATTATTATAATCACCAAACAGTATGGCGATTCGTTCCGACCTTCAATGGAAAACACCTATTTTCTGTTAGGCCGTTTTAATGACGCGTTTTTAAATTTAGAATGCGTGATGTCATTAGTTGAAGGACATGTTGCGCGCCAAAATAATGTCTGTCTGAGGTGTTCCACCTTAAGATAGGGTTGCTAGTGGTGAAAATCTTTTGTTTTTTTTTTGTCTTTTTTATGGCCTCGTCTGATGCCAGTAGTATTTTGTTTCAATTTTTTTCTGGGAATAAATCCTGTTCGTCACATGGGCGTCACAGTATCAGAGAAAGAGATAGCAAAGAGGGATAGCAGTGTAATTTTTCTCACTCAAATTCAGTGCCAATTTTTTTCTGCACAATCCCGGAAGCTACGTTTTTCCGACGATCCAAGATGATCTTTCAAAACAACTGCCAACCTTACTCTACCGTAAAAAAAGGCTTCGAAACAAGGTACATACAATTAGTCACCTGTCCGTTGACGCCCATAACATGAATGTGCGCGTGAGTTTACGCGCGTATAAGTTCATAACCACAGGACTTGTATGTGTGTGTGAGATGCTCGCGTAAACACGCTGGAGAATCCCGTGTGTGTTCGCGATGAGTATGAAAATGTGTGTGTGTTTGTGTGCGTGAGGCGCGTTCGGTTCAGCGACCCGCCTGCGCAGTGGGGCAGGCGTTGACCCACCACGTGGGCAGGCAAGGAACCGGCCGGTCTTATCGCCCTGTGCTGACTTCCCGGTCGCATTTTTGTGATTTTTTTCGTTCTTTTTTCGAGTATGGGTGTGTGTTGCTAAGGAGGTGTGTTGCTGTGTTGTTTTTTTTTTAATCTGGGCAGGATAGTGTCATATATCATGACCAAAAGTTATGAAAAAAAAAATGTATAGAGGCGCGTTTTGCACTATTACCGGGTGCCATATTTTTCGCCAAAAAAAAAATTCTAATTTCAAAAACTGTGACGTTACCATTCATAATTCAAAAACCAAAAAGACAATTCCATTTTTTGAAGTTTAATTCCAATCTTTTTTTACTGAGGCAGTATTTAGTTTTATCTTAAGTCCAAGGCATGGCGCGGAAACAGCCTTACAGGTTTTACTCTGAGCAACTGCCGCCTGACCTCTGCAGTCCAGGAGGAAACCTGATTTCCACAGTATAATGCTTGGCTATACAGATGGCTTTAACTGGCTATTATAATCTTGATATTATATCATCCCTTCATCTTGCTCCAGGTCGTTTTAAGTGAAGTCCGTGTGGTAACTAAGAATTAAATTGGATACACTCTCTTTTGGTCAAAGACAATTTAAAACATTGGCGCTTGTTAAATGAGAATACTCTATGATTTGACAATATCTAACGGCCGTATCCAAAAAACAACATGATTTCGTTTTAAGATGGTCTTTCATTTTAAAATATTTGTAAGCCCCAATACGATCAGCATTTATAAAACAAATATGCCTTTCTACTAACTATGATTAACTATACAAAATTGTAGAGCCTCCAAGATTGACAATACTCAAGTGACCAGAGGGGTGGGACATTCTTTGTTCAAAGAATTAGCACTGCCATTCAACGTGGCAATGCTGCCAGTCTTCTGGGTACGTTTCCGGGTGACAGTGATGCGGACGAGTACTTCGACGCCTAAGTGTCCTTTTGTTTTTGTATTTTTTTGTATAGTTAGTAATTTGTTTTGGCTAATAAAAAATACTCAAGTTAATACTTGGGGTACAGCCGGTGCCAGTAGTCAGAGACGCTTCCAAAATTACTGGCTGGGCAAAATTGTTTATGGTAAAAAGATCATAAATAATTATCACAACACTAGCTAAGCATTGGTATTCTCACAAATGATTTGTTTTCAGAACGCTCATAACAATTCTTTTTCGTATACAGCCTCTTTTTCAACCGACGAAAAAAAAACGGAGGAGGTTATCAATTCGACGCGTATTTTTTTTATTTTTTTATTTTTATTTATGACCACGCATAACTTTTTACATAGTAGTCCGATTGTGACAATTCTTTTTTTATTGGAAAGGGTATACTCCCAAGGTGGTCCCATATAAATTTGGAAAACAAAATCGAACCCTAAGGGTCGGAAAACTGGGGATGATGGATTGTTCACTCACTGATTGTAATGTATAACCACGCATAACTTTATACAGAGTAGTGCGATTTTGATTATTCTTTTTTTATTGGATAGGGTATACCTTGCCAAGTATTATAAGTACATTAAAGCCACAAAAAATTATAAAATAAAAACTTTTTAACAAAAAATTAAACCGCCGAAAACCGCTGAAAAGCAAAAAATAATAAACATTAAAATTTTGAGTCGGCGCTGAAAAATCAATGAACAAAGATCACTCAAAGCGCTGACTCAAAATTTTAATGTTTATTATTTTTTGCTTTTCAGCGGTTTTCGGCGGTTTAATTTTTTGTTAAAAAGTTTTTGCCATATAGAGTGCTTCCTGCACTGGCTATATGGTGCGTTTATTTCAAACCAAAGTAAAAAAAAAACAGTTTCCGTTGGTCTCAAAAAGAAATCTATCAAACGGATTAGCAAAGATCTGGCTGAAATCTAGGTATAATCTAAAAAAATTGCGGCGCGTTAAATGTTTATACTAGGCCGTTCTTTTTACGATCCGTAGTGTAAACATACTAAACTCTATGTCTACGGAAGTTCGTTACATAAACCTAGTTTCTCAAACTGTATGTTTTGAGAAAATGGTTGTTTTAAAATTGGTTAATCAATCAATCATTCGACTCAGCTTATCGCGGTTTACGAATAGATTTCGGCAATTTTCTTCTTGATACAACCATTTTTTTTTCATTGTTTTGTGTAATGATTTTGTGAGTTTAATTGCCTATCCACAGATAAATTTTGAGATTCATTAACCTTGTAAATTTGATGTAAATACTTCATTTTGGTTTATCTCATTACAAAAGCCTGTTTTTCGTTAATAAAAACAATCCCAATAATTAAGAAAGATCGCCATCACTGTCATCAGCTGTCACTCGTAGAAAAATGTTGCCAAAAAAAAAAGAAAGAAAGTCGTTCCTTTTTCGAAAAGTTATGCAAAACGCCCGCCATGTTTGATAATTCCTAATGATTATCACATGACGTTCGAATTACAAGAACCGGGTTAAAATTGTTTGTATTTTAATGTTGGTGTAGGTTTAGTGCGAATTTTCTTTTGTACCTAACCTACTTGGTATCTGATGTCTGCGGTGAAAGATTAAAATATTATTTCTTGTCTACGGCCTCAATTCA
Organism: Aporophyla lueneburgensis; assembly: GCA_932294355.1. NCBI lineage: Eukaryota > Metazoa > Arthropoda > Insecta > Lepidoptera > Noctuidae > Aporophyla > Aporophyla lueneburgensis. Next base: position 8,105,528 of record OW028762.1, on the reverse strand, counting down.
GTTATTGTTGTTTTGCCCACATTTTGATAAAGAAAGTCTGCAGATGTATTGATAAAGGTTTAATATGATTAGAGTGCATGTCTGGTGAACTAGAATTCAAAATGCCTACCATTTGTCCAACGTCTGTCTCATAATGGGCGTTGTTTAAATGACAAAGAAACTCTTGTTGTCATTCTCGTTTAGATAGATTAGAACTGCCTTTTTGGAAGTTTTACATTAGTAGCTTTACGGGTGGTCAAAAACTTAGACAGGTACCTCAATCGGGAAGACAAAAAATGTATGGAATAAGCAATTCATAATTGAAAAAAAAAAACACGAAGCCTAACCCACAGAAAACCGTTAAAAATCAACTTCAAAACTTCCACACGAATTCGAAATACAAACTCGAAACGCTGAACAAAAATTTTAAATTCCGGCCAATAGAATTGGCGAATGCATCGCGATTCAAACGTAGAACGTTAGGCCGAAGCTAGACGAGGCATTGAACTCGCGAATTTTCGGGGTTCGTTGCCCGAGCGACGAACTGCCAAACGCGATAACGCGGCGCGATATCGATTGGCGATTTGTTAAACAGATTGATGTTCCTTCGACCGGGATTGGCGGATAGCAGGATGTCCGCTTTCCGTTTTCTTTTTTCAAAATTTTTGAGAGTTGGCCCAACTTTTGACCCCACTTTAAAGCTGGGCACATAATTGGGGGACATCGGTACTTAGGGTTCTCCCTGTTGCTAAGGACGGACTGTAGAGTTTATCAATTTTAAGCTAAGTTTTTTTGCAATTTTGTCGCATGGTTTAAGATAAGGCTTGGCGTAGCAACACGCTCACTGTGACTACATCAATAATATAAAAGCGATAATATTATTGTGTCGATGCTCCCCTGAACATAACACGCAGTGAATCTCTGCAACTTTTCAGAAGTTTCACATTTCTTTCTTCATTGATATTAGCTATGGCGTTCTTCCTCCGCCTCCCTTTCGTACCATGCTTTCCTGGTCTTTGCAAACCACATTCAGGTCTTTGCGAACCACATTCCAGGATGTCGCCATTTGATTAGGCGAGCTGTTTAATACAATATGTAGTGAAAAGCCATGACTGTCCCGTTGGTCTAGTGGCCGCTACCGCGACTGCTGAGTGGTATCGGGCTCGATTCCTAGTTTGAGCAAAAAATTTTCCGTCGCGTTATGCCCCAGGGCGCAGCTCAGAGTGTAGCTTTGTCATAATAAAATGGTACCCAAACAAGAAAGAAATGGTGAGAATGGGCAGCAGCGTTTTCTATGCATTTTACCACCATACTGCGATCGCCAACCCGCCTGCCAAGCGTAGCGATTATCGCAAAACCTCCAAATTGGGGGAGACCTATGTCCAGCAGTGGACGTCTTTCGGCTGAAATGGTGATGATTATGATGAAAATGGTACTGAGATCATAACTGGTGAATTGTTGGTGTATTGCGTACTGCCCTCGGTCTGCCCCTTTGCGGATTTCTGGGATGCGTCTTTCTACAGTTAGCACGCAATAAAAACATGCAACAGCCAATTTTCAAAAAAAGAATCAGAATTCCGTCAGTCTTCGGAAAAACACGAGTCGCCACCACAAAATTCGAACGCGAGAATTTGAAATAGTGTGTCACTTGGGTCGTTTATTGACCTGCGAACTGTGTGAACTTATTGACCCCAGGCCGTGACGTTGAACCCCGGATAGGTCGGTAGGGGGTGAATTAGTCTATGGTCACGACAATTTGAAATTCGAATTAGGAAATGTTATTTTTGACTGGTTGTTTTTTAAAGGACTTTTCAAATTTCTTTTGTGTTTCTTTTCATTTGCAGACATCCATCACACATGCAGAAACATGTGGCCTTGGAAGTCAATGTTTAAGTCATATTTTAAGAAAATAAGTACCTTAACGTGTTCCGGGTGGGAATCAAACCCACAGTATAGATACTGGAAGGATTGAGCTGTCTGTTGTTATTTTTCGTCGATTTCGTTCTGTTAAAATTTAGATTCTTATTTTCACACATTTTTTTGTAAACTTAGGAGTGACAGATGTCTGCTAGGGTCGCGTATTTGTTCGAAAGAGTTACCGTGTCCCTGGCATAGGCAACTGAAGGAACACGGGTGGGTTTTAGTCAGTAAAAGTCTGATACGCCCTCCTGCGCACCCAGAGCGGAAGAATTCATTTGATGATTTCCCACCAAAAAAGGGAGTGACACGTCAAAAGACTTCCTAAAAGGTACTATACTTAGTTCAACGAACGAACCGAATCTGGTTCAAAATTTGTAATTCTCATTGATTTTAAATCCGAACTCCGGTTAATTTGAAATTCTTTCCTGCTTCACGCAGTCAGCAATTTACAGTTTTTGATTTGAATTTGGAACTGCCATTTATTTTGTGATTTTTTTTCTGTCATACAGTGGGCAAATTAAAGATGGCTCTTGGTCCAAATAAAATAAATAATAATGTTTTGTCAAGTAGTGCTTAAAAACTTTTTTATCTGTACTTGTCTCGTATCAAAAAAGGCAGAATTTACTATTAAAAAGATATATAATTCGTTTGATGAATTTTATTTCCATTGATCTGACGAAACAAGAATGCAAGAATTAACCAAACCAAATTCCTGCCTGAATATTACAAATAATAAAACATTTAATAATATTCCTTGTTCAGTTCTTTCAATTCAGCCCATTCGTCAAAGATAGATAGCAAGAAAAGTACATTAAAAAAAACCCCAGACACATATAAAACTACGCATACATTAGATACATACTTATATAAAGTAATAATTTATTATAAAAATTACATTACACAAACGATATGATGTCATTGCTCTGGCCACTACCACGCAAAGTATATTAATTTACCTTCACATATCCATACTAATATTGTAAATAAATAGGAAAGTGTGTGTGTCAGTTTGTCCGTCTTTCACGGCAAAACGGAGCGACGAATTGACGTGATTTTTAAAGTAGAGATAGTTGAAGGGATGAAGAGTGACATAGGCTACTTTTTTATTTTTTAGGTTGCTGTGGTGAACTTAGAAAAACTGTGCTTTTCCCATGGACATTTGTATGTAGCATGTTCGCATGTTTCCAATGCCCAGAATCTTTGCATTCTATCCCCAAATGGAAAAACATATAATATCGTCTACAAGTGTATTAAAATAACATTCTGTTCCGAGTTCTCTTCTGTGTTCTAAATCAGGAAAGGGGAACCGTGTTACCCCAAAAACGCGAGAAAGCCAAAGCAAAAGCTAGTAAATTATATAAAGTCACGGAAATTAGTTAGGTAGAACTCTACTCTCTTCTCTCTCTCGCTCACTGTTGTATATCAACTTCACTCACCGGTGACGAGGTCATCTGTATATTCCTATTTACGTTGGAGTCGTCTTCCAGTCTTACTTGATGAAGCTGAATACCAGTATTTTACATGGAACGACTGCCTATCTATCTATCCTCAATCTAGTTACTGGGTAACACGATACCCGGTATGACTGGATGTCAGACTTTTGGGCTTCTACTACCCGCAACGACTGTCATAGATCTGCGCATAACAGCTGAGACCAACGGTTTAATGAGCCATCCGATGCAAGGAGAATATCATTGCAAATTATGAAACGACTTCTGCCCGCGACTTCGTCCGCGTCAAATTTTTGCTCCCCTGACCCTTCCCGTCGCGTCGAATTGCCTGCCAGTTTTCGACCATTTTTCGTTGCTGCTCCATTTCTTTTAATTGGAGCGTGATGTCATATAATCTATAGCCTTTCTCAATAAATAGGCTACCCAACAAAATTTTTTTTTTCAATTCGTACCAGTAGTTCCTGAGATTAGCGCGTTCAAACAAACAAACTCTTCAGCTTTATAATATTACTAGCTTCTGCCCGCGACTTCGTCCGCGTTAAATTTCTTATTCCTCCGACCCTTCCCGTCGCGTCGAATCGCCTACCCGTGCGATTTTCCCCGTTTTTGTAACATTTTTCATTACTGCTCCGCTCCTCTTAGTTATAGCGTAATGTTATATAGCCTTTCTCGATAAATAGGCTACTCAACACAAAAATAATTTTTCAATTCGGACCAGTAGTTCCTGAGATTAGCACGTTCAATCAAACAAACAAACAAACAAACTCTTCAGCTTTATAATATTAAAGTATAGATATAGTATATATAGTATAGATTGAATGTAGCCAAAAAAAACGCGAGTCAAAGCTTGTATGTTATTTCAAAGTGCGTTTGATACGTTCCAATGAGTAATATATGACAGAACGCACGTAGGCCCCTATCCTTTCCTGTTGAGGATACCCAAAAAAATCCTGCACTGAGTGACTTCGTTCAAATCGACCTCTAAATGACTTTCAGAGCGCTCTTTTGAGCGGTAAGAAAACAGTGGCGTTTTTAATGTTCCTTTTTCCGGGTTTTTGGTGAAATAATTGATGTGAAATTACATATATATTCTGGAATCACAACCAATTTTTTTTTGTGGTATCTATTTGAAGTTTCTCTTTAGCAAGTGTTCATAAAAAGTGTCACATTTTATAATACATGTATAAAAAAGAAAATTTACGAAAGAAGTTTTTCAAAATGGTCGGATTGTCGCCTGTCAGGTGTTATAAAGAAGGAACCTGGATGTGCAAAAAAGGGAGAAATGAAAACAAAAATAAAAGGAACGAAGCTTTAACAGTCATTGAAATATACAACCAATTAAAACCAAAAGTTTTGTCAATTGTGTGCATTGTGAAACCACATAAAAAAACTGTTTGAGCTAATGAAAAGCGTTCTAAAAATAAGAATAAATATACATAAATATATAAACATGTCACTGCATTACCTGCACAGTTCTTTGACATTCGTTACAGGATGTCAAGAGCCCGAAAATCTGACCATCAGTCAGTTACCAAGGGATATCGCATTATCCATAACTGGGTAGTGGAAAGACTGATAGGGAGTCGCTCATATAATTAATCATCATATATTCATGTAATTTAATTTGTTATTATTTAATGGGCCTTTAGTATGTTACACACAAAAGACAGCATTTGTATGCAATAAAATAAATGATTTACGTATCTAAGTTTAACCTAACTTATATTTGTTTACACGGATCATTCATGCATGAGTTGTATGGCTTCACTACGATTTTAAATTCGTATAATTTGTATGTTTTGTAAGAAGCATAAATTAGCGCGTATATGTGATTCACACTTTCTTGATTGAATAACATTGGTAGTATCTAAGTTATTACATTAGCATGAAAGTTACAACACTTCAAAACACCAATAATTTGAAATGTGTAACTTTTCGCTATCTCAGTAAAGAAAAAAATATTTGGGTTCATCTGTTGTCGACTTGTCGCTATCTCAGTAAAAATTCGTATTTGGGTTCATCTCCATAATTTACATAATGATAATAGTAGATCCTTTTGATATCATATTTATTTGAATAGTAAGCTGCTTCAATCTGTCAATTTTAGGGTTCTTCATGAGAGAAATACTTTTTTTGTGCTATCATCGTGAGTTCATCAAATTCTTCACTTAAACTGATTATTTCCCTTCAAGTAAACTTCAGTGCTTCAACAATCAAATTTAGAATCGAATCAATTCAAAATTCAAATCTGGCTGTTAAATCTATTATCTGTAAGGCTGTTGGAAATCGAACGTAATATTTTTAAACCAATGAGGTTACCAGCTACAATCGTTTAATAGGGCATTGCCAGTGACATATTTTCGACCCAATTTTACGCTCACCAGTGCAACCCAATTCCCTAGATCGTATTGACATACTGCGTAGGGAAAACTGTTAATAAATGATATCAAGTTTACATTTAGTTAATTCGGGTTTCAAATATTAGTTTTAATTTATAAATGGCTTTAGGATATAGATTGTAAATTTTATCGAGCTACCAAAAAATTAAAAGTTCTTTGTTTTTGTTTTGATCGAATAGTGTGCACTGTGCACTATATTTCGTATTTTAAGGGGACGACAACTATTTTTTTATCGAAAGAATAGAATTAACGAAAACTTCCTCAAGAAGGGCAGAGCTTTTAAACCTTTTTACTTCTTTTGACTCGTCTCATAGAAAATGGGATACTGCACAACCTTACGTCTGTATTCTCCAAAAGGGTTAGGCAGACATGCACCTATAGTACACCCACATTTCGCCTGTTGTTTAAGCCTCATAATAGATGGCGACGTAGAGACTAGAGCTACAGAATAAGGTGATCCTCCTACGAATACCTCAGATCGATGGGATTGCGCAAATAGCACAAATTGAATACATCTTTCAGGACAATTCTCATCTGGGGATTGGAAAAGTGCCCAACGAAGTACTAGCTGGTTTTAATCGTGTCCCGTTTCACTAGACCTAAAATTCCAAGAGTAATGTTTATCTATAAAATTCAAAGTCCTGAGTGACTGACTGACTGATATATCAACGCACAGCCTAAACCACTGGTCCTAGAGACATGAAATTTGGAGGGTGTGTTCTTTGTGAAGAGAAATCCACTAAGAAAACTTTTTTGAACATTTCATCCCTAAGAGTTTGAAATGGGGGGTTGAATTTTCTATGAAACTTTTTATTCTCTGGGTTCGATAAGACAAAGTAAGCAGTGCGATAAGACATTGTTTACCTGGATTAACACATAGGGTACTTTTCATCCCGGTAGTACGTTCCTGTGGGATATTTGTGTTCGAAACCCACGCGGGCGAAGCCGGGGGCATAAGCTATTGTAAAGTATTTTTGGAGGTTCGTGGTCGTTTTCTCCATAGGAAGCTACTACGCTTTAGAAAGCTTCAGCTTTCTGACTGACAGACGCCGTAACGGTTCCAAAGTGCCTGTATTTTTTTTAAATTGTATTTCGCAGGCATCCTTTTTTTTTTTTGTTGGTGGCACGTCATCAAATGACGTCTCCTGCTCTGGGCGGAGCGGAAGGGCGTGTCAGACTTTTATTGACTAAAACCCACCCGTGTTCCTTCAGGTGCCTATATGCTAGGGCTACGGTAACTCTTTCGAACAAATCTCGCGACCCTGACAGGCTCTCTGGGGCTACTCTGGCGCTGGATTACACTCAGTAGTATAGTGTCTTTTTTAAACTCACGCCTTTTTCCTATGAGGATAGGCAGAAAATACAGAACGCCACATGACCCCTACCATCTTCACACATTTTCCTATTTATTTTCTTTATTATTCTCTTAAAACCACGCCCTCATTCGCTGACGAGTCTGTCCAAGTTAAAAATACTGCCAAGCCTACTAAAGGCCGGGCTTGGTACAAATATAGTAGATAGAACTTTGATAAAATGGTCGGCGCTCGCCAGCAGCTGATCAATACATCCTGTTTTAACTTTCTTTGCCCGAAAACACTGGAATACCTTCAAATATTTTTACTTCAAACCATTTTATTATAAAGTTCAAAATGAAAATATTTTATTTTTACCATTTGTCGTTTGCTATGGACATTCGCTATGGTGTAATGTCAAAATCATGTCAGATATCTATGTTAAAAAATCAAAGACAAAAGACTTGCAATGTCAGATTAGTCTGTGCCCTGTGGTATTAAAAACCGAATTATAGCGAACGTTATTTTTTTTTTATTTCTAAACAATTCTCGGGAATTTCACCAATTTTTTTTGACCATAAAATCTGATTTCGACTTTTACAAACAATTTAGAATAAAAATTGCCAAATCGGTCCAGCTGTTTCCGAATGATGTGCACCATAGAACAATCATACATTTATATTTATACATATCTATGGATAAATCGAGTTTTTTTTTTACAATAGATATTTACGCATTTGGCCCACGGCTGGACTCTTAAACAGCACGACGTAGCACGTGGTCCGAAATCAATAGGTCGTTAGCCTGTAAGTAAGAGTGAGACAGAACCACGTGACGTCACATCACCCGTCCCTTTCCAGCACAAGGTCGGCGGCTTCCCTCTAGGGTTATTTACTTTTCATTTTTTTCTTTTTAATTTGGGGATTACGGTGTTTTTCGTCATGATGATCTATGGTTTTCTGAAAATGGCCGACCTTTCTCTGGAATGATTTTGATGATGTTTGTAGTAGTTAGTAGGTGTTTTTTTGTATAATGTCGCTTTGATTAATGTTGGTTCAGCAGTGAGAGTAAAGTTTAATGGTTTGGTACTTAATAGTAACTTATATGGTTGGCTAATCATTATTAACCGAGTTTTTTGTTAGATAGTAAAAGTTTTTCGAAGAAAGTTTTCATTTGTTTATTAAAAAAAATTTCTTCAATAACTATTATGTAAATGGAACATTTTGTAACTGTTATGTTTATCATTTTTCTTATTATTAATATCTTTGCTATAAATAAAGTGTGACCTTTGAGACGTCAAAATGTCAATGACATAACGTTATTTATCAACAAATAACTTCCTACTCCGTTATCTAAAAAAATATCAAGTAAAAATATACAATAATAGAATAAAGTTTTGTTCACATAAGTTTGCACATCATAGCCCACTGTGTTTACGAGTCAATGAACCATAGCGAAAGGTCATTTTTGGCAGTTACACGGATAAAGATTTTTGCACGGTTTAGGAGATAGGAATAAAAAAAAGTTTTCCAGAAAATCTGACAGAATATATTCCAGAAAAACAAAAAACGTAAAATAAGACAGGTTTTTTTGCGAATTTAATTAAGTACAGTGCGTAATAATTTAAAAGGAATATAATGTAAACAAAAAACACTTAGCAGACGCGTAACGAAACAAAATTGCCTACATTTATATTTTGCGGTTGACAGCACATTTTTCCTGGGTCATTGACCTGTTAACACTAGTAATCGAGTTCAGGACTTCAGGTATTGTTTTGTTAAAACAACTGTTTTAGTATGAAAAAGTAATTTTATTTAGTAGATTAATTCTATTTAATTTGCTAAGTCAAATTATGAAAAAAAAAATGAATAGTTTTTATTGATTACAAAAGTTTTTTCAGTAAAGACGTTAAAATTGCAATTTTTTTGCGCAAAAATTGAGTAATATTATGCAAAAAAATTAATACATTTCCCATTTAAAAAACGTTTGCCTATCATTGCCTGCCAGTATTCGAGACCAAAACTCGCGAAAAAGAGACAAGATTTTTCTTGTCTAGAGAATATTCGTTTTGAAAAGAGAACAAAAATATTCGAGTCTTTGGCGAAAAAATTCGCCAGGAAAGGCGGAGACGTAATATCGCTCAGTGATTCCACATTCAAAACTAGAGTTCAACAGCATTTCACCGAAATCTACTTTGTTTGGGTCCCGGGGTCAATGAACTGCTGTGACGCCTCTGTGCGAGTGTGCGCGCGCCGCTGTATCTGTACACGAAACCGACGTACGCACACAAGCAAATAACGCCTTGTGATCCGCTCGCACACTGATGGGCAATTTTGTCTCTTAATTACACCGTAATTACACACGTTTCCTTACATTTCTTAGGCGATTTGGGAGGTACTACAGTACTAATTGACGCCTCTGAAGGAAATTCCCACTAAAGATGAATATTGAAGGAGATTTTTTCCCATAGTAGTCCGCCGCCGGGGCGACTGAACTATCGCTATGAGCTAAGTTGATTATTCGGTTGGAATGAAAAAATATATAATTTTTTCGTGAGCCTGGCCGAAGATTCGTCAATGCGTCAGTCACGTTCGGGCCGCTCTGGCGTCAACATCTTTGGACTTGCCAGTTGCCGACGCGAAGTCGAGTTGTGAACAACCTATAGTACAAATATTTAACGTTCAAATTTTTCCAGCAGTGAGGTGATCACGTATTGTTCTTTTTCAAACAAATAAGTGACAGTGCCTATAAGTGCAATAGTGACGAGATTTTTTTCTTTTTGGAAAAGGAACGTAGTGGCGTCTAACGACTTGTTTAAAATTTATATCTTGTGTTCCACGTAAATTCGAATAACGGATTTTAGATAATTGAGCAGCAGTGTTCGGTTAACTAAAATCTTTTGACAATAACAACTAATTGGCATTAAAAAAAAAAACTAAAAATATTTTTAAATTCAAATAAATTCTTCTTCTGCTTCGGTTTTCTCTTTACAGATTTTTTGTGTCGTTCAAATTTTGATAAAGAGATAATATAAAACCAGTAGAATAAGGGAACAAGTGAATAATTACAATAATAGTAATAGTGCCTTACGTAGATGTTTATTTAAGACAAAAGGAAGAAAACAAAACACAACCACGGAGACAAAATGCCAAAAAATTTGTTGCTCTTCAAAAAGTTAATACCTGAAATAAACTTCGCTAAAAGAAATCTCACATCACCGCTTGGCCGGAATATATTTATCAGTTAAACACAAAAATCTGGTGCTTAAAATAAAACGTCAACAAAGTTGAAGAAACATTAAAATTGGGAGTGCCATAGTTTTTTCGAAGAAAAATTCTGATGGTGTAGCTACACACAAAAAACAAAAACAGTTGCCTTACCGACATAGTCGCTTAAAATTTAAAAAGAGAAGAGAAACAATCCGTTGGAACACCAAATTCGCACAGTGATACTAGTGTTAACCGCAATGCGAATTCGATTCGCGCGCACACAAATTCATTGGCCGAAAATAACTTAAAAAAACTTTCAACCTCAAGAGGAAAAAGAACGCACGACGGAGAAGAATTCAAAGATTGAATTTGGAATGATGAACAGCAATCAATTTCATAATCTGTTCGGGTCGCAGTGGCCTCCCGACGAACATGGAGGGCACTCGTCGGCCTCCACCATGCTGCACCAGTCTCAGGGTCTACCTCAGGGTATGCAGATGAAGAGAGAACCTCATACGGATGTGCAACCGGGAATGCATAACCAAATGGGCATGGACATCACTTCAGGGTCTGTGGCGGACAGTACATCCCCGCCGCCTGGCAGTAGTGATGGGATGTTCGGCTCATCGATATCTGGCATGTTCATGGATAAGAAAGCCGCTAATTCTATAAGAGGTATTTACTATTTTATTTATTTATTAATCGAGCATGATAGGGTTAAGGACTCCACATCAAAAAAAAAAAAATACAACTTAATTTTCGTCGTTGAATCAATTTTGTGATCGTCGTAATAGAACTGCACTATTCTGTCAAAATATCACCTCATGATATTAATATTAGAGATTGACACTAATGACAGCTCACGTCAAACTCACTTCACTTGAGTTTTCTCTATGAGATTTTTACAGAATAGGTCGGCTGTTCTTTCTCATCAAGGCCAAACATTATTTGAATGATTAACTCATATTTTTGATTATTTATTTTTGACAGATATAAAAACTAAGTTGCTTACAAAGATTTGTCGCTCACAAATGTAATAGGGCATTTATTCACGATAGGATTATGCAAATAACATTATCTACATATTTTGATTATGTTTGTTTGTTTGCATTGTCCAATTTGTTGGAGCAAAGTGCGTATCAATTACTGCGATAACCTTTTTAAGGGGTTCAGCAGAAGTCTTACCAACATTATCACAAAAAAAAATGACATTTGTAATTTGCTGTTTAAAACAAATCGAAGTTCCATTTTCAAAACTGACAGCTCAAGTTTAACGAACATTTTGAAATAAAACTAGAATGATTAAAATTGAACTCAGGAAAGCAGGTTACCGTGTCTCTAATTGGTCTCGCCTAAAACTGACACTACTTGGGAGTTATTAAAATTTTTAGGTCACCTCAAGGTCGAATGTAGAGAATAGATTTCACGTGTGAAATACACACAATATTAGTGACATTAAGTCGATTTAATAGACTTAATGTCACTTATGTCAATAGTAGGACTGTCTTTTTGGAAATGATATTAGGTATCTTTTTAAAAGCCTGTGCTATCTCACTCCTAGGCAAGTGCCTTCTACTCCTAAAGCCTTTTTAGCTGCCTGGATAAAACTGTTAAGTGACTGACAAAAAACTCGATTACTCAAGTTTTAAGTAGTTTTTTGCGTCATTCGACCCACATTTTAGTCAATATATTTACAAAATCGATGCATTTATCTATTGCCCCAAATTGCATTTAAATGTTTGTGCCCCAAATTATAATTTTCCACAATCAACGTACCGGGGTTTTTCTTTGTTTCATTTATTTGTGTTAATTGTCGTTAAATTTAGGTTATGTTGACGTTTAAAAAGAATTATGTCTATCACTAAAGACCTATAGATTGACAGAATAAGTTTTAAGATGGACTGTGTGAAAAAAGATATGGGTAGAAAAGGGGTGACTACCGAGAAATGTAGAAGAAAAAATTATGTTTGGCCGACCCCAAATAAATTAGGATTAAGGCATCAAAACTAATTATGTGTTTGTTAGAATAAGAGCAACCATTATGCTGACTCTTTATGAAGGGTAGAGTCAGTAGAAATCCGGAGTAAAAATCTAGTCAGATTTTCATCACCCCTATAGTTCGTGTTTTAAATTCCAGAGACTAATCTGACATTTCAAGTCCTTCGTCTTGGTCTTTTTTGGTAAAAGAGTTTGACGTTATAACTGTCAAATTAGTATCTAAGTTTAAAAACGAACTGTAGATACTTCTTTGTTGTAATATCAGCGAAGGCTAATTCCTTTTTTGAAACTCTTCAATTTGAATACAAACGTGGAATGAAAATTATAGGTAGCCAGTATCACGTTCACATTTTATTCAGCTTTATGTCCTAAAACATCAGACGGTTTCAGAATAATTTTGAATGCGAAATATAATTCAAACTCTTTTAACAGCAAAAATAGGGCTCTCACACAAAAAAAAACAATAGAATAAAAAAAACTATAACAGCACTTTGCAACTAAGCCATTAAATGAATAAAAAAAAACAAACAATTACTACGCAAGTCAAAGTGCAGGTTAGTGTCGTTAACCCCGTCGAAAAGCGACACGTGGATGCCACTACAGTGGTAAAACGTCGTAAGTAAAGGCTGTATGCCGCGTTGTCTTTGCGTAATGTAAAGCATTTTAGATTAATTGAGACTTTTATTGATGGAATGTCAATTTGAATGTTATTTATGTTACAAGTTTTGAATTAGGAATTTTATTTGGATTTAAGCGTAGCGAGTGGCTTTGAAAATAGAATTCGATTTTTCAATTTGTCTTCATTTTATGAAGTAAAAAAGAATTTACGAAAGTAAATATTATTCCTAATTTAAAAACTGCACTCCCACGGCAGGTTGTCAATTTAAATTTTTCGCCATTCTCATTACTCATTAAGTCATTACAGTAGGAATGGCGCAATAGAACAATTTTGGGGTTGTCATCCGGCGACGAATTGGCCTCAACTGGCCGGGTTCAAGGCCGATGCCCGTTAATTTGATGATACGTTCACCTCTTACATGGATCTTCACATCACTAGACTCATTCTTTATTTCGGGCTGTATGAAATTCTGTCATTCCTGCGTGGGTTCGTTGCAGCTGGTTGAAACTTAAAAAACGAATTGAAAGTTTACGGCATTCCATTTTTGAATTGTTACAGCCAAGCCTAACTTTGCCATACCATAATATGTTAAAAAAAGTTTTGTTTGTCAAAATATCAATGGCAGAAGCTTAAAAAATATAGTTTTTAGTTTTAAATACAAATAATATTGAAAACAGACAAGATAGGCGCCGATCATTCAATAAAATCCGAGCTCTCTTTTATTATATCTTATTGATTTTCTCACGCAGAAATTTTCCATGAGAGCGGCACGAATGGTGGGTGGAGCACGAAAATAACGTTCCTTATTCCTTAATACCATAAGTCTCAATTCAATTAAAACGTATTCTGCGATGGTTTTCGTGATAAACAGGAAATATTTATGAGGAGACTTTCAACGAGCACAAAATAGAAAATTTAAATGCTCTAATTGAAATTTGCGAATAAAAAAAAAAGCCTTAAAATTAATTTACAAAACGTTTCAAAAATAGAACGATCTCGTGATGTCGTCGACCTGTGACGTCACGTGACGTATGCTGTCACTTTTATTTTAGGGCGCGTTCAAATAAATGGTTTTGTTAACATTCTTGATAAATTATTGAAATTCTTAATGTTGATTATTTTTGCTCCGTGGGAGAGGTGCCGACAAATTTGACTACTACAGAAAATTGCAAAACAATTAGTATGCTTTGCATTCCCTTTCGATTATTGAAGTGATTTTTATAACGTGCTCAAGTGTGAATGACATTAAGATCAGGAGAGCGAGGTGATCTGTCAGAAGTACTGTGAATTTTAAACGTCATTTTTCTTGTAAATTAACAAGATTGTGTTCTTTTCCTTAGAAATCAAATCACGTTTTTGAATTAGGTATCTCGCAGACTATGCGAGCATTTATAACTGTTTTTTTTTTAAACATAAAAACAATACCAAAATTTACTAGCTTTTCTCTAGGGTTTATTATAAAATACAAACGACACTCATCATTAAAGTTTCAGCCTCACTGCTCCATAGACCCAGTTAGTTCTATAATAAACGAAAAAAAAAAAAAAAACTCATGAGTCTCTCCCTTTGTGTATATTATCGCAGAGAGAGTCGTATTACGAAATAGTGAGAAGCCGTTTGAAAGATGAGATTAACTCATGTTTAAGAAAATATTTTAAGCAGTACAATATACCCTTTGTCGTAACTACTCTATCTACGTTATAGTTTTGCTTTAAAAACCAAAACTATTGACCTATAGACTTACCTACCACACACTGTTAATCTTTCCTTGTTGGTTGCTGAGCATGAGGTCCTGGGATCGATTCCCGAGTCGGGCAAAGTGTTATTGCGCTTCATCATCAGCATTTTCTCAGTTGCAGCCCGTACTATAGGTGGTCTGCTTCTGTCTAATTTTTCAGGGAATACTTTTCTGCCAATATTTTTTTGTCTTTCCTAATTAATCAATGAAGTACTTTAAATAACTAGAATGCTAAAGAAACAAATGCTAGTCCATACAAAAAATGTGCTGAATAAATTTTCATGTCTTTGTACTTGCAGAACTGAGATTTCACAATAAAACTACAGAAATTCCATTAGTAAGCTAAGAACATCACAAAAATGATTCATTTAGTTACTAATAAATTACTTAGTCATCATTTCTTTTAAATAAGTGCAGTTCAATAACCTATGACAGGCTGAAAATATGGCAGTCATTTTGTTAAAGTTTCCGCCATTTTGAAATATGATTTGAAAATTGCAATTGTCATTTTAGTTGAAGTTTATGCATTAAAAATATGATTAAAAATAAATTAGGTAAGTAAATTAATTATGTCTTAAATGCAGTTACCATTACCATGTTTTAAATTGATATTTGGCGTATTTTTTTGTGTGACGTAAAATGACGTAACTCTCATGAAATAAAGGAAGTTATCACTCCACCTTCGCACTAATGTCAATGCCCTTAAATGTCTATTTTCTTTGTCAAGTTTGGTGATTATGACGTTTTTGTAGACGAAAGTTTTCGAACTTTCTTTTAGGTATAGGACACATCCGTTCTAGATCTAGTTCAATGATAAACGTGTTTTGTTTTAGTCTGTTATCGGCAATTATCTGTCTAGCCGTCTGGTCTGGTTATTTCATCAAAGGATTGTACCTACCTACCTACCTAAACCTCTAAATATTTGTTACAATTCTCTTTTTGAACTATCACACAAGTTTCAAAAATAGAATGAGCCGTCAAACGAAACATTTTGAATGAAATGACGGACCAAAATACATCAGTCATCGCCGAGTAAACACAGCAATTCTCAAAGAACTATCATTCAGCACTGCTCCATAAATAATCTGAGATCAAGATACATTTGTCAATTATAACGGTCAACAACCATTATAAACTGATCTATTGACACAAACATTCTTAAGCACAATAAAGGTCAAGTTAAAATGGTTTCTCCTAAATATAAAATGAAAAGCACGCGGTATCGAGGTCATTGGCCCGTGATGTCACACGCGTCACAAAACGTAGGTAATTCGAAATACGGTAACGCGCTCGTCCACGTTACGTATATGAATTTGCGATACGATCTGTAATGCGGTTTGCGTTTGACCGATAACGGTCATTGCCTTGACTTGATAGTGATTCACTGTTGTGATATTTTTTTGTAGGCTTGGCCTTACATAAAAAAAAATATTTGCTGTTTTTGAATGTGGAATTTTATTCCAAAGTTCTGTTTTTAATTTTATTAATGGAACTATTTTGTGTTTATTTTAAAGCTTTACAGAATTGTAAAAGACGACAAATTATTTATTTTTAAACCGATTTTGCCAACTCTTTACATTGACATGAAACGGAAAATAGCGGGCAATCAGGAAAACTATTTAAAAATGTTGATTTAATTTAGAAAAAGGAATACGTATAACGGGTTTTAAGTGAAATTAAATAAATTACTAATCCATCGACGACTTTGTATAGAATCCATCGGTCATTGACAAGTAAAGGACATTTACCTTTCGCGATAAAAATGTGCCACAATACAATTTTATTTTCATTTGAGGATAATTATTATTATACAAACCACATTACGAGCTATGCACATAATAAATATTATGTATTTGTATTTCATCATTTTCCTGGCGTTTTCCCAAGTTTGCTAGTCTGCGTTCAGTCTCGGTTGAAATAAAATAGTAACGTAAAAACTGCGAAAATACTTTCTCTATGCGACGTTCTTTTTACAAATGTAAAACAAAAATCAGCAACCAAAGGATCCCACGAAATTCATTAGAATTACATACATTTCAAAATAAATTCGAATTTGGAACGCAGTTCGTTCATTTTGCATGCATTCTATGTTATTCACTAAAATTCCCATGCCTTTATTTGGATCAATCATAGAGTAAAAAATCTATACAATTTTGTACTGAATCTTGGAATGCAATTTTGTGAGGAAAACAAGGTCGATATGTCTATGTATGCTTTCAAATAACTTAGTCACTAAAAGAAATATGTACCAATGTACTTTTGGCTGTTTAATACGAGGTATTGAAAAAATAGGTTGTAAATTGTAATGGTAAACGACCTTATTTCATTGGCCCCGTCACCCAGAGACAAAGTTGAAAACTACTTTATGAGCCTTGCAATGTTGCAATAATTCTTCCCCAGATATCTTTCTATACTAGAGTTAGATACGAATTTTATAGCTAACTTTTCTCGTTCCTTGTATGTTATTGCTGAAAGTTATTCCGTTAGAACCATTTTAAAGTACTATACATGGTTCCGTTCATCGCTCATACATTTGACTGGACTAAACTTTTTAAATGTCAAAATTTGACATATCTATAATACTATATAGGCAGGCTCTCTTTGACATAATCATCATCAAATTCGTCACACACAGAGTTGACTGCCTGTGTGTTGACTGTTTTTGAGGAGTCCAAGGGGTATCGTGTTACCCGGGTTGTGATGCGGGGGTCAGATAAGACATCGATCTAAGTAAGATACTGGTATACAGCTGCATTTGGTTAGACTGGAAGGCGATTCCAAAAAAGCTTGGAAAAGCCTACGAAGATTCATTGAGTTCATTAACTGGAGGAAGTTACTGTAGGTAGACTCTAATCATCCTCATGATCATTTCAGCCGAAAGACGTCCACTGCTGGACATAGGCCTGTCCCAATTTGGTGGGGTATTACCAAAATCGCCTCGCTTAGCAGGCGGGTTGGCGATCGCAGTATGACGGGAAAATGCATAGAGAACGCTGCCGCCCATTCTCTAGTAAGTCCCTTAGCGCCTTTTACGACACCCACGAGAAGAAATGGGCTGGTGATATTGTTTACGTCCGGCACCATACGGAATAGGTAGACTGTGATATTATGTAAAAATTAGATGAGTAATCTTTGTATATAAGACGATATTGAACGGCAGACGGTCTGCAAGGTCGTTCCTTGGCTTCCAATATATCATGTATAGTTCATGTATATTCATTACATCATTGGCAGGCGTGTTATAATATTAATAACATATTCAATATGAATATAACAGATATTTTGATGATGGAGTGAGGTTACATATTATTAATCTTTAAAACAAGTAAACGGATTAATAATTATAATTGATAAGTATTGTATTATCGTAATCATTGATCTGCAGTGATACGATATCTTAGCATTTATATCAATGAACAGATAAAACTGCATTTATTTCTTTATAAAAAAAGATAATTTTCATCCCCCCATCTCGGAAAGAGTATTTTTGCCCATCGATACCTGAGTGCAAAAGCCGTTTTTATCCGC
Source organism: Aporophyla lueneburgensis (assembly GCA_932294355.1). NCBI lineage: Eukaryota > Metazoa > Arthropoda > Insecta > Lepidoptera > Noctuidae > Aporophyla > Aporophyla lueneburgensis. The sequence continues at coordinate 8,087,395 of OW028762.1, read as the reverse complement.
TAGAGGATAAAGTAAATAAAATTGAATTTAGAACATCGTGTGCACTAAGTTTGTGAATTCAAAACATCATTAAACCTATTTACTTCTATCTCCATGGTGCCGAATTTATCATTCAACCTTTTTCTAATTTGTAAAATTTAGACTCCGAGTCTAAATTTTACAAATTCCTTCTTGATATACTTTTTTTTTTTAATTTGCTTTGCGCGCGCCGTTTTACTTTTAACGTCACCAACATTAAAGTACCTAACAAAAATATTACACTCGACCTAAGTAACTGTAGCAACGTTACTTTCAATTTGTCTTAATTATACCTAAGTATCATTTGAAATAATTTAAAGATTATTCTGTAATACTTACCTATCATAATGTAGTACATAATAAATGTTAATACCTAAACTGAAATAAAAGTATCTTGTGATTGAAATGCTTTTTTTTTGCATATTTAGTCATTACCTCGCTGAGGTGGGATGAAAAGTTACGTGTTGCACTCGAGTGCAAATATTTTTCACCTCGTGCTCTTTTGATTCCCTCGCTAACGCTCAGGATTCTAATTTTTGAATCACTCGCTGCACTCGTGATTCAATTTCAGAATCCTTCGCTTGCTCGGTCATCAAAATTGAGCACGCGGTTAAAAAGCAACTTTTCACTCTTGTATAACAAATAACTATTAAAGCTCGACAGCATCTTCAAGCCCTTAACTTATCAAAAAGATGGTCACACCGAATCATTCGAATTTCGAATGCTTTTATTTTGCATTTTTTCTATTTTTATAGTGGCATTCTAATTTCAAATCCACATACCTAATTCTGTCACAAAATGAGCTTGCATTCTCGACTAGCTTCGTAAAACAATAAAAAAATAAACCCTTTTATTTAATTCCATTGACCAGTTCACAATAATTGACGGTCGGTTCATTTGAAAACTTGTGCAATGATGGAAGAATATGATTACAATACATTAGTGACACAATAGATCGGGGGTTCGACGACCGCTCACAGCTGATCTGAAGCCAAAAGCTATATTTAATCGATTTATTATTAAATTAGGCTGTTCGTGTGATTTCTGTAGTCTCTGGGGATTGAGTAAAAATAGTAATTATGAGTGGCTTTGTATGAGTAACTATTAATTTATGCCGACTACAAACTTTTACTTAAAAAAATAGAGTTACAAACTAAAAATTGCGAAACAATTATTCAACCTGTAAGTCCCTGAGATACCACATTTGGTATAGACATAATGGTTTTTTAATTGTGTCTGTAATTACGGTAATTGACTGGTTAAAGTTGACAGCTGACATCTAAGACATCTATCATTATAACAAAGTGCTTCCATAAAAGTCATGATTCTAATTATTAACATCAGCCTTAAAAAGTAAGGTCGCATATTGAATGGAAAACAGGAGTTAGATCCAATTTTCTTAGTACACAATAATAAAAGAGTTTATTCCGGAGGGCTTATTTATAAAATACACTAGCTTCGGCACGCGTAGCATGACCACCGTAGAAATGGGTTTTGTCGACGGACGAATAGACAAAGTAACGTTTCGGGTACACAGTACGACGGCAGCAAAGTAGAAAGAGTCAACTACACTTTTTATAAAATTTACTCTTCGACATGATTCGACTCAGAATTATTTTTAACCGACTTCAAAAAAGGAGGAGGTTCTCAATTCGACTGTATTTATTTTTTATGTTTGTTACCTCATAACTTTTGACTGCGTGAACTATCGGTATACGGTCGGTGTCAACAAAACTAAATGGTCACCCATACAAAGGCTGACCTTGCGAAGTGCATTTTAACCTAGCGAATCCGCGACGAAACGCCACACATAAACTAAATGGTCACCCATCCAAAGGCTGACCTTGAGTAGTGTAGCTTAACCTCGCGAACCTGCGACTCAAGGCAAAACAAAAACTACATGGTCACCCATCCAAAGGCTGACCTTGCGAAGTGTAGCTAAACCTCGCAAACTTGCGACACAAGGCAAAACAAAAACTGCATGGTCACCCATCCAAAGGCTGACCTTGCAAAGTGCAGCTGAACCTAGCAAACCTGCGACACAAGGCAAAACAAAAAATTATCTCACGTTAATTTGTGTAGTTGACTCTTTCTACTTTGCTGCCGTCGTACTGTGTACCCCAAACGTTACTTAGTCTATTCGCCACTCGACAAAACCCATTTCTATGGTGGTCAAACCCATGCTACGCGTGCAGCTCGCGACTTCGTCCAGGTGAGATTTCTTTTTCCCCCAACCCACCCATTTGCATTGCATCTGCCAACCCACGGTTTACTTCGTTTTATTTCCGTTTGCTAGGCTCCTAAGGGTCCTAGCGTAATGTTAAATATTTTATAATCTTTTTCAAAAAATGGACTATTAAATGCAAAAAGGATTTTTCAAGATCAACTGGCAAATTCTGAGATTAGCGCGTTCAAACAAACAAGAAAACCATTTGCTTTATTTTTTATAGATATATTAATGTTAAATTTACCTATAATAAAGAAATAGCGGGTTGCTAGTAGCAAATGATCATTTCTTTCAAATTTTATATACAATCTTTGTCGTCACAAAACACATACGATGGTATTCCATTTTTAATTTGTTGACGCATAAACTTGCATCATATTGGCTCGCTCGTTATGCAATTAAAACAATATGCTTTTGCAACAGTCAGTGTTGTTGAACTTTGGAATAATGCTGCTTCAGCAAATGAGATATTTCTTCATCTTTGATTTGAAATGTGATGGTTGTTATTTCTATTTAGATTATTTAATGTAGTGGAGATGTGCTTAGCATTTCTAATTATTTTTTTTTTTTTCAACAAATATAAAAAAATAAACAGTAGCTTTTTGTGTTGTTTGTCTGCGCAAATGTCAAATCTTTTTTTTTTACAAGGCATTTTGAACGTCAAAAATTTCAAAAAAACATTTTTTTTTTCTTTAATGATGTAGTTTCGTATAGAGGAGGATGGGCAAGACACTCCACAGTTACGCTTTTATGTTTACCGAGCCAGCCACTGTGTAATCGTCATATGCGTGTGGGAAAAGCCACGGGATGAATGTAGTCGATTTAAATCGAAGGAAACATCGTTATTGGTACTATTTTAAACCTGAGACTGAGAGAGATATTATTTTAAGAATTAGTCACCAGTATTGCCATTATTTTTAGATACAAAGAAGCTACTTTAACTTTCCGAAGATCTTATTTATAGACCTGCTAAAATAATTAAAATAAACTGTTTATTTAGTTTTATAAAAATAAGAACTTAATTTTTGAACTAAAATAAAAATAAACAACCGACATAAGCGAGAATATCCTGCCATTTAGAAAAAAGAACATCATTAAAGATAGTATAGAAACAATTTCTCGACTGGCATTCGAATTTCGAACTAGTAAATGCAAAAATATTTTCGCAATTTACAAACCAATTGCTGTATGAAATTAAACTTTATTTCGAGGTGATAGAGTCTTGATCGCGAATTTAAGGGTGTCACAATAACGTTGTTTGTATCGCTAGTTCGGACAACTGCGGTCGATGACCCCTGACGTAAGCCGTTAGATTAAAATTTAAATTTGGGACTAGACCCATGGTTGGCACGTGTTGCTACTAGTGTTGGATTTTTCGCGGAATATTGATAAACAACTTTGTTTTTATTTTAGAATTTGTCAGATGGATAGCAGTCTCGATACTTATTTTGTAACAGAAAACTAATCTATTGCCTCGCAAAAACGACCACTTATTTCTACCGATTAATTTCAATACAAAGGTTAAAATTAAGAATCGAAACTGAAAATGAGAAAATTAAATAGTAATTTTCGTTTCTAAATTACTATTTCATTTTCTCATTTTCAGTTTCGATGTTTACACAATTATTATTTCTAAAACTTTTATTGACAACCCTAACGAAAGCCTTGTTGAGGCTTCAAAAGGACATTGACCCGTGACGTACGGTGGGTGTGTAAAGCATAGTATTGAATGCAAATTGAATATCGAATGATCACCTCGATTGTCAAGTGTACTTCTTGGTTTAAATGTCTATGGTCCTGTCAGTTTGGTTCCTCGAACGCTGATTGGGTGAATGCGGGTTGTCTAGCAACAACATGTTCGGGTATTTTCTCTAATTAGGCGCGTAGCTGTTGCTTATATAACAGACACGTGTAACGTCAATTTTTATTGTTAAAATGTCGTAGTTCATAGAATTTATTCCATCTAAGCAGTTTTAGGAATAAAATTAAAAAAAAATCTGTACACAGAATATCAGTGTGAAAACGGTGGTCCATTAGAAAAGAACTTGACACTAAAAAAAGGTTTTTAATAACGAAATTGTTTTTTTTTTTAAATCATGCTGGATAAAATATGTAAAGTTTCATTTCCGAAATTATTTTAAAATATACGAAAATATCTATGCACTTTTCCACCAGTAAAGAATTGCTAATAATACACACACATACACATACAATCACGCCTTTTTCCCATGGGGGTAGGCAGAAACCACGGAACGCCTGCTACGATCTCTACACACTCCTTTTGCCATAATTTAGTACAAAAACATTTATTTAAGTAACTATTTGATCTTGTATCGTAATATCAATAAATCTGTCTTGCCTTTTCTTAACTAGGTTGGGATCGGCTTCCAGACTAACCGCTCATGCAACTGAATACCTATATTTTAACTACAGAATTCAATGAAAATACATTTTCGCTGAATCTTCTACTTGCCTACCTATTTAAAAATATCGTAAATAGTATAAAATATCACAGTTTTACAAGACTTCTTAAACTAGAGCTTTTTTGTTGCTTAATTCCATACATTTATGCTATTTAAAAATAGAATAGTTATATTTTGAATTGATGCAGTAAGTATTCTAAACTACCAAACTGACAGATTCCTTTTTTTCAAACGAGGGCCATGCTCCCATTCTGCCGTGAAGCCACAACTAAAAAACTAAACCGCTGCATTACATAACTGTAATCCTATGCGTTCCAAATTCAAAAGGCTGACCGTTGCATGACGTAGCGAGGCGTGATACAATTCCGAAAATGCCCGCGGTCGACGGCCGATGACGTCATAATCAGCTGAGCAGTGAGACAGAGATAGATATATTTGTGTCATTTTGACTCACTCTATTGGGTTTAGAAACTGCTTGGTCGATTCGGATGTGGTTTAAAGCGTGTGAAAATGGTAACCCCCATCCATGTATGATAATGATAACGCAATTCGGTCTACAGGAAATATCAGTATTTTACATAGAACCACTGCTATCTGACCTCCATAACCCAATTACCGAGAAAACCGGTCATAAACTGACACGAATCTGTAAACTTTTGACCCAATTTCAATTCATTGAATTCCAATGACGAAATGACAGGACCGTGCAAATAATGACAAAGATAAATCAGGATATTGCAAAGACTGTCATTTTGTAAATTGTCAACTGCTGTTTCGTCAAACGGAACGCTTAAACTATTGTTTTGAGTTCCGTTTTACGGAAAGCAATTAGGTTTTTTAAGAAACTTTTGTTTAGAGAAATATTGCTTCATTTTATTTTGTAGACGAAATTGTTCATTTAAGTATACATAAAATTAAAAATTCACGTAATTTTCGTGTCTGTCTGTGTGCTTTTTTCTTCTAAACTACGCAACGGATTTAGGTGTAGTTTTTACCATTAGAATTTATTACAGAAGGTTTATGTAGGTATTTAATAAGGGAATCTCCATGTGATGTCTCGTGTCGTGCGAAACAGGGATAGGTTAAAAAACATACGTACATACGGGTTGAACACAAATCCTTATTTTTTTTTTAGTCGGTTAATAAAGAGCTAGAATGTAATTATTATGAGGAAACATAGATTAATCTTTTCTAACCACTAAAGAGGTGACAATTAACCAGATGTTATCATATAATAATAATATCTATGACATATAACACTTTGTAAATATGTTTTTAATTACTTTTCTCATTAAATGAGAACATACTTAATGAGAGAGCCACGTGTAAGAATTAAGTTGCCCTTTTACTGTGAAAATAAACAATATTTTCTAAAATTAGTATCAAATTCTACTGTAATTACTTGATAAATTGCCCTGGAAGTTCTTGGTGAAAACAGCGTGTGTGGCAGGCACAGGTCTAACATTGTTGTAATATCAAAAACAATATTAAAAAAAAAAAAAAAAACAAAATTACCGAGTAACATATTCCAGCAAGTAATAATTCATTTTTCGAAAATATAAAAAAACATCTGCCAATACTGAAAAAAAAAAACACCCAGACATTTTTTTTGATAGTGTAGCACAGCTCTAAAATTATTGCAATATCTTTTGATAACAGTAAAACATATAAAACTGTCGATTTCAAAACCACTGACGAGTGACATTCCAGCTCTATTATAAATCTCAACAAAAGGTACCGGGACATACTCAGTACACCTACCTACGCCCACTAAAGGGCTGTCCTATAGTCACAGTCTACGCACACACGCTCCCGCCAAGTCATCGGCCGCGATCCGACCTTGCCTTGGGGTCGATGAACTTGCGACCAAAAATGGCCGCGAATCAAGTGCGAGTTGTATCTTCACGGTTGAAAGGGATTGGAAAACCAGAGGGGTAATTGCGGAACTTTTTATCGGTAGGAATTGGTTTAAAATTCATAGTTAAACAACATTCATTGCGTTATTTACGTTGCTGAGCCACAATTTATTCGAAAAAATGACGCAATGGTTTAGAAATAATCTTTAGTCCCATTCAGATTCTGATAAATTGTGCGTTTCGCAATTAGGGTGCAGGGTTGTTGTATAGGATATTTAAAAATTAATAACGTTTTATTTTAAAGTTGCATTTGTTTTTTAATGCTCAAAAAAATGAAGAAAAAAGATTTTGATTGAATCAAATTTTTAATCGATTGTCACTGTGTTCTGTCAAAACCTACTTTTTTTTTTTCTTAACGATAGAGCTTAGAAAAGTCGATACAGTGAAGTTATATTCCTTAATAATAATGTTCTCCTGATGCATCATTTAAAAGATTTCGTAACACACTGCAAAAAAAAAAATGTATACAATTCATTTCCGAGTTCAAAACGATCCTAAATTGAAAATGCCTCATATATTTTCCCTTATATCAAAATCACATGTATTAACGATATTTTTCCATTTGTTTCAGCTCAAATCGAGATAATACCATGCAAGGTGTGCGGCGACAAGTCTTCTGGCGTCCATTACGGCGTCATCACCTGCGAAGGATGCAAGGGGTTCTTCAGACGGTCGCAGAGCACAGGTCGGCATCTGTTTATCTGCTATATTTACTTACTATAGACTATAAACTGCATTAACAAACCTCCTTTAATGAAAGCGGTACAGAATAGCCAACAAAAAATGCCATTCATCAGCCTTATTAGACGAAATAACACCGGCCAAAAACACGTTTAAAACAAAGAGTTCATAGATGTAAGCTATAGGAAAAGGCCATAATGACAAGAAAAAACATTAAAAAATGTATTGATATACATGTTTTTATGTTTTTTTTTAGGCTGATGCCTTCTTTGACAAAATAAGACTGGCCAAAAACACTATTTAGAAAAAGAGTTCGATGAAAGCGCTAGGAAAAGGCCATATGTAATAAAAAAAAAAAACATTATATCAGCCTGCTTAGACGAAATAAGACTGAACAAAACCACTATTTCAAAAAAAGAGTTCTTATAATTTCTTAAGTGGCGCACCCACGCACGCCGCGATGCGAAACTCTAGTACAGACATTTTTGTTTTCCACACGAAGTTGCCTTACCTGAAATTAATATTGAACAAGCAAGACTTGATGCTTCTGAAATTTTAATTAAATGCCGGGGGGCGCTTTTCCATACATGGAAATAAAAATCGCAGACTGTGAATCAGTCAAAGCTTCAATGCATAGAAAAAAAAATTCTTAGTCAATTAATATTCTTCTAATATTTCATTCTAATCTGAGAAGAAAATGGGTGATTCCTGCTTCATCTATGCTGTTTTTTATGGCCTAAATGAAAAGTGTCAATTAAGAGATCATCACGCTAAGAAGACAGATCTGTGATTGCAGTATTTGAGCCTTAAAGGCCATTCAGCGAGGAACTTTTTAAATGTTGGCAAATTATACATAATACTTACATATTATTTTTCTTATCAACGTTCACATAAGCTTTGAGTAATAATTCTTATCACATTTATTATGTATTAAACGAAGGAGAGTTATCAACAGTAAGGACATTGGTTTCTTTCTTAGGGGTAAGCAGACTTAATGGTTAACTTATGGCATGCCTAGAAAAAAAGGTAATACAACTTTTGACTTTTAAATAAAGAATATTAAAGCAAGATGTGAAAGAGGCAGAGAGAGAGTAAAAAGGGAGAGAGAGATATGTTTTGGATAATACAGAAAAATATGTTTGGAATTTTTAATTTAGGCGAAATCAATGCTTACTTATGGTGGATTTATCTCCATAGATTTCAGAGGTAAGATTTGAACGTATACTCTTAAACCTATACCTAGATTGTCATTCCAACTTTCTTACTGTTGAACTAATATCTAAATATTTTAAGCTAGAAATGCATGGAAGCTAATTGGACGTAGTTTTGCAAAAAGGACCCAAACCACATAAACTACAGTCAGTAAAAACGACCTAGCTCTTGAACTACAAAGGTCGATATTTCAAAAGCAACTGGGTGTCGATTGAGTCCTTTCTACTTAACTACGTCCAATTCAAAACTAATCGTTCCCTAAATTGCGTAACACATTTTCAGGCAGAATTTGATTTTGAAGGATGTCGCTAATTCATTGCTTGATATGTTCGAAAAATTTATCACTAACCAACGTAAATAACGCAATGGATGTTGTTGAACTGTCAAAATGAATGCTACCGTTAGTGTGCTACGCAAATACTCCGCTGAATGACAATGCTATAGTCAGTAGTTCAAAATCATTTAAATTTCGAACCAGAGATTAAATCAACCCGATGATATGGTCCTACGTAAAAATCAACCCGATCATGTGGTCCTACCTTAAAAACAAACCCTATGATATGGTCCTTCCTAAAAATCAATCCTATGATATTTCTCGATAGTTTTAATGCCAGGTATCGATACTAACCCTGTCCTCCCTTCCAGTGGTGAACTACCAGTGTCCTCGGAACAAGGCGTGTGTGGTAGACCGAGTCAACAGGAACAGATGCCAGTACTGCCGGTTACAGAAGTGTCTGAAGCTTGGGATGAGTCGTGATGGTAAGTAGACTGAATTTTTGAATTCTATTCTAAACAAGTGCGAGTCGGACTCGCGCACCGAGGGTTCCGTACAAACCTGTAGGTATTCTCGGTTTAAAAATAAATGTTTTTTTTTTAATTTTATATTTCAGTTGATTGAATGTAAGGTAAATTGCGGTTTACGATTTATGACGTTTTAAAAAAAACTACTCACTCGATCTCGTTCAAACCAATTTTCGGTGGTAGTTTACATGGTAATGTACATCATATATTTTTTTTTAGTTTTATCATTCTCTTATTTTAGAAGTTACGGGGTGGGGGGGACACATTTTACCACTTTGGAAGTATCTCTCGCGCAAACTATTCAGTTTAGAAAAAAATGATAATAGAAACCTCATTACCATTTTTGAAGACCTATTCATATATCACGTATGGGTTTGATGAAAAAAACCATTTTTGAGTTTTAGTTCTATGTATGGGGAACCCCAAAATTTATAGTTTTTTTCCATTTTAGTGTGAAAATCTTAATGCGGTTCACAGAATACATCTACTTACCAAGTTTCAACAGCATAGCTCTTATAGTTTCGGAAAAAAGTGACTGTGACATACGGACGGACGGACAGACAGACAGACAGACAGACATGACGAATCTATAAGGGTTCCGTTTTTTGCCATTTGGCAACGGAACCCTAAAAACAGCGAGAATAACGGTCACAGCGCGAGTCGACTCTAGTTGAACAATTATTATATGAAATCGTTTTTGGAAATTGTTCTACTGAAGTCGACTTTCGTTTGTCTGTGGGAGCCTAAAGCCGGTTGCAGGCCAAGAGCTACGCTTTGTTTAGGTTAGTTCGCATAGTTGATATTAGTCTTATCTCTCATAGTTGACTTATTGATGTAAGTCAAAAAATATCAAGATAATCGCAAAAATAATAGTTCTTTCTACCTGCACCTTTATATACTAATGCATACAATATTCACACACACACACACACATTTACAAAATATAACAAACAGCTTTTATAATTCGAACAACAATAATTCGAAATTCAAATCACAATAAAATAAAGAAAAAAAGAATTCGTATTCACCTCAAAACCACGTGTCGAGCGATGAGGAAGCAAGCGTTAGGTCGTCGACCTCTTATCAGTTACTGATAACACTCTGTGTATACTACATAAGTACTCAAAGCAAGTTTATAGTGAGAAAATGGTGATGTAAGAAAGAGTCCAGGAGTTAATTTCAATTATTTCGCTGATTCCCACTGCTGGGCAAAATGTATTGAATTAAAATCAATTTTTTTTGGATTAATTCTGATACCTTACTATTCTACATCCCAGCGCTGGGCAAAGTTTTGTTAGCCAAAGCCCACTGCTGGACATAGGTCTTTATATTAATACCTACCATGACCGTGTTTAAGCGTAATTTTGTTACTGGACATGATTATTCACAGGGGATTATTTTAAATGATAACCTTAAAATTCGTTTTATCTTACTAATGATAAGATTTCCCTACAGATACTTAATGTTCGTGATAAAATTACTACTAACTGAATATGAGGGTACATACAGTAGCCAATAGTAAGTAGGGAGGTACTTATTTGTGGTACTTAGTAAACGTCTGGTCTGTAATGTTTACAGACTAAAAAAGACTAACGGACCTATAACTAAGGTCTAGGATTTAGGGAGGATTTCTGAAAGGCAAAAAAAATAATTGATAAAAATAAAATAAAATTGAGATAATCCCAAGAGAAACGAATGAATCCTTCTTACTATACAGAGAAGAGTTTTATCTGCATAAAGTAGTACTAGCGGTTGACACAAAAACTGTGCCAATTAAAAAAATAAACCAAACATTTGACTACTACTAACGCCATCTGTTATCGGTTTTATCAAACTTTTTTACACAAATTACACTAAAAAGAATTTAGTGGTTATTTAATGTATTGTTAAATACAAAAATTGATTATTAAACAATTATAATAGCTAATATTTGTCAGGGATTATTCTTAATAAACTGCTGGACATAAGCTTGGAGCTACAAAAGGGTCCTTATTGCGTGACTGAAATCTAGACACAGCCCTTTTCAATAAACCTTATACCGCCCACAATCCCAGCATTCGTGCAAACAACGCCTCTATTATAAAAAAAAACAATATTCCAAACACAAAGACATACATAATAATAACATACATACGATATGTCACGCCAAATCGCGTGAGTTCACATAGCAAGACGTCGCCGACGCGTGCAGTGACGAGTACTTGCGCAATACTTGTAACGATCAGATAGTGGTTATCGATAGGTTTGAGATTCTATCGATACTTGAAGAAAAATTGCGAATATCGATAGATTAAAATTGTCTCAGTTTTTTTTATTGTGATGAGGTGTTTGATAAAATACCTACTTTGTCTGGTTTTGAGATCAGTTTTATTTTTTGTGATTCTTGTGTCAAATCTTATTTCGATTTTTAATTAATAACTATCATTCAAAGTACCCTCATTTCTTGCTGATTCAATCAATTAAATTAATTGGAAGCGTTATAAAAGCCTTTACACTGTTTAAGTATCTATGTTAAGATCTCACTCACTCAGCTACCAACCTTCCTCACAAAAAATCTTGTTGGTAGATCGTTTTCATTGGCTCTCTTAAACACGCGAGACGTTAAATCAAAAGTCTCAAAGACTAGGGCTTAGTTATTCTTGTTCTTGTCAATGGTACGTTCTGTCAAATTACCTTGGACCTAGTGAGAACGTTAATCGTGGCAGTAGTGACAATTTTTCCGTCCTCTTCGAATATCATCACCATCATCTGCCTAGCCTATTTTTCCAACCATGTTGAGGTCGGGTACCAGTTTAATTGTATGGAGCTGTAGTATTTTACATGGAGCAACTGTTTGTCTGACTTTCACAATCTAGTTCCTGAGTTACACGATACCCCTTGGTAAGACTGGTTGTCAGGCTTTCGGGCTCCTGACAACCCGTAACGACTGGCAAAGATTCACAAATGGTATCCGGGACCAACGGCTCTCAGTTTTCTCACAATTCTCATTCCCATCTCTACTTGTCTACCTACCCGACTACTTCTGCATAACATGTCACGTTGTAGATCATACATAACGCGATACCGGCGACGCGTGCTCATACGACTTGTTGCGCATTGACTGGTTACTGAATAGATGCGCGGTTGTCGATACGTGGTAGTTATGTCGATAGATTGGTGGTTTGAGATAGAATATTGTAATTATGTTAGAAAATTACTAGATGTATGAACATAAACGACGCAGGAAGAGTATGTAAGGATAGTTGCAGGTGACGTTCTATAGTTCCTGCTTACCCTCGTTGGAAAAAGGCGTGAGTTTATGTATGTATGTATGTGTATGTTAGAAAATTCTGTATTATGTAGAAAGAAAGGAGGCCACTAGTGTCAAATAATGCTTACTCATAGACGAAGAGAGAAGCCGATTTTTTCTTAACTAATCTATTAATTGCAATGGTAGTATATCTCAAAAACATTTTAGTATTAAGAGTACAAAATGATAATTAAATACACAGTTGCCGACTAATTTTTTTAATAGGTCATAAATCTATTAAAATGACAATCAGTAACTGCTTCTGAAGTCTCGATTCAATTGTTAGTCACAAGTCATTCAAATTGTCCAAAAAACACTTTTATCTGGAAAAAACATCGACAACCCCAAACCATCGACGAACTACAACCCTACACATTGCACAATATAGCAGTCATGAAGCGTAACATAAACATATCCAAGTTTTTACAGCGACACTCACACATACACACAGTTTCTTACGCGAACAGAACTCACACATATACAAAGGACGGCTTTATGTAACATGCACTAATTCAAGAAGCTAGTACATGTACTAGTACATTATTATTTTAAAATGTTAGGTGTTACGTTTGCACGCGGTTTTGCCTTACTTTTTGTTGGAAAAAAAAACATGCGTGACAATTTTTTTTTTTATTAACCACTGCGAGAGAACGAGGAAGCAAGATATTTAAAGTTTTGCTGGTGTGGCTGTATTTCAGAGAGTCCAATATCCGCTATTTGGCTCCAAACGGTAGGAATTAACCTAATGTTCAAATCAGATTTCTATCTCTATTTAGGTAGTCTACCTACTAAGTATTTATTTGCAATGTAGCTATGATATCATCAGAGTTAGCTTAACATGTTCCTAATCCTTCCGCATACCCCGCCGAGCCTCTACTATTGATTTAAGACCAAAAATAAATATTTTTCGACACACATACAGTTCAAAGACTTTTCTTTGTTTTTAGTGAACAAACAACTATTGTTACCAATTTAATTGTTTCTACAAAAATCTGGGACGGCAAACTATGGACCGACTGTTCCTTAATACATGTAGAAAAATAACCAAAACACAAGACCCGTCTGGATAACTAATATGCTCAGAAAGACGGGTCAAGCTAAACTGGATGTGTAAAAGTCATCGAACTTCTAACAAAGAAAATTCATAGACGAATTCTAAACACAAAAACTCTATTCCTTGAAAACTAATTTAAGCAACGAAATTAAAAAGGCACCTCATGAGGAATTCGACGTTCAAACCGTGGTCGTAATTCAAATCGGTCGCGTTGCCGCCCAACGGGATCGCGCCGAGTTACGTAGCAAGAATACGTCACTTGCACGTACTATACATACATACGTCAGAGTTCGCGAGTTCGTTGTTCTACTAGGCAGTGTGCCAACGGCCGAAGTGTCCCGGACACACACGAACGCGCACCCTACACACACAACCAATCAACACCCGTTTGTTCACGCATACTATCAAACGAACGCGTTTCGTTCGTGTTTCGCACACTACACCGATCTATGTGTGCAGGTATTGAGTAACTAAGCGATGAAGCTAGGTGTCATTGAGAACATAATTGCATTGTATTGTTAGGCTCGCCGATTTTAGCTGCATTTTTTTCGTCGTGTGAATATTAAGAGGCATGGGAACGATGCGAATATCGGATTCCCTGTTATGTCATTTGTGTCATTAGTTTTTCGTGCGAGACGCGAGCGCTCGTGGCGGTGAGTGGCGGAACTAAGCTAAAGATTTAATTCTTCGTTTTCAGCGGTGAAGTTCGGACGTATGTCGAAAAAGCAACGTGAAAAGGTGGAGGATGAGGTGCGGTTCCATCGTGCACAGATGAGAGCGCAGGATACAGCGCCCGATTCAGTATACGACGCCCAGCAACAGACGCCGAGCTCAAGCGACCAGTTCCATGGTCATTATAATGGGTAAGTAACGCCATCTATTATCAAAAAGTTAAACAAAGAAAATGCTTGTGCATTTTTCCCCTTGTAATTTGTTAAATTTTGAGGTTCAGTTACAATATTTAATAGATTAACAGTTGTTTTAATAAAAGCTTTATGCATAAGCCATCTAAATACTTATATTTTGTATCTGTCAGCTCCTGGAATGTGGTATGTTAAAATTGCAAAGACTGCCCTTCAAGACTATAATGAATTACGTTCCACATCTTATGCCAAACGTGCAATATAATATGTTATTCATGCAACTTGGCAATAAAATACATAATGGTTGGCAGTCAAACGACAAAACTATGACTCGTTAGAACTCCGAGCTTTCTAGTTTACCGTCACCGTTGTAATTCATTACTGCACGGACTTCAATTTGTGTCAGCGGTGCATCAGACGCTGTCATTATTGTAAGCGTCCAACGGTATACTGTCGTGACGAAGTTGAATGGCGCTTAACGGTAAACTGTAAATACTGCCACCTAGTATCGAGTAGCGGTACTAAGCGTTTCTCATTAAGAATGATAGATGGCGTTGTTTTTATTATTGCGCGTCTGAGATGTTTGTTAATAGATTTACGATTTGTTTTTCACTGGATTTAACAGTAAATAGTTGTTAAGGAATGAGGGGAAAATTCTTAACGCGACAGTTTTTGCTGTGAACAGGGGGTCTAAAAAGGCCACTTTGGTGGAATCATAATAGGAAAATATTATGAATCATATTAAATTTCGTAAAATGGTCACAAACTGACAATTCATAATATGTACTGCGTACAATTCATTAAACACAATTCATCTATTTGACAGCTTTGTATGGAGATTCGTAAAATGGTCCACTTATTATGAATTGCTATAATCAAGTTTAATGTCAAATAGCAGAATCATAAGAAGTTAGTCAAGAGGAACATTTTACAAATCATATTTGGGATTTTGTGAAAAAATATCGTAATAATGGCAAATTTAGGCCTTAAGAAAATTTTCTTGAGCACGTTCGTGTTATGTAGTCCATTTTTAAGTCATCAACGAATTGTGGCACTTCGAAAAATGGACATAGCGTTTCAAATGTGGGTCCTCCAGGTTTTTTTGGGTTATATAGGCAAAATATATGTCGTGATAAGGTCCATGAGCTGGAGCCGTACATACGTACTGCCGCGCTGGCATGAGTACTACCTACCTTCAAGAATAGTAATGAAGTAGTCAGTTTAAAGGTAGTTCCAAATAGACACTACCATCTAGTCTGTCCCGTGTGGTGCCGGACATAAAGAATAGCATCACCCCATTTCTTCCCGTGGGTGTCGTAAAAGGCGATTAAGGGATTTACTAGAGAATGGGCAGCAGCGTTCTCTATGCATTTTACCATCATACTGCGATCGCCAACCCGCTTGCCAAGCGTGGCGATTATGGCAAAGCCCCCCAAATAGGGGGAGGCCTATGTCCAGCAGTGACAGTCTTGCGGCTGAGATGATGATGATGACTACCATCTAGTGTTGTGAATGTTACAAATTATTACAATCTTTTCATATTTTAGGCACTGAGTAGATCCAATTAGTACTTAAGCATCTGGATCACACAACAGGCTAATATGGGCGCACACCATATACTTACACAACACAACATATACTTATATACAACGATTAACGATTAATATTGATTTAAGATGAATAAGTATTTACTTACTCTGTATTAAAAACGATCCAACTTACATGAAATAAACATACAACCTACCTTCAAGAATAGTAATGAAGTAGTCAGTTTTAATGAAGCAGTTCTAAATGGACACTACCATCTACTCTTGTGAATGTTACGTACAAATTACTACAATCATATTTCACAGGCAGAGTAGATCCACTTAGTACTTATGCATCTGGATCATACCACAGGTTACCAAGGGCGTACACTATATGAAACACCAAGTTTGTGTATAAAACAGTGTGATAGCTGTAGGTACCAGTAACTTTCTTCTCAGAGTAGTCACTTAGGAAACGCTGAACTCATCTAGTTTAAAAAAATATCATTGACATGTAAAAGTGTTTGTACAAACCTACTTACAGACATAACAGGCGAAATGTGGGTGTACTATAGGTTCACCTCTGCCTAACCCTTCGGGGAAACAAGGCGTGATGTTATGTTATGTTGTGTTACTAACAGAAATAAAATCATTTATCATATAACTCGTAACACTTGTCCCAGTTGAAAAAAAGAATTATTCAAAAGTACAGACTATTCACACCTAGCTTATTTTTGTAATTTGCACCCGGTAAGTAATAAACATTTCCAGAGGAAATATGTAGGTATATTTATTTTCCACATCATACAGCCCATTCACAGACAGACAGATGGACGGACCAATGGACAGCGGAGGCTTAGTTATAGGGTCCCATCCTGGTTACTCTTTGGTTACAGAACCCTAATAAAAATCTACAACCTACGGGGGACATAGGCCTTATATTACTTTACTTTCACTCCAATTTTATTAGGTAGTGTGTATCTATAAAATAGGACATACATTTTATCTTTATACCTATTATTTAAATAAAACAATACACAACGTTAAATTATTTTAATACAATTCTCATGTTGTACTGTGTAAAAATCTAGCAATAATCAAATAATGAAACTAACATAAACACTATAGTTAATCAGTTTATTTTTCTATGAATATTTTGTGTTGATGCTAGTCACGGAGCTGCAGAGGCAAACGATGACTGCTTGGAACAACTCCACCAGGCTAAAAAAGAAAATGTGTGGTTTTTAAGAAAGTCAAATCATCAGTCAATAATTAACATAACTGCTTAATAAAATGAAATTGAAAATAATATCATTGTTTAAGACACCCTAAGAACAACAGTGATGACAGGTTGGCAATAATAGTAGACTTGGAGCCCAATAGCTTCTTTAGTTATTGTTTAGTTAAATGGTAAAATATAGTTTATTTTCCTCTTTTTATTTCGTTATATATTTCATGAATGTTAACGATAGTGGGTACTCAATTTTATGTCGAGCCAGAGGGCACCTAAAATACGTTATATAAATAACATCATAATCATTTTCAATCGTCATCATAAGTCTTAGTCGCAATAAAAATAGCTGTAGGGTTAGAAAACTCCACTCACTTCGGTATCTTGATTGCTGAGTTCCACGAGTCAAAGCCGCTGTTGTAACATCGGCCGGGGTAGAGCTTAGTGCTGGCACACGAGTCTCGCCAGAACTAGACACTGCAGTGATCTCGATAAAGGGTTCAACAACGACAGAACTCCCATTATCAATGCAGAAAGACGAGCTCGAGCAGAATGTTCTTCGATTGTGTCTCGGACCAGCTGCACGCCATTCTATGCCTAAAAAATATTACGTCCAATTAAATACCTTTGCACAGTGATACAATTGTATATTGATTCAAGATAAACAAGTATTTACTTACTCTGTATTAAAAATGACCCAATTTACATGAAATCATTTAAGTTTTATTTTGTTGATGTAACCACAGATTATTATTACCACAGAGTAATTATGACGTACACATATCTGAAGAGAAAACTTTTATGTATTCGTTGCCAGCTTATAAAGTTTTTATTGTTTCTAGTTTCCCTTTTCAGGGCTTATTTGTGACATTCTTATAATTTTTATGCATACTGTAATTAAATAACATTTCAACAGTTAGAAATAATCACTTGTTTTTATTAAATCTTCAAAGAAATATTTACCGGTAAAATTACGGTCTTTATTTTTTTCATGCTGCAACATTTACACCAAATATGATTCGGATACGAATCAGTGCTGCCAATTTAGCATTTTTATGGCTAAATTTAGCATTTTTGCTAGTCATTTGGCATGCGAAAATTCAATTTAGCATATAGCATATTATTTAGCATTTTACTTGGAAAGATTTATTTAAACTTGAATTTCCAAAACTTGAATGGCAGTGTACTTCCTCTACTGTTAAATTTTGGTATGAAGTCTCGGACTACAAGGACGCTGCTGAAAATAATCCCTTCAAGGAACTGGCAGCATTTGCAACAACGTTATTAACATTAACTCATTCGAATGCAGACGTAGAGCGTGTATTTAGCCAGTTAATTTGGTAAAAACTTAACTCAGGAACAGTTTATCAATTTGAACCTTAAATGCAATCTTATACGTAAGATTCGGATTAAAAAGGGTTAACAAATGCTGTCACTCATACGAGGTTCCTGACCAAATGTTGCCAAAAATAGGGACAAATGAGGCCTATAAATCTATATCTTCCGCTCCAGTTGCATTTATTGAAGGGGATACAGACGACTGTCTTCATATGATAATTGTCGCACAAAATTACTTCTATATTTTTTTTTAATAAACGCTCTCTCTTTCTGTGTTGGCACTTTTTTTTAGCATTATCCTAAAATTTTAGCATGTTTTTGGCATTTTCTGAATGTAGATTTGGCAGAAAATATTATTTGGAGTTGGCAGCACTGATACGAATTGCATTGAGTATGATATTGCTAATTTAGGTCACCATTTTACGAAAGTTAGAGGAATTGCTAAGGTATTGCTGGGAATTCACAATATGAATTGATTTTAGCGGTATTGCTTAATGTGGCCTTTTTAGACCCCCAGCTGTCTTTGGTAAGCAGGTCTACTGTTAATATTCTAGGAACTTAATTAAATTACCGCTTCTGTTTCTAATGAGACACTAATTTACATTCAATGAGGAAACTTGAGTTAAAATTCGAAACTCTTTTCCAATTTATAAACTTTACCTATTTGGAAATTAAACTATTTATTAAGGACGAAAATTTTCTGCATTATTTACATACTTACATTTAATCATCATTAAAGACGTTCACTGCTGAATGGCTTTATAGCTAGGCTTTATAAGAAAACAATATATAAGAATCTAAAACCTAATCATCCAATTCTAACATCCACAGCTATCCTGGCTACGGATCCCCACTGTCCTCGTATGGATACAACAATGCGGGTCCAGCTTTACCTTCCAATATGGGTGGGATCCAGCCCCAGCCACCCCAGCAACAACCCTACGATGTGTCAGCAGACTACGTCGACTCCACCACAGCTTACGAACCGAAACAGACTGGAGGGTTCCTGGATCCTGACTTCATAAGTCATGGTATGTACTCATTTGGTTTTTTTCTTCTAGATAAAATTAGTAGGGGGATACTGTATATGGACTTGGTTGCCGAGCAGTGATAAACTTTTAAAGAAAAAGAATCTAAGATGTTTCTCATGTCTTCCTATTGACGAAAATGAGACCGAAGACCATCGATGGCGGCCATTTTTCAATACAGTTTTTGTCTTCCCTTGTATAATAACGTTTATTTCACTAACGTGGTTTTCATTGCACGGCGAAGACATTTTCAGGACATTCGGCTACCATGCCTAAGCCACGTATCTTCCACTGCTATATGTCACTTACCATCAGGCAAGTCGATACCAAAAGGCATAGGAAAACATCGACAGATAACATATTTTCTAAGTAGCGTGGATGCATTTATTTAGTCAAGAGAAGTAACCATGAAAATAAAACCAAATCTTATAGTCACTCAAGATTGTTCCATGCTTTGGTAGTTTAAGAATTTACCTGCTCATATAAATTAAACAGTAGTATTGTTAGCATCATCAACTAACACAAAACTTACCTATAGACGAACAACAAAAAGGGACAACAATAGTCCGAGCATCCGGCTCAACATCCACCTCAACCGCCACGACATCCACAACATCCATGCGACAGTCATCCATAAACGAGCTTCCGAGGACACGAATACAAGAATTCGATCGCTACGACCAAGACAGGATCCAATCCCCAGCTTCCATTTCAAGCGGAGTGATAAATATTAAGCAAGAAATTAAACCAGAAACCTCAATGGGAGTAGATAATCTTGTTGCCAGTTACGTGGACTCCACAACATTTTTGCATAGTCCTTCAAACATCCAACATAGTCCCATGGACATCCAAAACTCAGTATTGGTGAGCGGGCAGAGTTCAGTGTCGCTAACAAGTGAGGATTTGAGCCCGGATGACCTGACGTCCAGTAGCGGTCATGGGAGACTGATGGACCCACTAAATATGAATATATCCGGGATGGGCATGGTGAATCCTAATGCTGTGTCGAACAGAAGACATCAGGGCTCCAGCCATAGTTCGAGCGATGATTTGCCTTGTAAGTGGATGACCTTGGATGACTTTGGTTACGCTACACGATTATTTTGCTAGTTTTTTTTTTCGTTTATTATTTTTGTATGTAGTATTTCTTTTTCGGTTTTTTGTTTTTTGTATTTTGAGATGTCATTTTGATTTCAAAAATGTATTTTTTGGAGTCTTAGGAATCATGAAATATTGACTACTGTATTATTTTTTATGTATCAGCATATAAAACAGAACACAGTAGGTATCTTCATTTAAGGAAACAGAAGCTTGCATATTTCTGCCAAATAGTACATAGGTGTTGAAATTACCAGCTAATATGACAACAAAATTAGTGGTTGGCTTCTCATAGAAAATATTCTTAGCTTTGGTCAAGCATTTGAGACATTTCAATTTTATCCTTCAAGGCTAGGGGCGCATCTAAAAGTCCTCTTAGTTTCACAAGTATTGCTACTACTTTATCTTAAATTCGGTCTCTTCATCTTAAAGAGGGGCTTGTGGCTAAGTAATAACAGCCGCATGGATCGATCGAATAGGTTAAGCTGAGCTTGCCGCGGTTGATCCGTGGATGGGTGATCATTTTTACATACTAAGACCCCTCCGTGCCTCGGAAAGCATGTTAAGCCGTTTGTCCGAGCTGTCATTTGTAGATCTTTGCCAGTCGATACATTTCGTCAGAAGCTCGAAAGTCTGACAACACGACTTACCAAGGGGTATCGTATTATACAGTAACTGGGTTGTGGAGGTCAGATAGACAGTCGCTTCATGTAAGATACTGGTAGCTGCACCCGGTTAGACTGAAAGCCGACCAAAACATAGTTGGGAAAAGAATAGAGATGATGTTTAAAAAAAAGGCCAATGAATTTTTTTGAAATTTTAATCCACAACAGTTTCCAGTCAATGTGGGTCGTTCCGTTTTTCAATATTTATATCATTATTGTTCCACAATAAGTTGAAACGTGGATCAGTGAAGCATGCACCAGGAATAGCACCATTGAAGCCATTAAATGGAAAGATTCGGAGGCTGCTTCTTAGCTGAAAAATAAATATCAAATTAGGACAATTTAGTCTGAATGTTTGACAAACAATCTTACCTAGGGTGCTTATCCAATAACTTGGTTGTGAAGGCGATGTAGGCAGTCGCTCAATGTAATACTGGTATTCAGCTGTTTCCTTTTAGACTGGAGATTGATGCCAACATAGTTAGGAAAAAGCTAGGCAGCTGACATCTACAAGATGTTCCTTTTGATATCTAAAACTCTAGTGTATTAATTAGACTATATCAAAGAATCAACTGACATATGATGTAATTTTTGTTTCAAAATAATTCAACGTCAAAATTATTCCTATAAAACACCCTTACCTGAAATATACCCTAGAGTTATGGAATATTCAAAAAAAAAAACACGTTGTATAAGGTCAATACTTAATTTCAGCAAAGGAAATTTTCACTGACTGGTGAGAACCTCGTGGTCTATATTATGACATTCTTCTCTACTTGTATCTAAACCCTTGCAGGGTAGAGGCCTCTTCTGATACACAGAAGTATCGAGTCGTATGACCTTGCTTCACCATTACGGGTTGGTGATGTAAATGAAATAGTTTGATAGTAAATAAAAATTAAACTTACATTATTTAAAACGTGCCCATCACTTCTGCATCGTTCATGTCCATATCGGTTCGAATTCGGATCTTTGATTACTATCATTGGTATAGGTAGAGACAAACAGAACGGCAATAGACAAGCGGCTGATAATAAAACATAAAATATTAGAAATAACGCTATGTTTGGATAGATAGAGATATTACTAAATCTATTATTAGGTAAATGATTTTATTTCTGCAAGTAGGTTTGTACAAACAGTTTTACACGTCAATCATATTTTTAAAACTAAATGAGGTCGGCGTTTCCTATCTGACTACACTGAGAAGAAAGGCCGAAACAAACTCAGAGTCCACAGTCTCTTTTAAAGTCCAGACATAATCTTGGTCACATCATGTGAAGACCATGTAGATTGGTGTCTGAAATGATCTTTTGAGGAAATAACCACACAAATTGAGCGGACCTGTCCAGTCAGTGCACGCTTTTATCAATTTATTATTGCACGCCATTTTGAATGCACCTGGAATCAAACGTTACTTAACATAGATCCAGCAGTCCCCGAAGGGCTAGCCAGAAGTATATCCACCATAGTGCACCCACATTTTGGTTAAGTTTAAGTCCCATAAAACGGGGGGCGAGCCTATTGCCATTAACCGGACACATATTCAGACTACTGATTAATTCCAGATTACAATTAGCCTGATCCGGGAATCCACGACCTTATGTACAGCAATAGCCTCTGCTGATACCTAAATAGGTTGATAGTAAGTAGGCTGTAGTAATAAGGTTGATTTTCGTATAGCATGTGTTAATGAGGTGCAGTTGACTGTTTGGATGTATGAGGAGGAATAAGGTGTATAGTTCACTCAATCTCCGTAGAAAAAGGAGGATTCTCCGACCAGAGAAGTGTCATGTCTGGTGGGCAACTCCACAACGATTGATGTCGGGACGTTGTATATTTGCTAGTTACTCTGCTTGCGCGATGCAGGATTCTGTGATGTCAGTGCGATACGTAGTTCGTATGTGGCGGCCTAGATGCCGCTGTAACAGTATTACGGTTGATAGAATATATTTGCTCTTGTAAATTAAGTTATAAAACTAAAGTCTTAAGTACAAATTGTCCATGCATAAGGGTTTCTTTGTCTCAAGAAACCCTGTTTTATTAAACTTACGCCAACACAAACAACAACAACATGAGCCTAAAAGAAAGGCTGTTAATGGCTCCATAGCCGAGATTTCTTTATAATTCCATTTAGATTTTAACCAAATAATTAATCATTTACAATTTCAAGCTCTAATTTGATAGGTATTGTCAGTTGACATAAGAATTGTCAGATATAAAGTTTTTTTTTTGGTTTGTTTCATTCATAAATATTGTATTGTTACACTTATTAATTGTATTATTTTGTTATTTAGTTATAGATTGCTTGCTATGATTATTTATAGTAATTTCATTATTATTTTCATGAAAATGTTTATTTATTTTATTTTATGTTAGTAGAACTCTTTGCACGAAATTTAAGACACTGCCATCTACTGGCGAGTAGCTAAACCTATTCTTCTTTTACAGCGGAGGGTGATATCAGCAAGGTCCTTGTGAAGAGTTTGGCCGAAGCACATGCGAATACCAACCCTAAGCTTGAGTACATACATGAGATGTTCAGAAAGCCACAGGATGTTTCAAAGTGAGTATACTTAAATTACAGCAATTAATAGTTTTCGATACCTTTTCTTGAACTTTACTAATACCTACCTTTTTCTGCCGCTAGTTTTTTTTTTTTTACATAATTGACTTAATTAAAGTAACATGGGGTATAGAAATAAATCAAAGAAGAGCGTTTAATTGCGTTAAATTTTATTAATATTCTCCAGTTTAGGTCGCATGCCATAGGGGCGAATCAATTGTAAAGAAAAAGTGGAAATGTTCCCAAATTTTTCTAACAGATTACCCCAAACACTCTGCCCCCAAGCATCGAAATCCGAACTGCAGCACCAGCTGCCACAACGGGATGATATAAAAAAGTTAATTTTTGAATTCCTATTTTCCATTTATCATTCCATTTTATTTTTTTTTTCCCGTTAGTCTATCTGTTGTTCCTAGTCATCAGGTTTGGACACCTTGAAAGGCAGTTAATAAAGAAATTGAAAAAAAAAAATGCTACATTTAAGTCCAGAATTTTACATTTAACTCTAGAATTGGAAATGATATTTTTTTTTTTAATGCAATTCTTATCTCATATTCCTTTACTTTTATTTCTCACTAGCTTCTGCCCGCGACTTCGTCCGCGTCAAATTTTTGCTCCCCTTACCCTTCCCGTCGCATCGATTTGCCTGCTAGTTTTCGTCCATTTTCGCTCCTTGAGTTATAGTGAGTCAACCTTAAAAGATAGACATATGCTCTTGGGACTTTTTTTTTGAACTTTTTAAAAATAACAATCCCGTCATACATGATTTTTGCGTTACTTTAACCGTTTACGCAGCGCACGCAACGGAAACTCTCAGAAGGAATAAATTTTCCCCGTTTTTGCAACATTTTTCATTACTGTTCCGCTCCTCTGAGGTGTAGCGTGATGTTATATAGCCTATAGCCTCCCTCGATAAATAGGCTACCTAACACAAAAAGAATTTTTCAATTCGGACCGGATTCGATTCGGAGATTAGCGCGTTCAATCAAACAAACAAACTCTTCAGCTTTATAATATTAGTATAGATAATTAGTTGACCCAGACGTACCAAGTTTGACAACCTGGTACGCGGTGGTGATCTGGTAAGCGTTTTCTAGCTGACACTCATATGTTAGGTTAGCTCCTACCCAGTTATGATGACCTGGTACTTCGAAGGCATAAAGCGTTTTCTAGCTGACACTCCTTTGTTTGGTAAGCTCCTGTCAAGTTATGATAACCTGGTACTTCGAAGGCAACGTTTATAGTGACTTGTATTCTCTTTGACGTTTTATGTGACGTCTCACGGGAACGCGGTCGAACGGAATAAATAAATGATTATGGTAAAAAGTAAAAAAAAAAAAAAAAAGTATCCTATGTCCTTCTCCTGGCTCTAAACTACCTCCCTGCCAATTTTCAGCTAAATCGGTTCAGCCGTTCTTGAGTTATAAGTGAAGTAACTAACACGACTTTCTTTTATATATATAGATGACGCAATAGGTAGTGTCTGTTACTTGTTGGTCGTGGCTTCGATCCCCAGGTCGAGCAAAGTGTCACTGGGTTCTTCCATTAGGAATTTGGCTGATGGCAATAGACTCGCTCTCTATTACACGGGATTTAAACATAACTGCCGAAATGAGGGTTATCTATACATCTCTGCCCACCTTAGTGAAATTAGCCTTGGTAACTGAACGTATGGGTTGTGGAGATCAGATGGACCCTCTATGTTGTTGTTAGTCAGCTGCATCTGTTTAGACTGGAAGCCGACCCCAACATAGTTGGAGAAACGCTATGCAGGTGTTGACGAATGGCTATAAGAATAGGGGAAGATCAAGGAAACGATGGATGACGGACTGTGTGAAAGTTGATATGGCTAGAAAGGGGGTGACTACCGAGATGAGGAATAATAGAGAAGTGTGAAAGAAAAAGACATGTTGCGCCGACTACACATAAATTGGGATAAGTGTAGGAGAATGATGAAATGTATTATTATGGTATTTTATAAGGTGTTATTTTATATAATTAACCATTACTTTATTTTCAGGCAACTATACTATAGTTCAATGACATACGAAGAAATGTGGCTGGATTGTGCAGACAAATTGACTGGGATGATCCAGAATATCATAGAGTTCGCAAAACTTATACCTGGATTTATGAAACTTACACAAGACGATCAAATTCTGCTGCTAAAGTCTGGTGAGTATAGTATCCATAGATCATTCATCATCGGATTAGGGTATTTTTCTCAATTTTTAAGAGGGTCTTTGATCAGAAGTGGGATGAAAAAGGAAAAATTATTAGGAATTGAGAAATTATTTGATTTTTCTAATAGTATTTTTCGATGGTTTATGGTTTACTATAAATATATATGTAGATAATATATCACTCTTATTTCATTTCCTAAAAAAAATCTTAGCACATTCATATTACTTATAAACTTTTTTGCTATTAAATTTTTGGCAAAAAGTTAGTGAACTTAAATGAAGTTTCCTTATAAAAAAATAAAAAATAAATACATCCTACATGATAGTCTTTTAGTATCAAATAATCGTAATTAATCCAATATGCACGCTAAATTATCGAAATAAACTTTTTCTTGATTTAGGCTCGTTCGAGTTAGCCATCGTCCGACTTTCACGGTTGATCGACGTGAACCGAGACCAGGTGTTGTATGGAGATGTGGTGCTGCCTATCAGGGAATGCGTGCATGCACGGTGAGTTATATTTAATTTGGGCACTGGCATTTAAGTTGAGAAATTTCATTTAATTTGGAAAATAATATTTAGTATGAAAAACAGTTACTTAAGAATGTAGTAAAAAATGCTACATTTAAGTACAGAATTTTACATTTAAGTCTAGAGTTTGAAATGAGTATTTTTTTTTTAAGTTTTCTCTGCAACTTTGTTTCTAATAATTCATTAGGCTCTGTTACTTGATTTTGAATACCTTTCAATAACAATTTTTTTTTTATCAACTTACAGTGATCCCCGCGATGTGGCGCTAGTGGTGGGTATATTTGACGCGGCGAAGACAATCGCGCGACTCAAACTGACTGAGACTGAACTTGCGCTCTACCAGAGCCTTGTGCTATTATGGCCAGGTAAGCATCATCCATCATCTATCTTTACAGCTAGCAAATAAACTATTTATTCCATTAGACATGTATGTTCTAGAAATTACTTATCGATATACCTTACTAGTTGTTGTTTGATTTTGAATGTTTTTGCTTATCCATTGCATCATTATGTTCAAAAAAATAGTTTGTTCTACAACGTTAAAAACACAATGAATGGTGGTGAACTGTCAAATGAAACCAATTTCTACTGTTTCTGTAGTACTACCCCGTTGTATTGATACTTGTTACAAACTGGAAAAACAAATAATGGGCGAACAACTATAAATTTTGTTAAGTAAATACACCTGTAAAAAGAGACTCCTGAATTCAATATAAAGTCCCCAAACTGCCAGGGTCGCGAGATTTGTTCGAAAGATACACCGTGGCCTTGGCACATAGGCAACTGAAGGAACACGGGTGGGTTTTAGTTAGTAATCCGAAACCCTCCCGTTACGCCCAGAGCGGGAGACGTCATTTGATGATGTCCCACCCACAAAAAAAAGTCCCCAAATGTTGTCTTTGAAGTTTGAATAAACACTTTGTTTTTATTCATCATCGGCAGCTATTTACCCTTTTCACCAGTATGACTGATTAAGACTATCAAATGTTCTTCTTCTTCTCAATCCACAGAACGGCATGGTGTCCGCGGCAACCCTGAGATCCAGTGCCTGTTCAACATGTCGATGGCGGCGATGCGGCACGAGATCGAGACTAACCACGCGCCCCTAAAGGGTGACGTCACTGTTCTAGACACACTGCTGGCTAAGATACCCACCTTCAGGTATGTATAGTATCTAGAACTGGTAACTTAACTGTGATTCTTAACCTCTAAGTCCCTGAGATACCACATTTGGTATAGACATAATGGTTTTGAATTGTGTCTGTAATTACGGTAATTGATTGATTAACACGTTTAACTGCCATGGTTAAAATCAGAAAAAGTAAAAAAATGTACTTAGTGTTATTTCACTTTATATATGTAGATTATTTGTTCCATAAATACATTATTTATTCTAAAAACATGGCCGCCAGGCAGCAACTTACATGTTCAGATTTTGTATGTGTTGTCAGTCATATAGTCTGACAAGGCCTAAATGGAACAAAAAGCGTCAGACACATAGTCCGACATAGCAGTTAACGGGTTAACGATAAGATAATGGTAGATATAGGATAACAATAATCATTATCATCATTAGCCTATACCAGTCCACTGCTGGACATAAGCCTCTCCAATTGCACGCCATGCAGATCGATTCTCGGCAACTCTCATCCAGCTGTTACCAGCCACCCTACCAAAGTAAATCAATAATACTAGCCTGTTATGGTCCCAGAGCTAGGCAAAGACCTATTCTCATGAAAAGAAGGCCTGAGCAATGGTCATCACGCTTGCTCAAGATGGGCTGTCGATTTCAAACTTATATTAACTATAAGTACAAGTTTCCTTTTTTATGGGGGTGGGAAATCATCAAATTACTTCTCCCGCTCTGGGCGGAGCGGGAGGGCGTTCCTTCAGTTGCCCATATGCCATGATAACTCTTTCGAACAGATCTTGCGACCCTGGCAGGAGTGGCAGCTACAAGTTTCCTCTCGATGTTTTTCTTCACTGAAGTCAGTAACGTCCATGATAAACTTAGGAAGTACATTTATGAATTGAAAGAGTCATATTTAAGGCCTCCACGATATTTTAGTACACACAGTAAAATCAAAACATTTGTAAATAAAACTAAGCATAGAAAATCTAATTATCAGTCATTTCTGATGGAGAACCTTCAAAACCTACCCTGCCATATAACAAATCTTTTAGACACTTATTCCAATGACTTCCAGTCAAGCGTATGAAAATCGCCACAATGATCTAGAACTTGAAATTTCATTTACAATGTTTAGGCAGGTAGAGTAAAATAACACAAATACTGTGACAAATATACATAAACGCACACCTTCATCCCATGGGGGTAGGCAGAAGCTACAGAACGCCATCTGCTAGGATCCTTACTTATTCCTTTTACCTCGTTTATGTTATCCGTTCTGGACATACATATACAGGAAAAATTTATAACCAGTGCGCAATTTTTTTTTGGTGGTTCAGTATCAGTAAGAGAACACATTTCAACTATTTTAACAATACGTTTTTTTAATTTTTATCCGGCCTTAAATCAGTTAACTGTGGACACCCTACATATTTCGTAATATGATATCGACAATAGGAATAGGTCAGTCAAACCGCGCGCCGGCGTAGATATTGCGAACTTCTTAGAATTTTGACTGGTCGAACTGGTAGGTACTTGTAGCTACGCTCGGTCGTTCAACTTCGCCAAAACCATTTTCAAAATAAACATCTTTCGTTAACGATAACTTATTTTTTGTACTAAGATATATCAAAATAAAAACTGTATAGTTATTATAACTCGTTTAAGTTTAATTTGTTGAAATTTGCGCACTGGTTAAAAACTTATCCTGTAGATTTCCATGCCCGCCGGTTGCGAGTACAAATACTAATGAGAACAATTTTTCAATTACAGAGAACTATCGCTGATGCACCTCGAGGCTCTGTGTCGCTTCAAGGCGGCGCATCCGCACCACGTGTTCCCAGCGCTCTACAAGGAGCTGTTCTCACTGGACAGTGTACTGGACTACACGCACGGCTAGGTCTCCACCTGCCCCAGGTCTAAACCCACAGGTTTCTATCAGGTTGCGTTAGAACGATCTCATTTTTGCCCAATATAGCTGGACGGTGGCATTTTGAGACCTTTTCAAAGACTCTTGACAGCTTGACAGCTATTTTTTTTTATTAATTCCTACGCAAAACTAAACGCATGTAAATCATTTGTTAATATATTTATAATTGTATGTATGTACCTTGAGACTGTTAAAATATTTACTTAAAAGTATGTACGTACAATAATTAAAAGGAGGTTTATTTAATTCGATTCTAGTTACATTTAAATGCGTTTAGTTTTACATTTAATCTCAGAATATATGATTATTTTTTCATTTGTTATGGAAATCTCTTATAATTTTTTTTTCGTAACAAGAAATATATTATGTAGCGTTACACACATTTTTGTGGTTTATTTAATACATAATTAGACATAATGTATGTTTGATTGTGTATTGTATACAAAGGAATATCGTAATATAATTATCGTAAAGTGTATCTAACTCTGAATGAAGAAATAATAATAATTATTATATAAAGATATAATAATAGGAATAGAGTTTTTATTAAGAAATAAATAAAAAAGTTATAAAGGTGTAGCAAGTTAAAGATCACACAGTTTCAATCGAACGAAACTTATTTTAAATAGGACTCTTTTTTATTAATTTTAACAGTTTTTTTAAAGAATGTAACTTGTTATTTATTTCAAATGATTATTATTATTATTGATGTTTTTTTCGCCTCTGTAGATTGTCGATTTAAGTTGTAATATAGGAATACATGATACTGCCCATTTTTTGTATTTTTTTCGTTGTTTTTAATTAAATAAAGAAGTACATATATGTCAAATATGTTAAAGCGATCGAAAAATGCAAATCATAATTAAAAGTAATTTTAAGTCGAATAACAGTCGTGCGTTGAACAAAATTATCAAATGAGAATGGACTTTTCAGGAATGAGTAATCAAATTTTCACGGACAAAATCATTTTTGTAATATTTAGCAGGCAATTTTTATTTGTTTTTCATTTTCTCGCGTGTAGAGTAAATTGATCTCATTTTTTTTTTCATATTCTTTGCTTGGGTGCCATCTTCGGAATTACGTCACATTTCGCATAATAAAATGAAACTAGAAAAAAATGAAAAAACACAATTCTGCATAATAAAACTGTTGTATTTTTATCCATTAATACGTAAATTATTTTTTTACCTTTTTTATTTTAGCTTGACGCGATTTTATACGTATTTTTTATAATTTAATTTAAATTGCCTGCTACTAATAATTAGAATTATTAAAATAACCATCAATTTTCTAACATTACGCTAAGTTTGTCGAATAGCCTTTACTATAGACTGGATTATATTAATGTTAATAAAAAGTATAAATCTTAACTTGTATTTTGTAAATAGTTATTAATCATATGTATTTTATATTAAATATCATAAGGTTCGATGGGTTATCTTTAATTTTACATTCTATTAAAAAATATAATAAAAGAAACAAATTTTTCAAGATGGACTCCGAGCATGCTTGACAGATCATGTGAAAAATGTTGTTTTTTTCCTTTCTATATATTATATATTTTTTGTTAAATAAAGCAATCTGTTATTGTCTAGTTTGGTTTTATTTTTTTTAATTTCCTATTTTCCTTTTTTATTATTTTCTTTTTCATACTGATAAAATAGGTATAATTATATAGTGAGATCAT
The DNA here is from genome assembly GCA_932294355.1 of Aporophyla lueneburgensis. Classification (NCBI taxonomy): domain Eukaryota; kingdom Metazoa; phylum Arthropoda; class Insecta; order Lepidoptera; family Noctuidae; genus Aporophyla; species Aporophyla lueneburgensis. The sequence goes on along the minus strand of OW028762.1, from coordinate 8,055,999 downwards.
ACTTAATAGTTAAAAAAACATACGGGTGGTTCAAATGTTAATTTTTAAACATGATATATTTTAATTTCTATTAAAACTCAGATATATACGTAGAAATAATTAATTTTAAATATTTCCACAACTATTAGTATATGCAATACAGTTTTTCAAAGAGTGTGTACTCTTTTTTCGCAAAAAAAATAAATTAAAATGTAATAAAACTAGGCGCACACGTTTAGATTGTTTAGTCATTATGTTTAGCTTCGATATGGGAATGTTCAATTTGTAAAATTATATTGTAAAGTATAATGAATTTTTGTAAATATTATTTGTTTTTGTAAAATATCCTAAAACTTGTAAAATATGTATCTTGTTATAACTATTCATTACTTCATTATATATACTTCAAACTGTGAATCTATTCGCAACCCTTAAATAATATTAGCCATCACAAAAAAAACAACACCATGTATTTTTTTTTACATAAATTTTTATTTTTATGTAAGTATAATTCTCATAATCTTTATAACTTTAAACTACAATTGGACATTTCCCAAGAAGGTTTACAAAATAAAATTAGTAAAAACGAAATATTGGAGAAAACGTTTTAGAGCACTAAGACTGAAAAATGGCTGAAAACCTATTACCTTCACTTACCAACATGGTTAAACAGGAAAAAAACACAATTAAAATCTAGCAAAAAAAACCATTTTCAGCAATTTCTTGATACAGATATTTAACTGTTTGAGACCGGTCATGTATCACGAATTTATTTTGAAAAATAACTCAATAAAAATATCGGAAGAACATGTGCTATACACTTGCGATTTTTCGACTTATGTCTGACTGATGTGTTATTATTGCTTTTGATTAGTCGCAAAACTGCGTCATACAGTTCTTTAATCATATTTATGCGATATAAAAGCCGGGAATTTGGCTGTATTATCTTTTCGTCTAAATAATATCTACATGCCTTGATCATCAAACTTCGTAAAGTGTGGTTGTGAAAGTCACCTACACCCATAATGTCATATATTTATATTGTATTGTCGTAAACTTTCACTAAAAAGGCTGAATTTAAACTAAAGGTAGATCTTTTTATAAAGCCGTGATCCCGTTTCCCGTTCTTTCAAATCTTTTTCTGTTCCGAATGGATCTTTATGATTTAAGCGAGTTTTCGCTATCCCACTTCATGTTTATTTGACTTTAATAATACTGTGAGAAATGTTGCTCTTCGTCACTTCTTAAAATAAGGACCGATATAGGGTTCTTAGTCTGATATTCAAACAATGCCGTTACGTCTTTTCTTCTTGAGAATTGAATAAATCGATTTGATAAAATAATCGCAAAAAAAAGTCGCAGGTGTGTAGCCATCCCAAACAACGCCGTGTCCATAACTTCGAGCAAAATTTAGACTTGATTGGTGCAAATCGAAGGGTGAAGAGTAGCATCTTGCCTCTCTTTCGCACATATGCGTTTGAGTGTCAGTGCGATAGTGATAGTATATAGGGTAAACGTTTTACTTGCTGGGTAGTTTTAGTAGGTATTTCTAAAACTTTTGTACTATGTTTTGCTAAATTTTCACTAAAAAACTAATATATAGATTTGGACACGTAAAGGATAGAATAAAAATGTATTTTGGAAAAAGCAAGCATGATGTATATGGGAATAATCGGTAACGAGTGTCTGTGCGTTTTTTTTTTTTTTACAAAAATCGGTTCGATTTGTAATTTTATTTTATTCATTAATTCTTCATTCTTTTCTAAGAGTTTCTATTTTGTAAACGGTACCTACGAATTTATGGGTATCTAAGATCATTATAAATAGTAAAAAAAAAGAATTAAAAAATAATAAAATTTTTGTATGTCTTGTTTTTCTATGAGATGATTTATATTATCAAAATATTGATTTGTTAATGAAATAATTAAGTATTTTTACACATTACCTGAACATATGAAGAGTTACAAATATAAAAAAAAAACATTATAATATATCTATGTAAAGAACAGAATATATAAAAAAACATATTTTGTCTGGGCGATATGATCGAAAATTGTTACAAAAGAAATGAAAAAAAAAAAACTAAAGTTTTTTTAACCGACTTCAGAAAAGGGGGAGGTTCTCATTTCTTGATTCAGTCTTCCGTTCAGAAACTGTGGGTTAACTTTTTTCGATGATACTGCGTATGAGCTTTGTTGGTTTATGAACTCAAACACAAAAAAACATTGTACCTACGAGTATGTACCTAAAGTAGATAATGGTGAATTTTGAGAACCAATAGTAAATAAATGTTATTGTTTTTATTATTATTCTCGAATCACTTGCAAATGCGTTATTGTTTTATTTCTTCTGCCCACCATACCTTTAGAATTTGGATCTTGAGTAGTTTATTTTTGCTGACCCTACCAAATGGCTGGACCAATTTTGATGGGACTATCACTGGCTGATATTAGGGAATAAAGTCAATAACTCCACACAAAACAATTAAAATACATGAAATTCAATACAAAAAGTTAAAGTGATAGAGATGGTAAAAATGAAAAAGGATGGAAGGGAAGAAAAGTATAACAGGATGTTCTCTGATAAAGCCAATGTTAAATCTTCAGGGCCAATGTTAAGCTGTTTTGGAAACAGGTAAGACTGGCTCGCGGAGTGACAGGAACATCGAGTATGAATGTTGTAAGAGCAGAAGATGAATGTTTACTAAATGAAGAATGTGAATGTGAATGGGTGCGTGTGTGTGTGTGTGTGTGTTCATGTGTGTGTCTGTGTGTGTGTGTGAATATGTGTGCGTGTGTGTGATGTGTGGATGTGTGTGTGTGAGTGTTGGAACGCTGGAAGGGATACTTTGAAAGTTTATTTAGTGTGCAAGGAGTGGGCAACTGGGCAGATGCCAGTTTAGAAGACCAAAACTTAGACATAGATGAAGAGAATGAAATAGAAATAGGTGAGATTGTAAGAGCGCTGAAGGGAATGAAAGCTGGGAAAGCTGCAGGATATGACAGAGTGTCTGCTGAAATGCTGAAGAGCGATGACGGGGTGGTAGCAAGCATGTTGTGCCGGATCTTTAATATGTTTTGAGATATGGCCGTGTACTAGATTATTGGTGTAGGGCTGTAATCGTACCCCTATATAAGGGAAAATGCTCTCAGTAGGAGTGTAAAAACTACCTTGGCCTTAGTCTTTTGAGTGTTGTCGGCAAACTATATGCGAAGGTTCTAATAAATAGAGTGATAGGAGTGACATATAAGAAAATATTGGATGTGCAAGGAGGATTTAGAGAGGGAATGGGCTGTACGGATCAAATCTTCTCCCTAAGGTGCAAGGCCGAAAAACATCCGGCAAAGCACAAAAAGTCTACGGTGCTTTCCTTGACTTGGAGAAAGCCTATGACAGTGTGTAGAGGGAAGAACTGTGGTCAACACTATCCATGTACGATGTGGATTGGCGCTTGGTACGGGCACTGAAATCTTTATACAAGGATTCCAGTGCTTGTGGAAGGATAAATGGGGCATACACGAACTGGTTCTGTATCTCGAGGGGTGTTAGACAGGGCTGTGTAGCGTCACCGTGGTTATTCAACTTGTACATGGATAGTTGTTTGGAAGAGGGGAAGTGTGTATTGAAAATAATAATATCTAAGGACATACAACACACTGTTATCTGATCCCAAACTAGGCAGAGCCTGTACTATGGTAACCAGACAACTGATAAATACTGATACTTATGTATTTCTAAATACATACATACATATTATAAATAAATTACACCCAGACACAGAGCAAATGATTGTGCTCATCACACAAACATTTATCCTGGGTGGAAATCGAACCTACGACCTCAGTCTTAACAGTCAGGGTCACTAACCACAACACTAACAGGTCAGTCAAAATGAATGAGTTGTATGTCAAATGCTTTATTTACGCAGATGATGAAGTTCTACTTGCATCTTTAGCAGATCAGTTGCAAGACATGATGACTGTAATGGATGAAGCATATAATATGAAGGGGACGAATATAAATGTTAATAAGACGAAGGTCATGGTGTTTGAAAGAGAGGAGAATTTATCAGTGTGTGATGTGAAAATAAATAATATGATTGTGGAGCAAGTAAATAAGTTCGTTTATTTGATGATTTTGTTTACAAGGGCTGGAAAGACTGAAAAAGATGTGGAAAGAAGGGTAAATGCGGGAAATATTGTAAATGGGGCTCTACAAGCGATTGTGACCAACCTGTTGATGTCCAAAAAGGCCAGACTGGCGGTTGCGTGCCTACACCAGCACAATGGTGTGTGGGTGTAATCATGCTTATGTATGGAAGTGTATGTTGGATGTGGTAAAAGAAACATAAATAAATGCTGTGGAAATGCGTTCCTTACGGAACAAGTGTGACTATGAATGATAGGCTGAGGAATGATGTGATAAGTCAACGGTGCGGTTTAAAAGAGGATGTAGTGACAAAAATACTTTGGTCATGTTGAGAGGATGAATGAAGGATGGCTAACAAAAAAAAATTACAAGGCAGATGTGACTGGACACGTCGAAAGGGGACGCCCTAGGAGAACAAATAGTATACTTATTGGTGATGTTGTTGCGTAGTACTGGTAACAGGCGAGCGTGTATGATCAGATGTATGATAAACGAAGCAAAAAGCGTATTTGAAGATCGTAGTAGGTGGCACTCTATAGTTTCTGATTACTCCCATGGGAAAAAGGTGTGGGTTTTTGTACGTATGTATGAAATTCAATACCTTATCACTCCTAAACCTATGAACATATGACGACCTAGGTGGCATCTTGGGGAGGGATATATGCTGTTTTCTGACCCAGTGGCTAGTGAATCCCTAGGTAGAACGTAATAGGATAGAAATTTAAATGATTAATCCTACTTAATATTATAAATGCGATACTTTGTATGTATGGATGTGTGGATGTTTGTTACTCTTTCACGCAAAAACGACTGAACGGATTTGAATGAAATTTAGAACACAGTTAGTTTATAACCTGGATTAATAGATAAGCTACTTTTTATCCTGGTAGTACGTTCCCGCGGGATATTTTCTGACCTCCACGCGGGCGAAGCCGCTGGCAAAAGCTAGTTAATTTAATATTTGGCAAGGAGCTAGATTGCATCCTGGGGATGAACATAGGCTAAGCTTTTTGACCAAGTGGTACGTTTTTGTAGGATAATTTCCTAGCTGGAACCTAATATGATATTTTAACCTGAAAGTTTCATGCGGAATTTCACTTGAACAGATAACAGTTTTTCAGAGCTCCAGACATATTTTTTGTACCATTAACCTTTTGAATTGGCAACACTTGTGTTAACCAACATAGCCAGAAGAATTGCCAAACTAAAGTGGCAATGGGCAGGGCACATTGCTCGCAGAAACGGTGGCCGTGGGGCCGGGAGGTTCTGGAGTGGCCGCCGCTTACTAGAAGACGTGGCCTCCCAATAGACGGACCGATAACCTGGTGAAGGCTGCAGAAATCCGCTGGATGCGTACAGCACAGAATCGGTCGAAGTGGCTTGGGGGAGGCCTATGTCCAGCAGTGGACGTCTTTTGGCTCAAATGATGATGAACCGAGCTACAAAAGTATGGTCATCAGGTGTCTCATCAAATTGAACTCGGAAAGAAAAATAAGCTGCAGATTCCAGGCTAAATGAAAAGTCTTAAATACCCTATAACACTTTAATATAAATTATTTCAACATTGTAATCACAGATTTATAAATACTTAACAAAATGCTTAAGAAAACTTAACCTTGCCCTCGTTTCGAGGTTTTTCTTGTCCCCAAATTAAAGAATACAGTTTCCATTGAGTTAAATAAATTGCTAGTCCTAGGAAAAATACTGCAATTATAAATATTGGGAAGTAAACAGTTCCGTAGGTCATTGTGAAGATCGGGTAGGGGAATAGCCCACGTTGGCTGTATGTGTGCAGAACACTGAAACAATAAATAAAAAAAGATTAAAAAACTTCGTTTCTGAACCTTTATAACTCCGGACGCAAAAAGAGGTGTGTTATAAGTTGGACCAGTATGTATGTTTGTCTGAGGCGCCCTAGCTCTTAAACGGGTGAACCGATTTGAGTGCGGTTTTTTTATTTGAAAGTTCTTTTCTAGCGTTGGTTGTTAGTATCAAAATCGGTGTAGCCGTTGCGAGATGACGATCCTCTGATCAAAATATTACCTACAGCTTCTCAAACTTATATCACGCTTCTAGACTAAAAACGCAAAAAGTGAAGAGTTCACAGTCAAAGTTAAAGCATTTATTTCAAATAGGCCCAAAAAGGCACTTTTGAACTTCAACAGTTATATGGAAATAGAATTGATTCTAGTTGTTCATATATCAAATCACTAGTTAAGTTAAGATCGGCGGCGGTTGCCATCAACCGGCCACAAATCCAGACTTCGGGCTGTTACCGAGAAATTCTAGACGGAAAAACCCATTTTGCCTGATCCGGGAATCGAACCCAGAATCTCATACTCAGCAAAAGCGCTTGCGACCATTAAACAACGAATTTAATTATCTAGAAAAACTCCGGAGATTGTTCAATAATATAATATATCCCGGTATAGCCCGGGGGAGGTGACAACTGAGAAATTTCAGATAGAAAAACTCAATAATATACTTTGCACGATCTGGGAATCGAACCCAAGACCTTATGCTCAGCAGAAGCGCTTGTGACCACTCGACCAACGAGACATCAATAATATGTTTACAAATATTACTGTTCAATACTTACAAAGAATTATACACGATGTACAAAACCACGAGGATACCGAGATTCAGGCGATGTGACTTTTGAGCAGGTCTCGGCAGGAACACCAGTTCCCATAACGCAGCAGGGAAGATACAGAAATGCATAACCAAGTTAGACTTAAAAGAAAATATGTTGTCTATGAATGCAGGGAATAGTAGCTCCCTGTCGTATATGAAGATTGGCCAGAATATTGTGAATATTAGCTGAAACAAATGAAATACGTGTTCTTAGTTGTCTGTGATTTTGCGAACATCCATCCATACATATCGCCGGGGCATTTTTTGGCGCACGGGATCTTAGGAAGAACTAAAGAAACGAAAGAAATAAAAGGAAAGAGAGAAAAGAAAGAAAAAAGAAAGGAAGGAAAGAAAAGAATGAAAAGAAAGAAAGAAAAGAAAGAAAGAAAAGAAAAAGAAAAGGGAGCATAGAAAGAATATAAAGAAATATTATTTATTCTGTACAAACAAAACGCAAATTATGAAAAATAAAAAAAAGACAAAAAAAGCACGCGTACAAATTAGCTAAAAGATCCGAATTCAAGTCCAAAAAGTCTTCAACGCACTGCTAGAACAGTGTATTTTTTTGACGCGCTTGGATGCCCTCAGTTGGATTCTCAGTGCTCGGTTCAACACCGTGAGTTGTTAATTCAGTGCTCGATAAAATCTCACCACGATATTTTTACGTCCGTCGTAAGGTCTAAGCCGTTGATCCCGGCTGTCATTTATACATCTTTAACAGTCATTATGTACCTAGGACAGACTGTCCAGTTAGGTAGATCCAAATTCGAGGAAGAGGTCAATCGTCGAATCCTGGCTGCTGCCGGTTGGGCAGCGTTCGGGAAGCTACGCAATATCTTCTCGTCCCACATACCGCAGTGTCTCAAGACGAAAGTCTTTGACCAGTGTGTGTTGCCAGTGATGACTTATGGAACCGAAACGTGGTCGCTCACAATGGGCCTTATTAGAAGGCTGAAAGTCACCCAAAGGGCGATGGAGAGTGTACGCTGCCAGACTAGACCCCTACAATAGGTTTTAATTATTATGTGGAAGCGTGCTAACCGTGGGGCTCTAGAGACAAGAGTGGCGAGCGAAACTAGTCCGCCGTACGCGGAGCAGACAATATATAAGAGAACAACTCACCTACAATACAACAAAAGAACTTACCTGTTGGTGAAGGACACTGCTCTGGTGCCAACCTGGAGTTATGTATGTAAGTGAGTGTATATGTATCGTGTCGTGACGTTATGAGTGTTCTCCTGGTAACAATCCGCTGCAATAAGGCTGGAGGCAATCACAGCATGCGGTCTTCAAATCACTCATTCCCAATAGCGTCACTAACACTTAACCATCGGGTCATGACAGATTGTCCACAAAACGACCGGTTCTCAGGGATTAAGGGATTATTTTACAAAAGATCGCGAGATACCAAGCGGCGACCATCCCTTTCAAGAACTTCAGTTTTAACAAACGTAACCCGTATTATTACGTCAAATTGGGGTTATTAACACTCAAAGCAACTGGATCACGACTAATTGTCACAAGCGGATCGATTTAAAAGGATTAATTTCAACAAAAGCGTCGCGGGGGTTCCAAAACGCGACGGACCCATTTTAGCGGCAAATCAACAAGGAGTGTCAAGTGTCAAAATCAAACTGACAAGTCAGATGTCACTTCGTTACACGCGCATTCCGTTAGGCGCACAGATAATAAACGGGACAGAACAGAGAGGGCTATGCTCGGAGTTTCCCTACGCGATCGAATCAGAAATGAAGAGATCCGTAGGAGAACTAAGGTAACCGACATAGCCCGAAGAATTGCTAAACTGAAGTGGCAGTGGGCAGGGCACATTACTCGCAGAACAGATAGCCGATGGGGCCAAAAGGTTCTGGAGTGGTGACCGCGTACCGGAAGATGTAGAGTTGGAAGGCCTCCAACAAGGTGGACCGATGACCTTGTGAAGGCCGCAGGAATCCGCTGGATGCGGGAAGCACAAAACCGGTCGAAGTGGAGGAGCTTGGAGGAGGCCTATGTCCAGCAGTGGACGTCTTTCGGCTGAAATGATGATGATGAGGATAAACAGTTATTATGGGTCGTCAGTCGCTTTAATTTGTGTAAATTATTTCATCACGACTGTTCTCAAAGCGGTAAAGGTTGTTACATTGTGTTCTATCTATGGTGTTAAGGAAACGGTTTTACTTTGCTGGCTCTCCTTATTCCATTTAGACCCCTATTAATTTTAACACGAACTTTAGATTTACACTTCTTAAAGTACGAAGAATACATTTCTCTAAAGTGTCATATAAAAGTATTTATACTTTTGCTCAGTCAGTTTCTAACAGCTTTAAGGCTTTTTCCTAAACATTTTCATCCGTTTCTTACTAAATTGCAATTATATAATACCCGAGGGCCCCAGTTACTAACCTCTTTTGGTGACTACGTAAGTAATAATTATGTATATTTTCATAACAATGGAATCTAAGGTATTAAGTGAGTATAGTGTTTTTGCTAATAAGAAGTCATGTGGCATAATATTCTGAAGAGTGACGGAATTACTTAACTAGGTACGTTCAACAGGCTTATAAATTACCTGACCTTGGTATAAAAACTATATGCTTGAATGTTTGAATGTATATATTATTGCTTCTAATAACGACGAATATAATTTTGTTTATTTGTGAACTTAATAGACAGTGCAAGATTTCCCAAATGCAGTTCTAGCTTTTTCTAGCTAAATTATATAATATTTACTAGCTTTTTCCAGCGGCTTCGCCCGCGTATTATACTTACAAACCTCCCTCTTGATTCACCGTGTCTATTGGTGAAACCCGTGTTAAATCCTTTGTGTAGTTTAAAAGATCTAAGCATGTAAAGAAGTTTATCTAGAAATTGAAACTCACGCCATCTATTAGGAGTTTTTATAAGTAATCAATGAACACACACATTGTCCTATAAAAAAAAACATTTAATTTACAAATATTGAGATCAATAATTGAGATAAAAACTATCTTATCTTTTAAGTTGAATCAAACTGCACACGGTGTGCAAATTTTATTAAAATCGGTTAAGTAGTTTAAGAGTCCATCCCGGACAAACAACGTGAGGCGTATTTTATATATATTGAGAATATACATTTTTGTATAGGAACATATATTATTATATTTTAACTTTATTGTGCACTACAAAATACGACATCCACGGGCAGAAATGGGACTGTGCTATTCTTTATGTCCGGAGAAATTCCCGCAACCTAATTGCGTAACAAACTATCAATTACAACCTGAATAATTTAGAAGTAACTAATCCATTGCTTCAAAAGTTCTAAAATGTATCTGGCCAACAATGTAAATAACGCAATGAATGATGTTGTACTGTCAAAATAAAAGCCACTCATACTTTTAGGGTGTAACACAGTTACCCCTCTGATGCGAAAACTCAATAACACTTTCTTGGGAATCAAACCTAAGACTGCTGTCCTGCCAGGGTTGCGATATTGTTCAAACGAGATACCGTGGCTCTGGCATATGGGTAACTGAAGCAACACGGGTGGGTTTTAGTCAGTAAAAGTCTGACACGCCCTCCCGCTCCACCCAGAGCGGTAGAAGTCATGAAAAAAAAGACTTTATGCAGTGCAGCAACGATTGCAACAACTACACCATTTTAAAAAATAATCCAATGACGTCTCCCGCTCTGGGTGGAGTGGAAGGGCGTGTCAGACTTTTACTGACTAAAACCCACCCGTGTTCCTTCAGTTGCCTGTGCCAGGGCCACGGTAACTCTTTCCAACAAATCCGCGACCCTGGCAGGGTGAAAACTTCACCATCATAGTAATAATTGACTTATCAATAGTAAAGTCTTACTTACCGCACCCACTGGGAAGATGATGGAATTAAAGAAGGTCTGCCTGAACCTTCTGATGCTCTTTGGTATCAGATTGTCTCTGCCAGTCACGGTTAGGAAGTCACAGGCAAATGCTAGGGAGAAGTATGACAGCTGGAAAGTCTGGAAACAAATAAAAGTTATTTTTTATATGTCTGGATTTGTCCAGTTGCAGCAAAGGAAGTTTTTTGGGTTCTGTTCCCAAAGAGCGATTGCTGCCCAGCCGAGTTGGATTCGACGATTGACCTCTTTTTACAATTTGGACCTACCTCCTCATCATTCATCCTCATTTCAGGCAAAAGACGTCCACTGATGGACATAGGCCTCTCCCAATATGGGGGATTATGCCATAATCGCCACGTTTGGCAGGCTGGTTGGCGATCGCAATATGGTGGTAAAATGCAAAGAGAACGCTGCTGCCCATTCTCTTAGTAAGTCTATTAGTGGCGACTAAGGGACTTACTAGACATTGGGCAAAATGTCAAAATTAGATAAGACAAGGGTTCCACAAGCCGGCGCGACACGACTTAAGTAGATCAATTTGCCTGCCCAACCAACTGCCCTGTGGGTCTCGTGGTCTCAAATGTGACTCCTGAGCGTGGATCCGGGGTTCTCGATTCCTAGGTCGGGCAAACTGTTTTTGGGTTTAGGAATATCTTAGTAACAGCCCGGAGTTTGGAAGTTAGCAATGTGATACCCGCGGACGTTTGTGAAGCTCGCATTACTTACAATATTCCAAACAGTGAGATAGCGACTCTGCATCGAGGTCATGGTCTTGATCTGTACATCCTTCATCAGTTCTTCATTCTGCATGGAGAGTAACAGGACGACAGAGTTGCTAGCGTGCAGGCTGAGGGTCACAGCTTGGCCGAATAACCGGTAGTAGATTGAGGAGGACATGACCTGAAAGAGAGGAATTAATTTAATTTTAAATGTATGTTTAACCAGTAGGAGACAATAGAGTAGTGGTTGAACTCTCTGTTACAAGATAGTACGTACGTCTTATAACTTTTTTTTTTGTAAGTGGGTGGCAATTCCTCATGGATGTTCTCCGCCCTGGTTTGGGTGGGGAGCGGTCTGTCAGACTCATACTGACTAAAAACATCTCGATTTTCCCTTACCACACTTGGACCGAGGATCATGGGTACTTGTGTGCCTTCCACGATCCCCGGCTGGTACCAACCCGCCTTTGCAGGCCACCTTGTCTGCGGGGGGATTGCGTTGTAAGACACCCCCTGCGACATCCGCAAGTAGCGTGCGTGGATCACTATGCGCTGCCGCCTCAGGTCCTACTGGGTGGGGGATGGGGACATCACCGAGTCCACCAATCCTCAGAACCTGATTAGGGGGCTGGAAGAAGGAGTTGCTTGTTTTCCGCCGACGCCCGGGTCCACCTGCTGCGGATTGAGAGAGTGGTGAAAATCTCCCTCTCCCTTTCCGCAGTCTTCTTCTGGGAAATTACGGTTTCACGGCTTGTAACCTAAGCTCACTAACTCTATTAACAAACTAAAATACGCAGTCAAAACATTCTTCCGCATCGCTGTTCAATGTACCCAAGAGACTGGCGGCAATACCACGTAGTATGGCAATACATAATAGCCTTTGGCCAAAGTAAAAGCCAGCGCTGGGGCCTAAGGGAGTATAGGTTGTGAATAGCATGGACGTTTTTTTTTCTGGGTGGTAAATCATCAAATGACTTCTGCCACTCTGGGCGGAGCAGGAGGGCGTGTCAGATTTTTACTGACTGAAACCCACCCGTGTTCCTTCAGTTGACTGTGCCAGGGTCACGGTAACTCTTTCGAATGAATCCGCGACTCTGGCAGTAACATGGATAGTTAAAGATTACTTAATACAACACAGTCAGATTTTAAAAGCCAAAACCTTCAAGAATTTCAAATTTTCAGTTGTTTTTTGCAATTGGCGGTCGCGAATAATATAATATTAATAATAAATAATATAATATAATACTGTTGAACATAAAGTCTAAAAACACTGCACTGATCTGCAAATTGCGAAAAACTTAAGGTTGAATTTCCCGGGTTACATTTTTACCTTTTTAGTGGTTTTTCGTTGTTTCCGCAATATTATTTAATAACACACTTCACTTAACCAGAAAAAGACTAATTCGATTTATAATTCACTACTGGATAGTATTACTATTTAATCACAAGTAAGTAAGATAAGAGAATTAGCGTTATCAGTAATTAATTGAATACAAGGTTGGTTTGGATCTGCAAAACATTTTAGGAGATCAAATCAAATCAAATCAAAATATTTTTATTTCACATAAACCTACAAGGGCAATTATGAAATGTCAGAAGCTAGGTGAACGGTTCCAAATTGTTGATTTCTATGGAGAAGAGCCTATACCTATTAACACTGTAATTTGAAACCATTGTAAAAGCCAATTATTTTTAAAAGAGTAACCGTGGTGTTTCTTGCCGGCTCTGCTCCATAGGAATCAACTATTTGGAACCGTGTAGGACTGACAACAAGTACTACAAAAACCACCAACCATCCAGGTACTTAATATTTTATTCTTATTTACGGAAAAAGTGTGAACTCTCTTTTTAGGGTTCCGTTGCCAAATGGCAAAAAACGGAACCCTTATAGATTCGTCATGTCTGTCTGTCTGTCTGTCTGTCCGTCCGTCCGTATGTCACAGAAACTATAAGAGCTATGCTGTTGAAACTTGGTAAGTAGATGTATCCTGTGAACCGCATTAAGATTTTCACACTAAAATAGAAAAAAAAAAAAAATTTGTGGTCCCCATACATAGAACTGAAACTCAAAAATTTTTTTTCATCAAACCCATACGTGTGTGGTATCTATGAATAGGTCTTCAAAAATGGTAATGAGGTTTCTAACATCATTTTTTTCTAAACTGAATAGTTTGCGCGAGAGACACTTCCAAAGTGATAAAATGTGTGTCCCCCCCCCCCCCGTAACTTCTAAAATAAGAGAATGATAAAACTAAAAAAAATATATGATGTACATTACCATGTAAACTACCACCGAAAATTGGTTTGAACGAGATCGAGCGAGTAGTTTTTTTTTAAAACGTCATACATGTAAAACGCAATTTACCTTACATTCAATCAACTGAAATATAAAATTTAAAAAAAAAACATTTATTTTTAAACCGAGAATACCTACAGGTTTGTACGGAACCATCGGTGAGCGAGTCCGACTCGCACTTGGCCGGTTTTTTAAAACGCGGCCAGTCTGTACGTGTGCTTAAACTGCGCTTTCACACACACAAACAAACGCAGCCGATATTTCTTTAATAGATTTTTGAAGAGGGTTATTAAGAGAGTTATTATGAAAAACAATAAAAATCTAAAATAAAAAGTATTATTGATTATTGACTGGATTATTAATATTTGATTTAAGGTCCGATTCATCTAGCTAACCCATGCTACGCTTACAGTTTTACGGAGTCCTCTCAAGAACTTATTTGCTCCAATAGCCAAGGTCTAACCTTTCAAACATATTTCTATTTACAATGGTTTCATTTGGCGATCTTTATTAGACATTCAGTTAGATAAGAACCTGCCAGGGTTGCGAGATTCGTTCGTAAGAGATACCGTGGCCCTGAAATATGGGCAACTGAAGGAACACGGCTGGGTTTTAGTCAGTAAAAGTCTGACACCTTCCGCTCCACCCAGAGCGGGAACTGTCGTTTGATGATTTTCAATAAAAAAAAGTTAGAAAAGAAACTAGTTTAAATTCTGTAGTTTTGTAAGGGCGAATTTCAACAAAGCAATTGAACCTGGTCAGGAAATGTGAACCGGATTCAAGATCTGTGAGTGTCATATTTGTTGTCAAAGATTGTTCTTGAACGTGGTCTAGATGAGGGGCCGTCCATTAACTCTTCGTATGCCGTGAACGTGGATCCACGCAAGACACAATGGTTTTTAATTGTGTCTGTAATTACGGCATTCAGGGGGTTAATCACGTGATGTTTTTTGGCATTTTTTAACCTCCCCTCCCTCTTGGTGATACATGGTGAGGTTTAAGACTACCCTCACCCCCCCACCCAATATCACTTATTAGTACCTACAAAGAATCTTAATTTTTTTTTAGTATTAAGTTCACTACAAGCCTCTTTCGATTTTGTACGCGTTTGCCGAAAAAATAAATACACGTGATATATTACTACACCCCCTCCCCCTTTTGAGTTTTCGTTATTTTTTATGGATCCCTCCCTTCGAGCCTCACGTGATTAATGGACAGCCCCTGAGCTGATCTCATTCAGTTACATTGGTAGAATTCGCATTACTAATCTTACGTGTTTGATTTCAAGTTTGTTTAGTTAAACGTACCAACTTCAGGATCTACATTTAGTGTTGGACAGCTCATTTGTCGAGGAAGGCTGTGGACTCTATAAGATCACGCTAGGATACTTAAGATCCGAGCAAATTTTACGTTGTGTTGGAACCTGTAGTTCCTGAGATTATCGCTTTAAACCAAACAAACTCTAACGCTTCATAATATGTATTAGTAGAATTATAGATTTCACATTACGCCCAGATCCTTAGTATCCGAGTAATAATACAAAACAAAAACAAATTAAAAGCAGGCGATTTGATGTAACGGGGTAGGTCAAGGAAACAAAAACTGAAGATTGTTAAATAAAGCCGCAAAATTACATTTTAGGCTAAAATCTTTGTTTTATTCCGGTACGTAGGCGTTCATTTAATCACAAAATGAGCCATAACGAGCTAAAATGACCTTTGTTTTATTGATCTTGTTTCATTTTTGTTCAATGCTGCGAGTATGTGGGTGGCATATTTCAAGACGTCTACATCTTATGGCATCTATTCCACAATCCGAGAAGCAACTGGTGCTAGCGTATGATGACTGCGTGTATGCCATCAACATCATTGTCATTTCACTCGTAAGACGTCCACTGGTGGATATAAGTCTCCCCCAAATTTGAGGAGCTGTACCATAATCGCCACGCTTGGCAGGCGGGTTGGCGATCGCAGTATGGTGGTAAAATACATAGAGAATGCTGCTGTCTATTCTCCAGTAAGTCCCTTAGTTGCCTTTTAAGATTCCTACGGGAAGAAATGTGATGGGGCTATAACGTCTACACGGGACCGGTACCACACGGCACGGGACGTCCATGTACTGACGCCACCAGGTCAAGCTACCCGAAACTGTCAATTTTTCCCAGTGAACCTAATGCTCTAGAAATGAAGTCGAAAATCTATCAAAGAAATCTGACAGATTGTAGTAGCTTGATGTGTTGGCGTCTGTACCAAGTGTGAATCTCTCAGAGGATGTTCTGCCCGCTAAGTGAGGATCGCTGGGCGAGTACCTACTCTCTTTGATAGCTCTTATCACTGCGGCAGATCAGTTATTAAGTGAGTGTACCGAAATTTCGGTACTGAGTGTACCGAAATTCGAAATTTCGGTACACTCAGTACCAAAATTCTGGCGCTAATTGAAACGTGGTTGCTCACTCAGATTAGCTGACCCGTGCCCACTTTGCTGGGCGTCAAATTTTTACTTGTGATGAAATTAGCTTTCACATCAAAAAATATGATTAATCACAAATTAAGTACATACAATATAGCCGTGTTACTCAGGAATAATGTAGATTTCTACTGGTGTAAGAATTTTTAAAATCGGTTCAGTTCGAGTTCCAGAAATTACTTTTTACAAACCAACTATAAACTTTACACTAATTATACGAGGTTCGGACAAATTGGTCCCCACGACCAATAACAACCGCATATACGTCATTCGATAGGTATTTTCATACAGAGCAATAACTTCTATGGTGATTTGTTTCAAATCACTGTGTGAAAAAAGTTATGGCGATATTTTGCAAGACGTACTGGATGTTAGGTAAAGGAAAACTTGAATTCAGTAGTTGATCACTTCTAGTGGTCTTTGTTTGAATTCTCCAAAATGTAAGCATGATAATAAAATACTTAATATGGTACTATCCAGCTGGTCGAATGATGGATCTCACAGAACTCTTAAATATCTACTAATAAATCCATCGAGTTTTGGCTCATTAGATGTGTCTCAACTAGTCCTGTTCATTTGACCTGATGACGATGACCTGAAAACTGACCTGAACGGAATACAACGGAACCCTTTTTTTTGGATGGGAAATCATCGCTCTGGGCGGAGCGGAAAGTGCATGCCACACTTTTACTGACTAAAACCCACCCGTGTTCCTTCAGTTGCCCATGTTCCAGGGTCACGGTATCTCTTTCGAACAATCTCGCGACCCTGGCAGGCAGCGGTCCTAGCAGACCCCTTCAGTTTTGCTGACATCGCTTTGAGGCGCGCGTGGAACACTACGCGCCGTCGACCCGAGCTTGGCCCTTACCGGGCGGCAGGCTACCCATTGCTCGCGCCTACGGTGGCCGGGAGTCCGCAATCGACTCCCGACGCCCGGGGCGTCTCCTTCTGCGGCGGCTAGGGACGTGAGGGTGCAGAGAATGCCACTCCCTCACGCGCCCCGCCTCCTCCTTCGCGAGCATTACTAATTCTCAGAAGGAGGTGACGGCTTCCCATGCCCTCTCGCTCCGTACCATGGCTCGTACCAGGGCCGGACGCGAGAGGTCGTCGCCGCCGATCGCCTCCACGATGACACGGCGGTGCTCCGCCCAGGCAGGGCACACTTCCACCGTATGCTCCACCGTGTCCTCTAGACGATCCTCACAATGGAAACACCCGGGCGTCTTCTCCCGTTTTATCCTGAACAGGAACCCACCGAAGCAACCATGCCCGATGAGAATCTCCGTCAGGCGGAAGGTGAGGACGCCGTGACGCCTCTCTATCCATTCCTCAAAGAGGGGACTTACCGCCGCAATTGTGGCGTGCCCACAACGGAACCCTTGAATAGCTATTAGAAAACATATTGAGTGTAGTCATCCAGCATACAGGTCAGTTACCAGGTCATCGTCATCAGGCAAAATGAACGGGACTCGTTAAGACATATCTAATGAGCCCAGACTCGATGGGTTTACTAAAAGCTATTCAAGAGTTCCGTTATCCAGCGTCCAGGTCAGTCACCAGGTCATCGTCATAAGGTACAATATAAAGGACTCGTTGAGACGCATCTGATGAGCCCACACTCGATAGATTTACTAGTAGCTATTCAAGGGTTTCGTTATGTAACTACCAGGTCCATAATCAGACCCCCTCGCTAGTACTATATTATTGTCTTATCATTGGAATGAGTACATTTGCAAATATACAAACCAAGACCACCAAAAGTGATTTACTCTTCGACTGCTCTATTTCGTCGCCGTTATATACCTACGTTCTACCAAACATCGCCACAACTTTTTCCACACAGCGAATTGATATGAGCCACCATACTAGTTATTGTTATTCATTAAAAGACCTATCTAATGGCATATGTGTGGTTGTTATTGGTGCTGGTACCAGCTTCCATACATCTTTGCCGATTCTCCAAGTAAAAGTTGGTAAATAACAGTATAAATCTTAGAATATAGTAAAGGTAGTGGAAAAGTGTTACTATGAATGGAAAAGTGTTAATGACTGATTTTTTTTAAAGTAGATGTTTGTTTTTTACTTAAATATTTACATAAGCATAGGTACTTAAGTTAACCGTGAACCTTCCTCACTTAGTTCCTAAATATTTTTTTGGACATTTTCCTTATTGTAATGAATTCATAATGATTCTAAAATAGGCAACAACTAAAGTATACAATGTCGATCGAAGGTTAAGCATCGCTTCCCGCAGTCATTTCATGGATGGGTGACCTCCCATTATATAAGGTGTATCTATTCATACACGAAATATTTTAAGAGGTACACCTGTACGTGGTAAAGAAGCTATAGAAGTAAAAAGAAATTTTTTATCTAAGTGTTTTTGAATTTTCGTAAATATTATGATTTTAAAACTGTTTGAGACGATTTGCATAAAACCTTTACTCCGAATTCTATGAATGGCCCGCCTGACGCTGCGAGGGCGGCGACCGGACGGCAAGAGCATGGCCGCGGTGTCTCGGGCCATAAAAAACAAGAAGGAGCCAGTACTTCTTATGTGCGTCAAATAATGTATAAATATTAAATTTTGAAAAAAATACATTTAGAAAAATTTTGTAGCTTCTTTACCACCTACAGGTGTATCTCTTAAAATATTTCGTGTATGAATAGATACACCTTATAATATCGAGACCTCTCCGTGCCTCGGAAAGCAAGTTAAGCCGTTGGTCCCGGCTGTCATCGATCTTTGACAGTCGTTCGTTACATAGTCAGAAACCCAAAAATCTAACAACTAGTCTTACCAATGGGTATCGTGTTCCCCAGGATCTGGGTTGTGTAAGCCAGATGGCTCCATTATCTAATCCAGTTAGAACGGATTAGGCAGGAAGCTCACCCCAATCCATAATCGCCACGCTTGGCAGGCGGATTGGCGATCGCAGTATGGTGGTAAAATGCATAAAGAACTCTGATTGGGCATCAGCGTTCTTTATGCATTTTACCACTTCTCTAGTAATTCCCTAAGTTGCCTCTCACGACACCCACGGGAAGAAATGGGCTGGAAATGGTTTGAAAGTTTACAAAGAATAAAAAAATTACATTATTTGTAATGATAAATTAACTACTTTACCATACCCAAATAAATGAATAATGGAAATTTTAAATTGTTATTTCAAAACTGTTTTTACTAAAATTACGTAATGCCTATCAAGTTCACGGCCAAATATAAAATCTAAAGTTTAATATTATATTTATACTCAAATAATTTATGATACGAAACGAGTTTATTTTTAAATCATTCCAAAGTCTTCTAGAATTATTTTTGAACTAGCTTCTGCCCGCGACTTCGTCCGCGTCAAATTTTTGCTCCCCTGACCCTTCCCGTCGCACCGAATTGCCTGCCAGTTTTAGTCTATTTTTCGTTTGTACTCCGCTCCTTTCACAAAAAGAATTTTTCAATTCGGACTAGTAGTTCCTGAGAGTAGCGCGTTCAAACAAACAAACTCTTCAGCTTTATAATATTAGTATAGATTGACGTATATTATGCAAATTCATAAATTATTTGTACTACAAACTGCCAATGCCACGTTGGTCTCGTGGTCGCCAGCGTTTACCGTTAAGGATGTTTTATAGTTGGTTAGCAACCATTCTCGGGACGGTCAATGATAACACAAAACAGACAAGGCCCTGCAATAATAAATGTAGATATGTATGCTGTTGTAGAAAGGATAACATTTACATTAGCCATCCTGCGACGCGACGATACATAACATAATCAGTCTATATTGTTCCCACTGCTCGGACTCAGGCCTCCTCTGTTCGAGAGGGCCGTAATCTACCACGCGGGCCCAGTGCAGGTTGGTAGATGTCACATGTCTTCGAATTATGGTTCTAGGACATGCCGCTTTCCTCACGATGTTTTCTTTCACCGCAATGAGAGCAGTGGTGATGAAATTATTTACACAAAGTGAAGCACCTGCCTGGGTTCGAACCCACGACCTACATCTTTTTAGTTGGGACCATTACCACTGGGCCACCACTGCATTGTGCGACCGGCGATGCGTTGATCAAAATATTACCTACAACTTCTTAAAGGGCTAATACATATGTATTATATTATTGTTTTACTTTTTAGAGGTTTTTGTGGGTCGTTTGTTTTTGGGTCTGACATCTTGCATGTTAGCCTATGAGGTTGTCGGCTGCTTAACCGAGCTTACACTTGTCTACCTTATAAAATTATGGCGTTCAGCAAAGGCTCAAAAACTCAAAATTAGAGCGACTACTCGCTAAGGACACTCCTGTTAGGTACGAACCTCGGCTTAGGGCATCGCTGGTAGAGGGCAGCAAGGGACGGGCTGGATCGGAATGAATTTCGAAGGGGTATTTTTTTTTATTTAACTTTTTGTAGTTTATGTAATAAAGTTAGTGTACTTTCCCGAACTTGTCGTTTATTCCGTAAAATTTTATTCCAGTTGACTATACGCATTTCTGGAATAGTTGATTCACCCACAGAAAAATCTGTGCGAGTCGCCTGTAGAAATTTTTTTTTTTTCTTTTTAATTAGCCTACGCTGTCCCACTGCTGGTGTGGTTGCCTGAGGATGGACGGCGCAACCGAGGCTGGCCCAAGAAGTGGTGGTGAGACGAGCTAGATGCGTACTGCAAGGGTTGGATCAAGGTGGGCCTGGAAAAGGATACCTGGAAGGATTTGGAGGAGGCCTTTGCTCAGTAGTGGGACAGCGTATAAAATATTATATTATTTCAGATTCCTTCGATTCGGGCAAGTTAAATATGGCATATAGCTTGATTACTTGAATAATTTTAAACACAAAACCAGTTTTTTAACAGCACTGTTTTTATATTAACTTTAAAACAAGTTTATCGTAGACCAAGTCGGAAGCAGTACGGCTGTCGGTCAAAAACCAGTGGCTAAAGGCATTGATGAGGCTCTGTCTCGCATAGGGTCACAGAAAGATGCTAGAAGCGACGGCCGCTTTGCGTTGATGTGCCGCATGTTTTCCCCCACTTTTGCTTTTCTTGTATGTGTTTGGTCTTTCTTTGCGTCATGTTTAACGCAATTAAGCCGGCTTTTGACTATCAGATATAATCTATACTATATATTATTATTAATTTTATTAATAATATTATAAAGCTGAAGAGTTTGATTGTTTGTTTGATTGAACGCGCTAATCTCAGGAACTCCTGATCCGATTTGAAAAGTTATTTTTGTGTTGGGTGGCCTATTTATCGAGAAAAGCTATAGGCTATATAACATCACGCTACAACTAAGAGAAGCGGAGCAGTAATGAAAAATGTTGCGAAAACGGGGAAAATCGCACGGGTAGGCGATTCTACGCGACGGGAAGGGTCGGGGAACAAGAAATTTAACGCGGACAAAGTCGCGGGCAGAAGCTAGTGTAATATATATTACATGTTGAGATATAATATTTTATCGCTCGTCATACATTTTGTACGAGACCGTTCACACTATGCTATAATTTATATTACATCCTAAACTATAATTTTTTTTTCGACTGACTGAGCGATATTTAAAGATGTATATTATATCTCACGTCCCCGGACACTACACCTCATCCCCTGTTTCGCCCTCAGTTTGAATAGTCACCATCTAATAATCTGCGGTCACCATTCGTATACAGTATCATCAGCAATCGCGGGATGTAATATATAGCTTCTTTTTTTTTTTTCTTGATGGGAAATCATCAAATGACTTCTCCCGCTCTGGGCGGAGCGGGAGGGTATGTCAGACTTTTACAGATTAAAACCCACCCGTGTTCCTTCAGTTGCCCATGTGCCAGGGTCACGGTATCTCTTTCGAACAATCACGCGACGGGGTCGCGTGATTCTGAAGGGGTCTCCCTTCAGCGCTGCTGACATCTCTTTGAGGCGCGCGTGGAACACTACGCGCCGTCGACCCGAGCTTGGTCCTTACCGGGCGGCGAGCTACCCATTGCTCGCCACCCGCAAGCTCGCGCCTAAGGTGGCCGGGAGTCCGCTATGGACTCTCGACGCCCGGGGCGTCTCCTCCTGCGGCGGCTAGGGACATGAGGGCGCAGAGACTGCCACTCCCTCACGCGCCCCGCCTCCTCCTTCGCGAGCATTACTGCTTCGCAGAAGGAGGTGACGGCTTCCCATTCCCTCTCGCTCCGTACCATGGCTCGCACCAGGGCCGGACGCGAGAGGTCGCCGCCGCATGTAATATATAGCTCAAGATGTAATATACATTATATTCCATAGTAGAAAACCGACTTTACACGTGTTTTTATTTCTTCTTTCTATGCTTTACTCTTTATGAATCCTACTGTATAATCATACTATATTATAAAAGTGAAAATTTGTGAGTATGGATGTATGTTTGTTACTATTTCACGCAAAAACTACTGATCGGATTTTTTGAAATTCGATTTTGGGATTCGATGAATTTTGGCACACAGATAGTAGTTATGGTAGATACCCTGCACTAATCTAATCGCGTTATTCGTAAATTTGTCGCGCAAATACTTAATGCAAATTTAAGACTTATATGGTTTTCACATGGATCCCGTTGTCCGAATGAAACCGAATTAAAATGAAACCACACGGGAAGCACCAGCTGTCAAAAAAAAAAAACATAAAAATCGGTTTACCCAGTCAAAAGTTATGAGGTAACAAACATAAAAAAAATACAGTCGAATTGATAACCTCCTCCTTGTTTTGAAGTCGGTTAAAAATTGCATGGGCTTGTACCCCAGAATACAGCGCTGCGCCCAAGGCTGTTTCTTTAGATAAAAGCGTTGTTGAAGTAATTTCTGTAGAAGCCATGTTGTTTTTCCTTATGACTCGCCTTCGATTTTTATATTCATCTAACGACGACACGCAATGGTGGAAAAAAGATCATTTACTATCATTCTACAGAACGTGCATTTTAGGTTTAAAATTTCTTTTCCCAACTTTTTATTTAATTATGTATTTATGTCCACGTAGTAAAATAGATAGTGACAGTAACTATATCGGGGTCAGGTTCTAGTCTAAACGGATGCAGCACAAGCCCAGTATTTTACAAACCTAGGGCGACTGCTTATCTGACTTCCACAACTCAGTTACTGGGTAATGGGATACCCCTTGGTAAAGGATTTTATTTCTGTAAGTATGTTACATGTTGTACAAACACTTTTATACATCAATCATTTTTTTTTTTAACAGATGAAGTAGGCGTTTCCTAACTGCTAGTTGCTAAGACTGGTTGAAAATATTGTACTGGTAGAATATCATCACGATAAAAATACATACACTAGTTTCTGCCCGCGACTTCGTCCGCGATAAATTTCTTGTTCCTACGATTTTCCCCGTTTTTGCAACATTTTTCATTACTGCTCCGCTCCTCTTGATTGTAGCGTGATGTTATATAGCCTATAGCCTTCCTCGATAAATAGGCTACCCAACACAGAAAGAATTTTTCAATTCGGACCAGTACTTCCTAGATTAACGCGTTCAATCAAACAAACTCTTCAGCTTTATAATATTATACTAGCTTCTGCCCCCGACTTCGTCCGCGTCAAAGTTTTGTTTCCCTGAACCTTCCCGTCGCATCGAATCGCCTGCCAATTTTCGTCCATTTTTCGTTGCTGCTCCGCTCCTTTTGGTTGTAGCGTGATATTATACAGGGTGATTGGAAGATGGGTGCAAAGCTTTAAGGCGAAGATAGTACAGACAATTTACAACCATTTAAGCCATGGTTGTCTTAGACGAAGTCTTACCAAATATTTAGCCGACGCAGACAACAATCCACATTTTAAGAAGCAGGTGTCATTTCAGATGAAATTCTCTGTGAATGTATGGGCTGGAATAATTGGCAGAACATTGATTGGGCCCCACTTTTTGCCTGATCCATTGAATGGCGAAAATTATTTGCAATTTCTGCAAATTGATTTACCACTGCTGGTAGAGGAATCAGGTGTCCCGATCTTCGAAAGAGACCGAACAGTCATCTTTCAGCAAGACGGCTGTCCAGCGCATTGGACTTTAAATGTAAGGGAACACCTCAACAATTGCTTTCCTGATAGCTGGATCGGCAGGGATGGACCCATCCCTTGGCCCGCTCGCTCCCCAGATCTGACCCCGTTGGACTTTTTCGTGTGGGGCCGGGCCAAGGAACTGGTGTATAACAACATAGAAATAAACACTAGAGAAGAATTGATACAAAGAATAAATTCAGCGTTTGAGACAATGAAGCAGGAGATGATGTTGAAAATAACGACTACAGAAGTTAGAAGACGGGGCCGTGCTTGTATTAGGAATCACGGCCGTCATTTTGAACATGAAAAATAAATAATTTTAATTCAAATGTTGTTTTAATTAGTCTGCCTAAAATAAAAAAATTCTCCCTCAAATTGGTTTGTAGGCCCTAATTTCAATAATTTGTAAGATATCCGCATAAATGATACCTCAAAAGAAAGAGCAATTATCAAGCATGTCTTCAAAAAGGTTTGAACAAAAAAGCATCCTCCGTTTTTTTTTAATAAGGTTTAAAAGACGTATTGTACAAATTTTTTATTTTTTCTGAGCTTTAAATGTCTGTAAAAAAATGTCTAATGACACAGAAGCCTAAAACATGTTTTGCTTGATTGCTTACACATTACTTTAATTAAATAAATAAATATTGAATTCATTTATCATTCAATTTGGCCATAATTATGCAGTTTACATTAAATTTTGAGAATTTCCGAAAAAAAACTTAAAAATTTGGTTAAAAAAATTTGGTAAGACTTCGTCTAAGACAACCATGGCTTAAATGGTTCTAAATTGTCTATACTATCTTCACCTTAAAGCTTTGCACCCATCTTCCAATCACCCTGTATAACTGTTAGCCTTCCTCAATAAATAGGCTACCCAACCCAAAAAGATTTTTTCAGTTCGGACCAGTAGTTTCGGAGCCTATTCAAAACAAACAAAGAATCTAATCTTTCCTTTTTATAGTCGAACGGGATAAAAAGTATCCTATGTCCGTCTCCTGGTATTAACCTACCTCCCCACCAATTTTCAGTTAAATCAGTTGAGTTCTAAATAGTGTAACTAACACAACTTTCTTTTATATATGTAGATAAAGTAATAAAGTATAGATACCTACATAAAATCACGCGTTTTTCCCATGGGGGTAGGCAGAAATGACAGAATGTCACCTGCTACGATCCTTACATATTCGTTTTACCTCGTTTAGGTTCATACATCTGGTCATACATGCACGCCGGTTACCAGTACTACGCATCTGACCCTTCTGAAGAAAGGTTCAGAGGTGTCCAGTCCCACCTTTTGTTAGCCGCCCTCCATTCATTCACGAGAAACAAAGTGGATTAAATACGTATTATCGAAACTAAGGCACAAACTACCAAAGCGAAGTCAATAAAATTTATATGGGACCACCCCTGAAGCAAAAAATATCCATTAAAAAAATAATTTTACGAATAAAAAATATATATACAGTGGAACATATAACCTCCGATAATGGCGATTATGGCAACCCCCCCCCCCCCAAATTAACCGGCAAAAGTGGCAGTCCTTGGGGGAGGCCTGTGTCCAGCAGTGGACGTCTTTCGGCTGAAATGATGATATAATCTCCTCCTTTTTTGAAGTCTTGTTAATAAATTAAATAATTTATCTAATGACGTTCACAAATGATGACAAATGATAAATATAACCAGTTAATAGGCAAAGATTGGTAAAACCCAGTCGGTCTATTACGACTATTAATTTAGTTTTTTGTCATATAAAATCACTATTTCAATTTCAATGTTACAACTTATTTGACAATCTCAAAATATACCAATGGCAATTATTTATTTATTTATTCGTTTGTTATTGTTCATTTCTGGTTACAGACATCATTGTAGCCCTGGCTCTTGTACTAGGAATTCCTGTACTTATCACAAGAGCCAAAAGCAATGATTTCATTTTCTTTCGTAGTAGGTTTTGCCAGCATCTGCACCTGTACAACCGGGATAAAAAGTTTCCCATACATAAATCCACCAAATATAAATTATCTGTGTGCTAAATTTCACTCAAACCCATTCGGCCGTTTTTCCATAATTGAGAAATAAACACCCAAAAATATTACAAAAAGTTCTATATTTATTAGGATTATCTTGTCCATATTGTTTAAAACACTTCCTACCATTTTCTCAAACACAATAATATTATCCTAGCATGACAGCAAAAAACTCACCTTAAACAAAAATAAACTCACTTCACTTCACTACTAGTATTGCCGGCAACACGTTACGTTAGATCTTTACGAATCACACCGCCATACTGTCTTAATTGTCAAATAGCGGCACGGTCAAGATCGAGACAGTATAGTCATAGGACACAGCGGCGGAATAGCACAGAAGGTCAACTTTGTATATCGAGCGGACATAGGCGCACGTTCAATTCGACACGTAGTATAGACGCCAGCACATGGTACCCGAAACTGTCAAATTCTCCCAATCAACCTTGAACTTAATGCTTTAGCGATAAAGTTAAAAATCTATTAAATAAATTTGACATATTGTAGTAGCTCCATGTGCTTTTTCCATGTGTGTTTGTCTGTACCTCAAAACATTTATTTCAATTAAATATAAGTACTGTTTTAAACAACACCACACTGACTTACGAGTTGTACGTCGTAGGTTCAAACCCAGGCAGGCGCTTTACTTAAATGCCTTTAAAATGCTTTCGAAACGGTGAAGGAAAACATCGTGAGGAAACCGGCACGTCCTAGAAGCAAAAATTCGAAGACGTGTGACATCTACTAACCCACACTGGACTGGACTGGTGTAATTTAATTACGTAACACACTTTTTTTTCTGGGTGGGAAATCATTAAAAGACGTCACCCACTCTGGATGGACCGGGAGGGCGTGTCAGACTTTTACTGGCTAAAACCCACCCGTTTTACTTCAGTTGCCTGTGCCAGGGCCACGGTAACTCTTTCGAACAAATCCGTGCCCCTGGTAGGAATTACGTAACACACTAACAGTAGGAATAGCTTTCATTTCGACAGTTCAACAACATTCATTACGTTACATATTAACGTTGCAGACAATTTTTTTGTACATTCGAAGTAATGGATGAGCAAATATCCTTCAGAATGATTCTGAGGGTGGTGATAGTAAATGTCGACTCCATGTAGCTTTTTCTCATTTGCTTACCTTTTCCTAACTATGTAGGGGTCAGGTTCCTGTCTCACTGGATGAAGCTGAATACAAGTATTTTATACTAGCTTCTGCCCGCGACTTCATCCGCGTTAAATTTTTTGATCCCCCGACCCTTCCCGTCGCATCGAGTTGCCTGCCCGTGCGATTTTCCTCATTTTTGCAACATTTTTCATTACTGCTCCGCTCCTCTTTGTTGTAGCGTAATATTATATAGCCTATAGCCTTTCTCGATAAATACGCTACGCAACACAAAAATAATTTTTCAATTCGGACCAGTAATTCTTGAGATTAGCGCGTTCAATCAAACAAACAAACAAACTCTTCAGCTTTATAATATTATTATAAGTATAGATAAAGCGACTGCCTATCTGATCAACAACCCAGTTACTGAATAACATGATACCCCCTGGTAAGACTGGTAGACAGACTTTCGGGTTTCTAACGAGTAACAGCTGTCAAAGATCCACAAATTAAAGTCGGGATCAACAGCTTTACGTGCTTTCCAAGGCACGGAGGGGTCTTGGTATGTGAAGATGTTCACCCATCTACGAACCAACCACGCCAAGCGTAGCTTAAGCTGATCTATCGACCCGTGCGGATATTATTACTTAGCCAGAAGATCCTATAAATCATATTACATTTAATTTTTCAGCACAAGTATCTCATACTCATCATCATCATCATTTCAGCAGACAGACGTCCACTGCTGGACATAGTCCTCTCCCAATTTGGGGGGAATTTCTGCCACGCTTGGCAGGCGGTTTGGCGATCGCGGTATGGTGGTAAAATGCATAGAGAACGCAGCTGCCCATTCTCTAGTAAGTCCCTTAGTCGCCTTTTACGATAACTACGGGATCTCATACTATCTTAACAGAATGCCAGTCTCGAGCGCGCTTGCACTTGCAGCACGTGAATTGTATTTATGTGTGTGTGTGCGTTAGGTAATAGGTAATAAGGGCCGGTGTCCCCAACTGAACTGTCCACGTCTAAGCGCGTATTTTGGGTAAGTAATAGATGATATAATAACAAAATCTCTAATATTTACAACATATAACAACGGAACCTATAATTTTATTTAATATATTAGTTAATATAATGAACGATTGTTATAATTTTAAAATAACTAATTTTTATAAGCAGAACATACATTAAATATAACATCGTTTGACATAACATACATTAAATATAAAATCGTTTGACATACCACTCAAAATATATATAACTTATTTGGTCTAATACGATGAAATGCGCTAAGACAGGTCGACGGAGCCCCGCTTCGCGAGGCTCCTATTTCTGGGTGGTTTAAAAAAAAATAACCACGAAGGCTAAGGCGGGAGCTCCGCTACGCTTCGCTCCCGCCTTAGCCTTCTAACCTTACCTATCCGAGTCGGGGTACTCTGAGTCGGGGTGTTAACCATGACGTTTTTTATATATATTAAACGTTAGACCTAATGATTTTCGATTAAATAAACAATATACATATTAAACGTTAGACCAAATGATTTTCGATTACATAAACGTTATATCAAACAACGTTATACTAATTAAGTTTTAGAATAAATAAATGTTATATGTAATGAAATTATATCAACAGTTGGTATATCTCACGTTGATTATATCTTATGAACGATAATAAAATGAAATTAGACCAAATGAGTTTATACGTTATGAGACGCACCCGCGTATTTTGCGTACGGGTGGGGAATCGGTTATTCGATCCACCCCAGCTCCTCGAGGAAGGTCAGCAACGCCTTGGTATTACTGACTGTCTCACCTAGGGTACCTGGGTTACTGAAGTACTTAGCCCTGTATGTGGTGATCGTCGGGCAGTTTAATAGCACGTGTGCAGCTGTCTCGTCGTCCTTAATGCAGGCCCTGCACAGCGGACTGTCTGTTCTCCGATTACAAAAAGATGTTTATTAAACGACCCATGGCTAGTTATGGGTGCTGTAACTGAACGCAGCTGTTGTTTGTTTAAGCGGAGAACCTGTTTTGCGAGGCGGGCATCGATCGTTAAATGACGTATAGTGTGCGTGCGTTTTTGCCTACTGTGTGAAGTTGACCTTCTGTAGCTACTATTCTGTGGTATTTTGGTATTTATTTACCGGTTTATCATAGACCAGATCTCCGCATTCACGGTTTATATGTAAAGCCTGTTTTTGTGTTGTTTGTGTTTTTTTTGCCATTCACCACTTCAAGTCAGAATCAGAATCATTATTTATTTGTCAAACATAGGTTATTACATTATAAGATCTTATGGTAAATAGTGTTAAGTGCTCTATTTTTTGTCAGCTAAGACATACAAATATTTGTGTTATAAGGGTAATATACATTTTTGAATAATTATTATACATGAAAAAATAAAGAAAGAAATGTAATTACAATATTAATAAATT
Organism: Aporophyla lueneburgensis; assembly: GCA_932294355.1. Lineage (NCBI taxonomy): Eukaryota > Metazoa > Arthropoda > Insecta > Lepidoptera > Noctuidae > Aporophyla > Aporophyla lueneburgensis. Next base: position 8,026,312 of record OW028762.1, on the reverse strand, counting down.
GTTACAGATTAAAATTAGTAAATGAATTTATTTTTACAATATTGGGGGTAATTTAAAATTGTCATTCAGGAACTCGTCCAATGTATAATACCATTTGTGAAGTAGCAGCGAGTGTAGGGTAGTTTTAAATTTATTTACTGGCAAGAAGGAAGAAGAAGAAGAAAGAAGATTAATTTGATTTTTTCAATTCATATTTACTTATTTGGTCTAATTACAAAACTATGTTTTTATTTGGATGAGGTTTAAATCATCGAGCCATTTTTTAATAAAAACCTAAAACACTCCATATGGTGCCGGACGTAAAGAATAGCACCACCCCATTTCTTCCCGTGGGTGGCGAGTTGGCGACTAAGGGACTTACTAAAGAATGTGTCGCAGCGTTTTTTTTTTAGATATATGTTTTTAAGTGGCAGTGAAGTATTTTCTTTTTTCTTTATGCTACACTATGTTGGGTTCAGGTTCAAGTCTAAACGGATGCGGCTGAATGCCAGTATTTTAAATAGAGAGATTGCCTATGTAACCTAAACCTATTCTTCGGCAAATATAAACGAGATGTATACAGGCTGGCAAGAACACCATTGCTTGACTTGTAACCTTCTAAGTAAATAAATCTGAAAATAAGAAAATACTTTTTTAGAATAGAATAGAACAGACTCTTTATTTTAGACTAGCTTTTGCCCGCAACTTCGTCCGCGTGGAGTTCACTTATATCGTAGCTTAACGAAGCCTGGGCGAGCGCTAAGAAAGGAAGTAGAATTGCACGGACGAAGTCGCGGCCAAAAGCTAGTAAACTACAAAACGTCTTTATACAGAAAAACAGTTTTCTCTCAAGTCTATACCCGCAATTTTTAATGTCTGCCCTTGTGATCTGCACCCTAATTGCGAAACGCACAATTTATCAGAATCTGAATGGGATTGAAGATTATTTCTAAACCATAGCGTCATTTGTTCCAATAAATTGTCGACTCAGCAAGGTAAATAACGCAATGAATGTTGTTTAACTATGCATATTAAACCAATTCCTACCGATAAAAAGTTCCGCAATTACCCCTCTGTTTATGGTCATTGCAAAGCAGACTTTGAGGGGAAACTGTATTCGTTTGAATTCAAAGGGAAGATCATTCGGGATCATGGGAATTCTTGGTAATACAGTTTCCCTTTGCGCATATCCAGTTATGTTGTATGTTTTTGTGCAATTTTTGTGAAATAGTTATTGTTTTCGTAATCAGCGACCCGATAAACCATAAAAACGATACCCATGTTGATTTTCAGAATTTGTCACCCCTATTCCACCTTTTAGGGGTTGAATTCTGAAAGAACCTAAATCACTTGTTTGCTCATTTATTGATAGAAGTTGTTGGCGCAGCTACTAACGCCATCTATCGACGCACCGGGACATCAAATTTCTCATCTACGAATGAGGGTTCGCTAACGTCGGCGACCAATCACAGCACGCGTTTGCTGTCATTCGATCCATTTTAAAACCGATCTGTTAAACTATTTTTTCATAACCTAATATACCCTGCTTGTAAAAGGACGAATTCAAATTAGGGTTGTAACGGAGGCCTTCTTAGCGGAGGTGGAGGCGGATGCGGAGGCAACGAGTTTCACCTCCGCGGATGCGGAGGTTAACGGAGGCGGAGGTGAAAATGGACGTAGAAAAAATTGTAATTTGTGGTTCATTAAAAATAATAAAAGTACAAAATCTTTAGTTCAAAAACGTACATTCATAGCTTAAGTAAACAAACATTTACATAAAATAAACATTACCTTCTAGTAATCAAAATTAAGGAGAGGCAAATTATATTTGACAAACAATAGTTTTGCGACTTTGTCACCTTCCAGACGATTTCTAAGGGGTCCATAAATCCTGCCGGGGTCGCGTGATTGTTCGAAAGAGATACCCTGACCCTGGCACATGGGCAACTGAAGGAACACGGGTGGGTTTTAGTCAGTAAAAGTCTGACATGCCCTCCCGCTCCACCCAGAGCGGGAGAAGTCATTTGATGATTTCCCATCCAAAAAAAAAAAAAAAATGGAGTCCATAAATGGTCTGCTAGGACCGATGCCTGCCAGGGTCGCGAGATCTTTTCGAAAGAGTTTCCGTGGCTCTGGCAATGGGAACACGGGTGAGTTTTAGTCAGTAAAAGTCTGATACGCTCTTCCGCTCCACCCAAGAGCGGGAGAACTCATTTGATGATTTCCCACCCAAAAAACAATGGGGTTCATAAATTAAGCCAGCCGAACTAAATAATTATTCACTAAGCACTGAACTTGGCGGGGCCTATAAGTACATGCGAACGATGGGAGAAAAAGCTTTATATTTATTGTTATTTCTCCACCACAATAAAGGTTCAACGTCTAATTTGAGTCGGTTTTCTTTATTATATTAACTAGTAAAATTTTCATACCATGAGGTTACTATTGCTGTTGTCATTTTCAGTTTCCTCTTCACTGTTACATGTTAGCCAGATTGGAATGCACACTTTATGTTGGTGGTAAAATCTGGAAACTTGAGCTTGGTTCATCATGTATTGGGTTTGATTCAATTCTAGCTTTTTGGCAGCAGAAGCACCAGAAGCTTCGTCATCACCTCCTCCACTGGCCACATTTGATTCATGTATAGTAAGCAAGCGTATTAGTATGGACTGAACTTGTTCCTTATTACTTCAATGATTCGTAAATAAACCTCCGTTACAACTCCGCAAAAGTTGCACGGAGGCGGAGGCGGAAGCGAAGATACGATTTCTTGCGGAATTTCCGCAGTAACGGAAGCGGAGGCGAAGCTCCGTTACAACCCTAATTCAAATACATCATTACATATAACTAATTGAATAAAATAGTCATTGAAGAGCACCTGCCTCCCGTTCCTGTACAGGAGTTCTCCTGTGAAATTTCGAATAAAATAGTTTAATTAATCTTGTTTCCCATACAGACTTTCAAGCCCGTTTTTACCCTCTTAAGGGTTGAATAATCAAAAACCCTAGGACACGTTATTGTTTATTTCTAATTGTTAACCTAAAAACAAAGTTTCAGGCTTCTAGCTCTAAAAATGAAAGACTTCCACACAAAATTTTAACCCCTTTTTCACCCCCTTAGGGGGCGAATTTACAAAAATCCTTTCTTAGCGGATGCCTTCGTCATTATAACTATCTGTTTGCCAAATTTCAGCGAAATCCGTTCAGTAGTTTCGGCTGTGCGTTGATAGATGAGTCATTCAGGTTTGCCTTTTATATATTTCGACATAGTCCATAATTATAAGTTATAAATACATTAAAATTACAAAAATAAAATCCAATAAAACACATAACATTAAAATAATCACCAGTAAATAAAATTACATATACACATAAAAATTACAATTAAAAAAAAATTTAATGAAAAATATAAGTTAAAATAAAATGATACACATTAAAAAAATCTATTATAAAATTAGACATACACAATAAATTTACAAACGCATGTCAAATAATACGAGGAGAAGCGCTAACATGAAGCAGCATCCACCTCTGTATCAGGGACAGGTGACTGTTTGTTTGTTTGTTCTACGTTAAAAATAATCTTTTTATTAATTGAAAAAAAAAAAAAAAACTTTTCCATACATTTTGACCGCTTAATGCACTTTTCTATGAAACAGCAGATTTGTTTATGAAAATTCTACGACACAGGTTAGATGCATGTGCAGAATTAATGGTTTCACTTTGTGCTTTGATAAATTGAAATATTTATTTATGTATGTAGATCATTACACGTCAATATTTTGTCAGGCATAATTTTAAAAACTAGATGGCATTTCCGAGCTGACTGTTCCCTGAGAAGAAACGCCGAAACAAACTCAGAGGTCATGGTCTCTTTTAAAGCAAACAATCAACAATCAGCAATCAGCAATTTTATGTGAGTCTAACAATGCAGGGCCATGTCTGGAAGGGTCTTTTGAAGAAAGAGTCATTGTAGCTTTGAGCTGACCTGTCCCAACAGACGTATGTATCAGTCATCGTGAAGCTCAACCCTATGACGATGTCCGTTGTTCTTGCCACCCTATATACTTATTTGTTTTTTTATACAATATGGAGAGCAGTGGTAGACCAGTGGTATCAGCCGCAACTTACGAGTTGTAGGTCGTGGGTTCGAACCCAGGCAGGCGCTTTACTTTGTGTATATAATTTGATCGCCACTGCTCTCAAAACGGTGAAAGAAAACATCGTGAGGAAACCGGCATGTCCTAGAACCAAAAATTCGAAGACATGTGACATACCAACCCGCACTAGGCCCGCGTGTTGGATAACTGCCCACTCCCTCTCATGGAGATGAGGCCTGTGTCCCAGCAGTGGGAACAATATAGGCTGATTATGATACGATACGGATAAGAATAAAGAGTTATCTTGAAATGGAGTCTCTTTGAGGGAGAAAATCCGGAGTGAAGTAATCCATCAGAGAACCAAAGTAGTCGACATTGCTCACAGAATAAACAAGCTGAAGTGGCAATGGGCCGGTCATATAAGCCGTAGAACCGATGACCGTTGGGGTAGACGTGTTTTTGAGTGGAGACCATGAATTGGCAAATGTAAGGTAGGACACCCTCAGGCTAGGTAGAGCGATGATCTTCGCAGGGTGGCTCGTAGCAGCTGGATGAGAACTGCTGGAGCAGAATGGTGTGAAATTGGAGAGGTTTATTCCCATCAGTGAACTGCTATAGGCTGATGATGATGATGATGAATAATAAGGCATCTTTTTAATAACTTCTTAGCTGGGAAAGCACTAATAACTGAGTCTAGTAGGCAGTCTGGGATATGTTAATCGGCTTCAAAAAGAATATCTCTAATATATAAAATTCTCGTGTCGCAGTGTTTGTTACCGAACTCTTCCGAAACGGCTGGACCGAATTTTATGAAATTTTGTGTGGATATCGAGTAGGTCTGAGAATCGGCCAGCATCTAATTTTTATACCCCTAAATGATAAGGGTGACCCACCCCTAAATATATTTTTTTGCATTTAAAAAAACTTATTTTATTATGATTTGGCATTGAAAAATACATACAACGCCAAATTTTCACTCTTTTTATCCGGCAAAACAACGTTTGCCGGGTCAGCTAGTATGTTATATATTTTTGTTTGTAAACTGCAGTTGCAATACAAGAGTTTGTATCTATTCTCTCATAAATTCATAATAGTCATTCTATCGTATTATGACGTCTAAACAATAACATATTATTATTTAATCATTATAAATAAATACGTTTCTCGTAGGAATGTAAACATTAAATATGAATCAGCATTTCTGTCACTCTTAATTATATACATACATACATACTTACTACTTTAAGATTCCATCTGACAACTGCCTTCTCTCTAATAGCTGCACTTAAAGAGAAGTAGCACTCCAGTCAATGACATTATCTGATAATCCAGTTAATGATATTATTAAGTGCATTGAAAATATTCAAAAGCCAATTTCTTTGTGTATTGTGTGTTTGACAGCCCGTTTAGTGTACTTTTCCTATTTTCATAGTGTAATGTCGTACGGTATTCTGTTGTGGGGAAATGCCGCCGACATTCAGACTATCTTTGTCTTGCAAAAAAGGGCTATTCGATCAATTTATAAATTAAGCCCGAGACTCACACTCAGAGAGAAATTTAAAGAAATTAATGTAATGACTGTGCCTTCACAGTACATTTTTGAAAATCTTTTATATGCCCATAAGAATATAAAATTGTTTAAAAATACAGTGATATCCATAGTATAAATACTAGGAACAAACACAAATTTGTTGTACCTTCAACAAGGCTCAAGAAAATAGGTGGTTCATTCAGATGTCAATGTATACGCTTTTATAATAAACTTCCAAGCCATGTTCAAGATCTAAGTCTCAATTTAAATCATTCATTAAACGTAAGTTGTGCCAGAAAGCCTTTTACACTGTTAAAGATTATATTGAGGACAAAAAAGCTTGGGATTAAGCTGCTCCAATTTTTATTTTTATTTTAAAATTATTATTATACTGAATGATATTTTTATTTTTTATTATTAATTACTTTACTTTTTTATTAATTATTTATTGGGAATATACACTTTGACATTTCGATTATTGCTTATACACTTTGACATTTTGATTATTGCTTATACACTTTGACATTTTGATTATTGCTTAGCTATGATATGAATATATACTCTGAGGAGTATACTATTATTATTATTTTAATCATTTTGAATGTGAGGACTATGTAGATGTGTGTTTGTTCTTTCCTTAAAAGACCACTTCAGACACCAATCCACATGGTCTTCACATGATCTAACCAAATTATGTCTGGACTTTAAAAGAGACTGTGACCTCTGAGTTTGTTTCGGTCTTTCTTCTCAGAGTAGTCAGATAGGAAACGCCGACCTCATCTAGTTTTAAAAAATATGATTGACGTGTAAAAGTGTTTGTACAAACCTACTTGCAAAAATAAAGTCATTTATCATTTATCATTTGCCGGGGTCGCGTGATTGTTCGAAAGAGATACCGTGACCCTGGCACATGGGCAACTGATTGAACACGGGTGGGTTTTAGTCAGTAAAAGTCTGACACGCTCCGCCCAGAGCGGGAGAAGTCATTTGATGATTTTCCATCCAGAAAAAAAGCATTGTTCTTCTAAATGGCGTTGAGTTTGCGCGAATAACTTTTTTCATCATCGAGAAATTTGATTTTGAAAATTTTTAAATACATTTGATATACAATTTTTCATACAATTCATGCATATGTCACCGTTAGATAACAAGATCCGCAAGTTTATTTTTCTAGGAAATTTATAAACCTTCGTAGGATTCTAAACGAGAGATAAATTGTATTTGAGCCCTCATTTTCGCAAATTTATCAGTTTGCGACGTCTCGTGGTAAATTTATAAACTAACGGATATCCATTCGTTAAGATTCTAAACGGTTCGACCAATCACAGAAGAGCTTTTAATTTTACGCTTTTTTAAAATACGGCAAATAACACACTGTTCTCTGATTGGTCGATCCGACCAAAACCGACCCGTTTTTTTGACATCAACAAATGTTGATGTCAAAAAAATTAAATCCTAGAAATACCCTTCGGGGCAGATCCGACATCGTTTGGGGAGGTTAGGTTAAAACTGTGACTTCCTACGCACGAGCCGAACGAGCAAAGCGAGCGGTGCCGCGGCAGCGGCCGGCGAGTGCCAGAAACGACTATATTTTAGGGAGGTAGTTCTATAAAATTACAATAGCGGTGGAGAGGAAAGAGAAGGTGAGAGAAACCGTAAACCACCAGGTGGGGTCAGTGCGGGTTGGAGGATATCACATGTCTTCAAATGTTTGGTTCCAGGTTATGCCGGTTTCCTCAAGTGGCAATGAAATAATTTACATAAAGTCAAGCGTCTGATTGGGTTCAAACTTACGACCTACAACTCTTAAGTCACGGCCGTTACCACTGGGCCACCACTGCTGAATTGCTTCTGTTCTGCTCTTCTGCTCGATTCTTGATTTAGCTTAAATAAAGACGGGCTTTACTGTTTCATCTTGGAAGAAATGGCGCAGCGCACTCCCCAGCAACACAGCTGTCTGTTGACTCAGAGGGCAGTGTCCTCTTTACAAGTGGCTTTGTTACTCAATCAAGCCTTTATCAAGGTTTACAATGGAAGATTGGCAAATGCACTGGTAGATTGGCAAATTAAAGATTTTACGACATAAAGGCTCTCACGAACAGGCGCGATTCCGATGTAAACTTCATGGAAATAGTTCTATAAGAATTGTGTCTCGCCAGTCTGAAGAAGCCTTAATACTATTCTACGTTATTTATCTACAAATACAATTCATACGAATTAATAAAATTGAAGTTTCTCTTTGTAATTCCAAAATAACAGTTTTTTACTAAATGTATATGAAAGTTCATGCCGTACTGACTAAGTAGGGATGTATGACATTTTATTTTACATTTTTTCTATCTGTATGTTTTGGTTAATCTCCGAAACGATTGGACTGATTTTGACAGGACTTTCACTAGCAGATAGCTGATGTCTTCTTTGTAACATCAGTTAGAAAGAAGACTATGCTACTCGCCTCCCTTTTTACACGCTTCACTTGTATGTTTGTTTGTAACCGACTCCTTATAGCGCAATTTTGACCCACTTTAAACGACCAGATTTGATTTAAACTCTGTAGACTTATCGAGGACCGATGACAATACTAAAATTTCATATATTTGTGCCATTATCCTTGCCAGGGTTACCAGGACAGCAAAAAATGTCTTTGAGAACTACGCTGACATACGTTACAAACTACGCTGACATACGTCTGAAAATTCGAAACACCCTGAAAAATAGAAAATAAATTAAGGCTTTTTAAGGTATTTTTGTATTGATATCAGGCACCCCACGCTTTTTTCCATTATTTTCTATTTTTTAGTTTGGTTTTCTATGGAAGCGTGTTTTTGTTTTTTTTTTGAACTATTCGTTTTTGTTATTGGCTCCTTTTTGTCTAGGCAGTACGTTCCCGTGGCATAGTTTCCGAGCTCCACGGGGGCGGAGCCAGGGTCAGCAGCAAATAGAATTAATATCGATACTTCCAAGTATGTAAATTCTATGCCGGATGATGGTTTCTTTCTAAACTTAAATTATATCCGACGACCGTGTTACTTTGTTTCTTTTGGGGACCGTACTTGTAAATTCTGGTTCTTAAAACCGCGGATCAATCAATCAACTCAGCCCATTGCAGTCCACTGTTGGACATGGGCCTCTCCCATGCTACGCCATAACATCCTGTTCTCCGCCTTTCGCATCCAGTCTGCCCAGCCACCTTTTTGATATTAACACACACTTTTTGTGTTTTTTTTTAATTTTAATTATTGTTTTCTCTTTTTATTTGTTTTAAAGTTTATTTTACTACATATGAATTCCTTTTTTCCTATAGGATGTAAATTACGAAATGATTGTACAGACGCCAGCACATCAACTTACCTCAATCTGTCAAATTTCTTTAATAGATTTTAAACCTTATATCACAATAGTGGAAGGTTAATTTTCGATTGGTAAAATTTGACAGATTGGGGTGGCTTGACCTGCTGGCGTCTGTACTTTAAACTTCTGCAATGTACCGTAAGATTAGATACGGCGAGCCTGGAGATCCGTAACACAGGGTTTTCCTAGTACGGACTCCAGTCTCTCGCAAAGGAGCTTTTGTTCACATTTACTGATTATGACTAGTCCTAAGATGTTAATTCTAAGCCAACCTTTGTAGAGAGAGAAATAAAATATTGCATTGTATTGTATAATACACACCAAAGATAATGTACATTAATACACAATAAAACAAATTCTCTTAGCAATCAATAGCACGAACACTACACAGCAGGTGTCGCTAGGCGTTCGCTGAGATCGTGTTTTGTTTGGTAGTATTTAAAAAAAAAAAATAAGAATCTACCACATACTGTAGCAAATTATTAGTAACAATGGTTATTAGAAAACGAGTAGACTATTGTTTTAAGGCTTCCGTAGACAGGTACAGTCACTTTCTATTTTATTTTATTACGAACATATTATTTTAGAACCCACACTATTACGAAATTTGCATTATCTCAAAGTTGCAATCGTTATTTAAAGAGCAAATCGCTTTTGAATTTGGCTATGTGTACACATATTATTAGTATTACTTGTGATGGTACAACGCTATAGCGCGATGCGACTCTAATAGAATCATTTCTACGTAAAATTAATGGAAATTGTACTACAAAAATCGCGTGACACCATTGCCTCGCACCTGACTGCGAAAGCCTTAAACCATATCTATCTAATAGTCGAATAACTATCAAAATACACAAAACTAAACGTATTTATTTTTGGACATGATTAGCATCTTTGTATCGTTATAGATTGTTAAAGGACATTACCCATTTTGTTAGAACAACGCATTACATTTTATTTAAAATATAAACAAATATATTAAAACAGAGCACACAGTACTCTTACTGTGTGCTCTGTTTTAATATCTTTGGGCTTCTGCCCGGAAATTTCATCTCGTTTTCTTTCTCATATGCTCTGTTTTATAAAAAAAACGTTATTTTTAATGAAAATTGTCTTAGCACTATTGTGCTAGGTTATAACAGGTTTTTTCCTGAACGTGCAGTGAAATTAGTACTAACTTTTCCCATTGCCGACGACCTTCTAATTCTTACCTGATATGTATTTCGGAACCCAAATGGTTCTAGACTTTGATGCCTTAGTAAAAATAATGCGTTCTATGTGTACTTATTTTAAAAAGATGCAGGTATTTATCATTAATGACCGCCAAATAAAAGTCTCAGAATGGGTGATCTACTTTATGATATTATTAGCAGCATACGAATGTTTTTTAAATGCTAGGAGATTTATTAATAAAAATCTTTATTGCACCACACCAGACCATACTCCACTAATATCACAAAAATAAGTACTAGAACTAGATAAATCAATTAAAATAATTTCTAATTAAATTTAGTTATTTCTTTTTCATATCTTCACGGTTTCGCCAAACGAGGTCAGTCAGGTACCACTGCATGCAATAGAAGATTTGTACCGAAATGACAGAGGCACCTAGCATTATGTATAAGTAGATAGTACCGTCCAAGATATTTAGTACCGGGTATACCCAGGTGCCTGTGTTGATGTAGGAAGTAACCAGGCTGGAAAAGAAACAAAAGAAAGTATTAGACAGAATACTAAGTCAAGTCGATAAAAGTAGCCTATGTCCTTTACTAACTCAGAGTTTAAAAATATAAATAAATAAATCATTTATTTTGACCAAACTAGTGTTACATTTCATAAACCTGCCAAACTGCGAAACAGTTTGTCGGCAGAATTAGTGCTCGTTCATTATCAATGGTAGTCACAAACATACGTAACTCATTACAATTGACCATTAGGCTCATCATCAAGTGCAACAAAATTATCGCAACATGCCACAATAATTAAGCATTCATCACTTGTATTGTTAACAAAATAATTAATGCTCAACTCTGCCGTGGCATAACTAAAATGCCGTTATCCGACATATGGTCGATTTTAAATTTAATGCTATTAAAATGAAAGAAAAAAATCTATCGATCTGTGTTTCCGAATTTTCAATACCTTGAATAGTTTTGGAAATAAAATTAGGTGTTGTCATTGATAAGTGACATCGGTTTAAATTTTTACCGTGGTTTTTACATGTTATTCTAAACAACGGTTTCGGTAGATAACGGCATTATAGATATGTCACGGCAGAACTGCTGCCGCATGCCACGGCAACCTCACTAAGCATTTCGATTTTTAGTTTATTTTTTAGTGTTCGCTTGCTAATTCCACTTCTATTGCATACAAAGCCAATTTTGGCGGCTCAACTTTAGTAATTTATTTCTACCCTAATTTTAAACAAAATTATAAAATGTCAATGTAGTAATATTAAGGAATTCAAACTGAACCGAAACGTAATTTTTATTATCTATGGCCAACGTCATGTGTCATTATAACCTCACTTTTCTCCGGTGCGTACGCGACGTCGTTCTTAGTGAATTTATTGCAGCTTTGTTGGTGGAAATTAAATAGAAAAGGTAAGAAAATTGATGTTAAAAAATGTAAATAATGTTCTGCAAAACCTCTGTTTTTGACCCCTATCACAGTTTATTCAAAATATTTGCTCCTTATACTTCATTTTCAATATTTTCTACAGGAGCCAATTTTGGCTTCGCATGCATTTACGATGAAATACGTTTGCGCCTAAAATGGCTTCGCATGCATTCAGAGTTTTTTTTTATCTTTCCAGAATGCTTCCTTCACGCTTTTATGGCACTGCTAACTGCATTAAACCTATTCCTGGTGATGGCTCTCTTAGCAACGATGATTCACTATCTGATTCCGATGGCGATGTTCCGCTTTCGCGCTTGCGCAACCAAACACGTAAAAAACCTATAATTATTCTACCATCCGATTCCGATACTTCCGATGACGAAATAGTTGATCCTAGACCTAAAAATTTGAAACAGAAGCGAGCAGTTAAGGAAAAATTATCTGGACTGAAGGAAAAATGCCAGCGTATGATGAAAATAATTTCAATTTTAGTGGTAGCCTGGAATTGCCAGAGTTTACTCAAGAATTAGAATCACCTGCCGATATTTCCAATTTTTTTTTTCACAGAAGATTTGATAACATTTATTACGGAACAGTCAAATCTGAAATCTACTCAGGTCAATGTTAACAAGCCAGCAAATATCACAACTACTGAGATTGAGCAATTTATAGGTATTGTCATCTTCACCTCATTAGTTCACCTGCCATCTACACGGATGTATTGGTCCAACAACATTGGTCAGCATCAAGTCAATTCAATAATGACATGTAATAAGTTTGAAATGATAAAACGTCATCTTCATTTCAATAATAATGAAGATTTCAAACCACCCAGTACACAAAGTCACGATAAACTGTTTAAAATTCGACCTCTCATAGAAAAATTAAGAGAGCGGTTACTTTTGATACCCAAAGAAGAATATCTGGCCGTAGATGAGCAAATTATACCCACGAAAGCTCGCCACCAACTCAAACAGTACAATCCAGCCAAACCTCATAAGTGGGGGTACAAAAATCAAGTGTTGAGTGGCGTATCAGGGTTCAGTTACGACTTCGATATTTTTGCTGGCGATCAAAGCAACATTTTTCCAAGTGATGCACCAGATCTTGGTGTCAGCTCCAACGTTGTTACACGACTCACATCTACTGTGCCTCGAAATGTAAACCACAAAATATTTTTCGATAACTGGTTCAATAGTATAAAATTGCAAGTTTACCTGTATAAAAATGGATTGCTGCCATTGGGAACCATTAGGATGAACAGAGTACCTAACGCTGATATGCCTACAGAAAAGGACCTGAAGAAAATAGGTCGTGGTACTATGGTTGAGAAAATCGCCATCGTCGATGACGTAAAACTAAGCCTGGTATCATGGTATGACAATAAAGTGGTCAATTTACTGTCTGCGTTTGTTGGTAGTGAACCGACTTCTACTAAGACTAGATATTTCAGAAAAGATAAACAGTACAAGGACATAACATCGCCACAATGCGTTGATGTGTATAACCGACACATGGGAGGCGTTGATTTGCTTGACTCTTTGTTAGGTCTGTATAGGATCAAAATAAGATCTCGTCAGTGGTATAAAAAAATATTTTTCCACTTGGTTGATATGTGTGCAGTTAATGCTTGGTTACTGTGGCGACGTAAGACTGACCAATACATGTCACTATTTGACTTCAAGCTAGCCATTTCTGAACATTATTGCAAGGCTGGCAAAAGTATCTCAAGAAAAAGAGGCCGTCCTAGTATCAGTAATCCCGGTACACCTACCTTGTCAAGAGGAAATACTCCTACGTCATCTAGAACGGGTACTCCTACCAGTAGAAATGAATCTTTCGCACCTCGAAAAAGGGCACGGAAAACCCCAGCAAAAGTGCAAGACCTACCTCTAAATTCAGTACGTACAGACAAAATTGACCATTTCCCGATACATCAAAAGAATCGTCAATTATGTCAGAATGATTGTTCTTTGCGTTCTCATATAAAATGTGAGAAATGTGACGTTTTTCTTTGCTTGAATGAGAAAAGAAACTGTTTTAGAGAATTTCACCTTGTGTAAGTTTTGGTATTTGTTGTGCATAGGAAGCCAAAAATGGCAGTCTCATACACAGACGTTATTGCATGGGAAGCCAATTTTGGCTTCTGTTTTTTTTTTTCTAAAATAAGATACTTATTTTTTTTTCACTTTATATTTTGTCTTACAAGCCCTTATTAGGTAAAACACATTAAAACATAAAAATATTTTTTTTCTTTTTAATTTAATAATTCATGCAATAGAGGGTTAAAATAACCCTATACTAAATTTCATCAATTTTTTTTTCACCCGTTACAGAGATTATCCGGAAAGAACAGTCAGAGTTTTTCTGAGTATCAGTTTTTTTCATGAAGCGACTGCTTATCTGACATCCACAACCCAGTAACTCGGTAATACGATACCCCTTGGTAAAACTATACTATACTTGGAGTTTGCCTACGCAATCGAATCAGAAATGAAGAGATCCGTAGGAAAACCAAGGTTACCGACGTAGCCCGAAGAATTGCCAAACTTAAGTGGCAGTGGGCAGGGCACATTGCTCGCAGAACAGATGGCCGATGGGGCCGGAAGATCCTAGAGTGGCGACCACGTACTGGAAGACGGAGCGTTGGAAGGCCTTCCACAAAATGGACCGATGACCTGGTGAAGGCCGCAGGAATACGTTGGATGCGAGAAGCACAGAACAGGTCGAAGTGGCGGTGCTTGGGGGAGGCCTATGTCCAGCAATGGACGTCTTTCGGCTGAAATGATGATGATGATGATGGTAAAACTGGTGGCCAGACTTTCGGACTTCCGACGACCCGTAACGACTGTTAAAGATCTATCTATAAATTACAGCAGGGACCAACGGCTTAACAAGCCATTTTTTTTTGGATGGGAAATCATCAAATGTCGTCTCCCGCTCTGTGCCGAGCGGAAGAGCGTATCAGACTTTTATTGACTAAAACCCACCCGTGTTCCTTCAGCTGCCTGTGCCAGGGCCACCACGGTAACTCTTTCGAATACATCTGCAACTAGGGTTGCCAGGTGAGTCGCGAAAAAATACCGGACAACTCCAAACGAGGGGAGGAGGGGGGGGGGGGTATGCTAGGTCGCAAAAAATACCTTTTTATACTTTTATTTTTATTGTAATTAATCAAGATCACATAAATCAACTTAATTAGTATTAGTAACAAAATATAATGCAGTAATAAGATAGCGAGCGAGGAGCGCGCGCGAGTTTTGCGTTTGAGGGATTTCATATGCCTACTTTTGTAGGCGCTTGTGACCAGTAGTACCGACTTTCCTCAAAATACTGGACAATGTTCTGTCCGGTATGACCATTTATTTTTTACCTGACAGGCCTCGAAAATACCGGACTGTACGCTTAAATACCGGACATCTGTCAACCCTATCTGCAACTCTGGCAGGTATCGGCAACGTGCCTTAGAATAATGATTTAGTACTCATAAATAAAAAAAATAAAAATACTTACACGACCAAATAAGCTGTAGAATAGCCGTTCATCAAAACTAGATTCTGCACCTGAGATTCCGGGCGTCTTCTTGGTCTGAAGACGATTTCCCATAGAACCACAGGAATAATGGCGGTGTGAATGATATGGTTGGCTGTGTTACTGAGGGTTTTTTCCACGCTTGGGGGTAGTATTAGGCTCGGTTCGTAGGAGAAGATTGTCCAGAATACGAAGGTTACCGTCTGAAATGAAAGAATAAAACGATATATTTGACGCGCGATGATTTCGTCGATATGATTTTTAATGTTTAATTTTAATTTAATTTTAATTGATTCGTTTTGTGGTATTTTTAGTTAAGATTTTGATTTTGCCTGAGTCTATGCCCCGCTTGGACTTTAAATAGGAGGGGGCTCTTGTTGGAGGAACTACTTGTTCGGGAACCTTTATATTTGTAAGACTAGGTTCTGCCCACGACTTCGACGGCAAATTTTTGCTCCCCTGCCCTCCCTGTCGCATCGAATTGCCTGCCAGTTTTCGTCCATTTTTCGTTGCTGCTCCACTCCTTATGATCGTAACGTGATGTTATATAGTTTATAGCCTTCCTCAATAAATAGCCTACCCAACACAAAAAGATTTTTTTCAATTCGGACCAACCAAAAAAACAAACAAACTTTTCAGCTTTATAGTATTAGTACCTGGATGACCGAGCTTTGCTCGGTATTTTTTGTTATTTGGTAAATTTTGTTTTGTGATAAATGATAAATGACTTTATTTTTGCAAGTAGGTTTGTACAAACACTTTTACACGTCAATCATATTTTTTTTTTAAACTATATGAGGTCGGCATTTCCTATCTGACTACTCTGAGAAGAAACGCCGAAACAAACTCAGAGGTCACAGTCTCTTTTAAAGTCCAGACATAATCTTAATCAGATCATGTGAAGACCATGTGGATTGGTGTCTGAAGTGGTCTTTTAAGGAAAGAACACACAGCTTGAGTGGACCTGTCCAATCAGTGCACGCATTTGTCAGTAATCATGCAGCTCCACTCAGAACTTAAGGAGGTCAATGATGTAGGTCGCACAAATTACTCAAACTGTCAGACAATGTAAAAAGTTAAATTAGAAGAAAAGGAAACGAGAAAAGAAAGTGAGAAATTATATTTAAAAACAAATTACATTTTGTTATTTTTCTTCCAATAAAAAAAATAAGTACATAAGTTTATGTTTAAGTTGATTATCGATAAAGTTGATTATTGAAACAACGATTAAAACGAAATTTTCTAAAAATGAATCTTAGCTAGATAGATTTATCGCCCCCGAAACCTCCTGTATATTAAACTTCATGAAAATCGTTGGAGCCGTTTCCGAGATTCAGATTATATATATATACAAGAATTGCTCGTTTAAAGATATATTATAGTATTATATAGTAATATAGAATAGATTATACGGCATTATAGCTTCCCGCGGCAATATTCACACCAGACATACTTACAAAGGCGAACGGAAAGATCAGGCTAGAGAACAAGGGGTCTCTAATTCTCCTCAATGTCTTGAGGAGTGAACTGTCCTTCCCCTCCTTGGTGAGTGTCAGAACGTCACACGATAGTCCGAGAGCTGAGTAGAACATTTGCATGTACTGAAATAAAGAAGAAAATGCTTTGCTAGTATGCGAAATTCGGCCCATCAACCTTGAACCTAATGCTTTAGCGCTAAAGTTGAAAATCTATTAAATTTCTTTCTTTCTTTTGTTAGGGAAAAAAGCAGAGAAGATACTTACAACATTCCAAACAGTCAAGAACTTGTATTGGTCATCATTGAACCTCCTCACATCGGGATCTTTCAGCACATCTCCTTTGAAAGTGTTAGCCATGTGGACAGCATTCGTGACGTGCATGACAAGGCTGACGGCATAGCCTAGCATCCGAGGGTATATTGGTGATGGGATGTATCTGAAAGAAGGAAAGGAGGAACTGAGAATAGCGAGTGGGTTGTTCAGGTTACATAGTAGGGTTGATGAGGAAGTGGTTATGAGGAAGAGGATGCGGATGAGGATCTATTAGAAATATGTTTTGAGGAAGTGGATGAGGATGAGGATACGAGGAGGAGGATGAGGATGAGGAAGAGGATGCGGAAGAGGAAGATAGAACCTGTGATTTCGAATTGAAATTTTAAATAAAAGAAAGATTGTGAATGGTCTTTAATATTTAGAAAGAAAAAAAAAACAATTTAATAGTCCGTATGTCGTTCCTCGAGTGGGACACATTTAAGAAATAAAGATCCTCTTCGAAAGTCATTATTGATACCATGAATTTTAAACTCAACAACGAAACACCTGCTCCTGGTTCAGTCCATATGTCAGTGGTGAAAGATAAAAATTGCATCTTTTATTAAGTTCTTTACCTTGTTCCTTAATTTAGGATAAATATAATTACACAAATGAGATGTGTAACTCTGACGTCCTCTTAAATTATATTTTGGTTGAGCAGCATGAATAAACCGCCTAAAACCAATTACTTCAACAAAATTGAATGGTAAATCTTGAAGAGCTAACATTTTGCAAATTAAATTATCCAACTCGCGGCTTTTTTCGTGAGATGTATCCCAATACTGATGTCTTTGTAATGCCTCCTGTAAAGTTACTTGTCTCTTAGCCTGTTAAAGAGTAGTCTCTTCCGGCAATTTGCGTTTATCAACCGCGGCTTTTTTTAATGCTGTATCCTTTTGTTCATATTCGGCATATTCTACTTCATGGCATGACTTGAGATGACTTCTTAACCCCGAAGTTCCGCGCCCTTTCCTTGAATATACTTGGTCACATATTTTACATCTAACAGTATCAACATCCACTTCACTAAAATACGTCCATATAGCACTACACTTCGGCTTCATCTCAAAAACATTTTAACTTAACAATAAATAAACCTAATTATGACTTACGTAGTTACGTACGACCACTTAAAAACAAAATAAATTTAATACTCGCTAAGTGGCTACAGTACAGTGGAGTGGCTACGTACACGTACACTACAGTACTACACAATAGCGTGCTATATTATATTTCTAAAACACGTTGAGACATGTTCATGACTGATCGTGAACGTACCTAATTCATATTTTATCCTCTTTTCACTGTAACTATCTAATGCAGCGAGCAAAAGAGAGATATTAATTTTATTTACATTGAATACGTCAACAACAGATCCTCATAAATTCCTCTTAATTAATGAGGATGTGGAAGAGGAAGAGGAATATTTTATGCCTGATTTTGGGGATGTGGAAGAGGATGAGGAATCGCTCAAAATGAGGAACTTCCGCATTATGAGGATGAGGAAGAGGAATCCTCATCAACCCTATTACATAGGTAGTCGCTCCATCTATACTTATATACTTATTATACTTATCTTCTTTATCTTTACATATTATAAAGTCACTTCGCTGTCTGTCTGTTCCTATGTATGCTTATATCTTTAAAACTACGCAACGGATTTTGATGCAAGTTTTTTTAATAGATAGAGTGATTCAAGAGGAAGGTTTATATGTATATAACATGCATAATATAGTAAAGAAACGCTGATAATTTTAGAGGTTTCTAATGTGATGTCATAAATAAACACATTTTTTTGCGCTTACATTGCGAACGCTGGCTGAACCTTACGAAATAGCTCAAAATAATGTACTACAGTATTGTACACCTTAAAAAGTTCTACAAAAAAGTCCGCAATGGTATATGTCTAACTCTTAAGGATAACCCATAATAACCATTTTTCTCCTTTACTTTTTACGAGAAATAATTACTTATTTATGAATGCGATTTTAAGCAATACAGCATTAATCCTTATGCAATTAAGTACCTTAAATAAATTGTGCATTCCATGTAGATCAAAATTGCGCTTTACAGCATATCATTAAAATTAATATTTTAGAAGATATTAGAGATTATAATAAAATCGCCGCAGAGCAGCTAGCGGGCCTTCCCGCGTCCGGCCGTCCCGGTTGGTAGCGGTCGGGTAGTGCAGGATTAATAGGATTGTAATATTGTAATTCATATTACTTTGGCTTCATAGTAAATGCGAATATCATGTGTGTTTGAAGTACTCAAAATAAACCTAATTGTATTATTCCAAGTAAGAGACCGCAAATATTGCTTAGATGTTTAGATTTTTGGATGGATTTGGATTTTTGGTTATCCTGGATACTCAATTTAATCCAGCCCTATGTCGCAGTCTTCTTACTCTGAATACTATTCGTTTTATTTTAAGTACATCAAACACACATGATATGTAAGGATCGTAGCAGGTGGCGTTCCGTAGTTTCTGCCTACCCCCATGGGAAAAAGGCGTAATTTTATGTATGTATAACATGGATTCATAATTCTTACCGCGGTAGTACGTCCTCTTGCGATAATTTCCGACATACACGCGGGCGAAGCCGCGGGCAAAAGCTAGTAATATTATAAAGCTGAAGAGTTTGCTTGTTTGGTTAAACGCTATAATCTCAGGAACTACTGATCCGAATTGAAAAATTATTTTTGTGTTGATTAGCATGTTTATCGAGAAAGGCTATAGGTTACATAACATTACGCTACAACTAAGAGGAGCGGAGCAGTAATGAAAAATGTTGCAAAAACGAGGAAAATTGCACGTGTAGGGTATTCGACGCGACGGGCAGGGTCAGGGGAGCAAACATTTGACGCGGACGAAGTCGCGGGCAGATGCTAGTGTGAGATAAAAGTATTCAGCTACATCCGACTAAATTAGAAACCGATCCTGACATAGTTGGGAAAACGATGCAGGTGATTGATGGATATGGGAACCACGGGAACTTTCGAAAGCACAATTAAACATGGACTTCATTTTTAGACGTATATTCCGAGACCGGCACGCGAATCGTAATGTACAATAACTATTATTACAACTATATTACAGTGATATATTTGTAATAGTGGGTATTATGAAGACTGTGACGATGGAAAACATCGGGAGGAAAAAGTACTTGTACTGAATATTTGAAGATATTAGACATCCACCAAACTGCATTTCCTCTCCATTTCTTCTCTTAGAGAGGAGGCTTTTGTCCAATTGTGGGAACCTCAGGCTGATTTTGAATGTACATACTCAAAATCAAGCCTTTATTTTCGAAATAGGGCACACAAAACTGTATTAGCATTCCAGCATATACAGTAGTAGCATTCCAAGGTTTTCGTCATTGAGCCGGCCAATTTTTTTTTGTGTTTATCCATTGGGGATCTTTAGAATTGGACATGGTTCTAAGCAATACATGTTCTATCGTTCCCATAGAAACTCATCATTATCATTTCAGTTGAAAGACATTTACTGTTGGACATATGCCTCCTCCAAGAACCGCCATTTCGACCGGTTCTGTGCGTCTCGCATCCAGCGGATTCCATAGAAATTATTTAACAAAATGGACAGTGGAAATGCGGTTATGGTTAATGGCGCTATATATTCATAACTGAAAAAATGAACACGGAAACAATTTATCGCTCCGATCATATACTAGGTGTATGAGAATAAGCGCATACCATGAAAGTAGATTGTTCATAATTGGCTTGCATAATTGGCAACTTTTAATTTAGGTATTTATTTAAAAAATACATATTTTGCTACACTGATCGCCCCTTAAGCCAAAGAAAATTAAATCTTATTTCTTCAAAATAAAAATAAAAATTGTTCGCATGAAGAAAAATCTTAGTCATTGTATGATAGTAGGCTTTTAACGCAATATGAACTCTATTTTAACGTGTTTGAGGTCTTGCGTTAATTATGTTACATGTTGTATTTTTGACAAATATGTAAGTTAAAGTTTACCTACATCAAATGTGTCGATGATCTAGTTTAATTATTTTTAATTATTACATTATTTATATTAGAGGAAGTCTGAAAGTGGCACCAATAACTGAAAAGTTATGTGGGAATCGGTTATCATGATATGGTCACGTCATACGGAGGAATGTAGAAAATTTCGTGAGGAAAGTATTGAGTATGAATATCGATGGCTTTAAAGAGTAGAGGGAGACCAAAGAAACGATGCATGGACTGTGTGAATTATGATATGGATAGAAAGGGGGTGACTACTGAGATGACGACTAATAGAGAAGTGTGGAAGAAAAATACATGTTGCGCCGACCACAAATAAATTGGAATAAGGACAGGAGAATATTGATTATATTATTTATCATAAATATATTAATATTATAATTGTCGTGTGTGGTGCCGGACGTAAAGAATAACACCATCCCATTTCTTCCTGTGGGTGTCGTAAATGGTGACTAAGGGACTTACTAGAGAATGGGCAGCAGCGTTCTCTATGCATTTTACCACCATACTGCGATCGCCAACCCGCCTGCCAAGCGTGGCGATTATGGCAAAGCCCTCCAAATTGGGGGAGGCCTAAGTCCAGCAGTGGACGTCTTACGGCTGAAATGATGATGATGATGAATATTATAATTTTGAAATATTATGTAATAAATAATATCATATGTTATAATTTGAAAACGCTATTTATTGTCATAAGAATTTTGAATTACGATTTATGCATACTGATATTGTTGTAATTTATTTGCAAGTGAAATTTCATATCGATATTGTTTTACTTTGGCATTGGCAACATTTCTAATGGAAATTGTAGTTGAGAAATGTGTTGATAAACTGAATAACTATTTTAAATGAATATTCAACGGTGTGCTTCTTCAGATTTTATTTATAATAATAATAAAAATAATCTTTATTTGGAAATATTTATTACTGTTTTCTATTTTTTCTATTGAAGGGCTTGTGGCTAAGTAAAAACGGTCTCACGGGTTGATCGTTAAGGTTAAGCTACGCTTGCCGCGGTCGGGCCGTGGATGGGTGACCATCTTTACATACCAAGACCCTTTTTTTTTTTTTTTTTCAGGATGGGAAATCATCAAATGACTTCTCCCGCTCTGGGCGGAGCGGGAGGGCGTGTCAGACTTTTACTGACTAAAACCCACCCGTGTTCCATCAGTTGCCCATGTGCCAGGGTCACGGTATCTCTTTCGAACAATCACGCGACCCCGGCAGGCATCGGTCCTAGTAGACCCCTACACTGCTGCTGACATCTCTTTGAGGCGCGCGTGGAACACTGCGCGCCGTCGACCCGAGCCTGGTCCTTACCGGGCGGCGAGCCACCCATTGCTCGCCACCCGCAAGCTCGCGCCTACGGTGGCCGGGAGTCCGCAATTGACTCCCGACGCCCGGGGCGTCTCCTCCTGCGGCGGCTAGGAGCGTGAGGGCGCAGAGACTGCCACTCCCTCACGCGCCCCGCCTCCTCCTTCGCGAGCATCACTGCTTCGCAGAAGGAGGTGACGGCTTCCCATTCCCTCTCGCTCCGTACCATGGCTCGCACCAGGGCCGGACGCGAGGGGTCGCCGCCGCCGATCGCCTCCACGAGGACACGGCGGTGCTCCGCCCAGGCAGGGCACACCTCCACCGTATGCTCCACCGTGTCCTCCAGACGATCCTCGCAATGAAAACACCCGGACGTATCCTCCCGCTTTATCCTGAACAGGAACCCACCGAAGCACCCATGCCCGGTGAGAACCTGCGTCAGGCGGAAGGTGAGGACGCCGTGACGCCTCTCTATCCACTCCTCAAAGAGGGGACTTACCGCCGCAATTGTGGCGTGCCCAGCACTGGGTTGCGACAATCGTACCCGCCATGTCGCCATGAGATCACACCGGAGCTCTGTCCGCCGAGCCGCGATTTGTCGCGGCAGCGGAGTTTCGCCCCGGCGTTTCGCCTCCTCGCGCCACTCCCACATGTGCGCGAGGACCTACCAAGACCCTTCCGTGCCTCAGAAAGCACGTTAAGCCGTTGGTCCCGGCTGTCTTTCGTAGATCTTAGGGGTCCATATAAAATCATGAAATATCACAAAGGGGGAGAGGGGGTGTAGTAATATATCACGTGTATTTATTTTTATAGTAAATTAGATGATACTTATACCTGTATTTTATAAATATTAAAAAAAAAATTAAGATTCCTTGTAGGCACTAAAAATATACGTGATACGGCGAGGGGTAGTCTTAAACCTCATCATGTATCACCATCTAACCCCCCCCCCGGGTTCAAAAATGCCAAAAAAACATCACGTGATTAATGGACGGCCCCTTAGATAGTCATTACGGGTCGTCAGCGTCCCGAAAGTCTGACAACCAGTCTTATCAAGGGGTATCGTATTACCCAGTAACTGGGTTGTGGAGGTCGGATAGGCAGTCGCTTCATGTAAAATACTGGTACTCAGCTGCATACGGTTAGACGGTAAGCCAACCCCAACATAGTTGGGAAAAGGCTAGGTAGATGATGTTACTGTTCTTTATTAAAAAACAGTGGCGTAGCGTGCCTTGGCGGGGCCCCGTATAAAATTTGTTTGGGGGCCCTTATGAAGGGTAACGATTTCTCACAAAAGAAAAAAAATTTTGCATAAAATTAAAAGAAATATTAATTCATCGTTATTATCTATCTGTCACTTTTTCCAATTTTTTTTGCAAACAATTCAAATTAAATAACTCTCCTTGCCTTTTTTCGGCAAAATGATTTAATTAATCATTTATTATAGCTGATGATGACTTTAGTTTTTCTATAGTTTCTGTCTCTATGGATGATAGTGACAGGTCTGACAGGCGTTCATGTCCCATCGAAGTTCTTAGGTAATTGTTTATCTCTTTTTGAAATAAAAAAAAAATTGCAAAAATACGGGGCCCCCGTATTTACCGTATAACCAAACTAACTCTTCAGCTTTATTATATTATACAAGTATGAATTGGCTTTAAAGCACTTTAGAATGTCAAAATTCACAAAAAAAAAATTATTCAAGTTGCCCCTTCCAAAATAAATTTTCGTATGGAGAAGTATGGGCAAGAAATTCCACCGTTACTCTTTTCACATTTTTCGCAATATTTTGTAACCATTCATTTTTCAATAATATATTATGAATATGAGGCACCTAGAAGAAAATTACAATACTATAATAGATTTTTAAAAAATGAAATATAACGCAAGGACAGGTAAATAAATTGTGATAGTTACATGGTGCTCACGAAGGCGCTGGCACATGCTAGTTAAATATAAACACGCTAACCGGAAAAGTAGTTTTCGAGTATTGTGCACTAATTGGCAGACAGAGATACGTTCAATCGGTTGCGATTTTTATAAAAAAGAATGGTCGTTTAGGTACAGCTACACACTGCCTTTTTAAATCTGGTTTGATAAAAATAAATTCTAAAAATACACTGGACCCAAGCAAAGTAATTCTCTTTTTATGGTATAAAAACAATGCTCCGTCGTGCAAGGAATGCAAGGAATATGAATAATAAACAAAGCATAAACAGCCTATAATTTTTCCATTAATGGGACACGAACCTCCTCTCAGTGAGAGTGCGTTTTTCGTATTCCACCACGTGGGCCTAGTGCGGGTTGGTAGAAGGCTCATATCTTTGAATTTTTGGTTCTAGGACGTGTTGTTTTCCTCTTAATGGTGACTGTACTCTTTACGTTATCAAAATCATGTCTATTCCTGTCAGTCATTGATATACACTAAGAACAAAAATGGGTCGAGTGTTGAGCCTTGAGGTACACTTAACTGAACTGGTAGTCTGGAATATTTTACAGAATTAAATTGTACACATTGGACCCTACTACATAAATTAAAAATAATTACGATTAAAATTTCGTTATGGACAACGCATAATGACGTATTTACCCAAAAGCGTGTCATGGTGCAATCAAAGGCTTTGGAGACATCACAGAAAATTCCAATAGCATTTTGCGAGTTTTTCCATGCATTAAAAATGTTTTGTAGCAGAGGAACACGTAACTGTAGTCGAACGACATTTTGTAACGCATTTTTGCTGGTAATGACGGAGGCTTTTTAAAATTAAAATGTAATTTTTTTTCAATTAGTCTGTGTGACAGGTTTTCCTAGTGCAGATACCAGTCTCCCACAAACGATACATATTGATGTTATGTCTTCGTAATTTTAAGGAGCCTATTTATTTATTTATTATTATCAATCAAAATTCAATAAAATTTAGCCACACTATTGTGCAAAACGTTTTCAGCTTCAGACGGGGACGAGTTTAACCCGCGAGACGTAGTTACTGGAATGTAGGCAAAAAGCTCATTAAATACCTGTGCTATGTCAGCTCCATTATTTGTTGTATCTCAAGTTGTTTTTCTTCTTTAACCGACTTACCGGTTTCATTTCTAATGATTTTCGAAGTGGTTTTTGCTTTAGCATTAGAATTTATAATTGTATCGCTTAAAAATTTAGATTTAGTAAAAGCACTAATATTTTTAAATAATTTGTGTTTTTTTACGGACTCTGATATAATCAAAGAGTGTGTACTCGTAAACACACCAACTCGTCTTTAATTAGAATATTTTTTGTGTTCTTGGGTTCTTATATCTATACTAAAATTAACAATAAATTGCATATCTTTTCTCTTAACAAGACCCAGTTTAAAAATAAGGTAATTCCTTTTGAATCGTACCCGCGTAGGTAATCAGATTTATTTAAAAAAAATTACTATCTTAAACGGAAATGAAATTACTAGCTTCTTTACATATATTAAAACGCACACATACACCTACTCATCTGCACTCATATATTACACACCCGCACGCACACACACACGCACACACACACACACACACACGCACACACACACACTCTACAAGTTCTACTACTAATTTGAAATCTTATCAATTCTCTTTTTTCAAAAAATTACTGTGTATGAAAAAATATTATATTAGTTTATATTACATTAGTTTTAACAAAATTTGAAATGTTGGCTAAAAACCTCCCAGTCCGTTATCAGAGAGGTATGGCGCGGTCAATCAAAATTCATTTATTCAAACTAGGCTGAGAGTCAGCACTTTTTGAACGTCAAAGTTACAAAAGACCGTCCCCCCAAAACACCCGCCCTTCGACACTTCCTAGTGCTTTAGCTGGGAAGAAGTGGCGGAACAAACTCTCCAGCAGCACAGCTGTCTGTTAAGTTAGAAGAACTTGATTCTACACAATTGTAGTAAAGTAGGTAAAAGTAACTAAAAAAAGTAGGTAACATTAAGGGACACAAAACATTAAATTAAATGATTTGCCATATGTCAGCTAGCCAACCCAATATTCTAAGAAATAAAATAAAATCTATACTCAAGCAAAAGCAAAAAATATTTATATAATGTAAATATAAGTACCAAAATAAATACCTCCTGGCATAAAGGGCGCGACAGCTTACATATGCAATGCTGAATCACGTTCACATAGCTGTTACGACCCGAGTTACAACTCGAGGCCACAAAAATGATAAACTAGGACCATCGGCGTAAAAACAAATAAACAGGTAGGTAATTAACAACAATACCAACATCAAGGTCAGCAAGACGACCAGTCACCACAAGCAGCACCCGTTCACGAGCATAACGCAAAGATCAGCCGTTATTTGCCTTATTTGAGGGAAGGGGTAACCCGACCCCTGACGCTACCGCAAGCATTGACATCTAAGGGAGCATGACGAACTTGCTGCCGGTTGCTCAGGCAAGAATTAAATGACAACTTGTCGAGGTCGCTAGCTAATCATTTTATGCAATACTAATCATTATAATATGTCAAAGCATAGATCATGGCAAAACCAATAAATACACTAAAAAAAAATGACTTACACAGTAAAAAAAATAATAATAATATAATAACAATTATATTAGAGCTATATAACCTATCACTAGGTACGCTAGTGCTGGAGAAAGAACACAAACATTGTCTTGAGTTAATCACAGCGACCAACTAGTTTTGTCATTTAAATAGTCGTTGATGGCATGGTATGCCTTTAGACAAAGGTTGGATTTTACTTGAGCTTTAAACGCATTAAAAGGTAATTCTAGTAAAGAAGGTGGTAGCTTGTTGTAAAATGTTATACCAGGCCCAACAAATGAGTTATGCACCTTATGAAGCCGGTGAAAGGGAACACGTAGTTTAGAAGTGTAGTAGAGATATAGGTTTTTCACTTAGTTCGGCTATAGATGCAACCCTGTTATATTGTTTTCATTATAGCCTACATTTTTTTCTTTACGTAAAATGGTTGTTATAATGTTAATATTTTGTGTCAATAAATAAATTATCTTATCTTAATCGGATAAGAGTGTCAAACCTGTATTTTTCAACCGTATATATTTTTTAACTCGTATAGTCACGCTCTACTTCTGTTAATAAGGAGGTGCCATAAATGTTAATGGTTTTGGTATTGAAAATAAATGTATACTCTTTTTGCACAACAGCAAAAAAGGGTCTATATATTTGACTAGCTTCTGCCCGCGACTTCGTCCGCGTCAAATTTTTGCTCCCCTGACCCTTACCGTCGCATCGAATTGCCTGCCAGTTGTCGACCATTTTTCGTTGCTGCTCCACTCTTTTTAATTGTAGCATAATATTATACAAGATTATTTTTAGTATATGCGAAACCTGAATATAGTTTGTTCAGAATCAGTAACTGAATCGATTCCAATAATTTTTTTTTGTTATATTTTGTACCAAAAATATTTAATTACGCTTCCAAGTCGCGGGCCGCGCTGTTTTGTTTCGATTTTAAAATTA
The DNA here is from genome assembly GCA_932294355.1 of Aporophyla lueneburgensis. NCBI lineage: Eukaryota > Metazoa > Arthropoda > Insecta > Lepidoptera > Noctuidae > Aporophyla > Aporophyla lueneburgensis. The sequence continues at coordinate 7,998,604 of OW028762.1, read as the reverse complement.
TCATGTCTTTCTCGTATTCAAACGTCCATTACACGGAGATGGTACGTACACAAGCTGTTTGTGGTGATCTGCATATGTTTTTGCGTGGACAGCCAGGTAACTTATCAAGCTTATAACTTTGTGATTATTAATGATACAGTTTTGAATTTTTTTTCATAGATTCTTTACACAAAAATACTAGACCCGTGTTTCGGGTTTCGCATAAACAAAAATTAATGTTGTATAGCCTATAGCCTTTCTCAATAAATATGCTACCCAACACAAAAATATTTTTTCAAATCGGACCAGTAGTTTTTGAGATTATACCGAATATTATACAATATTATACCGGATGACATTTTTTACCGTCTCGACCTTCATACGGTGTGTGCCTTCAGATTCATCGCAGGTGACTAAACGAGTGCGGGACGCGGGCTGACGAGGATGCGTGTGCGGCTTGTGCGCCTGCGAAAGATCAATTTGGCCTATCGGCCGGCTTCAAAGGGTAAAACCACGCTACAAAATCATTGATACATGCCGCGCATTGAGTAGTGTGCGTATGTTTTGAGTTTCGATAGATTTTAATTGATTTTTTTTATTTTATTTTTTCCAAATTTCTTTTTTATGTTGTTCTAGTATGAAAATGTTACTTTAAATGTGTAGTATTTATTGCTAGATCAATTTCATTACATGTTATTCAAAAATAAAAATAATAAAAATTTATATTTTTTTATATTTATATATATATATATATATATATAAAGTACTAGCTTTTGCCAGCGGCTTCGCCCTCGTGGAGGTCGGGAAATATCCCGCGGGCATGTACTACCGGGATAAAAAGTACCCTATGTGTTAATCCAGGTTATAAACTAACCGTGTTCCAAATTTGATCAAATCCGTTTAGCAGTTTTTGCGTGAAAGAGTAACAAACATCCACAAATCCATACATCCATACATACAAACTTTCGCATTTATAATATTAGTAGGAAGGATATAAAGTATAGATTGGGATTCTCGTGTTCTACTATACTATTAGATGGTACAGACGCCAGCACATGGAGCTACTACAATCTGTCAAATTTATTTAATAGATTTTCAACTTTATCTCTATAGCATGAGGTTCAAGGTTGATTGGAAGAATTAGACAGTTTCGGGTACCTTGATGTGCTGGCGTTTGTACAATATCATCATAACATCATAATCAGCCTATAATGTTCCCACTGCTGGGATACAGCCCTCCTCCTTGTGAGAGGGAGTGGGCCGTAATCTACTACGCGGGCCCAGTGCGGGTTGGTAGATGTCACATGTCTTCGAATTGTTGGTACTAGGACATGTCGCTTTCCTTACGATGTTTTCCTTCACCGTTTATTCATATTAGATGGCATGGATGGATATAATTCTAAGAGCTATATTATTTTTAAACTTGTTGTAACGGGGTGCGTCTCATAACGTATAAACTCATTTGGTCTAATTTCATTTTATTATCGTTCATAAGGTATAATCAACGTGAGATATACCAACTGTTGATATAATTTCTTTAAATATAACATTTATTTATTCTAAAACATAATTAGTATAACGTTGTTTAGTATAACGTTAATGTAATCGAAAATCATTTGGTCTTACGTTTAATATGTATATTGTTTATTAAATCGAAAATCATTATGTCTAACGTTTAATATATGTAAAAAACGTCATTATGGTTAACACCCCGACTCAGAGTACCCCGACTCAGAGTACCCCGACTCGGATAGGTTAGGTTAGAAGGCTAAGGCGGGAGCTCCGCTCCGCTTCGCTCCCGCCTTAGCCTTCGTGGTTATTTTTTTTTAAACCACCCAGAAATAGCTCCGTCGACCTATTTAGAACAAATAAGTTTTATATCTTTTGAGTGGTATGTCTAACGATTTTATATTTAATGTATGTTATGCTTATAAAAATTAGTTATTTTAAAATTATATCAATCGTTCATTATATTAACTAATCGCTATATTAAATAAAATTATAGGTTCCGTTGTTATATGTTGTTAATATTAGAGATTTTGTTGTTATATCATCTATTACTTACCCGTTGTAACGACTTGTAGTTTTGGTATTTCCGAATATTACCCCTGCATACAAACTCACAAGTTTTACCACTTTATTAAATTACTAGCTTCTGTACACGAGTTCGTTCCCGTGAAATTTTGGCCCAAAACCCGTCATATTCCATCGCCTGTATATGAGGATTCCTCTTGAATCACTCTGTCTATTGATGAAAAGCGCATTAAAATCCGTTGTGGAGTTTAAAAGATCTAAACTTTACAGACGCGGGAAGCGACTTTGTTTATACTATGTAAAGAAGTGTAGCTTAGTTTAGTAACTGCCTACCTCTTCGCGGTATACAGGCGCGATATTATGTTGTTTTAGGTGGACAAATTAAACAGGTCTAAACCTAAGTGTGTTCCGTGAGGACGTAAAAAATAGCACCATCCCATTTTTTCTGTCGTTAATGGCGACTAAGGGACTAACTAGAGAATGGGCAGCAGCGTTCCCTATGAATTTCTGCCCATTCTCTAGTAAGTTCCTTAGTCGCCTTTTCGACACCCACGGGAAGAAGTGGGATGGTGTTATTCTTTATGTCCGGCGTCACACGGAACATAGAACATAGATATATGGCTACATAGCAAGCCAAAAAAAGCGTTTAAAAAACTCCCATAAAATAAAAAGAAAAATCTTACCGACTTGATACTTCTGTAGGCGTCATTTTCAAAATGCACTGTACTTTATTTATTTTCTTTTAATTTAAGAACCTTTCTCAAAACACTTCCTTAATAGTAAACTTCACTTGCCACAGATTAAATAATGAATGACAATAGATTAAAAACTTTATGCAAATATCATAAAATAACTTATTAAACCTAGTAAAACAATGAGTAATTAAATTTTAAGATTTACTTATCTTTTTTTTTTAGTAAAACTTGTTTTTCAAATTCTAGTATTATGGTAATGATACACTTAAATTAGCACAAATTAACAAAGATTTGACAGACACTTTAAATTAAAACTACAGAAATGTTTGACCACGCTAGTCCTGCACCCTGTTTCGGAACAGACTGAGATATTTTTCTTAATCTATATTTATAAAAATCAATGCCACTTTTCGTTGTAACTGAACCCCTCCTAAACGGCTGGACCGATTTAAATGATTTTTTTTGTATGCGTTTGGGTGGCACCCTGGATGGTTTAGATTCACTATTGGACCCGGTAGGTGGCGCTGCTATCGAGTTCTAGGAAACAGGACAACGTCTGTACGGTCGGCTAGTTAATAATATGCATAAATCCAAAATATAATCAGTTAAAAGTAAGTTCGGTAAAGTCTGTTCAAATCCTTGTTTACAATTGATATTATTTCCATATAAGCGTTGCGTGGTCGTCTCTGCGCCTTCGAAGGGGACGCGAGAAATCGGTGTGTGGGGTTCTTTAACCCCGTTCCCGACGCGCGACGGTTGTTTCTCTCGTTCTCTAAAATTGACGACCCGTCTTTGGATTCAGTGTTGCCAATTTAGTGCTTTTATCGCTAGGAATGGCGACTTTTGCCTAAGTCTTAGAGAAAAAAAAATGATGTGCAACAAAAAATATTTAGCGACTTATATGACGACTTTTGGAGTACAAATCAGGGTTTTATAATCAGTTTTAGCAACTTTTGTTATTGAGCCTAGCGAATCGGGTTTTTAGGAGGGTTCCCTATCCATTTGCATAAAATTTTAAGACCTAATATAACTTGGCATACTTTTTTTTCTCCTAATTATATTTTCGCATAATATTCTTTACGCATAACAGATTACGCATAATATTTTTAAGCATAATTTCTTTAATCATAATAACAATTAAGCATAACATTCTAAAGCATAAAATATTAACGCATAATGATATTAAAACATATTTTTTAAGGCATAATAAAGAAGCATAATAATTAACTCCTAAAATGACATGTAAACATGCATACATCATGCATGCAGCAGGCATGCAGCGTGTAAGCATGCATCCATCAGGCATGCAGCAAGCATGCAGCGTGCAAGCAAACATGCAACATGCAGCAGGCATGGTTTCTGTCACGGCATACATCATGCATGCAGCAGGCATGCAGCGTGTAAGCATGCATCCATCAGGCATGCAGCAAGCATGCAGCATGCAAGCAAACATGCAACATGCAGCAGGCATGGTTTCTGTCACGGCTCCGGAGCTGCGGGACTCCGGCGGTCCCATGCGGGTTTATCGTCGCAGATGTGTCCGCTCCACGCCTACGCGGTTTTAAATTACACTCTAGGGGTATGGCAGACAAGACTACGTGCAGTCAGTTTTGCAGCAATTCGTTTCTCTCATACAATATTGTAGCACATCATATTGAATTTTTAAGACAGTACTTTATCTTTAATTTAGGGTTAAAAATTTAATTTTTAAAAACTATGCCTAAATACTATTATGCTAATACTCATTATACGTAGTAACATTATGCGAATTAAAATTATGCCAAAACAAATTAGTCTTCAAGATCATTATGCTAACATAAACTGTATGCCAAAAGAATATGTGGCAATGTATTATTATGGCAAAACAAATTATGCCAAAATAGGTATGCTAAAGTACATTAGGATAAAGAATATTATGCGAAGAGAAGGGATCCCTTTTAGGATTTGGCAACACTGTTTGGGTTTCCCCTCCCTCTTCCACAGAAGGGGGTGGGAGTGCTATATTGCACACCTAGTCACTGGGGAGCTTATCTCCTCTCGCCGTTCAGCGGGGCGAGCACGGTCTATGTGTTAGACTTTAATCAATCAACTCAGCCTATCGCAGTCCACTGCTGGACATAGGCCTCTCCCATATTGCACAACACCCTGTCCTCCGCCCTCCGCATCCAGTCTGCACCAGTCACTCGTCGGTCCACCTAGCTGCGGGGCGTCCCACTCTACGCTTGCCGATACGCGGTCTCCACTCCAGGACTCGTCTGCTCCACCGGCCATCGGTGCTTCGACAGACATGGCCAGCCCACTGCCACTTCAGTGTGTTAGACTTGGTCACGTATTTTCTTCCGGTTTTTGCTCCTAAACTGTGATAAAGCATATCAGAAGGCCGTGCTCCCGCTGTAGTGTGTTCCAAGTTGTGGGTGTGACTGTAGGAGCGACCAAAGTGTTTCATGACGCCCCTTTTGGGTGAGGTCCATAGTTCTCTAGGCATAGTTCAGCAAGCGTCGATAAAGCAAATGCTCACCTACAGAGGAGGCTGTTATTGCCACTTAAGCAAATATAAACTTTATGTGAATGTAAATTTAATTGATTGTTTAATGTTCGTTGAAGTTGTAGAGCAATCTGAACCGCGTAGGTTTAAATTTTTTTTTTTCACATAAATATAATTATCTACTTGTTTGTAAAAAACTAAGTAATTAGGAAGTTCTACGTTTGCAATTAAATCCCCTAAAAATATTTTTAGAGGCTTAATTACGAACGTAGAATACCTACTACCATAGTATGATTTTTCTTGCATATCTGATTATGTAAATAAAATCTTTATGAAAATCTACCATCAAATACGTATTCACCATGTTATACATTCGATACTATTTTGAAAGATTAAAAATCTACAAAGTATTTTGTTTGCAATGTTTAACGAAAGTCCTGATCCTATATAAGAAACACTAGATTCGGACTGAATTAAATAACACGTTTTCTTAGAAAACCAAACTAAAAAGTAGAAAATAACGTGTTTTTTAGTTTTTAAAATATTGTTTTATTTTCAATTGTTTAGTTTGGCTAGCTACAAAAGCGGGGTTTTCTGGCCAGGATAATTGGCACAAAGTTATGAAATTATTGTATTGTCATCGGTCCATGATGCCGCAGGAGGAGACGCCCCGGGCGTCGGGAGTCAATTGCGGACTCCCGGCCACCGTAGGCGCGAGCTTGCGGGTGGCGAGCATAGGGTGGCTCGCCGCCCGGTAAGGACCAGGCTCGGGTCGACGGCGCGCAGTGTTCCACGCGCGCCTCAAAGAGATGTCAGCAGCAGTGTAGGGGTCTACTAGGACCGATGCCTGCCGGGGTCGCGTGATTGTTCGAAAGAGATACCGTGACCCTGGCACATGGGCAACTGATGGAACACGGGTGGGTTTTAGTCAGTAAAAGTCTGACACGCCCTCCCGCTCCACCCAGAGCGGGAGAAGTCATTTGGTAATTTCCCATCCTGAAAAAAAAAAAAACCGGTCCATTATGTGTGCAAAATTTCAAATTAATCCGACGTTGTGAAGGGATAAAATCACGTTCAAAGATGCCGTTACATAGATACGTATGACCAAGCTAATAAAACCGAGTTAAAAATACATTTATTTTCTCACTTACTAGACCCAAATATATTCACATCTGTATTACCATTTGAATAACGAAAACCGTCTTTAGTGCTACGTAATAAAGATGGTGTCCTCAGTGCATCTATAGAGCCACATCGCAAACAATGCGGACTTCTTGTTGTGTTCTCTTTGTCCTAACATCTGCAATATGGGAAGATCTTAGCGAGGCCAAAGATAACGCTGTCAAAGTGACTGAATTCTGGTCGAAGCTAATTTCGAACAAATAAACTTTTGACTTTCTCATCGTGTGAAACGATGTGAAAGTCAAAGGGATGTCAATGTCAATGAATAACTGTCACTATCATCGACGTACGACATTATCATAATCATTTCAGCCGAAATATGTCCACTGTTGGACTTAAGCCTCCCCCAATTTGGTAGTGTTTGCCATAGTCGCCATGTTTGGCAAGTGGGTTGCCAATCACAATATGGTGGTAAAATGTGTAGAGAACGCTGCTGCCCATTCTCTAGTAATTCCCTTTGTCGCCGTATACGACACCCACGGGAAGAGATGAGATAGTGCTATTATTTCAGTGCGACATATTTGTTTACAATATAGTATAACTTATGAGAACAGGCTATAAGTCTATTCTTTGTGTTTGTGTATTCAGAACCAAAAATGTGTGATTTTTTTTGTTTTATTCTTATTATTTATTTCTTCCGTGTGGTGTGTACAAATAAATTAAACATGACTAGATTATGATAGAATCGACAGTTATTTTGCAAGTATAAGCAGTATGTAGTATTTTATTAATTTAATTGGTGGTCCAAACTTTAGGGCTTTATTCATACTGTTTACATTTTCTTCGAAATCGTATCAGTGGTTAGCACAAAGAATGGGACCTCTACTAAGCTTCGTTTAGAAAACTGCGTGACCGCGCGTGCGGTTCTCCATGTTTCGATCGCGCGGCCATTGTTAAATCTTTTTAACTTTCTGAATACCTGAGATTCGCTACGAAACTTAGAATTTGTTTAGCTTAGTACACATCATCAAAAAGTACGTAATTATAGTCACGGGTACGTAAGTTGGCGAATGATTTTGTAGTGAGGGTGGAAATATACCTTCATATGTACTTACATACTTATTCCTATGAATAAGTATGTAAGTACATATACCTATGTATATCCGTGTAGTGATCACAAATAGTTAAGTTTTCTGTCTTTACCTTTAGGTACCTTAGGGTCGGTTCACATCTGACGGAAGATGCGTCGCGTATCATCGGTCGCGTAACGCCAGAACAGACAATTATATGAGAAAACGTTCAACCTTTCACACTTAACCGAAGATGCGTTAGTGCGTCGAGCGTACAGCGTCTGTTCCGTTTCCGTCAACGCATTGTCGGCCGACGTAAAGAGTGGCAACGTTCCGCCACGTGTATTTTGACTAATGCATTCAGACAAGGCGTAATATCAACGGATATCGTTTGTGTACAGACCGTTCGAAGTTTTTTTGCATTGAAAATATTTGATACAGAACGATTTATCACGGAAGTACAAGTTACGCCCGACGCATCTTCCGTCAGATATGAAAACACACTATTAAACCGAATAGACGCGACCGATGATACGCTCGACGCATCTTCCGTCAGATGTGAACCGACCCTTAAAAACAAAATAACAAATACAATAATAAATAGTTTGTAACACAAGTCAAAAAACTTATATGCGTTTCAGTCAAATACCATGGCTCCTGTGTCAAATGCAGAAAGACAAAGAAGATAGCAGCCATCGACACCCTCTGAATTTGAAATTCTTTCCGAGTCTATCAGCTCAGTATACGGAGATTCGACACAAGGAAAAAGCTGTTATAAAAAAAAAATATTTGTTACAAGGTTTGTTTTAATCATTCTAAATAAGTCTGAGAAGCCAAACATAATCACTTGTTTTATTTCTTTCAATCCATGTGTACTATACTTTATTACATCAGTTTCGTGACGGAGACTTTCAGTATCGTTACCTATCAGTTTAGTTACAAAATTAAAATGTACACTTTTTCTGAGTATGACCCACCTATGTTCTCCGAAGGATAGGCAGGAGATCAGCTATTTTACACCTACTTGTGTTTTAAGTCCCATGTAATAGGGGTCGAGCGCCGTCACCTCCTTCTGCGAAGCAGTAATGCTCGCGAAGGAGGAGGCGGGGCGCGTGAGGGAGTGGCAGGCTCTACGCCCTCACGTCCCTAGCCGCCGCAGGAGCAAATGCCCCGGGCGTCGGGAGTCGATAGCGGACTCCCGGCCACCATAGGCGCGAGCTTGCGGGCGGCAAGCAATGGGTAGCTCGCCGCCCGGCAAGGACCAGGCTCGGGTCGACGGCGCGTTGTGTTCCACGCGCGCTTTAAAGAGATCTCCGCAAACTGAAGGGGTCTGCTAAGACCGATGCCTACCAGGGTCGCGAGATTGTTCGAAAGAGATGCCATGACCCTGACACATGGGCAACTGAAGGAACACGGATGGATTTTAGTCAGTAAAAGTCTGACACGCCCTCCCGCTCCGCCCAGAATGGGAGAAGTCATTTCACGATTTGCAATACAAAAAAAAAAAAAAAAATTGCGGTCGAACCTATTGCCATCAACGGGATACAAATTCAGATTCCGGGCTGCTACTAAGAAATTGCAGATGGAAAATCCCAATAAGACTGCCCGACCCGGGAATCATACCCACTACTTTACGCTGAGCTGAGCTGATTACTTTGCAACCACTGGACCAATGAGACAGTCTTACTTATCTACGTATTGTATCCATAGAGAATATAACCACTAGAGAGCGTATAGGCCGATTTCTTCTAAGCACACGATTCAAGAATGCGCGGCTGTTGATCAGTTCAAGGTCAAGCTGCGTAGGTATGCCAATCGTAGGGCTGTTGTACTTCATTAAGGGAAAATAGTCGATATCGATAAAATGAATTTGAACATTGTGTTAAAAATATTCAATTAAAACCATAGAAATACTGTTTAATAAGAAACAATCAATTACAACCAACCAACCCGTACTGAGCCCGCGTGGTGGATTACGGCCCACTGCCTCTCAAAGAGAGGAGGCATATGTCCCAGCAGTGGGAACATTATAGGCTGAGAGAGGTATATACATATATGTATAATCAATCACAAAAACGAAAAAAACACGTATTCTGTTATTATTTATTTTTAAAATGAAATAATTTGGTATATGTCAGGCCACTATCATATTCGACGAAATGTCAATTGTCGAATATTTTATCACAGTATGTGAATTGAATAATTTATTTTTATTTTCGATATCGATTTTCAGCTATTAAAGGTAACAGCACAAAATACGATAAAAATACAAAGGGAAAGTAAGGGATAGAAGCATTAGAATTGTCTCATAAAAGAACAAGACATTTCCAAAAGACATCAACGCGCGCGACTCAACCGTGTGCTCGTTTACCCATCACCAGTTTAAATGGACCCCTACGGCGGATCATAATTTGATTAAATCAAAAATAATTTTCGTACTGTTTCCTTTCCGATGAAAGGTTATGCCATCCTTTTTGTAACTAGATGTCTCGGAAAGTTTCCCACACCACTTCACTGGGCGTGAAGGCATTTTGATGCGTTATAATTGCAGATAAAGTTATATTACTTATTTGCATTAATTTAGCGTGCACAGAGGTCTCACAATTGGTCACAACTAAAATGGTTACTAGACTATACCGTAGCCTGTGTATAGGCGACAAAATACTAATAGTTTTTGAGCGTCGGGGCACTGTATGCGCAGTCAAGTTGTTATATAGTCTTTGATTGTATCTGAAACAGTGGACTCCCGGTAATTCGGTAATTCGACAAACGTTTTGCAGGGCAGTGTCGAACTGTCGAATTTGTCGGATTATAGAGTACTGCCTAAGACCCCCCCCCCCCCTATAGTCCGGTTTTTTTTTACAAAAGAGTACCTTGTAATCCGACACATGACAGATCCAATGATAAGATTATATAAGGTGTATCTATTCATGCACGAAATATTTTAAGGGGTACACCTGTAGGTGGTAAAGAAGCTATAGAAGCAAAAAGAATTTTTTTATCTAAGCGTTTTTGAATTTTCATAATTATTATAATTTTAAAACTACTTGAGACGTTTTGCATAAAACCTTTACTCCAAATTCTATGAATGGCCCGCCTGACGTTGCGAAGGCGACGACGGGACGGCACGAGCATGGCCGCGGTGTCTCGGGCCGTAAAAAATAAGAAGGAGCCACTATTTCTTATGTGCGTCAAATAATTTATAAATGGTAAATTTAAAAAAAAAAACTCTTAGAAATTTTTTTTTTCGTTGCTATAGCTTCTTTACCACCTACAGGTGTACCTCTTAAAATATTTCGTGTATGAATAGATACACCTTATAATATATATGTTATAATCTGAAGTACAAATCATACTTCATTATGGATGTCAAATTTAGCCAATTGTGTTTCATCAGCAACTTGCTCCATTGCTTCCGAAGTTACACTGATTTGTGGATCTTTTGTAGGAGTGGCGACTATATCTGGCTATAACTTTTACCAAGACAGTGTAAAATATTCAATAATAATAGACATGTCAAACTACAGGGGTGCCGGATTGGACAGGGGCCGGATTACCGGGGGTCCACTGTAATAAGTTATAAAAATATGCGTTTAATCAGATTGTTAGTCTTTTCTCAAATGTGTGGGGGGGGGGGGGGGTTAGCTCCAATCTTACGAGATGCAGCTGAATTCCAGTAATTTACATGGAACGACTGCCTATCTATCCTCCATAACCGAATTACTGGTAACACGATACCCCTTAGTAAGACTGGTTGTCAGACTTTCAGGGCTTCTGACGACCCTTAACGACTAAGATCCAAGAATGACTGCTGAGACCAACGGCTTAGTGCGTTTTCCAGGTCTGGAGCGGTCTGTGTATGTAAAGGTGAGAAGACTCTTTGAGGAGTGGATAGAGAGGCGCCACGGCGTCCTCACCTTCCGCCTGACGCGGGTTCTCGCCGGGCATGGGTGCTTCGGTGGGTTCCTGTTCGGGATAAGGCGGGAGGATGCGCCCGGGTGTTTCCATTGTGAGGATCGTCTGGAGGACACGGTGGAGCATACGGTGGAGGTGTGCCCTGCCTGGGCGGAGCACCGCCGTGTCCTCGTGGAGGCGATCGGCGGCGGCGACCTCTCGCGTCCGGCCCTGGTGCGAGCCATGGTACGGAGCGAGAGGGAATGGGAAGCCGTCACCTCCTTCTGCGAAGCAGTAATGCTCGCGAAGGAGGAGGCGGGGCGCGTGAGGGAGTGGCAGGCACTGCGCCCTCACGTCCCTAGCCGCCGCAGGAGGAGACGCCCCGGGCGTCGGGAGTCGATAGCGGACTCCCGGCCACCGTAGGCGCGAGCTTGCGGGTGGCGAGCAATGGGTAGCTCGCTGCCCGGTAAGGACCAGGCTCGGGTCGACGGCGCGTAGTGTTCCACGCGCGCCTCAAAGAGATGTCAGCAGCAGTGAAGGGGTCTACTCGGACCTATGCCTGCCGGGGTCGCGTGATTGTTCGAAAGAGATACCGTGACCCTGGCACATGGGCAACTGATGGAACACGGGTGGGTTTTAGTCAGTAAAAGTCTGACACGCCCTCCCGCTCCGCCCAGAGCGGGAGAAGTCATTTGATGATTTCCCATCCTGAAAAAAAAAAAAAAAAAAAAAAGGTGAGAAGACCCATCCACGGATCAACCGCGGCAAGCGTAGCTTAACCCGGTCGACCAACCCGTGTGGGATACTTAGCCACTAACCCCTCAACGTCCCGTGTGGTGCCGGACATAAAGAATAGCATCAGCCCATTTCTTCCCGAGGGTGACGTAAAATGCGTCTAAGGGATATACTAGACAATGGGCAGCAGCGTTCTCTATGCATTTTACCACCATACTGCGATCGCCAACCCGCTTGCTAAGCGTGGCGATTATGGCAAAGCCCCCCAAATAGGGGAAGGCCCATGTCCAGCAGTGGACGTCTTGCGGCTGAGATGATGATGAACCCCTCAACGTCAATGTATACTTTGCGAACGTCAAAATTACATAAGACAGTCCCCCAAAACGCCCACCCTTCGAGTGTTGCAAAGGACTCGAGTCCTCGAGTTTTAAGACTCGAGTGGCTGTTAAATGACTCGGGCTCGGCTTGAGTCTATACTTTGAGCCTTTTGAGCACACTGAGTCGCGCATAACTGAGTCGAGACTTTAAAATTACGACTCAAGGAATCGAGTCCTTTGCACCCTTCACCACTTCCTAGTGCTTTAGCTGGGAAAAAGAAGTGGCGCAACAAACTCACCAACAGCACGCGTAGCATGACCGCCATAGAAACAGAATTTGTCGACGGAAGAGAAGACAAAATGATAGATTGTATCGTAGAAAAATTGTGTAAAACTGAAAAGAAGAGATGTTTCTATTCTTCAGTCGACAAAAATACGATGTCAAGTATGATGACTATTTTCTGATGAGATAGAAACATTTTTACAGAATTAAAATACATAAGGGACATTATTTGTTCTTGGTAGAATAGATATAGAATTGGTCATGCTACGCCGGCTGCACAGCTGTCTGTCCTGTTAAAAGAACTTGATTCTACACAATGGTAAGTAGTAAAACATTAAGAGGCACAAAACATTAAATGAAATGATTTACTGTATGCCAGCTAGCCAACCCAATATACCAACAAATAAAATGAAAACTATACTCAAGCAAAAGCAAAAAAAGAAAAAAATATGCAAACATACTTAGCAACAAAATTAAAAGCCTCCTGGCATAAAAGGTGTGACAGCTTACATGCAATGCTGAATGATGTTCACATAGCTAGTACGACATGCTTGCGTAGCATGACCACCGTAGAAAGGGGTTTTGTCGACGAAAGAATAGACAAAATTGCAGATTGTATAAAGATTAAAGACAGAGTTAAAGATTGTAGAAAGATTTGTACCGTTTTATGCTGGCGTAGCATGACAGTTCTATCTCTATTCTACCAACAATAGACAAAGTTCTTTCTATGGTGGTCATGCTACGCGTGCTGAGTTACAACTCGAGGCCCCAAATACCTAGTGAAGTGATGTTCGCAATTTAAGTTTGAATTAAGTATTGCTATACGTGAAACATACGGCGCGGGCGAAACACACAATCAAATAAAAACCAAATCAACAGTCATTTATACACTCACTGAATGGTTAAAGAGGAAAGGTTACGAAGAAATCGAGGCTATGCTCCATACAATTACATGATCAAATCTTCTACTTCAGCATTCACACCCATCACACACACACACCCTCACCTCACTCATACCCCTCCCCCCCCCACACAGACATACATAACATTGTGCGCATTCCTTAATTAAGTTTTTTTTTTTTGTATTTTCTATTATTATTTTTTTAACTTTTTGTCGTGTTTTCAAAAATATCCATGGTTTATTCTCTCACATATATGTATAGTAAATGTAAACTGGAAGAGCGGATCACCTACTACAAGCAAATCTTTGCTTAAAAGGTGACTCCAAAGTGAACAATGTAATTATCATAATTGATGAAATAAACATTTTTATTTATTCATAAGAATCAGCATTGTTCGAAACGTCAAAATTACATAAGACAGTCCCTCAAAACGCCCGCGCGTCACCTTCACAATTTGACTGCATATAGAACTTCAGTACCTATTAGTAAGTCATCACCATCATCATCATCATGTCAGCCGAAAGACGTCCACTGCTGGACATAGGCCTCCCCCAATTTGGCGGGGTTTGTACTAATCGCCACATATGGCGAGCGCAGTATGGTGATAAAATGCATAGAGAACGCTGCTGCCCATTCTCTCGTAAGTGCCTTAGTGGCAACACCCGGGGGAAGAAATGGTTGTAAGTAGTACGGCTGCCCCATTTCAAAACCTAGTAAAGGCCACTTTTTACAAAAATCGTTTTATTGCATAATCTTGCTAATCTAATTTGTCCCCACCATTTGGTGGAACAAAAACACCAGCGTTGAAAACTTATTTATAAGCAGATATAATTAAACATCGAAATCTAGTAAGTGTCCCATTCACTGCCGCGTGACCATTTAAAAACCTAGCAAGTTACTTTAACCATTTCAAAATCTAGTAAGTCTCTGAGACTTGCTAGGTTTTTAAATGGTTAGATTCATGTAGTCAAACATAAATACTTTTCAAAGGCTGACCCTATTTACGTTTTTGGGCTCTACTATAAAATTTCGTCATATGTCCTTACTAGGTTTTTAAATGGGGCAGCCGAATAGTAAGTATCAAATAATAAAAGTTTACCGTTTCCGTATACCCTCGTTCTGCGCCCCTTCCCTTGCTCAAGTTAGCCCGCACCGCTGAACCTGTAGCTTTAAATTCGTTCCTAAATAATAATCATTCATATCCAGCCCATCCCTTGCTGCCCCCTACCAGCGATGCCCTACGCCGAGGTCCGGGAGTACCCTTAGCGAGTAGTCGTTCTAGTTTTTAGCCGACTTCAAAAAAAGGAGGAGGTTATCAATTCGACTGTATTTTTTTTATGTTTGTTAACTCAGAACTTTTGACTGGGTGAACCAATTTTGATGATTCTTTTTTTATTTGAAAGTTGGTGCTTCTCGTGTGGTCACATTTTAATTTAGTTCCATTCTGACAATGGAATCCATGTGAGAACCATATACCTAATTCTTAAATTTGCATTAAGTATGTGCGCGACAAATGGACGAATAACGCGATTAGATTAGTGCGGGTCTGCGGGGTACATACCATAACTAAAAACCTAAAAATAAAAACTAAAAAAAAATAACAACCGAATTCCTTAAAAAAAAAAAAAACACTACAAAGTGAAAAATAACTTTAATTTCGGAAATCGATGGCAAAAAACCTTAAATACAGATCACTTTGTAGTGTTTTTTTTTTTTTAAGGAAGTCGGTTGTTATTTTTTTTTTGTTTTTAAGTGTCAAAGACTGCGAAGGCCGCAGGAATCCGCTGGATGCGCAGCGGTGGACATTTTTGGGCTGAAATGTTGATGATGATGAATGATACTTAACTTTAGAAAAAAATATTTTCTATCTATATAAGGTGTATCTATTCATACACGAAATATTTTAAGGGGTACACCTGTAGGTGGTAAAGAAGCTATAGAAGCAAAAAGAAAATTTTTATCTAAACGTTTTTGAATTTTCGTAATTATTATAATTTTAAAACTACTTGAGACGTTTTGCATAAAACCTTTACTCCAAATTCTATGAATGGCCCGCCTGACGCTGCGAGGGCGACGACCGGACGGCACGGGCATGGCCACGGTGTCTCGGGCCGTAAAAAATAAGAAGGGGCCAATATTTCTTATGTGCCTCAAATAATTTATAAATATTAAATTTAAAAAAAAAACTCTTAGAAAATTTTTTTTTCATTGCTATAGCTTCTTTACCACCTACAGGTGTACCTCTTAAAATATTTCGTGTATGAATAGATATTACCTTATCTTCTATATATTAATACGTGAAGCGAAAACTTTGGCTCCCTTTTTACGAAAAATGCGGACCGAGCAGTATGAAATTTCGCACACTTATAATTTTCACAGAGAAGAAGTGACGAATGCTAATATTTTTTTAAATTATGCGTAATAATACATTATTTTCAATACATAACACGTTACACACACTACTATTCACTACCGTGTATTTAATACACACATGCACAAATCGAGTATATATTTGTTTTTGGTATTTTTTGTCTATAGCCTTACTGAATGTCAAAAATAATTATGGATTACGAAAGTTTATTGTCGAAATCTGTGGTCCAATCGAGAATATCTGTCTTTAATATTTTTTGTCTATAGTCTTGCTGAATATGTCAAGTATAACCATAAGTAATAAATATGACAACATAATACAATATATTAACTTAACCAAAACTATATATACACAAACTAAAATAAAGCATCGAAAAATTCATCCTCATCGCTGTCGACCGGTAACGTACCCAAGAGATTGGCGGCATTACCTCGCTGTATAGCAATGCTTAGCCGTTGGCCAAAATAAAAACCAGCCCTTGGGTCACGAGAAGTGTCAACCAGCCGTTTAGATATTTCTTTAAAGAGGCCATGAGCACTCTGACCCCACGGCCCGAGGGTTTCAACCCCAAACGCTCGAAAATTAATTACCAATAAGGTTGCTATACTTTCGCCGCTTGAGGTTTTCCGCAGCCGCAGCGGCAGCGCCAGCGTAGCAAGCCGAGCTAGGAAGATGGGATGGCGCAAGAGTATCGACACACGTTGCATCCCACACTAAAGGCCTTCCCACCTTCCAAGGAAACAAAGACATACCGTCCGGTCTCTTGCCATCGTCGCGTGCCAAGCCATTGGGTTCTAATACAGCTGGAACGCCGACGGTGACAAGAGCTCGTCGGATGATGTCGTTAATGTTCGCGTGCCGCGCTAATCGACCCGCACTTCGGCTACAAGACAGGCCGTGGTGTCCTAGACTGTTGACAACTTCGCCACAGTGGCAGCGATGAGGAGAACAACAAGGAGCTCCTAGTCTTAGAGAAGCAGCAAGGCGGAAAGTAGTGTCGTCGAGCAAAGTGCCTATGTTCGACGACGGTAGCGCATGAAGCCACAGACCCGATTCCCATTTAACCACAGCCAGCAGGCGCGCACGCTCCGCAGTAGTAGCAGACGAGTTCAGTAAATTGTCTTGTACAACTCTGCAGAGCGGCTCATCCCACCGTCTTTGGGAAGTTATCGGGTAGATTTGAATTCGGGCAAGCGAGTTTCCAGGCATCCATAGCCTCGGTAAAGCAGGGCACATCAAAATTATTCAGTGTGGAAGCTAAGATTTTCCTTATTAATTTCTCAGTGCCGTGGACCGAGGATATGAAAGCCGGTAAACTAAGACTGGAAATTTTGCGGACGCCAATGCCTCCCATACGAATGGGAAGAGTTGCTTGTGCCCAAGCTCGGTCGTCCAAGGCCACATTTAGTATTGAGGTTAGTGTGTGCCGGATAATTTGGTCTATTCTGTCTAAAAGGTGAGTGTGCTTCCATAAATGGGAAGCGCGTAGGAGGGTCATTTTCACAAAAACTGTACATCGTGTTTCGGACGTGTCCCACCACTTTAGTATTTTTTTAAATGAAAAATAACTGCGTTTTAGAAAAACAACACTTAAAATTAGGATCTGTGGTTAGTTTTTTGCAGTATTGTTTAATGTTGCTGTTAAAAAACACCCTCATATTACCTTAATTTTCAAAAATGTTGATAGGAGGTACCCATTTTAGCGCTGTCCTACTACCAGTTTCAGTAAAATAACGTAACTTTAATGTATTTTGTTGACTTATATATAATAAAGTGTGTGTTTTTTTGGAAAGTATAGTTATGCACAATTTGTTGTACAATTACGAAAATAGCCTAACTTCCCACAAAACATTTAAATAATTTTATTTTTGTGAGGATACAATTCGGTTAAAGTGGAAAATTCCCTTCCGAAACCGTAATTTTTGCGAGATAATGCAAACAAAACGACCATTAATTAATATTTATTTTCGGTCGTCAACATTTTTAATACATTCAACGGGTCCCGACAAGTAATTCTGCATTTTTAACGGCGACTGGCGGATTAACAACACACACCTCAGTAGTGGTCAGATTTTGATCTTCCAGAGCCGCAACCAATTTCAAGGTAATTTTACAAGTTTCTTTCTTGCAAATTATTTTAAATACTATATTAGCTTCCAGTGAATTTAATTTGCTTGGAAGCTTGTTGATTTGATGTGTAAGGTTGAAATAATTAAAACAAAAGAGTTTCAGGTAAGGGTTCCGATACTTCCCTTCCGTAACCAAAACGCAGGTAACGTAGAAATGGAATTGAAAAGTTTCTGAATGGAATTCTTAGGAAGATGATACATTATATTAAACATACCTAAATTAATTTATACATTCTTACGCCAGTTTTGTCAACAATAGTCAACTATAACTTATAACTATGTATCAAAGATTTTGTTTATTGGTGATGTCGAAACTGCTGCAGGACACACGCCTCGTGCCATCATTATAAACAAATTTTACTATAGGATAGACTCTAAAATTGCAATAAAAAAATTCCTTCATTTTTTTAATGATTCCTTACTAAAATTTGGTCATGCTAAGAGCATTCAGTTACATCAATTTTACTTGAAATATCTATATTAGAAGAGAAGATTTGTAAATATAAATAAAATGATTTCATATGTTTGTTAATGAGCAATGGTCTTAAGGATTCTATTCCGTTATAGGAACAGTCTATTCCGTGACTGTCCTATTTTATATTTTGTCTAAAATATTATTTTTAGAGCGAAATGCTAACTAATTGTTAGTAGATTTTGTAATTTAGACTGTAATAATTTGATGAATGTAATTAAAAAAAGAGTTCCTATCTTGTGTCCTTATTGAGAGACATATTGAAAAGTATTTAACTAATTTAGTACAAAGAGTAACGTAATGGAAATTAAAATGTTGATTATGTATATTTGCTAGTGTTAATTTTATTTTTATCTATTTTATATTGAAGTACAAAAGATCGCTAACGAATTATACTAGTTGATTAAATCCAAACGAGTTTTATTTTATTTTTAAATCTAAAAGTTATTAGTTGCGGAATGGACAAATTTTGTTCCCCAGGTTCAGTTAATTAGTTATATTTCAGTAAATAATCCTGATTAAGAGGTTCTATTAGTATTTTCAAATAGCGAAAAGACTATCCATTGTAAATATAATAATAAAAACCATTTACAATGAAAAAAAATAAAAACGGCATATTTTCAACAGTGTACAGATTTTCTGAAAATGACCCAGGAACAACATGAAGTAAATGCTGTTCTGTCACCTATCAAAACTGTAATCTTATGTAATACTTTGAAATAATTTATATAATGTATTAATACGTGAAGCAAAAACTTTGCACATCGTTGTACGAACATTGTGCAAACTTCGGTGTATGAAATTTGGCACATTTAAAGTTTATTTGGAGAAATAGTGCTGAAAACGAATATTTGTATATATTAACGAATAATGGTGGAGTTTCGACCTCTGGGCGACCACTAGTATATATAAAAAAATTAAACCGCCGAAAAAACTGAAAAGCAAAAAATAATAAACCTTAAAATTATGAGTCGGCGCTTTGAGTGATCT
This sequence comes from Aporophyla lueneburgensis, assembly GCA_932294355.1. Classification (NCBI taxonomy): domain Eukaryota; kingdom Metazoa; phylum Arthropoda; class Insecta; order Lepidoptera; family Noctuidae; genus Aporophyla; species Aporophyla lueneburgensis. Next base: position 7,979,126 of record OW028762.1, on the reverse strand, counting down.
TTCTTCATTGATTTTTCAGCGCCGACTCAAAATTTTAAGGTTTATTATTTTTTGCTTTTCAGTTTTTTCGGCGGTTTAATTATCATTTTTATTTTATCATTTTTTGTGGCTTTAATGTACTAATAATACTTGGCAAGATATACCCAATCCAATGAAAAAAGAATTATCAAAATCGGACTACTCTGTATAAAGTTGTGCGTGGTTTTACATTACAATCAGTGAGTGAACAATCAATCATCCCCTGTTTTCCGACCCTTAGGGTTCGATTTTGTTTTCCAAATTCATATGGGACCACCTTGGGAGTATACCCTTTCCGATAAAAAAAGAATTATCAGAATCGGACTACTATGTACAAAGTTATGCGTGATCATACATAAAAAAAAAAAAAAAAAAAATATACGCGTCGAATTGATAACCTCCTCCTTTTTTTTTCGTCGGTTAAAAATGAATCCCTATTTCACTTGGTCACGCCACCACGCGTGTACGGCTGGACCGATTTCACATTTTCTTTTTTGTTGTGTTTGTTATTGTCAGGAGAAGGTTCTTATGAAAGAAAAATACAACAAAAAAAAAGTGAAATCGGTCCAGCCGTTCACGCGTGATGGCGTGACCAAGGGAAATAGGGATTCATTTTTATATATATAGATAGATACCAATTCGAATTAAATAGTTATCGTTAAGCCAGGACAATGTCTGTCGGGTCAGCTAGTGGAGCAATAAAATAAGAAAAAATGATAATTATTCATACTTCACACACATAACTAAAGTACAATAATAACCTTAGTATGAAACTTAATAATACTTAATTAGCCTATAATATTCCCACTCCTCTTGGTGAGAAGGACTAGGCCATAATCCACCACGCGGGTCCAATGAGGGTTGACAGATGTCACATGTCTTAGAATTTTTGGTTCTAGGACAAGCCGGTTTCTCCTCGATGTTTTTCCTTCACCGTTTTGATAGCAGTGGTGATAATATTAAAACTATCAAAATTTAAAACACTTACCAACAATGTTAGCCTACTAGTTGAGAATAAAACCTGCCGCATGTGTAACCTAACTTAAAAAAAAACAACCGACTGCCAAAAAAAACGACAAAGTTAACCTCCTCCATTTTTGAATTTGGTTAAAAAAAGAAAATAATTTAAGCGTAATAAGAATAAGTTTATAAAATGATGTTATTCTAAATTCTCTTGTAAGTAGTTCTTTTGTCTTTTTGAGAATTAAGTAGGTATTTAATTGTACAACGTGAACAATCAAAAAAAGAAAAGGGTTTATGAAGTTAGTGTAATTTCTTGAATTATCAGTATTTGGGTAGCTAACTTAATTCAACCTTGTTATACATGTGACAACAAAAATGGCGAAACATATTTGTACTTTACAACTCTGCATACCCCTGCAGGAAATAGGTGCAAGCGTGATGATAAGTGAAACACGTTGTTTCCAGCTAGAATCGACTGACAGATATAACGGTCTCGACCGTTGGACCGACAAGTCGCGTGTCAGTGCTGATTACAACGATAAACTTATCTATATTTACGTAGTTTACATACGGAAAATCAAGGTAAATAAACAGTATTTTATTTCCTACTCGCTAATCGATAAAACTTAACCTCATAAAGTGTATTTTTAGTGTAAAAACAGTGTTTTTAATGAGTAGAACGGTGATTTTTTTTTATCTATGTCATCTGTCATTTTTGCCGCGTCATCGGCAGCCAATGGCGGGAGTGAAATTGTTTGACGTCAAAACCAGCTTGTATTTATGTCAAGTTGTGTTAGTGTTTATAGTAAGTTTAGTCAATGATTGTTCAGTGTGGTACCAGTCGTAAAGAATAGCGCCATCGCATTTCTTCCCGTGGGTGTCGTAAGCGGCGACAGAGGGACTTACTAGAGAATGGGCAGCGTTCTCTATGCATTATACCACCGTACTGCGATCGCCAACCTGCCTGCTTAGCGTGGCGATTATGGCAAATCCCCCTCAAATTGGGGAGACCTATGTGCAGCAGTGGACATTGATCGGCTGAAATGATAATGATGATGATAAGTCAATGTTAGGAATTGTTTACAATTCCTTCTTTAATTGCATTCATTGCTATTTAATTGCTTCGTCTAAATGAATCTATGGTGATGCTTATATACTAACTGGATACAACAACAAGGTCAGTTTCTCTTCTTACCTTATGTAGAAGTTGTGTCTTATTAGCAAGAATTAATGGGATAAATGAAATAGTTGATTCGTACGAATTTGCTCGCCTGAATTGAGGAATCGACATTTTTTAACAGTAGGTATATTCTTTTCTATATACGATTTGCACGGAGTAAATATTTTATTTGTGCGCAAATCAACTAGTCTAGAAATATAGTACAGACGCCAGCACATCAACTTACCTTAATCTGTCAAATTTCTTTAATAGATTTTCAACCTTATATCACAACAGTGGAAGGTTAATTTTCAATCGGTAAAATTTGACAGATTGGGGTAGCTTGACCTGCTGGCGTCTGTACATTTAGACTATTAGTACGTTTTGAATTGTGTGCAGAAAGGTCAGGTATGTAGTACTCGCAACAGGCGTGTGTGTATGACTAGATAGGGTACCTATATGAACCTAAACGAGGCAAAAGGAGTGTGTAAGTTCCGTAGTATGCGTAGTTTCTACTAGGGATGTCATGGATATGAAATTTCGGATACGGATTGGTTACGGATGTTGGAATGATTATTATACCGGATACGGATAAGGATATGAAATTATTTCGGATTATCCGTTAGTTTTGGATAATTTCGGTTACGGATATTAAACTTTTAAGGAATTTCAAAAGTAAAAAAACAAATAGCTAATAAAATAGTTCTATTTATATGTCACCATTTGGTAGGAATTAATTTATTTATTTACCTAAAATAAAATTTTTATAACAAATCCGATATTATCCGAAACTTTTATTTCGGTTACGGTTACGGATAAATTTTTATATCGGATATCCGATAGTTTCGGTTACGGTTACTGAGCTCCCTAACATCCCTGGTTTCTACCTACCTTCATGGGCAAAAGGCGTGAGTTTATGTATGTATGAACTGTATGCAAGTACCTACATGGAATATAGTGCAAAAAATTTAAACGGCAAATGCCTAAAACGTATTTCGTATTCATTTGCACGCCGTATGGTAGACGGTAGCCGATCTAATTAATTTATGCACAACATCACCTGTTCCTACATTCATCTATACTAATCTACACTCTACACTATATTATATATAATTATATATATTATATATTTATATATTTTATATATAATATTTTATATAATTTATATTTTATATTTTATATTTTATATTAATATTATAAATGTAAAAGTAACTCTGTCTGTCTGTCGGTCTGTCTGTCTGTCTGTCTGTCTCGCTTTCCTGCTAAAACTACTGAACTGATTTAAATGAAATTTGGTACACAGATAGTTTAGAGCCTGAGAAAGGACGTAGGCTACTTTTTATCCCGGTAGTATGTTCCCACGGGATAATTTCCGACCTCCACGCGGGCGAAGCCGCTGGCAAAAGCTAGTAGTAAATAAAGTACTGATTCTGATTCGCCCACAAATAAATAAACTTCGTGAAAGTCACCTGTAGAAAACAGTAAATGAAAGTATTGATGCACACGATTCAGGCGAATACATTTGTGCGAATGGACAAAGGTCAAACAATTTTGTAACCTTTGCCCGTACTGTGGACTGTGACATGTCCGTGTCCGTGTTTACCCTCAGTATTTTTGCATTTACTGAATGATAATGATTTTATTTCTGTAAGTAGGTAGGTTTGTAAAAACACTTTTACACGTCAATCATATTTTTAAAACTAGATGAGGTCGGCGTTTCCTAACTGACTACTCTGAGAAGAAAGGCCGAAACAAACTCAGAGGTCACAGTCTATTTTAAAGTCCAGCCATAATCTTGGTCAAATCATGTGAAGATCACGTGGATTGGTATATGTAATGGTCTTTGAAGGAAAGAACCACACAGATTGAGTGGACCTGTCCAGTTAGTGCACCCATTTGTCAGGAATCGTGCAGCTCAACTAAGAACGTAAGAAGCTCAACGATTGAACGAAATGTTATTGGGTTCTGTCGACAGATATTTTTGTAGCAACTCTCTTTTTATTTACTTTTTTGGATGGGAAATCATTGAATTACGTCTCCCGCTCTGGGTGGAGCGGAAGGGCGTGTGACTTTAACTGTCTAAAACCCACCCGTGTTCCTTCAGTTGCCTGTGTCAGGGCCACGGTAACTCTTTCGAACAATTCCGCGACCCTGACAGGTTTGTAGCAGCCCTGGGTATGGTTTGGTGCTCGGTAGATGGCAATAGACCAACCCCCTATTAGCTACAAGGGACTTCAAAGGCCGCACACGAAAATTTACAATTTCGTTGATTTACGTGATTAAACTTACAATACAATTTTTACATAAGTTTTAATACACCATTTGAAAGATTATTTCAATTTTGATCTATTGAATGAGCTACTTTTTAATTTTTTATTTGATTTTGATGAATCTCCCTCAAACCAACGACGGTTTTGGAAATTTTGCGGAAGAGGTTTAACATAACACATAATTGCGAATCTTTTTAACGTCTACACGTTATGTAAAAATATAATAGAAATTTTTGCTCCCCTAACCCTTCCCGTCGTATAATCCCGTCTTCATCGTCGCCGAATTGCCTGCCAGTTTTCGTCAATTTTTCGTTGCTGCTCCGCTCCTTTTGATCGTAACGTGATGTTCACAATAAATAGGCTACCCAACGCAAAAATAATTTTTGAATTGGGACCAGTAGTTCCTGAGATTACCGCGTTCAATCAAACAGACAACAAACAAACAACCTCTTCAGAATCAAAACTGAAACAGTCAAAATAAAATCTTGATGTTTTCGTTGAGTGGGTAGTAATATATTGTACAATGTGTTACAGAAAAAATACAGTCGAACTGATAACCTCCTCCTTTTTAGGGTTCCGTTGCCAAATGGCAAAAAACGGAACCCTTATAGATTCGTCATGTCTGTCTGTCTGTCTGTCTGTCCGTCCGTCCGTATGTCACAGCCATTTTATTCCGAAACTATAAGAGCTATGCTGTTGAAACTTGGTAAGTGGATGTATTCTGTGAACCGCATTAAGATTTTCACACTAAAGTAGAAAAAAAACAATAAATTTTGGGGTTCCCCATACATAGAACTGAAACTCAAAAATGTTTTTTTTCATTAAACCCATACGTGTGGGGTATCTATGAATAGGTCTTCAAAAATGGTAATGAGGTTTCTAATATCATTTTTTTCTAAACTGAATAGTTTGCGCGAGAGACACTTCCAAAGTGGTAAAATGTGTGTCCCCCCCCCCCGTAACTTCTAAAATAAGAGAATGATAAAACTAAAAAAAATATATGATGTACATTACCATGTAAACTACCACCGAAAATTGGTTTGAACGAGATCGAGTGCTTAGTTTTTTTTTAAAACGCCATAAATCGTAAACCGCAATTTACCTTACATTCAATCAACTAAAATATAAAAATTTAAAAAAATATATTTTTAAACCGAGAATACCTACAGGTTTGTACGGAACCCTCGGTGCGCGAGTCCGACTCGCACTTGGCCGGTTTTTTTGAAGTCGGTTAATAAACACAAAATTTGAAAGCAGTTTGTTCCTAATTGACTACTGAATAGATTTCACTAACTATTAAAACGCGTATTATTATCAAAAAATTATGTATTTTGTTATACCTACCCCCAATAGAGCTAGCAAAAATTCAGTCTTATTTTAAGGCGGTATGAATCAAGTTTAAATGCGTAAAGTATTGCCAAGGTCAACAGGTTTTTCTTTATTGTTACAGTGAGTTAAAATAAAATTGTTTTGGTCATTGAATCAAGGTAGATATATATATTTTATGGGGTGAATGAGGTCTTGCCTTAATTTTATTACATGTTGTTTACTTAAGTATTTTTCCTTAGTAAAAATATGAACGCGGGTGGTCATTTAATTATTACTATACTTCTACCTACCTACGTTTTTGACCGAAAATGTGGTAAATCATGGAATCTTATTTCCATCTCTAATAGCAAGTGCAGACCCAAGCAAAAAAGTTCAAATTCGCAAAACGTCGTCGTTTATTCGTAATAAAATCCGCGTAGAAATGTGCACGTTCTCCTTTTTTTTCGTCGACCAAAAATAGTATAAAGTGGTTTAATAAACATATGTATGAAGTCAACTAGATTAACCACAATAAGAAAAGCCCATGCGGTGTCGGACGTAAAAAATAGCACCATCCCATTTCTTCAAAAGGCGACTAAGGGACTTACTAGAGAATGGGCAGCAGCGTTATCTATGCATTTTACCACCATACTGCGATCGCCAACCCGCCTGCCAAGCGTGTCAAGGCAAAGCCCCCAAACTGGAGGAGGCTTATGTTCAGCAGTGGACGTCTTACGGCTGATATGATGATGATGATGATGATGATGACCTCGTTTCGTTAAAATATCGTACACTGGATCTTCATCGCACTGCTTTAGCGCCGAGACTAGAAAATCGAACAGTGTTTTTTAACCGACTTCAAAAAAAGGAGGAGGTTCTCAATTCGACTGTATTTTTAGGGTTCCGTTGCCAAATGGCAAAAAACGGAACCCTTATAGATTCGTCATGTCTGTCTGTCTATCTGTCTGTCTGTCTGTCTGCCCGTCCGTATGTCACAGCCACTTTTTTCCGAAACTATAAGAGCTATGCTGTTGAAACTTGGTAAGTAGATGTATTCTGTGAACCGCATTAAGATTTTCACACCAAAATAGAAAAAAAAACAATAAATTTTGGGGTTCCCCATACACAGAACTGAAACTCAAAAATGTTTTATTTTTCATCAAACCCATACGTGTGGGGTAGGTATCTATGAATAGGTCTTCAAAAATGGTAATGAGGTTTCTAATATCATTTTTTTCTAAACTGAATGGTTTGCGCGAGAGACACTTCCAAAGTGGTAAAATGTGTCCCCCCCCCCCCCCGTAACTTCTAAAATAAGAGAATGATAAAATTAAAAAATATATATGATGTACATTACCATGTAAACTACCACCGAAAATTGGTTTGAACGAGATCGAGTGAGTAGTTTTTTTTTAAAACGTCATAAATCGTAAACCGCAATTTACCCATTCAATCAACTGAAATATAAAAATTAAAAAAAAACATTTATTTTTAAACCGAGAATACCTACCTACAGGTTTGTATGGAACCCTCGGTGCGCGAGTCCGACTCGCACTTGGCCGGTTTTTTTTTATGTTTGTTACCTCAGAACAGAACTTTTGACTGGGTGAACCGATTTTAATGATTCTTTTTTATTTGAAAGCTGGTGATTCCCGAATGGTCCCATTTTAATTTGGTTCCATTCGGATAATGGGATCCATGTGAAAACCACATAAGTCTTAAATTTGCATTAAGTATTTGCGCGATAAATGAAAGAATAACGCGATTAGATTAGTGCGGGGTATCTATTAAACAAAAACTTTTTACAAAAAATATAACAACTGACTTCTTATTATTATTATATTAAAATCGAAGTTATTTTTGACTTTGTAGTGTTTTTTTAAGGAAGTCGGTTGTTATTTTTTTTGCAAAAAGTTTTTTAGTTGTTAAGTAGTACTAACATAGGCTAAGTAAGATTGTTACTAACACAATGGACATTGGTAGTCTGAGATAAATAAATAATAATAATAGTTAATAATAGTTAGCAACCGAGAGTTGAAATTCTAGTGCACGATATTTTGGAAGTGGTCTAACTTTCTCTGGGCTAAAAGTGAAGGTAGTAACGGTCAAAGTCATAACGCAGTCGCAAAAAAATGACTTTTTAAAATTTGACCATTTTAAATTTGTCTTTTTTTGCTGTGATTCCGACATTTCGATGTGTCTTTGTCTATTTTCGTTATAATTTTTAATAAACTTTTAAATTTACGAATTAAATTAATCACAATTTTATTTTGAGTTTTTCGGTCTCGAATTTAAAGTAGTTTATAATTTGTTAGTGTAAATATTGACTACAATTATGTGTGATATTTTTTTCGTTTCACATTATTACCAGCGGCTTCGCTCGCGTGGGTGTCAGAAATGATCCCACGGAAACGTACTTCTACGTTTAATAGATCCATTGTTTTCATTTATCTCTATTTGTCTTATTTAAAATATAATTTTAGTTAAAACTAAAGTAAGATTTTTAGGACAAAAGCCTAAAGATATGGACCAGTTTTTTTTTGTCTTTGTATACTCATAATGTTTTTGACATTATACATACACCTACAATTTTAATTTCAACTCTTTAATAGTGGTTGCCATGGCAATCATGTAATCATAACCATTTTTATTTGTGTAACATAGGTAGTAAATACAGTACTTAAATTAAAATACTAGGTTGCTATGTTATGCCAAGTGGCGTACAAATATGCATGCATGCAAAATAAAATATTGTTCATGCGATACTTAAAAATAAATTATTTGGTAGGTAATGTAGGTAAATTATTTGGTAGGTAATGTAGGTAAATTATTTGGCTGTAATTTAATTTATGTTAAGCCGTTGGTCCCGAGTGCCTTTTGTGGATCTTTGACAATCATCACGGGTTGTTAGAAACCCTAAAATCTGACAACCAGTCTTTGAAAGGGAATCGTATTACCCAGTAACTAGGTTGTGGAGAGAGCAGTGGTGGTCCAGTGGTATTGTCCCCGACTTACGAGTTGTAGGCCGTGGGTTCGAACCCAGGCAGGTTCTTTCCTTGACCTCTCACGGGCAGGCGATTCAATGCAATGGGGTGGGTCGGGGCAGCAAGAAAATGACGCGGACGAAGTCGTGGGCAGAAGTTAGTGTTATATAATTGTTATAATAATATATTGTTAGTCATTTCAATGCCATTCGCGTCGAGTGCTATCAGCTATAATTTCCGATCATTTACAGATAATTTCGGTTCAAGGTTCAATTCTAATGAACGAACTATAGGACAGAATCGTTATGAATTGTACTTAATTAGCTGTAGTATAAAATGAAATGTGACTAAACAGATTTGTTAGGTATAAGGTCATCATTATTTCAGCCGAATGACGTCCACTGCTGGACATAGGCCTCCACCAATTTTGGGGGGCTTGCCATAAAGGCCACGTTCGCCTAGCGAGTTGACGACCGCAGTATGGTGGCAAAATGCACAGAGAACGCTGCTGCACATTCTCTAGTAAGTCCCATAGTAGCTTTTTTTTTATGAATGGGAAATCATCAAATGACTTCTCCCGCTCTGGGCGGAGCGGGAGGGCGTGTCAGACTTTTACTGACTAAAACCCACCCGTGTTCCTTCAGTTGCCCAAGTGCCGGGGCCACGGTATCTCTTTTGAACAATCACGCGACCCCGGCAGTCCCTTAGTAGCTTCTTACGACACCCACGAGAGGAAATAGGACAGTGCTCCATGTAAAACACTGGCATTCAACTTCGAATTGGATTTTCAACTTCCGGTGTCGAACCTACGACCTACTCTTAAGTCGCAGCCGTTACCACTGGGCCACCAATGCGCTAAGTAGTCTTATCATTCATTGACCTGTTTAGATGAACTATAAAATCATGAATAAAAGGGTACGGTTAAAGGATAGTGATATCGGTTATCCAGTTTACTTACCTACTTTTCGAACTTATCAATAATGGTTTATTTTGGTGTGCAGACGATCGCACGTCACCGGTAAACATAAGCAGTGCCTACCTCGAAAAATCGCCATAAGTCTGTCAATCACATTTTAATGTGTGTCCCGAAATTATTAAGAAACTAACTCAATTATCAAATCTGAAAGAAACCCGCGTTTGTTTGCCTAGACAAGAACAGGCAGCCTGAAAATATCCTGAAATGAAAAGATCCGTAGGAGAACCAAGATAACTGACGTAACCCGAGTAATTGCTGAACTTCAGTGGCACATTGCTCGCAGAACTGAAAGGCAATTCTCGTTATTTTAAGAACGTTCACGGTCTGATCTCACTCTCAATCTGTCAAAACTACCTCCAATTTCCATACATTTTTGACAAGTTTATGAAAAATTATCATTTTCCTGCCCTTATTCCAATTTATTTGTGGTCGGTGCAACATATCTTTTTCTTTCACACTTCTCTATTAGTCGTCATCTCAGTAGTCACCCTCTTTCTAGCCAAGTTTATAAAAATCTTTGAGCTTTATCAATATTATGAGACTTGGCCTTCAGATGGCCAATAGGACCGAAAGGTTATCGACCGGTGACCATGTACCAGAAGACGTAGCGTTGGAAGGACTAACACAAGGTTGACAGATGACCTGGTGAAGGCCGCAGGAATCCGATGGATGCAAGAAGCTCAGACCTGGTCAAAGGCGGTCCTTTTTTTGCGAGTGGGAAATCATCAAATGACGTCTCCGACTTTTACTGACTAAAACCCACCCGTGTTCCTTCAGTTGCCTATATGCCAGGGCCACGGTAACTCTTTCGAACAAATTTCGCGACCCTGGCAGACATCGCTCCTAGCGGACGCCTTCATTTTGCTGACATCTCTTTAAGGCGTGCGTGGTACACCACGCGCTGTCACGCCGTCGCCGGTGCTTGTGGGAGACCTTTGTCCAACAGTGGACTTCTTTCGGCTGGTATGATGATGATGTATTTAAACTATGATCTCTGTCTTTTCCAGTACAATGCCCCGACTCATCAAACTCCGTGTTCTGGGCTACGTTGCCACAATAGTCATGCACGTTTCAAACCTCCTGTACATGGGTTGGTACAAGAGGACTTACCCTACTGACAACGAACATGCGAAAGAATTCAAGAATTTGCAGTACCGATTCTTCACGACATGGACTTTTGTAAGTAAATGATAAAAACATAAATGATTTTGTTTCTGTAGGTAGGTTCTATGTTCTTGAAGGGCTTGTGGCTAAGCAATAACAGCCGCACGGATTGATCTTTCAGGTTAAGCTACGCTTGCCGCGGTTGGTCCGTGGATGGGTGACCATGTTTACGTAACAAGCCATGCCTCGGAAAGCACGTTAAGCTGTTGGTCCTGGCCGTCTTTCGTAGATCTTAGACCGTCGTTACTGGTCGTTAGAAGCCCGAAAGTCTGACAACCAGTCTTACCAAGGGGTATCGTATTACCCAGTAACTGGGTTGCGGAGGTCAGATAGGCAGTCGCTTCATGTAAAATACTGGTACTCAGCTGCATCCGGTTAGACTGGAAGCCGACCCAACCATAGTTGGGAAAAGGCTAGGCAGATGATGAGGTAGGTTCTATGTTCTATGAAAGTGAGTTTGGTTTCCGCACTCAGTCCTTCAAATGGACCATTGTGCGTGGGCCATGGCAGCCCTCAGTGATAATTCCAACCAGCCCACCTCCCTCCAGAAGTTGACTATGTCTTCTGGTCTGTTGAGAACGTCCTTGTAAGATCTGGGTGCTCCAAAAGTTAGGTAGGTTTGTACAAACACTTTTACAAGTCAATAATATTTAAAAAAACTGGACGAGGTCGGCGTTTCCTATCTGACTAATCTAGGACGAAAGGCCGAAACAAACTTAGAGGTTACAGTGTCTTTTAAAGTCCAGACATAATCTTTGTCACATCATGTGAAGACCATGTAGATTGGTGTATGAAATGGTGAAATTTTGACGAAAGAACCACATAGATTGAGTGGACCTCTAGTAATGAGTTATGCTTTAAGCCCCAGTGGTATATCCAGCAATGCTGCAGCAGGCATATTTCTTATATCCAAAATATAGATTCCTCGTCAGGTCGAAAGATTCTTCCTTTTGAATAGTCTTCATACCTCCAAAAGTTCCTCACGTCAATATCAAGGTCACTATGGTTATTTTATTTTAACTATATGTTTCAGATACTACAAATAGCCTACGCCATGTACGCCCTGACCTGTGACCTCTTCATCCTGAAAAACGCCAAGAAGAAGAACTACGAGCTACCTTCCCCTATCAGTGACTTCAGGGAGATTCTGTTCGCTGGTCTCGTGTGGCCTTGCTCCATGGTAAGTTCTTGGAACGAAGGCGAAAATGTTAAAGGTGCTAAAATTCTTAGTGCTCATTTCATAAGGAGTAACATAGGCTACTTTTTGTAGCACGTTCTTATGAAATAACTAGCTTCTGCCCGCCGCTTCGCCCGCGTGAATGTCGAAAAATATCCCACAGGAACGAACGTACTACCGCGATTAAAAGTACTGTTCAGTGCGTAAGGTTGATTTTAGTTTGCCGAGATTTTTTGGAAGAAAACAACGTGTAGTTTTAATGAAGGTTTATTCGCTACTAACTAGGATCATAGTGGACTGTAAAATATATGTTTAGACACACACCAATACAAACAGAAATGTGTGCGTTACTCTCAAAACGAATCTATAGGCTCATAACACAAAACGCTAATCTATTTGGACATTCCGCCCGCCAAAGAACATAGTTCTTTAACTATACTTTGACAAAAAAAAAAACTTAAACTGAAACAATAACAATTTAGAAATAGCAAATAGCATAAACTTAACACATAACAAGTATAAATACAAACTCAAAAGAAACATTCCTCTCAACATCTTAATCATAAAACAATTTAATGAATAACATAACATAAATAAGTAAATACATTCAAGCAAAGCTGCACACGTGCGGCTCAGCCGAGATGTTCAATTAGGTACATTGATAACAAATACGTTTTATAAGTAGGTCATTAGTACTGTACCTATAGCTCAGTACATATAGCTGAACTCGTTAATGAAGCAGGTAAAGAGTAGGCTGGGGAGAACCCATCATAGTACATAAATACAGTTGGTTTTTTTTTTAAACTTCATTTGGACATAAAAGGTAGGTAAATAAATTTTGACTTTAAACAATTTAACAGGTAAAATAAACAAATTTCATTTGGTTAAAATACAAATTTTGCTCACTGGACGCTTATATTCTCCGGTTTTACACTTTACTGATACGACTCGACTTACATTATCAGGTCCAGGATATTTTTTGACAATTTTACCAAGTAACCATTTAGCTGGCGGTACATTGTCTTCCTTTAGAACAACAATATCACCTATTTCTGGTTCCTCACGTTTAGTGTTCCATTTATACCTTTGATTTAAATTAACTAAATATTCCTTATACCACTTATTCCAAAAATCTGTTACAATTTTTTGCGTTAATCGCCATCTATCCAAACCAACAACGTTACAATTAGTGTAATCCTCATCTGTAATATTTATCAATGGTTCGCCTACCAAAAAATGACCTGGTGTCAAGGGGAGAGGGTCGTTTGGGTCATCGCTCAACAGGGAAATCGGTCTCGAGTTTAAACACGCCTCCACTTGCGCCAGGACAGTCGACATTTCTTCGTATGTAAGTGTAATACTTCCTACCTTTTTTAAATGTGTTTTAGTTCCGCGCACCGAGGATTCCCACAACCCGCCAAAGTTTGGTGAGTGGGGAGGAATATAATGCCAGGTGGTTCTTTCTACAGAAAGTTGCTCAGCTATTTCTCCAGGAAGAGAAGATTTTGACCTATCAAACATGTCTCGCATTTGCTTATCGGCACCTACAAAATTAGTGCCATTGTCACTGTATAAATCCTGACAATGGCCTCTACGAGCAGTAAATCGCCTAAACGCAGCAATAAAAGCCTTGGCAGTCATGTCCGTTACTGCTTCTAAATGGACTGCTCGTGTAACCATACACACGAATATACAAATGTAACTTTTGTAGGACTTAGATCCTCGCCCAGGCGAAAATCTGATATAAACTGGACCACAGTAATCCACACCAGTAGATTTGAATGGTCTACTGGGTTTCAACCTTGCCTCTGGAAGCAAACCCATTAGAGGAGTCGTCTTCCTTGTGGAGTATCTCAAACAAATAGTGCACTCTCTAAAATACTTTTTAACACATTCTTTAGCACGTAAGATCCAGTACTTGGTTCTAAGTAAATTTAACATAGCCTGAGGGCCACCGTGCAATGTTTTTGCATGAGCATCCGCAATTAAAACCTTGGTAAAATGATGGTTACCAGTAGGGCATGCAAACCGGATACCCGGATAACCGTAAAAACCGGATAACCGACTGATTTGAAAACCGGGTTTTTTAGGATAACAAAACCGGAGTTTTCGGTTTTTTCGGTTAACATTATAAATAATAATTTTTCGACTACTAAATCGACGGCAACTACAACCCAGGAAAACTTAGACTATACAGTAGTAAATGTGTCATGGAACTTCAAGGACCAACTCGAAGGACAAGAAATAAAGAAGACGCTCATCTACAGAACTTGATTTAGAAACTAAAATGAGGTTGTAGATGGCACTTTACGACGGTGGAGGAAAAATAGGAAAGCACTTAATAAAAGTAAATAAAGCTTTGGAATCTATACCTCCAACAAGTGTGGAATCAGAGAGAGCCTTTTTATCAGCAGGTCTCATCTATACTAATATTATAAAGCTGAAGAGTTTGTTTTTTTGGTTGAACGCGTTAATCTCAGAAGCTACTGGTTCGAATTGAAAAAATCTTTTTGTATTGGGTAGCCTATTTACTGAGGAAGGCTATAGGCTATATAACATCACGCTACAATCTAAAAAAGCGGAGCAGCAATGTAAAATATACGAAAACTGGCAGGCAATTCGATGCGACGGGTAGGGTCACGGGAGCAAAAATTTGACGCGGACGAAGTCGCGGGCAGAAGCTAGTGTGTAATAAATCCGTAGTACTCTAAATGATGACTCCCTCGATGCACTTGTATCCTATCAAAGTAAGAAATATATGGTCATATATGGTAATTTTAACAAGGTAAAAAATAGTAATTTGATTTAGCTGTGCAATTTTAATTTAGAATTAATAAACTAATAGTAATATCTATAAGAATGTCTGATTTATTTTGTTTTGGTTATTTATTTATTTATTTATTTAACCATTTATGCACACATATAAATAGACAAATAGAAAGGAACAGAAAAATATGTACAAAGGTAATGCTTATTTCTATTGAAATCTCTTCCAGCATACCTGCAATAGGAGAGAATATACAAAGAGATGTAGACAACGTGTGTAATAGTAGAAGAAAAATAACACTATAATTTAAATAAAAACCTACAAAATAAAAATATACATACATTCTGCGACAAGGTACACACTGCGACACAAGCTATACATTTCTAGTTTAATGAGAGGTCAGCTTAAACTAGAAATGTATAGCTTGTGTGAACATACAAACATATGTACATAAATACTTCTAAAATAAATATCACTAAATATATATAGGTACTAATAATGTAATAAAAATGAAAACATTCATGAGCAATTATGACAAAGTGGAGAGATAGTGTTCTTTCACTCTTCTTTTAAATACAGCAATAGTAGGGCAGTCCCTTATGTCAGGCGGAAGTGCATTCCACAACCGAACCGCATGCACGGTGAAGGAGTAGGAGTAGAAGTCGGTTGAGTGGGGAGGGGACTTGAGGAGATTTCTAAGATGCGACCTGCAAGGTGCATCAAAAGGACGGGCGTAGGAGAAGCGTTCCCGCAAATAGGATGGGGTCTTAGGGTTGTGGAGAATGTTAAATAGCAGACACAATATCCGAGAGTTCCTGCGAAGTCGAATAGGGAGCCACTTGAGAACCTTGCGAAAGTTAGAAACGTGATCATACTTTTTAAGATTAAAAACAAAACGAATGCAGATATTTTGCAAACGCTCAAGTTTATTTAACAGCTCCTCGGTGGCATCCAAATAACAGGCATCAGCGTAGTCAATAATGGGCTGAATAAGAGTTTGCGCAAGGGAAATTTTGGTGTTGAAGGGCAGAAAGCTCTGGAGGCATTTCAATGCATGAAACGTGAAGTGCACTCACGTGGACGTGTGGTTTATTAGGAATAAGACTTCCATTTTATGCGATATTTCTATAATTATTTTGATCTCATTTTACGTACTGTTGATTTTGCCTGTTTGTATTTTATTACATTTAAATTGTTATTTAATATTGTGTAATTTTAGGCCTTTGTCTACCTACCAAATGTTCCTAATGTTAGATAAACATACACAATGTTAGATACCTTATTTTTTAAAGAATATGTTATTTTCCTAAATAATAAGCTTTATGATTATTATTCTATGTTATGTATAACGAAAAGAAACTTTTTGTATTGCTTGTTAGTAGTTGTAGCTTATTTCAGTCCGTAAAAAATACAAATTTTGATTAGACTTCAGCATTTTCATTTCATTACAGACATATTTCTCATTTATTTAACAAAAATTTAAAAACCCGAAAAACCCGATTTAACCGGTTTCACCGGTTTCGTAAACAAAAAACCCGAAAAACCCGGTTTTTATAAACAACCCGGTTTTTGCATGCCCTAGTTACCAGGTATAATTATCGGGTGCTTCGTGTCATAACACGCGTCCGATTGTGCTATGCGTCCACTTACTCTTAGTGTCCCCTTTTGGTCCAAAAAGGGACAAAGAGATCGCAATTTACTCTTTTTCGGCACACATCCTCCAGTCTTTAATTGTTTTATTTCTAATGAAAACTCGCGCTCTTGTACAGTCACGAGCAATAATATATATACATTGTCACATTTTCTAAAATATCTTAACTTCTACCATTCAAAAAATATGTGTACGATATTTTTTTCTAAATTACCTAACCATCAAACTGTGTCAAAACTGGGTATTCATTAGTTTCACAATAATATAAACGAAACAAAATCAGTAAAATTTTACACTTCCAATGTAATTTTTAAGTATCCATGACAATTTCTATAACATATGTACAATTGTATACGTGTTATAGGAATTGTCATGGATACATTAAAATGAGATTGAAAGTGTATACCTACTTTTTCCTGTTTTTGTTAAGTTTATTACAGTAATAACTACAGTTTTATAAATAACTGCAACTGTTGGTTACTGCAATAAAACAAGGACTTACAAAATCTGTATTTTCATATGTAGAAATACGATATGGCCCGTTGTTATTATTGATTTTATATCGATTTCAATAATAATCACAATAACACAGGAAATACATATTTATCCAGCTGTACTGCACGACAACAAAAAACAACCGTAATGCGCGCTTATCCCTTCTGTATGATTTGCAATGTTGCCGTAGGAATCTAATAGCCCGCCGGCCTCTTCACCATCGGGGCGGTCCGGCAGATGCTAGACGACTGGCTTCGGAGAAGGCACGGCTCCCTGTCATTTAGGGCGACGCAGGTGCTCTCGGGGCACGGTTGCTTCGGGTAGGCAGGGAGTCAGACGCTCGGTGTCATCACTGCGTCCATTGTCGGGAAGACACGGTCATACGCAGCTTGGGAGGAGCCGCGTCGAATCCTTGTTTCGCAAGAAGGAAACGATCTGTCGCTGCCGGCTGTGATCCGTTCTATGGTCGGTGGCGCAGCGTCGTGGTATGCGATGATCCCCTTCAGCGAAAATGTCATGTCGCAGAAGGAGGCAGCGAAAAGGGAGAGGGTGATTTCGAGTGCTCTCCCAGCCGCGTGCGTGTATTCAGGGGGGCCGGTAGAGGACATTATCGATAGACGTCCTCTACCGGCCCCCCTAAATGGATCCAGGGACGGCGGACTCGGGGACGTCCGCCGCCCCCTATCATATATGACCCCCTGCTTGACCAGACGGGGCCCGCAGTGGCGGGCCGGCACCAGCCGAGGGCTGCGTTGAAGAATGTTTAAGCGTCCCCGTAGCCCCCCGTGCAAGTGTGCGAGGGAACACGGGGTGGTTTTAGTCAGTAGAAGTCTGAGAGACCCCTCCGTCTGCCCCAGGGCAGAGGACATCCATGAGGATTTCCACCACTATAGCCAAAAAAAGTAAAAAGGAATCTAATAGCACAATAGTTTTAGGACGGTACACGGAAATAAAAACAGCTACTTTTACCTTACTATGACACAATATGTATAACCCAATGATAAAAAATCTAAAAATAAATAATACAATAAGATCCTATAACTATTTATGTACTCTGGTTTTGGCAATTAGGAAAAATCACAATTTGGGTTCCTTTTGAACCCGAATTGCGACTTATTTCCGAGCTCAAGGTGCTTGAAACTGCTGCTTCGTAATTGTTTACATAATTTCGAAAGTGTACTGTAAACATGTTTTTGAAAT
Organism: Aporophyla lueneburgensis; assembly: GCA_932294355.1. Taxonomy (NCBI): domain Eukaryota; kingdom Metazoa; phylum Arthropoda; class Insecta; order Lepidoptera; family Noctuidae; genus Aporophyla; species Aporophyla lueneburgensis. Next base: position 7,960,994 of record OW028762.1, on the reverse strand, counting down.
TTCCTTGCGTTCATAATTACGTAACTAAAAATTAATATTATTTTTTGGTAATCTATTGTTGACGAAAATTTGATAAATATGTGTAGTTAATTTTGTCACAATTTAACGTTTACATAATTTTTGGACACAGTTAGCAGACTTATTTTTGCGATTTAATGTTGCTACATGAATTTGAATTTTAAGGGCGTTTCTATGTTATTGCTCGTGACTGTACTTGTTTAATGCATGATATTAAAGTCTCGTTCATTTCACTTGGTGTGATGAATTTAGGTAGTTTAGGTCTATTATCTTTCTTTAATTTATAATTCATAACTCGTTTACAATAGGATACAATCTTTAATAGCTTATTTAAAGATGAATATTTTGACCAAACAAATTCTTCGTTCACGTCAGATATAACGGTTAAAGACTGGATTCGTTTCTCTTCGTGTGTTTCTTCAATAAGCTTACTCTCTGTGTGTATTGTAGTTTCTGACAACCAATGCGGTCCTCTCCACCACAATGTATGCTCACTCAACTCCGCGGGCTGCAGACCACGCGAAGCACAATCCGCAGGGTTTGTCTCTGAGGAGACATGACTCCACTGGTGGTAATCCATAATATTTAATATAGTGGACACTCTGTTGCTAACAAATGTTGTCCATCGACTGGAGCCTCCTTTGAGCCATGCTAACACTATGGTGGAGTCGGTCCATCCATAGAGATGTTCCTTGGGTATCTCCAGCACTTGTGATACTTCACATATAAGCTTGGCTGCTAAGGTGGCGCCACACAGTTCAAGACGGGGTATAGAAATCTCTTTTACAATTGGGGCAAGAGTCTTTGCGGACAGTAAATGTACATGCACCCTATTCGAACCATCAATCACTCGTATGTAAACTGCTGCCGCAAAGGCTGATTTTGAAGAATCTGAAAATACGTGTAGCTCTCTCTTGCACTCCTTTGTAAAATTTACCCACCTAGGTACTTTAAGATTTTTTAAATCTATTAGTTCTTGTCTGTATTTTAGCCACTCACCATGTAATTCATCTGTCAAACTGTCATCCCACTCAAGTCCAGATTTCCACAGCTTCTGAATGAAAATCTTAGCATTAACTATCACTGGGGCAATCCAGCCTAAAGGGTCATACAATCTCGCTACTTCAGATAATACTTGTCTTTTAGTGACTAAATCTTTAGGTTCAGGTAAGTTTATTACGTATTCAAAATTATCATTCTTCCTATTCCAACTCAAACCTAATACCTTTATTAGATCATTCAGTTTAATAGGTTGCCTTTCACTCAACTCAGTTTTCCCAATTTGCTCTAAGAACTTTTCATTATTACTATAACTCAAAACCACCACTCTTCATTAACTCATTCATCGCCTCATAAATTTGTATTGCCTCATTAACCGTGTCAGAGCCGGTCATTAAATCGTCCATATAATAGCATTGTTCAGTTATTCTCGCTGCTAATGGATACTTCTGCTTTTCTAACTCAGCAAGTCTATGCAATACCTTGACAGCTAGATATGGCGCGCATGCTGTACCGAACGTTAAACGTAACAACTTATAACGTTGTATTGGCTCCGATGGATCAAATCTCCAGACAACTCTCTGAAAATCTGTGTCCCTGTCTGCCACTCTCACCATCCGATACATTTTGACAATATCGGCAACGATACAGATTTTATGATGACGCCATCTCATCATAATGTGCCTTAAATCTTGTTGTAACCTTGGGCCAACAAGAAGCTCATCATTTAGTGATATACTGTTATCACCTTTGCTTGATGCGTCAAAGACGACTCTCACTTTAGTTGTGTCTTTGTCTTCTCTCACCACAGCATGGTGAGGAAGATAGACAGCGTTAGATTTCTCTAGCTCACTCTCAGAAACCAGTCTCATGTGGTTCATACTCAAGTACTCACTCATAACTTTATTATATTCTTCTCTTAACTTTGACTCTTTCGATAGCCTTCTCTCTAAATATTCTAACCTCTTCACTGCTCTCTTTTCTGTATTACCATATTGACACATAGGCTCGCCGTTGCAAAAGGTAATCTCACTATAAATCTCCCTTCATTATCTCTCACCGTAGTTAAGTCAAAAAACTCCTCACATACTTTCTCGCAATCAGACAACTCCTTTCTTATTAAATTAGGCTCATCTTCCATCTCCCAAAACCTATTAAGTAACTCATCTTCTTTCACATGAATATGAATGCTAATGAGATTATCTTTTGCTAACGTTCGAGATCCCTTTGACATTCTTCCTGACAAAATCCACCCAAACACTGTATTCTGTGCTATTAAATTACAAACAGGATGTTTCATAACGCCATCCAGTAATATTTCGCTATAAACCTCTGCACCTAGTAAAATATCAATCTTACCCGGCGTCGCGTATGTAGGATCAGCTATAGGAAGATTGTCAATTTCTACCCATTTGGAAGCGTTGACGTTGGTTGACGGAAGTAGTGACGTTAAGGAATGCAACACATATGCGTTAACTAGGATGTAATTAGCTGGATTATGACGTGATTCCAGGCGAAGTGAAACCGTGTTTTTTATCCTCATACGGCCCTCTCCCAGCCCAGACACCCAGCCACTTACTGGTTTGCGTGAAAGACCTAATAATTGCACAGTTGACTCAGAAATAAAAGATGCCTGCGACCCTTGGTCAATTAAAGCTCGAATTATTTGTTTAAAACCGTTAGAACGGAATACCTTAACCATAGCTGTCGCAAGTAGCACGCTGTCGGGTTGTAGCTCTCCTCTTGAAAATGTAGCAGTTATGGTTGTGTCACCTCGTGTTGTACTCGCTCTCTCCTGTTGTGGTTCACTCGGTGATACTGCGGCTGCCTGCTCCACGCTACTGGCTGGCTCCTTGTTCTCTCTCTCAAAGTGTAACATCGTATGATGTCTTCTCCCACATTTCTTACAGCTGAATGACTGTCGACACTTTACTACCGCATGATTTGGCGCCAGGCAATTAAAACATAATTTGCTCGTTTGAACGAAGTCCTGTCTTTCCTTAGGTGTCATAAGATTAAAACGCTTGCACTGGTTGAGATAATGAACCTCATTACACATCGGACACTCTTGTTTAGCCTTAGGCTTGTTCTCTTTCTCCTTCTCTACTGATGCGTGAAAAGATTTCGATTTAGCAGCCGGCTTAGCTTGTTGCGCGGCACGGTTCCCGTTTGTATCGATCATTTCTAAAGTCCTGAAACGGTACTCTAAATAATCTCTCAATTGTATCCAAGTGGGCAACTCATCACACATCATACTTATCTGCTGTTCCCATTGTTTAACAGATTCCGTGTCCAATTTTGAAACAACTAAGTAAACGACAGACGCGTTAGCGTAACTGGATTCAGTACTAATATTCAAGTTTTCCAAAGATTTTAAACAGGTAGACGTAGTATCTAACAAACTCCTAATTGCATTGGCTGACTCGGTTTGAATTTTCTTTGTGCCAAATAATGTCCTCATAATCGCATTGCAGTTATAACGCTTTTTATTGTATCGCCGAACCAACTGCTTCCATGCTTCTTCATAATTTGCATCAGTCGTCGAGAAATTACTCAATAGATTTAATGCTTCTCCACTCAAATTGGCCTTGAGATAATGTAATTTTTGCACCAATGAAATATTCTTATTATTATGTATTAATGAGGAAAACATGTCGTAAAAGGTTGGCCATTCTTCATATTTACCCGCAAAACTAGGTAATTGTATGCGGGGTAGTTTTACATCACCGCAATTATTGTTCGCACTATTGGCAACTGCTGGGTTAGATAACTCGGTAACTGGCGGCAAAAACTGTTGCAAAGCTTCTCGCAAACTCGATTTATACTGCACATATATCTCTTCAAAAATCTCGTATTTCCCTTCTGTAAAATATGCTTCCTTCTTAGTTTTCGTTTTTGCAACTACCTCCTTGTGTCCGTCCTTAAAATCTTTAAATAATTGTTCTAACAACTCCAATCTCGTTTCTAAGTACTGACGTTTAATTCTTTCTTTCGGAGTTTTCTTATAATTTCTCTCAGCTTTCATCAAATTCTCTATTAACTCATCTTGTAACGAAAAAAGTGCCTCCATTGTAGTAACAAATAAACTCGCACAGCAATTCCAGCAAACAACACTCCGATCGGTCACTTGTTTTAGGTAATAAGTTCTCGCAAAGTAACAGTTTGTTTGATTTTAATTTCTTTAAACACTCACTCAATGTACTGTTATTTGATTTTCAATAAAGTTCACATACACCTTGTAAACAAGTAATAGTTTATAGTCAATCAAGTTCACTGTAATAACTCGTATTTGAATTGTTTTATAACTTGCACATTAGCAATTAGTAAAAAACGTGTCATCCGATGACTCCTTATCGCACTCAGGTAATAAACCTTTTGTTCGCGCGGGTCGGCCGAGCTCGATGCTCATTACGAATCACTCCGGTTCGAATAAGGACCAAATGTTCAGTGCGTAAGGTTGATTTTAGTTTGCCGAGATTTTTTGGAAGAAAACAACGTGTAGTTTTAATGAAGGTTTATTCGCTACTAACTAGGATCATAGTGGACTGTAAAATATATGTTTAGACACACACCAATACAAACAGAAATGTGTGTGTAGTTACTCTCAAAACGAATCTATAGCACATCTATAGGCTCATAACACAAAACGCTAATCTATTTGGACAAGTACCCTTTTTTTGTGGGTGGGAAATCATCAAACGATGTCTTCCGCTCTGAGCAGAGCGGGAAGGAGTGTCAGACTTTTGCTAACTAAAACCCACCCGTGTTACTTCACTTGCCTATATGCCAGGGCCAGAGATACCGTATTTCTTTCGAACAAATCGCGCGACCCTGGCAGGAAAAGTACCCTTTGTGTTAATCCAGGTAAACAATGTTTCATCGCACTGCTTGCTTTGTCTTATCCCACCCAGGGAATAAAAAGTTTGACAGAAAATTCAACCCCCCATTTCACCGTCTTAGGGATGGAATTTCAAAAAACCCTTACTGGATACCTACTCTTTACAAAGAACACACCCTCCAAATTTCATGTCTCTAGGACCAGCGGTTTAGGCTATGCGTTGATATATCGGTCAAGTCAGTCACTCAGGACTTTGAAATTGTACATAGATTTCCAACATACACGCGGACTAAGCGGTGGGCTCAGCTAGTCCTATTTAAAGAAATACTCGTCTTCTTTTGACCACAGTAGGTAGCTATATTGATTGTGGCATCAACGACATTCTGTAGGTCTTCAAAGGTGTAAATGAACGGACACTTAGACCACCACAGTAGCCCTAGGTACTTAATGGGCTCGTGATTTCCCACTTTGTCAAATTGTGTTTGCAGCGGCCGACATGGGTATGCAAACGATTGTGAGCTTCCGTACTGCTGCAGATCAGTCTGGGAGGTAAATATTCCTGGGAATTAAGTCTTGGCGTAGTCGGGAATGCACCGTGAACGCTTATCTTCCCAGAATTTGCTTCTCTCTCTGAGTAGAAGAGGGAAACGAGTACTGCTTCATTTACTTAAAGCGCTAAATTGGGCTATATTCTGTTTTAAGGGGTAAAAGTACAATGCTAAGTTGTTCAACCTTTTTAAGTGGACGTGGTCTACGTTCATTCTCTTCAGGTGTTTTAACATGAGGTCGAAAAGCATCTAACAACTTCTCTCTCTCTCATTCCAGGTTGTATTTACAGTATTCTGGGGCCTTTACAGCTATGACAGAGCCCTCATATTCCCAAAATTTCTGGACGCCGTCATACCCACTATTTCGAACCACATCATTCATACCATGATCGTTCCTGTGGTGCTGTGGGAGGTGGTGACGAGGCCTAGGAAGGAACCGGAGAATCATGCCAGGAATGTGAGCCAGCTGACTCTGCACCTGTGCGTTTATGTGAGCGTGTGAGTATTTAGTTATGTCTACATACATCAGAATCGGTGCCGGACGTAAAGAATAGCATTTTTTCCTGTGGGTGTCATAAGAGGCGACTAAGGGACTTACTAGAGAATGGGCAGCAGCGTTCTCTATGTATTTTATCACCATACTGCGATCGCCCACCCGCTGCTAAGAAGAGTGATTATAGCAAACCTCCCAAATTGGAGGAATTTATGTCCGTCAGTGGACGTCTCACAGTTGTAATGATGATGATGATCATCATCTGCCCAGCCTTTTCCCTACTATGTTAAGGTCGGCTTCCAGTCTAACCAGATGCAACTGAATACATACATCCATAACATAGTCCGTAATAAGGTCTATATTTGCTGATTCCAATCGACCCGTTAAATCGTGCCTGTTTTCCCAACACCCATATTGACTGGATATAAATCCAGGTTGCTACTAAGGATTACCTGAAAGCAGATTCCCGTAGTTCAACACTAACAAAATCAGAGGGGCGATTCTCGTTATTTTAAGAACGTTCAATAGTCTGATCTCAGTTTCAATCTGTCAAAAATACCTCGAGTTTCCATAAATTTTATCCAAGTTTTTGACATTTGGCTATCGCCGAGATTTTAAACATTTTTAATTACAAGCATTGGCTTTCAAATCATAATTTCGTATTATGATCCTAGCCACAGTCAAAGTTAAAAAAATACAGATTGAATTTGAAATTCGAATCCCATCTGATTGGAAAACTAAGACATACATGCGGCCGTGACAAAATGGCGGCTATTTTTGTGCGAGATTTTCTACTCTCTGTGTTATCCCGAGCATTGAAAATTCACATAGAGTGCATTTCAACTCGAAAGAAAGCGAATACAGTGGAGCGTCGATTATTCAAACTAATTGGGGGACAGGAGTGTTCGGTGAATGATCTTATGGATAGACATATCTTTTATGACAAATAGTTTCTTTCACGAGTTAAAAATTTCTTTATCAAGTAACAGCGACTTCGGAGTGACCTATGAGTACATGCAACTAACAGTTCGAGACAATTTCGCGTATACTGTAGCGCGAGAGGAGGATAGCACGCGCGAATCGGGCATGCTTAGTGGTTCGGATAAGCGGTCGTTCGGTTGATCGACGTTCGGATAATCCACGCTTCAATGTAGTGTATCTTATTGTTCGATTTTTAACTTTCCGTGCTTAGCAGTGCGTTGGGAATCCAATGTCGACTTATTAACTCTCTGTGCTAAGTCCACGTTCGCATGGAGGTATTTTTCCGCGCACTCGATCTTGAACGCACTGCCAAGCACCGAGAGTCAAAAATCAAACGGTACCCGACGCGCTAGGATGCACTCTATGGGATTCTCAATGCTCAGTTCAACAACGAGAGTTGGAAAAACCAGTGTGGTATAAAATCCCACCACGATACCTAGAAACACTACACCATCACTAGGAATTAATAATAAAATCTAATAATATCTTAGGACAACCAACACACTGGTATCTGATCCCAAACTAGGCAGAGCTTGTACTATGACAACCAGACAACTGATAAATATATTTATATATTTCTAAATACATACATATTATAGATAAATTACACCCAGATACAGAAAAAATGATTGAGCTCATCACACAACATTTGTCCTCGGTGGGAATCGAACCCACGACCTCAGTTTTAGCAGTCAGGGTCACTTACCACTAGATTAACAGGCCAGTCAAATTTCGAATAAAATACGAATAGTATAATAATTATTTTTGTACCAAAACCAATTTTTTGTGGGTGTGAAGTCATCAAATGACGTCTCCCGCCCTGGGTGGAGCGGAAAGCCCAAGCCCTTCAATTGCCTGTGCCAGGGCCACGGTAACTCTTTCGAACAATTCCGTGACCCTGGCAGGCTTGTACCGAAACCCTGGAATTACTATTTACTTAATGTCGTATTTTGTGTTCCAGAATGTACTTCACCTTCATCGAGCGAGGGATATGGTTGTATCCCATCTTCAAAAAACTCTTTGGGACCGTCTACTTCTTTTTAGTTCTAGCAGCCATGGGAGTCATGTTCTTCACATTTTATTATATCCAATGGCCCATCACAAACATGATACATGGCTCCAAGAAAAAGGCTGAAAAGAAAAAAGCGAAATTAGAGAAAAAAGTTAAGTGATCCTAGTGAAATAATAAGATTAATTTATTTAATTATTATCGAGTTTTTTGTGCTCTCTTTTTTAATCGTTTAAGATTTTAGGTGGAAATATACAAAATTTTAATGAATGTTTTTTTTTCTTTTTCAAAATTCTTTCCGTTAATCCTGTTTGTGTTAGTTTAACCAGTCAATTACCGTAATTACAGACACAATTAAAAAACGATTGTGTCTATACCAAATGTGGTATCTCAGGGACTTAGAGGTTAAATAGATATTTACCTGCCTCACCTGTATTCTGGTGCGCGTTCCGTGAGCTGGAGTCTTGTTTGGTGAAGTTATTCCAAAACCAAAACCAAAACCACCAAAACTCAAAAAAATTTTTCAGCAAAAATTTAGGTAATGCCGTAGTTAGCTGGCCCGCGTGGGGACGCGTCTTTTGAGACTTAGCTCGTGCGCCTAGCGAAAATAAAATGTATCATCATCATCATAGTTTTTGCCGAAATACGTCCACTGTTGGGCATAGGCCTCCCACAAGCACCACCACTTGGGCCGGTTCTGTATTTCTCGCAACTAGCAGATTCCTGCGGCCTTCACCAGATCATTGGTCCATATTGTGGAAAGTCTTCCAATGCTACGTCTTCCAGTACGCGGTCGACACTCCAGAACCTTCCAGCCCCATCGGCCATCTGTTCTGCGAGCGGTGTGCCTTGCCCAGTGCTACTTAAGTTTGGTAATTACTCGCTTTATATTAGCTTCACTTGTATGTTTGTTTGTAACCGACTCCTTATAGCGCAGTTTTGACCCACTTTAAACGATCAGATTTCATTTAAACTCTGTAGACTTATCGAGGACCGATGACAATACTATAATTTCATTTTGTGCTATTATCTTTGCCAGGGTTACCAGGACAGCAAAAAAACTGTCTTCGAAAACTACGCTGAAATACGTCTCAAAAATCAAAACACCCTAAAAATAGAAAATAAATAATAGTTAAAAAAACTTTTTTATTCACACATACACACATATAGTGACCTTTTTCGTAAAGGTCAGGTGCGTAGTACTCGCAACCGGTATGTGTGTGACCTTTAACAAAGACTATGAACGCATGCGAGGCAAAAAGTAGTAGGTGAGTAGGTAGGTAGAATAAAATTGGAATTGTTAAATGAAATGTTCGTTTTCTAATTAATTTATCATCATTTCAGCCGAAAGACGTCCACTGCTGGACATAGGCCATTCCCAATTTGGGGGGTTTTGCCATAATCACCACGTTTGGCAGGCGGGTTAGCGATCACAGCAAAGAGAATATAACCACTAGAGAGCGTATATAGGCACGGTAATAATATTTATGCAGTAGTCTATCTTCATACAAACGCTCGGAACGCAAGTCATACCTACGCGCCTCGAGTCTGGTACACTCCGAGTACCTACATTCGCAGTCGCGTACGCACCGCTTTGACATACGGATGGCGGGTGGTGTTATTGATGGTTTTGTTTGTAAGCAGTTAGCGTGTGATTTATGAATATTTGATAATAATCAGTGCAAGATGATTACCATGGTAGTATTTTTTTTTAAATTACCTACTTGAAAACTCCGAAAGGAAAGACTAGATTTTTATATACATACCTACTAGTACGAAATTTGTTTATTTTTTAATACTTTTCCACCAAGTAAAATACCTGGATTATTGAATAAGTAAGTGGATAGGGTGAAAAAAGTGACACACGAGTGACCTACCTACGCTCGTAGTAGTAGCAGGTAGTTTCCTAACCTGGGGTACCCAATCTTTTGATTTCTTTTGAATCATTGAATCGATACACGATCTAGATCGCAGGATTTGAATCGGCCCAGCAAAGATCATATCGTAATTAAAAATCAATAAAAGTTGACATAATTTACATCTTCCACCCTTACACTTTTAATAAAAAACGGTCCAAACATTTGATTTTTTAAATAAAAATATAATGTATACAATCAAAGAAACGCAAGCAGGTACCTAGATGAAGTTAAAATACTTTATGCGGGCAGCCCTCCCGCGTCTATCGCGTGTTTACGTACCGCACGTGCTGTAGGTAATTATTTCTAGGATAAGGCCGAGTCAAAAAAAAAAAAAAAATACTGCAACAGAATTTTTCGTACTGTTTACTTACGAATGAAAAGTTATGCGATGCTTTTTGTAACTAGAAGTCTTGGAATGTTTCCCACACCACTTCACCCCGCATGAAGGCATTTTGATGCGTTATAATTACAGATGAAGTTACATTATTTCCATTAATTTAGCGTGCACAGAGGTCTAAAAACTGGTCACAACTAAAATGGTTACTAGAACCGTAGCCTATGCATAGGCGACAAAATACTAATAGTTTTCGAGCGTCGGGGCACTGTATGCGCAGTCAAGTGGTTATATAGCAAAGACTATATAACCACTTGACTGCGCATACAGTAGTACCCTTAATGAAGTAGAGCAGGCCTACGATGGGCATACCTACGCAACTTGACCTTGAACTGACCAATTGCAGTCGCGCGTTCTTCCTCGTCCCCCGGCCCGCAGTGGTGAGTCGTGTGCTTAGAAGATATTGGCCAATACGCTCTCTAGTGGTTATATTCTCTATGTTATATAGTCTTTGGATCACAGTATGGTGGTAAAATGTATAGAGAATGCTGTTGCCCGTTCTCTAACAACTCCCTTAGTCGGCTCTTACGATATCCACGGGCAGAAATGGGGTAATGATATTCTTTACGTTTGGCACCACACGGGAGTTTTTTAATAATTAAATTAAATTTGTAGAGCAGTGGTGGCACAGCGGTAATGGCCGCTACTTGACAAGTTGTAGGTTGTGAGTTCAAACCCAGGCAGGCGCTTTATTTTGTGTAGATTATTTCATCTCCGCTGCTCTCAAAACCGGTGTAGGAAATAATCGTGAGGAAACCGGCATATCCTAGAACCAAAAATTCGAAGACATGTGACATCTACCAACACGCACTGGACCCGCGTGGTTGAATACGGTCGCTCAACTCTCACAGAGAAGAGACCTGTTTCTCAGCAGTGGGAAAACAGTATAAATTAACTAATTGTTAAATGTTAAATTTATTTCGAAAACTTATCCCTTTTGGTTACTGTACGTAAGAACAGCATTTTTAAATTTCTGTCTACCTGCATTAGAAGAAGCTAAGCGTGAGTTTATGTATGTTTATTATACATACATACAATCACGCCTTTTTCCCATGGGGGTAGGCAGAAACCACGGAACGCCACCTGCTACGATCTCTACACACTCGTTTTGCCTCGTTTAGGTTCATACAATGGGTCATACACACACGCCGGTTGCGAGTACTACGCACCTGACCTTTCTGAAGAACCTTTCTGACCTTTATGTATGTTTATTATTTTTCACCAAATCTATATAATGTAAGTTGAAACCCGAGGTTGAACCCTTGTTTATTCTCCCAAGGATCCCACCATAGCCAGACTTTACTGACTGGTTTATATTTTTACACACAGCATGAGGTCAAGAGGTTATAGAACTCCCAACTTCTATAGTCTGTTCAAAAATTATCTGATAGAAATGTAAACAAATGATGTCAGAAAACGTACGTGTGTAAGCTACTTTTTTAGTGTCACTTACAAGCACTTGGATTAGGTTAGAGTAGTTTACTCGCGTCACTGTATCGGTAGCGCGAGGAAGCGAAGGAACGGGGCGACCGACTGACGGAGCGACACATGGAGCTTTGTCGGTCGCAGCTTGGTGGTGGACTGGAGGGACAGGCTTTCGCGCCCACCGGGTACCGAGTCGCCACAATCGAGGCGATCCAGCCAGTAGTTGAGCGCTGGCTCGGCAGGAGGTCGCATTAGATCTCATGGTCCCTGACGTAGGTGTGTTACGGAATACCAGGGTGGTATGGTTATTCAGTACGAATCTGACAGACCCCTCCGCTCACCCCAGGGCGGAGGACATCCATGAGGATTTCCACCTCAAGATCAAAAGAAGAAAAAAGGTTAGGTTAGGTTAGGTCTGTGCCAGATGTGAAAAAAATAAAAGTCGTTGACACCCGCCTTCCAATGTATTCAAATATTTTAAAACGATACGACAAAAATGTAAAGAAAGTGTCGCTAGCACGGTCAAAACGGTAATTTGAATACATTGGTGGGCAGGTGTCAATGACTTTTATTTTTTTCACATCTGGCACAGACCATAGTTATTTGAATACTCAAACCCGAAATTCTAATTTTAAATATACTTAACATTAGACTTCAATTAAGGTTGATTGTCATCAAACAAGGTTATTACCCGATAACCTTAACTGCTGTTAAATGACAACTATTTTTAAATTTAGTATTTCGGGTTTGAGTACGGCGAAGCAAAGAGGACGTTAATTTTTTGATCGATATGTATGTGTATACGACCTACGACCATGGCTTTAAAAAAAAAATATTTTCTTGTTTTATACTTTTAGAGCGCGATTTGTCAGCGGGCGGGTTTTACTTTGTTAAATATTTTTTATAACCTTTATTTTCATCATTCATTCAAGTTAATATCATATTATCACTCTCCTGCCCTTATTCCAATTTATTTGGGGTCGGCGCAACATGTCTTTTTCATCCACACTTCTCTATTAGTCGTCCTCTCAGGGGTCACCCTCTTTCTATCCATATAATAATTCACACAGTCCATCCATCGTGTCTTTGGGGAGACTCTACTCTTATGGCCATCGACATACCACCATAATTGCTGGAAAAAGTTAAATTCTTCAAAATACAGATTGATGTGTTTTTATTTCCCTTAACTGCAACAGGGTTTGTTACACAGGGGTTGTTTACACTTTTATTAGTTATTTTTGGAACAGATCATAGCTGGCGGTATCCAGCCATTTTGGATGGCATTATTATCTAGGTTCATCAAATCTTCTATACTTATAATAAAACTGTAGAGAGGTCAATTCTGTCTGTCTGTATGTGCACGCATGGGTCAAAAAATACTGAAGGAATTTTAACCAAACTTGGTACGATTGTAGTCCATACTCCTGGGCAGGTTATAGGCTATATAACATAACGCTAAGACACATAGAAGCTGAGCAATGACGATATATTTGTACCCTCTGGGTATGTGTCAGATAGAAAACGCTTTTAGGCGACGACGTACCAGGTTATCATAACTTTGCAGGAGCTTACCAAACAAAGGAGTGTCAGCTAGCTTTATGGCGACGACGTACCAGGTTATCATAACTTTGCAGGAGCTTACCAAACAAAGGAGTGTCAGCTAGATAACGCTTTTTTAATGATAAATGATAAATGACGGTTTGTACAAACACTTTTACACGTCAATCAATTTTTTTTTTAAACTAGATGAGTTCGGCATTTCCTATCTGACTACTCTGAGAAGAAAGGCCGAAACAAACTCAGAGGTCACAGTCTCTTTTAAAGTCCAGACATAATCTTGATCAGATCATGTGAAGACCATGTGGATTGGTGTCTGAAGTGGTCTTTTAAGGAAAGAACACACAGCTTGAGTGGACCTGTCCAATCAGTGCACGCATTTGTCAGTAATCATGCAGCCCCACTCAGAACTTAAGGAGGTCAATGATTCGACGAACAATACCAAAGAAAGGACATTTGTGAAGGTCGCACAAATTACTCAAACTGCCAGACAATGTAAAAAATTAAATTAGAAGAAAAGGAAACCAAAAAAAAAGAACACCCACTTTTTTTTTTTTTTTTTTTCAGGATGGGAAATCATCAAATGACTTCTCCCGCTCTGGGCGGAGCGGGAGGGCGTGTCAGACTTTTACTGACTAAAACCCACCCGTGTTCCATCAGTTGCCCATGTGCCAGGGTCACGGTATCTTTTTCGAACAATCACGCGACCCCGGCAGGCATCGGTCCTAGTAGACCCCTACACTGCTGCTGACATCTCTTTGAGGCGCGCGTGGAACACTACGCGCCGTCGACCCGAGCCTGGTCCTTACCGGGCGGCGAGCTACCCATTGCTCGCCACCCGCAAGCTCGCGCCTACGGTGGCCGGGAGTCCGCTATCGACTCCCGACGCCCGGGGCGTCTCCTCCTGCGGCGGTTAGGGACGTGAGGGCGCAGAGACTGCCACTCCCTCACGCGCCCCGCCTCCTCCTTCGCGAGCATTACTGCTTCGCAGAAGGAGGTGACGGCTTCCCATTCCCTCTCGCTCCGTACCATGGCTCGCACCAGGGCCGGGCGCGAGAGGTCGCCGCCGCCGATCGCCTCCACGAGGACACGGCGGTGCTCCGCCCAGGCAGGGCACACCTCCATCGTATGCTCCACCGTGTCCTCCAGACGATCCTCGCAAAAGAACACCCACTTCGTCTTCACATTTACAATAGGTAATTAAAACAATATAATACTTAAAAGTAAATATTCATGTCATTGTATAATTAAAATTCATCAATGTCAATGTGTATATAAAATCAGGAAATCAGGTCCCGGTCTGATCATTTGAGGACCATGTACATGGGGGTGTCTGAAATGGTCTTTTGAGGAAAGAACCATACAGATTGAGTGGACCTGTCCAGTCAATGCACGCATTTGTCAGTAATCTTGCAGCTCAACTCAGAACATAAGGAGCACAAAGATTCGACGAACAATACCAAAGAATGGACATTTTGGTAGGCCGCATTAAGTACCTACTCAAACTGCCAGATTATCATTAAAATGGAATGAGTAAGAGAGATATAAAAAAAAAACAAACATCACCTACATAGTCCTCACATTCAAAATCACTTAAATAATAATAATAATATTATACTTCTGAAAGTATATATTCATGTCATAGTGTAAACAATAATCAAATGTCAAAGTGTATAAGCAATAATCAAAATGTCAAAGTGTATAAGCAATAATCAAAATGTCAAAGTGTATATTCCCAATAAAAAAGAATAAAAAAGGAAAGTAATTAATAATAAAAATAAAAAATATCATTCAGTACAATAATAATTTAAAAATAAAAAATAAAAAATTGGAGCAGCTTAATCCCAAGCTTTTTTGTCCTCAATATAATCTTTAACAGTGTAAAAGGCTTTCTGGCACAACTTACGTTTAATGAATGATTTAAATTTATTGAGACTTAGATCTTGAACATGGCTTGGAAGTTTATTATAAAAACGTATACATTGACATCTGAATGAGCCACCTATTTTCTTGAGCCTTGTTGAAGGTACAATAAATTTGTGTTTATTCCTAGTATTTATATTATGGATATCACTGAATTTTTTAAACAATTTAATATTCTTATGGGCATATAAAAGATTTTCAAAAATATACTGTGAAGGCACAGTCATTATATTAATTTCTTTAAATTTCTCTCTGAGTGAGTGTCTCGGGCTTAATTTATAAATTGATCGAACAGCCCTTTTCTGCAAGACAAAGATAGTCTGAATGTCGGCGGCATTTCCCCACAACAGAATACCGTACGACATTACACTATGAAAGTAGGCAAAATACACTAAACGGGCTGTCTCTATGTCAGTTAAATTCCGAATTTTTCTAACAGCGTATGCAGCGGAGCTTAGCTTTTTCGACAATTTATCTATATGCGGGGCCCACTGAAGCTTGGTATCCAAAGTTAGGTCCAAGAATACAGTGCTATCTTCAGGATTCAATTCTTCGCCCTTCTCCAACACATTTGTTTTCACTTGCCTAACGTGAGGTAGCGTAAACTTAATGCATTTGGTTTTTTTTTCATTAAGAAGCAAATTATTTACATTGAACCAGTGAACTACTTTTGAGATCGCGCTATTAACATCGTCAGTATCCACTTGCTGACGTTTAAGCTTAAACAAAAGTGAAGTATCATCCGCAAACAAAACTATATTATGATTATCTTTTATAAGATAAGGCAAGTCAAAAAGATAATCATAATATAGTTTTGTTTGCGGATGATTTTTGCCTTTGAAGTACCAGGTTATCATAACTTGGTAGGAGCTAAACAGACATATGTGTGTGAGCTAGAAAACGCTTACCAGACCACCAACGCGTACCAGGTTGTCAAACTTGGTAGGGTTATTACAACGTTTATTGAACCTGAGACGATACGAAGTTCGCTGGGTCAGCTAGTTGAAACTAAATTTAGAAATTAGAACAGTACGTCTAGTCTTA
This sequence comes from Aporophyla lueneburgensis, assembly GCA_932294355.1. NCBI lineage: Eukaryota > Metazoa > Arthropoda > Insecta > Lepidoptera > Noctuidae > Aporophyla > Aporophyla lueneburgensis. The sequence continues at coordinate 7,944,846 of OW028762.1, read as the reverse complement.
ATAAAGAGACCTTTGACTAATCAAGTCTATCTATACTTATAATAAAACTGTAGAGAGGTCAATTCTGTACACTGAATATACATTCAAAATTAATATTGGAGGATGAATGGTGATCGATACTGATGCCAAAAATGCAATCAGTAATTTTTTTGTCTGTTTGTCTGTCTGTATGTATGTGCACGCATGGATAAAAAACTACTGAAGGGATTTTAACCAAACTTGGTACGATTGTAGTCCATACTCCTGGGCAGGTTATAGGCTATATAACATAATGCTAAGACACATAGGAGCTGAGCAGTGACGATAAATTTGAAGCAAGTCGGATGAAAATGCGCTTTCGAGCTCTTATCCTCGCATACGTTGATCATACACCAAAAGTATGTATTACAAAGATGACGGTCTTCAAAAGATCTACAAAAAAGTCCTCAACAGTATATTTATCTATCCTACTAAATTCGGAACACAGTTAGTTTATAACCTGGATTAACACATAGGGTACTTTTTATCCCGGTAGTATGTTCCCGCGGAATATTTTCCGACATCCACGCGGGCGAAGCCGCTGGCAAAAGCTAGTTTTATTATATGTCAATCAATATTATTAAGTAGGTTTTGCCCGCGACTTCGTCCGCGTAAACGTTGTTTATCACGGACGCAGACAAAGTGGCGTAGCAAAAAGTAGCCTATGTTCTTTCTTGGGGTTCACACTTAGCCCCTGCCTTTCATTAAAATCGGATGGCGGTTTTGTCGTGAAAGCGTAACAGAGAGAGTTACTTTTTCATTTTTAATATTAAGTATAGATAGTATAAAGTATAGATTTAGACTAGCATCTACCCGTGACATCGTTCTCGTGTTGTATGTTGTCCCTTCAAGTTGTATCCCATCGCCTGCCCACGATATTACGCGCATCCTCTGAACATCAGGATGGCAACCAGTCGGTTATCATTTAAAGTAAAATCCGTGAGCATATTTGCAAGAAGTTGGCAGAATCATACCAGCGTTGATTTGCTGGATTCGGTTTCTTCTCTACCTATCGTTATATCTCCAGACAATGTTTTTTTTCGTTATATGTATGTATGTATTTGTATCTATGTATTTAGTATTCTTCCTTTTTCGAGTTATCTATCCTGTATGCTGCACCTGCCATGTTTTCTCTGCATCACCCTAAGGTAGACTGGTAGTAAATGCCTCAGGAATTAAGTCCGCCTTTGTACAGTAGTTTTACTTGTGCATAAAGTTTTAATAAATAAAATAAATAAATATTACTTAGTTTACACTTAGCGTTCTTTCCGACTTTTTTAAAAAAATTTGCTTGGCTCCTAAGGATCGTAGCGTGATGAAAAATTAGACTGATTGAAATCCGACTGGTAGTTTCAGAGATTACTTTGTACAAACAAACTTACAAAATGACAATGCCAGATCCTGCCCCACCCTTCACCACCGTACCGGAAATGTAACTTAATCAAAAATATCACAAGAAATTATGACCATTTGTTGCTTAACCATTATTCTGTTACACTTGCGGATAATAAGTTAGCGATAAAAATGAATTTAAAAACCCAAGACGTATTTCCTGTTTTAATCGCGACCATCTGCGTTACTTAGTACGCACACACGCGGAACAAAAACTGTTATTTAATTTCAAAAATAATATCTATTAATATACTATGTACGGATTTTAATATGTATTTGGTTAAATTACACACAGTAAATGAAAATAATCTTTGTGAATACCTATATAATATTATTATGAATATATATTCTAATAAATGTTTCGCATTTGAGCACTAGTAGGTTAAGGTGTAATGCAACGTCATTGACGAGCTAATGGTAATGTCAAAAAGTTAGTGGTGGGTCGTTGTCGAATTTTTGATGGACGAAACGCAACCGTTTTTCTGACGACGAAAACGGTTGTAGAAAACAGTTGTCGTTGTGAAGAGCCGTTCAGTCAATCAATGCGTTCTCGACCGTATTTTCTTAACAGTAAAATAAAAAATCGCATCAAGTAATTCGAAGACTGGTTTGTGTAACGAAAACTGTTTGGATCCAAGACGTAAAAACAGTTTCATCGTAGTAGTCGTCGCAGAACATAAAACGGTCTTTGAAACGGACCAAGGACGACGACGCGACGAGTGTGATAGTTGAATCAATGGGTTCTCGACCGTATTTTCTTAGCTGTAAAATAAATAATTGCATCTTGTGCAACAAAGACTGTTTGGACCCAGGACGTAAAAACGGTTTCATCGTTGCAAAACATAAAACGGTTTTCGGAAACGGTTCGTTGTCGTAACGCCCACCACTACAAAAAGTCATTCTTTGACTTTTTGACATTAGCTCTGTTCTGTCTGCCGTTGCATTGCTGTTTGTATTTTACGCTCCCTAATCTCAACGTGATCAATATTATTACTGTTACATTATCCCGACGACTTTTGCTCTTGTACACGGACTCGATCTCGCCTATTCGCCGACTTTTTACTATTTGCCACGGATTCTGATTATTGCTTCCATTTTGAACAATGCTCGAGTTGGGTAACGATGTCGAGGTGCATACATGGTCATTTGTGCTTCGACAGGATGCTAAGATATGTTGTTGCAACATGGAAATTGTTGTAACAGGTATGTAAATACTATGGTATTTATTGTTCGGATTTGACCGTAGTGAAAAATCCTAAATAATAAGCATTGTAGATTTAAACAGATACAGCAAGTTCTAAAGGCATTTAGACATAATTTAGATTTCTCTAATAAAGCAGCAATAGAATGCTACATTTTTTTCTGGCATTGTCCTATATATATACCTATATATATATAATTAGTGTAGATACCCACGTAACTATTGTTAGATATGGAAATTAAGTCAGGTCATAAGGGGCGCCTAATGGTTCAATTACTTACTGTTCTGATTACGTAACTTGCATTATTTACAATATAACATCAAGCCGATATTTCCCCGAAGGGTAGGGCAGAGGTGTTCTGATAGTGCAACCCCATTTCACCAGAGGGGTAATTACGTAACTTGCTATCACTAGGAATTGGTTTCATAATGATAGTTAAACAACATTCATTGCGTTATTGACGTTGTGAGCCGACCATTTATTCCAACAAATGACGCAATGGTTTAGAAATAATTTTCAAGACGATTCAGATTCAGATAGATAATGCGTTACCTACGCAATTAGGGTGCAGTTATGTTTTCGCCAGAAGTATGAACCAACTATAAGATGGATGAATAGGTAATTTAGGAGAAAAAAAACTTGAGAGGTGTCAAGGGACACCCGGATGGAAAGAAGTTCCTTTCCAGGATTCATTATTGTTATAATTTTTTATTATGTACAAAAAACCTGTATACACTCAACAAAAATATTCTCCCTCTGCCTCTCTCTCTCCCTCTCTCTCTCTCTATCTCTCTCTCTCTCCCTCTCTCTCTATCTCTATCCCTCTCTCTCCCTCCCTCTCTCTTTCTCCGTTCCAAAAACTTCGTTCCAAAACAAAATATATACCTACAGTCAAATTGAGAAACCTCCTCCTTTTTTTAAGTCGGTTAAAAAGTGTCGTTACAACTTTTTCTCTTAATTCCGTCTAGCCACCTTTCGCAACGCGCCATAAGGAACTTCGTTCCAAAAAAACTAAACCATAACAAAAGATAAAGTAACAAAATAACATCGGTGTCGGTTTTATGTAACCGGGAGCCGGGAGGGAACACAAGGAGCTCGTGGATTTTTTTTGGGTGGAAAATTATCAAATGACGTCTCCCGCTCTGGGCGGAGCGAAAGGGCGTGTCAGACTTTTACTGACTAAAACCCACCCGTGTTCCTTCAGTTGCCCATGTGCCAGGGTCACGGTGTCTCTTTCGAACAATTACGCGACATGTGCCAGGGTCACGGGATTGTTCGAAAGAGATACTTTCGAACAATCACGCGACCCCGGCAGGCATCGGTCCTAGCAGACCCCTTCAGTTTTGCTGACATCTTTTTGAGGCGCGCGTGGAACACTACTCGCCGTCGACCCGAGCCTGGTCCTTACCGGGCGGCGAGCTACCCATTGCTCGCCGCCCGCAAGCTCGCGCCTACGGTGGCCGGGAGTCAGCTATCGACTCCCGACGCCCGGGGCATCTCCTCCTGCGGCGGCTAGATACGTGAGGGCGCAGATACCGCCACTCCCTCACGCGCCCCGCCTCCTCCTTCGCGAGCCGTACTGCTTCGCAGAAGGAGGTGAAGACTTCCAATGTCCTCTCGCTCCGTACCATGGCTTGCACCAGGGCCGGACGCGACAGGTCGCCGCCGCCGATATATAACCGGGGTCACGCGTAATTAATCGTCATCATCATTTCAGCCAAAAAACGTCCTTAGGACTCTCTCAAACTTCACTTTACCGGTACTGTTAATCCAGCAGGTTCATTCGTCCACCTTCATCGGGACAACTTCCAACGCTACGTCTTCCGGTATGCGGTCGCCACTCCAGAACCTTTCAGCCCCATCGGCCATCTTTTCTGCGAGCAATGTGCTCTGCCTATTGCCACGTAATTCACCCGAGCCCTTCAGCCGAGAGTCGTCCACTGCTTGATATAAGCCTCTCCCAATTTGGGGGGGGGGGGGGGGTGGTTTGCCATAATCGACATGCAGGCGGGTTGGCGATCGCAGTATCGTGGTAAAATGCATAGAGAACGCTGCTCATTAACTAATAAGTCCCTTAGTCGTCTCCTACGACACCCACGGGAAGAAATGGGATGGTCTATTCTTTACGTCCGGCACCACACGGATTGCCAAGTACTTACTAATCATGTAATTAAGGCATATATTAAACTAGCTTTTGCCAGCGGCTTCGCCCGCGTGGAGATCGGAAATTATCCCGCGGGAACATACTACCGGGATAAAAATATTCTGTGTCATTTGTCAGGCTCTAAACTATCTGTGTACCAAATTTTAATCAAATCGGTTCAGCAGTTTTAGCAGGAAAGCGAGACAGACAGACAGACAGAGCTACTTTTGCGTTTATAATATTAGTATGGATATAGTGTGAATAGATTGCATGTAAATGATGTTACTACCTATACCAGTCTTTAATTAGTTATCTTTATATCTTCTATATATTAATACGTGAGGCGAAAACATTGGATCCCTTTTTACGAAAATTGGGCTGACGGAGTAGTATGAAATTTCGCACACTTATAGTTTATACAGAGAAGAAGTGACGAATGCTAATATTTTTTTTAAATTATGCGTAAAAATATATTATTTTCAATAAATGACACGTTACACACACTACTATTCATTACCGTGTATTTAATACACACAGGCATAGATATTCTTTTGTTTATGGTCCAATTGATAATATCTGTCTTTATTTTGTGTCTATAGTTTTATAGTTAGGGAGCTGGCGAGCATTTCGGTATATGATTTGCACAGGTTTCACGTCGAGGTGGATTGCAGTTTAAATCATTACGAATCGATTTGGTCCAATCAATTAAGGTCCTATGTCGCTGCGTTTTCGCGTTACAGCGGATTGAAGTTGCTTAAAAATCGGGGTATTAAATCATTTGCGCATGTATGCCTCTAGAGTTCATGGTCACAATCATCTTGGAAACGAACATAATCGAAGAAGCAGACATTCAGGACTCTGCACTATCATGGGACGGAGTTGTAAAAATGTTAAAAAAAAAAACTCTACTAAGTCATTTGCACGCGGGTCTCATTGCGCCAATTCGATTCACTATGACTCTGTGGATTCGAAAAAACATGTGGCAGACTCTTTGCTCACTGATTTTCAGCTGTATAACTTTTTGAAATTCACGGAATCAAGGGACAGCAGGTATTGCATGGGATTATTGTTATTATTTATATTTGTATTCTTATAATTTTGTTTAATATTATCCTCTAAACTCACGGTTACGATTAAACTTCTGGAGCTGAAATCTATGCAATGATATTTTTTCTCAATGCCAACCAGAAACGAAATGCGCTTGGAACTTTAAACAGAAAGTATTTTTTTTATTGCTTGCTACATTGTAATCTGAATAGGATTAGGATCTGGATAGGAACAGTCTTTAACTTTTTTTAATCACATTTGTGTAAAATACGTAGTTTTTGAACCAAGACGTGTGAAAGTGCCTGAGAGCGAGAGAGAGGAAAAGCGTGCAAAATAAAAGGGGAGGCTGTATATAGATATACACTCTATACATTTAGTTTCACAATACGGAAAAGGTCGGTACTGAGTTATACCGTTCTCACACATATTCCCAAATAAAAGAGAGACACCACGAAAGGAACTATGGGGATATTTTATACCTGCTTGGTTTGGCGCGAGCGTCGGGTTGAAAAAAAATCTAATGGTCCTTTGGAATATCAGAGGCCTGAACGATTTTCTTGGTTTTCATAAGGAATTCAAACATCAGTCCAAGAGGTAGACGTGTGCGCATAATATAACACACCTTTTTTACATTTTTGGAGCACTGTCAATAGACAACGCAGAGGTAACATGTTGGCAGACTATTTTGCCGTGGTTCTTCTCATTGTTTTTAATCGAACTATTGAATATATAATTTTATTTGTTTGTTGATTGACCGCACTTATATTATCTGTTGTGACTTGTATCTACAACTGTATAGTCTGTGGCTATTCTGTATCTGTGTAATAACATTAATAAAGTGGAAACGTTTTTGTGCAAAAGAAAATCTCTTTTTCAATAAAGAATCCCAAACTTTAACAGGTTATGGGCCCAGGAAATCTCTCGAAATTGAAGATCAAAGTAGAAAACAAAATATTTCCTTTGTCACGAATATTGGTTAGTCATAACCTCCAAAATGGACACGCGATCAATGAGTGTTGAAAAATTCGACGGAAATAATTTCCGGCAGTGGAAATTCCAAATCAAATGCGCTCTAAAAGCTAAAGGTATTGACATCAGTCAGCCGAAGCCAGAAGTAGACAGTTCTACATGGTTAAAAAACGATGGAATGGCAATGTTCATCATAACATCCAACATGGACTTGAAGCAAATAACCTTAATAGAAAATTGTGAAACCGCCAGTGAAATAATGTTGAAACTCGAATCAATTTACGAACAAAAAAGTGAATTGAATAAAATGATAATACAAGAAAGGTTTTATCAATACAAAATGTCACCAAATGACACAGTAGCTCAACATATTTCGAAAATTGAAAATTTAGCCAAGCAATTGAAAGAAAGTGGCGAAATTGTGAGTGATACAGCCATCATGACAAAAATACTTGGTACTCTCCCCTCCAAGTATAGGACACTTCGCCAAGCGTGGTTGTCGTTAGATCCTTCAAAGCAAAATATGATAAATCTAACTGCTCGTTTACTAGATGAGGAAGCAAGCTTAACTTGTGAGGAAGAGCAAGAAACAGCCTTGTTAGTGACTAATTCTAAAAGCAAAGGGCAACCTAAACAAAATGAACGCAGTGGTGATGGTCCAAAACAAAACATAAATGCTAAACATCGCTTCGAGTGCTACAATTGTGGGAAAAGAGGACATTTCGCAAAGGAATGTCGTGCTCCAAAGAAAAATGCAAGAAAACCTAACAATAATATGCTTGCATTCAATATTGAAGACAAAGATATACAATATACCGATGACAACATTTGGATTTTGGATAGTGGTGCCTCAGCGCATATAACCTATAGAAAAGACATATTCATGGAACTAGAAGAATGCAATCACAAGTCATTGACCCTGGGTAATGAACAATTGGTTGAAGTATGTGGAATTGGAAAAATAATGATAGAAAGGTATGTCAATAAACAATGGCATTCAAGTATATTAAGTGATGTACTATATGTTCCAACTTTACGAAGAAATTTATTTTCGGAGGGTGTGATAATGCGTAAAGGTTACTCACTTGTCAAGAAAGGTATTGACATCAAGAAATGGCATGAAAGACTAGGGCATATAAATTTGAAAGAAATTAAAAACATGAGCATGAGCAATGTGGTTGAAGGTTTGAAGATTAAAAGTAACACTGAAGAGAAATACACCTGTGAAGCATGCGCTTATGGTAAGCAGCATCGTCTATCATTTCAGAAATCTTCAAGAAGTGAAATACAGCCAGGTGATCTGGTGTACAGTGATGTATGCGGCCCGATGAGTAACACATCAGTGCGAGGTATGCGATATTTTCTATTGTTCAAAGATGCTAAGACAAGTTACAGGCATGTGTATTTTATGAGGAATAAAAGTGATGTATTAGATTATTTTAAAATCTATAATGCTATGATCAAGAACAAATACATGCACAGTGTGAAGATTTTACACACTGATAATGGACGAGAATATATAAATACTGCATTTGAAGAGTATATAAAAAAGGAAGGCATAACGCATGAATGCACAGCACCCTACACTCCAGAACAAAATGGTCGAGCAGAGAGGGAGTTGCGAACCATAGTTGAGAGTGCTCGTTCAATGCTATATGCTAGAGATGTGCCATTATATTTGTGGGCTGAAGCTATTAATACAGCAGTGTATTTACTCAACAGGACCTCGTCAAGTCAATCTTCCGATAAAACACCTTTAGAATTATGGACAGGTGTGAAGCCGCAGTTAAGTCATGTGCGGGTGTTTGGTAGTATTGGATATGTACATATTCCTGACCAGTTAAGAAAGAAATTAGATAAGAAAAGTGAAATGATGATATTGGTGGGATATGATAACAACAATTATAGAATGTACAATACCAAAAATAAACAAATAAAAATATCAAGAAATGTGATTTTTGATGAGGATAAAGCTCCAGAAATGAGGAAAAATATTTCAAAAATCTTCATAGACGAAGAAGGCACAGACACTGAAGGCAATGATACTAATGAAAATAAACAAGAAAGTGAAAGAAATCACAGTGACACGGATGATTCAGCTGAAAGTCTGCACAGTTGTCAGGATGATGATGATTCCACCTTCAAACTATCTCAGGAGATAGAAGAACCAGAAAAAAGACATATCAATCTAAGACCTCGACATAACAGAAATTATGAAGCAAACTTTGTGGAATTCGCAGTACCATCTACGTATGAAGAAGCGATGAAGGATCCTCAAAAGGATCAGTGGTCTAAAGCTGTGAGTGAAGAGCTTGAAGCACATGAAGACAATAAGACCTGGACACCAGTAAAAAGGACTGATCAAAGAACTATAACAACAAAATGGGTTTTTACATTAAAGAGAGATGAAAATGGAAAGGTCACCAGATACAAAGCTCGCTTATGTGCACGTGGTTTCAAGCAACTAAAAGGCATAGATTATGAAGAAATATTTTCTCCAACTATACGATATGATTCCATAAGAATCATTCTTTCTCTTGCAGCTAAATACAATTATGAGATCCAACAATTTGATGTTAAAACAGCTTTTCTCAATGGTAATCTTGATGAAGACATATATCTGGAGGTGCCCGAGGGAGTGTCAGTGAGTAAAGATTATATCTTAAAATTAAATAAAGCCTTATACGGTCTGAAACAAGCCTCCAGATGTTGGAATAAAAAATTTTCAAATTTTCTAAAAGAATATTTGTACAATCTCAGGCAGACAATTGTATTTATATGGGAGATTTCAATGGCATCAAAATTTACTTGCTAATTTTTGTAGATGACTGTCTTGTGGTTTCCCCAAATAAGAATTTAATTAAAGAAATTATAATATATCTGAAACAAGCCTTCAAAATTAAAGAATTGAATTTAACTTACTTTGTGGGCATGCAAATAAAAAAGGAGAATAATTACATTGTTATTCATCAAAGAGATTATATTGAGCAAATCATTGCAAAATTTAATATGAGTGATGCGAATCCTGTAAAATCCCCATCTGATGTAAATGTAATAATCTCAAAGAATGTAGATGAAGAAATTGTAAGCTTTCCGTATAGGGAACTAATAGGTTCACTGTTATTTTTATGTTCAGTCTCACGGCCAGATATTAGCTTTATAGTAAACTTACTAAGTAGATATGTAAACAGTCCAAAACAACAACATGTAAATGCTGCTAAACGAATAATAAGGTATTTGATTGGTACAAAGGATTTATGTATTGTTTATAGTGAGAGCAGCAGTCTTATGGGATATTCTGATTCAGACTTTGCTAGTGATATAGACACAAGAAGGTCTACCACTGGATACATTTTTTTGTTAAATGGAGGACCAATCACATGGTCCAGTCAAAAACAAAAGACTATTGCCCTCTCGACTACTGAAGCAGAGTTTGTAGCTGCCAGTGAGTCTGCCAAAGAAATTATATGGTTGAGACAATTGTTATCAGACTTAGGTGAAGTGTATGATTCTGTTTTGTTACATGTAGATAACCAAAGTGCAATAAGGCTGATAAATAATCCCATCTTCCATAAAAGAACTAAACATATTGATGTAAGATATAACTTTATAAGAGAAAAGGTTGAGGAGGGCATTTTAAAAATTAAATATATATCCAGTTCCAATCAGTTGGCAGATATCTTAACTAAGTCATTGCCAGCTCAGACATTTATATTTTTAAGAGATCATTTGTTGTCTAAATATTAAGAAGATACAGGGTGTGGGAAATAAAATTATAGAGAGGGTATTGAATATATAATTTTATTTGTTTGTTGATTGACCGCACTTATATTATCTGTTGTGACTTGTATCTACAACTGTATAGTCTGTGGCTATTCTGTATCTGTGTAATAACATTAATAAAGTGGAAACGTTTTTGTGCAAAAGAAAATCTCTTTTTCAATAAAGAATCCCAAACTTTAACACGAACAATTCAAATCTGCCAAGTGTGCACTTCATATAGAGTTTTTTTAATCATAAAAATAAATGTATAAAATGAATACTACAAAAATCAGAGCCCTGGTTGTCTGCCTTTTCGATTCTTTGTGTTTCTAGGATGACTGTGATCATCAGCCCCAGAGGCAGACGTGTGCGCGTAATATAGCACACCTTTTTTTAAACATTGTTGAAACGCTGTAAATTTACAACGCAGCGCCACCATGGTGGCAGACGAGGTCCTTGATGTTTCTTAACGTATAATTATCACTATTAATAACGTCTGCCTTGTGTGCCGATCATATCGAAATTTTGCTCGCCAGCTCCCTAACTATCACTGAATGTCAAGTATAACCATAGGTAATAAATTAATTTTATAGATATATATAACCTATTTCATTTTTTAAATCTATGATCATATCGAGAATATTTGTTTTTAATATTATTTATCTACAGTGTTACTGAATGTCAAATATTACCATATTTTTTTTATATTTATTATATATGTTTTTTTCATTTAATAATATATTTCTGTTCAAAGAAGTACGGTCGAATTTCAACCAATGGGCGATCACTAGTATTTATTAAATGAATATATTCAGAGATACATATAGTGACCTGATTGGTGATGTTCTTCAGAAAGGTCAGGTGCGTAGCAGTGGCGAAGGGTGATTTTATTAGAGAGGTAAGCCGGAGCAAAAAATATGCTTACCTAGGCCGGACGTGGCGCACGTAGTCCAGTTACTTAAAATCTGTGACTGACTTCCTGGCTTCAGTCTTCTATAAGTAGATGTCTTCAGTCCACCTTTACTATATGTGCAAGCACTGGTGATTGAAACAGTGTCTTGCAAGTATAATAAAATTGATGTACTTCATAACCCTGCGTTGAAAGCGAGTTACACTGCAGAAAAATCTTGATCTAGCGGTGCCGCGCGCACTTTAAATGTTTTGTTTTCGTTGGAATATAAAGACAAATATTTTTTTATGTAGGTTGGTGTTTTGTTATACTTTAATTTTATGGTGTAAGATTAAATACATTCAGTGTGATTATTAAACACTGCTGAGAACTCCTGACTGTCATAATTTCGTAAGGGAAGCCGACAGGAATGGGCTTATTAGTTACCTGCGCCACTGGTGCGTAGTACTCGCAACCGGCGTGTGTGTATGTAAGGAGTGTGTGGAGATCGTAGCAGGTGACGTTCCGTGGTTTCTGACTACCCCCATGGGAGAAAGGCGCGAGTTTATGTATATATGTGTATTCACAGATACTCTTTATATTAACGACTAACATAGGTACACAATTTATGCTTATTATAAAAACGAACTTGACTCGTATTTCTACCGCGGTTCGAGGTGGCGCAGGAAAAGATTTCCTGGAAGGACTTTGGGGGAGGCCCAGCAGTGGGACAGAAAAGGCTAAACGTTAGTTTGTTACCTGAAGTGAAAAAAAAAATTGCATTATGATCGTGAGTCCTTGTAAGTTCTAAACACAACTTGCGAACGTCAACAGTAAACTTTTATTCTTTAGTGTCTCATAGTCATAGGTATGAGGCTCGTTGTTAAGTTGCAGCTTACTTGGCTAACAGTCTAAGGAAAGACTAGACCTGTGGCGACAAGGTGCTTCCCTACCAAACCCATTCGTTCCACCAGCTGAAAATCTCGCAACTGGACACGAATTGCCTTGGCTTTCATGGAAGTCTTTAAATAGACTCCGGAGTCAGGTAGCCCGGAGTTAAGAAAACCTGTACAGGTGGAGATTCATAGACGACTCAGCCCTGGAGTGTAAATGTGGTGCTGTCCCACAAACGATGAGGCACTTGATATCTTGTCCAGCGTGTCCTGTTGTTTACACGCCACAGGAGTTGATGGACGCTACTGCAAAAGCTAAGCTCATAGCCAAATTCTGGGCTAACTCTATTTAGATTGCTATCGACAGGCTAAGAAGAAGTTGTTAAGTAATAACAGCCACATGGATCGATTAATCAGGTTAAGGTACGCTTGTGCGGTTGGTGCGTGGATGGGCGGCCATCTTAACATACCAAGAACGCTCCGTGTCTTGGAAAGTACGTTAAACCGTTGGTCCCGCCTCAAAGAGATGTCAGCAGAACTGAAGGGGTCTGCCAGGACCGATGCCTGCCAGGGTCGCGAGATTGTTCGAAAGATACACCGTGGCACATGGGCAACTGAAGGAACACGGGTGGGTTTTAGTCATTAAAAGTCTGACACGCGCTCCCGCTGCGCCCAGAGCGGGAGACGACATTTGATGATTTCCCATCCAAAAAAAAAGCCGTTGGTTCCGGCTGTCCTTTGTGGATCGTTGACCGTCGTTACGGGTCGTCAGAAGCCCGAAAGTCTGACAACCAGTCTTAACATTACCCACAGTAACTGGGTTGTGGAGATCAGATAGGCAGTCATCATCATTTCAGCCGAATGACGTCCATTACTGGAAATAAGGCTTCCGCAATTTGGGGGGGTTTGCCATAATCGCCACGCTTGGCAGACGGGTTGGCGATCGCAGTATGGTGGTAAAATGCATAGAGAACGCTGCTGCTCATTCTCTAGTAAGTCCTTCAGTCGCCTCTTACGATACCGAAGAAGAAATGGGATAGGCAGTCGCTTTATCTAAAATTAGGGATGTTATGGATATGAAATTTCGGATACGGATTGGTTACGGATGTAGGAATGATTATTATACCAGATACGGATACGGATATGGATATGAAATTATTTCAGATTATCCGTTAGTTTCGTATAATTTCGGTTACGGATATTAAACTTTTAAGGAATTTCAAAAGTAAAATACAAATAGCCAATAAAATGGTTTTATTTATATGTCACCATTTGGTAGGAATTACAATCAGTCTGTGAGTAATCATTACAGCTATTTAAAATAAAAATGATTATAAATATATATTGAGTGTTATCTAATCTACCTAAAATTAAAATGTAATAACAAATCCGATATTATCCGAAACTTTTATTTCGGATTCGGTTACGGTTACGGATATATTTTTTTATCGGCTATCCGATAGTTTCGGTTACGGTTACGGAGCTCCCTAACATCCCTGTCTAAAATACTGGTATTCAGCTGCACCTGGTTAGACTGCAAGCCGACCCGGAAAAGGCAGATAATGATGATTATGCAGTTCTTATTATTCACGATCTGTAGGTAATTAATTACCGTGTGGTAATTAACTGTGTGGTAATTGTGTACCGTGTGGTGCCGGACGTAAAGAATAATATCACCCCATTTCTTCCCGTGGGTGTCGTAAAAGGCGACTAAGGGACTCACTTGAGAATGGGCAGCAGCGTTCTCAATCCATTTTACCACCATACTGCGATCGCCAACCCGCCTGCCAAGCGTGGCGATTATGGCAAATCCCCCCCAAAATTGGGGGAGGCCTATGTCCAGTAGTGGACGTCAAACGGCTGAAATGATGATGAATGATGAGGTACTAAATTTATTTTCATTAATATATGTATAGTTAATAAAATATTTTGTAATCATGATAAGCACCAGTATGTGTCGTAATTCGACCGAGTTCAAACGTGCGTAGTGCAAACATACATAATTATTTAATTTATTGTTTATATTATCTATCAGTCGGTGGTCAATGGAGGACAAACTTTAAAGAACTCAAAGTGCATTATTTAAATACGAAAATTGACAGTGGAGTGAATATAAAAGCCATTTATGTGATTTAACGTAAGTAAATAATTATTTTTTACTCATAATTCTAAGCATAGCCATAATTTGTGATTGGCAGGTCATTTTCAGATTGTATCTTGATAAAAATATGATTCACGAACAAATGTAGCTTGAAAATATTATAATTTATAATCATAAGATCCGATTGCGAAGTTGCCGTCCTTCAAGTACGCGTGTACAGAGTGTTTCTTTTACGTATCAATTTAACCTTTTTAGTGAATATTTTAATATTAAAAAGAATAAAAACATTTTGTTTTCGAATGGTAATATTTTTTTTAGCATGTATGGATGCAATACTATTGCGGGTTAACGGGAACGCCCTCTGTTAGTTAACATACTGTATACTTATAATAATTAATCTAATTGAGTACATAATAAAACTGAAAACTTGTAAGAATTTAATAATAATAATGTAATCTCGTGCAAATATATATAATTAACAACTGATATGCTATACCTATCTACACGAACATAATAATAATATGTATACAATATAATTATATACCAAATGAAAGACAGTAAATGAGAATACTGATTTAATTAAATTGTAACTCAGCCCTCTTCCTCTCTCCTAATTTTTGCGTGCCCGACAGGGTCCATATTTGATCTTGTACCATTTTATTTTTAACCATCTATGTAACATATGGAATGCAATAAAGAATTGAGTATTGAGTATTGAGTATCCAGCAATACAACTCGCTCGTTAGAACTGGCCTCAAATGTCATGATTTCATTCAAAATTAAAATCAAAAGTCATTTATTCAAACTAGGCTGAGAGTCAGCACTTTTTGAACGTCAAAGTTACATAAGACAGTCCCCCCAAAACGCCCGCCCTTCGACACTTCCTAGTGCTTTAGCTGGGAAGAAGAGGTGGCGGAACAAACTCCCCAGTAGCACAGCTGTCTGTTAAGTTAGAAGAACTTGATTCTATACAATATTGTGCAAGTAATTAATATTATAAAACAAAACATACATTATTCGCCATATGGCACACGCCAGTATAGAAACGAAACATTGAAAACTAAACTCAAGCTGAAATAAATAAAAAAACAAAATCGTAAACAGAACTTCAAACCTAAATAAGGCCTCCAGGCATAAAGGGCGTGCCCGCATACATTTTCAACAATGCAAAATTATACATATACATACATTGATGCATATAGCTAAGTTGAAAGTTACAATAGTTTAAATAGGACCTCCGGAGTAAAATAAAATAACAGTTAATACAAATAACAATAACAAAAACCATGGTCAGCAAGACGACCAGTCACCACAAGCAGCACCCGTTCACGAGCGTAACGCAAAGGTCAGCCATTACCCTCCTCGCCATATTTGAGAGAAGGTGGTAACCCGACCCCCGACGCTACCGCAAGCAGTGACATCTAAGGGAGCATGACGAACTTGCTGCCGGTTGGTCACACAAGAATATTATGAACAGCTGACGAGGTCGCTAGCTAACTACATGTTGCAATAATTGATAAAGGCACGAACCGGATGTAGAAACTACGGAACGCTCCCTGCTACGATCCTTACATACTCGTTTTGCCTCGTTTGAGTTCATTCACCTGGTCCTACACACACGCCGGTTACCAGTACTACGCACCTGACCCTTCTGACAAACATCATCAATAAGGTCACTATATGTTCTCCTAGGGCGTCCCCTTCCGGCGTGACCAATCACATCTGCCTTGTAAATACCTTTTGTTAGCCGTCCTTCATTCATCCTCTCAACATGACCAAACCATATCAGCATACTCTTTGTGTTGTTTATATTAGTTTATATGTTATGAGTCTATATGCTCTAAGTTTGTTTGAGCCTCACGGAGTTTGTTTGGCCTTTCTTCTTAGAGTCGCAGATAGGAAACGCCGACCTCATCCAGTTTAAAAAAAAAAATATCATTGACGTGTAAAAGTGTTTTTACAAACCTAGTTACAGAAATAAAATAATTTATCATTTATGTTTCTACTTGTTAAATATACTTTGATATATGTAATTGGTTTCTTAAATCGTGTGAATCAAATAAATAAATAAATAATTATGTTTTGTCTAGCAGTATAACAGTGCAAACCAGGGACAAAAATCTAGTTTACTTTTAAATGATAGTCAGTAGTGTATTATGTGGCTTGATTGTATTTTAATTACAATAATAATGACCAGAGGCGATGACCTCTGTAATAAAGTTGTAAACAAATGATTCAGAACTAATCGGTGCTTACTCAATGACAGTAATGGAGCAGTGGAATCGGCCGTGACTTTGGAGTAGGTCGTAAGTTCGAACTCAGACAGGCGTTTTCATCATCATCATCAGGCTACAGCAGTCCACCGCTGAACAGAGCACTCGCCAATTACCCGCCATTCAGCTCGATTGATAAATGATTTAATATCTGTGTTTGATATTGATTGAGAAATGATTTAATGTCTCCTGATTTGTTGAGAACGTCCGTGTAAGATCTGGATGCCGAAAAAGGTAGGTTTTTACAAACACTCCTACATGTTAATCCTATTTTTTTATAAAACTAGATGAGGTTGGCGTTTCCTAACTGACTACTCTGAGAAGAAAGACCGAAACAAACTCAGAGGTCACTGACTCTTTATCTTGGTGAGAACATGTGAAGACCATGTTGATTGGTGTCTGAAATGGTCTTTTGAGGAAAGAACCACACAGATTTAGTGGACCTGTCCAGTCAGTGTACGTATGAGGCACTTGGCAACTTTTACGTACCTGCTACCAGCCACCCTGCGAAGACCGTCTCTCCAACTAGCCTGAGAGCAACCAACCTAACAGGCGCTTTAATTTGTGTCAATTATTCATCATCACCACTGCTCAAACAGTGAAGGAAAACATTGTGAGAGAACCAACATGTCCTAGACCAAAAAATTCGAAGATATGTGACATCTACCAACCCGCACTGGGCCTGCGTGGTGGATTACAGTCCTCTCCCTCTCACCGAGAGGAGGTCCCAGCAGTGGGAACAATATAGGCTGATTATGGCGGAAATGTGCTCGGGATTGTGGCTGAATGATTAGTTCGGGGCCCGAACTAAGAATGAATGACAATACGATTTGACAGCTGTTCCTACTTCCAAAGGGCTTTTGCCCGTCCGATTTACTTTCGGCCAGACCCGTGTCTTCCCTGACGGAGTTGGAGATTATATTAGATAGAAAAACAGTCGTATTATCTTCTCATACATCAACCTATAGTTTACCGACGTCATGCCATCAGGTATGTTTCATCGTCGAGAAATCGCGGCACGGTGGACGTGATGGAGCTGGAGCTCCAGCGTGATCTCATGGCGACATGACGGGTACGACTGTCGCAACCCAGTGCTGGACACGCCACTATTGCGGCGGTAAGTCACCTCTTTGAGGAGTGGCTAGAGAGATGCTACGGCGTCCTCACCTTCCGCCTTACGCAGCTCACCGGACACGACTGTTTCGGGAGGTTCCGGTTTCGATTAAGGTGAAAAGAAACGCCCGGGTGTTACGTGTGTGTGTATTGTCTGGAGGTCACGGTGGAGCATACGGTGGAGGTGTGCCCTGCCTGGGCAGTGCACCACCACCGTGTCCTCATGGAGGTGATCGGCGGCGGCGATCTCTCGCGTTCGGCCCTGGTGCAGACCATGGTACGGAGCGAGAGCGCATGGGAAGCCGACACCTCCTTCTGCAAAGCAGTAATGCTCGCGAAGGAGGAGGTGAAGCGCGTCAGGAAGAGGCAGTCTCTGCGCCCTCACGCCCTTAGCCACCACAGGAGGAGACGGCCCGGGCGTCGGGAGTCAATTGCGGACTCCCAGCCACCGTAGGCGCGGGCTTGCGGGCGTCAAACAATAGGTATCTCGCCGCCCGGTATGGACCAGGCTCGGGTCGACGGCGCGCTCCTCAAAGAGATGTCAGTAAAACTAAAGTAGTCCGGTAAGACCGATGCCTGCCCAGGCCGTGGCCCTGGCATAGGCAACTAATTCCCAGACCAGGGCACGCTCCCACCGGACAAAATTGTTATGTTGCTTACAAAATTTTTCTTTATATCTTTTCAGAACCATGTCCCACCACATCTACTTCCGTATCCTGGGCTACGTGGTCACTATCACGATGCACATTTCCAATATGGTGGTCATGATCAGCTCCTTTCACGGGGAGCCGATGAAGAACGACTATGTGCGACATTTCAGTGAGATGCAATGTTTCTTCTTTACTTGTTGGAGTTTTGTAAGTAAAACTAATTGTTTAATGTTTATTGTGATGGTATGTGTATTCTCCCCATTCTCACATATGGTGCTCAAACTTGGTCTTTAACACTTCAGCAGAGGTCCAAGCTCGAAGTTTGGCAGCGAACCATGGAGCGCAGTATCCTGGGTGTTCGGCTTTCAGACTGCAACATTGCGCGCCAAAACTAAGGCCACAGACGTTACCCAGAAACCTGCTCAGCTTACTTGGGACTAATGGCCCCACTAAACGCACGACGATATCACGGTAGGCCGAGATCTAGATGGCGGGACGAGGTTGACTCCTACCGAAAGGGCTGGCCAGCACTAGCAAAAGACAAAATTCTATGGAAAAGGGAGAGGGAGGCCTTTGCCCTGCAGTAGGACATTATAGGCTAATTATATATATTAGATAATTATCGTGGCACAAAGACCGTATGTTGTACCTAGTTTTAATATAACTTCAATTCAGTCTGGCCACTGTCGCTTCAACTTGCATACTCTGCAAGCTATGTACGTAACTACGGTCATTTTCCGGATAACTTCATAATCATTTTGGGGTTTAGATCATTTTCGGCTTCCAGTTTAATCGGATGTGGCTAAGTACCAGTATTATCATCATTTCAGCCGAAAGACGTCCACTGCTGGACATAGGCCTCCCCCAAGCTCCGCCACTTCGACCGATTTTGTGCTTCCCGCATCCAGCGGATTCCTGCGGCCTTCACAAGGTCATCGGTCCACCTTGTTGGAGGCCCTCCAACTCTACGTCTTCCGGTACGCGGTCGCCACTGCAAAACCGAAGTGGCAGTGGGCAGGGCACATTGCTCGCAGAACAGATGGCCGATGGGCCCGAAAGGTTCTGGAGTGGCGACCAGTATTATACATGGAGCGAATGCCTAACTAACCTCCACAAACCAGTTAGTGTGATACGATACCCTTGTTTTCTTTTCTTTCTTTTGGGTGGAAAGTCCTCAAATGATACGCCGGACTTTAACTGGCTAAAACCCACCCGTGTTCCTTCAGTTGCTTGTGCCAGGACCACGGTACCTCTTTTGAACTAATCTCGCGACCCTAGCAGCATACGATATCCCTTGATAAGACTGGTTGTCACACTTTCAGACTTCTGATGACCCGTAACGACTGTCAAAGATCCACGATTGACAACCGGGACCAACGGTTTAGTCCTTTTCGAGACATGGAAGGGTCTTGGTGTCATTCATAATATTGATTGATGTGATTTGTAGTTTTATTGCCACCAACATTCTCACAGTAGAAAAACGTTTGGAGGTAGTGTGACGTATCATGATTTTTTTTTGTGGGTGGGAAGTCATCAAATGACGTCTTCCGCTCTGGATGGAGTGGAAGGGCGTGTCAGACTTTTAATGACTAAAACCCACCCGTGTTCCTTTAGAGTTACCGGTAACTCTTTCGAACAAATCTCGCGACCCTGGCAGATCATGTCCCGATCTACTTATCTTTAATGAATGCGTGCACGTTCTTGTTTAGATAATAAATCACTCTAAAAAGTCACGTACGACATTTTGTCATACTGTACTATGTCATACTGTGTCGTGTAGTGCCGGACGTAAAGAACAGCAACACCCATTTCTTTTCGTGGAAATCTTATAAGGGATTATAGAAATGATAAGGCTCTGTCTCGCATAGGATCGCAGCATTATGCTGAGCGGTGGCCGTTTTGCGTGGATGTGACGCATATTTTCCCGCACCTTTTTTTTTGTGTGTCTGATCTTTCTTTGCGTCATTTTTATCGTAAATAAATGTATTTTCTTTCTTTTCTTTTTCTTTCTGTTATGATTTATAGACTGTCCATGTGCATTTGATTTAAACCATGTTTAATATACCTTAAGAGTTAAGACAGGTCTGGAGAGACCGCCAGTAAGATTAAATGTATGCATATCTATTAAAAGCCTTATCAAATTCCTTTGTTCTCTGTTTGCAGGTATTCCAGACAATATACGCAATATTCGGGCTATCTACAGATATCCTTACACTGAAGAATTCCAAGTCTGCTGGCTATGAGGTTCCAAAGTTTTTGGTCGATAGCAGAGATAGTTTATTTTCTATAATGGTTTGGCCTTCTACTGTGGTAAGTATTTGTAATATTGTTTGCCTTATCTATACTAATATCTTAAAGCTGAAGAGTTTGTTTGTTTGGTTGGTTGAACGCGATAATCTCAGGAACTACTGATTTGAATTGAAAAATTCTTTTAGTGTTGGGTAGATCATTTATCGAGAAAGGCTATAGATTATATAACATCACACTTCGACTAATAAGAGCGGTGCAGCATTGAAAAATGTTGCAAAAACGGGGAAATTCGCACGAACAGGCAATTCGATGCGATGGGAAGGGTCGGGGGAACAAGAAATTTAACGCGGACGAAGTCACGGGCAGAAGCTAGTCACTGCTAAATGATTCTATTTCTGTAAGTAGTTTGTACATTCTTGTACAGGTCCGAATTGGGCCATAAAAGGGATGAATGAAAGGCAATTGCATGCAGCTGAGATGATAATGTTAAGAGGGATGTGTGGTGTTACACGAGTGGATATAATAAGAAATGAGTACATAAAAGGAAATCTGAAAGTGGCACCAATAACTGAAAACTTGTGTGGGAATCGGTTGTTTATGGTATGGTCACGTGTTGCGGAAGAATGAGGAAAATTATGTTAGAATAATTTTGAGTATGAATGTCGATCGCTATAAAAGTAAGGGAAGACCAAAGAAACTATGGATGGACTGTGTGAATAATGTTGGGCATGGAAAGGGGACGACTACCGAGATGACGATTGATAGAAGTGTAGAAAATAAAAAATGTTGCGGCAACCACAAAAAAATTGGATAAGGGCAAGAGAATTATGAAGCAGATCAGAAGTCAGATTCTCTTTTAAAGTCCAGACATAATCTTAGTCAGATCATGTAGACTGGTGTTTGAAACATAAAGATGACATACAAAAACCTATTCAAAGATACGTTATTTGACATAGTGCGTCGACTTTCATTTTCATTCACAATATCCCTTTGCAACCGGGAGTAAAAGAACTCGTTTGGAAAGTGTTCAGAGGTCCTGAAAAAATACTGAAGAAAAAATCTCATGCAAGCTTATCTTCAGCAATCAGACCCTCACGTTCGTGAGTTTCAGAAATAAGTTGCTTATAATTGAAATGTTTTTTTAGTTAGTAGTTTGTTGTGTATCGCAACTCACGATCATTTTAACTCGGCTGTAAAGGGATATGGCGCCTGTTTGTCGCCATATTAAATTTTGTATACTGTCATGTCTTTAGTGACACTCACAAGATTATGAAAAATCGATTGACGTAAGAAGTATTAAAATCGGCCCACCCACTTCAGAATACTGACACTCAACAACTTCGTAGTTAGCAACGTTGTGCTGCGACACCGCAATGCCCGCGTGGTTCTCGGTGCGTTGAAATCATCCCTCCCGCTCCACCCAGAGCGGGAGATGTCATTTGATGATTGTCCACCCAGAAAAAAAAGCATAATGCTGCGACCCTAGGCGAGACAGCGCCTAGGGTCGCGAAGAAATAGGATGGAACTATTCTTTACGTTCGGCATTACACGGAACAGTATGGCACAGTAAAATAGCACATTAAAATATATAAAAACAGATATAGCCATAGCAACACATACAAATGATCTAAGTTCTTTGCGATTAGCAGCCATGAGGAAGTCAAAATCTATACTCGATTCATTAATCAGACACGTGTAGCGTTGACGAAAATAAAAATAAATAATACATGAGTACTTAAATATCGTAATAAAATTATCAGACACCTTGACCGTGATGAATTGACGAATGAAAACAAGACAAACATTTGAAAATAAACACTGATAAAGGTGTTATTAATTTTTATTTGTTATCGGATGCGTGACCATCACTCTACTTCGCATTTTGCTCATCATCAACATCATTTCAACCAAAAGACGTCCACTGCTGGACATAGGCCTCCCCCAAGCACCGCTACTTAGACCGGTTCTGTGCTTCTCGCATCCATTGAATCCCTGCCGTTTTCACTAGGTCATCGGTCCATCTTGCGGGAGGTCTTCCAACGCTACGTCGTACACGGTCGATACTCCAGAATTTACTGACCCCTATCGGCTATCTGTTCTGCGAGCAATGTGCCATTCCCACTGCCACTTAAGCTTGGCAATTCTTCGAGCAATGTCGGTTACCTTGGTTCTCCTACGGATCTCTTCACTCATTCTGCTAGTCAGGTAAAAACTTGACTCGGAAGAACGTAGAGCAAAAAGGTTCATAGGCGACGAGCTCGACACCACCACAAGCGAATCCGCATCACAGTGACTTCACGCAAAATCCTGCATCGCACAAGCAGAGTTTTTTTTTGTGGGACATCTCGTACTTAACCTGAAAAAGTTCTTACTACTTAAACGGATGGTAGCCCGGCCAGTTCTAAAAAGTTACCTTTTTAGGGCTCAAGCCGGGGCTTATTATACTTAAAACTAAAGCGAAAGCGCTAAGGGTTACCCCGAGGGGGGTACGAACCTCGGCTTAGGCAGTCACTGGTGGGGGGGCAGCAAGGGACTAGCTGGATCTGGGTTAAAATTATTTAAAGCTACAGGCGCAGCATCGCTGACTCTTGCAAGGGTCGGGAGGAACTATTAAGTCGGGGTCTGTGGTTTATGTCTGTGTGTCTTTCGAACTGTACTGGTTTCTTTTCGACTCTACTGGTGGAGAGTAGTGGGATCATCAGGATCGGAGAAAGCAGAGTTTACCACGCATCTAGTTTGTATACCTACAACATCCCGACATCAATCGTCGGGCAGTTGCCCACCAGACACGACGTCTGGTCGAAAAATCCTCCCTTTTCTACGGTGGTTGATTGAACTTTATACCCTGTTCCTTAAACCTCCAAAGTGGTAAAGCTTCACAGCCAGGCTCATCAGCGTAATGCTGCTTACCTGACGATCTTCTGCATATCGTGCTTCGAAGAGTGTACGCAGAAGCTTCACGATCTGATCTCATTAATTTACGTTTGTGTCTTTTAATGTTTACTACTTACCATTGTATAGAATCAAGTTCTTCTAACTGGACGGACAGCTGTGCTGCAGTGGAGTTTGTTGCGCCACTTCTTCCCAGCTAAAGTACTAGGAAGTGCTTCACCACGCGGGCGTTTTGGGGGACTGTCTTAAGTTATTTTGACGTTCGAAAAGTGCTGATCCTCAGCCTAATTTGAATAAATGACTTTTGATTTTGACTATCGGATTACCAGACGCATTGCAGGGTACCCTCCGAACCTGGTTGATATCCCGACCAGTCGTACTCAGCGCTTCTCCTCCACATTCATTACGCGCCCAGCCAAAGTGTGGAACTGTCTGCCAGCGCATGTGTTCCCTTCCAAATTTAACTCGTCTGCCTTCTAAACAAGAATGAACAGATATCTTCTGAGCACTCTTGCATCTGACGACGCCACATGGCGAACACGAAAATAAAAATAATCTATTTCAAGTGACATCTGGGAAAATCATCTTTAGGTTTTTTTTTTTTTCAGGATGGGAAATCATCAAATGACTTCTCCCGCTCTGGGCGGAGCGGGAGGGCGTGTCTGACTTTTACTGACTAAAACCCACCCGTGTTCCATCAGTTGCCCATGTGCCAGGGTCACGGTATCTCTTTCGTACAATCACGCGACCCCGGCAGGATCTTTAGGTTTGTCTTAAAATTTTGAATAACCATTTTTTCTCTCTTTCCAGCTGGTGTTCACAATATTCTGGCCCTTCTTCTACTACGACCGGAACCTGTTCTTCCCCGAGGACATCGACCTGGTCATCACCAACACGTCCAACCACATCATGCACACGTATATATTCCCGGCCACCTTATGGGAGGTCATGTTCAGGAGTCGGAAGCCACCGAAGACCCATAAATGGAATATTTTGGGGGTTCTGATGGTGGCTATTGTTTATTTCAGAGTGTAAGTATTAAATGCTCAGTATCATAATAATAGCCGAATGACGTTCATTTAAATAAAATCAAAAGTAATTTATTGAAACTAGGCCGATCGTCAGCACTTTTGGAACGTCAAAATTACCTAAGACAGTCTCCTAAAATGTCAGACCTTCACCATTTCCTAGTGATTTTAAGCTGGGAAGTGGTGAAGTCCGAGTGCATTACTGCATATGCGCCTGGAGAACCAGTCGATTTGCCGACACTTGCGGGGCCAAGTGTCGCCAGATCGACTGCTCCTGTGCTTCTTCCCACGGCTACAGGTTTATTGTTCTACCTTGTGGGAAGCCTATGTTGCGCCTTCTGGTACACAGTCACCGCTCCAGAACCCTCCAGCCCCATCGGCCATATTTGCTGGGAGCAATGTGCCCTGCAAACTTAGCATTTCTTCGTGATAAGTCGGTTACCTTAGTTCTTCCCTAAATCGATCATTATCTCCATTGGGGCCTAAGAGTCCGATATTTCACACGTGAATGTATAATTTTCGTGCAACCACTAGCGCCATCAGTTGTCTATTCTTTAATTATATTATTTTACAAAATTTCACATATCTGAAATCTATCATTAAGACAAAAATGCTGAATAATTTTAGTTGTTACTAAACTGTTTGTATCGGGTGGCAAAGACATCGACGCAATAAGGGAGTATTGGCGGAAACCAAACGCACTAACGTAGAACTTCCCTTACTGCATCGTTGTAACTTAACCTTTAGTAATGCATTAATTAGTATGATATTTAAAGATTAACTTTATAAATCATACCTACACTTTAAGAACACGATTGCTTGTAGTTTCCATGATAGAAAAAAAAACAATCTCAAAAAACAAAATAAACCCTTAGTAGGGCGTAAGTAAATACTTAACCGTATTCCGTTTGGTATCAGACAGCAGCGTTCTCTGTGCGTCTTACCACCATAATGCGATCGCCAACCCGCCTGCAAAGTGTGGTCATTATGACAAACGTCCCAAATTGATGGAGTCCAGCAGTGGGCGTCTTCCGGCTGAAAAGATGATGATGAATTTTTTTATCATGTATATTGGTGAAAATAATGATCTTACGTTATTTAATATTAACAATTTTTCTTTTCATTTCAGGTTATTCATGGTCCATGCAGTCAAAGGTGTATGGGTGTACCCTATATTTGGCATCATGTCAGGATCCATAATGTTCTACTTCTTCTTCTTATCCGTGTTGGCTTATTTACCTATCATATATTACGCGCAATGGGTCCTGAATTCGGTGGTACATGACTCTCGAGAGAAGAATCTGAAAGTGTGTTAAGACTTAAAAGTAGATGATTGTTATGTTATTTTTTTTATTGAAGTTAATATTTAAGTATTGAAGTAATAATAGTATGTACAGACGCCAACACATCAAGCTACTACAATCTGTCAGATTTCTTTGATAGATTTTCGACTTTATTTCTAGAGCATTAGGTTCAAGGTTCATTGGGAAAAATTGACAGTTTCGGGTAGCTTGACCTGGTGGCGTCTGTACATTTATATAAAAGAGGAGGGGAAGGAATCACAGGGTATCAAAATTTCGTTCGCACAGCAAAAGTGACTAAGAGGCTGGAATATTGTATCCCATACCACATTGAAGACAATGTTGATTCTTTGACCAAAAAATAGACCAGCCCTCTGGTCACGTGAAGAGTTGAAAGCCGCTTGGTGGTGTCTCGAGCAAAACTGACAGCCTTGTTGGCCAACCATTGGCAATGGCGGTGATGATAATACAAACAGAAAGAAAGATAGCTTCTTAAATGTGCCTAAAAAAGAACTGTCTGAAGATCATATTGGCTTTCAAAAAACTTAGAGCATGAGTTAATACTTATAATGCGTTTCTGATTAAAAGCATTGGAAATCATACATCTGAGGTTTATTTTAATCACGAGGAGTGGAGACGGTAAGTCTTGTAGGCTGTAGATTTGGAGACCATTTTCTATTTTATTAAGTTCCTGGTTCTTGTTGGCTACACTCTCTTCCCTTACCTATTAACATTTTAATTTCAAACCATTGTAAAAGTAAATCTTATATATAAGGTGTATCTATTCATACACGAAATATTTTAAGAGGTATACTTGTAGGTGGTAAAGAAGCTATAGCAACGAAAAAAAAAATTCCTGAGTGTTTTTTTTTTAAATTTAATATTTATAAATTATTTGGCGCACATAAGAAATACTGGCTCCTTCTTATTTTTTACGGCCCGAGACACCGCAGCCATGCTCGTGCTGTCCGGTCGTCGCCCTCGCAGCGTCAGGCGGGCTATTCATAGAATTTGGAGTAAAGGTTTTATGCAAAACGTCTCAAGTAGTTTTAAAATTATAATAATTACGAAAATTCAAAAACGCTTAGATAAAAAATTTCTTTTGCTTCTATAGCTTCTTTACCACCTACAGGTGTACCCCTTAAAATATTTCGTGTATGAATAGATACACCTTATATATATAAAAGAAAGTTGTGTTAGTTACACTATTTATAACTCAAGAACGGCTGAACCGATTTGGCTGAAAATTGGTGGGAAGGTAGCTTATAACCGGGAGACGGACATAAGATACTTTTCCTGATCCCATTTGACTATAAAGAGGAAAGAATTGATTGTTTGTTTGTATTGAATAGGCTCCCAAATTACTGGTCCGAATTGAAAAAACTCTTTTTGTGTTGGGTAGCCTATTTATTGAGGAAGGTTATATGGTATATAACACCACGCTACGATCAAAAGGAGTGGAGCAGGAACGAAAAATAGACTAAAACTGGCAGGCAATTAATTCGGTGCGAGGGAAGGGTCAGGGGCGCAAAAATTTGACGCGGACGGAGTCGCGGGCAGAAGCTAGTCTATATATATAAAAGAAAGTTGTGTTAGTTACTCTATGTATAACTCAAGAACGGCTGAACCGATTTGGCTGAAAATTGGTGGGGAGGTAGCTTAGAACCGGGAGACGGACATAGGATACTTTTTTTATCCCATTTGACTATAAAGAGGAAAGATTTGATTGTTTGTTTGTATTGAATAGGCTCCCAAATTACTGGTCCGAATTGAAAAAATCTTTTTGTGTTGGGTAGCCTATTTATTGAGGAAGGTGATATGGTATATAACATCACGCTACGATCAAAAGGAGTGGAACAGGAACGAAAAATAGACTAAAACTGGCAGGCAATTAATTCGGTGCGACGGGAAGAGTCAGGGGAGCAAAAATTTGACGCGGACGAAGTCGCGGGCAGAAGCTAGTTATTTTTAAAAGAGTAACCGTGGAGTTTTTTTCCGACTCTTCTGCATAGGAAACGACCAATAATAACCGTGCACCTAGCTTCTTACGTTTATTAAATGCTCAAGTAGGTTTCTACTAGGCACCACTGCTCAACCTTAGCTTAGTGAGAAAGGCCAGAAAGCTAAAGAGGCTCATTTAAAAAAAAGTGGTCAAGACCGAGTCAAACTCGCGAACCTTTGTCTAGTTGGCATTGAATGCCAACTAGACAAATAAATAAAATTGGAGTGTCTGTTTGTAATATTAAAATAACCGCTTTTTAATAAGTGTATATGGATGTATACACGGTTCATATACCAAAACAACATTTTTTACAATTTTTGTCTGTCTGTTCGTTTGTTCCGTCTAATCTCTGAAATGGCTGACCCAATGTTGACGGGACTTTCACTGGCAGATAGCTGATGTAACAAGGAGTAAATTAGGCAAACGTTTTTGTTAAAAATACCACGCGGACGAAGTCGCGGGTACCTATTTAACCTGGATTAATGCATTCTTAATACATTAACCGCGGTAGTACGTCCTCTTGCGATAATTTCCGACATCCACGCGGGTGAAGCCGCGGGCAAAAGCTAGTCATATATAAATATTTTATAGTATTATATTCTTGCATATAGTACTATAGTTTTTGGTCCGCGTCATCTCTTGGTCAATGTGGAACTAATATATGTGTTGTTGAAGATTTCTCAAAAAGTGTGTTATTTAAAGACATCGTTTTATTTTTTCTCTAATCTATACTTATTATAATAATGCTGAAGAGTTTGTTTATTTGGTTGAATGCGGTAATCTCAGGAAATACTAGTCTGAATCAAAAAAATCTTTTTGTGTTGGGTAGCCTATTTATTGAGGAACGCTGTAGGTTATATAACATCACGCCACGATCAAAAAGAGCGGAGCAGCAACGAAAAATGGACCAAAACTGGCAGGCATTTAGATGCGACAGGAAGGGCCAGGGGAGCAAAAATTTGACGCGTACGAAGTTGCGGGCAGAAGCTAGTCATAACATAAATTTCTATCACATAGAATAGTTTCCGATTTTCTCTATGCAAATTTTGGAGACAAGGGGGGAACGGTGTCGACGGCGCGGAGTGTGTCGACGGCGCGTTGTGTTCCACGCGCGCCTCAAAGAGATGTCAGCATTAACTGAAAGGGTCTGCTAGGACCGATGCCTGCCAGGGTCGCGAGATTGTTCAAACGAGATACCGTGACCCTGGCATATGGGCAACTGAAGGAACACGGGTGGGTTTTAGACAGTAAACGTCTGACATGCCCTCCCGCTCCGCCCAGAGCGGGAGAAGTCATTTGATGATTTCCCACCCACAAAAAAACGTAAAAAATATCTATGATCCACGAAAAATTACAAAACAGCTGATCAATTGACCTTCGCCCATTAAAAGATGAAAAATGTGTATGTAGGTATACTTGCAGAATTGTGTCTCCTTCGTTAATTCATCCAAATTAATCCAAATTTAAAAGATCAACCATATTGTTACAAGCTGGGGTTCGGGATAAATTAATTTAAACCAATTTACCAAAACACACAACACAGTTTAATTAAATAAACACAAATATCGCAACTACAAGAAACGTCACTTGGAATCACTTGTTTAGCTTGTACTGTATCACTCGAATCGTATTCGCTCGCTTCCGAAATCGAACTGCTTGTCGGCCCAACAATCCGCTATTTATATCCCGAGCAGAACATTCTCGAACATTCGACACTGCCACAGCGTAGAAGCTTCTAGTAACTTCCATCGAACTGTTTAATGCCACTATTCGACAATAGATGGCAGTAGCGTCTACGTACAATTTCGTGTAGTACTTGCTACTCAATAACAGATGGCGTTAGCGTGTCATTTCCAGAAGTTTCCAACACTGCCCCGTCCTTAGATGGAATTAGCGTGATGTTTCTAGACTTTTCGATTTACGTCACACTGCCCCTTTCCGAGACGGAGTTAGCGTGATGTTTCTAGACTTTACGATCTACGTAACACTGCCCCCTCCTTAGACATGCTCGTCCCGAGCATCATTATTCCCGTAGTATCGTGCCAATCGATCTACATGGACAATTTTGGGTGCAGTTCGCATACCCTTTTGTATTCGGTACGTGACGTCGTTGATCTTGGTCACAACTCGGTACGGCCCGTCCCATTTTGCCTGTAGTTTAGGGGACTTTCCTTTGCTGCGCACTGGGTTATGCAACCACACTAGCGAACCTTCGTCGAAGCCAGTATTGTTCATCTTCCGATCATAACGAGTTTTCATTCTCTCGGACATCTGTTGGCCTGATTCTCTGACATGCTCATATACGTCATTCATCTTGTTGCGCAGATCATTTGCATAATCTGTTATACTCCGTGGTGAATCAGGGGGAATGCCGGTTATTAGATCAGCTGGTAACCTTAACTCCCTTCCAAAGTTCGCGAAGGCTGGCGTCACAGTTGTACTCTCGTGAACTGCACTTCGGTATGACAGAAGAAACGGTTGTATGTGCTTGTCCCAATCCTTTTATCTGCTTGCTACAACTTTTGCCAGATATCTTTCCAAGGTCTGATTAAATCTCTCCACCATTCCGTCAGATTGTGGGTGGTATGAAGTGGTTCTGGTTTTGTGAGTACCCATAACCCGACATGTTTCCTGAAACACTTGAGACTCGAAATTCCTTCCTTGATCGCTGTGGATTTCCAAGGGTACCCCAAACCGACAGAAGACTTCGTGGACTAATTTATCAGCGACTGTTGCAGCTTCTTGATTAGGGATGGCGAAGACTTCCGGCCACTTGGTGAAGTAATCCATGACAACCATGAAATATTTATTTCCACTTTCACTTTCGGGGAATGGCCCAGCGACATCTAGTGCTATTCGTTCCCAGGGGGCGCCTACGTTGTACACTTTCAATGCACCCCTGCTGCGTGTGTGTGGTCCTTTTACCGCTGCACAACTGGTGCATCTGCGACACCAGTCCTCCACATCCTCTCGACAATGGATCCAGTAAAACCTTTCTCGGATCTTTAACAGAGTCCTTCTTACTCCCATATGACCACCTGAAGAACCATTGTGGTAGAGCCGTAGAACTTCTGGTACCTTCATTTTTGGGACTACCATTTGCAGGTGACAGCTATTCCCTCGAGCATTTTCCCATTTTCGGCACAAGACACCATCCTGGATCACCAGGCTCTCCCACTGTGCCCAATAACTTTTTGTGGTGGTACTCATCGCTGCAACATCACACCATTTGGGTTTGGGAGCATTAGCTTTAATCCACTCGAGAATTGGCCTGATATCTGTGTCACTCTGCTGGGCATGCCGTAGGGTTTCCTTCCACTCGTCACTAAGGTCCGTTCTTAACATCCTGACAGGTACTGTTTCCTTATCTTCTTGCCTGACACAATGCTTACAGTCTTCAGGACAAGGTCTTCTTGATAAAGCGTCCGCGTTACCGTGAGACTTCCCACTACGATGTTCAATTGCGAAGTCGTACTCTTGTAGCAGTTCAATCCATCTCGCCACTTGTCCTTCTGGATTCTTAAACTGCAACAACCACTTTAATGCAGCATGGTCAGTTCGCAGGTGGAATTTGCGTCCAAGCAAGTATTTGCTGAAATGCTGTAATGTCTTTACTACGGCGAGAAGTTCGCGTCTCGTGACACAATAATTTTTTTCTGGCTTTAATAAAGATTTGCTGAAGTAAGCTATCACAACTTCATAATCTCCTTTCCGTTGAGATAACACACCGCCAATTCCAGTATTACTTGCGTCCGTGTCAACTATAAATTCATTTTCTGTGTCTGGGTAGCCCAAAATTGGGGTATTGCACAAACGTTCCTTTAAGTCTCGAAATGCGATGTCACAGTTCTCATCCCAACAGAACGGTCTCTTCTCCTCAGTAAGCTTGTGAAGAGGTTTGGCAATGTCAGCAAAATTCTTGACAAACCGTCGATAGTACGAGCACAAACCCAAAAATGCCCTGACCTGCGTCTTGTCTTTCGGGACTGGCCATTCCTTGACGGCGACGATTTTCTCAGGATCTGTTTGTACTCCTTCCTTCGAAACCACGTGCCCCAAAAAGCTTACTTGCTGTCTGAAGAATGAGCACTTCTTTGGACTTAGCTTGAGATTGGCTCCTCGGATTTTTGATAGAACACGTTCCAAATTCTGAAGGTGGTCTTCGAATGTGCGGCCCACGATGATGATGTCATCTAAATAGACAAGGCAGGCGTCTCCAATTAGTCCCATGAGAACTAGCTCCATTAGCCTTTCAAATGTTGCAGGAGCATTGCACAATCCGAATGGCATGACGTTAAACTGCCATAGTCCCTTTCCCGTAGAAAATGCAGTTTTCTCCTTGTCCTCAGGGTCTATTTCCACTTGCCAGTAGCCACTTTTTAGGTCTAACGTGGTAAACCACTTCATTCCTGACAGCGTGTCCAGCGTGTCGTCGATCCGGGGTAGTGGATAGCTGTCTTTCTTAGTAACGTCATTCAATCTACGATAGTCTACACAAAACCGCATGCTGCCATCTTTCTTTTTTACCAGGACCACAGGAGAACACCATGGACTAGACGAAGGCTCTATAACTCCATCCTTTACCATTCCTTTAATCATGGTATCTACCTCCTTTTCTCTTGCCACTGGTAGTCTTCTTGGTCGCTGTCGTATCGGTAACTCATTTCCGGTATTAATTCTGTGTTGAACCAATCCAGTCTTCCCTATGTCAGCATCATTTGTAGAGAATATGTCTGCATATTGAAGTAGCATCTTCCTAGCCTTCTCTCTTTCTTCTTCTGATAGATCTTTACGACAGTCTTCCAAA
The DNA here is from genome assembly GCA_932294355.1 of Aporophyla lueneburgensis. NCBI lineage: Eukaryota > Metazoa > Arthropoda > Insecta > Lepidoptera > Noctuidae > Aporophyla > Aporophyla lueneburgensis. The sequence continues at coordinate 7,912,114 of OW028762.1, read as the reverse complement.
AGATTTAACACGTTAAATCTTGCACTTTGGGCGTTATTTTGAGGAGGCCCATGTTGGCATTCACGCATCCAAGCTACTTCCTCACAGGAACCCATCAATGTACCCTTCTTGATTACTTGCTCCTTTTCACTTGGGTTCAGTATGCGTACGGCTGCAACGTCGATTGCCTTTACCAAGGTCCGCGCAATCTTCCATGGAAGGTTATCATCCAATCCTTCAATGAGAATACATCGGTTCTTCTGCCCAGAATTATGTGGGAGACTTACTGGAACTATTGTTTCCGATCGGGGAGGAAGAACAATCTTCTTCAAGCAGTACACTTTCCCTGATGGTGCACCTTCCATGAAGACTTCTTCTGATCCACATTTTAGGACTCCTTGATTAACGTCGATCTCGCAACAGTGCTGTCGCATGAAGTCCAAACCTAGGATGCAGTCATCTACTATGTCAGCCATGATGACCTTATGCCGGTAGATTGTGTTACCCAGTTTTAACTCCACCTCCTTCTCACCACGGACGGTTATGTGCTGACCCGTGGCTGTTACTAATTTTACGCCGTCATGCTTACCAAAGAAGTCCCCAAGAAAACGATTCGCTAGTTGGGAACTGACAACCGTGCGAAAAGCTCCTGAATCCAATGTCAGCTTACATGGTCTTCCGTTCACTTCACCTTTTATGACTAGGGTGTTCCCATCATGGGCTTGTGAGACCGAAATTCTTGGGGCTATTTTAACACCAGCCAGCACCCGCCCCGCAGTCCTGGCGTTGACTAGTTTTCCTGCTGCTGGGCAGTGACATCTGCCGCCCTTCTTTCACGGGTCTGATCTTCGTTGGCAGTGCTACGCTTCGGACAACTTGAACGGAGGTGGCCCTTTTCCCCACAAGTGTAGCACCTAGGGCTGTTCCTCAGACGGTCACGAACAGGTGAAGCCGCAACCTCCCTGATGCGATGGGCTCGATGATCATGCCTCACTGCCTCCACCTCCAACGCATGGGCCAAGGCGTCCTTGAGCGTCTCGTGGTGTCCAAGTCTTACAGCAGCCCTTACTTCCAGGTCCCGTATGCCATCTATGAAAGCTTGAGTCAGAGTCCCTTCGATGACTGCAGGCGCAGACTGGTACGCTTTTCGAACCAGCTTCTCGATTTCTAGGGCCCACTGCTGCAGGTTTTCACCACTGCGCTGCACACGATCCTTCAACTGCGCACGAAAAACGTGTTCCAGGTGCGCCTCACCGTATCTGGCTTCTAACGCCTCAACAAGCTGCTCATAGGTAACATTTTTGCCGAGAGCCTCTAACACGGTTAAGGCCTGGTCGCGAAGGGCCAAAGTAAGCGCGGTCATGGCCTGCCCTTTTGTCCACCCATTAGCACTCATGACAGCTTCGAACTGGATTTTATATGCTGCCCAGGAAGATGTTCCATCGAAGAGTGGCACTTTAAACCCGCGCACGGAAGGTGTAGCAACTATCGAAGCCGTAGTCCGGTCCCCAGCTTTCAGAACTCCAACCGCTTTTCTTATATCAGCGATCTGGACTTCGGCCTCGGAGATACGATTTTCATGTACCTGAACAGTCTCCTTCATGGCTTTGATGTCCTTGCCAAATGTCGCGTGTAGATCTTTCAAAAGGAGAACCTGCTCCTCTTTATCACGATGAAGCTGTTCTTGCAGGCGGCGGGCCTGTTCTTCCTGTCGGCGGGCCTGTTCTTCCTGTCGGCGGGCCTGCTCCTGCAGCATCGCCATTAGCGCAGAAAGATCCATGGCTGGTGATGCTGAAGGAACACCAGACACTTGGGATACTGGCTCCGTCGTCGGCTGATTACCCCCAGGTGTCTGTCTAGAAGTTCCTTCAAATCGCCTCTGATCCACCTCCTGCTGGCGCTGACTCCTGGTACGGATACCTTCCGTATCCTCCTTCGGTAAAACTGGCATAATTTATCCCCTAATTCTGACACCAAATGTTACGAGCTGGGGTTCGGGATAAATTAATTTAAACCAATTTACCAAAACACACAACACAGTTTAATTAAATAAACACAAATATCGCAACTACAAGAAACGTCACTTGGAATCACTTGTTTAGCTTGTACTGTATCACTCGAATCGTATTCGCTCGCTTCCGAAATCGAACTGCTTGTCGGTTTTTTTTTTTTTTTTTTTTTTTTTTTTTTTTTTTTTTTTTTTTTTTTTTTTGTCTGGCATCTCGTAGTTAATCCTAAAAGAGATTGTTACTACTTAAACGGATGGTAGCCCGGCGAGTTCTAAAAAGTTACCTTTTTAGGCCTCCAGCCGGGGACTGCTTGTCGGCCCAACAATCCGCTATTTATATCCCGAGCAGAACATTCTCGAACATTCGACACTGCCACAGCGTAGAAGCTTCTAGTAACTTCCATCGAACTGTTTAATGCCACTATTCGACAATAGATGGCAGTAGCGTCTACGTACAATTTCGTGTAGTACTTGCTACTCAATAACAGATGGCGTTAGCGTGTCATTTCCAGAAGTTTCCAACACTGCCCCGTCCTTAGATGGAATTAGCATGATGTTTCTAGACTTTTCGATTTACGTCACACTGCCCCTTTCCGAGACGGAGTTAGCGTGATGTTTCTAGACTTTACGATCTACGTAACAATATCAAATGTCTAGTCATCGTATGCGAAACTTTTACATTTATTATCTGTAATTTTCTTGGTGTACTTAATAAAACGTTCTATTCGCTTTGAAGATTGGAAACAGACAGGACGTTAGGATCAAATATTCCACATCTAAGTGTTACATTACAATTTCAAACGTTAGAAATAGTTGAACATTCACGGATAGGTATTCATTATAGTAGGAAAGTTTCAAGTTACTAGTTAAGCAAATTTACACCTTACGTCTTGCCTTGTGCCTTCTTACAAACATTTCATACAACTGTCAAAGAATGGTTTCGAGGTATAGAGGAATGGGTGCTAAGTTCATTCAACCTCTGTAGAAAACGGAGAATCTTTCGACCAAACAGGTGTCGTGTCTGATGAGAAATTTTTCTTCTGAAAATCTCTTTGTTTTCAGGTATACGAAAATTTACAAAGATTAGAACATCAAAACAGGATATCCAAGCGAAAAAAAAAAAAAAAAATTGAGCAAACTCAACGGCATTTGAAAGAGCCTGAGTCTACATAACCTCAAAATCGGGCAAAAACAGTACTTTTTGCACTTTTAGGTTAGGATATCTCAGAAACCTGACGTAATAGAGTGATTCTGAGGCCAGATTCGGATTCAGCGCATCGAAAACCTTCGGAAATGTATAATCTAGTTAATGGTTAAAAAAATTGTCAGGCTGTGTAACCATTCAGATCCAGCCCCTTGTTGCTCTCGTATCATTTAGGGACGAGTTTAAAGCTAGAAGCTCAGCTACGACGCGGGCTCTTCGTTGAGCAAGGGTCGGGGGGGGCTATTTAGTCGGGAGCGTCGCGACGAACCTCGGCGGTGAGGTCGGAAAGACGGACGTTTTGTCTTGAGTAGCGTACTAGTGGTCCTATTGCTTTCCTGGAGGAGGGTAATAGGGTCATCACGGTCGATCAGTATGTGCCTTAGGCGGCGAACTCTACTGATACAGGAGTGGTTGTAACTGGCGGCTGTGACAACCAGAGGGTTGCGGTGGGTTACGGCTTTATCAGACACAGATTTTACAGACTGGATGCGGAAGGCGGAGGACAGGATGTTGGGGCGCAGCATGGGAGAGGCCTATGTCCAGCAGTGGACAGCGATAAGCTGAGTTGATGATTGCTTTATCGAAGAAACGGTTGGAGTTGCGTTTCATGAATTGAAGGATTTTGAGATCGAGCTGGAGGATTTCATTTCGAACATACCAAGGAGAAAGACAGTAAATGAGAATATTGATTTAATTAAATTGTAACTCAGCCCTCTTCCTCTCTCCCAATTTTTGCGTGCCCGACAGGGTCCACATTTTGATCTTGTACCATTTTTATTTTTTACCATATGTAACATATGGAATGCAATAAAGAATTAAGTTTTGAGTAACCTGTGGCTTTACGGAGAAAACGGTTTTGGAGAGTGCACCCTATGGCTATGGTGGGATTTCACGTGTTCATAGACTGCACATGCATACGTCATGATAAGCCTGATGCAAGCAGTGTAAACGCGCTACTTGCACGTGAGTGACAGTTTACTGCGCGCATTTAAAACGGAGTATTAATTAGTAGTCAATGTGCTAAATAAATAAAATTCCTACGTTTGCTTGTTAACACCTCTTACATAATTGTTTACCAAATATCATATATACGAGAGAAAACGTAAATACTGATATTTCTCATTATTTAACTTGTCCGATAAATATTTGTATCTTTTCCGTTTACCTTATTTTGGTGATCAAACCTTTGATTTAGGACTTTTTAGGGTTCCGTTCGTCCTTATAAAAAACGGATTTTACGAATTAGAAACTCTTATAGAATCACTCGTTTCCCTGTCTGTCCGCTATCACAGTCAATTTGCTCCGAATCTACTGCAACAAAAGCAAAAACTTAATTTGGAAAAAAAGTAACATGACACATTGGAATCTCGGTGACGCGGTGACATTAGCATGCAACCTTTAAGTTTTGCTCGCAGTTCCCATGATTGATATTTTTTTGTTTGTATAGCGGCAATAGAAATAAACACTGAAAATTACGACTGTCTACCTATTAAGGATAATTAGATACGGCCCGCTGACAGACAGATAGATGGATTGACGGACAGTGTAGGCTTAGTGTTATTTACTCAGCCATTTACACATGGTCCCAATTAAAGATCAAGAAGTTATGTCAAATGTCAAGAAATTATCTCCTACCTCCGTGCTAGCATTTAAGACAGAACGGTTTTATCGCCCAAACTGTGAAAAATTGTGTGATTCAAGCGACGACTCACCCCTGCCAGGGTCGCGAGATTCGTTCGAAAGAGGGACCGTGGCCCTGGCATATAGGCAACTGAAGGAACACGGGTGGGTTTTAGTCAGTAAAAGTCTGACACGCCCTCCCGCTCCACCCAGAGCGGGAGAAGTCATTTGACGATTTCCCATCCAAAAAAAAAAAAACAGCGATGTCACAGAAGACGTTGGTCGCCCTGGAGTGATTAAGTTGAAATTTGTAACACATATGATTTTCTGTGACCCAATCATGGATGTTTAACGTAAATATTGATAAAGTCCAAAATATTATATTTTAATTAACATATCCCATTTCTACCCGTGTGTGTCGTACTTACTAGAGTATGGGCAGCAGCGTTCTCTATGTACGTTGCCACCTTATTGTGATCGCCAAGCCAAGCGTGGCGATTATGGCTAATCCCCCAAATTTGGGAGGTCCAGCAGTGGACGTCTATCGGCTGAAATTATGTTGATGATGAAATAAGATATAAAGTTTTTCGGAAGCTTGGTATAAGGTTATTATGGGGCTTGGTATAAGGTTATTATGGGGCTTGGTATAAGGTTATTATGGGGCTTGGTATAAGGTTATTATGGGGCTTGGTATAAGGTTATTATGGGGCTTGGTTCAACATTAGATCTGAAGGTCAATTCTCGTAATTCTCGTTGAAAATTAGGTCCCAGTCTCGGCTCAGCGACGATCTAATGTCAAAAACTTGTCAAAAATTTATGGAAACTTGGGATATTTTTGACAAATTGAGACTGAAATCAGACTATGAACTTTCTTAAAATTACGAGAAGGGCCCTTCTGATATTATTTTTACTGTCAAAACGCTGTGTAAGTCTTGTCAACTCTACATGAAGTGTTTTTGGTGACTAACATATTTTTTATGCGGAACCCTCTCCACGCGATTTTAACTCGCACTTGTCCGGATTTTATAACGAATTCAGTCGATGACACCATCCATCGTACTTTTGTCACCGGGTTTAGGACGCAGTTGCTAAATGAAGCGCAAAATGGCGATTATCCCTGTATGCACTGTGCAAGGGCACTCAAGGACAACCCCTGGTTGGGTGGCTAAAGTGGACTCATTACGATGAACGATGGAGGGTCTATAACGCTTGTTTGATCAATGCGATGCGATGCTTGATGTACATATAAAATTAAAGGAGGTGAATTGCACACTTAGTAATCATAACATAACATAACATCACGCCTTGTTTCCCCGAAGGGTTAGGCGGAGGTGTACTTTTAGTACACCCACGTTTCGCCTGTTATGTTTAAGTCCCATGTAATAGGGGGCGAGCCTATTGCCATCCACCGGGCACTAATCAAGACTCCGGGCTGCTACAGAGAATTTCCAGATGGAAAAACTCAATAACACTTTGCCCGACCTGGGAATCGAACCCAGGACCTCATGGTCAGCAGTAGCGCTTGCTACCACTAGACCAACGAGGCACTTAGTAATCATTTCAGTCCAAAGACGTCCACTGTTGGAAATACGCCTCCTCCAGTTGGGGGTTGCCGTAATCGCCACGCAGCAGGCGGGTTATCCATCGCAGTATGGTAGTAAGTTGCATAGAGAGCGCTGCTGCCCATTCTCTACTAAGCCCCATAGTCGCCTCTTACGACATCCACGGAAAGATGGGATGGTGCTATTCTTCATGTCCGGTACCAAAAGGACATCGGTTATTATTATATGCACACATAAAAATCAAAAGAGATAGAGAGAAAAAAAGAGAGAAGAGAAAAGAGAAGAGAAGAGAAGAGAAAAAGAGAAAAGAAAAAAAGAGAAGAAAGAGAAAAGAGAGAAAGAGAAGAGGCAAAAGGAGTGTGTAGAGATCGTAGCAGGTGGCGTTCCGCGGTTTCTGCCTACCCCCATGGGAAAAAGGCGTGATTTTATGTATGTATAAAAATCCAGGGAACGACTTGCACACTTAAAAATGGGCCTACGGAAACCGTCGCTAGCGCATTGTGCAGTAGCAATACGGAAGCAACACTTCCTGATATTCTTGAGTAGTAGAGAATTATTTTACAGCTATCCGAACCATCCCAGAACCTAGAAGATGGTCAAGATGACCAGCACTTGCTGGAATACTTCCTTCAGCCGAGCACGAATCTCCACTCAAGCCAGCCAATTACTGCCAGGGTCGCGAGATTGTTCGAAAGAGATACCGTGACCCTGGCACATGGGCAACTGAAGGAACACGGGTGGGTTTTAGTCAGTAAAAGTCTGACATGCCCTCCCGCTCAGCCCAGGGCGGGAGAAGTCATTTGATGATTTCCCATACAAAAAAAAAGCCAGCCAATTAACGCAAGAAAGAGGTGGGAGCTGTTCCTCGTAATCATCCACTCCAGCCGGCCAATGAAGCCAAGCTGGAGGTGAGGAACAAGTCTTCTCCAGGGAGATATGGTCCGTGGGGTCGCTACTGCTCAACAAATCACTACATGCTGCCCTATGGGGTTCTGTGACCGATGAGACGAGCACATTAAAAGCGTCCGTAATTAACACAAAAATAAAATACCAAATCAGAAATTAAAATTTATTCTTGGCGTTGTAGGGGAAAGGAAGGCAAAACGGACCACTTAACAAAAAACAAGTATAGAAAAGAAACTATTCATTTTATTAAACTTCTTCAAAGTCAAAAATAATCAACATTTATAACTTTATATTACGTATGAATCAGTATTTAATAAAATCAAAGACAATAAAGATATTGGATGATTTCTAATACCTTCAATATGTCCGTTTTGCCTTCATGATTGAGGCAAAATGGACCACACATGAAGGCAAAATGGACTTACATATAATTAATCAGTCAGCACATTTTTCACATAATAATACTGTCTCATCATCTTCATCCTCTACTACACTACGACATTTTGGACCTTGCACCTAACCTCCGCTTGATTCCAAATACAAATAAGAACAGCAAAGACACTCAGTGTCATCGTCGTCAGACGAACTATACATTTTCCTAGTTTTTATATTTTTATATTTTTATATAAGATTTCTTGCTCGCATTCCCTTTTTTGAAATTATTAGTCTGTTTCCACTGTCCTCCTTCCTGATTTTATTTTTTCGGTCTTTTTTTAGGTTTTCTTTTTTTAAGGTTTAGTGTCTTTCTCGGAACAAAGTGCCTTTTTAATCATTTCAGCCTGTATATTTTGAGAAGTTTCCAGTTCAAAGCAATAACGTAATAATTGCTGTTTTTCCTCGCTTGACGTTAGCTCTTGTAGTCCTTTTTGTTTTCGGGAAAGGCATTATATCTTCAGGTCCAAAATTAAATACACTGCAAGGTTCATTGACAATCATAATTATTGTGGATGTTGAAGATTCCGTTTCACTTTGATTAAAAAATAATGGCTGTAATACTGTTGGTTCACCAGCATTCTTTGTTGATGTGGAAGTCATGGCAGGTTGGCTGTCAATCTGGCTAGGCGAGGCAAAACGGTACCCCAGTCCATTTTGCCTGGGTCCGTTCTGCCTTTTTTCTATAAAAAACTAAATTTAAAAAAGAATTGGTTATAAGTTGAGGTATAGTCGGCAAACTTGATTATTAGCTTAATCATATGTCAGTTTACATACAGTTATCATCAGAACACACTATCACAAACCAAACCAAACTGTAGGCTAATTGAAAAATGCATTTTTTTTTTCAAAATCTAAAAAAAGTAACTTACCTTGATAAATCAGTGCATGTGCGGTCGGTGGAATTGAGTACACTGACCGAGAGGGGGAACATGGTGGCCAACACTTTGACAAATTCATAGATAGCGTTACACGTTTCAAAATTATTAAGGTGGACCCTTTTACCCACAGGGTCCGTTTTACCTTCCTTTCCCCTACGTTACTAAGCAGACAATTTATTCGTACATTTTAAATAATGGATTAGCAATCAATAACCTTCAAAATAATTCAGATTCCGATTGTGTTATGATGAAACATAATGTGTCAAGGAAGATCCTATTTTCTTTTCTGACCTTAGCCTCAACTTCAGAATGTATTCATCCACTTCTTCTTCTTAGCGTGTCAAAAGAGTCAGCCCAGAATTTAGCTACGAGCTTAGCACTTTCAGTAGCGTCTTGTAGCGTGTAAACAACAGGACATGCTGGACAAGATATCAAGTGCCTCATTGTTTGTGGGACAGCACTATATTATACAACATTAATTTTTGTTTATGCGAAACCCGAAACACGGGTCTAGTATTTTTGTGTAAAGAATCTATGAAAAAAATTTCAAAACTGTATCATTAATAATCACAAAGTTATAAGCTTGATAAGTTACCTGGTTGTCCACGCAAAAACATATGCAGATCACCACAAACAGCTAGTGTACGTACCATCTCCGTGTAATGGACGTTTGAATACGAGAAAGACATGATAATTTTAAAATCGAAACAAAACAGCGCGGCCCGCGACTTGGAAGCGTAATTAAATATTTTTGGTACAAAATATAACATGGTGTAAAAATTATTGGAATCGATTCAGTTACTGATTCTGAACAAACTATATTCAGGTTTCGCATATACTAAAAATAATCTTGTATATCATTCCATTTTTTTTGTTTTTTTTTTTCTATATTATTTTTGTTGTGTTCAGTTTGTTTTTGCGTTTTATTAACCGCAAATAAACTTATTTTCTTTCTTTTCTTCTTTTTTCTTTCTTCTTATATTTACCTTCCAGGGTGGAGTCATCTATGAATCTCCAATTGAGCAGGTTTTCTTTATCTACCTGAGTCCGGAGTCTATTTAAAGACTTCCAGGAAAGCCAAGGCAACTCGTGTCCAGGTGCGAGATTTTCAGCAGCTGGAATGAATGGGTTTGGAAGGGAAGTGCCATGTCGCCACAGGCCTTGTCTTTCCTTAGGACCGTTTGTCAGTAAGTGGGAGGACACACTTCAAAAAGCTGTTCATCCACTTATGAGTTTTGACGAACATAAGTATCAATTAGTGAAAGCGAACTGAAATTAAGTTATGACTCTCAATTAGACTGCTGTGAATAATTCAATACTTTTTTTTATTGGGTGGGAAATCATCAGTCAAATGAATGGCGTGTCAGACTTTTACTGACTAAAAACCAGCCGTGTTTCTTCAGTTATATGCCACGGCCACGGTAACTCTTTCGAACAAATCTCGCGACTCTGGCAGGCATTGGTCCCAGCTGACCCCTTCAATTGTTAATGACTTCTTTTTGAGGTACGCGTGGAACACAACGTGCCATCGACATGGGCTTTGTCCTTACCGGGCGACGAGCTACCCATTGCTCCCACCCGCAAGCCTGCATCTAGGGTGGCCGGGAGTTCGCAATAGACTCCCTACGCCCGGGGTGTCTCCTCCTAGGGCGCAAAGACTGCCTCTCCCTCACGCGCTCCGCCTGTTCCTTAGCAAGCATTACTGCTTCGCAGAAATAGGTGACGGCTTCCCATGCCTTCTCTTCGAGAATTTACCGCCGCCGATCACCTCCACGAATCATTCGATACTTACCAGAAGTCAAAACAACGACTACAGTTTGAATTTTGCTTGATTTGACTTACACATGCCCACAATTTTTATAACTGTCTGGTGGTTTTAAGTATAATATTTTGCAAATGGCCTATGCAAATTTCCTGAAGATCTGGTAGCATCTTGTGATGGGTCATTGAGCTCCCTAAAATAGGGTTGAGCTACACGATGACTGATACATACATGCTATCTGTTGGGAAAGGTCAGCTCTAAGCTGCAATGACTCTTTCTTCAAAAGGCTCTTCCAGTCATGGCCCTGCATTGTTAGACTCACATAAAATTGTAATAGTATAATGTTTGAACTTTAAAAGAGACCATGACATTTTTATTTCGCCGTTTCTTCTCAGGGAACAGACAGCTAGAAAATGTCGGGGCCATCTAGTTTTTAAAACATTGACCAACAAATTATTGGCCTTGTGTGTCTAATAAAATTTAATTACATAAATAAACATTTCATTTCAAACTCACGGCAGGACACACGAAAGGAAAGAAAGAAAAAAACAATTACTGGCTTGATAGCAAAAAAAAGCACCTACGAGGGTATGACCAATGATGTAATACCCTTAGATGCGTTACCGGTACTCAATAATGACAAGATAAATGTACGGTAATTGCCTGAAGTACCGTGTGATGCCGGACGTAAAGAATAGCACCACCCTATTTCTTCCCGTGGGTGTCATAAGAGGCAACTAAGAGACTTACTAGATAATGAGCAGCACCGTTCTCTATGCATTTTACCACCATACTGTGATCACCAACCCGCTTGCCAAGCGTGGCGATTATGGCAAATCCCCCAAATTGGGAGAGGCCTTTGTCTGTCAGTGGACATCTTCGGGCTGAAATGATGATGATGATGATGATGATGAATTGCCTAAAGTGTTATTAGTCCGGTACCATCCAGCAGCAGAACATGCAGCAGCGAATGACGAAACTATATGTATATATTCATCTCTTTCTATCAACAGGAATCAGTATAGGTCTTTCCTGTTCTTCGCGCACTGTTTTATTGCACGGACGAGTAAGTAGCTACATGGCGTAGGGTTTTTTGAGTGCACGAATATTCGTGTATAACGCGTCTATTTATAATATGTCATGGCCTATGACATAACACGTAAATTATGCCTAATATTGTAAATGGAACATCATGTTTTAGCTGCCAAAATACTGGGTAAATTATTGGTACTGTCTGAGATGTCGACTTCAGGTGCATAGGATATTGATCAGACATACTTAGTGACATACATAGTGTTAGATATACAGTCTTGGGCGCAGAATTGAGATACGGGTAAACTTGAGAAATAGCTCCTTTAACTTCTGCACACTTTGTTACAGAGTCACTTACTAATAATACTACTGTACTAATTAATACTCTGAACTTAAAAGGAAACACAGAGCAGTTCCTAGGCCAGTTTGTGTCGGGACCACAGTTATACAATCACTGTCGCTCCATGTGTCCGTATCGAACCCCATACTCAATCCTAGACTTCGCACAACGCTAACCAAAGGCGCTTTGTGCCTCATTTTAAGTGTTAACTATATGGTAAAAACAAAAAAAAACTTCAAATAATATATGATCAAAGATAAAGGTAAATTCCCTTTAGATCGGATCACAGTATTGTAGCACAGCTGGGAGGTACTATATTATTTCAGCCATGTTTAGTTGTACTTCGGGTACTGCCCCTAGACCCCTAGGTAGGTAAGTAAGACAAAAGGTGATTGGGCATTGTATAAAATCAAGATCCTCTACCTTACCAGACAGCTGTGCTGCTGGGGAGTTTTTGCGCCACTACTTCTTCACAGCTAAAGTACTAGGAAGTGAAGTCTTATGTAACTTTGACGTTAAAAAAGGCTGCCTCTCAGCATAGTTTGAATAAATGACTATTGATTTTGTTTTTATGTCGGACACCTTTTTAGGGTTCCGTTGCCAAATGGCAAAAAACGGAACCCTTATAGATTCGTCATGTCTGTCTGTCTGTCTGTCTGTCTGTCCGTCCGTCCGTATGTCACAGCCATTTTATTCCGAAACTATAAGAGCTATGCTGTTGAAACTTGGTAAGTAGGTGTATTCTGTGAACCGCATTAAGATTTTCACACTAAAATAGAAAAAAAACAATAAATTTTGGGGTTCCCCATACATAGAACTGAAACTCAAAAATGTTTTTTTTCATCAAACCCATACGTGTGGGGTATCTATGAATAGGTCTTCAAAAATGGTAATGAGGTTTCTATTATCATTTTTTTCTAAACTGAATAGTTTGCGCGAGAGACACTTCCAAAGTGGTAAAATGTGTGTCCCCCCCCCCGTAACTTCTAAAATAAGAGAATGACAAAACTAAAAAAAATATATGATGTACATTACCATGTAAACTACCACCGAAAATTGGTTTGAACGAGATCGAGTGAGTAGTTTTTTTTTAAAACGTCATAAATCGTAAACCGCAATTTACCTTACATTCAATCAACTTAAATATAAAAATTAAAAAAAAAAAAAAAAAATTTAACCGAAAATACGTACAGAGGGGTAATTGCGGAACTTTTTATCGGTAGGAATTGGTTTAATATTCATAGTTAAACAACATTCATTGCGTTATTTACGTTGCTGAGCTACAATTTATTCGAACAAATGACGCAATGGTGTAGAAATAATCTTCAATCCCATTCAGATTCTGATAAATTGTGCGTTTCGCAATTAGGGTGCAGGTTTGTACGGAACCCTCGGTGCGGAGTCCGACTCGCACTTGGCCGGTTTTTTTTTTTGGATGGGAAATCATCAAATGACTTCTCCCGCTCTGGGCGGAGCGGGAGGGCATGTCAGACTTTTACTGACTAAAACCCACCCGTGTTCCTTCAGTGGCCCATGTGCCAGGGTCACGGTATCTCTTTCAGTTTTGCTGACATCTCTTTGAGGCGCGCGTGGAACACTACGCACCGTCGACCCGAGCTTGGTCCTTACCGGGCGGCGAGCTACCCATTGCTCGCCACCCGCAAGCTCGCGCCTACGGTGGCCGGGAGTCCGCTATGGACTCCCGACGCCCGGGGTGTCTCCTCCTGCGGGGCTAGGGACGTGAGGGCGCAGAGACTGCCACTCCCTCACGCGCCCCGCCTCCTCCTTCGCGAGCATTACTGCTTCGCAGAAGGAGGTGACGGCTTCCCATTCCCTCTCACTCCGTACCATGGCTCGCACCAGGGCCGGACGCGAGAGGTCGCCGCCGCCGATCACCTCCACGAGGAATGTCAGACACCTTGACAATGGCGGCAGTGCCTAAAATAAATGTTTTGAGGTTGAGTTTATCAATGAAATAAGCACATGAGATATTTTAAGTTTGAGCAGGTGCTTTGTGAGCAAAAGTTAATTGATTTTATGCCCGGTTGATGGCAATTGAGAGCATTACCTTAGGTAACTATTATTAGAGAATACCCGCGACTCACGAGTAAGAGTTCGTGAGTTCGAAGCCAGGCATGCTCTTTACTTTGTGTAAATAATTTCATCACTGCTCACAAAACCGTGAAGGAAAACATCGTGAGGAAATTGGCATGTCCTCGAAAATTGGAAAACATGTGACATCTGCCAACATGTACTGGACCCGCGTGGTGGATTATGACCCTCTTAGAGAGAGGAGGTTTTTGTCCCAGCAGTGGGAATATTCGAGGCTGGATTACGTTGGATGGCAATAACCCCGTCCCCCCTCCTCTATCACATGGAACTTAAATATACATAATTATCGAAACGTGGATGAACTAAAGATTGTTCTTAGACCACTGCCTAACCCTTTTGGTAAATCAGCCGTGATGTTGTATTAATTAATAATTTAATTACTAATTTGACTAAAATTAAGTACTCGTACTACGAATGACACAAACAAAGTTTTACTCAAAAGTTCAAAACACGTTATTTCAAACTGGCCGGAAAGGAGAAATTCATTCAAGATTGCAATAAAAAGAGTAGTCGAAAGAATCCGTTGTGTCCAGCATTACTTGACTTATCCATTCCATTATAAACTACGAAAACAGAGTTCTTACTCAATTTGGTTGATGTACGTCATGACAAATTTCTTCTGTAGCTGGGAAAGTTTGTTTTTGTTCTTATTCCTGTGGTGTAAGGTTGAGATTTGAGTGTGTTGTTTAGTGTTAACGGTAAATGGAGCGTGGTTTCGAGACTAGTCCAACGCTACTTTCCACTTCACGGTCAAGAACATGAGTGCTGCCAGTTTATAAATTTTGCCTGATTGATGGGAGTTATTTCAGTAGAGGTTGTGTTATTATGACTTGAGAATTTTACTATATATACCAAAATAATGCCATCAAAAGAATTTATAAAACTGTCGGTAAGTTTTTCTATATACCTTATGAGGGAAAACTTATGTTTTAAGAAATGCCTTAAATGTTGTTGCGCTACCGTCCAGCATGAGGGTTTCATTCCCGGTTCAAGCAAAATGTCTTTGGATTTTTACATTAGGAAATTCTCAGTAGCCCGGAGTTACTAATTGTGTCCAGTTGATGGCAATTGGGTCGTCTCCTATTACATGGGACTAAAACATAATTGGCAAAATATGATATAGGAGCCTACTATAGGTATAGTTCAGCCTAACCCTTCAAGATTATAGGCGTGATGTTATATATGTTTAGTTTTATAAATACATACATACATAAACTCACGACTTTTTCCCATGGGGGTAGGCAGAAACCACGGAACGCCACCTGCTACGATCTCTACACAGTCTTTTTGCCTCGTATAGGTTCATACAATTGGTCATACACACACGCCAGTTGCGAGTACTCCGCACCTGACCTTTCTGAAGAACATCACCAAATAATTAAAATTAAAAATAATAATAATTTTATGAATAAAGTACTGCAAATACAGAAAATTATGGGTCATAAATATTGAAAGGACATTACTACCGTAATTCTAAAAAGTACTAAATAATAAAATAAATGATGATGAATGAAAACATTAAAAAACTCAAAGGACAATTTTCAGACAACCTTCATAATATGCAGAACAAATAATAATAATACGAAAATCAGGCAAATTCGAAATTCGAAACAGCCTACCCCGCAATCATTTCACATAACAACACTGCGTTTACACTCGTCCACCTGCGCGGACGCTACCAGTGCCTCGAAAAAAAAAACATTAAAAAGTAAAACTGTCATGGCGGTGTCGTACGCGGTTTCCCGCGTTCTGAAGCGCGCGTCCCCTTTCTTTTACCAAAAAAGACTGGAATCGACCGTCGCGAGTTTGACAAAAGATGAGATTTTAATATTATTGCGGCCTCCATTTACAAATTGGAGCAATATTATAAGAGATGCAGAGAAAGTCGTCGGGTACCCGACTTCATTTATGAATCTACGGTGTTTGCTGAGCGATGAATTCGCTAATATGGCTCTGTATTTGCGGAAATTGGTGAGTAATTAATTTTATTTTCTATTTTTAACCCCCGACGTAAAAAGAGGTGTGTTATGAGTTTGACCGTTATGTGTGTTTGTGTGTGGCACCGTAACTGTTAAACGGGGGAACCGATCCAGGTGCGTTTTTTTAAGCTTTCTACGGATGGTTCTTAGACTTGTTTTATGAAAATAGGTTCAATACACAATTTTTTTTTTGTTTTAAGTGGCTTTTGTTTTGGTAGGTTGTTCTTCATATTTTTGGGGTTAAATTGAAATATTGTAGACTAGTTAAAGCATTGTTTCAATGGTTCTTTCCCCCGTTGTGTATATAGGAATAGAGAGCGCACTTAGTTGTCCCATGAGTCCGGAGGCCTTTATTTTTATTTAGGATCAGTGGGTCGTCTTAGGAATAGTGCAAACGTTGCGGGTTGGATTCGCGCTGCTTATAAATATTTATTGGGACATTGCTCGCAGAACAGATGGCCGATGGGGCCGGAAGGTTCTGGAGTGGCGACCGCGTACTGGAAGACATAGAGTTGGAAGGCCTCCAACAAGGTGGACCGATGACCTTGTGAAGGCCGCAGGAATCCGCTGGATGCGGGCAGCAGAAAACCGGTCGAAGTGGCGGAGCTTGAGGGAGGCCTATGTCCAGCAGTGGACGTCTTTCGGCTGAAATGAATGAATGAATGAATAAATACTTATAAGTCCAAAACATAGATTTCGAACTACATAGACCGTTAGGATTGCGGTTATGATAAGGTTAATTGCCATAATCCCCAATTGCCGCAAAAAAATTGCCCACACACCCAAAAAATAAAAAAACATTCCTAATCTATTCTATTCTTTCATATGTTCGATCTGCTTAGAAACGTAAACGACGGCGACGCTATGAATATTGAAATGGAACTATCAAAATGAAACCGATTCCTACTGATAGTGTTTTACGCAAATACCACTCCAGAAGATCATTCTAATATCTTAGGACAACCAACACACTGTTATCTGATCCCAAACTAGGCAGAGCCTGTACTATAGTAACCAGACAATTGATAAATCCTACTAATATTATAAATGCGAAAGTTTGTGAGGATGGATGTATGTGTATGTGTATGTTTGTTAGCCTTTTAAAAACTACTGAACGGATTTGGATGAAATTTGGAACACAGTTAGCTTATAACCTGGTTTAACACATAAGGTACTTTTTATCCCGGTAGTATGTTCCCGCGGGATATTTTCCGACCCCCACGCGGGCGAAGCCGCTGGCAAAAGCTAGTACTTACTAATATTATAAAGCTGAAGAGTTTGTTTGTTTGATTGAACGCGCTAATCTAAGGAACAAAAAAAAATGAAAAAATCAATCAAAAAAAAAAACAAATCAATTGTAAAATTCTTTTTGTGTTGGGTAGCCTATTTATCGAGGAAGGTTATCTATAGGCTATATAACATTACGCTACAACCAAGAGGAGCGGAGCAGTAATGAAAAATGTTACAAAAACGGGGAAAATCGCACGGGTAGGCGATTCGACGCAACGAGAAGGGTCGGGGGAATAAGAAATTTAACACGGACGAAGTCGCGGGCAGAAGCTAGTCTTTATATATATAATTCTACTGTACGTGTGTATGTCACTGAACTCCTCCTAAACGGCTGGACCGATTTGAATATTTTTTTTTGTATGCGTCTGGGTGGCACCCTGGATGCAGGGGCGTGGCTACCGCCGTATCTGCCGTATCAATTATACGGGGCCGCCGGGCCACGGGGGCCCCCGACGTGCGTAAGCAAAAGTTAATAAAAACGTCGTGATTTTTTCGTTTTCTTGTTTTTAAAAATATACACACTTGGTAAAATAACTTATTAAAATTGGATAACAGTACAATTATGTATTATCTTAAGTTTGCTGAAAAAAAGGCAAGGAGAGTTATTTAATTTGAATTGTTTGTAAAAGTTTTGGAAAAAGTGACAAATAGATCATTATGATGAAAAAAATTTATTTTAATTCTATGCAAACATTTTTTTTTTGGGAGAAATGTACCGTGTGGTGCCGGACGAAAGAATAACACCACCCCATTTCTTCCCGTGGGTATCGTAAAAGGCGAATAAGGGACTTACTAGAGAATGGGCAGCAGCGTTCTCTATGCATTTTACCACCATACTGCGATCGCCAACCCGCCTGCCAAGCGTGGCGATTATGGCAAAGCCCCCCAAATTGGGGGAGGCCTAAGTCCAGCAGTGGACGTCTTACGGCAGAAATGATGATGATGGGAGAAATCGTTATCCTTCATAAGGGCCCCCAAACAAATTTTTATACGGGGCCCCGCCAAGGCACGCTACGCCACTGCCTGGATGGTTTAGATTCACTATTGGACCTGGTAGGTGGCGCTGCTATCGGGTTCTAGGAAACAGGACAACGTCAGTTCGGTCAGCTAGTATACTTATTTATTTCTAAATACATACATATTATAGATAACTTACACCCAGACACAGAACAAATGATTGTGCTCATCACACATACATTTGTCCTGGGTGAGAATCGAATCCACGACCTCAGTCTTAGCATTGCTAGGTTGTAATACATAAGTATTACAACCAATCAATGATCTTCCTCCATAAATCAATGTCTATCCTTTTCCTCTCCCATTTTGGCGTCGGCTTCTGGTCTAACCCGATTCAGGACCATGCACCTTTACCGGGAACACGGAATCCGCATAGTATAGTGCTTCTGTGGGTAGATATTTGTTTATCGAAGTGAGATTTGTAAACGCATCTAATATTTGCATCTCATAATTAGGTAATAGGTTCTCGCTGGCTCAGTGGTCGCAAGCGCATTCAAAAATTGAGAGTTATCTTGGCTCTGGCATATGGGCAACTGAAGGAACACGGGTGGGTTTAAAGTCTGACACGCCCTTCCGCTCCACCCTAGAGCGGGAGACCTTATTTGATGATTTCAAATAAGGTCCACCCAAAACAAAGACCTTGGTTTTCGATATCGATATCTAATACGTAAGTAAAGGTATTCTTATCATCATCATCATTACAGCTGAAAGACGTCCAATCCTGGACATAGGTATCCCCCAATTTGGGAGGCTTTGCCATAATCACCACGCTTGGCAAGCGGGTTGGCGATCGCAGTATGGTGGTAAAATGCACAGAGAACGCTGCTGCCCATTCTCTAGTAAGTCCCTTAGTCACCCCTTACGACACCCACGGGAAGAAATGGGATGGTGCTATTCTTTACGTCCGACAACACACGGATATATTTAATTTGAGCTTCTAAATGGTTATCCTCTCCTAACTCTTCAGAAATGCTAATTAGGCGTGTACATTTGTAAGGTTTAATTCAAAATAAATAGGATTAACGGTATTCCATGAATTTTAACCGTAATTAACTTATTTATGGGAATAGTATCTAGGAAAGTCATTTGGCTCAATCATAATGAGCATTCATTTAAATCATAGTAACAAATTTCTGTCATTAAGGGAACTTTAACAATAATCGCAAATGAAATAATGAATGATCTTTATCCATGAATCATAATTATGATTAATTTGATGATCATACACTATGGTGATCACTAATAAAGAAGAACAGTACCTAGTGGCCCAGTGGTAGCGGCTCCGACTTGCGAGTAGTAGTTCATTTATAGGGTTCGCACCCACCCAACCTCATCGCCCGGTAATGACCAGGCCCATGTCGACGCGGCGCGGCGGCGACGGCTCGTTTTGTTTTACGCGCGCCTCAAAAAAATGTTAGCAGTATTGAAGGGGTCCGCTAGAACCGATGCCTCGCGGTCGCAAATTTTGTTCGAAAGAGTTACCGTGACCCTGGCACAGGCAACTGAAGGAACACGGGTGGGTTTTAGTCAGTAAAAGACTGACACGCCTTTCTGGTCCGCCCAGAGTGAGAGAAGTCATTTGATGATTTATCATTCCAAAAAAGGGTTCGCACCCATGCAGGCCTATGGTGTAAGTACATCTTATAAGGCAGTAAATGGCGCCGGCATTTCCCTGAGAAGAAACGCCCAAACAAACTCAGAGGTTATGGTCTCTTTTAAAGTCCAAACATTATATTATTAGAATTTTATGTGAGTCTGATAATTCAGGGCAACGTCTAAAAGAGCCTTTTTAAGAAAGAGCCATTGCAGCTTTGAGCTGAGCTGTTCCAACAGACGGCATTTATGTATCAGTCATCGTGTAGTTCAACCCTATTTTAGGGAGCTCAGCGACCCGTCACAAGACGCTACCAGATCTTCAGGACATTTGCGTGGTGGAACGTTACAGGCTAGTATTTGAAAACATAATGTAAAGGCTTAGATGTGTCTAAAAAACTTTATTATCATATCCTTTCTTAGCAATGAAGAGTGAAAGTTTACATAAGGAAAGCCGGTTTAAAAAATATCGAAACATCTTTATCGAAAATTAATAAAAAAAATGCGGATCATTGCCATTCAAGAGAAGAAAGTGAAAAGGAATCTTATTAGATATACAGCGTGGTCGAATTTTAGATACATATATTTCTTTAACGGAGCTTTTCCGCAATTTCACGTCTTTACGGGTAGTTAGAACCTTGAAATTTTGACAGCCAGTCATAAGGCGAATGAGCTTAGAAAATGTTTAACTGGGACCGTGCATCTCACCGTCTCCCGCGTCGATGGCTAGTCTCCGTTGAGATTGGCCGCCATAGCCGAAATGCGGTCAAGAGGACTATATTCTATTTATAAAATAATATATTATAATTTTGTATAATAGTAAGTAGGTACTGGTGTCAAGAATCTGTTATCAAACCAGAATAACTGGGTGCGTTGATCTCGATGTCATGGCGACCTGAATACCGAAGTGAAGCTCCACCTAAGAGGGAATTATATATTAACATCATTACATATATACATACGTAAACTGCCTTGTAGGTCTAGTGTTCGGAAGCG
This sequence comes from Aporophyla lueneburgensis, assembly GCA_932294355.1. Classification (NCBI taxonomy): domain Eukaryota; kingdom Metazoa; phylum Arthropoda; class Insecta; order Lepidoptera; family Noctuidae; genus Aporophyla; species Aporophyla lueneburgensis. The sequence continues at coordinate 7,891,401 of OW028762.1, read as the reverse complement.
CTACTGCTGACCAAGAGATCCTGGGTTCGATTCCCAGGTCGAATATTTTACCGGGTTGTTCCATACATAACTACTACTACTATCCTACTAAGATTATATATTTGAAGTTTTGCATGCGTTGGTGTTTAGATGTTTATGAATAACACTGTTACTACCAGTAGTACGTTCCCTTGGGATAAATTCTGACCATCACAATTGTTACATAATATTCTAATTCTGATATTTGGCGATATTCATTAATTTTGGCACATCTTTATCTTTATACTAGCTTCTGCCCGCGACTTCGTTTGCGTTAAATTTCTTGTTCCCCCGACCCTTCCCGTAGCATCGAATCGCCTACCCGTGCGATTTTCCCCTTTTTTACAACATTTTCCCCTTTTTTGCGTGATGTTATATAGCTTATAGCCTTCGTCGATAAATAGGCTACCCAACACAAAAATATTTTTTCAATTCGGACCAGTAGTTCCTGAGATTAGCGCGTTCAATCAAACAAACTCTTCAGCTTTATAATATTAGTATACTAGCTTCTGCCCGCGACTTCGTCCACGGATTTTTTTTTGTTTCGGGCCCTTCCCGTCGCGTCGAATCGCCTACCTGTGCGATTTTCCCCGTTTTTGCAACATTTTTCATTACTGCTCCGTTCCTCTTGGTTGTAGCGTAATGTTATATAACCTATAGCCTTCCTCGATAAATAAGCTACCCAACACAAAAATATTTTTTCAATTCGGACCAGTAGTTCCTGAGATTAGCGCGTTCAATCAAACAAACATACAAACAAACAAACAAACTCTTCAGCTTTATAATGTTAAGTATATTAGTACAGATATATAATTCTACTGTACGTATATATGTCACTGAACTCCTCCTAAATGGCTGGACCGATTTGAATGATTTTTTTTGTATGCGTTTGGGTAGCACCCTGGATGGTTTAGATTCACTATTGGACCCGGTAGGTGGCACTGTTATCGAGTTCTAGGGAACAGGACAATGTCAACGGTCAGCTAGTATTGTATAACATACTCCTTATGCTTCGTCTATATCTGGTTATGCATGCGCGCCGTTTCTACTACATACTACCTATCTGACCTTTTTGAAGGACATCACCAATAAGGTCAGAGGATGTCCTTCATTTGTGTATAAACATTATAAATTTGAAAAGCCTACAACACATTATACAAACATTATTAATTTGAATTTGGAAGCACCCACAAGGTGGACCGATGACCTTTTGAAGGCAGCAGGAATCCGTTGGATGTGGGAAGCACAAAACCGGTCAGGATGGTGGAGCTTGGGGAGGCCTATGTCCATCAGTGGACATCTGTGGGAAAGGGCCAGGAAGATTGATTAAAGTATGAGTACTGCTGGTAGCAGCCTGCAGTCTACATCTGTGCCCAATATCGCAATAGGCTCAACCCTTTTAGGTACAATCGGACTTGATCGTGACTGTGCTAACTACCTTGCTAGCTACCTTTTTGATCCAGGCCAAAAATGATCTTTGCATTTAAGCTGTACGAAGTAACAAACATACACACACATAAAACACATTACCCTCCTTTTGACTTCCGCAGTCGGGTAAAAAAGAAAACACAGCCACTATGTTGGGTACAGTAATTTATTCGCATTTTATTATGAGAAGTCTGATTCATCCTAAATAAATTTGGCTCAAGGCGAACTTAAAATACCGGTTTGAATGTAGAAAGTAAAGGTTCACTTTCACGACATTACCGTTCTCATAATATGCCTAACTGGTTGTTTGTATTGTTGGTTATTATCTCAGAAACTGTTCACGTCTTTTACGAGTTGTAGGTATGTAGTAGGAAGGACTTACTAGAGAATGGGCCGCACTGTTCTCTATGCATTTTACCACCATGCTGAGATCGCCAACGCGCCTGGCAAGCGTGGCGATGACCCCCCCCCCCCCAAATTGGGGGAGGCCTAAGTCCAGCAGAGGACGTCGTTTAGCTGAAATAATGGTGATGAGGTAGTAGGGCCACACATTTTTTATTATTGGACGATATCTCGCAGTTCAACTTATGAGATTGTCGGTTGTTTAACCGGACTTGCCTGTGGCTACCTCAATAAATTAGGACACTCGACTACTCGATAAGGGTACCCTCTGTGGGGTACGGACCTCAGCATAGGGAATCGCTGGTAGAGGGCAGCAAGGGACGGGCTGGATCGGAGTGATATTTATTAAGGGACAAATTTATAGCTACAGGCTTAGCGTCGCGGGCTGGCTTGAGCAAGGACGGAATTAACTAACACAGGTGCTTTATTTCATCACAAAAAAAAAACATAAAAAAACAAGAGTTGTTTGTTCAAATTAGGCTGAAAATCAGCACATTCCGAACGTCAAAATTACATAAAACAGTAACCCGGCACGCCCGCCCTTCACCACTTCCTAGTGCTTTAGCTGGGAAGAAGAAGTGGCGCAACAAATTCCCCAGCAGCACAGCTGTCTGTTTAGTTAGATAAACTTGATTCCATACAAAAAGTTATTAACTTTACGAGACAGACACATCATGAAGAAACCGGCTTGTTCTAGAACTTTTACCAAGCTGCACTGGGCCCGCGTGGATTGCGGCCCACTCCCTTTCACAGCCCATTCCAGCAGTGGGAACATGTTAGTCTGATTATACTAAACTGCTTGGCTGATTTGTGAGAGGGTTATTTGAAAGTAGATTTGAGCAGTTTTTGTGGAGGTCATTTTTGACAAGTGTAATTTGGATTATGACGAAATGATTTCAATGTCTTAGAAATCGAGTAATGTTCTTAGAGTCATTAGTTTGATTTGTACATAACTACTATGTCGTTAGTTAAGTTGACATGGATTTAAAGCTATATAAGAATAGCTGTTTCATGCGCGCTTTTAAAGGTACTAATGTGACGATTTTGATGTGGCCTTCCACGTCACGGCATCGGCAGCACGATAATACAGAGAAATAAAATATGTGGAAATAAATAAAGATGACTTTCAATTTTCGACCCCGGTAACATTATAACGTACACGTATTTTCTATAGTTTATTCATCTGAGAAATTATAACACCGCACACTCTCTAAATAACGGTGTCAATTGAATCCAATAAATGTGTAATTTATTTTACATTTCTTGTCCCCAGGTCGGCAGCAACCATCTAGTAATGCAGACAGCAAAGAACGTCCTCTACGGAGACTCCAAAAACCTTCAACCCTGGGGTCTCATTATTCTTCTTCTCTCGAAATCCGTCAAAACCCCCACTTATACGCCTCAAATGAAGAAGAATGAAGAACAAACTAGAGTGCTAGCTGAACTTACAGAAATGATGAGAACTGGCCATCTTATTCATAGAGGTATTGTCAATGTGCCTTTTGCTAAACGTTCTAAGGATACAGACTCAGCAATTTTCGGAAATAAAATTGCTATCCTGCTCGGTGACTATCTTTTAGTTACTGCCAATGGTATGTTAGCTAATCTCAGAAACTCAGACGTGTCCTATATAATTTCGACAGCGCTAAAAGATCTTTCAGAAGGCGAATTCTTTGGCGAAAGAGATGAACAGAACATGCCAATTCCTGGCAAGCCTAAACCTACAGCTAAGGATTACGAAATTACTTTTGATACTAATTCTATTGCTGTTAATGAAGTTCTGGGTAAACCTAGGAAAGAATGGACAGCTAGAACAGTTTATAACGGAGTAAGCTTACTAGGTAGGGGTTGTCAATCTGCTATGGTATTGGACAGACAGAATAGAGAAACACAAAATCTTGCTTACCAATTCGGTTGTCATGTCGGCTTAGCCTGGCAAGCAGCCACGGAAATACAGCAACTAACTTCAGAGAGTAAAGAACAGTTCTGTTTAGCAAGTGCACCTGTCCTTTTCGCTTTAGACAGTAATCCCAATTTATATCAAATAATTACACAATCGAAGAAAGATGTTAAAGATGTTGATTATGAAGATCTGAAGTTTAATATTTTAAAGACTGATGCTGTGGACAAAACTCAGAGGTTGTATGAGGAGCATGCCAAGAAAGCCACGGAATATATTGAAGGAATTGGACAAAATGAATCTGTGGACATGATTAAGAAGTTGATTAATACTTTTTAAGAGTTTTTTCGAGTTGTGAGTCTGAGTGTATGGACTGTGTGAAAGATAATATGGCTGAAAAGGGGGTGTCTACTGAGATGACGACTAATAGAGAAGTATGTGAGTGCGACAAATGAGTTGTGAATCTGAGTAATTTTAAATTTTGATTCCCGCCTCGGGATATGTCAATCATATATATTATTTTTGAATATTGTGTGAATTTTCTGTGTTTATGATGGCCCTTTCGATATCTTTTTACGGCCTTTTTGACTTAAGAATATGTAAAAATGTACTCTGAATATATGATAATTGCATATACATTAGCACGACATGACGTTAAATATATTAAGGTCACGTTTTGTGCGTCTCTCTATGACAATGTGTTCTATTAAAGTACGCAACGGACTTCGATGCAATTTTAAGCATCATTTAGATATTTTATTTCGAAAGGTTTATCTGTATAATAATGATATGAATCTTACACCTAATAAAGAATTCTGCATGTTTTGTGAAGCAATCATTCGAAACAATGGCGGGTCGCTAGTACTATCTACCGATACATAGATGCAATTTTGCTAGAATATATTTTTCGTAGATAAAAATTACCTTGAGACATTGTTTTCATATTATTTTTTTGAGAAGGTCGTATATCAACAATTATACATTATTATAACTCTTGTGTATGAGAGTAAAATTTCGCGGTTTTTACGTGTAGTTTTTAGATTGAATGTTCTTGTGTCTTCCATATATATTGGCAGCCCTTTTTTTGTAGGTCAAATGACGTCTCCCGCTCTGGGCAGAGCGGAAAGGCGTGTCAGACTTTTACTATAAAACCCACCCGTGTTCCTTCAGTTGCCTATGCTAGGGTCACGGTAACTCTTTAGAACAGATCTCGCGACCCTGGCAGGGATCGGTCTTAGCGGACCCCTTCAGTCTTGCTGACATACAGTGGCAGCTTGGCAGGGAATGCGGTGCACAGACTCAAACCATGAACTCAGCACTTGATTCTAGACCCACTAACGCATACATTTTTAGTCTGTTACCAAATAAAAAAACTTCTGTTAAATAGAAAATTGCAATACCCAATCGTTCAAAATGTATGGAACAGCAATTTCTGCAGTGAAAACTTCTTTAACAGGCTTAGCGTCGATGTCTCTGCCGGCCTGTTAAGTAAGCAAATTAATCTAAGCATCAAAGTAATTAAAAGACATGTAATAATTTATTATTGTTATAAAATCATCATTATTCAGATAATGTAATTGTTGTAAGTTAATTATATTTATAATAAGAAGAGTTATGTACTGTAATGTTATCACGGAATATTTACTATTGACAATGTTATAGTAAATTATAATTTTAAAAGATGTTAATGATTAAAAATAATTTATTTTTTAGATTAAACTGTTGTTTCATTACCTTAAAACCTGACAGAGATGGCAACGTGACGTCAAAATACCCGACTTCAGCGAAGTAAAAAGGTGGATTATTATTACGGTATGCATGTATGACTGTATGTGAGTATGTATGTATGCCGTTGTCTTATGCCACCTAAACAATACATTCTGATAGTATCAAGCTCAGCTCATAAGCTTATGGGTAAAATGGCATACGACTACGTCTTCGGATAAGAATATTTTCTTGTTTCATACTTTTTAACCTCCGACCCCCAGTGGTAACGGCCGCGCCTTACGAGTAGTAGGTCGTGAGTTCAAACCCAAGCAGGCGCATTACTTTATGTAAATTATTTCATCGCCACTGCTCTCAAAACGGTGAAGGAAAACATCGTGAGGAAACCGGCATGTCTTAGAACCAAAAATTTGAAGACATGTGACATCTACCAACCCGCACTGGACCCGCGTGGTGGATTACGGCCCACTCCCTCACCGAGAAGAGGCATGTGTCCCAGCAGTGGGAACATAGGCTGATGATGAACCTCCGACGCAAAAAAAGGAGTGTTATAGGTCTAACATGTCTGTTTTTGTATTTGTCTGTCTGTGGCATCTTAGGTCCCAAACAGCTGAATTTATTTTGAATTTTTAGAGAGTGTTATTTTTCAGAAGTTGTTTTTTTTAGACTTGCAACGAATATTCGATTACTATTCGGTATTGCGGATGCGTGTTAAAGTTATCTAAATATGCCATCAATTTGAACTCTGAACTGTAGTTGTATTGAAAAGTTTGTAGGTAGATAAATTATACAACATGTAACATAATTATCCCAAGTCCTCACCACATCAACTTCGGTTCTAATTATATCCTTCAAAGACACTCTGTGCACAGGCCGCTCCATAGCGTGCTGAGCGATTTTTAACAGTGGCAAACGTCATTATTTTCCTAGTCTTTCCAGCACGCGTAGCATGACCACTATAGAAAGAACTTTGTCTATTCTTGGTAGAATACAGATAGAACGTTATGCTACGCCAGCAAAGAAACGGGTTTTGTCGACGGAAGAATAGACAAAATTACAGATTGTAGAACGATTTATACCGTTTTATGCAGGCTTAGTATGGCACTTTCATTTCTACGAAGAATAGACTTTTGAAGACACACAGTTCGTTTCTTTAATTTTGATATCGCACCGTAGAAATGTTTCTGCAATCTGTTATCTTGTCGTTCGTTTCGCACGATCTTTGTCTACGTCCCTTTAGATGTAGACTATTTTAGAAGAAAGTTTTCTATCCAAACTGTGAGAATCGCAGTGACAACTGTTAATTGTATAAGGTAGTGAAGACAATTTGATTTTGTAATCGCCATAACTAATCGAGTTGATTTAGATTTAAAACAAAATAACAACCGTGAGTAAATAAATGAAGAAAGTTTGGATAAATTTAGTTTATTGTTGTTAATTTTCACATTGTGTGATCTATCACTTTGTCTATTCTTCCGTCGACAAAACCCCTTTCTACAGTGGTCATGCTACGCATGCTGAGATATGGTTTATGTTGGGGTTGGCTTTCAGATTTAATTAATCAGAAGCGAAGTTATCCGGGAAATTACTGGAGTTACCGACATACCTTGTAGAGTAAGCAGGTTGTAGTGGCAGTGGGCTGGCCATGTTTATCAAAGGACCGATGGACGATGGAGCAAAAGAGTCCTGGAGTGCTAGATGGACCGATGATCTCAAAAAGATGGTTGTTCTACCAGCCAGTTCAGTTCACACAGCAGTTTCTACACTGGATGCGGAAGGCTGAGGACAGGGTGTTGTGGCGCAGTATGGGAGAGGCCCATGTCAAGCAGTGGACAGCGACAGGCTAAGTTGATTCACTATTAAAGTATTTTGCCATTGTGTTAAACTTTATTGTAATCTAATAAAATGTATATATTCAATCATTTGGAAACTGTAAATTATGTTTATTATATACTATTATAATATTATTTATTAGAGGCAATTTATTATTTTAATAAATGTGTTATTTCCGGGGATTTTTTTTTTGCACTTTGAACTGAAAATGTTGACTGTGTGTCTTAGGTTGTCAACGTATTTCAAATTCTATGGTTTAGGGTTGGGTACTCCGTGTAATGCCGCACATACATTCTTTCATTTGTTATGGTCTCTCCCAAAGCGCTGCAATGGTTTTCCTCTTACCTTCAGGAACGTCAGCAGTCTGTTCATGCTGGAGATTCTTCTTCTTGCTGGCGTGAATTGAAAACTGGCGTTCCTCAAGGCGGTATACTTTCTCCTCTTCTGTTTTCTATTTTTATTAATCTTATTATTTCTGAACTTCAGTGTGCGTATCATCTGTATGCAGATGACTTGCAGCTGTACTCTCAAGGGAAGGTTGATGAATTACCTGACGCTATTGGCAAACTAAACAGGGACTTAATAGCCATAAAATCCTGGGCTGATAGATTTGGTGTAGCTGTAAACCCTACGAAGTGTCAGGTGATCATCATTGGCAGTCCTCGTAGCATTAGCAAGATGGTTGGAACAATTTTGCCACCAATTATTTTCAACGGTACGATCGTTCCTTTCAGCACTGACTTGAAGGGCCCAGGCTTGCATATAGATAATTCTCTGAACTGGCATACTCAAGTCGCTAGGGTAAGCCAAAAGGTTACTGGAACGCTGCGGGATCTGCACCGATTAAAAAACTTATTACCATCGACCACGAAGACAATGCTTGTGCAGTCCTTAATTTTCCCTATCATCGATTATGGTGATGTGTGCTACTATGACCTGAATGCAGATCTTCTCAACAAACTTGACCGTCTTCTCAATAACTGGATTCGATTAGTTTTCAATCTGCGTAAATATGATCATGTCTCTGCGCATCGGTCCCTTCTTAAGTGGTTGCCCATACGCCAGCGCAGAGAGTAAAGGGCGCTGACCACATTGTTTTCATTTCTTGTTTCTCCCTCTTCCCCTGTTTACCTAACTTTCAGTACATGTGCGCCAATCACAATAAAAATCTATGCTCATCGCACAATCGTCTTCTTCAGTGTCCCACTCATCGCACAGACTTCATTCAATCTTCCTTCTTTGTCCAGTGTGTCTCTCTGTGGAATGCGCTCCCCCAGGAAATCAGGATGGCAACCAACCGATTGACCTTCAAATTTAAAGTTCGCGAGCATATTCGCAAGAAGTTTGCAGTATCATCACAACGGTAATGTTTCGTCATTGTTTGTCTCGTTTGTTTTAGTAAATTCAATTATGTATGTAAATTTATTTATGTGTTTTTATGTTTATATATAGTTAGGTATATATATTATGTTTATAATTTAGATATGTTAAGTTTTTATATTTATATATCCTCATAGTCATTGCACCTACCATTGTATGTCTCTGCATCACCCAAAGGTTAACTGGTAGAAAATGCCTATGGCTTTAAGTCCGCCTCTGTACATTAATGTGCTTAAAGTATTAAATAAATAAAAACAGAAAGTACTATCACATTTCCTCCCGTGGGTGTTGTAGAAGGCAATTGAGGGAGTTATTAGAAAATGGGCAGCAGCGTTCCCTATACATTTTACAACCACACTTGGCGAATGTGGCAAACCACTCCTAAATTGGGGGACGTCCGTGTTCAGCAGTGGAAGTCATATGGCTGAAATGATGATGATGATGATGGTGGTGGGTTCAGCCTGGTCTATCCTATAAAAAGATTGGAGAAATCGTAGGAGAAGTGATTTGTCCTTCCACCTGATGATGCTAGGCTTTGATATTTTGACTTCTCGCTTCGCGCTCACTTCACCTACATCTGTCGCCCCTTATTCCTACGGACCCGAGATGGTGGCGCGTAGTGTTCCACGCGTGCCTCTCTGTGATGTAGTGTAACATGAGGAGACCCGCAAAGGCGGGACGGCACGCGACGGGGATCCCGGAAGACATATTGGTTCCCGTGGTCCCCGACGTAGGTGTGGGACGGAACACCGGGGTGGTTTTAGTCAGTAAGAGTCTGCCAGATCCCTCCGTCCACCCCAGGGTGGAGGACATCCATGAGGATTTCCACCTCGAGATCAAAAAAAAAAAAGTTTAGGCATAAGGTGAGATTTAGACAGAAAAAATTGTTTCTTAGCGCGTTGAGCGTTTTGGGACCGTATATCATAACGGGCAGGACGCACTGGTTGAAGACATCAGACATCGTGACTTAACAAACGTCAAAACAATTCTCTATGACAATCTTTTAACCCACATACTCACTGAGACGGCCATAATAACTGGATACAATACTATGTGCACATCATATCTTAATTATGGCACGGTTCGCTTAAAACCTTGACCGAGTGAGGTGTGAAGTGCGTTCAATTATGTTCTATGTGATAATGGAGCATTCTAAATAAGTATTATTATGTATTGTACATCTATACATATAATAAAACAGTAAAAAAAAACTGTGTCTGTACATTGAATATATTAAAAAAATAATCATTGAGGGGGGTTTAGAAACAGTAATAGAGCACGAAACCAAAAAAAAAATCTGTCTGTTTGTTTGTACACGCTAATCTTCGGAACTACTGGACGGATTTGAATGATTTTTTTTTTGTTGTATAGGTATTAAGTTTGGGCAACATATAAGCTAAATTATTTATCTTGGAAACTTGAACACGTGATGCAGAACCGCAACAGACCAGCTAAACTATAAGAGATACAAAAATAGTACTATAGCAAAAACTGTTTCACGTGATGAGCATTTTCTGCTAAGAGAATAAATTTGAAGATCTGGAACACCTGATGTGGAACTCCAACAGCCCAGCTCCACTATAACATAAATAGGAATGACGTCTTAGCAAGAGTTTTTCAACTTGATGAGCACTCTCGGTTGTCGTATGAAATTTGAAGATCTGGAACAGCTGATGTGGAACTCCAAGAGCCCAGCTACACTTTAACATATATAGGAATGACGTCTTAGCAAAAGTTGTTCAGCCTGATGAGCACTCTCTGTTGACGTATAAAGATTGTAGATCTGGAACACCTGATGTGGAAATCAACGCTATCACTAATTTCACTGTATAATTATAAAATAACATAAGCGGGGAGTACCTCCACGCGGTGAAGGCGGTAACAGTTTAGGAGTGATTTTCGATGAAAATTCTATGAATCATTGAAAATTTGACTCTACTGGCTAAAAGTCCCATTTATTATTTTATTTTGTCGAAGAAATATGCCTTCGGGCTTTATGTTATTTGAGTGTTTAATTTCCTTTTCCATTTATCTTCGTGACACGGTAGCCTACCCAGTAACGCAGGGGAGCAGTCACTTAGATTTTAATTGATCAGGTATCTTCAGAATGAAACTATAACCATGCCTAGAAAGAGGTCAAATCTTTCCCAACGTTCCAAAGGAGCTAAAAGATTGAGGATCATAAGATCCCAAGAATCTACCGAAGAGCGTCAGGATAGACTTGATGCTGTTCGAGAACATCAGGCTGCAACTCGCTCCGTATTAACTGTTAGAACTATTTTATCATTATAAAATAAGAGTCGTGGCTGTGACATGTAAAAATATAATTTGAATTAATAACAGCGGTTGCTAAGCAATACATCAGACATAAGTTTAAAAAAGGTTATCAAAAATAATAAGGTTCTAGTAAGTATAACATACTCCTTAACATCCTCCCTTTTTGGCAACCCTTTTACTGCATCAAACCAATTCGTTTTGCGATTGATACAATCCGTGGCTTATGTAATGCTTTGGTCAGTAAATCCGCTAGTTGGAACTCGCTGGGAACGTATTCTACACGTATTTCTTCGTTAGCAACGAGTTCTCTCACATAGAAATGTCGAATAGCAATATGCTTGGTTCTTCTGTGGAGTTCTGGATTGTGTGAGATCTTTATGGCTGCATCATTATCAACCTTTAGCTTAGGTATTTCTTTCAATTTAGATATTTCACCATAGAGTCTTTTGATCCAGACAATCTCTCTAGCCGCTTCACTGGCAGCAACCAATTCGGCTTCAGTGCTTGATATTGCAACACATGTTTGTCGTCGACTTGTCCAAGATATTGCTCCTCCAGAGTATAAGCATAATATGCCTGACGTTGAACGTCCGGTACTTTGGTCTCCACCGTGATCAGAATCACTGTAGCATTCTAGAATTCCAGCATTGCAGCTCTTCTTAAAAACTATTCCGTAGTTGAAAGTGCCTTTGATGTATCTTAGGATACGTTTCAGCCTTTGGATGTCTTCTTTAGAAGGGTTTTCTAGACTTCGGGATACAACGCTTACAGCATATGCTAAGTCCGGTCTGGTTCCAACGGTCAGATATGCGAGTGCTCCCACAGCTTCTCTATACGGAAATAAAGCAGGGTCTACCACTTCTTTATCCAGATCTGGCAGCTCACCTTTTTGTATAGGAGTGGTAACAGGTTTGCAATCACCCATTCCAAAGCGATCTAAAACTTTCTGAGCATAGTGCTTTTGTGACACTTTTATATTACCGTCATGGTTCGTTATTTCTAATCCTAGAAAATAGGATGCATCTTTTGTCGTGATTTTAAATCTTCTCTTCAATTCTCTCATTAACTTTTCAGAATCTTCCTGATTTGTTGCAGCGACCAAACCGTCATCTACATAGAGAGCAAGAATAATTTTGTTACTTGCACGGTTTCTTATAAACAGGCAGGGGTCGGTATCGCATTGATTGAATCCAATGGTTTTTAAATAATCCACCATACATTTATTCCAACACCGAGGCGCTTGCTTGAGACCATACAAACTTTTCTTGAGTTTACAAACCTTGTTAGATCCATCAGAGTAGCCATCAGGTTGATTCATATATATTTCTTCACTCAGTGAACCATAGAGAAAAGCAGTTGATACATCAAACTGTGTGAGTTTTAGGCCTTCATTTGCAGCAACGCTTAAAACCGATCTTATTGTAGACATCTTAGCAACTGGGCTGAAAGTCTCATCATAGTCGATGCCCTTTTTCTGTGTATATCCTCTAGCAACTAGTCTTGCTTTGAATTTATCTAGAGAGCCATCAGCATTGGTTTTGATCTTATATATCCATTTACAGGATATAGGCTTCCTGTCTTTTGGAAGGTCCACCATTATCCAGGTTTTGTTTTCCTTTAAAGACTTCACCTCACTTTCCATTGCTTTGACCCACTGATCTTTATGCGTACTAGTCATTGCTTCTTTGTAGGTTTTAGGTTCATTGATCTGATTAAAAATTTCAGTTGACATCATGACATAATCTCCGAATCTGATAGGTGGTCGTATTTGACTTCTATCTCGTAGAGTCATTCTGGTGGCTATCTCAGTTATATCATCTGAGATTCTGGGTCGTTCAGTATCATTACCATAATCTAAGGCGTCTTCATAAGGAGGCGATTCTGGCATTGATGCTTCTGAAGGCGTTTGTAATGGTTCAGTAGAGTCATCTTGGCTTTCTATTTCCTGACTCACAACCAAATCCGGTGATGTGGGGGGCAAAGTCGAACTAAGCTCATCTGAGCTACTTGCAGCGCGATCCAAGCTATTTACGACACAATCATCCTCCCTTGCATCACACATCGGTGGTACTGAAAGAGGAAAGTGTGTTTCGACTGAAGGCTGTTCATCCGAATCACTTTGACCAAATGGAGTCAATACTGATTCATTAAATGTAACGTCTCTTGACCTTATGAGTTTACCATGTTTATTTAGTAAGCGATAGCCTTCATCGGCCTCATATACAATAAGAATGCATTTCTCAGCCTTTTTAGATAGCTTTTTCCTTTTTTGTTTAGGAATATGAGCATAACATGCACATCCAATTATTTTAAGGTGACTCATTGCTGGTTTTTTCTTAAACCACAATTCAAATGGTGATTTTCCATTTTCTGAAGTTGGACCAGTTCTGTTTAACACGTACGCAGCGGTATTTATCAATTCTGCCCATGTAGCAGACGGTAATTCTTCATGAGCATGCATCATTGTACGTGCGGCTTCAACTAAGGTTCTATTCTCACGTTCGCGTTCGCTAAGACCATTTTGTTGCGGTGTATAGGGCATCGTGAGCCTTTGTCTAATTCCAGCTTGTTGTAGAATGCACCTGACGTTCTGATTATCAAATTCACCTCCGTTATCACTAAGAAATTCTTTAACTGAGTATCCAGCTACTTTACATTCTTGTAACATTTGTCGGAGTTTCAGGTAAACTTCCGATTTTTGTCGAACAAAATAAATGTGTCTGTACTTGCTGTAGTCATCTTTGAATAAAATGAAGTAGCGAAATTTGTTAAAAGAAGGAGGGAATGGACCACATACATCAGCGTGTAAAATTTCTGCAGGTAATTTAGCTCGTACTCTTGTTCCGAAAGACTGTCTGTGGGTTTTACCATAAATACATCCAGTACACAATTCTGAATCTAGTCGAACTTTAATTCCTAGTTCTCGTTCTATAACACCTTTAACATGTTTTTTATTCTGATGAGCTAACCTTTCGTGATACAGTTGTAGTGTATTTTCTGATGACAAAATGTTGACAGTAGGTGTTGACTTTGTAATAGTCTCTACATTGAGCTTGTATAAGCCACCATTCTTAATCCTTTTGCCAGTCAGTCTAACTTGTCCATCAACTTTCAGCGAGCAGTGTTCTCTTTCAGACATGAAAACACTTTTATTTAGTCTGTCTTGAGCAGCCAGTACTGAGAATAAGTTTCGCTTAATATCAGGTACATACCATACATCACAGAGTGTTACTCTTGATTCCTTGCCATTTATAATTGTTTTCAAGTCAACAGTACCTTTGCCAAATGCTTTGACAGTAGCTCCATTAGCAGTAATCACTATACGATTATCTTCAAAATGCTGAAAACTAGAAAAATAGTCGTTCCGGCAGGTGACATGATTAGTTGCACCATTGTCGACGAACCAACTCGATGTATCATAGTTTGTATGCATTGAATTTACATCTGTATTGACTTGCATGAGCATTAAGTTCAAATTTGTTGGGGTCTGTTTACTTTCAGGCTTGGCTGGTTTACCGTCAGCTTTCCATTTATGACATTGCCTTACTTTGTGACCGACTTTTCCACAATATCCACATTTCTTCTTTGCTTTATTATAATTCTGTAAGGCTAGAGCTTCTGCAGGATCTTCATTTTTCAAAGAAATAGAGCGCTCATAGGCACACAGTTGTGCAGTCAGATTTTCTATTGTTCTATCTGTCTTTGACATCAATATCCAGCTTGATTTGAATGAGAAATATGATTCAGGTAGAGTATCTAGAATTTTACAGATTAATAGGATATCTGGTAATTCAGATTTATCTATCTTCATTAATTCATTTATCAAGTCTGACCAAATGGTTTTTATTTTGGAGATATGAGTTGTGATGTCGTGTGACGGATCTTTAGAATAGCTGAAAAACCTCATACAAAGATCATAACTTTTGTCTACAGACGTGCCATCGAACAAACGATGTAGTTCGTCCCAAACTTCTTTAGATGAATTAAAACGCATGATTTTCTGAAGAGTTTCATCTGACATATTTGCGGTAAGCAGAAGTAATGCAGAACTATCAATTTTATTATATTTTTCAAGAGCATTGTCATATTGAGAAATTTCGTCGACATTGTTGGTAATAGGTTTCACGGGTTTTATTAGAGCACCGTTTACCGCATCCAATCCACCAGGCATACCTCTTAGTAGTAATGTCGCTTTAAATTTCCAAGTCGACCAGTTCTTCACACCCTCCAGGTGACCAATGTCAATTTTACAACTTGGTGATTGCATTATGAATATTTGTCTTCCAGGGTTGTTTTAAACTTGGTTGATGACTTCTCTAGTTACTTTCACTTGCAACCACGCTCTGCTACCATGTTAGAACTATTTTATCATTATAAAATAAGAGTCGTGGCTGTGACATGTAAAAATATAATTTGAATTAATAACAGCGGTTGCTAAGCAATACATCAGACATAAGTTTAAAAAAGGTTATCAAAAATAATAAGGTTCTAGTAAGTATAACATACTCCTTAACAGAAACATCTTCGGATTGCGAAACTTTTTTTTAAATTTTTTTTTTGGATGCGTAATTACTGACTAAAACCCACCCGTGTTCCATCAGTTGCCTATGTGCCGGGGTCACGGTATCTCTTTTGAACAATCACGCGACCCCGGCAGGGATCGCGAAGCTCGCTTGCGTTCTCAGCGTATTTATGCATCTACACCAGGTCTCTAGAGACCAGTGAAGAATATGATGCGCGACTGTCCGCTGATCGTGAACGTCATGCATTGTCTCGCGAGTCGGAGACGTTTACGGATAAAGAATTGCGCTTGAGTTCTCAGCGTATCTACACATCTGCTGCTAGGTCTCTAGAGACAAGTGCGGAACATGATGTGCGACTGTCCGCTGATCGTGAACGTCACGCATTGTCTCTCGAGTCGGAGACGTTCACTGATGGAGAATTGCGCTTGAGTTCTCAGCGTATCTACGCATCTGCTGCTAGGTCTGTAGAGACAAGTGCCGAACATGATGCGCGACTGTCCGCTGATCGTGAACGTCACGCATTGTCTCGCGAGTCGGAGACGTTCACTGATAGAGAATTGCGCTTGAGTTCTCAGCGTAACTACGCATCTGCTGCTAGGTCTCTAGAGACAAGTGCGGAACATGATGCGCGACTGTCCGCTGATCGTGAACGTGGCAACATATAGGCTATACATAATTTATTTTGGAAAATGAACACCTGATGCAGACCGCAACAGACCAGCTAAAGTAAGTATAAGAGACATAAAAATGGTGCCATAGCAAAAAATATTCCACGTGAAGAGCATTTTCTGCTGTGAGAATAAATTTGAAGATCTGGAACACCTGTTGTGGAACTCTTAAGTAAAACTCTTAATAACATATTAAGGAATGACTTCTTAGCAAAATTTGTTTAGTCTGATGGGCATTTCCTATTGACATACAAAAATTAAAGATCTGGAACGACTCCAATCGTCTTGCTTGTTGTTTTCCCGTCCCCGGGCCTTAGAATTGTACATCAGACGTTTCAGATCTTCGATTTTGACGACCCCGTTGTCGCTGGCATAAGCAACAGGATCCGCGTACGAAGTCGCGGGCAGAAGCTAGTTATATAGTATGCGAGTGACTCGGCGATTCTTTTTCAGGGTTAAATTTTAGCGATCTTTCATGGTAACTGGTATAAATTGTAACCTCATATAATATATTTCCTGTATTGCAGGCAGGCGTGAACTTGATAAATCGGAAAAATAAATAAATTAAATTGGAACAGCAAACTTCTATTGTTTTGTTACACGTTCAAGTTTAGTTTCAGGGAGGTGCGCCTTCAACTTCACGAAGCGAGCTCGATCATTTCTGCACTCGACCTCGGATATCTTTGGTGATGAATAAATTTCCACAAAAAATATAATATTACCGTTTTGAGAGCAGTGGTGACGAATAAATTTCCACAAATAATATAATAATATAATATTACCGTTTTGAGAGCAGTGGTGATGAATAAATTTCCACAAATAATATAATATTACCGTTTTGAGAGCTGTGGTGATGAATAAATTTCCACAAATAATATAATAAAATAATATTACCATTTTGAGAGCTGTGGTGATGAATAAATTTCCACAAATAATATAATAATATAATATTACCCTTTTGAGAGCAGTGGTGATGAATAAATTTCCACAAATAATATAATATTACCGTTTTGAGAGCTGTGGTGATGAATAAATTTCCACAAATAATATAATATTACCGTTTTGAGAGCTGTGGTGATGAATAAATTTCCACAAATAATATAATAATATAATATTACCGTTTTGAGAGCAGTGGTGATGAATAAATTTCCACAAATAATATAATATTACCGTTTTGAGAGCTGTGGTGATGAATAAATTTCCACAAATAATATAATAATATAATATTACCGTTTTGAGAGCAGTGGTGATGAATAAATATCTACTTAGTAAAGCACCAGTTCGACTTCGAACTTACGACCTACAATAACTGGATGGAACTGAATACTATTAATATTTTAATTCACACTAGCTTTTACCAGCGGTTTCGCCTTCATGGAGATCGGAAATTATCACGCGGGAACGTACTGCCGGGATAAGAAGGACCCTATGTGTTAATCCAGGTTATAAGCTATCAGTGTGACAAATTTCATCTAAATCTGATCAGTCGTTTTTACGTGAAAGAGTAACAATCATCCATACTCACAAACTTTAACATATTTTATAATATTATTATTAGATAGATGGAGCTATTGCCTATGTCACTTCCTAAACCCAGTAAGCTATTAGGCAAGACGTCCAAGAAGATAAGATCGGTAAGATATTTCTAATGATACTAACTCATTTAATTAAACACAAGTAAGTACGCAAATTCTATTACACCTGCGTCAAATGATACTACAAATAGACACTTAACAAGAATATATACCTACCACAAACGATTCAATATCGCTAACTAGAAGTGTCAACAAGGGGAAACACGTAACATTCTTTGTCACACTAAGTTAACCATTATATTTTTACACGCTTCACTTCACTTGTATGTTTGTTTGTAACCGACTCCTTATAGCGCGATTTTGACACACTTTAAATGACCAGATTTCATTCAAACTTTTCGCACCTGTAAAAGACCGATGACAATGCAATAATATCATACATTTGTGCCATTATCCTTGCCAGGGTTACCTGGACAGCAAAAAGTCTTCGAATACTACGCTGACATACGGCTCAAAATTCGAAACACCCTAAAAAATAGAAAATAAATAATAGTTTAAAAAACTAAAAAAACACGCTTTCATAGAAAAACGCTTTTTTTCCATTATTTTCTACTTTTTAGTTTGGTTTTCTATGAAAGCGTGTTTTTTTTTTAAACTATTATTTTTCTTATTAAATTTACTATAGCGTCTTGGTGGCCAAACATATGGGTTTGTGACTATATGACGTGGTTCATCTATACTAATCTTTACGCAGTATAAAACAAAGTCGCTTCCTGCGTCTCTACGCTTAGAACTTTTAAACTACGCAACGGATTTTAATGCGGTTTTCATCAATAGACAGAATGAGCCTCCTCATTCTGTCTATTGATGAAAACGCGAAAAAAAGCGTTTATATATATAATAATACGTGGGTGAAGTCGCTGATCCGTGTGATGCCGGCTGCAAAGAATACCACCATCCCATTTCTTCCCGTGGGTGTCGTAAGAGACGACTAAGGGACTTACTAGGCAGCGGCGAGGCGTAAATTTTTCTAAAAGAGAAGCCGAAGCGAAGTCGGCCTTAACTTACTGACTCATCAATAAAGAATACTTACTATCATTCTAAAATTAATATAGGAATGTAATGAATTAAATACAATTAAATTGAACAGATGAAAACGAATAAAATATGCAATATTCCTCTATCTCGTTCTCGCTGACGCATTTTTCTATACCTGTCTCTGTCATAACCCGTTGTACAGCGGCTTGCTCTCGTACATATCAAGCGGTGCCACGTGACCTAAAGTGACATCATTACGGGATCGCTGTTGTATGAATTTTTAGTTCCCGATTATGACGTTTTGGCGCCGGGTTAATTTATTTATTTATTTATTTTATTTTAAAGAAAGCTTACAGACTAATAACAAACATGAATATTTAAATAGGTTATGAACAATTGCTAATTACAAGCTTCCACATGTATTCAACTAATTAGTAAAACGTTATTTGCGTTGACCAGTTACAGCGAATTGTAGTAAGTAAACAGATTACGTGTGAAACATATTAGGTATGTCGATACAATATGCCAGGTATGTCAAGTCGTGCAATATCAAAGTCGGAGTTGAAAGTTATTTGTAATTGTCACCAAAATAATTGTAGTTTAAAATTTTTCTAATTTTGTGTGCGCTGGTGCAAAATAAATCAATATCCAGTGGATGGTAAGCTATTGAAGGCAATAACACTTCGTATACAGAAGGCGTTGCGCCTGTACTTAATTGTTGTGAATGGTACATGGAGTAGCGGCCGTTTTCTCAAGTTGCTAACATTAGTGCGAAGACGTATTTTGCTGAGAAGTTCGGGGCAGTCGACGGAGCCGTTTGCGATGTTCACTAAAAAACAGATATCATTGATATTACGTCTCAGTTCCAACGGTAGGAAATGATATCGCTTACAACGGTGTTCATAGTCGACTGATAGTTGCCTAGCCTTGAAGTCCAAGTACCGCAAAAATGTCCTTTGGACAGACTCAATACGAGATTTGTAGATCTCATATTGAGGGTTCCATACTTGAGAGACGTACTCAAGGTGGCTACGCACTAGAGAACAGTAAAGGACTTTTAATGGTTTTAGGGAACGAAAGCTAGAACTAGCTCTAATAATGAAACCTAAGGCTTTGAACGCCTTGTTGACAACCGTTTCTACATGATCATCAAAGAGCAGCTTGCTATCGTGTACCACGCCGAGATCCCTGATACTGGTTTCTTTATTTATGTAAGTACCATCCAGTTTCTTTATTTATGTAAGTATACCCTGTGATACATACGTAAAGAAAGATAAACCAATAGAAACTTGGCTTTAATTAACTATTTTCACAAGCCATAGAAATAATATGTATTAGATTGACAACACTAATCAAAGATGACAACTGACATTAAGAAATACTATCAGCCAGTTAGTAAGGAGATTATATATCATTCACCCCCTCTATGTTTTCTTGATCGAGGAGGTAATCATTAAGACGAATTGGGAGTCTCCTTAACCTTGCTGATCTACGAACAGCCTGAGGTTGTTCGGCACCGTTGTTATTGGTTTCAGGAGTTCTAAAAATGTCTTCTTCATCATTTTCATCATCGTTTGAATCATTTCTGTTTTCTGTATTTCGACAACTTAACTCAGCTTCATCCACCAACGTAACAGGAAGCGGTGCCAAATGCCTGTTAGATACTGTCGATTCCTGGCCATTGGTGCGTCTCACGTACGAGTAACTTGGGTTACTATGCAGGAGCTCAACTTCCTCCACATAGGGATCGGTCTTAGAACCTCGTACATATTTTTTTAACAATACTGGACCTGGAACGAGCCACGATGGAAGGGATTCTCCAACAGGTGTTCTTCGAGGAAAGTTAAATAGTCTCTCATGTGGAGTGGCATTTATCGATGTGCACAAAAGTGAGCGCACGCAGTGTAGCGACGGTTTTAAAGCTTGCTCCCAGTTTTCAATGGGTAGATTTTTTGAACGTAAGTAAAGTTGTATTGTTCTCCAGAGCGTTCCATTCAATCTTTCTACCTGGCCGTTTCCTTGCGGATTATACGGCGTAGTGCGAGATGACGCGATGTTACAATTTCGTAAGAAAGTTTGCAGATCTTCTGACATGAAGGAAGCACCTCGGTCACTGTGTATATATAGGGGTTGACCAAATTCAAAGAAAATATTTCTGAGACAGTTTATGACAGTCACAGAGGTCATGTCCGCGCAAGGATAGGCAAACGGATACCGTGAAAATTCATCTATTATCGTGAGTATATACTTGTTCTTAGTATTTGATGGCAAGGGGCCCTTAAAATCAATATTCAGCCGCTCAAAAGCTGATGTAGCTTTAATAAGTGTTCCCTTGGATTTTGCGAAACGTGGCTTAATTTCTGCGCATATTGGACATGAGGCAGTCATTTGCTTAATATCATTGATAGAGTAGGGCATATTTTTCTGCCTGATCCAGTGGTACATTCTAGTTATTCCTGGATGAGAAAGGGCATCATGTAATTCATATAACTTGTTGTTACTCATGGATGCGCAAACTCTGGAGAGGGCATCAGCTGCAACATTTTCGTTACCTGGTCTATAAATTATGTCGTACTTGTAGCATGATAGTTCTAGCCTCCATCTTTCGAATTTGTCGTTTTTTATTTTGCTTGTATGACTTTGGCTAAAGATGTGGCTCACAGATTTCTGATCCGTTATAAGAATAAAATGTCTATTCAGTAGATAATGCCGCCATTTCCTGAGACTTTCAACGATAGCACAAGCTTCCTTTTCTACAGAAGCATGCTTGCGTTCACTGTCTGATAGCGTTCTTGAAAAGAATGCAACGGGGCGACCTTTTTGAGAAAGCGTCGCGGCTAAAGCAAACTCAGAAGCATCTGTTTCAACTGTTAATATTTCCATTTCATCAATAGCAACCAATGCTGCCTTCTGTATGTCTGCTTTTAGTTGCTGAAAGCTGTTCTGCGCAGTCTCATTAAGAGGAAAGTGGGTTACATTAATTAACGGTTGAATCTTCTCGGAAAATTTGTTGACCCATTTGGCGTAGTGGGCAAACAGCCCTTGTGCTCTTTTGAGTTCAGCGGCATTAGTTGGTAGCGACAAATTTATAAGAGGAATAAGTCGATCTCTATCAGGCTCAATCGTATTATTTGTAATCGTGTAACCCAAAAGGCTTATCGTACTTTTACTAAAGTTACATTTTTGTTCATTTAACGTTAGTCTGTATTTCTTCACTGCGGCCATAAATTGTCGCAAATTCATATCGTGTTCCTCCTTGTTTTTGCCACAAACAGTAACGTCGTCAAGATATGCAAAGATTCCTTGTAGTTTTTCCTTATTGATAATATATTCAAGAGTTCGTTGAAAGGCGGCTACTCCATTGGTGACACCAAATGGTATCCTCGTAAATTGATAAAGTTTTCCACAAGCTTCGAACGCAGTAAATTTTCTTTCTCTTTCTATTATCGGTACCTGATGATATGCGCTTTTCAAATCGATCTGGCTAAAGTAATTAAATTTAGCTACCTTTGAAACAATCAATTCTATGTTAGGAAGCGGGTATGCGTCTAGGTATGTAAACCTATTGATAGTTCTGGAGTAATCGACTACCATGCGCTTTCGATGTCCTCCACCACCAGTAACCAGAACCTGAGCGCGCCATGGAGATATACTTGGTTCTATTATACCATCTTTTAACAGTTTTGCTATTTCTATCTTAATAAATTCTTCATCTTCTTTGTTATGGCGTCTAGATTTAATAGCGATAGGAGCTAAATCTTCAGACAGGTGTGTAAAAATGGTGGCTGGTGGTACAGAAGCTTCCATTACACAGATTTGGAGAGCCTCTCTAGTACCTCCAAATTGGAATTCAAGCTTAGAATGATCTTTCAAAATATCATGCCCAATTATGACATCTGCGCATAAGTTGTTCACTATTAAAAGAGGACGTTTTACATATTTATGTTTGTTAATGATAAGAGTAGCAAAACATATTCCATCGACGTATGATGTGTGGCTAAGCGATGCCAGATTAATGGTCTGTTTATATGGCCTTTGTTTCAATTTCATCATATGAGCTATATTTTTCTCGATGAAACTCACAGAACTTCCTGTATCAATGAGAGCGTCTACGACAATATCATTTACTGTGATGGCAACTGTTGCTTGTTTTAAAGTAGACGGTGATGCAGCGGAAAATACAGTGCTGATAGACTCTGGAGAGGGCATCAGCTGCAACATTTTCGTTACCTGGTCTATAAATTATGTCGTACTTGTAGCATGATAGTTCATATTATATAATGATAGATTTCTGGCGTGTGAATATTACGTGAAAACATTTGGATACATTTAGTTGCAGTTTGTTGGTTTTGCAATACTGTACAAATCTGTCAAGGTCTGACTGAAGTAGCTCAGTATCAGCTAATGTTTAAGGCTGGAATCAGAGTCGGTTATCCTTAGCGAGATACGAACACTCGCTGAGAAACTTGCTCCTTTAGAATTTTTAAAGGAAGAGATAACTGCGCTTCGTACGGAGTTTGCTGGTCTACAGTTATCATTAAGTGAGACAAATAAGGAGTTGAAGGGGTTCAATGAGAAAATGAAGGATATGGAAACACGCCTTGTACACGTCGATAAGGTCCAGGAACAGGTGGCCATCCTTCACGACCGCTTAGATAAGCTAGAGGAAGATAGTATTGCGAAAGAGCAATGGACTCGTTTGAACAACATCGAAATAAAAGGTCTACCTCAGAACAATCACGAGAACCTGTTTGAAATCATCAGCAAAATTGGCATTAAAATTGACTATCCCGTGTCTAAGGCCCAGATAAACTTTATAACTAGGGTATCAACCCGTGAGAAAGATCACATCAAAACCAATTATAGTGAGCTTCTGCAACCGTTACGTGAAGGATGACTTTATTGCCGCTGCGAGACTACTTTTCAAAACTGCTCCTTTAACTACAGGGCAATTAAACCTTCCTGGAAACCAGCGAGTTTACGTCAACGACCACCTAACACTACAGAATAAGTTATTGCTGTCCAAAGCTAAAAAGGCGGCCGCAGAAACGGATTAATTTAGAACATTTCTCTTTTGTTGTAATACAAAGGTATAAATAACCTTTTTTGTTGTTTGAATGTTATGGTGAATTAAATACTCGTAGTGTAACTATATTTATTGACAATAGTAGCCACTATTTACATACTATTGTATTTTTAATAGCGATGAATATCCAATGCGAATCCCCGAAGGCAAGCCGGTAGGAATCGTGTTATATGGTGCCTTCGCCACTGTACTAGAGAATGGGCAGCAGCGTTCTTTGTGCACTTTACCACCATACTGCGATCAAACTGCGAATCCTAACCTAAAGTGGGAAGGCCTATGTCCAGCAGTGGACGTCTTTCGGCTGAAATGATGAAGCCGTTGGCAAAAGCGAGTAATATTTTAAAGCTAAAGAGCTTGTTTGTTTGAACGCGCTAATCTCTGGAACTAGCAGTCGCATTTCAGAAAAAATCTTGCACTTGACAGCCCAATTCTTGAGAAAGATGATAAGCTATTAGCTTCTGCCCGCGACTTCGTCCGCGTTAAATTTCTTGTCTCCCGACCCTTCCCGTCGCGTCGAATCACCTACCCGTACAATTTTCCCCGTTTTTACAACATTTTTCATTACTGCTCCACCCCTCTTAGTTGTAGCGTGATTTTATATATATATATATATAGCCTAAGTATAGCCTTCCTCGAAAAATAGGCTACCCAACACACAAATAATTTTTCAATTCGGACCAGTAGTTCCTGAGCTTAGCGCGTTCAAACAAACAAACAAATTAACTCTTATAATATTAATAGATAGTATAGAAATAACATCACGTTACGACCCTCAGGAGTCGTGCAAAATGAAAATCAGAAAGAACACAAAGTGTTAACGAAGTAATAGATAGCGAGGGCGGGCGTTGACAAAATTTCACGCAATCGAAGTCGCGAGCAGAAGCTACTTGTAGTCTTGTACTATTTATACCATTTATTTCAGGTGACACAGGCCCATAGATACACAAATTTAACCCTAACATATATCACACAACACACGATCAGCCTATAATGTTCCGACTGCTGGAATACAGGCTAGAAGGCCAGAAAGAATAGGTCGAATTGCGGCCATTGCGACTAATATTAGCGGGGACCAGCCTTCAGCGCAGGAGATACTAGGTGCTCAAGTGTGTGCGCAGACAGGCGCTCTCTCTCTTCCCTTACTCTCATAGTCCGATGTGATGGTAATCCAACACGACCGGTCAGAGATCAGGTGCAGGAACAACGGTATCACACTGATAACAACAACGTGTTACAAGAAAATCCTAATGGAAAAATCCAATAACACTGCATGACCTGGAAATCGAATCCAGGAAGGACCCCTCAGCTCACAGACGCTCGCAGTCGCATGTACGACACGAGACCAACGAGGCATTTATACTATTAACAAACTACAGAAAACTACACAGAATTAGAACTATATAGTTCCTATTTGGACATGCAAAAGTATGTACCTAAATATCTACTTCCCTTTAAAGCATAAGAAGAGTGTCGACAACCCGTGGAGAGCGGAAGAAAACATACATAATTAAAATACATTTAAGTAAAGACCAATGTTATAACAGTGCCATCTATGTTTTATATATTAAATTACTGTTATGTGAAGTAAATTGATACAATGTGTGTACTTTGGTAGTATTTAGTATAGAAGATAGATGGCGTTGATTGCAGTGGCTTGATTTCATGAAAATTTGCAAAAGATGGCGTTGCAGTCTCTTTTTGGAAAGTATAATTTATACATTTACTATTACATACATAGATAGTATACATGTAGATTTTTTTACTTTTAATTTATTCTCCAACTTAGAACATTTATTATTTCAATTGAAACATTTACAGGCACTGTTGAAGTAGTCGGTTATATTTAAAAAATATCCAGCTGGTTGCCCATTCTAAAGCGTAATACCTCATTATCATCAACATTCTCTTACGCTTATCCCAATTTTTTTATGGTCGACGCAACATGTCTTAGGGCGGATTTTTTTAAAAGTGTACCTTGAGTTTTCATGATGTCCCTTAAGTTTCGATTTTTTTTTTACTTACGTCATTAGAAAATACGAATATTTTTTAACGTCACTTGATAGAGCATATGTTTGGTAGCATAGCAGTAATTTTTTTTTCTTTGATTTTTGGTTAATTGATCATTTTTCAGTGCAATAACATTACTAATCAGCAGGTTTTGCCATGTCCCATCGTCTCGTAGTAACATAAAAACTAGAATAACAGTTTAGTTATCAGTATGTAGATTGATGTAATTACAGTATTATACGGCCTTAATAATATATTTATGAAAAACCTAAACAAAAATTAATTACAATAACAAATAGATTTTAAATTCGTTTTTAAATCAAAGTCTGAGATTTCGACGGGGTGGAACTTTCCCCTGAGTAACGCGAGTTTTAGTGGTTTTATGAAAATATTTTCTTTCGTTGGCAAAAATACAAAAAAAATGAGGACCTGCATTTTAACTTAGGTACACTTTTTAAAAAATCCGCCCCTTAACAAACTCCCCAGCAGCACAGCTGTCTGTAAAGAACGTACGCGTAACTTTACCTTATCGCTCGACCTGTGCGGCTTTTATTAATTAGCCTCTCGATAGTATAACAACATTTCTACACCTTTTTCTGAACGGTTGGTGCAGAAATAAGTAGTAGGTACTTACACCCACAGTTAGCCAGTTATGTTTAAGTCCCATGTAATAGAGAGCGAGTCTATTGCCAGTAACCGGGCACAAATCCAGACTCCGGGCTTTTACTGAAAAAAAACCAGATAAATAAACTCACGAAAACTTAGCTCGACCTGGGAATCGAACCTAGGACCTCAAGCTCAGAAGTTGCACTAGCGACCACTAGACCAATAAATAAATAATATCTTAGGACAACCAACACAACGTTATCTGATCCCAAACTAGGCAGAGCCTGTACTATGGTAGCCAGACAACTGATAAACATACTTATGTATTTCTAAATACATACATATTATAGATAAATTACACCCAGACACAGAACAAATGATTGTGCTCATCACAAAAAGATTTGTTCTAGGTGGGAATCGAACTCACGACCTCAGTCTTAGCTGTCAGGGTCACTAACCACTAGACTAACAGGCCAGTCAAACCAATGAGACGGTCATCTCGATAGTAATCAATCAATCACATCAAAATATTTATATTTCACATGTCAATGTCAGAAGCTAGATGCACGGTTCCAAATTGTTGATTCCTATGGAGAAGAGCCGGCAAGAAATTCTGTAAATGTAATGATTATTTATTTTTCCCTATCGAAAAGTTCGAATGAAACTAAAAACAACTGAAGTTTCAGCAATTTAGCTACTGTATCTAATATCGGAAGTCAGCCACGTGTTTCATGAATAATTAAACATTATTGTACAAGTCACTCTAAATCTAATTAAAAAACTAGCTAAGTACTTCTCGAACCACGCGAAATTCAGGGTTCTGTAGTTGGAATGAATTAATTCCATAACACACTTAACTTTAGTATGTAAGGTGTATCTATTCATACACGAAATATTTTAAGGGGTACACCTGTAGGTGGTAAAGAAGCTATAGAAGCAAAAAGAAATTTTTTATCTAAGCGTTTTTGAATTTTCGTAATTATTATAATTTTAAAACTACTTGAGACGTTTTGCATAAAACCTTTACTCCAAATTCTATGAATGGCCCACCTGACGCTGCGAGGGCGACGACCGGACGGCACGAGCATGACCGCGGTGTCTCGGGCCATAAAAAATAAGAAGGAGCCAATATTTTTTAAGTGCGTCAAATAATTTATAAATATTAAATTAAAAAAAAAAAGTCTTAGAATTTTTTTTGTCGTTGCTATCGCTTTTTTACCACCTACAGGTGTACCTCTTAAAATATTTCGTGTATGAATAGATACACCTTATATAGTTTATGGTCAATGCTCCAACTGAAAATGTAAGTTTGTAATCATAAAAAAATATTATTTACTAGCTTTTGCCTATGGTTCAAACCGCGTGGCGGTCGCTCCAGGTTATGAAATATCTGTGTGCCTTTCATCAAAATCCGTCTTACCGTGGGTGTCGTAGAGAATGAGCAGCAGCGTTCTCTATGCATTTTACCATCATACCGCGATCGCCAACCCGCCTGCCAACCGTGGTGATTTTGGCAAACCCCCCATATAGGGGGAAGCCTATGTCCATCTGTGGATATCTTTCGGCTAAAACGATGATGATGATGATGATGCGTCACACACATCAGAAAATCCTAACGTATATTTCACATTTATAATATAATAATATAAAATATTATAAAGCTGAAGAGTTTGTTTGTTAGATTGAACGCGCTAATCTCAGAAACTACTGGTCCGAATTGAAAAATTATTTTTGTGTTGGGTAGTCTATTTATCGAGGGAGGCTATAGGTTATATAATATTACGCTACAACTAAGAGGAGCGGAGCAGTAATGAAAAATGTTGCAAAAACGGGGAAAATTTATTCCTTTTGAGAGTTTCCGTTGCGTGCGCTGCGTAAACGGTTAAAGTAACGCAAAAATCTTGTATGACGGAATTGTTCCTTTTAAAAAGTTCTGTGTCTATCTTTTAAGGTTGACTCACTATAACTCAAAAGGAGCGAGCAGCAACGAAAAATGGACGAAAACTAGCAGGCAAATCGATGCGACGGGAAGGGTCAGGGGAGCAAAAATTTGACGCGGACGAAGTCGTGGGCAGAAACTAGTTTATAATATTAGTGGGATGTATTAAAACAATATTATGTTTTATTAGTGACAAAACGACAAATCAACGTTTTTCGTACATTTCTGCTTTGTTATAAGACGTTGCTTGTATCCAAATTTCACAATTCTAGGTAAACGGGAAATACCCTAAAAGTTTTGAATTATTTGCGAAGATCAAAATACGTATATCACATCAACATCATCATCATCTTGATTTTTCAACATTCCAACATGATACCTCTCCACGTGATCCCGAGAAAAAGAATCTTGACAGACGAACGGACAAAGAAGTGATCCTTTAATTTTTTTTTAACTTTTATAAGGGTTTCAATTTTTTTTTTGCGGAACAGAACCCTAAAAATTGTGTAATCATACATTTTTTGTTCATCTTTCTATCTACATCGAATTGAGCTCATTTTCCATTTCATTTCAACCGGAAACACTGAATTTCCGAGAAAATGCGTCATGATGGACTCATTAGATTTTTTGTTTATATTTTAGATGTTAATTAATTGTGTCTGTTTTAAGTAAATCCCCGGACCAATTTGGTAAGATTGGAATACAGATAACTATTTCCTCCCTGCGACTTCGTCTGCGCGGAATTTCTATTTTTAACTTAAAAATATCCCCTATGACACTCGGGGTAATATACTTTTCCATTAGGAAAAGAATTTTCGAAAAACGATCAGTAGTTCTGAAAATGATATTCAAACTCCTACATACAAATTCATAATTTTTGTATTCTATATAATACTAGCTTTTACCAGCGGCTTCGCCCGCGTGGAGGTCGGAAATTATCCCGCGGGAACATACTACCGGGATCAAAAGTAGCCTATGTCCTTTCTCAGGCTTTAAACTATCTGTGTACTCAATTTCATTTAAATCGGTTCAGTAGTTTTGGCAGGAAAGCGAGACAGACAGACAGACAGACAGAAAGACAGACAGACAGAGTTACTTTCGCATTTATAATATTAGTATGGATTAAATAAATTAAAAATATTAAATATTAAAATATTAAATAAATATTAAAATATTAAATATATTAAAATATTAAATATATTAATATTAAATATATTAAAATATTAAATATTAATAATATTAATTAGTGTGGATTATTACTAGCTGCTGCCGTTCCAAATGGTGCCGCACGTAAGGAAGAGCATTATCCCATTTCTTCCCGTGAGTGTCAAAAAAGTCCATAAATTTTACTAGAGAGAGGGCAGCAGCGTTCTTTATGCATTTTATCACCATAATGCCATCGCCAACCCGCTTGCCAAGCGTGGTTATTAAGGCAAAACCCCAACCCCCTTGCAGGAGCCCTTTGGTCAACAGTATACGTCTTATGGCTGAAATAATGGCTATCTACTCTGCCCGTTACTTCATACATGTAGAATTTTTCGTTTAAACAAAAATTCTATCCCGCCCGCCCGTGATTTCACTTCGTTTTCTCTTAGCGTTCTTTCTGACCTTTTTAGTCAGGTCCTACAGATTGTAACGTTATGTAAATTCATTCTTCGCCAAGAATTAGGGTATTTAATGCAAAACGCACACTACACTGTCCTCCCACACCTATTAACTCAACTCAGTCTATCGCTGTCCACTGCTGGACATAGGCCTCTCCCATGTTGCGCCATAACACCCTATCCTCCGCCTTCCGCATCCAGTTTGCCCCAGACACTTTCCTAAGGTCGCCTATTAACTAAAGTTGTAAAATTTGAAACCATTGTAGAATAGAATAGAATTTTATTTTGCAAATATGGGTAATACACAATAGTTGTTATGTTATGACCCATCAAAGCTCAGCCATATTTTACCATGCGGCATGCAAATATTTACATTATTTATTATAATTTATCCTTACACACAAAAAAAAAGATCAGTTGAGGAATATCATTATCATTACAATTATCATTCAATAGAAAAGTTATAAATTATCATTAGCAATACAATTATTGTCATTTTCAATACATTTAATATCATTATAAATACAATTATTGTCATTATCAATACAACTAATATCATTATAAATACAATTATTATCATTTTAAATACAATTATTATCATTTTAAATACAATTATTATCATTATCAATGCAATTATTATCATTATCAGTACAATTATTATCATTCTCCTTACAATTATCATTCCGTAGATCAATTATTACGCAAATATATTTTTCTCTGTTAGAAACTCAGTTACACTGTAGTAAGTTTTATCTACCAAAAAATTACGTAGTCTACTCTTAAATAGTACTGTATTTAAATCTTTCCAACCACTCGGTAATTTATTGTAAATAATTGGGGCCATGCAATAAACACTGTTGCGCATCAGAGTGGTTTGACAGGAGACTTGACATAGTTTGCTATTGTCACACCTATTTCTTGGGAATACATCAGCTAGGCGTTGAAAACGACGTGTAAAAGCCAATTTAAAAAAAAATTGTATCCACGGACTTTCTTGCCGGTTCTTCTCCATAGGAATCAATAAATTTGAGCCTTCCCTAGCCTTACTTTTCATAAGTGCCTATGTAGGTTTATGTAAAGTTAAATATTTTGATTTGAAAAATGTTTCAAGTTTCTTTTGACAATACAGTTGTTCCTTTCAGCGATACAGTCAAAAACTTGGGAATATTTATTGATAAGAACTTTTCTTGGACTGCCCAGCTACAGGAAGTTAGCCGTAAGCTATTTGCATCCGCTGCGTCTTTGAAGAGATTGCGTAACTTTCTCCCGACTGCCACCAAGATTGCGCTTGCACAATCACTTCTTCTACCCATCCTTGACTATGCCGATGCCAGCTATCTTGACCTTACCCAAGACCAACTGGACAAACTTGAGCGCCTTCAAAACTTTTGTATAAGGTTCATATTTGGTTTGCGCAAATATGACCATGTTTCCGAATTTCGAGTGAAGCTCAAGTGGTTACCAATTCGCCTTCGCCGGAATGCTCATATTCTTTCTCTTTTGTATAATGTGCTATTTTCTCCCTCCACTCCTCTCTATCTCAAGAAGCGTTTTCAGTTTCTTTGTGACTCCCACACGAAATTCTTAAGGTCATCAGATAACTTGAAGCTTAAAATGCCTATGCATTCCACAACTTTCCTCGACCATTCCTTTACTGTCCAAGCCGCTCGGTTGTGGAATGCATTGCCTGTTGAAATAAAACGCGCGCAGACGTTACATGTTTTTAAAAGACTCGTGAAGGAACACTACTTGTCGTTGTGATCTTGTTCTCCTAACCGAACTGTAATTTTCTATGTACTGTCGTCATTAATTTTTGTGTCTTATATGGATATTTAATATGTATGTATTTATGTATATATTATTTAGGATATAAATAACTGTTTAGTTGTGTTTACACCATTGACATACCCATTTTATGTCCACGCTTTTCACTGTCCATTCCATGGTTGCCTGGAAGAGATCGCATAAAGCGATAAGGCCGCCCATTGTATATTTTGTAATAATTATAATGTTTTTTGTGATGTATTTTTATGGTGTACAATAAAGTATATATAAATAATAAATAATGTTTTTTCAGATCGGAGTGGCAGTTTCCCTAGAGATTACCCCTTTCATTCAAACTAAAAATAAATAAATTTTACCTCTTTATAATATTAGTGTAGGTTTTATAGAATAGTACCTATAGAAAGAGGGCTTAATACTCAAATCAATCTCAAGGCATAACTGCTTGATACTCAAGTAGATACCTTAAGATTCCCCATTGCACGAAGTCCTGTAAAGTAGTTATTGCAATCTAAACACACACTTGCGCTTTCTTCCCATTGGGGTAGACAGAAACTACAGAACCTTTTTGCCTTTGCATTGTTTACGAAAAACCGCTGCGCATGTGCTCTTTGAATGGACAGGCGTCATCCAGATTAAGACAGAGAAACCCTCGGGACACCTAAATCTTACCCAGATGTTCTCAACAGACCTGGAGACTTCATCATCTAGGGATAATTACTGACGGCCCCCAGGCCCACGCATATGGGTCCTCTTCAAGAACTAAGTCTCATAATCAAACCCACTAACGAATTTTTTTTTTCACTTTTTAATGAAGTTTGTATTACATAACATAACACAATATTTCACTATGTAAACACGCCAAAAACACAACATAAACTAAACCATAAAAGATCATTATATTTCGTTTAAAAATACCACGTACGTAATAAAATTATTAATAAGTGTTACTATTAATATACTAAACAACTCTTATCTAAGACATATATCAATAACTTAATTAGACTAATGATAGCCGCCGGCTACGCTTGTCTTTTACAGTGTTTTGGTATAAAAATCATGTTATTATAGATTTGTATAGATAAGCACGTTGTCATTTCCTCTTGTCTATCGCAAATGCATTATTTTTAAAGTCAAGTTCAGAATAACGACTTCCTTAAAACCAGACTGTATTTCCTACTGCAAAGGTCTGTTTTCTGATAGACAACGATCGAGCATAGATCACCCCATATGCTCACTCCATACTTCGTATACCTATCCTTGTATTTCTTAGTAACAGCCTGGAATTTTGAAGTGGGTGTGTGATACCCCCGTGCCTTGGAAAGCACGTTAAGCCGTTAGTCCTGCGCCTGATCTCTCTCCAATCGTATCGGATTGTCGTCCCATTGGACTATGAGAGTGAGGGAACAGAGAGTTCTCCTGCGTCTGCGCACACACTTATGAAATATAATATCTCCCGTGCCGATGGCTAGTCTCCGTTCCCGAAATACGGTCTGGAGGACAACTTCAGTATGTAAAGAGTGCTAACTGTGGCTTCGTTGTTCGTCCGTTCGTATATCACAAGGCTGTCTGCCAAACTAAAACAAATCAAACAAACATTATTTTATTTTATCGTATCAGTATTGTATCGTTCCTTCGTTTCTGCCTACCCCTATGGGAAAAAAGCGTGAGTATATATATGTATTTTATTCAAGCAAAAGAAGAAAGAAGCTCCAGGTGCATCAGACGTACTGAAATATACGTATATACTAGCTGACCGTACAGACGTTGTCCTGTTTCCTAGAACTCGATAGCAGCGCCACGTACCGGGTCCAATAGTGAATCTAAACCATCCAGGGTGCCACCCAAACGCATACAAAAAAATTCATTGAAATCGGTCCAGCCATTTAGGACGAGCTCAGTGACACACACGTACAGTAGAATTATATACATAAAGATAAGGAGGCTTTTGAAAGAACTTTCACGACTATTTTTCAGCACATCTTTTCGACAAAGGTGCATGCCAATGCATCGTTTTGCTTTTTTGCAGGCACATTTTCAGCGCTACGTTTTCTTAAACTAAGAACAAATCACTGGTTTTTGAGAATAACGAAATAATTCAAAATTGAATACTGTATGCCAAACGATCATTAATTGTTCGACGCCAGGCCAGGGCCCTGGCCATAGAATTTAAATAGCGCAGTGAAAGTTATGATTGTGGGGCCCTGGAGCAAAAGTGGCGAAGCGAACTGTCCGCCGTGCGCGGAGCTGATTAGTACAATATTCAAAAGACTCACCTGATGGTAGACACCTGCTTCTGGAGCCTACCTGGATTTATGTATGTAAATGAGTGTATATTGTATTGTGTAGTGACGTTATGAGTACTCCAGGATACAATCCACCGCTCCAATACGCCCTGCTACCAAAGGCATGCGGTCTCCAACACGCGGTTTCCAATAAGGTCACTGTCACTTCAAAGTACTTCAATCAAACAAACTGAACCCGTATTATCTCGTCAAAAGGGGTTGGTTACGCACAAAACTATTGGATCACGACAAATTGTCCACAAACGATCGATTCTAAAAGATTACTTTACAACAGGGTCGCACAAGCAAATTCGACCGACATTTTCAAGGACCAAACCCAAGAGAGAAAGTGTCAAACTGACAAATGACAGATTTCACTCCGTTTCACGTCATGATGCGTTCACAGAGTAACCAATTCAAACGGGACGGAACATTAATTAATGTTTCATATTTTACAAACTTAGAGATGCACCGCCAAATTCGAAGCAACGTTCGTTAGTTCACCGTTTCGAAATCGTTCGTTGCTCGTTCGTTGCTCTGTTCGCGATAAAATATCAAAGATTTATGATCGTTTAGCGTACAGTATTCAATTTGACGGAATTTTGAATTATGTCGTTATTCTCGAAAACCAGCTAAATATTGGTAGAAATCGATATTACGGATTTCTGCTCGTAATTTTATTACAATCTCTATAATTAGTAATTTATTAGTCAATAAATTAATAATACTACGTACCTCGAGGCTAAGATTTTTAACACTACCGCTTCAGCTACCGTTTAACTACATCATCGTCATGATCACTTCAGCCTAAAGACGTCCACTGTTGGACATAGGCCTCCCAAAAGGAGCTGGGGTTTGCCATAATCGCCACGCTTGGCAGGCGGGTTGGCGATCGCAGTATGGTGGTAAAATACATAGAGAACGCTGCTGCCCACTCTCTAGTAAGTTCCTTAGTCGCCTTTTACCACACCCACGGAATGGTGCTATTCCTTACGTCCGGCGCTACACGGAACAATCTACACACGATCACAATCTTTAAGACAAAATAATGTCATTGTATATTTCAAGTTTTTGTCGGCCGCTTTACTTCGACGTCGACTCGGCCATTTTCATTTTCCTACCCTCATCCCTATTTATTTGGTCGGCGTAATATGCCTTTTTCTTCTATACTTCTTTATCTACTGCGTGGTATTTGCGTAGCTCAATTACAGTAACAATAGCTTTTATTTTGTCAGCTCAACTACGTTTATTGCGTTTTTTCCGTTGTTGATTAGAAAAAATTGTCGAACATATGCAGCAATGAATTAACAATATACTTCAAAATGATTGTGAGTGATAGTGTGTCGCTATTCTTTACGTCTGACTCAAGGAAGATGGTTTCCAATGCATCTTTTTTATGCTGGCTTAGAGATTCCCCATGTTTATATATTTTTTTAACGTATCTTTTTAATATTACACAATAATTTGAAATATTGGTTTACTATAAACAGACACTGTGCCAGCAGCAGGATGCTCTATATCGACATTATATTATAATTTCATATAAAAATATTAATTTGTGATATGTGAGATGTCCTTTCAGATAAGTTTTGATGTGTTTATCAACTCCTATAATTTCTGATGTTCGGAATTACGGACTAACTGTGCGTCATGTATTTACACTAGCTTCTGCCCGCGACTTTTTCCGCGTTTTTCTTGCCTCCCTGTCGAATCGAATCGCCTGCCCGTGCGCAGTTGTCGTATTCGTGGTTTTTTTTTCTTTTTACTCGACTCTTAAGGGTCCTAGCATAATGTTACATAGTCTATAGCGTTTCTTGATTAATGAACCACTAAACACTAAGAGATTTTTCTATTCGAACGGTGTCTACTGAGTTTGGTGCGTTCAACCAAACAAACAAACTCTTAAGCTTTATAATATTAGTATAAATGATTTGTGTCGAAAATGTCACTTATATATACTTATTGTGTAAGGTAAACTTGTCGAAATTTATTTAATTAGCGTTCTTAACTATGTTAGGGTTGTCTTCCAGTTTAACCAGATGCAGAAGTATGCCACTATTTTCCAAGGAGCGACTAAATAAATCATTCCGTGTGGTAAAGAATAGTACCATTTCATTTCTTCCCGCGGGTTTCGTAAGTAGCTACTAAGGGAGTTACTAGAGAATGGGCAGCAGCATTCTCTATCCATTTTACCACCATACTGCGATCGCCAACCCGCTTTTCAAGAGTGGCGATTATGGCAAAACCCTCCAAATTAGGGGAGGCGTATGTCCAGCTTTGGACGTCTTTCGGCTGAAATGATGATGGTAAATGGCTACCTATCTGATCTCCACAACCCAGTTACTGGGTAATACGACACCCCTTGGCAAGACTGGTTGTCAGATTTTCGAGCTTCTGACGACACGTAACAACTGTCAAAGATTCACAATAGACAGCCGGCCCAGATCAGTTCCGTGCATCTCGCATCCAGCGGATTCCAGTAGTCTTCACTGTTGTCTGTTTTCCAACGCTATATCTTCTATTACTTTATCGCCACTCCAAAACCTTCAGGCCCCATCAGCCATCCGTTTTGCGAGTAATGTGCCCTGCCCACCGCCATTTAATTCTTCGAGCTATGTCGGTTACATTGGACCTACGGATCTCTTCATCTTTGATTCTAACTCCAAGCATAGCCCTCTACATTGCCCTCTCATAACACGTATAAATAATTACAAATATCAACACAAGCCATCCAAGTTGAATGAAGTTTTCGTGAGAACTCAATAAACCAGATTAAATGAACTAAGATAGTTGTATGCGCGGACCTCGTGTAGATTTTAAAATATGATTGACATGTAAAATCGTTTGTACAAATTCACTTACAAAAATAAAACCAGTTTTCATTTATTGATGATTTTAATGATTATAATAATTCTGGGAATATGTACGTCGTGAATCATATTTTAATGGACATACGACTTGAGTTTTCTTGAGTAAATTTTACGTTAGCTTCGATTATACGTTTTAATTTTATGATAGCTTCGTTTTTAATCTACTTTGTATATCTCGATGACATTTTACTACTTCCTGTGACTTTTGTTTACATAGCAAGTAGGTATCTTAACTAGAAATTAAATTGAAAATAAAAACATTTTTGAAAATAATAACCGAATTCCGAAAAAAAAAAAACACTACACAGTGAAAGAAAACTAAAAAAACATGCCCAAAGACACCGCTTCCGAAATAAAAGGTTTTTTTGTGTTTGTTTGGAAATCAGTTGTATTTTTTGGAAATAGTTTATTTTTTGTCTCTAAAATCAATAAGAGGTGGCGAGACCACCAAGACGCGTACTCCAAGAGTTGGATCGAGGTGGCGCTGGAAAAGGATGCCTGGAGGGATTTGGGAGAGGAACATCTTTTCTGCTCTTTTGAGGACCCAATGGCTGCGTCAGCGAACGGTAGTCCTTTATTGCTTGAGTATAGATTTCATTTAATTTTTTAGTATATTGGGTTGGTTAACTGACATATGGCAAATGATTTAATTTAATGTTTTGTGTCTCTTAATATTTACTACTTACTATTAGTATAGAATCAAGTTCTTCTAACTGGACAGACAGCTATGCTGCTGGGGAGTTTGTTGCGTCACTTCTTCTTCCCAGCTAAAGCACCAGGAAGTGGTCAAAGTTGGCGTTTTGGGGGACTGTCTTATGTCATTTTGAAGTTCGAAAAGTGCTGATCCTCAGCCTAATTTTAAATAAATAACTTTTGATTTTTATTTGATAACTAGCTGTGCCCGCGGCTTGACCCACGTGAGGTTTGGAAATTATCACACGGAGACGTACTACCCAGACAAAATATATATTACTATAGCCTATGTTATTCCTTATAATATCAGCTATCTGCCAGTGCATTTCCTGTCGAAATTGGTCCAGCCGTTTCGAAGATTAGCCGGAACAAACAGACAGACAGACAGACAAAAAAAAAACTTTTTTTTAAATGTAAGTACCGTATCGTCATATGCATTCATGGAAAAGCTGTTAATTTGAAATTACCAACAGACACTACAATTTTATTTATTTGTATAGATTTAAAAAAAACTATAGGATATATTTTTCCGTGTTATTTTAACCATCGACAGTTGACACACTAAGATTGTACAGACGCCACCAGGTCAAGCTACCCGAAATTGTCAATTTTTCCCAATGAACCGTGAACCTAATGCTCTAGAAATAAAGTCGAAAATCTATCAAAGAAATCTGACAGGTTTTAGTAGCTTGATGTGTTGGCGTCTGTACAAACGATGGGCATAAACAAATTGATACTTTAAATTCATTCAGAAATACGTCAAATGCTTTTGAAGTCATAACTCCCATCTCTCAACTATGTTGGGTTCGTCTCCCAATTTAACCGGATACATCTGAATACTAGAATTTTACATGGAACGTCTGCCAACCAAGTTACTGGGTAATATAACACTCCTTGATAAGACTGGTTGTCAGAGTTTCCGGCTTCGGACGATCCGTAACGACTGTCAAAGATCTATAAATGACTGCCGGGACCAACGGCTTAATGCCGGCTTAAAGTCACTTCTACTCAAAGTCACTTCTAGTCAAACTCACTTCTAGTCAAAGTTCCTTCTAGTCAAACTCACTTCTAGTCAAAGTTCCTTCTAGTCAAAGCGACTTTTACTTTGAAGTAAATTTTAGTCAAAGTCACTTCTAGTCAAAGTTCCTTCTAGTCAAAGTGACTTTTACTTTGAAGTAAATTTTAGTCAAAGTCACTTCTAGTTTAAAGTCACTTCTGGTCAAACTCACTTCTAGTCTGTATAGAGTCTACTGTGAAATGTATGTATGTACATGGAACTGTTCTTCTCTCGCAAGCGCCGGCTTAATATTGGCTTAATAATGTGCTTTCTGAGGCACAGAGGGGTAAAGAAGTAAAATCTCGATGTTCAAAGATGGTCCCATCCACGGACCAGCCGCGGCAAGCACAACTTAACCTCCTATCGAGCCGTGCGGCTGTTAGCGACTTAGCAACTAGCCCTTCGATTGAAGGTACACTCACATAAATAGTGGTAGTATTTTACATGGAGCGACTTTTCATTTCGATCCAGCCCGTTCCCTTGCCTCTACCAGCGGTGCCCTAAGCCGAGGTCCGGACCCCACAAGAGTGCCCTTGGCGAGTAGTTGCTCTAGTTTCAAGTTTATAAGCCCTGGCTGGAGGCCTTAATTTATTAAGGTAGCCACAGGCAAGTCCGGTTAAGCAGCTGACAACCTGACCTGCGAGAGGTCATTAAAAGAAGAAGCGACTGCCTATCCGGCCTCCACAACTAAGTTACTGGTTATCACGGCATCCCTTTTTATTGTGAGTGAGAAATCATCAAATGATGTCTCCCGCTCTGGGCGCAGCGGGAGGGCGTGTCAGACTTTTACTGACTAAAACCCACCCGTGTTCCTTCGGTTGCCCATGTGCCAGGGCCACGGTATCTCTTTCGAACAAATCTCGCGACCCTGGCAGGCACTGGTCCTAGCAGACCCCCGCAGTACGAAACGGTACCCCTTGATAATACGCCTTTAAAATATGCCTTTAAAATAAAGTATTAATAATGCATTCACAGTTAGCTACACTTTAAAATATCAACATCTGACCAAGGATCATTATATCGACGTCAGATAACGATCGACAATTTGAAGTCACTCCGGAAAATCTATTAAAAGTACGCGCGAATGAATTTTTATTCTAGTTCTCACATCCTCTTAGTGGTAATGGCTTAGTGTTAAGCGGTAGCGATTTAAAGATGGCATGTTTTTTTATCGATCCTCAACTATTTTTCATTTCTCCTAAAATTATTTTTGAATACTGTAAAACCTAGCCTGTAGCTTCTTTAACACCTACAGGTATACCTCTTAAAATATTTCGTGTATGAATAGATACACCTTATATAGGGAATCCATAGACCGAATCCAATCCTTGGACGGAGGATCAAGGGAACTTGTGCGCATCCATGATCCTAGGCTGGTACTGTTCCGCCTTTGTGAGCCACCTCAGGTGGGAGTGAGGTGAATGACTCCTTCTACAACGTCCAATAGGGCGGTGTATTTACGTATGTGAAGAAATGATTTAACAATAACCCTCGAAATTATTTAGATTTTGATAGATAGTGTGTACCGCAAGTAGGGTGCTGGGCACCAAAAGTTAAGCAATCACTGTGTCACATAAAGAAATATAAAATGATCACTCTCCTACCCTTATCATCTTATCTTAACTCATTATAATCCCAATTTATTTGAGATCGGGGACAATATAAATATATATGTTGTTTTCGTTATCTCGGTAGTTAGGGGGTAACTACCTCTATCATATTTCAATCAGTCCATACACACAGATTCATACACGTAACAATTTCCTAATTCCTCCGCATCACATGCCCATACCATGAAAACATCACACAACTTTTCAGTCACTGGTGCCGCTTTCAGACTTTCTCTTATATTCTCATTTCTTTTTCTATCCATTTGCGTCCATGCGTTGTACCACACGTCCTTTTTAGTCTCGCCATCTCAACTGCAGCATGCATTTCATTCATCCCTTTTGTCTGATCACTGTTTTATAAATCTTCCCCTTAAATCCGGGAATCGCAATTTGTTCCCGTAGCCGGCTGTCATTTGATGTAATTTAGTAATCTAGTATAATTTACTGTTTATTCTGTGTTTAATAGACATCTACTTCGCACGAAGGAATCCAGATACCGAAATTCAGAGCAGACCGGAACAAGTGTGCGGTTCTGGTGATTCCTTCAGCCTCTTTGGTTAGTTTTCCAATCTGCTCTGGATGTCAGGTCCATCTTTACTAACAAGAAAATCCATGTCATCGGCAAATAGTACCAGGGTTCCTCTTCCTATATGTCCAACGCCGGGAGGGGACGCGCAAGAAGGACAGATAGTGAAATTTTTGGTAACGTTCTTCAGAAAGGTCAGGTGCGTACGTGGCTGCAGGGCTAACATGACCCTGCCAGGGTTGCGGAAAAGTTACCGTAACTCTGGCACAGGCAACTGAAGGAATACAGGTGGGTTTTACTCAGTCAAAGTTTGACACACACAGTTTGACAGAGCGGGTGACGTCATTTGATGATTGAACCAAAAAAAAAAGATGTATGTTAGGATCGTCACAGGTAGCGTTCTTTAATAATTCTGATCCAGCTCGTCCTTCTCTAAAGTGGCGCCCTGTATGCATCCCACAAGGGGTAACTTTAGCATATGGTCGCTAAGTTTTGAAGTTTTGAAGCCCTAGCTGTAGGCTTTCATTTACTGACGCAGTCTCGGGCAAGTCCAGTTAAGCACCCAACAACCTCCCAGGATGGCCTGTAAGACGCCATTCACGATAAAAAGGCGTTTTGTTATTTCTGCCTACCTCCATGAGAAAGTCAGAATTTATGTATGTGTACGTATGAAGAGTATGCTTAGAGGGTTTGGTCATGTTCAGAGGATGAATGAAGGACGGCTTACAAAAGGTATTTAAAAGACAGATGTGAGCGGAAACGCTGCTGGGATGGGATGCCCTAGGAGGTCATATAGTGGCCTTATCAGTGATGTTCTTCAGAAAGATCAGGTGCGTAGTGCTCGCAACCGTCGTGTGTGTATGACCAGATGTATGAACCTAAATGAGCCAAAAGGAGTGTGTAGAGATCGTAGCAGGTGGCGTTTCGTAGTTTCTGCCTATCACCATGGGAAAAAGGAGTGAGTTTATGTATATGTATGTTACTTAATAATAAT
The DNA here is from genome assembly GCA_932294355.1 of Aporophyla lueneburgensis. Classification (NCBI taxonomy): domain Eukaryota; kingdom Metazoa; phylum Arthropoda; class Insecta; order Lepidoptera; family Noctuidae; genus Aporophyla; species Aporophyla lueneburgensis. The sequence continues at coordinate 7,849,615 of OW028762.1, read as the reverse complement.
ATGTTAATTAGGCGTCTCCACTATAACATGGGATTCCGACACAACTGGCAATTACGTGTAATATTTGTTTTAAATCGATCGCTAAGAAATGCTATGCTTTTCGCCACGCCTCGTTTTTGGCTACGGTAATCGCAACACAATGGAGTTTTGGAGCGATTGATGCTGTTTCCCTTCGCCATCAGTTAATAATAGAGTAATATTAGAAAAATTATCAGGCAAAATTTATGAATATTTTTTACATAACTGATAATATGATAACAAAAGAAGGTTAATTCCATTGAAGCCACTGTCAGGATAGTGTGCGGAGGATATATTTGCCGTTGTTTCTTCGGGTAAGGAAGAATTAAAAGACCAGTAGGTATGTAGGACATAATACCATTCAATATCTAACTAATATAATATTATGCCTACATTGTCAGGAGGGCTAGGTAGAGGTACTTTTTGCATGATTGATGAATAATTTTAATTATCGTATAATTTTACGGCCAATTACAGTTTGGATTGAACCTAGAAAACCACGTTTAGCAGTCGTAAATGAAATTAAAATACACCAGGTAACAACCTCATTTTAATGTGTTACATTTTGAAAGTTATAATAAAATGCCTATTCTACGAAAAATGTATACACTCAACAATATTACTAACTCAATAATAGGTTTTTGCCTAATTAACAATGAAATATTTGTAATAAAAAAATTAAAAAAAAAAATAAAATAAAATATCTTAAAATATTTACATCATCACTTCTTTTCTTTTTATACTTGTACATAAGATATGTAGGTACAAGTATACAAAGAAAAGAATCACAGGGCATCAGAAAATTTGTCAGCATCGTTATCAACAGGAAAGTTGCCCAAAACGCTGGCAGCATTGCATTTACAACAAAAATATTAAAGAACGTACCTAAATCGCTCATCTACCCGCTCCGGTCATCAAACAGCCCTCACCGCGTAGCTTCGCAGCGTTACACCCCCTATATAAACGATACAGTAGGCTGCCACCGGACAGTATCTCCGCACCCTGTGTATCAGTAGACGCCTTTAATAAAAAAATAAAGAAAAAATAATAAAGTGTCAGTTTGAATTTTCACGTAAGTTGAACTTATTATTATTATATATTTATATTATAATATTATTTCCGATTAAAATAACTTTAGATTTTTGTCGTTTGTAAGGTTTTAAAATTAAGGGTTGGTTCGTTAGGGATGTGTAATTTAATATAGACTTAGAGGAGTTAAAACTAGTGACGTCAACTTATATTTAAATTACATAGAGGTGTTTGAAAAGTGCCACTTAAAATATGATTTTATTTATTCTGGTAGGTTTTTATAAATTTAAAATATGAACTGAAAATAATTAACTTTTGAGTTTTCCAGCAGTTGTTCGTTTTAAAGTGAGAAATAAGTAAGACTTTTAAAGAGAAATTCCACAAAAGTTAAGCTACTTATTACCTACAGTTTCTAAGTAAATTTTATTAATTAAAATAAGTTCCTCTGTTTTCCTTTGTTCAACTTTCAATAGCAACATAGAAATAAAGTGCGGAAATTGAAATTTTGTTTTCCTTCACAGTTTCGTCTTCCCTAAAACAAATTCTGGAAATACCATTTTGAAAATATGCAGTTTCTTTGGTACAGTTTTAAGTTAAGTTTAAATATCTAAAAAATTATAGATGGACTGTGTGAATGATGTTATGGATAGAAAGGAATGGAAACTAACATCTACCCTCAAAATTAATAAAAAAAAAAACTCATTTATTTCAGCTTTTTAACTGTATATTTTATTTTGGTATACAATTGTGATTTTAATTTACGAATTACGGATGTGTATGTGATCGGATTCGGATGTGATCGAATAATATTTGCGGTCGGCCGGAAAATTGCGGAAAATGACTATCAAGTCTGTATACAAAAAACTTTTCACAAAAAAAAACGACTTCCTTAAAAAAACACTACAAAGTCAAAAATTACTTTAATTTCGGAAGTCGGTGTCTTAGGATCTGTATTTAAGGTTTTTTTGCCACTGACTTCCGAAATTAAAGTTATTTTTGACTTTGTAGTGTTTTTTTTAAGGAAGTCGTTTTTTTTGTTTTGTAAAAAGTTTTTATTTTCAACTTTTTAGTTATGGTAGATACCCCGCACAAATCTAATTACGTTATTCGTTCATTTGTCGCGCAAAAACTTAATGCAAATTTAAGACTTATATGGTTTTCACATGGACCCCATTGTTCGAATGGAACCAAATTAAAATGGAACCATTCGGAAACCACCAGCTTTCAAATAAAAAAAGAATCATCAAAATCGGTTCACCCAGTTAAAAGTTGTGAGGTAACAAACATAAAAAAACATACAGTCGAATTGATTACCTCCTCCTTTTTTGAAGTTGGTTAACTAGATGAGGTCGGCGTCACTTATCTGACTACTCTGAGAAGAAAGGCCGAAATAAATTCAGAGGTCACAGTCTCTTTTAAAATCTTCATAATCTTGGTCAGATCAAGTGAAATCATATTAACATTCTTCAGAATCAGATTATCTTCTATATTCTTTACCAAATAGCAATTTTGTGTCTTTGAAGTTTAATAAAATGAAATTATTAAACTTCAGTAAATATGGTATAGGAATCACTTTATACGTCATAATTATTAAAAAATAAATAACATAGATGGAGTCGTCATTTGCTATCGAACTACTTCTGAGAAGAAATGGTGGTACAAACTCAAGGGTCACAGTCTCCTGCCGGGGTCGCGAGATTGTTCAAGCGAGATACCGTAACCCTGGCACTTGGGCAACTGAAGGAACATGGGTGGGTTTTAGTCAGTAAACGTCTGACACGCCCTCCCGCTCCGCCCAGAGCGGGAGAAGTCATTTGATGATTTCCCATCCAGAAAAAAAAAAAGGGTCACAATCTCTTTAAATCTTAAAGGCGACTAAGGGACTTACTAGAGAATGGGCAGCAGCGTTCTCTATGCATTTCACCATCAAACTGCGACCGTCATCCCGCCTGCGATTATGGCAACCCTCCCCCCCCCAATGGGGGAGGCGTATGTCCAGTAGTGGATGTTTATCGGCTGAAATGATGATGATAATGACTTGGAGCAACTGCTTATCTGACTTTCCACAACCCAGCTAATGGGTAACACGAAATTTTCCTGGTAAGACTAGTTGACAGACTTTCACGCTTCTGATGACGGCCTTCAAACGAAAATGTATTCCACATTTTAAACCATTAAGCAGGCAAATTAAAAAGAAAAATATACCAAACAAAAAGTCCAGTGTGAAGATTTCAGACTCAGATTTCCCCCCCTTTATTCGAACGAAGTGACCCGTTCCTATCTGTTTTTTTTTTAAGTATAACTTGCCGTTTTATTCATATTTTTGCCCCTGAATGTGTTGGCTGAAATTTCAGATGAAGATAGTAATGGTTGGCTTCTTAGATATGAAACTGCTTTATTAGACACTAGCTTCTACCCGCGACTTCGTCCGCGTCAAATTTTTGCTCCCCTGACCCTTCCCGTCGCATCGAATTGCCAGCCAGTTTCCGTCCTTTTTTCGTTGCTGCTCCGTTCCTTTTGATTGTAGCGTGATGTTGTATAGCCTATAGTAAAGTATTTTATGTCCGTTTCCTGGTTCTAAGCTACCTCTCTACCAATTTTCAGCTAAATCGGTTCAGCCGTTCTTGAGTTATAAATAGTGTAACTAACACGACTTTCTTTTAAATATATAGATTTCAAGGTTTTGTCTCAGTTGTAAAGTCGCAATATCTCGGAAAATTCTTTGGTTTTGTTGGTTTCTATAGGCATTATGTAGATTATTTTATATTTGAATGTGAGAACGTTGTAGGGCTTGCAGACTGTGGACCATTTTCTATTTTATTAAGTAGGTACCTGTTACTTGTTGACAGCAGCGGAAGTCCAGTGGTTACGGCCGCAACTTACAAGTTGTAGGTCGCGGGTTTGAACCCAGGCAGGCGTTTTACTTGTGTTGTGTACATTATTTCATCACCACTGCTTTCAAAACGGTGATCGTTACGATATTTTTCTTTCACTGTTTTGAGAGCAGTGATCATTAAATAATTAACACAAAATAAAGCGCATTTATGGGTTCTAACCTACGACCTAATATTCATTGCATTGTAGAATTCACTAAAACTGAAAAACATCTTACACAAAATTACAGATAAGAAAAAAAACGATTCCATTTTTGTATTTTCCAAAGTACAGTCAACACAAATGATTACTGTTTACTTTGACCGCCACACTCGATGCGTCATAATCTATCACCGACTGTACTCGATATTATTTTTATAAAACCTTTAGAAGTTAGCCTTTCTATTTATAAATGGTTTATTTTTGTTTGTTCTTTATTAGAGGCGTCAAAGGAATGTTAGATGCCCTTTGAAGTGTACACTTCTTTGGGCGCTCTTTGCCTTCTTTTGAACAATGTTCAAAATTGACCCGCCAGGATCTGTGACGATGTATATAATACCCGATTACGGCTGCAAAAAGGTGGGTTATGATTTTGACTGGTATGTATGTATGCGTAACTAAGCGATATTCCGCCGCTCGCTTTAAAAAGGTCAGGTGCGTAGTACTCGCAACCGGCGTGTGTGTATGACCAGATGTATGAACGTAAACGAGGAAAAACTTTTTAACAAAAAATTAAACCGCCGAAAAAACTGAAAAGCATAAAATAATAAACCTTAAAATTATGAGTCGACGCTTTGAGTGATCTTTGTTCATTGATTTTTCAGCGCCGACTCAAAATTTTAAGGTTTATTATTTTATGCTTTTCAGTTTTTTCGGCGGTTTAATTTTTTGTTAAAAAGTTTTAATTTTATAATTTTTTGTGACTTTAGTGTACTAATAATACTTGGCAAGGTATACCCTATCCAACAAAAAAAGAATTATCAAAATCGGACTACTCTGTATAAAGTTATGCGTGGTTATACATTACAATCAGTGAGCGAACAATCAATCATCCCCTGTTTTCCGACCCTTAGGGTTCGATTTAGTTTTCCAAATTTATATGGGACTACCTTGGAAGTATACCCTTTCCAATAAAAAAAGAATTGTCACAATCGGACTACCATGTACAAAGTTATGCGTGATCATACATAAAAAAAAAAAAAAAAAATATACGCGTCGAATTGATAACCTACTCCTTTTTTTTCGTCGGTTAAAAATGAATATGTAAGGATCGTAGTAGGTGGAATGCCGTAGTTTCTGCCTACACCCGAGGGAAAAAGGGGTGAGTTTATGTATTTGGAGGTCAGATGAGAAGTTGCTCCATGTAAAATACTGGTATTCAGCTACATCCGGTTAGTCTGAAAGCCGACCCCAACATAGTTGGGAAAACGGTAAGCAGATGATGCTGTATGTATGCATGTATGTGAGTTACGTAACTACTAAACTAAAAGAAAGAAAGAAAGAATACCATTTATTTGACACAGTTCGTACGTCGCCGTCGTTCGTTCGACGTCGCCGAAGTTCGTTCGTTCGTCGTCGTCCGTCGTGCGTTCGTTCGTTCGTTCGTTCTACTTAACATTCGTTGACAAATGAGTATGGTTGAAAACGACTTGGTCGTCCGCTGGTTCTAAATTAAATATGGCGCCCTCTATAGGAAGCCATGAACATTTTTTTTAATGATTCTGTGTTTGTTATTAAATGAAAATCTGTAATTGGCACATTTCAAAATAATAAATATTGTTAGCTAGCCCCAATTTATTTTTATAAAATAATGTTCAATAGGTAAATCCCAACTACTGAAAAATCACGCTCAAAATTGTATGAAACTAGAAAATATTTTCATCTGAAGGCCATGGTTGTATGCAACCTGCCCTAACAAGAAAAAAAAAACATTCTAACAGTAGTCAGCGATAATCTTTAGGGCAAAGAGGCATACGAGCCCGGCTTTCAGATAAGAATACTTTCTGGTTACGTACCTTTTTGAGCGTGGTTTTTCAGTTTTGGAGTTTTATGACTAGAGTTCTAGCCACATCTTCGTCCGCGTTAAATTTCTTGCTCCCCGACCCACCTCGTCGCATAGAATCGCCGCCCGTGTGAGGTCGTCGTATTTTTTCTTTTAGCGTGATGTTATATAGCCTTCTTCTATAAATGGATTATCCAACACAAAATATATTTTTTATTAACGCGCCAATAGTTTCTGAGATTAGCGCGTACAACCAAACAAACGGTTCAGCTTTATAATATTATACTAGCTTTTGCCAGCGGCTTCGCCCGTGTATTATACATATAAACCTTAATCTTAAATCACTGTCTGTTGATATACCGAATTAAAATCCGTTGCGAAGTTTAAAAGATCACGTATGTAGGTTGTATCTATGAAGAGATTAGTAATAAATATTATAATGTATAGAAGGAAGATTGAGATCAGTGATAATATCTATACTTTCTCTTTCTTTTGAAACTTCTATCTACTGGTGCATCCCATCCCTTTATGTAAGACATAATGCTTAAGTTTTTCTTTTATTTTCTCCAATCTTTAAAAAAACTAAGGCTTGTTGTAATCTTTTTCTGAACTTAGAGCCTAGAACCTTCAGATCAGCAGGTAAATCTGCAGTCAAATGTCAGGATCATTGTTCGCCGCCATCCTATAGAAAAAGTTATTCAAAAACCCGACAGTAAACAGCTATCGGTAGAATAGCGGTCGTGTAGGTATTTGATTTAAATTGACCACATTTTCGGGTTTTGGATTTGTGAACAGCGTTTATAGGATTCCTACGATAACATTGATTGATTTTCGATTCAGTACTGAAGCGTATCGAGTTATACTGGATGGTTGTCATAAATAAGGTAAATATCAATGGTGGTGTCATTGATAGACAAAAATACCTCAAAAAGCACTACACGCTTTTCCCCGTTATTTTGTACTTTTTAGTTTGGTTTTCTATAGAAGCGTGTTTTTTAGTTTTTATTTTTAAAACTTTTATTTATTATAAATTTTTAGGGTGTTTCGAATTTCGTGTCAGCGTAGTTTTCAAAGACAGGTTTTTTTGCTATCCTGAGAAACTCTGTCAAGGATAATGGCACAAATTTATAAAATTATTGTAGTGACATCGGTCCTCGGTAAGTTTACATCGGTCCTCGGTAAGTTTACATCGGTCCTCGGTAAGTTTACATCGGTCCTCGGTAAGTTTACAAAGTTTTTAATGAATTCTGACCGTTTGAAGTGGGTCAAAATCGAGTCCAAAGGAGTCGGTTACAAACCAACGTACGAACATACAGATGAAGCTACTAAAAGCGTGTTAAAAATTTAACAATTTTTACCTTTATTTTCTTCTTGTACGGGTTCATTTTCATCTTTTGATGTTTTAGGCATTTCAGTCTTTTCGTTGGCGGCTTTCACATGGGCGTTCAGACATTAAACTACCGGTCATTTACTTAGGATTTTACCTTTTTATTTTAATTATGATAGTTAGTTATACGTTGGATAATATGCAGGGTGTCAGGGATATGATTTAGGACCAGAGTGGTCATAAATCATATCCCTGACACCAAGCGAAATATTTTTTAGTCAGTCTTCACATTAAAACAATCTACTGTTCCATAGAAATGTGCAATACCTATGCGGCCAAATATGTTATACTAGCTTCTGCCAGTGACTACGTCTGCGTTAAATTTTTGCTACCCTGACCCTTCCCGCCGCAACGAATTGCCTGCCAGTTTTAGTTCATTTTTCGTTGCTGCTTCGCTCCTTTTAACCGTAGCATGATGTTATATATAGCCTATAGCCTTTCTCAATAAATAGGCTACCCAACACAAAAAGATTTTTTTCAATTCCGACCAGTAGTTCTTGAGATTACCGCGTTCAACCAAACAAACATACAAACAAATAAACAAACTCTTCAGCTTTATAATATCAGTATATATTTTATTTTGTGCGTTGACGTCCTTGCCTTAATTTACAGAAATAAAATTATTTATTATTTATCATCCCTCATTAAAAAGTAGCAATGGAATAGTGGTGGCCCAGTGGTATCGGTCCCGACTTAGGAGTTGTAGGTCACTAGTTCGAACCTAGGCAGGCGCTTTACTTGGTGTAAATAACTTCATCACCACTGCTCCCAAAACGGTGAAGGAAAACAACGTGAGGAAACCGGCATGTCCTACAACCAAAAATTCAAAGACATACGACATCTACCAACCGGCACTGGGCCCGCGTGGTTTATTAAGGCCCACTCACTCTCACCGAGAGGAGGCCTGTTTCCCAACAGTGGGAACAATATAGGCTGATTATGACTCCTCATTAAACAGTAAAGGTAGGTAGATACTGAGTAAATTCCAATTGGTACCTGCCTACCTATAGGACATTTGTGTGTTAGTATCGACGTGTTTACTAAGGCTTCATAAACGTCTAGCGAGGCGGATTACCGTATTATACGGTGTGGTTACGGTAACCTAACCGAATTCGATGGGTTTATAACTTGTTCACGTGTTTTATATAGGACACGGTGGAAAAATGTGAAAATTTGCGTTTCGTGAGACGGGTTTTTGTGAGGAATTGGGTTTACTAAAAATTGACGTTTTATTTTTCCTTTTGTTGTATGGTGGAAATTGTGCTCGAATCGGTTCAGTAGTTTTGGAGATATGCCCAAAAACATTCTTTGTGCTGCCGGACGTAAAGCATAGCAATATTCCATTTTCGCCGTGGATGTCGTAGAAGGCAACTATGAGACTTACCGAAGAATGGGCAGCAGCGTTTTCCATGCATTTTACAACGATACTGCGATAGCCAACCCGTCTGAAAACGCTGCTGCCCATACTCCAGGGGTCCCCCAGTCGCCTTTTACGATGCCCGCGGTAAGAATTGGGGTAGGTTCATGTAAAGAGGCGCAATCATTATATTAGCCAGTTCAATAATATTTTTAGGAGCGCAAAATGGGGAATATTTAAGGAGATTATATAATATAAATAATAATATACAATAATCATTTATTCTCTCTTCACAAAGCTGAATTAAAGTTAGTGCGTACAAAAATAATGTTTCAGCTGTATTCAGCCTGTGTGAGAGACTGGTGCCTGATATAGGTTTTTAGAAAAAAAACCTGTGGTACAGGTCACCAGGCCCCTTCCACGGCTTAACTTAAAGCTGAATAAATTTATAGTTTAAAAAATCACTAGAAAAACACGCTTTTATAAATGCACGTAAGAACCAAAAACCTTATCGTGGTCGAAGTTCATTACAAGATCTTTCTAACAAGTCCAAACACGGCTATGATACGATATTCCATCATGGAATGCCAGTTGATATCTTCCGGCTCCATCATCAGATCAGTTCGACAGTACCATATTAGTGTATTGTCATCAGAACTACATACTGCTGCCAATTTTCATGACGCTACGATCCTTGGAAGATGGTTAAATTAGATACCTTAGATTCCATTACATAGTTAGTTACATACAGGTCGACCTAATAAAAGCGTGTTAATTAAAAGGAGAATTAACTTAAAAGTACAGGGATAGCGTGCAAGAGTTGCAGGCAAACAATATTCATAAAATTGATTTAATACAATAAAGATTTAATACAAGATAGATTTAAATACAATAAAACATCTACCTAATTTAGCAGATCGAGATTACATTTCTTGTTGATTCTAATCTCCTCCTCCTAATGATTAAACGGTGAATGTGTTAAAATTACATTTTAATTTACCATCCACCTCTTTGTTACAGGTTTTCACCAAACAACCATCTACAACCCGTCTACAGAATGGAGCACACGGAGTTCCGAGTGAAGGGTGAGAGATATTCTGTAATATTACGGTCATTTTAAGTGGCAGTGGGTAGGACACATTGCTCGCAGAACAGTTGGCCGTTGGGGCCGAAAGGTTCTGAAGTGGTAATCGCATACCGGTAGACGTAGAGTTGGAAGGCCCCCTACAAGGTGGACCGATGACCTTGTGCAGGCCGCAGGAATCCACTGAATACGAGAAGCACAGGACTGGGTGAAGTGTTAGAGCTTGGGGGAGGCCTATGTCCAGCAGTGGACGTCTTTCGGTTGAAAGGATGATGATGATAGTTTCTTGAATGCTAAAATACTTACGGAAAACGCTATATAAGAGTATATTCTATCTAAATCTATTAAGGGTTTTGTTTTACTATCTTGTTATTATGTTCATTTACAAATTTAACAGTTTTGAACGGGGAATTTTTAAACAGAAATATACCAATTTTTGGTTCTCGAAACGAGGACAAAATTGCCGGAACCTTGAGTTTTGCTCAATACTAAGCCGTCCTTCATTCATCCCCTCAACATGACCAAACCATCCAAGCATACTCTTTAATTTTTGTCACTACATCTTCTTTTAAACCACACCGTTGTCTTATCATAGAAGTAGACTCTAAATTGACAAATAGGAATTGCTCATATTGTGGTCAAAATAAAGCATAATTAGTCTGATTGTGTCATAGGTTAAGTTCAGAAAAACAGTAGCAGCAATATTATAATCAAAGACACTATTTAGTATAACCTTCAAATGACAAGAACATTTCAGCCTACAATTATGTCACAATTATGAAGTATCAATATATAATTGTTATAGGACACAACTACTGATAATTATATCATATTTATTTTGTACGTTTTCTGAATATTAAGTAGTGTTATTTAAATTATTGTTGAATGTCCTCTTTTATGGTTTTTTTCCATTGTAACTTACTACTGCACCAACATCTAATGATGGTTGTATGTCTAGTACAGATGCATATAATCTTGAATCACCATGAGAAATATAAATAATCTTTTGAATAGAAAAATCTAAGGAAATAGATAATTGATTTTTTTCCACTAAAGTATATTTTTTAAGGACGCACTCCACCAATTTTTTAAAGCTAAAATAAGTCTTATCTTTTCAAATCTATTTTTTTATTATGGCAAACAAAGCCGATGTCGACTATTCCACCAAAGTCAAAAAAATATTTAAAAACAAAATTGCGATTAAAATCTTTGATGCAGTTGGCCTTAATGATGATCTTGTTGGGTTAGCACTGGAAATAATTTATTATTTTTTTGTTTGTTTTTCCATATTGCCAACTGTCAGATGTCAAATTAATGCCATAGATAAATGATATCTGATTCTCTTAAAAAACCCCCGACACAAAAACCTAATTTCCCTTTAAAAAGTAAAAAATAATAAAAAATAACTCAATCTTAAACTTAGTCCCCCAACGCGACGTTTTTTTTTTAATTATTAATACATTCTTAGGTACTTTAAGATTGAGTTATTTTTTATTATTTTATACTTTTTAAAGGGAAATTAGGTTTTTGTGTCGGGGGTTTTTTAAATTTTTAATTTAATTTTTTATTTTGTACTTTTTATAGGTATATACTTAATATAATGTAGAATCAAACGAAGCTAAGAACACTCTCGATTAATTCATCAATATTCTCTTTCAGTGCGCTTTCATTTGAGACCCCACTCGAGTATATTTGCTGACATTCTGTTACTCTTCCCCACTTTCCCCCCACAACTTTTAAACGGCCCAACCGATTTTCATCAAACATGTCTAAGAACACTCGCAGATAAGTCACCTTTAATACATATTTTTTTTTATTGAAATCGCATCATGCGTTTGGTACCTATGATGCCACAGACAGACAGACAGACACGTCAAACTTATAACACCCCTCTTTTTGCGTCGGGGGTTAAAAATAAGCCCTTAGTCATATAGGAATAAAAGTTATAAAGACAAATCCATGTGTGTGTATTTACACCTAATTTTTCCGAAGGGTAAGCCACATATCGCTACGGGGCGCGGACTTTAATTATTATTTCATTAAAAAAAAAACATTCAGTGGGATAAATACAAATAAAATCAAAATATTTTTCTTTTATATATACCTACATGGGCACTTACATATATGAAACGTCAATAGCTAGATAGCACGGTTCCAATTTTTGTTATGCCTGCAAGAAACTCCAGAATGTTGAATTCTTTTTAGAAGATTGTAATGCCGATTTTAAGTGGGGCGGAAGGGCGTGTTCAACTTTTACCAACTAAAACCCACCCGTGTTCCTTCAGTTGCCCATATGCTAGGGCAACGGTATCTCTTTTGAACAAATCTCGTGACCCTGGCAGGATCGCCCGTGCTTTCATCTTAATAATAGAAGATAGTGTGTCTGTTGGTTAAATACTAGTTTTAGAGATCTATTCAATAATCGCTCCACTGCCTTCCATGTTTCTACATCACAATCTGTATAATACTGTCAAACCAATAACATAAAATCACTGATTCTTACCCTCATTTCGGATTTGCGTGTCCTGTTATTGAGTCGTTCAATCCGGTGTAAACCAGTTTATACTGGTCCATTCCGCTTTATACCCGTTAGTGTAAATCCTTTTTATGGTTGTGTCTCTTTATTGATAACAGTTTGTACTGTCTTTTACTTCGAAATAAATGAAAATCGGGGATTTGTTGTGGAAGAATAGCCAGTGTGCCATGTTTTATTTTGCTTAGATTTTGTAGGAATACCTAGACAATATATTTATTAGCAGCTTATAATGTTCCCACTGCTGGGACAGAGGCCTCCTCTCGGTGTGAGGGAGACAATTTAACTATCTAATTTTATTTTTGAAACTGATATTGAAATTTCACATTGTTTGATTAAATTCAGGGAATCCACTAATAAGACTTAGATTCTAAGAGTCACTGATCTATTTTGAAATTTGATTATCATACAAGGAAAACATCGTGAGGAAACCGGCATGCCTTAGAACTAAAAAGTCGAAGACATGTGACATCTACCAACTCGCACTGGGCCCGCGTGGTGGATTACGGCCCACTCCCTCTCATCGAGAGGAGGTCTGCGTCCCAGCAGTGGGAACAATATAGGCTAATGATGACATAGGAACATACCTCAGAATAAATATGTGATCATACTGACTATCATTGCTTGTGTGGTGACGGACGAAAAGACCAGCACCATCTCATTTCTTCCCTTGGCTGTCGTAAGAGGCGACTAAGGGACTTACTAGAGAATGGGCAGCAGCACTCTCTATGCATTTTACCACCATATTGCGATCGCCAACATGCTTGCCAAGCGTGGTGATTATAGCAAAGCCCCCTAATTGTGGGAGGCTTATGTCCAACAGTGGAGGTCTTACGGTTGTCTTCTTGTGGTCGGTTTTGGTCTTGTGGTAAAATGCTTTAAGAATGCTTGCTGCCCATTTTAAAAGTTTTGTCAATTATGAAAACAAATTTTTTAATTATTTGTAAACTGTTGGAGGTTTTTATTTCTCGTTGTAGTTTGTTGAGCATCTGTGCCCCTTCGTATGTTATTTTTTTCTTTCCGTAATTGGTACGAGTTCTCACCAGAATTTCCAGATTGGGAAAGCAAAAAATAAATCAATCACATGTGTCTTGTTTACAATTAAAGTCCTTTGAGTATATTGGATGGACACAAGTGTCCGTTTGTGTTCCTTCTCATCAAAGCGGTCTTTGTAGTGTGTGGGTACTTGTTGATAGGGTTCTGTGAAGGAAAATACTTTTTAACTGTATCTATCAGACATTTTTTTGGTTTTTTTGTCTGCATTTTAATGACATTTTAGTACTGTACTGTACTTTTGTACTGATTATTCGCATATACAGGATGGCTGAGACTTTAAAGAGTATGAATTAACAAGGATTCCTTCATGATTTTCGTTGAAATTCTTCATAAATTATTTACAAAAAAAAAAAAAAATGCAGAGCGGTGGTGACGTAGTGGTAATGGCTTTGAATTTCGAGTTGTAGGTCGGGAATTCAAATCTAGACGGCACTATACTTCGTGTAAATGATTTCATAATCACTGCTCACAAAGCGGTGAAGGAAAACATCGTGAGGAAACCGCCATGTCCTAGAATCAAAAATTCGATGACATGTGACGTCTACCAATCTGCGATGTGCCCGCGAGGTACATTACGGCCCACTCTCGGTCTGTGTCTAAGCAGTAGGAATTTTAAAGTCTGGTTATGACGATGATGAGGTAAAGATTTTAAATATCCTATTTTTTGTCTACCCAGCTAAGGAGATGGTGGACTACATAGCCGACTACCTGGAGAACATTCGCGACCGTCGCGTGTACCCTAGCGTGCAGCCAGGTTATCTGCACAAGTTGCTGCCCAAGGAAGCTCCGCAGACGCCTGAGCAGTGGGATGACATCTTCAAGGATGTCGATGAGCATATTATGCCGGGGGTAAGTTCTTTTAATTCGTTCAAAAGCCTTGTTTTTAAAGTGAAACTTTTATTACATCGTCTCACACTTTTTCGTCTGTGTGTTGCATGTCGCGTGACGGTCGGCCGCGGAATAGGGATAAAGTGAAAGACGCTCGCTGGTGCATGTTGTTTTTTATGGATTTATTTCAATTTTGAGTGCTTGAATTTATTATTTAACTTATTTCGTATGAATATTAAATTAAGTCTTTTTTTATTAAGCTATTGCATATATTCCGAAAAATTTTAAATGCCTATAATGTGAAAAAACGTTTCACTTATACCGTGGTTTCATAAAAACCACACAATACTTTTTTTTAATTAGTCTAAAAATCTATCTGGTCTTTCTGGTCGTGCAACAGGTTTTTCTCAACTAAGCGTTTAGCGTTATCCAGCTATGATGCCATGGTATGGTGAGCCGAACATTCTTATCACTGTCTTAAATGATACATTTTTGGAGGTATGAGGAATAGGGTATCAAGGTCACTCAACCTCCGTAGAAAAGAGAGAACCCGCCGACCACACGTCGAGGGTGCCGTATTTGGTGGTGCCCACCAGACACGAATCGCACCTTTTGTAATGTTCGCACCGCTTTGGTAACGTGGTAACAAAAATTTGGTTTCAGTGCGGTTAGTGGAAGTGCTCAGGTGCGGTTCGGTCAAGTGCTGTTGAATCTCAGTGCGTTGAGATACCTCATCATTTTGATTTAAAATAAACTTGATGCCAAATGAGTTATTCTGTTTTGTCTTATTTTTATCAGTGAGGCGATTTGCCCGGATTTTTTGCATCTTTTGAGATAGTGAGATCAAGTAGCCTGAAAAGGCTTTCTTCTCTCCAAGATGAATACTAAGAGGCATAATTCAGGAATCATCCTGACAAAGTCACCATTGTCGTGTCATGAACAATGACTTAGGAAACTAAAACAATGAAATAAAAGGCAAAAAGTACTACACCGACCAGAAATAAATTGGGGCAGGTGGATTAGATATCATTTTGCCTATTAGTAGCTTAAAATGTTCCCGTTTCTGAGACAGGTATCTAATGGCTCCTACTCCTTCAGTTTTTGTGTATCTTCTCTAACCAATTACCTCTTCCACAGCTGGTCCACTGGCAGAGCCCCCATATGCACGCATACTTCCCAGCTCTGACGTCATACCCTTCCATCATGGGGGAAATGTTATCCAGCGCTCTCAACGTACTCTGCTTTACTTGGGTAAGTTTTTAACCATCATTATTAGGTTTAATTAAGTTTATTCGGATCTATAACAAAGGTATTAAAATACGTAGAATGTTTTAAATTCGTTTGTGAGCAAGAAGTGTACATTTAGCAAAATGCAATATTTTTAAACGACGAAATTATATAGAGATTTTAGGTTAAATGATTTTATTTCTGTAAGTACGTTTGTACAAACACTTTTATACGTCAATTATATTTTTATAAAACTACGACTGCGACTCGGTTTTTCCTAACTGACTTCTCTGAGAAGAAAGCCCTAAACAAACTCAGTGGTATTTTTTAAAATCCAGAAGTAATCGAATAAGGATTGGTGTCTGAAATGGTATGTTCGCTGCCAGGCCAGAGCCCTAGCCATAGGATTTTAATTGAGTAGGTGGAAGCGCGATGCTGGGGCCCTGGAGCAAGAAGTGGCTAGCGAAACTAGTCCGCCGTACGCGGAGCAGACAATACAAGTACAATTCAAAGCACTCACCTGGTGGTAGAAGAACACCTGCTCTGGTGCCTACCTGGAGTTATGTATGTAAGTGAGTGTATATGTATCGTGTAGTGACGTTGTAAATGGGTTTTCCAGGATACAGGCCGCAACAATGAGGCTGGAGGCAATCACAGCATGCGGTTTCCAATAAGGTCACTTTCACTTCAAAGTACTTCAGTTTCAACAAACTTAACCCGTATTATTACGTCAAAGGGGGGTTATTTACAATCAAAGCAATTGGATCACGACTAATTGTCACAAACGGATCGATTTAAAGGGATTAATTTCAACTGGTCGCGAAACTCAACACGGCGACATTCCCTTGTTCAAGCCAAAAAAAAAAGAGAAGTGTCAAAGTCAAACTTGACAAGTCAGATGTCACTCAGTTCGGGCGCGTTCCGAAGGCGCATAGAGTAACCAACTTAACGGGACGGAACATGGTATTTTGTGGAAAGAACCACACAGATTTATAGGACCTGTCCACGCATTTGTCGCTAACCGTGCAGCTCAACTCAGAACTTAAGAAGCTCAAAAATTCGACGAATAATACCAAAGAAAGGACATTTGGCTAGGCTGCAAAAATTACTCAAACTGCCAGATCATGATTACAGATTAGTAAAAAAATAATACCCACAGAGTCTTCACATTCACTATAAATATAATATAATACTTTAAATAGTAAACATTCATGCCATTGTATATATAAGGTGTATCTATTCATACACGAAATATTTTAAGAGCTACACCTGTAGATGGCAAAGAAGCTATAGAAGCAAAAAGAAATTTTTTATCTAAGCGTTTTTGAATTTTCGTTATTATTATAACTTTAAAACTGCTTGAGACGTTTTGGATAAAACCTTTACTCCAAATTCTATGAATAGTCCGCCCGACGCTGCGAGGGCGACGACCGGACGGCACGAGCATGGACGCGGTGTCTTGGGCCGTAAAAAATAAGAAGGAGCCAGTATTTCTTATGTGCGTCAAATAATATATAAATATTAAATTTTGAAAAAAATATATTTAGAAAAAATTTTTTCGTTGCTGTAGCTTCTTTACCACCTACAGGTGTACCTCTTAAAATATTTTGTGTATGAATAGATACACCTTATACAAGATTATTTTTAGTATATGCGAAACCTGAATTTAGTTTGTTCAGAATCAGTAACTGAATCGATTCCAATAATTTTTACACCATGTTATATTTTGTACCAAAAATATTTAATTACGCTTCCAAGTCGCGGGGCCTTAGTGTTTTGTTTCGATTTTAAAATTATCATGTCTTTCTCGTACTCAAACGTCCATTACACGGAGATGGTACGTACACTAGCTGTTTGTGGTGATCTGCATATGTTTTTGCGTGGACAACCAGGTAACTTATCAAGCTTATAACTTTGTGATTATTAATGATACAGTTTTGAAATTTTTTTCATAGATTCGTTACATAAAAATACTAGACCCGTGTTTCGGGTTTCGCATAAACAAAAATTAATGTTGTATATATATGAAAATTATCAATGTCAATGTGTATGTAAAAATCCGGAAATAATCTTGTTGGTCAGATCATTTGATGACTATGTAGATCGGTATCTGAAATGTTATTTTGAAGAAAGAACACACAATTGTTGGTCTGCAATGCATCCACAAATCTACTAGTTTTAAGTTGCGATGGCAATTATCTGTCCACCAGGGTGCCCTTCGGCATATTTGCCGAACTAAAAGCACTTTTCAGTATCATGACTATTTTGCCTAAATCATAACCTTGTTTAGGCTTCATCTCCTGCTGGTACGGAGCTGGAAACCATAGCTATGAACTGGTTGGGCAAGCTGCTGGGTCTGCCAGACTGCTTCCTTAATGAGAAGAACGATAGTCCAGGCGGTGGAGTCATACAGGTAAGCTGAAACTCCTTAACATTAAATTATTGTTTTAGATCCAGTAAACTTCGTCCCATTTCTTCCGTTTTGATGTCGTAGAAGGCGACTAAAGGACTTACTAGAGAATGGGCAGCAGCGTTCTCTGTACATTTTACCACTATACCGCGATCACCTGGCAAACGTGGCGATTATGGCAAACTGAACCAGTTTGGGGAGGCTTGTGTCCAGCAGTGCACGTTTTATGGCTGAAATGATGAAGATTCCGTGCCAATATTTGGTGGTTGCTATACGTTGTGATTTCTTGGGCACTGCATTTGCAGATTAACTTACCTAGCCGTAACACAGTCTCTAACTAGCGCGGAAGGTAATTAATTTTTATCTGTATACCGCCAATTAGTTTATTTTATTCAACTTAGTTCTAACAGCAGTTTCTGTGTTTAGTTTGTAGGTTTAAACAAAACATTTAAGCGTACGAAATGATTGAAAGAATAAGAAGAATTTATGTTTTGTAACTTTTAGTACTTATTTCGGTTAATACTTACGTCGTAAGTTGGGTATACAATGTTACACTTACTATGGATAAAATAAATAAATAAATTAATAAACCATAACCACTCCGAATTCAAAATAAAAGTTTGTCTAAAAAAACCACATTTTTTTTTAATTTACGTACTATTTTGCTCCCGTATAATTCTTTCTAATCCACACAGACAACAGCCAGCGAAGCTACCCTCGTCAGCTTACTAGCAGCTCGCACCAGAGCCCTGATGGAGCTGTCGAAGCTCAACCCTGAAGTGCAGTCAGCCGAGCTGCTAGGCCACCTCATCTGCTACTGTTCTGACCAGGCGCACTCTTCGGTGGAGAAAGCCGGGCTTATTGGTAAGTGAAGTGATAGACACAAGTAGTTACCAGGCTGTTGTTCATTTTGCGTTATCCTACATAACTTTATGAATGTGAAAGTTTCTGAGAATGGATGTATGAATGTTTGTTACTCTTTCACGCAAAAACGACTGAACGAATTTGAATGAAATTTGGCAAACAGATCGTCTATAACCTGGATTGAAACATAGGGTACCTTTTTTCTAGATTGTACGATCCCGCGGGATAATATTCGACCACATTATTCACTAACAATGTTTCCGTCTTATGTGTTTGCGATTTTAAAACACTGGCAATTCCCAATAAACTTGACTTGAAATCGGTGTCTTTAGATCTCTATTTTAGTTTTTTGCCACAAAAGCTTTCGCTTCGTAGTTTTTTTTTTTGGTAAATGACTATTCTTCGTCTCTAAATAACGTGTTTTGTCCAGGTCTGGTCCGCATGCGGTATATTGAATCTGATGAGCACCAGAGTATGCGAGGAGATCAACTGGAGAAGGCCATCGCCAGTGATAAGGAGAAGGGCCTGGTCCCCTTTTGGGTAAGTTCAGTCTACCTTACATCCTTATATTTATTGTGACACTAGCATTTGCCTGCAACTTCGTCTGCGTTATTTCTTGCTCCATCGACCCACCCGTCGCCGTTGCATCGAATCGTCTGCGCGTGCGAGGTCTTCGTAGTGGTTGTGTTCACTGCCAGACTAGACCCCTACAATACGTTTTCAACAGCGCAGTGGAAGTGTGATAACCGTGGGATTCTAGAGACAAGAGTGGCTAGCGAAACTAGTCCGCCGTACGCGGAGCAGACAATACAAGTACAATTCAAGTAACTCACCTACAATACAACAAAGAACTTACCTGTGGGTAGACGAACACCAGCTCCTTGGGGTTACCTGGAGTTATGTATGTAAGTGAGTGTATATGTATCGTGTTGTGACGTTATGAGTATTCTCCAGGTTACAATCCGCTGCAATAAGGCTGGAGGCAATCACAGCATGCGGTCTTCAAATCACTCGTTCCCAATAGCGTCACTTCCACTTAACCTTCAAAGTTCTTCAATGTCAAGAAACTAAACTAAACCCGTGTTATGTTTTCAAATTGGGGTTAGTTACAATCAATACAATTGGGTCATGACAGATTGTCCACAAAACGACCGATTCTCAGGGATTACTTTACAACAGGGTCGCACGCGCAATTGGACCGACCATCCCTTTCAAGAACTTCAGTTTTAACAAATGTAACCCGTATTATTACGTCAAATGGGGTTGTTTAACAATCAAAGCAATTGGATCACGACTAATTGTCACAAACGGATCGATTTAAAAGGATTAATTTCAACAAACGCGTCACGGGGGTCCCAAAACGCGACGGACCTTATCAAGCGCCAAATCAAGAGAGGTGTCAAGTGTCAAACTGTCAAGTCAGATGTCATTCCGTTCGGGCGCGTTCCGAAGGCGCATAGAGTAACTAATCGAACGGTCCGAAAC
Organism: Aporophyla lueneburgensis; assembly: GCA_932294355.1. Taxonomy (NCBI): domain Eukaryota; kingdom Metazoa; phylum Arthropoda; class Insecta; order Lepidoptera; family Noctuidae; genus Aporophyla; species Aporophyla lueneburgensis. The sequence goes on along the minus strand of OW028762.1, from coordinate 7,829,461 downwards.
AGGTTGTTTTTATTTTTGTTGGGCTCCTTTGATTCGTAGTGTGATGTTATATAGTATACAGCCTTCCTCGATAAATGGACTATACAACACTTAAAGAAGTTTTCAATTCTTACTAGTTTCAGAGATAAGCGCGTTAAACCAAACAAATAAACTCTTCAGCTTAATAATATTAGTATAGATATAAGCTCAGAACTATGCCAACTGATTTGACTAGCTATTATTATTTCATTCTGCCATACATAGTACTTATCATGAGTTAGTCTGCATGCTCTTTTTGTGGGTGGGAAATCATCAAATGACTGATGAAGCGGGAAACGCTTTGGGCGGAGCGGGAGGACGCGTCAGACTTTTACTGACTAAAACCCATCCGTGTTCTTCAGTTGCTTGTGCCAAGGTCACTGTCACTCTTTCAAACAAATCCGCGACCCAGGCAGGTAGTCTGCGTGCTCTGTCGATCTATTCTGTAATAAACTCAGGTAAAGGGACTTCTACGTTTTGAATTTGACAGTTACCATACACAGCTCAATTATCACTCGCTTCACCTGGTTTTCCACCATGAAATTTTTACAAAATTGATCATCTGTTTTCTGCACGTCGTAGAAACTGATGAACGCATTATCGATTTTATTATTATACGTATTACGTTCCTGTGAGATAATTTCCGAACTCCACGTAGGCTATTTGTAAAATAATTATGTAAAAAATATTGTTTAACATAATTATTAAACAATCAACAAAACAACAATAATCAAGAAACACGGAATTCCTCGTGATTGTTTGACTAACAGATATCAGGCAGTAACTTAAGATAGAAATACAAAAGATCAACATTAACTTAAACTTTCTTAGACGATCAGCCTTCACAAATATTAGTTCCTAAATTGTCAACAAAATATGAAATTAGGGCTGTCCTAGACTGAGTCAGAAGTTTCACATTGGTTACTAGCTTTTGTGTTGTGCTGGACGTAAAGAAAGGCATCTCACTCCATTTCTTGCCGTGGTTGTCGTAAAAGGCGACTAAGAGACTTACTAGAGAATGGGCAGCAGCGTTCTCTATGCATTTTACCACACCATCGTCAACCCGCCTGCCATGCGTGGCGATTCTGGAAAACCCCCCGAATTATGTCCAGCAGTCGACGTCTTACAGCTGAAACGATCGAATGAACGATGTGAAAACGATGCACCTATTATAAAATGTCTATGCCACAGTAAGTAAAAATATTTTAAAAAGATCAATGGCATAAAAATTATACACCGTGAAATATTAGTCGTCTTACAACGGCAGCCCACTTCATGTTACCAATGACTACTACACATCCATAAGAAAAAAATGAACATTAGAATAACTAAAAAAAATGTTATTTCATTAATTACTAGCTTTTGCCAGCGGCCTCGCCCGCGTGGAGGTCGGAAATTATCCCGCGGGAACAAACCACCGGGATAAAAAGTAGCCTATGTCCTTTCTCAGGCTCTAAACTATCTGTGTACCAAATTTCATTTAAATCGGTTCAGTAGTTTTAGCAGGAAAGCGAGACAGACAGACAGACAGAGTTACTTTTGCATTTATAATATTAGTATGGAAGTATGGAAGTATGGATAGTATGGAAGTATGGATAGTATGGATATGGATATTAGTATGGATGATGACGCATGACGTGGTTTAAATTTGATATTTTGTGTTATGGAAAATGTAGATGGAATGATCTAGTCGACTCGTGCACTAGGTAGGTATGTTCTCTACCGTATGATACGTAAACATTATTAGCAGGATGTTTCATAATTCTAATCCATTATTTATTTTTCTTAATACCTATTTATCTTAATTAATGGTAACAATTTTTAATCACGCTTAGAGGTATATTATGACGGATACCTACATTGAGTGGACAACCTTTGTAAGACGACTAAAATACACGGTGTATATGATAGATAAATAGTGCTCACATATTCACAAACATGGTAATAGTAAATGTTCCAAGAATATAAATAATCACAGAGTGTAAATGCATGTCATAAAAAATAATGAATTATACAATTCAATTAGCAACAAGTTTTATTTCGTCTAAATTCTAGATTGTCGTATGGAGAAGGACCAGCATGTTCCCAAGCATTCTTGGATATCTTATATCTTTAAACGAGCAATTCTTGTATATATATATATAATCTGAATCTCGGAAACGGCTCCAACAATTTTCATGAAATTTAGTATACAGGGGGTTTTGGGGACGACAAATCGATCTAGCTAGGATTCATTTTTATAAAATGTCGTTTTATTCGTGTTTTCAATGACCAATTTTATCGATAATCAACTTGAACATAAACTTATAATTTAAACACAATTTACCAACAAATACCGAGCAAAGCTCGGTCATCTGAATCTCAGAAACGGCTCCAACGATTTTCATGGAATTTAGTATACAGAGGGTTTCGGGGGCGATAAATCGATCTAGCTAGGATTGATTTGTAGAAAATGTCGTTTTATTCGTGTTTTCAATAATCAACTTTATCGATAATCAACTTAAAAATAAACTTATGTTTTTTTTTTATTGAAGAAAAATGACAAATTATAATTTGTATTTAAATACGTATCTTTTTTTCTAAAAAAACACAATTTACCAAAAAAAAAAAGAAAAAATACCGAGCAAAGCTCAGGGATCCAGGTACTAATGAATTATACAATTCAGTTAGCAACAAGTTTTATTCCGTCTAAATTCTAGATTGTCCTATGGAAAAGGACCAGCATGTTCCCAAGCATTCTTGGATATAATCCTCTAATTTGCAATAAGCTTGCGACATCGACAGGTCTCCTTACCTTACCCTCCATATTGAAAGGTAGGGTACCATGAAACCCTCTTTTAGCGAGTTATTCGGCTTTCGAGCCAAAGCGACGACATTCCGTCTGCTGAGTTTCAGTAACTTTGCAAAAAATAACTGCCGGCTTGGAAATGGCTCGCTTTGTGAAGCAAAGAAGTTTTTTTTAAAATATAAAATGCTATGTGAGATGCATTTCCCACGTTCGGTCGTGGGTGTCGTAAGAGATCGTCAACCTGTCGCCTGTGTCCAACAGTGGTCGTTTTTCTGCTGAAATGACGATAATGGTGACAGCCTGATACTGAACTGCAAATAACAAAAAAAAAATTGAATTTTGCGAGGTACCTTATCGCCTCCTTGGTAGAAGACAGCTAGGTATAATTGGGCCTTCGTAAAAGTGAAATAATTTTCCTTTTGCCTGTCACTGTGGCAATCTTAGGAAAAAAAAATCTAAAAGTAGTATTTATCAAGACGACGACAAGAATCTTGGGACCAATCAAGAAAATATTAATACCGACTATCCATCTCTATTTTTATTCATCTCTTCTCTTACTTTAATAATAACCAACAAACTCCTTTGGGACGTAAGAAATGTAGCAGAATCCTTTTAAATGAAAACATTCATTATTTTAAGATTAGTTGGGACCATTTTTAAGTCCCATTGGCCGCGGTGGGACCAATTTGTGATGTTCCACAGATTCTGCGGAAGCAGCTTAGTACTTTAAAGTATGGTTCAAGTTATGAGCGATAGCGATTTGGTGAAGGACGAATTCTGTTTATGTGTTATTTTGTGGTAGTTCTTCGTTTTAATATAATGGTTTTGCAAAGCTAAAGAAACCAGGAATATGGAAGTTTAAATAAGAAATAATCAGTTGAGTCATGGGGAAAATCCTTTAAAAAGAAAGTACTGACCTTCCACTAATGTACAGATGCCAGCGCATAAAGCTACTACAATCTGTCAGATTTTTTTATTAGGTTTTCAACTTTATCGATAAAGCATTAGGTTCAAAATGGATTGCGAAATTTGACAGTTTCGGGTGGTTTGATATGCTGGCGTCTGTACCTCTAAGGTGGTGGTATAATAATAAAATATGGTGTTCAAAAATATTTATAGGAGCGCAAAATAGCAATTATTAGAGTTTCGATTCATAACTTGCTTGTTGTTTAAACTTTGACATAGAACACACTTATTGTGTTAGTAACTGTTTTTAGGAAATATTCAACCAATATATCCCTTATAAGCAATAATCTTTATATAATAGTGGAAAATTTTAAACTAATAGTAGTACATAATTAGTATTAGTGCAGATAAAAAAATTAAGTGTAGAATTATTTCTCAATTTAAGGGTGTTTCGATTATTTCAATTCAACTTTCTTTTCAACGGAAAGTTTTTATGCTCTTAGTTGCTTTTAAATCCAAGAAAAGTATTTTCTACCAACTTACCCTTGAAAAGTTGGAAGATAGTACGTATTAGAGCAACATCTTGTAACTTATACCACACTGCAGTGGTGAGTACAACAATTTGTAGTGTCCTGTCTTGAGTTTGTTTTAAAACCTTCTTATTATTAATCTTGTCGAGAATTAATTTCAATAACATTGTTGAATATTTTATTGTTATTTCCCTTGTGTATAAACTTTTATGGAACTGGAAACGTACATACCGCACTTTCGGTGCAACAAAGTCACAATTCAGGACACTTATTTTTTAACCGACTTCAAAAAAAGGAGGAGGTTATCAATTCGACTGTATTTTTGTTTTATTTTATTTTTTTATGTTTGTTACCTCATATCTTTTCACTGGGTGAACCGATTTTGATGATTCCTTTTTCATTTGAAAGCTGGTGCTTTCCGAATGGTCCCATTTTAATTTGGTTCCATTCGGATAATGGAATCCATGTGAAAACCATATAAGTCTTAAATTTGCATTAAGTATTTGCGCGAAAAATGAACGAATAACGCGATTAGATTAGTGCGGAGTATATACCATAACTAAAAAGTTAAATACAAAAACTTTGTACAAAAAATAACAACCGACTTCCTTAAAAAACGCTATAAAGTCAAAAATAACTTTTTAACTGACTGCCAAAATTAAAAAGTTAACTTTTTAATTTTGGCAGTCAGTGTCTTGGGATCCATATTTAAGGTTTTTTTGCCACCGACTTCCGAAATTAAAGTTATTTTTGACTTTGTATTGTTCTTTTAAGGAAGACGGTGGTTATTTTTTTTTTGTTATGTCTTCTATTAGATTTTTTTAATAATTCAAAATAAGCTTTTTACGTGAAAACATAGTAGTAGCAATAAACAATTAACTTTAGAAAGATTTCACACCTTATACAAATAGTCAGCCAGTAATAAGGCAATTAATGCGAAAAAAATCTTAAAAGTCGTCCCCTGTAAAAAATAAAAAAAAGCTGTTGTGCCTTTGTTGCACCGAAGGTGGGGTCGTATACCATCTAAGCTTAAACTGATTTCAGCTACTTCCCTAGCAAATGGTTTTGATTTGGTGACTTTTACCTCATGATCATTTCAACCGAAAAACGTCCACTGCTGGACTTTGGCTTTCCTCAAAAGGGGGTGTTTGCCATAATCGCCACGCTTGGCAGGTGGGTTGGCGATCGCAGTATGGTGGTAAAATGCATAGAGAACGCTGCTGCCCATTCTCTAGTAAGTCCTTTAGTCGCCTCTTACAACACTCTGGAAGAAATGGGGTGGTGCTTTTCTTTACGTCCGATACCATACGGTACATACCTACTTAGGTTAATTTGATATGAGCTACTTACTAACCTAACCTAACTAGTGGTTTTGGTTCGGGGTTAACTTTAATTTCTATAAAGAGCCTATAATTTTCCCACAGCTGGGACATAGGCCGCCTCTCCGTGAAAGGGATAGTTAGTTAGACTTTTAGTTACTTAGAAACTTTTAGTTAGACAAAACTAGTAAACTAAAACATGATTTTTAATTGATTCGATTTGCTGTTTTTTTTAAATTGTGAGAAAACAGCTGAATTGTTTCAAAACTACACGTTCTGGACTAATATACTTTTATATCAAAGCATTTATTTCAAACTAGCTTTTGCCAGCGGCTTCGCCCGCGTGGAGGTCGGAAAATATCCCGCGGGAACATAATACCGGGATAAAAAGTACCCTATGTGTTAATCCAGGTTATAAACTAACTGTGTTCCGAATTTAGTAGGATAGATATATACTGTTGAGGACTTTTTTGTAGAACTTTTGAAGACCATCATCTTTGTAATACATACTTTTGGTGTATGATCAACGTATGCGAGGATAAGAGCTCGAAAGCGCATTTTCATCCGACTTGCTTCAAATTTATCGTCACTGCTCAGCTCCTATGTGTCTTAGCGTTATGTTATATAGCCTATAACCTGCCCAGGAGTATGGACTATAATCATACCAAGTTTGGTTAAAATCCCTTTAGTAGTTTTTGACCCATGCGTGCACATACAGACAGACAGACAGACAGAAAAAAAATTACTGATTGCATTTTTGGCATCAGTATCGATCACCATTCATCCTCCAATATTAATTTTGAATGTATATTCAATGTACAGAATTGACCTCTCTACAGTTTTATTATAAGTAAAGAAGATAAACCAATTACAGGCACTTTTTCAACCGACGAAAAAAAACGGAGGAGGTTATCAATTCGACGCATATTTTTTTTTTTTTTTGTGTATGACCTCGCATAACTTTTTACATAGTAGTCCGATTGTGATAATTCTTTTTTTATTGGAAAGGGTATACTTCCAAGGTGGTCCCATATAAATTTGGAAAACAAAATCGAACGCTAAGGGTCGGAAAACAGGGGATGATTGATTGTTCACTCACTGATTGTAATGTATAACAACACATAACTTTATACAGAGTAGTCTGATTTTGATAATTCTTTTTTTATTGGATAGGGTATACCTTTCCAAGTATTATGAGTCCATTAAAGCCACAAAAAATATAAAATAAAAACATTGTACCAAAAAATTAATGAATTGTCAAGTGGCGGTGAGTCAGAAAAATTAAGCTAGGTGCCGATAGTAAAGCGTAGGTACCTATTGAGAAGCATCGGGAATCGGTTGTCATGGTATGGTCACGTGATACGAAGGAATGAGGAAAACGTTGTGAAAAAAGTATTGAGTATGAATGTCGATGGCTTTAAGAGTGGAGGGAGACCAAAGAAACGATGGATGGACTGTGTGAATTATGATATGGATAGAAAGGGGGTGACTACTGAGATGACGACTAATGGTGAAGTGTGGAAGAAAAAGACATGTTGCGCCAACCACAAATAAATTGGGATAAGGACTGGAGAATGATGAGGTACCTATGAAGAAGAATGATAAACTCCATGGACACTCTTTTCAATCAATAATTTTGTTACAAAAAGTTGATTACGTTTAGGTAATGTATCAATTTTCAGTGATCACCTTTCCGTTAACTGACCGCAGGAAGAGTAGGTACGCCTTTTTTTTTTTTGGTTGGGAATTCATCAAATGACTTCTCCCGCTCTGGGCGGAGCGGGAGGGCGTGTCAGACTATTACTGACTAAAACCCACCCGTGTTTCTTCAGTTGCCTATATGCCAGGACCACGGTAACTCTTTCGAACTAATCTCGCGACCCTGGCAGGACATCTACCAATCTGCCATTAATATTTAGTCTCCTTTGAAAATATACTTTAAAACTTAATAACGTAAAACAATATTATCTTACTCGTGTTTATTCGATAAAGATTCCCGTTGACTACGTAAAATACGTAATTATACTCATGTAAAGAGTCAATACAAATAGATTTAACAAAGAGGTATGGTTCCTAGATATGGCTTCTGGAAAATGATTTACTTATCTATGAAACATACACCCGTATTCCAGATTTTTTTTACGTTCTTAAATAAAAAAATAAATCATACGCCAGTTGATTCTTTGACAAGATGTAATAAATACGCAACATTCATTAAAATTGCCTATATTGTTCCCACTGCTGGGACACAGGCCTCCTCTTGGTTTGAGGGAGTGGGCCGTAATCTACCACGCAGGCCCAGTGCTGGTTACTAGATGTCACATGTCTTTGAATTGTTTTTTGTAACTCATGCCGTTTTCCACATGATGTTTTCCTTCACCGTTTTGAGAGCAGTGGCGATGACATAATTTACCAAAAGTAAAGCGCTAACCTGAGTTCGAATCCACGACCTACAACTACAACACGTAAGTGCCTTTTGTTTTTTTTTTGGGTCGGAAATCATCAAATGACGTCTTCCACTCTGGACGGAGCGGGTCAAACTTATACTGACTAAAACCCACCCGTGTTCCTTTAGTTGCCCATGTGCCAGGGCTACGGTAACACTTTCGAACAAATTCGCCACCTTGACAGGACTGCTCTCACCCTAACGTTATGGAATATCATTAAAAACACGTTGTATAATATTCTATACTAATAGTTTGTCGTATCCAGCCTCCACACTACATCTTTAACAACTAATTATGGCGACTTGCGGAGTTTCGATCAAATTCTAATAAGGTTCATCTTCTTCCGTGCGATTGGCTTCTTAAGTGCTTTGTGATTTCATACGCGTTACCTAGTTACTAGAAGACGTTATAGTTCTATGTGTTTGGAGGTAGGCAGAGGAGCTTGATTGAGTTTTCTCCGATTAAGATGAACTAGAATGAAATAAACTTAGAAAATATTAGTTACACAAATGTCCTTTCTTTGGTATTATTCGTCAAATCATTGAGCTTTTTAAGAGGCCGTTTACAAAATGTGTCGATTTTGCCGATTTAATTGATTTTACAGACTTGTTATTACATTTAAAACACTGCATTCCCATATGTTTTAATTTACATCATGAAAGATCGTAATGCGCTTAGTATGTATGCGTTTGGCAATTTTTAAAAGTGATTTTCTCCTATTTTAACTGACTTCAAAAAAAGGAGGAGGTTAACAATTCAACTGTATTTTTTTTTAAATGTTGTTACCTCATAATTTCTGACTGGGTGAACCGATTTTGATGATTTTTTAATTGAAAGCTGATGCCTGCCGAATGGTCCCATTTTAATTTGGTTCCATTCGGACTATGGGGTCCATGTAAAAACCATAAGTCTTAAATTTGCATTAAGTATTTGCGTGACAAATAAACGAGTAACGCGATTAGATTAGTGCGGAGTATCTACCATAACTGAAAAGTTAAAAATAAAAACTTTTTACAAAAAAATAACAACCGACTTCCTAAAAAACAAAACACTACAAAGTGAAAAATAACTTTAATTTCGGAAGTCGGTGGCAAAAAAACCTTAATTACAGATCCTAAGACACCGACTTCTGAAATTAAAGTTATTTTTCACTTTGTAGTGTTTTGTTTTTAGGAAGTCGGTTGTTATTTTTTTAAATATTGTATTGTAATAATATATGATTACGAACATAGTATTTTGGAACCCACGCTATTATGAAATAGGCCTTATCTCAAACTTGTAATCGTCATTTGGAGAGAAACAGTCTTTCAATACAATTTGACCGTGTAGGTATCTATTGAACTTTTCTATGAAACAGCTGCCTCTGGTTAGACTGTAAGCCGACTGAAACAAAGTTGGGAATAGGCTAAGCAAACGAGGATGTCGTCTGCATTTTTCCAATCTCTGAAAAAGGCTGTGAAGACAGCCTGGGCTAAATTATTCTATGTAATGATTTCTTGATGACACTAGAACAGAATAAACACATAATGAAAATGAAAAAAGGTTTATTCGAATCAAAATCTTAACTTACATCAGAGGTGATTGGAGCCTCCTTTTAAGCGTATAAAGCCTATATTAGGAGACTCCGCTCTTCCATACATTATTAGTAATTATAAAATACTTGTTTATGTCTATTTAACCAATTTTGTACTAATGAAATAACTTGGGGCAAATATATTAAACGCTAAGTAGAGTGTGCTTGTAAGACTGGGATTGTGTGTGAGTGACGATGCATGTGTGTTGTGTGTGTGAATGTGAAATGGTAAACTGATTTATAGATTAATAAAAATAACAACATACTATATTAGCTTAACCAAAACTATATACACAAACTAAAATAAAGCGTCGAAAAATTCATCCTCATTGCTGTCGACCGGCAATGTAAGAGACTGGCGGCATTACCACGCTGTATAGCAATGCTTAGCCGTTGGCCAAAATAAAAACCAGCCCTTGGGTCATGAGAAGTTTCGACCAACCGTTTTGATATTTCTTTAAAGAGGCCATGAGCACTCTGACCCTACGGCCCGAGAGGGTTTCAACCCCAAACGGCTCGAAAATATAATTACCAATAAGGTTGCTATACTTTTACCGCTTGAGGTTTTCCGCATAAATAATGGTAAATGGTAAACTATATTATTAACTTAAACCATTTTTTTTTCAGGTATGCGCAACCCTCGGTACCACGGGCTCGGTAGCCTTCGACAATCTTCGTGAGATCGGTGTCGTTTGCGAGAAGCATGGCACTTGGCTCCACGTGGACGCGGCCTATGCTGGAAGTGCGTTTACATGCCCCGAGTACAGGTAAAAAACGTCTCCTTCTTATGCCTTGTTGAGCCTAGCTTTTCAGGTAAGGATAGCATGAAAAGGCTCCCATAAATATATATTCGTACGTGGGGCCTATCTGCATACCAGCGCTGCGACACTTATTTTTAAATATCGCAGCATCATGCTGAGATACGGGGCTCTTTGGCCGCACAGAGGACTTTCTGTTTTCCTTAAATTCTGTTTGTTTCTTTCTCCTTTACTTAAAATAGTTTTTTTTAGTTTCTGTGCGTGTCCCAATAAATACTTTGCTTTCTTTATTTCCATGTGAAATGGCTAAACTTAGAGAAACTATAATAAAAATATTGTAATATCTTGCACTCTTTTGTCACTTATGTTTACAAATAAAGATGGTTTATTGAGAGTGCTAGTAAAATAGATGCCCAGATGTCATTAACTCTTCGGTATTTATAAAACTTTTTTACTACTACTTTAAACTTTTTGGGTCATAAGTTAAACCAGATTTTTCTTAGGGTATGATAAACCATAGAGTCTGACTACTTAATCCGGTGCTAAGCTGTCATTTTTGTATTAAGAACTTTACGTAAATCGAAATAAAGTAAGAAATATAAAAAACTGGTTCAGATCAAGCTCTGAACCAGTTTTTGGATTTCTTACTTTAGCTAGAAATAAATCAAATCAAATTTATTTCATTTATTAAATGTAAAAAGAATATGTTATTATGAAAATGGTTTTATTATTAAACATTGAATGTGTTTATGTATGAACTAATATAGCTCTAAGCACTTTTTACTAACAAAATAAATAAATAAATAGAATAAATAAATAAATATCTTAGGACAAGCAACACACCGTTATCTGATCCCAAACTAGGTAGAGCCTGTACTATGGTAACCAGACAACTGATATATGTACATACCTATATATTTCTAAATACGTACATATTATAGATAAATTACACCCAGACACAGAACAAATGATTGTACTCATCACACAAACATTTGTTCTGGGTGGGAATCGAACCCACGACCTCAGTCTTAGCAGTCAGGGTCACTAACCACTAGACAAACAGGCCGGTCAAAAAAAAAATGGATCATGTTCCCGAATTAATTAATTTAAAAAAAAATATTCCTTCTTTATTTAATAAGAAGATCGCGTATTGCAATAAAATGGTTAATGTTTTCTCAGGCACTGGCTGGATGGCGTGGAGATGGCGGATTCTTTCGCCTTCAACCCTTCCAAATGGTTGATGGTCAACTTCGATTGTACTGCTATGTGGTAAGAATGTATTTATGTAAAATTACTAGTTTAAAAATGTTCTTTATTCTATAAATGATCTATAGGTCTTTAAAAAAATCCATAGATAAAAGAACATTCAGTTTTTCTCTAAATTTCCAATTTTTCTCTTGCTTAAAAATTTTATTACGAACCTTTTTTGTGGAAAGAAATTCCACACGATTCGTGATAGAGAGTTTACTGGTACAAATTACCATGTAAGGAAAAAGCGTCATTACATCCCCATGTGATGTTTTCTCTGTTTCTTTCTCTTACTATTATGTTTATAAGAGAGTGTGTATGCGTGCGAATATCGCGAATATAAGGAATTTCGTTCCTCACGGGGCTCACTGTCATTTTTATTTTTATAATTAATTCGTTAATTAGATACAAATGTCTTTTTAAAATTAATAAAGTTATAGATATGTATTGAGAAAACTTGAATACGGATACTTTAAAGAGTTTTCTGAAGAAAAATATTAACTTTTCAGGGTAAAAGACAGCACAGCTCTTCACAGGACTTTCAACGTGAACCCTATTTATTTAAGGCACGAGAATTCAGGTAAATATTCTACTTTATGCTAGCCATTAACAAAAAAGTGTTTAGACTATTTCACTGTATATGTTTTGTTACGTATTACATTATCTCTAAGTATATAAGTAACATAAAAAATCAAACATACAATTTCATTATCTTAATGAAATTATTAAAACAAGACTTACTGTTAAAGTAATAACTTCTTATTGATTGTGAATCTTTTCTATTTCAGGAAAAGCAATTGATTACATGGTAAGATTTTAACGAACAATTTTGAATGTCTAAAAGTTATTTAAAATTATCCAAAAATTAATTTATTGAATATTATTTCCAAATAATATTTGTGTTATGTAATGAACATTTTGTTTTCCCAAGACTTAATTTACATTATAATTAGGAAACCAAACTTAACTGATATTTTAAATTAGGTTGGAGACAAACAATCCTACAATAAGAAAAAACTGAGAAAGATAAACAATAACCTAAAAGGTATTGATCACCCAATTATTGTAGTCAATGGTGATGACAAAACAAATGGTGATGATGGAGATACAATTATAGTAAATGATAAACCAAAGATAGCAAAGGATAACAATGGTAATGTACCAAACGGTGAACAGAAAATGGGTAAACTTAATGGTGATTTACCAAACGGTGAAAAGCATGGTAAAATAAATGGTGTTTTACCAAATGGTGAACACAAAGATCGTGATCTCAAAAATGCTGATGATGATTTGTACTATGATGACAATGATGGAAACCTTCATGGATATAACAAAATATCATCGGGATGTAGTGAAAATATTCAACTTGAAGATCCTAATAAGAAAGAGCTACTAGTAAGAGTTTTATTAGGTGGTGGTTTTTGGTGATGGTGGGAATTCTGGTGATGGAATTTTTCTGAAACGTGCATTGAATTGTCGCAAGGCTTTATTTATATGACATGAATATAGGGGGTAATATAATGCAGGCTAAATATATTCTCAACGCAAGCCTACATTCCTTTCAGCTGATTTTTCTAGTCTCCCATTGACCCTAGCTATAGAAAAAAATCTTTTGCTGTTTTCAAAAATTAAATCGGTCAGCAATTTTGGTGACCAGCACCAAAAAAAAAATAAACTAACACACATAGCTTTATACAATAAATAATATGAAGCACTTAATAATGCTATCGTATCAAGAAATATTATTCCCTAATGAACTACATTCTTTTGTTTTTTGTAGCATTGGCAAATACCTCTGAGTCGTCGGTTCCGGGCCCTGAAGCTATGGTTCGTCCTCCGTAACTATGGTGTTTCTGGAATACAGAAGCATATTCGTGAGGTAAGTTATTATATGGCATATTAATAAGATAAAAATCCAAGACCTGGCTACTAAAAAAACTGGCTCCAAAAATATGAAACAAGATAAAATTCTCATCTGAAGCCGTGATCGTATACATTTCACTAAGGACTTACTATTCATTGTTCCGTCTGTTCCCGTGGGTGTCGTAATAAGCGACTAATGGACTGACTAGAATATGGGCAGCAGAGCTCACTATGTATTTTACCACCGTACTGCGAACGGCAACCCGCCTGCCAAGCGTGGCGATTATGGCAAACCCCCCCCAAACTGGGGAGGCCAAGGTCCAGCAGTGGACGTGATTCGTCTGAAATAGTGAAGATCTTACTATTATTGGTGTTGTTAACAAATCAACTGTATAACTGCAGATAATCTTACTCGTTTTTATCTGTGAAAAAATAAAACAAAACGTCAATTCAGGTCTGTCTAGTAATCTATCTGTAACAAAATCTAATTTCAAAAATACAATATTAGCTGCTGCTCCAGGTTCTAATTTAAAATATATTAACTCCAGTAAAAAAATGCGTCGTCAACGTTTCTAGGGTCTACAGCTAGTTCACTGAAGCCAGAAATTTTAATTACTTTAATATTCATAAAGTTCGTTTACTTTATTTCTCGTCTCGTGCATGTTTTAATAATTTAATTTTACGTTTTCAGGGAGTTCGTCTGGCGCAAAAATTTGAAGCTCTCGTGTTAGCTGATCAGCGATTTGAGATTCCTCAACCCAGGAATTTAGGTTTGCCTTATTCTTTTGAGTGGGTATGCATTTAATGGATTCTTTTTCGAAATAAGAGGACGTCTAGGAAAACACAAACTTATATTTAGTATGAAAAGTTGTTTATCTAAATTATCTCCTTCGCTTTTCACTACTATGTTTGAGTGGGCTTCCAGTCGGTAACGGTCAGTCAGTTTGTAATCGGATGCCGCTGGACACCAGTATTTTACTTGGAGCAAATGCCTGTCTAACGCCCACAACCCAGTTACTGAGTAAGACTGGTTTTTACACTTTGGGGCTTCTGACGACCCATAATAACTGGCAAAGATCCACGAAAGACAGCTAAACGTGTTTTTCGAGGCATGGAGGGGTTCGATATGTAAAGATGATCACCTATCCATGAACCAAATTCAAAACCAGTTATTTATCAAAAAGAAATAAAAAAATTAAGTTTACTTATAAAACGTAAATGACCTTCCATACCATGATGAGGTTCCTTGCTTAACTTTTATGTTTTGCTGGTTACTGGATGTCTACTTGTAATATTTATGGTCAGATATTTGCGAAGCAGTTACTGCTAAAGTATGACTCATAAGTGCATTTCTTTTATCCATTTGTATCCATGGTTGCATATTTTTACATGATTGTATGTCATTCAATATCCCAGGCATGGTAGCCTTCCGTCTCAAAGGCGACAACGCTCTGACCGAGCGGCTGCTGAAGCGCTTGAACGGGCGTGGCTACATCCATGCTGTACCAGCTTGCTTCAAAGGAATCTACGTCATCCGGTTCACCATTACCTCGTCTAGGACTACCAACCAGGATATTTTGGGTAAGAACGTCTACACTAGAATATTTTTAGAACTTACTAATTATGTGTCTCCTTGGTTCCGTTTCCTGTCAGGGAATTACTGATCACCTTCGTCGCAATCCGTATTATAGGTTCCAGGCTACATAAAAATGGACCCTAGAAGAGCTTTAGAATGTCTAAATCATCATCATCATTCTCCTGTCCTTATCCCAATTTATTTTGGGGTCGAGCCAACATGTCTTTCTGTTTCACACTTCTCTATTAGTCGTCATCTCGATAGTCACTCCCTTTTTATCATCATTCACACAATCTATTCACCGTTTCTTTGGACACCTCCTACTGTTTTAGATATCAATATTCATACTCAAAACTCTCCTCACGAAATTTTCCTCATTCTTCCGTATCACGTGCCCATACTATGATAACCGATTATCACACAACTTTTCAGTTATCGGTGCAACTTTCAGACTTCCTCCCATGTACACATTTTTTATTCTAAAATGAGAAAATATCGGAAGTATTTTAACTTACAACTTGAGTTTGAAAGTGATCAGTTTCAATAAACTCTTATCGTGCCCATAGTGCTATAGTTAGTCAAACGCTTAACTCAGATCATCTCCAGGAATTCTTGTCCAGTGATTGAACAGCAACTTATTATTATTTTGAATTACAGAGGATTGGAACGAGATCAAGACAGTAGCAAAGGAGATACTGATGGACGTGTTTGGCTCGGAGAATGGCAACATTGTGGTGCCCAAGAAACCAAGGATCTCTCTTAAAGGTAACCTTTTGACTGATAAAATTTTACTCTAAAGGCTTATCGCATTAGACAAGAATTTAAGCTGAAGAGAGAGATGAGATTATAGACACTCATCTGTGACTCCATTTTTTAACATTGAGACATGAGATCAAGACTATCCATGTGGACAATATTCTTGCTTTGCATGTTTGTACAATTAGTCCAATCTTTCATCTCATTCATTCGATTGAAATTGTGCTTAACAAATCAAATCATTTATTCCTTTGCTAATATGGGTATTTGGTATGTACTTATAACATGTGTTTCGTATTGGTTAATTATTTAACATGTTCTGCGGTCATAAATTTTCATTATTTTTTTATTTCGTTTATTTATTTTTATGCATACTTACTAATAACATTTTAAAATATTTTTACACAAAATACAAAAACATATAAAAATTATGGTCCACCGGTGTCGGGAGCTGGGCCCGAACTACGGGTGGTTAAGGCTCCGGAGACAGGAACCTCCTGACGATGCGAGCCGCATCAAGGAGTACTGCCTTCTGAATCAGGCTCTTGATCCACCATATTATTACTGAATGCATTTTAACCTCCGTCTTCAATATTTCTGCTATCACTGTCAGTTAGTTTTCTTTGGCCACTGCTTTTATTTTCTGACTCTCCTATGACAATATCATCCACAATGAACATGTTTCAGAAACTCGCGAACTGAATGCGACGTTTGGCACCAGCCTTCTCTTAGCCAACAGTCCCATGAGTCCTAAGATAGTGAACGGTACTCACGCTGCTATCTGCGATTATGAACAGGTGCTCACGTCCTGCGCACAAACCTTCGCCCAGTTGAAAATGGAGCCGAAGGATAGTCCTGGTGAGTCCATTATCGTGTTTGGCAGTTTCTGAAAGCTTTTGTCAAATCTTAAGTTACATGAATTGCAGTGTGAAGTAACGACTTACTGTGTAATTGCATTTAATAATTTATATATAACAGCTATATGAGATTTGACATCAGATACTGTTCAGAGATTTTATTAGGTGCTAGATTTATTATCTGTATCATTGGCCACATGTATTCAGTCCATAATATCATCGAGAGTATTTTATTCATGCTTGTATCATTTTTGTGTTTCACTTGTATTGTGTGTGTTTCACCCTTCACCTATGTGTAAATATACAATTCAACTCTTTTATGTTAGGACAATATTTTGTTAATTTTATCACGGTCTAATTTTAGATATCTTGTGTTCATGATATCTATTGCATAAAATGAAACTATCCTCCAATGCGCATAGTTTTATTGTTGGTTAAAGTCACCACTTAGTTGCTAATCTACACAATGATTGATGCACTTGATGATTTTGTACTATTAGACTCACATAAAATCTCAACAATATAATGTTTGGACTTTAAAAAAGACCATGATCTCTGAGTTTATTTCGGCATTTCTTCTTAACGATCAGTCAACTAGAAAATGCCGACTCCATCTAGTTTAATATTTACCAAAAAAAAAAATGACGTGTAACAGTGTCTAAAAAGATCATTAACATTACGGGTCTCGATCATCATCGTAACTCTCAAGTTCTTAACATATTGTTAAAGCCATGGCACCTCGGAGTTGCTCATTCTCATCGTTTTCACCTCCATCACAATCATCTTCTTAAGATTCAACCAACTAACCATTCACCTCACAACGTTCTTTCACCCCATACTCACTCACCACTAACTCACTAACAGAAATGCGTCGCCGCATTCGAGGCATCAAGATGTGTGGCAAGAAGTTTTCTCTGGACTCCTGCATGGATATGGTGCAGGGTATGATGGTGGAACAGAGTCTACCGCAATGCTGTGAGGAAGAGAGGGAGGATAATCTGTCAAACGGTGGGTAGAGTATATTGCAACGTCTGGGTCTGTGACTGCAGTTCCGTTATCCTTATCCAGTCCATAGTTTGCAAATGCTGCTTCAAAGACCTTAGTGGATACTCTAGCTATGTGTTGGTCCACACTATGCATCTTAAAGCTCGCCAATAATTCCAGTCGATATAACAACTGGCACAAGTCCTTAAAACCAGATTCTTAAACTGAAATTATTTTTCTAATATTAAGTAAATCTCTTTTTAGGAGCAAATACTGAAGCACCAATGCTATAAGTAAGAGGTAATACAACCAAAATATTTATGGTGGTGGTAAAAAGTAACTTTTAAATTTGAACTCTCGCTAACCACACACTTCTTACCTTAACATTTTGACGATGTAATAATTACTGTTCTAACCATAAATAATTAAAACGAAAATTTTCTTTCCTTTACAAAGTTAATTAAAAACTCCAGGATCAAGCCCGGGAGACAAGTCATCACCAGTGACATCTATCGGCACAATCAAGCAAGAAAATACAGACACAAACCAACTGCAAGTCCCACTAGCGCCATCTAGGCAATATAGATCGAAATCCGTCGATATGTCACTCTCCGGGCTCTTACTAGATGACGCTAAAATCACTATCGATGTTAAAAACAATGAAATTATTATTACTCCTACTGGCTCTAAAGATGTAGCTGAAGATATGTCTGGTTCCAAATCTAACTTCAACGAAATCGAAGAGAAACTAAATATTGGTGATAAAATTACACAAGCGTTTGAAAATTTCCAAGATGGTTTGCAAATGTTGAGCGAGTATAAAAGTAATGTTGAGAAAACTGATGATTGTAATACTAAATTGACGATTCGGGGTCCTGGAAGTTATATTAAGAAGTTGATCCAGCAGTTCAGTGAGGGTCCCTTTGAAGCAGAGGATCCTAAACCTGAAGCTGACAGGGCTATGTCTACTCATACTCAAACTATTAAGGATAAAGCTGACGCTATTTGTAAAAAATGCTTACATTATAAAGGAAAGATTTCTAAGTAAGATGACGCTTCAGGTCTGAATATATTTTAATTGATGTTCTGTTTGAAGGTTGTCGTTGTAATAATTTCTGTGAGTAAATATTATAATTTTCCTGTGGTGTTTTTAACATAAACAAAATAATTTATGTTGATCATCAAGATAGATGTTGTTTGAATTTGGAACTCTGATACGTCTAGCAAAATTAGATTTGAATGAAATAGAACGTTTTTTTTTTAGAAAATTTATATCTTATTTAAGTAATAATAGATCTTTATAATGCTTCGGGCAATTTAGGTCGCTGTCGAAACCTTTTTTTTTTGTTTAACATGTTTGTCAATTGTTTCATTTCTTAAAACGGTGTTGGATAAGTGTATTTTAAGTTCTTGCACAATATTTAGCTTGCTTATAGTAAATAATTATTGTTTTGTAAAATATTATTAGTTATTTACACCGTTATTAGTTATTTTAAGAAAAAAAAAATACAAAAATAAAATACAAAGAATATATCGAGATTAGATAATCAGTAACATAATTATATAAATTAAAAAACGTAAAAAATTATATCAAAAATATATTTTAGAAATCTCAACTTTCGCTTTTAGGTAAAAAAATAACTAGCTTTTAATAATAAAATAAAGGTAAATATGAGTTCGTAAAAAAGTGCTTGAATATTTTATATCTTATACTTGCTATAATAAAAATCAAGATTTTTCGATATGCGTGTAGAAAGTATTTAAAATTGATTCCTAGAATTTGAAATGAGATTGTATAAAAAAATGTAATATTTTAACCAAATTAGTAATTGGTATTAAAAAAAAAATGTAAAAGAATGTAGTAGGAAATCTTAGTTTATATCAAATGAAATTATATCTAATTCAGAGTTTAGTATTTAAATGATCAAACAAACTGCTGTGCAATATCAATAAAAATGTCAAATCTCGCTTTAAAAAATGCGGTAGAAAATATTATATTCATGTTATAATCAATAATAATAAATATATATAATGTTATATTGAGATTTATATATTATACAAGGTATAGACGACAATACGACAATAAATTGAGCTTCATATATTAGGTAGGATGTATCCTGTTTGCATACAAAAATTCAACGAAATATGTCTAATAGTTTAGGCACTATTGCCAGTCAAACATTGGCATAACCCATAGTCGATGAATCACTACTATTTGGTATGTTTACAAAAATCATGTTTTCGATTTTGATTCTATGATGTATTATGTAATAACATTGCCTTTTTAGTGTCGTATTGTCTTCAACTTGGAAATTTTATGTCGTTAACCCCAAAAGTGTACCTATTTAGGATTAATATAATATAGTTGTAATGTTACCAATTTTTATTTTATTTTGTCTTTTTTAATCTTTTATTATATTATTTAGTTCCTTCTGTGGTGTAACCAATCCAAATAAAGTGGACGCAAATAAGCTTTGCCTTATATTAAAAAGATCTCTTATTATTTTATTATTAAATTCATGCAGTAATAATGATAATTTAAATTTAATTCAGTTACTAATAAAATTTAAAAAAAATTGATGCATTTTATCAATTATTTTATAATTACATGCATTATAAAAAATATGTTATTCGATAAGCTTTATAATTAAAATACATACCTGCTGTAATATACGTATACGTACTCTTAGGCTGTAGGCAAGTAGACACAAAATGTATGAAAAAAAAATGTATTCTAGTTTTAATTTTAATGTGTAATAAATATGTTATGAGGCATTGAATTATGTGGTTTTATTTTATAAAAAAAAACTTAACATTACGCTTAAATTCTCCAAAGAGTTGAGCATAGGTACGGTACACCTATACTACACGCACATTTTTCCAGGTCCCATGTAAAAGGGGGCGAGCGTATTACCATCCACAGGCACAAATCCAGGCTTTGGGCGGCTAGTGAGAAATTCAAGATAGAAAAACTCAATAACAAATCGAACGCTAAAAGGAATATAATTAAAAAAATATATATTTCAATTTGGTTAATATTTAGGTAAAATAAAACAGCACACTAATACTTAAAATGTTTAATAAATACATAACCATCAGTATTAACATTTTCCTATTATATTTGAGCATTTTATTTAATCTTTTTACTACATTTCGTGATTGTTACGGGCAGAGTTCGGAATGTAGATAGTATAATCAGCCAAGAATGTCCCCACTGCTGGGACACAAGCTTCCTGTCAGTGAGTGGGTCGTAATACAACACGCGGGCCAGGACTGGGTGTGAAATTAGTTAATCATAATATTATTAAATAAAGTTTATAAAGTTATAAGTGCAAAGTAGTAGTGATATACTATACATACGAATGTATACGCAAACCATAGTGAAACAGTTCTTAAAAAAAAATTGTGCTGTTAAATAATTCTAATTAATTAAAAATATGGAAGTAAGGACGTAACTTCAAAATGATGAGTCATCAGAGATCATCTAATTTTGGGAAAAATATAGGTAACTCATATTCCACAACAGGTAAAAATAAAATAAATAAATAAAATATATGCTATACTTAAACATAAAATGTTATTTCAATATATAATTTACTATAATTCACGTTATGCAATTATCATTCATTTATTTACGATAATTTAACTACTTAAGTTTAAGATAATATCAAGAATAATAATAATACTTGCATGAAATATATTAGCGTACTTTGCCCGTATCATGGTAATCAATTACAGATACTTTGCTACTTGAGCAAATTATACGAAAAAGCTCATAATAATAATTACTATAAATTAATTACAACAAATAATTTATAATTTCTACAATTCAGTCTTAAACGCTAACATTAAATCTATAAATAACAATAAATAAATGCATTTTCTTTAATAATTTACAATATTATTACACTAGGACAATATACAAAAATTTTTTAATGTTAAACCCCAATTCGTGGATTTTTGGCGCCAAACTGGAAATGGCGTAAGTCACATCATTTATTTTAAGTAACATTATTGACATTACCGGGGGTATTGTCAATATTGAAAGATATTCATTTTCTTTAATATTTAATAATAAAACAGGGCTTGACTGTACTCTAAAACAATAACAATATTATTTAATAAAAACAGAATTACAATTATTAAGTATAGACATTTTTTTAATAGAGAGCTGTTATTTTTTATACAAATCCCAATCTATATTAATGGCTGAACGGATTTTCAGACGAACTACACTTTAAAGTAAATGATATTTACCAAATCATTAATGATAAAATCACGGAATCAGAATATTTTCTCATAAAAAAAATAAAACCAATTAAAATGATTTTCAAAGAGACAGTTTGAATAACACAAATCTGATAAAGACAAAATATTTTGAAAACTGTTTTTTTTACTTCTTATATATTTCACAGAAACAAAAATAAATTATAATATAAACCACGTAGTTCGAAAAGTAATGCTACTGTATTTTTTCACAAAACTTGTTGAAAAAATAAAAAAAAAGATTAAGAATTGGTAATAAAATTCTTCTGCACATACTCATATTTGATTAATTTCGTATACACACAAAAAAGTCGCACACACATTAATTCACAATCACACACAAATTTAAAATCCAATTTTACTACACAATTCATTCTTCCAATTTCAAAATTAATTCTATTTTCAATGAACACCAGTAATACTTTTAAGCCATGGTTTATAGAAGGTGGTCCTCATGTACACTCCGGGTAGGAAGGGGGCTGCACACTTGATTCCGTGGGAGACTGTACCAACTAGCTGCCATTTGCCGTCGTCACGTTGAAGAACGAGGGGGCCACCACTGTCACCCTAGAAATAGAAAAAAAGCGTGTTTTGAAATTCAATATATTTTGTGTGGTGAACCGAATTTTCTGGTTCAACATCATTATTGTCATAGAGACATGTTCATAGTTGGACATAGATACTACCCAAGCGTCACCACATCCACCGATTTGGCAATAGGTAAGTATATTACTAGGAGTAACGCTTTGAAATCTACGTCTGCGAAAGGAAGTTAAAATGAACGGAGTTCTGATATTTGAATGACTACACTTATTTAATTATTTAAAGGGTTTTTTTTTTCTGGATGGGAATCATCAAATGACTTCTCCCGCTCTGGGCGGAGCGGGAGGGTGTGTCAGACTTTTACTGACTAAAACCCACCCGTGTTCCTTCAGTTGCCCATGTGCTGGGGCCACGGTATCTCTTTCGAACAATCACGCGACCCCGGCAGGTAAAGGGGTCACCCCTTATTATTACTGTCAGTATTAAGGCTCGTTTAGACGAGCGCGACGCGAAGGTCGCACGCGAATCGGCGATTTATATCCGTAGAACAATTTCTATGAAAACGCATGCGACCGTTCACACAGAGGCGATCTGTCGCGACACGGTCATACTAATTGTTCTACAGATATAAATCGCCGAATCGCGCGCGACGTCACGTCGGGCCGGTCTGCACGAGCCTTTAAACTGTTACCAATTGAACGCTTCACCGAGACTTCGAGAACTTTGGGACTTCGAGAATCAGAAGCCACCTCGCAGAACCGTCAAGCTCGATCGTACAGCCAGGCAGACAACCATAAGCTTGTCGCTTCAACTAGGTGTGCCATCAATAGCTTCTGCTTAGCATGTCTTCGGCATAGAATTTGGCTACGAGTTTGGCTTCATTTCATGTGTCCATCCACCTTTAATAGTAGTTACAATACTTACCTCACAAGAATCTTTCTGTCCGTTAGCGTATCCCGCGCAGATGAAAGAGTTGAGGATCTTCTTAGAGTGTCCAGCTGTCTGGAACATGTCCTGGCAAGCACTGTTCTCTATTACAGGCACCTGGAAAATAATTAAAAAATATTAAAGCTGTATTCTTGAGGTATACCTCTGTACGCTAATACGATACATACTTAGTCCATCCATAACTCGCCAGAAAGCAGAATAAAATTCTACATTCATGGAATGCTGATGACCCCACTGCAAGGACACAGGTCTCCTCTCTTCTAGGGAAGACGTGGGCTGTAATCTATTGCCATGCGGTCCCAGTGCGGGTTGGTAGGTACCACTTGTCTTCAAATTTTTGTTTCTAAGACATACCAGTTTCCTCACGATATTTTTCTTCACTGTTTTGAGAGCAGTGGTGATTAAATTATTTAAACAAAGTGAAGAGCGTCTTTATCAGGTAGCCTGTGTGGACTCCCGTTGTAACTTGCAAACGGTGGCAGTATATCTTCCCGCCTCCCACTCACTACCTACCCACTAAACGAGCGTTTTCCAGCAGTCCGTAATCTTCCATTTATTCACTTGGAAGTGCATGAACCACCTCCGAATCCAAGTGGGAAGGTTTAAGTCGAACCTCGTAAAGTGAGACTACCTCGACGGAACGGGAATAGCACAAACTATGCTTCACCTTCTATCTTGCCATCTGTGCCCCAAAACATCCAGCCAAGGTGACCTCTGCGCTGCCACCGATTACACCGTAGAAATGGCGACGTTTCGGGCCAGCAAACGACACGAAGAAGAATCCATTCTTGCCACATATATAGCAGTACAATTAAAGTTCACCATCAACTATTTGGAAGGGTTGAAGCCGAAAGAATCTGCCATCTCCATGCCATCAGTAGTCAAGTGAAACAGAAGCTGTCCGTATATATTACGAAGCAGATAGGTAAATCTAATAGTAGTATCCAATAGTATTCCTACCTGTACTTCCTGTAATATAGCCGGAACAGATCCTCCATACTTGAGCCGTCCCCATCCCGTGACGGTCGCAACCCGGCCCGTGAACTCAGCTTCGTCAGGTGGCATGCAAATTGGCACTGAAAATGATAAGCAGAGAAGGTTTTAGCAGACTAGTATCGCGTGACGGCTATTCATTTGTTTGTGATAAAATTGTTCATTTAGGGCACTGGAATAACTTTTCATCATCATCATCATAACCCAACATAGTTGGAAAAGAGCTAGGTAAGCTCTTTTCCAACTATGTTGGGTCGGCTTCCAGTCTAACCGGATGCAGCTGAGTACCAGAATTTTACATGGAGCGACTGCCTATCTGACCTCCACAACCCAGTTACTGGGTAATACGATACCCCTGAATTAACTTTTCATGTCACTTATAAAAAAAATTAATTACATGAAGCCGTCGTTTCATAACTAAATACACATGAAAAGAAATGGTGAAACAAGCTCAGGGGTCAACGTTTCTTTTAAAGTCAAAAAATAATCTTGCTCAGATCATGCGATGAAATGCGGTGCTTGAAATGGTCTTTTGGGGAAAGACCCACACAGATTCTAGTGGACCAGACCAGTCGGTCGTGTCGTGGTCGTGTGGTGCCGGACGTTAAGAACAGCACCATTACTTCCCGTGGGTGTCTTAAGAGGCAATTAAGTGACTTACTAGGGAATAAATAGCAGCGTTGTCTTTGCATTTTACAACCATATTGGGATCGCTAACCCGCCTGCCAAGCGTGGCGATCATAGTAAATCCTCGCCCAAATTGGGAGGGGCCTATGTCCAATAGTGGACATCATTCGGCTGAAATGGTGAGTTTGCTATAAATTCTCGACTCCTCAAATGCTATGCGCCAATTAACTTACCAATATGGGCATCAAATTTGATAGGCGCTTCTAGTTCCAACAGTGCAAGATCATTCTCGAAGGTGGCTGCATCATAAGACCGGTGCACGATGACCTTCTTCACATTTCTGGATACTGGCTTCTTTGGCTCGAAGTCTCCGGAGATGTCGTTCTCGCCAAATACTGCTACTAGAGAAGCTAGGAAGCTGGAAAGGGGAGAGAAAAAGTATTGGTTTTAGATACAGAATATTTTTACTGCGCAGATGGTGAAAGAACTGTCTCGTAGGTTACACAGTTACCCCTTTTAAATGGTGGATAAAAAAACTGATGCTTCCATGGATATAAGTGGAATCATCCGTTTTTATCCACCATTTAATCGATGATCCTGTTAAAGAGCAGCGGTGGCCCGAAGGATAGCGCAGTGGTGGCCCAGAGGTAACGGCCGTGACTTAAGATTTGTAGGTAATATGTTCGAACCCAGACAAGCGTTTTACTTTGTGTATATTATTCCATCACCACTGCTCTCAAAACGGTGAGAAAACGGTGATCGTGAGGAAACCGGCACGGCCTAACCTAACCTAACCAAAAATTCGAATACATGTGTCATCATCTACCAACGCGCACTGGACCCGCGTGATGGATTACGGCCTGCTCCCTCTCACAGAGGAGGAATGTGTCCCAGCAGTGGGAATATTATAGGCTGATTATGCTGTCAGAACCCTAAAAATAATAATAATAATAAGTTTATTTATCCAAAGATATACATATACACAGGTTTTTATAACAGTTACACGCTAAGGCTTATTCAACTAACAAGACCCTCCATTCCATTGTTACAAGATACAGGTCACCCCTAGTTTAGGAACTAGGGGTGACCTGTATCTTAGGAGACAGTGATTCGACCGAGCTAAACTGTAAATTAAATTAATGATGGACCTTAGATGTTAATCTACCACAAAACAAAAATGTGAGTTAGCTGAGTAAGTAATTTTAGATATATTTTGAGCATGGATGGATGCAGGTATGGAGAAAGAGTGTGGGTGTAAATGGAAGAGAGGTGTGTTCATATTGGTGAGTGTAATGTTAGTTGTGCTGTATGGGTGTGTATGTGGTGTGTTAAGAGGTGTTTATTTGTGTGTAGTGTTTTGTGTTCATATTTAATAGTGATTTGTTAAGCGATGTATGCCAGTAGAGATTCGGTGTTATCGTAGTCCTGTTTTATGAGCCAGTCTGTAATTATAGTTTTGATATTGAATTCATTTAAGTGTATTATGTTTATTTTCTTTTGTATTATTTTATATACGTGAATACTTAAGACGTAGTAATGGTGTTTTGCAAACGAGGTTTTGTGCCGTACACCGGGGGGGACGTATGTTCGCTTCCCTGGGTCAGGCAGGGGTAGGCAGCCATGTACTCTGAGGACAGATCGAAGGACAAATAGCTGACGTACCGTTAGAACTTTGCAGTCAGAGTATAGTTGTGCGGTAGGGTATCTGATTAGTTTCCTGGTCATAACCTTAAGTACAGCTTTTTGAGCTCTCTCTGCTCTCAGAATAAAGGTCTTCGCTGCTCCACCCCATACGGTTATGCAGTATCCGAGGATTAACTGGCACAAAGTGAGGTAAACCATCTTGAGAATGTTAAAATCAGCCGATTCTCGCAGCTATTTAAAAATGTGTATCAGACGGATAGTTCGAGTAGTTATAGTTTCAAGCTGTTTGTCCCATCTCAATCCCTCATCTATATGCACCCTTAGATACTTTAAGTTATTAGTTCTAACGATGGTAGCACAATTGCACGATATCAGCCGATTTTGGCATGAGTGAGTTGTAATCGAAACAGTATTCGGGGGTAGTGTGTTACGTCTGATCGCAAAGGGTATATAATAGGTTTTTTCCAGATTTAGCGTCAGCAAGTTCTGATTAAGCCAGTTCATCACGGAGGATAGTGCAGATTCAGCCCTAGTTTGCACATCGTCCCACGTAAGCCCGTTAATTAAAATTGCCGTGTCATCGGCATATGCATAGATCTTACCATCAGGTACTGACATACTACAAAGGTCGTTTATGTAGATTTGAAAGAGAGTGGGGCTTAATATGCTTCCCTGAGGCACGCCGAAAGACACCGATTCTTCATCACTGTATCTCGAGCCTATCCTAACTCGCTGGGTGCGATTTGTCAGGTAATCAGTAAAGAGTTTCAAAGCTATGCCACGAACGCCCACACACTCTAACTTAGCTATTAGTTAGGGAACAGAAACTGTGTCGAAAGCCTTCGACAAGTCCAGAAATATGCCAAGGACTTAGTTTTAAAATGTTCATAGTCAGTAGTAGTCTCATGCTGCTAAATCTCTTTGAGGTAGCGACAGGTAATAAATAAAATTATAAATGAGTTTTAAATTAAGTGTCGTTTGTAGTTACGAAATAACTGAAACTAGTTTTAATCAGTGAAATAGCTTTCTGCTTTAAGTAATGCAGAGCAGATGCAAATGCTTGATTGAGGTTCTGGAACCTAAAACCGAGATTACGTTTAATTATCGACAAAAATATCAAATGTGGTTAGATTACTGCATCATGAGGGGCGAATCATGTATGATACCCTATTCTTGGGCCCTATCAGTATGCGAAAGCGCTGCGACACTTAAAAAAAAATGCAACATCATACTGAGATAGGAGCCTTTTGGCCCAATACAGAACTTTCTATTTTTCTGTTTTTACACGCTTTATATTAGCTTCACTTGTATGTTTGTTTGTTTGTATGTTTGTTTGTAACCGATTCCTTATAGCGCGACTCACTTTAAACGACCAGATTTCATTCAAACTTTGCACACCTGTCAAAGACCGATGACAATGCAATAATTTTTGTAGAAGTATAGTACGCAACACTCAATAGTTTCAGAGTTGCTTCTACCGAGCAACTTACATATAAGTTCAGTATACAAACTCAAAAACATTTACAACTCTGTCTGTAGAGATATAAGGTTTAAATTTCTGGCAATGTTTGATTTGATGATAATTTTATTAAAAAATCATTTAAATTGAAATTGAAATTTTCGGAATTGCATAGCTGTGCGTAGCCTAGTAGGCAGGGTGACATGGCTCGCACGCAGATGGTCAGGGTTCGATTCCTGCTAACGTATTTTTTTTTTTTTTTTTTTTTTCATGTGAAGTTAGTATTTTTATTCATCAAGAAACATACAACATTGCAAGAAACACAGGACATTGTATTGCATTAGAAACATACAAAATTTGAACCTTACATCTCTACAGATAGAGTTGCAAATGTTTTTGAGTTTGTATACTGAACTTATATTAAAGGTAGAATTCCGTGCATCGCGATCGATCGCGGCCGCGCGCGGCCTACGACTGTCGTCGATCGCTCGCGACAATAGTCAAATTATGAAAATGTATGGCACCGCTGCCGAGGCCCGCGACAGACGCGCGCGGCCGACGAATGTCGTGAGCCGCGCGCGGCCGTGTCTTGAAATTAGTAGATGTTGTTCGTCAGTTGCCTCTAGACGTGTATCTACCAAAGTCAAAATCATGGTCAAAGTGCTAATTGACATCCTTGAAGAAGAAGAGGAGAATAATCTCCATGCCTCATATCATATATGATTGGAGTTTGAGACACAAAATTTATTAATATTTCGTCTTCCTCGACCGAAAAGTTTTCTCCTGCGTTCCTAGACATGTTTGCGCCATGAAATCCACGATGTTACTAAGCGCTAGAACATGATAAGACATACACGGCCGCGCGCGGCTTATGAAATTCGTCGGCCGCGCGCGTCTGTCGCGGGCCTCGGCAGCGGTGCCATACATTTTCATAATTTGACTATTGTCGCGAGCGATCGACGACAGTCGTAGGCCGCGCGCGGCCGCGATCGATCGCGATGCACGGAATTCTACCTTTAAGTTGCTCGGTAGAAGCAACTCTGAAACTATTGAGCGTTGCGTGAATTCCTTTTGGGTAATTACTCAGTTACTCAAACATAACAACATATATACAAATCATTGAAATCGGAGGCGGACAATCTTGGCGGTCTCCTTGTAAGTCTTTCGTAACTTCACATTGAAGAAGACGACCATTTTTTTTTTTTTGGATGGTATTTCATCAAATTGCTTCTCATGATGTCAGACTTTTATTGACTAAAACCCACTCGTGTTCCTTCAGTTGCCCATGTGCCAGGGTCACGGTATCTCTTTCAAACAATCTCGCGACCCCAGCAAGAAGAAGACCGTTTACGTTGCAAATGATAAAATTATATGTTCCAACTCACCCAGGTTGACAATGGGCAGCAGTAGTAACAAACTTATTGGTGATAAGGACGCCTCCACACTTGTTCTTGGTGAAGAGACCGAGCCAGGTGGACTCGCGGACCAGGACCTGCCAGGGCCACTCGCCGAACGCAGCGCTCTTGCCACCGACGATACGGCCCGTCTTTGAGAGGGGACGGACGCCACACACTGAAAATATGGAATCGATTTTTTAAAAATTAATAAAGACAATTACACCGAATAGAAAAAAAAAATGGTGATCATAAATTCATGATATAATAATAATAATATCTTAGGACAACCAACACACCGTTATCTGATCCCAAGCTAGGCAAAGCCTGTACTATGGTAACCAGACAACTGATTAATATACTTATATATTTCTAAATAGATACATATTATAGATAAATTACACCCAGACACAGAACAAATGATTATGCTCATCTCACAAACATTAATTGTCCTGGGTGGGAATCGAATCCACGACCTCGGTCTTAGCAGTCACGGTCACTAACCACTAGACTAACATGCCAGTCAATATCTTTTATATAATTATACTGTACGTGTGTTTGTCACTGAACTCCTCCTAAACGGCTGGACCGATTTGAATGAATATTTTTGTATGCGTTTGGGTGGCACCCTGGATGGTTCAGATTCACTATTGGACCCGGTAGGTGGCGCTGCTATGAAGTTCTAGGAAACAGGACAATGTCTGTACGGTCAGCTAGTATTTATATATATTTCCTCGATTTTTTAATGCTAGTCAAAAATTACAACTGTGATCTACCTTTTTTGTCAGAATGACAGCGTATTAACAAGTGAAATTTTGGTCTGGTAAATTAAGAATCAGTGTGGTGCCTCTATGATGTTAAAATTACAACGTTGAAGCAATTTTGAGCTTTACACATTTTGGGCGTTTGTCACGAGGTCTGTAATATTATATTTCCAAATCTAGCTGACTATTAAATATGCGGTTACAGAGTAAATCTGTTTGTACATTCACACTTTTGCACTATAATATCTATCGCACCGAAGGCTAGTCTCCATTGAGAATGCCCCCATGGCCGGAATACGCTCTGGAGGAATGCCTATACATTTACCAGATGCCTATACCATAATTAAGCCGTAACGGAAATACCTTACAAAAATATTAGTGCCAAATCTACAATTTGTATAATAATATTATGAAATATATTTACTACAATTTTGATGTTAAAATTATTATTTTATACTAGCTTTTGCCAGCGGCTTCGCCCGCGTGGAGGTCGGAAATTATCCCGCGGGAACATACTACCGGGATAAAAAGTAGCCTACTTATATCCTTTCTCAGGCTCTAAACTATCTGTGTACCAAATTTCATTTAAATCGGATCAGTAGTTTTAGCAGGAAAGCGAGACAGACAGACAGACAGAGTTACTTTTGCATTTATAATATTATAGTATGGATATTATACATATTATAATATAGTGTGGATGTGTGGATTATAGTGGAAGTTCAAATACTCACAATTCTTATCATTATAATCAACAGGTCGGTCGACAAAGTTCTCTGTGGTCAGTTCATCGGCCAGTTCTGTGGTCGTCGTGGCTGCTTGTGTGGTCGCCGTCACTTTCTTTGTTGGCTTGGGCTTTTTTGTGGTCGTCACCTGAAAATATTGGGATTAAAAGACGACGCACCTGTTTCTATGAAACTTGTAACTTAGGTAGACACTATGAGTACCTTATTTTTTCTAGATTAATGGCGTGTATAAATAATATTAGTATTATATTGCTTTTATTGTTTTATTGCATGATGACGATATTTGATTTAAATATAACAAACAGTCATATTGGACAAATAATAAAATCAATAGCGTAAATAATTTAAATCAAAAGTGTAAACTAAATAGTTAGTCGCTCTAGATAGTCGTAAATTGTGCTTTAGTTAGAGTAAAAATTAATACAAGATTTAAAATTTGCAAATGTGTTTCAATTCATACAATTTATGAAAATCGAGAATCATGTTTTTTTTTTTTTGTTAAATGAAAAATCAAAATCAAAAGTTATTTATTCAAACTAGGCTGAGATTCAGCACTTTTTGAACGTCTTAGTTACATAAGACAGTACCCCCAAAACGCCCGCCCTTCGACACTTCCTAGTGCTTTAGCTGGGAAGAAGAAGTGGCGCAACAAACTCTCAATTATAATTAGCTAACCGGAATGGTCACGTGATACGGAGGATTGGGGAAAAAGGCGTGTCGATCGGCTATGAGAGTAGAGGGAGACCAAAGAAACGATGGATGGACTGTGTGAATTGTGATATTTATTTATAGTAAATTAAAATGGTACAACACTAATTACATTAATTAACATAGAAACAGATAATAGGTTGACAACACTTATATAAATTTAAACAATTACGTGTATTAAAAACTAATATGGGACAGAGGACTCCCTTGCATACTTTCTCTCACAGAACACCAGACACATACGCATAATTTTATTCCATTCGTCCGCAAACACATCATATTCAGAGTTGGCAGTTAGAAGGGCATTAAGCATCTTTAATGTACGACAGACTGGAGATTCGGCTCTGGCTGCAGTCTTAGATGGTAGTTGCGCAAAAAGATTGTGCAAAAGGTTCTGACGGTGTCCGATGTATTTATCGGGCACAAATAACCGGCAGAAAAGGCCATGGAGCTTTGGGCAGTCGATACGTCCCTGTAAGGTCTTACAGGCTACCGAGAGCTAATCAAGGCCTCTTCTTACATCCAATGAGTTAAAGCCCAACGTACCTAAAAGATAATTGAAGACATGAGTGGGTGAAGGGGATATGTCGCATTTTCAGATGTTCGCTGTTCTATGCATGAATGATGGTGTTATGTGCATACAAACAATTTTAAACCTTAAAAATATTAAACGGTTGGCTCCGCTAGACACCCTTGGATAAATGTAAGGCGTTTTGAAATATCCTAAAATGTTTATGCGAAACTTTGAACTCAATTTTCTCGAAATTAGAATTTTGCGACATATCCCCTTCATCCACTCATGTCTTCTTGGTAGGGTACATTATAGGGGAAGAAATAGTATTACCTTTGGAAGAGGCATTTTAGGTAGGTTTTTGTACCTTTTCTAACAACAGTGTTTAACTCGCGGTATAGGGGTGCCAAACACAGGCACAGGACTCTAGTTTGCTGCAAACCAGAGCTGTGTACAAAATCCGAATAGCACTTGGATTGCGAACGTCACGAGCATTTCGCAAAACAAATCCTAAGCCTGACAGATTCCTTCGCAAGAGCCAAAAGAAATCCTAAGCGCCTCAAAGATGCCTTCGCAAGGGCAGAAATACTACTGAGATGACGACTAATAGAGAAGTGTGGAAGAAAAAGACATGTTGCGCCGACTACAAATAAATTGGGATGAGGGCAGAAGAATGACGATGAATGAAGAGAATTAGCTTACCGGCTTTTTCGTAGCGGCAGTTGTGGTCGGCGGCTGCGTTGTGGTTGGCCGTCGATACTGCGTCGTCAGCCGCACTGGCTTCTTAGTGGTCTTCACTGGTGGCCTTCGCGTGGTCACCTTCGCTGTGGTCAACCTCACTGGCTTTTTAGTAGTCGTCAGAAAAGGCCTCTTCGTTGTCGCCAAAGTCCTTTTCGGCTTTGTCGTGGTCGTTTTTGTCGCTGTTTCGTTTGGCTTCCTACCTAATATTACTATATCGTGTAATTCCTGGAAGGTTCCTTGAAGGTTTCCAACAATTTTGTTGACGAATACATTCATTTTTTCGTTTAGTTTTTCATCCATTTCCCATGTCGGTGTTGTGAATTCTACGTCATGTAGGATATCTAGTTCATTGTCAGACATTGAGATACTAGTATTGTATAGAGAAGGATTTGACCCAGAGGCATTCAGCATCGGGTTCCTCACCGGTGGGAAGTTGATCAGATCGTCTGGTGATGTCTGCATTTCTGGTTTATTCGTGGTTGGTGCTTCAGTAAATTCCATGATAGGACTTGTCAAAATAGGAGCAGGCCTTGTGCCTATTGAAGCTTTGATTGGATATGGAGTAGTTACTATTCCAGGTTTGGGAGTAATAACTACAGTAGGTGAAGAAGTAGATGGGTAAGATGGTTTTCCCATATAAATGTTATTAGTAGCAGCTATATGGTTGTTAACAGTGATCTGACTGATTGGTTTCTTGAAAGGTTCTTGAGATATTTCAACGAATTGAGGTTCGTCGGCATCCAGAGGAGTTTTTGTTGTGTGTATGTCATTTAAGACTATAACAGTTGGTGTCACACTTGAGAATGTGTCAACCGTGTCAGCAGCTTCATATGTGGTTACGACATTTTGAGGAAACGCTGGTCTTCGAATAGGACTAGCTCCAGTAACATAGCTAGTAGACGGAGGTTTCTTTGGAGCCGTAGGTCGCGGTGTTGTTGTGGAACTAACATAACTGAAGGTAGACAAATCACCGAAATCAGTGGGATCAGTAGGATATCTATTGAAGGCATCAATAGCTTGACTAGTAGACTGACTAGGGCTCGGCGAAGAGAAGTAGGATGATGGCTTATCATCTTGTGGCAAGCTGTTTGGAGTAGTATATATATAGTCGTAAGACGGCTTTTTGCTTGGAGCTGGTTTCTTTGTCAAATACGTTGATAAAGATGTAGGTTTCAGAGTGACGTAGTGACCTGTGGATGAGAAACTCGGATACGTGTAGGAGTATGCTGGAGCTGGTGAAGACTTCGTCTCTATAACATCAATAGATGGCGTCACATCTTCTTTCATACTTGGCGTACTATCATTTAGCATCTGAATAATACTATTAATTGACGACAATTCTGGAGGTTTCTGCGTATCTTTTGTCGCTGTTGAAATGATGACGTAGTTTTCAGTTGTTGTTACAGGCTTCGGCCTGAAGATTGGCCTGATAGGTCGGTGGGTTGAAACTGTCTTTTGAGCCTCCGTTGTTGAGGTACTTGGAGTGACCGTAGGCTTTGTCTGCATGGAAGACAGTTGAATATTGAAATCCGAAGGTCTAACGACTGTATCAACTACAGAGCCATTAGTATGAAATAGAATAGTATCTGGCCCACCATGATCAATACTGCTGTGCGTGTAGTAATCAGGTTTAGGCTTCATATAGATAACACCGTTATTGTCTTTAGGAGGCGAACTGAGTAACGTATTCGTGATCTGCGTCAACCCTTCAGATATCATCTCGGCATGTTCTCCTTCAGTGCTCAAATCTTCTGGCTTTAAAGTCGTTGCTGATGTCTTGTCTACAGGTTTATACCCAGGTGTAACTACAGGTTTGTAACTATTATGCCATGCACTTAATTCTTCTGCATCGTAATCGTCACCTTCTGTTGCTTCTGGATAGTCAAGGTAACTTGTCATGACAATACCGGGACCTTTGGGGATATGGGATTGGCTGTCAGATTTGAGCTGGCAACAGGCCCCGAAGAGGAAGCCGTCCATGCAGGCCCCCACTACCTCCCCCCCTCGCTGGTAACATTCGTGGTTGAACATGCATATTGTGTTGCCTCTGTTGTATTTTGCGGCGCGCGATGCTTTGCAGTAGGTGGGAGTTATTCGGTAGCCACCGAAGAGTTTTCTTGATTCTGTGGAAGAGAGAGAAAATATTGCTGTTTAGTTTTTTTTTTTTTTTTTTAGTACTGTCATTGAATTTGAAGTAAGTTTGTAAGAGACCTTCGCCTCAAAACTTGGGAGTTGACGATTTGCCTGTCCAAGTTCGCGGTATAGGCTATTTAAACTGTGTAATGTCACATCATTTTCTTTACGACGACGCTAGGATTTCGATTTTGTACTCAAAATATTGTTTAATAAAACTAAGTTAACGATGAATGCAATAAGACTTATTATTGATTAACATTATTACGGGTCCAAGTCGCAGTAGATTGAAAAGGTGGTATATAGAGGCATGAGGAACAAGGTGTAAAGTTCACTCAACCTCCATAGAACGGTGAAAAGTGAAGTGAAACTTTGCTTGCGCGATGTAGGATTTTTTTTTGTAACGTCAGTGTCATGCGTAGTTCGCATTTTGCGATGTAGATGGCGCTACCAGTACGATGAAATTGCATTGTGTGTGTTATGTGTAATGGAAAGGTCATATTGACAGAAATAGACAGCATTAAGCGAGACAACATGTTATACCAAAACAAATGTTTTAGAAAACGCAAAGCTCCGTACGTAAATCTTGAACATTGTCAGCTCAAAGCTTAAAAGACAGTGTTTAAAATCTAGGCACGCGAGAGTCTGCCAGCTGCCTAGATTTCCCCATCTAAGTAAATTGTAGCTTGGCTATATGTGTGTGACACTTTCAAAGTTTCTCCCGTCGCGAGCCAAATTGATCGCTGTTACATGACTTGCAAGTATCTTAGCGTGCATGGTTCTAATTTCGTTCGTTAGAAATGGACAAGGATCTTTGCTCACAGAGTCCTTTTTGTTAATAAAAACTTCGTTACAAAAAAAAAAAAACAACCGACTTTCTTAAAAACACTACAAAGTGAAAAATAACTTTAATTTCTGAAGTCGGTGGATCTTAGGATCTGTTTGTAAGTTTTTTGCCACCGACTTCCGAAATAAAAGGTATTTTTTTCACTTTGTAGTGTTTTAAGGAAGTCAGTTGTTTTATTTTTTTAACGTTTTAGTTATGGTATTTAGCCCGCACTAATTCCTACACCACACCTGGCCAGGTGGAATTTAAGACTTATATGGTTTTCTCATGGATGCCGTTATCAAAACTGGACCAAATTGAAATGGGACCACACGGGAAACACCAGTTTTAAAAAAAAAAGTTGAAAGTTCTGAGGTAACAAAAATAACAAAATAAATACAGTCTCAACTCGACTGTATTTTTTTTTTTGAGTGGATCCTCAAATTTTCTCCTTTTTTTTAAAGTCGGTTAAAAAGGGAAAGTACCTATATCTATAATCTATTACTTCAGGTCTACCACTTACTAATGGATAAAACTGAAAAGTGATGGCTTTTTATTTTATTTTTTTATGTCTTTTAGGCCATATATCAGACCATAGACCATATTAGACCATATTCGTAAAGATGGTTTGGTCATGTTGAGAGGATGAGTGACGGACGGCTTACATAAGGTACGTACAAGGCAGATGTGAGGGGAAGCCCCGGGAGGAGACGCCCTAGGAAGACATATAGTGACCTTATTGGTAATGTTCCTCAGAAAGGTCAGGTGCGTAGTACTCGCAACCGGCGTGTATGTATGACCAGATGTATGGCCCAGTGCGGGTTGATAAATGTCACATGTCTTCGAATTTTTGGTTCTAGGACATGCCGGTTTCCTCACGATGTTTACCTTCACCGTTTTGAGAGCAGTGGTGATGAAATTATTTACACAAAGTAAAGTGCTTGCCGGGTTCGAACCCACGACCTACAATTCGTAAGTCGGGGCCTACACCACTGGGCCATCAGCGCGACATTAACAGTTAATCTATACTAATATTATAAAGCTGAAGAGTTTGTTTGTTTGATTGAATGCGGTAATCTCAGGAACTACTAGTCCGAATTGAAAAAATATTTTTGTGTTAGGTAGTCTATTTATCGAGGAAGGCTATAAGCTATATAAATTCACGCTACAACGTAGAGGAGCGGAGCAGTAATGAAAAATGTTGTAAAAACGGGGAAAATCACACGGGTAGGCGATTCGACGCCCCTCGGAAAGGTTCGGAGGAACAAGAAATTTAACGCGGACGAAGTCGCGGGCAGAAGCTAGTAAAAAATATAAATAGATTACACCGGGTGAAGGGCGGGCGTTTTGGGGGACTGTCTTATGTAACTTTGACGTTCAAAAAGTGCACTTTTTATTTTGTTTTTGACACCCGTAAGGTAAATATTTCTGGGATTTAACGAAGTCAAGCCGTAGATGCTTCTTTTCCCACAATTTGCTTCTAATGCTAATTTTTAAGTCTGCTTCGTTACCAAAAAGCGGTATTTTCTGGTCTACTGACCCCAATGTACTTATTATACAGAAATTCGTCGAAATATGTATCAATTGTGTGTAGTATAAATTATCGTATGCGTATGAATAAGCTAGCATGAGTCTCAAATTAATGAATGAGTATTTTAAGGTTAGTTACGTAGATAGAGCGAGGAGTGTTCTCCGAGTAAAGCTTATAAAGCGTTTATTATTATGTTTTTAGTGGCGTAGAAAAGAATATGTGTTCTTGTATGGTATGCGTGTTTGTTTTGTTTGTGTGTTTGTTTTATGATAGTTTTGTATTCCATTATCCAACTATCCTACTTCGTACTATAACATTATAAATATGAACACTTCGCTTCACTTCGGTGCAACAGAGGCCCAACAGCATATTTTAAAATTTTACAGGAGAAGACTTGAAAGATTTTTTTCGTATCTATTGCCTTACGTACTGGCTTACTATTTGTAGAAGGTTTGAAATCTTTATAAAGTTATTTGCGTATTGCTTTTGCTATTGTTTCAGGTTCAAAGATTATTTTAAATGATTAAAGAATCTAATAAAAGACATGACGAAAAAGTGTTCTGAATTATGCCTTTGTTGCACCGACGCAACGGTGCGACCACGGATGGGTGCGACTAATATTTGAATTTTTGTTACCGAATCACGCAAAAAAAAAATTTCTTTGAAATCCGAACACTGTGTTCGGATTTCAAAGAAATTTGACACACATATAGTTTATAACCTACTAGCTTTTGCCAGCGGCTTCGCCCGTGTGGAGGTAGGAAATTATCCCGCGGGATCATACTACCGGGATAAAAAGTAGCC
Source organism: Aporophyla lueneburgensis (assembly GCA_932294355.1). Taxonomy (NCBI): domain Eukaryota; kingdom Metazoa; phylum Arthropoda; class Insecta; order Lepidoptera; family Noctuidae; genus Aporophyla; species Aporophyla lueneburgensis. Next base: position 7,791,203 of record OW028762.1, on the reverse strand, counting down.
TATGTCCTGTCTCAGGCTCTAAACTATCTGTGTACCAAATTTCATTTAAATCGGTTCAGTAGTTTTAGCAGGAAAGCGAGACAGACAGACAGACAGACAGACAGACAGACAGACCGACAGACAGACAGAGTTACTTTTGCATTTATAATATAATAAATAAAATAAATAAATAAAATAAATAAATAAAATATATAATAAATAAATAAATAAATAAATAAATAATATTATAATATTATATATTATAAATATTATAAGTAAAATAAGTAAATAAGTAATAAGTATATAAGTATAAGTATATAAGTAATAAGTAAATAAGTAAAATAAGTAAATATAAGTAAATAAGTAATATAAGTATATAAGTATAAGTATGGATAAGTATGGAAGTATGGATTAGTGTGGGTGGATAGTAACAGATAGGATACCTTTATATCCCGGTAGTAAGTTTCAATGGCATAATTTCCGAACTCCACACGGGCAAAAGCTATTCAGCCTGTATAATGTTTCTACTTTTTTAACACAGATCTCCTCTTTTCGAGAGGGCTACAGCAACGCTCCACGAGGCCTAGTGCAGGCTGTCATATGTCTTCGATTTTTTTCGTTCTGAGACATGCCGGTTTCTTCACGATGTCTTTCTTTCACCGTTTTGAGAGCAGTGGTGATGAAATAATTTAGACAAAGTAAAGTGCCCGTCTAGATTCGAATCCACGATCTACAACTCGTAAGTCAAGGCCGATACCATTGGGTATTAGTATTGTCACTACAAAATTATCTATTGATAATTTTCCTCTTTGACCTCTTTTTAGGGTTCCGTTGCCAAATGGCAAAAAACGGAACCCTTATAGATTCGTCATGTCTGTCTGTCTGTCTGTCTGTCCGTCCGTATGTCACAGCCATTTTATTCCGAAACTATAAGAGCTATGCTGTTGAAACTTGGTAAGTAGGTGTATTCTGTGAACCGCATTAAGATTTTTACACTAAAATAGAAAAAAAACAATAAATTTTGGGGTTCCCCATACATAGAACTGAAACTCAAAAATGTTTTTTTTCATCAAACCCATACGTGTGGGATATATATGAATAGGTCTTCAAAAATGGTAATGAGGTTTCTATTATCATTTTTTTCTAAACTGAATAGTTTGCGCGAGAGACACTTCCAAAGTGGTAAAATGTGTGTCCTCCCCCCCCGTAACTTCTAAAATAAGAGAATGACAAAACTAAAAAAAATATATGATGTACATTACCATGTAAACTACCAACGAAAATTGGTTTGAACGAGATCGAGTGAGTAGTTTTTTTTTAAAACGTCATAAATCGTAAACCGCAATTTACCTTACATTCAATCAACTGAAATATAAAAATTAAAAAATATATATTTTTTTAAACCGAAAATACCTACAGGTTTGTACGGAACCCTCGGTGCGCGAGTCCGACTCGCACTTGGCCGGTTTTTTTTCTCCATGATGCGGGAGACTACGAATTACAAAATTTAATTAAAATCAGTCTTCCAGTCGAAGATGTACAAAACAAACAGACAGAGATTTGTTGTGGTGGATTTAAGATAGTCTGCGGTAACTTTTACGTATGTGCACATGTAACTGTTAAAGCCAGAATATGGATAAATATTGGTTTTATGGGTAATGGAAATCTTAAACCTGTACTACACTACCCGCGAAGTTGCTAAATTCGAAGACATCTACGAACCCGCGTTCTGGATTACAACCCACTCACTCTCACACACAGGATGCCTGTTTCCCAGCAGTGGGAATATTAAAAAAAAACAATTACGTTCATTTCATAACAATACAAAATGATAATTTAAGCTTAATCTCACCATCATAACTTCAGCCCCTAAACGTTCACTGCTGGGCATAAGCCTCCCCCAATTTGGGGAGCTTTGCCATAATCAGTATAGTGGTAAAATGCATAAAGAATGCTGCTGTCCATGCTATAGTAAGCTTAATCTGATAAGTTTCAAGGACATCTGTGTCTGAACTAGATAAATTAATATCTGTATTTCCTACAACGGCGCTCTTCCCTATAAATTTTATATCTTTAAACGAGCAATTCTTGTATATAATCTGAATCTCGGAAACGGCTCCAACGATTTTCATGAAATTTTGTGTACAGGGGGTTTTGGGGGCGATAAATTGATCTAGCTAGGATTCATTTTTATAAAATGTCGTTATATTCGTGTTTTCAATGACCAACTTTATCGATAAACAACTTGAACATAAACTTATTATTTAAGCACAATTTATCAAAAAATCGAAAGCTAACGGTCATTCAAAAAGCTAACAAGTACTAATGCGGCTCTAACTTTATAAAATTTAAAAAAAAAATTGTTAAATCAAAAGACATTTATTAAAAGAGAGTGAGTGATAAGGCCTCCTCCGTGTAGAATGTAGATGGATGAGTGTGTGTGGGAGGGTGAGTGCGAAATTTTAATCTAATGAGGTACATTTAGGAGGCTTCGTCATAGGTTAGTTTATGGATATACTCATTCAATTCTTTCTTAATTGCTTCGCTATTTAATGCACGGATGGCGCTTATAGTATAAGTTAATACACACATCAAAAGTGTCTAGGGATCAATATATATTTTTGCAATAACTTTTCTCCTGATTGATATTAATTAAAATTTTCTTTAAGGATTCATCAAATAAAGTGTTTTCGTTTGTCACAGTAACGATAAACCAAGTCACCTTTGCATTAATAAAGAAATTTGCCATTTTCCTAATAAAGGGATTTTTGACATTTGAACCACTAACACAAAAGTTCGAAAAAAAGACTGAAATAACAGTTTTCTTTAAAATTTTATTGGGTAACTTAAACAATTAATAATCCGTGTTTCTACCGCGAACACTAACAACACAAGAACATCGGTTTGGCATACTCAAAATGAGTTCATCCAAATCACGCTGTGGAATGGCCGCCCATGTTCGTTGCAACAACAAAAAAAAGGTCTTCTTGCGACTGGATACCCTCCATATTCGGCAGAACTCTTCTCTGTAGCATATCCCATGCATGCTCAATCGGATTCAAGTCTGGCGACTGAGCAGGCCAGGGCAGGACATTGATGTTAGCTGCGGCGAGAGTCTGTCTTACAACTCTTGCGGTGTGCGGTCGTGCATTATCATGCATTAACTGAAATAAGGGACCGATTTGCACTTGTAGAGGAACGATGACGTCTGATACAATCGTCTCAGCATAAATTTGAGCGTTGAGGTTGCCTCTGATCCAAATCAACTCAGTTCTTCCGCCGATCCAAATACCCGCCCATACCATGATGGTTCCACCACTATAAGGATGGACTTCCTGGCAGGATTTTAATCGCTGTTGGCGTCCAGGGGTTCTCCAGTGTCGTATACGTCTTGTATCCGGTCTCATACCAAAACGAGACTCATCAGAAAAGCACACGAAACGCCATTGTTCTTCTGCCCAATTTCTGTGTTCAAGAGCCCATTGATATCGAATCCTACGATTGTGCATTGCTATAGGTGGTACCCGTAGCGGTCTTCGGGAATGAAGGTTCACTTCATGCAAGCGGTTTCTGACTGTTTGGTCGCTAATTAAGTTCCCTGAAGAGTGATGAAGCCTCACGGCTAACATCATGGCGGTTATTGTTGGAGCTCTTCGAGTTAAGATTTGAATGTATCGGTCTTGTCTCCGTGTGGTGCAGCGATACCGTCCTCCATGGCGCTCAGCCACGGTACCAGTGCTTCGGTAACGTGTCCAAAGTCGACTGATAACACTCTGACTTGTATTCAGAGCTAAAGCCACAGTACGTTGCCGGGAACCAGCTTCTATCATTCCCACGGCTCTGAGCATTTCTTCCCTGCTTAAATGACGTCGCCGCTCCATAATAACGTTGGTTTTAATCAGTAGTAGGGAAACAGTAGCACTAATAATGTCTTCAATGCGTTGTATGTTTTTATAGGGAAAATATTGACAGCTGATTTTCATCTTTTACTCGAATTTGATTCACAGTTCCTGATTCAAATTATGAAATGCACCAAAAAGGATCCATATAAATTTATAAAATCATAAATTTATTACAAAGCCACATCTCAATCTCAAGAAATCCGCATAAAATGCTTGATCCCTAGACACTTTTGATGTGTGTATTATCCAAGTTATTCTGTTCGATGAACTGGGGGCTTGTGGGTAAGTAATAACAGCCGCTCGGATCGATCGATTAGGTTAAGCTACGCTTGCCGAGGTTGCTACGTGGAAGGGTCATCTTTACATAAAAAGACCCCTACTTGCCTCGAAAAGCACGTTAAACCAGCTGTCATTTGTGGATCTTTTACAGTCGTTACAGGTCATCAGAAGTCCGAAGGTCTGACAGACAGTCTAACCGAGGGCTATCGTATTACCCAGTAACTGGGTTGTGAAGATCAGATAGGCTGTCCTTCCATGTAAAATACTGGTATTTTGATGCATCCAGTTCGATTGGAAGTGGACCCCAACATAGATGGTGAAAATGGTTGGCAGATGATGGTGATGAGTTAGCTGAGTTGTAAATGAAAGGTACAATAAACGGGCACTATAAGAAAGCAGTAGCTATTTGCTAAGCTTTTGTTTAGCTCCCCTTTGGTATTTAGACAGTGACACACAGTGCTGGCTCAGTGCGACGCAGCTGCAACCTATGTGTCGTAGGTTCGAACCCAGACACGCGCTTTCATCATCATCATCATTTCAGCTGTAAGACGTCCACTGCTGGACTTAGGCCTTTGCCATAATCGCCACGCTTGGCAGGCGGGTTGGCGATCGCAGTATGATGGTAAAATGCATAGAGAACGCTGCTGCCCATTCTCTAGTAAGTCCCTTAGTCGCCTTTTACGACACCCACGGGAAGAAATGGGGTGGTGTTATTCTTTACGTGCGGCACCACACGGTACATGGACACGCGCTTTACTTTGTGCAAATTATTCCATAACCTCCGTTCTCAAAACAGTGAAGGAAAATATCGTAAGGAAGCCGGCTTGTCCTACAACCAAAAATTTAAAGATATGTGACATCTACGAAACCGCACTAGGCCCACATAAAGGATTACGGACCACTCCTTCTCACACAGACCATGCCTGTCCCAGCATTGGGAAAATTGTAAGCTGATTTTATAACTTACTAGCTTTTGCCAGCGGCTTTGCCCGCGTGGAGGAAATTATCCCGCGGAAACATACTACCGGGATAAAAAGTACCCTATGTGTTAATCCAGGTTATAAACTAACTGTGTTCCAAATTTCATCTAAATCCGTTCAGTCGTTTTTGCGTGAAAGAGTAACAAACATCCACTCATCCATACATACAAACTTTCGCATTTATAATATTAGTAGGATTTAACTTGATTAAAGCTAAGATAACCCGAAATGGACACCTTTAGTTTAACTATCGCTTTCACAGCCACAGCACGTGATGTGCAACGCACCTAACTTCCTAAATTCGCGAGTATAGAGGTCGACCGTTACGGAGCTAATACATTTGAACAGAATTTTGCATAAAATGAAGATTTGTAAACGATACCAAACTGTTCCAAGCGGCACTAGGCTAGTGTTTAAGTAGACTAGGCTTATTTAAAAATCATTTTTGCAAAAATAAGAACAACCGGCTCCCAAAAAAAACCGTTGGAAAGTGAAAAATTACTATAATTTCGGAAGTCGGTAGCAAATACTAAAATACAGATCCAAAGATACACATTGAATTTTTTTTTTTATTTTTATATAAGGTATACCCCTCGCACTAATTCGTATACCATTACTAGCAGTCAATAGCAGTGACAGGAATTATTAGAATATAATCACGATAAACTGTCTGAAATACGTATTATAGAAGCTAACGCAAAAAATATACTGCAAAAAAGTCAATAAAATTTATATGGCACCACCCCTGAAGCATAACCTATTCATTAAAAAACATAATTTTTGAAATAGGTTTACAGTTGGCGGAGAAATCGGTGAACATTCATAAAAATAAAGTATATAAGGTGTATCTATTTATACACGAAATATTTTAAGATACACCTGTAGGTGGTAAAGAAGCTATAGCAACGAAAAAAAAAATATCTAAGGGTTTTTTTTTTTAATTTAATATTTATAAATTATTTGACTCACATAAGAAATATTGGCTCCTTCTTATTTTTTACGGCCCGAGACACCGCGGCCATACTCGTGCCGTCCGGTTGTCGCCCTCGCAGCGTCAGGCGGGCCATTCATAGAATTTGGAGTAAAGGTTTTATGCAAAACGTCTCAAGTAGTTTTAAAATTATAATAATTACGAAAATTCAAAAACGCTTAGATAAAAAAAATCTTTTTGCTTCTATAGCTTCTTTACCACCTACAGGTGTACCCCTTAAAATATTTCGTGTATGAATAGATACACCTTATATACACACAGTGGAACATAGAACCTCCTTTTTAAATAGTATCCTGTTCTTTTTCATATTTATTTATTTATATCATCATCATCTTCTGCCTAACCTTTTTCCAACTATGCTGGGGTTGGCTTCCAATCAAACTGGATGCAGCTAAGTGCCCGTTGTTTCTCTCCATGACTCAGTTACTGGGTAAGTCCACTTTAGTAAGTCTGGTTGTCAGACTTTCGGGCTTTTGACGACCTGTAATAACTGCTAAAGATCTACGAATGACAGTTGGAAAGGAGCCGGTCGGTAGGTAATAGATAGAACGGGCTGTTGTCTTCAACTCCACGTTTGAGCGCGCATTTTGCGTACGGGTGGGACATCGGTTATTCGATCCACCCCAGCTCTTCGAGGAACGCCAGCAACGCCTTGATGTTACTGACTATCTTACGTAAGACACTCAAGGAAGCCGGTATTACTGAAGTCCAGAAGTCACGGTGATCAATTATTATCAGGTGGACCTAATCAACGCTGATGCGTTTCCATCGCAGACATCCAGCTGGAGTCAGCAGCTTGCCCGGCTTGGAGGTCAGAAATTATCTTAGGGGAATGTACTACCAAGTAAAAAGTATTCTATGTGTCAATCCAGGTTATAACCTATCCGTGTGCGAAATTTCATCTAAATCCATTAAGCCGTTTTTGCGTTATTAAGCAACAAACATCCAAACATAATATGGACGTATTTTTACATTTAAAATATTATTATAGTAGGGTAAGATTTTTTTTTTCCCAGAGTATTTCAGAATCGAAACTATGGACCAGCTGATCAAATAGTCGTTTATTTTATACACAAATTGTGTGGCTCGTAGAGCAAGTATCGTAACAATAACATGTACTCTAATTTCGTTTTCACACCACCAATTTTCATTTCGAAGCATTTTGCTAATCCATTGCTTTATATGTTCAAAAAATTTGTCTGCTCAACAACGTGAATGACGCAATTAATGTTTTTGAACTGTCAAAATGAAAGCCATTGCAACTTTTACTTTGTTACGCAACCACCCCACGTAGGGTGTCTGATATCAATAATTTTTTTCTGCTTTTTTCCATTATTTTCTACTTTTTAGTTTGGTTTTCTATGGAAGCGTGTTTTTTAAACTATTATTCATTTTCAATTTTTTAGGGTGTGTTTTGAATTTTGTGACGAATATCAGCGTAGTTTTCGAAGACAGTTTTTTTTGCCATCCTAGTAACCCTCGCAAGGATAATGGCACAAATGTATGATATTGTTGAACTGTCATCGGTCCTCGATAAGTCTACAGAGTTTAAATGAAATCTGACCGTTTGAAGTGGGTCAAACTCGAGTCTAAAGGCACAAAGGAGTCGGTTACAAACCTACAAACATACAGTTGAAGCTAATAAAATCGTGTTAAAAACGAATAAATTGTCACATTGGTGTTTGATTCCGTTATAATTTACGTGAAATTGAAAACACATACAATGTCAAACTTGAATTCCGTGTAGGTCTATAAATCTACCAACGAGACAGCAAAAATCATATTCTTTGGCATATTTTTTTTTAATGGACGTCAAAGTGACTAATTGCTTATTACCACGGAAAATAAATGATGTGTTAAACTTGAATTTCCGTGTCTATAAATCCACAAAAGTCAAAGTAGCATAATTAAAAAAATATGGCGACGCCTTCCGGTCTATTATTCGTAGACTTTTTAAACGACCACTTTCTATTTCATTCCAAGGAATGTCCAACTCAATCATATCGGCTATAATCGATATCTATACATATAAAATTCAAAGTCCTGTGTGACTGACAGATATATCAACCCTGTGTGACTGACAGATATACCTAAACCCGTCATAAAATCATGAAATATGGAGGGTGTGTTCTTTGTTAAGAGTAGGTATCCACTAAGAAAGGGTTTTTTGAAATTTCATCCCTAAGAGGGTGAAATAGGGGGTTGAATTTTCTGTGAAGCTTTTTGTTATCTGGGTCGGATAAGACAAAGCAAGCAGTGCGATAAGACATTTTTTACCTGGATGAACACATAGGGTACTTTTAATCCCGGCGAAGCCGCGGGCAGAAGCTAGTAGTAACAATAAAACTTAATTTAAATAAAGATATAAATAATGTCAAGAATTTGTCTCATAATCAGCCTATAATATTCCCACTGCTGGGACACAGGCCTCCTCTCGGTGAGAGGGAGTGAGTTGGTAGATGACACATACATACATACAATCACGCCTTTTTCCCATGGGGGTAGGCAGAAACCACGGAACGCCACCTGCTACGATCTCTACACACTCCTTTTGCCTCTTTAAGGTTCATACAATTGGTCATACACACACGCCGGTTGCGAGTACTACGCACCTGACCTTTCTGAAGAACATCACCAATAAGGTCACTATATGTCCTCCTAGGGCGTCCCCTCCCGGTGTTTCCACTCACATCTGCCTTGTAAATACCTTTTGTGAGTCGTCCTTCATTCATCCTCTCAACATGACCAAACCATCTAAGCATACTTTTTTCAATTTTTGTCACTATATATCTTCTTTTAAACCACACCGTGAAAAAAAGACACATGACACATGTCTTAGAATTTTTGTTTTTAAGACATGCCGGATTCCTCAGATGTTATCCTTCACCGTTATGAGAGCAGTGGTGATGAAATGTAATTTACACAAAGTGCCTGTTCCTTGGGTTCGAACCCACGACCTACCTCTTATAAGTCGTAGCCGTTACCACTGGGCCACCACTGCTCGCTGTCTAGTAGATATTCATTATAGCTAGAAAATGATTTTTACTACTCACGAGACGTTAACGATACGACCAAACAATGATTGATGTTAAAAGTAAGAAGGTATTTTATCTCAGAAATCGACGCGTGGTTTACTTGTGATTACCATTTATACAAACACGCTGTGAATGTGTGTGTAAGCTCAAAAAAAAAAAGCCCAGGAGCTCTTAGTACCGTCCGAGATAATGACAATGCCGGAAGTGTGTGTGTGTGTGTGTGTGTGTATGTGTGTGTATGTGTGTATGTGTGTGTGTGTGTGTGTGTTGTGTGCCGACGCTACTCGTTTTCACACTCGTCTTCGTCTGCCGCATTCACAGCGTGTTTAGTACACTTGGTTACCACAAAAAAGCACGCGGTGCTTCGTGAGATACAATTACTGGATTACGAAATAAATAATTAGTTAATATTAATCTAGTTAAGCTTTGGTACTTCAAGACACAATGTAGACCGTTGAGTGCCCCCTTGACGCACTCTCACCTACCTATTGAGCCTCCTCTACCTTTTATGTTTTACTTGAGTTTTAGTTTTCATTGTATTTGTTGGTTTGGCTAACTTACATTTATGGCTTTAATTTATGGCTTTAATTTTGTGTGTCTCATAATGGTAATTACTTTGCCTACCGTTTTGGGGGACTGTCTGTAACTTTGACATTTGAAAAGTTCTGTTTCTCAGCCTAATTTGAATAAATGACTTGATTTAGATTTATTATTGTTGCTAAAAAGACAGAAACTTCCATTGAGACATTTCCATACATTTCAACATCCATTTTGTTCAGGGTTACAAGTGTAGTTTTCTATAATTTCACAAACGTATGTAGAAAATGATACATTTCAAAGATTGCAACTTTAAAGTTTGCAAGGACATCATCTTGAGTTGTCGGAAAACGATATTTTAGTTTTATTTATTACTAGCTTCTGCCCGCGACTTCGTCCGCGTAAAATTTCTTGTTCCCCCGACCCTTCCCGTCGCGTCGCGTCGAATCGCCTACCCGTGCGATTTTCCCCGTTTTTGCAACATTTTTCATTACTGTTCCGCTCCTCTTGGCTGTAGCGTGATGTTATATAGCCTTCCTCGATAAATAGACTACTCAACAAAAATTTTTTTTTTTCAATTCGGACCATTAGCGCGTTCAATCAAACAAACAAACTCTTCAGCTTTATTATATTAAGTATAGATTGTACAGGGCCAAATCAGAATAACGTATTACGAAAATGCCACTATGTCAGTCCGACTTCAGGATCAGACCTCGAAACCTATCCTTCTGCAGCGAGGGGTGAGACAGGGAGACGTTATTTCTCCGAAACTGTTCACCGCTGCACTGGAGGATGTCTTTAAGGTTCTGGACTGGAAAGGGGCTGGCATCAACATCAATAGCGAGTACATCAGTTTAAAATGCATAAAGTATTGCTAGGGCACCACGATTTTAATAATCATAATAACTGTTAGCTTTGTGAAAAAATGTTTTGGCTTTTAACTCAATACTCTTATTGGGGTGTATGAGGTCTTGCGTTAACTATATTACAAATTATATATCGTCACGTCCTCGTCTCGTCAACTCTAAAACCAAACATACTAACACGTTTCAAAGCCGGAAGGATCGTTAAAAATGATCAGGACACAAAGTGTGTCGATCACAACAAGCATCGAATACTAATCGATACTGTCCGAATCGATTACAAATTCTAATCGAGTTGTACACTTTCGAATCGGAGTTGTATCTTAGTGCATTTTAAGAGATTATATTTAGGTCATTCGCTGGTGGTTGACCATGAATTTTGTGTGTGTATTCAGAACACGTCCGTCTTTTGTTTTTTGATGAAAGTGTTCTAATTTTCTCATGTCGATAAGTGATACGACAATTGATTATGGAGTGATCAAATCTATGCCCATTTGGCAAAGTAGGTATGTAGTTAAATTACGCGCGACTGCAGAGAGCCAGCTCTCATCAGTCGTGCGAAAAATCGTCCTGGGTACGTTTCCCACAAAAAAAAAAAAAAAATTCTTAGTAATAGCCCGGAGTTTGGCGATTTGATACCCCCATGCCTTGGTGCGTATGTTAAGCCGTTGGCCTGATCTCTCCCCTGTCGTGTCGGATTGTCCTCCCATTGGACTATGAGATTGAGGGAAGAGCGAGTGCCCCTGTGTCTGCGCACACACCTGTGCATTATAATATCTCCCGCGCCGATGGCTAGTCTCCGTTGAGATTGGCTGTCATAGCTGAAATACGGTCTGGAGGACCATACATATAAATGTAGTAACTATGATAAAACTTCCTTGTTGGACTTCTGGCTAATTAATAACACTGCCGTCCTTACGAAAAGTGCAATAACTAGGTTAAACCTGATTTCGAGAAAAACGCGTGTAAAGATTTTATTTTTGTTTTGGTTGTACCTCCAATACTAATTAGGTTTACCCGGCTACGTCATAGATACGTAAAAAGTGTCTAAGAATGTTATATAGATCTCGTTCTGCAAATTCCGAATATGTACTTATCTCAATTCGGCACAAAACTCGAGTTATTGCACTTTTCGTAAGGACGGCAGAACAGCCGCACTGCTCGATAGATCAGATTAAATTACGCTAGTCGAGGTTGTTCCGTGGATAGATGGCCATCTTTTCATATCAAAACCCCTCCGTGCCTCGGGAAGCACGTTAAGCCATTGGTCCCGGTTGTCTTTCGCGGATCACTAACATTCGTTAGGGGTCGTCAAAACCCCGAAGGTCTGACAATCTTAACAAGGAGTATCGTGTTACTCAGTACCTATGTTGTGGAGGTCAGATAGGCAGACACTCCATGTAAAATAGGTACTGATATTCACCTACATCCAGTTTGACTGGAAGCCAACCCAAACATAATTGGTCAAAAGCGCACAAAATTTCCTTGATTGACAAATCAATCAATCTCACTCTTTGAGCACCATAAACAGGCTACATTGTTCCCACTGGAGTGGCACAGTCGAGGGAGCGGGCCGTAATCTACCACACGAGCCAAGTGCATATGAGTAGAATCAAGGAAGTTTTGTGCACCTTTATGCATAAGCCATGAGGTTTGCTCCGAAAACCTCGAAACTAATTCTTCGCTGCGAATAATGATCGAATTAAAATTCAGATCGAGTACCTACTTTCGAATCCACTATTCGGACATATTTAAAATCGAGTCAAGTTCAATGTGTTTTGTGAAAGCTTCACTTTTGGCGAAATGCCATGTAATAGTATCCTTTAAGTTAATATAAGTTAAAGTTCTATGTTGGCAAGAGAAAACATAGGAGCTATGTTTACTTGGCAAGGGAGCCATGTTGAAATTTGAAACTTCTTGGCTTCTAACGTGGAAATTATAGGTTCTGCTTTAAGATTTAGTGCGGCCTACAATCTTCTGGCCGCGGTTTTGCCAAGGTGGTATGCTGATGAAAAGTAGACCTTGTCCTCTCCCAAGGTTTGAATGATAGAAAAGAAATAGTTATTTGTTATACAAGAGTGCAAAGTCGCTTTTTAACCGCGTGCTCAATTTTGATGACCGAGCAAGAATTTTGAATCACTCGCTGCGCTCGTGATTCAAAATTAGAATCCTGAGCGTTAGCGAGGGAATCAAAAGAGCACGAGGTGAAAAATCTTTGCACTCGAGTGCAACACGTAACTTTTCATTCCACCTCAGCGAGGAAAGAGTATTTTTAATCTTCAATATCTGAGTGAATTTATTGAATTTAGAACATCGTGTGCACTATCACAAATTTAGTGCACACGATGTTCTAAATTCAATTTACTTTATCCTCTAGAGAATAAAAACGGCTTTTCCACTCAGATATTGAAGATTAAAAATACTCTTTCCGAGATGGTGGGATGAACAAGTATTTATTGGGACTTACAGAGAAACTAAATTTAAAACATTATACCTACTTCATTTAAGATTAAAAAAAAAAAAACTATTCTTCTACGAGGCCAAAAGGCTATCTCATCTTAATGCTGCGACATTTCAAAATAAGTGTCGTTTCGGAGATTAGCCGAAACAAACTGACAGGTAGACTAGACACAATATAAACTCAATGAGGCGCAACCTGTTACAAAAAAAAACTGCTGTTTCAAAAGTGAGATGTCTACAACAGTTTTATATATATACATAATTTTATAACCGACGAAAATTTGTAACGCAGGTGTGTCCAAAATCAAGTTCTAAATAGCACCCCGTATTATATGTAAAAACGGTATACCTACATAGAATAAAATGACATGACCAAAAAATAGTTACACCTAGTAATTTTAGGCTATAAAACATTATCAGTACCGCTTCACACTCTGCTTACCCCAACAACACAGAATGACATAACAAAGTGGCAATTTAACCGAACTATAGAAATTCGATGACATGTCTAACAGTAATCGACAAAAACTGGCCGTGACGTCATTTAGAGAAAGTCACTCTCATTTTCACTAAATGACGCATACAAAATGACCAATTTGTCGCGGTTTTATGTAATTTTAAAGAGCTGTTTATAGGAAACATTTTGTTAGAAAATCAATGATATTTTTGTCGGGTAACGGTGTTTGTCGACATTCAACAGCATTATCCCGATCCACCCCGTATCTTGCTGCCCTCCACCAACGATGCTCTAGTCCGAGGTCCGAGGGGTTTTTAAGCCCTGGCTGGGGGCCCTAATTTAATAAGGTGGCTGTGGCTACAGGCCAGTCCTGTTAAGCAGCCGGCAACTTCATAGGTTGACCTGTGGGATGTCATTGCCCAAAAAAAACCTAATTTCAGCCAAAAACAGCCACTGCTAAACATAGGTCTCCTCAAATTTGGGGGGATTTGCCATAACCGCCTCGGTTGGCAGGTGGATTGACGATCGCGAGTATGGTGGCAAAATGCATAGAGAATGCCGCCGTGGCCGATTGTTGTATCAGCCAACGGGCCGATGGCTGAAACTCTCGATCAACATCAATCCCGGCTCTTGTTAGGCGGATTGATCAAAAACCTGATCCAGAAGACAGTACTTCTTGATATAGCTTGCATCGTGGGTAGGTTCCTGTCTCTGGAGCCCTGACCACCGGTAGCTTGGACCCTGCTCCCGATACCGGTGGTTCACTATTTTGTTTCATAACCGGTGGAATTTGGGTGTACTATAGGTGCCTATACCTCTGCCTAACCCTTTGGGAATACAAGCGTGACATTATGTTACCAAGTAGGCCACACAATTCGTGGGCCATTCACGATTCTGATTCCCCGAACCGGCCATCTTGCTCTTCAAGAACCGTAAAAGATCTCTTATCTTTAATAACTTTTATAAATCAAAACTTAAAAAGAGGCACATGACATAGTTTCCCTTTCCTGCTCACAAAACCATGGACAACCAATTACCGAATCTTTTTTTTTCTTAATTATAAACAATGAAAGTTTTAGCTATACACAATTCTAACTGTACTTGTCGTAAAAAGATAAAGTTGTCTATGGAAAGTGTAACAACTTTTTTTCTACAATTATCGTTGAAAACAAAGGAATTTTGTTGCACTGACAGATTTTAATCTGTTGGAAACTAGATTACTTAGTCAGTTATTTCTCTCTTTGTCGTGTCATGTCGTAGTAGAAAGATGAGTTAGTCAGCAAGTTTAGTAATGGGGTTGAGCTCCTTAAGTTCTAAGTTGAGCTACACGATTACTGGCAATTGTTTGCTCTGATAAGAGTATTTTTTATTTTGTCTACCTGCGTTTGTTTCGCCATTTTTCGGTGGGGTGTCACGTAACTAAAAATCCTTATGCCACCTACATAAGACTTTTTATAACTGGGATAACTTTAATACTTTTCGAGAGCGCTGAAGCCACTGGTGAGGTCAAATTGAAAAGCCAAAATGGCGGCTGCTAAAATCAAAGTTCTCATCATGGGTTTTATTTTCATAGTTTTCGAGGGTGTTGAAGGCGATAGTGAGGTCAAAATAAATGTCGAGTACTTTAAAGATACGGTAAACGACATTATATTCGAAGTTGAGGTAATAAATCGTAAAGAACTTCGTAACTAAATCAAATAAACTATTAAATGAAATTTCACTGGCCAGAGTGTAATTTCTTAAATTTCATGTTAGCTAGTCATCAAGAGATCAGGACAGGTTCACTCAAATTAATCTGCATATAGCGTTCGTCAAACGGCGTTTCAGCCATTACCCCACATTGTTTTCATTGCATCACGGTGATCATCAGAATCTTCATGTAGAAAACACTAGTCATACCTAGACATAAAACGTTGATTAAAGTTCAGAGACGTTTAAACGTCAAAAATGTATGGTTAACAGCAGCTAATCATTACTTAACTTTAAACAACGTTTATGAATAAAGGGGAAAATGTTTAATGTCTAGGACAGCCTTTCCCGAAGTGGGCGATAACGCCCCCTTTTAGACTCTACACAACGCCCCCATTTTTTTGCTGGGTCTCATACCACCCCCCTTTAGGCCTGCAGCGCCCACAAGGGGGCGTTATCGTCCACTTTGGGAAAGGCTGGTCTAGGGGAAAATAAATCTGTGATTCTAAGTCATTATCATCTGCCTAGACTTTTCCCAACTATGTGTACTCTGCTTTCAGTTTGACTGGATGCTACTATATAAGGTGTATCTATTCATACACAAAATATTTTAAGAGGTACACCTGTAGGTGGTAAAGAAGCTATGAAAGCAAAAAGAAAATTTTTATCTAAGCGTTTTTGAATTTTCGTAATTATTATAATTTTAAAACTGCTTGAGATGTTTTGCATAAAACCTTTACTCCAAATTTTATGAATGGCCCGCCTGACACTGTGAGGGCGGCGACTGGACGGCACGAGCATGGCCGCGGCGTCTCGGGCCGTAAAAAATAAGAAGGAGCCAGTATTTCTCATGTGCGTCAAATTATTTAAAAATATTAAATTTTGAAAAAAATACATTAAAAATATTTTTTTTTCGTTGCTATAGCTTCTTTACCACCTACAGGTGTACCTCTTAAAATATTTCGTGTATGAATAGATACACCTTATATATCAGTATTTTACATGGAATCTGCCATCTGCTCCACCAACCCGCACTGGGCACGCAATCGGCCTATGCCTATGATGTTCCCACTGCTGGGACACAGGCTTCCTCTCGGTGAGAGGGAGTGGGCAGTAATCTTATACGCGGGCTCAATGCGGGTTGCTAGGTGTCACATGTCTTGGAATTCTTGGTCCTAGGACATGCCGGTTTCCTCACGATGTTTCCCTTCACCGTTTTGAGAGCAGTGGTGATGAAATTATTTACACAATGAAAGTGTCTGCCTGGGTGTGAATCCACAACCTACAACTCGCTAAGTCGGGGTCGATACCACTACCACGACTATGCATGCTTATATTTAAACTCAATAACTAAATATTAAATGGTAACATTCTAGGCAACGACTCACCTACCAAGTCATCTCTGCCGAACCCTTTGGGGATATAGGCATGATGTTGTGGATATATTATTGTATTTTCATTTATATATTTTTCTGTTTTTGTCTTTGTAAGTGTGTTATTAACATAGTATGTAAGCAATTGTTAGTTACACTTTGAGTCTTGTTGCTCAAATTAAATCCATACTAATATTATAAATGGGAAAGTGTGTGTGTCTGTTTGTCCGTCTTTCATGGCAAAACGGAGCAACGAAATGACGTGATTTTTTAAGTGAAGATAGTTGAAGGGATTGAGAGTGACATAAACTACATTTTCTCTCTTTCTAACCCCCCACTTCCCTAAAATAGGTGGGTGGAAGTTTGTATGGAGCAAAAAAAAATTGAGTAGGGGATGGAAATTTGTGTGAGACTCTTTAACGCGAGCGAAGCCGCGAGCAAAAGCTAGTAATTAAATAAATAAGAAATATAACTCTTGGAATGCTAAGTTCAAGATCTTCTATAGGTAAATAGTCAATGCTATGCGTATTATATATCTCGTGTAGCATCTGCGATCTGCACATGCCCATTCATCTTTCAAAGCGAGGTGAAGTCACCAGTTGTCGTTCGTACAGTTTCAAGGGATTCCGTTTTTTTATATTTATTTATCGCTTTTTATAAAGTAGGTAGGAACGTGTTTAAAATTATCTGTTAGCCTAGTGTGAGTTCCTTTTCACTATCTCGACTTAACGCATCGACCGCGTACGACGCTCCGATTGACCATTCACCAATCCAGGGCCAATCGGAGCGCCGAACGCGGTCAGTGCGTAAAGTCGAGATGATTGAAAGAAACTCACTCTAGGGCTTTTGATAAATTCGAATGTTACGTTTTTCAAAACTTTACTTAAATAAAATAATAATCAGCCTGTTGTTGTGCCACTGCGGGGCAAAGGCCTCCCTTTCCTTTTTCCACTCAACTCTATCCTGAGCCAATAAGGACCAATCATGTAGGCGTCGAGTTCGTAAAGTAATTAGTTAAATCCGGTGTATGCAGGAAGCATCGTCGGTCGTAATGACGATGCTTTTGGGAGCCTATGTTTAGCAGTGGACGTCTTTCAGTTGAATCGATGATGATGATAAACATAAATAAAATAAGTAAGAGGGAAAGAAGAAAGCAAAATTGATTATTATGCACGAACAAAAGGCACATTATAAAAAATATAATAAGAAATATACAAAAAAATGCTCACGTACTTTGCCAAAAGCCCCGTATTCAAAACTATTTTTTTTTACAATATATGAGTTTTTCTTTTTAACTACGAGTTTAATACAAATAAACATAATTATCTCTCTCAGACTTAACCACGATAACCATACGTAATGACATGTAAACTCTTTGTGGTTATAATTACCACTACAATTACTGTAACCGCTCATTGCATTTTGACTTCAGACCATTAAGTCCTGCTTTCCTGACGATTTCCCACGCTATTATTAAGATATGGCATGGAAGGAAGTAAATTATAAGATGACAGTAAGCAGAGATATATGGAAAAAAGATGTTTTGTGCTGACTCTGAATCCTGAACTTGAAAATACTGGAAAATGTACCATGTTTTAAGCCCATTTTATATCCCCCCAGTTGTTTTTTTGACAATGGTGACCAAGCCATCGGCGCGGGAGAGATTATAGTGCTCAAGTGTGTGCGCAGACACCAGTGCACTCACTCTTCCTTCACTCTCATAGCGGACGGCAATCCGGTACGACTGGAGAGAGATCAGGTACAGAACCAACGCATTAGCGCTATAACCAATCCCATTACCTTAGAAAAATAAAAAAACACTAAACAAAAAATTATCTCCACTAAAATTAATATGAACTTCTAGAAAAATAGCAACTGTAAACTACCAATATCTTTAATTATTATTATTTAGCTTAGCTGCTTCTTGCAGCTTCACCCGCGTGTATGTTGATAATTATCTCACGGGAAAGTGTTTCCGCTTTATATTTTACTCCATAAAACATAAGCTATCTGTCACTGAAAGTACTGACAAAATTAGTCCATCTGTTACGAAGATTACCCGAAACAAAACAGACTGATAAAAATGTTTTTTTTTTTACAAGAACCGTTTTTACTTCCTTATGCATTTAATAAAAAGCTGTTATTTTGACATTACAAACAGCCACTTTAATTTTATTTATTTTTATAAATATTTAAATTAGAATTCAACTCAAATTCCAGAGGGATGCCAACAGTGCCTCTCACCCTACTCGCAGCAGACGGAAGTGCGCCTATTTGTTAATCAGAGCGTGCTAGAAACGCATACCCGATACAGTCTCACGATATGATCATAATTGTATAGCTGGGAGAATTCATTGGGATAGGTTAGTTGTACCAATAGATATAGTATTCATATAGAAGCATTCAGTGTAGTGCCGGACGTAAAAAATAGCACCATCCCATTTCTTCGTCGTAAAAGGCGACTAAGGGATTTACTAGAGAATGGGCAGCAGCGTTCTTTATGCATTTTATCACCATACTGCTATCGCCAACTCAGCTGCCAAACGTGCCGATTATGGCAATTTCCTCCAAAAAATGAACCGGTTAAACTGGCGGTTCTTGGAGGAGCCCTATGTCCAGTTCTGGACGTCTTTCGGCTAAAATGATGATGATTTATAGCGGGGCTCGTGGCTAAGTATTATCAACCGCACGGTTCGATCGATCAGGTTAAGCTACGCTTGCCGCGGTTAGTACGTGGATGGGTGACCATCTGTACATATTTAGATTGAATACATGACTTTATAACATAACTGTCGCGGTTTTGAGTATTTTGTACATGACCAACGCAAATGTCCTGCAGATCTGGTAGTGTCTTGTGACGAGTCGTTGAGCTCCCTAAAATAGGGTTGAGCTACACGATGACTGATACATACATGCCGCCTGTTGGGACAGGTCAGCTCAAAGCTGCAATGGCTCTTTCTTCAAAAGGCTTTTCCAGACATTGCCCTGCATTGTTAGACTTACATAAAATTCTAATAATTTAATGTTTTTGGACTTTAAATGAGACCTCTGAGTTTGTATCGGCGTTTCTTCTAAGGAACAGTCAGCTAGTAAATGGCAGCGCCATCTAGTTTTTAAAACATTGACCAAAAATATTAACCTGTAAAAGTGTCTTATCCTGTCAGGGTCGCGAGATTGTTCAAACGAGATACCATGGCCCTAGCACATGGGTAACTGAAGGAACACGGGTGGGTTTTAGTTGGTAAAAGTTTGACACACCCTCCCGCCCCGCCCACAGCGGGGAAAGTCATTTGGTGAAAATTGAGTGTCTTATAAGATCTACTAACATAAAATAAACATTTCATTTATTTCATACCAAGACCTCGCCTTGCCACGGAAAGCACGTTAAGTTGTTGGTCCCGGTTATCATTCATAGATATTTGACAGTCGTTACGAGTCTTCAGAAGCCCGAAAGTCTGACAACCAGTCTTACCAAGAGGTACCGTATTACCCAGTTGCTGGGTTGTGGAGGTCAGAAAGGCAATAATTCCATGAAAATTACCTATTAGTCACCTGCATCTGGTTAGAATGGAAGCCGATACCAACATATTTAGAAAAAGGCTAAGGCGATGATGATAGTACCTAGTGATATTTGGACTGGCCTGTTAGTCTAGTGCTTAGTGACCCTGACTGGTAAGACTGAGGTCGTGGGTTCGATTCCCACCCAGGACAAATCTTTGTGTGATGAGCACAATCATTTGTTCTGTGTCTGGGTGTAATCTATCTATAATATGTATGTATTTAGAAATATAGAAGTATGTTTATCAGGTGTCTGGTTACCATAGTACAGGCTCTGCCTAGTTTGGGATCAGATGACGTTGTGTTGTTTGTCCTAAGATATTATTATTATATTTAACTTAGACTTTCAGACGGACAACGCAGTCTTGGTAGAAAGATCACAAGCGCTAATGCTGAGCATAAGACCCTGACTTTGATTCCCAAGTCAAGCAAAGAAAACAGGCTTCAATCCAGACTCCGAGCTGCTACCAAGAAATTTCTGATAGAAAACCTAATAGCAGTTTTCTATTTAAAAAATAGGCTGAAAATCAGTTTTTACTGCTAAGATGACCATCTCATACCTTTTTTACATAGGAATATGTAAATTAAAGATTGAAAAGAGTATGCTTAGATGGTTTTGTCATATTAAGAGGATGAATGAAGGGTGACTGACATGAGGTATTCACAAGGCAGATGTGACTGGATACGCCGGAAGGGGACGCTCTAGAAAAACATATAGTGACCTTATTGGTGATGTTCTTCAGAAGGGTCAGGTGCGTAGTACTCGCAACCGGCGTGTGTGTATGACCAGATGTATGAACTTAAACGAGGCAAAACGAGTATGAAAGGACCGTAATCAATCAATCAATCAATCAATTTATTTATTTATTTCGGACTACAAAGACCCATAACCTTACAGACTAACATACATACAAATAAAAACAATGTAAAACTATTGTACACGAAGTGACGGCGTCGTGTTGCGCTGCGTGGTGTCGCGTAGCCTTCCGCGGAATCGCCGATACACGACACCCTTCGGCCAAAACTCTGCCTTGAGGAAGGGTCGATTTCAAGAGTTGGAACTCGCACCACGAATGACTTGAAGTTTGTGTTGTGGCGCGGTTCCAACTTCTCGACCCTCAAAGTCCAGTTCGTTTTTACTCGTACGTACTCCACCATCTCCTCAACCTTCGTGGTGTAGTGTAGACGGGACACATAGAGCTGCGTCGTCGGTGTAGCTGGACGCAGCAGCATATTGGGTCCTGCAAGCGCGGTCCCGCAATACTTGGCGTTCTGTATTTTCTGCTTACCCCCATGGGAAAAAGGCGTGTATGTATGTAAATTAATCTACTTTTACATTTAACGCAGGTATAAAACAATAGGCTTATTTTTTACACCTACTTCGAATTCCCTTGTCTATACATGAGAATCTTTTTTTTACTTTTATTGTAACAGAAACATAGTTCTCAACTAACTATGAATACAATTAATTCGTTTTACACAATGATATGATTGTTATAATTTTTTTAAAGTGTCTTTTTCATATTATTAAAATAAAATTGTGAACTTAATCTGCCTTTGAAATGGCTTAATTCAACTCACAAACTATTAATTTACGTTAATGACGTATTTTCTTATTTTTTTTTTTATGAATTTGCTTTTTAGTGCAATTACGAAAGCCTAGAGAGACATACAAAGATCTTTTCCCATATAAATAATAGGTATCTCGAGGTCGGCTTCTTGTATAACCGGATTCAGCTGAAAACCAATATTTTACATGGAGTGATTGCCTATCAGATTATCTAGTTACTGGATATAGGTACGATTAAGAAAGAAAGAAAGAAAAAGTATTTATTGTGACTCGTACAGGAAGATCACATACTAAACTAAACAAACACAATAATAAAGAATTACAAAATTTCTTGAAAGGAAACTAATAATAATCAGAAAGTCCTGTACTGGGCCAAAATGTGTCTATCTAACCATGATGCTGCGACATTTAAAAAACGCCTACGCCCTATACACTTCAGTAAGACTAATTGTCATAGGTACTTTCGGGCTTATGACGACCCAACGACCCCACTGTCAAAATTCCTCAAATGACAGCCAGGTCTCACGGCTTAACGTGCTTTCCAAGGCACGGTGGGGCTCGGTATGTAACGATGAACACCCATCCAGAAACCAACCTCGGCAAGTATAACTTAACCTTCGATCCACCCGTGCAGCTGTTATAACTTCATCATCATCATATCATAGATTCGTCCACTGCTGGACATAAACCTCCCCCAATTTGGGGGGCTTTGCCATAATCGCCAAGCTTGTCCGGCGGGTTGGTGATTAGCAGTATGTTGGTAAGATGTATAGAGAACGCTGCTGGCCATTCTCTAGTAAGTCCTTTAGTCGCTTTCTACGACACCCACAGGAAGAAATGGGGTGGTACTATTCTTTAAGTCCTGCACCACACGGAACTACTGATATAACCTAAGATCGGGAATAAAGTCGCGAGCAAAAGCTAGTTGTAAATATCAATATGCATGTGTGATCATTTGCTAGACAGATTAAAAGACTCGAAAAAAAAAATACCTAAAAGCGTGGGGTGCCTGATCAATAAAAAAATACCTTAAATAAAAAGCACCCCACGCTTTTTTCCCATTATTTTTTACTTTTTAGTTTGGTTTTTCTATGGAAGCGTGTTTTTTGAAACTATTATTTATTTTCTATTTTTTAGGGTGTTTCGAATTTTGAGACGTTGACATACGTTTCAAAATTCGAAAAACCCAGCGAAGTTTGTGACGTATGTCAGCGTAGTTTTCGAAGACAGTTTTTTTGCTGTCCTGGTAACCCTGGCAAGGATAATGGCACAAATTTATAAAATTATTGCATTGTCATCGGTTTTTGACAGATGTGCAAAGTTTGAATGAAATCTGGTCGTTTAAAGTGGGTCAAAATCGCGCTATTAGGAGTCGGTTACAAACAAACATACAAGTGAAGCTAATATAAAGCGTGTGATAAAAAAGAAGATCGGAAACCATCACCGAACAATATACACATGCAGTCAAACGCATGACCTCCCATTTTCTCCACACTTGAGCAACAAGGAAAGTCTTCGTAAATTGAGTGCACATGGTAGTAAGTAATTCAATTTGTTTACGGGACATTTTCTTAACTTTCACTAGCAGATTTCAAAAGTAAATATTCATCACTCTCTCTCACAGAGCTTGTGTCCCAACAGTGGGAACGTTATTGGCTCTGGTTTTGTTTTTATTTAATTACTACCTTCATGCCATTTCACCTGCATAAGTCTCCTTTCCGTGGGGATGTCGGGATATAAAATATCCTATGTACGAATTTACTTGATGGTTCACCTATGTCTGTGACTGGCCTGTTAGTCTAGTGGTTAGTGACCCTGACTGCTAAGACTGAGGTCGTGGGTTCGATTCCCACCCAGGACAAATCTTTGTGTGATGAGCACAATCATTTGTTCTGTGTAATTTATCTATAATATATATGTATTTAGAAATATATAAGTATGTTTATCAGTTGTCTGGTTGCCATAGTACAGGCTCTGCCTAGTTTGGGATCAGATAACGTTGTGTTGGTTGTCCCAAGCAGCCCCGGATCTTGAATTTTTTCGAGGCGGGGCAAAAACTGAAAATACCGCCCCCGCCCGTCTATATTTTTATCTTTATCACTATCATTATTTCAGCCATCAGATACCTAATGATGGACATAGGCCTCACGGATAGAATGCCACAAGGACCTATCGAGCGCTGCTCTGTTTTTTTTTTTAAATGATATCTCGCAGGTCAACCTATGAGGTTGTCGGCTGCTTAACCAGACTTGCCTGTGGCTACCTTAATAAATTAAGACCTCCAGTCAGGGCTTAAAAACTTAAAACTAGAGTGACTACTCGCTAAGGGCACCCCCTGTGGGGTACAGACCTCGGCTTAAGGCAGCGCTGGTAGAGGGTAGCAAGGGACGGGCAGGATCGGAAGGAGTATTATTTAGGGGTGAATTTAAAGCTACAAGCTCAGCGGCGCGGGCTGGCTCGAGCAAGGGTCGGGGCGGCGAGGACGGAAGGACGGCGGTGTGTCTTTAATGTGCTAGTTAGTTTAATACTCTCCTGGAGAAGGGTTGTAGCGTCATCAGGAATGGTTAGACTGGTTAGAGTATGCACCTAAGGAACAATTTGCTACGGGCGGTTAAAATGAAGTGGAGTCTACCAAGTGCGAATGCGACGCGCAAACGAGCCGTCGATATGTGCCCCCTGAAGGTAAGGTGGTGGTCGAGGATCACACCTAAGTATTTGGCTTGCTTCGCCCAAGGGACCGGCTTACCGTACATAGTGATGCGTCGGGAGTCAATAGCGGACTCTCGGCCACCGTAGGCGCGAGCTTGCGAGCAGCGAGCAATGGGTAGCTCGCCGCCCGGTAAGCACCAAGCTCGGGTCGACGGCGTGTAGTTTTCCACCCGCGACTCAAAGAGATGTCAGCAAAACTGAAGGGGTCCGTTGCCTGCCAGGGTCGCGAGATTGTTCAAAAGAGACACCGTGACCCTAGGACATGGGCAACTGAAGGAACACGGGTGGGTTTAGTCAGTAAAAGTCTGACACACACTCCCGCTCCACCCAGAGCGGGAGAAGACATATGATGATTTCCCACCCAAAAATAAAACCGTACAAAGTGATTGGACTAGGGAGGGAGGGAAGCAGCTTGCGCAGTTTCGAGAAGAGAACCGCCTAGCTCTTGTCGGGGTTGAACTCGATTCTCCATTTCCGGAACCAAGCGCCTAAAACGTTTGCGGAGGTTTGGAGAGTACGAGCGATAGCGTCCTAACAGCGACCGGTGGAGTAAATGGCTGTGTCGTCGGCAACTACTTTTAGGAATATCGCTGGTGAAAAGCGTGAAGATGAGGGGAGATATTACGGAGCCCTGGGGGACTCCGGCACGAATGGGATGAAGGGAAGAGAGAGAACCCTCGATGCGATTGCGGAAGGTGCGGTTCTATAAAAAGTCTCGTAGGATGAGCACGAGACGGTCAGGCACACCGTGTTGATAAAGCTTGTATAATAAGCCATTGTGCCAGACTTTGTCAAAAGCCTTTGCTATGTCGAAGAACAACGCGCCCGTCATCGCACTACGCTGGAAGCCAGCGCTTTTGTGCTTTACGATGCGATGGGTGTGTTGGGTTCGGAAACCAAACTGCTCGTTAGGGATAAGCCCCTTTGCTTCAGCATAGGCTTTGAGACGTGTACGTTACCCTAGCAATAAAGTGTCTCCTAGAGTTATATGAGTAGAACGTATAATGTGTGCCTTATCTGCTGTAAATGTGCCCCCATATAAAAAATGTGTGCCCCCTGTCGTTTTGGAAAAAAACGGAAAAAACGATTCCTGCTGGGGTAACGTTTTTCTAGCAGGAAAATTCTAAACGAATGATCGGAGAGAGAAAAATTGTGCATGGCCAGAGAGCTTATATGTGTGCCAAAATGTGCCCCCAAAAATAAAATCTGTGCCCCTTCAGGTTTTCGAGATATTGCATTTCCTGCTGGAGTAATGTTTTGATGAATCGCATAACTCTAAAACCATTGCATGTGCCCCTGTAGAATAAACATACACGAGTAGCTCTTAATGTGTGCCCCTTAGTGCCTCAATTAGATTTAAGAAAATATTTATAGTTTTCAAGTTATCGCGGTTTTACGAAAACCCGAAAAAACATCGCAGCGCCTAAATGAGACAACGCACGAGTTCGCTGAAAACTGTATTCGGTCCTTCTTGACCCTAATAATAACCATACAAAGTTTCAAAACTGTTCATGTATGCGTTTTTGAATAATCTTGCTAAAAGTCAAAACGATGGTGTCATAACTTTGACGGCAAAATACAAGGAACTGGCTCAATCCTAGATGTGTAGGTGTTAACCAAAATCTTGTGCCTTTAGTCAAAAATATATGGTGAAAATATTTAGCTTGGAATGTTTCGCATTAGGTAAATATAAACAAAAAACCAAAATATGTAAGCAACGGCTGGTTATCCGACAAAATTTGAATGACTACTAAAAAGCGACGGATTCATACATATCGATGACCTTCTTTACTTTACTCACTAACCGGTTCACACGTGTTGTGCCTGAGTACACTGAAGTAGAAAAGTAATAAGTAATAAAATAAAGTTGTAATTGGATTATATTCTACTAGCTGTTTCTATGACCATAAACATTATTAAGTACATTATAAATAGTAGCCTAAGTGCTATTCCAAGGTAAGCTATCTTCTCCATTCTAAATTTCATTAAATACATCCAGTAATTTATGTGTGAACGAAAGATATGGCAAATATCCAGATACATATTTGCCATTTGCCAGGTCTTTGACTCAAAATTTGACTGGTCCCGATGTTTAAAAAAAAATATAGTTCATGAAATGTGTGATGAATACCTAGAGGTAGTAAGGTTGTATAACCTAGCACTGGCTGGCAAATTGCAAAAAATTTGGATTTCGCGGGTTGGTTGGAGCATTCACCTTAACCAAATAAATCTTGGTACCTACAGTTTTGAGAGTTGTATTTAGTGTATTCCTGTAGTCAACCGCACATTGATCTGTGTTTCAACAACGTGTTTCCATTTTTTATGTCGTATTACGTACCTATGAGGGATTTATAATTATATTTTAGACTTACAAGGAGACCGCCAGGATTGTCCGCCTCCGATTTCAGTGATTTTTATATATGTTGTTATATTTGAGTAACTGAGTAATAACTCAAAAGGAATTCACGCAACGCTCAATAGTTTCAGAGTTGCTTCTACCGAGCAACTTAAATATAAGTTCAGTATAAAAACTCAAAAACAATTGAACTCTGTCTGTAGAGATATAAGGTTCAAACTTGCAATGTTTGATTTGATGATAATTTTACTAAAAAATCATTTAAATTGAAATTGCATAGCGGTGCGTAGCCTAGTAGGCAGGGTGACGTGGCTGGTACGCAGATGGTCAGGGTTCGATTCCTGCTAACGTTTTTTTTTTTCTTATAAACTTAGAATATTTATTCATCAAGAAACTTACAAAATTGCAAGAAATTTGAACCTTATATCTCTGCAGATAGAGTTGCAAATGTTTTTGAGTTTATATACTGAACTTATATTTAAGTTGCTCGGTAGAAGCAACTCTGAAACTATTGAGCGATGCGTGAATTCGTTTTGGGTAATTACTCAGTTACTCAAACATAACATTATACATATAAAAATCATTGAAATCGGAGGCGGACAATCTTGGCGGTCTCCTTGTTAGATGAAAAACTGATCTGTGATTTAAATAATAATGACTACACAACGTGCAAATAATTTCTAATACTTATAGGTAGGAAATTTAATCTGTGATTTGATGCAATAATTACTTTAAGAATTAAAATTAAGGGAATAAAAATAATAATTTCCACATCAACAAGCTGTTTCATTTAATATGGTCACAAGGTGCATTTAATATATTTTTTAATTAGCCCCCAAAACTTTTGAACGCGACTGTACGGACAACAGCTTAGGATAGCATACGTCCAATAAAGAAGGTCATCGATATGGTATGAATCAGTTGCTTTTTAGTAGTCATTGGAATTTGGTCGGATAACCAGCCGTTGTTTACATATTTTGGTTTTTTGTTTATATTTACTTAATGCGAAACATTCCAAGCTAAATATTCTCACCATATATTTTTGACTAAAGGCACAAGATTTTGGTTAACACCTACACATCTAGGATTGAGCCAGTTCCTTGTATTTTGCCGTCAAAGTTATGACACCATCGTTTTGACTTTTAGCAAGATTATTCAAAAACGCATAGATGAACAGTTTTGAAACTTTGTATGGTTATTATTAGCGTCAAAGGGACCGAATACAGTTTTCAGCGAACTTGTGCCTTGTCTCATTTAGGCGCTGCGATGTTTTTTCGGATTTTCATAAAACCGCGATAACTTGAAAACTATAAATATTTTCTTAAATCTAATTGGGGCACTAAGGGGCACACATTAAGAGCTACTCGTGTATGTTTACTCTACAGGGGCACATGCAATGGTTTTAGAGATATACGATTATCTCTCTCGATATCAAAACGTTACTCCAGCAGGAAATGCAATATCTCGAAAACCTGAAGGGGCACAGATTTTATTTTTGGGGGCACATTTTGGCACACATATAAGCTCTCTGGCCATGCACAATTTTTCTCTCTCCGATCATTCGTTTAGAATTTTCCTGCTAGAAAAACGTTACCCCAGCAAGAATCGTTTTTTCCGTTTTTTTCCAAAACGACAGGGGGCACACATTTTTTATTTGGGGGCACATTTACAGCAGATAAGGCACACATTATACGTTCTACTCATATAACTCTCGGAGACACTTTCTTGCTAGGGTAATGTACACCTTTGAGACGCTTATGAATAAGCCTCTCGTCGATTTTGCAGAGAACGTTGAGGAGACTGATGGGAGCGCTGCTCTTTCTCTGTTTACCCTACTTATTTACGCCGCCGCGAATGCATGCGTTGCCACGGTTTGCAATTCCTGCGGGCGAGGCGAGCGCGATTGACGTGGTTGTTGACTTATGCCTATGCGACTCGCGAAAAATAATTTATGTGCTTAAAGTACTGGACGTCTCAATGGTAAAGTTTCGTTATGATGAGTTATATCGTTACAACTCATCATTAACGCAAAGACCATACGTCTGCCAAGCTTGAATATGCCGCCCCCTGAACTTGCCGCCCGGGGCATGGGCCCCGGCTTGCCCCCCCATAGATCCGGGGCTGGTCCCAAGACATTATTTATTTATATGTGCATAGTTCTATCCAAATCCGTCCAGCCGTTTTGACGTGAAAGCGTAACAATAAATCAAAATCAAGTCAAAAGTCATTTCTTCAGACTAGGCTGAGAATCAGAACTTTGAACGTAACAATCACATAAGACAGTCCCCTAAAAAGCCCGCCCTTCGCCACTTCTTAGTGCTGTAGCTGGGAAGAAGAAGTGGCGCAAGAAAACAAACATACAAATCCACACTATCCACACTAATATTATAAATGCAAAAGTAAGTAACTCTGTCTGTCTGTCTGTCTCGCTTTCCTGCTAAAACTACTGAACCGATTTAAATGAAATTTGGTACACAGATAGTTTAGAGCCTGAGAAAGGACATAGGCAAATTTTTATCCCGGTAGTATGTTCCCGCGGGATAATTTCCGACCTCCACGCGGGCAAAGCCGCTAGCAAAAGTTAGTAATATTATATAATTATATTATTACTACCTTTTGCCAGCGGCTTCACTCGCGTAGGGGTCGGGTATCATGCCCCGGGAAGGTACCACCGGTATAAAAAGTATCCTATATGTTAATACAGATTATAATCTGTGTGCCAAATTTCATCCAAATCCATTCCATTTATAATTATAATTAAACACATTTATAATTTTAGTAGGAAGTAAGATTATTATAGTTTAGATTTAAATATTTTGGTTACCAATGTTGTAAATGAATAGAAAACCAAACTAAAAAGTAGGAAATAATGGAACAAGGCGTGGGGTGCTTGATATCAATAAAAAATACCTCAAAACGGTGTTTTTTTTTAACTATTATTTATTTTCTATTTTTTCGTATTTTGTGACGTATGTCAGCGTAGTTTTCGTAGCCAGTTCTTTATTGCTATGCTGGTAACCCCGGCAAGAATATAAAACAAATTTATAAAATTATATTATTGAAAAGTACGCCAAATTTCGAGATAATCCGACGTTTTAAAAGGGGTCAAAATCATGTTCAATATTTTCGTGACATAGGCACATACTAACATACGTTTTAAGGTAACTAAAGCGAATTAAATACAATGAAATTTGACTTTAACGTGACGTTGTAGGGGTCTACTAGGACCGATGCCTGCCGGGGTCGCGTGATTGTTCGAAAGAGATACCGTGACCCTGGCACATGGGCAACTGATGGAACACGGGTGGGTTTTAGTCAGTAATTAGTCTGACACGCCCTCCCGCTCCGCCCAGAGCGGGAGAAGTCATTTGATGATTTCCCATGCTGAAAAAAAAAAAAAAATACGTGACGTGACACTAACCGTTGACATTGACAAACATCATTCTGTCAATGTCACGTACGAGGAGGTAAGTAATTCAATTTGAACGCGACATTTTCTAAACTTTCACTGTCAGAAGTCAAAAGTAAATATTGCACGGTCCGCTTACTATAAATGTCAACATGTAATATTTACGAAATGCTCGTAAATGGAGAGCTGTGTTCTTATTTTCTCGCTATTTTTAGCGGTTAATGTTATGGGCTTGTAAATGACCGCTGTTTCACGTTTAAGATCCGCCATTTTGTTTAAATAAAAAGCGGCTTTCCTCTAAGCATAAGCAGCCTATAATGTTCCCACTGCTAGGACAGAAGGCAGATGTGAGTGGAAACACCGTGAGGGGACGCCTTAGGAGGACATAAGTATGTGACCTTATTGGTGATGTTCTTCAGGAAGGTCAGGTGCGTAGTACTCGTAAACGGCGTGTGTGTATACCGGCTGTATGAAATTAAACGAGGCATACGTATGTAAGGATCGTAGCAGGTGGCGTTTTTAGTTTCTGTCTACCCCCATGGGGAAAAGGCGTGAGTTTGTGTATGTATGCTGGGACACAGGCTTCGTCTAGGTGAGGAGGAGTGAGCCATAATAAGCCACGCGAGCCCTGTGCGGCTTTTTTTTTTTTTTTTTTTTTTTTTTTTTTTTTTTGTGGGCCATCTCGTAGTTAATCCTGAAAAGATTGTGACTACTTAAACGGATTGTGGCCCGGCGAGTTCTAAAAAGTTACCTTTTTAGGCCTCCAGCCGGGGCTTATTATACTTAAAAACTAAAGCGAAAGCTCTAAGGGTTACCCCGAGGGGGGTACGAACCTCGGCTTAGGCAATCACTGATAGGGGGGGCAGCAAGGGACTGGCTGGATCTGAGTTAAATTATTTAGGGACTAATTTAAAGCTAACGGCGCAGCATCGCGGGCTGGCTCTTGCAAGGGACTGTTAAGTCGGGGTCGCGACGACGGACCTCGGCGGCGAGGTCGGTACGGTTTGTGTCTGTGTGCTGGTCTAGCTGTACTGGTCTCTTTTCGACTCTCCTGGAGGAGAGTAGTGGGATCATCAGGATCGGTAAGAATGTGCCGCGAGCGGCGGACTTTGCTAATACGGGAGGGGGTGTAAGTAGCTGCCGCCACAACCAGAGGGTTGCGGTGGGCTACGGCCCTATCGAAGAAGCGCTTCGAAGCGCGTTTTATGTATTGATGGATAGTCGGGAGTTTCATATCTAAATGAAGATTAATATTCCGAACAAACCAAGGCGAGCCTGTGGCTTGACGGAGAAAACGGTTCTGGAGAGTCTGCATCCTATGGATGAATCGGGGCTTGGCATGTGCCCAGACTGGGCTTGCGTATGTCATAATCGGCCTGATACAAGCGGTGTAAAGCCGCTTCTTACACAGAAGAGACAATTTACTCCGCTTGTTCAGGACGCAATGGAGCCTACCCAGAGCGAAAGCGGCCCGCGAGCGAGCCTGCTTTATGTGCTCAGAAAAGGTGAGGTGTTCGTCGAGGATGACACCTAGATATTTGGCTTGCTTCGCCCAAGGGATCTGCTTGCCGAACATTGAGATGGGTCGGGGAGGGGGGTGATTACGTCGAGGTCGGGTGTAAAAGACCGCCTGACTTTTGTCGGGATTGACTTCGATTCGCCACTTCCTGAACCATTCGCCGAGCTCGTCGACTGCGGTTTGGAGGTAGCGAACCAGCGCTGTGTCACTAAATCCCGAGAAAAAGATGGCAGTGTCGTCTGCGAACAGAGCTAACCTTGCCTTCTTGCTTCTGGGGATATCGCTAGTGAACAGCGTGAAAATGAGGGGAGCTAGTACAGAGCCTTGAGGGACTCCTGCACGAATCGGGTGAGGGGAGGAAAGTGCCCCTTCGATGCGATAACGAAAGGTGCGGTTCGCAAGAAAGTCTCGTAAGATGAGCACGAGACGGTCTGGCACTCCGAGTTGGTACAGCTTATATAATAAGCCGTTGTGCCAGACTTTGTCGAACGCTTTCGCTATATCGAAGTATACAGCGCCCGTGAACATACCACGCTGAAAACCAGCATTGATATGTTCGACGATACGGTGTACCTGATGGACACACGAGTGTTGGGTTCGAAAACCAAACTGCTCGTTGGGGATGAGGCCCTTGGTTTCGGCATAATCTCTGAGTCGCTTATAAATAAGTCTCTCATAGATTTTGCCGAGAACTTTGAGCAAACTAATGGGGCGGTAACTCGTGGGCTCGGTTTTGGGCTTACCGGGCTTAGGGATGCCAATGACGGTGGCTTCCTTCCACGCTTGGGGGAAAATGTTATTACTCAAGGCACCATTGAAGATGGTACACATGAGCATAATCAGGTGAGCGGGGAACAGTTTGATCACTCTATTGGTGATGCCGTCTGATCCGGGGGCTTTACGAGATTTCAGGCCCTTGATGATCTCGTGCACCTCGTCAGGTGTGACAGGGGGCAGGGGATCATCAGGGTCTTCAACGGGCGGGAGCCCTGTGCGGCTTGGTAGATCTCACATTTCTACAAATTTTTGGTTCGAAGACATGTTGGTTTCTTCACGATGTTTTCCGTCACCGGTTTGAGAGCAGTGGTGATGTACTCATTTACAAAAAGTAAAGCGTCTTCCTAGATTCGACTTACTCGAA
This sequence comes from Aporophyla lueneburgensis, assembly GCA_932294355.1. Classification (NCBI taxonomy): domain Eukaryota; kingdom Metazoa; phylum Arthropoda; class Insecta; order Lepidoptera; family Noctuidae; genus Aporophyla; species Aporophyla lueneburgensis. The sequence continues at coordinate 7,758,396 of OW028762.1, read as the reverse complement.
CTTGTAAGTCTCAGGCGGCTTAATGCGTGTATACTTCATCATCCACCAGAGTCCGAGACTTCACTCACTGCTGAGGTTATATGCCTCTCTTTTCTCGTGCCAATTCTCACACCCCTCTGCCAGCCTCATCCAGGTCGGACGACGTTGGATGGACGACATTGTTGCCCGCGATGGCACGACCAACATCTCGTTTTACTACCAGTACTTGGACACCACTCAGTCACAGCCTTGTCTAAGCAACCTCAATCTTCGTAGAAAAAGAAGCATTTACCGACCAGACGGGTGTCGTGTCTAGTGGGAAACTGCCTAACCAATAATGTCGGGATGTTGTATATATATTCTAGTTGCGCGGTAAACTCTGCTTGCGCGATGTAGGATTTGCGTGACGTCACTGTGATAGTTCACATGTAGCGGTGTAGAGGTCGCTACAACATTTTTATAAATAGAAGATCGTTAAACAAACGTTATTTCCACATCTTTTCTGTTAATTATAAAAGTAGAACTATTTAATAACGTGTGGGCACGGTTAAGACAAAAGACAAATAGAGAGAAATGTGTGATTTTTCTTATTTGCTTGATAGGGCGCTTATATCGAAAAGCCCGTTGTGATTTGGTTTAGCTCAGGTGAAGTTTCACAAATGACTCTGTACTGGAATGTAAATGTGGTGCTGTCCCACAAACAATGCGGCACTTAATATCTTGTCCAGCGTGACCTGTTGTCTGCACACTACAGGAGATAATGGATGCTTCTGGAAGGGCTAAGCTCGTAGCCAAATTCTGGGCTGACTGTATATAGATTACTATCGACATGGAAAGAAGAAAAATAAGTATTTGTCAAAAGTACTTAATAAATCTTTTGTCACTAAAAAGACAAAAATAAAAAGCAACATGCTGTGTGGTAACGTGGTCGAAATATGTGAAGAATGAATGAATGACATAATGAGTGAGTGAATGAACGTTCATTGTTTTAGATGTCAAACCATTTGACATTGTGTTTTTCAAGAATACGTTAAAAGTAAGTCGGAATTTGTGTGAGACAAAATATTAGAAACACAGTTACAGAACTATGACACGTAACTATGTACCGTGTGGTGCTGGACGTAAAGAATAGCACCATACCATTTCTTCCCGTGGGTGTCATAAGAGGCAACTAAAAGACTTACTATAAAATGGGAAACAGCGTTATCTATACATTTTACCACCATACTGCGATCGCCAACGCGCCTGCCAAGCGTGGCGATTATGAAAAACCCCCAAAACTGAGGGAGGCCTATGTCCAGCAGTGGACATGTTTCGGCTGAAATGATGATGATGATGAACTATGGCACGTAAAGCCGTTGGTCCCGGCTGTCATTTGATGGATCTTTGACAGTCATAACGGGTCGTCAGAAGCCCGAAGTTGTTTCTACCAGTTTTACCAAGAGGTATGATATCACCCTGTCACCTGGGTTGTGGAGGTCAGATATAAGCAGTCGCTCCATGAAAAATACTGGTATTCAGCTACATCCATTTAGACTGGAAGCCAACCCCAAAATAGTTAGGAAAAGGCTAGGCAGACGATGGACTGGATATTGCAAGGCAAATGTGTCTTATCAGATGGACAAGAACCGAAAATTGATCACTACTTGCATCGTGCTCACTCTACTATCGTGTCTACGTTCCCTCGCAATGTATTATTGAAGCGTAATTCTGTGCTCAAAAGGACTATACGTATAATAAACTTGTCGCGTTTTTATTTAGGAAAAACGGTTAGTGACTTACTTCGAATAATGCCAAAAATCCTTGGAACGAAACCAACAGGAACTAGGAAAGTGGACCGAATAAGAAACGAGGAATTGAGAGCCAGAATAAAAGTGACCGTTGTCTTGTCCGGAATTTAAGCTAAAGCGGAGATGGACAGGACATACGATGAGAGAACAAGGAGAGAAATGGTGTAAAATCGTAACCGATTGGACCTATAAACGAAGCTGAAGAAAACAGAATTGGAGATGGGAGAACGATGTGCGTGCGGATTGAGAGATCATTTTGAAAAACTCTTCCAATCCCAACCAAATTATAAAAGGATTTAGGAAATAATTGTGAAAACTTCATGGTAAGGTATAAAATTTGTGAAACCTAAACAAAGAAAGTTTGAACTCATTAACTGGATCTCTCAATCTGGACAACTGAAGAAAAAGCGAAAATGAAAATCTTGTTTTTGTCGATCGTCCCAACTGAGAGATCATTATTTTGAACTATATTTAATAAACCAAAACTTATAGGTAGAAGGTAGATACATCAGAAATTGTGTAAAATGTTGTACTAAAATTTTACGAATCAGTCGTCCCTGTAAGTGTTATACTTAAAAAGATAAATCATTTTTTACAATCCTTGAGGAAAACGTTGAGTGGGGTGACCATATCGCCGGTCGGAATCATTACCGGTACAATTCAAATTATGATGCACTTTAAACGTTTTTATACAAGTAATTTGTGTCTGGTTTCACTACATATTTTAAATAATATAAAATTACGTTTTTAAATGACAAGTTTCTGCAAAGTTACGTACTGTATGTGTAGTGCTCTTACTAAGGAATTCTAAGTTTGTAATTCTAAGTATTTTTTACACATAAAAAGTACAGAAATTTTAAGGTAACCAAAAAAAAACTTTTTTAATTTCTATCGTAATTACATAATAGGATGCAACCTAATCAATAAGTTCTCAAATCACAATGAATATACACAATGTGAATAGGGTATTCGAAAAAAAATCGGACAGAATAAAAAAGTATGTCTACCCTACTCAACGTTTTCCTTAAGGATTGTAAAAAATGATTTATCTTTTTAAGTATAACACTTACAGGGACGACTGATTCGTCAAATTTTAGTACAACATTTTTCTCAATTTCTGATGTATCTACCTTCTACCTATAAGTTTTGGTTTATTAAATATAGTTCAAAATAATGATCTCTCAGTTGGGACGATCGACAAAAAACAAGATTTTCATTTTCTCTTGAACCAGTAAGATTTCAATCACGATTTTTTTTTCACAAATTTTCCCAGAAGCATAATTTGCAATAAACATGATAATTATTCATACTTTTTCAGTATTAGGTCGTGTTTTACAAGATCACTCAATTGAAAATTGTCCACTCTGAGTGATCCATATAAACCGTTATAAATCTTAAACGTGGTTTTGAAACGAATCGAAATTTTGTTTAGCAGCTTTCACAAATTTATATTCTTGGATACGCGTTATGGCTTTTTCTTCAGTTGTCCAGATTGAGAGATCCAGTTAATGAGTTGTAACTTTCTTTGTTTAGGTTTCACAAATTTTATACCTTACCATGAAGTTTTCAGTTATTTCCTAAATCCTTTTATAATTTGGTTTGGGATTGGAAGAGTTTTTCAAAAAGATCTCTCAATCCACACGCACATGGAGAACGAGCTCAAACTTACAGCGGGTCCTAACTGAAGGAGAGTGGTTCGTGATAGAATACAATGGATATTGCTAGAGGAGGCCTTTACCAAAAGACATGCTGGATTTAGAGATAAACTGTAACTTAGAAAACTATAAAAACAGAACACAATTCAGAAAAAAGAGGCATTATGATTAGTGACTTGATTTTGCACCATCATAATTCGCCTGCCGTTATTCCAATATATTTGTGGTCGGCGCAATATGTCTTTTTCTTCCACACTTCTCTATTAATCGTCATCTCAGTAGTCACTAGTCACCCCCTTTCTATCCATATCATAATTCACACAGTCCATCTATCGTTTCTTTGGTCTTCTTTTACTCTTATAGTCATCGACATTAATTTTTCATTGATTTTGCAATATAGCATATTGAAAGTCCTGTCACGTAGTTTTCAAGAAAAACGTCTGTGACAGACGGACACTCGAACGCAGGATTGATCTTATCTGAAAAGGTACTACTTTCCATTTAAGAGACCGAACGGTGCTATTAAATGACATTGTATTGTTTCCTACAGCTACCTTCACACACATTTTACTTTGAATTTAAGAAGACCTGAGATTGATTTCATTATGTTGTTATTATGCTATTGCTGTTGTTGTATTTTTGTTGTTGAAATGAGATGTTTATTTCTGTATGAACTGATAAAACACTTTTACACGCCAACATTTTTTGGTCAATGTTTTTTAAAACTGGATGGCGCCGAAATTTTCTAGCTGACTGTTCCCTGAGAAGAAACGCTGAAACAAACTCATCATAGTGTCTTTTAAAGTCCAAACATTATATTATTAGAATTTTATGTGAGTCTATCAATGCAGGGCAATGTCTGGAAGGGGTTCCCTCTATCTGGCAGAAACTTGATGCTCCGAATTTTATTTGGCATAACACACTTGGCATAATCTTATTTAAACGAATATTTGTAAGGCATAAAAAATGTTTAGCATAATCATTGTTTGGCCGAATGTTTATATACTCGACTTTACGCTGGCATACTTTTAAGATGGCAGAATTTTATTCCGCATAATTACCTTTGGCAGACTTCAAATTCCGCATCATTTCGTTTAGCATAACATTTGTTTAGAGCAATGATTGTTTGGCATAATTTCACTTGGCATACTATGAAGATGGCAGAATTAAATTTAGAATAATTTTGTTATTTCTATTAAATTGCTTTTTAACCTTAAATAAAATGAAATAGTGTCTCAAAAAGTCAGTATATGTTGTGCTACAAAATTTATTGACAGAAACGAATCGCTGCAGAACCGACTCCACGTAGTCTTGTCTGCCCTACCCCTAGAGTGTAATTTAAGTCCGCGTGGGACCGCCGGAGCCCCGCAGCGCCGAAGCCGTGACAGAAACCATGCATGCTGCATGTTGCATGCTCGCCTGCATGCTGTAAGCTTGCTTGCATGCTGCATGCTTGCTTGCATCCTTGCTTGCTGCATGCTTGCATGCTGTATGCTGTATGCTTGGTTGCTTGCATGCTGTATGCTTGCTTGCATGCTGCATGTTTGTTTGCATGCTGCATGCTTGTTTGCATGCTGCATGCTTCTTCGATATGAAATGTATGCCAAAAGATGATTCTAAGTTTAAAGTTTCTGAGATATGATAGTTCTGCCTTTTAATAACTATCGATATGAAATTATGCCAAGAGACGATTCTGACTGCGAACTTTCTGCGATATGATGGTTCTACTTTTTAATTATTATGGAATAAAATTTATGCCTAAAGATGATTCTGACTTATAAAATTATGCGTTGTGAATGTATGATAAATGAGTGTATGCCAAACGATTTTCTGCGAAATGAAGTTTATGCCATCCGCTGTTATGCAAAATAATATTATGACGAAAAAAATTCTGCCATAAAGGGTGGACCCGTCTGGAAGAGCCTTTTGAAGAAAGAGCCTTTGCAGCTTTGAGCTGACCTGTCCCAACAGACTGCATTTATGTAACAGTCATCATGTAGCTCAACCCTATTTTAGGGAGCTCAATGACACGTCACAAGATGCTACTAGATCTGCAGGACATTGTTATTGAACTGCCTCGTCGGTCTCATGGTTCTAAGAACGACTACTGAGCGTAGGATCCTGGTTTCGATTCCCAGGTCGGGCAAAGTATCATTGGGATTTTCTATTAGGAACTTTTTAGTACGAGCCTGGAGACTTGAAGCTGGCGGTATAATACCCCCGTGCCTCGGAAAGCACGTTAAGAGGTTGGTCTTGCGTCTGATCTCTCTCCGGTCGTGTCGGATTACAGTCCCATCGGACTATGAGTGTGAGGGAAGAGTGAGTGCTCCTGTGTCTGCGCACACACGCCTGCACTATAATATCTCCCGCGCCGATGGCTAGTCTCCGTTGAGATTGGCTGCCATGGCCGAAATAATGGAGAACTATATTATGATATTATTTTCCCATATCAAACCTCCATAGCCTAAAAATACCTTAAATAGAAATCTCACCCCAATCACAAGTCTAATGCATTGTATGATGCATGCATGACAAATGTACACGGAATGCATGCATGTAAGTGAAAGTATCTCCAAAATTCCTCCGGTTTCCGAGACAGCCGTAAAAGATTGACGGATAAAAGGAAAAGAAATGAAGGCTCAGTCAATAAAAGAAACGGGTTGATTTAAGGATATATTTCTTCAAATTAAGTTAGTAAAACTAATTCTTTTTCGTTAAACTGTGTCCATTTTTGGGCTCTAATCTGAGACATCCTAAAGTATAATATTGTTTTCAATATTATAATTTGATTTAACTGCCTTACTGGTCTAGTGGTACCGCTACTTCTGATCGGGAAGTTTGGTTCCCAGTTTGGGCAAAGTGGTATTAGGTTTTCAATCTGGAATTTCTCAGTATCAGTTCGGGGGTCTACATTTGTGCCCACTTGGTGGTGCGGAACAAGTTGTGATATTGTGTTATGTGGATTATTGAATTACTGTTCACCTTGTTGTACAGGCCGTAGCCCTGGCAAAAGCAACTGAAGAAACACGAGTCGGTTTTAGTCAGTAAAAGTCTGACACGCCCTTCCGTTCCACCCAGAGCGGGAGACGTCATTTCACGATTTTCCACCCACGGAAAAAAGCGCTCATTAGTATTAACAGTTGCTTTACGAAAGTCTACCTTACTACTAGAACATAAAGGCAAAAATCATCAATATAACCCTCTTAGTTCATAGAATCACACGAATGTCTGAAATAGTAATTTAAAGCAAATATTGTAAGCAAACATAATTGCTGGTCCTCCTGCAAATTGCGAAAAACGTAAAAAAACATGGGATTTTAAAATTTGAAGAAAATATGAAAAAAATAACATTCTTGTCCCAGTGCAGCTCAAGCCTCTCCTTATACAGAAAAAACATGAGCATTAACATTGCATTAAATTTTTAGAGGTAAGAAATCAAAAAAAATACGTTAGAGAAAAAAAAACGAGTTTATATACTAAAACCTACTAATTTTCACGACCATATTTTTGACTTCAACCAAAAAAATCTAAACTATTTTCGTACCAATCACCGGTTATGCCCTAAAAATCAACTCACTACCTCAGAAAAAAAATCGACCTGAAATACCAAAACCTACCAATTTTAGACTCCAAAACAATCTGACCTATTTCCCCTACCGATCATGACCCGAAAACCTTACATAACCTACAAAAATCCTCCTCAAACGACACTATAAACCTAGTTGAACAGCGGCACACCTGTTCCGTTCTATTCTATGAGGTTTCACTTTCTGTGACCTGCGCGTTTACTTTCGAAGAACCGTACCCGACTCGGCAGTTTTTGATCTGATTCTATTTGAAGATTTGATTGTGATTTTGTTCGGGTTTGTTTTGTTAAAGAGAGTTGGTGTGAAAGGACTTTTGTTTAGCAATATTGGTTGCAGCACCAACGCCATTGTAGTCCATTTGATCAATATAGTTAAGAAAAAGTGGTATTTTTCTTACTACATAATAGGAGAAAATCGAACTACTGTTATCACTTACTTTATATCATAAAAGTCGAAAAGAAAATTCGGAAAGGTCGAATTTAAACTTAGTAAAATTTAAAAGAAAATGGGCAATAAATTGATTGTTATTTCAGCTTTTCGGAAGTCTCGTTTATAAAATTGAAACTGCAGAAATACTTTTCAGTTCAAGATCAATCCATTTCCCGAAAAAAAATACCACTATAATTTTAGAAAAAAAATAAAAAAGGAGCTCATTCATTACATAATAACTGAAACGATATTTCAAGTTGTGTATTAAAACAGGGGAAAGCAGTATTTTAACTGTAAAAGCAAGTCTGTAAAATCAACGTAATCGTAAACGTATCTTTTTGTGTAAACGTCTAATACATTATCGGCCTATAATGTTCCCACTGTCGGGATACAGGCCTCCTCTCTTCAAGAAGGAGTAGTCCGTAATTCACCAGCTCAGTGCGGGTTGATAGATGTCACATGTCTTCGAATTTTTAGTTTTAGGACATGCTGGTTGCCTCACGTTGTTTTCCTTACCGTTTTCAGAGCAGTGGGTTCGCACCTACAACTTACAACTTGTAAGTCTAGGCCTTTACCACTGAGCCATCACTACTTTCAATGCACGTCAGCGAAAGAGAATCTTTATTTTTTTCTTTCTCTCTTATAAGCCATTAGCTTCTGCCTGCGACTTCGTCTGCGTCAAGTTTCCGCTCCCCGGACCCTTCCCGGTCAGGGGAGCAAAAACTCCCGTCGCATCGAATTGTCTGCCAGTTTCGTCCATTTTTCGTTGCTGCTCCGCTCTTTTTGACCGTAGCGGAATGTTACATAGCCTATAGCCTTTTTCAATAAATAGGCTACCCACACAAAAAGATTTTTTCAATTCGAACCAGTAGTTCCTGAGATAACCGCGTTCAACCAAACAAACTCTTCAGCTTTATAATATTACTAGCTGACCCAGCGAACTTCGTATCGCCTCAGATTCAATAAATGTTGTAATAAACCTACAAAGTTTGACAACCTGGTACGCGGTGGTGATCTGGTAAGCGTTTTCTAGCTGTCACTCATATGTCTAGTTAGCTCCTACCCGGGGATGATAACTTGGTACTTCGAAGGCATAAAGCGTTTTCTAGCTGACACTCCTTTGTTTGGTAAGCTCCTGCCACATTATGATAACCTGGTACTTCGAAATCAACATTTTTGTCATACCACGTTTTATAGTGACTTGTATTCTCTTTGATGTTTTATGTCACGGCATACGGGAACGCAGTCTAACGGGATAAAAAAGTATCCTATGTCCGTTTCCTGGTTTTAAGCTACCTCCCCACCAATTTTCAGCCAAATCGGTTATGCCGTTCTTGAGTTATAAATAGTGTAACTAACACGACTTTTTTATATTTATAAGTAAAAAGTAATATTAGTAATTAGTTTAGATTTGTCATCAAAATTGGCTCAATCATTGAGCTGTATAAACATACATCAAACTATATATTCCCAGTTTTAGCTGAGCTCGCATTGTGTAGATTTTTCGTGCGATGAGATGTCAGCTTATACTGGAAATTTATAGTATAATCTGTAGCCTTGCATACCTAACATACAAATTAACTTTCACGTTTATTGACAAAGGAATCCTACTTAACATAAGTAAATGGATCACTTTCTATAGAAAATGGAAAGTGGGCGACATCATTTATCAATCCATTTGTCTAGATTTATAACTGTCTAGATTACTTCTCTGATAAGTACCTATTGCTTAATGCCTGGATGATTTTATTTTCTTGTCAAATTGTTTGTTTGTTTAATTTCTGAAAGTCATTAAATCTGCCTAGATTGTTTCCAATTAGGATTAAGGTCGGTTTCCAGTCTAACCCCGGGCAGCTGAAATACTAGTATTTGTCTGTCTATCTGACATCAAAAACCCAGAAAAACCTTTCAGCCTCCCTCAAAGCGTTTGCCATAATCACCACGCTTGGCAGGCGGGTTGGCGGTCGCAGTATGGTGGTAAAATGCATATAGAACGCTGCTGCCCATTCTCTAGTAAGTCGTAGTAGTAGGTAACGCAATACCCCTTGGTAAACCTTAATCGTTTATGGCTAACTCGCTTCTTTTTCTCTGTATTAGTTGTACTGCCTTTGTTTTTGGGACAGTTAAAATCAGTACCAGAATTCATTTATTTTTAAGTTTTGTCATATTAAATCATAATAATAAAAAACCGACCAAGTGCGAGTCGGACTCGCGCACCGAGGGTTCCGTACAAACCTGTAGGTATCCTCGGTTTATGCGTAAGGTTTATGTTTATGAAATTAAATGTTTTTTTTTTATATTTGAGTTGATTGAATGGAAGGTAAATTGCGATTTACGATTTATGACGTATTAAAAAAAAAACTACTTACTGGATTTCGTTCAAACCAATTTTCGTTGGAAGTTTACATGGTTATGTACATTATATATTTTTTTTAGTTTTATCATTCTCTTACTTTAGAAGTTACGGGGGGCGGGGGGGACACACATTTTACCACTTTGGAAGTGTCTCTCGCGCAAACTATTCAGTTTAGAAAGAAATAATGTTAGAAACCTCAATACCATTTTTGAAGACCTATTCATAGATACCCTACACGTATGGGTTTGATGAAATAATTTTTTTTGAGTTTCAGTTCTGTGTATGGGGAACCCCAAAATTTATTGTTTTTTTTCTATTGTTGTGTAAAAATCTTAATGCGGTATACAGAATACATCTACTTACCAAGTTTCAACAACATATCTCTTATAGTTTCGGAGAAAAGTGGCTGTGACATAAACGGACAGACAGACAGACAGACAGACAGACAGACAGACAGACCGACAGACAGACAGACAGACATGACGAATCTATAAGGGTTCCGTTTTTTGCCATTTGGCAACGGAACCCTAATAACGTCGCATCTGCATTAGGAAGTAGTGAAGGGCGTTTTGGGGGACTGTCTTATGTAACTTTGACGTTCAAAAAGAGCTGACTCTCAGCCTAGTTTGAATAAATGACTTTTGATTTTTTACTCCGTGAAGGGTTAGGTAAGAGGTTTACCTATAGTACCTACTCCCACACTTCCTAAGTCCCATGTAACAGGGGGCGAGCTTACTGACATCAACCGGGCACAGATCCAGTCTCCGGGCTGCTACTGAAAACACCCTGATGGAAAAATCTAATAACACTTTGTTCGACCTAGTAATTGGAGTCAGGCGGCATTTGCCGCTGTGGAACTATGCATTTGCATAGTATGTTGTGATTTCTGAATACAACCACAAGGTGCGCTACATCTGCCAGGGTCGCGAGATTCGTTCGAAAGAGTTACCGCGGCCCTGGCATATGGGCAACTGAAGGAACATGGGTGGGTTTTAGTCAGTAAAAGTCTGACACACCCTTCTGATTTCCCACCCAAAACAAAAAAAAGGTGCGCTACATTATTTACCCGATAAATACCATAATGATTTGTAATAATCTAACCTTAATGACAATTCGTGTTCTTATTTTATTTTCAACTAGCTTCCGCCCGCGACTTCGTCCGCGTCAAATTTTTGCTCCCGTGACCCTTCCCGTCGCATCTAATTACCTGCCAGTTTTCGTCCATTTTTCGTTGCTGCTCCGCTCCTTTTAATCGTAGCGTGATGTTATATAGCCTTCCGCAATAAATAGGCTACCCAACACAAAAATAATTTTTCAATTTGGACCGGTAGTTTCGGAGCCTTTTTACAAACACGTAATCAAATCTTTCCTCTTTATAATATTATAGTATAGAAAACCCACCCGTATTCCCTCAGAGGCATAAAAAGTTTTCTGGCTGACACTGCTGTTTGGTTAGCTCATAGGTACCAAGTTGTGACCACCTGGTACTTCGAAGGCAACGTTTTTGTCATACTTACCACGTTTTATAGTGACTTGTATTCTCTTTGCCGTTTTATGACACGTCACACGGGAACGTAGTCGAACGGGATAAAAAGTGTCCTATGTCCGTTTCCTGGTTCTAATCTACCTACCCACCAATTTTCAGCCAAATCGGTTCAGCCGTTCTTGAGTTATAAATAGTGTAACTGACACGACTTTCTTTTATATAATATAGATTTAATTTAAGCTTTAATTTACTCTCACTAAAATACTTGTTTTTATTTTATATTTTAAGTAGCGATGGATTTGGTTTAATAGGTATATTAAGATTATGCTGTACTATGGAAAAGCGGAGTCTATTAAATACAGGCATTGTTTGCTTAAATGGAGGCACCAAACACGAAACCCGTTTTTGTAAACTGAAGCATAAATAAAAATATTTATTTTTATTTTATATATTAGTAAACTTAATTTCATCGTTTTGCTTTGGCCCTAACGGAGTCTATATTTTTTTGTATTTAGCCCTTAGTAACATCTTTTTTTATTAAATGTATTCCACATTAAATGAATATGACAAAAACCGTTAAAATCACTGCCCAATACCAGATTTTTCTTCCTCCCAAATTCTGACGTACATAAATCAGTTACTAACCGAAAATTCGAACCCAAACATACCACAAAGGGTAGTTAAACTCATTATCGATTCTCGTAAATCGTTAACAACATGAGTCAGTTTAAGTTTAAAATACGGGCGATCTGATAACTGAGGTATTTCGACCATGTTTTTAAACTGTATTTTGACCTCAAAAGGAAACGTTAATTTATTGTCTCGAGTTGTAAAAATTTTGATTTCTGTTCGTGTCTTTGGCCTGGTTCGAAAGTGAAATGGATTGTGTTGCTACCTGTTTTTTGGATCTTTGGAAAAAACACTACACCCGTATGAAATGTGCTTTGTTTCGTTAGGTTGCGATATGGGATGAGGATAGTGATGGGCAGGGGATAAATACTCAGAGGATAAATACTCGAGTTTTTATCCGAAACGGATAAATACTCGTTTTTACTCATTTTTATCGGATAAATACTCAAAATGATGGATAAATATCTTTTTTGCGCGTCGGATGATTATTTTATAATGTAAATTGGTTTTATTGTTATTAAGGCTTTTCAAAATACTACGTTATTATATTATTTAGTTGTAATGTTAATTGTCAGGGCTGTAATTGTGTCAGGAGGCCAAACGTCTCTAATAAAGCATGCTCTTTAGACACAATTTTAGAATCTTTCTTTGTTGAGAGTGTAGAGAATTGCTACATAATTGAACATCTCTGTGAAGAGCTTCTAAAAGTCAAGAAAAATGCGGCGAAGACAAGTTTATTGTTGTTGTTTGCCAACGCTATAAACATGCAAAGGACTTTTTAATTAGTTAAAAGGTGTTGAGCCTTTAAACTGCGCAGCACACACTATTAATTTGCTGGCTCATGGCGTCCTGAAATGCGGTAGTTTCAAAAATTTATAAGCTATGCAGATATGATAAAATATATAAAAAACAATTGGTTGTCTGTAAAGTCGGTTTACGGACGATAATTTTACGCGATAGCATCTAAGTTCCTTCTACTCCGACGCATCGGCCGATGGAGTGGAAGAGAGATAGATGCGTCACAAGTCCAAACACTTAGGCTGATCGTGCCTCTCTATTGCTTGCTTCGCGCTCTCGCTTGCACTCTCGGTGCAGGCGGAACGTGACAATGAGTCATGCTTTTTCGTGCGTGCTGCCAGCGTTCATCGATTCCACGCGTGCCTCAAAGAGATGTCAGCACATATTGAAGGGGTCCGCGAGCTCCGATGCCTGTCAGGGTTGCGGATCTGTTAGAAAGAGGTATTGTGGCCCTGGCATAGGCAACTGAAGGAATACGGGTGGGTTTTAGTCAGTAAAAGTCTGACACGCTTTCATATTGGCGATAGCAATGGTGGCCCGGTGGTATCAGCCCCGACTTACGACTTGTAGGTCGTGGGTACGCACTGCTCTCAAAACTTTAAATTGATCGCTGAATCCACATCCCACATTGTCGACAACCTCGCAAGCCAAGTCAGGATACTCGATTTCTTTATCTTTCACGAGGTAGTTTTTTTGGAACGAAGTTCCTTATGGCGCGTTGCGAAAGGGGGCTAGACGGAATTAAGAGAAAAAGTTGTAACGACACTTTTAAACCGACTTAAAAAAAGGAGGAGGTTGCTCAATTTGACTATATATTTTGTTTTGGAACGAAGTTTTTGGAACGGAGAGAGAGAGGGAGAGAGAGGGCGAGAAAGATAAAGGGAGAGAGAGAAAGAGCGGGGGAGAGAGAGAGGGAGAGAGAGGGAGATAGAGAGAGAGAGGAAGAGACGGACAGAGAGAGAGAGAGGGAGAATATTTTTGTTGAGTGTATACAGGTTTTTTGTACATAATAAATAATAAAAAATAATAACAATAATGAATCCTGGAAAGGAACTTCGTTCCATCCGGGTGTCCCTTGACACCTCTCAAGTTTTTTATTATTACAATGATTTAAGCGTTACTTAAATAGTTTCTGCCTACCCCCATGGGAGAAAGACACGAGTTCATGTATGTACGTGGAAGAAATAAAAATTTACAAAATTAAATGTATCATTTTATCTAACTTTGACAGTTATTGACGAATAGTATTCATGATTGAGTGAAATTATTGTCAATATCGGCATTTTGTAATTGTTAAAATGATTAATAAGGTACGATACCCGTCTGTATTGTCTGTTTTTCATTAATTTTAATCCTTTTGTTAGTAAAATGACAAAATTTACGTTACGAAAACTTAAAATAGTATTTATCCGCTGTTTTGGATAAATACTCAGTAAAAACGGATATTTATCGAGTATTTATCCATTTTGAGTATTTATCCGGATAAAATCCCAACACTAGATGAGGATGATACCCAGGTTCGATTTTATTGGGTTAATTGATCAGAGGGGTAATCCTTGTAAAATTAAATATGTTCACAATCTGATCTCAGTTTTAATCTGTCAAAATTGCCTCTAGTTTTTATAATTTTTTGACAAGTTTTTGACATTTGACTGTCGCCGAGATGAGACTGCGACTAGATTTTAAACTTTTTTAATAACGAGAATTTGCCTTCAGGACTTCATGAGTTACATCTGAAATTCAACCTGATATATATTAGGTAAGAATTAGACCGTCAGCGACGGGAAAAAAAAAAATTATTTTGGTAATACAATACAGATCGCCGAAGAAAATGGGTGATCTCCTTTCTGCGTGGATAAATTCGCAGCGTTTTGTTTTTTTTTTTTTTTGTAATCAATTTTATATCAATTTAATTAAAAACAAATCAATGTCAGTGTATCTCTGTTCTTCAATAAAACCGTTATTTTTCCCAGTGACGGAAAACAATGGCAATAAATTGGCGACAAAGTACTCAATAATGAGCTTCATTGCAATAAGGGTCAACTCACACGTTGGACCATAATTTCGAACTAAGAAAAGTTTTGATTGTAACTGCTGGTGGTAACATCGTAGACAACATAGCTCTGCTAGTATCATAGATGTTCGTTAGATTGAAGGGTCACCTAAGGTCATACTTTAAGGAAATGTAGTTGGGAACAATAGATTTATTTTTCCTTATATTTTGAGAGGAAAAGTGAAATTGTGATTCTAGTGAGTACTCCGTGTGGTGTCGGACGTAAAGAATAGCATATTCATTTCTTCCCGTGGGTGTGGTGAAAGGTGATTAAAGGACTTATAAGAGAATAGGAGGCAGCATTCTCTATGCATTTTACCAACATACTGCGATAGCCAACCCGCCTGCAAGCGTGGCCATTATGGCAAAGTCCCTCATATTCGGGGAGGTCTCTGTCCAAAACTGGACGTCTTACGGCTGAAATCATGAATGCGTACCTACACACCATTCAAGTCATCATCCACCTACCCTTTTCCCAAACATATTGAAGTCGGCTTGCAGTCTAACCGGCTGCAGCTGAGTACCAGTATTTTACATGGAGTGACTGCCTATCTGACTTCACAACCCAGTTCCTGGTTAAAACGAACCCCCTTGACACGACTGGTTGTAAGACTTTCGAGTTTCTGAAGACCCGTTACGACTATCAAAAATCTACGTATGACAGCCTCCCACCAACAGCTTAACGTGGTTTTCGAGCAACGGTGACGTAAAGGCTACTACATACAGTGCCGGCGGCAACGCCGCCGGGTATATGCCGCCGGCAATACAAGCCGCCGGCACAAGCCACGCAAAGCCGCCAAGCATCATTCCGGTTATGAACAACAAACAAACCGCACACCACTACCGCTCGAATGCCATGAACGAACTGACGCCGGCCAGCCGCGTAACCCGCCGGCACACCCAGGCGGCCATGCCGGCGGCTCCTTTGTGTGGCAATGCCGGCGGCTTTGAATGCCGCCGGGTGCGGCTTGGCCAGCGGCTTGCCCGGTGGCCCTACCGCCGGCACTGTGTGTAGGAGCCTTTAACATGGTCACCTATCCACGAACCAACGTTTACCCTAATAATTACTGATTTATTGCGTAACAGATTGACTGTTTGACAGCAAAACGTAAAATAGCACAACCAGAGGGAAACGAGAAAGATAACTTCGTTAAAATGACAGTAAAAATATGCCAGTTGATTCTTTGACAAGGTCTCATTTAATACCCCAGAGTTATGGCATATGAAAGCAAAGTGGTGGCCAAGCGCAAGCAAGCACTTTACTTTGTGTAAATAATTTCATCACCATTGCTCTGAAACGGTGAAGGAAAACATCGTGAGGAAACCGCCATGTTCTAGAACCAACAATTCAAAGACATATGATATGACATGTACCAACCCGCACTGGGCCCGCGTGGTCCACTTCCTCTTACCGAAAGAAGGCCTGTGTCCCAGCATTGGGAAAAATATAGGTTGATTATGATGATGGTATATAAAAAAAAAACACCTTGTATAATACAATAATCTGTGCTCATAAATAAATACAGTGAAGAGAAATGCAGCGCATAAAAAATAAGATATAAAAAAAGTAATAACATTTAAAAAAGAACTGCATCAGACCATAAGGCCAATCCGTTACCGTCTGAGTCGACCTTAACTCGAATTAATCAACTTCTTTTTGGGGCAACGAAAAAGTAGCCCCATTAGTGTTGCGACCGGTCGGTACCGATACCAGTTTACCAGTTTCAGTACACACCTGACCGGGTTTTTGGTAACGCGGCCCGAATAGTGATGCGACTAGTCAGTTCGACGAAATTTGTATTCTGACTTCTTTTATACAGGATAATTATTTGTGTAATGTAATTATTTTTTTAATGATGAAATGTGAATATACTATAGGTACACCTCTGCCAAACCTTTCGGGTAAACAAGCGTGATGTTACACTTATGCGTAAATAAGTATTTTTAACCGACTTCAAAAAAGGAGGAGGTTATCAATTCGACTATATTTTTTTAAATTTTTTTTTTAATTTTTTTTTTATGTTTGTTACCTCATATCTTTTGACTGGGTGAACCGATTTTGATGATTCTTGTTTTTTTTAAAAAGTGATGTTTTCCGAATGGTCTCATTTTAATTTGGTTCCATTTGAACAATGGGGTTTATGTGAAAACCATATAAGTCTTAAATTTGCATTACGTATTTCCGCGACAAATGAACGAATAACGCGATTAGATTAGTGCGGAGTATCTACCACAACTAAAAAGTTAAAAAATAAAAACTTATTACAAAAAAAAAACAACCGACTTCCTTAAAAAAAAAAACACTACAAAGTCAAAAATAACTTTAATTTCGGAAGTCGGTGGCAAAAACCTTAAATACAGAGCCGAAGACAGTACTTTCGAAATTAATGTTTTTTTTTTTTTTGTCATAAGTTTTTTTTGTAAATATTACAGCCACGTTCTCTATGCATTATTACACCATACTGCGATCGCCAACCCGCCTGCCAAGCGTGGTCGATTATGGGAAACCTCCCTAAATTGAGCGAAGTCTATTTCCAGCTCTAAACGTCTTTTCAAAAAAAAAAAACAAGTTTTTATTAATAATTTCTAATAATTACTATTTTATTAATATTATAATTCTGACCTAGGCATGTTTATTTCAGTCAAAAGTGGGATTAATTAATAAAATACTTGCAAAAGTCAATTATTTTTGACTTACAGTTGAATGTTCAAAGTATGTGTAAAACGATGTACTCATGGCTACATATCAAGCCATACATTTCCAGTTTTGTCAGACCTCACATTGTGTAGGCTTTTCGTACAATGAGAAGTCAGCTTAAACTGGAAATGTATAGCTTGATTTGTCACCATGCTTTCTTAACTATTCCCTTACTTCCTGCACAATTCAATTATTATTTTTAATTAAATAAAATTACTATAAAAACCTGTAATTGTCTAACTGCAAGACAAATAACTTCTCATCAAACATGAAATGACCATTGGTCACACGCTCGCGCACTTCTAGTTAGCAATTTTGACAGTTATTCATTGCTTGATTTACGTTGTTAAGCGGACACATTTTTTAAACATATGGAGCAATGGATTGGCAACATCCTTCAAAATGATACAGATTCTGATTGATAGTATAAGTAGTTAGGATGTAGGTTTTGAACCCAAAATCCAAAATAGAGGGTTTAATACCTCTGTTCCTCCTGTTCCGCGTTGTGCCGGACATAAAGAATAGCATCATCCAATTTCTTCCAGTACCTACGTGTCGTAATAGTCGATTTAGGGACTTACTAGAGAATGGGCAGCAGTGTTCTCTATGTATTTTACCACCATGTTACGATCGCCAACCCGCCTGCGGCGAACTTTGAACTCATTTTCCAAATCTAAATCTACTTCTACACATTATCAGTATAATACTCCACTCAAAACAAAACAGAATATTCATCGTTATCTATACTAATATTATAAAGCTGAAGAGTTTGTTTGTTTGTTTGATTGAACGCGCTAATCTCAAGAACTACTGGTCCGAATTGAAAAATTATTTTTGTGTTGGGTAGCCTATTTATCGAGAATAACATCACGCTACAACTAAGAGGAACCGAGCAGTAATGAAAAATGTTTTTAAAACGGGGAAAAACGCACGGGTAGGCGATTCGACGCGACGGGAAGGGTCGGGGAAACAATAAATTTAACGCAGACGAAGTCGCGGGCAGAAGCTAGTTAATATAATAAATGGTATTAATTAAACCTCCCTACGCATACTAATAAGTAATTATATATTTTATTTCAACTAATTTAATTAAAAGTAATACAGAAACTTTGGTTATCGGTTAGTACTAGTGCGTTTGTAACGGTTTATTGTACTCGTACATAGTTAATTACATCCTTACAGTTATAACTACGAAAGTTTATTATTTATATTTGTTTGTTAGCAATGACGCCGCATTGGTTGAATTGATTGAAATGACTCATCATCTTCATCACTCCAGCCGGTTGACGTCCACTGCTGGACATAGGCCTCCCCCAAATTGGGGAGCTTTGACATAATCACCACGCTTGGCAGGCAGGTTGGCGATCGCAGTATGGCAGTAAAATGTAAAGAGAACGCTGCTACCCATTCTCTAGTAAGTCCCTTAATCGCCTCTTACGACAGCCACGGGAATAATTGGCATGGTGCTATTCTTTACATCCGGAATCACACGGAACAATTACTATCAGAAGATATTTCTGTTCTCGACATGCTTACGTGCTTTCTGCCTTCGAAAGCATGTTAAGCCGATGATCCCGGCTGTCATACGTCGATCTTTGACAGTCATTAAGTGTCGTCAGTGGCCTGAAAGTCTAACAACCAGTGGTCTTTGTTATAACCAGGTTGTGGAGATCAGATAGGCAGGCGCTCCATGTAAAATACTGGTACGCAGCTGCATCCGGTTAGACTGAAAGCTGACCTGAACATGGTTGGGAAAAGGCTGGGCAGATAATGATACTTATTGAACGGAGTTTCTTTGATCAAATTTGCCTTTATAGCCTCTCATATATTCAATCAAGGGAAGCAATTACTTACTATTGATGTCGAGAATCACACGGCAATTTTTGTAGGAAGTAGCTCATAAGTTCTAGGCTGGTTAGCGAGCAAATTAATGCAAATAAAATACTTTCCATTTAATTTAATTTTATTACTGAAATGATCAGTTTATTGAGCATAATATAAGTTTAATTCTTGCAAATTACTGACTGGTTTTATGATTAGAAAATGGCGTGTGGGTAAGGAAAAATCCATCGGGTTATCCCACTTTTGCCGAGGTTATTCCGTGGCCGGATGATCATTTTTACACATCACGACTCCTGCGCACCTCGGAAAGTAGGTACGTTAAGCCGTTGGTCCCAGCTGTCATTTTTCTATCTTTGACAGTCGCTACGGGGCAGAACCATTGGGGTACCGTGTGGTGCTGGACGTAAAGAATAACACCACCCCATTTCTTCCCGTGGGTGTCGTTAAAGGCGACTAAGGGACTTACTAGAGAATGGGCAGCAGCGTTCTCTATGCATTTTACGACCATACTGCGATCGCCAAACCGCCTGCCAAGCGTGGCGATTATGGCAAAGCCCCCCAAATTGGGGGAGGCCTAAGTCCAGCAGTGGACGTCTTATGACTGAAATGATGATGATGATGATGATGACGGGGCAGAAGCATGAAAGTCTGACCATCAGTCTTACCAAGAGGTATCGTGTTACCCAATAACTGGGGTGTGGAGGTCAGATAAGCAGTTCCATGTAAAAGGCTAGGCAGATAATGCTGACGAAAGAACTTTAATAAATGCTGTGGGAATATGGAGCAGTCTCTAAATTGTTTATAAATATCGCAACACGTGAAGACAGTTTCAATAAAATCAATTCCTGAGCCTTGAATAAAAAACCAGAGACAACGTTCCATTTAGATACCATAATGCATCAACTTGCTAGTGAGGAGAAAGTGCCGTCTTTACACATAAATCAACCCGTTAATCAGTTGCGATAAATTAGTGCCATCCTTTATAGGGTTATGTGTCAAAGTGACACTTAATTGGCACTTAGTGTCAATTGTTGGTGAGATTTTTTCTATATGAAGTTTGTGATCGATGAAATTATCTGGTTTCTAATAAATGCTTATAATTTTTATGTTAGTGCAAAGGTGAATAGAGAAGTTTCTTTAGGCGAAAGCGTAATGGTAAACCGCGAAATTCAAAATTTTCTTACGAGTTTTGTAAGGTTCATGTCAGTTTTGACAGACTGTTTTTGTTTTTGTTGAGTTAAATACGAGGCTTTGGCTATGATGTGTGTGTATGTATTTTACGTATGTTTTATTTGATTTTTTGTTGCTTTCAGTAATATGCGGCCGTAACAAATATTTATTTATAGTATTATAATCATATGAATCATCAGTGCAACTCTTTTAGTTCAATATAAAATCTTTACATTTGAGGCCAATTCTAACCTACGGAGTTTAGTAAGTTTTAGTGTTATATTTGTTACGGTGCCGAATCATATTTTAATCAACATTAACATACAAATTGAAAAAAAAAATGTACGCAATATTGAATTTTGAGGGCTATCTTAACAATTGTGAGATAGCCTAGCACGTTTTAATGTAGCTTGTTAATGTTGACTACAGTGGTTCCCAAAGTTAACCGTGACCCACCTAACAAAAACGGCCCAATGCACCATACATTTACGCTGTCATGGAGAAAAAAAAAAGTAGGCGTAACTATAGAAATGAAGAAGGATTGTTGAAATAAGAGTAAAACATTGAGACCTGCCGAAAAAATGTATACTTAATTAAATACTAGTTGTTTAATAATGCTGTGTCCGTGAGAATAATATGTTTGTATCATATTTTATGTCAGTGAATAGTACATACAATACTTACACCGCCATCTTTTTTTCCAATACGTCACCTATCTAGTCCTTTCCCAACTACAGTCCATTCACACTTATTTTACCTCTGATTTTGCGTCACAGTCAAAATCAAAGTGATCTTTGTTCATGTTACAATAAGGTTGCTGTTGGGTTGCTATTGTCACTACTGTCAGAGGTAAAATAACTTTGAACTGACTGTATGTTGGGGTGGAATTTCAGTCTTACCGGTTGACGCTGATATTCAGTATTTTACATGGAGTGACTGCCTGACCTCCATATCCCAGTAACTTGTAAACAGAATATCCCTTGGTAAGATAGCCTTACCAAGGGATATTGTGATATATAACTTCAATATTAATACTCTTCAATATTGCTTGCCACTTGCCATCTGTCAATGACCATCCTACCGTTCCCCACCGGTCGGTCGATGTATCGTCATATTTTATAGGCCGATCCAATATGGCCGCTCGAGACCTATAAGACTCGCGACCCATAGTTAAATATCTTAGGACAACCAACACAACGTTATCTGATCCCAAACTAGGCAGAGCCTGTACTGGCAACCAGACAACTGATTTTACTTATATATTTCTAAATACATACATATTATAGATAAATAACACCCAGACACAGAACAAATGATTGTGCTCATCACACAACGATTTGTCCTGGGTGGGAATCGAACCCACGACCTCAATCTTAGCAGTCAGGGTCACTAACCACTAGACTAACAGGCCAGTCAAAGTTTGAGATAAGCTGGCCTAATGTATATTTTTTGTTAGTTAATAGGTAATACAAATTACTTACGGTGAAGGAAAAGATAACGAGTGGCAACCGGGACTTAACAATCTTAAATCGTCAACACGCAATGAGCTGGCCTGGTGATTATAACGCTTGTATTCCCAGAAGATTAATCAGTCCTTATTGTTCCCACTGCTGCGACACAGGCCACCTCTCTGT
Source organism: Aporophyla lueneburgensis (assembly GCA_932294355.1). Classification (NCBI taxonomy): domain Eukaryota; kingdom Metazoa; phylum Arthropoda; class Insecta; order Lepidoptera; family Noctuidae; genus Aporophyla; species Aporophyla lueneburgensis. Next base: position 7,736,289 of record OW028762.1, on the reverse strand, counting down.
AAGAGAAAGCGGGCCATAATCCACCACGCGAGCCCACTGCGGGTTGGTAGATGTCACATGTCTTCGAATTTTTGGTTCTAGGACATGCCGGTTTTCTCAAGATGTTTTCCTTCACCGTTTTGAGAGCAGTGGTGATGTAATCATCCTAATATTATAAAGCTGAAGAGTTTGATTGTTTGTTTGGTTGAACGCGGTAATCTCAGGAACTACTGATCCGACTTGAAAAAATATTTTTGTGTTGGATAGCCTATTGATTGAGAAAGGCTATATAATATCACGCTACAATTAAAAGGAGCGGAGCAGCAACAAAAAATGGACGAAAACTGGCAGGTATTTCGATGCGACGGGAAGGGGCAGGGGAGCAAAAATTTAACGCGGAAGAAATCGCGGGTAAAAGATAGTAATTTATACAAAATTAAAGCGTCTGCCAGGGTTCGAACCCATGACGACAGAAGCAACTACAACGCCACATGCAAACTACCCATCACACTGACATCACGCGGAATCCTGCGTCGCGCAAGCAAAATTTACCGCGCAAACTAGCGTATATACAACGTCCCGATATGAATCGTCGCCATCAACCTCCCTGACCCTCCCTTTTCTACAGAGCTTGAGTGAACTTGACGCCCTCTTTCTCATACCTCCAAAAGACCTTCTAATCTGTATCGTTATCAGCCTTGCTGCCTCTCAAAACCTTTGACCACAACCTCTAAAATGAATACTGTCAAATCGTTGTGAAATTCATACTTTGGTCAGGCCCCAAACTATTCTTAAGTTCTTAGATGATACGTATACGGTTTTTGTTTCTGTGGTGCCGGACGTAAAGAACAGCACCATCTCATTTCTTTCCGTGGGTTTCGTAAAAGCCGACTAAGGGACTTATTAGAAAATGGGCAGCAGCGTTCTCTATGCATTTTACCATTATACTGCAATCGCCAACCCGCCTGTCAAGCGTGGCGATTATGTCAAATCCCCCAAAATTGGGGAAGGCATATGTCCAACAAGCTGAAATGACAGGTGAGTTCATGCTTAGGGAGTAGATCTTCTAACCCGTGCCGTTGCCAGCCTTACTACCTCTCAAATCTTTTGAAAGGCCAATCAGTTATTATGTTCCTCACATGACCGCACAACAAACATGGTTTATAGTGGTTGCCATAGCACACTATGTGCTAAATGGCCTTGGTAGACCACAAGAGTTTGTACCGTTTGCGGTTTCTGCTTTAAGCAACTGTAACTTCCACTATTTAATTGTAAGTAGAACTAACCTTTATGTATAAGTGTCCTTTATTGTGCTTAGTAGGGGAGACTGGGTACGGTTGCAGCAGGGTACGGTTAAACCAACGCTAATAACTCGTAAACTATTAGCGGTGTGGTGAGGGGTACAAGGGGAGAGAGACGCGGCCGGCGAGTCCGGACATGAATCACAGTGACGCGTTGCACTTCGCGCGCTTTGTACGTTTCCAGGGGACCCTATTATATTTTTTCGACAAAAAGTAAGTATTTTCTATTGTTTTCTTTTTCAAATTACTTTGTTGATATTAGCATTTGCATTTTGAGTGATTTTCTGTTTTATTGTTAGATTTTGAAGGTTCGAAAACCGTGATTCGTTTTTGTTTATGTTGTTTTGTTTCGACGCTATGTTTGTTTATTAGCAGTTGAGGGGTATGGGGACGGATGAAGCAATTATTGTGGGTACGATTGAAACAATGATAACCGTTGCTTTTTTCGTTCTAGATGCCCAGACAACGTATCAAAAAAACTTCTAGAGGCGAGTGTGATATAACTCAGTACGAAAATGCGTATGAAGAAGTCAAAAAAGGGACTTCTTTACGAAAAGCTGCAGAGATGTACGGAGTTCACCATTCTTCTCTTCTGCGATACAAGAAAAAAAGAGATGCAGCGATCGAAGAAGGTAACCAGGCTGATGTTAGTATGGGGTATGTAGCCCACAACCGAGTATTTACCCCTGACCAGGAATTTAAACTGTCAAAATATTTGATCCGCTGTGCGGATATTTACTTTGGTCTATCTGTCAAGGAAGTAAGAAAATTAGCATTCCAGCTCGCTGTCAAATATAATTTAAACACACCTCCTACGTGGAACGAAAATCAGGTTGCCGGAGAAGAGTGGTTTCGCTCTTTCAGAAGAAATGTGGAATTGTCGGTGCGCACAGCTCAGGCAACCAGTCTCTCCAGGGCAACAAGTTTTAACAAGACCAACGTGGATGCTTTTTACGATAACTTGCAAGTTGTCCTTGACCGTGACCACTTTGAACCACAAGACATCTACAATGTTGACGAGACGGGTGTAACAACTGTACAAAAGCCCGACAGAGTTGTGGCAAAGCGTGGAACACGACAGGTAGGAGCTGTCACCTCTGCCGAACGTGGGACGTTAGTCACACTAGCCTTTGCGGCAAACGCGTTGGGCAATGCGATTCCCCCAATGTTCGTGTTTCCAAGGGTTCGATACCAAGATCATTTTATTAGAGATGGTCCAGTGGGTTCTATTGGAACTGCCAACCCATCAGGCTGGATGCAAGACGAACTATTTGTTGAGTTACTGAAACATTTCAAGAAACATTCAAATGCCTCTACATCCCATAAAGTACTGCTTGTTCTAGACAATCATTCTTCCCACGTCCACATAAATTCTCTGGATTTCTGCAAAGAAAACGGTATCGTTTTACTTTCATTTCCACCCCACTGCTCGCACAAGTTGCAGCCTTTAGATCGATCTGTTTACGGCCCGTTAAAAAAAGCTATAAACTCTACCGCTGATGCCTGGATGCGCAATAATCCTGGAAAAACTATGTCCATTTATGACATCCCTGGAATGATAAAAACTGCAATGCCACTTGCCCTGACACAGTCGAATATTCAGGCTGGGTTCCGTAAGACTGGAATATACCCTTTCAACCGGAATTTGTTTCAAGATCTGGATTTTGCTCCGTCATTCGTAACGGACAGGCCAAACCCGAATGATGCGGTAGAAGACGTGGTTACACTTGCACCAGTGGAGGTAATCGCACCTGCACCGGAAGAAATAGTTGTTCTAGCACCTGACGAGGAGACGTCATCGCTGTCACCTTCCTTGTTGAACGAAGCTTCTATGTCTGAAAACGTGCCACAACAACTAGCCCCGATACAGAATACAGAAACTAATATCCTACAAAACTTTGAAGGCTTAACGACGCCGCCCACACAAAGTTGTGCAGGAGTACGTCATCAGTTACAAGACACAGCAATACAACCGGAATCAAATATTTCTCCTAGAGATGCTACTGCTGCTCTGAGGTTGCCTTCTAGTCAAAGTTACGTCAGTCTTCAACAATCATCACCGCAGCCGTCTACAAGCAAACAACCAGACACTCCGGAAAAAGAAGCTATAAGAAAAGAACATGAAGATAGACAGAAACGACAAAAATCTAAGCAGGTAAAGAAGACAATACTTGAAGATACTACAGCGAAGAAACCTAAAGGTAAAGCAAAGAAGAAGAAGGCCGATTCACCAGCTTCATCGGAAGTAGATGAATATTTTTGCCTCATATGTGTGGGAGCGTTCACGGACAGTAGATCCGGAGAAAAATGGGTACAATGTCAAGGAGGCTGTAAAATGTGGTCTCACTTAGAATGTACAGATGGTGGGCGACATTATGTTTGCCACAATTGCGATGAATCTGATTAGGATCTATATTTTACTTTAAAAAAATTGTTAAGTTTAACAAATGTTTTTTTTTTTTGTATTTTTTTAATTATAGACAACAGCTGCTGTTCAGCTTGTTTTTGTTCCTACAGATAATTTGAGATATGGAAATCTTATATTATCATTTAATTATTGAGACTGATTGTTGATTTTTTAGTTATTTTTGTTTATTCTTGTTAGTTTGTTAGTTTAAACTGGAGCAGAAGAGCTCTTTTTATGTTCGAAACAATTATTAAGACTGATAGAAATGGTGCCATACTAGAATTTAACTATTTCTTGTTGAATATGAATAAAGAAACTGATTTTTATTACTTATTTGTTTATGTTTCAACTGACCCCCATCGCTGTTTCAACCGCCCCTGGTATGGGTTCGGTTGAAACAGTGGCACATTATTTTATTAAACTCTTCCTATCTAGTAAATATGGCAGTTGAGCCTCTAATTCTGAGAGGTATTTGAAGACAAAAGTCTATTCTCTCATTTTATGTGTTTTTTTGTTTGTTATATTTCAAAATGGCTGTGCTACGAGCGTTCAAAGCAAAATTGTTTCAACTGTACCCAGTCTCCCCTAAGTGTGGTTAAAATGGGTGACTTTTCAGTTTCGGGGATTTTTTGTTGTAAAATATTTTAAATTTACGAGGTTTTGTGTATTATTTATTTGCTTTGGATCTAGTGAGAACAGATATTGGTTAGGTATTCTTTGGCCAAATGATTATCACATTTCGAAAAATGATATTAATTCTGTAAGTAGGTTTGTACAAACGCTTTTAAACGTCGATGATATTTTAAAAACCAAGATGAGGTTGGCCTTTTCTATCTGACTACTCTGAGAAGAAATGCCGAAACAAACTCAGAGGTCACAGTATCTTTTAAAGTCAAGACTTGGTCACATCATGTGAAGCCCATGTAGACAGGTGTCTGAAATGGCCTTTAGAGGAATGAACCTCACGGTTTTAAATAGATGAGGGTGGCGTTTCCTATCTGACTACTTTGAGAAGAAAGGCCGAAACAAACAAAGAGGTCACAGTCTCTATTAAAGTCCAGACATAATTTTGGTCACATCATGTGAAGCCCATGTAGATAGGTGACAGAAATGGTCATTAGAGGAATGAACCTCACGGTTTTAAATAGATGAGGGTGGCGTTTCCTATCTGACTACTTTGAGAAGAAAGGCCGAAACAAACTCAGAGGTCACAGTATCTTTTAAAGTCAAGACTTGGTCACATCATGTGAAGCCCATGTAGATAGGTGACAGAAATGGTCTTTAGAGGAAAGAACCACACAGATCGAGTAGACCTGTCCAGTCAGTGCACGTATTTGTCACTAATCGCTCAACTCAGAACTGAGATGTTACTCCACTGAGATAGAGAATCAGAAATAGAACTCAGAATTTAGGATAGGGAATCAAAGATAAATGATTATCATTGAATCACGTAACGCTATACAAAGATAATTTTCACTAGGCATTCGTAAATTGGTCCGGATTCGTTGAGATTTAAATACACTTGGAGCTTTTTTGATTAAGACACAAATTCTATGGTGAAACTGTAAAGCTTGTTGGCCATATGAAAGAAAATAATAAACCTTAAAATTATAAGTCGGCGCTTTGAGTGATCTTTGCTCATTGATTTTTTAGCGCCCACTCCAAATTTTAAGGTTTATTATTTTTTGCTTTTCAGTTTTTCGGCGGTTTAATTTTTTGTTAAAAAGTTTTTATTTTATAATTTTTTGTGGCTTTAATGTACTTATAATACTTGGCAAGGTATACCCTATCCAATAAAAAAAGAATTATCAAAATCGGACTACTCTGTATAAAGTTATGCGTGGTCATACATTACTATCAGTGAGTGAACAATCAATCATCCCCTGTTTTCCGACTCTTAGGGTTAGATTTTGTATTCCAAATTTATATGAGACCACCTTCGGAGTGTATCCTTTCCAATAGAAGAAGAATTGTCACAATCGGACTACTATGTAAAAAGTTATGCGTGGTCATACATTAAAAAAAAATACGCGTCGAATTCATAACCTCCTCCGTTTTTTATCGTCGGTTGAAAAGCAAAGCTGTCCTGCCAGGATCACGAGATTTGTTTGAAAGCTTACCGTGGCCCTGGTATATAGGCAAGTGAGGGAACACGGGTGGGTTTTAGTCAGTAAAAATCTGACACGCCATCCCCCTCGCCCAGAGCGGGAGGGGTCATTTGATGATTTCCCACCCACAAAAAAGCAGTAATCTGTGGTTTATAATTTGTTTTGGTAAGGTATGCATATTATGTTCACTTAACCCGGCGAGCATGAGGTGAAAAAAAGTTACTTCAAGAATGTGGCAGGGTGTGACATACCCTTATCTTAATGTACCGTAATATAGTTATTTTTATTATTATTTTAATTTTGTTGATTTTATTTTGTAAAATAATGAATTATTTAATGGAGTTAAATGAAAGAAGTTTTTTATAAAATAATAATGATTTATTTATTCATATTTATTTTATACTATGTAATTTTAGGAACAAAGTATAAGGTTTTACAAAAATTAAGAATTCAACAAAATTATTATTCTTTGGAATGTAAATCAACTTAAAACTAAAAGATAATGAGAGCCACCTCGTAAAAAAACTAATTAAGTAATTTTTTTATTGAAATAGGATTAATCAGCACTGTTGAGTTCAGCACAATTTTCGCAAATAAATTTTGCATGTTCCAAACATATGGGCTTGCCACAAGCATTGCAGGAATGTTTAGTTTTTCTGTCCTTCTTATATGGACAATCCTGGCATCTGACATATCGTCTGGGCGCAATTGTAGGTCTAGGTGAGGGCTCACCGAGCTGCTCTTCGATTAGCTGGTGGATGTACCTTGGTATATTTTTCTTAGTTTTTCGTGAATGTAGGTGTTCGTAAATCATTGATAAGCCCAAATTACGAATGAATTCAGTTCTTTTGGTCGTAACGTTTTTGTTTGCTCGATATATGAATGCTTGCATTAGCAAGCATTGATAGCTGCCATTCAGAAACTCACTTGGAGAGTACGCATTTTGACAGCGTTGAACGAACTGATCAAAAATGCTTCGGAAGACTGCCATATTATCAATTTGTTTACGCTGCTCTCTTGTGGCTTTGTCATCGAAACGTACAGCATTTTGAAGAAACTCGAATCTCTGCAGTGACATGGTGGTACGAAATATGTCAACGCCAGTTCCATCAGTTCGCCAAAGATTAGATTTGATGAGGCCAGCTAAGTACAGTAAGCCAATAAATGCTTTCAACTCACGTAAAGTGGTTTCTTGCATGTAAGAAGAAGCATTACTATTAGAATTATTTGCTGCACTTTTAATTTGTCTTTGGCGAATTTTCGAATTAGTGTGGATCAAGATTTCTTGAAGCATTTCTGGAGTCACAAAAATATTCCAGCATTCAAACTCTGTAGAAGCATCTTTTCCAATGTCCTTTACTCGAGCATGCTCGGTTACGATGTTTTCAGAACGAAGTCTCACGTTTGGACGCTGACAATTTTTATACCACTTGGTACCACCTTTAGACTTATAAAAAGGTCCACTTATTTGCCTAGAAGCTGATACTCTCTGCCTTAGTAGTGACAATGGTAAATCGTCCTCGGGGTCGTTACCTGATTGAGCTGTAGTAAATACTTCCTCCCTGGAGTTGGATGAAACATCAACTGAATCGTCACCTTCTTGCTCCGTATCAGAATTCACTTCGTGTTCACTACAATGATCAGTTTCTTGTTCTGAACTGGATTCTCCAGAAAAATCAGTTGCTGCCTCTTCCAACATAGCACGAATCTGTTCCTCTTGACTTTCAATATCCATTTTGGTCAAAAATTAAAAAAAAATATTTAAAAAAATGTTCAATAAATGAACGAATAACAAATTCATATAGTAAAATAATAAAGAAATAACAAAAATCTAAAAACAACAATTAAAAAGCAAAAAATCTGAAATTAATTGAAAAAAAAACTAATAAAACAGTTAAAATTCATTATTAAATCATTACGTAAAATAAATACGTCAAAAATGAGGCAGGGTATAACATACCCGAGACAAGTTTGTGCACGTATAACTTCGCCGATGCCTCGCGCCACACTGCGATCACGCCACTAACCCTTCCCGCACGCCCCTACCTTCAGCTACTGACCGATCTAGTGTCGCCAGACGAGGATTTTAAAATATACAGTACTTTTAAATTTTAACTGGGTATGAGATACCCTGGATCATGCTCGCCGGGTTAACTCAGCCTATCGCAGTCTACTGCTAGACATATGCTTCTCTTAGGCTGCGTCATTACACGCTATCCTCCGCCTTTCGAATCCAATTTGTCCTATGCAACTTTTTACAGTTTTGGGTACTTCTGGCTAAGTAGGCATCCCACACTATGTTCTCTACTCCAGAACTCCTCCACTCCACCCGCGTTCGGTCCTTCGATAAACACAACATGGCCAGCCCACTGCCACTTCAGGTTGCTTACTCTGTGAACTGACTGTCTTATGTCGGTAACTTCAGTTCTTCTCCGGAAAATTTCAATCCTAATATCCTTCAAAGAAACTGATAGATTCCTAGATTATTTTAATGTTTTCTAAATAGATAAACTGATGAAATACCATAAAGATTTCAGATTGAAAGAAAGAAAAGAAAATACCGTTTATTTGACACAGTTCGTAAAACACAAAATAAAATAATATGAAAAATTCATTAAAAAAAAAACATGTGTGTGCCTCACGGCTGCGCCAAAATGGTTCATTTTAGCATTAATGCAAGACAGATGCTGCCTGACGCTGGTTTTCTAATGAACCCATAGGGACAAGTGATGAGGGGTACAAAACAGTTTCAACATATATATCTCTACAAGCAAGCAATCAAATAGAGAAAAGAGAGAGCCTCTTTTCTCTATTTGATTGCTTACTCTACAAGCTTTTCTGGATAATTTCATTCCTAATATCCTTAAAGAAACTGACGAAATGGGTAAACTGATGACCAACCTACCAGATACGCCCAAGGTCACTTTCTACAAACACTACTTATTACTTTACGCTTAAGGATTCTCTTCCTACACCATATCTTTGGATGTTCACTGTAATTTTGATATCTAAGCCACTCCCAGATTTAAGAAGCTCATCTGTAAAGTCGGTTGTATTTGATTGGCATTTACTATTAAGAGCCAGCTAACTATTTCTTCACGTTTTTATGTCATTCTCAATATGTCAAAAAACATTATTTCACCTTCATTTTTGACATCAATTGTCACTGAGATGTCATTGAAATTTGAATTGTCGTAATAATCATTTCAGCCAAAAGACGTTCTGTGCTGGACATGCCTCCCTCGATTTGGCGCGGGTTTGTCATAATCGCCACGCTTGGCAGGCGGGTTGCCGATCGCAGTATGGTGGTAAAATGCATAGAGAACGCTATTGCCCATTCTCTAGCAAGTCCCTTCGTCGCCTCTTAAGCCACCCACAGGAATAAATCGGAATTTGAACGTATACTAAGTAAATTCAAGAAACTATAGGTGACATTGTATGACCCATAAACTAAAGTTAAACCGTAATTTGTGCGTCAGTACTTATTTATTAACTCCTCGTAAATGAAATGCAGACATGTAGGTATGTATTATACAGGCTACAAGAAAGTGCATAAATATTAATTATTAAAGATGGCTAGTCTATGCCTAGCGTAACAGTGACATATTTCCCACACCGGTCACAACTTTCGCGCCATGATAAACAGGTATTACTCTATGATTTTTGTCTATGGATTTTTTACTATGAGCATGACAGCGAGGTTCTTTAGTTTTTTTTTTTTTTATGATCGTGTGTTTGTTTGAATTTGGAACAGTTTTATTTTTATTTGGTCATAGTGGTAATTTCTTTTTTTGTTTTGCTCGTTCTTGTCTAGCCGTTATGAATTTGTCTGTTCTGTTCTATAACTTTTATTCATGTTGTAATGACCTAAATATTTCTACGAAGTAAGAATCTAAGGCATACTTTGATGCCCTTGTGAAATGACGAAAATAAATAAAAATAAATCATAAAATAAATGTTTAGCCATCTAAAAATCATGTCAAGCACAACATTGATTGACTTGATTTTAAGATGACTATGAAAATGTCAATAAGATGATTAATATTTAGAAGAAAATAAGCTTACCTCTATTATAATCTTCCCCCTTACAAGTTAAGGGCAAATTGTCCAGAACAGATAGTATCACTATAATTAAAAACATCATTTTCACATCACTACGGTACGTAGATTTTCCAAATTTAAACCACTTTCGAACTGTCATTTTGACGTTTAAATTCGCGCGCGCAAAAAAATCAAAACTTATTTTTGACGTTCGATTTTTAAAACACATTCACATTTTTTTAAATCATATTTTTTTTAGCGGCATCCACAAGATCTTCTCGACATCTTTCTCGTAATATTATTTTTTATTAGTTTTATCGAGACGTCTGCCCGTCGTCAGAACTGCGAACCTACTAGCCAACTGACCAACTTAACACTGTAAAATAAGAAACATACATATTACTAGCAAGAATTTACTTTGAGAAAGTCCCATCTAACTTTCACTTGACACCTAAAACCAAACCCTACCTTTCTAATTTCAAGACTCAAAATATCATGGCTGGTGGTGCCAGAAACAACTCGGTCTCATTTTGTACCGACTTGCTAAACAAGTGAACGGTGAAATGAGAAATTGTGAGAGATAGACATATGTGTGAAAGAGACGGAATGACATTTCTTTTTATGGTTCAGCTGGTGAAACTGAGAACTTTAGAAATGTGGTCTGATCATCGATGAGGTATTTATCAGAGATAATGGTATCCTGTTTTGTTATCTGGTCAAAGATTAAAGGGTTAGGAATGGTGCGGCAGGCGTTAGGCCAATACTGTTCACGTATGTATATTAGGTATTACTATCTACATATTTGTTATTTATCTGGTACTACAATTTTATTGAATAAATTAAATATACAGAAAATAATGAAAGGATAAAAAGGTGCAGTACTTTAGTTGACCTATTTAAAAATACTGGCTATAAAAAAAATCTCTTCAAGATTTTTTTATTTTTATTTCACATTTGGCATCTTATGTAAATTGTTTCCGAGTATGGCCAAAATAATATCTATTAAATTTCCAAAAAAAAAAATATGAACACCATACAATTAAATACATACAGAAACAAACCAATAAAGAGGAAATCATGAAATATTTTTCAAATTAGGATCAAGAGTTCAAGGTGAATCCAATGACACCTCGTTTACTAAAATTGGTTCAGTAATTTAGATTATACGAAGTAAAAACTATCTCATACACAAAAACATAGCCCTATGTGACAGTTAGCCAAAATCAAATAAAGAACACACATTCGCTTCTCAATTTCTAAATTCAAATACGTCTAGTTCAAAGTTTAAGTAGCGTCAACACAAACAAGACAAGCCAGAGACATCATATCACTTTTTTTTAAACGTCAAATGACATAATTATAGAAAAAAAAAACTAGTTTTAAACCAACCTCTATTTTAGATCACGGACATGTTTTTAGATCAAAAAGTAGGATTGTATTACATATTTATAGATGAAATCGTAGATAACTGTTTTGTTTGATTACACCGGATGGTTGAAATGAAGATAGTTGTATGTAGGTTTGTTACAATGTCTGAATCATTGTTAGATTTTTGAACTTATTGAGGGCAAATATGCCAAGATGTAGGTTAAAGTCAGTAGGTAACTTTTTACTAATAAACATATTTTTAATTTATTATGACACTAGCTTCTGCCCAAGACTTCATCCGCGTTAAATTTCGTGTTCCTCCGACCCTTCCTGTCGCGTCGAATCGCCTACCCGTGTGATTTGCCCCGTTTTTGCAACATTTTTCATTACTGCTCCGCTCCTCTTAATTATTAACCTATAGCCTTCCTCGATAAATAGGCTACTCAACACAAAAAGAATTTTTCAATTTGGATCAGTAGTTCCTGAGATTACCGCGTTCAATCAAACAGACAAACAAACTCTACAGCTTTATAATATTATATAGAGTACTAGCTTTTGCCAGCGGCTTCGCCCGCGTGGAGGTCGGAAAATATCCCGCGGGAACATACTACCGGGATAAAAAGTAGCCTATGTCCTTTCTCAGGCTCTAAACTATCTGTGTACCAAATTTCATTGAAATCGGTTCAGTAGTTTTATCAGGAAAGCGAGACAGACAGACAGACAGACAGACAGAGTTACTTTTGCATTTATAATATTAGTGTTGATAGATTACGCCTTGTTCCCCGAAGGATTGGGTTGAGTAGTATCTATAGTACGCTACACCCTTATTTCGCCAGTTTCGATTAAGTTCTATGTAAAAGGGGGGGCATTTCTACCCGTGAGTGTCGTAAGAGACAACTAAGGGACTCACTAGAGAATGGGCAGCAGCATTCTCTGTGCATTTTACCACCATACTGCGATCGCCAATCCACCTGCCAAGTGTGGCGATTATGGCAAACCCTCCGAGGCACTCAAACAAGATTGAAAGAGAATCTCCACTTCAAAAGCCTAGATCTCCATACTAGAGATCCAGAAATATATTTAAAAAGCTATCTTCCCAAGTCTACAAGGAAACTAAATAACTCCTAGAATCTCCCGTCCAAATCTGCATATAAATAAATCAATAACCACCTTCATTAACCCCCTATTAACAGTAAAGTAAGAGACAGGTAGACTTAAAACCAGTACGAGTAAAAGACACGAAGATATTTCTCACATTGCATCGTTGCACGGTAGATCAACTCTAGCGTCGAAATGATGGTTAATTCGATGCAAACGGTAAAATAATCATGTGGCTAATGAATATTTTCTTTCCTTATCTTATTGGATCAGAGAATGATGGGGTGATAACTGTATTTTTCTTTTATTTTCATGGTTGAGCTCATATTTGGGTGCTTACTCTTGATTTTAATTCCGATCGATTGACATTGGAATTCTGACTTTTCGTATTCTTGAGTTCGACGCTAGCGCCAAAATGTGTTTAAATTGGGTGTCCATTTAGGAGAACTAAGTGAAATCAAGATCGGGCGTTGTTGTTCCACTGTTGACACTATTGTTTTCAAGAGTAGGGGAGACCGGGTACAAAAGTAACGGTGGGTCGAAAGTAACAAATGCTCTGTGGGTTTATGCAATAGTCAAAACACCGCTTTGCTGGCGTCAGGTGATAGCCCGTGACGCCCCCCTCACTTGCATTCAGTCGCCGCTAGCGCCCCGCGCTGTTAGGTTGTGTGAGAAGACGCAACGTGATTTTACAAATCAAATGTAAGTTTTTTGACGTTTACTTATTTGATATTTACTTAGTATTAAAAGTATAAAAGCAATTTGAATATTTACCTATTTATTCTTGATTAGATTCTTTGCACAGTGTTTAAATTCGTTTTTGTTCAACACGTTCCGTTTCAAGGTTATCTTTCATGTTTTAACAAAAATGTGGTTGGGTACAAAAGTAACATAGCCCTATGGGTACACAAGTAACATGTTACTTTTGTCCCCATATTGATTAACTATCCTAATCTTTTTATGTGTGTGTTTATTTCAACAGAATGCCGCGACAACGCATAAGAAAGACCGCAAGAGGAACTACTGACATGGAAGTGTACCGAAAAGCGGCTGAAGAACACTTCAAAGATAGTGCAAAAATTAGAGCCCTAGCAAAAAAATATAATGTTTGCCATGTAACATTATATAGATATATAACAAAACTAAAGGCAGGAAATACTAGCGCAATTGTTGGCTACCGTTGCGTCAACCGTGTTTTTACTATTGATGAGGAAAAATGTCTACATGACTATTTAATCGAGTGCTCTAGAGTTTATTTTGGGTTATCTCCATTTGAAGTACGTAAACTGGCATATGAGTTGGCGACTAAAAATGGAAAAACATTTCCTGAAAAGTGGCATGATACTCAAATGGCGGGTAAGGAATGGCTGACGGGTTTTTTGAAACGACACCCGAGCCTCTCCTTGAGGTGTCCTCAAGCAACAAGTCTGTCGCGCGTCTCGAGTTTTAACGAGCATAATGTGACTAAGTTTTTTGATAACCTAGCTTACGTAATGGATAGGTATAAATTTGAGCCAAAAGACATCTGGAATATGGATGAGACCGGGGTGACCACTGTCCAAAAACCTACCAAGATTATAGCTCAAAAAGGAGTCAAACAGGTAGGTGCTGTAACCTCAGCAGAACGTGGGAGGTTAGTAACTGTTGCTGTTGCTGTTAATGCTCAAGGAGGACACATACCTCCTTTTTTTGTATTCCCATTGAAACGATACCAAGACCACATGATACGTGAAGGTCCTGTTGGTTGTGCCGGAGCTGGCAATGCAAGTGGATGGATGCAAGAAGCAGAATTTTTACTGTTTCTAGAACATTTCAAAAAACAAATCAAGCCAACAGTTGATCAAAAATGCTTGTTACTGCTCGACAACCATGCATCGCATATATCAATTCAAGCTCTTGATTTTTGTAAAAAAAATGGAATAGTATTGCTGTCGTTTCCACCCCATTGCAGCCATAAACTTCAGCCTCTAGATAGAGCAGTATTTGGACCATTCAAAAAAATGATAAACACAGCTACAGACAACTGGATGCGAAATCATCCTGGTCAAACGATGACCATCCATTACATTCCTGGAATTGTAAGAGAAGCATTTCCTCTTTCTGTTACGGATAGAAATGCAATTGCTGGCTTCACCTGTACCGGTATAAGTCCATTCAATAGGAATATATTCACTGCTGTTGACTATGCACCGTCGTCTGTAACTGACCGTCCTTTGCAAGTTAACAATGAAATTCCACCAAAAGATCTTTCGAACAGTTTCGATGCAACGTCCTCCATTCAAGTTGACCCGGATACTCCAGTTGATGATCTTCCAACATCGAGTAACCAGCGTACAGATAGTAACGATTTTTCAAAGAAATCACACAATAATAACAAATCACCGTCTGTTCAACATTTATCGGATCCGTTCTCTGCTGATGCTCAGTCTCTATTAAGTAACTCAATTTATGATCGAAGATCTAACTCACCAGTACCAGGACCTAGTGGGTTACAACGAGCAATTGCTTCACAATCGTTTAATGTGACTCCTAAAGATCTCAGACCTTTACCACAAGCAGGTCCGAGGACTGTAACAAATAAAGGACGTAAAAAACGTAAGACGGCAATATTGACAGACACGCCCGAAAAAAACGCAATTGAAGAAGAATACCGACAAAGAAATGCCAAGAAAACAGTTTTACAGCCCGATACTGGAAAAGGCAACAGAAAGTTGACATTTAAGAAAGGAAAGGGTACAGGAAAAAATACAAAGAAGGCAGCTAAAGGCAAGGAAAATAACTCTGACGACGAAGATTGTTTCTGTCTGATTTGTTTGGAAACTTTTAGCAATAGTCGACCAAATGAGCAATGGATACAATGTATTGAATGTAAAATGTGGTCACATGCTGAATGCATCAATGATGATGTAAATTATGTGTGCCATAATTGTGAGTCCGAATAGAATGATTGAGCAAAAATGATGATTTGTAACCTGTGATTATCATATAACAATTGATCTCATTATTTGAATTAAGAATAATTTCTAACGAGGAGTATATTATTAATATTGATTTGATTTCATATTTTTGAGCATTTAAAATACAAATGTTTATTTGTGTTATTAATACTAAGTTTTCTAATAAATAATTTGTTGATTTAATATGTCATATCATATTCATTACAAAACCCTTTGCCTTGGTACTTTCGACCCACAGCATGTTACTTTCGGCCTGCCAACGTGGTCGATAGTAACAATCGACGAATTTTTTTAAAGTGTCTGTGGGTCATACAAAATACACAATTATAAGGTAAATCAGGATACTAATGTTAAGAATATTAATGGAACTTATATACGGTTATATTAATTTAATCAAAATAATAACACCTAGCTAGCAATCAAGGTAAAAGTCCAAAATGTTACTTTTGTACCCGGTCTCCCCTACCGATATCATGTGCATGCAAAGTTAACATTGGAATCGTATTGGCTTTAGATTGGAATTAAAATTAGGTTGCAGAGTAAGCCCCATGGTCAGTTTCATCACTTTCTTTGGCTGTTGTGCCTTTGTTTTTGTCCGGGATGTGCTTAGTATCGGCAGTTTCTATCAGACTCCTTAAAGATGTACTCTAAAAATCTTCGTGTGCTTCTAGTTAGTGTTCCTTGTGGTGTCGAACTTAAAGAATAACATCATCCCATTTCTTCCCGTGGCTGTGGTAAAAGGCGACTAAGATACTTACTAGAGAGTGGGCAGCAGCATTCTCTATGCATTTTACCACCATACTGCGATCGCTAACCTGCCTGCCAAGCGTATCGATTACGGCAAACCCCCCTCAAATTTTGGGAGGTATATGTCCAGCAGTGGACGTCTTTCAGCTATAATAATGATGTACAGACGCCACCAGGTCAAGCTACCCGAAACTGCCAATTTTTCCCAATGAACCTTGAACCTAATGCTCTAGAAATAAAGTCGAAAATCTATCAAAGAAATCTGACAGATTGTAGTAGCTTGATGTGTCGGCGTCTGTACTTTTAGTAGAAAAAAGACCAACAGTCAACAAGTACCAGGTACTTAATAAAATCCCTGAACTACCATGCCCTGGATTAGGACATAGAAGAATAATAATAATATCTTAGGACAACCAACACTACGTTATTTGATACCATACTAGGCAGAGCCTGTACTATGGTAACCAGATAACTGATAAAAATACTTATATATTTTTAAATACATACATATTATAGATAAATTACACGTCCAGATACAGAACAAATGATTGTACTCATCACGCAAAGATTTGTCCTGGGTGGGAATCGAATCCACGACCTCAGTCATAGCAGTCTGGGTCACTAACCACTAGACTAACAGGCCAGTCTAATAAGAATACTTTTATCCCGATATTCTAACGGCATTAAGATTTATACGGACAAAAACCCGGGACGCAGTGAGTTTGTAATAAACCTGTAATTGTCATACAAAATAGTCTCGGATAAATAATAAGTAAAGCAAGAGTAAATGTATAAATAAATAAATACATTTTTTTTTAATATAGGCCATTAATTAAATTCACGTCAAAAAAATGTCTGCCAATCAATAAGATTTAGAACAAATAAGGCTGAATCATCCACCGTTACTCACATAATTTAATACTATAGTATCTTTAACAACTTTCATTTTCTCGATTTAAGTATGTCAATACAATGGTTTTAAACTTTTGTCGTAAGATATCGATGCGTGATTTTACCGACTATAATGCACATCACTAGCCTCCTTGACAGCGTGGACTTTCGCTTGGAGGTCACGTCTAGGTGAATAGGGATATGCAATGATGGTGTCGATAGTTTTTATCGACTCTTAATTTTTTATTTTCTTGCCACCAGACCGACGCAGATGGTAAATTTTACCTTGAACTAACTATTATTTTATGAAACAAAAAGTTATGTTAGCTGAATGGACGAAAACCACGGTCCGGTATGTCGTCATTATAGTATCACTCTTTTAAACAAAGTTCTTATACAAATTAGTAAATTACTTTAAAAAAACTATAAATTAATTTAACAAATTACTTTCAAATATTTTTTTATCATTCATACTAATCAAAGAAACATAATGGTAAGAATAATACATTCAAAATCCATTTTTTTTTCAGTATCAAAAAAAAAAGATTTAATCTTCTTAAAAAAAACATTCAACTCCTATCCCAGTAATTCCTTCCATTAGATTTAAACCTTTAATAACACTATCATTCATGAGTTATGAAATACAAAACCCATAAATTACCGACTACCATTCCCTTCACAATAAAACACTAGGTATTATAATATCGATAAATCACTACACAGCACATCACTAGCTATTATCGATAAAGTATTCGACACAGCCCGGCACAATAGAAAGTTTATTTGTGTACGATATTGACGTAGCGTCAGCAGAAAAAAAGTAAATAATTGTTCAACTTTTTTGTTTACTTGCGTGGGTTTTGGAGATGGATCTGAATAGGCGGCTTTTGGACAAAAGTTTTTATTTGTGGACGTTTGGGATTTTACAAGAATACTTTTTTAAGTGTTGGTGTATTTTTGAAAAGGACAATAAATCGGTTTGTGAATTGTGTCGTGTAAATAATGAGTACCAATTTACAAGCCTTTTCGATACGGTGAAACTATGATAAATACCCAAATAGAACTGGAGTAATCGACATCATTCTGATCCAGCCCGTCTTTTGCTGCCAGCGGTGCCCTAAGCCAAGGTACTTACCTCGCAGAGGGTGCCCTTAGCGAGTATTCGCTCTAGTTTTTAGTTTTGAAGCCCTGTCTGGAGGCTTTTGAAGTAGGATTATTAAGGTAGCCACAAGCAAGTACGGTTAAAATAGCGACAACCTCTTAACATGCGAAATGTCATTTCCAAAAACAAGTAATTTTCGACATATGATATTTATTATCATCATGCCAAGCCTTCTCTCAACAACATAAAATGAGGTCAGTTTCCAGTCTAACCGAATGCAGCTGACTATCAATGTATTACAGGAACACTGCTGCCCATTCTTTAGTAAGTCCCTTGGTCGCCTCTTACAACTCCCACGGGAATAAATGAGATAGTGCTATCCTTTACGCCGGCACCACACGGAATAAAAATTAGTATTGAATAAGTAATTGAATATTCAAGTAGAATAAGAAGTATTTTATGATTGTAATTAGTGAGAAAAACACACAGTTTTCTACTGTTAAACAGAAAGTAGTCAAATATTGGATTAAGAGCTTAGTTTTAAGATTATTTATATTTGACTGGCCTGTTAGTCTAGTGGTTAGTGAACCTGACTGCTAAGACTGAGGTTGTGGGTTCGATTCCCACCCAGGACAAATCTTTATGTGATGAGCACAATCATTTGTTCTGAGTCTGGGTGTAATTTATCTATAATATGTATGTATTTAGAAATATATTAGTATGTTTATCAGTTGTCTGGTTACCATAGTACAGGCTCTGCCTAGTTTGGGATCAGATAACGTTGTGTTGGTTGTCCTAAGATAAGATATTATTTAATTAACCGATTGATGACCATGACCATGTTCCGTGTGACGGACGTAAAGAATAGCACCTTCTCATTTCTTCCTGTGGGTGTCGTAAAAGACGACTAAGGGACTTACTAAAGAATGGACAGCAGCGTTCTCTGTGCATTTTACCACCATACTGCGATCGCCAACCCAGCGTGGCAATTATGGCAAACCCCCTGCATTTTGGGGAGGCCTATGTCCAGCAGTGGACATCTTTAGGCTGAAATGATGATGATGATATAAATAATTATAAGTTATTCTATTTGGATTAAACCTATAAGACTATTAGACCTTTCCCAAAAAAATAATATTTTCTTGTTTAATCATCAATAGTTTGAATAATATTACAAAAACAGAATTTCTCTTCAATAATTGCCAACTACTGTTATAATTGTTATTATATAAACAGTAAACATAAAACCACAAAAAAAAACTAAAAAAAAATTTTCGTCTCGTCACGGTCATTTTTTGCTGACCATCCAGCCATTGAACGTTAAAACCACAAGTAACAATGTTTTATATTAAAGGCTAGTTTTTTTGCGAACGGTACGTTATTGTAACATTATAATAGGCGACAGGTATCGGAGGTTGAATGCATCGTTACGGTGCGTTCAGACTGATAAATAAAGGAGAGATTACACTGGTTACTATTTAACTTTTTTTTTTTGGTACCTGCGTATTCTTTGCATTTAACCGCCCCATTGGTGTCGTGGTCGCAAGCGTGACTGCTGAGAGTGGGGTCCTAGGTTCGATTCCCAGGTCGGGCAAAGTGACATTGGGGGTTTCGATAGGAATTTCTTAGTAACAGCCTGGAGGTTAGAAGTTAGCGGTGTGATACCCCCGTGCCTCGGAGAGCACGTTAAGCTGTTATTCCTCCGCCTGATCTCTCTCCGGTCGTGTCCGATGTCCGTCCCATCGGACTATGAGAGTGAGGGAAGAGTGAGTGCCCCTGTGCCTGCGCACACACTTGTGCACTATAATATCTCCCGCGCCGATGGCAAGACTAGGTTGAGATCGGTCGTAATGGCCGGAATACGGTCTGAAAGAGTATATTCTTTGCATTCATACAAGGTAGCAGGGACCTGAGCGCGCACCTTGTTCCTATGTATTCAGAATATGATTCTGAATCAACCTGCATTGATTGTTAATCGGTTATTTAAAAAAAAAAGTTGTTTTTCCATACATTTTGATCGCGTAGGTATTATACTTTTCAAACAGTTGATTTTTACTCGATACCCGCCGAAAAATGAATATGGTAGGGCGTCTAATATCATGTGCTGAATGTACGGTTACACGTGTAGTTTCCGCGTCGATGTGTCCTGCCACCATGTCTAAGCATCCTTTTATGATAAGTGGATTATTATGGTGAACGCCCTTTACGACTATCTACCAATGATACTGATAATGATGGTGTACTTGAGGCTCGGGAGGCGTCGGGAGTCCATAGCGGACTCACTGTAGGCGCAGGCTTGCGGCCGACGAGCAATGGGTGCTCGCCAGCCGGTAAGGACCAGGCCCGGGTCGACAGCGCACTGTGCTTCTTCACGCGCCTCAATGAGATAGATGTCAGCAATAATTGAAGGGTTCCGCCAGGACCGACGCCTGCCAGGCTCGCGTATTTGTTCAGAAGAGTTACCGTGGCACTGGTACAGACAACTGAAGGAACACGGGTAGGTTTTAGTCAGCAAAAATCTGACACGCTCTCCCGCTCCGCCAAGAGCGGAAAAAGTCTATGATGATTTCCCAGCCCAATAAAAGAAAGGGCTGATTTTTCCAACGCTAGAGTGGTAATTCACGTATGTTTTAAAAACGGGCATTTAATTCTCTTTCTCACAAAAGTAACTGTAATAACCAAATTTAATTTACAAAATTATGTCATTTATTGTGGCTGAGATTACAGTTTGAACACTTTCAATAACAAGAATTGGCTTTCTGATATAGTTCTTTGTAAAATTTACTTCTGAGAGTTTTGTATAGAAAAACTATTTCTAGAATAATAAAAGTTCGTCGTTGGAGAAATCAGATTTTAAAAAACAAGCTCCAGTTCCATCCTTTCCGAATTCCGTAGAGAAATCAAACCATCTCCATACTTACCGAGCAGAATACTTCACTTAGTATTCTGCTCGGTAAGTATGGAGATGGTTTGGTTGGCAGTCGGCTCCACAAAAGAGGGTCACCTCGGTCAGGGGCGTGCCATGTCAAGAGATCAGGTGGCTGTCACATAGTTTGACATTTTAATCTCTGATTTCTCTCAGCTGATTCATGATATAGCTGTGATTATTTTGCAAAACAGTTCCTTTTTATATCGAAGGTTAGCATAACGGAAGGATGTTAGAAAATTCATCCCTTCTTTTTCTTAGCGTGTCATAGCAATCTAAATATAGTTAGCCCAGAATTTGACTACGAATTTAGCACTTTCAGTATCGACCATCAACCCCTGTAGCGTGCAAACAGCAGGACATGCTGGACAAGATTTATGCCAAACGATAGATATCAAATGCCGCATTGTTTTTGGGACAGCATTACATTTATACTTCAGGGCAGAATCATCTGTGAATCTCCACATGAGCAGGTTTTCTCTACTTCGGCTTACCTGAGTTCGGAGTGTATTTAAAGACTTCCAGGAAAGCCAAGGCAACTCATGTCCAGGTGCGAGATTTTTAGCAGGTGGAACGAATGAGTTTGGTAGGGCAGCGCAATGTCACCACAGGCTTAGTCTTTCCCTAGACCGTTGGCCAGTAAGTGGGAGGACACACTTCAAAAAGCTGTTGCGGCTTTTCAGCCTTTGTAACACGAGGATGTTGTCGTGCATAGGATGTCGTGTGCCAGGAACCAACTTGGCTCTTTCAATTGAGCTTGCCACCGTTCTGAAATTTTCTGTTGGCGCTATTTCAGGCAGTGGATAGAGCATTTGCATTTCAATTCATCCCTTAAAGTATTTGCATAGGGAAAGAAAGTTGAATGGAAGATAATTTTTGCCTATGGGAAATCCTATACCCGACTTCATCATTTCAGCCGCAAGACGTCCACTTCTGGACACAAGCCATCCCTAATTTGAGGGGCATTACCATAATCGCCATGCTTTGCAGACCGATTGGCGATCGCAGTATGGTGGTAAATAGGGTTGCCAGATTTTTATTCTGCTTATAAGGGACAAATGATAAAATGGGCAAAAAATACGGGATTTCAGTTTTTTACCCGGGACAAATAAAAAACAAAATCATTTAATGTAATTATTTTTTTTTTGAAATTTTTCCGAGGATCGAGTCAGTTTTAACATATTTTTATTCGCTTTAAAATATCTGTAAAATCAATACAATTATAATCGTAATTAAAAACGGACTTCAACTCGCTTTTTTATTAAATTAGGGGTTCATTTATTTCTTACATCAGTCCACCTGTGAATAAACCCGTTCCACGAAACAGTTTGAGCTAGTAATACTAAAAACGAAGACAATATTAAAACAGTACGTTTTACGAACTTTGCGTGTGTGAATACTTGGATCGATTTCATAATGGAAAACGAAGTACGGTTCAAATACGGGACAGAGTCTGTCCCGCCGGGACATTTTATACTATGCCTAAAATACGGGACGTCCCGGGAAATACGGGACGTCTGGCAACGCTAGTGGTAAAATGCATAGAAAACGATTCTCTAGTTAGCCCTTAGCGCCTATTACGACACCCACGGGAAGAAATAGGATGGTGCTATTCTTTACGTCCTGCAACACATGGCTTGTGATTATATAATCTCCTTACGAATATTCCTGGCACCTTTTGATAAAGATGGTCAGCTTAAAATCCTAAAATTATAGCTTTGATCCGAATTCCGTAGAGTAATTTAACTATCTCCATACTTGATTACTAGCTGACGTATTTGGTTGTACAAAAGTGACTCTCCACTTTGATCGGGAGCGTGCCATGTCAAAAGACTTTTTAACCATGGTTCCCACTGCTGGAATACATAACACCTCTCGGTGAGAGGGAAGGCGCTGTAATCTACCACGCGGGTCCAATGCGGGTTGGTAGATGTCACATGTCTTCGAACTTTTAGTTCAAGAACATACCAGTTTCCTCACGATGTTTTTCTTCACCGTTTCGTGAACAGTGGTCATGAAAAAATTTACAAAAAGTAAAGCGTGTAACAAACGCAAGGTGGGATGCCCTCAGGTTAGGTGGAGCGACGATCTTCGCAGGGTGGCTGGTAGCAGCTGGATGAGAGTTGCCGAGAATTGAGGTGAATGGCGTGCAATTGGAGAGACCTGTATCCAACAGTGGACTGCAGTAGGATGATGATGATAATGGTGATGAAATGTCTGTCAGGTTCTGAATCTAAGACCCGTGTATCTATATGTGTGTCTGTAGCACTGTAGCTCCCAAACGGCTGAACTAATTTTTTTTGCCTAATATGTGACTGAAGTGAAAATGTTCTTAGCTAGGATTTAAGAAATTCTGTTCAGCCGTTTGAAGATTATCAACTCATATCTGGTTGATGGTTGATGAAGAGATTTGATTATATTTCACATCTGATCAAGTCACAATTTAGTATTTTAATATTTCAATAATATTAGAAGAACCTTGAACCCCTCTTCGCGACGCTTGCTTGGATCAAAATATTATCTAGAGGATCTTATTGAACTTAAAGAGCCAATACATATTATTTCTTAGAATTTTTTGTTTGTGTTGGTATAGATTAGTTTCTGCCAGCGGCATCATCCTTGTATTACACATACAATCTTTCCTCTGGAATCACTCTGTCTATTGATGAAAACCGCATTAAAATCCATTGCGAAGTTTAAAAGATCTAAGCGTAAACACACGAAATTCGATTTTGTTTTATACTATGTAAAGACAAAGAAATTGTATGGGACTAAAATATAATGGCGAAATGTAGGTATACTGTAGGTATACCTCTGCCTGCCTCCTCAGGGCAAATAGCGACGATTCTTGACCCCACACAAAGATATCCACAGTTAATTTCAAATTACATGCACAAACACCCTGACTCGGCAATATCAGTTGAACCCACGACCCTCACGATAGAAAGTGGCCATTCCACCACTGTACCATTTATATTACAGAGAATATAACTTTCGCATGTAAAATTTATCGTTTATATGCAAAATGGTGGTGTTAAAGACTGAATAATAAGCTCGTTCTGTTAGTTTAAGCTGTGCTTGCCTCGGATGGTTTGTAGATGGGTGACCATGACTTTTCTTTAAGGAGATCTTTCCGTGCTTCAGTGAAAATGATATCTGGATAGGCCGTGGGATCGAATCAGGGCAGGCACGTATCTGATATTTTGCAATTAGTTCAAACAAAGCGCCAAAACCAAGGTCACAGATGTTACCCAGAAAACTGCTCAGCTTGGGTGAATTTGGGCCGGACATGTCTGCCGGATGTTGGGTGACAAATGGGCTAAAAAAACTACTAATTGGGTTCCACTAAACGCACAACGAAGGTGACGGGACGAGCTTGTCTTCTACCGAAAAGACTGGCCAGCACTAGTAAAAGACAGAATTCTATGGAGAAGGGAGAGGTAGACTTTTTGCCCTGCAGTGGGATAATACAAGCTAGTTAGATGAAATAGATCAGATAGTTTAATCAACAGTGCTCTAAATACGGCGACGTTTAATGAAAGAAGGTGGTTTCCGAGACACGGTGTATCGCACCACCAGAATTCAAACTCCGTGAGAAATTCCAGATGGAAAAACCCGATAATACTTAGTCCGACCCGGGAATCGAAACTAGGGCCTCAATTTTCAGTAGTGCTTATGACCATTAGACCAACGAAGCCTCGTCTTCGTCCGCGTCAAATTTCTTGCTCCTCCGACCCATCCCGTCGTATCGAAGAGCCTGCCCGTGAGAGTACTTCGTATTTGCTTCTTTTTTCTTTCTGCTAACGCCTAAGCCTCTTAGCCTAATGTTATATAACCTTATATCCTTTCTGGATAAATGGGCTATCTAACACACAAAGATTTTTTCAATTCCAACCAGTAATTTCTGAAATTAGCTCGTTCAACCAAACAAACAAACTCTACAGCTGTATAATATTACTATAGGTACCTATGTAGTATAGATTAGGTGAATGAACCAAAAAATAATGCAATTGGAGTAAAATATTAAATTTTCACTTTCTTTCCGTCTTGCATTAACATAATGACATCATCTTAGTTGACATTTACTTTCTCGTAAACGTTCATAAAACTGCTATGACAATTTCTTTTATTTTGTAACTGCAAATATTTGCGATCTTACTAATCTTCTTAGCCAACTTGAAAAATGAAGAGGTCGTTTTACGACTGACTCACGTTAAATACATAACATTGTTCCGACTGGTATCGGACGTAAAGAATAGCACCATTTCTTTCCGTGGATGTCGTAAGAGGCGACTCAGGACCGGAGGCTCTATGTTGGGATCGTACGGCCAATGGCGCTCTATGGAGCGCTTGTATGGGCGGACAAGCTGACGGGCCGTAACATTGCAGTATTGAGAAGACCACAGACAGCAAAGCAATGGCCTTCAGGTCAATAAGAGGATACCATTAATTCTCCTTCGAGGCGGCGAGCCTCTTGGCCGGATCACTTCCGGATTATTAGAAAAGGAACAATAAAACAAACGAATTTTGCTACAACTACAATAATAAACACAACTGTATCTAATTCAGTCGCTGACGCATAACGAGAGCGAAAGTGTATAAAATTGGAAAATACGATCACAACATGCATATAAATGTCACATTTAATGCCATAGAAAGGAAATATTTTAAACTATTTTACTACGAATATAGCTGATGATGTCAGGGTGAAAATATTTGGCTGTTACTATGGTTGGTGGAGAGGCTCACGGTCCACATTCATCGCCCTGTATGCCTTAGGACCCGAGATAGTGGCGCATAGTGTTCCAAGATGTACGGGGCCTCTCTAAGGTGCAAGGGGGATGGGAGGTCAACACCTCACTCCCGTCTCTGACTTGAGGTGGGCTGGTGGGCTTGCACCAGCCGGGTATCGCGGAAGTCGCATTAGATCCTGTCATTCCCGACATAAGTGTGGGAGATAACACCGAGTCTTCTTGTCACATATTCTGCAGAACCATGATTTAACTCTTCAATCAGAGTATGATTGTCGCAACCCAGCGCAGGGCACGTCACAATTGCGGCGGTAAATCTCCTCTTTGAGGAGTGGATAGAGAGGCGCCACGGCGTCCTCACCTTCCACCTGACGCAGGTTCTCACCGGGCATGGGTGCTTTGGTGGGTTCTTGTTCAGGATAAAACGGGAGGAAACACCCGGGTGTTTCCATTGTGAGGATCGTCTAGAGGACACGGTGGAGCATACAGTGGAAGTGTGCCCTGCCTGGGCAGAGCACCGGCGCCGTGTCCTCGTGGAGGCGATCGGCGGCGGCGACCTCTCGCATCCGGACCTGGTGCGAGCCATGGTACGGAGCGAGAGGGAATGGGAAGCCGTCACCTCCTTCTGCGAAGCAGTAATGCTCGCGAAGGAAGAGGCGGGGCGCGTGAGAGAGTGGCAGTCTCCGCCGCAGGAGGAGACACCCCGGGCGTCGGGAGTCGATAGCTGACTCCCGGCCACCATAGGCACGAGCTTGCGGGCGGCGAGCAATGGGTAACTCGCCGCCCGGTAAGGACCAAGCTCGGGTCGACGGCGCGTAGTGTTCCATGCGCACCTCAAAGAGATGTCAGCAACACTGAAGGGGTCTGCTAGGACCGATGCCTGCCAAGGCATTCGAAAGAGATACCGTGACCCTGGCACCTGGGCAACTGAAGGAACACGGGTGGGTTTTAGTCAGTAAAAGTCTGACATGTCATTTGATGATTTCCCATCCAAAAAAAAACCTCTTCAATCGGAGCGTCCTACCTGTTGTGACCTATGAAGCCAAAATGCGGATACTAACGGTATAGCTGGTCTACAAATTCAAGGTCATTCAGCGAACTCAATGTATACTTGGAGTCTCTCTAAGGGATAGAATCCGGCATGAAATGAATCAGCAAAGAACCAAACTTGTCGACATAGCTCACAAAATTAGCAAGCTGAAGTGGAATATTAGTAGAAACATAGTAATTTAAAAAAATCTTATAGTATGCTTAGAACCGATGACCGTTGGGGTAAACGTGTTCTTGAGTGGAGTCTGCGAATCGGCAAAGTATGGTAGGACGCCCTCAGGTTAAGAGCGAGCGACGATCTTCGTAGGGCGGCTGTAGCAGTTAGATGAGAGTTGAGCTGAATGGCGTGCAATAGGAGTGACCTATGTCCCGCAGTGCATGATGATTATAGGGCGAAATAAAGTGTTTTTTACCTTTTATTCTATCTTTTTTACAGCTATTACAACAAGCGACTGGTCGGCTCTTCACGTGACCAGAGGGTTGGCTTATTTATTGCCAAAGAATCAGTATTGCCATATAACATGGCAATGCTGCCAGCCTTTTAGGCACCTTTCCTGTTGACAACGATGCAAAAGAATTTTGTGATAATCTATGCTTCTTTATGAGTTTTAAATTAAGACTTTTAAATTAAGTAAATATTGTAATATATTATGAAATAAACTATTTTAAGAGGTTGTTTTTTTTAAATGCATGGCATGAAAGATTGTTTCAATTATTATATGGTGCATAAGCTACATTTTTGTTTACTACGAAATTTTCATTCCGTTCCTTTGAAAAATCCTTAGCTTCTGCTAAGGATTTTTCAAAGGAACGGGATGAACGTAAACCTCGTAGTTGTAACCTTTACCCACATCGAAAACCTGTATCCGTTAACCTGAAATTGAAACGCAAACAGAATGAGTTAAGTTAAGGCCGTGGACCCAAGTTTCTCTAATACAATAGCTTATTAAGAATCAGCACGCACACTTACGACTCGTCGTACGAAAGTCTCAGAGAGGTTTTTTGCCTTATGTGTCAACAAATGTCTAGTAGTAACACACTTTAGATTGTCGCACGTTCTTTGGGTGTCGTTTAGTGTGATTTTTTCTATTTGAATGACATCTCGCAGCCTTTAAAGTTGTTGGCTGCTTAACCGGACTTACCTGTTGCTACCTTAATAAATAAAGGCCTCCAGCCAGAGCTTACAAAACTTAAATCTAGAGCGACTTCTCGCTAAGGGCACCCCCTGTGGGGTTCAGACCCTCGGCTTAGGGCATCGCCGGTAGAGGGCAGCAAGGGACGGGCTGGATCGGAATGATTATTATTTAAGGGCGAATTCGAAGCTACAGCGGCTGGCTCCATTAAGGATCGGGTGGGCTCGGCGGCGAGGACGGAAGGACGGTGGTCTGTGTCGGTATATCTTTAGAGTGCTAGTGAGTTTACTACTCTTCTGGAGAAGGGTTGTAGCGTCATCGAGAAGTTAGGGAGTACGGCGGGTTATTAGTCGATTGGCACGAAACGGGCGAATCGACAGTTTTAAATATCAGGTTTGTGCATAAGTTCTTGGACACTTGGATTTCATAACAAAAATTCTAGGTTTTAATTCGGTTACACGCTAGAATAGTCTATCATTCTACAGAATGTTCTAGGAGCTTTACGCCAAGGGGTATAAAAGGGCGCGCGCATTCAGAGTTCTTCAGTTTAGTTCAAAATGGAACCGCGTCAACTACGAGCGATCATGATTTACGAGTATAATCTAGGAACGAGTGCAAGGCAAACGGCCCTGACAATTAACCCTGCGTTTGGACAAGACACTATTGATCATTCCACAGTGAGTTATTGGTTTAAGTCTTTCGATAAGGGGGATACGAGTTTTGAAGACAAACCTCGCTCTGGTCGGCCAATTGTCTTTGTCGAAGACCCTCTACGCTCACATTTGGAAAGATATCCGGATACGACTACCAGGGAATTGGAGAAGGAACTTCGTTACGACCATTCCACTATAATTTGGCACCTGCATGCAATAGACTACCACAAAATAATGAGTCGGTGGACGCTCCACGCTCTGACAGACAGCGAGCGAGCAGCACGCGTGACCATCTGCGAAAGTCTCCTCCTGCAATAACACAGACAAGACTTTCTCAGGTCCATTGTTACTGTCGACGAATCCTGGGTTCACTACAACAACAAAACGCGGCAGGCCTATTGGGTTCCACGCGGCGAAAGGGTGCCAACGGAACCAAAGCCAGATCGTCATGGACAAAAGATAATACTATCAGTTTACTTGGATTGGCAGGGCATTCTCTATTGGGAACTGTTGGACGAGAAGCAGACTATTAACGCTACTATTTATAGACAGTAACTGCAAAAGTTAGCCGCAGAGATAGCGACTAAGCGTCCAAAAAGGCTGTCTGTATCACTTCTACAGGACAGCGCTCGACCACATATTGCGAAGTCTGTCCGCCACATCTTGGAAAAGCTGACCTGGACAGTGGTACCTCACCCACCATACAGTCCTGATATTGCGCCGTCGGACTATTGTTTGTTTCGGGCTCTAAAGTTACATCTAAGAAAGTAGAAGTTTGAAAACTATGAACAACTCCAAGACGACATCACCGAGTTTTTTGACCACCAGCCTCCTGCTTTTTGTGAACACGGCATAATGTCTTTGCCAGAGAGATGGTTACATGTCGTTGAACATGACGGTCATTATATTGTGGATTAATATTTCTTTAATAAAAAATAAATTTATTTTTAGTAAATGTGTTTGAGTGTCCAAGAACTTATGCACAAACCTAATAATATGAGGACAGTTACAGCATGTCTTCGCTACCTTGTTGGTCGGTCATGATGCAACGTGGAGTCCGACGTGAAATAATACAAAGGCACTGTTCGGTACACTAAACTTTACTGTTTAGAACACTTTACAATTAAAAATAACAAAAGATTGAAGAACTATCTTCGGATTAAAATTAAATAAAATGGAATGTAGTGAGGTTAGCCAAGATAACCGTTCGTCACCACGATTACAATTTGAATGTGTCAACTGTACAAGTCAACCGCCTTTTTATTCACATCAAAAATGACCAACGATAACTTTAATCGACTAAACACACTCAAGCATTGCCATACCAAAAATCAAATCAAATTAAACTAAATTTAAAAATGCTTGACATTCCATTATGGGATCTGCGACACGGCCATTTCTGACCTTCACACGACCTCGTGGGATGAGGTACCTGAAAATACAAATAATCCAGAAAAGTAACTAGTTCACTCGGCTATCCTGACCCACGTCAGGGACACAATCACAAAAATAATTGGGTCGAATTAAACCGTTTAGTTTTACGTTTAATGCTAATTTGATTGTGAACCAAACAAAAATGAAAGAATAGGGCACATAATAGAAATAGGCACAAAATTAAGAAAGTATTATGACTCTACCAAACAAATCCACAGCACTTACCCAGCACCATGCATCACTACTAGGGCATGCAAAAACCGGGTTGTTTATAAAAACCGTTTTTTTCGGGTTTTATGTTTACAAAACCGGTGAAACCGGTTAAATCGGGGTTTTCGGGTTTTTAATTTTTTGTTAAATAAATGAGAAATATGTCTGTAAAGAAATGAAAATGTTGAAGTCTAATCAAAATATGTATTTTTTACGGACTGAAATAAGCTACAACTAGTAAAGCAATACAAAAAGTTTCTTTTCGTTATACATAACATAGAATAATAATCATAAATTATTATTTAGGAAAATAACATATTCTTTAAAAATTAAGGTATCTAACATTGTGTATGTTTATCTAACATTAGGAACATTTGGTAGGAAGACAAAGGCCTAAAATTACAGAATATTAAATAACAATTTAACTGTCATAAAATACAAACAGGCAAAATCAACAGTACGTAAAATGAGATCAAAATAATTATCGAAATATCGCATAAAATGGAAGTCTTATTCCTAACAAACCAAAACAAAATAAATCAGACATCCTTATAGATATTATTATTAATTTATTAATTCTAAATTAAAATTACACAGCTAAATCAAATTACTATTTTTTACTTTGATAAAATTACCATATATGACCATATATTTCTTACTTTGATAGGATACAAGTGCATCGAGGGAGTCATCATTTAGAGTACTAGGGATTTATTACACACTGGCTTCTGCCCGCGATTTCGTGAGCGTCAAATTTTTGCTCCCGTGACCCTTCCCGTCGCATCAAATTGCCTGCCAGTTTTCGTACATTTTTCATTGCTGCTCCGCTTTTTTAGATTGTAGCGTGAAACCTATAGCCTTCCTCAATAAATAGGCTACCCAATACAAAAAGATTTTTTCAATTCGAACCAGTAGTTTCTGAGATAAACGCGTTCAACCAAACAAATAAACTCTTCAGCTTTATAATATTAGTATAGATAGTATAGATGAGACCTGCTGATAAAAAGGCTCTCTCTGATTCCACACTTGTTGGAGGTATAGATTTCAAAGCATTATTTACTTCTATTGAGTGCTCTCCTATTTTTCCTCCACCGTCGTAAAGTGCCATCTCCACCCTCATTTTAGTTTCTAAATCAAGTTCTGTAGATGAGCGTCTTCTTTATTTCTTGTCCTTCGAGTTGGTCCTTGAAGTACCATGACACATTTACTACTGTATAGTCTAAGTTTTCCTGAGTTGTAGTTGCCGTCGGTTTAGTAATCGAAAAAATATTATTTATAATGTTAACCGAAAAAACCGAAAACTCCGGTTTTGATATACTAAAAAACCCGGTTTTCAAATCAGTCGGTTATCCGGTTTTTTCGGTTATCCGGGTATCCGGTTAGCATGCCCTAATCACTACTTACCCAGTAGTGTAAATCACAAAAGTACTTAACCAGTACTTAACATTGTAGCGCATTTTAACCAGCATTACAAATCCTATCACTTAACCAGTGATAATAATAACGCTTAACCAGCGATATTAACTCACTAACGCTTAACCAGCGAAAGCACACATCATAACTCGCTTAACCAGCGATTCAACAGCTAACGCTTAACCAGCGGAAGCACACATCATAACACGCTTAACCAGCGATTCAACAGCTAACGCTTAACCAGCGGAAGCCAACATAATCCGCTTAACCAGCGATTACACTACTAACGCTTAACCAGTGAAAGTCAACATAACTCGCTTAACCAGCGATTATAAAACTAACGCTTAACCAGCGATAGTCAACATAACTCACTTAAACAGCGATAACACCACTACCGCTTAGCCAGCGATAGGTTATTGGGAAAGAGTAATGACAGAAATAAAAGATTTACAATTTCAAAAATCATCCAGGTTCATTCATTCAGTCTCTACATCATCATTAATTTCCAATGGAACATTAGAATCAGGCATTTTCCTGAGACGATCGTGAGCATATTTATAATGGCGATTACTTGTTAACGATTTTAAGTTGTATCTGTCACTGTCTAACACTTCAACGACCTTAAATGGAGCTTTATACTTAGGGTCAAGTTTTGTCTGATTTCTCTCTTCATTTTTCAAGAGAACAAAATCACCTTAGAAAAATCGATCAAACTTAGCTTTATGTGAATCAAATCTTGCTTTCTCATAATGTGCACTCTTATCCATGTTAACGATAGCGTCAGACCTTACTTCGTCGATACTTATTTCGGGCTCATCGAAAAACATTAAATCTAGAGGACGTGCGACTTTGCCTATGAGAAGTTCCAGAGGGCTGTGTTTGGTTACTCTATTCATAGTGCAATTCAGAGCTAACTGCACATCCGCCTGCCAAGAACGTTCCTTGCTAGTCTCTTCTGCCGTGAGCAAATTTTTTAGAGTGCTCATGACCCTCTCCACCTGACCATTCGCGCGAGAACTACCAGTAGCAATTAAATGCAAACTAATATTACGAGAGGAACAAAACTCGCGGAAGTCGGTACTTGCAAAACAACGTCCCTGATCTGCAATTACTCGCGTCGGCGCTCCGAACAAAGTCGCACAATTTTTTAAAGCATGAATAGCATTAGCACTATTTATGTTCAGGGTGTGATGTAGCAGCACATATTTTGTGAATGCGTCAATGAGAACAAAGACGTACTCTTTCTTATCATTTTTGCCACTTAACTTGCCTGTAGCATCAATATGAAGAGTATGCCAAAGTATCGCGATTGTGTGGATGTAATTCCGCTGAAACTTTACCTGAGTGCGATTTGGAAATTTTCACAACAACTCTCAACAAATTTCCTAACAAATTTAGCCATATGCTCAAACCAATACAAATCGTACATTTTTTCAAGGGTTTTCTCCCATTCTAGATGCATAAGGGACTCGTGAGTGGTGCTAACGATAGCCCATCTCAAAGCTCTAGGAACTATGGGTAGACATAGACTCCTATTTTTGCGCTGTATCTTACGATGCAAAACACCAGACCTGATCTCGTACGTTTTTGCGATACATTGCCAAGATTCCCATCTTTAAGTTTAGCCATAAGTTCAGAAATCTCAATATCACGTTGTTGCTCAGCCAGCAACTAATTGGCAGAGAGATTTGTGATGTTGACATGCTTCTGCTATACCTTTGTGAATGCGGCCTTGTCAGGTACGGGATTTCGAGAGAAAAAGGCAGCATGTTGCATCCGCTTGCCATCAACATGAATAATGTTGAAGTCAAACGACTGCAAAAATGCCCACCACCTATGAACCCTAGGTGTGAGATCTAGCTTTTTACGAGTGGATTCAAGAGCGTGACAATCGGTCATGACTGTAAAATGATTACCGTAAAGGTAGTGCCTAAAATGCCTAACCGCATTCACAACTGCGAGAGTCTCCAACTCATATGAGTGGTATTTAGACTCCACAGCTGTGGTGCGTCTGCTATAGTAGGCGACCACACAACGTTTGGAATCCTTTTTGTGGATCTTAATTGCACCATACCCTAACGAACTTGCATCTGTGTGTAATTCAATGGGAAAGTTTGGGTCAAATATAGTCAGAACTGGGTGGTTGGTTAAGGCAGAGATAATTGTTTGCTTAACAGTCTCGTGAGAAAGTTCCCATTTGAGGTTACCTTTAGAGACACTTGTCAGGGCATAAAGAGGTGCCATGGTCTGCGAGAACTTTGGGATGAATTGACGAAAGTACGACGCCAGACCAATAAACTGTTGTAACTGAGTTACAGTCTTCGGGGGAGGGAGACCAACGAGAGCTTCAATCTTTTTAGGGGGTCTAATTTCACTACAGCTAACCTCGAAACCTAGGTACTCAACCTTTTGTTTGAGGAACGAACATTTTTTTAAATTAAATGAAAATCCAGCTTTTGTTAAAACATCCAAAACTAGTTGCAACCTATGTAGAGCTTGGTCGACATTTGAGGCTACGACCATTAAATCGTCCATATAGACCACGACAAACGTATTTGCAAGAGAGCTAGGTATTCCAATAATAAAACTGTTTGAAAATTGACTTCAAATTAAAATTAGTCTTGCTTTGATATCCGGAGAAACGTCGGTATCAATGCCATTAAATTTAACTGTATCTGACTCTACATTTAAAATGGTACGTAATTCGAACTTGACTCTACATTCTACTCTACATTCGACTCTACATTCGACTCTACATTCGACTCTACATTCGACTCTACATTTGACTCTACATTTACGGTATTCACGTTAGGTAATTTTTTCGAAAAAGTTAAAGTTCTAGACGTCATGTTAATTACCAAGTTATTAATCAAAATTTCACGTCCAATCACTAAGTCATGTTGAAGATATACATCAGGTAAACATGAAAAACAATATCCAAACTAATGTTACCAATATCAATATTAACTAAAATGTTCAGGTTACTATTCACGGAAGTTTGACCTATACCCGTCATAGTAACGACACTATAATT
The DNA here is from genome assembly GCA_932294355.1 of Aporophyla lueneburgensis. Lineage (NCBI taxonomy): Eukaryota > Metazoa > Arthropoda > Insecta > Lepidoptera > Noctuidae > Aporophyla > Aporophyla lueneburgensis. The sequence goes on along the minus strand of OW028762.1, from coordinate 7,701,686 downwards.
ATGCTCACCATTAGATTTACACAAAATAGAATCTCTCAATAATGAACACTCTGTTCCAGAATCATAACAAAAACTAAAAGACTCACCAGAGTGACGGAGAATACCGGTAGGCGCGTTAACCACGCACAAGTCCACACGGCGTTGTTCAGGAGCTCCACCAGCGCCACCACCAGCGCCGCCGCTGCCGGAACCCTGGGCTGCTGCTGGACAACGGTTCGCGTAGTAGCCTCGGCTCTTGCACCGGAAGCAGGTGACGGAGCTGGTGTCCTTGGGTTTCGCCGGAACAGATGATGTACTCCCATGAGAAGATGAGGAGTGAGGTCTTCTGTCAGTCTTGCTGTCTCTTCTCTGGTAACACGTGGAAGCCTTGTGGCTTGCTTTACCACATACGTAACATTTGGTTGCACTAGTCGTAGGGTTAGGCTTGGAATTCTTGCTATCCACACTTGGAGCACCCTGGTTAAACGGGTTCTTGCGTTTCAGGAACGAGCTGCTGAACACGATGATCAAGGTGTGACATGTGTGCTAGCACGGTAGAAATATGCTATTTGTTCCACACTTAGGTTCAGGTCGGGAAGCACGTGGGCACCCCACTTCTGATGAGGACAGTTACAGCATGTCTTCGCTACCTTGTTGGTCGGTCATGATGCAACGTGGAGTCCGACGTGAAATAATACAAAGGCACTGTTCGTACACTAAACTTTACTGTTTAGAACACTTTACAATTAAAAATAACAAAAGATTGAAGAACTATCTTCGGATTAAAATTAAATAAAATGGAATGTAGTGAGGTTAGCCAAGATAACCGTTCGTCACCACGATTACAATTTGAATGTGTCAACTGTACAAGTCAACCGCCTTTTTATTCACATCAAAAATGACCAACGATAACTTTAATCGACTAAACACACTCAAGCATTGCCATACCAAAAATCAAATCAAATTAAACTAAATTTAAAAATGCTTGACATTCCATTATGGGATCTGCGACAAATATATTATTTTTTGAACGTGATTCGCACTAGATTAATTTATTAGTGGGTGAATCGACAATTCCAGAAATGCGTTTTAAGCAATTGGCACATTTTGTACAAAACGTTTTATCTGGAGCCGGATGCACAGAATAGCACCATTCCATTTCTTCCCGTGGGAGTCGAAAAAGGCTACTAAGGGACTTACTAGAGAATGGACAGCAGCGTTCTCTATGCATTTTCCCACCATACTGCAATCGCCAACTCGTCTGCCCAGCATGGCGATTATGACACTTTCAGCTGAAATTTTTAAGATGATGCACCTAGAATAAAATTACTAAACCACAATGGGTAAAAAGAGTATTCTTGACATAGTATAAAACAATGTCGTATTTCGTGTTTGTACGCTTCGATCTCCTACTACGCTAATTTAAATGTAGTTTTCTTCAATAGACAGAGTGATTCCAGAGGAAGGTTTATACGCAGGTGTAGCCGCTGGCAAAGCTTGTTAAAAAAACTTGAGAGGTGTCAAGGGACACCCGAATGGAACGAAGTTCCTTTCCAGGATTCATTATTGTTATATTTTTTATTATTTGTTATGTACAAAAAACCTGCATGTGTATACAGGTTTTTATTAGTGTTCAACAAAAATATTCTCTCTCTCTCTCTCCCTCTCTCCCTCTCCCTCTCTCCCTCTCTCTCTCCCTACCCCTCTCTCTCCCTCTCTCTCTCTCCGTTCCAAAAACTTCGTTCCAAAACAAAATATATACGGTCAAATTGAGAAAACTCCTCCTTTTTTAAGTCGGTTAAAAAGTGTCGTTACAATGCCATCTAGCCCCCTTTCGCAACGCGCCATAAAGAACTTCGTTCCAATAAAGCAATCACAGATGCACCATCACAGAGACGCAGCTGAATGATCTTTAATTACTCGTTATTTCAGATAGCCCCTTACTACCCCGTTGGTCTTGTGTTTTCAAGCGCGACTGATGATCGTCAGGTCCTGAGTTCGACTCCCAAAATCAAAATCAAAAGTCATATATTCAAACTAGGCTGAGAGTCAGCACTTTTTGCACGTCAAAGTTACCTATGACAGTCCCCTCAAAACGCCCGCCCTTCGACACTTCCTAGTGCTTTAGCTGGATCAAACAAGGTGTTATTGGGTTTTTGCAGCAGTAATTTTGAAGTTGACGTGATGAATTGCCGTCCCATGCTATGAGAGTGAACAATTAACGATGGTGCACTTATGCACGAGAGCTTCTTCTATCATGACGTGAAGACTCAGGATCGGAAAATGAAAGCTCGAAAGCTCATTATGTTTCAGGATACGGTCGAAATGTTTAGAAAGTAGTGTCCACCTGTGTCCCAATAAAATAGTACGATAATGAGCCATTTGCTTGCCAAATGCTTTGATTGTATCCTTAATGACTTTCCTCAAAAGTAGCCTTGCCAAATCATTAATTACACATATTGGGTGCGTCCGTGTGTTGCCGAAGAATTGTACCATCCTATTTCTTTCCCAGGGTGTCAAAAGCGGTGACTAAGGGGCTTACTAGAGAATGGGCAGCAGTGTTTTCTATGCATTTTACCACCATACAGCGATTGCCGAACCGCCTGCCAAGTGTGGCGGTTATGGAAAACCTCTCCTAGTGGAGGCTTACGTCTTGCAGTGGACGTCTTCGGGCTGAAATGATGATGATGATGACGAATGGGTGCTGGCTAAATAATAACAGCCGCACAGTTAAATCGCAGGTTAAGCTACACTTGCCACGGTCTGTTCGTGGATCGGTGACCATTCATAATATATGGAGACCCCCCGTGCCTTGGAAAGCATGTAGAGTCGTTGGTTCCGGCTGTTATGAGACAGTACATATATGACAGTCATTGCGGGAAGTCAGAAGCCCGAAACTTGGCAACTAGTCTTACTAGGTATATGTGAATTCGAACCGCACCTGTTACACTATCAGCCTGGGCAGTTTCCTGTGCATCACATCGCCTTTTTTCATGGTATAGTCGTGAGCGGCTTCCATCAAAACATGTGGCGGCATCTAAAACAACGAACTAAGCAACACAATTGCTAAAAAAAAGCCCGAAGAATTGCCAAACTTAAGTGGCAGTGGGCAAGGCACATTGCTCGCAGAACAGATGGCAGGTGGGGCCGGAAGGCTTTGGAACGGCGACCGCGTACTGGAAGACGTAGCTTTGGAAGGCCTCCTACAAAACGGACTGATGACCTGGTGAAGGCCGCAGGAATTCGCTGGATGCGTAAGGCACGGAGTCTGTCTAGGTGGCGGTGCTTGGGGGAGGCCAATGTCCAGCAGTGGACGTCTTTTGGCTGAAATGATGATGGATGATGAGTGCATAATAATTTTTTTTAACTATCTTCACTCTCATAGTATCTCTGCCCACCCCATAGTTCACAAACATCATCAAGTACTTACCATGACATGTATTTAACACATAAACCACCTTTAACAGTCGGTCAACCACACCTGCGCCCGCGCAGTCGGTCAACAGTTCACTGACCCCTGTCGATATTACCCACGTTAGCTCACTTTTACTCATTGCGTGGTGAAAGTCACTTTCCCCGGTTACTCGCGAATTTGATATAGACCTTGATAATTTATTTATTTAGTATTATTGACATTCGATAGTGAGAAAATTTTGCAATATTATATGTCGCTTAGGTATTTGATTTTACTGTAATATTTTAATAATTAATGTGCAATGACAGGTGGTGTCAGGTAAGAGCCATAGGTACAGTCGACAGAAAAATTTGTTGCATTTTTTGACAGCAGGTTGTGAAGAGTTTACAGAAAAAGTCGATTGCATTTTTGGTTTCAGATGTAGAGTCGACAGCAAAACTTTATGCAGATTTTGGAATTAGAATACTTATATTAATATGTTGTATAAATAATATCTTATAATTATGTTGTTATGGCATTAGATTTTACTGTTATAATTATGGTTTAAGAACATATAATTATTCTGTCAAAAATATATATTTGTACATGTGTAAGTAACAGGAGGAGTCAGGTTGGAGCTGGTACAGTCGACAGAAAAAGTCGATTGTATTTTTGGTTTTAGATGTAGAGTCGACAGCAAAACGGTACGCATATTTAGGATTTGAATGTATTAATTTAAGTCTGATATTAGTACTCGCAGAATACATTGAATTCTTCTAACATCACCATTACTATTGTAATTTTAAGTTGGCATGAGTCAACAAGGTTTGTTTTTTGACTCCTTAATTTCCAATGATTTATTCGCTGCCGAAAGAGCCCTGACAGGCGATAAGGAATGCAGCAAAACTATCGGCAAAATTTCAATCTTTTTTCAGCAATTCACTAAATGCGATTAACTTTTAAATGTACTAGCTTCTGCCTGCGCCTTCGTCAGTGTGAAATTTCTTGTTCACCCTACACCTACCTCACCCTGTTGAATCGCAACGCCTGCCCGCGTTTTATTTAAAAAAAAAAACTCAGCTTCTAAGGATGTAAGTGTGATGGTAAATGCCCTTTCTTAATAATGAGTCAATTAAATGCAAATAGTATTTTTCAAATATGACTGGTGGTTTTAGAGATTAGCGCGTTCAAACAACGGCATCAACGTGCAATCTTTTAGAACATAAGTCTAACCCCCGAAAATATGTGCTGTTTCATAGAAAAGTCCCTACGCAGTCAAAATGTTTGGAGCAACTATTTTTTGTTAATATTTAGTGATGTCTGGTACATTCGTCATCTGATATGTTGTAGCATTATCTGCAGACAAGGTGACCAAATATTTCTGAACAATTCAAAATATCAATAAGCTTCATACACTTATATCATATTATTACCATGAATATCTGAACATTCTTACCTTCACTAATATCCGAGAAGACGTTTGTCAATAATTTATACACGCACAACTCTATATTTTGCGCTTATACACGCACAACTCTATATTTTGCGCCAGTGACAACCCCATTTTTATTTCCACGCAATCACTGTCCATTCCAAGGTTGGTTGGAAGAGATCGTAGAAAGCGATAAGACCGCCCATTGTATGTTTTTACTGTTCAATGATTTTTTGTTATTTTTCTGGTGTACAATATAAAGCATATATAAATAAATAAACTCTACTCAAACAATCATTACTACATACTTTAGTTACTGACTGTACTCATTATTTTTACTAACTTTTTTTGCAATTATTGTTAAGTTTCTACCATGCCTTTTAAACACCATAATTTAATTTACGCCTACCATGAAGACACAAAAATCTTCATGCGTCTAGACGCAATTCTCCTTAGAGGTAAAATTCTTCGGTAATTAAAAATAGGTAGTAAAAAATTAATGATTCACTAATCACTGTTAATAATAGACATGGTAGTAAACTTAAACAATGTGATTAGAGTGTGGTTAATTATTAATTGGTTAAGCCAATCAAGTTTTAGTAGGAGTAGCTTTTGATTGGTATCTTTTTGAAGACCTTTCATTTATAGTTCTGCCGCCAAACAGAGTTGCTGTGTTGATTGAAGCTGTATGATTACTTGCTCATGAAACATTGCAGGTTTGAAACTTTGTCAATGTTACCTACTACAAGATAGTCTGACATAGTTTCCGCTTTATAAAAGACTAGCTTCTGCCCGCGACTTTGTCCGCGTAAAATTTTTGCTCCCCCAACCCTTCCCGCGTCGCATCAAATTGCCTGCTAGTTTTTGTCAATTTTTCGTTGCTGCTCCGCTTTCTTTAATTGTAGCGTGATATTATATAGCCTATAACCTTTCTCAAGAAATAGGCTACCCAACACAAAAAGATTTTTCTTAATTCGGACCAGTACTTCCTGAGATTACTGCGTTCAACCAAACAACAGACAAACTCTTCAGCTTTATAATCTTTATACATATAATTCTACTGTACATGTGTATGTCACTGAACTCCTCCTAAACGGCTGGACCGATTTGAATGAATTTTTTTGTATGCGTTTGGATAGCACCCTGAAAGGTTTAGATTCACTATTGGACCCGGTAGGTGGCGCTGCTATTGAGTTCTAAGACACAGGACAACGTCTGTATGGTCAGCTAGTATTAGTATATATTTGAATTTATTTAAGCTTAGTTCTTGACTGAGGTTTGGCGTTAACGTATACATTAGCATCTAAAGGAGCCACCTATTTTCTTGAACCTGGTTGTAGGAACAACAAATTTGTGTTTGTTTCTAGTATTAACCTTATGGATATCACTGTATCTTTTAAAGAGATTAATATCTTTATGTGCATATGTAGTATGGGTGTGTGAGTGTGCGAGTGTATGGGGCGAAAACTACTTAACCGATCATCATGTAACTTTGTACACTTGCATATTCTTGGAGGTATTAGAAAAGTATCTAATACCTCCAAGAATATGCGTACAAAGTAAGTAACATAGGATACCTGTTATGAAAAAAAAAATCTATGTTTATTGTTATTTTTAACGCGAGCGATGCTGCGGGCAAAAGCTAGTATATGATATATATAATACACACGTATCGTCAATATTACTACACTTACAATGTTTACAATACTTTCGGGGACCCTTTACTGTGTTAAAAGTTGTTCTTGATATTACAAGCTAGCATATTTTTTATAATCATCATAACACCAAGAGAAACGATAACGCAAACCGTAAAAATAAAAGTTAACGTTAAAACTTTTACGTTTGCGGTTTTAAAGTAAATAGCGAAAGTCTGCAACGCAATTGTGTCCAATTACGCGTTTCCATGTTTACCGGTGCTCCAATTATATTCGCTCCATAATATTTGGCTGTTACGCTTTTGATTTTAACGTTTCATGTCGCTTTCGAAATGTATAGGGTGTTGTTTTAAAATTTACTGACCAGCGACAGATTTTGGTTAAAATAAAATAATAATAAATAAATATTCAAAAGAAAAAAAGATTAATCTTAATTTAAAAATAAAGATTCATGTTTATTTAAAAAAAAGAAGATAAGCAGTCGCTTCATCTATATACTAATATTATAAAGCTGAAGAGTTTGTTTGTATATTTGTTTGTTTGGTTGAACGCGCTATCGCAGGAATGGCTGGTCCGAATTGAAAAATTCTGTTCGTGTTGGGTAGCCCATTTATTGAGAAAAGCTATAGGCTATTTATGGCATCACGCTACGATCAAAAGGAGCGGAGCAGCGACGAAAAATAGTCGAAAACTGGTAGGCAATTCGATGCGACGGGAAGGGTCAGGGGAGTAAAATTTTGACGCGGACGAAGTCGCGGGCAGAAGCTAGTGTAAAATACTGTTATTCAACTGCATCCAGTTAGACTGAAAGTTGACCCCAGTATAGTTGAGAAAAGACTATGCAGATTGAATTTATGAGAGGCTTCTCGATGCATTTATAAATCCAAAACCTCCTACTATGCCTAGTTTTTTAAAGTTTCTGGTTTAAAACCTTCCAAACAAGTAGGTAGGTGTTCCTGATTCTCTGGGATTTGTAACATAATTGTAACAATTCTAATTCTTATGTATTCCTACGTATGGAGTCAACCAGGACTATACATTTTAAGTACTACATGCTCCAGATTGCAGAAGGCTGTCGTCCTTACCTCAGATTTTTGACCGGCAGAGTTGCGTAAAATCGTTACAGAGAAATCCCCAATGTGCCTCAGGAAGTACATTAAGCTGTTAGTCCCGTCATTCGTGGATTTTTGGCAATCGTTACGGGTCGTCAGAAGGGTATAGCATTACCCAGTAACTAGGATGTCGAAGTCAAAAAGGCAGTCGCTCCACGTAAATTATTGGTATACAGTTGCATCCAGTGAGACTGAAACCTAACCCCAAAATAGTCGGGAAAAAGCTAGGTAGAGATGTAATGAGAAAATTGTGATGTTTTGTTAATCTGGAAAACTACGCCATACCGAAATAAAACAGCCTGTACACCAAACGAATGGCCACAAAACGAACGCTTTACGTTATATAATCATTTAGCAGTTAATAGTAAGTTCCAATGCAATAACTATGTTATGGTGCGTACAAATGCGATGCTCTTTTTGTCATAACTCTATAGTTTATGGCAGAATTTTATAGTGAGGGCAAATTGGGCAGTTAGCGTAGAGTAGGTCTAATGTGGTATAGTTATGGTTACGATGTGTGTAAGTGTTGTTTGTATTATTCATTGACGATAAAAAGGGAAATCTTTTAAAACTGGTATGCATATTATTACGCACATAAAATTAAAAAAAAAAAACAATTTGTTTTTGTTGACTTCCAAAAAAAAACGCTACAAAGTTAAAAATAACTTTCATTTCGGAAGTCGGTGTCTTTGCATCTGTACATACTATAGGTTTTTTTGTAAACGACTTCCAAAATTAAAGTTAGGTATTGGAATTTCGTAAAAAAACATTCCAAACGAATTGATTACGTCCTGTTTTTTGAAGTCGGTTTCCAATTAGAAAATGGTTTGTTCAAAATAATGTTTTTGTGACAAATTGAATGTGGTGTGGATAAATGGAATATCTACCGTGTGAAGCGTAAATGTATCGTATGTAGTGAGGGCAAATTAGGCAGTTAGCGTAGAGTAGGTCTAATGTGGTATAGTTATGGTTACCATGTGTGTTTGCGTTGTTTGTAACATCCATTGATGATAAAAAAGTGAAATCTCTCAAAATTGGTAGGTATATTTAGGTATGTACTTGAAATAAAAAAAAATGTAAGAAAAAAACTGACTTCCAATAAAATAACAGTTCAAAGTGTCACGTAACTTTAATTTTGGAAGTCGGTGTATTTGGATCTGTTTATCCAGTTTTTTTGTGAGCGACTTCCGAATTTCTTATTCCTTACGACTTCCGAACTTACAAATCTCAAGGAATATCTATTATTAATTAATAATTCTCTTAAAAATAAGCTATTTAAAAAAACTGAGCAATTAAAGATTAATAAAAATATATACTACACGTTGTAGGTATTATACGTTGAATTCAAAATTATAAGGTCTTGCTTTAATTATGATTACGATATAAAATTGGATTATTTTACGAAATGCAGTTTAGTCACAATCATTCATCTAACAATATTTCTTTCTGTCTCCTGACAACAGCATAGCTCCTAAAGTTCTTGAGCTTGTTTGTGTTTGTTTGTGTTTGTTCTTGTCAATGTAGTTTAGAATATCACACTTGGAAAGTGAAAACCCCTTTTTTTGTGGGTTGGAAATCAAATCACTTCTCCCGCTCTGGGCGGAGTGGAAGGGCGTGTCAGACTTTTAGGTACTGACTAAAACCCACCCGTGTTGCTTCAGTTGCCTATATGCCAGGGAAACGATCACTCTTTTGAACAAATGTCGTGACCCTGGCAAAAGTGAAAACCCCTTATACTTAACTAGCTTTTGCCAGCGGCTTCGCCCGCGTGGAGGTCGGAAAATATCCCGCGGGAATATACTACCGGGATAAAAAGTAGCCTATGTCTTTTCTCAGGCTCTAAACTATCTGTGTACCAAATTTCATTTAAATCCGTTCAGTAGTTTTAGCAGGAAAGCGAGACAGACAAACAGACAGACAGAGTTACTTATGCATTTATAATATTAGTTTAGATTAGATGATGTGCTTCACAACTTTCCAGGTTTACTGTCTAATAACTTAAGAGTTAGGTCATGAACTTACTCTCTCTTTGTGTTATAATTATAATTCACCTTGCTTTCCTTTGTCATTATAATGTTGGACATTTACACTGACTGCTCACGTTTTCAAGAATAATACTGTTGGAATTTTAATTATTAATTAATTTCTCTTTCTAATTGATATCAGTAGGGTTAGCTTATAATATATACATATATACAATAGCTTAATGAATCAATCGAAATCAAAAGACATTTCAGTTAAATATTATTTGGAAGACAAAAAGGCTGGAGGACTAGTTCAGTTACTCCAATGTACCACCAAGCATCTAACTCATATTTAGGCTAAGTATGTGAGCGGATAATATTGACATTTTACATTTACTGATTTAATAAAAATTTTTGACATTCAAAAAGAAAATGGCCTGTGAATATGAGTATTGCAGGATAGATTGAATACATTACTTTATAACATAACTGTCTGGCGGTTTTGAGTAATTTATATATAAGGTGTATCTATTCATACACGAAATATTTTAAGAGGTACACCTGTAGATGGTAAAGAAGCTATAGAAGTAAAAAGAAAATTTTCATCTAAGCGTTTTTGAATTTTCGTAATTATTATAATTTTAAAACTGCTTGAGACGTTTTGCTTAAAACCTTTACTCCAAATTCTATGAATGGCCCGCCTGACGCTGCGAGGGCGGTGACCGGACGGCACAAGCACGGCCGCGGTGTCTCGTGCCGTAAAAAATAAGGAACCAGTATTTCTTATGTGCGTCAAATAATTTATAAACATTGAATTTTGAAAAAAATACATTAAGTATTTTTTTTCCTTGCTTTAGCTTCTTTACCACATACAGGTACACCTTTTAAAATTTTTCGTGTATGAATAGATACACCTTATATGGCCTACGTAAATGTCCTGTTGATCTGGTAGCATCTTGTGACGGGTCGTTGAGCTCCCTAAAGTAGGGCTGAGCTACACGATGACTGATACATACATATGTACGTGCATGTCGTCCGTTGGGACAGGTGAACTCAAAGCTGCAATGACCCTTTTCTCAAAAAGCTATTCCAGACATTGTTAGACTTACATAAAAATCTAATAATATTATGGTTGGAGTTTAAAAGAGAGCTCTGAGTTTTTTTCGGCGTTTCTTCTCAGGAAACAGTCAGCTAGGAATTGCTGGCACTATTTAGTTTTTAAAATATTGACCAGAAAATATTGACGTGTAAAAGTATCTTATAAGATCTACTTTCATGAATAAACATTTAATTTCGCTTAGGCGTCAAAGTACTTGTCTACATCATTGTCATCCGGAAAATGTGTATTATATAGAGGTAAATTTTATTTGTTTGTAAGTTTGTATGTAGCGGAGTAATCTCTGGAACTATCAGTCTTATTTAAAAAAAAAAATATGCCTTTTATAGTCCAATTTATGAGGAAGGTTTCAGGCTATTCATTATCACAGTTACCTTAGGAACCTAATAAAAAAGAAAAAAAAAAACAGAACGCTAAGACAAAACAAAATCACATCACGGATTTGTTTTATGACACACTCGAGAGCAGGAGCTATTAAAAATTAACCAAGTCATTGACATTTTAAAAAGCTTTTTCCCAAAAAATAACAACCGACTTCCTTAAAAGAAACACTACAAAGTGAAAAATAACTTTAATTTCGGAAGTCAGTGTCTTAGGATCTGTATTTAAGGTTTTTTTTGCCACCGACTTCCGAGATTAAAGTTATTTTTCACGTTGTGTTTTTTTAGTTATGGTACGTACCCGGCACTAATCTAATTGCGTTATTCGTTCATTTGTCGCGCAAATACTAAATGCAAATTTAAGACTTATATGATTTTCTCATGGATCCCAGTGTCAGAAAGGAACCAAAGTAAAACGGGACTACACCAGCTTTCAAATAAAAAAAGCACCCCTAAGACGACCCACTGACCAGAATCATCCAAATCGATTCACCCACTCAAAAGTTATGAGGTAACAAACATAAAAAAATACAGTTGAATTGATAACCTCCTCCTTTTTTTGAAGTTGTTTAAAAATGTCGCTTTCCTCTTTTATTTAGAACCAAACTAACCACTCAAAACAAAGTTTCTTCCACAACGAAAGCTCATAAGTGACACATTATGTATGCAAGTGGCCTTTGTTCAACTACCCACCCACTTAAAATGCCGCAGCTGAAGTAAAACCCAAGGGACCACTTTTACTTAATTTCTAAATTGCACTTTCACACTGCGAACTGCACTAAAGGAATATGCTAACATTGTATCATTTCACTTTCTAGCGTGTATGTCGTTTATTTTATGCAATGCGGGTAGATTGTGATTGTTTGCGCTGGAGAATTTGCTTAGAGGTCCACGACCTGACCTGCCACGATCGCTCTTTTACTACTAGATGCAATGCAGGGTCCTATTCACACTTTTCTTTGGACGGGAAATCATCAAATGACTTCGGGTGTACTACGTGAGCTCGACAAATGAAAGTGCGAATAACACTTCTGCGACAAAACTGTACTGCGACTCACAATAGTTCGAATGCTGTGCGACACACTCGAGCTCACATAGTACACTAGGTTAGGTTAGGTTAGGTTAAAACTGTGACCTCCTATGAAACTATGTATGCTAGAAACGACTAGATTCAGTGTGTCGCATAAGCGTGCATTCAAACTATGGTGAGTCGTAGTACAGTTTTGTCGCACAAGTGTTATTCGCACATCCATTTGTCGAGCTCTCGTAGTACACTCAATGACTTCTCCCGCTCTGGGTGGAGCGGGAGGGCGTATCAGAGTTTTACTGACTAAAACCCACCCGTGTTCCTTCAGTTACGCATATGCCAGGGCCACGGTATCTCGTTTGAACAATCTTGCGACCTTGGCAGGTCTAATTCACACTTGGTTGATATTCCAACCAGTCTGCTGGAGTGGAGTGAACAAGCACCTTCTGTGTGGTGCCGGACGTAAAGAATAGCACCATCCTATTTCTTCCCGTCGGCGTCACAAGAGGCGACTAAAGGACTTACTAGAGAATGGGCAGCAGCGTTCTCTATGCATTTTACCATCATACTGCGATCGCCAACCCCCCTGCCAAGCGTTGCGATTACGTAAGCAAACCTCCCTAAATTGATGAAAGCCAATGTCCAGCAGTAGACGTCTTTCGGCTGAAATGATGAAGCATCTTCTGGGTATGCTCATTTCATCGGTCATTAGCGACCCCACTGCATTTGGTTCTTCACCTCTGGCTTGCCTTAATTAGCCGGCTGGAGTGAACAATGATAAGGACAAAGCTTCTACGTCTTTCTTGCCTTTATGGCCGGCTTTAGTGGAGATTCGCAAGGGGGAACGTGCTCGTAGGAATAAATTATTCCAATATGGTGCTAGTAGAGATCTAGACCAGCCTTCTAGGATTTTCCTGATAGCCGTGGAATACTTCTCGTCTCCTCTTTAATACCTCAGGACATTTTCGCCCTTGTCGCTTCAACATTATGCTGGAGACAGTTTTCAGGGGCCTATTACTAAGTGTGTACGTGTGTGCAATTTACACCTATAAGATTTAATCCGTGTATTTTATTTAAAACCAATGGTCTTTCCATAGTCCTAGAAAACCACTCTTGCCACCCAATCCCATATGTTTGCTTTTTTGTTCCCATGTCATGTCGTAGGCCTTTACCAATCGGGAGTTGTCTTTGAGATCACTTGCTTTGTGTGAATTCATGCCATTAAAAAAGTCTAACGGGCCTTTGCGAGTTGGCTTTGGCCCCTCGTATACCTCCTTAGGTTTGAGACCCAACCCTAGCATTTGCTAATAACTTGGAAATAGATTATGAGATGAAATGTATATGTGAAGGGTAATCTCCAGAACCATTTTTTCGCCATTTGTAAGTTGCATTATTCCAGATGGACAGGCGTTATTATATTATGTAAATATAAACAAAAAGAAGTACTTAATCAATCAAATGAAATACCTACCATCTTGAATTCACGCAATCCTAGTACTTGTTAGGTTACTCCTCAGAACTTGTGCACAATGTTTGGAGAACAGAATACCGTCTTCAAGTAAAATGCATTAGAAAAAAAAAACAGTCGAATTGAGAACCGCCTCATTTTGAGGTCGGTTAGTAAAAGCCATTTTAATTATTTGAAATGCGTTTTATTGTATTCTTATAAAAATTGTTAACTAAATTAAAAGTGCTATTTCTTAAGGTAAGGTTTCGAAAAGTATTGCAATCAATTTCTTCGTGGTAACTTATTTCGATTTGGTAACTAAATAAAAAATAATTATCACAAAAATTAAATAAAATACACAAGAAGAAGCCTTGTTTAAAATAAATACAAGTTTTTTGCAACTCATCTTTGTTAAAATAATACAAGTTACATGAACATGTATTATTTATAAAATACTTTTATTTTCCTTAAATAATTAGCATTTACTTTTAAATAAATATAATTTATCTTACAAGTTATGTTATTTATTTTTATAAAATTTTGAATATGCATCGTCAATTCAACCCTAATTAAAATTGAAAGTCAAACTGACAATTTATTTAAAGCACCAATCCTTTTACTTAAAAATATAAAAGTTTAATATTTCTAAAAATTATTTATTTTAATTTTAAACTTTCATTATGAATTTAAATTAAATTTAAACTACTTTATAAATGTTTTATTTTTAAAATAAAATACTCTAAGAAAAATATGAGTATTAAAATACAAATATTTATTGAAAACATCTATATTTTCCTTGAATTATCTGTATTATTCTCTTGCTTACTCTTTTCTCTGTCCAACAATCTCCTTCTCACTTCGTCTGGATTATATCTCTTCCTATAAACCCTTCTGACTCTTCTTACCGGGTTAACATTCCTCGGTTTAATAATCTTCTTACCGAAAGAAGCCGAAGAAGCTAGATTAGTAAGTTTAGAATCATCTCCCAATCTCAAACTCTTACTCTTTCTTGTAGAATTATTTAAAAATATATCTCTCTGTTCTCTTATAGTTGCATCGTAAAAAACTTTTCCGTTGATAATAGCTTTTCTAATATTTTCTGTAGTAGATAAAACTCTAGGTGGTCGAACGAATGTAGTCTCACTCACTTCTAAACTCTTATCAACTCTCTCTCTTTCTATCTCATCCTTACTCACCTTTTGTATCTTCCCTCTCCTTTCAACATTAAATCTATTACCAAAATTGAAATCTATCAAATCTTTATCGACTGTTATACTCTTTGCTTCTAAATCCTTTTGGGAACGTTTATCTAAAACTAGTTTCCCGCCCCTTCTAGATGCTGCTACAATTCGTCCTATTTCCTCAATCTGTCTTTCTTCTGCTTCCAAAGTCTTTAAATCTGATATTTTATCTCCTTTTATATCATCCAGGTCTAAAACTTCAATGGAACTAGAGAAATCATCTAATTTATCATCGATTCCTTCAATTTTATCTTTAATTTTGACGGTTTCTGGTTTCACTAATTCTACTTCTGTAATATTTTCTGTTACTTCTTCTGGTAGGATTGTAGTTGTACTTGTAGGTCTATATGTTACTGTAGTACTGGTTTGTCGAACTGTACTAGTTTCTAGTATATCGTCATAGTCACTCATATTTCTTTTCTTCTCGTCTCTATGTTTATCAGTATGGTCGGGTCGAGGTGGGACGGTTGATGGTTGTTCGGTGGTGTAGCGTTCTGTTGTTGTTGTTGTTGTTGGCTGTTGTTGGGACTCGTTGTAGCGGAAGTATGTTGTGTTGGGGGGTGGGCCTTTGTGGAGGTAGGCTACAGGCCAGTATCTGGAAGTTAAATAAGATTAATCATTTACATTGAAAACTATAAGTCTTTGTAGATTTTAAAAGAGTTGGTGGTGGTTTTAATCTGTTAGTATTGGTGCAGTGTCGTCGTTTAGACAAAGTTTAAGTCACAGGAGGAATGTAATGAAATCCTAAGTGCAGCCGCCAAAATTGGGCAATAATTATTTTGTAGAATAGCAGAGAGCAGTGGTTCAGTGGTAAGGGTAACGGCCGCAATTTACAAGTTGTAAGTCGTAGGTTCGATCCAGACAGTTGCTTTACTTTGTGTAAATTATTTCATCACCACTGCTCTCAAAACATCGTGCACAAAAAAAACATCGAAAACATCGTGCGGAAACCGGCATGTCCTAGAGGACATGCCGGTTTCCTCACGATGTTTTCCTTCACCGTTAACTTACAACCGAAAATTCGAAGACATGTGATATCCAACAACCCGCAATGGGCCCGCGTGGTGGGTTACTTCCCATTCCTTCATTCCATTCCCATTCATTGGCTAATTATGCAGAATACAAGAATATGAAGACGTGATCCGGCATCGTCATACGTCTTAATATATTAAAAGATTTCCAAGCCACATACCTTGGAGCTCCCAATCCATTAGGAGGTGGACCCTCCCGGCCCAGTGCTGGCTCCACAGGCAACCAGGTGCCGCCGCCGGGCTGAGGGTAGTTGTGACTGACCTTAATGTGAGGACGCGATTCTGTAGGCACGCGGGAGTAACCTGGAAAATGTATTGCGTTCATTAAATTGTGGTCTTGGTAATCTGTGATCTTAAAAGAAATATAGAGAGATTTTTTCGCCCCTTAGTGAAATCCAATGTAAGTGTGAGATAACAGTGACCTTATCTCTCTATCCCATTTCTTTACAGTGTATTTAGTGTGACCAGCCGGCGTAGCATGACCTATGTCTATTCTACCAAGAACAAAAAAAGTTCCTTATGTATTTTAATTCTGTAAAAATGTTTCTGTCTCATCAGAGAAATAGTCATCATACTTGACATCGTACTCTTGTCGACTGTAGAATAGAAACATCTCTTCTTTTCAGTTTTACACAATTTTTCTACGATATAATCTATCATTTTGTCTTCTGTTCCGTCGACGAATTCCGTTTCTATGGTCATGCTACGCGTGCTGGATGAATCTTATGATGATTCAATTGTTTTATTTTATAAACAGGATAGGATATCTGAATCACTTTTACTCGTCGTGATATAAAAAAAATAAGCTAGATGGAGTCGACATTTCCTATCTCTGAGGAAGAATGGCGAAACAAAACCCAAAGGTCAGTCTCTTTTAAAATTCAGACATAATCTTGGTCAGATCATGCGAAGACAATGTAGATTAGTGCCTGAAATGGTTTTTTGAGGACAAAAACACACAAATTTGGGTGGATCAGTCCAGTCAGAGCAAGCAATTGTCAGTAATCGTGTAGCTCAACTCAAAACATGAGGAGTTCAACGAGTCTGTGAACAATAGAAAAGACAAAGAAAGGACATTTGATTAGGCGTATAAAGTACACAAACTGCCAGACCAACATTAAAACTAACAGAAGAGAGAAATGTCATATGAAATGTTATATCTTCATGATACTTGGTAGGTTTCACATATTTATAAGGGTGTCACAGTAGTCGACGTCAAGCCGGAATCTGGTATTAATAGACCAAGTCATAATAGGAGGCTAGTTTAAATTAATTTATGTTATTGCTAACACACTCATATTTTTCTTTGTATACATTGTCTTTCACTTCTTTTTATTCTTTTATTAATATGTGGACAATGGTGTGGGTTACATGTTTGTTATTCTAAGTTAAGGATTTATTGTATTGCTCTTAGCACGTAACTGTTTTTTGTCCCTAATAAATAAAATAAATTAAAAAATCTAAGTATTGTTTTTTTTTAGTATCATCGGTTAAAGTTGGGCGAAGTATTATTTTCGAATATTTTGTTGGAAAAAAGTGACATTTCTTCCAAACTGGAGCAGTTGGCTTTATATATTTTTTTTTAACCGACTTCAAAAAAAGGAGGAGGTTATCAATTCGACTGTATTTTTTTTATGTTTGTTACCTCATATCTTTTGACTGGGTGAACCGATTTTGATGATTCTTTTTTTATTTGAAAGTTGGTGCTTCCCGAATGGTCTTATTTTAATTTGGTTCCATTCGGACAATGGGGTCTATGTGAAAACCATATAAGTCTTAAAGCATTAAGTATTTGTGCGACAAATGAACGAATACCGTATATTTGTTGCCTCATAACTTTTGACTGGGTGAACCAATTTTGATGATTCTTTTCTTATTTGAAAACTGGTGCTTTCCAAATGGTTCCATTTTAATTTGGTTCTATTTGGACAATGGGGTCTACGTGAAAAAAAAAACGAACGACACAACGAACGAACGAATAATGCGATTAGATTAGTGCGGAGTATCTACCACAACTAAACAGTTAAAAAATAAAAAAAAATTGACTTTGTAGTATTTTTTTTTTAAGGAAGTCGGTTGTTTTTTTTTTGTAAAAAGTTTTTAATATTTGTGGCAAGAGTAAGAAGATTGTCAATGGGTACAGATTTTCTCGATTTCTTTTTTAATTGCTAATCATTTTTTTAATACAAAACTGTGATTTTTTTATATTTTTCTGACAACTATTATTATATTTGACCAATTACACAATTCCGGATTGACGTTGACTTCTGGGAAACACTGTAAAATCTTACACCTTTTTCTCGAAGACGTAGGCAGAAGCTATAAAACGCTACCTGCTGAAAGGATTTAACAGTTGGTTTGTCTACTAGCTATTAAAAATAGTTTAGACACGAGAGAAGAATTAATTTTCAACTAATAAGTTTATTACACTTATAATCTCAAATCACTCTAACCTGGCAAAGGATTCCCATATTTATCATAATACGCTTGAGGTCCATTCTGGTACAGATCATCCCAGTACTTTCTATCTCCCTCAGAGAGGTATGGTCCGGGTGGTCCTGAAGGTATAGGTCCGGGAGGTAGAGGTCCTGGTCCAGGTCCGGGTCCGGGTCTGTCGGGATATCCTGGCCTGCCCTGCCAGGGTCGAGGGGTGACTGGCCGGGGAGGTAGTTCTTCTGTGAAGGATTCAAGGGTTTTAAACGATTTCATTTCTTAAAAGGGTACTGCATAAGATATAGAGTGTAAAATGCCCCAATTTCTAAGATATATCAAATAATCTAGATGTTTTTTGGGAAAGTCTCTGAGAACTATGTGTTGCATTAAATAAATGTTTTCAATTTCCAAATCTGTTAAGGATTAATTTTTATTTTTTAGAAATGACATCTTTGTAATAAATTTATCAACCACTATACTCAATTGAGCTGCCAAATCCCTATTTTGTTAATATTATAAATGCGAGAGTAACACTGTCTGCCTGTTCCGCTTTCAACCGAACCGATCTTAATGAAACTTGGTGCGTAGTAAGTTTGAACCCCAAGACCAGGACATAGGCCTATATTTATTCCACGACTTCGTCTGCATCCGCGGTAACCGACATTAATGCGGACGAAGTCGCAGGCAAAAGCTAGGAACTTATAAGTTACTGATTTTATATATGCAGAATCAACTCATAACGCGAATAGTGGATTATGGCCCATTTCCCTCTTACAGAGAGGAGGCTCGTGTCTCCACAGCGGGACCATTATATGCTGAAAATGTATGTTATGTATATTAACTCATAGAATTCGTCATTGCAAAATCATAGTCCAACAATCAGTATGGGTTTGAGTTAGTAAGTAAACACACTTCATTCAATCCTCCACACATCAATATTGTTTAGTCTATACTTACTCTAACTTTTTATTAAAAAAAAAAAAACAATGAACTCTTGACGTTAAAATCACGATCTGATTGTGTATTTAACATTGTTTTATTTTGAGTCATGAAGTGATGAAAACCAGTGGGGTAATTGTGTAACAAACTAACTAATGTATGCCTTTCATTTTGACGAATGTCAAGATGAAAATCAAAATTTTAATCCTTTTTTCAAAAACTGTGAGGCAGTTAATGGATCAAAGACATCAAGTTACCTCTATGTCCTGGTATAAGCTGATGTCCAGGTGCATGCTGGTGAGCTTGTGATGGATGAGGAACCTTATGTTGATGATACGGGTAGTACTTCTCACTGCACGGACGCCATTGATCTTCGTTTGGTCCAACGTAGCACCTGGAATGTTAGGAAATTATGAGATTTATGTATGTTTTTATGAGTGTAATGGAATCTTTGTACGTGATTTTGATCCACTTCATGACGTCAGATTATTTTGCACACTTATTAAGGACCGATGATAATACAAAATTTTCATAAATTGGTGCCATTAAACTGGCAAATTTATTTTATAAAAAAATGTGTTTTTTATTGCTGCCGAACTAAAAAAATAATAATAGTTTAAAAACCCTTAAACATTTTAATAGAAAATTAAACTGAAAAGAAGAAAACAAAAAAAAAAAACAAAATGATGATATTCATAAATTAAATCTATTTACTGTTAAAAACCGTGGGGTCTTTTTGAGATATTTAACTATTTCTTTTTTTCAACTTTTTAGTTTGAGTTTTCTATTGTGTTTTTTGTTTATTTGTTTTTTAAACTATAATTTATTTCGTCTTGCGAAGTGAGCTTTTTTTGAAAAGGGCAAAGATTGAAGGAAAACTTACCATGGTTTATGGAATCCCTCACTGTATCCACATCTGTGTGTTGGTGAACAGCAATAGTCCCAAGAACCTGAAATGTGTTTTAGAATATATTCTACTACCTGCGCCCCACAGTTTCACCCGGATAAGTCTTGATCACGGGGGCGTATCGGAGTAAAAGTAGGTATCTTATGTCCTTATCCAGGTCATGTAGGTAAGGCTATCGTGAAAGCATAACAAATAAAATAATATGACGCTTTGTTTTCTCGAAGAGTTGAACAGATGTGTATATAGTACAGTCAGTGCCCTGCATTACCTGACCCCTCCTACACAGAAGAAATAAGGAAGAGGAGTCAGGTAATGCAAGGCACTTACTGTACACCCATATTTCGCCAGTTATGTTTAAGTCTCATGTAATAGGGGGCGAGCCTATTGCCATCAACCGGGCACAAATACCGACTCCGGGCTGCTACTGAGAAATTCCGGATAGACAAACTCAATAACATGGAGCTCGCGATACCGGTAAACCACAATTTAAAAAAACATTGTAAGTTTCTTTTCGAAAAATATTTAAAAATGTATTGAATCCACACTAATATTATAAATGCAAAAGTAATTCTGTCTGTCTGTCTGTCTCGCTTTCTTGCTAAAACTACTGAACCGATTTAAATGAAATTTGGTACACGGACAGTTTAGAGCTAAAATGGGACAAAGGCGACTTTTTATTCCGTGACTTTGTCTGCGTCCGCGATTACTGACATTTACGCAGACGAAGTCGCGGGCAGAAGCTAGTATGTACATAAATAAATAAACGAAAATAAAGTAGCCAAATCCTTCAGAATTATTATTATTGTGTGACACAATTAAGTTCCTGACACCATTTAGTGTCCATTAAAGGGACTTACCTATCTCTCCACTTTCAGGCTCGCATGCCCAATGTCCAGCCACAGTGTTCTGAGCGCAGGTAGTCCCGGCTCGGCACGGGAACCCGGATACTGTGTAGTGACGCCATGATACTGATACTGGATAAAGGGGAGAAAATGGGAGACGACGTGTTGTTAGAGGTAGTCAGTAAATATATTTTGCTACCATTCTAATCATACTCAGCACATATTATTCCCACTGCGGGGAAATTACCACGCGGGCCCAGTGTGGGTTGGTAGATATCACATGTCTTCGAATTTTTAGTTCTAGGATATGCGCCAGCTCTGACTTACGAGTAGGTCATGAGTTTAAAACCCTGCGAGCACTTTACTTAGTATATTTAATTTTGTCACCACTACTCACAAAACGGTGAAGGAAAACATTATGAGGAAACTGGCATATTCTTGATCCAAAAATCAAAGATATGTGACCAACCCACTCTTTCTCGAAGACAGCAGGCTTGTGTCCCAGCAATGGGAACATTATAGGCTGAATATGCAGGACTAGTAGCTTATACAGGGTGGGGTCAACGGCGCAAACTATAGGCCATCAATTCGATACATGATTCTAACCCACTAGAATTTGTATTTTTCGTCGTTTTTTTTTTAATCATCAGTTTCATAATAAAAGTCTAGACCTACGTGGTTAAAATATATGGAACAGCATTTTTTTCGCTTTAGCAATATTACGTAAAACAACAGATTTATAGATATTAAATCCATGGTTACAGGTTGCATTTCGGAGTCTCTGCCACCTTGTATATACCTATGTTTTGTTTGTAAATGAAACATTTTTGTGTTGTTTCTGAGTCCTCATTTCAAGATCACTTAAGAGATTTTTGATTTAGACATTATTTGACGTCGATAATTTTGATATCATTTGTCACATAAGCTTAAGGTTATTTTGGCGTTACTGTGTGCATAATGATGTTAATTTTAATGAATTTGCATTAAAATAATGACTGTGCAATACAAATAGACAATCTACTATCTAACTACATGATTTAAGAAAATTAAATAAATAGTTTTATTCTAATACCTGTAAGAAATAAATTTAGTAAATTAATTATTTATTTAGTAGATATATAAACAAAAACATGTTGCAAGAGCCAAAAAAAAAAACATTTTTTTTAGTTCCTGCAACGCCCCAAATAAAGAAATAATAGAATTTAGAATTGTACAGTTTCAAATTTCGAACGAAATAGTTTTTTGGTAAAAAGTCACTTACTTGGTTCATCACCAACTCTATCCGGATACCCGGGCTTCGGACCCGGTCTGCCTGGCCTAGTCGGTCGTGGCTCATCATAAATTGGTCTATTTGGTCCCGGATACCCCGGTATACGGTCCGGCAAGTATCCTGGTTTTTCTGGATAATATCCAGGTTTTTCAGGCAAATATCCGGGTTTTCCAGGTAAGTATTCTGGCGGACCAGAAATCGGTCGATACACCGGTCTTCGTGGTGGCGCTGAAGGTCGGAAACCCGGTTTTAAATCAGGATCGGGTAGATACCCAGGTCTGTAACTTGGACCACTTGGTTCACCCGGATATCCAGGTTTTAAATTGGAATAAACTGGCGGTGGGTAGGCAGGCTTGAAGCCAGGGCCTATGGGGCCTGGGTAATCTGGTTTGTAACCCGATCCAGATTGATCAGAATATCCAGGTTTAAAGTTAGGACCTGGGTAACCAGGCTTAAAGTCCGGTCCAGATGGTTCCAAGTAAGGTTTGTGGGGACCACTTGGTGAATAATTTGGTTTGTAAGCAGGCCCTGAAGTATCGGAGTATCCGGGTTTATAACCGGGTGGTTCAGAACCGGATGAGTACTGTTTGTACCCTGGTCCGGTTGGCGGGCCTGAAGCTGGGATGAATGGTGGTTCTGTAAAAAAGGGAAAACATTTAAGTATATTTTTATTAAATATCCTCGCCCGCCACCAAGTCTTTTAAGGAAGCAGAAGGCCAATTCTCGTATTTAACAACGTTCAAAATCTAGTCGCAGTCTCATATCGGCGACAATCAAATGTCGAAAAATGTATGGAAACTGAAGGTACCTATAATATAATAATATATAATATAATATAATAATATATCCACAACTATCACACAACGCCATCTAGTCCCAAGCTAAGCAGAGCTTGTGTTATGGGTACTAGATAACTGATAAACATACTTGTATATTTCTAAATACATACATATTATAGATAAATTACACCCAGACACAGAACAAATGATCGTGCTCATCACACAAACATTTGTCCTGGATGGGAATCGAACCCACGACCTCCGGCATAGCAGTTGGCAGCGGCATCGTTGACATATTGAGACTGAGATCAGAAGGCGTTCACATTTTCATCTCAGTCTCTTAAAATTACGAGAATTGCCCTTCAGATTAAAAACAAACAACTAAAATCTACCATAACAACAAATAAATATTGTTTTAAAGTTTCAATAAGACGAGTAAATACTGACGCCGTAACGCCTAGTGCATTAATCATAGCAACCTGTTGGGCCTATGCTACGTTATCAACAGAACTTTGGTATTTCATTTTATGCACCAAATAAGCAAAATCAATGTATTCCCACTGCTGGGACACAGGCTTCCTCTCTGTGTGACGGAGTGCGCTATAATCCACCACGTGGAGGGCCCACAATTTAAACAATAGTATTATTTTACTGTTTTTCACAGGCAATACAATTATTAAAAAACTTTTAACAAAAAAAAAAAACACTACAAAGTCAAAAATAACTTTAGTTTTGGAAGTCGGTGGCAAAAACCTTAAATAGAGATCCTTAAGCACCGACTTTCGAAATTAAAGTTATTTTTGACTTTGTAGTGCTTTTTTTAAGGAAGTCGGTTTTTTTTTTGTTAAAAGTTTTT
The DNA here is from genome assembly GCA_932294355.1 of Aporophyla lueneburgensis. Taxonomy (NCBI): domain Eukaryota; kingdom Metazoa; phylum Arthropoda; class Insecta; order Lepidoptera; family Noctuidae; genus Aporophyla; species Aporophyla lueneburgensis. The sequence goes on along the minus strand of OW028762.1, from coordinate 7,677,881 downwards.
ATTTTTAACTTTTTAGTTATGGTAGATACCCCGCACTAATCTAATCGCGTTATTCGTTTATTTGTCGCGCAAATAGTTAATGCAAATTTAAGACTTATATGGTTTTCACATGGACCCCATTGTCCGAATGGAACCAAATTAAAATGGGACTATTATTAGAACCATAAAAATCGGTTCACCCAGTCAAAAGTTATGAGGTAACAAACATAAAAAAAAAATTAAAAAACCTCCTCCTTTTTTGAAGTCGGTTAAAAATAACAGCTAAGTAGGTGCTACAATATTTATAATAGACTTAGCAACGTCCACAGAATTGCCCCATAAATCGGCGGTCTTTTTAACATTTAAGGAGTGAAAGGTTTTAATGATATCTGTAGAGATGATATATTGGAAATGAAATTAATTATCACATACAGGCACGTTTTCTTTAAGTAAAGACTCAGCGGCAGTCGGTGGTCATAGGTATTATTACCTACTTATCCACAATATTTAGATTTATTAACTAAAAATACCTTCATGTTTCGATCTTTTGTGACGACGTCAGGCAAAAGAAATACAAAAAAAGTAGTGAAATTTACAAAATATCCCTTCAAAAGAACCTTAAAATTGGCTGATCTGGATCAGCTGAAATATTAAATATAGCTCCCCAACTCACCATTATTGTACCGTGTGGTGCCGGACGTCAAGAATCACACCACCCCATTTCTTCCCGTGGGTGTCGTAAAAGGCGACTAAGGGACTTATTAGAGAATGGGCAGCAGCGTTCTCTATGCATTTTACCACCATACTGCGATCGCCAACCCGCCTGCCAAGCGTGGCGATTATGGCAAAGCCCCCCAAATTGGGCGAGGCCTAAGTCCAGCAGTGGACGTCTTACGGCTGAAATGATGAACTCACCGTTATGATCATGTTCAGGCAGATATTCAGGTCCGGACGGGCCGGATGGACCCGATGGGCCACTGATGTCCGGAGGTCCGGGCGGGCCGGACGGACCTGACGCGGAGTACGGCTCCTCTATTGGTGGCGCGGAGAGGGGACGAGGTATCTCGTGGGCTGGTTCACTGGAATAAAAATATTTGTAATAATTTGTAAGAAATTATGATGCAGTGGTAAAATTATGAAGAGACCTTTTTTTTACCCGACTACGGCAGAGGAGTGATATGAATCTCGCTTCACTATCTATATAGGATTGGAGGTATAAGGAACAGGTTGTACTTCACTCAACCTCGGTTGAAAAGTGAGGATCATCTATTCGGGTGTCGTGGTCTGGTGGGCAATTGCCCGACAGGACGTTGTATATTTGTTAGTTGCTCTGCTTGCGCGATGCAGGATTTTGCGTGTCGTCGGCGTTATGCGAAGTTCGCATGTAGCGGTGGCGATCGCATGTATTCTGAGCGATGGCCGTTTTGCGTGGATGTGACGCATGTTTTCCACCAGCTTTTTCTTTTCTTCTTGGCGTCATGTTTTGCCGCAAATAAACGTATTTTCTTTCTTTCTTTTTTCTTTATTACTGTCGGGCAGTTACCCAAATAAAATAAATACTCAATTCCTCGTTGAAGAGGCGAATCTCTATTAGAAGACAGTTTTGATTAGCTGACACTGTCTACCGACTAAGCTGGAGGAAGCTGTGACAAAGTGGTGTAGGCTGCGTACACATCCAAACTTATACGACAATATTGTTTAACCTACAAGCTAAATCTGGTACTCAGTGTGGCTAGCTACTCCAAAGCAAAAGTTTTTTGCACTCCGATCTAAATACATACGTAAAAAAAAATACTTGAAGTCAAAACACCCAACTTTTTCTTCACTTTACTAAAAAATCTTATGTCTAAGAATTTTGCACACCCATAACAAAGAACCCCGGATTTTTCTTCTCTTTACTAAAAGATTCTTATCTCTAAGTCTTTTGCACACCCATCCAAAGTCAAGCCTCTACTTACTCGTAGTCCCCAGCATGAACCTTCCTCCAACATTGTCCGTTGAAGAGATCGAAGGCGAACAGCCAGTCGTCTGCCGAGTGCACGTAGTCTACTCCGCGCTGAAGATCGAAGAGACGGATCTCTGATAGAAGACAGTTGTCCGTTTTTGGAGGTGCGATGTTGCTGCAAATAGAAAAGGTTTTGATAATGAGTACAATATTACTCAGTGCAACACTATCTAAGACACCGACTTCCGAAATTAAAGTTATTTTTGACTTGGTAGTGTTTTTTTTTTGAGGAAGTCAGTTGTTTTTTTTTTTTGTAAAAGTTTTTATTTTTAACTCTTTAGTTATGGTAGATACCCCGCACTAATCTAATCGCGTTATTCGTTCATTTGTCGCGCAAATACTTAATGCAAATTTAAGACTTATATGATTTTTAAATGGACCCCATTGTCCGAATGGAACCAAATTGGACCATTAAAATGGGACCATCCGGGAAGCACCAGCTTTCAAATAAAAAAAGAATCACCAAAATCAATTAAAAGTTATGACGTAACAAACTTAAAAAATAAAAAAAAACATACAGCCGAATTGATAACCCCCTCCTTTTTTTGAAGTCGGTTAAAAAGCGGAATAGAGTAGTATAATTATTCTAGAAGAAAATCGATATTAGTAGCTACTGATATTTATTTGCCAGACTAATAAATGAACGTAATTAAACAGGTCATGTGAAAAATATCTAAAGGGGAAGGTAGCTCGTGAAGTATTTTTTTTTTTTTCAATAATCAGCGGGGGGCGAGCGTTTTATTACGGTTTTTGTTCCCAAACTGTGTTAAAAACTTAGGACTCAAGCTTATCACAGTAGGTCAGTGCGAGGCTGTAGTTTAAAAAAAACTCTTAATAAAGGAACTGGTCTGAAAAAAGAAGGTTACATTCATGTCTATTTCTACTAGTAAGCACTGTTTAAAACACAATTAGTACAGACACATAATATATCAACTATGACCCGAAATCCTCGCTCTTATTGCTAAACGAAAGAAAGAAGGTATACGTTTATTTGGACACACAAAATACCAAAACAAAGTAAAAATGTGAAGATGTTTTAACAACAGTTTTAATGCCAGATAGATACTGTCTGACGCTGGTTTCCTAATGAAGCTTTATGAATAAGTGATGCGGAAGAACAAACAGTGCTGCAGATGTCCATCGACTTTCCTAACCACCAAGCAGACCGTCCGCTTATGTCAAACCAATAATAATAAAAAACCTCAAAACCATTTTTGAAGACCTATCTATTCATAGATACCCCACACGTATGGGTTTGATGAAAAATTTTTTTTTGAGTTTCAGTTCTAAGTATGGGAAACCCCAATATTTATTGTTTTTTTTTTCTATTTTAGAGTGAAAATCTTAATGCGGTTCACAGAATACATCTACGTACCAAGTTTCAACAGCATAGCTCTTATAGTTTCGGAAAAAAGTGGCTGTGACATACGGACGGACAGACAGACAGACAGAAAGATATGACGAATCTATAAGGGTTCCGTTTTTGCCATTTGGCAACGGAACCCTAAAAACGAATAGAATACAACTACAGCTGGGGAGTTTGTTGCGCCACTTCTTCTTCCCAGCTAAAGCACTAGGAAGTGTCGAAGGGCGGGCGTTTTGAGGGACTGTCTTATGTAACTTTGACTTTCAAAAAGTGCTGACTCTCAGCCTAGTTTGAATAAATGACTTTTGATTTTGATTTTTGACTCATCATCATCATTTCAGCCGAGAAACATCCACTACTGGACATAAGCCTCACCCAATTTAGGGGAGTTGCCATAATCGCCTCACTTAATTTTACCACCATACTGCGATCGCTAATCCAACTGGGATTAGCGATCGCAGTATGGTGGTAAAATGCATAGAGAACGCTGCTGCCCATTCTCTAGTAAGTCCCTTAGAAGACAACCACGTGAAGAGATGGTGCTATTATATTAATTACTCACTTGAACGAAAAGCTAAGACATCTGAACGGTGCCTCATTGCAGGCATGCCCACAAGCCTGTTCGTCCTTCACACGCGCCTGACCTCGGATGGAAGGACCGGTCAGCTTGGCTGCCTTGTCGTATTGCAGGTAGCATTCTGGAACAAAAGTTATGAAGTAGATATTGAGGGAATTATAGGTATTACTACTTCGTGAGGTTTGGTTTTCCACGGGCAGTTTTGATGTTTTCTCCATCTGAAATCTTAACAGCCTACCTACAAACTTCATGATATCATAATTAGCCTATAATGCTATCTGAAAGAAAGATTTAATTAATTTATCATTTATATTTCAGAACATAATACATTCCATATAGTTGTTAGTAAAACATACTTAAAACTATGTTAGTTAGATTATTACTGATTACATAAAATTGCGCTACTTATCATTATACCTGGCACCCCCGGAGCCGTGAATGGCATTCCAGTGCCTCACAACTGGGCAATCCACCCTTTCCAGTTTGGTATTCAGTAGGCGGTTGGTGCTGCCTCGCACGCGGTGCATCAGAAAGGCCACTCTTTTGCGCATTATCGCCCTAAAATAATCCGTGTTGGCCTTAGCAAACATACCTGATGCACTGCAAAAACGAGGCAACCCCAACAGCATCCTGAAACCATTATTGTACAGGACCCATAGGGCATTGAAAGATCCACAATGAAGAGGGATCGTCTTTATCCCTCAAGACATGACTAATCGACGTGTGTATTCTTCCCATCCTCACGTATGGTTCTCAAACATGGTCTTAGACAATTCAGCAGAGGTCCACGCTCGAAGTTTGCCAGAGAGCTATGGAACGGAGTATCTGGGCCTTGCAGCCGAGTAAAAAATAAAGATTCTGGATTTGAAAAAGATACAAAATTTTTATGCAAAATTTTCATAATTCCTTTCGAGTCATGGAATCTTAGTTTTGGTTACTACATCATTATTAACATTTACACAAACGGTTTTTCAGATTGAAAGAAAGAAAATACATTTATTTACCACAGTTCAAAAGGCACACAGCAGGAAAAATTAAAATAAAAAATAAATTTAAAAAGTGTAAGTTGTGTAGCTTGCGCAAATTTTTCTACGGAAAAAATGTTCTTAGATAAATCAACTCACCCTCATCTTTATTCTGAACATCATCATACAACGCAGGTTCACAGCCCCTTCCGTAGTTTCCTCTTGAATACAACTCGTGCCCACTGTTGGGACGTAGCCCACGCCCTTTCTCTAGAGAGGTCGGTGGTGAAGAAGTGAGGATGCAGTTCTCTAGATCGTCGCCTATAGTTGGGGAGTCGTATCTGGGAATAAAAACGAGAAAATATGAAATTATTTAAAAATTGAAAATGGATTCATTCAATTGAAGATTTCTAACACAATTATATCAATCAGGTCAGGCTATGGCAATGCTAGATATTTTGGCTTTTCTTAAATGACGTCACAACATCGGGATCTAAGCGTTTTCCGTCCTGGTCTAGATGTTCCAAAATTTTTCTCTATTTCTCGTAGATCAATTTCAAAACTTTACTGCTTTCAGTGGATCCCCTCCTGCTACATTTCTACCATTCCCGAAACTCGTCAACAATATGTGAAGATAATTAGATCTAATGTAGATCCTCCTCGAATATCCGGGGGACTACCTGGACCTCTTTGGGAATCACTGGACTCTACATTTTATCGCTCCTTCGGCATACATGGGCAACCCACTGCCACGCTTTCACCTTGCTAACTTTGCAAATGTTCCGTGTGCTGCCTGACGTAAAGAATAGCACCATCACATTTCTTCCCGTGGGTGTCCTAAAAGGTGAGTAAGGGACTTACTAGAGAATGGGCAGCAGCGTTCTCTATACATTTTACATCCATACTGCGATCGCCAACCCACCTGCTGCCAAGCTTTGCAATTATGGCAAACTTCCCAAATTTTGAGAGGCCTATGTACAACTGTGAACGTCTTTCTACTGAAATTATGTTCGTTGTAAGCAATGCCTGCATCTTCAATTTTTCCATCTTAGCTGCCACGTAAACACTTACCTAAAACTAAACCCCCTGCAGAAGAAAGCATGAGCTCTGATACATTCAGCTTCACAGGCTCCCAGACCCGCCACAGTTAACGCAGCTCGTATGGCCGTGTCACTGACTGCTGCCCCAGAACGGACATGCCAGAAACATTCTGTAACAGAAAAAAACATATTTTCATATCAGCAGCTCGATGAGGTTACATTATATGTTATGCAAACTTAACCTTAAGTGACATTTACCAGTGATCATTATAGCTTCAAGGGGTCTAGTCGAGGAACAATTTGGAAAGAATCTGGATCACGCTGGCCAATAATGTTATTTGAATTTTTAGGTTTCAGGAAGGGAATGAGTACTGAGGAGGCAATAATGGCCCTTTCTCACCACGCAGTTAGGACTATTGACAAAAAGCGAAAGTGTCTTGGTATCTTTCTTGATTTATCTAAGGCTTTCGATACTGTTTATGCGCCAGCCTTACTGAACAAGATGGAGGGCATTGGAATACGAGCCTAGTGCTGGATATCTTTAGAGACTACCTGAGGAATCGCACTCAAATTGTTAAAATCGGTCAAAATGTGAGTGAAGAGCTTCCAATTGCATATGGGTTACCTCAAGGTAGCATATTGGGTCCCACTCTATTCCTTATCTATATCAATGAACTCTGTATGCTGCCCATTCAAAACTGTAAAGTCATAACATATGCCGATGATACTTCCCTGCTTATAGATGGAGTAGACAGGGCCCAGTCCTATCGGAGTGCCGAGAAAGCGCTTACACGAGTTATACAATGGTTCAGTAACAACTTACTCACTCTAAATGTCAGTAAAACGGTGTATATGCCATTTGCTATCAGATCTAATTTATGCCCACCACGTTCCCTTATTCTTAAAGCCCACATATGCACGTCTTCCACCATCTGTGACTGTCTAGCAATTTCGAAGTCCACCAGCGTCAAATACCTAGGCGTATATATCGACCAAAATGTAAATTGGCGTAAACACCTTGACACACTCTCTGGTAGAACTCGCAAGTTGATTTACGTTTTTAAAAAACCGGCCAAGTGCGAGTCGGACTCGCGCACCGAGGGTTCCGTACAAACCTGTAGGTATTTTCGGTTTAAAAATATTTTTTTTTTTAATTTTTATATTTCAGTTGATTGAATGTAAGGTAAATTGCGGTTTACGATTTATGACGTTTTAAAAAAAAACTACTCACTCGATTTCGTTCAAACCAATTTTCGGTGATAGTTTACATGGTAATGTACATCATATATTTTTTTTAGTTTTGTCATTCTCTTATTTTAGAAGTTACGCCCCCCCCCCCCCCCGTAACTTCTAAAATAAGAGAATTTTTCATTTCAGAGGACACACATTTTGCCACTTTGGAAGTGTCTCTCGCGCAAACTATTCAGTTTAGAAAAAAGTGATATTAGAAACCTCATTACCATTTTTGAAGACCTATTCATAGCCCACGTATGGGTTTGATGAGAAAAAACATTTTTGAGTTTCAGTTCTATGTATGGGGAACCCCAAAATTTATTGTTTTTTTTCTATTTTAGTGTAAAATCTTAATGCGGTTCACAGAATACATCTACTTACCAAGTTTCAACAGCATAGCTCTTATAGTTTCGGAATAAAATGGCTGTGACATACGGACGGACGGACAGACAGACAGACAGACAGACAGACAGACATGACGAATCTATAAGGGTTCCGTTTTTTGCCATTTGGCAACGGAACCCTAAAAATACGAAAATCGGCTGATAAGGATACATTGATGATGGTTTATTTTGCTTTGTGCCAACCGATCTTAGCTTATTGTATTCCAATCTGGGGTGGTACCACTGAGAACCATTTTATCCGACTTGAACAAGCACAAAGAGCAGTTTTGAAGGTTCTGCTCTCTAAGCCGCTAAGATACTCCACAGTAAAGCTATATGCGGAATCTAAAGTGTTAACTGTCAGGCAGCTGTATGTCCTTCAGTCAATGCTCAGAAAGCATCCTACTCGTCCATCCTCAGAGCCAACAGGCAGAATTAAACACATGGTTTTTCCCCAAGAGTCGCATAAAACCTCGTTTGCCAAGAGACACTACTATGTCACCAGCACGAAACTTTATAACCAACTTAATAAAGTGCTAAAAAAAAATCCAGATACTAAATATCAGGTCAAATCTAAGTTACAGGAATACTTTCAAAAATGAACTTATCAAAATACTGAGGATCTTCTATCAGGTAATTTTAGAAAGTTTATCAAATATTAGATTTAGCAACAGTTAAATTAACATTATTTTTACACTATTGCATACGTTCGCACACTCACTGATACTCACTTACACGCACAGTCAAACACACTCTTTCACATACATACACACGCACACACACATAACTCCACGACAAACACACTGGAGACATACACAATACTTTCATTAATTTTTACTGCTTTTTCTCTTTTTTCGTTGTTTTATTTTATTTTATTTCTCTTAAACTAGCCCTAATGGATTATTGTACATAATGTGTGTCCTACTTTCTATATGCTCATCACTTTGAAGGGACACTGGCTTCTAAGATACAGGTACATAAACCTAGTTTAGAAGTCAGGGTTTTTTATTCTAGAACACTAATCTTAAGTCATTTTTTAAATGTAAACAATCGAAATTTTATGGAGAAATAAAGATTTATTTATTTAATTTGGAACCTATTCCATAAAACCGTAAGGAAACCGTTACAAAGCTTATTTCGAATATTGAATTGCTTTCTATTTGGGCATGGGGTGAAAAGTACAATATTCTCTTTATATACTATAAAGGTGTTCAAATCTTGGACTTTCAGGATTCTGTTCTTCTTCGAACTTCTTCTGAACTTCCTCGTTGCAGACAATATCAATCCTTACCAGTTTCAACCAAAAGTCCGAAGTTGCTAGTTTCTTGTATATCCTAGAGATCCTTTGTAAAATCTCCTTTAAGAACAACCAATCTCGTTAATATAATATTAATTCTTACCACTCTCAACCCAAGGTTTATAGTTGATAGTGACACAGCCCTGGTCTTGTGGCATGGCGTAGACATCAGAACTACTATCAGCCGTTATCTCCAGACCTCTGTATGGTCGCTCACTTAGGAAGCAGTTGTCGGTACCGTGGGAGTTGGAATATCTGGAAAATTATTAGCACAGAATAAAAATTGAGAAAAGGAAGCAAGAGTTAATTCTAATCCAATTTGTCCTATGCGTGTATGTTTCTATGTATTTGTTTTCATTCTTGTATTTTATAGCTGTTTCCGATACATCCATCCCGTATGTTACATCTGCCATGTTTTGTCTCTGCGTCACCCTAAGGTTGACTGGTAGAAAATGCTTCAGGCATTAAGTCCGCCTCTGTACAGTATATTTTTTACTTGTGCATAAAGTTTTAATAAGTAGACAAAAGAGATGTGGTGGCCCAGTGGTATCGCCCCGACTTATGAGTAGTAGGTCGTGGGTTCGAACCCAGGCAGGTGCTTTACTTTGTATAAAATATTTCATCACCACTGCTCTCAAAACGGTGAAGGAAAACATCGTGAGGAAACCGGTATGTCTTAGAACCAAAAATTCGAATATGTGAGAAATCTATCAACCCGCACTGGGCCCGCGTGGTAGATTACAGCCCAGTTCCTCTCACCGAGAGGCCTGTGTCTCATCAGTGGTAATCAATACCGGCTCACGATAAAGAATTCCAATGTAGAAGTGCTGGATTTCAAAACTAAGTACTCAATTCGGAATACTGGACATAGAGTTTTCCTAACAATCCTCTAAGTAACAAAATGTTTTCAGGTTATTAGTCGATGCGCACGAATTTACTCTTGCAAATCGAGTGAATATAGTATTTTCTATAGGCGACCCACAAGAAGTCTATTTAGTAGTGGGCAAATCAACAACCGCACATATACTCGAACGTATATGGCAAGTCATGAATTTTATATACTTTATTTGAGTTTTTCTCATTACTTTATTGCATACAATCTTCGGTCAGATTTTGATGCCAATTCATCCCTAAAAAAAATTCTAAACCGTAGTGCTTCAGAGCCATACACCACTTTCACCCAGTCTCCTGTGTCAAGATCGTTTTAAGTAGTCCCATTAATCTATCAAAATATTACTATTCAATCAAAATCTCTACTCACCGATAACTATAAGATACGCATTTGAACTCCCTCTCGCTGAAGCACGCTGCTTCACACTCCACCACGTTGCGAGATATTAGTGCCCTTCTAATAGCACCAGTACCTAAGGACATGCCTGGACGACGGCGGGACGAACAATCTGAAACACAAATGAAAGTAGATTCCGAATGAGGGGCCGTTCAAGTATTACGTAAGCACTATAGGGGGGCAGGGGGGTCTTTGCTTTGCTTATTTTTGATGACATGGGGGATGGGGGGGTCTAGATGGTGATTACGTAAGCAGTAGTCATTTTGTTTTTTACACATATAGCAACCTACACATTGTCTATGTTTGTAACCGAAACGCATTTTCGGGGATTCCCACAAATAATTTATACGTTTAGGTGCTGGCTTAGAACCGAGTACTGGAATTACCGCGCTACCCACTTGTCCAAATTTCTTCCGTCAATATATTGTTTCGTTTCGGTACAATCGACGATTTGATGTATTTTAAATGAATGTTATGTGCGTTAAAGTCCTCTATCTTAAATCTGTTTTCTTATTTCTGGAATTATAACTGCTGTCCATGAATCAATAAAAAAAACAGAATAGGTACATTAAAAGAAAAATGCATATAGATACCAATGTTTACGTAAGCATGGGGGAGGGGGTAAGAGCTTTGCTTACTTTTGCTGACAAGGGGGTGGGGGGTAAATAATTGTAATAAAACTGCTTACGTAATACTTGAACGGCCCCTGAGGACCGATCTTTTATGCGGACATTAGTCTGCCTGTCTACTGTTGTGGAGCAGAGAGAAGAGCAGAGTTGTGTCAATATTAACCAACAGTATAGCAGCATCGCTGTTGATCCGTGGATGAGTCACCATCTTATATACCAAGACCCTTCCGTGCCTCGGAAAGCACGTTAAGCCGTTGGTCCCGGCTGTCTTTCGTAGATTTAAGATGGTCGTTACGGGTCGTCAGAAGCCCGAAAGTCTGACAACCAGTCTTACCAAGGGGTATCGTATTACACAATAGGTTGTGGAGGTCAGATAGGTAGTCGCTCCATGTAAAATACTGGTACTCAGCTGCATCCGGTTAGACTGGAAGCTGACCCCAACATGGTTGAGCAAAAGCTAGGCAGTTGATGAGTATAGCACCATCTACACCGCCACACGTGAACTTCGTATCACATTGACGTCACGCAAAATCCTGCATCGTGCAAGCAGAGTTTACTGCAACTAGCGTATTTTCAACGTCCCGACATCAATCGGGCAGTTGTCCACCAGACACGACAACCGAACTGTACACCCTGTTCCTCAAACTACATTACTTTTATCCATGCGGAGCGGAAAGGAGTTTAATTCCTAATGGTCAATATTGCCACAACTCTACTTCACTCCTTATTTCTCCACTCAGCTACTCCACTAGATAGGCGAGAGGAGAGGCATAAGACATTTTATTCAAAGTTAGACAGTACCTAAATCATGTTTTTATCTCTTACAGAATATAACGAGACATATCTCATGCAGAGCATGGTATAAATATTCCAAAGCGGCACGCGCTGATGAACCAGACAAAAAATAAACGAAATGACGTCTTACCTTTAGTTCTACCATCATCACTCCGATCAATAGAATCATGGTGATGCTGCTTAGGCTTATAAAAATTCGACTCCTCATAATCTAAATTATTTTGACTCCCCGAACTCCCAGAGTTGTTCCACCGTCCCCTTTTCCAAGCTCCATAGCCATATCTGTTTCCTGCCCAGGCTCCGCCATTTTTACCCAAGGTATCGTAGTCAAAAGTCCCCCCATTTTTGCCCAAACTGTGGTAGTCAAAGTTGGTGTTCGAATGAGGTTTTACTCCATATGATGGTCTTTCGACGTCTGTGGATATTTGCCAATGACTTATGGATTTGTGGTAATCATTCCTGTCCTTATAGTATCTGTCGTAGCCGCCATATTCTCCGCCATACTTGCCCCAGTTTTCTTGGTCATCGTTGCTGCGCGCTAAACCTGGAAGAAAAGACGTGAGAAGGATACTTTAGTATCATATTTTGGGCTTGTGGTCAAGTAAAAACAGCCGCAAGGGTCGATCGATCAGGTTAAGCTACGCTTGCCGCGGTTGTACCGTGGATGGGTGACCGTCTTTACATATCAACCCTTCCGTACCTCGAAAAGCACGTTAAGCGGTTGTTCCCTGCTGTTATTCTAAGATTTTTGATAGTCGTTACGGGTTGTCAGAAGCCTGAAAGTTTAATATCCAGTCTTACCAAGCGGTATAGTATCTGGGTTGCCGAGTTTAGGCAGCCTATCTGAACTCCACAAACATTACATGGAGCGACTGCCTAATGAAGATAGTCGCTCTACATAATATGCTGATATTCCGTTGCATTCGATTGGACTGGATGTCGACCACAAAATGGTTGGGGAAAGGCAAATTATGATTTTGCAGTGAATTATTCTGCGTTTTTTTATATGTATAGATGGTTTATATTGAAAACAGCTAGGTTGCTACAAATTTTTTATCGACTTGATTTGCAGATAAAACCTACCTACATTTAGTTAAAATTGTTTTTGGTGTTGGAATGAAAAATGATAAATGATTATATTTTTGTAAGTAGGTTTGTACAACCACTTTAAAACGAAATCATAATTTAAAACTGGATGACGTCGGCGTTTCCTATCAGACTACGCTGAGAAGAAAAGCCGAAACAACTCAGAGGTCACAGTCTCTTTCAAGTCCAGACACAATCTTGGTCACAACATGTAAAGACCATGTAGAATGATATCTGAAATGGTATTTGGATGAAAGAACCACAGAGATTGAGTGGACCTGTCCAATCAGTGTACGCATTTGTCAGTAATCGTGTAGCTCAACATTATATTTATGAGCTGTTATAAGTGAAAACCTATCAATATCCTCACAGAGAACCTAGAAATATCTTAACAACATCAGTTAGCAATTTTAGCACATCACTGAATGCATTCAGTCCCTTGTATAACATTCGGAAGTTGCTTAAAAAATATAACTTACCTTGATTAATCTGATAAGGCACAAAATGCCTATCTTCATGTCCACCTCTTCTGTTCCCATAAGGACCTCTTCTGTCTCCGTCGAACCGATCTCTATGTCTTCCATCAAAGCCATCATACCTATCCCTCCACCCAGTTTGAGCTCCATCCCCATCTGGTATCTTATTAGTCTTTGAGGATAAAAAACCGGAATGCAAGACCCCTGGACCTCTCAAAGTGTCTGGGCAGTTGGGTTCCAAGCTATTCCGGTCGAGCTCGAAAAAATCAAAGTCTTTATCTTCGACGAAGTCACGTCGTAAGTCGAACGCTTCTATCGGCTTTGTCATTAACTCGCAGAGGCCTTTGCCGCGGAACGTTCGATCTAATCTGTAAAGAGAGGTTTTATGGATTAGTGTTAGAAAATAATATTTCGCCCGGATTCCCTGAAGAGATAGACTGGAATATAGTGCTGAAGTCCCATGTAATAGGGTTCACATGTGTTGCCAACAGGACACAGTTACAGACTCCGGATTTTTACTTTCCTGATGGAAAAAAAACTAACTATGCTATGCGTCATCTGGAAATCAAACTTAGGACTCCAGAATTCAACAGTTTCGCTTGCTTCCACCTACTAAACCAACGAAGCAGACATATTATGTATTATTAAATTGATTAAATATCAGATGCATCGGTGCGTTGTGCGATCCATGGCCCTCTACGGGGCACCGGTGTGGGCGCCCTCATTGAGGCTGCGCCCAGCGCGCCGGTTGAGTGCGGCCCAGAGGGTCATGGCCATCCGGTTAATCCGGGGATACCGCACGGTCTCCTGCGAGGCAGCGAGCCTCCTTGCCGGAGTGCCGCCATGGGATCTGGAGGCAAAGGTCCTCGCCCACATGTGGGAGTGGCGCGAGGAGGCGAAACGCCGGGGCGAAACTCCGCTGCCGCGACAAATCGCGGCACGGCGGACAGAGCTCCGGTGTGATCTCATGGCGACATGGCGGGTACGATTGTCGCAACCCAGTGCTGGGCACGCCACAATTGCGGCGGTAAGTCCCCTCTTTGAGGAGTGGATAGAGAGGCGTCACGGCGTCCTCACCTTCCGCCTGACGCAGGTTCTCACCGGGCATGGGTGCTTCGGTGGGTTCCTGTTCAGGATAAAGCGGGAGGATACGTCCGGGTGTTTCCATTGCGAGGATCGTCTGGAGGACACGGTGGAGCATACGGTGGAGGTGTGCCCTGCCTGGGCGGAGCACCGCCGTGTCCTCGTGGAGGCGATCGGCGGCAGCGACCTCTCGCGTCCGGCCCTGGTGCGAGCCATGGTACGGAGCGAGAGGGAATGGGAAGCCGTCACCTCCTTCTGCGAAGCAGTAATGCTCGCGAAGGAGGAGGCGGGGCGCGTGAGGGAGTGGCAGTCTCTGCGCCCTCACGTCCCCAGCCGCCGCAGGAGGAGACGCCCCGGGCGTCGGGAGTCTATAGCGGACTCCCGGCCACCGTAGGCGCGAGCTTGCGGGTGGCGAGCAATGGGTAGCTCGCCGCCCGGTAAGGACCAAGCTCGGGTCGACGGCGCGCAGTGTTCCACGCGCGCCTCAAAGAGATGTCAGCAGCAGTGTAGGGGTCTACTAGGACCGATGCCTGCCGGGGTCGCGTGATTGTTCGAAAGAGATACCGTGACCCTGGCACATGGGCAACTGATGGAACACGGGTGGGTTTTAGTCAGTAAAAGTCTGACACGCCCTCCCGCTCCGCCCAGAGCGGGAGAAGTCATTTGATGATTTCCCATCCTGAAAAAAAAAAAAAAAAAAATCGGTGCGTTGTCATTACGTGAGTTGTGTCGTTACTAAATTAGATTAAATTATTTTTTTATTATGCTTTAAAATCCCACGATATGAAACAGTGTAGCAGCAGATTTTGGTAGCGAATTATAAGTTGCAGGTTCGAAGCCAAACAGGTACTTTATTTTGTGTAAATTATTTGATCACCACTGCTCTCAAAACGGTGAAAGCGTAGACAAAAAATTCGAAGACATATGACATCTACCAACCCTCACTGGGCACACATGATGGATTACAGCCCACTCGCACTCACCGAGAGGAGGTCTGTTTCCCAGCAGTGGGAACATTATATGCTGATTATGCTACGTGACAGTAGGGCATAATATAATGTAGGTCTAAAGAAAATATTTTCTCATAAGAACTTAAATAACAGTTCACTTATATGAGATACAAAAGTGCTTACATCTAATCAATTATACATATTTGCCTCCGGTGACATTATAGTGTACATACATGTTTCTTAAGGTTTTTTTTTTCTTGAAATGTTTATATTTATCACACTTTTTTAACTCTTCCGGTAAATTATTGAATATTTGCGCTCCCTCAAACAATATTGTCTTTCTACCGTAATTAGTCCGTGCTCGTGCAGTCATTAGTTGAAACTTGTGTTTACTTCTTGTGTTGTATGTTGTTGTTCTCTTATGTATTTGTATATTAGATTGTACGGAATTCGTGGAGATTTTTTTAATAAGAATGCAGGTGCATACTTGTAAAGTTGTGAGAGATTTAGTAGGTTAGTTTTTGTATATAAGTTCTTTGTAGGATATAGGTAGTTATAATGGAATAGTACTTTAATAATTTTGTTTTGTAGTCTTTGTAGTGAATTTAGGTTAGATTTAGCAGCTGATCCCCATACCTCGATGAGATATTCAAGGTTTGATTTTATTATGGAGTTATATATAGAGTGAGTTATATATAGTCGTACTTTTTTCGGGATACAGTCAGTGACTTTTCGTAACGCCCCTAATAGTGACATTAATTTTGTTTTAACATGATTGATGTGCAGTTTCCAAGTAAGTTTGTCATCTACCCACAGTCCGAGATATTTTTCGTGTGTAGATCTTTTGAGAATTTCTCCATTGATCCTAAGCGGTGAGAACTCCATTAGTGGTTAATTTTTTGCGGAGAAAATCATAAATGATGTTTTTGCATTGTTAATAGTCAACAAGTTATATTTCAATCATTCATTAAGTAGGTCAAGGTCTTTTTGAGCATCTTTTATAATGTTTTGCAAAGATTTGTCAAAATAAAATAGGGAAAGTGTCGTCTGCGTACAACGTTAGGTGTCCTGTCAGCCCTATGTTAACAATGTTATTAATGTAAATTAGGAATAATAATGAGCTAATTATTGATCCTTGCGGACATCCGTATGTAATGTTTTGTGCCGACCTAGTGAAGTTATCTATCTTAACAACTTATTTTCTATTTTGTAAATATGAACTGAGTATGCTGAAGGCGATACCTGTAATACCTATATTACTTAATTTCTGTAGCAGCTTTTGATGGCTTACACTATCATATGCTTTTTTTAGGGTCACTCAAGATACCAAAATCCAAAATGCCACAAAAAATACCAAAATGTACATACATAACAAAATCCTATAATCACTGACAGCAGCATGAACTTAGGAGAAGATTTCCTTATATTACAAGGAGCACTAAGGAAGCATGTTTGTAAATTCATCCCCCTTTAACACCTTTAGGGGATGAAATTATTTACATTTTTGCCAACGGGATATCCTATCGAGCACACGGCTTGTTGCTTATAAAATTCCACTTAGCTAAACTAGGCTATATAGTTTAATCTAATGATAATGACCTAGTTTTCCTCTACATCCTATCAGATGGTAATCATACTAACGAGTAAGTAATAGGAAATAGGCTAATTTGATTTTCACTATTAGTCATATGGATAAACAGTTTAAAGCCTCATATTCACTTAGCGACAAATAAACTGCGGTTTGCCTTGAATTTGTTGAAGAATTTGCTCAGTATAACTGCAAACAGTGGTTATAAGAGACTTTGGAGGTATGAGGAACAGGATGTAAAGATCACTCAACCTCCACAGAAAAGGATGGATCTTCCGACCAGACGGGTATTGTGTCCGGTGGGCAACTGCCCGACGATTGATGTCGCCACGTTGTTTATTTAGCTAGTTGCGCAGTAAACTCTGCTTGCGTGATGCAGGACTTTGTGTGACGTCAGTGTAATACGTCGTTCGCATATTGTGGTGTAGATGCCGCTACAAGAGCAGTGCTGGCCCTGAGTTGTACATCATGAGTTCGAACTCTGGCAGGCTCTTTACGTTGTGTATTTCATCACCACTATCTTCAAATGGTGAAGGAAAACATAAGGAAATCTGCATGTCTTAGAACCAAAAATTCGAAGACATGTGATATCTACCAACCCGCACTGGGCTAGTGTGGGGGATTACAGTCCACCCCCTCTCGAATAGAGGGTTTACTTGGGTGGGAAATCATCAAATGACGTTTCTCGCTCTAGGGTGGAGAGGAAGGGCGTGTCAGACTTTTACTGACTAAAACCCACCCGCGTTCCTTCAGTTGCCCATATGCCAGGGCTACGGTGACTCTTTCTGTGGTCTAGCAGTGGAAACCTTATAGGCTGATTATATTAAACCATTTATAGGCATGTTTCATCACATTATATTTTATCTACACCATGAGGTAGACGACAATAATACCTCACATTCCTGCTCTACGTGTAAAGGAGGTACCCTAATACATTTTGTTTTCAAGATTATATTTTAACACCTTGTCTATATCCATGCTAAATTACAGCTTTCAAATACTAAGAGTCTCTTAGCCAAGCTGCGGACAGGCGAACCGACAGAAACGAACCTATGCCAGGTATTCCAATATACTCTTAAAAAAACTTTATGAAATTGGCACTTAATGCATGAATCAGCAACATCATTTCAGCCATAAGATGTCCACTGCTGGACATAGGCCTCCCCCAGAAATGCATAGAGAACGTTAATGCCCATTCTCTAATAAGTCCCTGACGCTGTTATTTTCGTTCGGCTCCACAGGGAGCGCATATAATGCATACAAGGCTTTAGAAATATGTTTATAGAGATACGTTTTGCAAATGAGAAAACATGACATGTTCAGGAAATAACCTAAATTGGAAACCGTAATTGAATAATTGGACAATATATTATAGAAATGTGAGGAACTCATCTCACAGAACCACTCGGGCAAATCTATACTAATATTATAAAGCTGAAGAATTTGTTTGTTTGGTTGAACGCGGTAATCTCACGAACTACAAGTCCAAATGGTTTTTTTTTTGTGTTGGGTAGCCTATTTATTGAGACAGGCTATAAGCTATATAACGTCACGTTACAATCAAAAGGAAGGAGGCGGAGCAGCAACGAAAAATGGACGAAAACTGGCAGGCAATTTCACGCGACGGGAAGGGTTAGGGGAGCAAAAATTTGACGCGGACGAGGTCGCGGGCAGAAGCTAGTATATAATAGAAATGAGAGGAACTCAACTCACAGAACCACTCGGGCAAATTGGTGAGTATTTTCACTACCTTGCCTTACTCAATGAGCGTGTGTACTGCATATTCAACCCACTGCATAGCGCCCAGAGTTGCAATTCGAACACTGCGTATTTGCAACGTTCTGAGACTCACTCGTGCTGCAGTCTGTTGGATTCTCACCGCTCGGTTCAAGACTGAGAGATGAAATTCCAGTGTGCGATAGAATCCCTCCAGGATATTGTCCGTGTTGATGTTGGCTAAGTATTTTTGAAACTATAACCGTATCCAAATTTAAACTTAACTGACTGCACCCAAGGGTACTGGAGTACTGCCAGGATCGCGGATGTGTTCGAAAGAGTTACCGTGGCCCTGGCACAGGCAACTGAAGGAACACGAGTGGGTTTTAGTCAGTAAAAGCCTGACACGATCTCCCGCTCCGCCTAGAGTGGGAGACGTCATCTGATCATTTCCCACCGAGGGAAAAAAGGGGTACTAGAGTGACTCTAATAGAAAGTCTATATATACAATTCTCAGTCCTGAGTGACTGACTAACTGACTGATATATCAACGCACAGCCTAAACCGCTGGGCGTAGAGACATGAAATTTGGAGGGTGTGTCTTTGTGAAGAATAGGTATCCACTAAGAAAGGGTTTTTTGAAATTTTATCCCTAAGAGGGTGAAGGGGGGGTTGAATTTTCTGTGAAACTTTTTATTCCCTGGGTCGATTGACACGCGGACAAAGTCGCGGGCAGAAGCTAGTATGAAATAAAACATCTTTACTAAATATTTATTAATATCAACATAATAGGTAAGACTTTTATAGCACCATAACACCAGCCTTACTTATAAGTAAAAAATCTTAAAAAAAAATTAGTTTAATTAACCTACTCAGCATATTTTTATTTGGTTTTCTTAGACGCAAATGTTATGCAATTATCACATTTAGTTCGTCACTTACGGGCCATGAACTTGGACATTATGAACCAGATTGAGTATCAGTAAGGGTTGGAACATCTGAGGACTGCTTTTTCCCAAGTATATTCTCAATTTTTATTTGGAGATGCATCAGCAACTAAAAGTTAAACCTGGGTACTCCAGGTAAACTGACCGTGACCCGCCGTCCTCAACATAGTTGTGAAAAGATAAGCTAATGATGATGTATATACTGAACCCCTTGGTACAGTTCTAAGGTTCAGTAGATATATAAGTAGAAATATAGGTGTTACTAGAGAATGGGTAGCAGCGTTCTCTATTCATTTTACCACCATACTGCGATCGACAACGCGCTTGCCAAGCGTGGCGATTATGGCAGAACATCCATTTTTGGCCTATATTCAGCAGTGGATGTCTTTCGGCTGAAATGATAGGTACATCATTCCGAGCCCTTCATCATAAACTATTGTAACGTTTTCGCACTTAAATTTTTTCGTCATACCCTGTTGGTCTTGCGATCTCATTCGCACAATGGTACACTAGTACTTGGAGCAACCTTGGTGGCGTCCCAATAATGTCACTTCAGTTCACATTAAATGTACACCATTATATTTTGTATGTAGACGATTCACATAATCTTTTATGCAAATTATTATTGTGTTTAACGCCGCATTTTGATGATGTTTTTTTTTTGTTACCTGTGAAGGTGGTTATAAGTATATTTTTGGTCTATTTTTTATCGACGAGATAAGGAGTTTTCTTCATGTATGACCACGCATTGGTTCTTACTGAAAAGTACGATTTTGTTTTTTTTTTTTTATTGGAAAGGGTAGTTGGTCCCATATGAAATTTAAACAATAGAATCGACCCCCAAGTTTAGAAAAAAAAAACAAAGTAAAATCGAACAAAACTGAAATCCAAAAAATTAACTATTTAGTCTAACTTAGCTCCTAAATTAATAAAATACTCATTTTTTATCGGCGCCAAACAGAAAACCACCAAGTAAAATACCGGTAGCTTGATTGATCGGCGTCAATTGTTTGTTTGGCACCGTCTCAAAATTAAAAAAAATAAATATATAAAATAAACTAACGGACTTTGGTTAACGTATGAATAGGTTATGTAGTTTAGACCGATAGGGGGTAATACCTATATGCGAATGATGATAAGAAATTAAAATACAGTATCATTAAATACAAGTGTAACATATACACATTTAACTGAAATGTAAAGTGATGGCCCGAAACACAGGTTCCAATTAACCTAGATCAGACGGGTCGCTACCTTACATTGTAATTCCGATAAATAATCATTTGCAATTGTGATAAAAATATATTATCTTTAGGCACTATAATTGTATGGAAAATTTAATACTGTTTGCTAAATGTACTCTTTTTGTAATTGTTTTTATGAAATAAAAAAAAAAAAAAAAAATTATTATTTGATGCTGATCAGTAAACACAGGATAATAGCTCAGGCATTTCTAAAGTTTATAGTTTTTATTAACTTCTTTTACATAAACATCAAGTTATAAAGTGTATGTCATTATTTTAATCAGTAAAAATAAATTAGTTCTCTTTGCTTTTGAAAATAACGGTTCTATGTTTCAAACTTAAAAATTTTAATGCAATGATTACAATATACAGGATAAGTTTTTAACCAGTGTGCAAATTTTAACAAAATAAACGAATTATACCTTGCCTTTACCTTGCCTTGCTTTTTACCTTGCAATTTTTATTTTGATATATCTTAGTACAAAAAAAATTAAGTTATCGTTAACGAAAGATGTTTATTTTGAAACTGCTTTTTATGATAACTTGCACGCGGTACCGGCGCGGTGGCGAAGGTGAACGACCGAGCGTAGCTACAAGTACCTACCAGCTGTTCGATCGGTCAAAATTCTAAGAAGTTCAAAGTACCTACGCCGGCGCGCGGTTACTGACGTATTCCTATTGTCAATTTCATATGAAGAAATATGTAGGGTGTCCACAGTTTACTGATTGAAGGTTGGATAAAAATTAAAAAAAATTTATTAAAATAAAAACTTTTTAACAAAATATTAAACCGCCGAAAAAACTGAAACGCAATGTTTAATTTTTTGTTAAAAAGTTTTTATTTTATAATTTTTTGTGGCTTTAATGTACTAACAATACTTGGCAAGGTAGATTTACCTTATCCGATAAAAAAGAACGATCAAAATCGGACAACTCTGTATAAAGTTATGCGTGGTCATACATTACAATCAGTGAGTGAACAATCAATCATCCCCTGTTTTCCGACCTTTAGGGTTCAATTTGGTTTTTTAAATTTATATGGGACCACCTTCGGAGTATACCCTTTCCAATAGAAGAAGAATTATCACAATCGGACCACTATGTAAAAAGTTATAGGTACATAAAAACAAAAAAAAAATATACGCGTTGAATTGAGAACCTCCTCCGTTTTTTTTTCATCGGTTGAAAATAGTTGAAATGTGTTGATACTGATATTGAACCACAAAAAAAATGCACACTGGTTAAAAAAAAATCCTGTATAAGGGCTGGTAGCTAAGTAATAACAGCCGCACGTGTGAATCAATCCGGTAAAGATTGACGCTTGCCGTAGTCGGCTAGTGGGTGGACCGGAAAGCATATTTAACAGTTGTTATGAGTCGTCAGTAGTCTGACATACCAATGTCACTAAAAGGTCTCTTATTACAGTGTAGGGTCTCTTATACCCAGGAGTCAAGGGATCAGATAGGCGGCCGCTCTATGTAAAATACTGGTATAGCTGCATCTGGTTAGACTGGAAGCCTATATCACATAGTTGGGAAAAAGCTAGGCAGATTAATTGATTACAATTTACAAGAATTGGAATTTAAATACACAGAAAGATTCATTTTGAAATTATGTGGCAGCTCTTCATTCAAAGTTATTAACAAGCCTTTATTAGCTTCACCTATATGTTTATATGTACTGTTTGTAACCCACTCCTTTGGACTTGATTTTGATCCACTTCAAACGGTCAGATTTCATTGAAACTCTGAAGACTTACCAAAGACCGATGACATTACAATAATTTCATAAATTTGTGCCATTATCTTTGCCAGGGTCGCCGGGATCGAGCAAAAAAAATTAAAAAAACACGCTTCCATAGAAAACCAAACTAGAAAAACAAAAGCGTGGGTTGCTTAATACC
The DNA here is from genome assembly GCA_932294355.1 of Aporophyla lueneburgensis. NCBI lineage: Eukaryota > Metazoa > Arthropoda > Insecta > Lepidoptera > Noctuidae > Aporophyla > Aporophyla lueneburgensis. The sequence continues at coordinate 7,655,331 of OW028762.1, read as the reverse complement.
AATTAAAATACCTCAAGAAGCACCCAACGCTTTTCTTCAATTATTTTCGATGAATTAAATAACTCTAGACGTTATAACAAACAGCAGATCTAACATTAACCCTGCAACAACACACAATGCTGATGCATCTGATAACTGAACCGAGGTTAAACGTCACGGATTACGACCAAGCAGTTACCGTACTGACTAATATAGTAAACTATGCGTTAGTTGAGTTGAATCTGGTTAAATATATTGACAATCCCAAATAATATACTGAAGTCACATTTCTCCCCGTAGGTGTCGTAAATTGTGACTAAGGGACTTACTAGAGAATGAGCAGCAGCGTTCTCTATGCTTTTTACTAGGGATGTTATGGATATGAAATTTCGGATACGGATTGGATACGGATATAGGAATGATTATTATACCGGATACGGATACGGATACGGATATGCAATTATTGCGGATTATCCGTTAGTTTCGGATAATTTCGGTTACGGATATTAAACTTTTAAGGAATTTCAAAAGTAAAATACAAATAGCTAATAAAATGGTTTTATTTATATGTCACCATTTGGTAGTAATTACAATCAGTATGTGAGTAATTATTACAGCTATTTAAAATAAAAATGATTATAAATCTACCTAAAATAAAAATGTAATAACAATTCCGATATTATCCGAAACTTTTATTTCGGATTCGGTTACGGTTACGGATACATTTTTATATCGGATTTCCGATAGTTTCGGTTACGGTTACGGAGCTCCCTAACATCCCTGCTTTTTACCACCATACTGCGATCGCCAACCAGCTTGCCAAGCGTGGCGATATTGCCAACCTATGATCAGCAGTTGACGTCCTTCGGCTGAAATGATGATGATGATATTGACATATTTTTGGATCGGAGTTCCTTATCATATTTTTGGGAATGACATTTCGCATGTCAACCTATGAGGTTGTTGGCTGCTGAACCGGACTTGCGTATGGCTACCCTAAAAAATTAAGGCCTCCAGCTACAGCTTAAAAACTTCAAACTAGAGCGACTACTCGCTAAGGGCATCCCCTTGAGGGTAGGTACGGACCTCGGCTTAGGGCATCGCTAGTAGAGGACAGAAAGGGACAGGCTGGATTGGAATGATTATTATTTAACCTCTAAGTCCCTGAGATACCACATTTGGTATAGACACAATGGTTTTTAAATGTGTCTGTAATTACGGTATTCAATGGGTTAAAGATGAATTTAAAGTTACAGGCTCAACGGTGCAAGCTGGCTCGATCAAGGGTCGGGTGAACATGGATTGGAACAGCGCGGCAGGCCTCGGCAGCGAGGACGAAAAGACAGCGGTCTGTGTCAGTGTGTCTTGAGAGTGCTAGTGAGTTTACTACTTACCTGGACGAGGTTTGTAACGTCATGGAGAATGGCACGGTTATGGTATAGTTAGGGAGTTCCTTATAGCACGTTTAACACTATTTGATAGCTGTGACAGTCAAAATGTTACACCATTTTATATCTAGCTCTTAATTGCCAAGTGCGGAAAAGTAAAAAGAATTTCGATCCAACTGTGTATCTTACGACACCTTTCGATGTTTTTTAACACCTTTGACCATTCTAAAAAAGCGAGAAAGACAACCAAGGGGGACAACGACGACTAACAGACGTATGGAAAAAAGACATCTTGCACCAACCTCAAATAAATTGGAATGAGGACAAAAATTATAAAAAAACAAGTAAGCCATTTAGAAATCCTGGAATGGCTTTCTAAATGTGCAATAGTCAAGGACACCAAAATCTAAACAGCAGATCCGACACACACAATTCGCCAGTTATATTTAAGTCCCATGCCATTAACTGCGAACAAATCCCGACTCCGGAGTGCTACTGAGAAATTCTATACAGAAACGTAAAACTTTTTTCCAGACTTGTAAATTCAACCCAAGTCCGTCTATTCTCTCAAAATAACCTAAATCTGGAGGCTAGAGGGATTAGTTTAAAATTCTAACCTAAAATTGCAAAACTAATACAATGTAGAGTCAACCCTGTTCCAACCTACATGCTCACCAACCATGCAGAGAAGGGCCTCTGCTAAATAGTACATAGGTACAAATATTCATTCTATTATGTAGATGGTAAGATAAAATTGTTCTATAGGTACCATCTGAGAAGACTACTGTTGAAGACGCGAAGATTTTAGGTAAGATAGAAAGATCGTGCGTTGAAGGTTATGAAGTGACTTACTTTGAAACATTTTTCGTTGGTAGCGGGTGGAACATGGGTGTCGCAATTTTGTTTAGAAGATTTCATGTGTTACATTATCTACGGGATTTAATCAATCAATTTAATGAAGAGACTATTAAAGCAGAGCAGTAGTGACCTCGTGGTGTGTATTACATTTTATCACCACTGCAGTAAGAACTGCGAAAGAAAACATCGTGAGACAACCGGCATGTCCAAAAATTCGTCAACATGTGACATCCATCAACATTGGGCCCGCGTGGTGGATTAAGGCCCGTAATTGACCAGGAACTTTTGTGACTCGGTGAGCGACCAGATCTAAGCACAGTAAGTTAAAAATATACTGTGAATTAATAAGCATATATTCTGTAAGATTTAACAGGGTTGCAAATATTGGCTTGATATTTTATCCACCAGTCTTTTTTATTAAGAGAGGTTTGGCGATGTATGCCGAGATACTGATATTTTTCCTAGTTCAGCTACAGATAATGTTGTATTATTTGCCTGCCTAGCCTTTTCCTATGTTGGGGTTGGCTTCCAGTCTAACCGGATGCAGCTGAGTACCAGTATTTTACATGGAGCGACTGCCTATCTGACCTTCACAACATAGTTACTGGATAATAACGATATCCCTTGGTAAGACTGTTTGTCAGACTTTCGGGCTTCTGACGACCCGTAGCGACTGTCAAAGATCCACAAAAGACAGCCGGGAGCAACGGCTTAACGTGCTTTCCGAGGCACGTAGGAAATTTTTCTTGCACAATATGGTTGTTATCTATACTTATAATAAAATTGTAGAGAGGTCAATTCTGTACATTGAAAATATATTCAAAATTAATATTGGAGGATGAATGGTGATCGATACTGATGCCAAAAAGCAATCAGTAAATTTTTTGTCTGTCTGTCTGTATGTGCACGCATGGGTCAAAAACTACTGAAGGGATTTTAACAAAACTTGGTACAATTGTAGTCCATACTCCTGAGCAGGTTATTGGCTATATAACATAACGCTAAGACGCATAGAAGCCAAGCAGTGACGATAAATTTGAAGTAAGTCGGATCAAAATTCGATTTCGAGCTAAAAAAAATTAACTTGGATTAACACATAGGCTACTTTTTATTCCGGTAGTACGTTCACGCGGGATATTTTCCGACCTCCACGCGGGCGAAGCCGCTGGCAAAAGCTAGTATTGTAAATATTATAGTATCAATTTATATCTATACTTATAATAAAACTGTAGAGAGGTCAATTCTGTACATTGAATATATATTCAAAATTAATATTGGAGGATGAATGGTGATCGATACTGATGCCAAAAATGCAATCAGTAAATTTTTTGTCTGTCTGTCTGTATGTGCACGCATGGGTTAATAACTACTGAAGAGATTTTTACCAAACTTGGTATGATTGTAGTCCATACTCCTGGGCAGGTTATAGGCTATATAACATAACGCTAAGACACATAGGACCCGAGCAGTGACGATAAATCCGACCTCCGCGCGGGCGAAGCCGCTGGCAAAAGCTAATACATAATAAACGTCCGGCAACACACGGTACCGAGTGTAAAAATAGCACCATCCCATTTCTTCCCGTGGGTGTCGTAGAAGGCGACTAAGGGACTTACTAGAGAAAGGGCAGCAGCGTTCTCTTTGCATCCTACTACCATACTGCGATCGCCAACTCGCTTGCCAAGCGTGGCGATTAAGGCAAACCCCCCTTTTGGGGAGTCTTATGTCCAGCAGTGGACGTCTTTCGGCTGTAATGATGATGATGATGAAATAATAAACATTACGAGCCCCATAGAAGCTAAAAGGCCAGTTTTGAATAAACGGGTCTCTTAAAAATAATTCGAAGGCAATTCTGTCTGGATTTTTCAAGTATGACAGGTTCTCAATGGCCAACTTATCGATTCCGCTTATTTTGGCAAAAATACAAGTGTTGGGAATCATATAGGTTGCTACAACATCTTTTAGTTGCATACATCACTGTTATTATCATTTATCAAAGTCATCATAAACAGCATATTATAATGTTGGGAACATTTCTGTTGGGACAAAGGCCCAGGTTCTGATGTGCGATGGAGTGGGCCGTAATCCACTACACCAGTGTAGGTTGGAAAACGTTGCCCTTTTCAAATTTTTCATTCCAAGACATGCCGGTTTCCGCCATGTGGGTCCAGTTTTCATAGATTGCATATGTGATCAAATTTTTCGTTCATGCATATGCCGGTTTCCTTACAAAGTTTTCCTTCACCGTGTTGTGAAAAGTGCTAATGAAATTTATTTTATTTATTTATTTATAGTTAATTAAAACGGTACAACACCAATTACATTAATTAACATAGAAAAATGATAGGTTGACAATCCATACTAATATTATAAATGGGAAAGTGTGTATGTCTGTTTGTCCATCTTTCACGGCAAAACGGAGCGACAAATTGACGTGATTTTTTAAGTGGATAGTTGATGGGATGGAGGGTGACATAGGCTACTTTTTGTCTCTTACTAACCCCCTACTTCCCTAAAATGGGGGTGGAACGCGCTAATCTCAAGAACTACTGGTTCGAATGGAAACGTTCTTTTTGAGTCGGGTAGCCTATTTATTGAGGAAGGCTATAGGATATATAACATCACACTACGATCACAAAGAACGGAGCAACAACAAAAAATGGATGAAAACTGGCAGGCTGCGATGGGACGGGAAGGATCAGGGGACCAAATATTTGACGCGGACGAAGTCGCGGGCAGAAGCTAGTACTAATATAAATTTAAACAATTATGTAAATTAAAAACTAATATGGAACAGAGGACTCCTTTGCATACTTCCTCTCACAGAACACCAGACATATACGCATAATTTTATTCCATTCATCAACAAACACATCACATTCAGGGTTGGCAGAAATGGCCTATCTAAGACACCATTGCTGCAAAACTCAAATATCTTTGTTTAAAGAGACTTCAGATTTCAGAGTGCAGAGAAGGGATGTCCAACACCATGACGACCTTTACTAACAATTCTAACAAAATTCACAACTAAACACCAAAAATACTATGATAAGTATTGTCGAACGCATACATTTACCAAAATGTTGTAACAATTAACATATTAAGGTCGCTAAAGATCAGGAAACATACACAATAGTGCGAACAGCGCGTGTGAACACTATAAACACATTTGACTTCATTTTTGTTACTAATTATCTCTGTCATCTGTGTTAGCAACTTTGTTTTAGTTTCAATATCTGAGTAAACAGGGTGAATAGAGGCGAACTGGTACTGGAACTCCTTGCGTTATAAAGGTCTTGCTAGTTCTCATTCTCATTGCAGTCAAGTTTGTTTTTACACGCTTTATATTAGCTTCACATGTATGTTTGTTTGTAACCGACTCCTTATAGCGCGATTTTGAACCACTTTAAATTATCAGATTTCATTCAAACTTTGCACACCTGTCAAAGACCGATGACAATACTATAATTTCATAAATTTGTGCCATTACCCTAGCCAGGGTTACCAGGACAGCAAAAACTGTCTTCGAAAACTACGCTGACATACGTCTCAAAATTCGAAACACCCTAAAAATAGAAAATAAGTAAATAATGCTTTTTAAAGTATTTTTTTATTGATATCAGGCACCCCACGCTTTTTTAGTTTGATTTTCTATGAAGCGTGTTTTTTAGTTTTTTTTAAACTATTATTATAGGGAGTTTCAATGGCATGACTTGCAGACTTAAGTATACATTCAAGTCTTGCTACTGAGTATACAGGGAAGGAGGGGAATTGATATGCAAACTAAAATCGTGAATTCAACTTAAAAAAAATCAGCTCAGTGACATAGCTACGCGGCCAAAATCTATGAAACATATCATTTCTTTTTTCGACAAAAAATATCTATGCTTGGTTGTCTTGAGTCATTATTCTCCATCCATGATTTTGTAGTGGCATTAACACCAGCACATGCAAACTACCGTGTCACACTGCTCATAATCAGTCTATATTGTTCCCACTGTTGGGATATAGAATTCCTCTTTGTGAAAAAAATGTGAGCAGTTCTTATTTCACCACGCGGGCCCAGTGTGGGTTGGTAGATGTCTCATATATTCGATTTTTTTGTTATGAGACATGCCGGCTTCCCCACAATGTTTTCCATCGCCGTTATGAGAGCTGTTGAAATAATATACACATAATGAAGCGCATAAGTGGCGGTCGTTACCATTGGGCCACCATTGCTCCTGAGCCTTGATAATGGTTTCTAAATGCCCCCAGCAACAGGCTCAATTAATGCAACGAAAAGAGCTCTGTTAACGCAATGATAGAACCTCTGACGATGCAAGAAATTCATATAATGTAAGAATTAGCTCTGCCAGGAGAACTAGCGTAATTTTACGTCAGAAAAAATTGAGAACTATTTCACATCCGATTCAAATTGACCACGATGGGAATAAGAACGGGCATGCAAAGGGATCTATAATGCAAGTAGTCTTAGTATCGCAAGGATACCTGATAATGCCATAAGTTTAAATCCTTATTGGAGCATGCACAAGCAACGTAAGAAAAAGAGCTCTATTGACCGAACAATAGGGTTCTGTCGACGCAAGAAGTTTTTATAACGCTTGCAGCTCTTCTAGCACAACTTTGAGCACTATTTAACATTTCATTTTAAGTTTCAGCGGATTTTGGCAGAGGAATGAACTTTCAAATTGGCCACTTTAATCCGACTGCTAACTTGCACTTTCAGTTTTGCTGAAAAACCACAGGTACCTACTTACTCAAAGTAATGGCCTGTATGACCATCTGCGTCGTAACAAGTTAGTTCTTGTGCTGAAACTTACTAACTATTCTGTTATTTTCAGTTTTTTTAATATTTAAATAGTATAAAATAAAGTCGCTTTCTGCGTCTGTACGCTTTAATCTTACAAACTACGCAACGGATTTTAATGTGGTTTTCATCAAAAGGCATAGTGATTTAAGAGGAAGGCTTAAATTTGTAATACGCGGGTGCTTTGCCCGCGTGTGTACAAATGTAAGCCTTCTTGTAAGCTGGCAAAAGCTACAATATAATACATAACTTTATTGCCCTGCACTTTACTCATCACGAAGTGAAAATATACGGAAAAGCAACTTATTATAACCATCTGTAGCGCCATCTACACCACCACATACAACCTACCGACGCATCACACCGACATCTTACAAATCCTGCATCGCGCAAACAGAGTTTACCACGCAACTATCATATATACAACGTCCCGACATTAATCGTCGGGCAGTTACCCTCTAGACACGACACCCGTCTACCGGCGTAGCATAACCAATTCTATATCTATTCTACCAAGAACAAATAAAGTTCCTTATGTATTTTAATTCTGTAAAAATGTTTCTATCTCATCAAAAAAATAGTCAATCATACTTGACATCGTATTTTTGTCGACTGAAGAATAGAAACATCTCTTCTTTTCAGTTTTACACGATTTTTCTACGATACAATCTATCATTTTGTCTTGTCTTCCGTCGACAAATTCCGTTTCTATGGCGATCATACGCGTGCTGGTCGGAGTATCCTGCCTTTTCTACGGAGGATGATTGAACACCCTGTTCCTCATACCTCTCAACATCAAAAAAATGTCAGGTCTAGAATCATTTGCTGGATTTCATATTTAGAGTTTACGCGTCGTTGTCCCTCTGTATAAATTGTCATTTTATATATCCTTTCTATCCTATCAGATCTATCCATGTAGCAACGGACGTAAAAAATAGCACCACCCCATTTCTTCCTGTGAGTGTCGTAAAAAGCTACTCAAAAGCAAAAGTCATTTATTCAAACTAGGCTGAGAGTCAGCACTTTTTGAACGTCAAAGTTACATAAGACAGTCCCCCCAAAACGCCCGCCCTTTACCACTTCCTAGTGATTTAGCTGGGAAGAAGAAGTGGCGCAACAAACTCCCTACCTACCAACTACTAAGGGACTTACTAAAGAATGGGCAGCAGCGTTCTGTATACATTTTACCACCATACTGCGATCGCCCACCCACGGGCCAAGCGTTGCGATTATGGCAAAGCCCCCCCCCCAAATTGGGGGGAGGCCTATGTCCAGCAGTGGACGTTTTACGGCTGAGATGATGATGATGACCTTTAATTCATTAACATAAAACATGACTTACCTATAGTTAAAACTTTCACAAGGAAATCTCTTCTCTGTGGCACACTCTACCCTGCAGTCTTCAAGCCTCTCGCAGGGCACCACTTTCCTGACATGGCTTCTTAGGGCTCGCTTCCCGGCTAGGACGCGGCGAAAACATGCTGTGGGAAGAAAGGTATGTTATATATTATCTTGATAAAGAAAAATTATTTAAGGATGAGTACTATACAGGGTCAGTTTTTATCCAGTGCGCAAACTGTAACCATGAATTCAGCATATCATTCTAGATCCCCAGCGTAGAAAATTTTCGTCGGTTATACAAAAAAATAAAAAAACAGCTGTTCCATACATTTTGACCCCGTAGGTATTGCATTTTTCTATGAAACAGCAGATTTTTTTTTGTAAAACTGACGAAAAATTTCTGTGCAGAGGTGTCTAGAATGATATGCTGAATTCATGGTTACAATTTACACACTGGATAAAAACTTATCCTGTATAGTATCGTGTGGTGCTGGACGTAAAGAACAGCATCACCCCATTTCTTCCTGTGGGTGTCGTAGACGGCAACTAAAAGGACTTACTAGAGAATGGGCAGCAGCGTTCTCAATGCATTTTACCACCATACTGCGATCGCCAACCCGCCTGCCAAGCGTGGCGATTATAGTAAAGCCTCCCAAATTGGAGGAGGCCTATGTCCAGCAGTGGATGTCTTATGGCTCAAATGATGATGATGATTATCAGTGATCGGAGTAGGTAGATTGAAATGAGATCAAGGATCAATGAACTGGCACGTATATAAGGTGTATCTATTCATACACGAAATATTTTAAGAGGTACACTGTAGGTGGTAAAGAAGCTATAGAAGCAAAAAGAATTTTTTTATCTAAGTGTTTTTTAATTTTCGTAATTATTATAATTTTAAATCTGCTTGAGACGTTTTGCATAAAACCTTTACTCCAAATTCTATTAATGGCCCGCCTGACGCTGCGAGGGCAGCGACCGGACGGTACGAGCATGGCCGCGGTGTCTCGGGCCGTAAAAAATAAGAAGGAGCCAGTATTTCTTGTGCGTCAAATAATTTATAAATATTAAATTTTGAAAAAAATACATTTAGAAAAAAAAATTTTTTCTTTGCTGTAGCTTTTTTACCACCTACAGGTGTACCTCTTAAAATATTTTGTGTATGAATAGATACACCTTATATATTAGTATGGATAAATCGATCTAGCTAGGATTCATTTTTATAAAATGTCGTTTTATTCGTGTTTTCAATGATCAACTTTATCGATAATCAACTTGAACATAAACTTTTTATTTTAAACACAATTTACCAAAAAATACCGAGCAAAGCTCGGTCATCCAGATATTAAGTCTTAAATTTGCATTAAGTATGTGCGCGACAAATGGACGAATAACGCGATTAGTTTAGTACAGGGAACATACCATAACCAAAAAGTTAAAAATAAAAACTTTTTTCAAAAAAATAACAACCGTCTTCGAAAAAGTTTTATCAAAATCGGTTGAGCCGTTTCGACACGACGATCCTTTGATGAAAATATGTATTACCTACTTCTTTTTAAACTTAAAGGTCCATTACGTATCTTTTTTACTTTCTAGAGGTTTTTTCTTAGTCGGGGGATTTTTAATCATAAGTTTTTCAGAATTGGGCAAAAATATACAAAGGTACACGTCAACTTCAGAACCCCCTCTTTTCGTTTTTTTCTTTTCGGCTAATAAATGCTTTGACTTCGACAATTCAGTGAGATCAATCAGTAGTTACAATAGGTAGATCCTTAATTTGCAAGTTGCGTCACTAACTCAGGGAATAAGGGTATGCATGATGCCGTGGTATGTTATTCTCATCCTGATCCAGCCCATCCCTTGCTGCCCTCTACCAACGACGCCCTAAGCCGAGGTCCATACCCCACTAGTGTTGCAAAAGAGTCGAGTCTTCGAGTCTTAATTTTAAAGACTCGACTCAATTATGCAAGACTCAGTGTGCTCAAAAGGCTCGGAGTCTAGAATCAAACTGAGCCCGAGTCATTTTTAAAAAGGACTCGATTTTTATAATGGACTCGAGTCTTAAAAAGGACTCAAGTCTTAAAAAGGACTCGAGTCTTAAAATGAACTCGAGTTTTAAAGAAAAACTTGGAGTATGAAGATGAGACTCTAATAACTCGTCAGATTTTTTTTTTATCATAACCAATAATTGGATCATATCACCTTCAATTCGAGTCTTTTCGAATGATGGGCTACAAGTCTCATCTTCATGTTCCTAGTTTTTTTTGAAGACTCGAGTCCATTTTTAAGAATCGAGTCCTTTTTATGATTCGAGTGCTTGACTCTAGACTTGGAGTCTTTCAAGCACACTGAGTCTTGAATAACTGAGTCGAGTCTTTAAAATTACGACTCGAAGACTCAAGTCCTTTGCAACATTATACCCGACAGGGGGTGCCCTTAGCGAGTAGTCACTCTAGTTTTAAGTCTTTTAGCCCTGGCTGGAGGCCTTAATTTATAAAGGTAGCCACTGGCAAGTCTGGTTAAACAGCCGACAACCTCACAGGTTGACCTGCGAGATGGCATAAAAAAGTGGTATGTTCTTTTTACAACAAAGCTGACGTAATACGCCAGTAAATGAGTACCTACCAAAATAAGTCATGAGTTAAACTTAATTACATAAGGAACAATAAATCCTAAGAATGTAGTAACAAAAAATACGCGAAGAGCAACCTTGGTGGAGATCCGTTAAGTCAGAATTATAAATAAATATGACCTACTGAGAGAACTAAATGATTCTCTGTAATTTGGGGACTCATGGCTAAGTAATGACATTCTTACGAGAGGATTGTAGGTCAAGGTATGCTTGCCGCGGTTGGTACGAGGATGGGTGACCAACCTGTAAAGGTTCCGAGACCACATCGTGTCTCGGAAAGCACGTTAAGCTGTTGGACCTAGGGTCACGCGATTTGTTAGAAAGAGTTACCGTGTCCCTACAATATAGTTAACTGAAGGAACACGGGTGGGTTTTAGTCAGTAAAAGTCTGACACGCCTTCCCGCTCCGCCCAGAGTGGGAGACGTTATTTGATCATTTCTCAGCGATTAAAAAAATATATTGGTCCCGGCTGTTATTCGAAGATCTTTGACAATCCTTACGGGTCGGCACTTGCCCTAAAGTCCAACAACCAGTCAGAGTACCTGCGGTCGGATAGGCAGTTGCCCTAAAGTCTTAAAATCCTCCCCATAATTGACTATGGCGATGTGTGTTACTACGACCTGAATGCAGATCTCCTCGATAAACTTGACCGCCTTCTGAATAACTGCATTCGATTCGTTTTCAATCTTCGTAAGTATGATCACGTGTCCGCACACCGGTTGCTCTTAAAATGGTTACCCATTCGTCAGCGCAGAGAGTTGAGGGCTCTGTCAATGTTATTTTCTATACTCGAAAAACCCACTTCTCCTTCCTACCTTACTTCCCAGGTTCACTACTTGTGCTCTGCGCATAGTAAAAATCTTCGTTCCACCAACAATCGCCTTCTACGATGTCCTTCTCACCGCTCTGGTTTCATTTACTCTTCTTTCTTTGTTCAGGCGGTCTTTCTCTGGAATGCGCTCCCTCTGAGCATCAGGATGGCAACCAGTCAGTTATCATTTAAGGTGAAAGTAAGAGAGCATATTCGGAAGAAGTTGGCAGAAGCAGCCCAGCGCTGATTTGCTGGGTTCGTTTTCTCCTCTACCGATCGTTATGTCTCCAGACAAAGTTCATTTTCGTGATATGGTTGTATGTATGTATCTATGTATGTATTTATTATTCATTGTTTTTCGAGTTATGTTGCACCTGCCATGTTTTTCTCTGCATCACCCTAAGGTTGACTGGTAGAAAATGCCTCAGGCATTAAGTCTGCCTTTGTACAGTAGTTTTACTTGTGCATAAAGTTTTAATAAATAAATAAATAAAGTCCAACAACCAGTCAGAGTACCTGGGTTGTGGCGGTCGAATAGGCAGTTGCCCTAAAGTCCAACAACCAGTCAGAGTACCTGGGTTGTGGAGGTTGGATAGAAAGTTGCTCCATGTCCAATACTGGTATTCAGCTGCATCCAGTTAGACTGGAAGCCGATCACAACATAGAAAAAGGCTAGCCAATTAATTCATTATTACCATGCATTTTTCCTGCAGTTCAGCAGTAGTGGTATAATGGAAACGACAGTGATATACGAGTTCTACGTCGTAGATCCAAATCCAGGCAGGCACGTTACGTTGTATAAATTATTGCTCTCAAAACGGTGAAAAAAGAAACATCCTAGAACCAATAATTCGATGATATTGTGACATCTAGCAATTCGCACTGGGCCCGCGTGATTGATTATGGTCCACTCTCTCTCAAAGGGAGGAGTCCTATGTCCCACAAGTAGGAACATTTATAGGTTGAATGTGCTTATGGTTCCTGCAAGCCAATAATTGCAAAACTAGCCAAAGTCAAGCGATTTTTAACCATGTGCCATATGATTTTCAAATACTACACTACCTTACTCTTACTTAGCAATTAACACGTTGGGACCAGCAACGTCTTATAATGACTGCACAATTTATTGTTGACACAATGTCTAATCACGGCAACTATAGATATGAAATTAGTCAGTCATTGTAAGACGTTGCTGGTCCCAACGTGTTAAGAGAAGACTAAGGGATTGTGTCAACAGAATATGGGCAGCAGCAGTGGCGAGGTGTAAATTTTTCTAAGAGAGAAGCCGAAGCAAAGTCGGCTTTAACTTACTCACTCATCAATAAAGAATACTTACTATCATTCTAAAATTAATATAGGAATGTAATTAATTAAATACAATTAAACTGAACAGCTGAAAACCGAATAAAATGTGCAATATTCCTCTATCTCGTTCTCGCTGTCGCATTTTTCTATAACTGTCTCCGTCATAACCCGTTGTACAGCGGCTTGCTCTCGTACATATCAAGCGGTGCCACGTGACCTAAAGTGACATCATTACGGGATCGCTGTTGTATGAATGTTTAGTTCCCGATTATGACGTTTTGGCGCCGGGTTAATTTAGAACATTTCTTTTTGTTGTAATACAAAGCTATAAATAACCTTTTTTGTTGTTTGAATGTTATGGTGAATTAAATACTACGGGTATTTAATTCACCATAACTGTAAACTGTGTAACTATATTTTTTGGCAATAGTAGGCACTATTGACATACCATTTTTAATAGCGATAGAGTTACCAATGCGAATTCCCGAAGGAAAGCCGGTAGGAATCGTGTTATATGGTGCTTTCGCCACTGGGCAGCAGCATCTTACACCCTTGCCTACTAATAAACCAACAATCTATTTACGATGGTGACGATAATTTTTACTTTGAAATCATTGGTGAAACAAAGGCCACAATATTGTTGTACCAAAAATTGTTTGTAACCTTGTTTGAATAAAAGACTTAGTTTTCTCTCTATCGATTGAATAGTTGTTCCGAGTGCTGCCGGACCTAAAGAATAGCACCATCCCATTTCTTCCCATTTCTTCGACTTACTAGGGAATGGGCAGCAGCGTTCTCTATGCATTTTACCACCATACTGCGATCGCAAATCCGCCTGTCAATATGGCAATCATGCGGCGATTATAGCAAACCCCCCAAATTGGGGGACGCCTATGTCCAGCAGTGGACGTCTTTCGGCTGAAAGGATAAGTTGTTAACTTTATTGTGCATATACGTTCAAACAAAATTGAGAATGACCTGATAAGTATTGCACTAAAGGGAAACCGATAATCATCAGCGATAACAAAGGCTTTTAATGATGATAATAACATAAAGACAAACGATTTACCAAAGACAAGACATAATTACGTAAGACGTAATCTTTAGCATCTTAATCTACAGTATTCTCAGAATTTTTAAAGATCTTAATGCCGTTTTGACCTCTGTAAAGAATAAGTCACACCATCGTCACCGAAGCGTGTCGGAGACACGACAAAAGATTGTGGTTCCTTAGTCCACGAACTAGACTTAATGCAAAATGGAATGAATGAATAAAGCTGGATTCGTGGTTAGAGAAAAACCGGCCAAGTGCGAGTCGGACTCGCACAAAGGGTTCCGTACAAACCTGTAGGTATTCTCGGTTTATGCATAAGGTTCATGTTTATGAAAATAAATGTTTTTTTTTTATATATTTCAGTTGATTGAATGAAAGGTAAATTGCGGTTTACGATTTATGACGTTTTAAAAAAAAAACGACTTACTCGATTTCGTTCAAACCAATTTTCGGTGGTAGTTTACATGGTAATGTACATCGTATATTTTTTTTAGTTTTATCATTATCTTATTTTAGAAGTTACGGGGGGGCGGGACACACATTTTACCACTTTGGAAGTGTCTCTCGCGCATCTATTCATTTTAGAAAAAAATGATTTTAGAAACCTCAATACTATTTTTGAAGACCTATTCATAGAAACCCCACACGTATGGGTTTGATGAAAAAAAATTTTTGAGTTTCAGTTCTATGTATGGGGAACCCCAAAATTTATTGTTTTTTTTTCTATTTTGTATGAAAATCTTAATGTGGTTTACAGAATACATCTACTTACCAAGTTTCAACAGCATAGCTCTTATAGTTTCGGAGAAAAGTGGCTGTGACATACGGACGGACGGACAGACAGACAGACAGACAGACATGACAAATATATAAGGGTTCCGTTTTTTGCCATTTGGCAACGGAACCTCAAAAACGGTTAAAAACGACAAAGATTTTTTTAATGACATATTATGATTGTCTGGCAGTAACAATCTTAATTAATTTTGTAAATAGCCATAAAGTTATCATAGGAGAATATAAATAAATTAAATCCCTACTTCATCATCATCATTATTTCAGCCAAAACAAGTCCACGGCTGCTCCATCTCTAGTAAGTCCCTTAGTCACCCATGGAAACAAACGGGATGGTGCTATTCTGTACGTCCGGCAACACAAAGAACGCTATTATCCCTAATTAAGATTTCTAAGCCCGGATAAAATAAAGTTTAACGTTTATTGCATTTTCTGTCATTTCATTATATGAATTTAATTTTATGCCTAAAATAGTATTGATGTCACCTTAGTCAGCCCTCAGAGTGATGGTGGTAAGGCGGGCTATTGACTAAGAGGTGAAGACAGAGGTAAGACCACAATACATACTTGGTGCATTCTCCACAAGTATAACTCTTGATCCAATCGCAACACACACAAAGTGACAAAACAAAAATATTGTAGTCCACCAATTCATTTTCACAACACTTTTTCGTTTGCATCATCCAATAAATCCAATAAAAGCACTTTTATACACCTCACTTTTATTACAACAATTCATAATTATTGTTATTGAATGAATAAACAATGTAATCTTATTTTATTCAATTGAAATAAATACGCACTTAATCCCGTTCCAATTACAAACTTATTGAAAGTTAAAATTTTCATTCAATAGTTTTTAAATTAGAAGAGTCTGTTTCAATTGTTATTTTATTACGTTAATAATTGAATAACAACTAATTTCGTTTTATTAACTGAATAATTGTTGAAAATTAACGAGTTTTTGTTTTAAAATATGCATGAATGTTTGTTTATGGGTCAATGAGATCGCGCCGCGTAACATAGTGCAACTGAACAGAGGCATTGTCTGCTATAAGCTTATATGTGAATGGGAAATCGAGTATAGAATTGTGTGGATAAGACCTTTGAAAAACAATTAAATGGTATAATACAATGATAGAGATAGACGAAGCTCTATGGATTAAAGCCCTATAGGTAGGTAGGGGTAGAAAGGAGTGCTGCGGTGGCCCAGTGGTATGGGTCCCGACTTATGTTACGGTCGTAGGTTCGAAACCAAGCAGGTACTTTATTTAGTGTAAATAATTTTATCACTAGTAAACGGCAATGGAAAATCGTGATGAAATCAGCATGTCCTAGAACCAAATGATATCTACCACTGGTGAAATATCACAGGTCTTTGATTTTTTTTGGTTTCGTTGCTTTATTTATTTAACCATTTAACAAATATAAACAGATAATGAGAAAAGAGCAGATAAATAGGTACAAAGGTGATGCTGTTATTTCTAAAGAAATCTCTTCCAACATACCTGCTATATGATAGTAGTTGAAGAGATGTAGACAGCATGTGTAAATACATAAAATCAAAAATGTTCCCGGAGCCATGATGACGAAATAAACACAAAGTAGAGTGCATGGCGTGGGTTCAATCCTATGACCAAAACTAGGTATTTTAGTTCGGGATACAACTAGATCACCAGTGCTCTATTACAACTAAGTAATTCACGTGGATATTGTCAATATCGTCGTTGCGACTTTAAGACCTCTTATGTGTTAAATTCAACTTTATGTGAAAATCGATAACCGTCTACGGAAAAAAATATGTATAATGAAACCAACTACAACAAAATATATAGGAATCAGCCATATGATTTCCGGCTTTTTATTTTGCTATTGTTAGTTGAAATTAAAAGTAGTATGATAGTTAAAAAAAGAAAAACAGCTTCAAAAAAGTGATTTTGCCACGGATATCGATTTTGCCAAAAGTGTCACATAGAAGGTCTTAAAGTCGCAATGACGATATACATATAAAAAATACGCATTTTTTTTACATACAATTTTAGCTCAGTATCAAGCTGAACGGAAAAAGGAAAGGGAGGCGTTTGCCCAGCAGGTGCATTAAATTACATAATATAGGCTGATATTATTATTATTGGAACGAAGTTTTGGAACGAAGTTCCTTATCGCGCGTTGCGAAAGGGGGCTAGACGGAAAAAATTAAGACCAAATTTTGTAACGACACTTTTTGCTATAGTTGTAAGCCGTGCGGCGTGCGCGTGTTTCTTTGTCTGTCTCTCTCTCTCTCTCTCTCTCATAGAAAGCAAGCCAGTTATTTTCGTTTCGTCTTTCTATTTCGCATTGAACAGTGTGGTGTCGCGATGATTATTTTTGTTGAGTGTATACAGGTTTTTTGTACATAATAAATAATAACACAATGAATCCTGACAGTGTTTCTGCACAAGTTCCGGATATTGCTAATGGAGTTAGGTAAGTAGAGATTTTATACAGGCAATAATAATCGAAAGGAACTTCTTCCATCCGGGTGTCCCTTGACACCTCTCAAGTTTTTATTATTATTTCCGTTATTTCAGTACTGATAGTGAGTATAGATACACCTCTGCCCAACCGTTTAGGGAAACAGGACATGATGTTACCGGTGGTCAGGGGTCCAGAGAGAGAAACCTCCTAACAATGCGAGCCGTGTCCAAAAGTATCGCTTTTTAAATAAAGCCCGTATTACTATTATTTTATGTTTATAGTCATATCCACACCAAGCCAACGTCGTGTTGATTACATCTGATAACTTTGGCAGCCGGCCTATTGTCTCTAAAAAAGGATTATTTGTGGCAAAAAGCCTAATATATCCTATCATTGTACCTCCCATGTGAATGTTAAACATAATATCATGGTGTTTTTATAATGGTTTCATAAATTAATGCACGCAATTTGTAGTTTTATGGGGTTTTTAGAAGGTTATGCACAAATTGGAGAGCAGTGGCGGCCCAGTGGTATAGGCCCCGACATATGAGCTGTAGGTCTTGAGTTCGAACCCAGGCAGGCAATTTACTTTGTGTAAATAATTTCATCACCACTGCTCTCAAAATGTCGTAAGGATGTGACGCATATTTTCCCCAGCTTTTTTATATTTTTGTAGTGTTTCAATTTTATTTTTTGCGTCATATTTACCGCAAATAAACGTATTTTCTTTCTTCTTTCTTATGTCCTAGAATCAAAAAAATCGATGTGTGACATCTCCCAACCCGCAGTGGGCCTGTGTGGTAGATTGCGGCCCACTTCCTCTTACCAAGAGTTTCCCAGCAGTGGGAAAAATATAGGGTGATTATGATGATGACGATCTAACTAAACAGACAGCTGTGCTGCTGGGCAATTCGTTGCGCCACTTCTTCTTCCCAGCTAAAGCACTCAGGAGTGGTGACGGGGCGGTTCTTTTGAGGGACTGTCTTATGTTATTTTGACGTTCGAAAATTGCTGCTTCTCAGCCTAATTTGAGTAAATGACTTTTAATTTTGAACTCACGACCTCATGCTCAACAGTAGCATTTGCAGCCGCCCGACCAACGAGACAGTAAGCCTACAGAAGATGCGGGGAAGACCAGCAGAACTATTGGCCACAACACGGGTTATCGTATCAAAAATTTCACATTTCTTTAACCTAATTTGCCTTGCCAACGATAGCTAACAGCTTTCGGAAGAATAGCGGTTGTCACATTGACTAGTTGCCTGTTAGTCTAGTGGTTAGTGGCCCTGACTGCTAAGACTGAGGTCGTGGGTTCGATTTCCACCCAGGACAAATCTTTGTGTGATGAGAACGATAATTTGTTCTGTGTCTGGGTGTAATTTATCTATAATATGTATGTACTTAGAAATATATAAGTATGTTTATCAGTTGTCTGGTTGTCATAGTACAGGCTCTGCCTAGTTTGGGATCAGATAACGGTGTGCTGGTTGTCCTAAGATATTTATTTATTATTTATTTATATTGTAGCGGCATCTACACAGTCACATGTGATCTACGCTTAACACTGGCGTTACCGCAAAATCCTGCATCACACAAGCAGAGTCTACCATTCTTAATAAAATATTCAAATACTTCTGTCATTCCCCATAGTGATAAAGACAATACTAATCCAAGATGGAGCTTGCACAAAAAACGACAATACTCAGCCGTCGAAACCAAAGTCTTCCGTATAATTCAACAAATTGTGGGTATCCGGTTAAGACTGTTCTAATGTACGGACGTTTTAAAAGCAATTTATTTGTTAGGGGTCCGTAAGAGAGATTGAAAAACTAAGTGCCAAAGAGATGCCAGCGGAAATTGAAAGGGACTGCTAGGGCCGATGCCTGCCAGGGTCAGTTTGAAAGAGTTATCGTGGCCCTGGCACGGGCAACTGAAGGATCACGGGTGGGTTTTAGTCAGTAAAAGTCTGACACGCCCTTCCGCTCCACCCTAGAGCGGGAGATGTCATTTGATTATTTCCCAACCACAAAAACAAACCGGCCAAGTGCGAGTCGGACTCGCGCACCGAGGGTTCCGTATAAACCTGTAGGTATCCTTGGTTTATGTACATAAGGTTTGTGTTTATGAAATATATGTTTTTTTTTAATTTTTATATTTGAGTTGATTGAATGAAAGATAAATTACGGTTTACAATTTATGACGTATTAAAAAAAACTAGTTACTGGATCTCGTTCAAACCAATTTTCGGTGGAAGTTTACATGGTTATGTACATCATATATTTTTTTAGTTTTGTCATTCTCTTATTTTAGAAGTTACTGGGGGGGGACACATACACATTTTACCACTTTGGAAGTGTCTCTCGCGCAAACTGTTCAGTTTAGAAAAAAAATGATATTAGAAACCTCAACACCATTTTTAAAGATCTATTCATAGATACCCCACACGTATGGGTTTGATGAAAAAAAAATTTTTGAGTTTCAGTTCTAATTATGGGGAACCCTAAAATTTATTGTTTTTTTTTCTATTTTAGTATGAAAATCTTAATGCGGTTCACAGAATACGTCTACTTACCAAGTTTAAACAGCATAGCTCTTATAGTTTCGGAGAAAAGTGGCTGTGACATACGGACGGACAGACAGACAGACAGACAGACGGACAGACAGACAGACAGACAGACATGACGAATCTATAAGGGTTCCGTTTTTTGCCTTTGGCAACAGAACCCTAAAAAGGGTTCCGTAAGGGAGATTGAAAAAATCTTTGAACGTACGAAAAAACAAAAGTTGAACGTAATTTATCAAATGGTTTGTGAAACAGTCTAGAATAATGTTTATACCATTGTGTGATCCAAGCCCGCCCTTAAGTCAAACTGTTATATGACTTAATTGATCAATGTTTACACACTTAAGTGTGACTTATGTGTGGGTTGAGGTTACACATGCTTTACAATAGTATACGATACGTGTGACTTAACCCATTAACGCCGAGGTATCAGAATTTTTACTAACTTTGCAACGTGTTTATTTATTATGTTATCGGACCAAAAAAGTAATGCAATATCTCTATTCCTACGTGAAATTTGATGCTCTTTCAGAATCTGAGCTCAAAATGTCGATTAGATACCGAAAAAAAAAATACTGCTAATTAAAACGTGAAAAACATGAACATTTTCAACAAAAAAAAACAATCGCATTTTTTTTCACAATGATACCGCAAACGTATCAACTTTTAGTATGATCAGAGGTGATCATGGCACTCGAACATTAAGAGGATTTTTTTTTAGAAAATTTCATCGACGCATCTCTTCAAAATGGCGGCGAGAATGAAAAATCTTAATCTATCGTTTTCTTAAACACAATAAATAAACACGTTGCAAAGTTAGTAAACATTCTGGTCACCTCGGCGTTAATGGGTTAAGTAGATGATGCTGCATGATGGCACGGGTGTGCTCAGCCAACAAACGCAACTACTTCAGGTATAGTTATTATTATACGATAAGATACAACTAATAAAGGTAAATATTCGTACAAACATACGGAACCTAATAGTTATTTAAAAAGCAAACTTCACGTAATTTTTTCTTCAAAACAATGAGACTAAGCTTTTAAAACATACATCCTTGGTGGATACGATAAACAATTGTCTTAATAAGTTACTTGTTCCTTTATAATAATAAAACATTTATTTTCAGGTAACAAAGACCCATAGACAAATACCTTACAAACTAACATACATAAGTATTATACAAAAACATGTGTTAATAATAGTACTATAAACTATGTTAGTAGCACTTCACTATTAAGTTAGCTTGTCCGTGAGCTGTCCTGTGGCACTTGTCCGCGGAAGCGACGGAACACCACGTCCGCCGTCCGTGGCCTTTATGTAAGCAATCTCTTAGTTATTTACCGAATAACCCTAAGATAAATCTCAGGGCAACTATTGTAATAATCTCTCATCGTCACATCTGCCTAGCCTTTTTTTTTCCCTGGATGGGAAATCATCAAATGACTTCTCCCGCTCTGGGCGGAGCGGGAGGGCGTGTCAGACTTTTACTGACTAAAACCCACCCGTGTTCCATCAGTTGCCCATGTGCCAGGGTCACGGTATCTCTTTCGAGCAATCACGCGACCCCGGCAGGCATCGGTCCTAGTAGACCCCTACACTGCATCTGCCTAGCCTTTTCTCAACTATGTTGGGGTCGACTTCCGGTATAACCGGATGCAGCTGAGTACCAGTATTTTACATGGAGCGACTGCCTATCTGACTGCCACAACCCAGTTACTGGGTAAAACGATACAACTTGATTAGACTGGTTGTCAGAATTTTGGGCTTCTGGTGACCCTTAATGATTGTCGAAGATCCATGAATGGCAGCCGGGACCTGGGCTTAGCGTGCTTTCCACGGTAAGGGTGTTGTTATGGATATATGGTCACCCATCGTGGTAAATGTAGCTTACCGTGGTAAATCCCATCCTACTTCCTATTATACATCCTTCCTGTATGTTTGGATATATAGATGTATGGATGTTTGTTCCTCTTTCACGCAATAACTACTGACCCGATTTAGATGAAATTTGTCACAGAGATAGTTTATAACCTGGAGTAACACATAGGGTACATTTATCCCGGTAGTATTTTCCTGCGGGATAATTTCCGACCTCCATGCGGGCGAAGCCGCTGGCAAAAGCTAGTAATACATATTTCGGTTGGACGGTCAGCGATCAACCACACATGACACACAAATATCTAGACACGCGGTAGCGTGTCAAGCCAAGTTCAAGTAACAGAACTGGCGAGCAGCACCGTGTGTAATATTACACGAACCATTTGGAGCTACTTTTGACCCCCTCATAACTCAAAAACTGTTTCACATAAACGTGTCAAATTTGGCTCATATAGTGAGACTTGTAAGATTCATATGTGCTTCAAATTTCATAAACACGTCTCAAACGGTTATTTAGATATTAACGTCCAAAAATCGTCATTTTTATCACTGACTGACCTATAGATCAAAACTCTAACCCAGTTCCAGATGATCTAGAAAGTTCAAATTTGGCATGCAGATAGGTAATTAAGTGAATACCAAGGAATAAATCAGAAACTGGTAAATTTTTATCATTTTATTATAATTTTTCACTTAATTGATTCTATTAGGAACACTTATTACAAAAACCATTGGGTATTAATTTTGTTATAAATAAGTACCTACTAATAATTTATGTACAAAAAGTAATGATATCCCATCAAAAACATAAATGTGAAATGAGAGCCAAGTTCAATATATGCCTTGGTTGTTGACTGCAACGACAAAAGAAGTGAGATCTAAATGGGTGCCAAGTGCAATGGTCAGTCCTGAAATTTATTTTTAACTACATAAAATATCATTTCTTCTTATAACTTAGGATAATATATTGTAGCCTAAGGTCTGACTTGGCTAGTTTTCATATACGAATTATATTATAGCCTTCGCAAGTTCTAAACCTGTTACTTGTCGGTTCTTATTTTGTTATTCCGAAAATTTGGCTTGTTGGTAGAAACTAGCCATCGAACATAATAATTCGTATATGAGAACTAGCCAAATCAGACCTTTGGCTACAATATATTATCCTAAGTTATAAGAAGAAATGATATTTTATGTAGTTACAAATAAATTTCAGGACTGACCATTGCACTTGGCACCCATTTAGATCTCACTTCTTTTGTCGTTGAAGTCAACAACCAAGGCATATATTGAACTTGGCTCTCATTTCACATTTATGTTTTTGATGGGATAATGAATTTAACATCATGCTAAGAACCAAGAAAAAAGGAAAAAAGTCAGAAACAACGTTAAGCGAAAACGAAGCAATAGGCAATGCGATGCGACGGAGTAAGTCGGAGAAACATGAAATTTCACGCGGGCTGAAGCTAATCGAATACTGGCTATCACAAACCAAAAACTATGGTAATTCCAAAAGCCAATTAAATCAACCACGTTAGTGCTTAAAAATAGGGTACATTAGTTTCTGATTCGCTCTTTTAACACGTTGAGTGCCAAACACAGATTGATGGTTAATCCGATATAGTCACAGATTTAGAACGCATACAAAATTGTTAGTAGTAAGTACGCGATATCGTATGATCGGCCATAATGCAGAACCGACAACGATATCGCGTGATCGGTACTCGACGTGTTAACCAATAGATTTTTCTACGAAGTCGGAAGGTGCCTTTGATTCTCCTCTGCAGAATGATGTATGGTTTAAAAAAAAAATTGTTTTATAGACAAGTAACCCTCGGAGATTACAAGCCTGATGTTATGATATCTTTTGTTTTACCATCGGCAAAAAAATATTCTGGAATTTACCTATCGATACATTGGTTTACTCAATTAGAAAGAAAAATGCATTTATTGGTATTCCAGCATCAAGAAACCTCAAAACTATTTTTTTATAATTTCCATAGACTTTTACCTATGAAGTAGGGGCAAATTTATTGCCAGAAAATGGGCCCGCATCCAGACTTCGGGCTGCTACGGAAAAATCCTGACAGAATAACCCAATATCTCTTTGAATCACCTTTGAAACACTCGGGAATCGAACCTAAGACCTCATCCTCAGCAATTGACTTGCGACTACTAAACCAACGAGGCAGTCTTTTCAAAATAAAGACTATTAGAATAATAACTCAATATCTAAGCCGCTACCCTTGCCACTTCAGACCAAGTCTTCCTACCATTGTGCCGCCAAAAGCCAAGGTTTCAGCACAATGGACAAGATAAATGATAACACTACACTCTTACATCATTCCGTTGGATTTTTGTGAATTACCGACTCGTAATTTAGATCGGGAGATTCTGTTTTGTTTATTTTTGGTAATGTTAGTAGAAGAGACGTTGTTTGGCTGAGGAGATTGAATTTATTTGAATTGACTGGCCTGTTAGTCTAGTGGTTAGTAACCCTGACTGCTAAGACTGAGGTCATGGGTTCGATTCCCATCCAAGACAAATCTTTGTGTGATGAGCACAATTATTTGTTCTGTGTCTGGGTGTTATTTATCTATAATATGTATGTATTTCGAAATATATAAGTATGTTTGTCAGTTGTCTGGTTGCCATAGTACAGGCTCTGCCTAGTTTGGGATCAGATAACATTGTGTTGGTTATCCTAAGATATTATTATTTGGAACTAGCTGACCCAGCGAACTTCGTACCGCCTCAGAACCAATTAATGTTGTGTTAACTTATCAAATCCAACCGACACAAAGCAAAGATCACCAAGTACCATATACCCATGTTAGACCAAGTTATGACAAACTGGTACTTTGAAGGCATAAAGCGTTTTCCAGCTACCACACACCCATGATAGGTGAGCTCCTACCAAATTATGCCAACCTAGTACTTCCAAGACATAAACCGTTTTCTAGCTACAACACACCTATGTTAGTTGAGCTCCTACCAAGTTATGCCAGCCTGGTACTTCGAAGACATAAAGCGTTTTCTAGCTATCAAACACCCATGTTAGGTGACTTTGTATTCTTAAATAAGTGTCCTTAAATTTTCTAATTATCAGCGCAATTTTTTATTTTTTTTCTTTCATAAGAACCTTCTCCTGACAGTAACAAACACAACAAAAAAATAAAAAGTGAAATCGGTCCAGCCGTTCACGCGTGATGGCGTGACCAAGGGAAATAGGGATTCATTTTTATATATATAGATATGAACAGAAAGAAAAAGGAGATTTTAAGAATGAATGAATGAATTACTGCATATTGATCTTCAACTAAATGGTTTGGTACTCAGCTGCATCCGGTTAGACTGGAAGCCGACCCGAACATAGTTGGGAAGAGGCACAGATGGGGATTTAAAAGTGACGATTCGTAGGCTTTTTTTGTGAGTGGGAAATCATGAAATGACGTCTCCCGCTCTAGGGCGGAGCGGAAGGGCGTGTCAGACTTATACTGACTAAAACTTACCCGTGTTCCTTCAGTTGCCTATATGGCCAGGGCCGCGGTCTCTTTCGAACAAATCTCGAGACCCTGGCAGGACGATTCGTACGCTTCGGGCGGTTTAAATCGCGTGAGTTGACTTATAAGCCGAAGCTTTAAAACTTATCAGTCTCTTAAATTTTATTTATATGTATGTGTATCTGTTTTAGGGTTTGACTGAGATACACGATAATGCCTCCTGCTCATGAAAAGGAAGAAACTACAACACGCCACCGAACTCATCGTCTACGAATTTACTTAGCTTTCGAATAAAATAAAATTTAATTAATAAAAAACAAACAGTTAATTGAGCAGTGGTAGCCCAGTGGTAACGACCGCGACTTACGAATAGCAGGTCGTGTGTTCGAACCCAAGCAGGCGCTTTAATTTGTGTAAATTATTTCATCACCACTGCTTTCAAAACGGTGAAGGAAAACATCTTGAGGAAACCGGCATGTCTTACAACCAAAAATTCTAGGACATGTGACGTCTACCAACCCACACTGGGCCGGCGTGGTGGATTATGGCCCACTTCCTCTCACCGAGAGGAGGCCTGTGTCCCAGCAGTGGGAACATTAGAGGCTGCTGATGTGAAACAGTTAATTTATCAAATAAAATTTTATTCGAAAACATTCATCGGTTTCTTACTGAACTTCAACTATATACGACGACCCTGGTTACTTATCTACTTTGCTTTTTGGTCATATGCTGGTTGAAAGTACAGACAGATAGAGATTATTTCAGACTTGATTTTACTTTTATAATTACGAGAATGGGTCTTCAGATATCCTTTTCTCCCACTATAAAAATAACTCTATCCAAATCATAAATGAAGACTTCTTAATTTTTTATAGATTTTTAAAACAAAAGACAATGGCGAAGGCCACCACAAATGGCTGTATGATATAACATTAACAATAAGTTTCGTACACAATGATTCAAAGAATCTTGATATCTGATCTCTATCTTGTTAAGGTTTGGTGTAAGAAGGAAGATCAAGCGACTATTTGTTGGATTTTTGGAATTTACTCCTTAAGAATCGATTTCATAAGCCCGGGGTGTGAAAATTTATGGAGAGTAAAATCAAATTTTCTCCCTTGCGTTACGTTATTTGTTATGTTACGTTACGTTATGCGTTTTGTTATGTTCCGTTATGCGTCGTACGTAACTTATCTTGCGCACCTCAGAGTACTCTCGGCTGCATGATAACACTTGCGTCATCTATATAATGCGTATATGTACTATATAGGGCCTACATAACAATATCAGTATATACTTTACATAAATAAATAACAACAGCTGTCTTCGTAAGGAGTAAACCTCAGTCGTGCGTCGGAGCTAACACACACAATTTTTTTATTATGTTTTTGGTTGGCGAAAACGTTATCGGACCACATTACGGTGATCACCAGCGCCTTCAGATCGTAGTTTTAAAGGCGTTCCACGTATCAAAGGCTCTACGCTACCTAGACCATGCTAAGCTGTAAAAACGCAAAGGCACTCCTGTGTGCGATATAGTCCAATGCCGTTCCAAGTTTGCTAGCCGACAATATGTGGCAACTAGCTCTCGACTGTACAACAAAATTAATAAACTTATTTCCATTTACCCCCTGACTAAACATGAAGTTAAAATCAAACTTACAGACTGGTTGCTATGACGACACCGAGAATCTTATTACAAGTGACTCTTAATAGATCTACATAATTACTGTATTTAAATAAAGCGTTGTTTATTTAATTTAATTTTTTGTCATCTATAAGTACTTGCATGACACTTAAAACAAATTGTATGCTATTAAACCTAGAGGAACTTTGTCTCCTAAAGCACAGGCTTTTTTTTTGTTCAATTACAATCATAATATTTTTATTTCACATAAACCTACATAGACTCTTAAGAAAATTTAGAGGCTAGGTGCACGGTTCCGATTTGTTGACTATGGCGAAGAGCTCGCAAGAAAAGTTAGTTCGCCGCGTTGGTCTGTGGAAAGGTGACTATCTTGGTAATCTTGGTAAACCAAGACGCCCTCCATGCCTTACACATTAAGCCGTTAGTCCTTGCTATCTTTAATGGATATTTGATTGTGTTGAATCGTCAGAAGCCCAAAAATCTGATAACCCTAAACCAAAGGCTAACGTATAACTCACTGGGATTGTCGAGATCAGATAAGCTTTATGTAAAATACTGGCTCCGCCCAGAGCGGGAGGAGTCATTTGATGATTTCCCATCCAAAAAAAAAGCAGAAGATGATGAAAACGGTTGAATTTCGATCTTATGTTGAATAAATGGATTTTATGTTGCTCATAACTTGCCCCACACCCCAATAGTAAATTGCAAACGGTAGGCCTGGGCAAATTGTTTAGACCTTCCATTATGTGGCATTATTGAGTAAAAACTTAAGGTATAGACCGGACACGAGATGATATACAGCATAACTATGGTACCGACCTTCGGGATGTAAGCGGAAAAACGAGTGCATTTAAGAGCCATCATGTGAATCGATACTTAAAAACAGTCTGGGAAACAGGGCTGTTATGTAAAGAGATGTTAGCATAATTGAAGGGATCCGCTAGAACCGATGCCTGCCAGGATCACGAGATTTGTTCGAAAGGGTTACCATGGCCCTGGCATATCGGCAACTGAAGGAACACGGGTGGGTTTTAGTCAATAAAAGTTTAACACCCTCCCGCGCTGCCCAGAGTGATAGACGTCATTTGATGATTTCCCATCCACAAAAATAATCAAAAACAGCTGTTATGTCCAAAAAATAATTGTATGGTGTAATCATAATTATAAGACCGTGAACATCTGATCCTATTTATTCCCGTGGGTGTCAAAAGAGGGGACTGAGGGACTAGAGAATGGGCAGCAGCGTTCTCTATGCATTTTACCACCATACTTCGATTGCCAACCCGTCTGCCAAGCGTGGCAATAGTGGCAAACCACCCAAATTAGGGCAAGCCTATGTCCAACAGTGTTTTTCGGCTGAAATAGAAAGAAAAGAAAGAAAGAATACCGTTTATTTGCCACAGTCCGTAAAACACAAAATAAAATAACAGGAAAAAAATAAGTTAAAAAAAAAAAAACAACATGTGTGTGCCTGTGAAATGATAACGATGATGATAAATATCGAATGCAAAAGGAAAGAGAAAATTGGCACAAGCAAAAACAGGCGCAGGAGCAGTGGTAACGGCCCCGACTTACGAGTGTAAGTGATGGGTTGAAACCCAGACAGGCGTTACACTTTGCGAGAAAAATTTCTTCACCACTGCTCTCAAAACGGTGACGGAAAACATCGTGAGAACAGAATATCGAAAGAACCAAAAATTCGATGACTTATGGCATCCGCACTGGGCCCGCTTGATAGATTACGGCACACAAGACAGGCTGTCTAAGACTGTCCATTTATTAAGAACAAAGTCTGCCCAAAGCCTAACCCACCTCTGCCTAATCCTCTGCCTAATCCCCCGCTAAGTGTTATACACTTAATTGCCCAAGGATGTACCACTTAGACCACCACAAAAAGCTCCAAATGCCATAATGCGATTAGCCTTCATCTGGCCATCATGGCGGCTACACATCTATGTAGGCGTGACATGGTTTAAAAACCATTATGTTATGGGTTCACGGAATTTGGGCATTATCTTTACGGTCTTTTTCCGTTTTGGTATGAGCTGTAATGTCAATGTCATACTGCAGTTTATCTATTCGAATTTCTCGTGTATTGTGTGTATATTGCAGCTACCTTACTCACTTTTTTTTAATAGAGTGATGCTTTTATTTCTTTTTCATTTTACTTTTAGTTTGTATCATACTAATTAGATGGTCATATTATTTCAGCCGTAAGACGTCCACAGCTTACGACTGAAATACGGTGGAGGTGCCCTCATGCCCCGCCTGGGCGGCGCACCGCAGTGTCCTCGTGGAGGCGATCGGCGGCGGCGACCTCTCGCGTCCGGGCCTGGTGCGAGCCATAGTATGGAGCGAGAGGGCATGGGAAGCCGTCATCTCTTTCTGCGAAGCAGTAATGCTCGGGAAGGAGGAAGCGGGGTGCGTGAGGGTGTGGCAGTCTGTGCGCCCTCGCGTCCCTAGCCGCCGCAGGAGGAGACGCCCCGGGCGTCGGAAGTCGATCGCAGACTCCCGGCCACCGTAGGCGCGGGCTTGCGGGCGGCGAGTAATGGGTAGCTTTCCACCCGGTAAGGACCAGGCCCGTGTCGACGGCGCGAAGTGTTCCACGCGCGCCTCAAAGAGATGTCTGCTGCCATGTCTTGCTGGCAGCATTGAAGGGCTCTGCTAGGACCGATGCCTGCCAGTGTCACGAGATTGTTCAAACGAGATACCGTGGCCCTGGCATACGGGTAACTGAAGGAACACGGGTGGGTTTTAGTCAGTAAAAGTCTGACATGCCCTCACGCTCCACCCAGAGCGGGAGAAGTCATTTGATGATTTCCCATCCAAAATGACTTCTCCCGCTCTGGGCGGAGCGGGAGGGCATGTCAGACTTGTACTGACTAAAACCTACCCGTGTTCCTTCAGTTACCCATATATCAGGGCCACGGTATCTCGTAGCTGGACTCCCTCCTCCCGCAATTTGGAGGGCTTTGGCAGACGGGTTGGCGATCGCAGTATGGTTGTAAAATGCATAGAGAACGCTGCTGCACATTGTTTATTAAGTCCCTTGGTCGCCTTTTACTACACCCACGGGAAGAAATGGGGTAATGCTATTCTTTACGTCTGGCACCACACGGACAGTGAGTAAGTTTGTCATATAGTGACATTATTGGTGATGTTCCTCTGTCAGGTGCGTAGTACTCGCAACTGGCACGCGTGTATGATATATGAACTACTAGCTTTTGCCAGCGGCTTCGCCCACGTGGAGGTCGGAAAATATCCCGCGGAAACATACTACCGAGATAAAAAAGTACCCAGTGTGTTAATCCAAGTTATGAACGGATTTGGATGAAATTTGTAACGCAGTTAGCGTTACAAATTACATCCAAATCCGTTCAGGAGTTTTTGCGTGAAAGAGTAACAAACATCCATACTCGCAAAATTTCGCATTTATTATAATAGGAAATTACCTATGAAAATGCCGTTTTGTATGAAAAAAATTCGTTTAATTTTTTTCATGTATTTTTTATTTGTATTAATCGAAATAATCACCCATGCAATCAATGCATCTTTGCCAACGCAGTGGTAGTTTATTGATGCCCTTCTTAAAAAAATCAGCTGGACGGGAGGCAACAAATTCTTCAAAGGCATTTTGTACTGCCTCTCGGGTATTGATTTTTTTTTCCGCCAAGAAGTTATCCAAATTCTGGAAAAAGTAGTAGTCTGTAGGCGCAAGGTCTGGTGAGTAGGGCGGATGACGGAGAGCTTCCAACCCCAGTTCTTGCAACTTGGAGACCGTCTGCTGTGCAGTATGAGGTCCCGCGTTGTCGTGCAGGAGCAGCGGAGACGAGCGATTGACCAATGCTGGTTGGAGATGTGCCAGCTTCTCCATCATTGAGTTCAGTTCTACACATCTGCAGTAATGCTCACCCCGTTTGGTAAGAAGCTGTCATGAATCACACCGGCGCTAGACCACCAAACAGTCACCATCACTTTTCTAGGGGTAAGTTTTCGTTTAGGGCATTGTTTAGGTGCTGAATCAGGATCCAACCAACTTGCTGAGCGCTTGCGGTTATCAAACAGAATCCATTTTTCATCGCAGGTAACAATGCGGTTCAACATTCCTTCATTTGTCTGTCTGTTGAGCAGTGCAAGGCACGTCTCGACGCGTACTTCGTGCTGGCGATCATTGAGTTCGTGGGGCACCCATTTGTCAAGCTTTTTTTACCTTGCCAATTTGACGCAAATGGACCAATATTGTTTTGACGCTAACGTCGAAAGCTGCTGCTAATTCAGCCGTAGATTGTGTTTCATCAGCTTCCACAATCGCCTTTAATTCGTCATTGTCGACCAAAGTCTTCGGACGACCGCGAGGTTAATTTTTCAGGTCGAAATTTCCAGAACGGAAGCGAGCAAACCAATAACAGGTGGTGCGTTGGTTTGTAGTGTTAGCTCCGTAAACGTCGTTGATGTTGCGTGCAGCTTGTGCCGCGTTGCTGCCACGACGGTACTCATATTCCATAATTACTCGATTTTTTAACGTATCCATGATGACGAAAAAGATTGAAATGCGATGAAAATGTAACACTAATCAATAAACAAATGACTACTTTTGGAAAAAGAATTCCATGTTTTAAAATAAAATTAATTTGAAATTAGAATTCTTATGCCCGGTTTCTGAGGTACACTTATCGGTAGTTTATCTGTTCATTAGCGCTATTGGTTCGATAACTTGACAATTTGCGTTTCCGAACACCGCAATGTAAGATAAACTCCGTTTATCTGACCAATGTGTGGTTATCGGTTCCATAACTTTATTTGACGTTTCATTTCAAACTATATCAACTCGCTTTTAATCAAACGCCTAATCAAGTTTGTTGAGCAATAATGCACAAATACGGCTCATTGCATGAACATTTAGTTTTTAAGAATTTATTTTTTAGGTACCTACCACGTTGTGCACTTTGTGTTATTTTTTTCTTCTTCATCTTGTCTTTGCACGGAATACAACTATTAAATCATCGGAAGCTTATTATTTAAAATTTCAAAATTCTGGATATAAACCCCAACAGTTTCTTTTCTATTAATATACAAGTTATATGTGATGCAAAGTTATACATTCGTGATATAGATGCTCTTGCATGACAGTACCTACCGTGTATCATAACTCATCCCTACGAGCGCGACTCGATAATAATGAGATAGATGGTCACCTCATAGGAGACAGTGCTTATCCTTGTAGAAAGTTCATGATGACACTATTCTTAAATCGAGCTACAAATGCGGTAAAACGTTACAATGAAGCACAAATAAAGACCAGAAACACATTTGAAAGAACATTTGATGTGTGGAAAAGAAAATTTCAAAGCCTGTCTAAAATTACGGTAAAAATTAGATCACACATTAGCTGTAGGTAATTGTTGCAACAGTTGTGTTACATTATACGTATAACTCTAAAGCAAAATGATTCACTGATAAACACTTGATTCTGCTTCTGAACAAGAAATCGTAATAGACTCTGTTGATCAACCCCTTTCCTCTGAAGGAAACCATGCCCGTCGGTTATTGTTGGAGTAATATTTTAGGTTGCTAACTTTCGTTTTTATAAATATTTCAAACTGGAAAATTGTCATATTGTACAATTATGTACAATGGGGACACAAATAAAAATAAACATATGAACTTGGCTATACCTACATTTATATTTCGAGTTAAATATGCACTTCGATAAGAAGCATCTGTCTCTTTCAGTAAAATGTTTACTACGTTTTCCAGATTCCATTATGTTATTATTATATAAAACAATGGATTAAGCGAAGACGATTCGAAAGACATGTAACCGACAGCGAAGTAAAATTAATATCAGGAATCATAAACAATGAACGGAGTAGGTACTGACAATAGAAAAAAAGGTTTTACCCATAAATATAAAATAACGACTTTACATATTTTAACTAAAATAATATTAAGCCAGTTATTTACCCTTGAAAAAAAAATACATTGTTTATTAAACCAGTTTTAAACACCATTTCAATAATAAAAATCAATTCTAGATGCAATCTCATAAACAGACCCATCTAGCGGCATCTAAAAAACTAGTTGACAGTTTGATAGTTATTGAATGGTTTGTTTTGTATTCAGAAACGCAGTGACTGTTAGCCGACGTTTATCTTATGCATAACTTTATTGAATGAATAGTTGTTGAGAGTTTATCTTGAAACTTCAGAAACCGGGCATTGGAAAACAAAAATTATTTTGATTTGAAATGGCCAGTACTGCAGAACGGCAATTTCATAGGTAAAGACCTAATATTAGTAGAATTAGTAGGATAGGATTTAAAACGAAGCAAAAGGAGTATGTAAGCATCGTAGCAGGTTGCATTCTGTGTTTTATGTCTCCTTTGTGTTCTTCTTGTGCGAGTATCAATATTTCTTTCTTTATTAGGCCTTTTTCTGGCTATACCAGGTCACTGAAAGTGTTTAGACTAAGCCAATAAAAAGCAACTGACGAAAAATTTATTTAAATTTCGAATTAGGAACTCTTTTGGGAATCTGTAGGATTGTTTGTTGCACAATGTTTTCGTCAGTTTTCCTTCACCGTTTTGAGGGCAGTGGTTATTAAATTGTATCATCACACTCGTCTATCAGTCGTTATCTCAGTGATGAAATTAAATATACAAAGTAGCTAAAAGTAGCAGTAGTAAAAGCTGGGGTGGATCGAATAACCGATTTCCCACCCGTACGCAAAATACGCGCTTAGACGTATAGTTGCGGACACCAGCCCGTTCTACCTAATACCTATTAGATACAAAGTAAAATACCACATGAACGAGTACAAACTCACGACATACAAGTTGTTAGCGGGAGCCGATACCACTGAGCCACTACTGCTTAAATCTATACTTCTAATAACAAAGCTGAAGAGTTTGTTTGAACGTGCTCTCTGGAACTATCAGAGGGATTTGAAAACCTAGCACCGAAAATTCGAAGACATGTTACATCTATCAACCTGCACTGGGCCACCGTGATGGATTACGGCTCACTCTGAGAGAGAAGGCCTGTGTCCCAGCAGTGGGACGTTATAGGCTACATATAATGAGGAAAGATACTATTGAGGTATCTTTGAGTAGGCTAAGATGCATAGCGGTAAACCAACCCAAATACGTCTTCATCATAAGTCATTTATTCAAACTAGGCTGAGAGTCAGCACTTTTTGAACGTCAAAGTTACACAAGATAGTCCTCCAAAACGCCCGCCCTTCACCACTTTCTAGTGGTTTAGCTGGGAAGAAAAAGTGGCGCAACAAACTCCCCAGCAGAACAGCTGTCTGGTAAATTCGAACATTGTTATGCACCTGCGATTACGCGTTCGGAAAATACATCACCAATCTAATTTAGCAATTCCACGCTACTTTATTTAATCCACATCAAAACTGAAGCCAGGTACCATAATAATGACCTTTTGTAAATGCCCAAAATGCGTCATTTTCAACCTCGGGTCGGGCTTCCATTGTTTTTCACCGCCATCACGGATTTATATCATTTGCATCTCAATGTTTGTAGTTTTATGACCTTACTCTCCCATGGCCGGGTTTCATTGTTCAATGGAGTCATGAGGTTCATCAAATTTTGTGTTTTAGTTGTTAGATTATCTAATGTTCTTACATGACTTCGTTTTGTAAATATAATATTAACATCATCATTCTTTTTTACACGCTTTATATTAGCTTCACTTGTATGTTTGTATGTTTGTTTGTAATCGACTTCTTATAGCGCGATTTCGACCCACTTTAAACGACCAGATTTCATTTAAACTATGTAGACTTATCGAGGACCGATGGCAATACTATAATTTCATAAATTTGTGCCATTATCCTTGCCAGGGTTACCAGGATAGCAAAAAAAACTGTCTTTGAAAACTACGCTGACATACGTCATAAACTACGCTGACATACGTCTCAAAATCCGAAACACCCTAAAAAATAGAAAATTAATAATAGTTTAAAAAACACGCTTCCATTAAAAAAGTAGAAAATAATAGAAAAAAAAGCGTGCCTTATATCAATAAAAAAATACCTTAAGAAGCACCCCACGCTTTTTTCCATTATTTTCTACTTTTTAGTTTTGTTTTCTATGGAAGTGTGTTGTTTAGTTTTTTTAAACTATTATTTTTTCCGCAAGGATGTGTGGTGTTACTCGACTGGATAGGATAAGAAATGAGTACATAAGAGGCAATCTGAAAGTGCGCGAGCGCTTGCGAGCGAGTAGTCGCTCTACTTTTAACTTTTTAAGCCCTGACTGGAGACCTTAATTTATTAAGGTAGCCACAGGCAAGTCCGGTTGTACGATATCATTCCCAAAATAAAAAGAGAATCGTCATCATTTGCCTGCCCTTTTTCCAATTTATCTGGGGTCGGTGCAACATGTATTTTGCTTTCACACTTCTCTATTGCACGCAGCTGTACATTTCACGTCTGCACTACTCCACGACGATTGAAGAAGTCGTGCAGTATTTGAAAGTGAAGACCAACTGGACTCTGAGGGTCGAAAGGTTGGAATCGCGCCACAACATCAACTTTAAGTCGTTCGTGGTAAGAGTTCCAACCGACCATCTATAGACCTGCTTAAGAGAGGACTTTTGGCCGAAAGGTGTCGTATATCGACGTTTCCGAGGACGGTTACGTGACACCACGCAGCGGAACACGACGCCCGCGCCGTCATCATTACGTGTTTTGTGATAGTTTTAGTTTAGTTTAGTTTTATAGAATATGTATTAGTTTATAGTTATTGTTTTTAAATTATTTATGTATTGTTTTTATGGGCCTTAGTAGCCTGAAATAAAGGATTGTATTGTATTAGTCGTCATCTCGGTCGTCTCCCTCTTTCTAAGCATATCATCATTTACACAGATCAACCATCGTTTCTTTGGTCTTCCTCTACTAAGTACTCTTATAGCCATCAACACACATACACATACTCAAGGTCTACTACTTATTTTTATTAAGAGTGTGTTAGAAATACTACTTTTTTTTACAGCTCAAATATTTAATGACTCAGCAGTCTGCATACAAAATAACACCATCATCAGCCGAAAGTTGTCCACTGCTGGACAAACACCGCCCCCTATTTGGAGGGGTTTGCCATAATCGCCACACTAAGCAAGCGGGTTGGCAATCGCAGCATGATGGTAAAATGCATAGAGAACGCGGTTGACCATTTCCTATGAATCCCTTAGTTGCCTTTCCGAAGAAATGCGATTGTGCTAATCTTGACGTCTTACACCACACGGAACAGTACTACAGCCGATCAAAAGAAAGAAAGAAAAAAAGAAAGAAAAATTGTTTATTCGGGACAAAAAAGGACAAAACACATAGTCGGCCAGAAGGTATCTATCATCGTATTGTAAAACTAGCTTTTGCCCGCAGCTTCGCCCGCGTGGATGTCGGAAATTATCGCAATAGTACGTACTACCGCGGTTAATGTATGAAGAATGCATTAATCCAGATTATATAGGTAATTACCCGCGACTTCGTCCGCGTGGTATTTTCAACAAAAAAGTTTTTCGTTCGTTTTTTTTTTTCGTGAGATTCCATTTTTCTTTTCCAAAATAAAAGTAGCCTAAGTTACTCCTTGTTATAAACGTCCCGTCAAAATTGGCCCAGCCATTTCAGAGATTAGCCGGAACAAACAGACAGACAGACAGACAATTTTTAAAAAAAAATGTTGTTTTGGTATATGAACCGTGTATACATCCATATACACTTAGTAAAAACCGGTTATTTTAATATTACAAACAGACACTCAAATTTTATTTATTTGTCTGGATATTTAAATAATGTGTGGCAAAATTTCTCGAAATGCAACGAAAATCCTTAAATATCTTTATAACATTTCCGTTAGATGTACCGACGGTCCACGGACATTATAATCATTTGTTTAAAAACCATCAAAGTAATTTACACTGCAGACGAAAAAAACTTCCGTATTCTTTCAATAGTTTAAATTAATTGCGTATTGTTTATGTGTCAGTACGTTTGTTTAAAGACCGTTGCTAAATACCTTTTATTGTTAGTTTTGAAGTGCTGTTTGTTTTTTATTGATCTTGACAAAATTATTTCGTTGGTCGTAGTAGACGTTTTTTTTTTCGTTTCAGGATGGGAAATCATCAAATGACTTCTCCCGCTCTGGGCGGAGCGCGTGATTGATGAGATTTAGAATCCAACAGACTGCAACAAAGCACGTCGAAAAAACACGCTGTTCGATTTTGAATTCTCGGTGCTAAGCAGTGAGTCGAAGATTCAGTGCGTGAAAAAATTTCGCCGTAATTTTATTTTGTCCCTTAGAACACTCTTTTTTATCTCGAGGTGGAAATCCTCATGGATGTGCTCCACCCTGGATTGGGCGGAGGGGTCTGTCAGACTCTTACTGAGTGAAACCACCCCGGTGGCCGTCCCACACCTACGTCGCGGACCACGGGAACCAATGCGTCTCCTGCGGTCCCTGACTGGTGCCAGCCCGCATCTGCGGGCCTCCTCATGTTAGGGGCGAGTGAGGTGTTAAACTCACCCCCCGTACATCACAGAGAGGCGCACGTGAAACACTACGCGCCACCATCTCGGGTCCTTAGGAATAGGGGTCGACTCATGTCTTCCTTAGAACACCCACCTCAACTTAATAAGCCCATATTAATTAAGTGTAGAGTTTAGGAGTGTGTGGGGGGTTACGAGCTGAATCTCACCCAATCTGACGTGGGAGTGTCGGCAAATATCACGTAATAAATCAATTTAAAATCGTGCGGAAACCGGGTCAATAAAGCCAGCCAAACGCAACGCATAAATCTAACGCAAATAAGCACAGATTAACGTATTGACACAAAAAAATAAGCATTTGTAAAATCTCACGGCCGATTACAGGGGGAGGGGGGGGAAGTCGAGCCATATCTCATGACATCTCACCAGGGGAGAGGAGGACGAGGTTGAAAAATCGCCAAAAGACTTAGGATCTGTATTTCATTTTTTTGCCACCGACTTCCGAAATTAAAGTTAGCTTTTAAGGAAGTCGGTTTTTTTTAAAAAAAAAAAATTATTTTTCGCCTTTTATTATGGTATTAGCTTTTGCCAGCGGCTTCGCCCGCGTGGAGGTCGGAAAATATCCCGCGGGAACATACTACCGGGATAAAAAGTACCCTATGTGTTAATCCAGGTTATAAACTAACTGTGTTCCGAATTTAAAGGACTTTTTTGTAGATCTTTTGAAGACCATCATCTTTGTGATACATACTTTTGGTGAATGATCAACGTATGCGAGGATAAGAACTCGGAAGCGCATTTTCATCCGATTTGCTTCAAATTTATCGTCACTGCTCATCTCCTATGTGTCTTAGCGTTATGTTATATAGCGTATAACTTGCCCAGGAGTATGGACTACATTCGTACCAAGTTTGGGTAAAATCCCTTTAGTAGTTTTTGACCCATGCGTGCACATACAGACAGACATACAGACAAAAAATTTACGGATTGCATTTTTGGCATCAGTATTGATCACCATTCATCCTCCAATATTAATTTTGAACGTATATTCAATGTACAGAATTGACCTCTCAACAGTTTTATTATAAGTATAGATAGATGTACCCCGCACTAATCTAATCGCGTTATTCGTTTATTTATCGCACACATACTTAATGCAAATTTAAGACTTATATGGTTTTCTCATGGAAGCCATTGTCAGAACTGAACCTATTTGAAATGGGATCACATGGGAAGCACCAGCTTTCAAATAAAGAAAGAATCATCAAAAGCGGTTCACCTAGTCATAAGTTCTGAGGTAAGAAACAAAAAAAAAAACGAATTGAGAAGCTCCTCCTTTTTTTTGATGTTGGTTAAAAATAGAAAATCACTTACCCTTATAAATCTCCTTCCCAGGATTCCTGCCATAAGCGTCTTCATATTCACTAATAGCCATCGGTCTAGAAGTCACCACTTCTCCACCCGGTCTAGCTATATAACTGGGCGCATTCCCAGGCTTGTCCAGTTCGTACTCATAAACCGGTTTGACATTCGGTTTCTGATACCCGGTTGTGTT
Source organism: Aporophyla lueneburgensis (assembly GCA_932294355.1). Lineage (NCBI taxonomy): Eukaryota > Metazoa > Arthropoda > Insecta > Lepidoptera > Noctuidae > Aporophyla > Aporophyla lueneburgensis. The sequence goes on along the minus strand of OW028762.1, from coordinate 7,616,247 downwards.
CGGTTTCTCGTTGCCGTAAGCTGGTTTGTCTGGGTCGCTGTCGTAGCCCGGTTCATCCGGGTCGATGTGATCGGGTCGGTTTTCGTCGTAAGCTGGTGGTTTGCCGTAACCTGCAAAGGATTGAAATGTAGAATTCCGCAACACACAGAGTAAAATCCCCTGGCCAAATCAAAAACCTCGAAAAGGAAAAAAATATATGCGTAATGGCCCTTTAAGTTTCATAAGAAGGTGTAGGTAATATTTTGATCAAAGGATTGTCGTGTTGAAATGACTGTGCTGATTTTGGTAAACATGTCTAGGAACCATTGCTAGAAAACTACTTATTAATTAAAAACCGCACCCGAATCGGTTCACCCGTTTATGAGCTACGGTGCCATAGACAGAGACACACATAGCGGTCAAAATTATAACTCCCATTTTTGCATCGGGGCTCAAAATTAACTTTTTTCTTCAGGAAAGACTATGGCCGAGATCTATAAACATGTCGGAAACAAGCTCAAGCTTCGACTAAGACATGTTTCCGTCTCTACATCTTGCACTAGTGTAAATACCTAAATAGTTTTCATAACTATTACTAAATTTAAGTGTTAAATATTGGAATTCCCATCTGTAATGTCTCAGTAGCAGCCCGGAGTCTGGATTTGTGTCTGGTTGATGGTAATAGGCTCGCCCCCTATTACATGGGATTCAATCATAACTCGTGAAATATGGATGTACTATAGGTACACCTCTGCCCAACCCTTCGAGGAAAGAAGGCGTGATGTTACTTTATATGTTAATATATTATATTTAAAAAATATTGAAAGAGGAACATTCTATAAAAAAAAATTACCTGTGCCTATAGGTTCCGTAGTTAATTGTATTTTCGCTTTAAGCAGTTGTCAAATCTTATTAATACTATGACACGCGATTAAAAATATGAATTATAAACAACGTTTGTCTAGATTCTCTAACTCCTAATATAGTTCTTCATCATCACCACTTCAGCCGAAAGACGACGACTGCTGTACATACGCCTCCGTCAAAGGGGCAATAATCGCCACGCTTGGCAGGTAGGTTGGCGATCGCAGTATGGTGGTAAAATGCATAGAGAACGCTGCTGCCCATTCTCTAGTAAGTCCCTTAGTCGCTTTTCACGACGCCCACGGGAAGAAATGGAATGGTGCTATTCTATACGTCCGGCAACTCACGGAATCTAATCTAGTTCGCTTAGTCTAAATTCAATACAGAATAGAAGGCATATTGGCAAAATTTCTGTGATCTTTCTGCCTATTTTCCTCACAATAAAGGGACTGTCATTCTGAACTGCGAAGTTTTAAATATCAATGTACTGTATTTATTCATTGAGAATGTTTATAATGGCTATGTAAGGAAACTTCGAAAACTTGCTATGGAAACTTCGAAAAAATGTCATAGCAAATTTTCGAAGTTCCGTACATTGCCACTATAAACGTTGTCAATTAAATAATTCGCCATAGTGAACTTTAAAAATACAGTACATCGATATTTTAAACTTCGCAGTTCAGAATGACAGTCCAATAAAAGTCATAAACTTAAAAGCAGTTTTCAGTTTAAGAGCTTTTAAAACAGCCATTGCAATTTGAGATTTATAATAAGCTCACAAGTCTTAAAGTGAAAAAAGAATGTTACCTGTATCAGCATCATCATTTTCATAAGAAGGTTTTGGTTTCTGCGGCTTTCCATAACTTGGCTTATCATTAGATGGTCTACTACCATACGAAGGTCTATTCTGATCGTTCTGAGTACCATAAGACCCTTGAGCACTCCCATAGGAACCAGTACTACTTCCGTAACTTCCCTGGCTGCTTCCGTAAGATCCTGAAGTTCCTCCATAAGAACCCTGGCTTCCACCATAAGAACCGGTGTTAAAATCATTGTGACTGCCAAAAGATCCGTGGCTACCGTAAGAATTGCTGGTACTGCTTTGTGAAGACTGTGTGGTTCCGTATGATGCTTGGGAGCCTCCATAAGAACCGGAATTACTGCCATAAGAACCTTGGCTTCCCCCATAAGACCCTTGACTTCCTCCATAAGACCCACTTCCATATCCCTGGCTACTTCCATAAGACCCCTGACTTCCACCATAGCTTCCCTGTCCCCCATAAGCTCCTTGATCATTGTCAGTTGACCCATGCCCTCCTCCATACAAACTTTGATTATTTCCATATCCTCCTTGACTTCCACCATAAGACCCTGTCCCATAGGAAGGTCTATGATAATCATGGGTAGGTTTGTGCAACCCATAACCAGTGTCCTGCTGACCATAAGGCTTATTGCCATAGTATTGACCGCCGTAACTGGCGTGGTGACTGTTATAATCGCTCTGACTGCTAAATGATCCATGGTTGCTGCCATAGGAAACTTGGTTGCCATACGAAGGTTTTTCTGATCCATAAGTGGGTTTTTCAGCAACATAAGATGGTCTGTCATTTATTGGTTTTTGTGGTTTTGAACCTCCACCATAGCCAGTATCGCTAGGTTCATCATAGCCAGGTCGTTCTGGTTTAGGATCTGGTCTATATGAGTTAGAACCATAACCACTGTCAGCGGCGGGTTTTTCTACGCCATACGCAGGTCTATCATTTGATGGCCTGTCGTTCCCATACGATGGTCTGTCGTTCCCATACGATGGTCTGTCGTTTCCATATGATGGTTTGTCATTTCCGTAAGATGGCCTGTCATTGCCATATGAAGGCTTTAAAGGCTTGTCATTTCCGTAGCTTGGTTTTTCTGCTCCATAGGACGGTCTGTCATTTGATGGTCTATCACTCCCATACGATGGTTTGTCATTCCCATACGATGGTTTGTCATTCCCATACGATGGTCTGTCATTTCCATATGAAGGTTTTTCATAGTCATGCGAAGGTTTTTCAGAACCATAAGTTGGTCTGTCATTTCCATAAGATGGTTTATTATTACCATATCCAGGTTTTTCAACACCATATGACGGTTTTTCAGCTCCATAAGCTGGTCTGTCATTGCTAGGTTTTTGTGGCTTTGTACCACCACCGTAACCAGTATCACTGGGTTCTCCATAACCTGGTCTTTCAGGCCTTGGATCTGGTCTGTAGGGACTACCATAACCATTGTCTGCTGCAACAGATCCATAATGCTGAGATAGACTACTTTGAGACTGTGAATACGAATTCTGACTCGAATAGGTTCCGTAACCATAGATTCCTTGCCCAGATGTTGGTTTTGGAGGCTTATACGGCCTTGGAGGGTCGTGGATTTCGACATGAATTGAGTTATCGTTGTATGGGGAATTTTGAGCAAAACCACCAGCTGGTCCTTGATACCCAGGCCTTGGACGATTGTATGGGTCTTTATCTGGGTGTGGTCTTTGACCTGGTGAATATCCAGGATCGGCCTGGCCATAACCTGGCCTGGGATAGTCGTTTGTAGGTTTTGTATAACCAGAATCCTCTTGACCATAACCAGGTCTGGCAGGATAATCATTTGTTGGTTTATTATAACCAATGTCTGCCTGAGGTCTAGGTTTTCTATTTGGTCTGATGATATAATGGTATTCAGGCTTTTCGGGCTCATACGGAGGGGGTCTTGGCCTATTGTAATCATTAACAGGATACCCTGGCCTATCATTAGGCCTGTAAGGATCTTGTAGCTGCAGTATATCGTGAGGATCTGGCCTTGGTTTAAAAGACCCGACCTGACCTGGTTTTTCAGGTGGAAACGGCATGTCTTGGGGTTTGTGAGCTCCGTAACTTGGTCCCATATCAAAATCAGGCTTAAGATTTGAATAATCATCAGGTCTTTCATCATACTGAGGTTTGTAAACTGGTCTTGATACTCCATACGTTTCTAAGTCCCCAGATATGAGGTAGTCATCAGTAAAAGGCTGTTTAGGGTCATCTACGGGTCTGAAAACGGGTCTGTGTGCGGGTCCTGGTCCATCTGAAGGATCATCGAACTGTCCTTGGATGGGGGAAGGGGGGGACTGCTCGCATTGGAACCGACGGATGTAGACGTCATAGTCAGGGTGTTTGAGGAGAAGGCTCTTCTCTTTGAGTGACTTTTCATCATTGTTGCTAAGGTTGCAGGTTGCGTTGCCTTTTGCGCCGACTCTGGAATTGAAGATATTTATTATTATTAAATAAATTTTATTTACAAATATAATACCTTCACAAGACTTTTTCAAAGCGATGCTATTAGTAACAAAATAATACCTTTATGTAGACCTAGAAAAATATTACAACATAGAAACTATAAAAATACCAAAATAATTGGAATTGTATTCCAAACAAATTTCAATCCTACAGATATTGTCATAAATTCACAAAAATATGGCACATGCAGCAATTTATTACATATTAAAATGTTAAATATAATAGCATATGTAAATGTTTAAAATCTGATACTATAAAAATTACCGATAAGATTTTTAAATCATTTGTCCCATGGGTTTAGAACCCACCATGATTAACTCTTAAAAACAATCGCTATACTACAATAACAGTGGAAAATTCTCCTGAGTAGTAATCCTACATTTAAATTTTCAAAAAGGTATAATCTGATTTACACTTCTTGTTTAACAGCGCCATCTATATTCAACAATATGTATTGTACGTACCCATAATCGTAGCTCTGACACTGTTTGTCTTGCTTGCAGATTTGCTCGCACTCGCGCGTTGTTAGTTCAGTCACATTCCGGTAGATGGCGTCAGGAGGTAGCTGCTCACCGATCGATATTCTTTCGAAGCAATCTGAAATAGCAAAATTATTCATATATTAAATTAGATTGAACACTGGATGACAACTATTTCGCGTGTTTGTGTTTGGTAGATTGGAATAATATAATGCACAGATATAAAATGATAAGTGGTTAAATGTCTTCAAGATTTCAAAACAATCTACCTATTTGCCTCATAAGTTCAGATTCCGAGATGTTACTGAAAAACCCAGTTCAATTCTGCGTAACCCAAGGATCGAACTCAGGACCCACACCCCAGCAGTTGCATTTACAACTAGGCACCAGGGATGTTAGGGAGCTCCGTAACCGTAACCGAAACTATCAGATATCCGATATAAAAATTTATCCGTAACCGTAACCGAATCCGAAATAAAAGTTTCGAATAATATTGGATTTCTTAGTACATTTTTATTTTAGGTAAATTAGATAACACTCAGTATATATTTATTATCATTTTTATTTTAAATAGCTGTAATTATTCTCAGCCTGATTGTAATTCCTACCAAATGGTGACATATAAATAAAACCATTTTATTAGCTATTTGTATTTTACTTTGAAATTCCTTAAAAGTTTAATATCCGTTACTGAAATTATCCGAAACTAACGGATAATCCGAAATAATTTAATATCCGTATCCGTATCCGGTATAATAATCATTCCTACATCCGTAACCAATCCGTATCCGAAATTTCATATCCATAACATCCCTACTAGATACTAGACCAATGATGAGATGAGAGCAGTGGTGGCCCAGTGGTAACGGCCGCAAGTTACAAGTCGTAGGTCATAGCTTCGAACCCCGACAAGCGCTTTACTTTGTGTAAATTATTTCTTCACCACTGCTCTCAAAACGACGATGGAAAACATCGTCAGAAAACCAGCATGTCTTAGAACGAAAAGTTCGAAGACATGTGACATCTACCAACCCGCAGTGGTGTCTCCCAGCAGTGGGAACATTTATAGGCTGATTCTGCTATGACGAATGATGCAGTCTTTCTCCTATGCATTGCAGTATAAAATTTCGTAAGAATGTCAAACTAGATACTTTACTTATTAAATTACTCGTTACATTATTATAATTTTTTTGTTACAATAGGTAACATTATTTATTATTGCTATGATATGGATGCAACACAACGGATATACATTGGGAAACCGTTGAAATTATTATTAAATCGTTTCGACACATTGACAGAATTTGAGTAGGTAATGTGCATGAATGTTACTTGAAGTATAACAAAGAGATAAGTAAAGTTATATATTTTGCTGGATACTAGGTAAATTCTGGGGTAGGTATTTGAATATCGAAGATTAAAATACCTACGCTTAAAATACCAATGTTCAAAACATCGAAAATTTAAATATCGATTATGTAAAAATGTCGAAAATTGTTATAACTACACTTAAACCGCCGAGTGATTAAAATTTTGAATGATTCAAAATATCGAATGACATTATGCGTCAGTTCAAAATATCAACATTTAATACATCTTAGTTCATAACATCTACGTTAAAAACACCTACTAGTTAAAATACCGAAAAAAAAATTATATAGGCAGTATGAGTGTATTCATAAATGTAGGTAGATGTGAAATTGTCACACCCTGCAAACCCGCTGACCATGTTCACCTCCGCAGCTTCGGCTTGCTGGTCGCTACGGCTCCCACGGGTGCATATGCTTTGTTACAGCGGACGGGGGTTGCCCTCCCATCGCGCCCTCGGATTTTTATATACACTCTAGGGGTAACAACCAAAAGACTACGTAAATTCGGGGTGCCCCAATTCGGTTTTGGAACAATTTCGACCTATTTTATATCATACATCATACATCTATAATATTCTATATACCGGACGTTCGGTACACTTATGCAGTAAACAGACTAATGCAAACTTAATGGCAATTTTTACACCTAGGTATATTAATTTTCGATGTTATGTACCCATCGATATTAAAGACGTTCGATAGTTTGTACTTCGATATTTAGGACATTCGATAATCTGTTATTCGATGTTTTGATCTTTCGATGTAACTTTTGTAGATGTTTAGATTTTAGATAGACGTAGGATATTTAACCATTCGATAGTATAAACTTTCGTTATTTTAATTTTCGGTTTTATGGTTGTTCGATATTTCCATTTCCGATGTTTTGAACATCGATATTTTAACAGTAGGTATTTTAATCTTCGATATTCAAATACGTACCCCTATTAATCACAGAAAAGAGAAAAAAAAATACCTTCAATAGAGGTTCCCAGCTGCGAATCGATGGTCAGTGTTTGCACCCCAGCAGCAAGTAACACCGGGCACAAAACTAGTATGTTTAACATTTTTACTAACATAATAACACTTCAAGCTGTTTAAATGTCCATTTTTAATTGAAGTTGTCCATATAACTATTTACACTTGTTTTTAGATTTTAATTCCTCATTGTTAAGTAATTATTTTATGCAATTAGAGAAGTTTTAAAATTAACAGAATTATTGTTGTGTTCATACTTCATTGCTTGTTAATAACAACTACTTTGTTTAATTCATTGAGCAAACCCCGCAACAGAATACAAAATTAGTTAGAAATTTTTTTTCAGCACTCTCTCAATACATTCTTTAATCACAACGAATAAAGAAAACTACATCTATCTCTTTCACTTCATCTCAAAACACTGCGAGTAAGTGAGACGGACACAACACCTCGACATCACAATTCGAATTACAAAACCCGAAATTCTCCCGCTCAAATCTCCCACAGAAACAAAAGTTTCAAACTTTTTTTTTTTCGACAGTTAGCAAAGGCGCACGTCCATGCAGGTTTAGTTTTGCAAATATTATGGCGCAAATGCTTGGGTGTGCCTTGAGTCACGGTTCGATGCCCAGAAAACACTTCCTTGGCATCTTATGTGAACCTTTAAGTTAGTTAATCGGACAGGTAGGTGGTTAGCAAGTGACTTAGATGTGAACCGCGGGTTTGTCTGTATCGACAATTAATAAAGTAAGCCTTCGAAAAACTAAAAAGGTTAACAATAAAATATTTGCGTGGTATCAGCGTTCAATGCGTGGTATTCCGTGTGAATAGCATCATCCCATCTCTTCTCATGGGTTTCGTAAAAGACACCTAAGGGAATTACTAGAGATTGGGCAGCAGCGTTCTCTATGCATTTTACCACCATACTGCGATCGCCAAACAGGTAGCCAAACGTGGCAATTATGGCAAACTCACCACCTTGTGGAGTCGTTCCAACACTACGTCTTCCAGAAGGTACAGTTGTTTTACTTCATGTAAATTATTTCATCACCACTACTCTCAAAACGGTGAAGGAACCATCGTGAAGAAACCGGCTTGTGTTACCAAACATTCGAAGACTTGTAACATTTACCAACCCGCACTACGCCCGCATAGTGGAACACGGCCCACTCCCTCTCATAGAGAAGAGGCGATGAGAACTACTTACTAATACTAATTTACGGATATTTTCTTCTTAGCGTATACCTAGATGTCCTGGATGCGAGAAGCATAGAACCAGTTGAAGTGGCGGTGCTTTCGGGAGGCCTATGTCTAGGTGTGGACGTCTTTTGACTGAAATGCTGATGATGATGATAAAAGTGCCTATCGTAGTTCGGGGCTGATACCACAATGCTACCACAGCTCAAACTTATAAGCATCATTATCATAATACTGCAGCGCATCAGGGCTGTTTGCTGAAGCTCACGTGGCTTGTTTCTGCATGGTAATGCGGAAACTGTGCGCATCCCGTAGGGTGCGGGGCAGCGCCAACAGCATCCTATCTATGATAGCAAGTAGGCTGGATAGTGAGTTTGTGAACCACTGCAAGGCTTCAGCTGGGCCTGTCACCTTGCAGCAGCGATATCATAATCTGTTTCTGTTTTTGTCTTTGTGCTTTACTAACATAGTTTGTTAGCACTTTGTTACTAACACTATGAGTCTTGTAGCTCGAATTAAATGATTAAATAAATAAATAATTTCAGGCGAAAGACACCAACTGCTGGACATAGACCTCCGACAATTTGAGGGGGTTTGTGATTTTCGCCACGCTTGGCAGATTTGTTGGCGATCGCAGTTTGGTAGCAAAATGCATAGAGAACGCTGCTGCCCATTCTCTAGTGAGTCCCTTAGTCGCCTCTTACGACAGAAATGGGAAGCAAAAAGGTGCCGGAGCACCACACGGAGCATGGTTTATAAGCTTGCCAGAATAAAATTGGTATAACAATAATCCGCAACTAAGCATAAGTAGGTTGCTAGATATATTTCATAACAACATACAGACATTTCCTCAGAGCGTAGAATAATTAATTGAAACAAAAAATCTACTCGAGTTCACGGTCTGTCCGTCATAGCTAAAGAAGTAGGAATATACTTTGATAAAAAAAATTAATAAATATTCCACATTTCATACGCAATCTTCTGTTTAACACCGCTTTGTGTCAGATTCCTGTTAACATTATTATAACAAGTTTATATTGTGACTTCTCTTGCCATTGCTATAATTAATTCTAAAAAAAACTACCGTAAACACTACGTCATCATTCATCATCATTTCAAGCAAAAGACGTCCACTGCTGAACATAGGCGTTCCCCAATATGGGAGAGTTTATCATAATCTCCACACTTGGCAGGCGAGTTGGCGATCACAGTATGGTAGTAAAATGCATAGAGAACGATGCTGCCCATTGTCTAATAAGTCTCTTAATGCTGTTGATAAATGATTTATTTCTGTAAACTAAATAGGTTTGTACAAACACTTTTACAAGTTAGTAATATTTTTTTGAACTAGATGAGGTCGGCGTTTCCTATCTGACTACTCTGAGAATAAAGGCCGAAACAAACTCAGAGTCCACAGTCTCTTTTAAAGTCCAGACATAATCTTGGTCACATTATGTGACGACCATGTAGATAGCTGTCTGAAATGGTGTTTAGAAGAAAGAACCACACAGATTGAGTGGACCTGTCCAGTCAGTGCACGCATTTGTCACTAATCGTGCAGCTCAAATCAAACGTTAAGAGGCTCAACGCGTTGCTCACGCTTAGTCGCTTCTTGCGGGACCCACGGGAAGAAACGGGGCAAAAATCTAATCAATCAGGGACACTACGTATAGAGTCTTCGAATAGATAGCCAGAAGTATACTTTTGGTCCATGTTTCATCAGTTAGATATATTAGTACCCAGGGATGTTAGGGAGCTCCGTAACCGTAACCGAAACTATCGGATATCCGATATAAAATTTATCCATAACCGTAATCGAATCCGAAATAAAAGTTTCGGATAATATCGGATTTGTTATTACATTTTTATTTTAGGTAGATTAGATAACACTCAATATATATTTATAATAATTTTTATTTTAAATCCTCCAATTCCTACCAAATGGTGACATAAATAAAACCATTTTATTAACTATTTGTATTTTACTTTTCAAATTCCTTAAAAGTTTAATATCCGTAACCGAAATTATCCGAAACTATCGGATAATCCGAAATAATGTCATATCCGTATCCGTATCCGTATCCGGTATAATAATCATTCCTACATCCGGAACCAATCCGTATCCGAAATTTCATATCCATAACATCCCTATTAGTACCTATGATATAGGCCAGATTACAGAAACCCTCGGGTCACCCAAATCTTACACGGATGGTCTCAACAGACCCAGGAGACATTGACAACTTCTGGAGGGAGGTGGGCTGGTTGGAATAATCACTGAGGGCCGCCATGGCCCACGCAGAATGGTCCATTTGAAGGACTGAGTGCGGGATCCAAACCTACTAACGTAGAACATAGAACGAAGACCTAGCTTCTGAAGCTGGAAACCAGCGCTTAGCAACTCTCTAGGGGACCTAAGTATAATGGTGAAGCTTAAACGTTTTGTTTCTAGTATAATTTCTAGTTTTCGCAGATCGGTGGGATTCCTCGATGCTGCGGAGATGGATGCTCCATGCAATTTTTTTTTTTTGATGGGAAATCATCAAATCACTTCTCCCGCTCTGAGCGGAGCGGGAGAGCGTGTCAGACTTTTACTGACTAAAACCCGCCGGTGTTGCTTCAGTTGCCCATATGCCAGGGCCACGGTAACTCTTTCGAACGAGTCTCGCGTCCCTGGCAGGGATGCTCCATGCTGAATTTTAATTGTATATTTTTATCTGTGTGTGTAACCTACTAACACTAGACGTTAAGTGAAATTGTTACTAACCCAATGGATTCCGGTCTGAAATAAAAATATTCTATTTCATTATACAGGCTGCGATTAATGCCTAGGCCTAGGGCCCCTTAACCTACCGACTAGGTAGCTGGCTTGTCTATTGGCAGGCGGACACGGCGTTTAATGTACGGCCTAGGCGTCCAATTAGCTGGCAAATTTAACCAGATAGCTGCAGCATATACAACGTCCCAACATCAATCATTGGACAGTTACCCATCAGACACGACACCCGTTTGGCCGGAAGATCCCCCCCTTTTCGAATTTTACGCTTTGTTCCTCATACCTCCAAACGCCAACTTCAAAGAGTTGTACTACGTGAGCTGTACAAATGGATGTGCGAATAACACTTGTGCGACAAAACTAGTCGTTTCTGGATATCATAGGAGGTCACAGTTTTAACCTAACCTAACCGAGTGTACTACGTGAGCTCAAGTGTGTCGCACAAGCGTGCATTCGAACTATGGTGAATCGCAGTACAGTTTTGTCGCACAAGTGTTATTCGCACATCCATTTGTCGAGCTCACGTAGTACACCCAACTTCAAGTATGGCTTTGCTTGTTTACGGAGAATCACTGACTCCTAAGTCACGGGCCTACACCTAGTTTAGGAGTCAGAGGATTTAAATTAATGTGACCTAGTAATAAGCCTTAAATGTTCTTAGTTTTATGGATATTTTAATATCATGGCTATTCCATTTATACAGTAAAAACAGATTCATAGGTCGACAAAGCGACGAACAATAACATGGAAACTGCAGGTTACCTATAGAAAAATCAAGCCGTTTGCCGATGCATTGCCGACCTTGGTGACAAAGTAGGAACAATAATTTCCTGTGCCTGTAATTTAATTTCTTGAATGCTATCCAAATTGCTAAACGGTATTACGGATTACGGCGGTCCATATCCCTGGATACACCCTAGACACATCTCTATAGAGATAAGACCATCTGTGATCATGAATAAAGATTGATTGATTGGATCGGTTTCTTCGCCAAGATCTTAACCTAGCCACAGTGCTAGACAGATAGATTCGTTTATTTGCCTGAAATATGGTATTTTACAGATTTTTTTCTTCATATTTCGCCAACTACATACATTCGGCATGATTTTTTTTAATAAAAATGATGATTCTAATTTAAACGAAATAATTAAATTGCAATGTTAAAAAAGTACTAAATTAAAAATTGTATACATATGAAATTACAAATTTCAAAGAAAAACGATACAATTATAAATTGCAATTATAAATGTTCATGTCATGTAACTTTCCCATTTTTTCCTAAAACAAGGATCCTCTGTCCCCTAAATTAGGTACATGTTAAGCCTTTATTCCCAGCTGTCAGAAGCATGGAAGATTACCAAACCAGTCTCACCACAGGGTATCGTATCGCGACTGCCTTCAGTCGCTATATGTAAAAAATTAAAACTTTTTACAAAAAAAACAACCGACTTCCTTAAAAAAACACTACAAAGTCAAAAATAACTTTAATTTCGAAAGTCGGTGTCTTAGGCTCTGTATTTAAGATTTTTGCCACCGACTTCCGAAATTAAAGTTATTTTTGACTTTGTAGTGTTTTTTTAAGGAAGTCGGTTGTTTTTTTTGTAAAAAGTTTTAATTTTTTGACTTTTTAGTTGTGGTAGATACTCCGCACTAATCTAATCGCGTTATTCGTTCAATTGTCGCGCAAATACGTAATGAAAATTTAAGACTTATATGGTTTTCACATAGACCCCATTGTCCAAATAGAACCAAATTAAAATGAGACCATTCGGAAAGCACCAGCTTTCAAATAAAAAAAGAATCATTAAAATCGGTTCACCCAGTCAAAAGTTATGAGGTAACAAACATACGGTATTCGTTCATTTGTCGCGCAAATATTTCATGGAAATTTAAGACTTATATGGTTTTCACATGGATCCCATTGTCCGAATGGAACCAAATTAAAATGGGACCATTCGGGAAGCACAAGCTTTCAAATAAAAAAAGAATCATCAAAATCGGTTCACCCAGTCGCAAGTTATGAGGTAACAAACATAAAAAAAAAAAATAAAAAAAAAAAAAATACAGTCGAATTGATAACCTCCTCCTTTTTTTGAAGTCGGTTAAAAATAGCTTCGTCCGCGTCAAATTGCTCCCCTGTCCCTTCCCGTCGCATCGAATTGCCTGCCAGTTTTCGACCATTTTTCGTTGCTGCTCCGCTCCTTTTGATCGTAGCGTGGTGTTATATAACCTGTAGCCTTCCTCAATAAATAAGCTACCCAACACAAAAATAGTTTTTCAATTCGGACCAGTAGTTCCTGAGATTAGCGCGTTCAACCAACCAAGCAAACAAACTCTTCAGCTTTATAATATTAGTATAGATACTGGTATCCAGTTGCATCGGTTAAACTAGCAGCCGACTTCAACTTAGTTGGGTAAATGAATAAAAATTTTAGATATCACGATTTTGACAGCCAGCTGTCAACAATTTGAAACGCACGTGAACGCGTTCACAGTTTTCACTCAATGTCAACCTACTTGTGTACAGCGCCAATTTCTTCTTTAGGGCACGTCAACTATGACGATTCGCGGGACATTGTTGTCGCGCTCAAGTGATTTTCTTTTTTTTTTAATAATTGACGTAAAATTTAAACGGGGAGGGGGCATCAACTGAATCTATGGTATCAGGTTGTTCGTTAATGTTCCTGGCACCGAGTATATTATGAGCTTTTCAATCGGAATCTAATGTGGTCATCGGTCTCTAAAATGGCGTTTGAAGCCCTCTCCAGCCGTCTTTTGTTTCAGCAACATGTCAAAGTCAAAGCATTTATTTCAAAAAGGCACTTTTGAACGTTAACATGAACGTCAAATCAATTCTAGATTCTAGTTGCCCTTCCAAAAGATAGATTCGAAATGTGAAGACGATGCACCTAAAATAAAATTACCGTTCCACAACAGGTAAAAGAATTGAAAATGAAGCAATGAGAGATAAATTAATTATATGATACATATGTAGATACATGGTGCTAACATACTTACAAAAAACCAAAAAAACAATGTTCATATCTAAATATTATAGATATTATCATCACGTTTAAAACCTTATTTCTAGTAAATTATAACATAAATAAATTAACTAACTATGTCACTGTTTATAAAACTTAAGTTAAATATTGTTAAGAAATTAGTTGACCTAATATTAATTGTAAGAACTCATGCCGCCTGTGATGCAGATTTATCCTAGTACAGGCATCATACTTTGTACTTCTTATATTATTTCTAAGATTTATACTGTATTTAAGTTGTACCTATCTTATGTTTTTTGAATAAATATTCTATTCTATATTCCATTATATACGTCTTCTCTGACTTCATCATATCACATCATCACAAGTCTCTTTATTTGTCTGTTTCGAATCACGACATAAAAACGAATAAATTAAAAACACATTTAAAGTAAACGGAAGACATAGACAATTAGTTAATGTTTTCTATATGTTAATTAACTTTATCTTTTTAATCGTTAAGATTATAAAAATAAATAAACAGCTAAGAAAATATGCACGTCCTGTGGTCAGAAATAAAATCTATTAACATTTTTTTGTAAGCTCGTCATACTGTAGTAGATTTAAATATAATTTTATCGTGCGTTCAAACTCTTCGGTTAGACGTTATATTCTGTCTTTATTCTTCTCTCCAAAAAACTTGAACACAGAGGGTGTTCAAGTTTCTTTTCTTTAGTTCTTCATAGCAGACGTATGTAATCCATCTATAACGAATGAGGCACCAAACACGGATTGGTGTCTACAGTTCCGCGCCAAATATATTCTTCGTAATTTTCATTCAATTAATAGAAAACAAACAGTTCATTTTTTCAAATTAAATGTTATTCCAAAACATTCATCAGTTTCTTAATAAACTTGAACTGTGTTGGACAACCTTTGTTAATTATCTCTATTGGTAACTGTTGGTACTATTATAAGATACTATTGCCATTCCATTCTGCCGTATGTTGCACCAGAATTATGCGGAAGTACACACCGCTTGGGTTCTTAACATTAAGAACCGGTGATGTGGCCCAGAAGGAAATGGTGTGACGAGTTATAACTCTTACCTGAAAGGATGGACCCCAATTTGCAAACGAAAAAAAGAAAATACAAATAGGAGGCCTTTGCCCTACAGTGGGACACAAAAGCAGTTTCAAATAATTCTTTTCCAATGCAGGTATATAGGTAAGCCTCCTCTTTGTGAGAGAAGGTGGGCTATAATCTTTCATGCAAGCCCAATACACGCTGGTAGATGTCACATGTCTTCCATGTTCTGGTTCTAGGACATGCTGGTTTCTTCACGATGTTATCCTTCACCGTTTAGAGAGCAGTGGTAATGGAATAATTTACAAAAAGTAAAGCGCCTGTAAAGGTTCGGACCTACGAACTACAAATTTTGAGCAGATTTGATCACTGGACCACCACTACTGACCCAAGAGGTTAATAATTTATTATTATTATTTTATTTGACATAACAAGTACACGGACACAAAGTGACACTTGATTTAAGTGTGCAAATAGCCTGGGACAAATTAACTCAAAATCAAAATCAAAAGTCATTTATTCAAACTAGGCTGAGAGTCAGCACTTTTTGAACGTCAAAGTTACACAAGACAGTCCCCCCAAAACGCCCGCCCTTCGACACTTCCTAGTGCTTTAGCTGGGAAGAAGAAGTGGCGGAACAAACTCCCCAGCAGCACAGCTGTCTGTTAAGTTAGAAGAACTTGATTCTATACAATACTGTGTAAGTAATTAATATTATAAAAACAAAAAATACATTATTCACATATGTCAGCTAGCACACGCCAATATACCACCAACAAAACACTGAAAACTAAACTCAAGCTGAAATAAATAATAAAACAAAATCGTAAACAGAACTTAAAACGTAAATAAAGCCTCCAGGCATAAAGGGGGTGCCCGCTTACATATTCAACGATGCAAATTGATACATACAGCTAAGTTGAAGTTACAATAGTTAAACTAAGGACCTCCGGACCAAAATAACAGATAATACAAGTAACAATAACAAAAACCATGGTCAGCAAGACGACCAGTCACCACAAGCAGCACCCGTTCACGAACATAACGCAAAGGTCAGCCATTACCCCCCTCGCCATATTTGAGGGAAGGTGGTAACCCGACCCCCGACGCTACCGCAAGCAGTGACATCTAAGGAAGCATGACGAACTTGCTGCCGGTTGGTGAGACAAGAATATTATGAACAACTGACGAGGTCGCTAGCTAACTACATGTTACAATAGAACTCATTTACAATAATTGTAATGAGTAGATCACTGCCCCATTCTAGGAAAGACCTGTGTTCCAGTGGCCATCTATGAAAAGTAACCATTTAGTAATGTGCAATTTTGTACATTTTAATTAAAGGAAAAGATACGGAGGAGAAAGTAAAAGAGGTTTTAATTAAAATATACTTATACTAGCTTTTGCCAGCGGCTTCGCCCGCGTGGAGGTCGGCAATTGTCCCGCGGGAACAGACTACCGGGATAAAAAGTACCCTATGTGTTATTTCAGGTTATAAACTATCTATGTGCCACATCCAAATCCGATTAGTAGTTTTTGCGTGAAAGAAGAACAAACATCCACACATCCACACATACAAACTTTCGCGTTTATAATATTAGTAGGATTCAAATTGCGAAAGTAACTCTGTCTGTGAACAAATTTTTATGAAATTTGGTACGGGGTAAGTTCGAGCCCCAAGGAAGGACATTTTTATTCTGCAGCTTCATCTGCATCTGCGCTTCATACGTGGACGAAGTCGCGGGCAGAAGCTAGTCAAAAATAAAGAAAATGTTGTATCTATTTATGCACCAGGTATGTGAGTGTAGATGTGAGTGGGGTACCTATATTTGTGAGTGTGTAGTTTATTTGTTAAGAGGATACCTATTAATTAACACAAAAATCTCCATCCCACTTTTTGATCGCCCCTTATTAATTTTCTGCTTGACCGGCCATACCACAGCAGTTTATCACTTCATAATTTAAACATACTAACAAGACACTACCGTGTGGTGCCGGACGTAAAGAATAACACCAACCCATTTCTTCCCGTGGGTGTCGTAAAAGGCGACTAAGGGACTTACTAGAGAATGGGCAGCAGCGTTCTCTATGCATTTTACCACCATACTGCGATCGCCAACCCGCCTGCCAAGCGTGGCGATTATGGCAAAGCCCCCCAAATTGGGGGAGGCCTAAGTCCAGCAGTGGACGTCTTACGGCTGAAATGATGATGATGATGATGATGAACAAGACACTTCCTTACATTAGGATTTTAAGAAATCGTCATTCTGACTGATGACGTCATAAGAAATCCCGTTTCTTTGTGTATTTTTTTGTAGTTAATTATAAAATGTTATGAATTTTCTCATGTTTATTAAGAATCCTTTGTGTTTATAAATACACTTTTGTTTATTAATTTCTCT
This sequence comes from Aporophyla lueneburgensis, assembly GCA_932294355.1. NCBI lineage: Eukaryota > Metazoa > Arthropoda > Insecta > Lepidoptera > Noctuidae > Aporophyla > Aporophyla lueneburgensis. Next base: position 7,598,830 of record OW028762.1, on the reverse strand, counting down.
TCTTCATATAATTTTTTATCAGAATACTTTTCATCTACACGACTTTCACATTGACATTCTACTCAGGTACAGTCAGGCGCGGTCGCAGCCTATGATTTTGGGGGAGGGTCACCATGAGTATTGTGCTGAAGAATATTTTTTGGAAGGTACATCTACTCGTTGGTCTAGTAGTCGAAAGCGCTACTGATGAGCATGAGGTTCGATTCTCAGGTCGGGAGTATTATTGGGTTTTTCAGGCAAATCGTTCAGAGTCTCGACAGCATGGCTGACTTTGAGGGGGGGTCATGACCCCTAGGACCCTCTCTCTCGGACCGCGCCTGGGTACAGTCTGCACGTTGCGTCAGTGGTAACACTTGAACTGCAACTACTCGAATAACGCAATATAGAGTATATCATAAAATATCATCATCATCATCTGACTAGCCTTTTCCCAACTATGTTGAGGTCAGCTTCCAGTCTAACCGGATGCAGCTGAGTACCAGTATTTTATAAGAACCGCCTGCCTAAATAGTATATCATACAACATCTTGAAACTTATGTATCTTCTTTATATATTATGTATAATTCTACTGTACGTGTGTATGTCACTGAACTCCTCCTAAACGGCTGGACCGATTTGAATGAATTTTTTTGTATGCCTCCTGGATGGTTTAGATTCACTATTGGACCCGGTAGGTGGCGCTGCTATCGAGTTCTAGGAAACAGGACAACGTTTGTATGGTCAGCTAAGCTAGTATTATTATGTTTTCTTTGGGCCCTCACCCTGACATCAAGTCATAGACAAACTTTCGAACTCAAATTTGTTGAATACGGGGCTTTTGACTTCTATGTCGGTGTATTTTTAACCGACTTCAAAAAAAGGAGGAGGTTATCAATTCGACTGTATTTTTTTTTATGTTTGTTACCTCATAACTTTTGACTGGGTGAACCGATTTGGATGATTCTTTTTTTATTTGAAAGCTGGTGCTTTCTGAATGGTCTCATTTTGGTTCTATTTGGACAATGGGGTCCATGTGAAAACCATATAAGTCTTAAATTTTCGTTACGTGTTTGCGCGACAAATGAACGAATAACGCGATTAGATTAGTGCGGAGTATCTACCACAACTAAAAAATCAAAAAATAAAAGGTCGGACCTTAAATACAGAGCCTAAGACACCGACTTTCGAATTTAAAGTTATTTTTGACTTTGTAGTGTTTTTTTTAAGGAAGTCGGTTGTTTTTTTTTTTTTGTAAAAAATTTTTTATGTTTTTTTTTTTTGCATTTTGTGCTTTGTTTGTACAGACTAAACATTGAAAAGAGTATGCTTTTGGATGGTTTGCTCATGTTGATAGGATGAATGAAGGGCGGGTAACAAAAGGTAACGGGACAAGGCAGATGTGATTGGACACGCCGGCGCCGCAAGAGGACGCCCTAGGAGAACATGTAGTGACCTCATTAGTGATGTTCTTCAGAAGTGTTAGGTGCGTAGTACTGGTAACCGACATGCGTGTATGACCTTAACCGATGTATGAACTTAAACGAGGCAAAATGGAGTAGGTATGTGAGGAGCGTAGCAGGTGGCGTCTGTAGTTTGTGCCCACCCCCATGGGAAAAAGACGTGACTTTATAATAGGTCTTTACCTATGAAAATGCCGTTCTGTATGAAAAAAATTAAACGATTTTTTTTAATGTATTTTTTATTTGTATTTACCGAAATAATCACCCATGCAATCAATGCATCTTTGCCAACGCAGTAGCAGTTTATTGATGCCCTTCTTAAAAAAATCAGCTGGACTCCGGCAACAAATTCTTCAAAGGCATTTTGTACTGCCTCTCGGGTATTGAATTTTTTTCCCGCCAAGAAGTTATCCAAATTCTGGAAAAAGTAGTAGTCTGTAGGCGCAAGGTCTGGTGAGTAGGGCGGATGACGGAGAGCTTCCAACCCCAGTTCTTGCAACTTGGAGACCGTCTGCTGTGCAGTATGAGGTCGCGCGTTGTCGTGCAGGAGCAGCGGAGACGAGCGATTGACCAGTGCTGGTTGGAGATGTGCCAGCTTCTCCATCATTGAGTTCAGTTCTTTACAGTACACATCTGCAGTAATGCTCACCCCGTTTGGTAAGAAGCTGTGATGAATCACACCGGCGCTAGACCACCAAACAGTGACCATCACTTTTCTAGGGGTAAGTTTTCGTTTAGGGCATTGTTTAGGTGCTGAACCAGGATCCAACCAACTTGCTGAGCGCTTGCAGTTATCAAACAGAATCCATTTTTCATCGCAGGTAACAATGCGGTTCAAAATTCCTTCATTAGTGTGTCTGTTGAGCAGTGCAAGGCACGTCTCGACGCGTACTTCGCGCTGGCGATCATTGAGTTCGTGGGGCACCCATTTGTCAAGCTTTTTTACCTTGCCAATTTGACGCAAATGGACCAATATTGTTTTGACGCTAACGTCGAAAGCTGCTGCTAATTCAGCCGTAGATTGTGTTTCATCAGCTTCCACAATCGCCTTTAATTCGTCATTGTCGACCAAAGTCTTCGGACGACCGCGAGGTTCATTTTTCAGGTCGACATTTCCAGAACGGAAGCGAGCAAACCAATAACAGGTGGTGCGTTGATTTGTAGTGTTAGCTCCGTAAACGTCGTTGATGTTGCGTGCCGCTTGTGCCGCGTTGCTGCCACGACGGTACTCATATTCCATAATTACTCGATTTTTTAACGTATCCATGATGACAAAAAAGATTGAAATGCGATGAAAATGTAACACTAATCAATAAACAAATGACTACTTTTGGAAAAAGAATTCCATGTTTTTAAAATAAAATTAATTTGAAATTAGAATTCTTAGACAAACAAAAATTATTTTGATTTGAAATGGCCAGTACTGCAGAACGGCAATTTCATAGGTAAAGACCTAATATGTGTATGAATGTATGTAGATGCCTATTATGTTGTAGCTCTACAATGTGTAACATAATTAACCCAGGACCTCATACGACCATTTTAGAGTCTAAAAAGTTTCATACAATTACTTAAAATTATTTTTAAACCTATCTACGTATTAAGAAAATCCTGTAGACGTTACCAACCCTAGCACTACTTTATGCATTTGAAATTGAGTCTTATTGCTCTATCGTAAGGTTTAATTTTCTTTGGGACAAACACCGGTGAGTATGGCAAAATACATACTTATTGGGAAAAAAAATTTGTGTTAAAAGTTACTGAAATCGATTCAGTAGTCAATTATGAACAAACTTCTTTCAGGACATGCGTTTATTCTGTAACACCTCGTATACATATTCTTCCCATAGGGGCAGATAGGCAGAAACTATTGAACCCAACCTGCTACGATCCATACACGACCACACGTGCCGAGAACTAGGCACCTGACCTTTCTGAAGAACACTACCAATACGTAGCACTATATGGTGGGTTCCTGGGGCATCTACAGTTCTAAAATATTTAGTGTATACTTTAAGTCAGCTACAACATAAGTGGAAAGCTTTTGTTAACGAACTTATAACCAAATACAGCAACAGGTATTTTTTTATCATAGTTGAACGAGTTACACGCACTACATAATGAATGCTATAGACCACTTACCTCCCAAACTATTAATTTGAGCAAAAAATATTTTGCAGTCCCATGCGTACAATGTTTTTCGGAGACACGTACTTTTATTTCACAGTTGGGGGTTCCCGAAGTCCGTGGTAACCCGTCATAATTTTCATATAATCGACCGTACGTAATTATGGCGTTATAACAAAATGTTCACCAGATATTCTAAATATGTTGGTATCTTGTGGCTTTTAACTAGGTTTTTATGTAAAAAAAAAATCTTTTGAGAAACAAATTCAGTAAAGACGTGAAAATCGAATCAATCATCAATCGACCATGTGGTGCCGGACCTAAAGAATACCACCATCCCATTTCTTCCCGTGGGTGTCGTAAGAGGCGACTAAGGAACTTACTAGAGAATGGGCAATAGCGTTTTCTATGTATTTTACCACCATACTACGATCGCTAACCAGTCTGACAAGCGTGGCGATTATGGCAAAGCCTCCCAAATTGGAGGAGATCTATGTACAGCAGAGGACGATGATGTTGATGAGCCGATGATAATGATCTGAAAATCTGTTCTCTTGCACGAACTTTATCTGAACTTTAGCCGTTTATAATGTAGGTTCTCATCACCATTCTTCTCTATTAGCCGTGATCTTGGTAGACAATCCCTTCCTATCCATATTTCATTATTCACACAGTCCATCCATCGTTTCTTCAGTCTACCTATACTCTTATAGCCATTGACATTCAAACTCAAAACTTTCCTCATGATTTTTCCTCATTCCTCCGTATCACATGTCCATACCATTACAATCGATTTCCATACAACTTTTCAGTTAGCGGTGCGATTTTCAGACCTTCTCTTATGTATTCATGTCTTAGTCTATCCATTCGTAAGCTACGCAATACCTTCTCGTCCCAAATGCTTCAGTCACTCAATATGTGAGAAGACAGTCAATTGTGAAAGTCCCTAAATAAATAAAACATTTTACCAGTTAGTAGATATGCCGTAAATGAAGAAGGACTTATGCAAAGGAATATTAACCGCACGGGTCTACTAAGCTTCGCTTACCACGATTGATCCGTGGATGTGACTATTTTTACATACCAAGTCCCCTCCGTTCCGGTTTCTCTTTGGTGCCGAACGTAAAGAATAGTACAATCCCATTTCTTCCCGTGGGTCGTCGTAAGAGGCGACTAAAGAACTTACTAGAGAATAGGCATTTTACCACCATACTGCGATCGCTAACCCGCCTGCCAAGCGTGGCGATTATGACAAACACCCCAAATTAAGAGAGGCCATGTCCAGCAGTGGATGTCTTTCGGCTGAAATGATGATGATCATGATGAAGTCCCCTTCGTGCCTCGGAAAGCACATTCGGCCGTTGGTCTTATTACTGTATGGTGGAAATGAGATAGGCAATCGCTCCATGTGACATACTGGTATTAGAGACTAGAAGCCAACCTTAGTATCATTAGCACCTGCCAGGGTCGCAAGATTTGCTCGAAAGAATTACCGTGGCCCTGGCATAGGCAACTGAAGGAACACGGGTGGGTTTTAGTCAGTAAAAGTACGACGCGCCGTTCCGCTCTATTCAGAGCGGGAGACGTCATTTGATGATTCCCCCTTAAAAAAAATATCATTGACAAAAGGTTATGCAGATGATGAATAAATATTTCAAAAAGCTATGGAACCCAACAGCACTCAAAACAGCTACAACCCACCGATCTTTTTTTCTCCATTATCTAGGATTCATATCAAATGATTACACGTTGTACAAGCGAACGATTTCACGAATTCCATGAGAATCTCACGAATTACAAACTTCTTTGTTTTCTATTAAAGAGTAATGTGAGAATAACTGAATAACTGTAACTTTTGGTTCGTTAAAACAAAACCCAAGAACGGTTTTTGTATTTTTTAATTACTAAGCCGAAATTTTGTTCGTTTTTTTGCGTCGTGTAGCAGAACTTGATTCATATGCTCACAAAAAAAGTTTCATTGAAATCGGTTCAGTGGTTTCCGAGTATTTGACGGACAAAGAAAAACATAGGCATTCAAATATATTACGATGTTATGAATCATATTAGCCTTTCCGTCTTAAATGCAAAGGCTTCTACTCAAACAAAAGGACTATTATCTGATCTCTGAAATCAGGATTTGAAAACGTATCTACTCTTGACCCCTATCACATTCGACAGAAAGTGATGGATGTGTACTATGATAGAACGAACGTTCCCAGAAGTTCACTGATGATTGGTATGCAGACACGCCCTTTTTAAATTGTTGAATGAGCCTGCCGTCAACCTCTGTCTCATCTGATGGAAAGCGACTGATGAAGTCTATGATGAAACGATAGTGCCCAGAAGTTCACTCTAGCTTTGAAGGCAGACGGGTTTTTGGGAAGGAACACAGATGCTGGCAGACAGCATTCATCATCATTATAACCGAAAGACGTCCACTGCTGGCCATAGGACTCCCCAATTTGGAGGGGTTTGCGATCGCAGTAATGGTGGTAAAATGCATAGAGAAGGCTGCTGCCCATTCTCTATTAAGTCCACTGTTCCGACACCCACGGGAAGAAATGGGATGGTGCAATTCTTCACGTCCGGCATCACAGGGAGACAGCATTACTTAAAGTGATTACATTAGTGTAGCTGGCGACACACATTCACAATTGTATACGTTTTCTTTTTTGCAAGTAATTTTTTAATTTCGAAAGAATTCTAAAGTAGATTTTGACATTTCTCAACTTTAAATTCTCAATTTAAAAAAAGGGTGTAAACGTTGATCGACGCGCATCTTCACTGTGTAATCGCTTTGCGTGGGTGTGACGAATATTTTCTCCGACTCGTTCTTTTTGTGTTTGTCTTTTCTTTACCGCAAATAAAGACACATATTTTCTTTCTTTCTTCTTATATTACCATCCCGACCCTTGCTCGGGCCAGTCCTCACCGATGAGCCTGTAGCTTCAAATTCGTCCTCTCCTTTTTCCTTAATTTGTTGACACAACCACAGGCAAGTCGGAATGAGTAGCCAAAACCTCCTAAGTTGACCGTACTTATGTATCTCACATTACGTAGTAAAAAATATGTTCTAATATTATCACGAATTAAATTTAAAGGCAGACCTTTATGGTAAAAGGTAGGTAGGTAGGTAAAAGTTTCAATTGTAATATTTATTATTACAATTGAAACTTTTACCTCTTACCACTTAACGAACTGTTCTCTATTTCAGTTAACTAACGGCTTAGTTAGTTAATCTTTTCGTAAGACAGATCTTAACGAGCAATCTAGCCGAACTATCCCACGACTAATTTTGGCTAGAAAATGTAATACAGAACAAAAGATGAAACTGACTGGGTTAGTGCACGAATTTCAGCGGTTTGGGATGTAAAGAAAGATGTGGATATGTCTGTTACAGTTTCAGGAGTCGAGGTTAAAACTAAACATGATCATCATTTCAACCGAAAGACGTCCACTGCTGGACATAGGCCTCCGTTTAGCTCCAACTCTATGAGCGGTTTTGTGCTTCCCGCATCCAGCGAATTCCTGCGACTTTCACAAGGTCCATGATATGGGTAGCCTTCCAACTCTACGTGTTCCGGTACGCGGCTGCCATTCCAGAACCTTGTGGCGCTGTAGCGGCATCTACACCATGTCATGCGAACTTCGAATCACACAGACATGACGCAAAATCCTGCATCGCGCAAACAAAGTTTATCGCGCACCTAGCAAATTAATAATATCTAATAATAAATAATATCTTAGGACAACCAACACAACGTTATCTGATCCCAAACTAGGCAGAGCCTGTACTATGGCAACCAGACAACTGATAAACATACTTATATATTTCTAAATACATACATATTATAGATAAATTACACCCAGACACAGAACAAATGATTGTGCTCATCACACAAAGATTTGTCCTGTGTGGGAATCGAAACCACGACCTCAGTCTTAGCAGTCAGGGTCACTAACCACTAGACGAACAGGTCAGTCGAATATACAACGTCCTGACATTAAACGTCGGACAGTTGCTCACCAGAAACGAAACCCGTCTGATCGGAGTATCCCCTCTTTTCTACGAAGGTTGCAAGGTGCTCCAGCCACTTAAGTTTGGAAATTCATAGGGCTATGTCGGTTACCTTGATTCTCCTGCGGATCTCTTCATTTCAGATTCAATGATGTAAGGAGACTCAAGCATAGCGCTACCCTTTGAGTGACGTTTAGCCTTCTAATCAGGCAAATTGTGAGCGACTACGTTTCTATGCCATAGGTCATTACTGGTACAAAGACTTGGAAACTACACAAGCTTGAGCAAACCTTAATATCTACATAATCAGCCTAGAATGTTCGTACTGCTGGATCACAGGCCTCCTCTCTTAGAGAACTGTTGCCTACCACGCGGGTCCAGTGATAGTAGATGACACGTCTTCATTTTTTTGGTTCTAGGACATGCACTCACTTCTGAGCGCTTACAAGGAAACGGCTACTTGTTGGCAAAAGGTTGACGGAATGGAGCTTCTTTTTACTACCAGCACTTCGCCCGTGACTTTATTTACCTGAAGTTTAAACCCTGACATCACGTCTTCCGCTCGCACTTCTACTGCGTTTTCACTTACTTTCTGGCCTTTTTGTCTTTTTGCTTGGCTCCTAAGGGTCGTAGCGTTCTGTTAAATAGCCAATAACCTTTCTCAAGAATGGGCGAGTATTTCGGAATATATTAGAAAAAAGGGCATAGATATATTCTACCTGTTCCGTGTGGTGCCTTAACGTACAGAATAGTACCAGCGTTCTCTATGCAATTTACCACCATACGGCGATCGCCAACCCGCCTGCCAAACCCTCTCAAATTGGGGGAGGCCTAAGTCCAGCAATGAACGGCTGAAATTATGATAATGGTAATTCTACCAAGAGGAGGTAAAGCCGGGATCTTTAACCAGTCTTAACTAAAACATGACTCATCCTGATCCACGCTTATTTCTCACCTAAAAGCCACACACACAACAATGAATGAGATAATTAGCCAACTCCTTATCTCGTAATCAGCAGACGAGCAGCGCCAATTTATTATTAAATTAATAATATACTTGGTAGTGATGTTAGGAGTCGATGGTTGGGGCTGGTGTCATGCCGATGTTATTAGCATGATTAATTAATTCAAAATATTTTATTCCACACTAGCTTCTGCCCGCGACTTCGTCCACGTCAAATTTTTGCTCCCCTGATCCTTCTCGTCGCATCGAATTGCCTGCCAGTTTTCGTCCATTTTTTGTTGCTGCTCCGCTCCTTTTGATTGCAGCGTGATGTTATATAGCCTATAGCCTTTCCCAATAAATAGGTTACTCAACGCAAAAAGAATTTATCAATTCGGACCAGTAGTTCTTGAGGTTACCGCGTTCAACCAAACAAACAAACTCTTCAGATTTATTAATAAGTATAGATTTTGTGAGGAATGAGGAACAGGGTGTAAATTACACTCAATCTCCGTAGAAAAGAGAGGATACACCGACCAGACGGGTGTCGTGTCTGGTGGGCAACTGCCCGACGCGACGATTGATGTCGGGACGTTGTATATTTGCTAGTTGCGATTAGATTTTGCATGTCAATGTGATGCGTACTTCGGAGTTGGCGATTCAGATACTACAACATAATCTTCCACAGGGACTTATGAAACATTTAGAAGTTTAGCACGGTTGGTCGTTCCCTGTGGAGATGTGAAGAAAAGAAATTCTACGGTTACTCTTTTAAAAATACTTGACTTCTACAATGTTTTATTACCGCACCGCTTTCATGCAGTAAAAAGGTCTTTAGATCACCAGTAAGCCTCACTTATGGTACAAACTTCCCTTAATGCGATCACTTTTTAACCGACTTCAAAAAAAGGAGGAGGTTATCAATTCGACTGTATTTTTTTTTATGTTTGTTACCTCATAAATTTTGACTGGGTGAACCGATTTTGATGATTCTTTTTTTATTTGAAAGCTGGTGCTTCTCGAATGGTCCCATTTTAATTTGGTTCCATTTGGACAATGGGGTCCATGTGAAAATCATATAAGTCTTAAATTTGCATTACGTATTTGTGCGACAAATGAACGAATAACGCGATTAGATTAGTGCGGAGTATCTACCATAACTAAAAAGTTAAAAATAAAAATTTTCTACATAGTTTAAAGCCAAAACTAACTATAGTGCAATTATTTCATACGGTACATCCAAAATTTATCGCATGGAGGTCAATTTATCGACTACATCCCAGCACTATTCTGTTTCTGTGACTCGTAAACTCTGACCGCTCTGATCACTTGAAAGATAGCCAGGACCGCTTCCTAAAGCCAATGACCGATGTTTCACACTTTGAAGAAAATCATCTGAATAAACTGCAAAAAATAAAACATGGACGTCTTTTACAAAATACAAAATATATAAGGAACGACGCTCCGCAATATCTTTTCCAAATGTGTCAGCGAATGTGACCATAGATGGAAAAATTCAAAGACGTGACATCTACCAACCCGCACTAGGCCCGCGTGATAGATTACGGCTCGCTCCCACTCGCAGAGAAGAGGCCTTTCGGTGTCCCCAGCAGTGGGGACAATATAGGCTAATTATGAGTAGACATAAGACACTCAGGAACGTGTCACGTGGTCACAGGTAGACACAGAAGTCACATCAGTCTGTTATTACCTACTTGCTTCAGTCAGCGGCTTCGCCCGTGTCGGTCGAAGTTATCCCGCAGAAACGTACTACCGGGATAAAAAGTATCACATGTGTTAATCCAGTTTTTAAACTACTAGCTGACCGTACAGACGTTGTCCTGTTTCCTAGAACTCGATAGCAGCCTACCGGGTCCAATAGTGAATCTAAACCATCCAGGGTGCCACCCAAACGCATACAAAAAATTCATTCAAATCGGTCCAGCCGTTTAGGAGGAGTTCAGTTACAACGAAAAGTGGCATTCATTTTCATATATATAAGGTGTATCTATTCATACACGAAATACTTTAAGGGGTACATCTGTAGGTGGTAAAGAAGCTATAGAAGCAAAAAGAAAATTTTTATCTAAGCGTTTTTGAATTTTCGTAATTATTATAATTTTAAAACTACTTGAGACGTTTTGCATAAAACCTTTTCCTCCAAATTCTATGAATGGCCCGCCTGACGCTGGGAGGGCGACGACCGGACGGCACGAGCATGGCCGTGGTGTCTCGGGCCGTAAAAAATAAGAAGGAGCCAGTATGTGCGTCAAATAATTTATAAATATTAAATTTAAAAAAAAACCTAAGATTTTTTTTTTCTTTGCTGTAGCTTCTTTACCACCTACAGGTGTACCTCTTAAAATATTTCGTGTATGAATAGATACACCTTATATAGAAGAAAGAAGAAGATCTGTGTGACAAATGACATTCAGTCCACATCTGTAAAGTTTTTTTTTACTTGTGCATAATGTTTTTAATCCGTTCGGACGTTTTTGCATGATTGCGTTACAAACATCTAAACATCCCAACTTTCACATCTTACTAATATTATAAATGTCAAAGTTTGTGAGGATGTTTGTTACCCTTTCGCATAAAAAAGTACTAAACTGAAGATGAAATTTGCCTGGATTAACACATAGAGTACTTTTATCCCGGCAGGCAGTACGTTCCCGCGGGCTCCACGTACCGAATATAGTGGGAAAGTGGGACTACGATAGTAGAATGGATATCAGTTCACTGCTGAACATAGTTCTCTCCAATCGCACACAATGTAACTTGATTCTTGGCTACTCTCCCAGCTGCTACCAGCCAGACACGTGATCACATGTAGACACTGAAGTTACATCAGATAGTTTTTACCTATAGCAGTTCACTGCAGATACAGGTCTCTCCAATCGGAGACTATTTAAAATTGATCCTTGTCTACTCTCCTGGCTCCTGAAGTGACATCATCCAGATTACCTAAAGCAGTCGACTGGTGGACTTAGGTCTCTCCAATCGCACATAATCTAATTTGATCCTTGTCTACTCTCTCAGCTGCTATCAGCCACACTGCTCCGATTGCCACTCCATTTAACCTGAGGGTGCAGCTGACATATGGCGAATAATGTATGTTTTCTTTTATAATATTAATTACTTACACAATATTGTATAGAATCAAGTTCTTCTAACTTAACAGACAGCTGTGCTGCTGAGGAGTTTGTTCCGCCACTTCTTCTTCCCAGCTACAGCACTAGGAACTCTAGGAAGTGTCGAAGGGTGGGCGTTTTGGGGGGACTGTCTTTTGTAACTTTGACGTTCAAAAAGTGCTGACTCTCAGCCTAGTTTGAATAAATGACTTTTGATTTTGACTTTTTTGATTTTGATACCAGTATTTTACATGGAGCGACTGCCTATCTGCCCTCCACAACCCAGTTACTGGGTAATAAGATACCCCTTGTCAAGACTGGTTGTCAAACTTGTGGCCTTCTGACGACCCGTAAGGGGGCGTCCATTAATTACGTGAGGCATTTTTGAGAATTATTCCCTCCCCCCTTGGTGAGATATCGTAAGACTCCCTCCCCCCTCCACTAATCTCACGCGAGATTCTTCAAAACTTCTATTTGGGCTGTAAACGTGTGTTTTTGTTTTTTTTTTCTATTACTTTTATTGAAGACTAGCAAAGACTAGTATTTGTGAATATTACCGTAATTTGAAATAACAATCATAAAATTTAAAAAAAAACGACGGGTTGCACTCCGGGAGTGCCGGCAGAAGTGAAAACTTGAATATTAACGTTGTGCATTTTTTATATTTTGGAATGGTTAGGGAATAATTTTGCACGAATTGCTTTAATTATCAGTATAAAACTACTATCATTTAAGTAGTAGAATACAATATTTATTTATTGCACTATCGTACACAAACATGACAATTTATATTACATTAAAAAGTTTATCTCTCAGAAAAATCACTCTCCGTCCGTCTTACGAATTTTCGATCAGGTCACGTGTCCTGACGCGAGTTTAATATTTTTTACCCATTACAAAAAAAGTGCATGAATTGCTTTAATTATCAGTATAAAAGTACTATCATTTATGTGGTAGAATACAATATTTATTTATTGCGCTATCATACACAAACATGGCAATTTATATTACACTAGCTTTTGCCAGCGGCTTCGCCCGCGTGGAGGTCGGAAATTATCTCGCGGGAACATACTACCGGGATAAAAAGTAGCCTATGTCCTTTCTCAGGCTCTAAACTATCTATGCTCTAAACTATCTGTGTACCAAATTTCATTTAAATCCGTTTTGTAGTTTTACCAGAAAAGCGAGACAGACCGACAGAGTTACTTTTGTATTTATAATATTAGTGTTGATGTTGATAGTGTGGATGGATAGTGTTGATAGTGTGAATTAAAAAGTTTATCTCTCAGAAAAATCACTCTCCGTCCGTCTTACGAATTTTCGATCAGGTCACGTGTCCTGACGCAAGTTTAACATTTGTTACCCATTACAAAAAAAGTGCACAACGCCGCTAAAGAAGTTTTCACTTCAAAAAGAATCGTTTTGAGAAACAAATTCAGTAAAGACGTGAAAATCGAATCAATCATTAATCGACCATGTGGTGCCGGAGTAAAGAATAGCATCGTCCCATTTCTTCCCGTGGATGTCGTAAAAGACGACTAAGAGACTTACTAGAGAATGGGCAGCAGTATTCTCTATGCATTTTACCACCATACTACGATCGCCAACCCGCCTGCCAAGCGTGGCGATTATGGCAAAGCCCTCTAAATTGGGGCCTCTAATTGTCTATGTTCAGCAGTGGATATTTAATTGCTGAAACAAAGATGGTGGTGATCTGAAAATCTGCTCTTTTGCACAAACTTTATCTGAACTTTAGCCGTTCGTCGGTACTCGTCATCATTCCTCTCTAGTAGTTGTCATCTCAGTAGTCAACCCCTTTCTAATCATATCATCATTGACACAGTCCATTCTTCGTTACTTTGGTCTCCCTCTACTCTCATAGCCACCGACATTCATACTCAATACTTTCCTCATGATTTTTCCTCATTCCTCCGTATCACATGACCATACCACGACAACCGAGTTCCACACAACTTTTCAGCTATAGGTGTCACTTTCAGACTTCCTCTTATGTCCTCATTTCTTATTATATCCATTCGTGTAACACTACAAGTCCTTCTTAACATTCTCATCTCAGCTACATGCAATTGCCTTACATTCATCTCTTTTGTGGTCCAACATGCTGAACCATACAAGACTAGGTTGACCACTAGACTAGGCCCAATGTACTTACTTACATTTTACGTTTGTAAACAGTACGGAGAAAATCCCTATAGAAACCTTGCATGGAGATTCTAAATAACAAACATAATTACTAACATGGACAAGACTAAGTTCATGTCATATACCCATGTAACACCCAGAGTGGGTGTGATCACCCATGAAGATCGGAGACGAGAAGTTTACTTAGGACAAACTGTCCAGTTAGATAGGTCCAACTTCGAGAAAGGAGTCTATCGTCGAAACTGACTCGACTGGGCAGCGTTCAGGAAGCTACGCAATATCTTCTTGTCCCAAATACCGCATTACCGCAAGATGTGAGAAGACAGTCAATTGTGAAAGTCCCTATACTATACATATAAATAAAATCAAAATTTGACTAGTTACATAGTAGACATGTTAAATGAAGGACTTTTGCTAAGTATTATCAAACTCACGGGTTTATTGAGCTATGCTTGCCACGGCTGATCCATGAATGGGACCATTTTTACATAGCAAGATCCCTCCGTGCCTCGGAAAGCACGTTAGGCCTTTGGTCCTGTTACTCTATTGTGGAATTGAGATAGGCAGTCGCTCCATCTGACATACTGGCATGACAGACTGGAAGCCAACCTTAGTATCATTGGCACCTGCCAGGGTCGCGAGATTTGCTCGAAAGAGTTACCGTGGCATAGGCAACTGAAGGAACACGGTTGGGTTTTTGTCAGTAAAAGTCTGACATGCCTTTCCGCTCCACCCAGAGCGGGAGACGTCATTTGATGATTTCCCACCCACAAAAATAATAATAATATTAAATAATAAATTGTTTATTAATAAAAAGGGGCACATTTACAGTAAATACGTTAAACAATTAAAATAAAGAGAAAAAAAGTATCATTGGCAAAAGGTCATGCAGATGATGAATAGATATTTCAAAAAGTTATGGAACCCGACAGCACTCAAAACAGCTACATCCCACTGATCTTTTTTTCTCCATTATCTAGGATTCATATCAAATGATTACACGTTGTACAAGCGAACGATTTCACAAATTCTATGAGAATCTCACGAATTACAAACTTCTTTGTTTTCTATTAAAGAGTAATGTGAGAATAACTGAATAACTGTAACTTTTGGTTCGTTGAAACAAAACCCAAGAACGGTTTTTGTATTTTTTAATTACAAAGCCGAAATTTTGTTCGTTTTTTTGCGTCGTGTAGCAGAACTTGATTCGTATGCTCACAAAAAAAAGTTTCATTGAAATCGGTTCAGTGGTTTCCGAGTATTTGACGGACAAAGAAAAACATAGGCATTCAAATATATTACGATGTTATGAATCATATTAGCCTTTCCGTATTAAATGCAAAGGCTTCTTCTCAAACAAAAGGACTATTATCTGATCTCTGAAATCAGGATTTGAAAACGTATCTACTCTTGACCCCTATCACATTCGACAGAAAGTGATGGATGTGTACTATGATAGAACGAACGTTCCCAGAAGTTCACTGATGATTGGTATGCAGACACGCCCTTTTTAAATTGTTGAATGAGCCTGCCGTCGACCTCTGTCTCGCCTGATGGAAAGCGACTGATGAAGTCTATGATGAAACGATAGTGCCTAGAAGTTCACTCCAGCTTTGAAAGCAGACGGGTTAAATTTGGGAGGGAACAGAGAAACTGGCAGACAGCATTCATCATCATTATCATCATTTCAGCCGATAGACGTCCACTGTTGGACATAGACCTCCCCAATTCGGCAGGGGGGGTTGCGACCGCAGTAATGGTGGTAAAATATATAGAGAAGGCTGCTGCCCATTCTCTATTAAGTCCACTGTTTCGACACCCACGGGAAGAAATGGGATGGTGCAATTCTTCACGTCCGGCATCACACGGAGACAGCATTACTTAAAGTGATTACATTAGTGTAGCTCGCGACACACATTCACAATTGTATACGTTTTCTTTTTTGCAAGTATTTTTTTAATTTCGAAAGAATTCTAAAGTAGATTTTGACATTTCTCAACTTTAAATTCTCAATTTAAAAAAAGGGTGTAAACGTTGATCGACACGCATCTTCACTGTGTAATCGCTTTGCGTGGGTGTGACGTATATTTTCTCCGACTCGTTCTTTTTGTGTTTGTCTTTTCTTTACCGCAAATAAAGACACATATTTTCTTTCTTTCTTCTTATATTACCATCCCGACCCTTGCTCGGGCCAGTCCTCACCGATGAGCCTGTAGCTTCAAATTCGTCCTCTCCTTTTTCCTTAATTTGTTGACACAACCACAGGCAAGTCGGAATGAGTAGCCAAAAACCTCCTAAGTTGACCGTACTTATGTATCTCACATTACGTAGTAAAATTCTAATATTATCACGAATTAAATTTAAAGGCAGACCTTTATGGTAAAAGGTAGGTAGGTAGGTAAAAGTTTCAATTGTAATATTTTTTATTACAATTGAAACTTTTACCTCTTACCACTTAACGAACTGTTCTCTATTTCAGTTAACTAACGGCTTAGTTAGTTAATCTTTTCGTAAGACAGATCTTAACGAGCAATCTAGCCGAACTATCCCACGACTAATTTTGGCTAGAAAATGTAATACAGAACAAAAGTTGAAACTGACTGGGTTAGTGCACGAATTTCAGCGGTTTGGGATGTAAAGAAAGATGTGGATATGTCTGTTACAGTTTCACGAGTCGAGGTTAAAACTAAACATGATCATCATTTCAACCGAAAGACGTCCACTGCTGGACATAGGCCTCCGTTTAGCTCCACCTCTATGAGCGGTTTTGTGCTTCCCGCATCCAGCGAATTCCTGCGACTTTCACAAGGTCCATGATATGGGTAGCCTTCCAACTCTACGTGTTCCGGTACGCGGCTGCCATTCCAGAACCTTGTGGCGCTGTAGCGGCATCTACACCATGTCATGCGAACTTCGAATCACACAGACATGACGCAAAATCCTGCATCGCGCAAACAAAGTTTATCGCGCACCTAGCAAATTAATAATATCTAATAATAAATAATATCTTAGGACAACCAACACAACGTTATCTGATCCCAAACTAGGCAGAGCTTGTACTATGGCAACCAGACAACTGATAAACATACTTATATATTTCTAAATACATACATATTATAGATAAATTACACCCAGACACAGAACAAATGATTGTGCTCATCACACAAAGATTTGTCCTGGGTGGGAATCGAAACCACGACCTCAGTCTTAGCAGTCAGGGTCACTAACCACTAGACGAACAGGCCAGTCAAATATACAATGTCCTGAAATTAAACGTCGGGCAGTTGCCCACCAAACACGAAACCCGTCTGATCGGAGTATCCCTCCTTTTTTACGAAGGTTGCAAGGTGCTCCAGCCACTTAAGTTTGGAAATTCATAGGGCTATGTCGGTTACCTTGATTCTCCTGCGGATCTCTTCATTTCAGTTTCAATGATGTAAGGAGACTCAAGCATAGCGCTACCCTTTGAGTGACGTTTAGCCTTCTAATCAGGCAAATTGTGAGCGACTACGTTTCTATGCCATAGGTCATTACTGGTACAAAGACTTGGAAACTACACAAGCTTGAGCAAACCTTAATATCTACATAATCAGCCTAGAATGTTCGTACTGCTGGATCACAGGCCTCCTCTCTTCGAGAACTGTTGCCTACCACGCGGGCCCAGTGTAGTAGATGACACGTCTTCAATTTTTTGGTTCTAGGACATGCACTCACTTCTGAGCGCTTACAAGGAAACGGCTACTTGTTGGCAAAAGGTTGACGGAATGGAGCTTCTTTTTACTACCAGCACTTCGCCCGTGACTTTATTTACCTGAAGTTTAAACCCTGACATCACGTCTTCCGCTCGCACTTCTACTTCGTTTTCACTTACTTTCTGGCCTTTTTGTCTTTTTGCTTGGCTCCTAAGGGTCGTAGCGTTCTGTTAAATAGCCAATAACCTTTCTCAAGAATGGGCGAGTATTTCGGAATATATTAGAAAAAAGGGCATAGATAAATTCTACCTGTTCCGTGTGGTGCCTTAACGTACAGAATAGTACCAGCGTTCTCTATGCAATTTACCACCATACGGCGATCGCCAACCCGCCTGCCAAACCCTCTCAAATTGGGGGAGGCCTAAGTCCAGCAATGGACGGCTGAAATTATGATAATGGTAATTCTACCAAGAGGAGGTAAAGCCGGGATCTTTAACCAGTCTTAACTAAAACATGACTCATCCTGATCCACGCTTATTTCTCACCTAAAAGCCACACACACAACAATGAATGAGATAATTAACCAACTCCTTATCTCGTAATCAGCAGACGAGCAGCGCCAATTTATTATTAAATTAATAATATACTTGGTAGTGATGTTAGGAGTCGATGGTTGGAGCTGGTGTCATGCCGATGTTATTAGCATGATTAATTAATTCAAAATATTTTATTCCACACTAGCTTCTGCCCGCGACTTCGTCCGCGTCAAATTTTTGCTCCCCTGATCCTTCTCGTCGCATCGAATTGCCTGCCAGTTTTCGTCCATTTTTTGTTGCTGCTCCGCTCCTTTTGATTGCAGCGTGATGTTATATAGCCTATAGCCTTTCCCAATAAATAGGTTACTCAACGCAAAAAGAATTTATCAATTCGGACCAGTAGTTCTTGAGGTTACCGCGTTCAACCAAACAAACAAACAAACTCTTCAGATTTATTAATAAGTATAGATTTTGTGAGGAATGAGGAACAGGGTGTAAAGTACACTCAATCTCCGTAGAAAAGAGAGGATACACCGACCAGACGGGTGTCGTGTCTGGTGGGCAACTGCCCGACGCGACGATTGATGTCGGGACGTTGTATATTTGCTAGTTGCGATTAGATTTTGCATGTCAATGTGATGCGTACTTCGGAGTTGGCGATTCAGATAGTACAACATAATCTTCCACAGGGACTTATGAAACATTA
Organism: Aporophyla lueneburgensis; assembly: GCA_932294355.1. NCBI lineage: Eukaryota > Metazoa > Arthropoda > Insecta > Lepidoptera > Noctuidae > Aporophyla > Aporophyla lueneburgensis. The sequence continues at coordinate 7,580,074 of OW028762.1, read as the reverse complement.
GAAGTTTAGCACGGTTGGTCGTTCCCTGTGGAGATGTGAAGAAAAGAAATTCTACGGTTACTCTTTTAAAAATACTTGACTTCTACAATGTTTTATTACCGCACCGCTTTCATGCAGTAAAAAGGTCTTTAAATCACCAGTGAACCTCACTTATGGTACAAACTTCTCTTAATGCGATCACTTTTTAACCGACTTCAAAAAAAGGAGGAGGTTATCAATTCGACTGTATTTTTTTTTATGTTTGTTACCTCATAAATTTTGACTGGGTGAACCGATTTTGATGATTCTTTTTTTATTTGAAAGCTGGTGCTTCTCGAATGGTCCCATTTTAATTTGGTTCCATTTGGACAATGGGGTCCATGTGAAAATCATATAAGTCTTAAATTTGCATTACGTATTTGTGCGACAAATGAACGAATAACGCGATTAGATTAGTGCGGAGTATCTACCATAACTAAAAAGTTAAAAATAAAAATTTTCTACATAGTTTAAAGCCAAAACTAACTATAGTGCAATTATTTCATACGGTACATCCAAAATTTATCGCATGGAGGTCAATTTATCGACTACATCCCAGCACTATTCTGTTTCTGTGACTCGTAAACTCTGACCGCTCTGATCACTTGAAAGATAGCCAGGACCGCTTCCTAAAGCCAATGACCGATGTTTCACACTTTGAAGAAAATCATCTGAATAAACTGCAAAAAATAAAACATGGACGTCTTTTAAAACCTACAAAGTATATAAGGAACGACGCTCCGCAATATCTTTTCCAAATGTGTCAGCGAATGTGACCATAGATGGAAAAATTCAAAGACGTGACATCTACCAACCCGCACTAGGCCCGCGTGATAGATTACGGCTCGCTCCCACTCGCAGAGAAGAGGCCTTTCGGTGTCCCCAGCAGTGGGGACAATATAGGCTAATTATGAGTAGACATTAGACACCCAGGAACGTGTCACGTGGTCACAGGTAGACACAGAAGTCACATCAGTCTGTTATTACCTACTTGCTTCAGTCAGCGGCTTCGCCCGTGTCGGTCGAAGTTATCCCGCAGAAACGTACTACCGGGATAAAAAGTATCACATGTGTTAATCCAGTTTATAAACTACTAGCTGACCGTACAGACGTTGTTCTGTTTCCTAGAACTCGATAGCAGCCTACCGGGTCCAATAGTGAATCTAAACCATCCAGGGTGCCACCCAAACGCATACAACAAAATTCATTCAAATCGGTCCAGCCGTTTAGGAGGAGTTCAGTTACAACGAAAAGTGGCATTGATTTATATATATATACTAGCTGACCCGGCAAACGTTGTTTTGCCATATAAATAATTTCCTAGGCGGGGATAACTAATTAAATGACGATTGATCAGTTTTCGACCGGAGAGGAAAAATGATTAAATTACTAAAATGGCTATTAAAAAATAAGGGTTGATCGTAGAAGGGTGAAAATTGAGGATTGTATGTATTTTTGTATGTTATATCATAAAAAAATTGAAATTAAAAATGTTATCTAAAAAATAAAAAATAAAAATTAGGGGTGGACTACCCCTAACATTTAGGGGGATGAAAAATAGATGTTGGCCGATTCTCATAGATACCGGATAAGCACAAAAAATTTCATCAAATCGGTCAAGCCGTTTCGGAGGAGTATGGCAACGAAAACTGTGACACGAGAATTTTATATATTAGATAGAAGAAAGAAGAAGATCCGTGTGACAAATGACATTCAGTCCACATCTGTAAAGTTTTTTTTTCTTTATTACTTGTGCATAATGTTTTTAATAAACAAATGTCATCTAAATCCGTTCGGACGTTTTTGCATGATTGCGTTACAAACATCTAAACATCCCAACTTTCACATCTTACAATATTATAAATGTCAAAGTTTGTGAGGAATGTTTGTTACCCTTTCGCACAAAAAACTACTAAACTGAAGATGAAATTTGCCTGGATTAACACATAGAGTACCTTTATCCCGGCAGGCAGTACGTTCCCGCGGGCTCCACGTACCGAATATAGTGGGAAAGTGGGACTACGATAGTAGAATGGATATCAGTTCACTGCTGAACATAGTTCTCTCCAATCGCACATAATGTAACTTGATTCTTGGCTACTCTTCCAGCTGCTACCAGCCAGACACGTGATCACAGACAGACACTGAAGTGACATCATCCAGATTACCTAAAGCAGTCGACTGGTGGACTTAGGTCTCTCCAATCGCACATAATCTAACTTGATCCTTGTCTACTCTCTCAGCTGCTATACTGCTCCGATTGCCACTCCATCTAGCCTGAGGGTGCAGCTGACATATGGCGAATAATGTATGTTTTCTTTTATAATATTAATTACTTACACAATATTGTATAGAATCAAGTTCTTCTAACTTAACAGACAGCTGTGCTGCTGAGGAGTTTGTTCCGCCACTTCTTCTTCCCAGCTACAGCACTAGGAACTCTAGGAAGTGTCGAAGGGTGGGCGTTTTGGGGGGACTGTCTTTTGTAACTTTGACGTTCAAAAAGTGCTGACTCTCAGCCTAGTTTGAATAAATGACGTTTGTTTTTGATTTTTTGATTTTGATACCAGTATTTTACATGGAGCGACTGCCTATCTGCCCTCCACAACCCAGTTACTGGGTAGTAAGATACCCCTTGTCAAGACTGGTTGTCAAACTTGTGGCCTTCTGACGACCCGTAAGGGAGCGTCCATTAATTACGTGAGGCATTTTTGAGAGTTATTCCCTCCCCCCTTGGTGAGATATCGTAAGATTTTTCTCAACTCCCTCCCCCCTCCCCTAATCTCACGCGAGATTCTTCAAAACTTCTATTTGGGCTGTAAACGTGTGTTTTTGTTTTTCTGCAAATGTTGTGTTTTTGTTTTTTTTTTGTCATTACTTTTATTGAAGACTAGCAAAGACTAGTATTTGTGAATATTACCGTAATTTGCAATAACAATCATAAAATTATAAAAAAAAAAACGACGGGTTGCACTCCGGGAGTGCCGGCAGAAGTGAAAACTTGAATATTAACGTTGTGCATCTTTGATATTTTGGAATGGCTAGGGAATAATTTTGCACGAATTGCTTTAATTATCAGTATAAAATTACTATCATTTAAGTGGTAGAATACAATATTTATTTATTGCGCTATCGTACACAAACATGACAATTTATATTACATTAAAAAGTTTATCTCTCAGAAAAATCACTCTTCGTCCGTCTTACGAATTTTCGATCAGGGGGGCGATTCCACTAATTTGCAAAGTTACACGTTCAATTGTGTTTTCACAAGGGTTAGATTTCGATCGCAGGTCGGTAATGTCCTGTAAAGTCATTCTACTATTTGTTAAGCACAAGGGAAACTAAACTTACGCCGTATCGCAACCGAATTGTTACGGGAACATACGAGTGGGCTTCCTGTGCTACCAACAAACAAAATGCCAAATAGTATGTTTTATTGTTACCACAAAGAAAAAAGTTGAATCTAAAAATGTCACTAAACACGAATAAGTGGCAATAAAGGATTTTCTAATATAAAAAGATATCTTGACCATAATTATAGTTTTGTACTGATATTTTGTTGTTACAAAAATACAACATTTTAATTTATTATATAACAAAAACTCAGAAGAACGTTTCGTTCTACGTCCCTAACTAGCTAAAGCTGTGAAATTAAACCTTTCGGTTATGTTAAAGACTCGAAGGGAACTTCTATAAATCGTATTTTACCTAAAAAAATCATTTATTGAACCGTTTTAACGATGTTATGATTTTTTTTAGTATATATGTACCTAATTACAGTTCGAGGTAGAAACCAAATCTGTTTTGATTTAAAAAAAAATACTATTGACGGTGTAGGTGTTTAATCCCGTTTTTAAGTTCGCTTACTCTCGCTTAAAGTGGTTTAAAAATCATCGTGAAACGGATTGAAGTTTTTGGTGGCTTGTCAGTTTAGCTAGTGATGTTGCTATTACTAGTATTCGTCAGGCACTGATTTTATCAATTTAATTCAACTTGAATCGAGAGTAGGTACTAATCCCGTTTTTAAGTCCGCTTACTCTCGCTTAAAGTGGTTTAAAAATCATCGTGAAACGGATTGAAGTTTTTGGTGGCTTGTCAGTTTAGCTAGTGATGTTGCTATTACTAGTATTCGTCAGGCACTGATTTTCTCAATTTAATTCAACTTGAATCGAGAGTAGGTACCTCCCTTTAGGGAGGTTTCTAGCAGCTTTGTTAGTTAAAAACGAGACATTAAATAATAACTTAAAAGAAAATAATCATAGCAAAATTCAAAATGTGGCATCCGATCGATATTGGGGCTACAATCGACTCTTGATGTGCGGGGAGCATTTTCTCTTTCTCACATTCCACTGTCAATCTGATAAATAATGACGATACGATGACAAATTACACGTTATCAACTGACTAATACTTAGAGAATAATGCAAAACATAATCACTCTTATTTATAACATCCCTGATTCAGTACATCACATTATTTTGACAGTGAATTATGAATTGATGTAGTTGAAGACTCCGTGATACTTATCTAAACAAGACTACATCGACTGACAACGCGTGAGAAAATAAATAAATAAAATGATCTCGAGCCTTTAGTAACTTGAGTAACGAGTTAAACAAAATCGAATCGCATCACTATCTGACATAGCTGAATGACAAGTGTCAACTAAATAGATTGCGCTTTGGCCATAATACTGCTCCATCACACCTTGCTCGCCTAGGCATTATTACAAGCAATACATGCCCACATTGTGAATCCCAAGAAGGAACCATTGAACATCTTATTTTTGACTGTCAAAACCAAGGAACTTATACCCGACCCCTGGAATGTGCATTGTCAATTTGACACCATTATAAAAATATACCTTATGTATATGTTACTAAGTTCTATTACAGACAATCACTTGGCCAGAGAGAAATTCGGTCCGAGAGAGAAAGCGTTGCGAGAGCCCTGTGTCCCTTTCTTGTAGTCCGGGAGCCAGCAACAGATTTTCATGACCAATTTCCTCTCGAGCGGTAGTTAGTAAAATGCATCAGAGTAAAGAATTATAAAGCCTCGTGAACGTCAGCTGGCGCTCGGTTGGGGGGATGAGCGGTTGTAGCCTCCCAAACACGAAGAAAAAAAAACTTAAAAAAAAAAATCAATCCGCCGAAAAACTGAAAAGCATAAAATAATAACCCTTAAAATTTTGAGTCGGCGTTTTGAGTGATCATTGATTCATTGATTTTTCAGCGCCGCCGACTCAAAATTTTAAGGGTTATTATTTTATGCTTTTCAGTTTTTCGGCGGTTTGATTTTTTGTTAAAAAGTTTTTATTTTATATTTTTTTGTGGCTTCAATGTACTAAGAATACTTGGCAAGGTATACCCTACCCAACAAAAAAGTATTATTAAAATCGGACTAATCTGTATAAAGTTATGCGTGGTTATACATTACAATCAGTGAGGGAACAATCAATCATCCCCTGTTTTCCGACCCTTAGGGTTCGATTTTGTTTTCCAAATTTATATGGGACCACCTTGGGAGTATACCCTTTCTAACAGAAGAAGAATTGTCGCAATCGGACTACTACGTAAAAAGATATGCGTGGTCAAACATAAAAAATATATATATATACAACATTAATTTTTGTTTATGCGAAACCCGAAACACGGGTCTAGTATTTTTATGTAAAGAATCTATGAAAAAAATTTCAAAACTGTATCATCAATAATCACAAAGTTATAAGCTTGATAAGTTACCTGGTTGTCCACGCAAAAACATATGCAGATCACCACAAACAGCTAGTGTACGTACCATCTCCGTGTAATGGACGTTTGAATACGAGAAAGACATGATAATTTTAAAATCGAAACAAAACACTAAGGCCCGCGACTTGGAAGCGTAATTAAATATTTTTGGTACAAAATATAACATGGTGTAAAAATTATTGGAATCGATTCAGTTACTGATTCTGAACAAACTATATTCAGGTTTCGCATATACTAAAAATAATCTTGTATATATACGCGTCGAATTGAGAACCTCCTCCGTTTGTTCCGTCGGTTGAAAAAATACATTCACTCATTTCCTCTCAGCTAAAAATTTGTCAAATTGTAGCTCATCTAATATCTCAACGAAAATAAATAATCATCTGGTTACAACTTACAACATAGTGTATTGTACGTCAGCTGGTGTCACGAACATGAAAAATTTATTTATATTTTTAGTGATTTCCTCTCAAACAAAAATTTACCTGATGATAGCTTATATGTTACGGTGGATAAATATATAGGTCAGCTGGCTGTATCTTGGTGGAAAAACCGTCAGCTGATACTTTGAAAGTTATTACATAGGAGTTAGGCAGAAGCATCTACTGCCAATTTAAATGCATCAGCTGACTAGGTTTCCCTCGACTTATTGTTAGCTGATTTTTTTTTATTTATCGCATCAGTATATTAACAATCAGCTCACAAATTTTCATTTGGGAGGAAATGAAGTATCTTTAATTATTCGACATAGCGCTTCAATATGAGAGTTGAGTTGAAATAAATATTCCATATCAATGTTTTTGAAACAAATAAGTATGTAATCAAATCATTTTAGATATATTTAAAAAATAAATAATCAATTAGCTTAGTATTTAAATTTTTAGTTAAAAATAATTTTTGTTTGAGAGGAAATCACTAAAAATAAAAATATTTTTTTTATGTTCGTGACACCAGCTGATTATTTTTTTCGTTGAGATATTAGATGAGCTACAATTTGACAAATACCAAGATACAGCCAGCTGACCTATATATTTATCCACCGTGACATATAAGCTATCATCAGGTAAATTTTTGTTTGAGAGGAAATCACTAAAAATGTAAATATATTTTTCATGTTCATGACACCAGCTGACGTGTACAATACACTATGTTGTAACCAGATGATTATTTACTTTCGTTGAGATATTAGATGAGCTACAATTTGACAATTTTTTAGCTGAGAGGAAATGAGTGAATGTATTTTTTTTTCTTCGTGTTTGGGAGGCCACAATCGCTCATCCCCCCAACCGAGCGCCAGCTGACGTTTACGAGGCTTTATAATTCTTTACTCTGATGCGTCTCACGAATTATCTCTCGAGAGGAAATAATTAACCAAATTTGCACCTAGCTCCCGGACTATTGAAGTAGGGTGCCCATAATGAACGAAATTATAAGATTATTTACGGGTAAATTCCATTGACGCATTTGACCAATAAAAAGTGTCCCAACCATTTTTCTTAAAAACGACGTCTGTTAGATTTTTACGACAATTAATACTAAACAAAATGGTTATTTGCCCAGCGTGCCAGATATTCCAGGTTATACAATAATAATCGACAGCAGAGTTTATGCGTTGCATTGCGTTTATGTTTACTGCGTTTTACTTTAATCCATCTTTAAAGCGTAACTATTTTTTTTTAAATCAAATTATTGGTTAATATATTTTATCCTGTTATATTCGTATCTACCTACATCATATTGCTTGGTCACCCTAATGAAAGGGACAGAGGGCTCTCGCGAAGCTATCTCGCTCGGACCGCGTATTGGCAGCCTGTGCGCATTCCAGGTTGGATTTAAGTTCCTTGGTCAAAACTTCTTGCTTGACAGATTAGTGTTGGCTAGTGAACTTAGTGAAGTGAACAAGTGCGATTCTTTATCCCGCCCGCCGCCACTTGAAGAGTTATTAAAAGACAAAAATACGTACAAACCGATATATAAATACATTAAAAATACTATTAAAACAATTTAAAAATGAAGTGATAGTGCAGTGTTCGATAATAAAATAAGATTTGACCTAAAGGTCCAGTTACCAGGTCATAAAATTCCAAAAAAAAAAACAAGTGTCAACTGTCAACTGACAACAACACATTTAATTTAGTACACAGAGTTTTAATTGCTTTAGTTAATACTCTTATTCCTCTTAACATACATATATAAGCAGCTTATAATGTTCCCACTGCTGGGATACAGGCCTCCTCTCTATGAGAGGGTAGTTAATCCGTTTCTTTCTAATTGCACGAAATTGATATTTCAGTTTTCATGTGTGTACTTGAAGGATTATAATGAAAATGGAATCTTGAAGATGGTACAGCATTTAATACAAAATAATGTGCTGTTAACTGTTCAGTAAGATTTCAACACAATGTGTGAAGATGTTGCCCGAGACTGTTCCAGATTTGAAATAACTTAAGAAAGTTTCAATTTCTTCAGTAAAACCATCTAGATGCAGTTTGAGGAAAGTGTGTATTGATGATGCAAGAAAGAATTTAAACTGTTTATTCAATATGGAAATCTGGATACAGGGATATTTACATTCCATGGCAATCTACAAAACAAACACCTGTTGTCTCTGTGGGGAAAGACATAATTTTGCATTTTTTTGCACACCAATGAGAAAAATAATAATATTAGTTAGCCCCTTCTAACATAAATACAATATATATTTTTCAGGAACACTAACTTAGGTACACCCAAATATCAACTTCTGACTCAAGAGTTGCTTGTGGTCGATACAGGCAGACATTCTGCTGACTGTTGGCTGTTGTGCACTTACAATGTTGAGCATGCAATATTAATATATTATGTATTTCTATCTGGCACACGGTATCAACATGAGTGGTGAAACGACCCTACTATTTTAGATGAAATACTAAGTATCTACTTCTCAAGTGGTCTGACGTTAAAATTTATATAGTAATAAAAATGCTTTGTTCCATTATTTGTGTTTTGATTTCATGAACCATTCCAATACTCAATACTTTATTGCATTCTACAATGTATATGCTAATGTGGTAAACATTGGATTTAGTTACAATCGTGGGACCCTGTCGGGCACATCAAAAGAAATATAGTACATAGAATAGGACTTATAATCTAACTTATTCTAAAATCAAAATAAATAAAAAACATGCTTTGGGTATTTTAACTACGTTTCAGGGATTTATCACTGAAATGTTTGCTAATACTAATATAACATTTACTTATTAATAGATTTTTTAAATTGTTAGTGAAAAGATGGAGTTTATTTTCATTACTAATTGATTCGGGTACTTAAATTCTTGTATACATTTATTGACATTACCAGAGGGCTTGTTGAATGTTTTTTTAGATGGGATGTAGGTAGGTTTAGTCATGTTTTGTATCAGAATGTGTGTCTTGTTTGTATGTCTTGTCGTTTATTGTAAAATTCTTGGTGTTTATGTGCAAATTTGCATATTTCGAGTATAGTGACCGAGTTAAAATATTTAGCTTTATAAAATAGGGTTTGCAGCTATTTATCTGTTGTATATTTACTATGATTTGGAAAAATATCTTTTAAACAGTAAACAGTGTTGGTGCATCTGTACTGTTTCCCCTCATTATTATACCGTAACTTAGCCTTGCAAATACATAGGCGTACTATGTTACAAGAGCAGTCTGTAAATTTGTGTTTTTTTTAACTAACAAATACCTGATATTCCATTATATCTATACTAATATTATAAAGCTGTAGAGTTGGTTTATTTGGTTGAACGCAGTAATCTCAGGAACGACTGGTCCGAATCAAACAATTCTTTTTGTATTGGGTAGCCTATTTATTGAGGAAGGCTATAGGCTATATACCATTACGCTACAATCAAAAGGAGCGGAGCAGCAACAAAAAATGGACGAAAACTGACAGGCAATGCGGTGCGACGGGAAGGTTCAGAGGAGCAAAATTAGACGCTGATGAAGTTGTGGACAGTAGCTAGCTAATTACTAAAACTCAAGAAATTAAAAGTTTTGACACTGCATATACATTGCGGCTGGCCTATCAGTGTTTGGTACGAAGCAGGTACAAAAAAAGCCGGTGCAAGTTGCGGTGTACACTTTAAGTTACCTTTTCCGTATCAATACCGTAAAAACGAAGATTGAAGGGCATGTGTGGTCACTGATCTCGTCAATCAAAGCTCTTATGAGGTCTCTGGAGAATTGGTATGTCATAACGCACTGACGATCCGTAAGGGCCAAAGCATTACTGCATACTCTTGACGCAAAATTTCTTCCTCTTATCTTTCCAACGTCACCCACATGGGCAAGTTCAACGAAATCTGTATAAACATTATATTTTTAGAAAAAAAAAACTAAAGCAATCCTAGATTGATGCGGTAAAAGTTGCATTTTACTGACCTATGTTCAACCGCTAATTTTGACAGATGAAATGCCGAAATTCAGCTCTGATTCGATTAGAACGAGTGTCAAAATAATAGCAGAATGTGACTAAACGTCACGCTCATGTACGACTTTGTTAGCAGAATAGATTTTTACATTGTTTCGATCGATCGTTGGCGTCCACTAAAACGTAGCCGCAGTTGGATCGTTGTCCATTAGCAGAATGAGAAAACCCTTAAAAGTCGTGATCCAGTCGCGGTGCTATTGCAATTTTTGCACAATTTTGTTAGTAGAATCGGCCCCCAGGTCACGTGTCCTGACGCGAGTTTAATATTTTTTACCCATTACAAAAAAAGTACACAACGCCGCTAAAGAAGTTTTCACTTCAATAATGAATATCAAACAAAAATTAAGAAAAGATTTATTCTAATTCAGTCCATGAATCTCACTCAAGAATTTATTCTCTTGACTCAAGAAAATCATTTTGTGCAAAATGGTATTCTTGGTTCAAGATTTTGGCTCTTGAGTTAATTTTTTCATCAGTGTACTATTATCTCAGATTTGGCCATATTTTATTGTAGAAACAATTTTTCACGCAATTTTACACCGTTTTCTGCGAGAACAATAATTACGTGATATTTGCCAAGACCTCCCCCCAAAGTGAGATTTGGAAAGATTTAGCTTGATCCCCTCCCCCCCCTAGAACACCTCACGTAATTAATGGACGCCCCTGACGACTGTCAAAGCCCACAAATTAAGGCAGCCGAGACCAAAAGTTTAACGTGCTTTCCGCGGCAAGTGGGTAGTACAACCGATCCAATAATATTCTTATCGTGCTTAAAACGCCTTCAGAGACCGGAACTTTTTTGAAAGATCCTAATTCATAAATACAGAGTTAAAACCGTAAAACAGTGGTATGTTTTCACATTAACTATATAATCAGATAACGGCACAACATCTGCTTAGAGCATTCAGAACAAAGGCGTAAAGTACAAATGGTAATAAAATCTTAGGTCAATGACTTATAACTTGTATAATTGTATGTCTTTACATGTATTTCTTATCAATTTTGCGATCAGGAAATGGGTAGTTTGCGAGCGTTTTAAATTTATGCGTATATTTATGAGAAGTTTCTTTGGTCGGTAAGCTCTGCGTCTGCCTGAGGCAGTGGTTATACGGTCTGGTGTCCGCAAAAGACGTACATTTACGTGGAGTTCCCGTCAGTGCGCGTGTTTTACGTACGGGTAGGAAAATCGATTATTCGATCCACTACCGCTCCTCGAGGAGGGCCATCAATGCATTGTTGTTATTGAGGATCTCACGTAGGATACCTAACCCAAGCATCCTCCGTGAGATCGTCAGAAGTACTTTGCCCTGTATGTGGCGACCACCGGTCAGTTTAGAAGCACATGAGCTGCTGTCTCGTTTTCCTCCATGCATGCCCCGCACATTGGACTGTGACTCCTATGACAAAGAGGTTTATTGAATGACCCGTGGCCAGTTAAAGCTGTTGATGCTGTACTGTTGATGTAGGTACGCTGCTGGGTCGTTTTTATTTTTTACCGACAGTGAAACGAAGTTTTTCTGTTTTTTTTTTGGTTTTTGAACTATCCATAATTGTGCTTTCTCTGTGGGATTAAAGAAAAATTGCATCTGTGATTTCATTAGGACTAAATTTTTTTCCGGCTAGTATTGTTTTTTGTTTGTTTTAGAAAAAAAAATTGTGACAGAGTGGCCTTTTTCTGTGGAGACCACATTTCGGCTTACCACTCTGTCACGGCATTCTACGGGAAAAAGACGTATTAAATATGCTGGTTAGAGAAAATAAAAAACCGGCCAAGTGCGAGTCGGACTCGCGCACCGAGGGTTCCGTACAAACCTGTAGGTATTCTCGGTTTATGCATAAGGTTTATGTTTAAGAAAATTTTTTTTAACCGTTTATTACGTATTAAAAAAAAAACTACTCACTAGATCTCGTTCAAACCAATTTTGTGTGGAAGTTTACATGGTTATGTACATCATATATTTTTTTTAGTTTTATCATTCTCTTATTTTAGAAGTTACGGGGGGACACACACATTTTACCACTTTGGAAGTGTCTCTCGCGCAAACTATTCAGTTTAGACAAAAATGATATTAGAAACCTCAATAACATTTTTGGGTAATAACGTATGGGTTTGATGAAAAAAAAATTTTTGAGTTTCAGTTCTATGTATGGGGAACCCCAAAATTTATTGTTTTTTTTTTCTATTTTAGTGTAAAAATCTTAATGCGGTTTACAGAATACATCTACTTACCAAGTTTAAACAGTATAGCTGTGATAGTTTCGGCGAAAAATGGCTTTGACATACGGACGGACGGACGGACAGACAGACAGACAGACAGATAGACAGACAGACAGACATGACGAATCTATAAGGGTTCCGTTTTTTGCCATTTGGCAACGGAACCCTAAAAATGACATAATATTAACCGACCGTGTGGTGCCGGACGTAAAGAATAACACCACCCCATTTCTTCCCGTGGGTGTCGTAAGAGGCGACTAAAGGACTTACTAGGGAATGGGCAGCAGCGTTCTTTATGCATTTTATCACCAAACTGCGATCGCCAAGCCGCCTGCCAAGCGTGGCGATTATGGCAAATCCCCCCAAAAAATGTACCGGTCAAATTGGCGGTGTATGGGGGAGGCCCATGTCCAGCAGTGGACTTCTTACGGCTGAAATGATGACTTCCTTGGCCTACCTACACATTTCCTTAACAGATTGGGTAGGTACACAAAGATACCGGTATCGATATGGGTTGAGAGGGGTAATTGCGTAACTTGCTATCAATAGTAATCAGTTTCATTTTCATAGTTAAACAACATTCATTGCGTTATTTACGTTGTTGAGCCGACAATTCATTCGAACAAATGACGCAATGAATTACAAATAATCTTCAATACGATTCAGATTCTGAATGATGGTGCGGTCCACAATTAGGGTGCAGGTCCCATTGTTGCTACGCTTGACTCTCTTCTGGCAAATTCATCGGATGCATCGTTACCTATCGTTGGTGTTTTAAATGTGTATATTTAAAGAACCACTCGATTTAAACAAAAGAAGAAAATTTTTCAAATCTATACTAATATTATAAAGCTGAAGAGTTTGTTTGTTTGGTTGATTGACTGAACGCGCTAATCTCAAGAACTACTGATCGGAATTAAAAAAAATATTTTTGTGTTCGGTAGCCCATTTATTGAGGAAGGCTATAGGCTATAAAACATCACGCTACGGTCAAAAGGAGCGGAGCAGCAAATGAAAAATGGACGTAAACTGGCAGGCAATTCGATGCGACGGGAAGGGGAGCGAAAATTTGACGCGGACGAAGTCGCGGGCAGAAGCTAGTCGGTTATAAATGAAAAGTTCCATGATAACGAAAACATAAATATAAAAACGAATTGAGAACCTCCTCCTTTTTGAAGTCGGTTAAACATAATCAATCTCGTAACTAACTACATATATAAATATTTAAAACCACAATACTAATCATCAAAAAACAATTTCCCGCCACACCTAAGACAAATCACCATACAGCCAAAAACTGACCATTGTCCGATGTTACCACAGATAACAAAACACCACAGATATAACCTATGTCCGTAACAAGGCGATTAAAGTTAACGATGCGTTAAATTTAACTGTAGCAGTTTTTTTTCATGAGGAGCCTAATTTAAGAAGGTATTGACACGAAGGAGGCGGATATCAAGAAGTCATCAACCGACAAAGTACATACATATTATTTACCTACATAAACTCACGCCATGTTCCCATAGGGTATTCAGAAATTATAGATGGCCACCTGCTACGATCCTTACATACATACTTTTTGTTGGATGTTAGTTTACGTTCATACATCTAGTCACACACGCGGTTGCGACACCTGACCTTTCTGAAGAATATCACCAATACGGACAGAGTATATCCTCTGCCATCCCATCTGTTTCCATGAGTCGTAAATGGTGACTAAGGGAATCACTAGATGGGCACGCCACAATTGCGGCGGTAAGTCCCCTCTTTGAGGAGTGGATAGAGAGGCGCCACGGCGTCCTCACCTTCCGCCTGACGCAGGTTCTCACCGGGCATGGGTGCTTCGGTGGATTCCTGTTCAGGATAAAGCGGGAGGATACGTCCGGGTGTTTCCATTGCGAGGATCGTCTGGAGGACACGGTGGAGCATACGGTGGAGGTGCGCCCTGCCTGGGCGGAGCACCGCCGTGTCCTCGTGGAGGCGATCGGCGGCGGCGACCTCTCGCGTCCGGCCCTGGTGCGAGCCATGGTACGGAGCGAGAGGGAATGGGAAGCCGTCACCTCCTTCTGCGAAGCAGTAATGCTCGCGAAAAAGGAGGCGGGGCGCGTGAGGGAGTGGCAGTCTCTGCGCCCTCACGTCCCTAGCCGCCGCAGGAGGAGACGCCCCGGGCGTCGGGAGTCGATTGCGGACTCCCGGCCACCGTAGGCGCGAGCTTGCGGGTGGCGAGCATTGGGTAGCTCGCCGCCCGGTAAGGACCAGGCTCGGGTCGACGGCGCGCAGTGTTCCACGCGCGCCTCAAAGAGATGTCAGCAGCAGTGTAGGGGTCTACTAGGACCGATGCCTGCCGGGGTCGCGTGATTGTTCGAAAGAGATACCGTGACCCTGGCACATGGGCAATGGGTTTTAGTCAGTAAAAGTCTGACACGCCCTCCCGCTCCGCCCAGAGCGGGAGAAGTCATTGATGATTTCCCATCCTGAAAAAAAAAAAAAAAAGGGAGTCACTAGAGAATGGGCAGCAGCGTTCTCTATGCATCTTACCACCATACTGCGATCGCCAGTACACCTGCTAAGCGTGGCGATTATCGCAAACCTCCTCAAATTGCTTGGAGGAGGCCTATGTTCAGCAGAGGACGTCTTTCGGCTGAACTGATGATGTCCTCCTCGGACGTCCCCTCCCGGAATTTCCGATATCATCTACCTTGTAAATACTTATTTTAGCCACTCTTAATTTATCCTCTCAACATGACCAAACCATGTAAGCATACTATTTTCAATGTATATCACTACATCTTCTTTAAATCGCACTGTTGCCTTTGAATTTGAAGGATATTGCTCCATTTGTACAAAAACTTCGTCTGATCAGCAACGTTACAAATGCAATGAATGTTGTTGAACTATCGAAATGAACGTCATTCCTATTGTTATTGGGTTAAGCAATTACCCTGCTGATTATACACACACCCTACCAGAGTCGCGAGATTTGTTCGAAAGAGATACCGTGGCCCTGGCACATGGGCAACTGAAGGAACACGGGTTTTTTTTTTTCAGGATGGGAAATCATCAAATGACTTCTCCCGCTCTGGGCGGAGCGGGAGGGCGTGTCAGACTTTAACTGACTAAAAGCCACCCGTGTTCCATCAGTTGCCCATGTGCCAGGGCCACGGTATCTCTTTCGAACAATCACGCGACCCCGGCAGAAGGAACACGGGTGGGTTTTAGTCAGTAAGTCTGATACGCCCTGCCACTCCACTAGAGGGAGACCTCATGTGATGATTTCCCACCCACAAAATGAAAAAAAAAACATACATACACGCCGATAGCGAGTACTACGCACTTGACCTTTACGAAAAACATCACCAATAAGGTCATAAGTCATTAAACTCTTTGTAGAATGTCATCTAATAAGGGCTTTGGGTCTTGAAGAAAAAACATAATTACGTGAACCAGCCCATAGTATATTATTATACTTCGTCAGGTCTAGCATTCCGAGACACAGTGGTCACGTGGAAGACACAATCCTACGTCATTACTGCTGTTACCAGTTGAATGTAATAATAACTCCCCAACGAGCTTTTGCTGAAGTAATAAAAATAACTAAATTATATCAGCTAACTTAACACTAAAATATAGAGTCGAAAATCATTCACATCGCTGTCGACTGGTAATGTGCAGACGCTAGCACATCAAGGCACCCGAAACCTGCCGGGGTCGCGTGATTGTTCGAAAGAGATACCGTGACCCTGGCACATGGGCAACTGATGGAACACGGGTGGGTTTTAGTCAGTAAAAGTCTGACACGCCCTCCCGCTCCGCCCAGAGCGGGAGAAGTCATTTGATGATTTCCCATCCTGAAAAAAAAAAAAGGCACCCGAAACTGTCAAATTCTCCCAATCAAACTTGAACCTAATGCTTTTAACGATAAAGTTGGAAAACGATTAAACAAATTTGACAGATTTTAGTAGCTCGATGTGCTGGCGTCTTTACCTATCCAAGAGACTGGCGGCATTACCACGTTGTCGCACCATGTAAAATACCGATATTCAGCTGCATCAAGAGCAGTAGTAAATAAACAAAATAAGTTTAATTCAAGTCACATGACTCATATTTAGACACATTCATACTAAATGGATACAGACAGGATAACAAACACAGACAAAAAGAAAGAAGAACACTTACAACAAAGAAAAATATCTGCTGCACCATTGCCGGACATATGGACAATCCACTCTTTCGGCGATCATCGCTAGGACGGTGATGGGGCCCAGTGTTCTCGGGCTCGACTTCATGTTGTGCATGTAGTGAGTTCGACCCAATCAGGCGCTTTACTTTGTGTATATAATTTCATCACCACAGTTGTCAAACCGGTGCACGGTGAAGGAAACCGGCATGTCCTTGAACCGAAAATTCGAAGACGTGTGACATCTACCAACACGCACGGGGCCCGCGTGGTGGATTAGGGCCCGCTTCCTCTCACTGAAAGGAGGCCTGTGTCCCAGCAGTGGGAACATTAGAGACTGATGAGGGATACAACTGCATTTGGTTAAACAGAAAGCCGAATACAACATCGTGGGGAAGACTGCCTGACGGGTAATTCTCCCCTGCCAGGGTCGCGAGATTTATCCGAGATTTGTTCGGTATAGTTTCCTGGTATACGGGCAACTGAAGGAACTCGTGTGGGCTTCAGTCAGTTAAAGTCTGACACGCCCTCCCGCTCCGCCCAGACCTCACTTGATGATTTCCCATCCACAAAAAAGGGGTAATTCTCGTAATTTTAAGAATGTTCACAGTCTGATCTCAGTCTGAATTTGTCAAAAATACCTCAATAGTTGTATGGAACATTTTTTGACAAGTTTTTGACATTTGATTGTCGCTGAGATGAGACTGCAAATAGATTGTACACCTTTTTAATTACGAGAATTGGCCTCCTAATTAAAACAAAATGTGTACTAACAATAATATCATTTATTTCTTCTGTTTCTTATCAGATTTCTCCCTTTTCCTCTTGTTGATAGGATTCCGTGGATCGTAGATGTCAAACCAGTCGTCTCCTTTAGAAGACGCGTCTTTCGCTAGCAATGGACCTTTCTCTTCGAAGCGTAGCTTATGGCCCAACCTGAATTATAAAAGAAACTATTAAAACTGGAGTGAATAGGACTGAAACTGGTGTTGGATAGGATTAAAACTGGTCTTGGACAGGTTTAAAACTGGTGTTGGATAGATTTAAAACGGGTACGTATTTGAATATCGAAGATTAAAATACCTACTGTTAAAATATCGATGTTCATAACATCGAAAATGGAAAAATCGAACGACCATAAAACCGAAAATTAAAATAACGAAAGTTTATAGTATCGAATGGTTAAATATCCTACGTCCAATATATCTAAAATCTAAATATCTACAAAAGTTACATCGAAAGATCCAAATATCGAAATACAGATTATCGAATGTCCTAAATATCGAAGTACAAACTATCGAACGTCCTAAATATCGATGGGTACATAGAACATCGAAAATGAATATACCTACGTGTAAAAATGGGTTAATTTTCAACATTTAATACATTCATTAATTCACCCTAAAAATACGTACCTACAAGTTAAAATATAGAAAAAAATTTGATGTAAGTAGTATGAGTGGAAAAAGGTTGCTTCTGCAACGTCTCCGGCGCTACGGGAAGTGCAACCCCTTCGCCCTTGCGTAACAAAGAATAGGCACCCATGTTCACCTCCGCAGCTTCGGCTTGCTGGTGCCGGCGACCAGCCTCAGCCGCTACGGCTCCCACGGGTGCCTATGCTTTGTTACAGCGGGCGGGGGTTGTCCTCCCTTCGCGCCTCCGGATTTTTATATACACTCTAGGGGTAACAGCCAAAAGACTACGTAAATTCGGGGTGCCCCAATTCGGTTTTGGAACAATTTTGACCTATTTTATCCATGAAAATCAGTGTCTAGTGTACAAGCATAGGTCAATCGTGAAGGTATTATTTAGGTTTTAAATTAAAATATTTTCTTGAAAGTCAATATGTTGTGCTACTAAAGTTAGTGACAGAAACGTATCGCTGCAAAACCGACTCCACGTAGTCTTGTCTGCCCTACCCCTAGAGTGTAATTTAGAATCGCGTAGGCGCGGAGGGGCGAGGCAGCCCGCGAGCTGAGGAGCAGGTGGTTTTAACACCCGCCGCCGCAGCTGAGGTTGGCCGGCGACGCCGGCCAACAAGCCGAAGCTGCGGTGGTGAGCGTTTAGACCATCTGCGACGTTAAGCTCGCGTGGGACTGCCGGAGCCCTGCAGCGCCGGAGCCGTGACAGAAACCATGCTTGCTTGCATGTTGCATGATTGCTGCATGCTTGTTTGCTGCTAGATGGTAATCAGTTACTAGGTGGGTTACAAAAAAAACAAGGAAAACCTCCTTTCCTATTTTTACATAATAAAAACCCAAAATAAAACACATTTGTACGCAAATGTACAATATAATCAGTGACAATAATACAAAATATTAAACAAAAAATCCTTCTCTTTATTGAATAATAATAATCGAAAACATAAGTCAAAAATCAACTATAAAAATACCGGTCTAAATACTTTAAAGATTTGAAGCTATAGCCATTAACAATTCCACAAAAGAGTACTCTGTAATATTTTCCGATATGTTACTAATTTTTTTCATCGTGTTCGCACACTTCGTCTTCTTCCTTTTTTTAGGCTCTGTTTCTCCGTTAAGGATTTTTTGAATTTCAATTAAATTTACTTTTGTTTCCTTCATTAACTCTGATATTAAACGGTAAAAACCAATATGTCTTTTAGAACATATTTCATTAATATGGTGATGGAAGGATTCAGCACTATTTTGAGTGCGCGGTATCGTAGATTGGTGATTTTGACACCAAAAGTTTGGACTATACTTTGGTTGTTGGTTATTTTTGCCAATGACGTAGTTTTCACCAAACCATTGTGCAATTCTGAGACTGTCATTTGAAAGACTTTTTATTAAATCGTTAAAATACATAACTACATTATTATGGTTAATGTAACTCGACGCTAAAATACACTTTATTTCCTGGTTGAATTTATTGTCGGTATTGTATTTTGAAGCCAATCCATCTTTTTGGATTTTACGATACAATATTTGTCTCAGATGAAAAAAACATCCTTTCAAAGTAATTGACTCGAAATTTTGGCGCAAACTTAAGGCTGGAGCTTTTTCGAAGTCCAAGATTACATGTGATGGGTTCAATACAATTTCATTTTCTGTACAGTACTCAATCATTAAATCAAACATGATGTCGTAGGACGGCTTATCTTTGTGGGTACAAAGCGCAAACAGTAAAGGAAATGTTTTTTCATGATTGTTTATCGAACCATGAATTGTATATAATTGTTGGAATATCTGTGGTACGATTGCAAAAGTACCATCCATTATCCAGTAATTTGCTTCACTCAGATATTTCATTAACTCCTTTGTACTAAATAGTACAACCCTTTTATTTTGAGCAAAAATTCTTTGTTTAATGACAAAATTAGCTTTATTGAGCATTGTCGACTCGAAATCTATGTCAAAGTCGAACTCTGTGGGTTCCATAGGTATTTTTAGTTGTTTTTTTTTCTCACGAATAATCATCTGCCTTAAAGATTCTTTAGTTGGTAACTTCGTTGCAATAGCGGCACTGGTAGATGCAATATGATTTTGTAATATTTGACAAGTTTTAACGGTAGGTTGTTCTGCCGTTTTACTTTTTAAATTATCAATGTTAGCAGCGACACTCACTCTCATAGGGTTCCCTTCATGATTATGTTCGCCACTGCACGATATCAATGTTGCACAATGTACTTCCGTAAAAATGTTGGTTATTAATCGTGATTTGCACTTAAATAAACGGTTTACTTTATATTCACAATCCCAATATATTTTATCTTGGCTCCATCGATTTTTCGTATAAGTAAAACCATTTAGATGCACTTTAAATCCACCTTTTTGAGTTTGTAAAACTTCTAATACGTGTTCCGACATAATAAATCTATAATATTCTATAAACTGTACGTTACATTTACGCAGTAAACAGACTAATGACTCTTAATAGCAACGGGTTTGCAGGGTGTGAGAATTTCACATCTACCTACATTTATGAATACACTCATACTGCCTATATAATTTTTTTTCGGTATTTCAACTAGTAGGTATTTTTAACGTAGATATTATGAATTTAGATGTATGAAATGTTGATATTTTGAACTTAGGCATAATGTCATTCGATATTTTAAATCATTCGAAATTTTAATCACTCGGCATTTCAATCTTCGACGTTTTAAGCTTAGGTATAACAATTTTCGACATTTTGATATAATCGATATTTAAATTTTCGATGTTTTGAACATTGGTATTTTAAGCGTAGGTATTTTAATCTTCGATATTCAAATACGTACCCTTTAAAACTGGTGTTGGATAGATCGAAAACTCGTGCTACATAGGTTTTAAAGTGGTCTTTGATAGGTTAATAACTACTTTTGGGTAGGTTTAAAATGACGTTCGATTGGTTTAAAACTGGTGTTAGGATCGCTTTAAAACTGGAGTTAAATTAGTTTAACACTGGGGTTGGATAGGCTTAAATCAGGTCATGGATAGGTTTAAAACTGGGGTTGGATATGTTTAAAACTGGTGTTGGATAGGTTTGAAACTGGTCTCGGATAGATTTAAAACTGGTATTTGCTTAGTTTTAGAATTCGAGTTAAATTGCTTTAAAACCGAGACTGGATAGGTTTAAAACTGGTGTTTCGATACGTTTTAAAACTGGATTTAAATTAGTTTATAACAGGTTTAGATTAGTTTAAAACTGGGGTTACCGCGTGGTGGGTTATGGCCCACTCCCATTTTAGAGAGGAGGTCTGTGTCCCAGGAGTAGGAACATTTAACACTAAGTATGTAATGGGCCCAGGCATTCGGCTATTAGGTAGGAATCACTGTGTAAATAATAAAGTATCTTACCAATCATCAGAGTTCAAATTCTCATCATTATCTTCTTCTCCTGTCTTCTCTGCAGACGGCTCCCCGTCTGTCTCCGCCTTCTCCTTGATAGCGTGAAGTTTGGTCTTGAACTTAGCCAGCAGTTGTAGCGTGAAATCTTCCCTAGAGCAAAATAAAATAAGTTTAAAAAACATCGGATGTAACCTGTTATGCAGTTCTTGAAACAAGCTTGGGGCTTTTGGATAAGTAATAACAGCACGGTTCGATCGATGAGGTTAAGCAACGCTTGCCGCGGTTGACCCGTAGATGGGTGGCCATCTTTACCTACCAAAAGCACTCCGTGCCTCGGAAAACACGTTTACGCTAAGGGTCGGTTCACATCTGACGGAAGATGCGTCGCGTATCATCGGTCGCGTAACGCCAGAACAGACAATTATATGAGAAAACATTCAACCTTTCACACTTAACCGATGATGCGTTAGTGCGTCGAGCGTACAGCGTCTGTTCCGTTTCCGTCAACGCATTGTCGGCCGACGTAAAGGGCGGCACCGTCGTGCCACGCGTATATTGACTGATGCATTCAGACTAGACGTAACATCTGCGGAGATCGTTTGTGTACTGACCGTTCGAAGTTTTCTTGCATTGAAAATGTTTGATTCAGAACGATTTATCACGGAAATGCAAAATTACGCCCGACGCATCTTCCGTCAGATATGAAAACACACTATTTGACCGAATAGACGCGACCGATGATACGCTGACGCATCTTCCGTCAGATGTGAACCGACCCTTAAAGTCACCCAAAAGTAATAGGCAATGAAAAGGGGTATATACTTCGGAGTTTCCATAAGCGATCGAATCAGAAATGAAGAGATCCGCAGGAGAACGAAAGGTAACCGACATAGCCCGAAGAATTGCGAAACTTAAGTGGCAGTGGGCATGACACATTGTTCACAGAACAAATGGCCAATGAGGCTGAAAGACTCTGGAGTGGCGACCAAACACCGGAAGAAGTAGAGCTGGAAGGTCTCCTACAATGTGAACCGATGACCTTGTGTAAGCCGCAGGAATCCAAAGGTTGTCTGGTACAACATGCCTATGGCATTAAGTCCGCCTCTGTACATTTGTGTGGTTAAAGTATTAAATAAATAAATCCACTAAGGTTGAACTTTTAATCCTATTCACTAACTTGACAGTTCAATGCAAAATAATGATACCATTCTAAAACTAATAGTGTCGGGGTAGTGAACGATTTCGCATAAAGAATGAATGATAAAAATGGTTTAAATTAAATAAAACTTAAAAAAGTAGTTTTTAGGTGTGGATTATAAGAATAATTAATAATTTTTAATAACAGTTATTTCCTTTTTTTATTTTCTTCTGATAGAAACAAAACTAAATATAAAAATCATGTCATTTTGCTTATTTTTTTGCTATAGTCATTTTATTTCCTCTGACAGCCCTAGACTACATATATATCGATATAGTACACATCTTGTTTTAAGACAAGTTATTAAATTTAAATTACAAAGTTTGCATGTAAGTACATTATTTCAAGTTCATTCAATTTCATTCATTCTTGCACCACCTCACTATCTTTTTTTTGTCAAAACCTGGTATCCCTCCAATTGTCAAGTTAGTGAATAGGATTAAAAGTCCAACCTTAGATACAAGTACAGAACCTGTCGAAGTGGCGGAGTCTGGGTGAAATGATGCTGAACGAAGAAAGGCAGCAAAAGGACTATGTAAGAAATGTAGCAGGTGACGTTCTATAGTTTCTACCTACCCCCATGGCATAGTGGTTTAAGAAGCCTGTTTTAGGATCTACGTATTTTTTTCATATTAAAATCTAAATGCAAGATTTCCTATCCCCGTTTAGTTTGTATGTTTAATTTCAACACAAGGCGGTTCACAATCTTGTACTGAGTCCATCGTAAACGTTTGCACGTCGATATGATCCTACCACCCCGTGTACAAGTTTTTAATAAAATAGCGGTATTCTAAAAATAGGCTTCTTTAATCACTGTGCATTGGAAGAAAATGTAAGTTTATGTATGACTATGATTAAATGAAAACAAAATAATCATTTGGTATTACTTTTAATCATATAATAATCAAATGACATAGTGTGGAATAATTATCACATAATAGCTTCGATCAATAATAGCACTAAATAAAGGATCAGGAACAAAAATAAGGCGCTCAAGTGGCCACGTTTGCACATACTTACACATTTATATTTCTTACTACGAAATATAGAAAAACGTTTCATAATAACAACAACTTCAGTTTATTATAATCCTTAACACTCAAACATAAAGCATAATTACGATTGCAAAATATTCATATTTAAGTCCTTTTGTCATCGGAGAAAGGTAAAGAGCAATAAATTTAAAATGTCCCTTAAAAATCAAGAGTAATTTTGATATAAGTACAAAATTATTTATTCTAAACTGAAACTTAAAGTCCAAGCAATATGGTTAAAAACAATGTGTTGACAATTTCGTACTTACTCTATTTTGGAACTAGACGTAGTTCTTGGTATTACATTTCAATGCTCAGAACACAGTACTTATTGAAAGACGTAGAGTTGCAGGATATAATTTTTTAGGTGAAAAGGGTACGTTTTGATGGTGGCAAACATTTTTAATCGATTTAAAAAAGTAGTAGGACTAAAATAGTATAATAGTTATTTTATTTTATTAAGTGCGGGTTAAATCAATGTGATACACCCGTATAAGAAATGGGCGCGTCTACTTTTATGTACCAGTATTTAGAAGTAAAATTTGTATTAAATCAAATTATTTTTTCATTTAAATTAAAGTTCAAATATGAATTTTTATAAGGTTTGTATATTTCTTCTCCCCTTTCTTTCGCTACAATAGATACCCATTCTGCACAGCGAAATGGCTCGCTAGGAAATCTGCAAACAAAAATAAAATATAAAATTACAATACTACTTCATGCATTCTCTGTTCCAGAACAGACAATGTTTGTTACAATAGTTGGTGCGTTGTCGCAAACATTGGTCAAACAATCATAATATGTATTTGCTAAATGATTTATATTTACTATTTGATTGTTTTTATTTTATGAAAAACACGTAAAGATTTAAACTTATGGAAAAAAAGATATTCCTTCCAAAAACTTGGTGCTACAGTGGTTATTTACACAATTTTTGAACGCGTGCTGCGGCATTTAGGACGTCTTAACGTTGGCTATCATTGGACCAAACTAATTTCAAATAAGAGCACAAAAATATTTGTGCTCTTATTTTTCGGGCCGTTTTTGAAGCACTCATCGGGAATCTAGTACATTTTTGATCGAAGCATAATAGTACACAAATCAACGAATGACTTATTCACTTATTGGTTATCATGATAAACATATCCTTCATTTTCTACATTCATTCAAAATTATTGTTCAAGATTAATTATATGTTTTTACTATACAAAATAAGTTTTTAACCAGTGCGCAAATTTTAACAAATTAAAATTTAAACGAGTTATAATAACAAAGCAATTTTTATTTTGATATATCTTAGTACCTACAAAAAAAAAGTTATCGTTAACGAAAGATGTTTATTTTGAAACTGGTTTTTATGGTAACTTGCGCGCGGCGCCGGCTCTACGGCGAAGGTGGACGACCAAGCGTAGCTACGAGTACCTACCAGCTGTTCGATCGGTCAAAATTCTAAGAAGTTCGAAGTACTTATTCGGCGCGCGGTTACTGACCTATTTCTATTGTCGATATCATATTACGAAATATGTAGGGTCCACAGTTTACTGATTTAAGGTGGATCTTTGGAATGATACCGTGACACTACTTTGCTACTTTTTTACTGTGGTAGGCTGTACATGCTTTTTCTTTTGTTTTTTCTGCAAAGGTCTATACTGGTTTGTCCTATTGCATGTAAGGAGAACTGGTATGGCTTAGGCGAAACTAGCTCATCCTAAAACCGGTTTTAGCCGGCAACATTTGTATTTACTTTCATATATTTTTTACTTTTCTCTCTTCCGTTATTCCCACAATATTCATTTACTGTTTAAACAGTACCTACAAATAGATGAAAATCCAAAAAAACACACTCTTTTCAAAGTAATTTTGCTTATGATACGTAGCGACCTATTTTGAACTTTATAGCAACGTCTATAAATCAGTGAACTGTGTATCAGTTAGTAGATTCGCACGAATATAATGTAATAGTTAATTTATTTGTAGGCAAATTGACAACTCCAAAAACACGTATTAGGCAATTGGCACTTTTTGAATTTTATGCAATAAAGTTTTGAGAAAAGGTCTTTCCAAGAACTTGCAATAAAGTGTATAAAATTGAAAACGTGCTAATGACCTCATACGTATTTCTGGAATTGTCGTTTCGCCTACAAATAAATTTAACCTCGTGCAAGTCGCATATAGAAAATAATATATTTATTACAAGTGTCGCATGCACTAATAGCACCATCACAATTCTTCCCATGGGTGTCGTTAATGCGACTAAGGGACTTACTAGAGAATGGGCAGCAGCGTTCTCTAGGCATTTCACTACTATACTGCGATAGCCAACCCGCCAGTGAAGTGTTGCGATTATGGCAACTCCCCCCCCCCCCCCTTCCACCCCACCCCCACTATTGGGAGAGGTCCTATGTCCAACAATGGACGTCTTTCGGCTGAAATTATGATGACGGACACCCTACAATGTTCTCACTGCTAGGACTCAGGCCTCCTGTCGATGAGGTGTGAGCTGTAATCCACAACACAGGCCCAATGCAGTTTGGTACATTGATAATAAGACGTATATCTTGTAATAAGCCGGAATTCGATTTACACAATGGCTTGTACTATCAATATACAAGTCATACCGTATCTTCTAACCGTATTTAACCAGTCTTATCCATTTTTTATGGCCTTCCTTCCCCATTTACTAATATATTTTTAAATACCACTATTTTGACTACACTACACTGATAAATGCATGCACTGATTGGACAGGTCCACTCAATCTAGTGTTGCAAAGGATTCGAGTCCTCGAGTCGTAATTTTAAAGACTCGACTCTATTATGCAAGACTCAGTGTGCTCAAAAGGCTCGGACTCTAGAGTCAAGCCGAGCCCGAGACATTCTCGAGTCTAAAAAACGAACTCGAGTTTTAAAAACGACTAGAGTCTTAAAAACGACTCGAGTCTTAAAAAGGACTCGAATGAAGATATATAAGACTCGAGTTCATTTTAAGACTCGAGTCCTTTTTAAAACTCGAGTTCCTTTTTTAGACTCGAGAATGTCTCGGGCTCGGCTTTGAGTCCCTTTTAAACTCGAGTGCTTATCTGTAGACTCCGAGCCTTTTGAGCACACTGAGTCTTGCATAATTGAGTCGAGTCTTTAAAATTAGGACTCGAAGACTCGAGTCCTTTACAAATCTAACTCTTGGGTTTGTTTCGGCCTTTCTTCTCAGAGTAGTCAGACAGAAATTGCTGACCTCATCTAGTTTTAAAAATATGATTGACTTGTAAAAATATTTGTACAAACCTACTTGCAGAAATAAAATCATTTATCGGTTGATTTTATTATTATTATTTCAGGCGAAATGTGGGTGTACTGTAGGTACACCTCTGCATAACCCTTCGGGGAAACAAGGCGTGATGTTATGTTATGTTTATTATAATTACTACTATGAATACATGTAAGTAAATGTCAATACATTGGTAATTCGGTTATATTTTCTTATAAAAATGTTATTTTTAGTATTTTAAAGAACATAACTGTAGCTCCTATACAAAGTGCATAAGTGCTGTGGTCATAAAACGTAGAAGCGAGAAGCACGACAGTCTAGTCCCATCTCGCTTCCACGTTTTAAGACCACAGAGATTTTAGAAATACAAAATACAAATACAAAAAAAAAATACAAAATGTTTATTTCAAGTACCAACTAGTATACATTAGTTTTTGATTGGAGCCTCCTTTTAAGCATGATAACGCCTGTGTTAGAAGACTCCGCACTTCCATGGCTTTGGCTATTTTAGAAACTTACTTAAACTAACTTATTATTATTTTTCTTATTATTATATTTAAATTCCGTACTAGATAATTTACCATCATACTCGCACGTTATATGACCACAACTGTAGGTGTTTTATAGCTATATGGGTGCTACAAATTACTATAGTCTATTCGCATTAAGAAAATAGTGACTTAAAATAGAGGTTTTCTACCTTACAGTTCGGGCAACTACGCCAAGACTCATCCCAGGTCCGTTTTTTTTGGCGGGTTCCTCTTCTGTGCCCTACAGTATAGAAGGGTGTATGGGAGGAACGACTAATGGCTGCCCATACCCCCGACCACATAGACCCCATAACAGGCAATATAGGAATAAGATATATACAGTATACATATTTTCATAAACATACCTAAATATCGATAAATAACAATTATTTGCAAAATTAATAGGATACTAATTTCTACTATTTATGCAACATACAAACATTCTTCCAAGTCATCAGAATCATTGATAACAGCCTCATCCCACGGCCCATACTTATTATCTTTATACTTCTGCCAATATACAAATAAAAACGGACAATACCCACTTAAAATAAACACTAACAATACAAAATAACATAACAACGTATTTGAGACAGTATACAAACATATAACAGTAAGAATAAGAGTAAAAATATATATTAAATTAAATAATTTAGTATGTAAAATTGACTTAAACAATTGAGGACTTAAGACAAATAGTATGACAGAAATTGTCAGTAAGACAAAAGCGTCGAATGGAGTAGATAATCTTGATACTAGACAGACTGAAGCAAAAATTGCAGCGTTTATAGATAGAGAATTTGATACCAAAGCCGCTGGTACATTGTAATCGAAAAATATCATGTGAATAACCATCATTAGGACTGCCCAAGCGTATATAGTGTCTGTACTGACGGTATCTGTTAATGTATGTAGTATAGGAGAAAGTAGGTAACCAATAGTAACATAAACTAGAACAGTTTTCAAGTGTCTCAGTACCGCGCTTCCCGCAAAAGTTATATACAATAAATAACTAAGCAAAGTTGTAATAATCGATGTGTATATAATAGTATACGTGTGCACCCAATCGTTATACATATACACGAAAATTACAGCGTATAAAATGCATATACACAGTCTTAGGACAACGCGAAATGAGCCTTGTATTGCTTCAGGTAGAGTAACTTTTTCAATGTTCAAGTTTTTTCGGAGCTCTTGAAGGAATTTTCGGTCGGTGTGATTGTCCGGGTATTCCCGGTTTTCGTATAGGGTTTTTACCCAGGGTTTTCTTCGGATCACTTTTCGGGTCGGCTTCGGACGTCCATTTCTGAAAGACGGCCTCGTGTTAGAGATTCTTGCGTCTTGAGAACACTTAAGTATATTATAAATAGTCTTGGACACGTATACCTCATCGTATAGGTATGTAACGTAACACTTTTCACTTCAGCACATATAATAATGAGCCATACGCCGTTTTAACTTCAAAAAAAAAAGGACGGAGTTCTAAGGCAACAATAAAAAAAACGAATTCAGAACAAACTCCGTCATTTATAAACCGATTTGGAAATTTTTCTTTTGTTTGAAAACGAATACTTATCGAGTAATCCCACATAAATATGGTGAAATTCTGATTAGTCGTTTTTGAGTTAGCTTCAATAATACGTTTTTTTTTCCACTTAGTGTATGTTGATCATAATATAACTAGCTTCTGCCAGCGGCTTCGCCCGCGTGGATGTCGAAATATTCACAATTTCAACCCTCCATTTCACCCTCTTAGGAATAGAATTTCAAAAAACCCTTTCTTACTGGATACCTACTCCTCACAAAGAACACTCCCTCCAAATTTTATGTCTCTAGGACTAGCGGTTTAGGCTGTGCGTTGATAAATCAGTTAGTCTGTCAGTCACGGACTTTGAATTTTATATATATAGATAGTAATTTCCTGTCACTGCTTTTTACTTAGCAAGTACACGAAATTGTGTGGGGTAAGTATCGCAACTACGAAGTATGAAATAACTTTGATTTCGAAAGTCGGTCGCAAAAAGCGAAAATACAAAACCAAAGAAATCAAAGTTATTTTTCAATTTGTAGGGTATTTTTGGAAGATATTTTGTTTTCTTTTTATTTATCCCTACTAATAATATTATAAATGTGAATATAAGTTTGTTTGTTACGCTTTCACGTGAAAACTACTGAACCGATCATCGTGAAACTTTGTACACATATTTTTGGAAGTATTAGAAGTAACATAGGATAATTTTGATGAAAGAAAAAATATCTATATTTATTGTTATTTTTAACGCAAGCGTAGCTGCGTACACAATAATTTAATCAACGCGGTTTAAAAGATGAGAAGCGTAACGCTTATCATTTGGTGCCACAGACATACATAGCGGTCAAACTTATAACACCTCTTTTTTCGGAAGTAAAAAATCCAGTACATACCAGCGGTTCGAATAAACACACCGTTCGATTTTGAGCTCTCGGCACTAAGCAGAGCGTTGAAGATCAAATGCGTAAAAAGTCCCTCCGCGATATTTCTATGCCCTTGCAAACGTGGAAGTGGTATAAGTAAAGTTAGTATCTTCATCTATCTAGCCTTTTCCCAACTATGTTGGGGTCGGCTTCCAGTCTAACCGGTTGCAGCTGAGTACCAGTATTTTAGATGAAGCGACTATCTGACCTCCACAACCCAGTTACTGGGTAATACGATAACCCTTTTTTTGTGGGTGGGAAATCATCAATTGACGTCTCCCGCTCTGGGTGGAGCGGAAGGGCGTGTCAGAGTTTTACTGACTAAAACCCACCCGTGTTCCTTCAGTTACCCATATGCCAGGGCCACGGTACCTCTTTCGAACAGATCTCGCGACCCTGGCAGTAATACGATACCCCTTGGAAGACTGATTGTCAAACTTTCGGTCTACTCACGACCCGTAATGATTGCCTTAGATCTACGAAAGACAGCCGGGACTAAAGGCTTAACGTGGTTTCCAAGGCACGGAAGGGTCTGTATGTAAAGATGGTCACCCATCCACGGCCCAACCGCGGCAAGCGTAGCTTAACCTGAACGATCAACCCGTGTGGCTGTTATTACTTAGCCGCTAGCTCGTATTAGTAAAGCTAATAATAAAAATAAATTGTATCTTGACTTGGCTCGCGAGGTTGTCGACATGTGGGATGTGGACTCAGCGATCATTGTGCTGATAGTCATAACAGCCAATGGTTTGATAGCCAAGAGCCTCGACCAACACCTGAAGAGGCTCTCGTTGGGCAGTTGGATCAAGGGCTTGATTCAGAAAGCGGTACTTCTGGACACGGCTCGTATTGTTAGGAGGTTCCTCTCTCAGGAACCCTATCCGCCGGTAGCTTGGACCCTGTTCCCGATACCTATATGTATAGTGCTACTATTTTTTTTAATGTTTTATACTTTTATATCCTAATATTTAAATATTTTAAAATGTAAATAATATGTTAAAATAAAGAAAATAAATTGCAATTACCTGGCCGCCCCCTTCTTAGGCAACTTTTCCTTCATCTTCCGATACTTCTCTTGCTCTTCGACATACTTCTTGTACATTTCATTATTTTCTTCTGCCTTCTTGGCGTCTTTTTCTTCTTCTTTGGCACTCTGTTCTTTTAGAGTCTGCTCTTTAATTTTCTCTTCTTTAGTATTCTTCATTTCTTTGCGTAGTAGCTTTATTTCGTTTTGGATTCTTTCTCTGTAATAGTAGAAGGTATTATTTAGCATAACATAACGTCATGCCATGTTCCCCATGTACCATACACACCTCGTGTACCTATAGTACACCCACATGTCACCTGTTATGTTTAAGTCCCATGTAATAGGGGGCGACCCGATTGCCACCAACCAGGCATAAATCCAGACTCCGGACTGCTACTAAGAAATTCAAGATAGAAAAATCCAATAACACTATCCAACCTAGGAATCGAACCCAGGTCCTCGTGCTCAACAGAAGCGCTTGCGGCTACTAGATCAACGAGGCAGGATGACCATTTTTTTTATCCTATACTGTCCCACTACTGGGCAAAGGCCTCCCTCAATTTCTTCCAGGAACTCTTGCGCCGCGCCACCTCAAACCAGCCGAGCAAATTATACATGTCCATAATTTTTTGTACGGTGTGGTGACACACAAACTCAATATAGGCACGCATTTGTTGATTTTTAATAAAAAGTTTTATTTCACGACCATTCTACAATAAAAAAAATCATAAAGTACATAATAATATATAATAATAATATAATATCTTAGGACAACCAACACATCGTTATCTGATCCCAAACTAGGCAAATCCTGTACTATGGCAACCAGACAACTGATAAATATACTTATATATTTCTAAACACATACATTTATAGATAAATTACACCCAGACACAGAACAAATGATTGTGCTCATCACGTAAAGATTTGTCCTGAGTGGGAATCGAACCCACGACCTCAGTCTTAGCAGTCAGGGTCACTAACCACTAGACTAACAGGTCAGTCACAGTCACATTACTTACTATCAACTCTCCTACTATTAAGACACTGAATACAAAAGTAAAAGTACTCACTTTTCCTTCTTCCTAGCATCATCTCTCTCCTTTCCAATATAATACTCTTCCACTTCTGAACTTTCACTCTCTTCTGACGCTTCCTTCTCTTCTGCTTTTTTGGACTCTTCTTTGTTCGTCTCTTCTGTCTTCTGCCTCTTGTTATCTCCTTCTGGGCTCTTGCCTCTCTTCTTGGAGCTTAGTTTGTCTCTAATGTTGGTAACGGCTGCTGCAGTTTCTTTTAATTTCTCTTCTTGCTCTTCTTGTGTTAATTCTTTATTCTCAGCCTCTTCTGCTTCTTGTTCTAATTCTAAAAGAAGGAAGAAGATGGTTTCACTGATCGTAAATTATCAAAATGTGTACTTATTGTTTCTAAAAGTTTATTTAATTGCATCTGTATCGGTCGCCCAGTGATTGAAATTCGACCATTTATTGTAAAAACAAAGATGTATTTCCAATGTATTAGTTTAGAAAAATATTAGCTTTCTACGCCCTTTCTCCGTATATAATATAACTGTGTTGAATTTCATACTCCTTAACTTTAACTGAGCCAAATATTATACTCCTCCGCCTGCGTTATTGTCGTAAAAGGGATAAAACATTTTTTGCTTCACGTATAACACAGATCGTAATTACATGGAAACTGTTGGTGTTTTTTTTTTAACATTTTTATGAAGTTACTTAATACCTACCTACCAAGATATTTAGCAGAAGATTTCTCGTTTGGCAGATTATGCATAATGGAGGCGCAACACTTGCGAAGTGACTTACTCCAAGGTAATTCCGAAACGTGTCATAAAGGGAGGTGCTCAATAATAAAAAAACCAAAATATATTAAAATTATAACATCAATCAGAATTAAACATTATTCCGCCTTTCTTCCGACTGACTCAGAAAAAGATTGTCTGTAATATTATTACCTGCAGCAGTCTTATTGCTGAGCTTAGGGTCTTGCAGCAGGTCGTGGGTAGACTTTGGCTTGCCGCGGTACTCTTGAGCTTCTCCCTCATCTTCTTCAGCTTCCTCGCCGAAGGATAGGAGGCCGAAATTTCTGGTGGAGTGGGTTGTTTTATTAGTATAAACATGTAGGGTCTGCGGAACCCTGTCAGGAATGATGTTCCTTACGCTTTTTATTAACCCATTCAATGCGGCGCACGCCGATCGGCGTATTATTTTTTCATACTCTGATTCGGACAACGCCAATCGGCGTAATGTAGAGTTATTTTATATTTTACCCAAATTTGAAGATTTATTAATAAAGTATAGACCAATGTGCTTGTAATTTATAAGTACAATGCCTGGTACATGTAGTTTTTGGATATTTCAGTTCTAGAAACGTTGAGTTTTCTTACTCTGGTGCGGAAAACGCCAATCGGCGTATTCCAGGGATTAACTGCCTAAATAATATATTTCTTATATTTTTTTTTCCAATATTTTCTTGATAATCTGGCAATTACCACATGCTTCCTGATATTTTAATTCTTTTTTAATCTCTTTATTTGAGCTTTCACATTTCGAATTCGAAATGAATAAATTAAAATTCATAACGAATAACGAATGAATAAATTAAAATTCATAATGATCGGCGTGTTATTTTTTATTCGTCAAGTGCGGATCACGCCGATCGGCGTTTACGTTAAAAAAGTATGCCGCATCTGGGTAGCGAGAACAAAATTAGTTGCCGCATTGAATGGGTTAAACTACAAATGTAACGCCGTTTGCTCTATCTCTAAAATACTCTAACTTTATTTTGACTACACTATCAGCACCCTCGAAGACTATAAAAACGACACCCATGGTGAAACATTTGAAGATTTTCGCTTGAACGATTGAACATAGCGTAATCAGATTAATCAGCCTATAATATTTCCTCTTCTATGACACAGGTACCTTTCTATGAGAGGAAGTGAGCGTCCTTCATCCATCACGCGGGCACAGGGTGGGTTAGTGGGTGTGAAATGCCGGGTTCCTCACGATGATTTCTTTCACCTTTTGAGAGCAGTGATGATAAAATAATTTGCACAAATAAAGCCTGTCTGGGTTTGAACCTACGATCTACAACTCGTAAGTCGCCGCCGTTACAATTGAACATGTTCATTGTAAAATCATCCAACAACGGTTGTAAATTAATGAGAACTAATGCTGTGGACCCCCGGTAATCCGACAAACGTTAAGTGTCGAACAATCGAATTTGTCGGATTATAGAGTACTGCCTAAGAAGTCCCCTATAGTCCGGTTTTTTTTTTACAAAAGAGTACCTTGTAATCCGACAAATTACAGACCCATTTCCCGTTCAGTCATGCATTATCTACATTCGCGACGACTGTAAAAAAAAATATATAATAATTATAGACATGTCGGATTACAGGGGGTGCCGGATTAGACAGGGGCCGGATTACTGGGGCTCCATTGTAAACAAAACGATTATATATAATAATATATCTTAGGACAACCAACACACTGTTATCTGATCCCAAACTAGGCAGAGCCTGTACTATAGAAACCAGACAACTGATATATATACTTATATATTTCTAAATACATACATATTATAGATAAACTTATTAGATATTATAACTCCAGATTTAAATTAAACTATGCTCCATCACACGGAAGTTAGGCCAGTCGAAAGTTCTGTCTACTTACTTAATCCCCTGCCGTTCCTTCTTTTTTTTCTTCGGCTTATCTTCCTCCTGGGGCTCCTGTACCCGTGGCACGATGTCAGTGAACGGGTTGATGAGCACCGTAGTGCTGGTGATCTTGTGAGGATGGTCTGGTCTGTCATCCGGGCCGATCAGACCCTCAGAGAGTTTCAAGACATTGTATATTGTTTCTCCTGTTTTTAGATAAAAATAATATTTATTAAGTTATTTCGCTAGAACATTTCCTGTCTGAATTTATACCTGGTTAAGGACCAATAGGTTCATTATCATCACCATCAGCGGCCTGTAATGTTCCTACTGCTGAGGCACAGGCCTCCTCTCGGTGAGAGATAAATCCATCACACGGGCCAAGTGCGGGTTGGTAGATGTCACATGTCTTCGAATTTTTGGTTCTAAGACATGCCAGTTTCCTCACGATGTTTTCCTTCACCGTTTTGAGAGCAGTGGTGCTGAAATAAGTTACACAAATTAAAGTGCCTGTTTGGGTTCGAACCCACAAACTCGTAAGTCGCTGCCGTTACCACTGGTCCACCACTACTCTCACTATAGATTCACATGGAACTTAAAACTACCAATGGAATAGAACTCCTCCACTTGAGTTCTATTATAGGACAATTTATGAACAAAGCAAAAGGATTTCTCAAAGCCACACTAACCTGTAACTTTCCCAAAGATAGTATGTTTGTTCTGCAACTCCGGTGTAGGAGCCAGGGTGAAGAAGAACTGTGAGCCATTGTCATCTTTACCAGCGTTGGCACTGGCCACTAACCCTCGACGGTTGAAACGAAGACGGGAGTGGAACTCGTCCTGTGGAGAAGAATAAAAATTTGCTCAGTGAATCATTATTTAAAACTTGCTGTCCATGCCGATTAATTTACTATTTTGTGTATTTTTCTGGTGTGATACAAAATACTCCACCAGACCGTATCAACCATCGATGTGGGAGTTATTATAGTGCAGAAGTGTGAGCGCGACATAGGAACAGTCTCTCTTCCCGTTCGCAACAGCTTTCCAACAGCACAAAGGTATCACACTACGTACTTAAAAACGTCGGGCTCTTACTGGCAATTCCTAATAGAAAAACCCACAACATTTTGCCCGAACTGGAAATGGAAGCATGAAGATGATGATGGAAGGAACATGGTTTTTTGTACTTAACTGACTAATTGGTGTCCAATTTGGAACAGGTTGGAACTAGTTTTAAGTAAAGCTTGAGTTTGAGGGAGGTTCTGTCCGTGACCCTGGCAAATGGGCAACTGAAGGAACACGGGTGGGTTTTAGCCAGTAAAAGTCTGACACGCCCTACAGCTCCGCCCAGAGAGGGAGAAGTCATATGATGATTTCCCATCCAAAAAAAAAGCGAGGTTCTGTAATACGGACCTATAATCATCGGAGAAAAGTTTCCCATAACTCACTGATTATTTTGACAATTATTGTGGCAAAACTGACGGATTTCGAATCAATTTTCCTATAAGCCTACAAAAATATTTTAAAAGTTGACACCGTTGTTCGATGAGGAAATTAGGATATTATTAAAATAAAAGAAGAAAGGATATAATGCAAAGCCAGTTTGGAGAATTCTTCTGTCGTCGAAATTGTGTTAATTGCACAGATACATTGTTTTCAGTAGGCCACATCTTCTTAAAATAGTATAAAACAAACTCGCTTCCCACGTCTCTACACTTAGATCGTTTAAACTATGTAACGGATATCAATGCCGTTTTCATCTTTAAACAGAGTGATTCAAGACGAAGGTTTATATGCATCATATGCAGGTGAAGAATTTTAAAAACTGTCCTGTAATTTAATGTCCATCGGGCTGGTGTTCACAACGGTTACCTATCATAAGTTCGAAAAATATTTAACCGAATTTCATTTCCCCTAAAACTTTTCAACTATTGTCGTTTCGTTTTTTTTTACTTCATCGAAGTCACGTCTGCCACTGTATCAGTTGACCTATTATCAATTCGACTTTTTTCATTACTCCGATGTTTCATTTGGTCGATAAACTCTTTACCGAAGTTACACTTAGCCGAAATAACATTTGTTCGAAGTATTATGTTTCCAGACATTCATTATTCCTATGTTAAGATTAACCTACTCTTTGGTTTAATTAATTATTTATTTAAATGTAATGGCACTTAATAAAACAGTTTATTTTGAACAAAAGTGTTTTTAAAAGGTCCCAGTAAGAAGCATGCAAACAATGCTGCTTGCTACAAGCATGCAACATACAACCATGCATGTAGCGTGCAAGCAGGCATGCAGCAGGCAAGCAGGCAAGCAAGCATGCAGCATGCATTGTTTCTGTCACGGCTCCGGCGCTGTGGGGTTTGAGTCAATATATTGTGCTACAAAATTTAGTGAGAAATGAATAGCTGTAAAACCGACTTTACGTAGTCTTGTCTGCCCTACCCCTAGAGTGTAATTTAAACCCGCGCAGGCGCGGAGGGGTAGGACGGCCCGCGAGCTTATCATCGCAGATGGTTTTAATGCTCACCACCGCAGACAAGACTACGTAAAGTCGGTTTTACAGCGATTCGTTTCTCACTAAGTTTTGTAGGACAATATATTGACTTTTTATGACACTACATATATTTAATTTACTATTGAAAACGTTACCAAGTAACCGGCTATATATTTGTGACCAAATAATATCACTGTGGTGAAAATATGGCAAACAAACCATTTGGCACCTGAAAAAAGTTCAAAAGAGGCTTCGGCCAATAGCAAAAAGTTATTTCGTAAATCGGCGAAACATAATTCTGTAAAATAATACCTATGACACATGATACTTCGATGATTTAAAAATATGTCAAATGATGCATATTGCAAAAAAGACGTCGGCCAATAGTTTTCGGTAAAATGAAATTCGAACAAAAAAAATTCGGAAAAGTAATCGGTTCCCATTCACAACTCCACACTTATCTTTTAATGGGCTTACCTTGAAAGGCGCACCATAGATAGACTCTCCGCCTGTTCCATCACCATTAGGGTCACCACCCTGAACAATGAACTCTGGCACCACTCTGTGGAATATTGTGCCTGAAAAACAATAAAATAACAGATAAAATTAATAAATAATTATTTACAACAAAATTAATAAAATAATAGATTACAGAAATAGTGTTAAATCATTTGAAATTTGAATAACACATTTTTTTTTAATATGCAGTTTTAAAAATAGGAGCGGCCTAACTGTCATAAAACTCATAATAAAATGAGAAACAAATTCAGTAAAAATGTATAAAAATCAGCTTTGCCTCAGGAAGAAGCTAGTATTAAAAAGAAACTGCAATTTATTTTCGTTGCTTAGAGTATGAATTAATAACCCCGGGATTCGTCCTTAATTTTTTCAACTAAAGCTCAATTAGATTTAAAACTTACCATTGTAATAGCCTTCCATACACAACTGTATGAAGTTGCGGCAAGCCTTCGGAGCCTCCTTCGTCCATAGTTCTATATCTATCTCTCCTGCTGTTGTTTTTAATAGCACCTGTAATTATTACTTATAATTAAATTTAAATATCTAATTTAAAAACTAACTCGTAAATGTACAAGTATTTTCATATGAGGGGAAAGAATCAAAGGCCATCAAAAAATTTGTCCGCATATTGTCATTAGGAAAAGTGTCTGAAAGGCTGGCAGCATTTGGCCTATTTATGGCTGACAGGGTCCACAATCGTGTCTAAATCCAATGTATACCACCTAAGCATATACATTGTGGAACATAATAAAGTATTGAGTGTTGAGTATTTTTTGTCCAAAGAATCAACACTGCCATTTTATTCTTTAGCCAAAAGATAGGCCAGCCCTCTGGTCACTTGGCGCTGTCTCAAAAAACCAAGTGGACACTCTGACCCAAGGGGATGTGTTTCAGCCACAAACGGCTCAAACATATAAGTCCCCAAAACATGATTATAACTCTGATATTGCCAATGCAGAATATTACAATAATATTGGTATCTTTAAACAATTTGCTCACGTTCTAAGGATGAATGAAAAGAAGACTAACAAAAGGAATTTATGAGGAGGTGTGAGTGGAAACACCAGGAAGGGATGTTCTAGAAGTACATATTCATCTTTTTTCACAAAAATTAAACAAGCTGACAAAATGGAGATATGAAATGTTGCATTTAAATGACTATCAGATTTCTTAATATAAATGTGATATCCAAAAATGGGCATCTTAAAACACAATACCATAGGAGTAGACAGAAACAACAGAATGCCACCTCCTTTGATCTCTACATACTCCTTTTGCTTCCCTAAAAGTTTGCTGCTCAGAATCTACTTAACGTTGCTAGGACAGGTTAGTGATCTTATTGGTTTTGTTCTTCAGAAAGGTCAGGTGCGAATATTCGCAACCAGAGAGCATGTTTAACCAAATAAACGAATCTAAACGAAGTGAAAGGAGTATGTAACGATTGTAGCAGATGATCAAAACAAACACTTTACAATATAATTTACTAGTCGTTTGTAAAGAGCTTAAGAGAAAAATTATGTATATCTATGTAAAAAGTAATTTCATAGATGTTGATAAACTGATAAACGTTTTATGAGCGTTAAAAATGCACTTTATCAGTAAGCAATGTACGATATGAAATATAACCTGTATGTATTTACAATTAACACTTATAATACAATGATTTTAATGAAATATAATGTAAAATGCAATGCCAAAGTAGATAAATACATATCCTTCTATATACAACTTAATATTGGAATGAAATAGAGTAAAACTCAGGTAATAATCATCAAAATCTGACTCATATTTACCTTGCCTAATGCTGGCGGTTCTTGGATATAAATGTTACTCATTTTGTATCTAGAACATGTACTGTCTTATAAACTACAATTGCCTTTAAATACTATATACTAATTACAGCATTTTATTCACAAACACCACGTATAGTTTATCTTTTCGATCCAAACAAAACAGAGAAATGTCAGCAACCGATCAAATGACATTATTTTGACGTTTTACGAAGATCGACATTTTATCTTATGAAACCACGGCTTTTTAGCCTTAATTATATTAGGTCTTTACCTATGAAATTGCCGTTCTGCAGTACTGGCCATTTCAAATCAAAATAATTTTTGTTTGTCTAAGAATTCTAATTTCAAATTAATTTTATTTTAAAAACATGGAATTCTTTTTCCAAAATTAGTCATTTGTTTATTGATTAGTGTTACATTTTCATCGCATTTCAATCTTTTTCGTCATCATGGATACGTTAAAAATTCGAGTAATTATGGAATATGAGTACCGTCGTGGCAGCAACGCGGCACAAGCGGCACGCAACATCAACGACGTTTACGGAGCTAACACTACAAACCAACGCACCACCTGTTATTGGTTTGCTCGCTTCCGTTCTGGAAATTTCGACCTGAAAAATGAACCTCGCGGTCGTCCGAAGACTTTGATCGACAATGACGAATTAAAGGCGATTGTGGAAGCTGATGATACACAATCTACGGCTGAATTAGCAGCAGCTTTCGACGTTAGCGTCAAAACAATATTGGTCCATTTGCGTCAAATTGGCACGGTAAAAAAGCTTGACAAATGGGTGCCCCACGAACTCAATGATCGCCAGCGCGAAGTACGCGTCGAGACGTGCCTTGCACTGCTCAACGGACACAAAAATGAAGGAATTTTGAACTGCATTGTTACCTGCGATGAAAAATGGATTCTGTTTGATAACCGCAAGCGCTCAGCAAGTTGGTTGGATCCTGGTTCAGCACCTAAACAATGCCCTAAACGAAAACTTACCCCTAGAAAAGTTATGGTCACTGTTTGGTGGTCTAGCGCCGGTGCGTTCATCGCAGCTTCTTACCAAACGGGGTGAGTAATACTGCTGATGTGTACTGTGAAGAACTGAACTCAATGATGGAGAAGCTGGCACATCTCCAACCAGCATTGGTCAATCGCTCGTCTCCGCTGCTCCTGCGCGACAACGCGCGACCTCATACTGCACAGCAGACGGTCTCCAAGTTGCAAGAACTGGGGTTGGAAGCTCTCCGTCATCCGCCCTACTCACCAGATCTTGCGCCTACAGACTACTACTTTTTCCAGAATTTGGATAACTTCTTGGCGGGAAAAAAATTCAATACCCGAGAGGCAGTACAAAATGCCTTTGAAGAATTTGTTACCTCCCGTCCAGCTGATTTTTTTAAGAAGGGCATCAATAAACTGCCACTGCGTTGGCAAAGATGCATTGATTGCATGGGTGATTATTTAGATTAATACAAATAAAAAATACATGAAAAAAATTCGTTTAATTTTTTTCATACAAAACGGCATTTTCATAGGTAAAGTCCTATTAAAAGATTAGAGTTCATTCACACTCCAACCGTTTTTTACTTCTAACCGTAGCAACTGCTTTACTATTTCTAATTACACTGACCAAGACCTAGACAATGAATCAAACCCTTTGCAACATTGCCATTGTATTTACTTAACCATCCTGCACCCTATTTGGGTAACACACTGTCAATTAGAAACGTAATAATTTTGAAGGATAAGGCAATTCCATTACTTCATGTATTCCAAAAATTGTTCTACGCGGCAATTTGAATAACGCAATGAATGATGTTGAAATGTCAAAAGGAAAACCATTCCTACTGTTCGTGTTTTACGCAGTTACACTACTGTTCACATGTTATGTCGCTGTACTTACCTGCTTAATTTTTTTTTGTGTGTAATCATCATACAAAACGTTATTAAAAAATCCATACTTGCCTTTTGCGATACCTGAACGGAAATTAGCGGGGCTTTTAATAAAAATTGCAGCGGTCATAAGTTACGCACAGCTTTTAATTAATATCGAAAACAAATGTGATGTTTTTCGGAAAGGTCAGGTCTCAGGTGCGTAGTACTCGCAACCGGTGTAGATAAATAGATAGATAAAACATTTATTTAGTGCACACAAAAGACACAACACAACACCTAAAACTACAATTAAATGATGAAAAATAACAATAAAAAAAAATAAAAAAACAAAATTCGGTGACATTATATCCCCAAATGGAAAAACAAACTTAAAATAAGGGCTGTTGACTGTTGACACACTATGCCATAATTCAAATGACAAGGTGCGGTGTGCGTCTCAAGGTTGCACCAAATGGGAGTCCAACTCAGCATTTGTCAGGTAAGTACATCTGACGCTGATATTCTGCTGGATCCCTGCAGTGACATCCGGACGTCGAGTAGATCAGATAATTTGGTGTTTTGACGATGTGGTATGCACGGAGTTAAATTATGTAAGTAAGTTTACCCGCAATTTAAAACAGACTATATACGATACTTAGTAGTGTTGTAATAAGAAACGTTTTTGTTTATTGTGACCAATTGTATGAACCTAAACGAGGCAAAAGAAGTGTGTAGAGATCGTAACAGGTGGCGTTCCGTGGTTTCTGTCTACCCCCATGGGAAAAAGGCGTGATTGCATGAGACAAAAAAAAAATTGAACGTCAGCTAACAGAAGGTGATAGTTTAGCACGGATACATTACTTATTACTACGACAGTTGGGCAGGCGCTCCAACAATACCCATTAAAATTAAATTTAAAATATCTTTACCTAAATAGAAAGACATAGCCCGAAGAATTGCCAAACTTAAGTGGCAGTGGGCAGGGCACATTGCTCGCAGAACAGATGGCCGATGGGGCCGGAAGGTTCTGGAGTGGCAACCGCGCCGCGTCGCCTGGAAGACGGAGCGTTGGAAGGCCTCCCACAAGATGGACCGATGACCTGGTGAAGGCCGCAGGGGCCGCAGGAATACGTTGGATGCGAGAAGCACATAACAGGTCGAAGTGGCGGTGGTTGTGGGAGGCCTATGTCCAGCAGTGGACGTCTTTCGGCTGAACTGATGATGATGATGATGATATAGAAAGTACGTGTTACATACAATATTGGTGTTAGTTTCAAATATATTCCCAGTACATTCTGCCTGCCTGGCATACAAAAATAAAAAGCCGTTAACTTACAGATAAATTAGAAACTAGGTACTTAAATTCATAGTTCGTAAAGTGGTCACCTTAACTCCGAACCTTGCATTAATTTTTAAGTAACTACTTATTTAAATCATTTAAATAATCGTTTTCGTTTCGTTTTATAATTGATTTTATAAATGGCAATCAAAAACACCATTACATTTCCTATTAATTTGTCCGTATCGTCCATTTATTGCGAATATGACCCCAACTAGAGGCCGCGCGTCTTATTGTGGTAATATAGGCTCGTTTCATGGTATGTGACTTTTTGTGCACATTAGAAATACGTCAGGTGGCGGTAAATTAGATTAGCGATCGATTCGTGGATGGGATAGCATCAATTACATGTAAAGACTCCTTCGTATCTATTT
Organism: Aporophyla lueneburgensis; assembly: GCA_932294355.1. Taxonomy (NCBI): domain Eukaryota; kingdom Metazoa; phylum Arthropoda; class Insecta; order Lepidoptera; family Noctuidae; genus Aporophyla; species Aporophyla lueneburgensis. Next base: position 7,537,069 of record OW028762.1, on the reverse strand, counting down.
ATTTTGGCCAACCAACAACTGTATTTATTCATACAATATAAAATATTTAGTATTACAGTTTAATATAGGTTAGCACCGCACGCCCCATAAAAGTAAGAACTATGATACAAATTTACACTATGCTGTATAGTTAAATTACATTTAAGAGACATAAAAACCAAAACAAAATTAAGTAATAAAAATAAAACAAAGATAATATTCAAAGTACACGAAATAAATTTACACATTGCTGACTGTTGCTCTGTGGAACTTGCCAAATGAGTCAAAATGCATCTAGGGAAGCATGTAAAGCAGTTGGTGCCGGCTGTCATTCGTAGCTTCTTCTTTGACTATCATCACGGGTAATCAGTAGCTCAAAGTCTGATAACCAGTCTTACCAAGAGGTATCGCGTTACCAAGTAACTTGATTATGGAGGTCCAATAAGCAGTCATCATAATCATCATTTCAGCCGAAAAACGTCCACTGTTGGACAGAGGCCTCCCTCAAAAGGGAGGGGTTTGCCATAGTCGCCACAGTTTGCAGGCGGGTTTTCGATCGCAGTATGGTGGTAAAATGCATAGCATAGTGAACGCAGCTGCCCATTCTCTAGGAAGTCACTTTTACGACATACACGTGAAGAAATGGGATGGTACTATTGTTTACTTCTGGCGCCACGTAGAAGCAGAGCATAGAGAGCAAGATAAGCAGTCACTCCGTATAAAATAGGAACTTAAACTTAAAAGGTGGGCTGTAAAAGATCGCTTTTAGCGAAATGACCACCCATTGCGTCACCCTTTTTTATGTCGAGATGGAAATCCTCATGGATGTCCTCCGCCCTGGGGTGGGCGGAGAGGTCTGTCAGACTCTTATTGACTAAAACCACCCCGGTGTTCCGTCCCACACCTACATCGGGGACCACGGGAACCAATATGTCTTCCGCGATCCCCGACTGACCCATTGTGTCACCCTATGTTAACCTACATTTATTTCTGTAGTTTTTATGCTCATGATAAAGAGTATTGTATCTATCTGTAATACCGATATTCAGCTAAATCCGGCTAGGCTGGAAGCCGACTGTTTACTGTTATTTAATAGGCCTGGAGTTTGAGACAACTACCTGTACTCTCCAGGATTTATATGAGGCAAACGACGGAGCTGTCGGACAAAATATAACAAAAGGAGAATACGGCTCATCATCATCATCAATAGCCTATAATGTTCCCACTGTTGGGACACTGGCCTCTTTTCTGTGAGGGGCCGTAATTTACCACGCGGGCCCAGTGCGAGTTGGTAGAGAACACATGTCATGTCTGCGAATTTTTGGTCTCTCCACACGGCTACTTAAAATAAATTAAAACGTCTCGGTATTTCTCATGATAAATAAACCCGGAGTCGAAGATCACCGATCATCTCACTTAGTACTGAAATACCCCAGGGAAACAAGCAATTCTTCCCCCAGCTCCCTTGCAACGCAGCATTTCAGTGAGCATTTGATACAGCAGTGCAATGAGGACACAGCAACATCGGTGTAGCCGTTTCCCAACGGTGTTGGTGTCGGCTTCTAGTTTAACTGAAAGCAATTGAATACCTGCACTATACATGCGACATACATGGGTATCATGGTATACCCCTTGGCAAGACTGGTTGTCAGACTTTTGAGCTTCTTACCCGTACTGTGAAAGATCTACGAATAACATTTAGGACCAACGGCTTAACGTGCTATCCGAGGCACGGAGCAGGGGTCTCGATATGTAATAGATACCATTAACCAACCCATCCACTAACTGACCGCGATAAGCGGAGCTTAACTTTTGATCAAGTGGTGCGGATGTTAGCCAGATGGCCGATGGGGCCGTGTACCGGAAGACGTACAGCTAGTAGGCCTCCCACAAGGTAGACCGAAGACCTTGTGAAGGCTGCAGGGATCCGCTGGATTCGGGAAGCACAAAGCTGGTCGACGTAGCGTAGTTTGGAGGAGGCCGATGTCCAGCAGTGGACGTCTTTCGCCTGAATCAGGCGCGGTCCGAGAGGGGGGGTCCTAGTCCCCCAAAGTCAGCCATGCTGTCGAGTCTCTCAACGATTTGCCTGAAAAATCTAATAATACTCCCGACCTGAGAATCGAACCCGGGACCTCATGCTCATCAGTTTCAGTCATCATGCTTCCTAAAAATATTCTTCAGTACTCATGGTGACCCCCCCCCCAAAATCAAAGGCTGCGACCGCGCCTGGCCTGAATGATGTGCGGATGTTAATATTTCGCCAATGGTAGCATATCCTTACAATAAGAAGTAAATATAGGAAATCATGGTTTTATACTACATAGCCTAAAAGACCAAATGCCATTGTATGAGGAATTATGACCTATTGACACATAGCTGACCTAGCCATTGGCTCACAAATAGATAGTCGCCAAAACCATTGCGCTAATCAATTATTGGCTTATCTGTGTTTTAAAAACCTGTCATGTTAATTTTTTTGTGCTCTATATCTTTGTGTGGGTTCCGTGACTTGTTTTATAGGATTTAGGTAACTTTCATTTTGTTGTTTCGGAATGAGGATATAGAAAGAAGAAAGAAAGAAAATACATTTATTTAGCACAAACTCAAAGGCACACAAAATTATATAGCAAAAAAAAAAAACATAAATTAACAAAAACAAAAATTAAAAAGAAAATCAATAAAAAGTGTAAAGTGCGATACCATACTAATATTATAAATGTGAAAGTGTGTGTATCTGTTTGTCCGTCTTCACGGTAAAACCGAGCGACAAATTGACGTGACTTTTTAAGTGAAAATAATTCCATGAAGGGATGAAGAGTGACATAGGCTACTTTTTTTTTCTTTTTTAGGTGGCTGGGGTGAATTTAGAAAAGTCGTGCTTTTCCCAAGGACAATTGTGTGTAGCATGTTCGCGTGTGTCTAATGTCCAAAATCTTTACATTCTATCCCCAAATGGAAAGATATAATATCGTCTACAGTAGCGTATTAAAATAACATTCTGTTCCGAGTTCTCTTCTGTGTTCTAAATCAGAAAAGGGGAACCATGTTACCCCGAATTTAACGCGAGCGAAGCCGCGGGCAAAAGCTAGTCCTTTATAAAGAAAACTGGTCAAAAATTATTGTAGCGATAAAGTCCGATATGACAGCTGTCAAAATACTTTGTGTAGTGAGGAGAAAAAAAAACGGTTACTACGAAATCCGATTCATTAGACTTATCGATTTAAAATAGTTAGTTTTTGCAATCGACTATTGTATTTAGAGAGTTTAAAACTGATTTTTGAGGAACTTCGTATAATTACACGTACGAGCTTATAATATTTAACAGTTATTACAAAAAAATCCAAAGAAGTTTAAATTTGGGCGAGATTCAAAACGAAAACAAGACGTAAACTAAAACTCGACATACTAATTTCTTCCAGAAGGTTTATGTATTATGCACCAGCGGCGGAATACATTGTGTATTATGCACCAGTGGCGTTATAATATCAAAATATTCACATCAAATATCAAAATAAGGATAAAAATATATGTGATCAGAATTTGTTTTTACATGTTTAAATATTTAATAATACAGTAATTGTACATTTATTTCTTTTTTTAAAGTAATGTTTGTAAAAGTAACGATTTTTCATTAAATCAATTTTATTCGGTCAGAAAACGGCTTTTAACGGTCACAACACTACGGCAACCAACCCATAGATATAACATTGTCAAAACGTCATGTCGAAATATTAATTAACGATTAACTCGTGTTTTTAAGTGCATTTTTTCAATACAAATTTAAACGTGAGGTTTACGAATGATTTGTTATAGAGCTTGGGTAACATAGTAATTATTTAGGATTATGAATTTGATTTTTCAATTTCTTAGATAGACGTTCATACGAAGTTAACGCGGCATGTCAAATGAGAAACGTCATATCCGACTTCTTAGATTGTCCCAATTACAGGTCGTCTAGGATCTACAAGAAATACATTGTATCTGCCGAAGTCACGTTCACCATGCCTACTCCGTATCACCTACGGAAATAAGTTCGAACTACGAACGAATGACACCACAATTAGACAGTTGTCCCTACTGTCACGTGTTTTTGCCCGAAAAAAAAATGTTTTTCGTGTTTAGGGTTTACTACGATGTTTCGAATTACATTCCGATAGGCCCATATCCTAGTTGAGAGTGGCCCTTGGAACAGAGAACTGGCATTACAGTCATCATTTCAGCCGAACGATGTCCAATGCTGGACATAGGCCTCACCCAAGAAACGCCACTATGACTGGTTCATTTTTTGGGGAAGTTTGCCACAGGTAATCGCCACGCTTGGCAGGTGGGTTGGCGATCGTAGTGGTAAAATGCATAGAGAAAGCTGCTGCCCATTCTCTAGGAACTCCCTTAGTCGCCTCTTACGACACCCACGGGAAGAAATGGGATGGTGGTATTCTTTACGTCCGGTACCACAATGAACAAGATAGGCCTATTTTATGCCTATCTTGTTCTTGTTGTTGTATCTTGTTCTTGTACCTATGTACAAGAAAAAACTTTTAACAAAAAAAAAAACAACCGACTTCCTTAAAAAAAACACTACAAAGTCAAAAATAACTTTAATTTCGAAAGTCGGTATCTAAGGATCTGTACCTATTTAAGGTTTTTGCCACCGACTTCCGAAATTAAAGTTATTTTTGTTAGAGTTTTTTTAAGGAAGTCGGTTGTTTTTTTTTTGTTAAAAGTTTTTATTTTTAACTTTTTAGTTATGGTAGATACCCCGCACTAATCTAAACGCGTTATTCGTTCATTTGTCGCGCAAATACTTAATGCAAATTTAAGACTTATATGGTTTTCACATGGACCCCATTGTCCGAATGAACCAAATTAAAATTGGACCATTCGGGAAGCACCAGCTTTCAAATTAAAAAGAATCATCAAAATCGGTGCACCCAGTCAAAAGTTATGAGGTAACAAACATACAAAAAAAATTATAATAATAAAAAAAATACAGACGAATTGATAACCTCCTCCTTTTTTTGAAGTCGGTTAAAAAACGGCCAGTAGTGAGAGACAAAGGTTTTTCTATATACCTTGTGGACCTCTAACCCGTTTAAACTATTCAGATCAAACGCCTAATCGATCAGCTACCGACCTCCACTCGACGTCTCAATGCCATATAGAGCTAGTTCAATATTGCGCCGAATATCTCTTATTTTTATTACTTGTTTATTTGATCAGCTGTAAGGACTCATTTGAATGGTTTAATTGGCTTTTATATGGGGCCTATTAAAAGCGATATGACAGTAATATCCCAGCGCTACATACTCGCTATTACACCTTCAGACTTTGGTTCGGAGATCGTTCAGGGATATCCATATGGACCACGAAAGGTAACACTTTGCAGGATTGATCGATCTTTTACCTGTTATGATATGGTAATTTTTATTGTAGGTGCATCGTCTTCACATATAATTGTATAAATATTGTATACAAATACTGAAAACTATTTTAAAAGAGTAACGGTGGAGTTTCTTGCCAATTGTTCTCCATACGAATCTACCTTTTGGAAGGGGCTACTAGAATCAATTCTATTTTCAACCGACGAAAAAAACGGAGGAGGTTCTCAATTCGATGCGTATTTTTTTTATTTTTTTATTTATGACCACGCATAACTTTTTACATAGTGGTCCGATTGTGACAATTCTTCTTCTATTGGGTATACTCCTAAGGTGGTCCCTAATAAATTTGAAAAACAAAATCCAACCCTAAGGGTTGGAAAACAGGGGATGATTGACTGTTCACTAACTGATTGTAACGTATAAACACGCATAACTTTATACAGAGTAGTCCGATTTTGATAGTTCTTTTTTTGTTGGATAGGGTATACCTTTCCAAGTATTATTAGTACATTAAAGCCACATAAAAGTATAAAATAAAAACTTTTTAACAAAAAGTTAAACGTTTTTCGGCGGTTTAATTTTTTGTTAAAAAATTTTTCATGTAACAGTTGACGTTCAAAAGTGCCTTTTTGGGCCTAATTGAAATAAATACTTAACTTTGACTTTGAGGAATTGATTGAGGTCTTCTGGAAGTGTAACAAATAGGTAGGTTAGCTGTTGTGGGCAATCATGATCCCAAAAGCTCGTAACGAGCGAAAGAAGAGTGGCACTTTGTACTCGGTGTAAAATATAAATATTTGTCAATCTGTGAAGACTTTTCTTGATACCACTGGGCTACCACTGCTCTAGCTATTTTCTTAGCATAGTCAGCCAATAATATTCCCACTGCAGGCACACAAGCCTACTCTCTTTGTGAGGGAGTGGGCCGTGATCCACCACGCGGGCCCAGTACTACAGGTTAGTAGATGTCATATGTCTTCGAGTTTTTTGATTCTATGATATACCGGTTTCCTTTCAGTGTTGTCCTTCACCGTTTTGAAATTAGTGTGAGATTAACACAGAGTAAAGCAACTGTCAGAGTTCGAACCTACGCCCAACAACTGTTAAGTAGCAGCCCTTACCACTGGGCCACCACTTTCTTACTAAGTTTAAAAATTCTAGACTCCTGACAAAAAAATAGAGCGCTATAAAGTGTTAGTTCCGTGCGGTCCCGGACGTAAAGTACACCACCATTTTTTTTTTGTGGATGAGGAATCAGCAAATGATGTCTCCCATTCTGGGTGGAGCGGAAAGGCGTGTCAGACTTTTACTGACTAAAACCCACCCGTGTTCCTTCAGTTGCCCATATGCCAGGGCCACGGTACCTCTTTCGAACTAATCTCGCGACCCTGGCAGGAAGAACAGCACCATCCCATTTCTTCCCACGGGTGTCGAAAGAGGTGACTAAGTGACTTACTAGAAAATGGGCAGCAGCGTTCTCTATGAATTTTGCTACCACTGCGATCGGCAAGCCGCCTGCCAAGCTAAGCGATTATAGCAAACCTCCCAAATTAGGGAAGGCTTATCTACAGCAGTGGACGTCTTTCGGCCGAAATGATGATGATGAGAAGGTGTTAGTATATCTTCCTGTTTGTCTGTCTGTCTATGGCATCGTGACTTCTAAACGGCAAAACAGATTTAATTGCAGTTCAACTATGCTATTTACTATGATCGATGGGTGCAGACTCTAAACTAAACAGTATCATCAGATGAACTACAAAACGTTGTCACAGATAATAGTACAGCTATCATTAATAACTATTATTATGTTAAACAGTTCTAACAATATATCGTCGCCGCATATAATTACGTGGACGTGTGTAGCGATATGCGATCTGTGGTTCAACCGTCAGGCGTCAGGCTTGACCGTTGTTTGAGCAGGTTGGTTTAGGGCTGTCCACAAAAAAATATTAAAAAATATTTGGTTTGTCTCTATCGTTGGTCTGGTGGTAGCAAGAGCAAGAGTTTAGGGCGCTGCAGTGTTTGTGCAGTATAAACAATTTTTCTTTCTTTTCTTTTTCTCTTTGCAGAGTTTTATTCTTCGGTTTAGATAAACGTTTTATAAATTGGATTTTTAATAACTTCTGATAGCAGTGTGAAGACTGAATTTATGGCTGGTTATTGGATGATCCAGCTTTAAAAAATCGAGTTCAAAACTAGTTTTATGTTGTTTTATTTTAATATCATGTTTTAAAGCGGAAGAGTCAGAGTAGCCCGCAAAATTTGAATTTTCTTACGTTTTTTGCAGTTTATAGGTCAGTAGGTAAGTATGCACATACCTTTTAGGTTGCATGCTGATCTAAATATGATTCGCTGTCATAAAAAATATAACATTTATTTACAAAATAATAATCATTAAAAAAAAAAACATACAATACATAAATCAAATAATTTAAGGCGGGTCAAATTATATAGGCAGCCCTATGTTCAGTGAGTGGCGCCTTGCGCCTGAGCAACGAGCATGTTGACCGCCGACACCGAGGCCAAATTCCAAAGTTCCGAATTTGAATTTTTGTATTTTGAAATTGGAGTAACTTGGCTTACCTATATTATTTTACTAGCTTTCTAATATTATGCAGTGTTTGCTAATAAGGTAAGCTAATAATTGCCTAGTTTATTTATTAAAATTTTTAAGCACCAATAAAAGCACATCGCATAAAATAATAGTTAATAAAAAAACCTAAAAGAAAATAATTAAAATAAAAAAGCGTGGGGTGCCATAAATAAAAAAAAAGAAATACCGCCGCCGCCGCTTTTTTAATTTTTACTTTTTTTTAGTTTGGTTTTCTATGGAAGCGTTTTTTGGAAGATCTATTTCTATTTTTAGGGTGATTCGAATTTTGTGACGTCTGTCAGCTTAGTCGTCGAAGACAGTTTTTATTTTTTGCTGTTTTTTTTTTCTTAAAATTATAGTATTGTTATTGGGCCTTGATAAGTATGCCAAATTTCGAAGTGGGTCAAAATCATGTTCAAAGTTTCCGTTACAAAGGCCCATACTAACATACGTATGACGTTAATAAAATCGTGTTAAAAAAGTAAAATTTTTCTTACGGTAATTGAAATTTTCAGATCGTACCGATGCTGAACTAAATATGATTCGCGACAATAGCAGTATATATTTACAGAATTGTAATAATTCAAATCTTAGTTCATGTCTTCCCTTTAAATAACTATACATATTTATGGCACCACGCCATTTATTCCCGTAGGGGAGAGGGGGGCATAATGGGGACGTTAAGGAAAATACACAGTAAAATAATCAACGCAATGTATTTATTAATTAAAACTAATTACAACACTTTGGTTACTTATTAAACTATAATTTGGCATAGAATTTGGTGATGTAAATAATCACATGACGTTATAATTTTAATTTTTTGAAACTATATTGAAAACCCCATCGTGCCCCAGGGTAGGGGCAGTATGGGGTACGTATTTATTTTGCATCACAATACAAGCAGATGTGGATTTCTTCTGTATTGTTGTCGTCTACACCAGCACAAGCTGTATGAGCCCACCGTCCACATAGTTGGCAAGCCACCCAACCTACCGAAGACTTTAATAAGTGTGGTTCACGTCAAGGCAGTACAGGCACATGGTATCCTCGTCCGTATTCTCTAGACCACAAGGAGCTTTTTGGATCTTCTGTTTCTTAGAGTTCTTCTACAGGTGAACTGCTTATCTATAGCCAGCAGTTTTGCTTAAGACGGCATCAATTGTCTGTTTCATGTTTTCCGTGGACCAACTAAGTCTCGAACTTTTCTTCTTTTACGTTCGTACCAGTTTTATACCCAAAACAAAATATTTTCTATTATCAAATGAACAAGAACGAATCCACCAGTTAATTTACAAAACAGAGGCATAATGGGAACAACGGTTGCGGGGCATAACGGGGTACCCCATCGTACCCCGTAGTCATGTCCCCGTTATGCCCCAATTCTCACATTATTTAAAATAACAAACCAAATAAAATGAGTGACGGTTAGAGTATTTTTGTTCAAAACATATCAATAAGTAATTTATCTGCAAAAACAAAATAAATATATGATAGTAGTGACATTAAAACTTACCTTTTTATACGCGTATTCGTAGTCACACAAAATTACATAAAATTACGTTGAAAATCGTTTATTGTTTTAAAAATCAAACGCGCGCAGTCTAGTCGCCGGTCACCGTCAGACTAAAGAGAGATACAAAATGGCTACCTATTAGTGAAAACAAAACACATATAGAGCGTATAGTTTTTTGTAAGTATGGGTGGCCCCGTCGTGCCTCGCGTCCCCGTCATGCCCCCCTCTCCCCTACGTGTTGTAAAAGGCGGCTAAGGGATTTACTAGAGAATGGGCAGAAGCGTTCTCTATACATTTCACCACCAGACTACGATCGCCAACACGCCTGCCAATCGTAGTGATTATGGCAAACCCAACCCTTTGAGGGAGGCCTATGTCCAGCAGTGGACGTTTTTCGGACTGAAATGATGATTTTTTTTTTTGAATGGGAAATCATCAAATGACTTCTACCGCTCTGGTCGGAGTGGGAGGGCGTGTCAGACTTTTACTGACTAAAACCCACCCGTGTTCCTTCAGTTGCCCATGTGCCAGGGTCACGGTATCACTTTCGAACAATCACGGGACCCTGGCAGAAATAATAATAATAATAAAAAAAAAAGAAAAATAATATCTTAGGACAACCAACACAACGTTATCTGATCCCAAACTAGGCAGAGCCTGTACTATGGTAACCAGACAACTGATAAACATATATCTATATATTAATACGTGAAGCGAAAACTTTGGATCCCTTTTTACGAAAATTAGGCGGACGGAGGAGTATGAAATTTCGCACACTTATAGTTTATACAGAGAAGAAGTGACGAATGCTAATATTTTTTTAAATTATGCGTAAAAATACATTATTTTCAATAAATAACACGTTACACACACTACTATTCATTACCGTGTATCTAATACACACATGCATAGAAATTCTTTTGTTTATGGTCCAAATCTGTCTTTAGTATTTAGTGCAGTGTTACCAACACCCAGAAATATTTACCCCTAAAGCTTAAGTTAAAAACCCCTAAAATTACCACAATTACTAAAAAAATCCCCTAAAAAATTATAATGAATATAACCAACGAATGTTCAGTAATCATAAACCGGCACACAGTAGTAATATTTGTCTATATTTATTACACGACATTTGTTAATCATTCACTCTGCATTCTTAGTATCGAGGAACCGTACTAGAAGTCGCTAATACTTTTATTGTAATCAAAAACACAATGACAAATATAAGATGGCAAAAAATCCCTAAGAATACCCCTAAAAATGGAACGCCCCTAAAAATCCCAATCCTCTTATTTACTCCCTAAATTTGGGGAAACCCCTAAGTTGGTAAGCCTGATTTTGGGTCTATATTTAAGTTCCTTGGTGTAGAGGAGTCTTACTGAATGTCAAGTATAACCATAGGTAATAAAAGAATTTTATAGATATATAACCTATTTCATTTTTAAAATTTATGATCATATCGAGAATATTTGTCTTTAATATTATTTGTATTAGCGACGGTAGGAATTTAGTTTAGATTTTTTGTGGTTTTATGGGGAGTGCCAAGTATGGCATTAGTATGTTTCCCATACAAAACTTAGTGTCGTGTGCAAACTGTAGAGGTTGTATGCCTCACGATTGTACAGGCTGGTCATAGATTGCACAGGCTGGTTATAATTATGACATTTTGAACTGCCATAATTAATTAAAAATAATAGGGAAAATTCTATAAAAACAGAGCTTTCTGTGATAATTCATTCCATATCCATCAGTTAAGAATTAAGAAAATAAAGAAGAGGGTCCTGAAGAAGTTTTCTTTACTCATTACACCTACGTCCTGGTCCTGGCCATCACCATCCCGCCAGCGAACCCTCTCCTATAGTGTTACTTAATGTCAAATATAACCATATTATTTTTTTATATTTATTATTATATATTTTTTTTCATTTAATAATATATTTTATTCAAATGAAGTACGGTCGAATTTCGACCAATGGGCGATCACTAGTATTTCTAAATACATACATATTATTAATAAATTACACCCAGACACAGAACAAATGATGATGATGACAGATGTCACTCCCTCTTTTGGTTTGGTCTTTGTTGCGAACCGAGTGTCCCAGATTCAAAATTCTAAAACGCCTTTGATTTGGAGGATGTCGGGTCCTTTGCCCAGGCTCAAGGTGCTCGCTGTTGGAACGAAGGACCCTCCGTTTGACCCTGATTTTTGTTGAGTCGATTTAGCTCCCTCGACAAATTGTTGAATTGTTGTTTGTTGTTGTTGAATTGTTGGTGACTGATCGTCACATTAAGAACTCGCATGCCGGTTGCAATGCGCTGTTGGCCATTCTGCAGCGAGAGTTTTGGAAATGGTCGGGAGCCGTTAGTAAGTTGGACCCCTTTTTGGACGATACGGGTCTTTTGCGTGTTGGGGGACGGTTGAGGGGGGCACCCATTGGGGGGGTATTTTTGAAGGCCGCGGTGAAAGCGGCAAAGGGACTCTGGCGCAGATTGTTGGGAGACACCGTTCTCACCTTTGAGGAGTTAGCTACGGTGTTTTGCCCCATTGAAGCTGTATTAAACTCGCGTCCATTCCCAAGTAGCACAGAACTGCATTATAAATTGTCACTTAAGGCCCACAGCGGTAATCTAAGCATTTATCAAGACTTGTTAGTATTCACCTGTGCTGCAACAGCTGTTTCGAAAAAAACGTGGCCAACTATAATGCTTTTTTCTGTACAGTAATTCTATTAAGCACCACAAACACGCCACAAAGTCACTGTTATTGAGCGCTTAGTAGTGCAGTACCCTATTAGCTGTAAGTTTTCTGAATAATAGCCCACACGTGTACTATACAACCGTTGCATTTTAAGAGAGAACATATCACCCACTATAACATAATCAGTTACTTTGTGAAGTTATTTAACAAAAATGTAATGCTTTATGCTGCATACAGATTCACTTTTCCCCTATTAGTCAGGTGTTTATCATACACTCGAATAACAGCATGTATCCAAGTGTGCGAAAGGAATATTGGACGCGACGGGTTCCGTATGTTATATTTATTAATAAATAAATAAATAAAATGAAATTAATTAATTTCAGACATAACCCATATTACAAAAATTAAGATAACAGTAACAATGCTGCAGCAGAAAATAATAAAATGTCATTAACAAAATAAAAATATACGTCACATAGTTGAAATAAAATAAAATTTCAAATTTACGTCGGATTTAAATTAAAGTAACAATAAATAATAATTGCACATATTAACAAAACAATACAAAAAAGCCTTTATAAATAGAGGTCAGTGTGTTTGATGACATTAGGCTGAGTAGGTACAAAAACGCCCTGCTACAAAAATCTTCTTATAACCTACCCATTTTCGGGACTAATATGGTTGCGACAAAATTAATATTGTTGTTTTATATGTTTCTGGTACTTACCTAAAAATGAAGAAGATTTATAAAGAGAAATCCAAGATAAATTAATACCTTTCGAGACTTTTTAAGATTCCAGATTTCGACAATTTTTCTCAGAGGTAGTCAGTTAGGAAATTTTCTTTATGTTTATTTAATGTTCTCTTTTTAAAGTACAATTTAGGGTGTACCACCCTGGTCCAGGCCTTGAATTTTCTTTATGTTTATTTAATGTTCCCTTTTTATTTAAAGTACAATTTACGGTGTACCACCCTGGTCCAGGCCTTGAATTTTCATCATTTCAAGGAGTACAAAAGTACTTCTCGGTGGCCACCATAGAATTTCCTTAGTTTTCCACTGTGCAGGAACGAATGTTAGATCGACAACACCTCTCTCTATAGTCTGAACTATTTTGAAGTTCTGTAAAAACAAGAAAAATATACTTATTATAATAGAAGTATCAGTTTCTTAATGACAACATTATCTATACAGTTTTTGAGGAAAAAAACCAAAAGATACAATAACATATTAAATACGTAAACTTAACGTAACATAATGCTATTTCATGTGGAAGTAATTAAATTATTAGGCCAGAAAAATACATTATCTTTAGATAGGTACCAACTAATTTATAGGTATTTTGTCGCATATTGAATAAATCAATAACTTATGTATTATACATATAATTAAATTATAATCTCAGCTACTGAAATTACAATTTTAATTAAGTACTTATCGTCGAATAACAACTAAAAAAGGGAACAAAATGGCTTTAAAAGAACCACGGCGGAACCCTAAAAGCTTGGATCCATAAAGGTACTTATGTAGGTAACTGACGCAAATGTGAACCAATACTACTCTCCTAATCGATCCATGTCTGATTTGTATTTCACAAGTGCTAAACTATTTTACTCTTGGCTGAATTACAGGCCACATGTGAACACCCGTACAGACCTTAGCATTAAATTGAGATTAAAACTGTTCACTTGCCAACCGCCATATTCACTGCGTTACTTTGTATTATTATAAAATTTTATCTTTTAATTTTTGTTTATTTTAGAGGATATCAATTGTAAATATGGATGAAAAAATAATTACACGAAAACAGTTTTTTTTTTTGGTTACTTTGTACAAAAACGAACATATTAATTTTATTTTCATTCTAATTTTGTTGCTTTTCTTTTAGTATTTAGTGGTATTCCGAGGGCGCGTGAAAATTTTGAACTAAATATGTATGGTATTTGACAGTAAAGTTACCTTCCCAATAAGATTTCAAATATAATAGGAGGAAATCGATGTTTTACTTACCTTAAATTTTATGTATGTATATTCTCACAAATGGCACCTGAGATCTTGCACACAACGATACACTTCATGTTTTACAATTTGACAGTTCATATCAAAGAAAAATAAATAATTTAAGTTATTGCATTCCACAATTTCGCTCAGTGTGTAATGTCAACTGTATAAAAGTATACACAATGTACACGTTCGTCTTCCTTGGTGTATAATAAGTAACACGTGCCTCATTATTCAGCTCTTTAGGCGACTGTTACACACATAAATGCTACTATAATGTTGTTATAATGCAATTATTTGTCAATTGGATTTCTTAAACAGCTATGTGCTGAATAATTTGTGCCCAAATTAGAGTTATATCCTCTGAGAATGCGCTGTCTACGCTATTATTCAGCAACTAATGCATTCACTGTGCACTGTTAAAATGCTGTTATACAGCACTTTTGTGCTACTTGGGTTTTTCCCGCTGTCTTCGGACCTGAACGACTTGGAGGCCGTAACCCCGGGCCATTTTTTTTGATTGGACATCCACTTGTCGCCCTGCCTGAGTACCCTTTTGTCGATGTGAGCCAAAATCGGCTGTCGCGGTTTCAGTTGGTACAGCAGCTCGCTCAGAGTTTGTGGAAGCGTTGGAGCTTGGAGTATTTGCACATCCTCCGGCAGCGCGTCAAGTGGACTGATAAAACGCAACCTTGTCAAGATTGCCAATTGATTGGCGGACGGGAAGGCCCGTCCGGGGGGGGGGGGGGGGGTTAGATCAACATTTAAAACTTAATGTATTTCTAATGCATTATTATATTTAAAAATATTAAGTAGCTTTCTACACTCCTCCTTTAAACTTTAACTGCCTTTCATATATATAAATATCGTAAAAAGGGGTACGAAGTTTTTGCTTCACGTACGTATCATCATCAGCAGCCTATAATGTTCCCACTGTTGGGACACAGGCCCCCTCTAGGTGAGAGGGAATGGGCCATAATCCACCACGCGGGCCCAGTGCGGATAGGTAAATATCACAGTCTTCGAATTTTTGGTTCTAGGACATGCCGGTTTCCTCACGATGTTTTCCTTCGCCGTTTTGAGAGCAGTGGTGATGAAATAATTTACACAGTAAAGCGTCTGCTTGGTTGGGTACACGTACGTATATTAATGTACTAGATAGATACCTGGATTATGATGTCTAATTAAATAGCTTGTCCTTAATAACTGAACTTGAAGCAGAGAGCAACATCACGACACGAGGTTTAAATTGCTCTTCGATTTAAATGCTCTCATCGCTAAAATATTTTTATAGGCTATTTACTGCATACATAGGTACAGGGGGCAAAACAAAAAGGTTAGCAGGCAGATATCTTTTCTGTATGGGAAAAATCATCAAATGACTTTTCCAGGTCTGGGTGAAGCGGGAGAGCGTGTCAGTCTTTTTCTAACTAAAACCTACCCGTGCTCCTTCAGATGCCTATATGCCAGGGCCACGGTAACTCTTTCGAAGAAATCTCGCGACCCTGGCAGGACCAGGCAGATACCTGCCACTGCTATTAAGAGAAGAGTTAGAAAGAGTTCTAATGACGAGCAATTTCGTGTATTGTAGGCTGTCCTCCAACAAAAACGAACACTGTAATTTGAAGCCATTGTAAAAACAATATTTTTTTTTTAAAGAGTAACCATCGAGTTTCTTGCCGGCTCTTATCCATTGGAATCAACAAATCGACGGTCCCTACGTACATAAAGACATGTCAAAAATGGCATATTTTTAATTGCACAATTGCGTTTACATTTTCCATTTGCACATACATGTATATATTTTTTTAATATTACGTATTTAACGCCATTTACAAATCGTATATGAGAACAAGTATTATATTTACAAGTGTCTTAGATGCGGATATCTATACGTATGCGGTCATAAAACATTTGATTAATATTCTATTTTATAAACTCCTTTCTTCTTTTCTGCGTATAAAAGATATCATAGGCACTGACATGCTTTTATTTTAACATCAGCGCAGAAACAGTCTCAATCTATCAGTTTTTACAAGAAATTATATAAACAGAAAATATGTTTAAATACCATTATAAAGTTCCTAAAGCTAATAAAACATTATAGAAAAATATTTAAAATTGTACATTTTTATTTCTAGAGCGCTTTGAACATAAATAACGCTCTCCTGTAAACCTCCGTTTTTGACATGTCTTTGTGTACGTAGAGACCGTCAAAATTGGAACCGTGCACCTAGCTTGTGACGTTTCATAAGTGTCCATGTAAGTTTACGTGAACGAATAATATTTTGATTTGATTTGTGTTCAGCTGAAAAAGTTATCGGTAACGTACAGTCGGCCAAGAAAGTGGTGTACCACCCTAAGGTTGAATATCGCTTGCAGATTCATAGGTGATAAAGATTAGTTTCGCTTGCAGATCGATCTGACAACTTCTATTGCTGTCTTTATCTGATTATTGATAACGACTATTACTGTTTGTAACGTGACAGCTGTTCTTAGTTTGATGGAACCAATGACGTCGTAAAATCAACGGCGGGGGGCTGTAGATTTTGATGACAAAATTGTATCTACAAATTCAGAATTGTAATCAACAAGTTACATAAAATTGTAAAGGCACAAGGCGAATCCACAAACCTACAATTTCTGTAAACTTGTAATTACAATATCAATAAAAAACAAGCTAAAAATAGATTTATCCTTTTATTAAATTTCTACAATCAATTTTAAAATACTTATAACAAACAAAAACATAGCATATATAGTAATATTTAGAAGATATTGATTTTTTTTTTAAATTAGAAACGGGTGTAACCGCCGTTGGCCTCTATAACCTCTAAAAGACGAGACCTCATTGAACCAACAAGCCGTGAGCAAATATCGGTTCCCCGCATTTCCTCCCAAATATAATTACAGTGACTAATAAGAGCTTGTTTGGTTCTTTCATTTTGATGCGACCATCGTTGGACCATAAGGCCCCAAAGATTTTCTATCGGGTTGAGGTCCGGCGATCTTGAGGACCACTGAATTACCCTTACGTCAGTGTGTGAACGAAACCAGGCTCTTACGATCCTCGCATTATGAATTGAACAATTATCTTGAACAAAATCAAATTGTGGCACTTCGTTCTCCGGGTAAACATTACGGACTGTCGGTAGCATTGCATTCTGAAGCACGTCGATATAATTTACAGCAGTCGCTCGAGGAGGTAGAGAACACAATTCTCCTACACCATCCGCACTCATCCAGCCCCAAATATTTACGGAAATTCGACCTGATTCTCTATTTGGGATTACATGATCATCTTTATACCGTGTTGAATTATATCGCCAAAGGTGAAGACGTCCATGCTGACTGGATTTAAACGTTTTTTCATCACAAAACACTGTATTAGACCAATCAAACTCTAAGTGCTCTCTGGCGAAGTTCAGACGAGCAAGTCTGTGAGCATTTGTCAAATATATTTTCTTGGCGTAATGCCTGTGGTGTAACCCCATGTAATGTAGATGATTCCTTATTGTTTGGGCACTCACATCGAACATCTCCGCAAAATGTTTTGTGGGCTTAAAACCATTGATTTCATATTCCCGTCTCATGAATTCTCTATCGTTATTGGAGAGTGCAGGCCGGCGACCACTTCTTCTGTGATCCAACAAACTTCCCTCCTCTCCTTCACGACGAATCCAAAAGCGGACAGAATGCCTCGATATATTCAAATTCCGGGATATCCCACTGATACTGCTTCCCTCATTAAATTGGGCAATTATTTGTGCTTTTTCGGCAATGGTCAAGTTGGCAGGCATTGAGATGATTTTATATGCAGTTGATTGAAAAAACACGGAAAATATATCGATTTTTTGCATATATTTGACAAAATGTCAATTGTCAGTTTTCTTTTTCAAATGGAATTCGGTTGTCTATTTAAATAGTTTTTATTACTTTTGTTTGGAAACATTTCAATTGCTTTGTAGAAACTAATGTCCTTTTCATTTATACTAAAGGTTAAAATGTCATGTACTAACGTCATATGTGACATATGACGTATGAATACTAAATACATAGGTTTACGTCATGATAATGTTGTCTCTTTCAGTAATATCTTTTTATAACGAACCGTGTTGTAATTTTCGATGACCGGGAAACTAAATCAAAACTGGTACACCACTTTCTTGGCTGACCGTACAATTATCACTTTTATGCCAACCAAACATAGAAAGAAAAGAAAGAAGAAAATTCACACAATTATTTTATTGTGTCAAGCAATATGGGGGGAAGAAGGTTTCGTAGATCTTAGACAGTCATTACAGGTCGTCAGAAGCCCGAAAGTCTGACAACCAGTCTTACTAAAGTGTATCTTATTACCCAGTAACTAGGTTGTGGAGGTCAGTCGCTCCATGTAAAATACTGGTACTCAGCTGCATCCGGTTAGACTGGAAGCCGACCCCAACATAGAAGGGAAAAGGCTAGGCAGATGATGAAGCAAATTGAATATGTTTTATTTTATTTATTCGGAGGAAAAAACAATTACACAATTTATTTTACAAATAAATAAAATACAAGAAGTTACACAAATGTGCAACCAACAACGTTCTTCACAGATACATAAAAAGACAAAGACAATGTTGGTAAAAATGTTTCTATATTTTCCAACGGATAAAGCAAATAAATTCAATTTAGAGAACAACTTAATTTTGACTGTGCAGCGACGTAGAGATGCCCCCCCGCAAGCCAAAGTCTAATCCTTACTTCCTTGCACACCAAACTATTTCATCGTGTGTACTCAAAATTTTTTTTTCTTGCTTCAATACCTGAGAGTTGCTATATCTGTTACAAGTACCTTGACATTACGTACATTACTTCCTAGAGCCTTGACATGTTATTGGCTATTGCTTTTATATAGAGCACGATCTGAACAGTATTTTGTTAGTTGAGATCCGGGAGATGTACTTTTTAGATGGTTCTACAGCAACTTATTTTAGAGGGTTTGGGATCAACCAAAAATTACAAAAACCGATAATCATTAACCTGGTTTCTGAGAAGTAGATATTCTTTTAGGGCACTGATTGCCCTGCCCACCAAAAGAATATCCACTACAGTTTACTTGTCCACGTAATAGTCATTCAATGAGGCCCATTGGGAGCTACCACGTCCAATTGGCCTTATTAAAAGGCTGAAAGTCCCGCAAAGAGCGTTGGAGAGGGCTATGCTTGGCGTTTCCCTAAGCGATCGAAGCAGAAATGAAGAGATCCATAGGAGAACTAAGATACCCGGCATAGCCCGAAAAATTGTGACAAACTTAAGTGGCAGTGGAGAGAGCACATTTCTCGCAGAAAAGATGGCCGATGGGGCCTATAGGTTCTGTAGGGGCGACCGGGTACCAGAAGACGTAGCGTTGGACGGCCTGCCAATAAGGTGGATCGATGATCTGGTGAAGGCCGCAGAAATCTGCTGGATGCGAGAAATTCAGTACTGGCCGAAGTGGTGGTGCTTGGTGGCTAGCAGTGGACGTATTTTGGCGGGAATGAAGATGATGTTGAGATATTCATACCAAAATATTGAATAGATAAATATAACTGAATTAAAATATTTTTATAAATTCATTCATATTCATAACATAAATGCTAGTTTTATTAAATCTAGTCAGGTAAAACAGAATGTTTATGAAAGCTGTGTCAAAGATGATATGCCTTGAAAAATCGGTTCATAAATGACGAAGTTATCCGCGAACACACATAAAAAATTACGACCACGATTCTCGGCAACTCTCATCCAGCTGCTACTAGCCAACCTGCGAAGATTGTTGCTCCAGCTAGCCTGAGGGCATCCTACCTTACGTTTGCCGATTCGTGGTCTCCGCTCAAGAACGGCAGAGAACCAAAGTTGTCGACACAGCTCATAGGATTAGCAAGCTGAAGTGGCAATGGGCCGGCCACATTAGCCGTCGAACCGATGACCGTTGGGGTGGGTAGACGTGTTCTTGAGTGAAGACCGCAAATTGGCAAAAAAAAAATATGAACTAGGAAACCTCCTCCTTTTTTTGAAGTCGGTTAAAAATGGATTATAACCGAGATGACAATGATGATGATGATTTTGTGAAATAAACTTTTTACTTTAACTTTAACAACTAACAGAGAAGTGCGGAAGAAAAAGACATGTTGCGCCGACCTCAAATATTGTAAATCTGTATAAGGACATATCTTTCCATGGGTGTCGTAAGAAGCGCCTAAGGGACTTACGACACAATGGGTAGCAGCGTTCTCTTTAACCACATTTAACCACCATACTGCGATCGCCAATCCACCTACTAAACGTGACGCTTATTACAAACTCCCCAAATTGGGGCAGGCCTTTGTTCAGCAGTGGACGTTTTTTGGCTGAAATAATGATAAAAATGAAAGACAGAAGATTCGGGTAAGGGTATCGTATTACCCAGTAACAGGATTGTGGACATTAGATAGGCAGTCGGTCCATGTAACATACTGGTACATGTAAAATAATGGAAGCCGACCACAAGGACCCAACATAGTTGGGAAAAGTTTAGGCAAATATAATATAATATAATATGATGATATCTTCATCATCCTCATTTATATATATCTTATACCTTTAAACGAGCACTTCTTGTATATACATATATATATATATATATATATATATATATAATCTGAATCTCGGAAACGGCTCCAACGATTTTCATGAAATTTAGTATACAAGGGGTTTCGGGGGCGATAAATCGATCTAGCTAGGATTCATTTTTATACAATGTCGTTTTATTCATGTTTTCAATGACCAACTTTATCGATAATCAACTTGAACATAAACTTATAATTTTAAACACAATTTCTGTCGGTCTGCTTGTCTGTCTGTCTGTCTGTCTGTCTGTCTGTCTGTCTGTCTCGCTTTCCTGCTAAAACTTCTGAACCGATTTAAATGAAATTTGGTACACAGATAGTTTAGAGCCTGAGAAAGGACATAGGCTACTTTTTATCCCGGTAGTATGTTCCCGCGGGATAATTTCCGACCTCCACGCGGGCGAAGCCGCGGGCAAAAGCTAGTTATATATATAAATGAGGATGATGAAGGACAGAAAAACGATGAGTCAGGCAAAACAGAATAAATTTATGTCAACACATCTACAATAATATCCCATTCCCATCTCATTTCTTCCCGTGGGTGTCGTAAGAGGCGACTAAGGGACTTACTAGAGAACGGGCAATACCGTTCTCTATGCGTTTTACCACCATACTGCGATCGCCAATCCACCTGCCAAGCGTGGCGATTATGGCATACCCCCTCAAATTGGGGGTCGCCAATTTGGGGGCCGATGATGATAAAGAAGGACAGGATAATTATGAATCAGGCAAAACAGAACAAATTAATGTCAACACAGATAGGCAGATTGATCTTAACTCAGGTAGTTTACACTATGGTAATATGTGACAGGTTGATTGCACATTATGGTCAGTGCGTCCGCGCAGCTTAGCGACCTTCTGAGCGTGCGCGAAATGTTATACTCTTGTACTTGGATGGTGTTATGTTACAAGGAGCCATTTTCTGAATAAGCGTTTGGAAAATTTAAGCTTCTCCCGTACGTTTAAATACGCTATGATTACTTTTTTGGGCAAGGTCAGTTTCTTTTTAAAGAAGAAAGAAAATACGCTTATTTGCGGTAAATATGAAGCAAAGAAAGAATGAACGCAACAAAATATAAACATGCTGGAAGAAAACATGCGCCATATTCACGAAAAACAGCCATTGCTTAGCATAATGCTGCGACTCTATGCGAGACAAAGCCCCAGCACTGGTTTTCAGCGACAGCCGGCACTGACGTGATGACGTCGAACGGTGCAGCAGACAATGAGTGACAACATACGGGATAGATATATATCGGAAACAACTATAAAATACAAGAATAAATACTAATACATATATCGACGCCCCCAAGGAATAAACCTGTATTATACTATTACTGACTTTTTATTGTTATACCATTTACGGTATCTATGGATACACATATGCAATTTTTTTCAAATTTTTCTGCGGTAATTTCCAATGTTTTTCCTAATAACACTTTTGTTCTTTGGAAATCTTCCATTTTTAATTTACTAGAAAAATAACGAAATACATTATTGCAAATTAAATTCTACACATACATCTCTCATCTCTCTTTCTTTTTTTATACATATTATTTGGCTACTTGCCAGCTCTGAGAAACTATATAATGTCCTCTAGATGAGTCCATCTTATTCTTGCCATTCAACGTACCCGGATATCTTCTACGTACCGCACTTTAACCCTTACTTTATTTCCACGATACACTCACTGCACACTCACACGCCACTAAATTATATTAACACCTGCACGCTCGCTTTGATCTCCTCCATTTAGCTCCCTGCGCCGAAACCAACTGCTCGACCTTCGTAGATGGTTGTCCAGTATCTCTCTTTGTATCCACTGCCGGTGACACTTTGTATATTGACGGTATCCGAGATAAAGAAGAACCAGTGCCAAAATCACACAAATGGCTCCTAGTAGACACGTACTAAAACTCGCATGATACTTTAGCTGATCCAGTGCTGACTGATTATTTCCTCCGCTAGCCGTTTGCGCTATAATTACTTGCTCCTCTTTTGACTGTTGTTTCCCCATTTTGTCGTAAATTTTCCGTCGGGTGTAAACTCTTTAAGGAGCTCTCGTAAGATGCACTTAGGAAATGTAACAAAATGTTTAAAATACATTGTGCCTAACTGAAGTTACCAATCCACCACTGTTTATATTACGCGTCTTTATTTGGTGATCGGAATGCGCGAACCCGATCACTTACTGGCAGGGTCGCCATGTAAGGATGGGACAGAGGAACGAAATAAAAGATGTTTCTTGAATGAGACTCCGATATATTCTGACCATTCCATGCTTAACGTTTTACATTATATATGCTGTGTATTCCTATACTACACTACGGTTCGGTAAAGAAATATTATTGTAAAATATTTCAGCAAAATTTCTGGTTAACGCGATTACAGGTTTATTATCGTAAATTTTGTGGTACACATTTTCGGTAATGCACTGTTAAAGATATCATCCGGGACATAATACGGTTTTTAATTATTACGATACTATGACTACCAAAAATTTTTCTATAAATTACGGGTTACACTACTTTACCCTTTTATGGTTATTTAAAATTTTACTATAATAAGTCGGTAACTGAACATTACAATCTCTCTCTGTAATGAAAAAACACTTTTAATAATCCAGTAAAGCAATATTATGCCTATGACTTTTAAGAAATTGACAAGAATAATTCGGTAAGTTAACATTACTGAAATAATATAGACAAGTTCGGATCGTAAGATATCAATACCCTAAAAATTTTATGAAACCATTTTCGGTAAAATGTATTTTGGTAAATAACTAATTCTGTGTAAATTTAATAGTTACACTTAATACTTTAAACTTTTCGGGTAAAAATTAGCTTTTCCGTCATATAAAAAAAAAAAAAAAAAAAAATATCTTAGGACAACCAACACACCGTTATCTGATCCCAAACTAGGCAGAGCCTGTACTATGGCAACCAGACAACTGATAAACATACTTATATATTTCTAAATACATACATATTATAGATAAATTACACCCAACAATGTTGTCATAATTACCTTTTGTTGAAGAGATATACTCCAAAAACACCAAATCATTTTTCCTGTAAAATTTGATTTTTGCGATTATCAGTTTATTCCCCGGGGACATCGATATACATCATCATCATCATCATCATCATCATCATCAGTCTATAGCAGTCCACTGCTGGACATAGGCCTCCAATTGCACGCCATACAGCTCTACACTGCTACCAGCCACCCTGTGAAAATCAAAGATTCATACATATACACAAAATGAACTTTGTCAGGAGAACTAACGAAATTGAAATATCGAACCTTTACGAATTGTCGTTTGGTTTGACTTACCGCGGCATTAAAAAAAATCTCTGTCATATCATGTGCTTCTTACTACATAATCCGGTCCCCTAGATCAATAAGTACTCATACTTATTCCAAATCGGATTACCTCAATTGATTTAGTAGAGTGATCCGCGCGCGCGCAGGCGGCCATCGACCTGGCGCTTATTAGTTATTTATTTTATAGTGCTTATTTATTTATTGTTTATTTATCATATTTTTTGCTCACCATGTTCAAGATTTTGGCTGTGATTTTTTTGGGTATGTTGTTACTATATTTTTTTTATGTAGGAAAAGTTTTTTTTTGTATGTATAATTTGGTGAGGTGATTGAGAATTACTAAAGTGACAGTATGGACTTAGTTTTTTATTGGGTTATCAGGTAGGATTTCAGGTTTCGCTCCAATTTATTGCTGAAACAGCTGGAAAAAATAACTGTAATATGTAGATTATACGTGCAATTAATTAAAAACAATTGGCAATTTAAAAAAAAAACCTTCGACTGAACCAATGTACGCTATATTAATTATTGTAAATACAAAAAATAATTGTTCTGCGACTTTTTCGGGAAACTTTTCACTCGCCGGTCTGTGAATGCTACTTACTTACTGTGATCAAACTATTTAATGAACATATATTTCCTTCTATTATAAGTCCACATGCTCCTATAAAAAAAACGGGATTGCAAGTTTCCAAGAAGTTATCAATCAATCCATTTCCTAATTAGTCCAGTCATTTAAGCTTAAATTAGGTAAGAATCTCGGAATTCGAGATACCCAGCTGTAAGTCTGTAAATACTTGTATATTGACACCCTAAAAGTTGTCTCAAAACCTACATATGGTAGGGTGTAAGCAACTATTAAATTTCAAGGTCAAAGGTCACAAAAATCGGTTGTTTGCGCTTTTTTTGTAAATATCTCATTTCCTATGGTTTTTTTGCTATTTGTATTTATGATCAATATTGTAGAATACAAAATTCTCTACAAATTTTGTTTAAAATTTTTTTTTATTCGGTGAACCGTTTTCGAGATAGAGGGCGGAGAGCGCGCGGTCACAGCATCACTTCAGGTCAACCGGTGCCTCCGTTCAACATTTCAACCGTGTATATTATCAAGTTCAAACTTGGTTAGGACATGATTTGGAACCCCAGGTATGGGGTTGGGCAATGCGAAACGATTTTCTGGAGCTTATCATGACAATTTTACCACCTGCTCCAGAAGATTTGTTAAATACAATTTTCTGCAACTGCAAGTGTGGTTCGCGATGCGGATGCAGGAAAGCGGGCTTGCAATGCTCTTTAGCTTGTGGCCAATGTAATGGACAAGCTTGTCTCAATGCTCTACCATATCAGAGCGACATTAACGAAGATGGAACCTTTGACCCCGAAATCATGGAAGAACTTGAGACAAATGTCGTTGAAGACGATAATGAACACCAGTTTGAAATTTACCAGCAGCCAGAAGACGACGATGAAGAGGAAGAAGATGATTAAAATGATAAATTGTAGTTTTTGTACCCTTTACTCCATTTTTTACTTTCAATAAAAATAAATGTATTCAATGATATTTTTTAATAAAAATATTAATTCATAATTTATTTGTTTTTTTTTTTCATCATGTACGAAGTTATTAATATTAATTAGGTTAAAATTCAAATAGAATTCCTATATTTTCATTAACAATTCTGCAATTACATGGGCAGGTAAGTGTTGTTAAATAAATTAATACTGAATAAAAAGTGGATAAGTTAGGAAAAAAATGATAAAATATAATATAATAGTTAATAAAAATTGACAAACATTTATAATCATTGATTTATCGATAGTTCATCAACTATATATGGCGCGTTTTCGACCGGAGGCACCGGTTGACCTGAGGTGATGCTGTGACCGCGCGCTCTCCGCCCTCTATCTCGAAAACGGTTCACAGTATAAAAAAAAATTTAAACAAAATTTGTAGAGAATTTTGTATTCTACAATATTGATAATAAATATAAATAGCAAAAAACCCATAGGAAATGAGATATTTCCAAAAAAAGCGCAAAAAACTGATTTTTGTGACCTTTGACATTGAAATTTAATAGTTGCTTACACCCTACCATATGTAGGTTTTGAGACAACTTTTAGGGTGTCAATATACAAGTATTTACAGACTTACAGCTGGGTATCTCGAATTCCGAGGTGAACTTACTATAATGACTGGACTAAATGATCTTTCTAATTTACCAGAAATACCTTAAATTAGTTTTGCTAAAAAAAATATAAACGTTTTCTGTTCCTACTTTTTTCGGACGAAGTTCTTTAACGCAGCTTTCGGTCGGAGTAAAATTTAAAAATCGTCACGTTACATAAATGCCTCCATGCAAATATTGATTACTAGCTTTTGCCAGCGGCTTCGCCCGCGTGGAGGTTGGAAAATATCCCGCGGGAACGTACTACTGGGATAAAAAGTAGCCTATATGTTAATCCAGGTTTTAAACTAACTGTATTCCAAAAAAGTCATCCAAATCCGTTCAGTAGTTTTTGCGTGAAAGAGTAACAAACATCCACACATCCACACATCTAAACATACATACATAGTATTAGTAGGATAGTAGGATTTATAATAGAAAGAGAAATAGTTTTCACGGTTTTAGAGGTGCTGAAGCCAATAGTGTAGTGAGGAATGAAAATTCAAGATCATTCCAGGCGGCTGCGAAAAATGTGTAGATCTTTTATCATGGGTGTTGTTTTCGTTATTTTCGAGGGCGCTAAATCCAGTTATGAGAAGACAAAATAAATGAATATGAGTAACTATTTTAAAGATAGAGTTAATGACGTTTCACTTGGAGTTAAAGAAAAATTGGGGTACCGCGACCCCACCATTTTTTTTTATTTGTAAGTCTTCTCTCCTTTCTCCACAGCCCTGGTCACGGTCTTCAGCCAGCAGCCGCACGATTACTACCACGTCTTACATCTGCCACACAACCCTCCACTGCACCCGGTGTTCGTGACTGCACCACGCACGACCTTCACCTGTGGTGGAAAACCGAGGGGATATTATGCTGATGTGCAAGCTGGGTGCCAGGTAAATTACTGCCTTATTTATGCCCTTTAAGGTCCTATCTGGTGTCCTATGCGTCCCATGTGGTACTGGACGTAAAACATAGCACCACCCCATCTCTTCCCGTGGGTGTCGTAAGTAGTGACTTAAGGACCTACTAGAGCCCGGGCAACAACGTTCTCTATGCATTTTACCGTCTTACTGCGATCGCAAACCCGCCTGCCAAGCGTGGACATTATGGCAAGGCGTTCCAAGTAGGGGCAGGCTTATGTCCAGCAGTGGACGTCTTTTTTTTTCAGGATGGGAAATCATCAAATGACTTCTCCCGCTCTGGGCGGAGCGGGAGGGCGTGTCAGACTTTTACTGACTAAAACCCACCCGTGTTCCTTCAGTTGCCCATGTGCCAGGGTCACGGTATCTCTTTCGAACAATCACGCGACCCCGGCAGGCATCGGTCCTAGAAGACCCCTTCAGCGCTGCTGACATCTCTTTGAGGCGCGCGTGGAACACTACGCGCCGTCGACCCGAGCTTGGTCCTTACCGGGCGGCGAGCTACCCATTGCTCGCCACCCGCAAGCTCGCGCCGACGGTGGCCGGGAGTCCGCAATCGACTCCCGACGCCCGGGGCGTCTCCTCCTGCGGCAGCTAGGGACGTGAGGGCGCAGAGACTGCCACTCCCTCACGCGCCCCGCCTCCTCCTTCGCGAGCATTACTGCTTCGCAGAAGGAGGTGACGGCTTCCCATTCCCTCTCGCTCCGTACCATGGCTCGCACCAGGGCCGGACGCGAGAGGTCACCGCCGCCGATCGCCTCCACGAGCAGTGGACGTCTTACGGCAGAAATGATGATGCTGATCTTCGTTTCTTACAATTCTGCTTTTCTGAGAGCAATGAGCAAGAGCAGATGAACTAAAACACGTAATGAAAAGGAATAAGAAGGTCTATACTCAGATGCTAGCCTTCTTCATTCCTTTCCTGGTTCTTTCTTGCTTGAGGACGGTAGATGAAGGGGTAAATAACCTGGCATAAAATAGAAAGGACTTCAAGGATCTTAACTGAGGTTTAATGGGAGAAGGATGGTGGTAGTGGTCCTTGATGTTTTGGCAGTGTGAACTGGGACCCGGCGTGGTGTGATCTACCACGTTAAGACGTGGAGGCAGCCCATTCCCTCTCACCGAGAAGAGGCCTGTGTCCCAGCTGTAAATAAATAACAAATAAATATCTTAGAACGATCAACACATCGTTGTCCGATCCCAAACTAGGCAGAGCCTGTACTATGGTAACCAGACAACTGATAAACATACTTTTAAAATTCTAAATACATACATATTATCGATAAATTACACCCAGACAAATAATTGTGCTCATCACACAAAGATTTGTCCTGGGTGGGAATCGAACCCACGACCTCAGTCTTAGCAGTCAGGGTCACTAACCACTAGACTAACAGGCCAGTCAAAGTCAGCTGCGGGAACATTACAGTAGGTATTGATTATGTATTTACTCATTTATCCCCATTGCTTCAGGCATTCCATTTTTGCTGGCGGCAACATCTGGTGAGCACAGATCTCTGTGCGAATGGTACACTCTTCAATGAACAATTTCAAGTAAGTAGCTATTTTGATAATTATTTATTTAACATAGCATGTGTCGTTCGTGTTGCGCCGGACGTCAACAATAGCACCACCCATTTCTGCCCGTGGGTGTCATAAAAAGCGACTAAGGGACTTACTAGAGAATGGGCAGCAGCGTTCTCTATGTCTTTTACTACCATACTGCGATCGCCAACCCGCCTGCCAAGCGTGGCGAGAATGGTATACCCCCCGTAATTGGGGGAGGCCTATGTCCAGCAGTGGACGTCTTTCGGCTGAAATGATGACGATGACCATAGCAAGGCCGTATTCTTGTTATATGTATGGTGGTCCTGCCGGGGTCGCGTGATTGTTCGAAAGAGATACCGTGACCCTGGCACATGGGCAACGGATGGAACACGGGTGGGTTTTAGTCAGTAAAAGTCTGTCACGCCCTCCCGCTCCGCCCAGAGCGGGAGAAGTCATTTGATGATTTCCAACCCTGAAAAAAAAAATGTATGGTGGTATGGACAAGGACGCACATCTTGTAACCATGGGATTTAGTACATGATTTTGAATCTCCTGCGGTGGAAATTGTTGTTCTTTTTTATCAGCTACTAGCTTCTGCCCGCGACTTCGTCCGCGTAAAATTTCTTGTTCCCCCGACCCTTCCCGTCGCGTCGAATCGCCTACCCCTGTGATTTTCCCCGTTTTTGCAACATTTTTCATTACTGCTCCGCTCCCCTTGATTGTAGTGTGAGGTTATATAGCCTATAGCCTTTTTCGATAAATAGGCTACCCAACACAAAAATATTTTTTCAATTCGGACCAGTAGTTCCTGAGATTAGCGCGTTCAATCAAACAAACAAACAGACTCTTCAGCTTTATAATATTAAGTATAGATTTCATAATAAAGTGCACTAATCACGCGGTCAAAATTTTTTAAAAGCATTTTTTTTTTATAATTGAATATGAATTCATAGATTCAGTTTGCGCATAGATATCTCTGTATATATACTGTGTATGTCACTTTGACATGGATTCAAGATGAACTCATATAATAAACTAGCTTCTGCCCGCGATTTCGTCCGCGTCAAATTCTTGCTCCCCTGACCCTTCCCGTCGCATCGAATCACCTGCCAGTTTTCGTCCATTTTTCATTGCTGCTCCGCTCCTTTTGATCATAGCGTGATGTTATATAGCCTTCCTCAATAAATAGCCTACCCAACACTACAATATTTTTTCAATTCGGATCAGTAGTTCTTGAGATTATCGCGTTCAACCAAACAAACAAACTCTTCAGCTTGAAAGTTTGTGAGGACGTATGGATGTTTGATAGATACTCTTTCATGCAAAAACTACTGAACGGATTTGGAGTACCGGCGCACAGATAGTTTGTAACTTGAATTATCACATAGGGTACTTTTTATCTAGTAGTATGGTCCCGCGGGATAATTTCCGACCTCCACGAGGGCGAAGCCGCTGGCAAAAGCCTGTTTTTTATATTATCAATGACTGGCCTGTCCAGAGTATACGAGTATTTGAGTCTTTCTTTCAAATAATAGCTTTTATGACATATTTAAGCCTACCTTACAACCTCCTTTTATTATTTTCAGGTATGTGATCACTTCTACAATGTGCGCTGTGGATCTCCTTACGAAGATTTGTAAATTATTTTAATGTAGGGATGTTCATGAATAAAAAGTATCGATATTTTTTTCGATATGATATATCGTAATGTTGTATCGATACTTTGCGATATATCGTACAAATGTATCGATATTTTCGATATATCGTAAGTAATTTGTGTTTATCTAGTCTGTAATAAAAAAATATTAGAAAGGGAATAAAAAAATGAGTACAAACAGCTAGGGTTAAGAAGCGAACCATACTTTATTTACTTAAATCCCAATATTTTTTCTTTAAACCTCTCCAAAACAAAATTTTAATAACGAAGAAAAATGCGACGTTGTTAGCTTGGTAATCATCAACGTTCTGAGCACAGTTGCATCAAAACTAAATATTGGGAATTTATTACTAGTCTTTGTATTAAATTCCCAATATTTTTTAGCTATTCCATTATTAAAATAGTAATCTTTGACATCGTGTTTTAAATCACATGATACTTAATGTTTGAATCATATTCCGTGTTAAACAAAACAGATAATTGCCACAGCTTGCTTCTTCTATACAAATAAATAGTAGGCAGCCTTTGGTATCGTTTTTATGTAATAATAAATACAGACTTTTTATTATGTATGTCGTAAACGGCATTAAACAAAACAGACTACCTAATTGTAATCAATCTATTACTGTACTCTGTTATTGTCATTTGGTTTTATTATACATAAGCTTACAAAGAAGCTAGCAACCACAAATTATATATGTATTGTTTTTTTTACTACTAAATTCTAATAAATATTACTCACGCAGAGTAATATTTCATGTCAGAGCGTTTCGTTTTTGGATTCGTATTTCCCAACACTTCTGCCAACCATCAAAATAAATTAAATAAAAATTACTAGACATGCAGTATGCTTTTAATTTCTCACGATATATCGAATGAAATATATCGATATTATAAATCGATATCAGATGATTCGATAATATCGAGTTGAACCGATATATCGCGAGCAAAAACTATCGATATGCGAAATATCGATATATATCGAGCACCCCTATTTTAATGTTAAATTAAATATATTTATTTACTTAATTAATTTCATGTTCTTTTACTTTTGCATATATTTTCATTTATTGTTTTTTTTTTACATATTAAGTACATTTTCACAATATTTATATTATAAATATAAAAAATAGTGGCCCATTCGCATCGGAAACAGGGCCAAACTGCCGGTGGTCAGGGCTCTAGAGAGAGGAACTTCCTGACTATTCGTGCCGTGTCCAGTAGTAATGCTTTCTGAATCTAACCCTTGACCCAGCTGCGGAATGAGAGCCCCCTGCTATTAGGGCATTACATATATTATTATTAAAAATTAAATATCGTTGTGTTATTAAAATTAAAAGTCTTATAACGAACTGTTGGTTGTCGATATCTAGTGTTAAGATGGTGTCCAGGGAACCGGACTTGGCTGAAGACAAAGTAAAAGAAGACAACAAAGTCTTACCAAGGGCTATCATATATATCTTATATCTTTAAACGAGCAATATATATATATTTATAATCTAAATCTCGCAAACGGCTCGGCGGCAACGACTTTCATGAAATTTAGTATACAGGAGGTTTGGGGGACGATAAATTGATCTAGTTAGGATTCATTTTTAGAAAATGTAATTTTAATGTGTTTTCAATAATCAAATTTATCGATTATCAACTTAAACATAAACTTGTGTTTTTTTTTTTGTAAGAAAAATAACAAAATGTAATTTGTATTGAAATATAATTTCTAAAAAACAAAATTTACAAAAAAAAAATACCGAGGAAAGCGCGGTCATCCACCGGTACTATCATATATCAGTAACTGGATTGAAGCGGCCAGATGGGCAGTCACTACATGTAAAGTACTGGTGTTTAGCTTCATCCGGTTAGACTGGACATCGATCCAACCATAATTTGGAAAAGCCTAGGTAGATAATTATTCACTTCAAAAGCGCCCAATATAAAATGGACGCTTATAGTTATACAACATTAATTTTTGTTTATGCGAAACCCGAAACACGGGTCTAGTATTTTTATAAAATTTCAAAACTGTATCATTAATAATCTCAAAGTTATAAGCTTGTTAAGTTACCTGGTTTTCCACGCAAAAACATATGCATGTAGCGAAGGGCGCCCCGCCGTCGCCATCCCGCTGTGCGCCCACGCCGCCTAGAAAGCTGTCGTGACCTGTGTGCAAACATATGATTGCGGATACCAACTTTTAAGCGTAATTAAATATTTTTGGGACAAAATATAACATGGTGTAAAAATTATTGGAATCGATTCAGTTACTGATTCTGAACAAACTATATTCAGGTTTCGCATATACTAAAAATAATCTTGTATACCAGCGCAGCGACACTTTTTCATAATGTCACAGCATCATGCTGAGATAAGAGCCTTTTGGCCTCGTACAAGACTTTTTTTTTGTTTTTTGGTACGTTCAGATATAATGTTATTCCTCGTTTTGTATGATTGTGTGTGTGTGTGTTTAGTATGTGATCATTCTGTGCGAGCCTCAATAAATACTTTTCTTTCTTGATTATATTTAAAAAAAAATCTATGAAAATATCGCAGGGTTAGGTAGGCACCTATAGCTGTTGAGGAGAGGAATTAATATAAAAACAATATTTTTCACAATATATTTTATTTATAAACGTAAAAAAACACAAGTCTTATAAAAAGGAGTATTTAATACATAAATTCTTTGATAAAGGTCGTCGCTACCCGACTGTACATAAGTAGGTACATCATTTCGTTAAATTATTGTCAAAGATTATAAAAAAAAAAAAGATCACACAAGAGTACAAACCTATGTATAGAATATAATAATTAAGAACTTATCAAAATGTTAGATTCTTAAAATAATTATATTTACATCGAAGGTCTATTTATATTTAATAACAAAAACATTGTGGCAGTTTTAAAAATTGGTTGATTTTTAACCAACTTCAAAAAAGAGGAGGTTCTAAATAAGCCAGATTCATTATCGTAGTATATTTTGAGACAAACCTCGGATTTCTTTCATTACTTAAATCTGATTTCAAATCTATGTTTAAAAAAGGTTTTTTTTTTTGGGATATAACTCTTAGGTTACCAGGAGACTCGTCGTTAGTACCAACTAATTTAAGAGATAAACAAACCTTCACAAAGAAGGGAGTTCAATTCCATTTAAATTCTAAAATGAGCATACTTATTCCTTACCAAAAACGTAATCTGAGACCATTAACTTTATTTCGCTGTCAACGACACGGAGTATTGAACAAATGGAGACACTAAGGACAATATTGACACTAAAAAATGATAATATTGAAACCTTACCTATTTTAAACCTTAATAATAGTGATTTCGTTAATGATGAATATCCGCGGATACGGATCAGAATACGGATATTTGGTGTCAAGATCCGCGGATATGAATCCGAATACGGATATTTGGTGTTAATATCCGCGGATATGAATCCGAATACGGATATTTGGTGTTAAGATCGGAGGATATGAATCCGAATACGGATATTTGGTGTCAAGATCCGCAGATACGGATGAAAATTTGTGATATCCGGTACATCACTACTCAATACCATCAAAACAGTATGGGTA
Source organism: Aporophyla lueneburgensis (assembly GCA_932294355.1). Lineage (NCBI taxonomy): Eukaryota > Metazoa > Arthropoda > Insecta > Lepidoptera > Noctuidae > Aporophyla > Aporophyla lueneburgensis. The sequence goes on along the minus strand of OW028762.1, from coordinate 7,503,073 downwards.
CCTATTACGAGCGTACTCTCAAGGTAGGCTTGGAATAAGTAATCGTATTATTTATTTTACTAGCTTTTACCAGCGCGCGGTTTCACACGCGTATTATACATAGAATCCTTCCTCTTGAATCACTCTGTCTATAGATGAAAACCACATTAAAATACGTTGCGTAGTTTAAAAGATCTAAACATACAGACGCGGGAAGCTACTTTATTTTATACTATGTAAAGAAAACTGCTACAAAGAAACGTCAAAAAAAGATTGGCATCGTCATCACGCTTGGTTGATTGTAGATTCTGAAAACCCTATTTAAACTTAATCTATGCTCAAATGTGGTGGTCCTGCACATCAAGAATAGCACCATTCTATTTATAATCGTGGGTGTCGTAAAGGCGACTTACTAGAGAATGGGCAGCAGTGTTCCCTATGCATTTTACCACCATACTGCGAGCGCCAACCCGCCTGTCAAGCATGGCGATAATCTCTCCCCTTGGAGGAGGCCTATGTCCAGCAGTGGACGGTTTTCGGCTGAATTGATGATGATGATGATGATAATTGTTTACTTTACTCATCACAACAGTTAACATGATACTTGAAAGCAGGAGAGCAATTTCCGTATTTGTAAGAACGTTCACGTTCCAATCTCTATCTGTCAAAAATACCTCGAAGTTCCTTTAATTTTTGATACATTTTTGCCATTGGTTGTCATGATGTTTAGGTTGCGGCAAGAATGTAAATATTTTAAATGCGAGAAATAGTCTTTCCTCAAAAGATCATTTATAACACCAATCCACTTGTTCTTTTGTTGTTTGAGTCTTCACATGTTGTAACCAAGATTATGCCTGGACTTTAAAAGAGACTGTGACCTCTGAGTTTGTTTCGGCCTTTCTTCTCAGAGTAGTCAGTTAACACGTCGACCGCATATAGTAAAAAAAAAATAAATTGACGGGTAACAGTGTTTGTACAAACCTACAGACAGAAATAAAATAATTTATTACTTTTGCTTGCACCTTAGAACTCCATTCCAAAAATACTCCGTGCCACCCAATATCACATAGGAACTGAAATCTTACCAACACTGCAAAAGCACCAGCACAGAGAGAGCTAAACCTAAGAAACTACTTCTAACATTACTACTACCGTCTTTATCAACTTCCGTTATGACTTCATTATTGCCTTCAAGACGTTTGACTTCATCTAAGATTCGCTTTTCTTCTACAGCAAGTTTTATAGCACCATCGATAGTTTGCATGAGGGCGTAGTTCGTGTATTTCGGCTGGGGTAAACGGAGGTGGAGTTGTGAGTCTTGAAGAACGTAGGCTGGGCCTTTTGAGCCTACTAGAGACACTGTGGACAAAAAAAAAGTTATTAAATAACTTGTTTATCATTATCAGTCTTTAAACAGGCTCCGGGCTCAGGTAGGCCGAAGTAAAGAGATCCTGTTTTTTTTTTCTTCTTTTTTTTGGATGGGAAATCATCAAATGACTTTTCGCAGAGTGGGAGGACGTGTCACAGTTTTACTGACTAAAACCCACCCGTGTTCCTTCAGTTACCTATATACCAGGGCCACGGTATCTCGAGGAGAAACTGTTCAAGTGGAAATTCAGAGATGGCTCTGCCCTGGAGCGCCAATGTAGTGCTGTCCTACAAACAATGATGCACTTGATATTTTGTTCAGTATGTTTGCACGCTACAGGAGTTAATGGACGCTTCTAAAAGTGCTAAGCTCGTAGCCAAATTCTGGGCTGACTATATTTAGATTGCTATTGACACGCTAAGAAAAAGATTAGCAAAATCTGAGGCTTCGTAGTCTGGGGCTTGTGGCGAGGTAGTAAGTAGAACGAGCTGGTGTCTGAGACTCCACGTCAGAGCGCGTACATATTTTGCGTAAGGAAGATTCGCGATCAATAGGAGGTGGCCAAGTAATACCAGTCGCGCAGGATGGCCTAGGATCACAGGACCACTCCGTGCCTTGGAAACTACGTTAAGCCGTTGGTCTCGGTTGCGGTTCTTGGATCTTTCAGTCATTACGGGTCGTCCGAAGCCTGAAAGTCTTACCAAGATGTATTGTATTACCTAATAACTGAATCTGAAGTTCAGATAGGCAGTCGATCCGTGTAGAATAATAGTACTCAGCTGTCCGGTCGACACTAAACAGGCCTCAACATAGTGCACAACAAACAAAAAAATAACGACTTTATGAAGTTCCTAAATATAAAAACACAATAATTAAAATATTAAAAAAACAAGAACCACATAAGCCTACTCTAATCTACACTATAACATAAAATAAACAACAGTATTTTTGCGAATTCACTCAAATGGCATGTAAATACATCGATCTTCTCGCGAAGATGTCCTTTTAGCGCTAAACGCATTTACAATGATTTGTGGAACAAACGAGCCTAAATATCCGAAAAGGACTCCACTGATGGTGACCCGCAGAGAGAATTCTAGCAATCACAAAATTAACCAATAAACCTACTTTCCTATATTGCCTGATTGGGTATCAAGATGTAGCAAATACATTAACTACCCCATATATGGAGCAAGTCTTTGGCCGAACCCAAATTCCAATCTTCTGCTTTAAACATGATTGCCTGTGCTCTTTATTTAGGTAGATATGCATTTATTATACTTTAAAAATATGCACCTAAGCTAAATAGACATACATAAATTCAATCCTTTTTTCCCATGGAGTAGGCAGAAATTACGGAACGCCACTGTGATATATTTGTAATAGTGGGTACTTCCTGCCACGGTCGCGAGATTAGTTGAAAAGGGGTACCGTGGCTCTGGCATGTGAGCAACTGAAGGAACACGGGTGGGTTTTAGTCAGTAAAAGTCGGACACGCCCTTCCACTCCACCCAGAGCGAGAGACGTCATTTGATGATTTCCCACCTACAAAAAAAAATGTGGGTACTTAGAATTAAGTTATTGCACATCGAACTACTACAATCTGTAAAATTTCTTTAATAGTATTTCAACTTTATCGCTACAGCATTAGGTTCAAGTTTGACTGGCAGAATTTTGTCAGTTTCGGGTAGCTTTATGTGCTGGTATGGTCTATACGTTACGAGCAGCGCGCCAATCTCGGAATATACGTCTATAAGCAGTGAACGGATATTCGAATGCATATTTAGCTAATGTTACTACTTAGCTGTGAACCCACGGAAGCGGCTTCGTATTTTTTATTAAAGCCGGGTTTCTTGGATCATATTTATTTAAAATTAATGTTTAACCCCAGATGTAAATACATATGTGTGTAGGGTGGTATGTATTAGTTAAAACAACACACAAAACACGGTAAAAACGCGCATTCCATATTAGCCAACATTTCAACTTTAGGTGAAATGCATCTGAATATCCGATCAAGTGAAGTCGGTGTTTAATTGTGCTCTCGATGGATTCCGTAGTTCCCATATTATTCAGCCGGGTACACTACATAAATACGAAAAACTTTATTCCGACAGTCACAAATACGAATTTCAAAATACCGATTTTCATAATTCCGAATGATTCAAAATTCCGAATATAACAACTCCGACTTATCATTACTCCCATTTTCATAATTCCTAAATTTCAATGTTCCTAACGTTCATAATTATTATTCTCAAAATACCGAGTTTCAATAGATCGAATATCAAAAATTCCGACTTATTGATAATTTGAAACATCAAAAATACGAATTCCGATTATTAAAATACCGATTAATACAATTCCGAAATAAAAACACCTTGTAAAACTGAATAGCAAGACAAATAAACACATAATTGCTCGTCAGAGAGAAGTATATTACAGTATATTATGTTTAGTATGAGGAGGTAGAATTAATAAAACATGCAAGCAAGCATGCAGCTTGCAAGCAAACATGCAGCGTGCAAGTTGACATGCAGCATGCAAGCAAGCATGCAACATGCAAGCAGGCATGCAACATGCAAATAGGCATGCAACATGCAAGCAAGCATGCAACATGCAAGCAGGCATGCAGCAAGCATTGTTTCTGTCACGGCTCCGACGCTGCGGGGATTGGGCGGCTCCACGCGTGCTTATCGTCGCAGATGGCTTTAACGCTCACCACCGCAGCTTCGGCTTGCTGGCCGGCTGCGCCGGCCAGCCTCAGCCGCGGCGGCGGGCCTTCAAACCACCTGCTCCTCAGCTCGCGGGCCGCCCCACCCCTCCGCGCCTACGCGGGTTTAAATTACACTCTAGGGGTAGGGCAGACAAGACTGCGTAAAGTCGGTTTTGCAGCGATTCGTTTCTGTCACAAAATTTTGTAGCATAACATGTTGACTTTTAGTTTATTCGGAGTATTGAAAATCGGAACATATGTCGTTATTCGGACCGAGAACCCTTCGAGCATTTGATTCTTCGAAGGTATGAAAATCGGAAAACTAACAAATCGCATTTAGGACTTTCGGTAAAATAAATTTCGTGATTTTTAATAATAGACATTATAATTCTTTGGTATTATGAAATTCGGACTTTTGAAAATCGGAATAAAATATTTCGGAGTATTTGGGTGTTCCCTATTCAGCCACCTGCTACGATCTCTACAAACTCCTTTTGCCTCATTTAGGTTCATACATCTGGTCATACACACACGTCGGTTGCGAGTACTACGCACCTGACCATTCTGAAGAACACCAACAATAAGGTCACTATGTCCTCCTAGACCATCTCCTCAAGGCGTTTCCGCTCACTAAGCTAAACGTTGACATTTATTAAAAACAAAAACGTTAAGAATCGTGTCAAGGAATCTCAGAAAATAAATTAAATATCAAGAGATTATCTTTGCAATTTGGTTTTGCTTCAGGCTTAACTTATTACGATGCCTGCCAAGTCTGTCTACTGAAAGTATGGACATTTATTTCTATTGTTATCGCAATTAAATGATTCCACGGAATGTCTTGTAGTTGCAAACGCAAAGTACTGTTGAATTGGTCCAAGATTCATTCTTGCTTGGTAATAGTGCAGATATCAGTCTCTCACAAAGGATTTATTCAGTTGTTAGAATTTTCAATCACATTTAAAACGTCTTTGTGGGAAGAAAAAATGTTTATTTATTATTTTTTAATCGTAAAATGTAATTGGGAATTTCTCCAGGTCTCTGAAAGGACGAAAAGTTGTCGGTCTATTTTTGGCACTTAATCTATCTCCGGTCGTGTCGGATTGTCGTCCCATCGGACTATGAGAGTGAGGGAAGAGCGAGTGCCCCTGTGTCTACGCACTATAATATTTCCTGCGTACATGGCTAGTAGCGACATCTATATATACAACATCCCGACCCGTCTACGCCGCGCCTTCCTCGCCAAGTTCAGTTACGCCCCCCCCCCCTCCCCTCTAGGGTGGTGAGAGAGTCGGTCATCCCGGCCGTAGGACTTGACAACACATCTCGGCTCATCGGCCAACTTCCATCTTTGGCCAGGGGCAATACGTTAATTACGCCTGCAACTAGGGAAGTATCTATCCCTGCAGAAGTGAACACAGACGACCGTTTCCCATGACCTACAAATGTTTATGTGCCTCCGGATATCCTAGTAAGATTCTTTTGTAATAAAGTATTTTAAAAAAACACGCCAGTTTTTTTACCGACTTCAAAAAAAGGAGGAGGTTTTCAATTCCACTGTATTTTTTTTTAAATGTTTGTTACCTCAGAACTTTTCATTGAGTGAACCAATTTTGATGATTCGTTTTTTATTTGAAAGCTGATGCTTCCCATGTAGTCCCATTTCAATTTGGTTTAGTTCTGACAATGGTATCCATGAGTAAACCATATAAGTCTTAAATTTTCATGAAGTATGTGCGCGACAAATGGACGAACAAAGTGTGCACATACCAGTACCAAAAAGTTAAAAATAAAAACTTTTTTCAAAAAAATTACAGCCTTAAAAATACTACAAAGTGAAAAATAACTTTAATTTCGGAAGTTGGCGGCAAAAAATTTAAACACCGATTCTAAGACACCGACTTCCGAAATTAAAGTTATTTTTCACTTTGTAGTGTTTTTAAGGAAGTCGGTTGTTATTTTTTTTTTAAGTTTTATTTCATTGCCAATCGTAGGTGGACTAGATATAGATCGAACGGGTGGAGACTACACTGCCCACCGCCATCAGAAGGAGGATCCTCCTTTTTATACGAAGTTTGAGTGAACTTTACACCCAAACAGGGCTCATACCTTTAAAATGTTACGAACACGATTGACGTATAAAAGTGTTTGTACAAACCTACTTGCAAAAATAAAGTCATTTAACATGTTTTCTCCTTTTCAAACTTATCGACCCTCAAAACCTGCATAAAATATTTCTCAACTCACCGTCAGGAATATTCAAGTTCTTAACCGCCTTAGCGACAAGCGGGTCATCGACCATCCTCTTGTGCCTCTCCACGAAGTCGATGTACGCGTCCGTCTCGTTACAGATGCCTTTGAAGTCATCCGTGTCTATGGACCACACCATCACTCCGCCAAGGCCTTTGTCGATGGCCAGTCTGGGAAGAAAAACAAAATTGTCTGTGGATAACTGAGTATTTAACAGGGATGTTAGGGAGCTCCGTAACCGTAACCGAAACTATCGGATATCCGATATAAAAATGTATCCGTAACCGTAACCGAATCCGAAATAAAAGTTTCGGATAATATCGGATTTGTTATTATATTTTTATTTTAAGTAGATTAGATAACACTCAATATATATTTATAATTATTTTTATTTTGAATAGCTGCAATAATTACTCACAGACTGATTGTAATTCCTACCAAATGGTGACATATAAATAAAACCATTTAACTTTATTATTTTACTTTTGAAATGCCTTAAAAATGTAATATCCGTAACCGAAATTATCCGAATCTAACGGATAATCCGAAATAATTTCATATCCGTATCCGTATCCGTATCCGGTATAATAATCATTCCTACATCCATAACCAATCCGTATCCGAAATTTCATATCCATAACATCCCTAGTATTTAAGTAGGTGGTGAAGATTACCAGTAATATTCTGCTACAGAATGACAGCGCCATCTAGTTTTTAAAATCATCATCTTTTAGCCTTTTCCCAACAATATTGGGGTCTGCTTCCACCGGATGCAGCTGAGTACCAGTATTTTACATGGAGCGACTGCCTATCTGACCTCCACAACCCAGTTACTGGGTAATACGATACCCCTTGGTAAGACTGCTTGCCAGACTTTCGGGCGACCCGTAAAGATTGTCTAAGATCTCCGAAAGACATCATTTTACTCCTTCTCATTTATTTTTACCATAAATATAGAAGTGAAGTGAGAGTGAAGGGGAAATAGGGAGTCTCCAAAAGTGTCTTGCTGTGTAGAAAATTATTGCACACCCTATAATATTCCCACTGCTAACACAGGGTTCCTCTCTGTGAGAGGTCGTGGCCCAAAACCCATCTCGTGTACCGAAATATGTAACCGCACAGGGCGTGCGGGTTGGTAGGTGTCACATATCTTCGAATTTTTAGTTCTAGAACAGCGGTTTCCTCACAATGTTTTCCTTTACCGTTTTGAAAGTAGTGATCCACCTTGTTCTGTCATCTGACATTATGCTGAGCTGAGGCCCTTTTGGCGTTATTATCATTGTTTTCTGCTTTTTGAAATAGTTTTTTTTTTTTGCTTTATAAAGTATCATATTTGATGATACTTTATTCACATTACAATCTAGCCTATTAGCTAATAAGTAAATTAAATTTTCTGCTTTCTGTTTTCTGCTTTTTTAAATAGTTTTAAGGTAAACCTTAACCTAACCTAAAAAAGCAGAAAATGAAATGATGTTTATAATGCCAATACACACATTTTTCTTTCTTTTTTTTTTTCTTAGTAGTGCTGGAATGTTCCGTGTGGTGCCAGATGTAAAGAATAGCACCACCCCATCTCTTCCCGTGGGTGTCGTAAGGGGCGAATAAGGGACTGACTAGAGAATGGGCAGCAGCGTTCTCTATGCATTTTATCACCATACTGCGATCGCTAACTCGCCTGCTAAGCGTGGTGATTATGGCAAACTCCCCAAATTTGGAGGTGGCTTATGTCCAGCGGTGGACGTCTTTCGGCTGAAATGATGATATAATGCCAATAAAACACATTTTTCTTTCTTTTATCTTAGTGATGGTGGAACAGTTGGACCGATTTAAGCAAAAATGTTCCAACTCACAACCTCGACTATTTCGAGTTTATGTGACCTATGTACTCCAAATAAGGTATATTTTAACACTAGCTTCTGCCCTCGACTTTGTCCGCGTCAAATTTTTGCTCCCTTGACCCTTCCCATCGCATCAAATTTTTGCTCCCTTGACCCTTCCCATCGCATCAAATTGCCTGCCAGTTTTCGTCCATTTTTCGCTGCTGCTCCACTCCTCTTGATTTTAGCGTGATTTTATATAGCTTATAGCCTTCCTCAATAAATAGGCTACCCAACACAAAAATATTTTTTTCAATTTGGACCAGTAGTTCCTAAGATTACTGTGTTCAACCAAACAAACAAACAAACTCTTCAGCTTTATAATATTAGTATAGATATCAAAGACTCATAAGGTTTGTGTGGTTTGGAACATTTTCAACCGACGAAAAAAACGGAGGAGGTTCTCAATCCGACGCGTATTTTTTTTTTTATGTATGACCACGCGTAACTTTTTACATAGTGGTCCGATTGTGATAATTATTCTTCTATTGGAAAGGGTATACTCCCGAAATGGTCCCATATAAATTTGGAAAACAAAATTGAACCTTAAGGGTCAGAAAACAGGGGATGATTGATTGTTCACTCACTGATTGTAATGTATAACCACACATAACTTTATACAGAGTAGTCCGATTTTGATAATACTTCTTTTATTGGATAGGGTATACCATGCCAAGTATTATTAGTATATTAAAGCCACAAAAATTATTAAATAAAAACTTTGTAACATAAAATTAAACCGCCGAAAAAACTGAAAAGCATAAAATAATAAACCTTAAAATTTTGAATCGGCGCTGAAAAATCAATGAACAAAGATCACTCAAAGCGCCGACTCATAATTTTAAGGTTTATTATTTTATGCTTTTCAGTTTTTTCGGCGGTTTAATTTTTTGTTGTCTTTTACTTACTTGACTTTAATCGCAATGGACCGCCCGTTGTCGTACGCTATGACTTTCTCGCTGTCTCGAATGTATGGCGTCGAGGACTGTTCGTGCCAGTGGTAAACCCAAGGAGAGGATTTGTTTGTGGTTTCCAAGCATATCTGGAATTAAACGTAGTGTTATTGGGAGTCCTGCGAAGGTTGCAGATTTGTTCGAAAGAGTTACCATAGCCCTGGCACAGGCAACTGAAGGAACGCGGGTGGGTTTTAGTCAGTAAAAGTCTTACACGCCCTTCCGCCCAGAGTGGGAGGGTGTGTCGTTTGATGATGTCCTACCCAAAAAAGGGGGATATTAGGAGTCTGTGGCCCGAGAATTTATTTTTGACTGACCTTCAATAATATGTATTTTTAACCCCCGACGCAAAAAGAGGGGTGTTATAAGTTTGACGTGTCTGTCTGTGTGTCTGTCTGTCTGTGGCATCATAGCTCCCGAACGGATGATGCGATTTCAATAAAAAAAAAAATGTGTATTAAAGGTGACTTATCTGCGAGTGTTCTTAGACATGTTTGATGAAAATCGGTTGAGCCGTTTAAAAGTTGTGGGGGGAAAGTGGGGAAGAGTAACCGAATGTCAGCAAATATACTCGAGTGGGGTCTCAAATGAAAGCGCACTGAAAGAGAATATTGATGAATTAATCGAAAGTGTTCTTAGCTTCGTTTGATTCTACATTATATTAAGTATACCTATACAAAGTATAAAATTAAATTAAAAATTAAAAAAACCCCCGGCACAAAAACCTAATTTCCCTTTAAAAAGTAAAAAATAATAAAAAATAACTCAATCTTAAAGTACCTAAGAATGTATTAATAATTCAAAAAAAAAACGTCACGTTGGGGGACCGCTCCGCGAGTGCAGACGTCGTTGACTGCTTAGTTAGGTAATAAGACTATTGGTAATTAAATTGTTAGGTTTGAAGCGGTTGATTCTATTTTTTTTTTGAATTATTAATACATTCTTAGGTACTTTAAGATTGAGTTATTTTTTATTATTTTTTACTTTTTAAAGGGAAATTAGGTTTTTGTGCCGGGGGTTTTTTTTTCTACTTAGTGTTCGTTGATGATGTTATAAAAAGGACCTGACACTGTTATTTACTTAGCAAGTACCTAAATTTGTGTAGGGTCGGTACTAGAAACAAAAAGTATATTTAAAAAAAACACTGACTTCCGAAAAAAAAACACTAAAAAATAGAATATAATTTAGAAAGTTACTGGCAAATATACACCGTAACATTTTTGTCGTCTTACAAAGGTTGTCCACTTAATGTATCCGACATAATATACCTCTAGTCGTGATTAAAAAAATTGGTTGCCTGTAAAGTCGGTATACGGGCGAAAGTTTTACGTGACAACGACTTTGAGTGGTAAAATAATTTTAATGTGAATATTCATTCGTATAGTAGGAAGAAGGATGAAATAATAGTAACAATTTAAAACATTTATTTGCATTTATTTGCATGCCTTTCACTTTTTATGTCTGTCTCTCTCGCTCTTAGGCGGGCTAACCATGCCCGAGTGGAAGGGACGCGTGCCTCTCACTCGCTCTCATTGTGAGCGCAGAACGTGAGCGGAGCGTAACGCAGTTTCTTGAAGTGTCACCCGGCAAACCAATTTATAAGACGTTGTCACGTCAAAATGTTACCATTAATTAAGATAATAGATACTAAGAAACATAAATAATGCATTAGAAGTATGAAACATCCTGTTAATAATGTTTATGTATCAGACGGTACAGAACATATCTACCCAGTGCACGAGTCGACTAGATCATTCCATCTCCATCTTCCATGAGACAAAATATCAATTTCAAAGTACGTCATGCGATATCATAATAACCAATATTTTTATTTTTTAGTTATTCAAATGTTCTTTTTTTTTTCTTATGGATATAGATGTATATGTATCTTATTCTTTGGGTGCATAAAGTGGGCTGCCGTTGTGGTGTATAATACAGACCTAAAAATACCGATTTCCTAAATTAAAGTTAATTTTTCACTTTTTATGGTTATTTTTGTTTTGGAAGCCATTGTTTTTTTTTTTGTAAAAAGTACTTTTTTCTCATCAAACTAATACCAAAACACAATCTCACCTCATTATACCCCATAAACCCAGCTTCCCCAGTATACGGTCCCTTGAACCCGTTGCTCCCGACCGGGGTAGAGCCGTACTCCAGTACCCTGGTCGTGGGGTCCAGCAGAATGAAGGTCCGCCCGTACATGGGCAGACCTAGCACCATCTTGTAGGGACTGACGCCGTGGGCAAGCAGGTATTCTATTGTCCATTCCTGGGGAAGAATAAAACAGTTAGAATAACGAGTTCTAAAAAACTTTTTACATAAAATATAACAACCGACTTCCTTAAAAAAAACACTACAAAGTCAAAAATAACTTTAATTTCGAAAGTCTTAGGATCAGTATTTAAGATTTTTTGCCACCGACTTCCGAAATTAAAGTTATTTTTGACTTTGTAGTGTTTTTTTTTTTTAAGGAAGTCGGTTGTTTTTTTTTTTTGTAAAACGTTTTTATTTTTAACTTTTTAGTTATAAAATAAATAAAAATAAAAAATACTTTATTTCAGACATGAATAGTCCATAGGTTGTTTAGTGATGGTAGTAACAGAAAGTACTTAAAGCCTATATTAGTATTGCTAGTAAGGACACAAAATACAATTAAATTGAATAACCCGCCTTCAAGGCTCAGTGTGGAAGCTCCATAAGGACGTCAAAGGCAAGACGTAAAGTGGTGATATTATTTACTTATACATACCTATAGCTACTTCCACCCAGTGCCGTTGTATAGGACAGTCTGGCCTGTTAGCAATCATATTCAGGATGCCGTTCCGAGTGTTACGTAAGCGCTGTAGCAAGGAAGCCGCTTTTTTACGCATGATAGCGTGAAAACCATCTGCGCGAGCTTCGGCAAACATGCCCGAAGCACTACAACGCCGCGGCAGTCGCAACAGCATCCTGAAGGCGTTGTTAAATTGAACGCGCAGGATGTTGTAGGCTCGGCTTGTATATGACACCCACAGGCCGCTCGAATAAAAGGACTGACAGAACGCTTTAAACAGGGTTACTTTAACGTCTGCCGTGCAGCGAGCAAACCGCACCAATCCGCACTAATCCGCACTAATCTAATCACGTTATTCGTTCATTTGTCGCGCAAATACTTAAGCACCAGCATTCAAATAAAAAAAAGAATCATCAAAATCGGTTCACCCAGTCACAAGTTATGAGGTAACAAACATTAAAAAAAAACAGTCGAATTGATAACCTCCTATTTTTTTTTAAGTCGGTTAAAAATACAGAATTTTCAAGCTATATCTGCGCACTGTATGTGTATTCTTCCCATCCTCTCGTATGGTTTTCAAACATGGTCTTTGACAATTTAGTAGGATCCACGCTCGAGGTTTGCCAAAAGCTATGGAACGGAGTATTCTGGGTATTAAACTTGTGGACCGGATAAAGAATACAACAATCCGTTCCATTACTAAAATAGCTGATGTCACTCGGAAAGCTGCCACGCTTAAATGGAATTGGGCTGGACACATCTGCCGTATGTTCAAGGGCGGATCCAGCTTTGGTGCCAGGGGGGGGTCACATAGTCGTGGTCAAGTTACAAGAAGTTATAATTTAATTTTTATAATCATACATAAAAGTAAAAGTAGGTATTTTATTAATGTATGTATAGTCTGGCAAAAACGGGTAGAAACGGCAACTAAAAGGGCATTGACCAACTTTTATGTAGTCCATTGAAACGCCATTTTATTTTTGGGATATGTGGAGGGGGGGGTCAGTAGAAGCTTAACCTTAAGTTTGTGGGGTTGCCGCCCTTGTCCCCCGGCCGCCATCTTAGAAAAAGGGGTGCATACACATTTTTCGCGGTATTTCGAAAACTATGCATCTTACAAAAAAATTATCGAGACATAATTTGTAGCAAATTGTTTTGCCTACAAATATGTTCAGTTACTTTTTGCCCTAAATTTAAAATTAAAGAAGTTATAAGAGAAGATAGAGAAGGTAGAGTCTGTAGGCGTGTTTTTTATTTTACGTGGTATCCCCAGTGGGTGGCGTCCCCCGTGGTACTCCACAGACATCTTGCTTATTAGGTAATTCTTGACATCATAATATTTTCAACTACTTATTAGCTAGCTACTCTATTCTACTTCTCTTCGATGGTCCAGACTGTGGCTCAGAATCTAATTACAATGGTACAGACTCTACCTCATAGGTGGCGGGGAAAAGAGTTTGTGATGAATAAGTGAAGTGGTAGGTAGGAATTTAACAAAAAAAAAAAATTAAATATTAATGTATTTGCAATAAAAAAAGATCATAAAACTAAGTGAAACATTTCGTTTTGACCGGATTCTCATGAGCACTGACGAACCCGGTCAAATTTGGAGCGCTGTAACAGCGTTTTAATGAATGAAATTGAAAAAAATTATAGTAAAAAAAAGAAATTTTTTATAAAAAAATCTCACTTTTTAGCTTATAACTTCTTTAATTTTTAATTTAGGGCAAAAAGTTACAGAACATATTTGTAGGCAAAACAATTTGCTACAAATTATGTTTTGACAATTTTTTTGTAAGACGCATAGTTTTCGAGATATCGCGAAAAATGTGTATGCACCCTTTTTTCCAAGATGGCGGCCGGGGGACAAGGGCGGCAACCCCACAAACTTGAGGTTAAGCTTCTATTGACCCCCCCACATGTCCCAAAAATAAAATTGCGTCCTCTAAGAAATGCAATATTCGGGCCTCAAATTGTAACATTTCAATGGACTAATGGGACTTTGGCCACTTATAAACAAACAGTTCAGCTAATAATATATGATTGATTAAATAGTTCTTGTCAGTAAGAATGCCAATATAAACCTAGTTTTGTATCAAGATTTATATTTAGATAATTTTTAAAATTTTATTGAAATTGTTTATGCTTATAATAAAACTTGCTTTAGATGTGCCAGGTTCATCATAAATACAAGGCTGAACTTTGGTCCACGGAAGTGCCGGGGTCGTCAAGAAGGGGAGAATCGGAATCCATTTAGAAACAGCCAAAGTAATGGCAATAAAACTTACAAAAACAACACTCACGATGCAAAAAAAGAAAGTGAATAAAGTTATCATTCACTTTGTTTTTTGTTTGCACTCGTCATTTTGACAATTAACACAACATTTTTAAAACACTGTTGCCAAATAAAAAAAAGATAATTGTATATCGATACATATGGAAACGATTATTGTTTTATAAGTTCTTCAGGGATAATGCACTCTTCAATTTATCATTTTTAAGTCTTTAATCATTAATATCGTATATTAGTATTTTTGAATAATATGATTAAATAAAAACTACATTAAATACAGTGGAGAGATTACCCTACACTTTAAATCGATTTGATTCGATTCGATGATTTGTTCGAAAGAGTTACCGTGGCCCTGGCATATGGGCAACTGAAGGAACACGGGTAGGTTTTAGTCAGTAAAAGTTTGACACACCCTCCCGCTCCGCCCAGAGCGGGAGAAGTCATTTGATGATTTCCTATCCAAAAAAAAAAGACTTGGTCACATCATCAAAAATACCAAAAAAAAAAAGATTTTTTACAGTGCTTATTCATACAAAGTTATTAGCATCAGATATTTACTAAAATTCAATTAAAATTATTGGTAAATTACATTTTTGTATAGCAGAGCGTTTAAAATTGGCCAAGTCTGCGTTCGTTCCCGAATAATGTATTTGCCATCATACAAAATATTAATCCACACTTAATATTATAAATTTTTATTTTTATCCCGGTAGTATGTTCCCGCGGGGCAGGCTCTAAACTATCAGTGTACCAAATTTCATTTAAATCGGTTCAGTAGTTTTAGCAGGAAAGCGAGACAGACAGACAGACAGACAGACAGACCGACAGACAGACCGACAAACAGACAGAGTTACTTTTGCATTTATAATATTAATATATAATATAATATATATATATATTTAAATCGCAGACGTTTTCCTGCGTCATTTTATATTCGTATATTATTGCGTCCCCCACTTCTTCTTTTCATATATATATATATATATATAATATATAAATATATATAATAGTATGGATTAGTAAATATTAGTAATATTAGTGATTAGTATGGAAGTATGGATAATAGTGTGGATAGTGTGGTTGTGGATTGATTAAATATTGAAGGTATTTACATAAAATCTATATTGTGACAAAAAATATATCCTTACTTAAAACCATTACCTATGTTTAACAATTTTAAATAGTGGTCGACGGTGGACCCAGCCCAGGGGGGGGTCATGACCCCCATGACCCACCCCCTGGATCCGCCCTTGCGTATGTTAGACGATTAGTGGGCCAAACTTACGACTCAATGGGTCCCGCTTAATGGCAAGAGACATCGCGGCAGGCCCAGACGGAGATGGCGGGATGAGCTGGACTCTTTTAATAAAGAATGGTCCTTGGCAGCTCTGGACAGAGACTCTCTCTGTCCAGAGCTGCCAAGGACCATTCTTCTTCGCCCAGCAGTGGGACAGGAACGGCTAATAATAATAATTTGCGCACTGGCCCGCCTCTGAGCAAAGCGGCTTATGTAGTCAAAAATTACAATCTGCTATGCTTCTTATTGATTGCGAAGACTTAAAAAGGTCCCGGTCCGTCTATCGCCAACACGAACATTATTGAAAAGCTTGTTGTTTCATCCAAACACGAACATTATTGAAAAGCTTGTTGTTTCATCCAAACACGAACATTATTGAAAAGCTTGTTGTTTCATCCAACGTAATGTAAGCCAGTGAGAACGCGATAACATCGAAGGAAAATTGCCACGCGGAGATTGCACAAAAAATGTTCCAGGTATACGTATAGGTACGTGTTTTTTAATGAAATGAAATGAAATGAATTGCACCGATCCCAGCGTGGTTTGACCAGACTCGATTAATCGAATGAACCCCGAGATTTGCACTAGCCCCTGAAGCGTCATGATTCATGGTGCTACATAGGCCATTGCATATCAAGAAGTAGACCGGGGGGCGCTGTAATGGTAGGCAAGACGTGCCGATAGGATAGGAAAGGATTACGAGCCTACCGACTATGCAGCCTTTGTAAGCATTGGACTAGTGGAGAGAAGGGTCATATTTGTCTTTAGGAGGGCATCTTTTCACGTCGTCGCCGGCATGTTGATCCAGGTCGAGCTTCACCGATGCATCTTTTGGTGGGGTTAACCGTTTGTTTGGCTCTTTTCTATGTCGAGGCTTCGCTATGTTTCGTGTTGTTGTTTTCTTGGTCGTTTTCTGAGTTCTTGCTGGTATCAGTTTCTCGTTTTTTGTAGATATCACTAGCCGCTTTCTTGATCTTATTTCTGTCTCCAGCCGTGTCCCTCCAAAACTGGATATCCTTGTCGAAGTATTTCATGTCCTGTTTTAGGTTGTCATTCCATTAGTAAATAGGTCGTCCGACCTTTTTAGATTTGGCCCTGTACTGCATTGCTGCATGAAACAGGTGTGGTTCAGAGCGTCTGAAAATGTGTGCGAGGTAGCAAATCCTGTGGTTCTTTTTTTTTTTTTTTTTTAAATCGTTTATTCGTGGATATTATATATAGACAGTTAACACAATTCTTCTGCCAAACTGCAGTACAGTTTGTCGGCAGTGTTCTCGTGGATACAGTTTTAAATATCTAAGTATAAATATTATATACAAAGAAAACAAAAAGGGGTTCACACAAAAAAAATGCACATGATGGGCTCAGGTCGTCTTGCCCACCAGGCTGGCATGAGCAACGCATGCACACAATCCAATCTTCCCGACCGCCCGCCGCCACGCCCCCCCGCCGGAGGGAGACAAGCAACCCAGCGCGAGCGAGATGCGGTGACGGTCGCTCGAGCGGCAACAACAACATGCGCCTCGTGCGCATGCCAGGCTGGCCGGCCCGCGCCTGCCTCACAAACTTATTAGCTAGCTAAACTCCATTCATAATAGCATTAGAAAGAAGTTAAAATGGTTATTTTTATTTTTGGTTATTTTTAATGTACAATTTGTAAAAAAGAAAAAAGTACATTAAACTTGTTACAGTTACGATAACCGCCAAAATGATTAAAAACTACTTATAAACCAGCGGTCACACTATATTGTAATCATAATTATTAACCTCCTATCTTATGAATAAATGGAGTTTAGTTTCTTACGCTAAGGACATAAACCTAAATAGTGCTTACGCAGGACATTTTTTAAAACATTTTTAGAAACTACTTCAGTTGCAATTTGAGGTAATTCATTTAATAGTGTTGGAATTAGCCATCGCTGCGTCCTTTGACCAAAATAATTATTTATTTTAGGGACTAAATATTTGCTTCTTTGCACCACCTTACGGGTTGGCCGGTTATAAACTCTGTCAATTTTGTGTTCGTTTTTATTGTGGTGTCCTAATATTATAGATAACTTGACTTTTTTTTGTATAGGTAATATTCCGCAAATTTTAAATAGTTTTTCGTACTCCTTATTCAATTTGTCTTTGGTTGCCTTGTTTGATAATAATTTTAATAATCTAATTTGCAATTTTTTTATTTTGTTTAAATGTACCGGAAATGTCAGCCCATAAGCAGCCAACCCGTAATTTATTGTTGCATCTGCGAGTGCGTGGTAAAGAACGTACAATATTCGCTTACTAACTATATATTTTAAATTGTTAAGTTTCCCTAGTACTGAGCGCAATCTAGTACACACAGTTTCTACATGTGCGTCCCAAGTAAACGATTCATCGATTGTCAGTCCTAGGTACTTGTAGTTCGCCACGCGCTCAACACACTCACATTGACAATTTGCTTTGTGATCATGAAGGCAATCATACGAGTGACCCTTTACTGAGATATAGGCGGTTTTAGCTATACGGTTGTACGGAGAGGATATTAACATACATTTGGTCTTACTTAGATTGATAAGGATGCCATTATCGTGCGCCCATTTAATTAAATTATCAAGATCTTCTTGCATTACCGACTGGATCAGTTCACAGTCCCGTCCACTGTACGCTAAGCATGTGTCGTCTGCATACATATAGGTATTACAGTTTTTAATGACATTGACCATACTATTAACGTGCATGATATACCCAACCGGTCCATAAACCGACCCGGTCGGCACCCCATAATTGATTTTACCGAGTTCACTGTCTGTTCCTTTAACTCTAACTTTTAGATACCTGTTATTCAGATATTGCCTAAACCACCCTTTTACAGGCCCTCGTATTCCTTGATGCGTTTTGTTATGGTTTTCCCGTCTAAGATTTGATGCATTTTCTCTGTCTCGGTTTGTTGATCGAGTCTCTCATAATAACTCGTTCATATCTTCTCGGTCTTAATCGGTTCGGCTTTGTGAGTGCTGATACCTTACATTTGGCCTTGTACTGCGTTGCTGCATGCATGCGAGGTGTGGTTCACCGTGTGCTAGTTAGCACATTCTGTGGTTCTTGCCGCGTTTTGTTACGGTTTTACAGATTCAGATTTGATGCATTTTCTTATGTCCGCAGTTTCCTGGTTTCCTTTTTCCTAGCTTGGTCAATCAAATCATGACTCAACTCGTTCATTTCTTCTGAGCCGCAGTAATGTGGTATTGGATGCGTTTTAGTTCTTCCAGAACGCGATAACATCGAAGGAAAATTGCCACGCGGAGATTTCACAAAAAATGTTCCTGGTATACATACGTGTTTTTTAAAGGAAAAAATGTTTGTCATGTAGAATCTACATTACATGTGCAAGGTTCCTATATAAATTAAAGTACTAAATGGAAACCAAAGGCAGTAAAATCTGTGAATAAACTTCACTACCAGAATGACACTAATGAACAAGTTTATGGGGAAGAAAATGGATTTTACACTGCTGTACTCAAATTAAGTACAGTAGAGCGTCGATTATCTGAACGTCGATCAACCGCACGACTCGGGCGTCAATACACGCGAAATTGTCTCGAACTATTAGTTGTATGTACTCATATGTCACTCCCAAGTAGCCGTTAGTTGATAAACTAAATTTTACCGCGTGAAAGAAATTATTTGTCATTAAAGACGAAGGGAAGAATCGGCTATGTCACATTTTTTCAAATTGTTTTTTTATTGTCTATGGTCACAAAATCCACATTTTACCATACGCGTATCTAAAACAAGGCAAGAACTCGTTGGGTGACTTAAAAAATTGGGCTGCATTTTGGTTGTAATAGGGAATAACTAGCTTTGTCCATGACTTAAGCCACTTCTTCCCTGCCAAAGCAAATGTGAAACGGGTAAATTTTATGGAGATGACGCTCCCAATATCGATGACATACCGACCATAATTCCTTTAAAATCAATTATTTATGTATGAGAAATATTTTAAGTTAACCATAAAATGATATCAAAACTTTAAATGTCAACACTGACATATTTGGTGAATGTTACTAAGCCAGTTTTTCCCATTAGCCCTTCATATGTCTAACATAAGGTTTTCATTCACCTGTAAGTACATAAATATGTATGGCTGAATCAATACAGTTCGATTATCCGAAAAAACTGGTTTTCCAATTAGTTCGCATAATCGACGCTCTATTTTATCATCTAAACACTTACCACACTCAGCGTATCATTTTCATGAATGCCCTTTATCGGAGCATTGGCCCCGAGCACCCCGTCCCAGGTTCCATGGTAGTCGTAGCACATCATATGGATGAGGTCCAGGTACCTGCTCAGCTTGGCCAGGTCGTATGCTGTCTCCATTGTAGTCTTACCAGCTCCAAGGGCTGCTGTGAGGATGTAGCCGTACGGGTCGAAAGCTTCGCTTAGTTCCTGGGGGAAAAAGTTGGAGTTAGCTAAAGGACTGTGTGGAAGAAAGCTTTAAGATACCGACAGTATCGAGGATTTTTTTGAGTATAGTCAACAGTGGCATCTTTACTTTGTATGATCAACTTTAACTTTATCTTTGGATTTTTAAAAATTTGTTGCCACCATCTAATATCAAAGCGATACAAAAGTAGAAAAATCACTGAGTATTAGCAACTTTTTAGTGATGGAGAGATTTTTAAGTAGGTACCGTACTCATGGGTAAAATTGCTCATGGAGAATAAAGATAACAACATATTTTTTTTGTTGGATATCAATTTTGTTTCATTCGTTGGCATACATGAGTTGTAGGTCGAAATTTGAACTCAGACAGATACTTCATGTGAGTTATTTTATCACATGTTCATAATTTGGAAGAAAATTTTTCTCCTCAACATCTGGCAACCTTTCAAGAGCTACGTCAAACTGTTCTCGTATGAGGAACTGAAGACCTACTATCTAAGCATGAAGTCCATAGTTTCAACCGAAGTTGGGGCGATCCCTACTCCATATCGCCTATGGACATAAGACTAGTTCAGTTCCCGCTATAAGGATCGATGACAATGCGATTTGACAGTGGTCCCTAAACATGCCGAAAACACGAATTTGACTCTTGTATCTACAGGTCAACTACTTTCAGAAATACCCATATCTTCGAGATGGACTTCGCGAGTTGAGCCCCAGTCCATCATCAGCAGCCCATAATGTTCCCACGGCTGGGACACAGCCGTCCTGTCGGTGAGAGGGAGTGGGCCATAATCCACTACACGGGCCCAGTGCGGGTTGGAAGATGTCATTTGTCTTCGAATTTTTGGTTCTAAGCCATGCCGGTTTCCTTACGAGTTTTGAGAGCAGTGAGGATGAAATAATGTACACACAGTAAAGCGCCTGCTTGGGTTCGAACCCCAGTTACGGACATACAAATTAGTTTGATTCCCGAAAAAAGAATAAATACACCATTGACAGTTGTCCGTACTGCCGATGTCGTCTAGGCCGTCCGAAAAAAATGATTATAGGATTTGTTTTGACGGATCATCAGCTTCCGGATGGGCCCCTATCTTCGTGGACGTACTTAAACTTAAAGAGTATTTGTTTTGACTGATCATCAGCTTCCGGATGGGCCCCTATCTTCGTGGACGTACTTAAAGAGTATTTGTTTTGACTGATCATCAGCTTCCGGATGGGCCCCTATCTTCGTGTACGTACTTAAACTTAAAGAGTATTTGTTTTGACTGATCATCAGCTTCCGGATGGGCCCCTATCTTCGTGTACGTACTTAAACTTAAAGAGTATTTGTTTTGACTGATCATCAGCTTCCGGATGGGCCCCTATTTTCGTGGACGTACTTAAACTTAAAGAGTATTTGTTTTGACTGATCATCAGCTTCCGGATGGGCCCCTATCTTCGTGGACGTACTTAAACTTAAAGAGTATTTGTTTTGACTGATCATCAGCTTCCGGATGGGCCCCTATCTTCGTGGACGTACTTAAACTTAAAGAGTATTTGTTTTGACTGATCATCAGCTTCCGGATGGGCCCCTATCTTCGTGGACGTACTTAAACTTAAAGAGTATTTGTTTTGACTGATCATCAGCTTCCGGATGGGCCCCTATCTTCGTGGACGTACTTAAACTTAAAGAGTATTTGTTTTGACTGATCATCAGCTTCCGGATGGGCCCCTATCTTCGTGGACGTACTTAAACTTAAAGAGTATTTGTTTTGACTGATCATCAGCTTCCGGATGGGCCCCTATCTTCGTGGACGTACTTTAACTTAAAGAGTAGACACCTGATGTCGTTAGAATCTCAAAAATAAACCAAATAGATTTCTACAAATAAAAGGAAGTTACAATAGTTAAATTTGTAATACAATAGTATTTAAAATACCTTTACAAGTAGAACGAAATTTTCTCGATCATATGGCTTGCCCTCTCTCTTCGTGGGATACTCCCAGTCCAAGTCAAGACCATCGAACTTGTAGTTACTGAAAAAGACGAGAAAGTACTTTTAAATTATTGCAACCTATACAGCTTAGTTGAATGTGTTTTGAGCTACAAACGGGATGAAATGATAATGCAATTGCATGCAGCTGAGATGAGACTAAAAAATGAGTATATAAAAGGAAGTCTGAAAGTGACACCGGTAACTGAGTTGTTGGAAATATCATGGTATGGCCATATTGTGATACGGAGTAATTTGAATACATACCATCCACCCCCATCGTCCCGCCCCGTTAACGGGATAATTGGGAAAAATTGTTTCATCGACCCCGGTAGTGTAGACCCTATCGTTTAACGTGGTGGATAGCACCGATCAAGTATCATCTACCCGTCCGCTCACACTTCAGGTCCAGTTGAAAACCAGCGTCAGGCATTAATTGGACTTTTAATCCTATTCACTAACTTGACAATTAGAGGGATACCAGGTTTTGACAAAAAAAGAAAGTGAGGTGGTGCAAGAATGAATGAAATTGAATGAACTTGAAATAATGTACTTACATGCAAACTTTGTAATTTAAAAATAACTTGTTTTAAAACAAGATGTGTACTATATCGATATATATGTAGTCTATGGCTGTCAGTGGAAATAAAAAGACTATAGTAAAAAAATAAGAAAAATGACATGATTTTTATATTTAGTTTTGTTTCTATCAGAAGATAATAAAAAAAGGAAATAACTATTATTAAAAATTATTCATTATTCTTATAATCCACACCTAAAAACGATTTTTTTAAGTTTTATTTAATATAAAACATTTTTATCATTTATTCTTTATGCGAAATCGTTCACTACCCCGATACTATTCGTTTTAGAATGGTATCATTATTTTGCATTGAACTGTCAAGTTAGTGAATAGGATTAAAAGTTCAACCTTAGTTGTCTGGCATTTTTGCTGAACTGAACCTTTTTAGCGCAGCCGTGGGGCACACATAAATGCTAGTTTTCAACATCGCATTTTCATTGATTTTCTTTTTAATTTATGTTTTTTGTTAATTTATGTATTTTTTGGTGTATTATTTTGTGTGGCTTTTAGAAAAGAAAGAAAGAAAGAAAAATTGTTTATTTGTTTGTTTTTTAATTGTTTTTTGTTGTTTTGTTTATTGTTTGTTTGTTTTTTGTTTATGGTTTGTTGTTTAATTGTTTTGTTGTTTGTTTTTTTTTTGTTTGAGTTTGTGCTACATAAATGTATTTTCTTCTTCTTTCTTTCTTCTTCTACCCCGGTGTATTTTTAACGCGGCGGATTTTCCCAACTAGATTTGAATCGGCTTCCAATCTAACCGGATGAAGCTGAATACTAGTTTTTGACGTCAGAGCGATTGCCTGTCGGACTTAGGTTTGTAAAAATACTCCAACACGTCAATCATTAGTTCCGTGCCTTGGAAAGCACGTTGGCCCTGGCTGTTATTCAAGGATCGGTTATTCAAGGATCGAAGGATCGGACCCGTAACGACTGGCAAAGCCAGTCGTTACGGGTTGTTCAGAAGCCCGAAAGTCTGACAATCAGTCTTACCGTGGAGTTTCGTACTACCCCAGTCACTGGGTACTGGAGGATAGACAGGCGTTTGCTCCATGTAAAATAATGATATCCAATTGCATCTGGTTCAAGATATTATTAGTCTGGAATTCGACCCAACATAGTTGGGAAAAGGCTAGGCCTATGATAAGTAGTGACTCATTGTTCTGAGTTTAATAACAATAAACAGTGGTAACCGTTGTTATTATTACATTTTTGCACTGAACTTCAGTGATATTTAATTAAAAATAATATTATATTATTTAGTTTTGTAGTACCTAAATTGATTAGATCATCATTTTAAATCAGTTTAGCCGATAAACGTCCACTGCTAGTCATAGGCCTAACCCGATTTGAGGGGGTTTGCCATAATCGCTACGCTTGGTGGGAGGGTTGGCAGTATGGTGGTAAAATGCATAAAGAACGCTGCTGCCCATTCTCACGTAAGTCCCTTAGTCGCCTCTTACGACACGCGAGGGACGAAATGGGAATTAATTAGATATAGTGTACAAATTAAAATTTTCTTAATCCTCTGTAGCAATTTGGTATGATTACTCTCTCACTCACGTATTACTTGTTATTATTGGGGCTGTCCATTAATCACGTGAGGCTCGAAGGAGGGGGAGGGGTCCATAAAAAATCACGAAATATCACAAGGGGGGAGGGGGGGTTGAGAAATATATCACGTGTATTTATTTTTTCGGCAAACGCGCGATACTGAGCCGAAAAGCGGCGTTACGTGTATTTATTTTTTCGTCAAACGCGTATAAAATCGAAAGCTTGTAGTGAACTTTATACACTACTGGAAAAAATTAAGGGATCAAAAATAAAATTCGAAAGTTTTGGGCAATTTTCAACAGGCCGTAACTTCGAGAGAAATGGTCGTAAAAGAATTAAAAAAAAAGAAAATTGTAGCTCTAAGTATCTAATTTTTGGATTAGAACGTTAAAATTTTGTTGAGTTAGCGGATTTTGATTAATCTTAGAACAAACGGCAACAAAAAATTTCAATTTTTTTGTTTTCGTCTACCGTTGTGGAAAAATTTTTTTTTTGCTTAACTACTGTATGAATCGGATACATCGTTCATTTAGCTTTAATTTCTTTTTTTAGGAACCATGATACCGAGATATCTGTCTTCAAATGGAAAAGGATCCTTTTTTCTTTGATTATCGATACGTCAGCAACCAATGATCGCACAGAAAGTTAAAGGTTGGTTTCAAGAACTTCAATGAATTGCCTTTAATGACTAGTCTTATATCAATATACTAGCTTCTGCCCGCGATTTCGTCCGCGTCAAAGTTTTGCTCCCCTGACCCTTTCCCGTCGCATCGATTTGCCTGCTAGTTTTCGTCCATTTTTCGTTGCTGCTCGCTCCTTTTGAGTTATAGTGAGTCAACCTTAAAAGATAGGCATATGCGCTCACGGACTTTTTTTTTAGAACTATTTAAAAGGAACAATTCCGTCATACATAATTTTTGCGTTACTTTAACCGTTTACGCAGCGCACGCAACGGAAACTCTCAAAAGGAATAAATTTTCCCCTTTTTTGCACCATTTTTCACTACTGCTCCACTCCTCTTAGTAATAGCGTAATGTTATATAGCCTATAGCCTCTCTCAATAAATAGGCTACTCAACACAAAAATAATTTTTCAATTCGGACCAGCAGTTCCTGAGATTAGCACGTTCAATCAAACAAACAAACTCTTCAGCTTTATAATCCATACTTCCATACTTCCATACTAATATTATAAATGCAAAAGTAACTCTGTCTGTCTGTCTGTCTGTCTGTCTCGCTTTCCTGCTAAAACTACTGAACCGATTTAAATGAAATTTGGTACACAGATAGTTTAGAGCCTGAGAAAGGACATAGGCTACTTTTTATCCCGGTAGTTCGTTCCCGCGGGATAATTTCCGACCTCCACGCGGGCGAAGCCGCTGGCAAAAGCTAGTATTAAATATATAAATATATATCAATATATTTGGAAAAAAAAATCTTCCTTTTGTCGCATGAATTTGAAAATGTAACAAAAAAAGGGCTTTTGGTGGTGTTTTGGAAAATCAAGCGCTATATCGAAAATATTGAGGAAATCAATAATGTTAAGTGTGCCTTTTACAGTTCAATATGTCCATAAAAACCTTACAAAGGGCCAAATTAATCCAGTCAGCCGTTCTTTTGTGTCACTCGATCGAATTTTTGAAAATATTAAAGGTAACCTTCGTCAATAAGAGTCACTAACCGAGCAACTTTTTAAGCAAAATTTTCAATTTGATAATGTAATTTTAATTTATTATGTAATTTTAATATAATTGTGTTAACATTTAATTTATTTATGAGTTCAAATTTAAACCTTTTTAATACATCAATTGCATTTTTATCATTTATACACTTTTCTTTATGTTATTTTATTCAATATTCTTTTTTTAACTTGTGTGTATATTTAATTTAATTTTACGGTTGTATTGTCTTAGTGTAATGCGATAAAATCCATAATGTTTCTTTTTAATCCTTAGTCTGTAATTTTTAATTTAATTTATAATTTAATTTCAATTTGTCATATTTTCATAGCTTAAAAATTTAATTGGACAGTTTTTTACCTTTTTATTAAGAATGTTGTGCACGCCTTTAAGTGATGTATTTACACAGTACTAAAGATCCGTCATCACCTAATGTTATTATGTTTGTAAATATGTCGTTGGTGTGCCTTGTTTAATAAATAAATAACTTCGACGTCCTATAAATGTCGTCTAACCATAATTAAAAATCAAAAATATTAGAAATTTTTAGGTTTGAAGAAAAATTTAAAAAATAAGTGCTAAGCGATTAGTTTTGAAAACAAAAAAAAACTGTTTAATTAAGCGATTTGCTAAGGATTCACGAAAAGTATAGAAAAACAATCTCCGAAATTAAATTAGGGGTATTAACTTTATTTTTAATTGAATTAACGGGAGATCAGTAAAATCACGGAGTGCAGCGGCGGAAACGCGTTAAAAATGATTGGGCTTTGGTCTCTTAAATTTCCTAAAGATTTTCCAAAATATATATTTTTTTCTCATTTTTTGAAGATTATAAGCTTTCCAGAGCAGAATACGTGATCCTTTAATTTTTTCAAAAATTTGATCGAGTTAAACAAAAAAACGGCTGGCTGGATTAATTTGGCTCTTTGTAGGGTTTTTGTGGACATATTGAACTGTAAAAAGCATACTTAATATTATTGGTTTCCTTAATATCTTCGATACAGCGCTTGATTTTCCAAAACACCACTAAAAGCCCTTTTTGTTGCATTTTCAAGTTCATGCGACAAAAGGAATAATTTTTTTTTTTTGGAAATATCAATGGCTAGTTGGTAAAGGAAATTCATTGAAATTCTTGAAACGCACATTTAACTTTCTGTGCAATCATTGGTTGCTGGCATACCGACAATCAAATAAAAAAAGGATCCTTTTCCATTTGAAGACAGATATCTCGGCGAAAAGTAGACGTATCAAGGTTCCTAAAAAAAGAAATTAAAGCTAAATGAACGAAGTATTCGATTCATATAGTGGTTAAGCAAAAAAAATTTTCCACGCCCGTAGACCAAAACAAAGAACACAAAAAAAAATGTATTTTTTTGTTGCTGTTTTTTCTAAGATTACTCAAAAACCGCTGACTTAACAAAATTTTAAAGTTCTAATTCAGGGTCCACCCTTTATGGCAGAATTTTTTTCGTCATCATATTAGTTTGCATTGGATAGCAAATAAAATTCGGAGCATCAAGTTTCTGCCAGATAGAGGGAACCCTCTAATTCAAAAACAAGACACTTGGAACTACAATTTCCTTTCTTTTTAATTTCTTTTACGACCATTTCTCTCGAAGTTACGGCCTGTTGAAAATTGCCCAAAAATTTCGAATTTTATTTTTGATCCCTTAATTTTTTCCAGTAGTGTATAAAGTTCACCACAAGCTTTCGATTTTGTACGTGTTTGACGAAAAAATAAATACACGTAACGCCGCTTTTCGGCTCAGTATCGCGCGTTTGCCGAAAAAATAAATACACGTGATATATTTCTAAGCCCCCCCTTGTGATATTTCGTGATTTTTTATGGACCCCTCCCCCCCCCTTCGAGCCTCACGTGATTAATGGACAGCCCCTAATGTGGTATGGTCATTTTATTGTAGGTGTATCGTTTTCACATATAATTATTTAATTAATGTACACGTATCTAAAATATTGTAAAACATTTTTAAAAGAGTAACGGTGGAGTTTCTGTGATTCTCCTCCATATGAACTATGTAGAATCAATTCTACTTTATTAATTTAAATGTTGACGTTCTAAAGTGCCTTTTATGTGCTTATTTAAAATAATTAATGCTTTGAGTTTGACTTTGGCTGCATGGCCTAAGGTCATGAGATCAATCTTTCGGATTATGCAACGTGTTACTGAACTTTTAACAGTAAACCATGGACGTAGAAATATCGCGACGGTGTTTTATCGTGGGGTGCTTTTTGAGGTATTTTTTAATAAATATCAAGCACCCCACGCTTTTTTTCCATTATTTTTTACTTTTTAGTTTGGTTTTCTATGGAAACGTGTTATTTTTTTTAAACTATTATTTATTTTCTAGGGTGTTGTATTGCCAGCTTACTTAATTTGACCCTATATTGTTAGTTAATTTAAGGAATAGTTGTACTCACTTCAACATCAGCATAACGCTCTTAATAAAAACGGCCCTGGATTCTGGCTTGCTGGCCATGGCGGAGTACCGAGGGGACCCCTCGTTCCACCCCCCGATGGCCAGGGTGACCTTCAGATGAGGGAACTTCTGTTTAAGGTTCACTAGTCTCTTGTAGCCAGCCTTGCCGAAGTCTGTCTCTAGGTCTTGCCAGGGATCTGAAATGGGAGAAAATGGTGGTAAGCATTTTTGTTCCTAACCGGCCTATTTGTTTTTTAACTTTGATTTACTGTTCTGACAGAAATCAAAGGGCAAGATCGGACAACCATTAGGTACTGAATTCTATTTTCCAATCACATTGATCCCACCAGAAAAAAAGTCTGGTTCTTCAATGGTGTACGCGGTGGCAATGGCAGGGAAATCAACGTGCAAACTGTAACCATCAAGTCAGCACATGTTTCTTAGAATCGAAATTTTTAGTCAGATTAAAAATAAAAATTGCTCTTTTTATTCTAACCTAACCTACGAATAATTTCAACCATGACCTGAATTCATAGTAACAGGATGAGCATCGATATTTCTTCCATTCTATAGAAAACCGTGTTACGTCTTTAATATTTTTATCACAATATCTTAACAGTTATACACGGCTTACATTAGCACAAAGAAAGTTAAAACATAAGTACATAACACAACGATTAGTGGATAATTTGTCGGAATGCAAGCGAGTAACACGCGGACATTCAACCCACGCATCGCATGTAGAAACTGAATAGTGCTTAAAATCACAATACATGTAAGTGCGTAAAATTCTGGCTTATTAGTCTGTTCGCTGGTATTTACTCGCCCAAATAATAACAATAACACTGTGTGTTGAGGGTACATGAAAGTAATCAAGATAACATAACTAAGAAATATGACGTGTTAGATATGTGCATGATGTACATGAGGCAAATTTTGTTGATAACACTATGTGACACAGTTTCTCTAACATATATAATATTACGTTAATTGCATTACTTATTCGATTATCAAGTATATGGTACTACTATTTTTGTATTTAAATTCAAAATACAGTTGACTATACATGTTTATATTTGATTTGAAACTTTTAAACACTGTCTTATTTAATTGATGGAAGTAAAATTTATCATAACTTTGAAATGGTACGTGTTACAAGAAATTCATTCATATATTTGTGATCACCAGGCCCAAATTGACAGAAATCAGCTATTTAAATCAATGTTATTATTATTATTTTTTTTGTCACGCAGTGTAATCTAATCTATAGATAGTGCATTCCACGACGACGCGCCCCTCTACGTGCCTTTCCTTTGTTTTTAACCGCTCTCGGTACAATTGTCAAAGAGTGGGGCGCGTCTTCGTGGATTGAACTATGTATATAAGGTGTATCTATTCATACACGAAATATTTTAAGAGGTACACCTGTAGGTGGTAAAGAAGCTATAGCAACGAAAAAAAAATGTTTCTAAGGGTTCTTTTTTTAAATTAAATATTTATAAATTATTTGACGCACATAAGAAATATTGGCTCCTTCTTATTTTTTACGGCCCAAGACACCGCGGCTATGCTTGTGCCGTCCGGTCATCGCCCTCGCAGCGTCAGGCGGGCCATTCATAGATTTTGGAGTAAAGGTTTTATGCAAAACGTCTCAAGTAGTTTTAAAATTATAATAATTACGAAAATTCAAAACTCTTAGAAAAAAAAATCTTTTTACTTATATAGCTTCTTTACCACCTACAGGTGTACCCCTTAAAATATTTCGTGTATGAATAGATACACCTTATATATAACAGGCCTGTATTGTCCCAGTGCAGGGCAAAGGCCCCCCCGCTCCCTTCTCCACAGAATTCTGTCTTTCGCTAGTGCTGGCCAGTCCTTTCTGTAGGAGTCAAGCTCTTCCCGCCATCTTCGTCTCGGCCTGCCGCGATGACGTCGAGCGTTTAGTGGACCCAATAACAATAATGATCTTTATTACATAATAGAGAGAGGTTACAACTATGTGAAGTCCCTTACACTTTTGCTAGATGATTAATCTGTGTTACAAGAGCCAATGCCCTTTCCCCGGAGGAAAAACGATTGAAAACTTATGTACTTAATAATAAAAAGTCAAAAATAATACAAGAGACTAAAAATACAAAGTAACAAAAATAAATAAAAGATTATAAATACAAAGTAACAAAAATACAAAATAATAAAAAGAAAAAAATTATAATTAAAAAGCAAAAATGGCTGATGATTGTGTGTAGCGGGTGTGTATCTGTGTGTGTGTTCGTGAAGTGTGTGTGTGTGTATGTATTGAAACCGAAAAAGGCATGATTCTAAGAATCCCATATGTGGCAGTATGGACTTAAACCCATTCATATTCCAATCTTATCAGCAAATATGTAGGAGTTAACAGAACAATTAGAATCTAAAGTGCAACCCATATAATTAGTAATCTATTTAATATTTTTATAATTTCAACATCCATAAAAACCGTGTTGTTACGATTTGATTAATTTAGCTCTTGACATTTACAGCTTTGAAAGGCTGATTGTATTTATGATAAGTAGAAGCAAAAAAATGTCTATTAAGCTACCAAGGCCCTGATAATAATGCATGTTTGTGCCAATTCACTACATAGTATAAAACAAAGTGCTTCCTTTGTCTGACCCTATGTAAGCTTTTTTTTTTTTTTTTTTTTTCAGGATGGGAAATCATCAAATGACTTCTCCCGCTCTGGGCGGAGCGGGAGGGCGTGTCAGACTTTTACTGACTAAAACCCACCCGTGTTCCATCAGTTGCCCATGTGCCAGGGTCACGGTATCTCTTTCGAACAATCACGCGACCCCGGCAGGCATCGGTCCTAGTAGACCCCTACACTGCTGCTGACATCTCTTTGAGGCGCGCGTGGAATACTGCGCGCCGTCGACCCGAGACCCTATGTATGCTTAGATCTCTATAACTACGCAACGAATTTTGATACGTTTATTTTAATAGATAGAGTTATTCAATAGGAAGGTTTATACGTATAATACGCGGGCGAAGCCGCTGGCAAAAGCTAGTAATTTTATATAGTCCTCCTTATCCATAACAGCGACCCTTTGCAATAATAATTTCCTACTGCGTGCCCTTTTAAGCCTCGCCAGACCGAATTTAGTTTTAAATACCCGGTCAAAAGTCACAACTAATGTAATAAAGTTGGCCGGCAGACTTAAAGGAATATGTATAGGAGGGCCTAGGTCTCTCTTTTCGTATTTAGCGTTTTTCGGTTAGAGTTTCGAAGCGCTTTTTTCGAAAATGTCTACTTTTTTGCAGATAGTAGAACGCCAAGACGACCTACCTATAATTTTACGCGTGGTGCCGACCGTAAGGAATAGCTGCATCCCATTTCTTCCCATGGGTGTCGTAAGACGACTAAGGGACTTACTAGAGAATGGGTAGCAGCGTTCCTTATGCATTTCCACCATACTGTGATAGCCAACCCGCCTGCCAAGCGTGGCAATTATGGCTAACCCTCCCAAATAGGGGGAGGTCTATGTCCGACAGTGAACGTCTTTCGGCTGAGATGTTGTGATGACAAATTTTACTAGTTTTGCCCGCGACTTCGTCCGCGTAAAGTTTTTGTTCTTCGACCAACCCCGCCGCATCGCAACGCCTGCCCGCGCTCTCTGCTGTCACGTGGAGAGTAGACTGACCGCTTGGAAATGTCACACAATACTTGACGAGCACTCGGACCCCACGGCCCTAGTTTTTTGAACCCAAATGGCTCAAACATATACCTCCCAATAAAGTTGTTATCTTGGCGCCGTTTGAGGGTTTCTTTTTAAAGGCCTACCCAACTTCCATTGCATTAAGGGCTTTATCTCAATAGGACACCAATGCCAGCGCAATCATGGTTGCATTTCCAAAAATGTATGGTTGGTTTAGCTACCAATCGGAAACCTTTTTTTTTTGTGGGTGAAATCTTCAAATGATGTCTCCCGCTCTGGGCGGAGCGAAAGGGCGTGCCAGACTTTAACTGACTAAAACCGACCCGTCTTCCTTCAGTTGCCTATATATCAGGGCTACGGTAACTCTTTCGAACAAATCTCGAGACCTTCAGTTTGCTGACATCTCTTTGAAGTGCGCGTGGAACACTACGCGCCGCCGTCGACACGAGCCTGGTCTTTACCGGGCGGCGAGCTAACCGATTGGACACCTGGTGAGATACCCACTATAAAACTGTGTATAGGTATTTTGCTGGTAGTGCGAGCACGGTTGTACCACCATGGTGTTCTAGTGGGATATATGCCAAAGATCATTCCGTCTTGCAGTATAGTATAGATTAAATAATTGTGGAAACCTCAAACAACCTTATTGGGAGCTTTATCTTTGAGCTGAACCTCAAAGGTTGAAACACTAGAGCCATGGAGTCCGAGTGTCCACTTGGTTTTCCAGACATCTACAAGGGGTTGATCGACTCTTAAAATTACCAGAGGGCAGGCTTATTTTTAGGCCACAGAACCGACATTCCTATCCAACGTGTCAACGCTGCCAGCCATTTTGGCACTTTTCTTATTGACAGCGATGCGGGCGAACTTTTGAATGCCCAATGAGCTCTTCCCCTTTTTTCTCTTTATTCTTTGTACATCATATTATACTACTTTGTATATATTTTAATAAAATCGTATAGAATCGTAAAAAAATATACATACCAAGACTCCTAATAGCAAACGAAGTCTCGTTTAGCCCGGCGAAGGAGTACACGAGGTGGGTGCACAGCGCTGGCTCCAGGTCTTCGATGTTGTACCTGCCAGGGTCTGGCCGGTATACCGCCCAGGACGCTATGTAGCATACCACCTTCTTGTCGTGTTTGGGTCCTGGAAAGATGGAAAAGGTGGGTTTTAGAGGCTTAATGTAGGTTTTTTGGGAAAGTATTGGAAATCACAGTTTTCTTCTATTCTACTTAATGACAGTATTAAATTTATAGTAAACCACTGGATCTTGGAAAAAAATAATAGATCATTTATATGTCAAATAAGCATAACATTTTACACCTGAGTTTGACAAAAGTCAGAATCAGGTAAGGATTTTTGAAAATTATTTCCCTAAATAGATTAAATTGGGGATGAAATCTGTCTGTTAGCGCTCAAAGATAAACGTATACCACTGATACGAAATGTAATGGTTTTTTTTTTTGTAACCAGTCGTATAAATCATAACCCTAAATTCATTTCTAGATTTTCAGGCTCAGAATCATGAACTGAACACGCGGCATTCGTTTCTGCGCCATTTTCCCTGCCACCCTCTATAGTAATTTCATGGAGCACATAGGAGGGATTTATCCCAAGAAATGGTGTATGCAGACACCATGTACTAGGGTAAAATCCTTGTAATTTAGAAACTAAGACACAGAAATCTCTTTTGAAAACAACATAGAATTTGAGATCAGCCGATCTGTTCTGTAAAAATACTACCGTGAAACTTAGCTGAAGTGAGCTAACAATAGTGGCAATGGCAAGCATCAGGTGGTATACATCAGGCCTGCTTTTTGCTGTGTTAGTTCGAAGTGCAACTATACTACATTCACATCTCGCCAGTTGGGTTGACTGTGCTTGGTCTCATATTAACATCTTCATTTCAGCCGAAAGACGTCCACTGCTGGACTTAGGCCTCCCCCAATTTGGGGGGCTTTGCCATAATCGCCACGCTTGGCAGGCGGGTTAGCGATCGCAGTATGGTGGTAAAATGCATAGAGAACGCTGCTGCCCATTCTCTAGTAAGTCCCTTAGTCGCCTTTTACGACATCCACGGGAAGAAATGGGGTGGTGTTATTCTTTACGTCCGGCACCACACGGTACATATATGTATATTGCTCCTTGACGATTTTTAACATGAATGTTTAAAGAAACATTTAGGTGACCTCCACCCGTATTTTGTTGTATTTTCCTCAATGCGTTTTGTTATACCTAAAGCACGTCTACAGAATATTTTTTAAAAACCTTGACGGGTCAGATCAGGCCATTTTTAGGCCTGTATTCTAGAACGCTTTATACCTCCGATTTTCCTTGAAGCCGATTTAATCTGCAAAAATCTCGGAATGGGTGAAGGGAGCTTTCATCTCTCTTGCTGCCCTCTACCAGCGATGCCCTAAGCCGAGGTCGGTAACACCCACAAGGGGTGCCCTTAGCGAATAATCGCTCTAGTTTTGATCTTTTAAGCCCTAGCTGGAGGCCTTAATTTATTAAGCCACAGGAAAGTCCGGTTAAGCAGCCGCTAACCTCATAGATTGACCTGCGAGATGTCATCCCTAAAGAATAATAAATAGAAAATTCCTTACCAGTATAATAATCATCTTCGAACGGAGATTATTTAACTTATTTACAAATAGATTACGAAGATTATTCAATGCCAATCAATCGAAACACGTAACATCAAATACTAAAACTCATTTCAATATTTTAGTTGATAAAGAGGTTTTAAAGGACGTTCGTCGAAGGTGAACGGGTGAAAACCGGCTTGATATCAACAAAGAAATATTATCACATGGTGATGTTAAGAATTTAAGATGTAGTTGGTTTCATGACCTGTCAGGGTCGCGGAATCGTTAGAAAGAGTTACCGTGGCCCTGGTGCAAGCAACTGAAGGAACACGGGTGGGTTTTAGTCAGTAAAAGTCTGACACGCCCCTCTGCTCCACCCAGAGCGGGAGACAATATTTGATGATTTCCCATCCAAAAAAAGTTGTCTTCACGAGGTAGAAACGTGTTTTATGGAGTCTGTTGCACTCAATCTGTGTTGAGAGAAAATGCTAAGAAGCAATGAAGTTTACTCGTTTTGGATATTGTTAACGATATAAAGCAGGATGCAAAAATACGATCAATTGAGTGAAAGTCGAGTAAAGAGAGCTGTTGTACTTTAGGGAAAAATTGACTCAAGAAATGAAGGAACGAAAAATGCTTGGTATTTTAATTAAATAATTTAACTTTTTATGTGCACACACATACATGTATATATTTCGACAAAAAAGAAGGAAATAAAGGTGATGTTTATTTATTACGGATAAGAACAATTTTAAGAGCTGGTAATCGATGTTTTAAAAAGCTGGCTGGGTTAATTGTAGATGTTTGTCGTAATAATAATAAACAATAGTCTGGATATTATTTTCCTTAACAGCGCGGTATAAAAGAAGATGTAGTAACAAAAATTTAAAAGAGTATTCTTAGATGGTTTGGTCCTGTAGAGAGGACGAATGTAGGGCAGCTCACAAAAGGTATTCACAAAGCAGATGTGACTGGAAACGCAGTAGACGCTCTAGGAGACGGTATAGTGACCTTATTGGTGATGTTCTTCAAAAAGGTGAGGCGCATAGTACTGGCAACCGGCGTGCATGTATGACCAGATATATGAACATAAACGAGACAAAAGAAGTATGTAAAGATCATAGCGGGTGGCGGTACTTTCTACCTACACCCATGGGAAAAGGGGTGAGTTAATGTATGACTGTTTTTTCTTTAAAATAACGGTCATTTAAAAAAAAATTGGGTGCGAAATAGAGTTATGTCCTTTAATAACGATAATCTGTAGAGTTAATGATGAAGAACATTGTGTCTAACGTGGTAAACAGACTGAAAATATCTTAACAAAGTCACCAGAAAGCCTATGAAAATGTCTAAATCCAAACAAAAGTTAACAGTGCCTGCCAGGCCCCATTCACGTTACCTGCACATTTAGGGCGAGTAAACGCGACTCATCAAAAACAGTTACAAACCAGACAAAAACTGTCGTCAGCCATAAAACAATGGATGAATTAAATCAGTAACAGTTCACTCACAATTAAACACAAAAAGGCTGCCAGCATAATCGATGCATATAAAACCTTTCTTCTCAGAGTAGTCAGTTAGGAAACTCCGACCTAATCTAGTTTTGAAAAATATCACGGACGAGTGAAAGGATTCGTTCAAACCTACTTACAGAAATAAAATCATTTGTCAGTGACTGTCTTGATTGTCTGATGGTCTCAAGCCGGACTATTGGCTAAATAGACCTCGTTCACGCCTGATGAAAAGCGACGAATGAGGTCTTTGATAGAACTAGCATCCCCAGAAGATACCTGTTCACTCTTGCTTTGAAAGTAGACGGGATAAATATAGTATATTAGATGCATATCAAACAGTGAATGCCTTGTTGTTCTAGTAGTCTGAATAGGCCTCGAACGCGCCTGATGGATTACGATGAATGAGGTCTTTGATGGAACGAGCGCACCCAGAAGATGCCTGTTCACTCTTGCTTTGAAAGCAGACAAGTAAAATTTGGCAGGGAACCCAGACGCTGGCAGAGAGTTCTACACTTTGGCTCATAATAAATGTGGAGTAGAAGCGTTGAGTACTTACTGGTCGGGATATCGAAGAGGTGCGGATAATAAAGCGGTAGTATAACGGTGATATTTCCGTGTGGTGCCGGACGTAAAGAATAGCACCATCTAACCCCATTTCTTCTCGTGGGTGTCATAGAAAACGACTAAGGGACTTACTAGAGAATGGGCAGCAGCGTTCTCTAGGCATTTACCACCATAATGCGGTAGACAACACGCCTGCCAATCGTCGCCACGCTTATGACAAACCTGTTTTGGGGAAGACGTAAGTTCAGCAGTGAATGTCTTACGGCAAAAATAATGATGACCAGTGTAAAAGAACCTCTGCCTACTCCTTTGGGCTATATAAGCGTAACGTTATGTTATGTGAACTTCTTAAGATTAAAGTTATCTATATATTAATACGTGAACCGAAAACTTTGGATCCCTTTTTACGGAAGTTGAGCGGACGGAGGAGTATGAAATTTCGCACACTTATAGGTTATACGGAAAAGAAGTGACGATGCTAATATTTTTTTGAAATTATGCGTAAAAACACATTATTTTCAATAAATAACACGTTACACACACTACTATTCATTACCGTGTATTTAATACATTATGGTCGAATGTCGACCACTGGGCGACAACTAGTTAATATTAATTGCCCTTCCAATTAAGCGAGATAGCTGTGAGAGTAACAATTAGTAACATACGGCCATAGAAATTGTAAATCATTTCTTTCCGTGATAATAAATAAAATGTCCCAAGTCCGGTTTCTGAACCTTCGTATTCTAAAACGATACTTGGGCACGAATGTATCAAATAGCTATTTAAAACTATATTAGAGCAAGGTTTCTATCATTACTGTCATCACTACATAGTATAAAACAAAGTCGCTTCCTTTGTCACTATGTATGCTTAGATTTTTAAAACTCCGCAACAGATTTTGATGCGGTTTTTTTAAATAGATAGAGTGATTCAAGAGGAAGTTTTATACGTATAATACGCGGGCGAAGCCGCTAGCAAAAGATAGCTAAATATAAATTCATTCAGGTGCATCGTCTTTACATATAGTTACTAGCTTCTGCCCGCGATTTCGTCCGCGTTAAATTTCTTGTTCCCCCGACCCTTCCCGTCGCGTCGAATCGCCTACCCGTGCGATTTTCCCCGTTTTTGCAACATTTTTCATTACTGCTCCGCTCCTCTTTAGTGTAGCGAGATGTTATATAGCTTATAACCTTCCTCGATAAATAGGCTACCCAACAAAAAAAGAATTTTTCAATTCGGACCAGTAGTTCTTGAGATTACTGCCGTTCAATCAAACAAACAAACTCTTCAGCTTTATAATATTAGTATAGATTTAATTCATAAGAAGCCTTTAATGTTCCCACTACTGGTTCACAGGCCTCGTCTCTGTGAGAGGGAGTGGCCTGTAATATACCATGCGGGTCCAGTGCGGGTTGGTAAATGTCACATGTCTTGAATTTTTTAAGGTTCTAGGATGTGTAAAAGTAAAGTGCCAGTCCGGTTTCGAACGTACCACCTATAAACGCACGTGTGACAAGGATGACTTCGTGAAGGTGGACAGGAAGAAGAGGAGGAAGCCTCCTAGTCGGAACCAGTGCGGGATCGCGCTAGCAGGACCCAACATGCTGCTGCGTCCAGCTACACCAACGACGCAGCTCTATGTGTCCCGTCTACACTACACCACGAAGGTTGAGGAGATCGTGAAAACGAACTGGACTTTGAGGGTCGAGAAGTTGGAGCCGCGCCACAGCACGAACTTCAAGTCATTCGTGGTGCGAGTTCCAACTTATCAAATCGAGACCTTCCTCAAGGAAGAGTTTTGGCCGAAGGGTGTCGTGTATCGGCGATTCCGCGGAAGGCTACGCGACGCCGTCACTTCGTGTACAATAGTTTTATGTTTACATGTTTTTTAGGGTTCCGTTGCCAAATGGCAAAAAACGGAACCCTTATAGATTCGTCATGTCTGTCTGTCTGTCTGTCTGTCTGTCTGTCTGTCCGTCCGTATGTCACAGCCATTTTATTCCGAAACTATAAGAGCTATGCTGTTGAAACTTGGTAAGTAGGTGTATTCTGTGAACCGCATTAAGATTTTCACACTAAAATAGAAAAAAAAACAATAAATTTTGGGGTTCCCCATACATAGAACTGAAACTCAAAAATGTTTTTTTTTTTCATCAAACCCATACGTGTGGGGTATCTGTGAATAGGTCTTCAAAAATGGTAATGAGGTTTCTATTATCATTTTTTTCTAAACTGAATAGTTTGCGCGAGAGACACTTCCAAAGTGGTAAAATGTGTGTCCCCCCCCCCCCGTAACTTCTAAAATAAGAGAATGACAAAACTAAAAAAAATATATGATGTACATTACCATGTAAACTACCAACGAAAATTGGTTTGAACGAGATCGAGTGAGTAGTTTTTTTTTAAAACGTCATAAATCGTAAACCGCA
Organism: Aporophyla lueneburgensis; assembly: GCA_932294355.1. Lineage (NCBI taxonomy): Eukaryota > Metazoa > Arthropoda > Insecta > Lepidoptera > Noctuidae > Aporophyla > Aporophyla lueneburgensis. Next base: position 7,464,123 of record OW028762.1, on the reverse strand, counting down.
ATTTACCTTACATTCAATCAACTGAAATATAAAAATTAAAAAATATATATTTTTTTAAACCGAAAATACCTACAGGTTTGTACGGAACCCTCGGTGCGCGAGTCCGACTCGCACTTGGCCGGTTTTATTTATTTGTATGTATGTTAGTCTGTAAGGTATTTATGATATGGGTCTTTGTAGCCCGATATATATTGATTTGATATAACTCGCAAGTCGCAGCCGACTGGGCCAACACTGGTCTTCCAAGTACATGTTTACTAATTATTGTAACATTTAAAAAGAGTAACGTAAGCGCGGAGTTTCTAACTCATTCTTCCATATACAAAACTACCTTTTAGAAGACGCGACTAGAATCAATTCAATTTTATTGTAAATCAAAAATCTCATTTAGGTGCTTATTCGAAATAAATGACTTTGCCTTTTCGTCAGTCTCAAATCGGTAAATGTTTCTTTTACCCGCGAATAAATTAGTAAGTAGTATGCCATGGTACTTGAAGTAATTTCGTCATTGTGTCTCACAAAAACCCACCACAGGTGAAGACAGTTGAATAAGGTATCAAAATCTAGAGGTAATAATGTCTTCTCACGGTATTGTGACTGAATAACCGTCATGCACATTTAGGGCAACTCAACTTCCATTAAGTACCGTTAAAGACAGACAAACACTGTCACCGACCGTGAAACAATAGATAGTATCAGTAAAAAACCCACTCAAAGCCGAAACTGACGGCGAGGTAACTAAATCGTAGACATTTAATCCAAAAATAAACGTTAAAAAGACACGACTTCAAAGAGAGCATGGTTGCCACATTTTTAGGGTTCCGTTGCCAAATGGCAAAAAACGGAACCCTTATAGATTCGTCATGTCTGTCTGTCTGTCTGTCTGTCTGTCTGTCTGTCTGTCTGTCTGTCTGTCTGTCCGTCCGTATGTCACAGCCATTTTATTCCGAAACTATAAGAGCTATGCTGTTGAAACTTGGTAAGTAGGTGTATTCTGTGAACCGCATTAAGATTTTCACACTAAAATAGAAAAAATACAATAAATTTTGGGGTTCCCCATACATAGAACTGAAACTCAAAAATGTTTTTTTTCATCAAACCCATACGTGTGGGGTATCTATGAATAGGTCTTCAAAAATGGTAATGAGGTTTCTATTATCATTTTTTTCTAAACTGAATAGTTTGCGCGAGAGACACTTCCAAAGTGGTAAAATGTGTGTGTCCCCCCCGTAACTTCTAAAATAAGAGAATGACAAAACTAAAAAAAAATATATGATGTACATTACCATGTAAACTACCAACGAAAATTGGTTTGAACGAGATCGAGTGAGTAGTTTTTTTTTAAAACGTCATAAATTGTAAACCGCAATTTACCTTACATTCAATCAACTGAAATATAAAAATTAAAAAGTATATATATTTTTAAACCGAAAATACCTACAGGTTTGTACGGAACCCTCGGTGCGCGAGTCCGACTCGCACTTGGCCGGTTTTTTTATTAGATGTGTCTTTATCATCATCCATCCATTAATTTCAACTACTTACAATACAATTATATATCAAGTTCTCCGTGTGGTGCCGTATGTAATAATAGCATCATACCATTTCTTCCCGTGGGTGTCGCAAAAGGCGACTAAGGGACTTACTAGAGAATGGGCAGCAGCGTTCTGTATACATTTTACCACTATACTGCGATTGACCATCAGCTTTACGTGCATTCCGAGGCAAGGAGGACCAACCACGACAAACGTAGTTTAATCTGATCGATCGACCCGTGCAATGTTATTTCTTAGCCCCTCGAAAAGAAAGAACATCTTTATTTTTTTCCTTATTCCACTATGAACCCTTAATCTGGGCACCGATCTAGACTCTTGGCTGTTGTAACCCTATAACAGCCAAGAATCTAGATTGGTGCCCAGTTAAAGGCTATAGGACCTAACTTATCACTGACAAAATTTGAGTTTCTGATAAGAATCTGCCATTACCCGTCCAGAAATACAATTATTCGTTATATAATAAGACTCATGTCTAAATGGGGACGCGTTAAGACACGCCATCTTGAAAAAAATTACTCTTAGAAGTCCCATTACCAACTATAGTTGTTGGCTTACTTTTTCGTCACAGCCAGCATTACAATCTTTGTGTAACTATTGTCGAGATGAGAATGATGTGTAAGTACTTAAGTAAAATGGATGTACGCATCAAGCACAGTAAGAACTTTTAACAAACTGTCACTGGCCGTGACACAGTAGATTATATCAGCTAACTGCGGTATGTAACAAAATAACGGAACACACCGCTACAATGGACTGCATGGTTTACTTGGAAACCCATAAGTTGGTCTTACCATCTACAACCGTGCACCGAGCCTCTGAAGATGTCTGAAGATAAGTTCATATGTAGGTTTATGAGAAGAATTCCTATTTTGAATTAGATGATAAGAAGATCGATGATTGATTAATGTCATAAAGCGACAGTGCAGTTTAAAAGAAGTTTTGGTGACAAAAATTTAAAAGAGTATACTTGGATGGTCAGGTTGAGAAGACGAATAAAGGGCAACTAACTAAAGGTATTTACAAAGCAGATGTGACTGAAAACATCGGGAGAGGACGCATTAAGAGGCCATAATATAGTGACTTTATTGGTGATGTTCTTCAGAAAGGTCAAGTACGTAGTACTCGCAACCGGCGTGCGTGTAAGACCAGATGTACGAATGTGAACGAGGCAAAGGGAGTACCTATGTAAGGATCGTAAAGTCCTACGCCCATGGGAAGAAAGTGTAAGTTTATGTAAGAAATGCCTTAGGAGGCAGAAACACCTACCATCATCATGATACAACGTAGTCATCTTTCTCAACACCTGAGAATGTAACCTCAAACTAAACAATGGCTTCTGGCAAACTGGTTTCATAACGAAGACACGCTCAAGTGTCTTTCAAAATATTGACATTGGCGTAACACCTGATGATACTATTCCGTACTTTATTGTTTATCAACCCGTGATATAGCCGTTATCATGGGCGTACCCAGGGGGGGCAGAGGGGGGCAGCTGCCCCCCCCTGGAGTTTCCTAATAACTGTCTACTATTGTCGATAAAAATTAAGAAAATAACTTTTTGCTATTTATAATACAGTATACAAAATTAAAAGTCGTGCGACGCGCCCGTTCTACCTACTCGCTAGCAGGCAGCGCTGCAAGCAAAAATAACTTTAATTTCGAAAGTTCTTTGGATCTGTGTTTTAGATTTTTGCCCCTTACTTCCGAAATAAAAGTTATTTTGCACTTTGTAGTTTTTTTTTAAGGTCGGTTGTTTCTTTTTTGCAAAAACGGTTACCATTACTGGCCAAGTCAATAGCAGTGACAGGAAGTATTACAATCTCATCACGATGAACAAAGTGGATTTTTGTATCATCGAAGCTAACGCAAAAACACCTGAAGCATAACCTATCCATAAAAAAAAATCGGTCTAAAACTGGCGGAGAAATCGGTTAGAAAAAAAATACAGTGGAACAAAGAACCAACTACTTTTTTCAAGTCGGTAAACAAATACAATTCCCTGCTGCAACCCGTCGCAAACATATAACGTCTATTATAATACGTCGTAAGTCGAAAACGCTGGCAATAATAAAATGTGCAGAACATATAAAAACCATAACTACTGCAGTTGCAGAACACAGTCGTTCCGCGGACCCTCGGCGACCTCTTACGTCCGGCCCTGGTGCAGGTCATGGTACGGAGCGAGAGGGCATGGGAATCCGTCACCTCCTTCTGCGAAGCGCGAGCCGGAGCGCGTAAGGGAGTGGCGATTTATGTGCCCTCACGCTCCTAGCCGCCGCAGAAGGAGACGCCCCGGGCGTCGGGAGTCCATTGCAGACTCCCGGCCACCGTTAGGCGCGAGCTTGCGGGCGGCGAGCTATGGGTAGCTCGCTGCCCGGTAAGGATCAGGCTTGTGTCGACGGCGTGTTGTGATCCACGCACGCCTCAAAGAGATGTCAGAAAAACTGAAGGGGTCCGCTGGGACCGATGCCTGCCAAGGTCGCGGAATTGTTCGAAAGTGATTACCGTGGCCCTGGCATATGCAACTGAAGGATGATACGTGTGGATTTTAGTCAGTAAAAGTCTGACACGCCCTTCCGCTTTACTTCCGCTTCCGCTCCAGAACGGAAGACGTCTTTTGATGATTTCCCACCAAAAAAAGGCGTTCCGCGGAAGAAGGGATTGAAAGTTTTATCAAATTAGCTGAAGAAATTGCTGCTGCTTTGAACCATGAGCTTCGTTGACCTAAGACAACAAGCCGCCAACAACAGAGGGCAAATTAAGTAGCTGCCTACTGTAACGCTAGCGACCCCCGTAACGATTATTTTTGTCGCTCGTTATGCGTGTCCTATTTGGATTCGTTATCATCTTCATTACAGGCGAGATTAGGCAAAGACCATTCACTAGCGTTTACTCTTTCAATGTTGCACCCTACTCAGATAAATTAAAATTACAGTTCCAAAATTACAAAAATGTGTGGAGGAAGTAACTAAATTGTATGAATTAGAAGGGATCACATCTGAAGCCGAATTATGGCGCACATTTTGGGTGAATAAGCAGCAGAAGGACTTTGAAAGTATTGAAATAACAGAGTTAACAACTGAGTAGCTGAATCTTTTTACCCAAAGGTGAAGACAGCCACGCTATGGGCGATTTTTTCACGAAAGACGTCATAAACCGTTTTCCTGAAGACCCTCGAAAGTTACTTTTAAAATAGATATTGTATATTTAAAGAATTAAAAAAAAACCAAACACACATAATATACTATTTTAATTAATGTTTATTTATTTGACTGTTTATAAAAAATCTGATTTTGCCCCCCCTGGCCCAGAACCTGGGTACGCCCATGGCCGTTATTGTTACTAACCTTATGGACTCCGGTCTGAAATAAAAATGTTCTATTCTATTCTATAGAGCACTTTTAAATAACTTCAATGGAGTGACAGTTGTGAGCGGTACATAAATGCCATAGAAAACACGGTCACATGGCAATACATTACCCACTTTTATCGATATAGAAAACTTATGGAACGACAAAAAAAAAGTTTTGTCGTCATTTGATGGGCGAAGGTCAATAACTGGGTCCCCAATCGATCAGCACTTTTTGTAATTTTTCGTGGAACATAAGAACTTTTTTAAGAATTTTCATAAACCAAAACATAACAATCGTTTGGTTGCATTGGGCCATACAAAATCGTTATTTTCTATGGGCAAAAGCTGAATAGAGCTGAATAAGTGAGAGTAGTCCTTTAATGTACGCACAGCTATAGGTCAAGCTTTACATTTCCAGTATAAGCTGAATTCTCATCGCACGAAAAATCAACACAATGCGAGCTCAGCTAAAACTGGAAATGTATAGCTTGGTGTGTAGCTGCGTGTAGGTACTTAAATACATGTCAGTGTAATTTTAAGTTTGAACAAAGTTGAAATAATGACAAAAAAAGCTGTTTTTATTTTTTATTTCATTATTAATCGTGTAGCTCAATTCAAAACTTGAGGAATTTAACGACTCGACGAACAAAACCAGAGCGTCCTAAAACCAGTACGTCCTGCCCGTTATGATATGACATACGGTGCCGAAACGTGAACACTGACAGTTGGGCTGGTCCACATATTCGAGTTCGCTCAACGCGCTATAGAGCGGACTAAGCTAGAAGTTCCTTTTAAAGGATAAAATCAAAAATGAAATTATCCGGAAAAAAACCGGAATTAACGACGTAACTCGCAGAGTAAGCGATGAGTAACTTAAGTATTTGTAATGAAGATAACAGGTTGGACCGGTAATTGGTTGTTAAATTATCTAATTACATAATTTATGTAAAAGGGCCAAGTTTTGCAAGTGAAAACGTTTGAAGAACCGTTTTTCATGGTTTTGATTCACACGGGCGAAAAAGCGTGGGCGATTTTTTATCGCGGTCGATGATCCGATGGTTAATTTTATCGTTTATACATATCGAAACCACGTGTAATGCTGGACGCCTGCCGGGGTCGCGTGATTGTTCGAAAGAGATACCGTGACCCTGGCACATGGGCAACTGATGGAACACGGGTGGGTTTTAGTCAGTAAAAGTCTGACACGCCCTCCCGCTCCGCCCAGAGCTGGAGAAGTCATTTGATGATTTCCCATCCTGGAAAAAAAAATGCTGGACGTAAAGAATAGCACCATCCTATTTCTTTTCGTGGGTGTCGGTGGCTAAGGGATTTACTAGAGAATGGGTAGCAGTGTTAGTTATGCATTTCAGCACAATACTTTGAGGCTATCACAGTATAGTGGAGCTCCGGTAATCCGGCCCCTGATATCCGGCACCCCCTGTCTATTTATTATTGAATATTTTTACATTGTCTTGGAAAAAGTTATGTCCAGATAAAGTCGCCACTCCTAGCAACGATCCACAAATGCAGTGTAACTTCTGAAGTAATTGAGCAAGTTGCTGCTGAAACAGAATTGACTAAATTTGACATACATAATGAAGTATGATTTGTAGTTCAGAGTATAAAATATAGAATCTTATCATTGGATCTGTAATTTGTTGGATTACAAGGTACTCTTTTGTAATAAAATCCGGACTATACGGGGTCGTAGGCAGTACTCTATAATCCGACAAATTCAATAGTTCGACACTGCCCTGCAAAACGTTAATGGGATTACCTGTATTGTGGTGAAATGCATAAACTCGACTGCTAAGCGTGGCGATTGTGGCAACCCCTTTTGAGAACGCCTATATCCAGCAGTGAACGTTTTTCACCTGAAATGATGATGATGATGATGGCATATTGAAAACTTGATGCTGCGGAGTTGAGCTTCATTTTCAGCCTATATTGTTCCCACTGCTGGGACACAGGCCTCCTCTCGGTGAGACGGAGTGGGCCGTAATCTACCACGCGGGCCCAGTGCGGTTTGGTAGATGTCACATGTCTTCGAATTTTTGGTTCTAGGACATGCCGGTTTCCTCACGATGTTTTCCTTTACTGTTTTGAGAGCAGTGGCGATGAAATTAATTACACAAATTAAAGCGTCTGCGTGGGTTCGAATCCACGACTTAAATCTCGTAAGCCAGGATCGATACCACTGTGCCACCACTGCTCCAAGTGAAGTCTCCATTGGAGTTAAGCTTGCCATTTTAAAATAACCATGTCTAGATACAAAGCAGTGGTGGCCCAGTGGTAACGGCTGCGACTTACGAGTAGTAGGTCGTGAGTTCAAACCCAAGCAGGCGCATTCCTTTGTGTAAATTATTTCATCACCATTGCTCTCAAAACGGTGAAGGAAAACATCGTGAGGAAACTGACCTGTCCTAAAACCAAAATTCGAAGACATGTGATATCTACCAACCCTCGCTTGCGTGGTGGATTAAAGCCCACTCCCTCTCAGAGAGAGGAGGCCTGTTGCCCAACAGTGGGAACATTATAGGCTGACTATGATGATGTATAGATGCATCTTTAACAGCATCATTTAAATTAGCTCGATGTTGTCAGTTCGATAAACAATTCAGTAAATCAATGGATCGGAAATCGTAAAAAGATATAGTATGCGAAAACATAAGACCAAGCGATTATGTTCAACACCTGTTTCGGATACCTATTAAAGATTCGCATCATAGAATAACTGGTTTTATACCAGTTTTATTTTAACTTTTGTATCATACAATGTGTCTTTGTTAGTTACAATAACCATGTCTACAAATTTCGGAATCATTGTTCACATCTTGGAATGAGGAAAATTTTGAGTATGAATGTCGATGGTTATCAGAGTAGGGTAAGACTTAAACCCGAAATATGAAACCAGAGAGTCTGCCAGCCTGACTTACCAAGAGGTAAGTATTGTATTACCCAGTAACTGGGTTGTGGAGCTACATCTAGTTAGAGTGGAAGGTACCTACATAGTTGGAAAAAGGCTGGGCAAATGATAATTAATCATTTTTTGGGAAAACAAAATGGATATTGTTTGAAGTTCGTTTAAATTTGATGTTGTTTTGTTTATTTGAAAACAAAAGTATGAAAATTAAAGAATCATCGTCAATTCCTTGAATTTTGGGTGGGAAATCATGAAATGACTTCTCCTCTTTGCTCTGGGCGGAGCGGGGTATCAGACTTTTACTGACTAAAATTCACTCGTGTTCATTCAGTTGCCTAGACCAGGGCCATGGTAACTCTTTCGAAAAAATCCGCGACGCGAAGAACATTCACAGTCTGCCTAAAATACTGTCAAAAATACCTCAAGTTTCCATACATTTTTGACAAGGTTTTGACATATTATATGAGTGTCGCCGAAATGAGACTGTGACTAGATTTTTAACATTTTTAATCGCAAGAAAAACTATTATAGATATTGTCCTTGATTAACCTTCGAATAAAATCGATACGAATCAATTTTTATTCCATTTTGATCGACATTGAGTTCGACACAAAAAATAAATAATATGTTTGCGTCAATTTTGAAACTAGTTTACCTGACAGCTCAGTTATGTGGGAGGAAAATAATACTCTCATAAATTATTATACAGCAGAACAACAATCTTTTTTACACTATACGTACAATCGGTCTCAAAACAAATTTATTTCTGGTTCTAATAGTCTGTGATTTCCATATTTTGGGGCAATTCCAGTATAACGTTCGCGATCTAATCTCAGTCTCAATTTGTCAAAAATAACTCACTTTTAATTGTTCAATTTTAATTGACATTTGTTTTTATACTTATACATGTAAATAATTAGAGACTCGCATAAGTTTGTTGAAAATAGGAAAATTTAATCTATACTATATTACTATATACAAGATTATTGTTAATATATGCGAAACCTGAATATAGTTTGTTCAGAATCAGTAACTGAATCGATTCCAATAATTTTTACACCATGTTATATTTTTTACCAAAAATATTTAATTACGCTTCCAAGTCGCGGGCCTTAGTGTTTTGTTTCGATTTTAAAATTATCATGTCTTTCCCGTATTCAAACGTCCATTACACGAAGATGGTCCGTACACTAGCTGTTTGTGGTGACCTGCATATGTTTTTGCGTGGACAACCAGGTAACTTATCAAGCTTATAACTTTGTGATTATTAATGATACATTTTTGAAATTTTTTTCATAGATTCTTTACATAAAAATACTAGACCCGTGTTTCGGGTTTCGCATAAACAAAAATTAATGTTGTATATATAATATTATAAAGCTGAAGAGTTTGTTTGTTTGTTTGATTGAACGCGCTAATCTCAGGAACTACAGGTCCGAATTGAAAAAATATTTTTGTGTTGGGTAGCCTATTTATCGAGAAAGGCTATAAGCTATATAATATCACGCTATAACTAAGAGGAGCGGAGCAGTAATGAAAAATGTTGCAAAAACGGGATGCGTTACTGGCAATTAAATTTAGTAAGCTACAACGAAATTATGCATTGATTGCAATTAAAATAACAAAGAAACAACAAAATACTGCGCTGATGGCAAGTAAAATAAGAGACAACGAAATCCTGCGTTAATGGGAATTGTGATTGAGACTATTGTGGAGAGCTTGGCGGAAAAATGTGTAGATTTATTTACTTCAACGATCGCATTCTTGTACGTAAAAATCTACTACCGCTTTTTAAAATGGTCCTTTCAACTAAAGACCTTTATTTTAACAGGATAAACTTGTTTCACTATAAACTCAAAATCCCACACCTTTTCTGAGTCACAGTAAATGTTATATTATTTTCGAAATGTTAATACAAAGTCTTTACATGAGTCAAACAGTGACTCGACTTACCTAAGTTGTGTGCCCCTTTTTTGTAGTGTGTCATATTTACCGCAAATAAACGTATTTTCTTTCTTTTTTCTTTAAATAGTTTTCAAAGCGATTGTCACTTGTTAAGGCACTCTGGTGATCAAATGGAATCCTATGCTCCACCGTGAAGTGAATTTTCAATAGCATTCATCTCTAACATCGGGTAGCAAAGCTCACTTCACTTAACCTTCAACTACGGTTTTACGGTGAGGTTTTACAGAATAGTCCATCTGTCAGTCTTCCCCACAGTGTATTTCAGAGAGTGCGCGCAGAAGCTCCACAACCTGATCTCACTATTCCTCTTTTACTACGGGTTTACCAGACGTACTGCAGGGTACTATTAGCACTTGGTTGATATTCTTACCAGGCGTACCTACTCAGTGCTGCTACATATATATTATGCGCACAGCCAAAGTGTGGAAGTCTCTACCAGCGTCTGTGTTTCCTGCCACATTTAACCTGTCTGCCTTCAAAGGAAAAGACTATGCTTATAGAGTTTCTCTACGTGATCGATTCAGGAATTAATATATGAACCGAGGTAACCGACATTGCCCGACGAATTGACAAACTTAAGAGGCAATGGGCAGCACTAGTGAATAGTCCCGGGAAATCCCGGAACCGAAAGTACCGGGAAATCCCGGAAATTTGCGTTGTTTTAGGAACCGGAATTCCTAAAACCAAATCCCGGTTCTTTCGGTACTTTCGGCAATTCCACCGACAAGAGTAGAGCCGGAAAGAGTTTTTTCTTCAGCTGGGTACCTTTGTAATAAAATAAGATCACGTTTAAGTGGTAAGAGTTTGGACACTCTTATATTTTTAAGATCATTTTATAGGCAGGAGAGAAATACTCTAAAAAATAAATAAACAGGTACCTAACCTTGGTTATTGAGTGCCCCCATTGTAACTATAAGAATCAGACCAATATTACATTGACAATTGAGCAAGTATTCCAAATTTTTATAATTTTACAGGTTGGGTATTTTTATTTATATTATTGTAAGGATGAATATCTATGTTTAAGTTTTGAGAAAATATTTAAGTTTAAAGTTATATTTTTATTTATTTTTTCTTAAATGTATATTAGAGTCAATTTGATTTAAAAAATTTGTCGATTGAAGTTGTTCCAAACTATTGTTGAATTATTATATAAGGTTAAAATTTAAAAAATGTTTGTTAAGATTATCTAATCAATAAATATTGAGACTGATTAATGCTACGCTAAAACTCCATAGTTCCCGGTTCTTTAAAACAGCACCGGTTCTGCATTCCCTAGGCAGCACACAATGCTCGTACAACAAATACACGATGAGGCTGAAAGGTTGTGGGGTGGTGACCGCGTTCCCCAAGATGTAGAGTTGGAAGGGCTCCGGTACACCGATGACCCTGTGAACACTGATGGAATCCGCTGGATGCGGGAAGCACAGAACCGTTTGAAGTGGCGGAGCTTGGGGGAGGCCTATGTCCAGCAGTGGACATCTTTCGGCTAAAATAAAGTCGAAGTCTTCTGTTAGTGAGAAACTCGTACCACGTTTTTCCACTATTTGTATATTGAAGAACCTAGTATATAAGCTAAATAAATAAATTTTAATAGGGGACGACCTTATTGCCATCAACTGAACACAAATCCAGACTCCGGGCTGCTACTCGGCTGAAAAACCTAATAACATTTTTCCCGAGCTGGGAATTGAACCCAGGACCTCAAACTCAGCTGTAGCGCTTGCTTACCATTAGACCAACGAGGCGGTAATATTATAATTAGCACTAATAAGCATGTAGAACAAACTCTACCCGTGTCTGTACGCTTTGATATTTTAAACTACGAAACAGATTATGCGGTGTTCATCAATAGATAGAGTGATTCAAAGGAACGTTTTATGTATAATACGCGGGCGAAGCCGCTGGTAAAAGCTAGTTTAACATAATATAACAAGTTTAAACAATAGAAAAAACCTACTATATTATTACGCACTACATAAAACAGTCAATATTTAACCGCAGTTCGCATTACAAAACACAACAATAATGACTAATATTGCTTACATCTAAGTGTGTAGAGAAAGTAGGCTAGCTATCACGCTAGTACAGTAACATTCCCGCGCCAGTACAATGGAACGAGGCATCGTATGGTGCTGTATTGTTCTGTAAATAATTACTTAGGTGAAACTTTCGACTTGATTCACTGATTAAAAACGTAATTTAATATATCATTACGTCTTCTAAATCATTCAGCCGAAAGACGTCCACTGCTGGACATAGGCCTCCCCCAAGCTCCGCCACTTCGACCAGTTTTGTGCTTCCCGCATCCAGCGGATTCCTGCGGCCTTCACAAGGTCATCGGTCCACCTTGTTGGAGGCCTCCAACTCTACGTCTTCCGGTACGCGGTCGCCACTCCAGAACTTTTCGGCCCCATCGGCCATCTGTTCTGCGAGTAATGTGCCCTGCCCGCTGCCACTTCAGTTCTTCTAAATGCTGTTATATTTTATTTACATTCCAAATCATCAATTCAGCCGAAAGATATCCACTGCTGGACATACGCGTTAAATCGTTACGTTTAATCTTGGCAATCTATGTCTGCTCTATTTTTTTACTATTAGACTAGGCTTGTAACGAATATTCGGTTACTATTCGGCCTATTCGGCTGCTTTTATTATATTCGACCGAATACCGAATATTTACATATTATTCGGCCGGATACCGAATACTTAAGTAATATATTTTGTTATAGGGAGATAATTGGTAAAATGAAAAAAAATCGATTCATTACGTATATATTCATTTTTTCATTTCTCTTATAATCATTTATGTAGTTTTTTCATTGGTACATAACATAGGTACATAATCATCTTCTGTATTATAAAAGTTAAGGATTCTATGTATTTGAATTATTGTCGTAGTCAAGATTTAGAAGAGTAAGGTTAAAATATGTCTTTTACTAAAATTTCTGGGACCTTTAATGATAAAAATGGGACGAAAATAACAAAATTCGTTTTTAATTTGAAAGATACTCGTTTTGTTCTGAACCAAATCACATAGATGTCATACACCGAATAGGAAAATTTGTACACATTACCAACCATCTTATATGGGTTTCATAGTAAAATATCGAGAAATTGGGGTTTAACCACAAGTGGTCCGAATAGAGGCGGGATCTCGTCAAAGCTTTTGGCAAACTACATATATTTTTTTAACGTTTGACAGTGACAGAGCGGTAGAATGGTTAGAACAAACGAGCACGAAACAATCACGCCTTACAAGTTTTGGCGCTTAAATCCGGCCGAATACTTTTGCCTAATATTCGGCTATTCGGTCAGAGGGCTCGCCGAATATTCGGTATTCGGTATACTGCCAAATATACTATGCGTTGCAAGCCTATATTAGACCTTTTTATACCATGTTTTACGCAAATAAATGAATAAATAAGCCTCTCCCAATTTGAGGGGTTTGCCATAATCGGCACGGGTTGGCGATCGCAATATGGTGGTAAAAAGCATATAGAACACTGCTGCCCACTCTCTAGAAAGTCCCTTAGTCGTTAGTCGCCTCTTACGACGCCTAGGGAAGAAATGGCATGGTGCTATTCTTTACGTCCGGGGGTTGCCAACTATACTATTAAAAACAGTATTATACTGTTTTTCACTACATTATACTTTTTACTGTTGAACCAAAATAAAGTATACAAAATACTGTTTTCAACATAACGCCTAGACTAGACTTAACGCTAGAAGAAAAGAGAAAGATAGAATTTTACTAATTGGATACCAATATGTAACTACTTTGTTAGTTTGGATGTTGACTGTCCAATGGATAAGTATACAAAATTTATTAAGGTTACATAGAGACATGGAATAAAATGTAGTTCATTGTTGTTATCCTCTTTATGCTAGTCATATATTCAATTTTTTCAATAAAACAATAAAAAAAAGACTATTTTAGAAGTTTATAACATTTAAGGACTGAGCTAATTCAAAAAAAAAAAATATATATATAAGTATTTTGGCCATTAAACAAAAAAAAAGTATAACAGAGTCTTCCCAAGAAGTTTTTGATAGAACTACTAATATCTTTATACTTTTTACTGATCAGGCTAATTTATATTTAGAGAAATGGTTCGATTTCAATCAGACTGACTGGCTTTCTTTAATTAGCTGTTCGTTATTAAAGTCTTTGCTCACATTTAATCATTTTGAGAATATTATAGATAGTCTAAATTTGTATAGACTCAATATTGGTATGGATGATTTATATTCAGAATTAACAAATTTCAAAGTAATTTATGAAAAAGTATCAGAAAACAAAGATTATTTTGAAATGAATACTGGCCAAAAGTGGAGCCATTTATTAGTAGGTAAGCACCTCAGAAGATTTAAAAAATATTACTAAATTTGTCTCATATCTACTTTCTGTTCCCGCCACTCAGCATTCACTGAAAGAGTTTTTTTCAGTAATGAATGCAAAGTGGCAGGAGGACAGAAACAGAGCTATTATTATTTTGATAAAAAATGAGCTCCTCAATTAATTTAATTTTGGTTATAATTATGGTGAGGCGCACGAACTTTTAAAAAGATTGTAAATTAAAAAGTTGTGCGAGAAGCTCTAAAAAAATATGTAATTAAAACATTAAATAAATCAAATACTGTTCATTTTTCTAAAATACTGTTTAATATTCTTCTCAGACCACAATATACTTTATTTCTTGTAAAAAATGTTGGCAACGCTACGTCCGGCACCACACAGAGCCAAGTATCTTTAGAACAATTTATCCGATGTATTTGTTTGACACATGTAGTTGTTTACTACATATGTCTAACAAATAAATTGGTTACACAAACAAAGCCGGTCGTAGGTCTCACTTAAAATCCTAAACTTTCTTACTACACAATGTTGTAATAGTACAGACAGTCATACATTACAATAAAATTACTTGTTCATTGTACCATGATCAACAGACATCCAAAGCCGGAACAAATATGTATACTTAAATGGGTACGCAGCCCGCCTTGTATCTATCATACACTTTATTTATCTGTCATTGCTTAAAAATTTGAGTACTTTTCCCTGTTGTGATATGGTAATTTCATTCTAGGTATCCTACTAACCAAATAAATGTCAAAGTTTGTAATCATGTATTTTTGTTTGTTACTCTTTTCTCAAAAGGTATACTGAACGTATTTGGATGACATTTTGATGTATTTATCCTTATAGTATGCTCCCACGAGATAATTCCGACCTCCACGTGGGTAAAGCTGCTGGCAAAAGCTAGTCACACAATGATAATTTTAAATAATGTATACAAAATTTTGTACAAATTTTTGAAAGAGTTACGGTAGAGTTTTTTGCCCATTCTTCGAATCTACCTTTCGGAAGGGTCGTTAAGAAACAATTCTGTAAATGTTGACGTGCCTTTTATGTCCCGTTTTGAAATAAAAGCTTCGACTTTGAAATTCAATTTTGTTATCATTTTTTGCAAAGTGCATATCAGTATCAGGCTGTACTTACATTTAAAAAAAAATGTTCACGACCGTTACAAATATGGTTTTACAGAATTCCAGTTACTATTTTTTTTTTTTGTCATGTTCGAATTTCTACTGCATCTTAACTCCTTCTCATTACTCCTTCTTATGTAAACTTCATACTCCACCGTCCGCGATATTATCGTAAAAAGAGGTACAAAGTTTTTGCTTCACGTATTAATAGTATAGATTTAAATAATTAATACAACCTTCTAAGTTCATAGAATCACATTCGATTCCATTCTATTCACATCACAAAAAATCTTTCGACTGTATTATATTTTTCTGGGGCTACCTGATCGCATCCTTCTTAATATCTTATGTAGATGCTATAGATTAAAACAATCGTGAAGCGTCACGGGTCGGCAACTTGACCCTGAGGTCAACCAACCTGCTTCTTCAACGAATGTCTAGTCATTACGTTCCTATAGCATTGTATACAACCGTAAGACATAAACATTGCACGTACACTGCTGGGAAGTACGTTACGCCACTTCTTCCCAGTTAAAGCACTAGGAAGTGGTGAAGGGCGGGCGTTTTGGGGGACTGTCTTATGTAATTTTGACGTACGAAAAGTGCTGACTCTCAGCCTAATTTGAATAAATGAATTACAATTTTGTGTTTTGAAATAGAAGTTATTCTTTCTTTGCATAGCGAGCATTTCACAGGTCAATATCCAGTTATTGAATTTTTCAACTAGAATATTTTCAGTTGCAGCCCAGATGCTGGATTTGTACCGGATTGATGAGTCGCCCCATCATCTACCTAGTCATCTTCCAACTAAGAGGTAGGCTTCCAAACAAGGCGTGAGTGTCTATCTGACCTCCACACCCAGTTACTGTGTAACACCCTTTGGTAAGACTTATTGTCAGGCTTTTTGGGCTTCTGACTACACGTTACGACTTCCAAACATTTACATATAACAGCTGGGACCATTGGCTTAACGTGCTTTCCGAAGGACGAAGGGTGTTCGGAATTTACAAAGTGATAGGGACTTTGAAGCACAAATTGTAACTCAGCACTTGATTGTAAACCCCCGAGAGAGTAAATAAAAAAAAACCTATGAAACAGCAGCTGTTTTTTGTGCATCATTTGTAGAACTCTCTAAGTTTATAATTATCATCCCATTGAACGATTTTAATGATAATAATTCTGTAAAACATACGTGTTAGTTACGCGTTCACAAATCATAAATTTTGTTCAGCATACAACCTGACAGTGACCTGCACCCTAATGCATAGTGCATTCAGATATAGAAGCATATCAGAATCTTAATAGTATTTAAGATTATTTCTGATCCATTGATTCATTTGTTAGAATAAATTGTCGGCTCAGCAACGTAAATAACGCAATGAATGTTGTTTAAATATGAAAATAAAACCGATTCCTACTGATAGCAAGTTACGCAATAAACCCTCTGCAAATTACAAAAAAAAGTAAGAAAATTTTAATTCTGCTGTCTTTCCTGCTTTTCCCTCTTAATAGTTCTAGAAATATTCAAAAGACGCGATACATGTTGCAAGGGAAGATCCTAAGGGCTTATGTTTAACTTACCACCAGATATAGTAACATATAACAGACAAAAATAGTAAATGATCACCAAAATTAAACCCGCATTTTAATGTAAAATTATAACCAAAGTTTTAACATCTCGTTAGCCTATTTAAGCAAAATTACTCCAAATAAATCATTGTTAATCCAAAAGTAGTAAATGATCACCAAAATTAAACCAAAATCCAATGTAAAATTATAACCAAAGTTTTTACATCTTGCTATCCTATTTGAGCAAACTAACTCCAAAAAAAATCATTGTTAACCCAAAAATAGTTAATGAACACCAAATTATTGCGACTCACCATAGTTCGAATGCACGCTTGTGCGAGTGCGACACACTGAATCTAGTCGTTTTTAGCACTCGCCGGCTGCTGCCGCAGCACCGCTCGCTTCGCTCGCTCGGCTCGTGCGTAGAAGGTCACAGTTTTAACCAAAACTAACCTAGTGTACTATGTGAGTTCGAGTGTGTCGCACAAGCGTGCATTCAAAACTATTGTGAGTCGCAGTACAGTTTTGTTGCACAAGTGCTTTTCCCACATTCATTTGTCGAGCACACGTAGTATACCCAATTATTAAGATTTGGTGATCATTTACTACATTCGGTGTTCGAATACAATTTGAAGTGCAGTCGTGACTAAAATAACTAGTACTATTGTAATTTTAGACTTTATTTTTCTGGTGTTAAGTATCTATTTTTGGTAAAAGAACTTAGGGTATCAAAGCATTTTATGGTGGTCATTATATTTAATCCCGATCCTAAGATACCAGAACGGCAATATCTAGCCAAACGCGGTCAGGCGTCAGGTACTCGGATTGCGCGAAGTAGGGTCATTGACTTCCAGCCTTTCTCCAAGGTGCAATCAGCTCCTACTATTGGCAGATGGTAGTAAATAATGTGAACGTTCAATGCTATTTCTAAAATGCTATTTAACTAAATTGGACCCTATGTTAGTCGCCCTTCATTCATACCCTCAACAGGACTAACCTATGTACCTAAGCATACTTTTTTAAATTTTGTCACTACATGTTCTTTTAAACCGCACCGTTGTCTTATCACATCATTCCTCGGCTTAGTCTCAAAACGTCTCTTTCGCAAAATGTCTACTGGTCGTAAAATGTGTCTTTCTCATAATGTTGCTTTCGCAGAATGTCACTTTCGCAGAATGACTCTTTCTCAAAAGCTCACTATCTCACGATGCCTCTTTTGCAGAATGAGACATTTTGCGAAAGATTAATCTGCAATAAAGGCATAATGAGAAAACGATCTTTTGAGAAAGAATCTTTCTACGAAAGCGACATTATGAGAAAGAGACATGTTACTACCAGTAGACATTTTGCGAAAAAGACGTTTTACTTCTAAGCCCATTCATAGTCACATACCTACATTCAAGGGACGTATTTCCACACATTTTTATTACTTTTATGCTTCTTTTACCACACCCAACATTCATTTCAAAACAATATCATCAGTAACTAATAATTGCAAGGTCAATCACCCAGCTTCTGATTTTCGAAGAACAAGGTCAATCAACCCATCATGACAGTCATAGATATTCCCAGCAACAATTAGATACCAACTATTTATTCCATATAAAGCCCAGAGTTCTCAATGTGCAATCAACAATGACAAAACCAAGGTCCGAATTTATTGCTTAACCTTGACGACGACCAATCTACGTGGTAGAAATACCAAGTTATTAACCAGTGTAATCTGACCTCTTGTTGTTACTGTACACACATTGACACTGGAATTTTGACGTTTCGTATTCTTGAGTTCGACGCTAGCGCCAAAATGTGTTTAAATTGTGTGTCCATTTTGGAGAACTAAGTGGAATCGGGATCGGGCGTTGTTGTTGTTCCAATGTTTGACACTATTGTTTTCAAGAGTACCGAATCCCGTGTATGCAAAATTTACATTGGAATCGTATTGGCTTTAGATTGGAATTAAAATTAGGTTGAAGAGTAAGTCCCCTGGTCGGACCTCATACGTCTTCGAGCACGTACTACATACTACGTGACGGACGGACTATGAGAGTGAGGGAACAGTGAGTGTCCCTGTGTCTGCGCACAAACTTGTGTACTATGATATTATCTCCCGCGCCGATGGCTAGTCTCCGTTGAGATTGGCCGCCATGGCCGAAATACGGTCTGGAGGACTATACTACGTAACTGCCTCGTTGGTCTGGTGGTCACAAGGGCGACAGAAACACTGAAAGTTAGGGATCTTGAGGCATTTTTTTGTAGTAGCTATTTAATAATAAATTAAAGGTAGGTAAATTTAGCAGTAGGTACTAAAAACTAATTAAATCTGCTTTCATTTCGTCTGAATCTGAACGTAAAACAGCCTATTTTTGGTTTTTTTTTTATGGGATATCATCAAATGACTCTCCCGCTCTGGGCGGAGCGGGATGGCGTGTCAGACTTTTACTGACTAAAACCCACCCGTGTTCCATCAGTTGCCCATGTGCCAGGGTCACGGTATCTCTTTCGAACAATCACGCGACCCCGGCAGGCATCGGTCCTAGTAGACCCCTTCAGCGCTGCTGACATCTCTTTGAGGCGCGCGTGGAACACTACGCGCAGTCGACCCGATCTTGGTCCTTACCGGGTGGCGAGCTACCCATTGCTCGCCGCCTGCAAGCTCGCGCCTACGGTGATCGGGAGTCCGCAATCAACTCCCAACGCCCGGGGCGTCTCCTCCTGCGGCGGCTAGGGACGTGAGGGCGCAGAGACTGCCACTCCCTCACGCGCCCCGCCTCCTCCTTCGCGAGCAATACTACTTCGCAGAAGGAGGTGACGGCTTCCCATGCCCTCTCGCTCCGTACCATGGCTCGCACCAGGGCCGGACGCGAGAGGTCGCTGCCGCCGAACGTTGTTTTACGTTGCCTTAGAGTGAAATCCGTACATTACTTGTGGTTAGTGATGGGCAGTGGATAAATACTCGGAGGATAAATACTCGAGTTTTTATCCGAAACGGATAAATACTCGTTTTTACTCATTTTTATCGGATAAATACTCAAAATGATGGATAAATATCTTTTTTGCGCATCGGATGATTATTTTAAAATGTATTGTTATAGGCTTTTCAAAACACTACGTTATTACATTATTTAGTTCAAATGTCAATTGCCAGGGCTGTAATTGTGTCAGAAGCCCAAACATCTCTAATAGAGCATGCTCTTTAGATACAAATTTAGAATCTTTCTTTGTTGAGAGTGTAGAGAATAGCCACATAATTGATTATCTCTGTGAAGAGCTTCTAAAAGTCAATAAAAATGCGGCGAAGACAAGTTTGTTGATGTTGTTTGCCAACGCTATAACATGCAAAGGGCTTTTCAATTAGTTAAAGGTGTTGAGCCTTTAAACTGCGCAGCACACACTAGTAATTTTCTGGCTCATGGTGCACTGAAATGCGGTAGTTTAAAAAACCAGATATGATAAAATCTTTAATAAAAAAACAATTGGTTTTTTAAAGGTAAAGTCGGTAAAGTCGGTATACGGACGATAATTTTACGTGATAATGTCTAAGTCTCTTTTACTCGGACGTATTGGCCGATGGAGTGGAAGAGAGATAGATTTCACAAGTCGAACGCTAAGGCCGATCGTGCCTCTCTATCGCTTGTTTCGCGCTCTCGCTTACACGCTCGGTTCAGGCGGAACGTGGCAATGAGTCATGCTTTTCCGTGCGTGCAGCCAGCGTTCATCGATTTATAAGATAGTCAAAAAATCACAAGAACTAAACCCAAAAACCACGATCGAAGCTACAAAAAATCGTAAAACAAAAGGTAACGGGAGAAAAGTTAAACCTGCCATGCTACACAAGATAGGGCAGCTATCTACGATCACTAAGGAGTATGAACAATAGAAAAGCCGCTCTCCCAGCATACTCAAAAGACAAATATATCGTCAAGTCAAATGCTACAAGCAGCTTTGCTTGATGATAATTTTTGGGATTAGATATATCAATGCATATCTGTTTTTGAGCCCATAACAAAACCTGTTTTTCAACAAGAGTCCAGCAAATGCAATGCCCTTCTAGTGTTTATAATATTTAAGGATATGAAATCAACACAAAATAGGTTGTATTTACAGACAGATACTGATAACGAGTCATTGGATTTGAGAAAATCTAAAAGCAGGTTTCAGTAAATTTTACCACTGTGTAGATCGCCTGGAAGATACGGTGGAGCATAGAGTGGAGGTTTGCCCTGCTTGGGCGGAGCAACGCCGTATCCTCGTAGAAGCGATTGACGGCGGCGATCTCTCACGTCCGGCCCTGATGCAGGCCATGGTATGGAGCGAGAGGGCATAAGAAGCTGTCACCTCCTTCTGTGAAGAAGTAAGGCTTGCGAAGGAGGAGGTGGAGCGCGTTAGGGAGAAGCAGTCTGTGCGCCCTCATGTCCCTAGCCACCGTAGGAGGAGACGCCCCGGGCGTCGGAAGTTCACTGTGGTCTCTCGGCCACCATGGGCACGGGCTTGCGGGCGGCGAGGACCGATGCCTGCCAGGGTTGCGGATCTGTTTAAAAGAGGTACCCTGGCACAGGCAACTAAAGGAACACAGGTGGGTTTTAGTCAGTAAAAGTCTGACATGCTTTTCATATTGGCGGTAGCAGTGGTGGCCCGGTGGTATCAGCCCCGACTTACAACTTGTAGGTCGTGAGTTCGCACTCAGGCAGGCACTTTACTTGTGATAAATAATAACATCACTACTGGTCTCAAAACTGCACATTGCTCGCTGAATCCATATCCTACAATGTTGACAACCTCGCGAGCCAAGTCAAGATATTTGATTTGTTTATCTTTCTCGACTTTCACGAGGTAGTTTTTTTTTATTTAAGCGTTAGGGGAAGGCAGGGTAATTACGAACACCTAAGGGAGTTTTGAAATAAATCGAAAGATATTATATGTAGGTTAACTTTAATAGCTTCTTCTAAAAGATAAATTATCATACTTTAGACTAATACAAACAACAATATTAATTTGTCTTTATATAACCAACTTTTATAAGAAAAACAAAACCCTTAGTGTTCGTGTATACCCGACACTGGTCGGGCAATCACGGACACCTAGTAGGGCAATTACGATCGTTCGTAATTGACCCAGACTAGCCTAAGAATGAGATCACGTACGACAGATTAGTTACGATTTAGCTTAAATTTGAGATCTTATTGGCCGGCAAAGATCACAACGGTATCCAAGCGAAGACGATTGCCCGTCTGTACACTTATCATGGGCCCAAATTTCACAAACATAGCACTGGATCCATTTCTCACTAGGTGGCCTATCGTCGTATTTTTCATAGCAAAAATGCAATAATATTCGTTCGTCCTCTTTTTGGTCTTTCCTTTCTTCTCATCATCACTGTTAGATCTAAAGTATAAAATGTTTTTTAAAAAATTCACAGCTCTTTTATTAGTTTTCAGTCTCTTTGTCATAGTGAGTATTTGGTCAGGTTCTTTACTTTGTTTTGCTTCTTCATCTTTTTCAGTTTTTCGTTTTTTCAATTTCGTTTATTCTTTTCCTCAGGGTCTTTCTTTTATTTTTCTATTTTTTTATTGTACTTTTTTCAAGTTCATCTTTGAGGGGTCTAGTTAAAATAATTGAATGTTTCTTTTTGGTGTTGCGCTTGTTAATCTTAGGGGTAATAATAGGTAAGTTAACAATGTCAGATAATGGTATTGAAGAATCATTGGCCTCTAGTTTTTCAGGAAGTTGTGCGTCAAAAGCACGTACTTCAACATCTTGTGTGCTATTAGTAGGTACAAAGGTTGGTGCATCAATATCTGGTACAAAAGCATGGCTGTCATTAGCTGGTTCAAGAGCTGACGCCTCAAGAGCAGGTACAAGAGCGTGTGAGTCGGTGGGTTGTAGATCAAAAACGGGTGCTATGTCAGATAATGATACTGAATAACGATACTGTTTTCCTTTTGTAATTCCGCGGCATCTAAAACAAATAACACATAAAATGAAGAATGTCCCCTAATTTTAATTAAATAGAAACAACACTAACTTAACAAGTGAAAGAACCGATTTTTTATTCTAGGCTGGGGCAATGCCGAACATTCGTAATTGACCCACTCAATTCGTTCGCCAATGCCCTCTAAGGTAATAAAACAAAAAAATATTTTATAATTTTAGGTTTTATTATCCTGACCGAGTGTAATAGTCGTAATAGAATCTTCAATTACCAATTATTTATGCATATAAATGTCATGTTAGAACCTTTATTACTTGATGAGTTACACCGTATTTCATTCACATAAAAATTTTAACGAAAATAAGTAAATATTTAAATTAATTTTACCTTAAATGTTGTGTGCACCCATCATGTTCCGCTGATCGCTTGGCACTAGTAATGGCGTGATTTTTAAGATGGCAATGAGTAAAATAATGTTATATTTTTCTAACATAGTGTAATAGCTGCGTTCGTGATTACCCAGCGTTCGTGTTTCCCCGGCCTTCCCCTACTTAAATAGTTTCTGCCTACCCCCATGGGAGAAAGGCATGAGTTCATGTGTGTATGTGAAAAACCAATTAACAAATGTATAATTTTATCTAACTTTGACAGTGATTGACTAACTGTATTCATAATTGAATGAAATTATTGTTAATATAGGCGTTTTGTAATTGTTAAAATGATTAATAAGGTACGATACCAATCTGCATTATCTATTTTTCATTAATTATAGTCCTTTTGTTAGTAAAATGACAAAACTTACGTTACGAAAACATAAAATAGTATTTATCCGCTGTTGTGGATAAATACTCAGTAAAAACGGATATTTATCGAGTATTTATCAATTTTGAGTATTTACCCGGATAAATTCCCAACACTACTTGTGGTAAAAAAAAAAAAATATTTACGAAAATAAGTAAATTTTAAGACACAGATTAAAAAAGAACCTAGGCGGTTGTTATCTGTGACATGTTCTAGATAAATACGTTATTTTTAATAACGGAACAACCCAGGGCAGTAGGTCTTACATTATTTGTGGTAAAATGTCAACTTTATTTCGTACACAAATAAAATTGTCAAGAACGTCGTCGTCCCGAGACCATCCAGTTTGGGTTTGAAAATAAAACATATGTATTTAAAAATTAAAAATTTTAAAAATCCCCGACATAAAAACCTAATTCCCTTTAAAAAGTAAAAAATAATAAAAAAAAACTCAATCTTAAAGTACCTAAGTATATATTAATAATTCAAAAAAAAATACGTCCCGTTGGGGGACCGCTCCAGACCTAACAATTTAAATTTATTTACAAATAGTCTATTACCTAACTAATTAAGAAAAGAAAACTTTTATAAAATTACTTCACAATATTGCATTTAGGATACGGCCGTCAACGTCTGCCCTCGCGGAGCGGTACCCCAACGCGATGTATTTTTTTTTTTTAATTATTAATATATACTTAGGTACTTTAAGATTGAGTTTTTTTTATTATTTTTTACTTTTTAAAGGGAATTAGGTTTTTACGTCGGGGTTTTTTAAATTTTTAATTTAATTTTTAATTTTATACTTTTTATAGGTACATACTTATTATAATGTAGAATCAAACGAAGCTAAGAACACTCTCGATTAATTCATCAATATTCTCTTTCAGTGCGCTTTCATTTGAGACCCCAGTCGAGTATATTTGCTGACATTCGGTTACTCTTCCCCACTTTCTCCCCCACAACTTTTAAACGGCTCAACCGATTTTCATCAAACATGTCTAAGAACACTCGCACATAAGTCACCTTTAATACATTTTTTTTTAATTGAAATCGCTTCATCAGTTCGGGAGCTATGATGCCACAGACAGACAGACACACAGACAGACAGGCAGACAAACACGTCAAACTTATAACACCCCTCTTTTTGCGTCGGGGGTTAAAAACGAGGTGCATCTGCATATGGCTAAGTAATAACAGCCGCACAGATTGATCGACCAGGCTAAGCTACGCTTGTTGCGGTTGATTTGTAGATGGACCATCTTTACATACCAAGACCCCTCCGTGCCTCGGAAGGCACACTAAGCCGTTGGTCCCGACTGTCATTTTGGATCTTTGACGGTAGTTACAGATCGTCAGAAGCCCGAAAGTTGGTTGTTCGACTTTCAAGGGATGTCGTATTATCAAATAACTGGGTTGTGGAGGTCAGATTGGCAGTCACTTTATGTAAAATACTGGTATTCATCTGCATCCGACTGTTAGACTGGAAGCCGACCTCAAT
Source organism: Aporophyla lueneburgensis (assembly GCA_932294355.1). NCBI lineage: Eukaryota > Metazoa > Arthropoda > Insecta > Lepidoptera > Noctuidae > Aporophyla > Aporophyla lueneburgensis. Next base: position 7,439,040 of record OW028762.1, on the reverse strand, counting down.
ATATTTGGGAAAAGGCTAGGCAGATGATGATATATTAAAAAAAATGCAAACTGCCGTCATGAACAAAATGTACATAAAACTTATGCAATGCTAGGTCAGCTTATACTGGAAGAATACTTGATGCACAGCCAATATGTTTGGTACCTGACCCTATGACGTCATACAAGCCCCTGTCGTGCATGACCAAGTAGGTTTATTGCGACGAGGACAATGCTTTAATATATTAGTGTCTCGGTTTCCTCATGTAGGAGAGAAATACGTCTGGACAGTCTGATTCAAATTAATCGTATTTTAGAATTCACTAGCTCTTTGGTATTGCTCTTAAAATCCTTGAGCTTCATAAGTTCTAAGTTGAGTTGCATGATTGCTGATAAATGCGTTCACCAATTGGACAGGTTCACTCCATGTGTGTGGTTCTTTCCTCAAAACACATTTTCAGACACTTATCCACATGGTTGTCACATGATCTGACCAAGATTATGTCTGGAATTTAAAAGAGACTGTGAAGTATGAGTTTGTTTCGGCCTTTCTTCTCAGCGTAGACGGATAGGAAACGCCGACCTCATCTAGTTTTAAAAATATTGTCGACGTTTTTAATAGTGTTTGTAGAAACCTACTTACAGGAATAAAATCATTTACACATGGCTTCGCTTTTATGTTCTATTCTACAGGAGCCGTGAAGTCTTAGGCGATCAAAAGCAATGTCAACCTTCAGCCCATTCCCTATAAGTATATATTTCAAAGCGATTCGTTGCTGCACGTAGTGAAGACAGTCTTTAAAAGTACTAAAGCGTTTCATCTGCTTATAATGTGCCACCAGACGTACACAATGCCTGTTGCTGGAAGTGAAATGTCTTCGAATTTCAGTCTGGAAGTATGGTCATCTAAAGAAAAAAAATCTTTCTTTCTTTTCTTTATATGGCAAAAGTCAAGGCATTTCATATGGGTTGCTATCCTTGAGGCAAAGCCCCCCAGGGGTGTCCTATGCTAAGTTTGCCGATACACGACTCCCCAATCATACTTGCTGGCTAGCAAACTGCCAGCAGCGAATCAAGAATGAAATTAACCGGAAAAGAACTGGAGTTACTGACATAGCTTGCGGAGGAAGCAAGCTGAAGTAGCAGCGGGCTGGCCATGTTTGTCGAAGGACCGACTTTGCTTCGAGACAAAAAATCTTCGGTCTGGTTCCTAAAACCAAAAGTACAGACGCCCGGACATAAAGCTACCCCAAACTGTCAAATATTCCCAATCAATCTTGAACCTAACACTTTAGCGATTAAGTTGAAAACCTATTACAGAAATTTGACAGATTGTAATAGCTTTATGGGCTGACAAAACAATTTTCGAAAAACAAACTATAGAAATATTTACTCTATATGCGGGAATTTCTGCACAAGATAAAAATCAACAGCTCAACAATTTTATAACTAACACATATTACATTATTTTAATTACAATTAACTTTACTCATTTCAATTATTCAGGTCATGAATGAATGTATCGGATTCAGAATATTTAATGAAGGCGCTCGGTCCGAAAGCGATCGACTCGTCCAAGCTTAAGGATACTTGTATATTTGGGTTGCGGAGGTTGTTTCGTGACACACTGACATACAATCAAATGTGGACTAATTGTTGCAGGTTTAAGAACGTGAAAGAAACTAAAGAAACTGCCTCGTTGGTGTAGTGGTAGCACGCGCTACGCTGAGCATGAGGTCTTGGGTTCGATTCCCAGGTCGGGTAAAGTGTTTTAGGGTTTTTCCAACTGGAATTTCTCAGTAGCAGCCCGAAGTCTTGATTTGTACCCAGTTTGATGGCAATAGGCTCGCCTCCTATTACATGGGACTTAAATATAACAGGCGAAATGTGGGAGTTACTATTGGTACACCTCTACCCAACCCTTCAGAAAAACAAGACGTAATGTTATGTTTATCTTATGTTATTTTTTAACATACATATATTGTAGGCATTTATATATTTTTAATATTCTACGGAGGGTTTTTTTTGGGTATGAAATCCTCAAATGACGTCTCTCGCTTTAGGGTGGAGCGGAAGGGCGTGTCAGACTTTTACTGACTAAAACCCAACCGTGTTCGTTCAGTTGCCCATGTTCAGGGCCACGGTATCTGTTTCGAACATATCTCGCGACTCTGGCAGAATTAAAGTAAGTAACAATATTATATTATCACTTAGTTCGCGATAAACGTTTTTGACTTACTTTTATTTGTTTTCTTGTTTCCTTATTGCACACTGGCAACGAACACGCGGCACTAACTGATAAGTGGCAACACAAACATAACAATTTCAATGACAACAACCGGTGTTCTGCCCTATCAAAGAAACGAATCAGTGTTGCCAGACGCAGAGCGACGGTGCCCTCCTACAGACATGGTCTGAAATCTAGTATTTTGTCAATACAACCTCGTACTATATAAATATTACGTGTGTTGCTGGACGTAAAGAATAGCACCATTCCATTTTTTCCCTTGGAAGTCGTATCCCGTGGAAGTCGTAAGAGGCGACTAAGGGACTAACTAGAGAATGAGCAGCAGCGTTCTCTATGCATGTTACCAACATACTGCGATCGCCAACATGCCTGCCAAGCGTGGCGATATGGCAATCCCCCCCGAATTTTGGTGATAGCCTATGTCCAGGAGTGGACGTCTTTCAGCTGAGATGATGATGAAAATCGAACTGTATAAGAAGATGCGCGGCCACGCTTCAAGCGCTATCAAGCGGATACCATTGATTTACTAAATCTATTGATCTTCAAGTCAAACACTCATAAACAAGCTTAGGGACAGGCCCTAAGAGTCTCAGGCCTTAAGATGTCTTACTCAGCGGTAGCGCTTACGACTACTAGACCAACGAGGCAGTCAAATTATAAAAGGTTTCACTGCACGGTGTTTTACGAAACATCTCCGTAAGGGCCTGTGCACACCACGTTTTTTACACGCGCCGCTGACGCGCGTTTTAGAAACGTGCGTCGATGGCGCGTTTTTATCCTACAGAGCAGTTTGTTGTCGTTTGTATCGATAAACACACGCGTTTGCATCGCGTCTGTATCGCTAAATACGCGCGTCTGTATCGATTCAAACGCGTGTTTGAATTTATACAGGTGTGCAAAGGTCTACAGGCTGCGTCTGACTCGGGTACGTATCGCGTCTGTATCGCTACAAGCGCGCGTCAATGGCGCGTTTAACAAACGTGGTGTGCACAGGCCCTTACGGATAAGTTTCGTAAAAAAACGTGAAATGAAACCTTTTATAATTTGACTCTTTCGTTGGTCGCAAGCGCTACTGCTGAGTAAGACATCCCCGGTTCGATTCCCAGGTCGGACAAAGTGTAGTGTCAGTATAGCAACGACCGCATTATTTTGTGTAAATAATGTCAACACCACTGCTCTCAAAACGGTGATGGAAAACATCGTGAGGGAAAACAGCATGTCCTAGAACCAAAAATTCGAAGACATGTGACATCTACCACCCGCGTGGTAGAGTACGGCCCACTCCCTCTCACCGAGAGGAGGCCTGTGTCCCAACAGTGGGAACAATATAGGCTGATAATGATACCAACGACCGTGTCACTATGGCAACCAGTCGGTTAAAATGAGGATGTTGTGTGATGTGAAATTGTGTTTTCTTAAGAATTACGAAAGCAGTTACTGGTTGGTTTTAGAATCAACAGAGGAAAACGAGTTATCTACATACGATGTGCAATACTTGTATTAACAAATGAAAATATTCTTTAACTCTTTTAAGTTAGAGGCAGTATACATGCCATCAATAAAATTGTTTGTTTTATTCAACTGTATTTTATTTTTCATTGATGATAACATATACCTACATTTCCGCAAATATCCCATCGGATTCCCAATTTGAAAAATACTTTAAAATGTCATTATTAACATACTAAGAATTTTTATTTAAGAATTACTATACCATGTCTAGTTTTCGCGGCCTTATAAAGGGTTAAGGGCGCGTTTACTTTAGTCGAGTCAATAGTCTAGTACACACTACATATCAAGCTATGGATTTCCAGTATAAGCTAACTTCTCATTGTACGAAAAGCCTGTACAATAGGAGGTCAGCTAAAACTCAAAATGTTTAGCTTGATATGTAGCCGTGTGTACCAACAGCGATGGAATGTTAAGAGTGAGTTGCACCAACTAACTTTAACCATAACCAATGCCTTGGTTCTATCAAATCTCTGGCTAGGGGCCATATCCGTAAATTACATCAAACAAATTTCATAATTTTTTGACCCCCACTCCCGTCCTTGTCACAATTTGTCGCATTTGTGACACGGGAGCGGAAATTTGACAGCTGACAAGGCATTAAATATGGTTAAAGTGAGTTGGTGCAACTCACTCTAAATTATTATTTTTGAGGGTCTAATGTGACCACTGTCCAATTAGCAATTTTGTTTACAAACGTCTTTTAAAGAACACAAGCAGTATTAGAAAATTTTATGTCCAAGGGCTTAAGTACTTAATACTAGCTGCGCCCCGTGTTTTCACTCGCAAAGTTTCGATTTCGTGAGAATATCAAGATAAAAAGTATTTCTTGTCCTAAAACAGGTGATGGTCTACCTATGTACCAAGTTTCACCCAATTCCGTTCAGCGGATTTAGCGTGAAAGCTTAGTAAACAAACACACAAAAATCTAATATTTTCTCTTTTATACATTTCCAGGGTCTGTCGTGAAAGATGAAAATATGACAATAATTACAGTTCTTCACAAATATGTCGCACTGTCAATTAAATTAAATAGGACCCAGACGTTATTAAATCTAATGTTTCTCATAGAATTAAACTTATTTGTAATCATAATTATCCTTATTGTGATTCATGGTTGTTCCTAATATAACTAATATTACAAGGTTTCTGTCACTATAAAGCTGATTTATTGTATTCGTGAATTCGATTACTTCCTCCATACATTAAAAACGTATTAGAATCTAATAGGTTTTTATGATTTTATGAAAGAAAGAATACCATTTATTTAACAACTATCTATAATTTGATAGCTGTCTCTTTGGATAAATATTGAAATTGGCAGCAGAATTTAAATTAATCGGGTTTTGAAAAAAAAACTGCCGTTATTTTACTCTCCCACTAGTACTAGAATATTTACTATATCGATGTAAATGGATCACAATATGCGGGCAAGCGCTATAAGAAGAAAAAGTAGACTGTCGTTTAGAATCGACACGCCAACATTATTCACACACTTTCCTCGTCTTAAAACCGCAAAAAACTTGATAAAATACTTCTAAATTACTTAAATAATTACGTCTGCTGTTACCGCAACAATGTCGTCGTGAATTAAGACACAAAATACACAATATGGCGGCCAAATAACAAGTTTTAGACACAATTTTTAAAACTCCTTTCACTTTACCTTCCAAGGTTTGTCCCGACACTGACATCGCGGCCGCAACAAAGAATATTACACACAGAACTTTCATTTTTAACTAATATACACTTTGATTATCACAGAAATCTATTAAATTATAACAAACATTAGTTACAAACTTTGAATAAACTTTTAAAACAGTTTCTTTTTAAATTTTCGAAATGTCACAGCGATAGCGCGACGCATGCGCGCTCGCGGGTTATGGTGAGTGGGGCGTTGGTGTTGCCAAGTTACAGCGGAGAATTTCCTCGAGTGATAAATAATTATTTTAAGTAGGTACGGTCAGCCAAGAAAGTGGTGTACCAGTTTTGATTTAGTTTCCCGGTCATCGAAAATTACAACAAGGTTCGTTATAAAAAGATATTACTGAAAGAGACAACATTATCATGACGTAAACCTATGTATTTAGTATTCATACGTCATATGTCACATATAAGTACATGACATTTTAACCTTTAGTATAAATGAAAAGGACATTAGTTTCTACAAAGCAATGGGGAAGGCAAGTGTCAAAGTGACATTGCTACCTTATGTCCCATAAGAACTGTCATATCAAAGGAATTTTCTGAAAAAAACTATTTATTGATGTAAAATGACTAGATGTTGTGTAATAGGCTGTAAAAATGATGGCATACACATTCCCGACAATTCACACTATCAAGAAATAACGGGTAGCTGCTGTGACTGCTGTGAGAACAAAAATTGTATTATCACTAAGGAAAAGCTATATAATAAACAAATATTTACCCTTGCGAAGCCGGGACAGGCCGTTAGTTGAATTTATTAATGAAATTCTATGATTATACCATAACTAAACAATCGAATACACCTTTCAAAATAATATCTACTTTTCTATTGGAGGTTAAGTATGGCATCGCTCTTTAGATCATGAAATGGTTCGTCTGGTGGAAGAATTATCACCGGGACCGAGATTTGTGATAGTTGTGGTGTTAGAAAGTTAAAATTCTTATCATATTACCCCAATTTATAAAATAGATGTAAAATTAGATGAAGAAGACAAACACAAAACTTGATGATATTTTTCTCAATATAGAATGTCAGAAGCAGTACTATATTTTTTGTAGAGGCTAGCACATGTAATACCTACATAAAAATTACAATTTTAAATCCTAACTACAAGTAAATGTGTGTTTAATGTAGTAGAATCAAACTAACCTCTCAACTAAATCACTTTTTTCCTCTTGCAGATGCACCGCGGCGTCTTAGTTCTTGTTTTAGTATATGCACTTGTATTGACGAATAATTTTCCATATTGTTTTTTAGAATAAACTCAATTTTTTTAACAAAATACGTGTTTGTTTTGTACAAGTTATACAGTAATCTGACATATGAGACATAATATCGCAGCGCCATCTACGATTAGCTTTGAGTTGCCTTCCCCATTGAAATGTTTCCAAACAAAAGTAATAAAAACTATTTAAATAGACAACCGAATTCCATTTGAAAAAGAAAACTGACAATTGACATTTTGTCAAATATATGCAAAAAATCGATATATTTTCCGTGTTATTTTTCAATCAACTGCATATAAAATCATCTCAATGCCTGCCAACTTGACCATTGCCGAAAGAGCACAAATAATTGCCCAATTTAATGAGGGAAGCAGTATCAGTGCGATATCCCGGAATTTGAATATATCGAGGCGTTCTGTCCGCTTTTGGATTCGTCGTGAAGGAGAGGAGGGAAGTTTGTTGGATCACAGAAGAAGTGGTCGCCGGCCTGCACTCTCCAATAACGATAGAGAATTCATGAGACGGGAATATGAAATCAATCAAAATCAAAATCAAAATCAAAAAGTCATTTATTCAAACTAGGCTGAGAGTCAGCACTTTTTGAACGTCAAAGTTACAAAAGACAGTCCCCCCAAAACGCCCACCCTTCGACACTTCCTAGTGCTGTAGCTGGGAAGAAGAAGTGGCGGAACAAACTCCCCAGCAGCACAGCTGTCTGTTAAGTTAGAAGAACTTGATTCTATACAATATTGTGTAAGTAATTAATATTATAAAACAAAACATACATTATTTGCCATATGTCAGCTAGCACACGCCAATATACCAACAAAAAAAAAAAATTGAATACTAAAGTCAAGCTGAAATAATAAAACAAAAACGTAAACAAAACTTAAAAACTAAATAAAGCCTCCAGGCATAAAGGGCGTGCCCGCTTACATGTTCAACGATGCAAAATGATTGATATACATACATTGATGCATATAGCTAAGTTGAAGTTACAATAGTTAAACTAGCACCTCCGGAGTAGAATAAAATAACAGTTAATACAAATAACAATAACAAAAACCATGGTCAGCAAGACGACCAGTCACCACAAGCAGCACCCGTTCACGAGCATAACGCAAAGGTCAGCCATTACCCCCCTCGCCATATTTGAGGGAAGGTGGTAACCCGACCCCCGACGCTACCGCAAGCAGTGACATCTAAGGGAGCATGACGAACTTGCTGCCGGTTTGTCAGGCAAGAATATTATGAACAGCTGACGAGGTCGCTAGCTAACTACATGTTGCAATACAACTCATTTAAAATCATTGTAATAAGTAGATTATGTCCACAATAAATGAAATTAAAAGAAAATAAAAATAAATAAATAAATTAACAAAATCTGTTAAATAAAAAAATAAATAAAAAACAATTATATGAACTACCCATATAAACTGTCAGTAGGAAAGCTAATTCTGGATTGAAAGAACATAAACATTGTCTTGAGTTTGTCTTGAGTTAATCACAGCGACCAACTATTCTTATCGTTTAAGTAGTCGTTGATAGAATAGTATGCCTTTGAACAAAGGTTGGATTTTACTTTAGCTTTAAACTCATTAAACTGCAAATCTAGTAAAGCAGAGGGAAGCTTGTTATAAAAGGTAATACCAAGACCAACAAAAGAATTATGAACCTTATGAAGCCGGTGAAAGGGAGCACGTAGTTTGTCCTTATTTCTAGTATTAATATTATGAATATCACTGTTTTTAGTGTACAGGTGTATATTTTGCCTAATATATAAGATGTTGGCAAAGATGAATTGTGATGCCACCGTAAGAATACCAATATCTTTAAACAAATCTCTCAGAGAAACTCTAGCACCTAGTTGGTAAATCGCTCTCGCAATGGTTTTAAGCCCACAAAACATTTTGCGGAGATGTTCGATGTGAGTGCCCAAACAATAAGGAATCATCTACATTACATGGGGTTGCACCACAGGCATTACGCCAAGAAAATATATTTGACGGATGCTCACAGACTTGCTCGTCTGAACTTCGCCAGAGAGCACTTAGAGTTTGATTGGTCTAATACAGTGTTTTGTGATGAAAAAACGTTTAAATCCAGTCAGCATGGACGTCTTCACCTTTGGCGATATAATTCAACACGGTATAAAGATGATCATGTAATCCCAAATAGAGAATCAGGTCGAATTTCCGTAAATATTTGGGGCTGGATGAGTGCGGATGGTGTAGGAGAATTGTGTTCTCTACCTCCTCGAGCGACGGCTGTAAATTATATCGACGTGCTTCAGAATGCAATGCTACCGACAGTCCGTAATGTTTACCCGGAGAACGAAGTGCCACAATTTGATTTTGTTCAAGATAATTGTTCAATTCATAATGCGAGGATCGTAAGAGCCTGGTTTCGTTCACACACTGACGTAAGGGTAATTCAGTGGCCCTCAAGATCACCGGACCTCAACCCGATAGAAAATCTTTGGGGCCTTATGATCCAACGATGGTCGCATCAAAATGAAAGAACCAAACAAGCTCTTATTAGTCACTGTAATTATATTTGGGAGGAAATGCGGGGAACCGATATTTGCTCACGGCTTGTTGGTTCAATGAGGTCTCGTCTTTTAGAGGTTATAGAGGCCAACGGCGGTTACACCCGTTTCTAATTTTTAAAAATTTTCAATATCTTCTAAATATTACTATATATGCTATGTTTTTGTTTGTTATAAGTATTTTAAAATTGATTGTAGAAATTTTATAAAAGGATAAATCTATTTTTAGCTTGTTTTTTATTGACATTGTAATTACAAGTTTACAGAAATTGTAGGTTTGTGGATTCGCCTTGTGCCTTTAAAATTTTATGTAACTTGTTGATTACAATTCTGAATTTGTAGATACAATTTTGTCATCAAAATCTACAGACCCCCGCCGTTGATTTTACGACGTCATTGGTTCCATCAAGTTCAAACTAAGAACAGCTGTCACGTTACAAATAGTCGTTATCAATAATCAGATAAAGACAGCAATAGAAGTTGTCAGATCGATCTGCAAGCGAAACTAATCTTTATCACCTATGAATCTGCAAGCGATATTCAACCTTAGGGTGGTACACCACTTTCTTGGCCGACTGTACACCTTTTTAAGAAATAAACTTCTTTAGCTTAAGTATACATGCCCCCAAAAAAATTATTTGTTTTATTCAACTGTACTGTTGAAAACGATTTTATTTTTCATTGATGATAACATATACATTTCCGCAAATATCCCACCGAATTCTCAATTTGAAAAAAATACTTAAAAATGTCATTATTAAAATACTAAGAATTTACTTACACGTAAGAAAATTGAACTTCGCCGGCTACCCTGCAGCGTTCACCTTAATGATTAACATTTGCATTTATTCAAATAAGAAACGATGACGTGAAGGAGTAATCACAATTTTTTTTTAATCAACTTTATTTTTCGTCGGTCTTTATTTAAATGCAGTTTAAGGCAGTTTAAACTTTCTTGTTTTTATTTAAAAAAAAAAAACTATTTATAAGCAAAATTAGGCTTTATTCACAAACAGAACCAAAAATAACCATATATCAGGGAGAAAGTTATAACTTGGCAATACTATTACTGGTCAGACTGTCACGTCAAATAACCACAGTCGCATTTAAATTTATACTAATATGAAACTTAAAGGCTCTGCTACAAGACTCAATTTCCTAGAAACAGCATAGTACATTCACATTGACACTACACAAGTAATTAGGGGGAAGTTTAATTTCGAAATACTATCGAAATCATTAGTAAATTATGGGTAACTATGCAATTAGAATTGTAATAAGCTACTAAGCAACAATGGTGCAAAGGCTAGGCCTTATATTTACTAGCAAGTGGGACTTTGTGAGTTCGAGTCCTGCCTGTAGCAAACATAATAATGAGATTTGATGTATGTTGATTTTCTTTTTGCCATTTTGTATTTTAAGTTATTATCGTGGAATGCAAGAATTGATAGAGTTCTTGAAATACGAACTTACTATTAGTTTCAAAGAATTAGCCTATTAGGCAGGGCATATTGTTCGCAGAATATATATATAGCCTACGGAACCGAATGTTTCTGAAGTGGCGAGTGCATAGCATACCCAAAAGGTAGAGTTGGAAAGCTTCATTATTCATGACTCAAAACTTTCCTCACAACATTTTCTTCTTTCCTCCATATCACATTGCCATACCATGACAATAGATTCCCAAACCACTTTTCAGTTACTGGTGCCACCTTCACACGTCCTGTTATGTATTCATTATCATAATTAGCCTATAATGTTCCCACTCCTTGGACAATAGTCTGCTCTCGGTGAGAGGGAGTGGGCCGTAATCTACCACACGGGCCCAGTGCGGGTTGGTAGATGCATCTACGTTTTTGGATTTTTGGTGCCAGGACGTGCAGGTTTTCTCAAGAAATTTTTTCTTCACCGTTTTGAGAGCCGTAGTGATGAAATAATTTACATACAGTAAAGCAACTGTCTGGGTTCGAACTCATAACTTGTGGTTGTTAACACAGGGCCATCACTGCTCTCTCCTCTTCTGAACACGTTTGTTAATCTATCTATCCGTGTAACACCACACATCCTTCTTCGCGTTGTCATCTCAGCTGCGTGCAATTGCCTATAATTTATTGTGCCACTTCTTCTTCCCAGCTAAAGCACTAGGAAGTGGTGAAAGGTGGGCGTTTTGGGGGACTGTCTTTTGTAATTTTGACGTTGGAAAAGTGCTGATGAGGATCAAATTCAAAAGTCATTTATTCAAATTAGGCTGAGGAGCCTAATTTGAATAAATGACTTTTGATTTTGATTTATAATTTTTGTGCACCAACATTTATTTCCTTTATGTGTATGTGTATATTAAACTTTGTGCAAAAGTAAAAATTATATACTGTACAAAGACGTCGGCCTTCCACATTCCACTATTTAATAATGCTCATAATCCTATTTATTTCTGCCGGAACTACTTTTACTACAGAATATCAAAATAATTCACATCAGTGATCAACAAAGACTGCATCGCACCGAAACAAACTGTGTAACATTGTGACCCATTTAAGACTTACCCATATTCGTGAGTAAGCGAGCAGTGCTGGCTGGCTTAGTGGCTGCAACTTGCGGTCGTAAGTTCGAACCCAAGCAGGCACTTTACTTTATGTAAATTATTACATCACCACTGCTCTCAAAACGGTGAAAGAGAACATCGTAAGGAAACCGGCATGTCTTAGAACCAAAAATTCGAAAACATGTGACATCTACCAACCTACACCGGACCCGCGTGGTGGATTAAGTTCCGGTCCCTCTTACTGAGAAGAGGCCTGTGTCCCAGCAGTGGGAACAATATAGGCTGCTGCTGATGATGATGATGATATTCATAAGTACTATGACTTGTAAAAGTATATCGAGGTATTTTGTTAGGACTTTATATTACTGCCATTTCTCTGTACAGTGGCAACCAAACTGACCGTTACCTTCACAGAATGTCAAACTTCGCGGTAATTGGACAGTAAGGAAACACGGTTGAATGATAATAATTTTAGAGCGCTTTTTTGTTTTAAACCACGTTGTGTACAGGAAGGGAGGGACATCAACGCGAAAACTGTAACCTTCTATACTAATATAATAAATGCGCAAGTAACTCTATCTCCGGTTACGCTTTCACGACTAAAAAACCATTGAACTGATTTTGATGAAATTTGGTACAGGGTAAGTTTCAACCCCAAGAAAGGACATAGGCTACTTTTTATTACGCGACTGCCGTCCACGATAACCGACATTTACGCGGACCAAGTCGTGGGGAAGAGCTAGTAATTAATAATTATGGTTACTGGTTTTATAGCATAGCTTTTAGACTCTCTAGCTGTTACATCAATAAAAAATCTGCTATTTCATAGACAAGTGCATTTGCTACCTGATCAAAATATTTGGAATAGTTTTTTAGGTTTCCGTAGATACCCAAAGGATAACTAACGGGACCCTATTACTAAGCCTCCGCTCTCCGTCCGTCTGTCCGTCAGCGGGCTGTATCTCATGATCCGTAGACAATTGAAATTTTCACAGAATGCTACCGCTATAAAAACAAATAGTTAAAATAAAAATTTAAAAAAAATTAAAGGGGTCTCAATACTCTTATGTCTACTTTTAGTACACTGCTGTTTATTGTCCCTAAGTAAATAAATAAATAAAATACAAGAAACGTGTGTTTTTACCTTGTGGTATGGAACCCTGCATTTGCAAGTGTGATTCGCACTTGCCTGGTGTTTTTTTTTTTTTTTTATAAACCCCGGATAATTACAACACCCATGAATTTTGAACTCCAATGGTCCGAAATTCATGTGGTACTAAATACATGGTAACGGGTTGTGTGACGGGGTTCATGCCGCCCTATATAAATACTTTAAGGGGTGGTCAGGAGCTTCCTGTAGACTCCATGTTGTAATTGAGTTCACTGATTTGGAACGAAAAGCGTTTCATTTTTCAATAAAAGGGTGGACCCTCTGACTTCCTCTGGTAGAAACACGTATTATTTGTAGGTTAAACATATTGGCCCGCCGTTTTTTCCAAATTGATAGGCAGACATGTACAGTGCTCGTGCATCAAATTAAAGTAAGTACAAAAACTTTACGGTCATGATGGGTATCGATAAATAAAGGTGAAATTAAAAAAATACCCTATACATTTTGATTCCCTTGAGAGTGTCGAAAACGTATTTTGCGTCTTAGACGGCCGTATCTTTTTTTCACGTTTGGTTTCTTCACAGCTTCAAGGGACTTTAGACTTGAGTATATCGTTTTAATTTCAACTCGATATCTCCTTGCGTTCCCGAGACAAAGGGTCTTGACAGACAGACAGACGGGCAGACAACAAAGTGATCCTATAAGGGTTCCGTTTTTCCTTTCGAGGTACTGAACCCTAAAAAGATGATCTGTTTCGGAGTCAACGACCGTTGGTGGTTTTTTTTATTTAAAGAATAAATTGAATCCCGGAAAACTTAAAACTGTACCTATAGTACACCCCCATTTCGCCTGTTATGTTTAAGTCCCATGTAATAGGAGGCGAGCCTGTTGCTATCAACCGGGTATGAATCCAGACTTCCGAACACGAGGCATTGGGTACGATTCAGAGGGGTAATTGCGGAACTTTTTATCGGTAGGAATTGGTTTAATATTCATAGTTAAACACCATTCATTGCGTTATTTACGTTGCTGAGCTACAATTTATTCGAACAAATGACGCAATGGTTTAGAAATAATCTTCAATCCCATTCAGATTCTGATAGATAGTGCGTTTCGCAATTAGGGGGCAGGATAGGGAAAGAACGTTGGAATTATCCATCAAGGATTTCTCAGCAGCCCGTAGTCTGGTACACAGGCTTCCTCTCCGTAAGAGAGTGTAGAGTAATCCACCAGTACGCGGTACCAGTGCGGGTTGGTAGATGTCACATGTCTTCGAATTTTTGATTCTAAGACATGCCGGTTTCCTCACGATGTTTTACTTCACCGTTTTGAGAGCAGTGGTGACAAAATAATTTACACAAAGTAAAGTGCCTGCCTGGGTTCGAACCTACTTTGCATCTCGGGACCATACTACTAGGCTTCCAATGAAAGCAATACACCCTTGCTAGTACCCAATGCATATAAGCAACGCTCCACATTCTTGAGAAATGAATAAATTCTAACAGGATACGCAGATACGCTAGGTGTATTGGAATTTAATAATACGATACTGTACATCCTTATACGTACCTCGAGTTTTTTTTTACTGATGCAGGTGGGCTGTGTTTAATTTGGTACATTTTCTAATATTTGACTTAAGACTTTCGCATACAGGCGCGACGCAACGGTACGACGCGAATCTGGTTGAATAATTTCCATGAAGTTTCCTTAACATCATGCTTGTCTTTCGTAGATTCAAGAATTTTATACGTTTCCTATGACTACTCTGACTACTCTGAGAAGAAAGGCCGAACCAAGCTCAAAGGTAGCAGTCTCTTTTAAAGTCCAGACATGCTGGGTTGTAGGGATATTAACGTTCAATCAACCAATCTACATGGTCTTCACATGATATGACAAGATTATGCCTGGACTTTAAAAGAGACTGTGACCTCTGAGTTTGTTTCGGTCTTTCTTTTCAGAGTAGTCAGTTAGGAAACGCCGACCTCATCTAGTATAAAAATATGTAGAGCGGAATGACGTGTCAGACTTTTACTGACTGAAACCCTCCCGTGTTCCTTCAGTTGCCTATGCCAGGGCCACGGTAACTCTTTCGAACAAATTCGTGAACTTGGCAGGTATCGGCCCTTGCGAACCCCTTCAATAATGCTGACATCTCTTAGAGGCGCGCGTGGAACACAACGCGCCGATCCGGGCCTAGTCCTTACCGGGCTTAACGTGCTTTACGAGGCACGAAGAAGTCTTGATACGTAATCGAGGATCGAAATCTAATTGTTACAGGGGGCTTACTCTTCGACCTAATTTTAATTCCAGTCTAAAGCCAATACGACTCCATTGTTAATTTTGCATACACGTGATTCGGTACTCTTGAAAACAATAGTGTCAACATTGAAACAACAACAACGTCCGATCTCGATTCCACTTAGTTCTCCAAAATGGAAACCCAATTTTGGCGTTAGCGTCGAACTCAAGAATACGAAACGTCAAAAATTCCAATGTCAATCGATCGGAATTAAAATCAAGAGTAAGCACCCAGGAATGTTCGATACTTTCATTAGTTCCTTTTTATAATTGTTTTGGAGAATCTGGCCGTACATTACAAATACTTGCACTGTTATCATCTATAGTCTATAATGTTCCCACTGATGGGACATAAGCCTCTTCTCGGTGAGAGGGAGTGCGCCATAATCCACCACGCGGGCCCAGTGTATAGGGCTTGGTAGATGTCACATGTCTTCGAATTTTTGGTTCTAATACATGCCGGTTTCTTTACGACTGTAGAATCCTGTTGATTCCGTATTTAAGTTGAATAATATCACTTCACTGGCTCATCACCACATCAAGCGCGACCGTGCAAACCTGCATATCGGCCTCTGTTTCCCGCCATTGCTACTGACTGACAGATGACATTAGTGACAGCAGTTGCATCCGCTTGTGTGCATGAGATAGTGTTTACGTATCTATGGAATAGATACACTACAACGACGTTTTCCTTTACCGTTATAATTACACTTATGATTATATGCAATTATGCATAGGGAGACAAAAGAAACGATGAATGAACTATGTGAATTATGATATGGATAGAAAGGGGTTGACGACTAATAGAGAAGTGTGGTAGAAAAATACATGTTGTGCCGACCCCAAATAAATTGGGACAAAGTAAAGTGAAGTAAAATTTTATTTGCATAGATTGCAGGTACAGTAAATAAGATGTGACAAAAAATATGGATAAGGACAGGAGAATGAGGTAAGTTTGTACGAAACTCACGTTGCGCGACTCCGACTTATACTTGACTGGTTTTTAGGGTTCCGTTGCCAAATGGCAAAAAACGGAACCCTTATAGATTCGTCATGTCTGTCTGTCTGTCTGTCTGTCCGTCCATCCGTATATCACTGCCACTTTTTTCCGAAACTATAAGAGCTACTTATGCTGTTGAAACTTGGTAAGTAGATGTATTCTGTGAACCGCATTAAGATTTTCACACTAAAATAGAAAAAAAACAATAAATTTTGGGGTTCCCCATACATAGACCTGATCTCAATTTTTTTTTTTCATCATACCCATACGTGTGGGGTATCTATGAATAGGTCTTCAAAAATGGTAATGAGGTTTCTAATATCATTTTTTTCTAAACTGAATAGTGTGCGCGAGAGACACTTCCAAAGTGGTAAAATGTGTGTCCCCCCCCCCCCCGTAACTTCTAAAATAAGAGAAAAATAAAACTAAAAAAAATATATGATGTACATTACCATGTGAACTACCACCGTCGTTTTTAAACGTCATAAATCGTAAACCGCAATTTACCTTACATTCAACAAACTGAAATATATAAATTAAAAAAAAAACATTTATTTTTAAACCGAGAATACCTACAGGTTTGTACGCAACCCTCGGTGCGCGAGTCCGAATCGCACTTGGCCGGTTTTTTTATTCAACTTTTAATCAACACTCAAAAGAAACATTTCCAAACAGAAACTCCGGTTTATTAACTCCGACCTCAGTCTATTAATCGCCCCTCACGGCTACGTCTCGTCTGAGTGAGAAAACATCTTTTATCTCAATTTGTTCTACAAATACAAAACAACGACCCTCTTTTGTTTTTGTTTGTGTTCGGACAATCTGTTCTGAGCTGGCGTAATTAAAAATACTAGTGATCGCCCATTGGTCGAAATTCGACCGTACTTCATTTGAATAGAAATATATTATTAAATGAAAAAATATAGACAATAATAAATTTAAAAAATTATATGGTTATATTTGACATTCAGTAACACAATAGACAAATTGTTGACGCTGTACTACTGTGGAGAGGGTTCGCTGGCGGAATGGTGATGGCCAGAACCAGGACGTAGGTGTAATGAGTTAAGAATACTTCTTCAGGACTCTCTTTTTTATTTTCTTTATACTTCTTAACTGCTGGATATGGAACAATATGGAATGAATTATCACTGTTTGTTCTGTTTTTATAGAATTTTCCCTATTATTTTTAATTAATTATGACGGTTCCAAATGTCATAATTATAACCAGCCTGTACAATCTATGACCAGCCTGTACAATCGTGAGGCATACAACCTCTAAAGTTTGCACACGACACTAAGTTTTGTATGGGAAACTTACTAATGCCATACTTGACACTCCCCATAAAACCACAAAAAATATTTCTTCATAACTAAATTAGATTCCTATCGTCGCTAATACAAATAATATTAAACACAAATATTCTCGATATGATCATAGAAATAGGTTATATATCTATAAAATTAATTTATTACCTATGGTTATACTTGACATTCAGTAAGACTATAGACACAAAATCAGGCTTACCAACTTAGGGGTTTTCCCAAATTTAGGGGGTAAATTGGGGTAATTGGGGGGAGTTGAGATTTTTTTAGGGGCGTTCCACTTTTCGGGGTATTCTTAGGGATTTTTTGCCATCTTACATTTCTCATTGTGTTTTTGATTACAATAAAAGTATTAGCGACTTCTAGTACGGTTCCTCGATACTAAGAATGCACAGTAAATGATTAACAAATGTCGCGTAATAAATATAGACAAATATTACTACTGTGTGCCGGTCTATGATTACTGAACATTCGTTGGTTATTTTTAATATAATTTTTTGGCGGATTTTTTTAATAATTGTGGCAGTTTTAAGGATTTTTAACTTAAGCTTTAAGGGTAAATATTTCTGGGTGTTGGTAACACTGCACAAAATAATAAAGACAGATTTGGATCATAAACAAAAGAATATCTATGCATGTGTGTATTAGATATACGGTAATGAACAGTAGTGTGTGTAATGTGTTATTTATTGAAAATAATGTATTTTAACGCATAATTTAAAAAAAAAAATAGTATTCGTCACTTCTTCTCTGTATAAACTATAAGCGTGCGAAATTTCATACTCCTCCATCCGCCCAATTTTCGCAAAAAGGGATCCAAAGTTTTCGCTTCACGTATTAATATATAGATATGGTTTTCACATGGACCCCATTGTCCGAATGAAACCAAATTACCATTCGGAAAGCACTAGCTTTCAAATAAAAAAACCGGCCAAGTGCGAGTCGGACTCGCGCACCGAGGGTTCCGTACAAACCTGTAGGTATTCACGGTTTATGCATAAGGCTTGTGTTTACGAAATTAAATCCTATTTTTTTAATTTTTATATTTGAGTTGATTGAATGAAAGGTAAATTGCGGTTTACGATTTATGACGTATAAAAAAAAACTACTTACTAGATCTTGTTCAAACCAATTTTCGTTGGAAGTTTATATAGCAATGTACATCATATATTTTTTTTAGTTTAATATTCTCTTATTTTAGAAGTTACAGGGGGGGGACACACATTTTACCACTTTGGGAGTGTCTCTCGCGCAAACTATACAGTTTAGAAAAAAATGATTTTAGAAACCTCAATATCATTTTTAAAGACCTATCCATAGATACCCCACACGTATGGGTACGATGAAAAATTTTTTTTTGAGTTTCAGTTCTATGTATGGGGAACCCCAAAATTTATTGTTTTTTTTTCTATTTTTGTGTGAAAATCTTAATGCGGTTTACAGAATACATCTACTTACCAAGTTTCAACAACATAGCTCTTATAGTTTCGGAAAAAAATGGCAGTGACATACACGGACAGACAGACAGACAGACAGACATGACGGATCTATAAGGGTTCCGTTTTTTGCCATTTGGCAACGGAACCCTAAAAAAGAATCATCAAAATCGGTTCAACTAGTCAAAAGTTATGAAGTAACAAACATAAAAAAACCGGCCAAGTGCGAGTCGGACTCACGCACCGAGGGTTCCGAACAAACCTGTAGGTATCCTCGGTTTATGCATAAGGTTTATGTTTATGAAATTAAATGTTTTTTTTTAATTTTTGTATTTGAGTTGATTGAATGAAAGGTAAATTGCGGTTTACCATTTATGACGTATTAAAAAAAAAACTACTTGCTTGATCTCGTTCAAACCAATTTTCGTTGGAAGTTTATATGGTTATGTACATCATATATTTTTTTTAGTTTTATAATTCTCTTATTTTAGAAGTTACGGGGGGGGGGGGGGGGACACATTTTACCACTTTGGAAGTGTCTCTCGCGCAAACTATTCAGTTTAGAAAAAATGATATTAGAAACCTCAATACCATTTTTGAAGACCTATTCATAGATACCCCACACGTATGGTTTAGATGAAAAAAAACATTTTGAGTTTCAGTTCTAAGTATGGGGAACCCCAAAATTTATTGTTTTTTTTTCTATTTTAGTGTGAAAATCTTAATGCGGTTCACAGAATACATCTGCTTACCAAGTTTCAACAGCATAGCTCTTATAGTTTCGGAGAAAAGTGGCTGTGACATACGGACGGACAGACAGACAGACAGACAGACAGACAGACAGACGGACAGACAGACAGACATGACGAATCTATAAGGGTTCCGTTTTTTGCCATTTGGCAACGGAACCCTAAAAAGAAAATACAGTTGAATTGATAACCTCCTCCTTTTTTAACCGACTGCAAAAAAGGAGGAGGTTATCAATTCGACTGTATTTTTTTATTTTTGTTACCTCACAACTTTTGACTTTTTAGTTATTTTTTTAATACTGCGGTACCATTGAGTCACTTGACCAACCTTCGAAGAAAATACTACAAAGCGAAAAATAACTTTAATTTCGGTGTTTTTGGATATGTATTTTTATTTTTTCCAACGACTGCCGAAATTGAAGTCATTTTGTATTTTGCAGTGTTTTCTTTAGAAGCCGGCTTTTAGTTTGTTGTAAAACAGTTTGTTATTGATCACTTTTTAGTTATAAGCACCAACCTCACACTTATTCATATACCACTAAATGCTATTTAAAAACAACAGGGACAGGAACTATAAGAACATCATCGAGAGATTCATAAAATGATTAAATACGTGGCATCAAAACGAATGCAAAAACTACGGAACCGAGCACAAATCCAGAGACTAAGCTGTCACTGATGAATTCCTTATAACATTATACCCGGCATGGGAATCAAACCAAGTAGGTACCCCACTTACCGACAACTAAGAATTTCAGTTCACTAACCCTACAAAGTGTGGTGCCGCCTTGCCGGACGTCAAGAATTGCACCGTCAGGGTGTCGACTCCTGCCGGGGTCGCGTGATTGTCCGAAAGAGATACCGTGACCTTGGCACATGGGCAACTGATGGAACACGGGTGGGTTTTAGTCAGTAAAAGTCTGACACGCCCTCCCGCTCCGCCCAGAGCGAGCGGGAGAAGTCATTTGATGAGTTCCCATCCTGACAAAACAAAAAATAATAAAACACCTAAAGAGGCTCTCGTTAGGCAGCTGGATCAAGGGCTTGATCCAGAAGGCGGTATTACTGGACACCAGTGGCGAAGGCACCATATAACACGATTCCTACCGGCTTGCCTTCGGGGATTCGCATTGGTAACTCTATCACTATTAAACATACAATAGTATGTAAATAGTGGCTACTATTGTCAATAAATATAGTTACACTACGGGTATTTAATTCACCATAACATTCAAACAACAAAAAAGGTTATTTATACCTTTGTATTACAACAAAAGAGAAATGTTCTAAATTAACCCGGCGCCAAAACGTCATAATCGGGAACTAAAAATTCATACAACAGCGATCCCGTAATGATGTCACTTTAGGTCACGTGGCACCGCTTGATATGTACGAGAGCAAGCCGCTGTACAACGGGTTATGACAGAGACAGGTATAGAAAAATGCGTCAGCGAGAACGAGATAGAGAAATATTGCATATTTTATTCGTTTTCATCTGTTCAATTTAATTTTATTTAATTCATTACATTCCTATATTAATTTTAGAATGATACTAAGTATTCTTTATTGATGAGTCAGTAAGTTAAGGCCGACTTCGCTTCGGTTTCTCTTTTAGAAAAATTTACGCCTCGCCGCTGCGTGGACACGGCACGTATAGTGAGGAGGTTCCTCTCTCAGCAGCCCTGACCACCGGTGGCTTGGACCCTATTCCCGATACCGGTGGGCTACTATTTTTTATATTTTTAAATGTTTTTATGATTTTTGTTACTTTAATATTTAAAAATATAATTTATATCTATGTAGAATTAAATAAACGAAATAATAATAATAAAGGGTGAGGGAGTTACTAGAGAATGGGCAGCAGCGTTGAAATTGGGGGAGGCATATGTCCAGTAGTGGACGTCTTTCGGATGAATTGATGAACCATGTGAAGCAGTTAAAAATAGCATCAAAACTAATTCTAAATAAAATATTTATTCCAAAGCATCGACACAGCTTCCGAAATGAATCTTAATTCTAAGAAAACACAGCTAGCAGTCTCTCTTAATAATATCACTTAGTTTAGATTATTTCTTAACATTTGTATTTGTCCTACTAACTTGTAGAACGGCCTCTAATTCTTGTAGAGACGGCACATCAAGCTATTAAAATCTGTCAAATTTATTTAATAGATTTTCAACTTTATCGCTGTAGTATTAGGTTCAAGGTTGATTGGCAGAATTTGTCCGCTTTATGTGCTAGCGTCTGTACAACGTCGTCGTCGCGTCGTTCCAGCGTTTATATTAACGCCACAAATAAAACGGGAGTGGGCAGCGTATATCTGTAGCACAAATTAAGATGGAGAGTATTGTCAGACGACGATCTGAGGGGCTTATCCTTATTGCTTTACTGGGTTAGGTCTGTGTGATAGAGGGAGCTATGATAGTTTAAGTACAGTGGTCTACAGAAACAGTATTTGGTTCGGCTATCATCGTAAACATTAACACGAGATAATCAGATTTAATTTTAACTTGGTTTTGCCCGCGGTTTCACTCGCGTGGATTTCGGAAATTTCGTAGCGTTCGTTTCCAATATAATGCCTAAATAATTAATTTAATGGTGTTTACTTTGAAAATTAAGGACTTTCTACAGTACTTCATTCCCTTTTCAGCTCTTCGGGAGTATAATGATCAAAGTATAAATACATTTTTTAAACATCAGCCTAAAGACAACACAGCTTCGAAACTGACGGACTTTCACCCCTATTACGGGGAGAGTTTCTTAAAATCCTCTCCTCACCTCTCCTACCCACCTTCCAAGGCAATCACGCTCTTATAAATAAGGGAAAAGTATGGAGAAAACCAGATTGTAGAATATTTATCAAGAAATGAGAATACATGGTTTGTATAAATGAAGATAAACAACTGAACTCCTATGACCTCGGGGCACGGCTTTGTAGGCTTATCTTTATGGCGAAGGTTTTACACTGTCAGAAAGTATGTATATTTATTGAAAGACCTGGCTAAAATAAATGATGATGTAAAATCATTTTAGTGACTTCAAAAACATACCAAAAATTATAGATTCAAAGACACCGACTTCTGAAATTAAACTTATTTTTCAGTTTAGTCTTTTTTTTTTTCTTTAACTAACAAAGTTAATTGTGTTTAAATCTCATTTAAATTCATAAATTACGTCACACGATTTTCATGATTTTTAAACCCCCGCCCCCCGTCCTTGTCACAGCTTGTCACATTTGTGAGACACCCCCCCCCTCCTAGTGTGACGTCACATATTTTTCAATTTTACATCTATAAATAATTACTGAATTAAAACAGCAGTTCCGCAATATGTTTTATTTCAATTTAAATGATTTGTGAGGAGTGGGCTCCATTAAATTATTTATAACTGGCATGGCTCTTCTTGTTTTTTTCTTATGTAATTGCTTGTGTTGATTAGTGGCTTTGTATGATGCAAAATATAGACCACAGCATAAGCTGCACTGTATGGTTCATATAGTTTACGGTAAAGATTACCTTAATTACTCTTTTTATTCATTTTAAACTTGTTTCGTAAGTAGGTATCACAATAACAATATAATCTCAAAATAGCAAATCAAATGCAATAGAAACAATATCACCGCTAGGCACGATGCATTTAGCGGCATTTATTAAAGGGCAAGTACGCGGTCGGCGCGTAACACCAGTAGAGCTAGTGGCCGACTAAACAATTTGAATCTACTGACAGAGTTGCAAATGTTTCTGAGCGTTAATGGTTCAAAGTTCGTGTTTTACTAAAGAGCCCTCTCACAAAATTTGGATGCTCGAGTTTAGGTAAAAGACGGCAACCTTATGTATGTGTGCGTAGCTATCCACACATGCACAATACAAACAGTGTAACGCGTGTGTCGAGCCGGTCTAAACAATCTTGATCCGTTAGAATTATAATGAGGTATTTAGAGATTTATGAAAATACTTACTTTTATTAAGTCAGTCTAATAAAGATTTCTAGACTAATAAAAAATTACAAATTTATGCTATGTAAAGTATACAATAAAAATAAAAAATTCAAACAATTATATATTGGTGCTGATTCTGTTGTACACCGAACTAAACTATCTCTAAAATTCCTTACTTTTAGCTCAGAGAATTGTTACGCTATTCTGCAAGAAATAATCTCTAAATTGAAAAATTATTTTGACACGACTAAAATCAAATTTGACAATCGCGACTCAACGTGGTATTATTTTTTCTTTTGGCTTCGCAACTTAGTACTTGTGTGCGTTACGCAATGAACTTGTTGAGAGACGAAGGCGCGCGCAAGGGGGCAGCCTGGACGTGTTTTATATGGAACTAGCTTTTGCCAGAGACTTCGTAGCGTAACGTAGCGTAAGCGAGCACTAAGAAAGGAAGTAGAATTGCACGGGCGAAGTCACGGCCAACAGCTAGTAAACTACAAAACTTCTTTATACACCACGTTTTTTGCTAATCTATAACTGTATGCCAAAATTATCAGACTACTGGGCGAGCTTACGCGAGAGCAAGCCACATAGAATTGCCCGTGTGAAAAACAGTTTTCTCTCAAGTCTATCCCCACAAATTTTAATGTCTGCCCTTGTGATTCTAGTCATTGCATAGCACTTTGAGGGGAAACTGTATTCGTTTGAATTCAAAGGGAAGATCATTCAGGATTAATATAAAATAGGTTAGTATTTCTCACCTTAGTATTTCTTTTGGTTTTGCCATTTAATTAATTTGAAAAAAGAAATGGTTTGGTTGTTTATTTTCATTGTTTTTTTTTATTTTTAAATTATATTATTTTTGTTCAGGTGTAATTTTGTGCAATTTTTTGTATACATCTTCTTGTCTATTTTGTTTTATGTTTTTGTGCAATTTTTGTGAAATAGTTGTTGTTTTCGTAATCAGCAACCCAATAAATCATAAAAACGTATCTAATGTTGATTTTCAGAATTTGTCACCCCTTTTCTACCTTTTAGGGGTTGAATTCTGAAAGAGTCTGACACACGTGTTTACTCATTTATTGATAGGAATACTACGAAGTTTCGAATAAAATAGTTTAACTGATCTTGTTTCCCCATACAAACTTTCAAACCCCCTTAGGGGTTGAATTTTCAAGAACCCTAGGACACGTAATTGTTTATTTCTATTTGTTAACCTAAAAACAAAGTTTCAGGCTTGTAGCTCTAAAAATGACGGACTTCCATACAAAATTTTAACCCATTTTTCACCCCCTTAGGGGGCGAATTTTCAAAAATCCTTTCTTAGCCTATGATAATGATGCCTATGTCATAATAACTATCTGTGTGCCAAATTTCAGCGAAATCCGTTCAGTAGTTTCGACTGTGCGTTGATAGATGAGTCAGTCAGGTTTGCCTTTTATATATTTAGATTTTTCATTTTTTGTTTGAATTCTATAAAAAAAATATTACCCACGTGTTGAAATTTATATGTGTGGGGTTATTATAAAGGGGGTCGAAAATTTCATTATTTTTGCGATAGGACACACCATTTTCGAGATATAGGCAAAAGAAAAAAAAAATACAGTACTGTTTTTGCACGAGGCGTTGGTGTAAACTTTTGTTCATGACCACTAGTTTTATTCCACACCTTTTTAATCGCGACTAAAAATAGTCAGATTTAGTTAAAATAAATTATTTTAGTCAATATTTTTCTACAGTCTATTAAAATAATGCTTTACTTGATAATAATCAAAACTCTTGTCTTATACAAAAAAATAAAATGCGAAGAGTAGCAAAATGTTGTAGTCGTAGTATATTTTTACGTTCACGATACGAGTACCCGAAAACTGAGACGCGGGAAAAATTGGCACAGGTCCTCCCTCGTTGGGCGCTTGCGCCGTACTAAACGCTGCCTGCTTGTGCATCGTAATTTATTCTAATTTAGAGTGATTTCAAAACGATATTATGTGTAATTAAATAAACGGATCTAAATAAAACTTGAGAATTCGATTTGTTATAGAGCATACTTTATATTGACATGAATTTTTTAACGTAATTATGCTTTTTTCAACCCAAAATACGTGATAAAATTGCGAATAAATCGTAAAACTTGCCATAAGACTTATTTTTTTTTTTTACTAATTAATGTTATTAAAAATCAATATTCTTGTACTAAATGTAACAACTAGATTATATGTCTGATGTTTTGTGTATTTTTTTAACTCAAATTTCTACATATTAATGATAGAAATAGGAGTCTGAAATTGACCCTGCGCTGATTTTTAAGAAAACTAGTTGTGGGAGATTAATGACTACAAAGTAAACAAATAAGTTTTTGTAAAAGTAACAAAACAAAAGATTGATCTATTTTTTAAATGTATTCATCAATGCCAGAGTATTTATAATGATGAGATGAGAGGTAAATAAGGCGACTAAAATCTTAGATATTCGCGCAAAAATGTAAAATGGCTCTTAACACTTAGATTAAAATAGATTTTGAAATGTGACGTCACGAAATTTAGACCCCTCCTACCCCCTTGTCACACAATGTCACACTTCATCGACCCACTCCCTTCCCTTAACGTGTGACGTAATTTATGGATGGCCCCTTACTGCCTCGTAAGTCTTGTGGTTGCCAGAGGTTCTACTAAGCATGAGGTCCTTGGATTAATTCCCGGAGCGGGCAAAGAGTTGATTATTGGGTTTTTTCTTACAAGGATTTCTCACCAGCAGCCTGGAGTCTGGATGTGTACCCAGTTGACGGCGATAGGTTCGCCGCCAATTCCATGTATACCTATATGTACATTCTGCCTAATCCTTCACGGAATACAAGCGTAATGTTATGATGATACTTGGTTTACTTCAAGATTAGACTACATTTTTTCCACATGAAACTCAACAAAGATAAGCCACCATTGTAATTACAAAAGCTATAAATTTATTTTCATTTATCACTGTACATGGAAAAAAATGAATCACACACATACACAGCTCATTATAATCACATGATATGAAAACCTTCGTCCTAATAACAAATGGTTCATGTAAAATGATAACTTGATGCGATAATTGATAGCGTCGCACCGCCCACGCTGTGTACTTACAGCTTTATCTGTGAAAGTGAATGAAATGTGCCAAGGGCGAGCAGTAGTTTGAAGGCAGAGTTCTATCTGTGGTTCTGTTAACGTCAGCACAAAAAGCTATTACAATCTGTCAAATTTCTTTAATAGATATTCAACTTTATCGCTACAGTATTATGTTCAAGATTGATTGGGAAATTTTGACAGTTTCGGGAGCCTTACCTTGAAGTACCTCTGTAGACGCCACTCACACATCTACATTTCATAGCAAGTGTAGAATCCTGTTGATTCCGTATTTAAGTCAATAATATCACTTCGCTAGCTCACGACCACAGCAAGCGCTACCGTGCAGACCTGCTTCCCCGTCTCTGTTTCCCGCCATTTCTCGTAACTGACAGATGACATTAGTGACAGCCAGTGCCTCCGCTTGTGTGCATGAGGCAGTGTTTACATCATCATCATACTAATAAACTGTGAATGTAAGTTAAGTTTGTTTGTTACGCTTTCACGCGAAAACTACTTAACCGATCATCATGAAACTTTGTACACATATTTTTGGAGGTATTAGAAGTAACATAGGTTACTTTATGTGAAAAAAAAACCAGATTTATTGTTATTTTTAACGCGAGCGAAGCTGCGGGCACAAGCTAATATCTATTAAATAGATACAATACAGCAAGATTATCGACTACAGAATTGCCAAACTTATTTGGTAGTGTTTAAGGTACATTTTCGCAGATGCTGCATTATTGCTGATGGGTCTGAAAGATCCTGCAGTATCGATCACGTTCTAGAAAGTGCTGGTGAGCGGAGGCTATCCTACCTAGGTATAGGAGTGTACCTTGCACTCCTGCAAGGTACACCGATGACCTACTGAGGTCGAGGATAACCGCTGGATGCGAGGAGCAAAAGACCGGAGACCTGGTGATATTTGGGGTTGGGCTACGTCCAACTGTGAACCTCTTTCAGCTGAAACGATGATAAAGATTATAAGCATGGCCTATGGAGCCGATACGTGGACAGTTTTGGTACGACTGGTCCATAAATGCAAAGTCTGTCACTACAAGTTAAACAAAAAGTTAAAATGACGAAAAGAGAAACTGAAAAGCAAAAATAAATCTATCAGTCTAATTTAACTCCCAAATTAATAAAAAATATTTTGCTAGCTTTCTCTGTCCCACTCCTGGGCAACAGCCTCCCTCCACTTCTCCCAACTTTTGCGAACCTGCGCGTGCTTCTTCCAGTTTTGACGGAACCTGTCCAGCTCGTCCCGCCATCTCGCCAATATTTATTTATTTAACCTATTGAATGCCGTAATTACAGACACAATTAAAAAACTATTGTGTCTATACCAAATGTGGTATCTCAGGGACTTAGAGGTTAAACTTTTCGCACACAAAACAGGTGTAAAGACGGACTAATAAAAAGACACGAAATAAAATAATAAAAAAACGGCAATATAAATTACTCTTTTATTTTTGGATTATTTTATCCTACACATCAGAGTGGATTTTGTTTTTTTTTTAAGTAGAAGTCGAACTACTCAATAAAAAACGATGCGTGGTCATACATAAAATACATGTATATATGCGTTCACTTCAGAACTTCCTTCTTATTTTCCATCGGTTAAAAATACCTAAAAGTATTAACAACAAGTTACCCGTTTTCTACCCTCAAACACTGTATCAGGCTATTTCAATCCCTCCCGAAGCAATTTTACTAATAATAAGAACGACCTATTTCTATTTAAGGATACCGACAATCCGGCTCATTATGCAAGCAACCATCAGACCCGGGTAACGACGCGTTATGTTTCACGCGCGCCTCAAAGAGTTGTCAGCAAAATTGAAGGGGTCCGCTGGGACCGATGCCTGCCAGGGTCGCGAAATTGGTCGAAAGAGTTACCGTGAATAGGAAACTGAAGGAACACGGGTGGGTTTTAGTCAGTAAAAGTCTGACACGCTCTTCCGCTCCACCCAGACCGCGAGAAGTCGGTTGATGATTTCCCATCCTCTTGATCACACTCCTACCCTTATCCCAATTTTTGGGGGCGGCGCAACATGTCTTTTACACGCTTTATATTAGCTTCACTTGTATGTTTGTTTGTAACTGACACCTTATAGCGCGATTTTGACCCACTTTAAACGACCAGATTTCATTCAAACTTCGCACACCTGTCAAAGACCGATGACAATGCAAGTGCCACTATCCTTGCCAGGGTTATCAGGACAGCTAAAAATCTGACTTCTATAACTACGCTGACATACGTCACAAACTACGCTGACATACGTCTCAAAATTCGAAAAACCCTAAAAAATTGAAAATAAATATTAGTTTAAAAAAACTAAAAATCGCTTTCATAGAAAACCAAACTAAAAAGTAGAAAATAATGGAAAAAAGCGTGGGTGCTTTTTAAGGTATTTTTTATTTATCAGGCACCCCACGCTTACTACGCTACTAATAGTTTTGTTCCACACTTCCCTATCAGTCGCCGATTCAGCAGTCATCCCCTTTCTATCCATATCATAATTCGCACAGTCCATCTATCATTTCTTTGGTCTCTACTCTTATAACCATGATTTCCCACCTATAAAAAAATCAACCATTAGAACTAGGGTTTTTCCATCCCGTCTACGGAACCCCAACAATAATGTACGCACGGCTAGAGGTGTTGTGATTTCAGTCGCGTTCGGGATCGCTCGCCGGTACCAGCGTGCACAGTCCACCATTGGGATAAACTGTTTTATTGTTTATTTCATTTATTTACTGTAGAAACGTTCATCACCGGAGAAAGTAAGTTACGGTAAGTTGCCTGAAACTATACTCAATACTTTTATTGTATTCCACATGTATTTTTAGGTGACAAACTTTTATTAGATCCCTAGCACTTTGCCCGCGTATATTTCGTATTTTCCCTGCCAACTTTAACATCCCTTAATCCCCCTTTATGGACTTTGAAGTTTGGAGGAATAAGGAGAAAATAGTACCAAGTTAATTATTCACTTAGATAAGTATTCGCTCCAAGTTTCAAAATTACTAAGTTAAGGAATATGATTTTCATACTAACTAAATACCCCCTTTTCTTACCCCCACTTATGAGAACATATGTATGTTTGCCATTAGGTATTTATGGACTAGCTTCTGCCCGCGACGTTCGTCGCGTCGAATCGCCTACCCGTGCAATTTTCCCCGTTTTTGCAACATTTTTCATTACTGCTCCGCTCCACTTAGTTGTAGCGTAATGTTATATATTCTATAGCCTTCCTCGATAAATAGGCTATCAAACACAAAAAGATTTTTTCAATTCGGACCAGTAGTTCCTGAGATTAGCGAGTTCAATCAAACAAACAAACAAACTCTTCTTTATAATATTAGTATAGATGAAATCAGATTTGTCGAACTGTTCCTAGTAATATAAAAGGTGTAACAGTATCTGTGCCAGTCCTGTTAGTAATTCATAATTAATTACTGAATCGATTTCAGTAGTTAATTATGAACGACAAGCTTTTGCCCGCGGCTTCGCTCGCGTTAAATTCGGGGAAACACGGTTCCCCTTTCCTGATTTAGAACACAGACGAGAACTCGAAACAGAATGTTATTTAAATACGCTACTGTAGACGATACTATATGTGTCCATTTGGGGATAGAATGTAAAGATTCTGGGCATTGGACACACGCGAACATGCTACATACAGTTGTCCATGGGAAAAGCACGGCTTTTCTAAGTTCACCCCAGCCACAATCTTTCCTCTTTATATTGTTAGTTTAATCTAGCTGCGCTTTGCGGTAACAATCGCTTTAGTTTTCATCCAGTGGGAATATCGGAATAAAAATTATCCTATGTCTTAATCTAGGACATGGTTTACCCATGCTCCAATGATGTTGCCAGTCTTCAAAAATTCAGTTAATTACTTATATTAAAGTTTAGTCAATATAGCTAGTCAGAGATCGGCAAAAACAAATAGGCGGCCCTTCACTACCCTAATAATAATACCCTAGTTTGTTTAAAAAATCCCTTCATCCTCTACCTAGCGCCTTTTCCCAACAATTTTGGGGTCAGCTTCCAGTATAATCGAATGTAGTGGAATACCAGTATTTAACATGGCGCGACTGCCTATCTTTTTAACACGCTTTTATTAGGTCGACCTGTATGTAACTAACTATGTAATGGAATCTAAGGTAACTAATTTAACCATCTTCCAAGGATCGTAGCGTCATGAAAATTGCCAGATGTATGTAGTTCTGATGACAATACAATAATATGGTACTGTCGAACTGATCTGATGATGGAGCCGGACGATATGAACTGGAACTGCATGATGGAACATCGTATCATAGCTGTGTTTGGACTTGTTAGAAAAGTCTAGTAATGAACTTTGACCACGATTAGGTTTCAAAGTCTGATGATGAAGCCGGAAGATAGGCACTGGCATTCCATGATGGAATATCGTATCATAGCCGTGTTTGGACTTGTTAGAAAGGTCTTGTAATGAACTTTGACCACGATTAAGTTTTTGGTTTTTACGTGCATTTATAAAAGCGTGTTTTTCTATTGTTTTTAAACTATAAATTTATTTCCATTATTAACAGCTGTGATTTACGAGTTGTTCGCCGTAGATTCGAACCCCAGCAGGCGCT
The DNA here is from genome assembly GCA_932294355.1 of Aporophyla lueneburgensis. Taxonomy (NCBI): domain Eukaryota; kingdom Metazoa; phylum Arthropoda; class Insecta; order Lepidoptera; family Noctuidae; genus Aporophyla; species Aporophyla lueneburgensis. The sequence goes on along the minus strand of OW028762.1, from coordinate 7,407,685 downwards.
TCACTTTGTGTAAATTATTTCATCACCACTGCTCTCAAAACGGTGAAGGAAAACATCGTAATGAAACCGGCATGTCCTAGAACCAAAAATTCTAAGACATGTGACGCTTACTATCCTGCACTGGATCCGCGTGGTGGATTATGGCCCACATCCTCTCACATAGAGCAGGCCTGTGTCATAGCAGTGGGAATTTTATGTGATGATTATGATGTCTATCTGACCTTCACGACCAAGTTACTCGGTAATACGATACCCCATGTTAACGTATTATTTCTACAGCTTCAGAATAGACAAGCTTAGGAGCTTTGAAGCTTAAATGCTGGCATTGCATAGGTGCATACAATGTACATATACCAAAACAATTTTTTTACACTTTTTGTCTATCTGTCTGCCTGTCTGTTTATTCCGGCTAATCTCTGAAATGGCTGGACCGATTTTGACGGGATATTCACTGGAAAATAGCTGATGCAACAAGGAGTAACTTAGGCTACTTTTATATTAGAAAAAAAGGAACTTACGAAAAAAAAACGAATGAAAAACTTTTTGTTAATTACCACGCGGGCGAAGCCGCGGGAAAAAGCTAGTGTAGTGGACGAATGGGATGTGATCAGCACCCTTACTCGCCCTGGGACTTCTCCCACGTTTTTGACGTGCTTCCCTACTTACCTACTGCGCTGGTAAAACACGTCACCACGCACCCCTGAATGCGTAATAACGATACGGTCGACCAAGACCTCGGGAGACTGAACGTGAGACTGAATTCTGAGAGAAACGGACGAAATAAAACACTTTTCTTCTAGTATTTTTGGTCCATGGACTCCGGCTTGTTCTTCGTTGTGCCTCTTCAACGGCTGAGCTGCGACTAAATGGGCCCGGCCGATCGTGCGTATTTTATAGTCGACGGGGCCGCTTCCCATTACCTTATAGACGACAGTGATTTTCAAGCCCATTTCACTGTTAGTTTTCATCAAGCCGAAGTCTTTGAACCCCTTTATTTTTAATTAATTATCACATAACCCTTACATTTTATATATTTTTACATTTGTTATGTGGTCCCTTCTTATATAAAAACACAATATTGCATGTACATAGTCACAATAAAAACTTTCTAGAACAAAAACTTACAAAGTTTGACTTAGGACAATTGCCACTATCTTTAATCTATAATATCTCTGAATCCTGTGGTCCGATTTTGATAATTTAAACGTTAAAAGTGGTTTTACATCTAATTCTATCGTTAACAACAAAAATAGCAACAATCGGACCATAAACAAAAAACCTCATTTTCAAGTTACGTAATTATAGAACATTCCTTTCGAAATTTTGTACATTTCCTTACAAGATTCACTCAAATTGAAGTTAATTAGATTCTAATAAGAAAACTAAGCATGAAAACTAAAACTAATTAGAATCTAATACATAAACTTATAAACAAGACTTTTCAAAATTATTAAATTCCTTACTAGCTACAAAATTATTCCTTATATTTACATTTTATTATCAAGGCGCTCTCTGCGCTACTTGCACCCACTTACCCAGAGGGGGTCTAAATTTTGACATTTTTACAAACTTTTGAGACCTTTACTAATTTAAAAATGCTTTCTAACTTACAAAATCATTGTCAGGGTGCACTCCGATACTACTTGCGCCTAGATGCTTAGATTTCGTCGCCGACATTCTCCCCCTCGTGCGTCGCACCATCCTCCAGGCTCGGCGATACTCCCGGCACCAACAACACCACTCTCGAACTGGGTCTTCGTAGAACTCCTCCTCTGGTCTCGACGTCGACGATCCTGACTCGCCCGTCTGGTCCCGGATACACCTGCTGGATTCTGCCGCGTGGCCAGGTACATCTCGGCAGGCTGTGGTCGACGATGAGCACGACGTCTCCGACTCGTAGATCGGTGGGGTTGGTTCTTCCCTTGATCTTTCTGGGCAGCAGGGTAGGTAGGTATTCCCGCAGCCAGCGTTGCCAAAAGTGGTCGGCAAGCCGCTGCGTGGCCTTCCAGGTGGGTCTGCCCACCAGCTCGCTGTCTTCGAAGTTGCCGACTCTTGGTGCGCCACATGACCGCCCAATTAAGAAATGATTAGGCGTTAGCGCTTCTTCTTCAGGATTCTCGGAGAGGTGAGTGAGAGGTCGAGAGTTAACGATGTGCTCGGCCTCTAAGAGGAGGGTGTGGAGTATCTCCTCTCGCGGGTGTTTTTCTTTCAGGGTGGTGTCCAGCGCGGTTTTGATCGATCGCACTAGACGCTCCCATGCACCGCCCATATTCGGGGCACCAGGAGGGATGAACTTCCACTGCACGCCGATCTTCTCTGCTTCTGAGATGAGATCTTCTTGTTTCATGGTGTCTTGTGCTTCTTGTAGTTCTTTGTTCGCGCCGACGAAGTTAGTCCCGTTGTCGGTGTAGACAATCTTCGGCATTCCTCTTCTTGCTGCGAATCTCCGTAAGGCCATTATCATGCTGTCGGTGGAGAGTGAAGGGGTGAGTTCCATGTGTACGGCTCTAGTTGTTAAGCACGTAAATAGAGCTCCCCATCTCTTCTCATGGCGTCTTCCTACGGTGATTGTCATCGGGTCGAAGTAGTCAATGCCAGTGCACGTGAAGGGATGTGTACTGTGCATCAGCCTTTCTGAAGGTAGGTTGCCCGTCGGTAATTCTCGCGGTTTAGCTCTTCTCACTTTGCACCATTGACACTGATGTTGCACTGTTCTGATTGCTGATCTTATTCCCAGCACCCAGAAACGCTGTCTCACTTCGTTTATTACTGTTGCGTGATTATCATGGTTGAATCGGCAGTGGAAATCTTCCAGTATAAGTCTCGTGGTCTTGTCCTTACTGTCGAGCACGATGGGTCTCTTGTATTCTCTTGTTACTCCCCGTATCGCGTCGATTCTTCCTTTCAGCCGCAGGAGACCGTCTTCCAGCACTACGTCGAGCTTCTTCAATTTGCTGCTTCCTTCTAATGGTTTTCCTTGCCGCAGACACTTGATATCTTCTTTGAAGCTTCTCTCTTGACTGCCTTTCAGTAGTATGATTTCAGCTTGCTCTAGTAGTTCGGCGTTCAGCGGTATATATTTCCTGTCTGGCACTCTTGAAGATTGATGTCGTTTCTCGACACCTTTAGTTCGTTTTCCTTTCGTCGCTTTCCAGGCGGGATCTTCTCGGCTGACGTTGACCCTCTCCTTTGTTCTGCAGAGTTGTATGAATTGTAACACTCTTGCTGTAGCTCGCCACAGTCTCTTCCAGGACGAGAAACTCTCAGGATCTGGTGATGGATAAGTGGTGCTTGCTGCTGCTACGACGTCTGCTGTCTTCTCTTCACCGGTGGCTTCCTTCTTGAATGTTCTAGGTGCCGGCCAGTGGGCTTCCTCTTTCCTTAGGAAGTCAGGTCCAACGTACCAGCGGTGACAGCAGTCGAAGTGTTCCGGTACGTCGCGCGTCGCATCGTCAGCAGGGTTATGTGCTGTCGGTACCCATCTCCAGTCCTGTGGTTTCGTGAGATCTTCTATCTCTGCTAAGCGATGAGCTACGAACGTCTTGAAGGTTCTCGGGTCCGTCTTGATCCAAGAGAGTACGATGCTGGAGTCTGTCCAGAAGGTCTTCTTTACCACCTTCAGGTCCATTTCTTCTTCCACCGAATGTGCTAGTCTGCTTCCAAGAAGGGCCGCCTGCAGCTCGAGTCTCGGGATCGACACTGGTTTCAGTGGTGTGACACGTACTTTTGCCGCCACTAAGCTGATGTGGTAAGTCCCGTCCCGACCTTGTGTCCTCCAGTAAACTGTTGCTGCGTACGCCATCTCGCTTGCATCTGTGAAGGTGTGCAGCTCCCCCTCGGTGCCATGTGGCGCTAGACATCTTGGAATCTGAAGGTCTTGAAGCAGCTTCATCTTCTCTAAGTAGGTTCTCCACGCTTCGTATTCCTTGTCTTCTATTTCTTCATCCCAGCCGACGCCGCTTCGCCATATGTTCTGAAGCAGCTTCTTGCCTTGGACGAGAACCGGTGATGCTAATCCCAGTGGGTCGAAGGTTGACATTACGGCGCTGGTGACTTCTCTCTTCGTAGGCACCTGGAGCCCTGTAGCTATCTCCTCCGGTGTGTTTCGAAGGTTCGCCCTGAAGCCGATGGAGTCCCTTTCTGTGAACCAGCGCAGTACTAGTGTCTTCTCTTCTTTCTCGCCAAGGTCCACTTCGGTTTTCTCTGCTGTGTCCTTTTTTACGTCTTGCAGCAGCTCAAGTTGGTTTGATGCCCATCCTCTAAGCTCGAAGCCTGCCTTCCGATGTATGTAGTCCACCTGCGCCGTCACTCTTCTGAAGTCTTCTTCTGAATGAAAGCTGTGTAGGTAGTCATCCATATAGTGGTTCAGCTCGATCGCTCTTGCAGCTTCTGGGTATTGTTCCTTGAAGTCCGCTGCGTTTCGGTTCTTGACGTAGATCGCTGTGCTGGGAGATGAAGTCGCACCGAAGATGACTGATGTCATCCTATACTCCTTCGGTACTATGTCGCGCCGATCCCCTCGCCACAGGAAACGCAGGCTGTCTCTATCTTCTGGTCTGATACGAACTTGCAGGAACATTTCCTTTATGTCGGCTGCCACTGCTAAGGGCCCTTGACGAAACCTGAGCAGTACTCCAAAGAGTGACTGCAGTAGGTCTGGTCCTGGCAGTAGAGCATCGTTGAGGCTTCTTCCCCTGGATTTGGCTGCTGCGTCGAAGACGATCCTTATCTTCTTCTTAAGGGGATGAACCACGGAGAAGTGAGGGAGGTACCATTTCTTCTTGGAGTCTTCTTGTCCTATAGGTGCTTCCTCTGCATACTTGCTGTCGATTAGATGCTGGATCTGCTTGTTGTATTCTGCCTTCAGCTGGAGATCCCTGTCTATCTTCTTCTCGATGTTGATCAATCGATTCTTAGCAGACGTGTAGCTCTCTGGCATCTGCTCTTCTTCGTTCTTCCACAGGAGTCCAGCTTCAAATCGACCATCTTCAAGTCTTCTGCAGGTCTTCTCTAGGATGGCAAGTGCTCTACCTTCTGAGTCCGTAGTAGGTCTTCTCGGTAGCACCCCAAGCGCTTCGATCGCGAAATGGTCCTTGATGGCTTGATGCATCTCTTCTTCAGGTGTGCTGACATGAAGACACGTGTTCAGGAATTGCACTGGTCTTGTACTCCCGCTGTCCGATCCATGTAGCACCCAACCAAGTCCTGTTCTTGAAGCGACTGGTTGTCCTGGTTTCCCTCTTCTTACTTCTTGAGTCACAATCAGCTCCCAGTTATCTTGACCTATGAGTAGCTGCGGTGGTTCCCCTTCGTAGTACAGCGAGTCGGCGATCTTCTTTAAGTGTCGACATTCTTCAATCCTTTTTCTGTCTAAGAACTGTGGTGCAAGCTTCAGCTCGTTGATAGTTCGGACTCTTCTGATTGTCTTCTTGGTTCCTTGGTGAACTCCCTTCGCCGTGAGGTCAAGTGTCTGAGAATCCTTTTTCTTTATCAGCCTGCCTCCTACTGTCTCGATGACCAGTTCTTCTCTGTTTCCTTGAGCGCCGACTTCTTCTGCCACCTTCTCATCCAAGAGTGACACTGTTGACCCCTCATCCATGAGGGCTAGTATCTTCTTAGATCCTTTTGACCCGAAAACTTCCACTGAAACTATCTTCAGGTATGCTCTTGCGTTGTTTACTGCATTCACTGACGCCGTGACACTTGTTTCTTCTTGATGTGTCTCCTTTTTGTCTCCCGAGGTCCTGTCTTCTGAGTCGACGTGCAACAGATGATGGTGCCACCTTTTGCATTCCTTGCATGGTGGTTTCCTGCAGCTCTCCTTCCGGTGTTTCCCTTGAAGGCACTTGAAACAGACGTGGCTCTTCTTAACTATTGCCCACCGATCTTGAACCGACGCCTTCTGGAACTTCTGACATTCAACTAGGAAGTGCTCACTTTCACACATGGGGCAAGTCTTCTTAGCATCCTTTCCTTTGAAGTCCTTCTCCTTCGTAGCATGCGCCGCTTGTCGATGAGTCCTCTTGATCCCACTCTTTTCTTCTGAGGTCGCGAAGGCTCCACATTTGTCTGCTTCTTTGTTCAGGAAGTTGGATACCAGGGTTAAGTCGGAGAATTCACTTTCTTCTGCTGCTGCCGTGAAGTCATACCATCTGAACTTGAGGACCGTTGGCATCTTCTCTATTATTTGTTTCACTATTTCAGGTGAATGTAGGTACTGCGGTTTCTTCAACCCCTTTATCGCTGCTACGCTGTTGTTGATCTGGCTTGCGAAGACACAAATGTCTCTTGGGTTTTCTGAGATCTTCGACAACGCCTTGACTTTGTCCAATTCTGCTAACACCAGCGCGTCAGGCCTTCCATATCTTCTTCTCAGGGCTTGCACCACTTCCAGCGGAGAGGCTTCGGAGTACAGCAGACTCTTGATAGCTTCTCTTGCGTTGCCCTAAAGTGCTCTTCTTAAGCGAGCCATATTCTGGACGTCGTTGAACATCGGTGCTGTATCCTCGTAGACAACCTTGAACGCCAACCACTCACTGCTGCTGCCGTCGAAGTAGGGTAACTCGTGGATATACTTCGGCTGCGTTGCTTGTTCCCGTATAGTGAAGGCTTCTTTCAACGCCGTCGCCAACGTTTGAATTTCAATCGTAGTTCCTTTCGTTGGAGAGTGCTCTTCTGGCTTCACCTTCTGAGGTTCTTCTGCTGGAGGTTGATCTCGTGGCTCCGGTCGTTCCCTGTTGTCGTCTTCCATTATAGATGTCTGGATCCAGTTCTGCACCTGTGCTGTTCTGTCTTCCAGGTCTTCATCCACGGAATCATCATCTTCACACTGTGCCAGTTCCAATCTGACACGGGCTAGTTTCGCCGCGGCCTGTGCTTGCTTCAGTTCCAGGCGCGCTAACTCTTCTTTGGCTTCCAGCTCGCGTCTTCTGGCCGTGGTGCTCGTGGTCTTCGTGGACCTGGCGCGACGACCGACCCCTTTCGGCTTTAGCGTCTTGGTAGAACCAGGAACAGCCTTTTCCGCGGCATCTTCTGGGGCCTTCTTGGTCGTTTCCTTCTGTGCGGCTTCTTTCTTCTGACCGTTCTTCTCGGTCGCCGCTGTGGTCGCAGTCTCCACCGTTGTCTCCGTTGTCGTGGTCTCTTCCGTAGCCGTCGTACCCGAAGAGGTGTTCGTGCCCGATGTAGTTGCGGTTCCCGATGACGCCGACGTGACCCCTTCTGATTCTGTTGCCTCTTCTGTCGCGTCCTTAGCGGAAGGACGGGACGGCGGACGTGAGGGGACATCCTTCTGCGACCTGGTAACCGGCATGTTTCAGTCTTCTGAATTTTTCGGACTTCTGAACTTCTAATCTTCTGAACTCTTCTGGTTTCTTCCTGCAGGGAATCCGGCGCTCGAAGGACCAATTGTAGTGGACGAATGGGATGTGATCAGCACCCTTACTCGCCCTGGGACTTCTCCCACGTTTTTGACGTGCTTCCCTACTTACCTACTGCGCTGGTAAAACACGTCACCACGCACCCCTGAATGCGTAATAACAATACGGTCGACCAAGACCTCGGGAGACTGAACGTGAGACTGAATTCTGAGAGAAACGGACGAAATAAAACACTTTTCTTCTAGTATTTTTGGTCCATGGACTCCGGCTTGTTCTTCGTTGTGCCTCTTCAACGGCTGAGCTGCGACTAAATGGGCCCGGCCGATCGTGCGTATTTTATAGTCGACGGGGCCGCTTCCCATTACCTTATAGACGACAGTGATTTTCAAGCCCATTTCACTGTTAGTTTTCATCAAGCCGAAGTCTTTGAACCCCTTTATTTTTAATTAATTATCACATAACCCTTACATTTTATATATTTTTACATTTGTTATGTGGTCCCTTCTTATATAAAAACACAATATTGCATGTACATAGTCACAATAAAAACTTTCTAGAACAAAAACTTACAAAGTTTGACTTAGGACAATTGCCACTATCTTTAATCTATAATATCTCTGAGTCCTGTGGTCCGATTTTGATAATTTAAACGTTAAAAGTGGTTTTACATCTAATTCTATCGTTAACAACAAAAATAGCAACAATCGGACCATAAACAAAAAACCTCATTTTCAAGTTACGTAATTATAGAACATTCCTTTCGAAATTTTGTACATTTCCTTACAAGATTCACTCAAATTGAAGTTAATTAGATTCTAATAAGAAAACTAAGCATGAAATCTATAAACTAAAACTAATTAGAATCTAATACATAAACTTATAAACAAGACTTTTCAAAATTATTAAATTCCTTACTAGCTACAAAATTATTCCTTATATTTACATTTTATTATCAAGGCGCTCTCTGCGCTACTTGCACCCACTTACCCAGAGGGGGTCTAAATTTTGACATTTTTACAAACTTTTGAGACCTTTACTAATTTAAAAATGCTTTCTAACTTACAAAATCATTGTCAGGGTGCACTCCGATACTACTTGCGCCTAGATGCTTAGATTTCGTCGCCGACAGCTAGTTTTATAATAAAATTAGACACCGACCTACTTGCGAACCCAAAAATTAGTATCAAACTGTAATTCTGAGGCTTTAAACTTTGCGAAGTTTTCAAAATATTTGGAATCGTAACTTATTTTAAAGCTCAATTAGTATTTATAGTGATGTGGAGGCTTATAACAGCCGCACGCAACTTGTCCTGAAGGGTTAAGCGTTGGGCACGCCACAATTGCGGCGGTAAGTCCCCTCTTTGAGGAGTGGATAGAGAGGCGCCACGGCGTCCTCACCTTCCGCCTGACGCAGGTTCTCACCGGGCATGGGTGCTTCGGTGGGTTCCTGTTCAGGATAAAGCGGGAGGATACGTCCGGGTGTTTCCATTGCGAGGATCGTCTGGAGGACACGGTGGAGCATACGGTGGAGGTGTGCCCTGCCTGGGCGGAGCACCACCGTGTCCTCGTGGAGGCGATCGGCGGCGGCGACCTCTCGCGTCCGGCCCTGGTGCGAGCCATGGTACGGAGCGAGAGGGAATGGGAAGCCGTCACCTCCTTCTGCGAAGCAGTAATGCTCGCGAAGGAGGAGGTGGGGCGCGTGAGGGAGTGGCAGTCTCTGCGCCCTCACGTCCCTAGCCGCCGCAGGAGGAGACGCCCCGGGCGTCGGGCCCGGGCGTCGGGAGTCGATTGCGGACTCCCGGCCACCGTAGGCGCGAGCTTGCGGGTGGCGAGCAATGGGTAGCTCGCCGCCCGGTAAGGACCAAGCTCGGGTCGACGGCGCGCAGTGTTCCACGCGCGCCTCAAAGAGATGTCAGCAGCAGTGTAGGGGTCTACTAGGACCGATGCCTGCCAGGGTCGCGTGATTGTTCGAAAGAGATACCGTGACCCTAGCACATGGGCAACTGATGGAACACGGGTGGGTTTTAGTCAGTAAAAGTCTGACACGCCCTCCCACTCCGCCCAGAGCGGGAGAAGTCATTTGATGATTTCCCATCCTGAAAAAAAAAAGGGTTAAGCGTTGGTCTCGGCTCTTTCGTAGATCTTTGACAGTCGTTACGGGTCGTCAGAAGCCTGAAAGTCTGGCAACCAGTCTAGCCATGGGGTATCGTATTATACTGCTACTAGTTTGTGGAGGTAAGCTAAGCCATTCACTCCACGCAAATTAAGCTATGTCTTCTTAGACTGCAAGTAGATGGAGTCGGCTATATGTACGGGCAGACAACATCATCTTCTTGGGCAGACACACCCACATACGCACACACACGCATATGTATTCCCATAATATGAACTTAGGCGGTAGGTTTTACCTATAGAGACATGGTCATTATGGACCCTTTCAGGCATAGCAATGTTGGTATACTAAAGTTAATCTATATATTAATACGTGAAGCGAAACCTTGGGATCCCTTTTTACGTAAATTGGGCGGACGGAGGAGTATGAAATTTCGCATACTTATAGTTTATGCAGAGAAGAAGTGACGAATGCAATTTTTTTTTTTTTGAATTATGCGTAATAATACATTATTTTCAATAAATAACACGTTACACACACTACTATTCATTACCGTGTATTTAATACACACATGGTTATATTTTCTTTTGTATAAGGTCCAAATTTGTGGTCTAATCTGTCCTTAATATTTTGTGTCTATAGTCTTACTGAATATCAAGTATAACAATAGGTAATAAATTAATTTTATAAATATATAACCTTTTTCATTTTTTAAATATATGATCCTATCGAGAATATTTGTCTTTAATATTATTTTTCTATAGTGTTACTGAATGTCAAATATAAGCATATTATTTATTTATATTTAATAAGATATAATATTTTTTTAATTTAATAATGTATCAAATGAAGTACGGTCGAATTTCGACCAATGGGCGATCACTAGTAATATTTATTAGGTGTTATGAAAGTTTTAAATAAATTAAAGTAATAATAAATGATTATAAAATAATAGAGTAATAGATAAAAAATAGAAACATATTATTGAGAACAGTGACTGTGGTGGCCCAGTGGTAACGGCACAAACTGGCAAGATATAGGTCGCAGGTTCGAATCCATTCTTTGTGTAAATGTGTAATTTCATCAACATAGCCTTCAAAACGGTGAACGAAAACATCGTGACGAAACCGGCATGTCCTAGTACCAAAAAATCAAAGACATGTGACATCTACCAACCCGCACTGGGCCCGCGTGATAAATTTTTGCCCGATCTCAAAGAGCGAAGCCTGTGTCCCAGCAGTGGGAACATTATAGGCTGATTACAGGTATTTTTTTTTAATTTACTTTGCTAAGCGGACAAATTTTTCGAACATGAACCCAATGGACTGGCAATAAATTTCAAAAAATTCAAATTGTTATTGATATTGTACAACGCAATTACAGAACATGCAGATGATAATAATTTAAGTAAAATATCCTGTCTTTATCGGAAAACCCCGACAAAGCAAAATTGACAGCTACTTTCCCCCATATCAATGAAAAAGCAAAGCACACCAGTCTCTTTTCAATCTAATCGGCTAAACCCCGGGCCCTGGTGAAGGCTCTCGACGCGTATCTAATCGAGGCTCCAGCGGCTCTTCAGATTATTCAGTAGATAATCCTGCCGATATCAGTACCTGATATTATGAGTACTTAATTTGTGCTGATTGCAATATTATTTTAGAGGGATCGGTATATCGTGCGGTGTCATTAATGTTTTGGGAAAATTTTTAGCCTAAGCCGTTGCGGCTACAATCATGGAATTTTACACATGAACGAAAGTGAACACTAGGATTTTTTTTTTCGAAAATTCTTTCCCTATAGCGGTAAAAAAAAATGAAGTATTTCACTAACAGCACTGATTTGAACAGCACTTGCCCGAACCGCACTTTAGCCCTTCCACTAACAGCACTGAAACAAACTTCTGTAACGTGCTGTTCGGTGGAACAATATAACACCCGAATTCCTTAAAAAAAAACACTACAAAGTGAAGAATAACTTTAATTTTTGAAGTCGGTGTCTTAAGATCTGTATTTAAGGTTTTTTTGCCACCTACTTCCGAAATTAAATTTATTTTTCACTTTGTAGTGTTTTTTTTAAGGAAGTCTGTTGTTATTTTTTTGTATAAAGTTTTATTTTTTAGTTATAGTATATACCCCACACTAATGTAATCGCGTTATTCGTTCATTTGTCGCGCAACTACTTAATGCAAATTTAAGACTTATATGGTTTTTACATGGACCCCATAGTCAGAATGGAACCAAATTAAAATGGAACCACACGAAAAGCACCAGCTTTAAAAAAAAAAAGAATCATCAAAATCGGTTCACCCAGTCAAAAGATATGAGATAACAAACATTAAAAAAATACAGTCGAATTGATAACCTCCTCCTTTTTGTGAAGTCGGTTAAAATAGGGCTTGGAAGCTTGTGTGGAAAATAGACACTTTTGCGTTCGAGAAGTCTCATCGGGCACACGACTTGTGGTGAATAACTAATTTAACATTTATAATTGTTTCAGATTATCACGAATGTCACCCAAATCAACAATGTCAAATTAAACCAAAATGGCCGCCATTAAGTATTTTCTCCTAATTCTTCTGTTCAAGACATGTTTAAGCCATAACTTAGACCATCTCTTCCAAAAAATAAATGAAGAAACTGGCAACTTTAGCACCATAGCAGCTTATCTGGCATGGGAGTCTTCAATGAATCCTGGCAACCCTGAACTGCCGGCTCGCTCAGCCACATATCAGAAAAACCGAATAATCTGGCAAGACCAAACATGCAGTGAGCTGGCAACACTGTATAATCATCATTCGTTGAACAGCACTCAACGAAGGCAGTACTATTTATTGTGTAGAGGACCAAAGTTCACTTATGATGAGACCAGGTAAATAATGAATTTCATTTATTTTATTTTTTTCATAGCTATTAGATCAGGAAGACGTCAACTGCTGGGTATAGGCAACCCCCGGTTTTTTTTTTAGGGGGTTTGCCATAGTCTTTACGCTTGGCAGATGGGTTGGCGATCGCAGTATGGTGGTAAACAGCATAGAGAACGCTGCTGCTTATTCTCTAGTAAGTCCTTTAGTCACCTTTTACGACACCCAAGGGAAGAAATGGGATGGTGCCATTCTTTACGACCGGCACTACACGAACCAGATAGCTGCTAGATGATTCCATTTAATGGATACTTTAGCTCAACCACCCAAAAGGCTTTGCTTTAGAAAAACAAACTGTTTGACTAGTGACTTTCCCAGTTTCTCATTTGTCTAGCAGGGAATTTACTATTAAAAACATATTTTTGCAGACAAACAAGCAATCTTCTCGAAGAACTACAATCAATTTATTCAGACGCCGAAATATGCATTCCAAGTGACGCAAACATACCGACTAATAACCTGACACAAGTCGAAGCCGCCATTTTGAATTATATGTCAAACTTCAAACAGTTTTTCAATTTCGAACACGGTGACCCAATTCTTTTTGCCGCCAAAACTGCTGTCAATAGTTATATTGAAGAAAAAGATATGCTTTGTTTGAAAGGCGAAGCAGATTTTGACAAAATGATGGCTTTTTCGAGGAATGAAGAAGTTTTGCGATGGCTGTGGCTGGTTTGGAGGGAGAAAGTGGGACCACCTATGAAGGAACCTTATAGAAGATTGGTTGCTATTGAAAATAAAGCTGCTAGGCGTAATGGTAAGTCATGCGGATGAGTATGAGGTAGAGTTTCTCAGTAACCGAATACCTACCAACAGTGGCGTGCACAGGGTTTTGTGACAGGGTAGGCAATTCAAAAAAAAAAAACGTGTCTCGTAATTGCTCAAGTTAGTGAAGAAAAATTCACTAGGTGGTTTAAAAGGTTGAAATGGCGATTTCCTGATGATGATAATTCTTTTTCCGTCGAAAGCACAGAAAGATGTTGTACTCGTTGTTGACTTTGTGTGTTTCTTAAATAGGTATGTGAGAATACGTTTTAATGAAAATGAACGTTCTGTCGATGCGCTGCTTGCTTGGAAAAGTAACAATAAACTTCGCTAAACGTAAAACTTCTTCGTAACACTTCTCTCAATACGATAATTACCAAATGTATTTATGTTTGAACAAGCCGCGGGATAGAAATCATATAAATCTGCAAATCCCGAACAATTCCACACTGTATTCGAACTACTAAACTAGCAAGGAAAACAAAATAATTTAAATGTGTGTAAACAAAAACACAGCCGGTTTTATGTTTCTTAATTATTACTATGAAACTTACGAGTTGCATTACCTCTTTGCTGGGTTAATTCTCGTACACTTCCCTTTAGATACACTCTTTAACAAACACACATTTTCAACACAAACAACATTTTGAAAAAAAAAAACTTACAAAAAGCGTAGTACTTAAGTAAATCGAAAAACTAACACAGTTCAAAAAAAACTAGTTGAAATAAGCAACAAATCGAACTAAATATTAACGTTTGTAAATGAATTAATCACAACAAAACTCAGTCAAAATAAAAACATAAAACAGCGCGCTCCACTAAGAAATCAATATGGATCCTTTCGTAAACAAACGATTTCTAAATTTTGACAACTAAAACGTTGACAAATAAAATTGTATCATTGCGAATTGGAATTTGCTTGAGGCTACGTAATATTCAACTTGATCGCATAATACTCACAGCGCACCAATAATGGCGTATAGGCGTCCCACCCGTGATTGGTTAGCTTGGCGCAGGGAAGCCCGCGATTGGATATCCTGCGGCAGGAGTTCGCTTTATTACGCTTTATTAGCGCGCTTCTGTGTGACATGTGCAGACACGAAAATGTAGAAGAAATTACCACTACATGCGTACATTTATGAATGAAAAGAAGACACTTTCGATCGCTGCCTGCTTGCGCCGCGAGTACATTAATAGAACCGTATGAACGTTGCTTCTCATTTATATTAGGCATTTAAACTTTTGAATAATTTTATTACTTAGCATATTTTCTTTATTATTGAAATATTAGTAACTAGTCTAGATCTAAGTCTAGGGTCTGCAGTGTCTTTTTGCCTATATGGACCGCACGCCACTGCCTACCAAATTAATTTATCAACAATGATGTTCTTGTTTTTAACCACAGAAGAGTCGAACATCTAGTCTATTTGCACAAATTAACTCGTTCGAACCGTGCGAATTAACACACGAAAATCAAGAATAATAAATTATATTCTTTAGGTGATGCGAATTTTTTTTTTGTGGGTGAATTGGCATTTCCAGAAATTTGAGTACGTATCAGGCAATTAGCAAGTTTTGAATTTTATGCAGTTTAGTAAAGTAAATAAATTAATTTGTCTTACTAGATAAGACGTGAAAATCGAAGTAATGTAAAGTTATTTTATTGCATAAAATTAAATAAATGAACGTGCGAATCGTATAAAGACATAATTTGAAAGTGTAGATTCGCCCATTTTGGCGTAAATTCTTGCGAATCGACTAATAAGCCAAATTTTCGTAACATCTTGTAATTTTGTATATTTATTCGTATGTTAGAAGTCTGAGTATCTCTTCAGATCATCAATGGCTAAAACGATAACAATGAGCTGACTCTCGATAACTTCAATTTCTAAATTAAATCGAGTTTGATTTAATTTTTGATTTCCAAATTGATATCTAGAAAGAAAAATCAAAGAATGACAATACGTTTAATGTCGGTAAACATTACGCAAAGAAAGACGAAAACATACAATAAAAGTAAAAGCTGGGGGAAAACATGCACCACATCCCCACAATACGGCCATCGCTCAGCATAATGCTGTGACCCTATGAGAGCCATAGCGCTGGTTTTCAGCGACAGCCGGCGCTGACGTAATGACGTCGACTGGTGCAGCAAACAATCATTAAAATAAACACAGATACTTTTTCCTAAATGTAATAAATATATCTGACTCCAATTAATTTTTATAGAACTAGCTTGTCCCGCGACTTCGTCCGCGTAAATGTCGATTATCGCGGACGCAGACGAATTCGCGTAATAAAACGTAGCCTATGTCCTTTCTCGGGATTCAACCTTACCCCATACTAAAATTCATCAAAATTGGTTCAGTGGTTTAGTCGATGAAAGCGTAACAGACAGGCAGAGTTACATTCGCATTTATAAAATAAGTAGCTTTTGCCCGCGGCTTCGCTCGCGTAATTTTTTTGTTCCCCACAAACTTCCACCCCCCATTTTAGGGAAGTGGGGGGGTTAGAAAGAGACAAAAAGTAGCCTATGTCACTCTGCATCCCTTCAACTATCTCCACTTAAAAAATCACGTCAATTCGTCGCTCCGTTTTGCCGTGAAAGACGGACAAACAGACACACACACTTTCCTATTTATAATATTAGTATGGATTAAAGTATTACGAGGCAAAAAAAAATGTTCAAACACAAACATTGGACCACCCCTGAGCCTATTCTATCCAATAAAGAAATAACTTTAGAAAGCGATCCACAATTACCCTAGGCGGAACAAAATAAAAAAGTCATTCTGAGCAATTGAAAACCTCTTTGAAATTGGTTAAAAATTATAGCAGTAAACATATCATCACGTTGGTTCCAGGGTATCCAAACATCGGTGTCTCCTGGCGAGATGAGTTGGAGATACCAAAGCTGCGCCAGGTCTGCCGCCATCTCTACAACGAAGTAATCCCTCTCTACAGCCTACTGCATGGTGTAGTGAGGTTCTATCTGCGAAGGTTCTATGGAGACATCGTACCTGAACTTGGACCTATTCCTGCTCATTTGTTGGGTATGTACATCGCTACTAGATTGACAATACGATATCTATTACTGATATCTGTTATCAAGTTTACTAATAGCTATTTTTTAACACTAGAAGTGCGGATGTCCCAAATTTCACCCATTTCGATGTTCTTCCTGCTCTAATTAATGTTTTATTATGCATAATAAATATAATCGTAACTTTTTATGAGTTTTCCTGAAATATGATGATTATTATATTTATTACTAGCTTCTGCCCGCGACTTCGTCTGCGTCAAATTTTTGCTCCCCTGACCCTTCCCGTCGCATCGATTTGCCTGCTAGTTTTCGTCCATTTTTCGTTGCTGCTCGCTCCTTTTGAGCTATAGTGAGTCAACCTTAAAAGATAGACATATGCTCTCCCAAATTTTTTTTTAGAACTTTTTAAAAGGAACAATTCCGTCATACATGATTTTTGCGTTACTTTAACCGTTTCCGCAGCGCACGCAACGGAAACTCTCAAAAGGAATAAATTTTCCCCGTTTTTGCAACATTTTTCATTACTGCTCCGCTCCTCTTAGTTGTAGCGTGATGTTATATAACCTATAGCCTCCCTCGATAAATAGGCTACCCAACACAAAAATAATTTTTCAATTCGGACCAGCCGGCGTAGCATGACCAATTCTATATCTATTCTACCAAGAACAAAAAAAGTTTCTTATGTATTTTAATTCTGTAAAAATGTTTCTATCTCTTCAGAAAAATAGTCATCATATTTGACATCGTATTCTTGTCGACTGAAGAATAGAAACATCTCTTCTTTTCACTTTTAAACAATTTTTCAACGATACAATCTATCATTTTGTCTTCTCAGCCGTCGACAAATTCCGTTTCTATGGCGGTCATGCTACGCGTGCTGTAGTTCCTGAGATTAGCACGTTCAATCAAACAAACAAACAAACAAACTCTTCAGCTTTATAATATTAGTATAGATTTATACGAGACTTCAACCACGTAATTGCAATATACATTTTTCTTTATCTACCTCAGTCGGTATGTTCAGCGCTTCTAGTGTTAAGGCCTGTTGCGACTGTAACGTTTGTTTAGCTATAGGGTGTCAAAGGTATAGAAGGGTTGCAAAGGGACCCTATTACGAAGCCTATCCTATCTGAGAATGGGGTTCTATACTAAAGGGCAATCTCTTTGTATCCGTAGGTGTCTAGTTGCTCAAAGAACACTTGTAAGATTGACCTCTATTATGGATCAATTTTGACGTATCGAATTCCTGAATACGCGAATTTTTACATATCAAAATTGAATCCAGCTTTTTAAATAGATTCCCACTATTTTTGTGTGCTGAATCGTGAATATGTAGGTGTCAAATCAACGTTTGTATAGCTTTCAACATCTCAGCCGAAAGACGACCACCGCTGGACACGCTTGGCAGGCGGGTTGGCGATCGCAGTATGGTGGTAAAATGCATATAGAATGCTGCTGCCCATTCTCTAGTAAGTCCCTTAGTCGCCTATTACGACACCCACGCTAAGAAATGGCGTGATGCTTTTCTTTACGTTCGGCAGCACACGGAACCCTATAGCTTTTACAAGTGTCACTAATTTGCCGAAGACCACATGACTAATACTGCAAGTAAATCAGAAATCATGCAGTTTTTTGGAAAGAGGACGTAGCGTCTTGGCATTTTCCGTTAATCGGCGTTTTTGGCTGTCGCGACATGAAAAGCTGCCTTATTTTTCAGGAATCACACGGAACATTAAACAAAGTGAATTCTTAATTACTTTGGATCTTACAAAGTAATGTAATTTAATTTCGTCATTTAAATTGTTTCAGGTAATCTATGGTCGCAGAACTGGGAACCTTTGGCTGATCTTCTACTACCACAGACTATAGATTTGGATGAGAGTATTAAAAAGATGAATTGGACGGTAATGCACATGGTTAGTCGCGTTTGTCTTTTTTTTCTAACTAAAACAGACATCTGTGCCGGAGGTATTCCACTAACAGCACTGATTTGAACAGCACTTGCCCGAATCGCACTTGAGACCTTCCACTAACAGCACTGAAACAAAATTCTGTAACGTGCGGTTCGGTGAAACGATTTATCGTTATTGTATTAAGTGTCTGAACAGCACCTGGTTACGGTTATTAGTGATGGGACGAATTTATTCTTTGTTCAGGATATTACAAACATATCGATTCTGCAACTGTGCGTGGACCTTCCACGCACAGTTGCTGAATCGATATATTTGTTAATGCGGTTGAATATTGACGTATGCAATTTGACTGTTAAAATGACCTTGTCGTAGCTAGTTACGAAAACAAGTAATACTACGAACTTGTTTTGGGAGCTAGCGTGAGGTGGTTTATTTCGCTTTTGTGACAATTACTCGTTGTTGTCTTCGTAAATACTCCGAAAATGTAGTCCATCGTTTTTAAAAATACCGTGAGATTAGTAGACGGTGTATGCCTAGCCATGAAAATTGCCGGCAATATTGCCAAAGTTGCCAAAACTGCCGGGAATGTTTCCAAACTTGCCGGCAACATTGGGCAAGAAACGTATAAATAGAAAACAACTTTTACTATTATAATTGATTAGTAGAATAAAATTGCGGTATGCAGGATGGTAGTTGTTATGCTTATCTATAATATCCAACCTAAAATTTTCGTTTTTACATTTATTTACTTACTGATAAACTAAAGAAAAGAAATAAGCTATCCATGATTGTTCATTGGTGATGAAACCATAACTATTTTAGAGATATCGTATTTATTTTTCTTTTACGTTCTTATAATTTAACTGCACTTGAATGTAAGAAAGTATATATATCTATATGTATACATATCTGTATGTATAGAAGGGTCAAACCATGCAAGACGATTTCATCAGCAACAACAAGTTGATGTTTTTAACCGATTTTAAAAAGGAGGTTTTTTTATTTGATATTAATGTATGTATGTTTGTTTGTTTACGATTTTCTCAAAAGGTACTGATCCGATTTTGAAAATTCTTTTAATGGCATGATTTGTGCAGTGGTTAAGCGACTAGTTTGGGGTACGTAGTATTCAAGATTTAAGCTATCGTAAATCAACATAGGTAAGGGTACAAGAAGTCCGTCATGGGATCTGGAGGCAAAGGTCCTCGCACACATGTGGAAGTGGCGCGAGGAGGCGAAACGCTGGGACAAAACACCGCTGCTGCGACGAATCGTGGCACGGTGGACAGAGCTCCCGTAGGGTCTCATGGCGCCATGGCGGGTACGATTTTCGCAACCCAGCGCTGGGCACGCCACAATTGCGGCGGTAAGGTCCCCTCTTTCAGGAGTGGATAGAGAGGTGCCACGGCATCCTCACCCTCCGCTTGACGCAGGTTGTCACCGGGCATGGGTGCTTCAGGGGGTTCCTGTTCAGGTTAAAGCGCGAGGAAACGCCCGGGTGTTTCCATTGCGAGGATCGTCTGGAGGACACGGTGGAAGTGTGCCCTGCCTGGGCACCGCCGTGTCCTCGTGGAGGCGATCGGTGGCGGCGAGCTCTCGCGTCCGGCCCTGGTGCGAGTCATGGTACGGAGCGAAAGGGCATGTGAAGCCGTCAGCTCCTTCTGCGAAGCAGTAATGCTCGCGAAGGAGGAGGCGGGGCGCGTGAGGTAGTGGCAGTCTCTGCGCCCTCACTTCCCTAGTTGAGCCCGCTCCAAGAGCAGGAGACGTCATTTGATCAACATCAGACAATGGTGCCGATTCTGTTGTACACCGAACTAAACTATCTCTAATCTATCTCTAAAATGCCTTACTTTTGGCTATGAGAATTGTAACGCTATTCTGCAAGAAAAAATCTCTAAACTTAAAAATAATTTTGATACGAATAAAATCGAATTTAACAACCGCGACTCAACGTGGTATTTTTTTTTTCTTTTGGCTTCAACGTGGTACTTGTGTGCGCTACGCAATGAATTATTTGAAGGGCAGCCTGGACGTGTTTTATACGGAATTTTTCACTTTTGTTTGTAAAAAAAAAGTATGGGTTCAGCTATCACGAAGTTACCAGTGGCATAATTTAACTTTATCTTCACATATAAGCATGGATAATTAAAAAGTAATTATAATTATGAATTAATAATACAGGCTTACTAATTATACCTATAATTACACCATTACATAAAACCTCACGAGCGCACAAACTTTGAAAATGGCATTTGAAAAACCCTATGTAATCTGGCAACTTTGGCAACATTCCGGCAATATTGCCCAATATTGCCGGCAATATTGGAAACTTTCCTGGTAACTTTCGGAAACATTCGGCAATTTTCATCCCTATGTATGCCGATGACATTGTTCTTGTCGGTGAAGATGTGTCTGAGATCCAGAGTAGATTGGAGAAGTGGCAACATAAACTGGAGAATGTTGGCACGAAAATCAGCAGAGACAAAACCGAATAATGTTCTGCGATTTCGGCGGTCTCTCCAGTTCTGGAGCCATAGCGCTTGATGGTGCGCTTCTCCCGTCTGCTCCGACTTTCAGTATCTCGGTTCACTCGTGCAAAGCGATAGCGAAGTAGATCGGACGGTAAAGTACAGAATAAACACTGGATGGATGAAATGGCGGCAGGTCACAGGAACAATCTGCGACTCCAACATCCCCCTTAAACTTCAGGGGAAGGTATATAAAACCATGGTCAGATCTGCTGTCTTGTATGGGGTCAGAATGTTGGGCCACAAAAGGGATGAATGAAAGACAATTGCATGCAGCTGAGATGAGAATGTTAAGAGGGATGTGTGGTGTTACACGAATGGATAGAATAAGAAATTAGTGTATGAATGTCGACGGCTATAAGAGTAGAGGGAGACCAAAGAAACGATGAATGGACTGTGTGAATTATGATATGGATAGGAAGGGGGTGACTACTGTGATGACGACTAATAGAGAAGTGTGGAAGAAAAAGACATGTTGCGCCGAACACAAATAAATTGGGATAAGAGCAGGGGAATGATGATGTCAAAATTGTTTGAGATCAGTCATCAGACACCGAACTTGTGTAAAAAACCTATAAAACCACTGTCAAAAATGTAGATTTTGAAACGACTGTGAATCGGTCGACGGTTTCAGTTTGTGTATAGTTCATCTCCAAACTGAAACCGTTGACCGTTTGTCGAACGTCTGTGGCGTCAGCACAAAGCAAAAATGTCATAGACTAGACAGGAAAAGAGTCCTATGTCAGGCAGGCTTTGAATGATGCATATGTTGCTGTTTGGTAAGTTTTCATTAGATTGTGTAAAAGTATTCGAAAACTAATGACTGTTATTACAACGCCACGCGCCGCGTAAAATATTTTTTTAGACTTCGTACTATTATTTTTTTAGTTCTGCGTTGACAGTGGTGGAATAAGTTGATACAAAAATGTATTTTAATTTCTGATGTCAGATATCCTAGACTGGATAAAAAAATACTTGGATAATATTTGGTTTTCATAAATAGATATATCTACATAAGATACATGAACAAGGTGGATTTATCCGGTACAAGTCTTAGTGTTTACCGATTTATATCGATATGTGTTGCTTGTTTGCCTTGGAAAAAAATACATCCCATCACTAAAAAACATTTTTAACGTAAGTGCAGCTGTTCGGACACTTAATACAATAACGATAAATCGTTCCACCGAACCGCACGTTACAGAATTTTGTTTCAGTGCTGTTAGTGGAAGGTCTCAAGTGCGGTTCGGGCAAGTGCTGTTCAAATCAGTGCTGTTAGTGGAATACCTCCTGTGCCGCTGAAGTGGTGAATGGCGGGCGTTGTCAGGGACTGTCTTATGTAATTTGACTTCCAAATAGTGCTAAATTTTGATTTTTCGTTTACAAACGTTTATTCATCACTAGCTGTTGCCAGTGGCTTCGCCCACATATTATACATACAAACCTTCGTCTTCAATTCAAGGCGGAGGGGTCCAATATCATGTACTAGTAGAGGTTACGCGTCGATGCCGAGTAATTGGCAGTGAGCCCCAAACTATATAGTTTGTCTGTATCTAGCGGATTCCAGAGTGGAGACTGGGACTTTGGACACCTGAAGAGGGGTGATTTCAAATATAGTATGGTATGTGAGAATGTGTAGTGATTATGTGATTTATGACGTGTACTTGGTGTGTCAGTGTGTATGTTATTTACTGGAAAAGTTCGGTAGAACCCTCATATCAAAGAAACAAGGAAGTTAGCCCAAAAACATTAGTAAATATTAATTGTAATATCTATTTGACCCTGATTCATTTGTTTATTTTTGCAGGCAAGAAGAGCAGAAGATTTCTACCAGTCGCTCGGCTTGCCCGCCATGACAGAAACGTTTTGGCGCGAATCCGTGTTCACGAGGGAAAACAACAGTGACACGCGCTGTCATGGCACTGCGGCAGACATGTTCCAAGATGGCGATTTTCGGTTAGTGTTGCCAGCAACGTAGCAATTACATTTTTATACGTTTTCCTAAACTATAT
The DNA here is from genome assembly GCA_932294355.1 of Aporophyla lueneburgensis. NCBI lineage: Eukaryota > Metazoa > Arthropoda > Insecta > Lepidoptera > Noctuidae > Aporophyla > Aporophyla lueneburgensis. Next base: position 7,385,012 of record OW028762.1, on the reverse strand, counting down.
TTATTAATATTCATGGACACACAAAACACTTAATCCAAATTAAAGAAATATGTAAGAATCGTACCTGATTTGCCTTGCCCCCGACAGCAAACAGTTGTCGAAAGAATAATGGTCGTCTTTTTAACCGACGAAAAAAAGCGAAGGAGATTCTCAATTCGACGAGTATATTTTTTCTTTATGTACTTTTTTTTTTTTTTTTTGGATGGAAAATCATCAAATGACTTCTCCCGCTCTGGGCGGAGCGGGAGGGCATGTCAGACTTTTACTGACTAAACCCCACCCGTGTTCCTTCAGCTGCCCATGTGCCAGGGTCACGGTATCTCTTTCGAACAATAACGCGACCCCGGCAGGCATCGGTCCTAGTAGACCCCTTCAGTTTTGCTGACATCTCTTTGAGGCGCGCGTGAAACACTACGCGCTGTCGACCCGAGCTTGGTCCTTACCGGGCGGCGAGCTACCCAGTGCTCGCCACCCGCAAGCTCGCGCCTACGGTGGCCGGGAGTCCGCAATCGACTCCCGACGCCCGGGACGTCTCCTCCTGCGGCGGCTAGGGACGTGAGGGCGCAGAGACTGCCACTCCCTCACGCGCCCCACCTCCTCCTTCGCGAGCATTACTGCTTCGCAGAAGGAGGTGACGGCTTCCCATTCCCTCTCGCTCCGTACCATGGCTCGCACCAGGGCCGGACGCGAGAGGTCGCCGCCGCCGATCGCCTCCGCGAGGACAGGGCGGTGCTCCGCCCAGGCAGGGCAAACTTCCACTGTATGCTCCACCGTGTCCTCTAGACGATCCTCACAATGGAAACACCTGGACGCATCCTCCCGCTTTATCCTGAACAGGAACCCACCGAAGCACCCATGCCCGATGAGAACCTGCGTCAGGCGGAAGGTGAGGACGCCGTGACGCCTCTCTATCCACTCCTCAAAGAGGGGACTTACCGCCGCAATTGTGGCGTGCCCAGCACTAGGTTGCGACAATCGTACCCGCCATGTCGCCATGAGATCACACCGGAGCTCTGTCCGCAGTGCCACGATTTGTCGCGGCAGCGGAGTTTCGCCTCCTCGCACCACTCCCACATGTGGGCGAGGACCTTTGCCTCCAGATCCCATGGCGGCACTCCGGCAAGGAGGCTTGCCGCCTCGCAGGAGACCGTGTGGTATCCCCGGATTAACCGGATGGCCATGACCCGCTGGGACGCACTCAACCGGCGCGCTGGGCGCAGCCTCAATGAGGGCGCCCACACCGGTGCCCCGTAGAGGGCCATGGACCGCACGACCCCCGTGTAGAGCCTCCGGCAGGAGGCGTTTGGACCCCCCAGATTGGGCAGATGCTGCTTTAAGGCAGCCCCAGCCCGCTCAAGTCTGGGAGCCAAACGTCGGAAGTGCTCGATGAAGTTTCACCGGCTGTTGAGGACAAGTCCCAGGTACTTCATCGTCGACTCGACGCCGAAGTGAACCCCTCCCACCGTGAGTTGGGAACTCACAGGTGGCGCGTTCCGTAGACCATGAAAACCCATGGCCTCGGACTTGTGTAATGCCACCTCGAGTCCCAATTGCCGGATCCTATCGACGATTGTCGCAACCCCGCGTGTCATAAGTTCGGCCACCGCCTCGTGCGACCTCTCCTGCGCCAGGACCAACGTGTCGTCAGCGTAGCAAACTACGCTGACGCCACTAGGGAGGTCGGCGCGCAGCACCCAGTCGTACCCGATGTCCCACAGATGCGGCCCCAAGACCGATCCCTGTGGGACACCGCACGACATCTCTCGCCGGATCCAGTCTCCCTGGTGACCGGGGTAGATGACGGCTCTATCCGTCAAGTAAGCCTCGACCACGCGACAGAGGTAGGTCGGCATCCGGTGATACCGGAGTGCCTCCCTAATGCAACTCCAGGGCAGGGTGTTGAAGGCATTGGCGATGTCTAGAGACACCGCCAAGACGACCCCACCCCGGGCCACTGCATCCCCCGTCGTGAGGGCTCGCACGCGAATGATGGCGTCCACCGTAGAGCACCCCTTGCGGAAGTCGTACTGGCCGTCCGACAAGTCCGGCCCCTCCCGCACCAGCCACCCGACGAGGCGAATAGAATAGAATAGAATAGAATAGAATAAAATAATGCCATAAAATAATGCCAAAAGTAGACTCTAAAACACCTGTATGCGCAATATATGCCGATATGTCGAAGGCTTTTGACTGTGTGGACCACGATACCCTTCTAACCAAACTTTACGCGTACGGTATTCGTGGCAATGCTCTTAATTTAATAAAAACGTACCTAAAAGGTCGACGACAATGTACGGAGATATCTAGCTTGTGTTTAGGATCTAAAAAGGAATTAAAATATTTATCATCTTTTAGAGAAATAAAATATGGTGTCCCACAGGGCAGCGTCCTCGGACCATTATTATTTTTATTGTATATAAATGATTTGCCACGTCATATAATTTATCCTATGATATTGTTTGCAGATGATAGCACAACAATTGTTTCATGTATCAATAAAGAATCATATATAAATGACATTAAAAATACAATTAGTAGTTTAATAAAGTGGCTCGACAATAATAATTTAGTAATTAATCTCCAAAAAACGAAAATCATGCAATTTTGCCAACGGATATCCACGGGAGGTATGGATATAAATTACAATGGTCAAACTTTGGAACAAGCTAACAGCACAAAATTTTTAGGAATCATAATTGACAGCCAGCTAACTTGGAAGCCACAAGCAGAAGAAATATGTAAACGTTTAAGCACAGCCGCGTTTATGTTGCATAATTTGTCTAAAAAAGTAAATTTACCGACAGTATTAGTGGCTTACCATGGTCTAGTAGTTTCCATCTTAAGATTTGGTATAATATTTTGGGGTCATTGTAGTGAACGAGAAAGCATTTTTAAAGCTCAAAAGCGCTGCCTAAGAGCTATATTTGGTTTGGGAGTGACAGACAGTTGCGTACCTATATTTAAGTCTCAGAAATTACTAACCTTCCCATGCCTTTATATCCTTGAGTTAGCAATATTTGTAATAACTAATCGAGGTCTATTTGCAACTCTAATAGAAACTAGAAAACGAAGTACACCTATGAGATCTCAATACCAGAACCTATTATGCACGGGCGTATATAAGACTAGCTTATTAAAAAGAAATGTAATCTGTATGGCTCCTATAATCTTTAATAAAATACCTGACCGAATTAAAAACTTACCGTTGCGCAAATTTAAAAAACGTTTCACAGAATTACTTGTAGATAAATGTTATTATTCTGTGCAGGACTTCTTAAATGATAATTTTTTGTAATATTTTATTTTTATTATTCTCTACTTTGTAAGACATTTGCATGCTATATTAAGGCAGAATGTACATGGATCCCATTATTTAATTTAACAACTTATTTATATGTACCTACATTCTAAGCAAATAAAGACCTATTCTATTCTATTCTATTCTATTCTATTCAAACATGCGCTTAGGAGCCCCCTGAGTCGAGGCCCGAGAGCCTCTAAGGCCAGGACCCAGGCTTTGCCAGGCAAGCCTCCTGGGGCGGTATTTTTGGCATTTAGCCGACGTACCGCCAATCTCAACTCTACCCCGGTCACCTCTGGAGCGTTGTCATCGTCATCAGTGGTGCGGTCCGCAGCGTCGGGCACCGCAGGAGGCGGAGCCATGGGTGAGGAACTAGGCTCCCCTCGCGAAGGGAACAGAGCGCTCACCACGCCCTCCATGAGTTGGGGCTGGAGACTCTGAGTCAGCGGAGGCGCCCATGGGCGGAGTTTCTCCCGGAAGGCCTTGTAGGGCCGTCCCCATGGGTCCCTGTTCAGAGGCTCCAGCGACTCCTTGCGGGCCAGTCCTCTGGCCCGCAGGATCTCCTCTTGGAGGGCGGTCTTCGCCGCTCTGTACCCCTCATATAGCTCCGCCTGAATGGCTTCCGTATCCGGCCTGCGGTGCCTGGTGTACTGGCGTTTTTTTTTTTTCAGGATGGGAAATCATGAAATGACTTCTCCCGCTCTGGGCGGAGCGGGAGGGCGTGTCAGACTTTTACTGACTAAAACCCACCCGTGTTCCATCAGTTGCCCATGTGCCAGGGTCACGGTATCTCTTTCGAACAATCACGCGACCCCGGCAGGCATATCGGTCCTACTAGACCCCTACACTGCTGCTGACATCTCTTTGAGGCGCGCATGGAACACTGCGCGCCGTCGACCCGAGCTTGGTCCTTACCGGGCGGCGAGCTACCCATTGCTCGCCACCCGCAAGCTCGCGCCTACGGTGGCCGGGAGTCCGCAATCGACTCCCGACGCCCGGGGCGTCTCCTCCTGCGGCGGCTAGGGACGTGAGGGCGCAGAGACTGCCACTTCCTCACGCGCCCCGCCTCCTCCTTCGCGAGCATTACTGCTTCGCAGAAGGAGGTGACGGCTTCCCATTCCTTCTCGCTCCGTACCATGGCTCGCACCAGGGCCGGACGCGAGAGGTCGCCGCTGCCGATCGCCTCCATGAGGACACGGCGGTGCTCCGCCCAGGCAGGGCACATCTCCACCGTATGCTCCACCGTGTCCTCCAGACGATCCTCGCAATGGAAACACCCGGACGTATCCTCCCGCTTTATCCTGAACAGGAAGGTGTACTGGCGTCGCGCCGCAACGCACGCTTCGCGCAACGCTGTCAGCTGCGGCGACCACCAGTACATACACCTGACGCCAAGCCCGTCCTGGCTGAATGACCACGCATTACTTTTAACAGAGTGAACCGATTTTTGTGATTTAAACTAACAAAATTTTAGGGTGTTGGATTTGTGAAAATTTATTTTCATAAAATTTATTGATATATAATTCGGTTCGGAATAGAGAATGGGCAGCAGCATTCTCTATTCATTCTACCACCATACTGCGATCGCCAACCCGCCTGCCAAGCGTGGCGATTATGGCAAATCCCTCCAAATTGGGGGAGGCCTATGTCCAGCAGTGGACGTCTTACGGCTGAAATGATGAGTTCGGTTCGGAAGTATATCGAATGGTTGTGAATATCTGTGCAGGGGGCGTTCTGTAGTTAATTGCCTACCTATAGAGGTATAAGAAGGAGAAGTAGGCGTGAGAAATAAATAGAGAAGAGCGTAAAGGCACTTTTACCTAACAAACCCACCTAACCGTCTTATTTCATATTTTATAATCATTTCAGATTGTTATATTGCTCCGACACGTCAAAGGAAGATTTTTACGTGCTGCATCATGAATTTGGTCATATTCAATACTACATGGCATATGAAAATCAACCGGCTTTGTTCAGGGTGAGTAATAAAAGTTTGTTATAACACAAATGAGTATATCTGAAGAATAAAATGCTTGGCTACTTAAATGTGGATTGGTATTTGCAATTCAAGCACATTTTATCATCTATACTATATTGTACTATCTATACTAATATTATAAAGCTGAAGAGTTTGTTTGTTTGTTTGATTGAACGCGCTAATCTCAGGAACTACTGGTCCGAATTGAAAAAATATTTTTGTGTTGGGTAGCCTATTTATCGAGAAAGACTATAGGCTATATAACATCACGCTACAATTAAGAGGAGCGGAGCAGTAACGAAAAATGTTGCAAAAACGGGGAAAATCGCACGGGTAGGCGATTCGACGCAACCGAAAGGGTCGGGGGAACAAAAAAAACGCGGACGAAGTCGCGGGCAGAAGCTAGTTATTTATAAACTGTTGCCAAATTTTAACTTTAATACCTTAGTTGTTAACTCTATTGTATATGCTGTGGTCTCCTATAAGTGAAGGATTACACCTACTTAATACCTGATGTTACCCTTTATTTATGTGTCAGTGTATTGTGTACATCTTTTGTTGGAGATCCTAAATAAATAAATAAATAATCATCTACCTAGCCTTTTCCCCTTTTTTGGGGACGGTGTCTAACTATATGCAGCTGAATGTCAATATTTTACATGCAGTGACTGCCTGTCTGAGTTCCACAAGACAGTTACTGGGTAATACGATACCCCTTGGTAAGACTGGTTGTCAGATTTTTAGGCTTCCAAAGACCCGTATCGACAGTCAAAGATATAGAAATGACAGTCGAAACCAACGGCTTTACGTGCTTTCTGATGCACGGAGGAGACTTGGCATTGAAAGATGGTCACCCATCCACTAACCAACCTCATCAAGTGTTGTTTAACCTGATTGATCAATCAGTGCGGCTGTTATTACTTAGTACAAGTCCAGTACATTATACACATATTAGTATACTAGCTTTTTCCAGCGGCTTCGTCCGCGTATTTTACTTACAAACATCCCTCTTGATTCACCCTGTCTATTGGTGAAAACCATGTTAAATCCTTTGCGTAGTTTAAAAGATCTAAGCATGTAAAGAAGATTATCTAGAAATTGAAACCCACGCCATTTATTAGGAATTCATAGAACTAACCAATGAACACACACATTGTCCTATAAAAAACATTTAATTTGCAAATATTGAGATCATTAATTGAGATAAAAACTAACCTATCTTTTAAGTTGGATCAAACTGCACACGGTGTGGAAATTTTATTAAAATAGGTTACGTGGTTTAGGAGTCCATCCCGGACAAACGACGTAACGCGTAATTTATATATATTAAGATATATTTAGAAAGCAGTTGCAAACAGTCAATCAATTAATTGTAGTAGAGGTAATAGAACAATTTTACCTAAAAATAAAATTGATATTAAGCATACTTACCTTTCTCTAAGCCACAAATTGAGATAGGCGTATCCGGTTCCGGTACGATGAAGCGCTAACAGCCCCGCAGCGCCATTTCCGGCCCAATCCGGCAGGTAGTGGGGATACGTTTGCCGAAGGCATAACGATATCCTTGGACCTCATTGCGGCTCAATTTACAGTGATTGATTAGAATGTCAATCACATACATTTATAATTAAGAATCCGCAGACAGAAATATAAATTGGCTTAGAGAAAGGTAAGTATGCTTAATATCAATTTTATTTTTAGGTAAAATTGTTCTATTAAGCCTGACTGTACCTTTCTCTAAGCCACAAATTGAGAAGTGTTTGTTATCGACTGCTGGATTGGGACCAAATTAGAACGCCAATGTGATCAAAAAAGTTTTTAATTTAAACTTTTGATAATTCAACATTATATTAAATCAACAGAATTGGTTTCTATGACTTTAATTATAACACCACATCGGTTGTGCGATTATGTTAATCATCTTATCGTTTGAAATAGATTACTGATCTGATTTGAATGACTCGATTGATTTGTAGACCTGTAATCCTTGATTTCTTTTTTATAATATTTGTGAAATGTTAAAGCAGAGCGCCAATTTCCTCTCTCCAAAATATGATCAATCGGAATATTATCTGACCAACTAGCCGAGGCTACTGCTGACCGCACACTACCAGGACTAGTGTTTATTCCAGCTTGTTTTAACAACGACTTAATCCAGCCCCCTATGATGGTGCGGGTAGCTGGTTTGGGTTCCCCACGTGTGCTAATAAATAAGCTCTCAATATTACCTCTTCGACCTTCAGAATACTCCAGCAATTTGTCAATCCAGTAAATTGGGTTAATGTTAGAGTTTGACTCGCATTTAAGTAAACGCCAACCGGATTGTTTATAAGACATATTATCAGTTTTGGACCCAAAAATCGGCCAAAATACTATAGAGTCATCACTCTTTACAAAGTTTTCTTTATTTATACTCAATAATGTAAGATCATGGACTCTGCGCCCAGAACACAATAAAAGGAGGATTGCAGTTCTTTTAGATATTTCGAACAATGACATTTCGGAGGGAATTCTGTCAACTAAGAATTTAATTAAAATATTAATGTCCCAAATAGGACTTTTGGCTTTGGGTGGCTGTTTTAATGCTATTCCCTTTAATATTTGCTTTATTATAATGTGAGAACCTAACGAGAAGCCATTAGATGGACGACAAAAGGTACATATCACAGACTTATGTAGTGCAATTGTGTTATAAGCAAATTTAAATTTAAGATGCAAATCAGTTAAAAATCGAGCCACATCTTCAGGGGATGGTTCTATAGTGTTCACATTATTGTCACGTGACCATTTACACCATCGTAACCATGCTGGCCTATAAGTATTCAAGGTCGATTTCCTCCAACTACCTTCTAAAATCTCTATCTGATCCTTCTGCCAAGAATCTAATAGCGACGACCACCCTGTATTAACCACACCTTTAAATTCAATTGATGAACTTGTGGAGGCGGTCGATTGGTTGTTGTGTCTATCAAGTCTTGGTCCAATTCCCTTACCTGGTAGGGAGCGCACATGGAGCGAGCTACCAGATCTGCTCTCCAAAAGACCTTCTCCCAATCGGGTGTTATTACCAGGTACATGCCGGTTGCCTGGTTCAGGTGCGCTAGAACTCTGGGTATTAGACACGGCGGTGGGAATACCCAAGCTAACCTGTAGTGCCAAGGGCGACTGAAAGCATTGCTGAAAACAGCTGTCCGATCTAAATCTAGACTCACATACCTGGGTACAACATGAGCAGTTCGTGACGCAAACAGATCTATCTCGGGAACTCCGTAATGCTGAAAAATTTTCCCGGTAGCGCCGGGGAGCAAATGCCATTCTGTCGGGGCAGATTTCCTTGAAAGCCGATCTGCTACGTAGTTGTATCGACCAGGAAGGTGATATATGGACATCTGAATCCGATAACGGTCTATTTCGTCCAGGACTTCGTACGTTAGGTTTAGGAGGTGTTGTGACTGTGTGCCGCCTTCGTTGCGCAGGTAAGAAACTACGGTTTGGTTGTCGCTCTGAATTAACAAGCTTGTATCGGTCATTAGGTGACCTTTTACCTGAATTACTCGCAAAATTGCCAGCATCTCTAAGATATTGCTGTGAGAGTCTCTTTCCTGTACTGACCAATTGCCACATATTGTCTCGTTGTTGAGCTGCGCACCCCAACCTGCCTTGGCTGAGTCGGTCGTTAGGAAATGAGTTGGAGGTGACCCGTGCAGTTGAGAAGCCATGTCGTGATTTTGTGTCCACCATTGTAAGTTCGGAATTACATTGACGGGCATCTGTGATCGACCTTTTACATTTTTGCGCAATAAGGAATTGCTGAAGGTCAGCATAGCACGAGAATTCAAGCGCCCTCGCGGGATTACGAAGCTGGCAAAATTCCAAAGTCCTAGTAAACTCTGGACTTCTTTTAAACTTACCTTGGTGGCTTTTGCCATTTTTGATGTTCTCGATTGCAGTAAGCGAACCTTCGCTGGTGGTAATAATTTGACATTTTGCCACGGGTCCCATAATATCCCCAGATATTCGATTGTTTGCTGAGGAGTCAGCATAGACTTCTGAAAGTTTATTACAAAGCCGAGGGATTGCAATAGTCTTACCGTTAAGTTCGCATGACTTTGCAGAGTTTCTCGATTCTGATTCGCCAAGAGAAAGTCGTCGAGATAAACCAGCAATCGCACACCTTGGTCTCTTAGGATCTGCGCGATCCAATTCGTTAGGCTGGCAAAAAACCTTTGGAGCGGTTGCCAATCCGAACGGGAGGCAAGTCATTTGCCAAAGTTGGTCCGATACTATTAATCTGAGGAAACGTCTGTGTCCTGGCGCAATTGGCAGATGAAAATATGCATTTTTCAGGTCTATTTTCACTAACCAATCCTGTGGTTGGAGGAAGTCGGGGACTTTGTACATGTTCACCAATCGAAATTTGTCTATTTTTACATAGTTGTTTAGTAATTTTAAATTGAAGACCGGGCGAAACGAAGACGTCGCTTCCTTTTTTGGTACAAGAAAAATTGTTGAGACAAAGCTCGGAGTCAATGAAGCTTTTTCTAGCACACCTTGATCTACTAGCTTCTTTAATTGGATTAAGATTTCTTTTGAATTTATTGTGTGAAATTTTCTTGGAATCCTTAAGGGATGAATAAGTGGTGGTTTGCTTAAAAAGGGGATCCGATAGCCCGATATTATTTTTAGTATATATAAAGGTGCTCCCAACTTCCTCCAGACACTTACCTGATGTTTGATTCTCCCGGCTTGAAAACGTAGATGATAGTCAATCGATTCGTTTATCACGCCGTCCCAGGGTACTGCGTTTCTTACCGTATCGTGTATCTTCGGTGTGACGAAAAAACTCTTCTGCCCTTCTCTTTCGTCCTTGCGCAGGATTAGAGCCACTATTAGTGGAGGGGCGATAGTTTGCACTGTTGCGCACAGGCACTATATATTTCCTACTTCCCTGTGTGTCCCTTTGGACCGTAGGTTTATACGATCTACCCTGCGAGGATAATTTAGTGGGTGCGGCTTGAAAAATTTTTAAGACCCCACCTTGTTTTCCTACAAAATCTGTAAACTTTGCATCGTCAAATAAATGATTCGCGGACGGGGGTATTTTTCTTAACGATTCCTTAAAACAACTTTCCTTTACTGAATTTAAAATAGCATCACGACGTTGTTGCACTATATCAGCCCGTTTACCACATATCATTTGTAATAAATCGGATTGTATTTTTTGGTATTCCCCGTCGGCAAAAATTTCATTGATTTTTGAAGTAATCTCTTCGGTGGTCGTTGGGTTTTTTAATTCGGATACCCACGAAATGAATTGGCATAAGCCTTTTTGAAACGATTCATTTAGCAAAATAACAACATGTGACATAGCAGCTAAAGAATTTTCAACGACCGCTAAAGAACGATTACGTTCAAAATTTTTCAACACATCGTTACTTTCGAGCTCTACAAAACCTGGAGTAGAATTATAAAGTTTTTGTACTTCAGAATATCGTACTTGAGCCCAGTCAGGCGAGTTAAAATGTTGCAATTTGTTAAGCAATTCGAGATGCTTATTATTTGTCTGTAATGTCTGTGACTTGAGGGTAGTTTGTATTTTAAAATCAATCCCTTTTTCTTCCTTTAATTCATTATCCAGTTCAGTAGGGCTCGGAATATATAGAATAGACTCACTGTCAGATATGCACGACTGAGTATTATTTTTAACAATAAGATCTTGCAAAGAGGATACTTTTTCAGTAAGTTTTACAAAAGCATCCTCTAATTTACTTAGCTTTGTACGGCGGCGCCGCTCCTTTCGCCTACGATGTCTCCTTTTACGCGTCGTGGAAGAAGAATCGCTGCTACTACTCGAACCACAAGATTGCGACCGAGCACGTGGGGCATTGTCCATACTTATATTATTAAAATTTTCGTCCACAGGGTTCATTATTAACACAAATTAATTTTAAATATTTAACACTAAAAAGTAGGACACCCTTTTTAAAAGTAACGAGTTACTTTTAAACGCGACTTCACCGTTCGGAGTTCCGAACGCCAATGAGGTCCAAGGATATCGTTATGCCTTCGGCAAACGTATCCCCACTACCTGCCGGATTGGGCCGGAAATGGCGCTGCGGGGCTGTTAGCGCTTCATCGTACCGGAACCGGATACGCCTATCTCAATTTGTGGCTTAGAGAAAGGTACAGTCAGGCTTAATAGCAATGTTGGCGGTATTGAATTTTTAACTTTGTAAGGTCACCACTAGATTTAGCTTCTATTCGTAAAATAAATTAATAAACCATAACCACCTTGAAGCGTTAAGTCAGCAAGCTAAATTAATTCATTTTCTCTAACAGCAAGCCAACGCAGCACTCCATGAAACTATAGGAGACACCATAATGTATGGAGTACTAACACCACAGCACCTGAACAGACTGGGTCTAATCAACGATTCTTTACTATACACATCTAATTATGACAATTCAGAATATACTGTAACTGAAAACGTTTCTAATAATGATGACGTAAATAATGTTGTTGATAAAGAATCTAAGAATGAGAAAGAAAATAATACAAATGGAGATACTAAATTGATAGAAGACAAAAACCAAGACAAAATACTTTTAGATTTACTAAGAACAGTAAATACAAAAGAATATAATGATTTGTTGTATGAAATGAAAGCTGAAGGCCAAACGTTTAAAGAACAAAATCAAAAAGATATTTACGAAGATCCTCCTAAATTATTCGACGACAAAGATATAACTACGGACACAATACTTTTACTAAAACAAGCTCTGAATAAACTGCCACAAATACCATTTTCCCTTCTAGTAGACGAATATAGGTGGAAGTACTTTGAAGGTAGTCTGAAGGCAGACAATCAGGAGTTCTGGGCTATGTCGATGGAGTTACAAGGAATAGCGCCACCTGGTTTTAGGGGAGAAGAGTATTTTGACGTGGGTGCTAAGTTCCACGTGCCGGATTATACGCCATATATCAGGTATTTACACGTTTGCTTGCAATTTTTACGCATACATGCGATTGTGACCAACCAAATGTTTTTCGAAAAGGCTTGGCTGGCTGTTCACAATGGTGTGTTGGTGCCAACGCTTATGTATGGAACTGAATGTTGGGTGTGGTAAAAGAAGCATGAAAGCAGAATAAATGCTGTGGCAATACGTTTCACATTTTGTGGGCTCCCATCTTAACCTAAGTTCTTTATCTTCGATTCTCCAAGTGAACCTTCCATTCCAGATATTTCCTCAGCAGTTTCCTTCAACACCAACTCTTCGAGAAGTTGTGCAAAGCTGCAGTGTTCGGTCGTCGCAGTGCTGAAGGACCTGTGCCGGAGACCATCAGCTTGACCAGATGCGACATATACGGGTCTAAGGCTGCTGGGAAGATATTGAAGTACGTTTTCCTCTTACATAAATTTATAAACTCACGCCGTTTTCCCATGTGGGTAGGCAGAGACCACATGACTGCCAGCTTCTACGATCCTCACATCCGCTTTTTGCCTCGTTTATTTTCATACACTCACGCCGGCTTCCATCATTACGCACCTGATCTTTCTAAAGAAAATCACCGATAAGGTCACTATTTATTCTCCTGGGGCGTCCCCTCCCGGCGTGTCCAGTCACATGTGCCTTGTAAATGCATGTTGTTGGCCGCCCTTTCTTCATTTTCTCCACATGACCAACCATCTAAGCATACTCTATTCAGTGTTTGTCACTACACATTCTTCTTCGTTTTCTTGTTAATCATCGATTTATGTCTTATACAAAATTCTATGGCTAGGTGGACCTGCGATCTTTATATGGTAGCTGGTAGTTGCTGGATGAGAATAGCCAATTAATCTGCCTAGCCTTTTCCTATGTTGGGGTCAGCTTACAGTCTTACCAGATACAGTTGAATACCATTATTTAACATAGAGTGACTGTCTTTCTGACCTCCATAATCCAGTTAATCGGTAATAGGATGCCCCCTTGGTAAGGTTGAAGTTTCTTACCGTCTCTTCTCCAGAGGCTTTCATAAGCACGTTAAACCGGTGGTCCGGCCTGTTATACGTAGATCTTTGCAGTCGTTACGTGTCGTCAGAAGCCTAAGGTAACTCTAACAACCAGTCTTATCATGGAGTGTCGTATAACCGAGACTCTGGGTTATGAAGTTCAGATCAGTAGCTCTATGTAAAATAGTAGTAATCAATAGCACCCGGTTAGACTGAAAGCAGATGTCAACATAGTTAGGAAAAAGCTAGGAAGATTGTTTAATTCATCATCATCATTATTATTTCAGACACAAGACGTCCACTGCTGGACATGTGCCTCCCCCAATTTGGGGGGTTTGCTATAATCGCCACGCTTGGCAGGCGGGTTGGAGATCGCAGTATAGTGGTAAAATGTATAGAAGACGCTGCCGCCCATTATCTAGCAAGCCTCTTTGTCGCCTCTTATGACACCCACGGGAAGAAATGGGATGGTGGTATTCATTACGTCCGGCAGCACACGGAATGACATGTTTGATTCATAATTATTTTGTTTAACAATTACAGAGATTTCATGTCCCGTGGCCATTCGCAGCACTGGAGCGAGATTATGGAAGCAACGACGGGAGAACACGACATATCCGCAGGAGCTCTCAACCGATACTACCGCCCTCTGTACGATCTGTTAGAAAAATTCGTGCGCGCGCACCGCGTTCCTATTGGCTGGTAATTTGCTGGTTTACTTGTTCATTTTTTTGGTGATAGGATTGTTATTTTTATTAAGTCAGATTAGCTTTATTTATCATGTGGGATAATCTAGTCAAATCCATAATTCGCTTCGTGAAAGTATGTTAACAAAATAATGAAAATTCCCACTTAATTGCAACATTTTTTTGTTAAAGATCGAATCGTATTATTAAGTATTATCATTTAAGTAGAACTATTAATTTTAATCATAAATAATATAATAATAGCTACTAAAAATCGTATCAGGTAAGTAACACAGTTTAATGAAACACTTGTTTAAAGTAACAATAAATACAATTTATTAAATTAACATTAAATAAAGTATTTTATCAACAACGATTTTTGTTTCCGTTAATAAAAATAAAAAAACTAAAAATTAGATTTTAACAAAAAAAAATTAAAAAAAGGTACAAAATAAATTAAAAGCAGAATAACTTACTCCAAGCGCTTTTTAAATTAATACTTAATTTATTTATTTACATTTTTAAAAAATGGTAGAAAATTTAAAAAATCTTGTAAAAATATTTTGTTACGTATTTACACATAGCAGGATATTTACAAAAGGCATAAGATATTTTTAAAACATCAGAGAATGAAGAAACAAGTTGCTCACAAACAAACTACACAGATTATAAGAAAACAAAGATTTTTTAAATACAATTAAGATCAAATTGTATAAAAAATCTTTGTTTTAGATTTGCTATTAAAATCTAAATGTATAAAATGTTTCCTTATTTAAGTATCTATTGTATGAAATGTATAGACATTGTATTTTATATTCACTTCAAAAGTTGTGCACAATTATGGGCATGATCTTTGCACAGGTCTGTCCACGAGCTTTGCACAAACCTGTCTACGAGCTTTGAACAGACCTGTCAACGAGCTTTGCACAGAACTGTCCACGAGCTTTGCACAGACCTGTCCACGAGCTCTGCACATAACTGTCCACGAGCTCTGCAAAGACCTGTCCACGAGCTTTGCACAAATGATCAGCACACAATTTTTGTCTAAACCTGGTCAGGAGCTTTGCACAAAACGTTTATGAGCAACGACTAATTCTAATCTCCACGCTTTAAATAAGGCACTATTATTATAATTCCATAATATGTTAATATTGCAAGTTTAGCGAGTATTTATGCAACAATATTTCTCAATGAATTTAATATTTTATCACAATAAAACCTTAAATATAAAACGAGTCTAGAAAACAGGTGACTTTTTGGATAGACTTTTTTTTACTGAAAAATAATATAAAAATGGTAATTCTATTGACTATTTGGTGGAATAGGGTTATCTACTAAACGTAAGTCGTTGGTAATATACTAATATTGACATTTTCTTATTGTCGTATTCAGTACGACAATATGACAATTGGTTTCTTTCGTTGCTTTTTTCGTGCAGTGTATTTTATATGAGCACACAATTATTTTGTAATAGATACACATTTTTACCCGACTGTGGCAGAGCCCAAAAGAGGAGTATTGTTTTATTTACAAACAGTACTTTTGCAAAGTATTTCTACATTTTATATGGTTAAATTCCAAGACAAAGATTTTTTATTGTCATTTACGTCTAAAATTAAAGCATTGGATTGTATTGTACACATTAAATTGAAAAATATAATCTCTTTTAATTTTATGCCACTTATTTTTATCCGCATGCTAAATTTAAACCCTTTGAATAACAAATCTGTCGAGAATACGACAAACGACCAAATAATTCATGTCCACAACATTTGATTTACAAAATACGACAGTTTCGTTTAATTATATCAATTAAATTATCGATGTTTAAGGCGTTTCCACATCGACTCACTGAATATAATTAAATAAATACTAAATAAGATTAATTTATTTTTTGCGTATTAATTTCCGAAAAAGAGTGAGTGACGCTTTTACTAAATTTAGCCCTAATTATATACAGTGAGTCGCCAAACAAACCAGTCTAAAAATCGACCTCCATACAAAAGTACCACTCAAAATGGCGCCATTGTGCCTAAAAGTTAACCCAATGGCTTAAGATTAAAATTTCTAATTTCTTTAATTTAGAACGAAATTCAGTAGCCGATCAAATTCCCTCAAGCCTTTTCAGTAAAGTCTTAGTCTAACTTTTAACCACACTAGCGCCACGCTTTTCGGGCAAACACTAAAAAGTTTCGTTATCACTTCACTTCAATCGATGCTATGAAAGTGTGGTGGCATGGGATATCCAGTCTACCGTGTGAGCAACACGATGGTATATCCCCGGTTGGCCCCTACTGGCACAGGAGTAGCCTGCGGAGACGACGCCAATGAGGTACCAACGTCCTACCCGCTCGAGCATCAGAGGCCCTCCACTGTCTCCTTGACAGGAGTCTTTGCCACCACCCCGGTAGCCCGCGCACAGCATTTCTGGGTATATCACCACGTTTATACCTGGAAATTGAGAAAGAGGCTGCTAAAAAATGTACTTGAAAGAAAGGAACATGATTTTTAATCAGTTGGTTATTAATTGAAACGAGTTTAATCAGTCGGTTATGAATTCAAACGAGTGTTAGGATATAGCTTCATTATGCACGAGTTTCTTTTAACCCGAAAAATTGGGAAAAAAGAGGCTTGTCTATGTTTAATATGTATCTGTGTGTTGTGTCTGTACGATGTGTGCATCTGTATGTTTTTGGCATCGTAGCTTCCAAACGGCTGAACCGAATATGTTTTTTTGTTTTGTGTGCAAGGTGACTTAATCAAAAGTGTTTTGTTTTGAGGTTTTTATATCCGGGGTTTTTTAAAATTTTGAATTAAATATTTATTTTAGTAATTATAAAAAACAACAATTAATTAGAATTTACTAAACAAATCAGTGGTGTCCTATCCTACGAAGCTGATATGGACTGTTTATGATTGGGAGAAGTGCACAAACTTCTTAGGGACTGGACGTTAGATTAAACCCTCTTCTAGATTTCAAACAGTAGAGTCTAGTCGGGTATTATAAATTATTTTTCATAACGGCACAATATTTATTCTTCCGTTGTGAACAAAAGACAGCGCTATACATACATCCTGTATAGCTATCATTCTCTAGCACTTGTGAAAAAGCAAGATGGCTGAACAATGAAGGCGCTCAAACATGTCATTACTCAGCTTCAGCTGTCAAAAATCAGTAGTCTTTAAATCTTGCAAAACTTTAGTACAGCAGCTTACCATTAGCCCTATGCCACCTCTCGCAGACCCTATTATCCAGGACAGGCACATCCACCGCCTGCAGTGTCCGTGGTCGCAGCCTGGACCCAGGACTCAAGGCACCCCACCCCGCTGCCCAGCCGTACTGCCCCAGGAAGTCGGAGCCTCGCTCCGGTAAGCATATTGGGGCTGAAATGAGAGAATTAAAAGTGTGATTAAATTTGAATAGATTTTGATAATTTTGTGCATGTAGCTGAAATTAAATAAATTGTTTGTAAACGAAGATAAGAAATGTCATCCTCATCTGCTTAGCCTTTTCCCAACTATGTTAGGGTTGGCTTCCAGTCTAACTAGATGCAGCTGAATAACAATATTTCACATGGAGCGACTGCCTATTTCATCTCCACAACCCACTTGTTACTGGGTAGCACGATATCTCTTAGCAAGATTGGGTGCCAACCTTTCGAGCTTCTGACGAACCGTACCCGACTGTCAAAGATCCAAAAATGACAGATGGCACCAAAGCCTAGTCGACATTAGGTTAAGTCAAGTCGACGGGATTTAATCGCACACACGATTTCAACATTCGGTGTTAAGCCGAGCATCTCAGCGCGACGAAAAAACGCTCTTTTCGATGTTCAGCTCTCGGCGATGTAGACCATTGAAGATCCAGTTTGTGAAGAAATACCATTGCCTTATTTTTACGTCTATATGAACGCATTGTATTTGCATTAGCAACTGTTGCAAAAAAGGCAATTTGAAGAGTTACCCTGCTATCAGTTGATGATCGGATAAGATCAGATTTTAATGTAAAATTTAGTCAAATTCTTACATTTCCAAGCCTTTGCATAAACAAACAAACCCACCACACTCACCTATATGAGGCATATAGTGAACATTTCTGTCCAACGTCAACACAGCGACATCAAATCTGTCTGCTTGGGGCGTAAACTTAAACAGGGGATGCACTTTGATAGTCCGCACGCCAAAAGTATACGCGGGAAGCGGTTCTGCTGCCGAATTGATGACGTAATCACCGAGTGTGACGCGCACGTGGCGTGGCTGTGCCCGGGCCACGCAGTGACCAGCTGTGACAACATGGCGCCTCGATATTAGGGAGCCACCGCATCTGAAACGTTACAAGCAATCGGTTACGTTCGAATTTTGATTTGGGGGATTCGGATTTAAAGAATATGTTTGGGGATACAGATTAAATGTTTGGGGGATTGAGATTTATTTGAGGGAAAAGTAAATGGAAGAAATAGATGTGGATGCAGATCAAACTAAACTCTCCTTCCTGGCTTTACATGACGTAGGTAAAAAAATAAAGTTAGATAGAGATAGAAGCACAAAACAATCTTCTAAATAAAAGAAAGATATTACAATTTTGGTAAGTTGGCTTAAGCTTTTACGGCTTCTGAGTGACCACTAGCATCAGCATACTCTGCCTCGCTTCAAGAGGAAGTGTGCTAAAATCTACCACACGGGCCTAGTAAGGGGTGGTTGATGCCACATGTCTTTGAATGTTCCTAAAATTCATGGTAGGAGTCGAGGGAACAACCCGCGACTGACAGTTTTGTATAAGACACGGAGTAAAAACCGACCATAATGTTAACGTAAAGATCTTGAGAATCACAAAAACCGGTTCTAACCAGAGATGAGTATTAAGTTTTCGTATTATTTCGTTTCGGTTTATTCTTCCATTTAATTCTGACTATGATGTAAAAAAATATGAACACTAAATTTATTAAGGTCATCAACCAACAGAAACAGGCTTGTTCCCCCATTTATGAGTTATATTTTCGTATTTTTAACGAAGGATATTATTTTCGTCAGAATTCAGTGTAAAATGCAATAAAAAAAAAAATATTTTAACAATATTTGCTATGCTTGCGTGAGAAAAGGTCATCAAAAGGTATCTGACACTGTCAAATCAAAATGAGAGGACATCAAGAACATGTAAAATTGTCTTTGTATTTGGATCACAAACTTTTTTCAGACTGTGCTTTTAAAACAGACCGTCCACGGAGAACTTTATCAATTTTTAAAAGTTCTGTATTTGAGCTGACCCTTTTTTTTATGAAACAATAATCATTCAATGGAATTATAAGAACTCAGAGGGTAGCATTGATGATTTTAATAATTATGATTCTGTTAAAACATACGTGTTACGGTTGAGAATCAAATTTAAATAAACTTATAACCAAACGCGGATCTTTCCTAAAACTAAAGAAAATTTGAATTTAATTGAGGGCTTAGCGAATGTACCGAAGAAAACTTTTCCCTTAAAAAATTGAAATAAGTACTGGCGTCCATTTTTTCACCTACTAAATGAAAGTTTATATTACCTTATTTTTATTTACGTTTATAGTAGGTACTAATCAAAATATAAACTTTTATGGTAAAAAGAAACATGCAAAGCATACAATCATGACTTTTTATCTAAATAAATTTAATAAAATCACTTACCTCTGTAATTAAAAATATATAAATATATCAAATAAAAATACTTAATTGGTTATTTAGTTAATAATAATTGTTAGCAAAAAAACCTTTATATTCGACTCAAAAAGAAGAGGAATGTGCGAAAAAGTCGGTGAGATTACCAATTTTACTACTATTTATATTTTTTCTATAGCTACGAAGTATAGATAGAGAGAGAGAAAGAAGATGTCATATTAAAAACTACAGACATGATTCGAATATTTAAAATAATTTAATTTAAAAAGTTTCAATTATTTTAAAAATTCAAATGTAAATAAAAAGTATTTTACATTAAGTAGAACCTCATTCATATTTTTTATTTTGTAAAGAACAGACATGTTAAAATTAAGTTACGCCACAAAATAAGACATTGTTTTTTTTTTTTTTCTCAAAATGTCTGTCTCCCATTCTATTTGAATTCTAATTCTCTCAGATGTATACCAATAAAAACCACGATAGATCTTTGTTTTAATTAACTTTAGTAAAAATCCCATTATATTCATAAAAGTCAAAGTCAAAGCATTTATTTCAATTATGTACAAAAAGGCACTTATGAACGTCAGCATTTAAATTAAAATAAACTTGATTCTAGTTGCCCCTTCCAAAAAGCAGATCCGTAAGAAGAGAGGGCAAAAAACTCCACCGTAACTTTTTTAGTTTTTCAATATTTGTATATACAATAATTATATAAATACTGTATACAAATATTGATAAACATCATTGGTGATGATTCTGTTGTGCACCCACTAAACTTAAGCTATCGCTGTCTCCTTCTAATAAAGCAAGAAAGAGACGGAAATAAATAAGACCTGTCAAATTCTCTTCGATGCAAATGCGATGGACTAAATTCATAATGCTTAAAATCACGCAAAGTTCAAGACAATGGAGACGTATTTTAGTTTGGCAGTTCAAAGGCGTCACTTGTCTTTTTCTTTCGCGGTTTGTCAGTATGAGATAGCAATACTTTTATTTTAGTTAAGGTAGAGAACAAAAGAATCAGCACCATTATCAACAGAGTCTATCAGAAGTCTGTCATGCTGTATACCTATATTTTAGAAACAACATGCAATTTCATGCTCAACCTAAGGTACACACGTTTCCAGTTTTTGCTGACCTCGCATTGTATAAGCCTTTCATACAATGAGATGTCAGCTTATACTGGAAATGTATAGCCGTGTGTACTAAGATTAATATGGTAATATTAATCTTTTTCCTATAACGTTCCCGCGACGTCTTTGTAACATAACTTAAACATGTCATCAAAACCCACTACATAGTAAAAAGTAGAAGTTGCTGGACATCATGCTATCTCTTTCGCACATTTACCTCTCTATCCAACACTGCTTCCAACCGATAAGCTCGAATATCGACATAAGCATGTTGCATCTGTAAAATTAATTATTAATTCATGTTAATACATTAATTATTATTAATATTTAGTTGTTGTTGACATGATTTTGAGTGGAAATAATAATAAGAAACAGTGTTATAAATTTCACAAAATAAAAAAATAGGTATTATGTAGCACAATAAGAATTATTTTCTTAAACGACGACGGAAAAAATTGAATAATGAATTTCAGAGTCTTTCATCTGCCAAATAATACTTTTTTTTTGTTTTAAAGAATGTCATAATGTTTATACTTGGAACGCGGAACGCTTTGATTAAGCCGTCGATAAATGATTGAGCAATCTAAATGAAATCGTTCATTATTATTTCCACTCTAAATATTTACACTATTCAGTCAATATTTAGTTCACGCAAATAATATATGATATTTAATCTTAGTACGAACGAGTTAGGTTCGTCTCGAACTCTCGACGTTTTCGACCGCTTTCATTCAATATTTTGTTTATAACCCTCAAACTATTGCTACTGATAAAATTATTTTCAATCACGCCTGTTATTTGTAAATGGGTAGGTAGAGGTGTATGTATCTCCTTTTTTTCTCTTATTGAGAAATCATCAAATGATTTCTTCCGCTTTGTGTGGAGCGGGAGGGCGTATCAAACTTTTACTGACTAAAACCCATCCGTGTTCTTTCAGTTGTCTGTGCCAGGGCTACGGTTACTCTTTCGAATAAATCCGCGACCCTGGCAGGGTGTATGTAACACCTACGCCTCGTCAGTTACCCCGCCCTGACCCTTGCTCAAGCCACCCCACGCCACTGAACCTGTAGCTTTAAATCCATCCCAAAGTAATTTAGATCTAGCCAGCGACGCCCTAACCCGAGATCCGTACTCTAGAGGGGCGCCCTTAGCATGCAGTCACTTTGTTTTTAGGTTTTTAAGCACTAACTGGAGACCTTAATTATTTTTATATTAAGGTTAAGCAGCCGAAAATCTTCTCAGTAGACCTGCTAGACGCCATTTACAAAAAAAAAAACATCGCCAGTTACTATGTTTAAAAAAATCTAAAGTTATTTATTCAAATTAAGCTAAGAATCAGAACTATTTGAATGTAAAAGTTACAAAAGACAGTCCCCGCCTGAAATGCCCTTCTGAATGCTTTAGCTGGAAAGAAGATATGGCGAGCAAATCTCCCTCTTTGTGTCCTATGGAATACGAGACGAGTCTATTCGAGCCTAAAATCAAACGACAACAATTTGCGTGAACCAAATACTAAATTACAAAACGTTCAATTAGTAATTTAGTAAATTAGTGCGTTAATATACAATTTTAATTCGGTGTAAATATACTGTGCAGATATCTGTGCTTTTCATACAAAATGGTACAGCAAACATTGGCTTTGTTCTAGCCAGAACTAAGTGGAAACAAATCTGTTCTTCTAGTGACTTAGGGCCAATATCACCAATGAAAATGAACGCGACCAGCATCCTAATTGCGTAGCGATTAATTAATCAGAATCGGAATCATTTAGAAAATTGTAACTAATACATTGCTTCATATGTTCGATACATTAGTTTGCTCAAATAAGTAATTATCGCAATGAATGTTGTTGAACTGTCAAAATGAAAGCAATAATGATAGTGTTACACGCAATTCTCCTTCTGTACATCTGAATCACGTTGAAGAGCTGTCGGTGTGACCATTGTTGTGAAATATTGACACTGACACTTCTTTAAATGTGCTGATCATATTCACCATAGCGATTCTGTAAAAATACCCTCGTGAAAACACAGGTGAAGTGAGCTTGAAGTGACCTGTCATTCTATCTGATGCTAGGGATAAACACCATTGATAAATCATTTCACTTAAATTTTCATGGTGTATACAGAATAGATCGTCTGCTGTTTCACTAGTGAACTTCGCCCTGAATTAGTTCTAGATTACCATAAAACAAAGGAAAATCCACATGAAATCTAGCGGCAGGTAAATTATTATACTTTTAGAAAGTGTAAGTAATTTTGGCCAATATCTTAGAAATAGAAATATAATACATAAACATAAGATAAGGTGAATATAGAATGTGTATGTGTGGTCTATTCTGTAAAATCTCACCGAGAAATGTAGGTGAAGTGAGCTGTCAATAGTGTCAATCCGTTAGGTGGAATGACAGCTCACTTCCATTTCACCGCAATGAGACTTTTATAGAATAAATCGGTAAGTGTGATATGATATGACTAATGCATAAAATACCTAATTAATGTCAGTAATGTGTAGCAATTTCGAACAGTCACCAAAAATTCTAAAAAACATCGATCGGTTTCTTTCTAAACTTCAACTATATTCGACGAATCTGGTTAGTTATTATTTTGGGTGACCGTACGTTTGACGTGTATGAAATTAAGTTGTGGGAAATAAAAATCATAATGTAAGGTGTGTATTGTATGTAAGCCACAACTATGAATGAATGTGACATCTCAACACAAAATTCTACCTTCGTTGTTGCCATAAATATATCAAAATAGTCATAACTGTGCCAAATTGTTGTAAATGATGATGGCATTGCTAAAAAACAGCCACATCATGACATTTATAAAAATGAATGTGTTATCATATGACAAAGTGTATTTGTTATGCGTGAAAAAGTCAGGGCCCAGTTTTGCCATAGCAAAAAAATTACAATGCCATAAAAACTGGTACACACCGCTTCGCCATAAACCAACCAAGAATATTGTATATTAAACTACGAGTATATACCTGGAACTGTAATGTGTCAACGTGAAGTGAGGTCAAAAGTGTAATGTAGTGAAGTTGTCTCTAATCATGTAATGTCACAAAATGGGCCACAAATGTTCCATCACAAAAACGTCTGGCCATAACTGTGCCAGCGGGTACAGAACTGTATAACCTTGAGGATCCAATCCTGATGTAGGCCTGCCAGGGAAAGGTGCCGAACCCGGCGTCGTCACCACCGACGATGCGCCGCTGTGCTGTCTGCTTGCTGACAGCTATTCCACAGCCTGGAAGGAAAAGAAAATGATGAATTTATAATCAAGTTTTTATGGCTTTCTTTAAAACACTGTTTATCAAAAATTTCTTAGGTGTTTCAAAGGGATAATTACGTAATACACCATCAGAAGATATCGCTTTGATTTTGACAGCCCCAAAACATTCATGGCGTTGTTCACGTTGCTAAGCCGACGGTTATTGTGAACATAAGAATCGAAATGAATGATATCGTTGTCGTCGTCGTTTCAGCCGAAAAACTACCACTACTATTTGGGGGGATTTGCCATAATTGCCACGCTAGGCAGGCGGGTTGGTGATCGAAGTATGGTGGTAAAAATCGTAAAGAACGCTGCTGACCATTTTCTATTTAATCCCTGGTAATTGATCGCCTTTTACGACACTCATGGGAAGAAATTAGCTAATCCTGTAGCTCTGTCTTGTCACAGAAACGCAAGCATTCTACCACTCACACAAAATCGTCCAAATGGTTGGAGTATTTTGAAAAAATCGCATCATGAAAACTTAGGTGAAATGACCTGTCACTCTGCGTTATATTGGGGATTGACACTAATGACAGCCCACTTCACGTACATTCACGCGGTCAGATTTTTATTGAATAAATCAGCTGCGTTGGGGTGTTAAGCATTGTCAACAACCGCGTCATAGGGGAGGTGGACCAACATAAACAATGAGAGACATTCATTATGTAGTATATTTTCTACACATATTGTAATTGTTAGGACAAATAATTGACCCAGTTGAGGAGTTTGTTGCGCCACTTTTTCTTACCAGCTAAAGCACTGGGAAGTAGGGCAAATGCGTTTTGGGGGAATGTCTTATGTAAATTTGACGTTCAAAAAGTGCTGACTATCAGCCTAGTTTGAATAAATGACTTGTTTTTTTTTGAGCTCTGAATGCATATCCGACACATCGGTATAACCATGAATATATAGTTTTACTGATATCTAATCAAACCGAAAACGTTATTAAAATGAAAGGACCAATCAATATACTAAACGAATTAGCCTGTCATAATCATAAATGATGTTATCGTTTTAATGTAATTCAGTTTCCCTAATTATATTATTTCCTTTTAGTTTCGAGGCACATGTACTAATGTAACTGATCATTATAATTAATCTACAAAGCCTTTTCCAAACTATATATGTTGGAAAGGATCAATTCACACTAATCCACACTAATAATAAAAATGCAAAAGTAACTCTGTCTGTCTGTCTCGCTTTCCTGCTAAAACTACTGAACTGATTTAAATGAAATTTGGTACACAGATAATTTAGAGCCTGAGAAAGGACATAGGCTACTTTTTATTCCGTGACTTTATCTGCTTCCGCGATAACCAACATTTACGCAGACGAAGTCGCGGGCAGAAGCTAGTTTCTTATAATATTCATACCTCCATATGTCCAGTTTTGCGACCTGGCTGGAAATGTCACGTATTCCTCTTTAGCTTTTTTATTTTTACTCTTCTTTTTCTTTTCAACTGTTAAAGTAACTAATGAACTTATAACCAATAATATTAAAATGAACTTCATTATAAAATGTACAGTTTCACTGTTACATTTTACTTTTAAAATACTTTAATAGCACTTTATTTAGCGTTTAATATTTTAATCACTATAAAGCTTCCGCACAATTAAAAAAGGTTACAATAATATTGCACTAAACCATTCTCACAAGAAGTCCATTTTCCAAAAAACAATTCAAATTCCTAATGAAAACTGCATCGTTTTTCTCAAACGAAAATTGCACCAATTTTCTAAATTGAAAGCACACCAATTATGTCAAAATTGCACAATTTTCTCAAATTATAATTGCACCATTTATCTCGAATTACTTTTTAAACCACTGTAAATAAACGCGTGTACAGTATATAACAGTATTTACCAACTGAAGTTGGAATCGTTTTCTTTACATAATGCACGTATGTACATAACGTTTCCGAGGAATTTACTTTCAGGAAACCGTATATTACCGGTTTATTCGAGTTAAGACTTATGAGGGAACTGTTCAACAGTATGAATGAATGAATTAACATTTATAAACACAAAGTACGCAATGTATAAACACGAGGTTAAAAAACGAATAAAAGAAAAAGGTCCTCCATTGCATGTATTTAAAAATTTGTACCAGTTTACTTTTACAGAAATCTCATTATTTTTCTTTTTTTAAATGGTATGCATATGGGTAACCCCTCCATCCTCAAATAACCATTATATAGTCCTCCAGACCGTATTTCGGCCATGGCGGCCAATCTCAACGGAGACTAGCCATATACAGCCATATAGCCGGCGCAGGAGATATTATAGTGCTCAAGTGTTTGCGCAGACACAGGAGCACTCACTCTTCTCTGACTTTCATAGCCCGAAAACCAATAAACAAATCAAACAACCAACAAACAACCACTAAAACCAACCACCAACACACACACGCACGCACGCACACACACACTAAAACAACCATTAGATAGCTACCAGATAGCCCACTCATAACCCTAAACAAATGTGTCATTACTAATAAAATAAACATTAAAATCAACAAACATTATAACAATATTACTCAATAAAATAGAGAAAGTATGTTAGTACAATATTATCAAATTACTACCACCTACGTTTGTATAGCAAAGTTATTACGACAAACAATGACTTGCAAAGTATACACATAATCCTATTAGTTTATATTGTGTTGTATGTATGACTGTCAAAACTTTGACATTTGACATAACATTTGTAATTTGACATTCGAGTCACCTAGTAATTATAATGGATAAGTAGATTTCATTCTATTGAGATGTGTAGTGTAACACAAATGGATAGAATAAGAAATGAATACATAAGAGGAAGTCTAGAAATGGCACTGGTAACTGACAAGTTGTTAAATCGGTTGTCATGGATACGGGGAATGAGGAAAATATCGTGAGGAAAGTTTTGAGTATGAATGTCGATGGCTTTTAGAGTAGGGAGGAGAGCAAAGAAGCGATGGATTAAATGTGTGAATTATGATATGGGTAGAAAGAGGCGGACTACCAAGGTGATGACTAAAAATTCTTAGAAACCAAATTAAAACTAACAAGCAACAAACAACAACAGACAATGAACATTTTTCTAATACATTTTTTATCAGTCTTTTTAGGGTTCCGTTGCCAAATGGCAAAAAACGGAACCCTTATAGATTCGTCATGTCTGTCTGTCTGTCTGTCCGTCCGTATGTCACAGCCACTTTTTTCCGAAACTATAAGAGCTATGCTGTTGAAAATTGGTAAGAAGTTTGTATTCTGTGAACCGCATTAAGATTTTCACACTAAAATAGAAAAAAAACAATAAATTTTGGGGTTTCCCCATACATAGAACTGAAACTCAAAAATGTTTTTTTTCATCAAACCCATACGTGTGGGGTATCTTTGAATAGGTCTTCAAAAATGGTAATGAGGTTTCTACTATTAGTACGGTTTCTACTACTAGAGTAGTTTTTTTTTAAAACTTCATAAATCGTAAACCGCAATTTACCTTACAATCAATCAACTGAAATATAAAAATTAAAAAAAAAAAAAAAAACCGAGAATACCTACAGATTTGTACGGAACCCTCGGTGCGCGAGTCCGACTCGCACTTGGCCGGTTTTTTAAATTTTGTTTTTTATATTTTCACGCGTTCCTGCGAAAAAGAGTCTTGACAGACGAACGGCAAAGTGATCCTACAAGGGTCGGTTTTCGCCGACTGAGGTACGGAACCCTAAAAACCTCACCAAACCTTCGTTATTGCATTTCTTTAACTCCAGACCAGAGTTACTTGACTTATTACGTTCTGACATAGGCCTGATTTACACGGGTAGGTCGTCCAAACAGTGTATACACGATACAAATGTTACTTCAATTTAGTTATAATTTTACCACAGAAAATTTACTTACATCTTGTAACTGAGGCTTTAGACATGTTCCAGTCTCTTTCGTCTATGTAGATTCATTTATATTTTGTGAATGTGAGAACGTTGTAGGCCATTTAGACTGTAGACAATACTCTATTTTATTAACCGGTCAATTACCGTAATTACAGACACAATTAAAAAACGATTGTTTACATACCAAATGTGGTATCTCAGGGACTTAGAGGTTAAGTACCTGGTACTTGTTGATGTCCTATACTGTGCCCCCATAACTATTAACACTGTAATTTGAAACCATTGTGAATGCTTTTTTTTGTAGTAGAATTTCTGGCCGTCTCTTCTCCAAAGGAATCAACAAACTGGAACGTGCACCTAGCTCCTGAATTTTTATAAGTGCCATACTTGGGTTTAACCAGTCAATTACCGTAATTACAGACACAATTAAAAAACTATTGTGTCTATACCAAATGTGGTATCTCAGGGACTTAGAGGTTAAGTGAAATAAACATATTTTGATTTGATATCTTACACTTGCACTTGTGTATCAGATACAGAAATAACACTTACCCAAAGTATAACGTGCCAAGTAACGGTTATAGATCTTTCGACCCTTAAATCGTACCCAGGAACTCACGTTCAAAAGCCACACTTAAAACCACAAAACCAATGAGACAGTAAATGTTAAGTTAATAACTTCCTAACCACAGTTAAGTTAGACTTGGAACCGCAGTTGCGAAAGTTCAAGTTGAAATCCATAAGAATTTTATTAAAGACTAGCTTCTGCCCGCGACTTTTTCCCCGTTTGATTGTTCAAACGAGATGCCGTGGCCCTGGCATATGGGTAACTGAAAGAACACGGGTGGGTTTTAGTCAGTAAAAGTCTGGCACGCCCTCCCGCTCCACCCAGAGCGAGAGAAGTAATTTGATGATTACCTATCAAAAAAAATACTCATTAGAATTTATTAAAGACTAGCCCACGACTTCGTCCGCGTAAAATTCTTTGCTCCCCCGACCCACCTAGTCGCTTCAAAATCGCCTGCCTGTGCGAGGTATCCGTATTCGTGGCTTTTTTCTTTTTGCGCGACCCGTAAAGGTCCTAGCGTGATGTTATATAGCCTATAGCCTTCCTCGATAAATTGGGTAACCAAGACGAAAAGAGTTTTTCAATACGAACCAGGAGTTCCTGAGATTTTCGCGTTCAACCAAACAAACTCTCCAGCTCTCCAGTTAGTCTGTGTTTAATATTTGCATAGATAGACTAGCTATTCCCTGTGAGTTTGTTTGCGTTCTAGGATGAAAAATAACCCATGCCTTACCCAGGTCATGGTCTATCAGAGTTCCAAATTTCATTCAAATCAGGCCAGAGGTTTTAACGTGAAAGTGTAACAAACAGACTCACGTTTAGGATTGAGTTTGAGTTTGAGACACGTTAAAAAGGAGGGGGACCTCCTACCACAAACTTCGTGACGTCGCATGTAGGTATAAATCTAAAGCATTAAAACTCTAAACTTCAACTCTAAAGGAAAAGCTTTAAAATATTACCTTTCAATATTATTATAAGGTTTAATTTAAATTTGAAAAAATATATGACGTCACACCAGGGAACGATGGGTCCCTGCCAGGGTCGTGAAATTTGTTCGAAAGAGTTACCGTGGCCCTGGCATATAGGCAACTGAAGAAACACGGATGGGTTTTAGTCAGTAAAAGTCTGACACGCCTTTCCGCTCCACCCGGAGCGAGAGACGTCATTTGATTTCCCACCCACAAAAAAAAGTAAAAAGGGAACGGTGGGTTACAATTACAACACCTGTAACAGCCCCGCATTAGGGATCCCCAAATTTGGAGTGGTTTGCCATAATCGCTACACTTGGCAGCCGGGTTGGTGATCACAGTATGGTGGCAAAATGCATAGAGAACGCTGCTGCCCATTCCCTAGTAAGTCCCTTAGTCGCCTCTTACGAAGGCGCCTCTCACAGGAAGAAATGGGATAGAAATGAGATGGATGGGTTTATGTTAAGTTATATCTTCTCAAGTGTGACGTCCTCTTTCTAAATCGCGTTTTGCGATATTAATATCCGGATACAGCACACGGCTTGCAAAAATTACTGTATTTCATCTACCAAGTCTTCTGTCGCAATATTGGGTAAAATTGTACGTTACTGAGGACATTGCGCATACGATGTACGTATCATTACACGGTAGACACACATTGGGTACAATGCTACAAGACAAGGGAACCCTGAGACTTGAGTATTGTATGCTGATCTGGTAGAATGTATAATTGATGACGAGGTTAAGTGATGTTGGCTGTCGAACCTTGGATGGGTGGCTATTGCAATAGATTGCAGAAACATGTGAGGTTAGAATTAAAGAAAAACGCCATGTACATTTTTTGTGACAAAAACACGCGTAGGTGCAGTCAAATAAAAATCGTACAAACCGAGGTCTGAAAAGGTATTTCGTGGTTCCGTTACAGGACTCGAAGCGGAACAGGAACATAAATTAGAACATTTAAGAACCCCTACTTTACCGGTTCTTCTTCAAAGCGAGTCGGAACGAGTTGATACGGTGTTACAGTAAGTGTAGATTATTCAAACTACTTACAGTAAGTAATAATAATATTAATTTGCGGGCACTGTGCAATACAGACTTAATATTTCGGAGGCGACTTGAAAGAAAAATACGCCAGGCACGCGTCAAACATATCCCTCCTTGCTTAGAGAACCTTTTCATCGGATGATACGAAACTGGTATATTGGAAGTTTTATTTGGAACCTATACTTTTGAACCGTACCGACATGGAGAACCGGTTTTAAATCCCTGATAGTAACGAAACACATTTACACTCACAAACACAGAACACAAATATTCGGCAGCTGTTCGCCGTGAATGTGACAAGAAGGCTTCCACTCAGCATGATGCTGTGCTATGGGACCCACAGCACAGTGCTGATTTTCAGCGCTGTGCTGCAGCAGCATCCGGTTAGACTGGATGCCGACCCCAAAATAGTTGGGAAAAGGCTAGACAGACGATGATGATGTTTACAAAGTATAATGTACTATACATATAAATATTTGAGGTTTCGTATACTGAACTGTCACTAAATGCTCTAGTCAATAACAATATTTAATACATATATTAATCAACTAGCTTCTGCCCGCGACTTCGCCAACGTGTCAATCGACCCAGAGAATAAAGTTTCACAGAAAATTCAACGCCCATTTCACCCTCTTAGGGACGGAATTTCAAAAATCCTTTTCTTAGTGGATACCTACTCTTTACAAAGAACACACCCTCCAAATTTCACGTCTCAAGGACCAGTGGTTTAGGCTGTGCGTTGATATACCAGTCAGTCACTCAGGACTTTGAATTTTATATATATAGATCACCATCATCATTTCAGCGGAAAGACGTCCACTGCTGGACATAGGCCACCCCCAATTAGGGGCGGTTTGCCATAATCGCCACGCTTGGCAGGCGGGATGGCGATCGCAGTATGGTGGTAAAATGCATAGAGAACGCTGCCGCCCTTTGTCTAGTCGCCTCTTACGACACCCACAAGAAGAAATGGGATGGTGATATTGTTTACGTCCGGCAACACAAGGAACAACATATATTAGTCAATGGTACTGATTCCCTTGTTCACAAACTAAACTAAATTTAAGTTCAGTGCATCTTTTTCTTTGTATTTCATTAAGAAGAGGACAAAAGAAAATTTTTAGTTTAGTCCTGTCAAATTAATCTGCGCCTGTCACTACTCCATACAAGTTTAGACGTGATTAAAAACTTGTCTACTAAAATTACGTCAATTTACGTCAAGCGCTGATTAATTTAACAGGACTAAACAAAAATTTATCTTCTGTCCTTTCCTTAATGAAATAGAAAGAAAAAGATCACTGAACTTAAATTTAGTTTAGTTTGTGAATAAGGGAATCGGCACCAATAACAATATTTCCTCACTCGGCACACTTCAATCCGTCAACTGCTACATTCATTCCATACCCTGTGGCTACACTAGCGCCATTTTGCGGATTTTGAAACTGTTATTTACAGCTTACAGCTGGACACTTGTCAACTTTTCTCCCATATGAGATGATTCTCTTTATCTCTACCCGCCATAGTTTGGCCAGACTTGTATAGCTATAATTCAAAGTCGAGGCGACAATGTCAGGAAATCTGATGCGCAATGAATTCTTAACCACAGACCTAGCTATCTTACCGCAGAACGGGAAAGTTCAAGTTAATACCACATTGATATGGAAACGGCTTAAGTAAGAAGAATTTAACTTAGGATTGTGCAGTATAATGGGCTGGCTGCTGGGGAGTTTGTTGCGCCACTTCTTCTTCCCAGCAAAAGCACTGGGAAGTGGTGAAGAATGGGTGTTTTGGGGGACTGTCTTTAGTGTCTTTTGAAACTTTAACGTTCAAAAAGTGCTGACTCTCAGCCTAGTTTGAATAAATGACTTTGATCTTGATTTTTATTTATAACTAGCTACTGCCCGTGACTTCGTCCGTGTGAAATTTCTTGCATCCCATTGTCTTCCCGCGCTATCTCTTAGCTCAGCATTCTTTCTTACTTTATATTTTCCTAACGGCCCTAGCGTGATGTTTATCAGCTTATAGCTTATAGCCTTCTTCAAGAATTTAATCAAATTCAAAAATATTTGTCCCAGTATTCTTAAATAAGTGTTCTTAAATTTTCTAATTTTCCGCGCAATTTTTTAAATTTATTCTTTCATAAGAACCTTCTCCTGACAATAACAAACACAACAAAAAAAAAAGAAACGTGAAATCGGTCCAGCCGTTCACGCGTGATGGCGTGACCAAGGGAAATAGGGATTCATTTTTATATATATAAGGTGTATCTATTCATACACGAAATATTCTAAGAGGTACACCTGTAGGTGGTAAAGAATCTATAGGAACCAAAAAAAAATTCTAAATGTATTTTTTTTTCAAAATTTAATATTTATAAATTATTTGACGCACATAAGAAATACTGGCTTCTTCTTATTTTTTACGGCCCGAGACACCGCGGCCATGCTCGTGCCGTCCGCTCGCCACCCTCGCAGCGTCAGGCAGGCCATTCATAGAATTTGGAGTAAAGGTTTTATGCAAAACGTTTCAAGTAGTTTTAAAATTATAATAATTACGAAAATTCAAAAAAGTTTAGAGAAAAATTTTGTTTTTGCTTTTATAGCTTCTTTACCACCTACAGGTGTATCCCTTAAAATATTTCGTGTATGAATAGATACACCTTATATATAGATATGGGCCTTAGTTGCCTTTAACGATACCCACTGGAAGAAATGAAATGGTACTATTCTTAAAGTTCGGCACAAAACTAATCAGCCTATTTATCATGTTTCCATTACAAGGACACAAGTTTCCTTCCAGTTAGAAGAAGTAGGCCAAGATCCACCACGCGGGCCCAGTACAGGTTGGTAGATGTCACGTATCTTAGAATATTTGGTTCTAGGACATGCTTGTTTCCTCACGATGTTTTCCTTCACCATTTAGAGGTGATGAGATTATTTAACAAAATAAAAGTTCAATGGAATTATGCAATTCAATTCCCAAAGAGATATTCTGGTCACAGATTCGCCGACGCGCTGACTTAACAGACTTGTTTGACAGATTATCCGGAAATTAGATAATCCCACTATGTCACCTTTGCCAAATAGAAAGGTGGAAGAAATTGTATCACCATCGCAGAGATATCAGTAAACAAAGCATAAATCACGCTGACTGACATTCGATTAACATTTGACTCGTTTAAAATCGAAATATCACGTTTTTTTTTGTGGGTGGGCATTCATCAAATGACGTCTCCCACTCTGGGCGGAGCGGGAGGGCGTGTCAGGCTTTTACTGACTAAAACCCACCCGTGTTCCTTCAGTTGCCCATATGCCAGGGCCACGGTATCCCTTTAGAACAAATCACGCAACCCTGGCAGGAATATCAAACCTTTTTTTTTTTTTTTTCAGGATGGGAAATCATCAAATGACTTCTCCCGCTCTGGGCGGAGCGGGAGGGCGTGTCAGACTTTTACTGACTAAAACCCACCCGTGTTCCATCAGTTGCCCATGTGCCAGGGTCACGGTATCTCTTTCGAACAATCACGCGACCCCGGCAGGCATCGGTCCTAGTAGACCCCTACACTGCTGCTGACATCTCTTTGAGGCGCGCGTGGAACACTACGCGCCGTCGACCCGAGCTTAGTCCTTACCGGGCGGCGAGCTACCCATTGCTCGCCACCCGCAAGCTCGCGCCTACGGTGGCCGGGAGTCCGCTATTGACTCCCGACGCCCGGGGCGTCTCCTCCTGCGGCGGCTAGGGATGTGAGGGCGCAGAGACTGCCACTCCCTCACGCGCCCCGCCTCCTCCTTCGCGAGCATTACTGCTTCGCAGAAGGAGGTGACTGCTTCCCATTCCCTCTCGCTCCGTACCATGGCTCGCACCAGGGCCGGACGCGAGAGGTCGCCGCCGCCAATCGCCTCCACGAGGACACGGCGGTGCTCCGCCCAGGCAGGGCACACCTCCACCGTATGCTCCACCGTGTCCTCCAGACGATCCTCGCAATGGAAACACCCGGACGTATCCTCCCGCTTTATCCTGAACAGGAACCCACCGAAGCACCCATGCCCGGTGAGAACCTGCGTCAGGCGGAAGGTGAGGACGCCGTGACGCCTCTCTATCCACTCCTCAAAGAGGGGACTTACCGCCGCAATTGTGGCGTGCCCAGCACTGGGTTGCGACAATCGTACCCGCCATGTCGCCATGAGATCACACCGGAGCTCTGTCCGCCGTGCCGCGATTTGTCGCGGCAGCGGAGTTTCGCCCCGGCGTTTCGCCTCCTCGCGCCACTCCCACATGTGGGCGAGGACCTTTGCCTCCAGATCCCATGGCGGCACTCCGGCAAGGAGGCTTGCTGCCTCGCAGGAGACCGTGCGGTATCCCCGGATTAACCGGATGGCCATGACCCTCTGGGAATATCACACCTTACACTGTTTCTGAATTGTAGTTGATAAACTTGTCAAATTCTACTTTAGCACGCGAAACGACTGATAGTAAAAAAACGAGTGTGCTTTAGACCACACGAAAGAAAGAAAGAAAGAAAATACATTTATTTAACACAAACTCAAAGGCACACAAAATAATACTGAGACAAAGCACCTTCAGCTCCATCTATATGTTAAAGAGAGAAAGAAAATTTGTGCTCGCACCTAATTTCACTAACTTAAATCTCCCTCTCAATTTTCGTTCGCCTCGCCCGATCACACTTTTCGTAACGCTCTCGTCACGCATTCACCAGCTTACTCCTCAAGTCAAGCGTGAGTAAAGAAGTTTTACTTCAAAAATAAAGGTAACAAATAGTAGTGATGGCCCAGATAGATTAGAAGCTGACTCCAACATAGTTGGGAGAGGGATGGGCAGATGGATTGATGTAATCCATCGCTTTCCATCAGGCGAGGTCGAGATCAAGAGTCAAAACCCAGGTGGCAATAAAAAAATAAATTTAAAAAAACATTAAGGGTCGACATACAAGGACTGCTCGAGCAGTTAGCGATTTATCAACATAGACGGACCGATCTTGCAGTCATATTCAACAACTTGCAACTGCCATTAATAACTGCTGGAGCAGCTGATACCAATACCAACTACTCGTTATACAAATCAGTAGAAAATATAAAGCATGCGGGCGGGAAGCGCGCGCGATGTGGAATGAAGAGCGCGGATGGAGGTAACTGCGCCAGAGCAGTCAACAGCTCGAGTCAGTGTATGACTGGGGACTGCTTGACTACAAAACCGCCCGAAGCAGTTGCAACTGCTCGAGCGGTTTCGTGTATGTGTGTACGTAGAAGACTGTAGTTCACTACGCAGTCATAGCTTGAAGCAGTCCATCCTGACTGCTTCAAGCAGTCCGTGTATATCGGCCCTTACCCGTGCAAAGATAGTCCATTGGTAAGATCCCAACTTACGACTAGTGGGTGGTGGGTTCGAAACCCCGACAGGTGATGTACGTTGTTTAAATAATTTCATTCAACACTACTCTCTTCCTTTCTTCTTTTTATTTCTCTTTTTATATTGTCACTAGGACCTACTTAGCTAATTTGTAATTACTTTAAATCTTATATCTTTAAACGAGCAATTCTTGTATATATGTATATACTAGCTGACCCGGCAAACGTTGTTTTGCCATATAAATAATTTCCTAGGCGGGGATAACTAATTAAATGACGATTGATCAGTTTTCGACCGAAGAGGAAAAATGATTAAATTACTAAAATGGCTATTAAAAAATAAGGGTTGATTGTAGAAGGGTGAAAATTGAGGATTGTATGTATTTTTGTATGTTGTATCATAAAAAAATAGAAATTAAAAATTTTGTCTAAAAAATAAAAATAAAAATTTAGGGGTAGACTACCCCTAACATTTAGGGGGATGAAAAATAGATGTTAGCCGATTCTCATAGATACCGGATAAGCACAAAAAATTTCATCAAAATCGGTCAAGCCGTTTCGGAGGAGTATGGCAACGAAAACTGTGGCACGAGAATTTTATATATTAGATAAAATCTGAATCTCGGAAACGGCTCCAACGATTTTCATGAAATTTAGTATACAGAGGGTTTTGGGGCGATAAATCGATCTAGCTAGGATTCATTTTAATAAAATGTCGTTTTTTCGTATTTTCAATGACCAACTTTATCGATAATCCACTTGAACATAAACTTATTATTTTAAACACAATTTACCAAGAAATACCGAGCAAACCGTCATCCAGATATTTATTATTTAATCGTGCTTTGTATAATGTCTTTTGTGTACACTAAATGAAAAAAAAACTATCTATGTACCTACTCTTAAAACGGTGAAGGACAACATAGTGAGGAAACGGGACAAAACCTTCCTCTTGAATCACTCTGTCTATTGATGAAAACCGCATTAAAATCCGTTGCGTAATTTAGAAAGATCTGACCATAAAGGCGCAGGAAAGGATCGTCAGGACGACACGGTGGAGCATACGGTGGAGGTGTGCCCTGCCTGGGCGGAGCACCGCCGTGTCCTCGTGGAGGCGATCGGCGGCGGCGACCTCTCGCGTCCGGCCCTGGTGCGAGCCATGGTACGGAGCGAGAGGGCATGGGAAGCCGTCACCTCCTTCTGCGAAGCAGTAATGCTCGCGAAGGAGGAGGCGGGGCGGGTGAGGGAGTGGCAGTCTCTGCGCCATCACGTCTCTAGCCACCGCAGGAGGAGACGCCCCGGGCGTCGGGAGTCAATAGCAGACTCCCGGCCACCGTAGGCGCGAGCTTGCGGGCGGCGAGCAACGGGTAGCTCGCCGCCCGGTAAGGACCAGGCTCGGGTCGACGGCGCGTAGTGTTCCATGCGCGCCTCAAAGTGATGTCAGCAACACTGAAGGGGTCTGCTAGAAACGACGCCTGTCAGGGTCGCGAGAGATACCGTGACCCTGGCACATGGGCAACTGAAGGAACGCGGGTGGGTTTTAGTCAGTAAAAGTCTGACATGCCCTCCCGCTCCGCCCAGAGCGGGACAAGTTATTTGAATACTTCCCAAACAAAAAAAAAGACGCGGGAAGCTACTTTGTTTTATACTATGTAAAAAAGATAAGTACATAGATTACAATAAACTCGCAATAAAACCAAATACAGTAAACATCTTTTCACATAATCAGTTCTGAGTTCTGCCATTCTAAAATACACTTATCATAACAGCCTTTTAAGGATGCAATTTGCAGTAAATATCAATAAAAACATATTTCCGAATGTCTTACATCACCTCCTTGCATAACCAGATCCGCATTGTGAACGAATGATTCAATTTTAACTGTCTTTTGGAGTCACACGTAAAATTCCATTGTAACCAGACCTCTACATTCTACGAAAAGCTGAACAATGCATGGTCAGGTTATACTGGAGTTGTAAAGCCTGATATTATTGTGTGTACAAAGGAAATTCAATATTATGTTGGCCAGTTGTCATCTTGGTTTTAAAGAGCTTTCTAATTCGATATTTATGAGGTTATAAATGGATCAGAATTCCTTAACAAAAGAATGTTGTAGCTTTATAAATGAAAGTACAGGATTTAAAGATTTGAGTATAAATATGGATGTACTAGCTTCTGCCCGCGACTTCGTCCTATTTCGTCAAATTGTTGCTCCCGTGATCCTTCCCATCACGTCGCATCGAATTGCCTGCCAGTTTCCGTCTATTTTTCGCTGCTGCTCCGCTCTTTTTGATTGTAGCATGATATTATATAGCCTATAGCCTGCCTTAATAAATAGGCTACCCAACACAAAAATAATTTTTCAATTCGGACCAGTAGTTAAAAGTTTCACAGAAAAATCAACCCCCCATTTCACCCTCTTAGGGATGGAATTTTGAAAAAACCTATCTTAGAGAATACCTACTCTTCACAAAGAACACACCCTGCACATTTCATGACTCTAGGACCAGCGGTTTAGTTTATATCAGTCAGTCACTCACTCAGGATTTTGAATTTTATAGATATAGATATATTAGAACTCTTTCTAGGTTTGAATGTTGAAATTTTGACTGAATGAGAGATGTATGGAAGAAGAAAGCACACTACTACGAATTGTATTTATAAAATGACATGAATAACTCTATAAAGTATAAAAAAAAAAAAAAAAAAAAAACCCGCAGGGCAGCTTGTGGCGAGCTGTTGGGCTACTGCCCAACAGCTCGCCACAAGCTGCCCTGCGACCCCACGGACCCTATCTCCCGGGAGAATTCTTGTTCCTCATCTCTGGCTTGCCTTTATTGGCCGGCTGGAGTGAACACTGACGAGGTTCAGAGCTCCCACCTCATTCTTGCCTTTATTGGCTGGCTTGAGTGGAGATTCGCAAGAGCAAACGTGCTCGGGGAAAGGAAGTATTCCAGTAAGTGCTCGTAGGGACATGACCATCTTCCGGGCTCTGGGATTGTTCTGAAAGCCTTGGAATACCTCTCCACTTCTCAAGCACCTCAGGAAGTGTTGCCCCCTTGTCGCTACGTCACTATGTGCTAGCGACGTTTTCCGGGGGCCCATTATTGAGTGTGCAAGTCACCCCCTGCCTTTTTATCCGTGTATACAAAACATTGATCAGGCAGGGGCCATAGTCCTTCCATAGTTGCGGTTACCAATCCACTATAGCCATCCAAACCCATAGCCTAATTTGCTTTGTATCCATATTCTGTAATAGTTCTGCTCCAACCGGGAATTGTCCTTGGGTGCACTTGCATAGTGCATACAGGGATAATCGTCGGTTGGTGCCCCCTCATCATTTAAAATTATCTAAGGGGCCTCTGCGAGTTGGCTTCGGCCCCTCGTAAGCCTTCCAAAAGACCGGGATTCCAGAATCCCGAGATTATGTTAACATATACATAAAAATAATAATAATATTTTTTGTAAATGTGAAGACCCTTAGTCTTAAGAAACCAAAATCACCCACTTAGGGTGGTTTCTTTTTTTTCTCTCATTTAGTTTTAATCATGGTCTGGCAGTCTGAGTAATTTATGCGGCCCACACAAATGTCCTTTCTTTGGTACTGTTCGTCAAATCATTGAGCTCCTTAAGTTCTGAGTTGAGCTGTATGACTGATAAATGTGGGCACTAATTCGACAGGTCCACTCAATAATCTTTCTTCAAAAAAACATTTAAGACACCAATCCGCATGGTCCTCACATGATATGACCAAGATTATGTCTGGACTTTAAAAGCGACTGTGACCTCTGAGTATATTTCGGCCTTTCTTCTCAGAGTAGTCAGATAGGAAACGCCGACCTCATTTAGTTTTTAAAATTTGATTGACGTGTAAAAATGTTTGTATAAACCTACTTTCAGAAATAAATTCATTTATCATCATATATCACTGCAAAAACCCTTAATAAGTAAATTGAGATAGAAGATTGGCGTGACAATGAGAACTCACTAATTATTTTTTTTTTATAACTAACCAGATTTTGGCAATGACTTCACCCACATTGAAGTCAAAAATTATCCCACGGGATTTTCCTACCGGGATTAAAAGTATAGTATCCTATGATAAAATCCAGGTTATAATCTATCTGTGTGCCAAATTTCGTCCCAATCAATTAAGCCGTTTTGCGTAATTGAGTTACAAATATTCGAACTTTCAAATATGTATTTATATTTGTAGGATTCAATAGGTATTTATCCACTTTCAACAAAAAGAGTTCCTTCGTTTATTTAACCTCTATGTAGTTAAGTTTTTCTCCCGTTAATCATAAAATTTCCCATCTATTATTGTCAATATACACAAAAACATAACATCGATCATTCGAATTAAACAATTATTTCATCATCATCATCATCATCATTTCAACCGAAAGACGTCCACTGTTGGACACAGGCCTCCCACAATTGGGGGGTATTTGCCATAATCGCCACGCTTGGCAGGCGGGTTGGCGATCGCAGTATGGTGGTAAAATGCATAGAGAACGCTGCTGCCCATTCACTAGTAAGTCCCTTTTTTTTTTTTTTTTTTTTTTTCAGGGTGGGAAATCATCAAATGACGTCTCCCGCTCTGGGCGGAGCGGGAGGGCGTGTCAGACTTTTACTGACTAAAACCCACCCGTGTTCCATCAGTTGCCCATGTGCCAGGGTCACGGTATCTCTTTCGAACAATCACGCGACCCCGGCAGGCATCGGTCCTAGTAGACCCCTACACTGCTGCTGACATCTCTTTGAGGCGCGCGTGGAACACTGCGCGCCGTCGACCCGAGCTTGGTCCTTACCGGGCGGCGAGCTACCCATTGCTCGCCACCCGCAAGCTCGCGCCTACGGTGGCCGGGAGTCCGCTATTGACTCCCGACGCCCGGGGCGTCTCCTCCTGCGGCGGCTAGGGACGTGAGGGCGCAGAGACTGCCACTCCCTCACGCGCCCCGCCTCCTCCTTCGCGAGCATTACTGCTTCGCAGAAGGAGGTGACGGCTTCCCATTCCCTCTCGCTCCGTACCATGGCTCGCACCAGGGCCGGACGCGAGAGGTCGCCGCCGCCGATCGCCTCCACGAGGACACGGCGGTGCTCCGCCCAGGCAGGGCACACCTCCACCGTATGCTCCACCGTGTCTTCCAGACGATCCTCGCAATGGAAACACCCGAACGTATCCTCCCGCTTTATCCTGAACAGGAACCCACCGAAGCACCCATGCCCGGTGAGAACCTGCGTCAGGCGGAAGGTGAGGACGCCGTGACGCCTCTCTATCCACTCCTCAAAGAGGGGACTTACCGCCGCAATTGTGGCGTGCCCAGCTAGTAAGTCCCTTAGACGCCTTTTACGACAATCTCGGGAAGAAATGGTATGGTGCTATTCTTTACATCCGAATAAGACACAAGGATTTATGATACCAAAACCACAAACGGAATGCCAAAGCAATCAACACAAAGATTGTTTACTAAACGTGTTCTGACTATAGACAACTACAGTGAAGTAAGCCATAGCTAACATATTATATCACGTAGAAAGCTGACCGCTTGACCAACTTTAACTTAAGTTACGTCAAGTTAGGTAACTTTAAGTTAAATATTAACTGGTATTTCCTGTGGGTTTCCGTGTTTTGAGCAGTTTATGGTAATTATCTTGATTTTTGAGTTGTCTGTGTTTACTGTTGGCCTCAATTTTTTAATGAGATTTAATGGCGAATGACCTGGTGGTCTACGTGATTGTAAGCGGTCATCTATTTCATTTGAACTGAATAAAAAATTAAAATTTCGCATTATTTTCTACTTTTTAGTTTGGTTTTCTATGAAAGCGTATTTTTTTAAAGCTATTATTTATTTTCTATTTTTTAGTTCGGGTAGCTCACAAAAGCGTGATCTTCGTTTTTTTTTTATTATTCTGGTGATCCTGGCTAGGATAATGGCATAAATTTGTGAAATTATTGTATTATCACCGGTCCTTGATAAGTGTGCAAAGCATAAAATTAATCCGATGTTTTGAAAGGGGTAAAAATTACGTTCAAAGATTCCGTCTACATACCAAGCTAATAAAAGCGTGTAAATAAATCGGCTTTTAATTTTGTGAACAGCGTTTATAGAACTACTACCATAGCATGTATTGATGTATAGTGGCGTCTATACATCAAGGTACCCGAAACTGTCAAATTCTCCCAATCAACCTTAACCCTAATGCTTTAGCGATAAAGTTGAAAATCTATTAAAGTTTGACAGATTGTAGTTGCTCAATGTGCTGGCGTCTATACTATACAGTACGGAAGCATATGGAATGATCGTAAATAGCTATGCAGTTGTTTTTTTTTTATTTCCTTATCACCATCATCATTATTTCAGCCGTAGGATATCCACTGCTGGAAATAGGCCTCCCCAAATTTGGGAGGATTTGCCATAATCACTACGCTTGGCAGGCGGTTTGGCGATCGCAGTACGATGGTAAAATGCATATAGAACGCTGCTGCCCATTCGCTAGCAAATCCCATAGTCGCCTTTTACAACACCTACGGGAAGAAATCATAGTATGGTGCTATTTTTTACGTACGCCACTACACGGAACTCAATTTCCTCCGAAACTATATTCACCAACTGAACTGTCACATTATATAACTTACTAGTTAACGTAATAGCTACTGTGAGTTCTATTTAAACGGTAGAAAGTGTAAACAACGTTATAATAAGAAGGGCAGTGTCATGGGCCCAGTAATATTATGTATGGAGTTGTTTACAAAGTTAAGGAGGTCAGAAATGAGCATTAAACATGGCCGGAATTTAAAAAAAACATATTCACACCTACTACTGTTATAATAGAAATAGAATTTTGACGGCAAACATACTAGACATAATATTATGACGTTGGTCTCGGCTGTCATATGTATATTTTGACGGATAGTCAGAAGTGACAGAGTCTGAGAACCAATAAAAAAGAGCCATTGGACTGGCCTGTTAGTTTAGTGGTTAGTGACCCTGACTGCTAAGACTGGGGTCGTGGGTTCGATTCCCACCCAGGACAAGTCTTTATGTGATGAGCACGATCATTTGTTTTGTGTATGGGTGTAATTTATCTATGTATAATATGTATGTATTTAGAAATATATGAGTAGGTATGTTTATTATCAGTTGTCTGGTTGCCATAGTACAGGCTCTGCCTAGTTTGGGATCAGATAACGGTGTGTTAGTTGCAGTTTTGAAC
Source organism: Aporophyla lueneburgensis (assembly GCA_932294355.1). Classification (NCBI taxonomy): domain Eukaryota; kingdom Metazoa; phylum Arthropoda; class Insecta; order Lepidoptera; family Noctuidae; genus Aporophyla; species Aporophyla lueneburgensis. Next base: position 7,341,931 of record OW028762.1, on the reverse strand, counting down.
TTGTCTGTCCTGACAGACGTCGTGCAAGCATTGGTCATCATCGCAGGTCATCATGTAGCTCAATCCTATTTTAGTGAGCTAGAAAAGAATAGAACATTGTTACGTAACTACATATGTATTATAACGAATATACATATAATAAACTATAGTTGTCCTTGCATTATATTATATCGACGCCTCATAATCATAACATGCTTTTGGACTTGTGCACTGACTGACTCGACAGGTCCTCTCGATGATCTCGATCTGTGTGGTTCTTTTTTTAAAAGACCATTCTAGACACATATTTCTTCACAAGATCTGACCAAAATTATGTCTGGACTTTAAAAGAGACTGTGACCTCTGATTTTGTTTCGGCCTTTCTTCTCGTAATCAGATAGGAAACGCCGACCTCTTCTAGTTTTAAATGTATGCTTAACGTGTAAAAGTATTTGCACAAACCTACTTTCATTTAAAAAAAAAATAAAACATTTAAAGGTAAGTGCACCCTAAACATCACGCTACATTTTTAAATGCTCATTAAAATATTCAAGGTCTTAAAATTCTATGAGTAGAATAAATCATTTAAGTATGTCACCCTACTTTGATTTGATTTGAATTCAATATGTGTATGTATGTCATGTATGTTTGTCCATATGTTTGTTACGCAATACAAGCTTTGTTCGCGGAACCGATCACGTAGTGATGACTTTTACTTTGCAATTCTAATGGTATTGCGGTTGTGTGTGTCTTTCACGGAAACTGCTAAGATGAATTGGATAGTATTCATGGTTTTCAAAACAGATAATAAAAAATATTTAAACAGAGTTTTAAGCGACATTATATGTATATCAGATAATTTTACATTGTACTCCATACAAAGGCAAATTATCTGCTCGATAAACGAATCAAAACACAAAAAGAGCTAAGGAAAATGCCTTAAAGTGTTCGTACTTAAAAGGTTGTAGTAATTCACTTATTCGAAACGAAGCCGATCATATTTACACTTCACACTAATATTACAAATGCAAAAGTAACTCTGTCCGTCTGTCTGTCTCGCTTTCCTGCTAAAACTACTGAGCCGATTTAAATGAAATTTGGTACACAGATAGTTTAGAGTCTGAGAAAGGACATAGGCTACTTTTTATCCCGGTAGTATGTTCCCGCGGGATATTTTCCGACTTCCACGCGGGCGAAGCTGCTGGCAAAAGCTAGTATTTCATAAAGGAGTTATAAACAAAAGGAAACAACTAAGACAATAATCGTTTTATTAAAAAAATATTGAAGTCTCTCTTTTTAGATTGATAATACTTTTTATTATGTGCACCGTAAAAATCACAGGTACACATTATAAGCGGTCTTATCGCTAAAAGCAATATTTTACAGACAACCTTTGGAGAGACTTATTGTATTAATTCTCTCTCACTTTACCCAAAGTATTACAGACAGCTTCTCTACTGTGTACTCAACTCACGCACACACTTCAAAAGTGTCACATGGTGACATAATGTGCCACTAAAGTTATTCAACTAATAAGAAGTGCACACACGTTGACGGAAACTGAGAGTGACTGGCACAGATGGTGACGACTACAGAGGGTGGCAGCCACTGACCGTGACGGCTACAAGGGGTCTCTGATATAGATGATGACGACCACAAAGGGTGTTACTGACAGTGACGTCCACAAATGGTGGCGGACACAGAGGCCGTTAGGGCTTGTCGAAGTACCCGCAAGGAATTACGGTGGCTCTGCAAACCGCTCTAAGCGCCACAGATAGTTGGACGGAAAATAACCACCAGAAATAAATAAGCTGTCAACTAAAACTCGTTCTAACTTCAAGTATCAAACGATGACATATTGTGCCACTTAAGTTATTAAACTAATAAGAAGTGCACACACGTTGACGGAAACAGAGAGTGATTGACACAGATGGTGACGATAACAGAGGGTGACAGAATTTCTCTTAATTCTTCTTAGCTTGTGAATGGCAAAAAGAACACGAAAAAATAAACCCTATAATATTTTTAATCATCCAAAGATTAAAAGAGAACAAATGGGCCAAAATTGTCACGAATTTGTACCCAATATACAAGAAAGGACGAAAGGACAGGCCATTCAAAAGATGGAGTGATGATATAGTTGCCACGGCTGGAATCTCTTGGCACAGACTGGCAAGAGATAGAGAAAAATGGAAGGAAAGGGAGGAGGCTGTCAATGCCAGAATGGTCATTACAACAATACATATATATAGGTATTAATAAGTTATACTAACTTACTAAATTAAGAAATTACTAATACAACTAAAAACATATAGAAATGTATAGTGTAAGGAATAAATAAAGCTATTATTATAATAGTATTTTTAATTTGTTCAGCCCAAAACACTGCAACGCGAATACCGTTTGCTGCCGTAGCCAGTACATACTCACGTGTACAGGTGACAGGGCATGCGTTTCCAGATGGAAGGTGAGCCCTAGTCTCTTGGGAGATGCTGCATTCCCACCGAAGCTCTGAGGTGTTCACGAAACCCCACTTGTAGAGGTTTTTTTTTTTTTGTAATTTATGTCTAAGTTTCTTTTAATAAAGTTATTATTTATTACATTTTCTAACTGTGGCCTAATGGGTTGTTTCTTTTTTTTTGGATGGGAAATCATCAAATGACTTCTCCCGCTCTGGGCGGAGCGGGAGGGCGTGTCAGACTTTTACTGACTAAAACCCACACGTGCTTCCTCAGCCGCCCATGTGCCAGGGCCACGGTATCTCTTTCGAACAATCTCGCGACCCGGCCTAATGGGTACGAAAGCTATTTAAAGATTCCCATGTAGGCCATGGTAACTTGTACCCGGATGGGAGGCTCTCTGATAGTTCGGAAAGAAGAAATCAGGAGTCTCTCAATCTTAGGAGGTTTTAATTTATACTCGCAGGGAATCGAGATGACTCTGCAATCCTCCCACCCTCACGCCCTGATCACAGATATTTGGGTGGAGAATATTAACCTCTAAGTCCCTGAGATACCACATTTGGTATAGACACAATGGTTTTTAATTGTGTCTGTAATTACGGCATTCAACAAAAAAGAAAAAAGTTGTCAACTCAAGCCCATAATTCATAAGTGTCACACGATGACATAATATGCCACATACGATACTCAACTCATAAGAAGTCTACATATAGTGTCAGCTACAGAGGGTGACTGACATAGATGGTGACGACCACAGAAGGATACAGAGGGCGACTGCTACTGACAATGAAGGCCACAGAGGGTGACTAGCACAGAAGGTGACGGACACAGAGGATGACTAGCATAGATGGTGAAGGTCACAGAGGGTGACTGTCACATATACTGACGGCCACAAAGAGTCTCTGACACAGATGGTAACGACCACATAAGGTTACTGTCACTTACAGTGACGGCCACAGAGGGTGACTAGCACAGATGGTGACGGACACAGATGATGACGTATACAAAGGGTCTCTGGCAGAGATGGTGACAATCACAGAGGGTGACTGGCACAGATGTTTCAGTGTGTCAGGGCTTGTCTTAATATCCACAGGGACTGAGGATTACTCTGCAAACCGCTGTAACTCCCAGGCCATTCACAGTTGGGCGGAGAATTTACACCAGAAATAAAGACGCTCTCAACTCAAACCCGTACTTCAAAAGTGTCACACGGTGACATAATGTGCCACTTACGTTACTCAACTCATAAGGAGTACAGACACGTTTGTAAACACTATTAGTAGGCCCCCAGTGTGACAGAGGTGTGTCTTGTTAGCTTATGACGGTATTACCTCCCTAGACGATACTAGGCAAGCAATTATCTTTAAATTTTCTCGTAAATTATTTATCAAAAAAAGTTAGATTTTACCATTTTTTTTTTTTTTCTCAGGACGGGAAATCATCAAATGACTTCTGCCGCTCTGGGCGGAGCGGGAGGGCGTGTCAGACTTTTACTGACTAAAACCCACCCGTGTTCCATCAGTTGCCCATGTGCCAGGGTCACGGTATCTCTTTCGAACAATCACGCGACCCCGGCAGCCACGCGACCCCGGCAGTAGATTTTCCCATGGGACAGCCTCTAGCAAAAGCTGGTAAATTATTAACTTCAATTCTAAAAAAAACTGTATCGTAAAACCCTATCAGACTAATAAGCCGCACTAAGCCTGGTAACCAGTCATCAGGTTATCATCATTTCAGGCGAAAGACGTCAACTGGTGGACGTAGACCTCCTCCAAAAAGAGGGGTTAGGCATAATTGCCACGCTTTGCAAGCGGGTTGGTGATCGCAGTATAGGGGTATAATTTATAGAGAACGCTGCTGCCCATTCTCTAGTAAAGTAAACATAGAATATCTTGCTAGATTTATTCCATAAGAAACTAAAACACTATGTCACCATACTGTCTATTCTGACTTTCAATGATTACTAGGCGCTCGACCTTGCTTTGCATATGTGTACGTTTCTGTACTATACCTAACTTAATTACATATGCATAATACTCCTAATTTTTCTAGAATAATGGATTGATATTACTGTGAAAACCGCATCAAAATTCATTTTGCAGTTAAAAATATCTAAGCGGTCACCCAGACAGACTCGAAAAGCTTTGTTTTTTAATCCTCATGATCAGCTTATATGGTTCCCACTGCTGGGACACAGGCCTCCTCTCGGTGAGAGAGAATGGGCCATAATCTACCACGCGGACCCGTGCGGGTTGTTAGATGTCACATGTCTTCGATTTTTTGGTTCTAGGACATATCCTTGTTGTTTTTAATATTATGTAATAATCTATTATTATCAATCTATAGCTATCCAGAGGTAGACCAATATACTTAGATACAGGTTTAAAGAACAATAAAACAAAACAAGTGCACTTTGATCTCCCAGAGCTTTTATCCAGCCATCTTGATTTAAACGGATAAATGGTAATCTTATAGCAGTAACCACCCACCTTCCACTTTTAATGCCCAAAACTATAAAATAAACATTTACTTTAAAACTTATGGGATTTTAATACGATCATTATGGTGTTTAGAAAACTAAAATAGCCCATACAAGAATACTATTAATATACCTACACATCGATTTTTACGATCAGATAGCGTAGGACGAAATTTATTTCACTTTCATTTCTTAGAAATTCTTTCCCGTTTTAGTTTAACCTTTTCGGGCAGAGCAATCAGACCATTTAGTGTGCTTTTGAATTTTATTAAAACCATTATAGTGGGTAGGTATACCATGGCATTACTGAATAGTTATTGTAAAAGTCAATTCCCATTTCTTCCTGTGGGTGTCGTAAGAGGCGAGTAAGGGACGTACTAGAGAATGGGCAGAGCAGCGTTCTCTATGCATTTAAGCACCAGACTGCGATCGCCAACTCGCCTGCCAAGCGTGGCGATTATGGCAAATCACTTCAAATGTGAGCCTATGTCCAACAGTGAACGTCTTTCGGCAGAAATAATGATGATGAAGAGTCAATTTAAGAGAAACGTCTCAAACATATGAAATAAATAAATACCTATTCATTCGCATTCATATTGATCCAGCATTCTTAAACCAGCGCTGGAACCCAGTGACATTGGATTGGATCAATATTTGACACTTTACAAACCAGCACCCCTAGCCAAGTTGATAATCTGCAATCGTTAACGATAGTCGCTCAATGTTAAGTCACGTGGTTAGAACAAACGAAAAGAAAATTCGTAGCCAAATTCACATCGTTCGAAATGATAGAATGATTTTTTATCGTTTCTACAATGTTCAACGCTAAATCCTTTGTTATAAGGTGTCGTTTTTCTAAAGACATTGTAGAACGAGCGGCCGACTCAGGCGTTTCAACATGGCTACCAACTTATCGTTTTCTACAATTGCTGACACTGAGGCGTTACCGATTGTAGAACGGTAAACGTTTGTGACCTGGCTAGGGGGGCAGTACAGCATCCAATATTCAGTTTTAGATAAGAATAGAACATCGTTCAGGTTAAGCTACGCTTGCCGCGGTTGGTCCGTGGATGGGTGACCATCTCCACATATCAAGACCCTTCCGTGCCTCGAAAAGCACGTTAAGCCGTTGGTCCCAGCCTTTTGTAGATCTTAGACAGTCGTTACGGGTCGCCAGGAGCCCGAAAGTATGACCACCAGTCTTACCAAGGGGTATCGTACTACCCAGTAACTGGGTTGTGGAGGTCAGTTAAGCAGTCGCTCCATGTAAAATACTGTTACTCAGATGTATCCGGTTAGACTGGAAGCTGACCCCAACATAGTTGGGAAAAGGCTAGGCAGATGATGACTGGCCAAGTTACTTGTATATTTTTTCGCAGTAAGCAAACGGAGAAATCAATGCTCTTATCTTCTCCTTAAAATAAAGCCTCCTTATTACCCCAAAAACGGACTTCAATCGACCTTAAAAAGCACACATAAATGTATTACTTTCGCTCAAAATATTCAAGATAAAGACAAGACGTATAAATTAGAGTTTCGTTAGTCTATTGTCTTACAATCTGCACAATAGCATCTAATGCCATTGTCGAAAGACATAGAAAGTGTATATGAAATACGGGCCGGGGTTGTGAGTTCTTCATTGTTGTAGTTTTACTTTGTTGTGACGTAATTAATAAATAACATAACATACGTAACATTGGGCAGGGGCGTGCCTATATAAAAAAAAACATTTTTCCAGTTATTTTTAAGTCCTATATAATAGAGGGCGAGCCTATTTTCCTCAACCTCACACAAATCCAGAGACAAGTCTCCTGCTGAGAAATTCCTGCAGGTAAAACCCATTATCACTTTGCCCGAACTGGTAGTCGAAACGACTCCATATTTAGCAATAGTGACGAACACTAGAATTTAAGCCCACAATCTCCTGCCGATATATTCGAGCTCGCTTCGCTCGCTCTTGCATCTCAGACAAAGTAAAGCCTAATTCTATGTAAATAGTAAACAAAATGCAACCTATTGAAGAAGGGACGCAATAAAACATAGAGCCCATCGAGATTGCCAAATGAATGGACAAAAGCAAAACTTAACGTACACGTTGTACGCCTCTTTAAAATAAAAAAATAAAAGTAAAATAAAATGTGGAAAGCATAATGTTACAATGAAACTGCAATTCTCTGAAAATCATCTTGAGGGTGCGAGGTTCCAAATGACCATTCAAAAGTGCCTATTTGAAATAAATTATTTGAATTTGACTTGAAAGTTCTCTGTACAAGCTTCGTCATCATTAGCAGCCTACAAAGATCCCTGATGCTGATGCTGGGACACAGGACTCCTGTCTGTAAGAGGGAGTGGGCCATAATCCACCACACGGGCCTCGTGCGGGTTGGTAGATGTCACATGACTTCGAATTGGTTCTATGCCGGTTCCCTCACGATGTTCGCCTTTACCGTTTTGAGAGCAATGGTCGTGACCGTGACCCTGGCACATGGGCATCTGAAGGAACACGGGTGGGTTTTAGTCAATAAAAGTCTGACACGCCCTCCCGCTCCACCCAAAAGCGGGAGACGTCATTTGATGATTTCCCATCAAAAAAAAATAATAATAATAAAAGGGCTACCTTCTAAGCTGACCGCATGAAACTTGCCAAATACTAAGCACAATCTCAATCACCAACTGACTTTCCAGATGAGGTGATTATGACAAACTACTTATCATTACGAATATCGTATTAACATTAAAAAAAAAATACCAGAGGCCATAGGATGAAAAAAAAGAATCATCAAAATCGGTTCATAAACGTCTAAGTTATCCGCGAACACACATTAAAAAAAAGATATACGGTCGAATTGAGAAACCTCCTCCGTTTTTACGTCGGTTAAAAAACAGACAAATCATTTTTTAAACACAGCCTTAAACGTACATTCATGAAAGTCCTGTTTTTCATAAGCCTATCATTAAATAACATATCTTCAGATAATCGACCGGAAGTAGTGCGCCCTTGATTGCAACACGCCGGAAGTGACGCTCGGCCGCGCACGCGCCGCTTTGTCATGTGGTGCAAGTTATAAGCGGAGGCTATGATGATATAGATTTCTTTGATAAGCGGTAGCGGGTAAGTACTGTTTGAAGTATTTGAGTCAAGTCGGTGTCCTATGTGAATAAAATAAATATACATAAGTTATTTCTGCCTCTGAATAGTCTTCAATAAGAATGATTTCTCAACAGTTGCTAAGTCACCACTCATGCAAAAATATCTCTACATGCTTTATCGCTGGAGTGTGCCAAATATCTGTTTACTTGAAACCCGCGTTTGTCTGCCTAGACAAGAACAGCTGGCGTAGTGCCTACCTATACAGTAAAGCAATGCACGCCACTGTCAGACATGACCAAAATTCCTTCTGAAGGACTATTATTTTATTTTATATGACTAAGTAAATAAATAAAATAAGATTACAATACCAAGAATTGCCGGCCTGTTAGTCTAGTGGTTAGTGGACCCCGACTGCTAAGACTGAGGTCGTGGGTTCGATTCCCACCCAGGACAAATGTTTGTGTGATGAGCTCAATCATTTGTTCTGTGTCTGGGTATAATTTATCTATAATATGTATGTATTTAGAAATATATAAGTATGTTTATCAGTTGTCTGGTTGCCATAGTATAGGCTCTGCCTAGTTTGGGATCAGATAACGGTGTGTTGGTTGTCCTAAGATATTATATTATTATATTATATAAGTATGAGAGGAAGACCATGTAGATTATTATATTTAGCAATACATCATGCTATCTTCAGATAATCGCGCGGAAGCTGCCGACCCTTGATTATCGTGCTGAGTCGCACCGGAAGACGACTGGCTTCACTGAACGCGCTGCTTTTCATGTGTGGTATGAGTTATAGGATGTCGCGGGAGCGGTATTTACAACTAGATAGTTTGCCAAGCCTGGTGTTTCACAAACGAATATACAAAATTTTTTGTAACAAATTCTAAAGTATGTATAAAAATCTGTAATCAAGTTCGGTTTTTTAAGACACCATAAAATAGCAAAATATTTTTTTGTATCATCATTTGCGTAGCCTTTTCTCAACTATTTTTAGGGTCCACTTCCAGTACAATCGGATGCTGCGGTATCCTAGTACTTTCCATGGAGCGATTGTCTATCTCAGCCCCACGATCCCGTTACTGGGTAATACAATACTCCTTGGTAAGACTAGTTGTCAGAATTTCGGGCTTATGACGCCCCGTTACGTTTGTCTTAGATCTACAAAACAGCCGGTACTGGCTTAGTGCTATCCAAGGCACGGAGTCTTGGTATGTCAAGATGGTCACACACTTACCGAAAAACCGCGGCAAGCGTAGATTAACTTGATCGATCTAGCTTTGCGGTTGCTATTACTTAGCCACAAGTCACTTCTTATTTGTTGTTAAATGTTTTATTAACTTTTATACGCTTCTTTATAATTAACTTATCCATGGCAACAAAAATAACGATGACCATACCCTTTACCCCGATACAAATGAAGTTACACCTATAAGCTACATCATGGCTTTTTTTTGGGTGGGAAATCATCAAATGACGTCTCCCGCTCTGGGTGGAGCGGAAGAACGTGTCAGAATTTTACTAACTAAAACCCACCCGTGTTCCATCGGTTGCCTATGCCAGGGCAACGGTAACTCTTTCCAATAAATCCGCGACTCTGGCAGCAGATACACCATGACTGTAAAGATGTGTCTACCCGCGACCTCCCATAACTTGCACCACACTCGATCAGCTTGTAATGAGGCGCGGCGGCGCGTTGTTTCCGCGCTACCCCACCGCCTGAGGTGCCTGTCGACACCTTTCACCGTGTTTACATTGCAGCAGTGGTCAGTGACAATCATTATTATATGTCTACATATCCACGGATGGATGGACGGACGGACAACCGATAATGTTTTTGCTGTGGTGTGTGGCCATGTCCTGTCCTCTTTTTAACTATAGTACAGACAGTAGTACATCAAGGTACCCGAAACTGTCAAAATCAACCTTGAACCTAATGCTTAAGCGATAAAGTTGAAAATCGATCATCAAAGGTTGATTATTTTCTGATCGTGACCCTGGGACATGGGCAACTGAAGGAACACGGGTATTTGATGATTTCCCATCATATGTCATCGTGCATTCCGAAACCGGAGGAATTTAAACAGTAATAAGGTTGTAAATATACAAAACCCATAATTACGTATGTTATGTACATATCAGTCATTACTGCCTTGAGACCGCTCGTCACAGATTGACCGACTTTCATTCGCGGAGGTATACTAATGAAGTCACACGGCTACCTCCATTTCGATTGCCAAATAGAGTGATTAAGGCATTCTCGCCATACACATATTAGTCAGCGTCCTACGTGAACCATGAAAGCGGTAAAACGGCGATGAGATGCCGAATGTACAGAAAGAAACACACAATAAAAACACACACACAATCACAGAAATGCAAATGTGTGTGTGTATACATATACAGAAATATGCTACCAACAACTACCACTACGTTAAGTCTTTTTTGTAACGGGCGATGAAAGCCGTATTTAAACTGTAAAATTACATCTTTAAAAACACGTAAATCAGCAAAATCCGAAATTTCGTATACAGCCTCTTTAGCACACTCTGAGGGCTCCGTCCTGGCAAGTGGGGGGTAGTGAGGTGATTGACTCCCCTACGACATCTTAGAAAGGCGCGCGTGAAACATTACGCGCTACTATCTCCAGTCTTATATGATAGGGGACGATCCGGATCAAGTACGTCATATACGTATATAATACATCACTATAATGAGTTCTATTTCAGCCTTGACACAGCCAGAAGGCGTGGCAAAACACAACAAAGTTTTTGCTTCACGTATTAAAGTATAACTTCTTCCATTGGTCGATAATTGACCGTACTTCATTGGAATAGAAATACATTATTAAATGAAAAAAAAATATATATAATCTTATATATATAAAAATCTTGTGTCACGATGTATGTTGCCAATAAACTCCAGAACTACCGAACAGATTTCAATCAAATTTCACATGTACCCGTATTTTGGTCTAACTTACTGGATAGGATAGTTATCATCTCAATTATTCGCTTATGTCGTGAATGTAAACGAATAAAATGTATCAATTAATTGTTTCTTAAGCAAGTGTTTATTTACTGTTTCGTTTTATGAAGTTCTTATAGATGGCGGTGTACGATGATTCATCAATAAAATTCTTTAATATTGTTTGACATCTAGGTTGCAAATACACCCAATAGATGGCGCTGTGTTCTGTTTCTTAGAATATAAATTCTATTACTTTATTTCACGTAATATTTATTTATGTTCACGATTTAACCGTATTATTTTAATGGTTTGTGACTGATATTTTTATAATTATACTGCGTATTATGTTACAATATTATAACCATTAATAACAAAAAAAAAATGTACTATTTTTGTTAGAGAATTATTAAAGTCTTGACGCCAAATTTTAATCAAAGTTTCAAGATCTGGCCATCAAATTCTATCGAGTCGCCATCTCTGGTTTGAATGTCCAAAGCTTTGGTATCTCATTCGTTCTCGAGACCTCCTCTGAGCGTAAACAAAGCTCCCTCTCGAACCATCGAGACCCACTATTTCGAACAATCGATCAATCGATTCTTCTCGAAGCATGCGAACTAGAACGTTCGGGAAATTCAAGGTTAAGGTATAAATACTGGCGCCGAGTGTCACCGCAGTTCACTTCCTTTTTAAACGAGTGAATTAATACTATCTCCCGGAAAGTGATAGTCTCAGTAAAATCTCAGTGCAAGTCTTAGTACTACTCTCTGCGTCAGTCTCTACGTAAATATACCTGTGCATTTACCAAGTACATAACCTCTGCAAGTATTAATCAGTGCAAAATCATAACTTTATACACATGTAAGTATTTTTTGCTTGCATTTTATTTTATTTTCTTCATGTAATGTAAAGAAGTCATTGTTTATAAAGAATAGTTAAAGATAAGAAAAATATAATCTACATTTAATAAATTATAGTTTGAAAAAAACTAAAAAAACACGCTTTTGAAACTAATTGAACCACAAATTTAAAAATAAAACTGGAGTACTCAATTGAAAAATTCATATTGTTGTACAAAAAGCGTGGGGGGCTTGATTTTCATTGCTGTAAATATTTTGATAGTTTAGTATACCTGTAGTAATTATAATAAGCACCCCACGCATTTTGTACAACAACATAAATTTTTCAATTGTGTACTCCAGTTTTATTTTAATTTAGCTAATTCGATTTTACCGGAAGGGTTTTATTTCCTCAGCTGCGATTAGAAAAATAAAATATGGCGGTACAAAGTTCGCCGGGTCAGCTATTAGTATTATATTTTATCAAGTTCTTGAAACATCGTAAGGAAACTGGCATGTCCTAGAACCAAAAATTTGAAGACATGTGACATCAACGAACCCGCACTGGGCCCGCGTGGTATATTACGGCCCACTCCCTGTCACCGGGAGGAGGCCTGTGTCCCAGCAGTGGGCACAATATAGGCTGATTATGATGATCAAGGTCTTCTAAGTGAAGAGACAGTTGAGCTACTGAAGAGTTTGTTGCGTCTGTTTTTCTTCCCAACTTGCCGGGGGACTGTCTTCTTCCCAACTAAAGCACTAGGAAGTGGTAAAGGGCGGGCAATATGGGGACTGTCTTATGTAATATTGTCATTCGAAAATTGCTGACTCCAATCTGCAATCCAATCTAGGAACAATGAGATCGCTCTGGAAAGCCTCTGATGCTCCCAGGAAGCTTCTGCGCTTTTAGGCGGAGCTAGACTGGCTTTGTTAGCCAGAATAAAATAAGTATAAAAAGACCCTCATTCGGGCACCCACCCAAACGAGGGTCTAAGTGCGAAAGGGAGTCAAAATCATGTTCAAAGTTTCCGTTACATAGGCACATCTATACTTTACATATTATAAAATAAAGTCACTTCGCTGTCTGTCTGTCCCTATGTATGCTTATATCTTTAAAACTACGCAACGGATTTTGATGCTGGTTTTTTAAATAGATAGAGTAATTCAACAGGAAGGTTTATATGTATATAACATCCATAATATAGTAAAGAAACACTGATAATTTTAGAGGTTTCTAATGTGATGTCATAAATAAACACATTTTTTTGCGCTTACATTGCGAACGCTGGCTGAACCCTTCGAAATAGCTCAAAATAATGTACTACAGTATTGTACACCTTAAAAATTTCTACAAAAAAGTCCGCGATGGTATATGTCTAACTCTTAGGGATAACCCGTAATAACCATTTTTATCCTTTACTTTTTACGAGAAATAATGGCTTATTTATGAATGCGATTTTAAGCAATACAGCATTAATCCTTATCCAATTAAGTACCATAAATAAATTGTGCATTTCATGTAGATCAAAATTGCCCTTTACAGCATATCATTAAAATTAATATTTTAGAAGATATCAGAGATTATAATAAAATAGCCGCAGAGCGGCTAGCGGGCCGTTCCACGTCCGGCCATCTCGCTTGGTAGCGGTCGGGTATTGCAGGATTAGTAGGATTGTAATTCATATTACTTTGGCTTCATAGTAAATGCGAATATCATGTGTGTTCGTAGTACTCAAAATAAACCTAATTGTATTATTCCAAGTAAGAGACCGTGAAATATTGCTTAGATGTTTAGATTTTTGGATGGATTTGGATTTTTGGTTATCCTGGATACTTACGATATAGGATACTTTATCCCGGTAGTAGTTTCCCGGGTGATATTTTCCGACAGCTATACGGGCGATGCCACTGGCCAAAGTACTATTCTTCTAACTATGTTTAATTTGGTGTCTGGTAAATAATTGAGTGTCCGTATAGGTAGAATAGGAGCGTTAAGAAAAAACAGGAAGACTTATATTCAATTCAATCCAGCCCTATGTCGCAGTCTTCTTACTCTGAATACAATTAGTTTTATTTTAAGTACATCAAACACACAAGATATGTAAGGATCGTAGCAGGGGCGTTACGTAGTTTCTGCCTATCCCCATGGGAAAAAGGCATAATTTCATGTATGTATAACATGGATTAATACATTCTTACCGCGGTAATACGTCCTCTTGCGATAATTTCCGACATATACGCGGGCGAAGCCGCGGGCAAAAGCTAGTAATAAATATAAAAAATAATGTAGTTATATTTGACATTCAGTAACACTATAGACAAATTATTGACGCTGTACTACTGTCGAGAGAGTTCGCCGGCGGGATGGCTTAATACTTCTTAACTGCTGGATATGGAATGAATTATCACAGAAAGCTCTGTTTTTATAGAATTTTCCCTATTATTTTTAATTAATTATGACAGTTCAAAATGTCCTAATTATAAACAGCCTGTACAGTCTATGACCAGCTTGTACAATCTATGACCAGCCTGTACAATCGTGAGGCATACAACCTCTACAGTTTGCACACGACACTAAGTTTTGTATGGGAAACTTACTAATGCCATACTTGACACTCCGCATAAAACCACAAAAAATATTTCTTTTAGATCTAAACTAAATTTCTATCGTCGCTAATACAAATAATATTAAAGACAAATATTCTCGATATGATCATAGATTTTAAAAATGGAATAGGTTATATATCTATAAAATTATGTAACACTTATTGCCTATGTAACACTTGACATTCAGTAAGACTATAGACACAAAATATTAAAGACAGATGTTCTCGATTGGACCACAGATTTAGACCATAAACAAAAGAATATCTATGCATGTGTGCATAAATACACGGTAATTAATAGTAGTGTGTGTAACGTGTTATTTATTGAAAATAATGTATTTTTACACATAGTTTTAAAAAAATATTAGCATTCGTCACTTCTTCTCTGTATAAACTATAAGTATGCGAAATTTCATACTCCTCCGACCGCCCAATTTCCGTAAAAAGGGATCCAAAGTTTTCGCTTCACGTATTAATATATAGATATAGGTGTAGTTAGATGTCACTTGACATTTAGATGGCACAATAGGTTGTGTCATCGGATCGTATCGCATCGCCTCAGTTACTCATAAAAGACACCAAGTTAAACTTATTACACACACTAGATCCGGCATTGCAATCTCTACCCAACGCTCTTTCCCAATTATTGTGGTAGCAATCAATTCTTGGAACTTTATATGGAAAAACCGTCTTACTTAATTTAAAATAGCCAAAATTTTATTGTAATTTGTAAAGTTTCGAAAGAACTTGAAACTAATGAGCTGCACATTTCTTCTTTTTTAGTTCTAAATCTGTGTCATGTAGGTTTGGGCATTTAGAACAAGGCAGCTAAAGTGTTGTTGAAATACAGGTGCCTTTTTCCGTAACTCCTTTTTTTCAGTATAAACACATAAAAAAATATATTTTTAAATATTAGAATAAACAAAATTATACAAATATTTAAAAATAGTAGCCCACCGGTATCGGGAACAGGACCCAAGCTGCCGGCGGTCGCCCGGTCGTCCGAATTATTTTTTAGTCCTGTTTTTTTTATAATAATAATAAAACGAAAATTTCAGATAATACATGGAAAAGTTGATCAAATAAGGACTTAATAGAAAAACGTCAACTATACTATGGGACTTAAACATAATTTGCAAAATGTGGCAGTAATAATACACCTCGACTGATCTGTTAGGCTTCATTTACGGAGACGCGGGGCGTCGCGCGTGGCGTTGGGCGGCGCGGCCCGCACTGAATTCAAACATATAGCGTTGTGTGAGCGCGTTTACGGAGAGGCGATTTTACACGCGTTTGTTTGAAATGGAGCGTTTTTGCGGCGTCGCCCGCGGCGGCAATTCTCGATGAAGCGGTGCCCGCGGCTGAACCTTCTGCCTGTCTTATTTTTTTTTGGAAATTGCACAACGCAGACGTATTTACCGTAGCAATATCATCGTGAATTATTTAATATAAGAATTAGCCCAGTTTACAGCAACGGAACGCGAGAAGTTTGGGGAATATGCAATTCTTTATAGGTCAATAAGAGAAAGTGATTATAATGTTTTTCATGGCTATACACGGATGTCTAGTACTACAACTTTTGATTATATAGTAAATAATATCGTAATAGTTGGTTTTATTGAGTACCGCGCGTACGCCGCAGCGATGCCTGCCGCGTGCACCGCTACACGCTTAAAAAGTCACCGCGGGCGCCCGCGCGACGCCCCGCGTCTCCGTAAATGAGGTCTTAGTCTAGTGGTTAGTGATCCTGACTGCGAAGACGGAGGTCGTGGATTTTATTCCCTCCCAAGACAAATCTTTGTGTGATGAGCACAATTATTTGTTCTGTGTCTGGGTGTAATTTATCTATAATATGTATGTATGTTTTTAGAAATAGAAAGAAAAAGAAAGAAATAAAGAAAATACGTTTATTTGCGGCAAACATGACGCACAGTAAGACCAGAAACATTCGTCATATCCACGCAAGACGGCCATCACTCAGCATAATGCTGTGACCCTATGCGAGACAGAGCCCCAGCGCTGGTAAATATAAGTATGTTTATCAGTTGTCTGGTTGCATAGTACAGGCGCTGCCTAGTTTGGGATCAGATACCAGTGTGTTGGTTGTCCTAAGATATTTATTACCTCTGCGAACTTATGGTATCCATTCAAAAAACCATAATTATGTAAATCTAAACCATGCCAACCAATTTAATTTTGTTTTCTCTAAGAATATCGATACGAAACGCGTAATTATTGAATTTTCAATTACACGCTATCGATAGCCTACTCTTTACATAAGAACTAGAGATGTACTCGTAACTACTCAGTCAGTCGATACTTAGACAGCGAACATCTCAAAAATTCGATTCAGTTACGGATTAATCGATTCACCTTAATAATTTTTGTTGTGCTATAAATTATATAAACAATAATAAAATTGTTCAAGTGCTTCCGATTCTCATTTGTTTACCTTCTTTTTTAAGTTTTTGGATTTTGATTGGGTCCTAGATATAAAAAATAATAGTTTAAAAAACGTCACAAAATACGAAAACCACGCTGACATACGTCACAAAACTCGAAACACCCTAAAAATATAAAATAAATAAAAAGTTTACGATTTTTTTTTTACTTTTACTTATTTTCTATTTTTAGGGTGTTTCGGATTTTATGACGACACATGTCAGCGTGGTTTTCGTATTTTGTGACGTATGTCAGAGTAGTTTTCGAAGACAGGTTTATTTTGCTATCCTGGTAACCCTGGCAAGGATAATGGCACTTTACGAAATTATTGTATTATCATCAGTTTTTGATAAGTATGCCAAATTTCGAGTTAATTCGACGTTTTGAAGGAGGTTAAAATCATGTTCAAAGTTTCCGTTACATTGGCACATATTAACATACACGGTATGAAGCGACTAAAAGCGTGTTAAAAACGATTTCGTAGATCTACTAACACCGACTTTAGAAAAATTATAGTTATTTTTCACTTTGTAGTGTTTTTATGGAACGCGGTTGGTTTGCTTTTTTTTTTGCAAAACAGTTTTTATTTTTCATTTTTAGTTATGGAATCTACCCCGCATTAATTCGTATACCACTACTGATCAGGTCAATAGCAGTGACAGAAAATATTAAAATATCATCGTGATAAGCAAAGTAGATTGAAGCTAACGCAAAAACTATCAAAGCAAAGTCAATAAAATTTATATGAGACCACCCCTGAAATATAACCTATGCATTAAAAAATCTTTTTTGAAATCAGTCCACAGTTGATTGATGAATAGGTGAACATATATAAAAAAATCCGCCTCTCACTGAGAGGAGGCCTGTATCCCAGCAGTGGGAACATTATAGGCTGCTGCTGATGATGATGATTATATAAAAAAATACAGTGGCACATAGAACCTGCTCAATTTTTTAAAACGGTAAAAAATGGATATGCTTTCCGAAACGTTGCCTTTCTTGTGTCCATTGGTTTTCAAGGTAAAACCCCAAGCAATTTAACAGATAGGAACATTATAAATCAGACAAGATGGTTATCTGACAGTGTTCCATATTGCCTCATTTCTCTAAATGGAAAAACCTATTTCAAACCCAACAGTTGATTTGAATTAGGTTTTACCATTTAAAATTCAAAATAAGCCCCGAAGGCCTATTTTGAAATTGTTGTCTATGGAAATAACGCACTGACATATTGCATAAAATGTGTGATTTAGCCTTGTGGTTTTTTGCCAACAAAAAAGCTAAGATGAGGAATTGAAGTATGAAGAAATTGTATATTCTTCAATAAGTCTAGTATGAAGGTAAACGAGGCAAAAGGAGTTTGTAAGTATCAGGTAGTGTTCTGTAGTATCTGCCTGAATAGGGCGTGAGTTTATGAATAAAGAGAGGAAGAATGAAGAAGAATTTAGTAGTTCCAGAAATTACCCGTACCACATACAAACCAAAATATCTTATCCACACTTCCACACTAATATTATAAATGCAAAAGTAACTCTGTCTGTCTGTCTGTCTGTTTGTCTGTCTCGCTTTCCTGCTAAAACTACTGAACCGATTTAAATGAAATTTGGTACACAGATAGATTAGAGCCTGAGAAAGGACATAGGCTACTTTTTATCCCGGTAGTATGTTCCCGCGGGATAATTTCCGACCTCCACGCGGGCGAAGCCGCTGGCAAAAGCTAGTATTATAAATGTAAAAGCAACTCTGTCTGTCTGTCTCGCTTTCCTGCTAAAACTACTAAACTGATTTGAATGAAATTTAGTACAAAGATAGTTTAGAGCCTGAGAAAGAACATAGGCTACTTTTTATCCCGGTAGTATGTTCCTGCGGGATAATTTTTGACCTCCACGCGGGCGAAGCCGCTGGCAAAAGCTAGTTTCACATAAATCTACATGGGCACTTATGAAACGTAAAAACTATGCATGGTTCCAATTGGTTGATTCCTATGGAGCAGAGCCGGCAAGAAACTCCACGGTTAGTCTTTTAAAAATAATTGGGAGGACAGTTTAGGCCACTCAACATAAGTACTTAATCTAAACTTCTAAACTATATTATTATATTATATTATATATTATTTATTATTATTATTATAATATTATAAATGCGAAAATAACTCTGTCTGTCTGTCTGTCTGTCTCGCTTTCCTGCTAAAACTACTGAACCAATTTAAATGAAATTTGGCAAACAGATAGTTTAGAGCCAGAGAAAGGACATAGGATACTTTTTATCCCGGTAGTATGTTCCCGTGGGATAATTTTCGACCTCCACGCGGGCGAAGCCGCTGGCAAAAGCTAGTAAAATATAAGGGTTCTCACATTCACAATATACAAAAGATCTACTTAAAAGAAAAACAAAATACAAAAAAAAATCAAATGCCATGACTGCCATGAGAACCACTAAGAAAGAGTTGAAATAAGAATTTTAGGTATAAAATTTGAAATAGTACATTAAGTCATAGGATTATGTAATTTAGGAGCAGTTAGTAGACAAACACAAAGAAGCAAATTGTACATACTTGTACATCTTTATGATATTATCATACATAAGAGAGTCTTAAGGGCTAAGGCAGACAGGTTGCTGCCTTGAATAATAAAATTAACTACTACTATCTCTATTACTAATCTGATATTACATAACTTAGGGCTTACGCAGCCAGCTCATGTACATAGATTGTAAGCCAACTGCATAATATTGTAGTTTAAATATGATGTTTGATAAAATTACGTAACTGAATTAACTGCACAAACAGTATTTGTTAGAACTGTTTTTTTTTTATTTCTGTGTTTTTGGTCGTTCCGTGCGTCATGTTTGCCACAAATAAACGTATTTTCTTTCTTTCTTTTTTCTAGAACTGGGTATTATTCAAAAAAAATGTTCATTTACTGCGCTCTCCGCGTCCAGCTTGCTTATTTTATATTTGCTATTTCAATATCAGTAAATTTCAGGCCCCCTCTTATTCTAAAAGTATTGAACTACCATTAGCTTTTATTAAAATTGTCGATAAGTAAATAGATTTTTCATAATTTAAAAGTTTAATACTGTGGCCGAAGTATAATAATTTCATACAGAGTAACATTGCCTCACTTTACTTAAAGTAACATTAAAATATAATTTTTCGAAATACAATTGTATCGGTATATAATTTCATGTTTTGGTAGCATTGGTACGCATTCAATTATTTTATTATATGATCAAAATACTATACATAGTTATTAATACATAACACTTACATATATTAATGCATTTCCAAAATTAATTTCTTATCCGTTCCACTCAGTTACCGGGTCTTAAAAAATTATACACATCTTGTTAATAAAATTATTTACTGTGCAACGTTACACATCAAACACTGTAACAGGTGGCGTGACAATGGATTCTGCCGATTTATTTTTTAGCTGAGTGTGAGTATCTTTGTGTGTGACGTTCTAATTCGTATTTTATGTAAGGAATTCGTTTTTGTGGTTTATCTGACTTTGGTAAGTTTTTTCTTACTAGTTTAATACAAAATCAATCTACCTAGCCTTTTCCAAACTATATTGGGATGGTATTTGATCTGCTTCTGTCGTATTAGAAAGTACTACTACTCTACACACACTACACACACACACTACTACACACACACGCACACACACACACACACACACACACACACACACACACACACACACACACACACACACACACACAGACACACACACACACACTACACACTTACTTTACATGGAGCGATTGCCTATCAGACCTCCACAACCAAGTTACTGGATACCCATGGTAAGACTTGCTGCTAGACATTTTTGGAAATCGCACGACAGTCGAGACCAACGGCTTAACATGCTTTCCGCGGCACGACCACAACAAGCGGAACTTAACCTTCGATAGAGACATGCAGCTGTTATTATATAGCCACAAGCCCCCTAATACAAAAATAAATAATATGTTACAGTGAATTGCAGTTTGCGATGTCCTTAATCAATACATAAACATACCTGATGCGTTCGTATCAACAACAACACCCATTAGAGTCTGAGTTTTTGGAACTCTTGTTTTTTGTTTATATTCGGGTTGAATTACGTCTAAGTAACACCATTACACCAAAAGAAAAAAATCCAATTTTGAGTTTTAGACTATTGCCATTATGACAACGCTAGGCTCTAATGGGATAAAACGTTATGTAAAATCGAACCTTGGATTTGTAGAAACTGTTTGTTTATTTATTGAAAGTCTAGAAGGTAATCGTTTAACGTGAGATCATTCGTTTTTGTGCACATGATATTTCATAAGTGGGGCAAGCGTTCATACTAAAGTTGGTCAGTTCCTTTGTTCGCCTATTTCAAAATATTTACTGAGTAAGCTCTTAAACTATACGGATCTGACTGAAAATCATTATTATTATTTAGGACAATAAGAAATGCATACTGTAGTAATAACAAGACCCCGTATATCCTAAAGGGTTGGGTAGAGGTGTGCCTAAAGAGCACCTATATTTTGCCAGGTATTTTAAAGTCCCATGTAATAGGGGGCGAGCATATTGCCATCAACCAGTCACGAATCTAGATTCCGGGCTGCTACTGAGAAACTCCAGATGGGAGAATTCCTACAACACTGCCTGATCGGGAATCGAACTGGCCACCTAATGCTCAGCAGTAATAATGGTTGCGACCACTAAGCCAATTATGCAATAATACTGTAGAAATATGTTTTATGATATCATTCAGTAAAGAAACATAGTCACTGCGCATTGCAACAAATATGTTGTAACACACTGATCATTATAAAATATATTATGTTGTACAATTGGAACACATGTTTTGTTCGCGATCTTGCGTATAGAGAATTTTGAAAGTATTTCTATTGTATTTTACAGTAATGTAAAAATAATGTGATTTTACTGTGTGGTCACATATTGTAGAGAAAATGGTGGATTCGGTCTTATGAACATCAATCAACTCAGTGTATCACAGTCCACTGCTGGATATAGGCCACCCTACCCTCTGCCTTCCACATCCAGTCTGTCCCAGACACGTTTTTAAGTTTTTCAGTCTATCTAGCTGGGAGGCATCCCACACTACGCTTGCCGATACGCGATCTCTACACCAGGACTCCTTGGCACCACCGACCATTCGGTCCTTCGACAAACATGGCCAGCCCACTGCCACTTCAACTTGCTTACTCTGCAAGCTATGTCGGTAACTCTGGTTCTTTAATCTTTTATGGATGTCGTATCTGATCGTATGCTTCAAAGAAACTCCGACCATAGCCCACTCCATACTGCACTGAGCGACTTTGAATTTGTGAACTAACCCAACTGTCAGTGTCCACATTTAGACAACGTCATAATGAGCAGGACACATTGATTGAAGACCTTATTCTTCAAATTTTGCAGGATAGCTTTCACATGGAGGGTATATCTACCTAATCTCTGCCACCCAGTTACTGGGTTAACGCGATGCCTCTTGGTAAGACTGGTTGTCAGACTTTTGGGCTTCCGACTGTGCATAACGACTGTCGAAGATCTATGAATGATCGTACTTTCCGAGGCAGATCTTGGTCACCCATCCACGGACATAACGCGGCAAGCAAAAAAAATCCTTGGCAAGCACGTTAAGCCGTTGGACCCGGCTGTCATTTGAGAGTCATTGACAATCGTTACGAGTCTTCATATGCCTGAAAGTGTGATAACCAGTCTTATGAACGGGTGTCGCATACCCAGAAACTGGGTTGTGGAGGTAAGAATAGACAGTCATACATAACATAATCAGCCTACACTGTTCCCCCTGCTGGGACTCAGGCCTCCTCTCAATGAGAGAGAAGGGGCTGTAAACCACCACGAGGGCCTAGTGCTGGTTGATGGATGACACATGTCTATGATTTTTTTTTGGTTCTGCAACCAGACCAGATGAGCCAGATGATAGGCTGTCACTCCATGTAATATACTGGAATTCGGGCTTCCGGTTAGACTGGATTCCTACCCGAATATAGTAAGAGAAAAAGGTAGGCACATAATGAAATAAGATGTGATTCTACTTGAATCTGTGAACAGGCAACCTAATTTCTAAATCAGAGGTCCGGCTAGTTTCAAAGTGTAAATTACCTCATAACCTGTTCATTACCCGTAAAATACTACATTAAAGCAGTTTTTAAAGAGGTAATGACGCATTTAAAAATGGTTTGACGCTTTCAGTTATGTTACAAATTGTAATGGAGGTTTTTGTTAAAGACTTGTTGAGACAGGCGCGGCATGACGATGCGACGTGACGCTTGTTGAACATTTTCCATGAAGTTTTATAGAAATTGTTTTATGAGAGTGGCGTCACGCTGTCGCATTGCGCCTGTTTGTGGAAGTCTTGAAGTGCGGCTAGTTAGCATTGCTTTTATCTATACTAATATTATAAAGCTGAAGAGTTTGTTTGTTTGTTGGTTTGGTTGAACGAGGTAATCTCAAGAACTACTGGTCCGAATTGAAAAATTATTTTTGTGTTGGGTAGCCTATTTATTGAGGAAGGCTATAGGTTATATAACATCACGCTACAATCAAAAGGAGCGGAGCAGCAACGAAAAATGAACGAAAACTGGTTGGCAATTCATTGCGACGGGAAGTGTCGGAAGCAAAAGTTTGCCGCGGATGAAGTCGCGGGCAGAAGCGAATGACGTTTAAGTCAATTCACCCGTTTTTTATATTGTTTATTGCATGTACTTGCAGTGACCTTTGTCGTAACTTTATTGCATAAAATTCAAAACTTGCCAATTGCCTAATTCGTATTTCTGGAGTTGTCAATTCGCCCACAAATAAATTAACTTCATGCGAGTCGCTTATAGGAAATAATATGGTATTTATAAGTGTTCAACTAATTTACTGTGTTTATCTTATGGCAAGTAAATTTTCAATCCAAGACCAAAATAAGAGCAGTCCTTTTTTTTTTTTTTTTTTTTTTTCAGGATGGGAAATCATCAAATGACTTCTCCCGCTCTGGGCGGAGCGGGAGGGCGTGTCAGACTTTTACTGACTAAAACCCACCCGTGTTCCATCAGTTACACTAGATTTATTTTAGGCATAGTTTAATATTTGCTTAATAATTTTAATATGTAACTCTGTACTGATGTCACTTCTATGTAATTTATATGTGAACTTATGAATAAAAAGTATTTTATTATTATTATTATTATTAGTTGCCCATGTGCCAGGGTCACGGTATCTCTTTCGAACAATCACGCGACCCTGGCAGGCATCGGTCCTAGTAGACCCCTACACTGCTGCTGACAGCTCTTTGAGGCACGCGTGGAACACTGCGCGCCGTCGACCCGAGCTTGGTCCTTACCGGGCGGCGAGCTACCCATTGCTCGCCACCCGCAAGCTCGCGCCTACGGTGGCCGGGAGTCCGCAATCGACTCCCGACGCCCGGGGCGTCTCCTCCTGCGGCGGCTAGGGACGTGAGGGCGCAGAGACTGCCACTCCCTCACGCGCCCCGCCGCCTTCTTCGCGAGCATTACTGCTTCGCAGAAGGAGGTGATGGCTTCCCATTCCCTCTCGCTCCGTACCATGGCTCGCACCAGGGCCGGACGCGAGAGGTCGCCGCCGCCGATCGCCTCCACGAGGACACGGCGGTGCCCCGCCCAGGCTGGGCACACCTCCACCGTATGCTCCACCGTGTCCTCCAGACGATCCTCGCAATGGAAACACCCGGACGTATCCTCCCGCTTTATCCTGAACAGGAACCCACCGAAGCACCCATGCCCGGTGAGAACCTGCGTCAGGCGGAAGGTGAGGACGCCGTGGCGCCTCTCTATCCACTCCTCAAAGAGGGGACTTACCGCCGCAATTGTGACGTGCCCAGCACTGGGTTGCGACAATCGTACCCGCCATGTCGCCATGAGATCACACCGGAGCTCTGTCCGCCGAGCCGCGATTTGTTGCGGCAGCGGAGTTTCACCCCGGCGTTTCGCCTCCTCGCGCCACTCCCACATGTGCGCGAGGACCTTTGCCTCCAGATCCCATGGCGGCACTCCGGCAAGGAGGCTCGCCGCCTCGCACGAGATCGTGCGGTATCCTCGGATTAACCGGATGGCCATGACCCTCTGGGCCGCACTCAACCGGCGCGCTGGGTGCAGCCTCAATGAGGGCGCCCACACCGGTGCCCCGTAGAGGGCCATGGACCGCACGACCCCCGTGTAGAGCCTCCGGCAGGAGGCGTTTGGACCCCCCAGATTGGGCAGGAGCCGCTTTAATGCAGCCCCAGCCCGCTCCAGTCTGGGAGCCAAACGTCGGAAATGTTCAACGAAGTTCCACCGGCTGTCGAGGACAAGTCCCAGGTACTTCATCGTCGACTCGACGCCGATGTGAACCCCTCCTACCGTGAGTTGGGTACCCGCAGGTGGCGCGTTCCGAGGACCATGAAAACCCATGGCCTCGGACTTGTGCAATGCCACCTCGAGGCCCAATTGCCGCAAGAGCAGTCCTTAGTTTTGTATTTGTAACTAAATGACAATTTAAATGCGTACTTTTGTTAAAGCGAAACTTCAACGATTCGATAGTTGTCAAATTCTTCTAACTTAACAGACAGCTGTGCTGCTGGGGAGTTTGTTGTGCCACTTCTTCTTCCCAGCTAAAGCACTAGGAAGTGGTGAAGGGCGGGCGTTTTGGAAGAGTGTCTTATGTAACTTTGAGGTTCAAAAAGGTGCTGACTCTCAGCCTAGTTTGAATAAATGACTTTTGATTTTGATTGTACGATAATTAAGAATGAAATTTCAGGGAAGCGTCACGTGTATGCACATTTCGTTTCATGAGAGAGAAGAAATATATAACTCTCTGTCTCTCACCCTAAATCCCTTATAAATATTTTGTATTCATTAACTTTTATTTAATTCTTTAAAAATCTAAACCTTTTCTTTTTTATTGTTAACTTAACCCTTTGTTGCATTCTACTACGGCCTTCCAAAAAATCGTACACCCGACCACACAAGTTTTTCCATTAAATAACAAATACAAAAAATATAAGTGTGACATTAACTTGTGTGCGCGACTGCACGCGCTGGCGCCGAGTCGAGGAGAAAGTGGCTTGCGTAAGAATCAGCTGTGCGGTACAGCCACATCACAAAACAGTTCAGAAGGTTACCTGCATACTACGAGCGCTAACATGTAAATGATAAATGATTTTATTTCTTTCTGTAAGTAGGTTTGTACAAACACTTTTATATGTCAATGATATTTTTTTAAACTAGATGAGGTCGGCGTTTCCTAACTGACTACTCTGAGAAGAAAGACCGAAACAAACTCAGAGGTCACAGTCTCTTTTAAAGTCCAGACATAATCTTGGTCACATCATGTGAAGACCATGTGGATTGTACTCAGCTTCGTTATACATCTCTATACACCCATTATACATATTTGGGTCTTTGTTGGTTTATTTTATTTGGACGTATCTTGGTCGGATGCCATTCGCAATGACTCTCAGCTTCGTTAAACATCTTTTTACAGCCTTCATACATACATATTGGGGTCTTTCTTTGGTATATTTTATATGGTTCTATGTCAGTCGAATGCCATTCCCGAGTGCAGCTTGCACTTTTTGTACCTACGTAAAACGTGTAGGTCTATAGGTGCGTGCATTTTCGCTCACTGTGCGGAGTTGATCTACGGTACCTATCTACTCTGTGGTTGCGTCGTCACTATGTGATGAGTCGTTTACATTTACAGCGCCTTTTTGTGTAATATGTGGGTTTTTTTGTGTTTCTTTCTTGTGTATGTGTTCGTTAAAATTCGTGTGCATTTATTTTTTCGCATCCGCTGTCCATTTTATGGACAAAGAAGCCAATGTTTGCAAAAAGTAACTTGTTGCAAAAAAGTTGAATGCGTGTCCATACCGAAATTAAAAAAAACTAAAAAAATATATACGCGCCGACTTGAGAATCTCCTCCTTCTTTTCGTCGGATAGAAAGAAATAAGTATGATAATAATGTCGTCGCTCAATCATCGATTAACTAAGCCAAACATTCAAAAAATTTGTCGTTCATCCTTTTTACTAGATAACATATTTCATTTTATTTTTTAATAAAAGTGCCAAATTTTTTTAGGATCATGTATCAAGCAAATAGAGAGAAAAAAGCATGTGTGCAAGTGACACGTGGTAGAAGTGAAACCTTCAAAAATGTTGGCAAGGTCATGAGACGAACGTAAAAAAGTCAAATGCCTATTTGTCCAAAAAGCCTGCTCGAAAAACGTCAAATAGAAAAGTAAACTTTCTCAAGGAGCACCCTTACTTAAGGATTTCCACTACCCCAAGTGTTAGAGCGAGACGCAAAACATAATGACGTTGTTATATGTCTGTCTTTTTTTACTATCGCTTTTTCGTTTCATAGACTTTCAAATCACAAGGGTGCTAAAGAAGTTTTCACTTCAAAAAAATTGACCCAAGTTAAGGCACCTACCATTTTCTTCTACATCTATGACCCAGACCTTCAACCCTCGATAACAATAGAATTGCACAAAAATCTGCCTCTATAATATCAATTTACATAATAGACTCAGCTCGGCCTTGTGTCAACATCACCATGACTCTCCTGCCCTTATCCCAAATTATTTGTAGTCGGCGCAACATGTGTTTTTCTTCCACACTTCTCTATTAGTCGTCATCTCGGCAGTCACCCTCTTTCTATCCATACCATCATTCACACGGTCCATACATCGTTTCTTTGATCTCCCTCTACTCTTAGCCATCGACATTCATACTCAAAACTCTCCTCAAAACATTTTCCTCATTCCTCCGTATTACGTGACCATACCATGACCGATTTCCACATAATTTCAGCTCGGCTTTGTGTATATTCAACGATTAGGTGAATTTATCAGCTTTCACAATATTTATCCTACACGTTTAAGATACACAAAAGGCTTACAGTAGAGACAGCTAAGGATAGATGAAGCATCTGATTTGAATGGTAATACATTTCGTGGAAACTATTGTCACGCAATTTGAGTTGGGTTGCACGATTACTAACAAATGCGTGCACTGACTGGACTCAATCTGGGTGTTTCTTTCTTACAAAGACCATTACAGACATCACATGATCTGATCAAGATTATGTCTGGACTTTAAAAGAGACTGACTTCTGAGTTTGTTTCGGCCTTTCTTCTCAGAGTCGTCATCAAAAAACTCCGAGCTCATCTAGTTTTTTAAAAATAATTGACATGTGGAAGTGTCTGTAAAAACCTCTTAACAGTATAAAAATCAATGTAATTTAAATTGGATTTCTTTAATTTTTGTGGCAACTGAATGCCATGAATGATTCTTAAAAGTGTTGTACCTTAGATTAAAAGGGCTATTCCCATATTTTGAAGAGTATTCGCATCTTAGTCACAATCTGTCAAATATGCCTCCAAAATACCTACATTTTTGTTATTTTTTGGACA
Organism: Aporophyla lueneburgensis; assembly: GCA_932294355.1. Lineage (NCBI taxonomy): Eukaryota > Metazoa > Arthropoda > Insecta > Lepidoptera > Noctuidae > Aporophyla > Aporophyla lueneburgensis. The sequence continues at coordinate 7,313,617 of OW028762.1, read as the reverse complement.
TAGATAGATGCTGAGTCTAGCTTGGGACTAGAATTTGAACGGAAAATTTCGGTAATTGACCATCAAGTGTCTAGAAAATCAAGTTTTTTTTTTTGTTAGGTTAATATTATATAAAATTTGTAACCTATTTCTGGTCATTTAAAATATTACCTATTTCTGGTCATATAAAATATATTGTAAAAAACTTTTTTTTTTCATTTCTTTCCAAATTTCAGAATCCTTTACTAATGTATAAAGAAAAGTACAATGATATTATTGGGTGCTTTATCCAATTTCCATAAATTTTAAAGAGAGCAGTGACCTACTTTTTTATAAAGCTTTATACCTTTTTTTTTTTTTTCAGGATGGGAAATCATCAAATGACTTCTCCGGCTCTGGGCGGAGCGGGAGGGCGTGTCAGACTTTTACTGACTAAAACCCACCCGTGTTCCATCAGTTGCCCATGTGCCAGGGTCACGGTATCTCTTTCGAACAATCACGCGACCCCAGCAGGCATCGGTCCTAGTAGACCCCTACACTGCTGCTGACATCTCTTTGAGGCGCGCGTGGAACACTGCGCGCCGTCGACCCGAGCTTGGTCCTTGCCGGGCGGCAAGCTACCCATTGCTCGCCACCCGCAAGCTCGCGCCTACGGTGGCCGGGAGTCCGCAATCGACTCCCGACGCCCGGGGCGTCACCTCCTGCGGCGGCTAGGGACGTGAGGGCGCAGAGACTGCCACTCCCTCACGCGCCCCGCCTCCTCCTTCGCGAGCATTACTGCTTCGCAGAAGGAGGTGACGGCTTCCCATTCCCTCTCGCTCCGTACCATGGCTCGCACCAGGGCTGGACGCGAGAGGTCGCCGCCGCCAATCGCCTCCACGAGGACACGGTGGTGCTCCGCCCAGGCAGGGCACACCTCCACCGTATGCTCCACCGTGTCCTCCAGACGATCCTCGCAATGGAAACACCCGGACGTATCCTCCCGCTTTATCCTGAACAGGATCCCACCGAAGCACCCATGCCCGGTGAGAACCTGCGTCAGGCGGAAGGTGAGGACGCCGTGACGCCTCTCTATCCACTCCTCAAAGAGGGGACTTACCGCCGCAATTGTGGCGTGCCCAGCACTGGGTTGCGACAATCGTAAAGCTTTATACCTAAGGTTTCAACCGTAATACAATCAATCAGGTGATTGGTGTGGTACAGCCGTCAACCAAAATTTTATTTTTATTTTTACGTTTATAAAAGTATGTGCTTTTTAGATAAATTATAATTTTATTACGATAACAACTTATTGCGTTAACCTCTAAAATTAATTACCTAAATAAATAAATAAAAAAGAATATGTATTTGGTTATAGGGCTAGATAAATATTAAAAATAAACAGAAGCACTTACCTTTTATCTTCTAGAGCAGAAAAAAAGAAAAAAATACATTTTATATTTTATATAATTAGTTAGTATGTTAGTAAATAATATACGAACATAAATATATACAAAATCAGTATGTATAGTAAGAAAGCAAGACATAGTTAGAATAGGGAGGCGGAATATTTAGAAAAAAATAATAATAAGAATATACAATAGAAAAATATATCACACAGTATATGTACAATAAGTTTTCAATACCTGATGACGTCACCGGATCCGGATATGAACGATAAAATGGCTAAATGGCTAATTCTAGCTATGTCTTGCCAAACGACCACATCTGAGCTCTGTTAGTACTTTTATTTGACTGTAGATGGCGCTGCTCTGATGTCTATCACACTAAAGCGTAATCTTGATAGTTTAAATTATTTAAATATTAAGAAAAATAATTTCTAGAAAACTTTTTGGAAATAACAAATAAAAATATGCAAAAAAAATGGATAAAACGCTACGTTAAAAATACTACAAAATAATACTTACGTGTTTTTTTTTTTTTTTTCAAATTATTTTTTTCATGCACAAAACTAAACAGAGACTACAAAAAAAACAGACATGCTACGCCAAAAATTAGGCAAAATACCGACACAAACTAATACTTTTCTCCGTAAATAACAAATCATAAGTAATCGTGCTACAAGAAGCGTGCAAAAGTCATCTAGAAACATTTCTAAAACCTTCAAATTACGCTTCGGCGTGCCCATCAGGTCCACTTACTTTCATCATTCACTACAGGTCCATAACTCAAGCCTTCGCCGCTAGTATCAAGACTATTCGAGTCTTGTACACCCAAGATTCCGGCTTTAGCCACTCTGTGACAGCACCCTTTCAAAAGGCTTCCGCAAGAGCCATCTAGTAAGCCTCCGACCATCCAACAGTAGAAGAAAAATTCACATGTCCCGCCCTGTGGACATCGTTTTCCGTCTTGTCTGTCGTTAGATTCAATCGTCTTTTCTGTGGTCACAACTGGGGCACTTAAGAGTACGCTTTGTGGAGTGTTCAAAACTCTGCCCTTTCTTTTGGGTAATTTTGAAGGCAGATTTTCAAGTATCTCATTGATTCTAAGCATTTGCTCATCAGAAATCGGCTTAAATTTTGGCAAATCGGCCAATCTGTTTGTCACATTCGGGAATCCATAAAAATCGCCTCTTTTCATAGGTGATCTTACATCTGTCTGTATAAACATAGGTTTCTCTAAGACATGTTTTTTTCTTTTAATTTTATAGTCTGTGGTCTCGAATTGAGCTCGATGTGGTGCGTTGGCATCTGTATAAGTTAAAAAAACAAAGTCATTTCGGATACGGTGAATGGATAAAGCTGAATGGAATATTTGCACTGAATGAATAAGTGAATGGTAGTATTTTTGCATGCTGATCTGGGAGAATGAATGAAAAAGATGAGTTTCTCAGAGAAAAAGGTGGTATCGAACTAAGCAATGTTGTTGAGTTGGAAATCAATTTAGTTTTGTGCATCTTTTGATCGTATGTTAGAGCAGGATAAGCAGACAGTCCGTTGCATGCAAATTGTGACTTTTAACCCTACTAATATTATAAATGCGAATGTAACTCTGTCTGTCTGTTACGCTTTCATGCCTAAACCACTGAACCGATTTTGATGAGATTTGATACAGAGGTAGACTAGGCCCTGGGAAAGGACATAGGCTATGTTTTATTGCAAAAAAAAGTCTTGAAAGGGTTGAAATAGAGGATAAAAGTTTACGTAGTAGTACGATAGTACGTCACAATGTTATAATTTCCTATACACACGCGGGCGTAGCCGCGGGCAAAAGCTATTAGGTAATAACTTAATAAGTAATATCTTCAGAAATGTACCAGAACGAATATGTTACTATTTATGGCCCGATATGGTAATACCAATATTATTTAGGTATGTACACACGGCTACATATCAAGCTATAAATTTCCAGTTTAAGCTGACCTTTCATTATACGGAAATCGCATACACTGTGACATCAGTTTATACTGGAAATGTATAGTTTTTTTTTTTCTGGGTGGGAAATCATCAAATAATGTCTCCCGCTCTGGGTGGAGTGAAAGGGCGTGTCAGACTTTTACTGACTAAAACCCACCCGTGTTCCTTCAGTTGGCTATATGCCAGGGTCACGGTAACTCTTTCGAACAGATCTCGCGACCCTTATAGGAAATGTATTGCTTGATTTGTAGCCGTGTGTACAACATACTGATGATAAAAACAGACCTACTTTGATATCGTGTAATGCCCATCTATTCGAATTATTTAGTCATAATTTTTTCTGAGATATGATTAAATAACAAAGACAAACTTTCACATAGTACAGTTTATTACACAATTCCGTTACGGTATGCAAAGAATTGGATACACATATACTAAAAATATTTCGCATATAATTTACATAATTATTGTAAATTGTTTATGACCTGACTGTACCGGTCTGTGTTTTTTTTTTTTAACTTACTCTGTCCCACAACTGGGCAAAGGCCTCTCCAAATCCTTTAGGATCTGTTTTTTCCAGCCCTCACGGTATATGTCTGTGTTATTAAAGAAAAAAAAATGTTGCCAATCTAAAAATGGTTTAATAAACACCATTACAGACTTTATTATATAAATGCTTGTTCTTTTTTCAAAAGATATTTACACTGATTAAAAAAAAAAAAACCAGTAAGCTAAGTTCATTATTTCATTGAAATAAAACCGCATTTCGTTTTTGATAATTTATGATAAGTTGTTCCTCATTACGAAGATTGTCAACATGTCTCGATCATTTCCTCTTTCTAACACCGGATGTTTGCTTTCCTATCGAAGCACGAAGGTCAAGCACCAGACCGGTGCATAAACCAGAAACGCGACATTCAGATAGGTACAGTACCTAATCTATACTATCTATATATATAAAAATGAATCCCTATTTCCCTTGGTCACGCCATCACGCGTGAAGGGCTGGACCGATTTCACTTATTTTTTTTTGTTGTGTTTGTTATTGTCAGGAGAAGGTTCTTATGAAAGAAAAAATTAAAAAAATTGCGCGGAAAATTAGAAAACTTAAGAACACTTATTTAACCAGTCAATTACCGTAATTACAGACGCAATTAAAATTGTGTATATACCAAATGTGGTATCTCAGGGACTCAGAGGTTAAAAATACAAAGTCACCTAACATGAGTGTTTGATAGCTAGAAAACGCTTTGTCTTCGAAGTACCAGGTTGGCATAACTTGGTAGGAGCTCAACTAACATGGGTGTGTGGTAGCTAGAAAACGCTTTATGTCTTCGAAGTACCAGGTTGGCATAACTTGGTAGGAGCTCACCTAACATGGGTGTGTGGTAGCTAGAAAACGCTTTATGTCTTGGAAGTACTAGGTTGGCATAATTTGGTAGGAGCTCACCTATCATGGGTGTGTAGTAGCTAGAAAACGCTTTATGTCTTAGAAGTACCAGTTTGTCAGAACTTGGTCTAACATGGGTATATGGTACTTGGTGCTCTTTGCTTTGTGTTGGTGGGATCTGATAAGTTAACATAACATTTATTGATTCTGAGGCGGTACGAAGTTCGCTGGGTCAGCTAGTAATATTATAAAGCTGAAGAGTTTGTTTGGTTAAACGCGGTAATCTCAAGAACTATAAGTCCGAATTGAAAAAATATTTTTGTGTTGGCTAGCCTATTTATTGAGGAAGGCTATAGACTATAACATTACGCTGCAATCAAAAGGAGCGGAGCAGCAACGAAAAATGGACAAAAACTCGCAGCCAATTCGATGCGACGGTAAGGGTCAGGGGAGTAAAAAATTGACGCGGACGAAGTTGCGGGTAGAAGTACTTAGTATACCATCTCCGAACTCAAGTGGGAAGGTGTAAGACGAACCTTGTAAAGTGGGGCTACCTCGACAGTACGGCAGCAGGGTGTGAATCTGGAGCTCTTTCAAAAACTATGCTCTACCTCCTATCCTGCCCTCTGTGCCCCAAAACATGCAACCAACGTGACCTCTGCGCTGCCACCGATAAAGCCGTGGAATTGGCGAAGTTATGGGCCAACATAATTTGGTAGCTGTCGTACCAGAGACAGAAGAAAGAATACTTATTATATCATTGTATCAAAAAAACAAAATCAAAATAAAAAGTCATTTATTCAAACTAGGCTGAGAGTCAGCACTTTTTGAACGTCAAAGTTACAAAAGACAGTCCCTCCAAAACGCCCGCCCTTCGACACTTCCTAATGCTTTAGCTGGGAAGAAGAAGTGGCGGAACAAACTCCCCAGCAGCACAGCTGTCTGTTAAGTTAGAAGAACTTGATTCTAGACAATTGTAAGGAGGTAACATTAAGAGATACAAAACATTAAATTAAATGATTTGCCATATGTCAGCTAGCCAACCCAATATTCCAAGAAATAAAATGAAATCTATACTCAAGCAAAAGCAAAAAATATTTTTATAATGTAAATAAAAGTACTAAAATAAAAGCCTCCTGGCATAAAGGGCGTAACAGCTTACATATGCAATGCTGAATCACGTTCACATAGCTGTTACGACCCGAGTTACAACTCGAGGCCACAAAATGATAAACTAGGACCATCGGCGTAAAAACAAATAAACAGGTAGGTAATTTACAACAATACCAACATCAAGGTCAGCAAGACGACCAGTCACCACAAGCAGCACCCGACAAAACGATTACTTCCATTTCAGAATTTTCTTTAGAAAACAAAGTCGCTTCCCATGTTCGCTTCACGCTTAGATCTTAAAAATTATGCAACGAATTTTAATACGGGTTTCATCAATAGACGGAAGGAAGGTTTATATGTATAATACGCGGACGAAAGCTAGTGCTTCATAATTGCACACAAGGAAGTTAAAGCAATTTTCAAAGTAACATACAAAAATGTAGATCAAAAACTGTTGCTGGTACATAGTCGTAATTTAGGCTTTTAATTATATATCCTGATAAACACCTTATTACCACAAAAACTGTATCAATAGATTTTATATCATAATAGGAGACAGGCCTCGTCTCGGTAAGAAGGTTGGTTAATTCACCAAAGGGGCGCTGTCGAAATGATAATGAAATGAGATGTTGGATGCCACGTGTCTTCAAATTTTTGGTTCCAGTACATTTCGGATCATGCCAGTTTCCTCACGATGTTTTCCTTTACCTTTTTGAGAGCAGTGTTGATAAAATAATCAACACAATGGGAAGCACCTTTCTCGGTTCGAATCTACAACCAACAAATCGAAAGTTACAGCCGTTACCACTGGGCTATCAATGTTCTACTACATTTTATACGTAACAAAAAAAAAGAAATAATAACATTGCATGTAACAAACACTTTTGTACATTAATGTCAGCCATAAAATATTGACTGGCCGCTCTAAATTCAAATCTGCACACTACCAACCTAAAAACGAAGCACGAGGTGCCAACCTAAAAAAATTCACCCGCGCAAATTGACGTCAGATGTCGAAATAGTCGAATTATGAACACAATAACGTTGATGAAAGCGAGCAGAGTTCGGCTTTCATTTCGCCGTCTATGGCCGTAATGGGGGAAACGTGTGATGACGTAACCTACATATTACATGTGTTTTGTTTGAGCAGTGAGTGAAACACTGGCCTAGTGATTTTGGCGAAGATTCTTCTTGGTATTGGGTATCATTTAGAGATTGCAAAAAAAAAATTGGCTATTGGACAGAGAGATGTGGGAAGAAGAACAGTAGGGAGGCTTTGCTCTATAGTGGAATATCATCATCATCAGTGTCCGTACCTTATCCCAAAATTTAGGGTCGGCGCAACGATTTTTCCATACTTCTCAATTAGTCATCATCTCGGCAGTTAGTCCCTTTGCAGCCTAGAGTGGAACATGCATGTTGATAAATTACTTACATGTATATTATTTACACAAACATACAATTTTTAATAAAATAACACTCATTGGATTGCAAATACGTGCCACACACACGTGTTTCATTGAATTCTTTCTCAAAATACCCACGGAAATTAAAATTTAATAAACTGCCCTCCAAAACAAAGATAGCGGATGTAGCTCAAAAGCCTACCCAACTTAAATGGGACTGTGCAGAAAATGCCCTGGTACATATTTTAGGGACGTGTATAGGCAACTGAAGGAACACGGGTGGGTTTTAGTCAATAAGGTAAGTCTGACACGCCCTCCCGCTACGCCCCGAGCGGGAGACATCACTTGATGATTTCCCACACAAAAAAAAACCGGCCAAGTGCGAGTTGGACTCGCACAAAGGGTTCCGTACAAACCTGTAGGTATTCTCGGTTTATGCATAAGGTTCATGTTTATGAAAATATTTTTTTTTTTAAATTTTTATATTTCAGTTGATTGAATGAAAGGTAAATTGCGGTTTACGATTTATGACGTTTAAAAAAAAAACGACTTACTCGATTTCGTTCAAACCAATTTTCGGTGGTAGTTTACATGGTAATGTACATCGTATATTTTTTTAGTTTTATCATTCTCTTATTTTATAAGTTACGGGGGGGGGGACACACATTTTACCACTTTGGAAGTGTCTCTCGCGCAAACTATTCAGTTTAGAAAAAAATGATAATAGAAACCTCAATACTATTTTTGAAGACCTATTCATAGTTACCACACACGTATGGGTTTGATGAAAAAAAAAATTTTGAGTTTCATTTCTATGTATGGGGAACCCCAAAATTTATTGTTTTTTTTTTCTATTTTTGTATGAAAATCTTAATGTGGTTTACAGAATACATCTACTTACCAAGTTTCAACAGCATAGCTTAAGAGCTATCCTGTTGAAACTTGGTAAGTAGATGTATTCTGTAAACTATAAGTAGTTTCGGAGAAAAGTGGCTGTGACATACGGGCGGACGGACAGACAGACAGACATGACGAATCTATAAGGGTTCCGTTTTTTGCCATTTGGCAACGGAACCCTAAAACCTTTTTTTCATAAAGGTCGCTCGTATTGATGACTAAACCAGTACTACTTGGAATTTATAACATACAAAATTCACCATTCGCCTGTAGCAAAATACCGTTTTAGTAGATTTCTTATTTTTTTCTAGTTGCAATTACAGAAACCATCACATTTGACTAAGTTTTTTGGTTTCGTAGAATACCTTTGATGACATTTCATACGAGAATTTAAACTTTACTTACTACTTTCTGAGGCTTCCTGAATATTTCTAAACTAGCTTCTGCCCGCGACTTCATCCGCATCAAATTTTTACTCCCCTGACCCTTCCCGTCGCTTCGAATTGCCTGCCAGTTTTCGTCCATTTTTCGTTGATGCTCCGCTCCTTTTGATCGTAACGTGATGTTATATAGCCTATAGCCTTTCTCAATAAAAAGGTTACTCAAAACAAAAAGATTTTCTCAATTCGGACCAGTAGTTCCTGAGATTACCGCGTTCAAACAAACAAACTCTGCAGCTTTATAATATTATAGTATAGACTAGCTTCTGCCCGCGACTTCGTCCGCGTCAAATTTTTGCTCCCTGACCCTTCCCGTCGCATCGATTTGCCTGCTAGTTTTAAAAAGTTCTAAAAAAAAGTCCGCGAGAGCATATGTCTATCTTTTAAGGTTGACTCACTATAACTCAAAAGGAGCGAGCAGCAACGAAAAGTGGACACTTTTCGTTGCTGCATATGCTCTCGCGGACTTTTTTTTAGAACTTTTTAAAAGAAATAATTCCGTCATACATGATTTTTGCGTTACTTTAACCGTTTACGCAGCGCACGCAACGGAAACTCTCAAAAGGAATAAATTTGCCCCGTTTTTGCAACATTTTTCATTACTGCTCCGCTCCTTGTAGTTGTAGCGTGATGTTATATAGCCTATAGCCTCCCTCGATAAATAGGCTACTCAACACAAAAAGAATTTTTCAATTCGGACCAGTAGTTCCTGAGATTAGCGCGTTCAATCAATCAAACAAACAAACAAACAAACTCTTCAGCTTTATAATATTAATATATATAATATAATAATAATAATATAATATTAATATTATAATATTATATTAGTATAGATTAACACAAATCTTGAGTTTAGACTAGATGCGGAAGGCGGAGGACAAGGTGTTGTGGCGCAGCATGGGAGAGGCCCATGTCCAACAGTGGACTGCGATAAGGTGAGTTAATTGATTGATTGGGTTTAGACTGTACCCCTTAGAGATCAACGTAGGGATTTCCACCATTTTTTTCTACCCTAACATACATAACAGAGGCGTCAAGGCTACACACAACCAGCGTAGTAATTACCTGTGCATGCGCTCCTTTAAGTGTTACATGAACTACTTATACGGAAGTATTATAGCACTGCATCGGACGTGTGAGGCGTACGAATATTATAGCGACCCATTTCCTACAATTGAGTCATAGGTACAATGCAGGCCATTGGGCAATACACTAACTAAACAATCAATATAAAATTCATAGTCCTGAGTGACTGACTGACTGATATATCAATGCACAACCTAAACCGCTGGTCCTAGAGACATGCAATTTGGAGACTGTGTTCTTTGTGAAGAGTAGGTACCCACTAAGAGAGGGTTTTTTTTTAAATTCCATCCCTATGAGGGGTTGAATTTGCTGAGCAACTTTTTATTATCTGGGTCGGATAAGACAAAGCAAGTAGTGCGATAAGACATAGTTTACCTGGATTAACACATAGGGTACTTTTAATCCCGGTAGTACGTTCCTGTGGGATATTTTTCAACACTCACGTGGGCGAAGTCGCGGGCAAAAGCTAGTTATGTATAAGTGTGGGTTACCCCCCTCACTTATCATCCCATTTCTATCCATGGGTATCGTAAGAGGCGACTAAGGGACTTACTAGAGAATGGGCAGTAGCGTCCTCTATGCATTTTACTACCATACTGCGATCGCCAACCCGCCTGCCAAGAGTGGCGATTATGCCCCCCCCGATTATGCTCTGCTAGACATAGGCCTACCCCAAATTGGGGTAGGCCTATGTCTAGCAGAAGACGTCTTTCAGCAAAAATGATGATAATAATGATGTGGGTTACTATATTTTAACATTTTTTTAGAAAAAAAACTTAATACCCTGGTTTTTTTTCCGTAGGTGGGTACTTAATTATCAAATGACGTCTCCTGCTCTGGGTGGAGCGGGAGGACGTGTCAGACTTTTACTGACTAAAACCCACCCGTGTTCCTTCAGTTGCCCATGTACCAGGGCCGAGGTATCTCTCTCGAACGAATCTTGCGACCCTGGCATTAATATCCTGGTTACTTCGATTTCTGGTGATAAATTCAAATGAGCGTCATCCTATGCAGACTGGCTGGTAAATCGATGCGCAAACCATCATTGATTCAAACAGACATTGAGAAAGACACCGACTTTCGAAATGATAGTTATTTTTCACCTTGCGACTTTTTTGGAAATGGTTGTTTTTTTTTTTTCAATAAACTTTGTATTCGCATAGCCCGAAAGTTTGACAAACAGTCTTACCAAGGGGCATCAGCTGTACCAGTAACTCCGGCCAGGGTCGCAGAATTGTTCGAAAGAGTTACCGTGGCCAGTGCACAGACAACTGAAGGAACACGGGTGGGTTTTATTCAGTAAAAGTCTGACTTCCACTCCACCCAGAGCGGGAGACGTCATTTGAGGAAATCCCACTCACAAAGAAAAATTTAAGGCGTACCAGGTACTGGGTCGTACCGTGTAAAACACTGATATTCAACTGGCTCCGGTTACACTAGAAGCACATCCCAACAATCCCACCATATTTGGGAAAAGACTCATCGATTTTGATAGACATCATCATTATTTCTGCCGATAGACGTCCACTGCTGGACATAAGCCTCCCCCAGGCCCTTCGCACGGATCTGTGCTTCTCGCATCTAGCCAATTCCTCCTCCTCCTTCACCAATTCCACCTTATGGGAGGCCTTCCAACGCTACGACTTCCAATACGCGAACGCCGCTACAAAACCTTCCGGCCTCGTCGGCCATCTGTTCTGCGAGCCATGTGCCCTGGTCACTACCACAGAACTGCCTACCCACTTAGAAAATACTAGGATGATGATAATGTAGAATTGTCTTAAATTCGTTTTTGGATTACTGCCCACATCAGCAGCCCACTGCTGGGTATAAGCCTCTCAAATGACATCAAAACTAGTCGTAACTCGCTACCCGTGTCGATAAGGCATCGCCATAAATATCGATACCAATCGGTAAAGACATCTTTATCGGTAAGTAGTTGCGCAAGCGTCGTCGGTTTAACTCTGACAGTAAGTGGAGCGTACGGTCAGTAGAGAAAATAAAACGCTTGGATTAAATGCACGAGTATTGAGTAATAACAAAATTGTTATTCTTTTTTTGCTTTTGTGTTGTGGTTTCGTAATTTGATGTTAATTTGTTTTACGCACGTTTTTAGGAACCAATCTGTCTGTAGGTAAATGTTTTATAACATAGTAAATAATTTGACTACAAGACAATTTTATTTGTAAGTGTTGTTTTGTACTATTAAATTATAACTTTTGAAAAATTATGTTTTTCATCCATGGTTTTACATTTTTTCGCTCTAGCTGCTATTTTATTTAATTAATCAAACATTTATACATTACAAGTTAGAGTCATATCATCTACGTAGCCTTTTCCCAAGTATGTTGGAGTCAGCTTTCAATCTAACCGGATACAGCTGAATAGCAGTGTTTTACATGAAGCGACTGCCTCTCTACAACCCTGTTACTGGGTAATACGAGACCCCTCGGTAAGACTGGTTGTCAGACTTTCGTGCTTCTGATGACCCGTAATGACTGTCAAAGATCCACAAATGATAGCCGACTGACGACTGATGACTAGCAACTTAACGTGCTTTCCGAAATGGTGCTGGAAAATGTAAGGAAAATACTCTAAAACTCGCATTTTTGACAATTCTTATAAAAGGTTAGAAAGACAATACAAAGAAATGTAGGTATACATAATATGTATGTTTTTTAAATTGGAAAAATATATATTATATATTTTTCCAATTTATATATTTTTATTTTTCCTGTATTTATTTTGCTTCCCATGCATTGCAAAAAGTCGTGTTTTTGATGGACATGGCTTTTTGATAAGTAAACCTCCGTCGTTTAAAACCATATGAAAATGGGAATCTACGCAAAAAAAAAAAAAATAATACTTCACATTCTTTTGCTGACGCTCCACAGTATCGCTTTCACAAATCCCTGTACGTTACAAGACACGTAACGTTATTCAACCACTGTTATTTGTTTATTTACCTGCCACTGCTAGTGCCTGCCTACCTTTATATTGGTCTAGTCGGAAGATGGCTTTATATTTGAGAATCATTGTTTTTAGCCTGTCTGGTTTGTAATTTGATACATAGAATACTTGACTGACTTGACTGCCCCATTATTCTCGTGGTCGCAAGCGCGACTGCTGATCGTTAGGTTCTGGATTCGATTCCCAGGTCGAGCAAAGTGTTATTGGGTTTTTCCATTAGGAATTTCTTAGTAACATCCTGGAGTTTGGAAGTTAGCGGTGTGATACTCCCGTGTCTCGGGGCGCACGTATCGCCGTTGGACCTACGGCTGTTCTCTCTCCGGTAGTGTCGGATTACCGTCCCGTCGAACTATGAGAGTGAGGGAAGAGTGAGTGCTCCTGTGTTTGCGCACACGCTAGAAGGCTAGTCTCCGTTGAGATTGCCTGCCGTGGCCGAAACTCGGTTTGGAGGACTATATAAGGTGTATCTATTCATACACGAAATATTTTAAGGGGTACACCTGTAGGTGGTAAAGAAGCTATAGAAGCAAAAAGAAAATTATTATCCAAGAGTTTTTGAATTTTCGTAATTATTATAATTTTAAAACTGCTTGAGACGTTTTGCATAAAACGTTTACTCCAAATCTTTGAATGGCCCGCCTGATGCTGCGAGGGCGGCGACCGGACCGCATGAGCATGGCCGTGGTGTCTTGGGCCGTAATAAATAAGGAGCCAGTATTTCTCATGTGCGTCAAATAATTTATAAATATAAAATTTTGAAAAAATACAATTTGAAATCCTTTTTGTCGTTGCTATAGCTTCTTTACCACCTACAGATGTACCTCTTAAAATATTTCGTGTATGAATAGATACACCTTATATATACATAGAATACTGTTTATTACGTAAGTACACTTTATAAATCTATACTACATATACCTACATCATCAGCCTATAATATTCCCACTGCTAGGATACAAGTTTCCCCATTTTTTAAAGCGAATACCTTTTTACTTGACTACGGGTGTAAGTTTCATTGATAAGTACTAGTGAATCATTTTCATTATAACCAATAGTTAAAAAAAGCTAAGAAAATGCGACGTTATCATATTTCACGCAAGGGTGTTTAACATAAATAATCGTGACGTCAAATTATTTTGTATGAAAAATTCAAACGAAAAATTCTTATGCCAGTTGATTCTTTGACATGGTCTCAAAAATACCCTAGGGTAATGGGATATCAAAAGAAACACCTTGTTTTTCGTCTAATCCATGTATTATAGAAGTCGTTTTTCAACACGTTCTGCCTACCCCAGGAAACACACGTCCAAATGCCAACATTTCTTCCACATTTCCTTTCAAGAGAATGTTCGGAAAACCCTACGCAAGAAACATGCACAATGTCAATGACATAGAAATGCGGGAAAGGGACACATAGTGCGTAATGCGTGGGTGTGATAGAGACGTACGTATTTTTGTGTGTGCCGTCACATGCTGGCGAGCGCGGCAGTGAAATCTTTTTATTAAGGCGACGACCTATTTAAGATTGTATCAGTGATTTTGATAGATAAGGTGAGTGCTTAGTTTCAAAAGTAAACATCCAGAAATGCCTACAGCCAAAAATAGATACTTTTCTAACATAATGACTACAGGTGTCAGTAAACAGAAGTGGAAGAAGGGAAGCAGTGTAATAGAAAGATACTATTTTGCCATTTGCGAAGAGATACGAGAGAGTAGAGAAGAAATTGAATGATATTATGACTTAACGTGATCTATACCTGATTTAAATTTAAATGAGGGTACCGGACCATCTAGATGTGAAATGAAAGGAAGTGGATGATGATAATTTAAGCGTATTTAAAGTATTTGTTTTCTGTTTTACTGCTAACATTTTGCGGTCCAAACTTGAATGGTAGTGTATTTTTCTTTCACGGATAAATAACTATTTAAATTGCATAGAAGTCTTCTTTGATTCTCGTTGCTCTAAGGTTGCTAACAGATATAAAATCGGAAAGAAGGAATACTGTTTATTTGGATACACTTCGTGAATCACAAAATATAAATAACAGAAAAAAAGGGAAAATTATGTTTTACAACAGCAGTGTGTGCCTTACGGCTTTGCCAAAAAGTTTAATTTCAGCATTAATGCCAGATAAATGTTGTCTGACGCTGGTTTTCTAATGAACCTACGACAAAAATAACTCTAAAGACGTAGCCAAATATTAACAGCTCGTATTTTTCTGTCTCTTTCACGTTTATCTACGAAACCATTCAATTCGTTTAGTTAGTTAAATTAACGAATTGAATATGTAGTTCATATTACATTCAAGGACAGTTTATACCTATGAATGATATTGGTCAACATAAATTGAGGTCACGGTTGGTTTTTAAGATTGAAAACGCACAAATTGGCACACAGCTACCATATTAAATTCTCTCTTTTCACACGCATAGTCCAAATCTAAATCTTATGTCACACTAGCTTCTGCCCGCGGCTTTGCCCGCGTGTATGTTGAAAAAAATCCCACAGGAACGTACTACCGGGACTAAAAGTACCCTATGTGTAAATCCAGGTAAACGATGTCTTATCGCACTACTTGCTTTGTCTTATCCGACCCCGAGAATAAAAAGTTTCTCAAAAAATTCACCAACCCCATTTCACCCTCATAGGGATGGAATTTCAAAAAAACGCTCTCTTAGTGGATACCTACCTTCACAAAGAACACACTCTCTAAATTTCAAGTCACTAGGACCAGCGGTTTAGGCTGTGCGTTGATATATCAATCAGTCACTCAGGACTTTGAATTTAAATAGATAGAAGATAAATTGTGCCAAGTCACCTTCGCCTTAAGTTGCAGCATACACGCATTGACCAATAAAAACCGTTACAATATGCACTCACTCACACACACATGCACACACGCACTCACACACACATAATGGTAACCAATGAAAAGATTAACGAAACAGATTATGCAATATTATGGAAGAAGGAAATACATAAATTATTATTTGTTGAATATGCATTCTTTGATTACATCGATCGAAATAATGAAGAGTTATGAGGAGACTGTGAGTTTTATAATGAGGTTGAAACTACAAAACTACTGGACCGATTTTAATTATTAACATAACAACACTTCACGCTTGTACTTCCAAAAGGTAACCTCTTGCGATATGTTGTACTTTAGATAGTATATACAATTTTTAAATTACATGTTTCATATTATACAAGGTCAAATTCATTACTTTATCCACGTGTTCGGTTTTGTTAGTTTTATTTTTTTGGTAAATGTGTTTTTCTTTTGGTTAAACAAATATCTAAGATAAGATTAAAGATAAGATTCACTGGGTCCATATTTTACCTAACTTTAACCCCTTTGTAACATCTTTTTTACCACAAACCGGGCACAAATCCATAATACGAACTGTTACTGAGAATCTGACACAGCCCGACCCAAGAGTCAAACCGATAGCACCACGCTCAGAAGTAGCACTAACAATCTTCAAGACATTCTTCAATTCGATAATCTTGATGAAAAACACTGAGGTTGTTGACATATGGAATGTAAACACAACAGTCATTGCGCCGACAGTCGGAACGGCCAATGGCCTTATGGGCAAGAGCCTCGACCAACATCTGAAGAGATAGGTTCAAGGGCCTCTTTCATCAAGAAAATTTACTTGAGCGAATTCGTATTGTGTGTACATTTCTATCTGTTACAATCAACGGAGTTTGCTTGTGTGAAAACGTCTCGTTGGTTTTTTTTTTTGGTGAGAATTCAAGAAATGACGTCTCCCGCTCCGAGCGGAACGGGAGGGTGTGTCAGACTTATACTGACTAAAACCCACCTGTGTTCCTTCATTTGTCTATGGTAGGACCACGGTAACTCTTTCGCCTGGCGGGTCTCGTTACTCTAGTCATTGTAAACGCGACTACTGAGTGTGGGGTACTGGGTTCGATCTCGGGTTAAAAATATCGTGGCGGGATTTTATGACGCACTCGATTTTCAACTCTAACTGAAATGAGCATTGAGAATCCAACAGAGTGCATCCCAGCATGTCAAAAACAAAATACACTGTTGTATTTTGAACTCTCAACGCTAAGCAGTGCGTTTAATATCCAGTGCGCGATTCCACGTTGCTAGCCAATTCCTTTTACCGGCCTATGGCGAAGCGACAAGGCGGGTTATGATTTTGACCGGTATGTATGTATGTTCATCCATAACTTCTAAACTACTTTTTATAATTTGACAAGTGAGGTATTTCTTAGAAGTATTTTAATCGGCCGTGGTCGTATGCCACATAAACAATACATTCTAACAGTAGTAAGCGATCACGATCTTTAGGGCAAAGTGGCATACGACAACGGCTTTCAGATGAGAATATTTTCCTGTTTTTTCATACTTTTTAGCTTAGCTTTATTAGTAGTCGGAGGGGCTTGTGACTAAGTAATAACAGCCGGACGGATCGATCGATCAGGTTAAGCTACGCTTGCCGCGGTTGGTCCGTGGATGGGTGACCATCTTAACGTACCAAGACCCATCCATGCTTCGGAAAACATGTTAAGCTGTTAGTTCTGACTGTCATTTGTGAATCTTTGACAGTCATCAGAAGCCCGAAAGTCTGACAACGAGTCTTAAAAAGAGGTATCGTATTACCCAGTAACTGGGTTTTGGAGATCACATAAGCAGTCGCTCCATGTAAAATACTGGAACTCAGCTGCATCCAGTCATATTGGAAGACGACCCCAACATAGTTGGGAAAAGGCTTGACAGACTTTTTAGTAGTCGGGTTTTAGTTCGATACTCGTTCATAGCCGACGGTGGACGAGGTGGCTTACAGTATACCTCTTATTTCACCAATTATAGCTTCATTTCTCTTATACAACACAAGCGGGAAGTGATGGTTCCAATAGTTTCCGCAAACGAGAATGTGGCTATTACATCAATAATGTTAAATTGATCTTATATGGTCGAGATGTGACCTAAGATCTCTAATAAGGAAGTTGGTAAATATCTGGTTAACTTTGTAAGAGATTTATGGCCTCGGGGTTTATCGGTTTTTGCGGTAAAACGAACTCTTCGCTTTAAGTGATCTGTAATCTACCACGCGGGGACAGTGCGGGTTGGTAGATGTCATATGTCGGTTTATATGCCAGTTTCTTCACGATGTATTCCTTCACCCGTTTTGAGAGCTGTAGTCATGAAATTATTGTTATATTACTTAAACTAGCTTCTGCCCGCGACTTCGTCCGCGTCTTTTTGCTCCCCTGACCCTTCCCGTCGCTTCGAATTGCCTGCCAGTTTTCGTCCATTTTTCATTGCTGGTCCGCTCCTTTTGATTATAGCATAATGTTATATAGCCTATAGCCTTTCTCAATAAATAAGCTACCCAAAACGAAAATAATTTTTCAATTCGGACCAGTAGTCTGGTCTAATCTCAAGAAGATTAGCGCGTTCAACTCAACAAACAAACAAACTCTTCAGCTTTATAATATTAGTATAGATAATTAGTATTATTGCTTTAATTATTGTTTATTCACTAGCTTCTACCTGCGAGTTCTTCCTCGTAAAATTTCACGTGGGACCCCCAAACCACCCCTCATCGCGGCCCGTGCTATTATATTACTTTGTTTTCGCTTAACCTGCTGCTTTTTCTTGGCTCGTAAGGGTGGGCTATAGCGTAATGGTAAATAACCTAAAACATTTCTCAAAAGTTGGGTTATCAAATGCAAAAAGATTGTTTAAATCGGACAAGCAATTTCAGAGATTAGCGTGTTCATACAAACAACGATTGAACTCTACAGCTTTATTTTAAACGTAGATATGTATTGACAAGAAATTCGCAAAAGTAAAGTTGACCGAAATCCATCTGCCAACCTATCAATAAAAATAGCGGAAGTGTTTCCCTGAGCAACTAAATACATACAATAACAACATTTAAACCATTACATAACGGTTTAAATCTTTGACATTTCTACCGAACATATGATAACGGCCGGCGCCATCATGTTGCGTAATCTCATGCTTGCGCTTGCGCAACCGAAGGAACTGGTTAACGGCAACCGATGATGCTATTGTAACCTTTGGTTGTTTGCAGACAAAAGTGGGTTTAGACTTCCGTACGCAAAGGTCTCAACGGAATTACGGAACCCTACGCTCTCTTCATAAGGCTGCGTCTTTTTAACCGTAATTATTAAATCAAAAACAAAAGTAGTTTATTCAAATTAGGCTGACTTTTCGAACCACAAAATTTCATAAAACAGTCCTCCAAAATGCCCGCCCTTCGGCAATTCCTACTGCTTTAGCTAGGGGATAAGAAGTGGCGTAACAAACTCCCCAGCAGCTTTTAGGTAGTTGATGATATTTTCACACATCAGGCCCCTTTCTTGGCAAGCATAAAAAGGAGCTCAATACAGTCAGTGAAAGAATGCTATGTGACCAACAAGCAATATGACGAATTCAAAAAGAACTAACAAAAAACGTAGATCCACCTTGTAACAGTTCTAAGAAAATTAATTTCAAAAGAGGCGGTGGTGGTAGAAATAGTTTCTGTTTGGACAGTGGGCTAATAAGCCTACCGCACTACATCGCAAAATCAAACTGAGGTGCGATAAATCCGGGTTATAAACTACCTGGTGCCAAATAGCATCCAAATCTGTTTGGCCGTTTCTGCTTGATTGAGTAACAAACATCTGAACATCGATCTTTTGATATTCAACGAGCCCGGCTGGTCTTTCTATCCACAAAATTAATTCGACTCACGTCTGACGCAGGCCACGAGTACTAGCCCACCCTAGTTGGTTCACTAGTTTTGGATTCAACTAATGATACTTAAATACGATGCATTGTATAACATAAGTGTGCAATTGTGCATGTTTTGGTACAGACGCCAGCACATCAAGCTACACGAAACTGACGGTTACGTATTATAATACCTCAGTTTTATTCTAACTATTTTCAAGATATGTTTGCAGAAATGTTTTTACCATCGTCTAATTATCCACTCACAGGCGTATACAGGCAATAAACTATAGGCGAGTCTTCCATTAGGTATTTCATACATAGTTGAAATATCAAATAGCTTAAAAAATCATTAGATTACTCGTCCGTCAGTGCAATTAATTTTAGTTTAATCAACATTAAGTAAATTAAACAGTAGCTGAGTCGACCAATATGTATTATGAACGTATGTGAATCAACCGTACTTGAATTCTCCTTTATGGATTTCGTTCATTAGTTATTACAAAAATCGGTGAAACGATCATAAGATATTTTAAACGGTAGGTCTTTTGACCGTAGTTATCTTGAAAATAGTTGGAACTGAACTGAACTGGAAAATAGTTGGAATAAACTGAGGTATTATAATTTGTAACCAAACTGACAAATTCTGCCAATCAACTTTGAACCTCATGCTTTAGAGATAAAGTTGAAAATCTATTACAGAAATTTGACAGATTGTATAGGCTTGATACGCTAGCGTCTGTACCTGCATAGCATATTTTTTACTCTTTTTTTTTATTATTTCACATGACATGAATATTAATTGTATGAATATTACTTTGATTATTGAGAATTTGAGGACTATGTGGGTCACTGTTTCACTTTTGACTATTGTCTGGCAGTTTGAGTAGTTAGTGGCAATATCTGTGTGGTTCTTTCATCAAAAGACCATTTCAGACACCGATCTACATGGTCATCAAATGATCTGACCAACAAAATTATATCCGTTTCTTTTTTTTTTTATATATACACATTGACATTGATAATTTTTATATATACAATGACATGATTATTTACTTTGTAAAGTATCGTATTGTTTTAATTATTGTGAATGTGAAGACTATGTGGGTCTTTTTTAAAAATTTTTTTTTTCTTTCGTTCTCAGTAATCACGATCTGGCAGTTTGAGTAATTTATGTGGCCTACCCAAATGTCCTTTCTTTGGTACTGTTCGTCAAAGCGTTGGGCTCCTTATTTTCCGAGTTGAGCTAAACGATTAGTGACAAATGCTTGCACTGACTGGACAGGTCCACTCAATCTGTGTGGTTCTTTCTTCAAAAGACCATTTCAGACACCGATCTACATGGTCATCAAATGATCTGACCAACAAAATTATATCCGTTTCTTTTTTTTTATATACACATTGACATTGATAATTTTTATATATACAATGACATGATTATTTACTTTGTAAAGTATCGTATTGTTTTAATTATTGTGAATGTGAAGACTATGTGGGTCTTTTTTAATTTTTTTTTTTTTTCTATCGTTCTCAGTAATCACGATCTGGCAGTTTGAGTAATTTATGTGGCCTACCCAAATGTCCTTTCTTTGGTACTGTTCGTCAAAGCGTTGGGCTCCTTATCTTCCGAGTTGAGCTAAACGATTAGTGACAAATGCTTGCACTGACTGGACAGGTCCACTCAATCTGTGTGGTTCTTTCTTCAAAAGACCATTTCAGTCACCAATCTACATGATCTTCACATGATGTGAACAAGATTATGTCTGGACTTTAAAAGAGACTGTGACCTCTGAGTTTGTTTCGGCCTTTCTTCTCAGAGTAGTCAGTTAGGAAACGCCGAACTCATCTAGTTAAAAAAAAAATATAATTGACATGTAAAAGTGTTTGTACAAACCTACTTACAGAAATAAAATCATTTATCATTTATCATTTATCATTTAGCATATGTCACAATCATCATCATCATCATTTCAGCCATATGACGTCCACTGCTGGACATAAGCCTCCCCCAATTTGAGGGGTTTCCCATAATCGCCACGCTTGGCAGGCGGGTTGGCGATCGCAGTATGGTGGTATAGTGCATAAAGAACGCTGCTGCCCATTCTCTAGTAAGTCCCTTAGTCGCCTCTTACGACACCCACAGGAAGAAATAGGATGGTGCTATTCTTTACGTCCGGCATCACACGGTACAATCATAATCAAGCTATAATGTTCTCACTCCTCTCTTCCAGAAAGAGAGAGGGTTGTATTCCAACTAGCGTGCACAGTGCAGGTTGGTAAATGTCACATGTCTTCGAATTTTTTGTTCTACGACTTGCGGTTCTCTCACGATGTTTTCTTTCACCGTTTTGAGAGCAGTGGTGGTGAAATTAAATAGACAAACTAAAGTGCATGCCTGGGTTCGAACGACCGACAACTCGTAAGTCGGGGCCAATACCACTGGGCCACCATTGCTCTGCTTAGCAAAGCCTTTGTGCATTTTTGTCACTGTTATCTATACAACATTAATTTTTGTTTATGCGAAACCCGAAACACGGGTCTAGTATTTTTATGTAAAGAATCTATGAAAAAAATTTCAAAACTGTATCATTAATAATCACAAAGTTATAAGCTTGATAAGTTACCTGGTTGACCACGCAAAAACATATGCAGATCACCACAAATAGCTAGTGTACGTACCATCTCCGTGTAATGGACGTTTGAATACGAGAAAGACATGATAATTTTAAAATCGAAACAAAACACTAAGGCCCGCGACTAGGAAGCGTAATTAAATATTTTTGGTACAAAATATTATAACATGGTGTAAAAATTATTGGAATCGATTCAGTTACTGATTCTGAACAAACTATATTCAGGTTTCGCATATACTAAAAATAATCTTCTTGTATATTAATACGTGAAGCGAAAACTTTGGATCCCTTTTTACGAAAATTGGGCGGACGGAGTAGTATGAAATTTCGCCCACTTATAGTTTATACAGAGAAGAAGTGACGAATGCTAATATTTTTTTTAAATTATGCGTATAAATATATTATTTTCAATAAATAACACGTTACACACACTACTATTCATTACCGTGTATTTAACACACACATGTATAGATATTCTTTTGTTTATGGTCCAATCGAAAATATCTGTCTTTATTTTGTGTCTATAGTTTTATAGTTAGGGAGCTGGCGAGCATTTCGGTATATGATTTGCACACGTTTCACGTCGAGGTGGATTGCAGTTTAAATCATTACGAATCGATTTGGTGCAATCAATTAAGATCCTATGTCGCTGCGTTTTCGCGTTACAGCGGATTGAAGTTGCTTAAAAATCGGGGTATTAAATCATTTGCACATGTGTGCCTCTAGAATTCATGGTCACAATCATCTTGGAAACAAAGAAAATCGAGGAGGCAGACATTCAGGACTCTGCATTATCATGGGACGGAGTTGTAAAAATGTTAAAAAAAAGCTCTACTAAGTCATTTGCACGCGGTTCTCATTGCGCCCATTCGATTCACTATGACTCTGTGGATTCGAAAAAAACATGTGGCAGACTCTTTGCTCACTGATTTTCAGCTGTATAACTTTTTGAAATTCACGGAATCAAGGGACAGCGGGTATTGCATGGGATTATTGTTATTATTTATAGTTTTATTCTCATAATTTTGTTTAATATTATCCTCTAAACTCACGGTTACGATTAAACTTCTGGAGCTGAAATGTATGCAATGATATTTTTTCTCTCAATGCCAACCAGAAACGAAATGCGCTTGGAACTTTAAATAGGAAGTATTTTTTTTTTTTAATTGCTTGCTAGATTGTAATTTGAATAGGTTTAGGATCTGGATAGGAACAGTCTTTAACTTTTTTTAATCACATTTGTGTAAAATACGTAGATTTTGAGCCAAGACGTGTGAAAGTGCCTGAGAACGAGAGAGAGGAAAAGCGTGCAAAATAAAAGGGGAGGCTGTATACAGATATACGCTCTATACATTTAGTTTCACAATACAGAAAAGGTCGGAACTGAGTTATACCGTCCTCACTCATATTCCCAAATAAAAGAGAGACACCACGAAAGGAACTATGGGGATATTTTATACCTGCTTGGTTTGGCGCGAGCGTCGTCGGGTTTAAAAAAAAATCTAATGGTCTGACTTTGGAATATCGGAGGCCTGAACGTCTGTCTCATCGATTTTCTTGGTTTTCATAAGGAGCTCAAACATCAGTCCAAGAGGTAGACGTGTGCGCATAATATAGCACACCTGTTTTTTTTAATTTTTGGAGCACTGTCAATAGACAACGCAGAGGTAACATGTTGGCAGACAATTTTTCCGTGGTTCTTCTCATTGTTTTTAATCGAACAATTCAAATCTGCCAAGTGTGCACTTCATATAGAGTTTTTTTAATCATAAAAATAAATGTAAAAAATTAATACTACAAAAATCAGAGCCCTAGTTGTCTGCCTTTTCGATTCTTTGTGTTTCTAGGATAACTGTGGTCATCAGCCCCAGGGGCAGACGTGTGCGCATAATATAGCACACCTTTTTTTTTAAACATTGTTGAAACGCTGTAAATTTACAACGCAGCGCCACCATGGTGGCAGACGAGATCCTTGATGTTTCTTAGGGTATAATTATCACTATTAATAACGTCTGCCTTGTGTGCTGATCATATCGAAATTTTGCTCGCCAGCTCCCTAACTATTACTGAATGTCAAGTATAACCATAGGTAATAAATTAATTTTATAGATATATATATAACCTACTTCATTTTTTAAATCTATGATCATATCGAGAATATTTGTTTTTAATATTATTTGTCTATATTGTTACTGAATGTCAAATATAACCATATTTTTTATATTTATTATTAAATATGTTTTTTTCATTTAATAATATATTTCTGTTCAAAGGAGTACGGTCGAATTTCGACCAATGGGCGATCACTAGTTTACTTAACTAGTCAATGTGTATGAAGACTGGCAATTAGTCTAGTGGTTAGTGGCCCTGACTGTTAAGACTGAGGTCGTGAGTTCGATTCCCACCCAAGACAAATCTGTGTGTAATGAGCACAATCATGGGCGTACCCAGGGGGGGGCAGAGGGGGGCAGCTGCCCCCCCCTGGAGTTTGTGAACGTCCCTACTAATTTTCTACTTTTGTCGATAAAAATTAAGAAAAATAAC
Organism: Aporophyla lueneburgensis; assembly: GCA_932294355.1. Classification (NCBI taxonomy): domain Eukaryota; kingdom Metazoa; phylum Arthropoda; class Insecta; order Lepidoptera; family Noctuidae; genus Aporophyla; species Aporophyla lueneburgensis. The sequence goes on along the minus strand of OW028762.1, from coordinate 7,289,078 downwards.
ATAAAACAAACAACTATATTATTTGTAATCTATACTAATATTATAAAGCTGAAGAGTTTGTTTGTTTGTTTGTTTGTTTGATTGAACGCGCTAATCTCAGGAACTGGTTCGAATTGAAAAAATCTTTTTGTGTTGGGTAGCCTATTTATCGAGGGAGGCTATAGGCTATATAACATCACGCTACAACTAAGAGGAGCGGAGCAGTAATGAAAAATGTTTCAAAAACGGGGGAAATTTATTCCTTTTGAGGGTTTCCGTTGCGTGCGCTGCGTAAACGGTTAAATTAACGCAAAAATCATGTATGATGGAGCTGTTCCTTTTAAAAAGTTCTAAAAAAAAGTCCGCAAGAGCATATATCTATCTTTTAAGGTTGACTCACTATAACTCAAAAGGAGCGAGCAGCAACGAAAAATGGACGAAAACTAGCAGGCAAATCGATGCGACGGGAAAGGTCAGGAGAGCAAAAATTTGACGCGAACGAAGTCGCGGGCAGAAGCTAGTACAATATACAACTTTTAAAAATCGTGCGATGCGCCCGATCTACCTACTCGCTAACAGCACTGCAAGCAAAAATAAGTTTTTTGTTTTTTTGCCACTGCCTTCCGAAATTAAAGTAACAAATTTTTCACTTTCTAGATTTTTTTGGAAGTTGGTTGTATTTTTGTTTTTGCAAAAACGATTTTTTTTTATCTACCCTGCAATAATTCATAGGTATACCATTTTTGGCCAAGTTATTAGCAGTGACAGGAAGTATTACAATATCATCACGCTGAACAAAGTGGATTAAATACGTATATCGAAGCTAACGCAAAAACTATTGAAACAAAGTCAATAACATTTTATGTGACCACCCCTGAAGAATATACACCCCTTGATAATAGTTTTTTTTAACTATTATTTTAATGGATAGGCATTAAAATAATAGTTAAAAAAAACTATTATCAATTAAAAATACCTCAAAAAGCAACCCACGCTTTTTTCCATTATTTAGTTTGGTTTTCTTCGGAAGCGTGTTTTTTAGTTTTTTTTTTTAACTATTATATCAATGGATAGGTTCTTCAGGGCCCCATATAAATTTTATTGTCTTGAAAGAAACGCGCCTTTTAGTTTTTTTAAAGTATTATTTATTTTCTATTTTTAGGGTGTTTCGAATTTTGTCATGAATGTCAGTGCAGTTTTCGAATTTTCTGACGTATTTCGGCGTAGGTTTTGATGATAGTTTTTTAGCTATCCTAGTAACCCCCGCAAGGATAATGGCACAAATTTACAAAATTATTGTATCGTCATCGGTTCTTGATAAGTATGCCAAATTTCGAATTAATCCGACGACGTTTTAAAGGCGGTCAAAATCATGTTCAAATTTTCCGTTACATAGGCACATACTAACATACGTGTGAAGCTAATAAAAGCGTGTTCAAAAAAGTTTTTGTTTTTATCGGTCTACTAATGGCAGAGATATCGGTTAGAAAAAAAAATACAGGTCCCAGCCCGCAAGCCCGCGCCTACGGTGGCCGGGAGTCCGCAATTGACTCCCGACGCCCGGGGCGTCTCCTCCTGCGGCGGCAAGGGGCGTGAGGGCGCAGAGACTGCCTCTCCCTCACACGCTCTGCCTCCGCTTTCACGAGCATTAGTGCTTCGCAGAGAGAGGTGACGGTTTCCCATGCCCTCTCGCTCCGTACCATAGCCTGCACCAGGGCCGGATGCGAGAGATCGCCTATGCCAATCGCCTCCACGAGGACACGGTGGTGTACACCTCCACCGTATCCTCCAGGCGATCCACGCAGTGATAATACCCGGGAGTTTCCTCCCGCTTTAGTCGGAACAGGAATCTCCCGAAACAGCCGTGTCCAGTGAGAATCTGCACAAGGCGGAAGGTGAGGACGCCGTGGCGCCTTTCTAGCCACTCCTCAAAGAGGGGACTTACCGCTGCAATAGTGGCGTGCCCACGTCTAAAACGGTGGACATAATAAAATATGCAGAACATATACAAACCATAACCACTGCAGTTGCAGAACACAGGCGTTCCGCCTAAGAAAAGAGTGAAAATTTAATCAAATCAGCTGAAGAAATTGCTGCAGCTTTGAACCTTGAGCTGCATTGACCTAAGACAGCAAGCCGCCAACAGAGGACAATTTAACCAGCTGCCTACTGTAGCGAGCCTCTTAGCGATTATTTTCGTCGCTTGTTATGCGTGCCCTATTTGGATTCGTTATCATTTTCAGAGGCAAGATTCGGCGAAGACCATTCACCAGCGTTTACTCTTTCATTGTTGCACCCTGCTCAGACAATTAAAATTACAGTTCCAAAATTATAAAATTGTATGGAGGAAGTATCAACATTTTATGTATTAGTAAGGAAAACATCTGAAGCCGCGCTATGACGTACTTTTTGGATGAATAAGCAGCAGCAGAACTTTGAAAGTATTGGAATAACAGAGTTCATAACGGAGTAGCAGAATCCTATTACCTGAAGCTGAAGACAGCTCTAGAAATTTTACTGTAAATGCCTTAATCCACCACTACAATTGAAAGGACATTCAGCACACTCAGACGCGTAAAAACGTAGCTTCGATCGACCATGCTCGAAATAGATTAAATGGGCTTTGTTTGCTCAGTGTACATAGAAAATTTGGTTAATGCTATGGGCGATTCTTTCACGAAATACGTCATAAATCGTTTTGCTGAAGACCCTCGAAAGTTACTTTTAAAATAGCTTTTAAATATTTAAAGAATGAAAAAAAAAATACCTATTTTAATTTATGTTTATTTATTAGACTAACTGCTTATAAAAAATCTGATTTGCCCCCCCCTGGCCCAAAACCTGGGTACGCCCATGAGCACAATCATTTGTTCTGTGTCTGGGTGTAATTTATCTATAATATGTATGTAGGTATGTATTTAGAAATATATAAGTATGTTTATCAGTTGTCTGGTTACTACAGTACAGACTCTGCCTAGTTTGGGATCAAATAACGGTGTGTTGGTTGTCATAAGACATTATTTAATTATTAATTATGGTATTCCGCACAAAATTGTTCCTACTGGTATACAGACAGCTGCTGGGGAGTTTGTTTCGTCACTTTTTCTTCCCAGCTAAAGTGAAGGAAATGGTAAAGTGCGGGCGTTTTGGAGGACTGTCTTATGTAATTTTGCTGTTCGAAAAGTGCTGATCTATTCTAATTTGAATAAATGAATTTCGATTTTGATTTTAGCAAAAAACTTAAAAACGACAAATCTTTATGACATAAAAATACAACTGACTTCCAAAGAAAACACTACAAAGTAAAAAATACTCTCATTTTGGAAGTCGGTGGCAAAAAACAAAAATACATAACCCCATTTTATCTCATCATGATCATCATTTCAGCCGAAAAACAAAAGGTTTGCCTTAATGCCACGCTTGGCAGGCGGGTTGGCGATCGCAGTATGGTGGTAAAATGCATAGAGAACGCTGCTGCCCATTCTCTATTAAGTTCCTTAGTCGTCTCTTACGACAACCAGGGGATGAAATGGCATTTTATCTCTAAAACAGCCTAATAAGGAAAACTGAAAACAGAAAATTTCTCTAATACCTCGACGAACGACATCGACAGTCCAAAATCAAGATAAATCTTCATCAACGTAACAAGACACAAACCAGCTGATTGCACTCTCCTTGTCCATTCACTAAATACCTACTACCACAGAACTCCCAAGCACAATATTAAAAATAAACAGTTTTAAAACAAAAACCTTTTGTAAACAATAAGTAATTTCTACATCTCATGATCGTGGGAGCAAACGGAGTCAGGTGAAAATGTTAGTTTCACTGATGTGCAACAAAAAACTAAGATAAGCCTGGGAGTAATGTATTGTCTACCAAGAAAGTGTTAGTACGTTCAATATTAATTACAATTAGTACAAGAATTTTATTTATTTCATTTGCCTCGTTTTGGGAGTCGGTCCATGTTATATTATATACTGATATTCAGCTGCATTCGGTTAGACTGGAAGCTGACTCCAAAATAGTTCAGAGAAAACGAGGCAGAATGTTTTTTTTTTTAATTGTGGTAGAAAAGACTTGCCTGTGTTAACTTGAGAATTGCAACTTCAAGTGAATCTTTGTCAAAAAAATAACCTACCCAATTTACGCTATTATAATTAAACAAATAAATTAAGCAATTTTACCCTCTGTTGAATTTAAATCAAAGAAATATTTGTCTTGTTCATTTTTGATAGATGTTTATTACCGATGACCTGGTGAAGGCCCTGCGGCCTGCGTATTCCTGCGAATACGTTGGATGCGAGATGCACAGAACAGGTCGAAGTGGCGGTGCTTGGGGGCCTATGTCCAGCAGTGGACGTCTTTCGACTTAAATGAACAGATCTCGCGACCCTGGCAGAGCAGAGAGTACAGACGCCAGCATGTAAAATGCTGGCGTCTGTACTTGCCCAGTCATCTGGTCACCCTCTATTTCAAGCTATATCATCTTTCCCACATTTCATCCAACGTTTTGGATGTTTGTTCTATCTCTAATGGATACTTTGACCATAAAAAATTTGTCGCAGTCACAACTCGGCGACAGTCAAAAGTCAAAAACTTGTCAAAAATGTACTCAAAGTATTTTTGACTGATTGAGATCAGGCTCTAAATGTTCATAAAATTACGAGAATTGCCTTTAGGTCTGGCAAGGACTCATTGCAATTTTTTAATGAAAATTTACTGGCGGGTTCTGTGGCACGGATTTGTTCGAATCGAAACAGTTACCGTGGCCCTGGCATAGACAATTGAAGGAACACGGGTGGGTTTTTAGTAAGTCTGACACGCCCTTCCACTCCACTAAAAGGGAGACGTCATTTGACGATATCCCAGCCAAAAAAGGGGGCCCTATACTTGAACACAACTGCCGCTTGCCCGTTTCGGGAAATAAAGGCTTAATTTATTTAGTATAGTTTTTTTTTTATTGTTGTAATTGCAGAAAGGAAAATGGTGCTAAGTGGCGTAAGACTTGTGAAATTAATGCCTGCGTGCAGAGACTTATCTGATTTAGTCTATCCACACATCAGTAGCATAAATTCCTTATAGCCAGATTGATTAATAAGAAGTTTATGGTTTAATAAGGAACTTACAATATGGTATAGTTTATGGCAGTACACTTGCCCCTGTTACGTAGGCCTTAAAACTTACCTTTCGAAATGTAGATACTCTATCTTACTCATTGGGATCTCAGCGTGATGATATGAGAGCAAGCTGAGACTCTCAAGTGGCGCAAATACTGTAACCTTAAAGGTAACTACAGTTTTGAGACGTTTGGGGTTGAAACGCTCGGGTCATGGGGCTCGAGTACGCGTCTCGTTTTTAAGGAAATTTCTCATCAGCTGGTCGACACTTCACGTGACCAGAGGGCTGGGTCATTCTTTGGCCAAAGAATTAGCATTGCCATACAACGTAGCAATGCCGCCAGTCTTCTGGGCACGTTTCCGGACGTGTTTTTGTAATTATTTGTATATGTTAGTGATTTATTTTAGTATCTTGCCTATAAAACTGTTCATAATTGATAATTAAATGTAGCAAACTTGAAACATTAAAATGTCAATATTTCTAGCTTGCTTGGATCATTGCCAATGCCTTCGTTTTACAGTGTCAAAATATGGAATACTTCAACGTATTATCGACATATAAAGTACCATATGTGTTAATGCAAGTTATAAACGAACTGTGTGCCAAACTTCCAAATCCGTTCAGCCGTTTAGGCGTGATTGAGTAACAAACATCCGAACATCTAAACATACAAAATTTCACATTTATAATATTTTGTAAAACAGTAGGAGGTAGGATAGAACAATAGGTATGTGTGAGCTTGTGCAGTTTAAATCTATGACAACAATGGTGACCATAAAAAGAAAATATGTAAAACAAATGAATATATGACTTAGGTATGACTTGCGTTAATTCTCTAGTTCAGGAATAACTTTGTATCCTAATTAAAACCAAGTAAAAATCAGGCATAAACACATTCCCTAGAGTTCATTTGGACCAATTTTTTTTATTTTTTTTATTTAATTTTTGTTTCACTTACCAACGATCTATTTTTTACGTGTTTTTTTTTGCGGTGATAAGCGGTCCTGCAAGATAATGAATGAACATACATGTCCTAGCTTCTAATTTTAATGAGTCGACTCAAAGGACCAAATTTTGAGCCTCCAATCCTTCCAAGAGCAGTGGTATCGGCTCCAACATATATGACTTGTACGTCGTGGTTTCGATCGCAGGCAGGCACTATACTTTGTGTAAATGATTTCATCACCACTGCCCTAAAAACGGTGAAGGAAAACATCGTGAGGAAACCAGCATGTCCTAGAACCAAAAATTCGAAGATGGGTGATATATACTAACCTGCACTCGGCCCACGTGGTGGATTACGGCCCACTCCCTCTCACCGAGAGGAGGCCTAAGTTATAGGCTATTAGCCAACACTAGAAAGCCAATATTTTCAACATAAAATAAGACTGTATTACTTGCCAAATTTCATAGTACTAGGTCAACGGGAAATACCCTATACATTTTGATTCCCTTGAGAGTGTCGAAAAATACGTTTTTTTTTACGGCCGTATCTTTTTTTCACGTTAACTTAGAAGTTTGGTTTCAAGGCTTCAAGAACCTTTAGACTTGAGTATATAGTTTTAATTTCAACTCGATACCTCCACGCGTTCCCGAGATAAAGGGTCTTGACCGACAGACTGACGGACAACAAAGTGATTTTATAAGGGTTCCGTTTTTCCTTTTTAGATACGGAACCGTAAAAATAACTCGTCGTCTCTAAACTTTCGTTGTCTCTAAACGTCTTTTTAATTTAATTTAAACTAAACCATCCCACAGCTCAAGCCTAGCTTTCCTTCACTAAAACATAACTAATTTACATTTATCCGCACAGCCTCGGATACAGACCAAACGGTCGGCTCCGGTACTTTCTACTGCTTTCAACGTTGCGCAAGTGAACGCTTCCTTGACAGAACCGCGCTCATGTAACAGATGATGTAACCGACTTCGATTCGATCTTTAGATGCATTGGGTCACAGCACTATTCTATCGATGTTTGAGGTCGTTCTCGTTTGGTTCTTGAGATGTAACAAATTGGACATGTGGTATTTTTTTTTTGGATGGGTATTCATCATATGACTTCTCCCGCTCTGGTAGAGCGGGAGGGCGTGTCAGACTTTTACTGACTAAAACCCACCCGTGTTCCCTCAGTTGCCCATGTCACGGTCACGGTGTTTCTTTGGAACAATCTCGCGACCCTGGCAGATGTGGTTAGATTATTTTGATATTTTAATCGTTGAAAGAGAAATGTGAGAGAAATAGTTTTGTGAGAGTTAATTGTTTTAAAGTAGGCCATTGGGAAGCTAATTTAATGGCACCAAAATAATTTTCGTCCAATTATATTACGTGGTTGTATTGTTGTATAAAATGTAACGTGGTGGTGTGCTGTGTAAATCCATGTAGAGTGAATATAGAAAGGACGTCTTCGCTCAAAGTCAAAAGATTTTTTTTTTAAACAGTCTCATAAATGCACTTCTGAACGTCAATATTTACAGTAAAATAAAATTGATTGTAGTCGACAGTCCCTTTCAAAAGTTAGATTCGTATGGAGAAGCATGGGCAAGGAAAACACTGTGAAGGAAAACATCGTAAGGAAACCAGTATATCCCAGAACCAAAAATTTGAAGACATGTGACATCTACCCACCCACAATGGGCCCGCGTGGTATATTACAGCCCACTCCCACTCACCAAGTGGAGATCTGTATCTCAGCTGTGGGGACGGTATAGTCTGATTATGTATGCATGTGCCATTTTTAAGTGAAATTAAAGTGTGATATTGTCAAAAAAGTACGAAAACATGCTAATTTTATATTAGCCTCGATTTTAACCATTCAGTTTCAAATTTTCGACCCTAGAACAACCAATTCTTGTTTCAAATGAGCCTACTAATAGTCTTAAAGGACTCAATATCTTATAAGGACTTTCTTCCAGATAAATTTACAAACAGAACTGATTTTGATATGTTATCTGCCAGTTAAATTATCCAGAGGTGGTAGAACAGGTCACAAAAGAGGTTTCATTCGCAGTTTTCTCTTTGTTTACTAGTTTTAGTATCTTTAATTTGCAATAACTTAATGCAAGAGCGAGTATGACGGTCATGAACATCTGTTTACTTCTTTCTCTTAATACAATATGACTTGTGTCTAGTAAAAAAATAAATGCTAAAAGATTGCTACAACCTTTAAATTACAGATTTAACTGAGGTAGGGTTACCGAACCCGAAATCGGAAAGACGTCCACTGCAGGAAATATTCCTCAAGCTCCACCACTTAGACTGGTTTTGTGCTTCCCGCATCCAGCGGAAATCGGAATCGAAGTATTAAAATTCGAATTTTCGGCATCAGAACAGGCATTGAACACGGAGGTGGAGCCAGAAGAAAGATATGTTTTAAAGACAATCGAATAAAATAATAATTAAAAAATTCAATTTTATTCGGGATTCCCGTGAACTTTGACCTTTGGAATTAAAGTGTCGGAACCGAAGTCGAAATCAGAAGCGTAATTTAAATCGGAATTTCCGACTTATCAGAATCGGAATCAAATCTCTGTAGCATCCCTACTTCTAAATGTAACATCACACCTATATTTCTGAAAAGGGTAGCCAGAGGTCTGTAGTACGCGCGGCGACAAATCAAGCTTTACATTTTAAGTATAAACTGACTTCTCATAGTACGAAAACCCTATACAATGCAAGCTCAGTTAAAACTGGAAATGTATAGCTTGATATGTAGCCGTATGTATACACCATTTTGACACCAATTTTTAAGGCTCTTGTGATATGGGGTGATTCTATTTGTATTACCGTCTGTTAACTCCTATCTCTTAGCTAAATACAGAATGGTAGAGATATGGAGGCGCTTTTACCGTAGACTCAGTACATGATTTTAATTCCCAGGGGATACATTTTTGTTGGATTAAAAAAAGAAATGCTGTTCCATTAATTTTGAACGCGTATGTATTAAACTTTTCTATGAAACAGCTCCGGTGAAAAATAATCTAAGCTAGGGGGTCTAGTATTTGAATTCATGGTTACACTTTGCGCGACTTCCAGAAGAAAAACGCAGAGGTGTACGCTACACGCTACATTTTGTCAGATAAGTTTAAGTCCCATATAGAACGGGGAACAGATGGCTGATGGGACCGAAAGGTTCTGGAGTGGCGAAAGCATACCGGAAGATGTAGAGTTGGAAGTTGGACCCATGAACTTGTGAAGGCCGCATGAATTCGCTGGATGCGAGAAGCACAGAACCGGTCTAAATGGCGTGCTTGAAGGAGGCATTTGTCCAGCAGTGGACGTCTTTCGGCTGAAATGATTATGAGGATGTGACGATGAACAGAAACATGTCCAATTTTTCATCACTATGAGAAACACGCAATTTAACTAGCGTATCACAAAACAAAACTCACAAAGCATAACACGGTAAAAGCAAGTCTTAAAACCCGACACAATTTTATTCGAGTCCACCCTTCATTTAAATACACACACGCTACATATCAACACGCAAGGAAAACCGAGAGTGCACTACAAACACAAACAAATACATACCTTAACACAAAGAAAATAGTATCAAAAATCACTCAAAAATTTAGATCATTCTGATACGAATAAAATTTACAACGGCTTTTTATCAGCAAAAATTTCCGAGTTTTAATTTTTCGTATTGGCAACACTGGTGATAGTTTATGGCTGTAAAGTTGGCAGCACTGCGGAAAGAAATTCTTTGACGTTTTTTTTATCATTGCAGTTTTTAATGGAATTTCTAATGTTATGATAATGTAGAGAAATACGTTTTAAATGTAACGTAATCTGTAACTATCAGTTATACAAAAAAATAACTATTTTTAAATTCCCGTCCATCCAAGCGACATTCAATATTAAAAATGTAGAGAAACTAAAGGCATTTTTGACAGATTGAGAATACAGCCCGCGATTTCACACCATGGGATAAAAAGTATCCTAAGTCCTAATTCAGGACATGGTCTACCCATGCGCCAAATTTCATCTAAAACCGTTGTTCAACCGTGAACATACTATAGTTGCACGCGCCAACAATAGCATCACAGCGTCAGCGACACACATACGGTCCACGCGCCGGCAACACCAGCACACCGTCAGCACTAAGATGTGGCCTACTGAGATCTTCGCTTCATCGGCTCGATACACACACGACACACATGTAAATAGCCATCAATGTGTATTTACCACAAAAATTGTATATAATTAAGTTCATTATTGTAATAAAGTTAGTCATCAAGCTGGAGTCGAGTGTGATTTATCTCCTTACTTCCTCTTACTGTGGCCAAGACACCTTTAGCCATCATCGGTCCTATGAGTCTGTGGGATCGGCAGTAAGAAAACCATTTCCTGTGTACATTGCACGACGTACACAAAACCCTCTTCCTACCCAAACTCCGTCTGTCACCGTAGGTCTCCTTGTGACAGACTTCCCTCTCGTATAACCAACGTAACCTACGTTTGGTGTGGTTTGTATGGTAGGCTAGGGCTAGGTTAACTGGGGTGCTAGGTAGTTACTGTAGGGCTAGGTTTGGCGTCAGTTGGGCTTTAGGTACTGATCCAGGTTCAATTATCTCAAACGTAGTCACATCGTACACACTTGGAACACCGGCCGTACTAAGCTGTAAGTCCCGGTGTGTACAACCGTTGAGCCGTTTTAGCACGAAAGTGTAACAACATTCACAAAATCAAATAAATTTCTATTTATAATATTAGTTTAATATACGCAGAATCATGGCAGAATATCAAATCAATCAAATCAAATCAATCAAAAATATTTATTTGCAAGAATATGGTATAGAAGGTGTTACATACATTTTGTTTCAGTATATCCTGCCATAACCTGGCGTGCAAATGTCAATTAAATCAGCGATGTCAATTATTCTAACTTATAAATTATAGATTCTATTGATTTGTCTTCTAAATAGTCATTAACGGTATAATATCTTTTAAACAGCAATAGTTTGAAAAGTATTTTTTTAAACAATGTTAGAGGTAAGTCTTGCAAACTATTTGGTAAATGATTGTAAATAATAATCGACATGCAGTATACATTTTTCTTAAATAATTTTAGTTTTATTGGTGGCAGCTGAAGTCTATCTTTATGCCGTGTTCGACTATTTGGCCTGACTGTGCTCGTTTCAAATAAATTACAATTATTCTTAACAAAAGTACATATTTCAAAAATATACAAACATGGCAAAGGTAAAATTTTAAGTTTCTGAAACAACGGCTTACAGCTGTCTAAAAAGTGAGCACCGCAAATTGCTCGGATACATTTTTTTTTTGAGCTTTAAAAACTCTCTCAAAATCTACTGAGTTTCCCCATATTATAATACCGTATCTCAGTACTGATGATACATAACCATGATAAGCCAGCATTGCAGTATCATGGTTAACTGTTTGTTTAATTCTTTTCAAGACATATGTGAAACGATCTATTTTTGAAAGAATTTTATCTATTTGTGGTTTCCAACTGCAATTTTTATCGACCGTTATACCCAAAAATACACAATTATCGACTGAGGTCAAGTGAGAATCTTTATAGTGAATGTCTAGTTTATTTATGTTTGCATTGTATGTCTGAAATTGTATTATGTTTGTTTTAGTCATATTTATTTTTAGGTTATTTTTTTCTAGCCAATTGATTGCATTTTCAATACCTTGGACAATTTCATTTTCCAAGTTTTTGTTATTGTCACTCTTAACAATTATTGTAGTGTCATCAGCGAACAGTATGCAATCTTTGCCTATCTCCTCTGGAAAGTCGTTGATATAAACAAGAAAGAGTAGAGGGTATACGATACCGCCCTGTGGCGTGCCATAATCATTTTGCTTATATTCCGACCTAAAAGTTTTTTTTTCATTTTTACAAGTTTTTGTTATTTCCACACATTGGACTCTTTCAGACAGATAATAGAATATAACAACAGAACTTTACTATACAAACGGCTCGAACATTAAGTTCCAATAAGATTCTAATATTTGCGCCGTTTTCTCATCATTATTTCAACCGAAATAATCCTATCATATTCACTCTGTTTTTTATTCTATTTTTGTTTATTATTTTATTTTCGTAAATTGTTATTTCTTTTCTCTTATTTAAGTGTACACCTAGACTTAAGTTAGCAATTAAGCGGTAATCTGGCGTGCTTGTAGTCAATGCTGTGTTTACCTGTAATTGGCATATATATTAGAATATTACCTTATGATTTAATGTTTGTATGTATATGTATGTGCTGTGGGTGAATCTTTAAGTAAATAAATAAATAAGACGTGCTGGATATAGGCGTCCCCCAAGTTCCGCCACTTCAACCGGTTCTGTGCTTCCCGCATCCAGCGGATTCCTACGGCCTTCACAAGGTCATCGGTCCACCATGTGGGAAGCCTACCGTCTAGATATTTTTTTAAATTAATTAATTATTAAATTCATATTATTTTAGTACGGTTGGCACGGTGTATCTGACGAAATACATCTACACTTTTTTTTTTTTTTTTCAGGATGGGAAATCATCAAATGACTTCTCCCGCTCTGGGCGGAGCGGGAGGGCGTGTCAGACTTTTACTGACTAAAACCCACCCGTGTTCCTTCAGTTGCCCATGTGCCAGGGTCACGGTATCTCTTTCGAACAATCACGCGACCCCGGCAGAAATACATCTACACTCTGTCTTCATTTTAATAATCGTGATAAAACCGAGTAAAAGTGTACAAAACTGTAATTTCTAATGTAATTAATTCGTGAACGTCGAGTGAGGGGAAAGGTTAAGCCATCTCACTCTTGTAAGCCGGGCTTCCAACTAGTCACGACTCAGAGGTAGTAGGAAGTTATTATCTTTAAATCGCACATTTTCTTTCTAAGATTTCGTATGTGTTTTTGAATGATATTGTTGTGGTATAAGAATCCTAACTGGTCGAAGGGGAAATTTCCATTTTATATCACCTTGGGTTTGATCGCTTGGAACTTGAAGATTTTCAAAGCCGCGGATAAAATCTCAGGACTTGACTAGGGGCAAAAATGTCTTGCATAAAACATACAAGAGTTACTTTACCGACAGACCACGCACGGCTTTACCTTCTAAAGGGACACTAAAACCCAAAAAATATATTTTATAGCTTGGATCAATTAATATAGGAAAAGTGATCTTAATAGCACATATTTAAGCGCTAATATTATTACAGAGCGGAGTGGTAGCCCAGTGATAATGGCCGCGACTTACGAGTTGTATGCACGGCGACAAATCAATGGAACTGTATAGCTTGTGTGTACGTCGTAGTTTCAAACCAAGACAGGCATTATAATTTGTGTAAATTATTTCATCGTCACTCTGCTCTGAAAATGGTAAACAAAAAGGTCGTGAGGTCCTAGAACCAAAAATTCTAAGACATGTGACATCTACCAACCCGCACTGGACTCAAGAGTTGGATTACCACCCACTCCCTCTCACCGAAAGGAGACTTGTGTCCCAACAGTGGGAACATAATAGGCTGACTATGCATAATTAGAGACCTAGTACCAACCATATATGAAAAACAATCGTAATAAATTCAAACATTGTTTTACAATTCGTTAGACTCAAAAATCAAAATAAAAAGTAATTTATTCAAACTAGGCTGAGAGTCAGCACTTTTTGAACGTCAAAGTTACATAAGCCAGTCCCTCAAAGCGACCGCCCTTCACCGTACTTGATCGCACAGTCCTATAAGCATCATTCCCTACCTACTGTAATGAATTTCTCTACAAAAATGCCACAACCATAACATCCACTCTTGCGCACATAGAAACTCATTTAAACTCCTCCATTCCACAATACATTAACTAATGACGAAAGTGTCTGTTGTCGTATTTTTTCGTCGCGTTACGTTTTAGCGATGTGTCGACGTCGTCGGCTGCGTTTGCGCCGCCTTCCTTCACGCGTTCGTTTTGTTACACGTGGGTATAGACCCTCTAGATGTGGTAAGGTGATAATTATCAAAAGTTAATACTATCCAGGTAATCGATCACGTAAAGAAACTCCAAACAAAGCCCTCTACATTGCTCGCTTGGTTTTTTTAGCCTTCTTAAAGGTTCACTGTGAACGACCACTTTTCAGTGCCAACGTGATCGAATCATAAATGCAGAGATACGCAAGAGAACATATGTTTCCGACGTAACCCTAAGAAACGCCAAACTTAAGTGGCAGTGGGCAGAGCACATTGCTCGCAGAACAGATGGCCGATGAGGTCGAAAGTACTGGAGTGGTGTCCGCATACCGGAAAACGTAAATTTGGAAGGCACATGGTGGACCGTGTGACCTTTTGAATGCTCTCTGAAGGTTCCAAAGCGCAAAAAATTATCAAAATTTAAAGTTACTACCTAAAGTCACTTTTGCTCGCGAGTTCGTTCGCGTGAAATTTTGGCCCCCGACCCGTCATCACAGCGTATGCCATCGCGCGCCCGCTCTATTAATTCGTTAACACTTTGGTTCTTTCTGGCTATTTTATTTTACTCGTCTCTTAAGGGTTGCATTGTGATGTTAAATCTAGACTAATGTTATAAAGCTGAACAGTTTGTTTGTTTGATTGAACGCGCTTATCTCAGGAACTACTTGTTCGAATTGAAAAAATCTTTTTGTGTTGGGTAGCCTATTTATCGAGAAAGGCTATAAGTTATATAACATCACTCTACAACCAAGAGGAGCGGAGAAGTAATGAAAAATGTTGCAAAAACGGGGAAATCGCATGGGTAGGCGATTCGACGCGACGGGAAGGGTCGGGGGAACAACAAATTTAACGCGGACGAAGTCGCGGGCAAAAGCTAGTAGCCTATAACGTTCCTCAGGAATTGGGCTAACAAAAGAAAAAAATCCAATCCGAATGGTATTTTCAGAGATTATTTCTTACAAACAAACTTACCTGTTTATAATTAGTGTAGAGTATAAATTTACTCAATTGAGGCTGAGAAGTGGGAATCAGCAGTTTTCAAACGTCATAATTACATAAGACAGTTCTCTAAGTCTTGGTATTAATAGATGGTCACCCCCTGCCAGGGACGTGAGATTTGTTACACCGTGACCCTGGCACATGGGCAACTGAAGGAACATGGGTGGGTTTTAGTCAGTAAAAGTCTGACACGCCCTTCCGCTCCACCCAGAGCGGGAGAGGTCATTTGATGATTTCCCACCCACAAAAAAAAAGATGGTCGCCTTAGGTTACTTACTTACTTCCACAAAGCAAGTTTTTTAAAGTCTACGCTCCTAACGTTTCCAGTGCACTAAGACTCAATGGTAATGTCAACACAATAAGACTTTTACCGATTGTGTAATAATACTAAGCTTAAAAACGTCGCACGCGCAGCAGTGTCATGAACATGATTTCCTAGTTAATGTCACCTTGTAATATTTTCGTACGTTCTTTGGGATTATTTTCGACGTGTACACGCGGACGAACTCTGCTTCATCATCTGCCTAGCCTTTCCCCTATGTTGGGGTCAGCTTCCAGTCTAACCAGATGCAGCTGAGTACCAGTATTTTACATAGAGCAACTGCCTATCTGACCTCCACAACCCAGTTACTGGGTAATACGATACCCCTTGGTAAGACTGGTTATCAGACTTTGGGGCTTCTGACGGCCCGTAACGACTGTTTAAGATCGACGAAAGACAGCCGGGACCAACGGCTTAACGTGCTTTCCGAGGCATGGAGGAGTCAACCATCCACAAACCAACCGCAGCAAGAGTAGCTTAACCTACGATCAATCGATGGCTGTTATTATTAATGCAAGAGCTCTTTACGGAAATATATAAGCGATTATGTAGTTTATCAGAGTTTAGAAAGACCTACCATTTTCCTACTATGGATATGTTTGCGTGTCTGTCCGTTTGTTCGATATAATAGCAACTAATCATGTTATTTATTTAACAGTTGAAAAACCTATATTCGTAATGTTTTTACTAGGATAGAAATTAATGTTTTTCAGTGAGCGTTGGTTCTTTTTTACAATGTGTTTACTTCCTTTTCAAGTACTGTATATGTTTTTTTTAACACGCTTTTGTTAGCTTCACCTTATATCTATCTATGTATATGACGAAATCTTGGAACTCGAATGTCACCCACTATAAGACATTAGATTAATTTGAAACTTTGCACACTTATCAAGGATCGATGACAATACAATAATTTCATAAATAAGTGCCATAAAACCGGCAAAAAAACTCGATTTTGAAGTTAGTCGTACTAAAAAATGGAAAATAAGCAATAGTTTACAAAACTAATAATCATGCTTTAATTGAGAACTATTATTTTTACCCATATCTGCTGAAGTTGTGTTTATTTGTTAGTTGTTTATTTATTAGACAGATATTTAATAATCCTAAATACTAAATAGCCAAGTAACTGCGATCAACTTTGACATGAAGCCTGAAAATTAGAAAGAAACACAGTCCTAATCAAAAGCACTTGTAATTTTCCAAAATTTTTGACATTGACTGTCGCAAAGATGTTTTGACATTGATTTTCGCAGAGATGATATTACGACTACATTTTTGACCTTGAATGTCGTAGAGATGAAATTACGACAACATTTTTAAGACGCTTTTATTAGGTCGACCTGTATGTAACTAACTATGTAATGGAATCTAAGGTAACTATTTTAACCATCTTCCAAGGATCGTAGCGTCATGAAAATTGGCAGCTTTATGTAGTTCTGATGACAATACAATAATATGGTACTGTCGAACTGATCTGATGATGGAGCCGGAAGATATGAACTGGAACTTCATGATGGAACATCGTATCATAGCTGTGTTTGAACTAGTTTGAAAAGTTTTGTAATGAATTTTGACCACGATTAGGTTTCAAGGTCTGATGATGAAGCCGGAAGATAGACACTGGCATTTCATGATGGAATATCGTATCATAGTCGTGTTTGGACTTGTTAGAAAGGTCTTGTTTGACCACGATAAGGTTTTTGGTTTTTACGTGCATTTATAGAAGCGTCTTTTTCTAGTGATTTTTTAAACTATAAATTTATTACTTGGATTATCGCAGAGATGAAATTACGACTACATTTTTACATGGATTATCGCAGAGATGAAATTACGACTACATTTTTGACATTGATCATCGCAGAGCCGTCATTACAACTACATTTTTCAAATTGATCGTCGCAGAGATGACTTTACGTCTACATTGTAACGTTTTTAATTAACATCGAAAAACAGCCACTGTTGAAATTAATAAAATGGAGCAACATATAATTATGTTATTAAAAATTTCATATTATCTTTATTATTCAATGTTATAACTCAGTTATTAAATCCAAGGAAAATATCGTAATGTAATTACGCGTAGATATGTTTGTTAAATTGTAGATAATGGATCAACCGATATACGTGCATATAAATATGTATGTATTTGAATTAACGGTAACTTTCTTTGAGCAATGCTTTGGTGCATATATGGTTTGAACAAAATATGTGTTTAATTTTGGGTATGTTTTTTTGGTTGTACTATAAAGTATAATATTTAAAATAAATGACCCTTAGTAACTAGATGTTTGAACAAATTGTAACCTTTGGTTGATTAATCTAATTTTGTTCAAGTCATGATTAAGTAAATGTGAGTTTGGTTAAGTTGTTTTTAAGCATGTTTTACTTTTGTTTGAATTATAATTAAAGAAATTTTACTTTTAGTTGGTATGGTTATTTTTAAGCAAATGTGACCTTTGTTCATGTTTTGTTTAACAAATGAAGATCTTGGTCAAGTAATGTTTGGGGAAATGTTACTTTTGTAAAGGGCATTTTAAGAAAAATCTGTCTTACTGAAACAAAAAACGCTAGTAAATCGAATTAATAAATAGTTTTATTTGGGCCTTAATCAAACATAACTACTACTTTTGGACTTCTAATTGCCCCACAAAGTGGATTTGAAATTATTAATTTTAAAACCATATGAAATGGTCCAACTCGTTGATCTAGTGGTCGCCTACATTACTGCTGAGCTTGAGGTCCTGGGTTTGATTCCCGGCTTGGGCAAAATGTTATTGAGCTTTTCCATCTGAAATTTCTCAGTAGCAGCCCGGAGTCTGTATTTGTGCCCGGTTGATGGCAATAGGCTCGCCCCCTATTACATGGGACTTAAACATAACAGGCGAAATGTGGGTGTACTATATAGGTACACCTCTGCCAAACCCTTCGCGGAACACAAGCGTGATTTTACATTATGAAATGATCAACAGAAGTGAAAACATTTACCTTTCAGCAATAGGCCTAACTGAATCAAACATACATTGTATATTTCACGCAACTGTCCTCTATATCTTTTCGCAAGAATATAAAACGCACAATTAAACAATTATAAGCTCTAAATTCTCGCTAAGACCTGTATTTGCATGTGGTAATTGCATGACAATACTCCATTACATGAGGTATGCGTGTGTGGGTATTACACGCACTCATTTGAACTCATTTTGTAAAACCTATTAGAACCTGGGTTGTTGCTTTCATCATGATCTTTATGAAATGAATTAATGTTTATTTATTTAAGTAGATCTTATAAGATACTTTTACACGTCAATGTTTTGATGGTCAATATTTTAAAAACTAGATGCCCCCGTCATTTCCTAGCTGAATGTTCCCTGAGAGGAAATGCGGAAACAAACTGAGAGGTCATGGTCTCTTTTAAAGTCAAAACATTATATCATTAGAATTTTATGTGAGTCTAACAATGCAAGGCCATTTCTGAAAGGGCCTTTTGAAGAAAGAGCCATTGCAGCTTTGAGCTGACCTGTCCCAACAGACAGTATATATGTCACAAAACGCTACCAGATCTGCAAAACATTTGCGTAGGCCATATGATAAAATATTCAAAACCGCCAGACAGTCCTCTAGCGTGCTAGCTATATATAAGGTGTATCTATTCATACTCGAAATATTTTACGGGGTACACCTGTAGGTCGTAAAGAAGCTATAGAAGCAAAAAGAAAAAATTTTTCTAAGCGTTTTTCAATTTTCGTAATTATTATAATTTTAAAACTACTTGAGACGTTTTGCATACAAACTTTACTCGAAATTATGAATGGCCCGCCTGACACTGCGAGGGCGGCGACCGGACGGCACGAGCATGGCCGCGGTGTCTCGGGCCGTAAAAAATAAGAGGGAGCCAATATTTCTTATGTGCGTCAAATAATTTATAAATATTAAATTTTAAAAAAAACCCTTACATTTTTTTTCGTTGCTATAGCTTCTTTACCACCTACAGGTGTACCTCTTAAAATATTTCGTGTATGAATAGATACACCTTATATAGGTATGTTATCTTTTCACACCTAAACCAGTAAAATGATTTCGATTCGATTTGGCAAGAAGAAAGATGGCATCCTGATTTTCTTTTTTGCGTCTCGCAGATCAACCTAGGAGGTTGTCGGCTGTTTATCCGGACTCGCCTGTGGCTGCGTCAGTAAATTAAGTGATGGCAGCCTGAGGTAAGACTCCCACTACCGCTGTGTTACATGATTACCTCGCAGATGTACATCTCTATAAATGATGTCAAATCTCATTTGAGATGTTTTCATTGGTTGTTTAATTAACCTATGTTTTTTCAGCTATCTGTGACCTAGTCTAAAATTAATCACGTGAGCTACTTTTCTTCTGTATCGGATGAAAAAATTGTCCTTATTTTTCCGTACAAAAATGAAATGATTGCCCTAAAAACACCACACAACATTATTTTCCCGTAAAAAAATTAAATAATTGCACTAAAACTACTCACAACGTCATTTCCCTGCACAAAAATTTAATAATTGGCTTAAAAGCTATAAACAGCTTCATTATCCTGCACAAAAATTAAATAATTGCCCTAAAAACACCACACAACATTATTTTCCCGAACAAAAATGAGGCAATTGCCCTTAAAAATACACACAACATTATTATCCTGTAAACAAATTAAATAATTACCCTACAACTACTCACAACGTCATCTCCCTGCACATAAATTAAATTAGTGCCCTAAAAATTACACACATCGTCATTTTCCGGGATTTTTTTTTTTGTAAAACATCTCCAAAAAACTGACATTCTTGCTGACCCTACAAACTTAGCATATAACAAAAATACCCAACTAATAACAAAATATATAAGAATCTAGGCAGGTTTCACATGAATGGCATAAACATAACATGTTACATAAGATGGCACTTTCCAAAATGCTTAGATACCGACATCCTTTCGTATTAAACATATGAATTGTATGACATTAGGTGATTTCACTGTATTGTGTTCATAATACGCACATTTTCTTCACCGACTTGGTTTTTCGACTTACCGCCAAGCAGTTGGTTGGCCTATTTTTTCCGAAAGAATCAGTATTTCCATATAGCGTAACAATTCTGACAGCCTTTTGGGCACTTCTACTGTTGGCAGCGATGAGGACGAATTTTTTGAGGCCCTGTGATTATTTCCCTCTTTCTTTTACATATTATTAATATCATTTAAGTTAGTTTTCTACTCTTCGGGTGTCTTTCGTAGATCTTAGACAGTCGTTACGGGTCGTCAGAAGCCCGAAAGTCTGACAACCAGTCTTACTAAGGGGTATCGTATTACCCAGTAACTGGGTTGTGGAGGTCAGATAGGCAGTCGCTCCATGTAAAATACCGGTACTCAGCTGCATCCGGTCAGACTGGAAACTGACCCCAACATAGTTGGGAAAATGCTAGGAAGACGATGATAGTTCTCTACTCTTCATAATTTTGTACCGCTTTAGCTGTTTCTCGCGACCTTGTTTGCCTACGAAGGTTATCCCTCCGTCTGGCTTGTGAAAAAAATGGAGTAACGCAAAAATCCTTGCTTACTGCACTACACCCCGTTGTCACTAACAAGAGAACTCCTTGATGAATGTACCTCAACTATTGTTCCTCAGTTTAATTGTATAGCAATATAAAAGAAAATAATTAAGTAATAATAATGTTGAATTCATGCTAATTTAGAGGATAAGAGCAGGCGAATGATAATTGAAATGCTTGTAAAAGTCTGCTAAGTCGAAAGTACTAACATAGCTTATCACCAACATTGTACACATAGTTCGCAAAAAACGTTTTTTACTTTTAACTTTTTGACCTAAATAAAAACAGTGTGTTCAGAACTAAAAACACAAAAGGAACCCTAACACAAAGCCTCTGCTCCTTTCTTTCTTTTGTCCTATCTGTCAGTAGACTGTATTTATTAACCGTAATTGGTAGACAGTTGAAATTTCCACAGAGTGTGTATTTCTATTAGCACTTTATCAACAAATAACTAAAATGAAAAATGGTTAAAAAAAATTAAAGGGGTCTCCGTACAAGAAACGTGATTTTTTCGTTGTTACGACGGACGGGAGCCCTGTCGTGAGTCTGACTCGCACTCGGCCGGTATTTTCAGCTTTTGGTGGTAAGTCGAGCGTGGAAAATCCACTGACGTGCTTTTATTTAGGAAGTCATTTGGGTGTCTCAGTAGAGTGGGGGGCAATAGTGACCCTGTAGAAGCGGCCCTGTGTGAGTGGTAAGTCATAGGTTTGAACCCAAACAAACGCTTTAGTTTGTGCAATATTCATCACCACTGCTCTTCAAACTGTGAAAGAAAACATTTGAATGAAACGTCCTAAATAGAACCGATAATAAGGAGATATTTGACATCTACCAACACGCTCTGGGCCCACTCCTCACAGAGAGGAGACATATATTCCAGGAGCTAAATAAATGTATTTTCTTTCTTTTTCTTTTCTTTTGATTTTGTATGTTTTATATATTAGGTATAGATAGTGAGCAGGTAGGTAGCAGCTGGATAAGAGTGTACGAGAATGGAACTGCATGGTGTGCAAATGGAGAGACCTAGATGTCGAGCAGTGAGCTGCTGTAGGCTGATGATAATGATGTTTTGAAATGATTTGATCCAACAAAAAAGAATTACTTGAATCGACGAATGGAGAATGTATTGCAATACATATACAAATAAGCAAAATTGCTGTATCTGTTTATAATGTTGAATTTACAGGTTTTTACTAAATGTATGTCAAAATGTATACACACCATATAAATTTGAACATTATACAAAATATATACGGCGCATAAAAGATAATTTTTTTTAGTCCTTCTACCATAAGTTGATAAAACTAAATATGTAGGCCACCTAGAAATTAAAGAAAAAAATGTCAAGTACAAAGCCTATTTTGACGTACTAAATAGTAACCTAGATTTTTCTCGTAGTAATTTATATTATTTGCTAATAAACTATATTCTATTTCTAAAGTTCCGAAACGATTGGTAACAACTTTACTGTGGAGACACAGTCGATACACGCAATTTGTTAGCATTTCTCCCAGACCAGCGTATAGTTGCATCCTAATTATTATTATTTACACATACACAATTATATACAAAATAAAATAATACATAGATAGATAGGCATATTTATCAAATAACGATCTATTTTAATACATTTTTAATTTTGCAAACTGACTTAACAAAACCTCATAAAAAGCAGAACAAATTTCCAACTCGTAGAATATCAGGTGTCCCAAATTTCATAACTATTTATAACGTTATTTTTAATTGAATTCACGATTCGAAAATCTTCTTTAAACCTACTAAAACTTTCAATTTGTTTTGAACGCAAACCTTTACCATATGACGTTGAAATATATACGAGATTTCACTCAAGCTTTTGATACATTCATTTGCTCTTTATATTTCCATAAATCCTTTCTCCGTATTCAAATTATTAACACCCAAAACCAGTGCCCTACATCCATCTTCAAAACATCCACGTCTTGTTAAAAGTGTTCCAAAAAGACCACTCACCTCTTTCAGCAAATCCATCACCAGATCCTGATCCTGTTCCAAGATCCTGCAACGCTTGTTCATCACCAACGTCATTCAAACCGAAATTTTGATCACGAAACACTACATTATCATTGAATCCACCAGGGCCGGCGTGAGAATTCGTCTGCACTGAATTTACACTCTCCGACGCATATGGAAAGACCACTCGAGGACTCCTCGGTTTCCAACCAGGGTAGTACCCGTTCCGGACCGAGGGAGCGAAGGGAGAAACGGGGTAAGGATCGAAGGCATAATTAGGGGCATAAGTCCGACCAAACCGACCCTGATAATAATGAGGATGGTTCGAGTAAGGTCGAAACCGAGGCAACGGTTCGTAAAATCTTTCGTTTCCAGAAGGAAAATCTTCATTCAACTTTTTTGGCACTTCACCATCTTCAGGAGACGTGAACTCGTAATCTGGTTGATCGTCAAACTTGATTTTTGAGTAGCTCTTGTCTTGAGTCAAATCTATTTCACCCTTTCCGAATGGTTGGTGGTTCTCGTTTTCATCCAAAAACAATACTCTGGATTGTCTCGCTCTGGTCCTCCGGTACGGATTCTTCGGCACAAACATGACGTTTTTATACGGCTTCTGGTAGACTAGGCTGAGTGCGCGGCTCGGCTCGACAGCCGCAACCGACGCCACCACTAACAGTATAACTTTCCAACTATTTTCGCTAAACATGTTGCCTCGGTCAGTGCACTGTTGTTTTCACTTTCATTTCTTAAGTTACAAAGGGTGAATTTTTTTGGTTATTTTTTGAAGATGTTCTTGTACATGTTTTGGGGTGCGCGGTTTTTAAATTTGGTCTTTTTGGTCGAGTTTCATTTCTGTGTGTACGGTACGTGTGGCGCGGGCTGTTGACAGCGGGGTACTGGCTCGTCGCGAGGCTCAGCAGTGGCGTGCCACTACCGTTATATAAAAATGCATGATTGTGACGTTTCGTTTATGTAATCCTTGTGATTAGTGATAGTACGTTGCTTGGCAACTCTGTTTGGGGATACCTGAAAGTACTACTTTCAGATTTATGTGGTTGTTTATGCGTTTCAGTTTTAATGGTGTTATGTTGAAACCGTGTGGGGCCGGACTTATAGAATGGCACCATTCCAATTCCCGTGTGTATCGTAGAAGGCGACTAAGGGACTTACTAGAGCATGGGCAGCAGTTTTCTCTATACATTTTGCCTTACCTTCCTCTTGAATCACTCTATCTATTAAAAAAACACTGCATCAAAATTCGACAGACAGAGGGAAGCGACTTTATACTATGCCGAGCGGTTTTATACTATGTAGTGAAGAGTGAGAATGATTTAAAAAGACGTGCACATTAAAAGCGTCCTTAATTCATATTAACAAAAAAAAATTCAGAAATTGACGATTGTTTGATAGCTAGATAAATTTGATAAAAAAATCAAGTTGTGGCAGCTTTCGCAGAAACATCAAGACGTGATAAAAGAATATCGATTTTAAAAGGTGTTATTCATATATATACTTTATTCTATACCAGAAAATTCAAAACAAAATCTTTATCACCACATAACATAGGTACACTGGGAAGCTTAGTACTTTCTGCGATCACGTTCAGGCAGGGTTTTTTGTGTCATTAGACCATAAAATCTGTAAAATAGATTCAATCATGTTCTGTTTACTAATTATACAAATATATTGGTGACTAGCTTTTGCCAGCGGCTTCACCCGCGTGGAGGTCGGAAATTATTCCGCAGGAACATACTATCGGGATAAAAAGTACTCTTTGTGTTACTCCAAGTTATAAAATATCTTTGTGCCAAATTTCATCTACATCGGGTCAGTAGTTTTTGCGTGAAAGAGGAACAAACATCCATACATCTAATATATTTTTTTGTTTGTATGTATATCCATACATACAAACTTTCGCGTTTATAATATTAGGATATTAGGATTATAGTTTTTTTCCGTTGAAATCCTTAAATTTTGCATTGGATATTTCCATAACATACCTTAGGTCAAACGTTTAACAAAAATGACATCATCGAATTATTTAATAAAGAAGAAAGTTTGTTTCCTTATACGTTTCCGAGATAAAACCTTACTGTAGATAGGATAGCAGGAAAAGTCAGTTAAAATAACTAAATATCACGGCTGTATTCTTTCACGGGATAAGAAGACAGAGGTGTATGGCTTTTTTTTGTGGGTGGAAAATCATCAAACGATGACTCCCGCTATTGGGCGGATCGGGAGGGCGTGTCAGACTTTTACTGACTAAAACCCACCCGTGTTCCTTCAGTTGCCCATGTGCCAGGGTCACGGTATCTCTTTCGAACAAATCTCGTGACCCTGGCAGAGAGGTGTATGGCTCATACACACACATTTAGCCAGTTATGTTTTGAATGCCACATAAAAGAGTTGAGCAACCCGACCCTCCAAATTAGGGGAGGTATATGTCCAGCCGTGGACATCTTCGGCCGAAATGATAATGAAAAGAGTCGTGCGAACTTATTACTATAAACAGCATAAATTGAGTATTGGTAAGCCTATTAGTAACGGTCGCGACTTACAAGTTTTAACAAGGTCGTGCCTAGGTTTAAACTCTCAGAGAGGCGCTTCACTTTGTATAAATTGACAGGCCTGTTGGTCTAGTGGTTAGTGACCCTGACTGCTATGTCGGAGGTCGTGGGTTCGATTCCCACCCAGGACAAATGTTTGTGTGATGAGCACGATAATTTTGTTCTGTATCTGGGTGTAATTTATCTATAATATGTATGTATTTAGAAATATATAAGTATGTTTATCAGTTGTCTAGTACCCATAACACAAGCTCTGCTTAGCTTGGGACTAGATGGCGTTGTGTGATAGTTGTGGAATATCATTATATTATTACTAGCTTTTGCCAGCGGCTTCGCCCGCGTGGAGGTCGGAAATTATCCCGCGGGAACATACTACCGGGATAAAAAGTAGCCTATGTCCTTTCTCAGGCTCTAAACTATCTGTGTACCAAATTTCATTAAAATCGGTTCAGTAGTTTTAGCAGGAAAGCGAGACAGACAGACAGACAGAGTTACTTTTGCATTTATAATATTAGTTTAGATTATAATTACTAGCTTCTGCCCGCGACTTCGTTCGCGTCAATTTTTTCTACCCTGACTCTTCCCGTTGCATCGAATTGCCTGCCAGTTTTCTTCCATTTTTTGTTGCTGCTCCGCTGCTTTTAATTGTAGCGTAATGTTATATAGCTTATAATTTTTCTTAATAAATGGGCTACTCAACACAAAAAGAATTTTTCAATTCGGACCAGAAGTTCCTGAGATTAGCGCGTTCAAACAAACAAACTCTTCAGCTTTATCTTATCTTATATCTTTAAACGAGCAATTCTTGTATATATATATATATATATATCTATATATATAATCTGAATCTCGCAGACGGCTCCAACGATTTTCATGAAATTTTATATACAGGGGGTTTTGGGGGCGATAAATCGATCTAGCTAGGAATCATTTTTATAAAATGTCGTTTTATTCGTGTTTTCAATGACCAACTTTATCGATAATCAACTTGAACATAAACTTATTATTATTATACACAATTTACCAAAAAATACCGAGCAAAGCTCGGTCATCCAGATATTAATATTATTATAAGTATATAAGTATAGATATCATCACAACATGGGCCCAGTGCGGGTTCGTTGATGTCACATATCTTCGAGTTCTTTTTTTTTGGTTCCTGAATATGCTGGTTTCCACATGATGTTTTCCGTTACCGTTTTGAGAGCAGTGGTCATGAAATTATTTACACAAAGTAACGCGCCTGCTTGTGTTCGAACTCACGAGAGTGATGAAATAAATTACTCAAATTAAAGCCTGTCTGGGTTCGAATCTACTCCTTCCAACTCGTAAGTCACCGTGACTTACGTTACCACTACGCCATCCACCACGAGTCACTGCATAGACTAATTAATTATGTATGCTTATGCTATAACCATAACACCAATTCTCTACTAAAAATAAGCCTCTTAACTGTGGGAAAGGTCTAAAAAGGCAGTCGAAAGAAACATCATAACGAATTGATATCACGCTGATTACTCAGTCACAATTCGGTAGACTAGCATTATTTAATATTATAGTAGTTAAAGGAACTTTTATTGTTCATTTTTATTATTTTTTTTTGACAGTAATGTTATTTAATGTGCATTTAGTTTAGTATTATTAAACTATTATAGATTACATTTTTTGACATTCCAATGTATAGACACCTCCAGACATTACAATGTACAGGCACATCAAGCTACCCGAAACTGTAAAATATTCCCAATTAATCTTAAACCTTATACTGTAGCGATAAAGTTGAAAACCTATTAAAGAAATTTGACAGATTCTAGTAGCTTTATGCGCTGGCGTGTTTACAGTAAGATTGAAAATGATGTGTAGAAACCATTCTGTGATATTCCTTCTCCTTGACTCTAGCCACTATGCGAGTACTAGAAAGAAGAGTCGGGTTTTAATCGACAATACTTCCAAGAGAAAAAAAAATCGTTCAAAAGCCAATCAAATATAATAATAATATAGAATATAATATATCTTAGGACAACCCACACAACATTATCTGATCCCAAACTAGGGAGAGCCTGTACTATGGCAACCAGACAACTGATACACATATATATAAAAGAAAGTTGTGTTAGTTACACTATTTATAACTCAAGAACGGCTGAACCGATTTGGCTGAAAATTGGTGGGGAGGTAGCTTAGAACCAAGAGACGGACATAGGATATTTTTTTTTATCCCGTTCGACTATAAAGAGGAAAGATTTGATTGTTTGTTTGTATTGAATAGGCTCCGAAACTACTGGTCCGAATTGAAAAATACTTTTTGGGTTGGGTAGCCTATTTATTGAGGAAGACTAAAAGTAACATCACGCTACGGTCAAAAGGAGGCGGAGCAGCAACGAAAAGTTGACAAAAATTGGCAGGCAATTCGATGCGACGGGAAGGTTCAGGGAAGCAAAACTTTGACGCGGACGAAGTCGCGGGCAGAAGCTAGTTATAGATAAATTACATCCAAACGGAACAAATGATTGTGCTCATCACACAAAGATTTGTCCTGGGTGGGAATCGAACCCACTAACTCAGTCTTAGCAGTCAGGGTCACTAACCACTAGACTAACAGACCAGTCATCAAAACAATGATAGGTCTAAGAAATAGAAGCGTGATAGTAAGAACCATGTTACAATTTTTTAGGTACATTTATAATGTATCTGTTCATTTTTGAGTCTTTCGGTCAGGTTTATGGGTAGGTGACCACATTATTTGTTCTCATCTGCTCGATGTCCGTAGGTCACTGCAGGGATCCAGCAGAATATCAGCGTCCGGTATATTTACCCGACACATGCTGAGCTGGACTCCCATTTGGTGCAACTTTGAGACGCACACCGCACTTTTTACTCCACCGCACATTATTTTACTTCTGAATTTTAATCTGTGTCACAAAGTGTTATTATTACTATATCATGTCTTCCTTTCTTTTTTTTTTATCTTTGTATATTGGCATTTTGTATCTGGTTCGTTAAGTTGTTATCCCAATCAATTATTGTTTCATTGTGCTTTGTATGTTGTGTGCATCAAATAAACGTTCTACCTATCTATCTATTTAATTACCCATACCTTACAGGAAAGCACGGTAAGCCATCCCGGTTGTCATTTGTGAATGGTTGGCAGTCGGTACGGATCGTCAGAAGCCTGATAGTCTGACAAACCTGTCTTACCCGAAAGGTATCGTATTACCTAGTGACTGGGTTGTGGAGGTCAGATAGGCAGTCAATGTTAAATACTGGTACTCGTCTGCATCAGATTTGACTAAAAGCCGATCCCAAAGATAGGAAGAGGCTAGGCAGATGATGATTTTACTATCTTTCTGCACACGAAAAATTTTCAAAACACAATTCTTCTTGGCTTCGTCCGCGTGGATGTCAGAAATTAACGCAGGTATTTTTCTAAAATATTTTTTTTTTCTAAAATAAAAGAAGCCTAAGTTACTTCTTGTTACACAGCTCTCTGCTAGTGGAAAGTCCCATCAAAATTGGTCCAGCCATTTCAGAGATTAGCCGGAACAAAAAGACAAAAATTTTAAAAATGGTTGTTTTGGGATATGTAACGTGTAAACATCCATATACACTTATTAAAAAGTGGTTATCTTAATATTAAAAACAGACACTCTAATTTATTTATGTGTACATGTATATATCGGCGCAACAACAATAGTTCGTCGTTATTTCGGATGACGATAATTAAGTTTAATAATTTGATTGTTTAAAATTAGTTTACAAACTGTTGATTGATTATTACGCCAAAAAATTATGTTTATCGGCGCAACAACAATACTTCGTCGTTATTTCGGATGAAGATAATTAAGTTTAATAATTTGATTGTTTAAAATTAGTTTACAAACTGTTGATTGATTATTACGCTGAAAAATTATGTTAAACATGTTTACTACCTCTTCTATTAGCAACATTCATTATTATTTGATTTGTTTAAATACTTAACCTAAAAATGCGCACGTGCGACGATCCCTATATAAACGGCCGCACCGTAGGCGCTCGGTTCATTCTTGTTCGAGCCGCCGGACAGTGCGGACCTCTCTGGGAAGTCGTTACGCTGCCAAATAAACGAACCATTGGAACAAGTCGTGAAGTTTCCTTTAAAGTTAGAAGATGAGTGATCACCAGGAAAATAATATCAGTGACGTCAGCTATGCTGACGTCACACTTTTTAAAAATACTACGGAGGTCCTTTCTCCGTCATCAGAAGTGGGATTGCAAGAAGCTCCTACCCAAGCCGCTTCCTCATCAGCTCGTTCACCACCTGAGCAACCGGACCCAACTAACGAGCAGCACCATGGACCTGTGTTTGACATAAGCACACCAGTGGAAGCTGCAACACAATCGAGACCGCAAACATACAATCACCATGGAATGCAGATGGGTGGGATACCACCACAGTTCCTGATGCAAATGATGGAAACGATGCAGAAAATGTCGGAGCGTTTATGTGCTCCACCCACCGAATCAAAAATAAGGATCAAGGACGTTTACTTACCATCGTTCGACCCAGACACCCACGTCGGTGTGCGAGAATGGTGCCAGCATATAGATCAAGCAATTGAAGCCTATAAGCTGAATGATTTCGATGTCCGCATGAAAGTCTGCAGCCTGCTGAAGGGGCGTGCAAAAATGTGGATCGATGATTGGATGGTGACTACTAATACGTGGGAAGAGTTGCGGAAGAACCTCATCACCACGTTTGAACCTGAAAATAGATACTCTCGAGATATCATCATGTTCAGAGAACATGTTTACGACTCAACAAAAGACATTGCGGAATTTTTGTCACGTGCATGGATCCTATGGAGAAGGGTCACCAAGGACGAACTGGGAGACGAACACGCTGTGGAAGCAGTAATTGGATGCGTTAACGACGAGCGTTTGCGTATCGAATTATTGAATACCAGAGCAACCACTGTACCTGAACTCATCTCGGTTGCAACATCTATTCGGAAGAAGCGTTCTCACCCAAGTTCAAGTTCCACAATGCAAATCAAGCGGCCACGATTGTCGGACACTACACCATCAACATCAAGCTGCCGCATATGTAAAAAGACGAACCACTCTACCAACGATTGCAGATTCAAACCCTTGGAAAACAAACCTGAAGCTGACAAAGCGGATTCAAAAAGAACAACCCCGCCTGCCTGCACCTACTGCAAGAAACCAGGTCACACTTACGAAACTTGCTTTAAACGTGAACGTTCATTGACTTCAAACATGAACTGCGTAGCAAGCAATAAGCTGGCTCCAACCGCTATCAAAATAGGTGACAGGATATTGCAGGCTATCTTCGATAGCGGGGCGGAATGCTCAATCATACGAGAATCTCTCGCTGCTGTACTACCGGGTCAGAGGAGACCAGTAGTCAACTATTTGAAAGGAATTGGTCAATTCCCCGCACTATCGTTGACCAAACTTATAACGGTGTGTGTTATAGACACCATCAGTATTGAGCTGGAGTTTTACGTATTGCCCGACTATGAAATGTCAACAGACATTTTAGTGGGAATGAATCTGATTCATGGCACTAATTTGAGCATGATAATCACATCCAACGGGACGAAGCTAATTCATAAAACACTCGTCAATCATGTGAGTACGAACTCTCCTCTCTTCAACAACCTGGACTGTGACCTAACCAACGAAGATGAAGTCTTGCAACTACATCGACTTCTGAATAAATACGAACACCTGTTTATTCGTGGATATCCCAAGACTCGAGTAAACACTGGTGAACTGGAAATCAGACTGAAAAACCCTGACAAATTTGTGGAAAGAAGACCATATCGCCTCAGTCCAGTGGAAAGAGAGAAGGTTCGCAGCATAGTTCAAGAACTTCTGGAACACAACATCATCCGAGAAAGCAAATCTCCCTACTCAAGCCCCATCATTTTAGTCAAGAAGAAGAATGGAGACGATCGACTTTGCGTAGACTTTCGAGAACTTAACTCGAATACACTACGTGATCACTACCCGCTTCCCCTGATTTCTGATCAGATTGACCAGTTGGCAAATGGTCATTTCTACACAAGCCTTGATATGGCAGCAGGCTTTCACCAAATTCCAATTGGTGAAACATCCATTGAGAAGACCGCCTTCGTCACACCAGATGGCTTATATGAATACCTCACCATGCCGTTCGGTTTGAGCAATGCTTGTTCAGTTTACCAGCGATGTATCAACAGAGCTCTAACATCTTTGCTGGGAACAGCTGCACAGGTTTACGTGGATGACGTGCTAAGCAAATGCACAGATTTCCCTGAGGGAATATCACACCTGGAGCGAATCCTCATAGCACTACAAGAGGCTGGCTTTTCGATCAATGCTGACAAGTGCAGCTTCTTCAAACGATCCATCGAATATCTTGGAAACGTAGTTTCTGATGGACAAGTGCGACCAAGCCCGCGAAAAGTGGAAGCTCTCGTCAAAGCTCCAGTGCCTAAGACTGTCAAACAGGTCAGGCAGTTCAATGGTCTGGCAGGATACTTCAGAAAGTACATCCCGGACTTTTCTCGTGTTATGGTACCCCTCTACGAGTTGACGAAACAAGGTGCCAAATGGATATGGACAGACAAACACGAGAAAGCCCGTAACACAATCATTGAATGCCTAACGTCTGCTCCAGTACTCACATTATTTCAGGAAGAAGCACCCATACAATTATATACGGATGCAAGTAGCCTCGGATTTGGCGCAGTCTTGGTACAGGTGATTGAGGGACGTCAACATGCAGTTGCGTTTATGAGTATGAGAACCACGGAGGCTGAAAGTCGCTACCATTCCTACGAGTTGGAAACACTGGCAGTGGTGCGTGCTATAAAACACTTTCGCCAGTACCTATATGGGCGAAAATTCACAGTAATAACAGACTGTAATGCGCTCAAAGCGTCGAAACACAAAAAGGATCTGTTACCACGAATTCATCGTTGGTGGGCGTTCCTACAAAACTACGACTTCGAAGTTGAGTACCGCAAAGGCGAACGGCTTCAGCATGCTGATTTCTTCAGCAGAAACCCAACGGAGTTTGCAGTCAATGTTATGACAAGAGACTTGAACTGGCTCAAAATAGAACAGCGACGAGACGAGGAACTACGACCAATAATGGACAGCATTAGTGACAATAACCCTGTAGAAGACTATGTCTTGGAGGACAACGTCTTAAAGAAGAACATTAATGATCCTGTCTTCGGCCAGCAGCTTAGTACAGTGGTCCCGAAGTCTTTCCAATGGAGTATCATCAATTCTTTTCACACTGCACTTAAACATCCCGGCTGGGAAAAGACATTACAGAAGATCAGAGAAACTTATTGGTTCAAGAACATGAGTTCTACTGTCCGAAGATTTGTCGATAATTGCATAATATGCCGAACATCCAAAGGAAGATCCGGTGCCATTCAAGCCCAACTACATCCAATACAAAAACCAACGGCTGCCTTTCAAGTTATTCATATGGACATAACAGGGAAACTGGGTACTCCAGATGATCAGCAGTACGTCATAGTCTCCATTGATGCCTTCTCGAAGTATGTTTTACTTTACTTCGCCAGCAACAAAAACCCACATAGTACATTGGCTGCTTTGAAACGTACTGTGTACCTATTTGGCACACCAGTCCAAATCATAGTCGATGGAGGAAGAGAATTCCTTGGCGAGTTCAAAGACTACTGTGACCAGATTGGAATAAATATCCATGCCATAGCTCCAGGAGTCAGCCGAGCGAATGGCCAAGTTGAAAGGGTCATTGCAACCATCAAGAATGCATTAGTGATGATCAAAAATTATGAAACCGAGCAGTGGCATACTACACTAGAAGAACTCCAACTAGCAATCAACTGTACAACTCATCGTGTCACCGGTGTTGCTCCACTTACGCTCATTACACAACGGAAGCACTGCGTACCTCCAGAGCTACTTAACTTGGTAGATATTGACAATGGAACTATTGATATCGAAGCACTTACTCAACAAGTACAACAGAAAACGTTACGAGCAAGCGAACAAGACAGACAACGCTTCAACTTACACAAAGCCAAAATCCATCATTTTCAAAGAGGAGACTACGTATTGATTAAAAATAATCCTCGCAACCAAACATCGCTAGACCTTAAATTCAGCGAGCCATATGAAGTCTGCAGAATATTGGAAAATGACCGATATTTGGTGAAGAAAGTTGTCGGCAGAGGACGACCCCGCAAGGTGGCCCATGATCAGCTACGCCGTGCTCCACAACCTGGTGAACAGTTGACCGTATCGGCGGGAAACGAATCGCCTACTCACCGAGACTCTGCAGCATCAACTCAGCCCATTCCATCGACCTCACAAGAAACCCTACAAGAACAGCCAATTCCAAACGCATCAGAATGAATGGTAAGAAACTCAATTCATATTAATAATTCCAAATAACTCTACGAGAGCCACAATACGACACTTCGAGAACCACCGAGAACCTCCGAGAATCTCCGAGAGACTCCGAGAACCCTTCGAGAACCTCCGAGAACCCTTCGAGAACCTCCGAGAACCCTTCGAGAACCTACAAACCTTAATATTTTCAAACATAAAAGGCAGTTGTTTTATAGCACTATGAAACAACAACACAAAGCAACACGAGTTGCTTAACAGATACCCTACTCAGAGAAAATCCTTCTATACTTACAGGTAGTCGCAAATATCACAACGTGAATCAACGAGGCTGGTGCAGAGCGCGCACCGCCTGTCAGTATGGCCGTATCGGCGCAACAACAATAGTTCGTCGTTATTTCGGATGACGATAATTAAGTTTAATAATTTGATTGTTTAAAATTAGTTTACAAACTGTTGATTGATTATTACGCCAAAAAATTATGTTTATCGGCGCAACAACAATACTTCGTCGTTATTTCGGATGAAGATAATTAAGTTTAATAATTTGATTGTTTAAAATTAGTTTACAAACTGTTGATTGATTATTACGCTGAAAAATTATGTTAAACATGTTTACTACCTCTTCTATTAGCAACATTCATTATTATTTGATTTGTTTAAATACTTAACCTAAAAATGCGCACGTGCGACGATCCCTATATAAACGGCCGCACCGTAGGCGCTCGGTTCATCCATTCTACGCTCGACGCCCGCCTTGGAAGGTCGTTACGCTGCCGCTCTGCTGCGCGTATCCCCTCCACCGCCCGCCGCTCGTTCGCCCGTCAGTTGTGCTCCGTGCGCCACGCTGCGTAGTCGCCCCGACTACTCTCCGCTATTTTGCGATTTAAATTTATTTAAATCGCAAAATTCGGAATTTCCTGTTTCTTCAGATTCAGTCTAAAACCGTACTGTCTTGTTCGCAAGACAGTGGTATTTCTGATTCGTCAGAAAATCGTCAAAAACGTGTGTTGTGTTGTGGCCCCTTCAGGGCAAATCCACAGTTTCGTGGTCACTCGGTGGATACCTTAACGGTGCCAACGAAGCCGAGTGGGTGCTGACCCAACGCACCCGTCTATCCCCTTCAGGGCTAGACGAAAGTTGGACGGGTCCCGGATCGCTGGCCTTGGGGGCTTCCCTCGTCAGCCCCGGTGACAGTCTTCCCTCCACAGCCGCGTACTAGTGCCGCGGGTATATCTATACCCCCCGCACTAGACTGGTCGGGTACCTTCAGTACCCATCGCATGACCGGTTAGGAACCCGTTCGCACAATAAGATTGGCGACGGGAGTCACTCTTAGGGCTCACCAGGATCACCTCCCTGTCTATACCCGACAGGGAGTGTAACACTCACCCCCGGCATCTCACCGGGGATTAGGCTACGTAGGAGTAGGGTTTTGGTGTCAGGATCACTCTCATGAGTGATTAGGTCCCCCCTCCCCTCCGCCATGGATAAACCCATGGATCCTACGGAGAGACTTGCTAGGATCGAGGCGCTCCTGGCTGAACTAGCGGGTCAGCTCAGCATTGAGCACTCGGAGGTCGGAGCGGTTGTCTCTGTTTTTCTTTTATTGATAAAGAAAAACAAAGACTTCGCTGCCGAATTCTCCGAGTTGTACAGAGCTGAGCAACTCGTAATTCCGCCCAGCCCGGGCATCGCTGACTTCAGCGACGCCCTCGAGGCCCCAGCCTCCACCGATGAACCGTGTCTAATGGACACGGAGGATATATCCACAACTCCTCCCGATACTGCCGCGCTCACTCCCCAGACGGACTCGCACTCCTCTTCGTCCTCGGACGCAGAGACGTACGAGCTCGTCTCCCATACAAAGGGCAAAGGGAGCAAGCGCAAGAAAAACAAGGCGAGCAGCTCAGCCCCAGCCGCTAAAATCATAGCGGCTGAGGACTCCGCTCCTCCGTCTCGCGCCCCTACCCCGCAGGCGACCTCCGCCACCGCGAACCCCCCCCACCCCGCTACGCAGGCGACCCCCGCCACCGCGACCGCGTCCATCCCCTCCACGCCGCCGGCGACCGCCGCCAACGCGTCCCCCTCCCGCCCCTCGCCTTCAACCTCCGCGAAGGTTGCCGCGCCCCGCGCTAAAACTAGCGCCCAGCCCGTACCCTCTGGCTCAAACACCGGCAGGAAACTCCCTCCACCGCCCCCTGTATTTATACAGGACAAGGCCAAGTGGACGGAGGTGTCCAAATGGTGTGTTGACCAAAGGGTCAACTATACTAGCGCCCGTGCCACCCAGCACGGGATCAAAGTATCAGTCCCCACGTCAGGCGATTATCGCGATCTGACCAGGCTCCTCTCTGCCAGGAACGTGTCCTTCCACACGTATTCCTTGCCCGAGGAGCGACTGACCAGGGTGGTGATTCGCAGGATCCCCTGCGAAATCGCCACCAGCGATATTAAGGCGGACCTCGAACGACAGAACGTGCCTGTCACAGAGGTCCATCGAATGCACCGGTCCAGGCAAGGTACCGCCTTTGATATGGTCTTGGTGGTGTGCCCTCCCACAGAGGGTCACCACCCCATATTCAATGTAAGGTCCGTCTGTAACCTGTCAGGCCTTAAAATCGAGAAGCCCCGTAAGTCAGGCATCATTGGCCAATGCCACAGATGCCAACTGTACGGGCACTCAGCGTACAACTGCTACGCTACTCCCAGGTGCGTCAAGTGCCTGGGAGACCACGGTACAGCAGACTGTACCCGGCCTAAAGACCGCACTCTTTGCACCGAGCCACCTAGTTGTGTGCTCTGCAAAGAGCCCGGTCATCCGGCAAACTACCGGGGCTGCCCGAAAGCCCCCAAGTCATCTTCCCCTAAATTGGCGAAGCGTTTCGACGCTCGTCAGACTAGGGAATCCCCCTCGGCCAAACTCCCCGTGAGACTGGCCCCTCAGCGTCCCTCCCAATGGCCTCTAATGAGTTCCCAGAAGGAGTTCCCCCCACTGGCCTCCAGGCCTAAGCCCGCTCCCATCCCTCCATTAGTGGACCCGCGTACCCGTGCCCCCGCGCCCCTTACGCCCCCCGGTTTTCCCGCGACCGCACCTCCGGCCCGCGCCGCGGCCCCCCCCACTGCCCCTATGGCAGGACCAGTACCCGTACAGAGGAAAGGTCAGGCTCCCCTTGATGCGTTTAACGTCATCACTGGGACCTTTAATACCTATAGCACGTTCCTCTCCCCGCGTGCCCAACAGATGGCCCAGGAACTTATTGCCGCCGGCGGTAATTTGTTCCGAATCCAGTCAATTTATGCTGCGTATCCCGAGATCACGCAAGCAATCCATGTCATGAACTCCCAACGCCCCCATTATGGATAGTCGCGGAATATTAACCAGACAAAAACCCCGTTCCCTAAAACTAGGTTTCTTTAATGCCAACGGCATTCACGGCCAACGTGATGAGATCGCCACGTTCCTCCGCGACCATCACGTAGACATTTTACTCATTCAAGAGTCGTTCCTAAAACCTCATCATCGTGACCCGAAAATTGCAAACTATCGTCTAGTTCGCAACGACAGGTCACGTTGTCACAGAGGCGGCACCCTCATATACTATAGGAAGTCCCTGTACTGCATACCTATGGATACTCCCCAACTCTCCCGATTAGAAGTTTCGGCCTGTCGGTTAGCACTGACAGGCCACCAGCCAATCACTATCGTGTCGGCTTACTTCCCTCCCCCAGACGGTTCCGAGGACCCTCAACTCCTCACTAACGACCTCTCCGAACTTTTCGGCATGAGTGACTCCGTTATCATAGCGGGCGATCTCAACGCCAAACATCCCGCCTGGAATAGCACCAGGACCTCGACTAGAGGTAGGCAACTTTTCAACCTCTGTTCTACCATGAACTTTGACGTCATCGCCCCGATGACTCCCACTCACTTTCCTTTCGACCCCGATCAGTTACCCGACGTTCTTGACATAGCACTCCTTAAGAATATCAACTTAAGGTTGGATTCTATAGAGGCTATTCACGAACTCGACTCTGATCATCGACCAGTAGTCATGAACCTGGCCCCCCGATTAGGTACTCGCGACCCCTCTCAACCCCCCGCCACTAAAGTGATCACTGACTGGAAGAAAGTAAGCGAACGCTTACAATCTAACACGTCACATCACTTAGACTCTATCCCAGATCAGTTCGACTCTGTCGCCGACACAACGGCCGCGATCGACTCTCTCACGGAGCACGTACAATCGATCGTGAACGAAAGTTCACGGGAGGTTCCAGATACGGGTGACCGTAAATGGAAACTCCCCGACGATGTACGTGATCTGCTGACAGAGAAGAACGCGGCCGTTCGTGCCTACAGCAACTTTCCCTGTGACGCTAACAAAGCTCACATGCGTTACTTACAGCGTGCTGTAAGGACACGTGTGACTGAGCTGCGTGACGCTAACTGGGACAAGATGGTGGGTGAACTAGAGCCAACTCATCTCGCTTTCTGGGAACTTCAGAGGAAACTGAAATCCTCTGAGTTTTCCACTATGCCCCCCCTGACCCGCCCCGATGCGACCATTGCATTCGAGGATATCGACAGGGCTGAATGCCTAGCCGATAGCCTCGAAGCCCAATGCACACCCAGTTCGCAGCCAGTAGACCAAGCGTTTGTCGATAAGGTAAACGCGGAAGTCGAACGCAAAGCCTCACTCCCGCCCGTTGAAGACCCTGATGATCCCCTGCCCCCTGTCACACCTGACGAGGTGCACGAGATCATCAAGGGTCTGAAATCTCGTAAAGCCCCCGGATCAGACGGCATCACCAACAGAGTGATCAAGCTGTTCCCCGCGCACCTGATTATGCTCATGTGTACCATCTTCAATGGTGCCTTGAGTAATAACATTTTCCCCCAAGCGTGGAAGGAAGCCACCGTCATTGGCATCCCTAAGCCCGGTAAGCCCAAAACCGAGCCCACGAGCTATCGCCCCATCAGTTTGCTCAAAGTTCTCGGCAAAATCTATGAGAGACTTATTTATAAGCGACTCAGAGATTATGCCGAAACCAAGGGCCTCATTCCCAACGAGCAGTTTGGTTTTCGAACCCAACACTCGTGTGTCCATCAGGTACACCGTATCGTCGAACATATCAATGCTGGTTTTCAGCGTGGTATGTTCACGGGCGCTGTATACTTCGATATAGCGAAAGCGTTCGACAAAGTCTGGCACAACGGCTTATTATATAAGCTGTACCAACTCGGAGTGCCAGACCGTCTCGTGCTCATCTTACGAGACTTTCTTGCGAACCGCACCTTTCGCTATCGCATCGAAGGGGCACTTTCCTCCCCTCACCCGATTCGTGCAGGAGTCCCTCAAGGCTCTGTACTAGCTCCCCTCATTTTCACGCTGTTCACTAGCGATATCCCCAGAAGCAAGAAGGCAAGGTTAGCTCTGTTCGCAGACGACACTGCCATCTTTTTCTCGGGATTTAGTGACACAGCGCTGGTTCGCTACCTCCAAACCGCAGTCGACGAGCTCGGCGAATGGTTCAGGAAGTGGCGAATCGAAGTCAATCCCGATAAAAGTCAGGCGGTCTTTTACACCCGACCTCGACGTAATCACCCCCCTCCCCGACCCATCTCAATGTTCGGCAAGCAGATCCCTTGGGCGAAGCAAGCCAAATATCTAGGTGTCATCCTCGACGAACACCTCACCTTTTCTGAGCACATAAAGCAGGCTCGCTCGCGGGCCGCTTTCGCTCTGGGTAGGCTCCATTGCGTCCTGAACAAGCGGAGTAAATTGTCTCTTCTGTGTAAGAAGCGGCTTTACACCGCTTGTATCAGGCCGATTATGACATACGCTAGCCCAGTCTGGGCACATGCCAAGCCCCGATTCATCCATAGGATGCAGACTCTCCAGAACCGTTTTCTCCGTCAAGCCACAGGCTCGCCTTGGTTTGTTCGGAATATCAATCTTCATTTAGATATGAAACTCCCGACTATCCATCAATACATAAAACGCGCTTCGAAGCGCTTCTTCGATAGGGCCGTAGCCCACCGCAACCCTCTGGTTGTGGCCGCAGCTACTTACACCCCCTCCCGTATTAGCAAAGTCCGCCGCTCGCGGCACATTCTTACCGATCCTGATGATCCCACTACTCTCCTCCAGGAGAGTCGAAAAGAGACCAGTACAGCTAGACCAGCACACAGACACAAACCGTACCGACCTCGCCGCCGAGGTCCGTCGTCGCGACCCCGACTTAACAGTCCCTCCCGACCCTTGCAAGAGCCAGCCCGCGATGCTGCGCCGTTAGCTTTAAATTAGTCCATAAATAATTTAACTCAGATCCAGCCAGTCCCTTGCTGCCCCCCCTATCAGCGATTGCCTAAGCCGAGGTTCGTACCCCCCTCGGGGTAACCCTTAGAGCTTTCGCTTTAGTTTTTAAGTATAATAAGCCCCGGCTGGAGGCCTAAAAAGGTAACTTTTTAGAACTCGCCGGGCCCCAATCCGTTTAAGTAGTAACAATCTTTTCAGGATTAACTACGAGATGCCCCACAAAAAAAAAAAAAAAAAAAAAAAAAAAAGGCGCTCGGTTCATTCTTGTTCGAGCCGCCGGACAGTGCGGACCTCTCTGGGAAGTCGTTACGCTGCCAAATAAACGAACCATTGGAACAAGTCGTGAAGTTTCCTTTAAAGTTAGAAGATGAGTGATCACCAGGAAAATAATATCAGTGACGTCAGCTATGCTGACGTCACACTTTTTAAAAATACTACGGAGGTCCTTTCTCCGTCATATATGTATAGATTATTACTCATCTTGTATTCCATAAACTAGCATATGGCATGACTCCATACTTCTTTCACTCCAAAAACGAACTCTATACAAAACGGATTTACAAAGAAATATTTAACAAAAAACATTCGGTGCCACACGACTACCATAAAAGCAAAAAATGTACATCTTTTATGTTCACGAAGAAGCTATAAAGGAGAATAGAAACCCATAGGTTATGGTGTATAATGTGGGCTGGATAGGTTGGTGACCCTATGTATTGCACAATGCTAGTAAAATGGCTGTTACCGCTTCTGAACGGCTTATTAGTCGCCACGCACGAATTTACTCCCCACATCGCACAGTGGAACGAATGTATGGGAGCGGTTGGACGTAGACATGTCCGAAAAATAAGAGTAAAATTATGACAAACTAATGATGCCATCTTATTCGATTACTTAATGCCTTCATAAATTGTGGTGATGAATTTCTTCATAACTCCCATATTTCGGGAGTAATTTGAGAAAATGTGAAATTTTACTATGAAAATGAGTGTATCGAGCTCTCTCCCTCCTGATTCCGGGCTTGTTTCAAGTAGCGGTCTCTAATATCGTAATGCTATTACTAAGAGCTATATTTAATACTAAGACACATAGTGCGCCAAATGTGCACTTTCTGGGATAAAAGGAAATGAAAATTAAAAAAAAAAACGTTTTTTCCCCATTTGTATTTACTTTAAACCGCAGACAGACTTATTAAGAGGTCTATAAATATATTATATATATACAGAAATATATATTAACAAAAATATTCACAAGAACTGATGAGAGTATGACTTTTAAGTAAGTTGATAATAAATTACCTAGTTTCATTAAAAGTACAATAAATAATTAAGATGTAAGCTCTAATTTACTAAGTTACACATTTTAAAACAATAACATCATTTAATTATCTTCGTCATCATCATCATCATCAATTAATTCAAATTCAGAATCGATGTCCGCTAAATCATTTATGTTAACAAATTCGATATCACTTTTCTCAGAATCCGTAAGCTCATAAAATTCCTTAAAAGAAGATTTTTTACAAACTTATTTCCTTTTGGACGGATACTTGTAACAAGTGGATCAGAAGACAGTAAAAGATTGTGCATAATATCTTCATTGCATGAGATACTGCTATGCTTTCGAGAATGCCCCTCTCTATATTTTCTAAAATCTTTATTTCTAGCATCAGATGCCTCTTCGGATAGAAAACCAATGGGCACAATTGACATGTTCTGAACTATGTCTGGCCCATGCATTAAAATTTTATGAAGTGAAGAAGGCATATAATACCATGGGTATAACTCCACGTAAAGCTTAGCAGTATCAAAGCAGAACTCTCGGAATTTAGTTACGTTGATCTTCTCTCCTGATGAAATACACTGCAAGATCACACAGATTTTTCTTAAAAGCATAGCATCTATTCCGGTCAGTTCAGCAGATTTAGTGTAGTTTTCAAAAAATCTCCTTGCCGAGTTGCCATTGTTGGTGGATCCACTGCCTTGTTTCACAACATCGAGAAGTAAGCCCGTTTCTCTTCTTACAGCCTCTTGAACTCTTTTCTTCCTGTTATCAACTTGCCTTTTTGCTATATCACCCCTTACTTGCCATGATTTTATGTCTAATTTGTAGGAAATGTGTAATAAGCATTCCATTGAGCGAATCCAAGCGTGAAGGGTGCTTAAGCTATATTTATACATGTCCTCGTTTGCGTGTTTATCTTTGATTAACTCTAAATTATTCATTTCTTTAGGACAAGCCTTGCATATGTCACACACTGAAGCTGCTGTATTGGATATAATGGAATGAATTTTACCATCAATCATTGTCAACAGCAGTTGGTGTTTGACACTAATTCCATCAGTGATGGTGGATGGAGTTAAGGCTTCAATCTCTGCTTCGATTTCAGCCATCTCTCTCTGCACATTTTATTTGGTTTCCTTTATAAACTTAAACAATATTGGCCGGCAAAATGAAGTGGAAGATGGTCGCTCGTTTTCCCAAATTGTTACACCTTTTGAGACGAGCCGCAGTGGTACAAGACTAATCATAAAATTACTAGCAAGATCGATTTGCTCATCTTCACTCGTCCTTTGATGATAAATGCTTTGGCTAGATGATCCGTCAAAACCCCATTTGCTGGTCAATACGAGCTGTTGATTGGGATCAACAGGGGTTTCTAACGACCTAATAAGTCTTCTTGAGGTTAAATCCATCAAGGCTTGTAATTTGATTTTTGCAGAGCTCTCTGTAACTGTGAGATCTTCTTTGGCCGGATAGCACTTAATTTTTTCTTTAACCAACATGTAGTAACTCGGGTATTGAAGAGCTCCTTCTTGAGTGTTGAAATCCCGAAGAGTGTTATAGCGCCATTTCGATAAGTTCATCGATACATAAAGAGCCAATGCCTTCAAAGGGGATATTTCCCGTACCTGAATTGATTTACCTTCAATGAAGGCTTTGATTTTTGAGGCCTCTTCTGGATTCTCCGTCAAGTATTTCATAACATAAGCTGTATCGCTTTGTCCTGCCTTTTGAAGCGCCCTTTCGGCCGAAAACATAATTTCAGCGCTGCTACTGCTGCATGAAAGACTATCTTCAGTGCGTCTTCTTTTTTGCCGGTTACTAAGGTCCTCAAAAGATTTACGAGGACTAGGATGTGTACAAGTTGAAGCATCAGATTTAGCAGGAGAAATTATGGGCTCGATGACGTCACTTATATTTTCTGTAGAAGGTTCCATATTTTCATTCTGTAATTCCGGCCATTGAATTGCAGCCTGTAGCCAAATCTCATGTTTCTTCCGAAACTTATCTGTGCTTCTTCCAGACTGTGTCCATTTTGCATAAATGCGGTAGCAAAATCGACGACACCAGTCTTTTAAACTTGTTTCAGCACTTTCACATAACTGAACACAACTGTTATCTTTTAAAACACTGAACAAATAGTTAAAGTCGCGTAAATCTTTATGTGCGCGTGCGCATAAAGCAACGTGAATATCAAGATTTGTATTAAAATTTGGAAAATACATTGCGAGATTAGCTTGGATACAACGAGGTGTAAATCAACACTGATTTTAAAGTTACTAATAGTGACCTATTTATATAAAATCCAGGTATCCCAGGTATCCTTTGTTAAATATTGCAAGGTAATTAGTTATTGTGATAATTAGTAAATGATGCATGCTAAATTAGTGTATTAAGAGCCATTTAGTAATTAAATAATAGCAATGTTCTTATCAGTAATCATTAGTGCATCAGTTTTATATGTAAACCTTAAGTCCCTAATTATATATCCTAATTAGCTTATATCTTCTCTAATTGGCTGCTCAGAAATGTTATTGTAATAAGGTAAACCTTTAGAAAAACGGTTTTAATCAACAAAATAAACAAAAAATAAAAAAATTGTGTTATAAAATAAACATCACTCTTTATCCCAGAAAGTGCACATTTGGCGCACTATGTGTCTTAGTATTAAATATAGCTCTTAGTATTAGCATTATGATATTAGAGACCGCTACTTGAAACAAGCCCGGAATCAGGAGGGAGAGAGCTCGATACACTCATTTTCATAGTAAAATTTCACATTTTCTCAAATTACTCCCGAAATATGGGAGTTATGAAGAAATTCATCACCACAAGTTATGAAGGCATTAAGTAATCGAATAAGATGGCATCATTAGTTTGGCATAATTTTACTCTTTTTTTTCGGACATGTCTACGT
The DNA here is from genome assembly GCA_932294355.1 of Aporophyla lueneburgensis. Taxonomy (NCBI): domain Eukaryota; kingdom Metazoa; phylum Arthropoda; class Insecta; order Lepidoptera; family Noctuidae; genus Aporophyla; species Aporophyla lueneburgensis. The sequence continues at coordinate 7,244,684 of OW028762.1, read as the reverse complement.
CCAACCGCTCCCATACATTCGTTCCACTGTGCATCGGGCGAATCCTCAATTTTAAATATTATAATATTTTCTATAGGCTACTCGCGCGATATTAATTTACTTATTTGTGGGCGCATTGACAATTCTTGACATACCTTATAGGCAATTGCAAATTTTGTGTTGTATGTAATAAAGTTATGAAAGTGGCAACTGCAACAATGTGCATAAAATTCAAAACGTGCCGTTTGCCTATTACGTATTTTTTGAGTTATAGATTTATGCCGAGTCGAAATTTATACGAATCGACTAATGAGCCAACGCTTTTTCCACTCTGATAATCGAACACAAGACCCCATGTCCAATAGTTGCCCCGGCAACCACTAGACTCACGAGACAGTTCACGCCAACAAATATTTTTTTAATCCTAAAACCTCTACTACGTTCGCGTGTATGTCTATAGTAATTAATGCCTAATTTTTACGCGTTTCATACAAAAAAAATACATGTTTTTCACATCAATTATTTGATTGATTGACATCAATCGTGTCAGGGACGTTTAAAGCGGAATCTACACTTCCGTACATGACCAAATGTATGTACAGACGCCACCAGGTCAAGCTACCCGAAACTGTCAATTTTTCCCAATGAACCTTGAACCTAATGCTCTAGAAATAAAGTCGAAAATCTATCAAAGAAATCTGACAGATTGTAGTAGCTTGATGTGTTGGCGTCTGTACATAAACGAAGGAAAAACAGTATGTAAGAATCGTAGCAGGGGGCGTTCCGTGGCCCTGGCATACAGGCCTGCCAGGATCGTGAGATTTGTTTTAAAGAGATACCGTGGCCCTGGCATATAGGCAACTAAAGGAACACGGGTGGGTTTTAGTCAGTAAAATTCTGACACGCCCTTCCGCTCCACCCAGAGCGGGAGACATCGTTTGATGATTTCCCACACTCAAAAAAAAGCAGGTGGCGTTCCGTAGTTTCTACCTACCCTTATGGAAGAAGACATAAGAATATTTATGTATGTGTATGTACACTTCCTTATCTTTTTAAAAGTAAATACTTTTACTAACAGCTTCATTTTTTATTTTTTTGGTTGGGAAATTATCAAATGACGTCTCCCGCTCTGAGTGAAGCGAAAGGGCGTATACTTTTACTGAATGAAACCCACCTGTGTTCTTTCAGTTGCCTATGCCAGGGCTACGGTAACTCTTCCGAACAATTCCGCGACCATGGCAAGTTTACTAATAGCTTGACATAATAACACCATCACGCCTGTTTCTCCATTTATCGCCAGTTATGTCAACGACACAACTTAAATTCGCTTTTTTATTCCAGACACTAATCTGACATTTCGTGTCGTGGCGGACGTAAAAATAAAATAGTGTGATCCCATTTCTTGCCGTGGGTGTCGTAAGAGGCGACTAAGGTACTTACTAAAGAATGAGCAGCAGCGTTCTCTATGCATTTTACCACCATACTGCGATCGCCAACTCTCCTGCCAGGCGTGGCGACTATGACAAACCCCACTTTTGGGGGGGAAGCTTTTGTCCAGTAGTGGATTTCTTTCGGCTGAAATGATGATGAATTTAACATTTTTAGTCTTTTGAACTCAAAAGCCTAGAAATGTGTAATACCTTTTAGTATTTTAGTTCGACATGAGTTTGACATTCGACATGTCAAATTAGTATATGGAATTGAAAAAAGAAACTGTACCACATTTATGGGATGCCACATTGATTTAGTGGTCGCGAGCTGTATCGAATTCAAGAGCCTGGATTCGATAAATAAAAAAGAAAAATTGTGGAAATTGCTTTATGCACATAAACAAAACACAGATTACAAGAAAAATACATGACATAATATACTCACAAATTAATTAATTTCTCAGTGACATCCCGTAGTCTAGATTTTTGCCCGGTTGATGACAATAGGTTCGCCTATTTTTTTTTTATTAGAGGCAAAAACAGCTGTATAACGGTATATAGGCGCGATAAAATGAAGCAGTAAAGCAGCGCCATCTATCTTTATAAATATACAACTGTGTAAAGCCTTTCACTTCGTCGAGACGTAGTAAAGTGAAGCCTTCTCTAAGTGTATCGATATTATGTAGAGCTAACAGATGTCTCTATTTTGATATTTAATACTTAATCCCGGTTAAAATTGGGTCTAAGCAGAGTTCTAATTTATGTTACTACAATTTTGCGTTGTTAAGATAATTGTAAATTAAACTTTATCTCAGCTACGCATTAATCTTTTTTAGAAATTAAGCCAAAAATACTAGTCACATTGAAAAGTCGAATAAAAGACATCAACGATTTTACAAACGCGTTGATGTCTTTTGTATGAGCACTCTTTTCATTATTTTTGTGTTAAAATATTAGTTGCAATTATACAAAAAGCTCTTTATTTATTAGTGTCTTATCTTCATACAGTGACATCACGCCTGTATTCCCTGAAGGGATAGGTAGAAATATACAGAAAAGTACATTCACTTCTTGCCAGTTGCTTTTAAGTATATTCCCATGTCCAAGAAGGATCTTGGACATAGGAATGTATAGCTTCCGACTGGGCACAAATCCAGACTTGGTCTGCTAGACTGTAGTGACTCGGGAATCAAATCCAAGACCCTTTGCTATTGAGTTCCTTACCAGGAAACCAACGAGCCTGTTGCCGATTAAAGCCTCTTTTATAATTGTCTTTGTTTTTATATTTTTTATTTTTGGACGTTTTTGATGTTTCTTTTGTTCTTTAGTTGAAGTATTAAATTTTTCTTGTCGAACAAGCGGAATTTTATTTCTTTAGAAGCTTAGAAAATTAGATTCAGCAACAAGTGGTCCTTCTGCCAATTATTGAACTAGTGTTTAGTGTGAAAACTAGCCCACAAAATAAAAAAATGGTTGTGACGAGGTCACAGACGAAACTGCCCCAAGATAACTCTAATGTACCTACCCAGTCAAGTAGTGAGGCCGTTCCAGCACCTACTACACAGACTACCAGTGGGAATTCTCAGGTACGTTCTTCTCAGTTAGAGCCTAGCTTGAGAGCACATTCTGTCGCCACTCACACACACAGTCACACCAGTCGCTCTTCGGTAATAATCGCTGCCAAAAAGGCCGCAGCGGAAGCAGAACATATTCGTCGAGTAGCTCAATTAGAAATTGCCGCTGCTGAAGCCGAAGCCGAATATCGGGCTGAGCTTGCTGCAATTGAAGCAAACGGTAGTAACCACGGTTCTCGCAGTGGGTGGAGCCGCGCCAGTGTTGAACAATGGCTAGATAATACGGCCCTCTCCACTAAAATACCTACACATCAGGAGAGAGACCCATCGGTTAAAGGTCCTCAATCCAAATGTGGATGTGAGGTAGGGGCAAAAAATAATCCTAAAGTTATCTTGTGTTCTCAGGAACTTCCACTACGTAATGAAGTTGTTGGTTCTCAGAGTATCGCAGCACTGAGTCCTGCACTATCACCTCATCAGCAAAATTTTTGCGGGGGTGACAGGGCTGCTGCCACTGGTATTCACCGAGAAGACGACTCAATTGGAGTTACGCAGCTAGTGGGGGCCCTAAAGGCACTTGCGAAGAATAACGACCCCAACAAAAATAAAAGTTTTATAAAACTTCCGTGTTTTGATGGTAAATCGCCCTTCGAATGGCTTATGTTTAAACGAGCCTTTCAGGATACGGTGAGTGCTTTCACAGATGCAGAAAACCTTGCGCGCCTCAACCAAGCCCTAAAAGGGGGGGCGCGCGAAGCTGTCAGCATGCTGTTAGTGCTGGCACCTCACGCCAATGACGTTATTGATGCCCTGGATCGTCGCTATGGTAGGCCTGAACAAATTGTGCTACAGGAGGTGAACGCAATCAAAGCTCTGCCCAAGCTTGGACCGGAGGTAAAGGATCTACATGTTTTCACCACCCGTGTGCGAAATTGTGTTGAAGTTGCTAAGTTATTACAGCATTCCGACTATTTACGTTCACCTGAACTGTTTGGAGCACTGCTTAGCAAACTGTCTCCACTATTGCGCGCACGGTGGCTAGATTTTGCAGCTAACCACGAAAACCTAAGCCAAGCTCGAGTGGAATTTTTGTCGTTATTCCTAAACCGTGAGGTCGATTTGGTCACGAAGTTCGGCGCAGTATTTGAGGTGACACCGTCTCCTTCGACCCCTTCATACAGACAACGAGCGCATGCCGTTTCGGAGTCGGGAGCAGAGGTCTTAGCTTCACCTAAAAATTCCAAATCAAAGCCTGCAAAATCATCCGATCAGAAAAATATATGTTTGTTTTGCAAAGGTGAGCATCAGTTGTCAAATTGCCCGACATTTACATATTTGACAATCGATGACAGATGGCGTTTCGTCAAAGACAACAAAATCTGTTATCGTTGTCTTCAAAAAGTTCCACACAATTTTAGATTTTGTAACAAAAATAAGGCTAGTTGCACAATATCTGATTGTAATCGTAGGCACCACACTATTTTGCATATTGACAAATCTGTAGCATCTACTCATGTGAAGGAGGAGGTCAAACCTGAACCTATGACTAAAACTGATGCTGATCAAACTGAACAAGTTTTCGTAGCTATCAACAACCCTCAAGTTGATCCTACACTTCGCCCACTACTAAAAATAGTACCCGTCACAGTCTCCGGGCCGGCTGGCAGCCTAGACACATTCGCGCTTCTAGACGATGGGTCGACGGCTACCTTCATAGATGCCGACATTGCCTCCAAAATTGGAGCCGAGGGTCCCGAGGGCATCCTACATTTGGATTGTGTGGGAGGGTTATCTAGGGATAGCAGCGTGCAGTTTGTAGACTTTCAGATAAAAGGCCGATCAACCCCACATAAGTTCTTAATTCAGCGGGCAAGAGCAATTAAAAACTTAGGACTGCAAAGCCAATCAGCCACCCACGAATCATTATGTCGCTACTCCTACCTGTCTGGTATAGTTGAGGAGTTGTGCTACCCCGAAGCAAAGCCTACACTTTTGATAGGCATCGACAATTGGCACCTGATAACAGCATCCGAGGTCAGGAAAGGCACGAAGACCCAGCCTGTCGCTATCAAAACATCGTTAGGCTGGGTGTTGTTCGGGTTTACAAGCAGCCGGACAACTTTAGTGGAGACTACCTGCCACGTATCCTTACGTGAGCGTCCGCACCAAGACCTGGAAGTCCTCATTAAGGAACAATATAGGTTAGACGCTATCGGTATAACGAAACATGAGCCTCGCAGTGCAGACGATCAGCGCGCTCTCCATATTCTAGAGCATACAGCCCAACGCTTACCAAATGGGCACTTCCAGGTCGGCTTACTGTGGAAGGCGGATGACCTTGTTGTCCCTGAGAGCTATCCTTTGGCACTTTCTAGGTATAAAAGTCTTGAACTGAAAATGTCAAAAGATCTTAAATACGCCCAAAGTTACAAGGTTAGTATTCAGGACATGCTAGCTAAGGGTTATGCTGAGGAGTGTACAAGACAGTCGCCCACATCAGTTTGTTGGTACTTACCGCATTTCGGTGTAGTAAATCCCAACAAACCGGCGAAACTTCGTGTTGTACACGACGCAGCTGCTAAAATACAGGGTGTGTCGCTAAATTCTATGCTTCTGTCGGGTCCTGATTTTTTACAACCCCTACTAGGAATTTTGATGCGTTTTAGGGAGGGAAAAATTGCCTTGACCGCCGATATCAAGGAGATGTTCCCGCAGGTAAAAATACAAGAATGCGACCGAGATGCTCAACGATTTCTTTGGCGCGATGATCCTGCGGGACCAATAAAGATTTATCGTATGTCTTCTATGATTTTTGGGGCGTGCTCCAGCCCATCTACGGCTATTTACATCCTCAACCGAAACGCATCGGAATTTATAGGCGAGTTCCCACAGGCTGTGGAAGCTATTACGTCCGATACCTACATGGATGACTTTATCGGAAGTGTAGATGTACCTACGGAGGACGCTGCTCGTTTGGCAGCCGATATTGTAGAGATACATAAACGTGGAGGATTTGAGATGCGCGGCTGGGTATCAAATGATCCCGGTGCACTCAATCGGTTACCAAACGAACTATTGTCTGACGTCTCACTAGTCAATCGTTCTAGTGTAGAGTTGGGCAGTTTACCACTCGACACCTCAACACGGACTCTAGGTTTGATCTGGAAACCTGCCCTAGACATCATAGGTTTCAACCCGGGCCTCAAGGATACTCCAGGTCATTTCACAAAACGCGTAGTGTTAGCCCAGGTCATGCGCATCTACGACCCATTAGGAATCTTAGCCCCCGTAGTTGTGAGAGGTCGGATTATGTTTCAAAATTTGTGGCGTAAGAATCTTGACTGGGACGAGAGACTATCACAGGCAGACCAGGAAACTTGGCTCGAATGGTTTGAATGCCTTAAATCGATTACGGAACTGAGAGTTCCAAGGTGTTACAATTTATGCGGGTTCTCAGATCTGGAGTTGCACGTGTTTTGTGATGCTAGCGAACTGGCATACGCCGCCGTTGCCTACTGGCGATTTGTGCTTTCCAACGGTGACGTGAAACTTGCGCTAATAGCTAGCAAGGCACGTGTGTCTCCCTTGAAGCCAGCTTCGATACCACGCCTGGAGCTCCAAGGTGCCCTGATAGCCTCTCGCCTTGCCGCTAAAATTTGCGAGGCGCACCGCCTTAAGCCTAACCGACGAGTTTTCTGGAGTGATTCCATGACCGTGTTGGGGTGGCTACGCAGGGATGCGAGAAACTATAAACCTTTCGTAGCGCACCGCGTTGGGGAGATTTTAGAATGCACTAGTTTAGTTGAATGGCATTGGGTTCCTACCGAATTTAACGTGGCTGACGATGCGACGCGGGGGAAGGCCAGTATTGAACCACGCTGGTTATCTGGCCCCAATTTCCTTCTAGCTTCCACTTCTGAGTGGCCATCAGAGCCCAAAGTCGCAGCGCCAACAATTCTTGGAGAGGAGGAGCTCAAGCCATCTCTTCGTCATTCAAAACCATTTAACCATCCATCACGTGTCGCAGAGTGCATTAATTTTATCAATTCACATCAGTTACCTTTACCAGTTGTAGCTGACATCAATCACTTTAGTTCCTGGATTAGGCTGGTAAGGGCAACAGCTAGGACTCATCAATTCATTGCCTCGCTTTTGAAACATCGGGGTCATAATTTTCAAAATTTTTGGATTCGTGGTATTTGTGAGTCTGTAAAAACGGTTGAGCGCGATTCACGGCCTGATGCCTCTTCTTCCAGTGCTCCAGCGCCATTGTTCTCAGAAGATATCATCCGCGCGGAACAGCACATTTTGGGGAGGAGCCAGATTAGCGCCTTCGGAGAGGAACTTCTTTGTCTGACACGTGGACAGGCTGTTCCCAAGAAAAGTCGTTTGGCCATTTTGTCCCCAGAACTTAGAGACGGACTTTTGCATCTCGCAGGAAGAACTTCTGCTGTTTCCAACAAGCAGCCTATTATCCTAGATGGCAAGGAGTCAGCTGTACGCCTTCTGATCAGCCATTATCACGCCAAGTTTGCTCACGCCAACACAGAGACCGTAATTAACGAACTGCGGCAGTCGTACTGGATCCTCGGATTGAGGAACGCCGTGCGGTCAGTGGTCCATAGATGTCAGTTGTGCAAGCTGCTGAAAAGCTCAACGTTGCATCCACCCATGGGAGATCTACCAGAGGCAAGACTCGCCCACCATCAACGAGCCTTCACGTATACAGGTGTGGATTACTTCGGGCCCGTATCAGTTACTATTAGGCGCAGGCGTGAGAAGCGATGGGTCGCCTTATTTACTTGCATGGTGACCAGAGCAATTCACCTCGAAATCATAGCCAGCTTGTCCGCAGACTCTGCCATTATGTGCTTGCGACGCTTTACCGCTCGACGTGGTACGCCCAGCGAAATATTTTCGGACAATGGGACGTCATTTGTGGGAGCGAACCGGCAGCTAAGAGCTCTATATGATGCCGCCGTCCCACAGTTTGCAGCAAATGAAAAGATAAAATGGCGTTTTATTCCCCCATCGGCACCTTTCATGGGAGGGGCCTGGGAAAGGCTGATTCGATCAGTAAAGACAGCCCTGAAGGTAACACTGAGAGAGCAGGCCCCGAAAGAAGAAGTTTTGGCAACTTTGCTGGTCGAAGCTGAGGCTGTGGTAAACTCACGTCCACTCACGCACATCTCCCCCGACAGCAACTACCCGGAGGCGCTTACCCCCAACCATTTTTTGCTGGGAGACTCATCAGGCCGTCCGTTCCCAACTGCAGATCTGTCAGATGCCGCACTAATTGGCCGGAGCACTTGGAGAAGGGCACTTCGGCTGAGTGACCATTTTTGGCGTCGTTGGATCACCGAATATCTACCCACATTGGCACCCCGTCGCGTGCCGGGAGTAGATGTCGCTGTCAAGGTTGGGGACCCGGTTCTCATCGGTGACGGGGACTTGCCGAGGGGAACCTGGCCACGAGGCGTGATCGCGGCTCTGCACCCGGGCCGCGATGGGGTGGTACGGGTGGTGGATGTTCGAACCCAAGCGGGCATTTTGAGGCGGCCCTTGAGAAAGGTCATTCTTCTTTAAAAAAGGGGAGCATGTTGCCGATTAAAGCCTCTTTTATAATTGTCTTTGTTTTTATATTTTTTATTTTTGGACGTTTTTGATGTTTCTTTTGTTCTTTAGTTGAAGTATTAAATTTTTCTTGTCGAACAAGCGGAATTTTATTTCTTTAGAAGCTTAGAAAATTAGATTCAGCAACAGAGCCTTCTCAACGAATATTTACTACCATTTCTTTTTTTATTTCGTGGCGAAATCCTTATGGATACTCTCCGTTTGGAAAAGGAGTGTTAAGTTAAAATCCTACCAACTACAACCCCTTCTAGTACCATGTGTTGGGGTCCGAGAGATATTAGCCTGCTTAATACGAACACACATACATACATATATAACCAGCCTATAATGTTCCCATTGCTGGGACAGACCTCCTCTTGGTAAGAGGGTGTGGGCCGTAATCTACCACGCGGGCTCAGTGCGGGTTCGTAGAAGTCACAAGTCTTCGAATTTTTGTTTTAAGGACATGCTGATTTCGACACAATATTTTCAAGACCAGTGCTGATGAAATAATTTACACAAAGTAATGCGCTTGGATTTCAACCCATTACATACAACTCGTAAGTCACGGCTGTTATCTCTGGGCCACCACTGCTCTCAGCCCGCTTCACAACTGCCAGGGTTGCGACATTTGTTATAAAAAGTTACCGTGGCCCTGGCATATATAGTCCTCCAGTCCATATTTCGGCCATGGCGGCCAATCTCAACTGAGACTAGCTATCGGCGCCAGAGATATTACAGTGCACAAGTTTGTGCGCAGACACAGGGGCACTCGCACTTCCCTCACTCTCATATCCCGATGGGACGGCAATCCGACACAACCGGAGAGAGACCAAGCGTAGGACTAACGGCTTAACGTGCTTTCCGAGGCACGGGGGCATCACACCGCCAACTTCCAAACTCCGGGCTACTACTAAGAAATTCCTAATGGAAAAACCCAGTAACACTTTGACCGACTCGTGAATCGAACCCAGGACCCCACACTCAGCAGTCGCGCTTGCGACCACGAGACCAACGAGGCAGTTGCCCTGGCATATGGGCAACTGAAGGCACACGGGTGGGTTTTAGTCAGTAAAAATCTGACACGCCCTCCCGCTTCGTCCAGAGCGGGTGACGTCTTATGATGATATCCCAACCACAAAAAAAAATTGCCCGCTTCACATGATGAAAACAAATCTCACAAATCATCAAAAATACATACAAACAAACTCAGTGACGACTCACTCACCAAATTATAATTTCTCTCTCGTGAACAGTTTCTCTTCGGATGCGCCGGCGCCGATGACGTCACCACTCATCATGTTTACGAGGTAGCTGTAATGGGACTTGCTAATTGAATTTCATTGTTTCTTTTTTGGTATTTTTATCTACTGTTCTGTGGACGTAAAGTATAACACTATCCTATTTCTTACCGTGGGTGTCATAGAAGGCGACTAAGGGACTTACAACTTACTTACTTACTGTATATTAATAAAAAATCCGCTTTATATAATAATAATAATAATGATACTGGACGTAAAGAATAGCACCATCGCATTTCTTCCTTTGGCTGTCGTAAGAGGCGACTAAGGGAGTTACTAGAGAATGGACAGTAGCGATCTCTATGCATTTTACTACCCCTGGCTTTGAGGGAGGCCTATGTCCAGCAGTGGCTGAAATGATCATTATGAATGATTTACTGATCTACCTTTATTTACTCAGTCTGTCTTTGTTCGGTTCGATCATCATATTGGTCTAAAGATTCCAATGCGACTGAGCGTGTATTCTTGGTTTCGATTCGCAAGTCGGCCATTATTTCAGGGATTTCCATAAAAATAAGAAATTAATGTGGGTCACTTTTGCTTTACCATTCGGAAATAGTGAGTTTATTTTCGAAAAGCGGTCCGTAATCTCAATTAGGCCTAATAGGGTTTTTTTTTTTTTTTTTCAGGATGGGAAATCATCAAATGACTTCTCCCGCTCTGGGCGGAGCGGGAGGGCGTGTCAGACTTTTACTGACTAAAACCCACCCGTGTTCCATCAGTTGCCCATGTGCCAGGGTCACGGTATCTCTTTCGAACAATCACGCGACCCCGGCAGGCATCGGTCCTAGTAGACCCCTACACTGCTGCTGACATCTCTTTGAGGCGCGCGTGGAACACTGCGCGCCGTCGACCCGAGCTTGGTCCTTACCGGGTGGCGAGCTACCCATTGCTCGCCACCCGCAAGCTCGCACCTACGGTGGCCGGGAGTCCGCTATTGACTCCCGACGCCCGGGGCGTCTCCTCCTGCGGCGGCTAGGGGCGTGAGAGCGCAGAGACTGCCACTCCCTCACGCGCCCCGCCTCCTCCTTCGCGAGCATTACTGCTTCGCAGAAGGAGGTGACGGCTTCCCATTCCCTCTCGCTCCGTACCATGGCTCGCACCAGGGCCGGACGCGAGAGGTCGCCGCCGCCGATCGCCTCCACGAGGACACGGCGGTGCTCCACCCAGGCAGGGCACACCTCCACCGTATGCTCCACCGTGTCCTCCAGACGATCCTCGCAATGGAAACACCCGGACGTATCCTCCCGCTTAATCCTGAACAGGAACCCACCGAAGCACCCATGCCCGGTGAGAACCTGCGTCAGGCGGAAGGTGAGGACGCCGTGGCGCCTCTCTATCTACTCCTCAAAGAGGGGACTTACCGCCGCAATTGTGGCGTGCCCAAGGCCTAATAGGGTCACCCCTTATTAGTTTGTTTCAGCTTGGACAGGGAATGACGCACTGATGGATCAACCAGGTTAAGCTAATCTAGCTGCAGTGGGTCCATGGATGGCACGTGCCTCGAAAAACACGTTAAGCCGTTGGCCCCGGTTGTTAATCGTGAATCGACAGTCGTTACAGGTTGTCAAAAACCCAAACTTCTGACAACCAATCATACCAAGGGGTACCGTATTACCTATTAACTGGATTGTAGAGAACAGACACACAGTGGCTCCATTTAACATACTGGTATTCGGCTACATCAGATAGACCTTAATAAATTGAGAAAATGTTACGCAAATGATGAAGGGAGAAATGTGGATGTTCTTTTCAGCTCGGCCCTGCACCGGGCATTGACAGGCGTGGTAATGTCCTGCCAGGGTTGCGAGATCTGTTTGAAAGAGTTACCGTGACCCTGGCATATAGGCAACTGAAGGAACACGGGTGGGTTTTAGTCAGTAAAAGTCTGACTCGGTCTTAATATGTAAAAAAGGTCACCCATTCACGGACCGACCGCGGCAAGCATAGCTTAACCTGAAAGATCTACCCGTGCGGCTGTTATTACTTAGCCACAAGCCCTTCAAATAGCCTTAAAATTTCAGAAACATCATGGTATATGAGCTACTAAATAGTAAATTTTGTACCGTATTAAGAACAGGAAAATGAACGCTATAACAATCTCCAGTATCCATATAACTCAATCTTTCATTCGCAGATTACGTATGTAAATACCGCTCATCAGCTGGTGACGTCACCGGCGCCGGCGCATCCAAAGTGAAACTATACGAGAGAGAGATTGTTAATAATTCGGTGGAAGCGTCGTAATTGTGTTGTGTTGCTTCGAGGAAATGGAGGAGTTTTCCTGTTGAGAAATAAATATTATGATGATTGCTGTGTATAAAATAAAGGAGAAAGGGTCTTTTCTTCGTAATTGTTAAATTTTGAAGTGTTAACACCTTTTTGTGGATGGGAAATCATCAAATGACGTCTCCCGCTCTTCGTGTCAGACTTTTACTGACTAAAACCCACCCGTGTTCTTTCAGTTGCCCATGTGCCAGGGTCAGGTGTCTCTTTCGAACAATCTCGCGACCCTAGCAGAACCACACTGGGCTAGCGTAGTGATACGGTGCACTCCCTCTCACCGATAGGAGGCCAGTTTCCCAGCAGTGGGAACATTATAGGGAACATTATAGTCGTGAGAATATTTGGAAGTAATATTCTTGATTTTATTAGGTTTTGTGGGTCTTTCTTTTATATTTTAGACTTCTAAAGTAAAATTCTCAAGTAACACAAGATAACACCACGCTAATATTATCACACTTGAGATGGAGTTTGTTTACATTTTCAGTAAATACTTTTGAAACAGACTATATTTTAACAGGACTTGCCAATTTATTTACAGCGTGTTTTGTTTTATAGATATTTACTGAACTGCCTTTGTTTACCGAAAGCCTCACAAACTCTTTTTTCAGTCATTAAGTTCAGCTGCCTCACTCATTGGCAGTGATCCTTCGCTCTCCGTTACAAACAAGAAAATATTATATTTCAATTTCGTCATCTGCGAAACGTTTTCACTTCACTATTGCGTTTCTGATGCCTCGCGCCTATGACGTCACATACTGGTATAGATACATCTATATCTACCTATATATATAAAATTCAAAGTCCTGAGTGACTGACTGATTGATATATCAACGCACAACCTAAACTGCTGGTCCTAGAGACATGAAATTTGGAGGTTGTGTTCTTTGTAAAGAGTAGGTGTCCACTAAGAAAGGGATTTTTGAAATTCCGTCCTTAAGAAGTTGAAATGGGGGGGTCTAAATGGTGAATTTTTCGACATCCACGCGGGCGAAGTTGCGCGCAGAAGGTAGTATACTATATCACTATATACATCGTATTAAATGAAGTCTATTTCCGTGTCTGTCTGTATATCCGATTCGTATTTAAAGAAAGAAATTTCAGAAAATTACGAAATAGATTCCGTGTGTTGCCGGACGTAAAGAATAACACCATACCATTTCATGCCATGGCTGTCGTTGAAGGCGACTGAAGGACTTACTAGAGAAAGGGCAGCAGTTTTCTCTATGCCTTTTACCACCATACTGCGATCGCCAAAATGCCTGGCAAGCGTGGCGATTATGACAAACCTCCCCTTTTTTATTTTAATCTATATATTAATAACACCACACCACGTGAAGCAATAACTTTGTACCCCTTTTCACGAAAATTACGCAAACGGAGGAGTATGAAATTTGGTACAGTTGAGAGGTGCAGAAAGTTAAGATTTTTGTATATTTCAAACTTAAAATTTAAATGAATTATGGTTGAATTTCGACAAGCTAAGCGACCACTAGCGTTTATAATTCTGTAAATACATATGTGTTACGGTCACGAATCTAATTTTATTCAGCAAATATTCAGACACTGACGTGAAATTTGTATTTCCCCCTTAATATTTAAGGTAAATATCATCATCATTCAGCAAAAAGACATCCATTGAGTTGAGTTGCACGATTAATGACAAATGCGTGCACTGATTGGACAGGTCCACTCAATCTCTGTGATTCTTTCCTTAAAAGGAGACTGGCCTGTTAGTCTATTGGTTAGTGATCCTGACTGCTAAAACTGAAGTCGTGGGTTCGATTCCCACCCACGACAAATTCTTGTGTGATGAGCACAACCATTTGTTTTGTGTCTGGGTGTAATTTATCTATATTATGTATGTATTTAGAAATATATATAAGTATGTTTATCGATTTTCTGGTTGCCATGCCATAGTATGGGCTCTGCCTAGTTTGGGATCAGGTAACGTGTTGGTTGTCCTAAGATATTATATTATATTAATTTCATACCATTTCAGACACCAATCCATATGACCTTCACATGGTCTGACCAAGATTATGTCTGGACATTAAAAGAGACTGTGTCTTCTGAGTTTGTTTCGGATTGCCTTCTCAGAGTAGTCAGATAGGAAACGCCGACCTCATCTAGTTTTAAAAAATATGACTGAGGTGTGAAAGTGTTTGTAAGTGTAAAATAAAATCATTTATCACTGCTGGACATAGGTCTGGGTTTGTCATAAAAGACACGCTTGGCAGGCTGGTTGGCGATCGCAGTATGATGGTAAAATGCTTAGAGAATAAGGTACAGACATTTCGATATTTGGATACGTATGAAGCAGGGGCAGCTTATTAGTCTTTGAGACAAATAAACATCTTTACATTATGCATGTAAATATATTCACTCATAGATTAAAATGGCTGTGATTTATTCTGAACGCATGTTATTGCATCTTTGGTGTGTCTGCTGGGCTTTGGAATGTCCTGTATCTGAATAGTTTTACATGAAAATGACCACCAACCGTTTTGAGAGCAGTAGTTATGAAAAAAGTTTAGTAAAATGCATTTGTGTGGAGTTAATAGCAATAGCATAATCAGCCTATACAGTTCCCACAGCTGGGATAATGTACCACGGGGGTCCACGGTGGGTTGGCAGACGTCATATGTCTTCGAATTTTTGGTTCTAAGACATGCCGATTTCCTCACGATGTTTTACAACACCGTTTTGAGAGCAGCAGTTCGAAATACACAAAGTAAAGTTAAAAAAAAACGACCTACACATCATAAGTCGGGGCCAACACCACTGGGCTGCCAAGACTCATACGTGTACATTTATGTTGGTGCCTAAACTCATTAAATATTTTTCAACACACTTGCTCGTAAAGTGAGCCTTATTATATCGTTCTTAGGGCCATAAACCGAACTATAACATACACGTGCATAATAATATTACACACTAGTGCATAATAGAATGATCCCTACAAAGTTAAGTTAGTACCTAACTGCAAATTATATGCGAGTAAACAGAGCATTTTCAATTTAACCGGGTAATACAGTTTTTTTGTTTTTTTTTGTAACAACAAAGAGGTTTTATGCCACCGAAAATCTATTTACATTTTTGAAATAAATAAATGTGTCCCTAATTAAGACGAAAAAACATTTATTATTATCAAATTATTTATAATTCACAATAATTTCTTATAAAATATTTGCATTTTATCACAAAAATTATCATTTTGAAGTAGGCTGTATGGCTGTAATCAATCAACTTACATTTGGCGCGTGCAAAAAAAAAAATTGCGCGCCATTTCCCAATTTTCCCCTAATTTTCATATTTTGTTTGTATCGCATTTGTTGCTGTTATTTGTTTTTTCCTCGCAAGTGTGTTGAAAAACGTCGTATGATACACGTGTGTATTGATGATTACCGTCCTCGGCTCTCTTAAGACCCTCACCTGACGGCTCGGGTCTCAATGGCGCCTCAGCGGTAATCACCAACATTACACACTTGTACCATAATGTACTATTATTATATTTATACTAATATTATAAAGCTGTAGAGTTTGTTTGGTTGAACGTAATAATCTCAGGAACGTTTAGTGTTTGATAGCCCATTTATCGAGGAAGGCTATATATAGACTATATAACATCACGCTTAGACCTTAAGGCGTTGAGCAAAATAAAAAAAAGTCAAGAATACGATGCGACGGGATAGGTCAGGGAAGCAAGAAATTTGACGCAGACGAAATCGCGAGCAGAAACTAGTTCTAAATAATTATGTAGAAAGAGATTAAAATATTTACACCAAAACCCGTACCATACCTTCTTAATGTAACAAATTCATCACGACGCTAACTTCCTCATCTGCGTGTGAGTTGTTTTCACTTTGCTAACGCGTTTTTGATGCGCCGGCGCCATGACGTCGTCATAACTCGAGAACATTTACAAACTTGTTTTATTTCTGGTTCAGTTTTAAGATCTTATGTTTTGACAACATTTTTTACTTCTTTATTTCGTGCACTTTATGAGGATAGATCGTAGTACGGTAAAAATTAATAACCGAATTGACAATGGGACTGACTTCTTCCACCATTTTTAAGCGCCCTGGGGGTGGTAGAATGTGGCTAGCAACACCGTAATTTTTATGAAAAGTCACCATCATCATCTGCCAAACCTTTCCCCAACTATGTTGGGGTTGGCTTCCGGTCTAACCGCATGCAACTGAGTACAAGTATTTTATATGGAGTGACTACTTATCTTATCTCCACAACCCAGCTCTACTACCATTCTCCATCTTGCTCATCAGCCTCTTGCATATAACAAGTAGACATGGTTCTCTCCAATCACTCGCTATTTACCTCGCTCTTCGGTAACTCTCATGAGCAGCGGTGGTCCAAACCCAGACATGCTCCATACTTTGAGTTAAATATTTCATCACCAATGCTCTCAAAATGGTAAAGGAAAACATTGTGAGGAAACCGGCATTTCACACACACACACACTTAAACACACATCACCCCACCTTCACTCTACACTTATACTACATAGTAACCTCCACATAGAGTATTTTCTGTGTTATATTCTCTTAAAAAAAAAAATATTCCCAAATTAACTTTGTTTGTATTTTTTGTCTTTTCTGGAACAATGTATTTGTGTTGGGCACGCCACAATTGCGGCGGTAAGTCCCCTCTTTGAGGAGTGGATAGAGAGGCGTCACGGCGTCCTCACCTTCCGCCTGACGCAGGTTCTCACCGGGCATGGGTGCTTCGGTGGGTTCCTGTTCAGGATAAAGCGGGAGGATACGTCCGGGTGTTCCCATTGCGAGGATCGTCTGGAGGACACGGTGGAGCATACGGTGGAGGTGTGCCCTGCCTGGGCGGGGCACCGCCGTGTCCTCGTGGAGGCGATCGGCGGCGGTGACCTCTCGCGTCCGGCCCTGGTGCGAGCCATGGTACGGAGCGAGAGGGAATGGGAAGCCGTCATCTCCTTCTGCGAAGCAGTAATGCTCGCGAAGGAGGAGGCGGGGCACGTGAGGGAGTGGCAGTCTCTGCGCCCTCACGTCCCTAGCCGCCGCAGGAGGAAACGCCCCGGGCGTCGGGAGTCAATTGCGGACTCCCGGCCACCGTAGGCGTGAGCTTGCGGGTGGCGAGCAATGGGTAGCTCGCCACCCGGTTAGGACCAAGCTCGGGTCGCGGCGCGCAGCAGTGTAGGGGTCTACTAGGACCGATGCCTGCCGGGGTCGCGTGATTGTTCGAAAGAGATACCGTGACCCTGGCACATGGGCAACTGATGGAACACGGGTGGGTTTTAGTCAGTAAAAGTCTGACACGCCCTCCTGCTCCGCCCAGAGCGGGAGAAGTCATTTGATGATTTCCCATCCTGAAAAAAAAAAAATGCATTTGTGTTTTTTTTTTTGGATAGGGCGTTGATAGCTGCGCCACAGTATTTTACTTTTGTGGCTATCTTCGTTTGCCTTTGTAATTAATTGTAAAATTAAGTTGTTCCAAATAAACTTTTTTTTTCCTAAAACCAAAAATTCGAAGACATGAGACATCTACCAGTCGGTACTGGGCCCGCGAGGTAGATTACGTCCCTCTCCCTCAGCGAGAGGAGGCCTGAGTCCCAGCAGTGGGACATTATAGGCTGCATATGACGACTGTCATGATCCAACTACTACGAGGCAAAAGACCGTTGATCCACGCTGTAGGGCATCGTCCCTTTGCCGATTCCCAGTCACCACTCTAGAATACGCATACACGAACAGTCATTGTACTGCTAATATGGCATAACATAGCCATTCCAACTTGCTTATATTGTGGGCTCTTTCGACTACTTAGGTTCTCTATCTTTCTATATCTATATAGGCTTGCGATATCTCATAGTGGCAAAGCCGGTATGATAAAGCTTTATATAGATTATTCATTTGATCTGATAACAAAAATCCAGTAGTAAAAATCCAGTGTTAGTAACAATAGACTTCACATATTCATATCTTCTCTTCTTGTTTTCACACACTATTGTCTACATTTCTTTTTCATTTCTCCTTTCGCAGGTCTGCTGGAAGAAATTTCTTAAGAAATAAGCAGTACCTTTGTACTCAATTGTTTCAATAATGTCTTATCACTCTGTTTTTTTATTGTGTGTACATAAATAATAAAATAAATAAATAACAATAGTCTTAACCTACATATGTTAGTACTTAACTAATAATACAGACAGTGTACAGGTGATAAGCGACGTTACCAGCAGGCTGTCATGTCTCCTGGCTATAGCGCGTAGAATGCTGTTGGGGCTGCCACGGAGTCTGTTTAGCAGCGACGCCGCCTTTTTACGACGTACAGTATTGAAGCAGCTTTCGGACACTGCCAGTGCAGTTGAATTAGTAAGTACGGCAGGTGTGGCACAGAATAAGCCTCGACCAGAGGAGTATCACTACCAGCAGGAATTGCTTTCATTTTAGCAGTTCCATAACATTCATGGCCTTTGTTTACGTTGCAAAGCAGACAAATTTTTCAAACATTTGAAAGACCGCACAGGACAGAGACAAATGGGCATCTTTGGAGGAGGCCTTTACCCAATATGAGGTTCCTGCAGATACTGCTATGTAAAACTAAATTATGTTAGACTATCTAATTATGTTATTTTAAATAAGTATTAGTTAATAAGTAAACCAAAAACGTACACAAACTAGTTAAGCGTATTAAAAATAAGTAATTAGTAAAAAATCACAAAAATAACTAGTTATGTGAAGATAATTAATTAAAATTAGATAAGTAACTTTAAAACAATGTAAAGTAGGTAATGGTACCGATTGCCTTGTTCACAACCTAAACTAAATTTAAGTTCAGTGCATCTTTTTCTTTGTATTTCATTAAGAAGAGGACAAAAGAAAAATTTTAGTTTAGTCCTGTCAAATTAATCAGCGCTTGTCACTACTCCATACAAGTTTAGACTTGATTCAAAACTTGCCTACTAAAATTACGTCAATTTACGTCAAGCACTGATTAATTTGACAGGACTAAACTAAAATTTATCTTCTGTCCTTTTCTTAGTGAAATAGAAAGAAAAAGATGCACTGAACTTAAATTTAGTTTAGTTTGGGAATAAGGGAATCGGCACCAATTAGTAGGAAATAAAAGGCTTTTTTATTTTATTTATTTATTATGAAAGGATAGATTAGGAATAAGCTTCATAATTATTCTGATTCAGATTAATACTGTGTTTCACAATTAGGATACTCGCGCGATGGTGGCGCCGTGATTTTGATTAATTGTCAAACTTCAAAGAGACAATCCGTCGCATTGATTATGATCTTGATGAAAATAAGGTGACTGCATTTAAAATTTCTGTGGTAGAGAACCCCGGGTAGAGATTCCCAACAGGCAAAATCAGAAGATTCTTCCTTTTCAGTGCAAGAATGGTAATTTCACCTTAAATCTATACGTCTCGTTTCTCTTCTCGTCGCCTAACACGCAATGTCTGGAGACTAATGTCTTCAAATAGTGTAACCTGCCAATAATGACATACGGTGCAGAAACGTGGACACTGACAGTTGGGCTTTTCACAAATTCAAGGTCGCTCAGCGTGCTATGGAGCGGGCTATGCTCGGAATTGCTTTGAAGGATAAAATGAAAAATGAAATTATCTGTAAAAGAACTGGAGTTATCGACACAGCTCGCAGAGTAAGCAAACTGAAGTTGCAGTGGGCTGGCCATGTCTGTTGAAGGACCGATCACCAATGGAGCAGACGAGTCCTGGAGTGGGGGACGTGTAACGGCAAGCATAGCGATGGACGTCCCCGAACTAGGTGGACCAACGACCTAAGAAAAGTGGCTGGGTCAGACTGGATGCGGAAGGTGCAGTACAGGATATTGTGGCGAAAGGTCGCATGGGAAAGGTCTATGTGGACTGCGATAGGCTGAATTGAAAGCTACACATTATACATGGGCACAGCTGCACCCTAATTGCGAAACGCACAATTTATCAGAATCTGAATGAGATGGAAGATTAATTCTAAACCATTGCGTCATTTGTTCGAATAAATTGTGGCTCAGCAACGTAAATAACGCAATGAATGTTGTTTAACTATGAATATTAAACCAATTCCTACCGATAAAAAGTTCCGCACTCACCCCTCTGGTCTCATAACAATAAAGCTGGTACGTGACACATGCGAATTATCACACATAGCGGTAATATTGAACATGTGTCCAATCAACCATGCGACAACATGTCAAAAGGTGCGTAGACTCTCGTTAATGGGTAACAGTAAAGGTTAATAGGCAATTTTATTCGACAGATTGTATTTTCTACATGCCTTGTACTTGGCTACAAATCAAGGTATACAAAACCAGTTTTAGCTGACCTCCCATTGTATAGGTTTTTCGTACAGTGTGAAGTCAACTTATACTAGAAATTTAAAGATTGATTTGTCGCCGTGCGTACGTTAGCAGAAACATGGAAAGGGTGGGTATTAAAAAACCGGCCAAATGCGAGTCGGACTCGCGCACCGAGGGTTCCGTACAAACCTGTAGGTATTCTCGGTTTAAAAATATTTTTTTTTTTAATTTTTATATTTCATTTGATTGAATGTAAGGTAAATTGCGGTTTACGATTTATGACGTTTTAAAAAGAAACTACTCACTCGATCTCGTTCAAACCAATTTTCGGTGGTAGTTTACATGGTAATGTACATCATATATTTTTTTTAGTTTTATCATTCTCTTATTTTAGAAGTTACGGGGGGAGCGACACACATTTTACCACTTTGGAAGTGTCTCTCGCGCAAACTATTCAGTTTAGAAAAAAATGATATTAGAAACCTCATTATCATTTTTGAAGACCTATTCATAGATACCCCACACGTATGGGTTTGATGAAAAAAAAACATTTTTGAGTTTCAGTTCTATGTATGGGGAACCCCAAAGTTTATTGTTTTTTTTTTTCTATTTTAGTGTGAAAATCTTAATGCGGTTCACAGAATACATCTACTTACCAAGTTTCAACAGCATAGCTCTTATAGTTTCAGAAAAAAGTGGCTGTGACATACGGACGGACAGACAGACAGACATGACGAATCTATAAGGGTTCCGTTTTTTGTCATTTGGCAACGGAACCCTAAAAAAGCGACTGATTAAAATATTGATCTACAAAATGTTGTCGTGTAAAAATGTCTTAGAAGATATACTTTATTATCATCACTTCAGCCGAAAGAGGTCCACTGCTGAACATAGACCTCTCCCAATTTCAGGCGTTTGCCATAATCATCACGCTTGGCAGGCGGGTTGGCGATCACAGTATGGTGATAAAATAAGTAGGTACCTACAGTAAAGCGTCGATTATCCGAAGAAATTGGGGGACAGGATTGTTCGGAAAATCGGTTTTTTCGCATAATCGAGCTGTATTGATTCAGCCGAATGAAAACTTTATGTTTAGACATATCATTAATGACAAATAGTTTCTTTCATGCGGTATTTAGTTTATCAACTAACGACTATACTTCAGAGTGACATACAAGTACATAAAACTAATAGTTCCAGACAATTTCGCGTGTATTGTAGCGCGAGAGGAGGATAGCAAGCGCGAGTGGGGCGGGCGTAGTAGTTCGGATAAGCGGTCGTTCGGTTGATCGACGTTCGGATAATCGACGCTCTACTGTATAAGTAAGTCTCTTAGTCGCCTTGTACAACACCCACGAGAGATTACCCACCCAAGGTTTATTTACATTTAAAATAAACATTTCATTTCAGTCGCTGCATGTGATTTTTCGCTAATTTGGCTTGGGTGGGTATAGTATTCTTATCTCACCAAATGACGCGCGCTTTGCTTGTGATAACCAAAAGCACAAATACGCTGTGAATGTGTGCGTAAGCGCAGGAGCTCTCGGTACTGACTGATGACAATAGCTGCGTACGAAGTGTGTTTGTTATGTGGTAACGCTACTCTTCTCTACGCGGACATTGGTCTTTGTACACTTGGTTTCCACAAGTTTAGCGCGCGTTGCTTAGTGCGACAAAAATGCAACACGAACCAAATTACCAAAAAATCACGTGCAGCGACAGAAATGAAATGTCTGTTTATGTAAGTAGATCTTATAAGATACTTTTACACGTCACTATGTTGATGGCGCCGGTATTTCCTAGCTGACGGTTCCCTGAGAAGAAACACCGAAACAAACTCAGAGGTCTTGGTCTCTTTTAAAATCCAAACATTATATTATTAGAATTTTATGTGAGTCTAATAACGCAGGGTCATGCCTAGAAGAGCCTTTTGAATGAAGAAAGAGCCATTATAGCTTTGAGCTGACCTGTCCTAACAGACGGCATGGTATCAGGCATCATGCAGCTCACTGCAATTGAGACTGATATTTTCAGGATTGACTAGTTTCAGACCTCTCTTTAAACCTCCCAGTATCCCCTTCCATACACATATAACCTGCCAGAGTCGCGAAATTTTTTCGAAAAAGTTACCGTGGCCCTGACATATGGGCAACTGAAGGAACACGAGTGGGTTTTAGTCAGTAAAATTCTGACACACCCTTCCGCTCCGCCCAGAGCGGGAGACGTCGTCATTTGATGATTTTACACCTACAAAGAAAAAAACACATTAATAGTATACCCATCCGTGCACAGACTGCAGCTAGCTTAGCTGAGCTTGTCCCTGTAAGGATCGCGGAACTGTTCGAAAGAGTTATCGTGGCCCTGGCATATGAACAACTGAAGGAACACGGGTGGGTTTTAGTCAGTAAAAGTCTGACAGGCCCTCCCGCTCCGCCCAGAGCGGGAGACGTCATTTGAGGATTTCCCACCCAGAAAAAGAAGCTTAGCTGAACTCGGGGCTATTATTAGGCTATTTACCACCTCAGCTCTCATCGTTCACTCTGATATTAATTATTCTCAGAACGTAAGAGTGGTAGCAACGCGTTATGGTTTTTTTGTGCAAAGGTATAATTTAGATTGATTGATTTCTTTTAGATTTTGATTAATGGGGACTCTAAATTAATCATTATTAATGGCGAATCAACTTAATTTGAAAACAAAAAAAAGTTGGTGCTAAGACGGTATACATTTATGTTAATTTTTTTTTTAGGCGGCCTTAAACAGTCTTTTTTGTTGCTTTTCTTTACGACAAAAGATATCAAATAGTTTCAATTTATTTGACAGATTTACGAATATGTCGTAAGATTTCGCGCACAACTTGAATAAAAAGAAAGTAGTTTTTCTAATCATAACGCTCATTAAACTACAACTTATCAATATCCTACAAAATAACAGAAATTAAACTTCCCAAGAAATAGTCACGTCCACCGATTAACAACGATCGCAATCAATCGCTATAATCGATTACAAACTCGATCAGCGGATCTCTAACGAATAATCATCGCTTCGACACTATTTATTAAATTTTTCTACAACATACTTTCCGATACGATGCGAAAACGTGAAATATCACCTTAAACCAGGGCTATAATAATCGCGACAGCGAGACCGACAGACCGCCTGCCTTTGCCTGCGACTGGTTTCGAGAAAACAAGGCAGTACTGCCAGTATACAACCATCCACCGTCGCCACAACACGGCGCGTTAAAAAAAAAGAACAAATCAAATTCAAAAATCGAACGTTTTCACGAACGCGGTCATTTTTAAAGAGGATTTCGTCGAAGGAGGTCGCGTTTTTAGTTGTAATTTTGAACAAAATTGAATTAAGTGGGTTTTTAATTTTAGATCTAGTTGAGTTTTGTTAAGTGAAAGTGATTTCTTATCGAAAAGTGAAAGGCATCGGGCATCAGGTGAGTGTAGGGTCCTCGAAATCTTGTTTAGTTTAATCTGGTTAGATGCGGAGAAATGTTAGAATGAAGATGCTTTGACCGTGTCCAGTGGCCTAGTTCGAGTTATTGAGTGCTTACACGCTTTGGACGAGGTTTGAGACTCGGTTGAAACCTTTTTGATGATTAATTGGTTGGGAAAAAATGTAAACAAAAATATTATTTTTGTTGGTGCCTACGTTTTTATTAAAACACAAGTCCAATAGTAAATCTTGTTTAGTTATATTTACGAATTACTTTGACTCATAAATTACATTAAAAAAATAGGGATGTCAAAGTAAGCCTCGTATATTGGCGATACTTCTACGTAAGGGCACACCCTGGACAACCTTATTGACAAGTCCCTAAACCTCTTGACTGAACTATTCTTGAACAACTCATGTTGACAAGAAAAGAAGAAGCATTACATTACTCTCCTACCCTTATCCCAATTTATTTGGAATACACACTTCTCTATTAGTCGTCATCTCAGTAGTCACCCCCTTTCTATCCATATCATAATTCAAACAGTCCATCCATCGTTTCTTTGGTCTCCCTCTACTCTTACAGCCATTGACATTCATACTCAATACTTTTCTCTCACAATATATTCCTCATTCCTCCGAACTACAAATACATAGAGCCCCAAAAGCCATAAGAAGAAAGCTTTCAAATTAGTCGCACCTTAAAATAATTTTAACTGTAAGGTCACTTGACCTTAACTAGTACCGTGACCTTGAACCGAAAGAATTACGGTCATCAATCAGCTGTAACTTGATAGCCATCGCATATTTTAGATAGAAAGTGACCGATAATTATTATATTTATCAGACTGGGGAATGCCTTGTAGATGTTGTGGTGGAAAGGTAGTGGAGCTTGGAGTATTGGGTTCGAAATAGAAAATATTTCTGTCTAGGTAATACAGTAAGCAAACAACGTGATCATAATAATATGAAAGACTTAAGATTTAAATTAATTAAAAAACAAAACTATAACCTAAATTAACCAAAACTATTTTAAAATTAAAATCATCATCAGCAGCCTAGCAGTCCCACTGCTGGGACACAGGCTTCCTCTCGGTAAGAGGGAGTGGGCCATAATCCACCACGCGAGCCCAGTGCGGGTTGGTAGATGTCACATTTCTTCGAAATTTTGGCTCTAAACTTCTAAGACATGCCGGTTTCTTTACGATGTTTTCCTTCACCGTTTTGAGAGCAGTGGTGATGAAATAATTTACACAAAGTAAAGGGCCTGCTTGTATTCGAACTGACGACCTACTACTCGTAAGTCGCGGCCGTTATCACTAGGCAACCACTGCTCAAATTAAAAAATAGTATCGAAAAATTCATCCGCATCGCTGTCGACTGTATGTACCCAAGAGACTGGCGGCATAACCACGTTGTATGGCAATGCTTAGCCTCTGGCCACGGTAAA
This sequence comes from Aporophyla lueneburgensis, assembly GCA_932294355.1. Lineage (NCBI taxonomy): Eukaryota > Metazoa > Arthropoda > Insecta > Lepidoptera > Noctuidae > Aporophyla > Aporophyla lueneburgensis. The sequence continues at coordinate 7,219,288 of OW028762.1, read as the reverse complement.
AACCAGCTCTTGGGTCACGGGAAATGTCAACCAGCCGTTTAGAGATTTGCTTAAATAGACTAAGAGCACTCGGATCCCACGGCCCGAGGGTTTAAGCAAACATAGGTTAACATCAAGTTGAGACGACATGAGTAGCTTACCGTTTCTTTGCTCCGTGTGGTGCAGGACACCAAGAATAACACCACCCCATTTCTTCCCGTGGGTGTCGTAAAAGGCGACTGAGGGACTTACTAGGAAATGGGCAGCAGTGTTCTCTATGCATTTTATCACCATACTGCGATCGCCAACCCGCCTGCCAAGCGTGGCGATTATGGCAAACCATTCCAAAAAATATACTGCCAAGTAGCGGTTCTTGGGGGAGGCCTGTCTCCAGAATGTATATGTGCCTTAGGTTAGTGGACGTCTTTTGGCTAAAAAGAAGAAGAAGAAAGAGTAGCTTAAATATTACCTACAGCTAGTTACAGTATATTATTTGCCAGTGAACCCCAAACTAGACATTTAGTCTGTATCTTGGGGCTTAGAAATGGGGTTGGAGCTTTCAATAAAGTGTCTCTCAGTAGCAGCTCGGAGTCTGGATTTGTACATAGTTAATGGCAGTAGACTCTAAGTGTGACGTAGGACTTAAACATTATTAACGAAATGTGAGGGGCTATAAATACACTTCTGCTCAACCCTCCGGGGAATACAAGCGTGGTGTCATGTTGTGTTGCTTGCGAATTTAATTTGACAAGTCTAAAACATAATATACACCCACAAACCCGTCAGACATATACACAATCAGTTTATAATGTTACACTACAAGAAAACAGGGCCCCTCTCTGTGAGAGAGTGAGTTCTAGGACATGCCGGTTTCCTCACGATGTTTTCTTTCATCGTTTTGAAAGTAGTGATGATGAACTAATTCTACACAAAATAAAGCGCCTGTCTAAATTTGAACCTTCAACTAGTAAAGTGGGGCCGTAACCACTGGGCGACCACTTCTGCCTTAAGATTTAATTGACTTTAACTAATTACCGTACAATATTATAATAACCGTATTTCGGGCATGGCGACAAATCTCAACGGAGACTAGCTATCGTCGCGGGAGATATTATAGCGCACAAGTGTGTCACAGGGGCCCACACTCTTCCCTCACTCTCATAGTCCGATGGGACGGCAATCAGATACAACCAGAGAGAGATCGGGTACAGGACCAACGGCTTAACGTGCTTCCCGAGGCACGGGGGTATCACACCGTCGACTTCCAAACTCCGGCCACAACTTCCAACTAATAGTATCGTGACCTTGAACCGGAAAAATGTCGGCTATCAATCAGCTGTTATTTGATAACGATCGCATAGTTTAGATAGAAAGCGACTGACATTTATATTAATCAGGCTGAGAAACGTCTCGATGTAGCAAGCACAGCAACCTGATGAGTCTAGCGTCCTTAGTTCGATCTCTCGGTAGATCCTTATTGGGTTTTCGATCAGCAATCTCAAATGTCCGGTTGGTCGTGTTAGTAGTCTAGTTGGACACAGGCAACTGAAGGAACACGGGTGGATTTTAGTCAGTAAAAGTCTGACACGGAGACGTCATTAGATAAGTTCCCAACCGAAAAAACGTCTAGTAGTGGCAAGCGCGACGTTGCTGAGCGTGGGGTGTTAGGTTTGATCCCTGGCCGACCGGTTATATGGATTCGATCAGCTAATTAGCCGTTAGAAGTCTGGATTTATACATACATACAATCACGCCTTTTTCCCATGGGGGTAGGCAGAAACCACGGAACGCCACCTGCTACGATCTCTACACACTCCTTTTACAATTGGTCATACACACACGCCAGTTGCGAGTAGGTACTACGCACCTGACCTTTCTGAAGAACATCACCAATAAGGTCACTATATGTCCTCCTAGGGCGTCCCCTCCCAGTGTTTCCACTCACATCTGCCTTGTAAATACCTTTTGCGAGTCGTCCTTCATTCATCCTCTTAACATGACAAAACCATCTTTTTTTTTTTTTTTGATGGGAACTCATCAAATGACTTCTCCCGCTCTGGGCGGACCAAACCATCTAAGCATACTTTTTCAAATTTACGCCCAGTTAATGAGTAATCGGTATGCTTACATTGCTTACCCCTTATTAGTATGTCATACCATGATGACATACAACTAGGGACACAAAATAATATCACAGATATAGATATTTTATCCGTAAAAGATAAGGCAAGGCATTAAAAAATGTGCGTGGTCGAATATTAAGGCGAGAAACGTTTAACTTGACTCAATATTTGACCACGTTGTAGCGGCATCGCAAAATAAAGCAGTATTTACTGCGCAACTAGCATATACACAACCCTAGTCTCAAAGCGAATGATTTTCACAAACACCATGCAAAGCATGACTGATTGGCAAAATAAAGGCGTTGCTACAGTTTTATTTAAAAGGCAATTGGTAAAATTAAGCGCTTGCGTTTACTCCATCCATCGGGAGGATAAGAGAAATTCCATTAAGTAAATAAAATACTTTAACATACTGACTATTAAATTATTACAGTTCCACTACGTGTATTCATGTATACGACCCATTACATCCTTGTGATAAAGCTTATTTCCACACAACGTACAATTTGATTGAAAATTACTCATTCTATGACATTTAAATAAAGGATAGACTTATCGTCAATTGTCCTCTACATGACACAATCATAAGGGCAATGCTTGTAATTTTAAGATCGTGCACAGTCTGATTTCAGACTCAATCTGTCAAAAATACCCCGAGTTCGATTAAATTCACACAAAAAATTAAGTTAAATCATTTGACATATGTCAGCTACAAAAACCAAAGATTTGCTTACTTTTATTTATTTAAGAAGTTTGGATGACTTACAGCTAAAACAAACAGAATTAAAAATAGTGTGTGAGATTGACAGCCAATTACAAGTCATCACTTATACTCTTATAGGAACAAAGAAAGGAAAGAAAGAAAGAGTGTGAACAGCACAACACAGTTACCAAAAAAAAGAAAAAAAGATAAAAAAAATAGTACAATAGTATAACATTCAAGCTTAAACTAAATTAGCATTATATACAAAATTAAAACCAGAACATACTAAATCTTAATTTAAATAGCCAAGACTCAGGCACTTTTTGGCCGAGGACACACTTGCTTTGCTCTCATTGGATCCGAATCCCGATTCCAATGCACGATCTCTCATTTGCTTAGTCTGAAATTTAAACTGTTGAGCTATTGCCGCTAAAAGATAGTTATTCATTATTCTGAGTGATGACAGCAACTAATTTCTTTTTCACAAATTAACATAACAAAAGTTTAGTGTAGAAAGTTTTGACTAAGTAATATTTTAAACTCACCATACCATATTTTATGAATATTTATTCGTTTTAGATTTAAAAGATGAGGGGGGAGTAATAAAAGCTGCACAGGTCGCAAGATCAGGTTAGGTCTTGCAGCGCCTGCGGGTAGATCTGGTTCACGCTGTTGGGGACGCCACTGGAGCGCCAAACAAAACCGTCGCCCTTGTTGCCTGGGGGAGGAAAACCTAAAGACGGGCCTCCAGTTCTTCAGGCCGAGAGAAAAACGCCTCGGTCACGGGACTAAAAAGCCCCCAAACCGATTCCACGCGCCCTCTTGTGGGCGCAGAGATGACCACGCTGAGATCAGTAACCTAATTGTGGAACGAACTATCATTCAGAATCTGAATCGTATTGAAGATTACACAGGCCGAAAAAATTTTTAACAACGGGCAAAAATGGTACTTTCTGCTCTTTTAGGTTAGTATATCTCAGAAACCTGACGTGATAGAGCGATTCTGAGGCCAAATTCGAATTCAGCGCATCGAAAAAGTTCGGAAATGTATAGTCTAGTTTCTGGTTAAGAAGTTTGGTTAAATTTTGTTGGCCTGTGTTATTTGTAATCTATTGCGCCATTTGTTCGAATAAATTGTCGGCTCAGCAACGTTAATAACGCAATGAATGTTGTTTAACTATCAATATGAAACCGATTACTATTGATAGCAAGTTACGCAATTACCCCTTTTTTTCAGGATGGGAAATCATCAAATGACTTCTCCCGCTCTGGGCGGAGCGGGAGGGCGTGTCAGAATTTTAGTGACTAAAACCCACCCGTGTTCCATCAGTTGCCCATGTGCCAGGGTCACGGTATCTCTTTCGAACAATCACGCGACCCCAGCAGACGCAATTACCCCTCAGGTTAGGATACCATTGCCGCGTTTGTGTACTTCAGGTACATCTCTGCCCAACCCTTCGGGGAAATAAGGCGTGATGTTATTTTATGTTATAAGCAAGTACAGGTGAGGAAATTGTGGCTAAATAATATATAATAGCCGCACAGGTCAATCGACCAGGTTAAGTTACGCTTCCCAGGGTTGGTTTGTGGATGGGTGACCATCTTTTCCCTCCGTGACTCGGAAAGCATGTTAAGCCGTTAGTCCCGCTGTCATGCGTGAATCTCTAACAGTCGTCACGGGTCATCAGAAGCCCGAGTCTCAGTCCCAAGGGGTCCATGTAAAACACTGGTACATCTGACTAGACTTGAAGGCGACGCAAACATAGTTGAAATAAGGTTAGACAGTTTTTTTTTTTTTTTGCATGGAAAATCATCAAATGACTTCTTCCGCTCTGGGCGGAGCGGGAGGGCGTGTCAGACTTTTACTGACTAAAACCCACCCGTGTTCCTTCAGTTACCCATATGCCAGGACCACGGTATCTCGTTAGCACAGTCTCGCGACCCTGGCAGGAGGTTAGACAGATGATGACGTCATTTTATAATTTTGAATCTCACTAACTATGATGAGTTTGAATTCGTTTGTTAAATTAATACCTCATAAATACGCCTGTCCCGTATGGTGCCGGACTTAAAAAATAGCACCATCTCATTTCTTCCCGTGGATGTCGTAAAAAGCGACTAAAGGACTTACTAGAGAATGGGCAACAGCGTTCTCTATGCATTTTACTACCATACCGCGATCGCCAACCCGCTTGCCCATTCTCTAGTAATACAGCTTTGTGTAAGACATAATGTTTGATAACAAAGGTGTTTGACAATATATTCTAATTTTTCTTTTTAGAGTTCTGTACCCAAAGGGTAAAAGTCTTAATTAAAGGGTCCCGCCCTTTAATTAAGACTCCGCTGACCGTCCGTCCGTCTGTCACCACGCTGTATCTCATAAACAGTAGTTGAAATTTTCACAAATGATATATTTCTGTTGCCGTTATAACAACAGCTAGTAAAAAAACAGAATAAAATAAATATTTAAGGGGGCTCTCATACAACAAACGTGATTTTTTTGCCGTTTTTATAGATAATTAGCTTTTGCCCGCAGCTTCGCTTGCGTTAAATTCTGGGGAACACGGTTCCCCTTTCCTGATTTTTTTTTAGAACACAAAAGAGAACTCGGAACATAATACATACATACAATCACGCCTTTTGCCCATGGGGGTAGGCAGAAACCACGGAACGCCACCTGCTACGATCTCTACACACTCCTTTTGCCTCTTTAAGGTTCATACAATTGGTCATACACACACGCCGGTTGCGAGTACTACGCACCTGACCTTTCTGAAGAACATCACCAATAAGGTCACTATATGTCCTCCTAGGGCGTCCCCTCCCGGTGTTTCCACTCACATCTGCCTTGTAAATACCTTTTGTGAGTCGTCCTTCATTCATCCTCTCAACATGACCAAACCATCTAAGCATACTTTTTTCAATTTTTGTCATGTTATTTTAATACGCTACTGTAGACGATATTATATGTCTTTTGGGGATTGAATGTAAAGATTCTGGGCATTGAACACACGCGAACATGCTACATATAATTGTCCAGGGGAAAAGCACGGCTTTTCTAAGTTCACCCCAGCCACCTTTAATGTTTGACCTTGCGCTTTGTTAATGGTCCGGTGGTTTCTGTTTTTTTTTTTTTAAGTAGCCTAAGTCACTCTCCATCCCTTCAACTACCTCCACTTAAAAATCACGTCAATTCGTCGCTCCGTTTCGCCGTGAAAGACGGACAAACAGACACACACACTTTCCCATTTATAATATTAGTATAGATGGTACGGAACCCTTCGTGCGCGAGTCCGACTCGCACTTGGCGGTTTTTTCTTTCTTCCTAGTCCTAAACCGATGGAAGTCGGCAATCAACAGTTTCAGTTTTATCAGTATTTTATGACTTGGAATGCACATTGATCACGACACTTCCTCGTGCGTGTTCAGTTTGAAGTATTCTAATACAGATTTCCTTGAAGATTAAGTTAGAAAGTAGAAATTAAAAAAGATTGTTGATTGAATAACGCGCAGTGTCTATAGCCATATACATGATTTGCATTATCAGCCTATAATGTTCCCACTGCTGAGAAACAGGCCTCCTACCTGTGAGAGAGGAGAAGCCAAAACCCAGTGTAGCTCGTCACCCGGTAAAGACCCGGCCCGGGTAACAGCGCGTAGTGTTCCACGCGCGTCTCAAAGAGATGTCAGCAAGACTGAAGGGGTCCGCTAGGACCGATGCCTGCCAGGGTCGCGAGATTTGTTCGAAAGAGGTACCGTGGCCCTAGCACATGGGCAACTGAAGGAACACGGCTGGGTTTTAGTCAGTAAAACTCTGACACGCTCTGAGAGATGTCATTTGATGATTTCACACCCACAAAAAAGTGCCTATAGCCAAATTCATGAATAACATAATCAGCTTATAATTTTCCCACTGCTGGGACACAGGCCTCCCGTCTGTGAGAGGGAAATAGACCATAACCCTCCACGTGGGCCCAGTTAGGATTGGTGAATAAACATGAATACAGGATCAAGTGACTGACTGGACAGGTCCGCTCAATCTGTGTGGTTCGTTCCTCTAAAGACCATTTCAGTCACCAATCTACATAGTCTTCACATGATGTGACCAAGATTATGTCTGGACTTTAAAAGAAACTGTGACCTCTGAGTTTGTTTCGGCCTTCTCAGAGTAGTCAGACAGAAAACGCCAACCAGATGACGTTGGCGTTTAGTTTAAAAAATATAATTGACGTGTAAAAGTGTTTGTACAAACCTACTTACAGAAATAAAATCATTTATAATTTAAAGTTAAATTCGCATTTAAAGTTAAATTGGCTAACGTAACTCCGCAAACTTGCTGATGGTTTTTTCGGGGTTAACGACCGCTAGTAGTGTTGTCACTTGAAGTCCGACCTCAAAAATGCGTTTTTAGGGTTCCGTTGCCAAATGGCAAAAAACGGAACCCTTATAGATTCGTCATGTCTGTCTGTCTGTCTGTCTGTCTGTCTGTCTGTCTGTCCGTCCGTCCGTATGTCACAGCCACTTTTTTCCGAAACTATAAGAGCTATGCTGTTGAAACTTGGTAAGTAGATGTATTCTGTGAACCACATTAAGATTTTCACACTAAAATATAAAAAAAACAATAAATTTTGGGGTTCCCCATACTTAGAACTGAAACTCAATTTTTTTATTTTCATCATACCCATACGTGTGGGGTATCTATGAATAGGTCTTCAAAAATGGTAATGAGGTTTCTATTATCATTTTTTTCTAAACTTAATAGTTTGCGCGAGAGACACTTCCAAAGTGGTAAAATGTGTGTCCCCCCCTCCCCCGTAACTTCTAAAATAAGAGAATGATAAAACTAAAAAAAATATATGATGTACATTACCATGTAAACTACCACCGAAAATTGGTTTGAACGAGATCGAGTGAGTAGTTTTTTTTTAAAACGTCGTAAATCGTAAACCGCAATTTACCTTACATTCAAATTTAAAAAAAAAAACATTTCTTTTTAAACCGAGAATACGTACAGGTTTGTACGGAACCCTCGGTGCGCGAGTCCGACTCGCACTTGGCCGGTTTTTTTAGATTTACCGTGTTTAGCCTTCCTCGATAAATCGGCTACCCAAAACTAGAAATAATATTTTTTTCAATTCGAACACGCGGTTCTCACTAACAAACAAACAAACTCTTCAGCTTGATAATATAAGTTTACATATATAGCAAAAACTTTGTACTCCTCTTTACGAAAACTAGGCGGACGGAGGAGGATGAAATTTGGCACTGTTAAAATTTATATGGAGAAGGAGAGCAGAAAGTTAATCTGAAGTGTCTTTACATGGGAACTCCACAACCCAGTTACTGGGTAATACGATACCCCTTGGTAAGACTGGTTGTCAGACTTTCGGGCTTCTGACGACCCGTAACGATAGTATATAAGTAGATAATTATAATAATATTCTCTTTGGTATTCAGTGTAGAAAGTTCTTAAAACTCAAAAAACGATGCCTTTTGTCTATGAACATTCTTTTTTTTTTCTTCAAGATGATTTGTGAAAACTAATTAACATTACAAATGAGTTGATTTGAATGTCTGTTTTGAAAAGTTGTTGAATAGTTACTTTCAATAAGTGAGAATTTGCCGAAGAATTTGCATTTTTAAAATGGCTGTCAGTAATTTTGTTCCGTTTTTTCTTTTTAAATCATCGCCATCATTATCATTTCAGCCAAAAGACGACCACTGCTGGTCATAGGCCTCCCCCAATTTGGGGGGGGTTTCCCATAATCGCCACGCTTGGCAGGCGGTTTGGCGACCACCGTACGGTGGTAAAATGCATAGAGAACGCTGCTGCCCATTCTCTAGTAAGTCCCTTAGTCGCCTCTTCCGACACTCACGGGAAGAAATGGGGTGGTGTTATTCTTTATGTCAGGCACCATATTAAACAATGTTTTTAAATGAAGAAAGGAATTCGTGATGAAATTAATATCATCATCAGCTTAGCCTTTTCCCAACTATCTTGGAGTTAGCTTCCAGTCTAACCGGTTGCAGCTGGATACCAGTATTTTACATGGAGTGACTGTCTATCTGACCTCCACCATCCTAACTGAGTAATACCATACCACTTGGTAAGACTGTACCGTGTGGTGCCGGACGTAAAGAATAACACCACCCCATTTCTTCCCGTGGGTGTCGTAAAAGGCGACTAAGGGACTTACTAGAGAATGGGCAGCAGCGTTCTCTATGCATTTTACCACCATACTGCGATCGCCAACCCGCCTGCCAAGCGTGGCGATTATGGCAAAGCCCCCCAAATTGGGGGAGGCCTAAGTCCAGCAGTGGACGTCTTACGGCTGAAATGATGATGATGATGGTAAGACTGGTTGTTAGATTTTCGGATTTCTGACGATCCGTAACGACTATCAAAGATCCACAGAAGACATTCAGGACCAACGGCTTAACCTAATGAAATCAATAATCAATCCGAAATTACTTAGTGGGTCTGAGTACATTTGTGCCTGTTATTTGACAATATAATAATAATAATAAATATCTTTAGGACAACCAACACAACGTTATCTGATCCCAAACTAGGCAGAGCCTGTACTATGGTAACCAGACAACTGATAAACATACTTCTATATTTCTAAATATATACATATTATAGATAAATTGCACCCAGACACAGAACAAATGATTGTGCTCATCACACAAAGATTTGTCCTGGGTGGGAATCGAACCCACGACCTCAGTCTTAGCAGTCAGGGTCACTAACCACTAGACTATCAGGCCAGTCAATATGCTCGCCCCCTATATGGGACTTGAACAGAGCTGCTGCAATTTGCAGATACTTTAATAGCCTAATAGATACTTACACCACTGCCTTACCCTGCTGGACTATAAGCATGATGGTTTGTTTTTGACTGGCCTGTTAGTCTAGTGGTTAGTGACCCTAACTGCAAAGACTGAGTTCGTCGGTTCGATTCCCACCCAGGACAAGTCTTTGTGTGATGAGCACAATCATTTGTTCTGTGTCTGGGTGTAATTTATTTATCTATAACTAGCTGACCCAGCGAACTTCGTATCGCCTCAGATTCAATAAATGTTGTAATAAACTTACCAAGTTATGACCACCTGGTAATTCGCAGACACCGTTTTTGTCATACCACGTTTTATAGTGACTTGTATTCTCTTTGACGTTTTATGTCACGTCACACGGAAACGCGGTTGAATGGGATAAAAAGTATCCTATGTCCGTCTCCTGGTTCTAAGCTACCTCCTCACCAATTTCCAGCCAAATTGGTTCAATCGATCTTGAGTTATAAATAGTGTAACTAACACGACTTTCTTTTATATATATAGATATGTATGTATTTACAAATATATAAGTATGTTTATCAGTTGTCTGGTTACCATAGTACAGGCTCTGCCTAGTTTGGGATCAGATAATGGTGTGTTGGTTGTCCTAAGATATTTTATTTATTTATTTATGTGTTTATTAATTAGCAGTGTATTCTACTAACATAAACACCTTCATTAAGCATTAAAGTATCTAATCCTACTAATATTATAATTGTGAAAGTTTGTGAGTATGGATGCATATTTGTTACTCTTTCACGCAAAAACTACTGATCGGATTTAAATGAAATTTGGCACACAGATAGTTTATAACCTGGATTAACGCATAGGGTACTTTTTATCCCGGTTGTACGTTCCCGCGGGATAATTTCCGAACTCCACGCGGGCGAAGCCGCTGGCAAAAGCGACTCACAAACTTTGCTTCACTAATTATAGAGAAGCAAAGTTTGTGAGTTCTATTTGTAGGAAATAATCTCTAATTACCAGTCGCATTTGTAATAATCTTTTTGCATTTGGTAGCCCAATTGTTAAGGAAGGTTATAAGCTACTTACCATCACGCTCCGACCCTTAGGAGCCAAGCAAACTAAAGAGCCAAAGCCGAGTAAACGAAGATATAGCGCGGACTGGCGAACGATATACGACACAACGAATCTGTGGTCAAAATTCCTCTCTAACGAAGTTGCTGGTTGATGCGAGTTTTTGCATAAATAAACAACTAAGCAAACTTACTAACTATTAAGTACCTACATAGTTTGATCGTTTTATGATTCGAACTTTCGTTAGACAGGATGAAATTGCATCATAACCAGCCTATAATATTCCCACTGTTGGGACACAGGCCGCCTCTCGGTGAGAGGGAATAGGCTGTAATCTGTAATCCATCACATGGGCCCAGTGCGGGTTGGTAGATGTCACATGTCCTCAATTTTTTTGGTAAGACGTGCCGGTTTCCTCACGATCTTTTCCTTCACCGTTTTCAGAGCAAGGATGATTAAATAATTTACACAAAGTAATGCGTCAGTCGCCAGTGCATACCAAGTTATTGCCTTGAAATATACACATCTAAGATGATAATTAGACGTTAAGGAAATAAAATTACTGAACCTGTAGGGTAACTAACCCTAACTTATTAATACCTCGAGATTGAAATATTTTAATACATTTATTGAACGGTAAAGTATTACTATGACAAGAACACAAGCGTCATAATCAAAAATGGAACTACGTAAATGTTTTGTTTAGGGAACTAATAAATGAAATGTTTATTTCTGTAAGTAGATCTTATAAGACACTTTTACACGTTAACATTTTTTGGTCAATGTTTTTTTAAAACTAAATGGCGCCGGCTTTTCCTAGCTGACTGTTCCCTGAGAAGAAACGCCGAAACAAACTCAGAGGTCATAGTCTCTTTTAAAGTCCAAACATTATATTATTAGAATTTTATGTGAGTCTAACAATGCAGGACAATGTCTGGAAGAGCCTTTTGAAGAAAGAACCATTGCAGCTTTGAGCTGACTTGTCCCAACAGACAAGTATTTATTTTAACTGTTTCATTATAACGGTAAATTATTACAATGACAAGGTATTAATTTCTTGACTAACAACAGAAATGGCTTCCAATATGACAGTTCAACGACATTCATTGCATTATAATTTATATTGTTGAGCACACATTTTTTTCTAACATATGCAGCAATGAAATAGCAATTACCTTCAAAATTATTGCAATTCTAATTAACAATGTGTTACGCAATTATTAAGAGTATGAAAATGCCGTTTTGTATGAAAAAAATTAAACGATTTTTTTTCATGTATTTTTTATTTGTATTAATCGAAATAATCACCCATGCAATCAATGCATCTTTGCCAACGCAGTCGCAGTTTATTGATGCCCTTCTTAAAAAAATCAGCTGGACGGGAGGTAACAAATTCTTCAAAGGCATTTTGTACTGCCTCTCGGGTATTGAATTTTTTTCCCGCCAAGAAGTTATCCAAATTCTGGAAAAAGTAGTAGTCTGTAGGTGCAAGGTCTGGTGAGTAGGGTGGATGACGGAGAGCTTCCAACCCCAGTTCTTGCAACTTGGAGACCGTCTGCTGTGCAGTATGAGGTCGCGCGTTGTCGTGCAGGAGCAGCGGAGACGAGCGATTGACCAATGCTGGTTGGAGATGGGCCAGCTTCTCCATCATTGAGTTCAGTTCTTCACAGTACACATCTGCAGTAATGCTCACCCCGTTTGGTAAGAAACTGTGATGAATCACACCGGCGCTAGACCACCAAACAGTGACCATCACTTTTCTAGGGGTAAGTTTTCGTTTAGGGTATTGTTTAGGTGCTGAACCAGGATCCAACCAACTTGCTGAGCACTTGCAGTTATCAAACAGAATCCATTTTTCATCGCAGGTAACAATGCGGTTCAAAATTCCTTCATTTGTGTGTCTGTTGAGCAGTGCAAGGCACGTCTCGACGCGTACTTCGCGCTGGCGATCATTGAGTTCGTGGGGCACCCATTTGTCAAGCTTTTTTACCGTGCCAATTTGACGCAAATGGACCAATATTGTTTTGACGCTAACGTCGAAAGCTGCTGCTAATTCAGCCGTAGATTGTGTATCATCAGCTTCCACAATCGTCTTTAATTCGTCATTGTCGATCAAAGTCTTCGGACGACCGCGAGGTTCATTTTTCAGGTCGAAATTTCCAGAACGGAAGCGAGTAAACCAATAACAGGTGGTGCGTTGGTTTGTAGTGTTAGCTCCGTAAACGTCGTTGATGTTGCGTGTCGCTTGTGCCGCGTTGCTGCCACGACGGTACTCATATTCCATAATTACTCGAATTTTTAACGTATCCATGATGACGAAAAAGATTGAAATGCGATGAAAATGTAACACTAATCAATAAACAAATGACTACTTTTGGAAAAAGAATTCCATGTTTCTAAAATAAAATTAATTTGAAATTAGATTTCTTAGACAAGCAAAAAATATTTGATTTGAAATGGCCAGTACTGCAGAACGGCAATTTCATAGGTAAAGACCTAATATTTCGAGTAAAAACGTTTTTCATTTCGTCCTGTAAATAAGTATAGCTCAGAGAGGCAGACACTCGACCACTGTGCCAATGTCTCTTCACTTTAAACTTGCAAATGATCCTATTTTGCATTCCAAACAGTCATCGTACGCACATTTTGTGTAATCTGTATGTTAAGGTTATCGAATAGTAGGTAAGCGATTGTCATCATATTATTATACAACACCGGTTCCTACTATTATTTAATATTACAGTACCATACCCGCACGCTAATTTCATATACTGAATAAGTGCCGGACGTAAAGAATAACACCACCCCACTTCTTCCCGTGGGTGTCGTAAAAGGCGACTAAGGGACTTACTAGAGAATGGGCAGCAGCGTTCTCGTTCTATACTATACCACCATACTGCGATCGCCAACCCACCTGCCAAGCGTGGCGATTATGGCAAATCTCCCCAAATTGGGGGAGGCCTAAGTCCAGCAATGGACGTCGTACGGCTGAAATGATGATGATGATGACTGATCAAAATTATATCTAGACATTGAAAGACACTGTGACCTCTGAGTTTGTTTCAGCCTTTCTTCTCAGAGTAGTCACATAGGAAACTTCATCGCTTTAAGAGCAATGGTGATGAAATTACACGCAGTTAATTGCCTGGCTCGCTTCAAACCAACGAACAATAATTCGCTAGTCGCAGCCGTTACAACTGAGCCATTCTACCACAACTCTAAGTTCCTAAACAATCATAAAATTCACAAATTTAATGAATCTTTTAATATAAAATATTTTTTAGGAAAAAATCTTTTTTTATCTCGAGGTGGAAATCCTCATTGATGTCCTCCGCCCTGGGGTGGGTAGTCGGGCCTGTCAGACTCTTACTGACTAAAACCATCCCGATGTTCCGTCCCACACCTACGTCGGGGATCACGGGAACTAATGCGTCTTCCGCGATCCCCGACTGGTGCCGGCCCGCCTTTGCGGGCCTCCTCACGTCACAGAGAGGCGCACGTGGAACACTACGCGCCACCATCTTGGGTCCTAAGGAATAGGGGGCGACGGACGTCCCCGGATCCGTCGCCCTATTAAGGGAGGCTGGAAGTAGGCGTTGTCCGCCCTCCACCGACGCCCGGTGCGCCTGCTGCGGGCTGGGTGAGCGGAAGATATCTCCCGCTCTCTTTCCGCAGCCTCCTTCTGCGACATAACTGTTTCGCAGAAGGATACCACCGCCACGTCCCAGGACTCCTCGCTGCCGACCATAGACTCGACTACGGCCGGCAGCGACAGGTATAGGAAAATTACCTAGACCAACGTAGCAGCCATCATCTAAATACCAATAAAAGACCCAATTAAAAAGTTAAGCCTACAAGCGCCGCTTGCGATAATTAGCAGCGAAAGTCGCACGCATCGCTCGTCTTGTAGGACTCGACCCGTCTGAACTAAACGCAGGTATTTGTTGCAGCTGTCATTTTACTATCAACACGAAGATGAAAGTTGATTTCTAATTGTATTAATAAAAAAGTATGGCACTGATTACAAACAACTTAATAATTTGGTTTATTGGTCGGTCCGCTCTCATTTAATTCCAATATTGTTTTATTTTCTATAGTCGATTCGTACGAAGTTAATTTATTAGTGAGCGAATAGACAACTCTAGAGATACGTAATAAACGTTTTACCAAATTTTTCCGTTGGTCGATAGCTACCGGGCAATGGAAGTACATTGCCCGGTACCTATCGACCACCGGAAAATTTAAGGTAACTCAGGTACCCTATGTGAGATTGTCAGTAACATCAAGGCGTTGATGGCCTTCCTCGAGGAGCTGGGGTGGATCGAATATCCGATTTTCTCATTCATACTCAAAATATGCGCTTTTAAGTAGAGTTGACCGTATTACATACCCATCTATCTCAGTAAGAGATATCAATAAAAAAATCATTATAATAGAGGGAAGCCAAGGAAGGTATTGTAGCTCAAGGTCCCAAAAATTATTCCTTGTCAAAGCCCGTAATGTTTACTCTATTGGAGCGCCTGTGATCTATGGTACCTAGTGGTATGGGCCCCGACTTATGAGTTGTATGTAGCTTATAGGTTTGAAACCAGGCAAAAAGTTGATATTGCGCAATTTATTTCGTCACCACTGCCCTCTAAACTGCAAAACATCACGCAACTTTTCGTTCGAAAGAGTTACCGTGGCCCTGGCATATGCCAGGGCCACGGTAACTCTATACGGTACTCTATGCCTATATAGGCAACTGAACGAAAACGGGTGGGCTTTAGTCAGTAAAAGTCTGACACGCCCTTCCGCTCCACCCAGAGCGGGAGACGTCATTTGATAATTTCCCACCCACAAAAAAAATGTGTGCATGGTCGGTAACAGCCCACTCCTCACAAAGCCCAACGTTTTTGGGCGTTCTTGGGGGACTGTCTGTTGTAATTTTAATGTTCGAAAATTGCTGATTCTTAGCCTACTTTGAATGAACGACTTTTGATTTACAGAATAATTATGGGCTGATTATGAATTATTTAACAAACATCCCATTGTTTCAGATATAACCTCTTATCCCGAAGCAACTCCACAGCACACGCTATGTCCCACCACTACCCGTCAATAGCGCCATGTCAACGGTGAAACATGAGGTACAATGGCGCCAAACGTACCATAAACATAGAGGACAGTCCAATGCCACACGAAGGAGGAAGAATGCGCCAGAAACAAGATGGCGGCTCAGCAAATGGTTGATACCGCTCGTTATTTTGAATGTGACGGGGTCTGTTGCTGGTGAATGTAGGTATTAGTGATTATTATGTATTTATGATGGAGCCCTGTTTATATTCATTAAATAAATTGCTGGTTTATATGAAAGAAAAGGGATTAAGAACCTTATTATCGGAGGTCGGAATTAGGTAGAGTTATTTATGTACTTGCATCGAAATGTTGATATTAATATGGATCTTCCTGGGATTTCTTATAGACAATCCCGTGTGACCAACAATATTACAAAT
Organism: Aporophyla lueneburgensis; assembly: GCA_932294355.1. NCBI lineage: Eukaryota > Metazoa > Arthropoda > Insecta > Lepidoptera > Noctuidae > Aporophyla > Aporophyla lueneburgensis. Next base: position 7,203,113 of record OW028762.1, on the reverse strand, counting down.
AAATAACAATAAAAACCTCAGAGATGGATAACACAAATGAAACAAATAATAATTAACATACAATTATTATTAGTATTAAATTCACAATACAAATTATTAATAGCCTTAAGCAAATTCTCTTACTTATACTTCACCTTTTTTATAAATAGATCACGGGATTTTTCTGCTCTTCAACATTAATCCCGGGATTTGGGGCATATCCACTTTGTTCTTTCGTTGTATGAAATTAGTGTAAATAAATAACTCTACCCAATTCCGACGTCTGCTTATTATAGAAAAAACCAAATGACCGCCTTATTTTGGTCATTCAAATATTTCAGTAGATATATGATTGCTTTGCTTTGATTATTTATATTCAAGGAAAAGAACCTATGCTTGTAGACTCTGTATAAATCAGAAATCAAATACTCATTTTGTTACCTCTATTTGAGAAAATTCTAGATAGGTTAGTATGCTCAAATTCAACCATGAATCACTTTAATAAAACTATATGATTAACAAATAAAGATTTCTGCCATAAAATATTTCTCCTCATCTTCCAGCCTTAACAAGTCGTATGCTAGCTTCGATCCTGGGCTACCCTAGTACCTGTAACTTGGGCTCGGAAGTACGACCCTGTACTCTGTCGCTGACATGTTGGCTTCGAGGTGGCACCAGGGTCAGGGGATGTGGCGGGAGCTGGCTTTTCTCATGCTGTGTGGCCAATGAACCGAGTAGGAATGATGTGCTGGACAACAGGTAAATTGATAAGAAAAATCACGAAGTAAAAAATAACACAAATAACTGGCCTTTTAGTCTAGCGGTTAGTGACCCTGACTGCTAAAGCGGAAGTCGTGGGTTCGTTTCCCAACCAAGACAAATCTTTTTGTTATGAGCACAATTACTTTTTCTGTTTCTAGGTGTAATTTATCTATAATATGTATGTATTTAGATATACCGGGTGACTTTTTTTACCGTCTTGAAAAAAAATGGGTGTAATAGGTGAACGGAGTAGAAGCCTTTGGCATAGAAATTTTTATTATTTTTATTTTTGAATAACATGTAATGAAATTGATCTAGCAATAAATACTACACATTTAAAGTAACATTTTCATACTAAAACAACAAAAACAGAAATTAGGAAAAAATAAAATAAAAAAATCTATCGAAACTCAAATCATACGCACGCTACTCAATGCGCGGCATGTATCAATGATTTTGTAGCGCGGTCCTACCCTTTGAAGCCGGCCGATAGGCGGCCAAGTTGATCTTTCGCAGGCGCACGAGCCGCACACGCATCCTCGTTAGCCCGCGTCCCACGCTCCTTTAGTCACCTGCGATGAATCTGGAGGCCTTACTGTCTTCTATTCTAGTTACACAACACACCGTATGTAAAAAATGTCAAACGGTATATAAGTATATTTATCAGTTGTCTGGTTCCATAGTACAAGCTCTGCCTAGTTTGGGATCAGATAACGGTGTGTTGGCTGTCCTAACATATTATTTTCGGGTGTATGTTTTTTCTCTCAGCTCTTTAACTGGTTTTAACCATATTTACGGGTCCAGCTGTTTACATGCAGCGTGAAGTGTGAAATCTATATATATAAAATTCAAAGTTCTGAGTGACTGACTGACTGATATATCAACGCACAGCCTAAACCGCTGGTCTTAGAGACATGCAATTTGGAGAGTGTGTTCTTTGTGAAGAGTAGGTATCCACTAAGAAAGGGCCTTTTCAAATTCCATCCCTAAGAGGGTCAAACTGGGAGGTTGAATTTTCTGTGAAACGTTTTATTCTCTGGTTAATGTATTTTTTTAAACCAGTGGTGATATGTAATAATTTGCACAAAGTAAAGCGGCTGCCTGGGTTTGAATCGATGACCTTGCAACCCGTAAGTCGGAGCTGATACTTGTAGCACTGGGCCACCACTGCTCTATCACTATAAATTTATAAAATGTCTTCCAAAAAGAATCTATAAAACTCTGTGCCAATATTAAATATCCAACAATACTTATATTAACGTGTGTTCTGACGAAACCCTTCACGTTTCCAGTATCCCATCATCAGACTGGAAGTACAAAGTGGTGCCTCCGCAGCTGCGTCAAGTGCCGCAGCGCAGCGTGGTGCCGGCGAACGTGTTCCGGAGACGAGCTGATGACGATGTAGCGCAGGTATACTCAATGGTTTTGGACTACATAATTAGGTCTTTACCTATGAAATAATTTAAAAAAAAAAAATTTTTTGTTTGTCTATGAATTCTAATTTCAAATTAATTTTATTTTAAAAACATGGAATTCTTTTTCCAAAAGCAGTCATTTGTTTATTGATTAGTGTTACATTTTCATCGCATTTCAATCTTTTTCGTCATCATGGATACGTTAAAAATTCGAGTAATTATGGAATATGAGTACCGTCGTGGCAGCAACGCGGCACACGCGACACGCAACATCAACGACGTTTACGGAGCTAACACTACAAACCAACGCACCACCTGTTATTGGTTTGCTCGCTTCCGTTCTGGAAATTTCGACCTGAAAAATGAACCTCGCGGTCGTCCGAAGACGTTGGTCGACAATGACGAATTAAAGGCGATTGTGGAGGCTGATGATATACAATCTACGGCTGAATTAGCAGCAGCTTTCGACGTTAGCGTCAAAACAATATTGGTCCATTTGCGTCAAATTGGCAAGGTAAAAAAGCTTGACAAATGGGTCCCCAACGAACTCAATTATCGCCAGCGCGAAGTACGCGTCGAGACGTGCCTTGCACTGCTCAACGGACACACAAATGAAGGAATTTTGAACCGCATTTTTACCTGCGATGAAAAATGGATTCTGTTTGATAACCGCAAGCGCTCAGCAAGTTGGTTGGATCCTGGTTCAGCACCTAAACAATGCCCTAAATGAAAACTTACCCCTAGAAAAGTGATGGTCACTGTTTGGTGGTCTAGCGCCGGTGTGATTCATCACAGCTTCTTACCAAACGGGGTGAGCATTACTGCAGATGTGTACTGTGAAGAACTGAACTCAATGATGGAGAAGCTGGCACATCTCCAACCAGCACTGGTCAATCGCTCTTCTCCGCTGCTCCTGCACGACAACGCGTGACGTCATACTGCACAGCAGACGGTCTCCAAGTTGCAAGAACTGGGGTTGGAAGCTCTCCGTCATCCGCCCTACTCACCAGACCTTGCGCCTACAGACTACTACTTTTTCCAGAATTTGGATAACTTCTTGGCGGGAAAAAAATTCAATACCCGAGAGGCAGTACAAAATGCCTTTGAAGAATTTGTTGCCTCCCGTCCAGCTGATTTTTTTAAGAAGGGCATTAATAAACTGCCACTGCGTTGGCAAAGATGCATTGATTGCATGGGTGATTATTTCGATTAATACAAATAAAAAATACATGAAATAAATTCGTTTAATTTTTTTCATACAAAACGGCATTTTCATAGGTAAAGACCTATTATTTATTATGAAGTGGCATGGTATGGTGGTTTATTATGCTGGCTAAAATTAGGCCAGAGAAACCAGGGTCGTAAAAGCGCGTTGGGTTAATGCTTTGCGTTTAACGTTCGCGAGTGAACGGGTGCTGCTTGTTGTGACAGGTTGTCTTGCTGACCATGATTTTGTTATTGTTATTTGAAATTACCTACCTATTAAAAATTTAGTTTAACGACTAACGGCTTGGAAGTGAAATACGGAAAACATACAACTGACCATTCGCGACAAGTTTTCGTTTATTGTAGCGCGAGAAAAGGTAGACACGTGCGACCTGGGCGGGGCGTAGTTGTTCGGGTAAGCGGTCTTTCAGTTGATCGTCGGATAATTGACACTGACATTTGAAGGTACTCTAATCACTTTCTATAAGATAAAATAAATCATCAGCTTTTAACTTAATTTGACACAAGCAGCACAACATTGTTTACTTTGTTGAGCAGACATTTTCAACCCACACAGAAAAAAACGGAGGAGGTTATCAATTCGACGCGTATATGTTTTTTACATAGTAGTCCGATTGTGATAATTATTTTTTTATTGGAAAGGGTATACTCCCAAGGTGGTCCCATATAAATTTGGAAAACAAAATCGAACGTTAAGGGTCGGAAAACAGGGGATGATTGATTGTTCACTCACTGATTGTAATGTATAACCACACATAACTTTATACAGAGTAGTCCGATTTTGATAATTCTTTTTTTATTGGATAGGGTATACCTTGCCAAGAATTAAAGCCACAAAAAATATGAAATAAAAACTATTTAACAAAAAATTAAACCGCCGAAAAAACTGAAAAGCAAAAAATAATAAACCTTAAAATTTTGAGTCGGCGCTGAAAAATCAATGAAAAAAGATCACTCAAAGCGCCGACTCATAATTTTAAGGTTTATTATTTTTTGCTTTTCAGTTTTTTCGGCGGTTTAATTTTTTGTTAAAAAGTTTTTGTCTGTACATACTATAAAGCAATGGATGAGCAATTTATTTCAAGATTCTGATTGATAGTGTTTTACGCAAATACGTTGAAGATCAAAAAGTTCATATCCATGCGGGTCTTAATACACCTTCATACTTCTTTCCAGGTAGACTGCGGCCTATCTTCAACAAAAATGATACAGAAGAGAATCATCGGTGGCAGAGAAGCGAGATTCGCAGAGTTCCCCTGGCAGGCACATGTCAGGATCTCCGAGTTTCAGTGTGGTGGTGTACTGGGTATGTTCTATTTGTTGTGTACGAATTTGCTTGGCGAGTAGTTGGCTCAATGAAACAAGCGTCTATCTTTGATGGTGTTTATTAGCAACTAACTATAAAAATATCATAACATCATTTAAATACGGTTGGCGGCTAGCTAATTACTATAAAGAAATGTGGACTGTATGTGTGTATAGGTAACATATAAATAAGCTTCAACACTGTTGTATTTAAAATTCTAAGTATTAGAAGTAAGAGTTCTTTTTTCTCTTAATAACGGAGGCAGAATTATGTTTTAAATTTGTATAGCGCTTACCTAATATAAATTTAAAATAGTTTGCTTAGATGGTATATGGTCATATTGCGAGGATGAATGAAAGGCGGCTAACAAAAGGTATTTACAAGGCAGATGTGAGTGCAAACTCCGGAAGAGGACGCTATATGTGGACATAATATAGTTACCTTATTGGTGATGTCCTTCAGAAATGTCAGGTGCGTATTAAACTCGCAACCGGCGGCGTACGTGTATGACCAGATTTATGAACGTAACCGAGGCAAAAAGAGTATGTAAAAATCGTTGGAGGTTGTGTTCTGTAGTTTCTGCCTACTCTATTATAGTTTGTTTATTTATTTAGGTATTAACTTACTTCATAATTTTACTTTAAGAGAAGCCGGTGTGGGTTCTAGCAGAACCTCCTTTGCACTTCGGCTTCCAATTTATTTTTCGCTCAATCGCGCGCGCGCTTATTGTTTTGATCGCATTTTTTTGTGTTGACTGTTTAGTGTGAAGTTTCTTACAGATATTAAGTACTGTAGTTAGTACCTAGTTAATTTATTTTTTTAGGTTTGGTTAGATACTTTACAGGTCAGAGCCAGGGTAGGGCAAGCGCCCCGACCTGCCCCACTGTGGCTACGCCCATGCTCCTATGAGAAAACAATATGTTTCTTCTACCCCGTTACAATCTTACAACTTTAAAATTAACTTCCTCAACTCCTATTATTTCAGTGTCTCGCTGGTACGTCGCCACAGCAGCCCACTGTGTGTCTCGAGCGCGACCTCGTGACATTGCCGTGTGGTTGGGTGCCTTGGATACAAGCGCTGGTGCTCATACTGCTAGGAAACTTGGGTGAGTAGTAGAATTGTAGTTATATAGAAAATCGATATTGTATTGCTTTTCAATCGTATCGGCTTAAGCGAAAAAGTTATCAATCTTAATCAAAACTACAAACTGCGACTTGCCTTGGTTTGCTCCCCCGATCCTCCGCGTTGCATCGCATCACCTACCCGTGCTCTTGAGTCGTTTTCGATCAATCATCTTTCTGGCTTGTTTTTTTTTTTTTTGTTTTGCTCGACTCCTGTGGTCATACCGTGAGTTTAAGTGGCCTATAGTTTTTCTCATATATGTGGCTATCATAACACAAACCGACTTTGTCAAATCCGATTGTTGGTTCCAGAGATTAGCGCGTTCAAACAAACAAACCCTTTTGCTTCATTTTGTCTGTGAAAAGAATAGATTCCTCTTCTTAGCGTTTCTATGGCAAAAATAACACCCAGAAATATGTATAGTTTAGTTTTTTTTTTCGCTCAAAATCAGCAATGCGAATACCGATCGCTGACGCAGCCTTTAGGTCCTTACGAAAGCAGGCGACGGCATGCGGTCCAAAATAGGATATGAGCCATTGTCTGTGGTGAGACGCCACATACACACCGGAAGTGTGAGCCGTCCAATAGTGAAGGTTGTCCTTGCTACTACCTACTTGGATCTGAAGTCTATTTATGTTTATGTTTGCAAAGCAGGCCACGGTATCTTGTGCCCGAATGGGAGGCTCTCTAATGATTCAACAAATAAATCAGGAGGTTTAGATCCGTACTGATATAATAGATCGGCATTTGCCAAAAATCACATCTTCTTGTGGAGGGGCTTCTTTTTTTTGGATGGGAAATCATCAAATGACTTCTCCCGCTCTGGGCGGAGCGGGAGGGCATTACAGACTTTTACTGACTAAAACCCACCTGTGTTCCTTCAGTTGGCCATGTGCCAGGGTCACGGTATCTCTTTCGAACAATCTCGCGACCCTGGCAGTTGTGGAGGGGCTGCCTTCTTAATTTATTCTGCTTCCACAATTTAATTAATACAACTTTTTCCTTACAGGGTCGTCCAAAAAATCCTCCACCCTCTCTTCCAATTCCGAATGACACAACCCGACCGCTACGACATAGCGCTTCTCAAACTGTCCCGACCTATCATCTATACAACCCATATCCTGCCGATATGCCTGCCTGAGAGAGATATGGAGCTGAGAGGCAGGGCTGGCGTGATCGCCGGCTGGGGCAAGACTGATGCTAGCACGGGACATACTGGAACTAACATGCTGAGGTCCGCAACGGTGCCTATACTTAGTAAGTGGCTGTTTTATTTTGTGTCAAACTGTACCATCCCACAATTATGTAACACACAAATAGTAGGAATCGCTTTTGACAATTGAAAAATATTCATTGCGTTATTCGCGTTGTACTTCAGAGCAATTTTTCGGACATATGAAGCAATGGATTAGCAATATCAAAAAATCATTCCGATTCTGATTACATTTTCGTAAATTTTATTTGCTTTAAAAGATGTAAGAAAGATAGTTGAAGTAGTGCTACTCGTAGTTTAATAGGTATTGACAAAGACCGCTCGTTAAGACGAATGACTTTTGCTACGTTTTAAATGGTAAAATAATGTTGGATAAAATCAAAAAAGGAGATACCTTTTCAATTTATCCAACATTATTTTAACTCCACGAGATACCTTTAATTAGGGTTTCTCATTGAATGACTTTTTCATAAAATATTGAATCTATGAAATTAACTTAGAGGACTGTGGATATTGATGCTTTTAATCATTGTAATTCTGTAAATACACACGTGTTATGGTCGCGAACCATATTTTGTTCAACATACAGCCTGACACTGCCTGCAAATTGTAAAAAACATAACAATATTTGAATTTCGGGGGCTACCCAGGCTCTTCAGTGCAACTTTTCCCGTACAATCCCCCGACTAAAACGAACGCCACAACTCGTAAGTTGAAAGTTGCAGTTCTTTTAAAAACTTCTAAGTACTGCATAAAAAATCTAACAACATGTTTTATCCTCAGGTAAAGAGCAATGCATCAACTGGCACAGAAGTAAACAGATCGCAGTCGAGATTCACTCAGAGATGATCTGCGCAGGTCATTCGGATGGGCATCAGGATGCTTGCTTAGGTAGATCTCTATTTATCTATTGAACCCTCTCTTATTCGCTCCACGTTTTTATTGGTCCACAAACATATATACATACATACATAAACTCCCACCTTTTTAAAGTAGGTTACCGAGTAAGCACGGCGATGAGACCGTACACTTCTTTTGCGTCAATATTGGTCCACAATTTATTAATAATACTTAATAAATAATTACAAACTATATGGTTTTTCCTCCTTATGGCCTAAAAGAATAAAAAAAGAATTAAGAAAGAGCACCTATTTCATTCTGCCATTTGGCTTTTCATACACATTCGATTCGCTACCGTACCGAATCTAACATCTAATCAATGTTATCGTAGGACTTCCACAAACGCTTATAAAAAAGAAACGAAAAAGTTTTTTTTTTTTTTTTCAAATACATACACTGATTAGTTTTTCAACTGAGGAAAGAAATCCTACAGTAAAGGCAGTATGTAGGGGTCTACTAGGACCGATGCCTGCCGGGGTCGCGTGATTGTTCGAAAGAGATACCGTGACCCTGGCACATGGGCAACTGATGGAACATGGGTGGGTTTTAGTCAGTAAAAGTCTGACACGCCCTCCCGCTCCGCCCAGAGCGGGAGAAGTCATTTGATTTTTCCTGACATTTCTAGAAGTTCATTGTAAAGGATCTATAATACTTGAAAACCCTCAGCTAATAAGGATACAGTTTCAAATTGACCGCATCAAAACTCTCCTGAGCAACGACTTTGGCCTGGCCCAGAAGAAACGTGGCAAGCCAGATTCCTCCTTCATGCTTTATTTTCCCTTTCATCTTCCAGGTGACTCCGGCGGCCCCCTGATAGTGTCAGACAACGGCCGCTACTATCTAGTCGGCATCACGTCTGCAGGCTTCGGCTGCGGAGTAGACCATCAGCCTGGCATCTACCACAACGTGAAGGTCACCAGCACTTGGATACGAGGAGTCGTGTCTGAGCATATGAATTATATAGACTTTTAAGAGGATCTAGAAGAGTATACTGGCCTGAATGGGCGTTTTCCATTCCATTATTAATGCCCGCAATGGGAAAATGTCCATTAGAGGCCGTCCATTAATCACGTGATGTATTTTTTGGAATTTTTGAACCTTCACTCCCCCTTGGTGATACATGGTGAGATTTAAGACTACCCTCCCCCTATATCACGTGTATTTTTAGTACCTACAAAGAATCTAATTTTTTTTTGTAATTTTTTTAAATACAGTTATAAGTATCATCTAATTTAAAAAAAATACACGTGGTATATTACTACTGATTTTTAATGGACCCCTCCCCCCCTTTCGAGCCTCACGTGATTAATGGACAGCCCCTTAGATGCCGTAACTACAAAAGCGAAAGCAATTCACGGAGAAATTCTTTGTACGAGATACTAACTGTACAGACGCCAGCACTTAAAGCTACTGCAATCTGTCAAATTTCATTAATAGATTTTCAACTTTATCACCAAAGTATTAAGTTCAAGATTGATTGGGAAAATTTGACAGTTTCGGGTAGCTTGATGTGCTGGTATCTGTACGAAAGCGAGTTATTTAAGTGAGTGAATTCCCTATTTTGAAGTATTTGGAAGAGTTATGGGAGTTCTCGCTTAACGCTGTATTCAGCACTTTTCGAAAATGAGCTGTAAACTGTTGTTATTTCATTATTAATGGAATCCGCTAAAGTAGGCGAAATTCAAACTTTCTTTTTGCAATTTGCAGGTCAGTATGTTGTTTAAAATACGATTTGCGACCCTAACACGTTTTTATAGAATTGTAATTCATTATTATCATACTTCTTATCGTAGCAAATCAAATTTTGTTGAACATACAACCCGAACTTGACAACTGAACTTGACTAGTTTTTTGCAACTTGAAGGTCAGGTTAGCTTCAAGTTGCAAAAAACTTTAAAAAAAAATGCAATTCGCTTGCTACCCTGGCGTTTTCCCTTTAATCTTCAGACCGTATTTTGGCCATAGCGGCTAATCTCAACGGAGACTAGCCTTTGGTGAGAGATATTATAGTGCACAGGTGTGTGTGCAGACACAAGGGCTCTCACTTCCCTTACTCTTGCGATGAGTTTGTAATGCGACACGGCCAGCGAGGGGATCAGGTGCAGGACCTTCCGAAGAACTGATGTATCACACCGCTGACTTCTAAACTCCGGGCTGTTACTAAGAAATTCCTAATGGAAAAACACAATAACACTTTGCCCGACCTGGGCATTGAACCCCAGCTCGGCAGTCACGCTTACAACCACGAGACCAACGGGGCAGTCATCCATCATTAGAGTCATACTTAAAGGCTGAAAAGTTCTTTCAGGTCTGCTAATATGTCCCTAATTAAAGAAGATAGGTCCTATTGTTGAAATCTGTAAATGAAAAATGTAAACTGTAAATGTTATTTATTTGACTGTATATTTAAAGCTTATGTGTTATATCTTAAGTAAGCGATCAGGCTTGATCAAATCGACCCTGGGGGCTTATTCTGAACCGTTATTGCTAGGCAGTAGGTGGTTAGTAATCTATGCGTGAGTGACCGATACATACATACAAAATCTGCTTTTAACGGTTCAACTGCTTGACCTTGGCCTCTCTGTGTTGAAATGGGCTTGCGTGAAGAATAAGCGGGCCCATTTCACCATGAAATAACAACTAACGGTCTTACTGCCTGGCAAATAGTGTTCATATTATTTAGCCCTCTGATCGCACTGTGAATATACCTGACTTGCCATTTCCATTCTGATGTAAAATTCATAATCTCTTGATTTGATCTCCCTTTTAATTTATTTATTTATTTTTATTAAAGTTAAGTAATGTGCAATTGTTTAAAAAAATAAATTGTTGAAAAATGTATTGCATTTTATTTGTCCCTTTTGTAAGACTCGCTCTTTTATTTTCACTACCTACGTACACCATGGCTTTTTTATACTTGACTTGATTGCCTCGAACAATAAGATAGAAAACAGTTTGGATGATAAATATAGTCCCTACAATCGCACCACGCTAAACAAAACGCAAATGACAGTAGCTGATTTTGACACATTAGTAGTTGTGGATTTTGACATTGACAAAACGACATTTGTTTTCATACCATTTTTGAATCATTAAACCCAATAAAAATGCCGTTAATATTAATTTGTGGTACACCAGTTAGTGGCAAAACATCCAGAGCAAAAGAACTTAAAGACTTCTTTGTAAATAAACACGGAAAAAAGGTTGTAATCGTATCTGAAGACGAAGCTATAGTAAAGTTAGGTTATGATAAAAATTCAACATATTTGGACTCGCAAAAAGAGAAAAGGGTGAGAGGATACCTGAAATCAGAGGTTTTGAAGCTGATTGGAAAGGACAATGTCGTTATATTGGATGGAAGTAACTATATTAAAGGTAAAAAACTATCGAAGTAGACTATCTGTTGTACTGTTTTACGCAAATACTTGTATATAACTACAAATAGGGCTCTAGATGGCGTCTGACAGTTCAAAAACATTACAAATTCATTTACTATAGTCAATCTTAGTTTCAAAGCAGTTTTCCAATTAAATTCTTGATTCAAGCATAAGCATTTCAATTCTAAACAAACCATCTTCCAAAAAAGTTATAAGGTCGATTTGCAGGCAGGTCACTTCTATAGTCGTTGCGCTTTGGCATGGCAATAGCGGTCATTGCCCTTTCAATATCATTCTGTAGGAACTCACACAACAAACTACATATCACTCAGATACTCATACCAAACAAGTTTAAGTAAGACAGGAAGAGAGTCAATGAGTTCCTTAGCGTAGTCAGGTTATAATGTTCCAACTGGGGGCACACAAGCCTCCTTTCGGTCACAGGAAATGTGACAAAGGCCTTCTCTCCTTGCGAGGGAATAGGACGTAATCCAACATGCGAGCCCAGTGTGTGTTGATTCATGTCATCATCTCAGCCGCAAGACGTCCACTGCTGGACATAGGCCTCCCCCTATTTTGGGGGCTTTGCCATAATCGCCACGCTTGGCAAGCGGGTTGGCGATCGCAGTATGATGGTAAAATGCATAGAGAACGCTGCTGCCCATTCTCTAGTAAATCCCTTAATCGCCTTTTACGACACCCATGGGAAGAAATGATTCATGTCACATGTCTTCAAATTTTTGGTTCTAGGACATCACGGTTTCCTCAGGATGTTTTCTTCACACTTTTGAGAGCAGTGGTGATGAAATAATTTACACAAAGTAAGTGCCTGTCTGGGCTCAAATCTACAATCTACAGCTCGTTAGATACAGCTGTTGCCACTAGGCCACCACTGCTCTCATCACTAAATTTCTCAGTTTATCAGTTTTAAGATATTGCATACAACATGGTTGGAATAACTACCAACAGTTGCTGTGGTGCTCGCTCTATAATCCATCTGAAGGACTTACAAGTAACCCTACCCAACTGTCACCCACCAATCAGAATGAAACTTTGCACATCGATATAACACTAAAAAATATTGAACCCGTGTTTTTTCATTTTTCCGGAATCCACTTTTTAGGGTTCCGTTGCCAAATGGCAAAAAACGGAACCCTTATAGATTCGTCATGTCTGTCTGTCTGTCTGTCTGTCTGTCTGTCTGTCTGTCCGTCCGTATGTCACAGCCATTTTATTCCGAAACTATAAGAGCTATGCTGTTGAAACTTGGTAAGTAGGTGTATTCTTTGAACCGCATTAAGATTTTCACACTAAAATAGAAAAAAAACAATAAATTTTGGGGTTCCCCATACATAGAACTGAAACTCAAAAATGTTTTTTTTCATCAAACCCATACGTGTGGGGTATCTATGAATAGGTCTTCAAAAATGGTAATGAGGTTTCTATTTTCATTTTTTTCTAAACTGAATAGTTTGCGCGAGAGACACTTCCAAAGTGGTAAAATGTGTGTCCCCCCCCCCGTAACTTCTAAAATAAGAGAATGACAAAACTAAAAAAAATATATGATGTACATTACCATGTAAACTACCAACGAAAATTGGTTTGAACGAGATCGAGTGAGTAGTTTTTTTTTAAAACGTCATAAATCGTAAACCGCAATTCACCTTACATTCAATCAACTGAAATATAAAAATTAAAAAATATATATATTTTTAAACCGAAAATACCTACAGGTTTGTACGGAACCCTCGGTGCGCGAGTCCGACTCGCACTTGGCCGGTTTTTAGGAGTAGAAACCACCCCTAATTACCCCTAAGTAAGCTAACCCACGTAACTCTGGGTAGAGTGAGTTTATTTGACTGCTTTTCAATCAGAACATTACGATCTTGACCACAGATAAGCTAACCTACCTTAAACCTAATATAACTTATCCCCACAAACCGTTACAACCCTTATAAACCTAGGGAGTGGTTTCTACCCCTAAAAAGTGGATTCCGGAAAAATAAAAAAACAGGTTCAATATTTTTTAGTGTTATATTGATGTGAAAAGTTTCATTCTGATTGGTGGGTGACAGTTGGGAAGGGTTACGTGTTAGTGCAGAAACCAAACCCTATAACATGAAACACAGACATGTGGCTAACATTATTGGTTTTCGTGTTCTAGGCTACCGTTACGAACTATACTGTGCCTCAAAAGCATCCAAGTCAACACAATGTACAGTATACACTATCAGAAACCATGATGAAGCTTGGGAAGCTAATCTGAAGAGACAGAGTGCTACAGAGGGAGATAATACAGAGGCACAGAGGGATTGTGTTCCTTATACTGAAGAGGTGTTTAATGCTTTGACCAGGCTAAGGTAAGATATTTTGCGAATACTATGCAATAGTTTTAATTTTTTAATCAGCAACTATTTCCTCCATCCGAATCATATCATATTTAATTTTGATGAATAATTTACCTCAGTCTGGACATGTCTGGAAAAAAAATGGAAATTCAATTTGAATATGTAAGGTGTATCTATTCATACACGAAATATTTTAAGGGGTACACCTGTAGGTGGTAAAGAAGCTTTAGAAGCAAAAAGAAAATTTTTATCTAAGCGTTTTTGAATTTTCGTAATTATTATAATTTTAAAACTACTTGAGACGTTTTGCATAAAACCTTTACTCCAAATTCTATGAATGGCCCGCCTGACGCTGCGAGGGCGACGACCGGACGGCACGAGCATGGCCGCGGTGTCTCGGGCCGTAAAAAATAAGAAGGAGCCAATATTTCTTATGTGCGTCAAATAATTTATAAATATTAAATTAAAAAAAAAACTTAGAAAAATTTTTTTTTCGTTTCTATAGCTTCTTTACCACCTACAGATGTACCTCTTAAAATATTTCGTGTATGAATAGATACACCTTATATAAAGAATTAATTAAATCATAAAGGTATAAATCACACAAAATATGCGTACCTCAATTATTTTATGTAAGACTTTCCTTAGTTTAAAAACCGGCCAAGTGCGAGTCCGACTCGTGCACCGAGGGTTCCGTACAAACCTGCAGGTATTCTTGGTTTAAAAATAAATGTTTTTTTTTTTAATTTTTTATTTCAGTTGATTGAATGTAAGGTAAATTGCGGTTTACGATTTATGACGTTTTAAAAAAAAAACTACTCACTCGATCTCGTTCAAACCAATTTTCGGTGGTAGTTTACATAGTAATGTACATCATATATTTTTTTTAGTTTTATCATTCTCTTATTTTAGAAGTTACGGGGGGGGGGACACACATTTTACCACTTTGGAAGTGTCTCTCGTGCAAACTATTCAGTTTAGAAAAAAATGATATTAGAAACCTCATTACCATTTTTGAAGACCTATTCATAGATACCCCACACGTACGGGTTTGATGAAAAAAAACCATTTTTGAGTTTCAGTTCTATGTATGGGGAACCCCAAAATTTATTGTTTTTTTTTCTATTTTAGTGTGAAAATCTTAATGCGGTTCACAGAATACATCTACTTACCAGGTTTCAACAGCATAGCTCTTATAGTTTCTGAAAAAAGTGGCTGTGACATACGGACGGACGGACAGACAGACAGACAGACAGACATGACGAATCTATAAGGGTTCCGTTTTTTGCCATTTGGCAACGGAACCCTAAAAATCAAAACCAATGGAACATAAATACCATTAACTTTATGATGAAATAATCAAGTGCTACATTTAGTGATGCTCTAATCCAATCATCATCATCATTTCAGCCGTAAGACGTCCCACTTCTGGACATAGGGCTCCCCTAATTTGGGGGACTTTGCCACAATCGCCACTCTTGGCAGGCGCATTGGCGATCGTAGTATCGTGGTAAAATGCATAGAGAACGCTGCTACCCATTCTCTAGTAAGTCCCTTATTCGCCTTCTATGACATCCACGAGAAGAAACGGGGAATTAAAAGATATAACCAATCAACCAACAATATTGAATACTTACTTAACTTCATCAGCAGACTATAATGTTCCCACTGCTGGGACACATGCCTCCTCTCGGTAAGAGGGAGTGGTCCATAATCTACCACGCGAGCCCAATGCGGGTTGGTAGACTTCACATGTCTTCGAATTTTTAGTTTGAAGACATGCCGGTTTCCTTACGATGCTTTCCTTCACCGTTCTGTGAGCAGTGGTGATGAAATCATTTACACAAAGTAAAGCGCCTACTTGGGTTCGAACTTACGACCGTAAGTCGCTGCCGTTACCACTAGGCCACTACTGCTCTTACGCTCTCTACTTGCAATTAGCTTACCACAACTAATCATAATTACAGGTTTGAAGAACCAAACTCAAACAACAGATGGGACAGCCCACTGTTCACGGTGCAGCCGACAGACGAGCTCAATCTAGAAGATGTGTACAAAGTTCTGTTTGAGAAGAAACCTCCGCCGCCTAATATGAGTACACAGAATGTAAGTATTGCTGAATGCCCCTCATCATCATCATTTCAGCCGAAAGACCTCCACTGTTGGACATAGGCCTCCCCTAAGCTTCTCGCATTCAGCGGATTCTTGCGGCCTTCACTAGGTCATCAGTCCACCTATTGGGAGACCTTTAGCTTTCTAAAAAGTCCCATTGTAAGCGACCACGTTTCGATTCCATAGGTCATCACTGCCAACACACACTGGTCAAAGACTTTCGTCTTGAGACACTGCGGTATGTGGGACAAGATCTTGCGTAGCTCCCCGTAGGTTGCCCAGCCGAGTCGGATTCGACGTTTGACCTCGTTCTCGAAGTTGGACCTAAATACCTAACTGTAGTCTGTGCTAGGTAAACATACTCGTACCCCCGATCTTCAGAATAGCACTAAACTTATCTAAATTCGGCTATAAATAGGCATTAATTTCATATCATGCTCATAATTGCTACAATAGGCATTGTAGCAGTTACTGTTATGATCATAATACACTGCTGTCGACCGTTGCTTCTAAAAACCAGTCATTACCAACAAAAAGCCATTTTTTTTTACATTCACCCATAAATCACCACCATTTTCTTCGTTTTCAGGCACCACTAACATCAACAAACTTCCTCTACGAGCTGGACAAAGTCACTCAGTCAATATCGAAACAGATTCTAGAAGCAAAACAACTGAACATGGACGGCGAAGTCAAATTCCCTGACTATCCTGGATGTATACTGGACGCGGGATACACACAGTTCATAAACCCACAGAAACTATTGAAGCTGAGACGGCAATTCTTAACATATGCGAAAATGTCCCATTCAAATGAAGATATAAATAAAATTGGCAGATTTTATATACAGTATTTGAATAAAAGTATAACGGATTATTTTTTGTTTAATTTTAGCTAACTTTTGCCGGTAGCTTCGCCCGCGTATCATACATAGTTTTTTTAGCAGTTCATCAGATTTTCATACAAACAATGAAAAGAAATATTGCGCCGACCTCAAATAAATTGGGATATGGGCAGGAGAATTATGCTGATTTATTCTCTAGGATGGCAACGCAGCTGGTTTTACAGATATCTACAGACACTTACCATCAGGTGTGCCGACAGCATATAGCGATCCAATAACATTGTAGACAATAGCCAAAGAAAGAACAGCAAGGCATTCAGGATCTCTCCACTTTGTCATAATTGCTCATTAATTTTTCTAATGATTACATTATTATTTATTAGTATACAGGATTTTTTTTCAACCAGTTCGCAATTTTTTTTTTTGGTTGTTTCGTGGCAACAAATTCAACTAAATGGAACACATTTCAACTATTTTTTTTTTTTAATTTTTATCCGACTTTAAATCAGTAAACTGTAGACACCCTACATATTTCGTAATATGATATCGACAATAGGAATAGGTCATTAACCGCGCGCCGGCGTAGGTTCTTCGAACTTCTTAGAATGTTGACCGATCGAACAGCTAGTAGGTACATACTTGTACCTACGCTCGGTCGTTCACCTTTGCCGCCGCGCCGACGCCGCGCGCAAGTTACCATAAAAACCAGTTTCAAAATAAACATCTTTCGTTAACGATAACTTAATTTTTTTGTACTAAGATGTATCAAAATAAGAATTGCATGGTTATTATAACGCGTTTAAGTTTAATTTGTTAAAATTTTCGCATTGGTTAAAAACTTATCCTGTATAATATTTACTGATATTTATTCTAGAAGTATGTATGTATTTTTGTATGTATGTATATCTATTTTTCTTCTACTATTACACACGTTGTTTAAATCTATCTTATCTTCTCTCCTATCGCAGGTATGCTGGAAGAGATTTCTATAGAAATAAGCATTACCTTTGTACATATTTTTCCGTTCCTTTCTTCTTGTGTTTATATGTGTGCATAAAATATAAATAAATGGTTAAATAAATAATGATAATAAGGAAAAAGGAGGAGGAATAAAAGAAAAAGTAACCAATAAATCATTGTTTTTAATCTCTTCACTTAACAAATAAACAACAGTGCGTTTTAAACAGTAGAACAATTTCAAGCAAATACAACCCGTGCGAGTGAACTAGGCACCTGGCGTTGTGACGTCACATATGATAATACGACTAAACGCACAAGGCGAACACAGGGAGCGTACCTACTTTGTTCGCACGGGTTGTATAGTACTTTACAATGTAGATAGGCTAATTAATCTGCATGTAAATCTCATTGGCCGACCAATATAATGCAGACCCTGGGCGTATTTGTCACAAAACAAAACGCGTTTCTTGGGTATTCAAAAGTAAACCTTATTTTTATTGAGATAAAGCTAATTTTGCATAAACAAAATAGCGCGACTTTTTGTGCAAATACGCAAGAGTAGTACGCACGGCTACACACCAAGCTATGCATTTCCAGTATAAACTGATCTCACATTGTATAGGATTTCCGTATATTGAGAGGTCAGCTTAAACTGGAAATGCATAGCTTCATGTGTCCGTGAGTACCATAACAACAATGAATTATACAAATTGAAAATAAGTTTTAACAACAGATCAAAGTCATATTTTTTAAATCTATTTTCACTACTACAGTAAGTTTGACAATAAATCGTAGAATAAAAATTAAACATTTATTTCAAGTTGTTCTACTGTTTGTATAATACAAGAGTCTCACAATAAAACTGTTTACAACATACAACCAATAACTAATTTTAATTTAAATCAGTACCTTATGTAATACTTTAGCCCAGCTGTTTGTGATGCCAGTTGTGGGCATAAACTAATATATAATACGTATAATATACTTTTCATTTGTATTTTTACTCTTTTCGTGCTGTAGTGCCGATAAAAATGAAGTATTCTAAAGAATGATTTAATGAAAAGTAAAATTTATAAATGCGTTCCCAGACAATATTAAATTAAATAATGAAAATCAATGGTTTACATTGTAATCTTGCATTCAACTAAAGATATGTTTGCAAAGAAAAGTCATCAATATTCAGGGCTATTGCCCTGAATATCAAGAATCGCATTTTGACTTTATTTTGCTAGATTATTCATACAAATATCAACTTTAGGTTCATATGAATAAAGTTTTTATTCGTATGAAGTACTCTTACTCACAGTTGCGCAAACGAATTTAAACTTTATTCATATGGACCTAAAGTTATTATTCGCATAAAACGCTAACTTTACTTTTCAAAACAATTACGAAGATCTTTGTATTTTGGCTTCAGCGGGAGTCTTTCGTTTTACAAAAATAATATTGAAAAATACAGTCGAATTGATAACCTCCTCCTTTTTTTGAAGTCGGTTAAAAATATATTGATATCGGCACTAAAGCAGAAATTAAAGTAAAATAACTATAAAATACTCCAATGTATTGTGAGATCTATCGCATCTAAACTCATTTTAATTGACACATATACGCGTCACTGTCAACAGACTGTCAAAAATCTCGGTTCCACAGATTATATCTGACTTATAACATGTTTAATAGATCAAAATTATAGACGGTAGAGGTAAGGAGAATCATCTCAGTATATTTAAATGTATTATTTCGCACGTGAAATATATTAATCAATAACAATATTTTTTCACTCGGCACACTTCAATCTGTCAACAACTGCTAAGTTCATACCTTACCCTGTGGCCACGCTACTGCCATTTTGGTGGATTTTGAAACTGCTTATAACTGGACATTTTTTTATCGTTCGCCCCACCTTACCTTTAACGTCCATAATCAAAATAAAAATCATAGGGATTTTATACTCTGCTCATATAATGACGCCTTGTTACAAAAATGTACCTTACCCTACATGCCAATATCATTAATTCTAAATAAAGCATTGTGTCGAGCCATTACAAATAACATATTAGCTCGATTAGAACCTATAATACATATTTTTAACACTAACAATTTTTTTTTTGTTTGTCTGGTTGGCTAGAAAAATATTGTGAATACAGCGTGTATTAACTACTGAAAAGTGTATTTATAGTTATATAAACGCTAGCTTATATCATACAAATACACTCTGATAATTTAAAACGTTACGAAATCTAGTCGCAGTCTCATCTCAGCGACAATCAAATGTCAAAAACTTGTCAAAAAAGTATGATAACTCAAGGTATTTTTGACAATTTTGACTGACTGAGATCGTACTATAAACGTTCTTCTTAAAATTACGGAAATTACTACTCTGGTTATACACGCCCGCCGTTTGAAAGGAGTATGTATGGATCGTAGCAGGTTGCGTTCATATAGTAGTAACCATTGAGCTATAATGTATAACTCAATGGTTGTGTTCTGTATTTTTTACTTACCTTACCTTACACGGGGAGGCGTGAGTTTATTTCTAATTGAAATAAACTTTTTAGTAGCTAGAACATGTAGGAAGCGACATAAATTCAAATAACTTTTTTTTCTACTGTTTAAAATACTTAATTTCACAATGACCATTTTGTATTCCAATAATTTACTTCAAAACCATTGATATACAAAAACACCTCATCATTTCAGCCCTAAGACGTCCACTGCTGGACTTAGGCCTCCCCCAATTTGGGGGGCTTTGCCATAATCGCCACGCTTGGCAGGCGGGTTGGCGATCGCAGTATGGTGGTAAAATGCATAGAGAACGCTGCTGCCCATTCTCTAGTAAGTCCCTTAGTCGCCTTATACGACACCCACAGGAAGAAATGGGGTGGTGTTATTCTTTACGTCCGGTACCACACAATACTTCAACAAATTTTATGAAAGTATTTAGTGACTACAGGTCCAGTCACGAGTAATAATATGTGTACACATAACCAAATTCAAAAGCGATTTTCTTTTTAAATAACGATTGCAACTTTGAGAAAAGGCAAATTTCGTAATAGTGAGGGTTCTAAAATACTATGTTCGTTTTAAAATAAAATTACAATCAGTACAATAGGAGAAAATCCCTTTTAAAAGTTGGTAAGTGTATACATATTCGTGCTCGTGACTGTACGCTTAAAACTTCGGGGAAACAGGCGTGGCGTTTTGTTGTGATTTTCGTTCCGAATGTTTTCTTCAACACTATTTCACAAACATTTAATTTTCCTAGCCAGTCAACGCAAACAAAAACATAACTATACAATTATTAAACAATTTTCCTTTTAATACAACTTTTTATTTCAATGTTTAACTCCCCTCCTTGTACGTCATAAACTACGTTATGTTTAGTTAAATTATTTATTAAAGACATTATGACTATGTATCACTTATATGCGGACGTGTGTGCGTAGCCGATCTGTTTTATCTTTGTATTCACACAAGTGTAAAAAAATGTGTGTGGTTAAAGAAAATCTTGATACTTTCGTATCATTACAAATATATCAGATCGGCTTTTATTTTGGCTTTCTTATTCACATCAATATTTAATAATATACAGGTAGCAGAGGAGCTCGAAGCAAAACTGCTTACCATGGATACAACATGATTCAAAATAAAATAAAAGCTCTGCCATACATTGTGACTGACGGTATTGCAGGGGATTTACCGTAGCCCTGGCATAGGCAACTGAAGGAAACCGGGTGGGTTTTAGTCAGTTAAAGTCTGACACGCCCTTCCGCTCCATCCAGAGCGGGAGACGTCATTGATTCCTCACAAAAAAAAGATATTGCACTTTTCTATGAAACAGCCAGGTTCTTAGAAAAAAAATCTACGTTAGGAGGTCCAGAACCATGTGCAGAATTCATGGTAAGAATTTGCGTGTCAAGTCCCCGCCGCTTTTATAATAAATCTCTTTCAACTTGTTAAAAAAAAAATGTTGCGCACCGGCATCGGAAATTAGGTCCAAATTACCGGTGGTCAGTGTTCTATACCGTAGTACTTCCCTGTTCGACATAAACAACGACGGGATTTATTCGTGCATTTGAAATTTCTACTCTCTATGTTGGACCGAGCATTGAGAATGCAATAGAGTGTAGCGTAAGACAGTCTCAGCGCGTCGACAAAACCCTTTGTGCGATTTTCAACTTTCGGCTCTACGCAGTGCGTTGAAATTACAGTGTACGAAAAATCCGCGATTTTATTTCGTACGTAGGTACAATGCATGTGTTGTATGGACGCCAGCACATCAAGGTACCCAAAACTGTCAAATTTTCCCAATCAATCTTGAACCTAATAATTTAGCGTTAAAGTTGAAAACCTATTAAAGAAATTTGAAAGTGTACGTAAATCATGGTGATTTCGACCGAAAAGTATCGCTTTCATATACATTATTGTATAAAGCATCTACTTTAAATAATCAGAAGATAAAAACAATATTGATGTGCACACAATATTACGCCCTTCACCTCCTTATTTCTTAGAAGAAAAAAAAAACTATTACGTTTCAGTCGCTATCGCGTTTGCGATCATAAAAAAAAAACCTTGCGAGTCACTGAAATATGTGAATTGGGAAAATAACAAAAAAAAAATGACATGGAAAAGAAATATTTTACTTGTTGATCTTTGACAGTCGTTACGGTTCGTCAGAAGCCCGAAAGTCTGACAACCATTCTTCCCCTTGGTAAGTTAAGTTACCGTATTACCCAGTAACTGGGTTGTGGACGTCAGATAGGCAGTCGCTGCATGTAAAATGCTGGTACTCAGCTGCATCCAGTTAGACTGGAACGACCGCAACGTAATTGGAAAAAGGCTAGGCGATGATAAAACGTGACAAATGTCATGTCTTGTCCACTTCCAAAAGTTAGTTTATTTGTGAAAAATAAATAAAACAATTTTCCCATTTTCTAGTGACTAGCAAGAAAAAAAAAAGAAAAAACAATACTTTGTGATAACAACTTATGTACTAGCGTTCGTAAACAAAAATGTAATTTGAATAATAAAGTTATATTGTTTGTTCATTCACGGAGCGACAGATACGCTCAAAGATTTCAGAATTCATTTTAAAAATACTGAAGTGGAAGGATTCTTCGTTAGATAGAATCTACCTCATCTGACTATACAGGATCTATCTCCGGTGGTATCGGATTGCCGTCCCATCGGACTATGAGAGTGAGGGAAGAGTGAGTGCTCCTGTGTCTGCGCACACACTTGTGCACTATAGTATCTCCCGCGCCGATGGCTAGTCTCCGTTGAGATTGGGAGCGATGGTCGAAAAACGGTCTGGAGGACTATATATTCAGGATCAAAGGAGGATCGGACAAAATGGTCCCCACGACCAATAACAACCACATATGTATATGTCATTAGATAAGCAATTTAATATACAGCAATAACTACTATGGCTATTTTATTTCAAATAGCTATGTGAAAAAAGTTATGGCGATCTTTGTTGGACGTACTGGATGCAGATAAAGGATCATTTTGATTAAATAGTTAGTAACTTCTAGTGGTCTTTGAATACTCCCAAACGTAAACATTCTGATGAGAACAAAACATTATGGTACCCTCGAGCTGGTCGCAGCTGATGATGGACTTGAATCCTTAAATAGGTAATTGAATTCTTAAATAGCTACTAGTAAATCCATCTAGTTTGGGCTCATTAGATGTGTTTTAACAAGTCCTATTCATTTTACCTGATGGCGAGGATTAGCAGCCATTCAAGGGTTCCACTGTGTAGCGAAGATCAACAGAAGTGATGATCTGCGACAGTTCCACTATCTACCGTCCAGTACTTACGTCCTACCAAACATGGCCACAACTTTTTCCACACAGCGAGTTGAAATGAGCCGCCATAGTAGTTATTGTAATTTACTCAAAGACCTATCTAATGACATGTGTGTGGTTGTTATTGGTGCTGGGACCAGCTTCCATACATCTTTGCCGATTCTCCTTTAATTAGCTGAAAATATTTTACCCAAGTGGGTGTCGATATCAGAAAATAATGAACCAAAAAATTAAATGTTTCTTTCATCACTCCAACTTTGTTCAAATCTTTAAACTACTCTGATATTTACATTAAGGCAACCACACGACTGTTCTGTTTTGATTTTTGGAAATTCGTTAAAAAAATCAAAGTTATTCCACGAAAAATTACACAAACACTTGAGCAATCTGCATGCGCCTAAAACACTCTTGCAGAATACTCATAATGCCAGAAAGTGGCGGTTCTTTGGCAAGTCCTATGTCCAGCAGTGGACGTCTTTCGATTGAAATGGTGCTAAAGCACTAGGAAGTGGCGGGCGGGCGTTTTGAGGGACTGTCTTATGTAACTTTGGCGTTCAAAAAGTGCTGACTCTCAGCCTAGTTTGAATAAATGACTTTTGATTTTGATGATGATGATACTCAAATTGAAAAACCTCACTCCATTTTCATATTTAATTGAGATAAATTTGTCCATCCGTGAGAGCCATGAGAGCTATGTACTGTAACTCTAATATAGTAGACACTCGATTAACCGGTCTAATTGTTGTCGCATTCAGATAATCGTAAATCCGGATGATGAAAAAAACGGTTTTGTACATATTATTGCAAATTTATTGCATAAATAATGGTAGATAGTTATTAAAAACAACAAAAATCTATTAAAATTGTACTAAACAAATATGTTTAGTAAGAAATTATTAATAGGTGACATATTTTCTAGTAAAGCAAGTCCCGAGTTGCCCCCGTGCAAGCATGGATTTGACTTAAAAGTATAAAGTTATTTGATCTCGATTTATAGTCCGGATAATCCGTTTAAATGAGGGCCGGATAACCGAGGCTCTTACTTTATTACTGTATCTTGACTGGCCTGTTAGTCCAGTGCCACGGTTCCTAACCTGGGGGTAAAACTGGTATTTTGCGGGGGTAATGAGCTAGTAATATATAACAAAGATTAGACCAATAAGACCAAATCTAGCTCACCAGTGCATTTCATGCCCTAACTGTGTAATCAAATGACAAGTCGGAGCCGCGTTTCTAATTAAGCGCGTGAAACGTACGGTTTGTATGAATTGTATTGTAAGGTAATTGGTAATTTTATTTGCAAGTTTTTTTCATGTTAGGTTTAGTAAAATCTGTAAAAATTATATAGATATATAATGTACTCTGTGAACTTAGACAATAATTTGCAATTTTGTGTGTTGTTTTGTTTGGTGTTCATTGGTAATATGAGGGAGAGCAGGAGGGGTAAATTAGATTCTCTAGCTATTTCATAGGGGTGACAAGATCGAAAAGGTTAGGAACCACTGGTCTAGTGGTTAGTGACCCTGACTGCAAAGACGAAGGTCAATTCCTACCCAGGACAAATCTTTGTGTGATGAGCACAATCATTTCTTCTGTGTTTGGGTGTAGTTTATCTATAATATGTATGCATTTAGAAATATAGAAGTATATTTATCAGTTGTCTGATTACCATAGTACAGGCTCTGTCTAGTTTGGGATCAGGTAACGGTGTGTTGGTTGTCCTAAGATATAAAAATTACTGCCCCCACTACTGAGCAGTCATTACTAAGATACTGTACTACTCGCCCTTTTTTTATCTTATGGCGGAGAGATCTTTCGTTTGTAACATGGCTTACATCTGCCCTGTTGTTTTAAAACGATACTAACGTTCATATAGTTAGAAATGGGGTGACTACTGAGATGACGACTAATAGAGAAGTGTGGAAGGAAAGAATGATCATGTCTCATATCCGTATAACCGTATGTTTAAGCTCTTCATACGAGTATAATAATTAATTGAATGCGAATAATACCAAGTCGGTTTTTGAAACTGGCCCTTAATACAAGGTCCGATGAATTCCAATGAAAAAGCTAGCGAAACTTCGCAAACGATGATGGGTCTTGATATTTAAACATGATATGAATGCATGAATGCCTAAGGCATTAAGTCCGCCTTTGTACCTATTTTGTGTGCGAGAAGTTTAAATAAATAAATAAATTTAAATAGAACGCAACTGTTATTATTAAGAAAATTGTGTTGACTCTAGCAACACTTTAAACATACTTTTTTTTATTGCTTAACCTCTCTCGTCCCACTGACACAATATCGGGTCAGCCGAAAAATGTCCTCTGCGTCCCGAAGACTCGATATCGCGTCCTATGACTTCACGCGACTATATGCTTTTTTGCTATGACGTGATGGTGTGTTTTCGGTTGTAGTCTACCTCATTTGCGTCCAGTTCGTGGCCATCATCGCGCCCGATGAAAAGCGATTGGTGTGGTCTATGACGGAACGAGCGTGACAAGAATACTGAAGGGGTCTGCTAGGACCGATGCCTGCCAGGGTCGCGAGATTTGTTCGAAATAGATACCGCGGCCCTGGCAGATGGGCAACTGACGGAACACGGGTGGGTTTTAGTCAGTAAAAGTCTGAAACGCCCCGCCGATCCACCCAGAGCGGGAGACGAAATTTGATGAATTCCCATCCACAAAAAAAAAATGGTTATGACTTCTCTTCGTCGATTTGTTGAAAATAGTGGCAAAAAGGTAGAGTATCGCTGTCTTAAAACAAATATGTATATCTGAAATAATGGAAGATACTGGTTTTTACATACTATCTTAATTACTTTAATACCAGTCTTAGTTTTTACGTCAAAACTAAAATGTGTAGGCCAAAATTAGATCCGTTATACACTGCACGGTTTCTTTACGATACGGCGCGGTAGTCGCACCGCAGAATCTACTAGTGATGTATCGGATTGTTCAAAATGTAAATCCGCGAATACAGATATTTGGTGTCAAGATCCGCGGATACGGATATAGACGGATCTTAATTTTCTTACTAAATCGGTGAAAATTGAGTATTATTGTCTTTACGTAAAATTTAATTTTCTACGGTTCAACCGGCGGTCAGTATACATAATTTAAAAAATACCTATATTAAAAATTACTGAAATTGATAGAGTTGTCGATTCTGAACTAACTACTTTCAGATCTTGACATTCATTCTGTTACACCTTGTATACGCAGTTACTAGCTTTTGCCTGAGGCTTCACCCGCGTATTCATATAAACCTACCTCTTGAATCACTCTGTCTATTGATAAAAACCACATCAAAATCCGTTGCGTAGTTTAAAAGATCTCAACGTAAAGACGCTGGAAGCGACTTGTTTTTTATACTATGTAAGATAAGTTGTGAAGGGTGGGCGTTTTGGGGGATTGTCTTTTATGTAATTTGGACGTTCGAAAAGAGCTGCTCGTCAGCCTGATTTGAATAAATGACTTTTGATTTGATTTATAAGGCATACAGCGATAGCGCTGTGCTGTGGACACGCCCTATTTTCCAACAAGCTTCCACAGACCACAGAGATCACAAAACACTGTGTCTATATAAGGTGTATCTATTCATACACGAAATATTTTAAGAGGTAGGTTAGAGGTTTAGAGGTAGGGGTAGGTGGTAAAGAAGCTATAGAAGCGAAAATAAATTTTTTATCTAAGCGTTTTTGAATTTTCGTAATTATTATAATTTTAAAACTACTTGAGACGTTTTGCATAAAACCTTTACTCCAAATTCTATGAATGGCCCGCCTGTCGCTGCGAGGGCGACGACCGGACGGCACGAGCATGGCCGCGGTGTCTCGGGCCGTAAAAATAAGAAGGAGCCAATATTTCTTATGTGCGTCAAATAATTTATAAATATTAAATTAAAAAAAAATCTCTTAGAAATTTTTTTTTTCTTTGCTATAGCTTCTTTACCACCTACAGGTGTACCTCTTAAAATATTTCGTGTATGAATAGATACACCTTATATACAGCGAATCAACCATATTTATTCACGTCAAAAAACGTGTGTATGCAACAGTACATCTTCAGGGCCCACAATAAAGAACAAAATTAAAAAAAATCTTCCCCAAACCGTTACTTCAAAATTATTCATCCTTCAATCATTTTTAAACAGGATATGAAGACCTCAATACGACATTAAGTAAACTTCGTATATAACTATTGACGTTTCTTCTCTACAAATAAAAATTCAATGGATTATACAAGGTAGCTGGATAACAAAGCGCCAACTGTTACGATTTTGACTGCGTAAATAAATGCTTTAATTTCTGTATGTTTGTACAAACTGCCGTGATTCTTTAAAAGGCAACCTTCTGACAACACTGATTTTTGCTTGTTTTTTTTTTATTTTAATTAATCTGCGTAAAAAATATGACATATATGGTGCGTTTTTTTTTTTACAAAGGGGCCCGTTGTATATTACTTAGTGCTACTGGATCAATTTTTACACATTATGTTAAAAAAAAAACAAAATGAAGACTGCTTTCGCGGTGTTTTCAAAAATCAGTGTTGTCAGAAGGTTGCCTTTTAAAGTATCACGGCAGAAAACACTTTTACTCGTCAATCACATTTTAAAACTAGATGATGTATGTGTTTCCTATCTGACTACTCTGAGAAGAAAGGCCAAAACAAACTCAAAAGTCACAGTCTTTTTTGAAGTCCAGACATAATCTTGGTCACGTCATATGAAGACCATGTGGATTGGTGACTGAAATGATCTTTGGAGGAAAGAACCACACAGATTGAGAGGACCTGTCCAGTCACAGTTCCGTCAGTCACTGTTCAGACATATTCTTGGTTACATGATGTGAAAAAGATTATGTCTGGACTTTAAAAGAGACTGTGATCTCTGAGATTGTTTCGGCCTTTCTTCTCAGAGTAGTCAGATAGGAAACGCCAACCTCATCTAGTTTTTAAAATATGATTGGCGTGTGAAAGTGTTTGCACAAACCTACTCACAGAAATAAAACCATTTATCATTTATTTTTTATTAATTTCGAAGTTTGGATTGAGTTAGGATTCCAACATTTTCGACTACTTCTAGGACATCGTCAGTTTTTCCATTGACTGTCGTATTGTTATCCTCATATTTGATAAAATAATAAACAACATATTAACATATACTATTACTTATAACAAGCAGTACTTGTTATTTCATAATGGTTTTGTGCTTATTACGATAGTGGCGCAACTGTGGCGCGACTTTTATGCAAACATATACTTAAATTCTCGTATAAACGGTACGATCAACTGTGGCATGTTTACTTTCTATGGCCTACATTACCCATGAGTATTGTACTTAAGTATTTTTTAATTACTGAACATCTATTACTACAATTTAATATCAAAGTGATACAAAACTGTAAAACTCAGATATTTTTATGTACAGCCACACATCAAGTCATAAATTTCCAGTATAAGCTGACATCTCATCGTAAGAAAAGCCTATACAATGCGAGGTCAGCTAAAACAGGACATGTATAGATTGACCTGTAGAAGATTTTTAGTAATTGAGAAATACTTTATTCATATTTTACTCATGTGTAAAGTTGTTTAAGGAATGTAAACATGTCATAGTAACCTTCCAGTTTTAGCTGGCCTCGCATTGTATGGGTTTTTCGTAGAATGATAAATCAGCTTATACTAGAAATGTACAGCTTGTGTTGTCGCCGTGCGTACACAAAAGTTGCCCAATATTGCAGCAACATGACTTTTGTGTTGCTTGAAACGTTTTATGCATAGAAAGGGTTTTTTTGCAGCCATTTTTACCGGAGTATTGGTTTATAAAATTGCTCCATAACGGTGTATCGGTATATCTAGCCGCAATACCTACATAATATTGTCTTCGCAGCAAATTTCTTGACGTTTTCGTAGAAAAAATATTTGATCAATATCGCCCAGCAGTTGCCCATGTAAGTTGGTTATACACATTGCAATTAATATTCAACGACTCTTGAGTACTTTGAAAAAGTAATGCAACAGTGGCGCAACACTTTCGCGACCGTTTCAGTTATTACTACTACGTGATTCTTTGTTGCTAACAAAATCAATATTGCACGATTTGCACGACATAAGAGTGCAATGAAGAAGTTGCACAACAGTGACGCTACAGTTGCGCATCAGTTGCGATTATTAATAGATACTAGTTTCTTTGTTGCTAACAAAAATCAATATTCCACGACTACTGAGTAAATTAAAAAAGTGGCGCAACAGATGCCAAACAGTTGCCCAACAAAAAAATAGACAAAAATTTCGCAAATTCTAATCTTAAAGTTGCCTACATATAAAACGTTTTCCATACAATATATAATAAATAACTTATAAGTTGCTCCGCGGCTACATACAGTACGGCTTGCGACACACGAAGAACACCGAGTCGTATTCGTGTTGCATCATAGAGGGCGGATTCTGCGACTTTCTTTAGTACTAAGAATAAGTGGCAAAACAGTTGCGCGACAGTTGCCAAACAGTTGCCCAAACGAACGCGGACAAAAAAAACGTAAATTCTAGTCTTAGTGTAGTCTACATATAAAACGTTTTCCATACAATATATAATAAATAACTTATAAGTTGCTCCGCGGCTACATACAGTACGGCTTGCGACACACGAAGAACACCGAGTCGTACTCGTGTTGCATCATAGAGTGCGGGTTCTGGGCGTATTTCGTCTTCACGCCCGTTTGTTCTTTCTGTGAACAAAAAATATTTATAGTGAAGTACATAATATGTAGTGTTATATAAGGTGTTCCTTTTGATACCTTCTAGGGTAGGTATAGATGAGACCATGTCAAAGAACCAATTGGCATATGAATATTTTATCCAAGAAAAAAGGTTGATCCATATATTTTGACCGCGTAGGTATTAGAGGCGTCCATTAACCAGTCAATTACCCTAATTACAGACACAATTAAAAAACGATTGTGTCTATACCAAATGTGGTATCTCAGGGACTTAGAGGTTAACCAAGTTCTTCTAACTGGACAGACAGTTGTGCTACTGGGGAGTGTGTTACGGCACTTTTTCTTCCCAGCTAAAGCACTAGGAAGTGGGGCGGGCGTTTTGGGGGACTGTCTTATGTAATTTGTGAAGTATGTAAAGTGCTGATCCTCAGCCTGATTTGGATAAATGACTTTTGATAATCGTCCAATATTGGCAATTTTTCGAAGCCCCCCTCCATAATCACGCATGATATTTTCAAACGGGCAATTTAGTGTAAATACACTTGTGTTGAATTTATGCGTTGCGTTTGGCTAGCTTGGATGTCCACTGTGTATTTGTTTGGATGTATATTCCGTATTGGCGCAAAAACTGCGGGACGCATGTGTATGTAATATGGTACCCAGATAGTTTATAACTTGTGTGTACTTTTAATCCCAGATGATCCCGTGGGATAAGTTTCACCATGTATACGGGCGAAGAAGCGGGCAAAACCTAGTGACTGAGTACACTCACCAATATATCAAATCCTATATCTCTAATAATCTCCAGTAATATGTCATAAGGCGGCTCGATACTGTTCTCCGTTGGCATGTCACTGGCAAAATAAAGTAATATAAATTAAATACAGAAAAAGAAATATTTTCTATTGTTCTAATAAATCTCGACAAAAAAGAGAATAGTTACATGTTCTGTTGGCAACCGTCTAGAAAATCTTACAATGAGGGCCCGATCACACTTACCACAACCAAAACGACACCGCGTGACATGAGCTAATTGTGTGAATGGGTCCTTACTGTGCAAATTGCGGGTAGTTTTATATTTACATAGCAATAATGTTTGTACGTAACCAATAGTGATGTGCCGGATATCCGTATCGGTATCCGTATCCGCGGATATCCGAGGGGGAGGAAAGATCCGTGTCCGTAACCGTTACTTTTTAGGCGGATCTTTCCCTTATTAATTTTCAATACATAGATGAGATTCCATATAGAAAAATGATAAAAGTAGTGCTATGGTAGCAAAGAAAAAGTGTTACATTCCATTCAAATTATTTTTTATTTCTTAAAATCAATCTTTTGGCACCTTTATATAGTGTTGCAAAGGACTCGAGTCCTCGAGTCGTAATTTTAAAGACTCGACTCAATTATGCAAGAGTCAGTGTGCTCAAAAGACTTTAAGTCTAGAGTCAAGCACTCGAGTCTTAAAAGGAGTCGAGTCTTAAAAACCGGCCAAGTGCGAGTCGGACTCGCGCACTGAGGGTTCCGTACAAACCTGTAGGTATTCTCGGTTTATGCATAAGGTTTATTTTTATGAAACTAAATGTTTTTTTTTTTAATTTTATATTTGAGTTGATTGAATGAAAGTTAATTTGCGGTTTACGATTTATGACGTATTAAAAAAAAACTACTTACTAGATCTCGTTCAAACCAATTTTCGGTGGAAGTTTATATGGTTATGTACATCATATATTTTTTTTAGTTTTATCATTCCCTTATTTTAGAAGTTACGGGACGACACATTTTACCACTTTGGAAGTGTCTCTTGCGCAAACTATTCAGTTTAGAAAAAAATGATATGAGAAACCTCAATACCATTTTTGATGACCTATTCATAGATACCCCTCACGTATGGGTTTGATGAAAACATTTTTTTGAGTTTCAGTTCTATGTATGGGGAACCCCAAAATTTATTGTTTTTTTTTTTCTATTTTAGTATGAAAATCTTAATGCGGTTCACAGAATACATCTACTTACCAAGTTTCAACAGCATAGCTCTTATAGTTTCGTAGAAAATTGGCTGTGACATACGAACGAACGGACGGACGGACGGACGGACAGACGGACAGACAGACAGACAGATATGACGAATCTATAAGGGTTCCGTGTTTTGCCATTTGGCAAAGGAACCCTAAAAAAGGACTCGAGTCTTAAAGAGGACTCGAGTCTTAAAATGAACTCCAGTCTTAAAGAAAAACTTGTAGCTCATCATTCGAAAAGACTCGAATAGAAAGTGATTAGTTCAAAGGGAATAGCAGGTTAAGTATTGAAAATGCTCGCTCTTGTGTATTCTCCCGCCTGTGCGGAAGAGCGAGAAGGGTATATCAATCGGTGACGAATAAGTGTGCCACGAGGAATACAGGCACAGTCTGTATAAAGGGTCTTGAATAAAAATACACTTGGATCTGCATACTTTGAGTTCGATTTGCGTACTTAACTGCACGCCAAACTCTTCCGGGGTTAGCAGAGTGGATGGAGAATAACTTTTTCTTATTATGTATTATTATTATTAAACATATCATTTAAAAATTGTATGTGTAGTGCCACAAATAGGGACCTGAGCAACATTTTCTTTTTTTTTTTGAATATGTTGCAGGTGGAGGATTTCGATAAAACTTGTAACAGTAAAATCAACACACTAAGTACTATTTCTGAGATTTTTTTAAAGTGGTCACTCTATTAGAACTTACTAAAAATAGCCAAAAAAGAAATAGTTCTTAATAAAAAATATTTTTTTAGCAAACTAAGTATGATCGATATATGTTATATTTGTCATAATGTTGTCTACAGTTTGGCTTTGGAATCACATTCATAGCTCTATTAGTTTTAGAGAACGAAAAGTTTAAAAATTTGTCTGTTATTAGGACATTTTCCAAGGTTACTCAATGACAGTAAGAGCTAGGCAGTCAAAAAATTCATAAATAGGAATGCAAATGAGCAGCGTACTTAACAATATCATCTTCATTACATTTGGCTCTGGGGGCACATTTTCAATACTGAACCTGCTATACCCTTTATGGTTATGATGTAATTATGCGTACAAAAAAATCTGACGAGTTATTCATAGACTCGAATTCATTTTAAGACTTGAGTCCTTTTTAAGACTCGAATGGCTGTTAAATGACTCGGGCTCGGCTTGACTCTAGACTCCGAGCCTTTTGAGCACACTGAGTCTTGCATAATTGAGTCGAGTCTTTAAAATTACGACTCGAGGACTCGAGTCCTTTGCAACACTACCTTTATATTGCAAACAATGATTATACTAAATTTTCATATAACCAATAGCCAATAACCATTTCGCCTTTATTTCTTACCTATAATGGTACAGTAGGGGGCCCAGGTTGATCCAGTAGCCGCCAGGTTGCAATATCATATATATTCTCTCTATAAACTCTATGACGTTGGGCGCGCAGTCAATAAAGAAACACGTCGCCACGCAGGACCATTCGTCTGGTTCTGTGTATACCTGGAATTAAAAAAGCATCAGTCGGTAAAGAAACTCTGTTTCGTAGATCTTAGACAGTCGTTACGGGTCGTCAGAAGTCCGAAATTCTGACAACCAGTCTTACCAAGGGGTATTACCCAGTAACTGGGTTGTGGAGGTCAGATAGGCAGTCGCTACATATAAAATACTGGTACTCAGCTGCATACGTTTAGACAGGAAGCCGACCCCAACATAGTTGGGAAAAGGCTAGGCAGATGATGAGTCAGTAACAAAACTGTGCACGCATTTTTTTGAGGAAAGGGTTACAGGTGTGATAAAGAAGTGATTAAGGGGATCGAAGGGCAGAGTCATGGTGGAGGTGTGCCCTGCCTGGGCGGAGCACCGCCGTGTCCTCGTGGAGGCGATCGGCGGCGGCGACCTCTCGCGTCCGGCCCTGGTGCGAGCCATGGTACGGAGCGAGAGGGAATGGGAAGCCGTCACCTCCTTCTGCGAAGCAGTAATGCTCGCGAAGGAGGAGGCGGGGCGGGTGAGGGAGTGGCAGTCTCTGCGCCCTCACGTCCCTAGCCGCCGCAGGAGACGCCCCGGGCGTCGGGAGTCCATAGCGGACTCCCGGCCACCGTAGGCGCGAGCTTGCGGGTGGCGAGCAATGGGTAGCTCGCCGCCCGGTAAGGACCAAGCTCGGGTCGACGGCGCGCAGTGTTCCACGCGCGCCTCAAAGAGATGTCAGCAGCAGTGTAGGGGTCTACTAGGACCGATGCCTGCCGGGGTCGCGTGATTGTTCGAAAGAGATACCGTGACCCTGGCACATGGGCAACTGATGGAACACGGGTGGGTTTTAGTCAGTAAAAGTCTGACACGCCCTCCCGCTCCGCCCAGAGCGGGAGAAGTCATTTGATGATTTCCCATCCTGAAAAAAAAAAAAAAAAAAAGGGCAGAGTCATTAACGGTTTAAGTAACATAAAATAAACTCGTCTGAACGGACTGAACGGATTGGCCGTATGCATATCTCCGTCTCCCGCTCTGGGCGGAGCGGGAGGGCATGTCAGACTTTTACTGACTAAAACCCAGGGCAGGCATCGGCTCTAGCGGACCCCTTCAGTACTGCTGACATCTCTTTGAGGCGCGCATGGAACAC
Organism: Aporophyla lueneburgensis; assembly: GCA_932294355.1. Classification (NCBI taxonomy): domain Eukaryota; kingdom Metazoa; phylum Arthropoda; class Insecta; order Lepidoptera; family Noctuidae; genus Aporophyla; species Aporophyla lueneburgensis. Next base: position 7,168,389 of record OW028762.1, on the reverse strand, counting down.
AACGCACCGTCGAGTCGGGTTTGGTATTAAGGCTCAAAATGGTGAAGTCAGTTCGTACTCGTCTTTTATAAAGTTAATAATTTAATAGCACTCTCATTATTAGTTTATTTCTAGTTTTCCATTTAATCCATGCCGTTAAAAGCGTTTATCCAACAGGGGCTAGCAACGTCGCATTTCAAGTGATTTTACGTAATTATCTTACTAAGTTTAAATCAAAGAAGCATTTTTGTTCAGTCATGTCACACATTTTTATCACAGGTTGGGAGCAAAAACTGTGACAAAAGGCGTGACTCAAACCTATCACAGAGGTCGTGTTAGCCCCGCAGGAAGACGTAGAGTTGAAAGGCCTGCTATAAGATGGACCGATGACCTTGTGAATGCTGCAGGAATCCACTGGACACGATAAGCACAGATCCGGTCCAAGTGGCGGAGCTATGTCCAGCATTGGGCATCTTTAAGCTGAAACGATGATGATGAATGAAGCACTCACTTTGAGAAAGTCGCCAGCCGTCATAGAGAAGTTATGATTAGGTCTGTTGCCCGACGGACAGACGTCGGGAAACCTGGCTGATATTAACTGATGTTCGCACGTTATGTTGTTCACGTACTGATGGACCCACGGATGGACTGTGTATTTGTTTATCTGTAACACGAGAAACAACATTATTAGGTCAAGGTTTCTCACAAGAGAGTAATAATACTCTCTTGTGAGAAAACGCCATCTATTACACAGGCCTGCAAATAATGGGGTCATGTCAGTTGTTGATAAGTGGAGAAACCCCATCAAATAATGCTATCTAATCCTATTAATGTCTCGGAATATCTCGTAATTTGAAATTGGCGTAACTTGGTGAAGAAAAATCGTAATTGAACTCTGCAACTCTCTAATTCTAAGAAGAGAAAGAGTAGTACTAAATGATACGACTAAAGAAAAAAACACAAAAAATTCTGTGTCTTCTGTACATAACCTCAAAAGTAGCCAAAAACGCAATTTTTTGGGTATATAAATAACCTCAAATATCTCAAAATACTGACGTGATGGGCGAATTCTGACTCCGGATTCGGATTGTACGCAAAAAATTACTTCGGAAATGACCCTCCACTTTCCAACAACATGATTACAAAACATGTTGGCCTGTGTTATCGAGTAAGGAAATGAGTACTATCTAGTAATGTCACCGCCACCTATGTTTAAGTAGCAGAACTACACGAATGTTCGGGAATGTTCTAGAAAGTTTAAGCTCCTCATATAAATATCGGGATGACAGTCCTGGCTTAATTTATTAAGGTACCCACAGGCAAGTACGATTAAGCAGCCGGCAACCTAAGAGGTGACGTGCGAGATGTCAATCGCAAAAAAAATATAGAGTCCGTATATCACAGCGTATATTTGCAAACATTGTATTAACTATATTATGATGTTCAGCAGGAACTCGTTGAAACTGTCGGTAATGGGTGTTTGAATGTTCCAGGGTATTTTAACTAAGCCTACTTGTGAAGCAGCAAAAATATTGTATACCTTTATATTAGACTAGCTGCTGTACAGACGTTGTCCTATTTCCTAGAACTCGATAGCTGCGCCACCTACCGGGTCCAGTAGTGAATTTAAACCATCCAGGATGCCACCCAAAAGCATACAAAAAAATTCATTCAAATCGGTCCAGCCGTTTAGGAGGAGTTCAGTGACATACACACGTACAGTAGAATTATATTTATAAAAATAATAAATTAGATCAAGTTCTGTGTGATTAGTTTATTTATTTTATGATTACGTGATTATTTGAATTAGCACGAAGGGATTGGCATCGTCACATATGTATGTGTACAAAAGTCTCTAAAATAAATAAAAAATTAAAAAAAAGCAATATTATTTATTTCGTTTTGACAGGATGACACACAGGAGACATGACAGAAGGCTCTTCTTCTTACACCCAGGACCTACCTCGTTACACCTGTTGAGTATGAAGTTGCTCGCGAACAGCATGAACAGCGAGAACTCGTTGCCTTGACACGTGTAGCCGCGCGCCGCCACTTCCCACGCGAGGCGGCCCAGGCCCGCGCCTGGCACTAGAACACGGACCTGCGAGCGGTCGCTGGGAAGAACAAGAAAGAATAACTAGACATAGCATTATTTAAAACCAAACATCAACATGAGCCGTAGGCTGTCCCTAATTGTGTTGTGGTATACCTAATTCCGTATTTTAGAAAAAGTACTGTTTTAGCATTTAATTTGAACTAGTGATCGCCCATTGGTCGAAATTCGACCGTATTTCATTTGAATACAAATACATTATTAAATGAAAAAATATAGATAATAAAAAATAAAAAAATAATAATATGGTTATATTTGACATTCAGTAACACTATAGACAAATTGTTGACGCTGTACTACTGTGGAGAGGGTTCGCTGGCGGGATGGTGTTGGCCAGGACCAGGACGTAGGTGTAATGAGTAAAGAATTCTTCTTCAGGACTCTCTTTTTTATTTTCTTAATACTTCTTAACTGCTGGATATGGAACAATATGGAATGAATTATCACAGAAAGCTCTGTTTTTATAGAATTTTCCCTATTATTTTTAATAGCTTCTGCCCGCGACTTCATCTGCGTCAAATTTTCGCTCCCCTTCCCGTCGCGTCGAATTGCCTACCAGTTTTCGTCCATTTTTCGTTTGCTGCTCAACTTTTTTTGACCGTAGCGTAATGTTATATAGCCTATAGCCTTCCTCAATAAATGGGCTACCCAACACAAAAAGAATTTTTCAATTCCAATCAGCAGTTCCTGAGATTAGCGCGTTCAATCAAACAAACATACAAACAAACTTTTCAGCTTTATAATATAAGTATAGATTAATTATGACGGTTCCAAATGTCATAATTATAACCAGCCTGTACAATCTATGACCAGCCTGTACAATCGTGAGGCATAGAACCTCTACAGTTTGCACCCGACACTAAGTTTTGTATGGGAAACTTACTAATGCCATACTTGACACTCTCCATAAAACCACAAAAAATATTTCTTTTAAATCTAAAATAAATTCCTATCGTCGCTAATACAAATAATATTAAAGACAAATATTCTCGATATGATCATAGATTTTAAAAATGAAATAGGTTATATATCCATAAAATTAATTTATTACCTATGGTTATACTTGACATTCAGTAAGACTATAGACACAAAATCAGGCTTACCAACTTAGGGGCTTTTCCAAATTTAGGGGGTAAATAAGAGGATTGAGATTTTTTAGGGGCGTTCCATTTTTAGGGGTATTCTAAGGATTAAAAAATTATGAAAGATTTTTTGCCATCTTACATTTCTCATTGTGTTTTTGATTACAATAAAAGTATTAGCGACTTCTAGTACGGTTCCTCGATACTAAGAATGCAGAGTGAATGATTAACAAATGTCGCGTAATAAATATAGACAAATATTACTACTGTGTGCCGGGTCTATGATTACTGAACATTCGTTGGTTATTTTCATTATAATTTTTTAGCGGATTTTTTTAGTAATTGTGGCAATTTTAGGGGTTTTTAACTTAAGCTTTAGGGGTAAATATTTCTGGGTGTTGGTAACACTGCACAAAATAATAAAGACAGATTTGGACCATAAACAAAAGAATTTCTATGCATGTGTGTATTAGATACACGGTAATGAACAGTAGTGTGTGTAACGTGTTATTTATTGAAAATAATGTATTTTAACTCATAATTTAAAAAAATATTAGCATTCGTCACTTCTTCTCTGTATAAACTATAAGTGTGCGAAATTTCATACTCCTCCGTCCGCCCAATTTTCGTAAAAAGGGATCCAAAGTTTTCGCTTCACGTATTAATATATAGATGAATGAGTTGAGAGAATTTTTGGATGAAGATTCATTTAAATCTAGGAGTGATAAGATAACCTGAATAGATTTGTTTATTTTTTATGTGCATCTCGCCTGAAACAATCCATCAGTATTAATGTAATGCGCACTTCATTATAATTATGGTACCACCAATTTTCCGTGTGGTGTCGGAAGTAAAGAATATCACCATCCCATTTCTTCCTGTCGGTGTGGTTTACAAATGATTGACATTAAGTGAAGCACCATTGGATAACTGTGTGGACTTACCGAGTACTTTTGAGGCCACCACCATTTGTATGAACGTAAATGAAGCAAAAGGAGTCGGTAAGGATAGCAGGTGGCATTCAGTAGTTTCTGCCTACCCCCGTGGTAAAAAGCCGTGACTTTTAGTAATTGGTGACTCTCAGGAACGGGACCCTATTTGGTACAGCTCGACGGTCTCGTATGATCTGGCCTCGCCTTGTTCAGTTTGTTGTGACTGAGAGGGCGCTGACTAGTATTTTATTTTATTTTATTTATTTATTTATTTAGGATCTCCAACAAAGGATACACATACACATTACAAATCACAGTTATAAAGGTTTCTTTTACGTGTGCTCCTTCAATTACAGGAGACCACAGCATGCACATATAACTAGGTAAACGTTAAACTAAAAATTTAAAAATTAAAATTAGAGGAAATACATCAAAATTTGAGCAAAATATAACATATAACATTCACATGCCAATCTCGAGGATTCCTAATGAAATAAAATAAGATTAATGAAATAAATTGAGTGACATGTCAAAACTGAAGATTCTCAACAAAATAAACTTTAATAAAATGAAAATATAAAATAAATAACATGTCAATAATGACGATTCTTAATAAAAATAAAAATTGAAAATAAAGATTGAAAATAAAATTGAAAAATTAAAATTGAATAAAATGAAATTGGTTAGTATGATAATAATTTTACATTAATTGTTGACGTCAATTCAAAGCTGATCAGAAATGTACCCGGTTACTGCGGTGGTCAAATTCCTTTTGTATTTCGAAATGGGGAGGGTTATGTCTAGGTTAAAACGCTTTGACAATTCATTGTATTGCCGACAGAGTCTCGGGAGGGCGGCGAAGTGTCCTAGATTAGTTTTAGATCCTGACACGTAAAATAGGTTATAGCTGCTTTTCCGCGGCAGACGAGATGGCGCATTCATTTGTAGTTTAGCTAGTAGTTCGCTACAGTCTGTGACTCCGCTGAATATTTTGTGCATTATTTTGTGTATGCCATATGAATGCTGTGCAATGCTTGTAAGATGCAACCAAGTCGTTATTTGAAATGAGCCTCGCGTGAACCGGGTCGAGTGTTGAGTCTCTCGAGTCGTAACAGCTATTGTGAACGTGATTCAGCATTGCATATGTAAGCTGTCACGCCCTTTATGCCAGGCGTTTATTTTGGTACCTTTATTTACATTATAAAAATATTTTTTGCCTTTGCTTGAGTATAGATTTCATTTTATTTCTTGGAATATTGGGTTGGCTAGCTGACATATGGCAAATCATTTAATTTAATGTTTTGTGTCTCTTAATGTTACCTCCTTACAATTGTATAGAATCAAGTTCTTCTAACTTAACAGACAGCTGTGCTGCTGGAGAGTTTGTTCCGCCACTTCTTCTTCCCAGCTAAATCACTAGGAAGTGTCGAAGGGTGGGCGTTTTGGGGGGACTGTCTTTTGTAACTTTGACGTTCAAAAAGTGCTGACTCTCAGCCTAGTTTGAATAAATAACTTTTGATTTTGATTTGATTTTGAGTCAATGTCCAAAAGTAACTCTAACAATTTTCTTCTACTCTGTCCTCACTCTGTTCATTCTTCCTTTCATATTCAGTCCATTCTTCTTTGGAATGCCCTTCCTCTCGATATCAGGACGGCCACAGTCGGCTTGCATTTAAGCGGAAATTGCAGAGTTATTTTCATGATGAATAGCTAACATCTCAACATCTCTCTCCCTTGATTTTATGTTTATATATATTTTAAGTATATGTATATTATAGCAAATATGTATGTGTATTATTAGTTTATAACCTAATTATGTACTAGTGTTCCTCTTGTATTTATAATTCATTATGATATATTTTTAATTATTATTCCTCTCAACCAAAGCACCTGCCATCTAATCTCTTCACCACCCTTGGTTGACTGGTAGAGAATGCCTAAGGCATTAAGTAGGTACGCCTCGTTACTTTTTTGTGTGTGAAATAAATAAAGGTAACAATTAAACAGTTATGTTAGACTAAAGTATCTAGTCTTACCTGTAATCATCTAATGAGAACCGTTCCTCCATCTCGTCCAGTATAGGTTTGTAACACTGTTCTCTCTCCGCCGTGCCCATGTCGCTCCAATCGCGGACTATGTTTTTTAAAACTGATTGTACCTGAAAATAAATATTCAAATCAAATGAAATCAAAAGTCATTTATTCAAATTAAGCTGAGGATCAGCACTTTTCGAACGTCAAAATTACAAAAGACAGTCCCCCAAAACGCCCACCCGTCACCACTTCCTAGTGCTTTAGCTGTGAAGAAGAAGTGGCCAACAAACTCCACTGCAGCACAGCTGTCTGTTAAGTTAGAAGAACTTGATTCTATACAATGGTATATAGTAAAACATTAAAAGACACAAAACATTAAATTAAATGATTTGCTATATGCCAGCTAGCCAACCCAATATACCAACAAATACCTAAATAAAAAAATAACAAATAATTTACGTTTACAATTAATTTCTTCGTTATTTATAATTATATTCGAGTTAACTGTAGCCTGTCGTTTTTCTTTTAACTATATCGATCAATTGTAGGGCGTTCGGCGCTCCGACTGATCCTTTTTTTCATGGTGGGAAATCATCAAATGATGTCTTCCGCTCTGGACGGATCGCGAGTGTTTGTCAGACTTTTACTGATTAAACTCCACCCGTGTTCCTTCAGTTGACTATGCTAGAGCCACGGTAACTCTTTCGAACAAATCTCGCGACCCTGGCAGGCATCAGTCCTAGTGGACGCCTTGAGTATTTGCTGATGTTAATTGACTAGCCTGGTTTGGTGAAGGACCAATCAGAACGTCGAACGCGGTCGATCCGTTAGATCAGCCTTTCCCAAAGTGGGCGAAAAAAATGGGGGCGTTGTGTAGACTCTACACAACGCCCCCATTTTTTTTCTGGGTCTCCTACCACCCCCCTTTAGGCCTGCAGCGCCCACAAGGGGGCGTTTCGCCCACTTTGGGAAAGGCTGCGTTAGATCGAGATGGTTAAGAGAAACTCACACTAGGGCCACTGAAATGTCTTGCCCATTTTCTTAAGAGTATAGCGATTACTTTGAATTTCGCCGGCGACCTGTCCGCGAAATTCAAAATTTCTTTCGTTTTTTGCCAGGATGTTTGTTGAAGAAAATATAAATCGTAACCGCGAAAGAAGGTAACACTTTCAGCAGCGTCCATTTACTCTTGTAGCATGCAAACAACAGGACGCGCTGGTCACGATATTAAGTGCCGCATTGTTTGTGGGACAACACCACATTTACACTTCAGGGCTAAGGCATCTCCATCAGAGCAGGATTTCTCTACTTCGGCCTACCTGAGTCCGGAGTCTATTTAAAGACTTCCAGGAAAGCCAAAGCAACCCGTGCCGTCTTGCCGGGGTCGCGTGATTGTTTTAAAGAGATACCGAGACCCTGGCACATGGGCAACTGATGGAACACGGGTGGGTTTTAGTCAGTAAAAGTCTGACATGCCCTCAGCTCCGCCCAGAGTGGGAGAAGTCATTCGATGATTTCCCAACCAAAAAAAAAAAAACCCGTGCCGTCTCGACAAGGATGTTTATTAAACAGTACTTACATAGATTACCGTGTGGTGCTGGACGTAAAGAATAGCATCATCCTATTTCTTCCTGTGGGTGTCGTAAGAGGCGACTAAGAGGCTTACTAGAGAATGGGCAGCAGCGTTCTCTATGCATTTTACCACCATACTGCAGTCCCCAACCCGCCTGCCAAGCGTGGCGAGGCCTATGTCCAGCAGTGGACGTCTTTCGGCTGAACTGATGATGAAGACATATATTACACATACCTTTTCAACATCATGCTGCATTTTATGCTGCTTCTGCGACGCGATTTCACAATTATTGTAATTACACCCAAAACTTTCTGTCCCATTTGTCCCGGAAGTGTCCGTGACCGTGTGGTCAACATTTTCAAACATAGTGTCAACGTCCTTTATAATTAGATGCACCACACTATTATTTATATCGAGACATTTCTTGAATTTCGCGAGGTAAGTCTTGTATTTTTCTAGGCGACGTTGGTGATTTTGAGGTAGTATGGATATTATTTTCTCTGATTTGTGGATTCTATCTAAACTGCATAGCCTGGAACAAAAATTCATTATAAATAAATTAGTAATAGCTAAACTATGCGCATTTTTCTGCAATGCGTATTTTTGGTCAGTCTAATTAAACGTTTAAAAAACCTGTAGAGCCGCGGAAAATCACCATCAGGAACGAGGATCCTTGCTTTGTTAAACTCTGAATGTAATGACGTTTACTCTATCTCTACAAAAAAAGAATCATCAAAATCGGTTCATAAACGACGAAGTTACCCGCGAACACACATAAAAAAAATGTATGCGGTCGAATTGAGAAACCTCCTCCGTTTTTTCGTCGGTTAAAAATACTCAAACTATATTTTGACCTCACTACCGGCTTCAGCACCCTCGAAAACCACAAGAACTATGTAAATCTCTCTTGCTGTCACTATATATATACAGGGTGGTCCTTCTGATGTCCCATAATTCTAGAGTATTAATGTAAGCAGAACTGAAGGGGTCTGCTAGGACCGCTGCCTGCCAGGGTCGCGAGATTGTTCGAAAGAGACACCGTGACCCTGGCACATGGGCAACTGAAGGAACACGGGTGGGTTTTAGTCAGTAAAAGTCTGACACGCCCTCCTGCTCCGCCCAAGAGCGGGAGAGGACATTTGAAGATTTCCCATCCAAAAAAAAACCATGTCACGGAATGAGATATAAATAGGAACACGTATTATAAAAAACCGGCCAAGTGCGAGTCGGACTCGCGCACCGAGGGTTCCGTACAATCCTTTAGGTATTCACGGTTTATGCATAAGGCTTATGTTTATGAAATTAAATGTAATTTTTTTAATTTTTATATTTGAGTTGATTGAATGAAAGGTAAATTGCGGTTTACGATTTATGATGTTTAAAAAAAAACTACTAACTAGATCTTGTTCAAACCAATTTTCGTTGGAAGTTTATATGGCAATTTACATTATATATTTTTTTTTGTTTTATCATTCTCTTATTTTAGAAGTTACAGGGGGGGGGACACACATTTTACCACGTTGGAAGTGTCTCTCGCGCAAACTATACAGTTTAGAAAAAAATGATATTAGAAACCTCAATATCATTTTTGAAGACCTATCCATAGATACCCCACACATATGGGTTTGATGAAAAATTTTTTTTTGAGTTTCAGTTCTAAGTATGGGGAACCCCAAAATTTATTGTTTTTTTTTCTATTTTAGTGTGAAAATCTTAATGCGGTTTACAGAATACATCTACGTACCAAGTTTCAACAGCATAGCTCTTATAGTTTCGGAAAAAAATGGCTGTGACATACACGGACAGACAGACAGACAGACAGACATGACGAATCTATAAGGGTTCCGTTTTTTGCCATTTGGCAACGGAACCCTAAAAATCGCATTGATTGAGAATGCCTTCTTTTTCTCCTCAAAAATGTTACTCCTACCGCAAGCAGTGTTAAAGAACTTCGTTCCAAATACGTGTCGTGTCATGTCGTGTCATCAACGTGTCGTGGAATCGCAGGCCTGTTGGTCTAGTGGGTTCGATTCCCACCCAGGACAAATGTTTGTGTGATGAGCACGATCATTTGTTCTGTGTCTGGGTGTAATTTATCTATAATATGTATGTATTTAGAAATATATAAGTATGTTTATCAGTTGTCTAGTACCCATAACACAAGCTCTGCTTAGCTTGGGACTAGATGGCGTTGTGTGATAGTTGTGGAATATATAAAAAAAAAACTTCACGATTCTCAGCAGTGAGAGGAAAGTATGAGAAGAAAGGAAATAAAAATCGGCTAACTGTCGCGCAAGTGTTTACTACAGTTGAAATACATAAGAACCGACAACAATGTTATCGGCAGTCAATACTGCATAGTCAAAGGGCAGTCTCCAGGCCATTTTCCAGCTGATTATGAACAGCAGCAGCAGATCTACCTGCCTAAGGAGCGCAGAAAATACTGTAGTCGATACCTAAGTAATGTCTGCAATCCTTAGCCGTATTGAAAATTACAATTTATTCTGAATGTGAAATTATGACTTGTATATAAACACACCCACGCTACTGAGTCATCGAGCTTTTTGCCTCATTATAATTTACGGTCGGCGCAGCATATACAACGGGTTCCTATTAATCGGTATCCCATAACTCTAGGTATTAATGAGACCATCACAAATAATAATAATAATGTAATCTCGTGCAAATATATGTAATTAACAACTGATATGTTATATCTATCTACACGAACATAATAATAATATGTAGGTATACAATATAATTATATACCAAATGAAAGACAGTAAATGAGAATACTGATTTAATTAAATTGTAACTCAGCCCTCTTCCTCTCTCCTAATTTTTGCGTGCCCGACAGGGTCCATATTTGATCTTGTACCATTTTATTTTTAACCATCTATGTAACATATGGAATGCAATAAAGAATTGAGTATTGAGTATAATAAACTGGCATATGTTTTTTTTTTTTAAATTAAATAATAAAAAGAAAGAAAGAAAATACGTTTATTTGCGGCAAACATGAAGAAAAGAGAGACCAGAAACATACAAAAATAAAAATAAGGTGTGGGAAAACATGCGTCACATCCACGCAAAACGGCCATCACTCAGCATAGTGCTGTGACCCTATGCGAGACAGAGACTCAGCGCTGGTTGTCAGTGACAGCCGGCGCTGACGTGATGAAGTCGACCGGTGCAGCAAACAATCAGTAAAATAAATATGAATACATTATCCTTAGAATGGGTAATAATGGGTTTAGTAGTTTCTTCAAAACGAGTGTAAGTTTCATAGATAAGTAAGTACGAGTAAATACCTAATTTTCATTCAAACCAGTAATTAAAATCTTAAGCTAAGAAAATGCGACGTTATGATTTATTTCACGTAAGGGTATTTTACATAAATAATCGTGACGTCTAATTATTTTTGTATGAAACATTAAAACGAAGTAATATATTCATATGCCAGTTCATTCTTTGACATAGTTGCAATAATACCCTAGACTGGTGGTATATCAAAAAGAACACCTTGTTTTCTTCTTCCAAACTTCTCCATTAGTCCTCATAAAAATAGTCACTCCTTTGAAGCTTTTCCCTCAAACAGTGCATCCATCGTTTCTTTAGCTCCTACCCCTACTCACAACCAAACACTCAAAACTCTCCTCACTACATTTCCCTCATACCTTCACAAGTCTACATCACATATCCACGCTACCTACTCTACCACAGTGAAGGGTACTGTAGTTGAGAAGAATATTTGCATTTGTAAATTGTTTATTTATCGGGCGACTCACAAAGGGTATTTGACTTACACGGCAAATGAGACTGGAAACGCCGGAAGAGGAGAGTGTACTACGTGAGCTCGACAAATGGATATGTGAATAACACTTGTGTGACACACTGAATCTAGTCGTTTCTAGTAGGTCACAGTTCACAGTTTCAGGTCACAGTTTTAACCTAACCTAACCTAGTGTACTATGTGAGCCCGAGTGTGTCGCACAAACGTGCATTCGAACTATTGTGAGTCGCAGTACAGTTTTGTCGCACAAGTGTTATTCGCACATTCATTTGTCGAGCTCACATAGTACACCCGGAAGGGGGCGCCGTTGGTGAACATATAGTGTCCTTATTGGCGACGTTCTTCAAAAAGGTCAGGTGCGTAGATAGTACTCGCAACCAAAATCAAAATCAAAAGTCATTTATTCAGTCACTTTTTGAACGTCAAAGTTACAAAAGACAGTCCCCCCAAAACGCCCGCCCTTCGACACTTCCTAGTGCTTTAGCTGGGAAGAAGAAGTGGCGGAACAAACTCCCCAGCAGCACAGCTGTCTGTTAAGTTAGAAGAACTTGATTCTATACAATTGTAAGGAGGTAACATTATGAGACACAAAACATTAAATTAAATGATTTGCCATCTGTCAGCTAGCCAACCCAATAATCCAGGAAATAAAATGAAATCTATACTCAAGCAAAAGCAAAAAATATTTTTATCATGTAAATAAAGGTACCAAAATAAAAGCCTCCTGGCATAAGGGTGTGACAGCTTACATATGTAATGCTGAATCACGTTCACATAGCTGTTACGACCCGAGTTACAACTCGAGGCCTCAAAATGATAAACTAGGATCATCGGCGTAAAAACAAATAAACAGGTAGGTAATTAACAACAATACCAACATCAAGGTCAGCAAGACGACCAGTCACCACAAGCAGCACCCGTTCACGAGCATAACGCAAAGATCAGCCATTAACCGGCGTGTGTGTATGACCAGGGTGCTTACTCTCGAATATAATTCCAATAGATCGACATTGGAATTGTCAGTCAAACGTCAGGGATTGGCTGGACTCACTGAGTCTAGCCAATCCCTGACGTTTAACTCAACCAACTGACGTTTGACTAATGTCGATCCAATGTCGATCTATTGGAATTATATTCGAGAGTAAGCATCCAGATGTATGAACGTAAACGAAGCAAAAGCTTTAGCTTTATTTTTCTCGAACTTTTTCTTTCTCTGCGTCACGTTTACCACATATAACCCTTTTTTCATGTACATTTAGCGGTGTACAGAATACACCTTCCTTAGGTACAAGTACGGTTGACATAGTGCAATGAGGCCTCCATTTTGCTTGGACATAATCGGGTACCGTCAAAAGAGGCATCTTTACCATATTTTTTTACCTTTATGCAATTTACTCTAACACGGAGCTAGTTGTTTAAGTTTTTATTGATTTATATTGTAAAAAAAGGTGCGTCTCTTTTGGTTGAACCAATGAATTCTACTAAATCTCACATAGTATCGCTATATTAACCAAAAGTACGACCAGGGTAAAATTGACACATTTTTGGCAACTTTACCTAGCCTACGTTTATACTGAACGTGTGTCCCAAAACGCACGCGACGTAAAGTTACTAATAGTCCCGGCGCTAAAAAAGCGATGTATTTATTTTCGAAACTACCATCTTCGTTTATCAGGCACTACCAATACATAGGGAAAGTTGCCACAAGAATTTCAAAATTATCATAGAAACGGGTGAATGCCATCAGGGTTGTCAAAAATAATAAAACATTAACATTTAAAAAAAAAAAATTAACTATTTACTAAGGAACCAAGTAATAGGGACTTTTGTTTATGCATTACAGTTTAATATCTATTGTGGTTGTAAACACAGTAATAAAAACTATTCTAGACATTAAAACTTTGCCTAAAAACAGTAAACAATTAAATACTATGCGTATTAATAATCAAGAATATTCGTTAAACAGTATAAAAAAGAACTCTCACAGACACAGAACAAATACTGGTGCTCTGGTTCCCTGGGTGGGAATCTAACTCACGACGTCCGTCTTAGCAGTCAGGGTCACTAACCACTAGACTAACAGCCCAGTCATTGAATTTGTTACACATATATTTCATAAACGAATAGAAAAAAATCTATAGGTATTATATTTAAAGTCCTGAATAACTGAACGAAAGTCCAAAACAGTTCCCACATAAAAGTAGATTACTTAGGCGTGCTAAATTTGACAACCCTAGACATAGGTAAAGTTGCCTTCGTGCTAAGCGAGGTAACTTTACCTAATATCAAGCATCATTACCTTTTCCAATCATTCAGGAAATAGTAAATTTATAAGATTGAATCATTGCGATACACCTTAATAACAATATGCCACATACTATTTAATATAAGTCACTTACTTTTCTGTAGGAAAAAACAATCTCTTTGCGATAACGCCGCAAACATAATTGACCACATAGAACGAAATAGCACCCTATTTTGAGAACTAACGAAGTGGCTAGCTTAAAAAACTTTTTGGGATAGCACAATTTAATATAAAATCAACCAATATGCCTAAAATTACGGCAAATGCCCTAGACAAAAAAATATTTAATTAAAACTACTATAGGGTATGCTTAGGTAAAGATAACCACGGAAGGTAAAGATGCCTCTTTTTACGGTAAATATTCTCAAGATTAAAATGGCTGTGCAACATCCGGACAAACAGACTAACGAGTGGACATGATAAAATGAGATTTCCATTTTCGCAATTCGGCTATGGAACCCTAAAAACGCCCTCCGCATATCAGACCAATATAATTAGTAAGTAGGTACGCATGGCGACCAATCAACCTATACAGTATAAGCTGACATCTCTCTGTACGGAAAGCCTATACAATGGGAGGTCAGCTAAAACTGGAAATGCATAGCTTGACATGCAGCCGTGTTTACTACGACAATGTGTCTCCACCCAGCTCCTTGAACGACGCGACAATGACGTGCAATACATAATTAAATCTCGCCTTAACGCCGACACGTGTAAACGAATACAAGGAAAAAATATGATTCAGTAATCTTATTGTATGTACTTAGTCTTCAAATTATACTGTGTTATTTTATTTATAACATAACATGTTGTGCCACTGCAACTGGGGTACTGAGAAGTAAAAGCTGCTAATTTTAATTCCAATCTAAAGCCAATACGTTTCCGATGTTAACTTTGCATACACGTGATTCGGTACTGTTGAAAACAATAGTGTCAACATTGGAACAACAGCAACGCCGGATCCCGATTCCACTTAGTCCTCCAAAATGGATACCCTATTTAACATTTTGGCGCTAGCGTCGAACTCAAGAATACGAAACGTTAAAATTCCAATGTATTGACATTGGAATTTTGATCGGAATTTACATCAAGAGTAAGCACCCAGCTCCTGGAAGGGTGATTCATTACACATCGAACCCTCCCCCCTCCCTCCTCCTCCATGTCTCAGGGAGTATGCATGTAAAGCCGTTGGTCCTGGCTGTCATTCATCGATATTTGACAGCCGATAAAGGTATTCGAAATTTCAAAAGTCTGACAACTATTCATACCAAAGGGTTTTCGTGTTACCTAGCAACTGGGTTGTGGGGGCAGATAGGCAGTCGTTCTATACAAAATATTGTTATTCAGCTGCATCGAGCTATACCGGAAGCCGACACTTCCATTGTAGGGAAAAGACTCGAAAGTATAAAACCTCTACATTTTTTTTTGTGCCTACTTTCTATGTAAATAAATAATTATTCTATTCTAAGGCTGGGCAGATCGGTTGCTCCTCCGCTACAGGACAAAAGCCTCCCTTTGTTTTCTTCACTCCTGTTCTGTCTTAAATAGAATAATGTGGAGGCGATCGGCGGCGGCGACCTCTCGAGTCCGGCCCTGGTGCGAGCCATGGTACGGAACGAGAGGGCATGGGAAGCCGTCACCTCCTTCTGCGAAGCAGTAATGCTCGCGAAGGAGGAGGCGGGGTGCGTGAGGGAGTGGCAGTCTCTACGCCCTCACATCCCTAGCCGCCGCAGGAGACGCCCCGGGCGTCGGGAGTTGATTGCGGACTCCCGGCCACCGTAGGCGCGGGCTTGCGGGCGGCGAGCTACCCATTGCTCGCCCGGTAAGGACCAGGCCCGTGTCGACGGCGCGTAGCGTTTCACGCGCGCCTCAAAGAGATGTCAGCAAATTGAAGGGGTCTGCTAGGACTGATGCCTGCCAGGGCCGCGAGATTAGTTCGAAAGAGGTACCGTGATCCTGGCATATGGGCCACTGAAGGAACACGAGTGGGTTTTAGTCAGTAAAAGTCTGACACGCCCTTCCGCTCCACCCAGAGCGGGAGACGTCATTTCACGATTCCCACCCAAAAAAAAAGGCTGGGCAGATCAATTGCTCCTCCACTACAGGACATAGGCCTCCGTTTGTTTTCTTCACTCCTGTCTGTCTTGAGCTAGTGTGCAATGTTGCTTGGTTTAAATAAGCGCCATTGGCATGAAAAGGCTAGGGAACTTCCTGTTTTACTTATGCTAAGGTACCTATGGGATTGGGTGGTAAAAAGATAACCAGTTGCCTAGATTTGTCAGGACATGACCAGTTTTGGGTATCCCGTCCACCTGTCTCTGTTTAACTTTTCGACACGAGAGACTTTGTGCAGAAAATCAAAAAGTTATATGAATATGTAAAGTTCTAAACAAATATCGTAAAGAGGTAAAATCGTTTGATTTGATGGAAGACACATAGGGACACCAAACATAGCCCTCTCCATTGTCCTTTGGGTGGATAAGGCCCATTTGGAGCGACCACGTTTCAGAATGTATTGCGAAACTTAAGTGGCAGTGGGCAAGGCACATTGCTCACAGAACAGATGGCCGATGGGGTCGAAAGGTTCTGGAGTAGCGACCACGTACCAGAAAACGATGAGTTAGAATGCGTCCCACGAGGTGGACCAATGACCTTGCACAGAACTGATCTAAATGGCGTACTTTGTGGGAGGCCTATGTCCAGCAGTGGACGTCTTTTGGCAGAAATGATTATGACGTATGCAAGATGTAGATTAGATTACAAAAATCTTTAACTGATATAAATCTAACTTTGGCTGAGTGCCGTACGTAGGATCTATTTTATGGTAAAATTGACTTCCATGCGGGTAGATTCATCAATACACCAATGTCCATTATTTCCTCACATTTCAGAGATGACGAATCCTCGGCACATGCCAATTCACGTCATAAGGTAAAAGCGTCTAACAAATATAACTTTTACTCCAATACAATGTAAATGATAAATATAGGTAAGAAGTTGCATCATCTAATATTATATTGTACCAATATTTATTAGTTGTTCAATTTAGATAATGTATTGGTAAATAATGGTAATATGACAATGGAGCTAAACTAATATCTTTTGCTTTTGCAAACATAACATTACACCTATATTTTCCGGAGGGTGTGGCAACTACACCTATATTTTACCAGATATGTTTAAGACCTATGTTGCGAGCCATCATTACGGGTAGTCAAAAGCCCGATAATTGGAGGGTTGTGGGGGTCAGATAAGCAGTTGCTCCATGTGAAATACTAGTATACAGCTGCATCCGGTTCGACTATTGCCATCTACGGGTTTCAAAACTGTTGTTCCTGAGAAATTCCTGATAGTAAACCTAATGAGTAAAGTCCCTTACAGTTTGTTACTATTTCTTTAATTTATATCAGCATATAAAGATATGCCGATTTGATGGTTTATGTTGAGAACCAGGCACCCAAGATGAGAAAAATAAGATTGCACGACAATCCTGCCATCTATCGCTTATTATTAGGATTTGGAAGGGGTTTATAGGCAGAACCACTAAGTCCAATGGAAATTTGTTTTAAATAGCTTTATTGTACACCACGTAAAACATAACAATCATTTATCAAAGACCCTTTTATAATAACTTAAAGTATCGTAGTAAGACAGAAAATACTGTAAAAATTATGATAACCAAGTGTGATTAGCACCCTTTTTAGGGTTCCGTTGACAAATGGCAAAAAACGGAACCCTTATAGATTCGTCATGTCTGTCTGTCTGTCTGTCTGTCCGTCCGTATGTCACAGCCACTTTTCTCCAAAACTACAAGAGCTATGCTGTTGAAACTTGGTAAGTAGATGTATTCTGTGAACCGCATTAAGATTTTCATACAAAAATAGAAAAAAAACAATAAATCGTGGGGTTCCCCATACATAGAACTGAAACTCAAAAATGGTTTTTTTCATCTAACCCATACGTGTGGGGTATCTATGAATAGGTCTTCAAAAATGGTATTGAGGTTTCTAATATCATTTTTTTCTAAACTGAATACTTTGCGTGAGAGACACTTCCAAAGTGGTAAAATGTGTGTCAAAAACTAAGAGAATGATAAAACTAAAAAAAATGTATGATGTACATTACCATGTAAACTACCACCGAAAATTGGTTTGAACGAAATCAAGTAAGTCGTTTTTTTTAAAAACGTCATAAATCGTAAACCGCAATTTACCTTTCATTTAATCAACAGAAATATAAAAATTAAAAAAAAAACATTTATTTTCATAAACATGAACCTTCTGCATAAACCGAGAATACCTACAGGTTTGTACGGAACCCTTTGTGCGCGAGTCCGACTCGCACTTGGCCGGTTTTTAGAATATATTTGTAAATTGTATGTTTATAAGACCATTTCCTGTATTAAAATATAAAATTGAGTTAAGTTTTTGGAAACAATTTCAAATAATATCCTATCATCCTACTAAAATTATAAATTGGAAAGTTTGTAAGTTTAGATGTTTGGATGTTTGTTACCCAATTGCACAAAAATGGCTGGACTGATTTACATGACATTTGGGACGCAGATCATTCATAACCTTGATTTATTCCAGTAGTATGTTTCTGTGGGATAATTTCCAACCTTTCCAACAGGTGAACCCGCTAGCAAAAGTTAGTTAATTTAAAAAATGTTGATACTTGACTAGATAACTTATAACATGAATTCGAGGGTAAGTTTGGATTAAAATAGCCATGTACCCTAGATAATATTATTGTAATATTATTAGGCCTTGGGGCTAATAAACAAAAGGGGAACTAATCAATAGTTTCTTCATTTTTAAATTGTTATTAATGCTTATAGAAAGGGGCATACATATTTTCATCATAACAGTCACAACCTTAGCATAAGTTATAATAATCCGGAACATTTCAAGGAATAATTGAAAAAAAATTTGTATCTTTGAAATAAAAGGCTATTTAATAACAAACCTCTGTGTTAATGTGAATAGATGTAAGCAAACCAATACAAGTATTTCACTTTATTTCATGCTATAGGCCATATATTTCTGGGTAATTTATCGAAATAACAGTTACCATTAACACTCAATAAATATTCCTAAAGTGATTCCACGAAAATCCTTATAGCCCAGCACCATAGAGGCTACACTACGGCAAAGAGGATATAAACAAAGGAGTTTTGGTTTCTATCTAAATAGGTTTAGATCGTACGATTTGCTCAAACAAAGAACTTGTTGCTACCCAGAATTTGAACTTCGTTTCTCGGCTCAAACTTTTTATAGATCCACCGCAAACTATTTCCAAGGGCTAAAAAGGCGTATTATACGCGTATAAATTGAATAATTACTTACTTATAATATTTGAAAGCGGTGACAACGGCGCGAAAGTGCTCTCGCTCTTTTGCCTCATCAATTTCGTCCGCTGCTGTTGTAGAAGACATTTCTGGGAATTTATTGTGCACACACTAAGTCTTAAATTAATGGATAGTATAAAATGGAAGCACAAATTCGTTAGGAATCCGGAGAATTCGTATATTTTTTTGTAAATTTAGCGAGCGACCAAGCCTTACGAATGACGGAAGATCGACAGATGTTAGTGACGTTCCAGTTGCGACTGTTTCGAGATTAGTTGTAAGTTTGGAACTTATATCTGTATACAAGAAAGTTGAATCATAATCATCAATTTTTTAAGATTGCTTATTCAATTTTAAGCAACTTAATTTCAGCCTACATATTACTATAAAAGTATTTAAAGATAAAGCGCTTTAACTAACGACGGATTATTAAACTCGAGCTCACTAAGTTCAAGCTTTGATATTCTACCCGTGGTTGCTATAACCGAAAATGTAAATAACTAAGACACTAGTTAATAACTTGTTGAGCTGAGAAGAAATGAAACTACTCGACTTTATCATAAACAGTTATAAGTATTTGTTTTTTTTCTGCACTGATGAAACGAACCGTAGGTTATTTCCGATGTGAGACAAGACACAACGAGGAAACGAAACGTCCCGCAATATGTCGGGCAAAATGTGTTTGTCAACATTCTATTGATTTTTCTTGTTAGATTAAAAAAATCAAGTTAAGTAATCAACACAACATCAAAATCAATCGCAATCCGTTATTAATTGAATTAACTAATTTCGTGTTACTAACAAAGTGCAAATAGACGTAAAAACATGTAAACATTGATACTTTCACAAAAGCTCGCTTACTGCGACATAAAAATAATCATTATTGTATAACTTTTGCTCTATTTCTAATATAAAATACATAGAACATGGTGTGAAATGTGTATAATCAGTTAAATAATGAAAAAATCTGGAGTATATCTCGTTAGATTACTACATCGGGCCATACGATAGTGAAGGCATAAAAATCGATATTTCTGCAGTGTCTCCGTTGCTAGGCTGTGAGCTACCGTATGCAGAGCAACATAAACGCATGAGCTTAAATTTTTCCTTAATATAATGTGAGTAACAAAGTTTTTGTTACAAAATTCCGTTACAAAGATGATGGAAGGAATAATATCCAACAGAGTGACACCACTACTGAAATGCATAGTGTTGTTCTTGTTTATTTTCACGGCAAAGGTACTCACTTCTCGGCCTCAAGAATCTCAAGACCTTAGGAATGACATTCAACACTTAAAGCCTTCACACTATGTAAGAACTTTTACTAAATACCACCATAGGAGGACAATACAATGGAATAACCAGCAGGATTTGAATAATGAGTGGCCAGTTATTAATGACCAGCCTAGAGTAATAGGAAAAAGAAATGCTGATCCCATTCCAAACTATGTAGAAGTCAGAGGTGTCTCCAAAGTGTATCAACATGCAAAATTATTGAAAAAACGAAGCATACCGGATGATATTCTCAATAGACTTGCTAAAAGTACTCGTAAGCATAAATACTGGCCGGTACAGCACACAAAAATTTCAAAAAGAAGCCTCGAGATTCCAAATTCAAATGAATTTGTGGGCAACTCCCAAGAGATGCCGAGACAGTTCACTTCTGATACTGTAAGAGATAACATCGTTAGCCCTTTTGAGAAAAAGGTTATAAGTTCTGGAAAAGAGAATAAAGGAAAGAATGGTTTGGCCAACAATATAAAGACTTATAAAGTGAAGGCAGCTGTAATACCCACAGAGAAGACCACAACGATGGGACCTACAATCTCTTGTTTGTATAAAATTCATGATAGTGTGGCCATGAGTGTCACTCCATCATATGCTGATGAGAGGAACGCGCAACTGATGGTGGAAAATGATAGTTTTGGTAGGTATAACTTATTAGTCATTTAAAAAAAAAAATGTTTTTGTAAAACAGATAAGGTGCTTTTTATCACAGTATTTAAAATTGAAGTGTTTCCTTATAAGTTCATTGGCTTTATACAATGTATGTAAACAATGTGTTTCTTGGGGATTTGTAAATGTTATGGTCTCACAACATCCTGCTCATTGAAATGAGCCCTTTGTCCCAGCAGTATTGCTATAACATAATTGTGTAATGATGAGCTTGATTTTCTCTTACATACATATGATTTTGTGTGGTGTTGGACGTAAAGAATAGCACCATTGTGAAAGGCAACTAAGGGACTTTCTTTGGGCAGCAGCATTCTCTATGTATTTTACCACCATACTGCGATCATCAATCCGCCTGCCAAGCGTGTTGATTATGGGCCCCCTGTGGGAGGCCTATGTCCTGCAGTGCATGTGTTCCAGCTGAAATCACATCTCGCATGAATTCTATAGACATAAGCACGTTTCATAAGGTCATTCTGCAAAACCAGAATTGCATGTTTATATGTGGTAAAGGTTATGACTGATTTGATAAAAAATTTCTAATCACAAAACATTTGATTCAAAACAATATCCTCTATCATATCCTTGACCATATTCAAACTCTAAGAAACACCTTCACAACTTTCAACTCTTGACATTGAGCTTCAAGAATCCGGTTATACGAAGCTCCTCTAGGAAGGTCAACAAAGCCTTGAAACATTCTTCTTCCTATCTTCTTTTTTTCTTCTTCTTTCTTTCTTTTCTTTTTCTTCTTCTTCTTCTTTCTTTATCTTCTTCTTTCTTTATCTTCTTCTTTCTTTGCCTTCTTCATTCTTCAACTCACCGTTGGATTCTGAATGCTCCTCTCAGGGGGTCTACTTCCTAATCGCGACTTCCGATGTTACGGGCGTTTCTACTCCGTATCATCTAAGATCGAGATAACTTTGGAGCTCGAACTAGGAATGAATGACAATACAATTTGACAGTTGTCCTCACTCAGAATGTGTTTTTACCTGTTCCAAATACTGAATTTGTAATTTGTTTTGATGGATCAACTAGTTTAAGACAGACCCTTATTTTCGTTAATGGACTTAGAGAATAGAGCCCCAGCACCCGTGCGACCTTGGGCCAAATAAGACAAATCATTTATTCATAAGAATCACCACTTTTCTTCAATCACTTAGTTTCCCTTCTAATCCTATTGACCGCAGCTATTGTTTCAGAAACAGGCCCTATATCGGAGACTACGCTGCCCAACGGTGAGGTGGCTCAAGTGGAACATTGCACCCACACCAGGGCTTCATGTTATACTCTGTGGCATCAGGACAAGGATGCCAACATTACTGTACTTGGACAAGGTGAGGAGAAAAAACATTATTATGGTATTTTCATCTGATCTCGTAATGTGATCATCCGCTTGTCTATTCCCAACTATGTTAGGGTTGGCTTCCAATCTAACCGGATGCAGCTTAATGCCAGTATTTTCATGTAGTGACTGCCTATCTACCTGACCTCTGCAATCTAGTTACTAAATAATACGATAGGCAAGACTTGTTATTAGAGTTTCGGGCGTGTGACGACCGACGCGCGGCTGGAATTGCTTAGCAAGAAGCCCCATAAGTCAAAATATCCATGAAGGTTGTGCTAGGAAGCTGTATCAGGGAGGAAGGCTAGGTATGCTACCCGTCAATCCACTAGACGGGTTATAGAGCTACTAAGGATTCAATGAAGTATTGATGGATTTTTTTCTAGCTTCTTCTAGCACTAATGGCAATCCAATCTGGGGAGAAAAGATAAATGGCCAGACTCAAAGTAAGAATGACCGCTCTCCAGACAGCCAATACTCAGCGGAGACTAGTCTTAGGCGCGGGAGATATTGAAGTGCAAAAGTGTGTGTGAAAAACAGGGGCACTCACTTTTTGTGGTTGGGAAATCATCAAATGACTTCTCCCGCTCTGGGTGGAGCGGAAGGCCGTGTCAAACTTTTACCGACTAAAACCCACCCGTGTTCGTGTGCCTTTGCCAACCTGGGATTCGCATCCACGACTTTACGCTCAGCGATCGCACTTGCGAACTGACCTGGCATACTCAGGCTTATTCCATTTGGCCACTCTAAAACAGCCAGCCAAGGATGGATATTCGGAAACGCGTGTTCATCTGTTCACCCCAGACGGGATGGATAATCGGAATTCGTATATTATTTTTACGATTTTCTCCCTCGACTGTGTACATTTATTTAAAGAATTATGATAGAAACTTGACCCCAAGATATTGTTACGTAGATCGTAAAAACTTCGACACGTCACGCTACTGCCATCTATTATCAAATAGCGGCATTATCTTTCTGGTACTCTCTAGAGACGTTGCCGCTAACTGTGAACTGTGGCAAAGAATCAAGAGTGTTCAAAAATGTTTTCGGTGATTGAGCTCTACATATAAATAGCGGATTGTTAGACTGTCTGTGGAGACAGTTCGGTTACGAATGCGATACAGTGAACTACAAGCGAAACAGTGTATAAGCAAGACAAGTGATTCTGATAAACTTTTCTGATCATTGCGGTATTTGTGATTATTGGATTAAACAGTTAGTGTTTTTGTTAAAAATTATTGATCCCGAACCCCAGCTCGTAACAATACCTAAGAAAATATGCGTACGTTCGAAGACCCGGCCTATGAGGTTAGCTGCCTCGACGGTTTTTTAAAATGAATATGTTATCTTGCAGGATGCTGGCGCTCCTCCCAGACAGAAGGGCGAAACTCCTGCGACAAGTGCACCCGAGTGTCAGCTCCAAGACTGCCCGGCACTAAGTTCTGTTGCTGCACCAACACATACTGCAATGCTGATTTCTGTAAGTTATTCTCTATTTGACTAGCTTTTTCCTGAGAGTTTGGCGTTGCCGAAGTGATGGTCTATTAGCACAGGAATCACGCATTTTTCCTGGGTTTAAGTAGTCTATGTAACTCTCTCTGTCACTCATTGATCCCTTGTTCCGTTGTTGGATGAAAGAAGATCAAACAAACACGCTTTCGCATTTCAAATATCAGTAACACGTATAATTCTTTGGATGGCACGCGTAATTTTACACCGAATGTAAAACTAGAAGTAATATTGCCTTAACAAAAAAAAAATATGTTTTTGCTGCAAAATTAAGCTCATGTTTCCTTGTTGTAAGAAAATATTCATAATCAACCTTTAATCTTCCCATGCTGGGACACAGGTCTCATCTTGGTGAGAGGGAGTGGGCCGTGGGTTCAACACGCGGACTTAGTGCGGATTGGTAGATGTCACATGTATTCGAATCCTTAGTTCTAGGACATGCCGCCCACGATAATGTCCTACACTGTTATCAACTAAGACCATATTGCTCTATCCTAACTATAAAAATAAATAAATGTGTTGATTTGGGATCTTTTCCTGACCTCATGAAGAGCAGTAAAGTCATACCATTATTTAAAACAGGTAATAAAAATAATGTTGGCAATTTTAGGCCCATTTCTATCTTACCTGCATTTAGTAAAATATTTGAAAAGTTAATACTCAAGCAGTTGCTAAGACATTTTAATTTAAATAGCCTCCTTCATAATGAGCAATATGGCTTTACAAAAGGTCGTTCGACAACAGATGCGGGTGTTGCTCTGCTGAAACATATTTTCAACGCATGGGAGAACTCGCAAAATGCTATCGGAGTTTTCTGTGATCTCTCCAAAGCTTATGATTGCGTTCACCATGACACACTTTTGCGTAAACTACGTCATTACGGTGTTCAAAACGAAGCTCTCAGTGTCATAAGTTCTTATTTGCAAAATAGGCAACAATGTGTAGATGTCAATGGTGTAAAATCTTCCGGGCTACTAGTTCAGTTAGGTGTACCTCAAGGATCAATACTGGGTCCATTCTTATTCTTAGTGTCTTTTAATGACTTACCATTTTATTTAAAGAATATCTGTGATATTGTACTATTTGCTGGTGATACCTCACTTATCTTTAAAGTAGACAGAAATAGACAAGATTTTGACGACGTAAATAGTGCGCTCTCAATGGCTACGGAATGGTTTACCACAAATAACCTATTTCTCAATGCTAAGAAAACGAAATGTATAAAGTTCGCCTTACCGAATGTTAGGAATCTGGGACCCAATGTCGTTTTAGATAATGAGGTGCTTGAAACTGTACACTCGGCGGTTTTTCTGGGCATAACAGTAGACGCCAAACTTCAGTGGGGATCACATATATCAAGCCTAGCGGGAAGGCTCAGTTCGGCCGCCTACGCAGTAAGGAAAGTTAGACAGTATACGGACGTTGATACAGCTCGATTAGTCTATTTTAGTTATTTTCATAGCATAATGTCCTACGGCATTCTGCTGTGGGGCAAAGCCGCGGATATTCAAAATATTTTTGTTCTTCAAAAACGAGCTGTTCGAGCGATTTACCAACTAGGTGCTAGAGTTTCTCTGAGAGATTTGTTTAAAGATATTGGTATTCTTACGGTGGCATCACAATTCATCTTCGCCAACATCTTATATATTAGGCAAAATATACACCTGTACACTAAAAACAGTGATATTCATAATATTAATACTAGAAATAAGGACAAACTACGTGCTCCCTTTCACCGGCTTCATAAGGTTCATAATTCTTTTGTTGGTCTTGGTATTACCTTTTATAACAAGCTTCCCTCTGCTTTACTAGATTTGCAGTTTAATGAGTTTAAAGCTAAAGTAAAATCCAACCTTTGTTCAAAGGCATATTATTCTATCAACGACTACTTAAACGATAAGAATAGTTGGTCGCTGTGATTAACTCAAGACAAACTCAAGACAATGTTTATGTTCTTTCAATCCAGAATTAGCTTTCCTACTGACAGTTTATATGGGTAGTTCATATAATTGTTTTTTATTTACTTTTTATTTAACAGATTTTGTTAATTAATTTATTTATTTACTTACACAATATTGTATAGAATCAAGTTCTTCTAACTTAACAGACAGCTGTGCTGCTGGGGAGTTTGTTCCGCCACTTCTTCTTCCCAGCTACAGCACTAGGAAGTGTCGAAGGGTGGGCGTTTTGGGGGGACTGTCTTTTGTAACTTTGACGTTCAAAAAGTGCTGACTCTCAGCCTAGTTTGAATAAATGACTTTTGATTTTGATTTTATATGTATAATATTATAAATGCGAAAGTAAGTCTGTTCGTTACGCTGTGAGCTAAAACGGCTGAACGGATTTGGATGAAATTTGCGACACAGGTAGACCATAACCTGGGTAAGGGTATAGGCTTTTCAACCTGGATTACAGACGAAGTCGCAGGCAACATCTAGTCTCTCATAGATTCGGTATTTGTCCGAAGTCCCATCTCAAAAATTAACCCCGAATGTCAGATTCCTTTATATCATCATAATAATTTTATTTATTTAGGATCTCCAACAAAGGATACACATATACATTACAAATCACAGTCATAAAGGTTTCTTTTAAATTTCTTTCCCCAGTAACCCTCAAAGAAGAAACAGTAACAGTGAAAGCCGAATCCACAATGGATAGTGGGGCCCAGAACATGGTGGCCGCGTCGAACATACTCGCCTCGTCCGTACTGGCGCTAGTAGCTATACTGGTCATGGCGCTGCTACTCACCAAGCTGTACTGTCGAAGTAACAGACACCATCATAGTGATACTGATACGCTAAATATTGAGAAAGGTAAGGAAAATTAAGAGCTTTAAAAAAAATAGAATTATAGACTGTAGTTTAATGTCAATAATTTATCGGTCGTCATATAAGGGTTAACGAAACGAATTTTGAAAAGAACTCTTGTCATAACATTCCAAAAATTTAGCTATTTCTATAAGTATTCTAAAAAAAATCCACTCTTGTCGAAAAGTCCGAACAAATTAGTCCGGACGGAAGGCTTTTTACTTTTTTAACCGACTTCAAAAAAAGGAGGAGGTTATCAATTCGACTGTATTTTTTTTTAATTTTTTTTTTTTTTTTATGTTTGTTACCTCATAACTTTTGACTGGGTGAACCGATTTTGATGATTCTTTTTTTATTTGAAAGCTGGTGCTTCCCGAATGGTCCCATTAATTTGGTTTCATTCGGACAATGGGGTCTATGTGAAAACCATATTATAAGTCTTAAATTTGCATTACGTATTTGCGCGACAAATGAACGAATAACGCGATTAGATTAGTGCGGAGTATCTACCACAACTAAAAAGTTAAAAAATAAAAACTTTTTACACAAAAAAACAACCGACTTCCTTAAAAAAAACACTACAAAGTCAAAAATAACTTTAATTTCGTAAGTTGGTGGCAAAAACCTTAAATACAGAGCCTAAGACACCGACTTTCGAAATTAAAGTTATTTTTGACTTTGTAGTGTTTTTTTTTTTAAGGAAGTCGGTTGTTTTTTTGTGTAAAAAGTTTTTTTTATGGGTGCGATATCACCAAATGACGTCTTCCGCTCTGAGCGAAGCGGGAGGGCGAGTCCGACTTTTACTGACAAAAACCCAGCCGTGTTCCTTCAGTTGCCTGTGCCAGGGTTACGCAAAAGCCGAATAGTCAAGTCAATAGCCTTTATTAGCAATTTTAAAAACTAGTTTTACAATAATTTTTGTTAGACACCAGAAACCTCCAGATTACTTTGCTCTTTAGCACAGGCCTTCCCCAGGGCTTTCCATAGCTCGCGTTCGTGAGGTTTTCTCCTCCATGTCCCTCCTGGGGATGAGCTCGGCCTACTGTAATAGGCTTAAGTCACACATTTTTATCACAGTTTGGGAGCAAAAACCGTGATAAAATGCGAGACTCAAGCCGTCAAAGGCCGTGCGCGCCCCGCTGCAGTAGTATTTTAATAGTCTTCTTCAGCGGATCGGCGATCGCAGTATGGTGGTAAAATGCATAGAGAACGCTGCTGCCCATTCTCTAATAAGTCCCTTAGGCGCCTCTTACGACACCCACGGGCAGAAATGGGATGGTGCTATTCTTTACGTCCGGCACCACATAGAACATCAAAGTCATATTGATATATTAAATATCGTTGTTATTTCACAGGAGATGTAATGGGTAGCGGACCGGATGCTTTGGCGACCGGACTGTCCTGTGTCGATAATCTGACGCTGATTGAACATATTGGTAAGTGCCTTCATTATATTCTAACCTAACCATTTATTCTTTAGAACTGTCCGTGTACTTATATAAAAATATTTATTTCTAAAACAGGTCAAGGCAAATTCGGCTCAGTATGGCGAGGGAGCTTAGGGACCACTCCCGTAGCTGTCAAACTATACTCCAACTGTAGCACGTGGCAGAGAGAGGCCTGTGTGTATGCTCTGCCGCATCTAGCACACCCCAACATACTGAGATATTATGGTGAGTGATGTCATTATACAGATAAGTCGTCAAACTATACTCCAACTGTAGCACGTGGCAGAGAGAGGCCTGTGTGTATGCTCTGCCGCATCTGGCACACACCAACATACTGAGATATTATGGTGAGTGATGTCATTATACAGAAAAGTCGTCAAACTATACTGCAACTGTAGCACGTGGCAGAGAGAGGCCTGTGTGTATGCTCTGCCGCATCTGGCACACACCAACATACTGAGATATTATGGTGAGTGATGTCATTATACAGAAAAGTCGTCAAACTATACTGCAACTGTAGCACGTGGCAGAGAGAGGCCTGTGTGTATGCTCTGCCGCATCTGGCACACACCAACATACTGAGATATTATGGTGAGTGATGTCATTATACAGATAAGTCGTCAAACTATA
Source organism: Aporophyla lueneburgensis (assembly GCA_932294355.1). NCBI lineage: Eukaryota > Metazoa > Arthropoda > Insecta > Lepidoptera > Noctuidae > Aporophyla > Aporophyla lueneburgensis. The sequence goes on along the minus strand of OW028762.1, from coordinate 7,139,531 downwards.
CTCCAACTGTAGCACGTGGCAGAGAGAAGCCTGTGTGTATGCTCTGCCGCATCCGGCACACCCCAACATACTGAGATATTATGGTGAGTGATGTCATTATACAGATAAGTCGTCAAACTATACTCCAACTGTAGCACGTGGCAGAGAGAGGCCTGTGTGTATGCTCTGCCGCATCTGGCACACACCAACATACTGAGATATTATGGTGAGTGATGTCATTATACAGATAAGTCGTCAAACTATACTCCAACTGTAGCACGTGGCAGAGAGAGGCCTGTGTGTATGCTCTGCCGCATCTGGCACACACCAACATACTGAGATATTATGGTGAGTGATGTCATTATACAGATAAGTCGTCAAACTATACTCCAACTGTAGCACGTGGCAGAGAGAGGCCTGTGTGTATGCTCTGCCGCATCTGGCACACACCAACATACTGAGATATTATGGTGAGTGATGTCATTATACAGATAAGTCGTCAAACTATACTCCAACTGTAGCACGTGGCAGAGAGAGGCCTGTGTGTATGCTCTGCCGCATCTGGCACACACCAACATACTGAGATATTATGGTGAGTGATGTCATTATACAGATAAGTCGTCAAACTATACTCCAACTGTAGCACGTGGCAGAGAGAGGCCTGTGTGTATGCTCTGCCGCATCTGGCACACACCAACATACTGAGATATTATGGTGAGTGATGTCATTATACAGATAAGTCGTCAAACTATACTCCAACTGTAGCACGTGGCAGAGAGAGGCCTGTGTGTATGCTCTGCCGCATCTGGCACACACCAACATACTGAGATATTATGGTGAGTGATGTCATTATACAGATAAGTCGTCAAACTATACTCCAACTGTAGCACGTGGCAGAGAGAGGCCTGTGTGTATGCTCTGCCGCATCTGGCACACCCCAACATACTGAGATATTATGGTGAGTGATGTCAATATACAGATAAGTCGTCAAACTATACTCCAACTGTAGCACGTGGCAGAGAGAGGCCTGTGTGTATGCTCTGCCGCATCTGGCACACCCCAACATACTGAGATATTATGGTGAGTGATGTCAATATACAGATAAGTCGTCAAACTATACTCCAACTGTAGCACGTGGCAGAGAGAGGCCTGTGTGTATGCTCTGCCGCATCCGGCACAACCCAACATACTGAGATATTATGGTGAGTGATGTCAAGAGAGAGGCCTGTGTGTATGCTCTGCCGCATCTAGCACACCCCAACATACTGAGATATTATGGTGAGTGATGTCATTATACAGATAAGTCGTCAAACTATACTCCAACTGTAGCACGTGGCAGAGAGAGGCCTGTGTGTATGCTCTGCCGCATCTAGCACACCCCAACATACTGAGATATTATGGTGAGTGATGTCATTATACAGATAAGTCGTCAAACTATACTCCAACTGTAGCACGTGGCAGAGAAAGAATCGTATTACTAAGTAAGTCTCAGCTCTCCGTCCATCCGTTTGTCTGCCAGCGGGCTGTATTTCACGAACCGTTATAGTTGAACAATTGAATCTATCACAGAGTGTGTATTTCTGTTAATATCCGTTATAACAACGAATAATGAAAAAAAAAATTAAAAGGGGTCCCATTAAAGAAACGTGTTTTTTATTTATTTAATATGTATTGTTAAATATTGAGCCGATAGTACAGGACCCTTCGTCAGCGAGTCCGACTCGTACTGGGCCAGTTTTTCAGATTCTCTCCACAAGACAGCTGATTTGTTTGTTTTTTTTTTATGCATATCCTGTAAATCAGTGATTCCTGAACAGACCCCAGGTATCCACACATTAGATCGAATTATCTAACCTTTACATTGTTTTTTAAGTTTTGGGAATATGGTAGAAACGTAAAAGCCACGACAAAATCAAGCTCAATAAGCATAAATAAGTTTGGAAACCTGTTTTGTAGATTAAATCACATTTTTTTGACGCTAACATAAGCATTATCCGTTTTGTTTTATTTGGTGACTAGCTTCTGCCCGCGACTTCGTCTGCGTTAAATTTCTTCCCCCGACCCTTCCCGTCGCGTCGAATCGCCTACCCGTGCGATTTTCCCCGTTTTTGCAACATTTTTCATTACTGCTCCGCTCCTCGTAGTTATAGCGTGATGTTATATAGCCTATAGCCTTCCTCGATAAATAGGCTACCCAACACAAAAATATTTTTTAAATTCGGACCTGTAGTTCCTGAGATTAGCGCGTTCAATCAAACAAACAAACAAACAAACTCTTCAGCTTTATAATATTATATAGTAATATAGTATATATAGTATAGATTAACAAATAAATTAAGGCCAGGTGGGACCGTTTTCACATTTATTACCGTTTTTAGAATTGCTTTTTGATAGGTAAATTTTTACTTTCAGAATCTGAAAAAAATATATATTTAAGATACATTCTTTCTCCTTAGCTTGTACCCGTTCAAAACACGATACAATCAAATTTACTCGATAGAAAAAAAAGCCGAACTAACTTCGATTTGCAGTTTTTAACAAGACAAATTTCATTTTAAAGAAGTACTAATACTCCTATTTTTATATAATTAGTATCAATTTATAGATAATTTATTTTGGAATCGATTGAACCCGATCAATTTTTTTCATTACAATTCTAAAAAAAAATATCAATTATTCAAGTGATTTTCGATCGGCGCGTCGCTTGCCAGTGTCCTGCGAGACGTTATCGAGGTGAGACCTGTTACAAATTTTTGCGCGCGCGCTTTCTTTCTGCTGCGTAAGTAATAATAAGAGAAAATAAAATAAACTGTAAATAAATATTGTTTTATAGAACTTATAAAGACCATAGTTGGTTAAGCTTTTGTTTTGTGTGTACGGTTCTCATTGTGTAAATGATTGTAAAACTTTAAAAACAATATTTTGTGATTGTATTGTGAAAATGGGGACTAAAAAAAAACGTTTTACAAAAAAAAAAACATCAGACTTCCTTAAAAAACACTACAAAATCAAAATTAACTTTAATTTCGAAAGTCGGTGTCTTAGTATCTGTATTTACCACCGACTTCCGAAATTAAAGTTATTTTTGACTTTGTAGTGTTTTTTAAGGAAGTTGGTTGTTTTTTTATAAGAAGTTTTTATTTTTAACCGACTTCAAAAAAAGGAGGAGGTTATCAATTCGTCTGTATTTTTTTTTTTTTTTTTTATGTTTGTTACCTCATAACTTTTATATTAAGAGCAGTGGTGGCCCAGTGGTAACGGCCACGACTTGCGAGTAGTAGGTCGTGAGTTCAAACCCAAGCAGGCGCATTACTTTGTGTAAATTATTTCATCGCCACTGCTCTCAAAACGGTGAAGGAAAACAACGTGAGGAAACCGGCAAGTCTTAGAACCAAAAATTCGAAGACGTGACATCTACCAACCCGCACTGGGCCCGCGTGGTGGATTATGGCCCACTCCCTCTCACTGTGAGGAGGCCTGTGTCCCAGCAGTGGGAACATTATAGGCTGATGATGATGATGATGATGTATGTATTTAATAATAATAATAGTAATAATAATAATAATAATAATTCCATACACCTAAGATCCCTCTCCTCAATCGAAACATACAAGTATTTGGGTATGTCGGAAGCGTTAGGCATCGACACTGCTGACATGAAACAATCGTTGAGGGAGCGCTTCTTTGGCCGCCTGAATAAAGTTCTAAATAGTCTTTTATCAGGCGGAAACAAGGTGCGCGCCTTCAACGGTTGGGTTATGCCAGTTTTGATGTACTCTTTCGGCATACTCAAATGGACTCAGACGGAGCTGGACGCCCTGGATAGACGGGTCCGCACACTGCTGACCGCAAATCGGATACCCACGGTCCTCGGTGATGAGACTGTATATCCCGCGGAAGTGCGGAGGTCGAGGTTTTTTAAATGCCAAGACCCTGCACAACCGTGAGATATGCAGTCTCAGGGAATACTTCCTTGAAGCCGATGTGGGGATGCACCGAGATATGGTCTCAGTGGACAAGGGCTTTACCCCGCTCTCCTTGGCTAACGAGAACTGGCGCAAACCTAAAGTATTAGATACTAATGACCGCAGGGAGGTATGGCACGGACGCTTTTACCGGGTCCTACATGGACCCGATGTAGACCTCTTAGCGTCCGTATCCTGGTTACGATTCGGAGATCTATTTGGAGAAACCGAAGGTTTTGTCTTTGCAATTTATGGACGAAGTTATGATGACAAACAACTACCGGAAATATATTGTGAAGGATGGCACGGTTGACATCTGTCGGGCATGCCACCGTCCGGGGGAGTCAATCCGACACATTATTTCTGGTTGTTCTCGTCTGGCTAACGGAGACTACTTGCATAGACACAACCTTGTAGCCAGGATTATCCACCAGCAACTTGCTTTGAAATACAGTCTTGTGGAATCAGAAGTACCGTACTATAAGTATGTGCCCGACCCAGTTCTCCAAAATGGAAATATCACATTGTATTGGGATCGATCTATCATCACTGATAGGACTATTGTCGCTAATAAGCCGGACATAGTGGTGATAGATCGATCAGAGCGTCGCACAATGATTGTTGATATAGCAGTCCCGCATGACGAGAACCTCGTGAAAGCCGAACAAGATAAGCAGATCAAATATCTTGACTTGGCTCGCGAGGTTGTCGAGATGTGGGATGTGGATACAGCAGTCATTGTGCCGATAGTCGTGACGGCCAATGGCATAATAGCCAAGAGCCTCGACCAACACCTAAAGAGGCTCTCGTTAGGCAGCTGGATCAAGCGCTTGATCCAGAAGGCGGTATTACTGGACACGGCACGTATAGTGAGAAGGTTCCTCTCTCAGCGGCCCTGACCACCGGTAGCTTGGATCCTATTCCCGATACCGGTGGGCTACTATTTTTTATATTTTTAAATGTTTTTTATGATTTTTGTTATTTTAATATTTAAAAATGTTATTTATATGTTGTAAAAATTTAAATAAAGGAGATAATAATAATAATATTTAATAATAATGGCTTGAGTGGAGATTCGTTTTCCGGGGGCCCATTATTGAGTGTGCAAGTCACCCCCTGCCTTTTTATCCGTGTATACAAAACATTGATCAGGCAGGGGCCATAGTCCTTCCATAGTTGCGGTTACCAATCCACTATAGCCATCCAAACCCATAGCCTAATTTCTTTGTATCCATATTCTGTAATAGTTCTGCTCCAACCGGGAATTGTCCTTGGGTGCACTTGCATAGTGCATACAGGGATAATCGTCGGTTGGTGCCCCCTCATCATTTAAAATTATCTAAGGGGCCTCTGCGAGTTGGCTTCGGCCCCTCGTAAGCCTTCCAAAAGACCGGGATTCCAGAATCCCGAGATTATGTTAACATATACATAAAAATAATAATAATAATAATATTCCACAACTATCACACAACGCCATCTAGTCCCAAGCTAAGCAGAGCTTGTGTTATGGGTACTAGACAACTGATAAACATACTTATATATTTCTAAATACATACATATTATAGATAAATTACACCCAGACACAGAACAAATGATCGTGCTCATCACACAAACATTTGTCCTGGGTGGGAATCGAACCCACGACCTCCGGCATAGCAGTCAGGGTCACTAACCACTAGACCAACAGGCCTGTCAAATTTAGAAATATATAAGTATGTTTATCAGTTGTCTGGTTATCATAGTACAGGCTCTGCCTAGTTTGGGATCAGAAAACAATTTGTTGGTTGTCCAAGGATATTTATTTATTTATATTTATCCATACTTCCATTCATCCATACTAACAAACTGTTGCATTCATAATACATATAAGTCCAGGTTATAAACTATCTGCGTGCTAAATTTCATCCAAATCCGTTCATTCGTTTTTGCGTGAAAGAGTAACAAATATCCATCCATACATCCATACTCACAAACTGTCGCATTTATAATATTAGTCCAGGTTATTAACTGTCTGCATGCCAAATTTCATTCAAATCCGTTCAGCAGTTTTTACGTGAAAGAGTAATAAACATCCATCCATACATCCATACTCACAAACTTTCGCATTTATAATATTAGTAGGATACACTAGATACAATTAGCTGCTGTATACAAATGTTCCAACGAGGATTCAATCAAGAACTATGTAAAATAGTTTTAGAGATAAATAAATAAAAATATTTGTTCTTGTATTATATTTTCTTCTGTGGTTTCTAATACTGTGGACATACTGATGTCGCTACTCTATTACCTGTCTGTGCTACGCCCGCGCCGCTCGGACTTTTGGCGCGCTTACGTGTTCGACAAGAAGGACGCGCGGGAGGCGCCCCGCGGATTTCCCCGCACCTCACCCCCTCAAATCTGTATGAGTGTCGAATCACCTAGCCTTAAGAGATTCTATCTAACATTTGTTTCTCTGTTTCCCAGGCAGCGACAGTCGAGCCACTCTCACGGAAGGCGGTCGTGAGCACCTCATAGTAGTAGAACTATGCACGAGCACGCTGCGCGCTCGGCTGCAGAGCGCTCCGCTCGCGTGGCTCGAGTTCGCTCACATCGCTCACGGACTCGCTTCCGCTCTCGCTCATCTACATACTCCCGGTAAGTTATTCAATGCTGACACTTCACTTGGCGTATTTGTTCAAACTAGGGGTCGAAATTCAACCATAATTCATTTAAAACTTAATGCACTTCTAATGCATTATTATACAAAAATAATACCTTTCTCTTTTTTTCTTTGACTGCCTCGTTGGTCTAGTGGTAGCAAGCTTTACTGCTGAGCTTGAGGTCCTGGGTTCGGTTCCCAGCTCGAGGAAACTGCTATTGGGGTATTTCCATCTGGAATTTCTCAATAGCAGCCCGGAGTCTGTGGATTCGTGCTCGATTGATGGCAATAGGCTCGTCCCCTATTACATGGGACTTAAACATAACAGGCGAAATGTGGGTGTACTATATGTACACCTCTCGTCAATCCTTCGGGGAAACAAGGCGTGATGTTATAATATAATATCTTAGGACCACCAACACAACGTTATCTGATCCCAAACTAGACAGAGCCTGTACTATGGTAACCAGACAACTGATAAACATACTTATATATTTCTAAATACATACATGTTATAGATAAATTACACCCAGACACAGAACAAATGATTGTGCTCATCACACAACATTTGTCCTGGGTGGGAATCAAACCCACGACCTCAGTCTTAGCAGTCAGGGTCACTAACCGCTAGACTAACAGGCCAGTCAATTATGTATCCTATGTTACTTCTAATACCTCTAAGAATATGTGTACAAAGTTTCATGATGATCGGTTAAGTAGTTTTCGCTTGAAAGCGCAACTAACAAACATATATTTTCATTTATAATATTAAGTGGGATACCCAGCAATAGTGTTACTGGTAACGACAATTTAAAAAAAAAATAGTTTAAAAAAAAAACTAAAAAACACGCTCCACTCTTATTTATTTTCTATTTTTTAGGGTTTTCAAATTTTAAGACGTATGTCAGCGTAGTTTGTGACGTATGTCAGCGTAGTTTTCGAAGACAGTTTTTTGCTGTGCTGGTAACCCTGGCAAGGATAATCGCACAAATTTATGGAATTATAGTATTGTCATCGGTCCTCGATAAAGTCTACAGTTTAAATGAAATCTGGTCGTTTAAAGTGGGTCAAAATCGCGCTATAAAGAGTCGGTTACAAACAAACATACAAGTGAAGCTAATATAAAGCGTGTAAAAAAGTGTATTGTCGTCAAACATGTGTTTTCGGCTAGAAATTAATTTGGAATGTTTCTCCGCAGCCGGCAGTAAACCATGCGTGGTACACCGCGATGTGAACAGCAGTAATGTTCTGGTGACGGCTAACGGCGAGGCGCGCCTGGCCGACCTGGGCCTGGCGCAGCTCTTACACGCCGCCAGGGACCGCGCCACGCCCACCAGGATCACTGAGGTAGGGGGGAGGATAGAGGTGCATTTATGAAACCCCCGCTCTAAAAGTAGGGTATTATGAGTTTGTAAGTTTGACCGCTATGTGCATGGGACTGTGGCACCTCCGGTTCAGCCATTTCAACGATAGTGTGAGACTTCCTATTAAACTTAGGGCCAATAAGTATATTTTTTTAGCTCTAAGAGGTATTTGTTTTGGTCGGGGTTTCTTAAAATTTAACTTTTGTTACAAAGAAGCCAAAGCCAAACCGATACAGTAATAGGCACATTTCTCTTAATGAATGAAACATGTTAATATAAACCCAATAAAAGTTTTAAACGTTACATTTTACAATGGTTTGCTGCTCAAAAATATTATTGAAATCAAACAATTGTCTACTACAGTTCAAACATACATTATTGTCGCGGTCACGTTGTGACGTCACTTACCTTTTCTTTTAATTTTTGTCCAAATAGTTTGAAGTACCCACTAGAACACCAAATAATTGTGGCAAGCATATAGTTCAAAGTATTTCAATGCGAACTACACTTATAACGGGACTTCTAAATACTTTTCGCACCCTTTTTCGAATGGTCGTTACACGTACAACCTTATGTCAGTCATAAATAGCAGCCATTTTTTTTATTTCGTAAATCCTCATGAATGTCCTCTATGATATATGATGTTTTCTCTGGGGTCTGTCATACTGACCAAAACCACCCCGGTGTTCCGTCCCACACCTACGTCGGGGACCAAGGGAACTAATGCGTCTTCCGCGATCCCCGACTGGTGCCGGCCCGCCTCTGCGGGCCTCCTCATGTTAGCGGGAGTGAAGTGTTAAACTCCCCTCCGTACATTACGGACAGGCGCGCGTGGAACACTACCCGCTGCCATCTTGGGTCCTAAGGAATAGAGGCCTTCCCGCAATACTAGAACGGTGCCTTTTCCGTTTCAGGCCGGCACCCTCCGCTACCTGTCCCCAGAAGCCCTAGAAGGAGCTCTAGATCTAAGCGGGGCCCGCGCAGCATTATGCGCGGTAGACGTGTTCGCGCTGGGGCTGGTGCTGTGGGAGATGTTATGGAGGACCCGAGGGGCCCACGCGGGGCCCGTGCCGCCCTACGCGCCGCCCTACCAGCACCACAGCCTGCCGCCGAGGCCCAGCCTCGCTATGATGCAGGTGAGTGCTGTTGAAACTGGGATATTGTGTATTTTTTATAGGAAACTAGCTCACCCGCGTGGATGTGAAAATGGACCTAGTACTAGGACAAAAAGTCCCGTCAAAATCGGTCCAACCGCTTCAGAGATTAGCTCGAATAAACAGACAGACAGAGAGTCAAAAAAATTAAAAAAGTCCTTAGGTCCTTAAGTCCGTAGGTGCAAAATATCAAATCTCTAGATCTGTATTGTCAAAACGATTTGAGAAACTTTTTCTTAAGAGATTGAAGCCTCTTTTTGAAGCTGCAAATCTAATTCCTGATTACCAGTTCGGATTTAGAGAACAACACTCTACGCTCGACCAAGTACACAGAATCACTAATATTATTGAAAGGACACTAGAGGAGAAGAAGGTGAACTCCACTGTTTTCCTTGATGTTGCACGGGCTTTCGATAAAGTATGACACGAGGGCCTCTGTTATAAGTTAAGAACAATGCTACCTCAACATTTTTCAGATATCATAGAGTCCAATATATATCAAACAGATTGTTCAGAATAATACAAGGAAATGCCTATTCAAACCTTAGGCATATAAAAGCTGGAGTACCACAAGGAAGTGTACTAGGCCCGGTCCTGTATCTACTATACCCCTGATATTAATCCTGAGCTAGAAAATGATATCATTGCAACCTTTGCTAATGTAATGACACAGCTATCATGGATGTTGGAAATGGTCACGAAGAGGCCGAGGAAAAGATTCAGTTAAATACATGCAATTATTTATTTCTATGCCATAACGTAGGATTCTCTAAGTATCGAGTGATAGGTTACTTCTAGACAAGCTAGCATCAGTGTTAGGTGTCATAGCAGTTCAACTCAAACGTATACTATAAAACTATACGGAATGTCATTCCCTTTCAAATTCGGAAGAAACCGTATTACAATGTATTTTTTTACACTGTGTTTCTCTTACAACAGAGCCTAGTATCCCGCAACAAAGCTCGACCGCCACTTCCTAAAGGGCCGGTTCAACAGTCCCGGGCACTGAAGATAGCTGCCGACACCTGCGATGAATGCTGGGACCATGATGCTGAAGCCAGGTAAAATGTCGATTTAATTATTTATATTTGGCATATACATAGATCCCAAATACCTTAGGTTTGTTCAGACATCGGATAAATTAATTCGATAATAGTTTTTTTTTTTATAATTCGTCATCCAACAATCATACAGAATGTGAAATGGGGATAGTATATGAAAGCGCCTGCGAAACCAATTTGGTGGCTGGACTGACCAAACTAAATTGGGGGATCGGATAAAAATGATACTTAATACATTGAAATAAGATTCAAAATTTAATTTGTGAGAACCAGTTAGAAGTCTGAAATAAAGAATATAATATATTATTATTTCTAGGTTTTGCCAGCGGTTTCACCCGCGTAATATACATATAAACCGTTCTCTTGAATCACTCGGTCTATTGATGAAATCCGCTGCGTTAATTTAGAAGTTCGCGGGAAGCGACTATGTTTTATACTATATAAAGAAGATTTTTCACCGATTACCACTCAATATAAATTTATAGTTATCATCATGATATCACCCGAAACACGTCCACTGCTGGACATATACTCAATTTGGGGGATTTTCCATAATCTTCACGCTTGGTATGCGGGTTGGCGATTGCAGTAAGGTGGTAAAATGCATAGAGAACGCTGCTGCCCATTCTCCAGTAAATCCCTTAGAGCTCGTTCACATTAGGTCGGCCCGACAGTTTTATCGGGCCAGTAATCGTGTCGGATTCATACTGGCATATGTATTTCAATAGCGCCGTTCACATTAGGGCGACCCGATGAAACTAACGGAGCCGACACTTTTACCGGACGTTCAGCCACGATTTCTATCGGGTCGGGCATAATATTGGCGTACTAGCAAGTATAGCGCCGTTCACATTTGTCGGCGCGTTGCGGCGGAGGCACCCGCCCGCCTTCATTTCACTCAGAAATGATTGGATGCACCCAATATTTCCTTTTTCTTTTCTTCAGCCTTCTATTGAAATACCACACAGTCAAAACGTCGTCGTCGTCCATCGTATACAAAAGCCAGCGCTCAACTGCCGGGCAGCGGTAAAACGACGTTGTCGGCGGTGATGTTCACATTAGGTCGGATCGGTAGCTTCTAGTGTGAACAGCAACACCCGACAGCCGGTAAACGATAAAACTGTCGGGCCGACCTAATGTGAACTAAGTCTTAGTCGCCTCTTACGAAACCCACGGGAAGAAATGGGATGGTGCTATTCTCTACGTCCGGCACCACACAGAACCTTGTCCTAGTATTTTGACACAAGCATTTATATGTTCTCTTCAGATTGACTGCGGTATGCGTAGAAGAGCGCATGGCTGAACTGAAACAAATGTTACATGCGCAAGGGCCGCTTATACATGACAACAACTTACATCCTCCTGGTGGTAAGTTCTGAAACTATAATTATGGTATTATCACACCAGTGACTATCATCATTACCATCATCATCATCATCGTCATCATCATCAACATCATCATCATCATAATTCTCCTGCCCTTATCCCAATTTATTTGTGGTCGGCGCAACATGTCTTTTTATTCCACACTTCTCTATTAGTCGTCATCTCAGTAGTCACCCCCTTTCTATCCATTTCATAATTCACACATTCCATCCATCATTTCTTTGTTCTCCCTCTATTCTTATAGCCATCGACATTCATAATCAATACTTTCCTCACGACATTTTTCTCATTCCTCCGTATCACGTGACCATACCATGACAACCGATTCCAACACAACTTTTCAGTTATTGGCGCCACTTTTAGACTTCCTCTCATGTATTCATTTCTTATTTTATCCATTCGTGACCCTTCTCTAGATAACTTCAGATATTTTAAATCAAATTCAACACAAAAAAAAATAACCAAAGTAAGTTTTCCTTCCTTACAGCAGACTCCAACGCACACCCGCCTCCAGAATCCGACAAGAACTCAAACTGTACTACAACCCAGAATTGTGACGTTCACACACCTCTGCTATACCCCCAACCACACATAGGTCGTAACGCTTGCATAGAACGTAACACACATACAAACACACAACAAGCCACCGTAGAACTTATACACAAATCTCTTAAAGACATCACGGCTCCTATAGAAACACTCAGAGTACCAAATATAGAAGAAAATTGCCTTTCTGTAGCTCGCGTTTCTAGCCATACAAGAATACCTGTACACGAAAATTCCGGTCTAACAGAAGTTAGGTCCTACCAAAGACCGTTAGATTACGTACAGAATGATGTCACAGCACATGACGTTGATAGGGCTCCGAAACAAACGAATTTACTCCAAGACGTCAAAGTAGAAAAGCCTAAATGGGGCATTAAGAAATTTTTCGAAAAATTAAACAGGAAGGAGACTGAGGTGAAGTTAGCTGAGAATTCTCAACGAACACTGACTTCGATTGTCGATAAGCCTTCGAATATTACTGATAGGGATCGACCCTCAAATCTGACTATAAACCAAGATAGGTCCCCTTATAACTTTGAAGGTCCCTGCACTCTATCACCACCTAACAGAACCCTATCACCGACAATGATGTTGGAATCTGATAACAAAGTCTTTGGCTTCAAAGAGCTGCCGAACCGAGAAAACGAAGCACGAACGCCGAATCAAATCTTCGCAGTTATAGTCCCGAAAGCGAAACCCCCAGATTTCATCGAAATGAAAAGTAAAAGGGGTAGTTCGGAGAGTTTAAATAAAAGATCAGTTAAAACGTCACTTTCTTCTCAAAGTATTTTAAAATCGAATTCTGAATCGGAAGACTCGACGGTAAAGAAACGACTAAGTTGTGACAATAGAATTATAAACAGCGGGAGCTCTTCTAGAGCGAGTATTAACTTAGAACTTCAGTACATAGACACACAAGACCATTACAACGGCAACATAAGCCCTTTTGACCTCAACTCCGACTGCTCAAGCAGTGAGGATGAGCATTTAATGCTTCTATCGGAGAATGGAGGCTCAAAAATCACAATGCAAACCATACCAAAAACAGACGCTGAAAAGAAAAAAGTATACCAAAATGAAGTCTTAAAAGAATCGAGCCAAGTCACCGATTTCACTTTTAATAAATTCCAGAATAAATACACAAATTTTGATAACGAATTCAGCGATCCGAATGATAAAGAGAATCTAGTGAACGGTTACAGCGGTGATAATCCTGTTTACCTAGCAGCTTTGAACGGCGAAATAGATTCTACAGAATTGAAGTATCCTGGAAATCGCTCCCCTAAACCGACTTTAAAAAACTTAGCGATAAAACGACAGCATTCTCTAGAACAAGTCAGTGAGATATTCTCTTCTGCCGGGGATATTAATCTTCTGAACCCGGCAGGAAGAGTTAAAACGCCTGGAGATCTTCCTGTAGCCGTAAGAAGGGCAAGAAGAGATAGGGCGCTACAGAAGGGACGGGCTAGCGAAAGTAACAGATTGAGTCTGTACGATGATAGAATGATGTTTGGGAATAGTCTGTAGATTGGCTAAATGAAACTAACCACCGAATTTTCAAACTACACTTTAAATCTTCGAATGAATTTGTAACAAAATTGCAGAGGTGCAACTTTTGTTGCAATTCGGTACTGTTAAACCAGATGAGGTTTGCGCTTCGGTAATAAATATTCTCATTTTGGTTGGTAAAAACGTTACGCTACCCCCCACAGGGGCGAAGCTAAGTATGTATTGTCGCGCTTTGCTTCACAAAATGCTAAAACAATTATGATTTCCAGTGAATATGAGACTTAAGACGTTCTTTAAAGTCTTCATAACTCCTCAATGCATCTATAAAAGATAGCATGAGATTTACAGTGACTTAAAATTGAGTTGCATTTGAAAATTCGGCCCTAAACTAGAGGGGTTAAGACCTGTTTTCGTGTTGATATTACTATGAATTGATTATTTTAATGGGTATGCAAGATATCTATGTATAATTGACATTACGAAATGATTATGAATTTAATCGTAACTTTAATAGAGTTGAAAATAGTGTGCAAGGGATAATTCCCTGTTCAATGTGTTTGACCATGTATTTATTGTATGTTCGTTTGCACTAAATCTATTCCAAGTTATTCAAAACTTCGCCTGAATGAGGATTTGCACGAAAATCCACCAGATGGCGTCACTTTGACAAGAGGTCTTCCATTTCGACAATGAATTTCAAATATTATGATGACTTTCATCATTCAGTGAACATAACCTAAAATATATTCGCGCTTAAACACTTTTGACGTGTCAGTGCTGCCACCTAGTGAACATTGTCCCCTCACATAGTCGGCCTTTAACGTTCCCAATGCTGGGACGCAAGCCTTCTTTCTTTGGGAGAGAATGGGCCGAAATCCACCACGCAAGCCCAGTCAGTGCCGGTTGCTTTAATTTACCATTAGGTGATGCCTAGTATGGTTTTAGTGCAAACGGGCATATTTTTTATTATTTGATTTAATTTAGATACCTGATTAGATATGCTAGATACAATCCAATATTTCATTTTTAATGTTACTTATGGTATTTTTACAAATCTGATATAATTTTATTAAAACCGCCAAACACAGTTATATGGTGACGTCATCACAACAATTATAGAAATTATTTTAATGTTATTATATATATATATTAATATTGTTTAGTGTGCAAAAATATAAATATGTTTGTGCGTAAAAGTATTCGAAAACTTTATATTGGAAAATGCGTGACGATAACTAACGAAGATTCATATGTTTATACTTTAGTTAAAATATAATCGACCTCGTAATTGCGTTATCACTTTCAACAATCCCACAAAATGATACCTCATTGAGGTTCAATATTGTTTATAAACGTTATAAAATAATCGTAAGTGTAATAATAAAGCTGAAGAATTCGGTTGTTTGATCACTGAAACTACCAGTCGGATTGGAACAAATATTTTCCATTTTGTAGCCCAATTATTAAGTAAGGCTATGGGCTATTAAACTTCACGCTACGACTATAAGAGCCGACTAAAAAGCGTGAACGAAGTTATAACAGAAGCTAATCTATAATTAATGTAATAAACACAAACTGGTTAAATCTACAATTTCTCTAATGTCTCCTTTGGTTCCTTTGGCTCTGATGCATATGTGCCTTTAGGGTGATAAAGCAATTACGAGGTCGACTAGCAAAATAGAACGAAATATCACAATTAATTGAAAAATATTTAAGAAGGTGTCATTTTCTAATGCATTTAAATAAGTAAAGTCAGCAGAAACAGTCTCTATAAAAAATATTCTAATTATAATATTTGTGGCTTTTGAAAAACATTAATAATTGAATATAACGTTGAACTATCAATATTTTTAATAAAATTATTCGCATTTAATAAAATAATTTCAAGGAATTTTTGAATTAAAAATTTGCTACGATTTGCATGCTAATTATTCCTATAACATACTTTCCAGTTTACCCGGCTATTCCTTATAATATCTGTATATTTTTAACGCGTTTTAAATAAGGTAGTTTTAAGGGTAACACTATGATTGCAGTAATTTTGTTTTAAGTTTTATTTATTTTTATATGTTGATGGTAATCATTTGCGCGGATACAAAACAAAAATGAAAATATTTGGGAATATATGACGGTATTGATTATCTCTTGTATCTATTTTATAAAATATCTTCAGATAGATGTTCTAAGGTAGCTCGCACCAGGCCCGTGTCAACGGCGCGTAGTGTTCCACGCGCGCCTCAAAGAGATGTCAGCAGCACTGAAGGGGTCTGCTAGGACCGATGCCTGCCAGGGTCGCGAGATTTGTGCGAAAGAGTTACCGTAGCTCTGGCACAGGCAACTGAAGGAACACGGATGGGTTTTAGTCAGTAAAAGGCTGACACGCTCTCCCGCTCCGCCCAGAGCGGGAGAGGCCATTTGATGATTTCCCACCCAAAAGAAAAAAGGTAGGTTTGGCGCTTTCTTCTGAATACGACGAAAATATAAAGTAAAAGGCTTCTACTAATATTTGGATCAAAACCAGAATCTTCCAGTGTCTAGTATATTTAGCCCGTAATGTCCCACTGCTGGACAAATGCCACCATTTTTTTTTTTGGATGGGAAATCATCAAATCACTTCTCCCACTCTGGGTGGAGCGGGAGGGCGTGTCAGACTTTTCTGACTAAAACCCACCCGTGTTCCTTCAGTTACTCATATGCCAGGGCCACGGTATCTCGTTTGAACAATCTCGCGACCCTGATAGGAAATGCCACCATCAAAACAAGTCTGTCCTCTGCCATTGTGGGCCAGAAACCTAATAACAGATTTAAAGCCTTTATTTAGATACTTTAACACTTCTGTGTTTGTTTTCCAAACAGTATCGTCCCTCAGCTGGACTAGATGTCTTCCACAGTGTTCCACTTTTATCTATGTCTTTCCTTTTCACGTCAATTTGCCACGGATTCATAGAAAACAAAGTTCGCGGGGACGGGCCGCTCTAGGACAAATACTGAACTTATTGCTTATGTTCTTCTGAAACGTCAGGTGCATAGTACTCGCAACCAGTTTCAAAGATTATCAATCACAATCTGAATTTGAATGAAATAGAGTTGTTCCATAGGAATCAACCACTTGGGACCGTGCTTCTACATAGTTGCTAACGATTCATAAGCGCCCATGTAGGTTTATATGAAATAAAATATATTGATTTGGAATTATTTTGTAAGTAAATTGCTGATCTATTGTTTTATAATATTTTATTTTATTTTCTTTCAAAAAAGTCAGTCGCTGGCCCAAGTATTGTTTATTTGAGAAACGCGTAAATTATTATTGTTTACATATATTTGTACATAGTTTTAAGTTCCTATTAATAATCGGAAGCCATGTTTTTTTTTATTTGTGTTATTTTTTGTAACTTGTTAAGTTTAACTTACAATACATTGACAAACATTATGTTTTTGTTTGAAATAACGTTTATTATTATTATTAGAAAAAACACATCGTTTCTAGATATTTTACTCCATTTAGCTTTAATATTTTTGTAAATATTCCGTATTCTTCGTGAATTCGATTTTATTATAAATTTTTATATTTGTGGTGTGTTTATTAAGATATTACGGTTAATGTGCGCAGTTGTTGCTTGTATTCACCGGTTAAAGTGCGAAATGCTTGTCATTATTATAAAGTTTACATTACAAAAAGCGGCCAAGTACGATTCAGATTGGCACACGAAGGGTTCCGTACTACCGTACAATATTTAAAACTATTTAGAAAAAAAAAAAACTTGTTATTGTTCATACTCTGGAAAATTTCAAGTGTCTACTACCTACTAAGATTCAAAAGATACAGCCCTTCGACGGACAGCAGAACCTTAGTAATAATAGCCTTTGAATGCCGAACCCTAAAAATAAAAGGTAACATTGTGGCATTCGTTACTTTTTCCGTACTTTAACCGGTTAATCTTAGAAATATATTTATTCATTCCATTATATTTGCAAAGAAGATATTACAAAGTACCTATGCAGAATCTTAAAAATACATTCTCCTAAGCAAATCACGTTAAGAACTGTTTTAAAATTAAAAGGTCGTGATTTTAAAAGTAGGTAATTGTTAAAAAAGATAATAATGTTTCTCGGTGTTGTAGAAAAAAGTTTTATTAGGGAAGAGTTTTAAAATCACGACTTCAAATAAAATTCATAAAAAACAAAACTATAAACATGTTGATAAGAAATATATTTAAAAGAGAGTGTATCTTTAAATTATACTTACCGTATACGTATTGACGCAAAAAATATTAACAAAATTTTCTTAATTATTTATCTCTCTATTTGGGCAGTATGCAGGTGCGATTTTAAACCCTCAACAGATTTCGTCAATAAAATGAGCACTTGAATTTTCCATCTCTCAGCACTAAGCAGTGGGTTCAAAATACATTGCGCGATACAAAATGACCTTTCTGCGTGTGCCAACTACCAACCTAAAAGACCTTTATATGGTCTTTGTTCTTTGTTTGTTTGTTTGTGTTGTTTGTTCTTTGTGATCTTTGTTCTTTTTGTACGTACATCATAAAATAATTAAATAACTTTGTAGTTTTAAAAACTAACCGTCTAGCCTAAGGGTCGGTTCACATCTGACGGAAAATACGTCGCGTATTATCGGTCGCGTAACGCCAGAACTGACTGAGAAAACATTCAACCTTTCGTACATAACCGATGATGCGTTAGTGCGTCGAGCGTACAGCGTCTGTTCCGTTTCCGTCAACGCATTGTTGGCCGACGTAAAGAGCGGCAACGTCGCGTCACGTGTATTTTGAGTGATGCATTCAGACTAAAATGAAAATTAATTTAAATCTGACTTTAAATGTGGCAAAACAAAGTTACGAGGACGCATCTTCCGTCAGATATCAAAACACCCTATTTGACCGAATCGATGCGACCGATGATACGCTCGACGCATCTTCCGTCAGATGTGAACCGACCCTAAAGCTCTGAGCCAATTTTGTTTCAATCAGAGTAAAGTTCTTAACACAAAAATGACTACAAAGTACTGGACTAAGATGTCAGTTTTTTATTTTAAAGAACCGCCTTCCGTTTTCTTTTGAGTTCTTCATTGGACAATGATTCCACAGGAGACTCAACGGGGGCCTACGTTATATCTAATCTCCACATTTTTGAGAATATCGTAGAAATTTAGCAGCGTAAGGATCAGGCACGGGTCGGCGGCACGTTGTGTGTGTTCCACGCGCTCCTCAAAGAGATGTTAGCAGTAAATGAAGGGGTCCGCTAAGACGTATGCCTTCTAGGATAGCGGATTTCTTCGAAAGAGTTACCGTGGCCCTGGCATAGGCAACTGAAAGAACACGGGTGGGGTCAGTAAAGGTCTGAAACGCTCCCGCTCCCCCCAGTGATCTGATGACTTCCCAGAAACCAATGTTTTACGGGAAAATAAAGTCTGGGATTCTCAGTTTTAAACCATAATTACTTAAAGTAAGACTTTGTTTTTAATAAGACCTAAGTCTCTTTGATGTTTATATATTTTTGCGTCAATACGTGTGCGGGCCGCACCAATAACGTTGTAAATGTATACCAATAGATGATAAAGCGATATTATAGAATGTTGCGAGTTTTGCGGACGACGTGGTGGAATAATGCAATTGAACGAAAGATGGAAGAAATAATGAATATATATTATAACAGGTTGTGCGTCGATATCCGTACCATCCTGGGTACGGATATCGACGCTCAACCTGTTACCATAGATTCAGTACCTGACTCTGGAACGTCGAGATTTTATGTCGATTATTTAAAAAAAAAAACGCTGTTTCCTACCTACGCGGTCAAAATGTAAGGAAAAGCAAATTGTTTTTATTTTAATAACCTAATTATTTCAACCAATGCGTCGAAATAATTCGAAGGTTATTAAAAAAACAGTTATAGATAGAATAGAGAATCATATATTGAATCTATGGTAACAAATTGCCCATTGATACCCCAAGGGTTAAGCTGTTGTACCTATAGTACACCATTTTGAATGTTTTTATGTAGTAATACCATTATTTTACATGGAGTGACTTCCTATCTGACCTCCACAACCTAATTACTGGATAGCACGATACCCCTTGGTAAGACTGGTTGTCAGACATTTTGAACTTTTGACTACCCGTAATGCCAGTCAAAGATTTAAAAAAAAAAAACCTCCCTGTTTTCGGTGTGGAAGAGGAACTTACTTATTTTACATTTGATTTTATTATTAACGAAACTAATATGTATATACATGCCAAATTACAGTTCTCTTGTACCAAGTCTCAGCTAAGCTGCGAGGATGTACGGGCATGGCGAAACTATATAGGGTCCTTATTGACTACGGAACCCTAAAAATGCATTATTTCACCGGGTACAGTGCCGTATGTGAGTGTACAAAGGCGATGTCGCGGCTTTCACTTAGCTTTGTTGAAATTATTGTAACTGACCACGTCGGACACCGAATATAACGAATATGTTTTTATAAATGTGCTATTTAATTTTATTACCCTATCTTGACACCTCTGTACAGGAACCCAGCATAGTTTTAGACATCATAGACATCATCATATTAGCCGAAAGACGTCCACAGCTGGATATAGGCTGCCCCCAAAAAATTAGGCTGTTCGACATAGTTGACACGCTTGGCGCCTGCCGTCGCCTGGGTTGGTGATCGCAGTGTGGTGATAAAATGCATAGAGAACACTGCTGCCCATGCTGTAACGACACCCACGGTAAGAAATGGGATGGGAAAGTGACGCTCAGAATCAGTTATCAAAATTACGATCCTTTTTCTAGACGCGACTCATTTTGCGCGACAGAAATTACGCTACTCACTTTGTGAAACCAAAAGTATGCCACTTATTTAAGTTTGCGGAAAATTACGTCAGTTCTTTAAATGCCCACCTTAAGGATTGATCATCAGTAACCATGATTAGCGAGTGAAAGAGTGAGTGAGTACTCCGTATGGGTGGGTGCAGGCAACGAAAAAATGATGCTCGAGCTATTAACTGGCTCCATTTAAAATAGGACCGTATTACCGTAGCGTTAAGAAGCAAATTATGTAAACGACGGCAGTCCAGGTGCTCTCGATTTGAATTGTGGCCACATTTTCCATTCTGTCTGAACTTACCCTAATAGATTTTTTCAACTAGGAACAAAAAAATAAAATCCAGAACATCAGTAAAAATCCCCTTTATTTCATAATTACAATAACAAATAAATGTTCATACATTCATGATAGACATGTATCCGACAAAAGTTCTAATATTTTAGACATCAATTACAATTTTAAAGGATTTCGGAGCAACGACGACTGTTCTTGAAATAACGAAAAAAACACAAATATATCGATAGAATTATTCTTTCTTTAACACATACTACATGTTAAAAATAAACAGTTAGTGCTTTATCGATATAATTTCAAACTCACTACTAGGATGAATTCCTAACTTGGCGCTGAGGGCACGATTTTGCTTTTTTGACGAGGCGGTCAAAAGGTTAAAAACTGCTGACAATATTTTCAGATACCGCATAAAAGTCTAGCTTCTGGCTCTAATTGAAGTGTAGCGGGTTTGGCTAAAACGGACGATTCGCGCGATAATTTATATACTATCTTAAAACACATGTTGAAAATTTAAAATGGTTTTAGAAAACATGTAGTTTTGTTTCCGTTTATTGATTTCTTTACATTTTAAGTAGGCACCTACATTCTTAAATATTTTCACAAAATAAAAATATAACTAATAGTAGCCCACCGATCTCAGTAGCAGGGTTGTATAAATTGAAAATTGCCGTTACTCCAAAACCTTTTTATAGTGTTATACATTCATTGATTAAATATTCTTCTATAACATTTATTATTTGAATGGGCTATATTATAGAAGTTATTATGTTATGCTATATTACTTTAGTGAGGATACCGCTCCGGGAACAGACAAACTCCCTTTTTCCCCTTGGTTTTTTGGGGGTGCTTATGTCTGAATTTCAAACAAGTAGGACAAAGATTTGAATCATTAGATTCGCTCTACCGCCGTCAAAGATAGAAAAATAGACGTATTTCTCTTTTGTTTATACACAGAATGACATAGTGACTTGTTTGTCTTTCCATGACAAACAAGTCACTATGTCATTCTCTAATATATATGTGAACTCGCTCTTCTCTGTATGGAAACTATTTCAATCTTTGAAGTAGGCATTAAATTTTTTAGGGTTAGTTAGCTGTCATCAGGACGCTGTGGTAAGCCGAAGCGACATCATCAGTATAGTGATATAATGAACCCCAGTTTCTAAAAGCCTGCTCAAGTCTCTAATCAGTAAATCTGATATCAAATCTTTTATAAATTTTTGATTGTCACGTGTCTAAGTGTGACACTGACGTCAAACAAAATCCTGCATTGCACAAGCAGTTTACCGCGTGTTAATTGGACCGGCATGACATTAACATGGCTTTTAGAAACTGGGATTATTTCTGAATGGGGGGTTAAAACACCGATTTATTAAATCTAACCGTAATTATGTATCTGACTTAGCCCGTAAGGTGGAATATCTGTAAGAAATTAATAATTATTTTTAATAATATATATGCGCAGTCAGCAGTGTAATGTAAATAATATATTATGTACATTTGAAAAATAATGTAGTGTGGCGATAGAAGAAATTAATTTGTTACTTACTAAAAGACTAAAAAAGACATTTTTCAATAGATTTTTTCTCGTAAAAAATAAAGGTCAGTTTTGAGAGTCAAGAAATAACTGAGAAAAATACATTGAACAATGTTGTCTACGCATATAACTCTAATCTACATATCACATAAAAATTACCAACAGTGTTAACTAAATTACCACTTAAAAATAATATTTAACTTAAAAAAAATTACATTAAAATATGAAAATAAAAAGCTTTGTTTCAATCAACTTAAAATATAGGTAACAATGTGTTTAAATTCTTTGAATAAAAGCGAGCTGGCCACCATTTTGAATTGCCTCGAAAAAAGGCAACTCTTGTTTTGCAAAGACTATTTGAAAGGCAGTTTTGAGTTGTTTAAAAGTCCCGGTTATGCTTTATATCGAGAATTGGATTTGAGCAAAATTAATAAGTAAATTCTTTAAAATTATTTGCATAAATAATTTTAATTTAATGCCTCGTCAAAAGATTTAAATCAATCACTGATACAATTATTTAATTGAGGCTTTTCCAATATAAACATATTTGTTTAAAAAAGACACTCGCTAAGTTCTTCACATTAGAGACTTTCAGGAGTAAAACTCCTCTCACAGAAAGGAGGCTAACCCAGCAGTGGGAACATTATAGTCATTTACCCTCTGGTAACCCCATTTTCCCTTCATCAATTCTAAGTAAAGCTAAACTTCCCCTATACGTTTAAAGTGGTAAAAAAAAAACTAACATAACTCGGGATAAACCCGACAGACTAACATTGTATTAGATATCACGTTTATATTAGAGTGGTATATACGGTTGAGAATATAAATGAGACAAGCTATGGAGAGACGGAAAACATCATGAGGAAACCGGTATGTCCTAGAACAAAAAATTATATGACTTGTGACATCTACTCGGCTGTTTAATTTCAAAACCTAGTATGAGTTATTCTTTTTTTTAAACGAGTGTTTTTGCATTTTTCGATCTTATAAACCACCCTCCACATACTAGGCTAGCAAAATCTCCCAGAAATTAGCCGAATACGAAGTTACTTAAAGTACTAAACCTAGTATCTAGACTAGAGCAAAGTTTAGTTCTACAGAAATCGTTTTTCGGCTCTCCTGTAAAATTTAGTTTCATGCAGATACTGGGTTTTGATATTTCACAGCCGTATTGCCTGTCCCAGCAATGGGAACATTATAGTCTGCATTATGATATAAAATATGAAATGAAACTCTTCGTCTCTTACGAGAATATAGGCAAGAACTGCATACAAAAACGCTGGAAAAAATATTGAGTCAGTTAGCAAGGTGTTTGCGTGAGTTAGTGCCCAGGAAGGTCTGAGCGTATTCGCCTCTCGTCGAGGCATAAAATTATCCTGTGCCTCAGTTTTAGTAATAAGCTGATGAGAGCCGTAATTTCATTTAAGCTTGTCTCATTTATACTCTTCATTAAGATAAGAATATTAAAATTTATACATAATATTATATTATACACTTACAACATTCGTTTGACACATTCTCGAATGCCTCGTTTTGAGTAAATGAGGCATAACGCCATAAGACTTTAAAATATATACAAACATTATTAATTATTTGTCTTTTACAAGTTTGTCGAAGATATGCGAGGTCTCAACTTTGGTCGAGGCATAACGTTTAAAAAATCATTTCTTTATTTTTTTAAATTAAACTTTTTGAAAAAAAATAATTAAAATAGCTAGACCATAATCCCATACATATTTCATTTCTCAGCCTCTCGCTTATAATATTGAAAATGCAATATTTGTGATATTTTTTAAAATTCATTTAAAGAATACATAATGTTATTACACAATTAAACAAAATTTAAATCTACTGTTTGAAGCCCGAAATTAACACCGTTTTCTTTCGGAAACAAAATCTTCGAGCTCGAAACAGCGTTACGAAAGAAAGCACATTTTGAGAACATTAATTGCACGATAATATTACAAATAAATCATGGACTTTGATATAAATGGACCAACCCACATACATACATAGACAATAAATACCATAGTGTATTTTACTATGAAATTACAGAAAAATCTCTGACTGAGAAAAAATAAAAGAAAAAATATTGGTAGTAAGTGCAGAGAAAAAACATTACCCTCCTTTTGGATTTGGCCGCAGTCGGGTAACAATTGTATAATCGACTACATAATAAGAAAATACAATAAACCGAAACTTCAATAAAGATTGTAACTATCTAACATAGACAAACCTTGTCGTTCTATGACGTGCAAGGGACATTCAACCTTAGCTACAAGGACACAAGGAACTTTTGGTGCGTGGCTAAAGTCGGTATTACTACTACCATCTTCTTTTTCAATACAATTTCAGATTTCTGTGTCAATTTTACAAATGTTTAACAACAACGCGCCAAAAGATTCTTTAGAGATCTCGAATAGATAGAATATGCTTTAAATACATACATAAACACATAAACTTATTGGTGATGTTCGTCAGAAATGTCAGGTGAATATAAACACACGACTTTTTTTCTTGAGGGTAGGCAGAAACAACAGCCAAAATGCGTTATTTTAGCAGCTAAGAGGTCGTCTCTTCAAAGATTTTAAGAATAATTTCCACAATAAAATACACTATGATGCTAATCTAGTTACAAGATACACGAAATTATCTACTCCAGCCACGAGCGCGGTTATTGTTGACAATGACCGGCTCGTGAGCGGTCGGTGTTGACATCGAGTGATCGCTTATTGGCTAGGTTTGACAGCTGTGTTACCTGGAACAGAGAAATTAGCTTATAATATTATGATTTTATTTATTCTATAAGCACACAAATGTACAGAGGCGCACTTAATGCCATAGACATTTTCTACCAGTCAACCTTTGGGTGAAGCAAGGACAGACAATGGTAAGTGCAATGATACAATATTTCAGGCAAATAAATGAATCTATCTATGAATTTGAGAAATAAGTATTTTAAATATAAACGCATAACTAGTGTTGCAAAGGACTCGAGTCTTCGAGTCTTAATTTTAGAGACTCGGCTCAATTATGCACGACTCAGTGTGCTTAAAAGGCTCGGAGACTAGAGTCAAACCGAGCCCGAGTCATTCTAAAAAAGGACTCGAGTCTTAAAAAGGACTCGAGTCTTAAAATGAACTCGAGTCTTAAAGAAAAACTCGTAACATGAAGATGAGACTTGTAGTTCATCATTCGAAAAAACTAATAACTCGTCAGATTTTTTGTATTATAACCACTCATTTGAACTTATCACCTTCTATTCGAGTCTTTTCGAATGATGAGCCACAAGTCTCATCTTCATGTTACGAGTTTTTCTTTAAGACTCGAGTCATTTTAAGACTCGAGTCCTTTTAAGACTCGAGTCATTTTAAGACTCGAGTCCTTTTTAAGACTCGAGTGCTTGACTCGTAGACTTGGAGCCTTTCGAGCACATTGAGTCTTGCATAATTGAGTCGAGTCTTAAAAATTACGACTCGAGGACTCGAGTCCTTTGCAACACTACGCATAACCTATTTAAACTATTAATATAATATGCCCATGATAACGACCGCGACTTTCCAAGTCATAGGTCATAGATTCGAACCTCGACAGGGGCTGTACTTTGTGTAAATTATTTCATCACCACTGCTCTCAAAACGGTGAAGCAAAGCATCATGAGAAAATCGCCATATCTACAATAAAAAATTCAAAACATGTGACATCTACCAACCCACTGGGACCGCGTGGTCGATTACGGCGCACTCCCTCTCACAGACGGCCCGTGTCACAGCAGTGGGAACCTCATAGACTGATTATGATAAGCAACGAAATATGTGTATTTGTAATCAAAAATAAACAATTGTTCAAGACAGCAAATGATGTTAATCCTAGAAACAGACGAGATCCTCATAAACTAGTGTTACATGATTTACCTAGATTAACTAAATATAATAAGAGCTGCCTAGCCATGTGTGTGCGCATTTATAACAAAATATCAAGCCATTTCAAAATATTAAATACAAGAACATTTAAAATTAAGTTTTATGAATGCTCACTTGAATACAGTTTTTATAGTTTAAAAGAATTTTTAGATAAAAAATGTTGATGATTGTTGCCTTCTTCACCTAACTTTATAATTTTGCACGCTATGTTTATATCCTAGCTTAACATGATTGTTCCATATTTTGTATTTAACCTCTAAGTCCCTGAGATACCACATTTGGTATAGACACAATGGTTTTTAATTGTGTCTGTAATTACGGTAATTGACTGGTTAAAACCATTATATACCATGTTTTAAGCAAATAAATATAGTTATGATTATGAAGCTTTTTAATTTACTGTTCTATACAATAAAACGGTCAAACGGTCAAACGGTCGTATAAAACGGTCAAATGACCGCGTAGGTATTGCACTTTTGTGTACAGTGCATACAGTGGTGGTGAAATAATTAACACAAAGTAAAGCGTCTGTCTGGATTTGAATCTTTAACTTACAACACTTAAGTCAGGGCCGTTACTCTAAAATAAGAACACTCGACAAAAATAAAAGTGTTCATGTGTATGCACAGTCCCATTTCTTCAAAAGAGTGTCGGAAGAGGCGACTAAGGGACTTACTAGAGAATGGGCAGCAGCGTTTTCATTGCATTTTACCACCATACTGCGATAGCCAGCCCGCCTGACAAGTATGGCGATTATTATTATTAATCATTTATTTTCAAGTAACACAGACTCATTAAGTTAAATATTACTACACACTCAGTCACATTAAATAATCAAATAAAAATACCGATTAATATACAAATTATTAAAACAAAATTATTAGAATAGAATTATTAGAACAAAATTATTAAAACAAGATTATTAAAACAAAAAAAAAACAAATAGGTACACAACAGACTTACTGCAGTGTTGCCACATTACCTGCGCTCAATGTGTAACCCACAGCAGTGGTTAATGTAGGCACAATCGAGCCTTTCCGCTATCGCGGCCAACATGGCAACCCCCCTAAGACGGAGGCCTATGTCCAGCAGTGGACGTAATTCGCCTGAAACGATAATGACAGTACTTACATTACGTACGCCTGCGCTGCGAGCGCGCGGCGATCCTGAAGGCGACGAAGGGCCAGATGATGAGCAGCGCCAGCGTCGGCGCGCTCAGCTCCTGCCACGGCCAGCGCCAGCCGCCGGACACTTGCTGGAGAGCGAAGAAATACCACTTTAAATGACATAGTTTAACCAAACCGCGGCAGGTCACGGCAACAATGTGCGACTTCCACTTCCCCCTTAAACTAAAGGGGTATATAAGGTAATGAAAGGCAATTGCATGCAGTTGACATGGAAGGATGTGTGGTGTTACACGAATGGATAGAATAAGAAATGACAAAATAAGAGGAAGTCTAAAAGTGCCACCGAGAACTGAAAAGTTGTGTTGGAATCGGTTGTCATGGTATGGTCACGTGATACGGAGGAATGAGGAAAGTATTGAGTATGAATGTCGGTGGCTAATAAGAGTAGAGGGCAGTGGCGAAGGCACCATATAACACGATTCCTACCGGCTTGCCTTCGGGGATTCGCATTGGTAACTCTATCACTATTAAAAATACAATAGTATGTAAATAGTGGCTACTATTGTCAATAAATATAGTTACACTACGGGTATTTAATTCACCATAACATTCAAACAACAAAAAAGGTTATTTATACCTTTGTATTACAACAAAAGAGAAATGTTCTAAATTAACCCGGCGCCAAAACGTCATAATCGGGAACTAAAAATTCCTTAGATTAGGTACTTAATCTAAGAAAAATTCATACAACAGCGATCCCGTAATGATGTCACTTTAGGTCACGTGGCACCGCTTGATATGTACGAGAGCAAGCCGCTGTACAACGGGTTATGACGGAGACAGGTATAGAAAAATGCGTCAGTGAGAACGAGATAGAGGAATATTGCATATTTTATTCGTTTTCATCTGTTCAATTTAATTGTATTTAATTCATTACATTCCTATATTAATTTTAGAATGATAATAAGTATTCTTTATTGATGAGTCAGTAAGTTAAGGCCGACTTCGCTTCGGCTTCTCTTTTAGAAAAATTTACGCCTCGCCACTGGTAGAGGGAGGCCAAAAAAACGATGTATGGACTGTGTGAATTATGATATGGATAGAAAGGGGGTGACTACTGAGATGACGACTAATAGAGAAGTGTGGAAGAAAAAGACATGTTACGCCGACTGCAAATAAATTGAAATAAGGGCGGGAGAATTAATGATGAGATCATCAAATGTTCGTCATCTGTTCGCCTTTTCCCAGCTATGTTAGTTTCGGTTTCCAGTGTAACTGGATGCAGCTGAATGCCAGTATTTTCTGAAGACTCTTAACGACTATCATCAAAGGAGATATTTCATTTTCGGCCATCAAATGTACATTTATCGAAAAAAAGGAAAAATACCACAAATTGGGTAAAAATATTCTCTGGTAAATTTGAGCCTGATTTGTTGTGTACAAAAAAATAATAGTTTTTCAAGTATTGCCATGTTTTATTCAACATGGCGTCTCGTTTGCTTGCAGACTTCATTCGTTCTGAAATCATGTCTCATCAAATCAAGTGTTAAAAATAAATTACTACTATTCTCTTATACATATT
The DNA here is from genome assembly GCA_932294355.1 of Aporophyla lueneburgensis. Lineage (NCBI taxonomy): Eukaryota > Metazoa > Arthropoda > Insecta > Lepidoptera > Noctuidae > Aporophyla > Aporophyla lueneburgensis. The sequence goes on along the minus strand of OW028762.1, from coordinate 7,110,634 downwards.
TTTGAGTACACATAATTAAGTGTGACCTTTTCATCGTTACATAAATCTTTAGTCCTCCATTCTACTACACGAATTCAAAATAACCGCTTGCTAACTCTTAGGACAAACGTCAAACATTTTTAATTTTTATTTTGTACATAAAAACCATTTGATTTTATGAAAAAAAAAAAAAACTTTAATCTAAACAGGAGTAAGTTTCCCAGCTTCGCTAAGCGGTACACGTTATGGTTGGAGCCCCATATAAAAATGAAACATCTCCTTTAACCGCTAAATTCCCTCAAAAATACGATTACCTCCCTGTACATGTTTTCATATTATTTCGTGCTGGTATAAAGTAAAAAACAAAAAAATATATGTTTGGATATCGACCACATTCAGTTTTTTTTAATCATCGAGGAAAATACAATTTATCGTGTATTGAACCGTTAATTTCCCCTGAAACATGGCTGATGGCTGTATCTATGACATATTTTTTTTTCAGTACATACCAAAATACACTAATTTGACCATTTTATATTGTAACAGGCAAATTCGGATAACTCCTTCTTAAGGGGAAAGCGCCAAGCCCGCGAAATTAAAATTTACTTAGGTTTTTTTGTCATTTTAATAACATTAAAGAGTAGTCATTCAACGGGATTATATGAACTTACGAAGGTTGTATTGCTGATTTTAATAATTATAATTCTATGAAGCCAGATAGAGATATTTTTGTTACGTTCGCGAAACATATTTTAATCAACAGACAACCTTGAAAATAAGGGTCTTAGATTAGGGGGCGTCCTTTAATTAATTATGCTAGGCAATTCTGGCAATTTTTCGACCATTACAAAATGCGTAATATTGGTGTAAATATATTACTTTTTGCCTTGAATTATTGGGGTGCATAACCGCGAAAATATTATTATTTATTTATTTATTTATTTATTTATAATAAGCACACCAACAGCACAATCACTTACAATTCAAATAAAATACAATTTAAAATTGGCACTTCAGTAACCATGCAAATAACAGATATGCATGACATTAGCATATGAATATTAGAGACAAAAAAAACTTGAAAGTAAAAAGTAAAAGTAAAAAGTATCCAGAGACCCAAACCTAGAACACTACAAAACACTAATTTTACAGGCTACACAGACGTACAGTCGTTACACCATTTAAATAGGGAACGCCTGTATGAAGCGAAAGTCATGGAGAATACATCAATGGGGTAATTTGTCAAATTGGACCTGTCATTATATTCCCTTGCCATACGTGTTAAGGGGCTATTAAACGTGGTATTTAGTGTGGATGTAGGCAATTCAAAAATACGGTGATGCCGCTTACTACGTTGGCTAAACCTAAAGTTAAAATAATTTACCAATTGTGCGTCAATGGAACCGTTTATTATTTTATAGAGTATTAGTAAGTCAGAATGGTTACGTCTTTCCTTTAAGCTAATCATTTTAAAGTGCCTTAACCTGTCATTATAATCAGGTATAGCTTTTCGGATCCCATTCTTCATACATAAATATCTAACAAAACGGGCCTGAACAGATTCAACATTATTAGTGTAAGTGGAATAATAAGGAGACCAAATAGTAGAACAATATTCCAAGGTGCTCCTTACAAGTGCGTTATAAAGTAAAATAATGCTGCTATCATTACGAAAAGGTTTTGACATACGGATTATAAAGCCAAGCATTTTTTTAGCCCTAGACACTGTGCCATCAATATGTTCGCGGAAAGATAGGGATGTATCAAAGAGTACCCCTAGGTCACGGATGACCGAAACTCTGCTCAGTACTGATCCATCAATATGATAATTAAATTTAGTGTAGTTCACTTTATTCGTGAACGTAATAGTCTGGCATTTTTTAACATTGAGCGTCATTCTATTGTTCAGACACCACTGTTGAAGGACATCAAGGTCTGCTTGAAGCTTTAAACAATCACTCAGGTCCGATATCCTACAGTATATTTTTAAATCATCGGCGTAGGCTAAACAATCGCAATTTATTAAATTATAGATGATTTAACCATATTTTAGTATTAGATTCAACTGCCCCCCCCCCCCCCTCCTAAACGCCACATATAATTAATAGAAACCCCCTTATAGACAAATTCTTCATAGCCATATAAGTAGCTGCTGACTCACATCGAGTATCCTGCGGTCTCCCTCGACGGCTTTCCTGAGAGCCGCCACGTCTGCCTCCAGCCGCGCCAGAGTACCAGGCAACTGCTCCAGTACCTTCAGATCTGGAACATTAACTTGAGTATTAAAGGAAGCCGTCTGTTTCTTTTAGAAAACCTGCAAATCTGCTGGAGCAACATCCTCCTGAGAAATGTCTGAAAGATCATGTCAATAACGGAGTTCGTTATCAACCTCGCATTCACAAACAACGTAGAGGTCTCCTTTGATAAATGTTAAATGTCAAAAACAGCAACGATATTTAAAAATACAAGATTAAGTCGGCGTTTCCTATCTGGACACGTTGAGAAGAAAGGCTGAAAACTCAGAGGTCAGAGTCTCCTTGAAAGTCCAGACATAATCTTATTGAGATCATGTGAAAACCATGTGGTTTGTTGTCTGAAATGGTCTTATCATTTTCGCGGTCGATTTTAGTCATCTGCCGATTGCGACTTGTCGCTGCACGACTAAAGTCAAATCCGACTCTACTTAGGAACTTGCGACTTTAGTCATGTACGGCTTAGCCGAATTACCATGTAGACATTGTGCGGCTATGATAAATGATTTTTCATCCCCACATCTCGGAAAGAGTATTTTTGCCCTTCGATATCTGAGTGCAAAAGCCGTTTTTATCCGCTAGAGGATAAAGTAAATTGAATTTAGAACATCGTGTGCATTCAGTTTGTGAATTCAAAACATCATTAAACCTAATTACTTCTACCTCCATGGTGCCGAATTTATCATACAACATTTTTTAATTTGTTAAAAACTCAGACTCGGACCCTTCTTGGTCTACTTTTCTTTAAATTGCTTAGCGCGCGCCATTTTCTTTAAACGTCATATTGTTAAAACCTTAGGTTAAAAACAAGAAACTTGAAAACAAGTGAAAAACCTAAAATTAGTAATTCTAGCGACGAGGAAGTTTATATCACAATGTAGTACCTAATAAATATTAATACCTAAACTGAAATAAAAGTATCATGTGATTGTAAATGCTTTTTGCATTTAGTCATTTCCTCGCTGAGGTGGGATGAAAAGTTACGTGTTGCACTCGAGTGCAAAGATTTTTCACCTAGTGCTCTTTTGATTCCCTCGCTAACGCTCAGGATTCTAAATTTTAAATCAATCGCTGCGCTCGTGATTCAATTTTAGAATCCTTCGCTTCCTCGGTCATCAAAATTGAGCACGCGGTTAAAAAGCAACTTTGCACTCTTGTATAACAAATAACTATTATTTTTGCAAGGTTTGTACAAACACTTTTTACACGTCAATCATATTTTTTTTTTAAGCTAGATAGGGTCGGCGTTTCCTAAATGACTACTCTGAAAAGAAAGGCCGAATCAAACTGAGAGGTCACGTGAAGTCTCTTTCAAAATTCAGACATCATCTTGGTCACATCATGTGAAAACCATGTGGATTGGTGTTTGAAATGGTCTTTTAAGTAAAGAAACACACAGCTTGAGTGGACCTGTCCAATCAGTGCACGCATTTGTCAGTAATTATCAAAGGTCGGAGTAGGTAGATTGAAATGGGATCAATGAACTGGCACGTATATATTAGTATGGATATGCCTCCGGGATTCCGGGATTTTGAAATTAATTTCAAATGTTCTAATGTGTAGAATAAAGAATACATCAATATGAATAAGAAAACTCTTTTGCTGTCTTTTTAATAGTATATAGGTGATCGGCCTTCTACAGTAAAAAAAAAATTAAATGATTATCTATCGCATTCTATAAATTTCTAATATAGTACCTACCTAGTTTAAAAATTACCTTACTTTCACAATATTTGATTCTATCTCTTAAGTACCAAAATGAAATCCCGGAAAAAAGGTTTATCCATGTTGTGATTTCTATGACTATTCATGATGCGAGTACGTAAAATCAATCTACCTACTCCGACCACTGGTAATTATGCAGCTCTACTCAGAACTTAAGATATAGTCCGACTGTGACTTATTATGACTATAACGGTTTTTCCAAAGCAATTTCTAAGCCCGGAGTCAGGATTTATGCCCGGTTGAAGATTTCATCCACTATTACATGTGTATTTTTACATAACAGGTGGAATGTGGGTGTACTATAAGTAAATGATAGATATATTTCCAGCAGGTATATTATCTCTGCCCAAAAGTCTAACACGCCACCCGTGTTCCTTCAGTTGCCTAATGCCAGGGCCACGGTATCCCTTTCGAACAAATCTCGCGACCCTGGCAGGTCTGCCCACCCCTTCGTTTCCACCTCGATTTATACAGGTTATTATATTGTTGACTTACGCGTAAGCTGTGAAGTTATTTGATGCGCGTGACCATTGCTGAGCCTCTGTGCGGTTTGCCTCTGGTGCGCTGAGTCCCTGCGCTGTGGAGGTACCTCTGGCTCGCTCTATAAGGATTAAAACACGTCATAACATAATGTAGACCGTGGTTTGTCTTCATACAGTATGAAAACCACATATACGCAATAAATGAAACCACATACTTATCATCGCCTTTGCTGACGATACACAACAAAAAAATAGTTTAAAAAAACTAATAAACACGCTTCCATGGAAAACCAAACTAAAATGTAGAAAATAATGGAAAAACCGTGGGGTGCTTTTTAAGGTATTTTTAATCGATATCAAGCACCTCAGTAGTTTTTTAAACTATTATTGCTTTTCTATTTTTTAGGGTGTTTCGAATTTTGTGACGTATGTCAGCGTAGTTTTCGAAGACAGTTTTTTTTGCTTTCCTGGTAACCCCGACAAGGATAATGGCACAAATATATAAAATTATTGTATTGTCATCGGTCCTTGATAAGTATGCCAAATTTTGAGGTAATCCGACGTTTTGAAGGGGGTAAAAATCATGTTCAAAGTTTCCGTTAAATAGGCACATACGTATTAACATGCGTGTTAATGAGCGAAATTAGACCAGTAATTAGACTTTAAATTTGAGTAAATTTGAACAGCGTAGAATTGTATTATTATTACTATTCAGTGAACTTGAATACTGAGTAAGCAATGTTGTCACGCAGTTCAGACGCATGACGTTATTACATATTCTACTTAATTGCCTAAAATGTAAAATCGGTACACTTAAACGACAAGGTACGAATGTATGTTGCCTAAACAGAGTGTTTACTTTTACTTAGTTTATTTTGTTTGATAATGTAACTTCTTAAAATACGGCTTTGCATTACATTTTTAATTATACTATACTTCTGTGGAGTAATATTGTACCTTTTGGTTTCATTTATTGCATATACATACATAAGTGGTTTCCATGCTGTATAAAGAGTCAGGGGGCTCAGACTCTGATTTACGCCAGCAATTTTATATTATAGCACTGCTAAAACGATGAATAGTCGACACTCAACAGCGGTTGAGAGACTGCTGTGTCGCAGATGCTCGCAATAAATATTTGTAGGATATTTTTGTTTGGAATCCCACCCGCGATACTGAAATATTTCTAACTTGCGTTTGCATTATGCGACCTCAAACTGTCAGAAATTAGATTTAGTTCCTTTTGAGTACCACCATAATATTATTTTTCTAATATCTGCCAAATGTCAGAGCTATTCATAAAGCCATGTATTCACTAAGGAACAAACGTCTCTATAAAAGGGTAAAGTGTTTCCAATCCTGCGGCTACACTGTCGCGTTATAGACGTCGTGCTATGTGCCACAGAAAGAGCGGTACTTGTTATTCGCGATAACGCGACAGTGTAGCCCCAGCATTAAGAAACATGCAATTTAGTCTTAAGCCTGGACTTTATTATTTTCGCTTCCATTAGATTTTTGTCTTCGAATTTTCCGATTATTTCCGAAGCGAAAACTTTTCTCTGGATAGCTATACACACACAAAAACAAGTTAGTACCCAAAACCGCGGTATTAGTCGAAGCATACGTACTACACTAACATCGACCGTGTCAATATACTCGTCCTCGGAGTCGTGTCGCTGGCGCGGCGGCGGCGGTGACTGGCCTCGCACTGGTGACGACGCGCCGGACACTGAGCGCGAATCTAGGGAGAACGTGGAGTTAGGGCTTTTGGGGTAATGGTACTTGGTGCTATGAATCTCTGGGGCTAGTATCCATCAAAACGTTGTTGCAGTCGATGAGCTCACGTCATTGAAGGTATTGACATGTAAAATTGTAAATACTCGTTAAAAGCAACAATTTTAACACTGCGTTTCCATGCGTCACAATTTGCAATGAATGCAGTTGGAACCATTGGGGAAATTATTATAAAAAAAAACAATGTCTTGGTAAAAAAATATTCCTTTCTTTCAAAGCGGATAGGAGATGTCTCAAAAGCATCTGTTCGGTGGACCGTGACGAACTACGCAAGTCTTCCAGAACCCCAACCAAAAATAGTTGATGTTAATCCTGTGGTTTTAGCCGGTCAGACTCTGACAGAACACTTCGCCCTATGGCGTAGGAAATTCATGAGGATATCCACATTAAAAATTCTATTTTAAAATTGCGTTAAAAGTAAGTTTCTGTTTGAGTTGTTATAAGTCCTCTCCTCTTTGCCTTGGTAGGGTACATGAGGATAATATCGTATCGAATCGTAATAGACTGTCGTACTCACACACAGAGCTGCTTTCTCCAGACCTTATCCTCGTCCATTGACAGGAATGAGGCTACGTCTTTGGCATCTTTACTATTCTCGTTTAAATGAGCTGTTATTTACGCCGCCCAAAATGATTTTAAGAAGTGATATGACGAATTTTGGTGGCCAAGCACAGGTCGAAGATACCAAAGACGTTGGAGTTGACGATATATTCAAAGTTGCAGGAAACACCTGGACGACGGACGAAGATTTGGATACTGGCAGAAAAGAAACGAGGCCTATATCCAGCAGCGGGGGATTCCTGGCTGAAATGGTGGTGGTGATGATGATGTTTATGAGGATTATACTGCCGTACTCACACACGGGACTGTTCTCTCCAGACCTCATCCTCCGCAACACGTCACCTGCGACCAACTCCAGGTCGTTGTTCGGGAAACCTTGGTCATCCTCGTCCATTGACAGGAATGACGCAACATCTTGGTTGTATGACATCGTTTCTACTATCTGTTGACAAATAGAATAGAAGTTATTATTTTAAACAAAAAAAAATTCCATTAATATACAGGCTCTTCCGAAAGTAGTTGATCCATGAAAAGAAGTGACAAATTCAATTTTTACAACAGTCAAAACTGCATCGCCAGGACTGCTGTCTATAGCTCGCCATCCGCTAAGGACCAGGCACGGGTCGATGGCGCGTTGTGTTCCACGCACGCCTCGTAGAGACATCAGCTCAAATTGAAGGGTCCACTAGGGCCAATGACTGCCAGGTTCGCAGATTTGTTCGAAAGAGGTACCGTGGCCCTGGCATAGGCAACTGAAGGAACACGGTTTTAGTCAGTAAAGTCTGACACGTCCTCCCACTTCACCCAGAGCGGGAAACGTCACTTGAAGATTTCCGACCCATAAAAAAGGACTGCTGTCTTAACGTCTTGTCATTCATTCTTAGTTCGAGGTCTAAAGTAATCTTATGTCCGATAGTGATACAGAGTGGAAAGCCCGTAAATTCGGCCGAAACTACGGGTTTCGTGGTTAAGGAGTAGACCCCCAGGGTCGGATAGTGTTATTGGTTTAATTAATTAGTAATAAGCATTAACTTCAGCAACAGCCAAGAATTCATATGTATGGTCGGTTAAAAGAAATAGTGCCTACATACATCACGAGGAAACCTGGACTTATAATTTAAGTAAGCCTGAAATCGCCAACTGTATTAGAAGAAGCCATGCCCTAAAATGGAACAGTACCAGTCTGGTGTTATTTATAGTAGGAACAGGGTTTCAAATGTCGGAAGTTTTGGAAACCAGTCCAATTGGCCTCGGTGTGAGTAGTGCCTGTACTATTGGTACCAGATCTCTATTAGTTAGAAGGGAAATTGGACGTATTTAAGTAAAAAGTGAAGTTCAGAGGCATTAGACAATTTGCTTCAAGGTTGCCAACCGTACAAGGTTCCTCGTGGTACGCACCGGGTCCCGTAATTTGGCACAGGTACCCAGGCACCGAAATGGCAAGAACCGCTAAGTACCGATACAGAATCTGTACCTTCGGTGAGTAGTGTGGAAGCATGGAACTTATCAACATAATTTGCGCCAAGTTTGATGAACAGTTGGCTCAGCAAATTCTGCCTGATAATAATTACCCTATAAATGAACATACCAAACGACCTGCACAATGCACTTTTGTTCTCCTGGATACTGAATATATGTACCCTTAATCACTCGCGCAGATTTTAGCCCTGGGAGCACACACGAGGTTATGTGGCCACCCCACATAATAAAAGTAGTTTTTTTTAAAGATATGATTGCTGTGAGTGCAACAAACAAACAATTTATTCATTCAAGTTACAAAACGCATAGTAAAATACGGAATTTTCCACGTACTCAAATCACAATATTAAGATAATTTCTCAAAACTACGAGAATAATCGCGGGTTTGATCGAATCTTGATTGTCTTAAGTGTGATAGTGCCCCGGTTGGGATAATATCTCGACAAAAATCCTAAAACACAAACGAAGGGAAGTCGTCCAGTAATAACTCACCTTGCAAACCTCTGCTTCCAAAGCAGCATCTGCCCTGACCTATTGAAAGATTCCATTATTACTCCCGTTTATAAGAAGGGCGATAGATATGATATCAACAACTACAAGCCAATATTGGTATTGCAATCAATTTCTAAACTACTGGAATTTATGAATGACAAACTAAAAATCGAGTGTGGTCGAGGAAACCCCGTCAGGAATTATATTCCTTACGTGATACTCGTACACACACTCATATATAATAGCAAGAGACAGAGAGAGAAACTTACAGAAAGCTTTTTCCACTTTTTTTACCAGTCATCTCCGTAAGGCGCGTGAAGGAACTTCGATCCAATTAAATATCTTTCGAAATGTATTTTACGACGAGGATGCAGTTACAACACTAAAAAGTTCTCTAGTTACTGAACAACTTGACAGTGGCAATAAATGCCTGCGTGATATTCTGGCCCTTAAAAAGCTTTCGCCACCGTCTCTGTCCCTGTCCTTGTGAGTAAACTAAAAAATATATAAAATAAGAGAAACTCCGCGGAAGTTACTCAAAGACTATCTCACGACTAGAAAGCAAAGGTCTAAACTGAACACAGTACTGGTAGTAGTGACAGGTAACATACGGCATTCCTCAAGGCAGCGTACTGGGACTAACATTATTGCTAATATATCTAAATTATTTATGTAAACCTTAAATATGGTTTACGATAAAAATAAAGCTAAGGCAAGATAACTACATATCTTGTATTTTTGGTATCAGTGCCCACTCTCGTTATCTTTATAGCCGATATTATTATGCTTAACTTCTAGCATAATATAAAAGAAAAAAGTTTTCTCTTGCAACGATGTTACCGCTGTCATTTTCCCTGGTAACTCCTAGCAATATGTGAAAGTCAAAGCTCAGCAGGGTTTCGCACAAGGAGCCAATTGGCTAAATAATAACCAGCTACATACAACAAATACTAGATATATATGCTACAGTATTCAAAAAAATTGTCAAGCAAGCGAGGATCTCAATCTAAGAATACACACATGTGGAGATACTAATTAGAATAACAGATAAAGTAATTATTGTTCATGCAATAAACAAGTAACAAACCAACTAAATATCTATGTACGATAGTCGATATCTTGAACAGGTAAATAGGCTTTGAAGATTAAGCTGGATCTTTAAAACACTTCGACATATTGTTCCAAAAAACATGATCAGTAAACGAGACCCGCCAAGAAATGTTCTTAATGAGTTCAAGATGGCTTGGTACAGTCTGCAGGTGCAGATATGGCATCCATATTAAAGGATGTGCAGTGACTAACTACAAGCCAACGATAACAAAATGTTTAGACGTGAAGCGAGCTCAACGATCTCTGGTAAAGATAACGTACTTCAAAATAAAAGATATCCTGCTGAGACCTGCCATATGATCCAGACTTACTACGGAAAAGGTGGACTGACATTATTGCAGTAATTCCACGGACTTATACCATGTTTGCTTTTAGACAATTTAACGACCTGATCAACTATACAGAAAAAAAAAACATGACAAAAGAAAACAAACAGAATTAAAAAAGGAACAAAATCCTGGATAATTAAACAGCCTTATCAACTATACAAAAAAAATTGCAAACTAAACAAAAAACGAAAAAAAAAGAAACAAAACAAAAATCCTACTTCAAAAAAAAGAAACGAAAGCCTGGATCAACGACTTAACGTAAATTCCGAGGCACGGAGTTTTCTTGTCCTGAGTTATGATTCTTAACACAGAAATAAGTTTTCTGGTTCTGGATTTCGATCGAATGGATCGAAAGAACATTATTGCTAGCAGAATGTCAAAAAGTCTTATAAAATCTATGACATCATGGTATTTACCACAACACTTCTCAAGTTAGCACCTCCACAACCTAGGACAATTTACCTACTTTGTTCAATGGTGCTAATAACTCTAATTGAAGTTGTGTGGCCCTGTGCATTGGTTACTATTTATGGCCCACACGTGAAATCATAGCCATTATTTTTAGTACTCATAAAGGTACAAAAGTAATGATTATTTAAAATGCAAACAATAAAACTATATGGTAATCATCATACAAATGCATGCATAGTTAAATTTACAGGAGTCTCCTTAGAAAACTTTCATCCTTTGTCATTGATTCCCTTCCTCCTTTTTTAAGTGAAAACGTTTTTATCCTCGTGGAGCGAATTTTGGTAGGGGCAAAACTTATGGGTTTGCGTTACCGATATGCTGCTGTGCCTGCGTCACCGCCATGCTTTATGAACACGGCACTGACATGTTGTTTTTATTTATTACATATTCTGTATAGTTCGACTCCTAGACAAATGCCTCCCAACATTCTTTTTCCGTTTTGTTCATTTATTTATCTTGAAGTTGTGTTTTTAACTCCAATTCTAGAGGAACCCTTCTAAGGGCCCGCGCCCACTGGCGGCACGGCACGCAGGGAATCCTTCAGCATACACACATGCAAGCAAGCAAGCACACACATGCAAGCGCATACTGACGACAACAATAACGCGGTCTACGTAGATGTACCACGGCGTCCTTAGGCACACCGCAGCTGGCTTAGGCATCACGAAGACTGCCGAAGCATCCCGAGGGATGTCGAGCCATTCCGAACACTGCCGATACGGCATGCCTAAGCATACCGCAGCTTTATTTTTGTATAGGAGGACTCTCATTGAAACTTAAATTTTATTGTCATTCCTATTCGTCGCATAATAGTCCCTTGCCGTGCTACACCGCCAGAGGGAGAGCAGGCCCGTACGCATTCTCGTCAATTCTTTGGGAGGCTATATTATAGTTTACCTTGTGTAATTCAGTGACGTATGCCTGCATTGCTTCATCCTTCGTCATGTTGCCCAGTTTGTTCCAGGCCTCCCATTTTGCTCTGGAATTAGATGAGAGTGGGATTAAAATTGTGTGGTTTAGCTAGTAACCAATTATTTTTTGGTGTCGACTCCATGCTGGTTTTTACATTTCCTAATCGTAGGAACTGAAACGGCAGAAAGCAGGCCATGTTAGTCGAAGGATCGATAGCCGATGCAGTAGACGAGTCCTGGAGTGAAGACAGCGTATCAGAAAGCGTAGGGTGGGACGCCTTCAAGCCAAATGGACCGACATCAACAGGTGGTTGGAACACACTGAATGAAGAAAGCGGAGAACAAAATGTTGTAGCGCACCCTGGGAGAGGCGTATGACCAGCAGTGGGCTACTATAGTCTAATCTGATTTATTGACAGATACTCGTATAAAAGCTACATATTTATAGAGAGAGAGTACGTCATGTCGTGGTATTATAAAATTTAGCTAGTCAGTAAGTTCCGCCTCTCGTTCAGGCTATTTGAACAGACAGCTGTACTGCTGGGGTGTTTGTTGCGTAACTTTTTCTGCCCAGCTAAATCACGAGGACGAAAGGTGAAAGACGGCAGTTTTGAGAGGCTGTCTTATGTAATTTTTATGTAAAAAAAGCTGGTTTTCATCCTTTTTGTATTATGATGATTTTTTAACACATTACACGTCCTGAGACTGAGCCGTATTTGTTTTGTGGACAGTTTAAAAAATGTGTTGATATTGTTCCGACTATTGTTTAATACAATTATTGTATCTGGTCCCTAAGGTTCTTGTCTTTATTATTTACACACATTAGTTCACTGCTGGACATATGGACTTTTGTCTCAGTCCTGTTGATATTAAACATAACCTATACGAAATATCTCACCTGTTGACTACATCCCAGAATCCAGGCTTTGGCTTATCGCAGGGGCCCTCTGACGCTTGCTTGAAATAACTGTAGAAACGCAGCATCAACTCATTGCTCGGCTGGTATGATCCTGAGGAAGAAAGAGAATAAATTCATCAATATTTATTTATAGTAAGCATAAAGGCTCCCGCAATTAGGCGCGATGCGACAGCGCAGCGCGACGCTCCTTTAATAAAACAATTTATATGGGAAATTCATGGATATGGATCTGTTAGAGTTGCGTCGCGCCGGTCTGCGGGTTCTTATTTTCCAAGCCTTTTTCCAACTAAAGATTCCGATCTCTATGCCGATCCCAAAAAGGTTCATAATCGCGTGTTACAGCAGCTGAGCTGTATCAAAAACACGTTAACACGTCACGTCATGAGTTTGTAAGTTAAGGACAATAAGGTGGTTAAAGTTTCGTTTTCGTTACGATTACAAATCATTTTGCTTAAATTAAAACCTTCGAAGGTTTGGGCAACATCAGATGTTTTAAAACAACTAATGAGAACACTCGTAAATGGCCTGTTTTAATGCTTTCCGGTAAACAGAATGATGAAAAGAGATAGAGATATGGTTTTCATTGTTTTCGAGGGTACTGGAAGTCGATAACGAAGTAAAAATAAAAATCCAAAATAGCTGCTGCGAAAGTTTTCTAATTTTTCATTATGGGTGTCGTTTTCATGGTTTTCTAGGTCGCTGAGGTGGATAGTTAAGTTAAATTGGAAATCTAAGATAGCGGCTGCAATAATTTTCATATTTTTCATCATGGGTGTCTTTTTTCATGGCGTTGGACAATCTTAATCTCTTTATCGAATTACATTCGGAGTTCAAAAAAAAGCGTAAGGAACTTCGTCCCTGCCAGGGGCCCTCGACCACACACACATGGTTATTATACATGGAGCCCCGTCCCGAAAGGTAAAATAAGAACTGAATTCAATCGTTCTCGATTGAATTATACCAGCTGAGAATCTCATTAATAACTTCAAAGAGCGTAGAACGAAGTCTCCTGATACTTATCGGATGCTTTCGTCGAATGAACATTGGGATGGCACATTTTAATATAGGCGTGATGTCATGTTATGTTACGTTGTGTCATCTATACAAATAAATAAAACTGAAGTGTCTGTTTGTAATTTCAAATTAACAGCTTTTGACTAAATGCATATGAAAGTAAATACGGTACTTAGAACAAAAAATCATTTTTTTTTAACTTTTGTCCGTCTGTTTATTCCGGCTAAACCCTGAAATGGCTGGATCGATTTTGACGGGACTTTTATTGGCAGGTAGCTGATGTAATAAGGAGTAACTTAGGCTACTTGTATTTTAGAAAAAAATCTTTTATTTTAGTAAAATACCTGCGTTAATTTCCGACATCCACGCGGGCGTAGCCGCGGGTAAAAGCTAGTAATTTATAAACTAGATGAGTTCAGCTACTAAATAACAAAACAATGAACAAACATTTCTCGACTGTGAAATATCTAAACGCAGTATCTGCATAAAACTATTTTTTACAGGAGAGCCGAAAAACGATTTCTGTAGATCTAAACTTTTGCTCTAGATACTAGGCTTCTGACTTTGTGTAACTTCGTATTTCACTACTTTCTGGGTGTTTTTGCTAGCCTCGCATGTGGAGGGGGGGGGGGGGGGGGATATAAGGTTTAACATGCAAAAACACCCGTTTTAAAAAATGTCAGATACTAGGTTTTGATATTGAACAGCCGATATATCGACGCTGTTTCGACTATAATCGCCGAATCAACTAATCAATGTACATTTTAAACAGGGTTTGAGCACTTATCTACGCATAACTGACTCCAATATGTACAAGGTTACATACATAACTGCATTATTACATGTACCTAATTATAAAATACATAAATTAATCATTATTCGGTTCACAAAAATTATATGCGTGAGTCAAGGTTTAATTTTAATTGGCTACTTAGCACTGTTTTTTTTATCTAGTAGTCACCTCAAATTAAATTATTTTTTTAATAAATTTAAAAAATCATAATTTAATATCATTACTGCCTCGTTGGTCGAGTGGTAGGTAGCAAGCGCTGCTGAGCTTGAGGTCCTGGGTTCGATTCCCAGGTCGGGCAAAGTGTAATTGGGTTTTCCCATCTGGAATTTCTCAGTAGCAGCCCGGAGTCTGGATTTGCGCTCGGTTGATGGCAATAGGCTCGCCCCCTATTACATGGGACTTAAACATAACAGGCGAAATGTGGGTGTACTATTGGTACATCTCTACCCAACCCTTCGGGGAAACAAGGCGTGATGTTATGTTATGTTGTAATATCATTGAAAATACTTGGAATTCAACTGAACCCAGCTAAACTAAAACTCGAACTGGTTTATCATAATCAGTCTATAATATTCCCACTGCTGGGACACAGGCCTCTTCTCGGTGAGGAGTAAGCCGTAATCCACCACGCGGGCCCAGTGCGGGTTGGTAGATGTCACATGTCTTCGAATTATTGGTTCTAGGACATGCCGGTTTCCTCACGATGTGTTCCTACCCTACCGTCTTCAGAGCAGTGGTGATGAAATAATTTACACTAAGTAAGCGCCTGTCTGGGTTAAAAGCGACCTACAACTCAGTAGGTCGCAGCCGCTACCACTCGAAAAGGCTAGAGAAGGCTAGGCAAATAATTATTAAAAATCTATTTTTTTTGTTTACAAATTACGTCCGTGAAAATTTGCTAATTAATTTTATTCGACCCTGTTACTTAATTAAGAAATAAATTAATCATCATTAAAATATGTTGAGCTATTTGAAAAACACCTTCATGGGCGCAGCAGATCTACGTGTATATCCTTAGATTTAAATTAACATAGCTATGGCTATCCTATAAGAGAAGAAGACCAAAGAAACGATGGATGGTCAGTATGAAAGATGATATGTCTAGAAAGGGGGTGAGTGACTACCGAGATGACGACTAACAGAGAAGTGTGGAAGAAGAAGACATGTTGCGCCGAGCCCAAATAAACAGCAATATCTAAATCTATACTAATATTATAAAGCTGAAGAGTTTCTTTGTTTGGTTGAACGCGGTAATCTCAAGAATGGTCCGGATTGAAAAATTCGTCTTGTGTTGGGTAGCCTATTTATTGAGGAAGGCTATAGGCAGGGCGAAGTCGCGGGCAGAAGCTAGTAAATAATAATAACTAGCTTTTACCCGCGACTTCGTCCGCGTCAAAGTTTTGTTTCCCTGAACCTGAACGAAAATTGGCAGGCAATTCGATGCGATGGGAATCGCATCGAATTGCCTGCCAATTTTCGTCCACTTTTCGTTGCTGCTCCGCTCCTTTTAATTGTAGCGTGATGTTATATACTATATAGCCTTCCCCAATAAATAGACTACCCAACACAAAACGAATTTTTCAATTCGGACCAGTAGTTCCTGAGATTAGCGCGTTCAATCAAACAAACTGAAGAGTTTCAGCTTTATATGTATATTTAAAAAAGTATCCTATGTCCGTCTCCTGGTTCTAAGCTACCTACCCACCAATTTTCAGCCAAATCGGTTCAGACGTTCTTGAGTTATAAATAGTGTAACTAACACAACTTTCTCTTATATATATAGATGTAGCGGCATCTAGACCGCCACATGCGAACAACGCATCACACTGACGTCACACAAAATCCTACATCGCGCAAGCACAGTTTACCACGCATACAACGTCCCGACATCAATCGCGGGCAGTTAGTTGCCCACCAGACACGACACCCGTAGTATCCTCCCTTTTCTATGTTCCAAAATACAAACCTCATCATCATCATCATAATTTCAGCCGCAAGACGTCCACTGCTGGACATAAGCCTCCCCCAATTTGGGGGGTTTTGCCATAATCGCCACGCTTGGCAGGCGGGTTGGCGATCGCAGTATGGTGGTAAAATGCATAGAGAACGCTGCTGCCCATTCTCTAGTAAGTCCCTTAGTCGCCTTTTACGACACCCATGGGAAGAAAAGGGGGTGGTGTTATTCTTTACGTCCGGCACCACACGGTACACGAAAATACAAACCTAGTATAATATAACCTAGTAGTCGAGGGCCAACATTTTACACCAAGTCGCAGGCAGAAGCTAGCAAGAAGTAACTTTTTAAATATTTCTATGGATTCACCCTATATCAATTTTCGCAATGCAATATACTTTGTGAATATGATATACGAGGTACGTACTAACTCATCGCTAAACGTCACACTGTGCACATATATTAATCCAACAGTTATAATATCAACCTTATAAATATGGGGATAAAGTACACTTTACACTGTCGGAACTATTCTTTGTTTCAACTAAGTTGAACTTTTGACCCTACCAGACTGTTAAATGTCTACAATTTGATTTAATGTTATGTCAATAATATGATAACAGATATTATATTAGGTAGATTAGTTATAGCTTTATTTACACAAAATCATAATAAACTTGTTTGTTTTTAAAAGTAAACTGTTTAATAGAAGATAACACGAATGATTCTAAACTCTTTTGAAAAAAAAAAAAAACATTATTATTTGCCTTATTTACATGAAAGTCATAACATACATGTGCAATGTTTGTTTTTGTGTTGGGTAGCCTATTTATTGAGGAAGGCTATAGGCTATCCTATAGCCCGCTTCTCTTAGTTGTAGCGTGATGTTATATATAACATCACGCTACAACTAAGAGAAGCGGAGCAGTAATGAAAAATGTTGCAAAAACGGGGGAAATCGCACGGATAGGCGATTCGACGCGACGGGAAGTGTCGGGGAAACAAGAAATTTTATGCGGACGAAATCGCGGGCAGAAGCTAGTAGAAGATAACACGAATGATTCTAAACTCTTTTGAAAAAAAAAACATTATTATTTGCCTTATTTACATAAAAATCATAACATACATGTGCAATGTTTGTTTTTAAAAGTAAATTATTGTATTAATCTTTACATATTATAAAATAAAGTCACTTCGCTGTCTGTCTGTCCCTATGTATGCTTATATCTTTAAAAGTACGCAACGGATTTTGATGCAGTTTTTTTTTAATTGATAGAGTGATTCAAGAGGAAGGTTTATATGTATATAACATGCATAATATAGTAAAGAAACGCTGATAATTTTAGAGGTTTCTAATGTGATGTCATAAATAAACACATTTTTTTGCGCTTACATTGCGAACGCTGGCTGAACCCTACGAAATAGCTCAAAATAATGTACTACAGTATTGTACACCTTAAAAAGTTCTACAAAAAAGTCCGCGATGGTATATGTCTCACTCTTAGGGATAACCCATAATAACCATTTTTATCCTTTACTTTTTACGAGAAATAATGGCTTATTTATGAATGCGATTTTAAGCAATACAGCATTAATTCTTATGCAATTAAGTACCTTAAATAAATTGTGCATTTCATGTAGATCAAAATTGCCGTTTACAGCATATCATTAAAATTAATATTTTAGAAGATATCAGAGATTATAATAAAATCGCCGCAGAGCGGCTAGCGGGCCTGCCCGCGTCCGGCCGTCCCGGTTGGTAGCGGTCGAATATTGTAATTCATATTACTTTGGCTTCATAGTAAATGCGAATATCATGTGTGTTCGAAGTACTCAAAATAAACCTAATTGTATTATTCCAAGTAAGAGACCGCGAAATATTGCTTAGATGTTTAGATTTTTGGATGGATTTGGATTTTTGGTTATCCTGGATACTTACCATATACATAGGATACTTTATCCCGGTAGTAGGTTTCCGAGTGATATTTTCCGAAAGCTATACGGGCGAAGCCACTGGCAAAAGTACTATTCTTATAACTATGTTTAATTTGGTGTCTGGTAAATAATTGAGTGTCTGTATAGGTAGAATAGGAGCGTTAAGAAAAACCAGTAAGACTTATATTCAATTTAATCCAGCCCTATGTCGCAGTCTTCTTACTCTGAATACTATTAGTTTTATTTTAATACATCAAACACATAAGATATGTAAGGATCGTAGCAGGTGGCGTTCCGTAGTTTCTGCCTACCCCCATGGGAAAAAGGCGTAATTTTATGTATGTATAACATGGATTCATACATTCTTACCGCGGTAGTACGTCCTCTTGCGATAATTTCCGACATACACGCGGGCGAAGCCGCGGGCAAAAGCTAGTAGAAGATAAAACGAACGAGTGTTATTGATTTTAATCTTATATCTTTAAACGAGCACGTCTTGTATATATTTATATAATCTGAATCTCGGAAACGGCTCCAATGATTTTCATGAAATTTAGTATACAGGGGGTTTCGGGGGCGATAAATCGATCTAGCTTAGATTCATTTTTACAAAATGTCGTTTTATTCGTGTTTTCAATGACCAACTATATCGATAATCAACTTGAACATAAACTTATTATTTTAAACACAATTTACCAAAAAATACCGAGCAAAGCTCGGTCATCCAGATATTATAAATTAATCATCATTTATTTTTTATTTATTTTTTAAATGCACTAGTAAAAAATACTTTACAAAGGCGGACTTAATGCCTGAGGCATTATCTGCCTAGCCTTTACCAAACTATGTTGGAGTTGGCTTCCAAGTTTACCGGATGCAGTAGTTACCAGTATTTTTACGTGGAGCGATTTCCTATCTGACCTCAACAACCCAGTTACTGAGTGGCCGAAATACGGTCTGGAGGACTATATAATACGATACCTTTTGGCTTTTTAGACAGGGTTTCACTTAACTATGAATGTCAAATTACAATGTTCAAGCAGATTGATTCACCATGATTGAGTTGTTTTTCTACTTCTTAGCGAGTCGATAGCAATCTAAATACAGTCAGCCCTGGGCACGCCACAATTGCGGCGGTAAGTCCCCTCTTTGAGGAGTGGATAGAGAGGCGTCACGGCGTCCTCACCTTCCGCCTGACGCAGGTTCTCACCGGGCATGGCTGCTTCGGTGGGTTCCTGTTCAGGATAAAGCGGGAGGATACGTCCGGGTGTTTCCATTGCGAGGATCGTCTGGAGGACACGGTGGAGCATACGGTGGAGGTGTGCCCTGCCTGGGCGGAGCACCGCCGTGTCCTCGTGGAGGCGATCGGCGGCGGCGACCTCTCGCGTCCGGCCCTGGTGCGAGCCATGGTACGGAGCGAGAGGGAATGGGAAGCCGTCACCTCCTTCTGCGAAGCAGTAATGCTCGCGAAGGAGGAGGCGGGGCGCGTGAGGGAGTGGCAGTCTCTGCGCCCTCACGTCCCTAGCCGCCGCAGGAGGAGACGCCCCGGGCGTCGGGAGTCAATAGCGGACTCCCGGCCACCATAGGCGCGAGCTTGCGGGTGGCGAGCAGTGGGTAGCTCGCCGCCCGATAAGGACCAAGCTCGGGTCGACGGCGCGCAGTGTTCCACGCGCGCCTCAAAGAGATGTAGGCAGCAGTGTAGGGGTCTACTAGGACCGATGCCTGTCGGGGTCGCGTGATTGTTCGAAAGAGATACCGTGACCCTGGCACATGGGCAACTGATGGAACACGGGTGGGTTTTAGTCAGTAAAAGTCTGACACGCCCTCCCGCTCCGCCCAGAGCGGGAGAAGTCATTTGATGATTTCCCATCCTGAAAAAAAAAAAAAAAACAAAAAAAAAAAAAAAAAAAAATACAGTCAGCCCAGAATTTGGCTACGAGCTTAGCACTTTCAGTAGCGTCTATCAACTCCAGCACACGTAGCATGACAACCATAGAAAGAACTTTGTCTATTCTTGGTAGAATAGAGATAGGACTGACATGCTACGCCAGCATAAAATGGTACAAATCTTTCTACAATCTTTAATTCTGTCTTTAATCTTTCTACAATCTGTAATTTTGTCTATTTTTAACACGCTTTTATTAGGTCGACCTGTATGTAACTAACTATGTAATGGAATCTAAGGTAACTAATTTAACCATCTTCCAAGGATCGTAGCGTCATGAAAATTGGCAGCTGTATGTAGTTCTGATGACAATACAATAATATGGTACTGTCGAACTGATCTGATGATGGAGTCGGAAGATATGAACGGGAACTCCATGATGGAACATCGTATCATAGCTGTGTTTGAACCTGTTAGAAAAGTTTTGTAATGAACTTTGACCACGATTAGGTTTCAAGGTCTCATGATGAAGCCGGAAGATAGGCACTGGCATTCCATGCTGGAATATCGTATCATAGCCGTGTTTGGACTTGTTAGAAAGGTCTTGTAATGAACTTTGGCCACGATAAGGTTTTTGGTATTTACGTGCATTTATAAAAGCGTGTTTTTCTAGTGATTTTTAAACTATAAATTTATTCTGTCGACAAAACCCCTTTCTACGGTGGTCATGCTCGGCATGCTGTGGCGTGCAGACAACAGGACACGCTGTACAAGATATTAAGTGCCGCATTTTTTGTGGTACAGCACCACAATTGCACTTCAAGGCGGAGTCATCTGCAACAGGTTTTCTTTGCTATCGGCCTACATGAGTCCGAAGTCTGTTTTAAGTCTTCCAGGAAAGCCAAGGCAACTCGCGTCCAGGTATAAGATTTTCAGCAGGTGGCACGGATGGGTTTGGATAATAATTCTATGAAACATCAACATACTAAGCAATGTTCCAATATTTGTACTTAGTAAATACACATCGTGCCAAATATTTGACTGCAGGTAAATCCCCGACATGTTTAAAAACAGATCGGAAATGATAATTAGCATTTTGTAATGCCTATATTGTTGCGTCCTGAAATAGTTTCTCTATGCGCACGCAACGCGTAACGGAATGACATCTGACTTGTCAAGTTTGATTTTGACGTTTGACACTTGCTCTTGATTTTCGGTGGGAAACGAGGAAGCGCGTCGCCGGTTGTATTTCGCGATCTTTTTGTAAAGTTATCCCTTACCCGGTCGTTTGGTGACGATAGGTCATGACCCATTGTTTGGATTGTTAATAACCCCTAATTTGACATGTCACGGGTTTTATTTGTTGGAAATATCTCGTATAAATAGTTTGAAGGTCAAACCAAAGTGACGCTATTGTGAATGAGTGATTTGAAGACCGCATGCTGTGACCTCCTCCAGCCTAATTGGAAGCGGAATCTAACCTGAAGAATACTCGTAACGTCACGACACAATACAGATACACTCACTTACATACATATCTCCAGGTTGGCACCAGAGCAGTGTCCTTCAACCCATGAGGTAAGTTCCTTTGTTTGTATATTGTATCTTGTACTTGTATTGACTGCTCCGCGTACGGCGGACAGTACGCTAGCCACTCTTGTCTCTAGAGCCCCACGATTATAACTCTTCCACTGCGCATTTGAAATCGTATTGTACGGGGTCTAGTCTGGCAGCGTACATTTGGTAGCAGAAGCGCGGTTATAAGACATAACCAACAAATTGGTAATTTACAGTGAGCTAATTACTTGGTAGTCTCTATAAGGGAAGTAGTAATGCGCTGTAAATGTTTGTTAACTATGATTGCTAGTTTATTTGAAATAATTTGTAAATTTGTTGAGACGGGTAACCTGATGTTGCCAAGGTCAGCCGGGCTAATAAAGTGGATTGGATTGGGCTGTGGTGCAGCCCCTTGTTGTAGCCCCCTTTTGTGTCTGATCTGTGTTGTATTGAATGTCAGGAAGACATTAAAATATTGAGTTTGTACCATTGATATGGTTATTTGTGAAAATTAATATTTGAAAAATTATTGGCATTTTTGAGTATTACCATTGTTTTGAGTTGGAATAAAGGTTCATTATTGTTGTACCATTAACAAAGTGGTTTGTGAACTTAACTTTTGGAATTGGATAGAGTTTGAATGTTTGAATTGAATATCATATTGACAGTTTTGAACGTTGACATTGGTTTGAATTAAAATAAAACTTTATTTTTGTTAATTAAATTAGAACCAGTTATTTATTGTTTGAACTTTGTTACTTAATTATTTTGTTTGGTATATTGAATTGTATTGTTTGTGCAATGGCACACAAAGCAGTGAGAGAGGCAATCAGTGGATTGACCACACAGCTGCGGTGGTTCACTTCAGCTGCAGCGACCGCTGAGCGCCCGGATCTTGAAGCGGTCACTCTGGCTCGGTTCGAGCAGTTGAACGTGAGACTCGGCAACGTTGATGCTCTCCTTACCCGCTTCAACGAGTACATTTGTGATGTGGCTCTGGAAGTGCTGGATCAGGCAGCACGTGACAAGGTCCTTGCTGACTACGACCAGATCTTGGACCTGGGGGATGTCATTGGTCAACGTGCTCGGGAAATATTGGGGAGCCGGACACCTGTCCAGGTCAAACCGGAGACCTCGGTTGTTTCAGGTCCCGGACTATTGAGTAGACTGCCTACTTTGGAACTGCCACACTTTAACGGTCGCTTGGTTAAGTTTCCAAAACCTGTTTGAAAGTTTGGTTGATGCACGCTCGGACCTCAGACCCGCCCAAAAGTTGGCCTATTTGTTGTCTGTCCTGGAAGGTGAGGCCCGAGCCTTGGTGCAGCATCTGTCTTTGACTGACTCAGCCTACCCTACCGCTGTGGAGCTACTCACCCGGCGGTACCAAAATAAACGTTGTTTGGCTGACGTTCATATTGAATTGATTTTGGGGTTACCAGTCATTACTGGATTGTCAGCATTGCGTACTGACCTGTTGAACCCGTTGGTGGCAGCGACCAACGCTTTAAAGCAATTGGACTTGCCGGTGGACCAATGGTCTTACCTTTTGGTGCACGTTGTGCTGCAACGGCTTCCTGCCGATTTGAGGGCTCGTTTCGAGCAAAAGTATGGTGGGGATAGTGTCACACATCTCCCCCCATTTGATGACCTCGTCCAATTTTTGGAGGATGAGTGTCGGTTTGTGGACAACTCTGGCGTTGCCACTGAGTCATGCCAGCCGTCTTCCCGGCCACGAGACCAGGGACGGACTAGGGCTCGCGGGCCTGTTGATGGTCGCCCCGCCGCTCGTTTTGCTGGCACCCAGAGTCGTCCTGGTTGTGAGTTTTGTAGGGACACGGGGCATGGCATGGCAACTTGCGTGGCCTTTTTGAAGTTGCACGTGAGTGCCCGCCGCCGAATTGCCAATGCACGCCGCCTGTGCTTCTCTTGTTTGGGGGCTCACTTCCATAGGGACTGCCCCAACCCCCGCCCTTGTAGAATTTGTAGGGGGTCCCATTTGGACATTTTGTGCGCTAACGCGAACCACGCTGGCAGACCAGCCTCTGATGAAGGTTCGCGCACGGGGGGGTACCATGGAGTTGGTCACCGGGCTTCTGGCTCGCCGGTTCAGAACCGGGGAGAGGCCCGCAATTTTGAGCGCCGCACTCCACCCCCCGCGCAAGTTGATCGGGAGCCGCGCGACCGCCATTTGGTCTCCCCGCGTAAAGGCGATTACGCAATTGTTGCTAGGCACCGCTGGCCAGACCAGCACCGCCTTCCCTCCCCTCCTTTGGCGGAACGTCCCCGGTTGGAGTCACGCCCCCCGCCATTCAGGCCTCCGGTGGGATATGCCAATCCAGCGATGGCGCGTGGCTCGGGACACCGCGCGGACGAGGAGTTTGGCCTCCATCCTCGTCGCGAGGGACTTGAGCTTGGGTGCGGAGCCTGGGTGTGCGGCGATCGGTCGCCGCCCAGGCATTGTTAGGACATTGGCGCCTGCCCCGCTAAGGTACCCCTCAGATCGACACGGTTTTGTTGCCAACGGCATCGGTCGGGTCTGGGGGCCCACGGGGGACTCTGTTGTGGTCCGTGTCATTTTGGACATGGGAGCCCAGGGTTGCCTTTTGTCTATTGTTTTGTTGTTTGTTTGTATTGTTTTGGGCAAAATTGTTTTCTTGAGCGCCTTTGGACTGCGGGACTTGGCTGGGACGAGCCAATTCGGGAAAACCTGTTGGAAGATTGGCTCCAATTTGTATCCGCACTCCCTGCAGTCAACGAGGTCGTGTTACCCCGCGCTATCCTCCCCCCTGGGAGCTACACTGCTACCCTTGTTTGTGATGCGTCATCGCACGGTTATGCAGCTGTTGTTTGTCTGCGCACCGTCTGCGCAACAGGCCAGGTGAATTTGTCACTGGTCTTGGCCAAGAGCAAGGTGGCCCCCCTCCGGACGGCACTGACCACCCCTAAGTTGAATTGTCAGGGGCGGCGCGTCTTGTGCGTTTATTGAACCACGTTGCTCACACTTTGGGTGGAACTGTGGACATTCGGGTTTCTTACGCCTGGACGGACAGTCAAATTGTTTTGTGTTGGTTGAAGACGTCCGTCCACTATTTGGAGGTCTTTGTTGCGTACCGAGTGTCCCAGATTCAAAATTTTGATACGCCTTTGATTTGGAGGCACGTGCCTGGAGATTTGAACCCAGGCGCCGTGGCCTCACGCGGGTGCATGGCACCCCGCTTGTTTGCTTACCCCCTATGGTGGGGACCAGACTGGCTGACTCATCCCGAGGATGATTGGCCTCGATCGTCAGTCTTGATGTCGGGTCCTTTGCCCGGGCTCAAGGTGCTCGCTGTTGGAACGAAGGACCCTGATTTTTTGTTGAGTCGATAAAGCTCTCTCGACAAATTGTTGAATTGTTGTTTTTTGTTGTTGAATTGTTGGTGACTGATCGTCACATTAAGAACTCGCATGCCGGTTGCAATGCGCTGTTGGCCATTCTGCAGCGAGAGTTTTGGATATTGTCGGGAGCCGTTATTAAGTTGAACCCCTTTTTTGGACGATACGGGTCTTTTGTTGTTTGGTTGTTGACGGTTGAGGCACTCTAGCCTTCCTTATGGGGCCCGTCACCCCCTTTTGTTGCCTAAGGAGGGCCATTTGGTTAAATTGTTGTTGTTTGGTTGTTTTTGTTGTTTGTTGTTGTTTGACCCGCCAGCCTGCCCCCATTGGGGGGGTATTTTTGAGGCCGCGGTGAAAGCGGCACAGGGACTCTGGCGCAGATTGTTGGGAGACACCGTTCTCACCTTTAAGGAGTTAGCTACGGTATTTTGCCGCATTGACGCTGTGTTGAACTCGCGTCCATTGTGCCCGCTGTCTTCGGACCTGAACGTCTTGGAGGCCCTGACCCCGGGCCATTTTTTGATTTGACAGCCACTTGTCGCCCTGCCGGAGCACCCTTTTGTCGATGTGAGCCAAAATTGGCTATCGCGGTTTCAGTTGGTGCAGCAGCTCGCTCAGAGTTTTGGAAGCGTTGGAGCTTGCGAGTATTTGCACATCCTCCAGCAGCGCGTCAGGTGGACTGATAACGCGCAACCTTGTCGGGATTGCCAAGTGATTAGCGGACGGGAAGGCCCGTCCGGGGGGGGTAGATGTTGCGTCCTGAAATAGTTTCTCTATGCGCACGCAACGCGTAACGGAATGACATCTGACTTGTCAAGTTTGATTTTGACGTTTGACACTTGCTCTTGATTTTCGGTGGGAAACGAGGAAGCGCGTCGCCGGTTGTATTTCGCGATCTTTTTGTAAAGTTATCCCTTACCCGGTCGTTTGGTGACGATAGGTCATGACCCATTGTTTGGATTGTTAATAACCCCTAATTTGACATGTCACGGGTTTTATTTGTTGGAAATATCTCGTATAAATAGTTTGAAGGTCAAACCAAAGTGACGCTATTGTGAATGAGTGATTTGAAGACCGCATGCTGTGACCTCCTCCAGCCTCCAAATTAAATTTTTAGAAAAAAGAATTATCAAAAAACTTTTTCAAAAAAAATTAAAACCAACTTCCTTAAAAAAACACTACAAAGTGAAAAATAACTTTAATTTCGGAAGTCGGTGTCTTAGGATCTGTATTTAAGGTTTTTTGCCACCGACTTCCGAAATTAAAGTTATTTTTCACTTTGTAGTGTTTTTTTAAGGAAGTGGGTTGTTATTTTTTTGTAAAATGTTTTTATTTTTAACTTTTTCGTTACGGTAATTTACCCCGCACTAATCTAATCGCGTTATTCGTTCATTTGTCGCGCAAATACGTAATGCACTTTAAACTTTTTATATTACTTTTTTATTTTTATTTCTGTATCTGTCTGTGACATCAAAGCAGGGTCTATCAGTATACCACTGCTGCAACATTTATTTTTAAATGTCGCAGCATCATGCTGAGATAGGGATCTTTGGCCTCGTACAGGACTTTGTTTTTATTTTTATTTTACTTGTTCTCTTTTTTAAAATTTTATTTTTTGATAGTGTATTTAGTCTGTGATATTCCTGTGTGAGTATTTATCCACACTAATATTATAAATGCAAAAGTAACTCTGTCTGTCTCGCTTTCCTGCTGAAACTACTGAACCGATTTAAATGAAATTTGGTACACAGATAGATTAGAGCCTGAGAGAGGACATAGGCTACTTTTTATCCCGATAGTATGTTCCCGCGGGATAATTTCCGACGTCCACGCGGGCGAAGCCGCTGGCAAAAGCTAGTAGTACATAAATACTTTTTTTTCTTTCTTTCATCGGTCTCGGTTGTCATTCGTGGATCTTTGACAGTCGTTACGGGTCGTCAGAAGCCCGAAAGTGTAACAACCAGACTTACCAAGGGGTATCGTATTACCCAGTAACTGGATTGTTGAGGTCAGATGTTTATCTGACCTCAACAATCCAGTTACTAGTACAGTAGTAGCTCCATGTAAAATACTGGTATTCAGCTACATCCGTTTAGATTGGAAGCCTTCCTGAGGGGTAATTGCGTAACTTGCTATCAGTAGGAATTCGTTTCATATTGATAGTTAAACAACATTCATTGCGTTATTTACGTTGCTGAGCCGACAATTTATTCGAACAAACGACGCAATGGTTTAGAAATAATCTTCAATCCCATTCAGATTCTGATAAATAGTGCGTTTCGCAATTAGGGTGCTACATAGTTGGGAAAAGACTAGACGATGTGAGCGAAATAGCCTCAAAAAAATAACTGAATCAAAAGCTCAGCGCAAGAAGAACAAAAAGTAGAAATTTTATGAAACATCAATCTCGCGAAGGCTTCCGTTTATCAATTAAATCTACGGAACGCCAAAATGAACGCTACTAAAACCTAATAACGTTCCGTTTTAGGCAACGACCCATAGAGAAGTGAAAGTATGATTCAAGTCATAGTGTTTTTGTTATTTACCAGCCACGGCTATGATACTGTGCGGAAAAGTACCGAAAAAATGTTTCTTTTATAAATTTGATAAAAAGCAGAGAGAGAGAAAGGGCAGACAACATCAGTGAGACGGAAAATAATGCTAGCTATATTTTAAACCGTGTGTTGCCGGGCGTCTGCCGGGGTCGCAAGATTGCTCAAGCGAGATACCGTGACTCCGGCACACGGGCAACTAATGGAACACGGGTGGGTTTTAGTCAGTAAAAGTCTGACACGCCCTCCCGCTTCGCTCAGAGCGGGAGAAGTCATTTGGTGATTTTCCATCCAGAAAAAAAAAACTGCCCTGCTGCGTAAAGAATAGTACCATCCCATTTCCTCCCGTGGATCTCGTAAGAGGCGACTAAGGAAACTAGAGAATGGGCAGCAGCGTTCTCTATGCATTTTACCACCATACTGCGATCACCAACCCACAAGCGTGGCGATTATGGAAAATACCCTCCTTTTGGGGAAGGCCTATATCCAGCAGTGGACGTCTTACGACTTATATGATGATGATCTTTTTATGCAAAAGAAACATTTATATAGATCGACCTTTGGGTCTAGCTGATGACGGAGTCATTTCAACTGACTCTGTCCACTTGAATCTGAGCCTTATCCCAACTATATTTAGGTCGGCTAAATTTGACTTCTACCAGTAGCCAAACAGCTGAATACCAGTATTTTACATGGAGCAGCTACCTTCACAACCCAGTGATTAGGTGTCATGGTACCCTTGGTAAGACTGGTTGGCAGACTTTTGGGCTTCAAACTACTCGCAACGACTGTCAATGATCTACGAATGTCAATCTCTGGACTTCTCAAAATATATAAAAGTGTCTTTAAGGCCCGGTTCCGAATTGCGATAAAAGTGATTATTTCGCGAATCCGACCAAATTTAAAAGTCGGAAAATATAAGGGCTATTCAGTAATAATTGTGACGTTCCGCGTTGGTCGGATTTGCGATATAATCGCTTTTGTCGCAATTCGGTAAGCAGGGTAAGTCATATTTTTATGTGATTTTATAGACATATTTTTTATAGTTATTACTGTATTTCTATTACTTTTAATGCACTATATGAATGATCATTTCAATTTCGATCAAATTAATGTGATACGTTTTATTTTTATGATTTTATTTTAATTAGTCAACCACAAACCGATGACTGTTTTGTAATATTGAAAGTCATACCTAATGTATGACTCACTTTTTACCACGTTTATTTTAAAAAAAACATTGAATCAAAATATTTATCCTAGTCAAAGTTTAGAGAAAATGGGCAAAATTTTTTTTGATTGGCAAAATTGGTTTTGATTTCGGCTACTTAAAACTCTTGTTCATAAAATTTACACATCAGAAATAAACTTCAGTTTAAGATTAATCCATTTTCCGAAAAAAAAAAGAATTGCTAGAAAAAGTAAATAATCTTTAAAAATAACCAAAACCTCGCATTAAAATTCACGACAAAAATAAAAAGGAGCTCATTCATAGATAATAACATCAATAAATCAACAAATTTTTCAAGCTGTGCAGTATTTTATTTATCTGTAAAATCAAATAAATCAACGAAATCGACAAAATTTCGAATACAGCCTCTTAATATCTATGGATTCCGAAATAGCTTTAATGCGACTTGCATACAAATAATAATAACCTCCTCGTTTTTTTGAAGTCGGTTGATAACAACAATAACTGCGTTCCATAATTTGGACAGTGCCCGTCGTAAAGAGAAAGTTTGTGATACATCGTAGACGTTTTGATAAACGCGAACTTACTTTCTTAATAGTTGCTAAGCAAACTTTTTTACTATATGGAGAATGCTTTAAATTTTCCACTACCCTACAAGGCAGGTACACGGAGGTGTTCCAGGTTTAATGTGAATGACACGGAGGATAGCAGTCAGCCCCGCTACCATCATGCAGACTGACTGATATATTTTTTACTTAGTCATAATGTACATCTACCACTTTAGTGGAAATAGACAAATAATAAGAAGGAAGGACTAGTGGAGCAACATAGTTACCCCGTGGTACTCAAGAGACGGCCAAAGAGAGGTAGATCATTAGAAAAGGCGGGACGATGATAATATACTACTCTCTGGAACACCATGAGGCAGAGTGGCCGAAGAGGGACAAGAATGGAGAGGGTTGGACGAGGTCTTTGCTGACCGGCAAATGGACATACAAAACATAAGCAAACGCCAAATAGGTACGCGACTGACGAAAAAGCTAATAATAACTTATCTACTAAATCCAAATTGTTTCGGAACCCAGGTTTCGAAACAAATTTTGCGAAACCTTGAAAACATACTAAAGAGAAACACACTTTTGCATTATAGTAATGCAAAGAATGCAACATCAAGAACGACACAATATGGTGCTACATGTGTCGTAAGAGGCGACTAAGGGACTTACTAGAGAATGGACAGCAGCGTTCTCTATACGTTTCCCCACCATACTGCGATCGCCAACCCGCCTGCTAAGCGTGGCGATTATAGCAAACCACCCAAATTGGGGAACGCCTGATGATGAATAAGGAATGCAACCGTATTATTGTTCTTAGCAACAACTTTTGCGGTTGCATTCATAACGCAAATTCAATGACTACAAAATATACAATGGGCAGCCTTTAATATTAGATTCGACAACATCCGTCACAAACTAATTAAAACTGCCCGAAACTCGACCCACCCAATGCATTCATTTTTCAAGTAGTGACCGGTTTGCGATTAGATACAGGCCTTTTTTGATAAAACACTATTAAAGATGCTCTCCCAGTAGATCATCACTGCTATGAAATTGTAAATTGGTGGAAAGATTTGCGTCGATTAGGGCTCCCACGAATTTCGTGTGCATAATTATCACTCTTTCAGTGATCGTCCATTCCATGACCCAATTAATTTTCCGATATTAAAATTCACGACCTTAATACCGCCAGATAGAAAATTGTCGAATCTTTTTGAAATATCGCTTCTACGAAATCATATGTTACAGAAATACAGAAGCCAAATCATCTATTTTGACATTTTGCATCCCAATTTCAACGTAAATTTTTATCTTTCTACGGCAGGCAAGCAAGCACATTTTCAATCACAATGTGAAACACTTTAAAAATATTGTTAATACATTCCTTCATATGTTCGAAAAATGTGTCTGGTAAACAACGTGAATAACGCAATGTATGTTGCTGAACTATCGAAATGACAACCATTGCTGTTGTTATATACACGCAAAAACATTTATAAGAGAAAGAAAGAGATCATAGGACTAACAGAAATCTAAAAAAGGATACAGAAAATTCACGACAAACTGATGACGTAGGAACCTCAAGTTTTAAAAGAAAGACAATAAAACGTTAAAGTTAAAAGCTAATCGATAGTAAAGTACTAGAAACAGAAACCATCATTCAGTACCTACCGTACTTATCAACGGATCGATGCAGACCTTGTACATACTGCCCATTGTCATGCTTACCACGACTGGTTAATAAGTGCTCACAGAACTCAAAGTGAATTTTAAATAGGTCTTGAGTAATGGGGGCTTGTACATCCATTAAGGAAACAACAAAGGAAAAAGAAAGAAACTTTACGGTGAAGGACAATACCGTAAGGGCGTCTGTCCGCCACCACCGTCAACAGGACGTCGACGAGAACGAGATGACGCGACGGCGCCAAAGTAGCGATACATATCATAGCTTCTCATGGAAAATACATATTAATCACTTATGTGACAAACTCAGGTACGTCTTAGTAAAATTCCACCACCTTAGTTTTGTGTTGGATAGGGCAACTCTGTATATGGTCTACTATGCACTGGTGGACTCACTACTTTCTTATGGGCTGGCATGCTATGGTAACACATTTAAAACATATTTGGATAAAATTAAAAAAATACAGATCAGATTCATGAAACTTTTAGTAGACAAAAACACAAAAAACCGTTGCAAAATTAATGATTATGAAGACTTGTTTTTTGAATGTAAAATGCTGCCAGTTCATGAGAGGGTAGTGTTGTCTCTAGCTGTGGAACAACTTGGTAGGGATACATTTAAAAACAACATTATACACACAAGATCCCAAAGAAACTATAGTGTAAAAAGATTTGTGGTGCCCACGTATAATAATTATTATGGTCAAAGGTGTAGACAATTTCTAGTTCCCACAATTTTTAATAGCCTTCCAGTCGATATTAACAACTGTGTCTCAAAAACTGTTTTTAAAAGTAAAATTAGTAAGTACCTCTTAGATATGTTTTTCCAAAGCCTCACTGTAAATAATAGTTGAAAAACTTGCGTGTTTTATGTCTCTGTTTATTGTTGTTTATGTTTTATATGTTTAAAGGAAAAGGTGTCAATATAATATTTATTATTACAAAAATTTGAAAAAAACGGAGCTACATCTGCCAACAAACTGCCTTGCAGTTTGGCAGAAGTAATATATTTTGTAAAACAACCATAACCTTGTGAATAAACACTTTTTTTTTATCTATACTATGGCCGTGTGTATATGGTACGTCTGTCACCCGAACGCTTGGATCCCGGCCCCGATTTTCGAGTAATTCGGCGTGTCCGCTACAATTCGGTCCGAGACTGTGACGGGCCGCCGGCCGAAGTGCCGACAATACAAAACACGTTCCATCTCTTCGGCATTGTGTGGAAGAACACGCTGCCGTTGCACTGACGGTGTTCGCGGATTTTGATTTGTCTATCATAAATTCATAACATTCATGACATACTGTACATACCGACTGACTGGCCTGTCAGTCTAGTGGTTAGTGACCCTGACTCCTAAGACTGAGGTCGTGGGTTCGATTCCCACCCAGGACAAATCTTTGTGTGTGATGAGCACGATCATTTGTTCTGTGTCTGGGTGTTATTTATCTATAATATGTATTTATTTAGAAATATATAAGTATGTTTATCAGTTGTCTGGTTACCATAGTACAGGCTCTGCCTAGTTTGGGATCAGAAAACGCTGTGTTGGTTGTCCTAAGATATTTATTTATTATTTATTTAATATGATTTCGCCCGCGGTGGACAAACAATCGACGTCACCGATTCGAATATCGTTTCACGTTTACGTCCCGTTGACGATTGCGGATAAACGGTGTAAGAACACCTGCATGCTACTGAAAAATCCAGCAAGAAACCAATTAGTTAGATCCTTAAAAACATATTTTTCACTGCATTTAGTATATGATAATGAATTTGGCTTTTTTTTCGCGGCTTCCGCGGTAGATGATCTCCATACTTAACAACAATAACGCTGACAATATTATTACGATCGACAATTCACATTCCAACTAAGTGTATTCAGTGTCAAGCACTGTAATTCTGATTAGGCATAACATTTTCGATAATATTGTATCGTTGTATCAAGAAAGACATCATAAGTGAATGCTAACTGGCTGGTAACATGCTTAACCTCCTTTTCTTTCAGTGCAAGGCTTCAACAATTATTGCCTTTCACAAGGACAGCTGAATCATTTCAAGCCGAATCTTATAACAGCACCAGTAAAGACTAAACAAAGGATTAGGCAAGATCTATGTCATAACCAACACGACTTAACTGGCTTTCGGCACACTACAAAACGTGCTTCTAACGACTAAGCACTAATTGAAACCATATTTGTCCCGAAATTTAGTCACAAAGGTAATGAATTTATTGACATAGCAATCGCAATTCCGTGGAGTACATAAGTACAATCGTTTGATAGCATTTCATTACGTCCCCTACCCATTATCACAAATAGGGCGCGTTTCGATTTGTTTGACGACGTTCATGTCCTCATGCTATGGAACTGTTATTAAAATGAACGTAAAATGAAATTGGATGGGTACCGAATATAATTATTTGGATTATATGATGTGCCAGGACGTACCTGGGTATACTAGTGAAGTTGGCATGTTTTGGAAAAGAACTTCTTGTTGGTTAATTTAAAAAAAAAACTAATAGGACTATAGATTAATAGGAAAGTACAGAGTATGAATGTCGATGGCTATAAAAGTAGATGGACACCAAAGAAACGATGGATGGACTGTGTGAATTATGATATGGATAGAAAGGGGGTGACTACTGAGATGACGACTAATAGAGAAATTTGTTGCGCCGACCACAAATAAATTGGGATAAAGGTAGGAGGATGATGGTTAATTTAAATAGACGATTAGATTCATATTAGAAATGACAAGTAAGTAAAATTAAAAGAAATTTATGAAAATACAGCAGTTAATGCATCTGATAAAAACCCTGACCTAGATCCAGAGTCCAGACGTGCCATTGACCAAGTTTAGAGCAAGGATAATGAATGAAATATAATGATGAGTTGTGAAGGAATCACTACACCTATATCTGTCCTAAAACTCATAGTCATTATTAAAAGCAACTGACTCACTGGCATTTTCTCCCAACTTTTTCTTGTTGGTGTTTGTTTTTTCATAGTCTTACAGCAAATAAACGTTATTTATTTCTATGTTTTACAAACCAGTCGTTAAGCTAAGCAAAGTTACCTAAACATCAAAAGCAAATTACTAATAATGAGCATTGCGTATTACTGTCAGATCTTTCCAACTAAACCAACCAAAGTTCTTCGAAAAATAAAACAAAACATGGATACTATCACCAAAAACGACTCGGTGCACCCGTGACCGAGTAACGATTACGTAAATTATCTTTAAGATTGCTTTCTTACGTAACTTTCGCGTTTACAGTAAACCTGTTCTTTCGGTTCGTCGGAAGTAATGGAGGACCGATTTAGTTTAATGACTAAGAGATGATAGACGTTTATTGTAAACTGTTGCATTTTTGAAGGGTCTACTTGGAATATATACGTATAAAAGTTAATTCAATGCATCGAGTTTTGCAGATGCTCTTTAAACTATGTAGCAATGAATCGGAAGGATGCCATGGATACTGTAGGATATATTTCTAGGATATGGACTAATTTTGAAAACAGAGCAGTAGAAGACTATACTGTGCTCTTCGCAGGGTGGCTGGTAGCAGCTGGCTGAGACTTGCGTAGACGCGTCGAAATAAGCTGTAGACGCGTCGAAGCCAGCCGAAGACGCGTAATAGGACATACTTAAGCTGATGTGAGAACACGAGTTTTTCAAATATTTTCCTGCATATATGATGACATCGATAAACTAACGTATGTTTAAACAATTACTAGCTTGTGTTAGTTTAGTGCAAACGTCATTCAAATAGATTTTCCTTTAAATACAAGTTTTTACGCAATTGAAGACGTGTTTGCAGTATTTACATACAATGGGGATACACTCGAAATATTCACACATTGAATACATGAGTTTCGTATTCATTACATATTGAGACCCCTCCATCACTCAGAAAGGACGTTAAGCCGTTGGTCTTAGATGTCATTTGTAGATATTTGACAGACGTTACGGGAAGTCAGAAGCCCGAGTCTGACTACATCTAGTCTTACCAGGGAATACCCCTTGTTAAGTCTGGTAGTCAGACTTGCTACCTAGCGTAGCGACTGCTTACCTGACCTCCAAAACCAAGTTGCTGAAAACCAGCGCTGGGACTCTGTCTTGTACAGGGTCACAGCATTATGCTGAACGTTGGCCGTTTTGCGTGGATGTGACGCATATTTTTCCCCAGCATTTACATTTTTGTTGTGTTCCTTCTTTTTTTGCATCATATTTAGAAAGGCCAGATAGGCGCTCCATGTAAAATCTAGCATTAAGCTGCATTAGGTTAGACTGGACGCCGAGCCAAGCCTGCCGGGGTCGCGTGATTGTTCGAAAGAGATACCGTGACCCCGGCACATGGGCAACTGAAGGAACACGGGTGGGTTTTAGTCAGTAAAAGTCTGACACACCCTCCCGCTCCGCCCAGAGCGGGAGAAGTTATTTGATGATTTCCCATCCAGAAAAAAAAAAAACGCCGAGCCAAACATATTTGAGAATAGGCTGCGCTAACTCACGTTGCCTCATCTCTGCTTAAGTCTGCCAAAAGTCCTGACAACCAGTCTTACCAAGTGGTATTGTAATACCCAGTAACTGGGTTGTGAAGGTCTGATAGCCAGTCGCTCCATGTAAAATATTGCTATTCAGTGGCATCCGGTTAGACTGGAAACCGACCTCAACACAGTCAGGGAAAGATTTAGGTTTGATGCACATGAAAATTTAATTTCGCTGATAACCTCGATATATTAATTGGACACCGAACTCCGTGTCAAGAATGTCAAAATGATAATTAATAGTAAGTGTTAATAGTCCAATGACTTTAAAAGCAAATTATATTCATCATGTTTGTAACAAACCACGCGTTTGTGAAATACCTTTTAGTAAACTGAGTTTTTTTTATTTAGGCTGTAGGTACAAATTTATTATAGTTTACTACTACAAGCTATCTAAGTCGGAGTTAGTTTTTTTTTTGAACGCGGTAATGCCTAGAACTACCAGTCGGATTGGTTGATATTTTGTTTGCATTGGATAGCTTAATTTTCGAGGAAGGTTATAGGCTATTTAACATAACGCTACGAGGCTTAGGACTTGAGCAAAAACTATAAGTCAGAAAGAACGCTATGCGAAAACGAAGTAATGTCGTAGGCTGGCGATGTGAAGCGGTCGGGGTCCGGGGGCTGCTGGATCAGAAACTACAAAGTGTGTAGGTACAGGTGGCCTTCTGTAGTCTCTGCCTACCCCCATGGGAAAATGGCGTGATTTTATGTATACAGCATGTATCTAAGCCTGTGCGTTTTATTATTTTTCAATAAATACTTTTTCTCTTGTGACCATCTTAGAACTCATCGTTGCTTAACATCAGATAGTAGTCAATCAGGAGAATATCCTATCGAAACCAAATTGTCCCAATTTTCGAAAACTTGCTCCCCAATCATACACTTTTGGAAAGGAAATCAGTTCTAAAACCAAAATAATACACTGTGAAGCCCAAAGCCTGACTGTAATTATATCGTTTGCAGGGCAGTGCTCTCAAAACCACAAATTACTATAATTTTGGCTGTAGAAACCGCAGTAGATTACAGCTTATTCCCAAGGACAGTAATTTGAGTTGATCGGACGCTCTTTCTATATTGTTCGTTGATCATTTATTTTGCTTGTTTGATCATATTTTATAAACATGAACAGATTATAATGATTCCACTGCGGTGACAGGCCTTCTCTATGAGAGGGAGTAAGCCGTAATCTACCACGCGGGATTCCGAATTTTTGGTTCTACGACCTACGGGCCCTCACGATGCTTTTCTTTACCGTTTTGAGAACAGTGGTGATGAAATTGCCTATTAATCGCCATCTTGTTGATTTACAAATATTTTTATTACGGTATGAACTATTTTCTTATTCATTATTTTGTCGTGTCAATAACCGTAGCTTTATAAGACGAAACGAAAGGGTTTAGAATCACAGAAGACGGAAGAATCACGGAAGAGTATACGAACGGGTTTTGTTACTCTTTCTTAAGAATTCTTGTTATTACGAATTCTGCCTGCCAGCGGCGAGGCGTAAATTTTTCTAAAAGAGAAGCCGAAGCGAAGTCGGTCTTAACTTACTGACTCACCAATAAAGAATACTTACTATCATTCTAAAATTAATATAGGAATGTAATGAATTAAATACAATTAAATTGAACAGCTGAAAACGAATAAAATATGCAATATTCCTCTATCTCGTTCTCGCTGACGCATTTTTCTATACCTGTCTCTGTCATAACCCGTTGTACAGCGGCTTGCTCTCGTACATATCAAGCGGTGCCACGTGACCTAAAGTGACATCATTACGGGATCGCTGTTGTATGAATTTTTAGTTCCCGATTATGACGTTTTGGCGCCGGGTTAATTTAGAACATTTCTCTTTTGTTGTAATACAAAGCTATAAATAACCTTTTTTGTTGTTTGAATGTTATGGTGAATTAAATACCCGTAGTGTCACTATATTTATTGACAATAGTAGCCACTATTTACATACTATTGTATTTTTAATAGTGATAGAGTTACCAATGCGAATCCCCGAAGGCAAGCCGGTAGGAATCGTGTTATATGGTGCTTTCGCCACTGTTGCCTGCCTAGCATTACCCCTACTTTGTCGGTGTCGGCATCCCATCTAATCGGATGCAGCTGAGTACCAGTATTTTACATGGAACGACTGCCTATCTGTCCTCCACAACCTAGTTACTAGATAATACGATACCCCTTGGTAGAACTGGCTGTCAGATTCTGGGCTGGAATAGGCGGAACGACTGTCAAAGATCTACGAATTACAGCCGGGTTCAACGCCATAACGTGCTTTACGAACTACGGACGGGTCTTGGTAAGTAAAGGTGTTCATCCATCCACAGACCAACTGCGGGAAGCGTAGCTTAACCTGAGCGGCTACTATTACAAGTTCAGGCACGCGCCGCCGCAGGAGGAGACGCCCCGGGCGTCGGGAGTCGATAGCTGACTCCCGGCCACCGTAGGCGCGAGCTTGCGGGCGGCGAGCAATGGGTAGCTCGTCGCCCGGTAAGGACCAAGCTCGGGTCGACGGCGCGTAGTGTTCCACGCGCGCCTCAAAGAGATGTCAGCAGCACTGAAGGGGTCTGTTAGGACCGATGCCTGCCAGGGTCGCGAGATTGTTCGAAAGAGATACCGTGACCCTGGCACATAGGCAACTGAAGGAACACGGATGGGTTTTAGTCAGTAAAAGTCTGACACGCCCTCCCGCTCCGCCCAGAGCGTGAGAAGTCATTTGATGATTTCCCATCCAAAAAAATAAAAATAAAAAGACCACGCGTACATAGACACTCACACGACTGATTGTGATCAATATTAATTCAACAGTCTAACACTAGAAATAGGTATCGCAGCAAAAAGGAACGAAACAGACAACTTTGAAGAGATAGTTCGTTTAGAAAGTTCGGGCAATAACTTGAAGGTTAATTAAAGAACATTTAAAAATAAAAACCGCATAACATAAGCTACATAAAATACAATTGGTCATTGGCTCCATCACACACTTAGCTGTTAATTTTAGCTACCGAGCAAAAACTAAGTGTTCTATTGATAGACACTACACACACATCAACGGTAATCAAACTTGTATTACTTATTCAACTTTGACTTAGTCATCAGAGTTATTTACAGAACGAACTAAGTAATTTGCACCTTTTACTTCAAATTGATTTAAAATATGTTATCTACGTTACGTATGTGCCTACCTACTATGCTGTAATATTGTAAGACGAAGGAGATTAATCTCCACGATACAGGGGATCCTAGTGTGAAGGCTAGTGCTATTCCAATTTCTACTGCTTTCTTGAGCAATAAAGTGGCTATTTATTTATTTACTACCTTTTGCTAGCGGTTTCGCCCGCATATTATACATGTCAGATCTTTGAGAAAATGAGACACAAAGCGCCTTTGTTTAGCGTTGTGCGGAGTCTAGGACTGAGTATGGGGTTCGATACGGACGCATGGAGCGACAGTGATCGTTTAGCTGTGGTCCCGACACAAACTGGCCTAGGAACTGCTCTGTGTTTCCTTTTAAGTTCAGAGTATTAATTAGTACAGTAGTGTTATAAGTAAGTGACTCTGTAACAAAGTGTACAGAAGTTAAAGGAGCTATTTCTCACGTTTACCCGTATCCCAATTCTGCGCCCACGACTTTATATCTGACACTGTGTATGTGACTAAGTATATCTGATCAGAATCCTATGTACCTGGATTCTACATACATATAAACCTTCCTCTTGTATCACTCTATCTATTAATGAAAACTGCATTAAAATCCGTTGCGTAGTTTAACAGATCTAAGCGTACAGGTACAGACGTGGTAAGCAACTTTGTTTTATACTATGTAAAGATTTATATAAAATAAACTTACACAATTTTATCAAGACAGTAACTTTAGAACGCCACGTGCTTAAAACAAGATAAGAAAAAAGAGCAAACCGTCCAAAAATCTAGATTAAAGAACTGGATATCATCAACTCACTGACCAAACACTCTTACTATGGAGGAGAGCAGACCAAAGCTTGTAAAAAAAAAATCATCCTGTTGAAAGAATTACAATTAGGTATACATTACAGCAATATCTTACTGATATTCTCAGGTACAAGCTCAAAGACAGCAAACCGATGAAAAGCTGTTTTATAATTATAACAAACGAAATCGATATACGTTTTTGCCATCGTTACGAATACTTTAGCATGATAAACATACCAGTCGTATACATAGTCAATCTTGAATATATACGACTATTGTGGATATAACAAAGTACAAAGTTATTTAACTAATTGAAAGACAGTCTTCAAATGTACCGTGAGCATTGCAATTTGTCCGAAAATATAAACAGAAAACCCA
The DNA here is from genome assembly GCA_932294355.1 of Aporophyla lueneburgensis. Taxonomy (NCBI): domain Eukaryota; kingdom Metazoa; phylum Arthropoda; class Insecta; order Lepidoptera; family Noctuidae; genus Aporophyla; species Aporophyla lueneburgensis. The sequence continues at coordinate 7,070,738 of OW028762.1, read as the reverse complement.
AAATTAAATTTAAATACAAACCTTACTTCTTAAACCAAACCAGTCCAACCTGAACGGAATATACCCAAACTGGTTGGCCTACTTTCAATTTTACGTATCTTTAACTTGAACCGAATCAGATGATCGTGCAGCACTTTATAATGAAATAAGTACCTTAGCTGATTGCCGAGGGCCTCCGAAGGCTTCCGATTATAGCCGAAGGGCTAGGTAAATGGGCGATGTAATTATATTACTACGCATAGCTCGATAGAGATGAAAGGGAGCGAGCCAATTACCATTTATGGAGTCGAATGTCAAAATGATAGTTAGGTATGCAAAATCTAGAGCTCCATATTGTTGCTAAGTATGAAAAAAACTTAAAGGTTATTATAAAAATTTGAGACAATATTATTTTATGCCTATTTTGTCCCACTGATTTTGCACTTTCTCAGATCTTTTGCAAATGCGAGCCAAGCCAATCCTTGGAGCCAAACACATCCTGCCATCTCTTCCTAGATCTGCCACATGACACAATAAACATTATTATTTATATTTTAAAGGGGAAGACATGACAGAAGAGAACTTAATAGTTTTATTTAAAAAAAAAAAAATAATAGCAATGTACTATCGTCAGAATATCGAAATACAGTTTACTGGTAAACACTTAGACAGCAAATTTTCCTACTCTTTACTGGCCTATTGCCAAAGCTGGGTATAGCTTCAAGCAATGGGTCGAACTCGTATTTACAAATGCACTCTAAGAAAAGCAAACTAAGACCCATTACAGTGCACGCAAGCAAGATATTACATCTGTATTTGTTTTTACTGTAGACTTTACCTACCTTTTTTTTTTGGATGGGAAATCATCGAATGACTTCTCCCGCTCTGGGCGGAGCGGGAGGGCGCGTCAGACTTTTACTGACTAAAACCCACCCGTGTTCCTCCAGTTGCCCATGTGCCATGGTCACGGTATCTCTTTCGAACAATCCCGCGACCCTGGCAGGCATCGGCCCTAGCAGACCCCTTCAGTGAGGCGCACGTGGAACACTACACGCCGTCGACCCGAGCCTGGTTATTACCGGGCGGCGAGCTACCCATTGCTCGCAAGCTCGCGCCTACGGTGGCCGGCAGTCGGCTATCGACTCCCGAGGCCCGGGGCGTCTCCTCCTGCGGCGGCTAGGAACGTGAGGGCGCAGAGACTGCCTACGTACCTACCGGCCTACCAGCCTACCTACGTTTAGAACCGAACCGCCATTTCCAGGAAAGCGATTTAGTTTCTGCAACCCAATGACTTGGAAATACCGATATCCCCAACTTAGATAACATTTCCAACCCATTGAATAACCGAAATAATTACCACAGATATATCATCTGGAACCGACCCTTAGACATTAATAGACGAGATTTACGAAACATTACGGAGGATTTCGAATAGAGTTGCCCAGAATCGAGCTGAATGAAGTGCAATTAGAGAGGCCTCGGTGTAGCAGTGGACTGCTGTAGGCTGATGGTGATGCAAGTATTGTTCCACCCAGCCAGAGCGTTACATGCGAAACCTGCACCCTAATTGCGAAACACACAATTTATCAGAATCTGAATGGGATTGAAGATTATTTCTAAACCATTGCGTCATTTGTTCGAATAAATTGTCGGCTTAGCAACGTAAATAACGCAATGAATGTTGTTTAACTATGAATATTAAACCAATTCTTACCGATAAAAAGTTCCACAATTACCCCTCTGGACAGACATTTAAAAACTATCTAATATTTTTATCACGGTATATGCTACGGCACGGTATTATGACTGACTAGCTTCTGCCCGCGACTTCGTCCGAGTTAAATTTCTTAATCAGGGTCGGGACCCTTCCCGTCGTGTCGAATCGCCTACCCGTGCGATTTTCCCCGTTTTTGTAACATTTTTCATTACTGCTATCCAACACAAAAAGAATTTTTCAATTCGGACCAGAAGTTCCTGAGATTAGCGCGTTCAATCAAACAAACAAACAAACTCTTCAGCTTTATAATATTAGTATAGATAAATTGGAAACATTTATGACATGCACTGGGGTCTCGTGGTTGATTACATTACGGCTCACTCTCATTAAGGAGGGAGTGGGCCGTTGGAGAGTGTGATATGCTCTGTCCCAGCAGTGGGAACATTATAGGTTTTTTTTTGTGGGTGGGAAATCGTCAAATGACTTCTCCCGCTCTGGGTGGAACCTAAGGGCGTGTCATACTTTTACTTACTAAAACCCACCCGTGTTCCTTCAGTTGCCTATATGCCAGCGCCACGGTAACTCTTTCGAAACGATCTCGCGATCCTGGCAGGGGCAGCATAGGCTGATACTGCCTTATGCTATGAGCTACTCTTATGCAACTGATGCCGATATAGAGAAGGGAAGCCTGAACACATCACAATTGATTTGAAAACATGGAACGTTAAACAAACAAGAGTTTAATGTGTATACTTGCACAATGCACGTATGTACATCTCGCTCACAGAATATTTATACAGTGGCACTCAATGGTCTGATTGCGGCATTGTTGGGTCGTTTGTAACTAAACGTACTGTTGTGCAATGTTTGTCTGGAGGCTATATTTTAATCTAGGTAGGTTTGGTTTTAGAACTAAGTTATTTTTACTATGTCATGCACAAATGCATATCAAATTATTAATCTGAAACTGAATGAAGGTCCGATGACAATACAATCTAAATCTAAACTTCTAAACTTAATATTATAAATGCAAAAGTAACTCTGTCTGTCTGTCTCGCTTTCCTGCTAAAACTACTGAACCGATTTAAATGAAATTTGGTACACAGATAGTTTAGAGCCTGAGAAAGGACATAGGCTACTTTTTATCCCGGTAGTATGTTCCCGCGGGATAATTTTCGACCTCCACGCGGGCGAAGCCGCTGGCAAAAGCTAGTAATTTAATAAGTATGTCTATTATCCTTACCAGGATCTTTAGGATAAGCGATTTTTTTTAAATATTCCGAAGAGAGAGCTCGAGAAACAGCTATTATATCCAATGAAGGCAGCAGAAGTTCAAATTATCCACTTACGGTTATTCTAACAAAAAACCCACTGTAAAGTCAGTCAGTGCCAGTCTTCTGGGCACTTTTCCGGATGACAGTGATGCGGACGAATACTTCGAAGCCCAAGTGTCCTTTTGTTTTTTTTATTTGGATAGTTAGTCATTTATTCTAGTATCTTTCCTGTAAAACTGTACATAGTTAATAAATAATGTTCTAAAGGTAAATCGAACTAAAAAGTTTTTTTTTATGCTGAACTAGCCATTTAGGACTTGCCCTATGCATTGCCTATGTCATCTGCTTCTACCTAGCCTTCCCAACTATTTTTGGGTCGTCGTCCAGTTATTCCAATAGCATCCTTCAAACCGGAACACAATTATACACTACACTAGACCCTAATTGCGTAACATACACTATAAATTACAATTTAAAACATCATGAAGGATATTGCTAACCATTGCTTTGTATGTCCAAAAAAAATTCCTGCTTAGCAACGTAAAAAACGCAATTAATGTTGCTTACCTGTCAAAGCAAAAGTCATTCCTACTGTACCCCACTGGTAGCAGAAAAAAATATATAACAAACCCCTGACGAACTGTTGCGGGAGTTACCCTTTGACCTATATAAATCTGACTATTGATTGCGTCTATCTAGACTACTGCGGGACGTTGAACTCGGATACCACGCCCTACCATACAAGTATATTTCCATGAACATGTAGCATAGAAACACGAGTAGGTAATCTAATTACTAGTATCAGTGCATTGTATGCAATACAGTTCATTGACTTGTACGTCTTTGTATATAATTAAACATATACAGCATGTATTAAAAAGTTTTGATAATATTTAAGGGCTTGGTTAAGACCATGAAACTGAACATATTGTTCTATGGGACCATCATTGTAATCCCGAAAAATAATAAGCCCTCCCATACATTCTACTCCGGCCGCGTCACATCAGCAGCCTATAATGTTGCCTGCTAGGAAACAGGCTTCCTACCTATGAGAGGGAGTGGGGCCATAATCGCGGGCACAGTGCGGGTTGGTAGATGTCACATGTCTTCGAATGTTTGGTCCTCACGATGTTTTCTGTCACCGTATTGAGAGCAGTGGTGATGAAATATTTTACACAAAGTAAAGCGCCTGTTCGTCTTCGAACTCACGACCTACTCGTAGGTCGCGGCTGTTACCACTGGGCCACTGCTGCTCCACTGGGCCATCAGGAAACCCACCGCGTAATTATCGTAAAAAGCGGTACAATGTTTTTGTAGTTCATGTAGATTAATACGTTGAGTGCCAATCACGCGCTATCGCGTGACTCATCGACTTTGCATAATGGCGCGTGCTTGCTACTAACAATTTTGTATGCGCTCTAAATCTGTGGCCATATCGTATTAACCATCAATCTGTGTTCGGCACTCAATGTGTTAAAATCATCAGACCCTCAAAACATCACATCCCTCTATGTTTATTGAATCCCATTGAATTACTTTTTCATGAGATTGTCACTCGACGTGAATAAATTGACTTAAATTCGCAGACTACCAAAATACGCGCTCAGACGTGTAGTTGCGGACACCAGCCCGTTCTACCTATTACCTAAGCGCAACTAAGATACATGCTGTATAATTAAATACTTAATTAATTGTATGTACATGTATTAATGATATATTGTATTGTATTGGAAGGTTCAGAGGACAGAGGTTAAAGGTTTCCTTCACGAAATTTTAATACATTTTTTTCGATAGATTTACATGAAAATAGCTTTCACGACTTGAGTTACTAGGATTTACGTTCGATGAATTGAATGATGGAAAATTCGATATTATCTGTGTTCCGGATGTAACAGAAAGGCGAGGCAATCCGTTTTCAGTAATTTCTTTACGGAGAAAAACCATAATAATATTACCCTACTAATATTACAAATGCTTATGAGGATGTATGGATGTTTGTTAGTCTTTCACGCAAAAACTTCTGATAGTCTTGAACGCCTCGTACGATAGCCATGGGAAAGAAATAGGATGGTGCTGTTCTTTACGTCCGGCACCACATAAAACAAAAATAAAATAAAAAATAAACGTGTGTGCATCAAAATTGAATGATACAAAACGTTGGCGCGAAGTATTCACTATCACATAGATACACAAACTTGTTCCGGAGGTTATCGACATAAACGAGTAAAATTCCACTCTTAGTAGCATCGGACAGCTCTGCTGTGACGTCATTCATTAGAGATGTTGTTTTAAGCCCTTTATAGAGTAGGTTTTGTATCATTGACTGTCATAGAATTGGAATGGGAAAGAAGTAGCGCAGAATACTAACCGATGTACGAAATCGTGACCGAAGTTCCGTATAGTGCCGGCCGTATGCTTAGGGTGTCCCTACCATGGTATTTGTGGGCAGGAGCATACGAATTTTTAACACTATGCTCCGGTTCCGAGGCACGGAAAGGCCTCGAGATGTGATGGATTGCCACCGATCCTCGAATGGACCGAGACAAGAGTAGTTTAACCTTCAATTGAAACGGGCGTCTGTTATCATTTCGCCACGGACAACAGTAAATAATAACAGTAAATTAATAACAAAACACAATCAAACAAAAGTCCGGTCAGTCTCGCTCTGCTTATGGACTTGCATATCATTTACATATTTTAAGACTTCATTTTAAAACTGACTGAGTCAAAGTCGTAAGATTTTTCTGTGTTTGAAAGAAAGGTAAAAAATAATAGTTTAAAAAACTAAAAAACACGCTTCCATAGAAAACCAAACTAAAAAGTAGAAAATAATGGAAAAAAGCGTGGGGTGCTTTTTAAGGTATTTTTTTTTTATTGATATCAGGCATGATTTTAGTTTGGTTTTCTATGGAAGCGTGTTTTTTAGTTTTTTTTAACTATAATTTATTTTCTATTTTTTAGGGTGTTTCGAATTTTGGGACGTATGTCAGCGTTATTTGTGACGTATGTCAGCGTAGTTTTCGAAGACAGTTTTTTTGCTGTCATGGTAATCCTGGCAAGGATAATGGCACAAATTTATGAAATTATAGTACTGTCATCGGTCTTTGACAGGTGTGCAAAGTTTGAATGAAATCTGGTCGTTTAAAGTGGGTCAAAATCGCGCTATAAGGAGTCGGTTACAAACAAACATACAAGTGAAGCTAATATAAAGCGTATAAAACATCATTCAATGGCCGAAAGTCAATGACTATAATCAATTAAATTGTTTGGTAATTTTTCGTGGAATTTAGATATTTTTTTACGAATTTCCAAAAACCATAACATAAGTGTCGTTTGATTGTTAATGTACAAGTCAGTGTCGTTTAAAGTACTATACTTTGTTGAAAACTTTAAATGACACTGACTTGTACTGAATAAAAACAGTTTTATTACGTGATTCGTTTTTGTTATCGATACTGAACTCGTGGGTAAAATATTGCCAGGTAATTTAATATGACCCTGTAGAAAAAAAAAACAAAATCAAAAGTCATTTATACAAACTAGGCTGAGAGTTAGCACTTTTTGAACGTCAAAGTTACATAAGACAGTCCCCCAGAACGCCCGCCCTTCACCACTTCCTAGTGCTTTAGCTGAGAAAGAAGTGGCGCAACAACCTCCCCAGCAGCACACCTGTCGGTTAAATCAGAAGAACTTGATTATATACAATAATATGTAAAACAATTTGCAGTTCTTTAACGATGTGCTGGGTTCACCTTCGGATTCAGTCATCATAAATTAGCTGCATGCTTGCCTTCACCTCAATGCAAACTTGATACATTCTTTTTGTTATTTTTGTTGTATATTCGCAAATTTCAGACACATACTACTATTCACGGTCAATTGAAGTATTGCAATGTAACTTTTATCTTATTTTAATAAACTATAAATTTGAATGATTGCCATGAACCTGACTTTCGGGAATCATTCTAATTTAAACCTTACCTTACCGAGATAAGAGTCACTTATTGTAATGACTTAGTAAAGGTTTTACGTCGACCGTGAATGTCGAACCTTACCGTTGCACATTTCGCATGCACAAATAATATTCTATTTTTAAAACACAAATATACGTTCAAATGTAATTTAAAAATAGAATACTATTTTTATGCTCCATATCAGGGATGTTAGGGAGCTCCGTAACCGTAACCGAAACTATCGGATATCCGATATAAAAAATTATCCGTAACCGTAACCGAATCCGAAATAAAAGTTTCGGATAATACCAGATTTGTTATTACATTTTAATTTTAGGTAGATTAGATAACACTCAATATATATTTATAATAATTTTTATTTTAAATAGCTCTAATAATTACTCATGGACTGATTGTAATTCCTACCAAATGGTGGCATATAAATACAACCATTTTATTAGCTATTTGTATTTTACTTTTGAAATTCCTTAAAAGATTAATATCTGTAACCGAAATTATCCGAAACTAACGGATAATCCGAAATAAATTCATATCCGTATCCGTAACCGTATCCGGTATAATAATCATTCCTACATCCGTAACCAATCCATATCCGAAATTTCATATCCATAACATCCCTACTCCATATTAAGGCTTTTCCGGACAGGCGCGACACAACTCTTGTAGAACAATTTACATGAAGTTTACACACAAATTGTTCTACGAGAGTCGCATCGCGCCTGTGTGTGGGAGCCATTAGCTAAGATGCAAAATAAAAACCGTTGGTCGTTCTAATTCGAAACAAATTAAGTAGCTGTATATTATGTATATATTTATTATGCAAACACGCAACATTGTAAATGAACAAAAAACGAAGATCCGTTGAGCAATAGCATTACATAATTCTAAATTACAGACCGGCGCTTGATCATTTTAGGAGATACTAGCTTCTACCCGCGACTTCGTCCAAGTGACATCATCATTTCAGAGGAATGACGTCCACTGCTGGACACAGGCCTACAATAATTTGTGGAGGTTTGCTATAATCACCACGCTTGGCAATCATAGTATGGCGATAAAATGCATAGAGAACGGTGCTGCCCATTCTCTAGTAAGTTGCCCCTTACGAAAACCACGGGAAGAAATGTGACAAGTGACATGTCATGTTTTAACATAAAATTTATCTTTTAAGCATCAAGATGCCCGTTTGTGGCTAAGTAAAAACAGCCGGATGCGTGGATGGGTGACCATCTAAACATACCAAGACCCCTACCTATCTCGGAAACCACGTTAAGCTGTTGGTCCCGACTGTCATTTGTGGATCTTTTTCAGTCGTTACGGGTCGTCAGAAACTCGAAAGTCGGACCAATCTTACCAAGGGGTATCGTATTACCCAGTAAATTGGTTGCGAAGGTCAGATAGGCAGTCGCTCCATGTAAAATACTGGTACTCAGCTGCATCCAGTTAGACTGGAAGCCGATCACAACATACTTGGGAGAAGCCGTTCCGATATTACTTCGTCTTAGCGTTCTTTCTTACTTTTTTCTTTGTACTCGGCGCTTTAGGGTTGTAGCGCGATGTTAATTAGCCTTTCACAAGAATTGGGTTATCAAATACAAAAATATTTTTTCAAATCGGACTTGTAGTACCAGAGATAACCCCCTACATTACCGTGACTCTGGCACATGGGCAACTGAAGGAACACGGGTAGGTTTTAGATAGTAAAAATCTGACACGCTCTTCCGCTCCACCCAAGAGCGGGAGACGTCATTTGATGAATTCCCACCCACAAAAAAAACCCAAACACACAAACAAAATTTTACCTCTTCATAATATTTGTATAGATTAGCTAATACCCGGCATGCAATACATAGCCTTTTTCATTTATTTTTTGTTATAGTATTCTTCTCCGGCGTGCACACAACAACTTACTAAAGTTTCGTAACATTCGAACGAACCATTCTCGAGCTTTTGCTAGACTAACGCAAGGCATTTGATATATTATATACACTACAGGAAAAAATTAAAGAATCAAAAAAAAAACCACATTTTTGGGCAATTTTCAACAGGCCGTAACTTCGAGAGAAATGGTCGTACAAGGAATAAAAAAGGAAATTGTAGCTCCAAGTGTCTAGTTTTTGGATTTAGTAATTTCAATAAAAACAGAATACAAGTGATTCCACAGTCAAACTTGATTACAAATCATGACCCACTCAATATCAAAATCAAAGTATTTCCAACAAGTTTTTCTTTCACAATGCTTCCTCGACAATGCTTTACATAACTCCTTTGTGATACTGTCCCACGTCCCACACAATAGGAACGATTTGCAAATGGATGAGCTGTTCAGTACTGTTCAAGCTCTAGATAATTAATTCCAGTTCCCACTGTTTCGGATATTAGAGGAAATTTTATTATCTGTCTAGCTAGGTAGATTTTTTTTCTGGGTAGGAAATCATCGACATCAAATGACGTCTCCCGCTCTGAGTGGAGCGGAAGGCCGTGTCAGACTTTTACTGACTAAAGCCCACCCATGTTCCTACAGTTGCCCATATGCCAGGGCCACGGTTACTCTTTCGAACAAATCTCACGACCCTGGCAGGTTTCCAAACTTGATAAAATGTCGAACCATCCCTTGTAGTGATGGGCAGTGGATAAATACTCGGAGGATAAATACTCGAGTTTTTATCCGAAACGGATAAATACTCGTTTTTACTCATTTTTATCGGATAAATACTCAAAATGATGGATCTGGATGGATCTTTTTTGCGCATCTGATTATTATTTTTGAATGTTAATGACTTTTATTGTTATTTAGGCTTTTAAAAATACTGCGTTATTACATTATTTAGTTCTAATGTCAATTGCCAGGGCTGTAATTGTGTCAGAAGCCAAAACGTCTCTAATAGAGCATGCTCTTTAGATACAAATTTAGAATCTTTATTTGTTGAGAGTGTAGAGAATAGCCACATAATTGATTATCTCTGTGAAGAGCTTCTAAAATTCAAGAAAAATGCGGCGAAAACAAGTTTGTTGTTGTAGTTTGCCAACGCTATAAACATGCAAAGGGCTTTTCAATTAGTTAAAGGTGTTGAGCCTTTAAACTGCGCAGCACACACTAGTAATTTGCTGGCTCATGGTGCACTGAAATGCGGTAGTTTCAAAAATTTATAAACTATGCAGATATGATATTTTTTTTTAAAAGCAATTGGTTGTCTGTAAAGTCGGTATATGGACGATAATTTTACGTGATAATGTCTAAGTCTCTTTTACTCGGACGTATTGGCCGATGGAGTGAAAGAGAGATAGATTTCACAAGTCTAACGCTTAGGCCGATCGTGCGTCTCTATCGCTTGTTTCGTGCTCTCGCTTACACGCTCGGTTCAGGCGGAACGTGACAGGGAGTCATGCTTTTCCGTGCGTGCAGCCAGCGTTCATCCATTTATAAGACAGTCAAAAAATCACAAGAACTAAACCCAAAAAAACACGATCGAGCTACAACAAATCGTAAAACAAAAGGTGACGGGAGAAAAGTTAAACCTGCCATGCTACACAAGATAGGGCGGCCTGACGATCACTAAGGAGTATGAAAAATAGAAAAGCCGCTCTCTCAGCGTACGCAAAAGAAAAATATATCGTCAAGTCAAATGCTACAAGCAGCTTTGCTTCATGATAACTTTTGGGATTAGGTATATCAATGCATATCTGTTTTTGAACCCATAACAGAACCTGTCTTTCAACAAGAGTCCAACAAATGCAATGCCCTTCTAGGGTTTATAATATTTAAGGATATGAAATCAACATAAAATGGGTTATATTTAGAGACAGATACTGATAATAAGTCATTACATTTGAGAAAATCTAAATGCAGGTTTCAGTAAATTTTACCATTGTGTAGATCACCTGGAGGATACAGTGGAGCATAGAGTGGAGGTTTGCCCTTCTTGGGTGGAGCAACGCCATATCCTCGTAGAGGCGATTGGCCATGGTATGGAGCGAGAGGGCATAAGAAGCTGTGACCTCCTTCTGCGAAGAAGTAAGGCTCGCGAAGGAGGAGGTGGAGCGTGTTAGGAAGAGGTAGTCTTTGCGCCCTCATGTCCCTAGCCACCGTAAGAGGAGACGCCCCGGGCGTCGGGAGTTCATTGTGGACTCTCGGCCACCGTGGGCACGGGCTTGCGGGCGGCGAGCCACCCATTGCTCGCCACGGTAAAAAACATGCCCGTGTCGACGGCGCGTTGTGTTCCACGCGCGCCTCAAAGAGATGTCATTACATATTGAAGGGGTCCGCGAGAACCGATGCTTGCCAGGGTTGCGGATCGGTTTAAAAGAGGTACCCTGGCACAGGCAACTAAAGAAGGAACACAGGTGGGTTTTAGTCAGTAAAAGTCTGACATACCTTTCATATTGGCGATAGCAGTAGTGGCCTGGTGGTATCAGGCCCGACTTACAACTTGTAAGTCGTGGGTTCGCACTCAGGCAGGCGCTTTACTTGTGGTAAATAATTACATCACCACTGGTCTCAAAACTGCACAACTCGCTGAATCCATATCCTATAATGTCGACAACCTCGCGAGCCAAGTCAAGATATTTGATTTGTTTATCTTTCTTGACTTTCACGAGGTAGTTTTTTTATTATTACAATGATTTAAGCGTTAATAATAATAGTTTCTGCCTACCCCCATGGGAGAAAGGCATGAGTTCATGTATGTATGTGAAAAACCAATGTCCAAATGTATAATTTTATCTAACGTTGACAGTTATTGACTAACTGTATTCATAATTGAATGAAATTATTGTCAATATCGGCGTTTTTTAATTGTTAAAATGATTAATAAGGTACGATACCAATCTTCATGGTCTATTTTTCATTAATTTTAGTCCTTTTTTTAGTAAAATGACAAAACTTACGTTACGAAAACATAAAATAGTATTTATCCGCTGTTTTGGATAAATACTCAGTAAAAACGGATATTTATCGAGTATTTATCCATTTTGAGTATTTATCCGGATAAAATCCCAACACTAATCCCTTGCCTTTTATGGACGATTGTGCATACAAAATTGCACTCGAAAAAGCTGAAAAGCAAAAAATAATAAACGTAAAAATTTTGGGTCGGCGGCGGCGCTGAAAAAAATTAAAGAACAAAGATCACTCAAAGCGCCGGCTCATAATTTTAAGGCTTATTATTTTTCAACCGACGAAAAAAAAAGGAGGAGGTTCTCAATTCGACGCGTATATTTTTTTTTTTTTTTATGTATGGCCACGCATAACTTTTTACATAGTGGTCCGATTGTGACAATTCTTCTTCTATTGGAAAGGGTATACTCCCAAGGTGGTCCCATACAAATTTGGAAAACAAAATCGAACCCTAAGGGTCGGAAAACAGAGGATGATTGATTGTTCACTCACTGATTGTAATGTATAAACACGCATAACTTTACACAGAGTAGTCCGATTTTGATCATTCTTTTTGTGTTGGATAGGGTATACCTTGCCAAGTATTATTAGTACATTAAAGCCACAAAAAAATATACATTAAAAACTTTTTAACAAAAAATTTAACCGCCGAAAAACTGAAAACCATAAAATAATAAACCTTAAAATTTTGAGTCGGCGCTGAAAAATCAATGAACAAGGATCACTCAAAGCGCCGATTCATAATTTTAAGGTTTATTATTTTATGCTTTTCAGTTTTTCGGCGGTTTAATTTTTATTAAAAAGTTTTTTTGCTTTTCAGTTTTTTTGGCGGTTTAATTTTTTGTTAAAAAGTTTTTATTTTATATTTTTTTGTGGCTATAATGTACTTATAATACTTGGCAAGGTATACCCTATCCAATAAAAAAAGAATAATCAAAATCGGACTACTCTGTATAAAGTTATGCGTGGTTATACATTACAATCAGTGAGTGAACAATCAATCATCCCCTATTTTCCGACCCTTAGGGTTCGATTTTGTTTTCCAAATTTATATGGCACCACCTTGGGAGTATACCCTTTCCAAAAAAAAAATAATTATCACAATCGGACTGCTATGTAAAAAGTTACGCGTGGTCATACATAAAAAAAAAAACAATAAAAATATACTCGTCGAATTGATAACCTCCACCGTTTTTTTTTCGTCGGTTGATTAGAGCGATCTGCCAAGCCATTTGCCACGTTAGGGTCGGTTTCCAGTCTAACCACATGCAGCCGAGTACAAGTATTTTACATGGAGCGTCTGCCTACCTGATCTCCACAACCCTGTATACGATACCCCTCGATATGACTGGTTGTCTGACAACCAGTCATATCGAGGGGTATCGTATACTGGGTATCGGTTCGGAGAACCTGTACGTAACGACTGACAACGATCTACGATTTACAGCCAGGACCAACAGCTTAATGTGCTTTCCGAGACACGAAGGTATCACCGCCAACTTCCGAACTTCGGGCTGTTATTTCCTCTCTATAGCGTGTCCATGGCAAAAATAATACGAGGAAAATGTGTAATTGTAATTTACTAAATTTGTTTAGCCCAAAATTCAGCAACGCGAATATCGTTCGCTGACGCAGCCATTAGATCCTCTTGAGTGCAGGTGACAGGGCATACGGTCGAGCCGTCGCATACACACCGGAGATCCTGAGACGTCCATTTGTCGCTGTCTGCTTATCCTTGCTGCGACTTACTTGGGTACCAAGTCTATTTAGTTTTCCAAGTAGGCCACAGTAACTTGTGTCCGAATGTTACTAAGGCATTCCCAATGGAAAATCCATTAACACTTTACCCGACCTGGCAATCGAACCCAGGACTCCACGATCAGCAAGCAGTCACTCTAAAATTACGAACAGGTGAATGACCTAAAAACACTACCTTCAAAACCGCAATAAGTAGCACACACTCGAACCACATCAACAAGTGTCCAGTATTTACAGATACGAACGAGTAAGCTGTCTAAGATAAGTCATTATCTATATCGTTAGCCGCTTAGTGTAATCTTTTATCACAATTACAGTCTTTAACTGAAGTGTTATTGCGAGTTTTCACACTTGGATGCGTAATGTGGCATGTTTTGTTTATCTGATTGACATCTTTACACATTCACAGATGACTCCGTCCCGGAGTGTTAATGTGCTGCTGTCCCGCAAACAATGCGGCACTTGATAATCTGTCCAGCGTGTCCTGTTGTTTGCACAGGAGTTGATGGACGCCACTGAAAGTGCTAAGCTCGTAACCAAATTCTGGGCGAACTCTATTTAGATTGCTATCGACACGCTAAGAAGAGCGAAAATGGGAAATGCTGATCATCATCATCATCATTTCGGCCGAAATTATTTATTTATTTATTTAGTACATGGAGGACTAACAGCTAAATAAAACAGACAAAAAAAATATTAGACATCCGAAAGCCAATTACAAGTCCTCACGTATAGAAATTATCCAAGAACTATCAGTTTAGCGGGTTCTCTTTGGGGGGGGGGGGGGGGGGGGGGGTTACCATAATCGCCAACAAGCATAGCAGGCGGGTTGGCGATCGCAGTATGGTAGTAAAATATGAAGAGAACGCTGCTGTCCTTTCTCTAGTAAGTACAACTAGTACAGTTCAGTAGACAACAGGAAACATTGTTAAGTATTTCTTAGGAAGGTTTAATGGTTACGAAGAACGATGGGGCAAAAATGGGAGACTGGCAATACAATACCAGTTAGTAAGGATAGTTGTCAGCTTTTCGAGTTTGGAACGAAACTTAACGACTGTCAAATATCCTGGAATATCAGCCAAGACTAACGGCTTACCGCACTTTCCGAGGCACGGAGGGGCCTCGGTACATACGTAAAAATCCCACCCAGCGTAACTTAATCTGATCGATCGATCCGAGCAGCTGTTCTGTTTTAGCCATGACCCCTTCTCCGACACCTAAACTCATAGCTCTTGTTCATTCCTCACCAAGATTCTATACCTCCTCTCTACGCGAAAAACACTACCGTTTCTCTCGACTAAACAAAACGTTCTAACGTTTTCCATACTCGTTAAACCCATACATTTCATATGGTCATGAATATAGGGAAAAGTTATTACATGAACACTTTCCTTTCTTGTATAATGGACGCTGTGGAGGTAATTATTACCTTGCTTTTAAGTTCCGCTGGATAATTAGAATTAATTGTTTTCGATGCGTTGCTTTATGGCGAAATGATATGATTAAAGAAAGGCTTTAGGTGAGTGATGGCTATGTAGAATTCTTCACGGTATTTGTGTTTTAACGACTGTTCTGGATATTTTGGTTGGTCGCGATTGTAGATCAGAGAAGTCTCAATGATTGGGGCGGAGTACGAACGCCCCACGATGAGATACGATATTGGTAACCATACGTTGTACGAGAAAATGGACAGCAGCGTAGAAATGGGCAGCAGCGTCCTCTGTGCATTTTACCACCATACTGCGATCGCCAACCCGCCTGCCAAACGTGGCAATTGTGGCAAACCCCCCCAAAATTTGGGGGAAACATATGTTCAGCAGTATCTTTCGACTGAAATGATGTTGAACCATACGTTAAATATGTATTTCCAGTGAGTCTTCAAGGATAACCTCTGAGGAAAACTTGGTGTTAATTTTGATGCCTATGGCAGTAGGCGCGGATATTACTCTAGTGCATCCACAGGGACGGGCAACTGAATCACCTCGATATGAGTACCTATAGCTCATACCTTGGTAAAAAGTTAGCAAGATTAGTAATGAGCAAGTAGGCAAGGATATGCAAGGAAGGTTGATTGGTTAGACTGCCCCGAGGATACATAATACCAGCTGACTACTGGCGACCGCCTACCTACTTAGTAGAGCCAGCTAGAGCCACTTTTGATGCCTTCAAAGAATATCTAGCCCATGTGAGAGAAGCCTAAATATCATTACTTTCATTGGTTCCATAAATGCACCCAATGAATAAGTCCTAACGAGTCGTCGTCGTCAATACGCAGACCGCATGGCTTACGATTATGAAGTATTGTGAAACAGACATTTGTGTTCAAGGTTTCAACGATCGTTAGTTATTGGTAATCTTGTAGATATCCATAAGTCGCTGGTTCATATCCGGCTCGAAGGACCGCAAACATCATGTTGTATAAATAACACAGTAAAAATAACTTCTTTATTAAATTAGTAAATGGAGCATTGTGTAGGAAAAGGAAACAAAATTGAACTAAAATAAATAAATAATCATTATTGAGTAGTTCTAGAGCAATGGTGACCAAGTGGATTTATGAGTTGTAGGTCGTTTGTTGGAACCCAGACAAGCGCGTCATTTTGTGTAAATAATTTCCTACCTAATTACTTATGTATGTATTAATAGATGAAGTAAAACTTTAAAAAAAAATGGAATAACTTCTTTACCACAGTTCATGACTACTTATCATCAGGTGGTAAAACAAGTTATTATAATCAGCAGGCATAATAAATTCTCATTATTTATTCTTGAACTGGTACTTCTTTCTTAAAACTTGATTAACGAGTACCAGTTAGGAAATCCTTACTAAAATATTAATATATTTTACTATATGTATAACCCCTATTACATGGGACATAACTGGCGAAATGTGGGTGTACTACAGCCCTACAGAGGGCCTAGACAAATGGCCATCGCTACCAAACGTTAAGAGTAAACGCTCAAAGTCTTCAATACATTTTCAACTTTATGTTCTAGAGTATAAAGTTGGAAATCTATTAAAGATTACAGAGCATTTTCGCTCGTACCGGTGGTTAACACTCCGCAATCTGTAATAGATTTTCAACTTTATGCTCTAGGGTTTAAAGTTGAAAATCTATTAACGACTACTGAGCGTTAACGTTTATCGTTTGGTAGCGTTGGCCATTTGTCTAGGCCCCCAGGTACACCACTGCCTATCCCTACAGGTGATATGTTATTTTAGGCTGTGTTACTATACTGGTCACAACTTCTTGGTTTCATACAAAGACTACATACTTATTTCAAAATGTTATGAGCATAGACAAAGAACCTTAGACTATGACAACAATGTTAATGTATTTGCAAAGGTCTCATTTGAAAAGGTTTTACTTTGAAATGGTTACCTCAATATGTTTGTTTATTATTAATATTACAAAATGATACTATGTTGGACTCTGTTGATATATTACGGCAATAAAGAGATGTTTAAGTATGGAACTAATTGAATGCTAGACTATAATTGCTTCGCTAAAGGGCAGAGGTTTCTTTACATACAAAGAAGGCATAATAGTTGCATGGTTGCTCACTTTGTGTTTCAAATTAATTATTACAAACTACATAAAATACATTACAAACACAAAAACATTTGTCGTTTGCGCTGAGTTTGTTTCACCATTTCTTTTGAAATTTAGATAACTTTATTTACCCAAACATGTTGTTACAAGCGAAAGACATCTACTGCTGGACTAAGGTCTCCCCAAAATTGGGGGGTTTGCCATTATCGCCATGCTGGGCAGGCGGGTTGGCGATCAAAGTATGTTGGTAAAATGTACAGAAAACTCTGCTGCTCATTCCCTAGTAAGTCCTTTAGTTGCCTCTCACCGCAGCCACGGAAAGAAATGGGATGGTGCTATTCTTTACCTCCGGCATCACACGGAACCAAAAATGTGTGTACAATCATAAAAAAAATGCATGCAGTACATGGATTTGTGCTAATAACAATATGTTTACCATATTGTCATGGTGTGCAAATATGAATACAAGTTTAGAATGAAAAAATAATAACAACATTCAAATCATTAACATTGATAATGCTGATTGATTACATGATTGAGATAAACAGAAACTGATTACATACAAGCAATATTCAAATAGGAAATGACAATTCCAACTATTTTTTTTTTTTATAAGTGAAGTGATTGTCATATCCCATTTACAGTATAAACAATTTCAGTAGATTTGTTTCTAATTGATCATTGCAAAGTAAAATTATTATTAGGGACACTACATATACTACCTTAGTTTTTTTTTTTTTTTTCAACGAATTACGACAACAAAGAGTGCAAGAAGATGCAGGAAGTCTTGTTTAGTTTGGCCATGAAGAAATGAAAGAATCTGTTATGTAAATTGAAAATATATAAGAATGCGTATCAAAGCCTTATATTGCCATTTCAAAATGTGCGTTATCAAATAAACAGTAGCTGTAAAAGATAATATTTCGAAATCATTTAGAACTTAAGTAAGTTTTCTAATCAATTTAAATAATGAAATTTTATTATCAATCAGAATTAGTTCTATCTTATCAGAAGAAAAATACATAAAGAGTGTTTTTGTTGATATGAGATACTTAGGGTGCAAAGGCCAGGGTAGCCTGCAAAAATGAAATGTCTTTATCGTATTTGGCTACCTTAGCGCATTCTTCATGAAGGACGGAATCAGGAATAAAGTTTAAACACAGATATTAAAGACAATAAAAATTGAATAAAGTAAGGAAGACAAGTTAATATTATTTTTGTTAAATTAGTACCTCGGAAAGCTGGTTGATATGCTGGTCTGGCTGTCATTTGTAGATCTTTGGCAGCTGTTCCCAGTAGTCAGGTGCCCCTAAAGTCAGACAACTAGTATTACAAAGGGCACAATATCCCTTTGTAACACTGTTTGTCAGGCTTTTGGGATTTTGACAACCAGGAACAACAGTCAAAGATCTACAAAGATTTACACAGGTAGTTGCACCATGTACAGACGCCAACACATCAAGCTACTACAATCTGTCAGATTTCTTTGATAGATTTTCGACTTTATTTCTAGAGCATTAGGTTCAAGGTTCATTGGGAAAAATTGACAGTTTCGGGTAGCTTGACCTGGGGGCGTCTGTACAATACTGGTCTCCATACAGAACATTGGAGATTATTTTGATAAAATTGTTAGCAATAACAAATTACTGCCAATAGCACTATCAATTTCTTTCAGAGATTCAGATAAACCCAACTGACGACTTTAATACTATCTTCATCCTATAAGTTACTATTGTAACTATGACGCACCAATCTAAAAAATGTAATATAGAAGTAGGCATACAGTGTATAGGTAGAAAGGATGTACACTGCCCTCCCATACCTATTAACACAGTAATTTGAAACCATTGTAAAAGCCAATTATTTTTAAAAGAGTAACTGTGGAGTTTCTGGCCGGCTCTTCTCCGTAGAAGTCAACAAATTGGAACCGCGCACCTAGCTTCTGACGTTTTATAAGTGCCCATGTAGGTTTATGTGAAATAAAAATATTTTTATTTTGAAATGTCTACCAAGATGTTGATTAACATACAAGTATTGAAGAAAAAGAAAACTGTTGCGCTGACCCCAAATAAATTGAGATAAGGGTATCTTGATAACAGGAATATGACACACTAGCTTCTGCCCGCGACTTCGTCCGCGTCATATTTTTGCTCCCCTGACCCTTCCCGTCGCATCGATTTGCCTGCTAGTTTTCGTCCATTTTTCGTTGCTGCTCGCTCCTTTTGAGTTATAGTGAGTCAAACTTAAAAGATAGGCATATGCTCTCGCGGACTTATTTTTAGAACTTTTTAAAAGGAACAATTCCGTCATACATAATTTTTGCGTTACTTTAACCGTTTACTTTTTTTTAATTATTTTTTACAAAAATAATTTTTCAATTCGGACCAGTACTTCCTGAGATTAGCGCGTTCAATCAAACAAACAAACTCTTTAGCTTTATAATATTATAGTATAGATATCCATAATAAAACGCTTTAAAAAGTGGCCATTAATTGTGACGACGCACATAGCAACAAATAGTTTGCTAATGATGTTGACATTACCATACAATGTACGACACGCGTCTAAATAGCCGTTTGCAACACGTCTCGTTTCTGGTATCATTAGAAAGAGATAAACCGCGCTAAATTTATGTAATAACTTACTGCAGACGTAACGGAGCAATCGATAAACAATTGTGTCATGAAAAAAATAATTGAAAAAAACAACTCACCGCTCTTCGGCAAACTCCGAATAACATTCACCGCAGCGTTGAATTTTTCCTCCAAAGACATATTTGGGCTCTCGCACGTATCAATTTTGTTCACAAACACAAATTATTAATCTAAAACAACACGCACTTTGGACTTTATAATTGATGACTGAATAAAAACACCAAATCACAGCACGATTAACGACATGTTTTCAACACAATCACCCTTAATGAATATTTATTTGTAATCGACAATTCGTGACGTAGGTATTCACAGCAACAATATTTTTAATGAAAAGCGATGGTAACGAAAAAACACTGAACAGTATAGACAGCACCGCCTTCTAGCGGAATGAAATGAACGCGATTCCGCGAGTGATTTGACAATATTGACATTTGTGAAGATAAGGGTGGTGAATACTACGGAACAACCTTTGATATCGATTTTTGATGTACATACTATTGATAAGCTCAACTCAAAGTAATGTAGAGAAAATTCACTCACTTACATATATATTTCGACGTCTGCTGAATAGTAACAAAATAATTAACTTAAAACAATGGATGCATTATGTTACGTTAATAATTATGAACATGGATTTCAAATCTATTATCAAACATTTTATCACCCTGAGAGGTTTTCATTATAGGTACGTCAAAAACATTGTATAAGAAACATTGGGTAAGTATTCTGAAAGAAAAATATTAAATCAAATTGATTCAGCCTATCGCGGTCCACTGCTGGGTATAGGCCTCTCCCATTTTGCACCACTACCTCAAAAACCCCCAAAGTCTGTCTAAATCTTTTATGGCTCGATTGAAAGTTATTAGACGTTAGGCATTCTTTGCAAGGTATAAAATTTATTAAAGTCGTTAACTTGGTAGTGCGACAGTAGTTTATCGATATCGATTAAATTTTATTACGTCATCACTAAGCATGGTTGACATATCATCAAATGTTGCCAAAATAAAAATCATGAAATCGTTCGGATACACACAGAATCACCATCATTCTTCTGCCGTGATTATTTAGAAGGCAGGTTGCCTTCTAAATAATCACGGCAAGCAGCCTTCATTTTGTTTTTTTTTACTTTAATTAATCTGCGTAAGAAATATGACATATATGGTGGTTTTTTTTTTTTTATAAAGAGGTGCCCGTTTAGTCCAGGAAATGTGGTTTTCTACACTTTTTGATAAAATGCATATTTTTAGAGTTATTCGCAAAAAAAGCCTTTTAAAAAGTCTTTTTCGTCAAAAAACTGTTATTTTCAACTTCAAATAACTAAAAAAATTGTACTTTTACGAAAAAAAACGCATAGAACATTTTTTTCGATTCCTACAGTTAAAATGTAATTTAAAAAAACACCCCTGAGATGGAGTGGCAACCACCCTCAAGGCTCTAGTGTACAGCGGCATGATATAGAAAATTATCATTGAGCTATTCCCTACCTTCTGTGAAAATTTCAAGTAAATCCATGGTGGACGGAAAAATTGCGTAACAAAATGCTTCATTTCCTGGACTAGTTGTATTTTATTTAGTGCTAATGGATCAATTTTTACACATTAAAAAAAAAACAAAATGAAGACTGCTTTCGCGGTTTATTTTTTAAAAATCAGTGTTGTCAGGTTGCCTTTTGAAGAATCACGGTAGTCTTCTGCCCTTCCTGTTATACCTGTTTATTTGGATTCGGCTCAACATGTCCTTTTTCTTTCATATTTCTCTATTAAACTTTCTCATGATACTCACTCCTTTCTAATTATATCATCTTCATACATTCAATCTATCGTTACTTTGGTCTTCCCCTACTTCACATTTATACTCAAAACTTTCCACCTGAGATTTTTTCAATTCTTCTGCATCAGATGCCCTTACCATGACAACGGATTTCCACACAACTTTTTAGTCATCGTTTTTCACTTTCTGACCCCTTCTTATTTTTACTTTAAGTCGTAGTTTCGCAAAGCATCAGTCACCACACATTTCTCTTAGTATTCTCATATCTGTCTCCACTGCATTCATGCCAATTGCTAAGTTTTGTAGCCCAATATTCTGATCGGATACACACAGAAATTGAAAAGCATTTTAATATTATTTTCACTATATTTTATCTGTTGACTGACATTATTTCCTTTCCGCTCTTGTCAAATTGAAGCGAATCTCCGGTGATTCCTTGGTACCGATTATTCCTAAATAAAGGTAATTAATCCATCGTTTTTAAAGGAATCTTAGTGTTTAAGTGAAACATTAAAATGCCATAGTGTACTAAAGTGTAATCGCGACATATCTGCGTGGTTATTTCAATATTTTTGTTCGGTGTGTGAGCGAAACTTGCGCCCATATTATTTTCGCACAAGTGTTCAAATATTCATAGTTTTTAGTGATATTATGTGTTTATATGACTTGTGTTTTACATTACAATACCTATGAAAGTGTAAATGCTGTAAATCGAAGGTTTTTGCTACGTAATTTTGCTAATGCAGCTCACGGTCATGTATTCATGCCATTTTAGTTCATTTCCTTGGTTATTTAGTCCGGTGATTACCTGAAACTTCGCATTTATTACTTCTTGAGTAGTTCAATCGCTGCTGTGCTCTATTACTATCAATATTGGTGACTGGAACCTAACTAGAAGTACCTACGTATTATCTGATGGAAGTTTCAGTTAGGTTGTAGACAACATAAGCATTTGGGCACTGGAGATCTTCCATGTAGTTAATATTTTTGAGGTGCATAGACAATCATTTTGGAATGTGTAACTTGAAACCTCTCATCTATTTGAATTTTACCATTTAATATAAAAATTGGCAAATTTTACTGCAAGGTAATCTTTTGTTTAATATATCAGTGAGTAATCTGATAGTGTGCCGCGTGTGGCGTTTAGATTATGTGTAATTAGTAGAAGAGTGGCCACAAATAGTCATCTGGAAATGATATTTATCTTTCAAAAATAAAAGGTTGAATTGATTTTTTTATACCTATATGACTTGATCAGGTTCTCTTAATCAAGGTAAATATGTCTGGTTTCTTGATATATACTCAGATTTAGCTCTAAGAAGTCTACTGCTGATCATACACCACTTCCATAGTATTTATTTATTATTAGGCGGGAAGCACAGAACAGGTTGAAGTGGCAGAATTTGTGGGAGGTCATGTCCAGCAGTTAGGACAACCAACACAACTTTGTCTGATCCCAAACTAGACAGTGCCTGTACTATGGCAACCAGACAACTGATAAACATACTTATATATTTCTAAATACATACATTTTAAAGATAAATTACACCCAGACACAGAACAAATTATTGTGCTCATTACAAAACGATTTGTACTGGGCGGGAATCGAACCCACAACCTGTCTTAGCAGTCAGGGTCACTAACCACTAGACTAACAGGCCAGTCAAACGAAATGATGATGATAAGCCTGTGTCCTTCCACCGCAAGGCAAAGCCTTTCGCTCCCCAATCCTATAAGGAGACCAGCTCGCCCCGTCATCTCTTTCTGGGCCTATACTAAAATACTAGCAGCTACATAATCATTAAAGTAACCATAAGATTACAAAATGTATAGGACAGTGTAACACAAGAATCTTCCTCCGCGCAGCCATTTCTCAACTATTTTAGGGTCAGTTTCCGGTCTGACCATTTACAATTAACACCAGTATTTTACATACACCAACTGCTAATCTGACCCAAAGTAAAAACACTAGATTAGTGCTGCTAATTTATTAAGCATTTTTTTTTCTATCTTCCCAGGAATTCTTCCTTAACGAAAGAAAACTAGCAGAAATACCAAGATGCCAGAACTGACCGAGCTGGACAAGGCCACCGCCTCCATGACCGAAAAGCGCAAGGAGGAGACCGCCTCCTCAGACAGTGACTCCGATGACACTATCCCAGAATTGGAAGATGCTGGTAAGAATACTTTGTTATTGCTGGAGTTTGTTGCACAAATTTTAACTTATTTTTTTTTTAAAAGGAGATTGTAAAAAAAAATATTTCAAA
Source organism: Aporophyla lueneburgensis (assembly GCA_932294355.1). Taxonomy (NCBI): domain Eukaryota; kingdom Metazoa; phylum Arthropoda; class Insecta; order Lepidoptera; family Noctuidae; genus Aporophyla; species Aporophyla lueneburgensis. The sequence continues at coordinate 7,046,891 of OW028762.1, read as the reverse complement.
AAGTATCAATGGTTTTATGTAGCTAAATGGTGTTGTAACTAATGTTTCATACTGTCACTTGTTATCTAATTAATATTTTTAATGCATACCATTGGTATTGAGGAGAGGATAAAATTTTCTACATACTAATTGAATTTCAACTATGGCACTGCAAAATGATTGAAAGTACATAGCCATTTCCAATTTTTCAATTTAAATGCAATATTGGACACTAATGATGATAAATGAATGATACTTTTGATTCATTATGAAATCTACCTTGGCTGTGTCTGAAGTGTCTATAACTCTACCTAGACTGGTTAGTATTCAGCTAAGTTGTACATTTCTGTCATTGTTACCTGTTAATTGAGAAATGCTATTATTCTGTGAATGACTATCTTAATGATACTGACCTTTGTACTAAATAATATATATATATTTTTTTTTTTATTGACTTACCTACCTGAAATTGACATTGTAATTTATGATTATTATTCCAATTGTATTGCAGCTTTTTGAGTAAATGATTTAATAAATGAATGTACCATGCCGAATATGTATTAACTATGCTATAAAATAATAATATTAATTGTTGATGTATTAATAATGTTGCATGCCTAATTTAAGGTAGATTGTACAAGGATCACCCATATTATTTGTCACATCTTATTTACTGTACCTGCAATCTATGCAAATAAATTTTTACTTACTTACTTACCATGACAGCCTTTGGAAACTCATAAATACTAAAATATAAAGCTGTGAATAGTACCTATTCAAACATTACTAAAATCAATAGTTTTCAACACCATATAACACTGAACGCAACAGAGTATTACAGTGGAACCCCGATAATCCGACAAACGTTTTGCAGGACAGTGTCCAACTGTACTGCCTAAGAAGACCCCCTATAGTCCGGATTTTTTTACAAAAGAGTACCTTGTAATCCGACAAATTACAGATCCATTGCCCCTTCAGTCATGCATTATCTACATTAGCGAAGACTGTCAGAAAATATTCAATAATAATTGACATGTCGGATTACAGGGGGTGCCGGATTATTGGGGGTCCACTGTATACATGACTGTCCGAAATATGAGTGTTATGTTTTCTATACTTGAATTCAAAATCTACTTTAGTTTTATGTAGTTTAAGCCATGCGCAAAATACGCGCTCAGACGTGGAGTTGCGGACACGAGCCCATTCTACCTATTACCTATGTAGTTTAACCCTTTATAGGACGGCTTATACAAAGTGGCCCATAAACTGGAAAGTCATTTTAAGATACCTAGGTCCTTGAAGTGGACGGTCACTTGTTCACTATTCACTGTTCAGTTTACTGGTCACTTTATATGAGCCATCAGGACGGCAAACGGCAAACACAAGGGTTAAGTTAGTTTTTAAGTGACAGGTTGTTGTTAATTATATTACATTCAAAATGCGTTTTAAAAATTTGTTTATAGGTGCACCAGGCACTGGAGGCATTGCTAACCCCATCGCTGGCATCGACATCGTGTCAAAGGCGAAACAGTCGCGTGGTGAGAAGAAGGCCCGCAAGATCATGAGCAAACTTGGACTTAAACCTGTGAGTATGCGCATTATTTGTGGACAGGCAATTTTCTACCTTATCTTACAACTAGCTTCTGTTAAATTTCTTGTTCCCCCGACCCTTCCCGTCGATTTTCCCCGTTTTTGCAACATTTCTCATTACTGCTCCGCTCTTCTTGGTTGTAGCGTGATTTTATATAGCCTATAGCCTTCCCCGATAAATAGACTACCTAAACACAAAAAAAGTTTTTCAATTCGAACCAGTATTTCCTGAGCCGCATTCAATGAAACAAACAAACAAAGTCTTCATCTTTATAATATTAGTATAGATATGAAAGAACCAATTATTATTAATTCATGTGTGATATGATACAGAATTGGCCAAGATTTTTATACTTGCTTTATTGTTTGTTCTATTCCGTTGGCATGCTCTGTGGCCTAAGTGACAGAAATGAACATAGACTGCAAACACAAAAAAGGGGAAGAAAATAATATAAATATTTTGGTATCAATCAAAACTAGTAATGAGTTAATACTAAATATGTTGTTTGTTATAAAAATAAAAAGCAAAATATAAAAAGAAAATCCAACTGCAAAAACACATAGAAAACCAGTATTTTAAAATCTTGTTTGAAAGGAGGTGGGTAAAGCTTAGAACATTTTTCGCCCATCATAGTCATGAAAATTCAAAGTATTTGTTGACGTCATGTTATCATGTTTATGTGAAGTTTAGGTATCGACCTTTACATCTATTCTAAATAGTAAGAAAAAAAATAGCAAGTCATATAAAAACAAAATATCAAACTTGTCACTAAAATGAAAACTTCTTTGCAGTTTTGTTATTTTAAGCACTCTTTCTAACTTTCATTCAAAAATAAACTGTTAAGCACTCTATGCACCAAAATATTTTTTAGTCTCTCAAATACTACAGTAAATAGGCTTTTTAACTAGCATTAATTTGTTTTGGTGCATAGAGTGCTTAACAGTTTATTTTTGAATGAAAGTTAGAAAGAGTGCTTAAAATAATAAAACTGCAAAGAAGTTTTCATTTTAGTGACAAGTTTGATGATTTTTTTTTATATGACTTGCTATTTTTTTTGTTACTATTTTAGAATAGATGTAAAGGTCGATACCTAAACTTCACATAAACACAATAACATGACGTCAACAAATACTTTGAATTTTCATGACTATGATGGGCGAAAATTGTTCTAAACTTAACCCACCTCCTTTTGATAGAATTCTACTAAATTATTAATTTTGGTCAAGCCCAGAGTGACATTGACTTGTTATATTATCTGACCACAATTTAATGATATGAATAGTAGTGACATGTGAGAAATGATTTTGTGGTTAACTTATCAGTAAATTTATAAGCTTCCGCCTTACACAAAATATGCGCTTGAATGAGGAGTTGTAGACACCAGCCCGATTTACAATACAGATGATTTATAATAGAAATGATGGAATGTGGCTTACTGCCATTCCCTTGATCAGAAAAGATGGAGGAGGCTTTTTCCAAAGAGCACACATAGACTCAGAACTGATATAAAATGTTTTGTATTACAATCATCACTGTGAAAAAAGGTTAAAAATAAAATAAATCAGGAAAAATGTCATTTGAATAGATTATTATTAAAATGATCTTCCTAATTTCAGGTTCAAGGCGTAAACAGAGTCACAATCAGGAAATCCAAAAACATTCTCTTCGTTATCAACTCCCCAGACGTATACAAGAACCCTCACTCGGACACATACATTGTCTTTGGAGAGGCTAAGATCGAGGACCTGTCCCAACAAGCTACCATGGCGGCTGCTGAGAGGTTCAAGGCACCGGAGAGCGCTGCCGCTGGCAACGATGCTGCTGCTGCCGGCACGGTAAGTTCTGGAAGTCTTTTCAATATTTTTTTAGGTCACCGAGAGTGGTATGATGTCTAAAAAATATACAATTTTTTTTTAAATTTATTATATGATTGGATAGACTGTTTGAAAGAGAAGCATGATTATTGTGTGTTACTGGCCAAACCAGACTTTAGGATGAACTAATTTCGTCTAGGCCAAAACAGTTGTCCCTTTTAGTTTACGATGGTTAAAGTTTCACAATTTAATCACTACATGGCTAATTTTATTCTGTAGTACGCTGTATATGCTGTTTCTTTTGTCTTTTCTGCATAGGTCTATACTAGTTTGTCCTATCGCGTGTAGGGAGAACCTGCTTAGCCTATGTGAAACTAGTTCATCCTAAAATCGGGGTTGACCACATATGTAACATTTTTGTATTATAGGCATGAGACATGCAAAATGTTTCTATATACTTCTGCAATGATTCCAATTTCCTTGGACACTAATGATGATAAAAAAAACAATACTTTTGATTTATAATGAAATCTACCTTGGCTGTGTCTGAGGTGTCCAACGGAAAGCATTGTTATTCTGGATTGCACTCGTTGCTTTATGCTAGGAATTTTGTAGGATGGATGAATATAAAAAAATCGCAAAATAATACCTTATATTCATCTAGGAAAGAAGCGTTTATGTTGCTGGCAACAAGTTAATATTTGAACCCAACAGCTAAAACGGGATAAGTGTTTTATTCCTGGTAAAATAAAAAAAAAAACATTTGAAGCTGGAACTAGTGTTCCAGATATAGGATCCAGAGGTTCGAACAATAAAAATCAGCTGGTGATAAATAGTCCAAAACCTTTTGCCAATATTCACATAAAATCCTGCCATACTAATGCCAATTTTCTCCACATTCTCCAGACTGTGGCTCCCATAGCGGAGGAAGAAGATGAGGAAGGCGTGGACGAGACCGGTGTGGACGAGAAAGACGTGGAGATAGTGATGTCCCAAGCCAACGTGTCCCGAGCGCGGGCAGTGCGCGCGCTCCGGAACAACCAGTCGGATATCGTCAATGCTATTATGGTATGTACATAATTTATCTATCATTAACATGTTGCGGGACAGTACCAAATTTTCCAAATTATGTAATATGGCAGTAAAATTGCCCATACAAGTTACGACCACTGCTATATCCGTAGCGTCCTAAAGTAATACTAAAGAATGATATACTATAATATAGTGTCACATTCCTCTATACGAAATTTCACTGTATTGCCCGTACATCAGTTCAGAAGAGTTTAAAAGTTTACGGTGATGCCCATACTATCATTTTCAAACATCGAAAAATCGAATGCTAATGCAGTGCGTCACGTAACGTGTAAAAGGCTGCAATGTTCCGTATGGTGCCGGACGTACAGAATATCACTGTCTCATTTCTCCCTGGGAATGTCGTAAGCGGCGATTAAGGAAATAAGAGAATGGGCTGCAGCGTTCGCCAATCACTCTGCCAAGCGTGGCGATTATGGCAAACCTCCCCAAATTGGGGGCGGCCTATGTCCACGAGTGTCTTTCGGTTGAAATGATGACTCCGCAATGAGAACAGTGTTGGCACAAGCACTTTGTGTATATTATTTCATCACCACTACTCTCAAAACGGTGAAGGAAAACATCTTGAAAAAACCGGCATGTCCTAGAACGTAAAATTCCAAGACATGTGACATCTAACAAAACTGGTGATCAATGCTCGTGCCTTCTGTGTATCAGAAGAGGCTTTTGCTTGTGGGACATTAGCCGCTGTCCGAACGTACATAACAATATCACGGCAGGATGTTTTATCGTGCACAAGATTTTCAACTCTAGGTCTTGAAACGAGCATTAAGAATCCAACGAGAGTGCATCCCAAGGCGCACAGTGGAACGAATGTATGGGAGCGGTTGGACGTAGACATGTCCGAAAAAAAAGAGTAAAATTATGCCAAACTAATGATGCCATCTTATTCGATTACTTAATGCCTTCATAACTTGTGGTGATGAATTTCTTCATAACTCCCATATTTCGGGAGTAATTTGAGAAAATGTGAAATTTTACTATGAAAATGAGTGTATCGAGCTCTCTCCCTCCTGATTCCGGGCTTGTTTCAAGTAGCGGTCTCTAATATCATAATGCTAATACTAAGAGCTATATTTAATACTAAGACACATAGTGCGCCAAATGTGCACTTTCTGGGATAAAGAGTGATGTTTATTTTATAACACAATTTTTTTATTTTTTGTTTATTTTGTTGATTAAAACCGTTTTTCTAAAGGTTTACCTTATTACAATAATATTTCTGAGCAGCCAATTAGAGAAGATATAAGCTAATTAGGATATATAATTAGGGACTTAAGGTTTACATATAAAACTGATGCACTAATGATTACTGATAAGAACATTGCTATTATTTAATTACTAAATGGCTCTTAATACACTAATTTAGCATGCATCATTTACTAATTATCACAATAACTAATTACCTTGCAATATTTAACAAAGGATACCTGGGATACCTGGATTTTATATAAATAGGTCACTATTAGTAACTTTAAAATCAGTGTTGATTTACACCTCGTTGTATCCAAGCTAATCTCGCAATGTATTTTCCAAATTTTAATACAAATCTTGATATTCACGTTGCTTTATGCGCACGCGCACATAAAGATTTACGCGACTTTAACTATTTGTTCAGTGTTTTAAAAGATAACAGTTGTGTTCAGTTATGTGAAAGTGCTGAAACAAGTTTAAAAGACTGGTGTCGTCGATTTTGCTACCGCATTTATGCAAAATGGACACAGTCTGGAAGAAGCACAGATAAGTTTCGGAAGAAACATGAGATTTGGCTACAGGCTGCAATTCAATGGCCGGAATTACAGAATGAAAATATGGAACCTTCTACAGAAAATATAAGTGACGTCATCGAGCCCATAATTTCTCCTGCTAAATCTGATGCTTCAACTTGTACACATCCTAGTCCTCGTAAATCTTTTGAGGACCTTAGTAACCGGCAAAAAAGAAGACGCACTGAAGATAGTCTTTCATGCAGCAGTAGCAGCGCTGAAATTATGTTTTCGGCCGAAAGGGCGCTTCAAAAGGCAGGACAAAGCGATACAGCTTATGTTATGAAATACTTGACGGAGAATCCAGAAGAGGCCTCAAAAATCAAAGCCTTCATTGAAGGTAAATCAATTCAGGTACGGGAAATATCCCCTTTGAAGGCATTGGCTCTTTATGTATCGATGAACTTATCGAAATGGCGCTATAACACTCTTCGGGATTTCAACACTCAAGAAGGAGCTCTTCAATACCCGAGTTACTACATGTTGGTTAAAGAAAAAATTAAGTGCTATCCGGCCAAAGAAGATCTCACAGTTACAGAGAGCTCTGCAAAAATCAAATTACAAGCCTTGATGGATTTAACCTCAAGAAGACTTATTAGGTCGTTAGAAACCCCTGTTGATCCCAATCAACAGCTCGTATTGACCAGCAAATGGGGTTTTGACGGATCATCTAGCCAAAGCATTTATCATCAAAGGACGAGTGAAGATGAGCAAATCGATCTTGCTAGTAATTTTATGATTAGTCTTGTACCACTGCGGCTCGTCTCAAAAGGTGTAACAATTTGGGAAAACGAGCGACCATCTTCCACTTCATTTTGCCGGCCAATATTGTTTAAGTTTATAAAGGAAACCAAAGAAAATGTGCAGAGAGAGATGGCTGAAATCGAAGCAGAGATTGAAGCCTTAACTCCATCCACCATCACTGATGGAATTAGTGTCAAACACCAACTGCTGTTGACAATGATTGATGGTAAAATTCATTCCATTATATCCAATACAGCAGCTTCAGTGTGTGACATATGCAAGGCTTGTCCTAAAGAAATGAATAATTTAGAGTTAATCAAAGATAAACACGCAAACGAGGACATGTATAAATATAGCTTAAGCACCCTTCACGCTTGGATTCGCTCAATGGAATGCTTATTACACATTTCCTACAAATTAGACATAAAATCATGGCAAGTAAGGGGTGATATAGCAAAAAGGCAAGTTAATGACAGGAAGAAAAGAGTTCAAGAGGCTGTAAGAAGAGAAACGGGCTTACTTCTCGATGTTGTGAAACAAGGCAGTGGATCCACCAACAATGGCAACTCGGCAAGGAGATTTTTTGAAAACTACACTAAATCTGCTGAACTGACCGGAATAGATGCTATGCTTTTAAGAAAAATCTGTGTGATCTTGCAGTGTATTTCATCAGGAGAGAAGATCAACGTAACTAAATTCCGAGAGTTCTGCTTTGATACTGCTAAGCTTTACGTGGAGTTATACCCATGATATTATATGCCTTCTTCACTTCATAAAATTTTAATGCATGGGCCAGACATAGTTCAGAACATGTCAATTGTGCCCATTGGTTTTCTATCCGAAGAGGCATCTGAGGCTAGAAATAAAGATTTTAGAAAATATAGAGAGGGGCATTCTCGAAAGCATAGCAGTATCTCATGCAATGAAGATATTATGCACAATCTTTTACTGTCTTCTGATCCGCTTGTTACAAGTATCCGTCCAAAAGGAAATAAGTTTGTAAAAAAATCTTCTTTTAAGGAATTTTATGAGCTTACGGATTCTGAGAAAAGTGATATCGAATTTGTTAACATAAATGATTTAGCGGACATCGATTCTGAATTTGAATTAATTGATGATGATGATGATGACGAAGATAATTAAATGATGTTATTGTTTTAAAATGTGTAACTTAGTAAATTAGAGCTTACATCTTAATTATTTATTGTACTTTTAATGAAACTAGGTAATTTATTATCAACTTACTTAAAAGTCATACTCTCATCAGTTCTTGTGAATATTTTTGTTAATATATATTTCTGTATATATATAATATATTTATAGACCTCTTAATAAGTCTGTCTGCGGTTTAAAGTAAATACAAATGGGGAAAAAACGTTTTTTTTTTAAATTTTCATTTCCTTTTATCCCAGAAAGTGCACATTTGGCGCACTATGTGTCTTAGTATTAAATATAGCTCTTAGTAATAGCATTACGATATTAGAGACCGCTACTTGAAACAAGCCCGGAATCAGGAGGGAGAGAGCTCGATACACTCATTTTCATAGTAAAATTTCACATTTTCTCAAATTACTCCCGAAATATGGGAGTTATGAAGAAATTCATCACCACAATTTATGAAGGCATTAAGTAATCGAATAAGATGGCATCATTAGTTTGTCATAATTTTACTCTTATTTTTCGGACATGTCTACGTCCAACCGCTCCCATACATTCGTTCCACTGTGAGGCGTCGATAAAACACTATTCGATTCTAAACTCTAGGTGCGAAGTGTTACGTTGAAATTTTAATGCACGAACATATTCCGTTGCGATTTTTTACATCTGTACATACGTGGAACTTGTACCTACTTGCGGCGAAGCCCAAAGTAAAAGACTATTGACTGGCCTGTTAGTCTAGTGGTTAGTGACCCTGACTGCTAAGACGGAGGTCGTGGGTTCGATTCCCGCCCAGGACAAATCTTTGTGTAATGAGCACAATTATTTATTCTGTATCTGGGTGTAATTTATCTATAATAAGTATGTATTTAGAAATATATAAGTATATTTATCAGTTGTCTGGTTACCATAGCACAGGCTCTGCCTAGTTTGGGATCAGATAACGGTGTGTTGGTTGTCCTAAGATATTTATTTATTAATTCCACATTTCTCTCTCTTGCAGGAGCTGACTATGTAAACTTCCTGAGCGCAGTCAAGAGTATGTTAACTTCTTAGTTTTAAGTCTCAGATAACAGTCTCCACGCGAGTGGGAGTGAGATAGATGTAGTCGCCTCTCGCTCGCACACTCAGAAGCCGAAGTATCCAAAGGTCGAGTTCGATGCAATGTTTTGTATGGTACGGGAATGTATATAAACTTAAGTACTTCAATTACAATAAAATTATGGTAATACAATTTTTTGTCTTTTATTTAACTTCACTTGTATGTCCTGGGATTTCACAATCAAAATTTCACCCACTTTCACTGAAGCTATCGGGCTGAAATTTGGCAAACATGTTTGGTTTTTGAAACATAATTTCGGTAATCTCAGTTGTAAAATAATACCAATAAGTGTAGCACGTTTTATGAATAAAACTTTTTTTCCTAATGTCGGGTAATCAAGGAGTGTCATTTGTGGTGGAGATTTTTTAAGTATCTACGTATTATCTGGGTTTGAAATTGAAACCTTGTCGCAAGTGGTCATCTGTGCGCGCGCGCAACACATGTTGGCTCGGCCGACTTCGAAATCAAAACGCGTTTTTTGTGTGTGTCTCTCTGTGTCGTAATAACAAAACAAATAAGCAAAAGTGTCATAAGTTCAGGCTGAGTGAAGACTGACTGCCGGAGGACGAGTAACCCATGGCGCTAGACCCGGTGAAACCATTCTTAATATTACAGGGATACGTTAGCTAAACTGCGTAGACGGGCCTAGATATGCCGCGCACGCGCACGCAACGTCATCTCAAGCAGCCGTTGCGGACCAGTGTCTTCACACAAACAAATTCACGCTATTATTCTAACACTAAATGTGATATCGTTAAAGTTGCCTTACCTAAAGCAAGCCGTCCATATTAAGCTATGGATTTCCAGTTTTAACAGACCTCGCATTGTATAGGCTTTCCGTGCAAAGAGAAGTCAGTTTATACTGGAAATGAGTGGCTTGATTTGTCGACGTGTGTACCATGGTAACAAATTCTTCAAATTGTTTTGCAAAAGGCCACGGTCACCGGAATGTAAATATACATGTGGACTGAAGAGATAATAAAAAAATACCCCGAACTCTTAATTTTTTTTTAATTAATTTTTAATTAATCATTTATTATCAAGTTACATAGACTCATTAAATTAAATATTAATACAGACTCAGTCATTAACTAATCAAATATAAATACAAATTAAAATAGAAATTATTCGAACAAAATTAACCAAACAGACAAATAGGTACACAACAGACTTATTGCAGTGTTGCCACATTACCTGCGCTCAATGTGTAACCCACAGCAGTGGTTAATGTAGGCGCAATCGAGCCTTTCCGCGAGCGCGGCCAACATGCTGTTGGAGCTCCCCCGCACTCGCCGAACCAACGAGGTGCCCCTCTTTCGCATCGTTGCATAAAAGCAGTCTACGCGCGCCTCCGCAAACATTGTCTAGGCGCTGCAGTAACGGGGGAGACCCAACAACATCCTGAACGCATTGTTAAACTGGACTCGAAGGGCACTGTACGACCTTTACGTGTAGTTTGACCATAGGCTGCATGTGTAAAATGTAGTGCAGTAGGCTCTAAAAAGAGTAATTTTTACTTCTGCTGAGCACCGTGCGAACCTACGGATCAGCATATTCGCTCTGATCGACAGCGCCCTTCGCTCCCGTTCAACATCTGCATCATCTTTCAAGTCGGTAGTAACTAAGTGGCCTAAGTATTTAAAAGTATCCACTCTTTCTAAGGGTATACCATTAAGCTTTATAGCTGGCATTTCGATAACCTTTTTGTGTCCGCCCTGAAAGACCATACAGTGACTCTATTTCACGTTATACAACAGACCGTGGTCAGTTGCATAACGCGTGTACGTTACCCTAGCAAGAAAGTGTCTCCTAGAGTTATATGAGTAGAACGTATAATGTGTGCCTTATCTGCTGTAAATGTGCCCCCAAATTAAAAATGTGTGCCCCCTGTCGTTTTGGAAAAAAACGGAAAAAACGATTCTTGCTGGGGTAACGTTTTTCTAGCAGGAAAATTCTAAACGAATGATCGGAGAGAGAAATTGTGCATGGCCAGAGAGCTTATATGTGTGCCAAAATGTGCCCCCAAAAATAAAATCTGTGCCCCTTCAGGTTTTCGAGATATTGCATTTCCTGCTGGAGTAACGTTTTGATGAATCGTATATCTCTAAAACCATTGCATGTGCCCCTGTAGAGTAAACATACACGAGTAGCTCTTAATGTGTGCCCCTTAGTGCCCTAATTAGATTCAAGAAAATATTTATAGTTTTCAAGTTATCGCGGTTTTATGAAAATCCAAAAAAAACATCGCAGCGCCTAAATGAGACAAGGCACAAGTTCGCTGAAAACTGTATTCGGTTCTTCTTGACGCTAATAATAACCATACAAAGTTTCAAAACTGTTCATGCATGCGTTTTTGAATAATCTTGCTAAAAGTCAAAACGATGGTGTCATAACTTTGACGGCAAAATACAAGGAACCGGCTCAATCCCAGATGTGTACGTGTAAACCAAAATCTTGTGCCTTTAGTCAAAAATATATGGTGAAAATATTCAGCTTGGAATGTTTCGCATTAAGTAAATATAAACAAAAAACCAAAATATGTAAACAACGGCTGGTTATCCGACCAAATTCCAATGACTACTAAAAAGCGACTGATTCATACATATCGATGACCTTCTTTATTGGACGTATTATACCTAAGCTGTTGTCCGTACAGTCGCGTTCAAAAGTTTTGGGGGCTAATCTATACTTAATATTATAAAGCTGAAGAGTTTGTTTGTTTGTTTGTTTGATTGAACGCGCTAATCTCAGGAACTACTGGTTCGAATTAAAAAAATCTTTTTGTGTTGGGTAGCCTATTTATCGAGGGAGGCTATAGGCTATATAACATCACGCTACAATTAAGAGGAGCGGGGCAGTAATGAAAAATATTGCAAAAACGGGGAAAATTTATTCCTTTTGAGAGTTTCCGTTGCGTGCGCTGCATAAACGGTTAAAGTAACGCAAAAATCATGTATGACGGAATTGTTTCTTTTAAAAAGTTCTAAAAAAAGTCCGCGAGAGCATATGTCTATCTTTTAAGGTTGACTCACTATAACTCAAAAGGAGCGAGCAGCAACGAAAAATGGACGAAAATTAGCAGGCAAATCGATGCGACGGGAAGGGTCAGAGGAGCAAAAATTTGACGCGGACGAAGTCGCGGGCAGAAGCTAGTTAAAAAATATATTAAATGCACCTTGTGACCATATTAAATGAAACAGCTTGTTGATGTGGAAATTATTATTTTTATTCCCTTAATTTTAATTCTTAAAGTAATTATTGCATTAAATCACAGATTAAATTTCCTACCTATAAGTATTAGAAATTATTTGCACGTTGTGTAGTCATTATTATTTAAATCACAGATCAGTTTTTCATCTAACAAGGAGACCGCCAAGATTGTCCGCCTCCGATTTCAATGATTTTTATATATGTTGTTATGTTTGAGTAACTGAGTAATTACCCAAACGGAATTCACGCAACGCTCAGTATACAAACAAGTTCAGTATACAAACTCAAAAACATTTGCAACTCTATCTGCAGAGATATAAGGTTAAAATTTCTTGCAATTTTGTATGTTTCTTGATGAATAAATATTCTAATTTAGAATTTTTTATTTTTCACTAGCTTTTGCCAGCGGCTTCGCCCGCGTGGAGGTCGGAAAATGTCCCGCGTGAACGTACTACCGGGATAAAAAGTAGCCTATGTGTTAATCCAGGTTAATGTTTTTTAGCTCGAAAGCGCATTTTCATCCGACTTGCTTCAAATTTATCGTCACTGCTCAGCTCCTATGTGTCTTAGCGTTATGTTATATAGCCTATAACCTGCCCAGGAGTACCGACTACCATCGTACCAAGTTTGGTTAAAATCCCTTCAGTAGTTTTTGACCCATGCGTGCACATACAGACAGACAGACAAAAAATTTACTGATTGCATTTTTGGTATCAGTATCGATCACCATTCATCCTCCAGTATTAATTTTGAATATATTTTCAATGTACAGAATTGACCTTTCTACAGTTTTATTATAAGTATAGATTATGACGAAATTATTTTGTGTTACTTAGTTCAAAAAAATGTACGTCGTCAAAAATTTGGTATTTAAATTGTTTCATACATTTTAAGTATAAGTTTAAGGTGAATTATATAAACGCATGGCACTTTACTGTGAATTATCAATATGATTATTGTACATTTTTTGAGCGCCTTAAGATAAAGCTATAATTTAAAAGGTAAACAAATGTGAAATAATATTTAAATTAAATTATCTTTACTTTTTATCAAATTTCAGTCCCAGCAAATAATGAGAATCAAATTTTGTATAACTGCTAATGTTTCCTACTCACTAAACAAAGTGTTTCATAAGATAAATGTTGAGGATTTTTATAAAAAGAGGTTATGTCGAACGTTAGTTAATGGCGGACAGCCAATTTGAATAAAAGTGTCTATTTCAGTGATTATTTTGCTTATTTCTGCATAATAGTTCACATACGACTACATATCCAGAAATTATTTGATTTATAGTACAATAATTATACATTTCTCAGAGAAAGGTCTTAAATTACATAATGCAGTATACTCTTATTCAGCTTTTTAGGGTTCCTTTTTATAGAAAATAAATACATGAATATTTGAGGTCGATGGGACCTATACTAATGTAGGTAGGTAGGACCCACTATTTTGTATTACTTTTTTTTCTATTACTGCACAGATACTATTTTTTATCTTTACATACTCTCGTGAACACTTTCTTCTTATTCCTCCCGTTCTCTTTCTTATTTTCCATGAATCATATTGTTGATGAAACATTTATCAGTTTTGTCACAAAATGGTGAAATATCTGGATATAAACATACGATATCTTCAACTAATCAGTTATTTGCTGCTTAAGATACCCACATTTTTAACTGATATTGTTTTAAGCTGAACATAAAGACAATGAGGATCAGCGACGATTTTAGTTAAATATGTAGAATTACAGTCATACCTAAACCAATTATTTCAGTGAAAGAATTATTAAAATTGGACCAAAAATGACGAAGTTAGAGCGGTTTTAATTTTGCATTTTCAAAAACGCCCGCCAATACGCACAATTTGTTGATGACGTCATTTTCCACGTTCGCGTCCGCGGCACCGCCACGCACGTTCTTTCTGCCTTTATTTACGTGACTCACAGAACATTTAAACGAATAATGTCTTCATAAAATATTGTATCGTGCCACGATGCGAAAATACAAGTGTTGTTACACCGGACAAATTGTTATTTTGTGTCCCAAAATACCCAAAAAATAGAAAGAAGTGGTGTACTTTCATGAGGAGCGACGCCCCATGTCCCCTTAACTAAAAGTACTTTATACTGCATTTCAAAAATTTTGGCTATAATAATTTATTTTAACTAAATCTATTTTTAATCGAGATAAAAAAGGTGTGGATTAAAACTAGTAGTTATGAACTAAAATTCACACCAACGAACGCCTCGCCTTCACGTGCTTTAAACAGTACTGTATTTTTGTTTTCCTTTTCTTTTGCTCATATCTCGAAAATGGCGTTTCCTATCGCAAAAATAATGAAATTTTCGACCCCCTTTGTAACCGCCTCACATGTAAATCTCAACACGTGGGTAATAATTTTTTTTTATTTTTCGAAGAAAATGTGAAAATTCCATATAAAACACGTCCATTGCGCGCGCCTCGCGCCTTGCCTTCACGTGCCTCGCCTTCATGTGCAAAAACAGTACTGTATTTTTGTTTTCCTTTTCTTTTGCTTATATCTCGAAAATGGCGTTTCCTATCGCAAAAATAATGAAATTTTCGACCCTCTTTGTAACCCCCTCACATGTAAATTTCAACACGTGGGTAATATTTTTTTTTTATTTTTCGAAGAAAATGTGAAAAATTCAATATAAAACACGTCCATTGCGCGCGCCTTGGTCTTTCAAAAAATTCATTGCTTAGCACACCCAAGTAAAAGCTGAAGAGTTGTACGTTTAGTGTTGCATAGCCCATTTATCGAGGAAGGCTATAGACTATATATTATATAAGGTCACGCAAAGACCCTTAGGAGCCGAGCACAAAGAAAAACGTCACGCATACAAAGACCTCGCACGGGCAGGCGATTCGATGCGACGGGATGGGTTGGGGGAGCAGGAAATTTTACGCGGACGAAGTCGCGGGCAGAAGCTAGTAAGAAATATTATTTAAAATAGGTAGAGAGGTGCCTACACATTGTAGAAACACGAAAAAGGTACCTGCCTGCCAAATCAAAACATTCTAAAACGTAGTACCTACCTGTGCACTGGAATAAAGTGTTTTTTTTTACGTTTCAACCATAAACGAATCAATCTTCGCGAGATTGTCCGATTGAGCCTTGGGTAAATCCGACTTCCATGTTTCCTATCTACCAATATCTATAAAACATAAATAAACAAGAAACAACGATTAAACTCCGCAAATCATAACAAAGCAGTGCGGCGCGTGGCGGGCGATCGAGCCTCGTGACGTCATCAGCAGGTTCGTGCGCGCGGCGTGCGTTTTAAAACTCCCTTTTTTTAAAGTTTAATAACTTCGTAATTTCTCGATGGATTTGAGTGATTCAAAAAGAAATGAACTCAGATATTTATATTGTATTCGATGTAGTATTCAAAATTGCTATATCCTTTTGTCGAATTGATCCTCATTGAACGCTTATAGCACTATAAGTTAGGTAAAACAAGGAGTTTATTTTCAATTATGCAGAAGTCAGCTGTGTAAAGAAGAAAAAAAACCGGCCAAGTACGAGTCGGACTCGCGCACCGAGGGTTCCGTACAAACCTGTAGGTATTCTCGGTTTAAAAATAAATATTTTTTTTTAAATTTTATATTTCAGTTGATTGAATGTAAGGTAAATTGCGGTTTACGATTTATGACGTTTTAAAAAAAACTACTCACTCGATCTCGTTCAAACCAATTTTCGGTGGTAGTTTACATGGTAATGTACATCATATATATTTTTTAGTTTTATCATTCTATTATTTTAGAAGTTACGGGGGGGGGACACACATTTTACCACTTTGGAAGTATCTCTCGCGCAAACTATTCAGTTTAGAAAAAAATGATATTAGAAACCTCATCACCATTTTTGAAGACCTATTCATAGATACCCCACACGTATGGGTTTGATGAAAAAAACCATTTTTGAGTTTTAGTTCTATGTATGGGGAACCCCAAAATTTATAGTTTTTTTTCTATTTTAGTGTGAAAATCTTAATGCGGTTCACAGAATACATCTACTTACCAAGTTTCAACAGCATAGCTCTTATAGTTTCGGAAAAAAGTGGCTGTGACATACGGACGGACGGACAGACAGACAGACAGACAGACAGACATGACGAATCTATAAGGGTTCCGTTTTTTGCCATTTGGCAACGGAACCCTAAAAATCTAAAATATTAAGCATCTGAATAAATTAGTACCATTTCGTACACTATGCAGCTTAAAGAAAATATTTCGTCTAATATTCAGCGTTTTGCTGTTTAACTGCTTTGCTTAATTATTTTATACAGGACAATGCAAAAACTTCAGCTACTGTGCAGATAATAGCTGTTTCAATTACTTTTATTTGAATATCGCTTGTTTAGCAGATTCTACTCTTGATTACTATTCAGCTTAAAAAAAATACCGCGAACTTTATACATAATTTTAATTTAAGAACTCTCTTATTCAAAATAAAGCCATAACATCAGCTGTAATACAAAAGTAATAAAGCTTGACACTGCTTATTGTGGTATATTTTCGCTACTATCTAGCTTATGTGTTGGCTGGGATACAACCAACCACACATTATATCAGACCTTTAGGTAACCGGTACAACACATGAGAAGTACATGAAAAAGCCACAAAACGTCAGCTTCAAACGAACAGTCCCCAATTAGTTACCTCATTAACACCGCAACAAACGCTCAACACATTCCACAGGCAAAAAAAAAGCAACAAACAAAACCGAAAAAAGCAGGGTACCGATATCCAAATGAGAGAAAAAAAAGGTCCGAGGGCCTTCGGCCCGCTTCGACCGACGACGAAAGAAACAAAGGAAATCATTATCACTCCCGATGGTATTATCATTTGCGGATGACCTTATCCTCATTACAGATGAGCTGGAAGAACTAAAACGAATCCAATACCACATTATTGCGGCTCAGAAGAAATGAACTAATTGAGTCATGATTTGATTACCAAGCTAGGAAAAAAGGAAACCAGGAAACTGCGGACATAAGAAAATGCATCTAAATTAAATAGGTAAAACCGTAACAAAACGCGTCATGAACCACAGGATGTGCTACCTAGCACACGGTGAACCACACCATGCAGCAATGCAGTATAAGGCCAAATCTAAGAAGGTCGAGCGACCTACTTACAAATGGAACGACAACCTAAAACAAGACATGAAATACGAGTACTTCGACATGGGAATCAAGTTTTGGACGGACACAGCTGGAGATATCATCGTACCTTGTATGATATATGACTTAAAAGTATTTGCACTCACAAAGGCGAACCGATTAGTCTTGTGTAGTTCACGAACGAACTAGTTCGTAAGAGCGCTCCCATAGATGAACTACGCGAACTAGTTCGCTCATTTCCCGATCCATAGTTCGTTAGTTCATCAGTTCGCGACCGAATGAGCGAGGATGGCGTCAACCGAACTGATACACGGGACAAAATACAAAAAGGTTTTTGTAATCACTAAACTAGTTATTTATTGCAACAATAAACCTTGGTATTTTTTAAAATCATGATCTTTTTATGAATTATCACTCAATGGTTTTTGCTGTTTTTAGAGTCCAAAAATTGTAGGTAAAAGTAGAACATTCCATAATCTTGTCACATGCAGTACGTGCAAAATCTAAACGAGCGAAGGAGCGAACGATCTGCCTCTCTTTGATTTGAGCTGGGAGTGGATGAACTAGAAGAGCGGATGAACTTGAAGAGCAGATGAACTAGAAGAGCGAACTAGTTCGTTAAGGAGCGGTGAACTAAACTGAGCGATCTCAGTCGCGAACTACTATGCCCAAGCCTAGAACCGATCAAGACCGAGAAGATACGAACGAGTTATCATGAGAGACTCGATCAACAATCCGAGACAGAGAAAATGCATCAAATCTTAGACGGGAAAACCATAACAAAACGCATCAAGAACCACAGGATGTGCTACCTCGCACACATTTTCAGACGCTCTGAACCACACCTTTTTCATGCAGCAATGCACTACAGGGCCAAATCTAAAAAGATCGGACGACCTATTTACTAATGGAATGACAACCTAAGGATATCCAGTTTTGGAGGGACACGGCTGGAGACAGAAATAAGATCAAGAAAGCGGCTAGTGATACCTACAAAAAAACCAGAAACTGATACCAGCAAGAACTCAGAAAACGACCAAGAAAACAACAACACGGAACATAGCGAAGCCTCGACATAGAAAAGAGCCAAGCAAACGGTTAACCCAACCAAAAGATGCACCGGTGAAGCTCGACCTGGATCAACATGCCGGCGACGACGTGAAAAGATGCCCTCCTAAAGACAAATATGACCCTTCTCTCCACTAGTCCAATGCTTACTTAAGGCTGCATAGTCGGTAGGCTCGTAATCCTTTCCTATCCTATGGGCACGTCTTCCGGTAGGGAAGCACCCCCGGTCTACTTCTTGATATGCAATGGCCTATGTAGCACCATGAATCATGACGCTTCAGGGGCTAGTGCAAATCTCGGGGTTCATTCGATTAATCGAGTCTGGTTAAACCACGCTGGGATCGGTGCAATTCATTTCATCTACGTATTATCTGGGTTTAATTAAAAACAAGTGTCAATGTATTGTGTACATCTTTTGTTGGAGATCCAACTTTAACCCATTGAATACCGTAATTACAGACACAATTAAACACCATTGTGTCTATACCAAATGTGGTATCTCAGGGACTTAGAGGTTAAATAAATAAAAAACAATTATGATAAATACCCGAAAAATCTATAATATTAGCTGAACGTACAGACGTCCTGTTTCCTAGAACTCGATAGCACCGCCACCTACCGGGTCCAATAGTGAATCTAAACCATCCAGGGTGCCACCCAAACGCGTAAAAAAAATCAATCAAATCGGTCCAGCCGTTTAGGTTTAGGAGTTCAGTGACATACACACGTACAGTAGAATTATATATATATATACATAGAAAGATAATATTCCAAAATTCAAACGCACTACCGCATGGGTATACTAGGTCACGTGGTCCCGCCCGAGCCAATGGAATCGCTCCGATCGAGGACGCAGACGGCTGCCGATATACGCTCTCTCTCTCACACTACAGCTTACCTAATAGTGCTACTCACTCACACGCACACGTATTTTCTTGATCACCTGGCAGGTTAAAAGTCCCACCAAAATGATCTGACTTTTTTAGAATATTATTTTTTAATACTCTGTAATAATGTCTACTTGCCTCACACATATTTTTAGGGTTCCGTACCCTTAGGGTAAAACGGGACCCTATTACTAAGACTGCTGTCCGTCCGTCCGTCTGTTACCAGGCTATATCTCATGAACCGTGATAGAGTTGAAATTTTCACAGAAGATGTATTACTGTTGCTGCTATAACAAAAAATACTAAAAAACAGAATAAAATTAATATTTAAGGGGCCCCCATCATATAACAAACGTGATTTTTTTTTTACTCGATATTGAAAACGGTAACAGGTAGAAGTTTGAAATATTCACAGAATGTTCAGTTATAATAGAATGTTCACATTCTATTCTATTCTATTTTTATGAAATGGCAAGTAAAGCCGATGTCGACTATTCTGCCAATGTCTAAAGTGAGTTGAGGAAACAAGTGTGCAAATAAATAATTAAATTAAAGTAAATAAACAAATATTTAAGGAGGCTTCCAAACAAACATGATTTTTTGCCGATAATGGTACGGAAGCCTTCGTGCGACTCGCACTTGGCCGATTTTTCTTTTTATTTATTTGCAAAATTGTTGCAAGCATCTTGCAAAGTTAAAATCCCTCGGCCTGGCATTTTTTTTTTCGATATTTAACTATAGTTTAAAAAAAAATGCCTTGAAAGATTTTGAATTTTTTTTTTTTCTTTGAAGATATTGTTTGCAAAAGAAAAAAATTATATGTTTGATAATATAATATAGAGGGGTTGTAAATTGACCGCTACCCTCTCCAGCCAGGTCTGCATTTCTGTATTAAGATATTATGGGAGAGGCATTTGACAAATTTTTAGATTGTCTCAAACACCTACCTAAAAATGTCTACCAACTCTTATAGGACGTCGGTGGGACAGGTGCAGGTATAAAATCAAAAACCTACAAAGAAATAAAACACCAAAAATAAATTAGCTTATTATTTTATTAGTGCAATAAGGCATCCATTACGTTTGGTATAACCGCTCGCATACAGTGAAATGCATCGACTTAAATATGTAATTAAAATAATAAAATTATTATTACTGCCAAGTCCGAGAGGCTTAGCTCAGCTAAGCGTGTAACAAAATAGAAACATTTTTAATTTGAATGCTAATAATGATATTTATCTTTACGTAGTAAAAAACAAAGTCGCTTTCCGCGTAAGCTAAGATCTTTTAAACTACGCAACTGATTTTAATGCGGTTTTCATCAATAGACAGTGATTCAAGAGGAAGGTTTATATTTATATACTAGCTTCTGCCCGCGACTTCGTCTGCGTAATTGTCGGTTATCGCGGACGCAAGTCACGGAATAAAAAGTAGCCTATGTCCTTTCTCAGGCTCTAAACTATCTGTGTACCAAATTTCATTTAAATCGGTTCAGTAGTTTTAGCAAGAAAGCGACACAGACAGAGTTACTTTTGCATTTATAATATTAGTGTGGATGCGGGCGAAACCACTGTCAAAAGCGAATTATGTGTAAAAAAATCATCTTTTCCCAACTATGTTGGAGTCTATCCAAATGGCTTCCATTCTATCCAAATGCAGCTGAAAATCTGGGTAACATGATACCCCTGGTTTAACTGGTCGACCGAGTTTCGGGTTTGTGACTGTCTGTGGCGACTGTAATATCTATCGCTGTAAGACCCTCGGTGTCGCTTTGTGAATATCTTATATCTTTATACGAGCAATTCTTGTATATATATATATATATATCTATATATATAATCTGAATCTCGGAAACGGCTCCAACGATTTTCATGTTTAGTATACAGAGGGTTTTGGGGGCGATAAATCGGTCTAGCTAGGATTCATTTTTAGAAAATGTCGTTTTATTCGTGTTTTCAACGACCAACTTTATCGATAATCAACTTGAACATAAACTTATTATTTTAAACACAATTTACCAAAAAATACCGAGCAAAGCTCGGTCATCCAGATATTTACTCATTAAAAAAACCATTCTACTCTATTCTATTTTTTATTATGGCAAGCAAAGCCGATGTCGACCATTGTGCCAATTTCTAAAGCAAATGTGCGTTGTTATAAATAAAGTAGAACGATAAATCCGGTGGATGTGGGAAGCACAAAACCGGTCGAAGTGGCGGAGCTTGGGAGAGACCCATGTCCAGCAGTGGACGTCTTTCGGCTGAAATAATGATGATGAGACATTTGGGACATAATGACCTTGTGAAAAAAAAAAGAATCATTATTAGCATTCAAAGTTCTAACAATCCAACCCGTACAACGTTCATTCACGCCATTTACATTAAAAATCGGGTTGGTTTTTTGACATTTTCGACACAGATTTTAAAAGTAAGCTCTTCCCAGGACATCTAGCGAATCCGTCTAGCGTTGAAAGGTTAAAATAATAAAACAGGTAAATTCTAATAATATGGTTCTGTACTACATATTATAAAAATATGTTCATACATTTGTGATTTTAGTTCGATAAGTCTGTATCTGCTAGTGTTCTGGGTTATTTTTTTATCGAGCAAAACCCAATAACACGTATAAAGTCCACATTTAAATAATATCTATTTTACTTGTCCCTCACATATGCACAAAGATATGCATTATTATTTGCAAATTTACTCCCCAACTCTGCTAAACACCAATACTCTTGACAATCATAGTCATAAACAGTGCGAGTAGGACATCCTCATGCCATTTCACTCCCACGTTTCATGACCAGGTCTGACACAAACGTTGGCTTATAGTAGTTTTTCATTGTGCATATGCAAAAGGACGTAAGTTAGGCGTGTTTTATTATAAAAGATCATAGATATAAGACATAAGAGTTACAATTTAATACTTTTATTCAATAGAGTCAGCCGGTGAGCGGACATCATCGATCTTGAGAATCATCTTCACGAGTTGTGTGGCCAGAGATATCTGTTGCTTCTTCGAGTGAAGGGATTCGATGACGTTCATCGTCTTCATGTCATTGGAACCTGGAAATAGAAATTATCGTGTTAAAAATGATTCGAGGTTCGGTGTCTCTTTCAGAGAAAGGTGGACTGGGCACCGGTCTTCTGGTGACATTGAATAAAAGTCTTTATTGTAATTGTGTAATAGTTCAAATCTGTAAACCAGTTGATCTAATGGGTCATTGGCTGTTTCTGTGGTCTGCATGTTCTAAATATTGTAATAGAGAGTTGAATTGTGAACAGGGCCCTGTGCTTAGAAAAACTAGTACAACCATAAAATTAATATAAGAATAAGAGATTTAACGTAAGACACAGAGAGTTATATCTTCCTTCTCTCTCGTGTATCGAATGTGCCTTAACGTGACGTGTCGTCGTCTACTCGCTACAGGAGCTGAAAGACGCTACCGAGAGTGGAGAACATAGCCAAGAAGAAGAAGATTAACAAAAACACAAAGAATATTAAATACTTTTAGTTTTTAACACATTTAGTGATAGGTGATGCAAGCAAAACGTATATTTACCATTGCCCATGCAGTCGATGCCCAGGTTGTAGTTGTTCTCGGCTACCTGCCGCGACTTCACCTCAGACAGAGTATCGATGGGGGACAGACCGCTGTGGAAGAAATTAAAAAAATATTTATTAATATTGAATTTTTTATCTTGAGTGTCGTTTTCATAGTTTTCGAGGGTACTGAAGCCTCCTGTGTTCCATGTAATAGGAGACTTCCCCGTTTTGCGGAACAAAGAATGAATTCTAAAAATGGCGCTGTTGTAGCTAATTCCCATCATAAGCTAATAACACCAGCATGAGGTGTTTTAATTTTATTTTTGGCTTTAAGCTATTCCTAGAAATTTATAAAAATAAATAACTTAAAAAAAAATAACAACCAACTTCCTTAAAAAAACACTGCAAATTGAAAAATAACTTTAATTTCGGAAGTCACTGTCTTAGGATCTGTATTTAAGTTTTTTTTTGCTATCGACTTATTTTTTAAGGAAGTTGGTTGTAATTTTTTTGTAAAAAGTTTTTATTTTTAACTTTTTAGTTATTGTAGATACCCCGCACTAATCTAATTGCGTTATTCGTTCATTTGTCGCGCAAATATTTAATGCAAATATAAGACTGATATGGTTTTCTCATGGATGCCATTGTCAGAACTGAACCAAATTGAAATGTGACCACACGAGAAGCTTTAGCCTAGTTTTCAAATAAAACATAAATAATCATCGAAATCGGTTCACCCAGTCAAAAGTTCTGAGGTAACAAACATAAAAAAAACAGTCGAATTGAGAACCTACTCCTTATTTTTTTGAAGTCGAAAAAAAAACCTGTGATAGGAGGTCCTGCAAATCTTATACAGTCATTACGGGTTGTCAGAAGATCGAAATTCTGATAACCAGTTCTACCAAAGGTTATCGTATTACCCAGTAACTAGGTTGTGGAGGTCAGACAGGCAATCAGTTAGCATCAGCAGGCATCTGATTACACTGGAAGTCTACACCAACAAAGCCTTTTCCCAACGGCCATGATGATGAAGAGCGAGTGATACTGACCTGTTCTCAGCCAACGCCAGTGGGATGGCCTCGAGCGCGTCTGCGAAGGCGCGGTATGCGTACTGGTCCAGCGACGACAGTTTGTCGGCCGCGCGAGCCACCGCCACGGAACAAGAGATCTCGGCCGCGCCGCCGCCGTATACCACGCGGGAGTCCTGCGGAAGGAAATATGAGCATTAACATTGCCGTTTCAACTACAGAATACTACAAATTTTGGCCGAAATTGTCGAATACCGTTCTGGGAAGTATCAGCGGAGTTATAAACTCCGCTGATACTTCTACTATGAAGCTGTAAGGGCGTACCTGCACGAGACTGCGCACGATGCAGAGCGCGTCGTGCACGGAGCGCTTGGCCTCGTCCACGATCATGCGGTTGCCGCCGCGCATCAGCACCGTCACCGCGCGACTGTTCGAACACTCCTCGATCACCAGCATCTCCTCCTTCGACGTGCCGAACGCTGGGGAAGAGATATAATACATAAATCTAATATATACAATAGGGTGGAGCATGAAAGTATGAAAAAAAATTTTTTGTGAGATTTTTTCTTGTAATAGAGGGGGATTGGTGCCTTATATTAAAGTTGAAATAAATACATTTTTTCAATCAATTTGATCAGTATCTTCTGCCTCCGCACTGACCTCAAAATTTTAATTTTAAATGAAAATAGTCTAGTACAGATAGACCAAATATTAAACGTAATTTAACGGTAAATGGGTGAATAAATAATACAAAATTTCACATGTTTATTTATCAGAAAACGACGAAATTTAAAAAAAAACTATTATTAAAAAATACAATTAATTTGCACGAAAATCTCTTTTAGTCTCAAATTTTGGCATTACGTTCCGTGATTCCATTTTGGCTTTTATTGCACCCAGTCGTGACTTTTTGTACTTTGAGAAGTTGCAGCTTCCGTCGTTACTTTTATAGCCCGTTTAACAGTTTAAGTATGGCATGGAAGCCCCATGAACAACACTTCATCCTCATCACTTGATTGAACGATAGACTGAATTTCTTAGTCATACAAGTTTTTCGTAATCGGTGGTTCAGTTATTATTTCCTGCCAATTTATTAATCCAATATATGTCGAAGCATTGAAATTTATAGACGGCACTTCAAACATTATAGGTGGTGAAGGTTGAGGCATCTTGCGTGCCTTTAATATGCGCCGAGCTGCCAGTTCTCAAATGTTCTTCCTGTCATCTATTATCATTGCAAGGAGAATGCTCTCGGGATGTGCAAAATAGCTATTGCGTTGAATGATAGGATCAAAACCTTTATGTCCTCTGAAGGCTTTAATCATGTTAAAAAGATGTTGCGTGCCATCTTTGCATGATGGTAGATTTTTTATATAGAACCAAGATGGTGCGTAAACTTTTACTACAAATGTAGATAAAGTTGTCAAGTTTTTTGATAGTGTCTCTGTTGTAACATACAATCGTAGTAGTAATTTGGCACGTGTGAGCCAACAGGCAAGTGACATTTTGCCTGGAGATCTGATTGCTAGATCTTCTGGGAAATCGCCTGAAACTACCGCTGACACAATCTTGTGCAGGTTCTGTTGATTTGTAATCAAATCTTCCATCAATTATCCTTCAATGCGCAGATTATTTTTTACCAGGCAATTTTCACAAGTCCCAATTGCTTTCCCCAATGTTCCAGTGTAAGACTTAGGCCACAAAGTACCTCAGTCAAGATGAAAAAACAAGTCGCTGGTTTGCGAGAATAAGGATATAATTTAAAATTCTGTCAAATTGAATACTGTATGCCAAACGATCATTAATCTTTGATATTTTGTCGTGAACAGAGATGCAACGAACGATTTCGAAACGGCGAAATAACGAACGTTGATTCCAAATCGGCGTTGCATCTCTGTTTTTAATATTATCATAGATTTATCGTCGTTTGGCGTACATTATTCAATTTGACAGAATTGTGATATCGTCCTTATTCCCGCAAACCTTCGCAGTGTCTCAAATGAAGATCACTCATGTGGAGTAAACAAATTACCCACTGGATACTTGCCAGTATTCACATTGGTACCATCCCAACCGATTACCATAAGATGATGTTGTGAAATTCCATCATGTGACAGGAACTCTATCATCGCAGTTTATATTCCTTTCGCTGAACCAAAGTTAGGTACTACGTACCCTCCCGCGCGCCCTCACTTTCTTATTTTAAATTATAAACATAAGTTTATGCAGTCTTTTTGTTATGTTTCGAAAATAAACTGTAACTGCAATAATATTTGGGAATAAAATCGGTCAGTTTATTAAAATTTCACACAGTTACATGTCGTCAAACTGGAATCTAAAATCTTTCTTTTTTCAAAAATTCAATGACGTTGCGGAGGCTGTTGCTGTTAATCAAATCAAATAATATTTTGCATGGATTAATTTAAGTCTAAAAGGCATACATTTTTCACTATTAGATCACTCACAACCAAAAATTTTTTTTTCGCTCCACCCTAATATACAATTCTCGTGTCACAGTTTTCGTTGCCATACTCCTCCGAAACGGCTTGACCGATTTTGATGAAATTTTTTGTGCTTATCCGGTATCTATGAGAATCGGCCAACATCTATTTTTCATCCCCCTAAATGTTAGGGGTAGTCCACCCCTAAATTTTAATTTTTATTTTTTAGACAAAAATTTTAATTTCTATTTTTTTATGATACAACATACAAAAATACATACAATCCTCAATTTTCACCCTTCTACGATCAACCCTTATTTTTTAATAGCCATTTTAGTAATTTAATCATTTTTCCTCTCCGGTCGAAAACTGATCAATCGTCATTTAATTAGTTATCCCCGCCTAGGAAATTATTTATATGGCAAAACAACGTTTGCCGCGTCAGCTAGTATAAAATAAAATTCAAAATCCTGAGTGACTGACTGACTGATATATCAACGCACAGCCTAAACCGCTGCTCCTAGAGACAACATTTGGAGAGTGTGATCTTTGTGAGGAGGAGGTATCCATTAAGAAAGGAATTTTTGAAATTCCATTCCTAAGAGAGTGAAATGGTGAATTTTTCAACACAAACGTGAACGAAGCCGCGGGCTGAAGCTAGTAGAATTTAAATGTTAGGTTTTTTTCGATTTGCATGATGACGTTAAACGAAAAAACCTGTCTCTTGATATCAATTGTTTGAAGAAAATATGGGGCAGAATATCTTGGAAACGAAAAAAATTATTTGCGATGCAGTGGGTTAACTTTAATTTTACAGAGCCCATAAATTTGTTTGTACTTCACTGATACTTACTTGTTTTTTAACAATAACAGTAGTAGGAGACCAAAGAAACGATAGATAGACTGATGATGAATGATGATATGGCTATAAAGGGGGTGACTACCAAGATAACGACTAATAAAGAAGAGTGGAAGAAAAAGTGCAGGAGAATGATGAGTTGATTTATAAAAAACTGAATAATTCGGTTTTAGGAATATCTGAACATCGCAGATATGAAAAGACTATATTGTTCATAACAATTTTCGTTGAAACTTCTATTAATTACTACAAACGTGAATTTTTGTAAGTTTCAAAGAAAAAGTAGAACATATTTTGAGGGTATCATTAACCCTTTCTTTCGAAGCTCATACATATCTCACCAATCATTCACTTTTATGTCATTTTCAAAGACATCCCAACAAAATGGCAAATACAAAAAAATATTAAAAATCAACTTACTAAGTTCCCTCACAAGTCCACAAGAGCCCAGCTTGTCCGGAGTGAGCTCCTCAAACCGAGGCACGATGCGGCCTCCCGTCGCGATAGCAATCAGCTCCATCTCAGGACCGCCCACCCACCGCACGGCTGGTAGACCCTGGGAGAGGAGAAGGTGGTTCGCCTCGTCGTCGAAGCCCCATTGGCAGATGGCTAGAGTAGCGCCGGCGTCCTAGATGAAAGAATTGGACGAATAAAAACAATGTTACAACTTTTTTTGAAATGATTCTTAAGGAACTTTTTCAGTCGTAGTAATAATAACTCCCCCCATAGTTAACCCCACTGCTGGACACTTGGCTTATGCCCGTGCCGTCAGTTCTACTCGGCTAGGCTTTCCTCGGCCTAGCTGGGTAGAACTGATGACACAAATTCTAAACAAAATAATAATCATGTCATGTCAATTTTTTAAATGTCTTTATTATTTTATTTTCTATTTAAAAATATAAATATCTGGATGAACCGAGCATTGCCCGGTATTTTTTTTTTTGTAAATTGTGTTTAAAATAAGTAATAAGTTTATGTTCAAGTTGATTAATTATAGATAAAGTTGGTCATTGAAAACACGAATAAAACGACATTTTATACAAATGAATCCTAGCTAGATCGATTTATCGCCCCCTGTATACTAAATTTCATGAAAATCGTTAAAGCCGTTTCCGAAATTCAGATTATATAATAAGGTGTATCTATTCATACACGAAATATTTTAAGGGGTACACCTGTAGGTGGTAAAGAAGCTATAGAAGCAAAAAGAAAATGTTTTTCTAAGCGTTTTTGAATTTTCGTAATTATTATAATTTTAAAACTACTTGAGACGTTTTGCATAAAACCTTTACTCCAAATTCTATGAATGGCCCGCCTGACGCTACGAGGGCGGCGACTGGACGGCACGAGCATGGCCGCGGTGTCTCGGGCCGTAAAAAATAAGAAGGACCCAATATTTCTTATGTGCGTCAAATAATTTATAAATATTAAATTTAAAAAAAAAAACGCCTAGAATTTTTTTTTTCATTGCTATAGCTTCTTTACCACCTCTTAAAATATTTCGTGTATGAATAGATACACCTTATACAATATATATACAAGAATTGCTCGTTTAAAGATATAAGATAAGATTTATAAATTTATATAGTTGAATAAAAGGCAATAACATAATGTTGATTGTTTTATGAATAACAAAAATGCATAAACTTTCTCTCCTAAAAATTGCAACATGCGTATTTTTCTGCTCAACAATGTTAATACCGTAATGAATGTTGTTTAACTATCAAAATGAAAGCCATTCCCTACTGGTAGTGGTTTACGCAACTACCCCTCGGGTGTCCCACGCCCCTTTTCGAATTTTTTAACACGTTTTTATTAGCTTCACCTGTATGTCTGTATGTTTGTAACCAACTCTTTTGGAATCAACTTTGACCCACTTCAAACGGTCAGATTTCATTTAAACTTCGTCAACTTATCGAGGATCGATGACAATACAATAATTTCATAAATCTGTGCCATTATCCTTGCCAGGGTTACCAGGATGGCAAAAAAAACTGTCTTCGAAAACTACACTGACATACGTCACAAAATTCGAAAGACGCCTTAAAAATTTAAAAAACTTTTTAACAAAAAATTAAACCTCAGTTTCAGTTTTTTCGGCGGTTTAATTTTTCAACCGACGAAAAAAAACGGAGGAGGTTCTCAATTCGACGCGTATATATATTTTTTTTTTTTTATGTATGACCACGCATAACTTTTTACATAGTGGTCCGATTGTGACAATTCTTCTTCTATTCGAAAGGGTATACTCCCAAGGTGGTCCCATATAAATTTGGAAAACAAAATCGAACCCTAAGGGTTGGAAAACAGGGGATGATTGATTGTTCACTCACTGATTGTAAAATTTTGAGTCGGCGCTTTGAGTGATCCTTGTTCATTGATTTTTCAGCGCCGACTCAAAATTTTAAGGTTTATTATTTTATGCTTTTCAGTTTTTCGGCGGTTTAATTTTTTGTTAAAAAGTTTTTATTTTATATTTTTGTGTGGCTATAATGTACTTATACTTGGTAAGGTATACCCTATCCAATAAAAAAAGAATTATCAAAATCGGACTACTCTGTATAAAGTTATGCGTGGTTATACATTACAATCAGTGAGTGAACAATCAATCATCGCCTGTTTTCCGACCCTTAGGGTTCGATTTTGCTTTCCAAATTTATATGGGACCACCTTCGGAGTGTACCCTTTTCAATAGAAGATAAATTATCACAATCGGACCACTATGTGAAAAGTTATGAGTGGTCATACATAAACAAAACATTTATACGCGTCGAATTGATAACCTCCTCCGCTTTTTTTCGTCGGTTGAAAATTAAAAAGCATGCTTGCATAGAAAACCAAACTAAAAAGTAGAAAATAATGGAAAAAAGCGTGGGGTGCTTGATATCAATTTCAAAATACCTCAAAAGCACCCCATGCATTTTTTAGATTATTTTCAACTTTTTAGTTTGAGTTTTCTATGGAAGCGTGTTATTTAATTTTTTGAACTATTATTTTTTCTTTGTTTTGTATGTCTCACCTTGACTCTCTTGACCATCTCCAAGAACTTGTCGTGCTCGTAGGCGCGCAGCTCGCGGTACTCGTCAGCCGAGCCAACGTGCAGCTTATGCTTGGTCTTGGGCTTCGGCGGCTCGAACGGGCATGTGAGGATGGCGAGTTTCACGTCCTGGGTAGAAGACAATGAAATTAGTACCTTCATTTAGTCGTGAAGATAAGAAATCGTTTTTTGTGAAATATTTGCTGAATTTCCTTGCAGATATAGAATTAAAAATGAATAATATATTAAAAAAAAATGCTTTAACACATTAATGGCCAAATGTAAGTTAAAAACGTAACTGTTTCAAGTTATTTATTTTATAATGAGTGAAGTACAAGTAGAAAATTGCATTTTATTAGGAAACCTTACTGAAAAGTGGAAAATAATTTTTAAACAATTCAAAACAAGTATAAGGTGATTAATCAAAATAATTTTATTGTAAAAAAGCGTAAGACGTAATGACTACGATGTTCTATCGAAAAAATATTCACATCTTATTGATATCAGGCATCCCACGCTTTTTACATTTTAATGATTTTTTATTAATCATACTATCCTACTACGCGCTTTGACGTGGAGTTGCGGAAACCAGCCCGTTTACTTAAACATTTTTTTTTCAGTTTTTTTTTCTTTCTAAACTAATGTTATAAAGAGGAAAGACGATGTTTTGTATGTATGTTAGTAATGGATATACTCGAAAACTCCTGAACCGATTTTAAAAATTCTTTCACCTATAGAAAGCTACATTATCACCAAGTAACATAGGCTATATTTTATCCCGAAAAAATGCACAGTCCTTGTGAGTCATGCGGACGAAGTCGCGGGCGAAGTGCTAGTTTTTAAATAAACTCACCCTCAGCGTCTTGGGCATCTGCGGGTGGCTCATAGTCTTGTCGATGACCACTCCCTTCACCAGCATGGAGTCTTCCATGCGGCCTCCGACCTTGCCTTCTACTTTGATCAGCTCGAAGTTCACGTCGCGTTTCTCTAGGTCT
Source organism: Aporophyla lueneburgensis (assembly GCA_932294355.1). Classification (NCBI taxonomy): domain Eukaryota; kingdom Metazoa; phylum Arthropoda; class Insecta; order Lepidoptera; family Noctuidae; genus Aporophyla; species Aporophyla lueneburgensis. The sequence continues at coordinate 7,015,429 of OW028762.1, read as the reverse complement.
GCGACTGAGAGGACGGCCTGGGAAATAAAGAGAGTATGAGAGTGAGAGTTAACATTTGGTTCTTCGTTCAGGGATATGGCTTGTTTCCTGTTTTACAATTTCCATACACAGCATCCACCATTATGCATCATCATTTCAGCCGTCAGACGTCCACAGCTGGGCATAGGCTTCCCCCAATTTGGGGAGTTTGCCATAATCGCCACGCTTGTTAGGCGGGTTGGCGATCGCAGTTTGGTGGTAAAATGCATAGAGAATGTTGCTGCCCATTCTCTAGTAAGTCCCTTAGTCGCCTTTTACAACACTAACGGAAAGAGATGAGATGATGATATTCTTCACCGCAGGGACAAGACGGCATAGCAGCAAAAATCAATCTGTCTAACTTTTCCCAACTATGTTGGAATTGGCTTCCAGTCTAACTGAATGCAGCTGAGTATCTACCAGTATTTTATTTAGACCGACTGCCTATCTGACCTCCACAACTCAGTTGCTGGGTACTACAATACCCTTTGGTAAGACTGGTTGTGAGACTTTCGGGCTTCTGATGACGCATAACGACAGTCAAAGATCCAAGAAAGCACATTAAGCCATTGGGTCCCATCCCATATCATTTTGGGAACCAATGGCTTAATTTGCTTTGCGAAGCACAGAAGGGTCTTCGTATGTACAGACCTCCATCACGGACTAACACGCGGCAAACATAGCTTATCTGATCAACTGACTCAAAAAACCCAAAAAGAATACACCTGCATAGCTCATGATGACTGACTGGCCTGTTAGTCTAGTGGTTAGTGACCCTGACTGCTAAGACTGAGGTCTTGGGTTCGATTCCCACCCAGGACAATCTGTGTCTGGGTGTAATTTATCTATAATATGTATGTATTTAGAAATATATAAGTATGTTTATCAGTTGTTTGGTTGCCATAATACAGGCTCTGCCTAGTTTGGGATCAGATAACGTTGTGTTGGTTGTCCTAAGATATTATTTATATTAGATATTATTATGATAACAAAAATATGACTTACATCAACAGCGATCTCAGCCATCAACCGATGGCACTTCACAACCACCTTGCTGCCCAGCGTTGTCATGGCAACCTTGATCAGATGCTCCCTAGTATCTCTGTTCACAGGGAAAGCTTCACTGATGCTGTCCAAGTGAGTGAGAGCGGTGGCTGAGGCCAACTCGAAGCCGTCAGCCACACGGATGGGGTGGATACCCTTGTCCAGGAGGATGGAGGCCTGTTCCAAGAGGGCACCTGTGGAAGACAAAAAAAAAATGATTGGATACTTGGAGCCCAAATCTTAAGGAAGATTGGCTACTTAGCATCACGCTAAAAACATGCAAACTCATGTAAAAATATTGTAATTTTTTATTTTCTTGAAAATATACAGGTTGGGGGTCGACGCACAACCACGGACTAGGTACCTAATTCAAGAAAAAAACCGCAATACCTACATGGTAAAAATGTATGGAACAATTTCTTTTTTAAACCAACATAAAATATCTAAGCGGGGATTTCCAGAATCATGTACTAAATCTTACCATAGATTCAGTACATGATACATACCATATTCAGTACAGGTTATGCGACCAAGGCTTTGCAGATTAGATTTAAAAATAAATAATCATCAGCATCTCAACTTACCAGCCAACACCACAACTCCAGTGGTTCCATCACCAATCTCATCATCCTGACTCTGTGCCAACTGCACCATCAGCTTGCCGATCTGATGTTCCACATCCATCAGCTTCAGGATGGTGGCTCCATCATTGGTGACTGTCACATCTCCGTCAGGGGAGACCATGAGCTTGTCGAGGCCACGGGGACCGAGAGAAGTGCGGAGGATCCCTGCGATTTGGCGGGCGGCTGAGATGTGTGACTGTGGTAAAGATGAATACATATTAACTCATGAGTTCGTGCCTGGAGGTAAGCAGAATCTACAGATTCTTTCATTTACATTCATTAATTAATATCATAAATGTAGATGATCAATATTGTAGTTGATTTATAAATGTTTTGGTTTTTTTTTAAGCCATTTCCCGTCTACATGAACAGGCTGCTGTTGAATAAAAGCAATATTCTCAATTTTAATGAAAAAAAGTTGCTAGGGTAAATACGCCAAACATCGGCCTCCCCCCAATCTTCGGCCGTCTGCACATTTTCAGCTTGGGTTCATTCAAAAGGTAATTAAGTGGCAATTTTATCACTCGAATTGCAACTTTAGTTCATAATCTATACGTACAAACCGTTACTATCCGATTATGTCACTCGCTCTTCGCACACTGAGCATCAGCAGCGATGGCGCCGTTGAAGAGCCAAGTTCGTGGTTAAAGTAGCTTACTTGCTGTGCATACCCACGCTCCGGGGATTGATATTACAACGATAAGACGTTTATTATTTTTATTTTAAGCTTTGATAACATTAAAAAAATATTTTTACTATATTTTGAGATAGTTTTTTCAATGTTTTGTGTATTGCTTTATGGGAAAAATAGGGGGCCGCCATTAGAATACCAGTTTCGACTTAATACCGGATTCTCGGCCGGGGCCGACTTTAAAGTAAATGCAGTCTAGTTTATAAATTCCAATTCTACCCATGCCATTGGCTTAATAGGAGAATTTGCAATGAATATAGGTAAATAAATATATTGTACGTATAATCGCCAAATACCGGCCGGGGTGATATTAGTTGAATCTCGAGAAATAACACAAAGCAGGGGCCGACTTTAGAAATATTAAAGATCGTAATGTCGGCCAGTCTCGAATTCGAGCATCACTATACAGGCTGATTACTTTTGTATTTTTTCATTGCTAAGTGTGAGTACTATTTTTTTATTTATTAAACTTATTTTCTTTAACCCTTTTTTAATTGTTCGAAGACGTTAAAAGTTTAGCAAACAATCACTTTTGCTAGAACTATTATTTCTATCACATAATTATTAATTTTTATTTAATTTTATTGTGATGTTTAACTTTGTTATAATTATAAATTTAAACTCAGTGTGATATTAAACTCCTGCTAAAATAAATCATATTATTAAAATAAATATCGCTGGACATTACACACAGCGCCATCTAGTGCCACACTAAGCAACGAGGCTTGTGTCGTGGACACCAGATAGTTGATATACTACATAGATACTTTTTTGTTTGTAAATACATACTTATTATACATATAAACATCCATGACTAGGAAACAAATGTCCATGCTCATCACACAAAGATTTGCTCCTACCGGGATTCGAACCCGGGACCCTAAGAACGTAAGGCAGCCTCACTACCGCTGCGCCATTCGGGTCGTCTTTCTATTTCTATTTCTATTTCTATTGTTAATAATATTTTTAAGTGTCTTAATTTAAAACGCCCTGTACCCGGCCGACATTTGGGAAAAATGCGACCGACCATGGGCCGTGAAAGGCCGACTTTAGGGTTTTTCCGATCTCGACGCATTTAAACCTTATTACTTTTTTCTTTTAGCAGAAAAGTCAACCTTTTGCTTATAAACATAAAATTGAATTATCAACCTGTCTAGAACCGTATCACAAGCTATACTTTTGTTGCAAACTGATGGAGCCAGAGCGATGCAATCAGAAAATCCGTTAGGGGGGCCGACGTTTAGCGTATTTACCCTATAATAAATTTTTAGACACTGATGAGAAAATATTTAATCTCACTAGCTACATAGTGTTGCTGTCCATAGGAATCGGAACATTATCAGCAGATAATTTTTTTATTTTTCAGCATGTAAAATGTAAACTAAAAGAAAAAGTTTTTATTGTGACTTGCACACAAACATCACAAACTAAACCTTTTCATAAAAACGAATTATTTATGCTTTAATGAAAATTTAAACAAAATCCTGTGTAAGGCCAAAAGGCTCCTATCTAAGCATGAGAACTCCAGACCACCTCAGGAGCCTTTGGCATTTCACGATTTCTTCCTTGAAGGATTTAATTAAAATCCAGACTTTGTAGTATAAAATTATATAACTAATAATGAGTCATATTCTGACAATGCTATTATTTCGTTACTGTATAATATCAGCTGGATGAGTTGAACTTTTTAAGTTATGTAGATTCCTATATTCCTCCAAGATGTCTTGTCATAATCATGTTACAATTCTGATTAATACAAGCCCAACACCATTTAATTTCTTTAACAGGGAGGAGCTCTGTGACCCAATAGTGGGGATATTAAATGTAATAAATAAGGTAAGTGAAACAAAACTAAGTTTAAATAAAGTTTTTTTTTATTATAAAACTTCTTTGAATTCTTTAGACATAAGGTAGGTCAGAGGGTCAGCAGGGTAATCATAGAGAATAAACAAATTGTTATTAAAAAATTGAAAGAGAAGTACTAATTAGGCTGACCATGATGTTGTCCCTTTTACATTATATCCAGGGCATGTTTTAATAAAAAATAAACAATATGTACTTTCATTCTATAGAACTTGTATAAAGTTAAATGACTTAAAACAAAGAGTCAATAGGTTATCTTTATATGACAATAGAAAAATCTAAATTAAATACTATTTGAAAATAATTTAACTCGAAACTTCTATTTTCCACTTTAATAATGGATTATACTGGGACTTTGAGGCATTTGAAGATGATATAGAGATAATAACTTGATAAAAATCGTACAGGTTGCCCAATTTGTAATCATGTGATTCACAACACCCGATTCTAAAAATGCATGTAACTTTATTAAATTGCATTAAAACATAAACTTATGAATCTAAGTTGGTTTAAGCAGGGATAAACAACAATTTTAATATAAGTTTTATTTATAAAATCACTTTTTTATTAAATCATTCTCGATTATTCCAAGTTGTATTGACAAGTTTAGGTTATACATTTATTAGTCATTATTTTTTAAGTCATTTACTTATGTGTTATCATGAGACTACTAGGAGAAGTCAGCGAGACATAAAATTAGACTTTCTTAGTTGTTATTGCAACAGGAAAAGTAGAAAAAATCAAATAAATTACCTTCAAGGCATCGATACCGGTAAGCCGTTTTTGCCTATCTTGGTCCCTTAAAATGATAAATGGACGACCATACTCGTCGAAGGCCACCGCTCCGGGGAACAGAGCCATATTTTATTATTTTATCACTTCACAAACTCAAGATGAAAGCAGATTTAGTTTCCACCAAAACCGAAACAAAAATCAAATGACAGTTCTATAAATTGAATTTGACAATTCACCCCATGACCACAGACAAACTTTTATAGAATATTCTGTTTCAAGCAGTAATCCAAACAAAATGAAAGTTTTGGTAAGTTTGATGCGTATTTTTTGTAACGAAGTTATAGGTTGGCAAAAAAGAGTCTGTCGTGGTAACCATTGGAACTAAAATATTTTTTTGGTGGCAGCACTGCTTTGTTTATCATCAACAAGTAGCTAATCTGTCATTGTGTTATGTTCCCAGTTGTATTTTACTTATTTCGAATTAACCATCAATTATTAATGCTTTTGTCCATTTAAAAAATGAATAAAACACTATGGAGTAGTGGTGTGAGCTGTGATATACCAAGTTTTCGTAAGAAATTTGGCGGAATGTGAAGCGGAACAAATCTTGTCTCCGATTGACAATGTTTTCGAAAGAACTGCCGACACGACAGGTATTTATCCAAGAAATTTATCTTTTAGCCAATGCCAGTCATTGTTTTTCCTTTCTAATACTAAGTTTTATCGGTATTATAAGTTTCAAGCCATTTTATAGTTTTATTTACTAATAGATTGTTGAGGTTATGTTTTCTAGTTTGACAAATCGCGTGTACGTTGACTCTTGATGTTTGATACTTGAAATTGAAAAATGTACCTACATGGAATTAATATGATTGTCCTTATATTTTTTTCAAGGTAAATCTCACAGTACAATTAGAGAAATTGTTAATGAAGGTTTAAAAAAATTAAGGATTGTTTCTACACCTGGAGAAACACCAAAACAGTTGGCGGAAGAAAGAATTAGACGATTTTGATCTGTGTGCAATTAGACAAAAAAATCAACGCTGTAAAAAAACAGGCAAGTAATTTTTGTTAATGCTATTATCGCATACCAGATACCACAGTAAAAAAAAATATAATTTACATTTATAATTTTTCAGGTGCCTATTCTACGTAATATATTACCTATAGTTTGAGGAAACTTGGGTTATAATGGGAGCCGTAAACGTCTAAGAAAGATTTTTAAACTATTTAGAATTAATAAATAAGAAATGTAAAACTGACACATCAGTGTTTATGGAAAAAATCTATCATAGCACCGAAAAAGAATACACTAATGATGTTATGTCAGGTTTTTTTTTTTTTAAATAAAATCTAAATTTTAGCGTGTTATTTCATTTTCACTGTCATGTGAATACTGATAATGTTATGTACAGACGCCAGCACATAAAGCTACTAAAATTTGTCAAAGTTCTTTAATAGATTTCAACTTTATCGTTAAAGTGTTAGGTTCAAGATTGATTTGGAAAATTTGACCGTTTCGGGTAGCTTGATGTGCTAGCGTGTACCTGACGCCTTCGTTAGTCAACTGTTCAAATTTATTCGATATTGCCCGTACCTTTCGAATGCGACATGTTATAGGTACTCTCTGACTTCAGATTAGTGTCCGACAGTAAGCGGCTGTAAGTACCTTCTTGTCGACTATAAAATGTCAGCATTAACAGGATTCGTTCACTATAATTCATGTCAAATTTGATACAGGCATCGAATGCTTGTGAATACCCTAGACGGTGGCCGCAAATGCGATTGCTGAACATTATGTCTTGTGTATCGGGTTCAATCGGCAATCCCTGAGTGTTATTTAATTAATTTTTAAACTGAATAAGTTTGCATTTTGTTATTATGATGGCACTCTTAGATAAAAGGTTATTCTAGCGAAATAATGCGCAATCTACTAAATACAATGAAAGTAAAAGACTGTGTGCCTATCAAGTCTTGAAATCTTGACTGATGAGAATTTCCGGGATCTCGTGTTTGGGGATTAAAACAACAAGTATCTTATCACTTTTAGCCCTAGTATACAGGGTGGCCATACCTGCTAAGCAGGCGCCCTCATTTTTTCCAGACTCTTTTTTGCCAAGCTGTACATATAACTACAAATATCTCGGGCCCCAGTTGCTGGAAGACAGCTCTGATCTCACAGGTTGTAAAATGTAAATGGCTTGGGTACCTAGGCTTAGAGGTGACCCCCGAAGAACTAAAAGCTTAAGCTCCTGGCCCTTATCAACTTAGGGTTTATAATGATCTAAATTATATAGATACCACCTAAGTACACATTATGGTAAAGCAAAAAGATATTGAGTATTTCAATGAATCGCATTGCTGTACCTAGAGGCCTGACAGAAAGATTGTAGATTGACCATGACTTACTGAGACTATTTTAAGACTTACTGACAGGCAAGTTCGGCGTAAGACCAATTGAGTATGTACTTCTTACATTAATTGAAAATAAATGAAATAAAAATTATTTAATATAATTTATTTTTAAATAACAGCATAATTAATTAGTTAAATATTTAGCGACACACGGTTCTCCATGAAGGTGGTTTAGCATTTTCATAGATAGCAGCAAAAACTAATAATAAACCACCCAAGCACATAACAAGAGTAATAACATACAAAATTCTATCACAAATTCCACCTTTCAGGAACACAGGGCGACCATCTGCGCATTGAAAATCTTGCTGTAATTTCTTCAACTTGATTAAGCTTCTTTGTTGAAACAAAGCCGGGGTTGTAGAAATGGCTCGGCCCCGCCGTATATATTTTGCAATAATTCTGAGTAACATAATAATAATTTGATCCGTTCGGATTTAGTTTGTTGAATCGAATGACTTTGGTATTTATTTGAGTTCTAGACGGTTGTTTTTTCGAACGCTTTATTTTCTAAGTGGCCTGTGTTTTATTTTATTGAAACTTGCCACATTGTATTAAAGCACCTTATTAGTAAAACTCGAGTCGTAAAATAAAAAGCCAACCTATCATAGATCTACGAAAGCCAGGGTTTTATTTCGATATAATTATTGTAATGCAAGAGCAGCATAGCTACTGACAATCGTTCAAAACGCTTCCGTGCCGAAAGGAACATCAACCAATGTTATCAAAACAGTCTTCTACTGTTTTCAGTTGAAATTAAATAGAGGACGCGACCCCCCATTCTTTGGATAGCTATTTACTGTTGGGGGCAAGGCAAATTAGTAATTGAAAACGTTCCATTTTCGATTCAACAGCCTGTCAAATGGTTGCGAATAGCTATACGGACTGTAGCCTGCTGGTATTTTCAAATATATTGGTAGCCACTGTGGATAACTCCCATGGCCCTCAAAACAGTTTGATCTATTGCTCATTAGGCAGATCTCTTAGGGCTTGTTAGTATTCGTAGGGGGGTTGCCTATATCGGCCAGTTTACTCAGCCAAGCTACCCTAGAAAAACGTAAATAATAACAGCGGAATACACAAATATATGATTATATTACTATCATTATAATTAATATATATCATTATTCATAAAAAAGAGACCTTAAACTTGCTAGCCTTCACAATTTCACTGTTCTTAATGTCCACACTGTCCGATCAATGCGTAACTTTTACCGAGCGAGGTATCTTATTCTGAAGACTTCCGCGCTCGTTTCCGCCGTTAAATATCGAATCTTTCGAACGCTAAAGTCTTCCCTTCTTCTTCATATTCTTCTTTCGTGACACAAAAGGAATAGAAATCCGGATCCCTGAATATTTGCTTCCCCCCTTCCCAAGCGTAGGTTAAAGGGTTATCTGGTTTGGTTACGTTGACATCAAAATGATCAAGAGCCATAGAGCGTACTTCATTATAGACTCTGTCCCGAAAACCAGGAAACATTGCATTTCCGCCGTATACAACGATATTTTCTAACAAACTTTCAGTATTTTCTTCAGGGCAACAGCTGATTGAATGCATTATGGCTTCTGGTATACCCATTTGTGGGATTCCCACGTCTGATGGATGGAAAAGCAGCTCTGGAATGGCGAATCGTTCGTTGCTTAGTCGGAGGGTTTGCTGTTCCAAGTCTTCGTCGGGTTTCACGATGTCCCGAAGGTAACCGCGACGGATTGAGGTGTAATCTGGTAGAACATAATCTTTGACTATTGTGTTTTCTGGACCTGTAATAAGATGGAAGTATTTAAGTACAAGAAATCATTCCACATTTTGCGATGGTTCGGTAAACGTAAAATACCTAGTATATAAGAAAAGAGAAAGAAGAGCATCTTCAAATGTGGCCATCTATTGGAAAACAGGTTTTCGAGGACTCACAAGAAGGTGGTTTAGATAGCTTTCAAATTGTTATGCTAGCAATAACAATAATAGTATCTGCCTAGCCTTTTTCCAATGCCTATGTTGAGGTCGGCTTCCAGTCTAACCGGATGTAGCTGAGTACCAGTATTTTACTTGGAGAGACTGTCTATCTGACCTCCACAACCCAGTTATACGATACCCCTTGGTAAATTTGGTAAGACTTTCGGACTTCTGACTTCCCCGTAAAGACTGTCAAAGATCGACAGTAGTAGTGATTCGCGGATTCTGGCGCAAGCGCCAGAGCCCGCGCTTGCACCAGAGCCCGCGAATCTGTAGCACCCATCGTAAAAAAAAAAAAAAAAAAAAAAAAAAAAAAAAAAAAAAAAAAAAAAAGGTTTTGGTGTGCTCTGATCTCAAATCTGCGGTCCATTTTAGCGTAGGATGCGTGGTTCTGGAGTTATGCAAATCAATTAACTGTTATCTCATTGATTTCCGGTGGTCCTGCACCCTCATTAGCATTCCATTGTTCGCCTAATCCTTTTATCTATTATACTTCGAACACCTCATTACGTTGCGCCAGAACCCACGAATCTGTTGCCCTACGGTTGATTTGGCGTTCTTATCTATTACTCATTGTATGTCTGCTTTTCTATGTCATCAATAAAACACATTCATTTTTATTTCAATATTTTATTACTTTTTTCTACAAAATATGAGCGGAAGATCTCATCCACAAAAATATCATTGTGCAGTGTGTTCCCTGTAAATATGTTCGTAAAACTATGCATTGAACATCCCTGAAACTTAAATAGCAAATACATTAAGCAATATTCACCACAAACTGAAGTCCAATCATTCTGAATCCTATCAACATTCCAGTCCCATCTCTTACAATTCCTTTTCAAAAACTGGAGATGATATCGCTCAGGTGTTCGTCCATATGAATCAAAATATTGACCGATACCATTCGTATCGATATGTACAGCTACCCAGTGTGAACCTGGTTTATCATCCGCATCCAAATTGCATATTATATACGTTGGTACATGTGTATACATAGGTAGTCTATTAGCAGCATAAACATTATTTTCTAGACTGGGATGAATCTTTTTCATATGTTTTTGTAATTCTAGTGTATCCATGATATTACTGTTATTAGCAGATTATTACAGTACCAATCTATTCAATGGTTGTCATAGGAATGTTCAATTATAGTGATTTGTAAATATTAAATCGCATTCTTTGTGGGAGTCACAAAGCTTAGGATTATCATTTTGCTGCAGCTAATTTAAAGTTTGTTATATGGGTCTGATTATATTAAATAAAACACTTTGAGTACATAGACATTTTTAATTAACTGATCAACACAATAATTATTAAATAAATAAATTAAATACAGACATATTATTATCAAAATACCATTTTCTAATACACACAGCATTATTCAATGCACAATTCAATTTATGGTTCACACAATTAAAATCAGTTTTATTTTTACAGAACTTTTTTTTTAATGTCGCAAAATTAGGACATCCCTTCTCACCTATGTCAATCACTTCACAGTTTGCACATAACTCTTTAATCCACGTAATCTTTTCCAAACCCTTTGTCATAATTTTTTTATTTTCTAAATATGGTAAAATAACACGTTTAAACTCTTTGTAGTCTATGTAGCCTTCACTCCAGTAAATTCCTCGATTTCTTTCTAACCATCTCACCTGCTTTTTTTCTTCTAGTGTTAGGTAATGGAATGAATATGGTGGTTTCACCAAGAACGTCTGTGTATGATCATGACTCGCAATGGCCAATTCTTTGATAATAAAATGATTTAAAGAATCTTTAAATCCTTGGAGTTCCACTATAAGGGTGTCCGTCTTCATGATATCTTCTTAACAATGTTACTTAATGGTTTGTATTCAACAATGCAATCGTTCAGAATGAGACAATATGCTGAAGTTTGATCTGGTATCTCCGAATCACTTTCAATTTCTACTCTCACGTCCACAACTGGCCCTGTCTTTAGATTATCCACTTGTCTAGAGCAATCAATGACAAACAGCGGTGCTAAATCTCTAAACTGTTTTTCGTTTAATATGGGTTCCGGTCGACGTCCGTAATACGACTGTTGAAATCTGGTGTATTGCTCGTTGTAAATATTAAATCGCATTCTTTGTGGGAGTCACAAAGCAGGTTGATGCCTGTTGCGAAGGAACGTGAGATAAGTTTGTTGACTCATAGAGTTACAATCAGTTTCGTTGTACTTAGTAATTTGCTTTAGATAAGAATAAGGAACGTGAGATAAGTTTGTTGACTCATAGAGTTACAATCAGTTTCGTTGTACTTAGTAATTTGCTTTAGATAAGAATGGTGCTATATAAGATCGAACAGTTGCAGTCATGCAGTCAGTCTATGGTCGTTTGACCACAGTGTATTGTATACGTCTACCAATACTACGTTTGTGTTACTTCAACGCATCAATGGCCATGGAGGTAAGTGTTTATTCTATTGACAAACTTACTTGTATTTCTGTTGTTGTTTCCTAACGTGTGTGATTAAGTGTAAACAAATTGATATTAACGTGATAACTCTGTTGTTGCAGAGATCATTCAGCTTCGCAGACGATAATGAAAATACCTATAAACAGTATTACTACTCGCCACTCTCTCCTCAACACGAAGAAGAGAGTGATGACATCGTCGTTAATAACACAGACGATGGTGGAAAAAGGAAATCGCAACCGATTGATCAATTTTTTGAAGTGGCACCAAAAATAAAAAGGAAGAAGCTGCTATCCTCGACTGTGACACGAGCTGCTAGAGATGGCGTATCATACATCTCTACAAATTCTGACGACGGAGACCAAGCGACGCATCTCATAAAAATTGAAATGTATGATATGAAGAAACTATCCAAGATTCCAACTAGTGATCACTGGAAGCACGCTACCACGAGGATTAAATATTACATAAAGAATAATAAGGATAGTATCTACGACAACACAAACGGCCTCGTATACAATATTACAAAGACAATAGCAGAAAGTGAAAAAGTTAAAAAATACTTTTTTAACAATGACACTCATTAGTGGATTAGTGAATGTGATTCTGTTTACTTAAAGTACTTCTGTGTACTCATTAGATTTTACATGACTTTCCTAATCCTTTGTTAGACTATGAATATTGGACATTATTTGAAATTGGGTATCAGTTGCTCTACCAACACTTAACTGTTACTTACTGTGCTACATACTTTCTTCTTTATTATAAAGATGGAAAACTTCAGTGAAATGTGCACCAGTGCTTTCTTTTCCGCGCCCATTGAAGAGAATATAGAACAATCCAACAGCGAATTCAATCAGGAGCTGTCTAAAGTTTGTGATGAAATAGAGAAGCATGAACTGTTCGATTCATCGTATGATGATGAGTTGTATAATCAATGTTTGATGGTTGAAACAAAGTTGATGTAAGTATTAGAAGTACAAACTCAATAAGAAATATTATTGTAGTAATGTTTTATTTTAAGATTTGTCTAATAATTTTCTTTTTGTTACAGTCAACAACAAGTTGGAAGAGGTATCAAACGAGGTATCACTACTGATGAAAATAAGGTTACCAAGAAAGCAAAATTTGATGAAGGAGCTTCTACATCATCAATTGAAACCAATGATGTGGACAACAATAAGGTGGAATGTGATACATGTCATGTTTATATTAATAAAAGGTATCTAAACAACCATTTAAAAAGCAATTCACATAAAAATAATCTTTTAAAATCACATAATTCATTAACAAATGTTACAGTTGTTGAAACCGCTTTTGGCAATCGAATTTTAACATATAGAATTAATAGTAAAACACTTCAATCGGGACAATATTTTGAAACACCGGAATCGTTTTTAAATTCGCTAAAAATTGATATCTTATTTTTGATAAATGAATGTATTCAACAACATACAATTTTTAAAATAAACTTCATATTGCATGCTGATTTCATACAACAAACTAAAGATATTAAAAATACGTTTGATTTTCAAACGTTTAATTACATAATTTGTCAGGGAGATGACTTAAATATTTTTTATTCATCATTAATAGACACTGTAGTCGGTAAAATTTGTCAATTTGAAAAAAAAGATAGTGGTTGGAGTCTTAATCAAATTAAATACATAGATATGAATGTTAACAAATTCAACCCCCTACGTGGTAGTTCATATATCGACCTTCCTCAAGATATTAAATCAAAAAAAGCTGTAATCAATGTTAAAAATAATGATAATATGTGTTTCAAATGGGCATTACTCTCTGGTTTATATCCTGTATGTAAAAGTGTAGATCGGGTAGCATCTTACGCAATTCATGGAAATAAACTAAAATTTACTGGTATTTCTTTTCCGGTTATAATTGCAGATATATCAAAAGTAGAGAAATTAAACAATATTAGTATTAATGTTTTTGGCTTAGAGTATAATAAAGAAAAAAAGTGTAATTCTGTTGTAGGTCCTTTATATTTAACAAAATGTCGTACACCTAATCATATTAACCTACTATATATATCGAATGGTACTAACAATCATTACTGTTATATTAAAAACTTATCGCGATTAGTTAGTTCACAAATATCAAGACATCATTGTGCAGTTTATATATGTGATTCATGTTTACTTCATTTCCCATCGGAGGAAAGACTTAATAACCATCAACAATATGATTGCGCTCACATTTGTACGGAATTACCAAACGGTGAGGATTCCAAAAAGGATTGGTTTGGTAAAGCAACCTCAAATAATAAATTAAAATTTGATAAATTCGTGAAAAAGTTGAAAATGCCCTTTGTGGTTTATGCAGACTTTGAGGCATTTTTGAACCCAATAGAATCATGTAGTAACGATCCATCCAAGCCTAGTACAATTAATATTCAAAAACATGAAGTGTATAGTTTTGGATATTACATTAAATGTTCATATGATAACAGATTATCAAAATATGAGACGTATAGTGGGTCAAACTGTGCACAAGTGTTTATGAATCGCCTTTGTGAAGATGTGAAAACAATATTTAAAAAAAATAGTTTCCAAAAATGTCTCGTTCCATTATCAGATGAAGATAAAATTAAAATTTCAAATTCAAACATATGTCATATTTGTGAAACTGAGTTAAATGAAGATCTTTTTTACGATTTTGATTGGCACACTGGCAGTTTTAGGGGTGTTGCACATCAAGTGTGTAGTTCTAAGTACAGAACCCCTCGTCATATTCCAATATTTTTACATAACCTCAGTCATTACGATGCTCATTTCATTATCCATGCATTAAACCTCGATGATGACAAAGTTGAAGTTATTCCACAAAATAAAGAACGATACATATCATTTTCAAAACAGTTAACAATAAATAATCAACCAGTAAGTTTAAGATTCATAGATTCATTGAAATTTTTATCGTGTAGTTTAGATCAACTAGCTAAAAATCTTAATGATGATCAGTTTACAGAACTAAAAAGGAACTATCCTAATAATGAAGATTTTTCACGTTTAAGACGGAAAGGTATTTATCCTTATGAATTTATGTGTAATAGTGATTGCTTGAAACATCCATCACTTCCTGATCAACACCAATTTTATAGTTCACTCACAGATTCAAATATTTCAAATGATGATTATAATCACGCAAAAGATATTTGGCAACATTTTAAGTGTAGTAGTATGTCTGATTATTCCAATTTATATTTAAAAACTGATGTTTTACTTTTGACTGATGTATTCGAAAACTTTAGAAAGCTTTGTATTAAAACTTATGGATTAGATCCTGCTCATTACTATACTGCCCCAGGTTTAAGTTGGGATGCAATGTTAAAATTTACCAAAATAGAATTAGAATTGTTAACGGACTATGACAAAATTGCTTTTTTTAAAGCTGGTATTAGAGGGGGTGTATCTCAGTGTAGCAATCGTTTTGCTAGAGCAAATAATAAATTCATGGAAGATTATGATAGTGAAAAACCTAATTCATATCTAACATATTTTGATGCGAATAATTTATATGGTTGGGCAATGTCTCAATCTCTTCCTGTTGGTGGTTTCGAATGGATAGATTCTAATACAGATTATAATGTGTCGGATAACTCTGATTTCGGTTATGTTTTAGAAGTTGATTTGGAATATCCTGATGAACTTCATAATTTGCATTCTGACTTTCCGTTATGTCCTGAAAACATATGTGTGGGTAATACTAAAGAAACTAAATTAGTTCCTAATTTAAATAATAAAAATAAATACATCATTCACTACAGGAATTTAAAACAATGCATTGAAATGGGGATTAAATTAATTAAAGTACATAGAATTTTAAAATTTAAACAGAGTTCTTGGTTAAAGAAATACATAGACTTAAATACTAGTTTGAGAACGTTAGCTACATCAAACTTTGAAAAAGACTTTTTTAAATTAATGAACAATTCTGTCTTCGGTAAGACTATGGAAAATATTGAAAAAAGAGTAAACGTTAAACTACTAACTCACTGGGATAATCGTGGTAAAGTTTTAGGTGCTCAGGATTGGATTGCAAAACCAGAATTCCATAGTTTATCAATATTTTCAGAACATTTAGTTGCAATACAATTACACAAAACAAAATTAATTTATGATAAGCCGATTTATTTAGGATTTTGTATTTTAGATATATCTAAGACCCTTATGTATGAATTTCATTATAACTACATGATTAAAAAGTTTCATAATAAAATTAAGTTATTGTACACCGATACCGATAGTTTGATATATCAAATTTTTACAGACAATTTTTATGAGGATATAAAACCAGATCTACTTCACTATTTCGATACATCAGATTACCCGGAAAATAATATTTACGGATATCCAAAAATAAATAAAAAAAAGTTAGGTTTTTTTAAAGATGAGAATAATGGTAAAGTATTGAAGGAATTTGTAGGGTTGCGATCAAAAATGTATGCCTTAGAAATAGAAGATAAATTTATAGCAAAGGCAAAAGGGGTTAACAAAAGTGTTACCAAAAAAATGAATATGGAAAATTACAAATCGTGTTTGTTTAATAAAAATGTATTATATTGTAGTATGCTTCGATTTAAGTCAATCAAACACACTATTTTTACACAAAAAATAAATAAAACATCTTTATCATATAATGATACCAAACGATGTATTATGAACAACAACATTGATACATTGGCTTGGGGACATTATAAATTACGCTAAGTGTAATACTTTTTACTTTTATTTCTGTGTGTATATACAAATTTTGTACTGATTGTAAAATTATGATATTACTGTAATGTTATATAATAGTTTATTACATATTTAAAATTTATTGTTTGATTGTAAATAATGTAAAATAATTGTAGTTTTTATTTGTGTGCTTAAATTTGACGTTGAGGTGATTGTGAAATTCTGATAAGTACTAATTGTGTTAGAAATAGTATACAGATCATTCTGTTTTTCACAAATTACATGTTTTATATAATTTTAGCAATATATATATATATTTAATTTTTACACCAAAATTTTCATTTTTATTTCATCCCTTTAAAACTCTAGACGTGTGAAATGTTTCACTTTATCCATCCGTTTACTGCTATTGTGGCAGGACCAAGTGGATGTGGGAAGTCAAATTTTGTAACAAATTTCATAAAATCAGTTAAAGAAATATGTAATTGTGATTTTAATCAGATCACATGGTGCTTTGATGAAATGCAGGCTTTAAATAATTTACCAAATGTTAACTATCATCAAGGAATTCCAAATCTTAATATGTTTGATGGTGAAAACCCACACCTTATTATTATTGATGATCTAATGAGAGAGTCTGATGGAAGAATTGTGGATATATTTACAAAAGGTAGTCATCACAGGAATCTTAGTGTATTTTATTTAACACAAAATTTATTTCATCAAGGTAAAGGTCAAAGAGACATTTCTTTAAACTCAAGTTATATAATTTATTTTAAAAACCCTCGAGATAAAACTCAAATAAGATATTTAGCACAAGTGTCACCAGATAACCCAAAATTCATTGAAGACGCCTACAGGGATGCAACTTTAGAAGCGCATGGATATTTAATGGTAGATTTAAAACAGAATACCAATGATTTTTGTCGTATCAAGACAAATGTATTCCCATTTAATGGTTACTGCACAGTCTACGTCCCCACGAAAGAGTTTAAATACACCAAGAATCAAACAATTCAAATCATTTCTAAATGATACATCGTCGACTCACAACGCATAAACATTTGCTAAACGCTTTGCAGTTTAAATACACCAAGAATCAAACAATTCAAATCATTTCTAAATGATGCATCGTCGACTCACAACGCATAAACATTTGCTAAACGCTTTGCATACGCTTAAACCAAAATATCAAAGAGCGTTACTTAAAACGTGTGATGAAGAAGAAATAAATTGTATTTGTGAATGTATTCATAACGTTTTACAAGGAAAGATACCTCTTAAAGATCAAGATAAACAAAAATTGAATAAACACAAAAATATACTCCGTAAACTGGTGCATAAGTGTAAACATAAACTAAGAAAAAATATTATTATACAAAAAGGAGGGGCTTTCTTACCAATAATATTAGGTGCAATATTGAGTGGATTAGTAAGTGGACTAGCCAGTTAACATGGAAAATGCTAAGAAAATGATACTTATTGAACCGGGATTGATTGAAAAATTAAAACAAGAAAATAAGGTTACTAGTAATTTGTCTCGATTAGATATTGAAATGCAAAATATTATGAATAGTAAGACGGAAGACCGAAAGAAGTGGATGTTATATTTACAAACACTACAAAGATACCTTCACTTTACCGAAGAGGATCGTCAACCACTCAGATTACCAATTTATTCTGATACATCTAATGAAGATTCAAATGGGTCTAAAATTGGTTTTAAAAATAAAGATAGAGATCTAAAAAGTTCAGTTGATGCTGAATCTTTGTTGGAGGAGAAAGGATCTATTAAAAGTATAGAAAGTGAGGCAAATCCACTGTATTCATCAACACAAATACTCAGTTTAATACCAAAAACTTATAATAAAAAAGGTGAGTCATTATTAAACTTAATTGGAACAAGTAAAATACGTTGGGATAATGAAGGCACAGTCATAATTGATAATGAAAAAATTCCAGGAAGTAATATTGTTGATTTAATAAATGATTCACTTAGACCCTTAAAAAAAAGTGATCCGATAGGGTGGGATAGATTTGCTAAAGCATTAAAAGATATTAAAGTACCACTTACTTATATTGGAAATCCAAAGAGATGTGAGTTTATTAACCAACTTCAAGTAAAAGATCTGAACAAAACCTCTGAGATTGAAGTTCAAGAGTTTTCTACACCGAGCAGTGGAGATAAAAGATCTATAACTAAAATACATAAAAAGATCGATTGGGAAAAATGGACCCCGTACTAGAAGAAATTAACAGGATTTATTATGATCCATCTAACCCCGCTGGTTTTGGTAGTATTGATAAATTATCAAAAGCTATGAAGGGTAAAATGGATAAAAAGCAAGCAAAGGAATGGTTACAATCACAAGAAACATATACATTACATAAACCCATTCGGAAAAAATTCCCGCGTAATAAGTACATTCTATCAAATATTAATGAGCTGTGGCAAGCTGATTTAAGTGATATGCGAACTTATTCTCAATATAATGATGGTTTCAACTACATACTTTGTGTTATTGATGTATTTAGTAAATATGCTTTTGCAAGACCAATGAAAAAGAAAAACTCAGAAACAACTAAAGAATGTTTTGAAAGTATATTTACTGAAAGTAATACAACACCTACTCACATACAATCTGATAAAGGTACAGAATTTGTTTCAAAAGATGTACAAAAATACTTTAAATCCAAAAAGATAAATTACTATACCACTAACAATCCTGATATTAAGGCTAGTATTGTTGAACGATTTCAAAGAACTCTAAAAATGAAAATGTGGCGTTATTTCACTCATAATAATACTTATAGATATATAGATGTTTTACAAGATTTAATATACTCTTATAATCACAGCATTCACTCGAGTATTAAGATGTGCCCATGTGATGTAAGTTCCAACAATATTATGACAGTTTGGACTAATCTTTATGATAGAGGGTCAAACAAACTTTCTCTAGAAAATCCAAAACCAAATTTCAACGTGGGTGATTATGTTCGAATAACTAAATATAAACATGTTTTCCAAAAAGGATATGAATCAAATTGGAGTGATGAAATATTTATTATATCTTCAATAATTGATAGATCTCCATGGGTTGTTTATACAATAACAGATTTACAAAATGAACCAATAGTTGGTACTTTTTATGAAAGAGAATTACAGAAGGTCACTTACAGCCCCACCTCACAATATAAAATAGATAAAATAATTGGCACTCGTTATTCGGGTAACAGAAAAGAAGTATTAGTGAAGTGGAAAGGTTATCCAGATAAATTTAACAGTTGGATTTTAGCTTCTAGTTTAAAAGAAATATGAATAAAGAAAGTTTTTATTTAACTTTGCTCAGCAATAGTTCAATGGAATACTTTCCTGATAACAAGACCACAAATTTTTCAACAAAATTACCAAAAGCTATGAAATTAGAAGGTGAATGGGCGGTTGGAGTTGTCGAGTTTCAATATCCATGCACCATGTTTACTGTTCAAGATCATGAAAATGTTGTATACATCACAAAAACCATGTTAATGCCTAATGAAGATAAACCATCAACAGTGTACTACAAAAAACATATTCCCGCTACCAACTACGATAACGTTGAACATATTTTAAGAGCGTTAAATGGTATCAGAGAGAGCTTGAAATTTCGTTATGATGAAATAACAAAATTTGTGTCTGTTTCTGTTTTGGATAAAAATATAACATCCGTAACATTATCACCCAAATTAAGTTTACAACTAGGTTATGAACCAAATACAAATCTCCTAGACAGAAATTTTGGGAAGTGTCCTGCTAATTTACACTTAGGGTTACCATCTCAACTATTTCTATATTGCGACATTATCGATCCTCAGATTGTGGGTGATGTTATGACTCCACTATTAAGAGTCATTTCATTAGATCCTTCAAAATACATTTATGGTGCGAATAAAATGTACATTTTCTCTCCACCTCACTACTTACCTGTTATGCGAAGAGAGTTCGATACGCTGGAAATAGATATAAGATCGAGCACAGGACAAAAAATACCATTCCAGTTTGGAACCGTGTGTGTTAAACTACATTTCCGCAAATTATAATAATGTATTCTCCTCATGATCATCATAAATGTCCATATGAAAATTATTATTCACATCAAGCTGGATCAGGAGTTGGAGTAATTTATAAGGGTTCACCATACCAACGCGGTCATGGTATTGGGAGCTTCTTAGGAGGGTTATTTAGATCAGTTTTACCTTTACTTTCAAGTGGTGCTCGAGTGGTTGGTAAGGAGGCATTAAACGCTGGAGTAGGACTTTTATCGGATATGGTTCAAGCCCGTCCTATGGAAGCCTCAATAAAAGATCGTCTAAAGCAAGTTAGTACAAACTTAAAACGAAAGGCTGATGACAAAATTGATCGATTTAACATGACAGGATCTGGGTATATAAGTAAAAGAAAACGATTGGCCTCGTTCATTCCACCACTAACAGCTAAAGTGAAAGCTACGAAAAAACTTGGTCTAAAACCAAAAAACATCAAAGATATATTTTCAAATTAAGTATGTCTTTCCTTCATAATCATTCTTGTGAGTGCGTTAAGTCAGAATTAGATTTGTTTGCATTACCGTCTACACAAACAAGCATTGAAAATGGATTGTGGATTCACTATAAACCAATTTCATCTCTTGCTGATGATGGACCTATCGAGTTTCAAGTTCCTGGAACAGGCGATGACTACATAGATTTGTCTCATACATTACTCCACATAAAGGCAAAAGTATTAAATCAAGATTCAACAAACTTGATATCAGCTACAGCAGTAGCACCTGTAAATAATTGGTTGCATTCACTTTTTAGTCAACTCGATGTTTATTTAAACCAAAAACTTGTATCACCACCTAATAATACCTATGCCTATCGAGCATACATGGAAACCCTTTTAAACTATGCTCCTGCTGCTAAACAATCTCATCTTACTTGTAGTCTTTGGTATGATGATACAGCAGGAAAAATGGATTCCACAGATGGTAAAAACATAGGATTTGTTAAAAGACAGGAATTAGTTAATGAAAGCAGGGAAATAGAAATGATTGGTCATCTTCATGGTGACATTTTCAATCAAGATAAATTTTTAATTAATGGCGTTGAAATGAGTGTAAAATTAGTTCGGTCAAGAGAGAGTTTTAATTTAATTGCTGGGTCAAATGATGTAAAGTTTAAAGTTTGCATTACGGACGCAACTCTTATTGTTCGAAGAGCACGAATTAATCCAAGTGTATTACTCGCACATCAGAAAGTTTTAGCTTCTACCACTGCTAAATATCCTATTACTCGTGCTGAAGTTAAAGTTTTAACAATTGCATCGGGTGTTCAAGGAAAAACTCTTGATAATATATTCTTAGGACAGGTACCCAAAAGATGTATTATTGGTTTTGTGAATAATTCTGCATTTAATGGTTCACTTACTAAAAATCCATTTAACTTTGAAAACTATGGTATTAACTCTTTCAGCTTATATATTGATGGTCAACAAATACCTTCCAAAGCTTTGCAACCATCTTTTAATAATAATATATTTACATCAGCATATCATACTCTATTCTCGGGGACTGGTATTCACTTTCTTAATGAAGGAAATGCAATCTCTCGTGAACAGTATGCCAAAGGTTACTGTCTTTTAGCATTTGATTTAACTCCTGATTTATCAGCTAACTCATCAGCCCATTGGAATCTCATAAAGCATGGTAGTGTAAGATTAGAAGTACGATTTGAATCCTCACTAATACAAACAATTAACTGTATTGTTTATGCTGAGTTTGATAATATTATTGAAATAGATAAAAATAGAAATGTTACTGTAGACTATAGTAGTTAGGATTATAATGTGTGTTGTGTTTTAGATATATGTGTTATGTTTAATGCATTTTGTGTGTGTGTAACTAAAGATAACATTATAAAATTAAATAAAACAAATTGTATGCAATATGCTATCAAGGATTTAAAGATTCTTTAAATCATTTTATTATCAAAGAATTGGCCATTGCGAGTCATGATCATACACAGACGTTCTTGGTGAAACCACCATATTCATTCCATTACCTAACACTAGAAGAAAAAAAGCAGGTGAGATGGTTAGAAAGAAATCGAGGAATTTACTGGAGTGAAGGCTACATAGACTACAAAGAGTTTAAACGTGTTATTTTACCATATTTAGAAAATAAAAAAATTATGACAAAGGGTTTGGAAAAGATTACGTGGATTAAAGAGTTATGTGCAAACTGTGAAGTGATTGACATAGGTGAGAAGGGATGTCCTAATTTTGCGACATTAAAAAAAAAGTTCTGTAAAAATAAAACTGATTTTAATTGTGTGAACCATAAATTGAATTGTGCATTGAATAATGCTGTGTGTATTAGAAAATGGTATTTTGATAATAATATGTCTGTATTTAATTTATTTATTTAATAATTATTGTGTTGATCAGTTAATTAAAAATGTCTATGTACTCAAAGTGTTTTATTTAATATAATCAGACCCATATAACAAACTTTAAATTAGCTGCAGCAAAATGATAATCCTAAGCTTTGTGACTCCCACAAAGAATGCGATTTAATATTTACAAATCACTATAATTGAACATTCCTATGACAACCATTGAATAGATTGGTACTGTAATAATCTGCTAATAACAGTAATATCATGGATACACTAGAATTACAAAAACATATGAAAAAGATTCATCCCAGTCTAGAAAATAATGTTTATGCTGCTAATAGACTACCTATGTATACACATGTACCAACGTATATAATATGCAATTTGGATGCGGATGATAAACCAGGTTCACACTGGGTAGCTGTACATATCGATACGAATGGTATCGGTCAATATTTTGATTCATATGGACGAACACCTGAGCGATATCATCTCCAGTTTTTGAAAAGGAATTGTAAGAGATGGGACTGGAATGTTGATAGGATTCAGAATGATTGGACTTCAGTTTGTGGTGAATATTGCTTAATGTATTTGCTATTTAAGTTTCAGGGATGTTCAATGCATAGTTTTACGAACATATTTACAGGGAACACACTGCACAATGATATTTTTGTGGATGAGATCTTCCGCTCATATTTTGTAGAAAAAAGTAATAAAATATTGAAATAAAAATGAATGTGTTTTATTGATGACATAGAAAAGCAGACATACAATGAGTAATAGATAAGAACGCCAAATCAACCGTAGGGCAACAGATTCGTGGGTTCTGGCGCAACGTAATGAGGTGTTCGAAGTATAATAGATAAAAGGATTAGGCGAACAATGGAATGCTAATGAGGGTGCAGGACCACCGGAAATCAATGAGATAACAGTTAATTGATTTGCATAACTCCAGAACCACGCATCCTACGCTAAAATGGACCGCAGATTTGAGATCAGAGCACACCAAAACCTTTTTTTTTTTTTTTTTTTTTTTTTTTTTTTTTTTTTTTTTTTTTTTACGATGGGTGCTACAGATTCGCGGGCTCTGGTGCAAGCGCGGGCTCTGGCGCTTGCGCCAGAATCCGCGAATCACTACTACTATCGACGAATGACAGCCGAGACTGACGACTTCATGTGCTTTCCAAGGCACGTAAAGATCCATCCACGGACCAACGGCGGCAAGCTTTGCTTTTACCTGATCGATCGACCCACGCGGCTTATTTTTTAGTCACAAGCCCCCCATGTACATTATGTGCGTTTCTATTTTTTTACCGACGAAAAAAAAGGAGGATGTTATCAATTCGACGCGTATATATATATTTTTTTATGTATGACCACGCATAACTTTGTACATGGTAGTCCGATTGTGATAATTATTTTTTTATTGGAAAGGGTATACTCCCAAGGTGGTATAAATTTGGAAAACAAAATCGAACCCTAAGGGTCGGAAAAAGGGGGATGATTGATTGTTCACTCACTGATTGTAATGTATAACCACGCATAACTTTATACAGAGTAGTCCGATTTTGATCATTCTTTTTTCATTGGATGGGGTATACCTTGCCAAGTATTATTAGTACATTCAAGCCACAAAAAAATATAAAATAAAAACTTTTTAACAAAAAATTAAACCGCCGAAAAAACTGAAAAGCAAAAAATAATAAACCTTAAAATTTTGAGTCGACGCTGAAAATTCAATGAACAAAGATCACTCAAAGCGCCGACTCATAATTTTAAGGTTTATTATTTTTTGCTTTTCAGTTTTTTCGGAGATTTATTTTTTTGTTAAAAAGTTTTTATATAGTTTAGAGTAAGATAAATTGAAATAATGAAAAATGTTTCCGGATGGCGCGAAGTCACGAATGGAGGGGTTATTTGAAACAACATAAAATATTTGAAAGCCTATTGGGTTCGCTGATAAATACAGGCATTGAAACCAAGCTGGCTAGACTATGGCTGCGTGGTTTTGAACAATTTGCTATTATCATCTATACTCTGTACTAATACGATGCATTCACAACTAAACCATTGAACCGATTTTGATGAAATTTGGTACGGGCTAAGTTTGAACCCCAAGAAAGAACTTAGGCTACTTTGTATTTGACTTCGTCTTAGTACGCGATAACCGACATTTACGCGGACGAATAAGAATTACTCAAGACTATCAAATTCTGGAGGAATGCAACAAGGAGTCATAATTTTCACCTGTTTTAGTTAGCACTCCTGACTGATGGCACATGCTACAGTGCGAACGTGCTTATTAACTCCTAGCTGTGCTTTCCCCTACGCTGCTGGGCGCTGCTAAAGGCACTTGTAGATAGTCCTCCAGATCGTATTTCGGCCATGTCAGTCAATCTCAACGCGGATGGCTATACCCAGCCATCCCCGCTGGAGATATTATAGTGCACAAATGCGCAGACACAGGGACACTCACTCTTCCTTCAATCTCATAGTCCGATGGGACGGCAATCCGACACAACCGGAGAGATCAGGCGTAGGATCAACAGCTTAACGTATCTTACGAGGCGCGCGCACTAGTATATAATGTACACGGTGTATGTAACTTGCGCATGTCTGAATGTCTGCTTGTTTCTGTGTGAGTAACTGCACAGAAACCCGGAATGCCATACCGCACACACGCAGTGATCAAAGTCTTTGGTCTCGCGTATGTTTATACTCAATGGCTTTTCTATCCATAGGTTTGTCATCCTTGGATATTTAATCACTGATTCCGCAAAAACTATTTAAATGCTGCATTAAAGGTTGAATGTGTGCAGTGGTGGCCCATTGGTATCACAGGTACATTACTTTGTGTAAATAATTTCATCACCACTGCTCTCAAAGCGGTGAAGGAAAACATCGTGAGCAAAGTGACATATCTAGATCCAAAAATTCAAAGACATCTGACGTCTACCAACCCACACTGGGCCTGCGTGGTAGATTACAGCCCACTTTATCTCACCGAGAGGAGGCCTGTGTCCCAACAGTGGGAACAATATACGCTGATTAAGAGTGTAGCATTTCTTTATAGAAAAACTAATATTATAAATGCAAATGTAAGTTTGTTTGTTTGTCACGCTTTCATGCTAAAGCCATACGGATTTGGATGAAATTTGGCACACAGGTAGTCAATGACACGGAACATAGATGACATTCAACTTGGAACGCACACAGAGTTACGGGCTTGTACATAATAATTTGATGTATTTTGAACTAAAAAGATAAAATAAACAACGTAATTAAAAATACAATGTCTCACCTTTCTTCCTAGCAATCTCCATATCTCTAAGAAAGTCTTGTGATACAAAACATGAATCCTCCTTCGCCTGATTGATAACATACGTCTCATCCATAACATTCAGCTGTCTGTACGACGTGATCTCCTTCAAATGATTGGTCAGTACTTTACCACCTACGTCTATCCTTCTTATGGCGTCCCGGTACTTCTTACCATTAATATACGGTACGATGTTAGTAAAACTATATCCGGTATCTACTACAAGTGTACATTTATTCTTATGATCTTTACGGTACTTGTAATCAGCTAAATCTGTAGCATTTATACGTAGTAAGGAAGTACATTCGTATTCTTCGAAGAATATTTCGGTAATCGCTTCCTGTATGGATGCAAAATTAAATAATGGTTCTGTTATAATCAGAGGTGTGTCACTAAAGTTGACAGGACAGCATTCCTTGCTGAACATGTAATCCCAAACAGTTTTTTGTGTATCCCAATTGATTAAAAATCCTTTTTGGAAGGGTAGAATGTAAAAAAGACCTGATGCGTCTCGACAATCATCTATCTGTGACCCAATGAAAGCACGTCGTCTTTCTGACTTCGCTTTCATGATGCAGTTGGGGACCACTTTCGGCTCCTTGTTGGAGAACCCCACTTTGGCTGAGTAACCCCCATTGTCTAGGATATAACATGATGTTTCGCTCATTTCTGTTTCAGTTTTAGGTTACCGGTGGATAGTGGCGAACGGGATGGTTCTGTCACGTTGAGAAACACTTTATAACACTCATTTTTGCTGATTGAATTCAATTTACACGATTAACTCTTTGAAATTATCTTTTTTCTGGAAAATAAATCAGAAGCTACATAGGCTTTGCTTCAAAACAAAACAAATGTCAGTTTGACGTTTTTCTTTTTATCTGAGGACTTTGAAGCTAAACTTGAATACTATTACTTTCAGCTAGGCATAATTTTACACTGGCAATAAATATAGTAAGAGAAAGAGCCAAAGATGTGAGTTGAAAATAATATGGGTAACCAAATAAATGTACGGACGAATCATTCACCTATAATGGTTCAATGAACAGTCCTTAATGACACACATAAAAATAATAAACACACTCTAAGTTTAGTCGCTAAGTTGCGGTGTATGTATTACTTCAACGACTTTAAAATTAAGCCCATGCATGCACAGGTTTTGAAATAATGAGGATCAGTGACGATTTTAGTTAAATATGTAGAATTACAGTCATACATAAACCAATTATTTCAGTAAAAGAATTATTAAAATTGGACCAAAAATGACGAAGTTAGAGCGGTTTTAATTTTGCATTTTCAAAAACGCCCGCCAATACGCACAATTCGTTGATGACGTCATTTTCCACGATCGCGTCCGCGGCACCGCCGCCGCGCACGTTCTTTCTGCCTTTAGTTACGTGACTCGCAGAACATTTAAACGAATAATGTCTTCAATATTGTATCGTGCCACGATGCGAAAATACAAGTGTTGCTACACCGGACAAATTGTTATTTTGTGTCCCAAAATACCCAAAAAATAGAAAGAAGTGGTGTACTTTCATGAGGAGCGACGCCCCATGTCCCCTTAACTAAAAGTACTTTACACTGCATTTCAAAAATTTTGACTATAATAATTTATTTTAACTAAATCTATTTTTAATCGCGATTAAAAAGGTGTGGATTAAAACTAGTAGTTATGAACTAAAATTCACACCAACGAACGCCTCGCCTTCACGTGCAAAAACAGTACTGTATTTTTGTTTTCCTTTTCTTTTGCTCATATCTCGAAAATGGCGTTTCCTATCGCAAAAATAATGGAATTTTCGACCCCCTTTGCAACCCCGCTACATATAAATCTCAACAAGTGGGTAATATTTTTTTTTTTTTCGAAGATAATGTGAAAAATTCCATATAAAACACGTCCATTGCGCGCGCCTCGCGCCTTGCCTTCAGTCCTTCACGTGCCTCGCCTTCATGTGCAAAAATAGTACTGTATTTTTGTTTTCCTTTTCTTTTGCTTATATCTCGAAAATGGCGTTTCCTATCACAAAAATAATGAAATTTTCGACCCCCTTTGCAACTCCCTCACATATAAATCTCAACACGTGGGTAATATTTTTTTTTTATTTTTCGAAGAAAATGTGAAAAATTCCATATAAAACACGTCCATTGCGCGCGCCTTGGTCTCTCAAAAAATTCATTGCGTAGCACACCCAAGTAAAAGCTGAAGAGTTAAGTACGTTTAGTGTTGCATAGCCCATTTATCGTGTGACTTACGATTGCTCCGCCAGATTATCCAAATATATTTTTTTTTAGCCAAAACTTTTGTCGAAATTTGTCAAAATCGAATGGCACAAACCAAAAATTTGTCAAAGTAGAAATAAAGAAGTTATAAGGGTTTTAAGTTGGCCGCGCGAACGTAACGTGGAGGATTGCGCGGCCATGGAGATCTCAGCAACTACTTGGGCTAGAGATCTAATTCTTTTTGTCAATTGAAGACTGAATTTGTCAAAAATTGTCGAAAAAAGAATTACATGCTCTAGATTAATATTTTACGAAATATTCACCTGGGAAGTTATGGCCGCGCAATCGTGCACTTGTCGTTTTTGTTGTTGATTATTTCTTTAATCTTAAGATTTTATGCCGTAAAACTGTTACAAGAAGGAAGGTCTTAATTTGTCGAAACTAACTAAAGCAATAAATAATACTAATGTTTAATTAAACAGAAGATATCAGTCCAAAACAAAAAAGTCGTGGCCGCGCAATCGTAACGCTACTTTGAACGCTGATATCTCATTACCTATAACTGCTAGGAGTTCGGTATGAACATCCATTTATACGGCATATTACTCTCATTAGAATGACATATCGTTTTACCCTCAGAACAGTTACCAATGAGAGTAATCTCAAAAATTATTTCATCTCGTACAATGTTCGAGTAGGGTAACCATAATTTCGATTTGATTTGGGAATACATACCTATAACTGGGGACGAGCAATTATATTGAACAATCTGCAAAATTAATTACTATTAAATAAAAACTTGTATGTTTCAAAACTTATATATATTTATTGATAAGTGTATTCTCTCTGATGGGTCCGAATTCAGGCACGTACTATTGGAACAATTACCAATGGAACCAGCGCTAAAAATAATGTCATTTACGATGGTTCATAAAAAATGCAGCGTTACAGGCGCAACTATATCGGTTATCGTATTTCTACCATTAAATTTGGATATGATAAACATTTCCACAATTAGCAACCTGGAAGATGCTATTATTATTTATGAATGGGAGAATAAACGTTGCAGAAACTGCAATGAATTAGTTGCATTTACTTATACCTTATCAAAAATAGTAACATTTGATTTAAATGGCACACAAATGATGTTGTTACATGGCATACCTCAAAATATTATAATAAAAAAATATAAATTGTTAGGTGCCATTGAATATATTCCTCCAATCCTTGGAACAATAGGACTCTGTTTGCATCCATTTTGTTACACATGGTTTTTTTAGAAATGTGACGAGATATACCAGTCCACTCAGAAAGTATACATCTTCATCCCCCAAAGTTAGTCGACCACGTTTGAATTCGTTCCAACGATACACAGTTGCCTTGGAAAGGCCTTCATCCATGAATGCAATTTGAAGTGTATCGTATGATTCGTCCGGTTTCAGGCGACACTTGAAATCGTAAAAATTATAGCGTGAAAATGTTCCCGGCGCAAATCCATTTTCCAATGACACACGATAATTTAATTAGCTCGCAAAAAATGTGGAGCGATATTTTGAAATTGGAACGTATCTATTTTTACTTATAAATTATCATTATTTTTATTATAGTTTATAACTGGCCAGTCTCTCATACAAAAAAACTTTTTTCGCAATACTTTCTGCGTGGCCCGGTATATCTAGTTACATTTCTACAAAACCATGTGTAACAAAATGGATGCAAACAGAGTCCTATTGTTCCAAGGATTGGAGGAATATATTCAATGGCACCTAACAATCTATATTTTTTTATTATAATATTTTGAGGTATGCCATGTAACAACATCATTTGTGTGCCATTTAAATCAAATGTTACTATTTTTGATAAGGTATAAGTAAATGCAACTAATTCATTGCAGTTTCTGCAACGTTTATTCTCCCATTCATAAATAATAATAGCATCTTCCAGGTTGCTAATTGTGGAAATGTTTATCATATCCAAATTTAATGGTAGAAATACGATAACCGATATAGTTGCGCCTGTAACGCTGCATTTTTTATGAACCATCGTAAATGACATTATTTTTAGCGCTGGTTCCATTGGTAATTGTTCCAATAGTACGTGCCTGAATTCGGACCCATCAGAGAGAATACACTTATCAATAAATATATATAAGTTTTGAAACATACAAGTTTTTATTTAATAGTAATTAATTTTGCAGATTGTTCAATATAATTGCTC
Organism: Aporophyla lueneburgensis; assembly: GCA_932294355.1. NCBI lineage: Eukaryota > Metazoa > Arthropoda > Insecta > Lepidoptera > Noctuidae > Aporophyla > Aporophyla lueneburgensis. The sequence goes on along the minus strand of OW028762.1, from coordinate 6,984,769 downwards.
GTCCCCAGTTATAGGCATGTATTCCCAAATCAAATCGAAATTATGGTTACCCTACTCGAACATTGTACGAGATGAAATAATTTTTGAGATTACTCTCGTTGGTAACTGTTCTGAGGGTAAAACGATATGTCATTCTAATGAGAGTAATATGCCGTATAAATGGATGTTCATACCGAACTCTTAGCAGTTATAGGTAATGAGATATCAGCGTTCAAAGTAGCGTTACGATTGCGCGGCCACGACTTTTTTGTTTTGGACTGATATCTTCTGTTTAATTAAACATTAGTATTATTTATTGCTTTAGTTAGTTTCGACAAATTAAGACCTTCCTTCTTGTAACAGTTTTACGGCATAAAATCTTAAGATTAAAGAAATAATCAACAACAAAGAAACGACAAGTGCACGATTGCGCGGCCATAACTTCCAAGGTGAATATTTCGTAAAATATTAATCTAGAGCATGTAATTCTTTTTTCGTCAATTTTTGACAAATTCAGTCTTCAATTGACAAAAAGAATTAGATCTCTAGCCCAAGTAGTTGCTGAGATCTCCATGGCCGCGCAATCCTCCACGTTACGTTCGAGCGGCCAACTTAAAACCCTTATAACTTCTTTATTTCTACTTTGACAAATTTTTGGTTTGTGCCATTCGATTTTGACAAATTTCGACAAAAGTTTTGGTTAAAAAAAAATATATTTGGATAATCTGGCGGAGCAATCGTAACGCACACCATTTATCGAGGAAGGCTATAGACTATATATTATATAAGGTCACGGAAAGACCCTTAGGAGCCGAGCACAAAGAAAAACGTCACGCGGTCTTTGTAAGACCTCGCACGGGCAGGCGATTCAATGCGACGGGATGGGTTGGGGGAGCAGGAAATTTTACGCGGACGAAGTCGCGGGCAGAAGCTAGTAAGAAATATTATTTAAAATAGGTAGAGAGGTGCCTACACATTGAAGAAACACGAAAAAGGTACCTGCCTGCCAAATCAAAACATTCTAAAACGTAGTACCTACCTGTGCACTGGAATAAATTGTTTTTTTTTTTTACTTTTCAACCATAAACGAATCAATCTTCGCGAGATTGTCCGACTGGGCCTTGGGTAAATCCGAATTCCATGTTTCCTATCTACCAATATCTATAAAACATAAATAAACAAGAAACAACGATTAAACTCCGCAAATCATAACAAAGCAGTGCGGCGCGTGGCGGGCGATCGAGCCTCGTGTCGTCATCAGCAGTTTCGCGCGCGCGGCATGCGTTTTAAAACTCCCTTTTTTTAAAGTTTAATAACTTCGTAATTTCTCGATGTATTTGAGTGATTCAAAAAGAAATGAACTCAGATATTTATATTGTATTGGATGTAGTATTCAAAATTGCTATATCCTTTTGTCGAATTGATCCTCATTGCAGCAAATCTGCGTATGGACGTGTTCTATCAGTATTTCCATGACATGAAATTTTGAAATCGGCAACGACTAAGGTAGCTGCGTGTGTATCAGGCATTAGTTTCAATAACGGTGACCGTGAAGCAAGAGTGAAATAGTCTTTTCACCCTTCTAGATTGGGTGTATTTTGTACTTTACTATCATTATTTCAGCCGAAAGCCGTCTATTGCTGGACATCATAGGCCTCTCTCCACTTATTTTAGGTCTCGTATTAGCAGGCGCGGTCCGAGGGGGGGTCCTAGGGGTCATGACCCCCCCCCCCCCCCCCCCAAAGTCAGCCTTGCTGTCGAGACCTTGAACGATTTGCCTGAAAAACCCAATAATACTCCCGACCTGAGAATCGAACCCGGGAACCCATGCTCATCAGTAGCGCTTTCGACTACTAGACCAACGAGGAAAATATTCTTCAGTACTCATGGTGACCCCCCCCCCAAAATGCTGCGACCGCGCCTGCGTATTAGGTGTCACCAGAAGTGCTATTCAGTAAAAAAAAAACATTGAACAATAAGGTACATGTGATTTGGAATTGAGCGGTCAATTCTTTGTGTCATGTTATATTACAGTTCACTTCACGCTTGTAAATTTTCATGGTGAGATTTTTTTACAGAATAATACTGCTGTTTTAGGTTTGGTCCTGAAACTGGCTTGATTTGTCTCACTTCCAGCAGATCACAGTTGTTTGTAGGATACACCAAAATTCACAGCAAAAAACAAAATTAAAAGAAATATTGAACAAAAACAAACTTATAGATAACTCTAATCGGAATTTATTAAATCATAATTTATGATAAAATGTACAGTTTGCTAGCTTAAACCTAAAAAAAATTGATGCGGTAACACAGATGCTTGCAGCTTACCTGTAAAAAATGGAACAAATAATTAAAACAGGAATAAACATTTTTAATTTGGGAACCACTATTAATATTCTATTTGCCCACGGACTTGAAAAAAAAAAATGTTTTGGGAATATGGTAGAAATGTAGCAGCACCACAACCAGTAAAATTGATTGATTGATTGATAGAGGTCTTCTCGAGGTCTCCAATATGGTTCTGTGCAGCTTGTTTCTTGTTGGTGACTGTGCTAAGTATGTTTAAAATTATCAATAGTCTTCACGCTGGCAAATTCAATAAGCATCAACTATAGACATTCATTTGTTATGCAAAAGTCTTACCACCTTAGAGATTGACACAGGTAATTTTTGTTTATGGTCATTGACCAAAGTAAAGATGGATGGATTGTGTGAGACGTGATATGAAAGACCAGGGAGCCTTGCCAGGGAGTGAATGAAAACTTGACAGTTGACAGAGGAGAATGGAAGAAGAAAATGTGGTGCTTCAGCCCTAAGTAACATGGGCCAGAGGCAGGAAGGTGATGAAGTTTAACAAATAACTTCTAGGAATTGCAATTCTATTATTCAATTTAATGAGTCGCTTGTCACTTCAACTGATAATAAGTTAGATTGTCACTAAAAATATTAAGTTATGCTGCATTATTTCACCGCAGTGCAGGACTTTCCTTACATCCATAAAATATACGAAACTATGGCAGTATTATAATGCCAATATAAACATAAGGTGGGCTTATGTAACGTAATATTCTCTGCTAGTCAATAATTATCACAGAAAATATTGAAATGGCAATTTTTCACTTATGTAACAGGTAAGGGACAAGTTTAGGGCCAGAATTAGTACTTATTCAGTAGATTAAAGTCATAAAGACGGAAGCATTCTCAAAAAAGGTGAATATCTGCATAACCTCCTTTGATAAACCATAGAGTACACAAAAGAAAATATTTACTTCTTGAGGAGTTGATGACGGCAGATCAGGTAAGGGGCAGCCAAACCGGAGCCGAAGAATGCGATGAAGTAGACAGTGAGTTTGTAACGGTTGTTGATGTCGAAGGGCAGGTTCTGAAACAGTTTGATTAGAATACTGTAGAATTATTGAGGCCACATAAAATTGTATTGATTGTACTGTCTTTTTTTTTTTGTTTACTGTGAATAAAATACGCATTTTGACAAATCATGTATGCAGTATTCACACAGAAACTTTTTCAGTCAATTTAGTGCTGTTTTTATCTGCAAAAAAATGCAAACTAATAGTTTTTGATTCAGAACTTAACCTATGTCGTTTTGGTAAAGCAAAATTTAATGTTTGCTAAATCTTTATCAGTATTCTCTCTTATTAGAACTGGTAAAACAGGAGCGAGATTAACAAAATATTATTTTTTCTTTAATAAAAACAATTGACTGACGCATTAGATTATGTAATGACGTAAAATTTTAAATGAAGAACTCACCTCGCCAGGGACACCTCCATGTGAGTGGTTCCTCACCATGGTGGTCATCACATTCCTGCCCAGTTTGTTAGAAACACGAGCTAAGGGCGCAAACATTTTGTTGTTTCAAATTTTCCTTGGCAAATCTCGCAAAATACAGAAAATTCGATTTCCTTCACGAAATGGAGTGAAGTTATTGCGAAAACTACCACTGCGTTCCCATTATTTTTAATTCATGGTAGTTTCTGAAATGAACGCATCTGTAACTTTGTGAAATAATTTAGAAAAATAAAACTACATTTTGTATTTTCTATGAGTTGTATTTGAGATTTATCTACATATTTAGTAACAAAATTATTTCATAAATAATTATGTTTAACTTTAATCCGCTGGAAGGGATCTGCAAAAAAATTAAATACGATATTATTTCATGACCCATCATAGCAGCGCACACTTTGGCTACCGAGAATAAAGCTAGGCTTTGTGTTATAGGGTTTGAAATGCAGAACTCTTCCTTCGTACTCTTTTAGGACTTACAGCCATTATCAGTTCCAATTGGTGAATGGGATTTAAGATTTATTTTTAAGCTTGCCTACCCCTTTTTAGGGTACGCGTTGGGTATCGTGAAAGGGAAAATAATTAAATGAAACTCACGACAGGTTTTAGCAAAGACGCTAGGTACCCAACGGTTTTAGCACAATGAGCAATTAGAAACATCTACCTACACATAATACCTACTCATATGTTTGCGGTTTATTATGGGCTATTTGGAGTCAAGTGTCGCGTTTACTGTCTCAAGGTGGTATGCAAGACGTAAGAAATATTTGTTGAACTTGTTATGATGTCCTTAAAACTTGAGGATGTATATAAACTAGTGAATAGATGTACGAATATGATAAATATATGGACAAGCACACAAAGTGCAAGACCATAAAGTCAATTCAAACAATTGTTCATTAAATGACACTAAACATTCATTGCGTTATTTACGCAATTTATGGATTTGCAATATCCCTCAAAATAATTCAGGTTATGCTAAATATTGTGTTTCTATAATTAGGGTACTCAGTGTGTAACTATAGTTAACGCACTCATACTATAGATGTACTTAGGCTCAAAGGGACAAACCTACCAATTTTACTAATACCCTGTTTTCATCAGGCTAATGACAATTAAATTGGATAGGTTATTATGACATCTGTGGGCAGTTGATTGACATGCACCTGTTTACTGCGAGTTCTCCCTAATTGGTTGTTTTAATCTAACTTGCACGATGCGACACCTCCTGTACCAATAAATTAGCACTAATTGAATATAACTTGAGTGGTTAAAATAACATTGTATTTCTGTTAATAGAACGGTGGAACAACACTTTAATTAAGCTTAGAGCTAATGAATTAAAGTAGGTCATCATACAATTTGCTTGTTAAGACCTAAATAATAGATATCTAATAGATACAGGGGAAAGCTCAAATGTTGAGTGGATGTTGCGGCTGTTTTGGACAACAGTACTGTTAACTTAACTAGATACCTTCGTTTTGTTTCCATTTTTTTTTTAATTAAAGCTTCGCCCCTTCGTGAAATCAGTGTCACTGAAGGTCTTGCGACCAAAACCTAACTTAAATAGGAAAGCTTCAAAATTAAATTCGTGTCGTATCTCTCTTATCCAAATCTTGACATTCACCCCGCTTTTTGGACGCTCCTATAAAGGAAATTCACAAATACTAGGTACTATCACAGGGTAACTGATTACAGGTTTGCTACCCTGGACCTATGGTGAGGGGGACAATCCTTTTAAACGGCGACAGTAAGAAGTTACAAAACTTACCAGGTTGAGTTCTTGTTCATCTGGTGCCACAGCACGATGAAGGGCGCCGCGATGCCGGTGCCGACGTACCAGAAGAAGTTGAACGTCACACGCGTGCGGTTGTTGATGTTAAATGGAAGGTTCTGGAATTAGAAGCCATTTTGTTTTCATCTCTTGAATGGACAATGGTCAGTAGAGATGAGGTACATTGAAAACCTTCTATGAGTCAAACTAATCATCATCATTTCAGCCAACAGACATACAGGATATTGCTAGATATTTCGCCCAAGCGTCGCCTCATCGACCGGTCTGTGCTTCTGGCATTCCTATAAGACAATATGCGGACCCAGGCAGTTTGCCCAGGTTAAGGGATGATATGGGTACGGCTGAATGAGACAATATTTATACTTGCACATATGTTTTAATCATAGAATGAGATATTCTTCTCTTCTTACCGATAGCAAATAAAAGTACCTAGAGACCTATTTTTTTTGGATGGGAAATCATCAAAGGACGTCTGCTGCTCTTGGGCGGAGCGGGAGAGCGTGACAGACTTTTACTGATCAAAACCCACCCGTGTTCCTTCAGTTGCCCATGTGCCAGGGTCACGGTGTCTCTTTCGAACAATCTCGCGACCCTGGCAGGCATCGGCCCTGGCAGACCCCTTCAGTTCTGCTGACATCTCTTAAAGGCGCGCGTGGAACACTACGCGCCGTCGACCCGAGCCTGGTCCGTTCTGGGCAGCGAGCTACCCATTGCTCGCCGCCTGCAAGCTCACGCCTACGGTGGCCGGCAGTCCGCTATTGACTCCTGACGCCCGCGTCTCCTCCTGCGGCGGCTTGGGACGTGAGGGGGCAGAGACTGTCACCCCCTCACGCGCCCCGCCTCCTCCTTCGCGAGCATTAGTGCTTCGCAGAAGGAGGTGACGGCTTCCATGCCCTTTCGCTCTGTACCATGGCTCGCTCCAGGACCGGACGCGAGAGGTCACCTCCGCCGATCGCCTCCGCGAAAAGAGAGACCTCAATGAATATACTACTGGATTGGATAGCAATGAGCATAATAAACACAGTTGCAACATAGTGTGATCCTTAACTTTTCAGGACATCTCAGATCCTAATCAAATTTCCCAAGCCAGCAGGCCAATTGCATAACCCACTAACAGTAGCAATGGTTTTCATTTTGACAGTTCAACAACATTCACTGCGTTACTTACGTTTTTGAGCATACAAATTGTACGAACATATGAAGCAATGGATTACCAACGTCCTTCAAAATCATTCAGATTGCGATGGAAAGTGTGTTACGCAATTGGGGTGAAGGCCATGGTAAGATTACAAATTTTGTACGTAGGGCAGAGAGTTGCTAGAAAAGTGGCACTATGATGATGAGCTAGAAGACGTATTACTAGGTTAAACTTTTTTTTTGTGGGTAGGAAATCATCAAATGACGTCTTCCGCTTTGGGTACTAACTAAAGGCTCGTCCAGAATCGCGCGACGCGACGCCAACGTCACGCGCGAATCGGCGATTTATATCCGTAGAATAATTTCTATGACCGTGTCGCGGCGCGATAGGTTGCCTTGGTGTGAAGTGTCGCGGGCGTTTTTATAAAAAAAAATCTACGGATATAAATCGCCGAATCGCGCGCGACCTTAGCGTTGCGCTAGTCTGCACGAGCCTTAAAACCCACCCGTGTTCCTTCAGATTGCCCATACGCCAAGACCACGGTACCCTGTCGAACGAATCTCGCTACCTTGGCAGGTACTAGGTTACCCTTAAGTGCTATTGATGCATTCAAAAACACCGCTTTACCTAATTTTACAGTTAAAATACTTGGTTCGCAGCTTTTGTTTACGGGAATCGAAACAACTGGTGTATTTTTCCTTAACCCGACATAGTGAAAACCAATGTAATTCGATCCCTCTTGAGTGGATTAGATTTTTACGGCTATTAATACAACAGAGAGATATAGGCGTTTCGCAAAGTAATTGGAAGTATGTTGTGTTGTGTGTAAGTAGCTGTTCATGTATTGAATAGATACATATTATAAATTTTAAGTAGCTCATCTCGATTGTCTGTGTAACCGCGTTCTTTTCTATTAAGCAAGAGATTTTGATGCTGTTTCGTCTGTATAAGAGATGATTATTAAACTTACATACGTAATCTTGATATTTGACAAGTAGTACAGACCGTTTGAAGCAGGGTCACCACTCACCACTTCACCAGTACCAAGTTATATTTCGCGAGTAGGTATGTGTGGTTTTACAAACAATAAAGGCTTTTGTAAACATGCATTCAGCCAGCGTCGATGTTATGACTTATGTGGACATAAAAGACCGGTTGTGCTCATCAAATAAAATGCAAGAGTAGGTACCTGTCTTCTGACTGCATCTTCTTGTTGGACGTTTATGCGAGTTATTAGGAAAATAATTTAGGTACTCATAGTGCACATGGCATATATTTACACATTCGATTTTGCCTGCAACTTCGTTCGTCTGCATGTATGTAAAACGTCGACAAGGAAAGTACACCTAAACTCAACACTTTGAAGGGTTCTGCTAGGACCGATGCCTGCCAGGGTCGCGAGATTATTCGAAAGAGACGCCGTGACCCTGGCACATGGGTAACTGAAGGAACACGGGTGGGTTTAAGTCAGTAAAATTTAGACACGCCCTCTCGCCCCACCCAGAGCGGGAGAAGTCATTTGACGATTGCCCATCGAAAAAAAAAAATCAGCCCGTGGGGAATTACAAGCGTGGTTTATGTTATATTAACTACAACAGTAATATTATAAAGAGTGATTTATGTAAAAAAAAATTTTTGTTGGTTTGTTACGCATTCTTGCTAAAATGGCTGAACTGACTTTGAAGAAATATGGCACATGGGTAGACCATGACCCGGATTAGGAATTTAGGACATAGAATTATTTTAATCACAATATCCGTACGGTACCTATCAAGACTAATACGGGTGAAACCGCGAGGCACACCTAGTGTATTATGAAATGATTCCACTGTTCATTACAACGCAGTTTACTGTCATTTTTCACATCAAGTTATAGAAGCAACTGCCTAGCTTCCTACTGCATTACCAACAGCATCAATAACTATGTATAGATAATATATGGGATTACCTACTGACGAACAACAATTACGAAACGAAGGAAACGGATTTTCTTCCAACAGAACGAATTCAGTTAAAGTTATAAGCTCATGAATGAGTACCTAAATGCAAAGACCATGCCACAAGTTTTATCTAATCAAATACATACTACGCAAATAAGAGCCAATGTTCTAGGCTTACCTACTCAATATCCACGCATTAACAATACCTTAACTAGGCACACCTTTAAAAGGCAAAACGTGCTTCATTCTTAAAAAAACCTAATTACGTAACAAACAGAGAAATAAAAAGCCTGGACATACCTCTCCAGGGACACCTCCATTTGATCCATTTCTAATGAAACTTCTCATCACATTTCTCCCCGACTGGTTTGAAATTCTTGCCAGAGGACCCAACATTTTGACTTTTCTTCTTTCTATACTGACAAAACTCAACAAAATGGCCAGGTATATAGAAAGATAAGATAATCGTATTGGTTATCGGTGGATACTGACCAAGCGGCTAGCTGATAAGCTTGAACTGAAGTGTTCTAAGCAAACGAATACGTTGGTATAATCCGTCGATATGATATTGATACAATGTGTATAGTATTCGAGTGCGAACGAGAACCTTTTAAAAATGTTTGGGTTGTAATGCTGTGAGTGTTGAGGAAAACGGGTATAAAATGAAATGACTGTATTTTGCTTATTTATACGAGAGATGTTTTAAAATTCGAGGCATTGGAAATTGGAAGTAGGTATTATGGTATGTACACCATAATACCATAACTATTTACTTACAAATATAATAGCTAAGAGGTCCCGATGTAAGCATGAATTGCGGTCACTCTGCTTTCACGATCCGGTTAGGTAGAACATTTAAATCCTCTTTTCCCATATTTTATTGCAGCTCCTGCACTCTAACTACGTAACACAATATCAATTATAATCTGATAATTTTGAAAGATATTGATCATACACTGCTTTTTATGTTCGTAAAATTTGTCTGCTCAGCAACTTAAATGACGCAATGAATATTGTTGAACTGTCTAACTGAAACTTCCTACTGATATAATGTGTTAGGTACTGTATACGTGCTTGTAGGTACTGATTTATCATTGAATTTGGCGGATTTAGCGGAATGATGCGTTTTGTAGTGTTTCTGAGTTATTACTATATATTTTCTTTCTTTTATCTTAAACTTTCTATTGCCAGCAGCTTTGCCCGCGTATTATACGTGTAAACCTTCCTCTTGAATCAATATACATTAAAAAAAACCACATCAAAATCCGTTGCGTAGTTTTAAAGATCTAAGCATACATAGGGACAGACAGAAGGAAGCGACTTTGTTTTATACTATGTAGTGAAGAATGGAAGAATCAAACTCATCTCCTACTATTTATGGTGGTTGTTTTGCTATGAATATTGTGTAAACGAGCAAAGTTAGTGGTATAAAGTTCTCAAATGTTTTGTTACTTTCCAGCATTTTAAGAAAACTCTAAAATAAAGAATGATCTGCTACATACCCTGTTGCTCATTTAAGGAAGGATAAACTGTGTGAAATATGCGTGTTGTTGTAACAATTAACTGAGACTTATTTTTTTAACACTTTTCCTTGAGTTTTGTTATCGTTGAATATTGCAAAGTATTATTGAATATTATGACCATTTTATGCGAAAAATCTTCACAACACGATATGATTAAATACCATGGGGGGAGGCAGGAACTATAGAACACCACCTCCTTTTTTTTGGATGGGAAATCATCAAAAGACTTCTCCCGCTCTGGGACACCCTCCCGGGGTGTGTCAGACTTCTACTGACTAAAAACCACCCATGTTCCTTCAGTTGCCCATGTGCCAGGGTCACGGTATCTCTCTCGAACAATCTCGCGACCCTGGCAGGAACGTGACCTCCTACGATTCTTACATACTCCTTTTCCCTCGTTCATACATCTGGCCATACACGCACGCCGGTTACAAGTGCTACGCACCTGACCCTTCTGAAGAACATCACCAATAAGGTCACTATATGATCTCCTAGGGCGTCCCCTTCCGGCGTGACCAGTCACATCTACCTTGTAAATATTTTTAAGTAGCTTCTGCCCGCGACTTCGTCTGCGTAAATGTCGGTTATCGCGGACGCAGACAAAGTCACGGAATATAAAGTAGCCTATGTCCTTTCTCAGGCTCCAAACTATCTGTGTACCAAATTTCATTTAAATCGGTTTAGTAGTTTTAGTAGGAAAGTGAGACAGACAGACAGACAGAGTTACTTTTGCATTTATAATATTAGTGTGGAAGTGTGGATAGTGTGGATTAGTGTGGATAATAACTTATTAAATAAACCGGCTAGATGTAGGTCGGACTACGCACAATTACTACTTAAAGATTCCTTTCAGATTTTTGCCTTTACTTGTGCTTTGAGACCTTGCTCCTCCCTCATTTTATGATTCTAGGTGAACGGGAAGTACCTACCCTAGGTACGGGTTTTGATTAACATAATGTTGGCATAAATAGCCGTTTTTATAAGTTAACTAAGAAGCTTGATTTTTAACAGATCCATGAGACCGTAGACCTTCGTATTTGATATTAATTTCAACTTGATACTTCCAGCCGTACCTGAGAAAAAGAGTTTGACAGATAAACACACATACGGACTACGAAGTGATCTTTTACGGAACCATAAAAATAGGAACTTAGTTTTTTTAAATAGATTTTGCATATTTCAAAATAATCAAATGTCAATCATAATTTTCTATGAAGGCTGCGGTTTTAAAATAAATTATCTTGGCTTTTCCTCATCAAACGAGAAAATAGTAGTTTTTTCATTTAATGCAATGGCAATTTGCAAATGACGTTTTTGCGTATGAAAATGGCAACATAGGATCTGCCATTTTAAAAAAAAGAAACAGTCGGCCACGCTTGCTACAGAAATCATTTCACTTTTCGGGGGCCTATTTTCCCCCTTTACGTTTAGTTCCAATATTGCTGTAATTACTTCATTACCAGAGCAAAACTTTAAATCGTAAGTAAAAATTAGATATGGCCGACTTGGACGATTTCTTCGCGAAAAAAGATCGCAAAAAGTCGAAGGCAGTGAAAAAGTTCGCTACAGCCGATGAGTTGACCAAAAAATTGGACGACCCAAAACAGAAATCAGATGTAAGGCCGAAGAAGGAGCGGCCGGTTCAGGAAGGAGAAGAAGGAGGTCGAGCAGGGGTGAGTTCTGATACTAAACATTAAAATTTTAACACAACATCATGTCAGTCATTGTTTCGGGATGATTCGTGGGCACTTTTGACGATTAGTAAAGCTCTGTTTTATTCCACGGTGACTAATGATCACTTCTCGCGTCTGTTTAGCGTTTGACCTGGTTTCGTATGTAAATCTAGCAATTTTTTTTTGTAGGTCGTTAATCTGTTACCCTAATTTTGAGAAATCAAAATGATTGTAAAGGGTTCTCTCCATGTAATACGTATCTCTAGAGTCAGACGTGTCTCCACAGATGATACTTGCAATGCAATGTCATTCACTGTATGAAACTTAATAGGTTAGGTTCAGCATTTCTTAAAAGAAAGTCGTTTTTTTAACAAGATTTGTACCAAATCATTGTAATACATTCCAAATCAAAATTGCTTAGATTTGCACTTATTATATCCACACTTACTCAACATTCTTCAAATCATACATCCAAGAAATCAAACAACAATCCCCTTGAAATTTTTCATGGGCAATCCATAGACACATCATACATTTTTAATTTTATAGTTTTTGTTAATGTCAAGGTTAAATGAATACAGCCAAATGATTTTGAACCTTCTTACTTTGTTTTCATAAATTCTCATAATCTTAACTTCATAATAAACAAGTAAATGTAAACAACTTAAACTATTACAATTTATGTATGTATATTGACAATTGTAACAATTCCGACAGTGATGTAGCGTTTAAGGAAAACAATAATGTCTGATAATAACTTGTTACTTGATACAATATGCACTTGGAATATTCTTTATTTAATTTGTATTTTATAACATACATGCTGAAATGGATTATATTCAAAATCAAAATAATTCACATAAACCTACATGAGCATTTATGAAACGTCAGTGGCTAAGTGCATGGATCCAACTTGTTGATTCCTATGGAGAAGAGCCGGCAAGAAACGCCATGGCTACTCTTATAAAAATAATTGGCTTTTACAATGGTTTCAAATTACGTTCTTAATAGAAGACATTCTAAAAACTAAGTTAAATATTTTAGTCAACTGGTTATGGTATGGTTATTGTGATAAAATTATAGAAAACGAACAGTTACACAGTAAAAACAACTTATGTTTTAAAACTAGAAAAGTTGATTGTTTCTTAACTTTGAGAAGACAGATCGAGGAGAGAAGAAACAATCGCAGCAACTCAGCTAGCTTCACAAACTTCATAGTAATATCATCATAAAAATGTCAAGTTATCTTTATATGTCAATAGCTAGTTATTGGTTTCCATGGATGAAATAGCAATGCATATTCTCCTTTATACATATGTGCATATTACAAATGCCAATGATAGTAATCATGCTGTCATAGTGAGCCATCAGACAAGAAAAGTTGTGGTAGTCTTGTGAAAACATTACTGGCTTTAATGAGTAGGGCATCCTGTGTAAACGACAATGAAAAATCTTTATGGTGTAGTAAAACTACAGATCTTGTTTTTAATACTTGATCTTGTTATTTATTGTATTCCACAAAGTGAACTTCATCATCATCATTCATCATATCAGCCATAAGACATCCACTTCTGGACAAAGGTCTCCCCCAGATTGTCATAATTGTCATGCCCTGCTTGGCAGGCGGGTTGACGATTGCAGTTTGGTGGTAAAATGCATAGAGAATGCTGCTGCCCACACTCTAGTTAGTCTCTTAGTCACCTCTTACTACACCCACGAGAAGAAATGGGATAGAGCTATTTTTTATGTCCGTCACCATACAGACCTGTCCGGCACTATATGGAACTGTGGTGAACTTAGATGAGAAGTTTAACAAAGACATGATCATTGTGGACCCTATTGGGCAAAGCAAAGTAGGAGAGAGGAACAGGGCTTTTATTCAACTGATTAGTTTGTTATGAGTCTTCTAAGAAAACATGTATTTCTAGATTCATCATTAGGTTGTTATTCCCACAGATAAAACTCAGCAATTTTCTGAAGTCAAGAAAAAATATTTACCATGATGAATGAAGAAAAATAAAATTTCTTTGATAATGACAATGAGACAAACAAATATTTGTTAGATGTTTTTTTTTGCAAATGTTTTGCACACAACATGAGTCGTTGTCCTTGAGTTAATATTTATATCTGGTTTCTTAAAACAAGTTTTAGTTTTGCACAAATTTCTAATTTGAATTGTTAAAAAGATAACCAGGCCGCGGTGAGGCTAAAAAGATAGCCACTGCAGGGCCAGGCCTCGTCTCAAACAGAGCGAACAACCATGCTTGCTCAGTATGTGTTAAAGATTTCAGACTATTTAGGAAGATTTTATAAGTAATATTTATTTTAATATATTTTCTGCTGATGTAGTACCGAATTTTGACTTACTACAACATCGAGACAGAGTTCTGAGTGGAGCCAGACGTAAAGAATAGCACCATCCCATTTCTTCCCATGCCATGGGTGTTCTAAGAGGCGACTAAAGGACTTACTAGAGAATGGGCAGCATTGTCCTCTATGCATTTTACCACCACACAGCGATCGCCAACCCGCCTGCCAAGCGTGGCGATTATGGCAAACCCCCCCACATAGGGGTAGGCCTATGTCCACCAGTGGACGTCTTACAGCTGTAATGATGACAACGCAGAGAAATACAAAATAAGTTATCTGCGGCATCTCATAACATCAATTACATTACTACTTTTGATATTACTAACACTAACTCCATAGTTAGCGACTTAACTCATCCAAAGTTCAACTCTAGGTTTACCTTTAACTGTTGGTGCCGAAAGATCAATCATTTGATTAACTCTGAGTTAGCTATTACTCCAAGTTATTTAGGACTAGCTTTTGCCAGCGGCTTCGTCCGCGTGGAGGTCGGAAATTATCCCGCGGGAACATACTACCGGGATAAAAAGTAGCCATGTCCTTTCTCAGGCTCTAAACTATCTGTGTACCAAATTTCATTTACATGGGTTCAGTAGTTTTAGCAGGAAAGCGAGACAGACAGACAGAGTTACTTTTGCATTTATAATATTAGTGTGGATAATTCATGAACGCACAACTGGGTCTAACTGGAACTGCCTGCCCCTATCTTAGGCATCCCCTTTTCGACCTCTTTAAGATGAAAATCTTTATAGAGGTATGAGGAACAGGGTGTAAAGTACACTCACTCTCTATAAAAAGGGGTAGAACCTCCGAACAGACGTATTGACTCTGGTGGGAAACTACGCGCCGAATGATGTCGGGACGTTGTATATATCGATGGTTAAAAGGTAATAGGTTTTATGCGACAAATACGAAATTGATCAGGAGAGCGGTTTAAGTTTGAAATTGTAGAACAGTTGACATAACTTTTTTGTTTATCGTCATATCGTGAAAAATTTAAAGACATCGTAGAGCCATGCATGCCATGCATTCGAAAAAGCAGAAAATTTTAAGTAGGATGGAGTTCATAAGTCATTTACGACCGAAATGGCGCTTATTACCTTTTAACCGTCGTTATGCTAGATGCGCAGTAAACACTCCTTGTGCGATACAGGATTTTGCGTAACGTCAGTTTGATGCGTAGTTCGAATGAGGCATTGTGGGTGCTTCCACATCTTCTGTGTAATCCATACTAGCTTCTGCCCGCGACTTCGTCCGTGTCAAATTTTTGCTCCCGTCGAATCGAATTGCCTGCCAGTTTTCATCCATTTTTCGTTGCTGCTCCGCTCCTTTTGATCGTAGCGTGATGTTATGTAGCCTATAGCCTTCCTCAATAAATAGGTTATCCAACACAAAAAAGATTTTTTCAATTCGGACCAGTCGTTCTTGAGATTAGAACGTTCAACCAAACAAACAAACAAACTCTTCAGCTTTGTAATATTCCACTTCAATATTTTAGCTTATTCTATATTGTGTTGATCCATTTGGGAGGTCTAAATGCCACCAAAATGATCTATTTTATCTATTGCTTTTCTAGTATCACTCCCATTAGTAACATAATCAAATATTAATTTAAATAGAAATTAGCTGCTGCTAATATGACATGACATTATCAGTATAAAAACCCAGACAACATAACATCAAGCCTTGTTTCCCTAAAGGGTTGGGCAGAGGTGTGTACCTATATAGTACATCCACATTTCGCCTGTTAGGTGTAAGTCCCATGTAATAGGGGGCGAGCCTATTGCCATCAAGCGGGCACAAGTCCAGACTTCGGGCTGCTACTGTGAAATTTTAGATAGAATAAACCTAATATGACGTTACCCGACCAGGGAATCGAATCCAGGACTTAATGCTCAGTAGTACCGCTTGCTACGTCTTGACCAACGAGGAAGCCCAAAAAAATACATAAACAACAGAACGGCACCTGCTACGATCCTTGCATACTTCTTTTGTTTCTTACACGTTCATACATCTGGAGGTCAATTCCCAAGACACGACATCCGTAGTTATGGCCGAAGTTTCGGCCGATTCCCACTCCGTATAACTTATGGACATGCAATGCGTTTGGGGCCCGACCCAAGAATGAATAACACCACGATTTGACAGGTGTCCCTGCTGCCGATGTGTATTGACGCTTCCCAAAAAGTTAAATCGGGTGTAGGGTTCACTCCGAAGTTTGGAACTACTTTCGGACGGCTCAAGTCGCTGACGGACTTTAGAGTAGCACCTTGGTCATACATGCATGCCGCATGCGAGTACTACGCAGTTGATTTTTCTAAAGAACTTCCTCCTTCTTGGTCAAATCCTCCTTCACAACAAGTATAATCAGCCAAGAACGTTCCAACTGAATTGACACAGGCCTCCATGCCAGGTTTAGCTGGGAAGAAGTAGCGCAACCAATTCCCCAGCCCATCAAATTCTTTAGACGACCTACACAGCCAGGTAGTCTCCTGAAATTATTCTCAACAGCAGCGTATGTATAATGTTCCCACTGCTGTAAAACAGGCCTCGTCTTGGTGAGCGGAAGTGGGCCATAATCCACCACACGGGCCCAGTGCGGGTTGGTGGCTGTCACATGTCTTCGAATTTTTTGGTTCTAGGACTTGTCGGTTTCCTCACGGAGTTTTCCTTCACCGTTTTGAGAGCAATGATGACGGAATAGTTTACGCTCGTAAGTTGCGGCCACTGGCGGTACTGTCACAATAGGTCACCAGTTCACCACTGCTCTTTCTCATCTGCTTTCAGACAAATGTGTATTAAAAAAGTAGATAAATACAATGACTGAATGTTTCTAAGTAAATTAAAATAAATCATATTATGTAAGATAGCATAATGGTATCTAAATCCTAACAGTGCTGATAAACTAGACATCTCACCTTGTTCTGAGTTGATTGGTTGCAATCATTAAAATTCAAACTATTTTTCCGTTTTGTGTTTATTGTTGTTTACCGACGTATTTGTCTTGGGAATGCCCGACTAATTATATAACTAGAAGCTATAAATTTCATGCGAAGTGGCTTGAGGACTATATAATCCTCAAGCGACTTCGAATGAAAATACCTCATGTTATTCCAGAATAATGTAGCTCTCTACGTGACAGAATTTAATAAATCGGCTTAGTCGTTTTTAAGTTTTTCCGTTACAAACACTAAAATCTTTTCTCTTCATAATATTTATGTAGAGAACATTCAAAAATTCCCTCTATTTTAAATCAGCGCGTTCGATACTCGTATCACGTCGACCCTCGCTGTTCGGGGAATCCCTTGACAGAACGATTTAACTGTCCATAATAGATTTAGTTTACTGAGAACACGCCTTGTTTCAAATGAAACTATTTGATAAGTAACGCGATGTTCTGAACGTTTAATATAGTGCTAGAAATTGTCTTTGCTATTTTCTTTAGCAATATTATAGGCCTATTATTGTCCGTGTGGTCCCGGACGTAAAGAATAGTACCACCCCATTTCTTCCCGTGGGTGTCGTAAGAGGACTGTCTAAGGGATTTACTAGAGAATGGGCAACAGCGTTCTCTATGCATTTTACCACCTTACTGCGATCGCCAACCCGCCTGCCAAGCGTGGTGATTATGGCAAACCCCCCCAGATTGGGTGATGTCCAGCAGTGGACGTTTTACGACTGAAATGATGACTATTATAGGAGCATCGTTGTATTCCGCATGGTTTGTACAAAAAGGCGATCGCTTGTCACTTGCTTGTTCTTAAAAGATGGGTTAACGTCAACATCGGTCTTATTTATTTACCAGCCTTCTTGTTTTGTAGATTTGTTCAATATCACACTGTTTTTGTATATAAGGTGTATCTATTCATACACGAAATATTTTAAGAGGTACACCTGTAGGTGGTAAAGAAGCTACAGCAACGAAAAAATTTTTTTTCTGAATTTATTTTTTCAAAATTTAATATTTGTAAATTATTTGACGCACATAAGAAATACTGGTTCCTTCTTACTTTTTACGGCCCGAGACACCGCGGCCCCATGCTCGTGCCGTCCGGTCGCCGCCCTCGCAGCGTCAGGCGGGCCATTCAAGAATTTGGAGTAAACGTTTTATGCAAAACGTCTAAAGTAGTTTTAAAATTATAATAATTACGAAAATTCAAAAACGCTTAGATAAAAAAAATGTTTTTGCTTCTATAGCTTCTCTACCACCTACAGGTGTACCTCTTAAAATATTTCGTGTATGAATAGATACACCTTATATATATATTTTTTTCATTTAAGAATGCATACACAATTCACTATGCAGTATAAAATTGATTTACATCTGTCACCCAGCTCACACTTTTCGTCAAGTCCATTTGAAAAACAGCATCAGGCACTAGTTGTCTGGCATCTTTGCTGAACTGGGCCTTTTTGGCGCAGTCGTGAGGCACACTTTTCAACTTATTTTTTACATTGCACTTTACACTTTTTATTTGATTTTATTATTTTGTCAGCTGTATTTTTTATGCATATAAGTCTGTGATAAAATATATTTACTTTCTTCTTTCTTTCAAGGAGACTCTCCATCCATGTGTCATAAATAGATCAATGGGGCATTGCTCTTGGAGGTATCTCTCGCTTTTGCTGACCCCTATCCCAAAGGTGGATTACCGTTGTAGTCCTGTTCTCTACTATTCTATAAAGACTGTTATCATAAGACACTGCGATCACCAATATGTCTTCTAAGTTTGATAATAGCAATTTTTCCACACTGAAATCACAATCTAACTATTCAGCTAGCATCAGCCACCTCCCTTTGAGAGGAGGGAGTGGGCTCTATTTCCACGTGGGCCCATTACGGGTTGGGAGATTTTTATTTTTATTGGTTCTAGGACATTCCGATTTCCTCACGATGTTTTCCTGTAACGTTTTGAGTGTAGTGGTGATGAAATAATTTACACGAAGTAAAGTGCCCCAGCCTGGTTTCGACCCCACGATTTTCAACTACAAAGTCAAGACCGTTGCCTCTGGGCTACCACTACTCATCTATATATATAAAATTCCAAGTCCTGAGTGACTGACTGACTGATATATCAAGGCACAGCCTAAACTGCTGGTCCTAGAGAAATGAAATTTGGAGGGTGTGTTCTTTGTCCTTACAAAGAAATATTGTCCTTACAAAGAACACGCGTAGGTATCCACTAAGAAAAGGTTTTTTGAAATTACATATCTAACAGGGTGAACCTCATGCACGCGGGCGAAGCCGCGGGCAGAAGCTAGTTTTTACTATGAAAACATATTCCTAGAAATGCCCCTTTTACATAAAACATGTTACTAAACACATCCTCTCCAATCTTTCCAGGAAGAAGAAGAATGGAAGGAGTATGAGGAGCCGGTAAAGGACTACACTGGCCTCAAGATCCAGGTGCTGCAAGGAGGCAACCAACAGTCGGACTCCGGTCGCGACTCCGCTTCCGAGGATACTGCGGGTCCTGAGGGCGGGAAGGTCAAGGGACCCTGGAATAAGCCTGTGAGTTTCAAGATAATCGGAAATAGCAACTTTTCTGGTTGTTGTCCATTGTAGATTGTGGCTTACAAACTCTTGTACCCCCGCTAAACCCAACCACTGCTACTCAGCAGTGGTTGGGTTTAGCGGGGATGTTACTTAATTAATAGGTCCTCAATCTCTTGTGCTTTATCGTTAAGTGCTACAAAAACCGGAGAGTTTGTCTGGTTTTGATTTTTTTCACATCTGGCACAGACTATAGAGTCTGTGCCAGATGTGAAAAAAATAAAAGTCGTTGACACCCGCCTTCCAATGTATTCAAATATTTCAAAACGGTACGAAAAAAATGTAAAGAAAATGTCCCTAGCACGGTCAAAACGGTAATTTCAATACATTGGTAGGCAGGTGTCAACGACTTTTATTTTTCTCTCATCTGGCACAGACTATAATTGTAGGCTTCATAATATGAAACAGGCAACTGAAGGAACACGGCTGGGTTTTATGCAGTAAAAGTCTGACACGCACTCCTGCTCAGCTCAGAGCGGGAGACTTCATTTGATGATTTCCCACCCGGAAAAAATATAATACTGTGTCTACACTAAGGAGCGCCGATCATGAATCACAAATTTTTTCGCCCGTTTTTGGAACCTGTCTTTCTCAAGAATAGGGCTGTTTAAGGCATTTTTTTTTATTCGACTGGTATTTCTAGATTTTAGCGCTTTCAAACGGACTCTTCAGCTTTATTATTAGTATAGAATTAAATAGAATACCGATTGAAACGTTACCATATTTGATTTCAGCATCAATCGGAATCGGAAACCCCAGCCCCGCCACCGGTGGAGGAGCCAAAACCGCGCGAAACTAAGCCGGCGACATACGTGCCGCCATCGTCGCGTCAGCGGCCTGTCGAGAACGTGCGCAGGAGTACGGTAAGTCAATCAAAAGCCTATCTTATCTACTTATCTAAATAGCCTGTATGTATTTTCCCACTGCAGTGCAATAGTCTCCTGCCAGGGTCGTGATATTTGTTCGAAAGAGTCATCGTGGCCCTGGCCCATATAGGCAACTGAAGGAACACGGGTGGGTTTTAGTCAGTAAAAGTCTGAGACGCCCTTCCGCTCCACCCAGAGCGGGAGACGTCATAGGATGATAAACCACGTACAAAAAAAATGGGCAAAAGCCTCCCTCTCACTTTTCCACAGTATTCTGTCTTTTGCTAGTGCTGGCCAGTCGTTTCGGTAGGAGTCAAGCTCGTCAAATACAGCAAAAAAAAAAGATCATGTTAAGATTCCAGTCTAATAGATAGATAGTTTATGCCAATTTTCACAAAAAAAAAAAAAACTACTAACATTCATTCAAGAAGTCACAAATCAGTCGGTAATCAGAAATTTTAATCAAAATCACTTGTAATTTACTGTTTTGCATTCGTACTGTACTGAGTCGCAGTGCCGAGTTTAAACTTGTAGAAAATTTGCGAATATTCGTATAGTTCTGCTTCGATCATAGATGGCGGTACCATGGCGTACCTACATATTTCTAGTAAATACTTTCAACACTTTCATATAGTTCAGGTACTTGATAATAGGTGTAGTTTTCTGTCGTACATGAAAATACTATTTTCAATACACAGGCTTTGTTTACGGTCGATGATTTCGTATTCCCCAATGGTCAAATCTTAATTCTTTCATAAGTTAGAATTGTGGCGAGACCTTTCGTTGAAGTTAAGCTATGTTAGGGTACAAGTGTACAACAGAGAGTGGTCGATCAACGTAGACCGTCGCTTTAAAATGTGTCAACTCAAATATGTTAAACTAGCATGTCCTAGAACCAACAATTCGAAGATTAGTGAAATCTACGAACCCGCACTGGGCCCGCGTGGTAGTTTATAGCCCACTCTCTCTCGAAAACAGGAGAGTTACGTTTCAGTAGTGGGAACATTGTAGTACATAATAATACTACTATATTACGAAGTCATCGGTCCCGAAATATATCCAGTATCGTACTACCCAGTAACTGGGTTGTGGAGGTCAGACAAGCAGTCGCTCCATGTAAAATACTGGTACTCAGCTGCATCCGGTTAGACTGGAAGCCAACTCCAACTTAGTTGGGAAAAGGCTAGGGAGATGAAAATGATGATCGGTCCAGAAAGTCAGACAACCAATCCCAATAATTTGGTTGAGAGCTCAGATAGGCAGTTTGTACTTGTAAAATACTAGTATTCAGCTATAGGTTAAGTATGCGGTTAGGATAGAAACTAACTTCAACATAGATAGGAAAAGGCTAGACCGTGATGGTGTAGATTCATCACAGTCTGGTGGCAGCCTGAGAAAATACTTCGTAAAAATCTTAGTCATATTCATTTACTGATAGAAAACAGCCTAAACCGTTGGGTCTAGAAGCATGAAATTTTGTGCAAGTGTTCCTAATGCAATGAAAGTCGGACCGCGCCTGGCGAGAGTTCTTGCAATGTTCTTCTCGCTATGTGTGTGCCACTCCTACCTGCCGGATGATTTTATGAAGACAGTTGTAGTGCCGGTGGTTAAAAATAAAACTGGCGATATGGCAGATAAAAACAACTACAGGCCCATATCACTTGCAACTGTAGTTGCGAAAGTGTTTGACAGTGTGCTTAACACGCAGTTAAAAAAACATGTGACACTCCATGATAACCAGTTTGGTTTTCGACCTAAACTGTCCACAGAGAGTGCAATACTGTGTCTAAAGCACACCGTTAAATATTACACGAATAGGAAGACCCCGGTATACGCGTGCTTCCTCGATTTATCCAGAGCTTTTGACCTCGTCTCGTATGATGTTCTCTGGAGGAAGCTGGAGAGCACGGACTTACCAGGGGAACTCGTCAGCATACTCCGATACTGGTACGGGCACCAAGTCAATAGTGTCCGATGGGCGGGTGCAATGTCGGACCCTTATGTTAGTGAATGTGGCGTAAGGCAAGGCGGTCTGACCTCGCCTACATTGTTCAACATCTATATGAACGAGCTGATCGTCTCGCTCAGCAGTCAACATGTCGGATGCTATGTAGACGGAATTTGTGTCAACAATATTAGTTATGCCGACGACATGGTGTTGCTGAGCGCGTCGATTTGTGGGCTGAGGAGACTTCTCAGTACGTGTACTGAATACGCGCGTGGACATGGACTAATATATAATGGGAAGAAAAGCCAAATCATGGTTTTTCAGGCCATCGGTGTGACGAGTCCTTTAAATGTACCGCCTGTTCATCTCGAGGGTGTTCCAATGGACCGAGTGGACCAATTTAAATATCTAGGGCATCAGCTCACCGAGGACCTTAAAGACCATGCGGACATGGAGCGAGAGCGGAGGGCGCTGTCTGTGCGAGCCAACATGATAGCCCGCAGGTTTGCGCGTTGTTCTGTTGGTGTGAAGGTCACGCTTTTTAAAGCGTACTGCACGTCCCTTTATACCTGCAGCCTGTGGGTTGACTACACTGGTAGGGCATACAGCGCCCTCCGTATCCAGTACAACAATGCGTTCCGGGCGGTGTTGGGGCTGCCCCGTTTCTGTAGCGCATCAGGGATGTTCGCGATGGCGCACACTGATTGTTTCCACGCTGTTATGCGCAAGCGGTGTGCGTCTCTGGTGCGCCGGGTGCGGGGCGGCCACAATGCCATCCTGGCAATGATCGCTGACCGGTTGGACTGCCCTTATATACGGCATGGGTGTGGCAGGCATGTTGCTGTTTCAATGCCGGTTAGAAAATATTAATTTTTGTATTTTATGTGTGTTTTATTTATTTTTTACTTTTTTTTTTTTAATGACAATTTGGTGATTAATTTAAATTTTAATATTAATTGATTTTGGTGTTTTTCTATTCCTGACTGTTAATTCTTAATTTTTGACTGTTTATTTTTAATTATTAATTCTGATTTTGATTTTAATTCTAAATTTTTATGTGTATTGTGTTTATAATTATGTGCCTAATAATGAGTCCATTGTAACTTGAGTATGAATAAATAATAATAATAATAAAGTGAGCATAAGGAGAGGATTGTTGTAAATTCAACTCCTAAATGGATTAAATGGGGGATGAAATTTTATATTCATGTGTCTCATTTTTGCCGATATGGCCGTACGGCCTCTTGTAAGAGAATTTCAGGAAACATTTTGACATGGATCTGTCCTTAATTATAGAAACACGCGCCCGACATCCACAACGACGACTACTTCCCGGTGCTGGGCGCCAGCGCCAAGCGAGGCGGCGGCGGCTGGAGCACGGCCGGCGCGGGAGGAGCGCGCGAGCCGACCGCGCCGCGCCAGCCCCTCGCGCTCGGGAACCGCTTCACGTCGCTACAGGACGACAGCTAGCCAGGTATACATCTAGTGAGACAAGCGAGCCGACCGCGCCGCGCCAGCCCCTCGCGCTCGGGAACCGCTTCACGTCGCTACAGGACGACAGCTAGCCAGGTATACATCTAGTGAGACAAGCGAGCCGACCGCGCCGCGCCAGCCCCTCGCGCTCGGGAACCGCTTCACGTCGCTACAGGACGACAGCTAGCCAGGTATACATCTAGTGAGACAAGCGAGCCGACCGCGCCGCGCCAGCCCCTCGCGCTCGGGAACCGCTTCACGTCGCTACAGGACGACAGCTAGCCAGGTATACATCTAGTGAGACAAGCGAGCCGACCGCGCCGCGCCAGCCCCTCGCGCTCGGGAACCGCTTCACGTCGCTACAGGACGACAGCTAGCCAGGTATACATCTAGTGAGACAAGCGAGCCGACCGCGCCGCGCCAGCCCCTCGCGCTCGGGAACCGCTTCACGTCGCTACAGGACGACAGCTAGCCAGGTATACATCTAGTGAGACAAGCGAGCCGACCGCGCCGCGCCAGCCCCTCGCGCTCGGGAACCGCTTCACGTCGCTACAGGACGACAGCTAGCCAGGTATACATCTAGTGAGACAAGCGAGCCGACCGCGCCGCGCCAGCCCCTCGCGCTCGGGAACCGCTTCACGTCGCTACAGGACGACAGCTAGCCAGGTATACATCTAGTGAGACAAGCGAGCCGACCGCGCCGCGCCAACTCCTCGCGCTCGGGAACCGCTTCACGTCGCTACAGGACGACAGCTAGCCAGGTATACATCTAGTGAGACAAGCGAGCCGACCGCGCCGCGCCAGCCCCTCGCGCTCGGGAACCGCTTCACGTCGCTACAGGACGACAGCTAGCCAGGTATACATCTAGTGAGACAAGCGAGCCGACCGCGCCGCGCCAGCCCCTCGCGCTCGGGAACCGCTTCACGTCGCTACAGGACGACAGCTAGCCAGGTATACATCTAGTGAGACAAGCGAGCCGACCGCGCCGCGCCAACTCCTCGCGCTCGGGAACCGCTTCACGTCGCTACAGGACGACAGCTAGCCAGGTATACATCTAGTGAGACAAGCGAGCCGACCGCGCCGCGCCAGCCCCTCGCGCTCGGGAACCGCTTCACGTCGCTACAGGACGACAGCTAGCCAGGTATACATCTAGTGAGACAAGCGAGCCGACCGCGCCGCGCCAGCCCCTCGCGCTCGGGAACCGCTTCACGTCGCTACAGGACGACAGCTAGCCAGGTATACATCTAGTGAGACAAGCGAGCCGACCGCGCCGCGCCAGCCCCTCGCGCTCGGGAACCGCTTCACGTCGCTACAGGACGACAGCTAGCCAGGTATACATCTAGTGAGACAAGCGAGCCGACCGCGCCGCGCCAGCCCCTCGCGCTCGGGAACCGCTTCACGTCGCTACAGGACGACAGCTAGCCAGGTATACATCTAGTGAGACAAGCGAGCCGACCGCGCCGCGCCAGCCCCTCGCGCTCGGGAACCGCTTCACGTCGCTACAGGACGACAGCTAGCCAGGTATACATCTAGTGAGACTAGCGCGGGAGGAGCCAGAACTTTATACATTTCGTTTTGTCGCATTAAGTAAAAAGAGAATGGGCAGCAGCGTTATCTATGTCTTTTACCACCATACTGCGATCGTCAACCTGCCTGACAAGCATGGCAATTTTGCAAATCTCCCTCAAATTGGGGGAGACCTATATCCAGCAGTGGGCCTCTTTCGACTGAAATGATGATAAGGTTGAAGTAAAAGATTATTATTTGCAAACCATTTCGAAAGAACAGCTAGACTATCGTTGATTCATAAGACAACCGTATCTTTTCTATCTATTTTAAAAATAAGTAAAGTGTAATCAGCGAATAAAATTATATCCGAGAAGTAGTTAGCCATCATGTAAGAAAGGTCATTAATGTTAACTAGAAATAAGAAAGGGCCAAGAATTGAACCTTGAGGCACGCCCATCTTAACTAGAGACCCCTAGAACGTCGCTCCGTTATAGTTTACTTTTTACTGCCCGTTTGATAGATAGAAAAGAACAAGATAAGCAGCTTCTCCACGAATTCTGTAGTCGTGTGGACTAACAAATCAATGTTTTGTGGTCAACGCAGTCAAAAGCTTATGAGAGGTTACAGAAAATGCCAATTGCGTCTTGAGAATTCTCCCAGGATTCCAAAATGTGACTGATGAATTTTGCTCCCGCATCTGTCGTCGATCTACTGTGTTTTTAAGTTCAGACAACAACCAACCCCCAAGAAGAACTGGTGCAACCAAACCTGGTGCTAGGTTGCACCAGTTCTTCCCAGCTAAACCACTAGCATGCGTAGCATGACCACCGTAGAAACGGGTTTTGTCGACGAAAGAATAAACAAAGTGACAGATTGTAGATAGATTGCTTCTGCGTCCTACAGGCGTAGCACGAGCACTGTCTTGTCGACGGAAGAGTAGGCAAAATTACGTTTCGTGTAGACAGTACGACTAGGAAGTGGTCAATGGCGGGCGTTTAACGGGACTGTCTTAATGTTATTTTGACTTTCGGAATGTGTTGATTCTCAGCCCAGTTTGAATAAATGACTTTTGATTTCTGTTAGGTTTGCACACGTGTTAGGTTTGTACTTGTTACGGGAAGGGAAACGTCAAACTTAAACGCCGGTTAGAGACACACTGTTTATTCAATATGGCGGGTGGCGCAACAGGCGCGTCCTTGGCCAAAGTATGAATGGCATACAGCCTATGCCCAACACAACATCTCCCCACCCTAGTTAACACACCCCATAGGAATAATAAGATACAATAATATACAATTAATAACAATAGTAATACCACTAAATAGAAAATGTACCGTTACAAATAGGGTGCATAATCAACCCTTGGTACGTTGCGCAGGAGCCTGTGTGGACACCTAGAAACCGGTGTCCCTTGACTGTTTTCCCCAACCCCTTCTTCCCCCGTTTGAGGTTGAGGCTCACACACCCCAGCTGTCAAGTCATCGTCCTCTATGCTACAAGATTGAGGATTCCTTACATTTGTTACCATTTGGTTTTTGTGTTTTCGTTCGTTGGTTTTCGCGTCGATATCGTTCGCGATGAACCATTGCGTGATGCGGCCTTTATATGTCTTCCAGTCGTGAACATTATGATCGAAAGTTGCTAAGATTCCGTAAGTCGCGTTCATCCTCGTCGCCACTGTTAGGTTTGCACACGTGTTAGGTTTGTACTTGTTACGGGAAGGGAAACGTCAAACTTAAACGCCGGTTAGAGACACACTGTTTATTCAATATGGCGGGTGGCGCAACAGGCGCGTCCTTGGCCAAGGTATGAATGGCATACAGCCTATGCCCAACACAACAATTTCTACAGTGACACATAAAAAAAAAAACATAACATCACAGGGCTCACACTAAGAAATTCCAGATGGAAAAACCCCAATAACATTTTTCCTAACCTGGGAATCGAGTTCAGGACTCCATGCTCAGCAGTAGCGCTTGCACCTAGTAGACTAACGAGGTAGTTGATGACGATGATGTGGATTACTTTTTTTAACTCATAATTTACAAATAACCACATTGTAGGTCGCATTCGTTTTCGTAATATTTGTCTCACAACATCTCACAATGTATATTTTGTTTCCAGGTAACACAACCCCACAACGTGATACGCTGCAGTAAAGTGAAGTGTCAATATGGACTTGTAAGCGAAGCCTGGCGCATAGCATATACAATATATTACCTATACAACACACTCAAACAGAAAGAACAACATACATTTCATATGTAGCCCCATACCAGACCCACTCTATGGCGGCAGACAGTTGCTACACCAACGCTGTTCCAAGTTTGAATTACTTTATTTTTTTCTTCAGTGCTGTTATTTTTTAAGCCAGTAATTTTAAATCGATTTGCCCGTAATCGATTCGTTTCAACGACGTCCGTTTCGTATGAATTGTAGACAATAAATTTAATGCCTAAGTGCTTTCGGAAAATAGCTGATAGAAGAAACACTCAATTTTAGGAATACTTTTTAAAAAACACATCACGGCAACTGTCTTTAAAAAAAGTGTAAAAGCAAGAAATGAATGTGCGACTTGTTATTTTTTATGTTTATATTGATAAATAAATATTAAAAAAAAAATGTGTCTCGTATGCGTGGAAATGGACATTTAGGGAAAAAAATTGGTGGAATTATTTATATACAGAACCGATGATTTAAAAGTGTTAATAATCAATAAACCAAGCGTGGAGTATAGATTTTTGTATTTAAACGAAATTGTTATAAAAATTAAGAAACATTGGTTGAACAACGCAAAGCGCTCCGGTTAACAACATTGTACATTTTGTTTTGATATTGCAATTATAAATTCTGTAACGGCAAATCATTGGAAATATCTTGTACCATAGAAATAAATTATGTATTTAAAACTAACGTTTATTTTATTTATGTATCATTTATAACTGTATTTCTAAGTTGAACTAAATTAAACCTTGTATTATTATGTTTTCATGTAAGTGTGTATGAACAGTAATATTGTGGATGACCAATTCTCTTAGTTAAAAACGTTCAAAATCTCGTCGCAGTCTCATCTCGGTGACAATCAAATGTCAGAAATGTATAGAAACTCGAGGTATTTTTGACAGATTGACACATCAGATTTCAAGAACTCACTGTCTGTTCTCAGTCTCAACCTGTAAAAATACCTCGAGTTTCCACACATTTGACAAGTTTTTGTCAATCATTGTTGCCGAGATGTGACTGCGACTACATTTTGAGAGTTTTTACATGCTTTATATTAGCTTTACTTGTATGTTTGTTTGTAACCGACTCCATATAGCGCGATTTTGACCCACTTTAAACGACCAGATTTCATTCAAACTGCTCACCTGTCAAAGACCTACTTATGACAATGCAATAATTTCATAAATGTGTGCCATTATCCTTGCCAGGGTTACCAGGATAACAAAAAAAAACTGCCTTCGAAAACTACGCTGACATACGTCTCAAATTTCGAAACACCCTAAAAAATAGAAAATAAATAATAGATTAAAAACAACTAAAAAACACGCTTCCATAGAAATCCAAACTAAAAAGTAGAAAATAATGGAAAAAAAAATGTTTTCTATGGAAGCGTGTTTTTTTAGTTTTTTTTTAACTATTTTTTTTTTAATCACGAGAATTGGCGTTCTAATTTCTTGTAACTGTAACCAAAGTACACTATTGGAAAAATGTTTGTAACTATTTATCGTGTCGTGTTCTTTTAGAAAACTCAGACTGATCGTGGCAATGGCAACTGGAGATACTGACCATTGCAGCTCTACATAGAGGACGTCTTAGGGTCAAATTAGACAACGGAGAAATGACCGAGCAATTTACTGACTCCGTTGAAAATAGGTCCGTAATACCGTAGTCTAAAGTAGAGAATTGTATGAATATCGACACAGTCGGTTGGCCCCATGCTCTCGACTCAGTTGATCTCTGAATTGTGGCCATAGGGCTAGGAATTTTCCATTCTATCTCGTTTTGTGACCAAAAGCCTCTGACCAGCGCAAGGAATTTTCCGTTCTGTCTTGAACTGAGACCATTCGGGTCTCACACTCACTCTGGGTAGACACATTCTACCTTTTTATCATGACAGATACAGCATTTTAGCGTAGTTGCATGAGCGTCTGATTGAACAAGGTGTAACAGAATATATGCAAACTCCTGAAAGTAGTTGGTTTAGAATTGACTACTAACTTTAATGAGTTTTTATTTTCAAATTATTTTACGCCGGTTAAGGCAAAGAAAATTAAATCTTATTTCAAGGCATTAAGGAAGAAAACGTTTTGTCATTGTATTACTCAATACTCTATCATGTATGAGGTTTTGCGTTTATTATGTTACATGTTGTACGGATTGGAAGCAGCAATCGAGTATAGATCTTAGTGCAGTCCTTTACAGATATTTAACCTCTGACAGCAGCAGCAGCAGCAACCCAAGGAAACCATAGGAACCTTATCGCAACGAAAATTAAGACCACTACGCTTTGACAGATTTATCAGTGGCAGCAACGCAACAACAACCTTATGGCAACGACGGTAAAGTTGACTGATTTTGAGAGTGATGGCAAAATCAGGCGTAAAATAAATGCGATAGAATTGTACCAGTACCAGTAGCACAAACAAATAGTAGTAGTGCTTGTTGTTGTAGTTGGTGAAAACAGCGAAATTCTCGGGCACAATGTAGAAAACATAATATCCTCAAGAAGTAACGCGTAATACTAGATACGCGGTGCGTTTCGCATCAAGTAAGCGTAAATAAAATACCCCTTATTTGCAGATCACCAATGTAACGTCGATGTAAAAAAATAGTCTCTGCCCACCATAAATACGGTTGAAGGGTGAAGCTTGAGTAGAGACACCTGTAGTTAAGACGCTAAAACCAAAATGTCGTGATCAGCGCCATCTATATTCACTCAATCGTCATTAGATAGAAGTGTCTGACAAGTCATGACTTGTCGCATGTTGTAGTTCCGGTGTAAAACGTAGATGGCGTTGACGTAGTTTAATCAGTTATAAACATGGATTTTTGTAAAATAACTAATAATGACAGTGAATATTTTAGTATTTTTTATCATTTAAATAATTTAAACAAGAAGTGTTACCACGAAAAGTGAGTTTCGTACGAATATTGTTAATATTATCAAAAATATTGCAATAAATCCTAGATCGCGCTATTAAAATTTTCTACTTTCTTCACCTTATATATAAAATTTGGTGACTTCTAAGTGTACTTGCTTCGGCAGTACATATACTAAAATTGGAACGATACAGAGAAGATTAGCATGGCCCCTGCGCAAGGATGACACGCAAAATCGTGAAGCGTTCCACATTTTTTGACGATTTCGGGTATGCAGTATGTTTGGACTTGTAAAAATAGTTAAAAGTTTTTTATGCATCTCAAAAGGGTTAAAGTAAGTAGGTAGGTCGAAACGGTTAATAATTAATTAATTACATATCGAAGTATTGTAAAACTGCATATTTTTGTCATCCATTTGTAAAGTCTAGAGAACTAGGGAGTTGACTTTACCCATTACCTACTGACGGCAGGCATGGTGCTCTATTTCCTTGTTCCTATCTCTGTGGTCCATTCCTGTGACAGCCTCCATAGAGGCTGCAATTGGATGCTTACTGCAACCTTCCAGTCCAGAATAGGTGAGTTGGTACCTACACCTACTTATTATTTACAAGCCAATTTTTAAACACGGACGCATTTCTTTGGTTTCGTGTTAACAGTACATAGGTTTTGATTTAAAACTAAATTCGTTCTGGCGAGTCATATAAGGGCACATGCTAGGAAAAAATAATACCCACCAAAAACATAAATGTGAAATGAGAGCCAAGTTCAATATATGCCTTGGTTGTTGACATCAAAAACAAAAGCAGTGAGATCTAAATGGGTGCCAAGTGCAATGGTCAGTCCTGAAATTTCTTTGTAACTACATAAAATATCATTTCTTCTTATAACTTAGGATAATATATTGTAGCCTAAGGTCTGACTTGGATAGTTCTCATATACGAATTATTATGTTCGATGGCTAGTTTCTACCAGCAAGTTAAATCGGAATAATAAAATAAGAACCGAAAAGTAACAGGTTTAGAACTTGCGAAGGCTATAATATAATTCGTATATGAAAACTAGCCAAGTCAGACCTTAGGCTACAATACATTATCCTAAGTTATAAGAAGAAATGATATTTTATGTAGTTACAAAGAAATTTCAGGACTGACCATTGCACTTGGCACCCATTTAGATCTCACTGCTTTTGTTTTTGATGTCAACAACCAAGGCATATATTGAACTTGGCTCTCATTTCACATTTATGTTTTTGGTGGGATATCATTACTTTTTGTACATAAATTATTAGTAGGTACTTATTTATAACAAATAACAAAATTAATATCAAATGGTTTTTGTAATAAGTGTTTCTAATAGAATCAATTAAGTGAAAAATTATAATAAAATGATAAAAATTTACCAGTTTCTGATTTATTCCTTGGTATTCACTTAATTATCTATCTGCATGCCAAATTTGAACTTTCTAGATCATCTGGAACTGGGTTAGAGTTTTGATCTATAGGTCAGTCAGTGATAAAAATGACGATTTTTGGACGTTAATATCTATATAACCGTTTGAGATGCGTTTATGAAATTTGGAGCACATATGTATCTTGCAAGTCTCACAATATGAGCCAAATTTGACACGTTTATGTGCAACAGTTTTTGAGTTATGAGGGGGTCAAAAGTGGCTCCAAATGGTTCGTGTAATATTACACACGGTGCTGCTCGCCAGTTCTGTTACTTGAACTTGGCTTGACACGCTACCGCGTGTCTAGATTTGCAAAGGTTCGCCGTTATCGAAACCGCTATGGAAGAAGGACTATATTACATAACTGGACTTGGCATTTGACTGTTCTAGCGTTTTTACTTTACGCAACTTTGTAAAAGTGACACATAAAACATAAATGTGAAATGAGAGCCGAGTTCAATATTATGATATACTAGCTTTTGCCCGCGGCTTCGCCCGAGTAGATGTCGGAAATTATCGCAAGAGGACGTACTACCGCGGTAAGAATGTATTAATCTATGATATAAATACATAAAATTACGCTTTTTTCACCATGGGGGTAGGCAGAAACTACGGAACGCCACCTGCTACGATCCTTACATATCTTGTGTGTTCGATGTACTTAAAATAAAACTAATAGTACTATTCAGAGTAAGAAGACTGCGACATAGGGCTGGATTGAATTGAATATAAGTGTTCCTGGTTTTTCTTAACGCTCCTATTCTACCTATATACAAACACTCAGTTATTTACCAGACACCAAATTAAACATAGTTATAAGAATAGTACTTTGGCTAGTGGATTTGCCCGTATAGCTGTCGGAAAATATCACCCGGGAAACTACTACCGGGATAAAATATCTATGGTATGCTATATATGGTAAGTATCCAGAATAACCAAAAATCCAAATCTATCCAAAAATCTAAACATCTAAGCCATATTTCGCGGTCTCTTACTTGGAATAATACAATTAGGTTTATTTTGAGTACTTCGAACACACATGATATTCGTATTTACTATGAATCCAAAGTAATATGAATTACAATATTGCAATCATATTAATCCTGCACTACCCGACCGCTACCAACCGGGACGGCTGGACGCGGAACGGCCCGCTAGCCGCTCTGCGGCTATTATTATAATCTCTGATATCTTCTAAAATATTCATTTTAATCATATGCTGTGAAGGGCAGTTTTGATCTACATGAAATGCACAACGTATCTAATGTATTTAATTGGATAAGGATTAATGCTGTATTGCTTAAAATCGCATTCATAAATAAGCTATTATTTCTCGTAAAAAGTAAAGGATAAAAATGGTTATTGTGGGTTATCCCTAAGAGTTAGACATATACCATCGCGGACTTTTTTATAGAACTTTTTAAGGTGTACAATACTGTAGTACATTATTTTGAGCTATTTCGTAGGGTTCAGCCAGCGTTCGCAATGTAAGCGCAAAAAAATGTGTTTATTTATGACATCACATTAGAAACCTCTAAAATTATCAGCGTTTCTTTACTATATTATACATGTTATATACATATAAACCTTCCTCTTGAATCACTCTATCTATTAAAAAAACCCGCATCAAAATCCGTTGTGCAGTTTTGAAGATTTAAGCATACATAGGGACAGACAGACAGCGGGAAGTGACTTTATTTTTTAATATGTAAAGATGTTAGTACTTATACACTAGGGTGGAGTGAAAATGTATGGAGATTTTTTTTTGTTTTTTTTTTGTAATAGCATACCGGTAAAAAGCTGCCTATGGATGAGTTAATAAAGTATGTTAAATATCATTTATGTATTATGATGATTCGAGGTGCCCCAGCACGAAAGAATTTTGAAAAAAGTATAATTTCGTTCATTTTTGACAGCCTCATTCAGCTGTATATAAACCTTAATAATCTATAGGAACAGTATTTTTTGTGTTGCTTGAAACCTACATTTTTATGGAATAATAAAAAAATATATAAAAATTTGGAGTTTATGGTGCCCCAAAACCTCTTAAAACCAAAATAATACAATAATTTTATGATAAAAATGTTACAAAGTAGCCCATCAAGCAGAAAAATCACGTTTAGTGTTATAAAAAGGCATCATCTGACGTGATAACAGTCTAGCCCTGATTTATCTATTACGTTTTTCTTCTCCACATACAGCACCTGAAGTTTCAGTTACGAGTGTGATGCAACGCTCCACGGCTTGAGTATGACAAGGAAAGAGTGCTTTATTCTCTTTCGTTCCAAGGCCATTTTCTACAATTTCTTTCAAGGCTTCAGCAGCAGCTTCAGTATAATACTGACATTGTTACTTGGCACGATAGTCAGATTACTGTTACTGAACGGCCTTTAACTAAGAGTTTATCTGCTGAGGGGGAGCATCGAAATTAAATGATGGAACTTTAAATTTTCGTATTCCTATGACTTTCTCTGACCTTGCTTTCAGAATACGTCGGCATGCCAGTTCCCGTATCACTTGGTTGTTATCTGCAAGCATAGATAAAAGAAGATTTTCTGGATGGCCAAAATATGCCATTTATCTTTGTACGACTGGATCACTCACTTTTTTCAAATTGTCGTTTAAATAGCGACTATAATTCATCGTCACCAGTGCTGTGCTCCGTTTAAACACGAAGGATTGCATTTGATTTGAAACCACATTTGCCCATAAACTTTCATCACGAAATTGGCTAATATAAGTAGATTCTCTTCTGGATCAGTCTTTGTGACATATAATCGTAAGATCCTGTACGCAGTCGTTAGCCACCTGGAATGGTTGAGTAGACCGGGTTCTCTATTTGTCAGGTCAGAAGGGAAAATACCAGTGCTAATAGCAGTCAGTCATTACCTCAAATATAAATGTTGGTCGGAGCTTAAATCTTTAGTAGGTAATAACAGGAAGTGGCGTGGGTATAACGGCAAATTTCACAACTGGCTTTTTTTCACATTGTTGCAGTTCAGATCCAATTGGCCCTGAAAAACATCGAGGTCCCGTAGTTTGGCCACCCAAATGTATCAAAAGGTGTCGTAGTGGCAGTTCATTGGAATGTAGTGCACAGATGAACCATTGTAACGGTTTTTTTTATCTCTACCTCTAGCAGGCTAATGACGCCGCCTTTAGATCCAGTATTTACAACTGTCTCATCACAGTCCACTACTGACAAAGCACTCAAATCAACCGAGTTATCATTTAAATATTTTATAATACTTTCTTTGATTGTCCTAGCCGATCCTGTCTGCACTGTGATATGACCAAAGAAAACGCTCCCAGGTTCCGACACAATAACGTAATGATCTTCTGTTTACCGTTTTCTATACCATTTATCTCCTTTTTTGACTGTTATTAAAGTTTTGTCTTTTTTAACGTCAAAGTAAAGACCAGGTATAGGTTGATTGCGGCTCAATTCTTGCAAAACAGCTCTTTTCTTTGCTCTTGCCCGTCAAACCTTCGAACGATCTATCACACTGGTCACTTGATGTTATAATGCCATCATCTTTCAGGACAGCAGAAGCTATAATAGGGGCAGACCTGTCAGAAACTCCAGTACGATCGCAGGCAAGAGCTAAAGATGGGAGATTTATGCGCATCTGTTTAGATGGTGGCTCAACAACATTTTGTATTTGTTCTTGGTACGATTAATACAATGAAAAGTAGTTTCTCCCGAGAATGCTTACTTATGACTGAAAGGTTAATTCAATAAAGGTTGACTTATTTATTAATGATTGGGTGCGTTCAGAAACAAAAGAAAAACATT
This sequence comes from Aporophyla lueneburgensis, assembly GCA_932294355.1. NCBI lineage: Eukaryota > Metazoa > Arthropoda > Insecta > Lepidoptera > Noctuidae > Aporophyla > Aporophyla lueneburgensis. The sequence continues at coordinate 6,948,848 of OW028762.1, read as the reverse complement.
TTCTACGTTTTGTAATAAAGTTTAGCATTTGGTTTTGCACTATCGAAAACTGACAAGTTTCGGTTTTTTTTTCAAAACTTAGTCCTATCGGCACCTTTAAATATAAACCTACACAAAAAATATTTTCGCTTTTGCTTATTGTGCCTATCACGCAGCTTTTTGCGGGTACCTATGCCATACCGAAAATCAAAAAATAAAAATTTCACTCCACCCTATTATACACTACTACGGACAATGTTGTTTTGATTTGATGTCCCGTTATGGGGCTCTCATCAGGCCTGTCAGCTATCACCTTCAGGAGGCTGTTGCCACTGCCAGTCTGCCACGCAATCTGGCGAGCAGAGACGCACTTTTCTTCCGTACGACAGCTGAGAAGCTGTCGACTCGGGCTTTTGCGAACATCTCTGATGCACTGCAGTAACGTGGCAGCCGCATCAGCGCCCTGAAGGCATTATTATATGGGACGCGCAGTGCACTGACGGCACGTTTGGTACAGCTGATCCATAAGGCGCTCGAGTACAGAGATGTGCAGTATGCTTTAAAAAGCTATACAAATTATAATTTCTTCTTATAACTTAGGATAATATATTGTAGCCTAAGGTCTGACTTGGCTAGTTCTCATATGGGACGTATCAAGGTTCCTAAAAAAAGAAATTAAAGCTAAATAAATGAAGTATTCCATTCAGTGGTTAAGAAAAAAAAAAAAGTTTCCACGCCCGTAGACCAAAACAAAAACTTTTTTCTTGCTGTTTTTTCCAAGATTACTCAAAAACTGCTGACTCAACAAAATTTTAAAGTTCTAATCCAAAAACTATACACTTGGAGCTACAATTTCCTTTTTTTTTTTATTTCTTTTACGACCATATCTCTCGAAGTTACGGCCTGTTGAAAATTGCCCAAAAATTTTGAATTTTATTTTTGATCCCTTAATTTTGCCAGTAGTGTTCTTAAATATTAAAAAAAAATAAGATTCTTTGTAGGTACTAAAAATACACGTGATATGGGTGGGGGGGTAAACCTCACCATATATCACCAAGGGGGAGGGGGGGTTAAAAAATGCCAAAAAAACATCACGTGATTAATGGACGCCCCCTATACGAATTACAATGTTCGATGGCTAGTTTCTACCAGCAAGCCAAATTTTCGGCATAATAAAATAAGAACCGACAAGTAACAGGTTTAGAACTTGTACTGTAAGAACGCCCAGCGCTTTCAGTAATATAAGGATAAGCTTTTTGACCATAATGTAGCATTTTGATAAGCAGCCCTTTACGTTGCTAGTGCTGGGAGACAGGCCTTCTTTCTGTGTGAGGGAGCGAGCTGATATTCACCACGCGGGCCTAATGCGGGTTGGTGCACATGACTCTGAAATGGTAATACGACATGCCGGTTTCCTCAAGATGTTTTCTTTCAGCTTATTGTTTTTTGAGGATGTAGCATATTACTTATAGTGCTATATTAGTTTTACCATGGGGTGTTCGGTTACGCAGAACCAGAATTTTGGAGGTCCTATTATCTTATCGTTTTCTTGCGGTCTCTTTGTCGTTTGACACCTACGCAACGATGACTGAAACGGTACAACAAATAATGTACAAAAATAATCATGCCCAAAACTTTATTTACAAATAATATTAATCTACCGACGAATACAAACGTCTTAAATACTGAAATTTTCCTCCAATCTCCTCAAATGATCAACATTCGACTCTTGCGGTGGGCTACTGTGGCTCAAAATATTATTTTTATACACATCCATACTCCTTTGCGCCATATTATTGTAAACTTCTCTTGGCAAAATGCGATTTTGGGCGGGAATTTTGACATTAACATTTCCCGCCATGTTTAAACCACGGTCCATGAAAACTCTTTCGTTCGGATACACAGTTGGGTTCAAAAAAGGGACGTCAGGTTTTGGTAGATTTCGAAACATGCTTGTTCTGTCTATAATTTGGTTTTGTGCATTCATTGTGTTTAGGGACTTCATCCATTGCTGTTGTTGTGTGGGTGGTACTCTGTTGGGGTAGTTGAAGATCCACAGGCGGTCTCCGACGAACATTGGCCGCGGACTGACGATGCCGAGGCTACTGTAATACTGTTGTGCCAGAAGTTCGATGTCGTTTGTGTATTTTCGTTTCCATTTTGTTCGACGATTTTGAAACCATATCTTTATCTGAAAACGAAACAAACGCGTTGTAGAAACTTTTCTTTGTTGCAAACGTAGTTGCAGTGTTCAAGATTCTATTTTGAATGTATTAATCATGCGGGCTCTTTTTATCCTAGTTAAGTCTATCACGTTCGACGCCCCTTTGTTTTGTAAAATTAGATTATAAACTTTTTCTGAAATTGTTACCTATTCTCATTCTTTATTGTACCTGCACATTTACAATATTACTAGGAGTTTGGACAGCTTATTTGAAAAGGCGAGCTAAACCCCGAATTGGGTCTACTCAATTCAGGATAAAGCTGGCCTTTACAGCATCGCTGCTGTTCACAGCATCCTCAGTGCGATAGAGAAAAATGCAAATGATAGTAGTTGTTAAGTGCACAATACAATAATAGTCATCATCATTCGCCTGCTCTTATCTCAGTTTATTTGGGGACGGTGCAACATGTCTTTTTCTTCCATACCTCTATATTAGTAGTTTTCCCAATATAATATTCAGAATACCTCTATGCAGATTAACACTTTCATTCAGACACTTAAACAAATGTGTGTAATTGGAAATGGAAATAGTTATTAATTCTTCGGCAATGTGGAAGCAATGCATCGGCACTGCATGTCTGTCGAACTCAATGAAATACATAGATATGTAGTTAGTACCTAAATACGGAATACTTCTTAATAACTGTAATAGACTGATTATAACCTATAACTAACCTGTGTCTCTGTAAGTCGAAGTTGCCTGGCAAGTCTGCCTCGTGCCGCCACGGATAGGTAGCGATTCTTCTCAAACTCAGCCTCCAAACTCTTGATCTGTTGCGCGCTGAACGCGGTGCGAGCTCGCTTGCCTCGAGATGAGCATGATCCTGTGAAGAAAGTTGGTTTATTTAGAGTGAGAATATGATTCGTAGGTATGGGTTCTTTAGTTTCATTCCAAGAACCCTGGATATATGCATGTAGGAATAATTGGGATGTTACGGGTGTCGGTATTAAAAGCGTTTTTAAATTACGCTGTGAGATCACAAATTCATAATTACGGCCAAGACATTTTTGCACAGGACAAGTAGCTGTACTAATCATTTAAGTAATTTAAAATTATCTTTGTACAAACACCTTTACACGTCAAATATAAATTGAGTTTTAATACTAACTGAGTTCGGTGTTTAGTAACCGACTAATCTGAGAAGAAAGACCGAAACCAATTTAGAGGTCAAAAGTCCATTGCCAGTCTCTCTTTAAGTCCATCAAGACCAGATCATCAAGTGAGTTAGTGTCTGAAATGCTCTTTTTAGGACACAACTACAAAGATTTGTGTGGATATGTCAGTAATCGCGTGTAGCTCAACTGAGAAGTAATAAGCTACTAGTGAGAGACAAGAGAGAGAGTTTAACTCGATGAGACCTGCACTTGTTAATTAAGCTAAGGGTACCTAAAGCTCTATTGTTAGTTTTACTCCTATCACGACAATGAAAATAAGATGACAACGAATACGTACGGTTGACAAAAGTTGATCAAAGAAATCAACAGTTTTGCAGCTCTTCAATGAACTAACTCTCTCGTGAATGGCTTGTCACTCACCAGACTAGTAACGATCTAAATATGTAGGTAGTCGTAACGAAAGAAGACTGACACATGCGAATTGTTTTCTTTATGCGTTGATCGATTACGATTGCTGTTACAAGCCAAATATTCGCTCTTTTGGCAAGATATATGTTTTACGACTTCTCTAAGCTGAGACTAATTTCGCCATTTAAAATCTAGCGTCTGTCGTCCATAATGATGACAATTATTCGTCTGTTCATTAGTTTTATAATTAGTTTAGTAAAACGATGGTAGCTACACTTAATTTACTACGGAAGTCATTTTGAACGGACATAGAAATCGTAGCAGACACGACTCGTCGTCACCTTACAGCTATTTTCAATAAACACCTCCCCGCTTTGAGTAATTAGTGGTAATATATCAACATGTCAAGCCAGTTGGGCCGCCATCTTGGAACGGACTCTGAGCGCCACACTGACTATCCGAACGCAGTAATTAGCGCGCCAAAATAAATGACATTTTATTTTTAATTTATTTTATTCGGGAGTTGTGACTTCATAAACTGCGTACCTAGCTAATTAAGTGGTTATGTTATAAATAAATACGATAAGTACTTATTTAAAAAAATCAGGATGTCTTAAAAAACCCAAATTAACTTTTCCAGTCCAGTCTCATTTGGGGTTAGGACTCGAGTACGTTGATAACATAAGTACTCTTCATAAGCATGTTCCAAAAATTTGCTTGTTTATTATGACTGTTAGTGTGATACGTGAAGACGATGCACCTAGAATAAAATTATCATAGCACAACAGGTAAAATAATTGAAAAGAAGCACACTATTGACAGCCCACTTCACCTTATTTTACAGGCTGAGATTTTTACAGAATACACCGGCTGGTCTTTAAAATTATAGTGGAGAACGTAGATGACTTCATAGAATCAAATAAATTGGTCTTCGTACCTACATCATCAACCAATTTTCAGAAATAAAATATAATTCAATTTTATCGCAGAAATAACGAGTCGGATATGATCAGTGATGATAAAATAAATCTCCAGAACGATTTGATAAGTGGTGTAGTGATCTTTCAAACGATTTCATGTTTAAAAATGTTCTTCCTGGAAATATTTGGAACATTTTAATTTTTAAATCGTATTTATTTGATCTTCATCAGCAATTTTTCAACGTTATTCGCACGGTACAATAATTAATTACCTAACAAGATGTATTTCCTAATACAATATCGTATGACCTATACTTCTATGTCTACTATATACTATGATTATAATTATCGACGTGTAAGCTAAAACAATGAATTCAGCACATGAGTCAAACATACACAAAATAGCGTAGATTTTTTTGTTCGATACCAAAAACAAAAATCTGCTGTTTCATAGAAAAGTATAATACCGACACGGTCAATATGTCATCATCATCATCATTTCAGCCGAAAGACGTCCACTGCTGGAGATAGGCATCCCGCAATCACCGCCATTTCGATCGATTCTGTGCTTCTTGCATCCAGCGGATTCCTGTGGCCTTCATCGGTCCATCTTCTGTGAGGCCTTCCAACGCTACGTCTTCCAGTACGCGGTCGCCACTTCAGAACCTTCCGTCCCCATCGGCCATCTGTTCTTTGAGCAATGTGCCCTACCCACTCCCACTTAAGTTTGGCAATTCTTCTTTCTAAAAGAGGTATCGAATCCCTGGTAACAGGTTTTTACCAGCATGAATAGCATGACCACCGTAGAAAGGGGTTTTGTCGACGGAAGAATAGACAAAGTGACAGTTCGTTTCTCTAATTTTCTTAAGAGCTGTGTCTATTCTTCGAAGAAATGAAAGCGCCATGCTAAGCCTGCATAAAACGGTACAATTTTTTCTACAATCTGTAATTTTGTCTATTCTTCCGTCGACAAAACCCGTTTCTATGCTGGCGTAGCATGACAGTTCTATCTCCAAGAATAGACAAAGTTCTTTCTGTGGTGGTCATGCTACGCGTGCAGATATCTGTAAGGCCCATGTAATAGAAGGTGAGACTAAGCCAGTCACCGAGCATGAATCTAGACTCCGGGTTGCTATTGAGATATTCCAGATGGAAAAAACTCAAAAACACTTTGCCGGACCCAGGAATTGAACCCAGCGAGGTAATTGCACAACACACTCATCAATGGGAATGGCGTTCCTTTTGACAGTTCAACAACATTAATTGCGTTATTTACGTTGGTAGGCTGACTACTTTTTAACTTATGAAGCAATGGATGAGCAATAACCTTCAAAATGATTCAGATTGTGATTAATAGTGTGTTACGCACAAAGAGTGCCTGACCGTGAGGACATGAGGTCAGGTGATCTAGTGGTAGCAATATTCTACTGCTGAGTATGAACTCAGCAGTAAAATATTGCTACCACTAGATCACCACAAATATCGCAGCATTATGCTGAGATAGGAGCCTTTTTGGCCTCGCACAGGTCTTATTCTTTTAATTTTTATATCTTTTTTTATTTGTATCAATTAAATTTCTATGTTCTTTTTATTGTTTTTATGTCCTGTGCGTGTCGCCAATAAAATATTTTTCTTTCTTTCTTTAGATCACCTACAAACGAGGTAGTCAGTGTATTACTAGTCTAAAATAAACGTTAACATTTCAGCGATAGCCTATTTCGAAGAATCTCAAGTACCTACATTCAAGCTTGACCAGGAATTCAGAATGAATGTGTTGTTAAATCCTTTGTTTACTAATAAATGTATCCAAACGCGTCTAAACGTCTAACATCAAACATTACTAACACTAAACAGGCTTCCAGACGCAATACATCAAATCGCCCGCAATAATGTAGAAAGTAAATTAATTAGCGCCTAAAATAATCCTATTGCCGTCAAAAACAACCACGTAACACGCTTGCAAACCACTCCGACAGTGGTAAGGCAATTAATGTCAATTTATCCTCGCTTGTCAACGCTTCACGTCTTTGTTTCCCGCCATTGTGAACCCCACACTATTTTATTTTTCGACAAATTATTTAATTTACTCTCGTAAGCCGTCGGCATAAAGACTCTTTTCAAATGACGTGTAGCTGTCAAACGATGAAAATAAAGTTGTTGGTCCCGTATGACGTTTGGCTCGTTCGGATACACACCCATCCGTTGTCTGGTAATAGAATTTTACAGCTTTTTAATGAGCTCAGGCCACTTACTAAATTTCAGTTGTGAGACGTTTCTTTTCATGTTTATTTCCTTTTTTTTCTAACGGGTGAATAATTACGGGGGAGAAAGATTTAGCTAACGAGAGCCGGGACGCGTGGAGATTTATCTTTTCGTAACAAATTTAGAAAATGAGACATCACTGCGCGGCTAACGGGTGTGTAAGTGTAGGGCTGTCAGTTTCGTGAAAATATTTGACATTTTATGAACTCAGTGATAAACTGGCTGGCTTGGAGTTAATTTGTTTTGTGATAAATCATTCAAAACTCTACACCTATCTGAGGCTCGAAAAAATATTATTTCATATTGGAATTGGTAAAATAGTTTCATGTATATTAAAATTTTAAAAAAAGACAGGTAAAAAATCTTGTTGAAAACTTGAAATCCTCCATTGAAGAGGACTTGATACTGTTTACGGTTTCTGTAGAAAAACCGATGACATAGATGAACTGAGTTAAAACGCGAAACGGGCGAATAATTCTATTATTTCCGATAAATACGAGAGCATCGGCCCTATTGGAGCGTGTGTGAGTAAATTTAAATCGCTCCATCTGCATGTGTGAGTGGAACGCGGGAAACCAATTCAAACGGCTAATTCGAGCCGCAATTGCTCGAACAAAAATGTCCGGAGGCGCTTTATAGTTGGCAGATCGTAAATAAATTAGCGTTTTATGATGTTTTTTTCGCGTAAAACTCGTAACAACGAGTTATATGCAATTGTCACTGAAAAAAAAACCTATGATATGTTTTTTTTATTATGTTTTACTATAAAGTACGATTCATGTTTTTGTATTTTATTGCCCGATATAATGATATGGATATACATTTATTTTTAAAATGAAATGGAAGAATGAAAATTATTCCAAGGAAATAAAAAATCAATTATCAAACCACTCACTAAAGTTCTTGTTACAACAAAACAACATATTAAAAGATCATACTCCAAAACAAGAGCAAACTCTGTGAATAATACTATTTTATAGCTATATTTATTTGGAGCTATACAAAGAAAACACCTGAACGTGACATGGCACAAGTTTATAACATCAGCCAGATAATTAGGCTGCACTGGCTCTATGGATACCGAACAGGATTTAGGTAGGCCTATGTAGTATAATGGGATAAGATCATCATTCTTGAAATCTATTGCATGTGGCCACCCCATAATTATGTATTTAATAGATTTCAAGGCCGATGTCTATATTCCAGGTGGAATAGACCTAAATTACCCAATTTCTTGCACGAAAACTATAGAAACGGTGCGTGAAAAAGGAGAACAATAAATCTGCAGGAGATTGAGAGATGATCGAGAGATGGGTTGAAACTGACAGCGGGCAACTAGATAAGTGTGTCGCGATAAGCTTCCCTTATAGTGATGACACTAAAAGCACTTGAACGAGGTCAACTTTGTGCTCAGATTGATAAAAAGCACCCAAAGGGGGCCATTTCCATGAGGATAAATTTAGAGATGCTGGTAAAAATTAAACTTCATAAACTAACTACATTGAAATACATCAATCATGTCTATGGATACACTGCTGGGCAGGGCAGGACACATAAGATTTGAAACGGTTCGGTCAAATGAGAGACTATTTATCTAACGAAAGAGACTTCAGTTTGTCTGACTACAATAGTTTATAATCCTCAGTGCTCATTGAAACTGAAATTACAGGAGTTTGATGTTAAAAGTGTTACAAAAAATACGTACTGAAAAATGAGGTGGCCATGGACTGGACCACACGGGAAGAAAGTTTTCACTAATCTTTTTGTAAACAAGAAAATCATTAATCATAATATCAAAATATTCTTAGTGGGTTCAGAATAGATGAAAAACGGGCGGTGTCAGCTGTCATCTCGCGTTTGTAACAGTTTAAAGAAACGAGATGTTTGAGAATGAAATGATTTCATTTGTGCTGTGTTCATGCATTGTTTTTAACCGACGAAAAAAAGAGGATGTTCTCAATTCGAACTCAATTTGAAATCAACATTAAAAAACATATAATTATACTAGCTGACCGTACAGACGTTGTCCTGTTTCCTAGAACTCGATAGCAGCGCCACCTATCAGGTCCAATTGTGAAAATTATGCAGGGTGCCACCTAAACGCATACAAAAAAAAAAATCATTTAAATCGGTCCAGCCGTTTAGGAGGAGTTCAGTGACATACACACGTACAGTAGAATTATATATAAAGATAATACTAGCTCCTACCCCGGCTTCACCCGCGTGAATGTCGACAATTATCCCACAGAAACATGCTACCGGGACAAAAGGTAGCCTATATCCTTTCAGAATCAGAATCAGAATCAGTAATTTATTTTCTATGAATGTAGGTACAGGTATAAGATGTTGTGCATGAATTAATTAGATCGGCTACAGTCTACCTTACGGCGTGCAAATTATTATTATATAGGTCTTCTAGGTTCTTAAGGTCTAGTCTATCTCTGTACCAAATCTCATAAAAATTGGTTCTTTGGTTTAGGCGTGAAAGTGTAACAGATAGAAGAGTTACTTTCGCATTTATAATATAAACCAGCTTCTGCCCGCGACTTCACCCGCGTCAAAATTTTGCTCCCGTGACCCTTCCCGTCGCATCGAATTCCCTGCCAGTTTTCTGCTGCTCCGCTCCTTTTAATTGTAGCGTGATTTTATATAGCCAACACAAAAATATTTTTTAAATTCGGACCAGTAGTTCCTTAGATTAGCGCATTCAACCAAACAAACAAACTCTTCTTTTTTATAATAATTATATAGATGTTAAGTAGGGATTATTTGTACTTTTGAGTTCAAAGAAAATCACTTTAGAAGCAAAAATGATTATTCATTAACTTAAATTCAAAAATGTTCAATAAATTGAGATTGATTAAGATAGTATCAATTTATCACAAAAAGCTACAATTCTCTATAAACGGGATGTTTAAATATCTTTCCTATAAATACTTTCGGTTCATTTACAATCACAATCATTTCTATTTTATATTTCAGTCGATGCAAGGTAGTCTTTACATTTCCGAAACTTTCGGTGCCCACATAACGTTAAGCTCTTACCCAATCAATTAATTTTTCGAATGATTAATTTCGTGTCTTCTGAATTTCAGTGATGTCGTTAAAAAAGTGAAGATATCCGAACGCACCAACAGATTAATTGGCGCCAAAAATACACGACGCACGGGAGCGTTGCGTGAAGTCAAATGGCGCGGGAAGGCGTCAATTGCTTTACTTTTTATCTTTTTTATTAATTATGTTGTTTCAAATTACAAGCTCGCATTTCTGTGATTTATTTGTTTGTTTCAAATAGGTATTCATTTTGAAATCGTATATTATTTTGTCGCCGGAAAGAGTAATGATTTGTGTTAAAGTTTTGAAGTTGAGACATTTTTTGTAAGCTTTGGCTAAACGATACCGATCTATTAGTAGATAGTACATTTTTTAAACAACGATCAAACAATTATGTTTTGACGGTCCTTAGTCCCTTTAGCAATGAGTGGAAGATTCAGAAGATTGTTAATATTGAAAACTTAATTAATGCAATGTGCGCTTATAAAATTTCTAATGTGACGATCATTGTTATCGTAGATGTTTATGGCAACACAATAACACATGGAAGTAGTATTGTAATATGTATGGAAATACGTAAGTGTTATACAGCTTTCACAACAACGCAATAACTAGGGATTCAAAAACGTATGTACCTATTGAAAAAAAAAAAAATAGTGCGTGGAGTTCCTCCGCGCGGAAGAAGTGAAACTTCGTAATGTGGAAACGAAAAACGAAGGGATAGAAATTGATTTTTAGTGAAATCGTCCATAGACCTTCCTGATAACATTAAAATATTAAATTTTTCAAAACGAACGTTTGCACGAACACTTTGACAATTGTGCTTTCATACCCCCTCCATGCCGTACCGTGTGGTGCCGGACGTAAAGAATAACACCACCCCATTTCTTCCCGTGGGTGTCGTAAAAGGCGACTAAGGGACTTACTAGAGAATGGGCAGTAGCGTTCTCTATGCATTTTACCACCATACTGCGATCGCCAACCCGCCTGCCAAGCGTGGTGATTATGGCAAAGCCCCCCACATTGGGGGAGGCCTAAGTCCAGCAGTGGACGTTTTACGGCTGAAATGATGATGATGATGATGATGACCCCCTCCATGGTAGCGTTAAACGTTTAACGCAACCTTGCTAGAAGTTTCAGTTCAAAAGCGCATGAAATTCTTTGAATAGAAACAAAATAATATTTAGAAGAAAAAAAAAGTATTTTTATTCACTTAAATACCCAATAGATAACATATCTTTTTGGGTGATTTTTATCAAAGGCTGATAATTTTTTGCATATTTTTTGTTGTCTTTAAAAGTTTCAAAGCTAGTTTTACAACCAATTAAAACACTCGTAGGACAATGTTTCTGTTTTCTCCCCACTTTAGATTCAGTAACGAAAATAATTTGCAGTATGTGCTGAAGTGGCGCGAACGGAGAGTAAATAGGTTTTTTTTATTATTTTTTAATCTGTATTTTTAGATATCAACAGTATTTTTCTCTGAAAACTCTGTTACAAAGTACCGGGAAATCACAAAATCTTTGTTATTGTTTTAATCGCGTTTGTGGTTATCTATACAAATAAAATTGAAGTGTCTGTTTGTAATTTGAAATTAACAGTTTTTAGTAAAATGCATTTGAAAATTATATTTTATTTTTTTATTGATAGGAACAGGACCTATACCCCAGATACGGACCTTACATCAAAAAAAACATTTTTGTTTTTGAGTCTGTCTGTTTTTTCCGTCTGAAATTGCTGGACCGATTTTGACGGGACTTTCACTGGCAGATAGCAGATGTTATAACATAGGATTAACATAGGTCTGAGTGCACGTCCCTGTGAGATATTTACCGAACTCTATGCGGGCGAAGCCGCGGGCACAGCTTAAATATTTAATAAGGGGGCGTCTATTAATCACGTGATGTTTTTTGGCATTTTTAACCCATCCCCCTTGATGATACATGGTGAGGTTTAAGACTTTTTTTTTTTTTTATTAACCATGATACCGAGATATCTGTCTTCAAATAGAAAAGGATCCTTTTTTCTTTGATTATCAATATGTCAGCAACCAATTATCGCACAGAAAGTCAATGGTTGGTTTCAAGAACTTCAATGAATTCCCTTTAACGACCAGTAATTGGTGTTTCAAAAAAAAAAAAAATTCTTTTGTCGCATGAATTTGAAAATGCAACAATAAAGGGCTTTTAGTGGTGTTTTGGAAAATCAAGCGCTGTATCGAAAATATTAAGGAAACCAATAATGTAAAGTGTGCCTTTTACAGTTCAATATGTCCACAAAAATCCTACAAAGAGTTAAATTAATCCAGCCAGCCGTTTTTTTGTTTCACTCAATCGAATTTTTGAAAAAATTTTAAGATCACGTTTTCTGCTCTGAAAAGCTCATAAACTTCAAAAAATGAGAAAACAAATATTTTGGAACATCTTTAGGAAATTTAAGAGACTAAAGCCCAATCATTTTTAACGCGTTGCCGCGGCTGCACTCCGCGCGTGAAGCCTCCTACAAACCGGCGCGACGCGGCAGCGCGACGCGACACTCGTAGAACAATGTTTATGTGAACTTCATGGAAATTGTTCTACAAGAATCGCGTCGCGCTGTCGCGTCGCGCCGCCGGTCTGAATAAGCCTTGATTCTACTGATCTCCCGTTAAGTCCCCTTTTTTTGTTGCATTTTCAAATTCATGCGACAAAAGGAAGAATTTTTTTCGAAACATCAATGGCTAGTTGTTAAAGGGAATTCATTGAAGTTCTTGAAACCCACCTTTAACTTTCTGTACGGTCATTGGTTGCTGATATAATCGATAATAAAATAAAAAAGGATCCTTTTCCATTAGAAGACAGATATCTCGGCAAAAAGTGGACGTATCAAGGTTCCAAAAAAACGTTTCTACAAAAAAAACCGACTTACTCAAAAACACTACAAAGTGAAAAATAATTAATTTCGGAAGTTGGTATCTTAGGCAGATCCTAAGATACCGACTTCCGAAATTAAAGTGAATCCACTTTGTAGTGTTTTTGAGGAAGTCGTTTTTTTTTTTGTAAAGAAGTTTTTATTTTCAACTTTTTAGTTTTTATCTACCCCGCACTAATTCCTATACCATTACTCGCCAGGTGAAATTTAATACTTTAATACTACTGAAAATGTTTGAGGAATTCCCTCGACTGCCTGTCTATGGTCTCCATCATCAGACCTGTAATTGTACTTGTAAGCCTTATGGGGGCTTTCTCATCAATATAAATGAATAAAGTTCAAACACCAGTTAATTGCTGTAAATCGTTGAGGAGTTCCCTCGACTATCTTTCGGCTCCATCATCAGATCAACTCCGGACCTTAATTAAATAGTAGTGATAAAATTGGCACTTTAAACCGTATACAGTAAGCCCAACAATAGGGAACTGCTGTAAATCGTTGAGGAATTCCCTTGACTGTCTATGGTCTCCATCATCAGACCTGTAATGGCACTTATAACCCATATGGGTGCAAAGTTCTCATCAATAGAAATGAATCAAGTCTAAACACCGGGTAATTGCTGTAAGTCGTTGAGGAGTTCCCTCGACTGTCTTTCGGCTTCATCATCAGAGCAACTTTAGACCTTCATTAAATAGTAGTGGTTTAAGGTAAGAAATAATAAAGTCGCCACTACGATTTTCGAATGCTCCCATCAATTTCTGTGTTAATGTCTTATCACGGTACCACCCTTGGGCTATCTCCTTTCCAACAAAAAAAGAATCATCAAAATCGGTTCATAAACGACGAAGTTATCCGTGAACACACATAAAAAAAAATATATACTCGTACGGTCGCATTGCGAAACCTCCTTTTTAGGGTTTCCTTGCCGAATGGCAAAAAACGGAACCCTTATAGATTCGTCATGTCTGTCTGTCTGTCCGTCCGTATGTCACAGCCACTTTTCTCCGAAACTATAAGAGCTATGCTGTTGAAACTTAGTAAGTAGATGTATTCTGTAAACCGCATTACGATTTTCATACTAAAAGAGAAAAAAAACAATAAATTTTAGGGTTCCCCATGCTTAGAACTGAAACTCAAAATTTTTTTTTTCATCAATCCCATACGTGTGGGGTATCTATGAATAGGTCTTCAAAAATGGTATTGAGGTTTCTAATATCATTTTTTTCTAAACTGAATAGTTTGTGCGAGAGACGCTTCCAAAGTGGTAAAATGTGTGTCCCCCTGTAACTTCTAAAATAAGAGAATGATAAAACTAAAAAAATATATGATGTACATAACCATGTAAACTTCCGCCGTAAATTAGTTTGAACGAGATCTAGTAAGTAGTTTTTTTTTAATACGTCATAAATCGTAAACTACAATTTACCTTTCATTCAATCAACTCAAAATTAAAAATTAAAAAAAAGTTAATTTCATAAACATAACACACCTTATGCACAAACCGAGAATACCTACAGGTTTGTACGGAACCCTCGGTGCGCGAGTCCGACTCGCACTTGGCCGGTTTTTGAAATCGGTTAAAAAAAGAAATTAAAGCTAAATCAACGAAGTATTAGATAAGCAAGCAAAAATAAGCAAAAAAAAATATCCACGCCCGTAGACCAAAACTAAAAACTCAAAAAAAAAATGTTTTTTTTTTGTTGCTGTTTTTTCTAAGATTACTCAAAAACCGCTGACTCAACAAAATTTTAAAGTTCTAATCCAAAAACTAGACACTTGGAGCTACAATTTCCTTTTTCTTTTAATTTCTTTTACGACCATTTGTTTCGAAGTTACGGCCTGTTGAAAATTGCCCAAAAATTTCGAATTTTATTTTTGATCCCTTATTTTTTTCCTGTAGTGTATAATGGATCATTGCTGTCCGAAAAATAAAGAACTTATAATAATAATAATAATAAGCTGGCAACACTGTGTTGACAAGACGTCTTGTGTTCCTTATTTTAGAAAAAATATATATTTAACGCAAGTTAAGAAAACTCTACAATAGAAAAGAAATCCTCGACCTGTAAAACCTTCCGGAATTATAAAAATTACAAAAATCACCATAATGTAAAAAAACACGAGGTTTTTTTTTTATGGCAATTTGCCGAAGACTACGGCAATTTCTGCCAGTGTCGCGTAGTGGCTATACATGGGTATTATAATTAATTAATTAATATTTACAAAGAGTGAGCATGAACTTAAACTTTTTGTGGCAATCCTTTTAGCCCTGAAACAAACACAAAACATAGGAGTTAGTATTAGTTAGTAGCTTAAAATATATATAAGTCGAGTATAAACAATATATTTAATAACTTATAAATGTCTGAATATTAGAGTTTAATATTGTTATTGGAAATAAATTTAATAAAAGCACGTATAATTTGGGGATTAGGGAAAAATGAGAGGAGGTGACGGACATTAATGGGTTTTTGGATGTTCAATTTTGTAATAACTTTGTCAAAAGAGGAAACATTATTCAAAGGGCAATTTAAAAATATGTGATCTAACGTACCATCATCTAGACCACACTCACACAAAGAACTGTCGCGAACCCTAATTTTATGGAGAAAAACTGGGGTACAGCAGTGGCCAATACGGATTCTGCATATAACGGATGTGACGGTTTTGGATGTTTCTTTGTACTTATAAAACCAAGGCTTGGGGGGAATGGTTGGTTGAATAGATGCAAACAAGCTAGCTTTTGACTTGGAGGATTGAGACCAGTGGTCATGCTAGGATTTAAAAAGATCAACTTTGGCCTTGTGAATCAGGTCATAGACCTGAACAGCATAATGTTTTTTATCTGCCAGATTGCTGCTGATCGCATTCTTAGCAGCAATATCTACCAGCTCATTGCCCTTAATATTCATGTGACTAGGAATCCATACCAATATTATCTCAATGTTTTTTTTATAACAAGTATGTAAGACAGTTTTGATTTCAACTATAATTGGGCTACGTAGGTTATCTTTAAATGAATTTTTAACTATTGCCTCCAGAGCACTCCTAGAATCAGAAAAGATGACTGCTTTTGAAATACCTGAATGAGAGGAAATAAATAAACACGCCTCCAAAATTCCAATGCACTCCCCGGTAAAAACCGAATACTCAGGAGGGCACTGGAACTGAAGGAATATCTGGGAGTTGGAATTATATACAGCAATGCCTGTTTTACCGTCGGAGGTCAATTTAGAAGCGTCTGTATAAAATTTGTAGTGATCAGGCCAGTTGTTATTAACAGTCGAAAGAAAATGATCGTTAGCATTGGTGGTATCCTTATTGATTCCGATATAAGTGATCTTTGGAACAAAATTTAGAATTTCATACGGATATGTGTAGAGTGGGAATTTATTACACTGAGGAATGGGAGCATTATCTTCCACATTCCGGATATTCCTATATGAATTAAGGATCAAAGGAGGGTCTTTAAGTTTCCAGTAATCGCTTTGTCTACATAAGTTATCTAGAGTGGAAAGTTTAGAAAGAACACTGTGATCACTAAGAAGATATGCCTTGTATATATATTTATCGGCCAGGTATTGTCTACGGAGAAGAAGGGTGGGGGGTCGCCACTCTCAACTTGCAGTGCGTTGGAAGGAGTGGATCTCATACACCCTAGTACAATGCGGAGGGATTTCGACTGAATGGTTTCCAGCTTGGCCAATGCAACCTTACCACAGGGTTCCAGGAGGAAGGACCCATAGTCCAGTAAACTTCTTATTGTAGCATTGTATATGAGTTTGAGAGTAAAGGGATGAGCACCCCACCAAACACCCGCTAGAGCACGTAGCATATTAAGGTTCTTCTCACATTTATTGATTATATAATTGAGATGAAAGACACCAGATAATTTACAGTCCAAAATTACCCCAAGGAAATTCACATTATCCTCGACTTTGATCGGGGATCCTTCAATTTCAAGGTGGACATTTGGAGTTAAACGTTTACGTGAGAAAACTACAACGGAGCTTTTAGGAGCTGACAAGGTAAGACCATGAGAGATTAACCACTGGTTTAGGGAGTTAAGGGATATTTGCATGGATTTCGTAGCACTTTCCATAGACGAGGTAGGAATATATAAGCATAGGTCATCTGCGTATTGTAAAATCTGGCAGTCGTTATTAAGGGACTGGTGAAGATCAGAGGTGTAAATACTGTATAAAAGAGGACTTAGTACTGAACCCTGGGGTAACCCACGCCAAAGAGTTCTAGGGTCATATGATTCTCCTGGAACATGGAGTTTAATACTCCGTCCAGCCAACAAGTTACAGATACAGTTAAGTATCTTTACCGGGATACTCAGCTGGCGTAATTTACTTCTGAGTACGGAAAGAAGGACACTGTCGTAAGCTGCTGAGATGTCAAGAAAGACCGCTAGAACTGACTCACTTTTGCTGAAGGCTATCCGGACATCGGTCATAAATGTACCAATGCTATCCATCGTGCTAGCCCCCTTTCGGAAACCAAATTGAGTCTTTGCTAGAAGACCTCGGCTTTCAACTAACCACTCCAACCTGTTTTTTAAAAGGTGTTCCAGGATTTTACCTATAACAGGAGATAGAGCAATGGGTCGAAAGTTTTCAGGGCAATCAGGAGGTTTCCCTGGTTTTAGGATGGGAATTATTAGTTGGGTTTTCCAGGCGTCAGGGATGTGGGAGAGAGTAAAACATGCGTTGATTATAGTTAAAAGGTATTGGCGACTGCGGGACCCCAATTTTTTAAAAAACGAATATGGATGGCCATCTATGCCTGGGGCGGAATCGTGAACGTATTTGAGGACTGCATCCAGTTCGCTTAACGAGAATGGAGCGTCTAAGGGGTCATTGGAAATTTCCACCCCCGCAGAAGGTGAGGGGCATTCTCCCAAAAAAGGAGCGGAAGGGGGAGCAAGTTTCATAAGGAAAGATTTTGCAATGTCACTAGGCATAGATGAGGAGTTTCGGACGGAGCAGCCACGTTTAAATCGTTTGAAATTTTGCCAAACAAGAGAGGAAGGGGTTGAAGGGGAAAGTGATGAGCAGAATTTCTTCCACACTTCATATTTTTTTTTTTTAAGAAGACGCTTGGATCTCGCACCAATCCGGTTGTACTCAATTAGTTTTTCAGTAGACATATTTTGAGCATAGTTTAGTTCCGCTTCATTTCGGGATTTAACCATGCTGGTACATTCCCGATCCCACCAAGGGGGAGATGATAATTTTCCGGAGGCTGAATTTTTAAGCGGAATGCTGTCATCCGCGGCAGAAGAAATTGCACCGGAAAATTTCAATATACAGTCCTCCAAGTTGGCTGGGGAAACCTGGGGCAAAGTGGAAATTATATCCTCAAGAGTTTGAGTGTATAATTCCCAATCCGCGCCAGTAAGCCTATATTTTAAAAGAGGAGGGTTGTCCCTATGTGCTATGGACCTATTGAACAGAGTAGTGAATATTGGGTAGTGGTCACTACCATACGTGAGGTTTAGTCGCTTCCACTCCAACTGGGCGGACAAACTAGCTGAACACAGGGTAAGGTCTACACAGCTTCTACTCTGTCCAGGTCTAGGCAGGCGAGTGACGGAACCATCGTTGACAACACATAAACCCAGGTCTTCCAACAGATCAACCAACTCAAAACCAGGGGGGTCAGAATGGTCAGAGCCCCACAGGGAATGATGGCAATTAAAATCTCCCAAAATTATAACAGGATTCAGTGAGGAACATATGTTATGAATGTATTCAAAGCAGGAGGGATTGGGGGAGGGAATATAGACAGATATAAAATTAATGCCAAGGATATTAACACCTACAGCATTAATCTCATCTCCATGGGGAGGAAGGGATAGATGGGAGGAAGAAAGAAGATTGTTCACTAGCATAGCAGCCCCGCCATAACCGTCAGAGCGGTCATCCCGGAGAGTGCTATAGCCAGGGAAATTAAAATGGAGTCGTGGAGTTAACCACGATTCTGAGATTGCAAAAATTGCAGGTTTATACAAATTAATAAGGTGGCAGATTTCATGTTTTTTGGGTAGTGCGCTTCTGGTGTTCCACTGCATGAGATGGAATGTTACGGTTTTTAATTTTATTGACTATGTTGTTGGCTACGTGGTCTGGTAATGAGTAATTTGAAAGTAAGGTGGAAAGCAAAGTAATAATAGTGTTGATAGTCTCTTCATTCTCATTATGAGTGGGAGGGTGGTCCATCAGAGCACAACCATTAGGAGAGGGGGGGAAAGAATAACTGTTAATAATATCCTGATGGGCCCTATGGTCATAACCAAGATGAGTAGGTGTGTGGGTCTTTGGACGGGTAGTAACAATTTTTTTGCTGGAGGAAGGAGTAGGGGGTTGGAAGTGGGAGGTATAATTAGGAATTGGGAGACGGGGGGGACGGGGATCATGGTTAAGAGTCTGGTAGACAGTCAGTGCAGGAGGGGCTGATGCCGTAATGTCTGCGAAAGATCGGTAGGAGGGGGCGTGACGTTTGGCTGCTTCAGAATAAGATACATTATCCTTAGCCATGGTGGACTTGATGTTCCGCTGATGCAGGTATTCCGGGCATTGACGACTGTTCGCAGGGTGGGCACCCGTACAATAAAAGCACTTAGGCTCTTCAATGGAACACCCGTCCCCAAAGTGGTCACCACCACAGCGGTAACACCGTGGCTTTGACCGGCATTGAGTCCTTGTGTGTCCGTATTTGCAGCACTCGAAGCACTGTACGGTGGGAAAATTATAGATCTCCACTAGTAGGGAACTGAAAAAGCAAAAAACTCGATCCGGGAGGCTCTGCCCATCAAATGTGATTACTATGCTCGATGTAGCAATCCATTCCGATTTCCCATCATTGGTAACTCTGCGGTTCAATCTCCTCACCTTCAACACCTTGCCAAGTGGGGACTTCAGGGCATCCAAGACTTCAATGTCGGTCCAATCAGTAGGGACGCCCCTCACAACACCCATCCTGGTGATGTTGAATGTGGGTATCATTAATGTGAAGCCTTTTTGTTTGATTGACTCATTGTCAATAAATGCATTGGCATCTTCCGGGCCCTTGAACTCTACTGATACCCTGTTTCTTCCTATTCTCTTTATACCCCCATCTACAATATTCACAACATTCAGTTTCTGTAATAATTGACCGAATTTTATAGGATGGAGGGTAGTGCCTAGGGCTTCCAAAATTACGGAAATGTCAATTACGTAACTAATTACGCAACTTTTTTCTCCAATTCCGTAATTCCGTAATTACGTAATTTTTCTATTTTTTTTAAATTGATTAAGTATGAATTTTTGTAAATATTGTAGATAGAGTATCTACAATTTTTACAGTTATCTTTTACTATCTCAAATTCAAGGATGTATCAAAATAAACACAATATTTAAACAAAAAAATATTTATTTATTTTATTTTTAATTTTTAGAAAGCTTAGTATTATAGTAACAAGAATATATAACTAAATTGCTAATAACAAGCCTCCACAGATAGATACAAAAAAAAAAAAAAATTAGTTCCATGACAAAATAATTTAACACTGTAATGTCAAATTATTGATTCATTTAAAGAGGTGGTTAATTTTATTTAATTGTTATGAATTATTCAAGAACTTAGTTAAGTCAAACCATTTTTTATCGTCCCGAATATAATCTTTCTTCTTGAAAATGTGATCTCATAAATGACAAGGCATTTAAAGTTTTGTCACCTAGGGAACTTCTTAGTTTATTATAAAAATATCCGGCGGATGAAAAGGCTCGCTCGGCTTCAACACTTGTAGGCGTTATCGAAAGTAAATAATTATACGCTGCAGTCAAAAAAACTTCGCGACCGCCGCCAGCGCTGTCGTAAATGCACATTTCTACCCTAATAATGGAATGGAGATCTGTGTTTACTGTTGAAATTGTTTTATTTACAGTCACTTTGTTTATTTCTTTGTCTAACTGTTGTGCGATTGTCAACTCCTCGTCATCATCGTCACTGGTAGCAATTGCGTCCGATGCACTCGGTTGTGGTTGTGAATTAGTGCTTTTTTGAGTAGAATTATATTTCAACCGTTCCAAAAGTTCCACTATGTACATTCGTATATCATCCGACGATGTATTCGTGAAATATTCTGAGGCAGCTGTTTTAAAAAAATTCCTCATTGTTATGCAAATATTGCAAAACACCGAATACATTTGGTCGCCTTTCCTTAATTCTCTTTCTAAGAGATGTGGCTAGTTTTCCACTGAGATCGTTTGACTGAAGATTAAGTTTCTCTAGCATGAATCGAAGCGCAGCGTCGGCCGTCAATAAGTTTGAATCACGGCGACATAATGACAAAACTGTAGTTTTTATTACATCCAAGCTGTAATGAATGTCGTGAAGGTCTTGGATCTCTTCGTCTGTAAATTTCGCATTTGATTTCAAATCTATAACGCCTTAAAAACGCATGATTTTAATTTGAGAAATCGGCCTACCATATCTGATAAGCTGTTCCATCGCGTTTTACAGTCTAGTATTAGGTCAATATTTTTACCATGTTCTTCTAAAATGTACTTTTGCAACAAGTCGTTTTTCAAAGGGGAGTTTTTAAACGATTTTATTAGATCTCTTAATTTTTTTCTCTCTGGACTTCAGGTTCTAGAGATTTTTGTGTTTTATATAAAACATCCAGGACTGCTAGTTGTATCCCATGAGCCATACACAATTGGTGGTGGCCGTCAAAATTTCTACCCATTTTGACCATAACACTCGCTCCATCTGTTGTGAAAGCAATTATGTCGTCTTCCAGACTTAAACCGAAGTCACTCAAATGTTGCTGTAATAATTGAGTGCCTACTGCAGCTGGCATTGATCCCTGTATCCGTACAAGTCCCAAATTTTTATATTTGGCCATATCAAAGTCTTTATTGTGGATATTTATATTCATATACCTTTTATTACGGGTAGACGTCCACTCATCAAACGTGATAGTAAATCTTTTATTTTCAGACTTCATAATTTTCAATTGATTTTTCAATTTGATTTTTGTGTTATCACTCTGTTTTAGAATTATCTGTGTTATAGTCGTAGAAGATTTCGGCACATCGTAGCCAGAGTTTTTAAAAAGATATCTCAGATCTTCTGACGTACAAAATGTGCTCAATGGTATCCCATCCAATGCAGCCATTCTGGCCACTCGAACCTCCATATTTGAAAAATAATCAGTGAGTTTAATTTTCTTTTGTGAAGGTTCATTCGTACGTTTTCGTGTTTGAATTTGACCACTATTAGACGTTGATGTACTCGGGCTTTGCGACTCCTGCTGTTGCGGCATCTCTCCGATATGCTTGGCACGCATGTGAGTGTGTAACGCTCCAGTTGCGCCACCTGGAGTTTTCAATTTTTTTTTGCAATGCTTACATTCAACATTCTGTCCATTATCAGCTCTCAAGAAATGTTCCCAGATAGAGCTTTGTGTGCGTTTGTTCAAAAACTCCTTGTATACAGTCTTATTTGAAGAAGACCTGAAAAAAAATAAAAGGAAGTTAGGTTAAAATGATATTGGTTAAACATAGTTGTCAACTCATTACAAAATAATGTAAACACTTATTTTGTAGCTAAACGTTTTTTCTTCTATAATAGGCGAAAGAGCATGCTTAGTTCATTCATTCCTGATTTAGAGACGAACTATGAGGAATTTCAAATTTTTGATAGGTACCGACCTTTTATGTTTTAATCAGTGTTCTTAATTAATATATATTTGCGAACCTAGATATTCTATAATCTAATCGGAATAAATACACCTTAAGAAAATGTTTGATTTACAAATTATTTTGTATGAACTATGCATGCTCCACGCCCCATGAGGTTTTTAATGCCCTTTTAATACTAAATAAGACTGATTTAAGTACTTACATCTTTGAAGAGATAATCCACACATTCAAATTTCAAAGTCACCCACGATAAAGATACAACTGCTACAAATTGTTAATATTTGCGCGCATTTACCACCAACTTTTTAATTAAGTATCAGATCAAGTGTCAACTGTGCCGAGAGTCTAGCGATGTGAACTGAACAACCGACAATTGAGCAATGAAACTACTTTCTTTTTAGTTAAGAATGTGAGGAGCATAGTAGTTCCCCTAAGTTCCCCGTGGTCGTAGGGACTTTTCGTCAGGGACTCCCCAGCCTTGCCGACTCGCCAAGTTGATATATTTGAACTCTATTCTGTACGTCTTAGAACTATTTTTTGCAAAATAGATATAAAATAAACTGCGGGGCATACCCTATTTGTACAGTTTCGATGTAGGTATATAGTATAGTGTTGCCACATTATAAATGTGTACGTATAATGGTTTTTTATTGGTTGACTATTTTGATGGATTGATGATACTAATAATTACGTAAGTACGGAATTGACATCTTCAGTTACGGAATTGAAAATACTTTAAAATGAGTTCGTAATTACGTAATTGCGTAGTTACGTAATTACGTAATGGAAGCCCTAGTAGTGCCAGAGGTTGGATCGGATTCGAAAAGAGATGCGTAGACTAAAAATGGATGACTATCTAAATGCGAGTACTTGGTGCGTGAGATCAATGACGGAGCCGTGACCCGGTCGCGTTTAGTCGCTGTAGCATTTTCGTCTGTGAGATTCGTAGTGTTGTTGGGTAGATTGTGATTAATACTGAGTTTCCTCTTTTGAGAAGCTACTTCAACTTCCATTGACTCAAATTGAGACAGTGGAGCCGTCAGAATAGGTGCATGTGAAAAATCTTGGGATTGTAGCTGAGCAGGATGTGGGGGGTCCGGCGGGCGGCCAGGAGGCCGCTCGTCATCCGCCATTGTCAGTCAGCATAGGCCAGTATAATATAAAATAGAATAAAAACTTACCAAATGTAAGATCACGTACACAAACAAAAACAAACACAGGACGAGCACAAACACATAAAATACACCCAAAAACCACCAAAAAAAGCAGAGAAAGAGCCAAAAATCAGTGTGAGCACCAAAACAACATGTACCCGCCACAAACGCCAAAATGACAGTCAAAAAACACGAGTTAAAACAGCCGAATCGGGGGTGACATCTGTCATGTCACCCCCGGTAAAATCACAATGAAATGAAAAAATCAAAAGGAATGTGAAGACTACGAGTATGTTGACCCGATCAGCAGCACGAAGAGCACGCCCACCACCTCCGGACTCGTCTCTCAGCTCCGCCTCGCCGCCGCCGGTACCCAGCCCCACTGCGGGCGCTGTGACTACACCGGCCGTGGCAGTTGCGTCGAGCTCGAGCGACGAGTACTTCTCCCCGCCCACGACGCCACCACCTGCTCGTCGACGGGGAGGACGCCGGCCGCCGGACGGTTTAGGACCTCGAGGCCCACCGGCCTCTGATAGGGTCCCAGCTCCCGGCGGAAGTGTGCAGCGCATGAGATGGACAAGATCCATCAACGAGAATGTCATGCGCTCATACTATGAGGCTACAGAGGGGGGAAAGAATCTGACCGCGTACCGTGTTCGGATGCTCTCTCTTTTTCAGGTGCTTGAGCCAGCTGTCAACGTGTCAACCCAACGACTATCGGATCAGGTGCGGGTCATCCAGCGTAATCATATGTTGGATGACACTGTACTTGATCGCCTACGAAATGAAATGCAGAGTAGCCATGTCATCGCACCCCCGTTGCAGACTGCTGTGGTCCCACCACAGTACTTGACAAGTCAAGCTGATGAGGGGAATGATGACAGAGCTACAAACGTAAGTACCCAGTGCAATGAGGAATTGAGGAGTGCTTTGGAGGATGCGATTCGAGAATATCGGTCCATATCACCCGAACTTAGACCACGCTTACCTCGTTTGCCCATGCATAACAAAAATAGGGCGCTGGTGGCGGCTCTGGATTCGCAGTTGTCAAACTATTTTGATGACTGCGAAGACCTCACTGATACTCATGCAATTCTGTACTGCGCGGCTGTAGCGGCATGTCGTGTAGCTCACGTCAAATTTGCTAGTGACTCTAGAGCTACACGACCAAAACCAGCCGTACCAGCCTGGCAGTGCAGAATTGAGCGACGTATTAGTGGGGCCAGAGCGCTCATCGGCAAACTAATCTGCTTCAGGGAGGGCAATACTCGCCCTAGAGTGATGCGCTTTGTGAGACGGGCGTTCTCAGGGACTGATACCAGCCCTCAGGATTTTATGTCCCGTATCACAGAGCGCATAGACTTCCTGAAGCAGAAAGTTTATGCATGGGCAAGCCGTATTCGTAGGTATAAGCGGCGAGTGGACCGATACACTCAGAATCGCGCCTTCCAGAGTGATGAAAGGTGGGTTTATAGGGCTTGGGAGCGACCGATCCAAGGTGTGGCTGACACGCATCTGCCGGATAATGACGCCATGTGTTCTTTTTGGCGCAGTATCTGGTCGGTGCCGGTGAGTCACACCGAAGGTGATTGGGCTAGAGAAGTCGAGCGAGCCTGCGATCCTATACCAAAAATGGGGGCTATTACTATCTGCCCCCAAGATGTTGCTCGTGCAGTTCGTCCGTTGTCCAACTGGAAGTCTCCAGGGCCGGACGGGCTGCACAACTTCTGGATAAAATGTTTTGTAGGATCGCACGCTCGCTTGGCGACTCAGTACCAGACTGCTTTGGAGTCTGGTTCGCTACCCCAGTTTCTTACAACAGGAGTTACCCACCTGCTCCATAAATCAGGTAGCACCGCGGAACCCAAAAATTATAGGCCGATCACGTGTTTACCGAAGCTCTATAAAGTTCTTACATCCATTTTGAGAGCTAAAATTTACAATCATATAGACACTAACTCCATCATGTCTGTCTCTCAAAATGGTTGTAGGAACGGGTCCCGCGGTACTAAGGAGCTGCTCCTCATTGATATGGCTATTAGCCAACAGGTTCGTCGTTCCCGAAAGGATCTGTCGACATGTTGGATAGATTACAAGAAGGCCTATGACTCGGTGCCACATACATGGCTCATGAGGGTGCTGGAGTTGTATAAAATTGATGCAACTCTGCGCACCTTCCTGATTTCATGTATGGGGCAGTGGAGGACGGTCCTTCGCTATCCAGGATGTCGAAATATCCAAAGGAACAGCGAACCGAAAAGGATCGAGTGAGGCATATTTCAGGGTGATAGTTTGAGTCCACTTTGGTTCTGCTTAGCCCTGAATCCTCTGAGCACACTGCTTGAGGATTCAGGTATAGGCTATCGGTTGAGGAGAGGTGGTCAGGTTATATCTCACCTCCTTTACATGGATGACCTTAAACTCTTTGCCCCCAACAATTATCAACTGATGGAGTTACTGAAAGTAACTGAAACCTTCAGTAGCGCCATCAGGATGGAATTTGGTGTGGACAAATGTGCGGTCATGCATGTAAAGCGAGGGGAGATTATGGAATCCGCGGGAACCCAACTCTCGGATTCCATAAACCTCCGAGCCCTCTCCACATCCTAAACCTATAAGTAATTGGGTATGTCGGAAGCGTTGGGCATCAATGTTACTGACATGAAGCAATCGTTGAAGGAGCGCTTCTTTGGCCGCCTGAAGAAAGTATTGAATAGTCTTCTATCAGGCGGACACGGTGCGCGCCTTCAACGGTTGGGTCATGCCGGTTTTGATGTACTCTTTCGGCATACTCAAATGGACTCAAACCGAACTCGACGCCCTGGATAGGAGGGTCCGTACGCTGCTGACTGCATATCGAATGCATCACCCACGGTCATCGGTAATGAGGCTGTATATCCCGCGAAAGTGTGGAGGTCGAGGCTTTTTAAACGCTAAGACTCTCCACAATCGCGAGATATGCAGTCTCAGGGAATATTTCCTAGAAACCGACGTGGAGATGCATCGAGATGTGGTCGCGGTTGACAAGGGCCTCACCCCGCTCTCCTTGGCTAACGAGAACTGGCGCAAACCTGTAATACACTGAGAAAAATGTCATTTTGGCATAATCTTAAAATATCGTGACGTTGGTTTAAAATAGATGCGTTGTCTTATAATATGTTGATAATAAGTAAATATTACGCTAGAACTGAAATGTGTTAAGATGGAATCGAATTTTTTGGGTAAATAATGCAATATTATGATACTTGTCATCGTAAAAATTTGTAATTATGAAATAACATTGTCTTCTTCAAATAATAACACAATGTAATAGAAAATGGTCCACTGTCCCATAAATTAGTATGATAATTATAAATAAGATTCTAATTAAAAAACACAATGACAGTCACCGTAATATAAATAGATTTCATAGTTTAATATGAAGAAGTATCTCTAAAAATACGATGACCTCCCCC
Organism: Aporophyla lueneburgensis; assembly: GCA_932294355.1. Classification (NCBI taxonomy): domain Eukaryota; kingdom Metazoa; phylum Arthropoda; class Insecta; order Lepidoptera; family Noctuidae; genus Aporophyla; species Aporophyla lueneburgensis. The sequence goes on along the minus strand of OW028762.1, from coordinate 6,921,668 downwards.
TAATGTACTATATTAAATTATAATGCTTTAAACTTATATTTTTAAAGTAAGCATCATTTTTTAATATTACAGTCATATTATTTTATGTGAATCCTATGATAATACGATTAAATAATCTCATATTTTTAGAGTAAGCATCAAAGTTCAATAATATAGTCATATTATTTTATGTGTATCCTACTAAATTATTATTACAGAGACCCATTTATGAGTAGCATTTGAATGATGTCCTACAAATTTAAGGTGACGGCATTATATAATGAGGTCTCCCTCTCTCACTTCATTCCGCCGCCGCGCCATTTCGGTCGGCCATTTGTATTTCACCGCTACAGCCGGCAAGTCACGACTCACGACTCGTTTAATTAATAGCAATAACAATTCCATTAGTGCCAGTGAACGTGTTTGATCAGTGCAAAAATGGATATGGCTACGCGTGATCTTTTGAAGAAGTGGAATTTGGAACGCTACATCGATCGTTTTGAAAGTAAGTTGACAAACCTACCTAGTAAGTTGCTAGCATGAGCTCACACATTACATTCACACATTCTAATTTCTAGCAAGAATAGGGTCAGAGTGTCGTCTTAGAGGCACTATGAAAATATACTTAAAAAAAATTCGCGACCAATTTCAAGGTCACAGTTCTAACATAACCTTACCTATGGATCCCTTCGACATCGTTTTTACGACAAACGGTTGGTCGGAGACAAAAAACACCCAGACACTTTTAGCCTTTCTAGGTGTTACATACTATAGAATCGAGAAAATAAACGATTTGCGAAAATAACACTTTTTTGGCCGCTGTACACTCCAACCAAGAATAGTCTTGTCGTATGGTACCTACCCACCTACCTAGATATACGTTCATATTTATATTATACACTAGATTCGATGTGCAACTGCAACCCAAAAAAAAACAAATAGGTAGAGTGCGTCTAAACTAAAATGACGCGCCCCACTACCGCATTTACCGTAGTGTACGTATACAAATTTAAGTAGTGGGGCGCGTCATTTCAGCTTAGACGAGCTCTACCAACCTACATTTTATAAAGTCGATGCGACGTAGTGCATTTCACAGCTGCAATCAGGCCGCTGTTAAATTTACCTTTTTTTTTCAGCTGAAAGAATTGATATCGCAACAATGCAGATGCTTAGTAAACAAGACATACATAGTATGTTCCCTCAAATAGGGGACAGACTCCGGTTTGAAGCAGCTCTGGCCATGTTAAAAAGCGACCAACCAAAAGATATGGTTTGTTTTCATGTTAAATTGTATTTCAAAAAAGTAAATTTTGTTTTAAACTTTTTGCTTACACATGCCCTGCGTCGCTTAAATGCACATTCTCCTACTTGCATGTAGGTAGGTAGGTACCTACTTATTAACTTTTATTATTTTAAAGTCTTCTTAAGATACCTAACAATTTAACCGGTGCAGTATTTATTTAAAAAGTGGAATAAAATCATAACTTTTCATCAGTCTTGTTAGTTTACCAACTAAGTACATTATTATTACCTTTTTAAATTTCTTGTTAAATTTCAGGATAACTCCTACAATTCATCACTCTTTGAAGAGGTCCTGAGGAATGACTTGTTAACTAGTCTACCTTGTAACTTAGAGCCTCTGCCACCGTGTGAAGGACTGCAAAGCTCAATCCTCAACCAAGACTGCGAAGCAGGACTTAACCAGGAAAATTTGGTAAGTTCTGCAAAATTGTAGAAAAGTACTCGTACTTACTGTTTTTTGGTTCAAGAGCAATATGTATTAATTTGTAATTACATCCATACTAATATTATAAATGCGAAAGTAAGTTTGTCTGTCTATCTGTCGGCTGGGGCAGGACCTTTTCACATTTTCATACCTAAGACACTGAACCGATGCAAAATTTGGTATAGACATTCTTTGAGACCAGGATCAGTCCTGATCTTGATCGATTAGTTTTTATCAGGGCCGGATCAAGGGACGAGGGCAGGACCGTTCACACCTGCAATGCTGAACCGATTACTAGTAAAAAAATATAACACTTCCCTTGAGTTATCTCCGGCTAGGGCTAGCTATAGCCTGTTAGTTAACGGTCGCACTCGGACACATTTAGTGATTATTTCAACGATTATTGAGGTTAATTGACCGTACATACTCATATTATCACACCTTTTTGTTACATGTACTATTATAACATTGTCTCAAAGTAAATATTATTTTAGGATGGTGACATACTGGTGATACCACTGGACTCGTCGTCGTCAGTGGGTGAAGCAGTTAGACAAGAGTCCACCGGGAGCAATTTAGTAAGTTATTGCCTATTATCCTGTACTTTTGATAAGGAATTTAAATTGACATTCAATATTGTTAACCCCCGGCGTAAACAGATAAGTTTAACGTCTGTACCTGTCCTGTCCTGTATGTGTGTACGGACGGCCGTTTAGGAGCTATATTATATGTCACAAAGATCAGTAATATATTTGGAGTTGGTGACAGCTATAACTAACAACTAAATGCATGATGCCTAGACTGGCACCGACTCCAACTGATCATTATACTGAATGGAAGGTAGGTATTGAACCTGTATTTTCAACATTTTAGTGACATTTTTTTTTAACTTTTACCTTGCATATTTAGTTTGTAATGCCATACTTATACTATTTGTGTTTCAGGTGAATACCATACTGAATTCATCAGTCGAGGGAAAACAAATAATAGCAATTGGGCAGAAAACGGGCACCTTACCCTCAAACGTGCGTGGGCGTTTATGCAAGCTGCTTATGGAGAAGCTCATTACGGCCGAAAACCCGGTACTTCTGACAGATTCGCAGCTGCTTGCTCTATCCTACGACATTGGCAGATTATTTAAAGAGGAGTCACCACCCCTATACTACGCGCCGTACCTGCCGGCTGATGCTTACCAGGCTAAGCGCAATATCTCTGGCTGGTTAGTCACCGCCAGAAGGGCTCGACGGCAGCATTTAGTTTCGTTGGGCCTTATTGAAAAGCCCAAGTCACGTTCTCGCTCCAAGTCCAGTCCTAGGCTAGACACCCCTCCACTCGCTGGAATCGACCTGACCGGACTTAAAGAAGGTAACTCCTTTTCAAGAAATTTTATGTTTTCAGATTGAATTAAATTATCAAGAACAAAATTATTGAGAAAAATATCTGAATTAGTATAAATTTTCGTTACAAATTACAAAATATCTGAATCTAAGAACCGTTATTGTCATTGTACTAATTATTAATCGTTTTAATTTTTGTGTGCAGGTGAAGTGGAGGACGTAGCGTCAGCATTAGAGCAGCTGTCAAGTCCTTCAGCTGGTCCGTGGCAGGAGGTCAGTGCCCTGTGGCGGGAGACGGTGCGAGCTCGCCTCCGGTACTTGTACTACGAGGAAGGGACATTACAGGAGTACTTCAATAAGTATCCTATCCTGAAGTCAAGTGATGGATGGCGACTCCTGACTCATGACTACGAAGCACTGTTCCCTGATAAATCCGGGGGCCTCGACGCCTTGGATGCTTCATCGGAAAACATACTAAAAGCTGCTCAGCAGAAGCTTAACACCACAAAGGACTCGTTTCTTCGTCGAAAAATAGCTGATACATTGGCAATTTGTGACGGTAAGGAAATGATTCTGTTATATAGTTCTAGGTGCTCGACCTCCCTGGGTCGGTGAACCCGTTATAAAATATATAGACAAAAAAGAAATTAAAAATTATCTAACATGGTGCAGTCGTTCAGAAGTAACGGGCGGGCGGACACACATTTCGGCAATTCATTTTTACTTATATAGATAGATTTTATTTTGTTCTGATACTTTTCCCTATTTGCTCAGTTAATGATGATGTGTTGTGTCAAATATACTATTATTATTTTCTTTCCAGATGAACAACCGGAGACAAAATTAATAGCAGCGATATTGCTACTCGGCTGTCTCTTTAATATTCCTCCTGCCCGTCGATCTAGAAAAGACTGGCAAGCTTCACGAGCGGAGATATTGGATGGATTTGTGACCATCGTGGATGATGACGCAGACGTGCAAGTGGTAATTGAGGAGCGTCGCCAAAAGCTTCAAAACCTAGGTATTAGCCTCCAACCATTTATAATTTGGTGCCGCCAGTCAGGTGTCTCCTTCACAGTATGTGACAATACGTTTTACAAGTTCACAACACTAACTGAGGCTGTTGATGTGACTTTTAAAATATTTCATGCTACTGCGGCTAAATATCCTACTGAAAGCTATAACATTTGGCTTATTATCCAAATTGGTTTTTACAAAGTCAAAACATCGTACGATCGTATGTCACAATCTGTGAAGGAGATATTAGTTACTCTCGGAGTCACAATTTAAATTAAGATGAAGTGTCACAGTTGTAAAAGGACTTTTCCCACGTTTTCTTCACTTATTACCCACATAAGGAAAGAATGTGAAAAAATTGATATTACTGGAGTTTATAAATGTGGTGAAGACGCATGCTACCGGTATTTCACGGACGTTAGACAATTTAGAAAACATGTTAACTTAAAACATTTGAATAAAGTAAACACTCGTTATTTGCCATCCACCTCAAACGAGGCTTGCGTAGTTCCTATGTGTGAAACAGAGACTACCAAAGTAGCAACTGAGCACATATACATTGAAGCTGATAGTGAACCGGAAGTCCTTGATAATGCTGATAGTATTATTCATAAAGAAGTTTTGAAATTTATTTCAACGCTCTATGTAAATCCCTCTGTATCTCGATCGTCTGTACAAGCTATGGTTAGTCATTTGCAAACCCTTCTTGACAATATCGCACCGTCTTTAATGTCCGTATTCGGCCCTGTGCTAGCTGATGAGGAAAGCATGTCTGGAAGCGAAATTAATAAACGACTTCATAAGTTCAACACAGCTTTGAAGGGCATCTTTTTTCCGTTTCGTTCAGAATATTTGAGATTCCGAGAATTGAATTTATTAGGTTCTTTTATACCACCACATGAAGTAATCGTTGGTTATTGTCCTGACATTTCACAAAGGAGTAACACTTTAACATTACACACCAAGCCACGTACAATGCAAGTAATTCAACTTCGCCAGGTTTTGAAGAATTTTTTTTCCATTGACACTATTTGGAAAGATGTAACGGATTATTTGAACCACCTAAGGGGTAATTTAATAATCCGTGAAGAAAATCCGATGAGGCCAATGTGTCTAGAAAATGTAATGCAGGGATCTGTATGGCTGGCAATGTGTACACCGCAGGCGTCGGACATTATTCTTCCTTTAGTAGTATACTATGATGATTTTGAAATTGGAAATCCTTTGGGGAGCCACGCTGGGGTGCATAAGCTTGGTGGTGTATACGTTTCCTTGCCAGCACTCCCACCACATTTATTTTCATTGTTGAATAACATTTTGCTGTTAGCTATTTGCCATTCTGCTGACAAAACTAAATATGGAAACAAAGCTATTTTTGACCCTGTTATTGAGGAATTGAATTACTTGCAAAACAAAGGAATTTTTATAGAAAATAAGTTTTTTAAAGGAACCGTAAAATTGAAGGTTGTTGCTATAACTGGCGATAATTTAGGCCTGAATTCAATTCTCGGGTTTACTGAAAGTTTTTCAGCTAACAAGTGTTGCAGAATCTGTAACATTGACAAGAAAGGTTTGCAAACTGCTCTATATGAAAACAGTAACTTGCTTAGAAATATGACTTCATACCACGCTCAATTGCAAGAAAACGATACACCTAACACGGGCATTAAAGAATCATGCTGTTGGCTTAAGGTGACAGGATTTGATTTATTTCAAAATGTAGCAGTAGACCCAATGCATGATATATTAGAAGGTGTAGCTCGTTATGTAATGACCTTTGTCATAAACCACTTCCTTGCCGAAGGTCTTTTAAAGATCTCAGTATTGCAACAAAGAATAATTTCATTTGATTATGGACCAGATAGGAATTCAAAACCAAGTAATTGTTTAGTTGTCCAAGGTTCGAAAGTAAAATTGAAAACTTCAGCATCAGAAATGCTTACCCTTATTAGATACTTCAGCCTAATAGCCGGGTTTTACATTCCTTTAGAAAATAAAGTATGGAAATTATACATTATGTTGCGGCAAATCACCGACAGGTTATTAAGTCATAGGGTCTTCAGTGACACCAATATTCAACTCCGGGTTATAATAGCAGAATTTAATCAATTGTACACGGAGCTAACAAAATCACCCCTGCAGCCAAAGTTTCATTTTCTGACTCATTATCCTACCATGCTAATGAAGTTCGGCCCCGTACGTAACATGTGGGCTATGCGTTTTGAAGCCAAGCACAGGGTATCTAAGTTAGTGGCTAGATCATCTTTTAATCGAGTCAATGTTTGCAAGACTCTAGCAATAAAATGTCAACTTATGCTCAATGACTTGTTTGTGAAAAATACAATACCTACAACAAAAATACTAGGAAAAAAATCTGCATTAAATTCAGGAGACACTGTCAAGTTTTCTCTCGGCACTGGCGTTGTCCTCAAATATTCGGTTACTTCCGCTACAATAGCTGGTGTTATATGGCAGCGGAACTCTATTGTTACTGTAGATATAGATGATGAACAATTCTTACCCACTTTTGGCCAAATTGATGCAATTTTGGTGACAGATACTGAAGAGGTTTTTTTCCGTTGCCGTATGTTTGAAACTATTGAATTTAATTCTCATTACAATTCTTATGAAGTTAAACGTGGTAATGATTATCTGTGCTTTCCTTGCCAAAATGCCGTTTCTCCGTGTCCTAACACGCTCACTCTAATGCGAGGTAACACGTCATATATTACAAGTAGATGGTACCTAGAGTAAAAAATTCAAAATTCTGTAGGTATTCTAACGGCTTACGGTCGCTGCTATAATACCTTGAAAATGCGCAAACGAGTTAACTCGTTTGCTCATTTTTAAGGTGTTTTTATTTTGAATCCAGTAATATCAATTTTTTTTGGAAACGTTTACATAATTATTAATTATGTACTTATACCGTACGCGGCGTTGCTAGTTTGAGGCACTGCAGAGTCCAAGGGCAGTTATTTTTTTATAGCAGAGTGCGCTCAACTAGTAATCTACCCTTAGTTACGGTATTTATCGGATATCCCTTTAGGATATCCTATAAAGACGGCCCGATAACGGTGTCCGCATAAAGTAATGGTATGAGCCAGCACCAATAGCTGGTTTAAGGTGAACGCACACTTATCAGAGCCGAAGGAGGCGAAGGAATCAAATTTTAGAATTACTTAAATGAAGTCCAATGTAACTTCGCACACTTATCCGCACCGAATCGTACGACCTTATTCGTCCGATTCGGTAAGTGTGCGAGGTTCCATAGGATTTCATACAAGTAATTCTAAAATTCGATTCTTTTGCCTCCTTCGGCTCTGAAAAGTGTGCGTTCACCTTTAGTAATAGATTTTAAAGTAAAGTATTTGTATGAGGGATAGATTAGTCTCATCGGAGTGTTTATAGTAGCACTTTACTTGAAAATAGATATTTACTATAATAATATAACCAATTTATTGTATGCAGCTTTAAGGTGAAAGCGTCAGGGTAGCCCGCGAAATTCAAATTTTCTTACGTTTTTTGCAATTTGCAGGCCAGTGCTAGGTTTTGATTGAAATGTTAGACGCGGGTGTAAGACGTATGTAGTACAACTTATGTACTTACACCCGCGTGCAACATTTGATTAACATACAACCTAGCACTGGCCTGCAAATTGCAAAAAACGGCTACCCTGAAGCAATCACCTTAAGGGCAAAAATGTTTTAGTTATAGGTACATTAATGTAAAGTTTGTTATTTTTTCTAAATTAAATTTCTACTCGTCTCAACCTTTATTTTAATTTGTAAAAACTAGAATTATTGAACATAATGTATATAATGATTCTTTATAATGACCGACAAATAGATACTGTAATCATTAAGGCGAGGATGTTTCTAAACAAAACAGTCTTCTTTTATACTGAATATAAATGTTTAGAGTATATAATAATTATTCATTCATACTATGGAAATAAAAATACCATTCAATTTTCTGTTTAATTTATACATACATCCCTTTTCACCTTCTTACCATTCTTGCCAAGGTACTTTTTTCTATTTTTTTTACTTACTCTCCATTTTTTTAAGGTTCAAGTTTAGGGTTCTTCAGTTTTTTTTAATGTTGAGCTCACACCTAATAATATTTAAAAGGAAAGAACCAATATTGGATACTTAAAAATAAGGGGATCATGTAAGTCCAGTGGCGCCCTCAATTATAGGAGGATTGTGATTTCTAATAATCCAAACAATTTCTGTGTAATCCACCAGTATTTAGTTGTAGTCCTACTGATGGAGAATGAGTAGAACTACAACTAATCACTGGTGTATTATAGAGATATTAATTGGTTTATTAAAAAACACAATCCTCCTATTGAGGGCGACCTCCGTAAGATAATAGGCTATAACCAGAGATATGAGGAAATAGTAGGAAAAGTAAGAGGACCTAACCTAAAATACGAGGAGGTTACCGAAAAATAGTAGGAAAAATAATAGGATATAACTGGATATATGAGGAAGGCACCGAAAAATAGTAGGAAAAATTGTATGACATAACTGAATATGTGAGGAAGTCACCGAAAAATAGTAGGAAAAATAATAGGATATAACTGGATATATGAGGAAGGCACCGAAAAATAGTAGGAAAAATTGTATGATATAACTGAATATGTGAGGAAGTCACCGAAAAATAGTAGGAAAAATAATAGGATATAACTGGATATATAAGGAAGGCACCGAAAAATAGTTGGAAAAATTGTATGACATAACTGAATATGTGAGGAAGTCACCGAAAAATTGTAGGAAAACTAATAGGATATAACTGGATATATGAGGAAGGCATCGAAAAATAGTAGGTAACTAAAACTAAATCCATGGTGACACATCATCTTAAATACTGTTATCATCAACATCAGTATTATCATCGTTCTTTTTGGTGAATCACTATGCTCCGTCCTTTGAGTGAATTCATCATACTTTAAGCTGAATTCACCTCTTTTATGATTGTCAGTTTTCTCAGTGATACTTGACACTAATGAACGCATGGAAGTATGGCAGAGTAAGGAGCTCCACGGACGCTTTTTCCGGGCCCTACATGGACCCGATGTAGATATACTAGCGTCCGTAGCCTGGCTGCGTTTCAGTGACCTCTTTGGGGAAACCGAAGGTTTTGTCTGTGCAATTATGGACGAAGTTATGATGACGAACAATTACCGGAGATTTATTGTGAAAGACGGCACGGTTGACATCTGTCGGGCATGCCACCGTCCAGGAGAATCAATTAGACACATAATCTCCGGGTGTTCTCGTCTAGCTAACGAAGAATACTTGCAAAGACACAACCTAGTAGCCAGGATTATCCATCAGCAACTTGCTCTTAAATACAGCCTTGTGGAATCGGAAGTGCCGTACTACAGGTATGTGCCCGACCCAGTTCTCGAAAATGGAAATATCACATTGTACTGGTATCGATTCATCATCACTGACAGGACTATTGCCGCAAATAAGCCTGATATAGTGGTGGTGGATCGAGTAGAGCGGCGCACAATGATTGTTGACATAACGGTCCCACATGACGAGAACCTCGTGAAAGCTGAGAAAGATAAACAGATCAAGTATCTTGACTTGGCTCACGAGGTTGTCGACATGTGGGATGTGGATTCAGCGATCATTGTGCCGATAGTCGTCACAGCCAATGGGTTGATAGCCAAGAGCCTCGACCAACATCTAAGGAGGCTCTCGTTAGGCAGCTGGGTCAAGGGCTTGATTCAGAAAGCGGTACTTCTGGACACGGCTCGCATCGTCAGGAGGTTCCTCTCTCTGGAGCCCTGACCGCCGGTAGCTTGGACCCTGTTCCCGATACCGGTGGGCTACTATTTTTTATATTTTTAAATGTTTTTATTTTATATTCTAATATTTAAAAATATAATTTATATGTTTATATACTGAAATAAAGGAAATAATAATAAAGTTCACTACAAGCTGGTTTTGATTTTGTACGCGTTTGACGAAAAAATAAATACACGTCGTATATTACTACACCCCCCCTCCCCCCTTGTGATATTTCATGATTTTTTATGTAGGCTTCATCCACCAATGTTCTTCTCATTCATTTTCCTATTTCAACTTTTATTTTTACTCTTAAACTCCTAAAATAAAATATAGGTATTTATCTTTGGCAGTGCAATTATAAACTAACTTGACCTTTCCAGTCGCATCGAATTGCCTGCCAGTTTTCGTTCATTTTTCGTTGCTGCTTCGCTCCTTTTGATCGTAGCGTGATGTTATATAGCCTATAGCCTTCCTCCATAAATAGGCTACCCAACACAAACATATTTTTTCAATTCAGACCAGTAGTTTCTGAGATAACCGCGTTCAACCAACCAAACAAACAAACTCTTCAGCTTTATAATATTAGTACAGGTTTAAAGGTTCTGTAACTTTTACTTTATTGTTTAGTTTTTCTTTAGCCGTTTTCCAAATTAATTGGATTTTTTTTGGCACAGTAGCGCTGGCAAGTCAACATAGTTAAGTGTTCTTGGCCTTTATAGGCCAAGCACAGCCGATGATACCCCTCTTTTGAGGACATTAAAATATGTTCTCACTTTAACAACACTGACTACAGCAATGTACTTCTACGTAAACACTAACGAAACTTGACAACAAAAATAAAATATTTACAAAAAATTAATCCGCCGAAAAAACTGAAAAGCAAAAAATAAGAAGCCTTAGTAATTTTGAGTCGGCGCCAAACAAGCAAATTAATCAACTAATTTGGTTAGGTTATTTCTATAAATTTAAGGTAATTTAGTGATCCTTGGTCACTGATTGTTTGGCGCCGACTCAAAATTTCTTATGTTTCTTATTTTATGCTTTTCAGTTTTTTCGGTGCTTTAATTTTTTGTTAAAAAGTTTTTTATTTTATAATTTTATACTCTACTAATTACTACATGCTGGCAAAATCGGACTGTTCTGTAAGAAATTATGCGTGGTCATAGTTTACAATCAGTGAGTGAATAATACACGCCTTCCCGCTCCGCCCAAAGCGGGAGAAGTCATTAGATGATTTCCCATCCAAAAAAAATGAGTGAATGAATCATCCCCTGTTTTCCTACCCTTAGGGTTGGATTTTTTTTTTCAAATTTACATGGGACCACCTTTGGGATAAACCCTTTGCAATAAAAAAATAATTATTGGGAGATTTTGATTCTCTAGGTTTTTATTTCAATAAAAAAACTCAATTTTAAGTAGCGCGTTGTTCGAACCTCCCTCCCGCCCTTGTAACGTATCGTAACGTTTTACGTGACCCCCCAAATTGCGTTAGGGTCATTCCATCGTTTCGGGTGTTACATTTGAACTCATAAAATTGTTAGCAACTAGACTATTATGACTATTGGATCACCCACATATTAGGTAATATTTTCTTTTCCTGAAATCGCATTTAAAAAATATTTGAGCAATAAAGAAAAAATTACGAGTAACTAGCTGTTTCGGGTGTTAGACGAAATTGCCTCTACCTTCTGACCATCTGTCTTAACATGCATAATTCAGCGATCTCCAGTTTATTTTAAAACAAGTCAAACTACATCCAATAGCCCACCTAAACACGAAACAAAAAGTTTGTAATCAATTATCCCGTAATACTTGAAGGCCCCCTTCGCCACATCAGTGACTCTTGATCACCTCTATGCATTGGTTTATTCGATCATACATAACTCTTGCAAAGGAAGTTGTAGGTACTGAAAAGGGATGGTGAACCAAAAGCCGAAAAATAGTTTGCTCCATTCACGTTCTATCAAGTTTTAAGTACTTAGTGCTGGTTTATTAACCGACTTCAAAAAAAGGAGGAGGTTATTAATTCGACTGTATTTTTTTTATGTTTGTTAGCTCATAAATTTTGACTGGGTGAACCGATTTTGATGATTCTTTTTTTATTTGAAAGCTGGTGCTTTCTGAATGTCCCATTTTAATTTGATTCCATTCGGACAATGGAATCCATGTGAAAACCATATAAGTCTTAAATTTGCATTAAGTATTTGCGCGACAAATGAACGAATAACGCGATTAGATAAGTGCGGAGCATAGAGCAACACGGACCACCGGCGGACCGGAGGGGAGACGCCATAGCGTTTTTTCCCGATACAAAACTGTCTGTCATTTTTTGCGGGGGGAAATCTGCTCTACCCACACTTTCTCAAATTCTCACACAAAAATAATCGTCTGTTACTACGACACTCACACATAAAAATTTAAGCATACACTAACAATTTCACACACACATAGATACATTATGTGTCGTGACAGTACAATGAGATAACGCAACTACACTGACAAGTTGCTTACAGCCGTGGTTGCAACTACTGTCGATACGCATTATCGATAAATTCAAGAACTCGGTTCGGAATATTACGTTTAAAAAGTGATGCAAAGATAGATATTATAATAAAGATTGACTTTATTTATTATGTACTACGATAATTATCATTTAACAAATAAAATGAAGGTTTACGTCATTTTAAAAGCTAGTTATAGTTGTATCTATCACTGGTTTTTAAAGTGGATTAGTTTTGTATAAATATGAATACATTTTTGTGGGTCTGCTTTTTGACTTGATTGACGAAGTACACGGAGATGTCAACGAATCAGGAATACTGAGAGTGGCACTAATAGCATCATAGATGATAGTCTGTCATTTGGTAGAGTGAATGATTTTTAATGACTCTGGAAAATTAGGTTTAAAACTGTTAATTTTTCAAGTTGAGAAATCTAAGCTTCATTTCGCCACTATGACTAATGTGTAGTACATCAGGTGGACTGTACGCTGTTTTACCATTTCCGTGATATAAAAAACTTCCGGGACAAATACAGTGTGGCGTTAGAGTTGATTTGGTGCCCTCGACTAATCTCCTCCTATTGTTCGCCAACACATGAAAGTCAGTCTTGAAATGATTTGAGCAAATGACACTTTTTCTTGTGGGAATCCAGGTTAGTCTATTATTACAAAATTTCTTCCATGTATCCCTTAAATTTGGATCTTTAGGAAACCTGCAATAAAAATTAAAAAAGGATTGTGTGGTTTTTATAAAACCACGAGAAAAGTGAAACTTTTTTCACATTATAGACATTAAACTAAACATTTTCGGAATATATGCAATAGCTTAATAAAAAGACTTAATTTAATGTTCATACGAAATAAGTTAAATAATAAATTCAAGCACTCAAAATTGAAATAAATCCATAAACAACAACATGCACCAGCGAGCGCCTTTCACTTTATCCCTATTTTGCGGCCGACCGTCACGCGACATGCAACACACAGACGAAAAAGTGTGAGACGAAGTAATAAAAGTTACAATTAAAAAAAAATATGATTGAAGTTTTATTAAAATTACTTAGTGTGACTAAGTAATTTTAATAAAACGTGTTAACTCGTAAGTTTTGTAATGTTTTTAATTTATACAAGTATGTATATTATTAATCAGCTTACATTATAATATTTTAAATAAATCAGAAAACTTATTCTCAAAAATTTCTCTGTATGAATATAGACTCCTTTGCTAAATTTATCGATAACTATCTACTAACAAACCAGTAACAACACTATCGCTCGGTGACAGCGTCTACTCGGAAACAAACTCGGATCAGTCGCTCGACTGATCCGCATATTATATGAGGGCGAGCGGCCTGTGTTGGTAAACAAATCCGAAACAACACGACCGATAATATTGTAATTTTTAAGTTTTATGGAAGTAAATGGGAATTATGTGATTAAATATTAGTTACATATGAAAGGTAACGCCATCTTATTGTAAATGTGACGTGGCAGATCTCTTTTTGCAGCAAAATACAGAACAATTCGTCATTTTTGTAGGACATCAATTTAGTCGCGCAACTAGATTTAGTCTACCGAGCAGTGCGGCTGCAACTAGTTTTATTGTACGCATAGGACCGCGTGGACTTGTACTTTGACAGAGGGGAACGCCTGCGTATGGCTACTCCCCTCTGGTCCGTGTTGCTCTATGGTGCGGAGTATCTACCATAACTAAAAACTTAAAGGGTCATTCCATAATAAACTTTACCAAGGCCTCAGAAAAAAAAATTGGCGTAAGAAGTCAAATACCACCTATTTTCATAGAAAACATTCCTATCCTTCTTGTCTAGATATTTTTTTTACATAAAACTCAATAGTTTTCATATTTTACTTACATGAAAGTAACGCCATAAAGGCAATTTATATGCCAATATTTGCCAACTAACAAAATAGGGAAAGAAGCTGTCAACAGTCACTTGGTTTCCGTTATAAGTGAGCTTTACTTATTGCAGTTATTTAACTCTCGCTAAAATTATAAAAGAGTTCGTATTTACTGTTTTAAGAAGAGTTTTCCAAACGATGCTATCGATGTAACACCCGAAACGAAAAAGAGGTAATTAGTTGTTTAATTTTTCGTCTGATTATCTTTAAACTAACACGTTTTGCAAAAGTAAGGTTCTGTGGTTGATCTAATGGAATATCTAACAATCATTGCGAAAGTATGCGTTTTAATTGTATTTTCAACGTTTGAAATTGTGTAACACCCGAAACGTTTCGGGTGTTACATTATTTGAAGAAGAAACTACTACTGCTTTACGTACTTACTTTTCTTCGTATCTTATTATTAATGCCCGGGTGTGTTAATACGGTGTTAGTATTTCCTTTAGGTTTATGATCATGTCACCAACAACTAAAGAGCGGTTAGTTATGCTTAGAGAAGCCAGGAAGAAAGATCCTGAGCAGCTTGTTTAGCAGATCGTGAAAGGTCGTACTTTCACGAGTTGCTAAACAAGCAGCATGAAGAGTTGCAGCCACCGGACCTCCTACCGAATCATGGACTAATGTTGCCAGTAACAACTGAAGCAGTTGATAATGCCCTTCGTCGCATGAAAAATCGGAAAGCTGTCGGAGTCGATGTAGTACCATTCGACGCCTGGAAGGCGATGGGCTCTCGTGGTGTGGGCATTTTAACTGGCTTTTGCAACTGCATACTCCTCACTGGCGAGATGCCTCGTCAGTGGAGACTGAGTGTTATCACTCAAGTCTTCAAAGGCAGGGGATCAGTGCAAGACTGCGGCAGCTACCGCAGTATAAAGGCCTTCACCACACCGTGAAGCTTTTTGAATGGATAGTTGACTCTCGGATCCATCAGGGGTGTACAGTTTCGGATGACCAATATGGTTTTCACCCTGGCCACTGGACCATGGACCCCGTTTTTGGCCTAAGGATCCTTATGGAGAAGTACAGGTCGAAGAATAGGCTTCTACATTTCCTACTTTTGGACATGGAAAAGGCTTTCCACTGCGTTTCTCGAGTGATGATCTGGTGGGCACTGCGGTCCGAAGGAGTACCAGAGGCCTATGTTGACATCATCCGAGACATGTACCGCGACTCCGATTCCATGGTTCGGACCGCTGTTGGCAACACCAAACCCTATCTCATCACTGTAAAAGTACTCCAGAGACCCGTCCTTAGCCCGTTCCGTTGAGACAGAATCAGGAGCCCCCATGAGCGGCATACGGTATGCTGACGATATCGCGCTAGTAGACGCTGACAGGGGACCACTAATGAAACGCGTGAAGACGTCGAAGGGTAAGCTTGAGAACGATGGTCTGAAGCTCAATGTGGTGAATACTTGGCCTGCAGTACAGCAGATCTCACATCCGTCTGCATAGGCGAAGACACGGTCGAGCGACCAGTTTAAATACTTGGGATCTGTACTCCACGCATCTGGTGACATCGACTGCGACGTCAATGCACGCGTAGGCCAAATCGTTAATCTGTTCATTATTAAATACTAGCTTTTGCCAGCGGCTTCGCCCGCGCGCACGTCGGAAAATATCCCGCGGGAACGTACTACAGGGATAAAAAGTAGCTTATGTGTAAATCCAGGTTATAAACTAACTGTGTTCCAAATTTCATCCAAATCTGTTCAGTAGTTTTTGCGTGAAAGAGTAACAAAGATCCACACATCCATACATACAAACTTTCGCATTTATAATATTAGTAGGATTAATCTGTATTCGTTTTCATAATAATTCTATAATTGTTTATGTTGTTACAATTTTAAAAGAGAGTGTAAAATTTCATTGATATAGCCCATAATTTCGGATATATGTATTGTAATTTCGTAATCGTAACACCCGAAACGAAACATCAGTAACACCCGAAACAGCTAATTTTATTAATTAAAATTAATGGGTATATGATTACTTACTTTTTTTCCGTGTATTAGGTGGGCTACTGGATCTAGTTTGACTTGTTATAAATGATTCTAGAGATTACTAGGTAAATTCACTGAATTATGCATGTTAAGACAGATGGTCAGAAGGTAGAGGCCATTTCGTGTAACACCCGAAACAGCTAGTTATTCGTAATTTTCTCTTTAATGCTCAAATATTTTAAAAATAAGAATTTAGGAAAACAAGATATTACCTAATGGGTAGTTGATTCAATAGTTATAATAATCTAGTTGCTTTTACTATTGCTAATAGAACATGTTTTATGAGTTCAAACGTACCTAAAACCCGAAACGATGGAATGACCAGGGCTGTAGCTAGACTCGAATATGAGGTAGGGCAGCACTGGCTACAGGTAGGGCGGAAGTTAAAAATATGTCATAATTGATCTGCTCTGAAGCACGGGCTCCTAAATCAATCAACATCACCTCTAGGTCGAAGGCGCGGTCGCAGCCCAAATTTTTTGAGGGGGGTCACCATAAGTGACGAGGAAAATTTTGAGGAAGGTACACCTTGGTCTAGTGGTCACAAGCGCTACTACTGACCTTGAAGTTCCGGGTTCGATTTTCAGGTCGATTAGTGTTATTGGGTTTTTCCATAAGAAATTTCACAGAAGCACCCCGGAGTCTGAATTTGTACCCGGTTCTTGGCAGTGAGCTCGCCCATTGTGACATGGGACACATAGATAGCTGGTGCAATTTACCCCGCCGGGAATAAAAAAGTGATGATATGTACATCTTAAGTTCGTCATTAGTTAAGGTATTCGGGGACACCGCTTTTACATTACACGGGTATTAAAGAATGCTGTCAAATTGGTCGCAGCACTTTTTGATAAATAAATAATTTGTATTAGGAAAGCAGACTACTTAGGGCGAAAATTGCGAGTGGAGCGAGCTCCAAAATTTTAACAACCGCTTCGCTCTGGCTAGGTTTTGTTATACATTTTTAAACATAAAAAATAGCAGTTACACTGTCGCCTTTTTGCTAGGATATCCCTGCCAACCATGAGAATGATTAATGCTAAAGCTAGCGAAGCGAGCTCGAAAATTTTAACAGTTTGCTTCGTTCAGGTTAGATAATTTTTTGACGTTTTCAAATAGAAATAGGAGTTACATTATCGACTTAAACAGGATATCCCTGTTAACCATGAGAATGATAAATGCTAGAGTGAGTGAAGCCAGTTCGAAAATTTTAACAACCCGTTAAGGATAGGTTTCTTTTTTGATGTTTTCAAACGGAAATAGGAGTGAAATTGTCGACTTATACAGGATATTGCTGCCAACCAGGAGAATGATGAATGCTAGAACGAGCGAAGCGAGCTAGAAAATTTTAACATCGTTCAGGTTTGGTTTTTCTTTTTGATGTTTTCGAACAGAAATAGGAGTTACATTGTCGACTAATGCCAGAACAGCCCTAGCAACTATGAGGTTGTTGAAAACAAAGGCGAGCGAAGCGAGCTAGAAAATTTTAACATCGTTCAGGTTAGGTTTTTCTTTTTGATGTTTTCGAACGGAAATAGGAGTTACATTGTCGACTAATGCCAGAACAGCCCTAGCAACTATGAGATTGTTGAAAACAAAGGCGAGCGAAGTGAGCTCGAAAATTGTAATAACTCAACTCGTTTAGGTACAGTTTTGTTTTATATATTCAAAAAGACCTATGAGTTACATCGTCGACTTATGCCAGGAAAATTCAGGCAACTAGGAGTATTATGAATGTAAGAGCAACAATCAATTCGGAACGCGCTACGAATGCGTTAATCTCAAAATTTGCTCCGGTTGTTTATTTATTTATTTACTGATTTACTAGTCCTGTATTGGAAAGTCAAGTGCCTATAATTTAAACTAACGCAGAGTTAACAGACCCATATAACGTTTAGCCTCTCAAAGGCGCAAAAAGCAAATAAATTGAATAAAAGAAAAGGTGTTCAAAAGTGTTTATCATTGTGATTCAAACGCGTGCGCAACGGATACTCGCGGTTAAGTAACGCCGTGTAAGAGCGGTAACGGCGTGCGCTAGTTGCGCAAAGTGCTCGCGGTGCGATCGGCAGTGCTACCAACACTCAGCGGAGAATTACGTTCCAGATACCGAAACTATAATAAGAAGTTTCTGAGCATTATATATTGTTTTTGTGAACCAAGTACTGGTGATATTTTTAGTGGATAAAAATACATAACATGCAACGTACTCCACCTAAATCTCCGAAGACCCCCAGACCAGGACGCGTCACAATCTGTTCCCGATATTGCTTCATCTGTCAGTTGCGGTGACTCCAACATGAATGTCACCGTTAGGACCAAGCAGCAGCGTATTGATGACTCACCTAACTACCTGGTCCTGCCTTCTCCTTGTACCTGCGGTGAGTTGAAGAGTGACCTCAAGGAAATGATCACAGCGTGGAAGAACGAGTATGACCTTAGACTGTCTGCATGGAAGGTCGAGCATGACGCAATACTGTCCGCCCTGGTTCAGGATGTATCCGAAATCAAAAACCAGTGTGCTGTCATTCTCAAAACCACTCATAAACCCGAAGGCAGCGTACCCCACGCTAAGTGGGATCATCTCAGCACAAAGGGAAAGGATATGGAGAAACGACTAAAGAGTTTTCAAGCCCGGCAGCCCCAGTCATGTCCGGTACCCGTTCAGCTTCCTATCGTTTTACCGAACGATAGCAGGACAGTAATCGATCCTACTGAGGTAATTTCGGAAAGAAGAACGATGGACGGTCACAGTACTTGCGAGATGAGTGTGTCGAATGTACACTCCTCAGACGAACAGGCTACATCATTATCTGCCCGCCAAGCTCCTGAACCCCGTGTCCATGTGCCGGTTCCGGCTCCTGTTACGGATGTTGCAATGGGTACCATGGTCAGAAATGGACTAGATAACGATGGTTGGGTAGAAGTTCGTCACAGGCGCTCCCGTCGTTCGCTGGACAATGTTTTGCGGGGGACTGCGGCGCCTGGCACCACCAGCTTAGAGACCTCAGAAAGGTGGAGATATCTGCATCTATTCTATGTTAAGCAGGGCACTACTGAGTCCCAGGTACGTGAGCACTTAATTACTTTCTGCGGTACTGATCTTTGCACGGTTGAAGCTCTAAAACCCCGTGGCAACTATGCATCTTTCAAGTTAGGGGTGCCCTCAAAACTAGCGGAACAAGTTATGGCAGCTCAAAACTGGGCAGAGGATATATGCGTGAAACCTTGGCGTCGCAACTTTCGTAGACGTAGCGATGATGCCCAGTAAACCGCTTGATGTACTGGCAGCTGCCGCTTCTACCAAACGCAACGTTCAACTACGTTTACTGTACCAGAATGTTCGCGGCCTCAAGACCAAGCTGCCTACTTGGAGATCAAATTTGCTGCTTTCTGAACATGACTTGATAGCCGTAACTGAAACAAATTTAGACGATTCTGTAGAGGACTCAGAAGTATCAAGCGGAGATTGGCAAACTCTACGCAGGGACCGCGTGACCCCGGGCGGTGGGGTACTGCTTGCTGCGCGCTCTGCTGCAGCCATGAAGAGGCGTTATGAGCTCGAAACGGACCGTGGTGAAGACTTATGGGCCACGGTTTAAATTTCTGGTCTTAATATATCGGTTTGTGTTGTCTACATGAAGCCAACTGCGACCGACAACGATTACCTGACCTGGTTTTGCAAAGTTGAGAGCATCATGTCCAAATTGAATGGAACTATATTGATTTTGGGTGACCTTAACTTAAAAAGTGCATCTGTAAATATTAATAATTATTACTGTTATTTCTTAAGCTTTAATGATCTGTCAGAGATGAATGAAGTGATGAATATGCGTGGGAGTAAGTTAGATGTAGTGTTGGCCCGGGTTGGTACCAGAGTAACCTGTGACCATGTCGACGGAACTGAGCTGGTTCCAATCGATTTGTTTCACCCTCCGTTAGAAATTGTGGTAACAATCGCAGCGCTTAAGGATAATGAAATATTAAACCCCTGCAACATTGATCGAAGCCGCGATTGGAACTTTGCTAAAGGAGACTATGCACTTCTTAGAGACAAAATTTGCTGTGCTCCATGGCTAGAAGTTCTTGACTGCAATGATGCACGCTCCGCTTCGGGTAAGTTTTACAAAATATTGTATAATTTATTTGACTCTTCTATTCCAAAAAAGAAGAGATTCAACACTGGTAATAGGCGGTATCCAGTCTGGTTTTCTACTGGGATGATTAAAGACGTCAAGCGTAAAAATAAACTCCATCATAAATGGATACTTTCACGATGTGATGTAATATATGCGGAGTTTAGTGCTCTGCGATCGAACCTAAAAGTAAGCACCCAAGAAGCCTATAGACTGTTCTGCAAGAATACTGAAAATAATCTACGTATGAATCCGCGACAGTTCTGGCAGCATGTCTCTAGCCTCAGATCAAAGGGTGGTTTCGAACCATTTGTTGTACACAATGGAAAGACTAGTTCTAGTGTTGAAGCGGCCGAGACATTCGCCCACTATTTTGCTAGCGTCTTTCTGTCTGACACACCCAGGTTGGACCCATCACATCTAACTGTGAGTAATGAGAGAGAGAATATACCTCTTCCTTTTCTAACCCTACAGGATATAAATAAGGGCATAGCCAGACTCAAATCGTGTAGCTCCATTGGCCCTGATAATATTCCTGCCTTTATACTTAAGGGCTGCCAAGATATCTTGGCAGCTCCTCTCTGTCATATTGTCAACTTGGGCCTCCAGTTGGGTATACCCTGTTCAGTGGAAAATCTCGCGAGTCATCCCCATCCCTAAAACGAGTGACAAAAAATCTGTAGAAGAGCACAGACCCATCGCTATCCTGCCTACCATGCCAAGACTTTTGAGCACATACTCCATGCACTTATCTACAAGAGGATTAATGTCCTACTTGCGGATGCCCAGCACGGTTTTCGACCAGGTCGCTCCGTTAACACAAACCTACTGATCCATACAGATTATGTATCTAGCGGTATAGACTGTGGTGGGCAGGTCGATGCCCTCTATTTTGACTTTCGGAAAGCGTTCGATAAAGTCGACAACGATATACTCCTGTCAAAGTTAGGGGCCATGGGATTCTCGTCCAGTTATCTTAACTTTTTCTCTGACTACCTACGGGATCGCAAACAATTCGTCAGACATGGCTACTTCGAATCCAAACCTTATTATACTCGCTCTGGCGTGAGTCAGGGATCCGTGTTGGGGCCGCTTTTATTCCTAATCATGATCAATGACCTTGTCAATAAGGTTAAGTTTGCAAAATGCCTGCTATATGCAGACGACCTTAAACTAGTCGCTCACATCAGAACGGACGAGGATTGCAAACTCCTGCAAAGAGACATTGACGCAATCTATGAGTGGAGCATCGAAAATAAGCTGTTCTTTAACACGGGTAAGTGCTACGTCATGACATTCGGTCGTGGATTACGACCAATCCATTTTGTCTACAGCTTAGGCGGCAAAGAAATAACTCGAGTCACCAACGTAAAGGACCTGGGAGTGACTTTCGACCGTTGTCTGACTTTCAGAGATCACAATTCCGCGCTTGCAAGAGAATCCTTCAGACGCTTAGGATTTGTGTTGCGAAATGCTCGTGATTTTCACAACCCATATTTGATTAAATTACTGTCCACCACTCTAGTTCGCAGTAAACTGGAGACTAGTAGTTGTGTCTGGCATCCCTATACCGTGGCTCAAACACTTATGCTCGAGAAAGTGCAGAAAACTTTTCTGAGGTATTATTTTAAAAGAATTTTCAATTTCTACCCTTACATGTACCCCACTAACTATCTCCTAGGGACTTTGGGTTTCAACTCGTTGGAGGTAAGAAGAGGCCTTGATCAGCTCACGGTAGCTTGTAAGACCCTTAACGGTCGTGTCGACTGCCCTGAGCTCCATGGCCTGTTCTGTCGACTATTTGTGCCCGACAAATACATCGGCCACCGCCTAAGTCGCCGACACAATCTGTTCGCGCAACTGCCTTGCAGAACGGTCTCCAGAGCTGAATCGCCTGTATGTTGTACATTGAGGATGCTCAATGCCTTCCTGACGGTCAACCCTGAATGTGATGTGTTTGCGGATGAATGGAGTAGAATTATGTGCGTATGTCTGATGTTCTGTGAGAAACAGTATGCCAGGGTGTCCACTGTTCCATGTTAGTAAGTAGATTTTTAATTGTATAATTTTGTTTTCTTCATGTTTCTATGTTAATTAATGTAATTGGTATTGTACCGTGTTAATTAACTATAAATAAATAAAAATAAAAAAGAGCGAGCGTAGCGAGCTCGAACATTTTTGCCCACCTCGGATAGGTTAGATTTTCTTTTGATTATTCCAAAAGAACCGGGAATTATTTGGTTGGTCGGTCTATAAAGAAAACTCAAGTATCAAGAGAATTTAGACTGCAAGACCACAAACTTACTTAAAACTGGAATGTATCATACAGGCTCTTGGCTCTTTGGGGGTCATGACCCCTAGGATCCCCCCCCCTCGGACCGCGCCTGCTAGGGCAGTGATGTACATTCAATAGCTATTCATAGATAAATAATTTCTGTGACAGAACATGAGCATGGATCTAAGGACAGCTATTAAATCCTTAATGATGAAGAACAAGCGAACAAGACGGTTGAAATTTTTCTCTGCATCGGCATATTATAATTAAATAGACCCATTGCTTTATGTGATGGCGTTTCAAATCCCATCTATACACAGAGAAAAAAATATTACAATATGAAATGAATATCTCAAACTGTGGTATGTTCGGAAAAGTTTGGATACCAGCGGCGAGGCGTGAATTTTTCTAAAAGAGAAGCCGAAGCAGAGGCGGCGTAAGGCGTGGGTGACGTGGGCGACCGCCTACGGCCTCGCGGTCCAAGGGGCCTCGCGCCTCGAAGGCACGCGAACGCAAATCATCATCATTCTCTTGCCCTTATCCCAATTTATCAGGGGTCGCCGCAATATGTCTTTTTCTTCCACACTTCTCTACTAGTCGTCATCTCAGTAGTCACCCCCTTTCTATCCAAATTATAATTCACACAGTCCATCCATCGTTGCTTTGGTCTCCATCTACTTTTAAAGCCACATTCATACTCAATACTTTACTCATGACATTTTCTTCATTCCTCCGTAACGCGTGACCATACCATGACATCCCATTCCCACACAACTTTTCAATTATCGGTGCCACTTTCAGACTTCCTCTTATGTACTCATTTCTTATTCTATCCATTCGTGTAACATCACACATCCCTCTTAACATTCTCATCTCAGCTGCATGCATTTCCCTTTCATTCATCCCTTTTGTGGCCCAACATTCTGAACCATACAAGACAGCAGGCCTGACTACGCGAAAGCAAATATAGATATAATTACTAATTTAGCAATGAATAATAAAAACACCGGATAGCGAGTATCTGGCAATACTAATTAAGTTGGATTTATGCGCTGCGTTTGGCTGGCTTGGCTGTTCGGTGACGGTTTAACAATCGAGGTGCTACTGTGCTACTTCGTGGCGTTTGCATGATCACGAAAAGTATTTTTTTGTAGGGTTTAGACATATTTTAGCGGAAAAACATGCTTTTCTTAACCCGGTTTTCTCACAATTTCAACTTGTTTCCAGCGAAAAATTATTTCGAACCTGACCCGAAATCTTAACCCAGTCGGGGTTAGGTTAGGAACTCGAAAAAAAAAATTATATTTGTTCCGGACGTAACCCTCTTCCTAACCGAACCCGAAGTATCGTTCCTATCATAACCCGAATTGCGGTATAGATAGAATTTCCCTATAGAGAAGAAGGGAAATAGTATCTACGCAGCAGGCAAGGTTTCTGTCACGGCTCTGGCGCTTCGGGTCTCCGGTGGTCCCACGCGAGCTTATCGTCTCAGACGGCTTTAACACTCACCACTGCAGCTTCGGCTCCGCAGCCTCAGCCGCCTATTCCTGAGTTCGCGGGTCGCCTCCCTCATACGCGCCTTCGCGGGCTTAAAATACACTCTCGGGGTAGGGCAAACAAGACTGCGTGGAGTCAGTTCTGCAGCGATTCGTTTCAGTCACTAATTAAATTCAACAACAAATGGACTTTTTCAGACAATATTTTGTTTTAATAATGTTTTTTGATAGACATGCCAATATGCCTGGTAAAATTCCAAAAGATATTGCCATCTTCATAGTATATCGGAATTTGTGTTATGATAGAAACGATACGTCGGGTAAGGTTAGGAGGAGGGTCCCCTCCAGTGGGGTCCCGCATTGACACCCCGTGGTTTGGACACCCACGGTGAAGCTAAGAGGAACCCGAGGAGGGGCGCTCGTCAGGACTTTTCCTCCCAAAGCCGACAACGTAGCGGCCAACAAGTAGGTTGCGGTGTCGTTTGTCGACATCGCAACTGAGGCGGGCCGCGATGTCTTAGTAACTGAGGCATTGCGGCTGAGGGTTGGAGGCCGCGGCGGGAGAGGAATGCCGGTATTGAGGTGCGCCGCTCTCCCTACCTTCCGCGGCCTGAACGGGTCGCCACCGTCCGATGGCGGATGCGGTGGGGCCGCAGGGGAAGAGGAGTGTTGGTATAGCGTTGGTCACTCTCCCTATCCCCTGCGGCCGAAAAGTGGTAGGCGGCGGGGCCACTGTCCTGACCCGTCGCAGGGGGACCAAGGGTGCCATTCACGGGGTCGTCTTGTGCCCATGTGCTAATTAGTCCCCGGGGTGGTCACGGCGTGGTATATATTAATACGCGCCGTAAATGAGGTTATTCCCCAGAGGTGGGTCCGTGGTAGCGGAGTATGCATGAGCATTTCTCCACGAAAAAAAAAACAGTTTAGGAGGAGGGTAACGTTCGGAACAGATTTTATATAATTTTTTCAATTTCTTAACCTAATTCGCGACCGGGTTAGGATTTCGTGTCAGGTTCGGAATATTCGTTTATCAGGGGGCCTCGCAAAATGTATCTTGCCCACATCAAATTTAGGTCTTGCCCCGCCACTGAGCCGAAGCGAAGTCGGCCTTAACTTACTGACTCATCAATAAAGAATACTTACTATCATTCTAAAATTAATATAGGAATGTAATGAATTAAATACAATTAAATTGAACAGATGAAAACGAATAAAATATGCAATATTCCTCTATCTCGTTCTCGCTGACGCATTTTTCTATACCTGTCTCTGTCATAACTCGTTGTACAGCGGCTTGCTCTCGTACATATCAAGCGGTGCCACGTGACCTATAGTGACATCATTACGGGATCGCTGTTGTATGAATTTTTAGTTCCCGATTATGACGTTTTGGCGCCGGGTTAATTTAGAACATTTCTCTTTTGTTGTAATACAAAGGTATAAATAACCTTTTTTGTTGTTTGAATGTTATGGTGAATTAAATACCCGTAGTGTAACTATATTTATTGACAATAGTAGCCACTATTTACATACTATTGTATTTTTAATAGTGATAAATATCCAATGCGAATCCCCGAAGGCAAGCCGGTAGGAATCGTGTTATATGGTGCCTTCGCCACTGTTGGATACCTATTGCTACAATTTTTTATCTAAAACTATAAACATACAATCCTATTCTAATAGGTTATCTTCGTTTTTGGTATTTTTAAGGTAGGGCATTGTGATTTCAAAGTAGGGCATTGCCCCACAATGCCCCACCCTAGCTACGGCCCTGGTAATGACCCTAAAAATAAAAACTTTTTACAAAAAAAAAACGGATTTTTTTAAAAAAACACTACAAACTCAAAAATAACTTTAATTTCGGAAGTCGGTGGCAAAAAAACCTTAAATACAGATCCTAAGACACCGACTTTCGAAATTAAAGTTATTTTTGAGTTTGTAGTGTTTTTTTTAAGGAAGTCGGTGGTTTTTTTTTTTGTAAAAAGTTTTTTCGGTAAAACAATAACCTTGAAAAGTTGCTGAAGTCAGCTTGTAATGAGCTAGCACTTAAGCTGAGATCTGGTGGATCTAGACATCGAAATGCATGCAGTCCAGAGTGGTAATTGCGTACCTACTACACTATCAGTAGGAATCGGTTTCATATTGACAGTTCCGCAACATTAATGGCGTTGTTTACGTTGCTAAGCTAACAATTTGACAGATGACAAATAACCTTTAAAATGATTCAAATTCTGATTAATAGTGTGTCTCGCAATTAGGGTGCAGGAAAGCTATGTCATCCTTAGATGGCAGGATAATCAGACGTTAATTACGTCTGGACAGGAACGACCTGCACCTGGTGACGGAAACTATCACGAGACACTGATTGCTAAACAAACATTTCTGCACAATAGCCATAACGGACAGTCCTCTGTACAGGGCTTGTGTGTAGACAGAGGAAATCGTGAGCATGTGCTCTTTGAATGCACAGGCATCACCCAGATTAGGACAGAAACCCTCGGAGCATCCGAGGTGGGCTGTTAATAACAACAGACGGCCGCCATGGCCCACGCACAATGATCCACGTAAAGGACTTGGTGTAGAAACCAAACCCTCAAACATGGAACACAGTCCTGCCGGACTATTATGTAAAAAAAACATCGTGAAAACGTAGGTGAAGTGAGCTGATGCAATAAAATAAACACAATTGACAGCTCATCAAAACACACTGTTAGGGAATTTCTGGATTTTAGGAAAAATGGGAAAGTTGCATGTCATGAGTATTAAATGTAAATTGTTGAATGTAATTTTTTTTTTTTGGACATTTGTAATGCAATTATTTTTTTGGACATTTGTAATGTAATTATTTTTCTTTGACATTTATAATTTAATTTTATATCTTTGACATTTGTAATTTGATATGTGAACATTTTTTTATTTAGTGCTTTTTTTGGCATGGCAATTTAATTATTTTGTTTAAAGTTGTAGAATCATCATTATATCACAAAATTTGCATGCCGAATTTAGTTGGCGAAATATGATGAAACTATGTGTGTTTTAAAATCTGTAAAATACCATATGTCAGGCAAATAAATGAATCTATCTATCTACCTCGCGAGCTCATTCATCTTTTCTACTGAAAGCCGTCCACTACTGGTCATAGGCTTCCCCCAAAGCGGGATTTGCCATAATCGCCACGCTTAGCAGGCGAGTTGCCGATCGCAGTATGGTGGTAAAATGCATAGAGAACGCTGCTACCCATTCTCGGGTATGTCCCTTAGTCGCCTTTTACGACACCCACGGGAAGAAATGGGGTGGTGTTCTTCTTTTAGTCCGGCACCACACGCACCGCTCGGCTCTTGAGCTCACGTCAAACTCAAGTTTTCACGGTGGGATGTTTACAAAATTGACTGGCTGGTGTTTTCCGTACTTTTTATATTTTTTCAGAGCCGAGTGCCAACTACGTACACTACGTAGTTGCAGATATTTATGGGTTAGACTTAGAACATTTAGAAGATGAATAAAATTAGCCGGTTGATTACAAGGCTAGGGCTCCGTTACATGGGACTTAAACATGAAGCTGTGAAACGAAATGTGGGTGTACTATGGGTGTGGTATGCCTAACCTTCGGAGAATACTGGTGTGATGTTGTGTTTTAAAAATTAAATCGAATGTTAGGAGCCGATGGCCTACCTAGGAAGGTAACTTTTCAGTATGAGCACATCTATTCACAACCATTTCACTCATTCACGATACGCTTCCATTAGGAATGAAAATAAACACTCCATCTATTCACTAACAAGTTAAAAAATATATTATTAGCGAATATTTTAGTGATAAATCCCTAAAACGCATTTAGAATACCCAAAGCATGCTATTTATTTATTTTAATTTTAGAATAAGTTAGATTATAAATAAACGATAAGTCCTACTCTACCTACTATCTATATTTCTTTTGCTATTCCCGACAGGGTCCACGATTGTGAATAATCCAATGTTTACCACCTAAGCATATACATTGTCAGCCAGGGTCGCGAGATTTGTTTGAAAGAGATACCGTGGCTGTGGCATATAGGCAACTGAAGGAACACGGGTGGGTTTTAGTCAGTAAAAGTCTGTCACGCCCTTCCGCTCGATCAGAGCGGGAGACGTCGTTTGATGACTTCCGAGCCATCTTTTGCATCATCTTTCTTTGCCAGGAAAAAAAGCATATACATTGTGGAATGCAATACAGAATTGAGTATTGAAGGAGCCGTCCTATAAACGCTGTTCACAAATCCAAAACCCAAAAATGTTGTCAGTTTAAGAGTGTGGAGCAAGTAAGTGAGTTCGTTTATTTGGGGAGTTTGTTTACAAGGGATGGAAATATTGATAAAGATGTGGAAAGAAGAGTGAATGCGGGAAATAAAGTAAATGGTGCTTTACATGCAATTGTGACCAACCAATTGATGTCCGATAAGGCTCGACTGGCTGTTCACAATGGTGTATAGCAGGTGGCGTTTCGTGGTTTCTGCCTACCCCCATGGGAAAAAGGCGTGATTGTATGTATGTATATTTAACCTCTAAGTCCCTGAGATACCACATTTGGTATAGACATAATGGTTTTTTAATTGTGTCTGTAATTACGGCATTCAATGGGTTAAATCAAATTGATGACCAATATTCTTCTGACAGCTGTTTGCTGTGGGGGGCAAGGTAAGTCAGACTTTCAAAATGTGTCATTTTATACGATTGCCTGTCAAATAAGTTGTGAATGCTGATCACCTGAATTAGGGCAAAATGAATGACGGATCTAGTGAGCAACTTCTCATACCAATACCTACTAAATAAGGGAATTTCGAACCGTCATTCCGGCTCAAATGCAGCGCGTAAACGTTATTACGAATTCTATGTTCTTGGTAACGTAAAGGTAGGTCTACAGAAAATGCCCATTCTCGTGTTCTATCACAATCACGATACACGCCGTCGGCGTTGCCGTCGGTATGGTACCTATACTTACATTCAGTCAAATAAGTTTCGGGAATGGATGATTTGTTTATAGCGCGATTTGTTAGATTAGCACAACTGTTTTCCATTCTGGCTAGAATTACATTTGATAATTAGATTAAATACAGTGCCTTTTTTAGTTATATCGTATCTAGTGCGTATTGCGAATTTCATAATGAACAAGAACATCGAACAAAAAGTTTGTCTTAAATTTTGCATCGCCAAAGGAATTTCGTGTTTATGATTGGTACAAGCGTTCCAAAGCGGTCGAGATGTGATGGAAGATTTGCCTCGTTTCTGGTAGGCCCTCAACGTCTGCAACTGAAGTTAACATCGTAAAAGTGAAATTGTGAAAAGTGAAATTGGAAATTGTGACTGAAAATCCTCATTTAAGGTTGAGAGAGATAGTCGCCGAACTTTCTGTATCTCAAGAGTCGTTCCGTACCATTTTAAATAATCACTTGGGTATGAAACATGTTGCCACTCGGCTAGTCCTTAAAGACCTGAATTTTCTCCAAAAACTCAATCGCATAAGAGTCACTTATGAAACGCACTCTTACTGGTGATGAGACGTGGGTTTATGAGTTTGACATACAAACTAGTCAACAAGCTTCGGAGTGGCGCTTTCCAACTGAACTAA
Source organism: Aporophyla lueneburgensis (assembly GCA_932294355.1). Classification (NCBI taxonomy): domain Eukaryota; kingdom Metazoa; phylum Arthropoda; class Insecta; order Lepidoptera; family Noctuidae; genus Aporophyla; species Aporophyla lueneburgensis. The sequence goes on along the minus strand of OW028762.1, from coordinate 6,891,874 downwards.
AACCGAAAAAGCCACACCAAAGTCGATCAAAAGTCAAAGACATGTTGACTGTTTTCTTTGACTATCGCAGGGTTGTGCACTCGGAATTCTTGCCGGATGATCAAACGGTAAATAACGAATTTTATTTGATTCTATCTACGATATATTTATTCACCCGCGTATAATACATATAAACGTTCCTCTTGAATCACTCTGTCAATTGATGAAAACCGTATTAAAATCCGTTGCGTAATTTAGAAAGATCTAAGCGTAGAGACGCGGGAACAACTTTATTTTATTTACTATGTAAAGAAGCACAGTATGAAACTTCTACCACATTGGCTGTCTGCCCATTTATTCGTTTAAGATACAAGATATTTATTTTACTAAAGCATGAGTATACACATAAATGCAAGATGTTACATAAAAGTTCGATTGAATCACTGTCATGTTTTGCCTTGATGGCGTACAAAATATTTTACTTATCAAAAAGATCTGAATTATCACAAAAAAAAACAAAAAAAAAAATTACGTGCCGTTTATCGTGCTTATTTATCTCAAAAATAATGAATTTAACCCAATGAGGAGAGAGCTAAATTGTAGTATCTATGTTATTTGTTAGAGGGAGGGTTTCCGCACTCAGTCCTTCGGGTGGACCTTTGTGCATTTTTGCGTGGGCCACGGCAGCCGTCGGTGGTTTCAATATCATATGTTTATTTGCATTCCATAATGTTAAAAGTTCTTTCAAATGGCCTAAAGCTATTGTACAATTACGGACCCTGTAGGGACAGTAAAAAGTATTACAACTAACACACACATACACACACTCAGTTTTCCAACCATCCCACCTCCTTTCAAAAACTGATTATATCTTCAGATCTGTTAAGAACATCCGTCTAAGATCTGGATGCCCCGAGAATTTCTGTCCTAATCTGGATGACCCTTATAATTGATTGATTTTAGTTTTATAAATAAACAAGTGACCCACCCTGCCCGCGCTCATGCTTTGCCCGGTTTAAACGACTTGACTGAACATTCGTCATAACCATTATTTCAGCCGTAAGACGTCCACTGCTGGACATAGGCCTCCTTCAATTTGGAGGTGCTTTGCCATAATCGCCAAGCTTGACAGGCAGATTGGCGATCGTAGTATGGTGGTAAAATGCATAGAGAACGCTGCTGTCCGTGCTATTCTTTATGCCCGGCACCACACGAATAAACACTGTACATTGACTTTATAAATTATAAATCGAGTTGTCCCCGGAAATTTTCCGCAATTATGCATGAAAACCACGCAATAACATCCGTTGCGTAGTTTAAAAGAGTAACGCGGTCATACAGACACGAAAAAGAGACTTCGAATTCGTATTTTGTACTTATAGTAATAGATATTATAGATACAATTGTAGGAGAGGTGCAATTGTCATAAAAAGAGCGGCAAGATAAGTCTTCTACTTTGACGGTGGTAATAGGACATTTTTTTTTTCAATAGTTTTCAAGTTTATTGCGGCATCAGTGATATTCGTTCGGTCATCCCAGGTGCGGGGAACGGGCTCCTTAGGTCACTCCAGCAAGTGGGGTATGGTCTCATCAGAAGCACGGAACTCACATTGGGTAAAGGATGGAGGTAAGGACCTATCTAGAAAAAATCTCCTATCTAAAAGACTAGAATGGTACTTAATGCCACAGCAGATACTATTGTTATGCCTTAAATTGAAACATCAGTGAAGAAAAGAGGGCAGTTTGAAAAAAAAATTGGAAGTTTTCTCCGTGAGCTTGGTATTAGTAGATCAAAATATTTTATTTTACAATATCTGTATGCCCGAGCTTTGCTCGGTATTTAATTATTTTTTTTGGTAAATTGAGTATTTTAGAAATTATATTAAAATACAAATTACATTTTGTTAGTTTTCTTCCAATAAAACAAAAAACATGAATTTATGTTTTAGTTTATTATCGATAAAGTTGATTATTGAAAACTCCTATAAAACGACATTTCCTAAAAATGAATCTTAGCTAGATCGATTTATCGGCCCCGAAACCCCCTGTATACTAAATTTTATGAAAATCGTTGGAGCCGTTTCTGAGATTCAGATTATATATATATACAAGAATTGCTCGTTTAAAGGTATAAGATAAACTTACACGGGCACTTATGAAACGCCAGAAACTAAATAAACGGTTCCAATTTGTCGTTATCCATGGAGAAGAGCCGGCAAGACACTTCGCAGTTACTCTTTTAAAAATTATTGGCTCTTACAATGTTTTCTAATTACAGGGTGTAAAGGTGTGTACGGTACTGCAGAGACAGAAAATTAAACCGATGACTGCTGAGAATATTCTGCCTTTATTATAATAATAAAATGGTTTATATGGTGTCTATAACGACAAAGATAATAATGATGTAGAGGGGACCTTACAGGTATGAGAGGGCAGTATAGGCCCGTCAACAAGGTACTTAATAACATAGAAACTTGTCTAGATAACTTTATCATCCCGATAGATATTAATTGTGTGTGATACGAAATAAAATATGACATTACCTGATTGTCCATAATCAGTAGATTTTAAATCAAGGAACTCTTGCGCATCGCCGACGGTGGAACTCTCAACGTCGACATTCTCCGAACTGTTGCTACTAGCTCGATCATCATCGTCCGAATCGATAGTATCAGTCACATCACTAACGAAATTACTTTTTAAATCACAAGTCACACCACTAGTAGACGCGTTCGCAACATTCGTAAAATCATTGGAACTTTGTTTTTCGAATTTATCAGCCAATAAATTCTCTATGGAAAACGGAAGTTTTGTTTCATTTTTTTCTGTTTTTATTTCTTCAACGTCCATCGTGGATTCTGAGGGATCCATTTTGTATTTTTGTTAATTTATTTGATTATTTAATCAACGTGTGCACTGTCGCAGCTTGAGGGACATTTTGAATCACAATTTAAACACTGAACTATTCAAAGTGTAGTATCTCACACAGGGCCATAATTTAAACTAATAAGAAAGTTTCACGATGCGTTTTTGTCAATTCGTCCGCTGAAACGTCTGGGGACGGAATGTTAACTACCTCTTTTGAAAAACATAATCGTATCTCAACATATTTTGGCTTCCATCTCCTTTATTTCAAGAGCGCTAAGGTTGAAAATTCTTTAATTATCAAATTAGTTATATCTGGCAGTGGTGCGACTGATCCGAATGAAGATTGAGAGTCTTTACTAATGGGCGTCTTTCTGGATGATAGTATTCCTTAACGAAACACATTCAAATCTCAACTCTGTGGTATCAAAACACAGTATATAATTAGTTGTGGAGACTTAAACGATGCAAATAGCTCATGAAGATCCACAAAGTTATAATTAGAGTTGGACCAATCAGTGTGAAGGGGCGTGGCCGACGTCTCAAGCGTGCTCTTGCGCACTCCTTGTACATCAAAAGGAAGATTTATTTAAGGAGTCTGCTGATATATGTGTGGAGTAATTAATTCTGATAATTATTTAGTTAGTTCATTTAATTGGAGTAGTCAGATAGTCGCTTATAGAACGGAGTAGCGTCTCCATTGATTTATTGTTCGGTCTCCGTTATGGCTGTCGACTCGGTTTTGATTATAACTTCTTAATTTTGTTGTTAATTGTTTTTGAGTTTTTAAATTGGTAAATTAATGTTTTGGTTAGTATAATTTGGCTTTAAATAGGAATTTGATAATTGTTGCAGGTGGATTCTCTACCGCTAGTGGTAGCTTTTAAAAAATGGTAACTATTCCCCACATTCAGAAAAGGTATTGCGAGTTGTCAATTTCAGAGCTTTTGTCGCAGTGACAAGAGCTTCTTGGGACATTGGTGGAAGGTATTCCACCTATCTCTTCTTATGGGTATTAGAGGTGAAGTTGTGGACAAGGAGTTGGAAGTGCTAACAGAAGAATTCAGTTTAGATGGACAGAATTTGGAAAGCTACGACGGGCTAAGTATTCAACGGAGCTTAACACGTTAACTGCCATGTCGGACTATGTGTCCGACATTTTTTGTTCTATTCAGGCCTTGTCGGACTATATGACCGACAACACATACAAAATCTGAACATTTCGTTGCTGCCTGGCGGCCATGTTTTTGGTATAAATAACGTTTTTATGGACTAAATAATCTATTTAAAGTGAAATAACACTAAGTAAATTTTTTGACTTTTTCTGATTTTCGCCATACCAGTTAACGTGTTAAAGATTCAGGTCTTTAATCAATGCGTCCTGCTTGTTATAACTTACGGACCTCAAACTTGGACAGTCAAAGAACGGCTGAACGAGCCATGCCTTGGGTCTCGCTGAGGGATTGAATCCGGAACGAGGTGCTCCGGCAGAAAACCAAAGTAGTCGACAAAGCTCACAGAATAAGCAAGCGCAAGCTGTAGTAGCAATGTGCCGGCCATATCTATTGGCTATAGAACCGATGACCGTTGGGGTATACCTACATGTTCTTGAGTAAAGACCGCGAATCGACAGACGTAAGGTAGGAGGCCTTCAGGCTAGTTTGAGCAACGATCTTCGCAGGGTGGCTGGTAGCAGTCGGATGAATGTTACCGAGAACTGCACCCTAATTGCGAAACGCACAATTTATCAGAATCTGAATGGGATTGAAGATTATTTCTAAACCATTGCGTCATTTGTTGGAATAAATTGTGGCTTCGCAACATAAATAACGCAATGAATGTTGTTTAACTATGAATGTTAAACCAATTCCTACCGATAAAAAGTTCCGCAATTACCCCTCTGATCTGAATGACGTGCAATTGGAGAGTCTTATCGGTTCAGCAGTAAGGTACCTGCTGTAGGCTTCGCTAATTTTGTGCAGTTTTTCGTACAAAAAAGTTTTTTTAAAGTTTTTATTATATATTTTTTTGTGGTTTTAATGTACTTATAATACTTGGCAAGGCCTATCCTAATAAAAAAAGAATAATCAAAATCGGACTACTCTGTATAAAGTTATGCGTGGTTATACATTACAATCAGTGATTGAACAATCAATCATCGCCTGTTTTCCGACCCTTAGGGTTCGATTTCGTTTTCCAAATTTATATGGGACCCTTTCCAATAAAAAAAAGAATTATTTCAATCGGACTACTATGTAAAAAGTTATGCGTGGTCATACATAAAAAAAAATATATATGCATCGAATTGATAACCTCCTCCGTTTTTTTTCGTCGGTTGAAAATTGGGCGTTAGAGCCGATTTATCAATTTTGAGTTAAGTTTTAGACACTGAATAGTAAGGGCGTTCGACATTTTTTCAAGCAGCGTATTTTAAACAGTATATACAAATTCCATGCATATTTTTTTTTTTAAAGTTATCGTGTCTGGTTTCCTACGGAGATAAAACGTCTTATTTAACTTTGACATAGCCAATGAATCATTTGGGATAAAGGTAGTCGTTAGATTCAAATCAAATCAAAAAATCAAATCAAAATATTTTTGTTTAATCTATCTGTAAGAAAACAGTGGGTTGCACAGCGATGAATAAGTTTGAATTTATTCCCAAAAATCATTTATTTTCCTTTACAATGATTTACGACAAACCAAAAAATACAACAATAAACAACACCAATATTATCCACATTTTGTTATTTTTTTTTTCCTTTTGTACGCCAGGCTTACCTACCTATATGGGACCGTTATCCATTTCCTTTACTCTTTAATTATCTAATGTCCATGATTATCAGTAAAAAGTCCTACAGTCACGAGCAATAATATATATACATTGTCACATTTTCTAAAATATCTTAACTTCTACTATTCAAAAAATAGGTATGTGTACGATATTTTTTTTTCTAAATTACCTAACCATCAAACTGTGTCAAAACTTGGTATACATTGGTTTCACAGTAATATAAACGAAACAAAATCAGTAAAAAGTTTCCACTTCCAATGTAATTTTGAACTATCCATGACAATTTCTATAACATATATACAATTGTATACGTGTTATAGGAATTGTCATGGATACATTAAAATTATATTGAAAGTGTATACCTACTTTTTCCTGTTTTTGTTAAGTTTATTACAGTAATAATTACAGTTTTATAAATAAATAGGGGTTGGTTACTGCAATAAAACAAAACTTACAAAATCAGTGTCGCAAACGTAATGATTTTAATAAAGCCTATTAAATATAACAGCATAGTTATGCGTAGTTTATGTTTAAACCAATCCTTATTCTCTCTTAAGGGGTTATTGTACTCATCATTATGAAAAACTTTTACTATGGGACTAAACCTGAAATCGCGAAAAAATCAGCTGTTTCATACATTTTTATGGAGTAGGTATTGAACTTATGAATGAAACAGCAAATTTTTTTTCGCGATTTCAGGTTTGGTTCCATAGTAAAAGTAATAATCCTTAAAATTTTGAGTCGGCGCTGAAAAATCAATGAACAAAGATTACTCAAAGCGCTGACTCATATTTTTTCAGCGGTTTAATTTTTTGTTAAAAAGTTTTTATTTTATATTTTTTGTGGCTTTAATGTACTAATAATACTTGGCAAGGTATACCCTATCCAATAAAAATCGGACTACTCTGTAAAGTTATGCGTGGTTTTACATTACAATCAGTGAGTGAACAATCAATCATCTCCTGTTTTCCGACCCTTAGGGTTCGATTTTGTTTTCCAAATTTATATGGGACCACCTTCAGAGTATACCCTTTCCAATAAAAAAGAATTATCGCAATCGGAATACTATGTAAAAAGTTATGCGTGGTCATACATAAAAAAAAAAACTAAAAAAATATACGCGTCGAATTGAGAACTTCCTCCGTTTCTTCGTCGATTAAAAAGTAGGAATCTAATAGCACAATAGTTTTAGGACGGTATACGGAAATAAAAACAGTCGACGGGCGAGTTGATGCCACCCGCTGATGGCTACATTTACCTTACTATGACACAACATGGACATATAACGCAAATTAATGATAAAAAAAATAAAAATAAGTAATACAATAAGATCCTATAACTATTTAAGTACACTGATTTTGGCAATTAGGCTAGGTTATTTCCACAATTTGAATGCGACTTATTTCCGAGCTCAAGCTGCTTGAAACTGCTGCTTTGTAATTGTTTACATAATTTCGAAACTGTACTGTAAACATGTTTTTGAAATTTCCTTGGGTTCATAATTACGTAACTAAAAGTTAATATTATTTTTTGGTAATCTATTGTTAACGAAAATGTGATAAAAACGTGTAGTTAATTTTGACACAATATAATGTTTACATAATTTATTGGGCACAGTTAGCATACTTATTTTTGCGATTTAATGTTGTTACATGAATTATAAGGGCGTTTCTATGTTATTGCTCGTGACTGTACATAAAAGTCTGACTATAAAAAAATCTGCCCGTAACTTGACAAAGTTCAGATAATAAGAAGAGTTGGCTATAGATTCGTTAGGTTCAAAGTTCGACTCGTTCGAAAGTTCCAAAGAAAAAATAAAACAATTTAAGTATAACAAATGCAACCCATAATAGAACCAATAAATAAGCAAAGAAAAAATGTTCGTGTCGCCTTTTCAAAACTCCGACGTATATTGTCATAATTAGGCTGAATGGGAGCTTGGTGGCGCTTCGAATTTTTTTCTTAATTTTTTCTACTAAATGATGAATGTTTGGTGTTACCACTTAAAAATTATAGTTTGCCGCTGGATGGTTCCGTAGATGTATGTGTGTATAGTTTGTGTTACTTACTTTATTTAACTTTGTTTATTTACTGCATTATGTTAGTTTATTTTTATTATAATGGCTCAAAATAGGGATCACTGATCAGATTCATTGAAAGGATCTGCTTTTTCAAAATAAAACGTCTGTCGATACGGTGCGATTATTTAATAGTAATCTATACCTACTTATAATAAAACTGTAGAGAGGTCAATTCTGTACATTGAATATACATACTTACAAAATTAATATTGGAGGATGATTGGTGATCGATACTGATGCCAAAAATGCAATCAGTAAATTTTTTGTCTGTCTGACTGTCTGTCTGTCTGTATGTGCACGCATGGGTCAAAAACTACTGAAGGGATTTTAACCAAACTTGGTACGATTGTAGTCCATACTCCTGGGCAGGTTATAGGCTATATAACATAACGCTTAGATACATAGGAGCTGAGCAGTGACGATACACGCGGGATATTTTCCGACCTCCACGCGGGCGACGCCACTGGCAAAAGCTAGTCAAGAATAAAGCCTATTGCCATACGGTGCGTAGTGTTCCACGCGCGCCTCAAAGAGATGTCAGCAGCACTGAAGGGGTCTGCTAGGACCGATGCCTGCCAGGGTCGCGAGATTGTTCAAACGAGATACTGTGGCCCTGGCATATAGGTAATAACTGAAGAAACACGGGTGGGTTTTAGTCAGTAAAAGTCTGAAATGCCCTCCCACTCCGCCCAGAGTGGGAGAAGTCATTTGATGACTTCCCATTCAAAAAAAAGCCTATTGCCATTTTTTTGTAATTCATGGAAAGAAGTTCGTTACTGCGGCTTGGAATAGGATATGTTCTTTGTTTGTGCGTATGTGATAGACAAGTAGGTATTTGGTGATGTTTTTCAGAAAGGTCAGTTGCATAGTACTCGCAACCGGCGTGCGTGTATGAGCAGATGTATGAACCTTAACTAGGTAAAAGGAATATATAAGGATTGTAGCAAGTGGCATTCCGTAGTTTCTGCCTACCCCCATGGGACAAAGGTGTGAGTTTATGCATAAAAACTAGTACAAAATAAAATATAAAATTACCTGAGTGTCTATAATCAATAGATTTAAAAACAAGGAGCTCTTGCGCATTGCTGACGGCCAAACTCTCAACGTCGACATTCGCCGAACTGTTGCTGTATGTAAGAATTTGTCTTTATGCAGCGTGTAAGTACCAGAAATGCATAGTCATATTTAGGTGTCTAGCTTAAACCGTCAAACAATAACAACTTTCCTGTCCTTTACATCACTTCAATACCTACTCAACCCAAATGTGTGGGACAGACAGCTGATATTTGGTTTGCGTAACGATTTTGGTACCGTAAAGAAAGTTGTTCAAATTGATGGTCTGTCCCATATCCTTAAATATGACTACACTTTTTAAAACATGCTGTCCATTAGCTTTTTTTTTTCATTTTAAATTTTATTTTTATCAATATGTAGGGCCGGTTTTCCTATCGCACTTACAGGACTCTAAACCGTGAATTAATTTTCAACAACTCCACACTGTTTCGTTTCCGCATATTTGACTGTGGTATGCGATCCCTACATCTAAATGATCTAAATTGCTACAGTATGCGCTCGGGCAGGATAGCTGGCGCACATAAAAAAAAAACCACAGAAGTTTCAATCGTCGTTTATGAGGCCAAAGATAGGCAAGCTCTTTGTTTCAGCAAGTGACAAAACGTCAAGCGCACTTAAACTGTTATGATAAGTTCAATCATGTTTAAACCGTTAATCCGGTGAAATAAAGGTAACGTTAATAATTCCGTCATAATGGAGGGTTTTGACAGCCTGGTGATCTAAGGAATATAAAAGTACTCCACTTAACATCTGCCAGTGAAAGTCATCAAAATGGGCCAAGGTGGTTCGGAGATTAACCGGAACAAAGTGACAGACGGCCTAAAATAAAAATTAAATGCTTTATATTACGTACTGTATTATTTTCATATGCATTTAATAATTTTGACATTAAAATCAGACACTTCACCTCACACGTCTTTTATAGCGCACTAGCGTTCGATTGTTCAGTTTTAGTCTACCACAATATGAGTTCCATTAAGACTGAACCTTCTGAACTTTTTCTCTCGATGTGGGGGAGCCGGGAGCCGACGTCGTACATCAATAAACACGTGTACGGATGAGCGTGGTTACCGCTTAATTAGTTTATTTCTAAAATATTTAGAGTAATTGGTGAGGGCATAGTTTTTAATTGATCTGGATTTGGTTACAGTTTAGCCATAGCCTGCGGGGTAATTACGTAATACACTACCAGTAGGAATGGTGTTCATGACAGTTCAAGAATCTTCATTCAAAATCAAAAGTCATTTATTCAAACTAGGCTGAGAGTCAGCACTTTTTGAACGTCAAAGTTACAAAAGACAGTCCCCCCAAAACGCCCGCCCTTCGACACTTCCTAGTGCTTTCGCTGGGAAGAAGAAGTGGCGGAACAAACTCCCCAGCAGCACAGCTGTCTGTTAAGTTAGAAGAACTTGATTCTATACAATATTGTGTAAGTAATTAATATTATAATTTTTACGTTACGTTATTTACGTTGTTGTGCTGGTAAATGTTCCGAACATTTGAAGCAATGGATTACCAATATACTTCGAAATGATTCAGATTCTGATTAACGTAGATAAGGAGCATTATTCACCAGGTTTTAAAAAGCATATCATCATCGGCAACGTTTTTCCACTCACTGGTGAGAGGCCTCATCCCTTTTACGCTATGCTTCCCTGGTCTGTCGAAATCTCATTCAAGTCTTACTCGCGATCTTCTTAAGCAGCTTATACATGACATAGTATCCCTCCAGGTAGACAGATATAATTGTTTAGCTATTATTTCATCGCCCACAAAGCCGTCTAACATCCTCATGTTAAATATATACTATATTATATGTACCTATAGCATTCACAACCTTTCGATACGCTTTCGCGCCGAATCGAATCACAATCAATGCAATCGAAGGAATCCTAGAGGATTCCTAAAGTCGACCCGAAAATTGAAAATACCAACAACAACAAAAAAAGTTTAAATCAAATAGGCGACCGCTATTCTTCGGTAGACCATTTTCCGTTGATTTTCCGCTCATAAAAGGTAAAAAAGGTGATAAGAGAGTGAACAGAACAGCATGGCTATTAATAACCATTCGACGGGTTTCCAAATAGAAAATGTGTCATATTCGATTTGGAAACCCCTCGAGTGTTTACTCTCTTATCACCCTTTATACCTATTTTGCTTTTGCTTCTGCCTGTGATATGATTTCGGGATATATTTACCTATCCAAAATCTGAATTCTAATGAATATTTTTGACAGTTTTAGAACCAAACAAATAGCTGAATTTAATGTGTAGCTTGTGTAGAGACAATGAATATCAGACGACAACAACTTTGAGGAAAAAGTAAGTCATTTTTTGACGTGAGGTGGTATCATTTTAAAAATTCAATTGACACTGCTACGTCTCAAGTTCTAAGGCACTTTGAAACTGTTTACATCCTGTAGCGATAAAAGCGTGGCATATTTCTACTTAAATCATTCGAATTTTTGTTTATGGCAACAGCAATTAACTTCCTCCAGAAAAAACCCAACTGTCAAATATTTATGACGCGGAACTGTGCGGAACCTGTAAAGACAGTTTTTATGTGAAACGAAGAATTTATGGAATCTCATAATGGCACACAAAATATTTAACGCAAAAAGACAAACGACTTCACACTATGGAATGCATGCTTTCGTAAAATACTTGCATTGATGTTAGAAGATTGTGATGGAAACGAACGGGTGGACGTATGCCCACCATAGAAACTTCTCTGCTTACCCTCAAAAATATATTGTAACGCGGTAAAAATAACCTTTCCCGTAATACTATTATATCTTCTACGCTTTATTCGAAATCCGTTAAGTGTGAAAAGGTCCAGTCACACCTACTTATTCGAACCCAACATAGTTGCGAAAAAAAAAAATATACGCGTCGAATTGAGAACCTCCTCCGTTTTTTTTTCGTCGGTTGAAAAGGCTAGGCAGATGATGAATGATTAGGTACCTACCGTAGCGCTTCCCCTTAACCCTTTTTAAGGTAGAGGCAGTATAAATGCCACCAATAAAATTATTTGTTTTATTCAACTGTATTGTTGAAAACGATTTTATTTTTCATTGATGATAACATATACCCCTACATTTCCGCAAATATCCCGTCGAATTCCCAATTTGAAAAAATACTTAAAAATGTCATAATTAACATACTAAGAATTTTACTAAGAATTTTTATTTAAGAATTACTCTACGATGTCTAGTTTTCTGTGCCTTATAAAGGGGTTAAGGCCCTCACTTGTAAAATATTGAAGAAAATTACAGAATTTCGTGACGGTCGTTATCTATTACCTAATATGACGGAACCGCTTTCGCTGGTTTTGTAATTTTGCGTGGTACACAGATACTTATTACGAATTTCCAAAAACCATAACATGACAGTCGTTTGGTTGCCTTAATCACTGTTCGTGTGGTGCTGGACGCACAAAACAGCACCACCCCATTTCTCCCGGTGGGTGTCGTAAGAGGCGAGTGAGGGGCTTACTAGAGAATAGGCAGCAGCGTTCTCTATTTATTATACAACCATACTGCGATTGCTAAACCACCTGCCAAGCGTGGCGATTATGGCAAAGGCCCCCAAATTGGGAGAGGCCTAAGTCCAGCAGTGGAAGTCTTACGGCTGCAATGATGATTATGACACGTCAACGCCAAAAGTTTTGAACTAAATTTTCTTTTTACTTCATCTGTTTTCGATATCGTTACCCAAAACGTAGATAAAATGTTATCAGCTGATTTCATTTCAACCTGTATATTACTCACGCAAGCTATACATTTCCAGTTATGGATGAGCTCGCATTGTATACATTTTTGGTACACTAAGAAGTCAGGTTATACTGGAAATGTAGAGCTTGATTTGTCGCCGTGCGTACAGAACTCCTTCGAAAGGAGCTAACTCGCCACTACTTACAGTTATAAAACGCGAAATATTTAAATTAATCACATAAATGTGTCAACCATCTGTTAAAACAGCGCAATTAGGCGTGTTTTGTCAACACGCGGCCTCATGACAATCGCATTGGCACGCGTAATCGATCTTCATTGATCAATAAACATTTGGCAGCAAACCGCAGCGAAAGATATTTAGCTCAGTTATTTTAAATTTAGTATTACTGCCTCATAGGTATTTTTATGACTTGGGGATCAATGAGTAAGCGGGGAAAGTGACAGAAGACATTCATAGCAAATATACAAGTGGGGCGAGCACGGCCTACTGTGATTGGCTCTTTTTTTTGTATGGGAAATCATCAAATGACTTCTCCCGCTCTGGGTGGAGCGGGAGGACGTGTCAAACTTTTACTGACTAAAACCCACCCGTGTTCCTTCAGTTGCCCATGTACAGACGCCAACACATCAAGCTACTACAATCTGTCAGATTTCTTTGATAGATTTTCGACTTTATTTCTAGAGCATTAGGTTCAAGGTTCATTGGGAAAAATTGACAGTTTCGGGTAGCTTGACCTGGTGGCGTCTGTACCAGGGTCACGGCATCTCTTTCGAACAATCTCGGTCTCAAATCGGTCCTAGCAGACCCCTTCAGTTACTGTGATAGTATTGAGTCACAAATTTTTATTACAGTTTGGGAGTAAAAACCGTGATAAAATGCGTGGCTCAAGCTTTTAATAGAGGCCGTGACCGCTCCGCTGTAGGTACATACAACGGTTGAAAAACGTGTATTCCGAGGCATGAAGGGGTCTCGACAGGTCATGGATTGTCACCCATCAATGAATTGATTAGTGCAAGCATGCCTCTGTGCAGAGCATGCATGTTGGCTGAGGAAACCGTTGTCACGCGTTTGCTCTTTGAATTCACCGGTGTCACGCAAACTAGATCAGAAACCCTCTGGATCTCCAGATCTTAGGCTTAGTTCTGAACAGACTAGGAGACTTAATTTGCCCCTGCGAAGCAATTACCTAACACAGTAAGAATGGTTTGTATTTTAAGTAGTTCAACCACATACATTGCCTTATTGACGTTGATGACAAATTATTTATATAAAGCAATGGCTTATTAATATCCTTACAAAATTTAGGTGCTGGAGGAATGGACTGGATGGAAGAACCAATGACGGCTGCCATGAACCACGTGCAATGGTCCACTTGAAGTGGACCATTCTTGAAGGATTAAATGCGGAAACTAATTCGGATGGCATACAAGATTGATGGAAAAGCACATCACTGTGAAACTTTACAAGGGAAATACCACTAATTGCAAATAATTGAATTTAATGTTTTGTGTTTCCTAATGTTACTAACTAACTAGTGTATAGAAACACGTTCGTCTAACAGACAGCTGTGCTACTAGGGAGTTTGTAGGCCCACTTCTTCTTGCCAGCTTCAGCACAATGAAGTGGATAAGGGCGGGCGTTTATGTGGACTACCTTATGTACCAAAATTTGATTTTATAACTATTTTTAACTAGCTTTTGCCAGCGGGTTCGCCCGCGTGGAAGTAAGAAATTAATCGCGGGAACTTAATACCGGGATATAAGTATGTGTTAATCCAGGTTATAAACTATCTGTGTACCAAATTTCATTCAAATCCGATCAGTCGTTTTTCGTTGAAAGAGTAACAAACATCCATACTCAAAAATGTTCACATGTAGGTACAGACGCCACCAGGTCAAGCTACCCGAAACTGTCAATTTTTCCCAATGAACCTTGAACATATTGCTCTAGAAATAAATTCGAAAATCTATCAAAGAAATCTGACAGATTGTAGTAGCTTGATGTGTTGGCGTCTGTACCTACTTACATACTTATAATATTAAAGTAGGATATTTGACTTTTGATTTGAAAGTAAGTACAAGACTTCTTGTTGAAAATACCGAGTAATCATTTCAGCCGTAAGGCGTCCACTGCTTGACTTAGGCCTCCCCCAATTTGGGGGGCTTTGCCATAATTGCCACGTTTGGCAGGCGGGTTGGCGATCGCAGTATGGTGGTAATATGCATAGAGAACGTTGCTGCCCATTCTCTAGTAAGTCCCTTAGTCGCCTTTTACGACACCCACGGGAAGAAATGGGGTGGTGTTATTCTTTACGACCGGCACCACACGGTACACGGAATATACCGAGTAAATGCTTAAAACGTTCACGATAAGAATGTTACTACTTCGATTGCTTTGTTTATTGCTTACCGTGATAACAAACGCCATGTTGCTCGTAACTACAGATACCTACATAACATACCTACTTCAGTACTATAAGGACCGGGACGTAACAAGTGTGTCGACTCGAAATTTTGTACAGAAGATTATAGACGTATTGAAAATGAAACTATGAAGTTTATTTAACCATGAAAGGAAACTAGACTACTTATCAATGTAATTAAAGCTCGAGATACAATAAAAAGTTTATTGATATTGTTATTATCTATGTCTGGTGGCGTTTAATGTCTCCTAAAGTGTTACCGCAATAAAAAAAAATACTTTATACAAAGTTTTCGGTAGGACGGTAGGTAGCAAGTAACGTTCTAAAACTCAAACACTCCAATTTTATTGTGTTTCAATTTAATGTGTTTTCTAAATGGATTTCGAGAAGGTTGTACCTTAAACTACATACGTGTACATAACGACTTTTTTAAATTTAATATTCTAGTGTCAGTGAGTGAACAACTACGGTACCTACCGAAACTAGCAGTGCTAATATAAAACTCGGTTTTAAAAAAAATTGCGCGTGCAGCCTCGATACAGTGACAGAAGTGAAACGTAAAAAAATAAAGAGTAAAAGGGAATTAGTATGAGAAACAAAGACAGAGAGAGATAGAGTTATATCTTTCTTATCTCTCATGTGCTTCTGACCACATGAAATAAATAAAAAATTAAGACTAGGGCCGAGTACTCTCGATTCAGTGCCGAGAACACACGATTCAGTGGCACTGATCGACTGGAGACGAGTCTGAGTGTGCGCCTAAATAATTTTTCATGTCAAAACCAATGAGGTTTTATAGCACTTGCAGAAAATGGACTGGCGGGTTCTGCTCACTACGTGTAACATGTGTGATGATCTGTGTATTTTCACTGTACTTACTGCTAATAACTTCAAATGAAAGAAATAAAAATGAAGAAATTGATTACGCTGATATTGAAGATCTGACCTTTGAAATGACGTCAAATGGTGCTGGAAACACTATAATTTTTCGTGAGTATGAATAAATTCAACATTACTTATAGTTTTTCATTATAGAGCAGTGGTGGTTTTAGGTCGTGGGTTTGAACGCAGGCCCTTTATGTAATTTATTGTATCCCCACTGTTCTCAAAACGGTGAAAGAAAATATCGTGAGGAAACTAGCATGTCCTAGAACCTATATTTCGAAGACATGTGACTTTCAGACTGCCTCGTTGGTCCAGTGATAGCAAGCGCTACTGCTGAGCATGAGGTCCTGGGTTCGATTCCCAGGTCGGGCAAAGTGTTATTGGGTTTTTCCATCTGGAATTTCTCAATAGCAGCCCGGAGTCTGGATTTGTGCCGGGTTTATGGCAATAGGCTCGCTCCCTATTACATGGGACTTAAAAATAACAGGCGAAATATGGGTGTACTATAGGTACACCTCTGCCCAACCTTTCGGGGAAACAAGGCGTGATGTTATGTTATGTGACTTTCACCAACCCGCACTGAGCCCACGTGGTGGGCCATGTGGGCCCAGTGCGGGTTGGTGGAGGCAGTGGGCTCCCTCTCAAAGAGAGGAGGCCGCGTCGCAGTTGTGGGAACGTTTTAGGTTGATTTTGCTACATATTTTCACTCTGTATGTAATTGTATAACACACTAACATGGCAACAACAAAAGCAGGTGAAATTCTTACAAGAATTACCATTTTAAAGCTTAATATTTTGCTAACGCATCCATTATCGAAAATGTTGATTCCAAACACGCAATATTTTTGAAAGCCCTATGCTATGATCGAAACGACACCCCATACTATGGCAAAGACGAGTAATAATTGTTGCCCCCGCTTTACGAGTAATAAAGGCACTTTTTAAATGATTAAAAACAAGACAAGACAGAAATTGTAAGCGTTCCTTGTTTCACTACGGAACCCTAAATAAGACAGAAGTTGTATTAGGATTTTTTTATTCGTTAGTCTACCTCGTGTCTTACTGCTTACAAAATGCCTCCGATAAGTCCTCGCATATATTTGCTGCAATTAAATTACCAGTAGCAAACCCTATCGGTTTTATTACATAATGCGTGTTTGTTGTGTGCCTAACTTGAGATTAAACTAGATCTTTCAAGACCAGCACCCTAATTGCGAAACGCACAATTTATCAGAATCTGAATGGGATTGAAGATTATTTCTAAACCATTGCGTTATTTGTTCGAATAAATTGTCGGCTCAGCAACGTAAATAACGCAATGAATGTTGTTTAACTATGAATATTAAACCAATTCCTACCGATAAAAAGTTCCGCAATTACCCCTCTGTATAGCTATTAACAAGCATTCGATACGATTCTTTGCCGAATCGTATCGAATGGTTGTGATTTCATTATATTTGATTGAATTCTACTTTATTAAGAAATTACTTTTTCCGTTGTCTCAAAACCCATCTAGGGGTTTGAGACCTCGGAAAAACTATTTTTCAGGAGAAGACTGATCTCTATTTTATTAGAATCTAGTTTTAAAATCCCCCGTTACCTGTGTTGGGTTGTTGTATGTCGTATACAGATATGTCGTAACATAATTTTGCACAGACGCCAGCACACCAAGCTACTCGAAATTGTCAAATTTTCCCAATTCATTTTGAACCTAATGCGTTGGCGATAAAGTTGAAAACCTATAAAAGAAATTTGACAGATTGTAGTAGCTATATGCGCTGGCGTCTGTACTTAACTATAAGATGTTCAAATTCGAGGTTTTTTTTTGCTTACTTACTATGTATAACTATTATAGTCATAAACTTATTTAAATAAACATATTAAAAATCAGTTTTCCTTTTGATAATCTATCCAGTACATCAATCAACTTCATTTAAAAAAATACTTTCAAAACATTAAACTAAATACTGTCGTTCCCTCATTCAAAATAATTGTTTACGACCACACAGGAGATATTTGATTAACAATTATTTAATAAAAGGGCATTGCTGGGCTGCTGCAAGGAGGCTGACAAACCTTCGTTTTGCTGATAGTCCTTTTCACCCCCACAGCTCAAGAACTCCAGAGCGTGCTCCAAGAGCTGAGCAAAGCTACCTACAGCGACATGCGACGAATCTGCCTTTTTATGTAGATTCATCGCATGTCCCACCTTGAAGTGTGACTCAACGTCCCAATAAAATTAATGATCAACAGCAGTAAAATATAAAATAATTCATTTACTTATTTTAGATAGCTAAATAACACCGATTGTCAAACATAAATTAATCGAAATAATTAAAATTAATCAAAATAAATGAAATGAGCTCAAATGAAATTGAATAGGAAAATAAAATGAAATGAAAGCAAATCAAAATAAATAAATCTTCAGACCAATATAATTAATACGTTCTTTCTAACGCTGGTATGTCCAACATCACGTTTTCTGGAACCACGGAATTTGTTCTGTGGCTGGAACAATGCCGGATTGAAGAGCAGTTCATGCAGCCTTCCCTCAATGCCAGCACGTTGTTGTACACACGGCTACACATCAAGCTATACATTTCCAGTGTAAGCTGACCTCTCATTATACGGATATCCCATACAATATGAGATCAGCTCATACGGGAAAGCATAGCTTCATGTGTAGCCGTGTGCACTACCCACATTCTGCGCACCAAAGACGCGGCGGACTTGCGGATTATCGCATAAAATAGTCAGTACGCTCCTCGGTGAGTATACCCGAGGCGCTGCTGTATTTGCGCTGCCCCATCACTGCCCTGATTGCGTTCTTGTACTGGCTGGACACGGTAGGCGTGGTCGAATAAGCGTAGGATCGAGGTAGTATGTGTGCAGGAAATACATTATGTCGATGAGTAAATTAATGGGCTAAGTAATTAGTTTAGTAATGAAGGGTGATCGGCTGATCTCACTGAAGCGAAAACTCATAGACATAATGTATCCTGCTCGTTTTAATCTACGGTGCACAGACCCCGAATCGCAAAAGTTCCCTTGGATGTTGGAGTTTGCCAAAGAGAGATGACAGACAGGACAGAATGCGGAACACCATGCTGTTTTCTAAATCTAATCTAACTAGCCTGTATTGTCCCACTGCAGGGCAAAGGCCTCCCTCTCCCTTTTCCACAGAAAAAGCTTTCTAAAACAAAAATATAATAGACGTAGGGAAGAAGGCTGGCAGGCTCAAATGGGGTTGGGCGGGTCACATAGCCGAATGCAAGATGACCGCTGGGCGTAAGTCTTCTTATAATGGGTGCCTGACGACGACGTAGCCCAAAAACCAAAACATCAGCCCAAAAACCGATGGCGAGATAGATTTACGACCAAATCAATTTTCTTCCCCCCCTGGGGCAAAAATTGGTAGGTACATATATTAGTTTTCTTCCAAACGTATAATTTTTTAGATATGGTACGAAAATCTTTCGAGAACTGGTCACACCGCGCTGTCAGCCGTCAATCGGACTTTTTGGCGGGAAGTCAAACGAGGCGGTAATTTTGATTTCGCAAAAAACTCAATAACTAGTTAATTATACGGAAATACCACTAAAATAACTTCCTCGACCTCGAACAACCATGAGTGTCACCAGTGGCGGTGAGGAGCCGCCAGAGAAGGGAGAAAAAAAGAAAAAAAGAAAGTACAACAGCACTCCAAATAATAAGTATCACATATTTACTAAACAAAATTATAAAAGACTGTTCATAGAAAACACCAATTCTGAGTATGTAGTATACGTCGAATCAACAGAGCAGGAGAAGATAGGGAATAAAAACCCTATCACGCTCACCAACTTATTATCGGATAATGTTAAAGGAGTATCAGGAGTACATAGAATAAATGCGCACAAAATAGGCATAACATTCAAAAAGGCGGCTGCGGCCAACAATTTTCTGAAGATGGAAGACTTCCTTTGGAGAAATAAATTTAAAGCGTTTATACCATCATATTTGACAGAAAGGATTGGTGTATTGAGGTTTGTGCCCAAAGAACTTTCCAATGAAGAAATATATAAAAATATAGTATGCGACTCTGAAGTTATTTCAATTAGAAGATTCATGCGTAAAGTAGAGGGAAAATTAGTGCCTCTCAATACAGTTGCTGTTACCTTTTCTTCAACATCTTTACCGCAATACGCCTATATACAACTATTTAGATACGAGGTGAAAACATACATACCACCATTATTACAATGTTATAAGTGTCTTAAATTCAATCATTCTGCTAAGACTTGCAGAGGTGAGCAAAACTGCTCTTCTTGTGCTGGTCGTCACTCCTACAAAGAATGCGATGTCGAAGAGATCACATGCATCAACTGCTCAGGTAATCATCTTGCCATTTCAAGAGACTGTCCCATTAAAAAACAAAAAATTGAGGAGAAAAAGGCCAAATTCCTTATGCAGCAATCATATGCCACTGTTGTGAAACCACCCCCTACATTAAATGAGAAATCTTTCCCTGTTTTACCCAAGGTTACTGATAAGACTAAATCCAATGAGACTTTAGATATTAAACAAGTAGCAAATAATGATATTATAATTAACGCAATTGTTAAATCGTTGGTTGCATTAGGAAACAAGAGTGACTCTGATGGACCACTCACACATAAGAAAATAAAAGAAATATTTTTATCAAATTTAATTTAAACATGGATAATTATCTAAATATTTTACAGTATAATATACAGAGTTTACAGAGTAAAAAGAGCCTACTACAAAATTTATTAATTGATAAAAATATAGATGTCTGTCTTCTTAATGAGACTTGGTTCAAAACTAATTCTATAATTCCACATTTTCCAACATATAATTTAATCCACAAAAATTCCATAAATTCTCATAACGGAGTAGCTATTTTGGTGAGCCAACGTTTAAAATACAAAGTAGTTAATACACACTTCTCAGAATCTATTCAAAATTTATGTATCACTATAGAAACACAATTTGGAGCAATGGCTATACTTTGTGTGTACAGCCCTCCAAGTATCAGGTTTGACTCAGTAAAGTTAAAGGATTTAATAAATAAAATACCCAAACCTTGTATAGTTATGGGTGATTTTAACGCTCATAACATAGCCTTTGGATGTCATAGTGATAATAATAGAGGTAGATGCTTATATAATATAATTGATGAATTTGACCTATGTGTTCTGAATGATGGATCACCAACAACTGTTCCTTATCCTAATAGACAAGCTTCAGCGATAGATCTTGCCCTTGTTAGCTCTTCAATAGCTCATTTATGTAACTGGTATGTTCATGACGATCCCATGGGTAGCTATCATCTTCCAACCTTACTTGAGATCAATATTCAACCGTCTATGTATGACACATCACCTCCTGTGGATCAAGAGAAATATATTTATAGCAAGGCAGATTGGGACGAATATTACAGCCTATCAGAAACTTGTTTTTCTCACTTGGACTCAATAAATGATTCCCCTATCAATGCATACAATCATTTTATAGAAACATTAAATGATCTAAGGTATAAAACAATTCCAAAACGTAAATTAGGTGCAAACACAGCTATTAAAAAACCAGTACCATGGTGGAATACAAAATGTAGTGATGCTGTCGAAAAATCAAAAGATGCATTAAAGTATTATTTTTCTCAACCCAATATTGAAAACTGGATAAGGTATAAAAAACTAGATGCAAAAAAGAAAAGAATTCTGAAGGAAGAAAGTTCCTCTTCTTGGCAAAATTTATGTAGTAGCTTTAATAGGTTAACTCCAGTTTCTAGGATATGGGAATACATTAAAAAATTTAAAAAAGTTGGAACAAATCGAAACAAAAACATCAATGATGAGTGGGTTCCAAGTTTTTTAGATAACTTAGCTGATTCTACTGAAATAGACGGCAATAGGCTTGAGTATTTGTTCGAAAATGCTACAGAAAATGATGTAAATGTGTTTCTTAAGAACAATTTCACTGTAGAAGAGTTGAAAACATCTTTAAAGAGCAGGAAAGATACTACACCGGGATTGGATGACATACCTTATATATTAATCAAAAAGTTAAATTTAAATGCACAAAAAACATTACTTAATATTTATAATAAACTATGGGATGAATTCGTAATACCTGAGTCTTGGAAAACACAGTGTGTAATTCCAATATTAAAACCTAATAAACCTGCAAATAGTGCTTCTTCATATAGACCTATTTCTCTATCATCTTGTTTAGGTAAACTCTTTGAAAATATGTTGAAGTTAAGATTAGATTATTTTATTGAATCGCAAAGTTTAATTCCTTCTATACAGTTTGGCTTCAGAAAAGGTAAAAGTTGCTCTGAAAGCCTTGTATCTTTATTATCAGATTTAAGACAGGTTAAATTAAGTCACTCTAATGCAATCCGTGTGTTTTTAGATGTAAAGGGTGCTTTTGACAATGTAAATATAGAAGAACTTATTCAAGTATCTCATGATATTGGTATACCTGGTCATATTCTGAAATGGCTTTATTCTTTTTTAAACAATAGAACTGTATTTGTTAAATATAATAATAAATTGCATGGACCTAGGACTGTCAACAAAGGCACAATGCAAGGGGCAACTTTGTCTCCTTTGCTTTATAACTTGTATACTTCTGAAATATTAAAATATGTAGATGTATCAGGTGTAAATATCCTGCAATTTGCCGATGACTTGCTTTTGTACAGCATAAATCAAAACATAGATATAGCAATGGCTAATATTAATAAGGCTTTGTCTCAATTATACAGCTATTACCATAGTAAACTTAAATTAGAAATAAGTCCAGAAAAAAGTTCAGTTTTAATTATCAGTAAAAATGTAAATATTCATAGCAATGTTAAAATTTCATACAATAATGTAGAAATTCCTGCTGTTAAGCAACATAAATTTCTAGGCGTAATTATTGATGACAAATTAAAATTTGATGAACATATTAAACATATAAGTAACAAAGCACTGAATGGTATTAATCTATTGAGGCATTTAGCAGGATGTTTTTGGGGATCTGACCCCAAAGTTATGAGTATGCTGTACAAAAGTATAGTGAGAAGCCATTTTGATTACAGCAGTCTAGCTTACATGAATGCCAATAGCACCTTGTTACGAAAATTAGATGTAATTCAAAATATGGGACTGAGACTTATTTGTGGTGCTATGCGCTCCACACCTATCAATTCATTAGAAGTTGAAACATGTATACCTCCCTTGTCATTACGAAGGTTGTTGTTAACTGAGAGATTTTTATTAAAAGTCATGGCATCAAATGATAATCCTTTACTTATGAAGCTAACAATACATCCTAAAATCTCACAGTCAATTGCTTCCAATGCCATCTCTGCTTCTTCTTTGGTTGGTGGAACTCTACCTGAAATGCCAATAATATTTGAACATGTGAATAATAATTCAAAAGATATTGTTAAAAATGATATTTGGCCTATATACAAAATTCCTTATAATGGTATTATTAACAGCTTTGCAATCCATTTAGACACAGTGCACAATCATTTTGAATTTTTACAGTTTAAAGACAATAGACCAGAACATTATGTTATATACACAGATGGATCTAAAACAGATCATAATGTAAAAGCCGCTTTTTATGATCCACAGTTGGACTTCACTAAATGCATTAAATTAAACAGAGTGTGTAGCATTTTCACTGCAGAATGCTATGCAATTGATTGTGCACTGCAGCATGTAAATAGTCTTGTAAATAATGTACATAATATTTTGATAGTTACAGACTCTAAAAGTGTTTTATCTGCTCTACATAATGTAAATATTTCTTTTAAGTTAAACTATATTATTTATAATATTAGACTTTTAATCCAAAAACTACTTGACAAGTGTATTAGAGTAGAATTAGTATGGGTACCTTCACACAGTGGCATTCGTGGAAATGAAGTTGCTGACACTGCGGCTCGTTCAGTCCATGATGAGGATCGATCTAAGTTGCTCAAGGTTCCATTCACTGATTATTACAGCCTTTTTAACGAACATAATAGACAGTTATGGAAGGAGTATTGGGACATCACCCTGGAAACGAAAGGCAGATGGTATGCTGGAATACAAAATGAATTACCGATAAAACCTTGGTACCAAAACTTCAAATATATCACAAGAAGAATTATAACTATTATATCACGCATGAGATTGGGACATTGCCTAACACCAGCTCACCTGAATAGGATTCGCATAATTAATAATAGCCAATGTCGTCATTGTGGAGCAGAGGATGCTGATCTGGATCACATTATGACATTATCTTACAGTGTTCAAGTTTTAACATTCAACGTTTGATCTTGGTCAGTGAATTGAGTGAATTTAATGACAATGACATTGAAAGTGAACGACAAAGTGTTCCCCGCAGTGTTCAGGAATTATTAAAAAATAAGAAATATTTTAGTGTGTTGTCTAAATATATTTGTAATACGGTAGAAAAAATTTAATTTAATTTGTAATTAGAAGTGTATTTGTAATTTAAATTTGTATGAAAACCATCAAGGTTTAACCATGATATCACTGAGATGTACCCACCCAACCCGAAAGGGGGGCAAGTTGGTAGTATAAAGAAAGTAATGAAAAATATTGATGTAATTTGTAAAAACAGATTGGAAAAAATATTATTGTTAAAAAAGTGCCTTATTAACATTATTATAAGTAGGTATCTAATAACCATTGTAATGTTACATTCATAGTGTTAAAACCCATCTATGTATACGACTGAAAGACTTGTATCTATGGTCATGAATAAAATATTAAAAAAAAAAAAAAAAAAAAAAAATAGCCGTCAATCCGTCATTTGTTTTTTGACGTGTACACACGTTCGAGCGGTGTTTGTTGTGGTTTTCAGAATGAAGAAGTCGTAATTTTTCAATTATCAAATTGCAATTCATACGCTTTATATACAGTAGAAGTGTTAGTTAATGGATATAATAAAGTTTATTTCGTTATAACGATGTTCGAGACATGATTAGCTGAGTGAACGTAGTGCAACTATTTTGAACTCGAATATTTCTGATCGGATTAATAATAGTGATGTTTCGTGTTTACTTTTGCGTCCACCGGATAGCGGGAGCATACCTTACGGGACTATGGACGCGATGAATGGTTCATGACACTGAATCTCTCATTTAAACGTTCGTAATAAATTGTCATCCAAAATGCGTTTGAATGTTAAAAAAGTGACTATTGTGGTTGGTTTCGTGTTGTTTTTATGGCTTATGATAACTTACGGGTCCGTAATAGAAGTGCCAAGGTCTGCTAGCAAGAGAAATGTCGCCGTAGAAATAGAAAATAGAATAACAAGACTGCAAAAACAGATGGATGAGCAGATTGTTGATAGCAACAAACTTCTAGAGAAAGTTAAGAAGCAATTGAAGAAGACAGTAGTAAAAATCGAGGGAGAAGAAGAAGAAGAAAGTGCTAAAGACTTGGAGGTCTTGCAGAGTAAGTTTCATATTTTTCTTTTAATTTTAGCCATTCAGTGAATGTTCAAAAGGCATCCCTTTGACCAAATATATTGAGGTAAAATAATTAATTTAAAATTAGAATACGAAGTAGAACTTTTTTATGAAAGTGTACCTACAATAGGATGTTGATCTTTAGCTATGTTTATACCACCTTCGTCATAGTAAGTATTTTGACCCATATTACTGAATGTCATGGAAAACTCTAGGATTACTTAAATCTCATTTTGTTGCATCAAATGACTTTAACCTAGTTTTATCAATAAACTAGCTTTATGCCTTTTTTATTTTTTGTTGGTGGGAAATCATCAAATGACATCTCCCGCTCTAGGGTGGAGCGGAAGGGTGTGTCAGACTTTTACCGACTATAACCTACCTGTGTTCCTTCAGTTGTCCATATGCCAGGGCCACGGTATCGCTTTCGAACTAATCTCGTGAGCTTGGCAGGGCCAGGGCCACGGTATCTCAGCTTAATGCCTCTACAATATACTAGACTAATGAGGATTCTATAAGTCCTGTGGGATATTGAAATAAAATTTATCCTAGATCCTAATGCAGGTTATGGTCTACCCATGTGCCAAAATTCTTCCACATCCATTCAGCGTAAAAGCGGAACAAACAGGCAGGTCTGCCAGGCAAGTTAACGAGGTAGGTAGAATGGCCTGGTTTCCGCAACTACTAGTCAGAGCGCGTATTTTGCCTATGGAACTTGGCAAGTTAACTAGCTTCACTGGCTGAGCCTCTTAAATAAATAAATAAATATCTTAGGACAACCAACACACCGTTATCTGATCCCAAACTAGGCAGAACCTGTACTGTGGCAACCAAACAACTGATAAACATACTTATATATTTCTAGATACATACATATTATAGATAAATTACACCCAGACACAGAACAAATGATTGTGCTCATCACACAACAATTTGTCCTGGGTGGGAATCAAACCCACGACCTCAGTCTTAGCAGTCAGGGTCACTAACCACTAGACTAATAGGCCAGTCTTAGCCGGGGTTTATATATATGTAAAACTGGGGTTGAGTATTTTAAATGGTGCAACTTCATATCTGACCACCACAATCCAGTTATTGGGTAACATAATGCCCCTAGTAAAGCTGATTGTAATTAAGTAGCTGACTACTCGTAACAACTGTCAAAAAACTATGAATGACAGCCGGGCATAATGACTTTACATGCCTCCCGAAGGCTCTCAATATCTAATGGATGATAAAAACAACCACGGCTAGCGTAGGTTAACCTTTGCTTGACCCGTGCCAATGTTATCATAAAAAAAACAAATTGGTTATCTCTAAAACGGTTCCATACCAAGACTATGTTGAACTCTGAAACCCAAATATGGCATGCTAAATGGATAGCAAACATGTAATGTCAATGTACCTTTGTTGATACAGTTGTTGGCGTGATCACGTTTGTATTATGCCATTGTGACCGTAATACACCGTGAAATTATAGACATACCAACTTTTGTATGGGATTGTGATGTTTCTATTATGGCAGAGAAGAAAGGAATCTATTAGTTAATAAACAAGGACGTAGAATAATCGCGGGGGGATTTTATCGCGCACAAGAACAAGATACTATTCTGACTCTGTTTTCGTTGACTTAATTAAAATGTTGAGTTTACTCCTCCGGTTAACGTTTTTCTTTCTAGAAGCTTGTTTCTGGTTAAATATTTTAACTAGCTTTTGCCAGCGTGTCTTCACCCGCGTATCTATACTATAATAACCATAATAATATTATAAAGCTGAAGAGTTTCTTTGTTTGTTTGATTGAACGCTGTAATCTCAGGAACTACTGGTCAGAATTGAAAAATTCTTTTTGTGTTGGGTATCCTATTTATCGAGGAAGGCTATAGGCTATATAACATCACGCTACAACCAAGAAGAGCGGAGCAGTAATGAAAAACGGGGAAAATCGCACGGGTAGGCGATTCGACGCGACGGGAAGGGTCGGGGGAACAAGAAATTTAACGCGGACGAAGTCGCGGGCAGAAGTTAGATAAACATACAAACCTTCCTCTTGAATCACTCTGTCTATTGAGGAAAACCGCATTACAAATTTACAATCCGTTGCGTAGTTTAAAAGATTGAAGCGTACAGACGCAGGAAGCGTCACACAATGTAAAGATACAGTGCAGTATAGCTATTTACAACAATTCGATAGGCCCGTACCAAATCGAACATCGATCAGTGTTATCGTAGGAGTCCCATAAACGTTGTTCACAAATACAAAACCAGAAAATGTTGTCACTAAAATCAACAAATAGATGACCGCTATTCTTCCGACAGCTGTTTGATGTCGGGGAGAAGGAGCCAGGTTATCGAAATATATAATTTTCGATACAATAGTCTGTCGAGTGGTTGTGATTTGTGGATAGTAATGAAGACATTTGAGAATTTGGTCAACAAAGTCAACTCAGCCTATCGCAGTCCACTGTTGGACATAGGCCTCTCCCATGCTGCGCCACAACACCCTATCCTCCGCCTTCAGCATCCAGTCTGTCCCAGCCACCTTTTTGAGGTCGTCGGTCCATCGAGCTGGGCCGATGGCCGATGGAGCAGACGAGTCCTGGAGTGGAGACCGCGTATCGGCAAGCGTAGTGTGGGACGCCCCCCCCCCCCCCAGCTAGATAGAGAGTTTGGTAAAAAATATAGGTAATTAGTGACGAATACCTACTGGGAAGTTTTCAAAAATACTTAAAAATACTTTCATCGAATCCCGTGAATTAGTAACAATCCCAGGTGTAATGGGTTGCAAATAAACGTACTAAACGAAATACGTCAAATTATAAATCAGCTATTACCCTTAAACACTATCAAAGAAATCTCCAGTAGCTGCTGCCCATGACTTCGTCCGGATGGATTTTCAGCCCACCCACCGCGTCGCATCGCATCGCTGATTCTTTCAGCCTGATTTTTTTTTACTATTTATTCAGCTCCTAAAGGTCGTAGTGTACTAAAGATTTGCGCGTTCAAACAAACAAACTCCTCAGCTCAATAGATTATTAAATGAAGTGGGTATTTACGACAC
The DNA here is from genome assembly GCA_932294355.1 of Aporophyla lueneburgensis. Classification (NCBI taxonomy): domain Eukaryota; kingdom Metazoa; phylum Arthropoda; class Insecta; order Lepidoptera; family Noctuidae; genus Aporophyla; species Aporophyla lueneburgensis. The sequence goes on along the minus strand of OW028762.1, from coordinate 6,863,492 downwards.
CTTTGCACTCTGTCATGTTTGATTGTAAATTGGTTTGTCATATTGAATTTGGGATTTCCCAGTCCACACAGTTTATTGTGTTTTAAAGGACACAGTAACAGTTTTTATGGCCGATAACTGTTTGATTTAGCAGCTGACTCTCAAATAATAACAATAACAGCTAATGGTTTGATAGCTAAGAGCCTCGACCAACATCTCAGGAGGCTCTCGTTGGGCAACTGGATCAAGGGCTTTATTCAGAGTGGTACTTCTGGACACGGCTCGTATTGTTAGGATGTTCCTGTCTCTGGAGCCCTGACCGCATCGCGATCAATCCTTGCGACGGTTGTAACTTAGCCGCAAGCCCCGTAAGAGCCATTTTACATTTTTGCGCGAATTTCTAAGATTTTAGTCGCCTTATTTACCTCTCATCTCATCATTATAAAAACTCTGGCATTGACGAATACATGTAAAAAATAGATCAATCTTTTGTTATGTAGCACATTTACAAAAACTTATTTGTTTACTTTGTAGTAATTAATCTCCCACAACTAGTTTTCTTAAAAATCAGCGCAGGGTCAATTTCAGACTCCTATTTCTATCATTAATGTGTAGAAATTTGAGTAAAAAAAATACACAAAACAACAGACATATAATCTAGTTGTTACATTTAGTACAAGAATATTGATTTTTAATAACGTTAATTAGTAAAAAAATTAAGTGTTATGACAATTTTTACGATTTATTCGCAAGTTTATCGCGTTTTTTTGGTTTGAATAAAGCATAATTACATTAAAAAATTCATGTCAATATAAAGTATGCTCTATAACAAATCGAATTCTCAAGTTTTATTTAAATCTGTTTATTTAATTAGACATAATATCGTTTTTGAAATCACTCTAAATTAGAATAAATTACGATGCACAAGCGGGCAGCGTTTAGTACGGCGCAAGCGCCCAACGGGGAAGGACCTGTGCCACTTTTTCCCGCGTCTCAGTTTACGGGTACTCGTATCGTGAACGCAAAAATATACCACGACTACAACATTTTGCTACTCTTCGCATTTTTTTTTTTTTTGTTTAAGAGTTTCGTTAATTATCAAGTAAAGCATTATTTTAATAGACTGTAGAAAAATTTTGTCTAAAATAATTTATTTTAACTAAATCTGACTATTTTTAATCGCGATTAAAAAGGTATGGAGTAAAACTAGTGGTCATGAACAAAAATTCACACCAACGGCAACGCCTCGCCTCACGTGCAAAAACAGTACTGTATTTTTTTTTTCTTTTGCTTATATCTCGAAAATGGCGTGTCCTATCGCAAAAATAATGAAATTTTTGACCCCCTTTATAAAACCTCACACATATAAATCTCAACATGTGGGTGATATTTTTTTTATTTTTCAAACAAAAATGAATAATTCCATATAAAACACGTCCAGGATGCCCCCTTGCGCGCAAGTTCATTGCTTCTCAGCAAGTTCATTGCGTAGCGTACAAGTACTAAGTTGCGAAGCCAAAAGAAAAAAACCGGCCAAGTGCGAGTCGGACTCGTGCACCGAGGTTTCCGTACAAACCTGTATGTATTCTTGGTTTATGCATAAGGTTTATGTTTATGAAATTAAATGTTTTTTTTTAAATTTTTATATTTGAGTTGATTGAATGAAAGGTAAATTGCGGTTTACGATTTATAACGTATTAAAAAAAAAACTACTTACTAGATCTCGTTCAAACCAATTACATAAACAGAGTGGTTGAGTGGAGCCATAACAATAAACTGTACTTTAATGTAGCCAAATGTTCAGTGATGACGTTCTCTCGTGCACGTACCCCTATGTGCTACGAGTACAAGGTTGAAGGAACGCCCATGCAGCGAGTAACACAGGTCAGGGACTTAGGGGTGATTCTCTCTCCAGACCTTACTTTTCGCGAAAATATTGTTAAGATCTGTAAGAAGGCCTACAGAAACTTGGGATTTGTACTGAGGCAGAACCAGGGGTTCACCAACATTGCAACACTCAAGGTACTGTATGACGCTCTAGTCAGGAGTCATCTTGAGCATAGTGCAGCAATTTGGGCTCCACATGAAGCGAAATACGGTGTCATGTTGGAGCGGGTCCAAAATAAATTTACAAGACACTTGTATTTTAAACTGTACGGGGTATACCCGTTCTACCCTCTAATGTACCCTACATTATTTGTGCTGGGAATGGTGGGGTATAATGAGCTCAGGGTGCGTCGGGCATTTAGTCTCGCCGCGTATGTAGTAAAGCTACTGCGTGGTGTAGCGCACAACCCGGGACTGCTGCGTCACCTGAAGCTGTGCGTGCCGGACCGATACGTGTGGCGGCGGCGGCGCCCACAACTACTAGCCGTGCCGGTAGCCAGGACCAGCCTTCTGGCGAAAACCCCCCTCACACAAACCATCCGCATAGTAAACGAAGTTCATGACAGAATAGACATATTTTCTTGCAATTTGAGTGAATTCGCAAAAGTTCTTTTAAATGTAGTATGTTATGTTATGTAAAAATGTTTAGAGTTTATTTAGAAATAGTAGGTATTATTATATTTATAAAAGATAAAGCTAAGGTTTAATTGTTATGTGTTAGTTGTTAAGTTTTTTTTATGTATTTTAGACTAATGATGTAGGAAGGAAGGATATAAGAAGGAATAATATTGATGCACTATCGAATTAGTTGAGATGGTTATGAAGTCTGTTAAGATGGGGTTGTGAGGTTACCTCTCACAACTATCTTACACAAATAAATAAATGTGTTACAAAATATAAATATTGTAAAAAAGAAGAATAATAAGGTAATCAGTAAGAATTTAGAATTTTAATGTATTTCACTATCGCATTAGGTGCAAACCTGTAATGGTAGATGTAAGCTGGAAAATAAATAAATAAATAAAATTTTTGGTGGAAGTTTACATGGTAATGTACATCATATATTTTTTTTAGTTTTATCATTCTCTTATGTTAGAAGTTACGGGGGGGGAGGACACACATTTCACTACTTTGGAAGTGTTTCTTCCGCAAACTATTCAGTTTAAAAAAAAAATATTAGAAACCTCAATACCATTTTTGAAGACCTATTCATAGATACCCCACACGTATGGGTTTGATGAAAAAAAAATTTTGAGTTTCAGTTCTAAGTATGGGGAACCCCAAAATGTATTGTTTTTTTTTTCTATTTTAGTGTAAAAACCTTAATGCAGTTCACAGAATACATCTTCTTACCAAGTTTCAACAGCATGCTCTTATAGTTTCCGAGAAAAGTGGCTGTGACATACGGACAGACAGACAGACATGACGAATCTGTAAGGGTTCCGTTTTTGCCATTTGGCAACGGAACCCTAAAAATACCACGTTGAGTCGCGATTGTCAAATTTGATTTTAGTCGTGTCAAAATAATTTTTAAAAGAGATTATTTCTTGCAGAATAGCGTAACAATTCTCATAGCTGAAAGTAAGCAATTTTAGAGATAGTTTTGTTAGTTTAGTTCGGTGTACAACAGAATCGGCACCAATATGTAATTGTTTTAATTTTTTATTTTTATTGTATACTTTACATAACATATAGTTGTATTTTTTTTTTATTAGTCTAGAAATCTTTATTAGACTGGATAAATAAAAATAAGTATTTTCATAAATATCTAAATACCGCATTATAATTCTAACGGCTCAAGATTGTTTAGACCGGCTCTACACTCGCGTTACACCGTTTGTATTGTGCATGTGTGGATAGCTACGCACACATACATAAGATTGCCGTCTTTTACCTAAACTCGAGCGTTCAAATTTTATGAGAGGGCTCTTAAATCGTTGCATATGAATGATTTCAGGTGACACATTTATTAAATTACAACTCAGATAAAAAAATTACACTTCTATCAATATTATCACCACAAGTTTTAACACCGATTCACTCTTATCTCCCACATGCCCGCCAGATGTGGACAGATGAAGTTTTTATCAACATCACGGTGTTATCATTATTCGAGTGTGACCTGCCTTTTGTTGGCCTACAGTGTAATCGTTGGATATGAGAGTTTCAACCTTGTGTGGATGGAGTAGTGTTTATTTTTTGTTAAATAGAGTTTTTAATTATGACAATTAGGTGATGGTTGTTACCTTTATTATTTAGTTACAACTGCATATTTTTAAGTCTTGACTGAATTCTGAATAAATATTTATAATATATCTAGTTTTAAGTCTATGAAACGAAAAAGCGATAGTAAAAAGAGACAGACACATAAATTCATAAGATTTAACGTGGGAGAAAATGAGATAAGAAGCATTATACAGTGTTTCTTATGTTCGTCGTTCTCCTTGACGTTAAATCTATGTAATAATACGAATAAAATGTAAAATAATTATCGAAACTTTGTGTCACTATGATCATTACTAAAACCTACAATTATCCTCTTCCCGAAATTTTACATTCAGCTCATTATCTTGAAGCCGAAATTTTTGAAGGTTTCACTTCTATCACGTGTGAATTGCACACATGTTTTTCTTTTTTTTTGGTTTCTTCTTTCTCGTCTTCGTCTAGTCTTCGTTAGCCCTACTGCTGTGCATGGGTTCCTGAGTTCGATTACCGGGTCGGGCAAAGTGATTTGGGTTTTTCCACCTGGAATTTCACAGTAGCAACCCGCAGTCTGGATAAGTGCCTGGCGGATGGCAATAGGCTCGCCCCCTATAACATGGGACTAAAACATAACGTGTGAAGGTACACCTCTGCCTAACCTTTCGAGGTACACAGGCGTGATGTTTCGCGCGTTGTATTATTTTAAACTCTCCCGTCCCACTGATGCGATATCGGGTCCTATGACTTCACGCGACTATATGCTTTTTAGGGTTCCGTTGCCAAATGGCAAAAAACGGAACCCTTATAGATTCGTCATGTCTGTCTGTCTGTCCGTCCGTCCGTATGTCACAGCCACTTTTCTCCGAAACTATAAGAGCTATGCTGTTGAAACTTGGTAAGTAGATGTATTCTGTGAACCGCATTAAGATTTTTATACAAAAATAGAAAAAAAAAACAATAAATTTTGGGGTTCCCCGTACATAGAACTGAAACTCAAATTTTTGTTTTTCATCAAACCCATATGTGTAGGATATCTATGAATAGGTCTTCAAAAATGATATTGAGGTTTCTAATATCATTTTTTTCTAAACTGAATAGTTTGCGCGAGAGACACTTCCAAAGTGGTAAAATGTGTGTCCCCCCCCCCCGTAACTTCTAAAATAAGAGAATGATAAAACTAAAAAAAATATATGATGTACATTACCATGTAAACTACCACCGAAAATTGGTTTGAACGAAATCGAGTAAGTCGTTTTTTTTTAAAAACGTCATAAATCGTAAACCGCAATTTACCTTTCATTCAATCAACTATAATATAAAAATTAAAAAAAAAACATTTAGTTTCATAAACATGAACCTTATGCATAAACCGAGAATACCTACAGGTTTGTACGGAACCCTTTGTGCGTGAGTCCGACTCGCACTTGGCCCGTTTTTTTTCTATGCCGTGATGGTGTGTTTTCGGCTACGCGATATGGAGTCTTCCGGACGCAGAGGACATTTTTCGGCTGACCCGATATCGCGTCAGTGGGATGGGAGAGGTTAATATGTGTATAATACTTCCATTATTATAATCTATTTGAACATTCTATATAACATTATTAAGTATGGTCAGTGATGGAAATTGAAATTGTAGTGGCATTGAAAGACTCGTACGATTATACCGTCACAAAATCAGAATAATTTACAACGATTTTCAGTATTTTCAGTACAATTGTCTTCTCAAGGTCTGCTATAATTCGCTGATTTTATATACATAGAAGATAGTTTGTAGGAAATCTGAAAATATTTTAATAACTGACGAAAAATTTCAAGGCAGGGTGTTTCAGAATCATGTACGAAATCACAGGGTAACAGCATGCGTAGCATGAAACCGTAGAAAGGGTTTTGTCGACGTAAGAATAGACAAAATTACAGTAGTGTAGAAAGATTAAAGACAAGATTGTAGAAAGATTTGTACCGTTTTATGCTGGCGTAGCATTACAGTTCTATCTCTATTCTACCAAGAATAGACAAAGTTCTTTCTATGGTGGTCATGCTACGCGTGCAGGTTGCAATTCGATCCTGTATTTATCGTATTCCACAATTTGAACTTCAATAAGTAACTAGAGGTTTAGTTTATTTTTCAATCCAACAGGTGGTGGGCCGATTTCCTACCAACCTGTATAATGTAGTAGTATTGACTACTTCGAAAGAAACACTATAAAATGCAGATACATAACCCGCCTATACCGTTCCCACTGCTGCAATAAAGGCCTCCTCTCGGTGAGAGGGAGTAGGTGTCCTGTCAGGGTCGCGAGATTTGTTCGACAGAAATACCGTGGCCCTGGCATATGGGCAACTGAAGAAACACGGGTGGGTTCTAGTCAGTAAAAGTCTGACACGCCCTCCCGCTCCGCCCAGAGCGGGAGAAGTCATTTGATGATTTCAGACCCACAAAAAAAGGTGTAGGTGTAATTTACCACGCAGGCCCAGTGCGGGTTGGTAGATGTCATATGTCTTCGAATTTTTGGTTCGCCGCTTTTCGCACGATGTTTTCCTTCACCGTTTTGAAAGCAGTGGTTATGAAAATTATTACACGAAGTAAACCGCCAGCCTTTATTTTTCAACCGACGAAAAAAAAACGGAGGAGGTTCTCAATTCGACGCGTATATATATTTTTTTTTTATGTATGACCACTCATAACTTTTTACCTAGTAGTCCGATTGTAACAATTCATGTTCTATTGGAAAGGGTATACTCCCAAGGTGGTCCTATATAAATTTGGAAAACAAAATCGAACTCTAAGGGTCGGAAAACAGGGGATGATTGATTGTTCACTCACTGATTGTAACGTATAACCACGCATATCTTTATACAGAGTAGTCCGATTTTGATAATTCTTTTTTTGTTGGATAGGGCCTTATACCTTGCCAAGTATTATAAGTACATTAAAGTCACAAAAAAAATATAAAATAAAAACTTTTTAACAAAAAATTAAACCGCCGAAAAACTGAAAAGCATAAAATAATAAACCTTAAAATTTTGAGTCGGCGCTGAAAAATCAATGAAGGAAAGGATCACTCAAAGCGCCGACTCATAATTTTAAGGTTTATTAATTTATGTTTTTCAGTTTTTCGGCGGTTTAATTTTTTGTTAAAAAGTTTTCTCTTATATTTTTTCTGGGTGGGAAATCATCAAATGACTTCTCCCGCTCTGGGCGGAGCGGGAGGGCGTATCAGACTTTTACTGACTAAAACCCACCCGTGTTCCTTCAGTTACCTGTGGGGGTTCGAACTCGTATGCCACGGCGCCACCACTACCCTCAAATGCAGACTCAAATATAATTAATGAAACCTCTTGTTCTTGCAGATGCTGCTCAAACGATCCTGCCTGTATTAGTGATGGCATGCGACAGGGTCACAGTGAAACGATGTCTGGATAATTTAGTCAAGTTTAGACCTAGCAAGGAAATCTTCCCTATTATAGTTAGTCAGGTAAGTGTTTTGCTTTTACAATAAACTATAGACACAGTGTGTTTTTACACTTGGTTATAACAAGGATAGCGCGCATCGCTTCGTGAGATACGGCAATCCGACAGGACCGACGAGAGATCAGGTGCAAGGGGATTACATCGCCAAGTTCCAAACTCAAGACAGGAAATCCCTAATTAAATAATCCAATAATACTTTCCCCGACCTGAGAATCTGACTAGGACCCCAGTCCATGCATTTCCAGTATAAGCTGACTTATCTTTGTACTAAGAGCCTACACAATTCGAGCTCAGCTAAAACTGGATATGTATAGCTTGATATGTAGCCGTGTCTACGAGAGCAGGAGAGTGGTGGGAAAATGCATAAAGAACGCTGCTGCCCATTCTCTACTGAGTCCCTTAGTCGCCATTTACGATACCCACGAGAAGAAATGGAGCGGTTCTTTCTTATATGTATGTATGCATAATACCAACAAAAACATATATTACACATACTCAGTTATAGAAGACCTATGAAAGCCGTGAAAACATCCTCACTAATAAGATTCCACTAAGAAATAGGCATTAATTATTGTTGTAAATACGAAAGTGATTTTGCCTGACTGAAGTATTTTCAAGTCAGCTGTTGAAGCCATTTTGGTAAGACCTATTCAAAAATCAAATCAAATCAATTTATTTCGGGCTACAAAGACCCATAACATAAATACCTTACAGACTAACATACATACAAATAAAAAACAATTTAAAACTATTGTACACGAAGTGACGGCGTCGTGTTGCGCTGCGTGGTGTCGCGTAGCCTTCCGCGGAATCGCCGATACACGACACCCTTCGACCAAAACTCTGCCTTGAGGTAGGTCTCGATTTGAAGAGTTGGAACTCGCACCACGAATGACTTGAAATTCGTGTTGTGGCGCGGCGGGGGTAGTTTAACACCTCACTCCCGCCGTAACGTGAGGAGGCCCGCAGAGGCGGACCGGCACCAGTCGGGGATCGCGGAAGACGCATTAGTTCCCTTGGTCCCCGACGTAGGTGTGGGGCGGAACACCGGGGTGGGTTTAGGCAGTAAAAGTCTGACAGACCCCTCCCTCGACCCTGGGATGGGCCCCCAGGGCAAAGGACATCCATAAGGATTTCCACCTTGAGATAAAAAAAAAGGAAGGGCCGCCAGCCTCTTGCCCATATAGTCCCAACTATGTTGGAGACTGCTTCCAGTCTAACCGCATACAGCTGAGTACCTATCTGACCTCCACAACCCAGCTACTACTTAACACGATACAGCTAGTAAGAATGGTTGTCAGACTTGTCAAATAGCATAAAATTATTGAAAATACACATTCACATTTCATCTGTATGTCCTTGCAAAGGTGATTACAATTATAGTCAGATGAAAAGATAACCGGTTTATTACTTACCCAATGCGATGATAAGAGTAATGCAGTTTTTGATGAAGTCCTTTTTTATTGCTATGTCTGGTATTCGAAGAGTAGAATCAATAAATAATTCTGTTTTTTCTACGTGATACTTGATGGATTGAGAGGAACAGAAAGGCAAAAGAAAAGATGGATGAGTTTTGTGAGGATTTATATTAAAGAGAAGGGAGTGAATGATAGCGTGACGATTGAGAGGGGGAATGGAAGAAGAAAACCTGTTGCGCCGTCCCCAAGTAACATGGGACTTGGGGACTACTAATGCCATACTTGATACTCCCCATAAAACCACAAAAAATATTTCATAAAAATCTAAACTAAATTCCTATCGTCGCTAATACAAATAATATTAAAGACGAATATTCTCGATATGATCATAGATTTTAAAAATGAAATAGGTTATATATCTATAAAATTAATTTATTACCTATGGTTATACTTGACATTCAATAAGACTATAGACACAAAATCAGGCTTACCAGCTTAGGGGTTTTCCCAAATTTAGGGGGTAAGTAAGAGGATTGAGATTTTTTAGGGGCGTTCCATTTTTAGGGGTATTCTTAGGGATTTTTTGCCATCTTACATTTCTCATTGTGTTTTTGATTACAATAAAAGTATTAGCGTCTTCTAGTACGGTTCCTCGATACTAAGAATGCAGAGTGAATGATTAACAAATGTCGCGTAATAAATATAGACAAATATTACTACTGTGTCGGTCTATGATTACTGAACATTCGTTGGTTAATTTCATTATAATTTTTTAGCGGATTTTTTTAGTAATTGTGGCAATTTTAGGGGTTTTTAACTTAAGCTTTAGTGAGTGTTTAGGATGAATGACGTCTAGGAGAATATTTTAATTGAAGTGAAAAGAACATATTTTAAAATATATTTATAATTTGTCGTTTAGTTGTTTTTTTACTAAATATAAAACTTACGAAGATTTTAAAATATTGAACACCATCGAATTTAGCTGTCCCCTTCCCTGCAGGCCTCAGAAAATCTTTGATTTCTAAAAATATTCGTATGTGCGAGTGGTTTAGCAAATATAATTTGAATTCTTAAAAGTCCAATTTATCAGTTAAAAGAATCATTTATTTTTTATTTTTTCATGTTTTCTATTAAAAATAAATCTATATTAAAATCGCAAATTTAAGCTAACCGGAACATTCCGTTTTGTGACCGGTCTTTTTTGCAAATATTCTTCCAATTGTTGAATAATTCGGCACGAAATGGCAAAATAATATGTCGTTCTTCATCGGAGTCACCATTTTGCTTTCATTGTCTAACTAATTAGTAGCCAGCGCCGACGCATACTGTTGAAGTGTTCTGTTTCAATTTCTTTGCTCAGGTATGTGACCAAGTTTTACCATTATAAATCACTTTTTAAAAATTATTGTTATTTTTTAAACTTTGCAAAATTGGTATAGTATATGAAACTACAAAGTGAATAGTGCTAAGTACGATGGGTAATTTTAAAACAATTTAAAACTACAATAAGGTGCCATTATGTGACCTCCGTTTGTTGACTTATTCTACGGTCACATATAACGGAACGGCAAGTCACAACAGGTCGGAATGCATAAAACTTAGTTCACATTGCAAAACCTTACTTACCAAATTTATGAAAACAGTTACAAATAATCTATCTTTTCATATTTTTTCATTCAAATTTACAGATTGAACTTTACTGACAAAACTTGAACATAGCACTTTTACATGTCAATGTTTTTTTTTAAATATTATTGACATGTAAAAGTGTTTGAACAAACCTACTTACAGAAATAAAATCATTTATCACTAGCTTCTGCCCGCGACTTCGTCCGCGTTAAATTTCGTATTCTCCCGACCCTTCCCATCGCGCCTACCCGTGCGATTTTCCCCGTTTTTGCAACATTTTTCATTACTGCTCCGCTCCTCTTGGTTGTAGCGTAACGTTATACAGCTTATAGCCTTTCTCGATAAATAGGCTACCCAACACAAAAATATTTTTTCAATTCGGACCAGTAGTTCCTGTGATTCGCGCGTTCAACCAAACAAACAAACAAACAAACTCTTCAGCTTTATAATATTATAGTATAATATAGTATAATTATACTATTTACTCTACTCTCTCTCTCTTTTTTCTACTTTTTTTTATACTACATACTATATAATTATATAGTATGTAGTATATTTAGTATTATGTGATTAGAAACTACGGAGTCCCTATTATCCTGTAAAGTTTTAATAAGACTTATGTCAATCAGTGCAATTCATAACGATAATTATAGTAGTATAAGAATAGTTACAATTATTGTTTTATTTCTTACCTACTAATAATAGTATTTAGGCAATTTTTAAGTTGTGTGCACACAGCTTTATGATTTCAAGACTTCCATTTTGTCACTGTCCCTCCAAATAGGTGGAATGAAATCTATGAAATTAGATAGAGGTTTTAGCTTTTAAACCTGTGCGGCCACAAAAACGTTTACAGTAAATATATATATTCGAAAAATATACAAATATTAAGTAAATTTTTACGATTTTAGAGTAAAATTAATAAAATAACCCATTGAAATTCGACAGAGTCACAAAACCGAATAAAAAAACAATTATTTTGAGTTAATCCTTTAAAATAAGGCTCTTTTCTTATAGTTATCTATTAATTACATGTATTATTTAGTTTAAATAAATTTGAAAATCGCTTGTTAATTTCATACTTTCCTTAAATTTCGCTTTTAAATCTAGTCACACAACGGAATCAGTTTCACTACAAAGTCCGTTTTGTTTCGATATTATGGAAAAACTGCCTATAATTCCGCGTTCCTTTTTATTTTCCTCTATAATAAACTGTATTTCCTATTATATTTTGGCGAAATGTATAAAAAAATTTATTAAAAATATAATCGAATTTTACAGCAGGGTACACTCTTTTTTGAAAATGCCCAGATGTCCTTCTACTTTAAATCCTAAATTCATGCATTTACTGACATATAACGCACAGCTTGAACTGATAAATCTAGAAGCATGAAAGTTTGCATAAGAGTTTCTTAGCGAAAGGGTTATTAAAGGGCACCTATGAAAGTTTTTCTTGAACTGCACGATTACTTAATTGGTGAAATGCGTGCATTAACTGGACAGGTTCACTCACTCTGTGTGGTTCTTTACTCAATAGAGCATTTCAGACACCAACCTACATGGTATTCACATGATGTGACCAAGATTATGTCTGGACTTTAAAAGACACTGCGACCTCTGAGTTAGTTTCGGCCTTTCTTGTCAGAGTAGTTAGATAGGTAACGCCGACCTCATCTAGATTTAAAAATATGATTGGCGTGTAAAAGGGTTTATAGAAACCTATTTACAGAAAAAAACCGGCCAAGTGCGAGTCGGACTCCGCACCGAGGGTTCCGTACAAACCTGTACGTATTTTCGGTTTAAAAATATATATATTTTTTAATGTTTATATTTAAGTTGATTGAATGTAAGGTAAATTGCGGTTTACGATTTATGACGTTTTAAAAAAAAAACTACTCACTCGATCTCGTTCAAACCAATTTTCGGTGGTAGTTTACATGGTAATGTACATCATATATTTTTTTTAGTTTTGTCATTCTCTTATTTTAGAAGTTACGGGGGGGGGGGACACATTTTACCACTTTGGAAGTGTCTCTCGCGCAAACTATTCAGTTTAGAAAAAAATGATATTAGAAACCTCATTACCATTTTTGAAGACCTATTCATAGATACCCCATACGTATGGGTTTGATGAAAAAAAACATTTTTGAGTTTCAGTTCTATGTATGGGGGAACCCCAAAACTTATTGTTTTTTTTTTCAATTTTAGTGTGAAAATCTTAATGCGGTTCACAGAATACATCTACTTACCAAGTTTCAACAGCATAGCTCTTATAGTTTCGGAATAAAATGGCTGTGACATACGGACGGACGGACAGACAGACAGACAGACAGACAGACAGACAGACAGACAGACAGACAGACAGACATGACGAATCTATAAGGGTTCCGTTTTTTGCCATTTGGCAACGGAACCCTAATAAAATCATTTATCATTAAAGTCGACTGCGTCGTTGGTCTAGTGAACTCTAGTGAGTCGCAAGCGCTACTGCTTAGCATGTGGTCCAAGGCTGGATTCTCAGGTCGAGCAGTGTTATTGGAGTTTCTGTATATGATATTCCTCAGTAGCAGCTCGGCCCGTTTGTGCCCGGTTGATGGCAATAGGCTCGCCCCCTATTACATGAGACTTAAACATAACTGGCGAAATGTGGAGCACTACAAGTAGTTACACCTCTGCCCTATACTTCGTGGAAACAATGCCTGAAGTGATATTATGAAAGTTTTAAATGTTTGTCATTCTTGCCGAAGGGAACCCCAACCGGCCACCCAGGCATTGTTTCAAAGAAAGTAGTATGTTTTATTCCAACGAATCGATTATGGTCGACATTAAAGATACTCAATAATTCACAAGTGCTTGCATTATTGATGTCGTTGACATGATTTACGTGATAGCCCTACTTAACTCTGTTGTATTTGTATTATCAATATTAACAGTTTTAGTATGTTCTCTATGTATCTTACCACCATACTGTGATCATCAACCCGCCTGCCAAGCGTGGTGATAATGGTGTAAACTCCTCTAAATTGGGGGAGGCCTATGTCCAGCAGTGGACGTCACTCGACTGAAATTATGATTTACAATAGATTAACTTGTAGATGTGTTGTAAATGGTCGCGATCCTCACCAGTGAAGGAACGACGACAACGTCGGTTAGAGCTCGAGCAATTTCATCGTAATTATATTCATTTCTAACTTTTCATTTTTCCACCAGGATTGCGGCCACAACGCAACATATGAAGTCATTAGATCATATACAGTTTCCGATCCGACCATATCCGTGGTCAGACAGCCAGACCTGTCAGAAATAGTGCTGCCCAGGGTCAAGGTCAAGTTCAGAGGGTACTACAAGATCGCCAGGCACTACAAGTTCGCGCTCAACCATGTGTTCGAGACGCTGGGGCATGAAGCCGTCATTATTGTTGAAGGTTAGTATAATTTCAAGGTCAAGGTCATTTTTGATAAAATGTTAAGTTCAGAGGGTTCTATAAGATCGCCAGCCATTACAAGTTGGGGCTTAGCCATGTTTGAGACGCTGGGGCATGAAGCCGTCGATATTGTTAATTCAGATCAGATCAGTATAATTTCAAGGTCATTTTAATAAAGTGTAAGTTGAGAAGGTACTACAAGATTTCCAGGCACTACATCTTCGGGCTCAGCCATGTTTGAGACGCTGGGACTGAAGCCGTCATTATTGTTGAAGATCAGTTTAATTTCAAGGTCAAGGTCAACGCACTGCATTAGCGCCGAGGGCTAAAAATCCAAGTGTGTTTCCTCGCCCCGCTAAGATGCAGTCTGTAGAATTCTCAAAGCTCAGTTCAACACCGAGGGTTGAAAATCGTGCGATAAAATCCAGTCGCGATGTTTTTCAACTAACCAGTTGTTATTTGCATCCTCATCGGCAAAATGCTGGATGTAACTTCTTATCCTATTATTTTTTCCAAACTTATGGCCCGGAACATACAAGTAGTGGAACAAATTAAGGGATCAAAAAAAAAAAAACAAGTTTTTGGGAAATTTTCAACAGGCCATAACTTCGAGAGGTTATGTCCGATGGTCGTACAAAAAAAGAAAAAGGAAATTGTAGCTCCAAGTGTTCCGTTTTGCATTGAATTAGACTGAATTGTGATTGGCTTAGTCTGTTGAAAATTGCCCAAAAAATTTAGATTTTTTTTTATCCCTTAATTTTTTCCAGTAGTAGGCTTAGCTGTAACAGTGACGCATAAAAGAAAAAGTAGAACCGAAAACTGTAATAGATTACCACCTATGAGAAACAAATAGACCGAAACGAACAGCGAAGCGAACGTATTTACATAACAGTCTTACTGTCATCTACGTTGCTTAACATCGAAGTGCTATCTCTCCTTACCTTCGTAGTCGAGTTAGGAAAATTAATACGTATATAGTCCTCCAGACCGTATTTCGGCCATGGCCGCCAATCTCAACGGAGACTAGCCATCGGCGCGGGAGATATTATAGTGCTCAAGTGTGTGCGCAGACACAGGGGCATTCACTCTTCCCTCACTCTCATAGTCCTTTGGGACGGCAATCCGTTACGACCCGAGAGAGATTAAGCGCAGGACCAACACCTTAACGTTTTTTCCGAGGCACGGGGATATCGCACCGCCAACTTTCAAACTCCAAGAACTAAGAAATTCCTAATGGAAAACCCAATAACACTATGCTCGACCTAGGAATCGAATCCAGGACGCCACACGCAGCAGTTCACTGTTGGACATAGACAAGCTCAAAGCAAGATTTCCTAGGCAAATGAAGCGAAATTAATATCGTTCCTCAGTGTCATATACAAATGTAAAAAAATCCTGTGTGATCCGTAAATCGGTACTGCTCTAACATTGACAAAGATTATCAAACAATCTTATTAATATTGAAACTACATAATAGTACTATTTAAAATTCATGATTTTATCACCTAAATGACCCCAATAAAATTATAAACTCTTCGCGCAACAGTCACGGATAAGACAGGTTTTTTTGACATATTGCAGGTACCTTGAGGTTATACTTAACGTATCTACCTATAACAGTCGTACGTAGCCATCGATCAGGTTAAGTTACGCTTGCCGCGGCTGGTTTGTGGATGGGTGACCATCTTTACATGCCAAGACTCTTCCGTGCCTCGGAAAGCACGTTAAGCACCCCGTTCCGGTTGTCATTTACAGATCTTTGACTTGTGTACGCACGGCGACAAATCAAGCTATACATTTCCAGCATAAGCTGACCTCTCATTATACAAAAAGCTTATACAATGCGACGTCAACCAAAACTGGAAATGCGCTTGATATGTAGCCGTGTGATATGTTGACAGACAAAATAACACGGTCATCAAGTGTACCAAATAGAATTTAGTCCATTTCAGTGGCTTCGTTTGAATGTCAAAATACAATGGTGGACTCGTCTGGATAGTTCGAAACGACCTCGTTAACCAATCATGAAGTATTGTCAGTGTTAGCACACACAACAGAATGGACAAGACTCACAATTTATAGTCGGAATCTTTTAAAAGTCTTAGCCCACGTTCTCACGGACGTAATAAAAGCGCGACGCGATTTTTTCCCGCACTGGATCATCAACGCACTGTTTCGTGCGAGTTAACCCGTTGTACAAAACTGGAGGAACTTTTATGAATTTAGGGAAATAAAAAAGAAACTCAGGATGTAGCACGCAGCGAAAGATTTGGTATGTAATGTATATAATAATTATAGAACAATCTCACATTCAAAAAGGATTAAAAAAAAACATCGAAACGCCTGATAAAATTCTTATAATTAATTTCTTACTATCTACAAATTTGCGCCGAGTTAACTTGAGCCAACGGTACTGGAACTGACGCTTTATCACCCGTTGAATTCCGTCAATACAGACACACAAATCACTGTGTCGCTACACAATGATTTTATCGCTCTCGGCGAAGCAGTGCTTTGAAAATCCTTTGCGCGAAAAAATCCCGTCGCGTTTTTATTACGTCCGTGGGAACGTTGGCTAAGTAAAGACTCTTGGTACAGAGGGCCGTAACTTTGAGCATTATTTTAACATACCATAACATCTCGCTTAGTTTCTCCAAAGAGGAATGCAGTGGTGTACTCGTGGGAAGTTGGATACACCCACATTTTGCCAGTCATGTTTGAGTTCCATGTAATAGGGAGTGAGCCTATTGCCATCAACCGGACACAAATTTAATCTTGGTTGCTACGGAGAAATTCGTAATGAATAAAAACTTTTTAACAAATAATCAAACCGCCGAAAAAACTGTAAACCAAAAAATTATAAAGGAACCTTAAAATTTTGAGTTGGCGCTGAAAAATCAATGAACAAAAATCACTCAAAGCGCCGACTCATAACTTTAAGGTTTATAATTTTTTGGTTTTCAGTTTTTTCGGCGGTTTGATTTTTTGTTAAAGAGTTTTTATTTTATATTTTTTTGTGGCTTGAATGTACTAATAATACTTGGCAAGGTATACCCCATCCAATGAAAAAAGAATTATCAAAATCGGACTATTCTGTATAAAGTTATGCGTGGTTATACATTACAATCAGTGAGTGAACAATCAATCATCCCCTGTTTTCCGACCCTTAGGGTTCGATTTTGTTTTCCAAATTTATATGGGACCACCTTGGGAGTATACCCTTTCCAATAAAAAAAGAATTGTCACAATCGGACTACCATGTACAAAGTTATGCGTGGTCATACATAAAAAAAAAAAAAAATATACGCGTCGAATTGATAACCTCCTCCTTTTTTTTTCGTCGGCTAAAAAACCAAATAATCCTTTGTCTGACCTGGGATCGAACCCAGGGCATAACGTCTTTTTTTTTGAGGGTGGGAAATCATCAAATGACGTCTCCCGCTCTGGGCGGAGCGGAAGGGCGTGTCAGACTTTTACTGACTAAAACTCACCCGTGTTCCTTCAGTTGCCTATGCCAGGGCCACGGTAACTCTATCGAACAAATCTCGCGACCCTGGCGGAAGGATTTTTACTGCCTTAGCATTGGATCCGTGGGAGGCCTTCCAACGCTCCGTCTTCCAGCACGCGGTCACCACTCCAGAACCTTCCGACCCTGGTGAAGGCCGCCAATACGTTGGATGCGATTATAAATACGAAACTAATTCTGTCTGTCTGTTACTCTTTCACGACTAAACCTTATTCGTTACCCATTAACCCTATTTATTCCGCGACTTCACGTGCGTCCGCGTAACGTAAGATTTACGCAAACGAAGTCGCGGGAAAAAGCTAGCTAATATTTATGTACGGATGTTGGGTTATACGAGATTGATTAACTCAACATAATTAAAAATATATAATAAACAATTTAAGTATTTATTAATTACTAGTGATCGCCGATTGGTCGAAATTCGACCGTGCTTCATTTGAATAGAAATACATTATTAAGTGAAAATATATATATACAATAATAAATATAAAAAAATAATATGGTTAAATTTGACATTCAGTAACACTATAGACAGATAATATTACAGAAAAATATTCTCGATATGATCATAGATTGAAAAAATGAAATAGGTTATATATCTATAAAATTAATTTATTACCTATATTTATACTTGACAATAATACAAACAAATAAGATCTTTATATTTTACCTATATTAACAAATAAATAAACTGAACTGAACTGACATTCAGTAAGACTATAGCCCACAGATTTGGACCATAAACAAAAGAATATCTATGCATGTGTGTATTATTAAATATACGGTAATGAATAGTAGTGTGTGTAACGTGTTATTTATTGAAAATAATGTATTTTTACGCACAATTAAAAAAAAAATATTAGCATTCGTCACTTCTTCTCTGTATAAACTATACGTTTGCGAAATTTCATACTCCTCCGTCCGCCCAATTTTCGTAAAAAGGGATCCAAAGTTTTCGCTTCACGTATTAATATATAGATTTACAACATGAAATTAAAAATAACGAATTAATCTTCTAGAGCTCTATAAATAAAATATATGATGGTGTTTAAGAGATTAATAAACTTCAATTTCGTTTCACCGATCACTATACATTTATTTGGTAAATGACAATTACAATATTTTACATAGACTTCGTCCATTACGTAATACTAGTTATGATTTTTTTTTTCACCTTATTTTACAAGTCATTTATATTTCCTTCAAGGTCAATTACGTATGGCAATGTGTATGATAAATGTCAAAATTACTTGACGTATACATATATATTTTAGTAATTACGTGTGACTGCGGTTAGAAAACCAAAACCGATATTATTGCCGATATTTTGTAACTATGTCTAGATTATATCTTTTTATTTGGGTATTTTACCCGACTGCTGAGAGCAATGTGTTTATCAGCCTATTAACTCGTATGTATGTTTGTTCTTTTATTAACTTTATTTTTCATTACATTTACTTTGGTGTTAGGGGTAATTCAGAGATGGAGTACACAAATAATTTGCTAAACGGTCTTCATAAGATTATAGAAGTATGTTTAGTGTTATTCAAAACAGAGTAAAACACCATTGTTTTGATCATCCAATTATTTGATTTTGATTAAAATCTTGTAGGAATGAAAAATTATAAATAGCCAATATGTTTTCAGAAAGCACTCTTGTAGACCTTTGATTAGATATCAATTAGATATCGAGAAGCAGTGGTGGCTCAGTGGCAACGGCTACTACTTACGAGTTCGAACCCGAGCAGGCGCTTTACTCTGTGTAAATTATTTCAACACCACTGCTCTCAAAACTGTGAAGGAAAACATCGTGAGTAAACCGGCATGTCTTAGAACCAAAAAATTGAAGACATGTGATATCTACCAACCCGCACTGGGCCCTCGTGGTGGATTATGTCCCACTCTCTCTCACCGAGAGGAGGCCTGTGTCCCAGCAGTGGGAACGTTATAGGCTGCTAATGATTAGGTATCAAACACGGTACATATAGGGTTCGAAACACCTAGGCCTGGCGTCAGGCCACGTGCCTGACATGGATGGCTTCGTGAAGGTAGAGAGAAGCTTCGTAGTCGGAACCAGTGTGAGACCGCGCTAGCAGGACTCAATATGCTGCTGCGTCCAGCTACACTAACGACGCAGCTCTATGTGTCCCGTCTACATTACGCCACGAAGGTTAAGGAGATCGTGGAGTTTGTACGTGTTAAGTCCAACTGGACCTTAAGGGTCGAGAAGTTGGAACCGTGCCACAACACGAACTTCAAGTCATTCGTGGTGCGAGTTCCAACTCATCAAATCAAGGAACAGTTTTGGCCGAAGGGTGTCGTGTATCGGCGATTCCGCGGAAGGCTACGCGATACTACACAGCGCAACACGTCGCCGTCACTTCGTGTACAATAATTATGTTTACGTGGTTTTTATTTGTATGTATGATAGTCTGTATGGTATTATGATTTGGGTCTTTGTAGCCCGAAATAAACTGATTTGATTGATATATGAAATTAAAATTTATATTTTCAATAAAACTTCACATCTGCTATAAATGATAAATGATTTTATTTCTGTAAGTAGGTTTGTACAAACACTTTTACATACCAATGTTATGTTAAAAACATACTAGTTCGGCGTTTGACACAGCCTGTTTAAATCATTACCCTTCTTTGGCCTGCTGTCAAGTAAAACCTCACCTTTTTTACAATTCTAATGCTACTCCATTCATTCGTTGTGCTCTTGCATTTGAAGTGACAGTACTTGACATATAGATATATTGTTGACATAATTCAAACCTAAAAACTAATTATATATTTTATTTTATTTCTAAATGAATGATTATTATAAGTTATTGGGATAAAACAAACGTTCTTCTCTAGAAAATGAGGTGTTTACTCAATATTATTTTACAAAGTGAGAATAGATTGTTGCTGTAATGCTTTAGTGAAGGTGGTGAATTCGATTTATTGTTATCATCATCTTCTTGGTATTTCATTCTTGCAAAATGAAAAAATTAATTGCCCTGTGCAGGGACTCCTAACCTTGAAGGTACTGTTCAGTTTTGGTTTATGGTTCTTCCTATTTTCATACATAATTTAGGTCGTCTCTAAAATTTATTTTTAAATTTAATGGTAATAGAGAAAGAATGTTATATTGTTCACAGTTACAAAAATAGACACATATACAGACGAAATACAAAGTTATTTGGAAAGCCAACACTTATTATATTAAATAATTACAGCAAAATGCTTAACTACTACCTTTTTCTGTAAACACAAATATTTAAAAAACGTAATTTTGATCGCACCGATTTGTAAAAAAGTGACATAGGTTCGTCGTCGATGAGCCCTACTGGGCGACTGATTTATGAACGAACGAGAGTGATGACACTATTTATGATAGGCAAAAAAAGAGATGGCGATAATGTGTGTGAGCTTGGAATAAAATAACGTATGTGCCAAACCGAATCGCCGTTTTTTATGAATGAAAAGTATTATTAAAACGAAAACTGTTTTACAAAAACTTAGATACAATTATAATCAACGTTTTAAAGTAAACTATGTTTAATAATACATACGCATCGCGCCTTGAGGCTAAAAAAATCATAATCATAGATAGAACTTTGCGATTTTTTTGTATCGAGAAAATTTCATCGTATCGTGTATTCCTTTTACAGAATACTAGATCATATAGTCAAAAAACATACACTAAAAGATTAAGTACGGAAGTCATACGGTAAGAAAGGTACGCTAAAAAGAAAAAGCACGTTTATCTCGCTACGTCACCTTAATGTAAAAGCGTGACTGAAAGAGTTAAGTCCCAAGTAAGATGGGGCGTGCCTACTGGCATCACCGAGCACAACTCTTGTCTCCGGCTGCTAAGGGGAAATTCCTACTGGGAAAATGAAATAACCCTTTGTCTCACCTGGCTAACGATGGAACCCAGGACACCACGTTCAGCGCTTACGACCACGAGACCATCGGGACAGTCAAAACAATAAATATGTAAACAACTGGTTAATACATTTCGATTAGAGTATAAAGTAAAAACATTGTCCATTTATGTGAAGAAACAGTAAAACGATAAGGATATTGCTAGCTTGTTGAATATTGAATACTTTATCGGTAACATGCATACCTCTCGTACTGGCACATAGTTGATACTGGTCTTAAGGAAAATAATAATAGCCGTGGTGGGTAAAATCAATTTATACGCACAATTCGACGTATGGACGTACCTAATAAAATCGTGGTGGAATTTTTCCGCGCGCTGGATTTTCTACGCAATGCACAGTGTTCGAGTTGAAGATCAAACAGAATAAAACACTGGTAGACGTAGATCCCTCCCATGTTACGCCTCAACAACCTGTCTTCCGCCTTCCGCATCAAGTCTGCCCCAGCCACTTTCCTTAGGTCGTCGGTCCACCTAGCTGAGGGCGTGCCACGCTACGCTTGCCGATGCGCGGTCTCCACTCCAGGACTCGTTTGCTCCACCGGCCGTCGGTCCTTCGACAGACATGGCCAGCCCACTACCACTTCAGCTTGCTTACTCTACGAGCTATGTCGGTAACTCAGGTTGGATAATTTCTTTTCTGGTTTTATCCTTCAAAGAATCTACGGGCATAGCCCGCTCCATAGCGCGCTGACCAGCCCAACTGTCAGTATCCACGTTTCGACACCGTATGTCATTACGGAAAGGACACACTGGTTGATAACCTTAGCCTCCAGACGTTGCGAGATAGGTGACGAGGTTTGACAAAGTTTCCCATACGTTGTCCAACCCAACTGGATCCTACTGCTTCTTGCCAAAGATGTCTACCGAGCTGGTTGACGTCACAACTTCCAGTAGCAACCGGATTGGATTGGATTCGGCAAGACGTGCGAGTTGTAGGTACATACCTTTCGTCTTGTCCAAATTCATGCTGAGGCCAACCCGCCGAGAGGCTCCATTCAGGCTATGCCTCCTCTGGTCCAACAGTTTCAGCGTCTCTGCCATCATGACGAAGTCTTCGGCAAAGCGAAGGATTAAGATGTACTCGCAGTTCACGTTCATACCCTGACAAGAACAGTCCAGTGAAGACATGTGATATCTACCAATCGTACTGGGGCACGTGATAGATTACGGTCATCCAACGTGGCAAAGCTGCAAGTCTTTTGGGGCACTTCTCACTGGTAGCGATGCGGACGAATGTTTTGATGCCCAATGAGTTCTCGTATATTTTTCTTTACATAGGAAACTGTACATAACATATGTATATATTTAAGTGGTAGATTTAACGTATATTGTATTTAAGATTCCTTAATAAGCATACCTAAAAAAATATCGAGCGTTCTGGTCAAGTGTACCGAAAATGCTGTACAATACATAATAGTAGGTACATTGATGTAGAATAACCGTATCAAAAGCAATATAACCACTGAAGCAGTTAAACTAAACATAATAACAATATTATGTTATCAGTAACTGCTAAAGAACGCAAAACATCTATAATACTGTTAATCTGAAGTGCTAACACTGATTCTGTACGATAACCTGGATTTTTCGGTCGGCTAACTATTTTGAGTATGAATGTCGATGGCTATAAGAGTAGGGGAGACCAAAGAAACGATGAATGGACTGTGTGAATGATGATATGGTTAGAAAGGGTGTGACTTTCATCGTTTCTTTAGTATCCCCTACTCTACCGAGATGACGACTAATAGAGAATGAATGGAAGAAAAATACATGTTGCGCTGACCTCAAATTGGGATCAGAGCAGGAGAATGATAATTGGGGTCGCTTCTAGTCTGACCGAATGCAACTAAATAATTACTTATGCTGCATATTCGTCATGGAGCGACTGTCTATCTGATCCTTGATGAGACTGACTCTCAAATTTTCGGGCTTCTGACGACCCGTAACGCCAAGCGACCGCCAAGGAAAGATCCACAAACGACGGCCGCGACCAACGGCTAAACATGCTTTCCGAGGCACGGAGCGGTCTTGGTATGTAAAGATTCTCACCCATCCACGGGGCAATCACGGCAAGCGTAGCTTAACCTGATCATTCGAACCATGTGGCTGTTAGTACTTAGCCATAAGCCTCTATAAATATAAATATGTATTGAGTATGGAGCAAATAATAGTCTTTGACACCCATGAAGTAGAGGATGATCCTTTCGAGATTAAGCCAGACTAAGGGTTACTACTCCCTGCCAGGGTCGCGAGATTTGTTCGAAAGAGACACCGTGGCCCTGGCACATGGGCAACTGAACACGGGTGGGTTTTAGTCAAAAATGTGTAAAAGTGACACGCCCTCCCGCTCCGCCCAAGAGCAGGAGACGTCATTTGATCATTTCCCACCCACAGAAAAAATGGATTACTACTGAGAATTCTGTGGTCAAAAACATTATAGCTGTTTTACTAACTAGGAACCCCTTTTTTGTGGGCGGGAAATCTTCTAATGAAGTCTCCCGCTCTGTGTGGAGCGGAAGGGCGTCTCAGACGTTTACTAACTAAAACCCACCTGTGTTCCTTCATTTGCCTATGCCAGGGCCACGGTAACTCTTTCGAACAATTCCGCGACCTTGTCAAGGTAACAGTGGCTGCATTTTTCTCGTGCACTGGATAATCACCGCACAGCTCAGCGCCTAAAGTTGAAAATGAGAAAGTGCATCCCAGCGCGTCGAAAAAATACTTTTCAGTTTTCAACTCGGCGGTAAGCAGTGCTTAGCAGGTCTAGTGCGCGAAAACATACATACATACATAAACTCATGCCTTTTTCCCATAGCGGTAGGCAGAAACCACGGAACGCCACCTTCTACGATCTGTACACACTCCTTTTGCCTCGTTTAGGTTCTTACAATTGGTCATACACACACGCCGGTTGCGAGTAGGTACTACGCACCTGACCTTTCTGAAGAACATCATTCATGCGCGAAAAATTCCGCGATATTTTTAGATCCGTGTATACAAGGACTAATAATGAAAAGTACTTATTCAAACGTTTTCTATATTGTTTCCAGATGACCTGGACATATCCCCGGACTTCTTCGAGTACTTCCTCGGCACATATCCGTTGCTACTCAAGGACAGCACGCTGTGGTGAGTTATAGATGTTATGCTTTTATTGTTTATCAAATCTTGTATTATATGCTGTTATACAGTCTACAATGTCAAACATGATGAACAATTTTTCTGTACTTTTGACAAAGGGGGGGTAGAAACAGAGTTGCAAAGAACTCGAGTCTTCGAGTCCTAATTTTAAAGACTCGACTCAATTATGCAAGATTCAGTGTGCTCAAAAGGCTCGGAGTCTACAGATAAGCACTCGAGTCTTAAAAAGGACTCAAGCCTTAAAAAAGACTCGAGTCTTAAAAAGGGCTCGAGTTTTAAAAATGACTCGAGTTTTAAAATGAACCCGAGTCTGAAAGAAAATCTCGGAGCATGAAGATGAAACTTGTACCTCCTCATTCGAAAAGACTCGAAAGAAGGCAATAAATTCAAATTAGTGGTTATGATTACAAAAAAGTGTGACGAGTTATTCGAGTCTTTTCGAATGATGAGCTACAAGGCTCCAGTTCATTTTAAGACTCGAGTCCTTTCTTAAAACTCGAGTCCCTTTTTTAGACTCGAGAATGACTCGGGCTCGGCTTGACTCTAGACTGCGAGCCTTTTGAGCACACTGAGTCCTGCATAATTGAGTCGAGTCTTTAAAATTACAACTTGAGTCCTTTACAACACTAGGTAGAAACATTTTAAAGGAATTATAATACACTTAGTATTTGTACTTATTTTACTCATTGTTTGCTGCACCGGTCGACGTCATCACGTCAGCGCCAGCTGGCGCTGAAAACCAGCGCTGGGGCTCTGTCACGCATAGGGTCGCAGCATTATGCTAAGTGATGGCCGTTTTGCGTGGATGTCATGTGACGCATATTTCCACCCAGCTTTTTATTTTATTTTTGTTGTGTTTTGGTCTCTCTATGCGTCATGTTTACCGCATAATATAAACGTATTTTCGTTCTTTCATAATCATTAAAATCGTCAGTACAAACACAACCCTCTAAGGGGCCGTCCATTAATCACGTGATGTTTTTTTGGCATTTTATTAAGCCTCCCTCCCCCTTGGTGATACATGGTGAGGTTTAAGACTACCCCCCCCCCCCCCCATATCACGTGTAAAGTAACTCTGTCTGTCTGTCGGTCTGTCTGTGTCGCTTTCCTGCGAAAACTACTGAACCGATTTAAATGAAATTTTGTACACAGATAGTTTAGAGCCTGAGAAAGGACATAAGCTACTTTTTATCCCGGTAGTATGTTCCCGCGGGATAATTTCCGAACTCCACGCGGGCGAAGCCGCTGGCAAAAGCTAGTACAGATATAAGTATTATCTAATTGACGTAAATACATGTGATATATTACTACACCCCCCCTACCCCCTTGTGATTGTGATTTCTAAACTAGCTGTACCCTGCCACGCTTCGCTGTGGCACGCCATTACTATTGCGGTTTTCAGCGAGTGTTTTCCTCGCTTCCGGCAGATGGCGCGGTCACTGGTACACAGCTGATCGTTAAAAAAACTGTTTTTCGCCGTCGCGGATATGTGACTGATGTAAAAAATAGATAAAAACAATCCTTGATGCGGATTATATATCATGCTAAAATTTCAGCTCGATCGGTGCAGAACTTTTTGAGTTTTTGAAACGTACACAAACCAACATAACATCCATACTATCCATACTTCCATATCCATACTAATATTATAAATGCAAAAGTAACTCTGTCTGTCTGTCGGTCTGTCTGTCTGTCTCGCTTTCCTGCTAAAACTACTGAACCGATTTAAATGAAATTTGGTACACAGATAGTTTAGAGCCTGAGAAAGGACATAGGCTACTTTTTATCCCGGTAGTATGGTCCCGCGGGATAATTTCCGACCTCCACGCGGGCGAAGCCGCTGGCAAAAGCTAGTTTTTATATATATAGATTAAAAACTTATTCATCAAACTTTTCCAGGTGCATATCAGCATGGAATGACAACGGCAAGGTTGGAGTCATTGACATGTCCCGACCTGAGTTACTACATCGAACTGACTTCTTCCCAGGGCTAGGCTGGGTGCTGAGGAAGAACACCTGGACAAAACTAGCGCCTAAGTGGCCTGTCGCGTGAGTACCAACCATCAACTGGCTAGCCTTTTTTAAACTATGTTAGGGTCATTCGGTTGCAGCTGAATAACCAGTATTTTACATGGAGCGGCTGACTTTCTGACCTCAAAAAACTATCTGCTGGTTAATACGATACGCCTTAAGGCTCGTGCAGACTAGCGCAACGCAACGGTAGCGCGCAATTCGGCAATTTATATCTGTAGAATAATTTCTATGAAAACGCGCGCGACACTTCACTCAGGGGCGACGCACAGCGCCACTGTGCCACCCAAATTGACCTGGGCCCCTTGTGGTTTGGCCGTTTGAGGTGATTTTTTTTTAAATGTTCGTCTTAAAATTCCCTATAGATTCCTTGTTTTCGATTTTTGCTTCGGGTCTTCATTTTCGTGGAATTCGAGACAAAGATGGGTTTGAATGGAAAAAAAAACTAGATTTTTCCACAAAAATGACCCTACGGAAGACGAGGTTGAGATTTTGTCGGATGTTTTTTATGGGGAAATGCTCGTCTTCGAAAACCCTATAAGACTGTCCACTTAGAATCCGGGGATATTATTTGTCAGATCAGGATTTTTTCCAATTACTTTAACAGTTTTCAGAAAAACGATTTCTGTTATGAGAAATTTTCTGGATGATTGTGGCCATTTTAAGGGCAACGGAAATTTTCTCCCCTGATTCTAAGCGGACAGTCTCGTAGAGATTGCTGTACGGATATAAATCGGCTTATGTTTAACTTACCACCAGATATAGTAACATATAACAGACAAAACTAGTAAATGATCACCAAAATTAAACCCGCATTTTAATGTAAAATTATAACCAAAATTTTAACATCTTGCTATCCTATTTAAGCAAACTGACTCCAAATAAATCATTGTTCATCCAAAAGTAGTAAATGATCACCAAAATTAAAACAGCATTTCAATGTAAAATTTTAACCAAAGTTTTTTCATCTTGCTATCCTATTTAAGCAAACTGACTCCAAAAAAAATCATTGTTAACCCAAAAATAGTTAGTGAACACGAAATTATTAAGAGTGTACTACGTGAGTTCGACAAATGGGTGTGCGAATAACACTTGTGCGACAAAACTGTACTGCGACTCACCATAGTTCGAATGCACGCTTATGCGACACACTGAATCTAGTCGTTTCTAGCACTCGCCGGCCGCTGCCGCGGCACCGCTCGCTTCGCTCGCTCGGCTCGTGCATAGATCACAGTTTTAACCTAACCTAACCTAGTGTACTATGTGAGCTCGAGTGTATCGCACAAGCGTGCATTCGAACTATTGTGAGTCGCAGTACAGTTTTGTCGTACAAGTTATGATTTGGTGATCATTTACTACATTTGGTGTTCGAATACAATTATAGAGCAGCCGTGACTAAAATAGCTAGTACTATTGTAATTTTAGACTTTATTTTTCTGGTTTCAAGTATATATTTTTGGTTAAAGAACTAAGGTTATCAAAGCATTTTATGGTGATCATTATATTTAATCCCATATAAATCACCGATTCGTGCGCGACCGTCGCGTCGCACTTGTCTGCACGAGCCTTTAGAAGATTAGCCCTCGGACTTTCGGGGTTCTAACTTTCAGGAACGGCTCAAAAGTATCAAAAATAAAATAAAAACGAATACAAATATAATGTATTTTTTAAATTAACAGACAGCTGTGCTACTAGGGCGTTTGTTGCGCTATTTCTTCTTTCCAGCTAAAGCACTAGGAAATGGTGAAGGGTGGGCGTGCCGGGGGACTGTCTTATGTAATTTTGACGTTCAAAAAGTGATGATTCTCAGCCTAATATCAATAAATGACTCGATTTTTATTCTTGTGTGTCAGTAAAATATTTTAAGGTCTAAATAGGAAAGAAACATGTATTTTGAAGCTCAATATTTATTTATTTTAATTACATTTATATATGTCATAATTATGTACGACAAATGCTTTACAGTCTATATTCGCAGTAATTTTACGTTGGATTTTGAATCACAGAAATCTTTATTCTCTTTCCGTTAAGGTTGCTTTCCGAGGGTAAAGTACTGTGGAAGTTATTTAGTTCCTGCTTTTTTTTTCTAATAACTTATGATTTGTCACTCTCTGTTACAGTTTCTTCGACGACTGGCTTCGAAACCCAGTCAACATTGATGGCAGGGCGTGTATACGACCTGAAATATCTAGGACATACTCATTTGGAAAGGTAATTAAACATTATTTTTAATTATTATCCAAGTTCCATGTGGTGCTGGACTTAATGAATAGCATCACCTCATTTCTTCCCGTGGGTGTCGTAAGAAACGACTAAAGGGACTTACTAGAGAATGGGCAGCAGCGTTCTATGTACATTTTACCACCATACTGCGATCACCAACTCGCCAGCCAAGAGTGACAATTAGAGTCTGTTTAGAGGATCCTCACTTTTCTACGGACGTTTAGTGAAATTAACACCCTGTTCTTCATATCTCCAAAAAGTCATGACAAACTCTTATCTACACTATAATATAATATATAATATTTTAATATTATAAATGTAAAAGTAACTCTGTCTGTCTGTCTGTCTGTCTCGCTTTCCTGCTAAAACTACTGAACCGATTTAAATGAAAATTGGTACACAGATAGTTTAGAGCCTGAGAAAGGACATAGGCTACTTTTTATTCCGCGACTTCGTCTGCGTCCGCGATAACCAACATTTACGCGGACGAAGTCGCGGGCAAAAGCTAGTACTGTATAAAAGCATACCCCAAAAACTTGAAATGTCAGATTAATGTCTGGGATTAAAAAATCGAACTTTAAATAATATTAAATTTTTCGTCAACAGATCGGCGTCAGTAAAGGGCTGTTCTTCGACATGCACCTGCGCAAAATACAGCTCAACATGGAATATGTGGAGTTCACCAAGATGAACCTCACATATTTACTCAAGGTAAGGCTGTGTATACACGCGGTGAAAGGGACATCCACGCACATTTTTTTTATTCATTTTATAACATTTATCATCATCAGCCTAGCCTTAAGCTCTTCCAAAAAAAAAGCTGAAATACTTTTACACCATACTCTGCTTTTTTCTAAACACGAGCTTATTTTGACAAGTATACTCTGAACTAATCCAAAATTCGTCTTATTTACCAAAAGTTTGGTTAACAAATGTTTGCCACCTTCAAAGTCTTAATTTTCTTCCTTCTAGGAACATTACGACGAAAACTTAATGCAAACAGTAGCAAGCCTCCCAGAAATGACAGCCGAGCAAGTCTTCAGTAGCGAAGACAAGACAGCCGTCCGAGTCATGTACAGTAACGCCAAGAGTTACCAGCGCGCTGCCAAGAAACTAGGACTCATGGACGACTTCAGGGTATGTTGCGAGTAGTTACCCTAACTAGTGTTGACAGCAAAACAGCCCTCTGCGTCATGTACAGCAACGCCAAGAGTTACCAGCGCGCTGCCAAGAAGCTAGGACACGTGGACGACTTTAGGGTAAGTGTCGGGTAATTACACTAAGTAGTGTTAACAGCTAGAGAGTCGTCCACGTCATATACAGCAACGCCAAGAGTTACCAGCGCGCTGCCAAGAAGGTAGGACTCATAGAAGACTTCAGGGTAAGTGTCGAGTAATTACCCAAACTACTGTTGACAGCTAAACAGTCGTCCACGTCATGTACAGCAACGCCAAGAAATACTGCCAAGAAACTAGGACTCATCGACGACTTCAGGGTAAGTGTCGAGTAATTACCCAAACTAGTGTTGACAGCTAAACAGTCGTCCTCGTCATGTACAGCAACGCCAAGAGTTACCAGCGCGCTGCCAAGAAACTAGGACTCATCGACGACTTCAGGGTAAGTGTCGAGTAATTACCCAAACTAGTGTTGACAGCTAAACAGTCGTCCGCGTTATGTACAGCAACGCCAAGAGTTACCAGCGCGCTGCCAAGAAACTAGGACTCATCGACGACTTCAGGGTAAGTGTCGAGTAATTACCCAAACTAGTGTTGACAGCTAAACAGTCGTCCTCGTCATGTACAGCAACGCCAAGAGTTACCAGCGCGCTGCCAAGAAACTAGGACTCATCGACGACTTCAGGGTAAGTGTCGAGTAATTACCCAAACTAGTGTTGACAGCTAAACAGTCGTCCGCGTTATGTACAGCAACGCCAAGAGCTACCAGCTGCCAAGAAACTAGGACTCGTGGACGACTTTAGGTTAAGTGTCGGAAAATTACCCATAGTAATGTTGACAGCACGACAGCCGACCATGTCATGTATTGTTCACTCCCTCTTAATATTGGCATTTACAATCCGAGACAGTGTTTACCAAACATTTTGTTGTACTTATGTTCGCTCACGTTGGCTTATGCCATTCATTAAATTTTCCTATTGTTTGTTATTTTTTTTTTAATTGCAGGCCAGTGTCAGGCTGTACGAATCATTTCATGTAATAGTCATTTAATAAACTAAGAGGGCTGTATTGATGATTTTAATGATAAAAATTCTGTATATTTGCTCCTGTCGTCAATCATATTTTAATCAACACATAACTGACACTGAACTGCAAATTACAAAAAAAGCGGAAAACATTTTGAATTTCCTTAGGCTTAAATCTACAAAAATTATATTCTCATTGTTATTTGTCTCCATCTCCAGAGCGGCGTGCCTCGCACGGCATACCGCGGCATCGTGTCGTGCTACGTGCGCGGGCGCCGCGTGTACCTCGCGCCCGACTTCAAGTGGACCAAGTACTACCCCACGTGGGGCTAGCGAACCACACCCGCCTTTTGTACACCGCTCCTAATAACTAGCCAACAGACTAACTGTAGTCTCACTGGGGGTGCCATTGTACCCCACCTAGGGTTTATACAATGTGTATCAGAAAATTTTGTTCATAATTTTCAGATTTTTTTATGGTGTTGTATAGACCATCAAATTGTACAAATTTCCTCCATGGGACCAACATCAGCTGTCACGTACACACGGCTATACATTTCCAGTTTTAGCTGAGCTCGCATTGTTTAAATTTTTCGTGCGATAACAATTCAGCTTATACTGGAAATGAAAGATTTCGTGCGTACTAAACTTCCATTCTCAATCCAAATGTATGAGACAGCTGATTATATTTTCGAGATTATGTTGTTTGTCCCATGGAAAAAATGGTTCATTTTAATGGTCTGTACCGCACATTGTTTGATACTTGCTGTATAGAACTCCACAGTACTAGCATTTTATATCGAAGTCCAGTTTTGTAGCCAACTGAGTAACTATAGTGACACTTGGGGTACTGTCGGTCCCTCATCTGGGGTGGCACAGGACCCTCAAAGTAAGAGTACTAGCTTTTTATATTGAAGTCCAGATTTGTAGACTAAAGAATAATTATAGTGACGCATAGTTTCCCCACCTGGGGTACCGTAATACCCCACTTGGGGCATTACTGTACTCCACAGTACAAGATTTAGCATTTGTATTGAAGTTCAAATATACAGTCTAGATATAACAGCATTTACCTGATGAGTGAAAGCCAAGTAAGTTCTAGGATTACCCTGTGTTGGGGCCCTAAGACCCCACCCTGGGTCCACCCCCATTATGGAAATGGCTTCAATCGACTTAAAAAGTCAGTTATAGCATTTTCTAATTGGATAAATCGAAAATAATCTCGATAACGAATTAATTAAAATTACCTTCGGTTTCTGAAAGACCTCTGAACATTTTCTAGTTGATAACAAAATACACGAAAATTATCTCGGTAACGAATTAATGTGAATCTTCGATTTTTGAAGGCCTGGTCAGATCAAGTCTGATCAGAATTCTACCACGCGGGTTGGTGGATAGCACATGTCTTAGAAAAATTGAGAATAGGACATTCTTATCATGTTTTTCTTCACGTTTAGAGATCTGTGGTGATGAAATAATTTACACAGTTTTAAATACAAAATGACAAGTTAGATTCCGATTTAACGTCAGTTTTTCATAAACGGAAATAAAGAAGGAAATAAGAATTGATTGGGGTTTCAGAGATCGAGGATCAAAAATGATTTAAATTAAGACATGGTTTGAATGGCTGTCTTGTCACTATAGTGCTAGATAAAATAATTATTGTAAATAAATTCGAGTTGTTTCTCGAGTCTTTTCGAATATTTACACTATACTAGATATAATTGACGAGTGGACTTTATAAAAGATTAACTTTCCTTCCACGAGCGGTTTGTTAATGCAAAATGGAGAACAAGATGGCCGATGAATCATGACTGGTCTGAACTTGCAAACTGCCCAATAACATGTTTTTGCAACTAAATGGTGACATGAAGCTATGGAAGCCGGGAGCAAGGTGCAATTGCACCCACCTTTTTTGGGTCATCAAATGACGTCTCCCGCTCTGGGCGGAGTGGTAGGGCATGTCAGACTCTTACTGACTAAAACCCACCCGTGTTCCTTCAGTTGCCTGTACCAGGGCCACGGTATGGCCACTCTTTCGAACAATCCGCGACCCTGGGATGTAAGTGAGAGACAATGCGCAAAAGTTCGGAGAGCCTCTATTCTGATTGGCCATGATTCATCCGCCATATTGTAAATTTTATAATTTAACTGAAAATGGGTTTGAAAAATCTAGCTCGTAGAATGAAATGAAGTTTTCTGCTCATACATAGCATTTCATTGAAGCCACATTTCTTTTTTTCAATATCATATAGAATCTGAATATATTGTCATCGGGTATACATCCTGTATACATGTGTAAATGTGTGTATACAGGATTGCGAATTGGTCACCTGAAGCCACCAAATGGGTGATTCTACCCATCACTTTAAACGAATTTCGCTATGATACCCATATCCGATTGCTGAAAAAAAATATACTTATTGACCTAATAAGTTCAATAAGAAGTTGTAGCTAATATTTTGAGCAAACGATCGTCGTGTCGAAACGGCTGAAGCGATTTTGATATATGGGTGTAGTAACATGTTTATTTTATAAGCCATTGTGATGAATACTTTTTCTAACTTTTAAAGTTCGTATAAATTCAAAATGGCGGCTTCAGCTGAATGCTATTAAAACAATATGATAATGCCAACATTAATATAAGTCGAGTCGACTAAACTAAGGTATTTAGTAAGTTATTTTAGTAACTAAACTATGACGGTTACTAATTCAAGTGATTCTAGATAATTTTGTAAATATTGTGTAATTTAGTTTTAAGATGATTTGGTGATGCACTGTATTTTAATATTGATATGCGAAATTTTAAAAATAAGCAGTTGTCTGCCTCCAAAACAAATTCGTTTTTAAAGTCAATGAGGTTGGTGTATCATAACTGACTACTCTGAGAAGAAACACCAAAACAAACTCAGAGGTCACAGATTTTCATAAAATGAGGACTTACATAATACATCGTAGGTAACATCTTTCTCCGAAGGCATATACAGGGGTAGGCTATTTCCCTCAGAAATTTCGCCAGTCACTTAGTTCTTAACTTCTTACTTATGAAAAATACTTCTAAGAGATGATGATGATTATGTTTACCGGACCTGGGTAGTCAGTCTCACTGTTGCAGACTATTTTGAACTCTATTTCATTTTTTATTTGGTTCATTATCCTATTATCAATGAAACTACACTGTCTGATTTAAATATAGTGCATTACCAAAGAAAGTATATATAATATTTACTGACATTTGACGTCACAAACATAGGCTAACTTCCTTTTTCAATTGAACGAAAGATCTTCCATTAATTTAATTTGTTCTTTATGTTTTTAGGTAGATATGTTTAAAAAATGTGATCATACATACATAAACTCACGCTTTTGTCCCATGGGGGTAGGCAGAAACCACGGAACGCTACCTGCTACGATCTCTACACACTCCTTTTGCCTCGTTTAGTTTCATACAATTGGTCATACACACACGCCGTTTGCGAGTACTACGCACCTGACCTTTCTGAAGAACATCACTAATAAGGTCACTATATGTCCTCCTAGGGCGTTCTCTCTCGGTATTTCCACTCACATCTGCCTTGTAAATACCTTTTGTAAGTCGTCCTTCATTCATCCTCTCAACATGACCAAACCATCTAAACATACTCTTTTCAATTTGGTATATAGACCTCACCCAAAAATAGACCTTAACGTTCAAAGACAATTTAAAAGCGTATGATCACATTTTGTCAACATTAAACTACCATAATTATTGTAATTTAGGTCGCAATTTAGTTGTATCAATTATTTCTAGTGCGAAAGAGTATCTCGCTCATCTTTTATTATTTTTTGACTCGCCATTGTGCAATATAAATATTTGTTTTATTAAAATTTATAAGGTTCGATAAGTCACAAACTCGAATAATTTTTGTGTGTATAAAAAGTAATTGTTTGGTCAGACTAATATGCCAAGTGTACAGCAGACCGCACGTCATTTGTAATAAAGCTAGCGGAGTAAATAAGAAACACAATTAGATCACATTTAATCAGGGTAAGCTACACTTGCCGCGGTTCGTCCATGGATGGGTCGATCTTTACACACGCGAAAAAATCTGGCCGCGATAAAATTGCAATTTTTATAGTCATTTACTTTATTGAGCTGATGATTTTTTCAAACATAAGAAGCAGTGGGTTCCCAATTCCCTTCAACATCTTTTGGATTGTAATATAAACTATGTTACGCATTTAGGGAGCTGTATAAGCTGGTCTTTGACTCCATTAAAACTTAATTCAACACTAGGCCAGTAAAGGTCAAAGTGTTACCATGACGTGCGGTCGACTGTACAAGCCTAGTATCATTTTCAAATATGACACAGTATCATTTTCAAATTTACACATTCTATAAAACTTATTTTTAGAATAATTACCGTCAACTATGGCATTTTTACATACGAAGAGCAACTTTACCTATGAGTATAAGATATATTATTGCAATCACTAAAAATCTTATACAAATAGTCGAGTTTGATAATTTTGTATCTTGTATCGTTTTGATATTAAATGACGGCGACAGGTGTTAAATGATAAATTATTTTATTTCTGTAAGTAGGTTTGTACAAACACTTTTACAAGTCAGTAATATGTTTTTGAGCTAGATGAGGCTACTCTGAGAAGAAAGGCCGAAACAAACTCAGAGTTCACAGTCTCTTTTTAAGTCCAGACATAATCCTGGTCACATTATCTGAAGACCATGCTGCAATCTGAAATGGTCTTTAGAGGAAAGAACCACACAGATTGAGTGGACTTGTCCAGTCAGTGCACGCATTTGTCACTAATCGTGCAGCTCAGTTAAGTAATTGAGACATATTTTAGCATAGTACTCGTAGGTAAAGTTGCTTGTAGAAAGTAAAGACGCCTTAGTTGATCGTAGTTAACTGGATGAAGGATTTCAGGAGTGTGACAACCAGTCTTGCCAAATGGTTTCATATTACCCAGTAACTGGGTTGTGGAGGTCAGATAGGAAGTCGCTCCATGTCAAATACTGGTACTCAGCTGCGTCTGCTTGTACAGACTGGAAGCCTACCCCAACATAGTTGGGAAATGGCTAGGCAGATGATGAGTATGTGTCATATCAAGAAAACGGTGTATACTATTTTATTTCTTAATTTAACAGCTTTATAGACTTTCTGATTAAAGATGGCTACCGGAATCTATGATCAGATTTTAAAAAGGAAAATGTTAATTTGGTTTTAAGTAAAAAAAAATCACCAATAAATCTTCACCATATTTAATATTTCCATTCCATTTAATAATAATTATTGGTTCTATGCTAAAGTCCTGTTACTCGGCCGATTTTCAGTCCGACATTTTACTTTATAATTTTTGGATCATATGGCAGTTTACATGTTATTTAGGTTAACAGACAAAATAAAAATATGTACAAGTATTTAAAAGAATCATAGGGCATCAAAAAACTCGTCCGCATCGCTGTCAATGGGAAAAGTGCCCAAAAGGCTGGTAGCATTGCCACGTTGTATGGCGATGCTGATTCTTTGGCCAAAAATAGGCCAGCCCTCTGGTCACGTGAAGAGTCGACCAACCGCTTGGCTATGACTCGAAAAACCAAGTGGACATTCAGACCCCATGTTTAATACTTGCACTATTTTTTTTTTTAACCAATGAAGCTTACTCAGAATTTCATGTTGCCAAGATTTTGTAATAACTTGATTTAAAAGAGTGTCCTTTATTTTGTGCAGGTCTGACATCGTCCTTACATTTAAAGAATCATCATCATCATCATCATCAGCCTATAGCAGTCCACTGCTGGACATAGACCTCCCCAATTGCACGCCATTCAGCTCGATTTTCGGCAACTCTCATCCAGCTGCTACCAGCCACCCTGCGAAGATCGTCGCTCCACCTAGCCTGAGGGCGTCCTACCTTACGTTTGCCGATTCGCGGTCTCCACTCAAGAACACGTTTACCCCAACGGTCATCGGTTCGACGGCTAATATGGCCGGCCCATTGCCACTTCAGCTTGCTAATCCTATGAGCTATGTCGACAACTTTGGTTCTCTGCCGGATCACCTCATTCCGGATTCTGTCCCTCAGAGATACTCCAAGCATAGCTCGTTCCATAGCTCGCTGAGCGACTTTAAATTTATGGACCAGCCGTACCGTGAGTGTCCACGTTTCGGCTCCGTAGGTCATAACAGGTAGGACGCACTGGTTGAAGACTTTCGTCTTTAAGCTCTGTGGAATACGCGACGAGAAGACTCGACGAAGCTTCCCAAATGCTGCCCAGCCCAGCTGAATTCTCCTGTTAGCCTCCTTCTCAAGGTTGTTCTTACCAAACTGCAGAGTTTGCCCGAGGTAAACGTATTCTTGAACAACCTTAAGGGCACCGCCATTGACCGCAATCGGTCCCGGAGTTGTGTGATCGTTGAACATAACCTGTGTTTTGTCCAAGTTCATCCGGAGACCAATGCGTACAGAAGAATCAACTAGCCCGTCCAGCATCTGCTGCAAGTCCTGCAGCGATTCCGCCAATATGACGATGTCGTCTGCAAATCTCAAGTGTGAGATGTACTCGCCGTTGATGTTTATTCCGCGTCCACTCCAGTTTAGCGTCTTGAACACATCCTCCAGTGCGTTAGCGAACAATTTTGGGGAGATTACGTCCCCTTGTCTCACTCCTCGACGCAGGGCGATGTGTTCAGTTTGCCGGTCCTGAGTTTGGACGGTCATTGAGGCGTTTTCATAAAGACATCTCAGCACTTGGATGTATCGCCAGTCGACTTGGCATCGCTGCAAAGACTCCAAAACAGACCAGGTCTCGATAGAATCAAAAGCCTTCTCATAGTCCACAAACGCAAGACACAGCGGCCGACTATACTCCTCGGACTTCTGTATAATCTGCCGCACTGTGTGGATGTGGTCTATGGTGCTGTATCCTCCTCGAAACCCGGCCTGCTCCGGCGGCTGAAACTCGTCGAGTCTCCGCGCTAGACGATTCGAGACGACTCTTGAAAACAGCTTATATACGTGGCTTAGGAGCGAAATGGGTCTGTAGTTCTTTAAAAGGGTTTTATCCCCCTTTTTAAAGAACAGTACGACCACACTCCTTCGCCACGCTTCTGGAGTTCTCCCAGAGAACAGGACAGAGTTGAAGAGCTCCCGAAGCTCTTTCAGTACAGGACTTCCTCCCGCTTTCAGGAGCTCGGTCGTAATCCCGACCTCACCAGGGGCTTTTCCATTTTTAAGCTGTTTGAGAGCCGCCTCGATTTCGTCTTGGCTGACTTCTGGCAGGTCTTCTGTGAAGTGGCGGGTTAAAGTGGCTCTAGAATCCTCATTTTCGGGATCAGGTCGAGATGCATGCGATGCGTACAAATGGCCGTAGAAGTTTTCGACTTCCGAAAGGATCTCCGGCTTCGAAACGACGATATCCCCACTAGATGTAGTCAACTTCGTCAGGTGGCTCCTCCCAAGTGGTTGGACGAATACTTTCGACCCCCGATTTTGCTCAATCGCTTTCTCTATGAAGCGTGTATTAGAGCGTCGGAGGTCGCGTCGTACCAAAGATCTTATCTTATTGTTGAGTGCCCGATGTTCTGACGAAGTGACAGGTGGGTTTTCACGTCGTTCCGTCATAAGCTCCAGAGTCTCTTCCGAAAGTTTGGACCCCCTGCCCGTACGCCGCATTTTGCAAAACCTCGCACCTTCTTCCCTGAGGATTCCCACCATTTGGTCGAGCGCCTGGTCGACGTCATTTGTGGATTCCACGGCAGCAAATCGGTTTTCCAGGTCTAACTGGAATGCTTCAGATCCTAGCATAGTTTGGAGCATATTTGGACGGAGCCTAGACTTCATCAAACGAGTTCGCTCGAGCTTGTAGTTGATATTCAGAGAGCCTCGAACAAGTCTATGATCACTGCCGGTATTGAACCTGTTGACCACTGAGACATCTCTGAATATATGCTTCCTATCCGTTATGATGAAGTCTATCTCATTTTTTGTCATAGTGTCGGGGCTTCGCCACGTCCACTTCCTTTGGGGCATTTAAAGAATACTGTAATTTAAATACATTATGAAAACCAATTGTCTTTCCATGAGTAACCATGAAGTTTCTTACCGGCTCTTCTACATAGGCAAAAGACCTATTAGCCCATGTAGGTTTTAGTTAAATAAAACCATTTATTCTTCTCCATAAAGATCTAAGTTTTTGGTAATGGTCTTGTATAGAACTTTAACTGAAAGACTCCTTGACAATTCAAAAATGCCTGTAAATGAATTGAAATAAATATTATGAAAAAAAAAAGTGTGAATTTTCCACATGTCGCTGCCAGAATAGTCGACATAGCCTCAATTGCCAAAGAAAAAAAAAGTGAATCCAAAGTTTTGTCGTTAAATATCGCACTGTTCATCGCCTTGTGAACGTGGCTAGATGATTAAATTTGACATAATTTTAAATGATTTGTATCCAGTTCGCCATCAACCAACATGTAAACATACTGAATACCATATAAGACTGTGATCTGCATTGTATTATATTATTGTGCATGTATATAGCCCAAGTTATGTATTTATAACTTAATATATTAAATGGTTTTGTTTATTTTGCGTTTCATTTTCTTTTAGCTGTATTCAACATCAAACGAAAAAGTCAAAGATAATGTTTTCCGTGAAACGGAACTAAAACATTTTCATACAACCTAATTTTGATCATTTTCTGATTGCAATTAATTTCGTCATTTGTTTTTATCGTCCAATGACTGTCCCTGATATTTCTATCTCTTACTTTTTTATCTAAATAGGAATGGGCAAGAAAGAGGTAGCAAATATTTTGATTCAGTATAGAATCCAATCTATTCATTTAGTTTTATCTTTCCGACGTACCTTTATACAAACAACATCGAAGAGATACACCTATCAGTTGTGAAACGTATTAATTGTTTATAAAATAAATAATAAAAAATGGCGTCCTCGACGGCACAGAAGAGACTAAGTTTTGCTGATTTAAACGGCGGGAAGGAACCGAAACAGTTTATATTCGAAGATGAGCAGGTAATTTTTAGAAAATAGTTCATGTAAAATGTATATTGATGATAGTAAAATTCAACTGTAATACGAATAAGTGTGGCTCGAAATTCAGTATGGTTTACGATCAAGAATCATATTTTATGTACCATACAACACTGATTTACAAAAACACATAAGAAAGAAGAAAGGTAAGGTACTCTTCATCCCGGTAGCCCGCGAAATCGAAAATTTCTTTCCATTTTTATTTACTTTTTGTAGGTCAGTGTCATGTTGTTAATTAAAATATGATTCTTGACCGTAACACGTGTTTATTTATGGAATTATAATAATTCAAATCAACAATACAACCCTCTAAGTTTATTTTGTCTAATGACATAAAGGGTTGAATCATTGGGAATTTGGTTTCTTCAATAATTACTATGAATTTTGGTATTTACTTTAATTTAGATCAAATATTTAGCAAGTTTCGTAGTATCCATAGAGGAAAGATACATTGGGTAGTAAGGGCTTTGAACATGAAGCAACTTAAGTTGAGGCAACTATCAACTTTTGAAAAGTTTCCTGTAAAAAGTTGATAGTTGCTATAACGTTTACGGTTGCCGCAATTTTATGGCAATCTGTGAGCAACTTTCAAAGCCGAGTTGCTCAATCTACGCAGCGATCAGCATTCAGTGTGACGATAGATATCGAAAAAGCACGCGACACTGGCATTGCCGGGCACAGGGAGAGGGAGGGAGGGTGTGAAATCGCCCGACGAGTTGCGACTGACGGTTTAGGAAACCGGCAAGTTTAAAAGCCGGTATAATATTTAACATTAGCTAGTTGCGGCAATTAGGAACTAACTTAGTCATCGATTACCGCACCTGAAAACTGTTGACGATCCCCGGAACTCGAAACTCGAGTTACTATGTGTGCGCAGTCCAACTGAAATACAGTAGGGCCTCGGTAATCCGGACTCTCGCTTGTTCGGTGATCGCTGTAATCCGGCCGGGCAATGGGATACGCGGGGGAGGCCCGGCGGCGTGTAGGTGCGGGGGCTGTCATGAGCCAATGCGCCGTCAGTCTTTTGTTTATCGCCTTTCGTGTAATACGTAGTGTCAATTAAGTGCGCTCGCTAACATCATGGCGCCGCCACGTAAACATTCGACATTAACAATAAAAGACAAATTACGGATTATAGAAATGTTAGATAAGGGTGACAGCTACCCTGTCATTGCTCGGAAGTTTGGTATAGGCAGGTCAACTGTAGGTGACATAAAGAAAAACAAAGACAAACTCTTGAAGTTTGTTAGCCTAACAGAACGTGGTCCCGGTGTACGAAAAACACTAAAGAAATCGGAAAATCCTGTTTTAGAAGATGCTTTGTTTACGTGGTTTTTGCAACAAAGGCGATTGCATGTTCCTGTAAGTGGTGATATGATTTGTGAGAAAGCTCGAATTTTTCATCGCCAGATTACAAACTCCAATATCGGATTTAATGCAAGCCGGGGATGGTTAGACAAATTTAAAAAACGCCACGGAATAAGACGTTTAAAAATGGCCGGTGAAAAACTGTCAAATGATGAAGCCGCTATCGGACCATTCCAACTAGAGTTACAGAAAGTTATTAGAGAGAAAAAATTAACAGCGGAACAGGTTTACAATGCTGACGAATCTGGTTTGTACTGGCGATTATTGCCAGATCATACATTAGCCTCTGGCAATGAGCAGTCGGCTTCCGGAAGGAAAATGATGAAGATGAGAGTGACATTCATGCCTTGTGCAAATGCGGCTGGAACTCATAAACTTCAATTGCTTGTTGTCGGCAAATCAAAAAACCCACGAGCATTTAAATCAACACGTCTTCCTGTTTGTTATCGTGCACAAAAAAATGCTTGGGTTACGAAAGACTTGTTTCTTGAGTGGTTTAAAACGGAATTCGTTCCCGCGGTCCGCCGCCATCTTTTGTCTGTTAATTTGCCTCCTCAGGCACTGTTATTGTTGGATAATTGTCCTGGGCATCCATCAGCAGATGAACTTGTCTCTGAAGACGGCCACATTTTTGCAATGTTCCTGCCACCTAACACCACGGCGTGTATACAACCAATGGATCAGAACGTTATACAAAATGTGAAGTTAAATTACCGCAAATCACTTTTGGTTAACTGTCTTGCATTATGTTCTGAAAACCTCATGGACTCATTAAAATCGATAACTTTAAAGGACACAGTTTTTCTTTTGGCTAATTGCTGGGCCAATGTTAAGACATCGCTAATTAACAAATCATGGAAGAATTTGCACCCTGAATTTCTCACTGATAATGACGAACCAGAAGATGATGTTCCTTTAGCCCAGCTTTTTAACAGGTTGAGGGGACCCAATGATCCTCAAATAAGTGAGGCAGAAGCTCAAGAATGGGCTGCTGGTGGTGCCGAAAGCGAGTTACAAAGATATGAAGTGTTAACTGATGAGGAGATTGTGCGAGCGGCTATGTGTGAGGACGATGAGGAAGATGAGGACAATAGCGTTGAAATTCTAAAAATCACAAAAGTTGGTAATTCAGAGGCAGTAGGAGCTTTAAACACAGCTTTAAAATGGGCTGAAGATAACGAATTTGATAGCCACGAAGTTATGTTTCTCCGTCGACTTAGAGACCGGGCTTTCGAAATGAAGTGCGAAAATTATAAACAGAAGAGTATTACAGACTTTTTCAAGAAGAATTAACTAATGTTTTATTTTAACTTGCTGATTTCCTTACATAGTTGTTTGTATGTAATTT
Source organism: Aporophyla lueneburgensis (assembly GCA_932294355.1). Classification (NCBI taxonomy): domain Eukaryota; kingdom Metazoa; phylum Arthropoda; class Insecta; order Lepidoptera; family Noctuidae; genus Aporophyla; species Aporophyla lueneburgensis. The sequence goes on along the minus strand of OW028762.1, from coordinate 6,820,647 downwards.
TGAACATGTACATTTTGACTGTATGCTATAATTTAAAAATTGATTAAAGAAACTAAGGTTAAACATGTGTTTTATTAACATTTAATATGGCATACTATAATCCGGACGCCTCGATAATCCGGAAAGGGTCTTGTTTTTGCCTCTCCGGATTAACGAGGCCCTACTGTATATGTAAACAGCTAGTTGTCAGTTGCTGCAATAGTTCCTCCATGTGTAAAGCGCCTAGTGTCATTTCATGTTTTTTACACACATCGCCACGATAATTGCGCCTTGCCAAAACCTGTAGGCAATGTTTTTTTTAGAACACACGCTGCTAATAGATGGTCAAGATGGACAAGCCAAGCCTAAGCATATTTAATCCCATTGAATGACTGATGATTAAATCAAGAAGCAAAATTTTTATTTCGCGGGCTACCCTTCCTAAATATTGTAATTTGTAAAAATTTAGCGCAGTATTTATTTTCTTTCAGTAACAGGATACGTTGTGGTATATTCAGTATCTAATACTTTCACTACCTGTTTTTTTTTTTATTACAAAGCCATCTTTTCCCTATTCCTAACCAGTTTGTTTCATTTTATTAACTTTATCCTATCTTCGAAGTATTTTTAATAAGAAGCAATTCTCTATTTTTACAGTGTTATTCCTTTGTTTTGTTTCAGTGCGTTGTATTCGACGAAACAAGAAATAAACAGGCACCGGTACATTTCCTGGTCGTACCCAAAAAAATGATTCCTTCTCTAATAGAGACGGCTGTACCTGACGAATTATTACTTGGTCAGTATATTTATGGCAAAATCCATTACATATCCATTTAACTTTAGTTATATTACGGCCGCACAAAATTGGTCGAAAGGTGGTGCTTGGAGCAGTGGGAACATTATATTGATTGATAATGTAGGGGGAAGATCCCGAAAAAAGAAACAGAACCTGAGTCATAAATTTGTTGCAATAACGTTATTTTTTAACGAAGATAAGCTCCATGAAATCATAATAAACAGCTGAGTTTAAAAAATACTAATCATAATGACTATTATTTTGTTCTATAGATAAAAACATGTAAAAATATTAATTTCCGTTATCAAAGGACGCGCGAATTCACAAGGTAACGCGGCGGCCTCGTATGCGTACAAAGTCGAGGTGAATCATTTTGTACTCACACAAGGTCGAGGTCGTCCTCATGGTTCTAACCTTGGCCTTGTGTGGAGGTCTCGACCACGGTCATAGCCTTGTGTTTCAATGTTGCGCGATATTCCGTTTCAGTCGACGCGTCGTGACGTTTCAGTTGACGTCATAATAATTTAGCTAGGTTTTTTTTATTAATGATGAATGATTTTATTTCTGTAAGTAGGTTTGTTCAAACACTTTTACAAGCCAATAATATTTTTTTGAGCTTGATGAGGTCGGCGTTTCCTATCTGACTACTCTGAGAAGAAAGGCTGAAACAAACTCAGAGGTCACAGTGTCTTTTAAAGTCTAGACATAATCTTGGGCACATTATGTGAAGACTATGTAGATAGCTGTCTGAAATGGTGTTTAGAGGAAAGTCCAACCAGATTGAGTGGACTTGTCCAGTCAGTGCACGCATTTGTCATTATTAGAAATAATTACGGTTGCAGGATATATAGCAAATCTTAAACAGAGTCAGAACATAGATTTATTAAACAGCCCCACAAAAAAAAAAAAAATATATACTTCTTATTAAACCACATGGTCTTTACGTATTTTGAGCTACTGAATCCGAATCTGGACACAGAATTAACCCTACACCCTCCAGTTTTTCCCCAGGAGCAAAAAAGAATTTGAATTTTGCAGTAATAGTAGGGGAGCCCACGATGCTAAATGTGGATTTACTCGAGCGTTATAGAGACCTATTGGGTTGCAAAGTTTAGATGATAACAAAACAAAATGTTAAATAATGTATACCTTTTCATCGGTGGGGGGAGCGGCCATATATTTTCAAATATGTAAAAAAAAACTGTTGCATGGACTTACTCGAGCGCGTCAGATATTTCTAGGATCCATGTCTTACGTATTTTGAATAAGGTACCTATGTTAATCCGATCGTTTGTATGATGGGGGTAGTCGTACGTAAGGGTTGAAAATGAAAAAAAAAATTAAAATAATCGAGCGCGTCAGATTTTGTAAAGGGATGTTAAATGAACCTAAAAAAAGCTCTCATTCAATAATCTGACGATTTCGATGTGATGCAAACGCGCAGCCATTATTAGAATGTGCAAAAAAAAAATCGCCATTTTGACATACTCAAGCGCGTCAGATTAAGATATATATGGTTCATCTTTATGTCCTAGACGTGCTGTCTCATAATCTGACGATTATCTAAAGGGATTCGCCTAATCTGACAATTTTTTTTTTTGTATCATTGAACTTAATTAATTGAAAAGCTCAGGAAATAGTAAGCAAATAAAAAAATGTATGTTTTTTAAGTAGAATAGTTGTTGGCAAAGAGTTACGTTATCAAGAGAATGTTCTGCGACGCATATAAAAAGCGGATTATTGGACTAGAGGGACAGTTCGGTTACGAATGCGATCGAATACGATTCAAGCGATACAGTACAAGCGAGACAAGTGATTCTGTTTGACGTTTCTAATTACTGCGCCGTTTGTGATTAGTTTATTAAACTGGTTTTGTGCGATTTTGGTTAAATTGGATTTATCCCGAACCCTAGCTCATAACAATATGTCACGGTAATAATATCTAACAGTATTCTATCTTCATACAAACGCTCGGAACGCAAGTCGTCTACACGTCTCGAGTCTGGTACACTCCGAGTACATCAGCAGTCGCGTACGCACCGCTTTAACAAACGGACGGCGGGTGGTGTGATTGATGGTTTTGTTGTAAGCAGTTAGCGTGCAATTTATGAATATTTGATAATAATCCGTGCAAGATGATAACTATGATAGTTTTTTTTTTAATTACTTGGAAACTCCGGAAGGAAAGACTATATTTTTTATATACCTACCTAATAGTACGAAATTTGTTTCTTTTATTAATAGGCAAGTATTTTGCTTTTCCACCCAGTAAAATACCTGGATTATTAAATAAGTAACTGGCTAGGGTGAAAAAAGTGACACACGAGTGACCTACCTACGCTTGTAGTAGTAGCGGGATGTTTTCTAGCCTGGCGTGCCCGATCTTTTGATTTGAATCGATCCTTTTGATCGTAAATCATTGAATCGATTCACGATCTAGATCGCAGGATTTGAATCAATAAAAGTTGACATAATTTACATTTTCCACCCTTGTCACTTTTAATAAAAACGGTCCAAACATTTGATTTTTTTATAAAAATATAATATTTACCATCAAAGAAACTCAAGTATTCCAAGGATAGGACCGAGTCAAAATACTGTTAGATATTATTACCGTGACGGTGTCAACAATATCATGCCACGAACGAGTCTGTGTGATCAGCTGTGATGGCGCCATGGCAACAGAAACCAGAGTGGGGATGGAGTGAGAGAGGAATAGAAATGCGGAGAAGGGAATATTAACATCACGCATCTGCACGAATTAACACGTTGAGTGCCAAACACTGATTGATGGTTAATCCGATATGGCCGCAGATTTAAGAGCGCATACAAAATTGTTAGTAGCAAGCACGCGATATCGCGTGATAAAAAATTAGTCACGCTCGAGAATGTCGAGATGACGTTTTTTTTTTACAACTTTGTAGCCGTCTCCGTTCTTTACGTCACTCTCAAATTGTCAGATTATTGGAATATACACTTTTTAGCATGTAATTACCTCACCCTGCCTTAATCTGACGCGCTCGAGAAAGCCTGATGATCAATTTTTTTTTACTAATCTGATCCGTTATCCTTGACGGGCGGCCGTATATATGGGGCTCATATTTGGTGGAGGTACTTAAGGGGGTACAAGGTATCGCCCTGTATATTAATCTGCCACGCTCGAGTAAATCCCGAAATCCCCGCATGGGCTCCCCTACTATAATGATCAGCCCCACAAAAAAAAAAATACAAAAATTAATTGCACTTGTTATTAAACCACATGGTCTTTACGTATTTAGAGCTGCTGAATCCGAATCTGGACACAGAATTAACCCTACACCCTCCAGTTTTTCTCCAAGAGCAGAAAACGCTTAAACTCTACCGTAATGGTAATATTAAAAAGAAAAGATTTTTTTTTCAGGTTTTTTATCAGACTTCCTGTCCTTTTTAGGGCTTTTTGTATCATCTTATATGTTATAAGATGAATGTAAACATAAAGTTACTATGATTATTCTATTATCATTACTAAAAAATTCAAGAGTTTTTTTGCTCCTGGAGAAAAACTGGAGGGTATAGGGTTAATTCTGTGTCCAGATTCGGATTCGGCAGCTCAAAATACGTGAAGACCATGTGGTTTAATATCAAGTATTTTTTTTTTATGTGGGGTTGTCTTATTTGTAGTCAAGTCATAAAGATAAAAAATATTACTGTCTCACCAAGTCAATAAGGGACTACTCACACTTATTCAGCTTTTGCCCATTGAAAACAACCATTATGTATGGAGACGCGTACGCTGAACGGACGCGTACGCGTCTCCATACAAAATCGTTGTTTTCTATGGGCATAAGCTGAATAGAGCTGAATAAGTGTGAGTAGCCCCTAAAGCTACAGTTTCTTGGCCGGCATGGCATGATGTCATGAAAATCTGTCATTTGCATCTGTATCTGACGTATCTAAGTTATCTAAAAACGCTTTGTATATGGCCAGACGTTGTTTTGTGATCGTTCACTGCTTTCTTGAAAAGCCAAAGGTTTGCTTTAGACGACTTGGTGAAATACGACGGCTTCGCTGTGGCTTTGTACTCTACTACAATAAGAACATTGGTAGGTAGGGTAGGGTAGGTATTGTTAGGACAAGGTAAACTTTTTTATTGAAAAACAAGATGGCGGCCTTATGGCGGCGCTATATTGTTCCGAATTTAACAAACGCGTCAAAAAACCTTTACTACGCTTGAATGCGTGTAGGACGTCCTGTCTGTCAGGTATAACTTGGTCAGCCAGTATTTTAGAACTTATTGCATGCGCAATCAGTCTTGTTATTATCTAGCTATTCTTATTCATTAGATTACTTATAGTTAGATTTTCTATCGCATCATCATGATATCTGACTTAGTTATACTATCATGATCAACTTGCTATCCTTATCTCACTTTATTTTGATTCTGTGAAATAACGGCTGATTTTAGATTAGGTAATTCTTTCCTTCATCCTTCGCTAATCTGACTAACGCCAAGAATTTTGACACATTCAGAGTTGTAATGAATGAAGGTCTTCATTATTGTCACGCTGTTAACCAATCCTAAGTTCAAATTCTTGGCGGTAGGCAGAAGTGGTGGCCATTTTCGTAGTAATAAACTTCAATTTATCCTTTTGTTGTTTGATTTTTGCATCTATTTATGGTTACATGTATGCTGCAGAGAAAGACAGGGTTGAGATATGGTTAAAGGACTGCTGAAACTAAAGCGTATCCTGTGTGTAACGTAGAACTATACTATATGTAGATTGTTTCAATGAGTTGAAAGTCACACGCCTGTTTGAATTGAACACCTCCATAAAATCATTCAGCGGGACCGAATTTTGCTGTGGACAAGGTTAAAATTAAAAGGAATTTATTTTATCTGTTTCAGGTCACATGCTTTTGGTAGCGAAACAGATTGCCTTAGAAAGGGGTCTAGACAGAACTGGCTATCATGTGACGGTTGATGAAGAGCATCAAACTAAAAGCCTCAAGTCTTTTCATGTGTTCGGAAGGGCGCTGCATCATATGTTGTGGCCTGTTGGGCCAGGATGTAGACTGTAGACAGGACAAACCTTCAAAATACAGCTTGGGAAATGATGCTCCTAGGTACTCAGAATGCAACTGACATATAGTTTTACAATAGTTTATAATTTAATTAAAAATATTATACTGTAATTTAAATAATTAAAAAGTAAGATAACTTATACTTTGTTTTATTATTCCATTCTGTGTAAAATGAACCGTTCAACTGAATTTAAACGTCAAAAATGAATGACGTTTTCTGCAAAGAATATTTTATTTTATCAATTTTGTCAAAGAACTCAGAAGTTCTTTGATTTTGTGCTCTGTGTGCTAATTTTCACAAATATGGCTGGCGGTGAGGTTGAATTAGCGCAAGCGGCCGCTCCGGCTGCCGATACGATATTTGGAAAGATATTAAGGAAAGAAATACCTGCGAAGTTCGTCTACGAAGACGAACAGGTAAGTTATTTTTATTTAATTCCATTTTTTAAAACCGGCCGGCTGACTTAATCAGCTGTTGAAAATATTCACATTAATCCTAAAAGTGCCTCAATGGTATATTTATTACAAGATTTTGCGACTTTTCATTCGAAATTATACAATAACTGGTGAATTATATAAAAAAAATCTGTATTTTACATGATTGTAACCTTATCAAATGGTAATAGGTTAGGTATTTACACTATGATTCAAAATATTATTTTCTCTCTAGTGTGTGGCGTTCCACGATGTGAACCCACAAGCCCCGACCCATATCTTGGTGATCCCGAGGAAGCCTATCACCCAGCTGTCGAAGGCTGAAGATAGTGATGAGCAACTCCTTGGTAAGTTAAGATAAAAACCTCTTTACAAATTCAGCTTCTAATAGTTTTGCCAGTGGCTTCACCCACATGGAGGTCCCAATTATTCCACAAGGACATACTAGCAGGATAAAAGTCAGTCCTGTGTTAATCCAGGTTTTAAACTCTGTTGGTCAAATGTTAGCCAAATCCATTCAGCCCTCTTTTCGTCGTTATATTAGTGCGTTATATTAGGAGTCGGAATATTTAGTAGGATGGTAGTAAATGAAGTGTCCACAAATATGTTTTAGAGGATTGCTATCATTTATTATAGTTAATTGATTGAAAGATGCCATTTCTTTCAAATAAGTTTTATTACTCATTTAGTGGAGCAGACATAAGAATAATTATTAGCCTTGGAGCGTTTATTGCCCCTCAACAGATAAGTCTGTCTAGAAATAGCTTGCTCCTTTTTAATGTTCTTTTGTCTTATCTTCTCTCTATAGTATTAACGTTCTTCCTAGTCTTGTGTTCTGTTGAGGCCTGTTAGTCTAGTGGTTAGTGACCCTGACTGCTAAGACTGAGGTTGTGGGTTCGATTCCCACCCAGGACAAATGTTTGTGTGATGAGCACAATCATTTGTTCTGTGTCTGGGTGTAATTTATCTATAATATGTATGTATTTATGTATTTAGAAATATATAAGTATGTTTATCAGTTGTCTGATTACCATAGTACAGGCTCTGCCTAGTTTGGGATCAGACAACGATGTGTTGGTAGTCCTAAGATATTTATTTTATTTATATAATTTGTTATAAAATTTATATTTTAAATATAACCATATATTCTTTTGTAAACTTAGGACTATTATTTAGTGGAGTAATACCTACACTACTCTATATGAAGTACAGTTCCCTACGTGAGATAGTCAGCAACATCAAGGCATTGCTGGCCTTTCTCGAGGAGCTGGGGTGGATCGAATAACCGATTTGCCACCCGTTCGCAAAATACGCGCTCAGACGTGGAGTTGCAGACACCAGCCCATTCTACCTATGAAGTACAGTTTCTGTCAAATTTCAAAACTAGTTGTTAGTTACACATTTTGAACTTAGCATTCTTAGTACAAAATTAAGAAAGAAGATTTAGGTTGTATGTCAGATATCACTTAATAAACATTATCTTTGTAGGAATAAATTGTATTCATATTTAATAACAACAGTGAAATAAACATCATAAGAAAGTCACTGCTCTGGCCTCCTCTCTATTCCGTTTCTTTATTATTTTTTGTAATTCCAGGTCACTTGCTGATTGCTGCCCGCAAAGTTGCCCATAAAGAGGGTCTGGACGAGGCTGGCTTCAGGCTGGTCATCAATGATGGCAAGAATGGAGCACAGAGCGTCTACCACCTTCATATTCACATTCTAGGAGGCCGCCAGATGAAGTGGCCTCCTGGCTAAGTGTGGATCCAGCATGATTCATGAATTTATGAATAAAATTACGATTTCCTTTTCTTTGGTTGGTTTTTTTTTTTGTTGCATTTATCTGATGCCTTTTAATTTTAAATGCATTGATAACAATGATTAAAACATGCTTTCCAAAAATTATTGTTTTAATTTATTTCATATTTAAGGGAAAACAAACAGTTGTATTTTAAAAATAAACAGAATTAACATATTATCTTTATATATACCGGATGACATTTTTTACCATCTCGACCTTCATACAGTGTGTTGTGTAACTAGAATAGAAGGCAGGAAGGCCTTCAGATTCATCGCAGGTGACTAAAAGAGCGCGGGACGCGGGCTGACGGGGATGCAAGTGCGACTTGTGCGCCTTCGAAAGATCAATTTGGCCGCCTATCGGCCGGCTTCAAAAAGGGTAGAACCGCGCTACAAAATCATTGATATTGCCGCGCATTGAGTAGGGTGCCTATGATTTGAGTTTCGATAGATTGTAATTAATTTTTTTATTTTATTTTTTCCAAATTTTCTGTTTTTGTTGTTCTAGTATGTATGACAATGTTACTTTAAATGTGTAGTATTTATTGCTAGATCAATTTTATTACATGTTATTCAAAAATAAAAATAATTAAAATTTCTATGCCAAAGGCTTCTACTCCGTTCACCTATTACACCCATTTTTTTTTAAGACGTTAAAAAAGTCACCCGGTATAACTAGCTGACCGTACCTACAGACGTTGTCCTGTTTCCTAGAACTCGATAGTAGCGCTACCTACCGGGTCCAATAGTGAATCTAAACCTATTGAATTAATTCTACTGTACGTGTGTATTTCACTGAACTCCTCCTAAACGGTTGGACCGATTTGAATGAAAATTTTGGATGCGTTTGGGTGGCACCCTAGATGGTTTAGATTCACTATTAGACCCGGTAGGTGGCGCTGCTATCGAGTTCTAGGAAACAGGACAACGTCTATACGGTCAGCTAGTAATTTAATAAATATATTTCCCACTACATTTTCCACAAATTAGAATTTACGAACTGGTGGCAAACATCAACTGTAACATCAGTTTGATAAGTAGCCCCGTAATAATAAAAGCACATTCTAAATGTCATATAGGTTTGCCCCCTGTGCTTACCTTTGGCAAGGTCACACATGTCGTTGAGCATGGTGCCAAATAGTGCCTGCTATAATAATAACTAAGTATAATAATAATATCGTTTATTTATAAAAAGGGGCACATTTACAAAGTTACCTTAATAATTAATACTAACTGCTAAAAATGAATCCAATCTATGTACCTATGTGTTAGAAAATGGAGCTACCAAAAGAATAGTAATTTTTGATCAGAGAGGCAATACTCATAATTTTATGAATATTCATTGCCTGATTTCAGTCTCACTCAACCTGTCGCGAAAATATGGTACCTCCGAGTTTTCATAGATTGTATGTACAACTTTTTGACATTTGATTCTTGCTGAGGTGAGACTTGTTGTAACCACTATTTAGTAAGTAATTAGTGTGTACATCACTGGATATAATATATGGTTCCGGTCTGTACCTGTCCGGCACTGCTATGTCTAACCCCGTCTGAAATACCACCACTGAACGGTCTCTGTGTAAACTGTGATCCTAGTCTCAATAAACCAAGTCTACTCAATATAATCTTTCATTTCATTACACACAACAAGACTGACGAGATTTTTTTAACGTTTTTTAATAGCCGAGAATTGGCCTTGTGGCTTAAAATCCTTGCCCAGTATAAAAACTCGCGAATGAGACGATGGTCGAAAGGAGGGTATTGTCTTTTAGAATATAAATAAAACGGGAACTTTAAACCTAAATCGTATTGCCTCGTTAGTCCAGTGGTCGCAAGCGCTACGGCTGAGTATAGGGTTCGATTCCCAGGTTGCGCAGTGTTTTTTGGGTTATTCTATCTGTTTCTCAGTAGCAGCCTGGAGTCTGGATTTGTGCCTTTTTGATGACAATAGGCTCGCCCCCTATTTCATGGGACTTAAACATAACTGGCGGAATGTGGGTGGGTACACCTCTGCCCAACCGTTCAGGGATACAAGGCGTGATGTTATTTTGTCAATAAATTCAGGAATCCATATCCAGAAGAATGACAAAAACAGTTTTCAAAATGTTTGTCCGTCTGTTTGTTCTGGCTAATCTCCAAAACGGCTGGACTGATTTTGACGGGACTTCAACTGGCAGATAACTGATGTTATAAGGAGTAACAAAAGCTACTTTTACGTGCCCGTGGGATAATTTCCAAAAACACACATAAGGCTTGTCGTATCGTTGATACGGCTGATACCACAGCAGCTATAATGTCTCTGCATTCCATTGCTATTGATTGTTAAACGATAGCGGGCATTCCTTTATTGGGTCAATTATGTTTCTGGTGGGACTACACCATACCTTTGTCTATTTCCTTGAAATACACAAAAGTATGGTTTAATCCCAAAAGGCCAAAAAGAAAAGGTAGACGGCAGAGCGCCGCGCCGCGTGCCGTGTGCACCCTGCGCCATATTTGTAAACTAGCTTTTGCCAGCAGCTTCGCCCGCGTGTAGGTCGGACAATATCCCGCGGGAACGTATTACCAGGATAAAAAGTTGCCTATGTGTTAATCCAGGTTATAAACTAACTGTGTTCCAAATTTCATGCAAACCCGTTCAGTAGTTTTTGCGTGAAAGAGTAACAAACATCCACACATCCATACATACAAACTTTCGCATTTATTATATTAGCAGCATAGGTAGCCGATCGTGTTCCAGTACGACGCACGACACCGAACGCGCTAGACTCTGTGGCGCTAGACGTCACACAGTGGAACGAATGTATGGGAGCGGTTGGACGTAGACATGTCCGAAAAAAAAGAGTAAAATTATGCCAAACTAATGATGCCATCTTATTCGATTACTTAATGCCTTCATAACTTGTGGTGATGAATTTCTTCATAACTCCCATATTTCGGGAGTAATTTGAGAAAATGTGAAATTTTACTATGAAAATGAGTGTATCGAGCTCTCTCCCTCCTGATTCCGGGCTTGTTTCAAGTAGCGGTCTCTAATATCATAATGCTAATACTAAGAGCTATATTTAATACTAAGACACATAGTGCGCCAAATGTGCACTTTCTGGGATAAAGAGTGATGTTTATTTTATAACACAATTTTTTTATTTTTTGTTTATTTTGTTGATTAAAACCGTTTTTCTAAAGGTTTACCTTATTACAATAACATTTCTGAGCAGCCAATTAGAGAAGATATAAGCTAATTAGGATATATAATTAGGGACTTAAGGTTTACATATAAAACTGATGCACTAATGATTACTGATAAGAACATTGCTATTATTTAATTACTAAATGGCTCTTAATACACTAATTTAGCATGCATCATTTACTAATTATCACAATAACTAATTACCTTGCAATATTTAACAAAGGATACCTGGGATACCTGGATTTTATATAAATAGGTCACTATTAGTAACTTTAAAATCAGTGTTGATTTACATCACGTTGTATCCAAGCTAATCTCGCAATGTATTTTCCAAATTTTAATACAAATCTTGATATTCACGTTGCTTTATGCGCACGCGCACATAAAGATTTACGCGACTTTAACTATTTGTTCAGTGTTTTAAAAGATAACAGTTGTGTTCAGTTATGTGAAAGTGCTGAAACAAGTTTAAAAGACTGGTGTCGTCGATTTTGCTACCGCATTTATGCAAAATGGACACAGTCTGGAAGAAGCACAGATAAGTTTCGGGAGAAACATGAGATTTGGCTACAGGCTGCAATTCAATGGCCGGAATTACAGAATGAAAATATGGAACCTTCTACAGAAAATATAAGTGACGTCATCGAGCCCATAATTTCTCCTGCTAAATCTGATGCTTCAACTTGTACACATCCTAGTCCTCGTAAATCTTTTGAGGACCTTAGTAACCGGCAAAAAAGAAGACGCACTGAAGATAGTCTTTCATGCAGCAGTAGCAGCGCTGAAATTATGTTTTCGGCCGAAAGAGCGCTTCAAAAGGCAGGACAAAGCGATACAGCTTATGTTATGAAATACTTGACGGAGAATCCAGAAGAGGCCTCAAAAATCAAAGCCTTCATTGAAGGTAAATCAATTCAGGTACGGGAAATATCCCCTTTGAAGGCATTGGCTCTTTATGTATCGATGAACTTATCGAAATGGCGCTATAACACTCTTCGGGATTTCAACACTCAAGAAGGAGCTCTTCAATACCCGAGTTACTACATGTTGGTTAAAGAAAAAATTAAGTGCTATCCGGCCAAAGAAGATCTCACAGTTACAGAGAGCTCTGCAAAAATCAAATTACAAGCCTTGATGGATTTAACCTCAAGAAGACTTATTAGGTCGTTAGAAAACCCTGTTGATCCCAATCAACAGCTCGTATTGACCAGCAAATGGGGTTTTGACGGATCATCTAGCCAAAGCATTTATCATCAAAGGACGAGTGAAGATGAGCAAATCGATCTTGCTAGTAATTTTATGATTAGTCTTGTACCACTGCGGCTCGTCTCAAAAGGTGTAACAATTTGGGAAAACGAGCGACCATCTTCCACTTCATTTTGCCGGCCAATATTGTTTAAGTTTATAAAGGAAACCAAAGAAAATGTGCAGAGAGAGATGGCTGAAATCGAAGCAGAGATTGAAGCCTTAACTCCATCCACCATCACTGATGGAATTAGTGTCAAACACCAACTGCTGTTGACAATGATTGATGGTAAAATTCATTCCATTATATCCAATACAGCAGCTTCAGTGTGTGACATATGCAAGGCTTGTCCTAAAGAAATGAATAATTTAGAGTTAATCAAAGATAAACACGCAAACGAGGACATGTATAAATATAGCTTAAGCACCCTTCACGCTTGGATTCGCTCAATGGAATGCTTATTACACATTTCCTACAAATTAGACATAAAATCATGGCAAGTAAGGGGTGATATAGCAAAAAGGCAAGTTGATGACAGGAAGAAAAGAGTTCAAGAGGCTGTAAGAAGAGAAACGGGCTTACTTCTCGATGTTGTGAAACAAGGCAGTGGATCCACCAACAATGGCAACTCGGCAAGGAGATTTTTTGAAAACTACACTAAATCTGCTGAACTGACCGGAATAGATGCTATGCTTTTAAGAAAAATCTGTGTGATCTTGCAGTGTATTTCATCAGGAGAGAAGATCAACGTAACTAAATTCCGAGAGTTCTGCTTTGATACTGCTAAGCTTTACGTGGAGTTATACCCATGGTATTATATGCCTTCTTCACTTCATAAAATTTTAATGCATGGGCCAGACATAGTTCAGAACATGTCAATTGTGCCCATTGGTTTTCTATCCGAAGAGGCATCTGAGGCTAGAAATAAAGATTTTAGAAAATATAGAGAGGGGCATTCTCGAAAGCATAGCAGTATCACATGCAATGAAGATATTATGCACAATCTTTTACTGTCTTCTGATCCACTTGTTACAAGTATCCGTCCAAAAGGAAATAAGTTTGTAAAAAAATCTTCTTTTAAGGAATTTTATGAGCTTACGGATTCTGAGAAAAGTGATATCGAATTTGTTAACATAAATGATTTAGCGGACATCGATTCTGAATTTGAATTAATTGATGATGATGATGATGACGAAGATAATTAAATGATGTTATTGTTTTAAAATGTGTAACTTAGTAAATTAGAGCTTACATCTTAATTATTTATTGTACTTTTAATGAAACTAGGTAATTTATTATCAACTTACTTAAAAGTCATACTCTCATCAGTTCTTGTGAATATTTTTGTTAATATATATTTCTGTATATATATAATATATTTATAGACCTCTTAATAAGTCTGTCTGCGGTTTAAAGTAAATACAAATGGGGAAAAAACGTTTTTTTTTTAAATTTTCATTTCCTTTTATCCCAGAAAGTGCACATTTGGCGCACTATGTGTCTTAGTATTAAATATAGGTCTTAGTAATAGCATTACGATATTAGAGACCGCTACTTGAAACAAGCCCGGAATCAGGAGGGAGAGAGCTCGATACACTCATTTTCATAGTAAAATTTCACATTTTCTCAAATTACTCCCGAAATATGGGAGTTATGAAGAAATTCATCACCACAATTTATGAAGGCATTAAGTAATCGAATAAGATGGCATCATTAGTTTGTCATAATTTTACTCTTATTTTTCGGACATGTCTACGTCCAACCGCTCCCATACATTCGTTCCACTGTGCGTCATAACTCATAATAGGTTGCTTTTGTGTGTAGCTCGGTTGGAATAATTGCAAAAGGTCTATGCTTATTTTCAATTTTCTTTTGAGCATTGCGGATCAATTTTCCCAAAGTTGTTTGCCATGGAAAAAATGCTGGTCACTCTGTATGCGCTCTACATCTAAAATTCTAAATCATAAAGTTGCTATTTTGCTTTAGTGTCTTAAAGGGCGAGTGTCTATGTTTAAAAAAAAAGTCGAAAAGAAAACTAAGGGCGAGCGCGCACTGCCATGCGTTTTGTTACCGCATAATTTGTGAAGTATGAAATGTCATAGAAGTGCGCGCACTGCGGTGAAATAAACGCATGCGGTAGAATCATCGCTGCAAATCTGCGGTGATTCTACCGCATTTTTTTTGTATCGCATAGTGTTCTAAGAAGTACCGCGCACTGCGGTGAAATAAACGCACTGGGACACGCTCAGTTGCTGTTGGGTTGTGACACAGATATGTCGTTACTTGGCGTTTGTCGGCGATGGCGGCGGCGGTGCGAGAGTCAATCGCAGAATTTCAGGACCAGCAATTCTTAACAAACTATTATAAGACTAGCTTCCGCCCGCGACTTTGTCCGCGTTAAATTTCTTGCAGCCCTGACTCCCTTCGTCAGCTTTATGATTTGAATACAGTTAAAAACCCTATAGTGAGCCAACCTTAAAATATAGACATATGCCATCGTGAAATTTTTTGTAGAATTTTTCAATAGGAACAATTTCGTCATAAATAATTGTTACGTTATTGTAACCGTTTACGCAGCACAGCTCTCAAAAGGAATAACTTTCCTCCGTTTTTTGCAACATTTTTCATTGATGTTCCGCTCCTATTGGCCGTAGCGTGATGTTACATAGTCTAAAGCCTTCCTCGATAAATGGGTTACCACCAAACATTAATTATTTTTTCAGTGGTTATTGAGATTAGTGCGCTCAAATAAACAAACTCTTCAGCATTATAATATTAGTATAAATATATGTATATACAGATAGCGACTCTTGTATTAGTTCATAACGACATGTGGTGTGGGCTACACAGTTGTAACTTGAATGACAAAACGTGCGTGACTACGTTTATTCTACCGTGCGGTAGAATAAACGCAGTCACGATCCGCGCACTGCGGTGGAAAAAACGCACGTTTTGTCATTCAAGTTACAACTGTGTTTTTCGATTTTTATTTCATCCCAAAACCGGTTTGCCGGTTTTTTCGGTTATTTCGATTATTTCCATGTTTTTTTACATAAACCTGTTTTTATGTTTCTTAAGTCTTTTTGTCGTCAAAAGTCGTTAGTAAACTTTATTGCTAAAACAGAGAACACTAGAATAAATTGAAAAACTCCATTTGAGAGAATAAACTACAAAAAAAAAAAACAATAATTATTGTATCTGAGAATCAAAAAATACATCTGGCTTAAAGCAACGATAAATTAAACTCCATTCTTATTTTTGTAATTCGACCGTAAAATTGAAAGAATGTCTAAAGTGTTATTATCATTCAGCAAGATTCGAAGCCGAATTTACTTTATTAATCAGATGTATTTTTACAGTTTGTTTGACGTCAATTAATCAAAATCAAATTATGAAAATAAAAACGTAGCTCATTAAATTAACCGGATGATGAGAAGATTCTTTTAGCCGCAACACTCAGAGGGAGAAACTTTAAACAAATTATTGTACACCTGCAAAAGCTTCTATTTTCATAAAGGGCCAGCTCCACTTTAATCATCATCACCATCATGTCAGCCGAAAGACGTCCACTGCTGGACATAGGCCTCCCCAAGCACCGCCACTTTGACCTGTTCTGTGCCTCCCGCATCCAACGCATTCCTGCGGCCTTCACCAGGTTATCGGTCCATCTTGTGGGAGGCCTTCCAACGCTCCGTCTTCCAGTACGTGGTCGCCACTCCAGAACCTTCCGACCCCATCGGCCATCCGTTCTGCGAGCAATGTGCCCTGCACACTGCCACTTAAGTTTGGCAATTCTTCGGGCTATGTCGGTAACCTTGGTTCTCCTACGGATCTCTTCATTTCTGATTCGATCGCGTAGGGAAACTCCAAGCATAGCCTTCTTATGAGGCCCATTGTGAGCGACCACGTCTCAGTGCCACATGTCATCACTGGCAACACACACTGGTCAAAGACTTTTGTCTTGAGACACTGCGGTAAGTGGGACGAGAACATATTGCGTTGCGTAGCGTCTACTTTAATGATGCCAGTTAAATCATTCTCAAATCCCGTATCAATAGCAGTGGACGTCCTTTTTTTAGGGTTCCGTTGCCAAATGGCAAAAAACGGAACCCTTATAGATTCGTCATGTCTGTCTGTCTGTCCGTCTGTCTGTCTGTCGTCTGTCTGTCTGTCTGTCTGTCTGTCCGTCCGTATGTCACAGCCACTTTTCTCCGAAACTATAAGAGCTATGCTGTTGAAACTTGGTAAGCAGATGTATTCTGTGAACCGCATTAAGATTTTCACACTAAAATAGAAAAAATACAATAAATTTTGGGGTTCCCCATACATAGAACTGAAACTCAAAAATGTTTTTTTCATCAAACCCATACGTGTGGGTTATCTATTAATAGGTCTTCAAAAATGGTAATGAGGTTTCTATTATCATTTTTTTCTAAACTGAATAGTTTGCGCGAGAGACACTTCCAAAGTGGTAAAATGTGTGTCCCCCCCCCGTAACTTCTAAAATAAGAGAATGATAAAACTAAAAAAAATATATGATGTACATTACCATGTAAACTACCAACGAAAATTGGTTTGAACGAGGTCGAGTGAGTAGTTTTTTTTTAAAACGTCATAAATCGTAAACCGCAATTTACCTTACATTCAATCAACTGAAATATAAAAATTAAAAAAGATATATATTTTTAAACCGAGAATACCTACAGATTTGTACGGAACCCTCGGTGCGCGAGTCCGACTCGCACTTGGCCGGTTTTTTTTGGGTAGGAAATCATTACTTGACGTCTCCCACTCTGGGTGGGGCGGAAAGGCGTGTCAGACTTTAACTGACAAAACCCACCCATGTTTCTTCAGTTGCCTATGCCAGGGCCACCGCTCTTCCGAACAAATCCGCGACCCTGGCAGGCATCGGTCCTAGTAGACCTTTTCATTAATGCTAACATCTCTTTGAGGCGCGCGTGGAATACAACGCGCCGTCTACCGGGCCTGGTCCTTACCGGGTGGCGAGCTACCCATTGTTCGCCGCCCGGTAAGGACCGGAAGTCCACAATGGATTCCCGACGCCCGGGGGTCTCCTGTGGGTTAGGGGCGTGGGGCATATATTGCCTCTCCCTCACATGCTCGGCGTCCTCCTTCGCGAGCATTACTGCCTCGCAGAAGGAGGTAATGGCTGCCCTTGCCCTCTCACTTCGCACATGGCCTGGACCTAGGCCGGACGCAAGAGATCGCCGCCGCCGATCACCTCCACGAAGACACGTGCTCCGCCCAGGCAGGACAAACTTTCACCGTATGCATATTCATATTCATATTCATATATTTGCGTTCTACAAGGTAAAACAGGTGTTAACAAAAACCTTAAAGCTAAGAGCCGTTGTAGACCCTGTTAGGGCACAGCAAAAGGTATTGTTAGGTATGTACAATTATTACTTATTTCTAAAAATTAAATTAAATAAAAAAAAAGTCATAATCTTAGTAACTAAAAATTAAAAAAGAAAATTATACAAAACTGAGTAATTGGATTCTAAAAAATAAAATATTGCAATAACTAAATAAAAAATAAATCAAAATCTTAGTAACTAAAAATGCTCCACCGTGTCCTCCAGACGATCCACACAGTGGTAACACCCGGCCGTTACACTATCCTGAATAGAACGTCGTGAAGCACCCGTGTCTGTTGAGAACCTGCGTAAGGCGGAATCTGAGGACGCCGTGGAACTACTCCAGCCACTCCTCAAAGAGAGGAAGTGGTGGACGTAGTACGTCCGTTGTTAGGTTGAGACTCAGACACAAACTTTTCAATTGATTGATATTATGCCTCGGCAAAGACAGCACCAATGGTGTGTTCAATATAATAATTGTAATTGATGAGACAATATGTGTACATTGTAAACATGTAATATCGTTGGATTTTATTATTTTAAAAGAAAACCGAAATAATCGAAACCTCGGTTTTTGCTAAACTGAAACCCGGTTTCTAAAAATGACGTGAAAACCGGTTTAACCGGGTTTTTCGATTTCGGTGAAACCGGTTTTGTGAGCCCTAACCACACGTTGTTATGGACTAATACAAGAGTCGCTATCTGCATATGTCTATACTGATATTATAAAGCTGAAGAGTTTATTTACTTGAACGCACTAATCTCAAGAACTATTGAAAAATTAATTAATGTTTGGTAGCTGATTTATCGAGGAAGGCTTTAGACTATGTAACATCACGCTGCGGCCAATAGGAGTGGAGCATCAATGAAAAATGTTGCAAAAATGGAGGAAATTTATTCCTTTTAAGAGCTGCGCTGCGTAAACGGTTACAGTAACGTAACAATTATTTATAACGAAATTGTTCCTATTGAAAAATTCTAGAAAAAAGTTCATGATAGCATATGTTTATCTTTTAAGGTTGGCTCACTATAACGTTTTTAACTGTAATCTATACTAATATTATAAAGCTGAAGAGTTTGTTTGTTTGTTTGATTGAACGCGCTAATCTCAGGAACTACGGGTCCGAATTGAAAAATTATTTTTGTGTTGAGTAGCCTATTTATCGTGGGAGGCTATAAGCTATATAACATCACGCTACAACTAAGAGGAGCGGAGCAGTAATGAAAAATGTTGCAAAAACGGGGAAAATTTATTCCTTTTGAGAGTTTCCGTTGCGTGCGCTGCGTAAACGGTTAAAGTAACGCAAAAATGATGTATGACGGAATTGTTTCTCTTAAAAAGTTCTAAAAAAAAATCCGCGAGAGCATATGTCTATCTTTTAAGGTTGACTCACTATAACTCAAAAGGAGCGAGCAGCAACGAAAAATGGACGAAAACTAGCAGGCAAATCGATGCGACGGGAAGGGTCAGGGGAGCAATAATTTGACGCGGACGAAGTCGCGGGCAGAAGGTAGTCAAATCATAAAGCTGACGAGGGGAGTCAGGGCTGCAAGAAATTTAACGCGGACAAAGTCGCGGGCAAAAGCTAGTCTCATAATAGTTTGTTAAGAATTGCTGGTCCTGAAATTCTGCGACTGTCTCTCGCACCGCCGCCGCCGTCGCCAGATAAACGCCAATTAACGACATATCTGTGTCGCAACCCAACAGCAACTGAGCGTGTCTCAATGCGTTTATTTCACCGCAGTGCGCGGTGCTGCTTAGGCCTAGTCCGCACTGCGATATTTCACCGCGCGAATTTTTTCTCGTAATTCTGTAACACGTTCAATACTATGGGACTAGCCGCACTGGCGTTATAAAATTCGCGCGGAAAAAAAATCTGTGATTTGATGCAAATTGAACGCGATTTATTCCCGCGCGAATGTTTTGTGCAATAGTAAGTAGTATGACTATGGCCGCACTGCGGAAAAAAATTCGCGCGTTTCTCTCATTCGTGCACTGACAACGGCATTGACAAGATGTCGCGCGCTTCGTCTCCCGCCCGATCGGCAAGCGAGCAAGAGTTAGCAGAAAATGACATTGAAATAGAACAATTAATCAATCTGATGCACATGAGACCGGCTTGTGGGACAAATTTGATCCTAAGTACCACGATCGAATATTGAAAGCAAGATTGTGGGAGGAAATATACAAACAGATATTTTTAACGTGGGAACAATGCAGTGTTGCTGAGAGAAAACAAAAAGGTAAGTAAAGTAAATACTTTATTAATATAAAAAGTTTACAAATTGGCAATAATTATTTTACTTTTTCATTTTTCTAGGTCTGTGTGTATCTCGGTTAAAAAACAGATAGTACATAAGTTTATTTATATTTTATCATACTGCCACGAAATTGACCCTTTCGATGAATCAAAATATTCTGCAAAATATTGTCTATTTTCAATGCTGGATATTGTAGATGTCACAGGAGTAGGACGTAAAGATTGTAACGTGGTTCAATACAATTTGTCCTTAAACCGAATTCCATCATGTTTCCGTACGTAATTATGCAAAATGCAACATGCTTTAATTATTTGGTCACAAGTTGTTAGTTTCACATCTAAAGCTCGATGTAAAATTCTCCATTTATTAGTAAGTATGCCAAATGTGCATTCTACAAATCTTCTTGCTAGTGTGAGTCTGTAATTAAAAACCCTTTGAGTTCTATGTAAGTTTCTTCTGGGGTAAGGGCGCATTATGTGTTCTGAGAGAGCGAACGCTTCATCATCAACAAATAAATAAGGCATTTCTTCCCCGTTTTCGTCTTTTGGCAGGCGACTTGGTGAAGGAAGCATTAACTGACCACCTTCAAGCTTCTTACCAAATGCTGAATTTTTGAAAACGGTAGAGTCGCTACTGCTACCGTAAGCTCCTATGTCAACACTGATGAAATAATAATTTGCATCAGCTACCGCCATCAAAACTAAGGAATGATATTGTTTATAATTATAAAATTCAGACCCCGCGCTGTTAGGCTTTTCGCACCTTATATGCTTTCCATCCACCGCCCCCAAGCAGTGTGGAAAATGGGCTCTTTCATAGAAAAGTTCGGCAGTTTGGCGCCAAGTTGTTTCCTCTGGTTCTGGCATATATAAAGGTTGTAAACATGACCATAGCTATTCACACGTGTCTTCTATAATTTCGCCAATTGTAGAGATGCCAATTAGATATTCAAAATATAGCGTATAGTAGCTATTTCCTGAAGCCAAGTATCTGCATGGAAAATAGAAAAATAACATCAAGAAACTATAAACAGATAAATCATACCTACCCGACAATAAATTACTTTAAAATATAACATTTAATCTTCATTTGCAGGAGCTGATGTGCAAAAAAAATGGAAAAATCTTAAGGATACATACTTCAAGGAGGTAGTAGCTGATAAAAAGGTGGTTTCGGGTCAACCCAGAAAGAAAAAGAAAAGACCATACATACACAAGGGAGCACTTTCATTTTTATCCACTCAAAAATCTATGAGAGATACTACAAATAATATAAGAGACACAGAAAGCCCTAAAAGTAATATCGAAGACTTTACTAATCAATGTGACGAAGACACTGACTCAGAAGTTTCACAAAATAAAAGACTGAAAGCGAGCATGCGTAAAAAGGCTAAAAATAAAAATAATAGTGATGATGAATTATTGAAACAGTTACTTCAGGAGAAAAAATATGATGAGGATGTTTCATTTTGTGAAATGCTCATTCCAATGCTCAAAAATCTCTCAACAGACCAGAAACATTACGCTAAAATTGAAATCCTGAATGCACTTAATAGAGCAACCAAATATTCACCACAAGATGTTATGCCACCTAGAGTCAGCTCCGCTTCGCGTCGGTATCAATCATCATCATCGTACTCATCTTACAACCCAAATACGCCATCACCCTATCCAAATACGCCATCACCCTACCCAAATACTGTCCGTCAATCTCTTTCGCCTGATCCACCTCCTCAAACTCATTATACGCTATCTCGTAATCCATCTGTCATTATTCAGTCTCTACCTGATCCGCCTCCTCAAACTCAATACACGCCATCCCGTAAATCTAGTGTCGTTTCTCAGCCTGATCCATCTCCTCAAGACCAATACAAGCTGTCTCTCAGTTCAAATTTTCCAAATACTTCATTTAGTCATTCTTCATACGTAGTAGAGGGAAGTGGTTTTGACATGAAAGATTTCATTTTATTTAAATAGAAGTTGACTGTTTTTGTTTAATAAATGATTCTGTAAGATTAATCCTTCTTTTTATTTATCACTATCAGTCATAAGATGTTCACTGGAATGTCGTCAATAGTCAAATCAGTCAGGCAGTAATCAAATGGGAAGACAGATTAAGAAGACAATATGAATAATCATCCTAGCAGCGACTAAATGAGAGGTGTACAAATTTATCTAAGCATTTGATAAAAATCGATGCTTTCAATTATTTCGAAGAAACAAACAAAAGACCACGTTGCTTTCTTCTAATTCGATCGTTTTTTTATGAAATGCTTAGATATATGTACTTGTACACTGCGTTGCATACCCCTTACTAAATATGGAACATCTTACCTTATAGTTATCGAAAGTCTCTCTTCAGCTGAAATTGCTTTTCTCCAATTTGTATCTTGATAGGTAATAGCTGGACCAACTAGTCGTAGTAAATTATCGAATGATGTTTTACTCATTCTATAATATCTGAAAAACTTTTCACTGTATTTTCGTAGCTCTTGATGTTTTAAGTAGAAAAATCCTTTCATAGGTCTCAAGGCCGTAAATGGGTGAATCCAGTATTCATGACATGTTTTTATACGTCTGTTACGTCGCCGCCGTAGTATCAGATAAATCAAAATGTTTCTGATGTCCATTACACGTTCGTCTCAGCCGGGAACAGCATCGAACTGACAAAAATCGCGCGAAATTTTACTCGCGGTGCGTACTAGGCGTGATTTCGAGCACGGAATATAAGTCGCAAGAATAAAAATCGCGCGGTGAAATATCGCCGTGCGGACTAGGCCTTAGATCTCTATGCGATACAAAACAAATTGCGGTAGAATCACCGCAAATTTGCAGCGATAGCTCCACCGCATGCGTTTATTTCACCGCAGTGCGCGCACTTCTATGACATTTCATACTTCACAAATTATGCGGTAACAAAACGCATGGCAGTGCGCGCTCGCCCTAATCGAATGAACAATTGATTACTCTTCAATGTATATTTTTTCTGTCAAGAAGATTGTTTTCACCGCTGCTTTCATAGTAATACTACAATAAAAACTTGCAAAAATGACTGAAAATCACGTAATAAACGCTCTTTTCACGGAATTCCAACGAAATCTCGATGTGGATCAAGAACTACGAGAGGTAGGTTGTAAATATTAGATGCATAAACTTTTTTTTGGCAACTTGTGCCGCATTATTTTGTATTTTCTGTTTCGTTTTGTTGTGAAACCCATCGAAATAAACAACAACTTGATACTTAACATGTTTCTTGTCTATTCAAAGCGTTTTTATCGCTATTGTAGTAGAAAAACTGCAGGATATATGAATTTTAATACGTTTTATGTCTTTGATGTAGGTTATTCGGAACGTATGCAAAGATATTGGCCAAATATCGCGCGAAGCAACCACAATCCTCCAAGTCATTCACCACAATGAAGCTGCCAGTAAGCATTGCCGATAATTAAACAAATAAACTAGGACCACAAGAAATCCACTTGACTTAATATCTTACATGTTATTACAGCGATATTAGCCTGTTCCCAAGCCAGGGAATTGTTCGAAAAAGCACGGGAAGGTTACGCGAAACTGAAGGAGAGTCTGTCCCCCACTGAATACTACAAGTTCGTATAAAATTTGTTTTATTTACTCACTCCTTCACACATACTATTTCTGTTCCAAAAGTGTTTAACAAAATTGCAAACAAGTTAATTGCTTCGCGACTTAGAAATTGAAAGCTTAATTTTTATAATTCGAATATTTAAACCCAAAATTCCAATTTTAATTACGTTAAATACTGATGTTATTTATTTAACAATTGTGGTTAACTTCATGACTTAAAATCATAAAATGTTGTTCGTCTTTGAAATGTACATTTCCATAATATTATTCAATCAATTATTTTAGGCACATAAATGAGAATTTAATATGGAAATAATTTGTGAACTCCCATTTGATACTTGGAACAGACTGGCTTACATGTATGATTGGCAGATAATAACACTAATGTTGGCTTGGTAAATATATATCGCAGTCATAGACAAAATACAACCTGCTTTGTGTTTTTTGTCTTGTTTAGATCTATATTCCATACATTTGGCTGTTGGTAAGTTACCACCTATAGAAGAAAAGATGTGAATTTGTTACAAAAGTTATAAATGGAGAGGCAAAAGCAGGATCTGTAGTATAATTTATTCTAGGTCTCTGGAGCTATATTTGCAAACCGATGTGTCTGTGTATATTTCGTTGCTCTCATGACATCCCTTAAATTCCACTGACTGGACCAGCCCACTCAAGTTGGGTGGTCTTCATGTGGCCTGACCACTGGACTATAAAAGAAACTCACCTCTAAGTATGTTTTTGTCCTTTTTCTCAAAATAATTAGTTTAGAAATACTGAAGTCATCTAGTTTTAAAACATAGTCCAATTTTGATGTGTTATAGGTTTTTTTCTCCATTTACTGAAACCTTAGTTCTTTAAGATATTGCCAAGGGCTGGCCTATTTCTTGGCCAAAGAATCAGCATTGCCATACGACATGGCCATGTTGGGCACTTTTCCCATTGAAAACAGTGTGGATGAATTCTTTGATGACCTATAATTCTTTTCTTTGATGATTTACTTTGACTATAGGTAAAGAAGTAACTTTAACTACCACTCGAGAAAGATTAGGTATAGGCTATATAACATCATGCAAGGAGCCGAGCCAAAATAAAAAAAGTCTGAAAGAACACTAAGTATAAAATGTAATATTAGAGCGGGCGGGTAATGGGATACGACGCGACGGGTTTGGCGAAAAAATTTCACGCAAACGAAGTCATAGTGAGATGCTAGTTTATTAAGGGGCATTTTAGGGTGTCTTACAGCGGCGAGGTGTAATTTTTTCTAAAAGAGAAGCCGATGCGAAGTCGGCTTTAACTTACTGACTCATCAATAAAGAATACTTACTATCATTCTAAAATTAATATAGGAATGTAATGAATTAAATACAATTAAATTGAACAGCTGAAAACCGAATAAAATATGCAATATTCCTCTATCTCGTTCTCGCTGACGCATTTTTCTATACCTGTCTCTGTCATAACCCGTAGTACAGCGGCTTGCTCTCGTACATATCAAGCGGTGCCACGTGACCTAAAGTGACATCATTACGGGATCGCTGTTGTATGAATTTTTAGTTCCCGATTCTGACGTTTTGGCGCCGGGTTAATTTAGAACATTTCTCTTTTGTTGTAATACAAAGCTATAAATAACCTTTTTTGTTGTTTGAATGTTATGGTGAATTAAATACCCGTAGTGTAACTATATTTATTGACAATAGTAGCCACTATTTACAGACTATTGTATTTTTAATAGTGGTAGAGTTACCAATGCGAATCCCCGAAGGCAAGCCGGTAGGAATCGTGTTATATGGTGCTTTCGCCACTGGTGTCTTATGAAATTTTTGTGAAAAAAAAAGACCTGTCTTTTTTTCAGCCCTATTTGAATAAATGGTTTTTACATTTAATGTCTTTTAATACAGGATAAGTTTTTAACCAGTGTGCAAATTTTAACAAATTAAATGAGAGATTATAATTACCATGCCTTTTTTTTATTTTAATATATCGCTACCTTGGGGTAGAAAGGTAGTAAAAGCCATAAACCCTACTTTACAGGACGAGCAAAAAACAAAATTTTAAAAACATTTTGGCTAATAACTTTTTTGTTCTTATAGGTATATTGACCCTATTAAGTGAGATTTGTTAATTCGTTATGTTCTTTGCAATGGAAAACCTTATTTTAATGTCAGTCTCTTAGTTTAGAAGTTAGCGTGGATTTACGACCAATGTTTTTTAGAAAAATGGTTTATACATCCTATAATTATTTGAGTTGTTACATTGTAATATTTTAGAAAATATGGCATTACGCCCAATGATCATAGCAAAAAAAGTATTTTTGGTTCTTACATCATAAATTCCAACAAAAACTCTGTTTAGACGTTGAAGTAATCTGGGCCGTAACAACCATTTTTTTTTCGAATTTACGAGCGTCACATAAACCAATCGATAGAGCGGAAAATTCTGAATAAGACTGCATTCATAACTCATTTTGGGTAAAATGGTTTATACGACCTTTCTACCCCGAGGTGTCGATATAATAGTACAAAAAAATTAAGTTATCGTTAACGAAAGATGTTTATTTTGAAACTGGTTTTTATGGTAACTTGCGCGTGGCGCCGGCGCGGCGGCAAATGTGAACGACCGAGCGTAGCTACTAGTACCTACCAGCTATTCGATCGGTCAAAATTCTAAGAAGTTCGAAGTACCTATGCCGGCGCGCGGTTACTGACCTATTACTATTTCGATATCATGTTACGAAATATGTAGGGTGTCCACAGTTTACTGATTTAAGGTCGAATAAAAATTAAAAAAAAGATATTGAAAAAATGATTGAAATGTGTTCTATTTCTGATACTGAACCACCAAAAAAAAATTTGCGCACTGGTTAAAAAAAATCCTGTATACTATTTGTATTTTGATCCTGCATGAATGTTTGTATTCTTGCAAAACATGTTCGAGCTAACACATATATCTAATCTGTATTTTGATATCTTCAGGTACCTGGAACACTGGCGTACCGTGACACAGAGGTACTGTTTTCTGATTGCACTGACTGTTTGGCTGGAAACTGGTATTCTTGCTACTCATTCAACTGTCGCTGATGTCTTAGGCAGTAAGTTAAAGATATTAATTAATTCCTTGTTCAAAAGAAGGGGACGCCCTACAACAAAGATGGTGAAACAATTGCATACATGCCATTTGTGGCACATAACAGAATAATTTGGACACCACATCACATAAGGCATTTTAGTAATTCATCCATTTTGCAACAGCAGAAGTCACATTAATTTGTTATTTGATTTAAATAATACTAATAAAGTTTTTAGCAGTTGCTCCATGTAAATACAGGTACTTAGATCTCGACTCCAACATAGTACGAAAAAGGCTAGGCAGTTGGGTTTCTTCTTAATAATAAGTTTATTTATTTCATAATCAACAGGTTTTAACAAATAAGTTGTAGAGGCCTTTTAAGTATGGAGATACCTGTAGCAGAAGATTCAACAAAATCATACAAAGTTGGTACAATAACAAAACTAAGACTACATAAATTAAAAAATAATTAAAAAGGTACACTATAGACAAACCTTCTCGAATAACAATTGTTTGAATTCCAGTTAGCGCGTCTGAAAAGGATGGTTTCCATCTGGATATAGAGGACTACCTCACTGGACTGCTGCAGCTGTGCTCGGAGTTGGTAAGTTAACTTTTTACTTTTTAAATTTACTCTCAGGGTCTTCGTCATCATCATCATCATCATTTCAGCCGAAAAACGTCCACTGCTGGACATAAGCCACAAAGGGAGGGTCGTGCCATAATCGCCACGCTTGGCAGGCGGGTTGGCGATCGCAGTATGGTGGTAAAATGCATACAGAACGCTATTGCCCATTCTCTAGTAAGTCCCTTAGTCATCTTTAACGACACCTACGGAAAGAAATAGGACAAAATTAATATAACAGTGCAAATGAACTTCATAGCAACTTTAACCTGATATTCCTTCGATTCCAGGCTCGCCTGGCAGTAAATGCGGTGACGCAGGGAGACTACAAGAAACCTCTGCAGATATCCAAGTTTGTCATGGAGTTGAATGCAGGCTTCAGGTAAATAATATTGTGTTTTGTCGGTTCTTGAACAATCAAAGATTATCTATTTCGCGAAATTTCGTGTTCTTTTTTTTGGGTGGGAAATCATCAAATCACTTCTCCCGCTCTGGGCAGAGCGGGAGGACGTGTCAGACTTTAACTGACTGACTGACTGACTGTTATCCAACTAGTTTGAAACTCACCCGTGTTCATTCAGTCGACTGTGCCAGGGTCACTGTAACTCTTTCGAAAAAATCCGCGACCCTGTTGGCAGGCTGGTTGGCGATTGCAGAATTTTCGTAAAATGCATAGAGAACGCTGCTGCCCAATCTCTAGTAAGTCCCTTAGTCGCCTCTTACAACACCCACGGGAAGAAATGGGATGGTGCTATTCTTTACTACCGGCAGTATACGCAATAAAAATAAAACGGGATAAACGTATATTTTTTCTCTGTTTTCAGGCTACTGAATCTCAAGAACGATCACCTGCGCAAACGCTTCGACGTTCTCAAATACGACGTGAAGAAGATTGAAGAAGTGGTGTATGACATCAGTATTAGGGGCCTGCGACCCGCGCCTAACCCTGCTGCCTAATCACTCACTATTGTACTGATTGAAAGTATTCCTTTTATGTCTAAAGCTTAATTATAAAATAATTTGTGTACTGTAAATGTGTTTTTATTTGTAAATTCTTTATTTAAGACCGCCTCTTTTCGCAACGTGACGTGGCGATATCGGTTCTTCCGTTTATCCACTAAGGTAAATACGCTCAAACGCACGTCCAATAATCCACCTATTTTTTTCCCCATCAAGTGACTTCTCCCGCTCTTGGATGGAGCGGAAGGGCGTGTCAGACTTTTACTGACTAAAACCCACCCGTGTTCCTTCAGTTGCCTGTGCCAGGGCCATGGTAACTCTTTAACAAATCTCGCGACCCTGGCAGCGCGAATCCACCCTAAGCCCTAATTGGATAAACGGAATAACCCGACGATGGTGGATTTTTTTTTATGGGTGGGATATCTACGTCTACCGATCTGGCTGGAGCGGGAAGGCATGTCCGACTTTTACTGACTAAAACCCACACGTGTTCCTTCAGTTAAGTAAGTTCGAACATTTCCGCGACCCAGGATTTGTTATCACACTCATTTTCAATGCAAATCTAACCCACCCAGTGCGTGTGCGTTACGATTGCTCCGCCAGATTATCGAAATAATTTTTTTTTAGCCAAAAATTTTGTCGAAATTTGTCAAAATCGAATGGCATAAACCAAAAATTTGTCAAAGTAAAAATAAAGAAGTTATACCGGTTTTAAGTTGGCCGCGCGAACGTAACGTGGAGGATTGCGCGGCCATGGAGATCCCAGCAACTACTTGGGCTAGAGATCTAATTCTTTTTGTCAATTGAAGACTGAATTTGTCAAAAATTGACGAAAAAAGAATTATATGCTCTAGATCAATATTTTACGAAATATTCACCTGGGAAGTTATGGCCGCGCAATCGTGCACTTGTCGTTTCTATATATGTCCGTTTCGTAAGCGTCAAGATGGCGGGATCAAGTCCCCGATTTGAAATTTATCACACTAAAGTGTTTGTACTACATATGTACTATTTGTACCCAAAACAAGACATTTGTACCTCTAAAGGTAAAGAAAGTACGTCAAGATGTCCCTGGACCCGCCACTTTGACGACTAAGTGGTGGGACCTTCTGGAAACGCTACTCAGAGGCAGGTAATTCACACCCGCAGATTTAGTACTACATATGTACAGGTATGTACTCAATTTTCAATACAATTCTAAGTGCCAAATTCAAGTTATGTGATTAAAAGATTGGTCCCGCCAATTTGATGATTCATGTTATCGCTGAATTCATATGATTATCGTTAGAGCTCGTGCAAAATCAAATGTGGAAACTTAGTACG
This sequence comes from Aporophyla lueneburgensis, assembly GCA_932294355.1. Taxonomy (NCBI): domain Eukaryota; kingdom Metazoa; phylum Arthropoda; class Insecta; order Lepidoptera; family Noctuidae; genus Aporophyla; species Aporophyla lueneburgensis. Next base: position 6,790,924 of record OW028762.1, on the reverse strand, counting down.
TCCTAAGCATTGATGTATTAAAAATAGAAAGATAGGCCACTCTCTAACATCACGTAAATATTAAATGGACTAGAAACACTTACATGTAATCACACACACACACACAACTATATTTCCCGGTGTCGTGCGTCATGTGCTCGACAACCGAAATAGAGAGACATATTACGCGGGCTATAGCGGGAACGAGATAGCAATAATTGTCACTGTTACGTACCCATAACAACACGGAAACAAACTACGATTCGGGTATTCCCGGCAAACCGAGAGTAATGTAGGTACCGTCACCAAATAAATTTTAACGAAATAAAATAATACTAAATTTCTTAGTTAGAAAGACTTTCATCAATGTTTAAACAGATTTGTTTATTAAGATGTTTACCTTATTCTAACTAGTTTACATAGCTTAGATTTGTTAATAGTTTTCATATTTTGATCTAATAAGATTGTTTAAAGTAAGTTTGCAAGGAAATTTTTGAACAAAGTAAGGATTGACGTATAGTTAGTTTACGTAACTGGAAAACATTATTTTTGTTTATGTATGTATTTTAATAATTTAGTTTCAAAACATAGTATTAGATAAAAAACTAATATTTTAGTTTGATTTATGTCAATCGGACAACGAAAACAGAAAAAAGTCACTTTAAATCAGAAATTTACCTTTATTACTTAAACCTAATCCTTAAGATTATTATTCATCATCATCATCATCATTTCAGCTGCAAGACGGCCACTGCTGGACATGGGCCTCCCCCAAGCACCGCCAATTTGACCGGTACAATTTTTGGGGGGATTTGCCATACTCGCCACGCTTGGCAGGCGGGTTGGCGATCGCAGTATGGTGGTAAAATGCACAGAGAACGCTGTTTCCCAATCTCTAGTAAGTCCCTTAGTTGCCTCTTACGACACCCACGGGAAGAGATGGGGTGGTGCTATTCTTTACGTCCGGAACCACACGGTACATATTATTATTGTTACCTATTATTTCCCTTCAAACAGAGACAGTTTGTTTCGCTTTTGTCTTTTTGTTTCCGCAGATATAGACGGGTCATTTTTGTGTGAATAATGTAGCCTTACGTCACAATATTTATCGATAATTGCTCGCAAAAGATGAGTGCGATGGTTAAAAGTAGCTGGCTGATTTTGAGAATGAATAACTAATTCAGTCAATACATTTGTACCAAGAAAAGTCTTCATGATATTTAATTTGAGACGTGAGAATTCCGTATCGCTCGTAAAGTGCTTCCCTTGGGCAATAATTTTCTTTAGAGTGATTTCTGATTTTGCAAATATCATAAACATATCGTAGGAAGGGTAACAGAGACCGCCCATGTCTTTTAAAGTTATTAATTTATGGAAATGCATTTTTTTTGCAGTTATGATCTGTGTAACACATGTTTCACACTTAATTGTCTTTATTAAAGCTCGGGCGACCCAACCAGCTATGTAACCGACTATTTGCTCAGTACAAGTTGATAAATTGTGTTTAATTTTATCAGTCAAAAGCTCATTCAAATTGCCCACATTCGTCTCTGCTAGCGTGTCACTTAATAGAACTTTGTTCTTTTTAATATTTTGTACACGCACACGTGATGAAACACGTGATGCATGATGTTTTTAAAGGTTTCCTTTTTTCCGCCTAAAGTCTGACTTGTATCACTTGTAACATTGCTTTTTCTATCTACAGTTTTATTAATAACGTCAACACCTGATGTACATGTAAGTATAGGAAAATTGTCAAGAGGAATACAATTTCCCGACAAAGAAGACCGCAACTCTAAGTGTCCTAATATCTTCCTATAGATACCCCGAAATTGTTTGACATTTGGGTTGTTATTGTATCCACTGCCTGCGAATGACACCAAAGAATAACTCAAGGTGGTCCTGTGACATTCTATAAGTGGCAATATACTTTAAAATATTTGTTTCGACGACTGTGGTATACAGATGCTTTAGGCTTTCCATACAAATTATAAAACCGATGAATCCTGTCTTGCAAATGGTGTCGGTTACCGGTTTTTTCGAAATTTTTATATTTATTTTGCGCTTGGTGATACGGCGGGATTTGACAAGGTATCGTAAAGAAATTATGTAATCTTTCATTTCGGTAAGAAAATCAAAAATTAGATTTTTAATTTCAGGACAAATTGGTTTTCGGTAACCGAACTTATCACGTTTTCGTGAGTTCATTATATCAAATATATGATTAAAATTTTCAATAAATTTTACCGTTGCGTCCGTATTCCTAAATCGGGTTGAGTTTAGAATTTCTTCACATAATTTTAAGCATTTGGCTACACTCATACTCAGAAGCTGGGTTGCGAGCTTAACCTTCATTATTTGGTTCCTAAATTCTATGTGCCTTAAAGTTAATTTGTTGGCAAAAGTTAAAGTTTCACTTTTTTGTAATTCTAGTAAATTGACCAAAAATTGCCATTTAATTTCTTGAGCCTCTACATCGTAAAAAAAATTTTTGGCTTCAAATGTGTTACGTACTAATTTTATCATGTGACATGGATCAGGAAATACCGCTACATCCATGTCACATGATGGATGTTTGAAAGTAGTTTTTAAATTATTAACATCGTCAAGTTCACAACCTAGTAATTTTGCGGAACTCATATTTGACCTGCAGCCATCAAAAGTTAAAGCCACAACACTGACTCCTACTTCATGACACTTCTCTAAACAAGTTTTTATTAAATTTGCTTTGGATTCTGCTGGAAGTCCATTAACGAAAAAATATGCTACGGGTAATTTCCAATTTTCGTTCATGCTGACCAGCATCATGACAAATGCTTGCGTAGCAACACCAGCATTTTCCAATGATCCAGTTCCGTAGTCAACCAAACCATCAGTTTTTTTTCCATCCCACATCAATTGTTGTCGTATCGACATCTCATCGACTATAAGAGTACATATAATTTTTGTTTTCGTCGCTGCGTATTTTTTCTTTAAGACTGCGAACGCTTCAGCGGTAAACCCGGGCGCAGCATCGGTCTTTTCGTACCATTTTCCTAAAGTTCTTGGATGAGGAAGGCCATTCTCGAAGACTTCTCGCACATATTTGTAACCAGTAGGTGAGTAAAAATTTAAAGTGAGAGCAAATTTTCTCAAGCTAGGTGGAAACTTCATTCTCGAGTTTTTATCCAACTTCTTGTACCGAATCATTCGTTGAAATAAATCCACAGCTTCTGCTTTAAGAGTAAGCTCTGCGAATTGGTCCACTGTTAAATTTAATCTCTTTTTCAATTAAATAATGGTTTCTTTCAGACTTTTGCATTTATGGTTAAGTCTTTTACATTTTTTCTTTAGGTTTTTGTTGTCTTGCATCAGTTTTCGCTTTTTTATTGTTTCTTTATTCAACTTGAGCTTTAAGAAAGCTTTTCTCGGAGTTTCAAATACTGATTCTAAGTCAGATATATTGACATCGTTTAAGGAATTTGGTGTCGTTCGTCCCGAAACAGAATATGTTGACATGGCGACCTGATATTAAGAAACGTATAATTATTATGTGTGTATTATAAACCTACTTTTTGTATTAAGTTTGTTAGAATGAGTCCCTTTATTTTACAGCCAATAATTCGTGTATATTTTCCGGTTTGTCATTAAAAAAAATACCTTGAACCTACTGTCATAGAACTCACGGCACCATGTACACGGTATATTGGCTGTACATTATTGGCCGTATTTGTGCCTTCCCTTAGAACATTTTGTCTACAACAAGGATAGTTGTATAGAAAAACAACCATCAGTCTGCCAATGAAGCCGACCTATCAAGTTTTACTGAGTGAAACTGTAGGGAAATAAGTAAATATAATCATGTAATTATCAACTATGCATTTTAATACTTGATACCTAGTCGAAACTCTGGCACTGCGTTTTTTAATATCTTCCTATATCCTTTTTGGGTTGTATACATATCTTCTGTTCTAAAGTGTACCGAACATAATCGACTACTACTGTGTGGTAGCCAATCTGGTTCTTGCCTCTGTTTTCTGACAACTTGGAGCCATTTATGTCTCCACACTTCATCTTGAGGAAACCTAATAATAAAAATTTACTCATTACTTATTTCTTAACATAGCCTGTAACTGTGATAAAATTGCACAAGATCACAGTATGACCGTGATCTTGTGCAAGTTTGTGCGTAACCTGGTATTGATAAATTTAAATATGAAAAAATATCAGGAACATCTTACAATAGTTTCAATTAATCATCTATTGTGTTGACGTTACAAATGTAAACAAAGGGCCTCTAAGTAGATAGGTAAACATCAAATTAAATATTATTCAATTAAATTCGAGGCGATATGACATTTTTTGCTGACAGTACTAATACGCTTGCGCAGACAAGGACAGAAATAGCAGCCGGCGCTGTTGTGCAAGCGAAATCGCGTTAGCAGCGGAATGTTGGCCGAATGTTTACGATTAGGAACGACTTATCACGGAGCAAACATTAAATATTATTAAAATTTTCAACAAATTAACATTTTTGGCTGTACTTACGAGTGAAAACTAATCCCGTGGGACTTGTTCTTGGTTTTTGCACTATTTGTGCACTTTTTATAAACACAGGAAGGCATTGTTGCTGCTTATTTAGAACTATTGCTGTAATTTTACGCAACGTGCAACACAAACGCCAGTTCGATTGTGACTAAGGTCGATTGTGTCCTTTTCCTCTGATTTATGCGGTCCACATCGAGGAGCGCGTACCATATCTTCCCTTATTTTACATCAATGGTCCTAAGTACATGATAGTGTGTAATTTTCATATTCATAACCTAAGTACATTAAAAGTTATCTATCATCTTTGAAATGGACACATCTATGCAGAAATGAAACAAGCGAAAATGATTTTCATAATTATATTTATATATGTTGATCCAACTACAAAATATAACTTTTGCCTTTAGTGTTCTAATGTTAAAAGTTACTTATATAATAAAAAATAATTTTGATAAGACTTATTTTTGCACATATATTAATTAATTAGGCACTATGTATATTTGACTCTTCTTAACTTAACCATTATTCGAAAAATATGAGCTCGATAATGCCCGATGCCGCTAGGTGTAGGTGGAGCTATAAACTCTATAACAGAAAGAATAAAATAGCAATTCCATTTTAAGACAATTTGTCTCGGAATTTCAAAAATGTTAATCTTCTTCAGATCATTATGTTCAAAAAATATAGTAGATGATAGTGAGTAGGACAGAAACCGTGGACTGTACCGTGTGGTGCCAGAGGTTATGAATATGAAAATTACACACTATCATGTACTTAGGACGTACTAAGTTTCCACATTTGATTTTGCACGAGCTCTAACGATTTTCATATGAATTCAGCGATAAAAAGAATCGTCAAATTGGCGGGGCCAATGTTTTAATCACATAACTTTAATTTCTCACTTATAATTGTATTGAAAATTGAGTATATACCTGTACATATGTAGTACTAAGTTTTCGGGTGTGAATTACCTGCCTCTGAGTAGCGTTTCCAGAAGGTCCCGCCACTTAGTCGTCAAAGTGGCGGGTCCAGGGACATCTTGACGTACTTTCTTTACCTTTAGAGGTACAAATGTCTTGTTTTGGGTACAAATAGTACATATGTAGTACAAACACTTTAGTGTGATAAATTTCAAATTGGGGACTTGATCCCGCCATCTTGACGCTCACTCCGTTTCCACCGCGCCGCCAACTCTTAAAATTTGATGAAATTTTGCCAGGAATTAGTTGTAATTTGTTACAAAACACACCTCTTTTCCTGAATTTGTTACAAAAAAAACTAAGACGCTACGACCGAAAACAGTTGGCCGCTAGAACCGCCACTTGCCGTAGTGATCGCCCGTGATTACACAGAAACTAAATAATGCAGATAGGCGAATGATACATCAAAAGCAAGGTCTTAATTTGTTGTATTTTTTACAAAAATAAAAATCATCAAAACTTAAATATACAAAAAGATATGCTATATTTAGTTTTCAGGTTAAGTGTAGGTACGTATCTCACCATAAAATCTAATTAATAGAGGCTAATGTGCACGGACAATTAGTTGCTAATTTGTTACAGCGAATAAACAAGAAAAATAATAGAAAATAGGTTCAATATTTTTTTTTTACAGTCGATTTTAGTTGGCCGCACGGACGGCTATATGCCTAAAATACAATGGCGTTTATTTCGTTATTAATAGTAGGTTCAAGCTTAGTTCTAGTACTAATCGACAGGTATCGTAGCCTAGTTTGGATAAATGTGGCGAATATAACAGACTACAGGCTTTATAGTTTAGGAGATATTCACTAAAGTAGTATAAAATTGTATTAGAGCATGCATTGTATTATTGTTTTGGGCATTGTTTTGACCATACATTTTCATAATAAAGTAAGACTGAATCGCCATTTACACACAGGCAAAAATCAAGTAATATAAGTCAGCAAAATATTTTTTTTTTTTTTATAAACTACCAAAACATTTATATATTAACTGAAAGTAATGTAAGACAGAATGTAGACACATTTTCTTACAGGTAGGTACTTAACTATTTCAATTTTAGAATAATTTGAAAAATATAGTAATTTTATTTACGCTACATTTATCCAAACAAGGTTACGTTACATGTCGATTAGTACCTACTAGAACTAAGCTTGAACCTACTTTTAATCTATACTAATATTATAAAGCTGAAGAGTTTGTTTGTTTGTTTGAACGCGCTAATCTCAGGAACTACTGGTCCGAATTGAAAAAATCTTTTTGTGTTGGGTAGCCTATTTATCGAGGAAGGCTATAGGCTATATAACATCACGCTGTAACTAAGAGGAGCGGAGCAGTAATGAAAAATGTTGCAAAAACGGGGAAAATCGCATGGATAGGCGATTCGACGCGACGGGAAGGGTCGGGGGAACAAGAAATTTAACGTGGACCAAGCCGCGGGCAGAAGCTAGTAATTAAATAAACTCCATTGTAATTTAGGCATATTGCCGTCCAACTAAAACTAAACCAAGCGGCCAACTAAAATCGACTCTAAAAATATGATTGAACCTATTTTCTAGTATTTTTATTGTTTATTTGCTGCAACAAATTAGCAACTTATTGTCCATACACATTAGCCTTGTTACTCCAAAAAACTTCAAAACATCAAAGTTAATTAAAATATCGGCAACTACGCCCCTGACTAAAAATATATAAGTATAGAAAAGAAAAACCGGCCAAGTGCGAGTCGAACTCGCGCACCGAGGGTTCCGTATAAGCTGTGGGTATTCTCGGTTTATGCATTAGGTTTATGTTTATGAAATTAAAGGTTTTTTTTTAATTTTTTATATTTGAGTTGATTGAATGAAAGGTTAATTGCGGTTTACGATTTATGACGTATTAAAAAAATTGTTTCAGTTCTTAGTATGGGAACCCCAAAATTGATTGTTTTTTTTTTCTATTTTGGTGTGAAAATCTTAATGCGGTTCACAGAATACATCTACTTACCAAGTTTCAACAGCATAGCTCTTATAGTTTCGGAGAAAAGTGGCTGCGACCTAAGGACGGACAAACAGACAGACAGACAGACCGACAGACAGACAGACAGACAGACAGACAGACATGACGAATCTATAAGGGTTCGGTTTTTTGCCATTCGGTAACGGAACCCTAAAAACATCTTCGTTTCGGATTTTCCATGTGCTGATGATAGTCGATTTTTCTTTATTACCAGACAAGCTTTTGCCCGCGGCTTCGCTCGCGTTAAAATCAGGGTAACACGGTTCCCCTTTCCTGATGTAGAACATAGAAGAGAACTCGGAACAGAATGTTATTTTAATGCGCTACTGTAGACGATATTATATATCTTTCCATTTGGGGATAGAATGTAAAGATTCTGGGCATTGGACATACCCGAACGTGCTACATACAATAGTCCATGGGAAAAGCACGGCTTTTCTAAATTCACCGCAGCCACCTAAATCAAAAGTAGCCTATGTCACCCTCCATCCCTTCAACTATCTACACTTAAAAAATCTCGTCAATTTGTTTATTTTATTTATTTATTTATTTTAAATAGAACGGCCGAAGCCAATTACACTATTTAGACATATAATAAATCTATTTGACACAATTCATTTAGCACAGTCATGCATTCTTCTCACAAAAATTCGAACATTCTGACAGTATCATCTTCCATTCATTTGCAAATATATCAATATCTGTGTTTGAGTTCAGGAGAGCGTTAGTAGCTGCTAATGTCCGAGGAATAGGTGACCGAGTGCGCAACAGTACGGCAAGTTGGAACAGTCAACAAGCGGTGTTTTCTGCCACGACAGTAATTGTCTGGGACAAATAGTTTACAGATATCATTATGCAAATCAGGAGCATCAATAATCCCCCTTTTTTTTTTTTTTTTTTTTTTTTTCAGGATGGGAAATCATCAAATGACTTCTCCCGCTCTGGGCGGAGCGGGAGGGCGTGTCAGACTTTTACTGACTAAAACCCACCCGTGTTCCATCAGTTGCCCATGTGCCAGGGTCACGGCACCTCCTTCGAACAATCACGCGACCCCGGCAGGCATCGGTCCTAGTAGACCCCTACACTGCTGCTGACATCTCTTTGAGGCGCGCGTGGAACACTGCGCGCCGTCGACCCGAGCTTGGTCCTTACCGGGCGGCGAGCTACCCATTGCTCGCCACCCGCAAGCTCGCGCCTACGGTGGCCGGGAGTCCGCTATTGACTCCCGACGCCCGGGGCGTCTCCTCCTGCGGCGGCTAGGGACGTGAGGGCGCAGAGACTGCCACTCCCTCACGCGCCCCGCCTCCTCCTTCGCGAGCATTACTGCTTCGCAGAAGGAGGTGACGGCTTCCCATTCCCTCTCGCTCCGTACCATGGCTCGCACCAGGGCCGGACGCGAGAGGTCGCCGCCGCCAATCGCCTCCACGAGGACACGGCGGTGCTCCGCCCAGGCAGGGCACACCTCCACCGTATGCTCCACCGTGTCCTCCAGACGATCCTCGCAATGGAAACACCCGGACGTATCCTCCCGCTTTATCCTGAACAGGAACCCACCGAAGCACCCATGCCCGGTGAGAACCTGCGTCAGGCGGAAGGTGAGGACGCCGTGACGCCTCTCTATCCACTCCTCAAAGAGGGGACTTACCGCCGCAATTGTGGCGTGCCCAGCACTAGGTTGCGACAATCGTACCCGCCATGTCGCCATGAGATCACACCGGAGCTCTGTCCGCCGTGCCGCGATTTGTCGCGGCAGCGGAGTTTCGCCCCGGCGTTTCGCCTCCTCGCGCCACTCCCACTTGTGGGCGAGGACCTTTGCCTCCAGATCCCATGGCGGCACTCCGGCAAGGAGGCTCGCTGCCTCGTAGGAGACCGTGCGGTATCCCCGGATTAACCGGATTCAATAATCCCCCTAATAATTTTAAATATTACAGTCATCTGATCGCGCGACCTTCTTACTTCTAGAGAATTAAAGCTTAAGCAACCCAACAGAAATTTAGTGGGATACAAGAAAGGATAAAACCCGTACAGGCGCTTGTAAAGATATCTAAGGAATGCTTTTTGAACTTTTTCTAAAGCTAACGCATACTGCTTCTCAAAAGGATTCCATACGCATGCACTAGACTCAAGTTTGCTACGGACCAATGCCCCAAAAATAAGCTTGATAACGTGGGGGTTATGAAAATCACGACAATTCCTTAAGATGAAACCAAGGCGCTTGAAAGACTCTTTAGCAGTGGATGTGATGTGGTCGTGAAAAATGAGCTTACTGTCGAATACGACTTTCATGGAATCTGTTCTTGTGATTGCATCTCCATTCAGCTTGTATGCAAAGTTGACTGGGTGCCGCATACGACTGAAGGACATCACGTAGCATTTTGATTTATTAAATTCCATTTGATTTTCTAGGCTCCACTTATGTACTGAATTAATGTCTGATTGCAGAGCTTGGCAATCGAGCTCAGATTTTATTTCATAAAACAGTTTTAAGTCATCAGCATATAAGAGGGATCTGGCATTCGCAACTACGTCAGGGAGGTCATTAATCACCAAGATGAAAAGGAGAGGGCCAACTACCGAACCTTGACTCACAACCGAGCGAGTGTGGTATGGGAGTGACTCATATAAACCTAGTCTGACAATTTGTTGTCGGTCCCGCAAGTAATCTGCAAGAAGTCGCAGGAGACCTGGAGCTACACCTATAGCACTGAGCTTTGACAGCAAGACGTCATTGCTCCATTTTGCCGTGAAAGACGGAAAACCAGACACACACACTTTCCCATTAAATGATATTAAGTATGGATTAATAAGGAGTATTTTGTACTGCTCCTATCAGTCTTAAGAGCTAAAAACAAATACTTATATTATATTTGCTACTGTCATGACTTCCAAATATTTACAAAAATTGTAGTGATTTGAAATAATAATTATCAAATTTAAAGTATCTAATTTGCTTCAAATGATTTTGTATCAGTGTAGTGACGTTAAAGATATCAGTTGCCAGTTATCGAAAAAGTAGTGGTTATTAACGGAACGTAATAGAAATATGATGTTGGGGGATACGCATTGATTTCTAAGGTTGAAATGTATTTTTAAATACCAGGGGGGCGATTCCACTATTTTGCAAAGTTACACGTTCAATTGTGTTTTCACAACGGTTAGATTCCGATCGCAGGTCGGTAATGTCCTGTAAAGTCATTCTACTATTTGTTAAGCACAAGGGAAACTAAACTTACGCCGTATCGCAACCGAATCGTTACGGGAACATACGAGTGGGCTTCCTGTGTTACCAACATACCAAATAGTATGTTTTATTGTTACCACAAAGAAAAAAGTTGAATCTAAAAATGTCACTAAACACGAATAAGTGGCAATAAAGGATTTTCTAATATAAAAAGATATCTTGACCATAATTATAGTTTTGTACTGATATTTTATTGTTCCAAAAATACAACATTTTAACTTATTATTTAGCAAAAACTCAGAAGAACGTTTCGTTCTACGTCCCTAACTAGCTAAAGCTTTGAAATTAAACCTTTCGGTTATGTTAAAGACTCGAAGGGAACTTCTATTAATCGTATTTTACCTACAAAATCATTTATTGAACTGTTTTTAACGATGTTATGTTTTTTTTTAGTAAATATGTACCTTTAGTACCTACTTACAGAATAATGCAAAACATAATCACTCTTATTTATAACATCCCTGATTCAGTACATCACATTATTTTGACAGTTACACGATATTAGTAATATTGAATTATGAATTGATGTAGTTGAAGACTCCGTGATACTTATCTAAACAAGACTACATCAATCAATCAATCAATCAATCAATTTATTTATTTTCTCACCACAATATTAAAAAGTTTACAGGTCCATATTATTTAGTCTTAAGCTATTTATACACATTACAATATTGTGGGAGACTGGTGCCTAAGCTACGCCAAAACCTGTGTTTCAGGACACCAGGTCTTCACCCCGAGTAACAATGTCTGGGCGTATTATAGCGTTACACATATAATTATCATGCGGCGAGTACAGCGTTATGGAGAGTTGTGCGATTGTGTACGAGAACGAGTGTGTAATTATGTGTGCGTGCGTGCGCGCGTGTGTGTGTGTATGTATGTATATGTGTGTGTGTGTGTTTGCTTTTATGAGTTTATTCCAAGGACACATTCGGTATTTTCGTATGATAGCTTTAATAGCCAACTAGTAAGCTTGCTTATCAATTTATTCCTAGTTAAGGTATATATATCCAGAAGACGATGGATTTTATTATAAATTCGAGCACTGAGTACGTTGAATTGTCGGTCTGCGAAAAAAGTACGACACCTTATAGTGCTACAAACTGGGTAACCTTTACGTTTTTTCAAAAGTTTATCATCAAGAGGAAGCAAAGAATGACGCCGTAATACAGCACGTAGAATGAAGAGTTGACGAACGTTCAGAACGTCTGATTCAGAATAGAGCAGGGCAGTGGGGTAATCTCTGCGCTTGAACTGCATAACTTTAAGAATTGCCCTTTGCGCTCGTTCAACCTGAATTAGGTGAGTTTTGCAGGTTCCTCCCCAAGAGGAAATACAATAAGTAAGAACGGAGACACACAAACTCTATATATTAATTTTCTAATTCGTGAACTTAGTGAATCAATATGGGGGCGCCAGCTAAGATGCTCATCAATGAACACTCCAAGATATTTGGTGCTTACATCAACTGACAACGTGTGAGAAAGTTAATAAATACAATGATTTTGAGCCTTTAGTAACTTGAGTAACGAGTTAAACAAAATCGAATCGCATCACTATCTGACATAGCTGAATGACAAGTGTCAACTGTCAACACATTTAATTTAGTTCAAAGAGTTTTATTTAATTGCTTTAGTTAATACTCTTATTCCTCTTAACATACATATATAAGCAGTTTATAATGTTCCCACTGCTGGGATACAGGCCTCCTCTCTGTGAGAGGGTAGTTAATCCGTTTCTTTCTAATTGTACGAAATTGATATTTCAGTTTTCATGTGTGTACTTGAAGGATTATAATGAAAATGGAATCTTGATGATGGTACAGCATTTAATACAAAATAATGTGCTGTTAACTGTTCAGTAAGATTTCAACATAATGTGTGAAGATGTTGCCCGAGACTGTTCCAGATTTGAAATAACTTATGAAAGTTTCCCTTTCTTCAGTAAAACCATCTAGATGCAGTTTGAGGAAAGTGTGTATTGATGATGCAAGAAAGAATTTAAACTGTTTATTAAATATGGAAATCTGGATACAGGGATATTTACATTCCATGGCAATCTGCAAAACAAACACATACTGTACCTGTTGACTCTGCGGGGAAAGACATAATTTTGCATTTTTTTGCACACCAATGAGAAAAATAATAATATTAGTTAGCCCCTTCTAACATAAATACAATATATATTTTTCAGGAACATTAACTTAGGTACACCCAAATATCAACTTCTGACTCAAGAGTTGCTTGTGGTCGATACAGGCAGACATTCTGCTGACTGTTGGCTGTTGTGCACTTACAATGTTGAGCAAGCAATATTAATATATTATGTATTTCTATCTGGCACACGTTATCAACATGAGTGGGGAAACGACCCTACTATTTTAGACGAAATACTAAGTATCTACCTACTTCTCAAGTGGTCTGACGTTAAAATTGATATAGTAATAAAAATGCTTTGTTCCATTATTTGTTTTTTGATTTCATGAACCATTCCAATACTCAATACTTTATTGCATTCTACAATGTATATGCTTATGTGGTAAACATTGGATTTAGTTACAATCGTGAGACCCTGTCGGGCACATCAAAAGAAATATAGTACGTAGAATAGGACTTATAATCTAACTTATTCTAAAATCAAAATAAATAAAAAACATGCTTTGGGTATTTTAACTACGTTTCAGGGATTTATCACTTAAATGTTTGCTAATACTGATATTACTTTTCCTTATTAATAGATTTTTTAATTTGTTGTTTGTTTGTTTTTTTAATTGATTCGGGTAAATTCTTGTATATATTTATTGACATTACCAGAGGGCTTGTTGAATGTTTTTTTAGATGGGATGTAGGTAGGTTTAGTCATGTTTTGTATCAGAATGTGTGTCTTGTTTGTACGTCTTGTCGTTTATTGTAAAATTCTTGGTGTTTATGTGCAAATTTGCATATTTCGAGTCTATACTCGAAATATGCAAACACGTCACACGCACGTGCATAGTCACTATTGACTGAGTTAAAATATTTAGCTTTATAAAATGGGGTTTGCAGCTATTTATCTGTTGTATATTTACTATGATTTGGAAAAATATCTTTTAAACAGTAAACAGTGTTGGTGCATCTGTACTGTTTTCCCTCATTATTATGCCGTAACTTAGCCTTGCAAATACATAAGCGTAATATGTTACAAGGGCAGTCTGTTAATTTGTGTTTTTTTAATTACCGCCCCTAAGACGACCCACTGACCAAATACCTGATATTCCATTATACCTATCTACTATACTAATATTATAAAGCTGTAGAGTTGGTTTATTTGATTGAATGCGGTAATCTCAGGAACGACTGGTCCGAATTGAACAATTCTTTTAGTATTGGGTAGCCTATTTATTGAGGAAGGCTATATAATATCACGCTACGATCGAAAGGAGCGGAGAAGCAACGAAAAATGGCCGAAAACTGACAGGCAATGCGGTGCGACGGGAAGGGTCAGAGGAGCAAAAATTAGACGCGGATGAAGTCGTGGACAGTAGCTAGTTTATTACTAAAACTCAAGAAATTAAAAGTTTTGACACTGCATTTACATTGCGGCTGGTCTATCAGTGTTTGGTACGAACCCAGGTACATAAAAAGCCGGTGCATCCAAGATTGAGTCAATAGAGAATATCACGTAGTAACACACTATAACTATGTTACCTTTTTCCGTATCAATACCGTAAGAATGAAGATTGAAGGGCATGTGTGGTCACTGATCTCGTCAATCAAAGCTCTCTCTCATGAGGCCTCTGGAGAATTGGTATGTCGTAACGCACTGACGATCCGTAAGGGGCAAAGCATTCTTCACAACATCTATGAATGGGCCGACGCAGACAATAATCCACATTTTAAGAAGCAGGTGTCATTTCAGATGAAATTCTCTGTGAATGTATGGGCTGGAATAATTGGCAGAACATTGATTGGGCCCCACTTTTTGCCTGATCCATTGAATGGCGAAAATTATTTGCAATTTCTGCAAATTAATTTACCACTACTGGTAGAGGAATCAGGTGCCCCGATCTTCGAAAGAGACCGAACAGTCATCTTTCAGCAAGACGGCTGTCCAGCGCATTGGACTTTAAATGTAAGGGAACACCTCAACAATTGCTTTCCTGATAGCTGGATCGGCAGGGATGGACCCATCCCTTGGCCCGCTCGCTCCCCAGATCTGACCCCGTTGGACTTTTTCGTGTGGGGCCGGGCCAAGGAACTGGTGTATAACAACATAGAAATAAACAATAGAGAAGAATTGATACAAAGAATAAATTCAGCGTTTGAGACAATGAAGCAGGAGATGATGTTGAAAATAACGACTACAGAAGTTAGAAGACGGGGCCGTGCTTGTATTAGGAATCACGGCCGTCATTTTGAACATGAACAATAAATAATTTTAATTCAAATGTTGTTTTAATTAGTCTGCCTAAAATAAAAAAAATCTCCCTCAAATTGGTTTGTAGGCCCTAATTTCAATAATTTGTAAGATATCCGCATAAATGATACCTCAAAAGAAAGAGCGATTATCAAGCATGTCTTCAAAAAGGTTTGAACAAAAAAAGCACCCTCCGTTTTTTTTTTATAAGGTTTAAAAGACGTATTGTACAAATTTTTTATTTTTTCTGAGCTTTGAATGTCTGTAAAAAAAATGTTTAATGACACAGAAGCCTAAAACATGTTTTGCTTGATTGCTTACACATTACTTTAATTAAATAAATAAAAAATGAATTCATTTATCATTCAATTTGGCCATAATTATGCAGTTTACATTAAATTTTGAGAATTTCCGAAAAAAAAACTTAAAAATTTGGTTAAAAATATTTGGTAAGACTTCGTCTAAGACAACCATGGCTTAAATGGTTCTAAATTGTCTGTACTATCTTCGCCTTAAAGCTTTGCACCCATCTTCCAATCACCCTGTATATTAATTAAATCATTATTAATTATTTCTAGTACTAAATTCATAGTGATTTTTACTATTTAAAACGAGTCAGTTTTTGTAAACACTTTATCTAGTCAAATTAGGTACTTCTATATTGGTTCAATGCTTCGTTAATGTGATAGATGTCATTATCTACCCAACAATATATTATGTTTACCCACTGACGAAACAGAAGTTGCCAATTTGATAATGTCCCTACATAGCGACACCGCCGCGGGCTGGGACAGAATATCCAGCGGGCTCATAAAGAAACATTTAGACATTATTGTGCCACCGCTCACGTATATCTGCAACCTTGCGCTCTCATCCGGTCAATTTCCAAAATACTTCAAAAAAGCCATAATACACCCGATCTTTAAGAGTGGGGATAGAAGCCGTGTCAACAATTATAGACCCATAGCAGTACTTCCTACTCTATCTAAAATTCTTGAGCGAATCATGAACAATAGGCTTGTGGATTACTTAGAAAAGTTTAACATCCTCTCACCGTCACAATATGGTTTTCGGGCTGGCAAATCCACGGCCGATGCAGTTCATGATCTGACTAATTATGTCATCACAAACCTGGATGCTGGTCAGAAGGTTTTAGGCATTTTCCTAGATCTTGCCAAAGCGTTTGACACGGTGTCTATCCCGACTCTGATCCGTAAGATGGAAACCATAGGAATCAGGGATGTTCAACTCAAACTCTTTGAGGATTACCTGAGTGAGCGTACCCAGTGCGTTAGGATAGATGATGCCATTAGTCAAGAATGCACTGTCACCTACGGCGTGCCTCAGGGCAGTGTAATCGCCCCTACACTCTTCCTCATATACATTAACGAGCTGGGTATGCTTACTCTTCCTAAAGGTAAGATAATAACCTTCGCAGACGACACTGCCCTTCTCTTTAATACATCTTTAATACCTCTCTGTGGTAATACATGGCCTGAAGTATATATGAAAGCCCAGACTGGTTTCGGAGTCGTGACGGAGTGGCTGCGCAATAATGTTCTCACTTTGAACGCGGAAAAAACCATTTACATGCCTTTCTTTCTAAAAAACAATACGCAAACCACACACATGAACTCATTATATACTATAATAGCCCATACATGTATAAATCATAATTTAAGTAACTGCACCTGCACCACGACCATTAAGAAAACAGATAGTGCAAAGTACCTAGGGGTAATATTAGATAGCACCTTAAGCTTCAAAAAGCATATTAATACCCTCAGCAGTAGGTTACGCAAACTTATATTTGTCTTCAAGACACTAAGACATGTGGCAGACGTAAAGCTTAAAAAAATGGTTTACCTGGCACTTGCCCAGTCCTTACTAACCTACTGCATAACATCCTGGGGTGGTGCTGCAACGAATACAATGTTGGAACTTGAACGAGTTCAGAGAGCCATTCTGAAAGTATCTTTGTTCCTACCCTTCCGATATCCAACAGTTCTGTTATATAAGGAAGCAAAGGTACTAACTGTTCGGCAGCTGTTCATATTGCAAACAGTTCTAAAACAACATGGCCTCACTACCTTCAACCCCTCACTATCCCACAATATTAGACGATTTGATCCCATTGTCCGATATCACACCCGGCTCTCGACTGTTTCCTCCAATCGCTTCTTTTGCTACCTTGGTCGCTTTCTTTATAATAATATAAATAGAACAATCCCAATTTATAACCTCACCAAAGCCAAATGCAAAATCAAACTTAGCAGTTGGCTCCGGGAGTTAAATTATGATGAAACCGAAAAACTACTTGCCGTCCCATCTTAACCATTTATCTCATTCACACACTCACACACACACCCCCCACTCACTCACAGATACACATTCACACAAACACCTACTAACCATACTAACACCTTGCATAAATGATAATAGGTTTTTTTGTTAATTCCAGCACTTCCTATTGTACTAGTACATAACTGTAAAATGTAAGTAATACCCAAGGGGTGGAGGCCTGGTGTCCTGAAATACAGACTCACGTCTAGTTTAGGCACCAGTCTCCCACAGTATATTATTTAAGCCTTTATGTATTGATACTTTTCTACTGTACCTATATTGTGGCGAGAAAATAAATCATTATCTTATCTTATCTTATTTGTGTGTAGTGCCACTAATAAAATAGAAATATATGATCAAACGAACTTCACAAGCGAAGTTCGATCATTATTATATGAGTCGCTTCATTCGAAGATATATTATAACCAGGTAGTCCTTTTTAATCTACAAGATAACATGCACACTTTAAGAGATTTATAAAATCGAAATAAGTATCGACTTTTTACGATTAAGTCGATTCTATACTGACCATAACCACACCACTAGTCAAGCTGTCATTCTTTTATAGATAATTAAAACAAATACAAAACTTAATCACCGGGATTGGGCTGGGAGGGAACCTATATCTTCGAATGAAGCGACTCATATAATAATGATCGAACTTCGCTTGTGAAGTTTGTTTGATCATATATTATATTTCTTCGCTTCATTCTTCAGATATATTATAACCAGGTAGATATTTAGAGCAAAGTTTTGTGTTTGATAATTAAAAACAAATATTTTGAAAAAATACGATGGTTTTAATCAATATTAACAAAATAGTTCAGAACTAACTAGACAAGTATTTATTAATTTTAATGAGTACACTCTCCGTAACAATATGTAGGTAAATAACTAAGTACTATAATAATATATTAGTTACTAGTTAACGTGATCATGGAAGATTGCTTGAGCAAAGTTATTGTCGTCCATAATTGGACGATGATAATATTGGGCAAAAACCTTAGACGCATTAATTAGTCCATCCCGCGGCTTTTCTTATAGTGTCGACGGAAACCCCGACCGCGGCGGCCGCGGACGTGGCTGCGTGGCGCGTGCTATGCGCGCTGAACGCCGCCACGTCCACGCCGCTCTCGGCCAATATCTGCTTAATCCATCTGCTTATTGACTGTGCTGTTGCGCCCTTGTAGGGGCGCTTCACAGTAATTAAGAGATTGGATACGTTAGCAGGTCGGTTTTTGTCTGTGACGTGGAGATAATCTTCGAGAGTGGTCGCGGGACAGATGCTAAGGTTTTCTCTAAAGTACGGCAGGAATAAGGTCGGCTGATCACGACCTGCCGCGGATGTTTTTATAATATCTTTGATGGCTATATTGATACCGTTAGCTCCAACTGTTATATTTTCAAGTTTTATTAACGATAATGTTTGAACGCGTTGGGCAGTACTTAACGCTAATAATATTACCACTTTTTTCGTTATTTTTTCTCTGCTAAGGGTTCTATTGGGGAACAAATTAGAAACATAATTTAAAACGATACTACGGTACTGCAGTACTTGGGGAAGCTAGGTTTCAATTTAAACGCTCCTTTGAGTAGCCGTTTAATTCGATCATCAGATCCGATATAACCGCCTAATAAAAGGGATAATGTGGATCTGTGACTATTTAGAGTTCCATACGAACTTCCTTTATTAAACTGTTCGCTTAAAAAGTGTAATACTATGGAGACAGAGCCATCAAAAAAGTGATAACTATTATTTACACAATATTGCCACCACAATTTGAACGACACGTTATATTGCTGCAGCGTGTTCTTTGATAAAGATGCCAGTATCAGGTCCAGGGCTGATACGGGGACGCTGCGTCGCGTGAACGCCTGCCTGAGAGTACTGTGGCACCCAGGATAAGGGGATTTCTGTAACATGATACGATATGATGTTCGTTAGGGTATATCCAAATTATGTCGGAGACGATTGTTTTCATTAATTGTGGATACCAGGCTTGGGATGGCCAAAAAGGAAAGACTAGAATACCAGTGGCACCTTCCTGTATGATTTTGTGAATACACTTAAGAATAAGTGAAAAGGGGGGAAAAGCATAAATGTAAAGGCATCGACGGAAACAGCGTCAGGATCCTTTCTCCATGATATATAATCTTGACATTTGGTATTGGCCCGAGAAGCAAATAGGTCAATTTCGGGTTTACCGAGATTTTTTGATATTCGTTCGAAGGCTAAATCAGATAGTTCACATTCAGTATCGACATTTAGTCTTCGCGATTCTTCGTCTGCTTCGTAATTTGCCTTGGTATTTATGTACGAGGCAAATAACCAGATGTTTCTCTGTTCAGACCATTGCCAAATTTGTCTAGCAAGATTATTCAAATGTGGGAATTGGATCCCACCCATCCGATTCACGTAGCTGATCGCTGTGGTGTTATCAACCCGCAGTAAAACTGAACAATCGGATTTATTGCTTGCGAAAAACTTCAAGGCTAAGAAAACAGCTAACAACTCTAAGTAGTTGATGTGTTGTTTAAGTTCACTACTTTTCCAAGCTCCATGAGCTCGTTCGTTATTACACACAGCTCCCCACCCGGTACGTGAAGCGTCCGAATAAACCTCTAATTCGAAGTTAGGTGTTTTCAAAGTATTTTTAGAATTTACCACATTCCTTTGCCACCAATTTAAATCGTCTAGTATTATAGGATGAGGTTTAAACTGTCTATCAAAACTAGGATATTTTTGTAAGGCTAGAAATTTTTGTCTTTCTAAAATTTTTGTATATAACCAACCATATTTGACCGCGGGACACGCGGCTATCAAAACTCCTATTAGCTGAGCAAATTCTCTAACTGAAAACTGAGAAGATTCTGAGAATTTGCCAACAAGGTTTAGAATTTTTTGTTTTTTGTCGTATGGCAAAGAAATTGATTGATTTACTGAATCGAATATAAATCCCAGGAATTTACAGGTTTGTTTTGGCACAAGAGAACTCTTTTCATAGTTAACTACGAACCCGAGACATTCTAAAAGATTTAAAGTAGCTTTAATATTTTTTAGGCATTCTTGATAATCATCACCAATACAAAGGATATCGTCGAGAAAAACAACATTTTTAAAGCCTTGATAGCGCAAATGGGATACTACTTCCTTCATGATCTTAGTAAAGGCTCTCGGTGCTACCGAAAGGCCATATGGCATACAATTAAACTCGTAAGTATTGATGTTAGAGTTCTCATTTTCGAATTGGAATCTCAAAAATTTGCGATCTGATTTACGAATTGGTATGAGGAAATATGCTTCTTTTAAATCGATAGTGGCCATAAAGCCATTAATAGGCAACAATTTAGATGCCATTCGGTAGTCTTCCATTTTGAAGTGTAATTTTGAAATGTGATGGTTTAAGTTTTTTAAGTTTAAAATAAATCTTTTATCGCCATTAGACTTTAAGGATAAAAATGTTTTTGAAATAAACTGATCCTTAGTAGGTGTGCAAGGGCTTACCGCACCTCATTTTAACAATTTCTGTATAGCTAATAACATGTCTACTTTTTCCGTTGCTGACATTGAAACGTAAGGTACATTATTGTGTCACGTTAGAATCAAACGGTATAGGAAAACCATTACGTATCCAATTTAAAATTACAGAATTAAATGTTATGTTGAGCCAACAATCATAAAAATAAGAAATTCTACCAGCGTGTTGTACCTCAGCTATTGGCGCGTTGCAGGTGCCCTCGACTTGTTCGCAGCGACCGAGTTCGACTGCTGATGATGTGGAGGCCGACGGCTCGTGGTGCTGTTCGCCCTGTTCAGACCTCTCCGCCCCCCCCTGTTCTGTTGGAACCGCGAGGGGCCTGACCAGTTTCCCTGGTAGGCACCTGGCTGTCGGTATTGATACTGGGGACGTGAATTAGATGTCGTTGGTTCCATCATCGAGGTACCTTTTTGACCTTTTGGAGCTTTTTTAATCGACATGCCTTGCTTCTCGATTGTTTTGGAAGCTTTTATTTTTTCCCCTAATTTATTTCCATATAAAGTTTCGTCCCTTTCGGAATCCTGAACTACGTTCAGAAAGGGTTAAGCTAAAGCGTAGTTAATAACACTAATTCGCGATTGTGTTTCCTGATAATGAAGGTCTCTTAGGATCGACATCCATCGCTCAGAATCTTTATTGCTTCAATTTTATTGTCGCTCGTAAGCATGACGGTCAAAGCTTTACTGATGGCTGAGACGCCAACCCCCAATTGCTGTTGCTCAGCTTCCTTCCTCTTATCTCTATGCCGAGACGCTTCAGAAATAGCCGCTGAAACTTCATTATTCAGTTTAGGTGCTTGAAGCAGAGTGCAGATTTCAGGCACAAGATAATCTTTGACTAACTTATCTTTTGCTTTCCTTTCTTGAGGATGGGTTCCCATCGCTGAGCTAAGCTATGATGAATTTTATCACCGAACTTTGGAGTAATGTCTGTTTCCTCTCCAAGTGCTATCAAAAGCTCTGGATCGAGCTCTGGGCAGGTACTATCTTTCTGAATAGGAGCTGATGCTTCCGCGGTCGGCATGGGAGCGACGTCAGGGATATAATTAGGTACATCGTCAATTACCGCCTGATTTTCTTCTACGTTGGCGTCGGGGCCGGAACGTGAAGATTCGTTATCGTCTGAAATACATAAGACGTAATTTTGAGTTCCACCTTTTTGTTCTTTGTGTTAACTCACGGTTAACCGCTAGAATCGTGGATAAAACCGCTAGGTTTCATAATTGCGGGTCATTATTTAAATTGTAATAATTATATATGTATATATTAGCTCATAGTATAGCCATCGTGTTAACGCTCGGTTAACCACTAGGCGAGACATTATCATTATGTATTTGAAGAATCTGAACCTTCGTGTTAACTCACGGTTAACCGCCGGGCAAAAAATGAATAGCGCATAAGCATCATAATAGGTATCAC
Organism: Aporophyla lueneburgensis; assembly: GCA_932294355.1. NCBI lineage: Eukaryota > Metazoa > Arthropoda > Insecta > Lepidoptera > Noctuidae > Aporophyla > Aporophyla lueneburgensis. The sequence goes on along the minus strand of OW028762.1, from coordinate 6,768,501 downwards.
AATAAAACAATGCGCCTATAATCCTCGTGGATTAGGTGGCGCCATATTTTAATTTATAATTGAGGGTAGTTGTAAGTACGGTACATACCAGAATCAGATGAAGATTCCATTATAATTCTACGCCGTTTATGTCTTCGTTCATCTTCCAACTTCTTGATTTTACGTCGATGGTATTCAATTTCTTGAGAATATTCCCGTTTTTTCGGCATTTTTAATAACTAGTGAGCGCGTGTGTGCTTGCTATCGTGCACGAAAAAAGAATGACAGCTTGACTAGTGGTGTGGTTATGGTCAGTATAGAATCGAGTTAATCGTAAAAAGTCGTTACTTATTTCGATTTTATAAATCTCTTAAAGTGTGCATGTTATCTTGTAGATTCATAAAAAGGAATACCTGGTTATAATATATCTGAAGAATGAAGCGAAGAAATATAATTATGAGAGACACAAAATGAGAGATTGTAGAAAGTTTAGTCTTTAGTCAAAAGAAAGAAGAAAGAAAAGCGGCAAACTGTCTGTCTGTCTGTCTGTCTGTCTGTCTGTCTGTCTGTCTGTCTGTCTGTCTGTCTGTCTGTCTGTCTGTCTGTCTGTCTGTCTGTCTGTCTGTCTGTCTGTCTGTCTGTCTGTCTGTCTGTCTGTCTGTCTGTCTGTCTGTCTGTCTGTCTGTCTGTCTGTCTGTCTGTCTGTCTGTCTGTCTGTCTGTCTGTCTGTCTGTCTGTCTGTCTGTCTGTCTGTCTGTCTGTCTGTCTGTCTGTCTGTCTGTCTGTCTGTCTGTCTGTCTGTCTGTCTGTCTGTCTGTCTGTCTGTCTGTCTGTCTGTCTGTCTGTCTGTCTGTCTGTCTGTCTGTCTGTCTGTCTGTCTGTCTGTCTGTCTGTCTGTCTGTCTGTCTGTCTGTCTGTCTGTCTGTCTGTCTGTCTGTCTGTCTGTCTGTCTGTCTGTCTGTCTGTCTGTCTGTCTGTCTGTCTGTCTGTCTGTCTGTCTGTCTGTCTGTCTGTCTGTCTGTCTGTCTGTCTGTCTGTCTGTCTGTCTGTCTGTCTGTCTGTCTGTCTGTCTGTCTGTCTGTCTGTCTGTCTGTCTGTCTGTCTGTCTGTCTGTCTGTCTGTCTGTCTGTCTGTCTGTCTGTCTGTCTGTCTGTCTGTCTGTCTGTCTGTCTGTCTGTCTGTCTGTCTGTCTGTCTGTCTGTCTGTCTGTCTGTCTGTCTGTCTGTCTGTCTGTCTGTCTGTCTGTCTGTCTGTCTGTCTGTCTGTCTGTCTGTCTGTCTGTCTGTCTGTCTGTCTGTCTGTCTGTCTGTCTGTCTGTCTGTCTGTCTGTCTGTCTGTCTGTCTGTCTGTCTGTCTGTCTGTCTGTCTGTCTGTCTGTCTGTCTGTCTGTCTGTCTGTCTGTCTGTCTGTCTGTCTGTCTGTCTGTCTGTCTGTCTGTCTGTCTGTCTGTCTGTCTGTCTGTCTGTCTGTCTGTCTGTCTGTCTGTCTGTCTGTCTGTCTGTCTGTCTGTCTGTCTGTCTGTCTGTCTGTCTGTCTGTCTGTCTGTCTGTCTGTCTGTCTGTCTGTCTGTCTGTCTGTCTGTCTGTCTGTCTGTCTGTCTGTCTGTCTGTCTGTCTGTCTGTCTGTCTGTCTGTCTGTCTGTCTGTCTGTCTGTCTGTCTGTCTGTCTGTCTGTCTGTCTGTCTGTCTGTCTGTCTGTCTGTCTGTCTGTCTGTCTGTCTGTCTGTCTGTCTGTCTGTCTGTCTGTCTGTCTGTCTGTCTGTCTGTCTGTCTGTCTGTCTGTCTGTCTGTCTGTCTGTCTGTCTGTCTGTCTGTCTGTCTGTCTGTCTGTCTGTCTGTCTGTCTGTCTGTCTGCAAAAGCTAGTAGAAAATAAGTTAGAAGAACTTCAATAAAACGGTTACAAGATAAAGTAGGTAATAACAACACCATACAGTTCAACGAACAAACCCTTAAGGTTACAGTTCGTATAGAGGCCTAAGCCACCCAAATACAAAGTGTATCTTTCGCTATCAGCTAGTCAATACAGCTATGTGAATATACAGCAGCGCTGTACCAGGTAAACCGACAGTTTTGACGGGAGCAGGGGCTCTGTATTAAGTCTAATCCGAAGATAGACTGACTTGCTCACTGAGTCCAAGCTCTTTTATAGGACAATGTCCCGCCATAACATCCACGATTACTCTGTCCAATGGCGCGCGGAAGTACGCCACGTGTTTACTTGATACAAAACACTAAAGTATTCTAAACAAAATAAGACTTGCATTATGAAGTGATCAAATAATATTAGAATAATTGTCGTAAATAAACAAATGGTAAATTCACTACGTAAATCATTTCAAAATTTAAAGTGACATGTAATTTATTGTTTTGAACAAACCTACCGGTTACAATTACCGAAATAAGTTTCCAAAAATGAATTAGTGCGTACACCAAGTACTCAATAAATTATGTTCCGATTTATTACACACTATCTGATAGAAAACTCACGTAAATTAATGATAATAAAAACAAAGAATAGCAAATTACGCGGACTACCCACAATTTCTATTTGACAACCAACTCCGACATACCTATAAAATTAATTTATTACCTATGGTTATGCTTGACATTCAGTAAGACTATAGACCGTAGACAGTCGAGGCTATAGACCCAAAATATTAAAGACAGATGTTCTCGATTGGACCACAGATTTGGACCATAAACAAAAAAATACCTATGCTTGTGTGTATTAAATACATGGTAATGAATAGTAGTGTGTGTAACGTGTTATTTATTGAAAATAATGTACGCATAATTTAAAAAAAAGCACTCGTCACTTCTTCTCTGTATAAACTATAAGTGTGCGAAATTTCATACTTCTCCTTCCGCCCAATTTTCGTAAAAAGGGATCCAAAGTTTAATTTTTCGTAAAAAATATCTTATCATGTTTTTAAACATATTTCCGGATTTAATTTCAGATTCTTTATTGGAATTTAAATCAACAAAAGAAGGAAGACAAGCATTTCTAATGATGTCAGAATTGCTGAGCTGACAAGAGCGTACGTTGAAGGAACTAGTCAACAATGATTTTTAATAGAACTCAGTAAATGAGCCCCTAATTACTGTTTAAAATTAAATATAGCTTTAATGATTGCACAAACTGTGATTTTTTAGAAGATAGTTTTATTTATTCACAACAAACACACAACATCCTGACAGGCTAGACCCAATGCGACATTGTAGTTTAAATTATTTCATATACAAACTGTGATTTATTAACAGATATCTAACAACTGTGAATAAAAACTGTGATTGGTGATGACTTAAAAAAAAAAAATACAAACCATACAAGCACTTTTCTTACCATTAGTACTTTTGCACCTTCTAGCTATACATGTAGGTAGATATACAAGTATATGGACCGGGCGAGTTGGGACTGGGGATGAGATGGGACGAAGCCGGGAAACCAATGTTATTCATATGACTATCAACATAAATTATCGGTATATTCAAATTACAACTATCTTTCTTTGGCAGAAATATCGAGAGGACTAGCCAACGCTAGGAAAAGACAGAATTCTGTGGAAAAAGAAAAGAGAGGCCTTGGCCATGCAGTGGCACAATACATGCTAGTTAGATTAGATTAGATTTCTTAGGCAGATGTTCTTCGGAAAACTGAAACGCATGTAACAGCAAAATCTATATATAACTATAAGTATCATGTATATATACCTAATATCAAAATTTGTGTATCAGAATGGTTACGGCTTATTTACTGTGTATGAAAGTTCTTATGCATATGGTTTGTTGGGAAAGGGTTTCACTAAATAAGGCACAGAAAAACAAGACTAGATATTTCAATTAGGCTTGTCAGTAATTAATCAGAAAGCTAGTTGTCCGTTCCAAAACTATGTCTTCATGGAGAAGAAGGACAAGAAACTCCATGGAAACAGTATTAAAGTATTATATCAACACACTTCTTACATTGCCATTAATTATCATTATCTTAAATACATTTAATTCTATCTCTTGGACGATTGTCCAAGAGATCTCAAAATAATATCAACATAATCACAACAATTACAATAGCTAGGCAAAGAAAGAATATGAATATTCCATTTTATATGATTTAAAACATTCGCAATATTGGCAACAACATAAATGGTACAACAACGTTTTCATAACAAGCAATAAGTGTTACATAATATCAAATTACTTAACTTACGTGACCTCTGGTCGAACTTTTCCACACAACAACAGCACTAGAACTAACGAACTAAACCTCTTCCAAGGAACTGCCTCGATAAAGTAATTACTATCCTTTTTATATCTGTAAAAAAAATGTCTAATGACACAGAAGCCTAAAACATGTTTTGCTTGATTGCTTACACATTACTTTAATTAAATAAATAAAAAATGAATTAATTCATTTATCATTCAATTTGGCCATAATTATGCAGTTTACATTAAATTTTGAGAATTTCCGAAAAAAAAAAACTTAAAAATTTGGTTAAATATATTTGGTAAGACTTCGTCTAAGACAACCATGGCTTAAATGGTTCTAAATTGTCTGTACTATCTTCGCCTTAAAGCTTTGCACCCATCTTCCAATCACCCTGTATATTAATTAAATCATTATTAATTCCTTCTAGTACTAAAATCATAGTTATTTTTACTATTTAAGACGAGTCAGTTTTTGTAAACACTTTATCTAGTCAAATTAGGTACTTCTATATTGGTTCAATGCTTCGTTAATGTGATAGATGTCATTATCTACCCAACAATTATAAAATATGAAAATGAAATATCTAACACATGCGTAGCATGACCACCGTAGAAACGAGTTTTATGGACGGAAGAATACACAAAATGACAGATTGTAGAAAGTTTAGTCGAAGTCGAAGTCGAAGTCGAAGTCGAAGTTAAAGTAAAACAACGTATTCACATTGACGAATGGCACAGACTGAACTTTATTTTTAAAACCATAGAACAAACATGTCTACCGACAATGCATGCCAGATGGCAGCACTAGTAACATATTATGTAGATATTAGACCTTTAACACCCCCACTATATCTAACAATATGGATATACAAAAATATTACAATCTTTGAATACCTAATACATCCAAAAACTTATAATATTTCACAACACATAAAGCCTTCGTGAATACAGCATCAGCTGGCATCTCAGCTGTAGGCAAATACTTCACATTTACAATTTTATTTACTGCACATTCTCTACAAAAGTGAAACTTAATGTCTATGTGTTTTGTATGCTTCTGAAACATTAGATTCATAGTTAGCTTTTGTGCACTCTGACTTTCGTTGAACAAATCAATGATATACAAATTTTGTGTAATTACATATAGGAAATTTCTGAAATAAACAGCTTCTTTACATGCTTCTGTAATAGCCATATATTCGGCCTCACTACTAGACAAGGCTACAGTAGTTTGTTTTTTTAGTTTCCCAAGAAATTACACAACCAGATAAAGACATTTGCACAATGTTCTCTAGAATAGCAATTGTTAAATTGACTCAAAAATCCTACTGTATAAGTAATATCAAGTCTGGTTAGATCTGCTAAGTACATTAGAGAACCAATAACTTGCTGATATGGGAATTTTCCAACAAATTTTCCAACATAGTTTTCCCCCTTAGATACATGCAACTTACGTTTCCATAGGAGTCTGAATGGGTTTACATTGAATCATGTTAAACCTTTGTAACACTTGATCAATATAATCAGACTGGTTCAATGTGATAGTTTTCTCAGATTTATTAACACTTACATTGACATCAAAACTCTTTCTGATTTCACCTAAATCTTTAAGTTTGAAATGGCTAGCTAATAAATTTTTCAAATATTCTGTTGCTTTACAATCATTTGAAGAAATAAAAAAATCATCCACAAAAAGTATAACAATAGTCCTCAAATTATTTCTAATTTTTTACGAAGCACCTACTTACACTGTACAACCCTACCATCTTGTGAACTATCACATAATTCCCACGCATCATTTTCTTTGAAACACTGTAGTTCTTCTTGCATGGCCAACATCCACTGTTTCTAAAGCACAGTTTTTTAAAGCATCATGCAGTGTCAAACCTGCCCCATCGTCATAGGTTTCAGCGCTTGTACAAAGATTCTACATACCATATCTCTCTGGTGGTTTCCGTGTTCGTCTGGGTCTGTCCATGAAATCTTCATTTTTACACTGAAGTGTACTCTCTGCGTCTTCATAATCACTTGGAACATATGTTTTATCATTTCCATCATCAAAGGAATAATCATTTTCACTGTTGGAATTATCTTCAAGACTAGATGTTGATTCAAGACTTGTTACCTTCTGGTCTTGTTGTTCTGGTTTAACCTCATCCCCCACTGAAGCAACATTCTGGTCTTGCACTTGAATCATACATTCAGAATTGATTTCTGGCTCAATAATGACCACATCTCTACTTGTAAACACAGTCCTTGTTTCTGGATTATAGACTCTGTATCCCTTAACGTTATCTGGATATCCTGTAAGAATACATTTCACAGATTTCTTATCCCATTTCTTACGCTTTTGTTTAGCAACATGTACCATGACAGTGCTTCCAAATATCCTAATATGACTGATATCTGGTTTTGTGCCAGTCCATAGTTCATATGGCGTTCTATTATCCAACGCTGCAGCCACAGTTCGATTCTGCAGGTACACTGCCGTATTGGTGGCCTCACCCCAAAACTCTTTTCCCAGGTTTGCATCAAACAGTAGACATCTCGCTTTTTCTACGACTGTGCGATTGAATCTTTCACATAAACCATTTTGTTCAGGAGTGTATGGATTGCTTTTCTGGTGGATAATACCAGCACTGTTTAGGTAATTTTCAAATTCCTTATTACAATACTCTAAACCATTATCGCTTCTTATCACTTTTATTGTTCTTTTTGTTTGATTTTCCACCTGTGCTTTGAATATCTTGAAATACTTCAGAGCCTCATTTTTGTGCTTCAGAAAATAAACAAATGTTATACGACTGTAATCATCGACAAATAACAAAAAATACCTTGCTCCTCCTATCGATGTAGTCTCCATAGGGCCACAAATGTCTGTGTGCACTAAATCTAGCAAGTTTCTGCTTCTCTGACCACTGCCTTTAAATGGTAAGCGACACTGTTTACCTTCACAACATGGTGTACAAGAAGCCTTGCTTATTTCAACTTTTTCATCGAATGACATTCCCAAGACCGCATTTTTCATTTTATTTAAGTATACCTTGTTGACATGTCCTAATCTGCGATGCCATGTTACTCCTGACACAGCTGATGCAGCCAAATACTCCTGGGATACCAAGTTTACTTTGTATAACCCATTGACCAATACTGCTGTAGCGACTAACTGTTGCTTTTTATTGTATACACAACAGCCTTTATCTGTGAAAGACACACTGTTTCCTTTTTTAATTAGCCTGATAGTAGGTTAGTAGTCAGAGATGGTATACAGCGTACGTCTTCTATCACGATGTCGTACTCGCAATCATCAGTTGAAGTCGTTATTTTAACATTGCCAGAACATAATACTGTCATCTTCTCACTATTAGCTACGACAATTCCTTTATTTTGTTCATATCTGGCATTCTTAACCCAACTTTCGTTTGCTGTTAGGTGTACACTTGCCCCGGAGTCAATATACCAATCATTTTTGTTGAAATTCGCACTTAAAAATACTGCACTAAATGCGTTTGATTGCATTCTTTCTTTATTTTTCTTATTTGCTGAATTATTTTCGTTATTCATGCACTGATTTTTGTAATGGCCGAGTTGTTTACACCGGTAGCATTTCACCGCCTTGATGTTTGAATTCAACGGAACTGTAGTACTACATCACAATTTTTCTTGGCCATAGACAAATTATTCTTATTTTGCTTTGCATGATTTGAATGACTGACGAAAGCACCGTTCATTTCACTCTCGTGATAATCTACCGACTCCATGTCTAATAATTTTGTTTTGATATTGTCTGCCGTAATGGAAATGCCCGAATGTTCGATTGCCATGATCATTGGAGCAAAACGATCAGGCAATCCAGCCAACAACAATGACCCTGTCCATTGATCATTTATTTCAAATCCCGTTCCACTTAATTTCTGCGCTGTATCGATAATCTGCGTCACATATGACGTCATCGAACTGCAATTATCTCGTCGGATTGAAATCAAATTTCTTAACAGACTTATTCTCCGTGAAAAGCCACTATCATCAAATAATTGCTGTAGTTTTTATTCCACAATTCTTTCGACGATTTAACGGTTTTGACGTGGACATACAATGACGGGTCTATAGTCATAATCAATTTGGCTTTAGTTTTTTCGTCATCCGCGCTTGCTATTTCTTTTCCCGGTTCTGGCTTGATACAATGCTTCATGCCTTCGAGAACTAAGAAATTTTCTGCAGCGAAACACCACTCCGAATAATTATCGCGTCCCTTTAGTTTCGGTACATTGATAAGGTAGTTGGCAGCCATTTTGACGAACAGTTTCTACACTTATATACTGCGATAATTAATACGATCAGTCTGTTCACAGCTAAATCGCACTGAATACTGTCTTTTAACACTTGCGTTACTGCAAAATCCTTGTTAAAACGACTCAATACTGCGATTTTATGAGCGTGTGGTCCATAACCTAAAGTAAAACAACGTATTCACATTGACGAATGGCACAGACTGAACTTTATTTTTAAAACAATAGAACAAACATGTCTACCGACAATGCATGCCAGATGGCAGCACTAGTACTCGAAGTCGAAGTCGAAGTCGAAGTCGAAGTCGAAGTCGAAGTCGAAGTCGAAGTCGAAGTCGAAGTCGAAGTCGAAGTCGAAGTCGAAGTCGAAGTCGAAGTCGAAGTCGAAGTCGAAGTCGAAGTCGAAGTCGAAGTCGAAGTCGAAGTCGAAGTCGAAGTCGAAGTCGAAGTCGAAGTCGAAGTCGAAGTCGAAGTCGAAGTCGAAGTCGAAGTCGAAGTCGAAGTCGAAGTCGAAGTCGAAGTCGAAGTCGAAGTCGAAGTCGAAGTCGAAGTCGAAGTCGAAGTCGAAGTCGAAGTCGAAGTCGAAGTCGAAGTCTGTCTGTCTGTCTGTCTGTCTGTCTGTCTGTCTGTCTGTCTGTCTGTCTGTCTGTCTGTCTGTCTGTCTGTCTGTCTGTCTGTCTGTCTGTCTGTCTGTCTGTCTGTCTGTCTGTCTGTCTGTCTGTCTGTCTGTCTGTCTGTCTGTCTGTCTGTCTGTCTGTCTGTCTGTCTGTCTGTCTGTCTGTCTGTCTGTCTGTCTGTCTGTCTGTCTGTCTGTCTGTCTGTCTGTCTGTCTGTCTGTCTGTCTGTCTGTCTGTCTGTCTGTCTGTCTGTCTGTCTGTCTGTCTGTCTGTCTGTCTGTCTGTCTGTCTGTCTGTCTGTCTGTCTGTCTGTCTGTCTGTCTGTCTGTCTGTCTGTCTGTCTGTCTGTCTGTCTGTCTGTCTGTCTGTCTGTCTGTCTGTCTGTCTGTCTGTCTGTCTGTCTGTCTGTCTGTCTGTCTGTCTGTCTGTCTGTCTGTCTGTCTGTCTGTCTGTCTGTCTGTCTGTCTGTCTGTCTGTCTGTCTGTCTGTCTGTCTGTCTGTCTGTCTGTCTGTCTGTCTGTCTGTCTGTCTGTCTGTCTGTCTGTCTGTCTGTCTGTCTGTCTGTCTGTCTGTCTGTCTGTCTGTCTGTCTGTCTGTCTGTCTGTCTGTCTGTCTGTCTGTCTGTCTGTCTGTCTGTCTGTCTGTCTGTCTGTCTGTCTGTCTGTCTGTCTGTCTGTCTGTCTGTCTGTCTGTCTGTCTGTCTGTCTGTCTGTCTGTCTGTCTGTCTGTCTGTCTGTCTGTCTGTCTGTCTGTCTGTCTGTCTGTCTGTCTGTCTGTCTGTCTGTCTGTCTGTCTGTCTGTCTGTCTGTCTGTCTGTCTGTCTGTCTGTCTGTCTGTCTGTCTGTCTGTCTGTCTGTCTGTCTGTCTGTCTGTCTGTCTGTCTGTCTGTCTGTCTGTCTGTCTGTCTGTCTGTCTGTCTGTCTGTCTGTCTGTCTGTCTGTCTGTCTGTCTGTCTGTCTGTCTGTCTGTCTGTCTGTCTGTCTGTCTGTCTGTCTGTCTGTCTGTCTGTCTGTCTGTCTGTCTGTCTGTCTGTCTGTCTGTCTGTCTGTCTGTCTGTCTGTCTGTCTGTCTGTCTGTCTGTCTGTCTGTCTGTCTGTCTGTCTGTCTGTCTGTCTGTCTGTCTGTCTGTCTGTCTGTCTGTCTGTCTGTCTGTCTGTCTGTCTGTCTGTCTGTCTGTCTGTCTGTCTGTCTGTCTGTCTGTCTGTCTGTCTGTCTGTCTGTCTGTCTGTCTGTCTGTCTGTCTGTCTGTCTGTCTGTCTGTCTGTCTGTCTGTCTGTCTGTCTGTCTGTCTGTCTGTCTGTCTGTCTGTCTGTCTGTCTGTCTGTCTGTCTGTCTGTCTGTCTGTCTGTCTGTCTGTCTGTCTGTCTGTCTGTCTGTCTGTCTGTCTGTCTGTCTGTCTGTCTGTCTGTCTGTCTGTCTGTCTGTCTGTCTGTCTGTCTGTCTGTCTGTCTGTCTGTCTGTCTGTCTGTCTGTCTGTCTGTCTGTCTGTCTGTCTGTCTGTCTGTCTGTCTGTCTGTCTGTCTGTCTGTCTGTCTGTCTGTCTGTCTGTCTGTCTGTCTGTCTGTCTGTCTGTCTGTCTGTCTGTCTGTCTGTCTGTCTGTCTGTCTGTCTGTCTGTCTGTCTGTCTGTCTGTCTGTCTGTCTGTCTGTCTGTCTGTCTGTCTGTCTGTCTGTCTGTCTGTCTGTCTGTCTGTCTGTCTGTCTGTCTGTCTGTCTGTCTGTCTGTCTGTCTGTCTGTCTGTCTGTCTGTCTGTCTGTCTGTCTGTCTGTCTGTCTGTCTGTCTGTCTGTCTGTCTGTCTGTCTGTCTGTCTGTCTGTCTGTCTGTCTGTCTGTCTGTCTGTCTGTCTGTCTGTCTGTCTGTCTGTCTGTCTGTCTGTCTGTCTGTCTGTCTGTCTGTCTGTCTGTCTGTCTGTCTGTCTGTCTGTCTGTCTGTCTGTCTGTCTGTCTGTCTGTCTGTCTGTCTGTCTGTCTGTCTGTCTGTCTGTCTGTCTGTCTGTCTGTCTGTCTGTCTGTCTGTCTGTCTGTCTGTCTGTCTGTCTGTCTGTCTGTCTGTCTGTCTGTCTGTCTGTCTGTCTGTCTGTCTGTCTGTCTGTCTGTCTGTCTGTCTGTCTGTCTGTCTGTCTGTCTGTCTGTCTGTCTGTCTGTCTGTCTGTCTGTCTGTCTGTCTGTCTGTCTGTCTGTCTGTCTGTCTGTCTGTCTGTCTGTCTGTCTGTCTGTCTGTCTGTCTGTCTGTCTGTCTGTCTGTCTGTCTGTCTGTCTGTCTGTCTGTCTGTCTGTCTGTCTGTCTGTCTGTCTGTCTGTCTGTCTGTCTGTCTGTCTGTCTGTCTGTCTGTCTGTCTGTCTGTCTGTCTGTCTGTCTGTCTGTCTGTCTGTCTGTCTGTCTGTCTGTCTGTCTGTCTGTCTGTCTGTCTGTCTGTCTGTCTGTCTGTCTGTCTGTCTGTCTGTCTGTCTGTCTGTCTGTCTGTCTGTCTGTCTGTCTGTCTGTCTGTCTGTCTGTCTGTCTGTCTGTCTGTCTGTCTGTCTGTCTGTCTGTCTGTCTGTCTGTCTGTCTGTCTGTCTGTCTGTCTGTCTGTCTGTCTGTCTGTCTGTCTGTCTGTCTGTCTGTCTGTCTGTCTGTCTGTCTGTCTGTCTGTCTGTCTGTCTGTCTGTCTGTCTGTCTGTCTGTCTGTCTGTCTGTCTGTCTGTCTGTCTGTCTGTCTGTCTGTCTGTCTGTCTGTCTGTCTGTCTGTCTGTCTGTCTGTCTGTCTGTCTGTCTGTCTGTCTGTCTGTCTGTCTGTCTGTCTGTCTGTCTGTCTGTCTGTCTGTCTGTCTGTCTGTCTGTCTGTCTGTCTGTCTGTCTGTCTGTCTGTCTGTCTGTCTGTCTGTCTGTCTGTCTGTCTGTCTGTCTGTCTGTCTGTCTGTCTGTCTGTCTGTCTGTCTGTCTGTCTGTCTGTCTGTCTGTCTGTCTGTCTGTCTGTCTGTCTGTCTGTCTGTCTGTCTGTCTGTCTGTCTGTCTGTCTGTCTGTCTGTCTGTCTGTCTGTCTGTCTGTCTGTCTGTCTGTCTGTCTGTCTGTCTGTCTGTCTGTCTGTCTGTCTGTCTGTCTGTCTGTCTGTCTGTCTGTCTGTCTGTCTGTCTGTCTGTCTGTCTGTCTGTCTGTCTGTCTGTCTGTCTGTCTGTCTGTCTGTCTGTCTGTCTGTCTGTCTGTCTGTCTGTCTGTCTGTCTGTCTGTCTGTCTGTCTGTCTGTCTGTCTGTCTGTCTGTCTGTCTGTCTGTCTGTCTGTCTGTCTGTCTGTCTGTCTGTCTGTCTGTCTGTCTGTCTGTCTGTCTGTCTGTCTGTCTGTCTGTCTGTCTGTCTGTCTGTCTGTCTGTCTGTCTGTCTGTCTGTCTGTCTGTCTGTCTGTCTGTCTGTCTGTCTGTCTGTCTGTCTGTCTGTCTGTCTGTCTGTCTGTCTGTCTGTCTGTCTGTCTGTCTGTCTGTCTGTCTGTCTGTCTGTCTGTCTGTCTGTCTGTCTGTCTGTCTGTCTGTCTGTCTGTCTGTCTGTCTGTCTGTCTGTCTGTCTGTCTGTCTGTCTGTCTGTCTGTCTGTCTGTCTGTCTGTCTGTCTGTCTGTCTGTCTGTCTGTCTGTCTGTCTGTCTGTCTGTCTGTCTGTCTGTCTGTCTGTCTGTCTGTCTGTCTGTCTGTCTGTCTGTCTGTCTGTCTGTCTGTCTGTCTGTCTGTCTGTCTGTCTGTCTGTCTGTCTGTCTGTCTGTCTGTCTGTCTGTCTGTCTGTCTGTCTGTCTGTCTGTCTGTCTGTCTGTCTGTCTGTCTGTCTGTCTGTCTGTCTGTCTGTCTGTCTGTCTGTCTGTCTGTCTGTCTGTCTGTCTGTCTGTCTGTCTGTCTGTCTGTCTGTCTGTCTGTCTGTCTGTCTGTCTGTCTGTCTGTCTGTCTGTCTGTCTGTCTGTCTGTCTGTCTGTCTGTCTGTCTGTCTGTCTGTCTGTCTGTCTGTCTGTCTGTCTGTCTGTCTGTCTGTCTGTCTGTCTGTCTGTCTGTCTGTCTGTCTGTCTGTCTGTCTGTCTGTCTGTCTGTCTGTCTGTCTGTCTGTCTGTCTGTCTGTCTGTCTGTCTGTCTGTCTGTCTGTCTGTCTGTCTGTCTGTCTGTCTGTCTGTCTGTCTGTCTGTCTGTCTGTCTGTCTGTCTGTCTGTCTGTCTGTCTGTCTGTCTGTCTGTCTGTCTGTCTGTCTGTCTGTCTGTCTGTCTGTCTGTCTGTCTGTCTGTCTGTCTGTCTGTCTGTCTGTCTGTCTGTCTGTCTGTCTGTCTGTCTGTCTGTCTGTCTGTCTGTCTGTCTGTCTGTCTGTCTGTCTGTCTGTCTGTCTGTCTGTCTGTCTGTCTGTCTGTCTGTCTGTCTGTCTGTCTGTCTGTCTGTCTGTCTGTCTGTCTGTCTGTCTGTCTGTCTGTCTGTCTGTCTGTCTGTCTGTCTGTCTGTCTGTCTGTCTGTCTGTCTGTCTGTCTGTCTGTCTGTCTGTCTGTCTGTCTGTCTGTCTGTCTGTCTGTCTGTCTGTCTGTCTGTCTGTCTGTCTGTCTGTCTGTCTGTCTGTCTGTCTGTCTGTCTGTCTGTCTGTCTGTCTGTCTGTCTGTCTGTCTGTCTGTCTGTCTGTCTGTCTGTCTGTCTGTCTGTCTGTCTGTCTGTCTGTCTGTCTGTCTGTCTGTCTGTCTGTCTGTCTGTCTGTCTGTCTGTCTGTCTGTCTGTCTGTCTGTCTGTCTGTCTGTCTGTCTGTCTGTCTGTCTGTCTGTCTGTCTGTCTGTCTGTCTGTCTGTCTGTCTGTCTGTCTGTCTGTCTGTCTGTCTGTCTGTCTGTCTGTCTGTCTGTCTGTCTGTCTGTCTGTCTGTCTGTCTGTCTGTCTGCAAAAGCTAGTAGAAAATAAGTTAGAAGAACTTCAATAAAACGGTTACAAGATAAAGTAGGTAATAACAACACCATACAGTTCAACGAACAAACCCTTAAGGTTACAGTTCGTATAGAGGCCTAAGCCACCCAAATACAAAGTGTATCTTTCGCTATCAGCTAGTCAATACAGCTATGTGAATATACAGCAGCGCTGTACCAGGTAAACCGACAGTTTTGACGGGAGCAGGGGCTCTGTATTAAGTCTAATCCGAAGATAGACTGACTTGCTCACTGAGTCCAAGCTCTTTTATAGGACAATGTCCCGCCATAACATCCACGATTACTCTGTCCAATGGCGCGCGGAAGTACGCCACGTGTTTACTTGATACAAAACACTAAAGTATTCTAAACAAAATAAGACTTGCATTATGAAGTGATCAAATAATATTAGAATAATTGTCGTAAATAAACAAATGGTAAATTCACTACGTAAATCATTTCAAAATTTAAAGTGACATGTAATTTATTGTTTTGAACAAACCTACCGGTTACAATTACCGAAATAAGTTTCCAAAAATGAATTAGTGCGTACACCAAGTACTCAATAAATTATGTTCCGATTTATTACACACTATCTGATAGAAAACTCACGTAAATTAATGATAATAAAAACAAAGAATAGCAAATTACGCGGACTACCCACAATTTCTATTTGACAACCAACTCCGACATACCTATAAAATTAATTTATTACCTATGGTTATGCTTGACATTCAGTAAGACTATAGACCGTAGACAGTCGAGGCTATAGACCCAAAATATTAAAGACAGATGTTCTCGATTGGACCACAGATTTGGACCATAAACAAAAAAATACCTATGCATGTGTGTATTAAATACATGGTAATGAATAGTAGTGTGTGTAACGTGTTATTTATTGAAAATAATGTACGCATAATTTAAAAAAAGCACTCGTCACTTCTTCTCTGTATAAACTATAAGTGTGCGAAATTTCATACTTCTCCTTCCGCCCAATTTTCGTAAAAAGGGATCCAAAGTTTAATTTTTCGTAAAAAATATCTTATCATGTTTTGAAACATATTTCCGGATTCTTTATTGGAATTTAAATCAACAAAAGAAGGAAAAAGAAGGAAGACAAGCATTTCTAATGATGTCAGAATTGCTGAGCTGACAAGAGCGTACGTTGAAGGAACTAGTCAACAATGATTTTTAATAGAACTCAGTAAATGAGCCCCTAATTACTGTTTAAAATTAAATATAGCTTTAATGATTGCACAAACTGTGATTTTTTAGAAGATAGTTTTATTTATTCACAACAAACATACAACATCCTTACAGGCTAGACCCAATGCGACATTAAAGTTTAAATTATTTCATATACAAACTGTGATTTATTAACAGATATCTGTAATTGTTATAAAAACTGTGATTAGTGATGACTGAATAAAAATAAATACAAACCATACAAGCACTTTTCTTACCATTAGTACTTTTGCACCTTCTAGCTATACATGTAGGTAGATATACAAGTATATGGGCCGGGCGAGTAGGGACTGGGGATGAGATGGGACGAAGCCGGGAAACCAATGTTATTCATATGACTATCAACATAAATTATCGGTATATTCAAATTACAACTATCTTTCTTTGGCAGAAATATCGAGAGGACTAGCCAACGCTAGGAAAAGACAGAATTCTGTGGAAAAAGAAAAGAGAGGCCTTGGCCGTGCAGTGGCACAATACATGCTAGTTAGATTAGATTAGATTTCTTAGGCAGATGTTCTTCGGAAAACTGAAACGCGTGTAACAGCAAAATCTATATCTGTATATAACTATAAGTATCATGTATATATACCTAATATCAAACTTTGTGTATCAGAATGGTTACGGCTTATTTACTGTGTATGAAAGTTCTTATGCATATGGTTTGTTGGGAAAGGGTTTCACTAAATAAGGCACAGAAAGACAAGACTAGATATTTATTTCAATTAGGCTTGTCAGTAATTAATCAGAAAGCTAGTTGTCCGTTCCAAAACTAGGTCTTCATGGAGAAAAAGGACAAGAAACTCCATGGAAACAGTATTAAAGTATTATATCAACACACTTCTTACATTGCCATAAATTATCATTATCTTAAATACATTTAATTATATCTCTTGGACGATTGTCCAAGAGATCTCAAAATAATATCAACATAATCACAACAATTACAATAGCTAGGCAAAGAAAGAATATGAATATTCCATTTTATATGATTTAAAACATTCGCAATATTGGCAACAACATAAATGGTACAACAACGTTTTCATAACAAGCAATAAGTGTTACATAATATCAAATTACTTAACTTACGTGACCTCTGGTCGATCTTTTCCACACAACAACAGCACTAGAACTAACAAACTACTTCCAGAAATAAAATCATTTATCATAACTAGTCTATTTTTTTAACAGAAAAGTTTAATTTCAGTTTTCAAATTTAAAAAATCCCGACCAGAACAAAAACTTCTAAAAAGTAAAAAAAAAAATACGTATTGGCACTTAAAGATTAATAAGAAATTGTAGGTAATATTTTGATCAAAGGATCGTTGTGTCGAAACGGCTGTACCGATTTTGATTAACATGTCTAAGAATCACCGCAAAAAAGCGTACCATGAAATAAAAAAAACCTGAATCTAATCGGTTCACCCGTTTAAGAGCTACGGTGCCATAGACAGACACACATAGCGGTCTAACTTATGAGACATTTCTGCCTTCTCTACAGGATGGCAATCCAGGAGGCAGTGGTGGCTTGTTCCCAAATTATTGTTATTAGTAGTAGAGGCTCTTATTTATGTATTAAGTACTGTTTTACGTCTTTGTTACTATCATTTATTTCTGTCTGAGTATAGTTTTCAATGTTTTGTCGGTATATTGGAGTGTTCTAGCTGGCATATAGAAAATAATTTTATTTCAAATGTTGTATTTCAGAGTGTTACTTACTATTTCACAGAATCAAGTTCTTCTAACATTACAGACAGCTGTGCTGCTGGGGAGTTTGTTGCGCCACTTTTTCCCAGCTAAAGCACTAGGAAGTGGAGAAGGGCAGGCGTTTTGGAGGACTGTCTTATATATTATAATTTTATTTTTTTCTTGTTCTTCTGTTTTGCTTTGTTATTTTATAAACGTACATCTGTGCGCTCTAATTATTAATCTTAGGTTGAGATAATATTTCTCAGTAAGTGAATTATGTACTGCAATTCTTTATCTATACTATTAATATTATAAAGCTGAAGAGTTTGTTTGTTTGAACGCGCTAATCTCAGGAACTACTAGTTCGAATTGAAAAAATATTTTTGTGTTGGGTAGCTTATTTATTGAGAAAGGCTATACGCTATGTAACATCACGCTACGATCAAAAAGAGCGGAGCAGCAATGAAAAATGGTCGAAAACTGGCAGGCAATACGATGCGACGGGAAGGGCCAGGGGAGCAAAAATTTGACGCGGGCGAAGTCGCGGGCAGAAGCTAGTGACAAATAAAGTTATTCTTTAACCGAATTTTGACGTTCAGAATGACTTTTGATTTTATTCGTACGGTAACCGCTTCATCGTCAAAAATAAATGCCACCGCAAATCAATGGAAACCAACCCCAGTCATTCTTAACGAGCCTAGCTCCCCCTCTTACACTCACACACACACACACATCGCCATTCTTAACGAGCCTAGCTCCCCCTCTTACACTCACACACACACACACATCGCTCACGCACTTTTGCACACACATATATCTACACATACACATATTTACACACACTGACGCTGTTGAGGGTTGACGTATGTTGATATTTCAGAGCGTTGACTTGCCTAGACCGACCCAGTTAAGGCTTTTATAAAATTCAGTGATGGGTGAAAAATCCTGAAGACTTGAGTTCTTGATACTATATTGGTCGTGATTGGAGGATAGCTTAGTCAAACAACAATAATGTGATAAAACAACGGTGTGGTTTAAAGAAGATGTAGTGACAAATATTTAAAAGAGTATGCTTAGATGGTTTGGTCATGTTAAGAGGATGAATGAAGAGCGGCTAACAAAATATATTTACAAGGCAGTGGTGAGTGAACACGCCGCAAGGGGACGCCTTAGGAGAACATATAGTGATCTTATTAGTGATGTTCTTCAGAAGGGTCAGGTGCGTAGTACTGGTAACCACCTTGCGTGTCTGACCAGATGTATATAAAAAAAGAGTATTTAAGGATCGTGGTAATTGGTGTTCTGTAGTTTCTGCCTACACCATGGGAAAAGGCGTGAGTTTATGTATGTATGTATATAAGGTGTATCTATTCATACACGACATATTTTAAGAGGTACACCTGTAGGTGGTAAAGAAGCTATAGAAGCAAAAAGAAAATCTATATCTAAGCGTTTTTGAATTTTCGTAATTATTTTAATTTTAAAACTACTTGAGACGTTTTGCATACAACCTTTACTCCAAATTCTATGAATGGCCCGCCCGACGCTGCGAGGGCGGCGACCGGACGACACGAGCATGGCCGCGGTGTCTCTGGCCGTAAAAAATAAGAAGGAGCCAGTGTTCCTTATGTGCGTCAAATAATTTATAAATATTAAATTTTGAAAAAAATTCATTTAGAAAAAAAATTTTTTCGTTGCTGTAGCTTCTTTATCACCTACAGGTGTACCTCTTAAAATATTTCGTGTATGAATAGATACACCTTATATAAATATGTAGTAAAAACCACAGTATCGTTACTCTAGTAGTCGCAAGCTCTACAGCTGAGTGTAAGATCCTGAGTTCGATTCCCAGGTCGAGCAAAGTGTTATTGGGGTTTTCCATCAAAGATTTCTCAATAGCAGGTTGTTTGCCCGGTTGATGGCAATGTGCTCGCCTCTTATTACATGGGACTTAAACATAACTGGCGAAATGTTAGTGTATTATAGGTACACCTCTGTCTAACCCTTCGGGGATACAAGGCATGATGTTATGTTATACGTGTATTTAAAAAAACTAGTGATCGCCCATTGGTCGAAATTCGACCGTACTTCATTTGAATAGAAATACATTATTAAATGAAAAAATATAGATAATAATAAATATAAAAAAATGATATGGTTATATTTGACATTCAGTAACACTATAGACAAATTGTTGACGCTGTACTACTGTGGAGAGGGTTCGCTGGTGGGATGATGTTGGCCAGGACCAGGACGTAGGTGTAATGAGTAAAGAATACTTCTTCAGGACTCCCCTCTTTATTTTCTTAATACTTCTGAACTGTTGGATATGGAACAACATGGAATGAATTATCACAGTTTGTTCTGTTTTTATAGAATTTTCCCTATTATTTTTAATTAATTATGACGTTTCCAAATGTCATAATTATGGTTATAATTATGACATTTGGAACAGTCATAATTAAAAAACCACCTGTACAATCTATGACCAGCCTGTACAATCGTGAGGCATACAACCTCTACAGTTTGTACACGACACTAAGTTTTGTATGGGGAACTTAGGAAGAGGTGTGTCAATTGTTACAGGGAGGCAATTGTAACAATGTTGTTTTACCGACGTTCATCGTTCAGTAGCGGTAGCTTTATATAGCAATCGAAGCTTTATTTTGGTGCTGGTTTACTGACCGAATTTATAGGTAAAACAGTTCGCGCGTGTGTTGTCAGTTGAAGATAGTTTGTATTTTAGCAAGTTGAGTAAAATTATTGTTCTTCACAGTTTTTGTTTTCTTAATTAAATAAAACAGTTTTACAATAGTTCAGTGGTAATTTTAGGAAAATCTACCATCCAATCTAGAAGTGCAGGTATGTGATTTGTTTAAATTTACCGTAGATTTTTTTTAAATAAGTCGTCAATGCAAAATGGCGGTAGTGGTGCAAAAGTAACAAAACAAGGAGGCGCAATTGTAACGTGTTACAATTGACACTCTGTTATTTTGGCACTTAGCTTATTAATTAATAGTACCATTTTATTTTCAGAATCCATAAAAAATGGTTTATAAACGACCTCGGAAGACATTGCGTGGCACCGTGCCACCAGAAAAATATGCTGAAGCTTGTGTAAGAACTGTAGCTACCAGCTTTAGCATGTGTCACGTGATTCTATGCAAGAATATCACTAAATACAAGCAGGATAATGCAGTTAAAACTGGATATACCCCCTACTGGATAGACTTAGATGTCAACCACAAAATATGTATAATATAGATGAGACGGTTGTAACAACAACTCAGAAACCGAACAGAGTTATTGCTGTCAAAGGGACCAAACAGGTCGGTGCCATCACTTCCCAAGAAAGAGAGACTAAACAAACCAGTAGAGAAGATTGGTTGCAATGCAGAGACTACCATAAATGGGCACACTCCAGCTGTGCAAAAAATTATCCCTTTTTTTGTGTGTTTAAACTGTTTGTCAGAATGACTGTTAATTTTTTTAATATAACTTTTAAGTGTTTTAAGTTCTTTTTTGATGTTTAGAGTGAACTGCTGTCAAGATTTTGTTATTTTTTTTTTTATTGTTGTCGATTTCTATATGTTACAATTGACTCTCATTGCTGTTACAATTGACCCTCTTAGTGCAGCAATTTTAACACTATTAGTTGATCGCATTAAGTGCCATTTCCTAGTATTTAATCGACGTTTTTGTTGTTTACTACATTGATTTTATAATTAGATAACTGAACTATATTGTGACCAAAAATGATTGCGCTGTGATTGTTAATTAAAATATTATGAAGAATTGTTTTTTTTTGGTACTATTGACACACCTCTCCCCTACTAATGCCATACTTGACACTCACCCATAAAACCACAAAAAATATTTCTTATATAAATCTAAATTAAATTCCTATCGTCGCTAATACAAATAATATTAAACAAAAAATATTCTCGATATGATCATAGATTTTAAAAATGAAATAAGTTATACAGGGTGATTGGAAGATGGGTGCAAAGCTTTAAGGCGAAGATAGTTCAGACAATTTAGAACCATTTAAGCAATGGTTGTCTTAGACGAAGTCTTACCAAATATTTTTAACCAAATTTTTAAGTTTTTTTTCGGAAATTCTCAAAATTTAATGTAAACTGCATAATTATGGCCAAATTGAATGATAAATGAATTAATTTTTTATTTATTTAATTAAAGTAATGTGTAAGCAATCAAGCTAAACATGTTTTAGGCTTCTGTGTCATTAGACATTTTTTTACAGACATTTAAAGCTCAGAAAAAATAAAAAAATTGTACAATACGTCTTTTAAACCTTATTAAAAAAAAAACGGGGGTGCTTTTTTGTTCAAACCTTTTTGAAGATATGCTTGATAATCGTTCTTTCTTTTGAGGTATCATTTATGCGGATATCTTACAAATTATTGAAATTAGGGCCTACAAACCAATTTGAGGGAGAATTTTTTTATTTTAGGCAGACTAATTAAAACAACATTTGAATTAAAATTATTTATTTTTCATGTTCAAAATGACGGCCGTGATTCCTAATACAAGCACGGCCCCGTCTTCTAACTTCTGTAGTCGTTATTTTCAACATCATCTCCTGCTTCATTGTCTCAAACGCTGAATTTATTCTTTGTATCAATTCTTCTCTAGTGTTTATTTCTATGTTGTTATAAATACACCAGTTCCTTGGCCCGGCCCCACACGAAAAATTCCAACGGGGTAAGATCTGGGGAGCGAGCGCGCCAAGGGATGGGTCCATCCCTGCCGATCCAGCTATCAGGAAACCAATTGTTGAGGTGTTCCCTTCATTTAAAGTCCAATGCGCTGGACAGCCGTCTTGCTGAAAGATGACTGTTGGGTCTCTTTCGATGATCGGGACACCAGATTCCTCTACCAGCAGTGGTAAATCAATTTGCAGAAATTGCAAATAATTTTCGCCATTCAATGGATCAGGCAAAAAGTGGGGCCCAATCAATGTTCTGCCAATTATTCCAGCCCATACATTCACAGAGAATTTCATCTGAAATGACACCTGCTTCTTAAAATGTGGATTATTGTCTGCGTCGGCCCATTCATGGATGTTGTGAGTAGTATTCATTTGATGTGAACTAAACAATCAGTCATTCGATCAATATTTTGAGAACTAGACAATCAGACATTCTATCAATATTTTGTAGACAAATCAATCAATAAATCATTATTTTGTGAACTAGACAATCAGTCACTCGATCAATATTTTGAGAACTAGACAATCAGTCATTCTATCAATATTTTCTGAACTAGACAAATCAGTCAATAAATCAATATTTTGGGAACTAGACAATCAGTCACTCGATCAATATTTTGTGAACTAGACAATCAGACAGTCAATCGTATCAATCTATTCTGCTCCACGTTACAATCACTTTATATTTTTGTTTCTTTATAAAACAGACTTCTTGATTTACGGTTTAAGACATTTATTTCTCAAAAAGAATACAATTCACTTAATATGAGAAATACAAGGTAATCTTAAAACTAAATATAAGAATTACTTATGAGGAAGGTAGGTACACGTAAATAAGTAAGTTAATTATTAGACACACAATTTTTAGTGTTGTGGGTAAAAGGAAAAAGTAGGTGAACAATTACATATCGATTCTTGAAGGCAAGTCAATAGGAATTACTCATTAAACTATTTATATGTCTGTAATGTTTTGGAAATACAGAGAAGGTATTCTAGTTTTCTTTATTCTTAGGAAATTAGTAAATAATAAGAATTTGTGATGATGTTAATTAAATTGCTGTGGTGGATTAAATTCAAAACCTAGAAAATCTTTCAAGATGTGGTGTTTTATGGTTCGTTTGTATAAAGTGAAGGATTGTATCTCTTTAATGTCATTAGGTAGCTTATTATACAACTCTGCTCCTTCGTATACTATATTTTTCCTTCCGTAATTCGTACGTGGTGGTCTTAAGCAAATGTTATTTTTCCGTCGGGTATTACGTTTCTGTGTTTGCCCTTTTGTCGTAAATGTTATTTTTGAGTGTATATTTTTATTTAATAGCTTATGTACCAGAATGCATGTGTTATATGTATAAATCTGTGATAGTGTCATTAATTTAGTTTATTTATAAATTTTTACTGTCGGAGTTAGATAGTGGTAATGGAATAACAGTTTTTATTTTGTTTTGACATGTTTCGAAAGGTTTTAAATGTGTTTTAGCTGCAGTGCCCCATACCTCTATTAGGTATTCTAGATGTGGTTTTACCATAGAATTGTATATGACATACCTAACAGATGTCGGCAGGCAGCGGACGATCCCTCGAAGCGCGCCCATGACAGAAGATAGTTTGGATCTTAATTTATCTAGATGTATCTGCCACGTCAGATGCTTGTCTAGATGGAGACCAAGATACTTTTCTGAAGATACTTGAGATATTGGTTCATTATTTACGTATAGATTTAAGTTGTTTGCGACTTTTTTGTTCCTAGCACTAAAAATAATATAGTTTGTTTTAGATGTATTAACAGTAAGCAAATTATCTTGGAACCATCTAGAGAGAGTGTCTAAATCTTGCTGTGCTTGTTTGATGACCTCTTCGATATTGTTTCCAAATAAAAATAGGCTTGTGTCATCAGCATAAAGTATTATGTCACCTGCCAGATTCAGGTTATGCATGTCAGTCACGTATAATATGAACAGCAGAGGACCAAGAATGGATCCCTGCGGTACGCCGTAAGTTAAAGTTTCGCAGTTACTTTGTACATCACCAATTCGAACAATTTGTTGTCTATTTGAGAGATAAGACCTGAACATGTCATGGGCAGTATCCCTGATGCCGATTTCATGCAGTTTTTGGAGAAGGAGAGTATGGCTAATTGTATCAAATGCCTTTCTCAGGTCAATAAATATGCCGAGAGCTGCGCATTTTTCATCGATATTGTTTTTCAGATTGGTTACAAGGTCAATTGTTGCTGTTAGAGTGTTGGATTTTGCGCGGAAACCATATTGTTTATTAGAGAAGGAGTTTATAGTTTTGAGGTAATCGTCTAGACGTTTATATAATATTTTTTCGAATATTTTGGATATTATTGGGAGGACAGATATAGGGCGATAATTACCTGGGTCAGTCTTTTTCCCTGACTTAAAGATAGGACTAACTTTTGCTATTTTCAAAGAATCAGGGAAGAGGCCGTTTTGTAAACAATAGTTGATACTCTTCGTGAGCTTAGTTAATATTAGACATTTAATACTTTTTATGGTTTTGCAACTAATCCCATCTAAACCCGTACTGGTGTTTGAATTGAGATTGTCAATGATTTTGCTAACTTCTGCTTCAGTAGTTGGGGTTAAGTTTAGTAGTTGACTTGTTCTAGATACTGTTGTTTGTGTTGTTGGCTGAGTATGTATTTGGTTCGTAGGCTTTGGAATTTTATTAGCTAAAACAGACCCTATAGTAGCAAAAAAAGGTGTTAAAATAATTACATATTTCTTTACTATCTGTGATTTGACCGGATAGTGTATCTAGCTTTGAAGGAGCGGAGCATGATTTAGATTTGGTTCCAGCTAAGTTCCCGAGTAACTTCCACATTTTTAAAGGTTTTCTTTCGCAGGTTTTGAAAATTTTGTAGTAGTAAGAACTTTTAGTATTTTGAATTTGTTCCAACACGCTGTTTCGTAGGGTTATGAAATTGTTTCTTATTAAGTCGTCATCGGGATTTTTCTTATAAGCAGACCACAGCTCATTCCTTTTAGTTAGCATTCCAATTATGTCTTTATTAATCCAGTCTGATTTTAACGTATTTTGAATTTTGACTTTCGGTATTCTATTTTTAATTACCGCTTCCTTTATTGTGTGTTCTAAGCTTTCATAGTCATTCTCGGAGACACTCACCATTTTACTTTCTACTGTTTGGTATAGCGCGTTGTAATCTAAGGTAATGGTACTTCACTTTCTTTTTCATTTCAGGTACATATTTGCCAACTTTGAGATAGATTTGCTTGTGATCCGACATTGGAGACTCCACAATAGCTACATGAAATTTATGATTTTTTAGGTTGGATGAGACATGATCAAGTATCGATTTTTTTGTAGCAGTATCACGGGTACTAAATTTTTCATCAGTGTTGTTTAGAATTTGGTGTCCATTTTCTAAGAGCATTTTTGTATAATTATTAGTCGGTCGGCTCGGATTAAGCAGATCGTAGTTGAAATCACCGAATACTAAAGCTCTTTTCCTCCTCGTCAGCTGCTGTGAGTATTCCTCCAAAAAATCATTGCTGTTTGATTTTGGTGTTTTATATATGGCGCCTATGTCCAATGAGTATTTATCTAAATGAACCCATAAGTAGTGATTGTCCTCTTTACAAAGGTCCTCAATGTAATTGTGCTTTAAGCAGTCATGAACAAATATGGATACTCCGCCGCCTCTTGCGTTTTGTCTAATGTTATAATAATGCGAGTAGTTTGGCAGTTTTAAAGTCTTAGCTTCAGATTCGGACTTGATCCAGGTTTCTGATAGTATAATCACATGCACAGGACTGGGTATGTTGTGTTGTATTATGCAGTTTAACTCATCCAGCTTTCCTGGCTTCACTATGCTACGTGCGTTGGCGTAAAGAAATTTTAGGGAGTTTGTGTTTTTTATTAAGTTGTTGTAAGAGTAGGTTACTTCGTATGTAGTGTTTGGAGTTTCATCATCTGATTCTTGTATCGCTAGTTTTTTGGCTGAGTTTTCGTAATTGTAGGTGTTCCTTTGATATATTTTATTGTTCTGTCCGTTTCACCTCCATCTACTCGCCGTTTCAGTTCGTCTCTTAAATTCTTCCTATACTTTTGTTGGAAGGGAGTCTCATCAGAGTAGATCTTGATATTTTCATGTTGTATGTTTGACTTATGGCGTAGAATGGATTTCGCTGGTTCAGATGTCGAGAATATGACTTTTATGGCTCTAGATGCATCAGGATTATATTTTCCTAGTCGTATGGTTTTTGTTGGTTCCGTGCAGTCTGATACAGCCATTTTTATAACCTTCGTTACTTCTTGTCTGTCATGAATTTGTCTCTCTTCAGAGTTTAATGATCTTACTTCTTGTATCCCTCGTATAATGACATTTTTTTCCCTCTGAGATCGGTCATAGGTCTCCGATATAATGTCTTCGTAGTTAAGTGGTGGTGTGGCATTTGCGGAAGTGGACCCCGATTTGAGGGAAGCTATTTCATTTTCAATAGTATCTACTTTTTTCTCAATGTTAGCTCGGAAGCTTGAGATATTAGCTAGCTCTGATTTTATTTTGACCTGTTCCGAGGAGAGGAGATCAGTTGTTATCTTAATCTGACTTATTTCTTCTCTTATAGCCGAAACATCCTGGGATATTTTGTTAAGATTTTCAGTCTTAGTTTTAGCCATATCCTTTATAAGCGATTCCATTTTGTCTTGGAATCTTTCGAATTGTGAACCAAAGTCGTCATGTGGTTGTTTTCTCTTGCCACGATAGGTTACCTGGTTGATGGAGTCCGATAAGGCAATTTTACGCAAATCCGATTGCGAACCACCAGCCGTTTCAGATCTCCCAATACCACTTGCTATTGCCATAGGATCTCTATTGCCTTCGTTATACGTATTGGGCGACTGCGGTGGCGATCGAGCGACATTCATCGTATGTTTTAGTAATAGAGATATACAAATATATTTACTTATTTGGCAACATAGTCTGTTCCTTTTACAGCGTTTAAATAAAAGCAATCAGGGGAAAATATGGCATGTTGCATCCACGGATCATTGTAATACTCCCAATCTTCGATGCTAACTCCACACGAAAAGCATATAACTTTATCGTTTAAACCATTTCCACAGTAAAAAAAAACCTACATCGGCCATTTCCATCACCAATCTTCGTTTTGAATCTACTGTAGCCCAATAATGTCGAAATGAACATAATCGAATTTTGTGTTTATTATATATTTCGTAACGCGGGCTGAAATAATTTTGAATCATTTTTAAGAAGGTCTCG
Organism: Aporophyla lueneburgensis; assembly: GCA_932294355.1. Classification (NCBI taxonomy): domain Eukaryota; kingdom Metazoa; phylum Arthropoda; class Insecta; order Lepidoptera; family Noctuidae; genus Aporophyla; species Aporophyla lueneburgensis. The sequence continues at coordinate 6,741,593 of OW028762.1, read as the reverse complement.
ATACGAGTTTGTATAGAAGAATAATGAACTCTTGTATCTGGTGTTCTCAATTTATAAAGAAATTAAAGCACATTTCGTTGTGGTATTCTATGTCTAACGCGTTTATTATGAAAATAAAACCAAAAACGATTACTTATAAAAAAAGCATTTATTTCGATATATTGTTATGATACAAAGAGCTAATAAATTACTTAACATTATTTTTTTTTTTTTTTTTTCAAAACAGACTTTGTCTTCTAAATTATATACAATTAAAAATACTGTTATCACCAAACCACTTTTTTAAACATGTTACATTTTTTAAAGCACATACATTCGGATGATACACACAACTAAATATATTACTAGACGTTTTATAATCATCAAATAATTTTTGTAAACTAGGACATTTCTTATCTTCTAAATTATATACATTATCATGTTTTAATAGGTTTCTTAACCATAACACTTTTTCACACCCTTTAACATAAATGTTTTTATCTTTCAGATAAGGTTCAATACATTGCAGCGATTTTAAGTATGATATAAATCCTTCTTTCCACAACATTTTTCTGTTTCTCTCTATCCAACAAACTTGCGATTTTTCTTTTTTTGTAAGATTGTAAAATGGGAATGGTGGTTTGATTAATAACACCATAATTTGATTTCTGCATACTATTGCTATTTCTTTGACAATAAACTCGTTATTTTCCGTCTTAAACCCTTGCACATCGACTATGGCGTTCATGATAATTTCCTTACAATACTACTCAGGGGTTTATATTCCATCAGGCGATCGTTGATGATTAGACAATATGCGGATGTATTTTCTGGAATATCTTCAGAACTTTCTATTTCTAGTCTCACATCTATAGCCCCAGTCTTCAAAGCCTCGTTCTGTCTTGAGCAATCAATTACAAATAAAGGAGCCTTTTCTTTATATTGAAGCAGATCAAGCATCGGTTCACATCGAATGTTATAATAAGACTGACGAAATTTGGTATACATCTCATATAATATACAATATTTATCTTCAGGAAATTTTGAATTAACAGATTCGTATAGGTAATAGTTAGAATTTAAGAAAAGAGTAACATTAGTTAATTTACCATGGTCAAATATTGAACTGTCTCTAGATTTAGTGTTTTTTCTATTTGTCTGTAACCCAAAGATCACATACCTCGGTTTCTCGATTTGCGAAGCAGTCTTAATAACCCAGGAATGTTTGTCTGTGTTGTAGTCTTAGGTAATAAAGGGTATCCATACAAGTCCCAATTTCTAAAAGCTATTTGAATAGGGCGATCTTTCTCTAAATGTTTCAGTGAAGTTAATCTTTCCCGATCTGAAACTTTTATATGAGGCACGCGCCATTGCAATCTCTCTATATTTATTTCAATCGAGTCGTTATTATCAAGAATAACACTATTAAGCTTAGAACTACTTCTGTTAAGTAGAAGTTCATGTTTACAGTTAATGATAATTTTATCATAATCTTCCACAAATCCCAAAACTTTATTCAGGGGTATAAGAGCGCTAAAAATACCGTCATTATCTTTAGCCCCATTCAAATTCCAACCCCAAACACCAGCAGCTTTGCTTTCCCCCCCACTCATAGACACATATGATTTTAAAGTTGTAGTAATTCCTGCATTTTTTATTCGATCTATCTCAACACCGTTAATTTCATATCGAATGTCTTGAAATAGAAATAATATAGGATTATTTGAGAAATTAACAGACTTTCGTGTAAGTTTTCCTGATGCATCTTTAGAAGACACAGTGGCTCGGCCTTCAACGTAAATGTAACTGGCTGAAGGTAATATGTACACATCTTGCTGATTTATGGGTATTCGTATTTCATCATTTTCTTTAAAACTGTTGCTGTACGGATTATAAGTGTGATATTCATAACTCACTATAGAGTTATCGAACTGCGCTGAATCATTTATATTAAGAATACTCATAGTTTAAATCCCAAAGCTTGAAGAAACAATCTATTCTCTTCAGTGATTATTTTTACACTTCGCGTATGTCTGCGTCTTCTGACGATACGAGGACGAGTAAAGTTATTCACTTTGGTGATTGATTTTATATTATACACTATCATGTTTTCGGCTATAATATAATTGACATTCGTTTCTTGTAGCAGACAGCGTTAAAGTGTTGACTTATGAGTAAGAAACTTTATTTAAAGTAATAATTTAAAAAGACTGCTTTTTCCAAAACTCTTTAAGAAATTTTATGCATAAGTGTCCACAGTTAAATAAGTTATTATTTTGATAATTATTGTAATTATAATGGATGTCGTCAGAACCCACGTAACGAACAAATTCTATGGGCGGTTTTAAGTTTCCGTAACTATCGAAATATTTAACATATTTATTTATAATTACGTAGGCTACCCAATGTGTACCAGAATTTTTAGAATCATCCAAATTAATGATTCCACACTCTCGGGAAAACGGTGACCTTGGTAAGGTATCTCTCATATACACTCCACGAAAATATGGAATGTTTTCCGTAAATTGTATGATATCGATATTAGTAAGAGCACGGTTAGGTAGCCTGCGATTTAGTTTTTTTTCTTTAAATTAAGATATAATCGAAGTCCATTCTTGCTACGGTTTAACCTCAATCCGTTTCCAATACAAACACCTTCCACTTTCTTATGTTGTCGTTCCATTTGTTCCAAATGCTTTTTTGCAACCTTATATTCGTTGATAGTTTTGACGATTCCAGCAATTCCACTTGCTATACTTCCAGCAGCAGACAGGCCAGCAAATATAGGAATTAAAGGTAAAACACCACCGGACTTAGGAATGGGTATGATCCGTGGGAGCTTCGTAGATGAATTATGAGTTAACTCCCTAGCAGCTGCGTATGCCAATTCTATCAGTTTTTTCTTACACTTTGGCTTTAATTTTTTAATGCATTTTCTTGTATGGGAGACTATATTTTTAAAGTTTTTTTTGAGGCCATATCCAGAACTCACTTTTTATAGCATTACGTTGTTAACCACATTAGCAGCAAGTTTTTCTCCTGTGTTTGCATCTGAAGACAGATCACGCTTCTTCGCCATCTTTAATAAAATGATATCTGCTTTGTGACGATCTTTCAAACTTTTGGATTTATTGTAAGCGATATCGTGATGTTTGCAATACTCATCTAACTTATTTACACCTTTATTACCACGAGCCAATCTTTTATGTAATTTAGTTCCAGGACCACAGTAATTATATCCCGGTAAATGGAGCTCAAATGGTAAATTATTAATTAAATTATTCACAAGTCCTTCTCCGTTTATGTTTGCAAACAGAATAGAACCTAAATGATAGATCATGGCATTATAAAGCCCTTACAAAACATTTGTATCATCAATCCAACAATTTTCTGATGATGGTAACCCCAACCATTTCACAAAAACTTTTCTCTTTCTACGTTTCAAAACTTTTTCAACAAGGTAAATATCAGGATGTTTGGTAATTTGTAATTCTTGATTATAAAATGCTCCTAAAATAGGCTGCTGTTTAATGTCTTGTAATAAATATGTAGTAGGATTTGTATTTTGAACTTTAATAATCTTAAACATCTCTGTTGACCAATTAGGAGTATAGCCTTTTTCAAAACAACCTTTATGTTTACTTATTCGAACAAAATCACCTATCTTGAACTTACGACGCTTTGTTTTCATTTGTTGTCGATTAAAATAAATATTTAGTACTTGAGCTTTATTTTTATGATTGACTCGAGTTGGTGGTAAACCAATTGTTGTATGTATTGTTTGATTATATCTGTTAATTACTTTAGCAAGCGTACCGTCAGTCCATTTATAGTTCCCTTTTAAACTGAATTCCTTGTAAAGCTTACTTTTTATCGTCCTTATAAGTCGTTCTACAATGGAGGCCTTTTTGGTCGAATAAGTGCTGTAGTGATTGATAGAATTATTTTTTATAATTTTTTGAAAACATGCGTTGTAAAATTCTGTTCCTAGGTCTGTTTGCAAGTTTCTTGGGATGCGTTTTTCTCAATATCGTATTGAATGCATTAGATACAGATTCTTTATTTTTTTGTTTAAGTGGAATAGCCCAAGCATACTTAGAGAATCCATCGATAACCACTAAAATATATTTGCAGTTCGTATTGAATTTGGAAATGCTTTGCATATCCATTAAATCGGCTTGCCAAAGATCATCAATATCTTTTAATATTACATGTCTTCGAGAAAAATTGATTCTTGCACTTTGTGAATTTCGTTTATGATGTCTCTTTTCACTTTGCTCATTCTTTCAACTGTCACTTCTGAACTATAAAATTAGACTAAGTAACAGTGTCTATGATAAGCCCTTTTATTCATGTATTACACCCACTTCTTTTAGTTCTTCAATAATTGATAAAATCTCGTTATCAAGGTTAGTATTACATGCAGTTTTAGAAGCGATCAAAAGTTTAAGCCTGTCCACTAATTCATTAGGATCATCCCAATAAACAAGTTCAGTATTTTTTTTATATTTTTTTAAGAAACGGTAAACCAGCACCTCTTTTTGGCCTAGATTTAACTTCTATTGGTGCTTGTAAGCATTTATAAGACTCAAAAAATAATGGTTTGACCACTTGAGAATATTTTAGACCTTTATCACCTTTAATTTGACCTGCAGGGTCAAAGTCTCTTTTATGAGCATTAGTTTTCAGGAGTATTTCTTTGTAAACCAATTTATCTTTTAAATTGACTAAACTTAAATCAGGCTTTTTGCGAAGCAATAGTTCTTTTAGACCAGGTGTTATTGTATACTGTTTATTAGCTCCGCAAATGTTAAACACTTTACCAGAGTTCTCATGAGTGGTTGAGAAATTAACTATTGTATTTCCGATCATATGTTTGTTATTCTCACTACGTACACCAAATGGTATATTCATATCCTCATATATTTCAATGATATCTTCTTTTTTCAACGATGCATTTGTATCTTTTTCCGATCCATTATCTCCTTCATCTTCTGAATAAAAAATTTCTAACGAGCTTGACTCATTAGATGATTCATGTTTGTACATATCATGAGATTTATCACGCAAAAATATTGTTGAACCTATATCAGTGTGTTTAATTTCGTCATCATAAGTATCTTCATTTTTTATTGTAGAAATTTGCTTGTTAGCTACGATTGCATTTAGAGGGTCTGCGAGAGGCTTGAAAAAATATTTCAAATGAGTGTCAGTTTTAAACTCATAATCTTTCATTTGTTTCACTTTTGCCTTAATAGCGTCCGCAGACTTAATTAATTGATCTGTAATGTTGTGGTCCATTATACAACTTATATTAGGAAGTATTTATGCTCAAATGATTTTAATTTTTTGCACTCATAATTTATATAGCCATTAATCACAATAAATAAACTTGTCCTCAATAAACACACTTGTCCACAATAAATAAACTTGGCCTCTATACGGACTGTAACCTTAATGGTTTGTTCGTTGAACTGTATTGTTATTACCTACTTTATCTTGTAACCGACAGACAGACAGACAGACAGACAGACAGACAGACAGACAGACAGACAGACAGACAGACAGACAGACAGACAGACAGACAGACAGACAGACAGACAGACAGACAGACAGACAGACAGACAGACAGACAGACAGACAGACAGACAGACAGACAGACAGACAGACAGACAGACAGACAGACAGACAGACAGACAGACAGACAGACAGACAGACAGACAGACAGACAGACAGACAGACAGACAGACAGACAGACAGACAGACAGACAGACAGACAGACAGACAGACAGACAGACAGACAGACAGACAGACAGACAGACAGACAGACAGACAGACAGACAGACAGACAGACAGACAGACAGACAGACAGACAGACAGACAGACAGACAGACAGACAGACAGACAGACAGACAGACAGACAGACAGACAGACAGACAGACAGACAGACAGACAGACAGACAGACAGACAGACAGACAGACAGACAGACAGACAGACAGACAGACAGACAGACAGACAGACAGACAGACAGACAGACAGACAGACAGACAGACAGACAGACAGACAGACAGACAGACAGACAGACAGACAGACAGACAGACAGACAGACAGACAGACAGACAGACAGACAGACAGACAGACAGACAGACAGACAGACAGACAGACAGACAGACAGACAGACAGACAGACAGACAGACAGACAGACAGACAGACAGACAGACAGACAGACAGACAGACAGACAGACAGACAGACAGACAGACAGACAGACAGACAGACAGACAGACAGACAGACAGACAGACAGACAGACAGACAGACAGACAGACAGACAGACAGACAGACAGACAGACAGACAGACAGACAGACAGACAGACAGACAGACAGACAGACAGACAGACAGACAGACAGACAGACAGACAGACAGACAGACAGACAGACAGACAGACAGACAGACAGACAGACAGACAGACAGACAGACAGACAGACAGACAGACAGACAGACAGACAGACAGACAGACAGACAGACAGACAGACAGACAGACAGACAGACAGACAGACAGACAGACAGACAGACAGACAGACAGACAGACAGACAGACAGACAGACAGACAGAC